>JAPQWS010000153.1:6812500-16812500 GCA_028651295.1 Catharanthus roseus | reverse complement strand
GAATCTTTAAAGAAAAAGGTGAATGATCTCACTTTGTTCATTGAAAGATTTACTCAACAAAAAGAAAATTTTGAAAAACTTCTTGGTTCACAAAGATCTCCTTATAATAAATATGGCATTGGATACAACCACTCTAATACTTCTTCAAAGCAAACATATTTTGTTAAAGCTTCTTCATCCTTCTCCCATTTTTGTTGCACCTATTGTGAAAAGAGTGGTCATAGAGTCACAAAATGTTTTGTAAAAAGAAAGATTGAAAGAGGAGTAAAAACCATTTGGAAAATAAAAAAAAATCCAACTAACATTCATGGACCCAAAAAGATATGGGTACCAAAAGTCTTTTCTACTTCTTCTTTTGTAGGAACACAAGTCAAGGTCATCTAAGTGGTACTTGGATCGCGGATGCTTAAGACACATGACCGGATATGCATCCCTCATGAATGAGCTAGGAGAAACCAAAGGTGGCTTTGTTACTTTTGAAAGGATCATTGGTATAGCAATAGAAAAACATGCTTATGGAGGAAGAAGACATTGAAGTAAAACAAGAAAATGATCAAGAAGCTCAAAGTCCTCCTCAAGTTGTGATATATCCAAAGGGATACTCCAAGGATGAAATCATTGGTGATGTATCACAAGGGGTAAGAACAAGAAGGTACTTTATTGACAACTTTGCCCTATTATCTCAATTGAGCCTAAGTTTATTGATAATGCTTTGTGTGATGAGGTTTGAATTATTACTATGCAAGATGAATTAAATCAATTTGAAGGAAACAAAGTTTGGACTTTAATCCCTAGACCACGTGATCACCCCACCATTGGCATAAAATGAGTTTTTTCGAAATAAACTAAATGATTTCGGAGAAGTTATTAGAAACAAAGTTAGACTTATTGCCCAAGGATTCAATCAAGAAGAGGGCATAGATTTTGATGAAACTTTTGCTCCGGTTGCTAGACTTGAATCCATTAGGATGCTTTTAGCTTTTACTTGTTTTAAAAGGATTCAATCTTTTTCAAATGGATGTTAAGAGTGATTTTCTAAATGGTGATATTGAGGAGGAAGTTTTTGTTGAACAACCTTCCAGTTTTGTGCATGAAAAATTTCCAAATTATGTTTACCAACTTTCAAAAGCACTCTATGGTTTAAAACAAGCTCTAAGAGCTTGGTATGAGAAATTAAGCGAGTTTCTAATTCATATTATGTTATCTTGATGCCATGTTTTTTTTATATAGACTTCATGATGATCTTTAATGTTGAAAGTCCAATTGTAGTTACCCTTTCTATGATCCCTTGAAGTCTCTCCCAAATATCTTTTTGATTTATGACAAAAGGAGGAGAAATATGTGCAAGAACTAAGGGGGAGAAATGGTTGCAAGATGCTTATTGTGTTACTTTTTTAAGTTTCATGCTTTCTTTTGGTTGGCAGCATATCTTATGGAGTTACCTTGATAATAGTTTGATGCCATTCTTGGTGTGAACCGTGCTTTTAAGATGAGCTTATTTTTTTTTCTAAAACCTTGGCATGTTTTCAAATTCATGGGGGAGTTATCTCCCTTATGGTGTTTTGGTATGCTTTACTCTTATTGATGATCTTCTTGAAGCATCACCATGTTTTTATACTTGCTATTTTGTTCTTCTTGTATATGTATTTGTCACAATAAAAAGGGGGAGATTGTTAGCCCTAAGGGCATTATTGTATATGTTTTTTATTATGATTAACATATATTTGTGTGATGAGTATAGCTTAGTCTCTATAGAACAAAAGAAGCATTTTTGGAGTCTCAAGGAAACACTACATAAGAAGTAAAAGATCTTAGCAATTAAAGTATAATAGAGAAGGAGAAAAGATCAAGGCATTGAAGACCTTGAAGACTTATGTCTTAGTTAGGGACGTGCTAAGGTATTTCTTTGTAAAACTCCCTAACTCTCATCTTTGATTGTTGATCATGTATGAAGCTGCTTGGATGAATTTCTTCCTATAAACTATTCTTAAAAAAAATCCAAGTATCCTTGATAGAGTTTTTGATGCCTTCGAAAGTTTTCTTATCTCTAAAAGAGTATCAGGAATACATGTTTTGAAATATGAAGGAAAGTTCTTTTTGTTTAAGGAAAAAACTGGCTTTTAAATCCTTCAAAAAAAAGGGTCATCCGATTTTCACAACTAGTTATCCGATTTTAAAACTGGTCATCCAATTTTTCTAGCTTTAGAAAAATTGGTCGTCCAATTTTTAAGAGGGATCATCCGATTTTTGTAGGAGGCGTCTGAATCTTTCTGTTTCAATATCGATCGTCCTATTTTAGAAAAGGGCTCATCTAATTTTCTTTTATAAGGAAATCAGACGTTCGTTTTTAGAAATCGGTCGTCTGTTTTCCTTTTTGCTGTGAAAAATATTACCGTTACACAGAGTAAAAGCTACTTTTTTTCTTCCCTATATATATATATATATTGATTTTTAATCAGCTGAAAAAGAGAGAGGTTGGTTGAAAAATTTATTGAGATCATTTTAGAACATTTAAAGAGCTTTAAAAGTACATTCTTCCAAATATCTTCATCTCACAAAGACAAATAGAAAAATTCTTCTTGGAGCTTCATTTGTGATTATCCATCAAAGAAGAAGTAAAGAGGAGCTTGTAGAAGCATTCAATTGAGTTGTATCTTTTCTTTTCAAGCTCATTCGGTAACATTGTTCTTTACTCATCTCTCTTTTATTAATATCAAAGGTTTGTGTTGAAAAACCCCTTGGGTCATCCTTTGATTTATATTGTGTTGAGTGTAGAGGTTATGTGTAAAATCATTGTTGGATCATCCTCAAACTTGTGCTGATTGTATTTGTGTTGTGGATTGAGGTTGCTTGCAAAACCTTGGTGGGTGATCCTCAAACTTGTGATTATTGTAGACTTGGATTATAGTGGATTTGGGAAATCCTTGGGTGTTAACTCAAGGTAGTGGATGTAGCTCTTTGAGAGAGTGAACCACTATAAATTGTTGTGCATCTTTATTCTATGCTTTTACTTGATTGTCTTAACTATAAGATTTTGTTTGACTTGGTTTTTTTATTAAAAAGAGGTTTATTATTCTTTCTCAAACAAAATTGGAGGTTTATCTTTTTAATCAACAAAAGTTTTTATGAAAATTAGCCAAAAACCTTATTCACCCCCCTCTAAGGTTTTTCAGTCATAAAAGGAGTGGGACTTTTATTCATAATTACTGGATAAGTGACACGATGACTTTTAGCAAGTTCACAAACTTCAAAATAAAAACAAGAAACATCAATGTCTTTAAACAAACTAGGAAACAACTTTCTAAGATACCCAAAAAGATGCATATCCTAATCACCGGTGCCATAGCAAAATTTTAGACCTTTTCTTCTTCCCTTCACGGCTGTCTACAGACAAAGCGTGTTGTAACTGGTCCAAGTTTTTGGACGTCAAGTCCAAATACTACGACTTCCCTTTCCTAGTACCACAACCAATCGTCCTTTTTGTTTGAATATGTTTAAATAAACAACGAACAGGCCAAAAAATAACAACACAAGATAAGACTTTAATGATTTAAGAAACTGACAAAAAAAATTTTTGGAGCTCTACCATCATTGAGAGTAAAAACAAAATTTTTTGAGAGTCTCACGAGGTGGTGGAGGGGGAGAGGGACAAGAGAGAGGGGTAGCGTATGAGAGGTTTTCTTCATCTTTTTCTCACACTTTTGTGAGAAAAAAGGTTGTTGAGATTTGTTTCCTATTCTGTGTTCATAATCCTGGGGATTTCTTCCATGATTTTCTAAGATAGTATATAATATAAGGTTTCCTAAATTTTAATATTTAATTACCTAAGACTCTCAATCTTGTGTTAAAGAGCTCTTTCTAATTGTTGGAGCTTTACCACTATTGATAGTAAAAGCAAAATTTTTTAGGACGGATGAATATCATTAACTTGCCTAGATCAAATGTAACATGATCGGTAGCACTAGAATCAATTATCCATGCACTATTAGAAACAGGTGTAGAAATCTTACCACAATCATTTACAGCTGGAGCTAGAGTTGAGGCAGTTTCAATAGAATCATCATTTGTATCTTCTTTAGCAACAATGACAATAGACTTCCGTTTGGAATCCTTTTTTTGTGGTGCCGATTATTTTCGCACCAATCTGAATATCCCACAATTTTAAAAACAATGATCTTTGAGATGTCCAACTCGGTTGCAATAGGTAAAATACTTTTCATCATTACTAGTTGCCTTTAGTTTATTCCAAGACACCATTATTGTTGCTTTAGAGATCTCCTTGTCTTCCTTTAACGTTGTTTGCCATGTCGCTTCTCTTCAAATTTTTGCATAATATTTTTCCAAATTTGGGACTAGTTCTTAGTGCAAGATCTCCCCACGCACTTGTTCAAACATATTGTCTAAACCAGCAAGAAAGATATGCACCTTTAGTCGTTCAATTGACTTTTAGTATGCAACAATATCATCAGGGTCTTTTATAACAACTTTATCCTCTGACGATCCAACTATTGAAAATTTTCAATTAAGATATTCTATAACAGACTTCCTACCTTGTTTGGTGCAGAAAGTCTTCTGATTGATGGTAAAAACCCTCAACTCATCTCTTTCATCATAGAATGTCTTTGACAAAGCATTCCAAATTTCACGAGCTATCGATATATGCAGATACCTCTTCATTAATTCTAGACTCATGGACATCAACAACCATCGTTTTACTTAGTGATAGTCGGCATACCACTTCTCATATCCATCATCAAATTCAAGAAGAATCTTTGTTTTGCTAACAATATAGGAAAGTTTCTCCCTTTTAGCTATATGCATCTCTATTAATTGAGACCACACATCATAATTTGTATAATTAAGAGGGATTTCGATATTGAAAACACCTTCATATTGAATAATAATAAGAACTTAGCTTCAGGCAGTCTGGTGGGGGTCCTATGGGCGAGGGATTTTGCCTTTTGGTACCAATAACTTATTTGGAACCAGACGATTCACCACTTTTTTCACTCATATTCTAAGAATGAAAAAGAATTTTATTAAGGATCAACGAAACGAAAGAAGGTTGGCTCCAATACAAACTTGAAAGAAATTAGAACAACACCTTCCTTGATTCTATTCATAATTAATCATGATGGATAATTCACTATAAATATATAAACATACACTCGCCTATTATTATGGAGACTTATAGTAATTAGTAATTACATTTTAAACTATAGGAAACTATATATTATATACAATCTTAGAAATCAAGAAAGAAATCCCCAAGATTATGAACACAGAATAGGAAACAAATCTCAACAATCTTTTCCTCACAAAAGTGTGAGAAAAAGATAAAGAAAAAATCTCATATGCTACCCCTTTCTCTAGCAGTCCCCTCTCCTCCCCCACCCACCCTACCCCACTCCTGCCCCTTCCACCACATTTAAAATCAATTTCATTTTAGTTTGAGACTTTTTTCCTTTTACTTTTTTTTTTTCATTTTTTTAAAAACCAACATTGATCCACTTCACCGAGCAAGAAAAAAATCTTGATCCACTTATATATATATATATATATATATATGTGTGTGTGTGTGTGTGGGTGTGTGTGAATTTGTATATTTATTTACAAATAGTTATTGCTCATTTTCTCTATTCTAATTTTGTAAAAAGAAATTGTAGTTGTTATGAAACTAATGAATACATAGTAGATGTCCAAATACGTTCCCCGAAGAGAACTAAACTCTCAAAATACTAATCCTATTTGGATTCATGATATTCCCATTGATTTAGTTAGATCCTTTTAGGATTATATAATCTCCTGTATCTTGAGCCTATAAATAGGTCATATGAGAAACATTAATAAGATGATTTAGACTTGATTTTGGAGTTCACTTTTCTCTCTCTTGTACTTTTCTTTCTCTGTATTCTTCCTCTTTATATTATATTATTATTTCGAGCAATTCGTCATGTCGCTATCATCAAATTCATAACACATTATCAGCACGATCGCACGATACTAACATAATTGCTTAGAGCATGTTAAAGAAAAACGAAAAGTGTGATTTTTTTTAAACCACGATTAGTATGAAGAATTCTTTGTCGGAGGAGTAGTTGATGAATATATTCTAGTTAAGAATGATTATAATAATCAAAGGCATTGTTGGATGTGGATGAGATTATGGAGATCAATTAAAAAGAGATTTGCAGATTATATGGAGGCAACCTTTGAAATGATTTTCAATTTCTATGGGATCCCTTAAGCCCATTACGAGACTCGGAAGGTAAATTTTTAGGAGTTTTTTAAGGTAGAAGATTTTTTAAAGTTGTTGTGGTGAGAAAAATCTAATTTTTCCTTTTGTTATTATATTTTACTATATATTTGATTTTGACATAATGACTTGATGTCATTAAAAGATCAAATCTTTTTTCATAGATTCTTGTATAAATCTATTTAAGTCCTAAAGACACAATTAAAAGAGAAATCAAGATTATAAACCTTTATTTCCTTATTAATTTATGAGGCCTTGAAGGCTCAATAATTTATTAAGAAAGATTTTAACAAAAACTAGAAGAAAGCATAACCACCTGAGATAGTCATTATGTCAATACCTATATTATAGCCTATTCAAGATTCTATAGAATCTAAAATTTTTCTTAATTGAAATAATATAGCTAGAGAATATTCTCACTTTCTCATATCTCAAATATGCTCCCATAATTTATTAACTTTTGAGGTTAAATAATAATATTGAGTCATTGTTGATGGAATATTATGATATGCCTAATAATTTTGTTACTCTCTGAAGTGAATGCAATTAGATATTTTATTCGCAATTTATACTCGTAATTATAGTTTTTTATGATATGGCTAATATTTGTGATGACTTAGTGAAATTAATATTTAGATTATCACCAGAAGTGGTAAATTAATAATGAGAAAGAAAAAAAAATTATAATTCCAAATAAATCTTATTAATACAATATGGAAGAGAATTTGTAACGTACATTTAGTATGTTTATACTACTAATAATGGATCTTATTTTCAAGTATTAAACATGTCTATATTTGTATAGAGCCAGTTGCTCAAAATAATTAAAGGAAAGAAATTACTTTTTTGTTTGTGATTTTATATGAGTTTTTGCATATTATATATATGCCCTTTGATTTATTATATATTCAAGTATAGCGAAAAAATATATATTGGGAGAATAAATAATAGTATAAACTAAAAATCTAGAAGAGTTAACTAATAGAAAGCTTTAAAAGAGCGAATACATTGAAATTAAAGCTCCCCAAGAGCTAATCTTCAAAAGAGCTAATATTTTAAAATCTCTAGGAGAGCTAAATATGTAGAAGCTATCTATAATATCTAGAAGATATTTAATTAAGAAGATATCGATAATATCTAGAAGTATTTAACTAAGAAGTTATCGATAAATCTAGATATTTAATTAAAGCTCTAGAAGAGCCTATTTACTAAAGATTAAGAAGAGCTAGTTAATAGGAAGTTCTAGAAGAACTAATTATTTAAAGACTCTGGCATGACCGGTTAGACCAACTCGGATAATTAAAATATGAATTATTGTAAAGAACTCGTAACAATAATTTTTATGGAACCAGAAGTTTCTGATCACAAATTTATTTGTTCTACTATTTTTCAAGGCAAAATAATTTTATGGGTACAATCAATATATTAAGGTTGAATATGTTTTGGAATGAATATATTATCGATGCATCGACCCATATTTGTTCACGATATATTGCTGATTTGAAAGCTGAACTTTACAATTTTGATAATGAGCTCATATTTAGATTCTCCCATTAACATAATTTGTCATAATATTATTGATGATGTTGCACACTATTTGCATAGAGAACATGTTCATAGACTTAATAAATGGTGTTATAAAATCATAAGTGCCTTGAAATTGATTTATATATATTTTGTAGTAATACTTATTCGTATTTTGCCAACATATTACTTTTGTTCTCTTCATTGTAATTGGTTCATCATGAGAACCCAAATATTTTTTCATCTTAGCATTAAATATGCGCTATAGAAATATACTATTTACCACAATGTATTTAAGATGGGTATTCAAAAGAGGAAAAAGTTATATAGTCGGATAAAGACTAAGTTATGTGTCTCATCTTGTTCCTTATATAAAAATAATTTGAATCAGAAGTTCAAAGGATTAATAGTCAGGCATATTTATTGATAAAAGAAAATCTGACATAGAATGCTCCAATTATTTAATGTCCCTGGAGGACAGTCTACCGCTACTTATAATTTTGAGACACATACAAAATATGGTAGAATAAATTTCTTACAATAAAATATTCACTTATGTAAATAAACAATAATTTAAGATGATCCTATGTGATTAAGTCGAGGAGATTAAAATTCTAGCAGAATTTTCCATGACATGACTCTATTATTATTTCCAGAAGAAATTCAAGTGCCTGAAGTCATAATAATTATGAGATCTCATTGTATCATGTCATGATATAAATATATGGAACCATATAATAGCACAAAACGTCGACGATATTTATGTGCATTTGATATATTAGAATGAGGATCTTGAATAAAAGTCTACATACTCGAGATTATAATATATTAGAGATATTTGGCCAAAAATATAACGTAAAAGTTCACATAAAAAAATTATGCAAATTCCAGACAATTATTAAGTACACTTGAAGTATACATGTATTTCCTAAAGGAATTATACACCTGAAGCGTAGTCCCAAAAAGATCAGAATTAATAAATAAAGTCCAAACTTGTATAAGTTATAATATAAGATTCTTCGTAAAGTTCTTGGTAATATTGAACATAAAATAAAATTTATGGTGGTGGATTGAGTTTAGATAATAGCACACTAAACTCTAAGAATTTATTTCAAATCCTTGAAGAACTCGATAGGCATGTCTGAAGCATGTAAGTGAATTGTTCGTGAAAAACATAATATCATTGTCTTAGTAATTTTTATTTAAATAAATATATGAAATTAAGATCGAATATGAAAAACCTTAGAGGGGGAGGGGGGGATGACTAAGGTTTTTGGCTAGTTTTTAAAAAACTTTTGTGTGATAGAAAGATAAACCTCCAATTTTGTTGAGAAAGAATTCTAAAACTCTTTTTAATAAAATTCCAAACCAAACAAAATTTTATAGTTTTGACAATCGAGCAATGAGCATAGAATGAAACTTTAAAGAACATGACAAAAATTCATAGTGAATCACTGTCTCAAAGAGCTATATCCACTACCTTGAGTCAACACCCAAGGATTTTCTAAATCCACTATATCCAAGTCTACAACAATCACAAGCTTGAGGATCACCCACCAAGGGTTTTGCTAGCAACCTCAATCCACAACACAATCACAATCAATGGATGATAACCCAAGGGGTTTTTCAACACAAACCTTTGATATCAACAGAAACACAATTACAATTAAATGATAACCCAAGGGGTTTTTTCAACACAAACCTTTGGTATCAATAGAAAAAGAGATGAGTAAAGAACAATGTTACCAAGTGAGCTTGAGAAGGAAAGATACAACTCAATTAAATACTTCTACAAGCTCCTCTTTACTTCTTCTTTGATGAAGATCAACAATGAAGCTCAAGAAGATGTTTTTGTGAGATAAAAATGTTTGAAGGAATGTACTTTAAAGCTCTTTAAAAGTTCTTAAATGATCTCAAATAGATATTTCACCCACCAAAAATTGTTTACTGCTGATCAGGAATTCACATATATATATATATATAGGAAAGAGAAAAAGTAGTTGTTACTGTCTGTGTAACAGTAACATTTTTGCAGTAAAAGACTAAAACCAGACGATCGATTTTAGAAAATGAACGTCCGATCTTCTTATAAAAGGAAAATCGGATGAGTCATTTTTAAAATAGGAAGACCGGTTCTGAAATAGAAAGAATCGGACGACACCCTATAAAAATCGGACGTTCGATTTTTCTAAAGCTAGAAAAATCGGACAAACATTTTTAAAATAGGACGTCCGATTTTTCTTTTTCTTTTAAAAAATCGGATGACCGGTTTTAAAATCGGATGACCAGTTTTTTGAGAAAGATTTTACGGCCAATTTTAGCAAGAAAAGAGCTTTCCTTCCTATTTTAAAAACATGTATTCTTGATACTCTTTTAGAGATAAGAAAAGTTTCAAAGGCATAAAAAACTCTATCAAGAATACTTGTATTTTTCAAGAATAGTTTATAATAAGAAAATCATCCAAAGAGATTCACATTTGATCAACAATTAAAGATGAGAGTTAGGGAGTTTTACAAAAGAACTTATTATATCCCTAACTAAGACACAATTCTTCAAGGTCTTTAATGGCTTCATCTTTTCTCTTTCATTTTGCCTTGATCGCCAAGATCTTTTGCTTCTAAGAGTGTAGCCTTAAGACTTCAAATATGCTTCTTTTGTTCTATTGAAACTAAGCTTAATATATCATCACATAAACATATGTTAATCATAATCAAAATCATATGCAATAATTCTCTTACGGCTAACAATCTCTCCCTTTTTTATTATGACAAATACATATGCAAGAAGAACAAAAGAGCAAGTATAAAAACATGGCGATGCTTCAAGGAAATCATCAATAGGAGCAAAGCATACCAAACACCATAAAAGTGATATAGCTCCCCCTATGAATTTGAAAACATGCCAAGAGTTTGAAAGATAATTTAGAAAAATGAGTGTTGAACTCCGTAGGCAAAAACAAAATAAAATAAAACTTACGGAAATCCACCAACAGGATCTGCACATACTAGAAAAACCGATTGGATGGAAATTACCTCAATGTTTTGATTGTTCGTTATGGAGGCGCTGCTTTATACGCTTCGCCCTCTACTGCTATCCACGCGGCGAACTCCTCTACAAGCGATCGGGATGCTAGCCTCTTCTGTGTTCTGAAAACTGTTCAGAACTGATCCTGAATATCTAGTAATCGGTCGTATTTCGAAGAGAGGAGGCTAGATACTATATCGCCTTTCTAGGGTTTAGGGTTTTGTTTTCTTTAATCAGATAAAGGACGGCCACCAGGAAAAGGTTAACATAACCTTTTATAGCTGTCAATATCAAAACCCTAACTGTCATCTAATGACAGTTTAATCTCGTCCGTCTATTCCTATAATCATCCAACGGTTGGATGAGTAATATTAAGTAATTAATTTCATTTATTCGATTAAATAAAATTAATTACTTATTAACTTACCAGAAAATACAATATGGAATCTGATTCCCCTTTTGTATACGTTCAACGAATCTGGACACAATCTAGATTCATTGAACGTGGACATTATGCTCACAAGATCGTCTATGCGTGTGACCCTGTAGGTTCACTTAATGTTGGCAGTGAATGAAAAATGTCCTAGACATTTATTCACAAAACATAAGCGGCCTTTAGCAAGACATTATGCTTACCCAAGTTAAGTAAATGTAATAATAACCTAGCATCAGATTTAATATTTAGTCCTTTTGTCACACGATATCCTAATTAAGTATAAGGCATGGATCAAGTCATCCTTATAAAACTTAATTAACCATTTACTTGATCATCAGGCAGACTGTTCCAACAAATAATATTAATACACCTTATTAATACTTATTTGAGCATGGCCATGCATATTTTCCAGTCTTCCTTATCAAGGGGCCCATGGATATCTCTCTCTAAAAAGAGAGGGACAAATCCCTTTCACTATCTCCAATATTCAAGCCATGACGAGAAAATAAGCCAACCAATAGTCATAATGATCACCTAATTAAAAGTGATATTTAACTATGTCAAAACATATTTTCTCCCCATGCAAGAAACATTAGGTCAAAGGACACCAAATACAAAACTGAGAAGAAATACTTATAACTTAAACCCATGCAATATTTCTTCTTCACTTTGGGTCATGTCCAATACAAAATTCTCAATATGTATTTATGAATTGATTTTATATCTCATATTCATGATCAGTAAAACTTGACCATCAATCAACTTCACACTAGTTTACAAGATGTAATAAACTAGGGACAAATAAGAATAGTATTTTATTAGCTATAAGGGTTTTACTATCAAGTCACGTACTTGATGACCAAGAGCATGAAATACAATTCAAAAAATACATGCTTCATAAATCATAAATGTGAGTCAATTGGTCTTAGGGCATATACTAACAATGAGCTCCCCTTAAAAACATACTTCCCAACAAAAATGGCTTCAAACAATCATCAAGGTAACTCCAAGCCATATTACCCATAAGATATGTAGCCAACCAAAAGAAAGCATGAAACTTAAAAGAAACAATAAGCATCTTGCAACACATAGCAATATCTCCCCTTTTTGACAAGTAAACAAAAGCATACTATAATCTAAGCACATTAGGCACATATGCTTGCAACTATTTCTCCCCCTTAGTTCTTGCACATATTTCTTCCCCTTTTGTCATAAATCAAAAAGATACTTAGGAGAGTTTTTAAGGGATCATAGAAAAGGAAACTACAATTGGACTTTCAACGTTAAGGTATCATCATGAAGTCCATAAAAATAAAGCATCAAGATAGCACAATACCAATATGAAGAATAAAGCATAGTATATATCAAGTCATAAGAAGAACAATGAATAAAAGACACAAGGGAACCATAATTAAGTTTGATAAAGAACCAAGGAAAACAACAGAAAGGGAAGGAGTTTTTTTTTTTTTTTTTTTTTTAAAGAAAGTCCTCAATCATCTTCATCCTCATCGCTATATTTTCCTCATCGCTCCAATCTTATAACCCGGTTGTGAATGTCTACAATCTTCTCATCAAATTCATCAAGCCAAATGAGGAAATTTCCATTTGTATCATCAAGTCGGTCATTGAGTTGTTCTTGCATTGCAGCAATCCTATCCATTATTTGAGTCGTTTCCATTGAAGATTTTCCTTCTTCCTTTCTATCTTATCTCTTCTTTCTTCTTGTTTCTCTTCTAATTCTTTCTACCTCCATCTTGGTGTCACTTTCTTCAGGCTCATTGCCCTCTTCTTCTTCTTCTTCTTCTTCCTCTTCACTATTTTCACTATCTTCCTCTTGGCCTCCCCTTATCAATTTCCTTTCTTCATATTTGAGAATCCCATCCTCTTGAAGGTGTTTTGATTGTACATCTTACTGATTCAATATGGTCATTTGGTCCAAAGAAGGGGATATTAAAATGTTGGAACAAGTTGGTAAGAAAACAACCATAGGACGAATATTTTGTTCAAGAGAATTGAGTAGCTAGCATGTGTTCTATTGCAATATAACCAAAAATCATCTTTCTGTGTTCATGCATTGCTAGCATAACAAAGGAATGCATGTTTGTAATAGAAGACTTGTGCCCTACATTGGGAATAACAATATTTGAAATAATGTGATGTAAAATCCTCCCATAGGCATCAAGTTTGTTAATTGTTCTATCCTCACTCCTTTTTAGCACAATTCCTTTGGTAAATAAATCTTCAAACCTCTTTTCACTATACAGATTAGGATCAAGGCACTTCTTATTTTTTGTGTAAAAATGCATTCCATCTTTGTGTGTCTCAAGAATGGAATTCAACAATCTATCATCAAAGGCAATAATTTTTCCATTCACTCTAGAGGTAACAACATTCCCACCAGATTGTGCTCTACCCCTTTGCAGATTAGCATAAAACTCATGAAGCATCATAGGATAGAATAATTCATTGACAATCAGTAAAGAACCCCAACCAATATCTTGAAAGAATGAAGAAATTATTTCCATACCTCCCATGTCTGATAGATCGACTCGATGTCCGGGAGCGATTTTCCTTTTCTTCTACTTTCAAAGGTATTGTTGAAAGATCCAAAATTCCTAATGAAATGAATGTAGCCGTAGCTTGTTGGAAACCCAGAGTTTTTACTTGATCCAAGATGTGGGATGTATATGCCATTCCGAAGTGATCTATTAATCGACTAATAAGTGTCCAATCTTCATAGTTAGCAGCAGCTTGTACTGAGATGAATTTATCCAAAGGAGTTTCACTCCTTGCTACTTGTTTGCTTTTCCCCTTTTTACCACCTCTACTACTTCCACCTGCTTCACCATGGCCTTCCCTTCCAACATTGGCATTCTTAGTCTTCACCATTTCGAAGAAATCCCGACTTAGTGTTTTGAGGTAGAGATTGGGGGTTTTCAAATAGAGAAGATTAGAGAGAAAAAAACAGAGCAATAACATGTTGGCTTGCTTAGTGAGAAGAGAAATTTGAAAGATTTAAGAAGAAGAGTGAGAATCGGACTTGGAAATCGGCCGGGCTTTATGAGAGAGAAGGGTTTCGGCCGAGAGAGTTGTGAGAAATAAGAGAAAAGCTGTGAAAAAGTCTTGTTTTAAAAGCACAGCCGCGACGTCTTTTTGAAAGAAATCAGCCGATCGATTTTCAAAAGCGATCGTCCAGTTTTTAAAAAACAAGAAATTGGACGTCCGATTTTTGTAGAGGTCGTCCGATTTGGTCGTCCAAATGTCTCGGTAATTTTTGTGAAGAGAAAACTTTGAGTTCGTTTTCAAAAACGGATGTCCGGTTTTCCGAAAGAGGCGTCCGAATTTTTTCTAAAAAAATTTCTTTGAGAAAAAAGAATAAGAGGAAGTCTGAAAGACTCAAACAACACACATTGGTCAATAAATCTACCAATACCAAGTAATTTTCAGAAATGACAAAAACGTTCTTCAGAGAGGGGTTTTGTAAAAATATTAGCAATAATCCAAAACTCATCACACAAGATATCATCAAAGAACTTAGGCTCAATGTGAGATAAGAACTTCAAGATAAAAGACATAGACATTACCAACTCTTTTTACGACAAAAATAATTTTGTTCTCAAGCTTGTTTATGATAGAAGAAGATTCACTTTCAAAAAACAACTTTGTACCCATTATCACACAATTGACTACTACTAAGTAAAACTTCAAACCATCAAATAAAATCACTTCCTTAATTAAAGAAGACGAACCATATCCAATGTTACCAAATACTGATGATCTTTCCAAAAGTAACAAAGCCACCTTCGGTTTCTCTTAGCTCATTCGTGAGGGATGCATTTCCGGTCATGTGTCTTAAGCATCCACTATCTAAGTACCACTTGGAGCTTGATTTATGTTCCTACAATAGGAGAAGAAATGACTTTTGGTAACCATATTCTTTTGGGTCCATAAATATTAGTAGTTTTTACTCTCCAAATAGTTTTAACTCCAATTTCACCTTTTCTTTTTACAAAACACCTAGTGGCCTTATGACCACTCTCACCACAATAAGTACAACAAAGATGGGAGAAGGATGAAGTAGCTTTGACAAAATATGTTTGCTTTGAAGAAGCATTAGAGTGGTTGTATCCAATGCCATTTTTATCATAAGGAGATCTTTGTGAACCAAGAAGTTTTTCAAAATTTTCTTTCCCTTGAGTAAATCTTTCAATACACAAAGTGAAATCATTCACCTTTTTCTTTAAATTTTCATAATCAAGCAAACATTTTTCAAGAGAGGAAACCTTTTCACAAAGGTTCTTGTTTCTAAAACAAGTTTTTGAAAATCATTGTTTGAACACTCTTTTCTTTCTTCAAGACTTCAGAAGATTTAAGAATAGATTTGTTTTTCACAAATAAGTTTTGAATTCTCATCTAGCAAAAATTGAGTCTTGTTTTTCAAATATTCGTTTCTTTTAGAAACCTTTTTGCACTCATCATACATTTCAATAAGCATAGAAATAGGATCAACATCACAATTATCATCAATGAGACTAAAGGAGTTAGAGGGTGAAGATTGTACCTCATTCTCCATTGCCATGAAGCATATGTTTCCTTTTTCATCACCTTCACTTTCACTTGTATCTTGATCCCATGCACCAATTAGGCCCTTGCCTTTCTTCTTTTTCTTTAATGCCTCAAGTTTTTCTTCTAAAGCTCTTTTTTCCTTTTCGATGGCTTTGGGACAATCGGCTACAAGATGTCAGTGCTACTACATTCAAAGCACATGGCCTTGAAGAGTGATGATTGTTTTCCTCCTTTCTTGAATGGAGGATTCTTTCCTCTTTTGTTGAAGTTTGTCTAGTAAAATCTTTTAAATTTTCTCATTACTAAGGCCATATCCTCAATCTCATCTTCATTGTTTGACGAGCATGTTTGATCATCATCATTCACTTTGAGTGCTATGCTTTTTCTTCCTTTGACTTCATCTTCTATTTCATCTTATCTTTTTATTTTCATCTCATAGGTAAGGAGAGATCATATGAGTTATTCAATAGGAAGTTGTCTTAAATCCTTTGATTCCTCAATGGCAAGAGTTTTTGGTTGCCATGCCTTTGGGAGTGAATCAAGAATCTTTCTATTTACTTCTCTCTTTGAGTACTCTTTTCCATAAGCCTTGAGAGTCCATTTGTGATGTTTGTAAATCTAGTGAACGTTTCACTAATACTTTCATGTTGCTTCATCACAAAGAGTTCATAATCCCTTACTAACAAAGCCAACTTTGATTCTTTGACTTTGTTGGTTCCTTCATGAGTGACTTCCATTAGTTTCCACATATCATTGGCCGAGTCATATCCACTTACTCGATTGTATTCATTTACATCCAATGCACAACTTAGTATGTTCGTGGCTTGATAGTTTGAAGTCATCCTTCTTGAATCATATTCATCAAACTCTTCTACTTTCTTGATTCTTTCATTCTTTTGAGGAACAAAAGGTCCTTTCCTACAATACTCCAAAGATCAAAGTTAATAAAACAAATATATATTTTAATTCTTGATTTCCAAAAAGTATAATTTGTTCCAATTGAAAAGAGGAGGTCTATTTGTAGAAGAGCCTTCTACATAGGGTAAGTTAGAAGCATTAGCCATAGAAAATGAAAGATCTTTTGCATCAAGGATGTTAGTCCTTTTATAGAGAAGCCTTGCTATGATACCAATTGAAAAACCTTAGAGGGGGGAGGGGGTGAATAAGGTTTTTGACTAATTTTTAAAAAACTTTTGTATGATAGAAAGATAAACCTACAATTTTGTTTGAGAAAGAATTCTAAAACTCTTTTTAATAAAATTCCAAACCAAACAAAATCTTATAGTTTTGACAATCAAGCAATGAGCATAGAATGAAACTTTAAAGAACATGCATAACAATTTGTTAATCAATTGAATACTTCTACAAGCTCCTCTTTACTTCTTCTTTGATGAAGATCAACAATGAAGTTCAAGAAGATGTTTTTGTGAGATAAAAGTGTTTGAAGAAATGTACTTTAAAGCTCTTTAAAAGCTCTTCAAGGTCTTTAATGGCTTAATTTTTTCTCCTTCATTTTGCCTTGATCACCAAGATATTTTGTTTCTAAGAGTGTAGCCTTGAGACTTCAAATATGCTTCTTGTTCTATTGAAACTAAGCTTAATATATCATCACACAAACATATGTTAATCATAATCAAAATCATATGCAATAATGCCCTTAGGGCTAACAGAATATATGTCCATAAAAGTTCTCTTAAAATTTTCTAAGCATCTTGATCTATATGCAAGTGTTCATGAACTAGAAGTTCTATAGATTATTTATTTACTAAAGTTACAAATTTATTTGATATTTTGTAAATTCTAAAAGAGTTACAAATTTGGATTTGTGGATGCTTCTATAGATGTCCCAGTTGAACATAATTCTTATAGCTAACAACGTTAAATAATGCCGAAAGCATGATTGACTTTTTATTTATAAAGGTCCTTTAACGAAATAATCAAATACTTGAAGTATTCCTTCTTAAAAGTTTTGGCAAGCAAATACTTGAAGTAAGTATTTCAATATTTTTGTTTTGATTTACAAATGAAAACATCCTGAAGATGAAATTTGATCATAAAAAGTTGTACATGGATATAGTAAATTGCACATTATTATCCAATTGTCATTTAATCATCAAATATTGGTGAATACCACACGTCTACATATGACAAGATAATGGATACCGTAACGTTACACAATTAGTGCACTAATACTTCTTTATGTTATGGACATCCAAGGAGGAGTGTTATGAAACTAATGAATATATAATGGATGTTCAAATACATTTCCTGAAGAGAACTAAACTCTCAGAATAATCTTGAGCCTATTATAAATAGGCCAGATAAGATATGAGAAACATTAATAAGATGCTTTAGACTTGATTCTTGAGTTCTACTTTTCTCTCTCTCGTACTTTTCTTTCTCTGTATTCTTCGTCTTTATATTATATTATTATTCTGAACAATTTGTCGTGTCGCGATCATCAAATTCATAACCAAAGTTCCATTTTGTTTTCTAATTGTCCCTTTTATTTAGATGGTGTTTATTATTTCAAAAAAATCTAAAAAGAAAATCGAATCCCCTATGCCACATAATGGCTGTAGACCTCCGAAAAAAAAAACGTGTAACATACATTTACTCAGTTCGCTCCATTTCTTTATCTCCCCAAGAATTGTATATTCATAACAATACGGACAAATTTTTCTTAATTCTAATCGATTAGGCATATTGTAACGGTTCTTTTGATAAAAAGAAATTGAATCGAAATATATTTTTTTATTATGTACTATGAACATATGAATTTTTAATTCTTAAGGATTTAATTTTTGTTTTCAAAAAATGTAGAATCTAAAAGATTATATATAATTTTCAGTTTCCATCCCAAATTCTCATCCACCAATCAAAGAATCAAAGGAAATCATTTTTTACCAGTGAAATCGTCTAATATATCCTCTATTACACCCTCTAATATACACATTTATACTAATTTTATTAATAGAAATCCTATAGAATAAAAGATAAGTCCTAAACTCTAAAAAATAAACTCTAAAAAGAATTACCATTAATAAAAGTGTAGAGAGTGCACTAAATATATAATACTACACCATCCCGAATGTTTTCTTTAGCATTTTCCTTGATTAACCAAACAAGATAAGGATTTCTATTTTCCAAAAATTTCATTTTCCTTTTCTCCCTTTTTCTTTCCTTCACTAAAATCCTCAAACTAAACAAGACCTAAAAAAAGTTGAAGTCTTAGAAGACCAATACAATAAACTAACACCTTAATACTTCCATCCCATATATTATATTAATATTTAGAGATAGAGAGCATTAGAATATTCATTTTAACATCATCTGACGATGCCTTAAAATATCCATTTTAATATTACAAGATGATTCCAAATAGTGAACTATAAATACTCCAAGATCAGTTAACCACGCCTATTATAACTGCAGAAAGGAAACATAATATTTATGATAACCACTCAGAAGAGTGATATAGTGTCTAGCAAAGGCCCTAATAAGGTACGCTAACTCGCTAAGGACATCAAAGATCAAATTCTATCTGACTTTTCTTATTGAAAACTCAAATAAGCACTAAAAATTAACAAAATAAATCAAATATATTTGATAACATTTGTCACTACATGATAAATCATTTCCAAAAATTTGTAGTAACACAGAATCTCACACATCAAAATAGGAATTATTTTTATGTTACATCAATTTTTTGAAAGTTTTATTTACAATAAACTTCTATCAATTGAAATGAAAAAAAATAAATCAAGTACTAACTATTAAAACTTACATCAAACGTTCTAGCAAAAATCAATCAGTTCGTAGATATCAGAATAATAGCAAAATGAGATGAGAGGAGCAAGACCAATGTGGTAATTATTAACCAAAAAGCCAAGGATACAAATATAAAATTGAAGGGAAAGAAAGAGAAGATTTTTTTCTTGGGAAGGGGGGGGGCGGGGGACGGGGGGGGCATATACTCTTATGCATGTACAATCCGAAGGCAGGTTCGTGATGAAAAGAGTTTTATTTCCAGGGAAAATTTAATTAAGTTTCCTCGTCATGGTTTTTGCAACACAGACTGTACCAATCCCATCACAACCCTCCCAAACAAATCTACAAGGGGGAGCCGTGGGGTCATATACCCTTATACACATACAATCCGAAGGCAGGTTCGTGATGAAAAGAATTTTATTTCCAGGGAAAATTTAATTAAGTTTCCTCGTCATGGTTTTCGCAACACAGACTGTACCAATCCCATCACAACCCTCCCAAACAAATCTACAAAAGGGGAGGGGGGGGGGCGTGGGGGGCATATACCCTTAATGCACATACAATCCGAAGGCAGGTTCGTGATGAAAAGAATTTTATTTCCAGGGAAAATTTAATTAAGTTTCCTCGTCATGGTTTTTGCAACACAGACTGTACCAATCCCATCACAACCCTCCCAAACAAATCTACAAAGCTTTCGACATCATCTGTCTGCCTTCTCTTTTTGGAAAAAAAAATCACATTTGCTAATTTCCCTGCCAAAAGGATGAAGAAAACACTTCCACCGCCTTATGGAAGCCCAGAGTTCATATAACTTCCAAATATCATGTAAGAGCTCAAATTTGCAGTACCAGAAATCCCGGTAACTCAATCAGGGAACCATAAGACGATCCTTCGAAATTTTCTGACTTCCACAGAAAATAAGCATGTGGTGGTTCCCCAGGATAACAAGTAAGAAATAGGCATGACAATGGAAAACGTTTCCAGGGTGCACAATCCAGAGGCAATTTACATCAAAAGAAACCCAATTCAATAAGTCCCTTCAACCCTGTCGAACACAAAGAAATACAATGAAATGCTGTAAATTACAAAAGTACATGAAACAGAATATATTATAAGAATGTACCTGCTCTTTTCTAAATGTTGCTATTGACACGGCCAAACCGAAATATGGCCTCTTAGTGCAACATGGATGTCTGAATTCCATTTCTAAAGTGCAAAACTTTTCATTTTTTCGCTCTAGGTCTCACCACTCGTCTTACAAACAATTTATCTTTCACGGAACCTATTTCTTTACTTAAGAAATCATTCCAAATACACAAGTGTGAGCTGCGATGAATTACACTTTCACAGAAAAAAAGAATCAAATCGGTAGGCCATGTCCTATGTCGTTGTTATGTACAGATAACACTTCAAATCCCAAAGGCAACTATAGAAGATTCCAATTTTGACTAGGGCTGCAAACAAGCCAAGCCCTTACCAAACATGTTCAGGCTCAGCTCAAGTTTGATATTTTTGAGCTAAAACTCGAATTCAAGACTAACATTAGCCCCAAACTTTAACAAGCCCAGCTGAAACACTTGGGCAGTCGGCTGGAATGTGTAAACCCTAAAAAATCTAAGTGCTATATTTTTTAGCTTCTGAAGGCCAAGTGATGAGTTTGTAAACCCCAAACTGAGCTACATTACCAGTAGAAAGAACACTTGAGAACTACAACACGGAATTTCTTCTCAAATACAATAAAGAAAGATATACTGATATTCGAAATAAATTCTGCATCCTCCAAACTTGACTATTAGATCATAAGCCTAACTACTAAAACTTCCATTTTTTCATTCTCTCGACTCTTTTACTTGATGCATCATTGACATAAAATGGAGGCTCCACTTCAAGCACTAACAGTGGTGAACACAAGTCACGCCATCCAACACAGTGTACTACACTAGACCAAACAGTAAAAAAGAAAAAAATGACCGCAACTCGCAAAAGAATAATAAAGGATTTGTGAGTTCAGTATTTCTTAGCAAACTGACCTTAAATTATAGGTCTGTGTCACCTTCCCTGCACAACTCGGTAGTTTAATACAAGATCTTCAGGTTTCTTCCATATGTAAGTTCGGACAGTAGCTAAACTCATATCAGGAGATAAGACCTAATTCCAGAAAAAGAACAAAAATGTTAAGAAGAATAGAGATTCTAGTGAGAAGAAAACATGGTGACACACTAGAAGATAAGAGCTCATATTACACATTCCAAAAGGGAAGAAAGAAAGGGGGAAAAGGCAAATGAGAATATACTCATGCAAGATTAAATTTACCCTTTACGACAGTGGAAGATAAATATATTGTTACACAATTCAGAAATAGAATTGATCAAGAAAAAATATCCAAGGAACAATAAGCTGGAATTGTATCATTGTGCATGTCTATTGGGGTCTAATCCCCTGAATTTTTACCACTTTGACAAATAAAATGAAGTATGATGCAAATAAAAGGTATGTAAGTAAACAAAGGAGATAAAGCTGAAAAATGAAAATATCACATGGAAACATGGAATGAAAAGCTTTATAAAGATAATCTTCCATCAAATATCAGTTAATCATTTAATTTTCCATCTGTCTAGAAGGGAAGTGTTGTGATACTATCCTCAAACGTAATATGTTAAAAGTAAATTTCACTTTCAAGGATATATGATACAGAATATACTGAATAAGCAGGCCTTAATTATATCCACAAGAAACTGTTACACCTTTTCTGTCCAACACATTGTAGTACTTGCCTGATTATTGCACAAGATCTCTATAGAAGGCTTAAGCTTTTGCCAAGGTTTCAATCCTGTCCTGAAAGGTACATCACCTCCAGTTGTGAGTGGCAACTGACCTCCCGGTAACCCAGAAAAAGTTCCATCAGAGTTCATATTATCCAGAGGCTTGTCAAGAACCATCTTTTCTAAGACATAGTTGACAACCTACAAAATTGTTTCCACATTCAACATCAAGATAATTGCAAATAGCACCTTATAAGTCTACATGGGAAAGTTTGTCATAAAGAACTATCAAATTTGTATAAACTGGTTTTGGCATATTATCCAGAGGCGTGTCAAGAACCATCTTTTCTAAGACATAGTTGACAAACTACAAAATTGTTTCGACATTCAACATGAAGATAATTGCAAATAGCACATTATCAGGCTACATGGGAAAGTTTGTCATAAAGAACAATTATCAAATTTGTATAAACTGGTTTTGGCCACATAAAACGTAAAAGAGAAAATAATTGATGAGTATCACACACTCAAAAAGAAAATGTGAAAACTTTTCACTTACTAAAATTTATTGATCACTGATTTCCCCATTGATGAATACTTCAGAACTAAAACCGCCCCCCCCAAACCCTCTCCAAAAAGAAAGAATATTAAAGAAAGGTGGAGTAATTTCCACTGCATGAATCAGGCTGAGGCACTCAGATAAGAGGAAAGGGACAAACTTGCACTGAAGTGGCAATAGAAAAAATGGAATTTTTAAATAAGTGATTTTAGTAATGCAAGAATCATAGTGGATGATCATATCAACCACAATGTGAAATTTCTTTCTTAATAGAACCACGTGAAAGGCGATCCTCAATCGCCCAAGGAGATTTTCGATTCAATCTGGTATTCTAGAATAGCTAGCGGTTAAATTCTAGAAGGTTATTTGGCATATAAATTAACTCAAAAGATTAATCAATGGACAAGTGGCCAAGGGTTATTTGGGTGGATGGACAGCCACTTAGCAAAATTCATACACTCTCCAGACATAAACTTCTTTGCTCTAACCAGACGGTTATTGATGAAGAGAACACATTTTCCAAGTCCAAGACTTGGATGAGAATTTATTGTGAATTTTGGTTGAGGTTGAATTAGTCTATGAAAATCTTAAGTATAAAATCTTTCCTTTTAGCTGGTTTAGTAGTTGGACATTTCAAAAGAATCTTATATACCCAAAGGAAAGCACAAAAACCAGCTAACAGACTGAATGCACTAACAAGCCACTGGAAGATCAAGCCAAGTAGAAACAAATAAAGGAATACTAACCCCAGGAGCTTTCAAATTCATATTGGCAGGTAATTAGAAAGTAGAAAAGATGAATCTAGCAAACATTTATTGGAATCTTCCATGTTCTTACTTTATGTATTCTTAAAATCCGTGGTGCACTCAATTTTCCTTGCGTGAGGATCTGGACAGTGGAGCCTTCACAAGGATGCAAATAAAAGCTGCATCTGCACAAAATTGTATAAAATGAGTAAGATAAGATAACGGGCTTGGATTTATAATACAGAGATATAGGAACATCTGTTACGAAATGTACTTATGGGCTTCTCAATAAAATTGATGGTGAAAAAATGTGACTATCTGCAACAAGCAAAATGCAATTTACCTAAAGGGATAGAATAGGGAAAAGAGGGATGGGACACCTGCATGGAGTGGAGGCAGATCAAAGTAATAAAGGAACTAAGAAAATGGAAAAATTAAGATGAAACGAAACCAGCAATTACAAGACTAGACTTTTCTTGCTCATGTAGACGTAAAAGTCCAACAGGAGGAAAAAACATTTCCCAATAACACTCGCCTTATTTGGAGCATGCAAGTTCAGAAAACATCAAGAGAGAAAATTACTTGGTATTTTCTCTGGGAGGAAGACGATTATTCAACGTGCAATCCATAACCCACCAGGGAAAGTCCTTCTCGTCTTCACTGCCATCTAAGTCTGTGATTTTCTTTCTCCAAGGACCACCTTGGGCCCCCTCAGTGATAATAGAAGGAGGAGAAGATACTGAAAATTCAAATGGAGGATACACCATTGAATCATTTTCAGCATTACCATCTAAATCAGCTCTGGATGGCGTTAAAGTTCGAGAAGATGCATCCTTCCCTGGTTGTACTTCGGAATTTGCCGAGGCCTGAGATCCAAATCTTTGCCTTCGTTTGGTTAACCAATGAGCCATGAGCCCTTTAAGGGTTTCTCGTGCTAAATTAACCTAGAATCAAATAGGTCAGAAAAACGAAAGTAACAATCTTTGAGATCAGCACATAATTTTGTACAATCCAGCAATAACTCAAGCCAGGAAGCCAAATCATTACACGTATTGAATCGAAATGAGGTGCTAGACGGGACAAATATAATTTGCCTTTGCTAAAAGGCAAAAGTCAAGACTAAATCAATCCAATGCATCACTCTCTGAGACATGGACAAGTCAAAAAATAAACATAATTTAACAGGTAAATCAAAACCAGAAATCCCACAAAGTATACAGTGGAGAGACAACAGGAGAAACAAAAAAGCTATTGATGCAAAAAGCCTTGCAAATACCTTGTCATCCTCAGGTTTCCCCGTAATGTTCAGGTCAGCTGAATACATCTCGGCAGAAAAACATTGTGGCGTGTCCAAATGTACGGACAAGTTTCCGAGCCTGGTATCCACGGTGAACCATGCAGGAATGCTTACCTGTGAAAACAAAACATAAGTCGAACCAAAACAAAGGGCATTGAGGCATATCCAGGATCACTAGCATGAGATGGTTATCTCACCATCTCAAACAATTCTTCTTTCTTCTGGTCAAATGAAACCTAAAATAACACAGTTCCAGGAAGAATCAGTAAGCATAATCATGTCATACCCAAAAATGAACCCAATAACAACTCTTTACTGTTCTCAGTTTCTTAAATTAAAACCAACTAGAACTTGAGACACCAAAATTAATCTCTCTAGTCAAAAACTGAATCTTATCGAATAATTCATACCCACCTCTCCATAGTTTTCAACTACAATGCCTCTTGTGATCTCCCACAACTTCACGATACCAGCAGTATCCTTGAACGGCCACATTCAAAGTTAGTTTACATAATATTATCGGCCAGAATAATCAAAATAATGAAATAATGCAAACTAAAGTCGTGGAACGACATAATTAATTAGAGAGAGCAAAAGGAGATGCATCTAGCAGAAGGCAAAATGATCATCTTACCTTTGTCAGAACATGCCTCCTATTGTTTAAAATCTCATGTTGGACTATTCCTGGAGTTCCAGAAATGCTGAAGGATGGTTCTTGATATACAGGTACCTAGGTTATATAACAGTTAGCAATTCTGACATAGGGAAACAAACTCAACATCCTTTAAATAAAAATACGATCCAAAAAGCTATAAACAAAAGAATCAGGCATGAATTATACACTGTGCTGTCTCAAACCATTTAAATTTCACAAAACGCAAGAAAAAACACTTTTTTTGAAAATAAAACCTACCCAAGTATAGTCTAATTTTTAACATTCTTGATGGAAGACAAAAATGCACTCCAACACTGATGTGGCCAAGTTTTACTTATTGTTGAGTAGATTTAGATGCCAATATAAACATAGGAGACACGAGGAAACGCCACAGCCATATAAACATCAGACAACCTTGATATATAAGCATTATCCTAGACGTAGGAAAAAGAAAGAAATGCAGTGGAAGAGAAGGGAAAAAATGATAAAACCTTCAGGTGACAAAATCCATCACCTTTCATACCCATTCTGCTTAACTGAGGAGATCCAACTCTTCCCAAAGCACTACGTAATGACAAAGGATGCTCATGTAAACTACAACACTATCATTGGATGCTTCTTTGCACAGCTAAAGCCAACTTATCTCCTTATGAATTGTGAAGCTTCAGTCTTGCCTTCATGTCTACTACTTTAGCTTTGACCCAACCACACATTCGTTTCCAGTTAAGACAAAATATGGGCACTAACCAATATGGGGCAGAAATAAGATGCACTGGCCTCAATCCCCAAGTATAGAAAACAAAACCACTTCCAATACCTGGACCACACATCACCTCATAATTCTAATTTTCCATTCTCTAATATTTGCAAGAAAACAAACATCTCACTGCATTGTAGCCTAGCATCCGGCTACACATACTCATCTCTGTTAACAATGACTTTATCCACCATAAGTAATATTAGACAAGATAAAACAGATTCCTTATACCCTTTGTCAAACCATGATCTAAGGAGACACCAGAACGCAATATCCATGAAGTTTTTCCCACACAAACAAGCCAACTATGCAAGTTCCTTGACTTTAAAACAATTTTTCCTAGTTTAGACTGGCACCTTACTGATCCAAAAAAAGTAAAAAAATTAGACTGGCACCTCATTGAAGCATATTACAACTCAGCATGCAGAGCTTTTCCACCATTTGGTAGGCATTCTGCTTCAATTAGTTATTTCATGGTCCACCACTGATATATTTATAGCTCCCGATTTCTTAACACAATAAACCCTATTGCATATCATCTCCCTAATGACTGCCTCAACATTATGCAAGGAATATAAACATGTCCTGAGATAGATAGCATTCATTATGAGAACTTGGTTTTTCACCATTATTGGTTAGTGTATCAAAATTTCTGGACTAGTATATCAAAATCGGTGAGTTGATATTGTATCACTCTCAGATAAAAGTTCAAGAAACTAATCGTTATGGATGACTAACAGGGATTATGTCCAAATCAATGCTGCACTACAGAAAAAATTACCTGACATGGTCTTGTCTACAAAAGTGGCACTTGTTCATACATACACCAAATGCCTCAAACTAATAATGACTGTACTGTTTAACTAAACGTTAGAATGCGCGCAATATGGACAGATGGTTAATCACAACTTAAGTTGTAGCCAGAATTAACTATTTCCAGAACCCTCCAAACGAGAAAAAGTTAACAAGAGGAAACAGTGGTCTCCAAGTCTGCATATGGAATTAGAGAAAGTGACTCACAGGTGTAGATCCCTCTAATGACACCCTTGCTCTTGAAAATGACAAGTTTCCAGCCAAGAATGAACCCCCTCTTTGAAAAACTTTCTGAGGATTTCGTCCTTCAGCTGGCCATTTATGAACAGAAGAATCTGTTGTCGCAACCCAAATCCCATCATCAAGCAAAGCCAACTGCAATATAGGATGCTCCTTTTGACAAAGCAGCACGCTCTCTCTTGTTGCCAAGTCTGTCAAATACAACTGCAGATAAAGATTTAAACTAAGAAGACATGAGAGACTAGAGAAAAATAATCCAAGGAGATAGGGCAAAGTAATCAGGATAAGGGGAAATTCTTGTATGAATGAACTTACCGAAAGATCTCGTCCACCACTATAAACATGACTGAATGTGGGAGTACTGGCAAGAGCCCAAACAGAGTCTGTATGCACAGCATAGGAATGTATACAACGCTGCTGACCAAGATCCCATAGTCTACAAAGAAATTTATGAAAGTAGTCAATGCAAGAACATAAAAACCACAGAAGGAATAGAAGTTCAACTGCTTATAACCTAAAATTCAGCTTCCAAAGAAGCAGAAGAATTGAAGCTCAAGCAAAAGCGGTGTTCAAAAAGACAGTATTTTCGTTGAGACAGAAGAATATCAGATGTGGCTGGTAATGATCATCGTTTCTCTCACAAAAGAAATAATGAAAATCAGATCTTAACCAAACATTAATACTAATCGCGGGGAGTAGAAACAAAACAAGAGGAAAGAAAACTCTGGGTATTTTCTCTAGTTGTTCAAGTAACTAATGTATCTAATTTGACATATAAAACATTGTCCTGATAAAACTAAAACGCTTAGATTTGAACAAAACTTATGACTTAACTTTTGCAAGAAACCACAATTAAAATGTTAAATAACCAATATGAATGAAACAAAAAACAAATACTAGAGTATGTGAAATGAAAGATAGTTTATATTGTTCAATTTCTCAAAATAAAACATAATACAAAAGAAAGGAAGTGCACTACACAACTCACATCGAGTCAGGAAGGGTTTTTTCTTCCTTTCCTCAATAGATCTTTTTTTCCAAGGAAGGTTTCTATTTATTTTTTTAAAAAAAAAAAATTATTATAAACCAACTCCCATCAGAGTGAGACCAGGTTTTGATTTTAAATTAAAGTGGTCCGAAATGCAGCCCAAAAGTATGAATAAAGAGCCAAACGATTGGAAGAAAATAAACTACAGCGTGTTTCCCCAACAGTTATGTCCAAAATAGAGTAAGAAATAAGATTAATAAAGCAGGTCACAATACCCAAAAAAACTAAGAAAATTAGAACTAAAAAACCAAATTTAGAGGGAAAAAAAAGTTTATTAACTGTAAAAATTTATTTTCGTTCTTTCTACGGCTAACTAGCAAACTTGAGAAAAAAATGAGCAGGTGAAAATTTTAATTAACATACAATAACAGGAAAAATAATTAAAATGTTGAAGATCCCCACACTCCCGGAAACTAAAATTTCCAAGAGACTAACAGTGCCTAATGAAGAAACCCAAATAACCATAACAATAATAACAATAACAATATAAAAATAATAAGAAACCAAAATAATAATAGTAACAATAACAATAATAATAACAATAATAATAGAGAAATTGGCTATATATATAGCATTAAGCTATTTTTATTTTTCTGTTTACAACCATGAACTTTTATGTTATCTTTTCATATGCATGACTGATTTTTTACATTGCATGTATAGCAATTTAATGATTTCACAACAAAGTTCGATGCATTTTGACACATGGATTACAAATGCTGCCAATTTAATGGTAAAAATAACTAAATCCTTCAAGTTAGGTTATAAAATATATATATATAGCTTAAGGCTATATATATAGCCTTAAGCTATTTTTATTTTTCTGTTTACAACCATGAACTTTTATGTTATCTTTTCATATGCATGACTGATTTTTTACATTGCATGCATAGCAATTTAATGATTTCACAACAAAGTTCGATGCATTTTGACGCATGGATTACAAATGCTGCCAATTTAATGGTAAAAATAACTAAATCCTTCAAGTTAGGTTATAAAAATGTGAAAAAGTGAACCAGACTTCACGGTGAAATATTAGATTGTTATAAACTTGCTGTCTTCAAAATAGTTCATTCCTAGAAAAAGATATAAAAGCTCTTGGCTGTAAAAGGATAAAATTAAAAGTTCCTGCCTCTAAACAGAAAAGTAAAAATAGTTGAAGGCTATATATAGTCAATTTCATAATAATAATAATAATAATAATAATAATAATGTTATTGTTTGTAACTCATGAACAACACACACGTACACATATATTTGAGAGATTAGCTATAAGTACTTAGAACTATTTTAACTTTTTTCATCTTGTCCAAAAGCCTTTAGTTCATCTTTTTGTACTTGTGAACTATTTTTTGTCACAATAAATGTCAAATATTTTTACTCACGATGGAATTCAATAATTTAACTCCCATGGATTGCTCATGTTCTCGTCTCTAAGGGAATTTTTGCCCATTATTACTAACATAACACATGAAAACAAGTAACTTGCGCAAGTTTATTTGCCTGAATCCACCATGGGTAAGGAGATTTAACATTTATGATGGTCTAAAAATAGGTTATAGGTACAAAATGATAAAATAGAATTTTATGGATAAAATGAGAAATGTTAAAATAGTTTATAGGTATTTATAACCAATTTCTCCAAATATCATGATGATTCAAGTATGTAACGTATATCTGAGTCCAATAAAGCTTCTTAGATATTTGACTGACTCATTGATTCCAGTAGGAAGAGGAAGGTAAAAATCAAAACATTAGATGATTCAAATGCTTATAAGAGTTACATATTTCATAATTCAACTTAAGCAACAAAATAATGGAACCTTTTCTAGGCCTAGTAAAGGTTTCTGTCTACCTGATCATTGAATCAGAGGATCCAGATAAGCAAAACCTGCAGATAAAATGGGAGCACAGTTATGAGGAACTTACTAATAGAAATGCATTTTAGAAGACAAAAAATGGAAAAAACTGTAACCACATCGGACTCCATCTTTACCCAAAAATAAATAAATATCCTAACCAAAAAGTATCTGCGTGTCCATGTAGATGTGTAAGAATACGCACTACATTTACTTTCTCATCTTCTGTTCAAGAAATTATAGATTTTAACCCTGGAATTCAGGTCAGATGAATTATAAACATTTTAAAACATATAAAAGTGGTTCATGTCTAATACATATTCAATTCAGTTAAGAACAAAAATGTGCAATCATTGAAAAAACCTTATAAAAAAATAATTCCAGCTTTCAACTGAAAAGATTAGAATGCTTGGACATCATTTATACCAGAAAGCATCCCACCCCCGACCCCAACAACAAAAACGAAGCTAATTGCAAGCATACTCTAAGTCTGTTGATAATGCAAAATGAAATATCACATGTAACTAAAAGTTATCAAAGACTTCATCTGAAGATTTGTATACTTGGGTTGAAACTCAAGGTGAAACTTTTTATACTTTTTCCAATTTTAGTGGGTCTACATGTGACTTCTTTGAGATAAAAAATAAGGACCTGACGACTTGCAGTAGAAAAGGGGAAGGGGGGAGTGGCATTTGCATTGAGGAATGAGTTTCAATCTAATGGCTTGGCAGTTGGCAAGTATTATTGTTCAGCTGGCATACAGCACCGAGAAGAAAGCTCATTCAAAATAATTCATCTCAACCGGATAATTATGGTTATGCAAAAGCAAGTCTTTTGCATTCCTTCAAGGATCTTTCATATCCTTGAAATGTATCACTCTTGGTTTACTAATAGAACTTTCCTTTTATCCAAAATGCTATTCCATCCTATCCAGTAATTTAACAGAAGATATTCCCTGAAAGAAGCAACGTTAGACTACATATGTAACAAAACAATTATAAAGCTAAAAAGCTTTTCTTTGATTTTGTATTTCGCAAGCCTCCAAGAAAACAAAATAGACCGAAATTAGTACACCTTTAAGCATCTAACGAATATAAACAACATTAAAAAAAAAAAAAAAAAAAATCAGTACACCTTTAAGCATCTAACGAATATACACAACATTAAAATATATATATATTTTTGGGTAACGTTTCCAAGCAAGTCATGAGTAAGCTTCAGATCACAGACTTCAAAGTTGGTGCAAAGTTAAGCACCCAAGTTTCTGGAACACCATTTTCAAAAGTTTTAGCTCATTAAATAATAGCTCGCAGTATTTGGTCAATCAACTGTTTCTATAAAAAAGTTAAAAAAATAAAAATTAAAAAATTAAGGAAAAAAATCCTCTCAAAAAATCAAAGCCAGCAACATTTTCCATCCACAACAAACCTGCCAGAAGAATCCAATAGCAGTGCCCTAATGTTATCTGTATGGCCCTTAAGCTTCATTGCCTTTGAGCCACTTCTAGGATCCCAAACACGTACAACCTGCAAAAAGTTGCAATTTCACATCTTGAAGTGAGACTATCTGTAAATAAAGAAGCAGTAAAAATAAGAATATGCAAATATTTCCAATCAAAAAATAAGAGGCCAAGAACACCATCAAAAGCTCCTTCGGCTCTAAAGAGCCCTAAGAAAATCTTAAAGATAGAAAAACTAACCTACTATCAGAATATACCTTCTCAGTTCCACCAGAAACAAGAACTGTTCCACTTTCATGCATGGCCAGTGCATAGACTGAATCCTTGTGGCCTTTTGCAGCAAGGGGAACATATGCTTGTGATTGAGTAGAATGTAAAGAAATGTTGTTGCTTGAGTTAACAGGTCGAAGACTTGTAACTGGTAAGGGATTCCCAGATCCACAGACTACGTTGGAACAGTCATCTTCAGTTGCATCATTTGACTTAGATTGTGGGGTAAGTGCAGCCTCAAGGTCCCATATGAATACCTCTCCACCAAGGCCACCCGATGCAACAATATTACTCTTGAACACATTAAAATAGGGAGGGAAAACAATCAGAATCTGAACCACAGTTTTGCATGAATACTATCTAAATTCAGCTTTTATAGGCATCTTAATTAAAAATGACAAGAAAACGCAAGGTTACATTTTTTTCTGCTGCGGCAAGGCAAGTGACATAGTCAGAGTGTTGGCGAAGGGTCTTAATACAAGTTCCATCACTTGAAGGATCCCAAGCCTGAGCACACCAAGAAGGACGCAAAAGCAATAAGTAACAGAGGAAATATAAGAAAAAATTGAATCCAGGCGTACGTACCTTGACGGTTGTATCTGAGGAGCAGGACACTAATGTCTTCCCACCAACAAGAACAGCATCATTCACCTGTGCCATTAGACCACACATTTCAAACTCAGAGCTATACAGAACAAAGAAGAGACTATGATTGAGAATTGATGTCAAAAAAACTATATTGATCTTTTCATTGTAGCATTATCCAAACGAAATATTCTGACCTATTCCTCCCATAGCAACCAAAGGGGACACGAATCACAACAAACTAGTAAGAGAAGAATTAATACTCTTTTTACACACCTATAAGAAATCATCTCAAATTGTGAAAATCAATGTATATACAAGAAGAAACTACTAATGAGCACCCAGATCTACTAAGGGTAACCAAAAATGAAATTTAGGATATAAAGTAAAAAACATTACCCAGTCAACATGTGACTCAAATGTAGCAGAACAGGAGGCACTATCTTCAGACAATGCCCATTTTTTTAAAGTGCCATCACGGCTCCCAGTTAAAAGATAATCCAGACCATCTGATACTGCTGATTTTTGTACAGCCAAACAATTTACACCAGCACAATGCTGAAAATAGAGATAGAAACCAAAATCAATCTAAGAGAAAATTCAGGACACTAGTAATAATTATTTAACATGTATCAAAACTCAAAACCAAAAATTCCTTAGTAGTTAGTAGTTTACTCATAAGTAGAATAACAAAATTGATTAACTCTACCAAAATCAATCCACATAAATAGTGGAGAATGAAATGGAATCAAATAAATGAAATATGCAAACCATATTTTATTATAGAAGTCAATCAGAAGTCAATCACAATATGACAATCTAAGGTCAATATATAAAGTAGCCAAATGAATAGTTAGGCTCCTTTTGGTCAGAGGAACTAGTAGCATCATATTTACTTAACTCTCCAAGAGATCATAATGAATTTGGAACATTGTCGTCTTTAAAGTTTTGAAATGTTGGCAAATATTCTGCAGATGTTAAGAGAAATTAAGCAAGCCTATAAGATGACCTATCTATGCAGACTATACCAACTTTTGAATGTAGCATATCCTTGTAAAATAGATAGATTTTTTATTTTATTTTTTTCTTTGGGATAAATGTGAAATAGATGGATGAGAAATCATAACATGACTTAGAAGTCTCAACTAGTATATTGGGAGTTTAAAGTGTAGGAAGGAAAATTAAAAACAGAAGGAAAATTAGCATTTTCGAAATCTATCTTCACCAATAATCAATATTAAACAAGAGTAATGACTTTCAAATGGATAGTGTTTGACAAAGCCAGCTTATCATTCTGAAATCTTAAATTGCTTCCTCTAATCAGATTTCAGAAATGCAATAAAGGGGAAACCAAAATATATAACAAATACAAGGAGAATCATTAGCTCAGTAAATAATTTATTTAATCATATAACTACTAGAATGCAATTACTCTAAAAATAACCAGCATTGAGTAGAGCCGTTATTCTAAAAAAGATTTTTTAAAAAAAAAATAAACTAACCAGTATTATTGCTCAAAATGACTAACACGAAACAAAATTAAACCAAACCTTTTTGTCATCTGCATCATTCAAAACATAAGTCAACCTCTTCTCTTTACGAGGACGAACTGAACTAGACGTGTTTCCTGCACTTGCCACACGGTGCATGGCAAAACTCCTAAAAAACACAGATAAACCAATATTAAGAACTAAGGGATGCTACGGATTGGATATTGGGAAAAAAAAAAAAAAAGATGTATCCCGGAAAACAAAAGGTAGAAATAAACAACATTGATTACAGTCAGTAACTCATTTTGAGGACACAGAATTCAGATAATTTTCAACAAAATAAGCAGTCCGGTTTGGGTTTAGTGGCACATCGATTTCTCAGCTTCATGGGCTTTGAATCCCTTATTCTCTCTGATTTATTAGTCGTTCCTCCTCCAAAAAATGTACAGGTTAATTTAAGAGAATAATAAGTGACCAGTCCTATCAATTTCCTCTCATCACTTGAGAAGGAAACACACTATCCATATTCTCGTGAAAGAAGTTCTATAATTCTGGAATGGGATAACACCATAACCGTGCTTCTGAGGTTCTCAAATAACAACATAGTAGATCATACACTCACAATGTGATCATCTCAAGTTATATATTCTTGACAACATCAGTAATGCCTAGGTAGCAAATGCAGGTAGCTCGCTTGATTAAAGTTCACTAAAAGCATTCTCATCCTCCCTGCCTGAAGGACCATTTTTTTTCTTTTTCTTCTTTTTGTGTGTGTGTTGGGGGGGATATCCTACTTCGTCCATGATGAAAAATGAATTAGATGAAAAGTTAGCATAAGATTCTCATTTGAAATATCATTTGGAAGATAGGAATTAAATAACATTCCGCATATGCCATTTGGAATCCTGGAAAAAGATCTGTGTATAAGTCCTATGGCTGCCTTCACAAAGATCTGGCAATTTAAAGAAACCATGAACGACTACCAACAAACAGATTTCAAAATGGAAGGAAATGAAACAGAATATAGAATGGTGGATCCAAATACTTCAACAAAAGAGTTACTAAACCTAGTTAGGAAATGGGAAACGGGAAACTGATTTTTTATTCACTAAATGGACATTTCACCAAACTGCAGAAATAATGAATAACTATATAATAAACCTGGATGCATGTCTTAATTTTCTCTTGAAGTACTCCCTCTGTTTCATCATATAAGGCCTTTTGGCCTTCTTTCTCCTTCTCAAAACAATGGGCCTTTTTACCAATTCCATTGTTATCTTCCCAAAATTACCGACCACCTGTCATTCCCTCTCTCCCCCCATATTGCACACAACCCATCCCAGTTTCCCAGGTCAATTCTTCCATTTCTAACTCATTCAGTGTTACTAGGAAATGATTGAGTAGAGAAGTAGAACATAGAGGTTACTAGGAAATGATTGGGAGAAAATAAATAGAATTTATTTAAGGTATAATGGGTAAAATAACTTTGTTGTCAGAACCATTAATCTCTGTGCAATAGATCAAAAGGCATTATATTATGGAACTTTGGAGTAACATTCTATTTTCATAATAACTATACCAGAAAGGAACCATGGGTTGAAATTTATAGGATAACAGTGGAAATGATTATTAAAATATTGGCAGATATTTATACATTCACATGACAGCCGAAAACTACAGAGTTGCATAGACATATACACACTAAAATATCCTTGATTTTCATTTTATCTCTTTTTGGGGTTCTTTTGAGATGTTTTGCCAGGGCTACAGTCTTCAATTATAATTCGAACACCATCTTCTTTCATTGGTAAAAATTTTGACCTCATTAGCGGTTCTACAAGATTTGTCCCCAAAAGAAAACATTTTAGAATTCTAAATCAAACAGTTGGAGATTTTCATAAATTCATACTCCCTCCGGTTTTTTAACTTGTCACGATACAACCTAATTTCCATGTTAGAAGAATAAAAAGAGGTTGGAACTTGTTATTAATGGGAGAGTATAATAGAAAAAAATTTGTTAAATATTGCCTTGTAACCACAATGTGACACGTAAAAGAAAACGGTAATGGACACAATGTGACAAGTAAAATGAAACGGAGGGACTATATACTAAACAAAACAGTTTTCTGTAAAAACCTGTTGACTGAGTCGGAAAACTACTTATTATGGCACAATGGCTAAAGGCATAATGAGGACAAGAGTCTAGAGTCCAGTACTCAAGAACCACAGCATTGACATAGAGGATGTCAGAAGGATTCTAGACCTAGCATGTCTTGCACGATCTAAGAATACTCCATGGAGTCTCTAAATCTGCCTGGGATTAGGCCAACTTCGTACTTAAAAGAAAAGGAACTTAGAAAGGCCACACTATGCTTTGGCAATATCCAATATTCAAAATAAATCTTGAAAACAAGCTAAAATGTTTATAAGTTATTTCTCTTTTCTTCTATGAAAAAAAAAGGGACATGGTAGCATGGCAAACCACATAATTAAAAATTGATATACCTTTTTCAATGCCATGACAGAAAATCAAGAATGGTTGACAGTTTTCAGCACATTGAATTTACTTTCACTGGAAAATCATGAGAAAAGCTATTCATCGGTGTATTTATTAGTTCCATTTACCTTCAACCAGTTCCAAGACTTCTCCCTGTCAACCTAATACATTCCGTGATCCTATAATGTTCAAGCTCTAATAAATGCTTTGGCTGCATATTACTATTTACTACCAAGCAAAATATGGCATCAAAACTGAACTAAAGGGGCAAATACTAAAAAATTTGACATATGCCGAGGAAGTGGTGTTCTAAGAACCATTAACAATCTTTCTCAACAGTTCCAGTATCAATTTTTGTTGTTACAGAGAGATCGATTTTCATTCCAGTAAACCAAAGAGGGAAACACATTTGTACAAACCTACTGGCTTTAAAACGGGACTGGAGCGAAACAGGATAAAGGAGAAAATGAGAAGCTACAATTCGAATGACAAATGAAGATCAAGATATTGAATTTCACACACCTTCGACGGCCAAGTGCGTGGATTTGCTGTCGACGAGTAGACTAGCTTCAGAGGTGATGAATTGTGTAGAAAGTCGGAAGAAAGTCAAAGGTGGTGGTTCCGATGATCCAGAAAGTCGATACCTGTGGTGGAGGACCGGTAGTCGCGGTGGTGGGGGTTGATGTCTGACTCGGGGCGAGGGTCGTTTTAGGGCTTAGAGAACTGGTAAAAGAAAACTGGTAAAAGAAAACGAGCCAAACCGAAAATAGGCTGTATTTCTATTTCTTTTTTTGCTTGTCCTCTCTGACTATAGTAAACTAACACATTCCATAAGCAATTTATACCATGGAGACGGGCCCACGTAGCTGTGTGTATGTAGTAAGTGAAATTATGTAGTTTTGATTAGATTTTATAATTTAATTTTAATTAAAATTACTTTTTTTTTTATTCACGGGCCTTTTGTTTGTGAAAATTTTTGATTTTTTTCTTCTCCTTCTCCCGCAATTTCTGCTCGTCACGATCTGTGCGATCAAATTTCTTCTATCACCGATAAGTCAATCTTTCTCATTATTCGTTTCAATAGCGGTATATAATTGATCGTGTGCAATTATTTTTTTATTGAGGATTGTGAAAAAAAACAGTAGTTGTGTCGCCTATTGATATGGAGGATCTAAATTGTGATATTTTCAATAATTCTTTGAGCGAAGATGGTGTTTTGGTGTTTTCATAATTATTCAAGGAAAGAGTTTCACGTAAGACATTGTTTTTTTTTTTTTTTTCGTTCGTTATTATTTTTGTGAATTTTGTGTTGCCATTTGTATGTGTGCCTAATTCTATAATAAGGTGTGCCTAATTCTATAATAAGGTGTGCCTAATTTTATAGCCAGGTGTGCCTTGTTTTATAACTAGGTGTACCTATGGTTATTACCACTAGAACTTTCAACTTTTCTGTTTTGTTTCAATATTTATATATGTTTTGTCGGTTTTTATGTAAGGTTTTTTGTGTTTTCAACCTTATATTATTTTTAATATGATTGGGGGTGTTTCATTACATTTTATTATGTATTTGAATCTCAATAGATAATTTGTGCCTACTTTTGTAATTAAGTGTGCCTACTTTTGTAACTGAGTGTGCATACCATTAATAAGTAACAATTTCTATTTTTATAACCAGTGAAACATTCAACTTTTCTGTTTTGTTTCTATATTTAAGATTTTTTTTGTTGGTTTTTATGTAAAAGTTCTTTGTGCTTTCAATCTTTATTACTTTTAATATTGGTGGGGATTGTTTCTTTTTTTATTTTTTATGTTTAAATTTGAGTAGTTAGGTGTGTCTATTTTTATAATTGAGTGTGTCTACTTTTTGTAATTGAGTGTGCCTACATTGATAAGTAACAATGTCTATATTTATAAGTAGAATAACGTTCTAACTTTTCTGTTTTGTTTCTATATTTTGGATGTTTTTTGTTGGTTTTATGTAAAGGTTCTTTGTGCTTTCAACCTTAAATTACTTTTAATATTGGTAAAGGTTGTTTCATTATATTTTTTTTATGTATTTGAATTTGAGTAGTTAGGTGTATCTACTTTTATAATTGAGTGTGCAAAGTAACTGAGTTTGCCTACTTTGTAACTAACTATGCCTACTTTGTAATTGAGTGTGCTTACATTGATAAGTAACAATACCTATGTTTATAATCAGTGGAGCGTTCGACTTTTTTGTTTTATTTCTATTTTTTAGATGTTTTTTGTTAGTTTTATGTAAAGGTTCTTCATGCTTTTAACCTTATATTACTTTTAATATTGGTGAGAGTTATTTCATTATATTTTTTTATGTATTTGAATTTGAATAGCCGGCGTGCCTACTTTTATAAATGAGTGAGCCTACTTTTGTAACTGAGTGCCTACATTGATAAGTAATAATGTCTATATTTATAACCAGTGGAATGTTCAACTTTTCTCTTTTGTTTCTACATTTTAGATATTTTTTGTTGATTTTATGTAAAGGTTCTTTGTGCTTTCAACCTTATATTACTTTTAATATTTGGTGGGGTTGTTTCATTATATTTTTTTATGTATTTGAATTTGAGTAGTTAGGTGTGCCTACTTTTATAATTGAGTGTGCCTACTTTTGTAACTGAATGTGTCTACTTTTCTGTCTTGGTTCTATATTTTGAGATGTATTTTTGTTGAATTTATTTATATCTTTTATGTGGTTTAATGTCATTCTTCTGCCGAATGCAGCTGTTATAGAAATATCTAATGAAGTTTCGTTAGTTGGAACTATTGTGGCATCTGAGGAAGATGCATTCAACTTCTATAATGATTATGCACTTAGATTGAGATTTAGTGTTCATAAGGGTAAACAAAAGTTTAAGGTAGGAAGCCGTACAAAGTATTTGAAACAGTTTTATTGTTACAAACAAGGGAAGAAGTGTGATAAAAGGAAGGGATAGAGGTCCTATACTGAAGTTGATATTCAGACTGATTGTAAAGCAATAATAGAATTTCGTTTGAATGATGAGGGTTGCTGGACAGTTAGCAGGCATAAATGTTACTTATAATCATGGGCCTTGTGCTTCAAATTAGAGGCATCTTATGCGTTCTCAAAGAGGAGTGACAAAAAATAATGCTGGTTTTCTTCAAAGTTGAAGGATAGTGAGGTTTCGATTGTTGTTGGGCTAAGGGCTTTGAAGAAGTAGGTTGGAGGTTCGCCTTTTGTTAGGTTTACATTAAAGAATGCGTATAATAGCTTACGATAAAAAAACTTGGATGGTGGGGATGCGAACGCACCTATAAAGATATTTAGGTGGAGAAAGGAAAACGAAGATGATTTCTATTTTGACTTTGAAGTTGACTGTAATTCCTCATATGTTGTTTCTTTTGGAGGGATGGTCGGATGAGGTGTGAGTATGATGTTTTCGGGGATTTTTTGGTGCACTATATGCCATATTGCACGAACAAATATTGGGAGGTAAACATCCTATTACCTTGATGACCAATCAGTTCGTTGCCATGGCTGCTATTATTGACATAGTTTTTAGAATGACACGACATCTATTGTGTTTTTGACATATCGGGAAACATTCAAAGCAACATATTATGGGGCTAAGGTCCAAGCAAGATTTTGTCAAGTTGTTTATGTATTGAAGGACACAGATACGGTTTTTAAATTTGAGTTTCATTGGAAGAGGTAATTTACTTTACTTTTGAGCTTTTATTTTCGTGTTTATGTGTTTGTGATTTGTTTTTTTGATTAAGTATGTAGTAGTGCCTACTTTTAACTGGTAATGCCTACTTTTGTAATAGAGAGTGCCACTTTTATGACTAAGTGTACGCTTTACTATTTTGTTTTTTACAAGTTGCATTTTTATATATGTAGATTCTTTTGTCCATATTTAATATTCAATTATATACTAGTTTCTACTGTATCTTTATTTGAACATAGTGGAGGGGTATTTTTATGTTAAGAGGATGTGTCCTGCAAAATGTATCTACTTGTATAAACGTGTATGCCTACTTTTATCACTGTGTGCTTACTTTTATTACTAAGTGTGCCTAATTTTCAAGTATATGGGCCTTCACTTTGTTATATGAAAGTGATATGTTTTTGACTAAGTATGTAGTATCGCCAACTTTTGTAACGAGGAGTGCTTACTTTCATGACTAAGTGTACGGTTTATTGTTTTATGTTTTTCAAGTTGCATTTTTAAATATGTAGATTCTTTTGTCCATATTTACTGTTAGTTTCTACTGCCATCTTTATTTGAACATAGTAGAGGGGTGTTTTATGTTAAGGAGGTGTGTCATGCAATATGTGCCTACTTGTGTAACCTTGTATGCCTACTTTTATACTATGTATGGCTATTTTTATTACTAAATATGCCTAATTTTTCAAGTATGTGGGCCTTCATTTTGTTATGTAAAAGTGATGTATTTACTTTTTCTTTTGCAGTTTGATGGATAAATTTGGTTGACACAATGACAATTAGTTGAATAAGTTGTACAATTTGAGAGAGAAGTGGTGTCAGGTGTTTAGTAAGGATTTCTTTTCCGGAGGTGTACTATCATCTCGAAGGAGTGAGGCAACTAATCATGCTATTTCCAGGAGGCTTTCAAAAACAACTATGTTGTGCGATTTTTATTAGATTTTTTATCAAAGTCATTTCTGAATGGAAGAGCAACACGAATATGGAAGACTTTTGTTATAATCAAGGGCATGTTGAGATGAAGGTTCCTGACTCAAAATTAATGCAGCATGCTAATGCAGTATATACTTTTAGGAATACATGCTATTTGAAATCCAGTTTATGAAATTCCCGAAATACTGTCAAGGGCTTGTGGTATGCAACAATGCGAGCATATGTAGGAGGTTTGCCGTCGTATAACTGGTTTTAAACATACAGTTATCTATAATGAGAACACATGAAACATTTTATTTACATATAAGATGTTCACTGAAGTTGGTGTTTTTATTGCTTGCCTGTAGTTAATTTTCATTGTGTTCAAGCTATACCAGATACGTATGTACTGAAGAGATGGATAAAGGATATTGCTCTAAGTCTGGGCAATGGTGGAGTTGGTGATGCACAGAAAGTTAATAAGAAGGATATTGTTGGTTCAAGTGTTTAGAGGAGGGAAATGTTAAGGAAGTTTTCAGATTTGATTTATGCTAGGGAATTAAATGTGAATGCTCGGGAATGCATAGAAGAAGTGTTTAGGACAATGAGGATAAGATCATTGATGAAGTGGGACCTTATTATGTTGATAATTCATAGAATGAATGTAGATCTTCTAATATTAAAGATCCAGTTGGAAGGTGTGCAAAAGGAGAACGTAATGTAAGGAAGAAGAGCATTGTCGAGAACGCATGCTTCAAGAATTAAAACGCCTCTCCAATTGTCCATGAATAATAAAGCATTAGGGAGAGGTGTAAATGCTCCAAGTAGTGAATTTGAGCTTAGTTTAGGAATATCTAACTGTAGTGATGTAGAATCTTTAAGTATTTGCACACATTTATAAATTTTATGTAGATATTTCATTACTTGAAGACTTTGTTTCGTACAATGTTTATTTATTTTTTTTATGTTATATGTGTGTTAAATATTTTTGGAAAGGGTGCTGCAATACTTAAACTTGTTGCTAATTTATGAAAATAGGGATGCCTACTTTTATAACTAAGTATACCTAGTTTTGTAACTAAGTATGCTTACTTTTATAACTGACTATGGCTTTTATCTGATGTGTGTTATCAAGTGACATTTTTTTTGTGTATGTAGATATAGATGATTCTGTTAAGTTGCATTATTGTATTTTATGATACCTAATTGTATATTTGTACTTTATGTGTGTTTCAATATGGTGGAAAAGAGTGTTTTGATACTTTAACATGATGTTATACTTTTGTAAACCATTGGGCCTACTTTTATAACCGAGTGTGCCTACTTTTATAACTAGGTGTACTTATGTTTATAACCAAGTGTGCCTTCAATATTATGTGTTGTTCAAGTGACATTGTTTGCATATGTATATGGTTGTTTACTTGTATTGGTGAATTTTATAGTCATTTTTGTGTATTCATTCATTAAGGATGTTCCAATACTGGGTTGGGCGAGTCGGGAATATATTCCACGAGACTTTAACTCAATGTCAAACTTCTGTAATTAAGTGTGTCTATTTTTATAACTAAATGTATCTACTTTTATAACTGAATGTACCTACTGTTTTAACCAAGTTTGCCTTCAATATTATGTGTTGTTCAAGTGACATTGTTTACATATGTATATAAGTTTGTTTAGTTGTATTGGTGGGGTTTATGGTTATTTTTGTGTGTTCATGCGTTAAAGGTATTCCAATAAGGGGTTGGGGGAGTAGGGAATGTATTCTGCGAGACTTTAACTCAATGTCAACTTTCTGTAATTAAGTGTGTCTACTTTTATAACTAAGTGTGCCTACTTTAATAATTGAGTATGCCTACTGTTTTAACCAAGCGTACCTTCAATATTATGTGTTGTTCAAGTGACATTGGTTGCATATGTATATGGTTGCTTACTTGTATTGGTGGATTTTGTTGGTCATTTTTGTGTATCTATATGTTAAGGGTGTTCCGATACAGGGTTGGGGGAGTGGGAAATGTATTCCATGAGACTTTAACTCAATGTCAAACTTTTGTAATTAAGTGTGTCTACTTTTATAAAACTGAGCGTGCCTATTGTTTTAACCAAGTTTACCTTCAATATTATGTGTTCAAGTGACATTGCTTACATATGTATATAAGTTTGTTTAGTTGTATTGGTGGGTTTTATAGCCACTTTTGTTGGGGATGGGGGTAGAGGGAGGGGAATGTCATTTATGATAATTTAACATAATGTCGAACTTTTGTAATCAGGCATACCTACTTTTTTAAGTTGGAGTGCCTTTTTTTTTTTTTTATCTCTAAGTGTCTAGTTTTTCAAATAAGTGTGCCTTTCACTTTTATGTGTTAGTTGATTAAAGACAAGTACAATATTATATAAGTAGAACAAACAAAAGATATATATTAATAATATAATTAGTTTACATGATATCACTTAATATCAGATGTCTTTCTTGTAATATTCAGATGCCGCAATTTGCACACTCTCTCTCACAATGTTGATCTCAAACATGATTAATTTGCACATAAACTTGGTTCTAAGTGTTTGGATGATTTTTTCATTTTTCTTTGTTTCTTTGAGCAATACATCCAAATCTCCTGCTGTCTTTTGACCCATGTATATTTCCATGTGTCGCATGCAGAATACTCCACAATCCACATAATTCTTGTTGTTTTGCCATTGCATCCTCTTAATTATGATTTTGTATGTTAGAGCAGCAACATGTTTCCTGAACCCCATAGCAGAATTTCTTTGTTGATATTGATTGAGGGCTTCTTTCTGTCAAATATAAGGAAGCATAAATGATACAGTTCTGTTATAAGATATTTCTTACTTATTGTTTTTTTTTTTTATGGATAATAGTAACTTACAAAGAAATTGGTACATCTCCGTATTTCTCTTCCATTTTGATTCCCTTCAATAGTTGCCTGTTGTCAACTATTTCGAGTTATTTTGTGATTGATTCCATGGCAATCAGGTAGAAGGCTTGTGTGTTTGTCACAGGGAAGATTAGCTACGTTTCAGATATAAAGTTTATTATGTATTGATACTAAATTGTAAATGATGGATAAATTTGATCATGTTAGGATTGCTTACAATGTCAACATCTTGGCAATAAGCAATTTAGTGCCAAAGATTTTAAGCTCCATGTTGACCCTTGTTTCAAAGCATTCATAGTACTATTGTTTTGTTTGGGGGAAAGGGGTGGTGAATCTTATTTCTAGTGGCTTAAACAAATAGGAAGAGCTAAGAATTAACAGAGGAAACTTACATAGACATGTGGAGAGAAAATAATTCTCTTGGGCTTCACTTTTTTCCCTTTCTTGATTACATGGTTGAGATGAATGACCCATCTGTATAGAATACTATTTGCAAGTTGTTCATCAGTCATCATTGTTCTTGCATCTTCCCTTGAGATGATACAAGAATCATGGCTGAAAATTGTGTTGCTGCAATAAAGAAGATATAGAATAAAATGAAATAAAACTGTAAATAAATAAAGAAGATAAATATAGTAAAATTATCTTGTGTGAACCTTTATACTGTAAGCAAGGTGTGCCAGGTGTATTATGTATGCAAATTCATCACTGGCGCCTTTTCTATTATGTATGCAAATTCATCACTGTAACAGGTGTGCCTAGTTTTGTAACATGTTGTGCCTTATTTTATAACTGTGTGTGCCTTATTGTACAATTGTGTGTGCCTTCTATTTATGACATACATAGTTAACATATTTTATTCATTGGAGGGCTTGTTAATGACAATTAGTGCTCATTTTTACAATTAGGTGTCCAATTTTTTTCAAAACCAAGAGTGACTATAATTTTAAACATGGAAAATTGTTGGTTGTAAGTAGATGTGCCTACTTATGTAACATAGTGTGCCTTATTTTATAAATATGTGTGCCTACTTTTTAAACTATAGTGCCTATTTATAAAATTAGGGGGAAACTTATACTATATAACATGTGGAATTCACAAAAGAGATACAACATGAAATATACAAGTTGTTGAATCATTATGAATGAAGTGTAATGACAGAGTTACCTTTTTGTAATATTATGCTCTAGATTGTCGCTAAGGAATGCAAAGTCTGTTAATAACAGTTCTTTTATAGATATTGTATTTCGATCTTTATCTTCTATCCAAAATGGGGACCTCAGCTTGCTTGGGACTCTTCTGGTTCGACGTGATAGGCTTGGCTCTATACCTGTCTCTTTGGTGAAGTCCCCATCCTCCTCTAATAGTATACTGTAGGGAGATAAAGATTGAAATGTCGATTAAAATGTTGAAATATGTATGTTATTCGTATTTGTTAATGTGGTGGTATACCTATCAATATCATCATTGTTAATTGGAGCTTGTTTTCAGTTTATGAGGTGAATTGATGCTTCTACATCAGCCTCAGTTTCAGCATCTGTATACAAGTTTTCTTTTCTTTGTTATGGAGTTTGTTGTGGGGTAGGGGTGGAATCTGCTTATGTGTCCAATTCATCATCCAAGCCCATATCAAAACTAGGTAAAATTTTGTCTTTCAAATCTTTAGCCTTCATGATGTCCTTTTCAAATGCATAAATTGCGTTCAAGAAATCAGGATTCTCGTAGAATTTGTCTTCTTGGCTCTCGGATTATGGCTTTGATGATGATGGACCAGCACGCTGATCTGTTGCAAGATGGGAAGCATGATTGATTGTATTTTGTTGAACATACCATTGACGAAAATATTTCCATCCTTTAGCTGTTCACACACCTAAAAGAACTTGAGTGCATTGCTTCCCAACCCCATTATTGGTATGACTGAATCAACTCCTGTAAGTTATAAAAGGTTTTATTAGTATGGCTTGGTCACTCTAAGAAAGGTGTGCCTATCTTTATTACATGGTGCCTAATTTGACAACATAGAGAATACAACATTGAAGTTCATTTTAATTTTCAGTAGGTGTACATTGTTTTTATAACTAAATATGCATAATTTTAAAATTGAGTGTGCCTAATTTTAAACCAGAGTGTGCCTAAGTCAAAAAATTAGTGGGCCTAGTTTTACCCAGAGTGTGCCTAAATTTAAAACTAAGTGTGCCTAATTTTAAAGCTGAGTGTGCCTCTTTAAAATTGAGTGTGCCTAATTTTATAACAATGGAAAGAATGCACGAATTTTATAATAATAAGTCTTGTCATTTTGAGTGTCTTCTAATAATGGCATCAAAGCCAATGCAAGTGGATTTGTTGAATATTGTTCGTCTATTGACACTGCTACTTTATTCTCAATTTTCAGGCAGTAAAACACTCTTTCTCGACCAAAATCGCTTGCAGCTTTCTCATTTTTCTATCTTTCCATGACAGACTTACCGTCCCAAAAATTGATTATTGGGATTGATCTCTTTTCTTCCACTTTGCTCTTCACCTTGTCTAGGTAGAAGAGTTGCATTGTGTAAATTAACAGCATGGTTAGTAACAATGTATTATTTCTAAGTAAATAATAGACATTATATTAGAATAAAAGTTACCATTAGGAAGGCGATAGGTCTAGTGAAGTATGACTTATTGGAAGGATTCTTCTAGAACTTTTCACATCGTTCTATCATGGCTGCATATGTGTACTTGCATCAATTGTAGTTTTGAATATCATTAGCGTTAACTAAATCTCGGAGGAGGTAGTGGCAGATCCCTCTTATATGACGTATGGTGGAGATGAAGTAGAGGAGGAACTCCATCTTGAAGTAGTCTCCACCATCTTCACTTTCTACCAACTTTTGCTGAACAACTGTTATCTTTGGTGGAAAGCTAGTATATTTTGTCTTCATTCAACAATGAATGCCTTGTGCTGTTTAGTGGGGATTATGTCCATGTTAGAATCTTGGACTGGCTTTGTGCCTCTTGGGAATCCAAGTATTAGATTCACATGCTCCTCATCGATGTGCACGCTTGTCTTATTCTCAAGGATCAAGCTTATGCTATGTACGCTGAAATTTTTTTACAAGGTACATTGTCAGGCTCTTTGGGAGCTTTGTCAAACACAGAGAGAGTAAGGATCCAAATCATATCTCTTTGATCGCTATTTTTTGTTTGTCGCTCAAATTTTTGATAATAGCTTGTACTCTCATATTTGTTTTCAAGGATGGGAATTGAGCGCCAGCTTTTTCTTCTAATTTTGATTCTGATTCAACTTTCTTCACATCCTTTTTTGAAAGGTTACGTTTATTGGCTTTTTTACTGCCTTGGTTTTTTTGCAGCTGGCTTGTCAGTTATTTTTTGTTGTCTAGGGAGTTTTAGTTTACTCAATGTGCTTGCTGGCTTGTTCTTTTGTGATAGTTTCATCCTGCAGTTCAGTAGAAAATTGTAGATAAATTATGTAAAATATATATTGAATGATGTGAATATAATGTTTTGTTCATGTATTACCTTGCTGCTATATTTGCTAATCTCGTTGTCCCCTGGTAGGTCATGTCGAGCCTTTGTTCGCTGCTTGTCGATATAGTTACTATGAGGAGACTTTCAAATGGTTAGGGTAAGTAAGATAATCACTTTTAAATGGTTGACTGTAAGTAGGTGTGCCTAATTTTATAACATGGTGTGCCTTATTTTATAACTATATGTGCCTTATTTCATAACTGTGTGTGCCTAATGTATATGGCATACAGAGTTGACATACTTTTTGTATTGGAACCTTTTTAATGAAAAATTGTGCTCATAATATTTAACAATGATTGTAATGTTAAACATACAAAATTGTTGTTTGTACATAGGTGTGCCTACTTATCTAACATTGTGTGCCTATTTTTATAACTGTGTATACCTACTTTTTATGGCATGCATAGTTGACCTACTTTATGTATTGGTGGCCTTACTAATGAAAATTTTGCTCATTTTTACAAGTAGGTGTACAAATTTTTTCATCACCAACCGTGACTATAATTTTAAAAATGTAAAATTATTGTCTGTAAGTATGTGTGCCTACTTATCTAACATTGTGTGCCTATTTTTATAACTGTGTGTGCCTATTTTTTAAACTGTGTGCCTACTTCTATTGGCATGCATAGTTGACATACTTTATGCATTGGTGGCATTTCTAAAGAAAATTATGCTTATTTAACAAGTGTACAAATATTTTTTCATCACCAACAATGACTATAATGTTAAAAATGCCAAATTGTTGTCTATAAGTACGTGTGCCTACTTATCTAACATTGTGTCTATTTTTATAATTGTGTATACCTATTTTTTATGGCATGCATAGTTGACCTACTTTATGTATGGCAGCCTTTCTAATGAAAATCGTGCTCATTTTTACAGGTAGATATACAAATACTTTCATCACCAATAGTGACTATAATGTTAAACATGAAAAATTTTGTTTGTAAGTAGGTGTGCCTACTTATCTAATATAGTGTGCCTACTTGTTAAATTGTGTGTGTCTACTTTTTATAGCATGTAAAGTTGACCTACTTTATGTATTTGTGGCATTTCTAATGAAAATTATGATCATTTTTACAAGTAGGTGTACAAATATTTTCATATCCAATAATGAATATAATGTTAAACATGCAAAATTTTGTCTGTAAGTAGGTGTGCCTACTTATCTAATATAGTGTACCTATTTTTATAACTGAGTGCACATACTTTTATAACTATGTGTGCCTACTTTTTAAACTGTGTATGCTTACAATGTATATCACAAATGACAACAAAAACACCCATATCTTGTAAAAGTCTATGCTTTACTACCATGGGTGCTAATGATATAGACAGGAATGCCTAATATTTTAACCTGATGTACCTCTTTATACAGAGAGATGCGGTTATTTTGAAACTTGCACAAATACGGGCATGCAAAAGTTAATCAATAGATCTTGTATTATTATACATACTCAATGGCCATAATTTACACAAAAAACATCAATATTGAAGTTCAGGACTCACAAACCAGGCACAACAACACAATAATGTGATAAAAAACAAATATATGAAAAAAATACAATAAACTACTTTGAAGTATTTTTTCGCAGAAAACTACAACATTTACCTGTGTTCGTTACTGTTGCTTGAAAAATTACCATTATTGCTTGAAGAACTTCCATTGTTTCTTAGAGAACTCATTTTTTATGATTGTTATCTGCGAAGAAGGAGGATTTAGGGTAAAATTGAACCGTGGGGCAACGAAAACTAAAGAAATCGGTGGTTGAGATGTGAATTTTGCTGCAAAATCGCCTGAAAATAGTTTTGTATATGTGAGGGTTTTTGGGAGGAAAAGAAAAGGTTTTCTCTTAGATGGCACATGTAATCTATGTGCATTAGATGAGAGTGGATTTTTTTGGCTAAATTGTTTCGTGTGGTTTTTGGACAGGGCTAGGTGTGCCCGGGTCCATGGTATAACAACTGAATTTGGATATCGTCAAATTAGATAAAAAAAATGGTTGATTTCTTCAATTTTTTTGGAGTTGTTAGAGGCCTATGCACATTATGCTCAATGTCAAAACTACGTAGTTTCATCTTATCCCAAAAAAGAATAGGGTAAAAAAATAAAATCATTTTCGCTTCCAAGTAGGGATGGCAATGGAGCGGGTCTAACTTGCTACCTACTCGCCCCAACTCATCTGTACCCGTTTGACTTTGATTTGACTGGGGAACCAAGTGGGGATGGGGATGAATTTTGTACCCAAGCTTGAAGATTGGTTGGGGGCGGGGATAAGGTTCTCCCTATCCCCACCAGCCCCATCCCTACTTATCCGCACCCGGTCCTATCCATCTCCACTCATTCCCTCCCATCGCTATTATTTATATATTTTTAACATAGTTATACTTTTTTTGAAGGATTGTTATTTTATTATTTTTTTAAAGTTTTAATTAGTTTGATTTTGTAGCATGCATATTATAATTTTGTGTTTAACAAAGTTATTGAAAATAATACATTTAATTCCCTGCTAGCTACTCGCCCCTACTCGCCCCTAACCCATCTGTACCCATTTGACTTTGGTTTGATTGGGGATCTAAGTAGGGATGGGGATGAATTTTGTATTCAAGCTTGAGAATGTGTTGGGGGCGGGGATCAGGTTCTCCCCATCCCTACCCATCCCTACCCGTTCCATCCTCACCAATCCCCACCCATTCTCATTATTATATATATATATATAAGTTTTTTAGTAAAATATTGAACTAAATACTAAAACTAAAAAGTTTGTTCGATTGATATTGATTGATCAATGAAGATTTCAACAAACGTGCCACTTGTGCCTCTGAAGATTATTCACTTTTGTTATTCCACTTTATTACTCCACTTATGTTATTGAACTTTTGCACTTCTTTGGTTAAACTTTTGTTATGTATTATTTATGTTGAATATTGTTGAACTATAGCTTATGAGTTTTTTTTATTGGTGCATATGGTTAGACGATTTTGAAACGATTATCAATTGTATTATTTTTTAAAGTTTTAATTTGTTTGATTTGTGGCATGAATATTATCATTTTGTGTTTAACAGGGTAATTGAAAATAATACCTCTTATTCTTCACTTCGGTCCCCAATTCCCCAATGGCTTTGGTGGGCATGGTCCTACATTTTATCCCCAAGCGTGGGGATGGGGATTAATTATGGGAGGTTGGGTTGGAGATGAGAATGATTTTCATACCCAAGCACGGGGATGGGTCCTGCTCCCACCCACCCCCACTTGTCATCCCTACGCTTGCCACTTAAAAAAATTCCCCGCTTGGGTCCCCAATTCCCCAGTGGATTTTTGGGCTAGGATGTGACTTAGATTTCATCCCTAATTGCGGGGATAGGTTGGAGATGGAGATTAATTAGGGAAGGTTGTTGGGATAGAGATTATTTTCATACCCAAGAACAAAGATGGGGACAAGGTAGGGAGGTGGGGATGAAACTAGGGGTTGGAGTCCTTGCCCCCATTGCCATCCCTACTCCCAAGAGATTGATGCCACACACCTAACAAAAGAAAAAATTTTCCCTCACAAAAAAACTCACTCACGACTCTCTGTTTTCCCAAAGTTCAGGCAATATCTCTGATCAACAACTGAGCAACCGATTTCTTCCATTTTTTTTATTTTCCTTCCTCTTTCATTCGCTTCTACTCTATTTACTTCTTCTACGTGATCAAAATCATAAAAAATGGGTCATTCGAACAACAGCATTAAAAATAGATAATAATAACAAACATAACTCTTCAAATTAACTTAGAAATTTTAGTTTTCAACATGAAAATATTCCAAAAATGTAGTTTCCTTTGTTTATGTTCTGTTGGACTCATATTTCATGTTTTTTGTTACATATATTGTGTTCGAAATTGTAGTTCTGTACTTTGATGTCTGATTTACATGTTTTCATACTTTGAAATCCATGTTTTTTGTGTTTTAATGGTCCATTAAGTGTGTATAATGAAAACAATACTATTGGTTTCTTGGTTAGGTTCGTATTTGTTGGATTTTATATATTTTTGTCACTTTTTTACAATAAGCACGCCTAGGCAGCCCACGTTGTTAAACAAGGCACCCCTAGTTGTAAGAAGAGGCACCTCCATTGTAAAAAGGACATCCCCTAGCATTGCATTTTGTGAATTCTACTTGTTTTTCTACTCATATGCTATGATTTTATAAGTAATAATTAGGGGTGTAAACTGGTCCAGACCTTCTGGGTACTTCCAGACCCATACCCTTATAGTGAAACTTGGACCCAGACCTGACCCTCTAGGTTCTAGGGTAGGGTTTGAGTATACCCGTACCCGTATGATATTTTTCTATTTTTTTCCTAGTTAAATATATATATATATAAAATAATGTATAATCCTAAAATAAAAATTTTAATATGATTAACATAACATTTGGTGTTTTTGTTTTCATCAATTACAATATTCATCCAAAAGTACTGTAAAAAAAAAAAGTACAAATTTTAAAGAGTGCTTGTAAAATTGGTACTGTAGAAAAAAAAGCTCATATCTTAAATAATCTCAGTTTTTTTCCACTTTCTTTTGTCTCTTCAAACAACAACATAATGGGTGCATTGAGAAATAAAGAAAAATTACAGTAAACATAGCACTTTGTCTACGTTCTGCAGTACAACTTGGAAACCTCCTAGCCGAATATTTACCAATCCTTTTGTGAAATTTACAAATATTTTTATATATCCATATAGAAAGAAATATAAGTAAGTTATCAAAGGTTGGATGGAGGAAACAATAATATAATGGGTTCGGCCAGAGTCCAGAGTCTAGACAACCTTCAATTCCAAGTATAAAATTCTGAGATTATAATAATAAATGCTAAACTATACTATAAAATTAGAACAACACAAATAGATCTTCAACTCCAAGTATGAACAGAATCCAACAATAAACCAAACAGATCTTCAATTCAGCCAAAAAAAAAAAATTACAGCATAACTCCAAGAAAATTTGTACAGAAGAAGTTGATTTACCTGTCAGAAGGAAGATGGAAGAACAGAGCAGCGTCGGAAGGAAGTCGGCTGCAAGCAGGCAGCAACTGTGTAGTCGGAAGACTGAGCAGAGCAGCTTTGGCAGCTGGAGCTGTGCAGTTGCAGTCGACGGTATGGAAGATTGGAGCAGTGCAGTCGTAATCACAGTCGGAGGTTTCAAAAGAGTGGCAGCGCGCGTCCAGAAAAGCTGAGTGAGACTGTGAAGAAGAGAAGAGTGTGAAGAGGAGAAGAGAGAGAGTGAGACTGAAAAAGAGAAGAGAAGAGAAGAGTGAGAGTGAGAGTGCAAAGAAAATAAAGAGCAGTAAAAAAATGAGAGTGTTAGACAGTGAGACTGCTGCCACCACTCACTGCCAGTATAAAATAAAAAAAAATAATATATAATATATATTATTTTATTATAACGGGTATACGGGTCTAGATATTATCATACTCTACCCAGACCCATTTAATGGAATCTATACGGGTACAGGTCTGCGGGTATAAAATTTTAACCATACCGCTAAAATCGGGTATAGACTTGTGCAGGTACTGGTAAGACCCGCCCCGTTTGCAGCCCTAGTAATAATAAGTGTTTCTTTGTGATTTGTTGTTCAATAAGTGTGTAGAATGAATACTTGCATGTTATATAGAATGAGTATCCCCAGTTGTAAAAATAGGCAGCCCTATTTACAGTAACTCATCTTGCATGTTATATAGAATAGGTACCCAAGTTGTAAAAATAGGTACCCCAGTTATAAAATAGGCATCTCTACTGACACTAACATACCTTGTATGTTATATAGCATAGGTACCCCTAGTTATAAAAATTTACACCCCTAATTGTCAAAATAGGCACCTAGATACCCCTACTTACAGTAACTCATCGTGCATGTTATATAGAATAGGCACCTCCAGTTATATAAATAGGTACCACCAGTTATAAAAATAGGCACCCTTGCTTACAGTAACTCATTTTGCATGTTATAAATAATGAGTACCCTCACTTATAAACAATAAAAATCCCGCTTACACTAACCCATTTGAATGTCTCCTAACAATGACATGAGGACATAATTAAGAACAATGTATCAACACGATATACCAGCTGGCAACGAGAGTTTAGCGGTTGTAGTCACAAGGTACCTTACAATAAAAAAATATATCCACATCCTTTCTTATATATTTTATATTGTTTACCATCTTTTTGGTTGTGTAATGCAAGTTAACCCCACAAAAGAAAACACAGCCACAAAAGAACGAACCAGCTGGTATTATCAACAAGTTTAAATGACCAAAGCCAACAGAAAAAACCAAAAAGACCCCAACAAAAAAGGCCTAGACCATAGAGAAACATAAGAGACAATAAATCAGATGATGAACAAGAAGCTGGAGCATATGAGAAAAAATTTCCAGCGTTGAAAACAAATATGACAATGTCAGGAATATATGTTGTGGTTACAAGTTTGAGTGAGGACAAAAAAATAGCAGTAAGAGAGATTGGGTTTAGATCATTTCTCTCTTCGTGTATGACAAATCTACCGAAGAAACTTTCCAAGTATCTAGTACAAAAATTCAATATACAGAATCTAGGCATCCGACTTGAGCATGCCACAATAAATATTGATGAGGAGGATATGAATTTGGTCCTAGGAATCCTAAATGGGACAAAAACAATAGATGAGTTTAGTAAGGATACCGATGAAATAGAAGAACACAAGGCTTTCATAAGGCAGAAGCAACATAAATATTCCAAGTTCCCAGCATTTGTGTAGAAAAGATTAATTGATAGTGATGAGGGGGGAGACTACTTCAAGAGAGAGTTCTTCCTATTCTGCATCACAAATCTCATCAATCAAACTACATCGAACATATTACACCATAACCTCCTCAAAACATTAGTTGATAGCAACGATATAAAGAAGTAAAACTGATACAAATACACACTCACTTTGTTAATACGCAAGTACCAAACATGCAAAAAAATCAGTCAAACAAAACCTACTTCACTGGACCTATCTCTTTCTTGGTGGTAAGTTTTTGTTCTTATATATCACCCATTGTTGATTTAATATTACATGATCACTAACTCTTTGTAAATGTACATTATGAAGCTCTTTTACCTAGAGAGAGTGAAGTTCAAACTTGAAGAAAAAAAAGCAATCCCAGTAGTAAGTTGTTGGGACAATGATGCTGCTATGCAAAGAGAAAGGAATGAGATCACAGCAGGAGATTTCGGAAGATGAAGGGTTCTTGAATGCTTTAAGATTGAAGAGTCAGCTGATGAACAATGTTCAATGAACCCTCTTGCCCTAGCTTTGTTGCCATCAGCTATCGAGAATGATAAGACAAAGATAAAAACCTACTTGATTTCTTCCTTATTTTTAAGGAATAATGTTCTCCCTAGTTATGAAAATGGGCACCCCCAATTAAGAAAATAGGCACCCCTACTTGTAGCAATTCATTTTGCATGTTATAAAAATAGGCACCTCAAGTTATACAATAGGTACCCATACCACTAGTTATAAAAGTAGACACACCTGCTTATGAAAAATAAGCATCCAAATATATTTCTATTGTAATAGTGAATTCTAATATTTTTTATAACCTGCAGGGACTTTTTTAAAAGGCAGCAACAACAATGATAGGATTGGGAAGCAACACTCAAGTTTTTTGAGGCATATGAGGAGCTAAAAACTGAGAATGTAGAAGTCAATGGTCTATTCAAAAAGCTACATTCTGGGCTGCTTCCCATTTTAAAAACAAACCAAGAGATGCATGATGAACAAAAACGTGTTGCTACTTCATCATCGAATGCACCCACTGAAAGCCAAGAAGATATATTCTTCGAGTGATGAGGTCATAAACGCCATCAATAAATTTGAGAAGAGCACTCATAAGGCTAAGGACTTAAGAAATAAAACAATGCCAAGTTTTGATATTAGATTGAACTATGAGGCGCAAAAATAAAAGGGGCTTGCTTCTGCACCAGAACCCAACAAAAACAATTTGTATGCAGACGCAAAAACTCAGGACATTGTACAAAGTGTGGTGAACCTTGTACAATTACAAGAAGCTGCATCAAAAGAAAACAACATCAAGAGAAAGTGAATGAGCAATGACAAGAATAACAACAAGAAGAAGATGAAGAGATAAACAAAGATGGCGACATTAACAAGTAAATCTCAACAATAACGAATACTAAGAAAAATTAAACAACATGTTTGAATGTTTTAATCAATATTTCAGTCTTTCCCTCCCCATGTAGTATACTCATAGAGGATCGCGGAGGCTTCACTGAGGAGACTACTGTCAGGCCAAGCTTTTTACACATTAAAAGGAAAGTCCCCAGCAAACTAAGGTCGCCTTTTTGGACTATACATCATAAAGAAGACATTGACCTGTCGGCAAAAGAAATGCTTTTGATTGACTTTGCATTTCTTGATGACATGCCAAAGCATAACATTTTAGAAGGGTAATTGTTCTCTTACATCTTTCGTGTCATACGCTGTTTTGTGAATTCCATATGTTTTTTAGTTCATATTATGTGATTTTTATACGCATTAATAAATGTTTTTATACCTTAGGGTGCATATTCCTTTAAGATTTGTTGTCCACCAAGTGTGTAGAATAATACTTGTATGTTACATAAAATAGGCACCTCAAGATATAAAAATAGAGACCCTAATTGTAAAAATAGGCACTCCAATTATAAAACACCCCTGCTTATAATAACTCATCTTGCATGTTATATAGAATAGACACCCCTAGTTGTAAAAATAGGCACCACAGTTATAAAAATAGGCATCCTTAGATAAAAGCATACAACTTAACTTCTAAATCCCAGGATGTTTATTTTATTTTATTTATTATTCTTTATTTATTATTTATTTATTTATTTATTTATTTATTTATTTATTTATTTATCTATTTGTTTATAGTGACAATATTTTCCAACATGATGGTTACGTTGTTTCAAGAGAAGACACAAGAACAATGATGACAAAAGAATATGTAGAAACTACTCATATTGAAGCATGGGCAATTCATCTTAATCATATAATAAAGAAGCTGAAAAACAATAAGCCCAAGAGAATCATATTATCTCAAAATGTCTTTGTAAATTTCCTTGGTTTAATCTTATTTTCTCTAATCTGTTTCTAGCACACCAATTACTTTAAAATCGATAGCCTTCACCAATTCTTATTTCTAACAAAGCGTAATGTTATTAGGAGATAAACCACTGCCATAGCAAACACGCTATAAAAACATCGCAGATAGAATCAACCTGGAGCTTGACCTTGATGGCATTAGCAACGCTTATGGCTAAGATGTTGAACTTGTAAGCAATCCTAATAATTACACTATGATTATTCCTTTATACGTAAGTATTATTACACTGATTTAAGTTTTATCCAAAATGTAGCTCTTCTTCCCTATGCTAGTATCACAACACTACTACCTCGCCCTCATGAATTCAATTACAAAACAAGTATGAATAATTGACATCAGACTGCTGACAAAGGGTATAACAAAACAGACTAAATACCCAGGCAGTCCAATGTTCTTTATAAGTTATTATGCATTAAAAATAATTATATACAATTATCTTATAACAAAATTCTAACACACACGCTTCCTTATAATTGGTAGAAAAAAGTACTAAAAGAATATCAAGCAAATATTGTGGGATTCAATAAACATGCTTCTGTGTTGACATATAAAACAGAAATGAAGAAGATGCAATGGGAGGATAGTGAAAACTATGTAGACTGTGAAATCTTTTGCTTGAGGCACATGGAAATCTACAAGGGACAAAAGACACACAACTATTGGATACACTGCTACCAAAAACAAAGTCAGACCCAAGTATCGTTCAAAGACTTAGAGCAAAGTATATGTACACTATAATGATGTCTGAGATCAATGCTACTTGAGAACATGTACAACTTGCAGCATCGGAATTCTACAAGAAAAACATTGATTGATATCTTATTGTTGTATCACGTTCCTGATGTTTTTGGCTGAAAATGATAATTTCTAATTTATGAAGAAAACAATGTTTAGTTTTGTACTTATATTGCATACAGTATTTAAAATGAATTGAAATACATTTTCCAATGTTTACTTCTTTAATCATCTAAAACACAGAATAGTGAAGGCTCCCTTAGTAATGAAAATAGTCACCCCATTTAATAAAATAGGTACCCTTAGATATAAAAGTAGCACCCCTGGTAATCTAAATTGGGTGGCATGCTAAAGTATCAAGAAATATTCCCAACTATATTGGAAAACATATCATGTTTAAAGACACAAATATGACCATAAAATCCAATAATAAAACTCAACAAAATCATCTATATATAGGGAAATGCCACTCGAACAACACAAAATATTGAGGCACCCCTAATTATGAAAATAGGCACCCCCAGTTACAAAACCCCTAGTCATGAAATTAGGCACCCTTGCATGCAGAAGTTTGACATCATGTTAAAAGATTACGGAACACATTCCAACCATATTGGATCACCCATCACATATAAAAACACAAAATGGGTATGGGGTACCATAAATCCAATAATACAACTCAACAAAATCATCTACATATAGAAAAATGCCATTTGAACAACACAAAACAGTGAAGGTACTCTTAGTTATAAAAATAGGCACCTTTAGTTTGGTAGGTAGGCACGCCTAGTTGTAAAAATAGGCACCATTTCTTACAGAAATTGGACGACAAGTTAAATTATCACAACACACTTTCCAAATATTTTTGATATCACATAACACACAAAAATTGTACCATACAAAGGCTTGAAATAATGAAGTTATAAAATCTAAATAAAATTTATAAATGGCTGCAATGTATTTGAAGGCTCAACATTACTAGATCTATGCATTCCTGCACTAAACTAATATTCACTACTTGAAGCATTCACAGTCTTCCCTAAAGCTTCATTTTTCATAGACAATCGGACATTCGTTTTAATTCTTGAAGAATACATCAAAGAATTTTTCCTCTTTCCTTTTGCTTGATTGCACCTTATTTCAAAGATGCTCTTTTTCCTTGTAGTATGTTCTCTTTTGGCACGGCTTCTGATTGGTCTTTAATATTAGAAGATGCCCTGCATTACTAGAAAATAAGGTCATAGCTACATATTTTTATTGACGCTTTTATGAAAGCATAGTAATAGATGGGTCTATAATGATGCTTTTATTTTGAGTCAGGTTATCATTCACAAAATGACGTAGTTTAATGTTATAATTTGTTAATAAATGTATTTTTAAAAATAAGAAAGTCAATGGGTAGGGAAAAGCATAATTTCATGATGCTTTTACAAAAGTGTCGCAACAGTGTAATAGGCAGTAAAGCAGATACCGTCCAAAATTTTCAAACTTTCACTCCTCTCCCTCCTCTCCCTCCTCTTCAAAGAACATTTCAACTCCCCATCTTCTCTCTCTTCGCCTAGACTACTCCTACTATGCCGCCACCATACCACCTTTGTATCCCCGCTGACTAAGCAACAGCTACTTCTCCAGTAACGACTTCTCTCTCTCACTGCCTTTATGTTACATCCACTAGTCCACGCCTGAAACTGCCCTAAAATCACCTGTTTGAGTTAGTACTGCTACTCCGAAACAAAATCCCTTTGCTGTTGCTCCATCCTTGTCTCTAAGAGGTAAATCTTTGGTTGCTATTCTTGCATAATAGTTTAATTTATGACTATTTTTTGTGGGATATTGTGTAGCTATAGTTTGCGGGTATGGTGTAGATGTATGAGAAGGAGCAGCAGCGGGTTTCATAAATTTAAGGGTTCTTTGAGTTCTCTCTGCCTCTACTGCTCTATGGACTAGGACTACAATGCGATAAACTCCTTCTCTTTCCGTTTCCTACTTCGGCATCCTCTCCAATCTCTATGATTTTGCTTCTTGTTCTCTCCGTGTCGATGTAACACTCAATCGGCCTCTTTTCCCTTGTCTGGTCACTTTTGTCACCTGCCACCTACCTCTCATATTCTCTTGCTAATTTTATATATTTAAATATAGGATTTGGTTGGATGATGATCAATTGAAATAAATTAAAGTTTATGGTTTGTTTTTGGGTAATAAATGATTTATATATATGTATGAATAATGGATGAATTTTAGGAGTGATTTTTTAATGTGATTTTTTGGGTGAATCTTTGTGGAGGCTGTGGGAACTTGGAGGGGGAGTTGTTCTTGAGTTTGATAATTCTGGGGAAGCAATGGATCTGTACCTAATAATTACTATTAACTTTTTTTAAAGTTCTTCCTAAATACATGATTAACTATCACAACCCTATGACAAAGTAACAAATTAATTTCATCAGTACACTTTTAGGTCCTTGTTAAGCTACCTCTTTCCATCTATTTAATGTTTGTGAAATTTATTTACTAGCCCGATATCATAATAATTTCTGTTCTTTGTTCCTAGTTTTCTATTACATTTTAGTAGTAGTAAAAGTGCTTGATCCTTCAACATAGTGTCCACTTGACAACAGTATCCTTCAATAACTCCACTCATGTTGTGCCTCATGAGTTGTATATTAACTCTATTTTACTGTGAAAATGCCGACGACAATGATGATTCTCTTGGAATTGATCCTGATTCTGTTATAGCTTCCAACGCAACTTCCAAGTCCTCACCATTCCTTCTTTGTGTGTGAAAAAAGCTCATTGGTTTTTGCTATTCATTGATTCTTTTTGTGTTTTTGGGCTAGAATTATTTGGAATGCTCTCTATTAGCTGAATTGTGGTGTTCTGCTATTTCTAATTCTACTGGGGAATTCTTGGTGGAAGGATTAATTCTGTTCTTAGGAAGATATGTGGAATTTTTTAAGGGAATAGTGTACAGTATGGCCATTTGTGTAAAGACGGTGAAATGCTTATTTTTTGGTGTATGATGTGCATTTGAGACTATATAATTTATTTTCATGTAAATTGATGTTTATCTTAAGTCTGTACTGAAAGATTTAGAGTATGTAAAATTATCAATTCTCTGTTCCTTTTTTGGGGTAGTTTATCTCTTGATATTTCTGGCTGTTATTATGCTTTATTTTGAAAATAAAATAGAAGTTTCTTATTATATTACTGTACGCAACAAAATTCAAGTAAATAAAACAAAAGATGAAAAATATAGGGACAAAGTACTTATTTTGATATTTGAAGTGGTTACAACAATTTCTGGAGAAGTTCCTGATTTGTAAGAGAATCTGATGATTCTTCCCTTTAGCAAAAGGTTGATTCGAGGGCCTAGAAAAGCTTGATTGCGGATCAAACGAACTTTGATTATGAACTCGTGAGCTTGAAAGCTTGATCTCGAATTGCACGAGCTTTGGTTTTGAGTTTGAGGGCTTGAAAGCTTGATATCGACTTGCACGAACTTTGATTGTGAATCGAGGGGCTTGAAAGCTTGATCTTGAATTGTATAAACTTTGATTGCAAATCAAAGGCTTGAAAGCTTGATCTTGAATCAGATGAACTTTAATTGTAAACTCGACGGCTTGGAAGCTTGATGTCGAGGCTATCGAACTTTAATTTTTTACTCAATGGATTGGAGGCTTGCTATCGAGTCAAACGAACTTTGATGATGTACTCAACGACTTGGAAGCTTGATGCTGAGTCGGATGAACTTTGATGATGAACTCGAGGGCTTGGAAGCTTGATCTCTACCGTAGAGTCATTGAGGCTTCTTCACTCCTTCGGACGAAGAACGCTTGATGATTCTCAGAAGACCATTGTTGGAGAGTCTCAGGAGACTTTTCACTTGTCTGAAGCTTAAGTCTCCTGAATGCCATCTTTTGAATGATCTTCTAAATCTCCTTCTGAATGCTCCCTAAACTTTGAGGATGACTCTTATTTATAGGTGGAGATGGGGCTTTAAGTTGCTTGGCTAGCAAGCGGCCAATCCTCAGTGTTGGGTCGGCCCACTTCTTTATTTGATGAGTCTAATATATTTAACTCATTATTTAATGGACTTAATATGAAATGACTTTGGACTCAATTTAATTCGGATCCAAATACTTAGGTCTTGCATTTATTGGGTTTAATTTAAAATGGTTTTTGATATTATTTAAATAATTCCAAATCCAACCCAATTTGGATGGTCCAAAGATCTATGTCATCAATTTAATTTAAATAATTAAGATTAAAATATTTATTTTATTTTTAGTATTTAATTAAATAAATTAATTAAAATTTCATTGTATACAATTACTTGACAGCGTCGTTCGTTGTTTGAAGCTTATTAAATTATAACATAATGCTCCAATGATATTCTCCCAAGTAATGTTCACTACAAAAACACAGGCACTTACAGATCAACAAACTAGTCGGTATTGAGCATTCACCGACTGATTACCGACCAAGATGGTCAGTTGGTGATTTTTAGTAACTGCCTATAACAGAATGTAAGGTCAGTCGGTAACTTTTACCGATCGACTTTCACGAATTACCGATTGAATTGACAGTCGGTAACTTTGTTTTTCTCATTTTAAAATAATCAATATTGGTTGGTATATTTTGTTTACTGACCGAATTTCTATTGGTAAATTTATTTATTTTTATTTTATAATAAAGAGTTACCGACCGATTTTCAGTCAGTATCGATCGGTAACTTTTGAATTTTTTAATATTTTATTAATTATTATAATAACCCACCTAAAATTGAAATCGACAACAACAACAAACAATATAAAACTTAATATATATAATCTTCTTCCAATATGATAATAAAAAAATGTCTAGAAATACATAATATATAAATATCAAATACGAACGAAAAAAGTCTAGAATACATATTATATAAATATCAAATATAAAACGAAATAAGCAATGAAACTTATACTCTAAGTATGTGAAATACAAAACCATATAATATATGAAACACATAAGTACCAAAGTATAAAGCACATAATTATCGAAATACTACATAGGTGGAGGTGGGCTAGAGGAGGAGGGAGGACCTGTCGGTGGCTGAGGAACGTCTTGGTCATCCGTCAGAGGGAAATAAGGGAACAGAGTGGGTAATGAATCCAGCTGCACACCACATTGAGAGGCAAATGAGATCATGAAGTCAACGAACTTGTCATGTGCCTGCTACATGTATCCCCACAACCTCTTCTCCCTCTCTTTGTAGGCATCGTTGGTAGATGCTAAAGATATCGACGAAACTGACGATGAGCTACTGCTGCCTCCCCATCGCTCGGTAGTGATGGTTGCAGATTGTGAGCAAAAATTGTAGACATGGTCCTTGTCGCTACCACCGGCAGCCTTGATCATCAATTGCTTGTTAGTCGGTATGGACGAGCCGGTCTTGATGTGAAGGCGTTCCGTGGTTGCCTTTAGCTTCTGATATTTCGCCTAAGAGAAAGACATTAATAAGTTATTGTTAAGTAATATACAAAATAGTAATAAATGATAATATAACATTAAACTAAAACTATTAAATAACTTTACCCAAAATTTGTCAGATCGCGTGTCGACCCACTATCCCTTTTGCTGATGCAGTAGGATGTACAACTCTGATTGTACAAGTACCTCGCCTATTTTCTCCCGCTGCAAATATTTAATGGGTAAATGAGATTTCAAATATCAAGAAAGTTAAAAAGTACTATAAGTTATAAAAAAATATCGTTGTAAGTTTAAAAAATAGAATAATTAAATATGGAAAAGATATAATTGACTTACCACCTCAATAAATGACACCCCTGCATACGGTTCCTTTGTGCCACGTCCCTCTTCTTCTTGAAAGAATCTGAGCTCCATACATCACAGAGACTTGTGTACTGTGCGGTCGTCATCCATCAGGATGATACCCGTCCTCTCGAACCTTGTATATCAAGTCCTTGTAATGTAACGAGACCTGTTTTTCCCAAGCATCTCATATAGCACGCTCATGCAACGGGTCCCATCGATACATTTTATTCAACAACACATACTTTGTTAATGAATATAAGCTTATATATTTAAAAGTTCCTATAATGACAATTATTTAAATACTTACCCCGAACTATGTATACCACATGTTCTTTATTCTGTTTGGAATTTTCCCAATACTTGCAAGAGCCTCAACAAAGTACTCCTTGATGATTTTAGTAATCAACTTTTCACAAGCCGATTACTTGTTGAAGCTATGCAAATGTTCAAAAGAAAATAGTGACATTTAATTAACCAAATCTAATCAAATCGCAAAACAAAACTTAAGAGTTTAACATTCAAATAGTGGCGTTTAAGTTTTGAAAGTATTTTGATAGAGTTTCCCCTATAAAATAAATAATTCCTAGGCACAGAAAACAACAACACAGAGCAATTCAATGTATAACAAAGTTTTAAGAGTCCGGACTCCCCCATAAAGTTTGAAGACAACAAATTCATAAGCAATTCCATAGTTGTTTATATACAGGTTATATAATGATCTATTTTGGCTACATCATGTACCTATCAGCGGTTGGTAAGATAAGAATGTGAGAGTCAAGCACCTTACACAGGTGGCGCCTGTGGACGTGCTGATGATGAAGGGGCAGGCCTCGATAACGTCCCCACAGCAGATGATGAAGAAGGAGTAGAAATGGGTGCCAGACTCGAGTACAACAACTGTGGAAATAGAGTCAAGGTCACCGAAGGTATAGATGTTGTAGACAGAGAAGCAAACATCCCGGAGGAATAGAAGTTGATGCCGAAGGTGGAGACATCGTATGCGGAGTAGACGTCTCCAGGTAAGCCCTCTTCTTCTTACTCCCACGTATCATCTATAATATAAAAGATAAAACAATTTTAGAAAGTTACTTAAAAATAAAATTACTTTAAACTCACGTAAAATAAAAATAAACAAAAGATGCTATTTAAAAATAAAGTTACTTAAACAATTTAGTTTTGAATACAAAAGTTACCAATTAAATAATCTACATTTCAGAATCGGACTCCGATTGAAACTCTTCCTCTTCATCATTGGACTCCATTCAACCCCTTGTTCATCTTCATTATTGTCATCTTTATCTCCAATGCTATTCCTCCTGCGAATCTCTACAGAGTCTAACTCGCCCGACTCGCAAATGATAGTTCCAATGTCTTAAACATCAACATCTATCCTTGAAGTCTCATCAATATCCTTGATTTTATTACCGCCCACCGCTCGCTTTTTTGTCGTTTAGTAGTAGGATACGGTATGTAAGTAATTTTTTTGGTCTGTTGGGATAAAATGAAAGGATTATACCCCCTATATATATTTTCTTTTTATATGCAGCTCCACAAGTTTATATTTATCATGAATCTTGAGACCTTGATGTAAAGACGAATCAAACCAATCGCACTTAAAAAAACACGACATTTTGACTTAGTATACCTAGGAATCCAACCTCAAGGATCTCATTTAAAATCCCATGATAGTCACCTTTTACCCGTGCACTATAATTATATGTAATACTACCGGAAACTCGTTCTTGTGTATGAAACCTAAACCCCTTAATGAAATACCCATTAAATGATTTCACAAGTTTAGATGGACCACATGTTAAATTTTTAAGGCATCCACTACTGCTTGCATTCACAGGATTCTTCATCTGAATAAAGGAATGAATATTTGTTTAATTTATACATAATTAAACTTATGTTATGAAAATTAAAATAACTTTCAACTCACTTCTTCCCTAAACCAAGATAAAAACCCTAACTGATTCTCGTCTGTATGTCACCCTCTGTTAGACTTGGAAAACGCATCCTCAATTCTGTTGTGTACTTCCTATAAGTAATTAATATATTTAACATATAATGAATCGCACAATTTCATTAATAAGTAAATATCTTGTTATATAATAAGTAATGAGACTAACTTACTTAATATATGGTTCCACTTCATCCCAATTCAATAGAATGTAGTTCGTTGCCGCCTTATATTCTTTATCATCCAAAAATCTTGTGATCGACTTACCGTACACCCTTCCTTATCCATTGCAAATTAATATAACCGATTCTCAAACTTTAGGTTGATCACCCTCCTTATTTCTTGGGGGATCTTTGTTGATTCATGAGGTTCAAAATAATAGCTATAAAATGTGGCAGCCTCTTCAACCAAATAAGCATTGCATAGCGATTCCTCAACCCTACACTTATTCTTGATTTTCTTCTTTAGATGGTTCAAGTACCTCTCGAATGGATACATCCATCTGTACTGAACAAGACCACATACTCTAGCCTCATACAGTAAGCGAACCATTAAATACTCCATGACATTGAAGAACGAAGGAGGAAAAATCCTTTCAAACTTGCACAATAACAAAACAATATTAATCTCTAATTCATGCATGTGCGCCACACTTAATTTAGGAGAACAATTCCATATAAAACATACTCAATTCCCGCTAACGCACTCGGACCTTGGTAGAAAGTATCTCTTTAAGAGCAATAGGAATCAATCTCTCCAAAAACACGTGGCAATAATGACTTTTCATTCCGGACATTCTCAACTCCTTCAAATCGATACATCTGCTCAAGTCAGAGGCATATCCATCTAGTAGTTTCAAGTCTTTCACCCACTCAAGTACGACTTTCCTTTGTTATTTTGTGAAAGTGTAACATGCCTTTGGTTTTACAGAACCTTTTAGATTTAGTTCGTACGATTACAATATCTTTGAACATCTTACCTAGACTTCACTTTATCCTTCGTCTTCCCTTTTATATCCATAACTTTATCCTTCGTCTTCCCTTTTATATCCATAACTATGTTAAAACATTATATCAAAGATATTCTTCTCATTATGCATAACGTCAAGATTGTGGTAAATTAGAAGAGTACGGCAATATGGAAGATCCCAAAGATACTATGCCTTATCCAATTGTGAGATTGTCCTCTGCCATCTTCCTTACCCATCTCCGTTCTATTTTCTGTACTTTGGCATGTCATGAACCGTTTCCCATAACTAATCTCTGGTAAGATAAGGTGGTGGCCTTGAATGATCTTTTCCTCTGCCCTTCTTAAAAGACCTGGAATTCCTCCAGAAGGAATGATACGAAGGTAGAAAGTAGTGATGAAAATCAAACCAAGATTGTTTTCCCCCACCTTGTAGCCTAAGTAACTTTGTTTCTTCTAAGCAATAAAGACAAGCCAATGCGCCGGAAGTACTCCAATCGGACAATATCCCAAAATCAGAAAAGTTACTAACAGTCCAAAGAAGGCAGCCCTCATTTTAAAGTTATGTTTCTTTGAAATATCATATGTGTTAACTCCATGCAACCACAACTGATTCAATTCTTCTATCAATAATTGCAAGTAAACATCTAACTTATGTTTTGGATTCTGAGTCCTCGGAATAATACATGTCAAGAAATTACTGGAGTTTTTAAGCATATTTAAGGAGGCAAGTTGTACGTCGTAACAATCACTGGCCAAGAAGAATACTACTTTCCAGACATCCCAAACAGTGAGAAACCATCAGTACACAATCCAAGTCTTGCATTCCTTGCTTCGGAAGCAAACTCAGGATGAGTACTATCGAATCGCTTCCAAACTTCTCCATCCCTAGGGTGACTCATCATATCTGGCTTAGGTACGCTTTCTAAGTGCCATGTCATATGCTCAGTCGTTCTTTGAGAAGCAACCTCTGCAATCTACATGTTAGAGGAAAATAATACATATTCTTGTACGTAATATCTTTGGAATTATTTTTCTTACTTTTCTTTCTTCTCATGTAATAGTCATGGCCACAAAACTTACGCTAACATGTTTGGGCATCCTCTTTCCAATACAACATACATCCATTAACACATACACCAATCTTTTGCACAGGCATATTCAAATCGGAAACTAATTTTTTCGTTTGGTACCATCATCTAACACCTTATTTCTTTCGGGAAGTGAATCCTTCAGGAACTATGCTATTTGGTCAAAGCAGTTTTCAGACATATTGTTCTCTGACTTGATGTTCAACAACCTTGCCATCATGGACAATTGTGAATACTTTGTACACCTTCATACGACAGCGTATCAACAGATTTCAACATGTCATAAAACCGTGAGCCTCAGGATTAGGTGCCTCCTCATAATTGTAGCATGCTGCATCAGGTTCAAAATCCGGACTAGCCGCATCAAAATACTCTCACGGTAAGAGTTGTTTTCAATATTTCTTGTAACACTATCTTCCTGAACAATCGGCCGGTAACCCCACGATGGTTCTCCATGCACAGTCCAATTATAATAATCAGGTAGTTACCCTAATTTATAAATATTCAACTTCACATTATCCTCTCTAAGATACATTTTCTTCTTGTACTTTGCATACGGACACTGTAACTCGTTGGCTATACCACGACTGTAATTAAGATACCAAGTTAAAATGCTTCACACCTAGGTTAAACTCACTACTAATCCCCATAAACCAAGCATTGTTCTTCTATACATCCAACTGCGATCCTCCTCCATAACTTCACTAACAAAACACATTCATTTAAAGTTAGAATTCATTACTCATTTAAAGCTTATTGAAATATTAAGAGTTTAAGAGTTTAAAGACTTCTATAATCATTTGAGTGCTACATATACATCAAAATTTTTGAGAGATTAAGATTTTAAGGGTTTTACGTATAAACTTATAGATTAAGAGTTTTACATATAAACTTATAGATTGCGAAAACGTTTGTTTAAGTTGACTTCTAAAAGAAGAAGCCACTTTTGGTACATTGTGATTAGATTAGTTCTAAAAGAATAAGTAATGGTTAACTATTATCTAAGATTGTTAAAAAATTTTGACAAAGTCTCCTTTGAAATGGATATTTTCCTGCCACAACGACAGCTCAAAAGGCAATATTCAAGATAATTTAAAGAGTCTAGACTCCCCCATAAAAAATTTAAATTAAAGAGTCCGCGCTCCCCCATAAACAATTTCAATTATAGAGGCCGGGCTCCTCCATAAATAATTTCAATTTTTAAACTTCTAATTACAAACAATCAACGGTTTACAAAGCACAAGAATGCTTAAAAACATGCACGAAGCTTAAATAGCCTTAATCTTGCAACAATAGTTTAGGGATTTGGGGTTTCAATGTTAGGGTTTATGATTTCAAGGGTTTAGAATTTAGGGTTCTAGGGTTTAGGGAACAAGAGTTTAGTAAGCAATAACTTGGAGAATCATTACATGATTTATAATATCGAGACCAAATACTCATTTTAAAACATAAGCTTTTAAGAATTAAATATGCCACAACTTAGGGACTAAGAGTTTAAGATTTTTACCTCTACTGAAAGTAATAAACCGCGCTTAGTCTTGAAAATGTGCCTGAAACAAAGAATCAAAATCATTATTATTTCATTAAAAGAAAACCAAAGGAGTTAAAAAAATATATTAAAAGTTTCATGGAGAAAATGGTACAGATAATGTTATCAATGTTAACCGATGATTCACACTCGATTATCTCCCTCAAGAAAACATCACATTTGAGATTTATTTCTTAAAAAAAGTTAAAGGAAGGAGAACTATCGCATAAGTTAGGCTCAACTTGAATAGGAATTTTAGAAGATGGTAACTATCTATTAACTTTAACCTCTATTATATGCAAGACCATGATTTTGGATAGGAAGTTTAGATGAAGGATCCTAAGTGTTTTTGCATACCTCATATAGTTTAATAGACTATTTGCTATATTATCTAGTACACTATAATTAAACTACAACACATGGAAACAGGAGATTTGATTAAACCCATTATTTCTTGGTAGCTTACTAGAAGAAAGTATCCTCTAATAGGACTAAGATACTTTCTCCACAATACTATAATATGACTAAATGTTAAAAAAAATATGAAATACACCTTAAACTTTAAATGAAAATCGTATGATATAAAATATATAGCAAAGGATATATTAGAAGTGTTAGTAAGTAGCGTGTAGCCAAAGAGTAAGATTACATATGGTATAATTTATTGAGTAGATGCCCATGACTCGCTAATTCCTTCTTCAAGCACTCAAATTTGTTTCTGTATTATTGAAGAAGTTTAAAATTCTAACCATGAAAAGTATTTATTTCAAGAAGTAAAGAGAGATAATAGTAGTAATATAAAATACTATATCTCTCAACAACAATGCTAAGAAATCAAACCTTATTTACTAACAAACTTCCAAGTTTCAAAATTAGTTATGCATGTTCTTTATTTCTGATTTCTTCTTTTTTTTTGAAGAGGGGGTCATTGGAGGGGAGGGGGGAGGGGGAGGGGGGGAGGAAGGGGGGTTGATTGTTCTCTTCTTAGTGAACTTTGTTGAAGTTCATATTTTAGAGGTATGATTTTTTCTCTCTTTGTACTAATTCTCTCAACTAATATTATTTCAGGGAAAGCATGAAATAAGTAGGTCAACGACATCTCAACAAATAAACTCAGTTGCTGCTGCTGCCAAGTCAAGAGCACGACATCTAAATTTACAGAGCATCTCTGAGGCTACAAGCTAATATTTTTCTGTTTTGCTAAAATTAGCATGGAAGTTGTTTCTTCACAAATATTTTTCAAAAGCCATAACCAGCAAGGTCATATATGGAAAATCATGAGATTTTGTTAAGGCAGCAAAGGTCTAAAAAAGAATTGGTTCAATTGTGAAAACATTGTATAGGATTGCATCAATGAATTAGTTGGTCCTCTTAACAGAAATATGCTTTTTTTTAAGCATCTTAATATGTGATATTCTTTGTATGGATGATTTATTATCATAGTTAAAAATCATATAATTAATTGTTCATGTATAATTTTGCATTCTTAAGGTAACAAGCAAAGAAGAAGACAATAATATAGGATCCTACAGGCAAAACTTGAAATCCTTTACTATAAAAAAAAAAATACAAAAATGGCAAAAAATTAAAAAAAACTTACAGGCAAAGTGAAATGTGGTGGCGGCGTGAACAGCGATGTCGGCAGGGGAAAGGCGAGCATGAACCTACAAAATTAAAAAAAAATTTGAAAAGGTAAGAGAGAATTAAAAGGGGAGAGAGAGAGAGAGAGAGAGAGAGAGAGAGAGAGAGAGAGAGAGAGGAAAGGAGGGCATACCTGACGGTGCAACGGTGTGGCAGTGACGGTGGACAGCATGAGAGAGGTTGTGGGGATTATGGGAGAGGCAGGAGGAAGCATATGGAATAAGAGGGAGGGGGATAGTTTCTAGAATCGAGAAAGGAAATGGGGGCCTAGGGTTTTTTCTTTTTAAAAAATTAAACCTTACCGACCAATTAGCGGGCCAAGTCAGTTGGTAGCCTGTTCAAGGGGAGTACCGACCAAATTGGTCGCAATCGGTTGGTAACTTTACTTAAATACCAACAGATTACTATTCGGCCGGTAATCGATCGGTAACTAAATAAAGTTACCGACTGAAGACAGTCGGTCGATAAATTCGGTCGCTAAAACCCTATTTTCTGGTAGTTGTTATTATTATCCTATTTATCATCTTCTAGATATTGATTGTAGTAGTCTCAAGCCACATAATTATAGAAAATCAAGTCAACAAATCCACATAGAAGAGTGTGATATTCAAGGGCTCATTCACTATTTCATATATATTATACGTTCTTGCTTGGAAAGTTGCTTGTAGTTTGAATTAATTTGATTTAGGTTTTTAATATCTAAGATGATTATATATTAACGTAGTTCATGAGACCTATAAAGACTAAGAATTCTGTATCAAGAATAAGAATTTCTCTACTATCACCTTTCTCTTGAAGATAAAAGTATACAGGTTTTAAGGATTTTGTAATAGCAGAGAGTGATTTTGGTCGGTGTAGTTGCAATAGATAAAAAAGGGATATTAGGGTGATCTGCAAAATATAAGTCTATTCTTTCAACTTCATTCACTTTTCATCTTTCACAATATCAAATTTTTTTCTAAAGGGAAGCTTAGCTTTTTTAATTAAACAATTTGAAATTTGTCAAGGCAAAAAATTTCCTTGTGATTCTACTTATACTATCATTAAGAAGATATTGGAGGCACTTAGAGAAAAAAAAGTATGCTATTTTCTGGTTTTTAGGTTTTCTCATTCTTGAGTGACACAACATTTCCGTAACTGATTACCATAAGCAAGTTACTGGCATTTCCTCATTAATCTTATGCAAACCCTTTAGAGTTACTGTCTCTAAGTAGTATCATCTGGTTCATGTTTGATTCTTCGTTCTTTCAACTAATTATTTGACTAATTTCGTATAGCTACTCGACATAATTCATTTTTATATTCCCCTGGGTAATGGCTAAAATACTCAGGGGCACATGAAGATTTACAGAGTACTTAGAAGAGTTGTAAGGTGGTCAATTAACTATGCGAACATCATAATGGGAAGGCTATTTGATTAATTCTAGGTTTGGAATGTTATTTTGCATAATTTGTTTGGTTGTTTGGCTATATATATATACGATTTAGCTACATATTTTGTGAAGTGATGTCATTTACTTATAAATTTGTTCTACAACTCAATTACTATGTAAGTTTTAGATGTTTGTTTAGAGTGTTATGGATTTGGATTTGAATATTAATAGAGTATTGATTTTTTTATTTAAGTATTTCTTCTTAGCACACAATTCATAATTGTTCCAAGTATTGTAGTGTTTAAATTATGTGGTATGCCAAATACAAAATCTAGTGTGGCTTGAGGGCTCCAAGAAATAAATATAAAACATAGACTCTACAATGACTCTTAAAAGTGTAATAACAAGCCATAAAAAACAAGGATATTTAACACTTTGAAATGACGCTAAAAAGCGTAGTAATAGAGCATATCTTTTGATGCTTAGAAGCGTAGTAATTAGACCTCATATCCTGACGCAAGAAAGCGTCGCGATACCCTTTATCTATGTGAGTTCGGACTATGCTGTTTAGATGCGTAAGGAAAGCCAAAGTGTCGGGATAGGTTATCTTTGCCAACAGCATTGCTCGCGTCACGAAAGGCATATTTTCAAGTTGTGCATTCATTCTCTGAATCATCCACATAATAAGGTCCAACATCAGCCACAATCTTATTATTCAGCGATTTAACTCATTCTTCTACACTCTCCCGCTCATTGACATCTAATTTAATAGCAGAAATCAAATATGAAAACTTCCTTAACATTTGCCTCCTCCAAACACTTGAAACCCCTATATCCTTCTTGCTCACTTTCTATGAATTCCCAATCCCTCTACTGCCCCCACTTAAAACAACATTCTTTTCTATCCTATCATTATATAATTATCTGAAATGGCTTAAACACAATGAAAATTTAAGATTCAGAAAACAAAGAACCACAACTTCACTAAACATCTTATATGTGTATGAAATGCTTATGTATGCTTATTATAGACAACTGTATGTCTAAAACCGGTTATATCTAGACGCTAAATCTCATACATATGCTCACCATTATTGGATAATATAAGTCATTGATAATACTCTGGGAATTTCATAAATTGACTTTCAAATAACATGTATGCCCCAATAGTATATACTCTATTAGCATGATGCTGCAGTTTTGAGTCAGGGAGCGCCATCTCAACATGCCCTTGATTACAACGAAAATTTTCCATATTACCATTGCTCCTCCATGTAGAAATAACTTCAACAAATATTTGGTAAAATTCGCACAACGTAGACGTTTTTGTAAACCTCCTAGAAATAGTATGGTTGGTTGCCTCACTCATTTGAGATGACAAAATACCTCCCAAAAAGAAGTCCTTATAAAAGCCAGACACTACTTCTCTCTCAAATTGTATAAATTATTGAACCATTTGTCATTGTGGCAACCAAAATTATCCATCAACATGTAGAAGCAAAACTAAACATATACCTTGAGATAAAATAATATCCTAGTTGTGAAAATAGGCACCCTTACATAAAAAAGTAGCCATCCCTAATTATAAAAGTAGGCATCCCTGTTTACAGATGTTGGAAAACACAACAACATATCATAAAACAATAAAATTTGACAAAATAATCTACATATAAAGAAATGTCACTTTAACAACACAGAATAGTGAAGCTACCCTTAGTTATGAACATAAGCAGCCCCATTCATGAAAATAGGCATCCTTAGTTCAGAAAATAGGCACCACATACTGAATCACACAACAATGCGCAGATCAACCCCAAAAACAGATAAAAAAGGCCATGTTCTTACATGAAAGTTCAATAGTGGTGATAGCTGTTATTTTGTCTATTATTTTATATGTTAGTTTCATCTTTTTTTGATATTTTTAAGGTATAAAATATATATTTAAGTTAAATATCTCCCATTCTTGTCTTAGGTTCTTGCCGAAGGAAGATACAATGAGGGAAGGACGAAAACGGCTTAAAATAGAGCAAAAACGATGAAAAATGTTGCCAAATGGTGACCATGAAAAGGATCTACCGCAGGAGGTAGGCCAACCTCCCGCGGACGGTAGATGCATTGGCAACAAACGAGAAGAAGACAGAACCTTACCGACGACGATAGGCTCCCCCTATCGCCGACGGTAGGTTCAAGGCAAAAAACGAGAGAAGAAAGATAGAGACCTACCGGCGATGGTAGGGCCGTATCTACTGTCGACGGTAGATCCTAATTTCACCAGCTCTTAAGCCAACTTTTAAACAGATATTTCAGTATTCATTATTCTTGTTTTTAGACTTCTGCCAATAGGGCTTAAGGAGGCGAATTGGTGTGATCTGATGATTTTTCCCAATTCTCACCTCAATTAGTTAGGAATTATATTAGAGAAGTAGAATAAAAGGTTTTCAAGAAGATTCAAGGATCGAAGAAGCAAATTCGGGCATCAAGACAACTCAAGAAATGAGCTCGGGCGCGTTGGGATCGCAATTCGGCCTCTACAATCAATCCTAAGCCTTTCTTTTCCTTTCTCTTATAGTTTTTAATCATTTAATTCCAATTTTACATTACGAGTTGTGAGTAGTTTTATTGTTTAGATTAAGGATTGAACCCTAGTTTTGGTTTCTATGAAATTGAAATGATATTTCTGAAATTGAATGTTGTGGATGATTGAATTGTTATTTAATCGGTATTTTCCTGTAATGTAAGTGTCACAAACTTAGATTAATCGCAAGGGTGTTTTGAATTGAAAAAGGAAGAACACCCAGGGCAATCAATTGGGGCATTAGACTAGAGATAGAATGATGCACTTTTAGGTCCGTTTATCACCTATGTTTATAGGATTCATAACTCATTAGGGAGAGAAAAGATTCTTGTCTAATAGTTAGTGAATAGGGCGGGTTTCACCTAGAGATAGGGATTGCTCGATTGAGAGTGCGATGACCCAATTTGTTAATAAAACATCGATTTATATAAAAATCAATCAATTAAAGTAGTAACAAGATTAGGGGGATCTCGAGATCCAAACTTCTGCTTTATAGATATCTTTTGATAGTTGTTATTGGTTTTCTATTACGATTTTGTTAGCATCTCTTCTAGTTAATAATCTTTTCAATGACAAATTTTAGACTAAACATTGGAACAATGGTAGAGTAGTTGAACCTTTTTCGTTCCTCGAAAGACACAACATTCGGGTTGAACTCACCTCTGCAATGTTAGGTCCACTTGCCTTGCATTGTAGTGATTAGGAACCCCCATTTTTACATTTTAAACACATCAAGGACTATAAATTACCTTTTCAAATGAAAATCAAATTTAGAAACCGTATCTGTATCCTTTAACACATGGTTAAATAGCTTAACAAAGTCATCTTTTGACTTTAACCCCATATATGCTTCTTTGAATTTTCAAAAATATGTCAAATACACAAACGATGCCATGTCTTGGGGAAAACTATGCCAACAGCAGCTACTATAGCAGTAGATTTGTCGGTCATCAATGTAATCGGATGTTTACCTCCCAAAGACTTCAAGAAAGTATTGAATTTAACCATATAAAAGACTAATTTTTTTCATTCCTCAAGAACCTACACCCAAATATAATATTTCTATAGTGATAATCCATCCCAACAAAAGCACAACAAATCATTTAATATTTGTTCGTGCAATAAGTCATATCGTGTGCCTCCCAAATAAATCATAGTCACACCTCATCCTACCATCCCTCAAAAAGAAATTATGTAACGAGGAATTGCAGTCAATTTCAAAATCAAAATAGAAGTCATCTTCGTTTTCCTTTCTCTACCTAAACATTTGTATAAGAGTATTTGCATCCCCACCATCAAAATCATTTGATTTAACCGAGCCTAAGCTATTATATGCATCCCTTGATTTAAACCAACAAATGGAGAACCTCCGAACTATTTCTTCAAAACCCTTAGCTAAGTAGCAATAGACACTCCGCTATCCTCCAACTCTTAAAGATACCCAACGTGATTTTTTGTCAATACCCTATGAGAATGCATAAGACACCTCGAATCGCAGGATAAAGTTCATGATGGCCAATATTATGTTTGCTCACTGTTCAGCCACCTTCATCATTTAAATGAAATTCTATCATTGTTTTACAATAGGTACAGATATCAACTTTCGAATAGCACTTGTCCATCTTCCCTTTATCGCACTTATTCCCTTGTTTATAACAATAAAAATTTTCAAATATTTCAAACTACTGTATCCTTACACTTTGTCTCGCCTTTTATGAACAAATGAAGCCCCCAATTTGAATGCATAATTATTTTACAACTGGAACGCATCTTCCTCGGATTTTACAATATTTCTAACTAACAAATCTTCATTACACATTTCCATAACAGCTTTATTCAACAGAAAATGGGGGTTAAAACACATAAAACTACACATGTAATCTAACAAAAAAATCTATATATAGAACAAAACAGAAAAGTGGAAGGTTCCCTAAGCTGTAAACATGAGCAACCCTAGTTGGAAAAATGGGTACTCCTAGTTATAAAAATAGACACGCCGATCTATAAAAGTTTTACGATATCTTAAACTCTAATGAAACACTCCCTAACTATATTTAATAGAAAAAGGAGGATTAAAACATATAAAAACAACACATAAAATCCAACAAAAAGTATCTACATATAGAACAAAACAGAAAATGGAAAGTCCCCTTAGCTGTAAACATGAGCACCCTGAGTTGGAAAAATGGACATCCCTAGTTATAAAAATAGTCACCCCAAGTTATAAAAATAGGCATCCCAATCTACAGAAGTTCCACGCCGTCTTAAAGTATCATGAAACACTCTCTAGCTATATTCAAAGCAATATGAGGTTTAAAATACATAAAAAAAAATATACATTAAATCCAACAAAAAAAATCCACATATAGAACAAAAAAGTATATATATGAGGTCCCTTAGTTTTAAAGATAAGCACCCACAGTCATAAAGTTAGGCATGCCTAGTTAACAAAATTGGTACCTTGAGTTATAAAACTAGGCTCCCCTACTTACAAACGAACACGTAAAACACAAAACAACTAAAAAACACAAAGAGCTATATCCTTTCGTGAAACTTCTCCTCCACTTATTTCGGAAGCATCAAATCACCATCATAAACCCTAGGAGAGTTGAAAACAACACATTCTAAAATATCTATATCACCACACGAGGCATCAAGAGTTTTCTACAATTCTCCATAAAAAACAATTGCAGAGGATGAAGAACGGACCGTGGAACTCTGTTGATCAATGAACTAATAATGAGAAGACTGAAATAGAGATTGCCGATAATCGGTCGAGGGAGGTGCGGTGATCGCGGGATGAAGAAAATGATTTTCCTTTTTGAAATTGGACAAGGCATGTGAGAGGGAAGAGTTTTAATTGGGATGAAATTATAATTTATAATCAAAACTACGTAGTTTTACTAATTGGGCACACCATGTAAGGTGCGCCTTGGTCTATATATAAATTGCTAATTTTTGGTATTCAGTTTTTTTATTTAGGGTGTGTTTGATGACTTAGAATTGGGGCTTAGAATTAGAATTAGAATTCCAATTCTAATTCTTTTGTTTGGTTGAACAATTAATTATGGATTTAAAATTGAATTTTAATTCTACAAAATCCACCAATTCCAATTCCAAATCAATACCTAAATCCATTTCCAACGATGGTTTGTCCGATTCAATTTGAATGGATTTAGGTTTTGTTATGGTCCTTTCCTGCTCACTTGCATACCTACAAGAATAGTTGACAACAGTATGCCCAAAGGAAACATCTTTGTTTTCCTAGTTATTCTTATATAACTAATATAGGACCACCTCCTAAGCCTCAATTTTAGGCCTCTTTGGAAATTTGAGGAAACCATTATATTAGTACATGGTATTTTTCAAAATTAAAGGATTATGAGCATACAGGTATCAAACTAGCCTTTCATTTCATGATCAGGAGGGTTAATGGAGCTAGACTTAGCAAATGCATTAAACATGTTTTTAACATGTTAAAAATTAATTAAATTTTTTTATCGTTTTATTAAGTATGCTATTTGAATCTCAAACTGCCAACAGGATGAAGGTGGTACAAGTATGTATTCCAAGCATATGCCCAAAAGAATATAGGTTTAATTCTGGCATATATTACTATCACAATTGGTTTGCCTCATAAGTTATCTTTTACTTCCTAGGTGAAAATAGAAGGGAAAAGTTTTGAAGGAGAGGGACGCAAAACTTAGAAGTCTGTCTAGAATTAATACTTGCAAAGTATTCTTACAATGGTTTGATGGAAAGTTCAATATAGTTGAGGTGTACTTTTGATAGAGTTAGTTTTGTGATTTTTGTAAAAGTTGGGTAGTTTATTCTCCCTTGTTTAGACTGTGTAGAGAGAAAGTAGAGAGAGAAAGTGGAAGGAGAGTAATAAATTTTTTTCATGCTGCATTTTATTTTTCTGCACGTATTTTACTATGCCTCTTAAGATTTAGAATCCATGTATTATATCCATATTATTTTCTATAATATTTCTAAAAGCAATATTAAAAATTGTGGAGTAAAATATATTTGTTCAACAATTTTTTAAATAAAAAAATAGCACGTATATATAATTTATAATTTAGAGATAAATAGTCAATACTTATTCATCCATTGATTCAACATTCAGATTCATATTTCAATTTTGAGATACAACGTTCAAACTTATAAGTCATATTTTTAAAATTAAACAATTCAAACTTAAGATTTCAAACTTCAATTTTATCAAATGAAGCCTACGTTTGTTTGATTAGACGAGATCCTTGGTAACATTTATTTTTTAAGAATGGTTTTTTCTTGGCTAAGTAGAAAGAAAAAAAGAAATAAATAAGAAGGGTTAGTAGTTGTCCGATGATTAGTTTATCTAAGGGTTTAATTCTACAGTAGGATTGTTATAGGTTTTTTTTTGTTTTTTTTTTTGAAGGAGCATGATTATATTCAATCTTGCAAAAGTGTAAGTGCATTAGTGAACTTTTGTTTTTCAAAAAAACGAAATAAACATATTATGTAATCTTCTAGACAATGAATCTTAACTAGAGTCTCATTCTTATTCAAGAATAATAGAAGGTTTATTTATATAATTTTATTCTTATTTACGAATAATATGAAGGTTTATTTACATAACTTTTTAATAAAATATTTGATATTATCTAAGATAAATTAAACAAATACAAGTCACGCAGTACTAATTAGAATATAAGGAAATAAACATACAAATTCATCCAAATAATAATTCAATAATTGAACATGGGATATATTTTTTAAAATATTTAGATGTCCTTTTGCAAGTCCACATTACATTATATAAAAATATACAATATAAAATTAATAAAAAGTATTCACATTTAGCTCAAAAATATCTTTACGCATTTAAAAGGAAAAAAATATTTCTATATATGTGTAGAATTATTTGTTATCTTAAAAAAAAATGAATGCCTTCATTTTTTCTTTCTTTTAGTGAGACAATTTTTTATGAGAAATTGGTGGTAAATAGCCATAAATTATTTTAACTTTTCTCATTTTATGCATAAATATTTAGTTGATCTTTTTGTACTTGTAAAATTATTTTTTACTATACAGATCAAATCTTCTCACCTTCGTCGGAATCCGACAATTTAACTTATGTGCATTAAATGTACTTCCGTTCCTCAGGTCAATTTTGTGCATTTTTACTAATATAAATACATGAATATGTATAATTTGTGTGAGTTAATTTGTCAAATTTCATCATAGATTTTGTAGAATATCATCACACAGATGTGTGGCCATATGGCCGTGTTGTGTGAATCGGATGAGTGTGAACTAAGGTCAACATGACAGCATATACGTGAGTCCAATTGAAGATTGTATTAGCATTGTTTTAGAAGTCTCGAAGATATTGAACATCCTCTGATATCTACAAAGATCACAAGACTCGAACTTCCTTATGTGTTGCATGTTTAATTAGGACACAAATCTTAGTGTGACTTATTATGTAAGTTCAAATAAATTAGGAATCTAAGTCTTTGGAAAATCAAAGAAGAATATGAAGTTGATCAAATCTTTGAAAATTGAAATCTAAGTTTCCTTATTCGGTTACACTAGATATATATGGTAGGAATTCACTGCACTTGCGTATAATGTGAGCTATGATTGTGTGAACTGAAGTCGATACACCTATATGCACATGGGCTCCATCTGAAGATTGCTCACAAGTGTTGGGGTTGTTTTAGAAGTCTTGAACATCTTGAAGATCCGCTGCATATTCTATGAGATCTCAAGACTCCTACTTAATTGTAGATTGCATGTTTATTAAGGACACAAATCATGTGTTATAGAAAGTACAAGAGGAATAGGAAACTAAATCCTTATAGTATCCAGAAAGATCTTATAACATGAAAGATTTAGGATTCCTTAACAAGTTAAACAACCCTAAGTATTTAAAGACTTTTTTGCTAAAGATTTAGGGTTACCCGTTCATAATTCAAGTTCTATTATTCAAGCATTCAAACAACGATTCATGGAATTCAAGTTTATACATTCATATACTTTGAAGACCATAATGATCTTCCAGTGCTAAGTTTTGTTCTACCTACATTAGACATTGGAGTTTTCTTTATAAGACAATCTTGCTTCTCAGGAAAGAAGAAGTCCTGCGTTTCAACGGTGTTGAGGGATTAAAGGGAGATCATGTCCAAGTAGCCACATACCAAGAGGGAGTCTTGAAGAGTTGAAGGAAGTTCAACTGTGTAGTGTACAAAGGGAGCTTGCCTAGGGAAAAATTAGATGTATTAAAAAGTTAGGTGTTTCTTGTATTGAGCTATCAGTTCATAGTAAATTATTTTTCTAGGTGTGGCCCATAGACGTATGCTTAGGCCGAACTGTGTTACCATTCTTATGAGTTAATTTTTTTTATGTTTTTTACGTGTTGTAACACAGCAAATTAGACAAAACACTGCTAAATTGAATAGTTAACACAACAAACCCAAGACTCTAACACTGCAATCTAGTCACATTGCACTGTGGACCTAAGTACTAACTTACATATTTAGTTAGTTGATATTTATGGTTGACAAAAAAGTTGTTTGTGGGCACAAAAAGATAAAATAAAATTTTATGGAAAAAATGAGAAAAGTTAAAATAGTTTAAGGCTATTTATAGTCAATTTCTCTCTCTCTCTCTCTCTCTCTCTCTCTCTCTCTCTCTCTCTCATCAGAATAAAACACTTAGGGATCATTTGTAATAGTTTTTTATAATATTTTCAGAAACATTTTCTTTTATAATATTTTTTCCCTTAGGGATATTTTTTCTAATTTTAAGATTTATCTTTTATTTGGTAGGTTTGATAAATAAAATATAACATATTAGAAATGTTATAGAAAGTGTTAGAGACCATCCAAACCCAAATAAATGGTGAAAGAATTGAGCAAAAGTTAGAAGGAGAGATTATTTTGATAAATAAGCGGAAAAGAACATTCACACAATAAGAAGGGAGTTTGCTATTCTTCCATTTATGCATTTCTTTAATTCCTAAATTTATCTGTTTAGTAGATGTCTATAAATAAAATGGATAATTTTAACCATAGAGATAATTATATACTTTTAGATAGATGATCTAATCACTGCCATCATCTAGTTATCCTATCCACATTAAATGATTAGATTTTATCTAATGTTTATCCCCTCTCTTATACTATATATATAAAGCTCAAAGGAGCTTTGTAAGAGGAATAAGATGAATTCATGTGATTCTCTCTATGTTTCTCTTCTCTCTCTTTTCTTCTATTTTGCAGTTTATGTTTTAGTTTATACATGAATTTTATAACACGCTATCAGCACGAGTCTCTGCCAAGAGCTATTAAAAGGTCTATAAAATGGTTCACAAGTACTTGTAAAGGCTCTGGTTTTCAAGTGTATTAGAAGAATCTATGTTTTGAATTATTTGGAGGTTAAGGTAAGCTCTCTTAATCAATATCTCTATTTTCATATAGAATGTTGTTAAATTGAGTTTTCCACTTTTCATATTTTGAGAAAAAATTATCTATCGAATATGAATATTTAAAATTAATTTGGATATGGTGGTCCTGAAAATACCACAAAAAAAGTTATACAGTATCAAATCTATTTGTTTTTTTGTAATATCTCAGAGCAAATATACAAAACCACAAGAAGATGGTTGTCATATAAGCACCATTATAATAGATTATAATTCAAATATATATATATATATCTTAGTATGTATGAGTTTGTGACTTTTTTAAAATTTCTCGTCAGTCAAAGTTATATGAAAGAAATACTATTAGTAAATGTGATAGAGAAAATATTCCTTTCTCCTATAACTCGAATATGCTCTTGTATGGTAGCCATATTGAGTTAAATATTTTTAAAATTATTTTGAATTGATCTCATTTCTTTTTAGATTGAATGAGAAAATGAGTGGTTGATGAAATATTATGATACCCAACCAACAGTTATATATATATAATTCCCTAAAGTAAATGCAATTAGATCTTATAATTTTCTTGTTTGAATGATTTGGTCTGGAATTTGTTTTGAAAGTAATATTCTTCTTAAAATCATGTTGAAGAAATGACTTATCAAATTCTAAAAATATATATTTTCACTTGAAGTGAGAAAATTATGAGAAATTATTACTAATACTTTATGGAGATATTACCGATGATATATGAATAAATATTTGTCACATACCTATAATACGCTTGACATCCTATATTTCTAATTAATTAGTATCTATTAAAAAAGAATGAAAAATATTGTTTTACATTTGTGAAACTATGCTACTGATAATGATGATATCAATATTGATGACTCACTTTAATACAATACATATAGATATAGCTAATTTTTATTGAATCTCTAGAAGAGAATATTTGGCATTTTGGTTGAAGATAGAAATTGTCAAAAAAATTTAATTATGATTATTTGATTTGCTATCATGTTGTAAGTTTTAAACTTTCAAGTTTACATACTATGTTATTTAAATTCTCATATTATTTACCATTAGTTTCATTTCTATTTATGAATAGAAAATATGCTACGTGCCATGTCTATATTACTCACTTGAATATATTTTGTCAAAAATATTAAAAGTGAAAATGATAGTCTAGTTTTGGAAAAACTAGTTAATTGTGAATTCTAGAGGAGCGAGTTACTTGCAACTCTAGAAGAGTTATCATTACTTGAAGTATTTAGTATAAAGTACATTATATCCACTAAAAAAGCATAAATTTTTTGAGTTGAAAGATTCGCATACTGAAGATAATCTCAAGATAAGGATATATTAATTATCTTTGTGTTACTACTTTTGTTCTATTCAAACAAATTTGTATCACAAATATTATCATTTGCCTTCTAGATCACATTCAAAATTTATGCATTTGACATACATATTAAGTAATCTAATGTTTACTAATTCAAATAGTTAGTTTACTTATTCAAATAGTTTATCTATTAGACCAGTTGGACTATCCCGAGTCATTAAAATATGAAACTTATTTAGAATTCATAGAAAAGTTATGGGATTGGAAGTTTTTCTAATCCATTGAATTTCATATGCTACTTGTTTACAAGACAATATAATTATATGGATATTACTAGGATTACTTGGGATTGACTGAATTAAGGATAAATACTAAGAAATATTAGTCAATGCGTATTGACAACATAGTCATGAATATATTGTTGGCATATACAAACTTTTTGTTGTGTCTATTTTATTATGAGGTCATATATTCAATATTCTCTTACCAACACAATTTGCCCTAATAATAATGATATTATATATGAACATCCTACAGAATATGTTCATGCATCAAATGATTTTGAAGAACCATAGATGCCTTAAATGATTAATGTGAATTCTTAGTAGCACTTCATATTTTGCCAGCAAATTAATATGAGTTCTCCTCTCTTTTTAATTGGTTTCGGATCACTAGTAAAATATTTTCTATCTCTAGGTTAAATATTATAAATATGTGAATTTTCTATTTTTCCACCATAAAGTAATGAGATGGAACCTAAGGAGAGGTTATAAAAAAAATGTTGAGAGGAGATTTTGATATGTTTCCCAACATAAAGAGGAGATGATATGAAAATGAAATCCGATGAATATAATATTACATTGTGTCACATATTCTTATTGTCATTGAAGAATATTTTACATTTAAAGTTCAAAAAATATGTTACGTAGCCAGGAAATTCACGGACCAACATATGCTTATAATAATTCTCATACTTGATATCCTTGAAGGAAAAATTATTACTACAAATAAATTTGAGACACAATTAAAAGAGTGGTAGATACTCGGTCCCAACGAAATATATTCCTCATATATCAAAGGAGCAAATAACTAAGAGCGTCACATATAATTAAATCGAGAAAAGTTCCAATAAAATTTTCCTAAACATGAGATGTGTTATTTCTAGAAGTAATTTAGGTGCTTGAAAATTATGATAATGAGATCTCAATGTATCATATCTTGATTAGAAATTATGATATTGGAATTGCAAAATAGTTCAAGATATCGACGATATTTGTATGCATATTATCATGAATCTAAATAAAGATCCAATGAAAAGTCTACAAACTCAAAATTTGAGAATGGGACTCAAGACTTGACTCCCGAAATAATAATATAGTGTTCTCATGAGAATTATGAAATATCCGGACAATTATGTAATATATATATATAATATACACACAATATATTTATATCACGTTCACTAACCTGTGAAGTAGAAACTCTGTAAGGAATATAATCCTTTTCCTCTATTAGAGGTGAAATAAAAGAATGTTCAGATCTGGTAGAGTAAGATCTAGGGATAGGACCCAATCTGGATGGAGTATTATCCATCTGTATATAAACAATTCCTTTTGGAGTCTGCTCAACATGATCAATATTATGTTCAGTCTTAGACTGGGTATGACCAGTTCTTTCAAGTTTCCACTTTGAGGCATAGGGATTTCATCCCATTTTATAATTCTTCTAGTAGAAATTTTAGATCTATTAAAATTAGTTTCAATTAAAACAGTTTCATTAATCTTTTTACTTCGAATATAGCACAGTGGTAAGCCTTCTATTTTACATGGAACAAATAGGGTGGGTAGGCTCAAGCGGAATATTTTGAGGCCAAAGTCAGCAGCCTGTCCCGCTGGCCGGGCGAATCGAAGTTCTCTTCCGGCCGGAACTCGCACATCTGGAGGAGTATGCATCATCCATTAGTTTACAATTAGGATTTAATGTAAATAATGGTTTATAATAAATTCTGTAACATATACATATTAGTTCCGATCCAGAAACATAATTATATCCATGATTTTTAACATTTAATGTTAAAGCATCAAGAATATTTATATCACTTAAAGAAAGTGAAAGATTAGGATAAACATTAAAATAAACTGGGCCATGTGTCAGACTTGATTGAATCACACCTGTTAGTGATTGTTTCCAATTAAGATTTCTTGCATCTCTTAGACATGCAATGAAACTTTCTAGTAAACCTTCTAAGGTTAAAGGTTTGAATGCAATCTGTACTAGTCCAATATGGATAAATTTATATAAATCTGTATATCGATTTATGTCATAAGAAGATAATAATTTGATTTCAGTTTCTTCATTATCTAATGAAACTGATTCTTCAGTAGTTTTTACTACTTGCTTTAAGCCTAATTTTTCAAAAGTACCTAACTGATATACAGTTTTTAATTCAATTCTAGGGATTGTCCACTTATTAAGTTCGTCTAATATATCAGGAATTTCCATTTCTTGTTTATGAGAATTTTTAATTTTTCTTTTATCTCTTAATAAATTCATTTGAATTTAATTTCATGTTAAACTATGAATCACATATATCATATAACTACATGGCTCTGATACCATATGTGGTCCGGTGGTAGTCATCCATATAAGAACCCAGGTTAGAAGGTACAAATTTTACATGAAATCCAGATCCAGTCAACATAATTACAAAAGATGAAACCGGGATCAACGCCTTAACACGCCTTTACAACGGCTTTAAACAGGGCTACCCCGTTATCTTGAAATAATTATGGCCGAGTTCCGAATCTCACAACCCAAACCTTGAATCCTTACATTAGACTACCATCCAACCCGGACAAAATAGGATCTTCACAACATAATTACCATGATATATATGATTGCATAGTTTAACATGGAAAGATTTAGCCTGCCATTAGGCTAAACCTAAAAACAATAAAGTATAAAAACTTAAAAAAATTTAAAATAAGAAAGTATTTAAGACTTACCAGGGATAAGAAGAGAAAACTGCAAACTTCTTATTGATAGAAAATTTTTACAAAGAAAGGAGAGGGAGAACTTGCTAACTGATATCTAAATGCTTAAGTCTCTGCCCTCTTTGGATGAGATTTCATCCTTTTATTGACAAATGGATGAGTGGACTTCAGCTATTCTTTTCTATTCTAATTTACAAAAGGATTTTAAATCCGCATAGTACTATCACTATTACATGTGGACCCTATCAGGATACAATTATTTCTATACAATAATTTCTATGAGGGTACCATTATTGCTATGCAATAATGTCTATTACAATAATTCATTTTATCTTTATCACTTTATCTCTTTTCTTGCGGCATCTTCAATTTCCTTGACCATTTGGTCAATGTCTGCTTCTGAAAAATCCTCCATATCAGGACCTTGAGATTCTCCTGCTAAGCAGTCTTCATTAGAGGAGCCCGTCATTGACACATCAGTTCTATCATCTGTGATCAGATTTTTAACTAGATCCTTCTTTAATTCTTCCATGTATGAACGGATAAGATCTTCCTTCGTTATCACTTCTTTTTGTAATTTTAATTTGGTTGAAATATGATGGAAAGGGCTTGTAGATTTGATCTCGCCTTTGTTTTTCATTCTTTTGTAGGAATCATTTTTCTATTAGATTTCATCCAAAATATTTTTGCCATGAATTTCTTTTTGTTTACGGGTTGATTTTAATCAACTTTCGTCCCCAAAATCTACAATGAGTAGCTCTTTTGAGACATGGTATGTTTTGGTGAGTATAACCCACTTCAGGTATCCATTTCCATACCCATGGTATGGAAAATTCAATAAAAATAACATAGAGGCTATTTCCTCTGAATATTGTTCTTAACTGATATAATCAGCTATTTTTGGGGATATATTAATCCATTCACCATATAATGGTTTGAATTTATCAGGGAGTATCTTTCCCGAGGTGCCATAAATGGTCCACCATTGTAAAACCAATTTGGTAAGGGATTGTTATAAACATTCCCACAAACCTTTATCAACCAGGTGTGTTTCCTATTAGGATTTTCATATAAGAATACTTTACGAAAGGCATCGATATAATCCCAATAATTATATTCATATATACATATATTTATATATATACATACATATATGTATTGTATATACATGTACATGTGTATGTATATATTTATATATATATACATATATATGTATATATATACATATATATGTATGTATAAATATATACATATATTATATATTATAATGTCCTACCCCGTAAACACCTTACACATGACCCAAAAGTGCAAAGATCACAAACATAGAGTCTAGGATTTGACTTAGTGGAATAAAATATTTAGGGCGTAACGGTAATTTTGGAGATTCTTAGGAACGCGAGTAAAATTCTATTAAGACAAGTATTTTTTCGGGATGAGTTTACGAATATCTTTAAGTAAATTACTTTTTTTAGTATGTTTAGCATGCAAATTTTAGGGATCTAAATATTTGAAATACTCGTATAAGGTTTAAAGTGGTGAACTTAATAAAAAGATATTGAGTTTAGAAAAGAAGGCTTTGAAGAATGTCCTTAGGACCGAAACATATTTTTGCAGGACAATTTATATTCTAGGCCTTTTTTTTTATAAGCAGATTAAATTTTAAGATAAGATAAACATGAGTCCTTTTATCTCTAATTCTAATAGCAGTGTGTTGGTGGCATTTGCATAAGATTGGCATTTGTCAAACCCTTAGACCCAATACCTATAAATTATTAGCTCCAACACTTGTTAGCCTTTTAGCGAGTAGAAGCTAACTCACCCACTAACCAACTTAGCATGCCTATAAAAGGGGGGGATATCGGATCAAAATCGGTCTTTCTATTTCCCCTTCTTCTGGCGACTCACCTTGAAGACAACCAAGATATGAAATTTTCTTCTCTTCATCTTATTCCTCTAGCTATTCAATCAACCATGAATAGCTAATTCCTTTCTTTAGAAATTAAAGAATCAAAGAAGCTAGATTTCTTATCTTTTTCAACTTTTCGATCAAACTAGGGTGATTAAACCACAACTAAGTTTTAATTTCTTTTGTTCTCTTCTCTTGTCCATTTTCAGAGTTTAAACTAGTACCCTAAAAATTCTTATTTTTTTCCTCTGAAAGATGTAAATGATCTAGATGGAGTTTTAGTGTATAGTTTAGTTTTAGTATTAATTTCTAGTTTTATTTTAAGCAATTTAGGTGCTTCGAATAAGTGCCCAAATTAAATATTCTTAAGGGTGTAAGATTTTGGGTCTTCTTTGGGAGCTAGTATATGTGTATGTATCCTAAGATAGATATATTTATTCGTTAGAAAATAAAAATGTTAGGATTCTTAATTAAGTATTTTCATTACTCTACTTTTAGGATCATAGCACCAGTTCTACACTCAAATGAGTCCACAAGCCTAACCCTAACTTAATGATGTTTCTTTAAGTGACTATATTTTTTTATATGTTATCTAGTTAAGATTTATGTAAAATATTTACTGGTTTTGGAGCGATATAATATGAGTATTTTAAATTGGAGAAGTTCTCTATAACATATTAATTTGTGCATTAGAAATGTATAGGAGCGGTGCTCTGTATAAGTGTTTCTGTTTTGAAAAGAATTACTATTATGTTGAAAGGAGTTATTACTATTTGGAGATGAATTATTATCATACACAGGTTTTCTTGGAATATTATGAGTTGGAAACACTTCAACGTCATCTAGTTGCATGGTTTTATATACATGAACATAAACTTGACATATTTGTAAAACCTGCATACACATGATCTGACTGGTGGATGGAATTTTGTTATTCTAAAACGTTTATGATGCGAATATATTTGGACAACCAAATAGGTAGCCTTTTGGTTTGTGTATATATATATATATATATAAACCCCATTCCGACCCAGGGGACGAAGTTCTAGATATGATCTTGTGTTCAAAAGTATCAAAAGATTGTACTGTACATGGCTAGTCCCCGTACTAGGGCTTCTTCGATAACGTGAACGGTTATAGACACTTAACCATGGATCGACTTCAAAAGAGGCGTAATGTTGTTGAGGGTTTGGCCTAACTAGTATTGCATCGGACATTGCATCATGCTTTATGGTGGGACAGACCCACCTAGTAGAGAGTAAGGAGGGGCTCGAAACTAAGGTTGGTCTAAGGGCGAACTCGGTAAGTGCCCCCAGGATCTGTAGACTGGTTTTATGTGCTTGGAGAGTGCGGTTGATATGGAAATCGAGCGCTCGTATGGTGTATTTGGCTTATATTGACTGCATGATATTGGAACTTGTTTCTGAAAGTCTTGCTATGGGTTCCAAACCCTGTCTGTGGAGCCCAACTCTGGTATAAGATGATTTTAAAATCGGGTGTAGAGCCGGCACTGATGTGTCTTGATTGACACGAACTTTCCAATTGTACTTGAACCTCATATAGGTTTATGTATCTGCACTTTCAAAGTACCCGTGAAAATGTTTTCTTTTGACATTGCATGAACTCTTTTACAAAGATCGCAAATTTTAGAAAAATACGGAAGCAAACACTCACGTGGACTCACTGAACGCTTTCGCTTACGTCTTTAAATGTCATGTTTTTTAGATGACTCGGGACAAGAGGTGGTGCAGTAAGCTGCAATAATATTTTGCATAGAGTTTTTTGGATCAGGGCATGCTATATATAGTTGTTTTGGGGAAAATTTTTTCTACTTCTTATCTTAAAGTAGTTGGCAGGATAATGGGCTATAAAATATTTTATGCTAGCTTTGTTATAGAAAGACTTCCACATCTGTATATAGGTTTCCACTACTTAGTTTATGTATATGTTTATTAGTGTATCTTCAGGTTTTGAGTTGGGTTGGATTTTTGTAGTTTAGTAACGAGAGGCACGCTAGTACCTTGCTTAGCCATAGTTGACCTAGTGGAGTGGTTGGGGGTATCTCACACACACACATATATATATATATACACTCCCAAAAAGAGTGATGCACTTAAAGTATAATCCTAAAAGGATGAAAACAAACATTTCTATGAAAAATATAATGCGAGTCATGAAATCTACTAATCAAATTTGTGGCATTAATTTCATCGTAAAGCCTGGCATTATAAGTACGAAGAATAAATTTCAAGTGACTGATGCAAAATATTTAATTTTACTGTGTAGCATACTTTGTATCTATATAAAGTCCTAGAAGGACTCAATTGAGATGTATAAAGCATACAAATAAGTATTACTAAATAATATAGCATCGTTGTCTTAGTGATAAATTTAAAAGATGATATGGAAATATCATATATGACGATGTATTTGTAAACATATATAGGATTTGCTTATACTTGCAACATATGATTATCCATTTATTAATAGTATGTCTTTGTTGCATGACTTATTAATGATCACTTTGATAAATTAGTGTCTCTCATAGCATGGGGAGACAATGACTAGCAACAGAAGGACATTGTATAATTATCCATTTATTAATAGTTTGTCAATTTGTTAAAGAATTGAAAATTATCGTCTAATGTTTTATAATAGTTAGATCAAAGTATCTATTTATAGATTTTTCAATTTGAGAACTGTACCCATAATTTTAAAGAATACTCGAAACATGGTTACTCTTTTAGTTTTAAAGTGATATGTTCGAAGGAAAATAGTGATCTTATATAGTCCTCTTGAAGAGTTTCCTAAGACAAGTAATTACCGAAAGAAAATATTATCAAAAAGTTTTAGAAAAATCAAGTTTGTCTTGACGTACAAATTGAATATCTAGAAGATGTTTTACATGGGCATTGTACATCATTAAGTATGAAAATGATCGTTCGAATGTTCGAATATTTGAGAATCGATAAAGTTATTTTTTCATATGATACAGATTGAAGAATTTTTATTCTGAAGTACCATAAGTCAATAGGTACACTAATATACTTGTATGTTGAATACAAGTAAATACTTCATATAGTTCTTCTCTAATTTGACAACAATTTTGAAATGATAGAAACTTTGTCCTTTACGAGTCCTCTTACAATTATTTATATCTTGGATTATTCATTAGGAAATCCAACTCTAGTTGAGATGGATTTTACCAAGTAATGATTATTGATATACACACATATTATGTCATGTAAAAGTTTGTAGTCTAGAGAGATCTATAACAACCACTTTTATCTTCTGTTGAAGTTGTAGTTCAAGTGGTTGGCTGAGGATGTGTGTGATAAAAATCGAATATAATTGAATGAATCCAAGAAATTCCAATCATTTTTATAATGCCGAACCAATGACATATTATGAGAGAATAACACAAAATAGATTTCAAAATGTTTTCTTCTTAAGAATGGTGAAATTGATGTGCAACAATTTCGATCAAATATGATGATCCAGAATATCTATTTACTAACACATGGCCAACTACTATATTTGAGAGTTGAATTTGAAATGAGTCGTTTCAATGGTATACAAAATAAGGAGAGAAATCATAAAATGATGTACTCTTTTTTTAGTTAGAAACTTTTTTTCCCACTTGGTTGTTCCCTAGTAAGGTTTTTCATGAGGCATGTTTTTTATATTATGGACATCCAGAAAAGAGTGTTATGAATTTATCTATTTAATGAATGTCCATAAATCAAATAGATAATTCTCACAATAAGGATAATTATATACTTATAAGTAATCTGGATGCCACCATTAATAAGTTATCCTATCCATGATAAAGGATAGGATTTTATTATGATGTTTATCCATTATCCTACAATATATATATATATATATATAGAATTCTAAGGAGCTTTGTAAGATGAAGAAAAGAATAACATGAATTCTGTAATTCTTTCGACGTTGCATTCAGGCAATTCCAAGGAAGAAAGAAAAGAAGACAGACTAGTGATCTACTCTTTTTCAAGGGTGACAAGCAAGACAACAACTGACAAGCGAAAGCTTTAATAGGTGCCGGGCTGGTCAGGGAAATCTTTTGATAGCATCTCAGGTTCAGGCGGGCACGTGGGTACCGGAGCTTAAGTCTTTACTTTGAATCTTAGCCCTTCTATCTCTTATGTTTCGGTGCGGAAAGTAAAAAGGCTGCAACTAGTGAGGGATGATCCAACGAGTGGAATACCTTTCATGAGTATATCTCTTTTCTTCTATTTTATAATTTATCTTTCAGTGTATGCATGAATTTATAACAATTCCGATGTAATAATAATAAGTTAGAGAAACGAGAAGCAAGAAGTCCAAATTTTCCATCTACTTGAAAGATGGCTATTTTTTTTAATTTTAAAAAGGCAATTAATGGTTTGATCCAAAATTATTTTGATTAACTTGATACAAAAATCAGTTTCTAAATATAATTCAAGGGAGTAATCTTAATTGCGATGTCTAAGATGTGTAATAGACGTCATTCTCCCCAAGCTAAAAAGACTATACGTTTATGTGAATTGAGTTTTAGTTTGAAAAAAAATAATTTTTTTACTATTAAATTTTATAAAAACTATAATATTCGTAAGAAAAAATATGTGAGATTCAAGGTAAAAAAAAATTAAGTAAAGTGATATCTAAAAATCAATCAAAATAGGCCTAAATTCCCTCCTCATCCCCAAAAAAAGGAAAAAAAAAGGTAAAACAATAAGGTTCCCTTTTCAAACTGATTAAAAAAAATTCTCTTTTCAAAGAATTGTAAGGCAAAAGGAGTACTTCATGAGTGTATAATTTGTTTTTTAAAAAAAAGGCAAATAGACGTGGGATGCTATGCTTAAGGACTAGAAAAACTATGATCACTATTGATGTGCTAAAACTAATGTGGGAAGTGCAATAGTTCAATTATAGTATAATGAAGGTTGATCCCACAAAAAATTTATACTCAATTATAATATAAAACTATCGGTTATTACTAATTAACTTTATCTAAATCTATCAAATTTTTAGTGAAGAAATTACTTAAACTAATTAGAAAAATGATAAAGGAAATAATGAAAAAAGCTTAACTAAAGCAAACAATCTAATTAATGAATTATTATTAATGTAAATGTGTGATCTTTCTTAAAACAAGTTTTACCTTCAATAATTAAAGCGAAACTCCCTTATTTATAAGGGCGAAATTCCCTTATTTATAACCGACCCAATTTCTTGAAAAAAATCTCCTATATTTAATTAATAATTTACTGTATTTTTATGTATTTTTTAATTAATTAAAAATGCAGTAAGATTTGTAAAATTGCGAGTTTTCATGATTCAATTACTCACATGAACTACACTTAGGAATTACAATAATTTTTTGCCAATTTTATTAAGTGTTCTTGTTACTTAATTCCTACTCAATTTATCTCTGTTAGGTCATAAAACCAAGTATTTTTAACTATGCAAGAGGTGATGACTATGGCTGTAAATGGGTCCAAACCCTCAGGGTACTCCCAGATCCAGACCTATATCCTTATAGTAAAACTTGGACCCAAACCCGGACCCATAACCCCTAGATATAAAATTTTTGGACCCAGACCCGACCCTTCAGGGTTCAGGATAGGATCTGGGTATACACATACTTGTATGACATTTTTTTTTATTTTTTTCCTATTAAACAAAAATATATAAAACAATGTATAACCCTAAAATAAAAATTTTAACATGATTAACATAATTTCCTCAACATTCTTTTTTAAGAAATACAATTATTTAACATCTCTAATTCAAATGATTAAAAGTTCAAATACACATAAAATCTTCACAGTACATCAATCCAATAAGAACAAAAGTTCTAGTTCAATACAATACATTAATCAAAGCATTTGGATTTGGATTCTGCTTGAGCTTTGGTTTTGAGTTTGAGGGCTTGAAAGCTTGATATCGACTTGCACGAACTTTGATTGTGAATCGAGGGGCTTGAAAGCTTGATCTTGAATTGTATAAACTTTGATTGCAAATCAAAGGCTTGAAAGCTTGATCTTGAATCAGATGAACTTTAATTGTAAACTCGACGGCTTGGAAGCTTGATGTCGAGGCTATCGAACTTTAATTTTTTACTCAATGGATTGGAGGCTTGCTATCGAGTCAAACGAACTTTGATGATGTACTCAACGACTTGGAAGCTTGATGCTGAGTCGGATGAACTTTGATGATGAACTCGAGGGCTTGGAAGCTTGATCTCTACCGTAGAGTCATTGAGGCTTCTTCACTCCTTCGGACGAAGAACGCTTGATGATTCTCAGAAGACCATTGTTGGAGAGTCTCTGGAGACTTTTCACTTGTCTGAAGCTTAAGTCTCCTGAATGCCATCTTTTGAATGATCTTCTAAATCTCCTTCTGAATGCTCCCTAAACTTTGAGGATGACTCTTATTTATAGGTGGAGATGGGGCTTTAAGTTGCTTGGCTAGCAAGCGGCCAATCCTCAGTGTTGGGTCGGCCCACTTCTTTATTTGATGAGTCTAATATATTTAACTCATTATTTAATGGACTTAATATGAAATGACTTTGGACTCAATTTAATTCGGGTCCAAATACTTAGGTCTTGCATTTATTGGGTTTAATTTAAAATGGTTTTTGATATTATTTAAATAATTCCAAACCCAACCCAATTTGGATGGTCCAAAGATCTATGTCATCAATTTAATTTAAATAATTAAGATTAAAATATTTATTTTATTTTTAGTATTTAATTAAATAAATTAATTAAAATTTCATTGTATACAATTACTTGACAGCGTCGTTCGTTGTTTGAAGCTTATTAAATTATAACATAATGCTCCAATGATATTCTCCCAAGTAATGTTCACTACAAAAAACACGAGGCACTTACGGATCAACAAACTAGTCGGTATTGAGCATTCACTGGGTCGATTACCGAAACCAAGATGGTCAGTTGGTGATTTTTAGTAAGTAACTGCCTATAACAGAATGTAAGGTCAGTCGGTAACTTTTACCGATCGACTTTCACGAATTACCGATTGAATTGACAGTCGGTAACTTTATTTTTCTCATTTTAAAATAATCAATATTGGTTGGTATATTTTGTTTACTGACCGAATTTCTATTGGTAAATTTATTTATTTTTATTTTATAATAAAGAGTTACCGACCGATTTTCAGTCAGTATCGATCGGTAACTTTTGAATTTTTTAATATTTTATTAATTATTATAATAACCCACCTAAAATTGAAATCGACAACAACAACAAACAATATAAAACTTAATATATATAATCTTCTTCCAATATGATAATAAAAAAATGTCTAGAAATACATAATATATAAATATCAAATACGAACGAAAAAAGTCTAGAATACATATTATATAAATATCAAATATAAAACGAAATAAGCAATGAAACTTATACTCTAAGTATGTGAAATACAAAACCATATAATATATGAAACACATAAGTACCAAAGTATAAAGCACATAATTATCGAAATACTACATAGGTGGAGGTGGGCTAGAGGAGGAGGGAGGACCTGTCGGTGGCTGAGGAACGTCTTGGTCATCCGTCAGAGGGAAATAAGGGAACAGAGTGGGTAATGAATCCAGCTGCACACCACATTGAGAGGCAAATGAGATCATGAAGTCAACGAACTTGTCATGTGCCTGCTACATGTATCCCCACAACCTCTTCTCCCTCTCTTTGTAGGCATCGTTGGTAGATGCTAAAGATATCGACGAAACTGACGATGAGCTACTGCTGCCTCCCCATCGCTCGGTAGTGATGGTTGCAGATTGTGAGCAAAAATTGTAGACATGGTCCTTGTCGCTACCACCGGCAGCCTTGATCATCAATTGCTTGTTAGTCGGTATGGACGAGCCGGTCTTGATGTGAAGGCGTTCCGTGGTTGCCTTTAGCTTCTGATATTTCGCCTACAAGAAAGACATTAATAAGTTATTGTTAAGTAATATACAAAATAGTAATAAATGATAATATAACATTAAACTAAAACTATTAAATAACTTTACCCAAAATTTGTCAGATCGCGTGTCGACCCACTGTCCCTTTTGCTGATGCAGTAGGATGTACAACTCTGATTGTACAAGTACCTCGCCTATTTTCTCCCGCTGCAAATATTTAATGGGTAAATGAGATTTCATATATCAAGAAAGTTAAAAAGTACTATAAGTTATAAAAAAATATCGTTGTAAGTTTAAAAAATAGAATAATTAAATATGGAAAAGATATAATTGACTTACCCACTCAATAAATGACACCCCTGCATACGGTTCCTTTGTGCCACGTCCCTCTTCTTCTTGAAAGAATCTGAGCTCCATACATCACAGAGACTTGTGTACTGTGCGGTCGTCATCCATCAGGATGATACCCGTCCTCTCGAACCTTGTATATCAAGTCCTTGTAATGTAACGAGACCTGTTTTTCCCAAGCATCTCATATAGCACGCTCATGCAACGGGTCCCATCGATACATTTTATTCAACAACACATACTTTGTTAATGAATATAAGCTTATATATTTAAAAGTTCCTATAATGACAATTATTTAAATACTTACCCCGAACTATGTATACCACATGTTCTTTATTCTGTTTGGAATTTTCCCAATACTTGCAAGAGCCTCAACAAAGTACTCCTTGATGATTTTAGTAATCAACTTTTCACAAGCCGATTACTTGTTGAAGCTATGCAAATGTTCAAAAGAAAATAGTGACATTTAATTAACCAAATCTAATCAAATCGCAAAACAAAACTTAAGAGTTTAACATTCAAATAGTGGCGTTTAAGTTTTGAAAGTATTTTGATAGAGTTTCCCCTATAAAATAAATAATTCCTAGGCACAGAAAACAACAACACAGAGCAATTCAATGTATAACAAAGTTTTAAGAGTCCGGACTCCCCCATAAAGTTTGAAGACAACAAATTCATAAGCAATTCCATAGTTGTTTATATACAGGTTATATAATGATCTATTTTGGCTACATCATGTACCTATCAGCGGTTGGTAAGATAAGAATGTGAGAGTCAAGCACCTTACACAGGTGGCGCCTGTGGACGTGCTGATGATGAAGGGGCAGGCCTCGATAACGTCCCCACAGCAGATGATGAAGAAGGAGTAGAAATGGGTGCCAGACTCGAGTACAACAACTGTGGAAATAGAGTCAAGGTCACCGAAGGTATAGATGTTGTAGACAGAGAAGCAAACATCCCGGAGGAATAGAAGTTGATGCCGAAGGTGGAGACATCGTATGCGGAGTAGACGTCTCCAGGTAAGCCCTCTTCTTCTTACTCCCACGTATCATCTATAATATAAAAGATAAAACAATTTTAGAAAGTTACTTAAAAATAAAATTACTTTAAACTCACGTAAAATAAAAATAAACAAAAGATGCTATTTAAAAAATAAAGTTACTTAAACAATTTAGTTTTGAATACAAAAGTTACCAATTAAATAATCTACATTTCGAATCGGACTCAGATTGAAACTCTTCCTCTTCATCATTGGACTCCATTCAACCCCTTGTTCATCTTCATTATTGTCATCTTTATCTCCAATGCTATTCCTCCTGCGAATCTCTACAGAGTCTAACTCGCCCGACTCGCAAATGATAGTTCCAATGTCTTAAACATCAACATCTATCCTTGAAGTCTCATCAATATCCTTGATTTTATTACCGCCCACCGCTCGCTTTTTTGTCGTTTAGTAGTAGGATACGGTATGTAAGTAATTTTTTTGGTCTGTTGGGATAAAATGAAAGGATTATACCCCCTATATATATTTTCTTTTTATATGCAGCTCCACAAGTTTATATTTATCATGAATCTTGAGACCTTGATGTAAAGACGAATCAAACCAATCGCACTTAAAAAACACGACATTTTGACTTAGTATACCTAGGAATCCAACCTCAAGGATCTCATTTAAAATCCCATGATAGTCACCTTTTACCCGTGCACTATAATTATATGTAATACTACCGGAAACTCGTTCTTGTGTATGAAACCTAAACCCCTTAATGAAATACCCATTAAATGATTTCACAAGTTTAGATGGACCACATGTTAAATTTTTAAGGCATCCACTACTGCTTGCATTCACAGGATTCTTCATCTGAATAAAGGAATGAATATTTGTTTAATTTATACATAATTAAACTTATGTTATGAAAATTAACATAACTTTCAACTCACTTCTTCCCTAAACCAAGATAAAAACCCTAACTGATTCTCGTCTGTATGTCACCCTCTGTTAGACTTGGAAAACGCATCCTCAATTCTGTTGTGTACTTCCTATAAGTAATTAATATATTTAACATATAATGAATCACACAATTTCATTAATAAGTAAATATCTTGTTATATAATAAGTAATGAGACTAACTTACTTAATATATGGTTCCACTTCATCCCAATTCAATAGAATGTAGTTCGTTGCCGCCTTATATTCTTTATCATCCAAAAATCTTGTCATCGACTTACCGTACACCCTTCCTTGTCCATTGCAAATTAATATAACCGATTCTCAAACTTTAGGTTGATCACCCCCCTTATTTCTTGGGGGATCTTTGTTGATTCATGAGGTTCAAAATAGTAGCTATAAAATGTGGCAGCCTCTTCAACCAAATAAGCATTGCATAGCGATTCCTCAACCCTACACTTATTCTTGATTTTCTTCTTTAGATGGTTCAAGTACCTCTCGAATGGATACATCCATCTGTACTGAACAAGACCACATACTCTAGCCTCATACAGTAAGCGAACCATTAAATACTCCATGACATTGAAGAACGAAGGAGGAAAAATCCTTTCAAACTTGCACAATAACAAAACAATATTAATCTCTAATTCATGCATGTGCGCCACACTTAATTTAGGAGAACAATTCCATATAAAACATACTCAATTCTGCCAACGCACTCTGGACCTTGGTAGAAAGTATCTCTTTAAGAGCAATAGGAATCAATCTCTCCAAAAACACGTGGCAATAATGACTTTTCATTCCAGACATTCTCAACTCCTTCAAATCGATACATCTGCTCAAGTCAGAGGCATATCCATCTAGTAGTTTCAAGTCTTTCACCCACTCAAGTACGACTTTCCTTTGTTATTTTGTGAAAGTGTAACATGCCTTTGGTTTTACAGAACCTTTTAGATTTAGTTCCGGCCGATTACAATATCTTTGAACATCTTACCTAGACTTCACTTTATCCTTCGTCTTCCCTTTTATATCCATAACTTTATCCTTCGTCTTCCCTTTTATATCCATAACTATGTTAAAACATTATATCAAAGATATTCTTCTCATTATGCATAACGTCAAGATTGTGGTAAATTAGAAGAGTACGGCAATATGGAAGATCCCAAAGATACTATGCCTTATCCAATTGTGAGATTGTCCTCTGCCATCTTCCTTACCCATCTCCGTTCTATTTTCTGTACTTTGGCATGTCATGAACCGTTTCCCATAACTAATCTCTGGTAAGATAAGGTGGTGGCCTTGAATGATCTTTTCCTCTGCCCTTCTTAAAAGACCTGGAATTCCTCCAGAAGGAATGATACGAAGGTAGAAAGTAGTGATGAAAATCAAACCAAGATTGTTTTCCCCCACCTTGTAGCCTAAATAACTTTGTTTCTTCTACGCAATAAAGACAAGCCAATGCGCCGGAAGTACTCCAATCGGACAATATCCCAAAATCAGAAAAGTTACTAACAGTCCAAAGAAGGGCAGCCCTCATTTTAAAGTTATGTTTCTTTGAAATATCATATGTGTTAACTCCATATGATATTTCAACTTATGTTTTGGATTCTGAGTCCTCGGAATAATACCTGTCAAGAAATTACTGGAGTTTTTAAGCATATTTAAGGAGGCAAGTTGTACGTCGTAACAATCACTAGCCAAGAAGAATACTACTTTCCAGACATCCCAAACAGTGAGAAACCATCAGTACACAATCCAAGTCTTGCATTCCTTGCTTCGGAAGCAAACTCAGGATGAGTACTATCGAATCGCTTCCAAACTTCTCCATCCGTAGGGTGACTCATCATATCTGGCTTAGGTACGCTTTCTAAGTGCCATGTCATATGCTCAGTCGTTCTTTGAGAAGCAACCTCTGCAATCTACATGTTAGAGGAAAATAATACATATTCTTGTACGTAATATCTTTGGAATTATTTTTCTTACTTTTCTTTCTTCTCATGTAATAGTCATGGCCACAAAACTTACGCTAACATGTTTGGGCATCCTCTTTCCAATACAACATACATCCATTAACACATACACCAATCTTTTGCACAGGCATATTCAAATCGGAAACTAATTTTTTCGTTTGGTACCATCATCTAACACCTTATTTCTTTCGGGAAGTGAATCCTTCAGGAACTATGCTATTTGGTCAAAGCAGTTTTCAGACATATTGTTCTCTGACTTGATGTTCAACAACCTTGCCATCATGGACAATTGTGAATACTTTGTACACCTTCATACGACAGCGTATCAACAGATTTCAACATGTCATAAAACCGTGAGCCTCAGGATTAGGTGCCTCCTCATAATTGTAGCATGCTGCATCAGGTTCAAAATCCGGACTAGCCGCATCAAAATACTCTCACGGTAAGAGTTGTTTTCAATATTTCTTGTAACACTATCTTCCTGAACAATCGGCCTGTAACCCCACGATGGTTCTCCATGCACAGTCCAATTATAATAATCAGGTAGTTACCCTAATTTATAAATATTCAACTTCACATTATCCTCTCTAAGATACATTTTCTTCTTGTACTTTGCATACGGACACTGTAACTCGTTGGCTATACCACGACTGTAATTAAGATACCAAGTTAAAATGCTTCACACCTAGGTTAAACTCACTACTAATCCCCATAAACCAAGCATTGTTCTTCTATACATCCAACTGCGATCCTCCTCCATAACTTCACTAACAAAACACATTCATTTAAAGTTAGAATTCATTACTCATTTAAAGCTTATTGAAATATTAAGAGTTTAAGAGTTTAAAGACTTCTATAATCATTTGAGTGCTACATATACATCAAAATTTTTGAGAGATTAAGATTTTAAGGGTTTTACGTATAAACTTATAGATTAAGAGTTTTACATATAAACTTATAGATTGCGAAAACGTTTGTTTAAGTTGACTTCTAAAAGAAGAAGCCACTTTTGGTACATTGTGATTAGATTAGTTCTAAAAAGAATAAGTAATGGTTAACTATTATCTAAGATTGTTAAAAAAATTTTTGACAAAGTCTCCTTTGAAATGGATATTTTCCTGCCACAACGACAGCTCAAAAGGCAATATTCAAGATAATTTAAAGAGTCTAGACTCCCCCATAAAAAATTTAAATTAAAGAGTCCGCGCTCCCCCATAAACAATTTCAATTATAGAGGCCGGGCTCCTCCATAAATAATTTCAATTTTTAAACTTCTAATTACAAACAATCAACGGTTTACAAAGCACAAGAATGCTTAAAAACATGCACGAAGCTTAAATAGCCTTAATCTTGCAACAATAGTTTAGGGATTTGGGGTTTCAATGTTAGGGTTTATGATTTCAAGGGTTTAGAATTTAGGGTTCTAGGGTTTAGGGAACAAGAGTTTAGTAAGCAATAACTTGGAGAATCATTACATGATTTATAATATCGAGACCAAATACTCATTTTAAAACATAAGCTTTTAAGAATTAAATATGCCACAACTTAGGGACTAAGAGTTTAAGATTTTTACCTCTACTGAAAGTAATAAACCGCGCTTAGTCTTGAAAATGTGCCTGAAACAAAGAATCAAAATCATTATTATTTCATTAAAAGAAAACCAAAGGAGTTAAAAAAATATATTAAAAGTTTCATGGAGAAAATGGTACAGATAATGTTATCAATGTTAACCGATGATTCACACTGATTATCTCCCTCAAGAAAACATCACATTTGAGATTTATTTCTTAAAAAAAGTTAAAGGAAGGAGAACTATCGCATAAGTTAGGCTCAACTTGAATAGGAATTTTAGAAGATGGTAACTATCTATTAACTTTAACCTCTATTATATGCAAGACCATGATTTTGGATAGGAAGTTTAGATGAAGGATCCTAAGTGTTTTTGCATACCTCATATAGTTTAATAGACTATTTGCTATATTATCTAGTACACTATAATTAAACTACAACACATGGAAACAGGAGATTTGATTAAACCCATTATTTCTTGGTAGCTTACTAGAAGAAAGTATCCTCTAATAGGACTAAGATACTTTCTCCACAATACTATAATATGACTAAATGTTAAAAAAAATATGAAATACACCTTAAACTTTAAATGAAAATCGTATGATATAAAATATATAGCAAAGGATATATTAGAAGTGTTAGTAAGTAGCGTGTAGCCAAAGAGTAAGATTACATATGGTATAATTTATTGAGTAGATGCCCATGACTCGCTAATTCCTTCTTCAAGCACTCAAATTTGTTTTACGTATTATTGAAGAAGTTTAAAATTCTAACCATGAAAAGTATTTATTTCAAGAAGTAAAGAGAGATAATAGTAGTAATATAAAATACTATATCTCTCAACAACAATGCTAAGAAATCAAACCTTATTTACTAACAAACTTCCAAGTTTCAAAATTAGTTATGCATGTTCTTTATTTCTGATTTCTTCTTTTTTTGAAGAGGGGCTGTTGGAGGGGGAGGGGGGAGGGGGGAGGGGGGAGGAAGGGGGTTGATTGTTCTCTTCTTAGTGAACTTTGTTGAAGTTCATATTTTAGAGGTATGATTTTTTCTCTCTTTGTACTAATTCTCTCAACTAATATTATTTCAGGGAAAGCATGAAATAAGTAGGTCAACGACATCTCAACAAATAAACTCAGTTGCTGCTTCTGCCAAGTCAAGAGCACGACATCTAAATTTACAGAGCATCTCTGAGGCTACAAGCTAATATTTTTCTGTTTTGCTAAAATTAGCATGGAAGTTGTTTCTTCACAAATATTTTTCAAAAGCCATAACCAGCAAGGTCATATATGGAAAATCATGAGATTTTGTTAAGGCAGCAAAGGTCTAAAAAAGAATTGGTTCAATTGTGAAAACATTGTATAGGATTGCATCAATGAATTAGTTGGTCCTCTTAACAGAAATATGCTTTTTTTTAAGCATCTTAATATGTGATATTCTTTGTATGGATGATTTATTATCATAGTTAAAAATCATATAATTAATTGTTCATGTATAATTTTGCATTCTTAAGGTAACAAGCAAAGAAGAAGACAATAATATAGGATCCTACAGGCAAAAAAAAAAAAAAAAACTTGAAATCCTTTACTATAAAAAAAAAAATACAAAAATGGCAAAAAATTAAAAAAAACTTACAGGCAAAGTGAAATGTGGTGGCGGCGTGAACAGCGATGTCGGCAGGAAAGGCAGACAGAACCTACAAAATTAAAAAAAAATTTGAAAAGGTAAGAGAGAATTAAAAGGGGAGAGAGAGAGAGAGAGAGAGAGAGAGGAAAGGAGGGCATACCTGACGGTGCAACGGTGTGGCAGTGACGGTGGACAGCATGAGAGAGGTTGTGGGGATTATGGGAGAGGCAGGAGGAAGCATATGGAATAAGAGGGAGGGGGATAGTTTCTAGAATCGAGAAAGGAAATGGGGGCCTAGGGTTTTTTCTTTTTAAAAAATTAAACCTTACCGACCAATTAGCGGGCCAAGTCAGTTGGTAGCCTGTTCAAGGGGAGTACCGACCAAATTGGTCGCAATCGGTTGGTAACTTTACTTAAATACCAACAGATTACTATTCGGCCGGTAATCGATCGGTAACTAAATAAAGTTACCGACTGAAGACAGTCGGTCGATAAATTCGGTCGCTAAAACCCTATTTTCTGGTAGTTGTTATTATTATCCTATTTATCATCTTCTAGATATTGATTGTAGTAGTCTCAAGCCACATAATTATAGAAAATCAAGTCAACAAATCCACATAGAAGAGTGTGATATTCAAGGGCTCATTCACTATTTCATATATATTATACGTTCTTGCTTGGAAAGTTGCTTGTAGTTTGAATTAATTTGATTTAGGTTTTTAATATCTAAGATGATTATATATTAACGTAGTTCATGAGACCTATAAAGACTAAGAATTCTGTATCAAGAATAAGAATTTCTCTACTATCACCTTTCTCTTGAAGATAAAAGTATACAGGTTTTAAGGATTTTATAATAGCAGAGAGTGATTTTGGTCGGTGTAGTTGCAATAGATAAAAAAGGGATATTAGGGTGATCTGCAAAATATAAGTCTATTCTTTCAACTTCATTCACTTTTCATCTTTCACAATATCAAATTTTTTTCTAAAGGGAAGCTTAGCTTTTTTAATTAAACAATTTGAAATTTGTCAAGGCAAAAAATTTCCTTGTGATTCTACTTATACTATCATTAAGAAGATATTGGAGGCACTTAGAGAAAAAAAAGTATGCTATTTTTTGGTTTTTAGGTTTTCTCATTCTTGAGTGACACAACATTTCCGTAACTGATTACCATAAGCAAGTTACTGGCATTTCCTCATTAATCTTATGCAAACCCTTTAGAGTTACTGTCTCTAAGTAGTATCATCTGGTTCATGTTTGATTCTTCGTTCTTTCAACTAATTATTTGACTAATTTCGTATAGCTACTGACATAATTCATTTTTATATTCCCCAGGTAATGGCTAAAATACTCAGGGGCACATGAAGATTTACAGAGTACTTAGAAGAGTTGTAAGGTGGTCAATTAACTATGCGAACATCATAATGGGAAGGCTATTTGATTAATTCTAGGTTTGGAATGTTATTTTGCATAATTTGTTTGGTTGTTTGGCTATATATATATATATATACGATTTAGCTACATATTTTGTGAAGTGATGTCATTTACTTATAAATTTGTTCTACAACTCAATTACTATGTAAGTTTTAGATGTTTGTTTAGAGTGTTATGGATTTGGATTTGAATATTAATAGAGTATTGATTTTTTTATTTAAGTATTTCTTCTTAGCACACAATTCATAATTGTTCCAAGTATTGTAGTGTTTAAATTATGTGGTATGCCAAATACAAAATCTAGTGTGGCTTGAGGGCTCCAAGAAATAAATATAAAACATAGACTCTACAATGACTCTTAAAAGTGTAATAACAAGCCATAAAAAACAAGGATATTTAACACTTTGAAATGACGCTAAAAAGCGTAGCAATAGAGCATATCTTTTGATGCTTAGAAGCGTAGTAATTAGACCTCATCTCCTGACGCAAGAAAGCGTCGCGATACCCTTTATCTATGTGAGTTCGGACTATGCTGTTTAGATGCGTAAGGAAAGCCAAAGTGTCAGGATAGGTTATCTTTGCCAACACTGTTCTGCGTCACGAAAGGCATATTTTCAAGTAGTGCATTCATTCTCTGAATCATCCACATAATAAGGTCCAACATCAGCCACAATCTTATTATTCAGCGATTTAACTCATTCTTCTACACTCTCCCGCTCATTGACATCTAATTTAATAGCAGAAATCAAATATGAAAACTTCCTTAACATTTGCCTCCTCCAAACACTTGAAACCCCTATATCCTTCTTGCTCACTTTCTATGAATTCCCAATCCCTCTACTGCCCCCACTTAAAACAACATTCTTTTCTATCCTATCATTATATAATTATCTGAAATGGCTTAAACACAATGAAAATTTAAGATTCAGAAAACAAAGAACCACAACTTCACTAAACATCTTATATGTGTATGAAATGCTTATGTATGCTTATTATAGACAACTGTATGTCTAAAACCGGTTATATCTAGACGCTAAATCTCATACATATGCTCACCATTATTGGATAATATAAGTCATTGATAATACTCTGGGAATTTCATAAATTGACTTTCAAATAACATGTATGCCCCAATAGTATATACTCTATTAGCATGATGCTGCAGTTTTGAGTCAGGGAGCGCCATCTCAACATGCCCTTGATTACAACGAAAATTTTCCATATTACCATTGCTCCTCCATGTAGAAATAACTTCAACAAATATTTGGTAAAATTCGCACAACGTAGACGTTTTTGTAAACCTCCTAGAAATAGTATGGTTGGTTGCCTCACTCATTTGAGATGACAAAATACCTCCCAAAAAGAAGTCCTTATAAAAGCCAGACACTACTTCTCTCTCAAATTGTATAAATTATTGAACCATTTGTCATTGTGGCAACCAAAATTATCCATCAACATGTAGAAGCAAAACTAAACATATACCTTGAGATAAAATAATATCCTAGTTGTGAAAATAGGCACCCTTACATAAAAAAGTAGCCATCCCTAATTATAAAAGTAGGCATCCCTGTTTACAGATGTTGGAAAACACAACAACATATCATAAAACAATAAAATTTGACAAAATAATCTACATATAAAGAAATGTCACTTTAACAACACAGAATAGTGAAGCTACCCTTAGTTATGAACATAAGCAGCCCCATTCATGAAAATAGGCATCCCTAGTTCAGAAAATAGGCACCACATACTGAATCACACAACAATGCGCAGATCAACCCCAAAAAACAGATAAAAAAGGCCATGTTCTTACATGAAAGTTCAATAGTGGTGATAGCTGTTATTTTGTCTATTATTTTATATGTTAGTTTCATCTTTTTTTGATATTTTTAAGGTATAAAATATATATTTAAGTTAAATATCTCCCATTCTTGTCTTAGGTTCTTGCCGAAGGAAGATACTAATGAGGGAAGGGACGAAAACGGCTTAAAATAGAGCAAAAACGATGAAAAATGTTGCCAAATGGTGACCATGAAAAGGATCTACCGCAGGAGGTAGGCCAACCTCCCGCGGACGGTAGATGCATTGGCAACAAACGAGAAGAAGACAGAACCTTACCGACGACGATAGGCTCCCCCTATCGCCGACGGTAGGTTCAAGGCAAAAAACGAGAGAAGAAAGATAGAGACCTACCGGCGATGGTAGGGCCGTATCTACCGTCGACGGTAGATCCTAATTTCACCAGCTCTTAAGCCAACTTTTAAACAGATATTTCAGTATTCATTATTCTTGTTTTTAGACTTCTGCCAATAGGGCTTAAGGAGGCGAATTGGTGTGATCTGACGATTTTTCCCAATTCTCACCTCAATTAGTTAGGAATTATATTAGAGAAGTAGAATAAAAGGTTTTCAAGAAGATTCAAGGATCGAAGAAGCAAATTCGGGCATCAAGACAACTCAAGAAATGAGCTCGGGCGCGTTGGGATCGCAATTCGGCCTCTACAATCAATCCTAAGCCTTTCTTTTCCTTTCTCTTATAGTTTTTAATCATTTAATTCCAATTTTACATTACGAGTTGTGAGTAGTTTTATTGTTTAGATTAAGGATTGAACCCTAGTTTTGGTTTCTATGAAATTGAAATGATATTTCTGAAATTGAATGTTGTGGATGATTGAATTGTTATTTAATCGGTATTTTCCTGTAATGTAAGTGTCACAAACTTAGATTAATCGCAAGGGTGTTTTGAATTGAAAAAGGAAGAACACCCAGGGCAATCAATTGGGGCATTAGACTAGAGATAGAATGATGCACTTTTAGGTCCGTTTATCACCTATGTTTATAGGATTCATAACTCATTAGGGAGAGAAAAGATTCTTGTCTAATAGTTAGTGAATAGGGCGGGTTTCACCTAGAGATAGGGATTGCTCGATTGAGAGTGCGATGACCCAATTTGTTAATAAAACATCGATTTATATAAAAATCAATCAATTAAAGTAGTAACAAGATTAGGGGGATCTCGAGATCCAAACTTCTGCTTTATAGATATCTTTTGATAGTTGTTATTGGTTTTCTATTACGATTTTGTTAGCATCTCTTCTAGTTAATAATCTTTTCAATGACAAATTTTAGACTAAACATTGGAACAATGGTAGAGTAGTTGAACCTTTTTCGTTCCTCGAAAGACACAACATTCGGGTTGAACTCACCTCTGCAATGTTAGGTCCACTTGCCTTGCATTGTAGTGATTAGGAACCCCCATTTTTACATTTTAAACACATCAAGGACTATAAATTACCTTTTCAAATGAAAATCAAATTTAGAAACCGTATCTGTATCCTTTAACACATGGTTAAATAGCTTAACAAAGTCATCTTTTGACTTTAACCCCATATATGCTTCTTTGAATTTTCAATAATATGTCAAATACACAAACGATGCCATGTCTTGGGGAAAACTATGCCAACAGCAGCTACTATAGCAGTAGATTTGTCGGTCATCAATGTAATCGGATGTTTACCTCCCAAAGACTTCAAGAAAGTATTGAATTTAACCATATAAAAGACTAATTTTTTCATTCCTCAAGAACCTACACCCAAATATAATATTTCTATAGTGATAATCCATCCCAACAAAAGCACAACAAATCATTTAATATTTGTTCGTGAAATAAGTCATATCGTGTGCCTCCCAAATAAATCATAGTCACACCTCATCCTACCATCCCTCAAAAAGAAATTATGTAACGAGGAATTGCAGTCAATTTCAAAATCAAAATAGAAGTCATCTTCGTTTTCCTTTCTCTACCTAAACATTTGTATAAGAGTATTTGCATCCCCACCATCAAAATCATTTGATTTAACCGAGCCTAAGCTATTATATGCATCCCTTGATTTAAACCAACAAATGGAGAACCTCCGAACTATTTCTTCAAAACCCTTAGCTCAATAGCAATAGACACTCCGCTATCCTCCAACTCTTAAAGATACCCAACGTGATTTTTTGTCAATACCCTATGAGAATGCATAAGACACCTCGAATCGCAGGATAAAGTTCATGATGGCCAATATTATGTTTGCTCACTGTTCAGCCACCTTCATCATTTAAATGAAATTCTATCATTGTTTTACAATAGGTACAGATATCAACTTTCGAATAGCACTTGTCCATCTTCCCTTTATCGCACTTATTCCCTTGTTTATAACAATAAAAATTTTCAAATATTTCAAACTACTGTATCCTTACACTTTGTCTGCCTTTATGAACAGTAAGCCCCAATTTGAATGCATAATTATTTTACAACTGGAACGCATCTTCCTCGGATTTTACAATATTTCTAACTAACAAATCTTCATTACACATTTCCATAACAGCTTTATTCAACAGAAAATGGGGGTTAAAACACATAAAACTACACATGTAATCTAACAAAAAAATCTATATATAGAACAAAACAGAAAAGTGGAAGGTTCCCTAAGCTGTAAACATGAGCAACCCTAGTTGGAAAAATGGGTACTCCTAGTTATAAAAATAGACACACCGATCTATAAATGTTTTACGATATCTTAAACTCTAATGAAACACTCCCTAACTATATTTAATAGAAAAAGGAGGATTAAAACATATAAAAACAACACATAAAATCCAACAAAAAGTATCTACATATAGAACAAAACAGAAAATGGAAAGTCCCCTTAGCTGTAAACATGAGCACCCTGAGTTGGAAAAATGGACATCCCTAGTTATAAAAATAGTCACCCCAAGTTATAAAAATAGGCATCCCAATCTACAGAAGTTCCACGCCGTCTTAAAGTATCATGAAACACTCTCTAGCTATATTCAAAGCAATATGAGGTTTAAAATACATAAAAAAAAATATACATTAAATCCAACAAAAAAATCCACATATAGAACAAAAAGTATATATATGAGGTCCCTTAGTTTTAAAGATAAGCACCCACAGTCATAAAGTTAGGCATGCCTAGTTAACAAAATTGGTACCTTGAGTTATAAAACTAGGCTCCCCTACTTACAGCAACACAGAAACACAAAACAACTAAAAAACACAAAGAGCTATATCCTTTCGTGAAACTTCTCCTCCACTTATTTCGGAAGCATCAAATCACCATCATAAACCCTAGGAGAGTTGAAAACAACACATTCTAAAATATCTACATCACCACACGAGGCATCAAGAGTTTTCTACAATTCTCCATAAAAAACAATTGCAGAGGATGAAGAACGGACCGTGGAACTCTGTTGATCAATGAACTAATAATGAGAAGACTGAAATAGAGATTGCCGATAATCGGTCGAGGGAGGTGCGGTGATCGCGGGATGAAGAAAATGATTTTCCTTTTTGAAATTGGACAAGGCATGTGAGAGGGAAGAGTTTTAATTGGAATGAAATTATAATTTATAATCAAAACTACGTAGTTTTACTAATTGGGCACACCATGTAAGGTGCGCCTTGGTCTATATATAAATTGCTAATTTTTGGTATTCAGTTTTTTTATTTAGGGTGTGTTTGATGACTTAGAATTGGGGCTTAGAATTAGAATTAGAATTCCAATTCTAATTCTTTTGTTTGGTTGAACAATTAATTATGGATTGAAAATTGAATTTTAATTCTACAAAATCCACCAATTCCAATTCCAAATCAATACCTAAATCCATTTCCAACGATGGTTTGTCCGATTCAATTTGAATGGATTTAGGTTTTGTTATGGTCCTTTCCTGCTCACTTGCATACCTACAAGAATAGTTGACAACAGTATGCCCAAAGGAAACATCTTTGTTTTCCTAGTTATTCTTATATAACTAATATAGGACCACCTCCTAAGCCTCAATTTTAGGCCTCTTTGGAAATTTGAGGAAACCATTATATTAGTACATGGTATTTTTCAAAATTAAAGGATTATGAGCATACAGGTATCAAACTAGCCTTTCATTTCATGATCAGGAGGGTTAATGGAGCTAGACTTAGCAAATGCATTAAACATGTTTTTAACATGTTAAAAATTAATTAAATTTTTTTATCGTTTTATTAAGTATGCTATTTGAATCTCAAACTGCCAACAGGATGAAGGTGGTACAAGTATGTATTCCAAGCATATGCCCAAAAGAATATAGGTTTAATTCTGGCATATATTACTATCACAATTGGTTTGCCTCATAAGTTATCTTTTACTTCCTAGGTGAAAATAGAAGGGAAAAGTTTTGAAGGAGAGGGACGCAAAACTTAGAAGCTGTCTAGAATTAATACTGCAAAGTATTCTTACAATGGTTTGATGGAAAGTTCAATATAGTTGAGGTGTACTTTTGATAGAGTTAGTTTTGTGATTTTTGTAAAAGTTGGGTAGTTTATTCTCCCTTGTTTAGACTGTGTAGAGAGAAAGTAGAGAGAGAAAGTGGAAGGAGAGTAATAAATTTTTTTCATGCTGCATTTTATTTTTCTGCACGTATTTTACTATGCCTCTTAAGATTTAGAATCCATGTATTATATCCATATTATTTTCTATAATATTTCTAAAAGCAATATTAAAAATTGTGGAGTAAAATATATTTGTTCAACAATTTTTTAAATAAAAAAATAGCACGTATATATAATTTATAATTTAGAGATAAATAGTCAATACTTATTCATCCATTGATTCAACATTCAAATTCATATTTCAATTTTGAGATACAACGTTCAAACTTATAAGTCATATTTTTAAAATTAAACAATTCAAACTTAAGATTTCAAACTTCAATTTTATCAAATGAAGCCTACGTTTGTTTGATTAGACGAGATCCTTGGTAACATTTATTTTTTAAGAATGGTTTTTTCTTGGCTAAGTAGAAAGAAAAAAAGAAATAAATAAGAAGGGGTTAGTAGTTGTCCGATGATTAGTTTATCTAAGGGTTTAATTCTACAGTAGGATTGTTATAGGTTTTTTTTTGTTTTTTTTTTTGAAGGAGCATGATTATATTCAATCTTGCAAAAGTGTAAGTGCATTAGTGAACTTTTGTTTTTCAAAAAAACGAAATAAACATATTATGTAATCTTCTAGACAATGAATCTTAACTAGAGTCTCATTCTTATTCAAGAATAATAGAAGGTTTATTTATATAATTTTATTCTTATTTACGAATAATATGAAGGTTTATTTACATAACTTTTTAATAAAATATTTGATATTATCTAAGATAAATTAAACAAATACAAGTCACGCAGTACTAATTAGAATATAAGGAAATAAACATACAAATTCATCCAAATAATAATTCAATAATTGAACATGGGATATATTTTTAAAATATTTAGATGTCCTTTTGCAAGTCCACATTACATTATATAAAAATATACAATATAAAATTAATAAAAAGTATTCACATTTAGCTCAAAAATATCTTTACGCATTTAAAAGGAAAAAAATATTTCTATATATGTGTAGAATTATTTGTTATCTTAAAAAAAAATGAATGCCTTCATTTTTTCTTTCTTTTAGTGAGACAATTTTTTATGAGAAATTGGTGGTAAATAGCCATAAATTATTTTAACTTTTCTCATTTTATGCATAAATATTTAGTTGATCTTTTTGTACTTGTAAAATTATTTTTTACTATACAGATCAAATCTTCTCACCTTCGTCGGAATCCGACAATTTAACTTATGTGCATTAAATGTACTTCCGTTCCTCAGGTCAATTTTGTGCATTTTTACTAATATAAATACATGAATATGTATAATTTGTGTGAGTTAATTTGTCAAATTTCATCATAGATTTTGTAGAATATCATCACACAGATGTGTGGCCATATGGCCGTGTTGTGTGAATCGGATGAGTGTGAACTAAGGTCAACATGACAGCATATACGTGAGTCCAATTGAAGATTGTATTAGCATTGTTTTAGAAGTCTCGAAGATATTGAACATCCTCTGATATCTACAAAGATCACAAGACTCGAACTTCCTTATGTGTTGCATGTTTAATTAGGACACAAATCTTAGTGTGACTTATTATGTAAGTTCAAATAAATTAGGAATCTAAGTCTTTGGAAAATCAAAGAAGAATATGAAGTTGATCAAATCTTTGAAAATTGAAATCTAAGTTTCCTTATTCGGTTACACTAGATATATATGGTAGGAATTCACTGCACTTGCGTATAATGTGAGCTATGATTGTGTGAACTGAAGTCGATACACCTATATGCACATGGGCTCCATCTGAAGATTGCTCACAAGTGTTGGGGTTGTTTTAGAAGTCTTGAACATCTTGAAGATCCATTTGCATATTCTATGAGATCTCAAGACTCCTACTTAATTGTAGATTGCATGTTTATTAAGGACACAAATCATGTGTTATAGAAAGTACAAGAGGAATAGGAAACTAAATCCTTATAGTATCCAGAAAGATCTTATAACATGAAAGATTTAGGATTCCTTAACAAGTTAAACAACCCTAAGTATTTAAAGACTTTTTTGCTAAAGATTTAGGGTTACCCGTTCATAATTCAAGTTCTATTATTCAAGCATTCAAACAACGATTCATGGAATTCAAGTTTATACATTCATATACTTTGAAGACCATAATGATCTTCCAGTGCTAAGTTTTGTTCTACCTACATTAGACATTGGAGTTTTCTTTATAAGACAATCTTGCTTCTCAGGAAAGAAGAAGTCCTGCGTTTCAACGGTGTTGAGGGATTAAAGGGAGATCATGTCCAAGTAGCCACATACCAAGAGGGAGTCTTGAAGAGTTGAAGGAAGTTCAACTGTGTAGTGTACAAAGGGAGCTTGCCTAGGGAAAAATTAGATGTATTAAAAAGTTAGGTGTTTCTTGTATTGAGCTATTAGTTCATAGTAAATTATTTTTCTAGGTGTGGCCCATAGACGTATGCTTAGGCCGAACTGTGTTACCATTCTTATGAGTTAATTTTTTTTATGTTTTTTACGTGTTGTAACACAGCAAATTAGACAAAACACTGCTAAATTGAATAGTTAACACAACAAACCCAAGACTCTAACACTGCAATCTAGTCACATTGCACTGTGGACCTAAGTACTAACTTACATATTTAGTTAGTTGATATTTATGGTTGACAAAAAAGTTGTTTGTGGGCACAAAAAGATAAAATAAAATTTTATGGAAAAAATGAGAAAAGTTAAAATAGTTTAAGGCTATTTATAGTCAATTTCTCTCTCTCTCTCTCTCTCTCTCTCTCTCTCTCTCATCAGAATAAAACACTTAGGGATCATTTGTAATATTTTTTTATAATATTTTCAAAAACATTTTCTTTTATAATATTTTTTCCCTTAGGGATATTTTTTCTGATTTTAAGATTTATCTTTTATTTGGTAGGTTTGATAAATAAAATATAACATATTAGAAATGTTATAGAAAGTGTTAGAGACCATCCAAACCCAAATAAATGGTGAAAGAATTGAGCAAAAGTTAGAAGGAGAGATTATTTTGATAAATAAGCGGAAAAGAACATTCACACAATAAGAAGGGAGTTTGCTATTCTTACATTTATGCATTTCTTTAATTCCTAAATTTATCTGTTTAGTAGATGTCTATAAATAAAATGGATAATTTTAACCATAGAGATAATTATATACTTTTAGATAGATGATCTAATCACTGCCATCATCTAGTTATCCTATCCACATTAAATGATTAGATTTTATCTAATGTTTATCCCCTCTCTTATACTATATATATAAAGCTCAAAGGAGCTTTGTAAGAGGAATAAGATGAATTCATGTGATTCTCTCTATGTTTCTCTTCTCTCTCTTTTCTTCTATTTTGCAGTTTATGTTTTAGTTTATACATGAATTTTATAACACGCTATCAGCACGAGTCTCTGCCAAGAGCTATTAAAAGGTCTATAAAATGGTTCACAAGTACTTGTAAAGGCTCTGGTTTTCAAGTGTAAAGGCTCTGGTTAAGGTAAGCTCTCTTAATCAATATCTCTATTTTCATATAGAATGTTGTTAAATTGAGTTTTCCACTTTTCATATTTTGAGAAAAAATTATCTATCGAATATGAATATTTAAAATTAATTTGGATATGGTGGTCCTGAAAATACCACAAAAAAAGTTATACAGTATCAAATCTATTTGTTTTTTTGTAATATCTCAGAGAAAATATACAAAACCACAAGAAGATGGTTGTCATATAAGCACCATTATAATAGATTATAATTCAAATATATATATATATATATATCTTAGTATGTATGAGTTTGTGACTTTTTTAAAATTTCTCGTCAGTCAAAGTTATATGAAAGAAATACTATTAGTAAATGTGATAGAGAAAATATTCCTTTCTCCTATAACTCGAATATGCTCTTGTATGGTAGCCATATTGAGTTAAATATTTTTAAAATTATTTTGAATTGATCTCATTTCTTTTTAGATTGAATGAGAAAATGAGTGGTTGATGAAATATTATGATACCCAACCAACAGTTATATATATATAATTCCCTAAAGTAAATGCAATTAGATCTTATAATTTTCTTGTTTGAATGATTTGGTCTGGAATTTGTTTTGAAAGTAATATTCTTCTTAAAATCATGTTGAAGAAATGGCTTATCAAATTCTAAAAATATATATTTTCACTTGAAGTGAGAAAATTATGAGAAATTATTACTAATACTTTATGGAGATATTACCGATGATATATGAATAAATATTTGTCACATACCTGTAATACGCTTGACATCCTATATTTCTAATTAATTAGTATCTATTAAAAAAGAATGAAAAATATTGTTTTACATTTGTGAAACTATGCTACTGATAATGATGATATCAATATTGATGACTCACTTTAATACAATACATATAGATATAGCTAATTTTTATTGAATCTCTAGAAGAGAATATTTGGCATTTTGGTTGAAGATAGAAATTGTCAAAAAAATTTAATTATGATTATTTGATTTGCTATCATGTTGTAAGTTTTAAACTTTCAAGTTTACATACTATGTTATTTAAATTCTCATATTATTTACCATTAGTTTCATTTCTATTTATGAATAGAAAATATGCTACGTGCCATGTCTATATTACTCACTTGAATATATTTTGTCAAAAAATATTAAAAGTGAAAATGATAGTCTAGTTTTCGGAAAAACTAGTTAATTGTGAATTCTAGAGGAGCGAGTTACTTGCAACTCTAGAAGAGTTATCATTACTTGAAGTATTTAGTATAAAGTACATTATATCCACTAAAAAAGCATAAATTTTTTGAGTTGAAAGATTCGCATACTGAAGATAATCTCAAGATAAGGATATATTAATTATCTTTGTGTTACTACTTTTGTTCTATTCAAACAAATTTGTATCACAAATATTATCATTTGCCTTCTAGATCACATTCAAAATTTATGCATTTGACATACATATTAAGTAATCTAATGTTTACTAATTCAAATAGTTAGTTTACTTATTCAAATAGTTTATCTATTAGACCAGTTGGACTATCCCGAGTCATTAAAATATGAAACTTATTTAGAATTCATAGAAAAGTTATGGGATTGGAAGTTTTTCTAATCCATTGAATTTCATATGCTACTTGTTTACAAGACAATATAATTATATGGATATTACTAGGATTACTTGGGATTGATCGAATTAAGGATAAATACTAAGAAATATTAGTCAATGCGTATTGACAACATAGTCATGAATATATTGTTGGCATATACAAACTTTTTGTTGTGTCTATTTTATTATGAGGTCATATATTCAATATTCTCTTACCAACACAATTTGCCCTAATAATAATGATATTATATATGAACATCCTACAGAATATGTTCATGCATCAAATGATTTTGAAGAACCATAGATGCCTTAAATGATTAATGTGAATTCTTAGTAGCACTTCATATTTTGCCAGCAAATTAATATGAGTTCTCCTCTCTTTTTAATTGGTTTCGGATCACTAGTAAAATATTTTCTATCTCTAGGTTAAATATTATAAATATGTGAATTTTCTATTTTTCCACCATAAAGTAATGAGATGGAACCTAAGGAGAGGTTATAAAAAAAATGTTGAGAGGAGATTTTGATATGTTTCCCAACATAAAGAGGAGATGATATGAAAATGAAATCCGATGAATATAATATTACATTGTGTCACATATTCTTATTGTCATTGAAGAATATTTTACATTTAAAGTTCAAAAAATATGTTACGTAGCCAGGAAATTCACGGACCAACATATGCTTATAATAATTCTCATACTTGATATCCTTGAAGGAAAAATTATTACTACAAATAAATTTGAGACACAATTAAAAGAGTGGTAGATACTCGGTCCCAACGAAATATATTCCTCATATATCAAAGGAGCAAATAACTAAGAGCGTCACATATAATTAAATCGAGAAAAGTTCCAATAAAATTTTCCTAAACATGAGATGTGTTATTTCTAGAAGTAATTTAGGTGCTTGAAAATTATGATAATGAGATCTCAATGTATCATATCTTGATTAGAAATTATGATATTGGAATTGCAAAATAGTTCAAGATATCGACGATATTTGTATGCATATTATCATGAATCTAAATAAAGATCCAATGAAAAGTCTACAAACTCAAAATTTGAGAATGGGACTCAAGACTTGACTCCCGAAATAATAATATAGTGTTCTCATGAGAATTATGAAATATCCGGACAATTATGTAATATATATATATATATAATATACACACAATATATTTATATCACGTTCACTAACCTGTGAAGTAGAAACTCTGTAAGGAATATAATCCTTTTCCTCTATTAGAGGTGAAATAAAAGAATGTTCAGATCTGGTAGAGTAAGATCTAGGGATAGGACCCAATCTGGATGGAGTATTATCCATCTGTATATAAACAATTCCTTTTGGAGTCTGCTCAACATGATCAATATTATGTTCAGTCTTAGACTGGGTATGACCAGTTCTTTCAAGTTTTCACTTTGAGGCATAGGGATTTCATCCCATTTTATAATTCTTCTAGTAGAAATTTTAGATCTATTAAAATTAGTTTCAATTAAAACAGTTTCATTAATCTTTTTACTTCGAATATAGCACAGTGGTAAGCCTTCTATTTTACATGGAACAAATAGGGTGGGTAGGCTCAAGCGGAATATTTTGAGGCCAAAGTTAGCAGCCTGTCCCGCTGGCCGGGCGAATCGAAGTTCTCATCCGGCCGGAACTCGCACATCTGGAGGAGTATGCATCATCCATTAGTTTACAATTAGGATTTAATGTAAATAATAGTTTATAATAAATTCTGTAACATATACATATTAGTTCCGATCCAGAAACATAATTATATCCATGATTTTTAACATTTAATGTTAAAGCATCAAGAATATTTATATCACTTAAAGAAAGTGAAAGATTAGGATAAACATTAAAATAAACTGGGCCATGTGTCAGACTTGATTGAATCACACCTGTTAGTGATTGTTTCCAATTAAGATTTCTTGCATCTCTTAGACATGCAATGAAACTTCCTAGTAAACCTTCTAAGGTTAAAGGTTTGAATGCAATCTGTACTAGTCCAATATGGATAAATTTATATAAATCTGTATATCGATTTATGTCATAAAAAGATAATAATTTGATTTCAGTTTCTTCATTATCTAATGAAACTGATTCTTCAGTAGTTTTTACTACTTGCTTTAAGCCTAATTTTTCAAAAGTACCTAACTGATATACAGTTTTTAATTCGATTCTAGGGATTGTCCACTTATTAAGTTCGTCTAATATATCAGGAATTTCCATTTCTTGTTTATGAGAATTTTTAATTTTTCTTTTATCTCTTAATAAATTCATTTGAATTTAATTTCATGTTAAACTATGAATCACATATATCATATAACTACATGGCTCTGATACCATATGTGGTCCGGTGGTAGTCATCCATATAAGAACCCAGGTTAGAAGGTACAAATTTTACATGAAATCCAGATCCGTCAACATAATTACAAAAGATGAAACCGGGATCAACGCCTTAACACGCCTTTACAACGGCTTTAAACAGGCTACCCGTTATCTTGAAATAATTATGGCCAGTTCCAGATCTCACAACCCAAACCTTGAATCCTTACATTAGACTACTATCCAACCAGACAAAATAGGATCTTCACAACATAATTACCATGATATATATGATTGCATAGTTTAACATGGAAAGATTTAGCCTGCCATTAGGCTAAACCTAAAAACAATAAAGTATAAAAACTTAAAAAAAATTTAAAATAAGAAAGTATTTAAGACTTACCAGGGATAAGAAGAGAAAACTGCAAACTTCTTATTGATAGAAAATTTTTACAAAGAAAGGAGAGGGAGAACTTGCTAACTGATATCTAAATGCTTAAGTCTCTGCCCTCTTTGGATGAGATTTCATCCTTTTATTGACAAATGGATGAGCGGACTTCAGCTATTCTTTTCTATTCTAATTTACAAAAGGATTTTAAATCCGCATAGTACTATCACTATTACATGTGGACCCTATCAGGATACAATTATTGCTATACAATAATTTCTATGAGGGTACCATTATTGCTATGCAATAATGTCTATTACAATAATTCATTTTATCTTTATCACTTTATCTCTTTTCTTGCGGCATCTTCAATTTCCTTGACCATTTGGTCAATGTCTGCTTCTGAAAAATCCTCCATATCAGGACCTTGAGATTCTCCTGCTAAGCAGTCTTCATTAGAGGAGCCCGTCATTGACACATCAGTTCTATCATCTGTGATCAGATTTTTAACTAGATCCTTCTTTAATTCTTCCATGTATGAACGGATAAGATCTTCCTTCGTTATCACTTCTTTTTGTAATTTTAATTTGGTTGAAATATGATGGAAAGGGCTTGTAGATTTGATCTCGCCTTTGTTTTTCATTCTTTTGTAGGAATCATTTTTCTATTAGATTTCATCCAAAATATTTTTGCCATGAATTTCTTTTGTTTCTGGGTTGATTTTAATCAACCTGTCCCAAAATCTACAATGAGTAGCTCTTTTGAGACATGGTATGTTTTGGTGAGTATAACCCACTTCCGGTATCCATTTCCATACCCATGGTATGGAAAATTCAATAAAAATAACATAGAGGCTATTTCCTCTGAATATTGTTCTTAACTGATATAATCAGCTATTTTTGGGGATATATTAATCCATTCACCATATAATGGTTTGAATTTATCAGGGAGTATCTTTCCCGAGGTGCCATAAATGGTCCACCATTGTAAAACCAATTTGGTAAGGGATTGTTATAAACATTCCCACAAACCTTTATCAACCAGGTGTGTTTCCTATTAGGATTTTCATATAAGAATACTTTATGAAAGGCATCGATATAATCCCAATAATTATATTCATATATACATATATTTATATATATACATACATATATGTATTGTATATACATGTACATGTGTATGTATATATTTATATATATATACATATATATGTATATATATACATATATATGTATGTATAAATATATACATATATTATATATTATAATGTCCTACCCCGTAAACACCTTACACATGACCCAAAAGTGCAAAGATCACAAACATAGAGTCTAGGATTTGACTTAGTGGAATAAAATATTTAGGGCGTAACGGTAATTTTGGAGATTCTTAGGAACGCGAGTAAAATTCTATTAAGACAAGTATTTTTCGGGATGAGTTTACGAATATCTTTAAGTAAATTACTTTTTTTAGTATGTTTAGCATGCAAATTTTAGGGATCTAAATATTTGAAATACTCGTATAAGGTTTAAAGTGGTGAACTTAATAAAAAGATATTGAGTTTAGAAAAGAAGGCTTTGAAGAATGTCCTTAGGACCGAAACATATTTTTGCAGGACAATTTATATTCTAGGCCTTTTTTTTTTTAAGCAGATTAAATTTTAAGATAAGATAAACATGAGTCCTTTTATCTCTAATTCTAATAGCAGTGTGTTGGTGGCATTTGCATAAGATTGGCACTTGTCAAACCCTTAGACCCAATACCTATAAATTATTAGCTCCAACACTTGTTAGCCTTTTAGCAGTAGAAGCTAACTCACCCACTAACCAACTTAGCATGCCTATAAAAGGGGGGATATCGGATCAAAATCAGTCTTTCTATTTCCCTTCTTCTGGCGACTCACCTTGAAGACAATCAAGATATGAAATTTTCTTCTCTTCATCTTATTCCTCTAGCTATTCAATCAACCATGAATAGCTAATTCCTTTCTTTAGAAATTAAAGAATCAAAGAAGCTAGATTTCTTATCTTTTTCAACTTTTCGATCAAACTAGGGTGATTAAACCACAACTAAGTTTTTTTTTAATTTCTTTTGTTCTCTTCTCTTGTCCATTTTCAAAGTTTAAACTAGTACCCTAAAAATTCTTATTTTTTTCCTCTGAAAGATGTAAATGATCTAGATGGAGTTTTAGTGTATAGTTTAGTTTTAGTATTAATTTCTAGTTTTATTTTAAGCAATTTAGGTGCTTCGAATAAGTGCCCAAATTAAATATTCTTAAGGGTGTAAGATTTTGGGTCTTCTTTGGGAGCTAGTATATGTGTATGTATCCTAAGATAGATATATTTATTCGTTAGAAAATAAAAATGTTAGGATTCTTAATTAAGTATTTTCATTACTCTACTTTTAGGATCATAGCACCAGTTCTACACTCAAATGAGTCCACAAGCCTAACCCTAACTTAATGATGTTTCTTTAAGTGACTATATTTTTTTATATGTTATCTAGTTAAGATTTATGTAAAATATTTACTGGTTTTGGAGCGATATAATATGAGTATTTTAAATTGGAGAAGTTCGCTATAACATATTAATTTGTGCATTAGAAATGTATAGGAGCGGTGCTCTGTATAAGTGTTTCTGTTTTGAAAAGAATTACTATTATGTTGAAAGGAGTTATTACTATTTGGAGATGAATTATTATCATACACAGGTTTTCTTGGAATATTATGAGTTGGAAACACTTCAACGTCATCTAGTTGCATGGTTTTATATACATGAACATAAACTTGACATATTTGTAAAACCTGCATACACATGATCTGACTGGTGGATGGAATTTTGTTATTCTAAAACGTTTATGATGCGAATATATTTGGACAACCAAATAGGTAGCCTTTTGGTTTGTGTGTATATATATATATATATAAACCCCATTCCGACCGGGGACGAAGTTCTAGATATGATCTTGTGTTCAAAAGTATCAAAAGATTGTACTGTACATGGCTAGTCCCCGTACTAGGGCTTCTTCTGATAACGTGAACGGTTATAGACACTTAACCATGGATCGACTTCAAAAGAGGCGTAATGTTGTTGAGGGTTTGGCCTAACTAGTATTGCATCGGACATTGCATCATGCTTTATGGTGGGACAGCCACCTAGTAGAGAGTAAGGAGGGGCTCGAAACTAAGGTTGGTCTAAGGGCGAACCTGGTAAGTGCCCCAGGATCTGTAGACTGGTTTTATGTGCTTGGAGAGTGCAGTTGATATGGAAATCGAGCGCCCGTATGGTGTATTTGGCTTATATTGACTGCATGATATTGGAACTTGTTTCTGAAAGTCTTGCTATGGGTTCCAAACCCTGTCTGTGGAGCCCAACTCTGGTATAAGATGATTTTAAAATCGGGTGTAGAGCCGGCACTAATGTGTCTTGATTCACACGAACTTTCCAATTGTACTTGAACCTCATATAGGTTTATGTACATGCACTTTCAAAGTACCCGTGAAAATGTTTTCTTTTGACATTGCATGAACTCTTTTACAAAGATCGCAAATTTTAGAAAAATACGGAAGCAAACACTCACGTGGACTCACTGAACGCTTTCGCTTACGTCTTTAAATGTCATGTTTTTTAGATGACTCGGGACAAGAGGTGGTGCAGTAAGCTGCAATAATATTTTGCATAGAGTTTTTTGGATCAGGGCATGCTATATATAGTTGTTTTGGGGAAAATGTTTTCTACTTCTTATCTTAAAGTAGTTGGCAGGATAATGGGCTATAAAATATTTTATGCTAGCTTTGTTATAGAAAGACTTCCACATCTGTATATAGGTTTCCACTACTTAGTTTATGTATATATTTATTAGTGTATCTTCAGGTTTTGAGTTGGGTTGGATTTTTGTAGTTTAGTAACGAGAGGCACGCTAGTACCTTGCTTAGCCATAGTTGACCTAGTGGAGTGGTTGGGGGTATCTCACACACACACATATATATATATATATACACTCCCAAAAAGAGTGATGCACTTAAAGTATAATCCTAAAAGGATGAAAACAAACATTTCTATGAAAAATATAATGCGAGTCATGAAATCTACTAATCAAATTTGTGGCATTAATTTCATCGTAAAGCCTGGCATTATAAGTACGAAGAATAAATTTCAAGTGACTGATGCAAAATATTTAATTTTACTGTGTAGCATACTTTGTATCTATATAAAGTCCTAGAAGGACTCAATTGAGATGTATAAAGCATACAAATAATTATTACTAAATAATATAGCATTGTTGTCTTAGTGATAAATTTAAAAGATGATATGGAAATATCATATATGACGATGTATTTGTAAACATATATAGGATTTGCTTATACATGCAACATATGATTATCCATTTATTAATAGTATGTCTTTGTTGCATGACTTATTAATGATCACTTTGATAAATTAGTGTCTCTCATAGCATGGGGAGACAATGACTAGCAACAGAAGGACATTGTATAATTATCCATTTATTAATAGTTTGTCAATTTGTTAAAGAATTGAAAATTATCGTCTAATGTTTTATAATAGTTAGATCAAAGTATCTATTTATAGATTTTTCAATTTGAGAACTGTACCCATAATTTTAAAGCATACTCGAAACATGGTTACTCTTTTAGTTTTAAAGTGATATGTTCGAAGGAAAATAGTGATCTTATATAGTCCTCTTGAAGAGTTTCCTAAGACAAGTAATTACCGAAAGAAAATATTATCAAAAAGTTTTAGAAAAATCAAGTTTGTCTTGACGTACAAATTGAATATCTAGAAGATGTTTTACATGGGCATTGTACATCATTAAGTATGAAAATGATCGTTCGAATGTTCGAATATTTGAGAATCGATAAAGTTATTTTTTCATATGATACAGATTGAAGAATTTTTATTCTGAAGTACCATAAGTCAATAGGTACACTAATATACTTGTATGTTGAATACAAGTAAATACTTCATATAGTTCTTCTCTAATTTGACAACGATTTTGAAATGATAGAAACTTTGTCCTTTACGATTCCTCTTACAATTATTTATATCTTGGATTATTCATTAGGAAATCCAACTCTAGTTGAGATGGATTTTACCAAGTAATGATTATTGATATACACACATATTATGTCATGTAAAAGTTTGTAGTCTAGAGAGATCTATAACAACCACTTTTATCTTCTGTTGAAGTTGTAGTTCAAGTGGTTGGCTGAGGATGTGTGTGATAAAAATCGAATATAATTGAATGAATCCAAGAGATTCAATTCATTTTTATAATGCCGAACCAATGACATATTATGAGAGAATAACACAAAATAGATTTCAAAATGTTTTCTTCTTAAGAATGGTGAAATTGATGTGCAACAATTTCGATCAAATATGATGATCTAGAATATCTATTTACTAACACATGGCCAACTACTATATTTGAGAGTTGAATTTGAAATGAGTCGGTTCAATGGTATACAAAATAAGGAGAGAAATCATAAAATGATGTACTCTTTTTTAGTTAGAAACTTTTTTTCCCACTTGGTTGTTCCCTAGTAAGGTTTTTCATGAGGCATGTTTTTTATATTATGGACATCCAGAAAAGAGTGTTATGAATTTATCTATTTAATGAATGTCCATAAATCAAATAGATAATTCTCACAATAAGGATAATTATATACTTATAAGTAATCTGGATGCCACCATTAATAAGTTATCCTATCCATGATAAAGGATAGGATTTTATTATGATGTTTATCCATTCTCCTACAATATATATATATATAGAATTCTAAGGAGCTTTGTAAGATGAAGAAAAGAATAACATGAATTCTGTAATTCTTTCGACGTCGCATTCAGGCAATTCCAAGGAAAAAAGAAAAGAAGACAGACTAGTGATCTACTCTTTTTCAAGGGTGACAAGCAAGACAACAACTGACAAGCGAAAGCTTTAATAGGTGCCGGGCTGGTCAGGGAAATCTTTTGATAGCATCTCAGGTTCAGGCGGGCACGTGGGTACCGGAGCTTAAGTCTTTACTTTGAATCTTAGCCCTTCTATCTCTTATGTTTCGGTGCGGAAAGTAAAAAGGCTGCAACTAGTGAGGAAATGATCCAACGAGTGGAATACCTTTCATGAGTATATCTCTTTTCTTCTATTTTATAATTTATCTTTCAGTGTATGCATGAATTTATAACAATTCCGATGTAATAATAATAAGTTAGAGAAACGAGAAGCAAGAAGTCCAAATTTTCCATCTACTTGAAAGATGGCTATTTTTTTTAATTTTAAAAGGCAATTAATGGTTTGATCCAAAATTATTTTGATTAACTTGATACAAAAATCAGTTTCTAAATATAATTCAAGGGAGTAATCTTAATTGCGATGTCTAAGATGTGTAATAGACGTCATTCTCCCCAAGCTAAAAAGACTATACGTTTATGTGAATTGAGTTTTAGTTTGAAAAAAAATAATTTTTTTACTATTAAATTTTATAAAAACTATAATATTCGTAAGAAAAAATATGTGAGATTCAAGGTAAAAAAAAATTAAGTAAAGTGATATCTAAAAATCAATCAAAATAGGCCTAAACTCCCTCCTCATCCCCAAAAAAAGGAAAAAAAAAGAAAAAAGGTAAAACAATAAGGTTCCCTTTTCAAACTGATTAAAAAAAATTCTCTTTTCAAAGAATTGTAAGGCAAAAGGAGTACTTCATGAGTGTATAATTTGTTTTTAAAAAAAAGGCAAATAGACGTGGGATGCTATGCTTAAGGACTAGAAAAACTATGATCACTATTGATGTGCTAAAACTAATGTGGGAAGTGCAATAGTTCAATTATAGTATAATGAAGGTTGATCCCACAAAAATTTATACTCAATTATAATATAAAACTATCAGTTATTACTAATTAACTTTATCTAAATCTATCAAATTTTAGTGAAGAAATTACTTAAACTAATTAGAAAAATGATAAAGGAAATAATGAAAAAAGCTTAACTAAAGCAAACAATCTAATTAATGAATTATTATTAATGTAAATGTGTGATCTTTCTTAAAACAAGTTTTACCTTCAATAATTAAAGCGAAACTCCCTTATTTATAAGGGCGAAATTCCCTTATTTATAACCGACCCAATTTCTTGAAAAAAATCTCCTATATTTAATTAATAATTTACTGTATTTTTATGTATTTTTTAATTAATTAAAAATGCAGTAAGATTTGTAAAATTGCGAGTTTTCATGATTCAATTACTCACATGAACTACACTTAGGAATTACAATAATTTTTTGCCAATTTTATTAAGTGTTCTTGTTACTTAATTCCTACTCAATTTATCTCTGTTAGGTCATAAAACCAAGTATTTTTAACTATGCAAGAGGTGATGACTATGGCTGTAAATGGGTCCAAACCCTCAGGGTACTCCCAGATCCAGACCTATATCCTTATAGTAAAACTTGGACCCAAACCCGGACCCATAACCCCTAGATATAAAATTTTTGGACCCAGACCCGACCCTTCAGGGTTCAGGATAGGATCTGGGTATACACATACTTGTATGACATTTTTTTTTTTATTTTTTTCCTATTAAACAAAAATATATAAAACAATGTATAACCCTAAAATAAAAATTTTAACATGATTAACATAATTTCCTCAACATTTTTTTTTAAAAAATACAATTATTTAACATCTCTAATTCAAATGATTAAAAGTTCAAATACACATAAAATCTTCACAGTACATCAATCCAATAAGAACAAAAGTTCTAGTTCAATACAATACATTAATCAAAGCATTTGGATTTGGATTCTGCTTGATCCTATGTCTCCTACAAAAGAAATATACAAGTGAATATATATTACAAATGTATGTAAAATAAAAATAATTATGAATATATAGCTAAAGATAAAAAAACTCACATTAATGGGTATTAATATAATATAATATAAATAAATAATATAATAAAAATTTATAAATTATATATTAATATAATATAATATATAAATAATATAATATATAAATATATATTATTAGTTTATTAATACAGATATACGGGTCTGGGCATCATCATATCCTGCCCAGACCCATATAACATAATTAATACGTGTACGGTTACAGGTCCGCAGATATAAAATTTAAACCTTACCCGCTAAAAACAGGTATAGACCCGCGCAGGTATGGGTAAGACTCGCCCCGTTTACCGCCGTAGTGATGACGCAATTGCAAACAATAAGATCAAGCAACAAAAATTAATCATGAAGAATATGGTAAAACAATAAATTAACACAAAATATTAATAAAAATATATAATCTTCACATAAGCCATAGTTAAAAGAACTATATTAAAAAAATATCCATAAAATAAAGAAAAATATATTCTTTAGAAATATAAACGGTTTATAAAGAAAAATCGTAAATAAAAAAAACAAGCGGAGGACTTGAATCTGTCATCTTTGATCTTCTTCGCCGCCGTCTAGATCTCCAAGAACTAAAAATTTAACCCTAATAGCCTAAAGCCCTAATTAACTAAAAGAAACTAAAGAATTGCAATATTCTCTAGTTAATTAACTACTCAAAACTCTAAAAAACTCCTTCTAATGGCTGGAAAAAGCTTTATTTATAGAGTCTCTAAGCCTTAGAGACTTAGGAAATTACTAAAATGTGAAATTAGAAGTTGAATAGAACTAAAAAAACTAATTTAGGAAGTTGAAATTCGGAGAAAACCCGAGAAAATCAAGGAAAACCAACCTCCAGCCAGCACAGTCGTTGGAACCGCGACCAGAAGTTGAACTGAACTGGAGCAGGCCAGGGCAGCTGATCCGTGAGCAACCCGTGACAATGAACTAGAGAAACGACGCCAGTTCTTTTCTGGACAGGGTATTTTTGTGAAATCCTCAATTCTGGCTCCAGTTAATGCAATTCTGACACGGTCCCCAACTATTTTTCACCCATTGAACTTGATTTTCGATTTATTTTCATCATTTGAGAAGTACATTAAGCCCCTAACATCAAATTAACATTATTGTGTCTTTTTAGCAAGTTTATACTAAAAAACATACATTTTAACCATTTTCCTCACAATGTTAAGTGTAAAAATATGTAAAACATAGGTAAAACTATGATTTATCACCTGTAAGTTACAAAAAATTTTTTCTTCAAAAAGCATAACAAAGATGCGCAAGTAATTTGATTTGGACCAGTAGCATAGAATCATAGAACGGATTTTTCTCAGCCAAAATATTGTAATAAACCAGCCTCAGCTTAAAATTTTAATCTTTTTAAGGGTGATCATTGGATTCGTCCGTAAGAGTTATTTTTTCAAACAATTTGTGAATTCCATTAAACTAATTTGCGAATAGATGTCAAGGTTACGGTTAAAAATCAAGATCTTTTTTGTCTCTTAGAATCGCAACTTGGTCTTTTATTTTTTCCTTTTTTGAGGAAATTGTTGCAACTTGGTCTATTAGACTATTACAGAGAAAACCCACCTCAAATTTAGCTGGAAAACCAGCTTGTTGCATTTGTCTCTAATGGTCAAAGCTTTTATACAAAATAAGTCATTTGTAAAATAATTGATTTCTATTATTTCAATCCCGACTTAGTAGCAGAAATAATTATTGTGTTCTAAAGAAAACAGACATGCAAGGAGATTAATTTCATAGAGAGAGAGAGAGAGAGAGAGAGAGAGAGAGAGAGAGAGAGAGAGAGAGAGAGAGAGAGAGAGAGAGAGAGAGAGAGAGAGAGAGAGAGGTCCGCAGGAAGGATTCAGACTCGAACGAAGAACGATTCTGGTGGAAGAATAAGGAAGATATAGGACAGAGAGATCTTAGTTAAAAGATTTTAACTAACAGCCAACGTCGTTAGTTAACTCAAAGGTTTTAAACAAATTAATAAATATTATAAATGTAAAATGTAATACATAAAAAAGAAAAAGGGATTATATTAGGAATGGTACAGAGGATAGTACAAGGGTGTGACAGATGCAATTTTTATCATGCACCCTACTGCACCTTACATGGTGCATCCCATTATTTAAACTATGTAGTTTTGATTAAAAAAAAAAGATAGAGTTTGATTCGATTTAAATTTTGCCCTCCTACCATGCGCCACAGCTGTATCAGATCTGGGACATTGTCAAAACGTTTCTGCGCCTCCTTCATCATCGGCGATCACATGCGAATATTGTTTTCCTTTCTTCATTACTAGTTCATCAATCACTGACGTTCTGAACAGTTTTCTTCATCCCCAACAATTGTTTATGATGGAGAATTATGGAGAAATTATTATTGAATCATATGAGGACTAAGATATTGTAGATTGTGGTGTTTTACATTCATCTGGGGTTGGTGAAATTGTTTTGATGGTTCGAGAATGCAAGGAAGAAGAATTTTCACGTAAGAAACATATTTATTTTTTAGTTTTGGTTGTTTTGTTATTTGGAGTTTCCTATAACTGGGCTCCATGTTTATATAACATGAGTCCATCTTATTGTAACTAGGGGTTCATTTTTATTTTTTTTACTAAGGGTCCATTCAAATTTTTGTCTGCATATATTCATATTCAATTTTGTAGATACTTTTGTTGAGTTTTATTATTGATTTTAACTATGGTATTTTTTTATAAAATGAATTTTGCGGTAATAAATGTTCCAATTTAGTTGAGAAGTATTTCATGATATATTAATATATGGTCTACTTTTTGTAACTTAAGGTCCATATTTTTATAACTAAGGGTCTATATTTTTATAACTAAGGGTCCATTTAATTCTGTCTTGATGAATATTCATATTCAATATTTTTATATACCTTTGATAAGTTTTATTATTATATTTATGGTACTTTTTGTATGGTTTTTTGATGTAATATATGTTTCAATGTAGTTGAGAAGTACTTCATGATATGTTAACATGTGTTCCATTTTCTCTAACTAGAGGTTCATATATATATATATATATATAAATATATTTATAACTAAGGGTCCACTCAATTCTATCTTGGTGAATATTTGGCGATTTTACGGTTCTAATTTCATGAATTTATAGTTTCAGCTTTACGGTTTTGGTTTTCTGATTTTATGGTTTTAGTTTGGCAGTTTCTTTATTTCGGTTTTTCCCATTTCACTAGTCTAATTATTTAATTTTACGATTTTGATTTAGCCATTTTATAGTTCTAATGTCATGATTTTATAATCCGGTTTTCAGATTTTTGCTTTTGATTTCCGACTTTACGGTTTCGATTTGATGGTTTCTCTATTCTAATTTTTTCAATTTTACGATTTTGATTATTCGATTTCACAGTTTCAGCTCAGTGGTTTACGATTTTGATTAGTATTCTGGTTTTAGTGGTTTAGCAGTTTAAGTTTTTGGGTACGATTATGGTTTTTTATTTCACAGTTTTGATTATTTGACGATTCTCTGATTCTTTCTTTATATTTCATAGTTTCAGTTTTTTAATTCTAATTTTTTGAATTTGCAAGTTTAATTTGAAGTTTTACAATTCCGATTTTACAATTTTACGTTCTAGTTTAGCAGATTCATAATTTCTATTTTACAATTTTGTGATTTCAATTTTCACGAGTTTATGATTTTGATTCTTCGATTTTACAATTTTGATTTAGTGATTTTCCATTTTCACGATTCCGTTTAGATAATTATATTCAAATAAATAATACATGACAATATAATTTCAAAAAATAAAAAATATAAGAGTAGTAATTAACTTTTTAAGAAAAATAATATTAAGATGAGTAACCATAATATACAAAACATAAATAAGTAATGATTTACAAAAATAAAAAATAAATACATTAGTAGAATAATTCAAAGTTCCAACTTTATTGGAATTAGAATCAGCAATCATACCTTTTTGGTACCAAGAAAATACCTCCATTTGAATCATTTTCTAACGGCTCAAATTGAATGAGCACATTTTCAAACGGTTTTTTGACTAAACAAAACTAGCCTAATAGTAGTAATTGAACTATCCTACAAGTTTGTTTCAACTTAACAATTACTTTATTTTAGATTTAATAAAATGATATTTTTGTTATGAAGTTAATGTATATGTAGTGGATATTTAAACACGTTTCCTGAAGTGAATTAGAACTTCCAAGGTTCAATTTTTAATAGACTCTGACTATCTAATGAGCCAATTCATTTTAGGTTTCTCTTAACTCTTGTACTTGGTCCTATAAATAGGATCTTATAAAAGACATTAATAATATAATCAGTTCCTAAATTTATGAGTCTCCTCTCTGTCTCTCTTCTTCTCTCTATTATTATTCTTTATATTTCTTCTTATTCTTACTATATTGTGCCTAGACTTTAGTTAAATTTATAATATTATTAGTACAATAGCTTAAATCTGAGGCGTAAATTTTGAAGAAACTATTGAAGAACAATTCTTCGAAGGTTTAAGGCAACGGTTATGATTTTTATTTTAATAATGTCAAATCTTGCTAGAAGAAACAATTGAAGAAAAATTCTTTGAAGGTTAAAGGTAACGGTTGTGATTTTTATTTTAATTATGTCAAATCTTACTAAGCTTGAGTTTTTTTGCTTTTGGATATCATGGGAAAAAATTATATGTCATGGATTCTTGATGCTGAAAGCCATCTTGAATCAATGGGTCTAGAAGACACCATTAAGAATAATAATAATAATAATAATAGTAATAATAATAATAATAATAATAATAATAATAATAATAATAATAATAATAATAATAATAATAATAAGAATCGAATCAAAATCGTGCCAAGGCAATGATTTTCCTTCCTCACCATCTTCATGAAGCCTTGAAGGCTAAATTCCTAACCGTGAATGATCCACTGATTTTATAGAATAATTTTAAGAAAAAAAGGTTCGATCACCTGAAGATGGTCGTTTACCCTAGAGTGGTTGTACCTGAGGTTGCAAGAATATAAATCAATTAATAAATATAACTCTGTTATCTTCAAAATTTCTTCACAAATGAAATTATGTGGAGAAAAATAATTGAGGAAGATATGTTAGAGAAAATGTTCTCTACCTTCCATGCCTCGAATATGCTCCTGCAGCAACAATATTATGAGAAAGGCTTTAAAAAATATTCTGAGTTAATTTCATGCCTTTTAGTTGCTGAGCAAAATAATGAACTGCTCATGAAAATTCCTGAGACCTGACCAAATGGTTCTGTCTTAATCCCTGAAGTGAATGCAACTAGAATTAATAATAACCATGGAAGAGGCCGCTGACGCGGTGGTGGTGGTGGTCGTGGTCGTGGATATGGTCGTGGTAGGTATATCCCTTATGGTAACCACCAAAAGAATGAAAAATTAATAAGAAAAGTAAATATATGACCTCAGTAAAGCATGAAGAAATATGTTATAGATGCAGTATGGAAGTGATTATTTTGATGATGCTCAAGTGGATGTGACGCACTTGGATATTGGAGATCGTTTTGAACATCTTTAAGGGAAGATTGATCACCTAATTGGTTATAGGCATGTTAGGAAAGAGTGATTTATTTATTTATTTATAATTATGTTAGTTTATTCTTTTCTTCTTTTGGGATTTTAATTTCATTAAATTTCTTTTGGAGATGTAATTTTTGTTTAAGTTTATTTTCGATGTAAAAGTTCTTTTATTTATATTTTTATTTTTATTCAGATATGACTACTGTCCCATCTTCTAAATGGAAAAATGTTGAGGACCTATGTATTATTGATAGTGGAACTACACACACAATATTAAAATATGGGAAATATTTTTCTCAACTTAATTTCGGAGAAACAAATGCGCATACCATAAGTGGTAGTGCATAGTTAATTGGAGGCTCCGAAAGAGCTAATCTCCTTTTACCTGGCGGTACAATATTAACCATAAAAAATGCGTTATTTTCATCAAAGTCTCAAAGAAGTTTATTGAGTTTTAAAGATATTCATTTAAATGGATATCATATCGAGAGCATGGAAGAAAGTAGTAGTAAATACATAAGTATCACTACAAATGTTTCTAGAAAGAAACAAACATTAGAAAAATTTTCATCACTTTCTTCAGGCTTATACTTTTGCCAAAATTAATGCAATAGAAATGCATCATTTAGTAAACCAGAAGTCTACTAACCCAAATAACTTTATTAATTTTCATGATCGATTAGGCCATCTTGGGTCTATAATAATGCGAAAAATTATAAAAAATACTTATGGTCATTCATTAAAAAATGAGAAAGTTTTGAATTCAAATGAATTCACATGTGCTGAATGTTCTCAAGCGAAATTAATTATTAAATCCTCATCAACAAAAGTGGGAGTTGAATCTCCAAAATTTTTAGAAAGAATTCATATTAATATATGTAGACCTATTCATCCACAAAGTGGGTAATTTAAATACTTTATGGTATTAACTGATGCATCGATTAGATGATCGCATGTATGTTTATTATTTTCTCACAACTTGGCATTTGCGAGATTACTTGCCCAAATAATTTGCCTACAGGCGCAATTTCCTGATTATCCAATTAAGAAAATTCGCTTTGATAATGCTGGAGAATACTCTTCTAATGATTTTAATGCCTATTGTATGTCTATAGGCATTACTATTGAATATCCTGTAGCTCATATTCATCCACAAAATAGACTAGCTGAGTCATTCATTAAAAGACTCTAATTAATTGCTAGACAATTGTTGATGAGAATCAAATTAGCCACATCTATTTGGGGACATGCTATTTTACATGCTGCGGCACTTGTACGAATAATACCAACTCATTATCATAAGTACCCTCCATTGTAATTAGTGTTTGAGTATGAATCCAACATCATCCATTTGAGAATCTTTGGCTGTGCTTTTTATGTTCCAATAGTGCCAAATCAATGCACTAAAATGGGTCCTCAAAGAAGATTGGGGATATATGTTGGTTATGAATATCCCTCAATTATAAGGTATCTTGAACCTTTAACGGAAGATTTATTAACTCCAAAATTTGCATAATGTCAATTTGATGAGACAAATTTCACCAAATTAGGGAGAGAAAATGAACAGCAAAGGCAAGAAATTACGTGGACATCATCTTCATTAAATTATTTTGATCCGCACGCAAGCGTGAGTGAACTTGATGGTCAAAAGATAATTCATTTGCAGAAAATTGCAAATCAATTCCCAGATGCTTTTTATATGCTCATATTCGAGTTGAAGTTCCTGTAGGAAAAAATGCAAATCCTATAGCAAATGAGTCTAATGCACGCCAAAAGCGTGGCCGACCTCTTGGACCCAAAGATAAAATCCTCACAAGAAAAGAGGATTGAATGATCAAAGTGATCATCTTGAAGGATTGGATAAAAAAGACCAAGAGACAACTGAGAAAGAAGATCCTAATAGTGAAAATAGTGAAAAATTAGAGAAGTCAATCAACTTTATTGCTACGAAAACATATTGGAATCGTAGAGAAACGATTCTAGACAATGCTTTTGCATATTATGTAGCAATGAATGTTCTAAGTAATAATGAGGATCTTGAACCAAAATCAGTTGAAGAACTTCAGAATTGAAAAGATTGGCCAAAACGGAAAGATAGGATTCAATTGGAATTGAAATCCCTTGAAAGTCGTGAAGTTTTTGGACCTATAGTCCGAACCCCAGAATGAGAGAAACCCATTGGTTTTAAATGGGTATTTTTGCGAAAACGCAATGAAAATATTGAGATTATAAGATATAAAGTACGACTTGTAACACAAGGTTTTTACAAAGACCAGGAATTGATTATGAAGAAACATATTCTCCTGTGATCGAAGAAATTATATTCTGTTATCTTGTTAGTTTAGCTATTCATGAGAAAGTATATATGAGCCTGCTCAACGTAGTAACTGCTTATTTGTATGGAGAACTTGACAATGAAATTTACATGAAAGTCCTTGAAGGATTTAACATACTTGAAGCATGTAAGTTAAGTACTCGAGAAAATTATTCCATTAAATTGTGCAAGTCTTTGTATGGATTGAAACAATCTGTTCGTATACGGTACAATTGCTTTAGTGAGTATTTATTGTAAAAGGGGTATAAAAATGATCTCACTTATCCATGTGTTTTCATTAAGAAAACTGAAAAAGACTTTGTCACTATTGCTATATATGTAGATGATGCTAGCCTTATTGGAACTCCTGAGAGCTTCTAGATGTGAGAGATTGCCTAAAGCAAGAGTTTGAAATTATGGATTTTGGAAATACCAAGTTGCGCCTTGGTTTACAAATTGAATATCTTGAAGATGGAATTTTTGTTCATCAATCTACATGTATTGAAAAAATCTTAAAGAGATTTTACATGGACAAAGCACATCCTTTGACTAGTTCAATGGTCGTTTAATCTTTAGATACTAAAAAAAAATCCTTTTAGACCACAAGAGAATAATGAAGAACTTCTTGGCCCTGAAGTATCATATCTTAGTGCAATAGGAGCACTAATGTATCTTCCAAATAATACGCGACCAGATATTGCATTTTCTGTAAATCCGTTAGCAAGATATAGTTTTTCTACAACTCGATGATACTGGAATGGAGTAAAACATGTCCTACGACATCTCCAAAGGATGATTGATCTTGGATTATTTTAGTCAAGTAAATCCAGTCCGAAACTAATTAGATATGCTGATGTTGGATATCTATCCGATCCACACAAAGCTCATTGCTAAACTGGATATTTGTTTACATGTAGTGATACTGCCATATCTTGACGTTCCACAAAACAATCTCTAGCTGCTACTTCTTCTAATCATGCTGAGATAATAGCTATCCATGAGACAAGCAGAGAATGTGCGCTAAGATCATTGGTAAATTATATCCGAGATAATTGTAATTTATCCTCAAAAAAAAAAAAAAACCAATAATCCTATATGAGGATAATGTTTTTTGCATAGCACAATTAAAGGGAGGATATATTAAAAGAGATAGGACAAAGCATATTTTACCAAAATTTTTCTTTACTCATAAACTTCAAAGAAATGGTGAAATTGATGGGCGACAAATTCGATCATGTAACAATTTGGATGATTTATTCACTAAAGCATTGTCCATTGCAATATTTAAGAAATGATCTATAATATTGCATGCGTCAACTAGAAGATCTAAAGAGATCTTCTCAACCGATGAGTAGATTTTATACATAAAAAACATTATACTCTTTTTCCTTCACTAGACATTTTTCCTATAGGGTGTTCTTTTTTCCAGTAAGGTTTTAACGAGGTATGTTCTTTATATTATGGACATCCAAGGGGGAGTATTATGAAATTAATGTATACGTAGTGGATGTCTAAATATGTTTCCTGAAGAAAACTAGAACTCCAAGGCCAATTCCTAAATGGACTCTGACTCCCCAATGGCAAGCCCCTTTATTCTAGGGTTTTTTTTTTAAATCTTGTACTTGGTTCCTATAAATATGACCTTATAGAAGACATTCATAATACAACCAGTTTCTTAATTTCTGAGTCTCCTCTCTGTGTCTCTTCTTCTCTCTATTATTATTCTTTATATTTCTTCTTATTCTTACTAGGTTGTACATAAACTTTACTTAAATTTATAAAATTTTAGATTTTATTTTGTTTTTTAAAAATACATTTTGGAGGCTATAAATAAAGGTCTTCTAATAATATTTTTTCACACAAATATTCATTATCTCCCTTTATATTGCCTCAATTCTATATAATTTTCTTCAACTTTGTTTCAAGCTTTTGGAGTCAAGAAGTCACTTCTCAACTCCTGGATTCAAGAAGTTCTCATAGAGTTTATTTTTCTACGATAATCAAGTTAGTATAATTTCATCTTTCCTTTTAAAAAAAAAAAAAAAAAAGAGTTAAGGTTAGTAGTTAATTTTTATTAGTTAGTTATTGTAGTAATTTCTTCATTAATTTTTTGTTAATTTTAATTAGTTTCTAAGATATTTTAATATATTTGTGTGTGCTTCTTTATTAGTGTTATTTTTATTTTTAGACATTTTTTAACAAAATCTTTTTTATTTTCGTGCTCAAATTTTAAAAAATAAAAAATTTATTATGGCATCCCGATCAAGTTGTCCCATAGGTATCTCTTGTAATGATGAGATCCAAATTTTGTCCCTTGAACTTTTTCCAGAACACCTTCTTATGATCTTATGGTGTTCATGTTAAAAATACATTTTCTCAACCCATCGAAAACACGTTTTCCCAATCCATAGAAAATAAATCTTCCCAACCAGTAGAAAATACATTCTCCCAATCTGTATAAACACTTCAAATGTCTCCATTGTCGCCTGTGATGCCTTCTCCTTTAAAAGGGAGTAGTGCCCCCACGGGTAACAGGAATCAAGTATTCTCAAAGGGTCAAAAGGATAGGAGACTAAATTCTCCAATGTTTTTCTCCTATTATCATAAATTTATAAATTCTGAGAGAGAAATAAGAGTACAATGCAATTATTGCACAAAAGATTATGCTTTTGGATACAGAACACGTCAAAAACACACCATTAACAAACACGCCAATGAGTGGACTACACATTATGAGGGTGAAATTAACACCACAGGTAACCATGTATCTTCCACTTCCTCTTTTAAATACGATAATTATGTGCCCAGAAGAGAATTAGCTAAGTTCATCTATGTTAAATGTTTACCTTTTAGTTTTTCGGATTGTGAAAAACATGAAAAATTTGTTACTCTATCTTTATGTGCCGATGCTAGGTTTGTTCCTTGTACTAGTTTAACACGTCAAGTAAAAAAATTCTTTAGATGTAGTAAAAGTTATTTATGAACTACTTTCACTGGTATGCTTGGTAGCGTCTCTATTTATGCTAATATTTGGCAAGACCATTGGAGAACAAACTCTTATATGGGAATAACATGCCACTGGGTGGATAATGATTAGGAATTACAAAAATAACTTATTGCTTTTAAATGTTTTGATGAAAACCATACTGCTCAAAATATTGCGAGGTTAATAGTAAGAGTAATTGATGATTTTTCTTTAGTTAACCAAAAGTATTTTCTATTTCATTTGACAATGCTTCTTCAAATACAGCTTCTATTCCCAAACTTAAGAAATTTTGTGAACCCACTTGTGATGGAAAATTTGTTCATATTAGATGTGTTGTTCATATTTTGAATTTTTGTGCACAAGATGTTCTTCCTTAGTTGATGCATATATAGGATGGATTAAGACTGCCTTAAATTATTTATGGAGCCATCAAAGTGTAATGAAACACTAGAAAGGTTTTGCAAAATAAATAGAATGAGACCAATTAAATTTCAAAAGGATGTTCCAAATAGGTGGAATTCCACATACGACATATTAAATGAATATTTTCCATACAAAAATTTATTATGTTCATTTTTCAACAATAACCCCAATTTTGAGTTAATGTATTTTCGATCCAATGGACTGTTTATAGAAAAATTTAGACCTTTTGAAAGTTTTTAACGGGTGTTTACTATCCAACTGTTAATCTAGTTCTACTTGTGTGTGCTAGCATTTCTGAAGTTATTTCTCAATAGAAAATAATGAAAGTTTAAAGTTAGTTGTAATAGCATTTAAGGAAAAACTGTTAAAATATTTTTATGTCATATCCAATGCTATATCTTATTGCTTTTGTTTTAGACTCCTATTCTAAATTTGATAGTTTAGCTGAAATATTAACACAATATTATTCTAAACTCCATTTGCCCAAACCATCGAGCATAAGTTCTATAGTTGAAAATGTTTGAAGATGTATGTATTACTTGTTTGATGAATATAGTATAGTGATTAATTTGAGAAAGGTTCCTTCTTCAAATATTGAGTATGCATCATCATATTCTTTCGTCTCTATAGACAATGGTCATAAATACAAGTGTTTTGGCTCCAAGCGACCAAGAGTGTCATCAAGTTCCAGCATAGAACTTGAGAGATATCTAACATTTCATTTTGATTTTGAGAATTTTGAAATAGGCGATGGTAGGTACTTCATCTTGAATTGGTAGAAGAAAAATGAGAAATTATCCCACTTTGAGCTTGATAACTAGGGAGATCTTGACTTATCCTGCCTCGATTGTTGTTGTTGAACAAGTTTTCAGTCCAAGCGATACACACTTAGCAAGTGGCAATCCTGCATTCACCCTGACAACTTGGAGGTTGTGATGTTAATAGACGACTGGACTACGGCAGAATGGCGGCACCAAGAGTACATCCTAAAAGACTATTAAAATCTAATAGACTTCGATATGGATGTAACATTAGATAACGAATGAGGAAAGAAGGTCCAAATAGGTAGAGAACTACGTGGGCTTTGATTCCTCTGACCTCCAAGAGGATACATAGGCAACTAATTTAGGTTCAAGCCCTTTAATAAAAAGTTTTAATTCAGTTTCAGATTTTTGCAGTTTTCGTAATTTCGAGTCCTCAATTTAGCGATACCAATTACATGGTTTTTTCGATTTCAAATTTGTAATTTACATGTCTGAATTTATATTTTTTTAATCTAATTTTGGAGTTTTGTATAATGGGTCAGAACCGTGAAACTGAACAAGAAAACCTGTTAAATTGAGAAATTGATACTGTTTTAAAACATGATTTTTGAAGAACTATAAAAAGCTTAGCCGTGAGAAACGAAACTGCTTAGAAATAGAATTGGAACCGGATGATCCAAACATTTATGGATGGGTCTAAGTGAAGCTTCAAAATATGTTGTATGTAACAAACATACCCAAGAACTTTTTTTCTGGGATACTACTAAGTGCGCATGGATTTAGGATGGTGTTTCAGTCTCAGAAGTAAATTTTGTAAATTTTGTTTGGGAGGAATGTTTGTGGGTAGTGGATATGCATTGAATGAATGAGGAAACTCAATGCTAATTTTGTAAAATCCAAAGCTATGAATAATAGCAATTGTGCTTCTTCTTCTTCTTTTATATACTTGAATAATTTAATTTATGGCATGATCAACCTAGACATGTTAATTATGATACTCATTGACTAATTAACTTAGAACACATTCCTTCGTTTTACATTGATCACAATCATAGATGTGAAACTTGTGTATAGGCAAAATTAACAAGTTTTTCATTCCAATATGTAAAAAGGAATATAAAACCGCTTGATTTAATACGTAGTGATGTTTGTGATTAAAAATGTACGAACTAGAGGAGGTACCTTCATCGATGATAGTACAAATATACTATTTATACTTGCATAAAAGAAAAGACGAAGCTATAGAGAAATTGTTCTCTTTGAGCAAGAAGTTTAAACCTAACTTAATAAAAAGATTGAGATGGTGAGAAGTGATCGTGGTGGTGAATACGATGAACCATTTAGCAAATTTTGTGCACAACATGGTATTATTCATAAAGTGACAACATCATACTCTCCCCAGTCTAACAGAGAAGCAAAGAGGAAATATAGTACCTTAAAAGAAATGATGAATGCAATGCTAGGAAGCTCCGGGTTGTCACTGAACATGTAGGGGAAAGTTGTTCTATAAGCTAATTACTTTTAAAATAAGGTACCCCACAAGGAAGAAGATAGGACATCATAGAATTCATGGAAGGGTAGAAATACTTCCTATAACTACTTGAAAATTTGGGGGTGCGTTGCAAAGATAATGGCTCCTTTACCAAAACAAATAAAAATAGGTCCACAAATGGTGGACTGTATTTTCATTGGCTATGCAAATCATAGCAAAATGCATATCGGTTTCTTATATATGAATCCAAAAATCCTAACATCCATAAGAATACGATATTAGAATCAAAGAATGCCTCATTCTTTGAAAATATATTCCCTTGTAAGTCTTGGAAAGTCTGGTCAAGTTCATCGAAACGAACTTTAGAGACTATTGAGAGAAGTACTCAAGATGTTCAACAAGAGGTTGAGGTTGAGGAGAGCCTAGAAGATGCAAAAAGGAAAGCATGGAAAAATCCTTCGGACCAGATTTTCTGGTCTATATGCTAAAGTTTGAACCACAAACTTATAGTGAAGCTATAAGCTCAACTAAAAGATCTTTGCATAAAGATGCAATTAAAAGCAAAATGATTCCATCAAGCAAAATCATACATGGGAGTTAGTGGATCTTCCTTTAGGAATTACACCATTAAATTCCAAATAGATTTTCAAATAGTGAAAGCAGATGGAACAATTGAAAAGTACAAGGCCAAATTAGTTATAAAGGTCATAGACAAAAAGAAGGCCTTGACTACTTTGATACATTTTTGCAATAACCACTTTGTGTAATCTAGAAGTACATCAAATGGATGATAAGAAAACTTTTCTAAACGGAGATCTTGATGAGGAGATCTACATTGAACAATCTGACAGTCATGTAACTCCAGGGAAAGAAAGAAAAGTCTATAAATTGATAAAGTCTTTGTATGGACTTAAACAAGCACAAAAATAATGGCATGAAAAGTTTGACAATGTCGTGATGACAAATGGCTTTAATATTACGAGTGTAACAAATGTGTATATGTCAAAACTATTGTCAATGGATATGTAATCTTGTGCTTATATGCAAGTTGACATACTTACTGTTGGAAGTAATGATGAGATGGTAAAGCGTACCAAAGATATGTGAAACTCAAGGTTAGAAATGAAAGATATGGCACTAGCAAATGTAATTTTGTGATGTGAATCCACTTTTGATTTTAGTTTGAATTCTACTCCTTCCCAAGGATCACCTCTTTTTCTTGAAGAACCTCTATTGAGGATTTTTAAACTCAATACTCCAATAGAAAACCTATGAGGATCTAACCCACATAAACCCAACATTGAGAGGCTAAAGTTCTTTCCTAGATTGATAATTAGAACCTTGAGGAAACAAAAGCCTTAAAACCCTAAATGCACAATTAGAAGATCCAAGATCAATTGATTCAAAGAGAGGAAACCCTATGAATCAACTAATGAAAGGAATTTGAATGATCAATTAGTACCATAGATTCTACAATCTAAGGCAACAATTGTTCACAGCACTAAGGACATTAACCCTTAGCCAGTAGTCTAAGAAGGTAAAGAAACCTAGAAGCAATTGGAAAATTTCTCAAATTTTAGCAAATTCATCAATGTTGATTACAATGAGTAATCATGGAATATTTATAGGCTAAAGTCTATCCCTAGATAACCTATTGCTTAATGACTTAAAATACTCATTAAAACCCTTGATTAAAAACTGAAAAGACAAGCTAAATAACAAAAACCCTTTAAATAGAATACATTAGTATTGTCCCAGCCGAACCCTACCGGGAATGGTAGGGTAAGACCTAACGTCGACAGTAGGGCGTGAACTCTTCAGCTCTTTTTGGTCAGAAGCCTACTGGCGGCTGTAGGAGCAGGGTTACCGTCGGCAATAGGGTGCCCTTCTCCAAAACTTAGCCAATTTTCTCCCTCAAGTTACTTCCTTGAATGATCCTTGCTTATTGAAGAAATTGAAAACAACTTGGAAGCCTCTCCTTGATTTCCGAACCCTTCAATCTTGTTCTTCAAAGCTTCCTCTATGTAAGCTACCATGACATTATTCTCATTTCCATTGAAAGCGTTGAGTTTCTTTATCTGAGCTCTAGTGATTTGTCCAAGCTTCAATTTCATGGGTGCTTGACTCTTCCGATCTACGTCATCCCTGAATCTTCACTTACATCAAAAGGAGACAATCAAAAATATTAAAAGTGGTGCTGACATTGTTTTCGCCCGAAGTTCAATTCTATAAGCATTATCATTAAGACGCTCAAGGACTTGAAAAGGTCCATCACCACGAGCATCAAGCTTATTCTTGAGTTAAGAAGGAAAGCATTCCTTTTGAAGATAAACCTTAACCCAATTACCAAGTTCGAACACCACACATTTCCTCCCAACATTCCGTGTAGCCACCAATTTCTTGTTCTTTGATTCAACAGCTTCATGCACCTTAGCGTGAATAGATTTGACAAACTCCACCTTCTGTTTTCTATCTATACTCATAGCACGATCTATAGGTAAAGGAACAAAATCAAATGGAGTTAAAGGATTGAAACCATAAATAACCTCAAAAGGAGAAAAGGAAGTAGTAGAATGTTTAGCCCTATTGTAAGCAAACTCAAAGTGAGGAATGAATTCTTCCCATTGGTGTGAATTCTCCTTAAGGAGGGCCCTAAGAAGTTGCCCAATAGTTCTATTGACAACTTCTATTTGGCCATCAGTTTGTGGATGGCAAGTTGTAGAATACAACAAATTAGTTCCTCCAGAAAACACGCCAAAAATGACTAAGGAATTTGGTGTCACGATCCGAAATGATAGTTCTAGGTATAGCATGAAATCGTACCACCTAAGTAAAGAACAAGTTTGCACATGACTAGTATTCTCAGTTTTCTTGCAAGGTATAAAATGAGCCATTTTAGAAAACCTATCTACTACAACAAAGATAGAATCCATACCCTTGGATGATCTAGGCAATCGAAGAATAAAATCCATAGAAACATCAACCCAAGGAACTTTAGGCACATCTAAAGGAGTATAAAGACCATGTGGCAAAAAAGTAGATTTAGCTATTTTACATTCTAAGCAATTTCCAATGAATCTTTCAATATTTTTTCTCATGTGGGGCAAAAAAAATGCTCATACAAGATATCATAAGTTTTAATAATTCCAAAATGTCCTATTAAGCTACCACCTCTTTAACCAAAAAACAACCTAGTGGAACAAGATGGAAAGCATAATCTACCATCATGATAAATAAAACCATCATGTATGAGATACTTATCATTGGACACAATCAAGAAATCCTCAAATATATCTTTAAAATCTAGATCACTAACATATAAATTCTTAAGCATCTCAAAACCAAGAATTTGAGCTAGCAAAGTAGAGATAAGAGTCTACCTTCTAGACAATGCATCAGCTAGTATGTTTTCTTTACCTTTCTTATATCAGATGATATATGGAAAGGTCTCAATAAACTCCATCCATCTTGCATGCCGCTTGTTTAGCTTCTCTTGTCCTTTAAGAAACTTCAAGGACTTATGATTGGTGTGCACCATAAACTACTTAGGCCACAAATAATGTTGCTAATGTTTCAATGTCCTCACAAGTGGGTAGAGCTCTTTATCATATGTTATGTAATTCAATACTGCACTAGTGAACTTGTCGCTAAAGTAAGCCAATGGCCTCTTTTCTTGCATAAAAATCCCTCCAATGCCCACACCCGAGGCATCACATTGTATCTCAAACATTTTTCCAAAGTTTGGTAGTGCAAGTGAAGGTGCACTACTCAATCTTGCCGTTAGCAACTCAAATGCCTTCCCTTGCTTCTCCTCCCATTTAAAGCCATTCACCTTCTTAATCACATATGTCAAAGGACTAGCAATGATGCTAAAGTCCTTGATAAATCTTCTATAGAAACTTGCTAGCCCGTTGAAACTTCTCACTTCGGATGACTTTTAGGAGTAGGCCATTCTTTGATTGCTTTCACCTTTCTTGATAAACTTGAAGACCTTGAGAGCTCACTATATAACCTAGAAAAGTCACTTTTTCTAAGCAAAACTCACATTTTCCAAGGTTAGCATATAATTTCTCACTTCTCAAAACTAACAAAACTTGTTTTAAGTGATGTGAATGATCCTTACAAGTTTTTCTATAGACCAAGATCTCATCAAAATAAACTACATCAAATTTACCAATGAAATTCCTCAATACATGATGCATAAGTTTCATGAATGTACTAGGAGCATTAATTACACCAAAAGGCATGAATAGCCATTCATGAAGTCCAAAATTAGTTTTGAAAGCCGTTTTCCACTCATTCCCCTCCTTCATTCTAATTTGATGTTATCCCAATTTCAAATTAATTTTAGAAAATATTTGTGAACCATGCCACTTATCAAGTAGATCATCTAATCTAGGAATAGCTAGGAGCATTAATTACACCAAAAGGCATGAATAGCCATTCATGAAGTCCGAAATTAGTTTTGAAACCCGTTTTCCACTCATCCCCCTCCTTCATTCTAATTTGATGTTATCCCAATTTCAAATTAATTTTAGAAAATATTTGTGAACCATGCCACTTATCAAGTAGATCATCTAATCTAGGAAAGGATGTCTATACTTGATAGTATATTATTCATGGCTCTACAATCTACACACATACACCACATACCATCTTTCTTTAGAACTAGAAAAACAGGAATGGCACAAGGGCTCAAGCTTTCTTGTACACCCCTTGGAGAGAAAATCCTCAACTTGTCTCCTTAGATCCTTATTCTCTTTGGGAAAACTCCTATAGGCTGGTCTATTTGGCAACACTGCTCCAGGTACCAAATCAATTAGATGCTTAATTCTTCTCAAAGGAGGAGGTCCACCGGGCATCTCTTCACTGAAGACATCCTTGTATTCTTCAATAATCTTCACTATGACATTAAACAAAGAAGATAAATGATCATTAGTAGACACAAATATACCTTTGCAATAGAGAAGTAAAACCATTTCTTTTTCAAGGGCTTCTATGATCTCACTCTCTTTCGTATAGAATTACCTCTTTTTTCTCTCTTTCCACTATAACTCTTTTGATCACTCATTTTCTTATCTCTATTCAAATTTTCCTCTCTAGGCTTTTCTATACTCACTTTTCTTTCATCAATTCTTTGCTCCTCTTCAATGCTCTTTTTCTTTTTCTCACTCTCTAGCCTCTCTTTTTCTCTCAGTTTCTTTTGTTCTTCAAAGACTTAACTAGGAGTCAAGGGATTCAACGTGAACTTTTCCCATTCTTTTCCAAAAGGTAGGTGCTCTTCACACTATCATGAATATCCTTCCTATCAAATTGCCAAGGACGTCCTAACAATAAATGCTCCACTTGCATAGGAACCACATCACAGAGAATATTATCATGATATGACCCCTTAGTAATATGTACTAGCACTTGTTTATTAACCTTTACTTCCCTACTACCATTTAAACAATGAAGCTTGAAAAACCTTAGGGGGGGGGGATGAATAAGGTTTTTTGCTAATTTTCATAAAATATTTTGTGTGATTAGAAAGATAAACCTCCAATTTGTTTGTGAAAGAATTCTAAAACTCTTTTTGATAAGAATTCACACCAAACAAAATCTTATAGTTTCGGCAATCAAGAAATGAGCATAGAATTAAACTTTAAAGAACATGCACAACAATTTATAGTGGTTCACTCTCTCAAAGAGGTACATCCACTACCTTGAGACTCAACCCAAGGATTTCACAAATCCACCATCTTCAAAGTTTGTTACACAACCACACAATAAGGATCACCCTTCAAGGGTTTTACACTAAACCTCAAAGTTTACACAACACAACAATACAATAAATTTATCAAAGGATCACCCGAAGGGTTTTCCACAAACCTTTGATCACAATAAAAGAATAAGAAGAGTAAGGAACAATGATACAAAATGAGCTTGAGAAGAGGAAGATACAACTCAATGGAATACTTCTACTAGCACCTCTTTACTTCTTTTTTGATGGATGATCAACAATGAAGCTCCAAGAAAATTTTTCTATTTGTTTTTATGAGATAGAAGATATTTGAAAGAACGTACTTTTAAATCTCTTTAAATGTCCTAAAATGATCTCAATAAATTTTTCAACCAACCTCCTTTCTTTTTCAGCTGATCAAAGTCAATATATATATAAAGGAGAAGAAAGTAGCCGTTACACTGTGTAACGGTAATATTTTTGCAGTAAAAGACTTAAACCGAACAATCGGTTTTAGAAAATGGACGACCTATTTTTTAAACAGAAAGATTCGGATGCATCCTACAAAAATCGGATGATCCCTATTAAAAATCGGACGACCGATTTTAAAATAGGACGTCCAATTTTGAAAATCGGATGACCTATTTTAAAAATCGGATGACCAATTTTAAAATCGGATGACCAGTTCTGAAAATCGGATGACCCTTTTTTGAGAAAGATTTAAAAGCCAGTTTTCCTTAAACAAGCCAATTTTCCTTAAACAAAAAGAACTTCCCTTCACATTTCAAAATATGTATTCTTGATACTCTTGTAGAGATAAGAAAACTTTTGAAGGCATCAAAAACTCTATCAAGAATACTTGGATTTTTCAAGAATAGTTTATAAAAAGAAATTCACCCAAGGAGCTTCACACTTGATCAACAAACAAAGGTGAGAGTTAGGGAGTTTTACAAAATACCTTAGCATATCCATAACTAAGACATAAGTCTTCAAAGTCTTCAATGCCTTGATCTTGGAATGGCTTTATCTCTCCTTCTTCATTATGCTTTAATTCCAAGATCTTTTATTTCTTATGTAGTGTAGCCTTGAGACTTCCAAAAATGCTTCTTTTATTCTATAGAGACTAAGCTATACTCATCACACAAATATATGTTAATCATAATAAAAAACATATACAATAATGCCCTTAGGGCTAACAATCTCCCCCTTTTTTATTGTGACAAATACATATGCAAGAAGAACAAAGGAGCAAGTATGATCAATATGTTAATGCTTCAAAGAAATCATCAATAGGAACAAAACACACCACACACCATAAGAGAGAGATAAATCCCCATATGACTTTGAAAATATGCCAAGGGTTTGAAAGATAATTTAGAAAAGTGAGCTCCCTTTAAAATCATGCTGCACAACAAGAATGGCATCAAACAATCATCAAGGTAACTCTAAGCATATTGCCCATATGATATATGGCCAACCAAAAGAAAACATACATCTTGCAACTATTTGTTCCCCTTAGTTCTTGCACATATTTCTCCCCCTTTTGTCATAAATCAAAAAGATACTTAGAAGAGTTTTTTTTTAAGATATCATAGAAAGGAAAGCTACAACTGGACTGTCAACATTAAAGTAACATCATGAAGACTATAAAAAAACATGGCATCAAGATAACATAATACCAATTACAAAACCGCTTAATTTCTCATACCAAGCTCTTAGAGCTTGTTTTAAACCATAGAGTGCATTTGAAAGTTTGTAAACATAATTTGGAAATTTTTTATGCACAAAACCAAGAGGTTGGTCAACATAAACTTCCTTCTCAATATTACCATTTACAAAAGCACTCTTAACATCCATTTGAAAAAGCTTGAATCCTTTGAAAATAAGCAAAAGCTAAAAGCATCCTAATGGATTCAAGTCTAGCAACTGGAGCAAAGGTTTCATCAAAATCTATGCCTTCTTCTTGATTGAATCCTTGGGCAACAAGTCTAGCTTTGTTTCTAAGAACTTCTCCGGAATCATTTAGTTTATTTCGAAAAACCTATTTTATACTAATGGTGGGGTGATCACGTGGTCTAGGGACTAAATTCCAAACTTTGTTTCCTTCAAATTTATTTAATTCCTCTAGCATAGCAATAATCCAAAACTCATAACATAAAGCATCATCAATAAACTTAGGCTCAATTTGAGATAATAGGCAAAAGTTGTCAATAAAATACCTTCTTGTTCTTACCCCTTGTGATACATCACCAATAATTTCATCCTTGGAGTGTCTCTTTGGATATATCACATCTTGAGGAAGATTTTGAGCTTCTTGATAATTTTCTTGTGTTACTTCAATCTCTTCTTCCTCCATAAGCATGTTCTTCCATTGCTTAAGTGTACAAAGGTTGGTAGCTTAAAGAGTTATCTATGTCATCATCATCTTTCTTGTGAAAAATGTTAGTTTCATCAAAATATACATGAATAGACTCTTCAACACATAACGCTTTTTTGTTATAAATTCTATAGGCCTTTTTGTTTGAACAGAAACCGAGAAAAAATTCCCTCATCGGATTTTTTTTTTTAATCAAAATTTTTCAAGATTACCCTTGGTGTTTAAGATAGATCCTTGGTGTTTACGATAGAGCATTCGCATCCAAAAACTTTGAAGTAGCCAATTGAGGGGGTTTTGTTGAAAATAAGTTCAAAAAGAGTTTTTCCTTTTTTTTTTTTTTTTCAAATGGTCTCAAGAGAACACGATTCATAATGTACCATGCGGTGTTAACGGCCTCGGCCCAAAATGTTTAGGAAGGGAATTTTCACAAAGCATTGACCTTGCCATTTCCTGTAAAGTTCTATTTTTCCTTTCCACAAATCCATTTTGTTGAGGAGTTTTGGCTACCGAAAAAAGTTATGTAAAATACCAAAATCATCACAAAGTTTTGTAAAATCTTGGTTGTTGAATTCTCTCCCATTATCACTTCTTATAGAAATCAATTTGCAATCAAGGGAGGTTTGGACTCTTTTGAATAATTTAATAAATTCATGAAATGCTTCATCCTTTTGGCTTAAAAACAAAGTCTAAGTGAATCTTAGAACAAATCATCCACAATAATAAAGGCATACCTCTTACCACCAAGACTAGTGGTCCTCAATGGTCCAAATAAATCCATGTGAATGAGTTCTAAAGGCTTTGAAGTTGAAATCATTTTCTTTGGTTTAAAAGAGGTCTTAATTTGTCCTCCAAATTGACAAGCACCACAAAGTTTAGTTTTCTCAAAGTGAAGTTTTGGTAAGCCTCTAACAAGTTCTTTTGAGGAAAGTTGGTTCAATGAATCCATACTAATATGACTAAGCCTTCTATGCCACAAAAATGCATCATCATCATGAACCAAGAGACACTTTAAGCTTGCCCGCATGGGCGTAGCTCAGTTGGTTCTGGGGCTGCAGAGTTGGTCCCAAGAGCCAAGGTTCGAATCCTGGCAGCGGCAGTGTGGGAATTTCAATCTCTCCAATGTGGGAGGTGGTTCCTTGTGCGCACCAGGTCCTGGCCTCCAGTCTGCAGGACCGCTGAGTCACCATGATTTACATCCTCCACCTGGGCGTCGGGCAGTCTGGTGGGGGCCCTGAGGGCGAGGGATTTTGCCTTTTGGTCCCAAGAGACACTTTAAGCTTTAAGAAATAAGATCTTCAAGATGAAAGATATAAACATTTCCAACTCTTTTAGCAACAAAAGTAGTTTTGTTCACAAGCTTGTTTATGATGGAAGAAGATTCACTTTCAAAAAACAACTTTGTACCCATAATCACACAATTGACTAATACTAGATAAATTAAACTTCAAACCATCAATTAAGAGCACTTCCTTAATTAAAGAAGATGAACTATATCTAATTTTACCTACACCGATGATTCTTCCGAAAATAACAAAGCCACCCTCGGTTTCTCTTAACTCATTCATGAGGGATGCATATCCGGTCATGTGTCTTAAGCATCCGCTATCCAAGTACCACTTAGATGAACTTGACTTGTGTTCCTACAAAAGAAAAAGTAGAAAAGACTTTTGGTACCTATATCTTTTTGGGTCCATGAATGTTAGTTGAATTTTCTTTTATTTTCCAAATGGTTTTTACTCCCCTTTCAATCTTTCTTTTTATAAAACATTTTGTGGCTTTATGACCACTCTTTTCACAATAGGTGCAACGGAGGTGTGAGAAGGGTAAAGAAGTTTTTAAAAAACATGTTTGTTTAGAAGAGGTATTGGTATGATTATATCCAATTCCTCTTTTGCCAAAAGGTGATGTTTGAGAACAAAGGAGCTTCTCAAAATTTTCTTTTCCGTTTCTAAACTTTTCAATACATAAGGTGAGATCACTCAACTTTTTCTTCAAATCATCATAATCTACCATGCTTTTTTCAAGAGAGAAAACTTTTTTCACAAAGATTTTTGTTTTCTAAAATGAGTTTTTGAAATTCTAGTTTTGAGGAGTCACTTTCCTTTTTCAAAACTTCAAGAGATTCAAGGAGAGTTTTGTTTTCACAAACAAGTTTTGAGTTTTCGTTTGATAGGTTGTCAATCTTATTCTTTAACTCCTTGTTCTTTTTGGTGATCTTTTCCAATTCATGATACATTTCAATGAGCAAAGAATTAAGATCATCATCATCATCATCATCATCAACAAGATTAGATAGATTTGAGGGTAAAGATTGTACCTCATTTTCTAAGGCCATGAAGCATAGGTTGGCCTTTTCTTCTCCTTCACTTTTTCTTGTGTCTTCATGAGTTACTTCAAGTAACTTCCACATTTCATGAGCCGAATCACATCCACGTACTCGATTGTATTCATTAACATCCAATGCACAACTTAGGATGTTCATGGCTTGATAGTTTAAAGTCATCTTTCTTGAATCATATTCATCAAACTCTTCTACTTTCTTGATTCTTCCATCCTTTTGAGGGACAAAAGGTCCTTTCTCTACAATACTCCAAAGATCAAAATTAATAGAACAAATATATATTTTGATTCTAGATTTCCAAAAAGTATAATTTGTACTATTGAAAAGAGGAGGTTTATTTGTAGAAGAGCCTTCTACATATGGTAAACTAGAAATATTAGCCATAGTAAAAGAAAGATCTTTTGGTTCAAGGATGTTAGTCCTTTTTTAGAGAAGCCCCGCTCTGATACCAATTGAAAAACCTTAGAGGGGAGAGGGGGAGTGAATAATGTTTTTGGCTAATTTTCATAAAATCTTTTGTGTGATTAGAAAGATAAACCTCCAATTTGTTTGTGAAAGAATTCTAAAACTCTTTTTGATAAGAATCCACACCAAACAAAATCTTATAGTTTCGGCAATCAAGCAATGAGCATAGAATTAAATTTTAAAGAGCATGCACAACAATTTATAGTGTTTCACTCTCTCAAAGAGCTACATCCACTACCTTGAGACTCAACCCAAGGATTTCACAAATCCACTATCTTCAAAGTTTGTTACACAACCACACAATGAGGATCACCCTTCAAGGGTTTTACACTAAAACCTCAAAGTTTACACAACATAACAATACAACAAATTTATCAAATGATCACCCAAAGGGTTTTCCACAAACCTTTGATCACAATAAAAGAATAAGAAGAGTAAGGAACAATGTTACCAAATGAGCTTGAGAAGAGGAAGATACAACTCAATGGAATACTTCTACAAGCACCTCTTTACTTCTTCTTTGATGGATGATCAACAATGAAGCTCCAAGAAGATTTTTCTATTTGTTTTTATGAGATAGAAGATATTTGAAAGAATGTACTTTTAAAGCTGTTTAAATGTTCTAAAATGATCTCAATAAATTTTTCAACCAACCTCCTTTCTTTTTCTTTTTTTTTTTTTTTGAAGCTGATCAAAGTCAATATATATATATGAAGGAGAAGAAAGTAGCCGTTACACTGCGTAACGGTAATATTTTTGCAGTAAAAGACTAAAACCGGACGACCGGTTTTAGAAAACGGACGACCTATCTTCGAAACAAAAAGATTCGGACGAATCCTACAAAAATCGGATGATCCCTCTTAAAAATCGGACGACCTATTTTTCTAAAGCTAGAAAAATTAGACGACCGATTTTAAAATAGGACGTCCGATTTTGAAAATCGGATGACCTGTTTTAAAAATCGGATGACCAGTTCTGAAAATCGGATGACCCTTTTTTGAGAAGGATTTAAAAGCCAGTTTTCCTTAAACAAGCCAGTTTCCCTTAAACAAAAAGAACTTTCCTTCACATTTCAAAATATGTATTCTTGATACTCTTTTAGAGATAAGAAAACTTTTGAAGGCATCAAAAACTCTATCAAGAATACTTGGATTTTTCAAGAATAGTTTATAAAAAGAAATTCATCCAAGGAGCTTCACACTTGATCAACAAACAAAGGTGAGAGTTCAGGAGTTTTACAAAGTACCTTAGCATATCCCTAACTAAGACATAAGTCTTCAAGGTCTTCAATGCCTTGATCTTGGAATGGCTTGATCTCTCCTTCTTCATTATGCTTCAATTCCAAGATCTTTTATTTCTTATGTAGTGTAGCCTTGAGACTTCCAAAAATGCTTCTTTTGTTCTATAGAGACTAAGGTATACTCATCACAAAAACATATGTTAATCATAATAAAAAACATATACAATAATGCCCTTAGGGCTAACAAAACTTATAAGGCCTAGGATGCTTGAGAAGAGGTAAATTAAACCTTTCAACAAGATATGTGCTAGCCACATTAGTGCAACTACCACTATCTATAATAATATTAGCAACTTTACCTTCCACTAAACATTTAGTATGAAAGATGTTTTCCCTTCGGACGCTTGCTTCTTCCTCAAAGACTTGAGTAGACAAAGTTCTAATAGTCACCAAACTAATTCCCTTTTTAACGGCTTCAAAAGAATCAATCTCTTGATCTTCATTGCTTTCTTCCTCATCAACAATATCATCTTGGCAATCATCTTCTTCCCTTTCAATCCAATCATTCAATTCTTCATTAAAAATCAAGGTTCTCTTGGTAGGATAATTTATGACAATGTGTTCCACACCATTGCACTTGAAACAACTTGTTGGATTGGTAATCAACTTTCCTTTTTCTTCCATCTTATGCTTAGGATTATCTTTGAAAGCCACTTTAGGTCTATCTTCTTTCTTTGTCCAACTCTTGTAGATTGATGCTTGAAGTTTAGGCACCATACTCCTTGAAGAAGGAAGATTAGTTTTAGAGAAACCAATCATCTTCCTTTGATTTTCAATCTTGGTAGCCAAATGACACATGTCTTCATAAGTGGTATAAGGGTACAAATCTAGTTGATTAGTAATGTCCCTATTGAAGCCACTTAGAAATCTAGCAATTGAAATATCTTTGTCTTCCTCCAAGCTCAATCTCACAGTATATAATTCCATTTCTTTCCTATACTCTTCAACACTTTTGTTGCATTGCTTAAGAGTAATCAACTTGTAATGAAACTCTCTATAATAATGTTCTGGTACAAATCTCTCCTTCATGAGTGTCTTTAATTCTACCCAAGTTTTTACCAGTTATCTTCCATTTCTCAACCTTTGAGTGCCAACTCTTTCCCACTAATAGAGTGCATAACCCGAGAATTTGTCTATGACTAGCTTCACCTTTACAATTTCACTGTAGTTCCTTACCATGAATAAGTTCTCCACTTGTCATTCCCAATCAAGGAATACATTGGATCACTTTCAACCTTGAAGCTTGGCACCTTCCACTTAATTTTATCTAGAGCCTTATCCCTTTGTCGATTACCATAGTAGCCATCATGGTATTCTTGACCAACATTAGGATCCTCTCCGAAATCTTCAAACAAATTATCCTCACCCAATGCTTCATGTCTTAGAACCTCTTCATATGGTCTGTAATATCCACTTCCACCTTGTCCTTCCCTTCTTCCACCTCTAGCTTGTGGTCTTCCTTGATACCCACCTTCATGAAATTGATAAGGGTTGTGAACCGACATGTCATGGTATCCTTGAGTAGATATATTGTCGTACGGCCTTTGATAATGAGGTGAATTAACTCCTCCAAAGTTATCTCCAACTTTTTGCTCCATTATGGCACTACTCTTGCCCTCTTAAGTTCTTCCATATCTCTAGCAACACTTTGGAATTGCCTTGCCAATCCTTCAATTGATTGTTGCATAGATCTCAAAGTATCATTTAGATTCATTCTTGCAGGATTACTAGTTCCTTCTTGATGAGATTGAGTGGGTAATTGGCCTTCCGTAGACATTATAAAACCTGCAAATTAAACAAAGAAAACAAACAAATGACCTTCCAATCACTCCCTAAGTGTTTACTCTCTATGATGATCACTCAAGTCACTCTTGTATAACTCTCTTCAGTGGCTTTTTATCAATTTAAGCTTACCCTCTTGCCTTATTATTTTTTTTTTTTCAAACACTCAATACTCAGACCTCTATGATATCCTTCAACCTCTTAGCCAACTAAAACCAAGAGCAACAATCCTAAGCAAGTAAATCAATCAATGTACTTAGTTCGATAAGTGTTCAATGAGGCAAAATATCAAATACTTGAGGAGTAAGAATTTTAAAGAATTTAATCTATGGAATTGAGACGACAAACATGATTGATTACCAACAAGAGACCAAAAACAGACAAGGAAACAACTAGAAATAAAAAAACAAAGCAAATCAAAACAATTAGACTAAACAAAGAAAAAAAGAATGCTAAGAAAAAAATTTCCAGAAAACAGGGGATGACGATAACTTTCTACTAAAACGACGATATCTCAAAATCTAAGAATCCAAATCAGATGAAACATCCTCACTCGATGAGGATGAATTTAAGCACAAATTTCATTGAATTGAATCAGTATAATATAAGATATGCTCAAATTAATCCATACTTTTTCTGCAGTCATGAATCCAAAACACATTTCACAAATCAATCTAATTGACCAATCAATTGAACTCCAAATTGAGTAAAACTTATTTCAATTGAATGCTAACTCAAAAGAGAACATCTTAGTTTTTGCATGATCTTCATGGAAATTTTATAGATCATCAAGTACTTTTTTTTTTAACAAATTTAAACGACTTACAACACAAATTAACCTTCTAATGGAAGGTGCCCGGATATTACTTTGATGTGAATCCACTTTTGATTGTAGTTTGGATTCTAATCCTTCCCAAGGATCACTTCCTTTTCTTAAAGAACCTCTATTGAGGATTTTTTTAAACTTAATACTCCAATAGAAAACCTATGAGGATTTAAGCATCATAAACCTAACATTGAGAGGCTAAATTTCTTTTCTAGATTGATAATTAGACTTTTAAGGAAATAAAGGCCTCAAAACCCAATTACACAATTAGAATACCCAAGATCGATTGCTTAAAAAAAAAAAAGGAAACTCTATGAATCAACTAACGAAAGGAATTTGAATGATTAATTGGTTCCATAGATCCTACAATCTAAAGCAACAATTGTTCACAACACCAAAGGACATTAACCCTTAACAAAATAGTTTAAGAACGTAAAGAAACCTAGAAGCAATTGGAAAATCTCTCTCAAATTTTAGCAAATTCATCAATGTTGATTACAATGAGTTATAATGGAATATTTATAGGCTAAAGTCTATCCCTAGCTAACCTATAGCTTAATGACTTAACATACCCATTAAACCCTTGATTAAAAACTGAAAATACAAGCCAAATAACAAAAACCCCTCAAATAGAACACGTTAGTATTGTCCCAGCCAACCCTACCGGCAACGGTAGGGTGAGACCTACCGTCGCGGATAGGGCGTGAACTCTTCAGCTCCCTTTGTCCAGAAGCCTACTGGTGGCGGTAGGAGCAAGGCTACAGTCAGCATTAGGGTTCCCTTCTCCAATACTTAGCCAATTTTCTCCCTCAAGTTGCTTACTTAAATGATCCTTGCTTATTGAACAAATTGAAAACAACTTGGAAGCCTCTCCTTGATCTACAAACCCTTCAATCTTGTTCTTCAAAGCTTCCTCCATATAAGCTACCATGCCATTATCCTTATTTCCATTGAAAGCGTTAAGTTTCTTCATCCGAGCTCTAGTGATTGGTCCAAACTCCAACTCCATGGGTGCTTGACTCTTCTGAGCTATATCATTTCGGGCATCCAAATCAAAAGGTCACCTGACAGTCTCATATTAACTTAGTTACACTATGTGGACAAGATTCTTAGGAAATTTAGCAAGGAATATTCTGGTATAGCCACAAGTTCAATGGATATGAGCCAACATTTGTCCAAAAACAAATGTGAATGTGTTGACCAATGAATTACGCAAGTCTAATATACCTTATGAGTTGTACAAGACCAAATATTGCTTTTACTGTGAGAAGTTTTAGCATATCCACAAGAAATCTAGGGAAGAACCATTGGAAAATAATCGTGAGGGTACTGAGATATCTTCGATATACTCGGGACTATAGACTGTATTATCCTAGAGATCCTAGTGTGTTAGAAGGATTCTCTAATGCCAGTCGGATTTCTGATATTCAAGATACTAAAGGCACAAGTAGATATATTTTCACCTTGGGAGTAGGAGCTATGTCATGGAAATTCTCAAGGCAAATGATTATAACCAGATGTACCATGTAATCTGAATTTATAGCTCTAGATAATTTGGAGAAGAGGCTGAATGGTTAAGAAACTTCTTGGAGGATATTCTTGAATGGCCAAACCCTATGCCCGCAATATACATATATTGTGATAACCAAGCTACTGTTAATGATCATATAACATGATGTATAATGGTAAGCTGAGACACACATGTCGTCAACATAATAACATTAGACAATTGATATCAATTGGAGTTATCTCTATTCATTTTGTCAAATCAAAAGATAACATTGCGAATACGCTAACCAAAGGGTTGAATCGAGATCATATTGATAAAATATCAAAAGGATTAAGACTGAAGCCCATGAAAAATTAAGGCACTAACTTAACCTAGTTGACTAGAGATCCCAAAATCTAGGTTCAAATGGACAACCTACTTGCATAGACTTTATGTTGTCACGAGAGGTTCTACCCTAAGCCATTCCTATGATATAAACAATGATAAAAACATGAAAAAAGGTTAAGCTATGCTTTTAATGTTTATCATTCATGAGTTAATGCTTGAATGTGATGGAAAGGTCGATTTTATACGTTCTTGCAGTTCGAGGTCCAAAATTTTCTCTTTTGAAATCCAATGTCAAAACTCAGAATACGGGAAAGTTCAAGGGTTGATGAGGCTTTTTACCATTTGAAAAACATAAAAACGAAGAAGAAATATTGTATGCAGCTAAATCTTAAGTCTGAAAATCAGATACAAGATAAGTAGTAAATAACGTGATTTGATTTATGATATGGTAGTAGGTACAAAATCTCTGGGGAATTCCTAGTTTGTAGGATAATCCTCCGATTCTTCTCTTCAAGAATGCGTTGAAGTGAGGGCTTGGGAGCTTATGCTCAAAACGAAAGGACTTTGAGGATGAATGATGGGTTGCAGAACCGCTAGCGCTTTCTTCGATCTTTGAGAGGAAAAAGACGAGGAACACTATGAGGAAATGCTTGAACTTTGAGGAAGAACGTTGTCGAGCTTTTGGGAAGAGCATCTAGAGAGAGAGAGCTTTTCACTTATCTCGAGTTTGAGTGTCTTATGAATGATATCTCAACATTGGGGAAGAACCTTATTTATAGGCAGACATAGGACATTTGATTGCTTGGCCACTAAGTGATCCATCATCGGTGTTAGGTCAACCGAACTCTTTATTTGATGAATCACATTGGATTGGGTTGGCCCAACTCTTTATTTGATGAAGTCTATTGGCTTGAAGCCATCATTTAATATACTTAATATAAAATGACTTTAGGCTCAATTTAATCGGGGCCCAAATGCATTGGTTTTATATTTATTGAACTTTAGTTAGAATGGGTTTGGACATTATTTAAATAATCCCAAATCCAACCCAATTTAAATGGTCCAACTCGGATGATTCAAGAAAGGGTTTGGTTAAATATTTGTAGACCTCTTTTATTAATTTAATTTAAATAACCAAGACTAAAAAAATATCTATTTTATTTAATCTTTGATTAAATAAATAAATTAAAATTTTAAATGCCCCCACTTCAAGACTTGAATAAAAGTTATAAGGCTAAAATTTTGAAAACAAGACTTGAAGTACTTGGATGCAAATTTTTTTAAAGTATTTTGATTAAATTGCCAAATGTTTAACAAAACCCTTTCTTTCGTGTGGCAAATTTTTTTATAAAACAAAATGATTGTGGCAGTTTCTATATGAACAAAATTATTACCCTTGCAATTCTTATGGAGTTTAATCGTTGAATCTCTAAATCTTTCATCAAATTTGATTTATTTATTTTTTCTTTGAACCCGCTTGGAGTCTTAAATTCCAATCAAATTAGGGAGGTAAAATCCTTGAAGATTTGAGGAAGTTGAATAATAAGGAATTGAATTCTTCTCAAACTAAGGATTTTACTCCTCATACGATATGGAAACTTGAATCCTTGTAGAATTTTGAACTTGAATCTTCATATAATTTGAAAGAATTGAATCCTTGTGAAACTTTGAAATTGAATCCTTATAAAATTTTAACTAGAATCTTTTTAGAATTATAGGATCTATCTCTATCTTTCAAACTCCTATACATATACATATATATATATATATAGATATATATATATATATATAGAGAGAGAGAGAGAGAGAGAGAGAGAGAGAGAGCTTATTCCAACCTTTTCTTCATTCGAATTCAAGAAGTCTTCAAGAAATGTTTCATCCTTCATCCCCATTCAAGAGGTTTTCAAGAAGTTCTTCATCATTCATCCCAATTGAAGAAATATTGAAGAATTTCCATCTTTGAGCAAGAGTGATTTCTCTGCAAAATTCGGTTAGCACAATATTTTTCTTTCGAATCATATATGCACCGATTTATTTTATATTGTGTACACAATATTTTCCGAAAACTGTTTTTCCGTGATGAAACCAAGATAACCATACTTTATGACATGCAATTTTGATCAGCAATTTAAATTTTGTTTGCATGGAATTTGTGTAAAACCTTCATATGCGTTGCATATTTGAATCTTTGACAGTTCGATCTTTTTTTTTTTTTCTTTTGCATGCTGGTAATTCCTTTTTTTTTTTAAACTCTGAACTGTGATCCCATGCATTTCTTCATGCAAACAATTTCATTTTATTTTTTATTTTTTAATTTTTTTACAAGACTAACTTTTTTTTAGACAAATCATGGTGCACTTCATGGACTCCAAGTCTTCATTCGGCCAAGATGTCATAGTCATTTACGACAATTATGACGATCAAATGAAGGTAGCATATACAAGGCGATTTCTGGCAGATATGCCGGCCCATTGCCGAAAACAACCACCACTCATATCATGAATGATTGGTCAACTCTTGTTAGCTTCAAAAGTCTGAGATCTCAGAAAGTTTTGATCCTCCTCGACTCAACTCATCATTCTCCAAATTGCTTCGACCAACTTCCCTCACCTAGCTGTAGAATGATCAATGGCGATGTTCAATGGAGTTTAACACCTGATTTCCCTTCCACTACAGAGAGAAGTATTAGGAACGGACAGAAGACGTCTTGAGTCGATGCAAACATTTAAAGGATACGAGAATCCATGACTCCGTGTATGCATCACTCTTCACCTACAACCGCATCTCCAACATAATGAAGGCCTTTTGCGAAGCTTGGTATCCTTCCACCAATACACCTTTGACAACAGCCGGCGAGGTGTCCATCTCATTGGAGGCTTGCCCATACTTGGTCACCATTATAATGAAGTTGTTCTTCTTGCTGCAGAACTTACAGGAATAGATCTTGAAGACAATAAGTATCTCTCAAAAAGTTATGGGCATTTGTTCCACGCGTAACACTTGATCAAGAAGAGCAATGGCGCCAATTCGAGAGTCACCATCAATCAATGGATTACTTTCTGGTTCAAGAAAGCTACAAAGTATGAAGTGCCTCCTCAAAGGGAGGAACGGTGACAGCGCCCAAAATTTACTAAGAATCCTTAGGACCCAACTCCACCTCATGAAGTATGGACGGCGAAAAACAAGGCATTGTTCTCCAAGCTGAACATTCAAGATCCTATCCTCAAAATGAAGACGTTTCTTGCTGCTTTTCTGTCATGTTGACTTTGTGTCTTCATTTTGCCCAAGGAAGGTATGACCCTTACCTACTCTAGCACTTTTAAGATAGAGAGCTCAATGGCCTTTGGTGAGAAAATTAACTTGACGATCCTAGTCTTAACCAACATCTATAGAGGGTTAAATCACCTCTCCAACTCCGTGTATCCTAACAAAGAGAATCCTGTCTTCCCAATTCACTTCTTAAATGAATGGTTGGCACATTACTTTAGAACTCACTTTGACATCCCTCAAGGCCTTAAGGTTCCAAAGGTGATGCTCACTCTGGTGAAGGTAGTGCAAGATGCTTCAATGTCAAAGATGCTCACAAGCAAATTCATAGAGGTGAAGTTTTGGTTTGGCATGCCAATACACTTATAAAAGATAAAGATCACAACTTTGTTGATGATGGGAAACATATCGTAGAAAAGCAAGGATACTTTTTTAGTCTTCACTCGTGTTACCTTTCGCTGAGGGAAAAAATCATTTCATTATTGAGCCTTACAGCCCTCACAGATTTAGCCGCCAATTCAGATTTCTTTAACATACTCCTGGGTATTTGAGGTCCATCATCCATGAAGCTTCTTTGGAAGATGGTTTACGCTTGTGGGTGAAATGCACTCTTCATCGCACGATGTCTAAGGTCACCTTCCCTGCTAGACCTTATAGTGTGAAGAAGTATTATACTCAAGAGTTCAAGTCTTGGTGGAGCCAAGTTCATGGAAGTTATCTTGAAGACAACATCGTAGCAGTTACTTCCGTTCGAAGTGCTCCAAAAGTTGATGAATGCACTTCTCACCTTAAGAGGAAAGTCCCCGAGAATGATGAAGCTCTTCAAGGATCAAATGATGGAGGAGTGCCTTTGGAAGAAGAAAGCAATTCTTCTCTGAGTCGAACTTTAACCAATGTTGGAGGTCCATCTTATCCAAAAGTGCACCAACCATTGCAGGCTAGAGAGGACAACTCTAGTAGCTAAGATCAATGTTGGAAACGTATCAGAGTTGAAACCACAGCTCCAAGCCAAACATTTGAAAAAGACCAACTCTTGGAAAATGTAGTAAGAATTACTACACATTTTCTCTTCTTTTCTTTCTTTTATTTATTTATTTATTTTTAAATTTTAAAATTTTTTTTTCTCAAGAAGATGATGATATTCTTGTTGACATTGAAGCTCTTTCTCAAGACTCTGCATGCAATTCAAACATTCAGATGAAGGATCAACATGAAGTAGGTTCTTCTTGTAAGTCAGACTTGGTTGCCACATTAAATAAGTTGCCTCGTGCAAAAGCTCCAGCGAATTCCATTTCGAGAAAGAGTCTTTCTTGTTCAACTTTCAAAAGAAGTGTGTAATGGAAATGTGGCAAGAGCTCCTTCAAAAAATCAAGAAACTTCCTCTTGAACAAGTTTCTTCTATCGAGGGCCACATCATTTATGCTCTTGAAAAGATTGCCAAAAACAACACCATCGATATTTCTCCATTGAAGAATCTCTTGACATCTTTTTTCACCAAGGCACATGATTTTGATGACGCATGATCTTCTGGTTCGGAGGAGATGGCTAAGGAGGCATATGTAAAATTGCTTTCATTCGCTAATGAACGTTCATATGCTTCAAAAAGTCAAGTTGACAATCTTCGAGAACAAGTTGGTGCAGGAAAAGTCAATCTAAAAAGATTAATAATAAGATACAATCTTTGAAGAAGAAGGTGAAGTGTTGGAAGAATAAAAGGGTGTTATTCCTACTCAAACTTAAGGAACAAGAAACACAACTCGCAAAAGAAGAACGCGTCTATGCCATCATTGAAGGAGAACGTGCTATGCTTGAGAATACCCTATAGTGGGCGAAGACGAGGAGGTCAAAGTTGAGGAAGTGAAAGAGCAGTAGTTGGTTCCTCTGACAGAACCGGAACTTTTCAATGTCTTCCTTTGATGTACTTTAGCATTTTTTTTCAAGTACTTTGTCAAATTTAATTTGAACTTTGTTGTTTCTGCTTATGAATAAACTTCATTCTTTCTGCTTGCATTCCTTCCTTTGTCTGCATCATTTCTTTTGCTTTGTTCACATGAATTGCAAACTTAAAATGATTTAATCACAATTGTACAAACTACACAAATTTGTTTGTTTGTTGAAAAGTTATGACTGAACTTAGATTTTCTTTTTCTAAGCTGCCTACTTATCTTAAGAAAAAATTAAGAATCAAGTCAAAAGTAGTTCAAATTTTTGGGGAAAAAAATTTAGCCGTTCAAAGTTTTGACTCGTGTGGGCCAGGGCTGTCCATTTTACTAACTTGGACTTGTTAGAGAGTTTTGGCAATTTATCCAAATGTTACACTTTTGCTGGTTGCCTTAACATAGTTTATACTCATGCGGGCTATGATTAACTTTGTAGTTTATGCTTTCTTTCCAACTTTGGACTCGCTGGATGACTTTGTAGTTTAAGCTAGTGCAGTCAAGGAGCATCCCCCTTCATGCATAGTATAACTTCAAATACTTGTCGTTGATAGGACCAATCCTTAGACCATCTTCAGCAACTATCTTGTAAGATCCATTTGAGTAGACCTCTTGGACAACATAGGGCCATCCCACTTTGACATGAACTTTTTGGTTTTATGTCCAATAATGATTGGCCTCTTCATATCAACCACTAGATATCCAACTTGGAAGGAGCGAAGTCGAACCTTTTTGTTGAAAGCCTTAGAGATGCGAGCTTGATAGCATTCCAAACGTTGTCGTACCTCCAGCCTTTCCTCATCAAGTGCTTCTAGCTATTCCAGTCTCAAGCGAGCATTTTCTTCTTCTGTCAAGCTTTCTTGAATAACGATCCTCAAAGAGGAGATCTGTCACTCCAGTGGAAGTACTGCTTCAACACTACAGACGAGAGCATATAGAATGGCTTGAGTTGGCGTGCAATAAGTGGTTCTATAAGCCCACAGCATTTCCCCAATTTGAATATGCCAATCTCTTTTAGATTTATCTACGACCTTTTGTAAGAGTTTACATAAGGTTTTGTTAAACGCCTCAGCAAGTCAATTTGCAGGAGCATAATACATGGAGGAATTGTGTTGTTTGAAACCAAACTTCTCACATAATTTGTTCATCAGACTGTTGCATAATGGCTTCCCATTTTTAGTGATTAAGTATCTTAGAACTCCATAATAGTAGATAATGATTGTTCGAGTGAAGTTCACAACATTCTCTTTCTTCATTTACTTATGCTATGACTTCTGCCCATTTGGAAAAGTAATTTGTAGTAGCTAGGATGTACAAATGCCCAGCAGATGATTTTGGCAAAGGCCTAAAAATATCAAGACCCCATGCATCGAAAGGCCATGAAGCTATGTTGGATGCAAAGGTTCGGGGGGTTGATGTATATAGTTCACATGGAATTAACAAGCTTGATATCTTTGTGCATAGTCCATGCAATCTTTCACCAACGTCAGCCAATAGTACCCCATTCTCTTGATGCGAAAGTGAAGTTTCGAACCAGATTGATGAGGTCCACAAATGCTTGAATATACTTCCTCCATTGCTTGAACAATTTCTTCTTCACCCAAGCATCTTAGGAAAATGCCTTCAAAAGATCACTGAAATAATATATCTTTATAATATACGAAATGGGTAGCTCAGCACCGAACATTATTTCTTCTTCATAAATCATCTGGCAGCTTTCCTTCTATTAGATAATCAATGAACGGCTGACGACAATCCTTCTTATCAACCTGGAAGATTAAAACAGAATACATTTCACATTCTTTATCTCTTTCATCTTCGAACATGGGTGGGACCACCCATCTTTGACACAATGGAATTTCGGTGTGCAAATCTGACAAAGTCAAGTTTGAAGCAAGTTTTACCATGGATCAACTTTCCTATTTCCATTTCACAAGATGTACGATATTGTCACATCGCCTAACCATCCCATGAGGCGTCTTGCATATTTATAGTACGGGAGAAACACAGGTTTTTTAACTTCATATACTTCAAGTAATTAATTGACCACTAGTTGAAAATCTCCATATATTTCAAGTTGCAGTTGCTTCATGTCAACAGTCAATTCTAACCCAAGTATAAGAGCTTGATACTCGACCATATTGTTAGAACATTGTTGACTTAAAGTAAAGGCATATATAGCAATACATCAGTTTCAGGGGCAAGAAATACTACACTAGCTCCAGCCCTTTTACGATGTGATACACTATTAAAGAACATTTTCCACGGAGGAATGACCTCTATCACCAAGACACTATTAAACTCCTATTCAGTAGGTATAGGATGATCAGCCCAAGAAGTCTGCGAACACTTACCCCTTAACAGCTTTCGGGGTACATAAACAATATTAAATTGTTGAATTTGCAAGTACTATCTCGCTAGCGATAGGGATGGCAATGGGGACGGGTTGGGATGGGGACCTCAACTCTCCATCTCCCTACTTTTTCCCCATCCTCGTGCTTGGGTACGAAACTCATCCCCATCCCCAACCTATCCCTGCATTTAGGGATGAAATCTAGTCCCATCCCTATCAAACCCACTGGGGAATTGAGGACCCAAACAAGGAATTACATATATTATTTTCAATAACCCTTTTATATACAGGATAACAATATGCAAGCCACAATATTAAACGAATTAAAACATAGAAAAATAATACAAGTATTAATCCTTTCCCAAAAAAAAAAAGTCTAACCATATAGAACAATAAAAATCATAAACTAGTTCAACAATCTTCAACCTAAATAATACATAGGTTCAATAACATAAGTGCAAAAGTTCAATAACATAAGTGCATAAATAAAAGTGGAATAATAATCTTCAAAGGCACAAGTGGCAAGTTCGTGGAAATCTTCATTGATCAATCAATATAAATATATATATATATATATAAAATAATAAGAATGGGTGAGGATGGGTAGAACCTAATCCCTGCCCCCAAACAATCCCTAACCTTGGGTACGAAATTTATCCCCATCCCACCCGATCCCAAGTTAAATTGGGCTCAAACAGTTACAGATGGGTTTAGGGCAGGTGGGTATCCAATTGGATCCGCCCTATTGCGATCCCTACTAAATGATAATATAACACAGGCCTTGACATTACATATTTAATTGGATTTAGTTAGAGATGAGATACACTGTGTTATTGAAAGGACTGCCTTAATTTTAGAATAGCAGATATCAAGGCTAAGCCGAGCTTCTCTATTAGCAAATAATTTAGTTCATTAGGCGTTATTGTCCGACTCAAATAATACAAGGCATTTTCTTTCCCATCTTCTTTTTCTTGGGCGAGTAATGCCCCTATGGAACGTTCTTAAACAACAATATACAAGACCAATAGTTTTCTAGGAATAGGCACAGCTAGCACGAGAGGTTTCATGAGGTATGACTTGATGCTTTTGAAAGCATTTTCTTAAGCTTCATCCCATCTGAAAGCTATGCCCTTCCTTACCTGTGGCTAAATGGCTCGCACCATCTGGGAAGATTTGAGATAAATCTTCGAAGATAGGCTAACTTTTCTTGCAAACTTCTTAGCTCATGAATGTTTCGGGGCTCAGGCATCTTCAAGACTGCATCAATCTTGGATTTATCAATTTCAATTCCTCTATGACGGACAATGATGGTTTCAAAAAGTGAAACGGGGATTCTTGATGTGGAATGATCTTCAAAGCATAAAATTTCGTCCAAGAAGTGAGGGAGAGAACAAACAAAACAAGTGTAACAAGTAGAAGAGAGAAAGTGCCTTTGAAAGGACTTGACAATGTTAAACTTCTAGCAACCTTGGATATATTAAATCCAAGATCCCAAAAATGTTTAAACAAAATCTTTTCTTCAAAGTTCAAGCAACCTAAGGTATTTTGAACCTTAGACCTCAATGAAACAAGAAGAAGACCTCAAGACTAGTTTTCTACAAGAGTGTAGTAACTAGTATGAAGGAATTTTTTATGATCAACCTTGAAGCTCTTGGAACTTTCAACAAGTCTTCAAAGTGATTTTTCCTTGAAGGAAGTTCACCCTTGAAGAAGATATAAAAACTAAGCTAAGAACTAAGAATACTAAGATAAGAACCTTTGTCTTGAAAAATTTCTTGATTAGCTCCTTCAAAATGGAAGACTACATATCTATAGAGACTTGAGGGAGAAATTAGGAATATTTCCCTCTCATATTTTCAGCTCAAAGGATAGATATAACCTATACATACACTTGATAAGAAGATAGAGGTGTTTTAATTACATTTGGACTATTCTAGAGCACTAGTCAACACATTGCCAAAAATAGGAGGCAATTTTTCAGCTTGGGCAAAAGGGCTTCCAACCATCTACCAAGGTGAATTTTCAATTTTTAACTTATTCAAAAATTTAGTATATTGTCCCATAAAGTCTTGGACATCAAAATTTAAGCCCCATAAAGTCTTGGACATTAAAATTTAAGCCTTGAAACTTCTCTTGCTTAATTTGATCCTGTGACTCTTTAGTTGTTTTGCCTTGGCTCTTGTCACAACTCCTTGATGTTCTTGCATGTCTAAACGGTTCACATCATCCTCCCCCTCTTGAAAAGGATTCGTCCTCGAATCTCCATTACCTATATCAAATAAAGAGAGATCGAATACATTAAAAGTGGCACTAACATTATAATGTCCCGAAAGATCAACTATATAGGCATTATCATTAATTTTCTCAAGGATTTGCATATTCCCTATCATCAAGCTTAGACTTTCTTTGTTGGGGAAATCTTTCCTTTCTAAAATGCACCCAAACCAAATCACCGGGTTTGAATACCACTTTTCTTCTTTCTACATTTCTTTTCTCTACAAGTTTTTTGTTGGAGTTGACAGTGGCTTCATGGACCTTTGCATGAATTGCTTTCACAAAATCAGCCTTCTTGCTGGCATCCTTGCTTAATGCTTGATCTATAGGCAAAGAAACCAAATCAAAGGGAGTTAGAGGGTTAAAACCATAAAAAAAACTTGAAATGGAGAATGAGAAGCAGTAGAGTGAGGTGCCCTATTATAGGCAAATTCAATGTGTGGCAAACACTCCTCCCATTGCCGCAAGTTCTTCTTCAAAGTAGCCCTTAGAAGTTGGCCAATTATTCTATTTACCCACTTCGGTTTGTCCATCCATTTGTGGACGGCAAGCTATAGAATAAAGCAAGTTAGTACAAAGTTTCTTCTAAAGAACCCTCCAAAAATGGCTCAAGAATTTGGTATCCCTATCTAACACAATAGACCTTGGAATTCCATGGAATCTAACTATCCAAGTAAAGAACAAGCTAGCTGTATGACTAGCATTATCAGATTTCCTACAAGGAATAAAGTGTGCCATTTTAGAGAATCTATCCACAACAACAAAAAAAAGAATCCATACCTCTAGAGGTCCTAGGTAAACCAAGAATAAAATCCATAAAAATATCAACCTAAGATTCTTTAGGAACTTCTAATGGTGTGTAAAGTCCATGTGGAAGAGTTCTAGATTTAGCTTTCTTGCATTCAATACAACTTCTCTTTTTAAATGTGGCAAAAAAAAATGTTCATGAAGAATTTCATAGGTTTTAGTGACACCAAAATGTCCCATTAAACCCCCACAATGTGCTTCTTTGACAAGTAGAATCCTAGTAGAACAAGATAGTATGCACAATCTACCTTCACAATAAAGAAATACTTCATATAAAAAATATTTTCCAAAAAGTGCTAACAAGCATTTCTCAAAAATTTCCTTAAAGTCATGATCACTGGAATACATTTCTTTAAGCATTTCAAAACCCAAAATTTTTGTTTGAAGGGTGGATAAGAGAGTATATCTACTTGAAGTCCTTGTGAGCTCACCACATAACCTAAAAAATGTAACTTTCTCCAAGAAAAACTCACATTTCTCAAGGTTAGCAAAAATTTTTTCAATTCTCAAGACATTTAGCACTTCCCTAAGATGTTGAACAAGCATTTCATATGTCTTGCTATAGACCAAAATGTCATCAAAGTATACAACAACAAATTTCCCAATAAAATTCCTCAAAGTTAGTCTTAAAAGCAGTTTTCCACTCATCCCCTTCTCTCATCCTAATTTGATGGTATCCAGATTTCAAGTTAATTTTAGAAAAAAGATTAGAACCATGCAACTCATCAAGTAAATCATCAAGTCTAGGTATGAGATGCCTATACTTAATAGGAATGTTGTTTATGGCTCTACAATCTATACACATTCTCCATGTACCATCTTTTTTTGGAACAAGTAAAACCGAAACCGCACAAGGACTCATGGACTCACGCACATACCCTTTTGAGATTAGATCCTCAAGCCTTTTTAGCTCCTTAGTCTCTTTCGGTGGACTCCTATAGGCCGGTCAGTTTGGCAAGACCGCCCCAGGAACAAAATCGATTTGGTGTTCGATTCCTCTAATTGGTGGAAGACCTCCGGGCATCTCACTAGGAAATACGTCTTTGTAATATTCAATAACTTGCAAAATTTCACTTGAAAAATAGGGTGAGTGTTCTTTAGATGAAGTAAAAGATTCCCACAATACAAGAGCAACACCACTTCTTCTCTTTCAATTGCTCCAATCACCTCACTAGGTTTTGCAAAGAAACAATTCTTTTCTTTCATCTCGCTCTCTTTTTTTTTTTTGTCACTCTTTTTCTTTTCACTTTTGTTTTTCATCACTCTTTCTTCACTCTTTTCTTTTTCCTCAACTCTCTTTCCCTCCTCGATTTTTTTTTTTTTTTTTTTTGAGCTCACTTTCGGCCCTCTCTTTCTCCATCATTTTTTTGTTCATCTCTCACTTGTTGAGGTGTAAGAGGATTCATAGTGAATGTTCTTCCATCCTTCACAAAAGAATAAGTATTTTTCTCCCCATTATGGAGGGACTTTCTATCAAATTGCCAAGGTCTTCCCAAGAGGAGATGGTATGCTTGCATGGGCACCACATCACATAGTATCTCATCTTTGTAAGCTCCCATTTCTATTTGTACCACTACTTGTCTCAACACTTTAATTTCTCCACTATCATTTAGCCAATGGAGTTTGTAGGGTTTATCATGTTTTGTAGTAGATAGTTTCAACTTTTCAACAAGATAAGTACTAGCCACATTTACGCAACTACCACTATCAATGATAAGGTTGGCAACCCTTTCCTCAACTTTACATTTAGAATGGAAGATGTTTTCTCTTTGTTCAATCATGTTATAATCAAAAGCTTGAGCACTTAGTGCTCTTATGGTAACTAAGCTCAATACATCGTCATCACTTTCTAAAGGGTTCAAACCAACATGTTCATCATCCTCACCATTTTCTTCACCTTCAACACATTCGTAACTTTCATCCTCCTCCTTCTCAATCCAACAATTCGAATCCTCCCTAAAGATCAAAGCTCTCTTTGTCGGACAACTACTTGCATAGTGTCCTACACCATTACATTTAAAGCACTTTGAAGGGTTAGAAATGATTTTACCTCTCTCTTTCATTGTTGGTTTGGTTGGAGGTTGGAAAGTACCTCTAGGAGCCTCCTTTTTTGGCCATGGCTTGAAGTTGGAAGTAGGTGGTTTTATTGTTGCAACTTGTCTTTGGTTTGGAATTGAGGATCGTATCATTCCACTTCTTTTCCTTTGCGATTCAATTTTGTTGGCAAGGTGGCACATGTCTTCATAAGTTGTATATGGATACAACTCAAGTTGGCTGGCTATCTCCCTATTGAGACCACTAAGGAACCTAGCCATTGAAGCATCCTTGTCTTCTTCCAAGTTCATCCTCAAGATGTAGAGCTCAAGCTCTTGTCTATACTCTTCTACACTTTTTGCATCTTGTTTTAAAGTCATGAGCTTATAATGAAGCTCTCTATAGTAGTGCTCGGGCACAAATCTTTCTCTCATCAAAGCTTTTAACTCTCTCTAAGTATCAACCGGTGGTCTACCACTTCTAACTCTTTGGTTTACTACCCTTTCCCACCAATGTAAAGCATAGCCGGAAAATTCAGCTATTAGAAGTCTAGCTTTTAAGAATTCATTACAATTTTTTAACATAAACATGTTTTCTACTTTCCTCTCCCAATCTAAGAAAATGTTAGTGTCATTCTCACCCTTAAAACTAGGGAGCTTCCACTTTATTCGGTCCAAGGTTTGGTCACCTTGGTCTCTTCCACGGTTACCAACAAATGGAACATGTTCATGATCATCATATAATGGCTTCTCATGCCTAGCTTGTGGTCTTGGAACTTCTTCAAAGTGTCTAGGCATGCCTCTTCCTCCAAAACCGCCTCTTCTACCACCGTAAGGAGGTGGATGAAGTTCTTCATCAAAATGTGGAAGTTGTAGGAACTCGGTTGTCTTAGAGCAATTGAATGGTCCATTGCTCCTTGGGGTAGTAGCATTGAGACTACCATGAGGACTAACCCCTCTTTGTTGATTAGAGAGATTAGTGACATCCCTTCTAATATCCCTCATATCATCTCTTAGAGATTGTAACTCTTGCATTATGAGCCTCAAAGGTTCATCATGTTGGGAGTTGCTAGACTCTTCTTCAAAAAGAGTTGGTGCTTGAGCTTGGGTTGACATCTTGATAGTGTTTACCTCACAAAACTCTCTTGTTTAACTCTTTTTGGCTTTTTTGAGGATATTCTGACAACTCTTGCCTTTTTCTAAAGGTTCAAGTCTCAAAGAGTTTTATGAGTTCTTAACAAAGATTTAACACCTCTACTCAAGTTTAAAACAACCAAAATAAATAAAAAAATCACAAACAAAAACTAGTTGAGAAATATGAGAAGCAAGGAAATTGATATTGAGTCATCCATTCATTTTAAGGAAGTTCAACAACATTTCCAAGAGCATTTGAGTTAATAATGGTAGATTGACCAAAATAAAGAAATAAGTACTGAAAAAGGAAAGAAATTTGACCACAAATAGAAACACAAAGCTAGGATACTTCGAGAACACAAAAGAATACACAACAAAAGTTTCTAGCAAGCAAAGTAGATGTTATACTCGGCTTTTTTTGAAAACTGGTATTGAATCACAAGTATAAATTGAATGAGGCTTATCTAGAAAGAATCCTCACTCAAACTTCTTGAGTTTAGGCTCAAGAATCAAAGAAAAAGGATAAGTAAAAAATAAGATATGCTCAGATCATTTCAATACTTTTTGTCTGCGGAAAAGCCAGGTACACCTTCAAGTTCTTGAATATTTTGAGATATCAAATGAAGTCCAAATTAGATGAGACTTATTTCATTTTTTTCCCAGGTCAATGTAGTATAACTCCATGTAAAAAGATAGCAAGATTATAGTCATATTCCAGGTCGTGCAAGTACTCTATTTTTGTGTTGCCATTTTCCAGCAATCTAGTCTCTTTTCTCTTTATTTTTTTGTCTTGTATGTAAGATATCTCAAAAACACTTACTTAAAGGTGGCTCTGATACCAAATGATGTGGAATGATATTCAAGCGCATAAAATTTCTTCCAAGAAGTGAGGGAGAGAACAAACAAAACAAGTGTAACAAGTAGAAGAGAGAAAGTACCTTTGAAAGGACTTGAAAATGTTAAACTTCTAGCAACCTTGGATATATTAAATCCAAGATCTCAAGAAGGTTTAAAAAATTCTTTTCTTTAAAGTTCAAACAACCTAAGGCATTTTGAACCTTAGACCTCAATGAAACAAGAAGAAGACCTCAAGACTAGTTTTCTACAAGAGTGTAGTAACTAGTATGAAGGTATTTTTTGTGATCAACCTTGAAGCTCTTGGAACTTTCAACAAGTATTCAAAGTGATTTTTCTTTCAAGGAAGTTCACCCTTGAAGAAGATAGAAAAACTAAGCTAAGAACTAAGAATACTAAGAGAAGAACCTTTGTCTTGAAAAATTTCTTGATTTGCTCCTTCAAAATGGAAGACTACATATTTATAGAGACTTGAGGGAGAAATTAGGAAATTTTCCCTCTCATATTTTCAGCTCAAAGGATAGATATAACCTATACATACACTTGATAAGACAATAGAGATGTTTTAATTGCATGTGGACTATTCTAGAGCACTAGTCAACATATTGCCAAAAATAGGAGGTAATTTTTCAGCTTCGGCAAAAGGGCTTCCAACCATCTACTAAGGTAAATTTTCAATTTCTAACGTATTTAAAAATTTAGGATACTGCCCCATAAAGTCTTGGACATCAAAATTTAAGCCACATAAAGTCTTGAACATTAAAATTTAAGCCTTGAAACTTCTCTTGCTCAATTTGATCCTTGTGACTCTTTAGTTGTTTTGTCTTGGCTCTTGTCACAACTCCTTGATGTTCTTGCATGTCTAACCAGTTCACATCAATTCCGAATCGCTAAAGTGCAAGGCAAGTGGACTAAGTTCAACCCAAGTGTCGAATCTCTCAAGAATAAACAAGGCTCAACTACTCTACTGTTATTTCAATGTTTAGTCTAAAATCGTCATTGAAAGGAGTATTAACTACCCAAATGCTAACAAAAACTATAATCATAAAAAACAACTAACAAATATCAGAAGAAATATAACGCAAAAGTTTGGAACTTAGGATCCCCCTAATCTTGTTACTACTTCAATTAACTGATTTTAATGAAAATTGATGTCGTGTATACGAATTGGGTCATCACACTCACAATCGAACTACCCTTATCTCTAGGTGGAAGTCTCCCCATTCACTAACCCTTAGACAAGAATCGCTTTTCTCCCTAACGAGTTATGAACGCCATAAGTGTAAGTGATAAGCCGACCTAAAAATGTATTATACTAACTCTAGTCTAATGCCCCAATTAATCCCCAAATTGATTGCCCTAGGGTGTTCTTCCTTTCTGAATTCCAAACACCCTTGCGAGTAATCTAAGTTCGCAAAACTTAAATTGCAGAAAAATAACCAATTGAAGAACAATTCAAATAACAACAACAATTTAATTTCAAGAAAATTCAATCAATTTAATAAATACCAAAATTAGGGTTCAACCCTTAATACAAACAGTGAAACTACTCACAATTCATAATGTAAAACTGAAATTAAACTAATTAACTACAAGAGAAGGGAAAAAAAGGCTTAGGAGTGAATTCGAAGGCCGAATTTCGATCCCAAACCGCGTCCTCATCTCTCAAGTTGCACCACTGAAGCCCGAATTCGCCTTTTAATCCTTGAACCCTCTTGAAAACCTTTAATTCTTATTCTCTAATCTAAGTTCTAACTAATTGAGGTGAGAATTGGGGAAAATTTGTCACAAAAAATCGCCCCAATTCGCCTCCTAAAGCCCTGATGGCATAAGTCTAAAAACTAGAAAAGAATGAATGTTGGATGTTCCCGTAAAAAATGTCTAAAAATCTCCTAAGTATTGTTGAAATCAAGACCTACTGTCAACGGTAGGTCGGGGCCTACAGTCGGCTGTAGGCTTCTGTTTTCCGTTTCTTCTTTTGTGCGTTAAACCTACCGTCGACAGTAAGGGAAGCCTACCTTCGGCAGTAGGCTTCTGTCTTTAATTTCCTTTGTTTCCAAGGTACCTACCATCGGCAGTAGGGTAGCCTACCTCTGGCAGTAGGCCCTCTTTGTGGTCACCGTTTGACATTATTTTCGTCCTGTTTTAGGCCGTTTCATCCTTTCTTCGTTGTATCATCGTCCAGGAAGTACCTGAGACAAGAATGGGAGATATTAGACTTTAATGTATATTTTATACCTTAAAAACGTCGAAAAATTATGAAATTAACAGATAAAATAATAGACAAATAACAACTATTAGACAACAAAGCCAAGTAACTTTTCAGAGGTAACAGCAAGGCGCACTTCAAGGGGTTCATCTTCAACTGATATTTACGAAGTCACTCAAAAGTGATCACTATGTTTTTGTGACTTTACTACAAGATCATCAATATAGCATTCCATAATTTTATGTAGTTTGTCATCGGAGATTTTTTGCATAGCCCCTTGATATATTGCACCAGCATTCTTCAGTCCGAAGGGCATCACTTTATAGCAGTAAATGCCGTTAGGTGTGCAGAATGCACAGTTAACTCTTCATCTTACAATGCCATCTTTATTTGATTGTAGCTAGATGAACCATCATATAAGACAATGCTTCATGCCTGGTGGTAGTATCAATCATTAGCTCCGGGATAGGAATTGGAAAATCATCCTTTGGATATGCATTGTTTAAATCTCTAAAGTCAACACATATGTGAATTTGGCCATTTTTCTTTCTCACAAGACAATGTTTGCAATCCACGTGGGATACTTGACCTCGCGGATGAATCCAACTTCAATCAATTTGTTGACTTCTGCCTCAATTAACGGAAGCAACTCAAATCAAAAACGCCTTTGAGTTTATTTTATTGGCCGAGCCCTACTTTTGATAGCTAGTTGGTACACGGATAACTCTAGATCTAAACTAGATATTTCTTTCTACGTCCATGCAAAGATATCTCTGTATTCTCTTAAGAGATTGACGTAAGCTTCTTGTTCTCCAAGAGTGAGAAGGGCACTTATGTAGACTGAACGAGGATCTTCAATCCGATACAAAAAAAAAAAAAAAATAGCTTTTGCCAACGCTTTGGATTGCAACAGTCCCCGAAACTATGGGTAAAACGTCTTTTTAGGTAAAACGTCTTTTTACCCATAGTTTAGGCAGCCATGGTAATTGATAGGTATTCCCAACGAATTTATTTACGATAATATATTTTGTGGGAAAAAAATTTTTACCAATAGTTACTTCACCAGTGTGGGGAATAATGAAAATTTGCCACACTAACTTTGAACTGTAGGGAATTTTCAAGTAAAATTTAGCAGGATTTTATGGCGCCTTTACTTCCTGTAACATTTAAATATTTTATTTTTTATACAAACTTTTGAAACAATGTCTTTTAAATTTTTTTATGCATGCAAAATCAAAGAGAATGTGAGGACTGAAGAAGTTCCCCTTCTAAACTTCATACCCTTTCTTTAAGAAAAAATAAAGCAAACGCCTGATACTCCATTCTTCTCTATTTTCCTCCCAATCAAAAATATATAATTGGTGCTGAGTTGGAGGGTTGCTAGGACGTATTCTTCATGTTGCTGCCATGTTCTACCTTGCTTTTCCGGCGGCGACGCTTCTTCTTGTCTCATTGGATGCGCCGTTTGTGAGGGTTGTGAAGCGCCGATCATCTTCTGTTGCTGCGTCCCTTTGCCTCTGTTATTCCACTACCACTGCGGTTAATCTTCAACTCCAGTAAAAGATGTATGATCGACAGAAATCAAGAAGAACGAGAATAGACCTCGTTCTTTTCTTGTCTTCTCCTCTATTTTTCTCAGCAAAAGTTCCAAATCCATTTTGCTTGCCTTTTCCATTTATTCTTGATTTTTTAATTTAAAAATGCCATTGGAAATTTTCCTTGTTTTTCAATTTTAGTAGGGTTTAGATTCCTGAGATGAGATATATAAAGTTAGGAAACATAAGCTCACTCATTGGTGTTAGATTAAAGACCCTATGCAGTACAAAAGTTTGTGAACTGTGAGAGGCTGATTTACTAATTTTCTGCTCTGCTCAAAATTGCTCAATGTTAGATAATTTCCAAAATATGGATCTTCTTAGTTGTGCAAAGATGATTTAGAAGATTTCTCATCTTCCTCTTTATTTGTGTATCTTTAACAAATTGCACATAATGGTTATTAATCAATATCACATTAATTATTCCTAAAAAACCAATATCTCATTAACAAAAACCAAAGTACCCACTGGGTTATTCAATTGTTGCCTGATAAGGTTCAGAATATGGAAGTGCATTTAAATAGTGAACAAAAATCCATTTATCAGAAACAAGAATTTGACAACTGAGATTCTTAGAGATACTTATTTGTTTGGTTATTTGGGAAGTATTGGTTGTCGGTCTTGTATAACCCTTTTATTTATTTATTTTGGAAGTACATAATTTTCGCGGTACTCCTTCCCCCTCATATTATAAAATCTTGAAAGTGTCATTCTATACTAAGAAATAACCAAGTGTGGTTGGACACTAGGGGTGGCAAATGGAAAGATTTTTAGAAGGTTATTAAATAAAGACAGATAGTGGATAAATGTCTACCCATGTTTTAAAGATTAATGGATTCAGTTGGGTGGACTTAAATGGACAATGGACTTAAATAGGTCACGCATGGACATCCTAAATATTAATTTTATAGGTTGTTCATTGGGCATCTTATATGGGCACCTAATGAACATCCTATTAATCATTATAATTTATAAACAAATAGATTTATGTAAACCTATCAACCATTTTGTAAATTTTTCATTAACAAATAGTCTTATATAAACTCATTAACTATTTCTTTTTATTTTTAGTTTTACAAAATTTTCTTTAATTTATGTGAGAGGAAGTGTATTGAATTTTAGAGAGAGAAAGTGAGAGTGAATTGTAAAGAGAGAGAGAGAGAGAATGTGCTTTGATTTTATAGAAAGAAAGTGAACATGAATTCTAAAAAGAAAAGATAAGCATGACTTCTAAGTTTAGTGACGAAATATCCACAACAAGTGTAGTCTCTAATATTCATGACGACATGGAGAACAAAACATACATTGTCTCCATTTTTCTCTTTTATTGAGTCAAGGTGGAGACAAAGTGTTTTGTCTCCATATACTTACTCTATCTATATGCAAAAATTATGATCTTTAAAATTGAAACATCTTTCGCCTCTATGTTCTCTCTCTATATGGAGACCGAAGAATCTAATATCCATCTCTATGTTCAGTCTAATATTAGAGCTGCATTGGAGACCGAGCTTGTTCCACTCTAAAATAAAAGTCTCTACTTGTTCCAGCTCAGTATCTGATTTTATTTTTCTTCTTAAAAGTCACTACCAACTTTTCTAAAAAAACAATTCTAGTTTTTTATTTTCCTGGAAGTAAACGGATTCCAGTTTTTTTTTTTTTTTTTTGAGGTAAACCAATTCCATTTTTTTTCTTGGAAGTAAACAAATTGCAGTGCCTTTTTTCCTACTGGAAGTAAACCAATTCCACTGTTACCTTTTTTCTTTTCAATTTAAACCTTTTCCACAATAGAAATATGAAATGCAAAATAAATCTGTCAAGATAGTCTTTTTGTGCATTACATCAACAATGATAAAATAAGGATAAATTAGATGGGTTTTAGAAAGTACATTAGGATGCCTATTGGATTACCCTTTAATTTATCCATTAGATTAGTCATTAGTTATCTTAGAAATGGATTTAGGTTATCTTCACATACATTCTTAATGATAATAGTCTAAGTCTAATTAAGTCCACCATCAATAATGGGTAAGCTTTTATCCCATCCAAATCACTTGGGCTAGAATGGATATTGGATAACAAGATTTTCTTGCCACCTCTATTTGACATCAACTAGTAAGTGATAAGTTGACATTCTTAATATGGTTCATCCTTTTGTAGGAATTTTATTTCTCTTGAAGGACTAATTTAATAAATTTGTCTTTTAATGCAACAACCACATTGGTCCTGAATTGGGATCTGACATGTACTTTTCTTATGCTTTCCACAAACCCATGAATGAGGTTAAGGAGGGTAAAATATTTTCTTTTATTATCAGTTATTACATCAACTTGATTGGCTAACTTCTTTTTAAGATCAATGATTGATTTTAAGATGTAGGTGTACTATAATATATGCTTGCAAATATTAATAAAATAACCATTTAGTTATATGATTGCATGCTTTTTATCTCATTATTATTTTTCAAGAAATGAAGAAAGAAAGTTCATGTAGAAAATTAGTAGGAGATCTTCTCAATGTTAGTAGAAGTTAGCTTGTAGTTGCAGACAATAAACATAAGTGCTAAAAATTTTCCAATTCCCACTAAGCTATAATCTTTATGGTAAGACTAATTGGCTGCTTATATGATGATCTCTGTATTGATCACTAAAGGTTTTATAAAGAAAATTGTTCAAAATTAGTGGTTTGCTAAATAAATTTGTTGTCCAAGTAAATTATTAATGTGCATCAGACGGGTCTTCAATTATCAGGAATTTATCACTTTAAGAACGAAACTAATATACTCTATGCTTTATCTGTTTTGCAGCTTGGTATAGACTGTATTTTTCCAGTCCTTGTTGGACTTGTCACTTTCTTTTTGCTCTCTAAGCTTGCCAATGGTGTTGATAAATCTTTCCTTATGTCCTCTCCCTTCTTGAAAAGTTCTTCCAATCTATAGTTTAAGCCAATTTACTTTGTCATTCTATTTATTTACTTCCTTCTGCTTGGCGTAACAAATAAAGTAAATTTTGCAGGGAGGTGATTGTTGTGTTCTATGCTGTTGATGCTTCATTGGATTCAGTTGATGCCGAGGGAGTAGAAAGCTTAAGAAGTGAGCATTAAGGACACTGGAAAGATTCAAGGAGAAGCATTTTACTAACTTTTACCAATGTCCTTGCATTGCAAGTGGAAGATATCCTTATGACAAAGCAGATAGTATTTTGACATAGATTTTCATTAGGTTTGAGAAGCATCTATCTGAAGATTTCAAGCAATTTCGTCTATCCCTGTCTTCTATGCATGTTTTGAATCGGAAATTTTACCTCCCTGCAAAGCTCACAGTTGAATGAAAGTATGTCCTCTTATTTGAATATTTAGTCCCACCACCACAACCATATTTATCTGTCTTTTTGCTGCTCATATTTTGCAAATCGGTGTTGGGTTCTTATAGTGCTACCTGTGCTAATTGTAGTCATTAGGTTATTCGCTCCTTTAACGTCTCATTCTTTTGATGTCAAAATCATCACTTCTTAATTATGTTTTCATTAGGTACTTGATGCTTCAAGTGTACTAAACTTAAAGACAAATTTGAATGGTCATAGTGTTTCTCATGCATTTGACACTGTAAAAGATATGGTAATTTGGACAAAATACTTAAGATTTCATATTTTCTAGTTGCATAGGAAATATTTATGATGATTTATTGCATTAACAATTTCATAATATGTTTGGAGTGAATATTTAAGTTATTTGGGAGTTATTATTTTACGATACAAGCTTTGAAGGATTAGTGATGTTTTTACAGCTTTTATATTTTTGATTAGATACTAAATGCATGTGTTGATAAATCTTAGTTTTTAGTTGCTAGTGATGTGATAATACTTTTCGTGGACACGGAATTTACAATACCTTTCTAGTCTTTTGGTTTGTAAATTGAAAGGGAGATTATTATCTTATTGTGTTTTGATTTTTGCTTATGATTATACATTTTGGGTAGTTTATTCTTGTTATCTTTGATTTCAAACAAGGAATGAAATGATTTATTTTTATTTTGTTTTTCTCTTGCAGGATGAATAAGATATATGTTTTAGTATGTTCGTTGAGGATTATATTTCTTTTCTGCTAAGTAAACAGTTGGGCTAGTTTTTGTTGTGGAATATTGTGATATTGGAGGAATATTAGTATTTTTAAACTAATGTGTATTGAAGATTTAATGTTGCTGAATTCTATTGTGGTTGGATGAGACTCATTGAATGCTTTTTATTGTTTAAGCTATTTATAGATGTTGGTCATTTGGGCCTTATTTGCCCACATTTTTCATTTTTTTACCAGCCCAATACTCCCTATGATGATTATGGATTGGGTTCACTAAAGGTATGGGTTGAAATTTATTGGGCCAAGATGCCGGGCCGGGCCGGGCCAACCTGGCCCGCCCATGGTGACTTAGGGTTTCTATATTTAAACTTTCTATTTTGGAGGCTGCCCTAATTTTAGAAGGCAGCCTCCCCTTTCAGTTCCATCTTCTCTCCATCTGTCATCTCTTCCTCCTCCTCCACTGCTACCCACCTCCATGACTTCTCCGTCGCCGACGCAGCGAGTCGACGTCACTGCCTGACTGCCGTCGGGCGACTGTGACAGAGAGAGAGAGAGAGAGAGAGAGAGAGAGAGTGAGTTGTGAGAGAGAGAGATTGTAAGAGAGAGTGAGGACGAGAGAGATAAAGACATCCATTTCCGGTGAGCTCGGTCCGACTGAGGGACAGTGCTGCTAGCTGCTCTCTACCCTGAGCTTGCCACAACCCCCGGAGCTCGACCTCAATGTCGCCGGTGTCCATCCTATTCTGCTGTTGAAACCGTTGCTGCTGTACCGGCATCCTTGCCGCTTCTGCTGGTTGGAGTCGCAGCTCGCTAGCTCGCTACGCCTCTCCTTCTCTTGCTGCCGCGCCACTCCCGCTTCGGCTGTGGACCTTCACCGCTGAGCTCTCAGCCGCGGTTCAGGTAAGGTTTCTCCCTTTTTCTTTTCTTTTCTTCTTGCTCATGATCTCTTGCAGATTCCGGCGACCTACGGTGAGCCGCTGCCGGAGAAGAAGGAGAAAGGAGGCACCTTTCCAGGAGAAGAAGAAGAATAGGGACCAGTTTCGGAATAAGAAGAAGAAGAAGGACCAGTTTGTAAAATTTGTAATAGTTTAGGGTCTTTCTGTGATTTCTTATTTTTTAGGGTTGTAATAGTAAATAGGAAAATTATGTGTAATAGTAAATAGGTTTGTGGACTAACGATCCTCACAACAATAGATTTTGAAATTGATGTTATTTATAGTTTGATACGTTACGAGTTCGGATTATGTCAAATATTGCATCAACAGGCACAATAAAATAAAATATTCAAATTTTGACAATAGTTCTAAAATTGTGGCAAAAACTATTCCCCATGGTTTTAAACTGTGGGCAAAAATTAAAAAAAAAAATGTCCACTATTTTCACAATCAAACAACTACAGCTACAAAACGTCACTAAAATTTAATAATCATAAAAAAAATTGTAAATAAATTTTTACCATAGCTCGAATCTATTGGCATTCGAGGGGGGAAAAGTGTTTTGCATTTTCCATGGTTTATCATCCATAGTTTAAAAATCGTGGTAAATTTCTGGCTAATACTTTTTCCCACTGTCAAATAACCATTGTAAAGTTTTCCTAACGGCCGCAATCGCCACGCTACAAAAGCCGTGGTGAATCTATGGGGAATGCCTGTTGTCCACAGTTTTGATACAATGAACCATAGTTTTTTGAGCGTTTACAAAACCCATTTTTTTATAATGATTGTACCAAGATTGACTTCCTTCAATTCATCTATGGGCAAAAGTTAAAGAAAAAAGGTCCACTATTTTCATACTCAAACAACTACAAATACAAAACGTCACTAAAATTTAATAATCATAAAAAAATTGTAAATGAATTTTTGCCACAGTTCGAATCCATTGGCATTAGCGTGGAGAAAAGTGTTTTGCATTTCCCATGGTTTATCATCCACAATTTAAAAATCGTGGTAAATTTCTGGCTAATATTCTTCCCCACCGTCAAATAAACATTGTAAAGTTTTCCCAATGGCCGCAATTGCCACGCCACAAAAGCTGTGGCGAAACCATAGGGAATGATTGTTTCCACAGTTTTGATAAAAAGAACCACATTTTTTTTAGCGTTGGCAAAATCCATTTTTTTGTAATGATTGTACCAAGATTGACTTTCTTCAATTCATCCACAGTAACTTTTATGCCTCTTTTTAGTTCTAATGGTGCATCTTCAGCATCTTGTTCAAAAGCTCCTTCTTCCACGATATTGATATAATGTGTTGCAACAACTTTTTCATTTTTCAGTTCCATCATATTCTTCATCATTCATGGGGCTATGTCTCGTAAAGACGATGGTTTTTCGGAATACTCCACTTCTTATTTGCACATTATGCAGGTGGATGTCCTAGTTCCCCATACTGCAAATGTATCCATTTTCAACAAACCTTGCAACTTCTCTGGTCAATGCATCTCTTCGCCTATGGGTGGGGACCACGGTATTTACTGATCTTGGGATTTGGTAGGATGGTCCTATACTTTTGTCATCCTCTTCAATTTGAGGTATGACATGTATCTCCATGTAAACCTTAACTTTTGAATCATCATTATAGTTTAATCTAACCCATATGTGGGAAGGTGTCTTAGTCACACATATTGCCCCATGAGGATGATTCTCTTGCCTATTTCTTTTTTATATGGTGTTGTCCCCAAGTCATTTGAAGACAGACACACGAGAAAGCTTTCTTTTTTTTCCTAAGAGGTCAAAAACAAAAATTCGAGTGCTTGTCTTTGCTTTGTTTTTCAATTTAAATTTGGAGGTAAATTCATCCTCTGTAGTGATGTATTGGGTAGTTGTTCTCTTGATCTTGAGATGTATGGGAGATGCACATTTATACCCAAGTCCAGTAGTGTTTCCATTTTCTCTAGAGGTTTCTTGGGGCAGTTTACCCAACAAACTCTGACATTTTGTATTGTATCCCACCTTGGCAAGAAGTCTGCAGGCATTTTGATCGAATCTGTAGCTTGTACGTGAAATTGGTAGCTTATCAAAATTCTTTGAAGAAATATCCAGTATTTTACATCTTACTACTCTCCATCTTTGCATCTTCTATGGGTCAGACAAATTCGTTTAAAAGAGTGTGTAAGGCCTTCACAGGCTCAACTTTGGTAAGGGGCATAGTGAGATCCTGTTGTTTCGCTAGATCTTTAAGAGACAGCTTCTCATCTTGGTTTGTTTATTTGATTGCCAACTTTTTCTTACTTGAAGGATTCTTTAAGGAGCTAACTTCTTGAACTTCTCCTTCTGTTGATGAAGTAATATTTGATGGCTCAATTTTCTTTCTGATGTAGTACTTGGCATCAGCAATGTGAGCTTCAACTTCTATAAAGGGCTTATCATCGGCAGCCACCTTCTTCACAACTCCATTCTGATAATACTTGAAACATTAATGGAGGGTAGATGGAACAACACCATTCTCATGAAGCCATGGCCTTCCAAAAGAATGTTGTAGGAAGTCTTAGCACTATCACATGTAAAAGAGCACTTGTACTCATATCATCCATCATTAGGTTCAATCACAAAGTCCTAATTGTTTTTTGTCCATCTTGGTTGAATCCTGGGATCATCAAACGGCTTTAAGATAGGCCCTTAGTAGGAATTCCTAATTTTTTCAATGTCCACAAGGGTAGGATGTTGACTGCAGATCCACCATCTAACAAGATTCTATTTACCCTTTGTTCTTTCACATATCCTGCCACAAATAGTAGCCTATTATGAGGAGTTGTGCCAAGTAGCAAATAGTCATCACCAAAAGTGATTTGAGCACAATCTACGGCTTTTTTTCGTTGCTTTCTTTTTCCAAACAATCATGAATAGTATAGCATGGGGCCCATTTATTTCAACAAAACCTTCAATTAGAAATCTCCTAAAGTGATGGGCACGGGTTTCTTTTTTAACAACCTTCAGATAATGTCGAAAAGTGCTTGATATTTTGACCACTCGACTTTAGCACATTTCTTTTGATGAATTCGCTCCTTGTCAACATAGTTCTTGCTTTGATAGATCTTGTGCGATTTCTTTTGTGGGTCATAAGGGTCCAACCTTCATCATCAGTTTAGATAACCTCTTCATTTGTTAGGGGTATTTCAACATGCACTTGACATTCTTTCATAGAGATGATGGATCCATCAACCCTAACCTTCACAACATCAAACTCTCTAACTTAATTTCTCGAACTATCTCCTTTGAGGTAGTTAGTTGAACAGAGACGGTGGTTACAAAGGTTATATGAGCAGCTACTTTATCCTCTTCAAGAAGAACTCGTCCTTCACGAGCTAGCTGCATTACTAGATCCTTGAATACAAAGCACTTCTCAATAGGATAACCGATTATGTGATGATACTTGCAATAGTTTGTCTGTACCAGTCAATCAACTTGCTTTTCCCTACGTGCTCCTGTCCTTTCCAAATTAAGAATCTAGCATATGATCATCCTAGGTCCGATCTCGCTTGGTTACTTTTTGGGAAACCTTGTTAGATACCTTGATTGGACTAGTATTTGGAAGAAGATTTGCTTAGTTTCTTAAAAGTCTTGCTTCTCTTTTCCTTTGTTCAAATCCTGCACATATGTCTTTCCTCCACTTGTAGTTATACTCAATTTCATGCCATGCGCATGAGTTAGTTTTTTCAAATGTTATAGGCATGATTCCTTTGAGGATATATTGAAGTCCCTAATGCATGCCTTGAATACATATATTTATAGTAGATGATCTCTGCAGTTCATTTCCAAACTCCTTCACCTGTTGATGTAATCGATCACAGGCTCTTATTTCCATTGGTGGGCATTAGCCAATTCCACCATACTAAAAATTCGAAGAGTGTTGTAGAAGCAATTTAGAAATTCTTGTTCAAGTTGTCCCTAGCTATTAATGGATCCAGGCTCCAGATCAGTGTACCAGTCGAAAACACTACCCTTCAGAGATCGCACAAATTGTTTCGCTAGAAAGATCTCCATAGTTACCAATATTTTTGTAAGTTTCCACAAATGAGCCAAATACTACTTGGGATTTCCTTTCCCATCAAATTGTTGAAACTTTAGGGGTTGATAACTAGCAGGCATTCTCATGTTATCAATTCTTTTGGAATATGGCTTGGCATAAGTATTGATCGACTTGCTTTTCTCTTCATATTTCTTCTTCATGGAAATATTGATGAAATATTTCAATTGGTCGAAGGGGATCACCATTAGTAGACACTTTGTGGTGCTCGCAAAAAAAAAAAGAAAAAAAAAACCCAAAACTTAGCATCTAAGATTTTAACACCACTAAGCTTCCTCTCCTTCTTCCACCTAAGCCCCCAACCCCTACTACCTTTCTTTCTCTCGTTTGAACCGTCTACCCCATCCCTATTTATATATATATATATAAACATCCATAAATCATTAGGATTTTCTTTTCTTTGTTTCTCATTTGTCTTCCTTTTATCTAGAGAGCACATGAGCAACTAAGGTAAGTTTTTCTCTTTATTTTAATTAGTTAATATTTATTAGTTCGTTAGAAATGGTTAGATTTTATATTTAGGTTGTTAAGGTATAATAGTTATGACATAAATTAATTTAGGATTTTTATTTGGTTAATGTAAGGGAAGTCCCAGGGAGGCACCGAAATCGATAATTCGAGTTGATTCGAAGTTTTCTTCATTCTAGGGTAAGTAAAGACTAGACCCTAACTCTGAAAATGTTTCATTTTAAGATAATATGAAAGAATTTATTTTTTATATTTTTTAATTGGATTGAACAAGTGAGTTTTGATTTTGCATGAGTAATGATTGTGTTAAGTTTTTGAGAATTATTTTGAGCTCTACTTTGGAATTATTTTAAGCATTTTTACCTTGCATGATATATGAGTTTTGGAGAAAGCTTGATTTTGGAATATATAGATATATGAACTTTTGAGAATTGGCTTTATAATGGTTCAGAGCATTGAGCTTCTGATAGTCTCTGGATTAATCATGGGGGGAATATGTTCCAACTATATGTTATGTTTCCTTGGGCAATGACAAAAATCCCCACACATCTGTTCTAGCCTACCTGGCGCGGAGACAGCCAGGCATGGTATCACGTACTACCCATTATTACCCTCTGTACTGTCTTGAGTTCAGTGTTAAAGTTATGATTTAAAGAGTATTGTTTTAAGGACTGTTCTGAGAATGTTTAATGTATGATAATTATTTTAAGAAATGTCTAATTACGACTAAGATATGTTTTGGAAAATATGGCTAGAGAACTGCCTAAAGGATATTTGGAAATATAAATAATTATTTATTGAGAAACATGTTTGTGGATTTTATAGTTTAGGCCCTAAACTTTGTAAAATACTATTTTTAAGGTCAAGATTATTTTTAAACTTTCTAAAATTATGATTTTGCCAAGGAAATGTTTAAACTCCAAAGAGACGTTTTATTTGATTAAGCAAGAATAATTTGCAAATGCATGTTCAATCCCAGAAGTTAGAGTTTGTCCTCTACTTACTAAGTAGTTGTACTCACTCCTCTCTCTATTTTTTTTTTAGTCCAAGTTATTGCCGAGTGCAAGAGTGGATTCGAAGACGTTTTGGAATGATTAGGGGAAAAGGAGTGTAGAAGACTGTTTTGGATTTTTTTGTTATATTGTCAATAGAACTCGAATTTCTTCGTGTATTGTTCATCTTTTGAACTTTGAATTTGAGTAATGATATTTCGAGTTCAGTTTTCTTTGTACTCTAATAAGTATTTTAAAGCCTTGTGTTCTTATGTGCACGGTGTGTCAGCCTCGGATTCGGGGCGTGACATTTAGTGGTATCAGAGCTTAGGTTAGGATTCTGGAATAGTTTATCTATGTAAGGATTTTGGAATAGCTTATCCCTAGGTGGGTTGAGTGAGTGATACGTGTGAGTAACATGACTTTTGTTATTAACATGTCATAGGATCTAATACCTTGGCATGCCTAATCTTGTTAAGTACATCTATATATTCTTAGATGGCTGAACATCCGCGAGTAAAGACAAACAGAGTAGGAGGTCGGCCATTCACTTCGGAGATGGATAATGAAACTGATGACACCTCTATTGCACATTAGGCTCAAGCCCCCATAATCTGTGGCCATCGGGCAGGCACTTCTCATGGATCACAAGATCTACCCCTACCACCATCATAACCTGCACCACATGTGACTTTAGCAATGTCTCCAGAAATGATTGTGGTATTTCAAACTATGGCAGAGGCTTTATAAAATAAGGATAAGGCAGAAACCACTGTGATCACATTCTACGAGAGAATGAGGAAATCTAATGTCCCTGCATTTGCAGGAGAAGCTAATCCCGAAAAGCTAATAAATGGATACAGATATGGAGTGTAACTTTTGACTTTTCGATTTTCCAGACAATATGAAAGTGGAGATAGAAGTACCAGTTTTGGTGGGAGATGCAGAGATATGGTGGTAATGTGCATCTCGGCTTATTTAGGACAGGGTGAAATCCTTACTTGGGAGGTATTCAAAGGGCTTTCTTGGATCACTACTTTCCGAGCTCTTTAAGGATGGAGAAAAAAAAGAGTTCTTTAATCTGAAGCAGATGGAGGATGTATCGGTAGCAAAATATGCACACAAATTCAATTCCTAGAAAAGTTTGTACCCTAGGTAATGAGTAGTGAACACCTAAAAATGATGAGGTTTGAGAAAGGCTTGCTTGGAAGGATTCGGGCAAGGATGGCATCAGTACCCTCTCAGGACTATGCAGACATGTAACAAAGAAGTATCCAAGTTCAGGCCAGCATTTGTAAAGGAGATGCGGAGATGGGTATCAAGAGGTCTAGACTCTTTAGCAACCATGGTCAGGGGCAGAGTTCCAAATGATCTGTATCAATGGTTCAACCAAAGAAGCAAGCAACACAGCTATATACAGGACCACAGAGGGTCGATAATAAAATAAATTAAGACCTTGTGCTACTTGTGTAGAATGTATATTAGTGAATGTCGGTGGAAGACTGGAGCATGATTTGGGTGTGGAAAAATTGACCATAAGATTGCTTAGTGTCCCAACGAAACCAACTGGTGGCAAGATCGTATGAACTGCAACAACAGTGAGGACTCAAACACAACAAAGGAAAGCTAATGCTCGCATATTTGCATTAACTTAGCAAGAGGCAGATGCATCAGATGATGTGGTAGTAGGTATAATTTACATAAATGCCCTTCCAGCTTATGTGCTATTTGATTGTAGTGCAATACATCCATTTATCTCACAAAAAAATTGCCAAGATCTTAGATAGGTTACTTGATCATTTAGTTGAGGGTTATCGAGTAGGTACTCCTGGAGGAAAAATAGTACTTTCTGACTCAATTTACCGAGGATGCAAGTTGGAGATAGTTGGACAAGAACTTAAAGCAGATTTGATAAAGTTAGGAGTGCTGGACTTTGATGCGATTTTGGAAATGGATTGGTTACAGAAAATCATGCCTTGGTGGCTTTTCATGAGAAGAAAGTCATGTTTAGAATCCCTAGGAGGAGCACTTTGTCTTTCAAAGTTTCCCGTGAAGCAAGGAAGAATATCTTACCCGTTATATTTGCTGTAAAATCATGGAAAAGTTTAAAAAGAGGTTGTGTTGGATACCTTGCTTATGTTGTAGATTTGGGGAAACATGGTCGAAAGTTGGAAGATATTCTGGCGGCACGACAATTTTCAGATGTGTTTCTAGAAAAATTACATGGCGTACCCCCAGAGCGAGAAATTGAGTTTGAAATCGACCTTATTCCTGGTGCAAAACCAATATGGAAGACTCCGTATCGGATAGCGCCAACCAAACTCAAGGAACTAAAGGAACAACTTCAGGAGTTATTAGATATGAAATTCATTCAGCCGAGTGTATAACCGTGGGGAGCTCCAGTGTTATTTGTAAAGAAGAAAGATAAAAGTGTGCAACTTTGCATTGATTATCGGGAATTGAATAAGATCATAGTAAAGAATAGGTATCTGTTGCCTTGCATTGATGATCTTTTTGACCAATTGAAAGAAGCAAAGATCTTCTCCGAAATTGACTTCTGATCAAGTTACCATCAACTCCGAATTAATCTAGAAAATATTCTAAAGAGTGTGTTTCGTACAAGGTATGGACACTATGAGTTTCGAGTGATGCCTTTCAGATTGACTAATGCCCCAATAGTATTTATGGATTTGATGAACATAATGTTTCAGGATCAGTTAGACAAGTTTGTTATTGTTTTCATTGATGACATTCTAGTATACTCACCATTAGAGGAGATGCACATGGAACACCTTCGTGAAGTGTTACAAATCCTAAGAGAGAATAAATTGTACTCTAAACTGTCAAACTGTGAGTTTTGGCTAAAGAACGTAGTATTTTTGGGACTTATGAGCTTAGAAAATAGAATCAATATAGAACCGATGAAAGTTGAGGTAATTATGAATTCGCCAAGACCAACGAATGTAACAAAGATTTATACTTTTCTCGATTTAACAGGATATTATCGGAAGTTCGTGGAAAACTTTGTAACTATCGCATCGTCCGTAACTCGTTTAACTCGAAAGCGGGTTAAGTTTGAATGATCACTATCTTGTGAGAAAAGTTTTCAGGAGCTAAAGTAAAGGTTAGTGACCACACCTATTCTTGCTTTGCCTAAGGAATATGGAGATTATGTTATCTATAGTGATGCTTCTAAGAATGTTTGGATGTGTGTTAATGCAAGATAGTCGAGTTTTTACTTATGCTTCAAGGTAATTGAAACCCTATGAGAAAAATTATCCCATTCATGATTTAGAATTAGCAGCTATGGTGTTTACATTGAAAATTTTGGAGACATTACTTACATGGAGCTTAATGTGAAGTTTTCACGGATCACAAGAGCTTGACATTACTTATTCACTCAGAAGGAGTTAAACATGAGACAAAAATGATGGTTGGAATTGCTGAAGGATTACGATCTTAAGAGTAGTTACCATCCTGGCAAAGCTAATTGAGTGGCAGATGCATTGAGTAGAAAGATAGCAGGAACCCTAGCATCTATATGGACTTGGCAGCAACAATTGATTTCAGAATTGGAAATGTTGGAAATAGAGACACTGGAGTCAACAGAGTAATACTTGGCAACTTTGTTGCACTGTAATCGAAAGGATCAGAGAGGCTCAAATGAAGGATAATGAGTGTAACAAGTTTAAGGGACAGGTGACCAGAGACTCAAACCTACAGTTACATACTGACGAAAGCTTATGGTTTCGAGACAGACTATGGGTATCTGGTAATACACAATTGAAACATGACGTGATGAAGGAAGCTCACAATAGTAAATTTTCTATCCATCCAGGAGGGATGAAGATGTATAGGGATTTAAAAAAAACTTTTGGTGGAATGGTCTGAAACAAGATATTGCAGAATTTGTAACTCGATGCTTAGTTTGTCAGAAGGTGAAAGCAGAACATCAAAGACTTGGAAGGTTGTTGCAACCCTTAGATATTCTTGTGTGGAAATAGGAGCATATCACTATGGATTTTATGATTGGTTTACCGAAAACACGAATAGGTAAAGATGTCATTTGGGTGATTATGGATAGATTGACAAAGTCCGCACATTTCTTGCTGATAAAGTTACAACTTTGATGGAAGAGTTAGTTAAACTGTACAGGGATAATGTGGTTCGATTACATGTGGTTCCAGTAACGGTTGCATCAAACCAAGATATGAGGTTTGTCTCACATTTTTGGAAGAGTTTAAATGATGAGTTCGGCACTACCTTATCCCTCAATACAGTATTTCATCCACAAATAGACGAACAATCAAAAAGGGTAATTCAGATTTTTGAGGACATGCTTCGAGCATGTGTTATGGATTTTAAAGGAAGTTGGGTGGATTACTTAACCTTGGTGGAGTTTTCGTATAATAAGAGTTTTCAGACAAGTATTGGGATGGCTCCATTTGAGGCATTATATGGAAGGAAGTGCAAATCCCCTGTTTGTTTGGATGAAGTGGGTGAGAAAGTGGTTATAGGACCAGAGTTAGTACAGATTATAAAAGAAAAAGTAGTGGTAATCAAATAACATCTTCGAGTAGCTCAAGATCGACAAAAGAGTTAGGTAAATGATCATAGACGGCCACTAGCTTTTGCTCAAAGTGATAAGGTGTGCTTACGTGTATCACCTATGAAGGGTATTATGAGATTCGATCAAAGTAGAAAGCTTAGTCTGAGATTGTAGATCCCTTTGAGATATTGGAAAAGGTTGGAGACTTAGCTTATCGTCTGGCATTAACATAAGCATTGTCACGAGTTCATAATGTGTTTTATGTATTGCAGCACAGACAGTATATTCCTAACCCAAGCCATGTTTTGGAAGTTGAACCTCTACGAGTGTAAGAGAATCTCACATATGAGGAACACCCAATTTGAATTATGGATTGAAAGGATCAAGTTTTGAGAAAAAGGGTCATACCTTATGTGAAAGTGCAGTGGTCTAACCATATACTGAGAGAAGCTACTTGTGAGTTGGAAGAAAAGATGACCAACAGCTATCTTTATTTGTTCGATACTTCTGGTTAGTCGTAAAGTTTATGGGACGAAACTTTTATAAGGAGGGTAAGATGTGGTGCGCAGGAAAAAAAAATACCAAAACTTAGCATCTAAGATCTTAACACCACTAAGCGTCCTCTCATTTTTCTACCTAAGCCCCCGACCCCCACTACCTTTCTTTCTCTCTTTTGAACCGTCTACCCCATCCCTATATATATATATATATATACATAAATTATTAGGATTTTCTTTCTTTGTTTCTCACTTGTCTTCCTTTTATCTAGAGAGCACATGAGCAGCTAAGGTAAGTTTTTCTTTTTATTTTAATTAGTTAATATATATTAGTTAGTTAGAAATGGTTATATTTTATATTTAGGTTGCTAAAGTATAATTTTTAGGACCTAAATTGCTTTAGGATTTTTATTTGGTTAATGTTAGGGAGGTCTCAAGGAGGTACCAAAATCGATAATTCGAGTAGATTCGGAGTTTTCTTCGTTCTAAGGTAAGTAGAGGCTAGACCCCAACTCTAAAAATGTTTTTATTTTATGATCATATGAAACTATTTATTTTTTATATTGTTTAATTAGATTGAACAAGTGAGTTTTGATTTTGCATGGGTAATGAATGTGTTAAGTTTTGGAGAATTATTTTGAGCTCTACTTTGGAATTATTTTAAGCATTGTTTGACCTTGCATCATATATGAGTTTTGGAGAAAGCTTGATTTTGGAATATATATATTTATAGATATATGAATTTTTGAGGATTGGCTTTATAATGGTTTTGAGCATTGAGCTTCTGATAGTCTCTGGATTAATCATGGGGGGAACGATGTTCCACCTATATGTTATGTTTCCTTGGGCAAGGACAAAAAGCCCCACACATCTGTTCTGGCCTACCTGGTGCGAGAGATAGCCAGGCGTGATATCATATATCTAACCCATTATTATCCTTTGTACTGTTTTGAGCTCAGTGCAAAAGTTATGATTTAAAGAGTATTGTTTTGAGGACTGTTCTGAGAAGGTTTAATGTATGATAATTGTTTTAAGAAATGTCTGATTACAACTAAGATATGCTTTGGAAAGATGGCTAGAAAACTGCCTTAAAGGATATTTGGAAATATAAAGAATTATTTATTGAGAAACATATTTATGGATTTTATAGTTTAGTCCCTAAACTTTGTTAAACATACTATTTTTAAGGTCGAGATTATTTGCAAACTTTCTAAAATTATGATTTTTTGCGAGGAAATGTTTAAACTTCAAAAGGGACATTTTACTTGATTAAGCAAGAATAATTTGCAAACGCCTCTTCAATCCCAAAAGTTAGAGTTTGTCCTCTACTTACTGAGTAGTTGTATTCACTTCTCTCTCTCTCTCTCTCTTTTTTTAGTCCAGGTTACCGCCAATGTAAGAGTGGATTCGAAGACGTTTTGGAATGAGCTTGGGAGAAAAAGGGGTATAGAAGACTGTTTTGGATTTTCTATTATTTTGTCAATCTTGAATTTCTTCGTGTTTTGTTCACCTTTTGAACTTTGAGTTTGAGTAACGATATTTCGGTTTCAGTTTTCTTTGTACTCTAATACGTATTTTGAAGCCTTATGTCCTTATGAGCACAACATGTCAGTCTCATATTCAGGGAAGCCCAGATTTGGGCATGACACACTTGGATATCATGGTCCTTCTTAAAGTTGACCACTTCTTCTTGAATCTCTGGCTTCTTGAGTGGAGTTTGTCTTGTTTCGCTACTTTTCTCCAAACTATTCATCAGATAGAATACTCTTGCTCTTGGGTACATTTTGCTAAGCCTTCAACTAGCCTTGTTAGATTTGCCAGTTGTTCTTTTCAATGCTAAGCATTCCAGTCAACATAACTAGCGATAATGATAAAGCAGTTGAATCTTTAGCCATCGAAGATTCATACACTAGATTCTCATAACGAAAGTTGTTATCTGAGTCGGTACTTGAGGATTCATCACCTTTCTTTATAAAGGATGATGCCTTAGGAGCAACTAGTGTATTTTGGACTTCATTTTGAGAAAGTTCCCTTGCTTTGCTTCTTTGCTTCTCGTTATTATCCCAACACTTGATGCTACGACGAAAGCAGTGAAAGTTTCCTTGACAGCAGCAGCCCTGGAACATTTTGACTTTGAGTTATCATTCTCAGGAGCCACTGGTATTTGATACTTGAAGTTTGAATGACTTGAATTTTTAAGAGAAGAGATAGGAGGCAGTGATTGTCCCACTGGGTATGCCAAAATTTGTATGCAGCAAAATCTTAAGTCTGAAAAATTGGACGCAAGACAAGTAGCAAACAATGTGATTCGATGTATGATATGGTAGCAGTTAAAAAATCTATAGGGAATTCCTAGTTTGTAAGAGAATCCTCCAATTCTTCTCTTTAGGAAAGTTGGGAGCTTGTTATCAAATTGACCGAACTTTGAGCATGAATGATAGATTAGAGTCGCTGGAGCTTTCTTTGATCTTTGAGAGGAAGAAGGCACGGAACACTGCGAGTAAATACTTGAACTTTGAGGAAGACATTTGTTAGAGAGCTTTTGGGAAGAGTTTCCGGAGAGAGAATTTTTCACTTGCCTCGAACTTGACTGTCTTCTGAATGATCTTTCAACCTTAGGAAAGACCCTTATTTATAGGCAGAGATAGGGCATTAGGTTGCTTGGCCACTAAGCGACCCATCATCAGTTTTAGGCCAACCCAACTCATAATTTGATGAGGTCCATTGGCTTGAACCCATCATTTAATAGATTTAATATAAAATGATTTTAGGCTCAATTTAATTGGGGTGCAAGTGCATCGATTTTAAATTTATTGGGTTTTATTTAAAATGGGTTTAGACATTTTTTAAATAATTCCAAATCCGACCAAATTTAAATGGCCCAACTCAAATGATCCAATCTTCATGGCCCAAAGATCTCTTTTATTAATTTAATTTAAATAACCGGGACTAAAAGAATATCTATTTTATTTAGTTTTTGATTAAATAAATAAATTAAGATTTATTGTCTACAAATACCAGCAAATAATGATATTTTCTTCCTAAATAAACAATAATACACACCATGGTGACAAGTGGGTTAAATTTCAATTTCGTCCCTCAAAATATGCACTTATCTCAACCAAGAACGTTAATTTAAAAAGCTCTATAAAAAGTCCTTCAAAGTATTACAATCGTGTAAATTGAGTCCTTCGATTCGTGTAAACAGTCAACTCAGATCAATTAAGCATTTGGCACTTAAAATAAATATCCAAAAATATTTTAGGGTTAATAGGGTGGAAAGAGGTGAGCTTCCAACTCAGCATGCAGCACTAACCCGTATTGAAGAGTTAAAGAAAAACCATTTTCGAAAAATAGGACTGGAATTCTTAGGAAAACACTTAGCTACTTATAGAATAATCCTCTAAAACTATCATCATTTAATGAAAAAGATGTGTCTCGGGGGCTGTTTTACAAGTTAAAAACACTTTAGGTGCTATCTGGATATTTTTTTTAAAAAAATACTATTTTCCTTGCTTTAAAGATAATATTGAAAATTTTGGACTAATAGGAATTTGCGCGTTATGCCATACGCCTAAGCAGACCAATCCAAGAACAGCCCATTTTTTTTTCTTCAATAACCACTTCAAATTTGATAAAAAGAGTATAGAAAATTCTTACACTCATCCTTTAATCATCATAGTCAATTACACAAACATTAACATGACCCAATCATGATATGGTGACAAAAACGTTGGTTTTAGTGAATCCATACTTCATCTGGACATTTAATTAATTAATTAATTAATTATGCAATTAATAACTTCGGTTGATCATGAATGTCACACATATCGTGCATCGGTGGTCCTTGGGTCATGAAAATATCAAAATCATACTTAATTCATAAAAAAGACAGCCATATTAAAATCTCATAAAACCATATACTTTTGCAAATTCGATGCTTAAAGAATGTCAATTGTGACTCTAGGATTAAAGATTAGATCTTACTACCTCCATTTCATAATATAAGGTTAAGTTGTTTTTTTACACAAATTAAGAAAACATGAAATCAATGTGTTTTTTTATAGTAAAATACCTTTAATACCCATTTATTAATTTTATAAACTTCTTTTTCCAAGGCTTTATCTCCTGTGTCCTATGTTCTCTCTTCTATATTTTAAGGCTTTATCAATTGTGAATAAGTTTAGGTTTTGATAATTATTATGTAGTGATAGATTAAACAGATATAGTTATTCTTAGGAAAAAAGTTTATAAAGGGAAATTACCTTATAATATGAATCTTCAAATATGGCAACTTAACTTTATATTATAAAATGGAGGTAGTACTTATCTTAAGCTGTCGAACCTGCAACTCCAATCAAAAGCCCTAGCTCTCCCTCCCTTCTGCTTCTCTAGCATCTACGAACGACGCCAGAGACACAATATACCGTTAGGTTAATTAAGCTTATAATAATTATTTCTTTTTTTACACTTATGGCCCTCATCCTTTTTAACCTTTTATTAAAACACCCCAAAACCTATCATTAATAAAACTTAAAGTTCGATATTTTTTCTACCATCAAAATATAAATATAAACTAGCCCCAAAAAGCCCCGGGAATTATATTCCCCCTCCTTACAAAAAGTTTCAGCCTCGAAACTTACGTCTACCCCAAGCAAATAACATACAAAACAAATAAAAAGAACATGAAAACTTATAAACGAACTTACCTCTTCCAAGCTCTATGAGAGAAAAGATTCTCGCATTTCCTATAGTATGTTGGTTTTTTGCTGTGGGTTTCTATTGTTGCTCAGCAAACTTCTCTTCCTAAATTCGCTGAGGACAGTTTCTTATCTTGTGCCCTGACCACAATGAAAGCAAGTTCCCAAAGGGTGTCTGATCAGCTAAAACGTCGCATTTCTTGTTCAATTGTTGCATTTTTCTGTTGTAGTTCAAGAATCAAGAAGCTTGATTAGTAAAAGGCGTGCCTTTTGAAGTCCTTTGTCACTTTGCTTTTGAGCTTTTGGCATTCCTCGCCATCTCTGACTTGATGCGGGATACTTCTTTCGAAAGTCTCATAATAGTTCTTATTCTCTACAACTGAGAGTAGCCTGTGAATTTCCAATAGTAGCCCTTCCTCAAACTTCAGCATCTTCAGATAGTCATCTTTTATGATCATCGGCACGTACTCTCCTAATGCATTGAACTGACTGTTGTATTCAACGATCGACATATGCTCAGTTTGCTTAAGTAGGAAGAACTACTTTTGTCACTCTACTCGGATGGATTGAGGAAAATAGTTATTTACAAATTCTTCCTTGAATTCGTTCCATGTAACACCCGTCCATTAGCTGTAAGTGCAGACACCACACTTTCCACCACTTCTCAGCTCTCCATACAAGGAATGGTTTCGCCACTGTCACCTTCATGTCCTCAGTAGTCTCGAGCACCTCGAAGTTTCTCCCCATTTCGTTGATCCACTTTTCAGTTTTCTTGGAACATGAACATTCGTCAAAAGTAGGCATGTGACTTTTCTTCAGCCGCTCAAAATGAGAACGAGGTCCGGTGTGATTTTGTCGTTCCATCTGAATTCGCATTTGCTCTTGTAACATCGCTTGTTGATTTTGCATTGCTTAGTGACCATTATTAGTGCACCAGCCATATCGAAGCAGGAACAAGTGCAGGTGGAAGAATAGGTATCGGTGCAAGGGCAATTTTTTCATTTGGCACATTAGGAGTATGTCGTCCCTGCCTCCTTCCTTGTTGGTTCCCCAAGTTAGCCAACGTAACGTTCATGTTATCCTCCATGTCCTCACGTCCCCTCGAGGTTCCTCCGGGTCTTCTTGCAGATGGCATCTTATACTACACAAACAAAACACATATAGCAATAAACAAACTATTAAGTTTCCCCTTTAATCATTCTAACCCTAACTTAAGGTTACTTGTAACCTAGATTACGTGTCTCTCATACCCTTCCCCAAGATTGTCTAAACCTGACTCTAATACCACTAAATTTCAAGCTCCAAAACCTCGTGACAAAACACGGCCGCACTAAGGGCACAAGGCCTCTTACATCTCATATCATAAAAGGAAAAATTATAATTAAAAAAAAAACTTAGGATAAGAACATCTATAACAAAAGTCATAACTTATTACATGACTCTCGCACAATGGAAAGTTCTTAAACATAAAAGAGAAGCAACTCTACAAATACTAAAATCTATCTAAGCTTCTTCGCCAAAAGGAACTTCCTCACATTCATCTCTGACATCTTCTTTAGAAATCTTATTATCTACAAGAGGATAAAAAGGGGTAAGCTTCCAACTCAACAAACAACACTAACTCGTAACCAAGAGTTAAAGAAAAACCATTTTCGAAAATATTACTAGAACTTTTAGTAAACCGCTTAGTTACGTACAGAATAATCCTCTAAAACTATCCTTATTTAATGAAAAAGATATGATTTGGGGGCTGTTTTAGAAATTAAAAATACTTTAGGGGCAATCTGGATTTTTAAAAAAAAAAAGAAAAATACTATTTTCCTTGCTTTAAAGATAATATTGAAAAATTTTGACTAATAGAAAATTTTTAGAAACTAATGCACAAGAAGCCATAGTTGCAATTCTTTGGGGAAAAAAAAACACATGAAAAAGTAACATACTCAGGTTCATAAAACCAAGCCACTCATTAAATCAAACAAGTAGTATGTGTGATCCAAGTAACAAAAGTTCTGCCCAAAAAAAAGCTAAATAAGAAAAGCTAAGCAACATGGCCATTATTGATCAGCTGGTCACCGGCACATTATGTCGTGCGCCTAAGTAAACCGGTCAATGACCGCTGATAAAAATACCGATACATATTTTTTTTTCTTCGATAACCACTTCAATTTAATAAAAACCATTATAGAAAATTCTTAAACACATTATTTAATTATCATAGTCAATTACACAAACATTCAACATGACTTTATTATGATTTGGTGACAAAAATATTGGTTTCAGTACTCATATTTCGTCTAAACATACTTTGTCTGAACATTTAATTAATCAATTGCATAATTTATAACTTCGATTAATCATGAATGTCACACATATTATGGATTTTTCTGAGCCGGACCCATTTTTAAAAAGGTCAGACTGAAGTGGGCCACTTTTTTTTTTTTTTTCGATTCAGGCCATAACGTACAATGATTGTGCGTTATCATTAAATGATAACGCACAACCATTGTGCGTTATCAGTTAATTAAGCTAATCAGCCAACATGGCTTATAACGCACAATCAGTGTGCGTTATCACTTGGCATAACGCATACTTATTATGCGTTATCAGCCACGTAATTATTTTTTTAATTTTTTATTTATTTTTTATTTTTTTAAATTTTTTTTTCAAATTTTTTTTAAATGTTTTTTTAAATATTTTTTTTTGTTTACAATTGTGTTATTTAATTTATGTTATTTTTTTGAATGAACATTTTTTTTGTTTTTAATAAAAATTTCTTTTGGAAAAACTTATAATTGTATAAGTTTTTTTTTAGTAATTTGTTTAATGAATTGTTTTTTTAATGAAAATTTGTTTTGGAAAAACTTATAATTGTATAATTTTTTTAAAAAGACTGTATTTATTATATTTAACTTATTTTGTGCTATTTATATCATTTGCTTGGAAAATATATTTACATTTTGACCATTTCATTGCAAGTTATTTGAACAAGTAATACTAAAGAAACCGTAAAAATTTAGAGCAATGATGTAGTAATTAGAAGAAATTGAAAGAAAAATTCCATTATTATAAACATGTTTTATTACAACTATTTCAAGAAAATGTCAAACTTATACATTGCTCGGTCCAGGGTTATTACAATTTTTCCTATTATGTCCCGGCATGCGACATCTACCACATCTTGGGGGAGAATCCGGATTTCTATAATCCATTTCCCCCTGAAATCGCTTGCCTTGTTTCCTACCCCGTTCCTTTTTCATGTTTGGAGGATAGAATGTCAAATTAAAAGGGACATCTCTCCAAAAGTTCTCACCAAGACCAGATGAAAATTCGCTTGGTAAGTTTTTATGTACATTTGTCGCGAATATATCTCCGGTACATAAGCATCTGTTCTTGACCCATTTTCTCTACACACTGCAAGAACATAAGAACAAGGCAATGTATATGTTTGCCATTTTCCGCAACTACAAAATTTATTATTTAGCCGCAATGTATAAACGTTGTTGCCCGTACTAGAAACTCGGATTGGAGATTTGACCATGTATATTCCCTCTCGCGGATTGTAAGTTGTAATTTGTGTTCTCTTGATTGCAGTTCTATCTGCAAGAACTTGTCAAAAATTCGAGTTGGAAATGGATGCACACAATTTTCTGCCTCTTCACGGTGTTTGTGAAAGTACTTAACTAGTTTGTTGAATATTAGTTCAGCCAGGGCTTTTAAAGGTAGAACCCTAGCTTTCTTCAACACACTGTTAAGTGCCTCGGAAATGTTGGTTGTCATGATACCGTGTCTGTGACTGCCATCATGCAACAGTGTCCATTTCTCTGCGTCCAACTTCATCAAGTAAATGTATGCATCCACATTTCTTTCTTGAATCTCCTTCATTACACGGTCAAATTTCCATTGTTTCATTTCTGTTCCGGCCTGCCACATCAAGCTTTTTAGGGTTTTATTTTTAAAGGTCTTGTTGAAATTTGCTCGAATGTGACGTAAGCAAAACCGGTGAACTGCAAATGGTGGTTGCCACAAAGGTTGACTTTGAATAGCTGAGAAAATACCTTTGTGGCAATCAGAAATGAGGCATATGTGGCGATCTTTGACTACGTATTCTCGCAAGTTTTTAAGGAACTAATTCCAACTCTCGAAAGATTCCTTATCAACAATTGCAAAAGCAAGTGGGAACAAGTGATTATTTGCATCCCACGTACTTGCAATTAACAGCACGCCCTTGTATGGTCCTCTTAGGTGTGTTCCATCCACAAGAATCACCGGCCGGCAATATGGAAATCTGTCTATACATGGCAAGAAACACCAGAAAACAAATTTGAAAACATAATTAGGGGGACTGCTTGTTCTGTGATGCAAAAATTCGTAGACTGTCTCCTGTACAGCTTGTAAGTATTTGGATAGAATATGATGTTCGAAACAGATTTGAAGACAGGTTTCTATGTTTGTTTTATTCTATCTGTACAAGGCATATGTGTTCTTTAACGAATCTGGTTATTTCCCACCGATTGTGCGTGGCTTTCTTTTTTATACGGATGTACCATGCACAGTAATTATCATCATTGTGATGGTAACATCTTGCGGTCCATGTATCTATCTTACTTTTCATAACCCGGTACTCACACCCCATACTGACAAAGTACTTACAAACCGCACTTACTGCCTGCATTCTGTCAACGAATCTCATGCCTAACTGTATGTCATTCATGGAATCGTTCCAGTCGAGTAATCGGACGGTACCAGATTCTATAGTGTCATCTACAGGAGAAACCAAGCCAATATCTAAGAATGCTCCAGATTGTGTGTAGTCATACCTAGCGTTGCTAAACCATTGGCTGTTCTCCCATTGTTGTACTGTGTTTTCGGTGACCGAGTTGACAGGGTTTACAGGATTGATTGGAGTTTGGAACTCTCCTTCGTCCGGTTCATTGTCATCATCCGATTCAGATTGACTAGAAACGGCATCATCTCCGTATGACCCGTCAACCTCATCGTCATCATTGTTTACGGCAATGTAGGTATACGTGAACACGCCCATATCTGAACTAACACCAAAGCCCCTCCAATCTGTCGTGCACCTCCCAAAGCCGCCGTGCACAGCTGCCTATACAGAAACCCAAGAACGCAACTACCCCAGCTATATGTCCTAATAGCATCAAAATCCTCCAACAAGCTGAGATAGCGCACGTGAACCAAATTCCCAGAGAAGTCGGGAAGCATGTGTCCGCCAATAATTAAGAAAATAAATCTACGAGTGCGCAGGATTAGATTGTCGTCAGTCTCTGAACCGGTGAACGCTCTCAGAATCCATGCTTCCAATGGTTCCTTCTTCACTTTGTAACCGGAAAAGTGGCTGAGAGACAACTACACACCAAGAAGTCGCTCGATAACGTCAATCCAGTATTGTTTAGGGTGTAAACTCCAATTAGGCCTGGTAACAACTGTGCCGTCTATCCCTAAAACCTACAGCGCCTGTACATCTTGAAGTGTAATCGAGACTTCACCGCACGTTAGATGAAATGTGTGGATCTCTGGTCTCCACCTCTAGACCAATGCGGTGATAAGCGCGTGGTCCAATCCAATATAACCACACCTAAAGACTCCCCCCAAACCGGTTCTATCAATAATCTCAACCAATCTAAGAGAGCCGCACTATAGCACTGGAATAGGTTGCGGCCAAAACACCTACACTGGAGGTCAGTATAACACGTCTCCCGATACCCACTCCAGATCAAACCCGATCTGTGCTCGTGCTATCTGGATAAGACGTCAGTGACAATGGGCCCCGGATGCACATGTGTTGACACTTCTTCTATCTACACTAAGTATAGTTTCTAGATATTGTGAACATCGATATGTTAAAATTAAAAAGTTTTAAACATATTCTAATTCCAAGAATATTAAGATTTAACTGTTATTACGTTTAACGGTTGTAAAGTTTATAGCTTTACGTTCTCATATTTCCAAATATTAGGTATAAATTTAGGGATTTTTAAATAAATAAGATTTTAAAGTTTTTAAGGTTTACTGTTACGTAATAAATTACACTTTTACGGTTAGTTTTTAAGGTTCACTGTTAAAAAGTTTCTACTTCGACGGTTTATTGTTCGGTGTAACTTTTTGGATTTTGGCAATAGATTTTTTTGTTTTCTTGTATTTAAAGTAATAGATTTTTGTGTTTTGGTAATAAATTTTCTTGTGTTACTTATACTATATTTTATAGTTAAGCATTTTACTATTTCATAAATTCGCTACTACGTTTTTAAAGTTTAAATAAAAGTATTAATTACTAAAATATAAATTTCCAAGTACCGGTTCCCATATTTTTAAATGAAATCCTAAAACCTAATATCAATTTTTAAATGAAAAAAAATTATATACATAACATTAAAAAATTCGTACACATTTATTAATAACTACAATTTTAAACATAAATCCAGACCACACTTTCACCAAAAAAAAAAAAAACATAATGTAAAATTTTGGATTTTAATAATAGATTTTTTAAGTTTTGTATTCTTTAAATTTACAATTTTTAGGTTGCAGAAAATAAAGTTTCAATAATTTCTACTATTTAAAAAAATAAAAATTAAAAATATCAAATTACAGATTCTCATATTTTCTAACATTCAAATTAATTACCTAAATAATTAAAAAAAATTCTATTAATCATAAAGTAAGAAATTAAACCTAATTATCCAAATAAATTCATGAAAAAAATCCTAAACCCTAATATCACTTTTTTAATGAAAATAAAAATTCGTACACATTTATTAATAACTACAATTTTAAACATAAATCCAAACCACACTTTCACAAAAAAAATTAAAAAAAATATAATGTAAAATTTTGGATTTTAATAATAGATTTTTAAGTTTTGTATTATTTAAATTTTACAATTTTTAAGTTGCTAAAAAAAATTTTCCATAATTATCCAAATAAATTCATGAAAAAATATTATCCCTAATATCACTTTTCAAACACAAAAAAACAATTACAAACCTAAAATTATCAAATTTGTACAAATTTATTATACAATTTTAAACATAAATCCAAAAATTAAAAAAATGTAAAATTTTGGATTTTAATAATACATTTTTAAGTTTTGTATTATTTAAATTTTACAATTTTTAAGTTACAACAAAAAGATTTGTTTTCATATTTTCTACATTTAAAAAAATGTTAAAAATATCGAATTACATATTCTCATATTTTCTACTCAATAATTTATACGAAATATGCAAAATAATAATCTAAATAATTTCTAATAATCATAAAGTAAGGTAATAAAGTAAACATAATTATCCACATAAATTAAAGAAAATAATACATCATCCTAATATCACTTTTTAAATTCAAAAATAATTATATAAATAAAATTATCACATTTGTACAAATTCATTAATAACAAACATTTTAAATATAAATGTAAAACACATTTCCACAAAAAGAAAATTAATTCAAGTTAATAAATAAAATTCATAAAAAACATTAACAAACAACAAATACAGAAATAATCACACTTAATATGTAATAAACAAAAAAAATTCTAAATAACTAAAAGCTTACTGAAAATTTAAAATGTAGCTTTAGTAGCCTTCGTACTCCAAATCCTTAATAGCCTTCGTACTCCAAAGAAAATCTCCAAGATTTACTAATTTAACTGTAATTTTCAAAATAAAATACACATTTATTAGATAAAAAGAAATCAACACATAATAATAAGAAAAAAAATAGAGTAAAATAGCTAGCAGTTGGTAGAGGCAAGAACAAAAAATTTTCTGAAGAAAGAAGGATGAAAAAAGGAAGAAGAATGAGATGAAGGTGGCTGAAAAAAAAGAAGAAAGAATGAAGGAGGAAGGAGGCTGGAAAAACAGTAAGGGGGAAGGAGAGGAAATAGAGAAATAAGGAGGAAGAAATGAGGAAAGAGAGTAAAAAAGGGGGTGGGGAAATGGGGCTCAAATAGGCTGGGGGAAAAGAAAAAGGGGGAGGAAGGGGGGGGCTAAACTAGGGTAGAAAAAAAAAAGGGGAAGGGGCAGCGGCCCTAGGGTTTCTTTATAACATGATAACACACAGTCAGTGTGCGTTATCAGCTTAATAATGCATAATAGATGTGCGTTATTAAACTTGATAATGCACAGTCATTGTGCGTTATCTACAGCTCAGCGCCAGCTGAGATCCACGTCAGATTTTTACGCGATTAACGTGGTGATTAAGGATAATGCACAACGATTGTTTGTTATCTGCGTTATCATCTCTGATAACACACAATCATTGTGCGTTATGGCATTAACCTAAAAAAAAAAAAGTCCCACTTTAGTCTGGCCTTTTTTAAAATGGGCCCGACCCAGAAAAAAACCCATATTATGCTTCGGTGGCCATTAGGTCATGAAAGTATAAAAATTATACTTAATTTATAAAAATACGGCCACATTAAAATCTCATAAAATCGTATACTTTTGCAAGTTTGATGCTTAAAAGAATGTCAATTATGACTATAGGATTAAAGATTAACTGTTACTTACCTTAATCTGTCAAACATGTAACTCCAATCAAAACTCTACCTCTCCCTCCCTTCTGCTTCTTTGGCGTCTATGAACGATGCTAGAGACAAAATATACCGTTAGGTTAATTAAACTTATACTAATTATTTCTTTTTTTTACACTTATGGCCCTCATCTATTTTAACTCTTTATTAAAACACCCCAACATCTATAATTAATAAAACTTAAAGTTCAATATTTTTTCTACCTTCAAAATATAATTATAACTATCCCCCAAAAGTCTCGGGAATTATAATTAGTACCTCAATAACGTAACTAAAGCAAAAAATGATGAAGTATGGTTAGGAGTATACCTTTAAGAATTGTTCGTTTTTTAAGTTTTGTGGTAATGGAGGAGGTTGTTAAACCTGCTCTTGATGTTCCTCGCATTGCAGCCCTGAATGATTTCAGGTTTTAAGTATTATAAGTCATTCTTTTCAAACGAAACACACTTGAGGCATAGTTTGGGAAGAAATAAAAGCTATTCTCTTGCACAAAATCACAGCTTATATGTATTTCTTTTGGAACGAATGACTTATCCCTTCATATTACCCCACATAAGCAACTCGTGTGGTTTTTTTCTTTTTTTTTTCTTTTAATGGACATTAAGTGTTTGACCCTAAAAAGATACTATTGGATTATTCTAAATTTTTTAAGGATTATAACAGTAAAATATAAGTTTCAAAGACCATATCATGTTAGGGTATAAACTTTAGAGATTAAATAGATTACTTTGCCGACTATATTAGGAGCCCTTCGTCTACAAATTACGTTTTGACTAAGATTGAAAAAAATTGAGATTTTTTTAAAAGACAAGCTTTCTTTTAATATGAAAAGGCAACTGAAGACGAGTGTCAGCATTTGACAAACCATTAGCATGTCGTTTGGCTTTGTGACAGACCTAATCCTCAGACTCGAGCTCGAGTCTCCCCCCCCTCCCCCCATCCGAAAAATTTTAAAACCTTTAGAAAGTACAGATTTTTTACATTCAAGGCTTCCCATAATTTTTTTTCGATAGAGTCCCAAAATTCTAGCAAAATTGTTATTGTTCTTCAGCTCCTTCAACCTTTTTGTCCTAGTTCCGCCATTGCTCAAACTTATGTATTGTAGACACTTCAACACAAAACCCCTTGAAGTTTCTTTATCATGTAAGGGTATAGTTTCAAGTTGTCACCAAACACTCATGAACAATAATGAATTTCCTAAAATTACATAGAAATTTGGAAATGTTTAAAGAAAAGAAGAGAAGCTCGCGTTGATCTCTGCTCTACATGAGGTAAGTGTGAAAAGTATGATTACCATTTTCAAATATTTATTTTGTCATAATGGAAACCTTCACTAAAATAGTTGATTGTCAACCTGTGAGTGATACCAAAGTCATGCATCACCCTATAGGGCACCCATGGGTCAAACAAGAGAAGGCAAAGCTTATTTTTCACATTATTATGTCAAAGAGAAAAATTTACCCCTAAGATGGAAGAAAAGTTCTACAAAGACTATATTTTATCAAGACAAATGTACTTTTGGAGGATTTGAATTGGTCTGAAAGCAGATGAAAATCAGGAGAAACAAAAACCAACTGTAATAAACAGTTTATGTAGACATAAACAAAGAATTAATACAATATCTTCTCTCTGCTCCTTCCTGTTCTCTTCCCTTTCCTTTCCTTTCCTTTCCTTTCCTTTCACTCCGAACAGAGGTCATGTGCACTGGCAATAACTTTTCAAAGTTACAAGTAAAGAATCCATGTGAAGAAAAGTTTCTGCAGCTAGCATAGTTGCAGTGTTGCATATTTCGAGTGAAACAGAGAGGTCCCAAGTCATTTTTTACGAACAACTTTCAAAAGTTATAACCGGGATCATTTTCATTGATGGAGAAGAAAATACATTTTCTGGAAACTGAAAACATTCACAAGGAAGAATAATTTGAACTTAAGAAATGGCATACAATTCTCATTACCGTAATAAAAGGCTTTTCTCAGATACCATTTGTCGAATGTCTGAATCACATTCTATGTAGATCTCAACTTACATTTATATCACAAAATGAAAAATGATGTAAACCTCAACAAACCGAAAGAAGCTGTCCTAGTGCAAGGGTCATGAGAACAAGTAATTCTCTTGATCCCAACAAGCTGGGAAAACCACACATTTATCAGAATATATGAGAAAGAATTCTCCTTAAAAGATATTGAAAAAGGGAAGAAAAAGCCCTTTTCAACCGAGAGAAGGAAAAAAAAAATCACATGTTACAGGATGGACAAGTAGATTAATGATCATGTTCTACCACTACATAAAGTCAGACATTCTTCTCCTATGATGCCCAATTGAACCTCTCAAGTTGGGATCAGAGGAACTAACCATCGTCCCTCGTGAAGAAGGGCGTATATTTGATTCCAAGCCATTCAATTTGGCATCCTCTATAGTAGAGTTCTTCAATTCTCCATATCGAGGTCTTTTATTCGAGTTCTTTAGAATAGCTCTGAATCCTGAATAGCTGTTTGATTGGGAACCAGAAATTTGAATTGAACTTCTAGTCTCTGATCGAAAGCTTCTCACTTTGCCACTAACTTCTTTTTCTGAACTGCTCTTTCTTTGGCGGCTGGCAACAGTAGAATCCATGAATCGAGGTAACGAATTTGCACCAGCCTTTCTAACTGTTTTTGCTGATACTTTAGGGGTCTCAAGGACTTCATTAGCATGATTCTCTTTTGGACTTTGAGGGATTTCCTCTTCATCTACAGGATTTTGACAGGTTGTTGAGAGAATCTTTCTATTTTCACTTAGCAAAAACTCAGCCTTTAGAATTTGTTTCCTAAGCTTTTCACACTCCTCTTCGGCTTCCTTCATTTCATCCTCGAGTTCAGAAATCTTTTTTTCTTTTTGAACTTTCAACTCCTGAAAGGTGTTTTGCCTATGTTATTCGATGTTTCTATCCAGAGATTATTATTGATGAAGACATTAGAAACATGTACCTCCGAGAGTTCCCTAGTGCACTCAACAGCCCTTGCTCTCTTAGCAAAAGTAATTGAACAAGTGGTTTCTCCAACATCCTCTTCATTTGGACTGACATGCACCATCATTACAACTTTTGATCCGTTACCTAGAATAATTTAACAAAATACTCATAAAAGTGGAGGAATAAACTTGAATTTCATCAAAGACAAGCGAGCTTGACTTCTACTACTGATTTCTAAAGGAAATGCAACATTCTAGAGTTCACATTGCATCATTCTTAGTTATCTATTCGCTAGCAAGATAACAAGTTGAAAGTATATCTATCAGAAGAACTTTCGGATCCAATTCTTAAATGTTACGGTATGAAGGAAAATTGTCTTATCCAACTAATATGGAGTATAGATAATTTACCAAGCGAATCTCTCAGGATTTGTGTCAGCTTGCTGTTTCTGAAAACAGAAATTGTAAAGATTTGTGTCAGCTATTGGTAGTGACTCTTTTAGCGTAAACTAAAGTTTCGCATTTTTTGTACTGCTGTTTACTCTCATAGCTTCATCAGCAAAAATGGAAGAAAACAAGTGGAATAAAGATCAAATCTAGACCAAAATTTTACCTGTACGGCACATGAACTTTCTTTCTTCTAAGGGCTGCAATAACATCCCCGAGGGCAGAAAGAGACAGATTTATTGCCCTTCCTTCATCAAGTGTTTGTCCAGTAGCTCCTGTTTTAAGTAAGCGCTCGCTGCCACCAAGATCAACCATCCATAACTTGCTCACAACTGCATTTCCTCCAGTCCCCTCCCCGGGGTTATATATGGTGATTCTCGTTAAGCTAAACATTAAACACTAAAACAGATCATGTCATTATTAAATAAAATGATAAAAAGGAAGACAACAAATCTCTCAATTGAGTCCCTAACCCACCAATGCGATCTGCTTGACGCTTCATTTACATTGGTCCAAGATGTAGATCTAACGCGCCTCCCCTTGGCATACCACCAACTTGCTTTTGTGAAATTTGAGATTTGCACTTCAGTGAGCCCTTCAATTTCAACTGATCCTCTTGAATCTATTTGAATAGTGGGATTGCTACAACACAATGTGCAAAACCGTTTTAGAGATCATGCTGCAGTAATATGTTCTCAATTTTGGCAATAAAAGATGGATTTCCGGGGCAATAGTACCATCTTGATACAGCATAAGCTCTGCTAGATGGTTTTGGAGCCAGCAAATCCCTAAGACTGCCCAAATAAACTTCCACCATGCTAATCGAAAAAGTCAATGAAGTAGAGCTATCTAAAGAGTTGAGGCTGAAGAGGGCTTGAAGAACACGAGGAATAATTCCGGGTGATTCATTTGTTCCATCCTACGGAACAAAAGCAAAACCTGGTGTTACCATTTATCCTAAGCCAATACAAGAATTAGATATTCAAATTTCAGATTCAGGTAACAACTGACTGACCATTGTATATGTTTTCCCTGTGCCGGTTTGTCCATAAGCTAATATACACACATTGTTTCCATCCAGTGCAGATCTGAGAATTGGCTCAACCTCAACAAACACATCTTCTACAGATTGTTTGAATAGGATAAAATCTTTTACTAAATGACCAGAAAAGCAAAAAAAAAACAGATAATGGAACCAGTATGCTAAAGATATTACCAACCTTGCCTTGCTTCCTGATAGAAAACCTTGTCAAACGCAAATCCTTTCTTATTTGCACCAGATTTAATCACAATCCTATCAGATTCAACTAAAATATGTTGCTGAATTCCCCTCTTTTCTGTGGATAAAAATGGTCTAATCCGACAAAGTACTCTAATGCAACCTACAAATTCAATACATTTCTCATAAAAAACAAAGAAATGAGGAGAATAGAGACAAAGAAACTACAGAACGAAAAAGAAAAGAGGAGGTAAAATGGAGAATCTTTCAAGTACATCAAATTGAAATCACCTTTAATATCCAGTATTTTATTCAATGCTGTTCTTCTCTTCTCAATAAGAGATTTCTCTTTTGTCTTCAAACTTGCAACTTCTCCTACATAAACCGAAACCAAAACACAAAATGAGAGATCACATAGCAATACATATTTTTACTTTAAAAATAATCAAAATCCCACAAAATAATCACCTTCCAAATCCTTTATATTCTGCTCAAGTTGAATCTTTTCACGCCCTTGAACCACATTTTCATCAGTGAAAGGCCCAGATAACTCTCTAGGAGATTCAGGCATTCCAAATGCAGAAGAAAGCCCATCAACAGAATCTGGATTTGACTCCATAGGAAGAGATTTCATCTGGTGTTCCCCATTGTCCAGAGGCAATGAGATCTGTTCTTTCTCCGCAGAAATGTACATTTCTCAAATCTCAGCCGAAAAGTTCAAAATATTGACTCTGAGGAGACCTTCAAAAGATCCGAACAGAGAGTACCAATCCCTTTACAAATACAAATGGAACCTTGATTCTCTTTTAATCAAGGGCAACCCATAAAATCAAAGCCAACATAAAACGCCAAAGAGAGAAATCCAGCTCCTTAGGAGCAAGATGAGAATCTCCTATAAAACTAAGCTGAGCCCACATGAAAAAACTGCAAAATCAACCACCAAAGACCACAGCATCTCTTATAAAATATGCAAACATTTGCATAGAGATTCCCCTTATATTTAAATAAAAAAGGAGTAAAATTGAAGCTATCTCTGCCCAATAAAATATTTAATTCTCCCAGATTTCAAGCAAGAAAAAACAACAAATATATATATATATATATATATATTCAAGCTCTTTAACCACCCCTTAATTTTCAAACCCCAGAGGAACTAAAAGCACGAAATCAATCAACTCTCGTATTCCATTCTCAAGCAAAAATTGCTTCCATTTTTTCCCATAAGAAAAGTAAAACGAGAACGGAAAACAGGAGTTGGGTTTTCAATAACACAACCAGTACTACTACTTGTTTAGGCCTAATCTAGAGTCTACACCTTTCTTGGAGTGATCATCAGTTTTTTTTTTTTTTTTTCAAAAATTTTCCATTCAATCATTGATCACTCCACGAGGACTCTGATTGAGAGGTGGAAAAAGCTTTTTTCTAGACAGTTAGGGAAGTTACAATGGGGAATAAATAAAGAAATCACAGCAATTTTTATGGGATGCTTTGCTTTGTTTTAGCAGATCTAAGATTAGATGTGTCGTAAGAATCTTAAAAAAAAGAAAAAAAAATCAGAAAACAAAAATTTTAAAGGGAGGGGCGTGAGGAGCGTAGGAACACTGAAAAAGTGAAGAATTTTGGATATTTATTAGTGTTGTTTAGCTATTGGTTTTTTATGTTATCTTTTATGTTTATGTCTAAACGTGGAATTATGAAACTTTTGACAAAGGAGGGATTTTGAGGATAAAAGTTTCGGACAAGATGGAGGAAGTGAAGGTAGTCCTTTTGTCAATTGTTATTGGGCTTCATGACCCTTTTGTCAAGCTTTGTCAAATTTGCTTACCTGTAATAACTCGGGTAAATGATCCACTTGGTCTTTAGAGATCGGTGAATTTCATTAGTTGGTCTACAAAGATTTTTTCCAATTATTATAATTCCATTAACTTCAAAAAAAAAAATTACACATAACTTTAGACAATTGTCCATTTAGTATCATTTCTTTGAGTATTGTTCATTAAGGAAACAATTTGATCGGCGGGCAAATAATTTGGCTAGAAATAAGTGAACCCACACCACATTTCTTTGAGTATTGTTCATTAAAGGACACAATTTGATCGGCAGCCAAATAATTTGGCCGGAAATAAGTGGACCCACACCATCTAAGGGTAAACAAGTATTTTTTTTACTAAAACATGTCAATTTCTTCAATAATATTTGAATAGAATTTTATTTTAAAAATTTTTCTCGAGTTTCGTAAAATTAGAGTGTGAGTGAGAATATGGTCCCAAAACTAGAATTTTACATTAGTTTGGGAGCAAAATCCAATTCAAATGCAATCTTTTCTTTTTCACCTCTCTCCCACACTTCTCTCTCTCTCTCTCTCTCTCTCTCTCTCTCTCTCTCTCTCTGTTGCTCACTGCTTTGTGCTTCCCCTTCCCCTTCCTCTTCCCTTTTCCTCCTCCTCCTTCTTCTTCTTCTTTGAATTCTTCTCCTTCTCCTCTAATTCTTCCTGCCTCACCTTTGTTGCTCCTTTCCATCCCTTCTTCCAATCAAATTTTTAAAAATAATATGTGTGATTGTATATGTGTTGATGTATTGAAGAAGGGGTGCAAGGGAGGTATTATGCAAAATGGGAATTGCTAATTTAATTTGGTTTCTAGGTAGAAATAATAGATATGTTGGTGTGGGTGACGAGTTGTTGTGGAGATTTTCCGATGCACAGTCGAGGTGGGTTATAAAGGTTCAATCAGTGATGGGTCTAGAGTTGTGTGTAGAGGTGGTAGGTGTGTAGCGGTGGGAATGAATTTGATTGCGGATTGTTACTCCTAATTCGATTCAATTCCATTCATAATCTCTTCTCCTTGCTCGGTAGTGGTGATAAAGCTAGGTTGCATTTATCGAAGCTCTACCACCGACAGAATGTGACCAAAAACCCCTGGGAATTGCACTTAAAAGGTGTCTTGTAAAGTACCTCAAAAAAACTTTAATTTATGGATCATCTTAGTTGTAAAGTGGGCTTCTTGAATATTAGCATAAACAAAAGGTCCAAATTTAAAAGTGAGCTGGCTATGTTTGATGAAGAAGATGAAGAAATCGTAGAAAAACCATGAGGGTTTTTTATATTCTTGTATTTTTTTTTTTATTGTTTTATTAAATTAAAGGTACATTGAGATTTCAATGTAGTTGTGAGGATAAGTTTCACAGTTGAAACTTTCAAGCTAATTAATCCCATCGAAAATATTTTGTTACTCAATTGATAATGCTCAAAGAAAGGGGTACCAATGACAATTGCCCAAAATTAACGGTACTTTTTTTGCATTAACCCTTATAGTTCTAAATACTTTTAGTTAGTTTTTAAAAAATTCAGCCACAAGTCACAGTCAAAAACTTGCATGTGTCAAACACATGCCACTCTAATGAGCTCAAAGTAAGAACATTCAAATGTTTGTCCTTCTAAAAGTAATTTTCAGAATTGAAATAGCTATAATGAAATCAATATTGCTAAAGTTTTGTGGATAATTCTATTTTGCACTTATCATAATAGCACGTATGTTGAGCGTGCAAGATTTTGATCATGGCTAGTGGCGAGATTTTTTAAGAAGTATGTAAAAATATTTGGTACTATATTGACTAAAGAAAATTGTGGGAACAACAAATGAAATTGGCAACCTTTAAGAACGAAATATGTCGTTTTTCCTAATTTGTATCCTCTACCATGGAGTCCTTAGATCATGCACCTGGATGCACCATGTAACGTACATCCTGTATCATAATTACGTGGTTTCATTTAATTTCAACAATATGTCGAAAAACTAAAACCAATCCCACCCCACCCACTACGATGAAGTCACGAGCTGACTCAACCTCCCAAACCACAATTTCAACTCCTTCGAGAACTCAATGGTTTCTTCTATTCTTCGATCAACAACAACTAAGAAGATTTGTTTCTTTGATTTCTTCTTCTCTATGTCGATCAACAACAGTTAAGAAGACTTGTTTCTTCGACTTTCTTCTTCTCTACTTTAAATCATCCATCTCTTGACCCTTTTCTTTTTTAGAAAATAGAGTCTCTAACCAAGAATAATAGTACCAGTAGCAATGAAAACAAGTAAAAAATTGAACGGTTTCTCTTCAAGTAACTTCGAAATTGGAGTTTTCTTGATCTATGTTTCGTTTAAATCATATTCCATTAGTTTTATTCCATATTGTGTTTGAAATTATAGTTTTATGGCGATGTTCATGTTATTAATATGAATTCTAGCTTTGTTTTACTTTTTTTTTCTTTTAGTTTGTTTTCCAGTGAAGTTCCATTTAATGTGTAGTGTTAAGAAGATTTCTATGATTCTTGTTTATGGTCAATGTTTTTATATGTAATGGTCCATTTTTTCATACTATGATGTCCATGTTTTTATACTTTATGGTTCATTAAATGTAGAGAATAGACTCTTGCTTGTTTTTGTGAATTTCCTATGTTTTTTGGTTAGGGTCCATGTTTTTATACCATAGGTCCATGGTTTTTCTACTTTGTGGTCCATAAGTATAGGGAATGAACACTTGCTTGTTTTTGTGAATTTTCTATGTTTTCTGGTTGGAGTCCATGATTTTATATGTAATATTGGTCCACTTTTTTTTTGTATTGTAAGGTCCATTGTTTTTTTCTTTGTGGTCCACTAAGTGTAGAGAATGAAAACTTTCTTGTTTTGTAAATTTCTTATGTTTTTTGGTTAGGGTCAATGTTTTTATATGTAAGGGTCCTTTTTTCATACTATGAGGTCCATATTTTTATATTTTGTAGTCCATTAAGTGTAGAGAATGAACATTTGCTTTTTTTTTTTTTTTTTGAATTTCCTATATTTTCTGGTTAGGGTCCATGTTTCTATATGTAAGAGTCCATATTATTATACTATGAGGACTATATTTGTATGCTTTGTGGTCCATTAAATATAGAGAATGAACAATTGCTTGTTTTTGTGAATTTCCTATGTTTTCTGGTTAGGGTCTGTGTTTTTATATGTAAGGTCCATATTATTATAATATGAGGTCCATGTTTTTATGCTTTATGGTCCATTAAGTATAGAGAATGAACACTTGCTTGTTTTTGTGAATTTCCTATGTTTTCTTGTTAGGGTCTATGTTTCTATATGTAAGTGATGTGAACTTGTTTGAATAGTTTTTAGGGTCCATCAATCTCCCAAGACTCACCTTCTTCATAAAGCTTGCCCTTATGCATGATTGAAACCCCTCATATCCATCACTCAACCTTTGGGAAACTAAGGCCCAAAAATGTAGTGATGAGATGTTGAATTCTTTGCCAAATTGGCTGCAAAAATCATAGAGGATCAAGCATCTAAAACCCCTAAAACACAACCTAGAAGACCTAACTGCCCAATCTTAGAGGAACATAGCAGCTAGGACCTAATAGTTAAGAAATTTGTTGGTCAATGTTGAATTCCTTAGATCTTTTGATCCAAGTTCATCAATTAACTTCGAACCAGGAAAAGCCTTAGAAGAAGGGTAATTAAGCTTGAAGAACCGAGAACCCTAAAAGGGAAATTCTCTCAATAATATTCATTTATCAATAATCAATAGTTGTCTTACTTCTTCAAAAAAAAAAAATAATAATAATAATAAATAATCGTCTTACAATATGCGAATATGATGAATTTATAGGATACATCTACTTTTAATCTAACCCTAGTAATTAGGATAATAATAAAATGGTAAATTGATCAAAAAAACCACTTAATCACAAGCTAGAATTAGGCAAAAATTGACACTGAAGCACATGTGGCTAGACAGGAGGCTGCCACAGCCGGAAAGAACATACTTGCCCGCTCTGGCAACCTTCTAGACACTCTTAGTTTTGAATTAACACTTGGTGTCTCAACAAAGTTGAAGAGTTTTCTCTATATTTTCATATAAAGTTGAATCATCTCAATTAGACTCCTATAACTCAAGGTATAACTATTTTTCAAAACGTTTCATGGATGAAATCAAAGATAGAAAGTCTAACATAACACTCATCATAGGATATCCAAATGAACTCATATGAAAATGAGCTATACCGATCTAGAAACCTCAAGAAGCATTCTACAAACGTCATGAAGATACTTGTTATTTTGAAGACTTAAACCATTAAAATTGAGCTTTTCCAAAACTAGTCCAGGAATTCCTATTAGTGTCCAATGCCTTCATTTTAACCAATCTTGTAACTCTATCTCTTGTACTTGAAACTTCTAACAATTCATCCATAGCCATAATAATATCAGTAAGGGTCTTTTTTTTTATACTGTGAGGTCCAATTTTTGTTCTTTGTGGTCCATTAAGTGTAGAGAATGAAAAATTGCTTGTTTTTTGTGAATTTCCTATGTTTTTTTTTTTTTTTTTTTGTTAGGGCCCATGTTTTTTATAAGTAAGTGTCCATGTTTTCATACTGTGAGATCCATATTTTTAAGTGTATAGAATGAACACTTGCTTGTTTTTGTAAGCTTCCTATGTTTTCTAGTTAGGGTCCATGTTTTTTATATGTAAGGGTCCATACTATTATACTGTGAGTTCCATATTTTTATGCTTTATGGTCCATTAAAAAATAGAGAATATCTACTGTGTTTGTTTTGTGAATTTGATATGTTTCTGTTGAGAATCTATTTTATTTGAGTGAATTGTCCATCTATTTGATAGTTTATGTAGAATTTATACATAGAGAGCGTAACCATGCTTTGTTTTAAGCAAATTTGTATATAATCTTGATGATTGTCCATGTTTTTATATGAATGGGTCATTTTTTTATACTGTAAGGTCAATGTTTTTATACTATATGGTCCATTAAGTTTAGAGAATGTACAGAATATTTGTTTTGTGAATTTCTTATTTATCTTGTTGATGATCGATTAAGTCATTTTAATGTCTTGCAACAGTAACACAAGCAACAACGTAAGACCAGAAATATGAAGTGTGAAGCTTCATGATATACCTACTGATCATGAAAAAATAAGTGTTGCAATTAAAAGGTAGTATACAAAACACTGTGTGCTTGCATCTTTTTCTTGTGATTTTACATTATTTGACACTTTTTGGTAGTTTAAACAGGCTAACACCTTAAAAAAAATAGCAATCACAATGAACAAAGGCAAAACCGACAAAAGCTATAATAGGAAAGCTCAAAAGGTAAAGAACATAAACAACTGAAAAGCCTTCATCAAAAATAGCTAAAAAATTGACGAAACAAATGATGAAGATCCATCGTTTTAAGTAAGATCGACAAAAAAGGGCTATATACCGTCATTAAAATTTTGAATGCGTACCAAAAGATTCCAAGGATAAGGGAAGACTGCCGATGAAACTTGCCAAGTACTTTGTGCAATAATTCAAGTACAAAATGTTGGTGTAAGGGTTGAGCAAGAGACACTAAATATAGATGAGGAGGACATTAATCTGGTTTCAGGATTCCAATGTCGGCATAAGAAAACTAAAGAGTTAAGTACTACTGAAGAAGGCTCGGAAGAATAGAAAAAATTAATAAATGAGATAAAAGAGAAATATGGAAAAGTTTTGTTGTCTATCACATCAGTACAAAAGGAGCTAACTAAAGATGTTGAAATAGGAGACAACTTCAAGAGAGAGTGCATTTTGTATGTTTAGCTTCATCAATTACACAACAAAAAAGACAATCCGACATAGCCTTCTGAAATTCTTAGTTAACAACAGCCATATCAAGAACTAAAACTGGTGCAAATACATTGTGAAATCGCTAATAAACAAATGTTGTTGGAGATATCACATCAGCCAGAGCCAGAGCCAGGTTTGAAGAATAAGAAGAAAAAAAAAGTCTTTCACATCTATGACTTTATTCTCTTTTCATTCAACTTGAACAATTCTTTTCATTCAGTTTGAACAAGTTTTTTTTTTTAGGTTTCTAATATTTCTTCTAATTTACTTCAAAAAAAATTTAGGAGATTATATTATTTTTATAAATCATATTCAAGTCAGGCAACTTCATCGACAAAAATTTTGAAGCACCTAGATTTAGAAATTGAAATTGGACATTGATGGATGCTTTATCCAAAAAAAACTCTAAAGCGGCATTAAAAGAATTTTCGATGATGGAAGCCATTGCAACTGATGGAAGAAGACCACAATGACTGCGACTGATGGAAGATCACCACGACTGTGACTGATGGAAGAACCACAGCGACAACGATTGATGACAAAAACCATAGCGACAGCGAATGATGGTAAAGACCACAGCGACAGATGGTGGAAGACTACCATTATAGACAAGTTTTTTGAAAAAAAAAATTTTGTGGAAAGTTGGATGTGCAATTTGCACGTTACAAAAAAATTGAAAAATCGTGGCAAGTTGGACATTCAATTTTACACGTTCCAACTTGAGGGAGGGTGTTGGAGATATCACATCAGTATGTGATTCTCCTAGATTATCTTGGATTCTATAATTGATCATAATTAGGATATTTTGTATTATAGTAGTATTCCTTATTAGTGGTTGGTTAAAATCCTATATTTATTATAATTAGGATAATTTGTAGCCTATAAATAGTAGATCATAATGAATAAAAAAAGATAATCAATTGAAGCATTCAATATTATTCTTCTCTGCACCCTAAATTTCTTAACAAATGCCAAACCTGGCCAAAGAAAAAATAAATCAAAAGGCTCCTCCAGTAGAACTCTCACTTTCCTAGTGTTAAGTTTTTATCATAATATTTTTTTCATTTTTGATTTAATAGTACATACTCATTTTTTGTAATTTTACATTGTGAAGCTCTTCTATTGGAGGAGTGAGGTTCAAACTCGAAGAAAGGAGAATAGTCTCGGTAACAAATAGTTAGGACACTGCTACTGCTTCGAAAAGGTAGAGGAATGAGCAGATAGCAAGAGGCTTTGGAAGAGGGAGGATACTTGAACATATTAAAATAGAAGATTCAAGTGGTGGATTTAGAAGAGGCAGTTGACTTCCGCACATTGAAATACAAGATTCATACAACCCCCTTCCATTAGCTTTTCCATTAACCTTGGACAATTGTAAGAAAAATGTACAATTTGCTTGTTTCTTTTTTGTTTCAATATTGTATGGAGAATATATATATATATATATATATATGCAAGGGTCTATTTTTGTACTGTGAGGTCTATGATAGAGTCGATTTTTAATACAAATAAACACCTTAAGTTTTAATTATTAGCCTTTGAAAATATTTTATTTATTTATTAGTCATAACTATTATATTTAATTTATTTTATTTATCTTTGTGCAGATTTCTAAAAAAGATGGAAAATAAAGATTCCATATTAAATTTGGTAAAGGGAAACTGCAGTATTTGAATCCTTTAAGAATTAGGATTAGAACTTTAGTAGAATCCTTTAAGGATTAGGATTTTGCTTCTCTTTTGTCTATATATAGAAGAGCTACACAAGAAGAGAAGGAGGAGAAAAAAAAGGAGGAGAAGAGCTGCAGTGACTTTCAATTGGAGAAGAAGAAAGCCATGATCTACTCCAAGAAATTGGTTCCTTCTGTCCCTTTAGCCATGAACTAAATTTATTTTAGAATCTTGATGAAACCCTAACTATGTGACTTTAATTTATTTTATTTTGGGAGATTTATTCTATTATTCATGTGATTGCATATCTTTGGATGTTATTGGTTTGATGCAATTAATTCTTTGTGATTGTTCTTGTAGAATGATTATTTGGGTTAGTTGATATTTTTATCCATGCTTAATTCTTGTAGTCTTGAGTATGAGAGATATGTGATTTTTGCAAGTATATTGTGGGTTTTAGAATTGAATAGTTCATGCTAATTTTAGATGATTTATGTCATAGGAATGAATAAGTTATGCTAATGGTTAGATGGATTATGTCATGCATTTAAGCACAATATATTTCTCTAGCGAATCGAAGCTTGTAGCCTAGATCACCATATGAATGTTTAATCTTTTCTCCTAAATAAAATTAAATCATTGTTATATAGGTTAGTGGTGGATTCAAGGTTCTAAATCATCTCTTTGGTTAAGCTCTCGTTATTTTAATTATTTTATTTATTAGGTTTATTTAATTTAGTAATAATTTTTAGATAATAAAATTTGATTCTTCTTTTTATAAAATTAATTTAGGAAGATAATAATTTTAGTAGTTAAGTCTTTCTCTGTGGTTCGATACCCTTATACTTCCGTATTACGTTGATCTTGTGCACTTGCGAGTATTGGGTTTAAAACTTAGTTAGAAAATCCCAATCAAGTTTTTGGCGCCGTTGCCGGGGAAAGGTTGAATTAATTGCTTGTGTTATTGTCTCCTAAATTTGTTAATATTTTTTTATTTTATTTATTTTGATTTTATGTATTTCTAAAAAAAAGAATTTTTTTTTTATTGTTTTCTTAGTTGTCTTCATTTTTTATTTATTATTATTATTTTTTTATATTTTCCATTTAGAAATTTTTTCTTTATTATTATTTGTGGAAAATTTTTTTTCTTCTTCCTTGAATTTGTTTATTAATGCATGGTCGTCGTTCGCTCTCTGTTGATTTGAAAGAATTTGATCCTGAGATAGAGCGTACACTTAAGGCACTTAGAGCACAAGGAAAAATTTCTAACACTTGTCAGATTAAAATGGCTGAAAATCCACGAGCATTAAGGGAGTATTTTACTACTAACACTTAAAATTCACCAATATGTAATAGACTACTTGAAATTGAGGCTAATCACTTTGAAATCAAAGCTTCTACTATTCAAATGTTACCATCTTTTTATGGGCTTGATTCTGAAAATCCTTATAAGCATATTGATGAGTTTTTAGAAATTTGCTCTACTTTTAAACTGTCTAATGTAAGTGATGATGCTATTAGATTACGCCTTTTTCCTTTTTCTTTGAAGGATAAGGCTAAACATTGGTTGCACACACGTGAGAGAATAGGTACTTGGGCTGAGATGTCTAGGGAATTTCTAAAAAAATATTTTCCTATGGGTAAACTTACAAGGTTAAGGAGAGAAATCACTACTTTTTCCCAACAAAATAATGAACAATTTCATGGGAGTTGGGAGAGATTTAAAGAACTTCTTCGTAGTTGCCCTCACCATGAAGTCCCTAAATGGCAGCAAATACAAAGCTTTTATTCAGGATTAGATGAGAGAAATCGCCAAATGGTTGATTCCTCTTGTGGTGGTACCTTTCTTCATAAAACTGCAGATGAGGCATGGGATTTATTTGAAAATTTGAGTGATAATTCACAACAACACGCCACCTTCTCACGAGTAGGTACATCTAGGCAAATAGGAAATAGAGGAATGTTTGAAGTTTCTCAAAATGTTGATCTTTCTGTGAAAGTTGATGCTTTATCTAAAAAATTTGATCAATTATTAGCTTTGAATACATTGCCTACTAATTCTACTAATGTGCAAAGTGTTTGTGCAATTTGCTCTAGTCCTTCTCATGTTATCTATGACTGTCCTAGTGCTTCACTATTTCCAGAATTTATGCAGGAACAAGTCAATGCAGCCCAAGGATTTCACAGACAGAATGACCCATATTCAAACGCGTACAATCCAGGCTGGAGAAATCATCCTAATTTCTCCTAGAGGCAACAAGGAGGGGAAGTTCAATTAGGCCAACAACAATATCAACAAAACAGACAATTTGGTATGACTACTCCCCCTGGTTTTTAATCTCAAAGGTATGTACCTGCTCATCCTCCTCAAAGTGGAAACTCTATTTTTGAAGAAAAAGTATTATCTGCTTTGAAAGGTTTAGAATCTATGACACAAATTCTAGATTCACACACCCAATCTATTGCTAAGTTAGAAACTCAAATAGGGCAACTAGCTAATGCAATAAGTAGAAGAGATGAAGGTAAGCTTCCTAGTCATCCAATAGAGAAAGATGAGGGTAAGCTTCCTAGTCATCCAATAGAGAATCCTAGAGATAATTACCATGAGCAAGCTAAAGCTGTAATTACTATTAGAAATGGAAAGTTGGTAGATAATAAAGTAGGGGAACCTATTAAAGATAGTGAGTCAAATAATAATGAAACCAAGGGAATTTCTGTGACTAAAATTGAAAGGAAGATAGAGAAGGAACTAGCTTCTTCCTCGAATTTTAAGACTCTAGAATCATCTCCTACGGCTTCATATAAACCAAAGGTTCCTTATCCAGAAGCTTTATTGCCACCCCCACATCTTAGAAAGGATAATAAAAGGGAAGATATTTTAGAAACTCTCAAACAAGTTAAAATTAATCTTCCACTTTTAAAGGTTATTAAGCAAGTCCTATCCTATGCAAAATTTCTTAAAGACATGTGTACTTTTAAAAGAAAATCTAAAACCAGTGTTTCTAAGAAAATCTTCCTAACTGAACAGTGAGCTCTGTTTTTGCAATATAACACTCCACCTAAATATAAAGATCCTGGTGTCCCTACTATCTTATGTCTTATTGGTAATCATAAAATAGATAGGGCACTCTTAGATTTAGGTTCTAGTGTTAATTTGATTCCATACTCTGTTTATGAAGAGTTAGGATTAGGAGAATTGCAACCAGCTGATATGACCTTACAATTAGCTGATAGGTCTATCAAGGTACCTAGGGGAAGGATAGATAATGTTCTAGTTCAAATTGATAAAGGTGTCTTCCCTGTAGACTTTGTAGTCCTAGATATGGAACCTGGTAGATCTTCTCAAAATCATATCCCCATTATTCCAGTGTCGTCCCTTCTGGCTATCGCCGACGCCACTATTAATTGTAGAACTGAGGGTTATGGATGTCTCTGTAATGAATATGAGGGTTAGATTAAATATTTTTAAAACTTCTTCACAACCTTCTATAGAAGATATTATGATTGCTATTTGGTAGATGTAAATGACGAATTAATTGAAGAAAATCTACCTTTAATGTGTTCAAAAGATTATACTTTTATTGAGAAAGAAAACCTTATCTGCACTGAAAATGTTAATTCTAATCTTGCCTGCATTGCTCCACCTGAAAACTCTTCTTTGATTGTGAATCATGAGCTTAATATGAGAGAAATAGATCCTGGCTGAATACAAAAGAATTAGGGTGTAACGCCCTACCCCGTAAGCACCTAGCATGACTTTAAAATTAAGAACGTGATGAAAATAGAGTTTTGATATATATGGTGGGATATAGTGTTTTTGGCACTTAGTAGTATTTTGGGGATATTTAGGAATAGAAATAAAATTTATTATCTTATTGAGGTTTTATTATTAAGGTTTATAAGTGCCTTTAAGTGAATTTTTATTTTTAATACCTAGTATATTTATTTTAGAAATTTAAAATACTTGGCATTTTCATATATGAATTTAAAAAAAACAAAACTTCCTAATTAAGGAAGGCCGCCACCTAGCCTTCCACCTGTCATCATCTAATTATTTCCACCCTTTAACCGCCATTTCCTTCTCTATATATAGGCATGCAAGCCATTTCTCTTCATGCAAATTCTCTACCTTGGTTACTACAACATAGACCAATATATCACTCATTTTCTTTCTTGAAAAAAAAAAAGGCAGCCAAGTTCTAGCCTCAAGTAAGTTTTGAATTTCATGGTTGCATGTTTCTCAAGTGAATTTTATTTGCATGTTTGCATGATTCTCAAATTAGTTGCATGTTTTGTTTTTTTTTTTTATTTTAGTCAGTTAATTAGATTATATATATGTATATATATAGTATATATATTTATTTATTTTCTTTAATATATAGTGAGATCTATTTCTAGTTAGTTTATATATTTTTTTAGGCTAGTTATTTATTTTAAGATTTCAATATTTTAAATTGATTTTTAGTATAAAATATATAGTTAATTATGGTTTCTTGGGAGAGTATATTTTTTTTAGAGTATAGGATTTTTCGATGTTTTTAAAAAAAAAATTATATAAGTATACGTATTATTATATAATAAGATTTCGATATTATTTAGGGAATAGGATTATTTGATCGATACCCAGGTATTAAGTATTTTTTTTACATTATTATCTTGTAGGATCTTAGCGCCAGATCTACATCCAGGTGAGTCCATAAACTCCATTTTATTTCAAATATTTTTTTTATGTATTTACAAAATTTTGCTATTTTTCGAACAATATTTTCTTAGCGTGTTTTTGGAGATGTTCTCCCTAATGTGTTACGTGTTTCGTAGAAAAATGCATAGGAGCGGTGCTCCAAATAGGTGTTTCTTTTAAAACAGATTACTATGGTGGTGCATAAGAAGTTTGTTGTATGCAGGTTTTTCGGAAATATTTATATATCGAAAAATGTTCTAGCTTGAAAAGTTATGTATTTTGATATACATGAATATAGATTTGGCATTGGCATAATTGTGAAATTACATAAGCATGTGATGATCGCGGATGAGGATTTTCTTTTGGTGTTACGAAATGTTTATGACTTGAATGCATTATTATGGTCGGGCAAATGGCCCCTTTGATTTGTAAATACATACGAAACCTCATTCCGACCAAGATTAAATTTTATTGTTGATCAAGTGAACGGACGCGTTAGCGGATTGCACTGTACGTGGCTAGTCCCCCGTACTAGGGCCTCTTCCGATGACGTGGACGGATTTTTTACTCTGAGGGTGGATCCACTTTAAGAGGAGCGTAGACCGCGGAGGGTGTGGCCCAATCGGTCTACGTGGACACCGTATCATGCTCTACGGTGGGGTTCGACCGCCTAGTGGAGAGTAAGGGAGGGCTCGACACCGAGGTTGGTTCCGAGGCGGACTCGGTAGGTGCCCCCAGTGATCTCGTAGCTCTGCTTTTGACCGAGTGTTCGGGAGTGCGGTTGGTTGTAATCGAGCGCTCATATGTTGTTTGGTTGGTATTTGACTACGAGATGCCGGAACTTAGTTCCGATGGCCTCGTTTCGGGGATCCGGACTTTGTCTGTGGAGCTCTACTGTTGCATTACATGTTTTTTTAAAACTTGGGGCATAGAGCTGCGCTGATGTGTCTTGATTCGCTCAGACTTCCCGGCTGCGCTCAAAACCCTCATGTAGGTTCAAGCATCAGTTTTGTTAAAATAGTAAAAGAAATATTTTTCTTATAACATTGCATGAATTGTTTTTGTAAAACGGCATCGTCATGATTTTAAAGAAAACACTACCGCACACACACACGTGGACTCACTGAGCGTTCGCGCTCACGTTTTTCCATATCATGTTTTTTTCTCAGATTAGCTTGGAACGGTCAGGGGTTCCGCGAGCCACTAAAGTTTTAGACCAGGAGTTTTTGGATCAAATCTCCCCGGAAGGGCATAGAATTATGTTTTATCTTTTTAGACTCGAATCGTCTGTAGAGTTTCTTTTTATGTCTATGTAAGTGGTTGATGTAAAATTACTTTTGTGTTTATTATAAAACGAAAATGAGAAGTTTTCTTTTATCCTGTGTTTGAGCGCAACGGTAGTATTCATTTTACTTAAATATTCTGCGTACTTTATGTATACCTGTTAGTATTGTTCTAGGGTTTTGTTTTAGTGTAGAACTTATAATTTAGTGCCGAGAGGCACGCAGATGCCCTACTCGACCTGCGATTGACCTAGTGGCAGGGTTGGGGGCATCACAGGTGGTATCAGAGCATCTAGGTTCGATACTAGGTTTGAAACATTGGATTTTAGTTAAGCTCTAAGCGTTAACTGTTTAAACTTTAAAGTTAACCATATGATTTATTGGTTAGTACTGACCCTAGGATTTTGTTTTGTAGGTACTAGATGGCACATCCTTCTTATAGATGGACATACAGGGAGGGCAGAGCCTAGCAGGACTACGTCATCATCATCCTCCTCATATTCCCTTAAGGAGATCATCCCAGAAAGGGAACCAATTCCAGTGATTGACCTTTCCGATGATGAGTCAGTAGAAGGACCAGAGATGGCACCAGTAGTGGCACCGGGAATAGGACCTGGAACATTAATAGAAGAAGACCCTAGCGAGCCCACGTCGGACTCAGAAATGACACCTGAACCAGAGCAAGGGACACCGGCAGTCACTGGGAGTATGGGTACCTCTGTAGCAAATACTACGCCAGCAGCAGCTTCCCCTACCCCTATTCCACCCGTGGCGTCTGTATCTTCTTTTCCACCATCACTACTTCGAGGTGGGGTTAGGGAGTATGATATTTGTGGTTACTGCCTGTGGCGTGAGCAACGGGCTGAAGCCGCTAGCCAGCAGGTTATAGCATTAAGAGAGGAGAACTCCCGAATGGACGCCTTATTCTATGCAGCACGCCGGGCACGGCGACAAGAGACGGCGAGGGCCGCCATGTTAGAGGAGGAGTTAGCCCAGACGCGGGCAGCTCATGCAGCTCGAGAGAGAGAGAGATTTTGGAGCTGATTAACGAGCGGGACTGGCTTAGGCAGTTTATTGCTCAGTTCCTTGGAACTACTAGAGATTCAGTGGATAGAGCACGTGATGAGCTAGAGTCTCGTCCAGGAGGTTCTGGTAGCCAGTGTCCTTAGGCGGAGTAAGTTTTGGATAAAGTACAGGTAGGTGTGCGTATTTGGTTACTTGGATAGGTACGAGTAGTATTTTTGTTGGTACTTGATGCAGTAGGCTTAGGATCATAGGTATGAGGTCCTCGGGTTTTGGATATGTATAGCAACCCGACCATATATATTTTTGGGAGGTAGGACCAGGATGATCTGATTGTATCTTGACACTACTTGTACCAAAAATCTTTATTTTGAGTTATATATATATATATGTTTGTATGTATGTTTGTGCCTAAGATGAATTTATGTTTACCTGTCGTAAAGTATCTTTAATCGTAGATGTTTATTAGCATTGGGACTTTTTGGTTTTTAGAAACATGTCAGGTTCACAATCTCCCAACCGTACAGACGAGGTTATGTCAGAAAATTCTCAAAATAGACAGTCTGAACCTGCGAGAGAGGACACTCCTCGTCCAGAACAAGCTACACACAAAGTAATCGAGAATTTTATGATCAAGATGACAGAATTATTAGAAACTTCAATGGCCACAAGAAGAAACGAACGAGTACCGATTCATCGGAGCGGATGAAGCATTAGAACGATTTCTTAAGTTTCGACCCCTGAGTTCTATGAAGACGTTGAGCAAGAAATTAAAGTCGAATCTGTTCCTTGAGCAATCGAATGATATCTATGATACCCTTAAGTATGAGGATGCCCCGAGGGTAATGTTTGCAGCTTTTAGACTTCGAGGAATGGCAAAGGATTGGTGGCTTAGAGCTTCGAAGCACCTGGACACTTAAGAATCAATTATGGACTCGGGAACGATTTTCAAGAAGAATTCAAAAAGGAGTATATACCTCGATGGGTTCGAGAGCAACGTGAGGATGAGTTTCAGCAATTGAGACAAGGTAACCTGACAGTTGCCCAGTATACGGCAAAGTTTAATAGGTTGGCTAAGTATTGCTTAAGGTTGATAGACACTGATGAAAATAAGACGCGACAATTTGTGAAAGGATTAAGGGTTGAATTGCAACGAGCATTAGCTCCCTTGCCACCGATGGGATTCGCGACCGCAGTTGAAGCCGCCACGCGAACAGAGATGGCTGATCAAGCGGTTATACAGAGGAAAACAACCATTGGTTCAGCGACGGCTCCATATAAATGTCCTGGACAAGGACCATGGAAACCTAGAGATTTCAAGAGATCCCGTGGTGAACAAAGGACTGGAAATGAAGGCCGACCAACCTTAACTCCTGGAGGATCCCACAGAATATGCACATACTGTGGATGAAGTGGGCATGTGGCTGAAATGTGTTATCGGAAGTTAAGATTATGTTTCAAGTGTGGAAAACCAGGACATACCAAGGACCAATGTCCTGAGATGCAACAAGTAACCCCGGAGATGTCCAGAAAAGCAAGCCGACCCCCGATCATGAGAGGAACAACAGAAGGAAGGAATAATAAGCCACAAGTAAAAGCTAAAGTTTATGCACTGGATGGATTGCCCGTAGATACTGAAGCAGAAGTCGTTGAAGGTATGATAAAAATTTTTTCTCAACTAGCAAGAGTACTCATTGACCCTGGAGCTACGCATTCTTTTGTGAGTTTGCATTTCATAAAACATATTCCTATACCTCCTGTTAACATGCATTATTAGTTGATAGTTAGCACTCCTATGGGCGTAAATGAGATAACTGAGGTAAAGTAGCCTGATTGTGACATATGTGTCGAGAATGTGGTTTTATCTGGAGATTTAATTGCCTTACAATTGGAGGGATATGATGTGATACTTGGGATGGACTGGTTGTCTAAACATTATGCCCAAGTAGATTGTCGACGGAAGTTGGTTAAGTTTAGCCGACCGAGTATGCCAATCTTGGTGTTCCAAGGAAAGCGAACAAAACGGGAGAATCCCTTTTTGTCTGGCATGAAAGCCAGAAAGTTGCTATGGAAAGGATGTCAAGGGTACTTAGCATATTTGCTCAACAAACCTAAGGAGGAGGTAAAATTAGACACAGTACCTGTAGTGAGGGAGTTTGTGGATGTCTTTCCTGAGGAGTTGACGACGCTACCCCCAGATCGAGAAGTGGAGTTTGGCATAGAATTGGTACCTGATGCTAAACCAATATCTCGAACTCCATACCGAATGGCACAGGAGGAATTAAAAGAGTTGAAAAAGCAACTACAAGAACTGTTGCAGCAAGGATATATTCGTCCAAGTACATCTCCTTGGGGTGCGCCAGTTTTGTTTGTAAAGAAAAAGGATGGAACCCTGAGGATGTGTATAGATTGTAGAGGATTGAATAATGTGACAGTTAAGAACAAACACCCACTACCCCTCATTGATGAGTTATTTGACCAACTCCGAGGAGCGGGATGTTTTTCCAAATTGGACTTGAGACAGGGATATTATCAAGTCAGGATAAGAGAAAAGGATATTCCAATGACGGCATTCAACACACGATACGGACATTACGAGTTTGTGGTTATGCCGTTTGGATTAACTAATGCACCTGCAACATTTATGGACTTGATGCACAGAGTCTTTAATCCTTACTTGGATAGGTTTGTAGTGATTTTTATTGATGATATTCTTGTTTATTCACCCAACCCTGAAGTTCATGACCAACATCTTCGAAAAGTGTTGCAAACCCTACTGGGAGCATAAGTTATATGCTAAGTTTAGCAAATGTGAGTTACGGATGAGTCAAGTTACTTTCCTAGGACATGTTATCACCCGAGAAGGAATCTCGGTAGATCCAAACGAAAGTAGAAGCAGTGACTTATTGGACACAACCCAAAACACCAACTCGAAGTACGTAGTTTCTTGGGTATGGCAGGGATACTATCGGAGATTTATAAAAGACTTTTCAAGGATTGCTTGGACCTCTAACCCAATTAACCGTAAAAGCAACCAAGTTTGAGTGGGACGGAAAAATGTGAGAGGAGTTTTCAAGAATTGAAGAACCGACTAACGTCGGCACTCAGTGTTAACATTACCCGATCCGAACAAGGAGTTTTCATTATACACGGATGCTTCGGGGAAAAGGACTAGGAGTCTGTGTTGATGCAAGACAGGAAAGTTGTAGCATATATTTCAAGAAAGTTGAAGGATCATGAACGGAATTATCCGACACACGATTTGGAATTAGCAGCCATCGTGTTTACACTTAAGAAGTGGCGACACTACTTGTATAGGGCTAAGTATGAGATATTTACTGATCATAAGAGTTTAAAGTATCTGTTCTCTCAAAAAGACTTGAACATGAGACAACGTCTATGGATGGAACTGCTGGAAGAATATCGATGCCCGATTAACTATCATCCAGGAAAGGCGAATGTGGTGGCGGATGCATTGAGTAGAAAAGCAAAGATATCAAGTCTTAGCTTAACATCCACCCTACAAGAGGATATTAGAAGTGTCCAAAAGAGTAATAAGGAGTTCCAAGAGTTCAAGAACCGTGTGGAAGCTAAGGGATTGGAAGATTTTCGAACATTAGAAGCTGATGGGAGCCTGTACTTTCGGAATCGGTTATGTGTACCCAATGATACTGAACTTAAGCACAAGATTCTAGAGGAAGCCCACAGAAGTAAGTATTCAATGCATCCTGGAGAGAATAAGATGTATAAAGACTTAAAGCAAAAGTTTTGGTGGAACTGAATGAAGAGAGAAATTGCGGAGTATGTAGCGGCCTGTCTTACATGTCAAAGGGTTAAGGCGGAACATCAAAAGTCAGCAGGATTACTACAACCGTTACCTGTTCCCGAATGGAAATGGGATCATGTGACAATGGACTTTGTCACAGGATTGCCCCGGACTAAGGGTTATAAGGATGCTATCTGGGTAATCGTTGATCGTTTAACAAAAGTGGCTCATTTTATTGCCATTAATATGTTATACCCTTTGGACAAGTTGGCACAGATTTATGTAGATGAGATTGTTCGACTTCATGGAATACCCGTTGATATTGTATCTGATAGAGACCCAAGGTTTACCTCAAGGTTTTGGCCTAAGTTCCAGGCAGCTATGGGGACCAATCTAAGTTATAGCACCACAGCACATCCCCAAACCGATGGACAGTCTGAAAGAACAATTCAAACTCTAGAGGATATGTTAAGGGCTTGCGCCTTAGACTTTGGAAATAAGTGGGTTGACAATCTTGCTTGTGCTGAGTTTGCTTATAATAATAGCTACCACTCTTCGATAGGAATGGCACCATTTGAAGCATTATATGGTAGGAGATGCGAGAACACCTTTGTCATCGGGATGAAGTCGGAGTTCGATCCCATTGGAGACAAAGAAACTTGATGCCGAATTGGAAGAGATGCAGAAACAAGTTAAGATAATTCAAGACCCAGACTTCAAACAAACTAAAAGTAGACGAGAAAGAGCTATGCCGACAATCAAAGAAGGGATCTGGAGTTTAATGTAGGAGATCGAGTTTTCTTAAAACTTACACCACATCGCGGGAAGCTGCGATATCCGAGGAGAGGAAAGTTAAGCCCCCGATATATTGGACCGTTTGAAATTATTGACAGGATTGGTAAAGTAGCATACCGACTCTCCTTACCAAATGAACTGATAGGTATACATGATGTGTTCCACATATCACAATTAAAGAAGTATCATCCTGCACCTGATCATGTTCTCAATGATAACCAATTAGAATTACAAGCTGATCTGTCATATGAAGAAAAACCAATTGAGATTATAGAACGAAGCGTAAAAGAGTTACGCGAGAGACAGATTCCAATGTGTAAAGTGATATGGAAACATCATGGGATCGAAGAGGCAACCTGGGAAACTGAGGAGTACTTGAAGAAAAAGTATCCAGAGTTTATAGGTACGTAACTACTCAATTTCGAGGACGAAATTTTTTTTAGAAGGGTAGAATGTAACGCCCTACCCCGTAAGCACCTAGCATGACTTTAAAATTAAGAACGTGATGAAAATAGAGTTTTGATATATATGGTGGGATATAGTGTTTTTGGCACTTAGTAGTATTTTGGGAATATTTAGGAATAGAAATAAAATTTATTATCTTATTGAGGTTTTATTATTAAGGTTTATAAGTGCCTTTAAGTGAATTTTTATTTTTAATACCTAGTATATTTATTTTAGAAATTTAAAATACTTGCCATTTTCATATAGGAATTTAAAAAAAAAAAAAAAACAAAACTTCCTAATTAAGGAAGGCCGCCACCTAGCTTTCCACCTGTCATCATCTAATTATTTCCACCCTTTAACCGCCATTTCCTTCTCTATATATAGGTATGCAAGCCATTTCTCTTCATGCAAATTCTCTACCTTGGTTACTATAACATAGACCAATATATCACTCATTTTCTTTCTTGAAAAAAAAAAGGCAGCCAAGTTCTAGCCTCAAGTAAGTTTTGAATTTCATGGTTGCATGTTTCTCAAGTGAATTTTATTTGCATGTTTGCATGATTCTCAAATTAGTTGCATGTTTTGTTTTTTTTTTTTATTTTAGTCAGTTAATTAGATTATATATATGTATATATATAGTATATATATTTATTTATTTTCTTTAATATATAGTGAGATCTATTTCTAGTTAGTTTATATATTTTTTTAGGCTAGCTATTTATTTTAAGATTTCAATATTTTAAATTGATTTTTAGTATAAAATATATAGTTAATTATGGTTTCTTGGGAGAGTATATTTTTTTTAGAGTATAGGATTTTTCGATGTTTTTAAAAAAAAATTATATAAGTATACGTATTATTATATAATAAGATTTCGATATTATTTAGGGAATAGGATTATTTGATCGATACCCAGGTATTAAGTATTTTTTTTACATTATTATCTTGTAGGATCTTAGCGCCAGATCTACATCCAGGTGAGTCCATAAACTCCATTTTATTTCAAATATTTTTTTTATGTATTTACAAAATTTTGCTATTTTTCGAACAATATTTTCTTAGCGTGTTTTTGGAGATGTTCTCCCTAATGTGTTACGTGTTTCGTAGAAAAATGCATAGGAGCGGTGCTCCAAATAGGTGTTTCTTTTAAAACAGATTACTATGGTGGTGCATAAGAAGTTTGTTGTATGCAGGTTTTTCGGAAATATTTATATATCGAAAAATGTTCTAGCTTGAAAAGTTATGTATTTTGATATACATGAATATAGATTTGGCATTGGCATAATTGTGAAATTACATAAGCATGTGATGACTGGCGGATGAGGATTTTCTTTTGGTGTTCTGAAATGTTTATGACTTGAATCTGTTATTATGGCCGGGCAAATGGCCCCTTTGATTTGTAAATACATACGAAACCTCATTCCGACCAAGATTAAATTTTATTGTTGATCAAGTGAACGGACGCGTTAGCGGATTGCACTGTACGTGGCTAGTCCCCCGTACTAGGGCCTCTTCCGATGACGTGGACGGATTTTTTACTCTGAGGGTGGATCCACTTTAAGAGGAGCGTAGACCGCGGAGGGTGTGGCCCAATCGGTCTACGTGGACACCGTATCATGCTCTACGGTGGGGTTCGACCGCCTAGTGGAGAGTAAGGAGGGGCTCGACACTGAGGTTGGTTCCAGGGCAGACCTGGTAGGTGCCCCAGGAGTCTGTAGCCTGTTTTGACCAGTGTTCTGGGAGTGCGGTTGGTTGTAATCGAGCGCTCATATGTTGTTTGGTTGGTATTTGACTACGAGATGCCGGAACTTAGTTCCGATGGCCTCGTTTCGGGGATCCGGACTTTGTCTGTGGAGCTCCACTGTTGCATTACATGTTTTTTTAAAACTTGGGGCATAGAGCTGCGCTGATGTGTCTTGATTCGCTCAGACTTCCCGGCTGCGCTCAAAACCCTCATGTAGGTTCAAGCATCAGTTTTGTTAAAATAGTAAAAGAAATATTTTTCTTATAACATTGCATGAATTGTTTTTGTAAAACGGCATCGTCATGATTTTAAAGAAAACACTACCACACACACGTGGACTCACTGAGCGTTCGCGCTCACGTTTTTCCATATCATGTTTTCTTCTCAGATTAGCTTGGAACGGTCAGGGGTTCCGCGAGCCACTGAAGTTTTAGACCAGGAGTTTTTGGATCAAATCTCCCCAGAAGGGCATAGAATTATGTTTTATCTTTTTAGACTCGAATCGTCTGTAGAGTTTCTTTTTATGTCTATGTAAGTGGTTGATGTAATATTACTTTTGTGTTTATTATAAAACGGAAATGAGAAGTTTTCTTTTATCCTGTGTTTGAGTGCAACGGTAGTATTCATTTTACTTAAGTATTCTGCGTACTTTATGTATACCTGTTAGTATTGTTCTAGGGTTTTGTTTTAGTGTAGACCTTATAATTTAGTGCCGAGAGGCACGCAGATGCCCTACTCAGCCGCAGTTGACCTAGTGGCAGGGTTGGGGGCATCACATAGGGAGTCTGGCTGAAGACTTTAAAATTAGCGCTTTTGGGAGGCAACCCAAATTTTATTTTATTTATTTTATTTTTATATTTTTATTTTATTTTATTTTATTTATTTATTTATTTATTTATTTTTATTCCACTTGATTGGTAGAAAGGTATGAAATGTTTGTTTTGTAGGGTAATAAAACAACTTATCATTATCATGGAGATTATAGAGATTGTTTACTACTCTTGCAGATATGCATTAATACTGCCTCTTCTACCAGGTTGTATTGTTCTTTTCTTTGTCTCTTCTCTACTCTTGGTACTCTTTTATCACATTGTGGACAATGTTGGGTCTAGGTGTGGGGGAGAAGATGATTTTATTCTGATATCTACTATTTTTTTAGTATTTTCATTTTTTTTCTCGTATTTCTTGTTCAATTATTTTTTTAAATTTTTTTTAATTCTATTTATTTTTCTACATTATTTAAAAAAAATCAAAAATATGATTTCACTTAAAGGATGATTCTTTTTGAGTTCCTTTAAAAATGTCTTGAATTAGTTGAGAAAAGTACTTATTTCTTGTTTTTAAGTAGGGTGACGGACTTATGTTCTATATTTGTTATAACTTTTGCATGACTTACACTTGAGCACATGGGTTATTGCTAGTATTTAATAAATCCTTTACATTATTTTTGAGCTACATAAAGTTGATGAATCTCTTCCGTACATTCTAGAACTTACTTGAGTACCTCTTGAGGCGAAATAGAAAGGTTTTCTAGATTTAACTCAGAGACGATGGTCATAGGCCTTCTTTGAATCGTTTGTACCTTTTAAGCTTACCAAATTTTAAAATTTTTACCCTCGTACCCTTTTGAGCCTAAATGTTATATCTTTCTCTAAGCCACTTAAATATTAACCCTTAATCTTGTAGAGAGCTTAATGCAGACTTCTAATTTGTGCTTCCATGATGGGTTATTATTTTTGTGTTATGGAAAAGAGAATAGGTTATTTTTACAAAGGGGAGAAGAAAATATATATAGATCAATATATGACTTATTATGTTGAAAAAAAAATATATTGAGCCAAAAAAAAAAAAAAAAAAAAAAAAAAAGAAAGAAAGAAAAGTCGATACATGATTGTTACAAGTCATAAAGTGCAAAAAAAAAAAAAAAAATTCAAGAGGCCCGAATTTGTGAATGTAAGAAAAGAGAATGGCCTTAAATGATGAAATCCTAAGAAAAAGAAGATGGTAGCTGGTGAATGTATTACTAAAAAAAAAAAGGAGCAAAAACAAAGTTAGAAAGTTTGTCGAAATTTTAAAGTATCCATCTTCTTTGTAAGCTCTCTTTTCTTTGATTTTGAATTCCTGACCTTCGCTTGATAACCAATGCCCTAACCTTACATTACAAACTTTAAAGTCCTACCTAATCTGAGTTGAGTTGAGAATCCTTGATTAGTGGAGAGAGGTACAAAGAGTGAGCCTATGGAATGAACTCTTGCTGAGATTTGTTCTTTATATGTAATTTGAAAATTTTATTTAGTATTTATTTCATACTCTCTGATGACCATGATCACACATTACACAAGTTTTGCATTAGTTATGGGAGATAAGTGAATATTTGTTTGTTTACTTAAGTTTAAAAAATGAGAGGAAGAGTATTTGTCTTGATAAGTTTGAGATATTAATGGAGGATACTTAATTTGGGCTATTCTCTATCTTTTCTAAAGTTTGTTTTTTATTTTGACTTTGTGGGTACGTCGTTTGCAAACTCTCACGAGACCATACTCGTCCACTAGGGGTAACTTAGGGGTTTAAAGGGTTTGTTGCACACGCTAAGTGCAATCGTGAGTCCTACGAAAGTGGCTAGTTAGTTTTTCTTTCTCTTTTTTTTTATTTTTGCTTGAGGACTAGCAAAACTTAGGTGTGGGGGAGTTGATAGAGTCGATTTTTAATACAAATAAACACCTTAAGTTTTAATTATTAGCCTTTGAAAATATTTTATTTATTTATTAGTCATAATTATTATATTTAATTTATTTTATTTATCTTTGTGCAGATTTCTAAAAAAGAATGGAAAATAAAGATTCCATATTAAATTTGGTAAAGGGAAGCTGCAGTATTTGAATCCTTTAAGGATTAGGATTAGAACTTTAGTAGAATCCTTTAAGGATTAGGATTTTTCTTCTCTTTTGTCTATATATAGAAGAGCCACACAAGAAGAGAAGGAGGAGAAAAAAAAGGAGGAGAAGAGCTGCAGTGACTTTCAATTGGAGAAGAAGAAAGCCATGATCTACTCCAAGAAATTGGTTCCTTCTGTCCCTTTAGCCATGAACTAAATTTATTTTTAGAATCTTGATGAAACCCTAACTATGTGACTTTAATTTATTTTATTTTGGGAGATTCATTCTATTATTTATGTGATTGCATATCTTTGGATGTTATTGGTTTGATGCAATTAATTCTTTGTGATTGTTCTTGTAGAATAATTATTTGGGTTAGTTAATATTTTTATCCATGCATTTAAGTAGAATATATTTCTCGAGCGAATCGAAGCTTGTAGCCTAGATCACCACATGAATGTTTAATCTTTTCTCCTAAATAAAATTAAATCATTGTTATATAGGTTAGTAGTGGATTCAAGGTTCTAAATCATCTCTTTGGTTAAGCTCTCGTTATTTTAATTATTTTATTTATTAGGTTTGTTATCCCTAAGGGCATTAATACTTATGTTTTGATTATGATTAACATATGCTTGTGTGAGTATTTTAGCTAACCCTTCATAGAACAAAAGAAGTACCTATGAAGTCTCAAAGTCTACAAGCAAAAGATCTTGTTGATAAGGACAAAATGGAGAAGAAGAGACTAAGCCATTCCGAGATCAAATCATTGAAGACATTGAAGGCATTGTCTTTGGTAGAGTGAATTAGGTACTACCTTGTAAACTCCCTAGTCTTACTCTTTGATTATTGATCATATATGAAGCTCCTTTTACGATTTTCTCAAATATAAACTTGTGTTATAATCTAAGTATTCTTGACTGAAGTAGTGGTGTTTTGAAAGTTTTTCTTCACTTTTACATGATTGTCAAGAATACATGTTTTTGAAACAAGGAAGGAAGTTTTTGTCTTAAAAAGAAACTTGGCTGAGGAAACAAAAATTCGGTCATCCGGTTTTAGAACCGGTCGTCCGGTTTCTTCCAAAATCAAAAATTCGGCAGTCCGTTTTTCAGAGTATCAAGTCCGAATCTTTCTGTCCAAAAATTCGGTCATCCAGTTTTTAGAATCGGTCGTCCGATTTTGCTCAAAATCAAAAATTCGGCAGTCCGTTTTCTAGTTGAACAAGTCCGAATCTTTCTGTTTTAAAGAACCGGTCGTCCGATTTTTACTGTTACTGTAAAAATATTACCGTTGCACAGAATGCAACGGTCATTTTCTAAAAGCAACGGTCATTTGCTTCAAGACTCTATATAAAGACTTAATGATCAGCCATAAATTAGAAAAGTTTGGTGAAATATTGATTGAGAACATTTAAGACTTTTAAAGAGCTTCAAAAGTACATTTTATTACAAATTATTTTCAATCCCAAACAAAAAATCTTCTTGAGCTTCATTGTTGATCATCCATCAAAGAAGAAGAAAAGAGGTGCTTGTAAAAGTATTCCATTGAGTTGTATCTTCCTCTTCTCAAGCTCATTTGGTAACATTGTTCCTTACTCTTCTTATTTTTTATTGTGATCAAAGGTTTGTGAAAAACCCTTTGGGTGATCCTTTGATAAATTTGTTGTATTGTTGTGTTTGAGGTTTTTGTGTAAAACCCTTGGAGGGTGATCCTCATTGTGTTGTTGTGTAACCAACTTTGAAGTTAGTGGATTTGTGAAATCCTTGGGTTGAGTCTCAAGGTAGTGGATGTAGCTCTTTGAGAGAGTGAACCACTACAAATTGTTGTGCATATTCTTTAAAGCTTAATTCTATGCTCATTTCTTAATTGCCAAAACTATAAGATTTTGTTTGGTGTGGATTCTCATCAAAAAGAGTTTTAGAATTCTTTCACAAACAAATTGGAGGTTTATCTTTCTAATCACACAAAAGATTTTTTAAAATTAGCCAAAAACCTTATTCACCCCCCTCCCCTCCCTCCCTCCCTCCTCTAGGGTTTTCAAGGTTTATTTAATTTAGTAATAATTTTTAGATAATAAACTTTGATTCTTTTTATAGAATTAATTTAGGAAGATAATAATTTAAGTAGTTAAGCCTTTCTCTGTGGTTCGATACCCTTATACTTCAGTATTACATTGATCTTGTGCACTTGCAAGTATTGGGTTAAAACTTAGTTAGAAAATCCCGATCAGTCTATTTTTTCTGCTTTATGGTCCATTAAGTGTAGAGAAGAACACATGCTTTTTTTTCTTTTTTTTTTCGTGAATTTCTAAGTTTTCTAGTTAGGGTCTATGTTTTTATATGTAACGGTCCATTTCTTTTTTATTGTGAGGTTCATTTTTTTATGCTTTTTTATCCATTAACTACAAAGATTGAACACTTGATTGTTTTTGTGAAATTGCTAAGTTTTCTTATTAGGTCCATATTTTATTGGGTAAAATGTGTCACACACCTGAACTTTCACGTTTTCTCCATTTTAATACTCGAATTAAAAAACTATCAATTTTAGCACTTTAACTTTAAAAAACTCTCCAATTTAACATTTTGTCCACTCTAACCGTTAAATACTAATGAAATAAGGGTATTTTTTTTATCAAAATACAAGATAAGAAAATTTATCATTATCTTTTTATATTTTTTCTTTCTTTTCTCCCTCGCCTGCTCCCAAATCAAACCCTAGCTCTAATTTATCTTTCTCCTTCCCTCTCTTTAGCCCAACTACTTTAAAGAAAATTTGGGAATTTGCTCATAGTTGTATTTGCTTTAGTGTTTAGATTCTTTAGCAAAGCTATAAATTAAGAAATCAAACTTCTCCCTTTTAATGAATGGTAACTAGAAATCAACTCTATCAACACAATTACTCAACAGCAGATGAAGATCAAATATCTTCATCGAAAGAGTTGAAGATAAAAATCATATCTTTTTAGCTTTCAATAAGAAAAAGAAAAATAAAGAACAAAAGAAGATGAGGAAGTTTTTGAAGGATTACAAAGCTCTTAGATCTATAAGATTCTCTTATGCAGATATCAAGAAAATGATAGCAATTAAAGGACAAAATTAGGCCAAGGAGATAAGGGAACATAATACAAAGGAAAGATATGATATATTTGTTGTTGCAGGCTTGCAGTCTAGATTCTTAACCAATTCAAAGGATCAGATGGATACATAAGGGCTTTTTTTTTTTCTAGTTCCTACCAGTACCACACGAAACTGTTGGCAAAGTCATAAGCAAACAAAGCTTAGCAGCTCACTTGGTTGGGAAAAGCTCTTAGAAATTGCAATTGGAATAGCTAAAGGACTTGATTGTCTTCATCAGAGACTTGATTATCTTTGTCGGTATACATCCATCTTGATCCGCTACAATTACGGCAACTGCAATAATACAATGATAATGAAGGCTAGGGTTTAGAAAAAGGGGTAGAAAAAGGGGATGACAACTGCTAAGAGGGAGGGGAAAGATTACATAGAGATGAGGATTTGATTTGGGAAGAAATGAGAGGAAAAAAAAAAAAAGAAAAAACATAGATGGATAATGATTAAATTTTAATATTTTTTGGCAAAAACACTCCTGGTCCGTTACTATTTTAGCAGTCAGAATAAACGGAAATGTCAGAGAGTTTTTTAAACTTGAAGTGTTAAAATTGATAGTTTTTTAGTTTGAGTGCTACAACAGAGAAAACGTGAAAGTTCAGCTGTGTGTGGCACTTTTAACCCTATTTTTATATATAAGAGTCCATTTTTTGTAATATGAGGTCTATTTTTTGTACTATGTACTTAGGGATGGTAATGGGGACGAGTGGGGGTGCGGACCCTATTCCCCTGCTCTATCTTCATTTCCCTACCTTGTCCTCAAACCCAACTCATTCTCGTGCTTGGGTATGAAAATCATTCCCATCCCCAACCCAACCTCCCCAAATGAATTCCCATCCCCAATCCATCCTCGTGCATGGGGATGAAATCTAGCTCCATGATATGTGCCGTAATACTATTAGTTTTATATGTTAATTGTGTCGTTTTACGATGTTTTTAGTATATAAAATGTATACTTTTATCTCATGTGCTTCTCGATGAAGAAGTTGGAGAATACAAGTGGAAATAGGCGAAAACGAAGAAGACAGAAGCTGCCGATATCGAAGACAAGAGCCTATCACTGACGGTAGGTTAACCTACCGCCTACGGTAGGTATTGGGACTCAAAGCTTAATAGGAGCCTACTAGGGACAATAGGCTACCCCTACCGTTAGGACTGTAAACGGGGCAGGTCTTACCAGTACCCGCACAGGTCTATACCCGTTTTTAGCGGGTAAGGTTAAAATTTTATATCGGCGGACCTGTACCCGTACTCGTATAGATTCTATTAAATGAGTTTAGGCAGGGTATGATGATATCCAAGCCCGTATACCTGTTATAATAAAATAATAATATATATTTATGTATTATATTATTTTAATGTTTTTTATTAATACATAATTTATACATTTAAACATTTATGTAGGAGACAAATAGGAGCAAGCGGTCTTCAAATGCTTTGATTAATATATTGTATTGATTAGGACTTTTGTTTTTAACGGATTAATGTACTATGAGGATATTGTGTATACTTGAACTTTTAATCATTTGAATGAGAGATGTTACATGATTGTATTTGTTGAGAGAGATGTTGAGGAAATTATGTTTATCATATTATAATTTTTATTTTAGGGCTATACATTATTTTATATATATTTTTGTTTAACAGAAAAAATTGTAGAAAAATGTCATACGGATACAGGTATACCCAGACCCTACCCTAGACCCTAGAGGGTCGGGTCTGGGTCCATGAATTTTATACCCAGATGGTCTAGATCTGAGTCGGGGTCTATGTTTCACTATAAGGGTCTGTGTTTGGGTGTGGGAGTACCCAGAGAGTCTGGACCCGTTTATACTCCTACCTAACGTCGACGGTAGGTCCTGACGCGTTTATGGACAAAGAAGACCGAACCCTACCGCAGACGGTAGGGCTTGACCTACCATACACGGTAGGTCACGGCTGAAGTTCTCCTAATGCATTTTAAGTCTTTAAATGTAATTTTTCCCCATTTTGGGTGATTATTCAGTTTGAGATTAGAGGGAAGGAATTTATGGGCAAAAATTGGACTGAACATCCTTCTCAATTCCTCTTCAGTTAGGTAGTTTTCCTAAATTAAACATGAAATTGGGTGTCTTGGGGGAATATTAAAGATCAACAACGAAGTAATTTCAAAGTTCCTCAAACAATTCGAGAGACGAGCTCGGGTGACTTTCGGAACCGTGGAAGTGATTATTCTCATCCTTAAACATTCTTTTCCTTTGTTATTTATGATTTCTATTATTGAATTGTGTTTTGCTAGAATGTTGAATAGCTAATTTAGCTTGGTTTGAATGAGGGTTGAACCCTAGATTTTGAATGATATGGATTTTTTATTGATTTTATAAAATTGATGTTTTATTGTCATTGGGTTTTATTCAATTACGTTTTTGGCTTAGTTGATTTGCATGGAATCGATTAATTCGCAAAGTTAGTTGGAATTGAAAAAGGAAAACCGATTTAGGGCAATTAATTGAATAATAAGAGTTGGTAATTGAATAGAGATATTCTTTGCACTTTTAGGTCTTCTTAAATCACTTAATCTTATTGCATTCATAATCAGTTAAAGAGAGAAGAGATTCTTCTCTAAAGACTAGTGAATAGAGTGGTTCTTATCTAGAGATAGAGATTGTCTGAGTTAATGTGCGATGACTCAACGTTATTTTCTTAAACATTGTTTTGTAGTTTTCCAATTAAAATAGTTGACAAAATCTAGGGAATTCCATCATTTAACCTTTTTCCTTATATTTTACTTCTCAACCCAAATTCTCTTTATTTAATTAATTATTTCTCTTTAGTATTTTAATCTTTTTCTCAATTAAAAATTAATTTTTAGACTAAACTTTGGAAGAGATGGTTAGTATTTAGCTTCTTGTTCCCTAAGTTCGACAACCCGGCTAAATTTCTTTTACTACAGTGATCAGTAAACTTGCATGTTGCTTGTTTTTAGAGTTTACCCTATTTTAAACATCATCCCTTCCCCAACTCATCCCCACCAAACCTACTGAGGAATTGGAGACCCAAGCGAGGAATTAGATGCATTATTTTCAATAACCTTGTTAAACACAAAATAATAATATACATGCCACAAAATCAAATGAATTAAAACTTTAAAAAATAATACAAGTAATAATCTATTCAAAAAAGGTCTAACCATGTGCACCAATAAAAAACTTATAAACTATAGTTCAACAATCTCTAACCTAAATAATACATAACAAAAGTCCAATGACATAAATTCAATAAAAGAAGTGCAAAAGTTCAATAACATAAGTGCAGTAATAAAGTGGAATAACAAAAGTGAATAATGTTTAAAGGCACAAGTGTCAAGTTTGTTGAAATCTTCATTCATCAATCAATATCAATCGAACAAATCTTTTGAGTACGATGATTTTACCTATGAAACTGACATCATGCGAAGCACAAGGCGTAGAAGAAATAAATTAAAGTCCAGTGCTCATTGAGGTCAACATTTTGGCTAGAAAAATGAAAAGGAGAGCTTGAATGTCCACAAAAGAAAAGCTTATAATTGATTTTGCATTTCTCATTGAAATGATAAACCACAAATTTTCAAACAAGTATTCTCTCTTATATGTATGTTGTGATATCTTGTTGATGATTTATTATTTGCAAAGTTAATAGTCCACTTCTTATATTATATGATCCATGAAAGCATAGAGCATCTCCCCGACATTGTTTTAAGAAAATTTCTATGCATCCTGATGATAGTCCATATTTTATAGGTAGAAGTCCATTTTTTTAATATTATGTGGTCCATTGTTTTACACCGTGTGGTCCATTAAAACATAGAGCATGTCCCTTAGGGTTTTTTTATTTTGGGAAAATTTGCAATGTTTTCTGGTTAGGATCCATTTTTTCTTTTTTTTTTTGAATGAACGATCCTTTTTTTCATAGAGAATGTTCCATTTCTTAGAGCATGGAGCATGTTTCCTTTTTTTTCTTAAATGCTTCCTTACTATTAAAAAATTAACATTTTTTTTTTTTTCAGTGACAACTTATTTGTATATGAGCTATGTTTCATTACAAGAGAAATTGCAAAGACCATGATACCCAACCACTATATATATGTTGACATTGTTGAAGCATTACTCTATCATCTTAATCACGCATCAACAAAAAGAAAGGTGATAAGCCCAGAAGAATCTTCTTCTCACCCCATGTTTACATAAGTTCCTTGCTTAATACTTTCTATTAATATGTTTTTAATACCGATTGCTTTAATTTAAATAACACTACTAACCTTCAATATTTTTTTTCTTTGCCTATAGGGACTGAAAAACTAACACATGAAGAACATTTAAACAATTTCTCAAACAAAATGGAAACTGAGCTTAACTTTTTTAAATGGGACAGCAACGACCTTCAAGCTACTGACCTTGTAAGCAATTTTAATAATTACACTATGATTTTTAATTTCTTTATTCGTTCATATTATTGTACTAATTTAAGTTTTATTCTGATCTTTATGTGGTTCCAACTATTGATTGTTCGTCACACTTTTGGATAATAACTACTATCTCCAGTCGGAAATATAAGTCTTTTTAGAGATATTAAGGGTGGTCAAATATATAAGTCATTTTATATTTCTCTATGAACATTTAATGCAATATTTTTAAAATTGGACCGGTTAAGCATTGATTCATTGGTTCATTGATTCAACCAGTCGAACTAGTGGTCGAACTAAAAAATATCGTAAATATATAAAAAACTATAAATATATTAATTATCTATTATATGACGATTAAAATAATTTTTAAATACATAAATATTCTTCTCAATTTACTAAATTATCTTAATTATTAAAATATTATTTCTCCAAATCTAATTCTATTAAATATCACAAACCATAGTTATTAAAATTAAGTCAACTATATTTATCTATTTCTCTTTCAATGAAACATCACTATACATGTTTTTATGAAGTGAATTTGTTTTTTTTTTTTTAAATAAATTATCATATCTCAATCTTTTTAGAAGGTTCAATATTTAAAATATACTTTTAAAAAATATTTTTATTATTATTTTGTAAGTATATATAAGGAAGAGGGTTTTCATACATATATATATATATATATATGTGTGTATAAAGAAGAGGGTTCCTAAACTTAATGACCCCTCTTCAAACAAAAAAAATAAAAGAGACCCAAGCCAATTTGAAGATGTTTCACCCTATAAAGTCCAGCCGACACATATAATTTGGCTATTTTTTTTACTCTCTTTTCTTTCATTCTTCCTCGAAGCAACCGCTACTTTTACCATTTTTGCTGCTTGTCTATGCTAGCCGTCAATCCTCTGCCGCCGCAACCGTCAATCCTACACCGCTTCAGTCCTCAATTTCCACAGCTTGCTCTCCACCTTGCACCACCTTCTTCTCTTCTCTCTTGTTTCTCTTTCTTCTCCTTTTCCTTCTCTATTAATTAACAACACTGATTTAACAACACTGATATAATGCTTCTTTTCAAATTATCCTCATTTATTTCATTGGAATTGAATCTTATTTAAACTCTTGAGGAGTGAGGAAAAGGAAAAAAAGGATAATTTGAGTATTTAAAATTAAAAGACATCTTAATTTCAAGAATATTAAATATGTATGGATAAGTTAAAAACACTTATACCGACCGTAGATAGTATATTAAAATGAAAATTATAGTTAAAACCTATAAAAATTAAAGTTAACCAATTCTGTTTACATAAAGAAAATTTCTGATACACCTTCTATTAAACGTCTTTTTTTTTTTTTAGGTAGTTCTGTCAAATATTAGGAATTTAGTCCGAAATATACACTCAAGTAATTTTGTGTATAGAAATAGAATCACAATTTGTTTTTTTTAAAAAAAAAAAAAACAGAAATGCAATTATGTTTTTTAAAAAAAATAAAAACGCAATTCTGTTTTTTTCTTAAGAAACAGAAATACAAAACAGTTTTTTTTTTCAAAAAAACAGAAATGAAATCTGGAAAAAAAATCTTATTTCTATGGACATTTTTTTCTTTTTTTTCCCAATCAGCCTTTTAAATTCCGTAGTTATGGTAGTATGTTTGCCTTGAATTATATAAAATCGTTTGTCTTAAGATTGTTATAAATAATAATAATAATAATAATAATAATAATAATAATAATCCGAGGGACAAAAACAGATATAAATGAAATAGAGAAAACATAAAACCTTAAACCACAAATTAGAAATGAAAAGGAATTCTTGAGGCCTGTGTAAACATTTTTTTTTTAGACAGATTTGTCATATCCTTGATAATTGAGAATATGTGGACATCTATCTCTCAAGATTAAACAACAAATATTTAAACATAACAACACAACTATCATGAATAGAGAACTTAAACCAAGCCTCTTTCTATCATCAGAACACTAACTATAGAGAGATATGTTAAGATTTTTTTTTTTTTTTTTTTGTGAAACAACAAAAAGCCATCCTATATTTATGGGGGGAGGAGAGTATAGGAGTGATAAATCGTAGATTTATCTATGTTTTATACACTTTTACACTTGACTTAATGAAGCAAATGGATTTATATATATACATATATGTTTTACAACATGAACTTGTATAAAAGACTCACTGTAATGTTATTTTGACGTCAGGGATACAATGGACATTTTTCGGCAAAAATAGCAAAACAACAATTTTTCTTTGTAAACCATTTTTATTTCTAAAGAATATGTTTTTATTTATTTTTATGGATATCTTTTGCAAAAGTTCTTTAACTAGGGCTTATATGAAGATTATGTGTTTTTATTAATGTTCATGTATTGATTAATTCTCTTTACCATATTTTTCATAATTAATCCCTATTACTTTATCTTAATACTTGTGATTGGTCATCTCTTGCATGATCTAATACTTGGTTTTGAGACCTAGATGAGATAAATCGAGTATGAACTAGGTAATAAGAACATTTAGTAAAATTGTCAAGAGCTTGTAGTAATTTCTAGGTGTAGTTCAAGTGAGTGATCAATTTAGAAAAATTGTGAAAATTCGGAATTCCACAAATCTTGATGTATTTTTATTTAACTAATCTACATATAATTAATTAAAAATAGGGTCTTTGGGCCGAGAGATTGGGCTTAGTTCTAATTAAGAGAATTCTGTCATTAATCAATAAGGTAAAATTTTATTTTAATAAGAAAGACCAGACCTTTACATTAATAATTCACTAATTGGATCGCTAGCCTTAGTTAGTCATTTTTTCATTAATTTCCTATGTTGTCTTTCATTAATTTTAATTAACCATTCACTAAAGCTTGGCCAATTTGAATTAAGTTAAATAGTAATATGTGGTAATTGAATACAAATCCTTGTGAAGTCGACTTCGATTATACTATAATTGAACTAGTGCACTTATTAGGTTAGTTTTAGTGAAATAAAAAAAAATTGAATTTTAAAAAATTGAAAAATAAATGCTAAAAACATGTTAGTTGTCATAATATCTCATTCATAAGAAGTAACATAAGAAATTCATACAGGATTGCTCATCCATAACTCAAATCTCATTTACTCCATCCATAACTCCGATCATTTATAAAGTGCACTGAATTTTATGGGGTAAAAATTTTGAAAGTTAAGTGTTATATTGTCAAGCCTTTTGACTAAAGAGGAGGAGAGAAGAGAAGTAATGGAAATAAAAGGAAATTTCCTCAAAATTCACCTATAATGTTTACTTAAATTACATTCTATTCTAAATTCATTTTTTGTTTTTTGCATCCATGAAATATAATTATGTGCTAAAAGTAGCTCGCTACTAATAAATGTAGCGGAGCCACCTTAATAATGCCACGTGCTGATCATAGGAGATGATTTGAAAGACTTTCAATTCCCTTAAAATACCCCATACTATTTACTTAAATTGTATTCTATCGCTAAACTCATTTTTTGTCTTATTTTTCGCCCTTGAATTAAAATCACGTGTCAAAAGTGTCCCTTTATATTTTCCTATATGGCCGACACGTGAGCTATTTAGGGTGACTCATCACATTTTGTGATGGCGAGTAATTTTTTAGCATATGATTTTAGTTTAGGGGTATAAAAAATAAAAAATGAGTTCAGGGGTAGAATGCGACCTAATAAATATTGTGGGGCAGTTTCAGGAAATTTTCAGGAAATAAATCTAAATTTCTTTTTTTTTTTTAATAAAGTTAACGCAGGAATAAAAAAGTTTAGCGCGAAAATTTTCAAAAGAACTTTCTCTCTCCAACTTCATTCTCTCTCCTTGCTTTCTAAACTTCAAGACTTTCAAGCGCAGACCTGCTCAAATCTTGCCATTAAAAATAAAAAAGGCTATTATATTGTTCTAATACTCGTTTATTTTTAATTTGATCGGTTTAAAATTCAAAAAGACGAACCAGGATCGAACCAAAACATGGCTGCCAAAATTTAGGAGAGAATTTCGCTCGACCAGGTAAAATTCTCAAGAATTTCGCGGGCTTGGACGAAGTTCTCCAAAAGTTTTGGAGGCTTGGGCGATTTTGGAGTTTTTTTATTTTTATTTAAAAAAAACAAAACATGTGCACTTTCTCTCCACCAGCAAGAATTTCTCCTGGTTGGGCGAAATTCTCAAAATCATCCATGTGTACCTACTTAAAGCCTTCAAAGTGAAAAATTGAAGATACTTTTTAGAGGAGAAGGTAGAAACAAAGAGGGTAGAGAGAGAAAGTGAGAGTGAAATAAATAAATTTTTTCCACACCAAACTTTTAGATTCCCGCGATAACTTTATTAACCCCATTTTTTTCATTAGTAAAATCTAAACTTATTTAGGGTCCTTTTGGTTTAGAAATAAGGAAAAAAGAAATAGATTCTACATTTCAATTGTAAATTAAGGGAATTTTTTTTTTTTGAAATTCCTTTTCAAAACCTTATATATATACTTGGTTAAGAAATAAGAAAAAAGTAAAAGTACTACATGCACCCAACATCTCCCATTTTAACCTATACAGTTATACATTCGTGTCAAATCATGTCCGCAGTAGTCACTGAAAATTTTTAAAAAAAAAAAAATGAAGCCAAACATTGTCATGTTTTAAGTCCCTTATTTCACTGTGTTAACATGGTTGACGATTCTCATTTACTATCGACACTAAATATTATTACTTACTTATAAGAAGTTTTTGTTTTCACACGAACTCCAGGTGATTATCACAAAATTGACTATTATTATTTATATTAATTGAAACTAGATTTCTGTTGCTATAAAATTCAAGCAATATCACATTCTTCATAACATCTCTATTGCTTCGAAATAAAAACCGTAACAGAAATAAAAAACATAACTTCGCCATTACATTTCTATAATGAAAAACCATATTTCGGCAACTATGTTTTTCATAACTTTGCCATTACATCGAAATAAAAAAGATAACATCACAAAAGAAACATAAAAAGAATAAACCTCTAAAAATAAAAACAACGCGAATATGAAAATAACATAAATAAAAACTTGGTGTTTCTTCAAAAACTCCATAGTTCTTCAGTCAGCATTGTTACACTTGGATGGTCGTCTGAATCCAGTATACAGATTGTGGTGTTCGGTGGAAGCTATTATCATCAAAATACATAATAGGTACAATCAAGGAGGATAAACAAGTAATAACATGTCGATGTAAACAAAACTCTATTGACAAAAGTATAACGTGTTAGAGTTTCACCTCTATGAAAATTCAATTCATCTGAACCATAGAAATTGATTGAAAAGAACATACGGTATACTCATAATACAACGAAATTAACAAAATTACATCATGAACACTCAATATCTTGCAATTTACCACAAGTGAAGTAAAGGTTTGCTAAAATGATCTTACAAGAGAATGTTTGGAAAAAGAAAACGTACTAGAGTTGAGATTTCTTTGCTGTGCTCGCTTAAGAAGATGGAGTTTGGCAAAAAGGGAACAAACATTCAATATTGGGGTTGAGACACATTTGACAATGGGTATGTCTATATAAAGGAAGCTTGATTTGCGGAGGGAAAAAAAGGAGAACAAAGAGAGCTTTTTTATGGTGTATGAAATATGATAGTCTTTATATTCAATTTGAGGGTTAAAAAACGTTGGTAGAATAATAATGAAGTTGTTGATAAAGTGCATATGATCGATATATTTTGTCTCATTAAAGTATTAAAAACAAATGGAAAAAGTTAATACTTTGATTCATTTCTTTTTTATTTCAAAATAAAAAATGGGTCAATCCAAGTAATATTTATGGATTTGCTTTTAAAATTTAAAAGAAAACCGGGGGTTAAAATGTAATCTAAGAGGACCCTTATTTTTAGATATTCTTATATCAATCCAAAAATATTTTGGATAGTCATTTAATCCCCGAATGTCTTAACCGATATGGGTTCATCGTCACCCAAATGCCTTTAATTTTTTAAAATCAAAGTCCTCAATTTAGACAAGTGCATCTTTTGAGGGCCAAACTGAAATTTATCCGTGACAAACGATAAGTGACGAGTGATAACTGTAGTGACTAGGGAGGGTGAAGCTCTTCCCCTCCGCAAGTGAGAGAGACATGGCTCTATCGTCGACGTCACTGCCGAAGACGGTGGTGATCTCAGTCCCGGTGCTAGTTCTCTCTGCCGCCGGCGCTGCTATCTTCCTCTTTTTCCTCCTATCCTCTCTTTCTTCTCCCCCACCTCCCTGCATCTGCTCCACCTCTCCGGCCACCGTCACAACCACCACCGGCGGTTTCAGCGGTGACACTAATTTTCAATCGTATAAGAGAGAGCGGATCTCGGCTACTGTTGATGATATTGAGTGGGTAAAGTCTCAGATCGAGGCAAATGGACTCCACATGGCGGATAATGTGCTTCGGAAAGGAATTAATCCCCGTACACGCCAACAACAGCTGCAAGATCTCCTCCAGTATGTACTCTTTACTCCGTTGGTTGGCCACTTCTCTTCTAGTCACACTACGTTGCTCCAAATTTTTTGATAATTGCTAATATCTTGTTTTTGGTGATTTTACTTTTTGTTACCGTTTCTGCAAGGCTATGTAGCTCAATCTTTTCTTCTTCTGAATTTTATTGGATTCAATTTCTTTTTAAGTTTCCATTTTGCAAGTGTTAATTGAATTTATGTAGATTTGGTTGAAACAGAAAATTAAGCTTTCTGGGTATAATTGTAGTAATTTTCTTAGGAAAAGTGTATAATTAGCGAATTTCTTAAGAGATCGGCATAGGAACTTAGCATAGGAATTTCTGGATCGTGATTTCCTTGTGGCATTGTCTATTGTTAAGTTTTGCTAGCAATGTATCAAAGAAAATTGAAGGCTTTGAAAAAGACAATTAAGATAGGGTAGAAGGGTTAGTGCTTTTCTAACTATTAACTACTGATGCAAACATGGTCAGTATGTGAAGCTCAGGATGAGATGATGCATGATTCATCATAAATGAATTCTTTGTTCATTTTGTTAACCATCTGAGAAAAGTTTTTGATGTTTTTATCATTATAACTTTATAATGCCCCCCTCCCCAATTTCCGTCTCTTGTTTGTATTTGGATCTTTCCTAAAAATTGAAGTGGTGCCCATAGATCTTTTCTTTTAATAAAGATTAAGTTTTTAAACTTGTTTATTCATGTGAATTCATTGAAATGTTATTGAAACCTTTTGCATTTTCAGATTTAAGGGCATATCTCATTATGAAGGAGAAGAAGCAAAAAACCATACTGCTCTTCCATGTCCTGGGGAGCTTCTCGTGGAAGAGCACCACAGCAATTATGGAGAGCCATGGGCTGGAGGCCGTGATGTATTTGAATTCCTTGCAGAGTCAGCCCACTTGACTCCGTATTCTCGTGTTCTGGAGATTGGATGTGGAACACTTCGTGTTGGCTTGCACTTTATCCGGTACTTGAACCCTGAGCATTTTCATTGTCTAGAGAGGGATGAGCTTTCTTTAATGGCAGCATTTAGATATGAGCTTCCTTCTCAAGGTTTGTTACATAAGCGTCCTCAAATTGTAAAAGGTCAAGATATGGACTTCAGTAAATTTGACTCTGGAGTTATGTATGACTTGATATATGCAAGTGCTGTTTTTCTTCATATGCCTGATAGTCTAGTATGGGTTGGATTAGAGAGGTTAGCAGGTAGATTGAAGCCTATAGATGGTAGAATTTTTGTGTCACATAATATAAAGTTCTGTTCACGCTTGGGAGGAGAAGAATGTACAAAAAGGCTTACCAAGTTGGGACTTGAGTATCTTGGGAAGTACATGCATGATAGTTTACTGTTTAATCACTACGAGATTTGGTATGGATTCAGGAGAACAACGGCATGAATCATGAGAAGAAAATTGTTTGCAGCTTACATTACGAATCAATTACAGGTTAACAGGAAAGCTGCAGCAAAGAATGATCATGTGATGGATCAATGACTTTGATGCTGGCTGTCATTCTTTTTGTGCCATTAGCTTCTGGATGTATAGATAGCTTCGCAGATACTGTCACGGTGATATGGATAGTTAAATCATTCTTTTGAGGGAGAACTAATGCTCTCTGCTTCATAGTTTGAAAAAATGGTTAGGATCTGCTTTTGAAGGTGAAGTTGCTGATTTGGATTGTAAGGACTTGTTGCCTAAACATCACATGATTTATAATTTTCTCCGAAGTAGAAATGCCTGTGAGAGTTATGTCTACACATATGGTTTATTTGCAATGTGGATGTGGAGCAGGTTGTAGATTTTGTGGACTGACTTGGATTGCTGAATGTACTAATTCAGAATCTTTGTTCTTTGAGGGTGAGCAGCACTATGACTTCCTTTTTGTTAACAATTCTGATGGCTTATGTAATTGGATTAACATTTTATTGTATGAATGTGTTTTCATATGACTCTATGCTTTTCAGGTATGTTCCATGCCCTTCATATTTATTCACAACCGAAGAACTCTCTCTGTGATTTTTACATTTTTTTGTTCTCTGAGTCAAATTTAAGTGGTGGATGAAGTGATATATCTAGGTTTGGGATTTCGTTGAGGACAAATAACATTTTAGTCATGGTGTAAGGATTTTAATTTAATGTTTTAATTCCAACATGCTTGTAAATTCAAGAATTTTGTGATTCTTTAAGATTCCTTTGTTCTCTTGGATTCTCTCTGTGAAAATCCAGCAAACTTGTTTGATGATATGTACTGTTGTACACTTGCCTATTAATCTTTTATATTATAAAAAACAAAATGTAAAAATATCCTTATACTTTTCATGAAAGGAAAATATAAAAATATTCTTAAAATAAGGATTTTCTGTATCACTTAGTTTACATTTTATGTATTATTTTTTTTTATCTTTTTCTCTTAAAATTTATCTTTTATTTATTAAATTTTATTAATAAAATATACTGATTTAGAAACCAATTTCCTTTGTCTTTTTCTATTAAAAAGTGGTATAGAGAGATGTCATTTGTATCCCTTTCCAAATACAAAGATAGGAATCTTGGTTGTTTCCAACGTAAAGCATGGAAAAAAGTTAAATACAAAATTGTAAAAGAAATTCGAGTTCCTGACTTGTTGAGGATTTTTTTTGTGGGGTCCAAACTTGCCAAGGAATTTTGCATCTAAAAAATCTATCAAGTTACTAGTACATACTATACTAGAAAATCTATCAGGTTACTAGTAGTATACTATAATGAAAAACTCACTACATTCTTTTTCTTTTTCGAAAAGAATTTATTACCTAATTAAAACTTGACTTTTAATATTCTCATTTCTAAGATTGGATCTAGTTTGAGTTAAATACATAAAAAAAAAAAAAAAAAACTACATCCAGATTGCAAACAAGTGGAAAAAGGATGAATTAAAATGTCCACTTCAAAATATTCTGTATTTAGAAAATGTGAAAAAAAATTAGAGTTTGAAAACTATATTAAAATTACCTTTGATGAGTATATATATATATATATTGAATTTTCTAATATGAAGAATGAATAAATTTCTTTTAAGTAAAGAAAAGTATGAGGACGAATAGGAGATCAACACGTGGCATGTATTGATTTCAAAGTGGTATTGTTCATGTTGTGTTAACAGGTTGTTAAAACCGATTAGAAAGAAAAAAATGCTGGAACATAGAGGGCAAACGCATGAGCTGGGGAAAAAAAAAGAAAAGCTAGAACAGAGGTTAAAATTAAATGCTCAAATTTGAAAGTTAGATGTGGTAGTCTAGTAAAGAAAGAAACTGATCGAAGTATAATAAATGTAATAATGAAAGTTGAAAGTGTGAATAAAATCTGAAAATTCTTGCAACATGAAATGCAAAGGGGAAAGTTAATGCAATTTAATGATTATTGCTGGGTTGGTAAGGAGTGGTTATAAAATGAAGATGTTTGAAGGCTTCAGTTAAAGCTAAATCATAAAAACATTTCAGAAAAAGTTTGACGAGAAGAAAGAAAATAAATTTTGTAGGAAAGAAAAAATAAATGTGGGATAAAAATTTAATGTGATGAATAGAAGAAGAAGAGAAAGAGGAAGTGAAGAATACAAATAAAAGCCTACGTAGATGAATAGCAGAAGAAGGAACAAAGTTGAAGATGAGAACATGAAAAATTGAAGTTTGTATTTTTTGGGAAAAAAATTTTACAGGTACCAAATCTAGAAATTGGAATACTTAAACGATTGTTACACGATATTTAAATAATACGCGATTCTATATGTTGTAGAGGTATAACTTATGTACCAATGTTGAAATATTGTGTATTAAAACTAATAACCGGTAAAGAAGGCATAAAAAACACGATTCTGAAATTAAATTTTTCTTTTTATGTTTTTATTGTGGAATTGAAAAAAATACAATGTTGTGGTATGTTTAGTTTGAGTTTGATAAAATTTATATTTACGTTTACTAAATAATCGTTTTTGTTGGGTTTGATTATGCATGATTTGATAGAAATATTGTTAAATCTGGGTTCTTTAAAAATAGGTACTTTTTAAAAAAATTAATCTAGTATCTTTTGTTTATTAGCAATGTATATATGAGTTATGAAGATTTAATATGTAGTATGAAGACTGTTTTTGCATTGTTATTGCAAGAGTTTAATTATCACTGTTTATTACACATTTTTATTAAATTGATGTTGTTTATGCAATGTGGAAACAAAACTTCATATGATTGAACAAGTTCTAAATTCATGTCAATATGATATTGAAAATAATTTTATACCCGAAATATTTTAAGATGATTTTGCTGATTATTAGAATTTAGTTGGGATGGCGAATGTAATGGGTGGGAATCGACCTTTGAGTAGAACGGCAAAATGATAGGGCTAGAGAAACAAATTTACATAATGAAGTAGGGAAAGGAAAGAGAAAAATGATCGACTTGAATGATAATATTCTAGGTGGATCGAGAATGGAAGTTTCAGATGAAGAAGATTTGGATGAAATAGAAAATATAAATGTTGAAGGGTCGGAAGGTGGATGTTCATTGTTTGAAAGTCGGGGAATGAATTGTAACATTCAGTCAGAAGAGAACAAAGTTGAATTTGAAAAAATTAATAGTGAAACAGAAAGAGACGAAAGAACATCGAATTTACCATTTTAGTTTTATTTTAATGGTGTAGATGACATTACGACGAACAAGTGATGAACATGACGTTCGACTCAGATGAGGAGCAATTATTTTTACAATATGTATAGCCGATGCGTTGATTTCAGCATGAGGAGAGGAGATTAAAAACTAGACTAGACCAGCTGTATTATAACATATCACAAATTTCTTTGCAGCAGACATGGTTTTCAAGGAGACAAGTGGTTGAATGATCCGAACCGACGCAGGAAACCGAAGACTGTGAAACGGATAGGATGCCAAGCATGTTTTAGGGTGAGGTACAATTGGAAGACAAAGAAGTACATCGTTGCAGAGTTTGTTAAAGAGCACAATCACATGATGACAACTCATGAACATGTACCGTTTCTTCGATCGTATAGAAATGTGATGAAAGGGGATTTGGCACAAGCGAGGACACCCAAGGTGTCAGTGTGGGAACAAGTCTAATAATAAAGTTATTTGTATTACAAGAGAGCAGTTATGATAAGGTTCGGTTCATTAAGAAGGACCTGTTTAACTAAATAGATGTTGATAGAAGAAAAGACATGGTAGATGGGAATGCTGAGAAATGCAATTGCTTTTCTAAGCACTATGCAAGATATGTATCTAATGTTTTGCCTTACATCTGATTTGGATGAGGAAAAGAAATTGAAGCACCTTTTTTGGTGAGATAGGTAGTGCAGGGTAGATTACGATGAGTTCAGTGATGTGTTGGTGTTTGACACAACTTATAAAACTAACAGATACCGAAAGCCGCTTGTTGTATTGGCAGGTGTAAATCATCACTTTCTGACTTGCGTTTTTGTATGTGCATTGTAATTTGACGGGACGGTTAAAACATATGAATGGTTATTGAACACATTCTTAGACGTCATGAATTAAAAAAAGCCTTGTTTGATTGTTACTGACGATGATAATGCAAAGAGGAAGACGGTGAAGAATTTGTTACCAGATGCAAGACATAGAGTTTGTAGTTGGCACTTGACATGAAATGTTAGTACGAAAGTGCATTGTCGTGAATTCAATTCAGGGTTCAGTCACCTGATGAAAAAAAAAATGTGGGACGGTCGAGTTTGAATCTGACTGGTCGAGGTTAGTATGTAATTGTGGTCCAGAAAGGAATGAATATGTGGCAAAACTTCACCGAAAAAGGGCTCAATGGGTAGAATCATATCTTCGTGGACAGTTCTTTGCCAGGATTAGAGCTACACATCGATGTGAGTCGATGAATGCATATTTGAAGAGGTACCTGAAGTACAAGATATGTTTGTTTAAGTTCGTACGATCATTTCAGTTTGTTATTTCAGGACTCAAACATGCCACTACACATGTTGTATCCACTATTGAGAATACCGCTGTTTCCACTACTGAGAATACCACTGTTGTATTAATGATAGAGCTCATCGCTCTTGAGAAAGACGCTTTGGAATCATATATCAAGGGTGTGTTCAACATGGTTAGTAAATAATTTAGAAGGCAAGGTTTATATTCTGAGATCGAAATGATTGAATCAGGGTACTCTATAAAATATTTGCTTACGAAGTATGACTCACAGCAGACGATTTGGGTAGTGGCACGATCTATGAAACTAAGAGATTGGAGGTAATGTGGATGAATTTAAATTCACGGATGTTTGTGTCACAAAGAAAAAATTTGTCGGTGTGCAAGATCCAGAAGAGGTGAGAGAAAAAGGGGATCACATTGAAAAGAGGAACAGAACCAAGAAACGAACCGTTTATTGTGGCAATTGTAGGTAATGTTTTTGGTAATTTATAATAATCAAATTCTTGTGTTATTAAAATATATTTTATTTGAATGAGGTAATTGCTGTAGAGGAACTGATGGTCGTAATCTCCAAACTTGCACTCAACCACTTCAATTTCACACCCGAAGAAATAATGGAATTTGTGATAGTAGTGCGTTAAATCGGCTTCACAGCCAAACTACGGTGACGGTGTAACCCAAGTTACTAAAAAAATACTCAAGTGGTTTAAATAATTATTTGTTTATTTGAAAAAAATAATTTTTTTAATTATAATTATGGATGATTTAATATATGATTAACCTAACCTAATACATTTTTTTTAAACTTGCAGGATTCCTGGGCTGAGCTGTACTAAGCTCAAACCAAAGTTCTACTTAAAATAAAAGGTCCAATGATAAACTTTTCAGCCCAATCCATTGTGACTTATTTATTGAGCTTATTTTGGTTAATTGTCATGTGTTGAATGGAATTTACTAGTTATGTTGGGTTGGCCTATAAGTCCATTATTGATTTTTAACTGGATAGGCAGCCCAAACCCAAGACATATGTAACCTCCATATATTTTCTTAAACAACCGTTATACCCCCCTCCCTCCCCCCCACCCTCCCCCTCCAACAACATGAAAAAATTCAATTATATCCCTGTACCAAATCCATCTCTTTTACATCTCTTTCTCTTCACCCATCCTTTCCTCACTATTGTCCGAAAATCCTATAAGAAAATAGCCCCAACCTAAGGAAAATTGTCCTTATAAGCCGTTTGTTCAGCTGCATATGACCGAAATGGTTGAGCCTTTTTTAATATATTTAGTTGTCAACAGTTTCAAGAATCAAAGAACTACATTAGCTGATTTTTTATACAAAAGACTATCCATCGGGGCTGGTGAGGATTTGAGTATTGAAGAATCACTTTATTATGTAAGTCAATTTTGTTAAGCATGAAATTATATTTTTTTCCTCGAATGTCCAGTACATTATATTTTCAATGGTATATTTTATATGGTTAAATTAGGATTGAAATGATTATTTCATATATTCTTTGAAGTTTAGTGTTATATCATTTTTAAATTGATTTTAAAGAATTTATTCATTTATATGTTGTTAAACTGCTTTTGTTCCATATTTTTAGTCTACTAATATTGGATTAATGAATTGCTTACTAAATGTTGACTGCCAAACTTGGACAATTCCCGAATTATTGGGTCGTTAATTATGTTTGTAATGTAGAAATAATTGCAGTTATTGATAATCTGCAAATACATATTTACTTTTTATACTCTTTTAATTTTTTTATTTAGAATGCCAACTTTGTGTTGAATTTAATTCTGCCAAGTATGAAAGATGTTTATTTTGTGTGTTAAGTTGATTAGTGTACTGTAATTTGTTTATTTAACATTATCAATCTCTTGAAAGGTACCTCTTTTTGTGGCCGATTTTATTCAATAAGAATTTATTTGGGATTCGGTTATGAAATTTATCGTTACAATGTCCTTAAATTAATTAATAAATTGTGATATTGGTTTGTTTAGGGTTTATTTGTTGAAATTGGTAGATACAATTTATTGGTTTCTAGGGTAATTTTCCTATAACAAATGTTTTGTTACTAAATGGATGGATGCAATATTATTGTTGCGTTTGGAATAGGACTTTAGCCTCCATACTGTCCATTGCAATCCAATATGTACTCACCTTCCAAGCTCTTTTGCAAGCCAAAGTCGCATATTTCATTCTTGGGTGCAACCAGGAGAGTATGTTAATAGTATTGTGAAACACTTGGATTAAACAACCATTTAAATTGTGTGACGCTGATTAATTTCAATATTTTGTATCCTTTTTTCAAGATGGATATCCTATATACGTATGGAATTTCATATTGATATAATGCAGTGGTGGAAAATCCTTCTAAAAGCTATTAAAAGTAAAGTAATACCGGCTAGATTCGGTAATTTTATTGACTCAATCCCCCTTATCGAGAGAGATAGGAAGAATCTTTTTGCATTGGCTGAAAGGTGGCAGGATAAGACCAATACATTCCATCTACTGTTCGGAGAGATGACCCTAACACCACTTGATTTCACTGCAATCACATCCATAAAAGTCGAAAGTAAACGGATACCTTGGGATATTCATATTCGGGAATGGATAGATTATATACGCGAAATGCTTGGATGGGTTCCTCCCGCTGTCGCTAGAGGATCAGTGAAACTTGTTGAAATATGGAAATATTATGAAAACAGAGAAATAAACCAAAGTAATCATGTTTCAATTGATCAATTAACTCGGTGTTTCATATTGTACGTGTTTGGAAGAACATTATTCAGTAACAACGGCGAGATAATTCATCTTTGGTGTCTTTCAGTACTGGAGGACATACATTCAATTTTCGAATTTAATTGGGGTGGTGTTGGAATAGGAATGTTGTATTGGTTCATGTGCACCGTGTCAGAAGAATGAAAACAAAAAGTTTTGGTTGCTTCAGTTTCGTCTGGGAGGTAACATTAACTTTTTGTTTAGTAATGATTTTTTTTTTATACAGATCACTTGAAATTTTTATTTCATTTTCTAGGTTTAAATTTCTTAGTTAGTAGATTTTAATTGGTCATAGGTTTGGGCATATGAGGTCTTAAATCTTGCGTCATTCAAGTTGAGAAATTTAGATTTTGACTTGTTCCCAAGAATATGAAGGTGGCGAAGCGAGAATAGGTGTACTCGAATATTTCCTACGACTTACATATCTTTGAGAGAACACATTAACAAGCTTGATTCATTAGAGTAAGCTTGTCTACGTTTATTGTTTCGTTTAAACGTTATGACTTTCAATGTCACGATTTTGTTTATTATCTTGAATTCACTATTTAATCAAGTAAATATATCTTATATAAGGTTGTATTTCGTCCATGTGATTTATTTGATTTACCTGCGGAGTGCAAAGCGAGCGAAGCATTGAATGTAACACTGTTGCTCCTGGACAGCTGGATAGGTAGATTTTTTTTTACCTTGGTAATAGAGTGAGTAGACAAGTATTTGAAGACGGATTGCCAATCAAGCCCAATCCACCTCCTGATCATATGCAATGTTGCGAATCTTTTTCGAAAAGGATGTAGCATCGTTGATGAATGGAATATCAGTCGAGGATCACTTTGTAGCGGAACTGGAGTTTTAGACTTATGAGGAGTTTGTTGAAAAACGATTCATGGGGCCTATTTGTACAGTACCATTAGGAATTAACATTAAGAATGGAATTGGTAAATTACTTTCTCATGAATTCCCAAATAGGCACCAAGATGGGCAGTTCAATGTTTGAGTAAAAATGGGGACACACACAAGGAGCCAATTGAAAACCCTGAATGGTGTTTTGATGGAGTTTTACTCGATGGTGTTACATTCGTGAGTATTAATTGAGTTTCATAGGGATGGTACGAGGATCTATTCCGAATGGTGATGGATTGCGGATAAAGGTATACGAAAAATGTGGAAATTTGCCGAATGAAACGAACGGTTAGTTAAATTAATTCTTTTGTTTTCATTTTAATCAAATTTTATAATGGGCATTTTCAATGATTTGTTTATGTAAATCTGTTGGAGATATCACATCAGTGTGTGATTCTTTTTAGATTATCTTGGATTCTATAACAGATTATTTTGTTAGAATCCTATATTGATTATAACTAAGATACTTTGTATTATGCTATTATTATAGTAGTATTCCTTATTAGTGGTTGGTTAGAATCCTATATTGATTAGGATTAGGATACTTTGTAACTTATAAATAGTAGACATAATGAATAAAAAAAAAATCAACAGAAGCATTCAATATTATTCTTCTTGCGCCCTAAATTTCTTAACATGGTATCAAAGCCAGAGCCAGGTTTGAAAAAGAAGAAGAAAAAGAAAAAAAAAATCTTTCACATCTATGACTTTATTCTCTTTTCATTCAGCTTGAACAATTCTTTTCGTTCAGTTTGGACACATTTTTTTTAGGTTTCTAATATTTCTTCTAATTTGCTTCAATAAAAATTTAGGAGATTATATATATTTTTTTATAAATCATATTCAAGTCAGGTAGCTTCATCGACAAATATTTGAAGCGCCTAGATTTAGAAATTGAAATTGGACATTGATGGTTGCTTTATCGAAAAAAAAAAAACTCTAAAGCGACATCAAAAGAATTTTCGATGATGGATTACGGAAGCCACTGCGACTGATGAAAGAAAACCACAACGACTGCGACTAATGGAAGAAGATCACAACGACTGCGACTGATGGAAGAAGATCACAATGACTGCGACTGATGGAAGAACCACAGCGACAGCGATTGATGACAAAAAAACCACAGCGATAGCGATTGATGACAAAAACCATAGCGACAGCGAGTGATGGTAAAGACAACAGCGACAGATGGTGGAAGACTACCAGATGTGCAATTTGCACGTTATGAAAAAAAATTAAAATTTGTGGCAAGTTGGACATGCAATTTTTGCACGTTCCAAACTTGAGGGAGAGTGTTGGAGATATCACATCAGTGTGTGATTCTTTTTAGATTATCTTGGATTCTATAACAGATTATTTTGTTAGAATCCTATATTGATTATAACTAGGATACTTTGTATTATACTGTTATTATAGTAGTATTCCTTATTAGTGGTTGGTTAGAATCCTATATTGATTAGGATTAGGATACTTTGTAACTTATAAATAGTAGACATAATGAATAAGAAAAAAATCAACAGAAGTATTCAATATTATTCTTCTCTGCGCCTTAAATTTCTTAACAAAATCCTTTTTATCTTTATGCTCGCAGTTTAACAGTGCGATCAGTGAAAGGACGTTCCGAAGATGCTATCCTGGAAGTGATGCTTCTCCATCGGTATAAATATGAGGAAGTTAGGTAATTCTCGCATAAAGATTTATCCAATTTTATTGAACAATAATTTGAACAATATTTGTGTGTGGTTATTTTTCGTAATTTGTGAGACAATTTAACAGGCGCATTTTCAAATTTACATAATGTAATATTATGCATCACATATAATTAGAATTTGTATGAACTTGAGATTGTTTGATATGATTTAACTCCATGGTCCGAGTTATGCGTATTCAAAGCTTTATTAAACAAATGCAATTATTTTCATAGGTAATGGGTCTACTTTTTTAAATCGAATGGAAAATCATATAATTTCCTTACTGAATTTCCATTTCCATAAAGGTTGAATCTTGTTCTCTTGAAAAAATTATTTTGGGTTAATTTGTCATGTGAATCTCTATGTTGGGGTAATTTAGGAAGATTTGGAGAGGCTACTGAAAGTGACTATACAAGAACCATTGAAATGAGTACATATTTGACAAAACCTGTCATCAATTGCTTCCTATGCTGACCTTCAGGGACGTCCTTTGATCTTCTTAAGGACTTTTCTTTTTAATTTATTTATACTAAATTTTGCTTATATTCTAGGTTATAGACAATTTTATATCTCTCTGTTTTCCAGTTGAAGTTCAAAGTGGAACATGAAATTCCTTTTGAAGTTAAGAAGTTGGTGCTTGATTTTATGCTTAGGAAAGGGACACCAAACATTTGCTCCTTTGAAAATCACAACAAAAACGAGAGGGTTATTGTTGTGCCCTTGTATGATGTCCTCCTTATGAGGAATACCATTTGATTTTACAAGTTTTGCTCTTTATTGGAAGCATACATGATTTTCCTAGGCGATGGACTGATCATGGAAGAACATGTTCATTATATTATCACAATTGTATACATGAGAAGCGAGAAGCTTGAGAATAGGATCCGTGAGCTTTCAGTGGAAGAACCTATCTTAAATCTTTTTTAAGTGGTTTTTCCCCCACACTCAAAGCATATAGCACTCGAATGGCTAAGTACAAAATAGAGATCTTGGAAAGGTGGAAGAAAATACGAAAGAAAATAAACATTAGTAGTATTTAATATTAGAATGATGTTTGGTTTTTTATGTTATTTTTTGTTGATTTTGGTGGTTTTGTTGTTGTTTTTTGGATGTACTACTTATGTTTAAATCTTGGATGCATTTTTATATAATTTAAATGGAATGAGTTTTATTTCATTTTATGTTTTATGGAATTTGAGAAGGCCGATTTTGGAATATTAACATGATATGAATGGTACATATATAAACTACGTGGAAGAGTATTAAGAAAATTTTAACAAAAAGAAATTGCAACAGGGTCAAATACATGGAATTTAGGTATAAGATTTCATGGATTTTGTTTTTTTATTTTATGAGATGTATGTATCTGGAAACAGGGGGTGTGCATTTTTACATTTTTTTATGTGTAACTCAATAAAGTTCCATACAAAGCATTATGATGTTCCATTTTGCAAGAATTATTGTTACAAGAGAGTTCAATGTTTCTTCTTAAAGAGAATTCCATAAACCACTTATTTATGTTACAAATTATATTGAAAGACAATAGAGAATCTAAAGAAAATTAATAAAGGGCAATGATGAATTTGGAAGATCAATATTCCTAGAGTGTAGTTACTTAATGTCGACTGTTCTTCAATATTTTAATGAACTGCAATAGATGAGTGAACCTTTCTGCCTTTGTTCTTGATCCAGACATTAAAGCATTCATTTTTCTTCCTTTTGCTTGATTGTATATTTTCTCTATAATACTCTTCTGCTTTACATTCCTTTTTCTTTTTTGTCGAATTCTGATCAGATCTTTAATATTAGATGATTCTCCTTCACATTTTGAATTATTTACACAAATCGTTCCAAATTCATCAATGATTCTATCCTTGTCTGTTTGAGCCCATCTTCTATATAACACTGGGGTTTCTGGTTTAGTTCACTAGCTATTATCAAACTTGAAAAATTTTCTAATCATTTGTTGTCTCCAAATGTTTGAAACTTGAATGTCTTTGCAGTGTGCTTTGCTTGTAGTGTCAGTAATACAACAATTGCTGCTTAGCATAACATCCTTTGTCCATCTCTTTTACATGTCTTGTGCCGAAATAGAATGAACACAATTAACATTAGGACAAACAGAGAATGTGAACACAAAATAGTAACCTCTGTGTACATTTTACACGTGCATGTCATAGAAGTATCACCATCATTGTAAATGATTGTATGCCAAAAGTGTCGAAATCAGGACACCAAATCTATTAGACATGAGCATCATTACTGAATAGCATACGTTCATGAGAATATGATGGAGTTTTCATAAAGTCTTATTCAAATAAAAGTATGCTTCAATTCTATATACTTGATTAGCATGTTGTAATAGTTTTGAATTAGTTACTGCCATCTCAACTCGGCCTTGATGGAAATCCTCCATATTTTCGTTGCTTCTCTGTTCATATACAACTTCAACAAATGTTCGATAGAAATCATTCAATGTAGATATTTTTTAAAGACTCTTAGAAATAGTGTGGTTGGTTGATTCACTCCTTTGTGATGATAAGATACCTCCGGAAAAAAATTCCTTGTTGAAAGCTGGACACCACTTTTCTCTGATTCAATATAGTTTATTCAACCATGGATCATTTTGACAGTATACTCAGTTAACAACATGTATCACATACACAACATTTATTATTTTTGTAGAAATACCATGCTATGCATTATAGTGTTCGATAACTATTGAACTAATATTCCATTATAGTGTATAATAAAATATATGTTCCAATGATATTCAAATTCAATAAATGCATGTGTATACTTCAGGAATTGTTAAACTTGTCCACAAAATGTTCTTTTGACCTTAATCCCTTAATATGCTTCTTACAATTCTCACTAATATGCCAAATGCACAGTCGATGCTGTGTATTTGGGAAAACTTCACGAATAGCCCCAGCCATAGCAGCACATTGATTTGTCATTAATATTATTAGATGCTTACCTTCGATAGACCTCATAAAGGTTTTAAACAACCATATAAAAGAATCTGTCATTTCATTCTTTAAGAATCCACACCCAAACATTATATTTTTGCAATGATGATCTATGCCAACAAAAAGTCCACCGATCATGCCATACTTATTGGTGCGGCATGTTGTATCATGTACCAACAGATAACCAAATAGTTTATAGTCTTTTTTCATATGTCCATCCCTCTAGAAGATACTGCATAATGATGAATTGAGATCAACCACAAAATCATAATAAAAATCATCTTCCTTGTCTTTTCTCCATTTGAAAATCTACATCAAGGAATTTGCATCGCCACTATCAAGGTGTTTTGATTTGAGTGTTTCTAGATTGTTGTAAGCATCTCTTGTTCTAGGACCAATATATGGTGAAGCCCCAACTTGATTCTTAATCACCCTTAGACTAGCAATAATGGAAACCTCGCTATTTTTCAACTCTTGTAGGTATGCGACGTGGTTTTTTGTTAATGAAGTTGGGAACGCATATGATGTCTCTGATTCTCTGGGCAGAGGTCAAGATTGTGTACTGTTTCATGCTTGCTAACTGTCCAAATTGTTGGAATCCGTAGGCAAAAAACAAAATAAAATAAAACTACGGAAATCCACCAACAGGATCTGCACATACTAGAAAAACCGATTGGATAGAAATTACCTCAATGTTTTGATTATTCGTTGTGGAGGCGCTGCTTTGTACGCTTTGCCCTCTACTGGTATCCACGCGACGAACGCCTCTGCAATCGATCGGGATGCTAGCCCCTTCTGTGTTCTGAAAACTGTTCAGAATTGATCCTGACTATCTGGTAATCGGTCGTATTTTAGAGAGAGGAGGCTAGATACTATATCGCCGTTATAGGGTTTAGGGTTTTGTTTTTCTTTAATAAGATAAAGGACGGCCACCAAAAAAAAGTTAACATAACATTTTATAGCTGTCAATATCAAACCCTAACTGTCATCTAATGACAGTTTAATCTCGTCCGTCTATTCCTATAATCATCCAACGGTTGGATGAGTAATATTAAGTAATTAATTTCATTTATTCAATTAAATAAAATTAATTACTTATTAACTTACCAGAAAATACAATATGGAATCTGATTCCCTTTTGTATACATTCAACGAATCTGGACACAATCTAGATTCATTGAACGGGGACATTATGCTCACAAGATCGTCTATGCGTGTGACCCTGTAGGTTCACTTAACGTTGGCAATGAATGAAAAATGTCCTAGACATTTATTTACAAAACATAAGCGGCCTCTAGCAAGACATTATGCTTACCCAAGTTAAGTAAATGTAATAATAACCTAACATCAGATTTAATATTTAGTCATTTTGTCACACGATATCCTAATTAAGTATAAGGCATGGATCAAGTCATCCTTATAAAACTTAATTAACCATTTACTTGATCACCAGGCAGACTGTTCCAACAAATAATATTAATAACACCTTATTAATACTTATTTGAGCATGGCCATGCATATTTTCCAGTCTTCCTTATCAAGGGGCCCATGGATATCTCTCTCTAAAAAGAGAGGGACAAATCCCTTTCACTATCTCCAATATTCAAGCCATGATGAGAAAATAAGCCAACCAATAGTCATAATGATCACATAATTAAAAGTGATGTTTGACCATGTCAAAACATATTTTCTCCCCTTGCAAGAAACATTAGAAACATTAGGTCAAAGGACACCAAATCTAAAACTCAGAAGAAGTACTTATAACTTAAACCTGTACAATATTTCTTCTTCACTTTGGGTCATGTCCAATACAATATCCTCAATATGTATTTATGAATTGATTTTATATCTCATATTCATGATCAGTAAAACTTGACCATCAATCAACTTCACACTAGTTTACAAGATGTAATAAACTAGGGACAAATAAGAATAGTATTTTATTAGCTATAAGGGTTTTACTATCAAGTCACATACTTGATGACCAGGAGCATAAAATACAATTAAAAAATATATGCTTCATAAATCATAAATATGAGTCAATTGGTCTTAGGGCATATACTAACACAAATTCCCCCACTGTTTATTTGGAATTGTATCATTGCTTTACAACTTGTACGGATATCAAATTTTGAATAACATTTATTATGCTTTCCTTTTTCACGCTTCTTGCCTTCTTCATTGCACACAAAATGTTTCATAAATACAATTTTAGTACCATGTCTAGGCTCTCTTTGCCCTTAAGAATGCTAAACCCTTGTATGCATGATCGTTGTATAACTCAAATGCCTTTTCGAAATTTATTGTCATTCCAACTAATGTAAGTGATGATGTCTTAAAATGTGATATATCTAAAAATTATGCAACAGACAAGTGTACCTATTACCGTAGTAACAAAGATACACCCGGTTGTCGAACTCAAGGAACAGATAAGCTCAAATACTAACCGCTTAATCTAATGTATAGTCTAACCAAATTGATCTTTGAGAAAATATTTAAAGGCTAGTAAGAAAACAATTCAAAGAAAACAAACCATTTAAAATGTAGAAATTTGATAAAAGAGTTTGAATGGTGGAATCCCCTTAACTTTTTGTCAACTATTTCAATTGGAAGAATCATAAAACGATGTTTAAGAAATCAAGATTGGGTTATCACAGGAAAATTGAGCAATCCCTATCTCTAGGTGAAGACCACTCTATTCACTAACTTTTAGAGGAGAATCTCTTCTCTCTCTAACCAATTATGAATGCAATTAGATTAGGTGATCTAGAAACCTAAAAGTTTAAAAATATCTCTATTCAATTGCCAACTTTGATTATCAAATTAGTTGCCCTAGATTGGTTTTCCTTTTTCAATTCCAACCAATCTTGCGATAAAAGTTAGGGTTCAACCCTCATTCAAACAATGAAAATCTAACTATTAAACATCCTGACAGAACTCGAATTAATAATAGTATTCATAAGAAACAAGGGAAAGAAAGCTTAGGATGAAGAAGAGTCGCTGCCACGGTTCAGAAAATTACCCGAGCTTGTCTCTTGAATTGCTTGATGAAATCTGAAATTACTCTATAAAACTCTTTAATCTTCACCCTGAAGTCTTCAATTTAATGTTAATTGATGAAAAACTACCTAATTTGAAGAAGAATTAGAAGGGCTTTTGTTGCCAATTTCTACCCCCAAATCTTCCTCTCTAAACCTAAACTGAAGAATGCCCCCCCAAAAAAGGGAAAAGTTACAAATAAATAGCAGAAAAACATATTAACTATGCTGTTGTCGGGACCTACCGCGTGCGGTAGGTCGAGCCCTACCGTCCGTGGTAGGGTTCTATTTAAATCTTCCTTTGAATGCCTCGAACCTACCGTCACCGATAGTTTCTGTTTCTTCACTCCTTGAATACTCTGGACCTATTGCATGTGGTAGGTTACCCTGCTGTCTGCAGTAGGTTATTGATTTTGGTGCTGGCAACTTCTGTTTTTGCTCTATTTTCGCCCGTTTTCACTTGTATTCTCCATCTTCTTCATCAGGACGCACTGAAAATAAAAGTAAAGCAAAATGATGTAAGTCATACATTTTATATATTAAAAATATCTTAAGACAACGCAAGTAAATATGAAAGTAATGACAAAATAGCACATATCAGTGGACCATTATTTGATGAATCACAAACTATAAGACAATGGTACAATAATTAATATAAACATGGACGACTTATCATGTTACCCATTGAATATTAGTTTTAATACAATGGTATATATGTCATAAAAGCATGATAAGAATGGTATATAGGTGTGATAGAGTAAAATAGTTATGGCACAAAGCAAGATAAGTATGTAATAATAGTCATAATATGATGGTATACAAATATTTTACAAGGATAGATCAACGCAAGTAAACGTACAAAAGAAGGAAATGATACATGTAATGTGTCAGAGTCAGAAACAATGGTACAAAATCAAGATTAGCATAGAATATTAGTTATAAAATAAAGGAGATTACAATCATGGATCAAACCAAGCACTACAAAACAAAAAATGAAAGACATAGCTTGTAAGAGGAATAAATAGGGAACAAAAGTAACATAATCATAGAATATTAGTACAAGAGGCATGGAATAATAGTATTAATATGAAGGTATATAAAGATTTTACAAGGATATATCAAGGCAAGTAAACTTACAAAAGAAAAAAAGAATACATGTAATGTGTCAGAGATTAGCATGGAATATTAGTTATAAAGATAAAGGTATGTAAAGATTATAATTCTGTATCAAGCAAGTACTACAAAATAAAAAATGAGGAATAAATAGGGAACAAAAGTAATATGTTCATGGAATATTAGTATAAGAAGCATGGAATATTATTAATAAAATTTTGTAATATCGGGTATTAAAATGAAAAAAGCTTCAATTTCGTAGAAATTGCAAAATATATATTATTTAACAAATTTAATTTTAACTATAGTTATCTGTACATGGAACTAACATAAACCTTACATAAATCAACTACGTCATCAAAAAAATCTTAATTTTTTAAGAAACGAAGATAATTAAACACTCATATGAATAAAGAATATATGCCGCATTCACCAATCAAACAAATTGAAGTATTATGCACTTCAGCAACGTGATTTAATTCTACATTGTGTTTTATTATCAAAATTTCTTTGATAATGGAACAACGATGTTGAAGAGGATGATCCGGTTTTTACTAGAGATATTTTTGAACGATGATTTTATTGTTGAACGGTGTTGCAGAGCGTCACTGGTGAAAATATTGTCGAGAGAGAAGAGAACTTGTAACTGTGATTCCATGCGCTCGTCGTCAATATCGTGCGGAAGGATTTTTAGTTAACATTGAGGCACGTGAGATTAGATTTATTAAGATTCAAAAATATTTCATGAAATGATGCCGTTTAAATTGAGGAGTGTACTATTAAGGTGTAAGTGTATGGCTTAGTCATCATCCTAATCACCATTTATCCTAGATAAGGATAGAGCCATCATAATATCTGTAGTTTTCTCTATACTTTTGTGTGTTATCTGTTATCTATTTTACTACTTCTGTTTCATCATTTAAAATTAAATTATTTTTTTACACAAATTAAAAAAAAAAATATGAGATCATGGTTAAGGTTTTAACAATATTTTTACAGAAATGTAATTAGCTCAAGAAAACCGAAACTAGGAAAAAACAAAAAAAGAAAAAGAAGAAAACTACCTGTGCAATTTCGTTAGAACTTCCTGGCCGTTCCCGTACCGTCAATGTCCACTCCATTAAGTTTTCCCTCCTTACTTTCTCTCTCTAGACCCTCCTCCCGTGACTCCGAAAACCCATCCATTGAGTATACTACAGGCAGCGACCATTTTCTAACTGTACTTGGAAGGAAAATTCATAATACCCACAATCGAAATTGAATCCGAATCCCAACCAATTATACTTGTTGAATACTAATTTCTCTCCCTATTGTGTTTATATATATATCTTTGGTAGAGAGAGAGGGCGGAGGTGAAGTAAAGATGAAGCACATTTTCAAGAAGCTTCATCATAATCCTAATCGATCCAACGAGACTCCGCAACTATCCGCAACGACTGCTTCTTCATCGTCGACTTCTTGTTCTGTTTCCGATCAACGGACTTCAGCTTCCGGCCAGAACTCTGGCGGCTCTCCAGCGAATTCTCCTGCCACTTCTGCTTCATCGGTGACGGTTCCTCCGGCTTCCTCTCCGACGCCTGCTCAACATCAGCAGCAGCAGACGGATTATTTTACTTCGGAAGAGGAGTACCAGGTGCAGTTAGCCCTAGCGTTGAGCGCATCGGACCAGTCCGGGCATGATTCGGGCATTCTTGATGTTAATAGCGATCACCATCAGATTCTTTCTGCCACTCAATTGGATGACGTGGATGCAGACTCTCAGTCGAGGCAATATTGGGTGAGCTTTTGGTCGTTTAACTTCCAAATTAGATTGAGGGAGCTCTATGCGTGTGATGTACTTGATAGTTAATATGCTTCAAATTCGGAGAATATAGAAATTTTGAGGATGTTTTCAAGAGAGCCTTCAGTTGAATGAGAGTTAACTGAATGCTGCTTAACCAAAGGAAGCAAACGAAATTAAATTAAGTTGTCATCAAACCCCACAATGACGCGGCCCTCTAGTAATTAAAATTTTGCAAATGTTGATTGCTTAATAAATGTTTAGATTAACTCTTATTATTTTAAGCACCTGCAAGGATTTTGTATTAGGTTGGATTTTTTGAGTTTTCAGTGGTACGATGGCTTATCACAGAAAAGAAGGGGAGAGACAAAGAAATATAGCGTGCATTGGAGGGAAATTGTGGACTGTTTTCTAGTTTTCTGTTCCATAGAGAAGTAGGTTAAGGTTTGGCTATTTAAATAGTGTGGATTAGGCTGAAGGCTTGGAACTTTTGTGCCGGTGTTGAATATGGTGGTCTACTGAGATGTGTGTTGGCTTGTTCCTTAAAACTTTAGGAAGTGTTGGGGTCTGTGTGCATCCCTAATGCAAAGATCGTGGTAGAGGACATTTCAACCAGACTTGTTCAGTGTGGGTGTGTGTGTGTTCATTCATAATGTACAGATTGTGGTAACGAATAACTCAAACATGCACGTGTTCGGAATACCTTGTTTCTGAGCTGTTGGTTTCTGTTTGTTTCTTTTCTTCTTTTGGTAGGGAGGATGGGTTTATGTGAGGACTGGATTAAGAGCTTGGACGGCTGGTTTATGTGAGAACTGGATTAAGAGATATCTTCAAATCTATGTGCTTTTACTAATGTACTGTTGTAATTAAATAATATCTCTCTTCATTTAACTGTTTCAGTTTGCAAACTCATTCGATTTGCATGCTGCATGATTTTGGACTCCAACAGCAGTGAAGTTTTTCATGTTTATTTGTTACTTTTTTCATATTTATTTGTTGCTGTGACTTTACCAGGAAATAGTCAGAATTTCAATTCCGAATTAATAGAAATGTAAATCATGAAGAAATCACAGAATTGTTTATGTTCAGAATAGGCGTTTTTGAAAATGTTGGTAGATGGTTGTGTTGCATTCTTAAGTGGGATTAGGTGTGGCAAAGAAATGTGGTAGTCGCAAAAGCGACCCGTGACGTGACGGAGCGGTAACCAATAAACTTAAGAAATAAGGCAATTGCATTTGTAGATAATAAGTCAATGAAGTTATTATGTTTTCGTCAATGGAATGCACTATCAATCATTTTAGGGGCTCTAGTGGTGGTTTGTATAAGTAGATAGTTAATTTGCTTTGAGGCTTTGATTATAGAGAACTTTTAGGGAAAAGCAATCGGAGGAGACAACAATAAAAAAACAATAAAAAAGGGATGTATGGTAGATAATAGATGAGATGACGTAAAATATTGGATAGACGATACACTAGATGAGGGTCTAATGTTTTGTGTTACAATCTCATCATGTCAAAGATGTCAATGCACATGCCTCTTGATAATTATCAAAATTCAATATCAAATTGGCAATATAGGTCATACAGCTGGCAATTCCCACCACTATGCTGCAGCAATTACTTACAGTACTTCCTACCCATTATCTAATCTAGTGACTTTTATAATCAGAAGGCTGACTGAAATTTTCATTCAAGTTACTTGAGTTTACCAAAATTTAAGTATATGTCACCAGAGTCAAGCACCGTACATTTTTATCAGAGAATCAGCATCATTCTCAATGTTGAAGAAAAGGGGTGGTATACTATTTCTGCTTTCCTGTAATGGTTGGTAGTGAATGAGTTAATTCTGCTTACTTTTACCAGTGTTGGAGAATAAATGGAACATGTGGATGAAAGTAACAAATTTCAATCGGTTTGGTCGAACTGTAGATCTTGAGGGGAAGTAAATCAAGAATAGTATTGTTCCCCCTTCACATTAGCTTTTCCTCCTTTTCTAAATTTCTGGTTTGGGAATATGAGATATGCAATTGAGAAATACGATATCCTAATTTTGAGTTCAAAATTTAAATAAGAGAAAAAATAAGAAATAACAGTGTAAAGTAATACAAATTTTCACTTTTCTATCCTTTACCCTCCTTTGTGAAACAAATTTTTTTCCTTTAAGTTATTTGTCCGTTTCCCTAAAGAAAATTTAGCATGAGGAGTATGTATCTGTATATACTTTTGGATTGTTTGAGTAAAATTTTGTATTCTCCTTCCCTTTCCCCCTAGGATTATGGTGTCCTTGACTACAAGGAGAAGATAAAAGATGGATTCTATGAAGTGTTTTGCAAAAATCAAGAAATTAAAGAGATGCCATCTCTTGCTGATCTTGAGACAAATGCGGAAGGTTCTGATTATGAAGTAGTAATTGTCAACTGCAAAATTGATCCTGTCCTGGTAGAGTTGATGGATGTAGCACGATGTATTGCAATAGATTGTCCCAGTACTGAAAGTACTCTTCTAGCTCAAAGACTTGGTGAGCTTGTTAACAGTCAAATGGGTGTTCCAGTGAGGGATGCAGCTATTCTAAATGACAGGTGGAAGGAAAGAGGCTGTGTGCTACCCATTGGTGCACTACAATTTGGCTTTTCCCGACACCGAGCATTGCTTTTTAAGGTTAGAATACTAAGATATAAGCTACAATATGCTGTTTTTAAAAGTTAGCAGCGGGTTAGATTTGAAGCATAGATATTGCATAAATTAGTTAGTAGTTGATCTGTTTGATGAAATTTCTTTCTCCTCTTTCGTAGTTATCCTTATACCAAACATGGTCTGCTGTTGTTTATATAACTTCTAATTTAGTGGATACCACTTCTAATGTTTGTGTTTCTAGGGGGAAAAGACCATGTACAAAAAAATTTTTAATAAATGCAATCAATAAAATAGTGCATCAAACTTTTTCCTGAAACTTATGATCATTTCAACATAGGACAATATAGCATAGCTGAGTAATATCATTTCAACTATGCAACTTCAATCTCCATTTGTATTTTCCCCCAAATGACTTCTGATACAAACATGCAAAAACTAAAACATGAATAAGTTAAGATTCATTAAATTTCTTTACATGAATATTGTGTAATATGATTCCTCTTTCACAGTTTTGCAAATTTGATAAGTCACTGTTAAATACTGAAAAGTTTAGGGTGCATTTGGATTAAATTTAAAAATAAAAACAATTTTATGTTTTTGATTTCAACCCCACATCCTCTCTGACAAATAATTTACTTTTTACAAATCCCAATAAAAAAATCTTCACTTTTTCTAAACTTAAATCTCATCAAGTGCACCCTTAACTATTTCATCAGAATGGTCTTTGCTTTTCTTTTATGCATATATATATATATATATATTTCTTTCTATTGAATGCAGGTATTAGCTGATAAAGTGGGTTTACCTTGTCGATTATTGAGAGGGAAACATTACACTGGCACGGAGGATGATGCTGTGAACGTTATAAAGTTACCTAATGAAAGGCATGTGGCATTTTTCTCTCCCTCAATAGCCTTTATTATTTTTCTGCTACTAGATACAATCAGTTTAGTTAGAGTAAAAGTGGAAAGAAAATTGAAAGTTAAATAGTAGTGGGAACTGGACAGTTCCTTTGTTTCGTGAGGAGTATGGTAGGAGGGGGAAGCAAATGGGGGGCATGGGAGCATTAGTATAGATCAAACATAAACATCTTGATCGGATTCACTAGTATATTTTCTGATAGCTGGTGAAGCAACCTTTAATTTGGATAATTCTATGAAGATTAATAGGCTGTTTTGGTTGTCGAACAGATCTAGAGTCCCACTTCTTATTTTCAATAGGTACATGCAAGTAAAGATGTTACAGAAACGAGAAAAAGGCTGAGAGATATGGTTTTTGTGTGAAATCAATTTCTCATTCATGTGTCGTAAACAATTTATCCTTTTTTTGGTGAAGTTTTGGACTTTTTTGGTTTCATTATGGTTGTAATTTGTATAAGTTGATTAAGGGAAGATAACTCAGAAACAAACTAAAGTTGCCTTTTTATCATGGTCAGGAGGACTTTTAAGCAATAGAGTATTACCTCGACAAAGTTCACATGGTTGCATAACCAAGACTGCAGTATAATCTGTAAAAATTTCAGGCTGTGACCTATGGATAAGCTATTCATAATTGTATTGATCCAAAACGATGTGATTCTTGGGATCATGACTAAAGGACTAATTAATCTCCATTCTATAGTTCTTCCAAATATCTATAGTTACTAACCAAACCAACCTCCCAACCCCCCGCCCCCCCCAACCCAAAAAAAATATATATATAGAAAAGAAAAAAAAAGTTGATTGAAATGGTAAGGATTCCAGCATTAACTAATTTGGATGCTGTCTTGATAATCATGCTGGGAATCAAACTATGATAACGATATTTTCTTTAAGCACTTCTATGTGATGATCAACATTTTCTCAAATTGGTGATCAAATTTCTGGTCTTAAATGTGCAGTTTCATTTATATTCTCTTTTGCTATCTACTGCTGAGTGCTGACCTTTTCCATTGTAAAGCATATAATATAATGATACCACACCTCTCCCCCCACCAAAAAAAATAAAAAAATAAAAAGAAGGAAAGGACCTAATACTTTAAACCTTTCTTGTAGCCCTATCAGCCTGCCACCATGAGTGCACATAGATCAGTTCCAAGTTGGAGATGGCATTTAAGGGTGCCAGTTTATGGGATTTAAAAGCTGTGGCCAACTGAATTTACCGAAAGAAGAACCAATTCTTTTCTCGGTACCAATAGATTTCCTTGTGAGTGGGAGCAGTTTGGGGACCTCCATTCTCCATTTCTCCCCTAACCCGTTACCAAATCAATTTACAACTTCAAATGCCAAAACTGTCACTGAAGATGATCAGTCTTCAATTCTGAGAACCAAAACCAAATTTACTGTAAGTGGACATTGGAGAATCCAACAAACCGAGAGATAGTGTTCGTGATTGGACCAGCTAAATGTAACCACCTTAGCAGAAGCCTGTATCCTGTCAGCCCAAACACTACCCATTAATAGTGGAGTGAACCGCCCATAAGGGATATCAAGAGCTGTTGTGGCATTTCTCCCAATATTGTGAATTGATTTCAGTCTCTATATAGGAGAAGAAGAAGCTTCAGGCCTCATTCTTCTCAACTTGTTCTCCAAATTCAAATCTTTTACCTTTGATGTTATGAGCCTGATCACATGCGGATAAACTATTCATGTGGAGTTTTAGATTACTATAGACGATAGAGAATGAATAGAAACATCTATAACGATGTGTAAGAAAAGATAGGAATTGGATGATGAATTATCTAGCATCATGGATAAGAACATCACCTTTCTAAATCACGCCTGTGAATGTTTTGAACCTATGTATCACTCTAATTCTGTGGTTAGGGACGAAAAAGAATAGAGAGACTGAAACTTTTAATGTGAGAACAAACAGACTACAAGGAAGATTTAATTAGAAACACATGCATAATTGGATTGTTAAATATTTTTTTTCACTGGCAATCCCATTTTTCCTTTTAGGGGAAGAAAATTGTATACGATGTTGTTGACATGGGTGTTTTGTGTCTCAGAAATCGTGAATCATCTTACTTAAGAGAATCTTTGTATAGCTAGTCACTACTACATAAAGCATTTGGTATTGATGAATTGCTATGTAATAGTACTGCTGCTATTGCAGACTGAATAATCAATGACCTCAAAGGTCATTGTCTAGGATTTACCGGTTAAAGTTCGACTATGCATCTCTTCTAACTGTTTCTTCGTGTTCCTTAAAATTTAATTTGAGGTTAATGTTTTGTAAATGGCTTAAATACATGGAAACTAAATATGTTAGCAGAGTGAGAAGTACCATGTTAGGTTGCACTAGTAGAAAAAGTGTGGCCCAGATGTCAGGTGGCATGGCGGTTTGTGACATTGAACACTTGTATTAGGTTATTTAGAATTTATGAGGGTCCATTTTGATTAGAAATAAAAATGAAAAAGTGGTGATTTTTTACTTGAGATGCGTAAAAGATAAACTTGTTTGTGAGAGAAGAAGTGGGACCTAAAGTAAAAAAATGTAAAAAAGTAAATGGATTTTAGATTTAAAATCTAATCCAAATGGACCCATCCTTTGGAACTTGAATCCAAGGACCAATACGGTACATATTGTAAATGTCCTGAGCATATTTTTGTCCTTACTTCTGAAAGAAAAATACTTAGCAAAATCTGTTGTATATTTGTTTTCCATAAGATATGTTTTGAGTCTATAAAGTGTAGATGTTTTTTAGTTTAGGTAGAAGGTATTGAAATTATACATGTGATTTGGAATTTTGTGGGTGGAACTCGCAGGAATATCAATATGTTGGATCACCAACATCAAATTTATGCTCTTGAGGAAATCGTATATTGTACACAGAATCCGGTCTTAGTGTTTGGATGTATCAAGTTTTGTACACTTTGCAACCTGTAGTTAAAATTTCCAGACAGATCCACCTCACTTCTAACAGTTGGTTTGTGATTTAGGTATGAGGGTGTTGTTTGCATGTAATAACAATGGCAAAAAACAATATCTAAAGAAATAAAACGAGGAGTTGAGGGATCATTTCTTGAATGCTAAAATGGAATTTTTCTGTGGTAGAAAGATCACGCACTCCAATTTTGGTTGTGAAATGTTTGGCTATCTGTCTTTATTTGAGTTTTTCGTATGGAAAGAAAACAGGAAAAAATTTCACAAACTGGTAAGAAGTCCTGTTAAAACATGAGGCAGTTTTCTTGGTTGTACATAAGCATTTACCATTTCTTACTGGCTAAGTTGTACTACAATTCGTGTATTCAGAATTGCACGGTGATGCTTATCGCAAACCTATAATCGACATTTATGTAATGCATTGTCTTATTTATATTTCTACTTGATTGATGTCTTTTATATACCCGTCTCTCCACATTTCAGCCTCTAAATCAATTCTTTGCCTTCAGCGAGTTCTTTGTTGATCTCATGGGAGTACCTGGGGCGCTTGTACCTGCAGATGGTCAGGGCGCAAAAGATGCATCTTTTAAGATGTATCATCCAGAACTAAGTAAACTTCCCAGTATTCAACCAATTAATGATTCCAGCGTCACTCACTCAAAACCGTATTCATTATCTGAACAAAATTCAGGGGCAGGAAATAGTGGCTCTTCAAGTAAATTGTCTGAAAAGGTGGAACCCTTGCCATCTATTTCAGGTGCAAACGTGAGTGCTGGTGTTAGCTCTTCTGTATTTAATAAAAGAGTTCCCCCCGGTAACCAGATAGATCACACCCCGTCCTTGGCAATTGGCAGTTCTTTATATAAAGGAGGTCGTGGGCCCAATGTAGCTGGTGATGGTGCAAGGGTGAATGTAAATCCAATTCCTTACAATCAAAACAACTCTGAAGACCCAAAATATCTTTTTGCAGATCTTAATCCCTTCCAAATAAAAGGTTCTGGTAGAGCTCCATTGCAGGGAAACCGTGCAGGAAAAAGGGTCGATGAATCACACCAGGCTAAAGATAACCTAGTTATGGGCGGACCTCCTGGACATTTGTTGTGGAAAAATCCCCAAGTATACAATGAAATTCCCAAGAAAAATGAATATGATTTTGTGGAGAGCCTCTTCCCAAAGAATAACAACCCAGCTGTAGGCCATAATCTCCCTTCAATATCTTCTAGTAGCTCAGCAGCTCCTTTAACTAACTCTGAGGTCTTCAAACTGCCGAATAAATCTGATGGTGCTTATGGAGGGTTTGGTGGAAATGCTTCTGCTGGTAGCTATTCTTCTATAGCTTCAGCCGAGAGTGCATTTAACAGGTTGTCTCTTGAAGATAACCAGAGCATCCATCCAACATATAGCTCAGATTGGGAGATCCTACAAAAAGATGAATCAAATATGAGGAAAGACTATGGGAAGGATGTCAGTAGTATGCATGATCATAGAAGTAGCAAGCAAGATGGATCTGCAGGGACCAATTTGAAATTGAAGGATCAAGCTTATCAAAGCTCTTCCGCTGAGCCTAATGTTAATCCTGTAATTGATGATGTCAGTGATTGCGAAATTCCGTGGGAAGATCTAGTTATTGGAGAACGGATTGGACTAGGTAATACTTGAATCAGGTAGTTTATGTTTTCAAGTTATTTGTACAAAAGGTAATACTCTTGGGTATTGGCTCTAGAGTTGTTTATGCCAGCAAACTTACGCATCCTTGTCAGTCATCCTTCTCTATTTAAACTAGTTACCTGCCATTTTCTTTCTGCAACCTCCCCACCCTACCTATCCATTGAGAGGCACTAGTGACAAATTATTCTTTTTAGTTCTCCAGATCTTAATCTTTAGTAAGATTTTTCACTACTCTCTTAAGAGGTAGTAATTTCTTCATCCTGATATACAGGTTCCTATGGTGAAGTCTACCATGCTGATTGGAATGGAACTGTAAGTTGTTATCTTCTGGCTTGAAATCTTATGCGTTTGGATTATTTTGTGCGTGAACTTTTGATTATTATTCTTACATTTTGGATGTTTGGGATTTCTTTTTTGGTATTCTGGAACTTGTCCCAGAATAAGGTACCTTTTCTCTTTTCTCCTCTAGTCAGGAGGAGGGGAGGAGTTGGTGCTGTGTCAAGCCCATGATAAATATAATAACTGTTTATTGTACTGGAGGTTAAAAGGGTCGGGTATTCAATAGTTTCTGGTTTTGTAACTTCAGATATTTCCTTGCTCTTGTAATGAAGAATATCTTCCTTCTTTTTTTTCCTGGTTTTCTTTGTTTGTTTTTCGTTCTTTTTCGGCACCTGATAGGAGAAGGGGGAGGGGGGGCTGGGTGGATTTAGCATCATGAGTGATCTGCTTCGATTGTACTTAAGTGAATTGACTTCATGACTATGCTTCTTTTCCCCCCTCCCCCCTCCCTACCCCTTCTTATATGTCAAAGACATTCAGTCCAAGTGTTACTTTCTTTCCTCAACTAACTAAAAATTTACCGGATATGGATTGTTTTGGAAAACAGGAAGTTGCCGTGAAAAAGTTTCTTGACCAGGATTTCTCCGGTGCCGCTTTGGCAGAGTTTAAGAGAGAGGTATGGACTTACCAGATTATATTAGTGTCTTTTTGTTAGATCTTATTGCCTTGAGTAAAATAATATATTTACTTTTCATATATCAACTTGTGGATAAACCTCTACCTGCGGAAGCATAAAAGAAATGTATTTACAAAAATTATGCTAGCAATCTCATCGAATGAATAAACTTGTACTTAAATACAGTTGTACTAGAACGCTACAATCTGATGCTTGGGGGGAATGAATTTCCATTGCCTTTGCTCAATATCTATTTCCAGAGGCATTATCTGTTAGAAATTTTGTGCATATATTTTTCATTTTGTACAGTATGAGTTTGCTGGTTAGCAGATCGAGGGGACAAGCTTAATTGAGAATAAAGAAAGATTTTTTTTTTATTTAATTAATTTGCTCTAGATTGAAATACCAGTGCCAATCCATCTATATGACAATTTCTCATAATTTTAATGACTTTATTTTTTTAAAGTTTAATTGATTTCTTTTATTAATATACCGACTCTCCATGGCAGGTGCGCATTATGCAAAGATTGCGGCATCCAAATGTAGTGCTTTTCATGGGAGCTGTTACTCGGCCTCCAAATCTTTCTATTATCACTGAGTTTCTGCCGCGGTATGTTGCTTTGTTCTTTAAGATCTAAGGGAGCAGCCTAAACTGATCTCTCTTGTTTGATTGTGCATTATGGGATTCCATGTCTACTTCCATAAAATTTACCTTTCGTAGAATGCCGAGGAAAAACACGCCTTTTCCAAACTAAAAACCAATCCAAGTGGAGCCAGAGTCTCTTGTGGTTGGGGCTAACAAATTCATAAGCTAAGTTTTACATTATGTTGCTGTAATCTGATGGAGATCATTTGGATTGCTGAAGTATTATTGGCAAACAAGTCAATATATTAATGTGTGCTTGGCTTTTATCATTTTCCTTACGGGTTTAGTTAAATATTTCTTTCAGTTTTGTTAACTTCATTTGTAAAGTAACTTCTGTATTGATTCATGGAATCACATGAGAGGAAAGAGAGGGGGAGCCAAAAGCACTAGGAATGACTCTTCTAAATGATTTCTGAATGTTGTTCTTTGAACACTTTTCCCCTGTATTGTTTCTTACACTAACTAAATTTGAAAGAGGATTTGCTACTTCACTTCTTCAGACTCTAGAATCATTTTGTTGAAATCATGTGTGCATTACGGTGCAATTGGTTTTCTTATTTTAAGTACTCAAATGAATCAATTTTCAGTTCTGTTACTGTGTTTGGTTTCTCAGGGGAAGCTTATATCGTATTATTCATCGACCCCATTGCCAAATTGATGAAAAGAGAAGAATTAAAATGGCTCTTGATGTGGTGAGTAATTGCGAATCCAGATAATTCTCTTAACTGGTGTTTACACTTGTCTCTTTTTTAAGCATACCTACAAATGTGCCTTATCTTGAGATTTTCCAGGCTAAGGGAATGAATTGCTTACACACAAGCACGCCAACCATTGTGCACCGTGATCTTAAGTCACCAAATTTGTTGGTTGATAAGAACTGGAACGTGAAGGTATATCTTTTGTGTTTGCATTATATTATTTTGTTACTGAACAGTAGCCTTATCCTGTACTATCCTGCTTTTGCTTTTGATTTCTTTGATTAATGCGTAGAATCATGCGTTTTAAATAGCATCTAGATCAGTGTGTTATTTACCACAAATGGATTATTTTTCATTAGATGATTTTGTTATTGGGAAAAAAGGATCAATTTGCTATATATTGCAAGCTTGACATTTCAGTGGTTCTTTTGCTGGATGTGCATGTGTAACATTTTTCAGTATTCTTATAATTTCTATGTTCTCTTTTCATATTATGCAGGTCTGTGATTTTGGGTTGTCACGCTTGAAGCACAACACATTTCTTTCATCCAAGTCAACTGCTGGAACGGTGAGAATAATCGACTCCTGCTTTGGCAAAAGCCTCTGTATGAGATTTTGTCATCTTTAAATTGCTGCTTGTGCTCTTCGTTCTGATCAAATGTATTTAATATATAGCCCGAATGGATGGCGCCAGAAGTGCTCAGAAATGAACCTTCAAATGAAAAGTGAGTATGTTTTAAGCATATAATGACTGACTGCAACTTAGGTTGTCTTACATAAGTTCATTATTTCTGTATGTTTTATCCTGTTTTCTGAACTCACTGCTCAAAAGTTAGAACTGTGCCAAAATTAAAATTAGAAAATAGCATGTTCTTACTGTACATCAGTATTTTGTACTCCGGGTTTGACCCATTGGGAATAATTAATTGAAGAGAATTTTTATCCTGAGTCTCCCGAAAATGTTGGCAGCATTAGTTTTAGTCTTCTTGTTCGACAATTAATTTAATAACCATGCTAAGAATCAGTAGGCATTTCTATTGTCGTAATCATGTTAAGGAACAGTTTATATGACAGAACTACGTACAGTTTCTTAGTGTAATTATGAACTTTATTGTCAATCATCTTACTTTTGTTGCAAAACCAAGACAATCAAATGTAATTTTCTTGGAGCTAATGACCCTTGGGGGTAAATGTGTATTAGCAAACAAATTAGGCTTGCAAAATCTGCTGAGTTACTTCCTCCACTGGTTTAATAGGTGAATTCAGGTGAGCTGCCGCTTCATATAAGAGCCACAACATCAGATTCTTGCTATCCTTTGCTATTTATTTACATTTTTGTAGGGCGATTCCTCTCTATCACCTTAGGCTCTATTTGGATTGAATCTCAATCCTTTTTTTTAATTACTTTTCTCTCTTTGGATCCCACATATTGTCTCTTTCCCAAACAATTTAACTTTCATACAACCCAAGAAGAAAAAGAAAACTACCTTTTCCAAATTAAAAGTAAATCCAAATAAAGCCTTAGCCTAAAGATGTGGTAGTAAGTATTATGGTATCAGAGCAGGAGGTCCTGTGTATAGAATCTATCACCACCTTTGAATTAAGATAAGAAGGGTCTGTTCAGCATCTTGCATGAGGGCTTGTGTTAAGTGTATCAATTACCAACTATTACCACCTCATCTGATGCGTTGTTTATTAAATGAGGGGTTAGTGTCCAAAAGAGAGCCTACTATGTTCAAATACTGCGGCCAACGTATACATGTGGGTCTGTTATTAGAAAAGTGTGTTCAGTCACGTGTTGGGGAGCACACTGGATAAATTATGCTTTTCCCTAGCTTTTCCCCATCAGCTCAAGCTTTTAGACCATATTAGTTAGTTAGTCAGTTAGATGGTTGGTTATTTGTTTATTTATTATTATTATTTTCTTCTTGGGGTGGGGGGCGGGGGGGTGGGGGTTTGTTTACTTTTATCAGTTTATATTCAATCATCAGATAGTTTGACTTGTAGATTGCAGAGTACATGGCCAAACTTTTGTTGCTATAGAGTTAGAATGAAATAAGATTAATCTAGTTTGTTTTGCATTGATTGACAATCTACATTGCTTTTTCTGCTTTAGTTATTGCTAACACCTAATTTACAATTGAATGGTGACATTGATTTATTTGAACTGTTAGAACTTCTCCGTCTATATCTTAATAGGTTATTTTGGACCCACTGTAAAAGATGCTCAGAGGAGGGTATTGTAGTAAATTTGCCGAAATTTTGTTGGGGTCATTTATGGCAAACAAGGTGGGAGTTTTTGCTACCTGTGTTCTAAGATTTTTTTCCCCCCTTGCACTCAGGTGTGATGTGTACAGCTTTGGCATCATTTTGTGGGAGCTAGCTACCCTCAAATTGCCTTGGAGCGGGATGAATCCAATGCAGGTAGTGGGTGCAGTAGGTTTCCAGAACCGCCGTTTGGAAATCCCAAAGGAAGTTGATCCTTTAGTTGCAAGAATCATATGGGAATGCTGGCAAACGTGAGTTGGACACATGAATGGTAGATTCAACTTGTTTCCATTTTATTTCTTCATTTCCTTAGCTAATTGGGGGTAATTAATGCTTACAGTGATCCAAATCTGCGTCCATCATTTGCTCAGCTTACAGTTGCATTAAAGCCATTACAACGTCTGGTCATTCCGTCGCACATGGATCAGCCAAGCGCGCCTCTGCCACAAGAGATCTCATTGAATTCTACGCCTTGACAGGGCTCAAACTTATCTGTTGTGAATAAACACAGGATTCTGTTGTGCACAAATTGCAAGAAGTTTTGTGGTGGTTCAAGTGCAGTCCTCCCTCATCCCAAAAGAAGATTGGGGGAGTGGCATTCGCATGTAATATGAAAAAACCAAAAAAGCAAAGATGTGTGTGAATGGATGGTAGAATTGGAGTATATGTAAGTAGGGGTATTATTGCTGCAGCTGAAGAATTGCAGGCAGCGGTTTGTACAGTGGGGAGGTGTAAATTTTGGTCCCCGAAAAAGGGGTTGTGAGTGCCGAAATGTAAATGTGAAGAGTCATATTGTTGAATCTATGAAGAGAAATTCCCTGACCTCTGCCTGTGTTTTGGTTCCAAGTTACTAGTTATTCATATAAGCCGGAGCATCTTCAACAGCACACCAAAACCATCAAATTTGGTGATTTGTTGTGCTGAAATCCTCTCCAACACAACAGCGTAGTTCATTTTGCCAATTGTGGACATGTCTTTAATATCTTTTTTTTTTATATTTTAATTTTCATATATTTATCTGCTTCGTTAATAATCATTTTAAATTATAAATTAATTTACATAAAAAATATTATTATAAAATCTCACTAAAACTTTTAAAATAAGATCAATATTAAACATAAAATTTAATATAAGTTAAAATTTAATATAAGTTATGAAACTTGTTGTCACAACGTTATTGACACAATAAAATGATCGATATAAAATGTAAAGTATGAATAATAAGAAACTAAAGAAGAGAGAAAATAAGAGATTTTTTATTGATTTCTCTCCGATGTGATTACAATTGAAGGCCAATAGTCCTATTTATAGTGCTTAAGGGTATACAAGAAATAGATATGGAATAAGGGATAAATTCTATCACGGGTCCATTATATAGAGAATATGTCCCGTAGGAAAAAGAGTACATTATTCTCTATGTTAAACATTACTCCTCTAATGAGAGTGATTTCTAAACATACATATTTAGGGATATATCAAGTATTGTTATCGATAATATATTATCGGTAATGTGTTAGTGGACAGATCTTTTAGATTTCAATAATCAAACTGTGCAAAATAGATATATTTATCTTACTTCCTTTTGTATATCCTCAAATTTTATAATCATCTCCAACAATATAACTGGAATTTAATCTAAGAGGATATATATAAATATCAAATATGATAATTTCATCTTGATCACGACAATTTATATCATGTATTCGGTTACACCTAGCATGGTGCACCCAATTAGTGAAACTACGTCGTTTTGAGTAAGTTTCACTATCTAATTATAAGTAAAAATCCTCCATGATTTCACAAACCTACGTGCCTCCTCTTTGTAAAAAGAAAATAAAATTTTTTCTTCCTGCGATCTCTGCTCTTCTGCGCTCTCTGCTCTCTCGTCATTTCCTTTCATCGATCGCTGATGTTTTTATGATTTCTTTATCGGAAATCATAGTCAGTTAATTATCATTAGCGTTCATCATCTGTAGTTTTTGTTTTTTCAATGGAAAAATTGTGAAGAACGAATGTTCTGTCGTGTGTTGATATTGAAGATTTGAATTGTGATATTTTCAGTCCTTCTATGTGTTTAGATGGTAATTCGATACTTTCAGAATTGTGGAAGAAGAAGTTGCACGTAAAGCATTGTTGATTTTTCATTTGTTGTTGTTTAGTAATTTTTGTGTTACTGGATGTATGTCCTTAGTTTTATAACTAAGTGCACATAGTTCTTCAACTAGGAGTGTCTAGTTTTGAAACTAGTAGTGCTTATGGTTATGACCAGTGAAGTTTCAACTATTTTTTTTGTTTGTATATTTAGATACTGTTAGTTGGTTTATTGTTAACTTTTTTGTTTTCAATATTATATTACTTCTAATAAAGTTGGGGATTGTTTCATTATAGTTTCTTATATATTTGAACATCTGTAGTTAGCAGTGTTGACTTTTATAATTGGGAATGACTATTTTATAATTAGAAGTGCATAATTTTTTAACTGATAGTGCCTATATTTATTACCATTGGAGCCTTCAAATTTTCTGGTTTGTTGCTTTTTAGATGCTTTTTGTTAGTTTTAATGTAATTTTTTTTTTTTGTGTTTTCAACATTATATTACTTCTAATATGGCTTGGGTTTGTTTCATTATAATTTATTCTATTTTTGAACCTCTATAGTAGGTAATGTCTAATTTTATAAAAGAGAGTTTCTACTTTTATTACTAAGAGTGCCTACTTTTATAACTAAAAGTACCTAGTTTTGTAAGCAATTAAACCTTCAACTTCTCTTTTTTGTTTCTTTATTTAGATGCGTTTTGTTGGTTTTAATTTAAAGTTTTTTGTGCTTCCAACCTTATATTTACTTCTTCTAGTATGCTTTGGGTTGTTTAATTATAATTTATTGTGTTTGAACCTTTATTTTGTTGATAATTCAGAGAATGAAGGTGATTTTTCCAATATTAAAGATCCAGTTAGAAGGCGTGCAATTGAGAACGTAATATAAAGAAGAAGAGCATTGTTGAGATAAAGTGCAATCAAGCAAGAGAGAAGAGGAAGAGTGCTTTGACGCATAGTTTAAGGATTAAAACGACTATCCAATTGTCTATGAATAATGAAGGTTTCGGGAGGTTTGTAAATATTCCAAGTAGTGAATGTCAGATTAGTTTAAGAATATCAATCTCTATTGATGAGGAACCTTCAAGTAGTTTGCAGCCATTCCTAAATTTTATGTAGATTTTGTAATTTCATTACTTTATTTCTTTTTTAATGTTACTTTCATTTTTACTTTGTGGGCTTTTGATATTATTTTATATGTCAAATGTTTCTGCAAATATGTGTGTCTAGTTTTATAATTAAGAGTGCCTACTTTTATAACTAATAGTGTCTAGTTTTAAAACTATGAATGCCTACGCTAATTGGGCCAAAAACTTGGTAGAGATTTTTTCTAACTAAGCTTTAAACTCAATACTTGCAAGCGCATAAGATCAATGTAATACGACAGTATAAGGTATCGAACCATAGAGAAAGGCTTAACTACTTAGATTATTATCTTCCTAAATTAATTTTATAAAAAGAAGAATCAAATTTTATTATCTAAAAATTATTCCTAAATTAAGTAAAACTAATAAATAAAATCAATTGAATACAAACTAGCAACAACTTAATGAAGAAGATGATTTAGAACCTTGAATCCACCACTAATCTATATAATAATGATTTAATTTTATTTAGGAGAAAAAATTAGACATTTATGTGGTTATCTAGGCTACAAGCTTCGATTCACTAATAAAATATATTGTGCTTAAATGCATGACATAACCAATCTAACCATTAGCATGACTTATTCAATTACATGAAATAAATTATCTAAAATTAGCATGAACTATTCAATTCTAAAACCCACAATATACTTGCAAAAATCACATATCTCTCATATTCAAGACTACAAGAACTAAGCATGAACAAAAGTATCAATTAACCTAAATAATTATTCTATGAGAACAATCACAAAAAATTTATTGCATCAAACCAAGAAACATCTAATCACATAAATAATATAATAAATCTCCCAAAATAAAATAAACCGAAGTTAATGGCTAGGGTTTCATCAAGATTCTAAAAAAAAAAATTTAGTTCATAATTAAAGGAAAAGAAAGAACCAAATTCTTGAAGTAGATCATAACTTCTTCTCTCCTTTAATGATTACCGCCCCTTTCTTGATTTTGTATCAAGGACTTTTTATTTTTTCTTGTTGCTGCCGTTGCTTTTCTTTTTTTTTTTTTTCTTGCGGCGCTGCCTTCTCTGCTTTCTTTTCTTGATGACCACGATATATATATATATATATATGTATATATTAGGCTGCCAAGAATCCAAGAAGAAAAAAAGTCAGGCATCCTTTTTCTTCTTATGCTCATCTCTAAGTTAGAATAAAAGTTAACTTCTCTTCTTTTCTTCTTTTCTTTTTCCTTTGACCGTGGGCTCAAGTAATGAGAGAAATCCTATTTTTTCCTTGTTGACCTCTCTCTATCTCTCTCTCTCTCTCTCATGAAAATCATATATTTCAAAGCCCACTTGATTTCCTTTCATTTTATGTATCTGAGAAGCTTGCTTAATGTTTCTTTTATATCTTGAAAAGGAACAAATTAAATAATTAAGATATAATAATAATTATAACAAGTAAAGAAATAATATTCTTATATGACTAACAAATAAATCTTAAGGTATTTATTTGTACAAAAAATCGACTTTATCAACTTCTCTATACCTAAATTTTGCTAGTCCTCAAGCGAAATAGAGAGTAAAAAGAAAAACTAACTAGCCACATTCGTAGGACTCATGATTGCATTAAGCATATGCAACAAGCCCTCTAAACCCTTAAGTTAGCTATAGTGGACTAGTATGGTCTCATGAGGGTTTACAGACGACATATCCACAAAATCAAATACGCGAGAAGTTTTAGAAAAGATATAGAACAATCCAAATTAAATACCCTTCATCAAGATCTTAAACTTATCACAACAAGCACTCTTCCTCTTATTTTCAAACTCAAGTTAACAAACAAATATTCAATTATCTTCCATAACTAAAGCAAGACTTGTGTAAGGCGTGATCGTGGTCATAAGAGAATGTAAAATAAATATTAAATAAAATTTTCAAATTGCACATAACAGACAAATCTCAACAAATATTCATTCCATAGGCTCACTTTTTATACCTTCTCTCCACTAATCGAGGATTCTCAAACTCAACTCAGATCAGGTAGGACTTTAAAGCTTATAATATAATGTTAGGATGTTGGATATCAAACAAAAGTAAGGAATTCAAATTCAAAGAAAAGAGAGCTTACAAAGAAGATAGATACTTTAAAATTCTGACAAACTTTCTAACTTTGTTTTTGCTCCTTTTTTTTTTTCAATTAATATATTCACGAACTATCATTTTCTTTTCTCAAAATTTCATCACCTAATGCCATTCTGTTTCTTACATTCACAAATTCGAGCCTCTTGAAATTTTTTTCTTTGCACCTTATGACTTGTAACAATCGTGTATCAACTTTTATTTCTTTTTCTTTTTTTCCAGCTTAATACTTTTATTTTTCAACACAAAAGTCATATATATTCTATCTTTTATCAAAATTACTTATTCTCTTTCCACAGCATAAAAAAAACCTATCATTGAAGCAAAAATTAGAAGTTTGCAGTAAGCTCTCTATAAAATTAAGGGTTAATATTTAAGTAGTTTAAAGAAAGAAAATAACATTTAAGACTCAAAAGGGCACTACGGTAAAAATCATGAAGTTTGGTAAGCTTGAAAGGCACAAACGATTCAAAGAAGGCTTATGACCGTCGTCTCTAAGTCAAATTAGGGAAACCTTTATATTTCGCCTCAAGAGGTACTCAAGTAAGTTCTAGAATGTAGGGAAGAAATTCATCAACTCTATGCAACTCAAAATTAATGTAAAATATTTATTAAATACTAACAATGACCCATGTGCTCAAGTGTAAATCGTGCAAAAGTTATAACAGATATAGAACATAAGTTCATCACCCTAATTAAAAATAAGAAAACAGGCACTTTTCTCAATTCATTCAAGATATTCTTAAAGGAACTCAAAGAAAATCATTCTTCAAGTGAAATCATATTTTTGGGTTTTTTTAAAAAAAAATAATAAAAATAAAAAAAATTTAAAAAAAATCCAACAAAAATTGAACAAGAAAGATGAGAAATAGTAATAATAATAAAATTGACACCAAAGCAAAAGCATCTTCTCCCCACATATAGACTACACATTGTTCACAATGTGATAAAGAATATCAAGAGTAGGGAATAGACAAAGAAAAGAACAACACAACTTGGTAGAAGAAGCAATATTAATGCATGTCTGCAAGAATAGTAAACTATATTTGTAATCTCTGTGATAATGATAAGTTGTCTGATTGCCCTACAAAACAAACACTTCATACCTTTCTACCAATCAAGTGAGATAAAAACAATTAAAAATATTTATTAAAAAAAAAAATTTGGGTTGCCTCCCAAAAGCGCTAATTTTAAAGTTTTCAGCCAGATTCCCTAATTCTTTTGCGTTCAGCCAGGATCTATTTCTCTCATATTAGGCTCATGATTTACAATCCAAGAAGAATTTTCTAACGGAGCAAATGCAAGCAAGATTAGAATGAACATCCTCAGTGCATATTAGGTTTTCTTTCTCAATAGCAGTATATTCTTTTGAACACATTAGAGGTAGAGTTTCTTCATTTAATTCATCAATTACAGCTATGAAATAGGAACCAGAATTATCTTCTATAGAAGGTTATGAAGAAGTTTTAAAGACATTTAATCTAACCTTCATATTCATCATAGAGACATTCATGACCCCAGTTCTACAATTAATAGTGTCATCAGCAGTAGCCAAGAAAGGACAACCTAGAATAATGAGGATATGATTCTTAAAAGGCCTACCAGGTTCTATATCTAATACTATGAAATCCACAGGGAAGACACCTTTATCTATTTGAACTAGAACATTATCTATCCTCCCCCAAGGTACCTTGATTAATCTATCAACGAACTATAAGGTCATATCAGTTGGTTGCAATTCCCCCAATCCTAACTCTTTATAAATAGAGTATGAAATCAAATTAACACTAGAATCTAAATCCAAGAGCGCCCTATCTATTTTATGATTACCAATAAGACATGAGATAGTAGGGACACCAGGATCTTTATATTTAGGTGGAGTATTAAATTGCAAAACGGAGCTCAACTGTTCAGTTAGGAAGATTTTCTTAGAAACTTTGCTTTTAAATTTTCTTTTAAAATTACACACATCTTTAAGAAATTTTGCATAAGACGGGACTTGTTTAATGACCTCTAAAAGTGGAAGATTAATTTTAATTTGTTTGAAAGTTTCTAATATGTCTTCCATTTTATTGTCATTTCTAAAATATGGAGGTGATAATAAAGCTTGAGAAAAGGGAACCTTTGGCTTGTATGAAGTCATAGGAGAAGATTCTAGAGTTTTAAAATTAAAGGAAGAAGCTAGTTCCTTCCCTATCTTCTTTTCAATTTTAATCCCCATATCAATTCCCTCAGTTTCGTTTTCATTTAACTCACTATCTTTAATAGGTTCCCCTATTATCTACCAACTTCCTATTTGTAAGAGTAATTACAGTTTTAGCTTGCTCATTATAATTAGCTCTAGGGTTCTCTATTGGATGACTAGGAAGCTTACCCTCATTTCTTCTACTTATTACAAAAGCTAGTTGCCCTATTTGAGTTTCTACATTAAAAATAGATTGAGTGTTTGAGTCCAGAATTTGTGTCTTAGCTTCCAAATATTTCAAAGCAGATAAGACTTTTCTTCAAAAATAGAGTTTCCACTTTGAGAAGGGTGAGGAGGTACATACTTTTGAGATTGAAAACCAAGGGAAGCAGTCATACCATATTGTTTGTTCTGTTGATATTGTTGCTGGCCTAATTGACCTTCCCCTCCTTGTTGCCTCCAGGAGAATTATTTCTCCTGGTTATATGTGTTTGAATACGGTTCGTTATGTCTATGAAATCCTTTAGCCGCATTGACTTGTTCCTGCACAAATTCTGGAAATAGTGAAGTACCAGGACAGTGATAGATAGCATGAGAAGGACTAGAGCAAATTGCATAAGCATCTTACACAAACACCTTCCACATTAGGAGAATTAGTAGGCAATGTATTCAAAGCTAACAATTGATCAAACTTTTTAGATATGGCATCAACTTTCAAAGAAAGATCAACATTTTGAGAAACTTCATACATTCCTCCTCTATTTCCTATTTGTCTAGATGTGCCTATATATGAGGGTTTAGCGTATTGTTGTGAATTATTATTCAAATTTTCAAATAAATCCCACGCCTCATCTGCAGTTTTATGAAGAAAGATACCGCTATATGATGAATCAAACATTTGGTGATTCCTCTTATCTAATCCTAAATAAAAACTTTGTATTTGTTGCTATTTAGGGACTTCATGGTGAGGAGGACAACTACGAAGAAGTTCTTTAAATCTCTCCAAACTCTCGTGAAATTGTTCATTATTTTGTTGGGAAAAAGTAGTTAATTCTCTCCTTCACCTCATAAGCTTACCCATAGAAAAATACTTTTTAAGCAATTCCTTAGACATCTCAGCTCATGTACCTACTCTTTAACATGTGTTTAACCAATATTTAGCCTTATCCTTTAGAGAAAAGGGAAAAATGCGCAATCTAATAGCATCATCATTAACATTAGGCAGTTTAAAAGTTGAGGAAATTTCTAAAAACCCATCAATATGCTTATAAGGATTTTCAGAATCAAGCCCATAAAAAGATGGTAACATTTGAATAGTAGAAGCTTTAATTTCGAAGTGATTAGCCTTAATTTCAGGTAGTCTATTACCTATTGGTGAGTTATAAGTGTTGGGGGTAAAATACTCCCTTAATGCTCTTGGATTTTCAGCTATCTTAACCTCACAAGTGTTAATACTTTTTCTTTGTGCTCTAAGTGCCTTAAGTGTACGCTCTATCTCAGGGTCAAATTCTTTTAAATCAAGATAGAGCGAATGACGAACACGTATCGATAAACAAATTCAAGAAAGAAAAAAATTACTTCAAATAATAATGAAGAATAAATAACTAAATGAAAGAATATTGTAATAAAATAATAAAATAAAAAAAGAAAAGAAAAAAAAATTAAATGAAAGTACACTAAAGAAAACCAAGAAACCAACTGATTCTTATTTTTTTATAAAAAAATAAAAAGTAGTAATACTAATAAAAAAAATGGTGAAAACAACTAAAGAGAACAATCAAACCTTTTTTTTTTTTTTCGTTTTTTTAAGAATAATAAAAATAAATAAATAAAATAAAAATATGAACAAATTTAGGATACAATAACACAAGTAATTAATTTAACCTCTCCCTTGCAACGACGCAAAAAACTTGGTTGGGATTTTTCTAACTAAGCTTTAAACCCAATACTTGCAAGCACACAAGATCAATGTAATACGACAGTATACAGGTATCGAACCACAAAGAAAGGCTTAACTACTTAAATTATTATATTCCTAAATTAATTTTATAAACAGAAGAATCAAATTTTATTATCTAAAATTTATTCCTAAATGAAGTAAAACTAATAAATAAAATCAAATAAATAAAAACTAGCAAGAGCTTAATGAAAAAGATGATTTAAAACCTTGAATCTACTACTGACCTATATAACAATGATTTAATTTTATTTAGGAGAAAAGATTAGACCTTTATGTGGTGATCTAGGCTACAAGCTTCGGTTCACTAATAAAATATATTGTGCTTAAATGCATGACATAACAAATCTAACCATTAGCATGACTTATTCAATTCCATGACATAAATCATCTAAAATTAGCATGAACTATTCAATTCTAAAACCCACAATGTACTTGACAAAATCACATATCTCTCATACTCAAGACTACAAGAACTAAGCATAGATAAAAGTATCAATTAACCCAAATAATTATTCTACAAGAACAATTACAAAGAATTTATTGCATCAAACCAAGAAACATCCCAAGATATGTAATTGCATAAATAATATAATATAGGAGGTAGATAAAGATAACTCGGAAATCTATAAGGATAACTAAAAAATAATTCATTTTAAACATAAACCTTTCTCTCTACAAACATTTTCTCTAACTTCTCTCTCTAAAAAAAAAACTCAAACTTTGAACATTAAACCTAAATTAGTCTAACATATGGAGTCCCTTGAAGACTTATTGCAAGAAAATGTTGGTTTTGAGATAAGAAAATCGATTGAATTTTTTCAATTTCTGGTACACTTTCACCCAGATGGGCGAAATTCTGGGACACTTTTGCCCATCTGGATGAAAGTTCCTTTACACTTTCGCCTAGACAGGCGAAAGTTGCTGTGTTTTTTCGTCCCCCATGGGTGAAAGTGCTTCTGGAATTTTTTTTTTAATTTATTATTTTTTTATTTGATGAATTTAGTTTTAATTTTTTTTGTAATGCTAATATTTTTATTTTACATTAACAGGCTGATGAAGATCCAAATACATTTGAAGAATTTTTAGAACAGAAAGAATATATTGATCTTGGACATTTATTCACAACAGACCGAATTTTTAGTTCGAAAGATGAGTTGGTCGACTGGACAAAATAAACTGCAATGAAAGCCAAGATATATTTAATCATAAATCGGTATCAGAGATCCAGAACAGCTGACCGTTGATAGTATGTTACATTGGCTTGCGAGCGCGAAGGGGCAGTTAAAAAATATACAAAAAGGCTAGTTGACGATGAGGAAGAAGAAATTCCAATAAAAAGGTGGGGACCTTATGGGACCAAACAATGTGGGTGTCCATTTAAACTAAAGGGAGAGCAAATGGCAACAAGCGAAAATTGACAATTGTTCTTGCACAACGGGAGGCACAACCATAAAATAGCTATTTACCATCACGATCATGCTCAGGCTGCAAGACTTATAGAGGAGCAGTTGCAACAGACTGAGCAGTTCAGGAAGAGTCATGTCCGCCTCGTAATATCTTACTATTTTTCCGAGAACAAGACGTTGGTTGTGCAGTTAGGTAAGTTAGAAGGGAATTATTTTTAATACTTTATTAAAATATTTTAGATTTGTTTTTCTTCCGTTAATAAAAAGAATTTTTTGATGTATATCGTGCTCAGAAAATTTACAATGTTGTTGCGAAGATTAAGAAGAACCGGATGCAGGGAAGAAACATGGTAGAGGAAGTTCTCTGCCTAAGTGCGCAAAGGGGTTACACGGTCTTCTATAGCAGCCATGAGGAGAGCAACATACTTAATGATATTGTCGTTGTACACCCAACATCGATTGCAATGATTAGAACGTGGCCATATGTACTGATAATGGATACCACGTATAAAACAAACAAGTAAGTGCTCTAGTGGATCATTGTATTATTAAATCTCTTTATTAATTTATCCGCATAAACATTTAAATTCATTAAGTACTCTAGTAGATCATTGCTTTTTAATACTTTTTTAATAAATAGTTAAAAATATTTTGAAGTCCGTTTAAAATAGTTGCTAATGTTAATCATTAATTTTCCCCTTTATCTTTTAATTAAGGTACAATATGCCACTATTGGAAGCTCTAGGGATGACTCCGACAGGAAAGAACTTAACAGTGGCAACAGCTTTTATGTTCAATGAATAGCTACAACATACAGATAGGTTCTTCAACAAATCAAACACTTATATGTTACATATGCTATGTCAAATAGGCACGGTGCAATTCTTAATGAAGGTGAGCCACTAGTGATTCTTACTGATAGGGAAAGCGGACTAATGCCGGTGATTGGTGATGTGTTTAGAAATTCATATCATATGTTATGTAGAAGACACACTGATCAGAATGTATTGGCAAAGTTGACAGAAATGGTTAAAAAGAGGTGGCACAACGGTTTGTGAATGGCTCGTGGAACAAATTAATAAATGAAATTGAGGAGGAGGAATATCAGAGAAAGTTGGAAGTGTTGAAGAGTAAGTGGCAAAGTAGGTCGGACTTTCTACATTACCTGTTTAGCACATGGTTGAATCTATTTGTGTATAAATTTTGCAGGGTTTGGAAATCTCAAATGTTACATTTTGGGGTTGAGACAACGAAACGTGCTGATAGTGAACATTCGGTGTTGAAACTATGGCTATCAACGTGTCATGGTGATTTGGACATTATGTTTCTTAATATCGACTCTCTCATCGAAGGTCAAATTGCTGAAATAAAATACTCATTAGAAATTTCTAAACTTAAAGAGAAGTATGCCGTGAAGCGTAATGCCATATTGAAGATTATAAGTAATAAAATCAGTCATTTGGCTTTGAAGAAGATATGGCTGGAGATAAAGAAAGCACGCGGGATGGTTGAAGACCCGAAAAGTAAGTGCCTGCATTTTTTAAGGAAGTCGCATGGTTTACCATGTGTATATGAACTGGTTCATAGGTGTCAATATTTAATTCCAATCCAGCTGGAAGATGTTTATATTTTTTGGAGAAAACTAGAAATTGGTGTTGATATCCCGGATATACACGAGAGAGACATGGATTCCGAGACGCGTGATCTCACCTCAATGCTGGAGGAAATTAGTACAGTCCAATTTCTAAGATCTTGGAAGTGCGTCGCCTCATAAAATGTGTTATCTGTCCAGTGTTGCCTGAAGATCCTTGTTCTCTGTTGACAAACACACCAAAAACCATAGTTTCGGAGGGACGACAGAAGATGAATTCTACCAAAAGGGATAAATCTCATTGGGAATACGTGTCTATCGCACATAGGAAGATAGGAAAGTCAAGCGGTTCAGGGTCGGGTCGGGAAGTGGTTCAGGCTCAGGCTCTGGTCCGAGTCCACGTGGAAGAGGTAGGCCGCCCCATAGCGGTAGGGGTAGGGGCAGAGGACGTAACAGTGGTAGGTCCAGTTTATCATCTATCGTAAATCCGGATTCCCTATCAACCGCCATTCCTGTTCAACAATGCATTTCCCGAGTTCATGTATGACTATATACTATACTGGAAGAATGTGGTTGGTGATGTTAATTATGGATTTAGGGTTGTATTTAATTTTTTGTTCGGGGATGAAAATCATTGGGCTGAAATTCGTAGAAGAATGTCTTATGATTTGCACCATCATATGAACGTGTATGTGCAATTGTTTGGATCATTAGAACGTGTCACTAAGCTGATAAGGAAGACAAATTGGGCTGAGGGTTCGACGCCTGTTGATTATTGGATGGATACCCCTGATCATTTTTATGTCATTGCCAACACATTCAATTTATGCATTGTTTTAATTGCATGATTTGGGTTGACCACCGTCCTTCCTCTTTATTCTAAAATGGATTGTACTACTGGAATTATATTCATCGGATTCATAGCGGAACAAGAGCATTTCATATATGTATTTATTATTGTTATTTATTATTGATAGATTTTAATTATTATTACTATTTATTACATTGTTGATAGCTGGAGCTTTTTATTTACTATTTCTTTTTTTTTTTTTCCGCAGCTATAGTTGTGAGATGGATGCCCTTTGCCTCCAATGCAGGTGCAATGACAATATCATCGAAATGTACGAGTTAGTGGATGGGCAGACCCTTATAATAACCGGATTGTAGATTAGGTTACGAGATACCGTGAAATGTATCCGCCTCAGAGTCATTCGCATGTTGTTATTAACTAGTCATTTTAGCATTTTCTTATATAATTTATAATGTGATGTTTGATGTTATTAATTTATTAAAATTTGTTTGCATTTTATCAATATTTTTTAATTTAAATTCTTTGCATTATTATAATAATATGAATTAATAAACCGATAAGTGAAAAAATTAAAATAATGAACAACAGAATATTCGTAAATAAAAAACAAGGAATGTAAAAAAATATACAACAAAGTATCCAAATATATAACAACATACTAAGGAGCACGGTAATGCCTCCTTAGTAAATCAACAATCGTATGAAGTCTTTCTCTCTCATCGACATCTTTTCAGGTAGCCTCATGTGCAATCAAATCCAACAGAGCTTGGGGTAGCATCGCGGGAGCTACTGGTACGTGAAATCCACGGAGAAAATTCGAGGGATTCGGTATCTTCGAGTGACTGCAAGGGAGGAACCAGTCCATGTAATCATCCTTACAGGAACTCGGTGGAATAGCCGGAACACTAGTCCAGGACTCTGTCAATAAATGCGAAGGTGCCTCAAGCCATAGTGCCTCCACAGAAGTATTCCTCAGTACGTACATCTTGTTGTTTGGCGGCTCGTGTGCCTCCTACGGTTGGATAGGATGGGGGGGGAGGGGGGGAGAATACACTCGCCTAAACCCGAACTGTCTCAACACCCTGTCAGGAATGTACGGCTCGATGCAGTTAAAGTATGCAATGAACCTGTGCCACGTAGAAACCCAGCAAGCCCGAATCTCCTGAGTCCTGTACGGTGTCCATAACATCTCGTTAGCTGTCATAAAATTCAGTCTCAGTCGAATGTCCAGCAGTTTATTTTCATTCTTATAACCCAACATGGGATACTGCCAGATGTATGGCTTGCAAGCTTCAGTACCCGGTTTGACCGTTAGTGCAAACATGAGAAAGTACAGATATATCCACGCCTAAAGTATAAAATATAAATTTAAAATATAATTATAAAACCCTATAACATAAATATGAAAACTAATTACATAAAATATAACATAATATTTAAAAAATAAATATAAATAATATAAAAATGAAAAACAATAAATATTAACATAACATAAAACACGTTATATTTAAAAAACATACCTCCAGTAGTGACCAGCACCCACCAAGCTCCTTTGCATCAATACGTGATGCCTGCCCCAGATTCCTGTACAGATACGCAAGCGTGGTAGCACCCCATGCGAACTTGGCAACAGAACTCATATCCTACAGCAGTGGCCAAAGTCTGGCAGGAATTATGTTGCCACTCTATCACTGAATAGTGAGCTACCCAAGATGTACTGTATGTAGCAGGCAGCTCTGACACTGGATGACAATGAAGTCTGGTAGCTAGTGGCAACATCGTGAAGCTCTGCTGCATTAAACCCTAAACCACCAGTGAGAGCCAGACCCTGATCTCCCTTGACGATCTGTACCAACTGATCCCGTGATAACCTCGAATCCACTACCTGACCATATGCAGGTACCCCGAAAATCAGCTCCACATCGTGTAATGTAACGGTCATCTCACCCTATGGCATGTGGAAGGTGTTCGTGTCGGGTTGCCACCTCTCAACAAAGGCCGAAATCAATGCGGAATTGGGGTGCTAGAACATGCACGATCACAGATGTGTAAGACTTGTCTCGGAAGCCAATGAACGAACCTATGCATTTGTAAGGTCCCACACTGTGAGTGCTATGTAATACGATCGGCACTTCAATGAACCACGATCCTGAAGATAAAACAGATAAATTTAGCATTATCGTTACATAATAAATCCTAAACTATTTATATAAATATAAATATTTGAGAAATTAAAAAATAATAATAGTAATAATAACATGTAACTTTAAGATAAAGATATGTACCTGTCCACACCATATCGGACCCGCGACATGTTCATCGTATGAGGGGATGAGCTCCAGGTCAACAGGACCTCCATCTGCTGGGCCTGTCTGTTCCCAATCTGAAGCCTTAACTTTCTTCCTCCTCTGAGTTGGAGCCGGAACTTCACGAGCCACATCAGGTCTTTTGTTACGAGACCCTGAAATCTTACTCATCATCGATATAAAGCTGTTGGTCAACCCTTTCCCTTTCACATGATGAGGATGCCTGTCGGATCCACTGGCAGGTGCCACAGGTACCACAGGCACGGGTTGCTCCTCATCTCCAGCATTCTCACCCTCATCCTGATCATCATCACCCCCATCACCATCATCATCACCTCCCTCATCCGCCTCTCCCTAAATATGCAAAGATCGGACCCTGTTATGCTCCTCGCTAAGCCCCTTATCACCCTCAAAGCCCCTTCACCCTCACAAACCCTATCTGCAGGCCTCCCTATGTAAGGCTCAGATGATGAAACTCCAAAATCAGCATGAGAATACCCATGTGTGCAGCATGAAAAATCATGAGAGGCGGCGCCAACCATCTGATAAAAAAACTCTACCCCTATCTGTCTCGGCTAACCACTAAACTCTAGTATAGGCTCCTAGGCTGTAGATCTATGGGGTATATAAGGTCGTATAGTGGGAACATGTAAGTAGAGATCATATACTGTGTTTGGGGGGTGTGAAGGTGGATGTGCAAATTTGTATGCCTCATATGGCACAGGGGTGTAAGACAGTTGTGGTTGGAGGGGAGGTTGAGATCTAAAAAGTACGGCCGGTGGTTGGGTAGAAGACCCGGGTGCACCTATTCCATGATGGAAACCAGGTGCGAGAGGGTAGGAGTAGCAGGGAGGTCGGAGGTACTATGTCGCCCCCTAGTACCTCTAGATGAAGCTGTAACAATGCGATCATGAACTCTACCGGTCCTGTCCGTAACAGGACCAAGATCATCATTGCCTCTACGTCCGCCTGGTCGAACCATCTATTATATATTCAAATTCATTAATAACTGTTCATCATATATTTGAACATTTACTTTAACATATATCATTATTTTATTATTTACTATTATCGGGACCTGTTACTTCATTTCTACTATTTCTTTCATACTATTATTATCCATCACTAATATTCTTTAGTAATACTTATTAATTTATATATTATTCGATCTTATCTCCTAAACCCTAAACATAAGGCCAAGAATAACGATGAATTCAAATTAAAATTCAAATAGTTTAGCAATTACATAACACATTTTCTTATTAAACATGTAATTATAAGCAAACAATTTTAAACTAGTTACATTTACTCTATATAGACAAAAATTAAATAACATTTAAGTTACTTTCTTATTGACCTTACCGGGATTTATTATTTCATTTCCGTTATTTTATTTATTCTCACTAACAATAATTTATTTCATATTGTCCACAAAATATAATTCATTATCATATTAACAATAAAAATTATCACATAAAATATTTTAAACAACTAGTCACACCCATTCTACATATACAAAATTAATTAACAATTCAAATAATCATTTATGAAAAAAAATTAAATTTATAATAAAAAATCCATTCTACATATACAAAATTAATTAACAATTCAAATAATCATTTATGAAAAAAAAAAAAATTTATAATAAAAAATTTCAAATTTTTTTATGCACTTTCGCGAGGGTTGGACGAAAGTGTACGTGACCTTTTGTCTGAGCTTGCGGAAGGATTGGTGACCTTTCGTTCGGCCCAGAGAAAGTCACCGACCACTTTCGTTCGACCAATAGATCAATACTCATTTCATAGTTCACATAAATGAATATTCATAACTATTCTTCTGGGGTTAACACTTCATGTGCATAATTACTTCTAGGAAATATGTATACTTCATGTATACTTGTTAATTGTTTGGACTAATTTTTACTTCTCATGCGAACTCTATATTATCAGTCTGCAGACTTTAAATCATTTTAATTCAATACCACTATGCGCATAAATGCTCTTGTACTTTTGCAATTCCATTCATCTTATATCATAAACTATTATGATTAGATCTCATATTATCACCATTTTCAGGTATCAGAATTTCTTCTGGAAATAATACATTGCCGATGTTTCGAAAATTCTTCTGGAATTTTATTTCCTTGACTTTATAATGACCATCGAAAATTTTGCCTCTTTCATATGCGATGACTTCATATTCATGGAGTCGACTTATCTATCATGTTTCGATTTTGTCTCAAATACTTTGATGGTGGTAGGTTGTCTTCTAGAGATATCAAATACATTAGGAGCATTATTGGTCGGATGTTTGTCAGAAAATATACTTGGCTATATGCGTTTGAACTTCTGGTTCAAAACTTATTAAAGACACAAACTAATTAATATTTTTATCTGACTATATGTTTTCTCCTCTAAATGTTGGGATATTCAAAATCAACAAAGTATAGATATCTCTTTTGATATTCTTTGCCCTACATATATAATCCCATCTACTTTTCGGTGGTGCAATAAAAATGAATAGCGTACATATTTAATTTGTAGATGACAATACTTGGTTTCTGACTATAAACCAACAATAAAGAGAAGTATATATAATAATTACTGGCCAAAAATACGAAGCAATGCTACTACATTTATAATAACTCAAATTGATGCATTTATGATCTACAAGACCATTCAGTGTATGAACATATTCTGTAGGATGTTCAACATTAATATCAATATATAGATACATATCACGATTAGTATAATTAGGACAAATTATGTCTTTGCGAGATTTAAAGTATGAGCTCATTATTAAGACATCGTAAACTATTGGTTACGAGTAAACAATATATTATATATATATATACAACTATGGCATTGATTCATCAAATAATAATTTTGAAATTCATCCCAAAGTAATACATTCTACTCTAAAGTAGTAGTGGTGATATTTATAAATTAATTTGCATTAGATATTATTCATATCTTAATGGTTCGGGATGGCCAAACGTCATGCTAATAATAATTATTTGGCTTAGTAAGCTTCTGCTTTATTGAATGATTGTATCTCAAAATTTATTTATTCGGTGCAATACAAATAAATGGTAGTATTTGTTTCATATAATAGTAATAGTCATGCATATTCCTTATCCATTGTCTCAAAATGATGAAAAATATCATTGATACTAAAAATAATTTTCTACGATATTCTATCGAGAAGAACGCATTACAAATTTGACTTTTTTTTGGCAAAGATACATTATCTCTTTTGGAGTATTTAATTACGTAACTTTTCTAGAGTTTTAAACAATCAGTTCTTCTGGAACCTTATACTACCATTTATATTTTTGAATTTTTATGCAACATGTCCTCGTGCACTATGATCAGATATATTTCATCTTACCATTATATTATATAAAATACTAATGCTAAACATTAAAACAAAGAATACAAAGAAAAATGATCTGATACTTTAAAATCATAAAATATATCAAGACAAATCATCTAGATATTTTTGAATAATTTAGCATCATTTATGTGTTCCATTTGATGTCATTAGTAATACAATCATTAGTATCAGTAGCATAATTTTGGAAAGAAAATAACACTTTCATATCCTTTCTTAGACGATACTTAATAATAATTCGGATAGCGTACTTCAGGTACGCAACGAGTCGTATCGATAACTATTTTATGAAGTGTTGAAACATATATTCTCTTTTCCTTTCTTACTATTTTCACTTCTACTGAAAATCTATATACATTGAAAGTTTGCTGAGTCATTGTAATAACTATAAGTAATATTTATATCATAGTTGTGGTCACGACCAAAATATATTTTATAAATAAATTAGAAGCTTAATGCATTCACTTCATGGAGTGATATAAAATCAATGGGTCGGCCAGTATCATCAATGATTCATTTTCCATTTAGTCTCAAGAAGGTATGAGACTAATTTAAATATGTAAAATATCTTTTCGATATTGCTACTACAGGAGTATATTTGAGACATGATAAGGGTACAATATTTACTCTACCACACCAGCGGTAACATTTTCTCTGTAGATTTTAATTGATAAGAAATTCTAAATGTGATAGAAGTATGCTACTGATAAATATAAAATTTTTAGCCACATGCAAACCAAACACAACCAGTGTTGGTATAATAACAAACTTCTGGTGGTTGCATAGTTGATCTAAAACCTTCTAATAGAGGTGACTTTGATGCTATAATTCTATTAATTATGTCTTTAGGAGACTTACATCTAAATATATTTCTTTCATGGTATCTTCTATACCCATTGTATATCCAGATGAATTTGCCTAAATAATTATAAGACAAATGTATAAATTTTTTCTAAAAATATAATGAGCCAAAATCTCAAGTTTTATAGTGGAGATATTTGTAAAATAATCACCTCTCTCTACCTTTCGTTGACACAACAACACTGGTACAAAATTCCTTGATCCAGAGAAGGCAACAACTCATGGTAGAGTCTCATGCTGATAACGGGTTATGAAACTTATTTGTGCGGCGTTGTCGGTGCAATAGAATGATCGATATAAAATGTAAAGTACAAAGAAGAGAGAATAAAGAGAAAAAATATCTAGAATAACTAGATGAATAAATAGAGAAGGAAAGGAGACAGAGAAGAGTAGAGAAAAAATAAGATAACTTTTATTGATTTATCTCTGATGTGTGATTACAACTGAAGGTCAAGGGCCCTATTTATAGTGCATAGGGGATATAAGAAATAAAGATGGAATATGAGGATAGATTCTATCGTATCTAATCATATCTAAGATCATTATCTCTTTATTAGCTTCTATCTCTTCAAGATATCTATTTCTTCAAGAGATAGACTTTATTTCAGATATTCTTATCTCTTATGGATATCCACGAATATTATTTAATTCATAACAATTTTTTTAATGCTATTATTTAATGCTTATTTATATCTCATATAAAAATTTACTTAATTTAATACGTCCTTCAAATAGCCATCAAATCAGGAGAGAAACGTTTGCTTATTGGTTTTTATTTTTGGGTTGATTCTAAAACCATTCATGTACTTTGAGTGAATTGTCAATTGTGTACTTAAACTTTTAGTTTAATAAATAAATTTCTAAATAGGGTTTCGTCAAAAAAAAAAAAATAATAATAATAATAACGGGTGAGAATTTTTTAATTTTAACAATCATGTATCTGAATTAGGGTTCTACAAAGAAAACCTTTTTTTATAGAACCCCTAGGGTACTTGATTGTCAAAATTTAAAAATTTTCGTTTATTATTTTTCTAGGGAATAATTTGGGTTCTTATTTTTCAAATTAAAAGTTTACATATTCCATTAATAATTCACCAAAAGCACATTTTTTTTAAATTAACATTTTTTTTTCCAGCAAACTACTTTCTTATCCGTAAACTGAAGGACTATTTTCTTATTTATTAATAGAGGAGTAAAAGAAAAACAAGTGCTTATATCATACACTCTCGTGTACCTTGCAAAGTACACCCCCATTACTACTCGAGCATTCACTCACGCGCGCACAGATTATTTTCCCGTGATTGGGTTATATCGAAATTCTATTGATGTTCCATGGAGTATATATTCCATAAAAAATAGTGTTGATGTTCCATGGTTATGTGTTCTATAAAGATAATATTGATGTTCCATAATTTATGTGTTCGGGTTTTGTCAAAATACTATTGATGTTTTATGGGTTAATTATATGTTCCATAAAAATAGTATTGATTTTTCATGGGTTATATGTTCCATAAAAATAGTATTGATATTCCATGGATTCTTTGTAAGGTTTATGAGTTGTGTTAGTGCTGCTAAGATTCCATAGTTTATGTGTTAGCTTTCCATGGAAATAAAATTCACGTTCCATTGTTATGTGTTACTGTTCTATGGGAATAGTATTCAGGTTCCATGGATTCTATGTTAGGGTTTCATAATTAGTTATATATTCCATAAAAGTAGTATTGATGTTTTATAGGTTACGTGTTCCATAAAAATAGTATTGATGTTCCATGGGTTCATTGTGAGGATAATGAGTTGTGTTAGTGATGCTAGGATTCTATGGTTTATGTGTTAGCCTCCAATGGAAATAGTATTCATGTTCAATGATTATGTGTTAGTGTTACATGAGAATAGTATTCAAGTTCCATGGATTCTGTGATAGGGTTCCATGGAAATAGTATTGATGCTATATGAGTTACGCGTTAAGGTTTCACAAGGATATACTGCATGTTTTGTGGGTTCTGTATTAGGGGTTCCATGGAAATAGTATTGATGTAAATAAAATTCATGTTCCATGTAAAAATATAAAATCTCATGGAATTCCGATAACATATAGATTTAACAACTAGAAAAAAACGTTAATTCTTTAGAAAAATAATTCTTCCTCTTTATCTCCTCCAATAACGATTCTTCCTCCCCATCTCTTCTCTATAGCACAAAACTTTATTACTCATATATACTAAAAATATAAAATATACAACTTAATATTTGATGAATGGTTACATATAAAATCATGGAATTACAGTTATAGAAACATGAAACTTAAACAATTGAAGTATGAAACTCTGATAACATATAATATTTACAAACCAAAAAACCTGATTATTCCTCATCATTTCCTCCAATAATGACTTTTTACATTCATAGATTTATTTTATACACTTCAACCAATAACACACAAAAACGTAGATAAATAACTGAAAAGATATTATCGTCGATAAAAAAAGATGAAAACTGAAACGACTACTTTATTGAAACCTGCTAGTGGTGTAGGAATGTCGTTGTTGCAATCGTGAAAACCATTCTTTTGAAAAAAGAAAAAAAAAAAGAAGGGCAATAGAGATTTGATCGAAGAATTCTGGAGAATATTGGTGAGAGAAGAAGAAAGAACGAAAAACTGAGAAAGGATAAGAAGATGCAGGGTTGCAAAAAATTTGAGAGAGGAAGGGGTGCGCGAATGCATAAAATCCTTATAATTTGTATAAGATATTATTATAGAAAAAAACATCGTTCCACTAAAGGGATTACCGTGCAAGGTACTCAAGGAGTTGTCAAATCATACACCTAGACACACTATGCATGCTATGCCTAGTGCTAAAACTACGTAGTTTTATTTAGTCATAGAAATAAATCAAAAAACAAGCCTCACTCTCACCCACCTGAGACTGAAACACATTTGCTCTCCCCCCTCCCAAAAAACCCTCACGCATGTTTCTCTCTCTAACGAAATTTAGGTAACATATCCTATTTTCTCTGATCAACAATTAATTTCTTCCGTTTTTCTTCCTTTGTTCTTCGATTCTCCTCTATTTATAAATAGAGTTTGAAGCTGCATTTGAGGACTCTACAGATGTTGTTGAAAAGGCTTCCTCTGAAGGAAAAGAATCTTTAGATGCTATATCAAGAAATCTGACGAAAAATTCAAAATTTTCAAGCAAAAAATATCCAAGTTTATGATTATTTATCATATAGAAAGTTAAGGATTGTTGTTCCATTATTCAGATCAGAATATTGCAAATTTATTGATTTTATGTACTCACCTGGTTCTATTGCTATATGGAGCTTTTGTGCTCTGATGTGAAGGTCGGAGCTTTTATTTTTTTTTGTTTTATTATTATTGTTTTGCTAAAGACATCTGATCTTGTTACCCTACATATCAATTTATATAATTAATTTCATACATGGATATAAGATGCACATGTTAATATATGAATACAATTTAATATTCTAATTTATATTTTTGTAAAATCTCTTAGAACACATCGATAAAGATAAAATATGCTTGTAAGATTATGATTTTTTCTGTGTTGCTTCGAATCAAGTACCTTCATCAATTAGTATGTATTTTTTTATGATTTTTTGTCCATTAAAACACCCATAGTTATACTAGTAGGTACTCACAATTATAAAAGTAGACATTCCAAGTTATAAAAGTAGACACACTTACTTACAGTCACCCATTTTGCATATGTTTTATATCATAATCACCCTTGGTTATGAAAAATAGGCACCCCTCATTGTAAGAGAGCATCCATAGTTATAAAAAAAGGCACCACTTTGAAAGGTTACTCATCGTGCATGTTTTACAGTATAGCACTCATAGTTATAAAAGTAGGCAGTTACAGTTATAAAAGTAGGCACTCCAAGTTATAAAAAGAGGGAACCTTCTTACAGTCACTCATTTTGCATGTTTTATATCATAATCACCCTTGGTTATGAAAAATAGGCACCCCTAGTTGTAAAAATGAGCATCCATAGTTATAAAAAAGGGCACCATTGCAAAAGGTACCCATCATGCATGTTTTACAACATAGACACCCACAGTTATAAAAGTAGGCATTCGCAGTTACAAAAGTAGGCAAACCTACTTACAGTCACACATTTTACATGTTTTACGTTCATAATCACTATTGGTTATGAAAAATAGGTACTCTTAGTCGTAAAAATGAGCGTCCATAGTTATAAAATAAGGCACCACTGGGAAAAGTAACTTATCATGCATGTTTTACAACACACATTATAAAAGTAGGCACACACAATTATAAATTAGGCATTCCAAGTTATAAAAGTAGGCACATCTACACAGTCACCCATTTGCATGTTTTATATCATAAGCACCCTTGGTAATGACAATAGGCACCCCAAGTTGTGAAAAAGAAAAAGAGAATCCACAGTTATAAAAAAGAGACCAATGCATAAAGTAAACAGAACTTGTGTGTTATACATTATAGGCACCCATAGTTGTAAAAGTAGGTACTTATAGTTATAAAAGTAGGCACTCCTACTTACAGTAAGTTATATAGAATAGGCACTCATAATTATAAAAGTAGGCACCCCTAGTTGTAAAATAGGCACCATTAGTTATAAAAATAGGCACTTATGCTTACAGTAACTCATCTTGCGTACTATATAGAATAAGCACGCCTTATAAATAGACACCCATAGTTATAAAAAGGCATATTTAGTTATGAAAATAAGCACCCTACTTAAAATTCAATCCAAAAAACACTTCGAACAAAAAAAGTGAAAAAAATTAAATTAAATGCTAATCCAAATAGAGCCAACATTTTCCGGAAAAATCAAAATATTTGAAGAGAACTATAGCAGCTCAATTAAAATTCTTCCATTTCTTCTTCTTCTTCTTCTTCTTCTTCTATTACCACTACGACTTCCGCTCACAACCAACTTTCACTATTTTTCCTCAATGGTAAAATTCAACCCATTTAGTGGTTATTCTTCAACATTCATCAATTGAATAATAGTTTTAGGCATTGCGTTCTTTATCTCTAAATAGGCGACCATATTGTCAATCCGTTTGTGCAATCATAGCGTCCAAACCAATCTCTGCCTCTTCAACGTCCTGGCAGAACTATTATTGGCACCATTTTCATTGTTATTGCTGCTAATATTATTATTTTTTCTAGCAGTGGCCGAGGAATCAACATCCTCAATAGCTCCACTTTTGGTGATTCTACGAGTCTTAGGTGAATCGATTCCTTTCTTAGACATTACAGTGGTTCCAATTAATGAATGTTCATTACAGATTTCTATAACAACTTAATTAAATAGATAAATGATTGTTAAAATACATAAAAACAACAAATGAAATACAACAAAAAGCATCCATATATAAAAAAACAGAAAAGTCAAACGTCCTCTTAGCTGTAAACATAGGCACTGTCAGTTATAAAAGTAGGCACTCATAGTTATAAAAGTAGGCACTTTCTGTTGTAAAAATAAGCACCCCTATTAACATAAGTTCTACGACATATTAAATTATCATGAAACACTCTCTCACTATACTCAATAGAAACATGAGGGTTAAAACACATAAAACAACACATTAAATTCAACAGAAAAAATCTATATACAGAAGTTTTTATTGCAATTTTTCGGATCGCAATTCTCTGCTTATCATTTTGATCGGTTTATTTTTTCCATTCCTAGTGTTTTCCTCTGCTCTCTGTTTCGAAGCATAATTGTTACATCCAAGTTTAAAGGCTCAAATTCAAGGAGTCATGGCCAATCTCGAGTGGAATATGCATCATCCTTATTACATACATCCATCCGAGAGCACAACTCAAACTTTGTCAGATGTTATTCTTGAACAAGGTAACCATCATTCATGGAGTAGAGATATTAAAAGGTCTTTAGGTTCAAAGAACAAATATGCTTCATTATATAATGATCTTGCTATTGTCAAACCTAAATTTGGGGATAAGCTCTATGATATATGGGTGCAAGCTAACAATGTGGTGATAACTTGAATGCTCAAGTCTACGAATTCAACAATTAGGTAGAGTTTTATCTAGATTAACACTGCTAAAGAAATTTGGGTAGATTTAGAGAAACGATATAATAGAGGTGATTCTTATAGATTATCAGACCTGTTAGAGGCTTTTCATACTTTAAAACAAGGTTACAATTGATGAGTATTTCACAAGGCTAAAGATTTTATGGGATGAAATTATCATGTTAAGGCCAATTCTTGTAAGCACTTGTAATACTATACCTACTTGTACATGTGATATTGTCGAGATAGTAAGAAATAATGCTGATTCAGAGAGAGTTATGAAGTTTATGAAGGGCTTAAATGATTTTTTTGAATCTGTTAGATGAAAAGTGTTAATGGAAGTACTTTTGCCTATTATAAATGTTGTGTTTCTGTTACTCATATTCATGATCCAGATCTTAGAAGATCTGTTAGGCACATAACTGCTCCTTCTTACTTAAAGGACTATGATTGTGATCTTTCTCTTTCTCAATCACCTCATCACCCTGCCAAGGTTCTTACTTATGATCATTTGCTTCCATCCCATAAATCTTTTGTGATGAATGTTTGACTTACCACTGAACTTCAATCTTATCATGAGGCTACTTAGTAGCCTAAATAGCAGCATGTTATACATCAAGAGCTTTAAGCTTTAGAAGATAATAATACATGGACTTTACTGTCTCTTCCTGTTGGTAAACACCATATTGGTTGTAAGTGGGATTTTAGGATAAAATATAAATTAGATGCTCTTTGGAAAGATATAAGGCAAGGTTGGTAGATAAAGTAATTACTCAGTAATTTGGTGTGGATTATATAGATACTTTAATTCTGTTGCAAAAATGACTACTATTAAACTGGTTTTGACTGTAGTAGCTGTCCAGGGGGTGTTAGTTCATTAACTGGACATAAACAATTCCTTCTTGCATGGATATTTAGAGGAAGAAGTTTACTTGTCACCACCTGGATATAATTGTAAACTAGGTAAAGTTTTCAAATCAAACAAATCATCGTATGGTCTAAAGTAGGCTTCAGGACAATGGAATGCTAAGCTCACTAAAACTCCTCTTGTCATAGGTTTTAAACAAAGTTGACATAATTACAGCTTATTTGTTAAGGACCATAAAGGAACTTTGGTAATTCTTTTGGTGTATGTTGATCATATTTTAGTATTGAGCAATTACGGTGATGTTATATCACAGGTTAAGCAAACTTTACATGATCCTTTCAAGATCAAAGATTTGGGAGAAGTTGTATTACATAAAGAAAATATGTGCTAGATATGCTGAAGGACTCAGGGTTAGTTCTGAGAGAGGTTCAAAGGCTGAGTTGATTAAACAACCGAGAGGAGCCCGATGTTAGCTCATACTAAGTGGCATAACTTCAATTGATGTTAATTAATTCACTTCGCATTGCTACTATGATATACATGCTAATTATGCAAGTGGTTAATTAGAATAGTTGGTTAGTAGAAACAACTAATTATGTAGAGAAAGTTTAGTAAAAAATTTAGTGAAAATTTCCATATTCCTTTCTCTCTCTCTCTCTCTCTCTCTCTCTCTCTCTCTCTCTCTCTCTCTCTCTCTCTCTCTCTCTCTCTCTCTCTCTCTCTCTCTCTCTCTCAATTCTCCCTTAATGCTTCAGTTCGTCATTTTATTGGTTACAAAACCCTAGTTTACTAAATTCATCAATTAGGAAACTGTCTAATTAATTATCTATAATTTTTTTTTTTATGGAAACCTAATTATCTATTAATTAAATGGAGATACATTTAGAAAAAAGGAGAGGTAAATTATACCAGAGGAAAAGAAGGAAGAGAGAGATAAATTATGGAGAAACGTTGAAGCAGAGGAGAGGACATGTCTTGCTTTGTTTAGCAATAGAAATTCACAGCGCTTTTGAAGCAGCGAACAGATATTGCCCGAGTCCTCAAACTTCTTCCCCTGTGCTTTCCTCGCCCCCAATTCCTGTCTCTTTCTCAAGAGAGCCCTAGTTTTTGTAGCTGGTAACTCATTCTGTATCTTTTTGTTTTAACTTTTAATGGATGTTTTCCTATGTTTAAACTTCAGAATATGAAAAATGAGGAACTTTTTAAGATATTGTATTCGTCTTTTTTTTTTAATTCTACCATAGAAGTTTTGTGGATTTAACCGCTAGGGTGCAAAGTATTAGTTAGTGGCTATTGAATTTCTTTTGTAACTTTTCTGTTAGGATGCTTACTTTGAAAAATTCTTCGGCAATTTTCACTGAGCGTCTAGAATCAACTGAATTTCCCAAGTTCAATAGAAATGCTGGGGCAAAATTCCCAATTCTCTGTGTAATATGTTTTTCTTCTTACTTTATGTATTATATTCTGATGCCTATGCATTATAACGAAATGATTGTTGGAGTTTTTTTGTGTTGAATTATTTTTGGGTTGATTGCTTCTTGAAGTTAGTGTTGATTGTTATTCATAATGTTCGAGATGTGTTGATTGTGAATTTATTGAAATGCTTCTGTTTCCTGTCTCTTTGTGTGGAAAGAATATAGATTGCTTTTCTTTTAGGCCCTGTTTGGTTTTGGGGATTTGGTGTGGAAAAGGAAAATGTGGAAAAGGAAAATGAAATTCGAAAATGAAAATCCATATGATGTTTGGTTTACTAAGGAAAATGCTAATGAAAATAATTTCTCTTGATTGGTTGAAAAGAACTTGGAATGGAAATGGAAAAGTTAATCATTCTTACTTTTACGATTTTTAGAAAAACAACAAAATTTTTCTTTAATGAGAGGTGTGCATTCAACCTCGAAATTTCAATTATGCTTGAAACTAATTTAAATTATATGAATTTAATTAAACATGTATGAAATAATTTTTTTAAAAAAAGTTAAATAATAGATTCCGTTCTTCTGTTCTAAATCAAATATAATCAAAGTCGATTCATGGTGGCTTGTTCCTTAGATTTGGTTTAAGATTGAATTTATTATTTAATTTTTTTAAAAAATTTATTTAAATGCTTAACTAAATTCATATAATTTAAATTATTTCGATTCAATTTTATTCAAGTATGATTCAAACCATAACTATCACGATTTTATCAAATTGGAAAAAAAATTGACAGCCTAGCAAAAGTCTTAAAAAACTTGGTAACTAGGCGAAAAAATTTGATAGCCTAACAGTAAAAAAAAAACTTGGTAACTGGGAGCACACTTCCGTTAAAAAAAAAAAAAAAACTGGAACACTAAGGCGACTTAATGTAAGAGATATAAACAAGGTTCACCTTTTTCTTGGTACCAAAAGACGAAATCCCTCGCCCACAGGGCCCCCACCAGACTGCTCGACGCCCAGGTGGAAGATGTAAATCATGGTGACTCAGCGGCTTTGCAGACTGGAGGCTAGGCACCGGTGCGCACAAAGAACCACCCCCCACATTGGAGAGGTTGAAATTCCCACACTGCAGCTGCCAGCATTTGAACCTTGGACTTGGTACCAACTCTGCAACCCCAGAACCAACTGAGCTACACCCATGCGGGCCAAGGTTCACCTTTTTCTTTTCCTCACACTTTTGTGAGGAAAAGGATTTTCCACCCTTAATAAGTAACTTTTTCCTTACCATTTTCCTCACTGTTTTCCCTCATTACCAAACAGAGGAAAACCTTTTTTGAAGAAAAGTATTTTCTTTCCCATACCAAAATCCCTGAACCATATAGGGCCTTAGGTAAGGAGGTAGTTGCAGCTAGATTTTGCTCTTTTTGTAGGATGCAAAGTCTTTTTTTCCTACCTATTAATTTCTACATAGGAGGGAGGGATAAAGAAACAAGTATGTACAGTAGTCCACAACTGTTGATTTTCTTCTTTTTTTCCCTTGATGTATTAAAGTGAGAAGGAAGTTGATGACATTACATTCGTACCTGCGAGTGCTTACTCTATGTATAATGTAATTACAATATTGGACAATTTTGGAGGAACATCCACACATCACATTTAGAAATTGGTTATTATCATTAAACATGGATGACTTAACATGTAATTATACACACAGAGATGTTGATTGGGGAGTGTTTGTTCTATGTAGCTAGGCTGTGAGTTTCTGTGGTCTTCTTGTATCCTATTCTTTGTATTTTTTTGGGCTGTTGCTATCAATAAGAAATGGATGTTCCCAATATGCTTTAGTGCATAGTTGTTGGTAGAGAAGTGTTTGTTTTTGTGTATCTGCGGTTTGTGTGTATCCTAATTTTTTTTTTGTCTGAGCAACAAAAATAAAAGATAATAGCTATTTATCTCAAAGCTCGCATTGGTTATTTTATTTGTTTCTCTGCCCTGACCTATATAATTGTAATATACCTACTTGCTGCTATGCAACTAACAAATGAACCTTTGTGTGTGTGCTCACACGCTATTATATGCACTCAGTTAATCATCAACAGCTAGGTTTCCTTTTTGAAAATTTTGAGAGCTTAACTGGCTGCTGGAAAAGGAGAAAAACCAATGAAGCTGAAAGTCAGATACAAGGAAGATTGCTGGCTCCCAGTGTGTTATTACATAAATATAAGGTTAAATTCATGCATGCTTTGTCTTTCATCACCTTAGGATTTTCTTTACATTATCTTAGGTTTGCGCTGCCAAAGGTCCTCGACCAAGGTACCCTAGGGTCTGGAAAAGCAAGAAGAGAATAGGGACCATTTCCAAGTCTAAAAAATTTGTTGAGTGTGTAAGTAGTCTTTCTGCTATTATCCTTATTTACTCCAGATTGATTCTTTTAACATATATTACATGTGATGTTATGAGTGGACATGTAGCAAGTTTTGGGCAATATCATGATTTATTGTTGTTAGATTTGATAATTTCCCTTTCTTCACAAATTTCTGTAGATAAAGAGTTCATCAAATGTGAAGGAGGGAGTATATGGTGCACTTGATTCCTTCTTCGCAAAGGAATTAGAGTTTCCTCTCATAACTGTTAAGAAAGCTCTGAAAACCCTTGAGAATGAAAAGGAATGGAAGCATATAATGCCGGTGTTACTTGCTTGATAACAGTTATTCTGTTTCTACAGTGTAAAAGTAGTGTAATATTCACAGTTTCTTCATTACAATGGAGTGAATATATACAACAACATATGCTGGAAAAAGAGTGCTAAAATGGTGCTTATCTACCATAAATGGCTATTTACATTTCCATAAAAGGATTAGCTAAAAATGAGAGATTGATTAATCACAATCGGATATCATGGAAAGTATTAATTCTGCAATCCTTGATTGATTCTGTAATCTTTAACACTCCCCCTCAAGTTTGGAATGTATGTCAATAATTCCTAACTTCTTGAGTAGTTTTGGGAATTGAGAAGAATTTAGTGGTTTTGTGAAAACATCCGCTGGTTTCTCTAAAGTGGACAAGTGAGTCAACTTTATCATTCCTTCTTGAACTTTCTCCCGTATGAGATGACAATCAATCTCTATGTGCTTTGTTCGCTCATGGTAAACCGGGTTTCAGGCAATGTGAAGGGCTGCTTGGTTATCACAAAATAGATTGACAGGTAGTGAATGCATGATCCCTAAATCCTGCAAAATTTCTCTTAGCCAAGTAACTTTGCAGCAAGTAGTGGCCATGGATCGATATTCTGCTTCTGCACTGGAACGCGATATTGTGGTCTGTTTCTTGGTTTTCCAAGAAATTAATGAACTTCCAAGGAAGATACAATACCCAGTGACTGATCTTCGAGTATCATGGTGGATTGAGCATTCTGCAGAGAGAAAAATTCCTTGTCCTGCTGTTTGTTTTACATAACGCAAGTGTGGCACTCGTGGCTTGTCCATAAATTGGCTTAGAATATGAACTGCATATGGTAAGTCAGGATGTGTGATAGTCAAGTAGATTAATCTCCCAACTAGTCTTCGGTATGATGATGGATCACTACATATTCTCCTTTTGATTTGCTAAGGGATAAGTTTTGTTCCATAGGAGAATAAGCTGGTTTTACACCAAGGTATCCAATATCCTCAAGGATTTCAAGAGCATACTTTCATTGTGAAAGCACAAGACCTTTCTTGGATCGTACAACTTCAATACCAAGGAAATATTTCAATTGTCCAAGGTCTTTTAATTTGAATTGGCTCCTCAAGAATACTTTGAAATCTTCGATTTCTTGCAAGTCGTCTCCTGCAATGATGATATCATCTACGTATATAAGAAGGGCGATGAATTTACCATTCTGGGATCGGATGAACAAGGAATAATCTGCCTTTGATTGCATAAAATTAGCTTGCTTTAGAGCAGTGGAGAGCTTAATGAACCATTGATGTGAGGCTTGTTTGAGACCATATAATGATTTGTGAAGCTTACAAACTCGGGTCTCCCCCTTTCGTCCGAGACCAGGAGGTAGAGACATATATACATCTTCATCAAGATCCCCATGTAAGAAAGCATTATTGACATCTAATTGATGGAGATGTCATTGCTTAGTGGAAGCTAACGCAAGGAGGAGGCGAACTGTTACAAGCTTTGTTACTGGGGCAAAGGTTTCCAGGTAATCAAGCCCTTCGACTTGATTGTATCCTTTCGCCACTAATCTGGCCTTGTAGCGTTCAACTGTCTCATCTGCACGAAGTTTGATTTTGTATACTCATTTGTATCTAATCGGTTTTTTGCATGGCGGTAATGGTACAAGGGACCATGTGCCATTGGCTTTGAGTGCGTCAAGTTCATCCTACATAGCAACATGCCACTTTGGATCACGAGTAGCTTCGGCAAAAGTGCTTGGCTCCTTTCAGTTGAAAGAGTAGTGGTGAAAGCACAATGTGTAGGTGACAAACTATCATATGACAAGATGTAAGTTAAGGGATAAGAGATACCTGTGGTTTTGGCCAACACAGAGTTTGATGTAGGAGCGTGTTGTGAGCGAAGAGAAATACCAATATGATACTCACACAAATAGTTAGGTGCTGTTGTTGCTGTCATTAGTCATGGTGATGAAGTTGGAATAGGCGCAGATTGTTCAGAGGACGGAGTTGTAGGTGAAGGGGTTTCTTGAGAAGGGATTTCGGTATTTGGAGAAGAGGGAATGTCTTCCTGAGGTGACTCATCAAATGAAGGCATGTCAGTGTGGATGGAGAAGTGTCGGATTGAACCTTTATTGGTAGCAAAAGAAGAGAGAGGAAAAATGTGTTCATGAAAAATGACATCTCGTGACACAAGCACATTGCCAGTTGAAAGATCGTAGACTCTATAACCCTTTTGAGCATATGGATAGCCTAAGAAAAGACATCGAACGGCTCTGGGATCAAACTTGGTTGGTCTCTGATGATGTGTTGAAGCAAAACAAAGACAACCGAACACGCGCAAATGATCATATGCAGGTTGTTTTTGGAAGAGCATTTCGGGGGTTTTTCCTTTGAGAAGGGGTGTTGGTGTTCAGTTAAAGAGGTAGGTGGCAGTCAGGATTACATCTCCCCAAAATTATTTGAGTAAATTATCTTGAAATAATAAGGCTCAGGCTATGTTGAGTAGATAACGATGTTTTCTTTTGGCTACTCCATTTTGTTACGGAATGGAGACACAACTGGATTGGTGAATGATCTCTTTGTCGCGATAAAAATTCTCAATGTGAATTCAGGGCCATTATCACTGCGAATGATTTTGATCTTCAAATTGAATTGTGTTTCAACAAGATTGATAAATTGATCATGTCTGAATATGTATCTGATTTGTGGTTCATCAAATAAGTCCATGTGCATCGAGTATAATCATCAACAATTGTAAGAAAATATCATGCTCCTGTGATTGAAGAAACATAGTATCCTCCCCAAATATCAACATTAGTTAATTCAAAAGGGGTTGTAGAGCGAATGGTAATTAGTTGAAAAGATGAACGAGTTTGCTTAGCTAATAGGTAAATTAAACAATCAGAAACAGTGCAAAATTTCTTGTTTGTAATTGAGAAGGGAAACAAACTGGACACTTTATTTGATGGGTGGCCTAGACGTTGATGCCAGAGATTTGAAAGACGTGGGGCTGGTGATGAGGCACATTGCACTTGCTCTTTTGTGGAGTATCAAGGTAGTAAAGTCCTCCTCTCTCAGTTTCCATCCCAATCATCTTCCCCGATCGTTGGTCCTGTAGCACACAAGTGTGGTCATAAAAAATTGCAAAGCATTGTGAATCAAGCACAAATTTGCGAATGGAAATCAAATTTAATTTGAAGGAAGGAACACATAAAATTTTGTAGAACGAAGTCAGTAAAACAGATGCTGCCTATATGGCTGAGAGTTGCAATAGCTCCGTTGGGCAAGTGAACTTTTCGATTGGTGACTCTGGATTTTGTAGCTAGTAGGTTGGCTGAGTATACCATGTGATCTGTGGCTCCTGTGTCAAGAATCCACCATGCTTCTTTGTCAAAAACAAAGGCACAAAATGTTTTACCTGAGGTATCACTCATGGTTGATGTACTACCGACATGATTAGCCATTGAGTTAGATTTGTTTTCCCTAAGTAGTGACATGCGACTTTGATATTGTTCGGCTGTAAGAGTGAATGGTGCAAAACTCTTTGATTTGTCGGCATCCACATAGTTGGCTTTAGAAGTGAAATTTTTCCGTTCAGGTTTGTTGCCCGTTGGATTAGCCCTTTGTAGTTTCCTGCAAACATCAATTGTGTGGCCCTGCCATCCACAGTAATCGCATTTGAGATGTGCTCGGCATGTGTCCGAGGTATGCCCAATTTTGTCACATTTTCTGCACTTTAGATGAGGATTTTTAGGTGTGAAAAGCCTCTCTAGTTTCCACCTGTTATTCTTCACGGTAAAAGCCAAAGCTTCCGACTGCGACACACTTCTTGTTCATTCCACGCTGCTTTTCCTCTTGGAGTATGAGAGAATGTGTCTTGCTGACATTGGGAAGAGGATCCATGAGTAAAATCTGCCCTTTTATACCAGTGTACATTTCATTAAGCCCCATGAGGAATTTCATAGTTCTCTGGCTTTGTTGAAACTGTATCACTTCCTTCATGGTACCATGAATGTTATGGAGGGTGTCATGTTCATCCCATAGGCCTTTGAGCTTGGTGTAATAAGCTCCAACTGTCATATTGCCTTGTTTGCAATCATGGATGGCTTCTTCGACATGGAAAATGTGAACGTTGCTGGTGCAGGAAAACCGCTCCTTCAAGTCTAGCTAGATTTCATGGGCACTTTCACTGTATATTATGCTTACTCCAATGTCTTCTGCAATTAAATTAAATAACTATGCCTTGATAAGATTGTTGTAGTGCCTCCATTGTTGGAGTTCTGTGCTGGACGTCTGTGGTGGTTCCTTGACGGTGCCGTTAACAAAATCTTTTTTATTCTTGATGCTGAGAGCCATCAATATGGCACGGCTCCAGGTATTGTAGTTTTATCCATTTAGTGGTTGCGTGACGAGCACAAGACCCGGTTGATCAGAATAGTGTAGATAAAAAAGATTATTCAGATGATCAAATTTGATAGTTTCAGGCTTGGCTGAATTTTGAGTTTTGTCTGCCATGTGTTAATTCAACTTAGAGAGAAGAGGGGATGGTTTCTTGGTAAGGCTCAGAATCAAAATTGCTCTGATACCATGTAAAAGTGGTGTAATATTCACAGTTTCTTCATTACAATGGAGAGAATATATACAACAACATATGCTGGAAAAAGAGTGGTAAAATGGTGCCTATCTACCATAATGGCTATTTATATTTCCATAAAAAGATTAGCTAAAAATAAGAGATTGATTAATCATATCCGGATATCATGCAGAGGATTGACTCTGCAATCCTTGATTGATTCTGCAATCTTTAACATACAGTTTGAATACATAATTCTTAGGATGATTCTCCAACACAACTTAGCAAGCAGAGCAACATTTATGTGGCTGACATTCTTCAGATCCACGCCTCCCTTGTCTTCTAGCTTATAGATGGTTTCCGAAGCAATCATGTGCATATTTCTTTGTAGCTTAATTTCCTCCCAAAAGGGTTTTCTGTTAAGCTTTTCTATTTCCTCAATCAAAACCGTAGGCAGTTTGGTAGTTTGCATTGCATAATATGCCACTGCCGAGGTGACTGATTGTATAATTTGAGTCATGCCTTTGCATATACTATATGGTTATCAAAACGTGAAGATAATTTTTGTTTCATCAGCTTTAGTAGATTTTGAAGTGTCACAGATAATATAGTTCTTTGCCTCATCTCCAACTGAAACTAGTTGAGTCGTAGAACACTTTTAGTTTCTGAGCCATTATAGGACATAGAATAACTTCATAATTTCATATCCAGAGTTTATTATGAAAACGATTGATTTTCACATGCAGTTATTTGCTAACATGGAAGAGCTAGGAATGCGAACAACCATGCCACTCGTTAACATGGTTGGAGATGTTCTCCAAAGCTAGGTATGGTGGATAAATACCGAAAATTGAACAAGAAGTATCTATCTCCAAAGTGATGGAAAACGCGTCAAAATTAGAGCAAAAAGTCTTCAAAATTCCAAAGATAGCATCACCTCTGTTGGCAAATCTGATGCAGAAACTAATCCTGATTCATATGAATTAGTAGAAAGTGATGAAATTAGTTCAAATCAACTTGATATGATTGAAAAGTATGAGAATCAGTCTACCGAAGCATCTCCTATTGTATCTGTTGAAACTGTTGAGTCTTCAATATGGCCTAAATATCTATAGTCACTTTGGTGACATTTATTTTGCCATAATAAAGACGGTTATCATATAGTAGGATTTGGATGTTGTCAGGTCTATGAGTTGTGCTTGCGTATACTGGGTATGACGGAAAAATATTAGAACAAAATGTTGAACATTTCACATATTGACACAGAAAAATAAGGGGGTGGGGGTCCAGAACAAGAGTGATTCCTAACAGAGGTATTAAAAAACTGGATTATTTGAGTGAAGGTGGGATGTCAGTGGATAAGAAGCTGTAAATAACCAAATCTTTAATATTTCCTTTGAGATAACAGTGCTTTCTTAGGAGACCATCCTTAGTAAAACCGGCTTTTTCCAGTACCCCTTGAGAAGCTATATTTTGTACATCAGTAAAAGCCTAAAGTCTTAAAACTTGAGGAAAATCTTGAAAAAATTGAGGGATAGCCATTTTTATAGCCTTAGTTATGATCCCTTTACCCCAATATTCCATTGCTAATGCATACCCTATATCTGCTCTACATACCTGATCCTGGAAAAACTGATAGTGAAAGTTTCCAGTGGGGAAAACAATCCAATGTTTTCTATCTATTATTGTAAAATATGGTACATTATATAGTTGTCACCATGTGTGACCAATCCTAAACAAACTATAATTAGGAAAACTAAATAAACTAGAATTAGGAGACTAAATATACATAGGTTTAGGAGATATGAATCCTAACAAAAATAAAAATCCTAATCATAGTAGAATTGTAATATTTAACACTCCCCCTCAAGTTGGAGCATGAAGGTCTGAAATGCCCAACTTGAAAACTAGACAATGAAATTGAGTAGGATGAAAAGCTTTAGTGAGAATATCGGCTGGCTGAAGTGCGCTTCGAATATAATAAGGAGAAATTAAACCAGCTTGAAATGCATCGCAGACGAAGTGACAATCAATTTCAATGTCTTTAGTGTGTTCGTGGAACATAGGATTTTCGGCGATGTGAATAGCAGCTTGATTCTCACAATATAACGGAATAGGGTGCGTTATAGGCACATGAAGATCACGAAGAAGGCTAGATAGCCATTTTAATTCACATACAGTCATCGCCATTGAGCGATATTCGGCTTCAGCAGAAGAGCGAGAGACGGTATGTTGTTTCTTTGTTTCCAAGAAATAGGGGAGCCACCAATGGAAATAAAATAGCCTGTAACAGAACGCCTTGTAATGGGGCAGGTGGCCCAATTGGAATCACAATAGGCTATGAGTAAAAGAGGAGAATTTGATTGGAGAAGAATACCACGACCAGGACTATCCTTGAAGTATCGAACAACCCGTAAAGCTGCATCCCAATGAGCACACCGAGGGGCATGCATAAACTGAGCGAGCATATGAACTGAATAAGCAAGCTCAGGTCTTGTAAGAGTAAGATAGATAAGTTTGCCAATAAGACTGCAGTATCGTTTTGGGTTATCAAAATAGGGACTAGTATCTTTAGCCAATTGGTGATTTGGTTCTATAGGTGTAGAAATTGGTTTAGCGCCCAATAGTCTAGCCTCGGAGAGAATTTCCAAAGTGTACTTTCTTTGGCACAAAAATAAGCCCGAGAGATTTCTTGTAATTTCAATGCCCAAAAAATATTTAAGAGTACCTAAATCCTTCATGTGAAAGGATTTATTTAAGGAAGCTTTGAAGGCATTTATTGAGGGTAGTGAATTGCCAGTGAGTAACAAATCATCCACATAAACGAGAACACATAAAAAAATATTATCCCGGGAGTATGTAAAAAGTGAATAATCGGCATAAGATTAGGAAAAATCACACTTATGAAGGGCCGCAATTAGTTTTGAGAACCAACACCTGGGGGCTAGTCGAAGATCGTATAAAGATTTTTTCAAAACATAAACATGGCCACTAGAAGGGTGAAAACTAGGTGGGGGGCGCATGTATACTTCTTCTTGTAAGTCATCGTATAAAAATGCATTGCGGACATCCATCTAATGAATAGGCCAGTTTCGAGCAGTAGCAACCGAAAGTAAGGTGCGAACAGTAACCATTTTAGCAATGGGAGCAAAAGTGTCTATGAAATCAATGCCTGCCATTTGTGTGTTGCCTAGAATCACCAAGCGATCTTTGTATCGCTCGACAGTACCATCTGCTTTATATTTAATGCGATACACCCATTTACTTCTAAGAGAACGTTTGCCAGGAGGCAAGGATGTTAAAGTCCAAGTATCATTCTTTTCTAAGGCATCAATTTCTTGTTTCATGGTGGTACGCCATTTAGAATTGGAGACAGCTTCAGAGAAAGTGGTAGGTTCTTTTTCTATGGCAGTAGATGCTAAAAAATGCCGATGGGAAGGAGAGAATTTTTTATAGTCTACAAATTGTGTTATAGGATAAAGAGACGTACCTATGAGATCCGAACGGGGTGAGGGAGCAGAGGAGGAATGGGATATAGAAGATTTTCAGATGGCATTGTAATCATAATCTCGGAGACGGACTGGAATAGTCTTCATTTTGGTGCTCTTCCGTATTCCAATATTTTGTCTATTTTCTTGTAAAGCAATTTTGGATGAAGTTGGTGTTGGAAATTGGTCTTGGAGTGGGGGGGAGGGGGGAGAGGGGGGAGGGGGCGAGAGGCTGTATGCGAGGTTGGGTTGCAAGAGGGAGAAATGATGGGCTGATCAGGTGGGCTACAAGGAGTGTCGGTTGGGCTACTACAAGGAGGGGTGATGGGCTGGGCAGGTGTGTTGCAGATGGTGGGTAGGCCATGCGCAGCGGCTGGGCTACGGAACAAACGGTTTAGACTGGGCGCAGCTGAGAGAGGAGAGCGAGATTCTAGGCTGGACGCGGGTGGGCTGGGAGAGGGGCTGGTGTGTTTCATTGGGCTGGATGTGGGTGGGCCACGAGAGGAGCTGGGTTGTTTCGCTGGGCTGGACATGGGTGGGCCGTGAGAAGGACTGGCCTGGTCTGAGGATAGGTATTGTGGATTGGGCTGGAATGGGGATGGGTTGGGTTGAGTGTTTGGCTGTTGGGCTGTGTGGTTTTATGGGTTTATTTTGGTTGTGGGACTTATACTCCCCCTTTCTTTGGAGGCCAAAAGTTGTTCTCCAAAATTGTATAATTGTTGGAATCCAGTATCTTTCATGGAAGTACTGGATTGCTCCTGGTAGGGAAATTTGGTTTCATCAAAGATTATATCTCGGGATAAAATAAACTTCTCTGCTTCCAAATCACAAAAATGCCAACTTTCTTGTTATATGGATATCCAAGGAAGACACACATTCTGCTTCTAGCTTTGAATTTATCTCTAGGTAAACCATGATCATGAACATAAGCCAGACATCCAAAGCTTTTGATGTGAGAATAAGACGGCTTCTTCCCATATAATAATTCATAAGGAGTTTTTCTATGTAATAATGGGGAGGATGTGCGGTTGATAAGATAGCCTGCAGTGAGTACACATTCTCCCCAAAATTTTATAGGCAAGTTGGCTTGAAAATGCAGAGCTCGAGCAATATTTAGAATATGCCGATGATTCCGTTCAACCCTACCATTTTATTGTGGAGTACCAGCAATAATAGTTTGATGCAACATGCCATGAGTTGAAAAATATGTCTTTAAACATGTAAATTCTGTGCCATTATCACTTCGTACTACTTTGATGGTTTTGTGAAATTGAGTTTTTATCATGGCAAAATAATCTTTTATGGTTGGCGCAACTTCATTTTTTTCGGATATTAGATATATCCAAATAGCCCTAGAATAATCATCAAGTATAGTAAGCAAATATGAGGCACCTGTAGTAGATGGAGTTTTGTATGGTCCCCATAAATCACAATGTATCAAATCAAAAATTTCAGATGCCTTATTATCACTTAAAGGGAAACAATCACGAGTTTGTTTAGCTTGCAAACATATATTGCAAGGAACAGTTCTAGTGCTAGAAATTTTAGAGATTCCCAAAAATTTATTCACCAGAGAATTCGAAGGATGTCCCAACCTTATGTGCCATAATGTGCTGGAGTCTTGAATAGTACTAGAAAGAGCATATAATGCTGATGGTGGCATCACCTTGTAGAAGAAAATCCCATTCCTCTGCTCACCCACTCCAATCGGCCTCATCGAGATACGGTCTTGTATAACACAAAAGTTGTCAAAAAGGATGATAAAGCACTATGAGTCTCGGGCCAATTGAGATGAGGAAATTAGGTTGCATTTAAGTTCGGGAATTAAAAGTACATTTCGGAGTTTAAGTCTAAGAGTTAAGGAGATCGTTCTTTCTTGTAGAGTAACTACCTTAGCTCCACTAGGCAGGCCAACAGTATATGGGTAGACATTATTTAAATTACTTAAAAAATCTCTCCTACCAGTCATATGATGAGAACATCCTAAATCTAGAATCTATAAATTTTTCATACTAGATAACTTTTCGAATTGAGGTGTATATGAGTTATTTAAGGCAGTCAAAAGCTTTGACCATTGGTCAGCTGTCAAAAAAGGGAAGTTCGGCCTGCTGCTGAGATTCGGCCCGCTGGTACTTGTATTGGGCCCGTTCGGCCCGAGCCCATCTCCTTTTTGTTCTCCAGTGAGTTCACCGTTGCAAATATTTTCTCTGCGTCGGACGCTTGCCGTGTTTGCCCACACGTCCAGTTGTCGATCTCCTAGAGTGTTCCCTGCATCCATTCGATTGGTGGATTGAGCACGCAGCCTGCCACGACCTACTCCTACGTTCTGGACCGCTCTTCCGCCGTGACCCAGCTGTGTTCCACGGCCACTGGTGCTCATGGTGCTGCGGCTGCTGGTACTGGAAAGAGCACCCCTTGGCCACTAGTTGGGATATCCAATGAGCTGAAAACAGCCCGAGATGTTGTGTCCGCCTCTATTACAGTGGTTGTAAAACAAATTTGCAGTTGCCGGCGGCTGGCGGGTTCCGGCGACGGCGAAGGCGGCGCTGTCGCCGGCGATGTGCTCTCCAGCTCGTGTTAAATTTTTATGTTGTTCTTCTTTGCAGATTTGAGCGAGGACTGTCCGTAGTTTTGGCATGACTTCTTGTTGAATCATATGGGAACGCACAGTGCCATAAATTGCACTATTTAATAATCCCATTAAGAATTGAAAAACCTTTTCATTCTCTCTTTTTTTTATGATAAAAGTCAAGAGTTCTATATTTGTGCTTGACGGAAGTTGAGTGTAATGCCCTAATTCATCCCATAACTTTTTCAAACTGGAAAAATACACATTTATCGAGTCTCCGCCTTGTTTATAATTTGCCAATGCTGCCTTTAATTCGTATATTCTTGGCTCGGTGCCAACCAAGAATCTTTCCTTCAAATCTGTCCATAATTCATCAGCTCTCTCAGAGTAACTTATGGAAGATCGGAGAGAGGGTTCGATAGTATTGAGAATCCAAGAATTTACCAGGTTATTGATTTTCCACCATTCTTCCTCTTTATCTGGGTCATCTTCGGGAATGGGAATTATTCCGTTAATGAATCCCAACTTCTTCTTTGCTCTTAAGGCCATGCGCATGGCTTTTGCCCATTCTGCATAATTATTTTCTTTTTCGGTTTCTCTTAGTTGAACTGTTGTGAGAATCAGTCTAGGTCCATCGGCGGATGCTACATAATAAGCATCTTTCTTTATTCTGTGGACATAGCTTTCTTCCACCATGTCGTTATCAATATTGCCAATATTGTCGTGACTCATTATAAGAGATTTTAGACAATTGGCTCTGATACCATGAAAGTTTCCAATGGGGAAAACAATCCAATGTTTTCTATCTATTATTGCAAAATATGGTACATTATATAGTTGTCACCATGTGTGACCAATCCTAAACAAATTATAATTAGGAAAACTAAATAAACTAGAATTAGGAGACTAAATATACATAAATTTAGGAGAAATGAATCCTAACAAAAATAACAATCCAATCATAGTAGAATTGTAATCTTCAACAGATAGGAATCCAATGAAACGGTCATCTATGCATATGGTACGACGCCAGGGGTGTGGTATACATACCTCCTTGATGAAGGTCAATGCATCCTCTATCTTGGCCAACGTCTTCCATTGGATGGTCCATGTTACTCGATCATTGCCTGCCCATAACAGCAGATCATCAGCATCTGGTAAGTTAGAAATAGTAGGATTCTTTAGTCACATACGCTTGTCTCTCTTTTCTTCAAAGTCGTCTTCCCCTTCTCCTTCCTTTTTCTTTTCTTCGTTCTTTATCTTCTTCCTGATAAAATTCTTTAGAAATCTCTAATCAAACCATCATCATTTCTATTTTTTCTCCCAAAAGAACGATTTGTAACGGCAGTAGCAATGGCATTCCAATAGTGATGACAGCAAGTCCCAATGGCAGTAGCAGCTATGCTTTCATATTGTTTAGTATACTTTTCATATCTTATACAGTGTAATGTGTAAGATAAATCTATAGAAAAGTATGGGAAAATCGTTATTGGAGAAGAGGAGGAGGAAGCATTGTCTTTTTTGTATTATTGATGTTTTCTTTTTGGTTAAAGTTATATGTCACCGAAGTTACGAAGTTCCATATTTCAATTGCTAATGTTCCATGACCATATAATTGTAGTTCAATAATTCAATTGCTAATGTTTCATGCGAATATAACTATCTATTTTTTCCTGTGTAATTGATATTTTTTTGTTGTTAAAGTTATATGTCACCGGAGTTACGAAGTTCCATATTTCAATTGCTAATGTTCCGTGAAAATATAACTGTATTTTCATAATTCAATTGCTAATGTTCCGTGAAAATATGACTGTATTTTCGTAATTCAATTGCTAATATTCCATAGGAATATAACTACCTGTTTTTATATTATTTGATAATTTTTTAGGATAGAAATGGCCATGAATACTTGAACTTTCCGTTTTCTGCATTTTAGTACTCAAACTAAAAAGGTACCTATTTTAACACCTCAATTTAAAACATCTCTCCATTTTAATACTTCCGTTCATTTTTGGCATCAAGTCCCAAAGGGGTAATCCACGTGCGCGTCTTGTGACCCTTTTCCGGGAGGCTTTTTCGTCATAACAAATTGAGAATTTAATGGTGCCATTTTATTATGTTCTCTTTTTTTTTTTTCCTCATTTAGCTAAAAAGATATATATAAAAGTGGATCACTCTTTTAAATCCTAAAATGTTGATGTACTTTTTTTTCCTTATTCTCAAGAGTCAAGGATGTAATTTTTTTGAATGGCTTGAAGCGGAATTGTTTGAGAGATCTAATGGGTTGTTATTAGTACTGTAAAGAAAATTGAAAAGATAGAGGCCGATTTGGAGCTTGTTCTTGAAGAGAATAAGGGATTGGAAGACAAATTGGAGAATTGAAGAAGAATAAAGTGGAAATTCACGTTGAAAATGTGAAATTAAGGCATATGATGAAACATATATGGAATGTGTTTGTGCTGATGTTTTTTTTTTAATTTTATTTTTTAAATATTTTTAGGGTAGAAATGATGTCTATGAAAAGGATAGAAGGGGCTTTTTTTTTCAACAAATATGTTTTGTTGGACCACTCTTTTTTTGTCTTTTGAAGCAAATATGTTCCCTTGTTTCCATTTAAGCAAATATCTTCACTTACTCCCTATTTTCCTATTTAGCTATTTAAAAAGTTCCAAGAAAACTATGTGTAATATTTAAAGTTCCAAAAGTTGTCTAAATTTTCCAAAAACATTTTGGCACGCCTAAATTCTTCAACATTTAAGATGTGAAGCCAAAAATATAGAAATAAAGGATACATACAACTTAAATATGCAATATTTAAGCTGTAAAGGTAACAATATAGATGCAACTAGATTTTTTTGCATTTTTTAAGGTTTAATGCAACAATAGAAAGAATAGAATAGTCATATTCCTATTTCAAGGACCACAAAATGTACAAAGTACCCTATTCCAAAGTAATATCAAATGATCATGTCAGCATGACAACATCTAATGGTCCAATACAAAAAGAGACGAAAAAAGAGACAACATCTTTGGTCCAATACTGATTTTTTAACAAAAAGAGACCAAAAAAAGAGGAATCAAAAGTTGTTCAACAGAGATATTCAAAAGAAGAGGACTCCAAGGCATGAAATATCCATTAAAACTACTGAACCAATATAAAACATCCCACAACTATTCAACTAAAATACGACCCTAAATTAATTCAATTCTCTCTTCTCTTCTTCTTGGTAGATTCATTCCTTGGTTGAGGTCTGAGTGATGAATGTTAGATACTACCCTATTATTTAGGGACTTAAGTGTGGCCCGTACTCTTTTATTTACAATAATTACTGTAACTGTTAAATCCTACTATCTGATAAGTTAGATAATTAAGAGATTCTATCTAATACACACCGAGTAAGTTTTCTTGATGGACGGAAACAGTACGTGCACTGCTGACTCTGGGTCCCTAGACTATCTATAATATGCCTGTGACATCCATCAGTTACTGGTACTTGAAGATCGATAGATATAGGCTAGAAGATTCAGAGAAAACAAATTCTACACAATTAAACTGGCAATCTAATTCAGTGATTTAGACTGAGGAATCTGAGGAGAGGATTCAACATTAGAAAAAGGAAGCAATTATTCTTGAACAACGTCTTCTGCTACTGTTGTTTTTCATATCTTTTGTTGTGTGTTAACATGTGGTATCAAAGCAGGCTTTGGCCGTTCTGTTTAGTTTATTCTTGTGATAGATTAAAGTTTTATTTTTCTTTATATTTAATTCAATGTCGGAGAATGTATTTTCTTTTTTTAATTCCGAAAATTTGGTTTCATTTTGGATTCTTTTTCCGGTGCCGCCCTTTGATCCTTTTTGGGGCAGCTTTAATCTTGAGATCACGTTTGGTTAAAATAGTTTTTGGCTTTTGGGTTTTCTAGGCACCAACTTTCTCTTTGCGAGAATTTTATAATATATGGACATCATTTTTTTATTTGGTTGTTTGCAGTATTTAATACACACACATATATATATATATATATATAATAAAGGGGTTGCAAGCATATGGCTTATATTCCTTATGTTTTGGATACCTGAAAGTTTTCTTAAAAAAGAAAAACTTTCTTGGAGTTTGTGTATGTTTCTTTTGGGTCAAACCAGAAAGCCAGTAATATTTTGAATGATTGGACTTTTGATTTGGGTTAACTCCTTCAATAACTTCTCCCTAATGTATTAAAAGCCTTTTGTTTATTTATTATTATTATTTCAAAAAAAGATCAGATGTGTTGTTTCTAATTTAGTTGAAGTTTATTTCAACTTTTCCCTTCATTTTTTGAGCCAAGATAATTCTTTTCCATAACCTCTTTGGTTCTAAGCTTTTACAGAAACATGAGTTTCTATTGCTGCTTTTATTTTTCCTTTGCAGTATAAGAAGACAACAACGAAAAGCTTAAAAAAATTGATAAGATAAACTTTTGTTTGTTTTCTTATTTGAATTCCTCTTGAAGTCCGTGTATTGTGGGCATTGGCTGGTAAAAGTTTTGCCTTTGGATTTTCTTTTCTTTTGCTTTCACATGATCAATCTGAGGTTTTGTTATGGTTGATAAGAAGAATTTATGAATAAAGTTTTTTGTAGAAAAAGAACTTGCTGAAGGCGTTTTTTGTGTACTGTTTTAGCACTGTTTTTTTTTTAACCATATCAATGTATACCATGTTTTGGTTTACTTTCTTTGGAATGTTGATAATATTTTGTTTTAATTGTCAATGTTATCCCATTTATTATAGGGCATTAGGGAATTTGTTATTTTTTATATAATGCCATTAATGTATTAAATCAACATTTTTGCTTAAGTTGATTATTTTGTATTAAAAATTGTCATTTTTGTGTTCTCTTATGTTATGTGCTTAGGAGTAGCAATAGCATCGTAAGAACTTGATATGTAGAGATATATATATATATATAATCACCTTTTAGTTGGTGATTATTTTTTAATGACATCTATAAAATTCAATTATCTTATTAAAATAGTAACTCAGCCCCACAGGGAAGTTACTATTTTGGTGAGATTAATTGTAATGAGATTGTAAACATATAGTTAATTTTTCCTATGCCAATAAGTATAGATTATCTTTGTTAATTTTAGTTTACAAGTCTCGTGATAATTAAATTCTATGCATGTATGGCAACCTCTACCCACAGGAAGGTTAGAATTTGCATGAATCACTTATATTGATTCATTTTGATGGTTTGTACTTTATAGCTTATGTATGTATATTCTTAATTCTGCAACTTTTCCTACTACTTTCTTTAATGGAAATGCTCGTGCTCTACGGAATCAGGTATGCCAGCAGATAAGGGTGCTTATGAACGGTGGGAGCGATCTAATTGCCTCAGTTTAATGCTCATTAAAGCACACATTAGTCGGAACATTAGGGAATCTATTCATGAATGCAAGATAGTCAAATCTTACATGGCGGCAATTGATGCCCAGTTTGTGAGTTTTGACAAGGATTTGGCAAGCACCCTAATGAAGAAACTCTCTAGCATGACGTTTGATAACGGTAGATCTATGCGTGAGCACATTATGGAAATGAGAGATATTGTTGCTAAACATAAATTTCTTGAGGTTGACATATCTAAGTCATGCCTTGTGCATTTCATCATCAACTCTTTTCTCACAGAATATGGTCCTTTCAAAATTTCCTACAACACATATAAGGAAAAATGGTCAACAATGATCTTTTAAATATGTGTATTCAAGGGGAAGAGAGGTTGAAACATGAGGTAAAAGAAAGTGTTCATTTAGTAACTCATAATAAAGGAAAGGTATTAAAAGGCAAGAATATTCCTATGAAGAAAAAAGGCAAAAATAAAGATAATTGCCATTTCTGCAAGAAGAAGGGACACTTCAAGAAGGATTGCCTAAAATATAAAAAATGGCTCGAGAAAAAAAGGTAACTCAGTTTTGTGTGTCATGAATCTAATTTTACTGAGGTTTCTGATAATACATGGTGGATTGATTTTGGTTCTACAATTCACATTGTGAAAACTATGCAAGACTTTTTTAATCTAAGAGAGCTGATGAGAAGTGAACAATACATCTATTCTAGCAATATGATGCGTTCATAAGTTGAAGGCGTGGAACTTATAGACTCATATTAAAAAATTGTTTTCAATTAGATTTTGAAAACACTTTCTATGTACCATCATTTTTCTAGAAAATCAGTTTGTTTGAAAACTTTCAAATAAGGGATATTGTTTTATAATTCATTTTTCTATTGTGAAACTCATGAAAGATGATTAAGTTATTGTATTTGGAATTTTGAATAGCAATTTATTTAAATTTCAGTTAGACCCACTTATGAGTGCAAGTTTTTAAATTTGCATGATAAAAAATTGGGCACAAAAAGATACATTATGAATGAGAATTCATCAAGTCTTTGGCACAAAAGACTTGGTCATATTTCTATTGATCAAATTAAACAGTTAGTAAATGATAGAGTTTTGAAATCTCTTGATTTTTCTGACTTTGATGCTTGTATGGACTGCATTAAGGGAAAGCAGATCAACAAGTCATCTAAAGGTGCCAAAAAGAGTTCTCAAATACTTGAGATCATACACAAATATTTGTTGACCTTTTCTACCCCTTGCTTGAATGGTCGGAGATATTTTCTCTCATTCATTGATGATTATTCAAGATACATGTATCTCTATTTTCTGTTTGATAAATCTGAAGCACTTGATGCTTTTAAAGTCTTTAAAATAGAAGTAGAGAAACAAAAGGAAATCAAGATCAAAATTATACGATCTGATAGGGGTGGAGAATATTATGGAAGGTACACAGAAAAAGGGCAAGCTAAAGGTTCATTTACTCAGTTCCTTGAAGGTAAGGGTATTATTGCCCAATATACTATGCCTGGAACAGCACAGCAAAATGGTGTGGCTGAAAGAAGGAATGGTACTTTAATGGACACGGTAAGAAGCATGATTAGCAGATCAAGTGTATCTTTATCCTTATGGAGTGAAGCGTTAAAATCCGTCTGTATATTTTGTTAGTATATGCCCTAAGACCAATTGACTCACATTCTTGATTTATGAAGCATTTATTTTTTGAATTGCATTTTATGCTTTTGGTCATCAAGTATGTGACTTGATAGTAAAACCCTTATAGCGAATAAAATACTATTCTTATTTGTTCCTAGTTTATTACATCTTGTAAACTAGTGTGAAGTTGATTGATGGTCAAGTTTTACTGATCATGAATATGAGATATAAAATCAATTCATAAATAAATATTGAAAATATTGTATTGGACATGACCCAAAGTGAAGAAGAAATATTGCATGGGTTTAAATTATAAGTATTTCTTCTCAGTTTTATATTTGGTGTCCTTTGACCTAATGTTTCTAATGTTTCTTGCATGGGGAGAAAATATGTTTTGACATAGTCAAACATCACTTTTAATTAGGTGATCACTATGACTATTGGTCGGCTTATTTTCTTGTCATGGCTTGAATGTTGGAGATAGTGAAAGGGATTTGTCTCTCTCTTTTTAGAAAGAGATATCCATGGACCCCTTGATAAGGAAGACTGTAAAATGTGCATGGCCATGCTCAAATAAGTATTAATAAGGTGTTATTAATATTATTTGTTGGAACAGTCTGCCTGGTGATCAAGTAAATGGTTAATTAAGTTTTATAAGGATGACTTGGTCCATGCCTTATACTTAATTAGGATATCGTGTGACAAAAGGACTAAATATTAAATCTGATGCTAGGTTATTGTTACATTTACTTAACTTGGGTAAGCATAATGTCTTGCTAGAGATCGCTTATGTTTTGTGAATAAATGTCTAGGACATTTTTCATTCACTGCCAACGTTAAGTGAACCTACAGGGTCACACGTATAGACGATCTTGTGAGCATAATGTCCACGTTCAATGAATCTAGATTGTGTCCAGATTCGTTGAACATATACAAAAGGAGAATCAGATTCCATATTGTATTTTCTGGTAAGTTAATAAGTAATTAATTTTCTTTAATCGGATAAATGAAATTAATTACTTAATAATACTCATCCAACCGTTGGATGATTATAGGAATAGACGGACGAGATTAAACTGTCATTATTAGATGACAGTTAGGGTTTTGATATTGATAGCTATAAAAGGTTATGTTAACCTTTTCTTGGTGGCCGTCCTTTATCTGATTAAAGAAAAACAAAACCCTAAACTCTAGAACGGCGATATAGTATCTAGCCTCCTCTCTCCGTAATACGACCGATTACCAGATAGTCAAGAACAGTTCTGAACAGTTTTCAAAACACAGAAGGGGCTAGTGTCCCGATCGCTTGCAGAGGAGTTCGTCGCGTGGATACCAGTAGAGAGAGAAGCATACAAAGCAGCGCCTCCACAACGAACAATCAAAACATTGAGGTAATTTCTATCTAATCGGTTTTTCTAGTATGTGCAGATCCTGTTGGTAGATTTTCGTAGTTTTATTTTATTTTGTTTTTGCCTACGGAATCCAACAGTGGTATCAGAGCCTCGTACATACTAGTTTTACTGATTTTATCTATTATCGCTTTGATTACATGTGTTGTTTTCAATTGGGCTTATAGTAAGGTTTCTGATTAGTGTAATAAGCAGAGTAAATTAAACTATAGGATTCGCATATATCATATTCTGTTTTACTTATTAATGCGATTAATTAAACAGAATGTTGTTACTGCCAAATTATTTGGCGTACAATCTGTAATCTGTGCAATTTAATTGTTAAACTAATATGCAGAATCACATAATTCAATGTTTGACTGTTCAACAAAATTTCTGGCGGCATGATTTTAGGGTTTATGATGGCAGTAACTCATTCAATGAGTTAGAAATGAAAAATCGTTTTTCTTTCCAGGACCGCTGTTTTCTTCCGGGGGCTTCGCTCCCGGAACCCCCTTGTTGTTTTTGGCATGTTTCTTTCCATCTTTAGATGCATGGTGCATAGCTTGGCCCTTTACCTCTTGTGATTGATTGGCTTATTTTGTTAATGAGTTATATGTTTTTAAATACGGCCTGCGTGTCGTTATTTTCGTTGATGTAATATTATCAAGCTTAACTAGAATATGTTAATTCTATTTCCTATTCCTATGTATGTTTTTTGTCCTATGTAACAAGATTAGAAGGCCAAGACGTTGGAGGCAAGCTCATGGAGATGAAGACTTACCTAGATCGACTTTTAACTTCCATGAGGCTCGTGGAAGTCAATATAGGATTGGAGCCATGCTATGACACGTTTTATTTGATGTATATATTATACATGTGATGTTTAGTTTATTTCCTTTTATTTTTGGATATATGTTTTGTGAAATAATATGCAAATAAAAAGGTAGAATGTTTTTGAAACCATGTAAAAATTAAGTCGTAAAATGCCTTCCATGATCATAAGCACTTCTCCATGCTTGGATCATCATTTTGTCTCATTGCCAAAGTAAGAGATAAATGGTTACCTAAGTAGGGGAAGATGGAAAATGGTGATTTCCATATGCTTGGAATGATTTGGCTTAACTGGGCTATCAAAACGGTTTTGAGCCTAGGGCATCATATGGGATTTTGCCGGTACATATAGATGTAAATCCCATTAATACATTTTTCTCTAATTATGGGTGTTAAGCCAAAGTTTACTTATGATTAGAATAAAATGAATTTTTATACCCATGATTTATATCAAGTATTGAATATTTCAGGGAAAATTTAATGCTTCATTTATTTAATTTTAGTTTGCAAATTCTATGTAGATAATGGCCTCAAACAATTCAAACACCTCGTTGCGATCCGTGCTTGAAAAGAATAAGCTTAGTGGGACTAACTTTCTTGATTGGGCACGAAATTTAAGGATTGTCCTTAAACAAGAAAAAAAGCTATATGTACTTGAGAACCCTATCCCTAATCAATCAGCTAACAACGCCCCTAGAGTTGAAAAGGATGCTTATGGTAAGAACAAGGATGATTCTAACGATGTGACATGTCTCATGTTGGCTACAATGGAATCTGAGCTGCAAAAACAATTCGAGGAAGTTGAGGCTGATGAGATGATAAAACAGCTCAAGGAAATGTTCCAAGAGCAGGCACGTCAAGAGAGATATCTTACCACTAAGGCGTTGAATAGCTGCAAAATGACCCCTGCCACTTCAGTTAGTGCTCATGTCCCTAAGATGACGGGTATTTTGATTAGCTTGAAAAACATGGAGCACTTGTAAGTCATGACTTGGCTACTGATATGATCTTGGCCTCTTTGACCTCTGACTATGATCAGTTTGTCATGAACTTCAATATGCATAATATGGAAAAGTCCATAAATGAATTGCACGGGATGCTCAAGCAGGCTGAACAAAACATTAGGAACTCTACTCCTAATGTTCTGATGGTTCAAAAGGGGCAGTTCAAGAAGAACAAGGGAAAGGGAAAGGATATGGCCAAAAAGGGTAAAGGCAAGCAGAAGCCCAAGCCTAAGGTTAAACCACCAAAGGAAGGGACTTGCTTCCATTGCAATGAACCTGGTTATTGGAAGAGGAATTGCAAGCTCTACTTGGAAGAAAAGAAGAAGCAAAAGGCTAGTGAGACTGCCGCTTTATGTATTTTCGTTATAGAAATTAATATGTCTACTCCTACTTCATGGGTATTAGATACCGGATGTGGAGCTCACATTTGTGTAAATGTGCAGGGACTCAAAAGGAGTAGATCTTTGGCAAAGGGAGAGGTGGACCTACGAGTTGCAAATGGAGCAAAAGTTGCTTCGCTGTAGTTTGTAGGGACATTTGATTTACTTTTGCCTACCTGGGCTTATAATTGAACTTAAAGATTGTTATTATGTTCTCGCTATGAGTAGGAACATCATTTCGATTTCTTGTTTGGATATTGATGGTTTTGAGTTTAATACTAAGAATGGTAAAAGTTCTATTTATAAAAATGGTATTTTCTATGGGGATGCCTCTTTATGTAATGGACTTTACATTCTTAACCTACATGATTCCATTAGTAAGCCCATCTATAACATAAATACAAAGAAATTTAAATCAAACTTACTTCTGGCATTGTCGTTTGGGCCATATAAATGAGAAACGCATGTCCAAACTCCATCAAGATGGACTTTTATCTTCATTCGACCTTGAGTCTTATGAAAAATGTGATTCTTGTTTATTGGGCAAAATGACTAAAAGTCCATTTACAGGGCAAAGTGAAAGGGCTACCGATTTATTGGAACTTATACATACTGATGTATGTGGGCCAATGAACACACAAGCCAGAGGAGGTTTTCAGTATTTCATTACATTCACAGATGATTTCAGTAGGTATGGTTATGTCTATCTAATGAAACATAAATCTGATTCATTTCAAAAGTTTAAGGAATTTCAAAATGAAGTATAGAATAAACTTGGAAGGAGTATCAAATTACTTCGATCAGATCGAGGTGGTGAATACTTAGGCCAAGAGTTTGACGAACATCTAAAAAATTGTGGGATATTATCACAATTAACTGCACCAGGAACACCACAATGGAATGGTGTGTCTGAACGCAGAAATCGAACTCTATTGGATATGGTTCGATCTATGATGAGTCAAACAGATCTTCCAATTTCTTTTTGGGGTTATGCTCTAGAAACTGCTGCATTCATATTAAATAGAGTTCCATCTAAAGCTGTTCAGAAGATACCATATGAGATATGGACCGGGAAACAACCTAGTTTAGCATTTCTCAAAATTTGGGGATGTGATGCTTATGTGAAGCGATCATTATCTGAAAACTAGCACCCAAATCTGATAAGTGTCTGTTTGTGGGATATCCTAAGGAAACTAAAGGATACTACTTTTATCTTCCATTTGAAAATAAAGTGTTTGTTTGCTCGGAACGGAATTTTCCTTGAAAGGGAATTCGTTTCCAAAAGAGTTAGTGGGAGTAGAATCCATCTTGAAGAAGCTCAAGGACAGCAGACCATTTCTGAACCTAGTATGGATACTCAGTTGGACTCACGTATTCATACTGAGCCTGAACCTTTGACACAAGGACCAAGAAGGTCTGGTAGGATTTCTCAGATACCACAGAGATATGGATTTCTTGTGACTGAGGATCATAATATTGATCTTATTGATCAAGGTGAACCTAATTCCTACCAAGATACTATTCATAGTCCTGAATCTAGCAAATGGCTAGAGGCTATGAAATCAGAAATGCAATCTATGCATGATAATCAAGTTTGGACTTTGATTGATCCACCTGAAGGTAGCAAGACCATAGGGTGTAAATGGGTTTTCAAAAAGAAAACTGACATGGATGGCAATGTGCACACTTACAAAGCACGATTGGTAGCAAAAGGGTATAGACAAACTCATGGTATAGACTATGATGAAACCTTTTCTCCAGTTGTAATGCTTAAGTCAATTAGAATTCTACTTGCCATTGCAGCATATTATGATTATGAAATATGGCAAATGGATGTTAAAACTGCTTTTCTTAATGGAAATCTACTGGAGGATGTGTATATGACACAACCTGAAGGTTTTATTCATCCTTCGAATTCTAGTAAAGTGTGTAAACTTCAAAGATCCATTTATGGCTTGAAGCAAGCATCTCGAAGTTGGAATCTTCATTTTGATGAAGCAATTAAAGAATTCAATTTCATCAAGAATGATGATGAACCTTGTGTCTATAAAAGGGTTACAAAAAATGCAGTAGTCTTCTTAGTACTCTATGTCGATGACATCTTGTTAATTGGGAATGACATCCCCACTTTGCAAAGTGTAAAAGCTTGGTTCGGGAAGTGTTTTTCAATGAAAGATTTAGGCGAAGCAGCCTATATTCTAGGCATTAGAATCTATCGAGATAGATCTAAAAACCTTATTGGCCTAAGTCAGAGTGGATATATTGACAAGGTACTGAAAAGGTTCAGTATGCAAGATTCTAAGAGAGGATTCTTGCCAATGTCACATGACGTTAAACTCAGTAAGTCTCAAAGCCCTATCACAAGAGAGGATACAGAACGCATGAGTAAGATTCCTCACGCTTCCGCAGTTGGATCTATCTTGTACGCCATGTTATGCACTCGCCCAGATGTCTCGTATGCATTAAGCATGACTAGCAGATTCCAGTTAAATCCTGGTGAACTGCATTGGACTGCAGTAAAAAATATTCTCAAGTACTTAAGAAGGACTAAAGAGATGTTTTTGATCTACGGAGGTCAGGAAGGAGAGCTTGTTGTAAATGGTTACACGGATGCTAGCTTTCAGACTGATGTAGATGATTTTAGATCGCAATCTGGATTTGTGTTTTGTTTGAATGGAGGTCCTGTGAGCTAGAAGAGTTCAAAGCAAGATACCGTAGCCGATTCTACTACAGAGGCTGAGTATGTGGCTTCTTCTGATGCAACCAAGGAGGCAGTTTGGATCAGAAAGTTCATCACAGAACTAGGTGTAATTCCTAGCATTGTGAACCCAGTGGACCTATATTATGATAATACAGGAGCCATTGCACAAGCTAAGGAACCTAGATCTCATCAACGATCCAAACATATTCTCAGGCGTTTCCATCTCATTGGAGAAATTATTGAGCGTAGAAATGTTAAAATTTGCCAAGTAGACACCAATGACAATGTCACAGATCCATTGACAAAGCCACTCCCACAACTTAAGCATGAGAGTCATACTAGGTCAATGGGTTTGAGAGTCATGTCAAATTGGTGGTAGGGCAAGTGGGAGATTGTTAGTATATGCCCTAAGACCAATTGACTCACATTTATGATTTATGAAGCATGTATTTTTTGAATTGTATTTTATGCTCTTGGTCATCAAGTATGTGATTTGATAGTAAAATCCTTATAGCGAATAAAATACTATTCTTATTTGTCCCTAGTTTATTACATCTTGTAAACTAGTGTGAAGTTGATTGATGGTCAAGTTTTACTGATCATGAATATGAGATATAAAATCAATTCATATATACATATTGAGAATATTGTATTGGACATGACCCAAAGTGAAGAAAAAATATTGTATGGGTTTAAATTATAAGTATTTCTTCTCAGTTTTATATTTGGTGTCCTTTGACCTAATGTTTCTAATGTTTCTTGTATGGGGAGAAAATATGTTTTGACATAGTCAAACATCACTTTTAATTAAGTGATCATTATGACTACTGGTTGGCTTATTTTCTTGTCATGGCTTGAATATTTGAGATAGTGAAAGGGATTTGTCCCTCTCTTTTTAGAAAGAGATATCCATGGGCCCTTTGATAAGGAAGACTGGAAAATATGCATGGCCATGCTCAAATAAGTATTAATAAGGTGTTATTAATATTATTTGTTGGAACAGTCTGCCTGGTGATCAAGTAAATGGTTAATTAAGTTTTATAAGAATGACTTGGTCCATGCCTTATACTTAATTAGGATATCGTGTGACAAAAGGACTAAATATTAAATCTGATGCTAGGTTATTGTTACATTTACTTAACTTGGGTAAGAATAATGTCTTACTAGAGGCTGCTTATGTTTTTTGAATAAATGTCTAGGACATTTTTATTCACTGCCAACGTTAACTGAACCTACAGGGTCACACGTATAGACGATCTTGTGAGCATAATGTCCACGTTCAATGAATCTAGATTGTGTCCAGATTCGTTGAACGTATACAAAAGGAGAATCAGATTCCATAATGTATTTTCTGGTAAGTTAATAAGTAATTAATTTTCTTTAATCGGATAAATGAAATTAATTACTTAATATTACTCATCCAACCGTTAGATGATTATAGGAATAGACGGACGAGATTAAACTGTCATTAGATGGCAGTTAGGGTTTTAATATTGACAACTATAAAAGGTTATGTTAACCTTTTCTTAGTGGACATCCTTTATCTGACTAAAGAAAAACAAAACCCTAAACCCTAGAACGGCGATATAGTATCTGGCCTCCTCTTTCCGAAATACGACCGATTACCAGATAGTCAGGATCAGTTCTAAACAGTTTTCAGAACACAGAAGGGGCTAGCATCCCGATCGCTTGCAGAGGAGTTCGTCGCGTGGATACCAGTAGAGGGCGAAGCGTACAAAGCAGCGCCTCCACAACGAATAATCAAAACATTGAGGTAATTTCTATCTAATCGGTTTTTCTAGTATGTGCAGATCTTGTTGGTGGATTTTCGTTTTTTTATTTTATTTTATTTTTGCCTACGGAATCCAACATATTTTAAATAGAGTTCCATCCAAGGTTGTCCCTAAGACACCTTTTGAACTATGGAATGGATGGAAGACTAGTTTAAGACATTTACACCTTTGGGGTTGTCCAATAAACCTCAACTTAAAAAGTTGGATTAAAGAACAATTAATGGTTATTTTATTGGCTATGCAATTAACTCAAAAGGCTTTAGGTTTTACCCGTCCCTCTCATATTCCTAAAATTGTAAAAGCTAGAAATGATAAGTTTCTGGAGGATCATGAAGTGAGTGGCAGTGTTTTAATTCCAAGGGAGGAATTTGAAGAAGTAAGGGAACCACTTATTGCACTTGTGGTACCTTTGGCTTCTAGAAACTTGAATACTAATTCTCATGAATTAGTTGAAGAAACACAAGTTTTAGATCCTCTTGAGGAAACACAACCCATATCTCTTGCACCCATTGATGAAACATCTGAATCAGTGGGAGTAAGAAGATCTACAAGGATAAAGAAATCAGTAATTTCTAGTGACTATATCGTATACCTTCAAGAGTCTGACTATAATTTTGGAATAAACGACGATCCTTGTTTATTTTCACAAGCTATGAATAGAGAAAAACTCCACACTTTGGTATGATGCCATGAGAGATGATATGGAATCTATGGCTAAAAATAAAGTTTAGGACCTCGTTGTATTACTAGAAGGAGCCTCTACCATAGGGTCCAAATGGGTTTTGAAAACGAAAAGAGACTCATCTAGTGATATTGATCGATATAAAGCTAGACTTATAGCCAAAGGTTTCATTCAAAAGGAAGACATTGATTACTATAAAATCTTCTCTCCAATTTCTAAGAAGGATTTGCTTCGAATAAGCATCGATTTAGTAGCTCATTTTGATTTTGAGCTACATCAAATGGATGTGAAAATAGCTTTTCTGAATGGGATCTTGAGGAAGAGGTATATATGCATCAACCCGAAGGATTTTATGATAAAGACAATGATCCCCTTATTTGCAAGTTAAAGAAATCTATATATGGACTTAAGCAGGCTTCCCGCCAATAGTATATTAAATTTCACAGTATTGTTTCTTCATTTGGATTCAAAAAGAACATCATTGATTAATGTATATAAACCTTAAAATAAGTGAGAGTAAATATATTTTTCTAGTCTTCTATATAGATGATATTTTACTTGCAAGTAGTGACTTAGGTTTGTGGCATGAGATAAAGCAGTTCCTCACCTAGAACTTTGAAATGAATGATATGGTTGAAGCCTATTATGTCCTTGGCATAGAGATTCATACAGATAGATCACAAAGAATACTTGGACTATCTCAAAAAGCCTACACTGAAAAGGTTCTGGAAAGATTCAGAATGAAGAACTGTTCACCAATAACAAAACCTATTGCAAAAAGCGATACATTGTGAAAGGCGTTCCTTGTGCTTCTCTTGTTGGAAGCCTTATGTATGAAATAGTTTGTATTAGACCCGGCATTGCTTTTGCAATGGGAATACTTGGCAGATATCAAAGTAACCCTATTATTAAACATTGGAGAGCTGGCAAAAGGGTTTTGAGATATTTGCAAGGAAACAGGACTTTGAAGCTTACATACAAGCATTCCAAGTCATTGGAGGTAATCGAATATTCAGACTTTGACTTGGGTGGATGCAAAGACTTAGGGAGATATACGTCAGGATATATCTTTCTTTTGGTTAAAGGAGCTGTGTCTCAGAGAAGTGTTAAATAAACAATCGTTGCAACATCCACAACGAAAGCTTAATTTGTTGCATGCTATGAAGCTATATCACAGGAATTATGGTTAAAAACTTCATCAGTGGGCTTTGTATATTTGATTCTATTATGAGACCTTTAAAGGTCTATTGTGACAATTTGGTTGCTGTATACTTTTCTAAGAACAACAAGAGTGGCAACCCTAGTAAGGACATAGACATCAAGTATCTCATGGTCAGAGACTACATCAACAAGCCGACTATTTTGCTTGAGCATATGAGAACGATTGTCATGGTAGCTGATCTAATGACTAAAGCATTGCCAGCAAATGTCTTTCTAGATCATGTAGCTAACATTGGGCTTAATAGCTCATTTTAGACTTTCTTTTATCCTCTAATTGTTTTTTCTAGACAAACCGAAATTTTATTTTGTTTATATGACCATGCGCATTTGAGGTTTTCATGTATCAAGTTGTGATCTACATTATATCTATTATGGTGGACCCTGAATGACACTTATAATAAGTACATTCATAAAATTTGTCACTTGGTTAGGATATATTGTACATTGTAATACATGGAAAGAAGTGTTTGTTTAAAGCATGACTACCATGATTCTTGTATTAACATGTTTTAGTTGAGTGTTCTGGTGTATGATCTAGAATCATTTTGAGTGTTTAAACATTATGGCCATATTTTATGTATATCACTCATGCAATTATATGCTTTATTTTGTTTGGGCTAAGTGGGAGAATGGTCTGGATTTTTCTAACTAAGCTTTAACTCAATACTTGCAAGTGCACAAGATCAATATAATACGGAAGTATCAGGGTATCGAACCACAGAGAAAGGCTTAACTACTAAAATTACTATCTTCCTAAATTAATTGTATAAAAAGAAGAATAAATTTATATTATCTAAAAATTATTCTTAAATTATTTAAAACTAATGAATAAAATAAATAAATTAACAGTAACAGGAGATTAACCAAAGAAGATGATTTAGAATCTTGAATCCACCACTAACCTATATAACAATAATTTAAATTCTATTTAGGAGAAAAGATTAGATTTTTAGGTGGTGATCTAGGCTACAAGCTTTGATTCACTAATGAACTATATTGTGCTTAAATGCATGACATAATTCATCTAACCATTAGCATGACTTATTCATTCCTATGACATAAATCATCTACAATTAGCTGTTTTAGCTGTTTTAGATCCTATGATGATGCACTTGTCATTGTTTGTCAGCACATAGCATTATCTCTTGTCAAAATACACCAATAGATCATTATCATCACATAGCTGACTTATACTTATCAGATTGGCTTTCATCCCTTTGATGTGTAGCACATTAGATAATATTCCAGCTGCATATAATGTACCTACACTGACTACTCTATTTTTTACAGCATAACTGAATGTCATAGTCTTTATGACATACTGTATAGTCTGCAAGATATTATTTGTTTCCTTTATATGGCGTGAGCATCCACTATCAAGATACCATAATCCCCCAAAATTTGCCTACAGAGAAAGATGAGATACATTACCTCTCAGCTCTTCCTTTATGATCCAAATCTCTCGCATCTTGACTTCTCCTTTGGTCAAAGCATGTGTGTGCAACTTTCTTCCTTGCTTCAAATCTCCAATTCTCTTATAGCATTGGTGCCACACATGCCCGATCATTTTGCAGTAATCACACATAAGTGGAGGCTTTCTAGGTTTGTGTTTCTCGATCAAGTTTCTCTTCTCAGCTCCATTCAAGCTGTCTTTGACAAACACTCCTTCCAACTTGCCAAACTTTGTGTGACTACTCTCATGTTGTGTGACATACATCCCTATTATGTGATTGAGATTTGTACTAGCGTAGTCAAGTCCCGATTTCATTCCAGCTGGTCTTCCCACAGAGATTATTTCATCAAGTTTAGCCTTTCCAGTGTTCAATCTTGCTATTTTACCTTCAGTCACGTTTACTCTCTCTGTTGCATCCTTGACCTAAACCAGTAGCTCATAATTTCGTTCTTCAAGAGCCTTTTTCTGTTCCTGAATCTTCTTTAGGTTGTCCTTTAGATTTTGATGTAATTCCACAAGTTCAACCCACTTAGTGTGGTGAAGGCTATACTTATCTTGTAGTTCCTCAAAGGAAACTTCTTCATTACTATAGATGGAATCATCGTCACTATTATCTTTGTGATCATTGTGCATAAATATATCTTCCAAGTCTATTATCACATTAAATGCTAGCGTCTCATTAGAATCAGTGTGCTCTTCATCATCTTAAGAATCACTTTTCTTATCATCATTTTTTAGAGTAGTATTCATGGATCTATTCTTCTTCAATGTGGTGGCACATTCTGCCTAGATGTGACCTACACCTCACATTCATTGCACTGTATGCCTTTTTCTTTTTGGTCAGTGTCAAACTTTCTTTTCGTTGTGCTTCTTTCAGGCTTAACTTTTTTAGGGCCTTTCATCCTTATTGTCATTCTTAAACCTTGCTTGTGGTTTGGATGTTTAACCGGTTCTACGAAGAAACATTCCAAAGTCTCAAGTGAGCATCATAACCTCTTCTTCATAATAAGATGTGGCATTAGATGAGTTATGTTCAACTCTCACTGTAATGCCCTTGCCTTTGGATTCAACATCAAGATTCATCTCATATGTCCCCAAGGATCCTAAGAGATCATTTAAAAGAAGTTTTGTCACATCCTCTGCTTCTTCAATTGATGCAACCTTAGGACGAAATCGTACAGGTAAGGACCTTAGTGCCTTTCGCACTAGTTTCTCGTCAGAGAATTTTTCTCCCGATTGATAAGCTTTATGAAATGTCTATGAGTTTGCCACTGAATTCACCAATAGTTTCATCCTCTTACATCCTTAATTCTTCAAACTGAGTAGTCAACATCTGAAATTTGGAAATCCTCACAGCATTTGTACCTTCATGAATGGTTTCCAAAGTTTCCCAGGCTTTCTTTGTAGATGTGCAAGGTGAAATCAACTTGGATTGTTCCTCATCCACACTGGCAAAGATGGTATTTAATGCCTTAACATTAGCCTGAGCAAATTTTCTCTCAGCATCAGTCCATTCGAGTCTAGGCTTCTCAACTACCTTAGTCAATTTAGTTGTGTCATCTTCTTTAGTCTTCGCAGGAGGTTTCCATTCAGTCTTAACAGCATCCCATGCAATTTCATCCAAGGACTAAATGAAAATCTGTGTTTTCATCTTCTAGTAGGCATAATTTGTGCCTTCCAACAATGGAGGTCTGGTGACAGATTTGCTTTCCTTAGATCTCATGATGACCCAAGTACTAACTTCCCATAATCTTCACCTGCTAGATAACTAGCACAACAAATCGTGCCAAAGCTCTGATACTAGTTGTAAGTTAGTACTTAGGCAAATCGTACAGTGTAACTGATTTTGCAGCGTGAGTAGTAGTGCGAAACACACTGTGAAAAGTACTAAACAACACAAATACATACGACACAGCAATTGGTAACCAGTTTGGCCAAGCCTACATCTGCAGGGCCATGCCCAAAAAATAATCCACTAATAAGACACGTCTTCTTCGAATTCTTTTTCTTATTAAATGTTGGAGAGTGTCTTCTTCGAATCCTAACCCTATATCTCTTTTTAGGATAAGATCAAACTCTTTAACTTAATGTACTACTACTGTTCTTACTCATTGACATAAGTAAAAGCTACCCATTTCTTACTCACTGTACTCGTACCAGAACTCTTGAGTTTATAACTCCAACTCCCTTAGATTAGAAGTAGTAAATCGATCCTACTAAATAGGTAGAACCATGAACTATCGATTGAGTGAGTTCGAGGTCTTTCATGCTTTCTATCTATCTATCCCGTGTTCAAAGTAAGGTCGCTAACTTAAAACTCCAGAGGATTGCTACTGGATTGAGAAGGGAGCTTGGCACACTGGAAGGAGATTAAGAATAAGACTTAACACGCTAGGAGTGGAAGTCAAATCATTCCATCTGAGCTCTCCCTATCAACACAATACAAGAAAACACCTAGCTTTTTTACACATCTAGTGTTTCCCTAGTGGAACTAGTGCAAACTCCCTTTGCACACAACACAGTTGAATCCCTTCAACTCTTCAAGGCTCTCCCTTGGAACAAGCTGCTTAATTGAATCCCTTCAAGTCTTCAACGCCATCAAACTACAGCACAACTTCTACCCCTAGAAGCTGTAGTCTTCAAAAAACAAGGACTCCATTGAATTATGAAGAATAAACAACAAGCATCAATGGAGAATCACTGTGTTCGAAGTTTGTGTCTGCACAAACTCAACCACCATGAACCGCCATCTTCTCTGTTGCAGAATGTCTTCAAAGAATTATAGAACGGCTAACCTTAGTCTTCAATTGCAATGCTTCATTTATAGATATTGAGGCTCATTGGTCAGTCTTGTATTTCCTGATGAATTTGAACCAAGGATTTAGTTTCCAAAAATACTTCTAGTTTTGATTCCCTCAAAGTCCTATTATACTTAGGATTTTGACCTTTCCTTATACTTTCAAATTTCCTTAACCGGACTTCTATATCACTGCTCTTAATCCTAGATTCTTTAGGATTTACCAAGTTTTGTAAAACAATACCAATACACAGTGCTGCGACAAACTTATAGCTTTTGTGTCGTCATATGATCAACTTGTGTGGCCATGCTCAAGCTGTGTGATGGGTTTCTACAAGGGGGATTCCTTCATTCAAACTATTCTCCTAATTTTATACCTTTAAATTGTTGCTTTCATTTAATTTCTTTTAGTAGTTTTAGAAATAATTTCTTAAAAGTAAATTTGTTAGACTTGACATTAGTTAAAACGGTAAGTATTTGAGCATATCTGCTCCCTGAGTTCGACAACTCGGGTGCATCTCTGATATTACAGTGATAGGTACACTTGTCTGTTGCATTAGTTTCAGTTATACCCCATAAGACATATCAAACATTAAAACGTATAGATAAAAAATGCCATGTCATTTAAAAATACTATTACCAACTAGGGCCCATTGTATATATTTATCCATGTATTTTAATATTATTAGTTCTCTGTTCAAGTGTAACTTATGTCATGTGCATAAATGATAAAATTTCTCCTCTAGGAGGGTACTGCAAAACAAAGAGTGAGAGAGAGAGAGAGAGAGAGAGAGAGAGAGAGAGAGAGAGAGAGAGAGAGAGAGAGAAAGACTAAACTGTTGATTAAAATTTCCAAATATATATTTCTTTTTTCTTAGTATTCTTAATTCGGAGATTTACCAGTCAATCTCATCGTCTTTGTTGCTCTCTTCTTCTTGCCCTTCCTATTTTCATTGATTAATTGATTCCTATCTTTCTTTGTTTGCGACCTTTTTGAAATTTATGAGGTCCAATGCGTCTTGTACAAAGCCATCAATTTCCTTGACCATGCACATGTTATACTTGTTAGATGGAGGGCGGAAGCAGGTCCCTCTTTTGTTTGTACTTCATTATCCACTCCAAGGTCAAAACTTGGGATTATTTTGTCTTTTACGTCCCTAGCCTTATGAACGATCTTCTCGAATTCATCAATAGCGTTTAAGACCTCAGTACTTCCAAAGAATTTATCTTCTCGGCTAGCGATGGGTGCATTGAACGATGAAGCAGCAGCACGTTCTTGTTCTTTTTGCACCTCTTGGTCTGTTGTAAAATGGAAAGCAGCCCTGAACATAGTTTTTTGAAAAGACCAATCATGTCTACATTTTCAGATTTTAGCTCCGTATACACCTCAAAAAATGTGAGAGTAGCTCCCTAATGCTATGATTGATGTTGTTACCTTTTCAAAAAGCCCCTGCAGTTTATAAAATATATTAGAATGCATTAATGGACTATTGCTATATGTAGATGCTTTTGTTGATTCTAATCATTGAATTTTATGGTACCTTTTCTATGTTTTTAGATGTGAAAAGTGTTTCGCGATACTTTAAAATGTTGTCCAATTTCTCTAAGCAATGGTCTTTATTTTTATAACTAGGGTTCCTTATTTTTATAACTAGGGGATCCATGCACTATTCAACATTGTTCAAGTGTTCTTTTCTATATATACATGATTTTGTTGAGTTTAATTGTTGAATTTTATGGTACCCTTTTTGTGTTTATAGATGTGATATGTGTTCCAATATAGTAGAAAAGTGTTTCTTGATATTTTAACATCTCGCCAACTTCTGTAAGTAGGGGTCCTTATTTTCTTAATTAGGGGTACTCATTTTTATAACTAAAGATCCTTATTCCTTTATAACAAGAAATTTTTTAGAAAAATATGTGATACTCTCAAAAAAAACAAGAAAGTTTTCATTGTATAACCTAGGGGTCTTTTTTTCATAGTTAAGGGTCCTTATTTTTATACCTAGGGATCCTTATTTTTATAAGTAAAAGGATCCATGTTTTCTATACAGTACTAAAACGAAAAAGAATAAAGCAGATTGTACCTTTATCTTATCATTGTGAACAGTTGACGGCAATAGTTAAGGCAATGGGGTTCTTTGAATACTGTAGATTAAGCTGAATCTTCAATTTTAGCACGTTCAAGAACCTTTTCTCTTCTAAAACCTCTGGCTATGAGCTCATCATTTTCTCTTCGCGTAGCAGCAGCATTATTCCAACAACTTATTACTGGGACTGCTCTCCTTTCTTTGAGCTTAAACTCCAATCTGTCCAGGTAGAAGAGTTTCACAATGTAAAATTAAAAAGTATTACTTATTATGTAATATTAAATCAATGATGGATAATATATTAGGATAAAAACTTATCACTAAGAAAGTGATAGGTCCGGTGAAGTAAGTTCTACTTCCTTGATTTCTTTGCCAGGTTCGGCATTTGTCTTTTAACGTCTTGAGAATATATCTGCACCAGTTATAGTTCATTATATCATTGGCGTCAACTAATGTTCTAAGAAGGTTGTGGTGTATTGTCTTCTTCAAATGGTAATTTATGAAGCTAGAGATGAAGAATAGAGCGAAATCTCGCTTGAAGTAGTCTCCTGCTTCAGTACTTGCAATTAACTTCTTTTGTATAAATGGTACTGACGGTGGAAATTTAACATATTTTTGTTTCATCTCATTCAGGAATGTCTTGTTTCCTTCTGATTCTTACATGTCTCTATTGAACTCTTCAACTGTCTTATGCCCACATGGGATTCCTAGAACCAAATTGATGTCCTCCTTTTTAATATTTACTGTGTCATGCTCAACTATTATGGTTGGATTCAGTACATTGAATCGTTGCATAACGTACTTGACAGTTTGCTTCATCAATTCGGTCATTTCCAAATAGAGAATGGATCTAAATCCAAACCCTCTTATTGCATTTTTCTGGTCCTCAGTTAATTTGTCAACGATAACATGTAGCCCCAACGATGCTGCATTTTCTTTAAATTCTGGATATATTTCTTCATTTGCTACAATTTTATGTTCACTCTCTGTTTCACCACTTTCTATATTTTTCTATGTTTTAGCCCTTTTGGATGGAGGATTTTTTGTAGTTCTTGGTCGTTTAAGCTTTTCCATAGTACCAACTAGGGCTGTAAACGGGTCCAGACCCTCAGGGTACCCCTAGACCCGTACCCTTATAATTAAACTTGGACCCAGACCCGGACCCATATCCTCCAGGGTATAAAATTTTGGACCCATACCCGACCCTCTACGGTCCAGGACCCATACCCGTATGATATTTTTTTTATTTTTTTCCCTGTTAAACAAAAATATACAAAACAATGTATAATCCTAAATTAAAATGTTTAACATGATTAACATAATCTCCTCAACATTTCTTTCAACAAATACAATCATTTAACATATACAAAAATGAATAGGGATATAGACCCTTTTAACTATATTAATTTTAGTCTGTAATCCAAATTCCTAGACAACCTCTGAGCAAAGAGTATATGTAATAATACGGTGTCGCCTAATAGATAAGTCAAATAGTAGCATATAAGATAGAGAACGAAAAAGAAAAATAAAGAAAAAGATTTCCTTTTTGTCATGATCCATATTTTCAGTAGTTCTATAAAATAAAAAATAAGGCAAAAATATTACTATCATAAATTGCTTTTACATGGGATGAAAGAATATATTTTTATATTTAGTAAAAATAAATTATTTGTGAAATGACATTTGAAATAAAGTTGAAAATAAATAAATAAATAATTTGAAAGAGGTTAGTTGGGCCAAGTCCATCAAATAAAGAGATTCTATTTAAGACTGAAAAGGAGAAAAAAAAAAAAGAAAATGACTGAAAAGGAGAAAAAAAAAGAGAAAATGACTGAAAATGAGAAAAAAAAAAGATAAAAGGACTGAAAAGAAAAAGAAGAGAAAAGAAGGAAAAAAAAAGGTTGGCAGCAGCAGGTTTCAAACCTACACTACCAAGCTAAAATGATTTTATCTTCCCCTCCCTAACCACTCAGCCAGACCTCTCTATATATCTTTAATATCTTCCATCTAATCTAATATAATATATATTATTATTTTATTAAATGGGTCTACGGGTATACGGGTCTGGGCATCACCATACCCTGCCCAGACCCATATAGCAGTATAAATACGGGCACGGGTACGGGTCCGTGGATATAAAATTTAAACCTTACCCGCTAAAAACGGGTACAGACTTGCGCGGATACGGGTAAGACCCGCCCCGTTTACAACCCTAGTACCAACTGACTTTGTTTTCTGTGATTGTGTTTCCTTTTAGGGGTAACCAAAAAATATCAAACAATGTAAAATAACTAGAAAATGATGCAAACACACTATTTTTTGTATAGTATCTTATGGTTGCAACATTTAATGTTTCTTTGTCAGCTGGTATATCATGGCAATCTTAGTTCTTTTTTCTGCCCTTAGGTTACTGTTAAAAGACATGCAAAATGAGTTAATGGATCGTCAAAAAGATAAATAGAGAATCCAAAAACAAGATAACTAATGGAAACAGACAAAAAATTATTATGTACCCTAGGAGTGCTTATTTTCATAATTATAGGTTATTATTTTTATAACTAAGGGTCCTTATTTTAAAAAAAGAAACAGAAATGTACAAAATACACAAAAGAAAAGAATACCCTAATGTATAAAAACACTGACTCTTTACATGTAAAAATATGGAACATGTACAGAAAACATGTGAAATTCACAAAAAAAAACCAGCAATATTTCACTGTTACACTAGGGGGTCCTTATTTTTATAATTAGATGTGCTTATTTTCATAACTAGGCATGCTTGTTCTATGTAACGAGAAAGCTTTCATTCTATACACTTAATGGACCACAAATCACAAAGAAATATAGACCCCGAAGTAAAAAAACACTTATTGTTACATATAAAAACATGGAATGTGTGAAATTCACAAAATACCAGCAAGGTTTCACTAGGGATGCTTATTTTTATAACTAGAGGTGCTTATTTTATAACTAGGGGGACTTATTTCATAATTTGGGCTCTTTTTTTTTTTTTTTTTTAAGGGGAAAAACACTTAATGGAGCACAAATCACAAAGAAATATAGACCCTAAAGTATAAAAACACTTATTGTTACATGTAAAAACATGGAATATGAATAGAGAACATGTGAAATTCACAAAATACCATCAAGGTTTCGCTATTATACTAGAGGTCCATATTTTTATAACTAGGGGTGCTTATTTTCATAATAGGGCTCCTTACTCTATATAACAAGCAAGTTTTCATTGTATACACTTGACCACAAATCACAAAGAAACATTTAAAACGATACACTCTCCGTGCATAATTATGCTTTGTTATCAAATAGATGAACATATTAGACTCTAAACACAAACATACCTGTTAGCCCTAAGGGCATTATTACTTATGATTTTGATTATGATTAACATATGCTTGTGTGAGTATTTTAGCTAACCTTTCATAGAACAAAAGAAGCACTTTTGAAGTCTCAAGTCTACACTCTCTAAAAGATAAAGATCTTGTTGATGAGGGCAAAATGAAGGAGAAAAGACCAAGCCATTCCAAGATCAAATCATTGGAGACATTGAAGACCTTGTCTATGTTAAAGTGTAATAAGGTATTTCTTTGTAAAACTCCCTAATCTTACTCTTTGGTTATTGATCATATATGAAGCTCCTTTTACGATTTTCTCAATATAAACTTTGTTAAAATCTAAGTATTCTTGATTGAAGTTTTGATGCTTTTGAAAGGTTCTTCTTATCTCTAAAATGATTATCAAGAATACATGTTTTTGAAACAACGAAGAAAGCTTTTGTCTTAAAAAAAAAAAAAAAACTTGGCTGTAAAAATAAAAAATTCGGTCATCCGGATTTAGAACCGGTCGTCCAATTTTAGTAACCGGTCATCCGATTTTGTCTACACTTAAAAAAAATCGGTAGTCCGATTTCTAGCTGGACAAGTCCGAATCTTTTTGTTTAAGAACTGGTCGTCCGATTTCAGGAACCGGTCGTCTAATTTTCACATTTACTGTAAAAAATTATTACCGTTACACAGAGTGCAACGGTCACTTTTTCAAGAAAGTATATATAGACTTTTTTGATCAGCCATAAAGTAAAAGGTTTGGTGAAATATTCATTGAGATCATTTAAGACTTTTAAAGAGCTTTAAAGTACATTTATTGCAAAAACTTTCAATCCAAAACAAAAATCTTCTTGGGCTTCATTATTGATCATCATCAAAGAAGAAGAAATGAGGAGCTTGTAGAAACATTCCATTGAGTTGTACCTACTATTTCTCAAGCTCAATTTGGTAACATTGTTCTTAAACCTATCTTTCTCTCTTATTGATATCAAAGGTTTGTGTTGACAAACCCCTTGGGTAATCCTTTGATTTACATTGTGTTGTGAATTGACATTGTGTGCAAAACCCTTGTAGGGTGATCCTCATATTTGTAGTTGGTGTAATTTGTGTTTATAGCGGATTTGGAAAATCCTTGGGTGTTGACTCGAGGTAGTGGATGTAACTCTTTGAGAGAGTGAACCACTATAAATCTTTGTGCTTTTCTTTCTAAGCTTATTTCTTATTTGTCTTAACCACAAGATTTTGTTTGGTTTGGAATTTTATTAAAAAGAATTTTAGAATTCTCTTTCAAACAAAATTGGAGGTTTATCCTTTAATTAACAAAGGTTTTTCGAAAATTAGCCAAAAACCTTATTCACCCTCCCTCTAAGGTTTTTCAATTGGTATCAGAGCAGGGCTTCTCTAAAAAAGGACTAACACCCTTGAAGCAAAAGATCTTTATTTTACTATGGCTAATATTTCTAATTTACCATATGTAGAAGGCTCTTCTACAAATAGACCTCCTCTTTTCAATGGATCAAACTATACGTTTTGGAAATCTAGAATTAAAATATATATTTGTTCTATTAACTTTAACTTGTCGAGCATTGTAGAGAAAGGTCCTTACATTCCCAAAATTGATGGAGTAGCCAAGAAGGTTGAAGAATTTGATGAGTTCGACTTAAGGAAGATGACTCTAAACTTTCAAGCTATGAATATTCTTAGTTGTGCTTTGGATGCAAGTGAATATAATAGAGTGAGCGGATGCGATTCGGCTCATGAAATGTGGAAATTACTTGAAGTAACTCACGAAGGCACCAATCAAGTAAAGGAGTCAAAGTTGGCCATGTTGGTGAGAGACTATAAGCTATTCATGATGAATCAAAATGAGAGTATTAGCGACATGTTCACAAGGTTCACCAACATCACAAACGGCCTAAAGACATATGGGAAAGAGTACTCAAGAGGAGAAGTGAATAGAAAGATTCTTGATGCACTTCCAAAAGCATGGCAACCAAAAACACTTGCTATTGAGGAATCAAAGGATTTGAGACTACTTCCTATTGAAGAACTCATAAGATCACTACTCACCTATGAAATGAAATAAAAAGATTGAATGAAAGTGAAGAAGAAGAAAAGGCCAACATATGCTTCATGGCACTAGAAAATGAGGTACAATCTTCACCCTCTAACTCATCCAATCTCATTGATGATATTTGTGATGATGATCCTTGCACCATGCTTATTGAAATGTATGGTGAATACGAAAAGGTTTCCAAAAGAAACAAAGAGTTGAAAAACAAAAATAAATTTTTGCTTGATGAAAACTCAAAACTTATTTGTGAAAACAAATCTCTCCTTGAGTCTCTAGAAATCTTGAAAAACGAAAGGGAGTGTTCAAACAATGATTTTCAAATACTTGCTTTAGAAAACAAGAAACTTTGTGAAAAAGTTCACACTCTTGAAAAAAGCATGGTAGACTATGATGTTTTAAAGGAAAATGTGAGTGATCTCACTATATGTGTTGAAAAGTTCACAAAAGGGAAAGAAAACTTTGAAAAACTTCTTGGCTCTCAAAGATCACCTTTTGATAAAAATGGTATTGGATATACTCATTCCAATAATTTCTCAAAACAAACATGGTTTGTAAAGGCTTCATCATCTCACTCACACCTTTGTTGCACCTATTGTGAAAAGAGTGGTCATAAAGCCACAAAGTGTTTTATAAAGAAAAAGATTGAAAGGGGAGTGAAAACCATTTGTAAGGTTAAAGAAAATCCAAGTAACATCCATGGACCCAAAAAGATGTGGGTACCAAAAGTCATCTCTACTTCTTCTTTTGTAGGAACACAAATTAAGGCCATCTAAGTGGTACTTGGATAGCGGATGTTCAAGGCACCTGACCGGGGACTCGTCACTTATGAGTGATCTCAAAGAAACCGAAAGTGGATTTATCACTTTTGGAGATAAGAACAAAGGAAAAATCATTGGTATAGGCAATGTTGGTAACAATTCTTCCTCTCTCATTAAGGATGTTCTTCTAATTGATGGTTTAAAATTCAATTTGCTCAGTATTAGTCAATTATGTGATAGTGGGAAAAAGGTTGTTTTTGAAAGTGATTCTTCCTCTATCATTGACAGACATAAAAACAAAACTATTTTTGCTGCTAAAAGAGTTGGAAACGTCTATGTCTTTCATCTTGAAGATTTTCTTTCTCAAAACTTAAAGTGTCTCTTGGTTCATGATGATGATGCATTTTTGTGGCATAGAAGACTTGGTCACGTTAGTATGGATTTATTGAACCAACTATCTTCAAAAGAACTTGTTAGAGGCCTACCAAAACTTCACTTTGAGAAAACTAAACTTTGTGATGCTTGCCAATTTTGAAAACAAATTAAGACATCTTTTAAATCAAAGAACATGATTTCAACTTCAAAACCTTTGGAACTTGTTCACATGGACTTATTTGGACCAATGAGGACCACTAGTCTTGGTGGTAAGATGTATGCTTTCGTTATTGTGGATGATATCTCTAGATTTACTTGGACTTTGTTTTTAAGCCAAAAAGATGAAGCTTTTCATGAGTTTGTTAAACTTTTCAAAAGAGTTCAAACCTCCCTTGATTGTAAATTGATCTCTATGAGAAGTGATAATGGGAGAGAATTTAACAATCAAGATTTTACAAAACTTTGTGATGATTTTGGCATAACACAATTTTTCGGCCACTAAAACCCCACAACAAAATGGTGTTCTGGAAAGGAAAAAACACACTTTACAAGAAATGGAAAGATCAATTCTTTGTGAAAACTCCCTTCCTAAATACTTTTGGGCCGAGGCCGTTAACACCGCATGCTACGTTATGAATCGTGTTATCTTGAGTCCTTCTTTAAAGAAAACTGCCTTTGAACTCATTTTTAATAAAACCCCCTCAATTGGCTATTTTAAAGTTTTTGGATGCAAATGCTTTATTTTAAACACCAAGGACAATCTTGGGAAGTTTGATCGAAAATCCGATGAGGGAATTTTTCTTGGTTATTCTTCAAACAAAAAGGCTTTTAGAATTTTTAACAAAAGAATCTTATGTGTTGAAGAGTCTATTCATGTTAATTTTGATGAAACTAACATTTTTGACAAGAAAGTTGATGATGATGACGTAGATAACATTCTTAATAACCAACCATTGTACATCAAGCAATGGAAGAGCATGCTATGGAGGAAGAAGCGATCGAGGAAAAACAAAGAAACGATCAAGAAACTCAAAATCTTCCTCAAGATGTGATATATCTAAAGGGACACTCCAAGGATGAAATTATTAGTGATGTATCTCAAGGGGTAAGAACAAGAACGTATTTTATTGACAACTTTGCCCTATTATCACAAATTGAACCTAAGTTTATTAATGATGCTTTATGCGATGAGTTTTGGATTATTGCTATGCAAGAGGAGTTAAATCAATTTGAAAGAAACAAAGTTTGGACTTTAGTCCCTAGACCACGTAATCACCCCACTATTGGCACAAAATGGGTTTTTTGAAATAAACTAAATGAATCCGAATCCGGAGAAGTCATTAGAAGCAAAACTAGACTTGTTGCCCAAGAATTCAATCAAGAAGAGGGCATAGATTTTGACGAAACCTTTGCTCTGGTTGCTCGACTTGAATCCATTAGGATGCTTTTAGCTTTTGCTTATTTTAAAGGATTCAAGCTTTTTCAAATGGATGTTAAGAGCGCTTTTCTAAATGGTGATATTGAGGAGGAAGTTTATGTTGAACAACCTCTCGGTTTTGTACATGAAAATTTTCCAAATTATGTTTACAAACTCTCAAAAGCACTCTATGGTTTAAAACAAGCTCCAAGGGCTTGGTATGAAAAGTTAAGTGGTTTTCTTCTTTCAAATAACTTTTCAAGGGGTGTGGTGGACACTACTCTTTTTACAAAAACCTCTTGTAACAATGATCTTCTTCTTGTCCAAATATATGTTGATGACATTATTTTTGGTGCTACTAATGTCTCTTTATGTGAAGAATTTGCCTCACTTATGCAAAAAAAAAATTGAAATGAGCATGATGGGAGAATTGACATACTTTCTCGGCCTACAAATCAAGCAAACGAAAGAAGAAATCTTCATCAATCAAGAGAAGTACACCAAGGAACTTCTCAAGAGATTTGGGATGAGCAATGCAAAAGGTATTGGCACTCCTATGAGCTCGTCATTGAAGCTTGACAAAGATGAAAAGGTAAAACTGTTGATGAAAAGACATATAGAGGTATGATCGGTAGTTTACTTTATTTAACGGCTAGTAGGCCGGATATCATGTTTGTCGTATGTTTGTGTGCTAGATTCCAAGCTTGCCCCAAGGAATCTCGTTTAATAGCTGTAACATATTTTGAGATGCTTAATTTCATTATATGATTATGGCTTGTGGTACTCTAAACAATCTTGTTTTGATCTTATTGCCTACACCGATGCGGACTATGCCAGATGTAAGGTAGAAAGGAAGAGTACAAGTGGAAATTGCCAATTCTTGGGAGGATGCTTAGTATCTTGGTACAGCAAGAAATAATCGTGTGTGTCCCTATCAACCGCCGAAGTGGAATACATCGCAGCCGGTTGTTGTTGTGCTCAGGTACTTTGGATGAAACATACATTAATTGATTTTGGTGTTTCTTTTAAGTGCATACCTATTATGTGTGATAACACTAGTTCCATAAACATTTCCATAAACCCTGTGCAACATTCAAAAACAAAACATATTGAAATCAAACATCACTTTATTAGAGATCATGTTGCTAAAGGTGATGTATTTTTAGAATATATTTGCACAGAGGATCAAATTGCCGATATTTTTACAAAACCTCTTTCGGAAGATCGCATTTGCTATTTAAGAAAATTACTTGGTATCGGCAAATTTAATGAGTAATGTGTGTTGCTTGTATTATCTGTTTTTCCCTTATTTCTGTTTCTCGTGTCTTGCTGAAATTTTTTTAAAAAAAAAAAAATTCGAACGCCTCTTTTAAAAATAGGACGTCCGGTTTTAAAACCGGACTCAGAGTTTTCCCTTAAAAAAATTCTAGAGATATTTGGACGATAAAACCGGACGCCTGCACAAAAACTCGGACGTCCGATTTCTTCAAATCACCAAAATACCGGACGACTGATTTTTAAAAACGGTCGATCGAGTTCTAAAAAAAAAAGGTCGGGTCTGTACTTTAAAATTAGAATTTTCTCCAACATTTCATACTTTTCTCTCAACTCTCTCTCACTCTCTCGACCGAAAACCCCCTCTCTCACAAGACCCATCCGATTTTTTGTTCAGATTTTCAATTTTCAATCTTCTTCTTCTTTTTCCTCAAATTCATCTCTCAACACAGCAAAGAAGCTATTTTTCTCTCTGTTTTGTTTGCTACAATCTACCAATCTCAAACTGTTCATCTCCTCTAAAACCCTACCCAAGAATTTCTCCAAAATGGTTAAAACAAAGAATGCTCAAGTTGGTCAAGGCCAAAATCCTGAAGAAGGAGGCACTAGTAGAGGGAAAGGAAAGGGAAAGAGGGTACCTTCTGGAACTGGGGTTTCTGCAGCTAGGGCTTCAGAGAGGTTTATTTCAGTGAAGGAGGCTGCCAGGTTTGAAGAATGGACTAGAAATCAACAAAAAATTGCTCCGGTTCATGGGGTGGACTTACATGATATGCAAGGTATGGAGGCTATCCCTCATCTTTTTGAAATAATTGGTTGGATACCTCTGTTGTAACGCCCTACCCCGTAAGCACCTAGCATGACCTTAAAATTAAGAACGTGATGAAAATATAGTTTTGATATATATGGTGGGATATAGTGTTTTTGGCACTTAGTAGTATTTTGGGGATATATAGGAATAGAAATAAAATTTTATTATCTTATTGAGGTTTTATTATTAAGATTTATAAGTGCCTTTAAGTGGATTTTTATTTTTAATACCTAGTATATTTATTTTAGAAATTTAAATTACTTGGCATTTTCATATAGGAATTAAAAAAAAAAAGAAAACAAAACTTCACAATTAAGGAAGGCCACCACCTAGCCTTCCACCTGCCATCTTCCAAATTATTTTCAGCCATGAGCCGCCATTTCCTTCTCTATATATATAGAGGCATGCAAGCCATTTCAAGCCATTTTCTTTCTTTAAGCAATTTCCTCAATCTTGAGCATATATTTATATATATATAAACCTATCATTTCCTTCCTTGAATAAAAAAAAAGGCAGCCAAGTTCTAGCCTCAAGTAAGTTTTTATTTGCATGGTTGCATGTTTGTATGTTTCTCAAGTGAGCTTTTATTTGCATGTTTGCATGTTTCTCAAGTAAGTTGCATGTTTTATTTTCTTTTGTTTTAGTTAGTTAGGTGTTATATATATATATATATATATACATATAGTATATATTTATTTATTTTCTTTAATATATAGTGAGATCTATTTCTAGTTAGTTTATATAGTTTTTTTTAGGCTAGTTATTTATTTTAAGATTTCAATATTTTAAATGGATATTTAGTATAAAGTATATAGTTAATTATGGTTTCTTGGGAGAGTATATATTTTTTAGAGTATAGGATTTTTCGATCTTTTTAAAAAAATTATATAAGTATACGTATTATTATATAGGTATATTTATATACATCCCAAAGTCCATTTTATAAGATTTCGATATTATTTAGGGAATAGGATTATTTAATCGATACCCAGGTATTAAGTATTTTCGCATTATTATTTTGTAGGATCTTAGCACCAGATCTACATCCAGGTGAGTCCACCAACTCCATTTTATTTCAAATATATATATATATATATATATATTCTTTTTTTACATTTACAAAATTTTTGCTATTTTTTGAACAATATTTCTCAGCGTGTTTTTGGAGATGTTCTCCCTAATGTGTTACGTGTTTCGTAGAAAAATGCATAGGAGTGGTGCTCCAAATAGGTGTTTCTTTTAAAACAGATTACTATGGTGGTACATAAGAAGTTTGTGGTATGCATGTTTTTTTTCGGAAATATTTATATATTGAAAAATGTTCTAGCTTGAAAAGTTATGTATTTTGATATACATGAATATAGATTTGGCATTGGCATAATTGTGAAATTGCATAAGCATGTGATGACTGGCGGATGAAGATTTTCTTTTGTGTTCTGAAATGTTTATGACTTGAATCTGTTATTATGGCTGGCCAAATGGCCCATTTGATTTGTAAATATATACGAAACCTCATTCTGACCAAGATTAAAGTTTATTGTTGATCAAGTGAACGGACGCGTTAGCGGATTGCACTATACATGGCTAGTCCCCCGTACTAGGGCCTCTTCCGATGACGTGGACGTATTTTTGACTCTGAGAGTGGATCCACTTTAAGAGGGGCGTAGGCCACGGAAGGTGTGGCACAATCGGTCTACGTGGACACCGTATCATGCTCTACGGTGGGGTTCGATCGCCTAGTAGAGAGTCAGGATGGGCTCGACCACCGAGGTTGGTTCTAGGGTAGACCTGGTAGGTGCCCCAAGAGTCTGTAGCCTGTTTTGACCAGTGTTATGGGAGTGCGGTTGTTTGTAATCGAGCGCTAGTATGTTGTTTGGTTGGTATTTGACTACGAGATGTCGGAACTTAGTTTCGATGGCCTCGTTTTGGGGATCCGGACTTTGTCTGTGGAGCCCCACTGTTGCATTACATGTTCTTTTAAAATTGGGCATAGAGCTGCGCTGATGTGTCTTGATTCTCTTAGACTTCCCAGCTGCGCTCGAAACCCTCATGTAGGCTCAAGCATCAGTTTTGTTAAAATAGTAAAAGAAATATTTTTCTTATAACATTGCATGAATTGTTTTGTAAAACGGCATCATCATGGTTTTAAAGAAAACACTATCGCACACACACACGTGGACTCACTGAGCATTCGCGCTCACGTTTTTCCATATCATGTTTTCTTCTTAGATTAGCTTGGAACGGTCAGGGGTTCCGCGAGCCACTGAAGTGTTAGGCCAGGAGTTTTTGGATCAAATCTCCCCGGAAGGGCATAGATTTATGTTTTATCTTTTTAGACTCGAATCATCTGTAGAGTTTCTTTTTATGTTTATGTAAGTGGTTGATGTAAGATTACTTTTATGTTTATTATAAAACGGAAATGAGAAGTTTTTCTTTTATCCTGTGTTTGAGCGCACCGGTAGTATTTAATTTACTTAAGTATTCTGCGTACTTTGTGTATACCTGTTAGTATTATTCTAGGGTTTTGTTTTAGTGTGGAACTTATAATTTAGTGCCGAGAGGCACGCAGATGCCCTACTCGACGCGAGTTGACCTAGTGGCAGGGTTGGGGGCATCACAGGTGGTATCAGAGCCTCTAGGTTCGATACTAGGTTTGAAACGTTGGATTTTAGATAAGCTATAAGAGTTAACTGTTTAAACTTTAAAGTTAACCATATAATTTATTGGTTAGTACTGAACCTAAGATTTTGTTTTGTTTTGTAGGTACTAAATGGCATATCCTTCTCGTAGATGAGCCTAGCAGGACTACGTCGTCATCATCATCCTCATATTCCCTTAAGGAGATCATCCCAGAAAGGGAACCAATTCCAGTGATTGACCTTTCCGATGATGAGTCAGTAGAAGGACCAGAGATGGCACCAGTAGTGGCACCGGGAATAGGACCTGGAACATCAATAGAAGAAGAACCTAGCGAGCCCACATCGGACTCAGAAATGACACCTGAACCAGAGCAAGGGACACCGGCAGTCACTGGGAGTATGGGTACCTCTGTAGCAAATACTATGCCAGCAGCAGCCTCCCCTACCCCTATTCCACCCGTGGCGTCTGTATCTGCTTTTCCAGCACTACCATCAGTACTTTGGGGTGGGGTCAGGGAGTATGACATTTGTGGTTACTGCCTGTGGCGTGAGCAACGGGCTGAAGCCGCTAGCCAGCAGGTTATAGCGTTGAGAGAGGAGATCTCCCAAATGGACGCCTTATTCTATGCGGCATGCCAGGCACAGCGACAGGAGACGGGGAGGGCCGCCATGTTAGAGGAGGAGTTAGCCCAGACGCGGGAGGCTCATGCAGCCCGAGAAAGAGAGATTTTAGAGCTGATTAACGAACGGGACCGGCTTAGGCAGTTTATCGCTTAGTTCCTTGGAACTACTAGAGATTCAGTGGATAGAGCACGTGATGAGCTGGAGTCTCATCCAGGAAGTTCTAGTAGCCAGTGTCCTTAGGCGGAGTAGGTGTTGGATAGAGTACAGGTAGGTGTGAATATTTGGTCACTTGGATAGGTACGAGTAGTATTTTTGTTGGTACTTGATGCAGTAGGCTTAGGATCATAGGTATGAGGTCCTTGGGTTTTGGATATATATAGCAACCCGACCATATATATTTTTGGGAGGTAGGACCAGGATGATCTGATTGTATCTTGACACTACTTGTACCAAAAATCCTTATTTTGAGATATATATAGATATATGTTTGTATGTATGCATTTGATGTTTGTGCCTGAGATGAATTTATGTTTACCTATCGTAAAGTATCTATAATCGTAGATGTTTATTAGTATTAGAACTTTTTGGTTTTTAGAAACATGTCAGGTTCACAATCTCCCAACTGTACGGACGAGGTTATGTCAGAAAATTCTCAAAATAGACAGTCTGAACCTACGAGAGAGGCCACCCCTAGTCTAGAACAAGCTACACACAAAGTAATCGAGAATTTTATGATCAAGATGACGGAATTATTAGAAACTTCAATGGCCACAAGAAGAAACGAACGAGTACCAGTTACTAGAGCAGATGAAGCACTACAACGATTTCTTAAGTTTCGACCCCCAGAATTCTATGGAGACGTTGAGCAAGAAATTAAAGCTGAACTGTTCCTTGAGCAGTTGAATGATATCTATGATACCCTTAAGTATGAGGATGCCCTGAGGGTAACGTTTGCAGCTTTTAGACTTCGAGGAATGGCGAAGGATTGGTGGCTTAGAGCTTCCAAAGCACGGACACTCAAGAACCAACCATGGACTTGGAACGATTTTCAAGAAGAATTCAAAAAGGAGTATATACCTCGATGGGTTCGGGAGCAACGAGAGGATGAGTTTCAGCAATTGAGACAAGGTAACCTGACAGTTGCCCAGTATACGGCAAAGTTCAATAGGCTGGCTAAGTACTGCTTAAGGTTGATAGACACTGACGAAAATAAGACGCGACAATTTGTGAAAGGATTAAGGGTTGAGTTGCAACGAGCATTAGCTCCCTTGCCACTGATGGGATTCGCGGCCGCAGTTGAAGCCGCCACGCGAATAGAGATGGCTGATCAAGCGGTTATACAAAGGAAAACAGCCATTGGTTCAGCTATGGCTCCATATAAACGTCCTGGACAAGTACCATGGAAACCTAGAGATTTCAAGAGATCTCGTGGTGAACAAAGGACTGGAAATGAAGGCTGACCAACCCTAACCCCTGGAGGATCCCACAGAATATGTACATACTGTGGATAAAGTGGGCATGTGGTTAAAATGTGTTATCGGAAGTTAAGATTATGTTTCAAGTGTGGAAAACCAGGACATACCAAGGACCAATGCCCTGAGATGCAACAAGTAACCCCGGAGATGTCCAGAAAAGCAGGCCGACCCCCGGTCATGAGAGGAACAACAGAAGGAAGGAATAATAAGCCACAAATAAAAGCTAAAGTTTATGCACTGGATGGATTGCCTGTAGATACTGAAGCAGAAGTCGTTGAAGGTATGATAAAAATCTTTTCTCAACTAGCAAGAGTACTCATTGACCCTAGAGCTACGCATTCTTTTGTGGGTTTGCATTTCATAAAACATATTCCTATACCTCCTGTTAACATGCATTATCAGTTGATAGTTAACACTCCTATGGGCGTAAATAAGATAACTGAGGTAAAGTACCCTGATTGTGATATATGTGTCGAGAATGTGGTTTTATCCGGAGATTTAATTGCCTTACCATTGGAGGGATATGACGTGATACTTGGGATGGACTGGTTGTCTAAACATTATGCCCAAGTAGATTGTCGACGGAAGTTGGTTAAGTTTAGCCGACCGAGTATGCCAATCTTGGTGTTCCAAGGAAAGTGAACAAAACAGGAGAATCTCTTTTTGTCTGGCATGAAAGCCAGGACGTTGCTATGGAAAGGATGTCAAGGGTACTTAGCATATTTGCTCAACAAACCCAAGGAGGAGGTAAAATTAGACACAGTACCTGTAGTGAGGGAGTTTGTGGATGTTTTTCCTGAGGAGTTGACGACGCTACCCCCAGATCGAGAAGTGGAGTTTGGCATAGAATTGGTACCTGATGCTAAACCAATATCTCGAACTCCATACCGGATGGCACAAGAGGAACTAAAAGAGTTGAAAAAGCAATTACAAGAACTGTTACAGCAAGGATATATTCGTCCAAGTACATCTCCTTGGGGTGCGCCAGTTTGGTTTGTAAAGAAAAAGGATGGAACCCTGAGGATGTGTATAGATTATAGAGGATTGAATAATGTGACAGTTAAGAACAAATACCCACTACCCCTCATTGATGAGTTATTTGACCAACTCCGAGGAGCGGGATGTTTTTACAAATTGGACTTAAGACAGGGATATTATCAAGTCAGGATAAGAGAAAAGGATATTCCAATGACGGCATCCAACAAACGATACGGACATTACGAGTTTGTGGTTATGCCGTTTAGATTAACTAATGCACCTGCAACATTTATGGACTTGATGCACAGAGTCTTTAATCCTTACTTGGATAAGTTTGTAGTGATTTTTATTGATGATATTCTGGTTTACTTACCCAACCCTGAAGTTCATGAACAACATCTTCAAAAAGTGTTACAAACCCTATGGGAGCATAAGTTATATGCTAAGTTTAGCAAATGTGAGTTCTGGATGAGTCAAGTTACTTTCCTATGACATGTTATCACCCAGGAAAGAATCTTGGTGAATCGAGCAAAAGTAGAAACAGTGACCCATTGGGCACAACCCAAAACACCAATCGAAGTGCGTAGTTTCTTGGGTATGGCGGGATACTATTGGAGATTCATAAAAGACTTTTCAATGATTGTTGGACCTCTAACACAATTAACCAGAAAAGCAACCAAGTTTGAATGGACGGAGAAGTGCGAGAGGAGTTTTCAAGAATTGAAGAACCGACTGATGACGGCACCAGTGTTAACGTTACCCAATCCGAACAAGGAATTTTCATTGTATACAGATGCTTTAGGAGAAGGTCTAGGAGCTGTGTTGATGCAAGACAGGAAGGTTGACACATATATTTCAAGAAAGTTGAAGGATCATGAACGGAATTATCCGACACATGATTTGGAATTAGCAGCCATCGTGTTTGCACTTAAGAAGTGGCGACACTACTTGTATAGGGCTAAGTACGAGATATTCACTGATCATAAGAGCTTAAAGTATCTGTTTTCTCAGAAGGACTTGAACATGAGACAACAACGATGGATGGAACTGCTGGAAGAATATCGATGCCCGATTAACTATCATCCAGGAAAGGCGAATGCGGTGGCCAATGCATTGAGTAGAAAAGCAAAGATATCAAGTCTTAGCTTAACATCCACTCTACAACAGGATATTAGGAGCACCCAAAAGAATAATAAGGAGTTCCAGGAGTTCAAAAACCGTGTGGAAGCTAAGAAATTGGAAGATTTTCGAACATTAGAAGCTAATGGGAGCCTATACTTTCGAAATCAGTTGTGTGTACCCAATGATATTGAACTTAAGCGTAAGATTCTAGAGGAAGCCCACCGAAGTAAGTATTCAATGCATCCTGGAGAGAATAAGATGTATAAAGACTTAAAGCAAAAATTTTGGTGGAACGGAATAAAGAGAGAAATTGCGGAGTATGTAGCAGCCTGTCTTACATGTCAAAGGGTTAAGGCGGAACATCAAAAGTCAGCAGGACTACTACACCCGCTACCTATTCCCATATGGAAATGAGATCATGTAACAATGGACTTTGTCACAGGATTACCCCGGACCAAAGGATATAAGGATGCTATCTGGGTAATCGTTGATCGTTTAACAAAAGTGGCTCATTTTATTGCCACTAATATGACGTACCCTTTGGACCAGTTGGCACAGATTTATGTAGATGAGATTGTTCGACTTCATGGGATACCCGTTGATATTGTATCCGATAGGGACCCAAGGTTTACCTCAAGGTTTTGGCCTAAGTTCCAAGCAACTATGGGGACCAATCTAAGTTATAGCACCACAGCACATCCCCAAATCGATGAACAGTCTGAAAGAACAATTCAAACCCTAGAGGATATGTTAAGAGCTTGCGGCTTAGACTTTGGAAATAAGCGGGTTGACAATCTTGCTTGTGTCGAGTTTGCTTATAATAATAGCTACCACTCTTCGATAGGAATGGCACCATTTGAAGCATTATATGGTAGGAGATGCAGAACATCTTTGTACTGGGATGAAGTCGGAATTCGATCCCATTGGAGACAAAGAAACTTGATGCCAGAATTGGAGGAGATGCAAAAACAAGTTAAGATAATTCAAGATCTACTTCGGACAGCTAAAAGTAGACAGAAGAGCTATGTCGACAATTGAAGAAAGGATCTGGAGTTTAGTGTTGGAGATCGAGTTTTCTTAAAACTTACACCACATCGCGGGAAGCTGCGATATCCGAGGAGAGGAAAATTTAGCCCCCGATATATCGCACCGTTTGAAATTATTGACGAGATTGGTAAAGTGGCATACTAGCTTGCCTTGCCAAATGAACTGATGGGTATACATGATGTGTTCCATGTATCACAATTAAAGAGGTATCATCCTGCACCTGATCATGTTCTCAATGATGACCAATTGAAATTACAAACCGATCTGTCATATGAACAAAAACCAACTGAGATTATAGAACGAAGCGTAAAAGAGTTACACGGGAGACAGATTCAAATGTGTAAAGTGGTATGGAGACATCATGGGATCAAAGAGGCAACCTAGGAAACTAAGGAGTACTTGAAGAAAAAGTATCCACAGCTTATAGGGACGTAACTATTCAATTTCGAGGACGAAATTTTTTTTTAAGGAAGGTAGAATGTAAGGCTCTACCCCATAAGCACCAAACAATGTTTTAAAATTACGGACGTAATGAAAATAGAGTTTTGATCTATATTGGTGGGATATAGTATTTTTGGCACTTGGTGGTATTTTGGGGATATTTAGGAATAGGAATAACATTTTATTTTATTGAGGTTTTATTATTAAGGTTTATAAGTGCCTTTAAGTGGATTTTATTTTTAATATCTAATGTATTTATTTTAAAATTTTAAATACTTGACATTTTCATATAGGGATTTCAAAAAAAAAAAAAAACTTAAAAATTAAGAAACCCGCCGCCACCTACCTAGCCACCCGTCACCCTACCAGTTTCTGCCGTCTTCTTTTCTTTTCTTTCCATTTCCCCACTAACCGCCACAATATAGTATATATAGAGAATTTGCATGCCATTTTGTTTTGGCAAGGAAAAAAAAAGAGAAGGGGAAAGAGAAAGTAAACTTCAGGTTAGTGATTTTCTTTTTCTTTTTTTTTTCTTTTCTTTTATTTCCATTCCCATGAAGGTTATATAAGTAAATAAGTATATATATTTTAAATTGGTTACTTGTTTTAGGATTTAAATGTTCTAAATGAATTTTTAGTATAAAGTATATAGTTAATTATGGTTTGTGGGGAGAGTATATTTTTTTAAGAGTATAGGATTTTCGATCTTTTTAAAAAATTATTATGAGTATATATATATAAGTATATATATGTCCTAAGCTCATTTGGTAGGATCTCGATATTATTTAAGGAATAGGGCTATTTGATCGGTACCCAAGTATTAAGCATTTTTGCTATATTATTTTGTAGGATCTTAGCACCAGAGCTGCATCCAGGTGAGTCCACAAACTCCATTTTTATTTCAAATATTACAAGACGTATAAATATGTTTTTTTTTTCGAACCATTACAAAATATTGCTATTTTTGGAACAATATTTCTCAGCGTGTTTTTGGAGATATTCTCCACAATGTGTTACGTGTTTCCTAGAAAAAATGCATAGGAACAGTGCTCTATATAGGTGTTTCTTTTAAAACAGACTATTACGGTGGTGCATAAGAAGTTTGTTGTACGCAGGTTTTTCGAAAATATTTATATATTGGAAAATGTTCTAGCTTGAAAAGTTACGTATTTTGACATGCATGAATATAGATCTGACATTAGCATAATTGTGAAATTTGCATAAGCATGTGATGACTGGCAGATGAGGATTTTTACTACTCTGTAATGTTTATGACTTGAATCGGTTCTGGCGGCCGAGCAAATAGCCCTTTGGTTTGTAAATACATATGAAAACCTCATTCCGACCAGGGTTAAAGTTTGTTGAAAATCAAGTGAACGGACGCGTTAGCGGATTGCACTATACGTGGCTAGTCCCCCATACTAGGGCCTCTTCCGATAATGTAGACGGGTTTTTGACTCTGATGGTGGATCCCCTTGAAGAGGGGCGTAGTACCTTGAGGGCGTGGCCCAACCAGTATTTGCGTGGACATCGCATCATGCTCTGCGGTGGGACGGTCGCCTAGTGGAGAGTCAGGAGGGGCTCGAAACTGAGGTTGGCCCCAAGGCAGACCTGGTAGGTGTCCCAGGAATCCGTAGCCTGTTTTGACCAGTGATATGGGAGTGCGGTTGTTTGTAATCGAGCGCTCGTATGGTGTTTGGCTAGTATTGACTACGAGATGCCGGAACTTAGTTCCCATAGCCTCGTTTTGGGGATCTGGACTTTGTCCGTGGAGCCCCACTGTTGCACTTCATGTTCTTTTAAATTTAGGGCGTAGAAGTTGTGCTGATTTGTTTTGATTTGCTCAGACTTCCCAGCTGCGCTCAAAACCCTCATGTAGGTTCAAGTATCAGTTTTGTTAAAATAATAAAAGAAATATTTTTCTTATAACATTGCATGAACTATTTTGTGAAAATGGCATTATCATTGTTTTAAAGAAATCACTACAGCACACACGTGGACTTATTGAGCGTTCATGCTCACATTTTTCCATATCATGTTTCCTTCTCAGATTAGCTTGGAACGGTCAGGGGCCCAGCAAGCCACTGAAGTTTTAGGCCAGGAGTTTTTGGATCAAATCTCCCCAGAAGGGCATATGTTTATATTTTATCTTTTTAGACTCAACCCGTCTGTAAAGTTTCTTTTTATGCTGTCGTGTAAGTTGTTGATGTACGATACTTTTGTGTTTATAATAAAACGAAAATGAGAAGTTTTTTTTTTAAGATCCTGTGTTCTGAGCGCACTAGTAGTATCTAGTTTACTTAAGTTTTCCGCGTACTTTGTGTGTATACCTGTTAGTGTTGTTCTGGAGTTGTGTTAGTGTTAGTGTTGTAGAACTTATAATTTAGTGCCGAGAGGCACGCAGATGCCCTACTCAGCCGCAGTTGACCTAGTGGCAGGGTTGGAGGCATCACATATCTTCACAGCCATCGACCCTGCTTCCCTCTCTTTTTCTCATAGAATGGACCACTTTTTGAACCAGAATAATATTATTTGCCGCCTGTCTGCCCAGTGTGAAGCTACTTTGTGTACCCCCTATGAGTTTGGTCATCAAATGCTTAAGATGATTTACAATCACCTTAGTCACCACTTTCATAAGGACATTACATAAGGCAATGGGCCTGAAATGAGACACCACTCCGGAACATCTTTTTTGGGAATTAGAGAGATCAAAGTGGCATTTAGATCAGAAGGGAAGCTGCTATCCTTGAAAATCTATTGTATGAACTTGGTACATTAGGCTCCAATAATATCCTAGTATTTTTGTTAGAAAAGAGGGAGTATACTGTCCGAACCTGGGGCTTTGTTAGGCCCATTTGAAACACTGCCTCTTTAATTTCATGCTCCAAGTCCTCATGATTTAAACACTGTTTGTCCAAATGTGAGACTGTTGAGAAATTCCAAATGCTCGTATCACAAATAGTATGAGGTTCTAGGGTGTATAGAACCCACAAAAAAATCCCTCACCATTCCTTGCATGACTGCTGGTTCCTCATCCCAATTACCATCCGCGCCCTGGAGCATAGAAAAGGATCTTTTTTCTATTTGAGAAGAGCTGAAATATGAAAAAAATCTAGTATTTCTTTCCCCGTCCACAAGCCATTTGGCCCTAGACTTTTGGAACCAAAACAGTTCCTCCTTTTTCAAAATCTTTCCATACTTAGCCACCAAATTTCCCTCAAAATCAGACAAGAAGTTTGAGGGCCCATACTCTAAAGCTCTCTGTATGCCATGTAGCCAAGCAAGAATCTTCTTCTTGCGCTTGAAGATATTACCAGAAGAATATTTATTCTAGTGTTGGGCAACTGAGGGAAGGATTGCAAGAGGGGCAAGAAATGCTCATCATTACTGCTCCAATGTTACGAAACCAGGTGCCAAAAACTTTCCTCCTCAAACTATGCAGAGAGCATGCGAAATGGCTTACGAGAGGAATACATAGGCTGTGATGAAGAGACCAAGAAGAGCCAGTGATCACTATGAATTCTATGCAAATGACGGACGTATGCTTGAGGAAACACTTGGAGCCATTGGAGATTGCAGAAGCCTCGATCCAACCATTCCATAATGACATGACCACCACTCCACTTATTCAACCAAGTAAATTTAGGCAAAGAGAAGCCTAAATCCAATCAATGACAGGATTCCAGAACTTCCTAAAATTTACCGGCCAGCTTCCTATTTATACGACGCCCACCTTTCTTATCAGAAGAGACAAGCACCTGGTTCCAATCTCCCAAAAGAGGCCAAAAATGAAAGATATTCCCAAAACAAATAATGAAACTCCTCTTTCGGCGAGGCATAGACTGCTGAAAAAACCTAAGAAACCAAATTGCCATTCTTGATTGCCACAGTAATAATCTGGTCATAAATACTCAATACTTCCAGCTCCATATTACTGTCGTTCCAAAACACCCAAATACCCCCTGAGAAGCCATTCGCCTCGGCCACAATAATTTTTTTGAAAAATGTCTTCTAAATTATAATTTGGGCTGTTGGACTTTGAAACAAGACAGAAAGGAAATCGTTAGAAGCCGCACCTCGGCAATTCCAGAATAGACAGTCCAAAGGAAGCAATTAAGAGGAGTGTTGGCTATCTACCTCCGTTGGATCGCCAATTCCAGGAGGTTTTGCAATTTGGATAGAAAGGAGTCCTCCTATAGCAACGTCAACGTCAACGTCAACGTCAACCAGGTCTTCCTCTGGAAGATTACTCAAAGGAGGATTTGATTCCCCATCAGAAGAAGTGACTGTACTGGGCTTGTTAACTGGACGGTCTTGTGGAGTTCTAGGGGGCCGCCACCCTGTGGACTTATGCCTAGCCCAAGTAGCTTTCTTTCCCCTCCCCTTCCCGTGGTAGGCGCACCTTCACCAGACATAATGGGCTGGTAGGGTGTCCCCTTATGTTGGGAATGCTTGAGTTGGTGGAGGCCTAAAAAGACTCCCTTGGAGGAGAATTTAAAACCCTTCCTGGATCCACTTGTTTCCCAAACCCCATGGATCTGGCCCACAACTTCCTTAGCTTTAAATGGATTTGGAATCTTCTGGAATTCATCCTTTAGAATTGTAAATCCACTCCTGACCCAAACTTCTCCTCCAATAGTCCTAGTACACCAAATCGAGATCCTTGCGAAAAATCCTCAATATTATCTCCTTGATTGCTCGATTTCTTAGAAACTTCCTTAATGCCAGTAGGATGATTTTTAGTAAGCCTCCAAATTTGCTGTCGTATTCCAGCAACTTCCGGATTCTTTGCAGATAATTGGCCATGATTATGCTCTGTTTTGTTTACATGCTGCCCTGCAATGCTGACTGCGGAAGATCAGCCATGCGCCGCCGAAGAGGTCTCTTGGGTAACATACATGGCCCGAATTGACTGTCCGCTGTTTTATGTATAGGGCGGTCAGAATCACCCGTTGTATTTGATTCCGAAGGTGTGGGCGCGACTTGTACCGGTGGTTGTACCTCCCTCGCATTTTTTGGACACCCAATGTCCCGGTGTCCGTATAATCCGCAGCCAAAACTGAAAGTTTTTAGTGGGGAAAACAATCTTATGTTTTCTGTCTCATTAATGTGAGAATAGTGTATAATTTATAGATTTGTCCAAGTGACAAATCCTAAACAGATTAGAAGTAGAAGTCCTAACTAAATACAACTAGGAAACACATTAGAAGTAGAAGTCCTAACTAAATACAACTAGGAAACACAATTATACACAGTTTAGGATTAATAGTAATTCTATTGTAAATATATGTCTAACAAAAACAGATCAATTGCAGACCTTCGTACTAGTAATCCTATTATAAATATATGTCTAGCACTCCCCCTCAAGTTGGAGCATGAAGGTCAGAAATGCCCAACTTGGAAGCTAATCGATGAAAATATGTCGGATGAAGTGCTTTAGTAAGAATATCGGCAGGTTGCTCTTCACTTCGAATATAGGCAGGATAGATAAAACCGTCTTGAAAAGCATCACGAACAAAATGACAATCTATTTCAATGTGTTTAGTGCGTTCATGGAAAACAAGATTTTCAGCGATATGAAGAGCAGTCTGGTTATCACAATGCAATGGAATGGGGCGAGTGACAGGAACATGAAGATCTCGCAGGAGAATAGATAACCATTTAAGTTCACATAAAGTCATAGCCATAGAGCGATATTCAGCTTCGGCAGATGAACGAGAAACAGTATGTTGTTTCTTTGTCTTCCAATAAATAGGGGACCCACCAAGAGAGATAAAGTAACCAGTGAGAGAGCGTCGAGTTATCGGGCAGGTGGCCTAATCGGAGTCACAATATGCAGTTAACGAAAGAGGAGAGTTAGAGGAAAGAAAAATGCCACGTCCAGGACTCCCTTTCAGATAACGTACAACTCGGATAGCAGCATCCCAAGAGCATGACGAGGGGCGTGCATAAATTGAGCAAGTGTATGTACAGCATATGCAAGTTCGGGCCGAGTGAGTGTGAGATATATTAGCTTGCCTATAAGTCTTCGATAGCGATCTGGGTTGTCAAACAATGATCCAGATGCTTTTGCTAGCTGATGATTAGGTTCCACAGGAGTACATGCCGGCTTGGCACCTAATAAACCCATTTCAGAGAGAATTTCCAATGTGTATTTTCGTTGGGATAAAAATAATCCCGTGGAGTTTCTTGCAATTTCTATGCCCAACAAATATTTGAGCGACCCCAAATCCTTCATGTGAAAGCACTTGTGTAATGAAGCTTTGAATTTTTCAAGTGTGGATAGGAAATTTCTAGTAATGAGTAAATCATCCACATAAATAAGAACACATAGATAAATATTCTCTCGAGAATATGTGAAAAGAGAGTAATCTGCATAAGACTGAGAAAAACTCATAGATCACAATGAATTAGGTCAAAATTTGTAGATGTTTTATTGATGCTAAGAGGAAAACAATCACGAGTTTGTTTGGCACGTAGACAAATATTACAAGGTGATGTTCTAGTTGTAGAGTCTTTAGAATTACCCAAAAAATGATTGACGACATAATCTGAAGGATGTCCCAACCGTATATGCCATAGTGTGCTTGAATCAAGGACTATGCTAGAAAATGTGTATAATTCCTTCAATTCCATAGGTTTGTAGAAGAAGATCCCATTCCTCTGCTCACCCACTCCAATCGGCCTCATCGAGAGACGGTCCTGTATAAAACAAAATTTGTCAGAGAGTGTGATAAAGCTTTGCAAATCTCTTGCCAATTGAGACAAAGAAATTAAATTGCATGTCAGTTCAGGAATTAGCAACACTCTGTGGAGTTGTAATGTAGGACTTAAAGAGACCATTCCTTCGTGCACAACAAAAGTTTTGGCACCGTTAGGTAATCCAATAATATGCGGACAGATAGGATGTATATTTTGTAAAAAAAAATTCCTACCAGTCATATGGTTAGAACACCCTGAATCTAAAATCCAAAAATTTTTCATACCAAATAACTTGTCAGATTGCATATTATTTGAGGTTTGAAAGGCAGTCAACAGGGTTGACCACTGGTCAACAGTCAAAGCTGGTAAGGGGCTCGGGCCCTGCCGGGCACTGCCTGGCCCGTTTCTGCTGGAGCTCGGTCCGATGCCCGGCCCGGTACTGTAGATCGGCCCGCGGTCTTCTTCTTCTCCAGCGCGCCGGCGACTGCTGGGAGTGTCCGCCGCCGCAGTTGTTGTAGAATAGGCCCACGCCTCGGTCGATCTTCCTCCATCGCGCGGTCTGGGCATCGCCGGTGGCTGCCTGCCGCCTCGCCCAAGCCCAGACCTACCTCCTCGCCAAGAGCCGTGATTCGCCGGTGAGAAGCCGCGGCCGGCGGGTTTGGGAGGATTTCGAGGCCACCAATCCGGATAGCCAACAAGCTGGAAACATCCGGTGACATCGTGGCCGGCACGTCTGCAGTGGGAGCAGAAATTTGATGAAGAAAGAAATTTTTCTTGGTTCGGGCGGCGGCGAAGGTGGCGCCATCTCCAGAATAATCTTCTTTTCATGTCGAATTTTTGTGCTGTTCTTCTTTACAGATTTGAGCAAGAACAGTACGTAATTTGGGTATAGGTTCTTGTTGGATCATATGGGAACGAACAGTGCCATAAATTGCACTATTTAATCCCATTAGAAATTGGAAAACCTTCTCGTTTTCTCTTTCTTTTATGATAAAATTCAACAGATCTGTGTCTGTGCTGGGCGGAAGTTGAGTATAGTTTTCTAGTTCGCCCCATACCTTTTTAGACGTGAAAAATACACGTGTACTGAATCACCGCCTTGCTTACAATTTGCCAATGCTGCTTTTAATTCATATATTCGTGGGCCGGTGCCAACTAGAAATCGTTCCTTCAAGTCTATCCATAATTCATCAGCTCTCTCTGAATGATATATGGTGGATCGGAGAGAGGGTTCGATAGTATTGAGAATCCAAGAGTTTACAAGATTATTGATCTCCCACCATTCTTCTTTTTTATCTTGATCACCTTCAGGAATTGGAATTATTCCATCAATGAATCCCAATTTCTTCTTCGATCTCAAGGCCATGCGCATGGCTCTTGCCCATTCTGCATAATTATTATCTGTTTCTGTCTCTTTCAACTGGACCGTTGTTAGAATCAATCCAGGTCCATCAGTGGATGCCACATAATAAGCATCTTTCTTTATTCTGTGAACATGTCTTTCTTCCACCATGTCATTATTAACATTGCCAATATTGTCGTTACTCATTTTGAGAAATTTCAGACAATTGGCTCTGATACCATGTTAGAATTTTTGGATTTTGGGCCTAACTCACCCCAAAAGGTACCTCAAGAGGGGAGGACTGCCCAAGTCTTTATAAGTTGTAATTATTTTCTTTAATTAGCCGATGTGAAATTCTCAACACACCCCCTCACGCCCAGGAATGGACATCTGGTGCGTGGAATTTTGCAGGATTGGACATCTGCGCAGGTGGCCCAACTCGAGCAGTCCAACAACTGGCTCTAATACCATGGAAGTTTCCAGTGGGGAAAACAATCTTATGTTTTCTGTCTCATTAATGTGAGAATAGTGTACAATTTATAGATTTGTCCAAGTGACAAATCCTAAGCAGATTAGAAGTAGAAGTCCTAACTAAATACAACTAAGAAACACATTAGAAGTAGAAGTCCTAACTAAATACAACTAGGAAACACAATTATACACAGTTTAGGATTAATAGTAATCCTATTGTAAATATATGTCTAACAAAAACAGATCAAGTGCAGACCTTCGTACTCAACTGCCTGAACATGCCCCAGAATAGAAATAAATAGTACTTGTGGCTTCTCCAAGTCTATCTCAACGCAGACCCTAACAAACTTTTCCTGAGCCGTGAAGAGAGTGGTAGGATCCACTTTCACTACCCGACCTACAAGGTTTCCCATGTTCAACAGGAAATTCTCCTAAAAGAATTCGATAGGTATTTAGGGAAATCGCATCCAAACAAGAGTAGTTGTGATTTTATATTTAGATGGGCGAAAATTAGGTTTCCAATTCGCAGTGAGGTAATGACCCAATACCACCGAAAGACCATCATTGAGGACATGATCGTAATCCTTTTGTGACCGAAAACGTACTAGATAGTACCCTCCTTCCAAGTCGATGAACTCACATTCCCAGTCCAGCTTCCAAAGTTCCGAGATCCTCTGCATCAGAAGCTTGTGAGAAATATTGCGACCAAGTACCTTGATAATTAGCGCCTTTTGCCAAGGACACCAGAGATGTTGATAGTTTGCAAAATCAATCGTCATACACGGCATAGAGCCAGGGGATAAAGCAGCTTGCTGAATCAGTGCCCGGGAGATCAGTCTCCAAGAAAAGCCTCAACTTATCCTCTCCCTCATAGAAAGGAGGTAAGACTTTGGTCTACGTAATGGTGTCCTTAAAAGGACTTGTGGTTCTTACCATTGAGTGCAATTACTAATGTTAATAAAAGTTTATTATCAGTGGTATAATTTCAATAACATAGATGTAATATTTTTTTCATTTAATTTACGAAAGTGATAAATATTTCGAAATAAATAATGTATGTACAAGCAACAATTATATAGTAATAGTTTATAATTATAATATATAATTATAGTTTAAAACCTCATAAACTTGTATAAAAAAAATTTCCAGAGTATATTTTTATTTTTTGAAGAAGCATTCTAATTCAGATATCTCTTATATATATATATATATATATAGATTATATATGGAATGTTAATTTTAGTATTCTTATCTATTATAAGAGATAAGAGTAGAGAAAAGAAGATAATATTATTCCAACCGAAATTCGAGCACATGTTCTAATTATTTGAAAATCTACAGCAATTTCATTCTGAGTTGGCGAATATTTGCTTCGGAAAAAAGCTATTCTGGAAAAAAGTACTGGTCCAATTAAAATGGCCCTGTTGGTTATAGCGGGCTTGGGTAGCAAATTGAAAAAAAAAAGGAAAAAGTATTGGTCCAATTAGGGTGGGCCGTTTGGTTATAGAGTGGCTCCAACAGTACCGATCCGTGATCCTTACAATGTCGAACTCCAAAGGGGGATGTTTTCGCTGCTCTGTGAAGCCAGTCAGTCTCACGCGGTGCCCTCTGCTCTAAGAACTGAGTGGCCCAAGCCTTCGCCTAATACATAGGGCCCAACTCCAAACACTTTTATACCCTCACTTGAGTTACAAGCCGAAGTTACTGGGCTCGGCGAATCGGTTTCAACATCTGAAACTTATTTAGAATTCAGTTTCTTTCAGGATTTTTCATGTGGGACATAACCGAAACAGGTTTATGGTTCAGTTTTTGGATTTTTTGTTCAGTATCTACTTATTCAAGCATTACAAAATCCCATTCCCATAATAGGCTTTTGTGTTTCTTGCTTCCTTCCGAGAGCCATAAACATGAGAACACCTACTCCCCATCAGCTAGAAGATGAATATGCAAGGAAAGAAAGAAATGGCTCTTCTTTGTTATAGATTATCCACTGTTTTGGGGCATCACAAGTGCAAGTATTGCATAAAAAATATAATTATGCATATGCAAGAAATAAAGATCATAACATTGTACGCAACAAAATCTCAAATCTGAAAATTTGAAGACGAGAAAAATATAGCAATAATACAATTTATTTAATATTTTGAAGTTATAATATTTTTTAAAGAAATTCTTAATTTTTAGGAGAATCTTCTTCAACAAAATATTGATTCGAGGATTTGAAAGTTTGATTTCGGATCGAACGAATTTTGATTAGTGAACTTAAAGGCTTGAAAGCTTGATCTTCAATTGGATGAACTTTAGTTTTGAATCGAAGACTTGAAAGCTTAATCTTGAATCGGACAAACTTTGATTGTGAGCTCGACGGCTCGAGAGCTCTGATGATGAACAAGAGCTTGAGAGCTTGATCTTGGACTGAAGAACTTTTGAAACTTTATTTACTCCTCCGGATGAGGAACTCGAAGAACACTTGATGATTTGAAGAAGACCTTTATTGGAGAGTCTTCAGGGAGCTTCGCCTGAAGTTGGGGTCTCTGAATGCCTTCTTCTAGATGCCTCTGACTAATCTCTCAATCTTGGAGAAGACCCTTATTTATAAACGGATATGGAGTTTTAACCATCAGTGGTTGAAATTAGTCCAATCCTTTATTTGGGAAGGCCTAATGAGTTTCACAAATTATTTAAAATTTATTTTAAAAAGACTTTTGGCTCAATTTAATTCGACCAAAAGACATATAGGTCTTGTATTTATTGGTCTTTATTTAAAGTAAATTTGCATATAATTTAAATAATCCAGCCCAATTTGAATGGTCCAATGACTTCTTTATCAATTTAATTTAAATAATACACACTAAAATATTATTTTATTTAGTCATTAAATAAATTAATTGAAAATTTGACGGGCTTTATTTTCATATGTTAAAATTATGTGCCACGCAGGATAACATGATAATAAAAAAATTTGAGATTGATATTTATTGTATGTATATATAAAAAGTTATAAATACATGAATTGATACACAATATGCATATGTAAAAAGTTATAAATACATGAACTGATATACAAAATATATACACATATACATTAAGCTCTTTTTTTTTATACAAGAATGTATGTATTTAGCCAGTTGAGATCGTGAATACATCTTCTAATATAACTCCTTTTATACTAATTTATTAACAAAATCATATAGAATAAAAGATAAAAAATATTAAATGAAAAAGTAGTACTAAAAAAAGTGCATCAAAAAATATATGAAAAAATATATTATACAATTTCGAATGGTATTTGTCATCCTAGGTAGCTTTCTGTTTAAATTTAAGTCGCAATAAGACAAAAGACAAAGCAAGGTGGAACCATTTTCTGGATTTTCTATTAAACTTTTCTCTCTTATATTTTCTTAGAGAAATTGGTAAATTATGTTCGTGAAGTATTTATATTTTTCAATTTGTAACCATAAAGTATTTTTTAGTAACCATAAAGTATTTTTTATACAAGAATGTATGTATTTAGTCATTTCAGATCGTGAGTACATCTTCTAATATAATTTCTTTTATACTAATTTATTAACAAAATTATATGGAATAAAAGATAAAAAATATTAAATGAAAAAGTAGTACTAAAAAAAGTGTATCAAAAAATATATGAAAAAATGTATTATACAATTTCGAATGGTATTTGGCATTCTCGGTAGCTTTTTGTTTAAATTTAAGTGGCAATAAGACTAAAGACAAAGCGAGTTGGAACTATTTCCTAGATTTTCTATTAAACTTTTCTCTCTTATATTTTCTTAGAGAAATTGGTAAATTATATTCGTAAAGTATTTATACTAACCATAAAGTATTTTTAGTAATGTATATCCATAGAGATTTTACAATACTATTGTAAAAATATTTTTGTCCTTACAAAATATTAAATGAGATGCATTTTACTTAAATTATATTGTTAAATGGATCGAGTTTAACCAATGTTTAATCCCAAACAAAAGGGATCATCATTTCAAAGTCACGGAGATCTTCTGAAAGCACAAAAATTCCCTAACAACAACAACACATACTAATTACAAATGAAAAGTTTCTAAATTCAACCATGATATTCATCAAATGTCATTTTTTTGTAATTCGAAAAAACTTTATATATAAACTACTAAAGGAAAATTTTATGATTACAAATTGAAAAATATAAATACTTTATGGTATAATATACTAATTTCTCTTTTCCTTATTTTGATTTCCTCTTATAAGCTTCACTAAAAGAAAAAAGTTTTTTTTTCTTTCCTCAGCAAAAATCCTTGAATCAAAGAGACACTAAAGGACAGTAAGGAGAAAACAATAATTTAATCGTGTTATTTAAATTCCCTTGGAATTTACAAAACTCATCAACTAACGATGCCCTCCATTAGCAGATTCAACAATATTTGTCTTCGCTTCCTGTGAGAAAAAAGTGCCTGGCAAAATTCCTTGCACAATGCCATTCTTATCACAAATCAGTTCCAGCTTCTTGAAAGATTGCCCCCTCCATTTCTTCATTTGACTTGAATTTCTGCCTCTCAGCTTTTCCCATCCTTGCCACAGCACCTTCAAACCAACAAACAAAAGAGAACATTACTACCGAGTCTGCATCTTACACAAGAATGCAAGTGATTCTACGTACTGACATGGGATCATGTGAAATAGAAGCCTTGGTATGGTAGATCATGGAGAATAATTAATGTTAAAGAAACAAATCAAATGCAACTCAAGAATCCACACAATAAGGTGTTGCTTTCTTGTAGACAGTTTAGCACCCAGTCCCAAGCAATTACAAAAACACAGAACTCTACCTACTTATCAGGACTGTGGCTCATGGAGAGAATCAACAAGTAATCTTGGACCTTTATTCAAACAGAAAGGCAAGTTTCTCGACCAATTCATCCACTTTTGTTGCCAGACCATCCCACTCAAAGAAAGACAAATGCACTGCCCAGTCTCAAAAAATTTGCACTTTTCTCTTTTTTCTGCTGTATTTTATTTTTAGCTTGTGGCAGCACTTTAAAAGATACCATCCGAAAGCAATGATATCAGAGCCTTAAAAAATTAACCCCATCTTATTGTTGCATATTATTTCAGAATACAAATCATCGACTAACTGGCAAAGAAATTTGAGGATGAGGAACTGATGCATGACATAGGAACAGGTGTGAAGCGGGGATAAGTCTATCTTTTATAGGAGAAAGGTAATAGTTTTGTAGCATAAACACTAAAATGTCAAAGAGTAAAACATTTTTCCCTCAGAGGTTCAGGAGAATCACCTTTTGTATAACTTCTTTGAACCACAGGGACAAGGAGAATTCCTACTTATTTGCCCACTCTTAGCCAAATTTGACCGAGCAACCTCCATGGGGGTGGATCCCACCAACTTCTGAACCTATAAATTACAAATACAAATGGGTAAGAACTGGTTCATTGTGCAAAATATGTGTATGGTTAGGACTTTGTTTCCGTCTTTCCAAACAAGTTCTTAAAAAGCATCAATAATACCAGGTGATGAAAGAGGTTTGATCACCTAGAAATTTCTTTTGGCTCTTCATACCAGGGAGTAAACCATAAGAAATAGATGCAAACCGAAGTGACCATACCAACATGATGCTGTGAAAAGAATAGAGAAGTTTGTTTGGAAATATGCAATTACAATGAACTCTTTAAACTTCCGGCCTACACTGACACAGTTTCTCATTCATTTCACATTGATGTCTGGAAGGGCACATCCACTCAAGGGTCATCCAGTGTCTCATTATTTACCTTTGTTTTCCAGATTCATTTGCAGAAAAGGTAGTGTAAATTAGATTCTGAAATTTGAAATGTTGATCTCCTAAGTTACAAAACTTCACAACTAGGGTAGTACTTTTTAATTATTTAATGTGATACCTTTTAATTATTTTATGCGATATATATATATATATATAACAACAACAAAAAATCCGAATGAAAGTACATGAATTCTAAAACATATTGATTACAATATAAAGAGATACTGAAATAGAATCATCCTCAACATAAGTATACTTTTTAATTATTTAATGTGAAATATATATATATATATATATATACATATATGGGTTTGGAACCGATCCTGATGCTTACACAATCTAGGAGCAGTACTGAGTCTACAAAACCTCTATTCATCGGTTCAAATCCGACCTTCCCGAGACCCACTCAACAATAATCAGATTTTCTCAATCCACAGAAAAAGGAGCCAGTGGACTGTGGAAAACGAGATTGTAGCCTTTTTTAACCGAGGTCATACGGGAGACCTGTTTCATTTGGCATCAAGAGCTGCTAGTTACAAACCTGCCCCACGCATCTAACCAGCTCGTATGGTTCACCGGGAAGGCTTGACCTGATACAAGGAAGTAATGGAAGGACGCTTCCTTGCCTTTGATCTTTGCTTTGATGCATTCCCACCAATCAGTGGCCCTTGTTCTTCTCATTAGAGATGACGGCCCGAGTTCGATCTAGTTTAGTATCAAGGTGATTCTCTTTCTATTCAGAACCCAGAGCTAAAGGAGGACTCAATCTTGATACGATGAGTGCTGGCAACGACAGAAAGGAAGGGGTCCATGTCACTGCTGCAAACCAGACTTCTTTATTCTTGATAGCCGCAAAGTAGGGAGATAAACAAGGACACCTGTAAACTTGATAGCGTCTATTAGAAAGAGCGGCTAAACGAATAGATCTCTTAGCAACCAAAGGGCAAGTGCTAGTGAGTCTCATTTTGGCCGCGTAGCTCTCTTTCTTAAACTTCGCTGCGGCCATGATAAATCTCTGTCCTGTAAGACTCGTTTGGCAAAGTCATTATCAATGAATTCCCAAGCAAGCCACCAACTTGAGAAGCATGTGTCGCCAGAAAGCATTGCCTGTAGGTTTGCACTTGTAGCTTACCTTTCAGTGTGTGTATATATATAAATACATAAACTCTTTTACTAAACCTTTCGGTTCCGGTATCCGTCGACCTTAGGGCATACCAAATCATATAATCGATCGGTCACCTATCGGAATGGGAAAAAACCGTACCGCTGCCATCCCTAACCTCTCAAGTTAAATCCATCTTCTAAATTCATAGTTCTCATATTTTAATGAGATCATCCATCAGAAACTAACCAAATGGCCTCTCTTTCTTTTGCAAAATACTTACATGGTCATAGTTCTTGCGGGCATAAGCTTAAGAACTTGTACACTTCTAGAAGGTACAATATGCAATGCTTGAGGTATAAATTTCCAACCCGGTGGTCTTGAAAACGGGGTAACTAAGTATTTTCTCCTTGCTTACTAAATCAGTACAATACAATAATTGCCTTGATAAATCTCAAAAGTAAACCAGAATCTATAAATCATCAACATTCTAATTCCTATAGTCCCAAACAGAATGTGACATCCTCCACATCTCTTTTGTATTAATCCATTTCTCACAAATTACAATAGATTTAAAAAGGGGAAAAAAAGTCAAACTTTCTGAGGTGTGAGATGCCATTACATTCATTATAATCAAATGAAAAATCCCCAAAATTAACATGAAAATAAATGACAACAGCAAAAAAAAAAAGCAGTAAACCGACTAGGCAAAATCTTGGCGGATAAACCAACTAATGAAGAGAAGGAAAATAGCCAAAGCTTGTATCACTCAGAATAATAACAGCATAAATATGGAAAAAACAAAGACTAAAGAACACCTATAATGGAACGAAATGCTCCTTAAATCTTTACTGCTTATTTTTAAACTAATAAATGGGAAGCAAAAGAGACAACTGCAATGTTCCAAAGTATATCTTGAAACTCAATTCATTGGGCATGAAATATCTAATGATGAGGCTTTGTCTCATCATTAGACATGCCACCACCTCCAAAAATTGCAGAAATAAAGTATATTGCAAGAGACAGTACCTCAGCTAAACTCCTTGGCATTGGTTTTCCTTCTGCCTTTAACTTCTCGATTTTTCGCTGCGCTTCTTTGGCCCAAGAAAACTTTGCCAAGGCATTCTCGACATCAGCTATTGTACAATTACACTTTTTTGCTGCCTCTTGTTTCTGACTAGTTAGGAGATTCTACAAAAAAATCAATACATTTGAAAGTTAAGCAATTGTAGCCAACAGGAGGATGAATGCCGAAACATAAAATGAGTAAACAGAACTTCTCATAATGAAACATTTCAGATCCAAATTGAGGTTCAGGAGATAATAAACTAAAAATATAAAAACATGGAACTTTATCTATCTGGAAATGCCTAACAGCATTTCTTAATTCTTTGATTCAACAGATTCCGTCAGAAGCAGTTATATTCAGATTCAAGGGAGATTCAGGTACATAATGACAACGAGGAACTGAGTAGGAGAAAAATCATAGTTTGATTGTTGCAGAGTTCAAAATGCTTGCTAATAGTAACTTCTTTTATCTGTGTAGCATAACAATTTCCCATATATTAAACAAAAGGCAACTGTTAAAACATCACAATTCCATATTTTGCATCCTGTTGAAAAATTAGGATTGGGTCTAATTCTACCCCTAAAAGGTACATTTTGAGGATGAAGACTGCCCAAGCTTTAACATTGGACTAAGTTGCTCTGATACCATGTAGAGAAATTGGTTTTTGCATTTTTTTTTTTTTTGGGGTGGGACAATGCTTGAGTGCTTGCTATGCCTCTCCATCCTTATATGTTTATAGTATACAACATACTATATTTACAATCAATCAAGCTATAATTGTGGGATTTATTCAAAAATCTTCCTAATTAAGCTATACAATCAATCATTTACCAATCAGCATCCCCCCTGAAGGTGGGGCATGCAAGTCATAGGCTCCAAACTTGTTGTATATATACTCCAGTCTTGTCCCTCTTAGGAATTTAGTGAACATATCCGCAAGTTGATCATTAGTACCAACAAAAGATGTGACGATATCTTTGGAGACTAACTTTTCCCACACAAAGTGACAATCGATTATGTAAAGAATCGATTATTTTGCTCAATGCCCAATGCATGCACAATAATTGGCGATCCAATTTTATAATCACCATTATGTATAAACCAAAGGAATCTTCCCCTGGCCGTGCCTTCTAAATTCTCCCCAGCAGCATCCATGTTTTCCATGTCAACTCAGTTACCGCCTATTGCACCAGATTGTGTCTAATTAGTATCACTGTAAAGTGATTACAGTCAGGGGATAATTCCTTTAAGCGTCAAAAACAAAGGCAAACACATAACCATAAATTCCAGGTCCCTTAGATTACAGCAAATACCATAAATTGCCTAAACTTTTAATTTCATAAGAATTTTACAAGTATTTCTACATATTCGATCTTCTTCACAATGGCAAGGTTTGACCGTTGCCCAAACTATGACTGCATCTGCATCACAAGTACCTCTGTCCAATTATGTTAGAAGAGTAAGGACAAGTCCACCTTAAATTAACAACAAACATGGTGAAAAGCGTAAAGAAGGTTCCCTTTTATCATTTATGGTCTATCAGAATATCTATGCCATTTGCAAAATAAAGTAGAGTAGGACCAGCTGAAATATCAGTGGAAATTGTAAACTATCCAACAAAATATCTCATCCATGACATGGTGAGTGCAATTCACGCCATTCAAGAATTTTACTTGATATTGTATAAGTTTAAACTGCATTCCAGTGAGTGAGAATGAAGAAAAGAAGATCTGACAAAGATATTTTTTTCTTTTTAATATAACTTATATGATTTTGTAATATTGTAATGATTGATATAGATCCTTGGTTTATAGCTAACAGAAGATACTTTTAGAGATTTGATTGAATTGTTCAAAGAGCATGATAATGGAAAATCAATTGCTGTGTGACTTTATCTTGAAAGTTAAACAACTAGGCTTTGGATCATTCTTTTCTTCTTAATTTTTCTTTTCCCTAATGAAATTTGATCTAAATGACCTAGGTAATGCAATCTTCAGAGGAAAAAAGATGAGAAAATGAACAAAAACAAATCCCCTACAGAGCAAAATGACAAAAGAACTATAAGTTTAATGGCTATCCTTTTCCATTAAAATATCAACCACAGACTACCAATCTTCAGAAACTTCCGTAGCAAGCAGATTATCATTTCACGTGTATAAAGTAATTGAATATCAAATATCTCAACAGCCATCAAATAAAATTTTGAGGTTTTTCACAATAATCTACAAAATGTAAATATATGAAACAAGCTAACAATTACACAACAAAGACTGAAGGAATGAAATACCCACATCTCCTGTAGGATCAAAAGCCCCAAGACATCTGATAATTGCTTCCTGCTTCTTGAAGGCATCTGAAAATGTAGCTTCACTACTTCGTCCCACTATATACTGCTTGAAGGCCCCTACTTTCCTTGCTTTGCTCATCTCATCTGCAAAGCCTATGTTCCACCCCACCCCAAAAATTTTACATGAAAATCAGTAAATGATAATCAACACGCATAATAATGTGCAATAAAAGATAACATTTGTTCCTTCACTGGTACATCCAAAGCAGAATCATAGATGCATATTCACAGATCTATAGGTGAATAACATATATATAATGATGATTGTGCAATCATATTGTGCTGCCTATTCTTTGTACAATCATATCATGCTTTCAGACGGAACATGTCATTTACAAGGCTTTCAAGGAAAAGTTTATTCAACCCTCCATAACATACTAACCAAACCAACTGAAGTGACAAGCAATATATCCTTTTGCATTCAACTTTTTATGCGAAACAATATTCTCTTGAACAATAACACCATTCATTACAGGAAGCGCTTTGCTAATTTCTTAAAACAAAGAAGGAAACAAAATCTTTTCAGCACAATTAGTCAAATATCAACCTTTCAACTTATACATGTACATCAGACGAGTTCGCAGCGTTATAAGCAGTCCCAATAGGGTGGAGGGAGGAGCTTACGGAGTAGAGTGAAGGGGTCAGCGGAAGTGGAAGTAGAAGCAGCATCAGGTGAGGTTTTCTTGCCGGTGAAGACCCCTTTGATCTTGTCCATCCATGAGGCATTTAGCTGCGCCGTGGAGGAGATCCACCGGTGCTCCGACGGTAGCAGGCGCCCGTGACGGTGGCCGAAAAAAGCTCTTGCCGACAGAAACAAATGCCTAGAACGAATCATTAGAGACTAAAGAAGGATCCTATAGAATTTAGAAGGGAAAAAAGTGGTGAGGGGTTTAGGGGTTTTAGAAGTTCCAAAACGACATGGTTTTGACTTCTCAATGCTGATTCTCCACTTTCTTAACGATTGACGAATCTACCCTATCTTATTTTTTCTGGGTTTTTCTTCCCCTCCATTTTTGTGTGTTTTGGAAGAACTTTTGCATTTCATATTGATAATTTCACTGCAAAAACTATCAAAACTAATATACTTATTGATAAATTACATATGAATAATATTTAAAATAGATGGCGGTATTAAAATATTTTGACGGACTTCAAATATTATAATAGAGTTGTTAATAATCTAACTAAATGGATTAATTTTTTCCGTTAAATTAAGGATCTCCTTTTATCTGTTTGTGGTGACGGAGGAAGTGTAAAGGTAACCCTTTATATTTAGACTATAAAAGTTTATTTAAAAAATAAATTAGCATATTTACATGATATGTCAAGTGAGATATTTGAATTCGAATCGCTTAGTGTTATTGTTTGAGAGCCTTATGTCCTCTTTTTGTTCCCGAATTAATGGATGACTCTCGAATATTGAGTTACCAAAAAGTTAATATATCCACCTAAAAAAGAATTAATATTTTTGTTTTGAAAAAATATATAAATATATTAGCTGAAATCTGCTACACAAGCAGAGTGAATACAAGAGGGCATCGGAAGCCCTTCCCCTAAAACCCCCTCCCACCTCCATCACTTTTCTTTGAAGGATCTGGACAAATTTCCAAACATTAAGAAGGCTCTTTCTAAAGAAGAAAATAGTTGCTAGTGTCACTTTCAATGACAAAAGAATAGACCTCAATTGAATAGTGATAGATAAATTACGCGTCAAAATATAAAATATATGTACAAATGAATAAATTTAAATATTTTTTTCTTTAAAATTCACTTTCTCTCTTTATATATTCTTTTCCACCAATGTGGTGATGTTTACAAAATTTGAAGTTTTTAAAGTTAAAAATAGATAATTTTGAAGATTATATACACAATAAGATTAATTTTGAGATAAAAATTAAAAAATATACTGAAAAAACTTAGAAGGGGGTGGTGAATAAGATTTTTGGCTAATTTTTAAAAATTCTTTTGTGTGATTAAAATATAAACCTCTAATTTTGTTTGAGAAAGAATTCTTAAACTCTTTTTAATAAAATTCCCAACAAAACAAAATCTCATAATTATGACAATCAAGCAAACAGTATAGAGTAAGAGGCTCAACAATTTATAGTGGTTCACTTTCTCAAAGAGCTACATCTACTACCTTGCGTTAACACCCAAGGATTTTTCAAATCTGCTATAAACAAAGTATACAACAATCACAATTTTGAGGATCACTCACCAAGGGTTTTGCAAGCAACCTCAATTTCCAACACAAATGCAATCAAAGGATAATCCAAGGGATTTTTCAACACAAACCTTTGATATTAATAAAAGAGATATGAGTAAAGAACAATGTTACTAAGTGATCTTGAGAAGGAGAGATACAACTCAATTGAATGCTTCTACAAGCTCCTCTTTACTTCTTCTTTAATGAAGATCAACAATGAAGCTCAAGAAGATGTTTTTGTGAGATAAAAGGTGTTTTAATGAATGTACTTTAAAGCTCTTTAAAAGTTCTTAAATGATCTTAATAAATATTTCACCAAACTTCTTGCTGTACAGCTAAAAAAAAAAATTTAATATATACAGGAAAGAGAAAAGTAACTGTTACTATCTGTGTAACGGTAATATTTTTCACAGTAAAAAGGAAAACTGGACGACCGGTTTCTAAAAAACGGACGTCCAATTTCCTTATACAAGAAAATCGGATGAGCCCTTTTCTAAAATAGGACGGCCACTTTTGAAACAAAAAGATTCAAACGCATCCTAAAAAAATCGGATGACCGATTTTTCTAAAACTAGAAAACAGAACAACCGATTTTTGAAAAAGATTTTACAGCCAGTATTTCCCAGAAAAGAGCTTTTCCTTCCATTTCAAGGACATGTATTCTTGATACTCTAATGACTTAATGACTTATGTACTCAAAAGACCAGATTGCAATGCTCCATTTTGGAAAGAAAATTTGTTACTGGATTACCAAATTTATTTTCTCAAAGAATTATTAATCATCTTCAAAAAGAAATGGGTTTAGAACAAATCGATTTTAATCTAATGACTTATGGTCAATTATTTGCATTCATAAAACAAGAAGCTTTATCAGCATGTCAAGAACTAAAATTTCAAGCTAAATATGGAAGTGAAAGAAGAGAATTAGGTTCATTTTGTGAAGAGAATTAGGAATTAAAGGAATCAAAGCCCCTTCTGCCCAAAATAAGAAAAAATTCTTAGCCTACAAAAAATATAAACCACGAAAACCTAGATATTCAAAAGAAGATTATTATAAAAAATCAAATAAAAATTCTTACAAAAATATTACTTGTTATAAATGTGGTAAAAAAGGTCATAAAGCAAATGTTTGTAGAAGTAATAAGAAGATTAATGAGATTCTTGATAAATTTCCTGAATTAGATAAAGATTTGAAAGAAAAATTAAGTATTTCATTAGTTCAGAATGATTCATCAGATGATAATCAAGATGATTTTCAAAGTTTCGGCAGCTCCGATGAGGGTAATTTATCTTCTCCCTGTGCTTGTAAGGCAATTAATATGATTAAATACTCCAATAATACAGTAAAAGATCAAAAAGAATTAATTTTTGATATCATTCAGGATCTTCCCCCTGAAGCTCAGAAAAAACAATTAGAAAAATTAAAAGATTTGATTCTTAAAGAAGAGTCTAGTTCTGCTAGATTAGTTGAACCTTTTAGTATTTCAAAAATGTTTGAAAGATATCCCCAAATGAACCCTCAAATTAGGCAAAATCCCACAAAAGAATTGCAATCCGAAATAAATTTGTTAAAAGCACAAATAAAGGAATTAAAAGATAGAGTATTAAGTGTAGAAACAAAAAATTTAGAATTAGATACTCAAATCGCATTAGTACAGTCAAAAATTACTAAAGGAAAAGATGTAATTATTGATTCATCCATCCAATCACCAGAATTCACTTTAGCTGAAATTCCAATACCAAAAGAACAACCTTCTGATTCTAAATTTATTTCAATAATTGAAAAGATTACTTTTCAAAAATGGAATATCTACGTTACTATTTCAATAGGAACTTTCAAATCTACTTTCACTGCTATGCTTGATAGTGGAGCAGACCAAAGCTGTATTCGTGATGGTTTAGTCCCCACAAAATATTATGTACCAACAAATGAATCTTTAGTAACTGCAAATGGTATGCCTTTACAGGTCAAAGGTAAGTTAGTCAAAACTGCTATTTGCAATGGTAATTATTGTTTCAAACATCAATTTGTTATAGTAGAAGATTTAAATACTGATATCATTTTAGGCACACCCTTTCTCACTCAAATTTATCCTTTTTGGGTTAATCAAAATGGATTAGGCACAAAAATAATGGGTAATCAAGTTATATTCAAATTTTTGAGTCCTGTCAAACATAAAGAATTACTTATGTTACAAGGAAATTCAATATATCAGCAGGTAAATACTATTCAAAGAATTCAAAATAAAATTAATTTTTTGAAAGAAGATCTTTCATATGAACGAATAGAAGAACAATTGAAAAGTTCAAACATTCAACAAAAAATTTTAGATTTTGAAAATTTAGTTAAACAAGAAGTTTGTGCTGATATTCCAAATGCTTTTTAGGAAAGGAAAAAACATATTGTTTATTTACCTTATGAAAAAGAATTTTCAGAAAGACAAATTCCAACTAAAGCACGTCCTATTCAAATGAATCATGAGTTATTAGAAGTATGCCAAAAGGAAATTCAAGCATTATTAGAAAAGAAATTAATTCGACCCTCTAAATCTCCTTGGAGTTGTGCTGCCTTTTATGTTATGAAACAGGCAGAAAAAGAAAGAGGTGTTCCCAGGTTAGTAATAAATTACAAACCATTAAATAAAGTCCTACAATGGATTAGATATCCTATTCCAAACAAAAAGGATTTATTAAAAAGATTATACAATGCAAAAATCTATTCAAAATTTGATATGAAATCAGGATTTTGGCAAATTCAAATTGCAGAAAAAGATAGGTATAAGACAGCATTCACAGTCCCTTTCGGACATTATGAATGGAATGTTATGCCTTTTGGATTAAAAAATGCTCCTTCTGAATTCCAACAAATTATGAATGGTATATTCAATCCTTACACTACATTTATTATCGTTTATATTGATGATGTTTTGATATTTTCTGATTCAATTGATCAGCATTTCAAACATTTACATACATTTTTTAATGTAGTAAAAAAGAGTGGATTAGTAGTTTCTGCTCCTAAGATTAAATTATTTCAAACTCGAATAAGATTTTTAGGCCATAATATTTATAAAGGAACACTTACCCCAATCAATAGAGCATTAGAATTTGCAGATAGATTTCCTGATGAGATTAAAGATAAAACTCAATTACAAAGATTTTTAGGATGTTTAAATTACATATCTGATTTCTTTCCTCATTTAAGACAAATTTGTGCCCCATTATATCAACGATTACAAAAGAATCCCCCTGCATGGACAGAAAAACATACTCAAATTGTTAGCATGTTAAAAGAAAAAGCAAAAATATTGCCATGTATGTCAATACCACATCCAGATGCATTCATGATAGTAGAAACAGATGCATCCAATATAGGATATGGAGGCATTTTAAAACAAAAATTAGGACATTCATCACATGAGCATTTAGTAAGGTATCATAGTGGTCTTTGGCTCGGACCCCCAAAAAAATTATTCAACAATCAAAAAAGAAATTTTATCCATAGTTTTATGTATTTCAAAATTCCAAGATGATTTATATAACAAAAAATTTCTTTTACGCATAGATTGCAAATCAGCAAAAGAAGTTTTACAAAAAGACGTTCAAAATATAGTTTCAAAACAAATTTTTGCCCGGTGGCAAGCCATTTTATCAGTATTTGATTTTGATATTGAATATATCAAAGGAACAAACAATTCATTGCCAAATTTTCTAACTCGAGAGTTTCTTACAGAATCACCTCAAAATGAGTAAAAAGATTGAGCGAGATAAGACTCAAAGATTACAGATTCAAAGCGCAAAAGATTATGAGATGAGGACTCATCCATCTACTTCCAATATTCAAACACCTAATAGATTTCAAGCACTCAAGGATTTTCCTCCCTTGACTTATTCAATGGCTGCAGAAACCCCCTCATTCAAACTTCAAAAAACACCAAATCCATCTAGCCAAAATGTTTCCTCCGCCTCTACTCAATATTTCACAAAACCAGTAGTTGAAAATATATTGATAACCTCATTCCATGAAATTCCTGAATTCAAAACTCTCCAGACCTTACTTCAACGAATCCTTCCTCAGGGATGCCAATGGCTACCTGATGATCCCTTAAAAACTCAAACCTTTTATGAACTCATACTAGTTGATTCCAATTCTGTTGAAATATCTCATACACCTGATCGAACCAATCCTCAAAAAATTGCTTATTCAAAATGTATCATTAAAAATGTTATCAAATCAACTGAATGGGCGTCCATTTGGTCTACTAAACAATTTTCAGTAACTTTCATCCCTCAAGGATATACATACCAAGATTACAGAATGGCTTGGTATCGTACGTTTTTCAAAAGACCTTTTGATCATTCATGGTTCTTTATATTTCATCAAAATTGTTCCAAAGATTTTCCAATTTGGTTCTATGAATGGTGGATTAATTTTGGAAGCCTACCAGATATTCTACCTCCTATTCCAAAACTTGGATTTCAAACATGGATAAAAATGATGACTAGACCACAACATGTAGTTCCAGTGCAGTGTTATGCCGAATTCAGAGTTCCTTGGATATTCTGCTGGAGTTACAAAATAAACAGAGTTTATCCAAAAGAGTATCCTCTCTCACTTATCAGGGAATTCAAGATTAAATGGTGGACAGGTTATTCAATTGAGTTTTGTTCTCAAGAAAATGTACTCAAGTTCATTCAGACAGGCCAAAAGATTCAACGAAGCATTCAACAACAATCAAAAGGAGAAACGCAAACAAGCCCTTCTACTAAAGTAACTGTTCAAACACCCATCAAACCAATCAAAACAGAATCCTCAATTTCACAAATAACAGCAGAAGAAGAACAACAGTTTCAAGAATTTCTCAGATTCAAAGAATTCCAGAATAAAATGAAGCAAACCGTATCTAGTCCTAATTCCTCACAAAATTCATCTACTGATCCTTTTGGTGGGCCCTGTGCTCAGGACCCATTTGAAATATAAAAAATATATATATATATATATCGGAAACAAAATCACCTAATAATTCAATAGAAGCATTATTTCAAAAAGAATGAACCATACTCCATTAACACTCCAAGATTGCAAAGATGCCGCAACGTGGAGGGACCCACACTCCATTATTTCAAAAATGCAACGTGGAGGGACCCACACTCCATTATTTCAAAAAAGCAACATGGAGGGACCCACACTCCATTATTTCAAAGATGCAACGTGGAGGGACCAAGACTCCATCACCTCCTCATTTCAGTACCTGCAAATCCACATGAAATGAAGTTAGAATTCAAATGTAAATTCAATTTTAGTTCTATAAATAGCCAAGCTCAAATGAAGAAAAGAACAAGCTAGTTTTGAGTGAGTTTCTAGACATTTTCTAATATCTTCCTTTGTATCTTCAAAAGGTTTTTATCTTATACAAGACTTTCAATTCATTTCAAGCTTTATCTTCAAGTAAGCTTTTATTTATTTGTTCATTCAGTATTCTTATTACTTCTTATTACTTATTACTTATAATCTATACTTATTACTTATAATCTATCCTGGTTTACTTTTGGTATCAGAGCCCTAGGAAAGCATTTCATCCCATCCATAATTTGCACATTCTATTTGCATATATACAGTATAGTGCGTTTATTTGCATTTCTGAGTGTTGGTAAGATGATTGATTAACTGGTAAGTCTGTTGGTAAGCCTGCTTGTCCATGGTGTTCCCAGCACAGTCATCCCATCGTTCCCATTAGGATTTGCATTTAGATACACTGCATTATATTTATGCAATAATCATGGCAAATTTAGTAAGGAGAATGTTTTCTTCTAGCTCTAGTTTAGATTCAAAGAGAATTGTTCAGAGTAAGGAAGAACATATTCAATGCAATTTTAATGATTGGACTATTCCTGAAGAACAAATAGAAACTATTTATAGGGTAGGGACATTTGATTTCAAAACAGCTTTTTCTGTGAAAACTCACGAAGAGACCATGAATATTCAAGAGAAATTCCAAACAATTCCTTTATTATCAAAAGTTTCACTAAGCAAATATTTTGAAAAAGGTTTTAGATATATTCATTATGGTTTAATTCAAGTAGCTGTCAAACCATTAGTCCATATTGGAGTAGATGCTCCAGTTTATTTGGCTTTAAGAGATAAACGATTAAAGAGATATAAACCATCATTACTTGCTATGATTCAAACTAATATTTGCAACGGACCAATATATTTCAACTGTGCTCCTAATTATTCTGTTTCTTTAACAGATCCATTAATTCTAAATTCATTAGTATTAGATATTCATATGCAGGGTGATGAATTTGAAAAGCTTACAGAACAATTTGTTGTTATGTATCGAGTTTATTATAGATTATTAAGTTCTCAACTTAATCCAAGGTTTAAAATGATTCCTACATCTAGAGATGAGACAGTTCTTCTTCATATTGAAGCAGAACAATCAAAAACTTTTACTCCAAAAAGATTAAAATGGCATGAAATTACTATTCCAGATGAATTTCAAATCGAAAATCCTCATCCTCCTCGTGATATTGAAAGAAATGAAATTTCTCAAATAATCGAAGAACCTGATGGTAATGTTTTGATTCGATTTAATTCAATGAGAGAACAAAGACCTAGTTCAAAATTTTCAATCCCAATGGAACCTAGTAGACATTCTTTTGTAGAACCTAGTAGGTGTTCTTTCGCAGAAAAGTCAGAAAATTCATTCAGCATGCCCACTCCGATTCATGTACACCATAAGGCTCCTATTCCAGAGGTATCAATTTCTCCTCCGCTATCTCCAACTGCTTCTCAAATGAAAGGTGAGATCGATGTTATTCATAAAAATCTAGAAATAGATTTAGATTCATTAGAAAATGATATCCTAGATCCAGAGAATGAAGAAAAAAGAAAATGGTATTTTCAATCAGATCCTGTTTATCAAGAGAGAATCAAACAAGAATGGATTAATGATATTAATAGGTTAAATATTCCTTTTGATTTTTTCTGTTGGTTTGAATATTTCACAATAAAATTAGGAATTGAAGAAGATCCATTTAAGATTTCATATATAAATGTCCAAACTAGTTTAGCGAAAAAATGGAAATTAAATGATGGTAGTTTAATTACTCAAATACATCCTCCACTTCAAACTATTCGTTTAGATACTCCCGATGGTGAAATTATTGCATCACCATTTAAAAAAGGAAAAGACAATGATGATTCAATCAAAATGGACGATATAAAGAAAATATATCATCAAAATAATTACTCTAATCAAATTTTACATACAATAGCTAAACAAGTAGATTCCTTATTTTCTGATATTAAATCTATTCCTAGAACTAACATGTCCAGGTTCCCAAAAAGCCATTCATCTCCTCATTTCTAGCCTAGTACTCTTTCGAGAGATCAGGAAGCAAAACTAACCCTGCCATCATCATCATCTATTCCTCAGTCCTCTTCTCCTTTGTTGAGTAAGATTTCTCAAACTCTAGATAGAATTAATTCAAATCTGCCAAGTTCATCAAAAATAAATACTATAGACCAACTAGGTGAGAATGATTATTCCATAAGTTCAAGTAATGATAATGATAGTCTTTCCTCTGAGAATGAAGTTATTCAAAAGATTAATCAGGTAGAAGATTCATTTTTAGAGCCTCAAGAACTAGAACAAAATAATATTAATAAAATTCGTAGAAATAACTTTAGATTTTCCAAAAATAAATGGAAGACAGCTGAAACTAGGAATTATTATCCTAGGCCGACCCCCCCAGATATTCAATATGAAGAAAGGGCAAAATTTCATACTGCTAATTATGATGGAAATTCAATATCTAATTGGAATATAGACGGTAAAAGTGAATATGAAATATTAAATACTTTACAAGAAATGGGAATGGCTAAAATCGCATATAAAGTTAAAAATATAACTGAGCAAAATGCAGCCATGTTTCTTATTGCTGGATTTACAGGTCAATTAAAATATTGGTGGGATAATTCATTAACACTTCAAGAAAAAATGTCAATAATAGAACATACAATAGAAACAGAAGATGAACAAGGAAATATATCTTTACAATATGATTCATGTGATTTTCTACTAGTTACAATTGCAATGCATTTTGTTGGAAATCCAAAAGAAGAATTATCTTCTTCCAAAGTATTTTTAACAAATCTACGATGTCCAACTTTAACTGATTTTAGATGGTATAAAGATATGTTTTTAACGTATGTACTCAAAAGACCATATTGCAATGCTCCATTTTGGAAAGAAAAATTTGTTACTGGATTACCAAATTTATTTTCTCAAAGAATTATTAATCATCTTAAAAAAGAAATGGGTTTAGAAAAAATCGATTATAATCTATCCTGGTTTACTTTAACTTAGAAAGGGGTGGTGAATAAGATTTTTGGCTAATTTTTAAAAATTCTTTTGTGTGATTAAAATATAAACCTCTAATTTTGTTTGAGAAAGAATTCTTAAACTCTTTTTAATAAAATTCCCAACAAAACAAAATCTCATAATTATGACAATCAAGCAAAAAGTATAGAGTAAGAGGCTCAACAATTTATAGTGGTTCACTTTCTCAAAGAGCTACATCTACTACCTTGAGTTAACACCCAAGGATTTTTCAAATCCACTATAAACAAAGTATACAACAATCACAATTTTGAGGATCACTCACCAAGAGTTTTGCAAGCAACCTCAATTTCCAACACAAATGCAATCAAAGGATAATCCAAGGGATTTTTCAACACAAACCTTTGATATTAATAAAAGAGATATGAGTAAAGAACAATGTTACTAAGTGAGCTTGAGAAGGAGAGATACAACTCAATTGAATGCTTCTACAAGCTCCTCTTTACTTCTTCTTTAATGAAGATCAACAATGAAGCTCAAGAAGATGTTTTTGTGAGATAAAAGGTGTTTTAAGGAATGTACTTTAAGGCTCTTTAAAAGTTCTTAAATGATCTTAATAAATATTTCACCAAACTTCTTGCTGTACAGCTAAAAAAAAAAATTTAATATATACAGGAAAGAGAAAAGTAACTGTTACTATCTGTGTAACGGTAATATTTTTCACAGTAAAAAGGAAAACTGGACGATCGGTTTCTAAAAAACGGACGTCCAATTTCCTTATACAAGAAAATCGGATGAGCCCTTTTCTAAAATAGGACGACCACTTTTGAAACAAAAAGATTCAAACGCATCCTAAAAAAATCGGATGACCGATTTTTCTAAAACTAGAAAACAGAACAACCGATTTTTGAAAAAGATTTTACAGCCAGTATTTACCAGAAAAGAGCTTTTCCTTCCATTTCAAGGACATGTATGCTTGATACTCTTTTAGAGGTAAGAAAACTTTTCAAAGGCATCAAAAACTCTATCAATAATACTTGGATTTTAAGAAAAGTTTATAAAAGGAATTCATCCAAGAAGCTTCACACAAGATCAACAATCAAAGATGAAAGTTAGGGAGTTTTACAAAGAAATACCTTAGTACATCCCTAACTAAGACACAAGTCTTCAAGGTCTTCAATGACTTGATCTTTTCTCCTTCATTTCGCCTTGATCGTCAAGATATTTTGCTTCTAAGAATGTAGCCTTGAGACTTCAAATATGCTTCTTTTGTTATATAGAAATTAAGCTTAATACTCACATAAACATATATTAATCATAATCAAAATCATATGTAATAATGCCCTTAGGGCTAACATATACAATCTACCTGCTTGCGCCATAGCCTGACGCGAATAGAGGTATCCCCAAGTTAGGCCTTGGTGCAAACAATGTGAAAATCAAGCTAAGGCCTAACGCAGGGATACTGCTATAAAAAAAAAAAAAAAAAAACACAAGAGAGTCATACTTGAGTTTGATAAAGAGCTAAAGGAAAAACAATAAAAGTGGAAGGAGCCTTTTTTGGGGAAAAAAAAAAAGGAAAGGGCAGGGATTTTTAAGAGGAATCCTCAATCATCTTCATCTTCATCGGTATCTTTTCCTCCTCTCTCCATTCTCATAACCCGGTTTTGAATGTCTACAATCTTGTCATCGAGGTCATCAAGTCGTTTTGGATCTTTCCATCAATATCATCAAGTCGGCCATTAAGTTGAGATTGCATTGCAATAATCCTTGCCATGAGTTGACCCATATCCACCAAAGATGAACCTTCCTCCGTCTTTTCTTGTCTCCTCTTTAACCTCATTTCTCTTTGAATCTCCTCTTTATTTGTTTTATCTTCATCCATATTTTTGGGTTCATTGCCCTCATCTTCTTCTTCCTCTTCGCTATTTTCATTATCTTTCTAATGTGGAATGATTTTGAAGGGCATAAAATTTCATCCAAGAAGTGAGGGAGACAACGAACAAAATAAGTGTAACAAGTAGAAAAGAGAAAGTGCCTTTAATAGGATTTGAAAATGTTAAACTTCTAGCAACCTTGGATATATTAAATCCAAGACCTCAAGAAGGTTTAAACAAAATCTTTTCTTCAAAGTTCAAGCAACCTAAGGCATTTTGAACCTTAGACCTCAATGAAACAAAAAGAAGACCTCAATATTAGTTTTCTACAAGAGTTTAGTAACTAGTATGGAGGAATTTTGATGATCAACCTTGAAGCTCTTGGAACTTTCAACAAGTCTTCATAGTGATTTTTCTTTCACAGAAGTTCACCCTTGAGAAGATAGAAAAAAAAACTAAGCTAAAAACTAAGAATACTAAGAGAAAAACTTTTGTCTTGAAAATATTTCTTGATTAGCCTTTACAAAATGGAAGATTACATATTTATGGAGACTTGAGGGAAAAAGGATTAGGAATGTTTCCCTCTCATATTTTCAGCCCAAAAATTAAGGCATATTCCAACCATCTATCAAGGTAAATTTTCAATTTCTAACTTATTTAAAATTTTAGCATATTGCCCATCAAAATTTAGGCCTTGGAACTTCTCTTGCTCAATTTGGTCCTTGTGACTCTTTAGCTGTTTTGCCTTGGCTCTTGTCACAACTCCTTGATGTTCTTGCATGTCTAACCGGCTCACATCATCCTCCCCCTCTTGAAAAGGATTCATCCTCGAATCTTCATCACCTATATCAAATAAAGAGAGATCGGATACATTAAAAGTGGCACTAACATTATAATATCCCTGAAGATCAACTTTATAGGCATTATTATTAATTTTCTCAAGGATTTGAAATGGCCCATCTTCCTTATCATCAAGCTTAGACTTTCTTTGTTGGGGAAATCTTTCCTTTCTAAAATGCACCCAAACCCAATCTCCGGGTTTGAATACCACTTTTCTTCTTCCCACATTTCTTTTCTCTACAAGCTTTTTGTTGGAGTTAACAATGGCTTCATGGACCTTTGCATGAATTGCTTTTACAAAATCAGCCTTCTTGCTGGCATCCTTGCTTAATGCTTGATCTATAGGCAAATGAACCAAATCAAAGGGAGTTAGAGGGTTAAAACCATAAACAACTTGAAACGGAGAATGAGAAGTAGTAGAGTGAGGTGCCCTATTATATGCAAATTCAATGTGTGGCAAACACTCCTCCCATTGCCACAAGTTCTTCTTCAAAATAGCCCTTAGAGGTTGGCCAATTGTTCTATTTACCACTTCGGTTTGTCCATCCGTTTGTGGATGGCAAGTTGTTGAATAAAGCAAGTTAGTACCAAGTTTCTTCCAAAGAAGTCTCCAAAAATGGCTCAAGAATTTGGTATCTCTATCCGACACAATAGACCTTGGAATTCCATGGAATCTAACTATCCAAGTAAAGGACAAACTAGATACATGACTAGCATCATCAGATTTCCTACAAGGAATAAAGTGTGCCATTTTAGAGAACCTATCCACAACAACTAAAATAGAATCCATAACTCTAGAGGTCCTAGGTAAACCAAGAATAATATCCATAGAAATATCAACCCAAGGTTCTTTAGGAACTTCTAATGGTGTGTAAAGTCCATGTGAAAGTGTTCTAGATTTAGCTTTCTTGCATTCAATACAACTTCCTACAAATCTTTCTACATCTCTTTTTAAATGTGGCTAAAAACATGTTCATGAATAATTTCATAGGTTTTAGTGACACCAAAATGTCCCATTAAACCCCCACAATGTGTTTCTTTGACAAGTAAAATTCTAGTAGAACAAGATGGTATGCACAATCTACCTTCACAATAAAGAAATTCTTTGTGTAAAAAATATTTTCCAAAAGGTGCTAACAAGCAGTTCTCAAAAATTTCCTTAAAGTCATGATCACTAGAATACATTTCTTTAAGCATTTCAAGACCCAAAATTTTTGTTTGAAGGGTAGATAAGAGAGTATATCTTCTAGATAGAGCATCGGCTACCACATTCTCCTTACCTTTCTTATACGGATGACATATGGAAATGTTTCAATAAACTCCATCCATCTCGCATGTCTCTTATTGAGTTTATGTTGGCCCTTGAGAAACTTCAAAGCCTCATGATCGGTGTGCACAATAAACTCCTTTGGCCATAGGTAATGTTGCCAATGCTTTAATGTTCTTATTAAAGCATAAAGCTCATTGTCATAAGTTGAGTACCTCACGGCTGCCCCATTAAGTTTTTCACTAAAATAGGCCAAGGGCTTTCCATCTTGCATAAGTACACTACGTATACCAATGCTGGATGCATCACACTCTACCTCAAAAGTTTTCTCAAAGTTTGATAGTGATAAAAGGGGTGCACTACACAACTTTTCCTTCAACAATTAAAATGCTTGTTCTTGCTTTGTTTCCCACTTAAATCCTTCGGTTTTCTTGATCACATCAGTCAAAGGGCTAGCAAGTGTGCTGAAATTTTTGATGAAACTCCTATAGAAACTTGCTAGGCCATGGAAACTCCTCACTTCCGATGCGTTTCTTGGTGTTGGCCATCTTAATTGCTTGGACCTTATCTTCATCTACTTGAAGTACTTGTGAGCTCACCACATAACCTAGAAATGTAACTTTCTCCAAACAAAACTCACATTTGTCAAGGTTCGTAAAAAGTTTTTCAATTCTCAAGACATTTAGGACTTCCCTAAGATGTTGAATATGCATTCCATATATCTTGCTATAGACCAAAATGTCATGAAAGTATACAACAACAAATTTCCCAATAAATTTCCTCAACACATGATTCATTAATCTCATAAATATACTAGGAGCATTAGTTAATCCAAAGGGCATAACTATCCATTCATACAAACCAAAGTTAGTCTTAAAAGCGGTTTTCCACTAATCCCCTTCTCTCATCCTAATTTGATAGTATCCGGATTTCAAGTCAATTTTAGATAGAAGATTAGAACCATGCAACTCAGCAAGTAAATCATCAAGTCTAGGTATGGGATGCCTATACTTAATAGTAATGTTGTTTATGGCTCTACAATCTATACACATTCTCTATGTACCATCTTTTTTTGGAACAAGTAAAACTGGAACTGCACAAGGACTCATGGACTCATGCACATTCCCTTTTGATAATTCCATGGGGACTGAATAAAATTACATGGATATACCCTATAATGAAACACAAAGAAAATAGACACCAAGAAAAAAAGAAATGATACCAAAAGCCACATAACAACAAAACACCATAGGAGACTAAACACCATTGAGCACTCAAAACAACAACATGGGGCCACAACAAGATACATGACAAGAAAATCGAACATTATGCATATGGTCATGTAACACTAACAAAAAAACTAAAAAAAGGACATATATTTACATCAACACTGACTTATCCCAAAAAGGATTGAATTTAAATTCCATGGGGCCTAAGCAATAATTAATGATGCCTACAAACAATGAATCATAAAAAAAATAAATAAATAAAAACTGCCAAAAACGAAATACAAACCATACCAAAGCTGCAACACAACAGAACAACATAGAAGACTAGACACCATAGAATACTAGAGCTAAAAGCATGGAACAACAACAAGACACAGGACATGAAATAGAACATTAGAGACAAGATTATGGAACAATAAGGCAACACGATGCACATGAACACACAGAAGACTTAAAACAGAAATGAATGGAATATTTTACACAAAACCATGGACATTTTACAAATATACATGGAATATTAACTATAACATCACATGACAACAGTAGAGCAAACACACTGAACATAAATTCTAACGATATGGAATAAAATATTACATTTCCACGAAACATACAAAAATTAGCCATAGCAACATTACAAACAAAGATAATGAACAATTCCACAAAAAAAAAAAATGTGAAATTTGTTAATACAAAAGATGAACATATATAATACAAAACATCCGTATAGAAAATTACATAAAAACCACGAAAGACAAAGAAAAATTACCTCGTTTGTGCACCATTCTTCTTCTTAACAACAATATTTTTCTTACCTTTTCTCTTGCTCTTCCCTAGAGATACCATAACTACTAAAAACACTAAAAGGTAAAGGATTACATTGAAAAAGGCACATATTTATATGAAAGAATGTAAACCCTAACCGATCTCCAAAGAAGACTTTTCGCACAAGAGAAAAAACTGACTTGATGATAGGATGTCTAACACTATATTTCTTCCTTCACGCTTTGGAGGGAAACGATCAATATCCCTCGAGTGTGAGCATAACTGCAGAGCCTCGACTAGGCATCAATTTTAGCCTCTTAAAACTATAAGTAATACGATGTCGTTTTACTCCGAGGTGTATCTTGCATGGTATACTTGGGGTGTACTATATAATTTGCGGACTAAGCTATTAGTCACATTTATCTCGAAAGAATAATATCCTATTATCCTAAATATTATAGACATTCATTTTATTTTAACTTAAGTGATTTCATAATACTCCTCCCTTCGATGTCCATTACATAAATAATATACCTCGTTAAAACTTTACTAGATGAAAAATCAGTGGGGAAAAAATTATACTAAAGAAAAAAGAGTACACTATTCTTTATGTCACATTACTCCCCCTGATGAGATAATTCTTTGAAATTTCTTTACCGACGCATTCCAATTTTGTTCACCAATTTCTCAAATATTGATGTTAGTAATGTCTTAGTGAGTAGATCAGCGAGATTATTACATGATCAGATATGTTGCACATCAATATCACCTTTCTTCTAGAGTTCTTGAGTAAAAGAAAAACTTTGGTGAAATATGTTTTGTCCTACCTCTTTTTATATATCCTTCTTTTAACTGAGCTATATAAGTTGCATTGTCCTCATGTAGAGGCATTGGAATTTCTTTTCCAAAGGATAAACCGCAACTTTCTCAAATGTAATGTATCAAGATATTAATCAAACACATTCTCAACTTGCTTCGTGAACGGCTATAATTTCAGCGTGATTAGAAGAAATGGATGCTATAAATTGTTTTGAAGATCTCCAGGATATAATATAATAATCATACGTAAATATATAGCCTGTTTGAGAATGTGCTTTATGTGGGGTCAGGCAAATAACCAACATCTAAATAGTAAGTAAGTTTGAGCTGGTTTTATTTGAATAAAAATAATCCGATATCTATTGTCCCTTGGAGATATCTAAGGATATTTTTAACATTATTCCAATGTCGTCGTATAGAAGAAGAACTAAATCTTGCTAATAAGTTAACAGAATATGTTATATTGAGACGAGCATTATTAGCAAGATACATAAGCACTTTGATTACACTAAGATATGGTAGGACCAAGCAATTCTTCATCATCTTTACAAGGACAAAAGGTTTTTTATTCACATATAGTGATCGAACGACCATTGGAATACTTAATGAATATGCTTTGTCAATGTAAAGCCTTTTTAGAACTTTTGTTGTATATGTTGATTGATGATAAAAACTTTCATCTTCTTGATGCTCAATTTGTAAAACAAGATAAAACTTGGTTTCGATATCTTTATTTTTGTATTCTTGTTTCAAATAATTAATTGCTTCTTGAAGCTCTCTTAGAGTTCCAATAAGATTGATATCATCAACATATATTGTAAGTATCACAAACGAGAGATAGATTCCTTGATAAAGACGCATGTACATATCGGATTATTATTATACCCTACTTTTAATAAGTATACACTAAAATGGTTATACCATATTCGTCCTGAATGCTTAAAACCATATAAGGATTTCTGTAATTTAATGGAATATTCTCCACGAGATCAGAATATGCTACAAGTATATTAAGTCCTTCTGGGACTTTTATATAAATATCATTCTTGAGATTTCCATATATATATATATATATATAAGCAGTAACAACATCCATTAGATGCATATTAAGTTTTACATGAACTACCCGGCTTATAAGGTATCATAATGTAATGACATCAATAATAAGTGAATATGTTTTGTCGAAATCAACACTTGGTCTCTGTGAGAAGCCTTGTGCCACAAGGCATGCCTTATATCTCACAACCTCATTGTTCTCATTTCTCTTTCTTACAAATACTTACTTGTAACTGATTGGTTTTACACCTTTCGGTGTTTAAACAATAGGTCTAAAAAATTCACGTTTTGTAGGTGAGTTTAATTCCAATTGAATCGCATTTTTTCATTTTGGCAATCATTTCTGTGCTGACATTCTTCAACTGATGTATGGTTCAAGATCCTCATTTTCAGTTAAATTATCAACAACTACATTGTATGCAAATGTATCATCGACAATTAATGTTTCTGTCCCATTCCATCTTCTACCAGAAGTGATATAATTGATGGAAATTTCCATATTTTTCTCATCATTTGTAGAAATTTTGATCTTGTCATCAACTATCTCTTGGTTCTTTTGCTCAATTTGTTCAATATGATCTTCTTGATCGTTTGATCCTCTTTCTTTCTAGGATATTTATCTTGAGAACCAATAAGCCAGCCACACTTTTGGTGTATTTTGGACTCAATAGCTATAGGACTTGCATTTTGATCTTTCGAGACTTCAACCCGAATAGAAGCATCAATGGCCGAAATTAGCGATTTTATTACTCTGGTCGAATCTGCAAATGCGTTTGACAATTAGCTATTGCTTGCAAATGAATGATCTTTTGAACTTCTAGTTCACTTATGTTGGTGCACGGATCTAGATAATTTAACAATATTATCGAGACAAGCTTTTTCCTATGTAGTTTACTTTCTCTCCCTAATTTAGGGAATAGAGTTTCATCAAAATGACAATCAACAAAATGAGACATGAATACATCTCCCATCAAAGGTTTAAGATATCTTATTATTGAGGGAGAATCATATCTAACATATATGCCCAATCTTCTTTGTGAACCCATTTTACTTGGCTGATTTGGTGCTATTGGAACATAAACTGCCATTTTAAAATGAGATATTTTGGTTCAACACCAAAAGATAACTTTGAAGGAGAGAATTTATGATAACTTGCTAGCCTGATAAGCACGAGTGTTGCAGCATGCAATATTGCGTGTCCCCAAGTTGATGCTGGGAGTTTAATTCTCATTAAAAGTGGCTAGCATTTAACTGTAATCTCTTAGTAAATGTTTTGCCAGCCATTTTGGGTATGAACATGTGCTATAGGATGTTCAAGCATTATATCAAGTGACATGCAATATCCATTAAAAGTATGAGAAGAATATTCAGTTGCATTATTTAGACGGATGTTTTTAATAGGATGGTCAGGAAACTGCGCTCTTAAGCGAATAGTTTGACCAAGTAATCTCAAAAATTCCAAGTTACGAGTTAACAATATAAAAACATGAGATCATCTAGTTGATGCATCTATTAAAAACCATAAAATATCTAAATGACCCACATGGTGGATAAATAGGTTAATAGATACCACTATGGAGATGGCTTAAAAACATAAATAGTTCAGCTCCCACTTTTCCTGGAGATGGCTTAATAACCAACTTTCCCTGAGAACAAGAAGCACATGATAATTTATCTGAAGTCAAAATCCTTTGATTCTTTGAGGGATGACTGTGTATTTTCAATTATCCTCTTATCATAATAGCTCCCTGATGACCTAAACGATCATGCCTAATTACAAATATAGAAGGATTAGTAAACTAAGTTTACTAAATGATGTGCTTCGATTGCACTAATTTTTACGTTATGCAAACTAGATGAAAGAGATGGTAGTTTCTAAATTATAGGCCTTTTACTTGAGATAATTTGAGTTATACATAAATACTCAAAGTCATTTTCCTCCATTATCTCAACATGATATCCATTATGAAGGATATCCTTAAAACTTAACAAATTTCTTCTGGATTTAGAGAAAAATAGTGCTTTATTTATATTAATAATCTTTCCTCAGGGTAATAATATATTAGGTCTTCCAAAGCCTTCAATAAACTTTGCAATACTATTTATAGGATTCACATTTGTTTCTCCCATATTTAAGCAAAAAAAACATTTCTTGTATTTCAAAATAGCGTGCGTAGTCTTGCTATCTATGAGACACATATCGTCACTATCTTTGGATTCACAATAGGGAACAAGAGCCATCTGGGCAAAAAAAATTTACATATGAAAAACCTTAGAGGGGGGGTGAATAAGGTTTTTGGCTAATTATCGAAAATCCTTTGTTAATTAAAAGGTAAACCTCCAATTTTGTTTGAAATAGAATTCTAAAACTCTTTTAATAAAATTCCAAACAAAACAAAATTTTGTGGTTGAAACAAGTAAGTAAGCTTAAAGAAGAACACAAGGGGTTATAGTAGGTTCACTCCCTCAAAGAGTTATATCCACTACCTTGAGTCAACACCCAAGGATTTTTCAAATCCACTATAAACACAAAGTTACACCAACTACAAATATGAGGATCACCCTACAAGGGTTTTGCACACAACCTCAATTCACAACACAATGTAAATCAAAGGATTACCCAAGGGGTTTTTCAACACAAACCTTTGATATCAATAAAAGAGAAAGATAGGTTTAAGAACAATGTTACCACTTTTGAGCTTGAGAAATAATGGGTACAACTCAATGAAATGTTCTACAAGCTCCTCCTTTCTTCCTTTTTGATGATGATCAATTATGAAGCTCAGGAAGATTTTTGCCTGGGATTGAAAGTGTTTGCAATAAATGTGCTTTTGGAGCTCTTTAAAGGTTTTAAATGTTCTCAATGAATGTTTCACCAAACTTGTTTCATTTATGGCTGATCAAAAGTCTATATATACTGTCTTAAAAAAAGTGACCGTTGCACACTGTGTAACGGTAATAATTTTTTACAGTAAATGTGAAAATCGGATGACCGGTTCCTGAAATTGGACGACTGGTTCTTTAAACAGAAAGTTTCGGACTTGTCCAGCTAGAAAACGGACTGCCTATTTTTTAAGTGTAGAAGAAAATCGGACGACCGGTTCATAAAATCGGACGACCGGTTCTTGAACAGAAAGATTCGGACTTGTCCATCAAAAAAACGGACTGCCGATTTTTTGATTTAGAAAAAATCGGACGACCGGTTCTAAAACCGGAAGACCGAATTTTTGTTTCTTCAGCCAAGTTTTTTTTTAAGACAAAAGCTTTCTTCATTGTTTCAAAAACATGTATTCTTGACAATCATTTTAAAGAGAAGAAAAAACCTTCCAAAAGCATCACAACTTCAGTCAAGAATACTTAGATTTTAACAAAAGTTTATATTTGAGAAATCGTAAAAGGAGCTTCATATATGATCAATAATCAATGAGTAAGACTAGGGAGTTTTACAAAGAAGTACCTAATTCCACTCTAACATAGACAATGCCTTCAATGTCTTCAATGTCTCTAATGATTTGATCTTGGAATGGCTTGGTCTCTTCTTCTCCATTTTGCCCTCATCAACAAGATCTTTTGCTTTTAGAGAGTGTAGACTTTGAGACTTCACAGGTGCTTCTTTTGTTCTATGAAAGGTTAGCTAAAATACTCACAGAAGCATATGTTAATCATAATCAAAATCATAAGTATTAATGCCCTTAGGGCTAACAATCTCCCCCTTTTTTATTATGACAAACACATATGCAAGAAGAACAAAAAGGCAAGATTAAAGTATGGTAATGCTTCAAAAGATCAATAGTACGAGCAAAGCACAACAATCACCATAAAAGAGAGATAACTCCCCCTAAACACATGCTTTATGTCAAATATGGCTAAAGAATATTACAAGATCAAACTAAGTCAAAAAAGCTCATAGCATCATAACATCTCAAGGCATAAGCTACAACATATAATATCAAACACCATAATATCAAACACCATCAATAATCAACATATTATCAAGATTTCTCCCCCTTACATCTTGCACTATTTTCTCCCCCTTTTGTCATAAATCAAAAGTTTTAGGAGAGAAGTTTCAAGGGATCATAGAAGAGGTATCAATAGGACTTTCAACATTAAATTATCATCATGAAGTCCATAGCAAGAGAGGCCAATCAACAAAGAAAAAGAGCAACAAAAGGATCACTTAGCATAACAAAAGCAAATTAAGATTAGAAATTAGCAAGTTAAAAACCATATCATTAAGAGAACGAAAACAGGAGTTTGAAAGGAGTTATAGACAAAACAAGGGAAAAAGAGGATGTTTTATAAAGGAAATCTCAATCATCTCTATCTCCTCCTCCTTGCTCGAGTCTCTTAACCCGTTCTTGTGTGTCGGTCATTTTTTGATCCAATGTATCAAGCCTTTCTTGAATGTTGGAGACTTTCCCGTCCAAAACCTCAAAGCGACCGTCGAATGCATCAAACCGAGTGTTTATTGACGTTTGTAGAGAGACTATCATATCCATTAGATGACTCATGCTCCCTGAAGATGAGCCTTGGATTTCAACCTCCGTTTCTTCATCACTGTCCTCTTCTTCCATATCCATATTCTCTTCATCTTCATCATCATCTTCCTCATCATTGTCATCATCACCTTGTCTACCTCGGATGAGTATCCCATCTTCATCTTTTTCAAACCCCATTCTTTTGAAGGTTTGTTGAGTGTAGATCTTGCCATGCCCAATGTGATCACCAATGCCAACCAAATTGATCACAAAGTGTTGGAGGATTTCTGTGATAAAGCAACCATACGGCAAGCATTTCGTTGAGGAAGATTGTGTAGCTAGCATATGTTCTATAGCCATATATCCAAAATTCATTCTCCTATGTTCATGCAAGGCTAGCATCACAAATGCGTGCATGTTAGTGATTGATGATTTATGCCCAACATTTGGAATAATGATGTTAGAGATCATGTGATGGAGCACTCTCCCATAAGCATCAAGTTTGTTAACATTCCTATCATCATGTCTTTTTAAAATCTCTCCCCTAGTGATAATTTCCGCAAACTGTTTTTCACTGTATAAATTAGGATCAAAGCATTTTTTGTTCTTGGTGTAGAATCTTATACCATCTTGAGGAGTATCCAAAATTTCATTTAACAGTCTATCATCAAATGCAATATCCCTTCCCCCTACTCTAGTCACAATCCATTGATGTGGGACATGATCCACTCTTTCAATCCTTCCCTTGTGGAGATTTGCATAAAACTCATATATCATATACACATAATAGAGTTCATTCACAATTAGCAGAGGTATCCAACCAATTATTTCAAAAAGATGAGGGATAGCCTCTATACCTTGCATATCATGTAAGTCTACCCGATGACCTGGAGCAATTTTTCGACGATTTCTAGTCCATTCTTCAAAACTGGCAGCCTCCCTTACTGAAATAAACCTCTCTGAAACCCTAGTTGCAGAAGCCCCAGTTCCAAAAGGTACTCTCTTTCCCTTTCCTTTCCCTCTACTAGTGCCTCCTTCTCAGGATTTTGCCCTTTACCGACTTTAGCATTCTTTGTTTTAACCATTTTGGAGAAATTCTTGAGGAGGGTTTTAGAGGAGATGAAGAGTTTGAGATTGGTAGATTGTAGCAACAGAGAGAAAAATAGCTTCTTTGCTGTGTTGAGAGATGAATTTGAAGAAAAAGAAGAAGAAAGTTGGAAATCGGAACAAGAAATCGTATAGGTCTTGTGAGGAGGGGGTTTTCGATCGAGAGAGTGAGAGAGAGTTGAGAGAAAGGTGTGAAGTGTTTGAGAAAACTCTAATTTTTAAAGCACAGACCCGACCCAATTTTTGAACTCGGTCGACCGTTTTTAAAACTCAGTCGTCCGGTATTCTGGTGATTTGAAGAACTCGGACGTCCGAGTTTTTGAGCAGCCGTCCGATTTTATCGTTCAAATATCTCTAGAATTTTTTGAAGGGAAAAGTCTGGGTCCGGTTTTAAAACCGGACGTCCTATTTTTAAAAAAGGCGTCCGAATTTTTTAAAAAAAGCGGCAAGACAGAAATAAAGAAAAGACAAATAATACAAGCAACACACATTACTCATTAAATTTCCCGATACCAAGTAATTTTCTTAAATAGCAAAAGCGATCTTCCGAAAGAGGTTTTGTAAAAATATCGGCAATTTGATCTTCTGTGCAAATATATTCTAAAGATACATCACCTTTAACAACATGATCTCTAATAAAGTGATGTTTGATTTCAATATGTTTTGTTTTTGAATGTTGCACAGGATTTATGGAAATGTTTATGGAACTAGTGTTATCACACATAATAGGTATGCACTTAAAAGAAACACCAAAATCAATTAATGTATGTTTCATCCAAAGTACCTGAGCACAGCAACAACCGGCTACGATGTATTCTACTTCGGCGGTTGATAGGGACACGCACGATTATTTCTTGATGTACCAAGATACTAAGCATCCTCCCAAGAATTGGCAATTTCCACTTGTACTCTTCCTTTCTACCTTACATCCGACATAGTCCGCATCGGTGTACGCAATAAGATCAAAACAAGATTGTTTAGAGTACCACAAGCCATAATCATATGATGAAATTAAGTATCTCAAAATACGTTTTACAGCTATTAAATGAGATTCCTTGGGGCAAGCTTGGAATCTAGCACACAAACATACTGCAAACATGATATCCGGCCTACTAGCCGTTAAATAAAGTAAACTACCGATCATACATCTATATGTCTTTTCATCAACAGTTTTACCTTTTTCATCTTTGTCAAGCTTCAATGACGAGCTCATAGGAGTCCCAATACCTTTTGCATTGCTCATCCCAAATCTTTTGAGAAGTTCTTTGGTGTACTTCTCTTGATTGATGAAGATTCCTTCTTTCGTTTGCTTGATTTGTAGGCCGAGAAAGTACGTCAATTCTCCCATCATGCTCATTTCAAATTCTTTTTGCATAAGTGAGGCAAATTCTTCACATAAACAGACATTAGTAGCACCAAAAATGATGTCATCAACATATATTTGGACAAGAAGAAGATCATTGTTACAAGAGGTTTTTGTAAAAAGAGTAGTGTCCACTACACCCCTTGAAAAATTATTTGAAAGAAGAAAACCGCTTAACTTTTCATACCAAGCCCTTGGAGCTTGTTTTAAACCATAGAGTGCTTTTGAGAGTTTGTAAACATAATTTGGAAATTTTTCATGTACAAAACTGGGAGGTTGTTCAACATAAACTTCCTCCTCAATATCACCATTTAGAAAAGAACTTTTAACATCCATTTGAAAAAGTTTGAATCCTTTAAAACAAGCAAAAGCTAAAAGCATCCTAATAGATTCAAGTCTAGCAACCGGAGCAAAGGTTTCGTCAAAATCTATGCCCTCTTCTTGATTGAATCCTTGGGCAACAAGTCTAGCTTTGTTTCTAATGACTTCTCCGGATTCATTTAGTTTATTTCGAAAAACCCATTTTGTGCCAATAGTGGGGTGATTACGTGGTCTAGGGACTAAGGTCCAAACTTTGTTTCTTTTAAATTGATTTAACTCCTCTTGCATAGCAATAATCCAAAACTCATCGCATAAAGCATCATCAATAAACTTAGGTTCAATTTGTGATAATAGGGCAAAGTTATCAATAAAGTACCTTCTTGTTCTTACCCCTTGAGATACATCACCGATAATTTCATCTTTGGAGTGTCCCTTTGGATATATCACATCTTCAGGAAGATTTTGAGTTTCTTGATCGTTTCCTTGTTTTTCCTCAAACTCTTCTTCCTCCATAGCATGCTCTTCCATTGCTTGAGTGTACAATGGTTGGTTACTAAGAGTGTTATCTATGTCATCATCATCAACTTTCTTGTCAAAAATGTTAGTTTCATCAAAATTAACATGAATGGACTCTTCAACACACAAAGTTCTTTTGTTGAAAATTCTAAAAGCCTTTTTGTTTGAAGAATAACCAAGAAACATTCCCTCATCGGATTTTCGATCAAACTTCCCAAGATTGTCCTTGGTGTTTAAAATAAAGCATTTGCATCCAAAAACTTTAAAATAACCAATTGAGGGGGTTTTATTAAAAATAAGTTCAAAGGGAGTTTTCTTTAAAGAAGGTCTCAAGATAACACGATTCATAATGTAGCAAGCGGTGTTAACGGCCTTGGCCCAAAAGTATTTAGGAAGGGAGTTTTCACAAAGCATTGATCTTGCCATTTCTTGTAAAGTGCGATTTTTTCTCTCCACAACACCATTTTGTTGTGGGGTTTTAGCGGCCGAAAAGTTGTGTGTTATGCCAAAATCATCACAAAGTTTAGTAAAATCTTGATTGTTAAATTCTCTCCCATTATCACTTCTCATAGAGATCAATTTACAATCAAGGGAGGTTTGGACCTTTTTGAAAAGTTTAGCAAACTCATAAAAAGCTTCATCTTTTTTACTTAAAAACAAAGTCCAAGTAAATCTAGAGAAATCATCCAAAATAACAAAAGCATGCCTCTTACCACCAAGACTAGTGGTCCTCATTGGTCCAAATAAGTCCATGTGAACAAGTTCCAAAGGTTTTGAAGTTGAAATCATGTTCTTTGATTTAAAAGATGTCTTAATTTGTTTTCAAAATTGGCAAGCATCACAAAGTTTAGTTTTCTCAAAGTGAAATTTTGGTAGGCCTCTAACAAGTTCTTTTGAAGATAGTTGGTTTAATAAATCCATACTAACGTGACCAAGTCTTCTATGCCACAAAAATGCATAATCATCATGAACCGAGAGACACTTCAAGTTTTGAGAAAGAAAATCTTCAAGATGAAAGACATAGACGTTTCCAACTCTTTTAGCAACAAAAATAGTTTTGTTTTCATGCTTATCAATGATAGAGGAAGAATCACTTTAAAAAATAACCTTTTTTCCACTATCACATAATTGACTAATACTAAGCAAATTGAATTTTAAACCATCAATTAGAAGAACATCCTTAATGAGAGAGGAAGAATTGTTACTAATATTGCCTATACCAATGATTTTTCCTTTGTTCTTATCTCCAAAAGTGACAAATCCACTTTCGGTTTTTTTGAGATTGCTCATAAGTGATAAGTCCCTGGTCATGTGCCTTGAACATCCGCTATCCAAGTACCACTTAGATGGCCTTGATTTGTGTTCCTACAAAAGAAGAAGTAGAAATAATTTTTGGTACCCACATCTTTTTGGGTCCATGGATGTTAGTTTGATTTTCTTTAACCTTCCAAATGGTTTTCACTCGTCTTTCAATCTTTTTCTTTATAAAATATTTTGTGCCTTTATGACCATTCTTTTCACAATAGGTGCAACAAAGGTGTGAGTGAGATGATGAAGCCTTTACAAACCGTGTTTGTTTTGAGAAAATATTGAAATGAGTATATCCAATACCATTTTTATCAAAAGGTGATCTTTGAGAGCCAAGAAGTTTTTCAAAGTTTTCTTTTCCTTTTGTGAATTTTTCAACACATAGAGTGAGATCACTCACCTTTTTCTTTAAGACATCATAATCAATCAAACATTTTTCAAGAAAGGAAATCTTTTCACAAAGGTTTTTGTTTTCTAAAACAAGTTTTTGAAAGTCATCATTTGAGCACTCTTTTTCTTTCTTCAAAACTTCCAAGGATTCAAGAATAGCTTTATTTTCACAAATGAGTCTTGAATTTTCATCTAACAAAAATTGAGTTTTGCTTTTTAAATCTTTGTTTCATTTAGTAACCTTTTTGCACTCATCATACATTTCAATAAGCATTATACTAGGATCAACATCACAATCATCATCAAGGATACTAGAAGAGTTAGGAGGTGAAGATTGTACCTCATTTTCTAGTGCCATGAAGCATATGTTGGCCTTTTCTTCTTCTTCATTTTCACTTGAGTCTTGATCCCAAGTTCCTATTAGGCCTTTGACTTTCTTCTTCTTCTTCTTTAATGCCTTAAGCTTGGCTTCTAAAGCTCCCTTTTCCTTTTCAATGGCCTTGGGACAATCAGCTACGAGATGATCGGTGCTATTGCATTCAAAACACCTAGCTTTGAAGAGTGATGAGCTTTGTCCTCCTTTCTTGAGTGGAGGTTTCTTTCCTCTATTGTTGAAACCTTTCTTGTAGAATCTTTTAAATTTTCTCATTATCAAAGCCATTTCCTCATCATCATCAACCTCATCTTCATTGTTTGATGAGTATGTTTGATCATCTTCATTTGCCTTGAGTACAATGCCTTTTCTTTCTTTTTCTCCATCTTCCATTTCATTCAATCTTTTTATTTTCATTTCATAGGTGAGTAGTGATCCTATGAGTTCTTCAATAGGAAGTAGTCTCAAATCCTTTGATTCCTCAATAGCTAGTGTTTTTGGTTGCCAAGCTTTTGGAAGTGCATCAAGAATTTTTCTATTAGCTTCTCCTCTTGAGTACTCTTTCCCATATGCCTTTAGGCCGTTTGTGATGTTGGTGAACCTTGTGAACATGTCACTAATGCTCTCATTTTGTTTCATCATGAATAGCTCATAGTCTCTCACCAACATAGCTAACTTTGACTCCTTTACTTGATTTGTTCCTTCGTGAGTTACTTCAAGTAACTTCCACGTTTCATGAGCCGAATCACATCCGCTCACTCTATTATATTCCCTTGCATCCAAGGCACAACTAAGAATATTCATAGCTTGAAAGTTTAGAGTCATCTTCCTTGAGTCGAACTCATCAAATTCTTCAACCTTCTTGGCTACTCCATTAATTTTGGGAATGTAAGGACCTTTCTCTACAATGCTCCACAAGTCAAAGTTAATAGAACAAATGTATATTTTAATTCGAGATTTTCAAAAAGTATAGTTTGTTCCATTAAAAAGAGGAGGCCTATTTGTAAAAGAGCCTTCTACATATGGTAAACTAGAATTATTAGCCATAGTAAAGTAAAGATCTTTTGCTTCAAGGGTGTTAGTCCTTTTTAAGAAGCCCTGCTCTGATACCAATTGAAAAACCTTAAAGGGGGGAGGGGGGGGGGGGGTTGAATAAGGTTTTTGGCTAATTATCGAAAATCCTTTGTTAATTAAAAGGTAAACCTCCAATTTTGTTAGAAATAGAATTCTAAAACTCTTTTAATAAAATTCCAAACCAAACAAAATTTTGTGGTTGAAACAAGTAAGTAAGCTTAAAGAAGAACACAAGGAGTTATAGTGGTTCACTCCCTCAAAGAGTTACATCCACTACCTTGAGTCAACACCCAAGGATTTTTCAAATCCACTATAAACACAAAGTTACACCAACTACAAATATGAGGATCACCCTACAAGGGTTTTGCACACAACCTCAATTCACAACACAATGTAAATCAAAGGATTACCCAAGGGGTTTTTCAACACAAACCTTTGATATCAATAAAAGAGAAAGATAGGTTTAAGAACAATGTTACCACTTTTGAGCTTGAGAAATAATGGGTACAACTCAATGAAATGTTCTACAAGCTCCTCCTTTCTTCCTTTTTGATGATGATCAATTATGAAGCTCAGGAAGATTTTTGCCTGGGATTGAAAGTGTTTGCAATAAATGTGCTTTTGGAGCTCTTTAAAGGTTTTAAATGTTCTCAATGAATGTTTCACCAAACTTGTTTCATTTATGGCCGATCAAAAGTCTATATATACTGTCTTAAAAAAAGTGACCGTTGCACACTGTGTAACGGTAATAATTTTTTACAGTAAATGTGAAAATCGGATGACTGGTTCCTGAAATCGGACGACCGGTTCTTTAAACAGAAAGTTTCGGACTTGTCCAACTAGAAAACGGACTGCCGATTTTTTAAGTGTAGAAGAAAATCGGACGACAGGTTCATAAAATCGGACGACCGGTTCTTGAACAGAAAGATTCGGACTTGTCCATCAAAAAAACGGACTGCCGATTTTTTGATTTAGAAAAAATCGGACGACCGGTTCTAAAACCGGAAGACCGAATTTTTGTTTCTTCAGCCAAGTTTCTTTTTAAGACAAAAGCTTTCTTCATTGTTTCAAAAACATGCATTCTTGACAATCATTTTAAAGAGAAGAAAAAACCTTCCAAAAGTATCACAACTTCAGTCAAGAATACTTAGATTTTAACAAAAGTTTATATTTGAGAAAATCGTAAAAGGAACTTCATATATGATCAATAATCAAAGAGTAAGACTAGGGAGTTTTACAAAGAAGTACCTAATTCCACTCTAACATAGACAATGCCTTCAATGTCTTCAATGTCTCCAATGATTTGATCTTGGAATGGCTTGGTCTCTTCTTCTCCATTTTGCCCTCATCAACAAGATCTTTTGCTTTTAGAGAGTGTAGACTTTGAGACTTCACAGGTGCTTCTTTTGTTCTATGAAAGGTTAGCTAAAATACTCACACAAGCATATGTTAATCATAATCAAAATCATAAGTATTAATGTCCTTAGGGCTAACAACATATAAACTTATTTATGAAAAAAACTCAAAATAAAATGCTAAACTATTACAATTTCTTTACAAGAAAACTTGAAGTAAATATTAAACTATTAACAATACCAGAAAAAAATTACATGATATAACCAAAACATTAAAATAAAACTTACATTTACAAGAGATAGGACTAAAAACATTAAAGTAAAACTTCTATTCCTTTTGGACAATGCCATCACCAATAAAACATCTTTCCTTATGCATTCTCAAGAATATCAGTAGTGTCCAAATGAGTTATGTCAACATAATCATCATCAAACATCATTATCATGAGTTGAATGTTGAACAGTAAAATTAGCTTCAATCTTTTTGTCATTCTTTTTAAGTGATGCCTAGTAAAGTTCAACCATGTTTTTTTGCCATACGATAAGTACAAGATAGTGACCTTTCATTCAACAACGGTAATATTTATCTTCATAATTTGCCGGAACTTCAACTTTTCCTTTTTCTTATTATTTTTGGTCCACTTCTGGTGGTTATCATTATTTTTTCGTACCTGATAATTTCTATCATAATCGCGTCTGCTTCCACGGCCTCGGCTACGACCTCGTCCACGACCTCTTCTGGGGCCAAAATTATGGGCTTAACTATATTAACTTATGGTAATAGAGTAGAACCCGTTGGTCGGACTTCATTGTTTTCATCAATAATTCATTATTTTTTCAGCCACAAGAAGGAAAAAAATTAATTCAGAGTATTTTTTAAAACCCTTTCCTCAATATTGTTGTTGTAGGAAAATATTCGAGGCGTTAAAAATAGAAAAAGCTTTATCCAATACATCATCATTATTGATATTTTCTCTATATAATTTTAATTGTGATGTAATTTTAAACATATCAGAAATTATATTCACTTACAAATTTGAAATCTTTTAATTGTAAATGCATCCAATTATGTCATACTTTAGGTAAAACGACCATCTTCTGCTGTTCAAACTTATCCTTTAAATCATTCCACAAAACAAGTAGATATTCTACAATGTGTCGCAAACCTGTTGAATCAAGATGAATTTGAGAATCAAGTGTGGATGCTAGGTAACTTTTACCATAAATATCAAGAGCAAAAAATTTGAGTTTAGTGAGATTTGCCATGAACCAAAAAAAAAAAAAAAAAGTAAAATAGTACCTCTTTGTCTTGAATGTAAACTTCTAAAAGTTCGGGGCAAAGTCTCGTACTGATAACGTATTGTAAAAATTATGATAATAGAATGAAATATAGATTAGACAAGAACAAAAACTTATAAAAGCCTTCTTAATACATAAGATGTCTCAAGGAAATCAAGCACCTTCTTGCTCTATGTAACTTTTCGATGGCAAGTCAGGGGAAGAAGAAGATAATCAAGAAAGAAGTACTAAGAGAATCAAGAATCCAACAGAAGCCTCCAATCTTATTCCAATCTCCTACAAGGAGAAACTTGTGAGATCCCAAGGACTGTGTACGAAGGATGTGGAGATCTCCTACTTTGACGAACTCATGGATGAAGATTTATCCGATAACGAAAATGATGATGAAGATGGTATTCCTTTTATCCCCCTTTCGAGAGATGATAAACTTAGAATTAGAGCTGTATGATTCCGTTATTGTTAAAAATTATGGCAAGACTATCCCTTACCCCTTGTCAGAATACATAGTTAGAAGTTTATGGAAACCGGTTGGTAATATGAACCTTATTGATCTTGGTCACAGTTTTTTCCTTGCTCATTTCTATTTGGAGGATTTCAAATATATCATCTCTGGTGGTCCTTGGTTCATTAATGTCCAATATCTTACTACAAGATTATGGCAACTAGATTTTAATTCGGCTAAGGAAACATTATCTAATACTATGGCTATTTGGGCTAGATTACTGGGATTGCCACTTGATTATTATGATAGAGCTATCCTTACAAGAATTGGCAACCGTATGGGAAGATTACTCAAAATCGATGCACATACTGTTAAAAGTGAATGAGGATGGTTTGTTAGACCAGGCATTCAGGTGAATATTCATTCTTCCTTAGTCCTTATGTGTGTATTGGCAAGTTTCATATCCAACATATTCAATATGAGGGAGTTGAGTTTTGTTTTCAGTGTGGACCTATTGGCCATACTACACCTTCTTACCCACAAAGACAATCACATGTAGTGGCATTTCCTGAAGTTTTCTCTTCTATGACAAATTCCAGGACAAGAAGAACAATAGTAGGTCCGCCGCTAGAAATAACACATTGAAGAAGCTATCCACTGGGTGAAGAAACGGAGCTAGCAAACTTGTCATTTGGAAGCCCTAATTAGAAAGAGGCTTGTTGAAGCCCCTAGCCACGGGAAATCTATTTGTGGACAGAAAAGCATCAAGGAGCCACCTCAAAGGGATAATGAGAGAGAGGCGTCTGGAAGCCCTACTTTGAGGAACATCAATTTTCTAGTAACCATGGAAAAATTTATTCAAGCCCTAAACCAAAGAACTTCAATTTGAGAGATATAAAAGCCCTAAACTTCGAAATACATCAATTCCAGAGATTTCAAAGTGAATAGCTACGAGAATCGCTGCTTATTTCAATGTAGGTCACCATCTATTAATTCCTTAATAGTATTTTTTTCTTAAAGCTTTTAAGCAATAACCCATCTACTATAACTTTGTAATTTGAAATGTTATGTGAAAAAACACTTGGTGACTATTAGGTCGAAGAGAGTTGCATTTCAAGAAGAACATGGTCGGGTTATCTGCCAGGATTATTTTAAGTGACGGGATGCCCCTATTGTGACTAGGGTTGAGGCTGAGAGAGATGTTCCAAAATCAACGCTAGAAAATAAGGAAATTGAGGAAGGAAGCATGAAAACTACTTGTGATGAAAATGATAATGTTTTAGGGGAAGAAATAGGGGGGATTCAAATTATGAAGATTTTGAAGAGAAAAGTAGTGAGGAAATAAATACTGAAAAGGAATAGGAGAATAGTAAGGGAATAAATGTCGAGAAGAAGGGGCACGTAGAAGGATACATGTATGACAAAAAGAAGTTTGCGGTAAGATTTATACCCTAATTATTTATGATATTGTCTGCACTAATTTTGTTCCTATAAATAAATTTGTAAGAATTGGGAAGTTCGTGATAAGTTTGTGAATCACTTGCATAGAAGCATTACTATAACAAATTTATGATTGTGTAGGAATTAAAGATGTTATAAAATAGTTAGTATAAATTGGATTGAAATTTGTAAGAATTTGTTTGTAAAATGATCACTTGCATAGATGCACTAATATTATATTTCTGTTAGTAATATAACCAGCGTTATAGGTTAAAATTATCGTTGTTAATGTTTAGGAATCACTTGAACAAAAGCAGCACTACAACAAATTTATGATTGTGTAGAAGTTAAAGATGTTTTTGTAAAGTAATTATTATAAATTTTATTGAGATTTGTAGGAATTGGTTTGTAAAATAGTCAACTATATACATGCACAAGTAGTATATTTCAGATAGTAATATAACCAATGTAATTGGTTTAAATTTGTTGTTAATGTTTACCAATCACTTGCAAAACAAAAATGTCATTGTAAAGTAATTAGTATAAATTATATTGAAAAATTATCGTTGTTAATGTTTGGAAGTTAGTTGCACAGAAGCAGTGATATTAGCATTATGAGTTCTTTCATTGTTTACACAAGCAAATTACAAGAGTAGGTGTTCGCGAAAGGCTATTAAGGAGCTAGTTTAAACCCTCAATAAACGACAACGTCAAGCTGTCACGGAAATGGGTTTGGGGGGCTTTTGAAGATTAATCCATCTAATCTTCCTTACGAACTATTTCCTTATTTGGTTGATGATTTGAGTCGCATAAAATATGTGTGGAAATTCATGGAAAATCTCTACGTATAATTGAGGTAGAGGTTCATCGTATCCTAGGTTTGCCGAAGGAGGGAGTAGACACAAAAAATAGCTTCATAGAGGTACAATTGCATCTGAATTAGAGAGGAAGTTGAATATTCCTATAAAGAATAAGATAAAACCATTGCTATCTTTTAAAAAGTAGTTGCTAGGTATTAAGCCAGATGGATTGGAGTTCAAAGTGAAGTTTTTCATATATGTTGTGGGTATTTTTTTTAACATAACAATAAAATATTCAGTTCAGAGGTGTTGAGTCTACTGATCGCGATTATAAAAAGGGTGAAGAACCTAAATTGGAGTAAGTACGTCATCGACATGTTAGTGTACAATATGAAGACCAGAAATAGATCAAGGCGTGGGAGCTCGTCAGTGTGCATGGCTTTGTTGGCGGTAATACGTAATTTTATTTTCAATTGAATAAAAATTTTACATAGTTATTTTTATATGTGTTAATATTATTTAAAATGCCATTACATGTTATGTACTTGGAAAGGTTCTCCCGGTTGAGCTGAAAGTTGTGTCCTATGAGAGATGTGTTATCCCGAGAATAGGTTATTAGAATAAAAAGAAAGTACAAGAGAAGGTGAATTGTTTGAAAAAGTTTGGGTTGTTTATAGGGGACAAAATTCACATAGTAGATACGTTAAGCTGAAAGGAAGCAAGTAACATATCCAAATTCTCTTCGAGGCTGGAAGAGTTTAGACAAGACATAATTGAGATGATTGCATGTCAGATTTTGCCTCTAATATGGAGCGTAGCCAAAATCTTATGATGGAGGATTTAAAGAGAATGATTGAACAAATAAAATTGAGAGAAGCTACACCGTCATTGCATGTTGGTCATTCCAATAGTGTTCTTGTTGATGACACACTTGTTCTTATTGTTCACACAGATTTGGGAAAGGAATTGGGAGCAGAATTATTGGAAAAGGAAGAGAATGGTAAATCTTATTGGAATTAGGAATAGAAGAAGCATTGAAAAAGGAAGAGGATGGTAAAGTTAATTTGGGAAAGGAATTGGGAGAAGAATCATTAACAAAGGAAGATGATGGTAAATCTAATGATCGAATGGTGAAGGAACTTGAATCTCCTACGAAAGTTGTGGTCTAGGAGAAAAATGCTTTTCGGAAAGGTGAAGAATGATGATAATACAAAACATAGAAGGTTGATGAGGTCAATATCTTTGGATGATAATTTACGAAACAAAAGTGAAACTCCTAAGGCGGTGTCACATTTCAAGGTCTGGCAACAAACACCAAACTATGTATATTTAGTTACGGTAAGTACAAAGAGCTACTAACTATTAAGTATAAGTTCCCATTACAAATAAAGAATGCCATACAACTGATAGTTTTAAATTTATTGAGTAACTTGATAAGACAACTTCAAAAGAAAAGTTGTAGGCAAAGAAACACATACCACTATCCTAAAAAAAGGTATTATGCCCCCTGTATAAACTCGAAATTAGTAGTTAATGCCAGAACTAACAATCTATGAAACTGCTAGGTTTTAAAGAAGCTGAACATTATGTATATCTCAAATGTCAATAAGGCAAAACTGATAAAGGACATGTAGAGTCGTCAGCTGTCACACACTGAGGAGCTTGTAAAAATTAGGGGCCATGAAGTTAACAAAACGTTGATGCAGAACCTTAAACCTAGGGCACTGATTAGCTCAGAGGTGATTAGTTTTTTTTGTAAGATCATGATGTTTCATGCAAGGAAAACTTCAAACGATACAGGAAAAATAGTTTGGTATGTCATAACCTGGTTTCAAGTAATTTTTTTACTGCACTTATAAAAGATTGCAATACATGAGTGCATAAAAGTGGGATTTAATATGATTTTTTTTTTTGCAGTAATCTATGTGGCCAGTGAGAGAGAATGAAAAAGTGTATAAATACTTCTTGACTGAGAGTGACTATGGAGTGGTTCTAGGTGAATGTGAGAAGGTAATTCTCTATTTATAATGGTGGGTATTACATTTATGATTTATCATTTTCTTTTTTGCTGAGATCAGTTTTTGTTTGCACTGGTTGATTGACAGATATGTGTTCCTGTTATATGGGAGAAGTGGAATTGATTTCTATTTATTGTGGTCTTAGTTAAGTAAAAGAGTGTTATTTTAGATTCAATGCGTAACAGAAGAGAACTACCGAAAGAACTTGTGAATGAAATTGTAAGTTTATCCTAATTCTCTGAATCTGCTTGTTATTTTTATCCAGCAGTATATGACATTATTATTTTTATCCATTAGTGTGTTGTACTATATGAGGCTCTAAGTGTTGGGTTAAAAGAATCTTACAAGCTTGAACTGACTAAATTTCCAATCAAGGACAAGATGTGGTGTCCTCAACAACCTAACACGTATGTTAGTGCATGAATATTTGCCTATTTCTATGGTTCTAATATTGTCACATATACTAAATCTCCATTAAGGACTAATTACCAATTGATGTCTAATTATCAGATAGCTTTGACTATGGTATTTACCTAATGAAGTTCATGGAAAATGTTATTAACGTGAAAGCTATTTTTAATTTGTTTTGTTTTAGTGAAATCTATTCTTTTCTCTTCATATTTGTTTTACTATATTTGAGGTTGGGTATTTCCGCAACTGCAAGCATCAAACAACAAGAGAAATAAAATGCCATTTAGACTTTTGCTTGATGAAAGTAAAAAGGTAAGGGATGCAGCATTGGAGTTAATAGGTTACACACTTTAGAGAGTGTTTGTAATTGTTGCTATGAGGAACTAGGCTCGTTTGTTTTATTTTTTTTTTTTGGTTTTATAGCCATTCAGATTCGGTTAAGAAGCTATATTGATGAACTTAACCTATTTTTGTTTATTGGTTTATTTTTGGTATTATGACCATTAGTCTAGTCTATTTATGTAGTTCTTAAATTGGTTTTTTTTTTTTTTTTTAATATTATGGGCATTGATATAGTATATTTTTGTAGTTCTAGAACTACTAGTTACGGATTGGTACAACCATTGATTAAGTTAATCTATATTGACCATAATTGACCCAAAAAAATCAACATTGCTTACTATTTCTTGCACTACGTATTGTGCATTACATCTTACATCTCTTGAAACTCATTTTCATTGGCACTTGGCTTTTGAGAGTTAATTCTTCAAAGGCAGTAAACTCTGAACCAAGTCGCTAAAACAAGAATCACAAGTATTCTTTCCCTCTTACAGCCCTAGGTAATAGTTGTCACGTGTTCATCCATTTTGCATAGCAATCCTAGAATTGCTCTCGATAGTAAATAGGTGAATCAATCTATGCGAAGAAGTTTCAACCATCTGATGTCTAAAAGGAAAGGGAAAATCAATTTTGTTAGCAAGCTTTTGAGTTAGAAAAGAAAATTATGCATACGTTCGACATCTGAAATGGTTCATTTTGTGTAAAATGGTTGAGGCTGCTTAAATAGTGTATCGCAAGGAGATGATTTTTTTCTCAACTGTTGATGAACTGTCAGAAAAAAGCAAAAAGTTTGATATTTAGGCTAATGGGGAATGTTTTACAATGGATTTTGGTTTCACGGGCCTGGTTATATTTTATTTGGGTTTCTGACCTAAAGTTTATTTAAATTGTGTACATATATAGATATAGGAATACTTAGGGTGAGTACTTGAATGGATTTCGGCTGAATAATAAATAACTAGGTTTGGACTGCTAAAATTTATACCTTAATGGCCTTAGCCAACTTAATACGTAAATGAGCTTGGACTGTTTATATTGAATATTCATGGACTTCTTAAACTTTTTGGGCTTTTTGTTTCCCAAGAACTAATGGCTTTTCACAATTTAGCTATTTGGCTGATTAATTTCCCTTTCTAGCTTATTACCAAAAAATTAATAATAATAATAACAACAAAACAGAAATTCGTCCTAAGCTTCATTTCAGCCACTGATACTCTTATATTGATATATAACTAGCAAAGCAAAACGTTGGATGAACTAGCCATAACCTGTAGGTAGTAACTTAGACATGAATAACTTAAATAACCATACCCAAACACTAGTATCTCTTAAAAAAAGCAAGACAGTAACAGACAAATATTAAAAAAAAATAAGGCCCCAAAAAACAAAGGCTGCTACCATGATTTCATCTTTAGAATGATAGAGCGCGATATCCAGGCGAGGCAGTTCCCATAAAAGATGGGGTTGCAACTGTCGTCGTTGATACATTATGAGCCAGGGTTGCAGGGACATAAGTTGATGAAGGACTAACAAAAGCAGAATTCTGGATGGTTCCAGCCATGAAAGAAGCATGGCGGAACTGGGTGATGCAAAAATGCTTGAATCGCTAATCAAGAACCATTTCCAACATTTCAACATTATAAGGGTTTGTAGAATATGTAGGTCTTTATCCAAGAGGAATCCATAGGATTAACCCTTACCCTATCAGCCGAAATGCATTTGAAGCCAAAGAAAATGAATGACATATATTCGGGGGATATGTGCTAATGAGGTTAGGGATTTCATCCTTCATTTTCTTCAAAGTAACTCTCTTCACACACCACACAACTGTCGTGACGTTGTAGGCATTAGGCACATAAGGAATATCATCTCCCTTACAATTCAAAATGGACCAAAAAAATGATACATTTGTCCCATAATCGCTTACGATGAGAGAGTACACGAAATCTATGAAGCAGCGATCATCATGGTATGTCTGACATCATATGCTCCTTTATCCACCTAGCATGAATGATGTCTAGTTGGCCATAATATTTTTGTTCAAAAAGACAACTATCTTAGAAATATAGATCTTATGAATCCTATAAGTGGAATGATCCCTATGAGAAGCCATAGGTAAGAGAAGGAAACAAGCAATTGGAAGAATTCATGCACGAATAGGGTTTCAATTGAAGAAAGTGGATGAAATCCACCCTTTGAAATAGACCTGCATGAGTAAAGTTATTGGGGTAAAAATGAAAATAATTATAAATCTAATAATTCAGCCGAAATTAGGAAAATGTTTTCAATTTCACTCCAACTAAAAATTTGAATGAGGTACTAGGGAAACTATATCAAACTCGGGATTTGGCTCTGCAACTCTTGCAGATGTAAGTGTACTCGGCTAGCCACATGGCACGATAACATTCGCCATAGCCATTGACTTATTTAATGCAATTGACAATGCAGAACACTCGAACCCAATTCGCGTGGAATGAGTTCGTTCGCGTGCTTTGAGTTCTTTGATCTTGTGAAATTTGGTCTAAGATCTTACCCGGATCAAAAGATGGCCTGCAATCTCCCAATTTGAAATGACTTTTCACTATGCGAAAGTAATTCCATTCCCAATTCATGCGGATATTTTGGGATTGCAAGTCAGGGCCCATATTAACCTTTAATAGAACCATAAAACTCTAATTATTATGTAAAATATTAGTTAGTAAGACGTAAATTACTTTATATTCAATTTGTAATACAACTTAGCTCCGAGAATAAAAGGGAACTGGATTGGATTGAGCCTGGTTAAATTAATTTATTCAATTTTCTATAGTCAGTACACATTCTCCAACCCGAAACTATTCTAGTAGGAATCAATTCATCATTCTCAATTTTCACAATAGTAAGACCCCCTTTCTTTAGTACTACATGAACATGGCTATCCCATTTACTATCAGACATAGGATAAATTATCCCTGCATCTAATAGCTTAAGCACCTCTTTCATAAGAACTTCTAAAATGTTGGGGTTTAACCTCCTTTATTGCTGAATTGAGGGTTTATATTCGTCTTCCAACAGAGTGTGATGCATGCCAATGGAAGGGTTTATGCCCTTAATATCATCAGTCGTGTATCCTATCACTTTTCGATGCAATCTAAGGATATTAAGTAAAATTTCAGTTTCAACATCATTTAGACTTGTATTAACAATCACAGGATAAGTGCAATTAGGACCAAGAAACTCATACCTGAGATTGGAAAGAGCTTTCTCCTCTTTCAAAGGTGTACATATAAGCTTAACCTTTAACTCCTCAAAACTTAGCTTAAGCGGCTGAAGGGTGGGAGCTTTTTCGAGTAAGTGGGCATAAACGACCACCTCCATGTTCTCATGGCTATTTGAACTTCTATTCAACATGAACTCTTCAAGAGGGTCATCTCTTTTATGGCTTAGGACTTAACCTACATCACTTTATCAACCACATCAATCCTGCAACAAGTATGCTCAAGAAAAAAAAATTTTCATAGCATCATTCAAGTTGAATTCAATTGTCTTACCCCCCAATACTCAAAGAGAGCTTTCTATTTTTAACATCAATATTAGTCCCAACAATAGTTAGAAAAGGCCATCCAAGAATGATGGGGACTTCACTATCCTCATCCACCTCTATACAGTAAAATTTGCAGGAATAAAAATCGTACCCACCTTGATTGGTACATCCTCAACAACACCTATTGAAAATTTTACAAAACAATCTGCTAATTGGAGAGACATTCTTATAGGGTTCAATTTACCGAAACGAAGGTTCTCATAAATAGATAGAGACATGACACTAACACTAGCCCCTAAATCACACAAAGCACGGTCAAAAGATATATTACCAAGCAAACATGGTATTGAAAAACTACCGACGTCCTTAAGTTTGGGAGGCAATTTATTTTGTATTACAAACACTCCACATTCAAAGCTACAGTTTCCTTATCCTCAATTTTCTTTTTTTGGACAAAATTTCTTTACAAATTTAGCATAAGCGGGCATTTTAGAAAGAGTTTCAGTAAATGGCACTGTTATATAAAGCTTCTTAAGAACCTCTAATAATTTACTAAATTACTTATCAAGCTAAGTCTTAGCATATCTTTGGGGAAAAGACAAAGGTTTATAAGGTGAAGGGACAACATACTTGGTCTCTTCTTCACTTTTTTCTTCTATAGGCTCAACTCCCTCACTTTAGTTCTCATGTTCTTTGGGCTTCTCAACTCCTCTTGTTTTCTCAACCTGAACTTCTCCAACCTTAGGGTCCTCCAAGTGTTTACCACTCCTCAAAGACACTACTTGACCATGTTCCTTCGTGTTCTCAATGTGACCCGGTAGGTCTACTAGATGAAAAGGCTTGTTGCACAATTTGAGTATCCAACATCTTATTGTGTGTGACTAAGAAATTTTGCATTAATTTAGTGGATAGCCTTATTAACACTATCATTTTGCTTAGTTTGAGTCACCATAAAATTCTCTAACAACAACTCTAAATTAGATCTTTGAGGAGGTAGGGGATTAAATGGTATTGGTTGGAAACCAGGACGTTGTCTAGAAACACTTGGGAAATGGGATTGGACCTATAGAAAAATTTTGGGTGATTCCTCCAACTAGGGTTATAAGTTTGAGAAAATGGATCATTTTTCTGTCTAAAAGAATTTACCATGGTGGCCTGCTCAACAGACAAACCTTAAGAAGAAAAGTTTCCCAATTGATATTTAATAGCAATATGATCATAACCAACAAATTTCACAAGCAACTGCACTAGAAGGTGTACCAATAGCACTAATATTCATATTCATGCGATAAAGCATCAAATTTAGCATTAAGAAGACTCATAGCATCAACATCACACTTACTTCCAATCTTCTTAGAACTTGCTCTATCACCAGGCCATTGGTAGTGATTTTGGTCAATTTGTCCTAAAGTTCAATACTTCATTGACGATTTTGTTCGTGAAAGTACCATCAATAGCAGTATACACTACATTCCTTGTAGTGTAGGTCATTCCATTATAGAAGGTTTGAACAAGGAGCCACTTAGCCAACCCATGATGAAGACTTGATCGTAGCAACTCCTTGAACCTCTCCCAAGCTTCATACATCGACTCATCCTCTTTCTATATAAATGTCTAAATTTGATTCTGAATTTCGACTGTTTTTCCTGGAGGATAGAGCTTAGCCAGGAAAGCTTGAGTTAGTTGGTCTCAAGTAGTGATAGATCCTGTCGGCAAGTCTTGTAACCATTGTCTTTCCTTGTCCCTTAGTGAAAAAGAGAAAAGCTTCAACTTAATGGCATCAAGAATAATACCACTAACCTTCATAGTGTCGCAAACTTCAAGAAATATCGATATGTGCTTGTTCGGATCTTCACTAGGCAAACCACCAAATTGGTTTTGTTGAACCATTTGAAGAAAGGAAGACTTTAGCTTAAAATTCTTAGCCTCAATGGTAAGCTTAACAATATCTAAGGTAAGCCCTATAGCATTCGGCATTGATAAACCCTTTAAGGATTTGACATTGGTCACCCATCTCTTCTTCATTTGTCTTTAATTCTAAATCATTCTTCTTCTTGCGTGGAATGTACGTTCGATCTCAGGATCAAGTGAAACCAGATTGCCAAGCGTTCGAGTTCTTCACATACAAGAAGGGAACCTGCATTTCAGAGAAGCACAAAAAGACACAGTAAAATAGAAAAAACAAACAAATAAATAAATAAAAATAGCTTAATCCATCCAAATTGCAATAAAATAAATATGAACAAATCAGTCCTCGACAATGACACCAAAAACTTGATAGGGGTTTACCGCAAGTGCACAACCTATCGCGTAATAAAATATCATCAATACCACAGAGACAGTTTGTTAAGTACCAACTACTAAAATTTTAGTTATCTAAGCCGACAAAATTTGGTGATTAAGATATTTTTACAAAATAATCAAAAAGAAATTAAAACAAAGACAAAAGCTTTTAGAAATTGAATATGAAGAAAATATCTCTTAGTCTAGAATTGACTCTCCTAAAATGTTAATTATGTGATGAAAAAGGAGATTTATACTAAGGTAATCGTCTCCTCTCAAACTACAATAATGTATCTAAATCAAACTAACCCTTATTTCTCATGGTGATTAAATTAACTTAGACCCATTAAGATTTGTGATATTCTTTTGCTCTTGAGGAATATTAGAAATACTCTCATGATCTAAAAATTCCTGTTTAATTCCTATTTTTCCTATATGGATTTCACCTTTTGGTCCTTCATCCAATTATCTACAATTATAGCATGTTTTATATCGCAAGCAATAAGAACATAGGAACTAAATAATGGTCAACAAAAAAAAACAAAAAAATTGAATGAATCCATAAAATAACAAAATTCATTAGGCTAATCCCATCCTAGATTAAGAAATTACTCACACATGTCTGAACAATTAACAATATTCATGAACAAATTCATCTTGCAAAGAATCAACAAATAAGATAAAATAAAGAGATGAGAGAGAAGAAAAGAACTTTGCTCGATCAATTGAATTTAAAATCTAAAGTCGATCATCCAAAACTTGCTCAGAGAAATTCAATCTTGTTCTTCAATTGAAATCCTAAAAAGCTAGGGCTAGAGAATAATAGAAGAGAAGATGCAAGAGAGATAGAGAGGGAGAGAGAGAGAGAGAGAGAGAGAGAGAGAGAGAGAGAGAGAGAGAGAGAAGAACGATCGTTTCTCAATGCTCTCTATCTCATTATTGTTCTATCTAAACCCTATTAAAATAATGTTTTTGTTAGCCCTAAGGGCATTATTGTATATGTTTTTTATTATGATTAACATATGTTTGTGTGATGAGTATAACTTAGCCTCTATAGAACAAAAGAAGCATTTTTGGAGTTTCAAGGCTACACTACGTAAGAAGTAAAAGATCTTGGCAATTAAAGCATAATGAAGAAGGAGAGATCAAGCCATGCCAAGATTAAGGCATTGAAGACCTTGAAGACTTATGTCTTAGTTAGGGATATGCAGGGATATGCTAAGGTATTTTGTAAAACTCCCTAACTCTCATCTTTGTTTGTTGATCAAGTGTGAAGCTCCTTGTATTAATTTCTTTTTATAAACTATTCTTGAAAAATCCAAGTATTCTTGATAGAGTTTTTGATGCCTTCGACAGTTTTCTTATCTCTAAAAGTGTATCAAGAATACATGTTTTGAAGTATTTTGAAATGTGAAGGAAAGTTCCTTTTGTTTAAGGAAAACTGACTTCTAAATCCTATTAAAAAAAAAGGTCATCCGATTTTCAAAACTGGTCATTCGATTTTTTTCCAAGGGAGAAAAACCGGACGTCCTATTTTAAAATCGGTCGTCCGATTTTTCTAGCTTTAGAAAAATCGATCGTTCGATTTTTAAGAAGGACCATCCGATTTTTGTAGGATGCGACCGAATCTTTCTGTTTCAAAACCGGTCGTCTGATTTTAGCCTTTTATTGCAAAAATGTTACCGTTACACAGTGTAACGGCTACTTTCTTTTCTTTCCTATATATATATTGATTTTTCATCAACTGAAAAAAAAAAGTTTGTTGAAAAGTTATTGAGATCATTTTAAGAACATTTAAAGAGCTTTAAAGTTTATTCTTCAAATATCTTTTATCTCTAAAAAACAAAGGAGAAAAATTCTTCTTGGAGCTTCAATGTTGATCATCCTTCAAAGAAGAGAAAAGAGGAGCCTGTAGAATATCCAATTGTGTTCTATCTTCCCTTCTCAAGCTCATTTGGTAACATTGTTCCTTACTCATCTCATTTTCTATTGATATCAAAGGTTTGTGTTGAAAACCCCTTGGGTTATCCTTTGATTGTAATTGTGTTTCTGGTGATATCAAAGGTTTGTGTTGAAAAACCCCTTTGGGTTATCCTTTGATTGTAATTGTGTTGTGGATTGAGATTGTGTGCAAAACCCTTGTTGGGTGATCCTCAAACTTGTGTTTGTTGTATATTGTGATTGTGTTGTGGATTGAGGTTGCTTGCAAAACCCTTGGTGGGTGATCCTCAATCTTGTGATTGTTGTAGACTTGGATTATAGTGGATTTGAAAAATCCTTAAGTGTTAACTCAAGGTAGTGGATGTAACTTTTTAAGAGAGTGAACCACTATAAATTGTTGTGCATGTTCTTTAAAGTTTAATTATATGCTCATTGCTTGATTGCCAAAACTATAAGATTTTGTTTGGTGTGGATTCTTATAAAAAAGAGTTTTAGAATTCTTTCACGAACAAATTGAAAGTTTATCTTTCTAATCACACAAAAGATTTTTTAAAATTAGCCAAAAACCTTATTCACCCTCCCCCTAAGGTTTTTCAGTTTTTTTAAGTCTCGTAATCATATTTTAAAATTAAAAATAAAATAAAGATTAATAAAGTATAAAGTTTGAATTTTACGTCTTTTAATGTAATTCACGGCCTATTTTACGTAGCTGCGCAGAGTACACATGCTCACGTGAAGTGTCTAGAAATTTCAAGCTTCTTGGGAGCCTTCAACTCAATCACGTAGATATTAGCTCCGACACGCATAATGCTAAACTTTATGACTTAGGCCTTTCTTGTGCTCTTCCTTTGAGAAATCAATCCCCAAGTATTCCTTGATCAACCTTAGACTCTCCTTTGCCATTATACGCATTATCGTCCGCTTAAGCAACAGAAATTGATCAACCTGTAGAAAAGAAGAGTAAAGAAGTAACCTCATTCATATAAAGGAAAATCAATAGAAAACAAGTCATAAGTTCATTAAAACTATGACAAACGATGATTGCTTTTATGCTATAAACATAAATTAAAGAGTCCCGCCTCCCCTATAAAACTAAAAAGAAACTTCTCAAAGTGAATGCAACAACAAAGCTTTCCATTAACTAACTCAAGCTTTCCATTATCTCTTGCACTCTTTCAAGGACACTCTAGTAAAAAGTACTTTACGGCCAATTTTTTCACTACAGTGTCCTTGAAAAAGTGCAAGAGACATATGATACTGAATTAGCTAGAAAACAATTTGCATATGACGGTAACAGAGTCAATGATCCCATTATATACTTAGTAATCATACCTCATCCATGTATGCAATAATGAAGATGCCACAGAAAACCTCACAAACAACACTATAAGAAAAAGAAGAGAATTTTCTAAAACCTACTGAAAAACTGCTAAAAATCCAATATTTGGATCTCAAATTTAAAAGCAAAAAGACAAATCCTATCAAAAGATCAAAGAAAAGCATTCCTTACAAATGCATATGTATATATATATATATATATATTGTGATACCCCGTACTCCTCTGCTAAGTCAACTGCGACGGAGTAAGGTACATGTGTGCCTCTCGGCACTGAACTTACAAATATACAAGACTAAGGTACAACCGTGAGGAGCTGTAATGAGTATTTCTATATTAAATAATGTAAGAAGAAAGAAAGGTTTGAATATAACTTTATAACAAAAGCTTCTCAAATGTATACATCGGTTTAAGGCCACTAAAGCCATAGTCTACATAAACAAAATCTTTTGACTAGAGATGGAAGACTTCAAATATGCCGGCTTCAATGGCACACCATGGCTCCTCTAATCCGAGCTAGTTACCAAGTCATCTGAAAATGGGGGAAAAAACGTTTGGAAAACATGAGCGATGGACGCTCAGTGAGTTCACGGGCACGTGTGCTATTCGTGAGCTCCCCGTACAGGAAAAGTATTTATATTATTTATAAAACGGTTTATCATCCCATCAAAGTAAGTGCTTTCAAAACTTTTATGCAAAATATAAATTTTCTTAAGGGTTCGGGCGTAGCCGGGAAGTCTGAGCGACTCAAGACACATCGGCACTGCCACGACACCTGAAATTTTAAGAAAAACATGCATGCACCATGATAGGCTCAATGGACAAAGTCCGGAACCTGAAATGGGTTCTTCGGACAAATTCTGGCATCCCATAGTCAATACCAGCCTGAACTCCAAACACACTGTATGAACGTTCGATTTTTCAACCTCACACAACATATACATAAACAGGTAATGAGCCCTGGCATACTTACCAGGCCGCCTTGTGCTACCGTAGCCGGTGGACCCCTCCTGACCCAACCTGCTAGGAAATAGCCACTACTGCAGAGCATGATACGGAGTCAAACGCAATACCGCCTTGGGCCTAACCCTCCAACGGTACTACGCCCTCTGTCAACTGGATCCAGATCAAGAGTAACACTACCAAGCATGTTGTTTGGAAGAGGCCCTGTTACGGGGGACTAGCCACGCAGAGTGCAAGTCCTTTCGACATGTTGATAAAAAATGTATACCAAGCCCCTTTTTGCTGGATTAGGGTTTTAATTTACTTTATAAAATTATAGGCCATCTATCGGCCACATAAAACTCTTTAGATAACGAGAATCCCTATCCGCTGGGCAAAACTCGTAGTCATGCAAATGTAACTTTAGAATGTAAGTTTTGAAACACATTACCGGGTAATATGCATGTCAAAAATTATGATAAATATATCCTTGAAAGAAAATCCTTAATACTTCCAAGATTTAAAGTAAGAATAAACAGTAGAGAAATAATCTTTAAACCTAACTAGTAAACATTTTTCAAAATCATACTTTAAGAATATTTAAAGTAAAAGTATTATGAAAATATTTTCTTAACTTAAGAAAACCTTCTTAAGAATATCTAGAAAATATGTAAAGTATTATTTTCAAAAAGAAATAATAAATATGTCAAAGATAATTTTAAATCTCAAACCCCATAGAAATATTTAAAATATTTAAAATATTATTTCCAAATGAAGTAAAAAGTAATAACTATTTTAAGAATAACTTTTCCAAATAGTTAATATCTTTCAAAGTCCTTTTAAGGAAACTTAAAGTATATATATAAAAAAAATAGTATTCTCATGAAGAAATAATAAATAGGTGAATAATAATAATAATAATAATAATAATAATAATCTTCCAAAATAATTTTAAAACTCAAAACTTCGAAAATATAAAATATGTAAAAGTATTCTTTCTAAAAAGAAATAATAAATATTTTAAAAATAATTTCTCAAGATAATCTTGAAACTCAAAAACTTCTAAAAGAATTAAAAAATATTATTTCTTAAAAAAAATTAGTAATATTTTGAAAATAATTTCTCCAAGTTATTTTAAAACTTAAAACCTTAAGAGAATTTAAAATATTTAAATATATTATTTCTCCAAAAGAAATAACACTTCTTTTGAAAATGCTTTCTTCAAAATAATTTTAAAACTCAAAATTCAAAATAAAAGGATTGTTAAAAGAAATATTTCTAGTAAAAGCAATTAATAAGAATATGACACTAACCTTTAAAATATATATATTTTTTTAGTACCATAAACAAATATTTAAAATATAAATACGTTAATTACTTATCACATTTTAGCATAACCCGTAATATAATACCGATAATTATTTTGCGCATGTTAAGATTCGATAACAAAGTAATATGCTTTATAAGAACAATATTTAAATTTCTTTCAACAGAAAAGGGATCGGTGAACTCACATGGCGCCGCGATATAATTTAAACCTACAAATAATAATTCCCAACTTAATCAAATAGCTCCAAAATATATATATATATATAACCATGACCACATGATAATCTTAGGTGTACCTACAAATATTTTAAACCCAAAGAAATTCTAAAACCATCTCCAAAATAATTTTATAATAATTCCTTAAGAAAAATTTTGGGTTCCCAAAATAAATTCATAACTATTAAACCTTAATATTATCTAATAAAAAAAATAGAATAAAGCTCCCAAAGAAACAAAGAAAAAGAAAGAAAGAAAAAATAAATAAATAAATAATATATAATACCCGGAGAGAAGGTGAGCCGAGAGAAGCAAAAAAAAAAAAGGAGAAAAGAAAAAGAAAAAGAAAAAAAATATAAGAAAGAAAAACAAAGAGCAAAGAGGGAAGAGAGAGAGAGAGAGAGAGAGAGAGAGAGAGAGAGAGAGAGAGAGAGAGAGAAGATAAGAAAAGGCTAGTGTAGTGCTTGTATTTTTGTATTTTTATTTTTTTTCAACATTTGGACCCCCTTAAATAGTCATTCATGCATGGTTTGGCTTTCCATGCATGAGACACATGGCACCAACCAGCCATGTGTCACCCACTCCTTTGTCCACATGTTCATACCAGCCAAGTGTCCCTCAATCCTTAGGCCACATGGGCTTGCCAGCCTTGTTATTACTTCCTCTCCAAGTAAATAGTCCCTCAACTTCTTAAAATTTCCACGTTGGCCCCAAATCTTAAAAATGACTAAAAGTTCATCCTAAACTTAAAATTTTCATTTCTATTTTAAAGCGTTAAACCCCAATAATTCTAAAACATGTCTGAAAAGTTTTCCATCGAAAAAAATTCTTCCCTTAATTTTTCTAATAATTACCAAATGACCTCAATACTTACTATTCTTTATAAGCTAACCCCGAAACTTTTATTCGAACTTACTGCGACATAAACTAATTTTGAGGTGCTTAGTCGGGATGTTACATTCTACCCTCCTTAGTCAAATTCCGTCCTCAAAATTTTAAGGTTCACGTACCTAGAATCTCCGAATGTTTTCCACATAGAAACTCTTCTGTTTCCCATGTTGCTTCCTCAATGTCGTGGTGCCTCCATAACACTTTGTACATCGGAATTTTCTTTCCACGTAACTCCTTTATGCTTCATTCCACAACTCCACTAGGTTTTTCCTCATATGACAGGTTAGTTTGCAATTCCAACGGGTCGTCATTCAGGACATGCTCGGGTGACGGTTGATATTTCTTTAATTGGGAGACGTGGACGACGTCATGAATTCCCGATAACTCTTCTGGTAATATCAGCCGGTAAGCTACCTCACTAATCCTGTCGCTTATCTCAAATGGCCCAATGTATTGGGGGCTTAATTTTCCTTTTCTTGGGTGTCCGGGATTTCCTCGGTGTGGTGTGAGTTTTAGAAAAACTCGATCTCCAACCTCGAATTCCAAGTCTCGTCATCGATTGTCAGTGCAGCTCTTTTGTCAACTTTTAGCAGCTTGGAGCCGTTCCTGAATTATTTTTACTTATTTCTGTGCCTCTTCCAACTCTGGCATCCAACTATTATGCTTCCGAAGGGAGGGAATTCTGGTGTCATCCCAATATAAAGGCGTTCTACATTTCTTTCCATATAGAGCTTCAAGCGGTACCATTCCGATTGAGGTATGGTAGCTATTGTTGTAAGCGAACTTTGCCCAGACCAGATTATCAATCCATTTGTTTCCAAACTCTAAAGCACATGCTCGCAACATATCTTCCAAAGTCTGGATTGTTCTTTCTGATTGTCCATCAGTCTGGGGGTGTGCGGCAGTGCTATAACTTAAATTAGTTCCCAATGCAGTCAGGAACTTAGGCCAAAATCTCAAAGTAAACCTTAAATCTCAGTCCGACACAATGTTTACCGGTACCTCATGAAATCTTACAATCTCTTCCACATATAGTTGAGCTAGCCTTTCCAAGGAGTACGTTATTTTGATGGCAATAAAGTGTGCTACCTTCGTTAATTGATCAAATATGATCTAGATGGCGTCCTTGTAACCTTTTGTCCGTGGCAACCCCGTGACAAAGTCCATCGTGACACAATCCCATTTCCATTCGGGGACGGTAATGGCTGTAAAAAGTCCTGCAGACTTCTTGTGTTCTGCCTTCACCCTTTGGCAGGTGAGACAAGTAGCCACATACTCTGCCATATCTCTCTTCATTCCGTTCCACCAAAATCTTCATTTGAGGTCCTGATACATCTTTTTCTCACCGGGATGTATGGTATACTTGCTTTTATGCGCTTCCTCCAATATCCTTCGTTTAATTTCTGCCTCATTCGGTACACATAACCGATTTAAAAAATACAAGCTTCTTTCAGTACCCAAGATCTAAAAATCGTTTAATTTTTTTGCCTCCACTCGAGTTTTAAATCTTTGAAATTCCTCAGTACTCCTTTGTGCTTCCTTAATCTCTTGTTGCAAGGTTGAAGTTACAGTGAGGCTTGTTAACTTTGCATTTCTACTCAGAGCATCAGCTACTACGTTTGCTTTTCCGGGATGATAGTTGATTGGGCACCGATATTCCTCAAGTAGTTCCATCCACCTTCGTTGTCTCATGTTTAGATCTTTTGGGGAGAACAAATACTTCAAACTCTTGTAGAAGAACTACCCAACGCATGACTTGGAGTTGGCAGCCATTGTGTTTGCACTCAAGAAGTGGCGGCATTACCTTTATGGGGCCAAGTACGAGATCTTTACGTTGCAAGGTTGAAGTTACAGTGAGGCTTGTTAACTTTGCATTTCTACTCAGAGCATCAGCTACTACGTTTGCTTTTCCGGGATGATAGTTGATTGGGCACCGATATTCCTCAAGTAGTTCCATCCACCTTCGTTATCTCATGTTTAGATCTTTTGGGGAGAACAAATACTTCAAACTCTTGTAGTAGGTAAAGATCTCGTACTTGGCCCCATAAAGGTAATGCCGCCACTTCTTGAGTGCAAACACAATGGCTGCCAACTCCAAGTCATGCGTTGGGTAGTTCTTCTAATGATTCTTTAACTTTCGAGAGATATAAGCAACCACTTTCCTGTCTTGCATCAGCACCGCCCCTAATCCTTCTCCAGATGCATCGGTATACAAGGTACACTCCTTCTGTGGATCAGCCAAAGTTAGCACTAGTGCTGATGTTAATCGATGCTTTAACTCCTGAAAACTTTTCTCATATTTTTCCGACCATTTGAACTCAATAGCCTTTCGAGTTAACTGTGTTAGAGGTCCAGCAATTTTAGCAAAATCCTTAATAAACTGTCGATAGTATCTAGCTAGCCCTAAAAAACTTCGTACTTCTGTAGGGGTTCTTGGTGGTGCGCAATGAGTCATGGCTTCCACCTTGGCCAGATCCACGGTTATGCCTTCACGTGTGACCACATGTGCCAAAAAATTCACTTTCTCCATCCAGAACTCACATTTACTGAACTTGGCATAGAGTTTATGTTCTCGTAGAGTTTGCAGCACACTTCGAAGATGTTGCTTATGTGTCACCGCGTCCGGTGAGTAAACCAAGATATCATTAATGAAAATGACCACAAACTGGTCCAAGTATGGGCAGAAAATTCTTTGCATTAAATCCATGAATGTCGCTGGTGCATTAGTTAAACCAAAAGGCATCACCACCATGAACTCATAATGTCCATACCGAGTATTAAAAGCGGTTATTGGGATGTCTTTTTCTTTTATCTGCACTTTGTAATACCCTTGTCTTAAATCCAACTTTGAATAACAACCTACTCCGCAAAGTTGGTCAAACAATTCATCAATCAAGGAAAGAGGGTATTTATTCTTTACTGTGACACTGTTCAATTCTCGGTAGTTGATGCACATTCTAAGGGATCCATCTTTCTTTTTGACAAACAACACTGGTGCACCCCAAGGTGATGTGTTCGGTCGTATGTAGCCTTGTCGTAATAATTCTTGTAGTTGTTCTTTTAGCTCCTTCAACTCTTCCTGAGCCATTCGGTACGGAGTTCGGGATATTGGTGCAGCACCAGGTACTAGTTCTATGCTGAAGTTTACCTCCCGTTCAGGTGGTAAAGTTGTTAATTCGACAGGAAAAATATCCAAGAATTCCTTCACAATCGGGATAGTCTCCATTTGTTGTTGTTCTTCTTCTTCTGTTTTGTTGAGCAAGTACGCCAAATATCCCTGGCATCCCTTCTTGATCAATTTTCTTACCTTGATACCGGAGATCAAATTGTTTCCCCCTTGGTTTTATCTCCTTCAAATTCTAGGGTAGGCATATCTGGTCGGGTAAACTTAACCATTTTCTTCCGACAATCTACCTGAGCATAATGCTTAGACAACCAATCCATTCCTAATATCACATCGTAACCCTCAAAGGATAAGGTAATTAGATCCCTAGATAGTACCTCGCTTCCTATGTAAATCTCACAATCGGGGTACTTCTCCTCTGTGACCCGGCTTACTCCCATATGTGTGCAAACAATCAATTGGTAGGGCATACTAACGGAAGTTTTAGGGATATGCTTTATGAAATGCATGCTCACAAATGAATGTGTGGCTCCGGATCAATTAATACTTTAGCAGGGTGAGAGAAGACACGAATAGTATCTTCAACTACCTCGATTTCTGCGTTTACGGGTTGCCCATCTAGGGTGTAGACCTTGGCTTTGACTTGTGGCTTATTGTTTCGGCCTACTGATGCTCCTACCATATTTAGTGGCCGTCCCACTCCTCTGGATGTTTCAGATGTTGTTGGTGGTGTTGTAGGGCACTGTTTCGCAAAGTGTCCTGTCTTTCCACAGAGAAAACACATTCTTGCCTTTTTATAGCATGTTTCTTTTGTATATCCCTCACGTCCGCAGTAAGTACAACTCAGACGAGGGTTACTTATCATAGAATTTTGACGGTTCACATTCCCCGTTTGGTTACTGTTTCATGGCTTCTTTGGATATTGGGGTCTCCGGCTTCCTTGTCCTGATCGTTTGTGGGGATGGAATAAAGCATTCTGTGCCACCGTTCTTTGTTTTATCTGCTATTTCAGTCCTGGTAGCAGCTTTAACCATAATCGCGAAGCTTGTTGGTGCTAAAGGGGCTAAGGCACGTTGCAGATCCACTCGCAACCCTTTTATAAACTGGCAAGTCTTGTGTTCTTCCGTGTCTATAGGGCGTAAACAGTACTTGGCTAGGCGATTAAACTTTGTAGTATAATTTGCTACCATTATCCCTTCCTGCTTCAGTTGCTAGAATTCATCCTCACGACGTTCCCTTAGCCAGCGGGGTATGTATTCTTGTTTAGATTCCCCTTGGAAGTCTTCCTACATCTATAACTGATTTCTTAATACCCAAGCTTCGGAAATTCTTAACCACCAATCTTTCGCTGCTCCCCTCAAACGAAAAGCAGTGAAGGTTACCCTCTTGATGCCTTCATATTGCAATGTATCGTAAATGTCGTTTAGCTGTTCTAAAAACAGCTCTGCCTTAGCTTCTTGTTCCAGTTCGCCATGGAACTCCGGGGGACGAAATCGGAGGAATCTTTCCAAAGCCTCGTCATTGCTAGTATTTTGTGCCAGTTCTCCTCTTCGGTTTGTTAACGTGGCTTCCAGTAACTCCGTCATCTTCGTCATGAAATTTCCTATTATTTCATGACTTGCAGTATTTGTCTAACCTTGCGATGAACTTTCTGGCATAGCTTCAGTTTCGTGACCCGGAGAGTGTGGTCCTGAAATTTTCCTAAACCAAAGATAAGTTCGAATCTCAAGAAAACTTAGGAATTCTATCCTTGAGTTTATAGTTATAGCTCACACGTAACATCCCATACTTAAAAGAAATATCAAACTCAAAACACAAAAATAACTGGAAAGACATCATACTTTATTAAGCCTTATATACTCAAAAGACAAGGGCTGATAAAGAAAGTTAAATATCAATCGGGCTAACAGTTGCTCCCATTGTATGAAAATATCAAACTTACTAATACCACTACTTCAAATATCAAAATCATAGGATATCTTATCAAAATTCTAACTCGGCCAGGAAAAACGTCTACTAAGGTTTCTCCGGCGAGCCTCGGCCTCGGCCTCAACTGGGGTCTCGTTTGCCGTCCCGCTCACCGATCCTACCCTAACGTCGTCGAGTCACAACCTACTGTTAAGCCTCAAGGGCTTCTCTCATATGTGTTATCTTAGTTGTACTCAACCCTGCAGTCTCTAACCGTCTAATGAGACAGGACAAATAAACTACTAAATCCCAAAATATAGAGTTAAAGTAGTCATCTCTTTAAAACTCATCTAGGATCTAGAGAATCTAATGTCGAACCTAGAGCTCTGGTACCAATTGTGATACCCCGTATTCCTCTGCTAGGTCAACCGCGGCGGAGTAAGGTACATGTGTGCCTCTCGACACTGAACTTACAAATATACAAGACTAAGGTACAACCGGGAGGAGCTGTAATGAGTATTTCTATATTAAATAATGTAAGAAGAAAAAAAGGTTTGAATATAACTTTATAACAAAAGCTTCTCAAACTTATACATCGGTTTAAGGCCGCTAAAGCCATAGTCTACATAAACAAAATCTTTTGACTAGAGATGGAAGACTTCAAATATGCCGGCTTCAATGGCTCACCATGGCTCCTCTAACCCGAGCTAGTTACCAAGTCATCTGAAAATGGGGGAAGAAATGTTTGGAAAATATGAGCAATGGACGCTCAGTTAGTTCACGTGCACGTGTGCTATTCGTGAGCTCCCCGTATGGGAAAAGTATTTATATTATTTATAAAATGGTTTATCATCCCATCAAAGTAAGTGCTTTCAAAACTTTTATGCAAAATATAAATTTTCTGAAGGGTTCGGGCATAGCCGGGAAGTCTGAGCGACTCAAGACACATCGACGCTGCCACGACACCTGAAATTTTAAGAAAAACATGCATGCACCATGATAGGCTCAACGGAGAGAGTCCGGAACCTGAAACGGGGTCTTCGGACAAATTCCGGCATCCCGTAGTCAATACTAGCCTGAACTCCAAACACACGGTACGAACGTTCGATTTTTCAACCTCACACAACATATACATAAACAGGTAACGAGCCCCGATGTACTTACCAGGCCGCCCTGTGCTACCGTAGCCGGTGGTTCCCTCCTGACCCAACCTGCTAGGAAATAGCCACTACCGCAGAGCATAATACGGAGTCAAACGCAATACCGCCTTGGGCCTAACCCTCCAACAGTACTACGCCCTCTGTCAACTGGATCCAGATCAAGAGTAACACTACCAAGCATGTCGTTTGGAAGAGGCCCTCGTACGGGGGACTAGCCACGCACAGTGCAAGTCCTTTCGACATGTTGATAAAAAATGTATACCAAGCCCCTTTTTGCCGGATTAAGGTTTTAATTTACTTTATAAAATTATAGGCCATCTATCGGCCACATAAAACTCTTTAGATAACGAGAATCCCTATCCGCTGGGCAAAACTCGTAGTCATGCAAATGTAACTTTAGAATGTAAGTTTTGAAACACATTACCGGGTAATATGCATGTCAAAAATTATGATAAATATCTCTTTGAAAGGAAATCATTAATACTTCCAAGATTTAAAGTAAGAAGAAACCGTAGAGAAATATTCTTTAAACCTAACTAGTAAACATTTTTCGAAATCATACTATAAGAATATTTAAAGTAAAAGTATTATGAAAATATTTTCTTAACTTAAGAAAACCTTCTTAAGAATATCTAAAAAATATGCAAAGTATTATTTTCAAAAAGAAATAATAAATATGTCAAAGATAATTTTAAATCTCAAGACCTATAGAAATATTTAAATATTTAAAATATTATTTCTAAAGGAAGAAATAAATAATAACTATTTTAAGAATAACTTTTCCAAATAAATAATATCTCTCAAAGTCCTTTTAAGGAAACTTAAAGTATATATAAAAAAAGCCATTATTTTCATAAAGAAATAATAAATAGGTTAAAAATAATAATAATAATCTTCCAAAATAATATTAAAACTCAAAACTTCGAAAATATAAAATATGTAAAAGTATCTTTCTAAAAAGAAATAATAAATATTTTAAAAATAATTTCTCAAGATAATCTTGAAACTCAAAAACTTCTAAAAGAATTAAAAAATATTATTTCTTAAAAAAAATAGTAATATTTTGAAAATAATTTCTCCAAGTTATTTTAAAACTTAAAACATTAACAGAATTTAAAATATTTAAATATATTATTTCTCAAAAAGAAATAACACTTCTTTTGAAAATGTTTTCTTCAAAATAATTTTAAAACTCAAAATTCAAAATAAAGGATTGTTAAAAAAAATGTTTCTAGTAAAAGCAATTAATAAGAATATGGCACTAACCTTTGAAATATATATATATATATATTTAGTGCCATAAACAAATATTTAAAATATAAATACGTTAATTACATATCACATTTTAGCATAACCCGTAATATAATACCGATAATTATTTTGCGCATGTTAAGATTCGATAACAAAGTAATATGCTTTATAAGAACAATATTTAAATTTCTTTCAACAAAAAAGGGATCTGTGAACTCACCTGGCGCTGCGATATAATTTAAACCTACAAATAATAATTTCCAACTTAATCAAATAGCTCAAAAATATATATATATATATATGTATATATAACCATGACCCCGTGATAATCTTAGGGTGTACCTACAATTATTTTAAACCCAAAGAAATTCTAAAGCCATCTCCAAAATAATCTTATAATAATTCTTTAAGAAAAATTATGGGTTCCCAAAATAAATTCATAACTATTAAACCTTAATATTATCTAATAAAAAAAATAGAATAAAGCTCCCAAAGAAACAAAGAAAAAGAAAGAAAAATAAATAAATAAAAGATATATATATACCTGGAGAGAAGGTGAGCCGAAAGAAGCAAAAAAAATAAGAGAAAAGAAAAAGAAAAAGAAAAAAAATATAAGAAAGAAAAACAAAGAGAAAAGAGAGAGAGAGAGAGAGAGAGAGAGAGAGAGAGAGAAAAGAAAAGAAAAGAAAAGAAAAGGCCAGTGTAGTGCTTGTATTTTTGTATTTATATTTTTTTTAGCATTTGGACCCCCTTAAATAGCCGTTCATGCATGGTTTGGCTTTCCATGCATGAGACACATGGCACCAACCAGCCATATGTCACCCACTCCTTTGTCCATATGTTCATACCAGCCAAGTGTCCCTCAATCCTCAGCCCACATGGCCTTGCCAGCCTTGTCATTACTTCTTCTCCAAGTAAATAGTCTCTCAACTTCTTAAAATTTTCACGTTGCCCAAATCTTAAAATGACTAAAAATTCATCCTAAACTTAAAATTTTCATTTCTATTTTAAAACGTTAAACCCCAATAATTCTAAAACATGTCCGAAAAGTTTTCCACCGAAAAAAATTCTTCCCCTATTTTTCTAATAATTACCAAATGACCCCAATACTTACTATTTTTTATAAACTAACCCCGAAACTTTTATTCGAACTTACTGCGACATAAACTAACTTTAAGGTACTTAGTCGGAATGTTACATATATATATATATATCAACTTAAACCTTTCAAAAAACAATTCTCAAATGGAGATGCATATTAAGACCTTTTCTTTCTATTTTTTTTAACAAAAAACCATTTTCTTTATGTACCCAAAAAATACCATTTTGAACCAAACCCTAAATGGGAAAATTTTTAAAAGAAAAAGGGGGAAGATTCTTCAAAGAAAATGGGGAAATTTTCTTGAACAACAAAATTATTATTCACATAAGCCATAAATTTAACAGATACCACATAAAATAGTTGAAATTTTTTATCTAAACCCTAAAACCTTAAATTTTAGAAAAATCTAAATTAAGCTAACTATGATGCCTTATGAAGAACATCACAAGAATAGAAATCATTTTATAACTCACAAAAAAAAAAAAAAGCAAAAAAAAATCAACTACCCATACCTCTCTGCCGTTGGTGATAGAGGAGAGACGCCGTCGCCAGTACCTAAACGACCTCTGATAGTGGCGCAGAAGCAGTGACATGTGGTGATGGAGGAGAAGCAAGTGACAAGGGAAGAGAGAGAGAGAGAGAGAGAGAGAGAGAGAGAGAGAGAGAGAGAGAGAGAGAGAGAGAGAGAGAGACAAGCTTGGTGGCATCAGGAACACGCAGGAGAATTGCCGCTGGCCGGGGGGAGATTTTTGCGGGTGGGAGTAGGTTTTCGCAGGAGAAGGAGAGAGAGGATGTGATGGGATTCAATTTTTTCCTGGAATTTCTGAGGAGACGAACTTTTACTTATTTAGGTCAATTACATACCGACGAAAGCCGATGGAAGAATGGTTGGTATAGTATTTTTAAAAGGTATCGACGAAAAATTGTTGCTAAGGTCATCGGTAATAAGGAAATATTGACATAAACAAAACTGTTGCCTAAAATGCTTCAGTATCAACACTCCTCAACGAAAAATTTTCGTTTGTATGTTGCGTCCAATTTTGGCGGGATTCTTCCCTGCACATTTTTAGTTGTGGAGGTGTATTTCCTACGAAATCAAAATACCCATTGGTGTTGTGTCGGTAACTTGCTGACAGAGTCATTTTTCGTCGGTAACTTCCATCAGTAAATGGATATATATATATATATATTGTAATGACCATATTTCTTAGAAGTCAACAATTTAGAAGACCATGGCGTATAAACAATATTGAAAATTGCCTCGGAAAGACAAAAAATGCTAAAGAGGAACTCGAATCAAGTTTGGGTTGATAAAAAGCTTCAAAAAGGAGCAAATTAAATCGAACGACCAAGTCTTGGATTTGAAAGAAATGCATAGAGAGAAACTAAATAAACGAAAACACAAACTAAAGTAAAATAGAAAGAGATCAAGTCAAGATCTAAACACCGGTCATAGGTGGCATTCAAATTTGGCCGGAAAGGTGAGTTGACGTTTGTAGGTGAATTGCAAAAAGAAAATGTCGCCAAAAGAAGAATTCGAGTTAGTTTTTATCTAAATTTAGAGATAATTGCACATTAACCATAAGAAGATTTTGAATATTCAATTAGACCTTTCTGGCCAATTGTCAAATATGAACGGAATTAATGATAGGGACCTAATTGATACTTTTTTCATATTTTTAGGAACTTTTTACATTGGTTTCAAAATTGAAGTACTTTATAGAAAAAGTCCATATTTCGAGGGATGTAATAAAAAATCGTCCTCTGGAGTGCATAGCCTATCTCAATCTCACGCCGTCTACCCTCACCTCTCGCCAGTCTCTACTGACACTCCGGAGGCCGAAACCGTCACTCTGCGCAGCGCCACCTTACCGTCGTCGCCTTAGACTTCAGGTACTTCTCTTCTAAAAGATGAGTCCTGTATTTCCCCTGTTATACTTGAAAGCATTGATTTCTGATCCCGCCAAAGATTTTTATGAGTTTCTAAAACTTGAAACAAACAGAAAAATGAAGAGATTTTCCAAAAACTTAAAAAAGGAAGAAAAAGGAAGCACAATACCATCTCCAAAGATAGTTTTATGAGTTTCTGAAGTGTTTACATAATTTTCTCTTATGCGTATTGAAGAATAGACGTACGGGACTCTCATAGATGGGCTCTATAGCCTTAAAGCTATTTCAATATATTAGGAAAAATCATTCTTCTATTCTTAGTCAATAGATTTACAAGTCCCTTCTGACTCGTTCTTGCTGAGAGGGGAATAAGTATTGAAATAGAATATCTACTGGGATGTCATTTTAAAGTATACCTTTTTATTATAATTTTGCTAACTATTTGATGAATATATTTCCATTTGATTCTGTAGCTATTTTGTGAAAAAAGATCATCAACTTAAATAATGTTTCGGAAATTCATGAATCTTGACTAACCTTCAGGTAGTTTAGGTTTATTTTTCAATCATCATTCAATTTTTCAGATGGGTAAAGAGACCAGTCCAATTATGAGATTTCCATGGCTAGATTTTGAAAAAATTGATTCATTTTTTATAGAAACCCTGAGTTCCATTGTCGAAAGGTTTATGAATATATTTGAATGTTTAATTTTATGTGGCTAATGTCCTTGCTTCCTTATAACTTTGGCTTATAATGCAATGGGAAAGCGTTATGAACTTCCCAAAGAGAGTTGATGACGTGAAAGCGACAGGAAAGCAGAACTTGCATTCCTATTTTGATTGCTGCCAAACCATTCTAGTCATTGAAACTTTACTAGGCACATGAAGCTCTTTATTTTATAAAAGAATATTCTTTCAGCAGTCTCTCTAACTTAACAAGTTAGTGAATCATAGTACTTTTCCCCTAAAACCTCTGCAGTCGTGCTGCTTTTATTCTATTGTTTTTTTCCCACTCTATATTTTCATGACAGGATTCTATATAGTTTACTTACACTTTTTATATGGCAATAGCTAGGACTGCCAAGTTCTACAGAAACTTTTTGGTTGATTTTCTGATTTCATAAAGTGTCATTAACTCTGCAATTGTTTTAATGGTTTCAGAGAACCAAAGTTAGATAACTAGTTGTCATGGACTCTAAATTGTTCTGATTGTTTCATCTTTGATTTACTGAGATTGTTTCATTGAAAACCTTTAGCTCGACATTAATCTTCGTGAGTTTGCTTAAGAGTATGCTAAAATTAAATTGTTATCTCCTGTACATGTTTCTGCATCCTTACGATGATTGTTATAGGGGAAGAGAATATGGCCTCTATTTCATTACTTGGAAGATATACAAGAAATGGACTAGTATGTATACATTTAATTATGTGGGGGCATCACACTTTTTGGTTACAAGGAGCACATAATCACTTATTATCTTAGTCGCAAGTTTTTATCTAAATTCTGCTGCGTTTTTGTTACTTTATTTCAGTGTTTATGTGCATGGGCAGCTAGTTAATTGCTTGCTTTGCCTTGATTGTTGTCTTGTGTTTCTAAGAACTTGTTGAAAATTACTCTGATTTTTATCTTGTTTTTATTTTCATGGCTAGGACTCATTACAATATGGAGGATGCATCCAGATGAACATTTTCAAAAGGAAATTTGGAAAGAAAATCTACGTTTAGAATTTGCAGTATCAGAACGACGTCGTTTCGCTAAACATTGCATCCCACACACAAGTACATAGATACTAGATATTAAATACAATACATCTTCTCTTCTTACTTATTAAACCTGACCGGCCTTGGCCAGTGGCCACATTAAAGCTCTCCAACGGCAGCGGTTGTCAGCTTCATCACTATCGCCATCTTCTACTTCTCCCTCAGAAAAGTCTCAATAGAAAGTGACAATACCCCCGTTGTTCAAATGTTTGTTCAGTACGCATGATGCTTTATTAAGATACTATCGACGACCGAGTCCTCAGAAAAAACTATCATCACGCCAATATTAGTGATCAACTGTATAGATGTCGGCTCCATCCAGAGGCCTCCTTTCTCGTCTCCGGCCGCTCTCCTTCTCCATCTCAGTTGGCCTAAGAACCCCAAGCAGCTCTAGATTATTCAGTGCTAATGTGTTAGAAATCTCCTCTCGTATCATTGAAAGTAAGCCTGGGGTCATGACCCCCAATTCCAAGCGGACTGGTGCCATTGCCATTAAGTGTGGAATGACGGCTCTCTGGGACAAATGGGGCGAGAGGATTCCCATCACCATTCTCCATATGGACGATAATATTGTTTCTCAAGTCAAAACCCCGGAGAAAGAAGGCATTAGTGCACTTCAGGTTCCAATTCCTTGTAAACTTCTATTCTTTAACATTTTGTACTGCTCTCTAATTAATTTCTGTTGGTTAGGTTGGGTGTGGGCACAAAAAGGAGAAACATTTAACTAAGCCTGAGGTTGGTCATTTTAGAGTTCATGGTGTACCAATGAAGAGGAAGTTGAGGGAGTTTCCTGTTACCGAGGATGCACTCCTCCCTGTTGGTACCCCTATTGGAGTTCGCCATTTTGTTCCCGGACAATTTGTGGATATTACTGGAATTACTAGAGGAAAAGGATTTCAGGTTTGCCCACATTTGGCTTTTTATCCTCCCAATCACTCAAGATAACAATATATTGTTAGTGCCGTTGATTGTTATAGACAGGCCCTGTAGTATTTAGTATGTCATTCATATTCTATGATGATGGGATCTTCTCATCCAGCACATTCACGTGTTTTCCTTACACCCATTCATGAGGTTTCTTCCCGTCTGGCAAATAGCCAAAGCATCCGTATGAATATGGAAGACATATTTCTATTATGCTTTCATGTTTCGGACTTTACATTTTTCCTTGGCGAGTAGGTGAAGGAATTTGTTGGTTTATCTTATAATTATATGAAGTGGACTTCAATTTTAAGCTCGTGCAGTGCCTTCATATTTAATGCTGGCATATATACACATTACTTTCACTAATGTGCCTCTTGTGGCTTTATCACTGACCAGAGTAAGAAATTTTATGAGACGTTGAGTTACCTATTGCTTCCTGTCTATGATGTTTATACATAGTTTCTGCTTCATTCTTAGTTACACAGTCAATGGCAATCAACATGTACTTGGTTTCCCTTGTTTTCTTTCTGCAAAATTGTAAAGAAAATGTCTAAGTTCAAATCACTGTTTTAATCATAATTCAAATTTAATATTTATTTTTCGGCCTGCGTAGGGTGGGATGAAAAGATGGGGTTTCAAAGGTATGCCTGCATCACATGGTGCATCTTTATCACACCGAAGTATCGGTTCAACTGGTCAAAGGGATGCCCCAGGAAAGGTACTTTTTAGCCTGCCTCAGTATTCAACTCCTTTATTCCCATTTTCTAAGTTAAACTTAGTTTTAGTTGTTGCATTCCTTTTCTTTACTTGGGTACTGGCTTTTAGAATTACTGAAAATTTTTACTTCTCTGCTTCTGTACCAAATGTTGTTGGTTTTAAAATTGATGCAACTTGCGGTTGGATTTGCGAGTAACCATATTCATATAAAATCTATACCATTACAAACATGTCTCAAATTTTGTGGGGAGAGGTCAAGTATTACATACTTGTGAACTGATTTTCCAATGTAGTTAAACTGTCATAAAGTGTAATAACTTTTTGTTTAATGTACATATTCTCTTATGCTTTCAGCAAGACCCTAAATATAAACAAATAAAGAAAAAGGAACACTTTCATCCTCCACAATTTATACCTCTTCATAAAATAGTGTTATAAAGTGCGACGATAGGTCCTCCACAATTTATAACTCTTTTAAGATGTGAAGCAATCAGGAGATGTTTTGGGACTCAAAAAGCCTTTTGTAACCTTGACCTTAACTATGTGGTGGAGCTGATTTAGATTGAGAAAATTGATGCAAATACATGCAAAGACACTCAACAAAAAGGGACATTGTAAATTTCTTTTATTTTCTTGACTAGATAACATGGTAGGCTGAAGAAATTTTAGGCCTAATGGCACATGTGCTTGTTGAGGCCCCAAAATATCCATTGGACATGGAATGACAATAAAATTGGAATTGAAGAGAATTTGAGGCAAAATAGTAACTTTTCCTTCAATGACAAAGGCTACGGTTTCATGGCTTTCAAGCTGATTCAGCTATTAGATTTATAGCTATACATTCATCACTCTCAACTCACATATATAGAATTTTTTTCTGTTTTGGTAGCACTATCAAATGGGCCAGTTCAGCCTGGGCCATTGCAACCTGTCTTCAAACAGTCTAGGCGGGGCTTGAAAATATTGGGAAGTATATCCATCAATAACCAACCCGCAAGAAGTCTTGCAATAGAAAAAGTAGAGCGTCGTCATTATTGAACCAATTATATTAAAATTGTTAGCGTGTAAATCTATCAGTCACATTTGAAAACATCGTCTCCAACAATGCATATCATCATATCATTTGAAGCCTCATGTTGGCAGCTCAATACAAACCATCTAAACCAATCATATTTGTGTTCCATTTGAAAAATATGAAGCAGTAGATTGAGAGAGCAATTTCTACCAGGTTGCACTCTTAACCAATAAGAACAAAGACTTAGTATCAAATGAATTCCAAATATACCATCAATCATAGAACATGTTCATTTGACCTACGAACCACTTTGGCAACACAAAGTGTTTTAGGACCATATTGGCCATTTTCCCTATTTATTAATTGGACAAAGGTTTCCTTTTGATTCCCATGGCATAATGCTGATGAAGGACCTAGAAATGTAACTACAACAACAATAATAAATGATGATTACGATGAAAGTGTATGGTTATGGTTATCTTCAGTATTAAAGACACAATTGTTTGATAATCCCTTTTCCACTAAGGAAGGGTAGCAAGGGTATAATATGCTCTTTGGAAGATTATTATAATTTGTTTGTGGATTTTCAGTTATACTAGTGTAATCTTGTCACTGATTTAAGGTTGCTTCATTGGGGCCCATAAAGCAATGGGCTCATGCCTAGACATAGAGCGTGCTTTTGGCCCTTCCGAGATGCTACTGTTGGACTCTTATATGTATATACTGAAATACAGATATATATATATATATATATTTATTTATTTATTTTTACATTTGTTTTCAATGCCTATATATTCTGTTATGGTCATAAGATAGCATTTCACCAGGGGTTATCGAATTACTTTTTTTGCAAATTTTATGGATAAATATGGTTTATGTCATGAATCTATGTATAAAACTGAAGCAACTGAAGCATTTTATGCAGATTACCTTATTAGGGAGTTTGAGCTTTAAAATGCTGCTTTGGGTGAAATGTCGTAGTTATTGTTACCGGAGCTTTGCATCTGTTATCAGTAAAATTAAATAATCCTTTGAAAGGAGCAATTGTGTAGCTTTTACCCTTGTGATTTGAGTCAATCTGCTATAGAACATGCAGACCAGGAGTTTTGCCTTTGGTGTTCTGATTGGCTATTTAACTGAATTCTTGATCTTATTTCATGTCATTTTGATGTTCTTAATGAAATTTCATAAATATCATTTTTCTGAAAGTCATATTTGTATATCTGTAACAGTTTAGCGTTTAACTTATCTATCTAACAGGTATTCAAAGGCAAAAAGATGCCTGGACGAATGGGTGGGAAGCAAAGAACAGTAAAAAATGTTTGGGTTTACAAGATTGACCCTGCAAGGAATCTGATGTGGCTAAGGGGCCAGGTAAATTGTTCTCCTAGTCCTTTTAAGACTATGGCTTGGGTTGTAGAGTGGAAGAGAGTTAATATGGGATCAAATTCCTGCTGTGTCTAACTTGTCACACTAACACCCCCCCCCCCAGGTCTGTCTGACTGTCTAGGATTCTTGCTTGGGGAAATAATTCCATCCTAAAATTCTACAATAAAATGTTTGTTTGGTGAAATGGATATGGTTCCTCAAAAGTGGGGAAGAAAATCTAGGAAGCCGAAATCCTGACCTGAAGGTGGTATTTTGTAGATTGATGATATAGTGTCGTCAGTTCTATCCAGAAATTTTACTTGTCTAATTTATAATTATGTTGTAGTTGCTTCAAAAGTACTTTTCAGACTTTCAACTCTGGTGCTGCTATTGGGACACAAGGGTATTAAGCTCTTCTCTGTGTTTCAGGTTCCAGGTGCTGAAGGAAACTTTGTATTCATAAAGGATTCTGTTTTCAAGAAACCGGATGTATCCTTGCTTCCCTTTCCAACCTATTTTGCTCCTGAAGATGAAGATCCAGACACATTAGAACCTTTGCTTGCTGATGTTGGAGATATAGATCCATTCATGGCAGCAGACTAAATATAAGATTCATTGGTTCGGAATATTTGACCCATTCTACCGCTGGTTGTATTTGTTGTTTCTTTTTACTTGGTAGTTTTTGGCTTACAAAAGAAAAGTGCGACAATGTTATGGAAGGTTGATAGATATTGCTCTTGCTTTAGGGTGTTGAGTTGTTGGGTTTTGGTTGTGCTAAATTGCCGTAGCACAGGAAGTGGAATATCTTGATTATTTTAGTTTTTAGGAGCTCTGTCACGGGCTGGGGTTCTTTTTGCTGTTGGAATTCTTGCTAATAAATAGGGACATCAGTGGTATTTTTTTTTTCTTTTTCCTGATAGGTAAATGTTTGATTACATAACTAATTATTACTGATGGTATTAAGATTTGGTAATTCTTAAGGTATATTGATACAGAAATCGATGGGTTTTGTTAGGAGGATTTTATCGTTGGAAAAATCCTATACCGATTAGTAATAAATGCTGGGAACAGAAAGATGTCAATGTTTTCATAGCTTGTATTGTAATGTGCTTGAGGGATTGAATCAGCAGTGTAAGAAATTCGAAAAAGGACCAATGGTCAGTAAAACATTTGAATGGTCTATACAAGCAAGTCCTTTACATGAATAGGAACGAGGTATCATTTACATGCAATTTTGCTCTGGAAATTTTAAACAGCGAAATTGTGTTTGTTACGAGAAACTTTTTCTCTATTTTTTTTGTAAATGTTGAATTGATGCAGTGGTAAGATATTCTTTTGGTGGTCGAAAGTTTTGTTTTTTTATTTTTTATCAGGTAGATGTTTTGAATTTAAACTTCCAGCTATTTTATTTCTTCTTTCGTGATGTGTTGAATTATTTTTGTTTTGTTAAGAATTTATGTGTATAGAAAAAGGCATACAAAAAGAATAAATTAGCAAATTGTTTATTGATCATTCAATCAATTAGTTGCATACTCCTGGTTCAGACATATATAGACAGAATCCCTCAAAAGACAATTAAACTATTACTTAGGTTGTATTATTATATTCATAAAGTTAATTTTTATCTATTTATATCCATAAATTATTTTCATATATATATGTATATAAACTATGAAAGCATGATTAGTTAATATTTATTTCACCAAAAGAATTTAATTTACTTTGGGAAAAGGAAAATTTTATATGCTCATAAGTTGTATTGAGTGCATATTTAGAGATACATATTGTACATTTAACCAAGTTTGACCCACATTCCATGACTAGGTATACCTGCACTGACAACAAACAACATATACTACCCTGGTGGTGCAATTTCAGCTTCGGATGGTCCAAATGAAACTATTCTATATGTACTTGGACCAACACAAGAAAATTGAACAATTTTCAGCACCACCATTCTTTGATTCATTGAAAATGAATGTGTTAAATGGTGGAGCCATAATTCTAATCGACAAAACCCCAATTTCAAGAAATTTTTTCCCACACCAAAACTCACTAAAAATACCTTTTGGTACTCATTCTCATCAAAATGGAAAATTCTTGGCTTCACTACTTCATGTATTGCTGCTAAATATGGAGGAAAAAATGCTTCCAAACTCAAATCAGTTGGAAATTCCACACCAATGAAGTTATAAACCACATGTGGATTACTTCCTCCTACAAGAACACTCTCATCAGTTAATAATATCATGGTTGAATGGTACATTCTTGGCCTTGGAGACGCTTCCTTGATTAAAAAATCTTGAATTAATTTCGTTAACCCTAATATTAAAATTAGGGTTACAAATTAATGGCCTCGTCATGAGGTTTCTAGCATTTTCCCAACTAGCTGTGCCTAATGCTACACCATATTGATTATAAGAACTTCTCCATTAGGAATAGGAATCATATTCCCATTACTCTTGGCATTAGCATATTTTCCATCTCCCAAAGAGGATTATCATTGGAAACCCTAAGGCGCCCACAAGAAGAGATTATGCGCAAGAAAAACCCTCATGCCATATTTCAAAATGATTCACGAGGTGCAGCTCCACATAGAAGGATTTCAGCTTGAATAATTGGAGAATTTCCATCTATAGGAAGAAGCACTGATGATCCTAAACTAGGGTAATTCCTAGGGTTTCCACCAGGAATTTGAGGAAACTCTTTGATCACCACATTTTTCTTATAGTCAAATAGCACACATCTTGTGTTAGCGAGCGAAAATAAACAAGTTCCCATATGGTAAAAAGTGTAAAAATGGTACAAATCATTCTCATTTCATCCCTTGTTTCTCTAAGAAACTCAAGAGGGAAACTAGTGAAAGTAGAGGGATAAAACTCATGATTAAATTGTCCTCTATCTCCAACTATGATTACACGCCCATCTAGTAAAATTTTATTCGTAGTGTACCATCTTCATCGTGTTAGAAAATGAGGAAACTCTATCCAATCACAAATATCTTCAAAGCAGGGAGAAAATACACGTAAAAAAACGATCTTTATCGTTATAACCGCAAGTTTGAACTAGGGTTCCATTAGGAAGGACGGAACTAGTGGAGCACCACGTGTCATTGTGTACCATTAATGGCCTAAATCCATTGGTTTTTGTGTCATATAAGATAGAGTGAGCAAGGCAATCCATTTTGAAGACTAAGTCATAGGGATCGATCTGGCACTGGCCACCATAGAGAGGAAGCATAGAGGAGCCAAAATTAGTCCTATCAACTTTGTTATTGTATAGAAGTTGCATGTGCATTGCTGATATATGCCAATACTTTCATGTAAGAGCTTCCATTCACCTTGAATAGCAGCAAAAAGAGATTCCGAAATTTGGCAAATTGATGGGGAAAATGAAACAAAAGAGGAAAGAGAAAAAAAAGTTTCCTGCATTTCTTTTAAGTTGTGGTCTCTTGGGAAAGGAGGAAGATTTTGGTACAATGTGGTTTGATGATAGTAAGGGAATTAATGAGTTAGCAGATTAATGTTGATGGAATTTAGGAGCATGTTGGTTAATTTGATGTTAATAATTTTGAGGGCTTTTATAGGATTTAAATTAGTGATTTGTGTAACATGCATGATATATACATGGTTCAAAGTCTTGGCCGAGTCCGAGTTGATTAGGTAGAGTTAACTCCGGATCAAAATCTGCCTATTGAATATAGAAAGTGTATCCAAATTTGTATATAGAATTATCTTGTTACCTAAGTTGTATATTTTAGGAATTCTTGATTGTTACCTAAGTTGTATATGGTAGGAATCTTTGGTAGTCTTGATTTTAGCCTAATTAGTTGTAATTGATTAGTTATGTAATCCTAACAATCAATAGAAAACTTAAGCATTGTAGCTTATTCTTTTGTGCCTGAATTTTCTAGACATAGTATGAGAGCTAATCCCTACACTAAAAAAGAAAAAAATGGTTGCAGTCGTTCAAATGGCTTCCAGTAATGTCAATTCAGGTAAATACCGAGCATGGTAGGAATGCTGGTATGTGAGAACATGGAGAGCTTCCAAGGATTGGTTACAAGGTCGAGAGCAAGGAAGATAGACTTGGAAATGCAAAGAAACAAGCTTAGAAGAGCTTGAAGCTATAGAGACCAGACCTACCATCTACGCTACTGTCGCCGGTAGGGTACCACCGATCCTACTGTCGCTGGTAAGGTTCTGGTCCAAAAATTATTTTGAGAGCCTGACTTACTGTCGCCGGTAAGCCTCGGGAAGCTGAAGCTGTTGATGGATTTTAACTCCTTTGACCCATCTTTTTTATTGTTAAATTTATTTAGACTTGTAATTAAGTGGCCTAAGTGCACATCAACTGATTTTAATCAAGATTAGGTATTAAGGTTGGGAATTAATGTTTTGGAACCCTATATATATATATATATATATATAGATGTAGTATTGCAGCCATTTGAGCAAGTTGAATATTGAATGAAGAAAGAAAATTTGAAGAAAATTGAAAGATAGAACCTAGGCTTCTTGGGTTTCTCTAGCTTCCTTGTATATTAGGGAAATTATTTTCATGGTATAATCTAGTCAATCAATTCTTGAATTCAATTCAAGAGTTCTTTGTCTAATTCCAAATCCTTTCTTTCCTTAAGGTGTTAGCATTGGTATAACTATTGTTGCTTGGAATTAAGGTTCTCCTTATGAGAGATGAGTAGGCGAAACCTCTAGGGCTTGGTTGATTCTCTTTCTTGGCACGAGATCTTTTCTTGTTCTTGTTTCTTCTTTGTTTGCATTTTACTGCAATTTGCCCTTGAAATTTCTCAACTTCTCAACACAAGATTGTCAAGTAACCTCTTGAAAGGAGTTGCATCTTTGGAGTGTCATTAGATCTCATTCAAGCCTTGGAGATTCATACCAAATGCCCACTATTTTCTCTTCTTTTCCCATATTTGATATAAACGCTGGAATGATTGGTCCAGTTGCTCGCCAAAATGGAAATTTCACTTGGGATTATAAAACCAATCCCAAGCTATCCTTGCCGTCGCTTGGTCAAGGGCACTGGCATCTTGGTCGATTGTACAACCCAACATACTCAGCTACAGTCCTTGGGCAGCACATGTTTATTCTCTCTTCGCTTCAGTCCCGACTGCCAGCTGTCAATGGTCACCTTCTGATCACCTGTCATTCGCGAGCAATAGCACACTAGCGGCATCCATGGCAGTCGCACATGCCTGGAAATCTCTTGGAAATCATGGTAACCCATGGAGCTTTTTGCCTGGGCTGTTGCAGTTGCCATCAGTGCTCAGCAATGGCCCGCGCAAGTCTCACGTCCGACTAGTAAGTTTCCTCCAAATTTTGCTGAAAGGAGGGGCAATATCCAGACTCTCCTAGGAAGTAGTGGTCCTAGTAGAGCCTGAGTCTTTTTCCTAATGGGTTGGAGTAGCCCATACCATCGGCCAAATCCCTATACTTATGGCTACAGTACCTTTAACAAATGGATAGTCTCATGGTGTGAAAAGTTCTATCTGGTTATTAGATTCTATAGCATCTCAATATATGACTGGTAGACTTGAATTTTTTGTCTAATATTCAAGCTATTCAACCATGTTTTATTTGTTTGCCAAATGGGTCGAATACTATAGCAAATTCTGAAGGAACTGTGAAATTAAGATCTGATTTGATTATTCATAATGTTCTTTATGTGCCTAATCTTATGCGTAACCCATTTTTATATCACAGTTGTTGCATTTTTATCTTGTGTATGGTGTTTATTTTTCCAAGAATAAATATGTTATACACTTAGGACTCGGTAGATTGGCTCATGAAGTGTACAATTTTTCACAAGTACAGGCTAATCACACCTCTGTTATTTCTTTGGATTCATCTTATAAACGATTTGAACATCCTTCATATTCTGTGTTAAAACAATTTTATGGTCTTTTTAGTCCTTCAAATTCTTCTCTTCATGATTGCTTTGTCTGTTTTCAAGCTAAACAATCTCGCACTTCTTTTCCTTCCAGCGATGCAATTTCTAGCAATTTATTTGACTTAATTCATTATGATGTCTGGGGCCCGTATAAACAAAAATCTACATGTAGATCCTCTTATTTTTTTTTACTTTAGTTGATGATTATTCCCGTGCTACTTGGATTTATTTGCTTTCGGATAAAATTAGTATTCGTACGTCTTTTGAGCATTTCTTTGTTCTTGTACAAACTCAATTCCATAAAACAATAAAAAAATGTTCATACCGAATGGTACAGAATTCCTGAGTTTGAAACCTTTTTTTCTCTCTAAAGGAATTATCCACTAAACTAGTGTCGTTTACACCCCAAAACAAAATGGTAGAGCTGAATGCAACATAGGCATATACTAAATGTTGTGCGAGTATTAAAATGACAATTTACGTTATCAATAGAACTCCCTCAAATATTCTTCATGGCAAAACTCTTATGGAAATCCTTTTTTTCAAAACCGCCCAATCTTTCTCATTTGTATATTTTTGGCTGCTTATCTTTTGCCCATAATCGAACAATAGATAAATTTCTATCACGAAGTAGGCGTTGTATATTTCTAAGGTATACTTATGGGAGAAAGGGATGGAGATTATAGGATCTTGATACACAAAATTTTTTTTGTCTCTGGGGATGTTCATTTTTTTTAGTCATAGTTTCTATTTTTATTCAACTTCTAAAAATCCCGAAATCGGTCAACACACTTTCTCGGCTGTGGAGGTAATTTTTCTTCATACTGAGCTGACTGTATTCTTGGACTATTGATATGTACTTAATTGTTTGTATTTATATATGTTAATTTCATCGTTGTACAATATTTTTTGTAACGCTCTACCCAGTAAGCACCTGGCATGACTCTAAAATTATGGGCGTTATAAAAATAGAATTTGGGATTTGATACAGTGGAACATAGTGTTTTAACACTTAGTGGTAATTTGTCAATACTTAGGAATGAGGGTAAAATTTTATTATATTGAGCTTTTATTAGTGGGGTTTATAGGTGCCTTTAAGTGAGAAATTTTTTTAGGATACCTAGTATGTGTATTTTAGAAATTTAAGTACTTGATATTCCCATATAAGGTAAAAAATAAAAATAAAAACTTAATGAGTAAGGTTGCTGCCACCTCCACCTTTCCACCCGTCATCACTACCACTTTCCTTTTCTTTTCTTTCTTTTTTCAGCTCCTAACCGACTCTTTACCTATATATATGCATAGGTTTTTTTCTTTTTTTTTTTTTGGCTAGCATCTCGGTAGCCATATAATATATATGTTATAAGTCTTTTTTTATTTTTTTAAAGTTTTTGGGCAGCCACAATAGTCTTCAATTGAGGTTAGTTTGCGTGTCCTTTGCATGCTCTTATTATTATTATTATTATTATTATTATTATTATTATTATTATTATTATTATTATTATTATTATTATTATTATTATTTTCTTTTCATTAGACTATATATATAATTTAGTTTAAGTTTGTGATTTTTTTTTTTAGGATTAAATGTTTAAATAAATTTTAGTATGTAGTTAATTATGGTTCTTTAGGAGAACATATATATATATATATATATATTCTTTAAGGGTATAGGATTTTTTATCTTTTTAAAGAATTATTATAAATAAATATGGATCATTATATAGGTGTATATGTATATATATACATCCTAAGTTCATTTCATAGGATTTCGATATTATTTAGGGAATAGGACTATTTGATTGGTACCCAGGTATTAAGTAATTTCGTATTATTATTTTGTAGGATCCTAGTACCAGATCTGCATTTAAGTGAGTCCACAAACTCCGTTTCATTATGTTATTTCAAAAGTTACGGGCTATATAAATATGATTTCTAGACTTATCATAAAATATTTACTATTTTTGAAACGGTATAACATATCATGTTTTTCTTAATTGGAGATGTTCTCCACGATGTATTACATGTTCATTAGAAATGCATAGAAGCGGTGATCAATATATGTGTTGTCTTTTTAAAACATTTATTATTGTTGTGAAAAAGAACTAGTTTGTATACGGGTTTTCTGGAAATATTTATAAGTTGCTAAATACTTTGGTTTTGAAAAGTTATATGATTTGGCATGCATGAACGTAAACATTGCATGTTTGTAAAATCTGCATAAGCTGGAGAATGCTTTAGTCCTGAAAAGTTAAATGTTTCAACATGCATGAATATAGGCTTGGCATTGGCATAATTATGAAATTTGCATAAACATGTGATGACTGGCGGATGAGGATTTTTGGTGCTCTGAAATGTTTATGACTCGAATCTGTTATGATGGCTAGGCAATTGGCCTTTCGATTTGTAAATACATATGAAAACCTCATTCTGACCAGGGTTAAAGTTGGTGAAAATCAAGTGAACGGACGCGTTAGCGGATTGCACTATACGTGGCTAGTCCCCCGTACTAGGGCCTCTTCCGATGACGTGCATGGGTTTTTGACTCAGAGAGTGGATCCACTTGAAGAGGGGCGTAGTACCTAGAGGGCGTGGCCCAATCAATATTTACGTGGACATCGCATCATGCTCTGCATTGGACGGTCGCCTAGTGGAGAGTTAGGAGGGGCTCGAAACTGAGGTTGGCCCCAGGGCAGACCTGGTAGATGCCGCAGGAGTTTGTAGTCTGTTTTGACCAATGATATGGGAGTATTATTATTTGTAATCGAGCACTCGTATGGTATTTGGCTGGTATTGACTACGAGATGCCGGAACTTGGTTCCGATGGCCTCGTTTTGGGGATCCGGACTTTGTCCGTAGAGCCCTACTGTTGCATTGCATGTTCTTTTAAACTCGGGGCGTAGAAGCTGTGCTGATGTGTCTTGATTCGCTCAGACTTCCCAGCTGTGCTCGAAACCCTCATGTAGGTTCAAGTATTAATTTTGTTAAAACATTAAAAGAGAATGTTTTCTTATAATATTGCATGAACTGCTTTGTGAAACTGCATCATCATTGTTTTAAAGAAATCACTACAGTGCACACACACACGTGGACTCACTGAGCGTTCGCGCTCACATTTTTCCATATATTTTCTTCTCAGATTAACTCAAGACGGTCAGAGATACAATAAACCGCTGAAGTTTTAGGCGTGAAATTTTGGTTTGTGTCTCTCCAGAAGGACATATGTTTTTGTGTAGCTCGCTTGTACTCGAGCCGTTTGTAAAGTATTTCTATCTTTGTATTGGAATTCTCATAAGATAAGAAGTTTTCTTGAATCCTATATTTTGAGCGCCCTTTTAATGTTCAAACTACTTAGTTTTTCGCTGCATATTGTATATATATATACACTTCTAAGTATTGCCCAGGGGATTATGCTCTTGCTTTTTTTTTAGATTTATAGTTTAGTGCCGAAAGGCAAACAGATACCCTACTCAGCCGCAGTTGACCTAGTGGCAAAGTTGGGGGTATCACAGGTGGTTTCAGAGCTCTAGGTTCAATTTTTGGTTAGAGTTAGTGGATCTTAGACGAGTACTAGAGGCCAAATGCATAGCTTTATTTTGCTCAAAGACTTTTAAGTTCCCTTGTCTCTTTCATTTTGCTCATCGTGTTATTAATCTTGTGGGAACAGTGCTCCTTTGTATACGATGTCATATCTTTTGCCATAACCGCAATGAGAGGATATATAGATACATTAAGCTTTTGAATTGATGATGGTTCAAATGTTAGAGGACTAAGATTGTTTGAGTCATCAAAAGAGGTTACTTGTTTTGAGACTTGTAGCTCGATTAAGAGATTTCGTAGGACATAAGGTATTAGGGGAAGACTCTGATGACTTGTGGTGTATTAACTGCACAAAGAGTGAGTGTGAAGTTCTTATTAGGTACAAGACGTAATCCGTATTGATTTCTGTTATCCCTACTTTACCAAAGAACTCCATGTACCTTTATAAAATGGACACTCTCATTATTATTGTTACAATAGAGAGAGCTCTCCGATCCTTGGTTCTGTATTCCATATATATTAAGTATTATTTCACGCTGTCGATTGGTGAATGTAAAGATGGAGGTGAGCTTCTTAGGATAGAGCTAATGATGAGTTTAGCTCGATAAGGAGAACAATAAGTGATGACGAGGGTGGGTAGACTAGAAGCTAAGTTTCTTAAGATTTAAAATATTGGTATCTTGTGAATGAGAGGTTGGTAGTCTAATATGAGAGCGGGGAATAATTGATATAGTTGTTGAGATCTTTCTGTGTGTTTTCTATGAATTACATCCAGAGTGCTTTTGATAAGCTCACTGTTAGGCCATAGTCTTTAGGAAGAAGATATACCTAAACTGGACTGGTGTACTTGCATTCTTTAGTTTACACTGTACATATGTGTTAATTATAAATCTAGTTTTGTGAGTGTGATTCTTTAGTAGCTGTATATAATCTGGAAGAGCTTAGGATCGTGTGATCGCAAATTATGTTATGTATGGTACATCAATGGCAGATTTTGTATACATGCTCTACCCTGTGCACCAACGACTATTTTTATTAATAGAGAGGATGTTCCACTGTTTATTTGATATATAGTTCTAGTATGCGGTGTTCTGTATGGTAGTTTTAACCTATAAGTTAAGGTTTAGGTATTTAACATCGGGTAGATACTTTTGGAAATGATGGTGGAAGTTCAAGGGGATAATAATTGTTTCAATCATTTGAGGGATAGGATGTGACAGTAAGAATGGATGGGTTAACTAGACAATGGAATATATGTATTGTAGGTGGAATTTAGTTAAGTTTAGTCAGTCAATGTTCCTAATCTTTAGAGTTTCTAATCTTTAGAGAATCACTTTATACACAAGGGTAATACCAGAAACTCACGATGGAAGATTGCTAAGGATATCTAATGTACTTGTGTAACTAGCCTGATGAGAAGTTGCAGTGGTAATTTATATCAGTGATAAGGGAGTTACTAGATATTTTTAAAAGAAACTAACGACCTTATCTCCAGAATGAAAAAAGTCGAGCCTAGGATAGAATAAAAAATAGAGGATGTACCGATATTTTAAACCACGTATAGGATGGACTGCCTGTAGACACTAAAGCAGAAGTGGCTGAATGTACGATTCAAATCTTTTTTCAATCAGCAAGAATACTTATTGATCCTGGGGCTGTGTATTCCTTTGTGAGTTTGCATTTCATAAAACATATTTCTGTACTTTCTGTTGGCATGTGTTATTAGTTAATAGTTAGCTCTCCTATAGACGTGAGTAAGATAATTGAGGTAAAGTACCCAAATTTTGACATCTATGTCGAGAATATGATTCTATCTGGCGACTTAATTACCTTGCCATTTGAGGGTTATGACATGATACTTGGGATAGACGGTTGTCTAAACATTATGCTCAAGTAAACTATCAGCAGAAGTTGGTTAAGTTTAGCCTACCAAGTATGTCAATCCTTGTATTCCAAGGAAAGCGAACGAAACGGGAAAATCCCTTTTTGTCTAGCATGAAGCCAGTAAGTTGTTATGAAAAGGATGTCAAGGTTACCTATTATATTTACTCAACAAGTCTAAGGAAGAAGTAAAATTAGAGACAATAGCTGTGGTGAAGGAGTTTATAGATGTTTTTCCCAAGGAGTTACAACCCCCATAGTAGATGGTACAAGACGAGTTGAGAGAGTTGAAACAACAACTACAAGAATTGTTGCAACAAGAATATATCCATCCAAGTATATCTCCTTGGAGTGCATTAGGTTTGCTTGTAATTAGGTTTGCTTGTAAACAAGAAATATGGGGCCTTAGGCCTATGTGTGTAGACTACAGACGACTAAATACCCACTTCCACTTATTGATGAGCTGTTTGATCACTTCGAGGAGTAGGATGCTATTCCAAATTAGATGTAAGACAAAGATACCATCAAGTACGAACAAAAGAAAGAGATATTCCCATGACATTTTTCAACATCCGATATAGGCATTACAAGTTTGTCTTATGTCATTTGGATTGACAAGTGCACCTGCGACATTCATAGAATCGATGCATAGGATTTTCTGTCTTTACTCGGATAAGTTTGTGGTAATTTCCATTGTTGATATTCTTATGTATTAACCTAACCTCAAAGTACATAAACATCTTTGAAGAATGTTGTAAACCCTATAGAAGCATAAGTTATACATCAAGTTTAGTGAATGTAAGTTATGAATAGAGACAAGTGACTTCCTTAGGGCATGTGATCACTCTGGAAGGAGTATCAGTAGACCCAGCAAAGATGGAGCAGAGAGAATCCTAGAAAAAAATACCAATAAAAGGTATACATCTTCTTGGGTATGGAAGGGTATTCGGAGATTCATAACAAATTTGTTTTAGAATCGTTAGACCTTCAGCACAACTTATAAGTATGGCCATCGAGTTTAAATGGGTGGAGAAGTGTGAGAGAAGTTTCTAAGAAGTAAAGCATCGACTAACTTCGGCACGAGTTGTGCTACTACCCAATTCAAGTGAGGAGTTTTTCCTATAAAGGGAAAGCTTAGAGATAGTTTTGATGCAAGATAGATAGGTTTTTAATTGTATTTGAATTATATTGGAGGATTATGAGCGGAACTATCCAACAAAAGATATAACTATAGTGTGACTAGGAGTGGTGATTTCATTTATATAGGGAAAATATGAGATCTTTATTGATCATGAAAGTTTATAGTACTCGCTTTCCTAGAAGATTTAATATAAGGGAATGTCGATGATGGGGCTGTGGAAAAATACTGATGCCAAGTTAACTACCATATGGGAAAAAGTTAATGTGATGGTGGATTTAAGTAGAAATGAGGCAAAGATATCAAGTCTCACCGTCACCTTACCTTGCAACGAGATAGTACAAGCACCCAAAAGAATAGCATGAGATTGCTGGAACTTAAGAACCGAGTGGAAGCTAAGAAATAGGCAGATTATCGGACATTAGAAACCAATAGGAGCTGGTACTCACATAATCGGTTGCATATTCCTAACGATACCGAGCTTAAGTGTAAAATACTAGAAGAAGCACATAGAAGTAAGTATTCAATGCACCCTGGAGAGAATAAGATGTATAAAGAGTTAAAGCAAAACTTTTGGGTAGAATGGAATGAAGAGAGAGAGAGAGAGAGAGAGAGAGAGAGAGAGAGAGAGAGAGAGAGAGAGATTGCCGAGTATGTAGCAACCTATCTTTTGTGTCAAAGAGTTAGGACGGAGCATAAAAAATCAGCAGGACTACTACAACCGCTACCTATTCCTAAATGGAAATGGGATCATGTGACAATGGACGTTGTCATAGGATTACCCCAGACCAAGGGATATAAGGACGCTATCTAGGTGATCATTAATCGTCTAATGAAAGTGGCGCATTTTACTGCCATTAATATGACATGCCTTTTTGGACAAGTTAGTGCAGATCTATGTAGAAGAGATTGTACGACTTCATGAAGCGCTTGTTGATATTGTCCGATAGAGACCCAAGGTTTACCTCAAGGTTTTGGCCCAAGTTCTAGGCAGCTATGGGAACCAACCTAAGTTATAGCACCACAACACAATCCCAAACCGATGGACAGTCTGAAAGGACAATTGAAACCCTAGAGGATATGCTAAGAGCTTGCGCCTTGGACTTTGGGAATAAGTGGATTGACAATCTTGCTTGTGCTGCATTTGCTTATAATGATAGCTATCACTCTTTAATAGGAATGGCACCATTTGAAGCATTATATGGTAGGAGATGCAGAACGCCCTTGTACTGGGATGAGGTCGGAGTTCGATCCTATTGGAGACAAAGAGACTTTATGCCAGAGTTGGAGGAGATGCAGAAACAAGTTAGGATAATTTAAGATCAGCTTCAGACAGTCAAAAGTAAACAGAAGAGCTATGCCGATAATCGAAGAAGGGATCTGGAGTTTAGTGTGGGATATCGAGTTTTCTTAAAGCTTACGCCGCATCACGGAAAATTTAGATATCCGAGAGGAGGAAAGTTAAGCCGAGATATATCGGACCGTTTGAAATTATTGGTATATTAGCTAGCCTTATCGAGTGAGTTGACGGGTATACATGATGTGTTCCATGTGCCACAGTTGAAGAAGTACCAACCTGCACTTGATTATGTTCCCAACAATGCTAAATTAGAGTTACGAGCAAATCTGGCATACCAAAAAGAAAGCTACGCGAGGGACAGATTCTAATGTGTAAGGTTGTATGGAGGCAACCTGGGAGACTGAGGAATACCTAAAAGTGAGGTATCCTGAACTCATAGGTATATGACGATTAAATTTCGAGGACGAAATTTCTTTTAAGGAGGTTAGAATGTAACGCCCTACCCAGTAAGCACCTGGCGTGACTCTAAAATTATGGGCGTTATAAAAATAGAATTTGGGATCTGATGCAGTGGAACATAGTGTTTTAACACTTAGTGATAATTTGTCGATACTTAGGAATGAGGGTAAAATTTTATTATATTGAGCTTTTATTAGTGGGGTTTATAGGTGCCTTTAAGTGAGAATTTTTTTTAGGATACCTAGTATGTGTATTTTAGAAATTTAAGTACTTGATATTCCCATATAAGGTAAAAAATAAAAATAAAAACTTAATGAGTAAGGTTGCTGGCACCTCCACATTTCCACCCGTCACCACCACCACTTTCCTTTTCTTTTCTTTCTTTTTTCAGCCCCTAACCGACTCTTTACCTATATATATATATATATGCATAGGTCTTTTTCCTTTTTTTTTTTTGGCTAGCATCTCGGCAGCCATATAATATATATATATATTATAAGTCTTTTTTTTTTTTTTATAAAGTTTTTGGTCAGCCATAATAGTCTTCAATTGAGGTTAGTTTGCATGTCCTTTGCATGCTCTTATTATTATTATTTTTTTTTCTTTTCTTTCCATTAGACTATATATATAATTTAGTTTAAGTTTGTGATTTTTTTTTTTTAGGATTAAATGTTTAAATAAATTTTAGTATGTAGTTAATTATGGTTCTTTAGGAGAACATATATATATATATATATTTAAGGGTATAGGATTTTTGATCTTTTTAAAGAATTATTATAAATAAATATGGATCGTTATATAGGTGTGTATATATATATATATATATACATCCTAAGTTCATTTCGTAAGATTTTGATATTATTTAGGGAATAAGACTATTTGATTGGTACCCAGGTATTAAGTATTTTCGTATTATTATTTTGTAGGGTCCTAGTACCAGATCTGCATTCAGGTGAGTCCACAAACTTCATTTTATTATGTTATTTCAAAAGTTACGGGCTATATAAATATGATTTTTAAACTTATCATAAAATATCTACTATTTTTGAAACGGTATATCGTGACATGTTTTTCTTAATTGGATATGTTCTCCATGATGTGTTACATGTTCATTAGAAATGCATAGGAGCGGTGCTCCATATAGGTGTTGTCTTTTTAAAACAGATTATTATTGTTGTGAAAAAGAACTAGTCTGTACATGGGTTTTCTGGAAATATTTATAAGTTGGTAAATATTTTGGTTTTGAAAAGTTATATGATTTGGTATGCATGAATGTAAACATGGCCTGTTTGTAAAATCTTCATAAGCTGGAGAATGCTTTAGTCCTGAAAAGTTACATGTTTCGACATGCATGAATATAGGTCTGGCATTGGCATAATTATGAAATTTGCATAAACATGAGATGACTGGCGGATGAGGATTTTTGGTGCTCTGAAATGTTTATGACTCGAATCTGTTATGATGGCTAGGCAATTGGTCTTTCGATTTGTAAATACATATGAAAACCTCATTCCGACCAGGGTTAAAGTTTGGTGACGCGTTAGCGGATTGCACTGTACGTGGCTAGTCCCCCGTACTAGGGCCTCTTCCGATGACGTGCATGGGTTTTTAACTCAGAGAGTGGATCCACTTGAAGAGGGGCGTAGTACCTAGAGGGCGTGGCCCAATCAATATTTACGTGGACATCGCATCATGCTCTGCATTGGACGGTCGCCTAGTGGAGAGTCAGGAGGGGCTCGAAACTGAGGTTGGCCCTAGGGCAGACCTGTTAGGTGCCCCAGGAGTCTGTAGCCTGTTTGGACTAGTGATATGAGAGTGCGGTCGTTTGTAATCGAGCACTCGTATGGTGTTTGGCTGGTATTAACTACGAGATGCCGGAACTTGGTTCTTATGGCCTCGTTTTGGGGATCCGAACTTTGTCCATGGAGCCCCACTGTTGCATTGCATGTTCTTTTAAATTCGGGGCGTAAAAGCTGCACTGATTTGTCTTTTTTCGCTCAGACTTCCCAGCTGCATTCGAAACCCTCATGTAGGTTCAAGCATTAATTTTGTTACAACATTAAAAGAGAGTGTTTTCTTATAATATTGCAAGAACTGCTTTGTGAAACTGCATCATCATTGTTTTAATGAAATCACTACAGCGCACACATATACGTGGACTCACTGAGCGTTCGCGCTCACGTTTTTCCATATCATATTTTCTTCTCAGATTAACTCAGGACGGTCAGAGATACAATAAACCGCTGAAGTTTTAGGCGTAGAATTTTGGTTCGTGTCTCTCTGAAAGGACATATGTTTTTGTGCTGCTCTCTTGTACTCGAGCCGTTTGTAAAGTATGTCAATCTTTGTATTGGAATTCTTATAAGATAAGAAGTTTTCTTAATCCTATATTTTGAGCGCCCTTTTAGAATTCAAACTACTTCATTTTCCGCTGCATATTGTATATATATATATATATATATATACTTCTAAGTATTGCCCAGGGGATTATGCTCTTGTTTTTTTTTAGATTTATAGTTTAGTGCCGAGAAGGACGCTGATACCCTACTCAGCTCAGTTGACCTAGTGGCAGAGTTAGGGGTATCATATTTTTAGTATGTAAAAATGCATATTTTGGACTAATACCCTTTATTCTTGTCTTAGGTGCTTCTTAAAAGCGAAAACAACGAATGGAAATAAAAACGGAGCGAAAATGACGAAAATGAAGCTGACCTACCGCTGACGGTAGGTCTAAAAGCCATAAGTGATTCCAAGACAAAAAGCTACCAGGGACGATAGGTTACCCCTATCGTCAACAATAGGTCCGGAAATCGAGAAAAATTTTGTGGGCAGAACCCTACCGCGGAAGGTAAGGTCTGACCTACCATGCGCAGTAGGTTCTAGTTTGAGCAGTTTTAGTCTGATTTTGACTCATTTTTTATGTAAACTCTCCCGTATAAATAGTTAATTATGCAATTAGGGTAGGGGAGAGCAGTTAGGAGTAGTTAGTAGATAATTAGGGATAGATTTAGTTTAGTCCATTCTTCAGGTTTTGCATTCAATTACTTAGTTAAACATTAGAATTTTAGCAATTCACTTCTTGGAACCAAGATTTGAATATCCAATTTCAAGATTTCGAGCTTCAATTGGGCGACTTGAGAGATGAGCTCGGGAGACGCTTGAGACTTCAATTTTACTCGTGAGCTTTCTTTTCCTTATTTTGTTATTGAATTTAATGTTTAATTTTAGTTTTATGACAATGAATAGTGAGTAATTCTTTATGTATGGATGAGGGTTGAACCCTAGTTCTTGTTTATAATGATTTTGGTTTGATTTATTTATTTCGATGTTTGTTTTTGATTAAGTTGTTTTCCAATTATGCTTGTTTGCAATTTAACTATCTTGAGATTAGATTATTCGCAAGAATGCTTAGAATTGAAAAGGAAGAGCATCCTAGGCAACCAATTGGGGATTAATCGAGGCAATTGACTAGAGATACGATTTTACACTTTTTGGTCCTTTAAATCACCTAAATTTACCGCGCTTATAATTTATTAGGGAGAAAAGAGATTTTCCACTAAGGGTTAGTGAATAGGGTGGTTTCACCTAGAGATAGGGATTGCCCGATTAGTAGTGCTGACCCAACTTAATTAATTCAATATCATTTTCTTTAAAGTTTTCCTTGAATTAGTAACAAGGATTAAGGGGATTCCACCATCCAAACTCTTGTTTTTATAGTTTTAAACCTTAATTTTAGTGCTCATTTTATTTAGTTGTTAAACCGTTTTTCAGTTTTTAGTTTAATTGTTTCTCAATCAACTTTTCTTAGACTAAACATTAGAGACACGACTAGTACTTAAGCCTTAACCGTTCCTCGAGAGGTTCGACACTCGTGTATAACTTGTTTACTGCAGTGATAGGTCCACTCACTTGTTGCTTAGTTTAGTAGTCATTCCCTTATTTTTAAAATATACACACCAACTATCCTAACCCACCTAATTCTAACACAACTAGTGGGCCATCTACAATTCCCTCTGCATCTGGGCCTTCCTCTATTCTGACTCAGGTGTTTGGGCCTTTTGTTTCTGACCCAGCAACTTCATTACTTCCTCCGACTCCAGGGCCCATAGCTGGGCTTACTCCTCTTGCAGATCCGCTTTCCTTGCCTAACTCATCATCTCCTTCCGCTCCCAGACCGCCAGGACCGAAAGGTGAGAACTGACAGCTTGTAGGTCCAAGCCCAACTCAAAATCAAACTCCTCCTCCTGCCTTTATTCCACCAATGAATCTATTACCTCCAGCTCCGCCTCCTTCCAAACTTCGATGAAGTCAGAGATCTCGTCATCCTTCCACAAAACTCAGTGATTATGTCTGTATCACTGTGCCAGATTCTACATCCTTGTCAATCAATTCTGTCCAATCTCCTAATTTAGGTACATATTCTTACCCTATTACACATTATATTTCTAGTGAAAAGTTTTCTCCATGTCACAAGGATTTTCTTGCAACAATCATTGTAAATATTGAACCCTCTCGGTTGTCTGAGGCTTTATCTATTCCATAATAGCATAATGCAATGTGCAGTGAAATCAATGCCCTTGAACCAAATCAGACTTGGAGAATTACAGAGAAAAGGCCCTAGGCTGTAATGGGTCCAAAAAATCAAAAGGAAATCTGATGGGAGCATAGAATGTTGGAATCCGTAGGCAAAAACAAAGTAAAATAAAACTACGGAAATCCACCAACAGGATCTGCACATACTAGAAAAACCGATTGGATAGAAATTACCTCAATGTTTTATTGTTCGTTGTGGAGGCGCTGCTTTGTATGCTTCGCCCTCTATCGGTATCCACGCGACGAACTCCTCTCGCAAGCGATCGGGATGCTAGCCCCTTACGTGTTCCAAAGCTGTTCGAACCGATCCCGACTATCACGGTAATCGGTCGTTTTTTCGGAGAGAGGAGGCTAGATACTATATCGCCGTTCTAGGGTTTAGGGTTTTTGTTTTTCTTTAATGAGATAAAGGACGGCCAACAAGAAAAGGTTAACATAACCTTTTATAGCTGTCAATATCAAAACCCTAACTGTCATCTAATGACAGTTCAATCTCGTCCGTTTATTCCTATAATCATCCAACGGTTAGATGAGTAATATTAAGTAATTAATTTCATTTATTCGATTAAATAAAATTAATTACTTATTAACCTACTGAAAAATACAATATGGAATCGATTCCCCCTTTTTGTATACGTTCAACGAATCGGACACAATCTAGATTCATTGAACGTGGACATTATGCTCACAAGATCGTCTATGCGTGTGACCCTGTAGGTTCACTTAACGTTGGCAGTGAATAAAAAAAATGTCCTAGACATTTATTCACAAAACATAAGCGGCCTCTAGCAAGACATTATGCTTACCCAAGTTAAGTAAATGTAATAATAACCTAGCATCAGATTTAATATTTAGTCCTTTGTCACACGATATCCTAATTAAGTATAAGGCATGGATCAAGTCACCAGGCAGACTGTTCCAACAAATAATATTAATAACACCTTATTAATACTTATTTGAGCATGGCCATGCATATTTTCCAGTCTTCCTTATCAAGGGGCCCATGGATATCTCTCTCTAAAAGAAGAGGGACAAATCCCTTTCACTATCTCCAATATTCAAGCCATGACGAGAAAATAAGCCAACCAAAATCATAATGATCACCTAATTAAAAGTGATGTTTGACTATGTCAAAACATATTTTTCTCCCCATGCAAGAAACATTAGAAACATTAGGTCGAAGGACACCAAATATAAAACTGAGAAGAAATACTTATAACTTAAACCCATGCAATATTTCTTCTTCACTTTGGGTCATGTCCAATACAATATTCTCAATATGTATTTATGAATTGATTTTATATCTCATATTCATGATCAGTAAAACTTGACCATCAATCAACTTCACACTAGTTTACAAGATGTAATAAACTAGGGACAAATAAGAATAGTATTTTATTAGCTATAAGGGTTTTACTATCAAGTCACATACTTGATGACCAAGAGCATAAAATACAATTAAAAAAATACATGCTTCATAAATCATAAATGTGAGTCAATTGGTCTTAGGGCATATACTAACATAGAAAGATATAAGACTCGTTTGGTTATTTTGGGAAATACTCAAATGGAAGGGTTAGACTATAATGAGACTTTTGCACCCGTGCCGAAAAATGGTGACCTTTCAAACTTTGTTATCAGTTGTCACAACTCGAAAATGGGAAGTAAATCAAATGGATGTCCATAATGCTTTTCTTCATGAAGATTTCCAAGAAGAGGTATATATGAAACTTTCCTCTGATTTTTCAAAAGGGAAGGATGGGAAAGTATGTCAATTGCAGAAGTCTTTATATGGACTTAAACAAGCCCCTAGGTGTTGGTTTGCGAAATCGAATGGGGCCTTTAAACAATGTGGCTTTCGACAATCTTATTCTGATTACTCTCTCTTTACCTGCTGCTCAGGTAAAGGTTTTCTCTGTGTACTGGTATATGTGGATGATTTGATCGTCACTGGAAATTATGTGACAGTGCTTCAGAACTTTAAGGCACATTTGAGTACATGCTTTTACATGAAAGATTTGGGACCGTTGAAATATTTTCTTGGTATAGAAGTTGCACGGAATAATAAGGGTTTATTTATGTCAGGGGAAATATGCATTGGATGTTTTATCCGATATTGGTTTCTTAGGTGTCAAACCTCTTGGCTTTCCATGGAACAAAATCACAAACTTGGCAAGGCTAAAGGTCCTCTATTGACAAATTTGGATTCTTATTGATGTCTTGTGGGTCGCCTTAGCTCTCTGTGTCCTTCAGTACATCAAAAGCACTCTGGACAAGGTCCTTTTCTTCGAGTAGATTCTAGATTACAGCTTCGACATATTGTGACTCGGATTGGGACATATGCCCTATCACTCGACGCTCTTTGATCGGTTTTTTTGTTTCCTTGGGACAGTCTCCAATTTCTTGCAAGTCCAAGACAACATATTGTATTTCGCTCTTCCACTGAGGCAAAATATAGATCCATGGCCATTACTTGCTATGAATTGAAATGGTTGAGATATCTCTTAAGTGATCTTCAAGTTTCACAGGCCAATCCCACACCACTATTTTGCAATAATCAGGCAGCTCTCCATATTTCTTCTAATCCTATTTTTCACGAATGGACCAAGCACATTTAGATCAATTATCATTTCGTTCATGATAAATTTCAGGCACAACGTGTTTCTCCTGTTTACATCCCTACTGTTGCTCAGCCTGTCGACATCTTTACGAAAGCTTTGGAGCAATCTCAGTTTTAATTTCTCTTGGACAAGTTAGGCATTTGCAATTTGCATACTCCCACTTGAGGGGGGTGTTGAATATAGAAAGTGTATCCTAATTTGTATATAGAATTATCTTGTTTCATAAGTTATATATAGGAATCCTTGATGTTACCTAAGTTTATATGGTAGGAATCTTTGATAGTCTTGATTTTAGCCATATTAGTTGTAACTGATTACTATAGTTTAGGTAATCCTAAGTGTATATATTCTCCTAACAATCGAAAACCTTCAGCATCGCAACTTATTCTTCTATGCCTGAATTTTCTTGACACTACCGTACCGATATCGACACGGTGTAATGACCTTTACGGAAAAAAATACTAAATCGCCAAAAACTCGAAAATATTTGTCGTGACTTGGTTGCGACATGGTACTGAGTCAAAAAGTCTCCCTAACTCGGACAAGTCAAGGCGAGTAAAAAACAAACTGAATTGAATTCGAAGAAAAGAATACCGATTTAGAGAAGGGGAAAAAAAAGGAAAAAATGGGTAATCTTTAAAAATAAAGAAAGAAAAACCTGCAAGAATGAAGAGTGAATCAACATGGTGACTAGGTCTAAAACTTTGGAACTCTTTATTTTGTGTGTGGTGGCCAAGTGTTAAAAGGCTATAGAGGAGAAGATTAGTTGTGGTGGCTGAGTTGCAGCAAATCAACGGTGAAAGAAGTCTTTGCTGCTGCAGATTGCAGAAGGTGTGGAAGAAGACTCTTGTTTTGTTGAGTGCAACCAAGAGAGAGAGAGAGAGAGAGAGAGAGAGAGAGAGAGAGAGAGAGAGAGAGTGCAGAAGGTGTGGAAAAAGACTCTTGTTTTGTTGAGTGAAAACGAGAGAGAGAGAGAGAGAGAGAGAGAGAGAGAGAGAGAGAGAGAGAGAGAGAGAGAGAGAGAGAGAGAGAGAGAAATTAAAAACATATAGGTAATTATTATATTGGATATCTTTATTTTCAGTTTTTATAAATAGTATCATTATATTACTTATATCTGTTTTCTATTTTTTTATTTTTTCATAATTTTTTTTATAATTTAAAATAAGAAAATCGTGTATCGCTCGATACGCCTATATCGATATGGAATGGTAGACCCTGATACCGTTACCACGACCGTGATTTTGAATCATGAATATATATATTTGAATTGTCCAAAAGACTAATTAATGAATAATATTTCCTTGTGTTATTTAAATTTTTCCTTAGGTTGTGTTTGGTTCCTATAATTGGATTGGAATTAGAATTGGATTCTATAGAATTAGAATTTGTAGAACTCTTAAGAATTGTAATTCCAATTCCTTTATTTGGTAAAACTATAGAATTGCTATGGAATTCATTTTCTAATTCTAATTCCTTTGTTTGGATGCCCCAAAAAAATTATAGAATTAGAATTCAAAATGTAAATATATATTTACTCAAAATGTATATATGTATAAGAGTGAGAACGTGTGTGTATGATTTTTAGAAAGAGAAAATATCGTGAATTTTAGAGAGAGAAGGTGTCGTGAATTTTAGAGAGAGATAGTGCTGTGAATTCTAGAGAGAAAGTGTCATGAATTCTAGAGAGAGAAAGTGTAGTGAGTTTTATAGAGAAAAAAGTGTCGTGAATTTTAGTGAGAGAAACTGCCGTCAGTTTTAGATAGAGAAAATGTTGTAAATTTTAGAGAGAGAAAGTGTCGTGAATTCTAGAGAGAGAAAGTATCGTAAGTTTTAGAGAGAGAAAGTGTTGTGATTTTTAAAGAGAGAAAGTGTCGTGAATATTAAAGAGAGAAAGTGTCGTGAATTCTTGTGAGAGAAAGTGTCATAAATACTAGAGAGAGAAAGCATCGTGAATTTTAAAGAGAGAAAAAATGTGAAATTTAAAGAGAGAAAAAATGTGAAATTTAAAGAGAGAAATGGTTGTAAATTTTAGAGAGAGAAAGTATTATGAATTCTAGAAAGAGAAAGTGTCATAAGGTTTAGAGAGAGAAAGTATCGTGATTTTTAAATAGAAAAAGTGTCGTGAATTCTAGAGAAAGAAAGTGTTATGAGTTTTAGAGAGAGAAAGTGTCGTGAATTCTACTGAGAGAAAGTGTTGTGAGTTTTAGAGCGAGAAAGTGTCGTAAGTTTTAAAGAGATAAAGTGTGTGTGAGTGTGTAAAAATATGAATTATTAAATTGTATAATTAATAATGAAAGTAATAAATATGAAAATCTTGTAGAGATGAAATTGTAATTCTTAGGTTTTGATTTCGAATTGGTGGATTTTGTAAAATTAGAATGAGAATTCCATTATAATTTCATAATTAATGGCTCAACCCAGCAAAAAAATTAAATTTGAAATTATTCTAATTTTAAACCCCAATTCCGTAACACCAAACACACCTTTAAAATAATAATATTTCTACCACAAAATAACATGCGGGTTAGATTATATATCTTCTAACTTAATTAGAAGTCAAGTTCGAGTCTTAAAAACACAATTGTATTTTGTGGTTAAGCATTTGTACTTTGGTGATTTTATCATACTCGGATAGAAATTAATAATAATATAATATATTTTAAAATATTTCTACCTTATATATATGAACATGATCAGAATATCTTATACGATTTGACAAAATATAATAATAATACTCTCTCCGTTCTTTTTTTAACTTGTCAAAATAAAAAGAGAAATAAACTTTATAAAAGATAGTAACAACGTGCACAATATAGAAGTTGAATTTTCATTTAAAAACTTGTAAAAATAATAGTGAGAGGGGAGATTATACTAAAGATATTCTAATAAAAAAAATTAAAAATCTAAACTTTGATATTGTTTAGGGGTATTTTAAACGACTGGGTGATGTTCTATTTTCTTCACAAAAAGGCAGAGGTCCAAACCATGTCTTAATTATCTCCTCTCAAATGTCTCACCCATTTCTACATGTAATTACAAGTGCACAAAAATGAGAGGTTTGTGTGTTTGTGTTGGTTGACACATGAAAAGCATCCTCCTCCTATACCATTCCATCAAAACCTTATTAATCCAATAATCAACAACAGAAATTAAAGCAGTTATTAATTTTAATTAATCACCCAACACATGTAATCAAATGAGAAATTTATGGACACTTTCGCCCCCCAAATTTATCCTTAATTTTCAACCTCTCTCTCTCTCTCTCTTTAACTTACTATAACTACATATCTCTCTATCATCAACTTATTCCGATCCAAAACACAATTCAATTTCATCTTCAAAATCAACCAAAAAAAGAGGAGGAAAAAAATGGATCAGGAAAAGCCAGAAAGGCCTGGAGAAATTAAGACTGATCAAAATGATGATAAAATTGAAGAAAAAGCAATCAAATACGGTGACGTTTTGGATGTAAAAGGTGATCTTGCTGATGAAAAGGTTGCACCTGCTGATGCAGCAATGATGCAAAGTGCAGAGAGCAAAATGTTTGGGGAAGTTGAAAAAGGAGGACCTGCTTCTCTTTTGCAATCTGCTGCTAATAAGAATGAAAAGGCTGGTTTTGTTGGTCATAATGATGTTACTTGCCAAGGTGTCACCGTTTCTGACACTCATCTTCCTGGCAAACGAATTATTAAAGAATTAATTGGTGGTCAGGTCAGTTCAGTTCATAAATATACATTCGAATCACAACTTTAATTTTGATTTAATTGCAGACCAAAAACAATATACATAATTTTCTCTAAAAAAATTTTTTAGGGTGAATTTGTAATTTTTTTAATATGAAATGGTAATAGTATAAGTTTGTATTTTTTTTATTTTTTATTGAATCCATTATTATTCTTTCTGTTTATTTATAAAACCGTTTATAACAAGACATGATTGGAAATAATATTCACGTTACTTAGTTTTGATTTGGATTAGATAAATTCTGAATCATTATAGAGTGTTCGCTATTTATTTTTTGAAAGAAAATGTGAAACCTCAAATAAATTCTCATCCATAAATATGAATCTAAAATAGAAAACGAGTGCATCTAAATGAATTATTATAATATCATTCCTAAATTAATTGATACTCTATTTGCAAATTCATTATAAATTTGGATTAATTTTTTAGAAGTAAAACGGTTCTTTTTTTTTTTTTTTTTAACTTTATGTCACATATTTCCTCTAAATAAACAATTTATCTTTATAAGAAATGGAGTAAAAACAACACTACTTTCCTAACTAAAATCCAATTCAACTGCATCCTGATATCCTTGTAGGAACCTTAATTTAAAGCAAAGATTCAAGATTTTATGTATTTGGATTATTTATGTTGTAATCTGGTGATGTGTAAGATTGTTGGGCAAGACAACCAAAAAGTGGAAGTAGCACCAAAAGCAACTTACACTGAATTAAGAGGGAATATAACAATTGGAGAAGCTCTAGAAGCCACCGTTCTGACGGCAGGGAACAGACCTGTTGATTATAGTGATGCAGCTGCAATTCAAGCAGCTGAGGTTAGAGCAACCGGTCGGACTAATATCATCCCTGGCGGCGTCGCCGCTGCTGCACAGTCTGCTGCAACCCGTAATGCTCGTGCTACTAGGGAGGAGGACAAAACCAAGTTGGGAGAGGTCCTAGCGGTACTAACTTTCTATCTCTTCAATCTTCTTCATCACTCATTTTAATCTTCTTCAACTACTTATGTGTTTTATAACTCTATTAGTATGATTTGTGTGTTTTAGTGTGATTAGATATTTTGATGTTGATTTCTTGTGTTTTCAAAATTTTCATATTTTTAACCCAATTTGATAGAGTTTGATTTTGATTTCTCATGTTTTTCATTTTTTTGGAAAAAAAAATTAGATTATTTTGTAAGAAAATATATGTCGTAAAAAATTTGCAATACATTTAGTAACCATACATTTGGGAAAATATAATTTTTAGTCGAAGTATAAAAATTCTTCTTGCATCAATTATTTTGAATAATGTTGTTGATCCTAGTCACTAATATAAATCATATCTTTTTAGTATGAGATTCTATCTTAAAGTTTATCTTTTAAAGACATATATAGTAAAATTCAATCATGGATGAATAAAATGAAATGATATTGTGCGGATGGACAGGAGGCAAGTTCAAAGCTACCAGCGGACAAGCCCGTGACTCGCCGGGATGCAGAGGGAGTGATAGGAGCAGAACTGAGGAATGATCCAAACCTGTGCACTCGTCCAGGAGGAGTGGCAGCTTCAGTGGCGGCAGCAGCAAGGCTTAACCAGTGTTGCCAAATGCATAATCATCAGCAGACTGCTAAGTACAACAATAACAACAACAACAACAATAATTAGCACCCCACGAAAATTGCCTCTGCCTTTTTTCTGTTTTTTAGGTGTACATGTAATGAATGAATGCATCCATAGACGCATGAAATGATTATGATGCCTCATGGTGATGAATTATGATGATAAAACAAAACTCTTTTTTTTTCTCTTTTGATTCCCTCTTCTTTTTTTTTGGGTACTATTTTCTGTTGTTTAAAAAAGAAATGAAGCTTTGGACAAGCTTTGAACAGATGTATTATTATGAAATGATAATTTCCTCTTTTTCATTTACTTTTTGTTTATTTTGTTTATCTTTATTCTTTTGGTTAACTTTTTTATTTTTTTAGATAATAAATCTTTGCATATGTATAAATCTTATTCACACCTTAAAAAAAAAATTATTACTTCTTACTCATTTTGAATCTAATATCTTTTATTACAAAACACCAATCTTTTATCATATGAGAGTTGACCGAAACAATAAGGAATTCAGTATTCAAGTTCTTGAATTCAAACTTTGTGCATGGAGAAAACTTTATTTTTTTTGAATAAAACAGGGATCTTGTATTAATAAATACATCAAAAGGCCACAACAAGCAGTATGTTTGGTACAAGGAAAATGCCGAAAACAACCCTAACAAAACCCAAGTTATACTATAATCTCTCCATCTAACTCAGGCTATAATTTTCGCAACAAATGATTTTGCCAAGCTATCTTCCACTCACGGACACGGCTTGTGGCCTCCCAAACCAATTGATGAGTATTTGGTATATCTTTGTCTATGCCAAAAATATGAGCATTCCTCCAAAACCATATTATACTTGCCGCCTCACGAAATAAAAACTTCCATTCCAAATCCATGTCCAAACTGCCAACTTCCTCTGATAAATTGTAGTCCACCCACTCCTCTATGGATAATTCATGGAAAAACGGTACTGAGTAGTGCTTTGTGCCAACCTCTCCCAAAACTCCTTAGCTCACTGACAATCCCGCAATGCCTGGAGTCCAAACTCCACTGCTACTCCACAAATCTGGCAAATGGGACTTTCCACTACCAGCCGCATATATAACAACGCAGTTGTAGGAAATTTTTCAGCCCAAGCATGCCACAAGAATAAGTTGAGGCGTTGAGGCCCTTGCATTTTCCAAATTTTAGACCATGCACGGGATTGAGCAATCTCCAACCCCACATGCTCCGCCGCCATGCAATAGGCTTCTTTTAGGGGAAATTTCGGCACTGCTTTGGCCAGCCATCCTTGATTGTCATTTTGCATCACCTTTTCTTGCTTTAACAAAGTTCTCCCAAACAGAATACTTCGCCACGTATGAGATATAGATATCCCCTTTCTCGGTTCCTCCAATGGTGTACTGTATTTCCTCCGTAGCACTCTCGCCCGTAAACCATTTGGTTGCTCCAACATCCTCCATGCAAGCTTGGCAAGAAGTGCTCTATTTGTGTGACAAAGCGTTCTGATTCCCAAACCCCCGTCTGATGTAGGTTTACAAATGGATTCCCAATTAACTATATGCATGTGTTTAGCATCTGCAGAAAAGCCTCAAAAAAAATCTCGATTAAGCTTTTCCAAGTCCTCAATCATAGAGCAAAGCAATTTAGTGGTCTGCATATTATAAAGTGGAATCGTAGTTGATACCTTACGAATAAGTAGACTTCTAGCCACCTAAGATAATACTTTTTGTTTCCAGCCAGCAAGTCTAGTTTGCAATCTTGTCACCACTACATTATAAGTCCTTTGAGCAACTCTTGCATGAAGAACCGGCACCCCCAGATACTTCCCCAGATCTGATGTTAATAGTATACCTCATTTGGTGCTAATACTCTGCACAACCGTCCCTCCAATATTTCTAGGCAAAAAAAACTTTGATTTGTTCATATTCACTTTTTGTCCAGAACACACACAAAACTGGCATAAAATACTCCTCATCACCAATGCTTGAGATTCAGATGCCTCACTGAAGAAGAACAGATCATTTGCAAAAAATATATGGGATAGTGCCAGCCCTCCCCTAGATAAATTTATTGTCTTCTACTGCTTTCCACAGATCGCAAGCTTGATCAACTGGCTAGGTACTTCCATACAAAGCACAAACAAGTATGGTAACTACGGATCCCCGTGGCAAAGTCCCCATTGTGGTGTAAAGAATTGAAATTTCTCTCCATTCCATAAGACTGAAAGAGATGCAGATGAAATGCAAAACAAAATAAGATCAATCAACTTTGCATCCAGCCCAATAACTTACAGAACCACTTTAAGAAATCCCCAATCAATCCGGTCATATGCTTTTTCTAAATCCAATTTCACTGGCATAATACCTACCACGTTTGCCTGATTTAATTCGCATGCTATGAACCATCTCATGGACAAGCACAATGTTATCCAACCTCTGTCTTCTTGGAACAAAACTACTATGTTCCTCACCTATCAACTTCGGCACTAGTGCCTTTAGTCGATTTGTACATTTCACCACCATATTACACAACGAAATCGGACGTAAATGACTCATCCGCTTTGGACGACTTTGTTTTGGAATAAGAGTAATGAGTGTGTCATTCATCTCGACCAGGAAGCTCCCTACCTCAAACGCTTTCTTTAGAAATCGACACACACTATCTCCCACTATATCCCAATTTTTTTGGAAAAATAAATGGAGGTAACCCAGCAAGACCAGATGCCTTATTAGCACCCATTTGAAACAAAGACATACGGACTTCTTCCCCACTTACATGCCTATTCAAACAAGCAATATCACCAGTAATCAAGGGAGGCAAGTAACACACCGTGTGATCACATGGAATGGTCGATTCATGTGTGTACAATTGCTGGAAAAAAATTCCTGGCCATCGCTTTTAGTGTCTCCACATCATCAATCCAATTCCGAGGCATCTTGCAATCTGAGAATATTCTTCCGCCTAGTGTATAATAGATGCATGGGTATGGAAAAATTTTGTATTATTCTCGCCCTCTACCCACCAATTAGCACGCGGCTTCTGCCACCAAAATAATTCTTCTTGCTCAAGGATATTGTCATACTCCTCCAATATTTCACTTTCCAAATTCTCCAAGAAAATCGACTCTCTACGTGAAAGACTGGTTTGCACCCCCTTTAGTCTCGCCATACATTGTTCCTTCTTCTTTCCTATGTGACCAAATATTTCTTTATTACACTAACCCGCCAAGTGACTGAATTCTGCAATGCACTGTTCTAACTCCATTTCTTGTGACCAGAGACGGAACTACACACGGCCTGGGGCCCACTCAGGAAATTTTTTTTTTTAAAAAAAATTTTATATTGTTTTATATTTAAGCCCTCAAAAATTTTGTTTTTCAGTTTAGCCCCACAAAATGTAGGGACATCATTTTATAGACGAAATTCTGGCAAAATTTTTTTTTCCTCCAGCCCCCCAATCATATTGTTCTGATTCCGTCCCTACTTGTGACCCCACGCATGCTTCAGGAAGTCCCGAAAATTAGGATGTTGGAGCCATACAGCTTGAAAAGGAAAAGGTCTATCACCTCCCATTGTTCTGATACTTTTCTCCCAAGTCACCATAATAGGATGGTGGTCTTAATGATTTCGTGGCAAGTGATGTACTTCCGCGTGTTCGAATAAAATACGGCAGGACAAACTACTCAACACTTGATCCAGTCTTTCTCTTATTTTGCTCTTCCCCTGCGTGAATTGGTCCAAGTAAAGTTAAGTCCATGGAACCCCAAATCTACCAACTACACCTATCAATAACTTGCGCAAAACAACTAGCATGATGCTTAATACGCTTTGAACCACCCCTCTTCTCCTCTGATGATAATACTTGTTTAAAATCCCAAAGTAAAAGCCAAGGAATACTGATTGTATTCGCTAGATGTTCAATGTATTGCCACAATTCATCCCTGATAGCTGCCACCGGAGAAGCGTAAACCACCGTAAGAGCCCACCAAAGCTGTTGATTTTTTAACACAGCCAAATTAATAGCCTGGACGTTACATGTTAATACCTCCACTTCTATGCGATTGGAGTCCCATAAACACCAAATACCTCCGGAATATCCCCGTGCCTCCAAAGCAAACATCCGATCAAAAGAAAAAGGACGCAAAATACGTCGGGCTTTTACTAAGAAACCCTAGGTTCCAACAAGAACAACAGTGCAGGCTTACGTTGCACAATGATTCCGAACAAATGTCGAAAAAACTTTGATGAACCAGCTCCCCTACAATTCCAACATATGATATTCATATGGAAAAAACTTAGTGTTGCATACTGTCCTATTCCCCAGGACCCTGTCCTTTCCCTGAATCAGAAGGTTTCGCCACTGCACCAGAGAGCCCAGCAGTATTCCGTTCACTTGTAACCCTGTGAACCATGTCTTTCATATACTGAAGCTCTTCCTCCTGAGTTGCAGTCAGTGGTATAAAACTTGGGCCAGTTACTCCGTGCTGACTAGTTGGACCAGATGGCCTACTTTGTCTTCCATGTTTGGTGATAATACACGATGCGCAACGCTGTGGGTCTCCAAGCTATGTCCAGAAAAGTGTCCGCCTGGTGGGTCGCCCATAACCTGGTCCGCAACAGGTAATACAGGTCGCCACCTTTGTGGGTTGGGCCCAAAAGGCTTAGGCCCACTCTTCTTGTTACTCCTACCTTTCCCTCTCTCAAGTATGGTAGTAGTTACCGCAATTCCAGGAGTTGCATTAGGGATGTTCGCCGACTTCGCTTTCAGACTTTCAATACTGCTATGTCTTCCCGCCTACAAGACCCAACTAAAGCGAATCTTGTGAAGTTTTCCCTGATAATTTTTACAACGATTTTTTTTTTTATTACACCAGTTTAAAAAAAAAAAAAAAGACTACTAAAGTAGTTTATCTTTTTTTTTTATTCGGATTTTGGCCATAACGTATAGTGGTTGTCCGTCATCATTTATGATAACGCACACGCACAACTACTGTGCATTATCAGTAAATCTCACTTTTCCACTTAATCCACCGACCTGACAGATAACGCACAACCACTGTGCGTTATAAGTCCATTAATAATGTACAAGAATTGTGTGTTATCAGTCATGTATTTTTTTTATTTACTTTTTTAAAAAAATTTTGTCTTTTTTTTTTAAATTTGTTTAAGAACTCAAAATTTCTTTATATTTTTTTTCAAAACTTATAGCTATATAATTTATTTAAAAAGATTGTATTATATTATTTAACTTATTTTGGAATATTTTTTTATGATAATATTTATAACTGTTTTTGAAGAAAATATTTTTAACTTGTAACTATTTCATGAAAAAAAATATGAAGAAGTAATAATAATAAAGATATTGTAAATTTTACTGTCAAAATTTAGAGCAATGAAGTAGTAATTAGAAGAAATTGAAAGAAAATTTTCATTAATAGAAACCTATTTTATTACAACACTTTCAAGAAAACAAACTTATACATTGTTTGAACCAAGGTTATTACAATTTTTTTTTATTATGTCCCAGCATGTAACATCTATATCTTAGGGGAGAATCCGGATTTCTGTAATCCATTCTCCCTGAAATCGCGTGTCTTGTTTCCTACCCCATACGTTGTTCATGTTTGGAGGACAAAATGTTAAATTATGAGGAACATCCCTCCAAAAGTTCTCACTCAAGACCGAATGAAAATTCACCTAGTATGTTCTTCTGTACGTTTTTCGCGAATATATCTCTGGCACATAAGTATCTGCTCTTGTACCATTTTCTCTACAAACTGCAAGAGCATGAGAACAAGCTAATGTATATGTTTTCCATTTTCCACAACTATATGATATATTATTCATTCGCAATTGTTAGCCCTAAGGGCATTAATACTTATGTTTTGATTATGATTAACATATGCTTGTGTGAGTATTTTAGCTAACCTTTCATAGAATAAAAGAAGCACCTGTGAAGTCTCAAAGTCTACAAGCAAAAGATCTTGTTGATGAGGGCAAAATGGAGAAGAAGAGACCAAGCCATTCCAAGATCAAATCATTGGAGACATTGAAGACATTGAAGGCATTGTCTATGCTAGAGTGGAATTAGGTACTACCTTGTAAAACTCCCTAGTCTTACTCTTTGATTATTGATCATATATGAAGCTCCTGTTACGATTTTCTCAGATATAAACTTTTGTTAAAATCTAAGTATTCTTGACTAAAGTTGTGATATTTTTGGAAGGTTTTTCTTCTCTTTAAAATGATTGTCAAGAATACATGTTTTTGAAACAATGAAGAAAGTTTTTGTCTTAAAAAGAAACTTGGCTGAAGAAACAAAAATTCGGTCATCCGGTTTTAGAACCGGTCGTCCGATTTTTCCCTAAATCAAAAAAATTCGGCAATCTGTTTTTCAGATGAACAAGTCCGAATCTTTCTGTCCAAAAATTCGGTCATCCGGTTTTGAGAACCGATCGTCCGATTTTTCTCTAAATCAAAAAATCGGCAGTCCGTTTTCTAGCTGGACAAGTCCGAATCTTTTTGTTTAAAGAACCGGTCGTCCGATTTCAGGAACCGGTCGTCCGATTTTTACATTTACTGTATAAAATATTACCATTGCACTGAATGCAACGGTCATTTTTTTAAGACAGTATAAATAGACTTTATGATCAGCCATAAAGTAGACAAGTTTGGTGAAATATTCATTGTGAACATTTAAAACTTTCAAGAGCTTCAAAAGCACATTTATTGCAAACACTTTCCATTCCAAAAACAAAAATCTTCTTGAGCTTCATTATTGATCATCATCAAAGAAGAAGAAAGGAGGAGCTTGTAGAACATTTCATTAAGTTGTACCTATTATTTCTCAAGCTCAAAAGTGCTAACATTGTTCTTAAACCTATCTTTCTCTTTTATTGATATCAAAGGTTTGTGTTGAAAAACCCTTTGGGCAATCCTTTGATTTACATTGTGTTGTAATTTGAGGTTGTGTGCAAAACCCTTGTAGGGTGATCCTCATGTTTGTAGTTGGTATATCTTTGTGTTTTTAGTGGATTTGAAAAATCCTTGGGTGTTGACTCAAGGTAGTGGATGTAACTCTTTGAGAGATTGAACCACTATAACTCCTTGTGTTCTTCTTTAAGCTTCTTACTTGTCTCAACCACAAAATTTTGTTTGGTTTGGAATTTTATTAAAAGATTTTTAGAATTCTCTTTCAAACAAAATTGGAGGTTTATCTTTTAATTAGCAAAGAATTTTCGATAATTAGCCAAAAACCCTTATTCACCCCCCCTAAGGTTTTTCAATTGGTATCAGAGCAGGGCTTCTTAAAAAAGAACCAACACCCTTGAAGCAAAAGATCTTTACTTTACTATGGCTAATAATTCTAGTTTACCATATGTAGAAGGCTCTTCTACAAATAGACCTCCTCTTTTTAATGGAACAAACTATACTTTTTGGAAGTCTCGAATTAAAATATATATTTGTTCTATTAACTTTGACTTGTGGAGCATTGTAGAGAAAGGTCCTTACATTCCCAAAATAAATGGGGTAGCCAAGAAGGTTGAAGAATTTGATGAGTTCGACTCAAGGAAGATGACTCTAAACTTTCAAGCTATGAATATTCTTAGTTGTGCCTTGGATGCAAGGGAATATAATAGAGTGAGCGGATGTGATTCGGCTCATGAAATGTGGAAGCTACTTGAAGTAACTCACGAAGGAACAAATCAAGTAAAGGAGTCAAAGTTGGCTATGTTGGTGAGAGACTATGAGCTATTCATGATGAAACAAAATGAGAGCATTAGTGACATGTTCACAAGGTTCACCAACATCACAAACGGCCTAAAGGCATATGGGAAAGAGTACTCAAGAGGAGAAGCTAATAGAAAAATTCTTGATGCACTTCCCGGAAAGCTTGGCAACCAAAAAACACTAGCTATTGAGGAATCAAAGGATTTGAGACTACTTCCTATTGAAGAACTCATAGGATCACTACTCACCTATGAAATGAAAATAAAAAGATTGAATGAAATGGAAGATGAAGAAAAAGGAAGAAAAGGCATTGCACTCAAGGCAAATGAAGATGATCAAACATACTCATTAAACAATGAAGATGAGGTTGATGATGATGAGGAAATGGCATTGATAATGAGAAAATTTAAAAGATTCTACAAGAAAGGTTTCAACAATAGAGGGAAGAAACCTCCACTCAAGAAAGGAGGATAAAGCTCATCACTCTTCAAAGCTAGGTGTTTTGAATGCAATAGCACCGATCATCTTGTAGCCGATTGTCCCAAGGCCCTTGAAAAGGAAAAGGGAGCTTTAGAAGCCAAGCTTGAGGCATTAAAGAAGAAGAAGAAAGGCAAAGGCCTAATAGGAACTTGGGATCAAGACTCAAATGAAAATGAAGAAGAAGAAAAGGCCAACATATGCTTCATGGCACTAGAAAATGAGGTACAATCTTCACTTCCTAACTCTTCTAGTATCCTTGATGATGATTGTGATGTTGATCCTAGCATAATGCTTATTGAAATGTATGATGAGTGCAAAAAGGTTACTAAATGAAACAAAGATTTAAAAAGCAAAACTCAATTTTTGTTAGATGAAAATTCAAGACTCATTTGTGAAAATAAAACCATTCTTGAATCCTTGGAAGTTTTGAAGAAAGAAAAAGAGTGCTCAAATGATGACTTTCAAAAACTTGTTTTAGAAAATAAAAAACCTTTGTGAAAAGATTTCCTTTCTTGAAAAATGTTTGATTGATTATGATGTCTTAAAGAAAAAGGTGAGTGATCTCACTCTATGTGTTGAAAAATTCACAAACGGAAAAGAAAACTTTGAAAAACTTCTTGGCTCTCAAAGATCACCTTTTGATAAAAATGGTATTGGATATACTCATTCCAATATTCTCTCAAAACAAACACGGTTTGTAAAGGTTTCATCATCTCACTCACACCTTTGTTGCACTTATCGTGAAAAGAGTGGTCATAAAGCCACAAAGTGTTTTATAAAGAAAAAGATTGAAAGAGGAGTGAAAACCATTTGGAAAGTTAAAGAAAATTAAACTAACGTCCATGGACCCAAAAAGATGTGGGTACCAAAAATCATTTCTACTTCTTCTTTTGTAGGAACACAAATCAAGGCCATCTAAGTGGTACTTGGATAGCGGATGTTCAAGGCACATGACCGGGGACTCATCACTTATGAGCAATCTCAAAGAAACTGAAAGTGGATTTGTCACTTTTGGAGATAAGAACAAAGGAAAAATCATTGGTATAGGCAATATTGTAACCAACCATTGTACACTCAAGCAATGGAAGAACATGCTATGGAGGAAGAAGAGTATAAGGAAAAACAAGAAAACGATCAAGAAACTCAAAATCTTCCTCAAGATGTGATATATCCAAAGGGACACTCCAAAGATGAAATTATTGGTGATGTATCTCAAGGGGTAAGAACAATAAGGTATTTTATCGATAACTTTGCCCTATTATCACAAATTGAACCTAAGTTTATTGATGATGCTTTATGCGATGAGTTTTGGATTATTGCTATGCAAGAGGAGTTAAATCAATTTGAAAGAAATGAAGTTTGGACTTTAGTCCCTAGACCACATAATCACCCCACTATTGGCACAAAATAGGTTTTTTGAAATAAACTAAATGAATCCGGAGAAGTCATTAGAAACAAAGCTAGACTTGTTGTCCAAGGATTCAATCAAGAAGAGGGCATAGATTTTGATCAAACATTTGCTCCGGTTGCTAGACTTGAATCTATTAGGATGCTTTTAGCTTTTGCTTGTTTTAAAGGATTCAAACTTTTTCAAATGGATGTTAAAAGAGCTTTTCTAAATGGTGATATTGAGGAGGAAGTTTATGTTGAACAACCTCCCGGTTTTGTACATGAAAAATTTTCAAATTATGTTTACAAACTGTCAAAAGCACTCTATGGTTTAAAACAAGCTCCAAGGGCTTGGTATGAAAAGTTAAGTGGTTTTCTTCTTTCAAATAACTTTTAAAGGGGTGTAGTGGACACTACTCTTTTTACAAAAACCTCTTTTAACAATGATTTTCTTCTTGTCCAAATATATGTTGATGACATCATTTTTGGTGCTACTAATGTCTCTTTATGTGAAGAATTTGCCTCACTTATGCAAAAAGAATTTGAAATGAGCATGATGGGAGAATTGACGTACTTTCTCGGCCTACAAATCAAGCAAACAAAAGAAGGAATCTTCATCAATCAAGAGAAGTACACCAAAAAACTTCTCAAAAGATTTGGGATGAGCAATGCAAAAGGTATCGGTTCTCCTATGAGCTCGTCATTGAAGCTTGACAAAGATGAAAAAGGTAAAACTGTTGATGAAAAGACATATAGATGTATGATTGGTAGTTTACTTTATTTAACGGCTAGTAGGCCGGATATCATGTTTGCCGTATGTCTATGTTCTAGATTCCAAGCTTGTCCCAAGGAATCTCATTTAATAGCTGTAAAACGTATTTTGAGATACTTAATTTCATCATATGATTATGGCTTGTGGTACTCTAAACAATCTTGTTTTGATCTTATTGCCTACACCAATGCGGACTACGCCGGATGTAAGGTAGAAAGGAAGAGTACAAGTGGAAATTGCCAATTCCTGGGAAGATGCTTAGTATCTTGGTACAGCAAGAAACAATCTGCGTGTCCCTATCAACCGCCGAAGCGGAATACATCGCAGCCGGTTGTTGCTGTGCTCAGGTACTTTGGATGAAACATACATTAATTGATTTTGGTATTTCCTTTAAGTGCATACCTATCATGTGTGATAACACTAGTGCCATAAACATTTCCATAAATCCTGTGCAACATTCAAAAACAAAACATATTGAAATCAAACATCACTTTGTTAGGGATCATGTTGCTAAAGGCGATGTATCTTTAGAATATATTTGCACAGAAGATCAAATTGCCAATATTTTTACAAAACCCTTTTCAGAAGATCGCTTTTGCTATTTAAGAAAATTACTTGGTATCGGGAAATTTAATGAGTAATGTGTGTTGCTTGTATTATTTGTTTTTCCCTTATTTCTGCCTTGCTGATATTTTTCAAAAAATTCGGACGCCTTTTTTAAAATTAGGACGTCCGGTTTTAAAACCGGATTCAGACTTTTCCTTTCAAAAAAATTCCAGAGATATTCGGACTATAAAACTGGATGCCTGTACAAAAACTCGGACGTCCGAATTCTTCAAAAATCCAAAAATCGGAAGACCGATTTTAAAAAACGGTCGACCGACTTCAACAATTAGGGTCGGGTCTGGGGTTTAAAATCAGAATTTTCTCAAAACTCCTCACCTTTTTCTCTCAACTCTCTCTCACTCTCTCGACTGAAAACCCTCTCCTCACAAGACCCATCCGATTTCTTGTTCCGATTTTCAATTTTCTTCTTCTTTTTCTTCAAATTCATCTCTCATCACAGCAAAGAAGCTATATTTCTCTCTGATTACTACAATCTACCAATCTCAAACTCTTCATCTCCTCTCAAAACCCTACCCAAGAAATTCTCCAAAATGGTTAAAACAAAGAATGCTCAAGTTGGTCAAGGGCGAAATCCTGAAGAAGGAGGCACTAGTAGAGGGAAAGGAAAGGGAAAGAGAGTACCTTCTGGAACTGGGGCTTCTGCAGCTAGGGTTTCTAGAGTTTCAGAGAGGTTTATTTCAGTGAAGGAGGCTATAAGGTTTGAAGAATGGACTAGAAATCGACGGAAAATTGCTCCGGGTCATAGGGTGGACTTACATGATATGCAAGGTATGGAGGCTATCCCTCATCTTTTTGAAATGATCGGTTGGATACCTCTGCTGATTGTAAATGAACTCTATTATGTGGATATGATATATGAATTTTATGCTAATCTCCACAAAGGAAGAATTGAAAAAGTGGATAATGTCCCACATCAATGGATTGTAACTAGAATTGGGGGAAGGGATATTGCATTTGATGATAGACTGATAAATGAAATTTTGGATACCCCTCAAGATGGTATAAGGTTTTACACCAAGAACAAAAAATGCTTTGATCCAAATTTATACAAATGAAAAACGGTTTATGTAAATTTTCACTAAGGGAGAGATTTTAAAAAGACATGATGATAGAAATGTTAACAAACTGGATGCTTATGGGAGAGTGCTCCAACACATGATCTCTAACATCATCATTCCCAATATTGGGCATAAATCATCTATCACCAACATGCACGCATTTGTGATGCTAGCCCTGCATGAGCATAGGAGAATGAATTTTGGATTTATGGTTATAGAACATATGCTAGCTGCACAATCTTCCTCAATGAAATGCTTGCCGTATGGTTTCTTTATCACAAAAATCCTCCAATACTTTGTGATCAATTTGGTTGGCATGGGTAATCACATTGGACATGGCAAGATATACACTCAACAAACCTTCAAAAGAATGGGGTTTGAGAAAGATGAAGATGGGACATTCATCCGAGGTGGACAAGATGTTGATGACAGTGATGAAGACAATGATGATGACGATCAAGAGGACATGGATATAGAAGAAGAGGACAGTGATGAAGAAACAGAGGTTGAAATCCAAAGAAGAGAAACAAGGCAAAAGAAGCGACAAGAAAGAACAGAGGAAGACTCATCTTCGGGGAGCATGAGTCATCTAATGGATATGATAGCCTCTCTACAAACGTCAATGAACACTCGGTTTGATGCATTCGACGGTCGCTTTGAGGTTTTGGATGGGAAAGTCTCCAACATTCAAGAAAGGCTTGATACATTGGATCAAAAAATGACCGACACACAAGAACGGGTTAAGAGACTCGAGCAAGGAGGAGGAGATAGAGATGATTGAGATTTCTCTTATAAAACCTTCCCTTCTTTCCTTTGTTTTGTCTATAACTCTTTTCAAACTACTGTTTTCATTCTCTTAATGATATGGTTTTTAACTTGCTTATTTCTAATCTTAATTTGCTTTTGTTATGCTAAGTGATATGTTTGTTGCTCTTTTTCTTTGTTGATTGGCCTATCATGTTATGGACTTCATGATGATACTTTAATGTTAAAAGTCCTACTGCTACCTCTTCTATGATCCCTTGGAACTTCTCTCCTAAATTTTTTTTTGATTTATGACAAAAGAGGGAGAAAATAGTGCAAGATGTAAGGGGGAAAAATCTTGAAAATATGTTGATTATTAATGGTGTTTGACATTATATGTTGCAGCTTATGCCTTGTGATGTTATGATGCTATGGGTTTTTTTTTTTTTTTGGCTTAGTTTGATCTTGTAGTATTCTTTAGCCATATTTGACATAAAGCATGTGTTTAGGGGGAGTTATCTCTTTTTTGGTGATTGTTGTGCTTTGCTCTTACTATTGATCTTTTGAAGCATCACCATACTTTACTCTTGCTCTTTTGTCCTTCTTGCATATGTGTTTGTCATAATCAAAAAGGGGGAGATTGTTAGCCCTAAGGGCATTAATACTTATGTTTTGATTATGATTAACATATGCTTGTGTGAGTATTTTAGGTAACCTTTCATAGAACAAAAGAAGCACCTATGAAGTCTCAAAGTCTACAAGCAAAAGATCTTGTTAATGAGGGCAAAATAGAGAAGAAGAGACCAAGTCATTCCAAGATCAAATCATTGGAGACATTGAAGACATTGAAGGCAGTGTCTATGCTAGAGTGGAATTAGGTACTACCTTGTAAAACTCCCTAGTCTTACTCTTTGATTATTGATCATATATGAAGCTCCTGTTACGATTTTCTCAGATATAAACTTTTGTTCAAATATAAGTATTCTTGACTGAAGTTGTGATGTTTTTGGAAGGTTTTTCTTCTCTTTAAAATGATTGTCAAGAATACATGTTTTTGAAACAATGAAGAAAGTTTTTATCTTAAAAAAACAAAAATTCGGTCATTCGGTTTTAGAACCGGTCGTCCGATTTTTCCCTAAATAAAAAAAATTCGGCAATCCGTTTTTCAGATGAACAAGTCCGAATCTTTCTGTCCAAAAATTCGGTCATCCGACTTTTAGAACCGGTCGTCCGATTTTTCTCTAAATCAAAAAATCGGCAGTCCGTTTTCTAGCTGGACAAGTCCGAATCTTTCTGTTTAAAGAACCGGTCGTACGATTTTTACATTTACTGTATAAAATATTACCGTTGCACTGAATGCAATGGTCATTTTTTTAAGACAGTATAAATAGACTTTATGATCAGTCATAAAGTAGACAAGTTTGGTGAAATATTCATTGTGAACATTTAAAACTTTCAAGAGCTTCAAAAGCACATTTATTGCAAACACTTTCCATTCCCAAAACAAAAATCTTCTTGAGCTTCATTATTGATCATCATCAAAGAAGAAGAAAGGAGGAGCTTGTAGAACATTTCATTGAGTTGTACCTATTATTTCTCAAGCTCGAAAGTGGTAACATTGTTCTTAAACCTATATTTCTCTTTTATTGATATCAAAGGTTTGTGTTGAAAAACCCTTTGGGTAATCCTTTGATTTACATTGTGTTGTGATTTGAGGTTGTGTGCAAAACCCTTGTAGGGTGATCCTCATGTTTGTAGTTGGTATATCTTTGTGTTTTTAGTGGATTTGAAAAATCCTTGGGTGTTGACTCAAGGTAGTGGATGTAACTCTTTGAGAGAGTGAACCACTATAACTCCTTGTGTTCTTCTTTAAGCTTCTTACTTGTCTCAACCACAAAATTTTGTTTGGTTTGGAATTTTATTAAAAGATTTTTAGAATTCTCTTTCAAACAAAATTGGAGGTTTATCTTTTAATTAGCAAAGAATTTTCGATAATTAGCCAAAAACCTTATTCACCCCCCCTCCCCCCTCCCCTCTAAGGTTTTTCAGCAATGTATAGACATTATTGTCTGTTCCAGAAACCCTGGATCGGAGATCTGACGATGTATATTCCTTCTTGCAGATTGTAAGTTGTAACTTTGTTTTCTCTTTATTTCATTTCAATCCGCAAGAACTTGTCAAATATTCGGGTTGGAAATGGATGCACATAATTTTGGGCCTCCTCACGGTGTTGGTGAAAGTACCTAACTAGTTTGTTGAATATTAGTTCAACCAGGGCTTTTAAAGGTAGGACCCTAGCTTTCTTCAACACATTGTTAAGTGTTTCAGAAATATTAGTTGTCATGATTCTGTGTTTGTGTCCGCCATCATGGAACAATGTCCATTTCTCTGGGTCGATCTTCACCAAGTAAATGAAAGCTTCACATTTCTGTCTTGAATCTCTTTCATAACACAGTTAAATTTCCACAGTTTCGATTATGTTCCGACCTGCCACATCAAGCTTTTTAATTCTATGTTCTTGAAGGTCTTGTTGAAATTTGCTCGAATGTGGCGTAAACAAAACCGGTGAACTGCAAATGGAGGTTGCCACAAAGGTTGATTTTGAATAGCAGATAAAATCCTTTTGTGGTGATCGAAAATAAGACATACGTGTCGATCTTTGACAACATACTCTCGTAGATGCTTGAGGAACCAATTCCAACTTTCAGACGATTCCTTATCAACAATTACAAAAGCAAGTGGGAACAAATGATTATTGGCATCTCACGTACTTGCAATTAATAGTACGCCCTTATACGGTCCTTGTAAGTGTGTTCCATCTACAGAAATTGCCGGTTGACAATATTGAAATCCGTCTATACTATGCGAGAAATACCAGAAAACAAATTTGAAAACATAGTTAGGGGACTGCTCGTTCTGTGATGCAAGAACTCGTAGACAGTCCCCGAGTTTGAATTTTGTACAGCTTGTAAATATTTTGGTAAAATATTAAAAGCTGTCTCCCAGCTGCAAAAAACCCGTTATATCGCAAATTTTCGAGCATACAATACCCGCTTGTATGTATAACTCGTTTGAAATAATACCTGCACTTCTTTGATGACGTTTGACACAGGTATCTCTGGATCGTTGGCAACTAGGTGCAATATTGACATTGAAATAAATTTTGATGACATGTTTTGGTGTTTGTTTTGTTGAATTTGTACAAGATATGTGTGTCCTTTGACGAATCTGGTTATTTCTCAGCGGCTGTTCTTTGCTTTCTTTATGATGCAGATGTACCATGAACAGTAATTAGAATCACTATGATGGTAACATTTTGCGGTCCATTGATCACTTTTACATTTTCCAACTCTATATTCACGACCCACACTGATCAACCACTTCCAAACCGTACTTACTGCTTGCACTTTGTCAACAAATCTCATGCCTAACTGAATGTCAGTCATGGAATCGTTCCAATCGAGTAACCTTAGGGTACTAGATTCGAATGACCTATAGGAGAACCGGAGCCCATATCTAGGAATGCTCCAGACTGTGTATAGTCATACCTGGCGCTATTGTACCACTGGCTGCTCTCCTATTGAGTCCCTGTGTTTTTAGTGACAAGGCTTATGGGAGTTTGTAACTCTTCTTCCTCTGCGTCATTATTATTGTCTGATTCAGATTGACTAGATTCGACATAATCTTCGTCTTAAATGGTCAATTTCAGCGTCGTCATCACTAACGGTTGTGTACAACGTAGATGGTTCATGAGAAACAATCTGTGTTATTATTGTTACGTGTTCTATCATGTTTGTTGTATTTATGGCCTGTGTACTTGAAAGAGTCTATTGTTGGATTTGAATGAATTCAATGAGTATATGAATTCCTTCATTTGCTAAGTCGGGTGCAATGGTCCAAAAATAACGCATTTCGTTATCGTTGTTCATACTGAATAAATTAAAGTAAAACATATGATGCTCCTCGTAGTATGAAGGCACCGTCATCGTCATTCAAATACTCCAAACATTTGGATCCATATCTAAATATTTCTATATTTTTCTTACCAGTTCGGCATGTGATATCATTCGGTTCGTTGGCAATGTCCAACCTTTCTGTACCACTCCAGTGAAATAGGGTACATATGCATCTCTTGCAATCTCTGAATCCCAAAATAATAAAACTTAACTAGGTGGATTGTATCCATGTCAAATTGATTAAAAGTGTATGTAGATGTGAAGTTTTGAAGCTGTGAAGTTAGAAATTGAAAAGGAATGAAAGTAGAAGGGTTTTAATTATAATGGCTGAAATTTGGGTTAGGATGTGTGTATATATAGGGCTCTTGTTGAGGGTGGGTTTTGAATTATTGTCGAGATAAAGGGTCCACATTGCTCACGTCGGGTGTCATTAATTGTGAGTTGTTACTTCCACCTAATTATAATGAAACCCTAATTAGTAGAATGAAAACTCTAATTTCAAGAAATGAAAACCCTAATTAATAGAATGAAAACCTTAATTTCAAGAAATGAAAATCCTAATTTCAAGAAATGAAAACCCTAATTAGTAGAATGAAAACCCTAATTCCAAGTAATGAAAACCCTAATTTCAAGTAATGAAAATCCTAATTTCAAGAAATGAAAAAGAGAGGTGAAGCTGCATCGGGGAAGAAAGAAGAAAGAAAGAAGAAAAGGCGGCCGCCGCTAGGGTAAATTGTTATAACATGATAATGCATACAGATTGTGTTATCAATAATAATAATAATAATAATAATAATAATAACGCACAACAATAGTGTGTTATTACTTCTGATAAAAACGCACAATCACTGTGCGTTATTGCCAACTCACTGCCACATCATACAAATCTCGCCACGCCAATGATCAAATCTCGCCACGTTAATAAACAAGATTTTAAATGCGGATTAAGGCGTTGATTACTTATAACGCACAACTGTTGTGCGTTATCAAAAGTGATAACGCACAACGATTGTGCGTTATGGCCACTTCACGAATTAAAAAAAAAAAAAAGAAACTGCCTAATTTAGTATCTAATTTTTAAAAGAGGATTAATTAAAGAAAAAAACCTCTTACAACACACTGAAACGTGATCCAGACTTACCACCATTTTCCTTCTACATTTCCGTCTGTCTCCCAGAATTCTGTCCAAATAGAAACAAATCTCCTTGAGGATTCCGATTGTCCTAGCGCCAATATTTGTGCTTTCTTTAGTGGCATGGCCTCTCAGACTCTCTGCACGATTCTCTTTCCATACCGGCCGACCGTAACCTCCCATCTCCGGTCGCCCGCGTTGGCCCGATTGCACCAACATCCAAGGGCCATACCTCTCATCCAGCTTAAACTGATAATGGTGTGTTGCAGGCATGATCAATGTTGAAGCCACAGGCTCACTGGATTTCAGCTGTGATGAGTTGCCAGTTGAACAATCTGCAACTTTATGCCCGTACTACCCGCACCCAAAACATATGAGATGCAGGCCCTCATATTCCACATTCTGTGACTGGTGAAGAAATTGAATCCTCGGAATAAGGAACTTACTCAAATCCACTTCAACACATATGAGTGCGCATTTTCCCCTTGCCGTTTGTAATGTTGGTTGATCCACCTTAATGGCTTTACCCACCCAGTTCCCCATTGCTAATAGGATCTTTTCACTAAACACCAATAGGAGACCAGGTAGTCTGATCCAAACCGACGTCGAGGATAGAGATGCCCTAGCTGGCCAAAAATTTAGTTTTCATTTAGTAACATTGAGGTAATGTCCTAGGATAATCCATGGTCCATTCTCCAACACAAGAAGATAATCCTTACAAGAGTAAACTATTGTCCATGTCAATTATCTCACATCCCAACTCAAGCTTCCAAAGAGATTGAAGCCGCACTTCTAAAGTTTTTAGACTGACCTTTACTATCAAGGCTCGGCGCCAGAGGGCACATAATTTCTGATATTCATCATTGGGAATTTGCATAGCTGGCGAAACAACATTAACATCATCATCCTATCTCAAACGATCTTCTGCAACCAATTTCAGCCATCCCTCCCCATCCTACTATGCTTCCAGCTCCCCTTCTCCTGTGTACACCAAACCCTTCCATAAAGATTTTTGAACCGCTTTTACGTACGTTCCCCTAGTAGGAACAGCCTCCTTCTCCCCCATTCATCCTCTACGCCAGAGGGGACCGATCCTCCTGGCGGCGCTTGTATTTTTTCACACTCTTATGCAATTGGACAAATCTTGGACCGAGAGCATGACCTCCTCGTTGCCTGTCATTTTTTCCTATTCTATATTTCTTTTTCTCTAATTATGCATTGAGAAAACTTTATTTAAAACTCCACCTTACAATGGGCCTAACTGAAGAGCTACTTAATAATTAATCATGCATATTGTTTGCCTTTTTCTTCTAAGTTACATGTTAGTTATATATATATATATATATATATATGTCGTTGCCCCAATGCCAGTGGTTGAGTAATATATATACAGATAGTAACATATGTTATAAATTTTTCTAGGTTAACCTTCCACAAATAAATACACAATATGTTTCACCCATAAAAATTTTAAAAATAAAAAAAACCATATAATATAATAAAAAAAATCATATAATCAATGCTTCTGTATATCATATAATATAATCATATAATTTAACAGAGAGGACATAACAAAGTTGAGACCTGGAACTGAAGGAAGAAACAGCAACTGAGAAATTCCCATGGCATGGTTTCAATTGGTAGAGTAGGATGATTACAAATCAAAATTGAATATATATATATATATATATATATATATGCCATGGTTTCAATTTGTAGAGTAGGATGATTACAAATCAAAATTGAATATATATATATATATATATATAACCTTCCACAAATAAATACACTATGTTTCACCCATAAAAATTTTAAAAATAAAAAAAACCATATAATATAATAAAAAAAATCATATAATCAATGCTTCTGTATATCATATAATATAATCATATAATTTAACAGAGAGGACAAAACAAAGTTGAGACCTGGAACTGAAGGAAGAAACAGCAACTGAGAAATTCCCATGGCATGGTTTCAATTGGTAGAGTAGGATAATTACAAATAAAAATTGAATATATATATGCCATGGTTTCAATTTGTAGAGTAGGATGATTACAAATCAAAATTGAATATATATATATATATATATAGAGAGAGAGAGAGAGAGAGAGAGAGAGAGAGAGAGAAAGCAAAACGCTAATATATATAGAGAGAAATATACACATCTCTATATTACAACATCGGACATTGAGGAAAGAAGTAAAAAAAAATTTCCTCATGTACAAACACAAAGAATACGACTCAATTATGCATCACGAAGCTGTTTATGTATATATCAACTGGATAGATTAAGCTTTTCTAGTCCCAGATCTGTAGCTACGAGTCTGAGTAGTACTTGTACCAATTCCCTAACTCGTGCTTCCCTGCATAAAACACAGATCGAGAAAATTTGTATGTACCAATAGGAAATCTAAATCTGAATCTAAATTAATGACAAGGCTAACAAGTGTAGAAAAAATGGTAGAGAGTTCTAGAGAGAGCAAGAGGAGTGACTGCAAGAATTTCAAATGGCTAACAAACCAAACCAGTTCATGGCAAAATAGAATAATTGGCAATTTACCAATAATGCCAATAAGGTAGAACAGTTAACTTTAGTTAATGTGGATTCCAATAAGCCAGAACTTAGCTGTTCAAGCTTGAGGGGCAGGGCAGTGTTAAGCATGAGCACTGCAAGTAGGAAGATATTCTTTCCAAATAACTAGAACATGAAGTACAGAAACAATATTCAAGATTATGTTCTTCTGACTTGTAAACCCTAACTTTCATTTCTAATATGTTACTGTATGGGTCCGTATCTGTATGTATGCCTCAAGTCTGTATATGCCAATCTCTATCTCTATCTCTATTATTATAAAAGTCTCCAATAGGGTTATGGATTATTTACACATATTGGTTTCTTACATTTTTGAATTTCCTAAAAATACCCTTCAGTTAATTAATGGAAGCTTAAGACATTGAGGAGTTGAGTCTTTGGTAATTAGATAAGAGTTACATAGAAGATAATTAAAAAAGAAAAAAGATTTTAATACAAAGAGGAGTTGGAAGGTCTTTGGTAATTAAATAGTTATTTAAGAGTTACAATGAAGATAGTTAAAAATAAAAATTACATTAAGTTATTAAGTAAAACAAATAATGAATTTCGGAAAGTTAAAAATATTTTTTCTATAGAACGTAAATTAAAAAATATTAAACAAGTTAAAATTTAAAATAATATAATTAATAGAAATATAAGAATAACTAATAACAAATTAAGGTTAACTAATCTTAGGGGAAGATAAGAATTACATGGAGAAAAAATAAGGTTGAAATATTTTTTTGTAAAGACATTTAAATAGAGAAGTAAAAGTTGTTATGTTTAGTACTGTGATGATGAAAATTACATAAAGAAAATAATTTGTGAGAATTAATTGTAAAATACATTTAATACATAAAAAAAGAGAGTATTTTATTTCGGAGTTACATAGAGAAATAATTAATTTGAAATAACTGCATTTTAGGTACATTTTAACATATAGAAGAAAAAGTTTTATTTCATAAACTCGATAGAGCATATGAGACAACCCCAAATATTAAAAAAACAAATTAGTAGTGAGAGAGTTCTAAATATTAAACATTTCAAATATTAAAGAGAAAAATGAAAAATCTTATTCTTAAAATAAAGAGAAACATATGAGACCACTCAAGAGTTTGATATGTAAGAAGATTTCTAATAATATTCTAATAGCATATTAGTGATTAATAATTTTCATGTATGTTTCCTCATATAATTACCATCAAAAGCATTTAACCCTAAAATAACCCTATGAATAAATCATAATTGATATAGTGTATAGCTACTGAGACACTCCAAGCATTAAATAGACAAATGAAATTACTAAGAAGAGAATTCGAATATTAAAGAGATAGATGAGTTATGAAAAAATATTCCAAGTATTAAAGATAAAAATGAAAATTATTGAAAATAAACTAAATATAGTTAACCATGTTGATATTATTAAAAAGAAATCAGACAAAATATATAATAAATTTAATTTTATCAAAACTTTATTACGTGCAAAAGCACGTAGATACTACTAGTGTTACTAAATACAGACTAATCATCACACAATTTTCTACTATTATCTTGTTGAGTTTCTTTTGTTTTTAAATATAAAAATACGGTAGACCTTCAACAACAATACAGTAAGAAAGCTGGATATTAAGGTTAGAGTGATTAACCTTCACATGTTTTCTTGTCCATTATTGCCTCACAAGTCAAAAATAAATTAGATGATAGAAGAGAATATTATAAGTAGAAATTATAAAATTTTGATGAAACACCCTATCTAGTTCATTAAACATCACTGCTGGCTTCAAGAAGAGAAACTCAATTTTTCCAAACCTATGAGAAAAAGAAAGAAGAAAGGAGGTTGCGTACCTTGATGCGACAAGTTCACATAAGGATGGGAAAAGAACAAGCAGATGTGAACGTCTTCCACAATTTTCATCTGATAGACCTTCCTTTAGAGAATGACGTAAAGGAAGAACAGATACAGTGTCAGGATGAATAACTAGACGTGCTAGCTCTTGGAGGACAAAAATGATTTCTTCAAGTCTCGGGGTTGGCAGTGGCTGCTCACCTGCAGCATGAGTTTCACCACCCAAGATGACATTTACCGTAGCCAAAGACAAAAAGAACTTCAAGAAAGAGAACATTTGTTGCACGAAAACGACAAATATAAGCAGATATTATACGCACCCAAGTCATTTTCATCCTCCAAGAACTTCTTCAATATGAACTCACATCTTGACATTAGTACCATTATTGATATCTTGCTTACTTCAGATCTTGATAAACACCAATCTGCTCTTTCGTAGCTGTAAATATGAAGATATTGAGAAGTGAAAAAAAAAAAAGAAAACAAAAGAGAATATGTATAGATGGGAATGAGATTGCACATTTCATGTCAATTCAGGCATACCTGCTTAAAGAAAATAACTTCTGCAAGCAAGTCAAGGAGAAACGGCTACAATATGAAGGCATTAGCTCAACAGTTTCGATTGGCAAAGAACACGTCCGTGATGCACATCTATCCAGGGTAGTAACTAAACGTTGCAAAATCTGTAAGCATCTTGGAAACATCAACATCAGTAGATAGTCTTCTTTAATCTTACAGTTAGATTTTAGTTGTAACATTGCCAAGAAACACAAGACATGACACAAACAGAACAGTTCAAAAACCATTGGCATGAAAGATGTCCAAGATATTCAGGCAAAGGCGTACAGTTCCCAGAATATGCAAACAGATTAACCTAAATGAGCAGGCCCAGCATACTTGATTCAAATAATGAAAATGAAAAATTAAAGTAAACATGTGCTAATTGGTGATCAAAATACTTGGATATAACTTTCCATTTGCATTTCAGGTCAGATCACATCAAGCAATACCCATATTGAAAAAAAAGAATATTAAAAAGTATTATCAATACTCTCCACAACAACAGGTTATTTTACTAACAGCATAATATATATAAAACAAAGTGAACCAAGAGGTGTCAATTAGTACCTAATACATAGATTCATGCCCCGTATATGAAGGTATATTTCAAAGTCAACAATAATGCATTAAAAATCTAGATATGAGCCGTGTTTTTGAATGTACATCTTAAACCCCACAATATTGCAGTAAAAATCTAGATATGTGCTCTGTATATGCAGGTACATATTAAAATCCACAATATTGAAGTAAAAATCTAGATATGCTTATGTAAATTGACTTTTTTCTTCTAATATAAGAGATATCATGGAGGTTATTGAGCAAGTTGGCAGGGAAATTACATCAAGAGGAACATCAATCTGAGATTTAAGAATCTTATCACCCAGAATGTCTAGGATATTCATCTCAAGCAACTCATCAGCCTTAAGCACTGTTGCAGAGAGTGCACTGTAAGAGAGTGCACGGCCGCAGTGGCCTGCCAGAAAGGACTCGTAAACATCAGCAACTTCTTTCCAGACACGTACTCTAGCTGGACGCTGGATTGTTTGATCTTCCTGAGAGTCAATAGTAACTTTGCTTACATCGTCAAGGACAACTCTGTTCAATCCTTCGACAGCCAATCTCCAAAGAGATCCACCAGGATTATCTCTTCTTGTTGTCATACACCTAGAGATGTATGTAACGGAGAGAAGAAAGTTGTAAGTCCCCAGTAAAGGACATAATGCAAAGGAGAAAGCTCTTAAAAGCACCAGAGTAATAACCTTTTTTCTTTCCATCTCTTTTTTGGCTAATTAGAAATGACTACTTGAATTTTTACAACCTTTTTTTTTTTTTTTCCAGGCCCTGCTCTATCACATACCATGCAGTGAGAGAACAAGAATTTGCAACATTTACTTTACAAAATAAAATATGTGGGTTCAACGATGAAATGTATGTTAACTAACTGCAAGTTCCCCAAGGGACAAATGATTTCCGCTGTACTCATACAATGAGCACGTCATTCTTGATTGAATATGAACTCGAATTTCTAGGGAATCATTTCCTCTTTAAGAGGAATCAGTGTCAGAAACTTTTTAAGTTTTGAATGAATTAAAAAGCTGGAATGGGATGTATTACATTCAACACTCTATAACAGATATTGTTTACTTAGTTATTTGAGGGATTCACCTTCCCAAGCCTTGAATAATTTCTGGAAAAATCTTATACTTTTCGGTAGCAGGGGCATGTAGAAAAAGATCTACCAGCACAGGGACAATCTTATCCGCTAACAAATAATTGATGTTGGTGATAGATTCAAGGCTCATTGGTGAAGCTTCTCCTTTCCTCTGGAATGCTGAACCAATCCCATTGGGGACCTCCTTTGTGTTAATGGTGTCTGCAAAAGCCCTATTTACATTACCCAAAGAAAGAAAAAGGAAAAAGGAACGCCTTCTCAAATTAAGTATCATTTTGCTATCCTTCGCATACCAGATATATGACTCTTGCTCTCAGTTAACTCTGAGTCATCTTCATTGTTTACCAAGGAAGAATTAGGTTTCGGAAGATACTTCAATAAATTACCAAGAAGGAAAAACCACATTGAAGAAAGCTGTGCAGTTGGGCGTAACAGAGATAAGACTTCCAGTGCAGTACGTTTGAGTGGTGGAACATTGCCCTGAAAGAAGGAGAATATACATTGCACAAATTTTTGAGTTTAACATAGCCCTTCTTGTTGCACATATACTTAATTATTATCCCATTGGAAAGGTTTCAAAATCCAAATTAAAACATATAATCTTCGGCAAAAGAATAAACTTGTAAACATTTACTACAGGAATCGTTTAAGGATGCTTTGAATATCTGAAAAAAAGTAAAACACCTCCACCAACAGATTAGGAGCAATGCAGCCTAGACTATATCAAGGAGAATAAGCTGGCAGTCATATGCCACAATGCAGAAAAAGGCCAAAGAGAGAGAGAACGGAAAATGCAGCACACAAATGCATGGGATTAGCTTCCTGCATACAAATAAATGACCTACGTATTCAACTTCGAAGCTATTATTTGTCATCTTGACTTCTTTGAGCACAGCTTCTATGACATCAAACAACTGTTTATACATGTCATTGTCGAACATCCCTTGTGCGTGTACATATATTTCTCCTGTCAAAATTTCAAGAATAAAGGCATTAAAGATGCATACACCACATCTAATGGAGACATACAACATACACCATATACTAAAGTGCATATCAGCAGAACCCAATGCCAGTTCAGGATGACAAACAAAAGTTCAATCCAGAAAAGCCTTTTATAGTCCTATGAATTGAGAAGGGTCACTTACATTTTCCCCATTGAGGTTTGTCCAACTTAAATTTCATCCCTCTATTTTTGTATAAGTTACAAATACATCCTTATCGTTTGTGTATTCAGGAATAAAGGCATTAAAGATGCATACACCACATCTAACGGAGACATACAACATACACCATATACTAAAATGCATATCAGCAGACCCAATGCCAGTTCAGGATGACAAACAAAAATTTAATCCAGGAAAGCCTTCTATAGTCCTATTAATTGAGAAGGGTCAATTACATTTTCCCCATTGAGGTTTGTCCAAATTAAAATTCATCCCTCTATTTTTGTATAAATTACAAATACATCCTTATCGTTTGTGTATTCATAACTAATCAATCCATACTGCTAATTTTACCATAAGAAAATTATTAGAAAACAATAATTTTGTGGCAAAATTTAAAATGTTTCTAAAATATCATCTTCTGTGCTAATTATTATTCATTACCATCTATTAAGACCTTGATACCCTTCCTAAAGTAGTTTTTTGTGGGTCTGGTTTCTGTAATAAATTATATTGTTATCTTAATATAGGATAAATTTCAAAGTGGTCTGTTAAAATATAGCTTTGTGTCAATTGAGTATGTCAAACAGCAAAGTTCTCTAAAGAGTCTATGGAAATGTCAAAATGGTGTCAATTAAGGACCTTGACTGACTTTCCTCCACTTTAGAACCACAGAAAACAAAGAGAAACTAACTTGGGCTAAAACGAATAATTCAAATATCTCAAGGTTTAATATAGAATTCCCTAAAAATGACAAATCAATTATGCTGAAGGTATTTTTTTCCATCTCTTCTTCTTCTTCATCATTCAGGCAAATCACACCATCTCTTCTCTTCTTTATTCAAGCATCATCATCCCCGTACAATTCACAAAAAAAGGCATCATCCCAGTTCAAGCAGCAAAGATATCAGTTTAATTGTAATAGTTTCGTAATGACTGTCGGGTTCTTCACAGAGGACTCAAACTCAAACCAAATATGTTCAAACATTTAACTAATAGATTTGATCAAATTTAACAAAAAATTTGACATGGCTGTATTTCATGACAAATTACAAATCTATATATACAGTTTCCAGCCTAATATCCATTGTCTATTCTCAATTATTCACAGATTCGGATAGCTTAAGCACTTCACTTTGTTAATGAATAAAAAATCTGGCCAACCTAATAAGAAAATTTTCAACAGTGAGAAAAGAATCATTGTTTTGAAATATTCAGTCCCAGATCAAAACTATCATCCTCTTTCTTCTCCTAAAACTCCATTGTTGTTTCCATTTCAAAGGAGAAAGGTCATGGTGGTGGTGGCCGTGGCTGCGAATTGGTGATGGTAAATCCTCTTTCTCAGTTTGTCAATGATTCCTGTGATGGATAAATAAGTGAAAACTGAACCTCGTGGAAAGTGATGGCTAAGGATTTTGAGGTGAGGCTGGGGTGCAGTTGCGGCAGTTCATTTGGGAAGAGGAAGATGAAGTACGAGAAAGAATCTCAACCAAATTTAGGGAAATTAACATTGACCCTAAGAAGATTGTGGGTATCCATTTACGTCCTAAATAAGTTAATTGACTTGAGTTGACTGTCAAAACATGACAGAATGACTTGATTGACACAACTTTAATAGTTTCAAAGACTCTTTTGAGAACTTTGCAATTTAAGATACTCACTTGACACAAAGTCATATTTTGAGAGACCAATTTGAAATTTATCCCTTAATATATGGTACTAAACAAAAATTAGACCTGCAAAATGATATGCTAGGAAGATTTTAAACTTTCTACCAAAGAGTCATTGTTTTTTGATAAATTTTTTGGACTGAAATTAGCAGCATGGATTAATTAGTTATGAATATATAAACAATTGCAAAATAGATGGATGAAATTGTAATTGGACAAATCTCAAGGGGAAAAATGCAATTAACCCTAATCAGAATGAATATCCAAAACGAACACCACCTTTGGAATCACTACATCACAAAGACATGCATCCCAACAGACGCATGAATGGCATATGATTTTTTGTGACAGTGAATATCTCCGCATGACTACTCAGAAATGATTGGATGCAATCAATAAGGGCAAGAGGCTTTTCTTGTTACCTAAACCATGTAAGATATCTTGTTTCACCTTGCTTGCTACGCCATCACTGCAGTCTGGTGTTTTTTGTAGAACAAGATCATAGACATCAAGCACCGATTCCAGATATGACATTGGAAAATTTCCCTAGTATATAGGAGGATATAGATGGCAATGGAAGTCAGAGATGAAAGTACATAGGTACACATTAACATTTCAGTAAGTATGAATAATCAAAACTAGAAATTAGATTTTCGAAAGGGGCAGTATAAGAATTACAGCCATCTTACTATTTTACGGGAAGGTATTGCCTCCTAAGAATCAAATATTTACCTTTGGAGAATGAGAAACGATGGTTGACTGCAAGCAATTTATTGCGGCAAGAGCAACCTCTTTGCTGCCCTTCAGAATGCTATTCTTAACAAGGACAAGCAATGAATCCCATCCTGCAATCATTGATACAAATTCATGTACTTTTTGGAGATATCAAAACCTAAATAGTAGATCCAATGAATCGGTCGAAGAAGTTACCAGACTGGAAATTCTTCAAATTCCTTAGAAAAGGAAAAAATGTACGTAGAATACGAGCTATTCCTCCTAGCACCAGGACAAGGGTCTCATCCCATTGTTTTTGAGCTGTATTCCGACTACAAACCGATTCATAATGACAGGTATAATCAGTTTTCAAATAGATTAAGAACAAAAATGAAAATAAAGTAAATGTGGCTAGGTAGAAGAAAGTAAAAGACATGTACCTATGATGTATGAGCATGTGAACAGCTTTTCCACCTCGTGTTCCCAGTTCTTTCCCATGCCATTCATCCCTAGATGATGTTGCAGCCTTGAAACAGAAGTTTCATATTAACAAAAGAAAGGGAATAACAAAATTCAAATCTGAACAATCTCAACTTACCATGTGGGAAGCACGATCTAATGTGGGGAACACATAATTCTGGAGACAGTCCTCCCACATGGTTTTTGAAAGCTTCTGCCCGTGACTTCCAAGAATTTGAAAAAGTGTCCTTACTGCAGAATTTCTAACCTAAACACAAAATTGCTTCATGATAAGAGAATAATCTAGAGCTAGTAATCGTTCTAACAAAAGGATTTATGCAGTTCTCTATTAGAACAGTGGAAAGGAATTCAGAGTCATCCTTCAGATTTTAAAAGAATTTTGTAACTTCATAGAAAATAACTTTGCTGCTGGTGTAAATAGCAAAACATCAGTTGCATGACTGCATGATTGAATATTGAAATCAAATTTCAAAAGAGATCCTTTGCTTTCACCTGGGGAGATGTGATGTAAAAGGCCACAAATTTAGAGGAATGAGTAGAAATAAGAAAGGTATTAAATTTAGGTAGCTATATCTCAAGAACTAAAACTGCAATCGTGTTATCATATGCCGTTTCAAAATACCTATGCATTTTATTGAACACAAAAAACAACATTAAGCTTGTAAAATATGCATTTATATGGTCTAATTCACAGAACCATATCTGAAAATTAGATTGTTACAGTGGCCCTAGACAATCATGAGAGCAGGCTCCTGTACATAAAACTCAAAGATGCCAGAGGTTCGAAAGAATAGTTGCGAAAATTGACATAACTAACTTTATTTTGATCTCATTGGAAACTATAATCCTTAAAAGGCCTTAGCTTGTATGAGAGGATTTGACCAAAGTAATGTGGTTAGTATTTTAAACTGCAGATAAATCCTAAAGCAGTGAGTAGCATAATTCTTTTTCTTCATATGATTATCCAAATCAAAGCTTCAATGTTTGCTTTTTCCAGTAATTCTCTCTCTAATTACTGTTTACTAATAATTTTCACTGCTGAAGCTCTTTCGTGAATGCAACGTCATAATTTCACAATAATAAATTCGCTAGTGGACAGTATTCCCTGTGCTCAAGTCTCCTCCCCATATGGTTTGGTGATAGATCCCTTTTAGTACAATTCTACTCAGCATTTTGGTTCTCAAAGAAAAAGAAAACATGCCACTTACCTGATGTGACACTCTGGAATAACAAATTCCCACCCCCACCCCTAAAAAAAGAAAACAAAAGAAAAAGGAGTGCAGAAATGGTCATCCACAAGAATAATGCTATACCTCTGGTCTCTCATCAGCTCCCAGATTTTGAAGTAAAGAGAAAACAGAAAAAAGCAATTTGTCACGATCAACAATATTCATCAAGGCTTGATCAACAACAGTATCAGAGGAATTGATACCATTGTCTTCACTATATTCTTCACTTCTTCCATCTGCATAATTGAGTCTTCGATAAATAAGCAACATAGGAACAGGAAAAGGACTTCTGAAACTAAAACACCTGAAAACTGAAAACCTGTTTCTTTTTCTGTCTCAGTTACATATGTCACCCCCTTTATAATAAAATCAGTAGATGTCCACAGAAGGCCTATGGCTGTTAGACTTATGTTCAACTCCGTCTTCTGAGCACTGTAGGCACCAGTCACATCAATGCACCTGCCAAAATAATGGAAATGGTATGTGCTAAGGAGTTCAAGGATACAGATAGAGGCACAGAAGCCCAAAAGCATCAACTCTCAAAAACTATGAGAATCTAAGGTACTTAGGCACTCGTGCAGCTCGATTTTAGCCATCACCTCAAGTATTTCAAAGAACCCCGGTCTAAAAGGATTATCTCAAAGAGAACTGCTGTAAGAAAAGGTATCTCAAAGAAACTGTTCTTGAAAGAAGAAAAGAACGACATCTTTTTTCATGTACCATTATTTCACAATTTCCACTTGCTTTATATTCTTTTGGTATATGATTTCAGAGTCTAGACTTTAGTGACACAATCGTAAAACTTAATTTAAAAATCCTTCTGGAACTGTTGTCCACCGGTTAGAATCACCTAAGAGATAATTGGATGTCCTACTTTTCTCAAAATACATGACCTAACTCCATTTAACACAGGAATTAAAGTTTTAATAAATTACATAGAAAAGTTTGTTGGATGTCCGAAATGCCCTTTCGAAGAACGCTTGGTTAGCATTTCAACTCAAATTAAACATTGGGGATTGGTGTTTTAAATGGTTGGTTTTTTAAACTAATGCTTTTTGGAAAACAAAAGTATTTCAATAGTTGGTTGGAGACAAGGGTAAAGTTCGAAGAAAATACTCAATGAATTATATAGAAAGAGGATGAATATTTTGAAATGGCCCAAAGAGAAATAAGGAAGAGTAAAGATAAAATTAGGTTGTGGTAAAATGGTTTCTCCCTAGTAAGTTTCATGCTCATTTTCAGAATGTTTGAGCCATCCAACCAAAAGAACTCTGTTGTTATTATTTTCTTCTCCTCTAACTTAGATGCTTTAACTTTCAAGAGAAATAGTTATTCCTTATTATGGGCTATACCTCAAACAAATAAATCACGTACAAGCCAATCTTGACTTCCTAATTCTTCATCTCCCTCTTCCAGACAGATAAGGTTTAGATGCATGAATTTCTTGTCTGAATTTCTTTCACAATGCAAATAATGTTTTTAACAAATGTGGTCTTTGCTGAGTCTTTTCTTCCATATGAACACACTCCTACAAACGGTACATCATTGCTATATCAGTAATTTTCTAACATCCCACTTCTACTGAAAACATTCCCGTATTACAGCTAATTTAAACAGTTAGAAAGTCCAGCTCTTATATGTGTATATTTTGTGTAAACCTTATTAAAAGAAACAATAAAATAAATGTATTTTTGTTACAAAACCTCAAATGCAATTTTTTGGTTTAACATACGGCTACGTATAGATATTCCCTCATAATGCACTAAACTATTTTATGCAGCTCGCATTATACCCAAAATGTCAAATTTTATTTATTTATACCCATAAACTATTTTTGAGTACCATAAAATAGATCTTCATCAACCAACTCGGTGAACATCTGAAAAATTATTGCATGTGCGACCCATGAACTATATTTTTGTGTACCATGTACACCCCACTTAAAACGGACGTGTTGGGAGAAAATACACCATTCATGCTTTGGAGGGACGTAGGACACAAACAGTATTTTAGGGAATTGATGTTGGGACGAATTTGCTCCTAAAAAATAAGGTATGCAGAGTTTGAACATCCAATATCTTACTAGAGTTTGCTGAATTTGTGGGTGAAGATCCATTTTATGATACATAAAAATAGTTGATGGGTATAAATAAATAAAATTTGACATTATGAGTGTAATGCGACCCACGTAGATAGTTTGGTAGTAATTTGAGAGAATTACCTTTTTATGTTGACCGTATGGTTTACTTGCAGATAATTAACATGTACTTACACATGGAGGCAATCAGCAGGTACAGTTGAAATACCATCATTCATAATCACTCGGAGGCTCTAGAAGAGAATAATCAAAAGTTAGTAGAAATATACTGTATATAAGCAACAGATCAAGAAACAGATGAAATAAAGGAATCCAAAGCTACCATAAAAAAGCAAAATTCCATAAGCAGGTACCGCGTGCAAACACCACAGCAGCTTATGGTAAACTGACGTAAATCTATTTCAGAAAGATGATGAGTGCTGCTAATGACAACATAAAGACACTAAAAAATGGCAATTTCAATAAATTATTAAATTTCTTAACATTTTAATTTACCGCCACGGGTTACCAAATTTGTCACTACTGTAAGTTCAAAAACAGTTTGTGTACGAAAGGCTAAAATAAAATTGTTTGGACATAATTCGAAAAGTAAAAATAGTATATGGTTATAAATAGTCAATTTATCTTTATAGAAATATCAATATGCTTTCATTTCATACAAAGGTACACACAAAACATCAAAGTTAGCAATACATTCTGCTAACATACTCTATTTCAAACCACATAGGCCTTCTGACTCATTGCACAAAAATTGAGGTAGAGAAAACAAATGAAGTTTTTCAAATAAAATCATTAAATAATTTAATTTATCTAAAGAATGGGAGAAGTATGTTGCAAAATTAATCCTTAGAACTAGATATTTCCATGTGCATTTGCACAGGATTATTTCTTTTTTATATATAAATTATTAAACTTAAGATATTTGTCTTTAATAGTATCAATAATATCTTTATAATTGAATATATATAAAAACATTATAAATAAAAATATGAAAAAGTTACTAACCCATGAGAAAAAGAAAAGACATATTAGCTATTTGTAGCCATAAACATTTTTGCTTTTCTCTTTATAGCCATAAACTTTGGTTTTATCTTTTTCTAGTCATGAATTATTTTGCTTTTCTCGTTATGCCACAAATTTTCACTTTACTTTTTTTTCGCCATGAACTAATTTTTCTTCTCTTTATAGCCATAAACTATTTTTGACCTCTCAGATATAGCCATGAACTATTTTTAATAAATTGCTACACCAAAAATAGTTCATGGCTATAAAGAGAAGCAAAAATAGTTCATGCCTAGAAAAAGATAATATCAAAGTTTGTATCTATAAAGAGAAAAACAAAAATAGTTTATGGCTAGAAAAAGATAAAATCTAAGTTTATTGATATAAAGAGAAAAGAAAAAATAGTTTATGGCTATAAATAGCTAATATCTCAAAAAGAAAAAGAAAAAAAGAGTTGAAATATTTTAATGACAATTTTTTTAGAGATTTGGCTAATAAAATACTAGTCTATGAATATAATAGAAAAACGCAAACAATAATTCTTTCAAATTCTGCAGTGCGGATGTGCAGAAACTTGGGCGCTGCAGGTAGTGGACCGCTAGGAGTGGCTGGGTCTGACAGGCACTGAGGTGGCTGGGTTTGGGGCGCTGTCAGTGGCTTGGCTGCAGTTTATGTCTTCTAGCGCTGGTGATGGCTAGTGGTGGCCTATCCATGGGGTATTAGCTAGCTAGTAGAGTGTCTTTGGCTGATAGTGGCTTCTCTTCACCAGTGTTTCATTTGGTGGCTTTATGGTGTCAGGTTGTTGGCCTAGGGAAGGGCTTTCTAGTTCGGTTACGAAAAAGAAGCATATGATGGTCGCTGGCGTTTGGTGGTAGACTGATGTTGCCTCATTGCTTTCGCCGACTTCGGCATCTGGGCTGTCCACATGTCTTAGTTTGTTGATGTACAGTGGTTTGGTGTGGTTTGCTATTTGTGTGTTAAGAAATGTGGTTAGTTAAGATTTGAGTCTGTTCTTTTGTTTTCTTTTAGTTTTTTATGTGATAAAACAGGAACAATAGTCAAGTTGTAGTACATAGTTTAGCTACAGTAAGTTTTGGTTTAGTAGCCTAGTAAATAGCCTATCTGTTTTGGCCAACATCATTCGAAGTGTTTCGAGTTCCCTAAGTTGTACCGCCAAATATGTATGTATCAGTTAAGCTAAAGAAATGAAAATGACTATGGAACTTCTCACAAAAAGAAAGAAAAAGGTGCAAGAACTTCAAATGATCATCCTTCCCAAAGAGAATATGCAAATGTTAATAATAACTACAAAATATTAAAATTCTTTAGCAAACGAATTGATAATTAATATTGTTGCTATTAAATGATCATCCTTCCCAACGAAAATGAGTATATGTTAATGAAAACTACAAAATATTAAAATTCTTTTCGCAAACTTATTTGTTATATGAGTAATTATCATTATTACTATTATTATCATTATTTTTATTATTTTCATTATAATGATTGTAAAAATAAAATTGTTTATGGATATGAAAAGAGAAAATAGAAGTTTTGGAAATAATTCAAAAAGCAAAAATAGTTTATGGTTATGAATAGGAAATTTCTCAATGCACAAAACTGTGAACTATTTTAGCTAAGGCGGACTCTTTGGGCACAATACGATATACATACATGATCTTTTAGTCCAGAAAACTTTTTGACTGAGAAGATCCTTGTTACTTTCTAATTTAGTACTGGAGCAACAAGATGAAGATAGAAGATATAATGTAGAGGGTCACAAGTTCATCTAGTTTTTCATCATCTTCCCAGAACTTTTTATAAGCATAAATGTTAAGAGGAATCTTATCCTCTAATCATATAAGAGTTAGGAGAGACTTTGAGAAGAGAGATCTGGAAAGCAAACACAAACACCAGTCTTGGTCACAGGTTCTATTATGCATACCAAAGTTATCTTAGATGCAATCTACCTAAGCTTAATCATGTAGAGTAAGTTACCATTGACAAACTGCAACATCAATCAGAAAAATGTACTTATCCCATAAGAGGGTAAAAGTAGAATAGCAATGTGAACCTAGCAAATTATGGTTGCCATTTTCTAAAAGGAAAAAATATAATAAATGGATGATGATCCAAGTTCATTTTTTGGGTGTAAAAGGTAGAAACTTTTTACTGGTGCAAACTAAAAAGGAACACTACACACCTGGAATCCAAGAGTTACGAGATCTTTCTCTGATGCAAGGGCAACAGACCTAAAAATATGAGCAACAAGATTGACGAACAAAAATGATTACCAAATCCACGTAGAGAAAGAAGTCACCAACAATGATGTATATACCTCAACATCGCAAGAATATTTGGCCAGCTGTAGAACAACTTCTCCCCTTGCCTCTGGGATCATAGAAGGGTAAGAATGTGACTTCTTAACAAGAAAAGACAGAGAAATAGGAACTCAAGAGTCAAGATCAAGACTTACTTCTAAAACATGCAGAAGAATTTTTAGAGCACCAGCTCGAACATCATAAGTTTGAGATGAAGAATAAAGAACTTCAAGAGGAGAGATGAGAGCACATTCCAGCAATCTCAAGTCCTTGCTCTCAGTTTGCATCTACATGGTTTTTATAAGAATCCTGTCAATGCACAATATTTTTGCAGATAAATCTTCAAGTTTATCTGTAGATGCTCACATCAAGGGATACACCACGCCGTTCACTAACAGCATGCTCCTGAAACTGATCAGAACCTAAAACAGAACAAATTGACTTATCCATTGCATCCAGGGCCATGCTGCGCAAAAGTTGACTAGAGCTATCAGCAAGCTGCAAAAGGTTTTGGAAACTATTTACATAAAATCAGGGGAAAAAAAAGGAGGGGGGGTGGGGGGTGTTGAAAGATGAATAATCAAAAGAGGCACCAATACCCTTTGATGCTTAACATTACCTCAAGGAAATGGCCAATGACTTCATTCCACAATGGTTCAACTCCTGTTACAATATAATCAATCAGGAATTTAAACAAAAGGCAGAAGCTTGCCCATAAGGCATGAAGTTTTGAATTGCACTCCCAATGTAAAATATTACAAGACAGACTCAAACAGTACTTCCGAATTGCAATAAGCTTACACATGCCTACCCACCCTACAATCTGTTCAGAAAAAGAGTTTCATTTACCAATCAGGGAAGTACAAGAGAACTTGCACAAATGAGCTCGAATATAGTAGGTTTCAGATGATGTTACAATATAAACAGATCAAAGAACCATGAAGACATAGAACACAACTAGAAGTTCAGCTTTACAGAAAAATGCAAATATTGTGTAGTGAAAACAAGCCTACCAGCAGAATCCCGAAACAGAAACGTGAGACAGACTCAACCATTCTTATATAAATAATATATTTGGGACTCATATAAAACTTCTTTTCTATGTCCAACCACATATTACTGTTACTTCTTTGCTTTTCCCTTTTCTCCAATATGAAATACTCCCTTAAGCCTAAGTTTCTCCTCGACTTTCCAATCCAGGCCAACAGTCTGTCTTTCACCATACTGGTAATATTTGCAGGGAAATTTTTATCACCAATTACATGCAAGCAAACCAATGTTTTCATAGTATGAGAAGGAAGGTTTATCATAAATTATTGAAACCAGATCTGGAGATCAAATGGCAAGTAATTTTCAACTAAAAGGAATTTCTTTCCAACCTTATTTTTAAAAAAAAAAAAAAAAAAAAAGCAAATAAGAACCAAAATGAAGCAACTAAATCTTTTATTTCAGTTACTCACGATGAAGATTGTTGACCAATATTGTTAGCATTCTCTCCACTGCAAAACTGATATTCCCGATCTTATGATTTGAAGCTTGCCCTGAGCTACCTAAATTTGTAGCCATGGTCATGCATTGGTGTGATAACTGTCGCAAAGCAGAAAGAAGGGACTTGACTGCAGAAACGTGCATCATCGCAGAGCTCTCAAACAGCTAAAAAGGGACAAAACAGACACAAGGTAAGCAGAGAGAGAAGAAAGATATTTTTTTTGTTGCAAAAAAGAGATTGTAACTGAAAATTGCAACCAGGCACTCCTCTGATAATTCCTCACCACTTAAAGAAGGCAAAAGGGAAAACAACCTGTGAATTCAGCGAAGAGAGTATATGAAAGTCGCTATATTGACCAGATGAATCTCTTGTAAGCTTTGGCACAGCTGCTGACACCTCCTACATGATTACAGATCACAAAGGTTAGGAGGTACTGTAGCAAGATCGCTAGATGTACAATTGAGATTACTCTGAAATTGCAATCTCAAATTTAATGAATTCCAAAATCTTTTAATTCATTAAGATCTTCCATCATTTGACCATGAGAAATCCTGAAGAAAAACTAAAAACTACAGCAAAGAAGCCTTTCATTTTCTTTGTAACTCAACCAATGCAGTGTCAGCCATACTGATGCTACAGATGTGAAATTAAATAGCTCTATCCTGAATTAATTCGCTAATCACTGAATCTCCTTTACTTCCTCTTGTCAAACCTCTTTTTTTTTTTTTTTGTTCAGGCGTGAGTTCTAGCATTTTAGTTTTTGGGCCTTCATAAACAATTTTGTCTCCTAAATTATAATCCTTCCTCCACTACTTAAAGTGGGCATGGTTATATATTGAAAGGATACAGAAATACTGACAGTAATTCTGACCACTATGGGAACTTCAATCGTCCCAGTACTGTTATTTTCACTACAGCATTAGGGCCAAATGGCATAGCATTTCAAAACATGATGCTCAAAACCAACTTTTAGAGATTCAGAGCATTTGCGCAAATGCAGACACAAGTAGCTTCCTGGAAAACATGGTTTTTCGTTTCAGCAACCAAAACATTACTGATTAGGCTGCTGAACAAGATGAAAGCAATGTTTCATCCTAACCACTCCCCAAATATGCACCAATTGGGACCTCAATGGTTAATGCCTCAGAGAAAGAATGTTGTTTACAGGCGTAGCGATCAGTGTTCTTGTCTCAAGAAGGCATTCAGCAGATAGTCAAGCATAAATAAAGTATCTTCAAGATTTTGAAATGGCACCTTTACTGCTAAGAACCACAACAAATTGCAGAACTCATCTCTGAAATCTTACAGCTGATGCCTGCACTGAACGGCCAAACAGAGTCCAAATCCACACATTGAGAACACATCCAACAAAAAGCTCATGCCTAGAGTAAATCTTCCAAATCCATCAACATGGATATTCAACTAATTCAAACATAACCACAAAGGCCCCTAAAATGATATTCCTAACTTTTCCATGGCAGCATTTGACATTTCCATACAAGTGACAGTATGGATTTCAGAACACAATGAAATGTGAAGACGAACAAATTACAACATTATACTCATGGGTGAAGCCATGTTAGGGCCATGGCCCCCCAATTTTTTTTAGTGCTTTATACGCGGCATAAAATTACGTTCAAAAGTTCGTATATTTTACTATTCCAGGCCCCCTAAATCAATAAAAACTAAGTTGCTAAGTACAAAAAAAAATAATAATAATTCAGGGTTAAGTGATAAACCAAATTTTTGTATTTAAATTTTGGCCCCCTATATACAAATGTCTGGTTATGCCCGTGATACTCCACTCGCTAATTCGGCTGACTTTCCATCACTATCTACCATGTGGTTTGCTTCCCAAAGTAAAATTCAGAAGATCTGTCAGCATAAAATTTTTTATGGATTTCTTCATTATGTCCATAATTCACAGGAATTCTTATGATTTTTATTTGTCGTAAATTCCTCCATAAACCATGCATCTTCACGTGCTCATTTTTTGATCCGGTGATCAGCATTAATCTTAGCTAGGAAAGGTCTAGGGCCTATTCTCGATTGCTTGTGCTTTTCTTAAGTGCATGGAAAAAAGTGCTTTTGAAAAATTATTTCAAAAAGTTAATATAACATTTTTATTTTAACCGCATCAATAAGCCAAAGCAATTTTGAAAAGCAAAACCAAGTTAGCTTTTCAACTATAGATTTTTTCAGATTTTTTTTAAGCTAAAAGCACATGTATTACGCAATCAAGAACAGTTCAAAAGCAGCTTATTGCTTAAAATAAACTCAGAGCCGTTTATTTTACGCAATTAAGAACAAGACCAGAAACCCTCTTGGAAAGAGACCCTAACAATTAATGAAAACAAATTTCCGCCCTTTAGCTTCAAGATGTTAAGTTTATTGGACTGATGAGGTACCCATATATGTAATGATATCTCATAACCAATTAACAACTCCAATGAGTATGCTTAAAACAACAAATGTGGACTACAATTGCCTTTTTCTTTTGTTCGTTTCTGCTCCTAACTTACTTTAAAGCATTCTGGTAGCTGACTCATCATGAGAAAACTCAGAAGATAATACATCTACATGTTCTTGATCATGTTGGTCTCAGTTATGCTGGAACTGCTCTGAAGAGCCTCAAAGGTTCCATTACTCTAAAAGGAAAGACTGACATCTTTATTTTGTTTCCATAACCATACTTCTCACACTGATCCAGAAATATTCTTCAGTTTGCAGTTATACATCCATGCCAATGTTCTTCTACAGTTATTCAACGTTGACATCTAGTGCCTACTTCTAGTTCAAGATTTTTTTATTTATTTTTCTAAAAAAGAAAAGAGTTTTAACAGACTACAATTGATTTTTTAAAAAGATAAAACCAATTTTATTAATGAAAAGAAGAAAAATCAGAGGATGAAGAATCCTAAAGAAAGCTAAGAACTCCATTAAAGCAGCATCTTAGCAGCTTTATTTATTGTAGATCTGATACACATGTATGTTTAAAAAGAAACACTATGTAAATCTGTCAATACAAAGATTCCAACTAAGTTGAAGAGTTTTCTCTTCACAAGCTCTACCTGACCTGGACCTGGAATGGGCAAGGCCTAGCAACCCTCTAGGAACAATAGCAAACAAATAGGAACCTTAGAGCCCCATCAGTCACTTTAAAATGTGAATCAAGGCTAGAAAGCTTGTAACATTTTGAACCGAATATGGCTCTCCACTACTTACTAACAGTTCCATTTACACAAGGACAGTCAGCATGAAGAGTAAATGTATAAACAAATGAGACGAAAGCTAAGTGAGAGACTCATTGTTCAAAGTCTTGAAGCCATAGTTATATAGAGTGTTAGGTTTACTTTCCCAATAACCTTAGAATTAGGATTTCCTAATCCCACATTGGAAGGTTTGGGAATCAGGAAGGGGGAGACACGTATAGATAGGTTCTCCTGGAATAGGCCTTTGTTACCAATTCTCCTAGCCTAATCAACTGGGGTTTTAAGCTATGAGATATTTTGAGAAGGTTTGTAATTCTGTTCCGTCCCAAAATTACATAGTGGAGGTTTACCCTTTTAAGTCATGGATGCAGGTCCTTGTTGAGAGAACAAACCACATTAAATTTTTTTGTCGTTTTTATTCTTTCTTTTTTTCTGCTATATATTTTGTGTGTTTTTTCTGCTGCTTGTTCCCAACAGAGTGCAAAGACATTAGAGTTTAGCACACAAATCTATTCCAATGATGACATAAATCAAAGGAATTTAATGGCTAATTTCAAGAGCAAAAATATCTGCATATAAATACAGAATAAACTTATAAGAATGTGCATTACTTATAGAATAAAAAACTGTGATTCCCAGATCAGAGAATTGTCTTGACAGCACCAAAAAAGGAAGACAGAATATTCTGAAAAATATTAGATCACCTGAGTAGAAGCATGTGGCGAATGAATTGCTCGATCAAGAGAAGCTAGTGTTTCCAACACCTAAAATTATTTAAATGAGTGTATAAGAGGATGAAATCAAGCACAATCTTGATGAAGAAGTCTTTTGACATACCAAAACCCATGAAGGACCCAAGACATTATGTAAGCGATGGGCTATGTTAAATAGAGTCCTTAGTGCCTGTAGTACACAAGTATGGCTACACATCAAAACGATCATCTTTAATGAACAACAGAATAAAGAGTCAACTAATTGAAAATATGAAACCAAAATCAGAACAGTGTGCTAACCTGCACATTTTTAGGAGTAAGGACAATGTTTTCCCTCTGATCAACTAAAATTTCAGGCCGCTTTGATGCAGGAGATTGTGTTACACTGCATAAGACCCAACAATATGGCCCGTATTTATCAATCTAAGAAACCACTTAACTGCTAAAAATACCAAGAAACCACAATGATAGAGCCAAAGTAAAAGGACAAAACCAAAGACAAGAGTCAAGAACAACAATTCAATTCAGTTACTTGAGATCCAGTCACCAGTAATTGCTGTTCCACCTTTTATTCCAATGTCAATACAAGTAAGCAGGTGACAAACTCATATGATCACAATGACACAGTTTAATCAATTTTTCATATAGCTATATCATGGACCATAAAAACCATGCCAAACAATAAAGTTTAACTAAGACAAGTTTTCACAAAAATATCAAGAGAAACAGGCTACTGGTATTGAATGAACTGGTGGGAAAAAAACAGCCACAGCAACTGATACACGTAATAAGAGCAAAATGGGTACAGCAAACACTAGCATTATAAAATGTTTCATATTTAAATTATTATTTCATATACGTAAGCACACAATCGAACTGCTGACCTTGTAGGACCTGAAGGAAAAGGAATAAACTATCACCATATCATATGTGAATTAATGGAATAATACCTCCTCTTTTCAACTTCACTGGGTAGATTGATGGTAAATTTGCAAAGCGAGGCAAGAAATGAATTCAAAGGTTCCATAGCACGGAGAACCCCGCATGCCTAAGCACAAACACATAGATTAGATAATAAATTGAAGACCGTAGGACGCAGAGAAGCTCACATAAAGGAAAGCAAACTTCTGAAAATTTCTTTAGCATGTAAGAGATGCAAGCAACATTTGAGGCAAATAGTGATTAAGGACTCGAAAGTAAGCATCTCCTGAGTAGAAAAAAATGGAATCTACAAACACATCACCATTCTATCCTCAGAAAATCCACCTGAGTAAAAGCCTGATAACCTTTCAGTATCTCCAACACAATTGCCTCCCCTTGTGACCTGAAGCATAACTCTCTGTAAATATGTAGCATTGGGTTCTCTTAAAATAACTGAAGATATCATGATAATTATACCTAGTCAAGATAAGGGACAACGCATCCAATATGGTCAACCACATTGACTCAACCATTGAAACACAAAGAACAGCAGTTTTCCCAGTATATTTTGTTGGTGGATCAGAATCACATCTGGGGGATTCAATCTGATTGCTCAATAATAAAGATATTTAGCCAGTGAAATAGATAAGAAGCAATTGACTCATAGTCATACTTTGACTCATAGTCATACCTCACCCAGATCAATTGACTCATCCGTCAAAGTAGCCACAGTGAAAACGACTCCCAACAACCCTTCAATTGCTAAAGTTATTGCATGTGCTTCACTTGCAACCAATACAGTGGTATTTGAGGCATCATTGTCTAAGCTCCATTCAATACCTACCACATATGCAAGTCATCAATTTTACATAGATGCCATATTACAATCGATTGAAAATTGCACAAATCCATGAACCTTGGTATTCAGGGTGGAATACAAAAGCAGGAGAGCAAACTTACTCCAACCCCCACTGCCCTTCTTTTTTCTTTTGCTTCGAAAAATGAGCTTTCAAAATGATCCATGGCATCACAAATAAAATTTGTAGTGCCCAGATATAGTAATATAGCTCAATTACAAAGCATATAAATCTCTGTACTCCAGTACTATTCAATATTACATAGATATGATCATGACACAAGAAAAATGTCATGTCATACCTTTACATCACAAATGGCAGAAACATAATTTAGCTCCAAACTATAGCAGGGGAAAAAAACTGTGTAACCAAAAGAAAGTTGAATTTTTGTAGCCTGGTTGAAATTGGAATACGTCTGCGGAAAAAACTAATAATACCCAGCATCTTATTATGTATTTCTAGTTTGAGTAATAAGACGTCTGATACGTTCATGATAAATTTAGCCTTGGTGCTGTAGTTCCAGAATCTTATCAGCACTTTCCATAATCATAAGCCAATCAGGTCTATGTAAGAACAAGCTTCCGAGCAATTTTCAGCTAGTTTATTTCCACATGTATGATACCGCATATACACCCCAAAAATAAAAATAAAATAAAATAAAAAGAGTTTACCATCAAAAGCATCAAATCAGAAGTTTCACTTTTCCCTTAATTTGCTCGTTTTTCGAATTATATTCTTGGAAGGTCAGAGAGAATTATATTCATGTAAAGATTGGATTGTCATAGAAAGATAAGCAAGCTCCAAGAACCGCAAGAGACAAGACGATTCTTGAGCGCTTGTGACTGTGTTTTCCAGTGAAAATGCTTTTCTTTCAATCTATATTTCAGTTGCATGTTGGAGCAATTCACCTTTGGCCTTGCTGCTAAACATTCCTGCAACAGCTGCAAGACTTTCCTCACTTGTGTCCTGAAACTGCAATTAGCTCCTAATGATTAATGTCAACAAATTGAGCAATATAAAGTTACCAGGGGAAGAGTATAGCTAGGAATAGGAGAAAATTTTTCTCAATCTAAGAAAAAAAAAGAAGTGAAGGTAATCTTAAAGAAGTGCGCGCTCAATTTTTCTTTAAAATTTTTAAGAGCCTCTAACCGGATAAAATCATGAAACTCATACTCCAAATATAGCATTCATTTTGCTAAAAACATCACTTTCCAATTATACTCTTGCCATTTTACACACATCTTTGTCTCTCTATAAAAAGTTTTAGAGCTCTTCTGAAAAATGAATAATTCTCTGAGGATTCCAGACTTAAATATTCCTTTTCTAGTAAAATTGGCAGGGAAAAGATGAAAAGAAAGAGAAAAAAACACATTTCAGTTGCTTTAATTCGAAAACACTAAGTGGTCAAATAATGAATGTGGAGGGACCTGGCCCATCCGCATGGGAAGCACAAACGAACCTGTAGTCCACATGCAAACGAACAAAGTTCATCTGTAGATTAATGATTCTTTTATTTATTTTTTCATGAATTTAGAAGAAATTAGAGAGAGAGAGAGAGAGAGAGAGAGAGAGAATGAAAGGAAAAAACGTAGGGGCAATGTTGCAAACCCCTTGCTGCAAAAGTAAAACACATGCTATTTAGCACCTGGCTAAAAATTCTCATCAGTTAACCTAATGAGAAATCCTATACAGAATACTACGCCGATGAGGATATTGAAGTAAGTCTTCAAAGCACTATGTTCAACATTAAACCAAGCGCAATCACGATCTTAAAGAACCATGCTACTTCAGCATTTTGAGAAATTTACCCCTAGTTTTAACATTTTATGGGGATTAATGATAATCTGTTCTTCCATCTTTGTTCTTTGGAACCACATGGCTATAGGTGAAAGAGGAACAAGAAGTTTGTAATCTGAAAGAACGGATTACATCATCATTTGAGAGAAGCATCACCATTGACCTTTTCTGAAAAAGGAGCAAAACTTTAAAACCTCTCTTTGCTAGACGGGAACTTGAGTATCAAGGAGCTGGAATATATGTGGTACTAAAGCCTCATCATCATAGTTAAGAATCTTGCAACTATTCTTTTTCTTTTGTAATATCCAATTTCCAGTAGTCCACGCTAACAATCAAAAGAAGTAAAGAACTATGTAAGAACCCTAGGTATTAGTAACTCGGTTACACTAGATATCCATTAGCATTGCTTTGACTTCTTCTTTAGTAGTTATTAGCACAAGTTAACAAAACAAGCACTCTCCACTAGACTGCACCTTGTTAATACTACTTCTAAGGAGCATAAAACTTCTCTACATTTGGAATCAATTTTACGGACCTTTGGACTATCCTCCGAATCTTTGACAGAATCTATTTGTTAAACAGACTCAAAGTTTTTGCAGCCTAGCAAGATAGTCATAAGGAGATAAACCTGGATTGCGGTAAACAAAATCACAAACAAAGCCGAGTAAATTTTAACCAAAGTAGGGAAGTTTTTTAGACTACCTAGCCAAGATAGTTGACAGGAGTAACTTGAGGAATATAACAAGAGATTTTTGTATAAAGATGTCTTCTTTTACCTGCACACTAGAAACAACTCGGGCCAGTGTTTTCACCATGCCCTCAACAATATTTGTGTTCTTAGGATGCCTACAATCACATTAAGATTGTCAGCTCGCAAACATCATAGGAACAAGAATATAAGGCAACTGGGCAACAGATTTAAAAACAAGCATTAAGGAACTAAACATTTTTAGTCTTGGTCATAACATATATTATACCACACCCATAAAAGGTATTCTTTATTTTCTTATATTCGATCATAACATATATTAACACTATAGTGTGGCTTCTCCCTTTAGATTCAGATTTTATTTTTTCAGGATGTTTGGAGAGCATTACCATCTACAAGTTACCATCTCTTCACTATTCAGGAATATTATGCAGGTGTATGAAATGTATTCTTACAAGAAGGATCTTACACAGATTTTAAGGAATGACATAATTTGGAGACACATACTCTTACTTTCAGGTTTATACTTTTGAATGTCAAAGAAATATTGTCCTACAGTATAGAAAGTCCACACAACATGAGCTAACCAGTTTCTATTTTAACAAATATTAAGGAATTCTCCATTTAATCTAAAAAATCAAAGATTAAGTGCTTTATTTCACTTCAGGAAGAAAGAAATGTCGACACATTCAAATGAAAAGCAAATGACAAGTGGCTTGTAGACAACATGAGAAAATAGAAAGGACAAGAAGTTTGGAAAAGTAACCGCAAGAATATTACCATGAAAGCTAGAGTATACACATAATAAGCATGACATAGGATAACCAACAAGTAGGGGGGTGGGGGGGTTGTTAGGGAGAGGACAGTCTCCATCGACACGACTACCAATCTTTTCTGCAGCACCTCTTATAAGGTCTTAAAAGAACTTGGTTTGTCCGATGTAGCGTATAACCATATTCACATGCTGATTTAAGTATGATAGGATCCAAATGTGTTCTCTCCTTCATTGGATAAGAGAAGAAGGGGCTGATAAGTAAACTTGGGATGCATTAGCTCACTTTTGGTTCACTTTTGATAAGTAAACATATTTTTTCAATTGGATAACAATATCGAAAATAAAGAAATGATGAGGAATTAAAAAAAAAAATAGAAAATATGTTTATAACTTGATTCATCTCTCCTGCCTCCCTATCCTCCCCCCCCGTCTCCCTCATACCTAATGAGAATAAGGTAATTGGATAGAATTAACCTATGTGAATGTCAAGAATTTCTCCCCCTTACCTTCACCTTCCATTGCCATCCCAGTTCCCTTTCCATAACCAAAGTTAGCCTAGATTAGCAGAAAATGCAAGCTCCACAAAAGCATAGCCCAAGTTCCCCTCTTCTCTTTCCATCCAAGGTATTTCAGCCAGAGACATGAATTATACTACTTCCAGTCAGTGTAACTTTCAACGTAACGTACTTTTTATGCTCTTCATAAATAAGGAGAGAGAAAGAGAGGGAGGGAGAAACAAATGAAATAAAGAGATGGACAGAGTTGGAAATAACAAAATAAACACTCCTAGACATAGTGCCTTAAAAAATTGCAAACTGTGCACATTGCTGGTACAATTCCCTTAAGTTTTCTGAAATCCCCAAAAATCTACGTGCGTGAATTCTAGAACTGGATTAGGATACCTACTTCTCATCCACTACAGTGAACAAATTCCCTCAAAACTTACTTGATACATGACACAGAAGAAAAACCTTTCACAAGGCATTTAGTAATGAAGTATGCAATATAATTGTGGTAACATAAACTAGAGAATGCTTGAAAATGCTACAGAGAGGGCAACGTCTCTCAACCCCTTGTATTACATTGTGTAATATTCCTCATTTACAATGAATCCCATAATTGTGGGAATCCTACTAATTCTTAAAATTCACTAGTTAACCCATACAATCAATCTAATTAGGATTATTTGGAACCTTCTAACTCTAGAGTCTTCATGCCAGTTGCTACAGCTGTTTTAGGGCTAAGCCGAACTGAACCTTGAAATATTCGAGCTCAGACCGATCATTTTTTGACAAGAGCAAACATGTGTTCATGTTTGATTTGAGCCTTAAATCAAACTCAAATTCAACATGTATGTTCTTCATTCAAACTTGAGCTTGATTAGAGGTTTGAATACTGACCTAGATGGCTCACAACAGGCAACTGCAAGCATCATATCACCAATACCACCAAGTCAAGCGCTTCTCCTCTTCCCCCCTCCTCCCCACCCCCCTTTTTCCTCTAATCTAACCAAGCTATCAATCATCAGTCTCAGTCTAGAAACATTCTTTGCTCTCTTCATCTCCTACATTCTCCATGGAACTCCAATATGTGGTTTCATACTTGATTTTCATGGGTTATAAACAGACAATTTAGAGAGGCACAGATGAATGTGATGGAAGCTGAGTTGTGAGATAAGAAGGCGAAGATGATAGCAGCAGTACTCATATTCTTCTCATCTCAAATTAGAGGGAAAAAAGTTTGCAAGACCCATGATTGGTTTTAGAAATTATGAAAGGCCTAAATTTTTACCTGATCAATTAAAGGATCAAACATATTTAGCTTATAATATCAAAAGATTACATTATAGATATAATATTTAATCATGCCCGCTCACAAGCTTTTCCTTCTAATCTATGCTAATTCAAGCATAGTCAATTGACTAATTGGATCTTATATAACTATTCAACCCACGCACCGAAATATCAAACTCAATTGAGCCCCAACGGTTCGATAATGACTCGATTAATGTACTTCCCTCCTTGTTGCAGTTCCCTACACCAATCTGCCATTCATTATTATCTGCAAAAATTCTCTCACACTACACAGCAACATTCCTAAGCACATCAATCATATGGAAGTCATGGTAAACCTATCCAAAGCATGAGTGATAAAAAACCAAACAAGGCTAAGGGAAGACCAATTATGCATAGCTCACAAGGTACTGCAAATCATACTGACCGCCAAGACATTACGGGTTTAGACAGTGATTTTTTAAATCACAAATTAGATTTTTGGAGAGAAAAAAATCCAATCAGATAAGCAAATCTAGACGGCTATACCTTACAAATCTAGAACACACCAAAAAAAATAACAACAGTTTTTTAGTCAAAATTCAGCCTCTTTTGGTCTACTAAACAACATAAAATAGCATATATCTTCGCAAATAGCCTTACATGTCAAAATTCTGAAAAAGAATCTGTAAAGTTCGCACTTCCACACAGAAACCCTGTCAAGGAACAGCAACAGGTAATAAGAAATGGAGTACTGTATTGCTAGCCAAACTGATCATTTGTCACTAACTTCTTAATGCCAAATTTTCCCTATTGGTATTTATTGAACCCACCCTCAAGATTTCAAGAACAAGAATCCGATGCCACAGGGGTAAATCAAGGGATATGATCCTCATTAACATGCTAAGAAATACCTGCAAAAAAGAACCAAAAGAAAGAAGAAATCATAAGAGTTAGCAGTTGTTGATTCAAGCTAGCAGGAAAATAGCTGAAGTAGACTAAAGATACACAAAAATGTCTGGATCATCTACCATAATTAGGAGCTCCAATGATGGTTTTCTGGAAATTGTAGAATGCGATTCACAATTCAAACTATATCATACTTATAATTTCCTAGAAAATGAAGAATATATACCCAGATCGTCAAGTCAAAATATGTAATGAAACAGAAATTTGATCCTGGCACCAGAAAAACATGCGTTTTTGTAATGCTCCAAGTTTTTAATAATAAGTGATCAAATGTCATACTGTTTTCATACTATTCATGATCATGCACCTCTATATTCTCCATAGTAAAGAAACGGGATATATATAGATGATGCAACTACGAGGAGAGTATTAGAAGTCTTAAAAGTTTGGTATGGGCTAAAGCTAGTTTCCTCTTCTTGGTTTTACTTTCCCACACATACACTATATGTATACAGGCTAATCTACTTTTCCCCATTCACTCTCATTCCATCCATTCTTTTCTATCTTCAGCCCCTTGACTACAAGCAACAGCTGGAAGAAAAATGCCATTCACAGCATCTTCAACAACTAAATTTCATTCTTTTATTGGAAAATAAAAACTTTAACAGGGTAAATGCTTACCTCAGATTCAGTGATAAGAGATGAACTGTAAAGCCTAATTATATGGGCTACTGACCGCAATACCAACCGACGAAAATAAGGCTCTCCTGTTTCTCCTTCAAGCTATTCAAGAAATGAAAGAAGATGAACCAAAAGCATAAAACGAACACCAAAGGACTTAAACACTACAGAAAAATAATAATAATAATAATAATAAGAACAATAACGCTTCGGGGACAAACTTGAAAAGGAAATATTACCTCAGAATTCGTACGAAGGGAAGTCATAAGAAGTGAGCATATTTGATGCCGCAGGACCTGTTAAGTTTTCCACCCATAATTTAGAAGTCGAAATTCATGCCATAGATCACGAAAATAAAGAAGTAGCAAGATGCAAGGTAAGTATAATTCATTAGCACCTGTTCATAAGGAACCAAGGTTCTGAACAGAACTGCATAATTGGATAGGGCAAACCTGAGCAACGAAAGTGAGAAGCAAAATTGCATCAATATCTTCAGATACCCAACTAGTCAGTAATCAGAAGTACCATCCATAACACTAAGTATACAAAACATGAAAGAGACCTTTCACAATTCACATTTCTTCCAAATGCCACAGCCATTAACATTGCCTTCAATTTTTTACACAAGTCATTGACCAAATATTTTCACTCTCTAACAAGATGCGTATTCAAACACAATCCACCTAAGTATCAGTGGTTTTAGCTCGACTCATTCAATAGCTGAATGCTAAAAAGCAACAAAGAAAGATTCCTTACTCAAGTATATCAAGGACAAATGTTCGCTGAATTGAGATGACCCTTAACCAGATAGCCTGAAATATTCAAGTAAATAAGTGGTTCATTAATAAGCCAATGTCAGAATCTTACTTAAACCTAGAAAATTAATATCGTGCAGAAGTTTCTGGACTTAGGAAGTCAATTGGCAAGATAATTTGTCTTTATCAAACAAAGCAATTATCAATAGCAAATTAGCACATACAGATCCACCTGCAGCAAGAGCTGTCAGGTCCTCAAGCAAGCGAAGCCCAAGCTTTCCAGAATTGGTTAAAGTTCCCCTCATTAAAGATGGCCCTCCAGAAGTAAATTCTACATCTTTTGATCTGTTCAATTAAGCTGGAGTTAGAGATTTACTAAAGAAATTGTTGAGTAGCCTAAAAATATAAACATTAAACAAACATTTACATATGTACAAAAGGTCAAGTTTAATCAAAGGTAACGTGTACTTGGATTGGATTTTAGATTCGAAAAAAGCATGGGTTTTCATCAAAAGTAAATTGTTTCGAGATGAGACATGGGACCCAAAGCAAAAATGGGAAAACCTTTTTTAGAACCAATCCAAGTAGACCCATATCATCAACCACATACAACAAAACTAATTTATGCATTCAAAGACGAGAAAAAACTTAATGATGCCATGCAAAATGAAAGAGATAGCGAAATCATGAGGATCAACATTAATATTGTAAAATTGCATACTCTAGTCTGTGTATATTTCGGTTAACATCACTGGTCACTGAGGTACTTCGAGAAGCATATCCTCCAGAACCAATTTTTCCAGTAGGAAGTGACTCAGCACAAACCACATGATCAAATATCAAGGCTACTGCCTGTCGAAAGGTTGCTGCAGCAGTGCTATAAAGTCATAGACAAAATACAGAAGTTAATGGTAGTATGTGATCAGAGAATAAGCCAACAAACAGAAAATTTAAGATTTCAGACAATGGTTAAAGGCATCAAAGCTCTAAGAAATTGTCGGAGCTACCCAAGCAAAGTAAGTTTCAAATTCACTTACTTTCTCACGCTGTCAGAGGATCTGCTGCTTTCTAGAAGGCGAAGAGATATACCAAGAGCTTGAGCCATATTCTCCTGATAACCAATTATTTGTTAAAAGGTACACATTTGTGGAACCAAAGTAGCTAACTTTGATTGTAATTCCCAATTTTGCAACACCAAAAGATAAAAATAGTAACTGAATAAAAATTAGAAATTATTCTGTCAAAATACACCGTTCTTCCACTACTGCCTTGAAAGTTGAAAGGAGAGAATAGAGGGGGAAAAAACCCAAGAAAAAGTAGGATTCTTTTTTTCTAAAATTCGCAGAAGATAACTTTGAAATTAACATTGATTTTCAAGTCAAAATTGCTCAATCTAGAAGAACAGTAAAATGAAAGAAATCAACACCACCAGGATAAATCTAATGTAGCCAACTTAGATACTCTTTTTCTTTAAGTAATAAGAGTGTTTCAACTGCACTGAACTGAGAACCTCCCACAAAATTTAGATCTGAGAGTCTCATTCATATCTAGTTTTAAGTTCCATATATTTCAAAAAACCAGCAGCTTTTCTTGCCATATGCTAAAATAAAAACAACCAGAAGAATCCGTACCATGACTGTCCCAAAAGATCCTTAACTTAATAAATAATGAAATCTTCTTTGTATTTGGATATTTTCCAATTCAAAATGGTTAAAAGTTTCAATATGACAAGGATAGTTAGCCTCCCCAAACAAGTATGCTTTAGAAGTATAAATCTCAGAAAAACACCATTTCACTTTTTCTCTCCCAAAAACACGACAGTAACATCCTAGTGCTCAGGAAAAACAGAACATAAATGATACTTTGAGAGAGAAGTTGATCGTTACCTCATTATCAGGCTGCAAACGCGATTGAAATATTATGAGAATGGTCTGCAGGGTTTTAAGTTGAACAGTCTCATCTGCCATTTCGCCATGCTACAGCAGCATAAAATTGAAAATGGGAACATGAGATTTCAGACTGATGCAGGACAAAATCATAAAGTTTGCCCAGCAAGAAAAGAAACAAATTTGAAAGCTTTAGGGGAAGAAAAACAATGATATATTATTGCTGAAATTTCAGTAAACTGTAGAAAGAATAGAGAAATAAAATTAACAGAAGGACACCCTAGGCATCACACTGGCGAAGGTTCATAAAAAGATATGAACACTTTTCCTAAGTAATTGAGTAGGAGAGCCAAATGAGTTGAAAGATTCATGTTTGGTTGGCGAATAGATTATGGAAGCTTTGAAATAAACAGAAAGATAATCCACTTTCATTAAGCCATTTATTAAATAATCGAAAACAGAGAATCTTGAAAATAGGCATCACACCGGCAAAGGTAAAACTAGGGTCACACCTAAACTATCACTCAACCAAATTTTACAGATTCACTCTGTAGACTATCATCTCTCAATATTCACCATCTCTCTGAGAAATATAGAACTCCTATATTTATAGACTCAAAAGACCAAATCCTAAAGTTATTCGAACAAGACAAAGACTATATCACAAAACAACCAAGGGAATAGGATTCCCAAATCAACTCAGTTGAGAAATCCCCACCAAAAAAGAAAACCAAAACCCGTATAACTCTATCTGTGACTCTCTTTGACAAAAGACTTTGTGCATTAAAATAAAATTCCTAACATACTTGAAGATTTTTAATCCTTTTTTATAATTAAGAACAAAATCTGAGGGAGGAAAATGGGATGCAATTAATGTGGAAACTGGGAAATTTAGGAAGAAAGGCAAAGATAAACACCTTAGCATCACACTAAGAGAGAAAACCCTAGGCGTCACACCGGGGAACCGTAAGACGTCACACCTTAGGCGTTCATTTCATCGCACAACCAAATTTTACGAGAGAAAACCCTAGGCATCATACCAAATTTTACAGATTCACTCTGTAGACTATTATCTCTCAATATTCACCACCTCTCTAAGAAATATAGAACTACTATATTTATAGACTCACAAGACCAAATCCTGAAGTAATTAGACCAAGACTAAGAGTTTTACACCAAAAAAAAAAGTCTATAGAATGAGGTACTTCGAGAGGAAGGCAAAAAAAAAAAAGAAAAAAAGTACCTCAAGGGGAAGAGGATTGCCCAAGACTTATAAGGAGTACTTTTTGCTCACAAACTAGCCATGTGGGACTCTTAACAAAAAGTATGCAGGAGCACTTTAGAAGAGAGTACAGTGCACTCTACCTCAGAGAAGAGAAATATTTATAAAGAGAAAGAGAAGAGTGATAGTTATATGCATTCACAATTATAGAATACTCCAATCAAGTACTACCTCCTTTTCATATTATTTGTCGTTTTAAGACAGTGCACAAGAATTATTAAAATTATTAGGCTGTCTAGATTCAAAAGGAAAGGACTAACTTAGCCTTTGATTGTCGTTAATAGTTTTACTAAAAGTTTCTAGACAATTATTTAATTCCATCAAAATAAGGGTGTATATGGAAAAGTATCATTTAATACTTCCTTGATTTACTAAAGTGACAGATATTTTGAAATGGAAAAAGTAGCGACAGGTAATATGAAATGAAAGTGGTAGTATATAGAAAGACAGATAGAGTAAGCTTGTTGTTTTTCTTCCAACTCGATGTGTATTTGGATTAGTTTTCAATCTCTAAAATTTTCCACTTTTTTCATTATTGATCCACCTCTTCTCTCACAAATAATCCACCTTTTTAGGGAAATCAAGACAAGGAAAAACACTTTTTTAAAACCCTAGTCTAATCCAAATACACAATGTAGAAACTGCGAAGAAGGGGTCAAAAGGGCCTTCCAAAGTTTACTTCCCCCTACCTCTCTTTTGCCATATCAAATAGTTGAGGATTGTCACTGTCGTGTACTTTTCCATCTTATATTTCACCTCAACCAACATTAAGTTGCAAGTGCAATAAATATTTGTGCCAAATTGGGAACTTTGTAGAGCAGAAAGTGTAAGTTAAGTTTCCACTATCATTTCAGATTTTGATTAGATGGAAACCTCACTGAAATCAAAATCTACTCTAAAGCTTCTAAAAGCAGAAGCAGCAGCAGCAACAAAAAAAACAGCAAATAAAAACTTAATGGTGTCCTTTCTTGGCCACTTCTCATGAAGTTCAAAGGAAGTATCTTATTCCAAGTCTCTTTGCTATCCTATACTCCCTTTTGATCTAATCCAGATTATCCAAAAACAATATTTAACCTTCATGATTGTAGGATCTGTCCCATCTACTAATGCAGCAACCTCCCCCTATCCTCCACTAGTTTACTTTTGTATTCCCAGAATTCACTAAAATATCAACATTTTCCCATCCCTCCACCCTTATCAGATCTGTATCAGCTTCTATCTCCTAGTCCAGAACATAAAAGGTCTCGTCAAAGTTTCACAAAGACTAACAAAAACAACAAGCTCCACCTATCTGTTTGGAGGAATCTGCATCCATCATATAATTTTGTAACCAGTCCTCATATATAACTTACTTCAATCTAAAAGAAATATTGGACATCCGAGTTCAATATGCACCAGAAAGATTCATCATTGCCTCCTTGGTTAACTAGATCAGTCATCTTATGCATTAAATTTTCAATCATGAGATCAACTTAAAAAAGGAAAAAGTTACCATCTCTTTCCTACCTGTGAATTGAATATTCAGAACTTTTGAATAATTCTTTAATCGAAGTCAGGTAAGTAATAACTTCAAAACTACAGCACTTGCAGCAATTATAAGTTTACAAACAACTCCAGAAATAAGTGAAAACATCTGCATGCTCACCGGAAAAGATATCATATTCCTCCACTCTGACACATGAAAGATAGGTAGAGCGATTCAGCTTTGCAAGGAAGAGAAGTGGTCAAATGATAAAAGATAAATGTTTATCTTAACTGGTCAAATCATTTGCTTGTATAAGATCAAATGGTACGAAGGCAAATAGTGGGAAAGTTGTCCGGGTTTAACCATATTGAGCTGCTAAGCACAATATAGAAGCTATGATCTATCACTTTTTTAATTTTTATATTGTTCTCTACAAAAGAATCCAAGTCTCCATAAGAGGCAATTCAGCATCAACTTGAGGAGACACCACAGCAATCAATTTTGAGCTGTACTGGCTTAATTGTTTGTACTCAATTACATTGCTTAGATATTTGAATTGAGAAGTGAAGGAGGGAGAAGGTGGGTGTAGGGGTATGCAATTCCTTGAATTACATCAATGACATAAAACATACAAATAAAATATGGCTATAAACAGAAATTTAACAAAAGAAGAGATAAATAGCAGCCACATATAGAAGAGACTATTAATCCTTACATCTTTCAGTGTGGCTAGAATCTCCTTGAGAGCTGATGGAGCAACAGCGTCATGGGATATGAGCTTTTGCAGACAAGACAATCCAATGACACTTAACTTCACAGTTTTAACTTCGCATGCCATCAAAAATATCCTCAGGATATCCTCATTATGTGCGATTTCGTTTGGGCCAGACAATGATCTCAGCTGCAAATATAAACATTTGTTTCAGCTAGTATATCTCCACAGAAAAAACTACCCTCTTATATGTCACATTCTGCAAAGCTTCTAACAATGCAAATACAGGGGAAAAAAACAGAAGATATCCCATATTACAAGGTCCATTATCAAACATATTTCAGCAGCAACAGGGTTTCAATAAAGCTCACTTCCCGAATTCTTCCAAAATCAGTAAAATATATCATTGTTATTAAATTAATCACGTCAAGGTAATTACAACTCCTCTTAATTATATTCAATGCATCTAATACAAAAAATTATATATATATATACATCAGAAATGCGGAATCATCAAACAAAGAAACAAACACAACCGAATTTAAAACCGGGAATCATCCAAACCTTCAAAATTGCATGTTCGGCAGCATCTTTGACGGCAGGGTAGCGGCGGCGAGCCTCTGTAGATAGAGCTCGTAGATCTGCCTCCAGTACCGCCATAAAAGCCGCCATTTCTAACGTAAAACGACACACCCCGTGTTTATAGGAGTAATTCTTGTTGTCTATACAGGTTTGTATGCATATATCAAATTGAAATTCTGAAAGATTCAATTCTGTATGTCAGTGTAGAGATCTCTCCTTCTCTGGTTTTTTCAGTCCTGCAGTGTAAGAAAAAGGAGTGAGAGAGAAGGCAGAGATCCGTTCCGAGTTGAGAGAGAGTAGTACACGTGCATAGCACGTGAGAAGCATGCATTTTTTCTTTCAGGTCTATAAATTAGGCATCGAAATATAAGATTCACGTGTGAGAAAAATTTGCATTTTCAACAATGCATTCTTTCTCTCCTCTCTAAGTTCTCAATACACTCGAATGCTTCAAACGATGACCTAATCAAATCCAACTGGTAAAAATCGTATAAATGTTAATATATCGTTCTATGCTCATTTATTTACATTTTTAGCCATTTAAAAATTTAAAAAAATAAATCGATGATGAAAAAATATTGATTGGCGCGGATGCGTAGTCTCCGGCTCCAACCAATAGTGCAGATCGAATGTTCCTCACGCCAAGCGATGGCGATGGATGCCAAGCGTTGGCTCCAAGGATTAGCGTGGAAGAATTAATCGCTTTTCGATTGTCGGTACCAAGCGATGGTGCGGATGGAAGGTACCTCGTGCCAAGGCCTGGCGTTGGGTACCAAACAGTAGTGCCAAATCCTGGCGCGTCGGAATTATTTTTAATTTCTTATTATTTTTTTTAATTCCTTTTATTAATCTGTTATATAATTTGTTAGGGGATCAACATATACGCGCTTAAATATAAAATTTACGCGGGAAAAATTTTTATTTTCATCTAAACAGTTTCTCTCTCTTTAAATTCTCTCTACAACCGAATACCTCAAACGACGATCCACTCAAATCCAACCATTAAAAATCATAAAAAATATTAGTATATCATTCTATACTTGTTTATTTACGTTTTTAGCCATTTAAAAATTAAAAACAAAATGCATGGGAGATGAAAAAAATTATGCTTGGCGTGGATGGGGGGTTACTAGCACCAAGCCCTGGTGCGGAAAGAACCTCACACCGAGGGCTAGCGTTGGGTTCCTGACGATTGAGCTAAGGCCTGTGCACGAATGGTTTTTTATTTTTTATTTTTATTAATTATTAATGTTTTATAATTTGTTATATTAATTGTATATACCAGTATGTTAGTTTTTTAGTTATTTTCATATTATAATGTGTATATGTTAATGTTGAGCTTGTTAATGTCATATTAAACTCGTTAATGCCCTATTAATTGTTTATATATATATATTGTGTTACTTGTTAATTTTTATGATTACTCTACAATGATTATGAATTATTTAATTGTAATTAGTTTAGCAATTACCTTAAAAAAATTAAGGTAATCCCTAATTTTAGTTATTTAGCTAATTAACAGGTAAAGTTAATAATATATTATGATAAGGTGATAATAATAATAATGATAAATATTACGAGAATTGAAATATATTAAAATTAGTATAATTAATAATTATTGTAATAATAAAACCGGGATCAACGCCTTAACACGCCTTCACAACGGCTTACAACAGGCTAACCCTTATCTTCCAATAATTATGGCCAGATCTAGAACTTCCAACCCAAACCGTGAGGTCTTACATTAGACTAATAACCAACCAGACAAAATAAGGATCTTTACAACATAATTATAGAGATATATATGATACCATAGTTTAACATGAAAGGATTTAGCCTTGCATAAGGCTAATCCTAAATATATATAAATTTATATAAACAAAATAAGAAATAAGAAAAGAAAAGCTTACCAAGGATGAAGAGAAAACTTGAAAACTCTTGTATTAAAAATATGAAAACTTTACAATGAGAGAGGAGAGGGAGAAGTAGAGAATTCTATCTATGAGGTCCTGCCTTGAGAGAAGGAGAATGCCTCCTTATATAGACAATTTGGGAAGGCGGACGTCAATTCCTATCTATTACAATTTACAAATGGATTTTAAATCCGTAATAGTACAATTTACAAATGGATTTGAAATCCGTAATAATGCTAAGCACTATTTCTGGGCCCCATGTAAAGGACAATAATGGTGTATAACAATAATGGTGTATAACAATAATGCAGTGGGCCGCACTATTTTAACTTTTGTTTGGCGGCATCTTCAATGTCTTGGACCATTTGGTCAATTGCTGCCTGAGACAACTCTTCTTCCATATCAGGATCTTGGGATTCCCCAGCTAAATAATCTTCATTTGAAGAGCCTGTCATGGATATATCCGCTTTATCTTCTGCAGGAAGCAAATTTTTAACCAGCTCCTTTTTAACTTCTTCCAAATAAGATTTAATCAACTCATCTTTTGATATAACATCTCTTTGTAACTTTACCCGTGTAGTAATATGATAAAATGGGCTGAGAGATTTAATCTCTCCTTGTTCTTTTAAGCGTCTATAAGACTCATTATGACTTTGGATATCATCCAAAATATTTTTACCATATATGGTTTTAGTTTCTAGATCTATTTTAATCAATCGATCCCAGAATCTACTATAAGTAGTTCGTTTTAAACATGGAAGATGCTGAGGAGTATAACTCACTTCTGGAGACCATTTCCACACCCATGGTATGGAAAATTCAATAAAAAATATCATAGAGGCTATATCCTCAGAATATTGATCCATGCTGATAATCAGCTAGTTTTGGGGATAAATTTACCCAATCAGCATATAATGCTTTAAATTTGTCAGGGAGTATTTTCCCAGATGTGCCATATATGGACCACCAGTGTATAAACCAGTTTGGTAGTGGGCTGTTATAAACATTGCCACAAATTTTAATTAACCAAGTATGCTTTCGCATAGGGTTTTCATATAAGAATGCTTCATAAAATGCATCTATATAATCCCAATAATTATATCTCAAGGAATTTTTTGTATCAGGAATTATAAATTCCCTTTCTTTCAGAGGGGAAATACCCCATTCTTCAATGGATATAATCCTTTTAATAATAATTTTGCTAAATGGTATCAGAGCCATGTAATTATGTGATATATGTGATTCATAGTTTAACATGAAAATTCATTTTACATATTAAATGAATTTATTAAAAGATAAAAGAAAGATTAAAAATCTTCATAAACAAGAACTGGATATTCCAGAAAATCTAGATGAACTTAATAAGTGGACAATCCCTATGATTGATTTAAAAACTGTATACCAGTTAGGAACTTTTGAAAAACTTGGTTTAAAACAAGTAGTTAAAACTACTGAAGAATCGGTTTCCTTAGATAATGAAGAAACTGAGATTAAATTATTATCATCATCTGATATAAATAGATATAAAGATCTATATAAATTTATCCATATTGGATTAGTACAAATTGCATTTAAACCTCTAACTTTAGAAGGTTTACCGGAAAGTTTTATTGCATGCCTAAGAGATGCAAAGAATTTAAATTGGAAACAATCTCTTATAGGAGTCATTCAATCTAGTTTGGCCCATGGCCCAGTATATTTCAATGTTTATCCTAATTTATCACTTTCTTTAAGTGACGTTAATATACTTGATACTTTAACATTAAATGTTAAAACTCATGGATATAACTACATTTCTGGTTCAGAACTTATATGTATCTGTTATAGAATTTATTATAAACCATTATTTACATGAAATCCTAATTGTAAATTAATGGATAAAAAGATTAATGGAACTGTTTTAATAGAAACAAACTTTAATAGATCTAAGATCTCAACTAGAAGAATTATAAAATGGGATGAAATCCCTATGCCTCAGCAATGGAAATTAGAAAGAACTGGTTATATCCAGTCCCAGACTGAACATAATATTGATCATATTGAACAAACTCCAGAAGGAACTGTTTATATACAGATGGGTCATATCTCATCTCAATTGGGTAATATCCCAAGGACTTTTTCAACAAGATATGAAAGATCATATATTTCACCTCTTATAGAGGACAAGGATTATATTCCTTACCGCGTTTCTACCTCACAGGTAAGTGAACGTGATGAGCAAAATCATCATGTAGATAAAGTGTTTAAAACTAAAGAAAATATTGTGAAAGGTATTTATCATACTAAAGATCCGGAAATAACCGAATCTGAAATGAATTTTTCATTATGAATTATAAACCAAAAATTGATTTTAGTCCTAGATCTGAAGCCAGGCAAAAGGTTAAAGCTGAATTTAATTTACCAAGATGGGAACCATTTAGGAAGTGGTTTTTCCCTAATTTTGATGATACATTAAAATATTATCTTTCAGAAGAATTTTATAAATTCTTAGCTTGTCATAATATTCTATTCCCCTTTGTTCCATGGTTCATGTCTAAATATATTGAACCTTATATTTCTGTGTTAGAAAGAGATTATAAGCTCTTGAATGGAAATATAATTAAAGACATATTGCCTCCTCAACAACCTTTTCTTTTAGGAAAGGAAAATGATATTGTTAGTTTTGCAGCATTTTCAAAAATATTTGAAAATGATACTTTAAGTATCACTGTAAAACAAATTAATAGGATTATAGAACAACAGAATTATACAAACATTTATTTAAATATTTTAGGAGAACAAATTCTCTCTCTTCATAAGAGAATTGACTTATTATTACAAAAATTAGATAAATCCATGCCTCCAGGATCCTCAGGAACTAAGGCAGTTATAGCTACTCCTCCTTTACAGCCTCCTCCTGAGATAAAAGATTATAAATTAAAACTTCTGTCAGATCTAGAAATGATGCTAGATCAAAAATTTTTAAAATTAAATATTAATACTTTAGAAAATGAATTATCAGAAAATAAAAGTAAACAAGTTGTAAAAGATGAAATTAATAAATTATACAGGTTTGCTGATAGGCCAACCCAACGTATAAATTATTATAGTCGTCCTTCTCCTGTAGATATTCTACATGAAGAACCGGACTATATAGGTAACAATAGTTACAATGGTAAATGTATTTATGAATGGAATCTAGATGGTTATACTGAAAAACAGATTTATAATCTGACTCATAAAATGCTCATGTATAGTACAGTCAGTAAACTGATTGGCAATAATGACAGTAATATTGCAAAAATGATAGTTGCAGGATTTACTGGCCAACTTAAAGGTTGGTGGGATCATTATCTCTCTTCCCAAGAAAAGGAAGAAATTTATCATATTTTTAATACAACAGTTTTCAAATTTTCTCTTCATCCTGGTAAGCTTTTCTTTTCTTATTTCTTATTTTGTTCATATAAATTTATATATATTTAGGATTAGCCTTATGCAAGGCTAAATCCTTTCATGTTAAACTATGGTATCATATATATCTCTATAATTATGTTGTAAAGATCCTTATTTTGTCTGGTTGGTTAGTAGTCTAATGTAAGACCTCACGGTTTGGGTTGGAAGTTCTAGATCTGGCCATAATTATTGGAAGATAAGGGTTAACTTGTTGTAAGCCGTTGTGAAGGCGTGTTAAGGCGTTGATCCCGATTTTATTTTCTATAATTATGTTGACGGATCTAGATGTTCTGTAAAAGTTCTACCTTATAACCTGAGATTTTACATAGATGACTACCACCGGACTTGATATGGTAAGGTGATAATAATAATGATAAATATTATGAGAATTGAAATATATTAAAATTTAATATAATTAATAATTATTTAATTTATTACAATTGAATAATTTTATTTTTTAACATATAATTAATAATAATTATAATAATTATTTATAGTGTTTTAAAATTCATTTAGATGAATCGTGACTAACAGAGATGACGAAGAGACAATGATTTAGGGCCTATAACAAACAGGAATGGTCGTACTCATAGTCGTATTGTCATAGTTTCAACCCAGGGATTGAGAGGTAGGCATATCACGTCTGACATACCTACTACTCATGCCCATGTTGGTCCTGTTGGTTCGAGGTATTCGATCCAGCCTCCTCCTATTCCGAGTAGGGTTCGTACGCCTCACAATCCTTATATACCACTACCATATCATCCATTTGCACAGCCTCCTTCTTACCGTCCAACCTTATCTTCCTAATACCTGTACAACTTGGATACATCTAGTCATCCTAGTTATTACCATCCCTTGTACAACAGCCAATTATTATTGGTACTGGTGGTACAAATCCTCAATTAGATTCATCATTCGTAGATGATCTGTTGTCAGGATTCTCAGTTATTTCCCCGTACAACAACATGCACTTGGATTATTATGGGAGTTTTGGACAGATGTCTTCTTATACACCTGGGTAGGGAGAGCATTGTAGGGATGAGGGTGGCGAGGAGAAAGTTCAAGTAAGGGGAGGTGGCATGGATGTTCAAAGAGACAAGTTAGAGCATAAGTCGGAGCATATAGAGGGCCAGGGAGACGTGGATCTGGGGGGTGGAGGGACAATTTTCGAGGTTCCTCCACCATCATCAGTGAGTCGGCCTGGCAGGGGGAAAGGAGTTGGGTTTATACGAGATATAACAAAATCTGTGATGAGGTTAGTTAGGGAGTCCCGACCTTCATCAAGGCGACGTTCTGAGCCTGCGTTGCTGAGGCTTCGACTGCTAGGAAGATGAAGGGAAAGAAGGCTGATGACAATTCTTGGATAAAGATAGGACCTACTCGTGAAGGTCCATAGGAACTAGATATCATACCCTCACACAGCGGACACGTTCAGTTGCCATTTGTTGCGGAGAGATATATTTTACCATTTTTCCTAGAATAATTTCATTTTATAGTGTTTTAATTACTTAAATATATTATTTTTCATTTTATAATGTAAGAGCTACATTAGGACTTGTCCATCTACAATCCTGCATATTCCAGCACAGGTATAATACGCTTTTGAGTGCATTTATTGAGAGGTATAGCCGGACACCAACTAATTCCATATACCTTTTAGGGAGATGACTATCATTTTACATGACGTAGAGCTATACTCAGCATACATGCATATAGTGATGCTGTTGCCGTTGAGATGATACCACAGGCGCAACTGATCGCCTTAATAAATCGGGATCTTGGCATCAGTCTCACTAGTAGAGGTGATACTTAGCATGGTTCCACAGACATCTATTTTAGATGCTGGTGATGATCCTCAGCTTCCCATTGATATTAGAGAGCATCTTGTTACGTGCTATCCATAATCGCGAATTCCATCTTCACCGACAAGAGCGGCTTGAATGTAGTTCCTTACCATCTATGGCCTTTAGTGAAGAACCTTCAGAGGTGCAGCAGGATGATTTGGGGTGCTGCAATTTTGGCGTGGTTTTACAGGAATTTGGGTCTGGCGTCATACGCTAATGTGAGAGACTTAGAGGCTGCTACTCACTGTTGGAGGTATGTTATTGATTTATTACTATAATAAGACTTTAACATTTTATAATTTTTATATATATTATATTTATATGACCTTTATGTTTTAGGTATGGATATACCTCTATTTTCCATTGTTTGCATCATTAGTGAGACTTAGTGCATTTGTCCGCGGTCCGTATATCCAATAGTTTGAGCTGTTGGGAAGACACTTGGCAGTTCCGTGTTAGACTATCGGCTACGATTGGATACCATGAGAACATGTGAGGTTCGGTTGATACCATACATGACTCAGGAGATAGAGGGAGTACGGTTTGCCACATACTATAGAGCATTAGCCTTCTTCGATACTGTGAAGCCGTGCATAGTTGAGAGATGTATATGCCAGTTTGGTAGGTTGCAGGGCATTCCCACTCCTCATACATCATGTCACATGAGCATTATCAATCGGCTAGTACGAAGATTAGGTACATTGTGGAGCATACATTTATAGCGGCCTATTAGAATGACGCAGCGAGCCACTGTATAGATCCGAAGTATGAGACAGCTTGGATGCCTCTTTATGCTACTATGGCTTGCTACATAGTCTAGTATCTACTTCGGACCCACTCGTGCATTTAGAATCCTGATAGACTTTCTCCGGACTGAGTTTTCCCGTCACATCCTCACATTCCAACTGTTGTGGTCCTTGATGCAGTAGATCCATATATTGATGATGATGATCCTGATGATGTGGGTACTGGTCATGTGAGATTCATAGAGATCTCTCGGATTGTCCGATGTATCGACAGTTTTGTGTTTACATTTCTTATTTATTGTTGTCCTTTATTTTGCATTTCTTATTACGTATGTATTTTCATTTAGATTAATCGCATACTTTTTCGTATTATTGTCCTTTAGTATGTATTTGTTATTACATATTTATTTTCATTCGGATTAGTTATATACTTTTTTCTATTATTACAAAAAATTAAGTAATGCCACGAGTAATAATAATTATAACAACAATAATGCCACATGTAGGACATCGAGTAATACCATATGTTCTCTTAACTATATTAATAATTAAGATCTCAATTAATTACATTTATATTCGGAGGAGCATCTGTTGGAGGGGGACGTTCTTTTGCATAGAATTCTTCCCACTTTGCTAAATGAGTTCTCAAAAGGACACGCCAGCTACTTACATTATCCTGACACCACCATGACCACTATACATGTATAGGTGGCAAGGGAAAGTTATTTTTCATGTGTTCACGGGTAGTCCATCTAATGCATAAACTTTCGCTTTCACTTGTGGCTTATCGCTTCTTCCTTCTGTGGCTCCTCTTATGACCGGGGGTCGACCTGGTCTTCTGGACGTCTCCGGAGGTACTTGTTGTATCTTAGGGCACTGGTCCTTGGTATGTCCTAGTTTCCCACACTGGAAACATAACCTCAATTTTCGATAACACGTGTCTGCCATATATCCACTTCGTCCACAGTATGTACATACTTTATAGACTCCTCCATGGGTTAAGGTTTGCCGACCTCCATCCTCAATCCTTTGTTCACCACAAGGTCTCTTGGAATCTATAGATTTCCAGGGTCCTAGTCCAGGACGTTTATAGGGGTTGCAGCTGAGCTAATAGCTGCTTTCCTCAGTGTAACCACTTAATCCGCCATCTCCGTCCTTGTGGCGACTTCAACTGCTGCCACGAATCCCATTGGTGGTAAGGGTGCCAATGATCGCTGTAGTTCTACCCTTAATCTTTTCACAAATTGCTGCGTCTTGTTCTCATTCGTATATATCAATCTTAAGCCCTATTTAGCCAACCTATTAAACTTTACCGTATATTGGGCAACCATCAGGTTTTCCTATCTCAATTGTTGAAACTCATCCGCTCGCTGCTCACGAACCCATCAAGGTATGCATTCTTTTTTGAATTCTTCTTGAAAATCAGTCCAGGTCCATGTCTTGAGTGCTCGAGCTTCGGAAGCTCTAAGCCACTAATCCTTTGCCCTTCTATGGAGTTTAAAAGCTGCGAACGTTACCCTTAGGGCATCCTCATACCTAAGGGTATCATAAATATCATTTAGCTGTTCGAGCAATTGTGCCACTTTGGTTTCTTGCTCAGCTTCTCCATAGAACTCTAGTGGTTGAAACTTCAAAAATCGTTCTAGTGCTTTATCTGTCCTGGTGGCCGGTATTCGCTCGTTTCTCCTTGTGGCCATTGAAGTTTCTAACAAAACTCCGTCATTCTAATCATGAAATTTTCCATTACCGTATACGTAGCTTACTCTGGACGAGGTGTGTTTTCCCCAGTGGGTTCAGGATGTTTGCTTTGAGAATTTTTGGACACAGCCTCGTCCGCATGATAGGAAGGTCATGAATCTGACATGTTTCTAAACAACTAGAAAGGTTCATCACTAATAAACTTATAAGTTTGCAGCTACTCTATAACAAGTAAATATATAAACTCATCACAAGCACCAACATCAATACGTTTACATAAATATAAACATATATAGATATATATCTTAAATTCAAGATTTCAATACAAGTGGTGTCAAAATACAAACAAAACATCCTAGTCCAAACACTCCAAAAATATGTGACCGGGTTACTATACATATCCAAAATCCCGGGGACCTCCTATCTACTATCCCAAGGCTACTATATCAACCCTCAATCAAACAGCACTTATACCCATCCAAATAACTATATATAAAAAAAAAAAAAAATCCCTACACCCTATCCCAAGCCTACTCTGCCTAAGGGTGTCGGTTACCAAAACCTCTTGGCCGGGACTTCAGCTCGGCGGGGGCTCTATTCACTAAATCCCTAATAGTATCAAGGAACTGGGCGATAAACCGCTTAAGCCAGTCCCCCTCGCCAATCAACTTCTGAATCTCCCTCTCTCTGGCCGCGTGAGCCTCTCGTACCTGAACTAGCTCCGTCTCCAGCATAGCGGTCCTCCCTACCGCCTGTCGATGTGCCTGGCTGGCCATTTAGAATAGGGCATCCACCCTAGAAATCTCCTCTCTCAGCTACATGATCTGCTGTCCGGCGGCCTCCACCTGCTGCCCGCTCCATAAAAAATAGCCACAAATGGGTGATAACGGTACCGGGGATCCACCCACTGCGAGGGTGTCCATAGCCTCAGCACCTGCTGGTGCCACTCCTTTCGGCTCAGGTAGCATCCCTGCATCGGACTTAGCCTCGCTGGGGTCTTCCTTGATCAACACCCCAGGCTCCACTCTCTGCACCGCCGGTCCCTCTACGGTCTCGCTGTTCGAGAGGTCAATAATGGGGATCGGCTTTCTCTCGGAACAATCTCCCTAAGGGAGTATGATTACGAGGGGGTCGTCCTGCTGGACTTGCTCACGAGTATACCCTTCTGATATATCCATCGAAGAGTGTGATGTGCCATCTAGTACCTACAAAACAGAGTCTTAGGGTCAGTACTAACCAACAAATCGAATGGTTGACATCAAGGTTAAACGGTTAACTCCTATAGCTTGCCTAAAACCTAACAATTCAAACCTAGGAATGAACTTAGATGCTCTAATACCATATGTGATATCCCCAACCTTGCCACTAGGTCAACAACGGTTGAGTAGGGTATCTGCGTGCCTCTCGGCACTAGACTATAAGTCCCAAAAATGAGAGCCAACTCCGGGGCAACACTAGAACTATATACACAAAGTATGCATCGGAAAAACTTCAATAAACTTGTGATCACTAGTTCGTTCCAAACACAAGATTTAAAAAAAACTTCTTAAAACTGTTGCAATACAAAAATAAAAGTCTTACACCAACAAATCCTTATGACAATATAAACAGAAGAACTTTACAACTGGCCTAGGTCTAAGGAAACACAAAATATAATATGTGACAAACTAAACATAAAACATGTCCTAGAGAAATATGGTCCAAGACTCCATACCCAAAACCTCAACGGCTTATCGTGTCTCTGTCTATCCTGAGTTGATTTGAAGAAAAAACATGAAATGGAAAACGTGAGCGCGAATGCTTAGTGAGTCCACGTGTGTGTGCATCTCAATGATTCTTTGAAATAATGATGATGTAATTTCATGAAAACATTTTATGCAATATTCTAAGAAAACATTTTATTTTAACAATACTGATACTTGAACCAGAATAAGGGTTTCGAGTGCAGTTGGGAAGTTTGAACGGATCAAGACACATCAGCGTAGCTTCTACACCTAAATGTAAAGAAACATGCACTGCTACAGTCGGGCTCAACGGATAAGGTCAGGATCCATAAACGAGGTCATCAGCAACAAGTCTGACATCTCGTAGTCAATACCAGCCAAACATCATACGAGCGTTCGATTACCAAACAACCGCACTCCCATGTCATAGGTCAAAACATCAGGCTACAGATTCTTGGGGCACCTATCAAGTTTGCCCTTGGACCAACCTCAGTGTCGAGCCCCTCCTGACTCTCTACTAGGCGGTCGAACCCCACCGCAGAGCATGATGCAGTATCCACATAGACCGATTGGGCCATACCCTCCGCGCTCTATGCCCCTCTGCAAGTAGATCCACTCTCTTGAGTCTGAATATCCTCCATCGGAAGAGACTCTCGTACAGGGGACTAGCCACGTATAGTGTAATCCTCTGACGCTTCTGAACACATTAACATAATCCAGAACTATAACTCTGGTCGGAGTGGGGTTTTCTCATGTGTTTACAAAAAAAAAGGCCGTCAGGACAGAATCAGGTCATGGATATTTAATAAAAATTCTCATCCACCAGTTCACCACATGTTTATGCAAAATTCACATAATTATGCCAGATGTATACTCATGCATGTATACTCATGCTTTTCTAAACTAGAACATTTTTCCAACATACATAAATTTTCCTAGAAAACCTGTATACTATCAAATCCTGCTTCACAACAATTATAAACCATTTAAAAAAAAACCACACCTATATGGAGCACGACTCCTATGCATTGCCTAAGAAAACAGGTAACACATTGTGGAGAACATCTCCGAAAAAATACTAAATTGTAACATGCTGAACGTAATAAATATTTTGTAACAGATTCAGGAAACACGCCTTATAAGACTTCTAATATTTGCAAATATTAGAAAATAGGGTTTTATGGACTCACCTGGATGTGGCTCTGGTGCTATAATTCTACAAACATGATACCAATAAACACTTAAGTATAAATCCAAACATTTCTATTCGTCTCCGAAAATAAAATATGACAACTTCTTATGAATCTAGGATATAACTATACATATACTAATCTAAAGAGCCTACACTTCTTAACCCATCCATACTAAAAATCATATAAACCTACCAGTGATACTAAAAATGTATATAAATATATATGCTAACGCCATATACAAAAATTAGGCGCATATATGTATATATCAAGGTTAGTCACGCAAGTTAAGTGTATCAAAATTATACATATAAAACCATAAGTGTTAAAATCATTTTCAAGGGTCATTTATAAAAATACGTATCAAATTTATGAATGCCAAAATTAGTTACAAAAGTTATATATAAAAATATATACAAAGTTATGTACCAAATATATAGATATACAAGATTTTACTTATATAAAAAAAAATCTCATGTATACTAAAAATATAGATTTACCAACTATATATATACTAAAATTATTTGCAATAGTTATACATACCATAAACATGTATATATATATATGTAAAGTTATACACTAGCATTCATTTACAACAACTATATATATATATTAAAACATATAAAATACTTCATATCCTACATTTATTTATAAAAACCCCATGCATGTAAAAGTAAATATATTAACACCATATACAACAATTATGAACACCTCAAATATATATATATATATATATTCAAGTTGTACGTGGATAAAACAAAAAAATATATACATATGTATCGACATTTGAAATGAATATCTATAAATATGCACACTAAGAATATACATGTGAATATGTGTGCATGTCATCTCGGTTTGCATGATACTTGCAAAAATCATATGCATGTAAATATATATATATATACACACTAAGATTATATATATTAAAATTGTACATGTAAACATATATTTAAGGTACATAAATATTAAAACTAGACATGTAAAAATATATACTAAATATATACATATTTGAGAATATCAATAATTACGTGTACTAATATATATATATATATAAAGGAAAAATACATTAAAATCATTTATAAAAAATTAGGTATACAAAAAAATTTATTTTAGATAAAAGAATTATACCAAGAAAAAATTAAATAAATAAATTTATATAAGATTAAATAAGAGAAATCAACAGAAAAATTAAATAAATCTTAAACAAAATTATACAATTATTGAAATATCTAATAAAAAGAAAAAGAGAGGGAAAAAACAAGAGAAAAAGAAAGGAAACAAAAGATATAAAACACAACACAGGAGAAGACAAAAACACGGGAGAAGACAAAAAAAAAGAACCCAGCGGCAGTAGCAAAATCAAAAGGCAGAAAGGAGGAGCAGAAATAATAAAGCAAATAAATAAAAATAAAAATAAAAAGGAAAGGAAAAGGCAACTAACCTGGATGCTGGTGCCGGGAAGAAGGCAAAAAGAGGAGGAAAAAGGCAGCAGCCATTTCTCCTCCTCAAATACATACACACACACACACATATATATATATATATATATATATACACACCACACACACATGCAAGTCAAAGTGGCGTGAGACTCTAGACATGTGACATCTTTTTCTTTCTTTTTTTTTTTACAGCCATAATAATCTAATAATGTATTAAAAAATACTAATAAAAATAATAATAATATTATTAATAAAAGATAAAAATCCTTCCATAAATAAAATACCACCTTAAACCTTATACGAGATTATCGAGTATTTTAAACTGCTAAAAAGTGCATACCATAAATTCTTATATTTTACTACGTTAGACCCTGACTACTACGTTTACGTCAATCGCCCTCTCAAAATTGCGCGAGGTACTTACCGAGTGAGGCGTTACAAATTTTGTACTTATGGATATGAGTGAGGATGTTGAAGTCCTACTTATTTTGGGTCATCCTTTCCTCACCACTTCTAAGGTTGTAATCGATGTGGGGAAAGGAAAATTGACCCTTAGGTTATGGGAAGAGAAAGTTATTTAAGACTTCCCGATGCCATGCGTATATCTGGGAATCACGATGATACTTGCTTTATGATTTATTGATCCTTATATTTTTACTCACGTGCAAGGATTTGTCCAAGAGGATTCTTTAGTAATAGCTCTGCAATAGGATTCCCAAGGCGAGATGGACTCTGAGGAGGTTCAGTATTAACTGAGAAATTAGATGAATCAGATGTGGAAAAGACTACTACTATACAAGAGGATCTAAAGGTACCCCCAAAGCCTTCTCTTAAGACTTCATTTGAAGAACCACCAGAACTAGAGCTAAAACCATTGCCGGATCACTTGGAGTATTCTTTCCTTGGGGAAAAGTCAATGCTCCCAATCATCATCTCCTCCAAATTGAGCTTGTCCCAAAAACGAGCCTCGCTACGGACTTTGCAAAAACATAACAAAGCTATCGCTTGGAATATAGTAGATATTCAAGGTTAAGTCCATCCTTTTGCACCCACAAGGTTTGATTGGAGGAGGATTCTAAGCCTGTGATTCAACCTCAAAGGCGATAGAATCTGAACATGCAAGAAGTGGTAAAGAAGGAGGTGATCAAACTCCTAGATGCTGGAATCATATATCCTATCTAAGACAGCATCTGGGTAAGTCCGGTACAAGTGGTACCAAAGAAGGGTGGAATAATGGTGGTGGCGAATGAGAAGAATTAACTAATCTCGACAAGGATAATCACCGGATGGAGGGTGTGCGTAGACTACAGAAAATTGAATGAGGCCACTCGAAAAGATCACTTTCCCGTTCCATTCATTGATCAAATGCTGGAGCAGTTAGCAGGCCATCCATTCTATTACTTTCTCGACGGATTCTTAGGGTACTTCCAGATTTCCATTGCCCTAGAAAACCAGGAGAAAGCAATATTTACCTGCCCATACGGTACATCCGCATACATATGTATGCCTTTCAGTTTGTCTAATGCTCCTGCTACTTCCCAATGTTGCATATTACTATTTTTGAGGGGTTGGTGGGGGATATTATGAAAGTCTTTTTGGATGATTTTTCTATCTTTGGGAATTCTTTTGATGCTTGCCTGTCTAAATCTAGAAAGAGTTTTAAAAAGATGTGAGGAGAATCACCTTGTTTTAAATTGGGAAAAATGCCATTTCATGGTTCAAGAAGGGATAGTTCAAGGTCATAAAATTTATGAGAATGGCATTGAGGTAGATAGAGCTAAAATAGAGACATTTGAAAGGTTGCCTTTGCCTTCCTCTATGAAAGCGATTAGGAGTTTCTTAGGGCCTGCAGGATTTTATAAGAGATTCCTAAAGGATTTTTCAAAAATTACTAAACCTCTTACTATATTGCTTGAAAAAGATATGCCTTTTAATTTTGATGATAGTTGCTTAGCTGCTTTTAATCTGCTTAAAGAAAAGCTCATGAAGTCTCTAATTTTAGTCTCTCCAGATTGGTCTCTTTCCTTTGAATTGATGTGTGATGCCAGTGACTATGCTATAGGCATTGTTCTAGGCAAAAGAAGGGTAAGTTTTTCCAACCGATATACTATACAAGCAAGACTCTAATAAATGCCCAAGCGAATTATATGGCAATAGAGAAGGAGTTGCTTGCGATAGAATTCACGTTCGACAAATTCCATCCTTATTTAATACTTTCTAAACTCATAGTTTATATTGACCTTTCTGCTTTGAAGTACCTCCTTTCGGAAAACGATACTAAACTTAGACTTTTTAGATTGGTCCTTATTTTTTGTAGGAATTTGATTTAGAGATTAAAGATAAGAAGGGAACTAAAAATCTGGCGGCCTATCATCTCTCTAGACTAGAGAATCCCGATTTAGAACCACTGGATGAAGAGTAAATTGACGACACATTCCCAGATGAACAACTTCTTTTCTGTAAAGCTATCTTTGATGACTCACCTTGGTATGCTGACATAGCTAACTATTTGATTTCAAATGTTATGCCTGTAAGTAACACCCAGAAAAGGAAGAAGTTCTTTGCAGACTTAAAGTACTATTTTTGGGAGGACCCATACTTTTTTCCGCCATTGTGCTAATCAAATAATCCCATGATGCGTGGCTCACCCTGAAACGAAGAAAACCCTAAATTATTGCCATAAAGTCTAGTCGGGGGACATTATCAAGTCAACGGGGTGGTTCAAAAGGCATTCGAGTCGGGTTTCTACTTGTTGACCTTGTTTAAAGATGCAAAAAAATATATTATGAAATGTGACAATTTCCAGCCCACAAGTAACATCTCAAAAAGTAATGCTATGCCTATATATACTTTCCAAGTTTGTGAGGTGTTTGACTGTTGGGGTATTGATTTCATGGGCTCTTTCCTAATTCTTTTGGTAATCAATATATGTTGGTCGTTGTCAAGTATGTGTCTAGATGGGTTGAGGCTTTGGCCTTACCTACAAATGATGCTGGAGTTGTGGTTAAGTTTTCTAAAAAGTTATTCTCTCATCTTGGTGTCCCTAGAGCCATTATAAGTGATAGAGACACTCATATCTGTAACCAACAACTCGAAAAAGAGCTTAAGAATTGGGAGTAACCCATAAGCTAGCTACTCCCTATCATCCTCAGACTAGCGATTAAGTAGAAGTAGTAAATAGGGAAATTAAACGCATCCTTGAGAAAATTGTTGTACTACTCGAAAGGGAGCATAAAGTTAGATGATGTTCTTTGGGCCTATAGAACTGCTTACAAGACACCAATCGATTGTACCCTTTTCCGTCTGTTATATGAGAAATTATGTCATTTACCTGTCGAAATTGAGCATAAAGCTCATTGGGAAATTCAACTAGTTAACTTTGACTATGTTCACGCAAGTAAACAAAGGTTACTCCAGTAGAATGAGTTCGATGAAAGGCGATTGCAAGCGTACGAAAACTCGAATGTATGCAAGGAAAAGGCAAAGCGATGGCATGACAGACACTTTGTCAAAAAGGAATTCAAAAAAGGAGATTCAATGCTCCTTTACAACTCCCGCCTTTGCCTCTTCGCTGAGAAGCTTAAATCACAATGTCTGGGCCATTCATCATAAGAAAAGTTTTTCCTTAGGGCACCATAGAGGTAACGAACCCTGCAAGAGGCACATTTAAGGTAAATGGCTATCGCCTTAAACCATATTTCAGTGAGGACGTGGGAACACTTCAGAACGAGTCCTTCACTCTTCCAGACGAGTGAGATTGGCCATGATACCATGTTGTAATTTGTAATTGTATCAATGTTTCCCCTGTTTTCTTCCCCTATCTTAGCTGAATTACCTTAATTGTTCACTTTTGGTATTGTAAAAGTCCCTTGGGAGAGTTATTGACATGCTTAGACTACACCTTATGCATGGTAAGTATCATTAGATCAATTAAGAGCGAAACGGGGGCTGAATTGCACCCAACAAAGTATTTTCCAGTAGGACCGGTAGAACTCTACTGCAGACGGTAGGGTAACTTTTGGAGAACATCTGCCAGGTAGAAGCCTACCACGGAAGGTAGGCTTAATCTATCATCGACGGTAGGTCCGACAACGTTTTTCAACCTTGGAGAGACAAAAGACTACCACGAACGGTAGGCTTGACCTATCGTATGCGGTAGGGCCCCCTGGTAGTAGCGCCTTGAAAATTTTGCCAAAAAGCCGTCATGAGTTGTTTGCTCAAACAACCACAGGATAACCTCCCTAAACCTTTAAACTCCATTCTTCTTAAACTCTATCCTTTTTCCTTTTTAGTTACTTTCTTTATGTTTCATTTGTAGTTTTTTGCTTCTTTTTCGAGTTTTTTTTCTGTGTGGGGATGGCTTTCCGATTTGCTTACTCGCTTTATACTTGCGGGATTGCTTTCCATGTATTTGTTTGTTTGTTTTTTCTGTTAGTCTGGCCCTCACATTGAGGACAATGTGATTTTAAGTGTGAGGAGATATTTATGTCTTTTTATTCTTTTTCTTTCTTTCTCTTTTATTTTAACTTTTAGTCTCTTATTTGAAAATTTCCAAAAAGATCAGAAAATTTAAAAAATACAAAACTTTTAATTTCCTTTTCTTTTCTTATACTTAGAAAAAATCCAAAAAGATTTTTGTTTTGCCACTTTATTAAAGTACATAACTACAAAACTTTTTTCGTTTTTTTGAAAAGGTGGATTACTTGATCACTTTGAAAACCACAACTACTAATTTTCTTACATGATCAATGGTTTTCATGCACTTGTAAATGTCGATTAGTAATAGAAGCCTAAGAATCTTAGGGAATTATCATGATGAGAATCATTTTTCGAGTCTTTGGTTGCTTGTTTATGTTTTTATGTTCTTAGAAGCTAAGAGGTCTAGTCTAGGATGGCCCCAGAAATAATGGTCTTACACCTTCTTTGTACCGTTTGTGCCTTTCTTTCCATATCCTACATGAAATCGATCCCTAGTTCCCTTTTAGTGCCTTCATGCGAAGGGTTTCAATCCCTTCTTTTCTTTGTTCTTTTAACCTCACAATAAAAATAACCCTCAATTCGTGGAGCTAATGGTTAGTATATCTTTTTGGCCGTTTTGAGTGAGGAAAACAGATAAGTTTGGGGGGGTAAAGGAGTGAAGAAAGAAATTCTGTTATGAAAAAGGGTATTTTAGGAAATTTCAATTATTTGGTGCTTATAGTTGTTGAAAAGAGAGGAAAAGAAAAAGAAATTGATGCCTAAAAGAAAGAAAAAAAAAGTGAAAAAGAGAAAAAAGTGAAAAAAATGAAAAAAGTGCAGAAAATAAAGAAAAAATATGAGTGTTTGTTTTATTATTATAGTTAAATTCTCGAAAAAATATCAAGCCTCTCTTTCTTATACATGGTCATTCATGTAAATATTGATAAAAGTGTTGTTAGGTGGGATGTTCACCAAAAGAATGAAGTAGGATGTTCAAGAGTGAGTAAGAAGAGTGAAAAAGACGACTAGAAGGTTGTTCTTTAATGATGTTATCTACTCTTTCGGTTGCATTAGCTCTATCTCAGTTGATTTTGTTCTCCTTTTACCTTAATTTGTTATCCTATACATGTCTCAAGCCTAACATTACAAGTCGAAAATTCTTATCTAATTCGGGAACGACCAAGAATAGGGCTTAAAGTGGATAAGCGATAGAAAAATATGAGTTTGCTGTGCGTTGACCTTTAAAGTATTTCATTGTGCTAATTACTTGACATTCATTTTCTTTTGTAAAAAACTGTATGAGCAAAACACATACACACCTGCATCTTTGATCTGTAAAAATTGTTAATGACTTGTGGCAGACTTGGTGATTTTTGTCGTTCATCTATTTTGATTTACCTTTGGAGTTGGGTACTGAAGTATTCCACTGAAGTGGCCCTTATCCTTAGTTTTTGTTCGTTGGTATTATTTTTTTTATTTTGCTTTGTTTTTGTGATTATATCTGCTACTCTTGTTTGTGGTCGTTCTATGATCTCAATTGTTTTAAGTCCGCTTCTTTCGTTTTCATTATATCCTCGTTCCTTATTAAAAAGTGTCAACCTCCCTGTTTTTCATGTTTAGTTTATGTTGCTTGAAGGCAACCAAAGGATAAGTGTGGGGTATTTGATATGTGTTTTTTTTTCTATATTTCTAATGTTATTTTCGTCATTTTATGGTGCTTTTAATATGTAAAAATGCATATTTTAGAGTAATACCCATTATCCTTATCTTAGGTGCCTTCCAAAAAAGAAAATGAAGAAAGAAAACGTACAAAACAGAGAGAAAATGATGAAAACGAAGGCGACGGCATCAAAGAAGCTAACCCACTGCTTAAGGTAGGCCAATCTACCGCCAACGGTAGGCCCCAGAGCCACTAGTAATTCTTGGACAGAAACCTATCGGTGACAGTAGGCTACCCCTACGTCAACGGTAGGTCCCGACAGCAAAGATGGATTTTTTTGGGCAGAACTCTACCACACACGGTAGGGCTCGATCTACCGTGCATAGTAGATCCCAGCTAGAGTAGTTCTAATCCAATTTTAACTCTAATTTGATGTGATTTTTCCTATTAATAGGTTATTCTGCTATTGGGGAAAGAGAGCAGCAGTTAAGAGTAGTTAGTGGAAAATTAGGGGTAGATTTATGTTAGAGAATTCTTCAATTTTTACATTCAATTAGTTAGGTAATCATTAGATTTTCAGTAAATTTGTTCTTGGAGATTAAGATTTGAAGATCCATTATCAAGATTCGAGCTTCAATTGGGTGATTCGAGAGACGAGCTGGGGAGACATTTGGGACTTGGATTGCAGCTTCAATTTTCCTCCTAAGCTTTCTTTTCTTTACTCTTTGTTGAATTTAATGTTTAATTTCAGTTTTATGACAATGACTAGTGAGTAATTCTTTATGTTTGAATGAGGCTTGAACGTTAAACTTGTTTACGATGACTCCGGTTTAATTTGATGTATTCGATGTTTGTTTCAAATTAAGTTGTTCCCCATCTGTGCTTGTTTGCAATTTAATTATCGCGAGATTAGATTTATCGCAAGAATGCTTAAAATTGAAAAGAAAGAGCATTCTAGGGCACCCAATTGGGGATTAATTGGGGCAATTGATTAGAGATATGATTTTTCACTTTTAGGTCTTTTAAATCACCTAATATTACTGTGCTCATAATTTGTTAAGGAGAAAAGAGATTTTCCTATAAGGGTTAGTGAGTAGGGTGGCTTTCGCATAGAGATAAGAATTGCTCGATTTATAATGATGACCCAACTTAATTGATTCAACATCATTTTCTTTAAAGTTTTCCAATTGAATTAGTAACAAGTGAAAAACCTTGGGGGGAGGGGGGGGGGGGGGGGAATAAAGCTTTTGGCTAATTTGAAAACTTTTTGTACAATTACAAATAGAACCTCCGATTTTGTTTGAAAAAGAATTTAATAACTCTTTTTTAATAAAATTCCTAGCCAAACAAAATCTCTTTTATGAATAAGATTAAAACAATAAGCATAAAGATAATGTGCAAACCACAAAAGAGATAGTAGTGTACTCTCTCAGTAGATCTACATCCTCTACCTTGAGATTCAACTTAAGAATTTCACAAATTCACTAAAAACAAGTATTTACAAAGACACCACAATGAGGATCACCCTTCAAGGGTTTTGCACACAAATCTCAAAGATCACAAAACAATACAATATATTAAAGGATCACCCAAAAGGATTTTTCACAAAACCTTTGATCACAATTATAAATGAAAGATTAGAGATAGAACAGTATTACCAAAAAGCTTGATAAGATAAGATACAACTTTTTTTGCAATTTACTTCTACAAGCTTCCTTTCCTCCTTCTTTGAAAGATGATCAATAATGAAGCTCCAAGGAATCTTTTTCTTTTATTTTTAGTAAGATAAAGAGGGTTTAAAATGTGCTCTTTAATGCTAAAAAAATTGTTCTTAAATGTTCTCCAACTGCTTATAATTTATGGATGATCATCAACCATTTTATATGTGAAGGTAAAAAACTAGACGTTACTGTCAACAACAACGGTCATTTTTGTTACAATAAAAGTAAAAACCGGACGACCGGTTTCCAAAATATGTCGTTCGATATTCTTAATGAATAGAAATCGAATGACTATTTTTCAAAATCAGAAGACTGATTTTTAAAAAGCTAGAAAAAATCGGATGACCGATTTTCATTTTGAAATCTTAAAATTCGAACGTTCGATTTTCTAAGAAGTAGAAATCAGATGACCGGTTTTCATTTTGAAACCTTAAAATTCGGACGTCCAATTTTCTAAGAAGTAGAAAATCAGATGACTGGTTTTTAGGCGTAGAACAAAAATTGGACAACTGGTTTTCCTGTAAAACATAGATTTTCCTTCACATTTAAACATGTATTCTTGATACAACTTTAAAGAATTGTAATATTTTTAAATCATCAAAACTTTAACAAGAGAACTTAGTTTTTTAAGGATAATTTTGTCAAAATATATTTCTTTAAGGAGCTAACATAAATTGATCAAGAATTAAAGAAACAAGTTAGGGAGTTTTACATAAATACCTCATAAGATACCCCTAATTATTCTTCTTGTCTTCAAGGTTTTTAATTTGATCACTTCATCTTCATAAACTCTTGTAGTCTTGAGTGATCTTTTGCTTTTTTGTAGATTACCCTTGAGACTTCTCTTGTGCATCTTTTGTTCTTCTATATAAAGCTATTCCTAATTATCAACAAAGCACAAATTAATGATAATCAAAACATTACAAATATACCCTTAGGGCTTACCACAAGGATTAGGGGGATTCCAAAATCTAAACTCTTGCTTTTATAATTTTTTAAATCTTAATTTTATTACTTTGCTTTCTTTAGTTGTTAAACCGTATTCAGCTTTTTAATTTAATTCTTGTTCAAAACCAATTTTCCTTTAGACTAAACATTAGAGAAGTGATTAGTACTTAAGTTTTTATCGTTCCTCGTGATTCAACACACGGGTATAACTTGTTTACTATAGTGATAGGTCCACTTGCATGTTGCTTAGTATAGTAGTTCATTCCCTTGTTTTTAAACCTACACATCATCTGTTGTACAAAATCAATGTGTGTGGCAACCTCCATTTGCGGAGCATAGATTTTGTCTATGCCACATTCGGGCCAATTTCAACAAAACTTATAAGAGCAGTGATTTAAAAATTTTAATGGGGCAAGCTTGATTCCAAGTTAACTGATGGAAATTTGATCATGTGATGAATGGAATTAAATTAGAAATGTGGAAGCGTATGATTATTTAGTTAAGATCCCGTTAGAAAAGTGGACGCTTGTGCATGATGGTTAGCATAGGCATGGAATGATGACCACAAACATTTTAGAAGCACCGAACAATGTACTGAAAAAGGCTAGGGTTTTACCATTAAAAGCCTTAGTTGAATTGATATTCAACAAAGTTTTTAGGTACTTCAACCAAAATTGTTAGGAAGCCCAAAACTGTGTCCGACATTTTCTGAAGAAAGTTTTTGCCAAGTATCTGCAAATTGAAGCAAAATCAAGAGCACACACAGTTATTGCATAATGCACAAGATGGTATTTACATGGTTAGATCTCCCATACGTGTTGATAGTCGAGGCAATTGCGAATGCACTTTGAAAATTAGAAAGTCGAGCAGTTGCAGGAAATGGCACGAATATACATTGTCTTGTTCACATGCTTTTTGTAGTCTATAGAGAGAGTGGTAAAAGGATTGACAAATTAGTGCTGGACATATATTCACTAGCAACTTATAAACAAACATAACAATCCAAATTTTATCTAGTTGCTCATGAGGACTTTTGGAAAGAGACCCCTTACAATTTGACATGCTTTCCTACAAATATGAATAATAAACAGGGTTGGAAACAAGGTACAAGGATTTGGGGAGAAATGGACTATCAAAACCTAGATTCTCCTTCAAGATGTAGCAAATGGTGTATGCCCAGATATAACAAAAAAACTTGTACTAACCCCAGTACAAGCAATGTATAATTTTTTTTCAAGTGTTGTAATATTTTTCCTTTTTATATTAATTTCCTTTTATATTAATGTTCTATTGTTCGAGTTAGTTACTTCTACGTACTTTTTATAAATTCTTTTTAATTAAATCAGTTATAAATTATTATAATAAAATAAACACTGACATATAAATTCTTTTTGCTTAAATCGGTCATAATTATTATGATTAAATTATAAACACCAAGTGACATTAAAAAAAATACTTTCTCTTCCTTTTTTGGGAAAAAATATAAGTTTTGATTCATTCTTAAAAAAATAAAATAAAAGTTTTCATTCATTCTTAAAATAAAATAAAATAAAATAAAATAAAATAAAAATCTAATGTGGCAGATAATGTACATATTGTGTGCGTTATTAGCTCAAAAAATGTAGATGGTGTGTGCATTATACGCCACCTAAACACGTTATATGTCATCTAAGAAAATTACACAGCCACCTAAACTAATCACTTCGATAAATTGTGGTTTAGCCATAACGCACACAACATGTGCGTTATCAATTAAGATATGCGTGTTATGTCCAGCCTAGAGATAAAAAGAAATGCCCGGCCATTTTGTGACATTTTTCAAAAACTAGTCCAAATAGGGCAAAAAACCGTCATCATGTGATCACTGTATAGAGGATTGGTTAAGGGCGTGATTGGATAAATTTTAATTTTGAGAATTTTAATTTTTTGAATAAATGATATGTTTGGTTATCAACATATTTACCTTGTTCAAGTTTGTTCCTTAACAAATGTTTTTTATCTTTTTTTTCCCTCAGCTAATTACAACAACCTTTTTGGTCCTTTTGGACAAACTGCAACAATTTTGATCGTTGATCAACGATTCCTCCCCAGTTATATTAAAATAAAAAGGATAAAAATAGAAATTCACACAACTAAAATCTTTTTTATTTTTTGTTTACATGAGTTGTGTAAATTTCTACTTTTACCCTTTTTTATTTTTATATAATCGAAAAAATTATTGACCACTGGTCAAAATTACTAAAATTCGTCCAAAATGACCGAAAAGGTTAACTGTAAATTAGTTGAGCACCGAAAAAGATAAAATTATTTGTTAGGGACCAGATTTGGACAAGGTAAATATGTTAAGGGCTAAAAGCAACATTTACTCTTTTAGATTTCGTAAAAATTAAGTTGTTTGTGAAAAAATGTACAACCTGAAATGAGAAAGTTGTATTAATTTCAAAATAGAACTTTTGTGAAAATAAACTTTAGAAGTAAAATTTGTGGGATAATAAGAAGAACGTATTAGTGAACATACCCTTTTTATCTATTATTTTTTTATGAATAATATATCACTATGTAAATAGATATGCCAAATTGGAATTGGAACGTCAAACCGAATCAATGGTTAAAGTTTTTAAGGTTCTGGTTCTAAATATGGTTCCTATTTGAAACCGGAATTATCTTTTAATGAAAGAACCAGAACCGCTAGTTCTAAACCTTCGGTTCTAAAGATTCCAATGAAAAATAATAAATTAAATTTAAAGCTATATTTTAAATGGCTACATTCATGATTCATATAATCGTTTGGTAACCCCTAGTATATGAGATTCTAGTCATTGACATTTAAGTTTATATCCTACTAGCTTGTTCCCCGTACTTGAAGCACAGGTGGATATTTATAGTGAAATACATGTGCCTCTAACTTAAAAGAGAAGCTAATTTTTCCACCTCTTTCTCTCTCCAAAAGAGTAAGAGATAAAATTATTTCGTGAATAATCGAATAATGTTATGAAAATAATTAAATATGTGGATTTCCATAAGAGATAAGAATATTTAAGATAAAGTCTATCTCCTAAAGAGATAGATATTCTGAAGATATAGACATCCCGAAGAGATAGATATTCTAAAAATAGATATCTTGAAGAAATAGAATCTAATGAAGAGATAATGATAGAGTTTTAATCTTATCTTAGATATGATTATATATGGTATAATCTGTCCCCTATTCACTCTCTGTCTCTTGTATCCCTGAGCCCTAAATAGGGCCCTTACCTTTCAGTTGTAAACACATCTCAGAGAGAAATCAATAAAAGTTCTATACTTTTCTCTCTATTTTTCTGTCTCTTTTATTCTCTATATAATTTTCTAATTATTCTTTATATTCTCTTATTTATTTTAGTACACCTATGACGATCACAACAAGTTTCATAACGTTATCAGCATGATGCTCCTCCTCCCGTCCTCTTCTTGAAGAGGATGTGGTACTCCTTTCTCTCCAAGAATTTTCTTCTCTACATAAATGTCCGCCTCCAACTCCATCACTAGACTCTCATTGAATGTTAGAATTTTCAAAAGATGAAGTAGAAGAAGCTTTAGTGCATCAATGGTAGAGGACAAAACAGTGGCTATATATAGTGCATAAAGTTTACATGGAGCCACACAATCATTGGTACCCAACCATGTTTGATTTTTTTATCTTGAAGGTTTTTGGGTTGGAGACAAAACGAAATTGTTGCTGGACAAGTTGCTGTCGTGGTAGTAGTGATGAATCAAAAAAGCATATATGAATAGTGTATATTATGGGGCTGAACTATTACAAATTGGTGACCAGGATACCAGTGTTGACTTTGTCATCAAAGAGTATTGCGCCAATGCTATTTAATCCAATATTGAAAAAACCGAACCAGAGATCGAACTATTCAAGCTACTGGTTCATTGGTCAACTGGTCAAACCAGTGATCGAACTGTATAATAATATAAATATATAAAAAATTATAAACATATATTAATAATTCATCCACATACACATTATATAGCAATCACCACTAAATATAATTTAAATAATTAAAGAATATTATAATCTTATTAACTTAAAAAATACATAAAAAATAAAATTTCTAATGAGAAAATAAAAAAAACTCAACAACCAGTCACCGGTCCGATCGCTCCAATTGGTCATTCAACCGGTTTTTGACTAAGTTTGACCGATTCAATTTCCTATTGATTTTTTGAGAAAAGCAGACCGGTCTAAGGTTCAAGCAATCAGACTAGCCGATCCGGCCTGGTTTTCTCAACACTAATTTATTCAAGACAGGTATTTCTTTTCCTTAAATTTTGACTATAAAATCTCACTTTTAGCTTATGTTATTGTGTGTTTTTGTCTTGTAATTATTTATCTAAATTCATCTAGATATATTGGGTTTTGAAGAAACCATTAAATAATAATAAGGCATCAAAATCACTTGAACACTTGTATATTTTAGGGGGAATAGACAATCACCAGAAGTTGGTTGTTATACAATTATAGATTTATGCAACCTCTAAGAGTTTCGTTATTATACAAATACCAATTGTGTGTTGTTATGCTTGTGGCTAAAACATTTATATGTATCAGTATGCATAACTACTTCTATCACATATAGGATGTCTCCTCAATCAAAATCTATGGAGAAAATAATATTCGTGATATAATAGAGAAATATTTATATCCTTCTCATATTTCAAATATATTCTCCTGCAGTAAGAATATCGAGAAAAGTGTTTTTGAACATTTGATTAAATTAGTCTCACATCTTTTTTAGACTAAATAAAAATTAAGTCATTGATGAAATATTGTAATACTGGCTGACTAATTGATTTTATGTCATTCCCTGAAGTGAATGCATTAAACTTATAATTTGTTTATAAAATAGATTTTAGTCATGACAACAACTGCGATTTAAATATTACTTATAATTATCACAATGAATCAATAAACTCTCAATACATAGAGTTTCACCATAAGTGAAAATAGTGAGAAAGGGAAAGAGGATATATTATAACACTTTATAAAAATAGTTATCGATGTTAATCGTTTCATACCTGAAATACGCTATTTGAATTATTATTAAGCATCATCTAAAAAGGAATATGAAAGTTTTGTTTACTCCCGAAATTATGCTACTGACACTAGTGATGCTATTACTTATGCCATCAAAATGCCACATGCAAATGATGTCAATTACTAAAAATATCCATATGATTTCTTTTATGGTTGTTAGATATTTTTAAAAGAATCAAATTATTTTCTTTATATTCTCCATTTTAAAGTTTAGAATTATTATTTTATATTGTATCGTGAGAAGAAACATCTCCAATTAATAATGGTGCATGAGGATATTTTTGACATAAATGTACAAAAGTATAATGGTAGTACAATGTTCGAGAAGAACTGATTGATTAAAATTCCAGAAGAGTTGATGTTCTTACACGAAAATGCTAAATATGTAATGCATCTTCTTGATAAAGTGTCTACGAATATTATTTTTAGTCGCCGTGATATTTTTCATCATCTTGAGACATTGGATAAGAAATACTCATTACTATTATTGTTCTATGAATATATACTACCATTTATTTTCTTGTAATTTGAATTGGTCCAAATAAATGAAATTGAGATACGATTGTTCGATAAACCTGAAGTTTATTGATTTAATAAATTTATTATTTGCATGATCGATTAGACCGTCCCAGATCTTTCAAATACGAGGAATATTTGGGAATTCATAAAATAATACGGAACCACAAGTTTCCTAATACGACGAATTCCATGTGCTATTTATTTTAAATACAAATTTATTTTATAAATATCATGAGTACTACTTTAGAGTTATATGTGTTACTTTGGGATGATACAAAAATATTAATTGATGCACCGAAGAAATAGTTGTATATATATTGACTTGTAACTTGCAGTTTACGATATCTTAATAATGAGCTCATACTTTAAATTCTTCCTAAGAGACAATTTGTCCTACCTATACTAGTGTTAATTAAATTAATGTTGAACATCTTGCAGAATATGTTCATATACTAAATGGTCTTGTTATGAATTGAGAAAACCAAGAAGCTAAAGGTTTATATAATGGACTATGCAATAGTGCGAGGTTGAAAAAACTCAAAGCTTTTGAAGATAACAACATGATTGTTTATATGATGGAAGCTTTGAAAAGAAAATTGGAAGGGTTTGAAGGCCAAGAAAGCATGTCCAAGTTCGTCTCTAAGTGTTCAATTAGCAAGGATCAAACAGGGGAACACATTGGAGGAGAAAATGGCTAAGTTTTGGCATGGAGCTACCCTACCGCCACCGGTAGCCCCTGGCTTATCGTCACCGGTAGGATTCTATCAGTACACCTCAAGAAAACAAGGCCCATACCACTGACGGCAGGTTCCACCCTATCGTCACCGGTAGGTCTCGGGAGGATTATTGTTTAGTCGCCCTTTTTTGTAATTCAAGTTATTTTTACAGCTTTTAATTAAGGGGTTTATAGGTAATTTAAGCCATTAATCACTTGTTTATCTAGGGGTTAACGCTTAGCCTATAAATACCTCATTATATATTGATTGTAACTAATTTTGGAAGTTGAATGAATTTTGCTGAAATTGTGTGCTAGAGGTTTTGAGGTCTTGGTTTCCTCAAGGTTTTTGCCATCAATTTGGGAAAAAGCTTAGTCTCTCAATGTTAGGTCTGTGAGGCTTGTTTCTCATAGGTTTTCTATTGGAGTGGGAAGCTTCAAAATCCTCAATAGAGGTTCTTCAAGAAGAGGTAATCTTGGGAAGGATTTGGATCGAATTCAACAATCACAAGAGGATTCATATCAAAGTAGTATCAGAACAACATCCAATTGAAGGTCAAATTGAATTTTAATTTGATTAAATTCATGAAAATAAAAAAAGTGAAAGTACTTAATGATCGAACAAAATTATATGAAGATCATGCGAAAATTGAGAACAGAAAAATTGTTGTGAAAATCAATTGAAAAATTGAATGTTTATCTGTGAATTTGTTGATGAAATTTTATGGAGATGTCCTCCTTTGAGTTTTGATACATTTGAAATAATTTATGCTCAATTTGGAGGTCATTTGGTTGCTCAATTGAATTGAATTGTGGAATGTGTTTCAGATTCGTGAATACAGACAAAGTATTGATTGATCCGAACATAACTTGTGTTATACTGATCCAATTCCAACAAAATTTGTGCTTACATTCTTCTTCTTCTTCGAGTGAGAAATCTTCATGAATTAGTCTCATATGTTTTTGGTTCATTGTTTGTGAGTTATCATCGTTTTAGTGTTAGGGTGTCATTATCCTCTGTTTCCTGGAAATTTTTGTTCAGTACTCTTATGTTCTTTGTTTAAACTAATTGTTTTGATTTGCTCTTTTTTACTTCTAATTGTTTCCTTGTGTACTTTTAATCATTTTTAGATGATCAATCTTGTTTGTTGGCTCAATTCCATGGATAAAATTCTTTGAAACTCTTACACATTAAGTGTTTGATCTTTTGCCTCATTGAACACTTATCCAACTAAGTGCTTGATTGCTTTACTTGCTTGGGATTGATACTCTTGGTTTGAGTTGGTTAAGAAGTTTGAAGGGTCTAAAGAGACTTGAGTATTGAGTGATTGGAAAATGTAAGAGGGTGAGCTTATCTTTATAAGAGCCATAAAGAGTGTTAAACACGAGTGACTTGAGTGATCATCAAAGAGTGTAAACACTAAGAGAGTGATTGGGAGGTCCTTTTGTTCTGTTTTCTTTGTTTAAATTGCAGGTTTTAAAACATAAATTCCAACGTAGAAGGTGATTTGTGTCATGTGCAACAAGCCTTGAAAGGATTGGAACAACAATTGTCATGCTTAGCAAAGGATGTGAATTAATTAAAAAGAAGAGGAAGCTAATTATGAACAAAGTAGTAGAAGAGGCTTTTGTGGACATCCAATGCATGATAACCAATAGGGATATGGTAACTTTTCTCCTCATACTAGATCTTATGAGTATAATTCTTATGATTGCTATTAGAGCAATAGATTTGGAACTAGAAATGATTATAATGATATATCTTATAAAGGAGTTCCAGACATGATGTTAGAAATGGAGGAAATTATGTGAATATAGATGAAAGGTTCCATAAAAGAAGAGATGATTATAGGAAATACTATGATAGCTATAACGATGGAGGATATAATTATAGAAGAAGTTCTCAAACTTTGGGAACTACATCAAGACCTCTTAGTTACAACAAGTGGAACTTTTGGTCCTTATGATTATGAAGCATGGAGTAAAAGGTTGAGTAATTGTTCTATTCCTATTGTGTAAAAGAAGAAGATAAGTTCCAATTGGTGTTAAAATCTCTATCTTATGAGCTCAATGTTTGGTGGAATTCTAAGTGTGAGAATGGAAGGATAACAAGAGTTCAACTAATCAAGACTTGCAGCTTAATGAAGCAATCATTGAGGAATAAATTTGGAGTTGAAAATCATGAAAGACAAAGAAAGGTCAAGCAAAGGAAAAATTCATGGAATCTTCAATACTTGAAATGTCTACAAAAGCAAATGAGCTTTCACAAGCTCAAGATGTAATTGATAGAAAAGTCATTCACCATGAGAAGAAGAATACATGTACCTTTGTAAGGGAAGAAAAATCAAGAGTGGAAAAATTGAAGAGTGTTTTGAGAACAAAAGAAAGTGAAGGAAAAAGAAAAGAGAGTGAGTGCTTTATTAAAATTCAAGAGAGTTTAAAAGAAGAACAAGTGGAAGAAAAGCAAGATGAGATTTTAAAGAGTGAGGAAACAAATGAATAGATGAGCTTAATGATTTTTGAGGGAGATAAAAGAGAGGAAATGAAACTGAGTTGTTGTGACATTAGTTCATCACTAAACTCACTTTCTAGTAAGGAGGGGAACTTGTTTACTAATTCTAATAACCATTTCCTTGCTTTCTTTTCTCAAAGTGTGCAGAAATTTGAAGCTCAAAAAAAGGAAAATGAAGGAATTCTTGGCTACAAGCTTTACAAAACCATAAGCTTCCTTCCTTCTACATCTTTCTTGTCTTTTGATTTCATAATCAATGAATCTTATAGTTGTTCTTTTTCTTTATTTTGTGATAGAATTCAAACTCAATTCTTGAACTTATTAACTACAACTTATAGAACAAATTCAAATCGTGGGATGAAAGCTAAAGAAGAAGGCATGGGAAAGGAACTTAGCATTAGCTTTGAAGACACATCACTAAGTCTTTCTTTAAATCCTTTTCTTTTATACCGTGAGTTCTCTTTTAAGGAGTAAAGTTGTTCTTAGAGTTGTATGCCTCTTATGTGACTTTGATGGGAAATGTGATGGTTATTGTTTTCACTTGTGATCTAGCTTTTGATATTGATCATATTCTTAAGTGTTCATTTCCATGTCTTGAGAAACAACTTTTGGTTAGTAATGTTGGAATTAAACCATCTTACCATGACCTTGATTGTTACATGATAATCTTTTTTTTGATCTTCTTGTTGCTAATTTCTCATCGTCTTTTGCATGTATGTGGAGTAAGATTCATATCTACTTTAGATCTTTTGTTGAAAGTGGTTTTGATAAGAGAGTTAGTTGGTTCCCTTGGTCTATATATAGTGATTTTCATGCTAAGTTTAAAGGAGAGTTTGTTGAGAATTGTGATTATGAATCATCTTTTCTTTATAGTTTTATGAAAAATCTTGATGGGTTTATTCCTTCCATTCAATTATTGAGTCTTGTGAGTCATAAATGTGAATTTCCTCATGATGAACAAAATATTTTAATTACTGTTGGATTTTTGAAAGCTTTGTTGTTAGGAAATCTCCATGGGTTTCAATTTTATCATTTTCATTCAAAGGAATTTAAGTGGTTGCAATTTTGTGGAAAGAAAATGAATGGTAGTTTTAAGGTGTTTAAAGTTCATCCTTGTGATCTTGTGAAAACTACCTTTGAAAATAGTGTTTCTGAACTAGCTTTGAAAGATCTTGATGAGAAACTTGTTTATCCTATTTCCTTTATTGATTATCTTTTGAAACGTGACATTGTAAAAGACTTCCTAGTTCAAAACACAACTTCTTGTGTCAAGCTTTTGAATAAATTCATTGATGATATTTTGCTTTATTCTCTAACCTCCAAGGAGTTTTTGGACGACTTGATTTCACTTTTCTATTGCAAGGAGGAACTCGGTATACTCTCTCCATTGAAGGAAATAGAACATCAAAGTGATTTGATGACCGGTGTGGCATTGAAATGTGCTACTCATGATAAGGAGTCCTATGCATTATTTCTCCAAGAACAACAAAAGTTCAACAAGTGGCGTGCAAGAGGAATGGCATTCTCAAAGACATTTCTAGATGTTATTTGGTACAATAGAGGTAAAGACAATGTTGTAGCAATTGTTTTTGTCAAAAAGGTAGATTCTAATCTTTACTTTACAAGCTAAATTATTTGGTTTTGATATGCTTAAGGAATTACATATTAGTGACAATGAATTCAAGAACATATTTGATGCTTGCATGGTTATGCATAATGATGAGTACCTTATACATGATTGTGTTCTTTACCTTCTTGGTAACTTGTGCATTTCTCCTTATTACTTTAGATTGTTGAAAGCTAAAGAAGCTCATAGTGGTGGTTTGATGGTTTGTTTTGATATTTCCAAAACTTATGTTATTTTATGTGAGCATTTCTTTTGGGTTGGTATGAAAGAAGATCTAGAACGGTTTATTGTTAATTGCTTAGAGTATAAAAGAGCTAACTTTATTATCTTTGCCACATGAACATTATATTGCTTTGAATGTGCCTAGAGAACTTTGTGTAGACGTATCTATGGTATTTGTATTTGGATTACTTAAGTTTCTTGATGGCATGGCTTCTCTATTTCTTGAGGTCTTGGTTCCCTCAAGGTTTTTGCTATCAATTTGTGAAAGAGCTTAGCCTCTCAAAGTTAGGTTTGTGAGGCTTGTTCCTTATAGGTTTTCCATTTAAGTATGAAGCTTCAAAATCCTCAATAGTAGTTCTTCAAGAGGAGGTGATCTTGGGAAAGATTTGGATCCAATTCAACAATCACAAGAGGATGCATAGCAGGTCCTGTAGACCATAAATGTATCATTATGAATAAAGTAGCACTTGTTTCATATTTTTACAAATAAATTATAAAATCTCCCTTTGTAATTGGTTGTGCTAAGAAATTATATATTCTTCATCTGTGAATTAAAAGTATGCTATTATTTTCATTGTTTCACCAAAAAGTAGATGGGCTTATATATTTTGGGCATAGAATATCAAAAGAGACATTCATAATTTGTTGATTTTGAATATCCTAACATTAAGAGGAGAAAATATATAGTCGGATGAAATATTAAATACTTGTGTCTCATCTTGATATTTATATGATATTTGAACCAGAAGTTCAAAGAATATGGCTAGGCGTGTTTTTTGTCCAACATCCAACCAATAATACTCCTAATATATTTGATGTCCCTGAAGGACAATTTACCACAACTGAAATGTATTAAGATAAGTCGATTCTATGAATATGATCTCCTCGCATATGAAAGAAGCAAAATTTTGGATGGTCATTATAAAGTCTAGGAAATAAAATTCCAGAAGAATTTTCCAAACATGACCAATTTGTATCATTTCCATAAGAAATTTAGCTACCTGAAAATTGTGATATTATAAGATCTCATTATAATAGGTCATGATATAGAATGAATAGAATCGCAAAATATAAGAGTATTTATGCATATAGTGGTATTGAATTAGAATGATTTTTTTTAAATCTGTAGACTGATAATAATATATAATTTTTGTATGAGAAATATGAAAAGGTAGTCCGGACAAGTAACAAGTACAAATGAAGTGTAAGTAACTTCTAGAATGAATTATACACCTGAAGTGTAATCCAGAATGATAGTTATGAATATTTATGATATGCAAACTATGAAAATGAGTATTTATTATGAATTGTCTAAAATTTTTCATAAAAGTCTGTCATTACTTACGAACAAATATTTCTAGAGGAAAATATTACTACTTTTCGTAATGGTACACAAGACAATTGAAATCGTTTGTCTATGTTATCATTTGATAACATGAAGTTCTTGATGAACTTAATATCTATGAAGCATATGAATGAGTTGTTCTAGAAGAACATAATTTTTTTAGTGAATTTTATTAAAAAGTGAGACTGAAATATGAAGTATGTCAATTGTCCATCTATACTTGTCTTGGCGAAGTATTGTTCCCCAAATCAGGGGAGAAAGTGAGCTTATAGTAAGACTATTCTATGAACATTATCTACTCACAAATATAAGTGAACCAAAAGTTCACGAGATTGTCATATATATATATATATATTAATAGAGATATATAAGTATATATATAAATATGTATATACATATATATATTAATACATATATAAATATATATGTATGTATATATGTACATATATTAAAACAAAGCCTTAATGATGCCACGTGACATCCTCTCATTCTTTTCTTCGCATGCAAAAATAAATAGAGAATATAATATATAATTAATAATGATAACTATCTCTCTCCATTTAAGATGGGTTACATAAAATTAATATAAAATAATATTAATCAAATTAATATTCTCATAATAATAAATAATGGGAAGATTAAACTAATAAGAATGGATAATAACAAAAGCTTATATTTTCTTTCTAAAGCTAATTTTTGTCTAAACAAATTTCTAATTTCTAATTTTATAATATAATTATTTTTAAATACTAATATATATACATCTATATATATGTGTATATATATATAAACAAAGCCATAATGAGTGCTATAAGAGTCTCACGTGGACACCCTCTCCTTTTTTCTCCCTATACAAAAATAAAAAAATAGAGAATATAAGAGATAATTATCTATGAGTGTTAAAACCAACTCGGGTATCTAAAAGTTCTGCGCGAAAATAGTTCATTTCTTTCCTCTATTTTCTCTCTCTTCTCTAATTTCTCTCTATAAAATTTTTTGAATTATTCACTTTGAAGTTCGTAGAGAGGTACATATCAGTGATTTTTAAAATTATACACAAGAAAGCATTGATTTAGAAATTAAAAAAACACTTCGAATGGACCAAAAAACGAATTTTGTACGATTTTTGCCCAAACCAGCGAAATTCTCCCGACTGGTTGGCTTTGGTGATTTTGGAGTTATTTTATTTTCTTAATTTAAAAAAAAACACAAATAAATGTGTTTTTCTCGACCAGGCGAAATTCCTAATTTTGCTAGGGTGGGCGAAATTCTTTCTTCTAGCTGGGAGAAGGTCACTTTTTTTGTATTTTTTGCAAATAATCTTCAAAATCATTCATGTGAACATTCTTATGATCTTCGAAGTAAAGAATTGAAGATATTTTTTTAGAGAGAAGATAGAGACAAAGTGAGGTAGATAGAGAAAGTGAAAGTGAAAAATGAATTATTTTCATTGAACTTCTAGATTCCTGAGTTGGTTTTATTATCTTATCCCCTTAATCAACTCTTTTATATGTTTGTGATAGATAAGCCACGTTTGATTATAGTAAATTTTAAGGTTTTTTTCTTTTATTATACTTGTTTTTAAAAAAAGCTACTAAAGTAGCCTACCTTTTTTTTTTTTATCCAGATTCTGGCCATAACGCACAATCATTACAAATGATAACACACAACCATTGTCCGTTATAACTTAATCTCATATTTACTCCTAATCTGCTGATGTGGCGGATAACGCACAATAGTCGTGTGTTATAAACTAGTGATAATGCACAAAGATTGTGCATTATCTGCCACGTCAGTTTTTTTTTTTTTTTTTTTTTGATTCTTTTAAGAACTCAAAATTTCTTTCTATTTTTTTTCAAAACTTATAGTTATTAATTTTTTTAAAAAGGCTGTACTATATTATTTAACTTATTTTATTGTGTTTTTTATGGTAATATTCATAACCGTTTTTAAAGAAAAGATGTTTAACTTATAACCATTTTATGGAAAAAAATATGAAGAAGTAATAATAAAGATATTGTAAATGTTAATGTCAAAATTTAGAGCAACGAAGTAGTAGTTAGAAAAAATTCTAAGAAAAATTTCATTAATAGATACCCTGTTTTATTACAACACTTTCAAGAAAACAAACTTATGCATTGCTTGAACCGGAGTTATTACAATTTTTCCTATTATGTATCAGCATGCGACATTTGCCACATCTTGGGGGAGAATCCAGATTTCTATAATCCATTTCCCCCTGAAATTGCGTGCCCTATTTCCTACGCCGTTCCTTGTTCATGTTTGGAGGATAAAATGTTAAATTATAAGGAACATCCCTCCAAAAGTTCTCACTCACGATAGGATGAAATTTCGCTTGGTATGTTCCTTTGTATATCCGGCACATAAGTATCTACTCTCGTACTATTTTCTCTACAAACTGCAAGAGCATGAGAACAAAGCAATGTATATGTTTGCCATTTTCCCCTACTTTTCTTCAACACACTATTAAGTGCTTCAGAAATATCGGTTGTCATGATTCCGTGTTTGTGCCCGCCATCATGCAACAGTGTCCATTTCTCTAGGTCAATCTTCACCAAGTAAATGTAAGCATCCACATTTCTGTCTTGAATCTCTTTCATAATAGGGTCAAATTTCCACTGCTTCGATTCTGTTCCGGCCTACCACATCAAGTTTTTTAATTCTGTGTTCTTGAAGGTTTTGTTAAAATTTGATGGAATGTGGCATAAACAAAACCGGTGAACTGCAAATGGAGGTTGCCACAAAGATTGATTTTGAATAGCAGATAAAATCTCTTTGTGGCAATAAAAAATAAGACATACGTGGCGACCTTTGACAACATAATCTCGCAGATGCTTGAGGAACCAATTCAAACTTTCGAACGATCCCTTATCAACAATTGCAAAAGCAAGTCGGAACAAATGATTATTGGCATCCCACGTACTTGCAATTAACAGTATACCCTTATATGGTCCCCGTAGGTGTGTTCCATCCACAGAAATTACCGGCTGACAATATTAAAATCCTTCTATACAAGGCGAGAAACACCAGAAAATAAATTTGAAAACATAGTTACGGGCACTGCTCGTTCTATGATGCAAAAACTCGTAGACAGTCCCCGGGTTTGAATCCTGTACAGCTTGTAAATATTTTCGTAAAATATTACAAGTTGTCTCATAGTTGCCAAAAACCCTATATGTAGCAAATTTTTTAGCATACCATGCCCGTTTGTATGTACAACTTGTTTGAAATAATACCTGCACTTATTGGATGACATTTGACACAGTATCTCAGAAATGTTGGGAACTGAGTGCGATACTGATATTGAAATAAATTTTGATGACACGTATTGGTGCTTAGTTTGTTGAATTTGTATAAGGCATGTGTGTTCTTTGACGAACCTGGTTATTTCCCAACGATCGTGCGTTGCTTTCTTTTTAATGCGAATGTACCATGAAGAATAATTAGAATCACTGTGATGGTAACATCTTGCTATCCATGTATCACTTTTACTTTTCACAACTATATATTCACGGCCCACACTGATCGACCACTTCCGAACCGCACTTATTGCTTACACTTTGTCAACGAATCTCATGCCTAACTAAATGTTAGTCATGGAATCGTTCCAATCGATTAACCTTAGGATACCATATTCGACAAGGTCATCAATTGGAGAACCTGAGCGCATATATAGGAATGCTCCAGAATGTGTGTAGTCATACTTGGCGCTGCTGAACCACTGGTTGCTCTCCCATTAAGTCACTATGTTTTTAGTGACAGGGTTTACAAGAGTTTGTAACTCTTCTTCCTCTGCGTCATTGTTATCGTTTGATTCAGATTGACTAGATACGACACAATCTTCGTCTGAATGGTCAATTTCATCTCGTCGTCATTAATGGTAGAGTACAACATGGACGGTTCATCAGAAACCATCTTTCTTATTGTTGTAACATATTCCATCATGTTTATTGTATTTCTATCATGTGTAATTGGAACGGTCCGTCGTTGGATCTGAATGAATTCAATGAGTATATGAATCCCTTCCTTCACTAAGTTGGGTGCAATAGTCCAAAGATAAAAGCATTTCATTATCATTGTTCATGCTGAATAAATTAAAGTAAAACATACGATGCTCTTCGTAGAATGAAGGCACCCTCATCGTTATTTGAACACTCTAGAGATTGGGATCCATATCTTGATATTTCAATATTTTTCTTACCAGTTCGGCATGTGATATCATCCGATTAGTTGGTAATGTCCAACTTTTCGGTACTACTCCAGTGAAATAGGGACCATAAGCATCTCTAGCAATCTCTGAAACCCAAAATAATAAAACTCTAACTGAGTGAATTGCGTCCATGTCAATTGATTGTAGTAGATGTAGATGTTAAGTTCTGAAGTTGTGAAGTTAAATAATTTAGAAATTGAAAGGGAATGAAAGAAGAAGGGTTGAAATTGTGATGGATGAAGATTGGGCTAGGATGTACGTATATATAAGGGTTTATTTAAGACATGTCCATTCATCTACCTGATGTACTTATCAATAATTCAACATAACCCACATGGGCATGTCGGGAGTGACGACAAAACTTGTGAATTATTAATTCGGAGTTGTCACTGTCACCCACATGACAAAAAATTGACATGACAACACCAAAAAAATAAATAAATAGGAGGGGTCTTGAATTATCGCCGAGTCAAAGAGCCCACATGGGCATGTCAGGAGTCATGTTACATTCAACAAAACATAAAAAGAATTGATATGACAACACAATAATATTGAGGGTGGGTCTTGAATCATTGCTGAGATAAAGAGTCCACATGGGCATGTCAGAAGTCATTTTAAACTTTACAAAACGGGTCAATAAATGGAGGTGACAACACAAAAAAAAGGATAAGAGTTTTTGAATTATCACCGACATTGCCATGTGATGACATGACAAGATGAAAAAATATGCCTAACCGGTGTAAAAACTCTAATGTTCAAGAAATGAAACCCTAATTATGGAAAATTAAAACCAAAATGTTAAAGAAATGAAACCATAATTATGGAAAATGAAAACCCTAATGTTAAAGAAATGAAACCCTAATTATGGAAAACCCTAAACCCTAATGTTAAATGAATTTCTAATTTTGGAAAATGAAAACCCTAATGTTTAAGAAATGAAACCCTATTTATGGAAAATGAAAACCCTAATTTTAAAGAAATGAAACCCTAATTATACTAAACCCTATATCGTAATGTTAAAAAAATGAAACCCTAATTATGGAAAATGAAAAGCCTAATTTTAAAGAAATGAAACCCTAATTATGGAAAACTCTAAACACTAATTATGGGCCATGACAACCCTAATGTTAAAGAAATGAAATCCTAATTCTGGAAAATGAAAAGCCTAATTTTAAAGAAATGAAACTCTAATTATGGAAAACTCTAAACCCTAATTATGGGCCATGACAACCCTAATGTTAAAGAAATGAAATCCTAATTATGGAAAATGAAAACCATAATGTTCAAAAAAAAAAAAAAAAAAGAAACCATAAATATGGAGAATGAAATGAAACCCTAATTTTAAAAAAAAAAAAGAAACCCTAATTACGGAAAACCCTAAACCCTAATTATGGACCATGAAAACCCTAATGTTAAAGAAATAAAACCCTAATTATGCAAAAATGAAAACCCTAATGTTAAAGAAATGAAATCCTAATTATGGAAAACCCTAAACCCTAATGTGGAAGAAATGAAACCTAATTATGGAAAATGAAAACCCTAATGTTTAAGAAATGAAACCCTAATTATGAAAAATGAAAACCCTAATTTTAAAGAAATGAAACCCTAATCATGCTAAACCCTAAACCTTAATGTTAAAGAAATGAAACCCTAATTATGGAAAATGAAAATCCTAATTTTAAGAAAGAAACCCTAATTATGGAAAACCCTAAGCTCTAATTATGGGTCATGACAACCATAATGTTAAAGAAATTAAACCCTAATTATGGAAAATGAAAACCCTAATGTTAAAAAGAAACCCTAATTATGGAGAATGAAATGAAACCTTATTTAAGAAACCCTAATTACCCTAATTATTTAAATAAATAATTTCATTACATACCGAAAATGAAGGTACAACTTACAGAAAAAACCTTGAATACATAAAATGAAAGGTTCTAAAGTTAAATAAATAAATTACTAAATACACAAAATGTACACACTAAAGTAGCATAAATAAATTTATTACATAAAACAAATGTACAACTTAAACAAAATAAACCCTAATTACATAAAACAAAAAAAACCTCCAAAGTTAAATATAATTTACAAAACACTAAAAGATGAAAAATCCTAAAACCAAAAACACTAGGGCCAGTCGGATGGCGTGAACCTGGTAGTCTTTTTCCCAACACGATGAACAAATCCAAGCTGTTGTGCCAGTGTCATGTTATCCGTCCGCTCCACGAAATCAGATGAAGATGATATGATATAGGCATGTGAGATGTAGATAAACCCACTGTCCCCTGAGGAGGATGCACATGAAATGATGAACTCACTATGCCCAGAGGAGGAGGTACCCAAAATGATGAACTCATTGTGCACGGAGGAGGAGGTACTTGAAATGATAAAAACCCTAAACCCGGAGGCTGAGGTGATTGAAATGAAGAAAACCCTAAACCCGAAGGAAGAACCACGTACGATGTCCCCAATCCACCTGGATATGACTAGACAGGTAGCATCAAACCCAAACTAAAAGATGGCCTATCTAGATCTTGGCTGTCAAATGGGTTAATATGATCAGAAGACCCAAGATCCCCATGTCCACGTCCTCTAGATCCCTCACTTCTCTCCTCCCCACATCTGGGGTCCGCATTTCCTCGTCTACCCAGATTATGAGGGATAGGGGGCGGCCTCCACGTCCCCTACCAGGCAATCTATGAGTCCCCTTCTTAACTCCACGAGCACCACGCTTTGGTACGGGTTGCCGGGGCCGGCGATGTGATGACTGCATTGGAAATGTCTGCTGAATATCATGCTGAGATGGAGTGCAACCCAAGGTACTGCCAATAGATACCATACATCTGCGGATGATAGTCTGGACTTTCTTTGAAAAACTAGCAATCTGTGTCGGAGATGATAGTGGTCCCTCTATCACCCCTGTAGCTATGTCATCTACCTCCTGCAGCATGGAAGTCTAAAAAAAAAAAAAAAAAAAGGTAACGTATCAAATATAAGTAAATATAACTAATAAAAATCAATTTAAAAAAAGTAAAAATACCATCATCTGTCTGTCAACCCCAACAGGTTGGTATCCAACCGTATGAGTACCACGATTTGCGAGATTTTCGATGTACACTCGTATGATATCCTGATACCATCTAATGTAACTGTCCCTAGAGGATGATAAATCCTCAACTGCCAAGACAGGGCCATCTCTAATATGTTGTCGCCACTGATGCCAGACCTCTACATGGCTAGCATGCTGCGTCCCCCAATATGTGTGATCATTTTCTCTAAGCTGTATCCGATGCAGATCAAGCCAAGTATCACATAAGGCTGGTATATGTTAATCACGTGCAAACTGACGCATCACACACCCGGGATAGTGATATTCCACTATCTCGTAGCATATGAGTGGGACTTCTGCCCACCACAGGTCAAATGGAATGAGACCACGGTTATGATAAGGCAGCCATACAAACTGTGAAGCAAGATTCAAAATTCTTAAAAAATTATATAAAAAATTTAGGGTTTACACGTAATACAAAGGATTTTAAAGTGAAACCTGATCGAATAGTATGAAATCTAACTGATCTCTATAGGTTATTAGGGTGTGAGTGGGCAGTTAGCTGTAGTCAAATGATGTGCACCACATCACACCAAGTGGAACGAGAGGGTCGTCTTGAACACGCCGGAGTAGCAGAGGCCGCAATACAAGAATACGCGACCACGCCCAAATCTGTCGTAAGACTAGGGCTCCCCCTATCTGTCGTGCATCCCCTAAAGTTGCCGTGCAGAGATGCCTGTATAAAAGCCCCAGTACACAACTATCCCAGCTATAAGTACTGATGACGTCAAAATTCTCTAACAAACTGAGGTAGCGGACATGAACCAAATTGCTCGAGAAATCTGGAAGTATATGACCTCCAAGAAGTAAAAAAATAAATCCACGGGCGTACAAGATGAGGTCATCATCGGTCTCTGAACTAGTAAACTCTCTCAAGATCCAGGCTTCTAGAGGTTCCTTCTTAACCTTATACCTAGAAAAATGAGTAAGAGACAACTGTACACCAATAAATCTCTCGATCATCTCAATCTAATACTGCTTCTGGTGTATACTCCAACTAGGACCTGTAACAGATAATTCCTCTATCCGTAAACCCCATAACACTTGCACATCCTGTAGAGTGACTGTGACTTCACCACACATCATGTGAAATGTGTGAGTCTCAGGCCTCCAATGCTCACCTAACGCGGTACTAAGTGGGTGGTCGACTAATGTAACCACATCTGAAAACTCCCCCTAAACGTATCTTACCAATAATATCAACCAACCTACAGGGAGCTGTACTGTAAGACTGAAATAAACTGCGATCGAAACGTCTACACTAAGGATCAGTAACACATGTCTCATAGTCCCTGCTCCATATCAACCTAGACCTATGCTCGTGCTGCCTCGTCAAAACATCAGGGTTTATGGGACTCGAATGCACGTGTGCTAGGACTTCTTCCATCTACATTGTTTACATGTTATGTTATACAAACCCTAAATTTAAATGTTCACGATTTTAGAATAAACAATAAAAAATTTTGAATAACTTATAAATCCTCAAAGTATAATTCCATTGACATTACAGTTTTAGGATTCTTAGAATTCCAATGTTTAAGTGATGTGTTATTACACTTTCAAAGTTTAAATCTTCACGGGTTTAGAACTTCAAGTGTAAAATTTAAAGTTGTGAAGTTGGACAACAATTTGAAATGTACCTGGTTTGGGGTTTTATGGTTTACAATAACAAGGTTTAGAGTTTTAGGGTTTAGTTTTTAATATATCAATATTAGTTGTTCTACTTTACGATTTAAGATTTTCATATTAGAGTTTTAGAATATTAATCATATGAATGTTGTGAAATATAATTTATGGTTTATGGATTCAAGGTTTAGGATTTTAATATTAGGTATTATACACCCTTTATGATTTTAATCATATATATGCAATATTTTAGTTTAGGGTTCACCATTTACAAAAGCAAGTTAGGGTTTTAGGGTGTTACAATTTATGAAAACAATATAAGGTTTTGGGGTTGAATGTTTATGAATTCAATATAGGGTTGTAGGGTTTTACGGATTAGCCTAAATCGTATCTCAATCTTTTTTTAAAATAAAAGTCTTCATAAACTTACACCCTATTAACATAAAATTATGTAAATGCTAACAATACAAGATTATATGAAATTAATAGAACAATATAAACATATCGCAATATTTTACAAAAAATAAACAATCATGATTTATGACAAAAACAGAAATAAATTATATAATAGCATAATCAAACCCAAACATTTCAACAAATCACATTTCCACTAGAAACAAATAGATTAATAGCATAATCAAAATATCACAAATTTACCCATAGACATTTCAACAACCCATATTTCCAATAGAAACAAATAGATTAATAGCATAATCAAAATATCACAAATTTACCAACAGCAACTCTAACATAATCGTAAAAACCCTAACTAGAAAAATAAACTGCAAAAAATTGATCAATTAAAACTCAAAAATTCAATAACAATAACTCTAAACATAAGCCCTAAATCCACATTTACAAAATTAAAACCCCTTAAACCCTGAAAATAATCAAATTGAAATTCATAAAAATAATTCACAAATTAAAATAAACAACAATTTTCACATAACCAATAATAAAAATTAAAACATAGTATGCACAAAAATTAAAACAATTATAAACATAAGAAAATTTACCTGAAAATTTGAATAAATTTGATTTAGAGTTATTTGGTTATTTGGTAATGTTTTCTCCACCGTTCTCCACTCCAAAACTCTAAAAACCTTCGTACTCCAAGGGATGTGCCAGCAACCCAAACTTGAGTTTCAGAAAATCGAACAAATTCGAAAAATTTTGCCTGTAAAATCATAAATAAAAGGAAAGGTGGAAATTTTAAACTGTAAAAAATTGAAAATACAAATAAAGAGAAGTAGAGAAATAGAAGAAGAGGAAGAGAACAAGAGAAGGAGGAAGGAGGCATACCTTGTCGGAAAGAGAAGCGACGGAGATGGCGGAAATCAGGAGCAGCGGCGGCAGGCTGAAGCAGTAGCTAGGCGGAAATGCTGAGCAGCGTGGTGGAAATGGTGAGTACCTGCGCTGAAATGAGAGGAAGATGAGAGAGAAACGGCAGCGGAAATGCTTAGCAGTAGAGAGGAAGATGAGAGAGAAAGGAAATGGTGAGCACCGGCTGAAATGAGAGGAAGATGAGAGAGAAACAGCAACTGCAGCTAGGTAAGAAATTTTATAACATGATAACGCACACCGATTGTGCATTATAATAACTAATAACGCATATCGGTTATGCGTTATCATCAGTGATAACGCACAACCATTGTGCGTTATCATCCACCTCAACTCATCTCGTCGCCACGTCCACGCCACGTCATTAAACATGATTAGCAGCGCGCATTAAATACGTTATTATGTATAACACACAATGATGGTTTGTTATCTAATTTTATAACACATAATCATTATGCGTTATGGTCCCTTTACAGATAAAAAAAGAAAGTTGACTACTTTAATAGTTTTTTCTTAACAGGTATAATAAAAAAAACCAATTTTAAAATAAAATAGGATAGAAGACAATCTGAAATCTTATTGTAATTTCTCAAGGTTTCCTATTTTTTATAAAATCAATTAATCGAATCCTAATTTAATTGTATGATACACAACGTGATGCAGGATGTGACTCTTGAAGATGTATTTAAGTTGGACTCAATCATTTCCTTATAAATATACATTGCCCATCCCAAACAGAAGTTGGGCGGCAGCACCCCACCCCACCCCACCCCACCCCACCGTAAACTCTTCTTTGGGTATCTCCTATTTATTTTTTGTCTCATCTCATTTGGTCATTTTGGGATTTCAAAATTTCTAATATCCCAATCAGAAGATCAAAGAACCAAGAGAATGAAGAATACCCATAATTGATTATCATAGGCGCCATTCTCTGAATTTTCCTCTTGTCTGCTGCAAATTGAATTTTTCTTTCTCTTTAAATTATGTTTGATCTCAGAATCATATTTTGGCACTTACACAATAATATAATCATCAATTTCAGATACATAATAATTTTGTATGACTTCTCCATTTGGAGTTGGTTTCTTATAGTTGTAGCCTATATTCCCATATGACGCTGCATATTTTCTTCTTTACTGTAGCCTATATTCCCATATGACGTTGCATATTTTCTTCTTTACTTGATCAGATTATAACAATTTGACCTTATAGTGGATGTTTCTTGCAGATTATTTTCCTTCACCAAGAAACATCATATCGTTTGTTCAGCTTCTTTGCATGCGATAAATTTTTTTGCCTATCTATATTATAAATTTCACATAGATGAGAGCATCTGAGTTCTACATATCGGGAGTTCGAAGAACCAGCAGTAATTTCTCCATCAAAATTTCTACTTTTCATCCTAATTTGATTCCTTCCTCATCGTACAAGTACTGTAAATTATATATCCCCTTGGTTCTACACAACACAAAACGACTCTGGGTTCCAAAGGAAATTCAATCATCAAGCATGGGGTATATATCTTTTACTCTTCTTTTGCTCATCTCTAATCATATCCATTTGAGCGGTAATCTATCAATTATTGGATTTGGAACTTCATGAACCAATTCAAAGTACATAGCTTACATAATCTTTTTGAAAGTTATAAAGAACTTTCATTTTCTACCTAATTCGATTTTTGAAGTGTAATAAATCTTAACTGGTGATCAGATGGAATATGCATATATAATGAAGGTTTGATCGTTTTCACTGTAGTAACAAAAAATCAACGTGGAAAGCTTGCAAGGGTTAGACTTTTGGGATCACAATTTCGGTCGAAAGCTCTTGAACCTCCCACCAGCCAGTAATTTCCCTCGTGATATGATCACTAGACTTCTTGAACATACATTTATACAACATAAACTAGATCAGCCTAAATGATGTTATGGTTAGCCCGGTATGAATGGCTTCGGGTACTACAAGATACAATAGATACCACTTAATTTTTGGCATGAGACTTCTTTGGTAGCTTCGTTGGATAGAAAATTGAAATTTTTCTAGCAATGCTGAATGATAAACTTGGGCTACGTCTAGAGTTATTCTTATCTTTGTCACATTTTTTATTTATTCGTATAAATTTATACTGAGATATTTTTTAATAAAGTACCTTTAATTCACCAACCTTTCATTAATTTTTTTCTTCTTTATACATACATGGCACTACATTCACAAGTTTGAAGGATCAGGTTAATAAAAAACATATTAGATAGAAGTTTCTGCAATATTTAATTCATCTTCCTATCAATATATTTTTCACCTAAAATCAAAAGATATTCTTTGACTTGGGTCTAGATGAAAATTTTTTAATTTACTAGAGAAATAGAGATGATTTTAAAATTTATACTTAGGATAAAGTAAATGAATAGAGAGATAAAAATTTTTTAACACATATGAAACACGAGACACTTTTTAACTAAAAATTATTAAATTAATTATTATACATATAATATAGTAATAAAAAATCAGAATTAATAACTTCATATCTATCAAAATTTCCCTTAAAAAAAATCTATCAAAATTTAATCAATAGACCATTCACTTAGCACCCAATCAATGTCTACGTGTAGGACTCTCCTTCTTTTATGATGATTAAATTATCTTTTACTAATCATGAAAGGAGCAAATATTTCTTTAAAAAGTTTTTATAATGATAAGATATATGGGAAATAAGAATAATTTAAGTATTCGTTCTGGTAGGAAATCGGGATCCACAAAATTTTTATTCCACTAATAAGGGACTTATCTTAACTAATCTTTATAGTAAAACTTTGATCCAAACTACAATGATTACTTCACTCAGAGAGGTGCATGGGATGAGAGTGAAACTGAAGAGTGAGTGGGACTATGAGAATAATATGTTATAAAATTTATAAATTATATATTAATATAATATAACATATAAATAATTTAATATATATAAATATTTTATTATTTTATTAATATGAGTATATAGGTATACGGGTGTGGGTATTGTCGTGTTTGAGTATAAATCCACTATAAACGAATATAGACTCATGTGGATACGGGTAAGACCCGCCCCGTTTATAGCCCTAATCTTCAACGAAATTGGAAGTACTTGCTTTGTCCTTTTTTTGTGTTGTTGTTGTTTAATAGATGTACTAACTATTTACCTTATATTATTTCATGGTTGCTAATATATAATTTTTTCCTAACATATATTCGGTCGCTAAGAATTTTTTACGATGATTTGTCATAAAGTTCGGATGAAATAGTTTTGCGACAGAATTTCGACCGTTTCATCACCAATATTCGCACCAGAAAAATTCCATTGCTATTACTAATTGTTAAATATATTCATATATTTATTGTTAAATATTACGTCATATAAATTAATAATATTACGTCATATAAATTAATAATATTATATGTTATATATGACTTGTAGATTGATACCCAGAATAAAAAAACAAATGTAATATGTGAGCGTATCTCTGACGAATATCGTTAAATCAAGAAATTGATGAAATTGTCGAATTATGAAGGTATACATTTTAAAATTGAAATTTTATTTATAAATATCTCATAATATAAAAATATATTTTTTCTTATATTTTTTCTTTAACAGGGAGGACTATAATTTCTTATGAAACAAATATTGGTACAATGTAGAATCATCAAAGGAATATTTTTATATATATTTATACATTATATTATGTATGTTTACTAAACATTTCGAATATTTGAATCACAAATATTATGATATTTGTAATTTTTTAATAAGTTAGTGAGATATGCTATAAATATTATCCTAAACGTTACACCCGTGCTTGAAGTACGGGGAAGATAGCTAGTATATTTACTTAAATAAAGAAATGTGATGTGACTTTCTTTCTATTCTAACATAAAAAAATACAATAAATGAGATAATTAATAATGATATTTATCTTCCTCCTTTTGAGGTAGTTTACATAAAAATTAAATAAATAATATTAATCAAATTAATATTCTAATAAAAACAAATTACTGACAAGAAAATAAAAAATATATACATGAGATAATTTATAATGATAACTATATTCCTTTATTGAAGGTGGTTACATTAAAATTAAACAAAGTAATATTAATCAAATTAATATTGTGATAAGAACAAATTATTGGCAAGAAAAAAGATATTATATATATGTAATATGTATTACATGTATATATATACATGTTATATATGTATATATTTATATTATATATTATATATATAACATGTATATATATATATATATATATGAAAACAAATGGAGGCCTTCTTCTTTTTCCTCTCCCTACAAAAATATTAAAAAATAATATAAGAAATAAAATTCATAACAAACACATCAAAGCTTTTTTTTTTTTTTTGAAAGTAAGTCCAACCTTTTAAAAAAAAAAAAATATATATATATATATATAAGATAAACGAAACACATTCCGTTAATAAATAATATAAAGATAATTAAGTCTCCTTATTTTATTTAATTACACATTTTGAAAACGCTAAATGTTTATCTCTATATGGATGTAGATATTTATGAGTTCAACTCACAGAAAACTCATAAAAATTATATAGCTAACCATATTTTATAAAAAAAAAAAAAAAAAGAAACTGCATAAAGCATCATTATCTCTACATCTCCTAAACATTTAGAAGTTCTAATATAATAATGTAAAATTTAATTTTTATATACCGAGGAAAAAATAATTTTTGATTAGTTCATAAGCTTTTTTTACTTTGAAATTTGGTCTGGATTTATTATTATTATTATTATTATTATTATTATTATTATTATTATTATTATTTTGGGTCAGAAAAAGTAGTTCCATTTAATAGCTTAACCCCTTGGATTAACTTAACTTAATCCATAAATAGCTTTGGATTTATCTCTAGCTTCCGCGGTGAATGAGGGGTCTTTTTTTTTTAATGGAACTTAATTTTTAAAAAAAGGCTAATTATCTAATAATTTAAAATTATAGATTTAGATTAAGATAATATTATGAAATATCTTAATATTAATTAGTTTAATGAAGTATGATTTGTTAAGAAAATCATTAGTTTCAATCATTTGAAATATTAGGGATGTATCACTTTGATTTTCGAAATAATCTGGTATATTTTTAAGATAAAGATAGATAAATATTATATATTTTTTTTTGGGCCTGACTCACTTTAAAAAAACGCAGACTGAAGTGGGCCTTTATTTGTTTTTCTTTCTAATTCAAGTCATAACGCACAATGACTTTGCGTTATCTGTAATGATAACGCACAACCATTGTGCGTTATCAGTTAATTAAGCTAATCATCCACGTAATTATTATTTTATTTTATTTTATTTAATTTTTTTATTTTTTTTCAATTTTTTTATTTTTTTTCAAAATGTTTTTTTAATATTTTTTTGTTTAAATTGTGTTATTTAATTTATTTTATTTTTTTGAATTAACATTTTTTTTTGTTTTTAATCAAAATTTCTTTTGGGAAAACTTATAATTGTATAAGTTTTTTTTTAGTAATTTGTTTGATGAATTATTTTTTTAATGAAAATTTGTTTTGGAAAAACTTATAATTGTATAATTTTTTTAAAAAGACTGTATTTATTATATTTAACTTAGTTTGTGCTATTTATATAATTTTTTTGGAAAATATATTTACATTTTGACCATTTCATCGCAAGTTATTTGAAGAAGTAATACTAAAGAACCCGTAAAAATTTCGAGCAATTATATAGTAATTAGAAGAAATTGAAAGAAAAACTTTCATTAATATAAACATGTTTTATTACAACTATTTCAAGAAAATGTCAAACTTATACATTGCTCGGTCCGGGGTTATTACAATTTTTCCTATTATGTCCCGGCATGCGACATCTACCACATCTTGGGGGAGAATCCGGATTTCTATAATCCATTTCCCCCTGAAATCGCTTGCCTTATTTCCTACTCCGTTCCTTTTTCATGTTTGGAGGATAGAATGTTAAATTAAAAGGGGCATCCCTCCAAAAGTTCTCACTCAAGACCGGATGAAAATTCGCTTGGTAAGTTTTTCTGTACGTTTGTCGCGAATATATCTCCGGTATACAAGCATCTGTTCTTGACCCATTTTCTCTACACACTGTAAGAACATGAGAACAAGGTAATATATATGTTTGCCATTTTTCGCAACTACAAAATTTATTATTTAGCCGCAATGTATAGACGTTGTCGCCCGTACCAGAAACTCGGATTGGAGATTTGACCATGTATATTCCCTCTCGCGGATTGTAAGTTGTAACTTTGTGTTCTCTTGATTTCAGTTCAATCCGCAAGAACTTGTCAAAAATTCGAGTTGGAAATGTATGCACACAATTTTCTGCCTCTTCACGGTGTTGGTGAAAGTACTTAACTAGTTTGTTGAATATTAGTTCAACCAGGGCTTTTAAAGGTATAACCCTAGCTTTCTTCAACACACTGTTAAGTGCCTCGGAAATGTTGGTTGTCATGATATCGTGTCTGTGACCGCCATCATACAACAGTGTCCATTTCTCTGTGTCCAACTTCATCAAGTAAATGTAAGCATCCACATTTCTTTCTTGAATCTCTTTCATTACACGGTCAAATTTCCATTTTTTTGTTTCTGTTCCGGCCTGCTACATCAAGCCTTTTAGGGTTGAACTGCAAATGGTGGTTGCCACAAAGGCTGACTTTGAATAGCAGAGAAAATACCTTTGTGGTGATCAGAAATGAGGCATACGTGGCGATCTTTGACTACGTATTCTCGCAAGTTTTTAAGGAACCAATTCCAACTCTCGGAGGATTCCTTGCAAAAGCAAGTGGGAACAAGTGATTATTTGCATCCCACGTACTTGCAATTAATAGCATGCCCTTGTATGGTCCCCTTAAGCGTGTTCTATCCACAGAAATCACCGGCCGGCAATATGAAAATCCGTCTATGCACGGCGAGAAACACCAGTTTAAAAACATAATTAGGGAGACTGCTTGTTCTGTGATGCAAAAATTCGTATACAGTCCTTGGGTTTATATCCTGTACAGCTTGTAAGTATTTAGGTAGAATTTTGAAGGTTGTATCCCAGCTACCAAAAACCCTCTCGATGGAAAATTTTCGAGCATACCATGCCCGCTTGTAAGTACAGCCAGTTTGATACAATACCTGCACTTCTTGAATGATGTTCGAAACAGGTATCTCAAGATCGTTGGCAACTAGGTGTGATATGGACATTGATATAAATTTTGAAGACAAGTTTCTGTGTTTGTTTTGTTCTATCTGTACAAGGCATGTGTGTTCTTTAACGAATCTGGTTATTTCCCACCGATTGTGCGTGGCTTTCTTTTTTATACGGATGTACCATGCACAATAATTATCGTCACTGTGATGGGAACATCTTGCGGTCCATGTATCAATCTTACTTTTCAAAACCCTGTACTCACGCCCCACACTGACAGAGTACTTACGAACCGCACTTACTGCCTGCACTTTGTCAACGAATCTCATGCCTAACTGTATGTAAGTCATGGAATCGTTCCAGTCGAGTAATCTGAGGGTACCAGATTCTATAATGTCATCTACAAGAGAACCCGAGCCAATATCTAGGAATGCTACAGATTGTGTGTAGTCATACCCAGCCTTGCTGAACCATTGGCTGCTTTCCCATTGTTGTACTGTGTTTTCGGTGACCGGATTGACAGGGTTTATAGGATTTGGTGGAGTTTGGAACTCTCCTTCTTCCGGGTCATTGTCAGAAATGGCCTCATCTCCGTCTGACCCGTCAACCTCATCGTCATCATTGTTTACGGCACTGTACAACATAGACGGTTCATCAGAAACCATCTGTGTTACGGCCGTAATATGTTCGGGCAAAGTTGTTGTGTTCCTGTCGTGTGTAATTGGAATATTTTGCTGTTGATTGGCTCGAATTCAACAAGAATATGAATTCCTTCTTTCGATATGTCGGCCGGAATAGTCCATAAATACCGCATTTCTTTGTCATTGTTCATGCTATCTAAATTAAAGTAGAACATACGATGAGCATCGTAGTACGTAGGCACCCTCATCGTCATTCAAACATCCCAGAGATCGGGATCCATATCTCGGTATTTCAATATTTTTTTTACTAGGTCCGAATGTGAAATAATTCGGTTCGTTGGCACTGTCTTCCGAATTGTTCCAGTAAAATAGGGACCGTATGCATCCCTTGCAATTTCAGAATCCCAAAATAGCTGTACTCTAACAAGATTGATTGATTCCATTTCAAAATACAGTAAAATGTAAGTGTTTAGGGCGGATGAATATGAAGATGCTAGGAACTTCGGGAATTGAAAAGAGAGTGAGTGGTTTGCTGGATTGTTTTGAATATGTAAAGAATAATGAAAGTTTGCGGTTTCTATAGACTTTCAATTGTATATGAATTATTGCATATGAATTATTGTATATGAATTATTGTCCCAGAGGTTTGGTTGAGAAATTATTGAAATGTTCACGGGTTTACATACATTATTGTCCTTGGAGGAAATTGAAAGCTATGTTGATTATCCTGCATACTAAGAAAGCTGCCTGATGGAGTGACATTATTGTACGTTTGGCGTTTTCCAGTATTTATTTATTTATTTTATTTCTTTTATTTTTAAAAAATTTTGTCTTGACTGCGACTTTTTTTTCCGTTTCGTTTCCTTACTTGTTTTAAGTTTTTTTTTCTTAACATATTTATCCATTTTTAGTGGTTTTCTAAATTTTTTATTTTTTCCACCAAACTAATTAAAGCATTTCGTTATGGTTTTTACAAATCATGCTGTGAAGGAGTGCATCCCAAAGTACCCCCGATGGAGACCATGCAACACCGGATGCTTGTCTGCACTTTCTTCATGACCGCGGCAATCTGTAAAGGAAATGAAGGTGGCTCCCGAATCACCACTGAAGCCATATCATCCACTTCTTGCAACATGGAAGTCTAAAAAAAAATAATAATTTAACAAATTAAATAAATAATTTAGAATTCAACATAAATAACTAAAACGCATAAGAACTTACCATCATCCGTCTGTCCACGCCGGCAGGCTGATAACCATGCGCACGGGTATCTCTATTAGCTGGATTGCCGATGTAAACTCCGGTAATACCCCTGTACCATCTGATGTACTCATCACTGGGGTATGACAATGCCTCAACAGCTACAGTAGAACCATCCCTAACGCGAACTCGTTACTGGTTCCAGGTATCGACATGGATAGCATGCTGTGTAACCCAGGATGTGTTGTCATTCCCTCTTAACTGGATCCGGTGCATGTCCAGATGAGTATCAACTGCATCTGGAACCATCTGAGCCCGTGCAAACTATCGCATCACAAGCCCAGGATAGTGCTACTCCACTATCTCGTAACATATGAGCGGCACCTCTGCCCGCCACAAGTCAGATGGAACCAGAGAGCGGTCATAATACGGGAGCCACATAAACTGTCATGTCAAAATTCAAAGTCAATAAAAATGTAAGTACGATAAGAAAACACAATTAATTACAAATAATACAAGCTATTGTAGAGCAAACCTGGTCAGATCGCATAAAGTCCAACTGGTCTCTGTATGTAACCAGAATGTGCGTAGGCAGCTGGCTACAGTCAAATGTTGTGCACAATATTGCGCCAAGAGGAGCAAGAGGGTCGACCATAATCTCCGTCATCAGGTGAGGCCGCAATGTAGGTATACGCGACCACGCCCATATCTGAACTAACACCAAGGACCCTCCAATCTGTCGTGCACCTCCCAAAGCTGCCGTGCACAACTGCCTATATAGAAACCCAAGAACGCAACTACCTCAGCTATATGTCCTAATAGCATCAAAATCCTCCAACAAGATGAGGTAGCGCACATGAACCAAATTCCCGGAGAAGTCGGGAAGCATGTGTCCGCCAATAAGTAAGAAAATAAATCCATGAGTGCACTGGATTAGATCATCGTCGGTCTCTGAACTGGTGAACACTCTCAGGATCCATGCTTCCAATGGTTCCTTCTTCACTTTGTAACCGGAAAAGTGGCTGAGAGACAATCGCACACCAAGAAGTCTCTCAATAACGTCAATCCAGTATTGTTTAGGGTGTAGACTCCAACTAGGCCCGGTAACAACCGTGCCGTCTATCCCTAAACCTCACAGCGCATGTACATCTTGGAGTGTAATTGAGACTTCACCGCACGTTAGATGAAATGTGTGGGCCTCTGGTCTCCACCGCTCCACCAATGTGGTGATAAGCACGTGGTTCAATCCAATGTAACCACACATAAAGACTCCTCCCAAACCGGTTCTATCAATAATCTCAACCAATCTACAGGGAGCCGCACTATAGCACTGGAATAGGTTGCGGCCAAAACGCCTAAACTGGAGGTCAGTATAACACGTCTCCCGATCCCACTCCAGATCAAACCCGATCTGCGCTCGTGCTGTCTGGATAAGACGTCAGTGACAATGGGCCCCGGATGCACATGTGCTGGCACTTCTTCCATCTACATTAATTATATTTCCAGATAGTGTCAATATCTATATGTTAAAATTAAAAAGTTTTAAACATATTCTAATTCCAAGAATATTAAGATTTTAACTGTTATTACGTTTAACGGTTGTAAAGTTTATAATTTTACGTTCTCATATTTCCAAATATCAGGTATATTGTTAACAGAATTATTCCACGATTTAGGGATTTTTAAATAAATAAGATTTTAAAATTTTTAAGATTTACTGTTACGTAATAAATGTGGTATTATCGAATAAATGTTTGTAGATTTTCGTTTCTTTAAAATATTGAGGTTTTCATAATGTACCCTGTAGAATTTTAATATTATGATTTTGGTTGTTTAAGGTTGGTTCACTGTTAAAAAGTTTCTAGTTCGACGGTTTATAGTTAAGCATTTTACTACTTCATAAATTCGCTATTACGGTTTTACAGTTTAAATAAAAATATTAATTACTAAACTATAAATTTCCAAGTACCGGTTCTCATATATTCTACTCGCAAAATTTATACGAAATATTCAAAATAATTATATAAATAATTATGAAATTTTCTAATAATCATAAAGTAAGAAATTAAACATAATTCCTTTCTTTATTCATGAAAAAAATCCTAAACCTAATATCAATTTTTAAATGAAAAAAAAATTATATACATAACATTATCAAATTCGTGCACATTTATTAACAATTACAATTTTAAACATAAATCCAAACCCCACTTTCAAAAAAATATATATTGTAAAATTTTGGATTTTAATAATAGATTTTTAAGTTTTGTACTATTTAAATTTTACAATTTTTAAGTTGCAAAAAATAAAGTTTCAATAATTTCTACTGTTTAAAAAAATAAAAATTAAAAATACCGAATTACAAATTTCCATATTTTCTAACATGCAAATTCATTATCTAAATAATTAAAATAATTTCTATTAATAATAAAATAAGAAATTAAACCTAATTATCCAAATAAATTCATGAAAAAAACCCTAAACCCTAATATCACTTTTTTAATGAAAACAAAAATTCGTGAACATTTATTAATAACTACAATTTTAAACATAAATCCAAACTCTACTTTACAAAACATAATGTAAAATTTTGGATTTTAATAATAGATTTTTAAGTTTTGTATTATTTAAATTTTACAATTTTTAAGTTGCAAAAAATAAAGTTTCAATAATTTCTACTGTTTAAAAAAATAAAAATTAAAAATATCGAATTACAGATTCCCATATTTTCTAACATTCAAATTAATTACCTAAATAATCAAAAAAAATTTATATTAATCATGAAGTAAGAAATTAAACCTAATTATCCAAATAAATTCATAAAAAAAATCCTAAACCCTAATATCACTTTTTTAATGAAAAAAAAATTGTACACATTTATTAATAACTACAATTTTAAACATTAATCCAAACCACAATTTCACAAAAAAAAAAAAACATAATGTAAAATTTTAGATTTTAATAATAGATTTTTAAGTTTTGTATTATTTAAATTTTACAATTTTTAAGTTGCCAAAAAAACGTTTCCATAATTATCCAAATAAATTCATGAAAAAAACATTATCCCTAATATCACTTTTCAAATACAAAAAAACAATTACATACATAAAATTATCAAATTTGTACAAATTTATTAATAAATAAAATTTTAAACATAAATCCAAAAATTAAAAAATTTAAAATTTTGGGATTTTAATAATACATTTTTAAGTTTTGAATTATTTAAATTTTACAATTTTTAAGTTACAACAAAAAGATTTGTTTTCATATTTTCTACTGTTTAAAAAAAATGTTAACAATATCGAATTACATATTCTCATATTTTCTACTCAATAATTTATACGAAATATGCAAAATAATAATCTAAACAATTTCTAATAATCATAAAGTAAGGTAATAAAGTAAACATAATTATCCACATAAATTAAAGAAAATAATACATCACCCTAAATCACTTTTTAAATTCAAAAACAATTATATACATAAAATTATTACATTTGTACAAATTCATTAATAACAAACATTTTAAACATAAATGTAAAGCCCATTTCCACAAAAAATAAATTAATTCAAGTTAATAAATAAAATTCATAAAAAACATTAACAAACAACAAATAACGAAATAATCACACTTAATATGTAATAAACAAAAAAAATTCTAAATAACTAAAAACTTACTGAAAATTTAAAAAATGCAGCTTTAGTAGCTTTCGTACTTCAAAGAAAATCTCCAAGATTTACTAATTTAAACTGTAAATTTTAAAATAAAATACACATTTATTAGATAAAAAGAAATCAACACATAATAATAAGAAAAAAATAGAGTAAAATACCTAGCAGTTAGCGGAGGTAGGAACAAAAAATTTTCTGAAGAAGAAGGATGAAAAAAGGAAGAAGAATGAGATGAAGGTGGCTGAAAAAAAGAAGAAAGAATGAAGGAGGAAGGAGGCTGGAAAAACATTAAGGGGAAAGGAGAAGAAATAGAGAAATTTTACTGAAGTAAGGAGGAAAGAGAGTAAAAAAGGGGTGGTTAAATAAGCTGGGGGAAAAAAAAGGGGGAGGAAGGGGGGAGAGGGGAGGGGGCGGCCGCACAAAGCTACGGTTTTTTTTTTTTTTAACATTATAACGCACAGTCACTGTGCGTTATTAAGCTTGATAACGTACAGTCATTGTGCGTTATCTACAGCTCAGCGCTAGCTGGGATCCACGTCAGATTTTTACGCGATTAACGCGGTGATTAAGGATAACGCACAACGATTGTGCGTTATCATCTCTGATAACGCAGAGTCATTGTGCATTATGGCTTGAATTGGAAAAAAAAATAAAAGCCCACTTCAGTCTGCGTTTTTTTAAAGTGGGCCAGGCCCAGAAACAAACCTCCCATTTGTGGTTCCAAAACTTAAATGCATATATCTTCATCTATTTATTGTTTAGCATATTCTTTCAGCATGCAAGAGATTATAAACTGTAGGCCACAACTGTTAAACACAGTGTGTGATATATATATATATATTTATATATATATATATAAAAGAAACAGAAATATAAAACAACAATACCAAAATGATAGTTAGGAAATAAAAATCAAACCCGGGTCTTGAATAAACTTCAATTTCCTTAAAACAGATTCGTTCTCTCTACTAGAAGTGCAAGAGATGTATTAGAACGTCTATTTCCCAGGATAAAACGGGCTTCGGAAAATCAGTTTAGCAGTTGAAGCTGTTTTCCCTTCGAACTTGAACAAATTGAAGATGAATAGGAAGAAGATATATGCATGCAAGTCAAGAGAGGAAGCTAGAGAATTGCAAAAGAAAATTTTCTTATGCTCCATAGCAGTATTTATAGATGGAAAACCTCTTCAACTGTACATTGAGAATTAGTTCTGTACAATGAATTCACCCTTCAGTTGTTACATTGAATTAGTACTATACACTGAATTCACCCTTCAGCTGTTTCATTAAATTAGGTTGTACATTGAACTCAATAGAAATGAATGTGGCTGTTCATCGAATTCGACAGCCATCGAATCCAGACAAAAGAAGAATTTGGCATTTAATTTGGTAAAACCGTGGGTCTGATAAGGCCCCCTATTCTTTTCCAATATGGGATTCAAATCCCTTACTTGCCAACCTTTTCCTCTTTAATACATTTTTTTTTCATTCACTTCCTTTTTCCAAATATTTTCGAACAATCCCACACATGAATAATAAAAAACTGTTTTGACTCGTATTTTATGTTCATCAACGGATTTATGTATAGGAAAATTAGGTATTCACCTTTGAACTTTCCCCTTATAACATATATATGCTTTATTAGTTGTCCAGTAGACATGATGTCCTTGAACTGTCCTGCTTTCTTATGTAAAGAGTTCACATATTTTACACATAAACTATTTATTGTTCAGTTCTCATGGTTTTGTTCATTTTGGCCGTGAACACGTCCTGGTTCTGCAAGAGTTTCTAAAGAATTTAGCCCAGACAATTCTCCTCAAAGCGGCCCCACTTTTCTCTCACATAGGTGATTTCTTAAATATATATATATATATATACATATATATATATAATCATTAAAGCAACATAATGCTAACCTTAACTGTTCCATCACTGTTATAATGACAGGAATAAGTTGAGGTTTCCCCCACAGTGACACTCTAAGTCCTACAATTAGGTTGTCCCTTTGAACCTAGATCTTGGGATCTCCAGTCAACTAGGTAGGGTTTTCCTTCATAAAACTTTATCCTTCATAGGCTTTTAATCTCATTCCTTTTGTCAGTCTTTCAACAGCCTCTCTATTTAACCCTTTGGTTAATGGATCCGCGATGTTTTATTTTGACTTTACATAATCAATTAAAATAACACCTAACGAGAGAAGTTGTCTACTAGTATTATGTCTACGACGAATATGTCTAAACTTACGATTATAAATGGCATTCTGTGCTCTCCCTATTGCTGATTGGCTATAAAAATAAATGCAGATAAGGGGCATAGGTTTTTTCCACTTAGGAATATCCTCCAAGAAATGGCGTAACCATTTACCCTTTTCCCCACACTTATCTAACGCAATGTATTCAGATTCTATGGTGGATCTGGCAATCACTGTTTGTTTTGAGGATTTCCATGATATAGTTGCTCCAGCTAGTGTGAACACATACCCTTTGGTGGATTTGGAATCCTTTATATCTGATTTCCAATTAGCATTTGTGTAATAATTTCCTGTATGCCAGAGGTATCTCAATACTCTTATTATTGTTGTCCAATGTTCTGAACTAGAATTACTCGTATATCCACTCAAATTACTTACTACATAAGCAATATCTGGTCTAGTGCAACTCATTAGATAGATCAAACTTCTAATTATCCTTGCATATTCAACTTGAGAAACACCTTCTCCCCGATTCTTGGATAAATAAAGACTACTATCTAATGATGTTCTTGCAATTCCAGAATCATTCTTGTTAAATTTTTCAAGAATTTTATCTACATAATGAGTCTGGCTTAAAACTAATCCATCTGCAGTTCTTATGATTTTAATACTAATCACATCAGCAAGTCCCATATCTTTCATGTCAAATTTTGAATTCAATATGTTTTTAGTAGATTTGAAAATTTTGTCATTACTACCAACAATGAGTATATCATCTACATAGAGATATAAAATGATGTATTCATTTTCCGTCTCTTTGATATAAACACACTTATCACACTCATTAATCTTAAATCCACTAGAAAGCATTGCGTGGTCAAACTTCTCATGTCACTTTTTCAGCGCTTGTTTCAAACCATACAATGATTTAACCAGCTTAAAAACTTTCTTTTCAGTACTTGGAGATCTAAAACCCTCGGGTTGCTCCGTATAAATTTCTTCATCTAATTCCCCATTCAAGAAAGCTATTTTAACATCCATTTGATGTACATTTAGATTTCTTAAGGATGCAATAACAAGTATCATCCTTATTGAATTTATTCTCGTCACGGGAGAATAAGTATCAAAGTAATCTAAGCCTTCTTTCTGTCTATATCCTTTAATGACAAGCTTGGCATTATATTTATCAATGGAACCATCTAGTTTCATTTTCCTTTTAGAAATCCACTTAGACCCTAAGGTCTTACATCCAGGTGGGAGATCCACTAACTCTCAAGTATGATTCTGCAGAATAGAATCAACTTTGCTTTTTATGGCTTCTTTACATAGATGTCCTTCTGAAGAATTCACTGCTTCATCATAAGTTAAAGGCTCTTTTTCTAACAAATAAGTCTCAAAATCATCTCCAAAAGTTTTTGCAATTTTTTGCCGTTTGCTACGCCTTAGTTCAACTTCTTGAACTTTATTTGGATATTGAACTTCTTCATTAACTCGTTTTAATGAACTAGATCCACTCATGGACTTGCAAGGAAATACATTTTCCAAGAAAGATGCATTTCTCGACTCCATAACTGTGTTTTATGTATATCCGGAATTTTTGAATCATGCACAAGAAATCTATATGCAGTATTATTATGTGCATACCTTATGAAGATAAAATCCACTGTTTTTGGACCTATCTTTATTATCTTAGGTACTGGTACAACCACCTTTGCAAGACACCCCCATACTCGCAAGTGTTTATAGGATGGTTTCTTTCCGCTCCATAATTCATAAGGAGTTTTATCTTGTTTCTTGCATGGTATCCTATTCAAAATATAATTACTAGATAGGATAGCTTCACCCCACATGTTTGATGGTAACCCTGAACTTATCAACATCGCATTTATCGTTTCTTTTAAAGTGCGATTCTTACGTTCAGCTACTCCATTAGATTGAGGAGAATACGGTGCAGTTACTTCATGAACAATTCCATGTTGTACATAGAAGTCACCAATTGGAGCCTCATACTCTCCACCTCTATCACTCCTTAATTTTTTAATCTTTTTTCCCAGTTGATTTTCAACTTCATTCTTATAAATGATAAACTTTGCTAAAGTCTCATCTTTACTCTTTAGTAAATACACATAGCAAAATTTTGTACTATTATCAATAAAGGTTATAAAATATTTATTACGTCCATGTTTTTGAACATATTTCAAATCACATATATCACCATGAATTAGTTCTAGTGGTTCAGTGCTTCTTTCAATTTTGTGGAAAGATGTTATTGTCAATTTTGCTTCAATGCAAATTTGTGTTTTGAATCGATTTGGAATGTTGGAATATGGTCCATATTAATTAATCGTCGTATTGAATCATAATTAACATGACCTAATCTACCATGCCATAAATGAGAAGACTCAAGCAAATAAACAGAAGGAGTATTTTTATTGATCATGGTCATTACATTAAGTTTAAACAACCCATCGATTGCATACCCTTTTCCTAAATACATTCCAGACTTAGTTAAAATAACTATATCAGATTCAATCACAATTCGGAATCCATGTTTGTTCAACAAAGAACCAGGCACAAGATTCTTGCGAACTTCTGGCACATACAATACATTTTTAAGTGTTAAGACTTTGCCAGAAGTCATCTTTGACAACACCTTTCCTTGACCTTCAATAGCAGCTGAAGCAGAATTACCCATGTAAATCTTCTCCCCTTGAACTGGCTCAAAAGTTGAAAATAGGTCTCTGTTAGTACTGGTGGCACCGGTGTCAAACCACCATTCCTTCGGGTTGGAATCAACCATGTTTACTTCAGAAACCACTGCAACTAAATTCAAGTCATCCACTTATTTAGTAATATAATCAACCATATTTGCTTCATGATGTTTCTTAGAAAAACGACAATCAGAAGACCTGTAACCTAATTTGCCACAGTTAAAACATTTCCCTTTAAATTTTTGTTTCGGTTTCAAAATACTACCAGATGCACCGATCTTGCCCTTAGTTTTGTGATTGTTGAACTTGGTTTTATTTTTCAAATTTTTATCATGTTCAACAATATTAACCTTCGGATTTGAAGAACTCATCATTTTATGATCGGCATTTCTAACAGTAAGATCTTCCAAAGACATTTCCTTCCATTTGTGCTTGAGATAGTTCTTAAAATCTTTCCAACTAGGGGGTAGCTTTTCTATCACAGCAACCACTTGGAATGCTTCACTTAAAATCATTCCTCCTGCAAGTATTTCATGCAAAATAATATGCAATTCTTGTACTTGACTTATTACAGTTTTAGAATCAACCATTATATAATCAAGAAACCGTCCGACAACAAATTTCTTTGTGCCAGCATCCTCAATTTTATATTTCCGGTCTAATGATTCCAATAGAGCTTTAGCAATTTTATATGCACAATACACAGTATATAATGAATCACTTAATGTATTCAAAATATAATTACGACACAAAAAATCAGAATGATTCTATGCATCAACAGCAGTTACCGTTTGTGCATCATCAATATCCTCTGCCACCACAGGCTACTTCCGTCAAGAATCTTGTCAAATGCAAAGTAGTCAAGTAGAAAAGCATTTTCTGTTGCCATCTTTAAAATTAGAACCAGTAAATTTTTCTGGTTTTTCCAATTGATTGACCAGAATTGTTGGTAGAGTAGCAGCAACAATCGAGACATTTCCCAAACCAGAAGTAGCATTATTCACATTAACAATGTCCATTCCTGTTGCCATATCAGCAGGAGTAGAAAAGAGATCTGTTTTAAGATTGTAGGCCACAACTGTTAAACACAGTGTGTGATATATATATATATTTATATATATAAAAGAAACAAAAATATAAAACAATACCAAAATAATAGTTAGGAAATAGAAATCAAACATGAGACTTACATAAACTTCAATTTCCTTAAAACAGATTTGTTCTCTTTACTGGAAGTGTAAGAGATGTGTTAGAACGTCTGTTTCCCAAGATAAAATGGGCTTCGGAAAATCAGTTTAGCACTTGAAGCTGTTTTCCCTTCAAACTTGAACAAATTGAAGATGAATAGGAAGAAGATATATGTATGCAAGTTAAGAGAGAAAGGTAGAGAATTGCAAAAGAAAATTTTCTTATGCCTTTTGCTGTGGAAAACAACAGTATTTATAGATGCAAAATCTCTTCAACTGTACATTGAATTAGTTTTGTACCCTAAATTCACCCTTCAGCTATTACATTGAATTAGTATTATACACTGAATTCACCCTTCAGCTGTTTCATTGAATTAGGTTGTACATTGAACTCAATAGAAATAAATGTGGTTGTTCATCTAATTGAACAGCCATTGAATCTAGACAAAAGAAGAATTTGACACATAATTTGGTAAAATCGTGGGTCTGATAAGGCCCCTGTTATTTTCCAATGTAAGATTCAAATTCCTTACTTGCCAACATTTTCCTCTTTAATATTTTTTTTCGTTCACTTTCTTTTTCCAAATATTTTCCAACATAAACTGCCTCCAATAGTACGGTTTCTTACGTTCTTCTTTCTTCTTTCGATAGTTTTTCAGCTTCTTAATGGTTAATACTACTCACCTATTTTGGTTTTGAATTTTTCATATTATATATTGTATTGCTTTTATTATCAAATTTTATGAGCAATTTCAGTTTCACTTATTCTGGACGCTAATGTTATATTTCTTACATTCTCATTACAGGTTGGAGGATGGACTCCTCCCTTTTAGATGCAAATGGCGCTGAGGCTTTTTATTCCAACATTCCAAATGTATTGATTTTTAATTTGAAAAAAGTGATTTTTTTGTTTTTTGAATGCTTGTGATAGAAGATGTGGAATCCAGAGGAAAAAAAAAAGTGAATAAAAGATTTAAAATTATCAATCCATATTGCTGTGATGCTAACGACCAAGATTTTTTTTCTTGAAAACGCTCATTTTTTTTAACAGGCTACTAAAGTGGCCCAAATTTTTTTTTATGCCTGATTTGGCCATAACGCACAACGATTGTGTGTTATTAATTAGGATAATGCACAACCATTGTGCGTTATCACTAATCATATCCTAGGTGTGTGCGTTATCTGCCACATCATTTTTTTTAAAAGTCTTGTAATTTTTAAAAAAAAAGTCTTATAACAAAATTTGAACTCTTAACCTCATGAGAAATAATATAGAAAACTTACCAATAGACCACCATTGGATCTTATTCAACAAGTGCATGGGATTTTATTTAATAATAACTTACTTACTTACGTATTCCAATATTTAACAACTTCAATCATTAGAATTTTTAATTAGAGCAAAAAGAAGACTGCTCCTTTATTTAATTTTCAAATTGGTGCCGTAATTTTTTAGTTAACAAGAGAGAAAGTATTAGAAAATTACAAAAACGTAAATTAAAATGAAAATAGGAGGTTTTTGTGGAAACGGTCGGTGGGAAACTGTTAAAACTGTTTTCAACGCGTGGATCTCGAAAAAATGCCCGAAATGCCCCCAGAATCGCCTCAATCGGACGTCCGAGCGCAAAGTTATGTCCTGTCAAAGTTTTCGACTATACAAAGCAATTTTTTGTCTCGAAACGCGTCCGGATCACTTTTTCAACGATGCCATTGCATTCCTCTTTATGAGAACCATCAAAGCGAGTGGTCATATGCATGAAACGGACATCCGATCGCAGAGTTATTCATGTTTAAAGTTTTTCAAATACCTACAAAAATTATTTCTTTCTAATCAACATAAACAAAATAACGCATACTCATTATGTTGTCTTCGGTTGTGCCTCATCATCCACCTCAGCACTTAACGCGGTTTAAGCCCGTGATTAGCTATAACGCACAATCATTGTGCGTTATCTCACGCATAATGGTTGTACGTTATGGCCTCTTCAGGATTTTAAAAAAAAATTTGGATCTATTTAGTACTCATTTTTTGAAAATGGGCCCAATAAAAAAAAAACCTACATTCTCATTACAGGTTGGAGGATGGATTCCTCCCGTTTAGATGCAAATGGCGCTGAGACTTTTCATTCCACCATTCCAAATGTATTGATTTTTAGTTTGAAAAAAGTGATTTTTTTTTTTTTTTTGAACCCTTGTGATAGAAGATGTGGAATCCAGAGGAAAAAAAAAAGTGAATGAAAGATTTAAAATTATCAATCCATATTGCTGTGATGCTAACAACCAAGATTTTTTAAAATGGTAGTGTATTTGATGGCGGCGGCCGCAACAGGTCTTTTAGTGGTGGCAGCAACAAGTGTTTTGTTGATTCATGTTTGGAATGATATTTTGCGAAGGAAAAGATATAAGAAAACGCAAAGTACATGGAGAAGAAGATTGGAACAGTAAAAAGAAGCCATCACAAAGCATGGAGGAGTCGAGGACTAATGTAATGCCAGTTGGTCATACTTTTTGATAAATTGAATATGCACAAGATACATTAACCTATTCTCTCGAGCAACTTGGTAGCAGCATGCACTTGGGGATTTCAGAATCGCCTTTCAATCAAGGGATTGGGAGGAAAAGGAAATCTTGAAGAGAAAATGATGATGAGGCTGACTATTAATTAATCGTCCATATTAAATTTTTTTCTTTACTAAAGTATCCTGTTTTCAAATTTGGTTTTTTAATGTTTTGTGCATTTTTTCTAATAGTTAATTATGCCTTTACTTTTCTGATCTATTTTCAATTTATTCAACAAAGATATTTTACTTGAAAAAAATAAGAATTTAGGGTACTTGGTTCATTTCTATAAATTTTTTAATGATAAAGGTAAAAAATATAAGATTTTATACTTTTTTGGATTAAAATATCCTTCAAAATTTCTCTCTAGTAATCATTATTTCTTCAAGTTTTTATATTAAAGAGGTTGAAATTTGTTTTTAATAGGAAGGTATAATTAAAAAATTCATTGGATGTTGCATCATTTTATTCATAATGTGATAAGTAAAAAAAATAGATTGAGTAATTATTAGGCTTAAAGCTAGAATAAAGCAAAGATATTTTTGAGTTAATTTGCTATAAATTTCTATGTCGTAGTGGAACGAATTTCATGCACTGATTCCAAGCTTTAGGAAATAGAACTAAAATCTATGAGTACTAAAATCTTTAGGATTAATTTTTTCTTCTCAATTGGGGAAAAACATGGGTTTTTTTTCATTAGCTAAAATCAATTTGAGAACGAAGTAATTGCAGAATAATTCTAAGTGATACCTGTACTTTAATCACATCATTGCGTTGTATATTAACTTTTATCTAATATATTTGGTATTTATAATAAAAAAACATTTGGTATTTTCTAAAAAAGTATAAAGTGAAGAGAATTGGGTTAATGGTAGTAGAAAGAGTATTAAAAAAAAAAAAAAAGGAAAATGTCTAGGCTGACCACGTCCATATCAAAATTTTCCAATGAGAAGGTAGTCTATTTCTTTTCTATTATTATTCTTTTTTATTCTTTAAGGTCCTGTTTGATGATTTAGGAATTCTAGTTTGGCAAACAAAATACTTTTTAAAAAAATTTAAAGAAAATACTATGTAAGATAAATTAAGGAAAACTATGAGGAAAATTTAGAAAATTAATTTTATTAATGTTGAATGGTATAATCAAGAAAGGGTAATAAAATATTTGTTCAAATATTTATCAAGTCGTAATTATTCAGTTAGTTATAAATGAAAAATTTTAGTTTTTCGTTTTATAGTTATAAACTTTTATTTTATATTTTTCTAACAATGAAATTTTTACTTTGATTTATCTTTTTCTAACCATGAATTATCTTTTTTTTTTTTTTTTTTTTGCAAATGGCCATGAACTATTTTTTACCTCTCAAATATTCATGGCTATTTCACAATATGTTTTTTTTCTTTTCTTGAAAAGTTATTCACAGAATATATTATGTTATGAATGTATACAATATGTTATAAGGTACAACTAATTAATCCCTATTACTAATTCAGTTAAAAATTTTATCGGAAAATAACGAATTAGTAGCAAGAAGTTTAAAATTGTCCTAAAATATCATTTCTTATTTACTACAATATATTAAGACTATAATCCCCTTTATAATTTTTTTTATTGGTCCAATTTCTGGAATGAAGGATATTATTGTCTTAATATATATGATTTTAAACATGAAATAAACTCGCAAAAGGATATTTTAGGAAGATTTTAAAATTTTTACCTAATCATTTTGGGACTGTAATGAAAAAATTTCAACCTCTCCAATATAAGAGTGGTTCCTTGTGGCACTTAGTCTATCAAATATATTCATCTCAATTATAAAATTAAATAGAAATTGAGCTTAAAATATATGAATAACTTAGAAAATGTTATATAACCTTTCAAATATACTCTTATTAAAAAATTGAACATGAGATATGGAGCTCATCCTGTAAACTACATATTTTCAGCCGATATATAAATACTTTTAAAAAATGAACATGAGATATTAAATTGTTCTTTTATTCTTGACGAAATGATAAATATATATTTTAGAGAAATTTTACGATACAAATCTTTTAATGTGTCAAATAATATAACACAATTCTCTTTAATAGATAAAAGATGATACAACACAAATTCTATTCGCTAATATCTAAACAAAAAAGGTAAATAAAAATAAAACATCAACGTACATAAATGCTGAGCTCCAATTTTTTTATCACAATCTTCAATGATCACAGTGATCACAACGGGAGAAAAGAATGGTAGCCCCCGCTGGTTCTGATGAAGAAGGCTCACATCATGTACAACAACTTCTTTTAGTCATCCCTTCATGACTAAGTTGGTGATGGAACTTACGGATTCCATTTTATGAACCAAAAGAGTATAATGGAAGAGATACAATCATATTATGATTCTCTGTGATTGCATCTAAATGTTTAAATAGATCTTATCTAAAAAAGTCAGGTAATAAAATTAATTTACAATATAAAATATGAACATTTAGAAAATATATACTGATTTGATAATGGATTTCTCTCACCTCTTAATCACCTGATTTGCAATTTTTAAATTATAATACAAATTCAAATTGAAGGTGGATTTTTAAATACACTTACCTTTATCAGATTATTAGATATATTATTCTTATAAATTGTTATTATTATTAATATTATCCAAGATATTTTATTTTTATCAATACAATACTTATCTATTAGGGTAGTGATAGAAGCTGGTTATTAATTATATCATACAACTCTCTTATATTATATTTTTCCTGATTTTTACATCGGGAGAAGAAAAAAGAATGCATATGTTACACCCTACTGAATAATACGTATATTTACGCTACTGAATATTTGAAGTCTGTTTGGAGTTTTATTTTAGAGGGACTAATGTATCAACTATATCTGTCTTGCCAAATTGTGAGCAAATAAATCTGCCTAAGTTCCCGAGCTTCAGCATGTACTTTCTCCGCGGCTTTTATTGGAAATCTCTTCTCCAAATATGTAGTTTTGTGGCCTGATAATCTTAGAGTGAATTAGCAAAGCACCCAAAACCACACTATTCATAAGAGAAAATTCAATTCAGCGACAAAGAAGAAAAGGAGAAAGAAGCATATAGATTTATAACGGCTTTTAGTATATACAAAATATACCAAATTAATTTATCAAGAAATAATGCGTAGAATGCGTAGAGCATATAAAAAAATTCATGAATAATTAAAAACTAAAAGAACTTACATACCTTTCAAGCAAAAAAATGAAAAGAAACCAGCAATTGACAGAAAATTCTGATCAGAAAAATTAAAAGAAATGAAAGAATGGTTGGGGAAGTATTATCTAAATATTTATAGAGAGTAAGAAAAAGATTTAATAAATGGTAAAAAACCAAAAAAAGTTTATTTTGAATGTATAGATGTATCAATCGCCATAGGTGATTTTGTCCGCCCTCAATGTATAGTAGACACATGTGCTATTCTTGTTTGAGATGATGATGCAGGGTGGGAGGGATCGAGCCTCGAGGTCCCCCACATTGAGATACACTGGCAGTAGATGTCCAAAGGGATACAAATTAAATGGCTAAACTTGCATCAGGGACATACATTTTGATCAGTCTTTGCCTTTGCATTTGTGTCTTCCTTTTCTGTCTCTGCTGCTTATGCTATTAGGTTCGGTAAGACTTTGCAGAAATTAGACTATCCGACTTACATTTTTCTCTTTGTTCAGTGTAAGAATCAAATTAGACCATGAAATGAAATTCTATTCCATGAGATTTTGCAATTAAAAGACAACAATATTCGAAAAACATTAGATGTCTTCTGATTTCTTTCAATTCTCTGTAACATCTCAGAGTGGAAAAGGAGTAAGAGAAGTTAAAAGAGAAATTGTGTAGAGAGAAAGAGTAGGGAAGAGGAGGGAAAATAATGATTTTTTTCGCGTTATACATTTATATTGCGAGTTAGATTTATCAATCCCTTAGATAATAATTATTCTAAATTCAAATTATAAAATAATTAAAGTCTAAATCTATTCTTATAAAGTTAATCTTACCACTAATTTGTTGTTATCAGAATGTTAATTTGATTACTATTATAGCCCACCTTAAATGAAGGAAGATAGTTATTGTTATTAATTACATCTTATATTAATAACCTTTTTTTTTTTATTTTTGCACGGGAAGGAAAAAGGAGAAGTACCCATGTGACAACTCATTATGGCTTTGTTTTAATATATATATATATATATAATTAAAACTTTTAATACAAGTTTCATGGTTATATGATTCAAATTATTTGAGTTCATCATTCCAGTTTGACGGTTTTATGATTTTGATTTCATGATTTTACAATTCTGAATTTCACGGTTTTGTAGTTCCAATTTTTTAAATTCATAGTTCTGGTTTGTCGGTTTACCATTTCAATTTCACGATTTTACAATTATGATTTTCAGGGTTTGTGGTTCCAATTTTTTGAATTCATGATTTAGGTTTGGCGACTTTACGATTTTGATTTCACAATGTTATAATTCTGACTTTTTTGGTTTTGGTTTTCTAATTTCACGGTTTCCATTCGGCAATTTTTTTTTCGGTTATTCCGATTCTACAATTCAAATTATTTGAATTCACAGTTTGGCTTTAGCGATTTTAGGATTCGATTTCATGATTTTATAAATTCTGATTTTCTCGATTTCACAATTCTGGTTATTTCAATTTCACGGCTTCGGTTTTATGGTTCAAATTATTCGAACTCATGATTTCGATTTGGCAGTTTTATGGTCCGGTTTCATGGTTTTGCGATTCCGGTTTCTCAATTTCAAGGTTGTAGTTTGGTTGTTTACCGATTTCAGTTTTTTTCCAATTTACGGTTTCAGTTTTGCAATTCAAATTATTCGAATTCACAGTTCCTATTTGGTGGTTTTTGGTTATGATTTACAATTTTATCATTTTCATTTTCGCAGTTTTAAATTCCAATTTTCTAAATTGACAATTCTAGTTTGGCAGTTTTACGATTTTGATTTCACAATTATGCGGTTACTTTTTCACGATCTAACAATTCTAATTATTCGAATTCATAGTTCTGATTTGGGAGTTTTACGATTCGAATTTCAGAATTTTATAATTATGGTTTTTTAGTTTTTATTTCATTTTGATTCATATTGAGGCTTTTGCAATTTTGATTCTCCGATTTATCGATTCCAATTTCAAGGTTTTTTTATTATGATTTTGTAGTTTTACGGTTTCAGTTTTTCATTTTTATCCAATTTTGCAAAAAATAGGTCGGAACTGTAACCCGCTAAACAAAGAAATCAAAACGATTTTATAATCGTATTTTTTCAAAAGGACCGTAAAAACCTTAACCATTTAGAAATAGAATTGAAACCGTAAAAACCATGGACAGGTATACATGGAAACTTTAGATTGTAAAAAATTAATATGAGAACAGTAATAAATATTAAGATATAAGAATCATTCACTCATCAAGTAAGCATTTAGTAAAGAGAAATTAGCTATAAATATCCTAAAATATTTTATACTTTTCTCTTTATATCTTAAATATTTTATTTTATCTCTTTATGCCCCTAAACTTTTATAGGTTTGCTTATTGGTATAATCATAGTGAAAGACGGTGGAATCTGATGGCGGTGAGTACGGTCACTCACGTCACACTAAAAAAAAGTCAAATTGATGTTTTATTTAAGTTTTTTATGCCCTTAAATATTTTTCTAGTGACATATTGTTATAATTATAATGAAGGATAATAGAATTCGAAGGTGGTGAGCACACCTCACTCATTTGCACACTAAAAAAAGGTCAAAATTTGACTTTTTTAGTTAGATGAGTGCGGCATGCTCACTGCCACCGAATTTCGTCGTCCTTCACCATAATTATAATAATATGTAAATCGAAAAATATTTAAGGATATAAAAATCTAAATGTTTTATGTTAGAAGGCATAAAGAATTAAAATAAAACGTTTAGAGTATAAAGAGAAAATCGTAAAAAGTTTTAGAGTATTTATAGCCAATTTCTCGAAAATAAAATTTATGTACTTTCTATAAAAGATGAAAAATTAGAAAATGGAAAAAGATATTATTACTAATACGTTTTTCTGAAAAAATTTTAAATGCATTCTGAAAAGACTTTGTAAAATGGATCCGACATCTTGAACTTTAAACTTAAAATTGAAGGTGCATTGTTATAAATGAGCAAACTATATATCATTGACCAATGCATTCACGTTGGTCTATGCATTTAAGCGTTTGCTAATCATAGACCAATGCATTTAAAAAAAAAAGGAAAAAACTATATATCATTTGATAGTATAATATGCTCATTAACATTATTATAATTGGATTGAAAAGTTATTAAAAATTTAAATTTATTTATTTGAATATGTTTTAAACCTGTTTATGTGAAAAGATAATGGGTGCCAATTTTTTTTTATGAAAAAATAAATTATATATTATTAATCTCAAAGAGAATAGTCTGATCTACATTAGACGGTATATTTCTCATCCATGCTAGAGGTATATCCGAGATAATAGCAGTTTTTGTAAGGAGATGGACCAGGCTATTCCCAAATCTATAAACGTGTGAAAAAGAGGTAGAAGCAAGACAAATATTATTAAGAAAATATAATGGTAAAACTCCAAACTAAGAAAGATCTTCCTCACGAGAGTTGAGGTGATTAATGGCCTTGAGAGAATCACTTTTCACAATCAAAGGGCCAAAGATGGAGGATTCAGTCACATATTCTTCAATAATTCTAAGGAGTTCACCATAATCCACAGGACAATGCCCCAGACAGGGGATAGATCGAGCAAAAAGAGGCATGCCCAAATGGTTCCATACCAAGATATCGATACCAATTTTGCCATCAGATAAAGCTACATCGATATTAACTTTTAAAGTTACATGCGCTAGGGGCTTCTGTTGAAGAAAAACTAATTACTATTACAGAAATCTAATTACTATAACAAGCCCCAAAAATAAAAACAGCACAGCGGAAGAAAGAAAAAATACAAAAGATTAAATCTTAACAAAATCAGTCTGATTCAAGAATAAAAGAGACAGCCTGCAAAATTAATAAATTGTCAATACCAAAGAAAAACAGAAAGTATAAAATGGAGTTTCACTTACCACCGCCGTGGTAGAAACCGACGGCGAAAATCAAACCAAAGAGATGACCGAGGCAGAGTAGATGAACGGTCACCGAGCAGACGAACGGTCGCCAAGCAGTGGCAACGCTGCGTCAAGGCGCCGTGAGTAAGTGAAGGGTAGATCGGAAATGGCACCCTCAGAATCGGCATCAGCCGTGACAAGAGTCACTAGCAAAATCCCTTCCCTATTTCTCTCTCTTTCTCTCGCTCACTCTCTCTCTAAACACATCAAGGAACATGCACAGGTGAAAGAAGAAGAATGACAAGGGACAGAGTCATAGAGAACACTGGCAGAGAAAAGAGCAGCGGCAGCGCCGCAAAGGGAGAAAGCAGGAGAACCAAAAAGAGTTCAAGTAGAACTCAAAGAGACAGAGAAACAAATGAAGAGACGGTTCAAGAGAAAAGGGAGGAGGAGAGGCTGCACAAGAAACGAGGAGGCAAGGGTTTAAAACGAGGAGTCACCAACGGGCAGCCCGGGTGGCCGGCCCGGACCGGGCATCTCTTGACCCGGTCAAAAGCCTACTCTTTAGCTGAAGCCCATCATCATTGGGTTTTAAAAAAAATTGGCTGGAAAATAGAAGAAAATATTGGGAAAAGTTAGGCCAAAAAGGCCTACAATCTCCACCTCGAACAATATTTTTCATCCCTATGGTGACTCAATTTGAGTCAAACTGTTTCCACGTGAAGGAAATCCCTACAAAACATAAACTTGTCAGCGTTTACAATTTTAGTACCAAAATCTGCAGGATTATTATCAGTACTAATCTTGTCTATGTTAACCACACCACTGGAGACCTTTTCTCTAATAAAGTGGTATTTGACATCTATATGTTTAGTCCGTTCGTGATAGACCGGATTTTTACACAAATGCAAACAACTTTGACTATCAGTATAAATAATAACTTTTGAATGTAAAATATTTAATTCATTCAATAACCCTTGAAGCCAGATGGCTTCTTTGATTGCTTCCGTTGCTGCGATATACTCAGCCTCAGTAGTTGACAAGGCCAGCTGCAGTTGGGATTTCCATAAGATGCAATTACCCGCTAGGGTAAAGAAATAGGAAGTGGTAAATTTTCTACCATCCTTATCTCCTGCAAAATCAGAATCAACAAATCCAATTAATTCAAAATAAGACTAATTGTGATAGTGTAAACCCCCGATCTAAAGTTTCATTCGAGTAACGTAGAAGCCACTTGAGGGCAGCCCAATGATCTCTATCGAATTTGACATAAATCACTGAGAAGGCTTATAGAGAAAGCAATGTCTGGACGGGTAGATATCATTGAGTACATAACTGAGCCTATGGCCATTCTGTAAGGGATATTGGCCATATCTCTTTTCTCACTTTAGTTTTAGGACAGGTTTTGTCAGAAAGTTTAAAGTGGCTTGCAAGAGGAGTTATGATGGGTTTACATAGGTGCATTGAAAATTTGGATACAATTTTCTGAAGAAAAGGCTTTTGAGATAGAAAGAGTGAACAATCAGATCTATCTTTTGAAATACTCATCCCAAGAATTTTGGATGCAACCCCCTAAATCCTTCATATCGAATTCATATTTCGAGTAAGGATTTCAGATCATCGATTTTTGCTTTATGTCTGCAAGCGATTAACATATCATCCACATACAACAACAAATAAATAGCAAAATCACACTATTACCAGAACAATAAAGACAACTATCATAGTTGCTTTTTGAAAAACCAATTTTTGTCATGAAAGAATCAAACCTCTTGTACCATTGCCTGGGAGACTGTTTAAGCCCATATAAAGACTTTTTCAAAAGGCACGCGATGTGTTCCTTACCCTTTACCTCAAAACCTTGTGGTTGATGCATATATATAGTTTCTTCAAGATCACTATGTAAGAAAGCAGTTTTCACATCAAGTTGTTCAAGATTAAGATCATAAAAAGTAACAAGAGCAAGAATAATCCTGATTGTTTTGTATTAACAACAGGAGAAAATTTTTTGTTAAAATCAATGCCCTCAACTTGTGAAAAACCTTTTGTAACAAGTCTGGCCTTGAACCTTGGAGGTTCGTTAGAAGACTCGGGTTCTTTTATTTTGAAAATCCATTTGCAATCAACTAATTTTTGTTTTGAGGGTTTTGGAACAAGAATCCAGGTTTTTTTTTGTTTAAAGAAAACATTTCTTCGTCCATAGCACGTAACCATAAAACTCGATTGGGACTTTTCAAAACCTCAGAAAAACATAAAGGTTCTTTTTCTTCCACATAAGATACAACAGCAAAGGCATATGATACAATGTAGAAGTAACCATACTGAGAATGATCCTTGGGTACCCTATGGACTCGATCTCTAGCGAGTTGATAATCCTTAAGAGCTTGAGCTTGAGCCTCAGGATGTTCTTCCTCCTCATCGGAACCATCTAGAATAGGATCAGGAGTTTCAGGAATACTAACAAAGAACAGAAGTACTACTGGACGGAGCAGAAGATTCAGGATTGGTTTCAGGTTCCTGGAGCGGATCTAACGAAGATTTAGAGATGGTCTCTACCTCCACCGGAATGCTACTTGGAGTGGGAACACTAGGAGAATTATCAGAGATGGGTTTTTCCTTAAGACAGGACATCTCTAACTCGTTGAAGATGACATCCCTACTGATAACAACCCTCAGCCCTAGTTCACCCTTTAACCACACTCTATACCCCACTAGGATATCCTATGAGAACTCCCTTTCTAGACCTTGGATCTAGTTTACCCTCTTTCTGATGAGCAAAGGCTACACACCCAAAGACTCTCAGATTGGAAAAATTAGGAGGTTTACCACACAAAAGTTCTATAGGAGTCCTAAAGTTTATAGCTGTGGAAGGGGATCTATTGATAAGGTATACTGCTGTACTAACAGCTTCACCCCAGAAAGGTTTAGGAACACCAGAAGAAACTATAAGACATCGAACCTTATCCATAATGGTACAGTTCATCCTTTCGGCAACTCCATTTTGTTGTGGGTTATGTCTAACCGTTCTATGGTGTAAAATGCCATGTGATGCACACAAATCAGAAAACTTCCGGTTACAAAATTCAAGACCGTTATCGGTCCTAATAGTTTTTAGCTTATTTCGAGAATGATTTTCAGCAAAACGTTTCCATTCACAAAATTTTTTAAATGTTTGGTCTTTGATTTTTAAAAGAAAAACCCATACATGCCTAGAAAAATCATCAACAATAGACAAGAAATAAACGTTACCACCATAAGTTAGAACCTTTTTAGGTCCCCACAGATCACAATGCACATAATCAAAAGGTGCAGAAGACTTGTGTGTGCTGGTTGAAAAACTGATTTTATGTTGTTTTCCCAAAACACAGTGATCACAAAAATTCAAGGAATCAATTTTGTCACCACATAAAAAATTTTGTTTTTGTAAATGATAAAGCCCCTTTTCACTAATGTGGCCGATCCTCCGATGCCACAATATAGTTTTCTCAGGGACAGCTTTTGAAATCAATACAGTGGAGTTGCAAACTGTTTTACCAAAAAGAATATATAAAGTTTCCCTTTTAAAACATTTTAGCATGACTAGGTTTCCTTTGCAAACACGTAAAATATCGTTCAAGTAGAACTCAAAGTAGGAGAACCAAAAAGAGTTCAAGTAGAACTCAAAGAGACAGAGAAACAAATGAAGAGACGGTTCAAGAGAAAAGGGAGGAGGAGAGGCTGCACAAGAAACGAGGAGGCAAGGGTTTAAAACGAGGAGTCACCAACGGGCAGCCCGGGTGGCCGGCCCGGACCGGGCATCTCTTGACCCGGTCAAAAGCCTACTCTTTAGCTGAAGCCCATCATCATTGGGTTTTAAAAAAAATTGCTGGAAAATAGAAGAAAATATTGGGAAAAGTTAGGCCAAAAAGGCCTACAATCTCCACCTCGAACAATATTTTTCATCCCTATGGTGACTCAATTTGAGTCAAACTGTTTCCACGTGAAGGAAATCCCTACAAAACATAAACTTGTCAGCGTTTACAATTTTAGTACCAAAATCTGCAGGATTATTATCAGTACTAATCTTGTCTATGTTAACCACACCACTGGAGACCTTTTCTCTAATAAAGTGGTATTTGACATCTATATGTTTAGTCCGTTCGTGATAGACCGGATTTTTACACAAATGCAAACAACTTTGACTATCAGTATAAATAATAACTTTTGAATGTAAAATATTTAATTCATTCAATAACCCTTGAAGCCAGATGGCTTCTTTGATTGCTTCCGTTGCTGCGATATACTCAGCCTCAGTAGTTGACAAGGCCAGCTGCAGTTGGGATTTCCATAAGATGCAATTACCCGCTAGGGTAAAGAAATAGGAAGTGGTAAATTTTCTACCATCCTTATCTCCTGCAAAATCAGAATCAACAAATCCAATTAATTCAAAATAAGACTAATTGTGATAGTGTAAACCCCGATCTAAAGTTTCATTCAGGTAACGTAGAAGCCACTTGAGGGCAGCCCAATGATCTCTATCGGAATTTGACATAAATCTGCTGAGAAGGCTTATAGAGAAAGCAATGTCTGGACGGGTAGATATCATTGAGTACATAACTGAGCCTATGGCCATTCTGTAAGGGATATTGGCCATATCTCTTTTCTCACTTTAGTTTTAGGACAGGTTTTGTCAGAAAGTTTAAAGTGGCTTGCAAGAGGAGTTATGATGGGTTTACATAGGTGCATTGAAAATTTGGATACAATTTTCTGAAGAAAAGGCTTTTGAGATAGAAAGAGTGAACAATCAGATCTATCTTTTGAAATACTCATCCCAAGAATTTTGGATGCAACCCCTAAATCCTTCATATCGAATTCATATTTCAGTAAGGATTTCAGATCATCGATTTTTGCTTTATGTCTGCAAGCGATTAACATATCATCCACATACAACAACAAATAAATAGCAAAATCACACTATTACCAGAAAAATAAAGACAACTATCATAGTTGCTTTTTGAAAAACCAATTTTTGTCATGAAAGAATCAAACCTCTTGTACCATTGCCTGGGAGACTGTTTAAGCCCATATAAAGACTTTTTCAAAAGGCACGCGATGTGTTCCTTACCCTTTACCTCAAAACCTTGTGGTTGATGCATATATATAGTTTCTTCAAGATCACTATGTAAGAAAGCAGCTTTTCACATCAAGTTGTTCAAGATTAAGATCATAAAAAAGTAACAAGAGCAAGAATAATCCCGATTGTTTTGTATTAACAACAGGAGAAAATTTTTTGTTAAAATCAATGCCCTCAACTTGTGAAAAATCTTTTGTAACAAGTCTGGCCTTGAACCTTGGAGGTTCGTTAGAAGACTCGGGTTCTTTTATTTTGAAAATCCATTTGCAATCAACTAATTTTTGTTTTGAGGGTTTTGGAACAAGAATCCAGTGTTGTTTAAAGAAAACATTTCTTCGTCCATAGCACGTAACCATAAAACTCGATTGGGACTTTTCAAAACCTCAGAAAAACATAAAGGTTCTTTTCTTTCACATAAGATACAACAGCAAAGGCATATGATACAATGTAGAAGTAACCATACTGAGAATGATCCTTGGGTACCCTCTGGACTCGATCTCTAGCGAGTTGATAATCCTTAAGAGCTTGAGCTTGAGCCTCAGGATGTTCTTCCTCCTCATCGGAACCATCTAGAATAGGATCGGGAGTTTCAGGGAATACTAACAAAGAACGAAGTACTCATCGGACGGAGCGTAAGATTCGGGATTGGTTTCAGGTTCCTGGAGCGGATCTAAGGAAGATTTAGAGATGGTCTCTACCTCCACCGGAATGCTACTTGGAGTGGGAACACTAGGAGAATTATCAGAGATGGGTTTTTCCTTAAGACAGGACATCTCTAACTCGTTGAAGATGACATCCCTACTGATAACAACCCTCAGCCCTAGTTCACCCTTTAACCACACTCTATACCCCACTAGGATATCCTATGAGAACTCCCTTTCTAGACCTTGGATCTAGTTTACCCTCTTTCTGATGAGCAAAGGCTACACACCCAAAGACTCTCAGATTGGAAAAATTAGGAGGTTTACCACACAAAAGTTCTATAGGAGTCCTAAAGTTTATAGCTGTGGAAGGGGATCTATTGATAAGGTATACTCGCTTTGTACTAATGACTTCACCCCCGTAAAGGTTTAGGAACACCGTAAGAAACTATAAGACATCGAACCTTATCCATAATGGTACAGTTCATCCTTTCGGCAACTCCATTTTGTTGTGGGTTATGTCTAACCGTTCTATGGTGTAAAATGCCATGTGATGCACACAAATCAGAAAACTTCCGGTTACAAAATTCAAGACCGTTATCGGTCCTAATAGTTTTTAGCTTATTTCGAGAATGATTTTCAGCAAAACGTTTCCATTCACAAAATTTTTTAAATGTTTGGTCTTTGATTTTTAAAAGAAAAACCCATACATGCCTAGAAAAATCATCAACAATAGACAAGAAATAAACGTTACCACCATAAGTTAGAACCTTTTTAGGTCCCCACAGATCACAATGCACATAATCAAAAGGTGCAGAAGACTTGTGTGTGCTGGTTGAAAAACTGATTTTATGTTGTTTTCCCAAAACACAGTGATCACAAATATTCAAGGAATCAATTTTGTCACCACATAAAAAATTTTGTTTTTGTAAATGATAAAGCCCCTTTTCACTAATGTGGCCGATCCTCCGATGCCACAACATAGTTTTCTCAAGGACAGCTTTTGAAATCAATACAGTGGAGTTGCAAACTGTTTTACCAAAAAGAATATATAAAGTTTCCCTTTTAAAACATTTTAGCATGACTAGGTTTCCTTTGCAAACACGTAAAATATCGTTCAAGTAGAACTCAAAGTAGGAGAACCAAAAAGAGTTCAAGTAGAACTCAAAGAGACAGAGAAACAAATGAAGAGACGGTTCAAGAGAAAAGGGAGGAGGAGAGGCTGCACAAGAAACGAGGAGGCAAGGGTTTAAAACGAGGAGTCACCAACGGGCAGCCCGGGTGGCCGGCCCGGACCGGGCATCTCTTGACCCGGTCAAAAGCCTACTCTTTAGCTGAAGCCCATCATCATTGGGTTTTAAAAAAAATTGGCTGGAAAATAGAAGAAAATATTGGGAAAAGTTAGGCCAAAAAGGCCTACAATCTCCACCTCGAACAATATTTTTCATCCCTATGGTGACTCAATTTGAGTCAAACTGTTTCCACGTGAAGGAAATCCCTACAAAACATAAACTTGTCGGCGTACATAATTTTAGTACCAAAATCTGCAGGGATTATTATCAGTACTAATCTTGTCTATGTTAACCACACCACTGGAGACCTTTTCTCTAATAAAGTGGTATTTGACATCTATATGTTTAGTCCGTTCGTGATAGACCGGATTTTTACACAAATGCAAACAACTTTGACTATCAGTATAAATAATAACTTTTGAATGTAAAATATTTAATTCATTCAATAACCCTTGAAGCCAGATGGCTTCTTTGATTGCTTCCGTTGCTGCGATATACTCAGCCTCAGTAGTTGACAAGGCCAGCTGCAGTTGGGATTTCCATAAGATGCAATTACCCGCTAGGGTAAAGAAATAGGAAGTGGTAAATTTTCTACCATCCTTATCTCCTGCAAAATCAGAATCAACAAATCCAATTAATTCAAAATAAGACTAATTGTGATAGTGTAAACCCCGATCTAAAGTTTCATTCAGGTAACGTAGAAGCCACTTGAGGGCAGCCCAATGATCTCTATCGGAATTTGACATAAATCTGCTGAGAAGGCTTATAGAGAAAGCAATGTCTGGATGGGTAGATATCATTGAGTACATAACTGAGCCTATGGCCATTCTGTAAGGGATATTGGCCATATCTCTTTTCTCACTTTAGTTTTAGGACAGGTTTTGTCAGAAAGTTTAAAGTGGCTTGCAAGGGGAGTTATGATGGGTTTACATAGGTGCATTGAAAATTTGGATACAATTTTCTGAAGAAAAGGCTTTTGAGATAGAAAGAGTGAACAATCAGATCTATCTTTTGAAATACTCATCCCAAGAATTTTGGATGCAACCCCTAAATCCTTCATATCGAATTCATATTTCAGTAAGGATTTCAGATCATCGATTTTTGCTTTATGTCTGCAAGCGATTAACATATCATCCACATACAACAACAAATAAATAGCAAAATCACACTATTACCAGAAAAATAAAGACAACTATCATAGTTGCTTTTTGAAAAACCAATTTTTGTCATGAAAGAATCAAACCTCTTGTACCATTGCCTGGGAGACTGTTTAAGCCCATATAAAGACTTTTTCAAAAGGCACGCGATGTGTTCCTTACCCTTTACCTCAAAACCTTGTGGTTGATGCATATATATAGTTTCTTCAAGATCACTATGTAAGAAAGCAGTTTTCACATCAAGTTGTTCAAGATTAAGATCATAAAAAGTAACAAGAGCAAGAATAATCCTGATTGTTTTGTATTAACAACAGGAGAAAATTTTTTGTTAAAATCAATGCCCTCAACTTGTGAAAAACCTTTTGTAACAAGTCTGGCCTTGAACCTTGGAGGTTCGTTAGAAGACTCGGGTTCTTTTATTTTGAAAATCCATTTGCAATCAACTAATTTTTGTTTTGAGGGTTTTGGAACAAGAATCCGTGTTGTTTAAAGAAAACATTTCTTCGTCCATAGCACGTAACCATAAAACTCGATTGGGACTTTTCAAAACCTCAGAAAAACATAAAGGTTCTTTTCTTCCACATAAGATACAACAGCAAAGGCATATGATACAATGTAGAAGTAACCATACTGAGAATGATCCTTGGGTACCCTCTGGACTCGATCTCTAGCGAGTTGATAATCCTTAAGAGCTTGAGCTTGAGCCTCAGGATGTTCTTCCTCCTCATCGGAACCATCTAGAATAGGATCAGGAGTTTCAGGAATACTAACAAAGAACAGAAGTACTACTGGACGGAGCAGAAGATTCAGGATTGGTTTCAGGTTCCTGGAGCGGATCTAAGGAAGATTTAGAGATGGTCTCTACCTCCACCGGAATGCTACTTGGAGTGGGAACACTAGGAGAATTATCAGAGATGGGTTTTTCCTTAAGACAGGACATCTCTAACTCGTTGAAGATGACATCCCTACTGATAACAACCCTCAGCCCTAGTTCACCCTTTAACCACACTCTATACCCCACTAGGATATCCTATGAGAACTCCCTTTCTAGACTTTGGATCTAGTTTACCCTCTTTCTGATGAGCAAAGGCTACACACCCAAAGACTCTCAGATTGGAAAAATTAGGAGGTTTACCACACAAAAGTTCTATAGGAGTCCTAAAGTTTATAGCTGTGGAAGGAGATCTATTGATAAGGTATACTGCTGTACTAACAGCTTCACCCCAGAAAGGTTTAGGAACACCAGAAGAAACTATAAGACATCGAACCTTATCCATAATGGTACAGTTCATCCTTTCGACAACTCCATTTTGTTGTGGGTTATGTCTAACCGTTCTATGGTGTAAAATGCCATGTGATGCACACAAATCAGAAAACTTCCGGTTACAAAATTCAAGACCGTTATCGGTCCTAATAGTTTTTAGCTTATTTCGAGAATGATTTTCAGCAAAACGTTTCCATTCACAAAATTTTTTAAATGTTTGGTCTTTGATTTTTAAAAGAAAAACCCATACATGCCTAGAAAAATCATCAACAATAGACAAGAAATAAACGTTACCACCATAAGTTAGAACCTTTTTAGGTCCCCACAGATCACAATGCACATAATCAAAAGGTGCAGAAGACTTGTGTGTGCTGGTTGAAAAACTGATTTTATGTTGTTTTCCCAAAACACAGTGATCACAAAAATTCAAGGAATCAATTTTGTCACCACATAAAAAATTTTGTTTTTGTAAATGATAAAGCCCCTTTTCACTAATGTGGCCGATCCTCCGATGCCACAATATAGTTTTCTCAGGGACAGCTTTTGAAATCAATACAGTGGAGTTGCAAACTGTTTTACCAAAAAGAATATATAAAGTTTCCCTTTTAAAACATTTTAGCATGACTAGGTTTCCTTTGCAAACACGTAAAATATCGTTTTTAGATTTAAAAGAGAGACCCAAAGAGTCCAAATAACTAAGAGAGATAATATTCTAACGTAAGTCGGGCACGTATCTCACCTCAGTGAGTTTCCTAGTCACAACATCATGCATTTTTATGAAGATATTACAAATGCCTTTAATATCACAAACCTGATTATTACCTATAAAAACTTTTCCTTGGTTTAAAGGTTTGAAATCAGAAAACTAGTGTTTCTTGGGTGTCGTGTGAAAAGAACAACCAGAATTAAGCACCTTGACAACATCAGTACATGAAGGAGAAAGAGAAACACACAAAACCTCTGAAAAGATAGAGTTACCATCTGACTAAAAAACGTGGGTTTTGTCGACTTTATTACCTCCTTTACCATGTTTACTTTGTTTCTCATCTTTAATTCGTTTAAAGCACTTATTTTTCATATGGCACTCTTTCCAAAAATAAAAACATCTTACTTTATTTTTCTCTCGTGATTTGGAACGACTTTTAAAACGATGACTAGGAGGTTCTATCCGATCAATCCTTCCTCGCACAAAAAGATTTTCACCATGAGATTTATTTTCTTTTTGTAGATCCAAATCTTTAGATTTCAAAGCATTTTTGACATCGGAAAGAGATAAATCATCTCTGCCATATTTAATAGCAGATTGGACATCATTAAAAGAATCAGGTAAGGCATTTAGTAAAATAACTGCAACATTTTCATCAGAGATTTTCTCTTCAACATTTTGAAGTTCCAAAATGATTTTATTTAAATCATCCATGTTTTCAGAAAGTGATTTTGTCTCGCTCATTTTGAAACCGAAAAGCTACTCTTTTAAATAAATTTTATTAGAAAGAGATTTTCTCAAATATAATTTTTCCAATTTTGTCCAAATTTCAAAAGCGTCTTTTTCATCAATTTCTCGTAAAACGTTATCAGTCAAATGCAAGGTGAGGCAACTATGAGCATCACCTAGTTTTTCTTTTAAGAACTTCACCCTTCCAAGATTCCGGATTACAAAATCAGATTTGCCATCAAACCTATCAGTTTCAATTTTTTGAACTGACATGTTTTAAAGGCAAATGTGTGTAATTTGGTAGCTTAGGAAAGATGAAAGATTTGAAAAAGTTTTGAATAAAACTGCTCGGATTTTCTCAAAAAAATAGAGAGAAAAACTTTCAAAGAAAAAGGCGTTGTTTGTTTTAGTTTGTTTGATTAGGTTTGGTTTTGATTAAGCAAAACAGTGAAACACAAAGAGAGCACAAAACCTAAGCAACAAACAGTATAACGAGATAAACAACTGAAACAATCAGTTTCACCAAACACCAGAAAGAGACAAGAACAGAAAAAATATATAAATTATATATATATATATTAAAAAAACTTTTGAAATACAGAAAAATGCGCCAAGACACAGATACTTGAAATCTCACGGATTCAAGGCATACTTGGGTTTTCGTTTTTGAAAAAAAACTGAAGGAAAAACCAAGAATAAACAGAGGCAGAATAACAGTAATAAAAAAAAATAGGATAGGCAATCCACAAATCACAGTAATAGCAAGAATCGGTGGCAAGCCGTATCAACAAATAAAACAAAGACCAAAAAAAACGGACAGCAAACCGAATCACAGAAACAGTAAATAGAAATCGGCGGCAAGCCGAAAAATAAAAACAGTAAAGGCACGGTGGCAAGCCGAGCAAAAGCAATAATAATAATAGTAAAACTGCAAGAATTAAAAAGAGGAGAAAAGAGGACTTCACTGGCCAGATCTGAGGAACTCGTCAGATCCGAAAGATTGTTGACTAATGCCGGTGCCGATGAGCCGAACCTAGGCTTTGATACCACTTGTTGAAGAAAAACTAATTACTATTACAGAAATCTAATTACTATTACAAGCCCCAAAAATAAAAACAACACAGCGGAAGAAAGAAAAAATACAAAAGATTAAATCTTCACAAAATCAGTACGATTCAAGAATAAAAGAGACAGCCTGCAAAATTAATAAACTGTTAATGCCAAAGAAAAACAGAAAGTATAAAATGGAGTTTCACTTACCACCGCCGCGGTAGAAACCGACGGCGGAAATCAAACCAAAGAGATAACTGAGGCAGAGCAGATGAACGGTCATCGGGCAGACGAACGGTCACCGAGCAGCGGTAACGCCGCGTCGAAGCGCTGTGAGTAAGCGAAGGGTAGATCGGACATGGCATCCTCATAATCGGCCTTAGCCATGACAAGAATCACCGGCAAAATCCCTTCCCTATTTCTCTCTCTTTCTCTCTGCTCACTCTCTCTCTAAACACACCAAGGAATATGCACAGGTGAAAGAAGAAGACCAGCAAGGGACAGAGTCACAGAGAACACCGGCAGAGAGAAGAGCAGCGACAGCACTGCAAAGGGAGAAAGCAGGAGAACCAGAAAAAGTTCAAGTAGAACTCAGAGACAGAAACAAATGAAGAGACAATTCAAGAGAAAAGGGAGGAGGAGAGGCTGCACAAGAAACGAGGAGGCAAGGGTTTAAAACGAGGAGTCACCAACGGGCAGCCTGGGTGGCCGACCCGGGCATCTCTTGACCCGATCAAAAGTCTACTCTCCAGCTGAGACCCATCATCATTGGGTTTTAAAAAAAATTAGGCTTGAAAATGGAAGAAAATATTGGGAGAAGTAGGGCCAAAAAGGCCTACAGCTTCCAAATGCGACTAGAAGTGAGGGTGGGGTCTAAACTGCATGTTCATAGGAGATGAATCATGAAGACTTGAGAATTCCTCCAAAAAATGTAGTGTTTGAGAGGCTATGAGGGAACCATTAGAACATTTCTCTTCATACCGAAGTTTGTTTCGGGCATACCATATCAACCATCAACATGTAGCGAAAATTGTAATATCCTTTCGATCAAATTGGAAGAGGAATGAGTAAAACAAATCTCGAAAACTGAAAGCTGGGATCCTTCTCCATTTGTCACCAAGAGGCAAGAGATCCCAAGCTGTCTTTAAAGGATAAATCATAAGGGGATGTTACTATTAAAAGAAGTATACTAGAGAATATACTAGAAGATGTATTAGAGAATCTGAATGTAAGTTTGAATTTTATTTTCTAAGTGTGACAATAATTTTATCAAATTTAATGTAACAAGCTTAAAGTTTCGAACAAAAGAACAATTAAAAACTCACAGAATGCCCACTTGTGGTCAACGCCTTTGAAAACTTCAAAATATTGACACTCTTTCCATTCACGACTAGTCTTTTAATTATTTGTCACACTTTTTTCTAATATTACAAAGTCAAAATTTTCAATATCCCAAAAGTTTATATAATCTTTTAGATAAGATAATAACTCAAAAAGTTTTTTCTATGATTAATCATTAAAGATTTCTGGATGTTATACAATATAAAACTCAATTCAATTTATTCTCTATCATAGGCGATCTTGATATATTCTTTTATTCTAAGTCAGCCTCCACATGAATATACAAGCTTAGTGCACTCTTAATTAAAGAAAAAAAGCCTCCACACGAATAAACATCTTGAAATAATTAAAAACTTCAATAATGACACGTTACACTGACAAAGGTAATAAAAAGTTTGGAGCAGATACTCATAATATTTTACTTTTTTTTCACATAAACTACTATGCACAAATATACTCAATCTTATTAATGTCTAACCAGTCAATTCTAATGCCCAATCCTTTTCAAATATGCAAACAAGAAATAGTCAAAAGTTCATAACATATTTGGTACTTTTTCTTACACAAAAATTGAATATATTTCGAAACTTCAAAAATGAATTTGTATAAACACATGTCTTGCGCACATGTTCAAATGAATTATAAGTTTTTTAGAGTTCAACAATTTCTATTAGATTTTTAAATTTTATAAGATTTATTACACTTAAAACTATTATATATGATCAAGTTAAAAAAACTATACTATACGATATGTTTTAATCATATTCAATATGTTTTATCTATATTAATATGTGCTTTAAAGACGTACATTAAATTGTCCATAAAAAATAATTAAGCCATAAGTGAACAGGGGACATGAACTGTTTAAGTCCTTTCTTTATTTCCATAATAGGAGATATAATCCATATAAAGGATTACATATTAATTACTGGTGTACCTTAATATACTACAAGGGATCCACGTGGACTGGTCCATAACATAAATTTCATTCCTAAAAGAGTCACTATTTGGGGCCAAAATAAATAAAAGATATTTCTTTGGGGCCGAAACCCATGAAAGATGTTTGTTTGAGGGTTTAGTAATCAATTTTTCTCCTTGGTTTTTATTAGTCTTCTGGCCAGACCTTTTCTCCTTCTCCTTCGCGCCACTCCGGCAACTCCTCCGCCGCCTACGTTATCCGCTTCTCCTTTCCCGGGAGACACCTTGATCCTCTTGTCCTCTGATTGAACTGGCAATTGATTTTGACCCAAGGTATGTGCGGCATGCTCATTTATACAGACATTATCAACATTGTGAATCATCGGCGTTGTGCATGTATTGATTTTTCTTATGGCACCATAACAAATTTTATTTTGTTAAACTTTGATGGTTGGGGTTCTTTGTTGTTAGAATTTGTATTTTACTATGCTGAAAAGGGAAAAAGTAGAAAACTGGATGAATTTTTAATAAAGTTACTGAAAATGAAATAGGATCACACGAGAAATCTGAGATACTCGAATGATTTTCTTAATTTTTAGGATATTTGTTCCTTAATTTCTCTTTCTTTATCGATAGCAGTTTGGATTAATAAGTTATCATATTTTAGCTCAAAGAATAAGGAGAAAGGGTAGTGCTTTTAAGGCTGGTTAACCTCCGGTAAGCCTTGTGATGTCTTCGTGACACAAAAAACAAATTAAACAGCCCTTTTATTGTTATCATTGTCATTATCACTGTTGGAGACGTTGTTAATTCTGCTTTTGTTGTTCTAATGGATGCTGTTCAGGGTGTGGGTCTATTCCTGTTGGGAAAATTTGGCATATGAGAGGAAGCGGGCTGTGTTGATATTTCCTTTGACGAACAAAATCAGGCATGATGGTCTAATCTGATCAGAGGGGCGAAGAAGAAGAAGAATGAGTGCAGTTGCACCCAATTGAAGTCTATGAATTTGGTTAGCAGATCTCCAAGAACCTCCAAAACCCGCCTAAGTTCATAATTTGGAGGGCCAATTTGAAATTTAACCACCGAAGTTCCATTCCTCCTTCAGGCTGTCCACAATACACCCTCCATGCTCCTCCTCCGACATCATCAGTACCATCTACGCCTCATCCATCTCTAGACCCCACCACCTCACTGCAACCCCACACCTCCTCCCGCACCATTCTCACTTCCATGCCATTTTTATTACCTTCTCGACTCCATTAAAGGAAAATAAAAACACAGAAAGTATTTTCAGCTCATCACTCCTAATTTTAACCTCCAAAGTAAACAATTAAAATTTTGGCGTGTCGTCGTTTAGATGCTGTCTGCCACCACAACCATCACCACCACCAAGATAACCAGCTTGGCGGATGACGACAACGATGACCTCCAGCAGCGGCGGCTGCGTAAGACTAGGAAGTACAAGTCGATGAAAGAGATAATGAGGAAGGCAAGGAGAGTGGAAATTGTTTACACTGATGGTGGTGGTGGTGGTGATGATGATGAAAATGGTGATGAGTTCAGTCATGTCCTTTGTGAGCAATGCAACTTAGGGGATAAAGCTGAGGAGATATTGTTGTGTGATAAATGTGATAGAGGTTTCCATATGTTGTGCCTTAAGCCTATTGTGGTTCGTGTTCCCATTGGGCCTTGGTATTGCCCTAGCTGCTCTGGTCACAATTCCTCTCGCAATAACATTATACGTACGATCAATGAACATTAACCTAACAATTTTTTTTGAAGTTTATATCACTCCAATTTGTATATATAATTGAACAAATTTGTATTTTGTATGTGTATGATTATGCATGTATGGCATGACACGTACCGGTCTACATACACATACATATTAATGCAAGTGATGTTGGTGATAAATGCTTCCCTGTGGGGTGTATATTCTGTGTTGTTTTTGAGTTGAAACGTAACAAAAAAGAAAACTGCCCTTTTGTTCTCTTTGAAAAAAGAGATGGATATTCTTGTCATTGTAGGTTTTTCGCAGACGAAGATACTAGATTTTTTTCGAATTCAGCAAAGCAGTCAATCAATGGTGAAATGTGCTTCTCCTCAAGGTAAATTTTGATGGTTGCTACAACATGATCTTTACTGTAACATTATTTTTACTTTAATATAAGTGTGCTTTAACTGGCGTAGAATATGATTTTCAGGAGTTCTTGTTAATATAATTTGCATGGGATAAATTTTCTTTGAGCATCAATCTAAAAATATGGATAATGTGTAGTACCTATGTTTGAAATTCTGGTTTCAGGTTCACTGTTTAAAACAGCATAGACGTTGCTTTATTTTTCAGCGTATTTGACTTAATTAGAATGAATTTTTAGGCTGTGATTTTTTCCTTAGTTGTTTGCCACTTCTCTTTGACACATGAATCCAAAATGGTAATGCCATCTAGTTAATGTACTTTTATCTTTTTTACCCATTTCCTTATTCGAGTTAGCATTTTCCTTATACTTTGTCTTCATTATAATATTCATTGTAATTGACTTGATTAGAATGAATTTTTAGGTTGTGATTTTTTGTCCTTACTTTGTCGCCTCTTTTCTTTAATAGTGAATAGAAAATTTTCGAGTTAAAGCTAAATGGAGAAATTAGTAGATGTTCAACCATGCGTGTTGTGTTTTCAAGTTAATCCTAATTATTGTATCATATGCTTCCTTATTCTTCATCTCTTTTTCCCCATTTCTTTAATTGTGTTAGCATTTTCTCTGATCGTCTCTACACTAATCCTCGAGAAATTTATTTTTTCCAGTTAAACTCTAAACAAGAGAATTTAATAGATATTCTACCATGTTTGTATGTGATTTCAAGTTAATCCAAATTCTTTTGATATTAGATGATTCTTTTACTTTGTTTTGAATTGAGTCCGGCCATTTTCTTTCATCCTCTTTTTACATCATATGGCTTGCACACATTATGATGTAGATGTTTACGATGTTAATATTATAATGCGTGTTGATCTTACAGTGAAACTGAAAAACTGGTTAAGTTTTTTTTTAAAAAAAAAAAATTTTGGGGGTATTTATTGCGAACAGTAAATCTTAAATTTCGAGTAGTTTTACAAAGTATAATGAATTCGGACATCAGGAGAAGTAGATGTGTGATTTGGAAACTTATCTGAAATCGGCCATCAAATGTAGGTTGGACAGGCTAGTTTCACTTTAAAAGAGATTTACAATTGATAGCATTTATTGATTTTTGCATAAGTTTGCTTATCATTCTTTATATGATGTCATAAACAGAAAAAAAGGTAGAAATTAGTACTAATTCTGGTGTGTGTTGTTAATGTGCAATTTACAACTTGTTTAAATTGTTGGTACAGTTATTCTTCCGGCAATTTTTGTTTGAAAGCATGTGCGTTATGATGATATTTCTTTGCATGATTTAACTAATAGAATGCTATTAGCTTCTTTTTCATAGTCATTTTTATGCAGTGAAATATGAAATCTAGAAATGTGTGGCTATAATCTGTACCAACGAGGAAAAAGTTAGCATGTTATATTCTTATTCCTAGGATATTTCAGAGAAATGAAAAGACAGAAGCTAAGTTCTAATGCATGCAGTTAACATGATTAGTTGACATATTTTCAAATGGTTGACATAATCATTTTTCCAAAAATGCAATCTTTCGTTTCATGCAAAAAAGGTGCGTGCATTATGATGATATTGTTCTTTGCATGATATAACTAAGTGAGTGACATTAGTTTCTTTTTCATAGTAATCTCATTACTATGAAAATTGAAATCTAGAAATGCTTAGCTAGTGTATATCATCAAGAAAACAGTTAACGTGCACTATGTAGTTGTTGCAATGACCTATCCTGGCAACATTGCTGCTTAGAACCCATAATATCCTCCTTTCAGTGTTGCAATATTGACCAAATTTAGTTTAATATGTTGGTATTAAACTTTTTATTTAGCTTGCTTAAAATAATTGTAGATTTTTTTCCAATCAACGTTGTACTTTTTTTTTTGTTTTATAGAGATAAAACTCCATAATCATGAAAGTGTTTATTTTAAACTTTATTGTAGTTTCCAGTCCCTTCTATAATCTAGTAAGCAAAGTGTGAAACTTCTCGTATGTTACAACCATTTCATGCCACAGAAATTCAGTTCAGTTTGATGCAACAAACTTTCTGTTACATGTTTTTCTTCTGCTGAACGTTGTTTAATTTTGTTCAAGATATAAGCGTGTGAAGACTCTGCAAAATAAGTCATCCTATATTTGTTTTACAATTCATTCATATTGGAGGGAATTTATTTTTTAACGACTGTCTTCATGTTTCTCTTGTGAACTTCATTTACCTTTTTTCCAAAAGTATCTTATAAAGATATTATGTGCAAAGACTGCAACTGTATCATCTTATTTTATTTATCTCCACCTTTTGATGCCTCGGTTTTCATTGTTTGTGCATTTTAACACTGGCCATTTTTTCATATGCTTTACCCTTTAGCTATACTGTTTGTCTATGGCATGAGAATATCATCACTAGCGGACATAAGGAAACAATATTTAGTACCCAGTCATTTGCACATCTTAAACTTTGTGTGGTACTTGCTTGTTGTGCATTGAATTATGTCGTGTTGCTGAATATTCTTGACTTCTCTGTTTATTTCTTTGCTTCAAAGTTACAGATGTAAGAAGACGTAGAAAGCGTGCTCGTCCCCTTGTGTTGCATAAGAAACAAAGAAGGCTGGTGCAATTTACTCCAACGGAAGATCCTGCTCGAAGGCTACTGCAAATGAGAACACTTGCTTCCGCTTTAACTGCATTGAATATGGAATTCAGTAACGACCTAACTTATATGCCTGGAATGGCTCCTAGATCTGCCAATCAAGCTAAGTTCGAAAATGGCGGAATCCAGGTCTGTTCTGATCTTCTTTACAAGATTGTTTTCGACTTAAATTTACCATGTATTAGTTTACTGTTCAATATCACTTGTATTAATTTTTTTTTAAATTTAATTTTAGCCTATCTAATGGCCTTTTCCCATTCTGTTTGCTTTCTTTAATAGGTTCTTTCAAGAGAAGATGCAGAAACACTGGAATCCTGTAGAGCTATGTATGAAAGGGGGGAATATCCACCCCTCATGGTAGTCTATGATTCATTTGAAGGGTACATCTTTGTTTCCCACACTTTAGAACATGCAACTGTATCCCTATATTTGATAAGAATATCATAAAATCAATTTGAACTATGCAGCTATACAGTAGAGGCAGATAGCCTTATTAAGGACCTAACGTTCATAGCGGAATACTCAGGAGATGTGGATTATCTGAAGAACAGGGAGCATGATGACTGCGATAGCTTGATGACCCTTATTTCAGCCAAAAACCCATCCAACAGTCTTGTTGTCTGCCCTGATAAACGTGGAAACATTGCTCGTTTCATAAATGGTGTAAACAACCATTCACCGTAAGCATATTACCTCCCTTCAGTGCCTGCATATAGCTTGTCAACCTTTCATACTTTTCATTTATTCCTATGTTCAATGGGCTTAGATTTCTCTGTTTTGCTGTTTATAAGCATTCTTTTCACGTTTGCAAAATTTTCACATTCAACGTGTTTGAAATCAGTCCCTTTTTGTGCAGGGAGAGTAGGAAGAAGAAGAACCTTAAATGCGTCAGGTATAATGTAAATGGTGAATGTCGGGTCCTTCTAGTTGCTACTCGTGATATAGCCAAGGGAGACAGGCTATACTATGATTATAATGGAGATGAGAATGAATACCCAACTCACTATTTTATTTAAGTTCTGATTTGCAGCTTTTTTCTCAACGAATCTGCACATAACAGAAATCTTTAATTCGCTCTTTTGCTGCTGCTATTTTGTAGTGCGTGCTAGTTAGGCCATATTGATATCAAGTCCTCATAGGAATTTTCTCTGGATTTGAGGCAGTTTAGATGGAGTAGATGATTTTTTAGAACCATTATTTTCTAGATTTCAATTTTATACCAGTATTTTGGAATCAAATACAATTTTTTAATCTTATTTTTTTCATAAAATTATCATTTAACATTAGTGTTCTTTTTAAGAACATTTGGCGAGAAACTTCTCTTGTCATGTCATTTATTCTATTGAAAAGTTTTGCTTTCTGTTTATTAGTTTCTTGAGTGGCTTATATTAAATTTGTTATAGTTTTGGAGCATTTTACTCCTCTACTTGCTTGTGGCCATAAATTTTAGACATTCTTTATGGCTCATTATCTTGAAAAGAAAACATGAAAATCTTAGATTAATTTTAGGGAACATAGCTATTTTTATTTATAACAGGTTTATGTATTGCACATTTTGTGAATAATTTTTATTTTTTTTTTTATATAAATATTATAAAAATTTTTCTCCTTGAAAGAATCCAGCATCATGGTTTACTGTGGTTGTAGGTTACAATTAGCTGCACATTGAATTGCATTGCTCTAGAAATACTTATTTTACTCTTGAAATTCAAGTCAAGTGCAAGATGAATGTTAATAGTCGCTTGAAATTACCATGAGCTATGGTGCTATGATATTTTTTGCGGCACATAAATTTGTATTGTACATTAAAAAGTAAATTTAATGGTTATGTGTAAAATGTATAATGTAAATTTGTTGTAAATACCATAGTCATTTTTCCTTAATATAATAGTAACAAGGAATGGCAAAAATATTTTGACTTAGCGAAAATCAGAATCAGCTAAATGTTGAGGGTAGTAGGAATGCTGAACATGGTTTGATGAAAGATGCTAGTACATCATTTGTTTTCTCTTCTTAGGGTGTTGAGTTGGTTTTTTTCTGACATGGGCCCAAAAAATAGAATTATGCACTAAAGAGGTTCAATTTTTTTCCTGGACAAGCCATAACGCACACTCATTGTGCGTTATCTGTAATCACGCGGCTTAAGCCCCGTTAAGTCGCACTAATTGTATAGAAAACTGACATGACACTGATTTGGCACTGATGTGGCGAAAACGCACGGTGACTGTGTGTTAACGCACAGTTATTATGTGTTATTAAGGTGATAACGCACAATGACTGTGCGTTATCATGTTATAAACCCTAGCCCTCAGCCGCGGCCGCCCCTTCCCCTTTTCTTCTTCTTCCTTATTTCTTTTTCTCTCTATTTTTTTCAGCCTCATTCCTCCTTAGCTTCTTCCTCAATTTTTTTCAGCCTCTTCCCCTCATTCTTCATCCTCTTTTTTTTTTTCAGCCTCTCTACCTTATTTCTCTTCCTATATTTTTTCTGCCTCATTTTTCTTCCTCTTTTTTTTCAACCCCTCATTCAATTTTTCTGTTTTCCTCCGTCACCATTGCCGCTCGGTAAGTTGTTTTTTTTCTTCCTTTGATTTTTTTATTTCTTATTATACTTTGATTTCTCTTCTTCTAATAATTTTGTATTTTAGTTCGAAATTTAGAGAGCTGCGAGACTTTCTTCGGAGTACGAAGGTTATTAAAGATTTGGAGTGGAAAACGGTAGACTAAAGTTGCATTTTAAATTTTTGGTAAGTTTTTAGTTATTTAAAAATTTTTTTGTGTATTATTTATTAAGTGTAATTATTTCGTTATTTGTTGTTTGTTAATCTTTTTTATGAATTTTATTTATTAATTTGAATTAATTTATTTTTTGTGGAATTGGGTTTTGGATTTATGTTTAAAATGGTTGTTATTAATAAATTCGTACAAATTTGATGATTTTATTTATATAATTGTTTTTGAATTTATAAAGTGATATTAGGGTGATGTATTATTTTCATGAATTTATTTTGATAATTATGTTTAATTTCTTACCTTACTTTATGATTATTAGAAATTTTTTTAATTATTTAGATAATTATTTTGCATATTTTGTATAAATTATTGAGTAGAAAATATGGGAACATGTAATTCGATATTTTTAACCTTTTCTGTAAACAGTAGAAAATATGAAAACTTTTTGTTGTAACTTAAAAATTCTAAATTTAAAATAATACAAAACTTAAAAATCATTATTAAAATCCAAAATTTTTACATTATTATTATTTTTTTTGGTGAAAGTGGAGTTTGGATTTATGTTTAAAATTGTAGCTATTAATAAATTTGTACAAATTTGATAATTTTATGTATGTAATTATTTTTTGCATTTAAAAAGTGATATTAGGGCTTAGGATTTTTTTCATGAATTTATTTGGATAATGAGATTTAATTTCTTACTTTACGATTATTAGAATTTTTTTTTTAATTATTTAGATAATTAATTTGCATGTTAGAAAATATGAGAACCTGTAATTCGGTATTTTTAATTTTTATTTTTTTTTAACAGTAGAACTGATACTAGGAAATTAATAGTTTAGGAATTAATACTTTGATTTAAACTCTAAAACCGTTAGAGTGAATTTACGAAGTAGTAAAATACTTACTTATAAGATATACAATAAGTAACCTTGAAAAAAACTTAAAATTTCTAAACTTTAAATAATACAAAACTTAAAAATCTATTATTAAAATCCAAAATTTTACATTCATTTTATTATTTTTTTTATGAAAGTGGGGTTTAGGGTTTATGTTTTAAATTGTTGTTATGAATAAATTTTGTCACAAATTTGACAATTTTATGTTTATAATTGTTTTTTGCATTTAAAAAGTGATCTTAGTGTAATGAATTATTTTCACGAATTTATATATTTGGATAATTAGGGTTGAATTTTTTACCTTACTTTATGATTATTTGAAAATTTCTTAATTACTTAGATAATTATTTGGAATATTAAGTATAAATTTTCGAGTAGAAAATATGGGAACCGGTACTTGGAAATTTATAGTTTAGTTATTAATACTTTTATTTAAATTGTAAAACCGTAATAGTGAATTTATGAAGTAGTAAAATGCTTACCTATAAAATATACTACAAGTAACCTTAAAAGACTTAAAAATTATAAACTTTAAATACAAGAAAATGTAAAAATCTATCATCAAAATCCAAAAATTTACATCAAACAATAAACCGTAAAACTATAAACTTTTTAACAGTAAACCTTAAACAACCAAAATCATAATATTAAGTACTCTTAAATTTGATTTATGAAACATTAAACCGTGAAATTCTCAACGTTGTAACAGTAATCCCTCTTGCATTAAAATCTTAATATTTTAGGCAATAAAAAATGAAATTGTAAACTTTTTAACAACAAACCCTAAAAAAAACGAAAATTTGAATATTTTAAACATTTATTCGATATTGATACTATCTGAAAATATAATTAATGTAGATGGAAGAAGTGCCAGAACACGTGCATCCGGAGCCCATTGTCCCTGATGTCTTATCTAGACAGCACAAGCACAGATCCGGTTTGATCTGGAGTGGGGATCACGAGACATGTTATACTGACCTTCAGTGTAGGCATTTTGGGCGCAACCTATTTTAGTGCTACAGTACGGCTCCCTGTAGATTGGTTGAGACTATTGACAGAACCGGGTTGGGGACAGTCTTTAGGTATGGTTACATTGGGTTGGGCCACGCACTTATTATATCATTGGTAGAGCGGTGGAGACCCGAGACTCACACATTTCACCTGACGTGTGGTGAAGTGTCAATAACACTGCAGGATGTACAGGCACTGTGGGGTTTAGGGATAGACGGTATGGCCGTTACCGGCCCTAGTTGGAGTGTAAACCCAAACAGTACTGGATAGATCTTATCGAGAGACTACTTGGTGTGCAGTTGTCTCTCAGCCACTTTTCCAGATACAAGGTGAAGAAGGAACCATTGGAAGCATGGATCCTGAGAGCGTTCACCGGTTCAGAGACCGATGATGATCTAATCCTGCACGCTCGTAGATTTATTTTCTTACTCATTGGCGGACACATGTTTCCCGACTTCTCTGGGAATCCGGTTCACGTGCGTTACCTCAGTTTATTGGAGAATTTTGATGTTATTAGGACATATAGCTGGGGTAGATGCGTTCTTGGTTTTTTGTATAGGCAGTTGTGCACGGCGGCTTTGGAAGGTGCACGACATATTGGGGGGGCCTCAGTATTAGTTCAGATTTGGGCGTGGTCGCTTATACCTGCATTGCGGCCTCAGCTGGTGACGGAGATTCAGGTCGACCCTCTTGCTCATCTTGGCGCAATATGGTGCACATCATTTGACTGTCGCGAGCTGTCTACACACACTATGGTGACCTACAGAGACCAGTTAGATTTTATGCCATCTGATCAAGTTCGTTTTACAATTGCTTGAATTATTTGTAATTATTTGACTTTTGTTTATGCACTTACATTTTTATTGATTTTGAATTTTGACATGATAGTTCATATGACTCCTTTATTATGACCGTCCTCTGGTTCCATCTGACTTGTGGTGGGCAGAGGTCCCGCTCATCTATTACGAGATAGTGGAGTACTCCTATCCTGGCCGTGTGATGCGCCAGTTCGCATGAGCACAGATAGTTCCAAATGCAGTTGATACTCGTCTGGACCTGCACCGGATCCAGTTGAGAGGGAATAATAACACATCCTGGGTTACACAGCATGCTATCCATCTCGATGCATGGAACCAGTGGCGACTTCGTGTTAAGGATAGTCCTGCTGTAGCTGCTGAGGCGTTGTCATACCCCAGTGATGATTACATCAGATGGTATAGGGGTATCACACGGGTTTACATCGGTAATCTAGCTAACCGTGATACCCGTTCGCATGGATATCAGCCTGCCTGTGTGCACTGACAAATGATGGTAAGTTCTTATGCATTTCAGGTATTTATATTGAATTCTAATGTTTTAATTTATTTATTTATTTAATTTTTAAAATTTTTTTTTTAGACTTCTATGTTGCAGGAGGTGGATGATATGACTTCAGTGGTGATTCGCGAGACACTTTCATCTCCTTCACAGATGGCTGTGGATATAAATAAAAGTGCAGACGATTATCCGGCGGTGTATGGTCTCCATCGGGGGTACTTTGGAATGCACTCCTTCACAGCACAATATCGAGGAGACGTTTCTTATGCAGCCATTGCGTCATCGTCCCCGGGAGTACGTACCTGACCGAGGTGCTCGTGGAGTTAAAAGGGGTGCTTGGAGACATCCTGGTGTGGAGTAGGAGGTGGACGCCCTCCTGTACCTCCTGCTCCACAAAGGCACAAACATGTCGACCCCAGCCCAGCAGTGGTTGAGAGGGATGAGGGATCTGGTAGTGGTCAACCGTATGTCGACCCATTTGACAGCCCGAACCTAGATATGCCTTCTGTGGGTTTGGATTTGTTGCTAGCTTTCCAGCCACACCCTAGTAGATCCGGGACGTCGCAGATGCCTCTCGCGCCCGGTTTAGGATTTGCATCATTTCAATCACAGCATTCTACACCCTATGAGTTTTTCGGGTTTCGGGCACAACCTCCTCCGGGCACAGCCGGTTCATCAACGCCACATCAGCTTATATCGTGCAGGCATCCTTGTCTGACAAAGAGCAGCGGCAGGATGACATGGACGGTGTTCAGCCTCTCGGCTTCGGACATCGTGTTGGTAAGAAGACTGTGCGGTTCACGCCATCCGACTAGCCTTAGCTGTAATTATTATTTTCTAGTTTTCATTGCCAGTTATATGTAATTTAAATTTCTATATAAAGTACTAAGCTGTTGTTTATATTATTGATTTTTTTTGTTTTATGTATCTTAATTATATTCTTATTTTGTTTTAGGTAAAAATTCAAAATTTCAAATTCTCCAATTTAAACATGACATTTCCAATTTGAGCGTTAAAATCCTAAACGAAAAGTTTAATACTAAGAATTTTAACAAATTTTTTAATTAGCTTGAAAAAAGGGAAAAAAAAGAGGGGTAAATATGTAAAAGAAAAAAGTTTGCTTAGAAAAAAAAAGGGAGTAAAACCCTAAAAGAAAAAAGTTTGCTAAAAAAATTTAAAAAAGAGAATCCCAGAGCCGTGAGAATCAAAGACAACGAAAGCATCCTCAATTATGGCACTATCACAGGTTTGTGACTGATTTTGGTGGCTATGCTTTCTGTCAAATGAGTTAATGATGTGTTAGTGCAGGCGGGAGCTACTGTTTTCTGCGAGATAATTTTGGTTTCTTGAAATGAGGTTATGTTGGTTTTGTGTCTTCGCGGTGGTGGGGCTTCTGGTTGTTGGGAAAGGGTATTAGGTTATTACTTCTTAAACTGGCCTTGATCATGTACCCCTAACACTATGGCTGAACACCAGCCACAATAAACAGTACACTACACCCCCATTACCATAATTGATACAGTGAATGTTTTCTACTCAAATTAATTCATGTATTAAATATTCGTTAAGAATTTCTTGATGGCATTATAGCGTAGATGTTAATTAGGTACAAGTCTTGTATTTGCCTGCATGCATATTTCTCGAAATTTCTGTAATAGTGTCATCATAAGTTGACTCGCAAATTATCTGATTGATAAAATGACATCTTCTTTTATTTGTGTTTTTGGTATAATTTTAATTGACTTTGATTGGTTAATCAGATTGTAAATTATCATGGTTTTTGTCAGAGTAATTCTTCTCTTTTACTTGATATTATTTTCTAATGGTTTTGAAGGTTATATCTATGTCATGGCCAACAGGGTAGAGAGTTAGACGACCCTCCCTTAATTAACTTCAAGACATCTGCCCATTATTTAGTGTGGCATTTACATAATCTGTTTTATTTATTTAATTGATTTGTATTAGTTTACTGGTTAAGTGCTCTTTAATATCTAAACTTCAACTGTTTTATTTGGAGAATTACAACTCTAGAAGGAATCAAAACTTTCGGTTATTAGTTTCATGCAATTTCAAAGTGAAAATAAGTCTGATCTGCAGTACTGGATATTATAAGCTACAATTTTTATCTGCGGAATAGGATTTATATTTCCTTGATTTGGAATATCCTCTTAAATTCCTAATGTCAGACTTTCAGCAGCAATTCTCTTCATTATTAGTAGAGGCTCCTCAAATCTGTTGTCTCTGCGCATCCAAAATTGTCACTTCTCTTATGTTTGTCTGTATACAACTAAGAGAGTAAATGATGCATTTTTTTTCCTGTTTCATGATGCAGGACTTTTTACTATTATGCCAATACAATCTTCTTGATGGTGGAAAAGGTTTTCATTGTTTGCTTCTCCTATGCTGAGTTGAGAAATATATCATGTGTGGCATATTTGTATCATCTTCATAATGTTCATGTTTGCTTTACGTTTTGACTATGTTATACCAACTGCAGGGCTCAGTATCTTCGGCGCTGATTGTATGGAGGTGCCACTTAGTTTTCAATTCTTTTGACAAAATTGTTACTGACTCATACATCTTTTGTCTGGTAAGTTTCATATACTTCTGACTTCCCAAGGCTGAAAATGGCTTTAGTTTCTCCATTGACTTGCTGCTGTCTTCCTGCAGTTACCTATCAAAGTTGCTCTCCAACTGGCTAAGCCATTACATGAGTGACAGTCCGGACAACTTCTCCAACTCTAATCGTAATGGGCTTTTACAAAAAGATTAGTGTATATAAACTATGTGGTACATCTGGTTCAAAAACATATCTATTCCTTCTCCTCCACAATGCAAAAACTATTCGTAAAAGCATAACAATTCCAATAATCACAGTTGGGATCAGCTGATAGGCCTTTCGACTATTATGAATAGCAAGCAAAATCAGGATTTCTTGGGATTGTTTGTTCCTTGGAGGAATGTCCAGTAAACTCATACCTATAATATCCAAACTTATAAACTAATAGCTGGTACGTATAATTATAGTTGTTTCATGAACTTTTTGGTACAAATAAAAATTCCTTCGAGATTCAAGCTCTACTTGGATTGATGAGCTTGGAAATTTTTTTCATTTTTTCCTTCAAAGTTTTATTTCTTCTCTTGTAAACAATTTAATTTTCACAAAATTCAAGAAAAAGAAGAGGCTACTGTTAAATTTCTTCTGTTTGCAAGATTTTAGAAAATAACTCGTGTACATTTAACATATATAAAGTTTGCTAAAAAAAAAAAAAAAAAAAAAAGGAACTTGAAGGCAGTAGAAATCAAGATGTTAACATGAAGGACAATTTTGAACCTAAAAACATCGAATTTGAGGTATTAAAGATTTAAATCTTAGAAAAATTTTATTTTCAAGGTGGTATGAGATTCACACAATAGTACAAGCTTTTGTACCATACTTGTTTAGAAATATAGGCTCCCTTGAAACAAAAATTGTGTGAAACAAGAAAAGAAGAATAAATTGCATAAATAGTCTCTCAACTATTTTATTATAGTCCTTCTTCTTCATTTTCAATATTTATAATCCCTCAATTGTTTTGCTTATATCAACTTAATCTCCATTCTTCATTTTTTATAGAGAAACTAGCTATATATATATATATATATATATTCATAAACTATTGTCTCTTTTATATTTGTAGCCAAAACTTTTTTTTATCACACTTTTATATACAAAATATTTACAATTTTGCAAGTATGACTAATTATACTCAAGACAACGGTTTCAACATATTTTAGGCATTCCTTTGCACATACACACCTTATTAAGCCATACCCTACACAATTAAAACAAAAAGGACACATTCAACAAATACAAATCTCCATAATCTTCCTGTAAATATCATCCAAGAATTTTTTTCTTCTTACAATTCACCACTTCAAGAATTAAAATGGCTTTAATAAAATGCTTACGTGGATGATGTATGCCTAAAATATGTCGAAAATTACAACTTTTAAGTATAATTTGTATACCAGCAAAATTGTGAATAGTTCATGGGCATAAAAGTTTGAAAAAAAAGTTTTTGGGTATGAATAGCAAAATGACAATAGTTTATGGGTATATATAGATAATTTATTTGTTTAATATTTATATTACCTGATATGAACCCCACCTTGCTTGATCTGGAATCCATCTCTTCTTAAGATTCTCATATCTTAACTAGAGGATTTGAAGAGAAATTCTCCATGGCAACTCCAGTGGTAAGCATTAAAACTTCCAAAGAGGAGTCCACAACGAAGATGGAGTCCTTCGCAGATGAAGTCCTAGGAAGTCCTGAAATGAAATCTATTGAAATATCCTCTCAAGGGGCATGGGGCACCGATGGGGGTGTGTACAAACCATGAGGCAAATATGAAGATTTAGCATGTTTACAATCTAAGCAACTAGCCGCAAACTTTTCAACATCCATTTTCATTCTAGGGCAAAAGAAATGCTAATGGAAGATATCTAAAATTTTAGCTACAACAAAATGATCCACAAAAGACCACTTCCATGAGCTTCTTTAACTAATAGGCATCTAATAGAACCACAAGGAATACAGAGTTTTCCCTCTCTAAAGAAGAACCTATCTTTCATATTGAATTTATCACAAGGAGTAATCAAACATGATTCAAACACACTACCAAAGTGATATGAACCGGATAAGTCCATCAAGCAAGGAAGTAAAGCTTGGACCGATGACAAGATCGCAAACAACTTAAAGAGGACAGCGATGCTTGTTTGCATAATGGAAGCATTGAAGAGCAAATGTGGAGAGTTTGAAGCCCAAGGAAAACATCCCAAGTTGTTTACCAAGTACTCAATTGATGAGGAGCAATCGAGGAACTAACTTGGAGCAAAATTTGGCTAAGTAAAGGAAGGAATACACCCTACTGTTGACGGCAAGGCCACCCTACTGTCGCCGGTAGGATTCTGCTGGGGATTTCTCGGACATGGGCTACCTACGGCCGACGGTAGGTCACCTTACCGTTGCCAGTAGGCCTCGGGAGTGGGATTTTGTAACCGCCCTTTTGGGTGGGAATTTGTTATGCAAGTTGATTTTTCAGCTCCTAACTAAGGGATTTATGTGTAATTGAAGCTATTAAACATTAGTTAAGCTAGGGTTAAGCCCTTAGTCTATAAATACCCCTTTTAGCATCTTTGTAAGGCTAATTGAGCATTTTTTTGAAATTAATTTGAGAGAGAATTTCTTTGGTCTCTTAGGGTTCTTCACCCTTGTTTAGTCTAGCTTGTTAAGGGTCCTAGTCCTTAGTAGTGCAGTTGTCTGCCTTAGGATGATGAGTCTATGGAATTCAATTTTTCATCTCAATCCTTTTATTGATTGATCTAGAGTTTGTGTTCTTGATTCAATTGATTTTAAGTCTTCTATATTGTGTGATTAGGGTTTTGAGGTGTTTGCTGCCTCAAGGTTCTTAATCATCAATCTAGGAAAGAGCCTTGCCTCTCAATGCTTGGGTTTGAGGCATTGTTCATCATAAGTTGTTCATTGGAAGTTGGAGCTTCAAATCCTCATTAGAGGTACTTCAAATCAAGGAGGAGATATTGAGAGAGATTTGGATCCAATTCTTCAAGCACAAGAGGACTCATGTCACAAAGTCATCATCTCTAGCATACAGATCTTTCAACATTTCATAGGCAAGCAAATGAGAATGCAAGGAAGTAAAGAGAGAGCATCCACCACAACATTCTCTTTACCCTTCTTGTAATGGATGACATACAAAAATGTCTCTGTAAACTCTATCCATCAAGCATGCTTCTTGTTAAGTTTTTTTTGTCCCTTCGAATATTTCAAGAACTTGTGATCAGTGGGGATGACAAACTCCTTTGGCCATAGATAGTGTTGCCAATGTGATGTGAAAACGACCAAGGATCATTCAACAATTTTCGGAAGAGCAACTAGTTGTACTAGAAGATTGAAGATATCATGGTTGAAAGCTTCAAATGAGGAATTCTAGGTTCAAATTGATGGCTTGGAAGAGTTCTCAAGACCTCCAAGACTCATTAAAGTCATAAGAAGCTCAACGGATCAAACTAGAAGCTCCTGGCCATCATAAATGATGAAAGAAGCAAGGAAGGGAAGAAAACAAAGCCTATTGGCGACGATAGGCTCCCACCATACCATCGGTAGCCCTCAGGTTAAAAGGGGAACTTTGAAGATTGAATGGCCGGACTCGACTGGGTCCCATCAACATAGCACATATTAGTCAATTTAGCTAATTTTTTAATTAATTCTTGGTTTCTTTATTTCCAAGTTTTGTAATTAATTTACTAAAGGTTAATTAGGTCTTTTACACACTAATTAGGTTTAGGAAGAGGAGTAGGATTTCTCTATAAATTCCTCATTATGCCGTCTTTGTAATTAGCTAATGAATTATGATTTGATATGATGATTGAGAGAGTTTGGCTTTAGGGTTCTTTAGTTTTCAAGCCCTTTTCCTAACTTCTATCTATGGTTTAATCATCCTTAGTTTGATTTTATTTGAATCTATTGGATTGGAATGATCCAAGGGTTTCTACAATTGATCAAAATTTCTTCTCTATGATATTTACAATTGTAATTGTCTCAGATTAGATCTTCTTTATAGAGCCCAATTGCATAGTGGGTAATCAATCATATTGTTTGAGTGGTTTACGGAGGAAAGATTGTTCATCATGGATTCAAGAGGTCTTTAGATTGATTAAGATTGCTTGAGGATGATGGATTATCAAGTCCTATTGAAGGAAATGATCCTTGAAGTGTTGATTTGAAGAATTGATCCATTATACATCAAATTCCATATCAGTTGGATCCAATTACATATCACAATGCTTCAACGTCTTCACCAAAGTATACAATTCCTTGTTGTAGGTGGCATAATTCAAGGTAGCACCTGACAACTTCTCAATAAAATATACTAAGGGTCTCTTGTCTTGCATCAAATATACCAATTCCTGCCACAGAAGAATTACACTCGATTTCAAACATCTTCTCAAAGTTAGACAATGCAAGAAGTGGAGCATTGCCTAACTTTTCTTTGAAAACCTTGAATGACAACTCTTGTGTTTCACCCTATGCAAATCCACTGGTTTTCTTCATGATATCGGGGAGAGGACTAGCAATAGTGCTAAAGTCTGTGATGAACCTTTGATAGAAACTCACTAAACCAAGGAAACTACGTACTTTGGTGGCACTCTTTTGGGTTGGCCGCTCCTCTATCGCTTTCACATTTTCAACATCAACTTGCAAAGATAGCCAAGAAAAGTTATCTTTCCCAAACAAAATTCACATTTTCATAAGTTAGCATATAGTTGTTCACTCCTAAGCACATAACACACATGTTTAATATGATACAAATGCTCCTCATATGTCTTACTATAGATCAAAATGTCATCAAAATACACAACAACAAATTTTCCAATAACATCATGTAAGACATGATACATTAATCTCATAAAAGTGCTAGGTACATTGGTGAGTCCAAAAGGCCATACACACATGCCTATATATAGGCATACATATATATAAACACACATATATATATAGATATACATATATAAATATATGTATATACATACATACATATATATATCACTTGTTTGCTGTACAATTTCGCTTATATTAATTTTTTTTTTCATTTTTAGACTATGTAATGGCCTTTTTCCTATTTTCTTTGTTTTCTTTAATAGGTTCTTTTTAAAAGAAGATATAGAAACAATGGAATCCTTTAGTGCTACGTATGTACGATGGTCCTCATATGTCTTATTATCGATAAAAAATGTCATCAAAATACACAACAACAAAATTTTCAATGAAATCATGCAAGACATGATCATTAATCTCATAAAAGTTCAAGTGCATTGGTGAGTCCAAAAGGCCATACACACACATATGTAATGCGCTTTTTCCTATTTTCTTTGCTTTCTTTAATAGGTTCTTTTTAAAAGAAGATACAAAAACACTGGAACCTTTTGAAGCTATGTATAAACGGCGGGAATATCCACCCCTCATGGTAGTCTATGATTCATTTGAAGGGTACATCTTTATTTCCCCACACTTTAGAATATACAAATGTATCTCTATATTTGATAAGAATATTATAAAAGAAATTTGAAATGTGCAGCCAGTTGATAGCAGAATACCGAGGAGATGTGGATTATCTCAAGAACAGGGAGCATGAAGACTACTATAGCTTGATAACCCTTATTTCAGCTAAAAACCCATCAATCAGCTTTGTTTTCTGCCTTGACGAACATAGAAACATTGCTCATTTTATAATTGGTGTAAACAATCATTCATCGTAAGTATATGACCTCCCTTTAATGCCTGCATATAACTTGTCAATGGGCTTAGATTTCTCTATTCTACTGCTATTCATAAGCCTTCTTTTCAATTCACAAATCTTTCTTTCTTATGTTTGTAAAATTTTCACATTCAACCCTATTTGAAACCAGTCCCATTTTTTGCAGAGAGAGTAAGAAGAAGAAGAACCTTAATGTATAGGTAATAGTATAAATGGTGAATGTTGGGTCCTTCTAGTTGCTACTTGTAATACATCAAAGGGAGAAAGGCTATACTATGATTATAATGCATAAGTGAACAAATACCCTACTCATTAATTTATTTAACTACTAATTTGAAGCTTTTTTCTCAACGAATCTGTAGATAACAAAAGAGCTTCTGATTTTTTGTAGTGCTAATTAGGCCATATTGATATCAAGTCCCCATAGGAATTTTCTTTGGACTTCAGGCAGTTTAGATGGAGTAGATATTTGTTTAGGACTACTACTTCCTAGATTTTAATTTTATACCATTATTTTGGAATATCATACAATTTAATCTTATTTTTTCGTAAAATAATCATTTAAACTTAGTGTTATTTGCAAAAACTTTTGGCGAAAATTTGTTTTTGCTTTGTCATTTATCCTATTGGATATTTTGCTTTCTATTAGTGAGTTTCTCGAGCTTGTGTATCTTAAATTTGTTATAGTTTTTGAGAATTGTACTACTTTACTTGCTTGCAGCCATAAATTGTAGACATTCTCTATGGCTCATTGTCTAGAAAAGAAAAACATGAAAACCCGATGATTAATTTAAGGGAGTATAACTACTATTATTCATAATAGATTTATGTTTTCCACATTTTGTGCAAACTTTTTATTTTTTTAATAAATATAAAAAAATTTTACCTGCTAAAAGTATCCAGCATCATGGTTCACTGCGATTTTAGGTGATAATTAGCTACACATTGTAATGCACTGCTCTAAAAATACTTGTTTTACTCTTGAAATTCAAGTCATGTGCAAGATGAATGTTATAGTTGCATGAAACTGACATGAGCCATGGTGCTATGGTAATTTTTGGTGGCTTAAAAAATTGTATTGTATATTAAAAGTGAAAGTAAATGCTATATATAAAATGCCCAAACTACATTTGTTGTAGAATGTTCAGGAGATGTGGATTACCTAAGGAACAGGGAGCATGATGACTACAATAACTTGATGACTCTTATTTCAGCCAAAAACCCGTCCAACAGTTATGTTAATCTAACCTGATAAACTTGGAAACGTTGCTCGTTATATAAATGGTGTAAACAACCATTCATCATAAGCATATATAACCTCCATTCAATGCCTGCATATAGCTTGTCAAGTTTCATACTTCATATAACTCTACACTAAATGAGTTAAGATTTCTCTATTCTACTGTTCGTAAGCCTTCTTTTCAATCCCAAATTCGTTCTTTCTTATGTTTGTAAAATTTTTACATTTAACATATTTGAAACAATCCCAATTTTGTATGGGGAGAGAAGGAAAAGAAGAACTTTAAATGCGTCAGATATAATGTAAATGGTGAATGTAGGGTCCTTCTTGTTGCTCCTCATAATGTAGCCAGGGAAGAAAGGCTATACTATGATTATAATGAAGATAAGAATGAATATACTACTCATTATTTTATCTAAGTTCTAATTTAAATATTTTTTCTCAACGAATCTGCAAAATATAGAAATCTTTTCTTCACTCTATTGCTACTGCTATTTTGCAGTGCTTGTTAGGCCATATTATAATATATCTAATAATATCGGAAGGGATAGAGGTTGGGGAGGGGGGGAGGGAGAGATGATGCCCGCTAGGTTCCGTCCTCATTTAAAAGAATAGTTAGGCCACATTGTAGCAAGTGCCCAAAGGAATTTTATCTGGACTTGAGGCAGTTTAGATGGATACATAATTTTCTGGGAAAATTACTTTCAAGATTTCAATTTTATACAAATATTTGGGAATCTCATAGAATTTAATCTTATTTTTTTCATAAAATTAACATTTAACCTTTGTTGTATTCTCAAGAACTTTTGGTGCAAAACTTTTTTTGCTCTTTCATTTATCCTATTGAAAGTTTTGCTTACTGTCTAAGAGTTTCTCGAGGTGGCTTATCTTAAATTTTTATAGTTTTTGAGCATTTGACTACTTTACTTGGTTTTCATCCATAAATTTTAGACATTCTCTGTGGCTCATTGTCTGGAAAAGAAAAACATGAAAATCTTGGGTTAATTTCATGGAGCAGAGCTATTATTATTCATAACAGATTTATGTTTTTCATATTTTTTGCACGAGTTTTTATTTGTTTTTTTTAATAAATATTACTATTTCTTTACCCTAAAAAAGTATCCAGCATCTTGGTTCACTGCAATTTTAGGTGACAATTAGCTGCATATTGAATTGCACTACTTGAGAAATGTTTATTTTAATCTTGAAATTCTAGTCATGTGCAAGATGAGTGTTAATGGTTGCTTGTAATTGACATGAGCCATGGTGCTATACTATTTTTTGGGTCTCAAAAATTTGTATTGTATATTAAAATGTTAAATTAAAGGTTATGTATAACATGCACAATGTAAATTTGTTTTGGAATAATAAGGAGATGTGGATTACCTGAAGAAGAGGGAGCATGATAACTGCAATAGCTTGATGACCCTTATTTCAGCACAAAAAAAACCCGTCCAATAGTCTTGTTGTTTGCCCTGATAAATGTGGAAACGTTGCTTGTTTTATAAATGGTTTAAACCACCATTCATTGTAAGCATATATAACTTCCCGTCGATGCTTGGATATAGCTTGTAAACCTTTCTACTTTTCATATATCTCTATATTCAAGAGGTTTAGATTTCTCTATTCTACTGTTCATAAGATTTCTTTTGAATCCCTAGTTCTGTCTTTCTTATGTTTCCAAAATCTTTACATTCAACCTATTTGTAACCGGTCACATTTTGTGAAGGAAGAGTAGGAAGAGGAACCTTAAATGCGTCAGGTATAGTGTAAATGGTGAATGTCAGATCCTTCTGGTTGCTAATCGTAATATGGCCAAGGGAGAAAGGCTATACAAATATTATGACTGAGGTGAGAATGAATACCATACTCATTATTTTATTTAAGTTCTGATTCACAGCTTTTTTCCCAACAAATTTTCTGATAACATAAATCTTTTCATCGCTCTTTTCTGCTGTTATTTTGTTGTTGTACTAGTTAGGCCATATTGATAGCAATCCCACAGGAATTTTCTATGGACTTGAGGCAATTTAGATGGATAGGTGATTTTCTAGGACTATTACTTTGTAAATTTCAATATTATACCATTATGTGGGAATCTCATCAAATTTATTCTTATTTTTCGCAAAATTTCATCCAACTTTTCTATTATTTCAAGAAATTTCGGCTTAAAACTTCTCTTGCTTTTTCATTTATCCTATTGAAATTTTTGCCTTCTTTTTAAGAGCTTCTTGAGGTGGCTTATCTTAAATTTGTTATAGTTTTTGAAAATTTTACTACTTTACTTGGTTGCATCTATAAATTTTTGACATTCTCTATGGCTCATTATCTAGAAAAGAAAAACATGAAAATTTATTATTGTTATCAAAAGGTGAAATCCCTCACCCTCAAGGTCCCCACTAGACTGCCTGAAGTCCAGGTGGAGGATGTAAATCATAATAACTCAAGGGTCCTGCAGACTTGAGGCCAAACCTTGGTGCGCACAAGGAACTATCCCCATATTGGAGGTTGAAATTCCCATACTGCTGCTACCAAAATTTGAACCTTGGTCTTTTTTACTAACTCTATAGCTCCAGACCAATTGAGCTATAGCCATGCAGACACATGAAAAGCTATATTAGTTTAAGCGAGCATAACTATTATTATTCGTAACATGTTTATGTTTTGCACATTTTGTGCATAACTTTTTATTTTGTTTTTTTATAAATATTACAAAATTTGCACCTGCTAAAAATATCCAGGATCATGGGTTACTACCATTTTAGGTGACAATTAGCTGCATAATGAAATGCACTGCTCTAGAAATACTTCTTTTACTCTTGAATTTAAGAACAAAAATTCACCTTTTACCAATGGAAATGATGGCTGTCGGTAAGATAGCGACGGATGTCCGACGGGAAAGGGTTATTTTCACAAATTTTTTTAAAAAATTGGAGGGAAATTTCGCACCATAAAATGATAGAATATACTGACAGAGAGTCCATCGGTAACTATTGTTACTGGTGGCATTAGGCACGAAATCATTTCTATTGTAACATATTTAAACTTACAGATGGTCTTACTGACAACGCCTTACCACGTCGTCGGTAATTTATTTTTCTCTCTTACAATTTATTGACACCTTGCTGTCACTAACTTATGTAATATAGTTACTGGCAGTCCTTCCGTCGCTAAGACTATCGGTAATAAAGGACCTGCTTCACAAAATTTGTCGAGACATTGCAGCCTTCCTTATTTTTGAAACAAACCCTTCCCAATTTAAAAACCCTCCCAAAGTCTCCCGAACTTGTGAACCACTGATAGCAGCCACCAACGGCCACCGTTTCCCGCCACCAATATCGACACCTGACACTTGCAGCCGGACGACACTGTCACCTCCCCCTATTAGGTATCTCTCCTCTCTCTCGTTCATTTTCTTCTCTTCTTTTCTTCTTCTTCTTCTTCTTCTTCTTCTTCTTCTTCCTCTTCTTTTTAGTGGCAGTTCAAAGGAAGAGATTTCTGTTTTCTTTGATTTATCTTGTTCTTGCAATGAAGCACAGTGCATCTGGAGAGCCACATTTGTAGATGATGGGATGCTCTCTTGGCACTAAAGTCTAAAGAGGTCCTTACCGGAAAAAAAACTGCAGTAATATATACCCACCATTTGTTTGTGGAGCTAGTACGATAGTGGTTGGATAAATTATTTGATTTCACTAGCTTTATCAACCATTTTATAGTTCCTTACCCATCTAAATAAGAAGAAAGCTATGTTTTAAGCTAATGAGGAAGATAAAGAATTTATGACTTTCAATCCTATTTGCAATTTGGAAAAGGATGGGTTTTACACCTGTAATTTGACACCCTTTTGTGCAATTTTCTAATGGTCAATTTGCTGCTAATGTCCATAGGAACATGATGTGGATATACACTTAGTTTAGTCATGTTCTGTGCATTTGTGATTCTACGATGCATGTAATGGATCAGACTTCTTTCGATTCTCTTAGGTTGCATCTGTTATCTCAATTAGCAAGTCTTTTTGTCATCAAAAGTTAAAAGTAAGTCCGAAGTTTGTGTTTGATATTTCTTATTATGTTTCCATGTTGATAATTTACTTTTCTTGGCGTCTCTAATAATTTAAAAAAAGAATAAAAGGAAAAATATCTTTGGTTAAAAAATATATTTTATTTCACAAATTGAGACAAAAGAATACATTCACTCCTGGGAGCTTACTTATAGGGAAATAGAGATAGACATGTCATACTGTTCAATGCTTCTTCTTGCAATAGTGTTAGTCAATGAGAAAGGTGAAGTCTCTCTGATATAAAATTTGATGTGCAAGGATCAAAATCTTCGATTAAGCTTCCCAAGGATCTTTGCCTTCAATAGGACTTGAAAATTCATCATCCACAAGCAACCTCAGCCAATCTAAAGACCTCTTGAATCCATAATAAATAATCTTTCTCCACAAGCCAATTCAACATCGGTATTGTTTACCCACCACCTAATTAGACTCTTATGAAAAAGACCTAGTTCCATGTCAATTACAAGAATGTAAATATCAAAGAGTAAGTATTGTGATTAATTGTTGAAAACCTTGGATCTCCCAATCCAAGTGATTCAAGTAAAATCAACCTAAGAGAGATCAAACCCTAGATAGAAGTTAGAAAAAGGCTTGAAGAACTCAAGAACCCTAATTCAAACACTCTCAGTTTCATATAATATCAACTTAATACAAATGAGCTTAATAAGGAGTATTTAGAGTATGTAGGACTAAGCCCTACTTTGACCTTCATCTTAGGTCTCTAAAAGACCATTAAGGATCTTAATTAAAAGCTGAAAATATGATTAAAACACTTAAAACAGTTCAAAACATTACATTATGCAAATCAGGACCCTATCTCGACGGTACGGTGGACCTACCATTGGTGGTAGGGTAGTTGATCACTTGTGGATTTTAGGCAGAAGCCTACCTGGGATGGTAGGTACAGGGCCTATCGCAGGCCCTGTAGCTCCTCATCAAACTTTGCACCTCCATCTTGCTCCATTGGTTACTCCTTGCTTAAAGTGTGAATCATGAGCAACTTAGGAGGTTTACAACCCTCTTCAAAGTCTTCAATGTTGAACTTTAATCATTCCTTCATTTTATATTCTATATCTCTATCGGATCGATGACACTATGCTTACTATTTTCATAAGAGAGACTACATTATCATCAATAATTCAATATATAATACATGGTCTAATGCTAAGAAGAGAATATGCAACAAATTAAAAGAGGGGAAATCATGTACTAACTTTGAGTAGCTATTACATACACCTTATTTTATACAACAAAGCATAATAATCAAATTAATGTCTTCCAACTAGTAGTACTAATTGCCTTTGAAGGTTGTCCTTTTCATGAATTGATTAAATCAACATTGGCTCTTGGCTCGTTCATTTCCAATTGATGATGTCTTTGTCATGAATAGATTAAATCCTCCACGGCCATTAGTTGTTGTTCTTAACAAGGGGTGACAAGTTATTATGCTAATCATTTCTAAAGTGGAAACAGGTTCATTGTCCTATGCCCTATTTGGAAACAAACACGTTTAATCATGCTTCATTCTAAGTAGCTCACGTAAAGGCCTTGAAAGCCTATGGGTGAACCAATGTATCGGCGCCGAAGACTGACTTACTACTGGGAATCCTGGGTGCCGTAGAGCTTGCTAGCTTAAACTTATGCTTTGTCTCTATAAGGTGCACCTATCCGGCTAAGTGGAGATGGCAGTGGTGTAGGTCTTACCTTTCTTGGTTAGGTCTTATGTTTCGGCATGGAAAGTAAAAAGGCGGCAACTAGGGACTGATTGTCCAAAGATAGGTCAGCTGATGAAAGTACCTATGCAGTAAGAAAACTTTTGAAAGATTCATTGAGAATTGATACTAAAAGTACTTTAAGTTAAAAACTTTAAGTCAAGTAGTTTAAGTTGAAGTTTAAAATTTAAAATTATTTTTTTTCCTTATAGTTTTGTTTGTGAGGATTTTGGTGGCCTGTTCTCCATTGTATACTTGGTTAAGGTATGTATTTAATTAGTTTAAATATTATTTTAGGGGGAGCATTGACTCTTTGAGTTATATATAAAGTTTTACGAGAGAGCCTTGACTCTTTAAATTATATATTTGTATATATAATATATGTATATAATACATATATATGTATATATGTATTATATATGTACATGTATCTATATATACTTTTATGGGGGAGCCATGACTCTTTAAGTTATACAGTGTTTGTTGCTTGTTTGAGTGGCCTGTGTACCTAGAAAATGTCCATAATGTAGGGGAAATTCTACCAAAATTTTCTAATCTTTATGTAATGATTTACCGTAAAACCTAAAGAGAAAAGAGAAGTTGGAACTTTATAAATGACTAATATTTTCTAAAGAGTATAAACGATTGGAAGTTATAATCATTATTTCTAAGGATTATAAACGATTGGAAGTTATAATCATTGTTTCTAAGGATTATAAGACTTTTAAGTACGTCTAAAATTTAAATCTTAGTAATTGTTACTTAGAAGTTATGGAACTAACAATTATTTCTCCTAATCATTTTGAAGCTATAGAAATACTAGATCGTAGTTGGATGTATAGAGGAAAAGAGCAACATCTTACTAGTGAATTCATTCATAGTTAATTGTTTTGTTCGGCGTTGTCTTGAAACAAATAATGGATGTGTAAATGAGATGAGGTATCCGTGTGCAAAGTGTAAAAATAAGAAGTTTATACCTTCAAAAACTATGAATGAACATCTTTTGCAATGGGGTTTTATGCCTTTGTATTATAATTGGACAATTCTTGTTGAAAAACTGTGGCCACATGATGAGGAACATGTTCTTGCGAAACGTGCTGGTACAAACAAGTCAAATATTGGGGGTAGAAAGTTCACGGTCAATACATACTGAAAGTAACTCTTGTCATAAGATGATATTTGATGTAGCCGGTCTGAACTATTTCTGGCAGGAAGGAACCAATCACGAAAAGCCACCTATCCAAAGACACAGAAGTTGCTTGACATGTTAAAAGCCGTAGAGGCACCGTTAGTTGATGGAGATGATAGACATTAAGTTTTATCTGCGATTGCAGAGTTGTACACGAAGTCTATAGAGTTGGCACTGTTAGTTGATGGAGATGATATTTGTGCATACATCAAGAAGCATTTGCCGCAAGACAATAATGTTAGTTGAAGATTGGTATGCGATGCAAAAATTGACATCCGGCTTAGGATTGCTCGTGTAAATGATTGATGTTTGTGTGAATGGTTGTATGCTTTATTGGAAGGACTCTGAAAGAACATAATGTAAGTTTTGTGACAATCACCGGTATAAGATAAGTAGGAAGAAGAGAGGAAACAAGAAGAAACTACAGCCGAAAAGATTGGTGAAGATGATGTTTTATTTTCCGTTATCTCCTACATTGTAGAGATTGAATGCGTCGAAAAGAACTACCGAACACATGAGATGACATTCTGAAAGCTCACAGCAGCTGGATGTGATGACTCATTCTAGAGATGGAGAAGCTTGGAAGCATTTTGATAGGAGTTACTCTAATTTTTCGACTGAAACAAGGAGCTTGAGACTTGACTTGTGTACAGATGAGTTTTCACCTTTTGGAATGTCGAGAAAGATATACTCTTCGTGGCCAGTAATGGTAACCCCATATAACTTACCACCTTAGATGTGTATGAAAAAGGAGGTAATGTTTTTGACCGTTTTAATCTCGGATCCTAAAAATCTGAAAAAATACGTGGATATTTATCTGCAACTATTGATAGAAGATATAAATCATTTATGGGATGTTGGAACCCTTACATATCACATATTGAAGAGACAAAATCTTCAAATGCGGGAGACATTTCTTTGGACGATTAGTGACTTCCCGGCATACAATATGCTGAGCGGTTGGAGTATAGTGGGGGCACTGCTTGTCCATATTATATGGAACATACTACAAAAAACTAGCTAATTATTGACCAGCAAATCGGTCAGTAATCGGTCGGTAAGTCCAAGTTACCGATCAAGTATTGACCGATGTGCTTGGTAGGCTAAATTTGGTTGGTAACACCGTCTGACCAAATTTTTTGGTCGATCCATAAAAGTTGCCTATCGATTTTTTGTAGTTACCGACCGAATATTCGGTTGGTACTTTATTTTTCAGAATTAAAAAAATCTCAATTTTTAAAACAGTTACCGACCAATTTTTGGTCGGTAACTTTTTATTTATTGATCGATTTTCAGTTGGTAATTTTATTTATTTAATTTTTTAAAAAATAGTTACAGACCAAACTTTGGTCAGTAATCGGTCGGTAACTCTGTATTTTTTTAATTCATAATTTTAATAATCCACTTGAAATCCAAAAACGATAACAAGAACGAATATCTATAATCTACGTCCGATACGATAAAGATTACAAAACAACAAAAACGTCATAATGTAATACAGAACATATGAAATAATATATAAATATCAAATACATAAGTACGGAATTCAAAACGAAAATGTAACAAATGTATAAGTATCAAACATAAATGTACTATACGGGTGGAGGTTCACCAAAAGAGTAGAGAGGACCGGTTGGTGGCTGAGGATCGACTCGGTCGGCATTAGATGTGGCGTCATCCATCGGAGGGAAAGGAGGGAACAATGTGGGTACTGAATCCAGCTGCACACAACACTGAGATGCAAACCCTTGTATGAAGCTAGCGAACGTATCCTGTGATGCTGTATATATCCACACCACTTCTTCTCTCTCTTGACATAGCACTCATGGGCAACTGCAGAAGGGACACAAGGAACTAATGACGAGTTGCTGCCTCTTTGCGGCTCGGCAGTGATGGCTTCAGATTGTGAGCCAAAACCGTAAACGTGGCCTTTATTTCTACTACTAGCAGCCTTGAACATCTAATGCTCGTCACTCAGACTTGGCGAGACAGTCTCTATATAGAGACGTTCCACATTTTCCTTTAACTCTTGAAAATTAGCCTACAAGAAAAAGATTAATAGGTTATTGTCAGGAAATTTAAAAACAACTTGTAAATGATAATATGACATAAAACTAAAACTATTAAATAATATTACCCAAAACTCGTCAGAACGTGTATTAATCTACTGTCTCTTTCGCTAATGTAGGAGGATATACAACTCAAATTGTGCAAATGCTTCGCCCATTTTCTCCCGCTGCAAATATTTAAAGAATTAATGACATATCAAATCTTAAGTACTTCAGATTGTAAGTTAAAAGAAAAGCAATTAAAGAAAGAAACGATGTAATTAAATTACCCACTCGATGAATGACCTAGACCTGTCGGTGTGCTGTCTGGCCCCTGGCCTCACGCCCATGTAGACAGTTCCTCTTTGCTGCCTCCTGCTTCTTCTTGTAAGTATCCGAATTCCAATGATTACATAGCTGGGTGTATTGTGTTGCTATCATTTAATTAGGCTGAAACCCATCCTCTCGAACTTCATACATCATGTCCTTGTTACGAGTCGACGCCCGTTTCTCCCAAATGATCTATATGGGACCGTCATGTCTTGGGTCCCATCGAAACTTTTTTCGCAATAACATAAAATACTATATAAATACAAATATACAAATCATTTTATATTTCAAAACTCATATATGGGACAAGTATTTAAACACTTACCCAAACTCTGTATACCACATATTTTTTATATTATTTGGTACCTTCCTGAAATTGGGATGAGCCTCGACATATTGCTGCTTCATAATTTCCGAAATCAACCTTGCACAGTCCGATTGCTTGCTGAAGCTGTGCAAATTTAAGAAATAAATAATGGCTTTCCTTGAAATAATTAATCAAGGCTAGAAATAATTATCCGAACTTAACCGTTTAAGAAACAAATAGTGGCGTTTAATTTTTAAAAATTTTTTGACAGAGTTTCCCCTATAATTGAACAATTCCTAGGCACAATCGCCACACAAGATACCAATCACACAGGAACAAGCAAATGTAACAAATTTTTAAGTGTTCGGGCTCCCCCATAATATAAATCAAGTAATTAATGTTTTAAGATTAACAATGCTTTAAAGTCTTAAAAGTGACAATACAATACTCACTTATAAAATTTGAATGTACTAGTATGAAAATTTAAACACATACAACACTTTCAATCAACTAAAAATTAAAACCATAATTAACTTACAATACTTTAAAACCGTAATTACCTTACAAGTTAAATGCTTATAATTTTAATAAGGAAAAAACTAAATATTTCAATTGAAAAAACCAACAACTTCAATTTCTAATCATTTAGCCTAAATAAAAAACAAGAACATGTACCTTTTGGAATGCATAGTAATAAGCGTACGAGCATCAACAAAATCCTCTGTGGTTGGAGGTGTGGATGACAAAGGAGCAGGCCTCAATGACGTCCTGACAACTAATGCAGAAGAAGATGGAGTAGATATAGGCGCCAGATCTGAGTAAGGTAGCTGAGGAAATGGAGTCAAGGTCGCCAGAGGAGTAGACGTCATCGTTGGAGAAGTAGATGTCTTTGGAGGAGTAGATGTCACTGTCGGAGGAGTTGGCGTCTCTGGATAAGCTTTCTTCTTCTTACTCCCACGTACCGTCTGTAATATAAAAGAGAAACCAATAATTAGAAAGTTACTTAAAAAGAAAGTTTCTTATAAATAAAACAAGTTACTTAAAAATAAAGTTACTTATAAATAATTTCTGAGAGTCTGGGCTCCCCTATAAAAACAACAAATTATTCATAATAAAAACAAAATAATTATATGTTTAAGAATTCGGGCTCCCTCATAACGACAAATATGGAAAATGTAATTGCATAATACATACCTCTATCGAAAAAATAAGCGACGCTCTAAGTCTTGAAAGTGTTGAAAATATACCTAACACAAAGATACAACAAAACACAAGAACATACTTAATTTATTACATTTTTAGGGATATTTGGATCCAAAAACACTCCTCCAAAAGAAAAAAAATCTTTGTAAAGTTTATTACAAAATTGAAAAATGTTGCTTATTATCCATTTTAGAACCAAGTAAAACGACTTTGTTAGAATATAAATGTACCTTTATAATTATATAAACTCTTAAATTAGCACTAGATCTAAAATCATTGAAACCTTTAGCAAATAAAAACTCACTTTAAGTCTTTAAAAGTTTATTTCTAACTAAAACATTTGAAAATGTTTGAAATATGCCATTTTTCTTAAAATATTGTTTAAGTCCATAAAAATTGAGCTTTTCATTATTAAGTATACCAGATTGATTTTTAAAATTTCTCTTGCTTTTCGTAAAAAGTTGAATTGTGTGAGAAGGAATGTGAGTCCAAAGTTTATAGTTGATAGGATAAAACTACTACATTGTAAGATGGAGACTTTATTTAAACCAGCACAACTTTGTTTTGTACAATCCACCCAATTTTCTTCTAATATTATGGAGTTTTATATAGTATAAAGTTAATTTATAGGGCTGCCTTTGCAACACAAAATTAAAACAAAAAAAAAAAAAGAAATCTGAAACACACATTTAGAGGACAGTGGCTACCACATGAAACACACAATTCTATGTAGTAGTATCAAGATGAAAAGAATAAGTAGACAAAAACACTAGAAACCTAAATTTTAAAAAAAATAGTTATCGAAATTTCTCTAGCTCTTCTTCTCCCTTTGGATTTTACTCTTGAGAGGGTTGGAGAGAAAGGACATGCTCCTCTTCTACCGAAACTGCAAAAACAATAGTAAAAAAAGGGAGAGCAGAAATTGGAGGAGAACAGAAAAGAGAAAGGGAAGAGAGATACTTAGAGAAAAATTGAAATAGAAAATTGCAAAAAAAATACTAATTGAAACAGAACAAGTACAAGAGTTTAATTTTAGATGCGAGATTATATATATAATATGCTAATAAATCTAAAAAGGAAATAAATACAAGAATTTTACAAATGTTAGCTATAGCCATCCCCTCCCCCAATTAGTTTCCGAGGAAAAAGAAAGTAATTTCCAACAAGGCAGAAAAAATATTCTTATTGCCACCATATTTTAATTAATAACGCAAAACAAACAAAGATTCTAATAATGTAAAGAACTTAATGAATTTCAACTCAATACTTTTTTTCCTGGAAAATTTCAGCTCAATCAGCCAGAGAAATAATCGGCAACAATAATGGAAGAAATCGAAACACAAAATTAAAAAAATCGCCTTCCATTTCTCCAGAAATTCCACAATCAATTCCTCATTATCATCAAACGAACAAAACCAGCAATCATCAACTCCTCATTATCCAATTAAAAAATAAGCAAGAAAATTATAATCAAATGAAAGGAAAAAAAGAAAAATGTCAGGGCCCTCTACTTATTGTTCAAAACACCAAAATGGCTGGTATAGAGAGGTAAAGTGAGAACAATTGCACTATCATTACATCAAAGTATTTTCTTTGTTCATTACCAGGAAAAATGCCTGATAAATTTCCTTCATTTCACCTACAAAAGCTCAAATTTATCTTAGAAAGCTAGAAACAAAGGATTGGAAAAACCATAAATTTCTTGCTTTGACCATAAAACCACCAGAAACAACCACTATTGTGAACATCAAGCTAAGAAGATGCAGAAATTTCAAAACATTGTCTGCTAAATTACATCATATTCACTCCTCTAGAGAGTTCAGGAGATTGATAAAAAAATTGATGAGGGACTAAGAGATTTTTAATTTACTGTCTTTTTGATCGCTGAAATTGACAGAAGACGCCGGAGCAGCAGCAGGATGGTCGCCGGAGCAGCAACAACAACTTCAACTCGGCCGGAGGTGGAGTAGTCATCGGAGGAGTAGGCTTGAGGAGGGCTAATTTGCGAATTTTTTTGTTGATCTTTTGTTCGTCTCAAAGTAGGAAATAAGATTTAGAAGGGGGAAGGGTTTTTAGGATGGAGGGCAGTCGGCGGAGGAGTGGTGGTCGACGGTGAAAGGAGAGGGGGTTTCTGCTGGTTCTAAAAGGTTTCTCTGCTAATGGAGGAAAAGGGGAAGGGTTTGTCTCGTAAATAAAATTCAGTTCAAAAAATTCAGACAAGTTACTGACTGATTAACATCCATAACCTGTGGATTTTAACTTATTGACTGATTTGGTCAAAGTTGGTCCGTAACTTATTCAAGTTATACTAACTGATTATTTTTCTGTCAGCAATCGGTCGGTACTTTAGTAAGTTACTGACCAACTCGATCAGTAGTATCAGTCGATATTAGGCTATTTTCTGACAGTAATAGATACAATTGTTTCACTTGCAAAATGGGGGAAAACAATCTTGGTTCAATTGCCATTGATATTTCTTGTCAGCGTATAATCAATTTAGATGAGATTCGAGGTCTTTAAGGAGAGGTAGAGGTGAAGACCGGTCGCCACCGCTATTGCGACTTCGGGAGAACGGATAAGTAGGAACTAATTATTTAATTTAAGTTCTGATTTGCAGTATTTTTCTCAACAAATCTGTAGATAAAAGAAATCTTTTTGTTGCTCTTTTGCAGCTGCTATTTTGTAGGGCCACATTAATAGCATGTCCCAATATGAATTTTCTTTGGACCTGAGGCAGTTCAGATGGAATAGATGATTTCTAGGATTATTACTTTGTAGATTTCAATTTTATGCTATATTTGAGATTCTCATCGAATTTAATCTTATTTTTTCATAAAAGTATCATTTAACCTTTCTGTTGTAGTCAGGAACTTTGGCGCAAAGCTTCTCTTGCTCTTTCATTTATCCTATTGAAACTTTTGCTTATTGTTTATGAGCGACTTTCTTGAGGTGACTTATCTAACTTTGTTATAATTTTTGAGCATTTTACTACTTTACTTTCTTGCATATATAAATTTTAAACATTCTCTATGGCTCATTGTTTGGAAAAGAAAAATATGAAAATGTTAGATTAATTTAAGGGAGGAGAGCTATCATTATTCATCACAGATTTATGGTTTGCATATTTTTTGCACGAATTTTTATTTGTTTATTTTTTTAAAGATACTACAATTTTTTACCGCATAAAAGTATCCAACATCTTGGTTCATTGGGATTTTAGATTACAACTAGCTGCATATTGAAATGCACTGCTCTATAAATACTTCTTTTACTCTTGAAATTCAAGTCATGTGCAAATGAATGTTAATAATTGCTTGAAATTGACATGCTCCTTAGTTATATGCTATTTTTGGCATCTAAAAAATTTGTATTGTATATTAAAATGTGAAATTAAAGGTTACGTACAAAATGCCTAATGTAAATTTGTTGGAGAATACGCAGGAGATGTAGATGACCTGAAGAATAGGGAGCATGATAATTGTCGTAGCTTGATGACCTTTATTTCAGCAAAAAACCCTTCCAATAGTCATTACATCTTACTTGATAAATGTGGAATCGTTGCTCATTTTACAAATGGTTTAAACAACCATTGACTATAAGCATATATAATTTCCTGTCAGTGCTTGGATATAGCTTGTTGACCTTTTCATATGTCTCTACATTCAAGTGGTTTGGATTTTTCTTTTCTATTGTTCATAAGACTTTTTTTGAATTCCTAGTTCTTTCTTTCTTATATTTGCAAATTTTCACATGCAACCTATTTGTAACTAGTCCCATTTTGTGCAGGGAGATAGGAAGAAGAATAACTTTAAATAAGTTAGGTATAATGTAAATGGTAAATGTTAGGTCCTTTTGGTTGCTACTCATAATATAGCCAAGGAAGAATCGTCCACAGTGATTATAATGGAGATGAGAATGAATACCGTACTCTTTATTATATTTAAGTTATGATTTTCAGCATTTTTCTCAAAAAATCAACAGATAATGCTCTTTTGCTGTACTAGTTAGGCAACATTGATAGTAAGTCCCTACAAAAATTTTCTTCGGACTTGGCGGTAGTTTAGATGGAATAGATGATTTTATAGGACTATTAATTTGAAGATGATAATTTTATACCATTATTTGGGAATGTGATGAAATTTAATCTTATGTTTTTGTAAAATTATTATTTAATATTTGTGTTGTTTTCAAGAACTTTGGCGCAAAACTTCTCTTGCTATTATTTATCCTATTGAAAGTTTTGCTTACTATTAAGTAGTTTCTTGAGGTGGCTTATCTTAAATTTGTTATAGTTTATGATTATTTCACTACTTTACTTGCTTGCATTCATAAATTTTAGAAATTCTCTATGGCTCCTGTTATGGAAATGAAAAACATGAAAATCTTCATTAATTTCAGGGTTTATTCATATAAGATTTATGTTTTGTACATTTTTTCCCGACTTTGTATTTGTTTTATTATAAATGTTACAATTTTTTAGACCCTTTAAAAGTATCCAGCATCTTGGTTCACTGTGATTTTAGGCTACAATTAGCTGCACATTGAATAGCACTGGTCCAAAAATACTTATTTTACTCTTGAAATTCAAGTAATGTGCAAGATGAGTATTAATAGTTGCCAAAAACTTTTATAAGCCATGGTGCCATGCTATTTTTTGTCTAAAAAATTAATATTTTATATTAAAAAATGAAATGAAAGGTTATGTATAAAATACCAAAGGTAAATATTTTGTGGAATACTCAGGAGATGTGCATTACCTATAGAACAGGGAGCATTATAACTGCGATAACTTAATGATCCTTATTTCAGCAAAAAGAAATACCCGGTTTAAACAACTGTTGACCGTTTGCATATATAACTTCCCTCAATGATTGGATATAGCTTGTCAACCTTCATACTTCTCGTATATCTCTCTACATTCAAGGGGATTAGATTTCTCTTTCTACTGTTCATAAGCCTTCTTTTGAATTCCTAACTCTTTCTTTCTTAAGTTTGCTAAATTTTCATATTCAACCTATTTATAACCAGTCCCATTTTGTCCAGGGAGAATAGGAAGAAGAAGAAGAACCTGAAATGCTTCAGGTATAGTGTCAATGGTGAATGTCCGGCCCTTCTTGTTGCTACTTATAATATAGCGAACGAAAAAAGGCCATACAATGATTATGATGGAAATAAGAATGAAAACCATACTCATTGTTTTATTTAATACAATGATTTACAGCTTTTTCCTCAATAAATTTGCAGATAACAAAATCTTTTTGTCGCTCTTTTGCAGCTGGTATTTTGTTGTACTTTTTTGGCAACATTGATAGCAAGTCCCCACAGGAATTTTCTCTGGATTGAAGGCGGTTTAGATGGAATAGATGATTTTCTAGGACTATTAATTTGCAGATTTCAGTTTTAGACTATAAATTTGGGAATCTCATCAAATTCAATCTTATTTTTTCGTAAAATTATCATTTAATCTTTATGTTATTTTTAAAAACTTCGGTGAAAAACTTCTTTGCTCTTTAATTTATCCTATCGAAAGTTTTGCTTACTATTAGGAGTTTCTTGATGTGGCCTATCATAAGTTTGTTATAGTGTTTGAGCATTTTATTAATTTACTTGCTTGCATTGATAAATTTTAGTCACTCTTTATGGCTCATGGTCTCGAAATGAAAAACATGAAAATCTTGATTACTTTAAGGGAGTAGAGCTATTTTTATTCATAACAGATTTATGTTTTGCACATTTTGACTTGCTTTTTATTTGTTTTATTATAAATATTATAATTTTTTATCCTTTTTAAAAGTACCCAACATCTTGATTCATGCGATTTTAGGTCATAATTAGCTGCACGTCGAATAGCACTAGCCAGAAATAATTATTTTGCTCTTGAAATTCATGTCATGTGCATGATGAATGTTAAATAGTTGCCTGAAACTTACATGAGCCATGGTGCTATACTTATTTTGGTGTAAGAAACTTATATTGTATATTAAAATGTGAAACTAAAGGTTATGTGTAAAATGCCAAAGGTAAATTTTTTATGGAATACTCAGGAGATTTGGATAACCTAAAGAAGAGGGAGCATGATAATTGTGATAGCTCGATGACCGTTATTTCAGTAAAAATACCATCCCTCGTCTTTTTGTCAACTCTGATAAATGTGGAAACATTGTTTTATGAATGGTTTAAACAACCGTTTATGCATATATAACCTCACGTCAATGCTTGGATATAGCTTGTCAACCTTCATACTTTTCATATATCTCTACATTTAAGGGATTTAAAATTTTCAGTTCTACTGTTCATAAGCCTTCTTTTGAATCCTTAGTTCTTTGTTTCCTATGTTTGCAAAATTTTCAGATTCAGGCTATTTGTAAACTGTCCATTTTGTCTAGGGATAGTAGGAAGAAGAAGAACCATAAACACGTCAGGTAAGTGTAAATGGTGAATGTCGGGTCCTTCTTGTGGCTACTCGTAATATAGCCAATTGAAAAAGGCTATACAATGATTATAATAGATATGAGAATGAATACCATACTCATTATTTTATTTAAGTTCTCATTTTTAGTTTTTTTCTCAATAAATCTGTTGATAACAAAAATCTTTTCATTACTCTTTTTCTCCTTCCTATTTTGTAGTACTAGTTAGGCCACATTGATAGTAAGTCCCCGCATGAATTTTCTCTGGACATTAGGTAGTTTAGATTGAATAGATGATTTTCTAAAACTATTACTTTGTATATTTCAATTTTATACCATATTTGGGATTCTCATTGAATTTAATCTTATTTTTCCGTAAAACTATCATTTAACCTTTGTGTTATTTTCAAGAAAATTTGCCACAAACTTTCTCTTGCCCTTTCGTTTATCCTATAGATTTTTTTGCTCACTATTTCTGAGTTTCTTGAAGTTGCTTATCTTAAATTATTTTTTTTTGTTATAGTTTTTTAGTATTTTACTACTTTACTTGCTTGTATCAATAAATTGTAGACATCTATATGGCTCATTTACTGGAAAAGAAAAATATGAAATTCTTGGATTAATTTAAGGGAGTAGAATTATTATTATTCATAAAAGATTTATGTGTTGCGCAATTTTTGCAAGACTTTTTATTTATTTTTTAAAATATTACAATTTTTTTACCTTTTTAAAGGTATCCAACATCTTGGGCCACTACGAATTTAGGTTACAATTAGCTATACATTGAAATGCACTGCTTTAGAAATACTTATTTTACTCTTGAAATTTAAGTCAAGTGCAAAATGAGTGCAAATTGTTTCCTAAAACTTACATTAGCAATGGCGCTATGCTATTTTTTTTCTAAATTTTTTTATTGTATATTAAAATGTGAAATTAAAGGTTATGTATAAAATGCAAAACGTAAATTTGTTATGGAATGTATGATGCACAAAATCCTAGCAAGTGAAGTAGTGTCCAGTTGAGTACTTAGGTGAGTGAAGTGTGATCTCACAGAGATTATAATTAAGTACCAAAATAATTAAGCAAAACGTAAATTTGTTATGGAATATATGATGCACAAAATCCTAGCAAGTGAAGTAGTGTCCAGTTGAGTACTTAGGTGAGTGAAGTGTGATCTCACAGAGATTATAATTAAGTACCAAAATAATTATTTTTCCTAATTTAGACCCATATAAATTATGATTAAAGGAAGAATATTTTAAAAACTAAATTAAACTAAGAAAACTATTAAAGATTTTAGATTTAGAAAATATGAGAAAAGCGTTAAAGAATTCCAATGAACAAGTGACCTTAATGAAGATTGTAGAAGACTTCTAGAGGTTTCCAAAATGGTATAGGTCATTCTTATATGAGTTCATTTGGATATAATATGACCAGTCTTAAATCGGATATTCTACCTTCGATTGCCAAGATGACACATTTCAGTAAAATGGCCATAACTTGAGTTATATGAGTCCAATTGAGGTTATTCAAGATGCAATAGAAATCTAAGAAAACGCTCAGAACCTTTGCAGAAAACATAAAGATCCAGTTTGAACGTTTTGGAGGTCAAATAAGGCAAAACTTATACTACCATGCGTACTGTCCAAGAACTCACCCCTTGACAACAATCTACTATTTGGATAGTAAGGAAACCTACCATTTGGGTGGGAGACTCAAATTTGATATCTTGGAGAGTGTTTTGACTTTTTAACTTGGTTTCCGAGCACCTTGACTTGTAATTAAGTGGCATAAGATGCACATTAACTTTCTTTAAGATAGTTTAGAAGCTAAGGTTGGAATTGATCACCAAGGGGGGCCTGTGTATACTCTTTTTCATCCCATTTGAAGACAATGAATGAATGATGAATGATATGTGCTATATTGTTTATATTTCTATATGTTATTTTCATCGTTTTATGATGTTTTTAATATATAAATTGCATATTTTATACTATTCTTGTCTTAGGTACTTCCCAGTGGAGGAAACGACGAAAAGCGACAAAAATAGAGTGAAAACAATAAAAATGAAGCTAACGATACCCAAGAAGGAGACCTACCGCTTGTGGTTGGCCAACCTACTGTACTCGATAAGTCTTGGAGGCAAGAACAAAGCGTGGACAGAAACATACTGGTGATAGTAGGTTACTCTTACTGTCAACGATAGGTCTCGGCCACAAGAAAAATAAAGAGGACAGAACCCTACAGCGGACAATAGGGCTCGACCTATCATATGCAATAGGCCCCCACTATAGCAGAGTAATGCCTTTTCACAGCTTTTAAATATAACTTTTTCATTCTAATTAGGGAGAGTTCCGCCATTAGGGCTTAGGAAGATGAATAAGGGCGAACCTAGGTTAGAAAATTCAGCCAAATTCAGCCTCAATTAGGTAAGAAATCAGTGGAAAAACTGTAATTTGAGGGTTTAGAGATAAAGAAATTGAAGATTCAAAGGTGAATTTCGAACTTCAACTGGGCGACTCGAGAGACAAGCTAGAGCGACGTTCAATATCCTGATTTCGGCTTCAACCTTCTCCTAAGCTATCTTTTCCTTTCTTTTTACTGAATTTCAATCATTAAATTTAGTTTTAATACAATTTTTAGTGGCTAGGTTCTTATGTTTGAACGAGGGTTGAACCCTAGTTCTCGAATGCTATGATTTTGGTTTAATTTATGGAAATTGATGTTTGTTTTTTATTGAGTTGTCTTCCAATTGAGTTTTATTACTGTTTAATTTACACAAATTTGAACTCATCACAAGAGTATTTGGAATTGAAAAAGGAAGAACACTATGGGCAACCAATTGGGGGTTAACTGGGGCAATTGATTAGAGATACTAAATTGCACTTTTAGGTCATTTAATCACATGTTTTTACTGAACTCATAATTGGTTAGAGAGAGAAGATATTCTCCTCTAAGGGTTAGTGAGTAGGGTGGCTTTCACCTAGAGATAGGGATTGCCTCACTAATGTGTGATGACCCGACTCAAATGATTCAAATATTAGTTTTTATGATTTTTCCAATTAAACTAGTAACAAGGATTAGGGGGATTCCATCATTCGAACTCTCACTTTTGATAGTTTTAAAATACTTGGATTTCTTTTTTAGTTCACTTCACCTGTTAAAACTCGTTTTTAGCATTTTAGTTATTACTTTCAAAATATTTCTAGACCAAACATAGTGAAAATGGCGACTACTTGAGCTTTTACCATTCCTTAAGATTCGAAAACTCGGGTGTAGCTTGATTATTACAATGATAGGTCCACTTGCGTGTTATTCTAGTTTAGTAGTTTACCCCTTTTATTAAAACTGACATCAAGTTTTTGGCGCCATTGTTGGGGGACACAAACTTATGGGAAATTGTTTTTATAGTCCTTTAGTCATTTTTTTTTTGTTTTTCTTGTTTTTGTTTGGATTGTTCTTATTTTGTGCAAGTATTTGGTTATTTTTTGGCCTACATCTTTTAGTGTAATTTGTCTTAGTGGAATTGATCAAGTTTTTCTCTTGTTGCAGGTTGTTTGGCACTAGTTTTTGCCCCGAAAGTAAAGGGATGAATTAGTATCATTTGATCAAGAGTCGGAACGTACGCTTCAGGGTGCTCGTCGCGATCTTCGGTTTGAAATAACAAGCACTAGTGCAATAGCGGCTGTCAAGAAGATGGAGGAAGATCAGATAGTTCTACCATTTATTAATCCTCTATTTGTACCACATCTACCACTACCAATGGCAGAGCGAACAATGACGGACTATGCAAGATCATCCATCTTTAGGACATATCGAGCATAGCAAGGCCAAGGGTAGAAGTGAATAACTTCGAGATAAAACCGAACATCATTCAGATATTGTAAAACAATATCCAGTTCAATTGTCTTCCAGATGAAGACCCAAATGCTCATGTCGGAAACTTCTTAGAAGTGTGCGACACTTTTAAAATAAATAGAGTGTCCAAGGATTCCATCCGACTTTGTCTTTTCCCATTCTCTCTGAGGGGGAAGGCGAAATCATGGCTCAAGTCATTGTCTTCTAGGTCTACTACGCCATGGGATTCGTTGGCAAAAAAATTCTTGTGGAGGTACTTTCCTTCGAGTCAGAGAGCAAAGCTCAAGAACGAGATTCTATCATTTCAACAAATAGATGGAGAAAGCCTCTACGAGGCTTGGGAAAGATGGAAATAGCTTCTTCGGAAATGTCCCCACCATGGATTAGATTTGGGGATCCAAATTCAAAGCTTTTATAATGGAGTCCCATTCCGGGCGTGAAAATTAATAAACACCTCAGTTGGAGGGTCTACAGATCATAAGACCCCTCAACAGGTACGCGAACTGATTGAACAGATAGCAATGTACAGCTATACCTTGGGAGGGCAGCGATTAAAGCTGAATACGGCTGGAGTGCATAGTGTGGATGCAATTTCAGCCATGGTAGCTAGATTAACAACTACGATAGAGCAGAAAATGGAGAACCTGACCACTACATCATCAAGCAAAAATAATCAAACGGTCATGTTCTATGATTTCTGCAGTGGTGGGCATCAAAATCATGAATGCCCAAGTATGAGAACACCGATGGAACAAGTTGAATTTGTACAGGAGAACTGGCCTGGTATCAACCCCTATACAAATACATAAAATCCGAGGGGGAGAAACCATCCCAACTTCTCTTGGGGTGGTCAAGGACAACCAAGACCACAACAACCCCGAGGATTTTAAAATAGTGGTCCTCCTCCGCCATTGCCTTATGAAGTGGCTCCACAGAATCATCTTCCACCACCATAGATAAACCGAATGAACACCATAGAGGCAGCTCAAAGGAATCAGGAGGCCTCCATCCGAAACCTTGAAAAATAGCTCGGGCAACTGGTTTAGCTCGTTTTTGAAAGCACTCCGGGGACTCTCTCAAGCAACACAGAAGTGAACCTGCGAGAGCATGTAAATACTATTTCTGTGAATGTTGACGAGGAGATTTCTACGGAGAGGGAAGTGATGATTATACAAGAAAGGGACTGTAGTGAAGAGGAAGAGTGATCATCTAATATTCTGGAAATTAAATGAGTGCAGCTGAAGGAAGATGAAAGAAAAGGGAAGCCGATAAGTGCTCAGTACAAGCCAAAAGTTACATTTCCAGAGGCACTTGTTCGGGATTATAGTTCGAACAACGTGAGGAAGTTCATAGAAAATATTTAAACAATTGAAAATAAACTTACCTATATGTGATTTACTTGGGGAAAATAGTGTTCGGCTATCCTTATCAATAAGAAGAAGCCACTGCAGAAGTTAGAGGGCCAAAGGAGTTTTTCTTTCCGTTGAAATATTGGTAGTGGTAAAGTTTATAAGGCGTTAGCAGATTTAGGCGCTAGTATAAATGTAATGTCATATGCTATGTGTCAAAAACTAGTCCTGTGAAAACCAAGACCCATTAGGATGTCCATCAATTTGGTAGATAATAGTATTAGACATCTTAGGGGAGTCATAGAAGATGTCCTCATTAAGGTTAAGGACCTCGTTTTCCTTGTTGATTTTGTCATTGTAGACATGGAGGAGGATGTAGACTTACCTATTATCTTGGGATGCCCGTTTTTACGTACATCAAGAGTGTTAGTAGATATGGAAAGAGGGAAGCTGATCCTCAGGGTTGGGAATAATGATATAGTGTGTTATATTGATCATAAAAGTGACGAAATATCTTTGACTCTGCAAGAAACTTTCTCAAAATGGGATAAAAAATTGAAGAAGCCTAAGGAGAAGGGAAAGCATCTTTTCCCCAAAATGAAGGCTAGCGTGATGAAATGGGTGCCATTTTAGTACATTGAGGAAGAGAAACCCAAGAAACACCCAGATTTCCGTGTTCCGGGAGTTGCTTGTAGCAACTAAAAGAGGAGTACTCCTTTCATCTTTTGAATGTTGTAATTGTATGCTTGTATTTTGAAGTTCTCGTTTTTTCACTTTGATCGTTTGTTGTTTTTGTTGTTACAAGATAGTTTTGGAGAGAATGAATGCTTGCCTTGAGACTTATTTTTAGCACAAATGAGTTCATAAGGTTTGCAGGCATGAAACAAGGTTCAAAATCGTAGGAATAAGAAAAATGGACGTTTAAGCAGAAGCCTACAGCGGACGATAGGGCACCATACTGCATGCGGTAGGGTCAAGGCACAAAAGATTCCCACGAACAGAAACCTACCACGGATGGTTGGTCCAACGTATAACACTCGGTGTGGGCATCAATATTTTTCTCCTTGGCGGACAGAGGGTGTCTATTAATCGCCAGAAGGTGATGCTGGCCCAACTATGCAGCAGATTCTTACCTGATTAGGGCAGCAGCGGTGGTGGCAGTTGGTCTGCAATACGGAGTTTTTCCTTTCCTTTCTTCTAATTCTCCTTTAATATTTTTACATTTTTGCGATGTTTTCATTTATTTTCTATTTATGTTTTTTTGGTGTTGTTATTTGTTCCTTTGACCATTTTTGACTATTGTGGGAATTGCTTCCCAATATGCTTGTTTTCTTTATATATGTGAGATTACTTCTCATGTATTTGTTTTCTTTGTTTTTCTGTTGGTCTAGCCCCCACATTGAGGACAATATGTTTTTAAGTGTGTGTGTGTTGGGGGAGGGGGGGAGGGGGGGGGGAGGTATTTATGTCTTTTTATCCCTTTTCATTTTTTATTGTGTTTTTTAACTTTTTTATCTTATTTGAAAAATCCCAAAATATCAAAAAACTTGAAAAATTCAAAAACTTTTATTTCTTTTCCCTTTTTCTTTTAGCTCTTTACTATACCTGGGGAAGGAAAATCCCAAAAAGATTTTTGTTTTACCACTTTAGTAGGATACATGACTACAAAACCCTTTTGGAATTTCGAAAAGGCATATTACTTGATCACTTTGAAAACCACAATCACTAATTTCCCTACAGGATCAATGATTTCCATGCACTTGTAACTGTCAATTAGTAATAGAAGTCTCGGAATCTTAGGAGATTAGCATAGTGAGAATCCTTTTTAGGTCTTTGCTTGCATTCTTATGTTTTTCTGTTTGTGGAAGCAAAGAGTTCCAGTCTAGGGTGGTCCCGAAGGCCTTCGATTGTACCATTTGTTTTTTTCTTGTTGAATCCTTAAACGAAATCAACCCTTAGTTCCGTTTTTGTGCCTTCATACCAAGGCTTTTAATCCCTTCTATTCTTCGTTCTTTAAACCTCATACAATAAAAACCTCAAATAGTGGAGCTTAATGATTAGAGTACCTTTTTAGTCATTTTGAGTGAGGAAAATAGATAAGTGGGGGGTGGGGGGAGGGGGAGGGGGAGGGGGAAGGAATGAGTGAAGAAAGGAAGTACTTGGATAAAATGGTATTATAGGTATTGTGTAAAGCTCTGTACTTGTGGCTGTTGAAAAGAAGAGTGGAATTGATCTTTGATTTAAAAAAAAATGAAAGGATCGTAGAAAACAATGAAAAAGATGAGTGTTTATTTATCTTTTTAGTTAATTCTCGAAAATTTTGAGCATCTCTCTCTCTCTTATACTTGGGAATTCATGCGAATCTTAAGAAATAGATTGTTATGTGGGTTTTGCATTAATGACCGAACTAAGACGTTCAAGGGTGAATGGGAAGAGTGAAAAACGACTAGAAAGTTGTTCTGTAATGTTGATATCTTTCATTTCAGTTGCGTTAGCTCTGTCTCAATTGCTTTTGTTCTCCCTTTACCTTCATTTGACACCCTGTGTATGTCCCGAGCCTAACTTTACAAGCCAAAAAGTCCTACATAATCTAAGAGCGACCTAGAATAGAACTTAGAGTGAATGAGTGAAAGAAAACATGAGTTTTGCTATGGATTAACCTTAAAAATTATTTCACTATGTTAATAAACTGACATTCCTTGACTTCTATGAAAACTGGCATGTGCAATACACACACACACACACTGTTGATCTGTAATGTTTATTAGTAACTTGCAGTGGAATTGGTGATTCTTTTCATTTGTCTCTTTTGATTCTCCTTAGGAGTTGAGTAATGACGTGTTCTGTTGAAGTGGCATCTTTCCCAGTATTTTATGTTTTATTTTTGTTTTATTCTTTTTGTGTTATCTCTGCTCGCCATGTTTCTTGGCCGTTTTATGACTTTAGTAGTCCTTGGTTGGCTTTTCTCATATTTTCTTGTTTCGGTTTTCTTAGAATAAAGTTTTAAACTCCTCCGTTTTGTTTGGTTAGTTTGTGTTGCTTCAGGGCAAGCAATAGATAAGTGTGTGGGGTATTTGATATGTGCTATACTGTGCACATTTTTATATGTTATTTTCATTATTTTATGATGTTTTAAATATATAAAATGCATATTTTATACTAATACCCTTTATTCTTGTCTTAGGTGCTTCCCAATGGAGAAAACAACGACAAGGAATGAAAACAGTCGAAAATGGAGTGAAAACGACGAAAATGAAGCTAACAACACCAAGGAAGGACGGTAGGTCTTGTAGGCAAGAACAAAGAGTGCACAGAATCACACAGGCGACGGTAGGCTACCCCTACCTCAATGGTAGGTCTCGACCACAAGAAAAATAAAGAGGATAGAACCCTACAGCGGATGGTAGGGCTCGATCTACCGTACGCGGTAGGTCTTAGCTGTAGCAGAATAATTTATTTTCTTAGCTTTTAAATGTATTTTTTTCATTCTAATTAGGGGAGAGTTCTGCCATTAGGGTTTAGGGAGGTGAATAGGGTGAACCTAGGTTAGAAAATCCCCCAAATTCAGCCTCAATGAGGTAGGAAATCAGTGGAAACTGTAATTAAGGGTTTAGAGATAAAGAAATTGAAGATTCAAAGGTGAAATTTTGGGCTTCAATTGGGCGACTTGAGAGACAAGCTTGGGTGACTTTCGGGATCATAATTTCGGTTTCAACCTTCTCCTAAGCTTTCTTTTCCTCTCTTTTTACTGAATTTCAACATTAATTTTAGTTTTAATACAACGTTTAGTGCCTAGGTTTTTATGTCTGAATGACGGTTGAACCCTAGTTATTGAATGTCATGATTTAGGTTTAATTTATGGAAATTGATGTTTGATTTTGATTGAGTTGTCTTCCAATTAAGTTTTATTTTTGTTTAATTTGAGCGAATTTGAACTCATCGTAGGAGTGTTCGGAATTGAAAAAGGAAGAACACTCTAGGGCAACCAATTGGGTGTTAATTAGGGCAATTGATTAGAGATATGAGATTGCACTTTTAGGTCATTTAATCACTTGTCTTTACTGAACTCATAATTGGTTAGATAGAGAAGAGATTCTCCTCTATGGGTTAGTAAGTAGGGTGGCTTTTGCCTAGAGATAGGGATTGCCCGATTCATGTGTGATGACCCGACTGGAACTATTCAACTATCGATTTTTATGATTTTTCCAATTGAACTAGTAACAAGGATTAGGGGGATTCCATCATTCAAACTCTCGCTTTTGATTGTTTCAAAATACTTGGATTTTTGTTTTATTTACTTTAGTTGATAAAACTTGGTTTTAGTATTTTAGTTATTACTTTCAAAACATTCTTTAGACTAGAAATTAGTGAAAATGATGACTACCTGAGCTTTTACCATCCCTTGAAATTCGACAATTCGGGTGTAGCTCGATTACTACAGTGATAGATCTACTTGCTTTTTACTCTAGTTTAGTAGTTTATCCAGTTTAACCCATTTATTAAAACTGACACCATTGAATTAAATATATTGAGTTTTTGAGAGAGAAAACTCGGGTTCCTAGTGTTCTTCTTCTTTGTAAATTAGGTGTTCCAAATGGGAAATTAGGCAAGCTAATTCTTGAATTGAATTCAAGTATTCTTGTTCATCCCCCAAAACCTACATTTCCTTGAGGTGCTAGCTTTCTAGCTAGTGTTTCTTGGAATTAGGTGTGCTCTTTTGAATGAAGGGTAGGTGAGGAATCATCATAATCCTTGTTGATTCCTCTTCTAGATAGAGAAATTGTTTTTGTTTTCCTTCTTTTAATGTGACATATTCCCTTAAATTAAACTTAAATTCATTAACGGCAGAATCTCCTTATTTTGGTTTTACCCAGTCCCTTGGTGTACATTCCCTAATCTTAATTAAAGAAAATTATATCCTATGTGAATTATATAAATTAAAATTGCATTACCGATTTGTGAATTTTCCTAAGTTCTACCATTGCAACAGTTTGCTTTTAGAAACCGCTTAATAGAAATCGATTTATCTCTAGTCTAGTTTACTAGAGTTATTGTTACTTAAGTTATAATTAATTAACTTCACCTCCCGGTCCTTCTCAATTAATTATGAAATCATGAATGGAGTGGCCAATTCTACACAAGCATTAAAAAAAACATAACAATTAACGATTTTGGGATAAGGAAATAACTAACACAATAAAATAGGGGAAATATGAAATTAAATCATTGTTCGAACCAAGTCTTCACAATTCCTAATCAACTAAAAAATTAGCCTTCCATAGAGAAAATCACAACCATAAAAACTTTGAAAAACATGGTAAAATTACAAAGAAAAAGAGATTAAAGGGATAAAGGAACAAGCCTAGAGAAGAGTTGAACCCTAAACCTACAAAAGCTCCAATATTTTCCTTGTAAAATCACCCTCTTGCTACTGCGAGTCTCCAAGAAAATCGAAGAAAAGAAATCGAATAAAGAAGTGGAAGGGGTGCAAGTTTGTGTGTGTTGGGGCACTAGGGACGAGGGTTCTTGTCACAGTGTATGAATTCCCGTGTTTTTTTACTTGTCCCGCTATTGAAAATAATGTACTGTTAACCAAAATCTTCCCATTATACTCTTTCAAAATTTCAAAATTTTCTCAATCTTTATGTCATGGAAAGTTATACATCAATAAAAAGAGTCCTTATCAATAATTTTTATACCATTTTCCAAACATTCCAGCCATTATCCAACAACATACCATCGGTTTCCAAGAAAAAAAAAATCTCGAAAATCATATGATTGGAATGAATTCCAATGAAATAGAGAAAATTCAAAGGAAAGAAAAAGTTGGAGCAGCAGAGAGCTATTCATATTGTCTTGGGAGTCACAAACGAAAAAAGCTGGAGTTCATAATGGATAGTAGTATAGTACTAAGAAATTAAACATAAGCTTCAATGCCGATAAATTACTAGGTGAGAGATTGATATTAGGGATATTTTAGTCTATATATATATACAAAATTTCTCTAATTATGAATTTCTTTAATCTGTGTGATGTCCGAGATGTGACGACTAAAAATGGACGGAGTAATAAGTTGGAGACTCAAAATTAATTGGAATTTTAGTAAAAAAAGCAGCAACCCCCGTGATTTCCTTACATAAATCCAATTGACGTTGGATTCCAATTCCAACTTTGAACCGATTTTGCTTCTATTTATTTTTTATTTCGTTGTTTTGTTTCTTAACTTCCTCTCTTTGATTCAAAACTTTCTTTTATTGTACTCCTTATTTTCTTCTCAAATTGGTCCTTGTTTAATTGCACTTGGAAATCTAGGTAAATCCTTTGGCATCTCTAATTTCAATTTACTGCAACGTGATATTAAAAATAATGTAATAAATCAAAATTAAATATACCAAAAAAATTATTAATATTAATCTATTTTTGTCCCAAAACTCCAAAAATTATATAAAAAAGGAAAAATATTTATGAATTTAAAACCAATTTTGACTCTAATAAATAATAAATATAGTTTTTAATAGCAAACTATGTAGAAAATATACGAAATTTAGATATAAAATATGGGTTTATCAAAATACTCAGAGATGTGGATTACCTAAAAAACAAGGAGCATGATAACTGTGATTGCTTGGTGACCCTCATTTTAGTAAAAAATCGTCCAAGAGTCTTTTTGGTCTGCCTTGATAAACATGGAAACATTACCTTTTTTATAAATGGTTTAAACAACCATTAATCATATGCATATATAACTTCCCGTGAATGCTTGGATATAGTTTTTCAACCTTCATACATTTCATATATCTCTACATTCAAGGGGTTCAGAATTTTCTGTTCTACTATTCATAAGCCTTCTTTTGAATCCCCAATTCTTACTTTCTTATGCTTGCAAAATTTTCACATTCAACCTATTAGTAACAAGTTGCATTTTTTCTATGGAGAGTAGGAAGAAGAAGAACCATAAATACATCAGGTATAGTGTAAATGGTGAATGTTGGGTTCTTCTTGTTTCTATTCGTAATATAGCAAAGGGAGAAAGACTATACAATGATTATAATGGAGATGTTACCCAGCAAAGAAAAGAAAAGATTATAATGGAGATGAGAATGAACACTATACTCATTATCTTATGTAAGTTCTGATTTCCAGCTTTTTCCTCAACAAATTTGCAGATCACAGAAATCTTTTCTTTGCTATTTTTTGCTGCTCCGATTTCGTAGTACTAGTTAGGCAACATTGATAGAAAGTCCCCGTAGGAATTTTCTCTAGACTTGAATAAGTTTAGATGGAATATATGATTTTCTATGACTATTAATTTGTAGATTTCAATTTTATACCATTATTTGGGAATCTCTTCAAATTTAATTTTACTTCTCGTAAAATTACCAACAAATCTTTGTGTTATTTTCAAGAACTTTGGTGCAAAACTTCCTTGCTCCTTCATTTGTCCTATTGAAAGTTTTCTTACTGTTTAGGAGTTTCTTCAGGTGGGTTATCTTAAATTCGTTATAGTTTTTGAACATTTTAGTACTTTATTCGCTCAAATTCATTAATTTTAGACATTCTGTAGGACTCATGCTTTGGAAATGAAAAACATGAAAATCTTAGATTAATTTAACAGAGTGGAGCGATTTTTTAATCATAACAGATGTATGTTTTGCACATTTTTCCCGACTTTTTATTTGTTTTATTATAAATATTACAATTTTTTACCCTTTTAAAAGTATCCAAGATCTTGGTTCATTGCAATTTTAGGTGACCATTAGCTGTACATTAAATTTCACTGCCCTCTTTTACTCTTCCAATTCAAGTCAAGTGCAAGATGAGTGTTAATAATTGTTTGAAACTTACAGGAGCCATGGTACAATGCTATTTCTGATCTAAAAAATTTGTATTGTATATTAAAATGTGAAATTAAAGGTAATGTATAAAATGCCAAACATTAATTATTTGTGGAATACTCAGGAGATGTTGAGGGGAGTATGATAACTATGATAGCGTGATGATCCTTATTTTAGCAAACAGTCCAACAGTCTTTGTGTTTGTCCTGATAAACGTGAAAATATTGCTCGTTTTATAAATGGTTTAAACAACCACTGGTCGTATGCATATATACTTCTCAATTCTTTGATATAGCTTTTGAACTTTCATACTTTTCATATACCTCTATATTCAAGGGGTTTATATTTATCTGTTATACTATTCATAAGCCTTCTTTTGAATCCCCAGTTCTTTCTTCCTTATGTTTGCAAAAATTTCACATTCACCTATTTGTAACGAGTTCTATTTTGTCCAAGGAGACTAGGAAGAAGAAGAACCTTAAATGCATCAGGTATAGTGTAAATAGTGAATGTCGGGTCCTTCTTGTTACTACTCGTAATATAGCCAAGGGAGAAAGGCTATAAAATGATTATAATGGATATGAGAATGAATACCATACTCATTATTTTATTTAAGTTCTCATTTTTAGTTTTTTTCTCAACAAATCTGTTGATAACAAAAATCTTTTCATTGCTCTTTTTCTCCTTCCTATTTTGTAGTACTAGTTAGGCCACATTGATAGTAAGTCTCCACATGAATTTTCTCAGGACACTAGGCAGTTTAGATTGAATAGATGATTTTCTAGGACTATTACTTTGTATTTTTCAATTTTATACCATTTTTTGGGAAGCTGATCAAATTTAATCTTATTTTTTCGTAAATTATTATTTAACCTTTATGTTATTTTCAAGAATTTTGGCACAAAACTTCTTTTGCTCCTTCATTTATCCTATGGAAAGTTTTTCTTACGCTTTAAGAGTTTCTAAAGGTAGCTTATCTTAAATTTTTCATAGTTTTTGAGCATTTTACTACAGTACTTGCTTGCATCTATAAATTTTAGTCATTCTCTTATGGCTCATTGTGAGGAAAAGAAAAATAATAAAATCTTGGATTAATTTAAGGGAGCAGAGCAATTAATTCATAATAGATTGATGTTTTGCACATTTTTTGCAAGACTTTTTACTTTTTTTTTTTTTATAGACATTACAATTTTTTAACTCCCTTAAAGTATCCAACATCTTGGTTCATTGCGATGACAGTTAGATGCACATTGAAATGCATTGCCCTAGAAATACTTATTTTACTTTTGAAATTCAAGTGACGTGCAAGTGAATGTTAATAGTTGCTTGAAACTGACATGAGCCACAGTACTATGCTATAGTTTGCATCTAAAAATTTTGTATTGTATATTTAAATGTGAAATTAAAGGATATGTATAAAATGCCAATATAAATTTGCTGTGGAATAGTTAAGATATATTGATTAGCTAAAGAACACGGAGCATGATAAGTGATAGCTTAATGACCCTTATTTCAGCAAAAACCTGTCCATCGGTCACTTTGCCTGCCTTGATAAACGTGGAAAAATTATCGTTTTATAAACTGTTTAAACAACCAATGATCGTAAGCATTTACAGCTTTCCCTCAATGCTTGGATATAGCTTGTCAACCTTTATACTTTTCATATATCTCTACATTCAAGGGGTTTTGATTTCTCTATTCTATTGTTCATAAGCCTTCTTTTGAATCCCTTGTTCTTTCTTTTGTATGTTTCCAAAAGTTTCACATTTAACTATTTGTAAGAAGTCCTATTTCATCCAGGGAGAGTAGAAAGAAAAAGAATCTTAAATGCGTCAGGTATAGTATAAATGGTGAATGACGGGTCCTCGTTGCTACTTGTGATATAGCAAAGGGAGAAAGACTATACAATGATTGTAATGGATATGCGTCATTACTTTATTAAAGTTATGATTTTCAGCTTCTTTTTTGAACAAATCTGCAGATAATATAAATCTTTTGGTTGTTGTTTCGCTTCTCCTCATTTGTAGTACTTGTTAGGCAACATTAATAGCAAGTCCCCGCAAGAATTTCTTCTGGACTTGAGTTAGTTTAGATGGAATAGAAGATTTTCTAGGACTATTAATTTGTAGATTTCAATTTTATACCATTATTTGGGAATCTCATCAAATTTAATCTTAATTTTTTATAAATTGTCATTTAGTCTTTGTGTTATTTTGAAGTACCTTGGTGCAAAACTTCTTTTGCTCTTTCATTTATCATATTGAAAGTTTTGCTTAGTGTTTCAGAGTTTCTTGAGGTGGCTTATCTTAAATTCGTTAGAATTTTTGAGCATTTTACTACTTTACTTGCTCGCATTCATAAAGTTTAGACATTCTTTGTGTCTCATGGTCTGGAAATAAAAACCAAGAAAATTTTTGATTAATTTAAGGGAGTAGAGATATTTTTATTCATAACAGATATATGTTTTGCACATTTTTTGCGTGACTTTTTATTTGTTTTAATATAAATATTACAGTTTTTTTTATCCTTTTAAAAGTATCAAACATCTTGGTTCCATGCAATTTTAGGTGACAATTAGCTGCACATTGAATTGCAGTACTCTAGAAATACTTATTTTACTCTTGAAATTCAAGTCATGTGCAAAATGCGGATTAATAGTTGCCTAAAACTTACGTGAGCCATGGCAGCGTACTATTTTTTGTCTAAAAAATTTGTATTATACATTAAGATGTGAAATTAAAGGTTATGTATAAAATGCCAAATGTAAGTATGTTATATAATACTTAAGAGATGTGGACTACCTAAATAATAGGGAGCATGATAAGTATGATAGTTTGATGACCCTTATTTCAGCAAAAAACCTGTGCAACAATCTTTTTGCCTGCCCTGATAAACATGGAAACATTGCTCGTTTTATAAATGGTTTAAACAACTATTAACTAAAATCATATATAACTTCCCGTTAATGCTTGGTTATAGCTTGTCAACCTTCGTACTTTTTATCATTACAACAATTTTCTTTATACCTATATGCTTTTTATCGACGCTTATTTTTTCTGACGCATAAAAAAGTGATGAATATTCACTTGTTGCAATATCCATTTGATACTTAAAGATGACACAACATGCATCCGTCTAACTGTTTATGTTGACATATAAATATGATAGTAATAATACACTATCGTGATAGATAAATTTGTCTTGTGCAATTTCAAACATCTAAAAATTTGAAATATATTGTAACAAATATTTATATCATATTAAATTAAAATAGTGATATATGTTTTTATCGAAATAAATGGCATAATATGGCAATTGAAAATTTCTCAAGTTCATTTATATGACATCTTTATATGTTTATATGTTGTCCTAAATCTCATATAAAAATATGTCAGAAATTAGAATATTTGCGATACATATTTGTGTAATATTAAACAAAAAATGACATTTTTGATCAATATTTCCTATTTCTCGACACTTATTGGTTCTAATCTTTTGCTAACTTCTTATATTTCAACAAGAATAAATGTTGTTGAAAGCTATATTATGGTAACGTTATTTGTTGACAAAAACCATTTTGTGATAAATGACGCGTTATGAATTTTAACAATCTATTTTGATAATAGATATAACCTGCGATAAATCATATATTGGCTAAAAACGAATAATATTTTGCATGTAAATCCAATCAATAACTAAAACAAATCAACCATAATCAAAGAAATCAAATATACACATTACATTCAAAATAAAAAAGTTTAACCGTTCGACTGTTTCATAAAAGCAAACAAACTATAAATATCATGATGACATAGCTAGAAAAGATTTCTAAGTTTGAACTTGAACAATGTCATAAAACTAACTAAGAGTCCGAAAGATAACAATCAACCTTTTACCGAGCAAGCAATTAGAATTCATCTCTTTTCACCTACAAAATTAAAAAAACAAATATGTGATCATTTGAGTATAGGGTAACATTTAAGAGTACATAGAATACGCAAAAAAATCCGGAAAACAAAAAGATCTAATATGGACAAATCAATAAAAAATCACTAAAATTGAGAAAATAATAACATTCACACCTCATTATGTCTAAGTATTTATTAAAAAGTACCACCTCAATACATCTTTGCTATTATAAAAGGCTCTAGGGGTCATGTGATTTACACATTTGTGGTTTCTTCCTTTTTTTTTTTCCTAATATACCTTTTGCCAATTTTAAATGAATTACCCCTTTAGTCATTTAAATAAATTAACCCTTTGGTCATTTTGATTAAATTGTAGATTCATAAAGTTGTAACTTACAAAGTATAAATAGTTTTTTTGTGGTTATTTTTTCTGATTTAAAGATAATAAATTAAAGAATTATTAGGTGTGATAGAGAAGGGAAATGAGGTATTGTATATATTTAATTCTTTTTGGTAATTTATGTACAAGGTCTTATATTTAATAAGAAGAGAAAAAATTTTGTAACCATCAAATATTAAAAGAATCTCTATCTCTTCTCTACTATTATAAACGTGTGGTAAGGGTTCTTGGTGATTTATCCTTTTTGGTTTCTTTTGTTTTTTAATGGATAAATTTACCTTAGTAGTATAATTGAATAATGAGAGTAAAGAGGATAAAATAGTAAATTCATTATCTCTCTTTCAATAATTATTTTGGCACATCGTATTAATAAAAACAATAGTCTTCACATTCTTTGATAAGAAGAGAAAAAATTTGTAACTATCAAATATTAAAAGAATGACTAATTAAAAAAGTTTATAACTTCCAAATATTAAAAGAATGAGTATATGTTCATTACATTTAAGTACAAACCATTACTAAAAATACACTAAATATTAAGAGTTTGATAGGTAAAAGGCTTCTAATAACATATTAGTGATTAATAGTTTTCATTTATGTTTATTCATACATAATGACCATAAAAATAAATTATGAAAGTAATCATTAAAACAATCTCATGAACAAATGATAGTTGACATAGTGTACAAAAATTAAACAACTCCAAATATTAAATAGACACAGATGAGCTTGGAAAAGAAGAATTTGAAATATTGAAGAGATGAATGAGTTAATACGAAAAAATATTTCAAATATGAAAGAGAAAAGTGAAAATTCTTCAAAATAAACTAAATATAACTATATTATAAAATATACCATTAAAAAAAGAAGAAAATTGGTTATATATAGTTTTAAACTATTTTTACTTTTCTGTTTATAAAAATGAACTTTTATTTTATCTTTTTATCGACACGAACTATATTTTAACATTACAAGCTATATTAAACCTAACTCGAAAAAATGAACGTATAATGCGAAATAAATCATTATTTCCCTTCCTCTTCCCTACTTTTTCTCTCAGTAAAAAAATTCTCTATTACTCTTATTTACTCTTTATTTACTCTAAACCTATAAACTTTAACATTCAACTTGTATTGGAGGTACATATGGATGATTATGAAGAATTTGTAAAAGAAAATATCAATTTAGAGGTAAGATTTTTATTTTTTTTTTCGGAATTCTTGGTCGGATCACCGGGGGTGGCGACCCGGACGCTCCACGAACGCTCGGCCGAGCGACCCAGGGTGAAAGGGATCGCCCAGCGGTGCGACCCGGACACGTCCAAACCGCCGTCCTGGTCGACCCGAGTAGGTTTTTTTTTTTTTTTTTTCAATATTAAATTTTTTTAAATATTAATTTTTTCAATATATTAAATTTTTTTAAATATTAATTTTTTTTTTCAATATTAAGTTTTTTTCAATATTAATTTTTTTAAAATATTAATTTTTTTTTTCAATATTAATTTTTTTATTAATATTACTACTTTTTTTTAGAGTATTTGTTTAGAATGTTCCTTCTTTCTTTTTTTTTTTATTTTAGAATATTACTATTCTTTTTTTTTAAGAATGTTCCTTTTTTTTTTTTTTTTAGAATATTACTATTTTTTTAGAATATTCTTTTTTTATTTAAATTTAGAATGTTATTATTTTTTTTTTTAATTTTAGATGTTATGTTTCTTTTTAAAAATTTTATTTTTTTAATATTATTATTATCTTTTTTAATATTACTACTGGTTTTTTTTATAGTATTTTTTTAGAATGTTCCTTTTTTGGAGAATGTTTCTTTTTTTTTTTTTTAAATATTACTATTGTTGTTTTTAGAATTTTAATTTTTTTAGAATATTACTAATTTTTTTAGAATATTCGTTTTTTAATTAAATTTTAGTATGCTATTATAATTTTTTTAATTTTACATGTTATGTTTTTTTTTAAATTTTAGAATGTTACTAATTTTTTTTGTTTTTGTTAGAATGTTACTTTTGTTTTTTTTTTTTAATTTAAGAATGTTACTATTTTTTTAATAATGTTACTAAATTTTGTTTTTAGAATGTTATTAATTTTTTTTTAATTTTGTTAGAATGTTATTTTTTTTGTTTTTTTAAATTTAAGAACGTTACTATTCTTTTCTAATTTTAGAATGTTACTAATTTTTTTTAGAATGTTATTAATTTTTTTTTGTTTTTTAATTTTTGTTAGAATGTTACTTTTTTTTTTTTAAATTTAAGAATGTTACTATTTTTTTTTTTAATTTTAGAATGTTACTAAAATTTTTTCTTAGAATGTTATTAATTTTTTTTGTTTTTTAATTTTAGATGTTGCTTTTTTTTTTTTTTTTTTTAAATTTAGAATTTACTATTTTTTGTAGAATGTTACTAATTTTTTTTTATGTTTTTTGTTTTTTTTAGAATGATAATTTTTTGTTTTCTTTTGAATGTTGACTTTTTGTTTTCTTTAGAGTATTTTTTATTATTTTTTTGGGAATGTTACTATATGATTTTTGTATTTTTTTCCCCTTAAATGTTAATATATGAAATATTTTTTTGGTTTTTTTTTTCTAAATGTTATTGTATGAAATTTTTGTTCATTAGAATGTTTTTACAATTTTATTTTCAATATATAATGTGTTCATATTTTAATTTTTTCGTACTATATCGTAACAGAACGGCGTAGATCCAAGTACATTTGAAGAATTCTTGGAACCGGAAGAATACGTGGATCACAGACATTTATTTACAACTGATCGAATCTTTAATTCGAAACCAGGGTTGGTTAACTGGGCAAAAGAAACAGCTATAAAAGTGAACACGTATTTGATTGTCACTCGGTATTTAAGGTCCAGAACATCAGACCGCCGACCGTATGTTACACTGGGTTGTGAGCGTGGAGGTGCAAATAAACCGAAAAAGAAGACCGTAGTCGACGATGAAGAAAAAGAAGTTCAAGTAAAAAGGCGGGGTCCTTACAGGACTAAAAAGTGTGGTTGTCCCTTCAAATTAAAAGGCGAACAAATGGCAATGTGTGAAAATTGGCAATTATTCGTACACGATGGGAGGCATAACCATGCAATAGGTGTATAGTCACGGTCACACTCAGGTAGCAAAACTAACGGTGGAACAACTGATACAAATTGAGCAATTCAGGAAGAGTCATGTGCCACCCCGTAATATTTTACGATTTTTCCGGGAACAAAATGTGGGTTGTGGTGTCACATATGTTGTATCAACTTTAATGCATCTTGGTTTTATGTTTAGGGTTTAAATTGAGGTTCTAATAATATGATTTGCATGACTTTTTGTAGTTCCCAGAAAATATATAATGTTGTTGCGAAAATTAAGAAGAATAGGATGCAGGGGCGAAACACGGTTGGAGAAGTTCTCCACCTAAGTGCTATACGGGATTACACGGTCTTCTATAGAAGCCGTGAGGACAATAACATGCTTAGTGACATTGTCGTTGTACATCCGACATCAATTGAAATGTTAAGAACGTGGCCATACGTACTTATAATGGATACGACATACAAAACAAACAAGTAAGTTGTATTAAATTTGTTATATTAATTGTACATTTACGCGTTATTTGCAAATTGACTATTTAGGAGTAACACTTGAATGAATAGTAGAATGAAATATGTCATAATTAATTGGTTTTGTGTTAAGTTTGCTGGGTTTTATGTTTATTTTCTAAACAATTTATCTGCTTTATGTGTGTTTTAAAAATAGGCATAACATGCCACTGTTGGAAGTGGTAGGGATGACCCCGATTGGTAAGAATTTCACTGTGGCCAGTACTTTTATGCGAAATGAGCAGGCTACGACGTATAGATGGGTTCTTCAACAGATTAAACATCTATACTTTTCAAATACAATGTCAACAGAGAATCAAGAAGATGTTTGTGGGACTATGCCGAAGGTAATTATTAAAGACAGAGAATGTGGTTTAATGCCCGTGATCGGCGAAGTGTTTAGTATAGCGTACCATATGCTATGTAGAAGGCATATCAATCAGAACGTGTTGGCCAAATTAACCGAGTTGATAAAAAATGAAGAGGTTGCATCACGGTTTATAAATGGGTCATGGAAGAAATTGTTGGACGAAATCGATGAGCAGGAATACTTAATCAAATTGGATGCTCTGAAGACGAAGTGGAGTAGACCGGACTTCCTACACTATTTGTTCAACAATTGGTTGAATCCCTTTGCTCATAAATTCGTGAGATGTTGGACTAAGAGTCATATGCATTTTGGGGTGGAGACCACCAATCGGGCTGAGAGTGAACACTCAGTGCTGAAGCTATGTTTTTCAACATGCCATGGTGATTTGGATACTGTGTTCTTTAATATTGACTCGCTTATTGAAGGTCAAATAGCAAACATTAAGGTATCATTAGAGTTTTCCAAGACTAAAGAGAAGCATAATGCGAAGAGTAATCACATATTTTATATTGTAAGTAATAAAATCAGTTACTTGACATTAAAAAAGTTATGGTCAGAGATAATGAGAGCTGCCGGGATATATGATGATCCAAAAAATAAGTGCGGCCACTATTTGAGGACGTCACACGGCCTTCCTTGTGCTTGCGAGCTGATTACACGGTTCGATCACGTTCTTCCTATACAGTTACATGATATTGATGTCTTTTGGCGTACACTAGAAATTGGCGGTCCTCATCCTTCAGCTCAGTTACAGGACATGGATTCTGAGATGCGTTCTCTCACTGACCTCTTGCATCAGATAAGTATGGGACCCATATCCAAAGTTAGAGAGATGCGTCGTCTTGCGAAAAGGGTACTGGATCCTGTTTCGCTTGAAGATCCAGGTGTGACATTGACATCACCTCCCGAGGTAGCAGTCACCAAAGGACGGAAGAAGACGGAATCAACAAAAAGACACAAGTCACATTGGGAGCACGTGTCATTGCTCATCGAAAGATACAGAAGTTAAGCGGATCTGTTTCTGGTTCTGGCACTGGATCTGGGTCATTTCCTGGTTCGGGTTCAGGGTCGGGATCCCGTGGGAGAGGGAGACCGCCACGAGCTCCTAGGGAAAGGGGCAGAGGACGCAACCGTGGCCGAAGTAATTTATCTGCTACGAAACATGCATCCCCGTGTTCCACATTCCCTTACATAAACGCTTTCCCTACTTTCATTTATCATTTCATCAGCAATTGGAAGAACGTGATTGGTGATGGAAATTGTGGTTATCGGGTTGTGGCAGATTTTGTGTTCGGTGATGAACATCTATGGCCAGAGGTTTGTAGAGGAATGCTTTATGAATTGGAGCATTCGACGAATTTGTATGTTAATTTAGTGGGTTCAGAGGAACGTGTTAATGAGCTCGTTCATAGGATAAATTGGCTAGTGGATGGACCTGCGCCGTACGCGCATTGGTTCGAAACACCAGATTCACTTTACATCGTAGCAAATGCATTCAATCTGTGTGTGATACTAATTACACAGCTTGGTTCTACGACTGTGTTACTTTTGTATTCATAATCGGATCGTCCAGAAGGTACATTGGTTATTGGTTTCTTGACAGAAGAACGACACTTTATTCAGGTAAGTGTCGAATACATGTATCTTTATGATTTTTTATATTGTTCTGTATTATACGATGTTTGGTTTTACAGTTTTCTGACATTTACATATTTCTGTTTGTTTTACACAGCTACAGTTGAATGATATGTGTCTGATACCTCATTTACACATTCAATGGATTCATCATTGTTCCGAATGGGTCAGCAATTGGGCAGATTCATATCAGCATAGGATTGTAGATTGGAACGCGAGGGTTGCTCGAAGTAGAAAGTAAATAGGACTTTATTTTTTGATTAAGAAACGTAAATGTATGAAATTTTTTAACTTAGTTTTAAATCATATACACGTTGAATTTTTTCGGTATATTTTTTTACTTTTGATAAATGTAAACTCGTTTTATGGTTCAATATCTTTATATTTAATGTGTTTCGGGGTTTATGGTACCTTATATTTTTTCTATTACAATTGTAAAAAAACTGAATGCATAAAAATATTCTCATCAACCAAGTAACAACAACAATACAAAAAAAGTCATACACTACAAAATAAGTCAGAAACAACAACCATAAAAGTACATAAAATAACACACTAATGCCGAGTCTAATGATACCTCTTGATCATGTCGGAAGCCCTACTAACCTTCGTAGCATCATCAATATCGTCACGGTCCAACTCACGAGCTACCATATCCAATAGACCCTATGGTGTAATAGGAGCAATGGTCGGCATTTGCACGCCGTGGGGGAGCCTGCATGGATTCTGAATCCGTGGATGAGAGCGGGGGAGAAACCAAGGCATGTAATCATCTGTGCACCGAGATGGAGGTATAGCAAGGATACTGGTCCATGTAGACGTAAGCATATGAGATGGTGCCTCCAGCCAAAGTGCCTCTATGAACACATTCTTCACCATGTATACCTTGTTATTTGCTGGCCTGCAGTGCTCCTGAGGACGAATAGGATGAGCTGGAATGCATTGAATCCACCCAAACTGTCTGACAACCCTATCGGGCATATAGGGCTCTGTTAGTATATGCCCTAAGACCAATTGACTTACATTTATGATTTATGAAGCCTGTATTTTTTGAATTGTATTTTATGCTCTTGGTCATCAAGTATGTGACTTGATAGTAAAACCCTTATAGCTAATAAAATACTATTCTTATTTGTCCCTAGTTTATTACATCTTGTTTTACTGATCAAGTTTTACTGATCATGAATATGAGATATAAAATCAATTCATAAATACATATTGAGAATATTGTATTGGACATGACCCAAAGTGAAGAAGAAATATTGCATGGGTTTAAGTTATAAGTATTTCTTCTCAGTTTTATATTTGGTGTCCTTTGACCTAATGTTTCTAAAGTTTCTTGCATGGGGAGAAAATATGTTTTGACAGAGTCAAACATCACTTTTAATTAGGTGATCATTATGACTATTTGTTGGCTTATTTTCTCGTCATGGCTTGAATATTGGAGATAGTGAAAGGGATTTGTCCCTCTCTTTATAGAGAGAGATATCCATGGGCCCCTTGATAAGGAAGACTGGAAAATATGCATGGCCATGCTCAAATAAGTATTAATAAGGTGTTATTAATATTATTTGTTGGAACAGTCTGCCTGGTGATCAAGTAAATGGTTAATTAAGTTTTATAAGGATGACTTGATCCATGCCTTATACTTAATTAGGATATCGTGTGACAAAAGGACTAAATATTAAATCTGATGCTAGGTTATTATTACATTTACTTAACTTGGGTAAGCATAATGTCTTGCTAGAGGCCGCTTATGTTTTGTGAATAAATGTCTAGGACATTTTTCATTCACTGCCAACGTCAAGTGAACCTACAGGGTCACACGCATCGACGATCTTGTGAGCATAATGTCCACGTTCAATGAATCTAGATTGTGTCCAGATTCGTTGAACGTATACAAAAGGGGAATTAGATTCCATATTGTATTTTCTGGTAAGTTAATAATTAATTAATTTTATTTAATCGAATAAATGAAATTAATTACTTAATATTACTCATCCAACCGTTGGATGATTATAGGAATAGACGGACGAGATTAAACTGTCATTAGATGACAGTTAGGGTTTTGAAATTGACAGCTATAAAAGGTTATGTTAACCTTTTCTTGGTGGCCATCCTTTATCTAATAAAAGAAAAAACAAAACCCTAAACCCTAGAACGGCGATATAGTATCTAGCCTCCTCTCTCCAAAATACGACCGATTACTAGATGGTCAGGATTAATTCTGAACAGTTTTTAGAACACAGAAGGGGCTAGCATCCCGATCGCTTGCAGAGGAGTTCATTGCGTGGATACCAGTAGAGGGCGAAGCGTACAAAGCAGCACCTCCACAACGAACAATCAAAACATTGATGTAATTTCTATCCAATCGGTTTTTCTAGTATGTGCAGATCCTGTCGGTGGATTTCCGTAGTTTTATTTTACTTTGTTTTTGCCTACGGATTCCAACACATTCTTCACCATGAACACCTTGTTATTTGCTGGCCTGCAGTGCTCCTGAGGACGAATAGGATGAGCTAGAATGCATTGAATCTGCCCAAACTGTCTGATAACCCTATCGGGCATATAGGGCTCTACACAATCAAAGTATGCAATCATCCCATGGTACGTAGAAACCCATACATAAAAAATCTCATCGGATTTGTACGGAGTCCACCTGACCTCGTCAGCAGTCATCGTGCCTAAACGAATGCGTAAGTCGATTATTTTGTTCTCCGTTTTGTGACCCAACATTGCAAATCTATGGATGTAAGGTTTGCATAACCTCGCTCCCGCTCTCACCGGAGGTGCAAACATAGGAAAATACATGTATATCCAAGCCTTTACAAAAAAATTAATAAAAAATATCAGCAACCCCATCATTAGACAAAAATAAACTCTAAAACGTAAAACATAACTAAACCGGATGAAGATTATAATAATACTACCTCAAGCAACGACCAGCAACCAGACAACTCCTTTGCATCAGCGCGAGAGACCTGCCCTAAACTCCTGTACAAGTAGGCTAGTGTAGCAGCACCCCATGCAAAATCACCAACAGAAGTAACATTCTTCACGAGCGGCCATAGCTTACCAGGGACATTATTTCCGCTCTTGTCAGTGAAGAGCGAACTACCAAGTAAATACAAGACATAACAGGCGGCCCTCTGCTCCGTAGACAGTCCACTACAAGGTGAGTCAGCAACTCCTGCCAAGTCCTGCGCATTTATGCCTATACTGGAGTTGGAGATATGAAGATCGCTCTGGATAACTGTAATTATCTGCTCCTGTGAATAATAATGGTCGACAATGTTACCGTAAGAAGGTACGCCCAGAATCAACTCAACATCATGCAATGTAACAGTCATCTCCCACCAAGACATGTGAAAACTATTGGTGTCTGGCTGCCACCTCTCCACAAAAGCAGATAGCAAGGAGGAGTTCGGATGCTGGAACATGCAAGACTGCAAATGTGATAGTCGTGTCTCCCCTGGCAACTGTACCACTGTAGTATCACTAGGGGTCCAACCGGTTAGAGACACATAACGGGACCTCGACTTTAGAATGCCTCTATCCTGCAAAAATAATGTAAACACCATAATAAAAAATAAACAAAATAATCAAATCTATAATCATAAATAAACAATATACAAAATATTCAAATTACCTGACCACGCCATATACAACCAGCGACATGACTGCTATACGAAGGGACAATGACTGGATCCTGTGGACCGCCATCGGCTGGACCTGTCTGCTCCATGATTGTTACAAGTCATAAGGTGCAAAGAAGAAAAAGAAAATCAAGAGGCCCGAATTTGTGAAAGTAAGAAAAAAAATGGCCTTAAATGATGGAATTTTGAGAAAAGAAAGATGGTAGTTGGTGAATGTATTAATTTAAAAAAAAAAAGCGGAAGCAGAAAACAAAGTTAGAAGTTTTTCGAAATGTTAAAGTATCCATATTCTTTGCAAGCTCTCTTTTCTTTGTATTTTAATTCCTTACCATTGTTTGATAATCAACACCTTAACCTTACATTACAAGCTTTAAAGTCCTACCTGATTTGAGTTGAGTTTGAGAATCCTTGATTAGTGGAGAGAAGGTATAAAGAGTAAGTCTATGGAATGAACTCTTGTTGAGATTTGTTTTCTAAATGTAGTTTGGAAATTTTGTTTAGTATTTATTTTACACTATCTTATGACTACGATCACATCTTACACAAGTTTTGCATTAGTTATGGGGGATAATTGAATGTTTGTTTGTTAACTAAGTTTGAAAGTAAGAGGAAGAGTACTTGTCTTGATAAGTTTGAGATCTTGATGAAAGGTACTTAATTTTGATTATTCTATGTCTTTTCTAAAGTTTGTTGTTTATTTAACTTTGTTGGTACGTCGTCTGCAAACCCTCACGAGACCATACTCGTCCACTAGGGATAGCTCTTATCCAAACGATCTCTCCTAATTCTTCAAAGTCCATGGTATGGTTCCTTCCAAGCATTAATGTCCAAGTGCAAGGATGCCCATGAGAAATCCTATAAAAAAAAAGTGTAAAAGGATTAAATTTAGTTCCCTTGAGAAAGTGATCAAAACGTAAATAATAAGTAAGAGTAAAGAAGCTTATTGCCTTGTAGATGTGGTAGTCTAGATTCCTCTCATTCTCCATGTTTTGCATGGAAAAATTCTGCACACATGAAGAATTTCTAAGAAGAATGGAGTTAGTTTGGTTAGTAAAAACACGAACTACCTCACTCTTATCAAGAGCAACTACCTCTTTTTCTTTTTGCTGTTCTTCTGTAATCTCTTGTTTTTCAATGAAGCACTCATTTTCTTTCATATTCTCATCTTTCTCAATGTCATAGTCTTTTAAGTTCTCACTCATCTTTTTTGCGATTTTCAAATTAGGTAGAAATGGAATCAAAGACACATAATCTGTCAACTAATCTCTCTTTTTCTTCCACTCCATCTTCTTCTTCAATCTCGATGCTCTCTATTTCAATGTTCTTATCTCTCATGAAATCAAAATGTTCCACATTAGATATGTCTTCCTTAACATGTGTTGTAGCACTTTTTTCAACTTCAATTGTAGCTTGTGGAAGCTCATTTACTTTTGAAAATTCTTCAATCTTTGATGGTTTCATGATTTCTACCTTTGCAACTCTTTGAGAAGGCATGAAAAGTTGTTTTTCTCCACATATTTTAGCCTTCATAGTGCTCTTTTCCTTTTTCTTATGCACAAATATTCTTACCATTTCTTTCAACTTTTTTTGCTCTTCTTAAATTTTATGATGTGCCAAAGAATTTAGAATGAATATCTTGACATGTTTGGTGAAGTTGTAGGAATTCTGGTCCCCATTGTATATAGCTTTCCTATCATATATCCAAGGACTTCCAAACAATAAATAACCCGCTTGCTTGGGTGCTACATTACATAACACAAAATCTTTATATATTCCTTTAGACAGACACCGACACTTGCTTAGTGACTTTATCTCATCACTATCATTTGACCAATGGTGTATGTAGGGCTCAGGGTGTTCCAGAAGAGGCAAATTCAACTTCTCCATGAGGTAAGTACTAGCCGCATTAGCACAACTACTACCATCAACAACAAGATTAGCAACTTTGCCTTCCACAAGGCATTTGATATGGACTAAATGCTCACTTTCTCCTTTCCTTTCATAGACATTTTCATCATATAAGCTCTCAAAGTAAACTTCTCTACCATTACTATGATGATACCCTTATTAACAATCATAAGGACTACGCTCATAAGAATCATATCTAGCATTGACTCTTTCATAACCCCCATAATCATCATAAGAAGTATGCTCAAAAGATTTAGTATAAGAAGAGAAGTTACCAACTCCAACAAGTCTTCTAGGAGTGAAGTTTTCAATTCCATGGTTGTTCCACCATAAACATTGACTCCATTGCCACCACCATGATGGAAATTATACTTATCCCTTGCAAGCTTAGATTGATAATCCTCTTGTTTGCCCTTTGCTTCCATCATTTTTGATGATTGATTAGAATAATCGTACTCCATTTATTTATTGTTTAAACCTTCACTAAAAAGTTAGAAAACTAGAAAAGGACCTCCAGTCACCCCCTTAGTGTATTCACTCTTTGGATGATCACTCATCCACTTGTGTATGCTCTCTTTAAGGCTTTTGATAAAATAAGCTCACCCTCTTGCCTTTTTCCAATCACTTTCCCCTCAAGGTTCTATAGATTATTCAAACCTCCAAACCAATTCAACAAAGAGAAACAACCCATGCAAGCAAAACAATCAATGCACTTAGTTGGATACAGGAGTTCAAAGAATGAGTGTATCAAACACTCAAGGTGTAAGGAGTTTCAAAGAAATAATCTATGGAAAAGAGCCAACAAATATATTTGATCATGAAAAAAAGAGTAGAAATACACAAGAAAACAATTAGATGTCCAATTCAAAGCAATTCAAAACAAACTAAGATAAACAAAGAAAAAAGGAGTACTAAGAAAAAACTTTCCATAAAACAGAGGACAATGACACCCTGTGACTAAACCAGCAATAACTTTGCAAGTATAGGTCCAAATAGAGTAAAAAAACTTTAGTTAGATCCCTTACTCGATGTGGATAAGGTTAAGAAGAAATCTTGATAGAATTAAAAATTATAACATAAGATGTGATCGATGTAATTTATAATTTTTTGGAACCGAGATCTCGAAACTGCTTTCAGTTTTCAATCAAATTGAACAAGCAAATGAACTACAAATCGATTCAAATTAGTTTTTAAAAAAGCTGTAGCACAAATTTCATTTGAATTGTGTAAGTATAACACAAGTTATGAAAAGATAAATTTACACTTCCCAATAAGTGTCGATTTCTGGACAGATCGAAAGTTTCAATCAATTCTATCTATCAAATCATGTCCAAATCAAATGAAACCAATTGCAAACATTCATTAACTCTTAATATTTGAGATCTGTGTCAAATAGTTTCAAAAAGAAAACAAGACAATTTCTGATCCAACAAATCTTATGGCATCACTTTTTTGTCCGAGATTTTGCATGATCTTCATGTATTTTTCATGCATCAATGTATACTTTCTCTTCTTTTTTTTTTTTTTTTTTCAGAAAATTTAAATGAACATTAACATAAATTATTCTTCAGTTGGAGGTTTCCCTAACACCAATTTGATGTTAATCCTCAATTTGATTGCAAATTGAATGTATTACCTTCCTAAGTTCACCTCATTGATGAAGAGCTTCTATTAAAGATTTTGTAGTTCTAGTACTCCACTAAAGAACCTTTGAGAAACTAAGCCACACAAAACCAATAGTGAGAGGAGAAACTCTTTCCCAACTTGATAGCAAGAACCTTAGGGAAACTACGGCCCTAAAACCCAAACTACACAAATTAGAACACCTATATTTAATCAATTCTAGAAACTAGAACTCCTAGAAACAATCAAAGAAGGAATTGGAAATAATCAATTGCCATCTATCGTTTCATCAATCTAAGTAATCAATTGCCTACAAACTAAGGAAGCAATCCCTTAGAAGCTAACTAAGATGTGTTGAAGAACCCTACACACCATTGGAGAAAACTCTCAATTCAATTCATAATATTTATCAAAGTTGTTTACAAGAGAAGGCCTAAGTAAGTATTTATAGAGAAAACCTACTCCTCTTTCTAAAATCTAATGAGTATTAGAAATACCTAATTAGCCTTCTAATAAAATTTAATTATAAGCTTGGAAATCAAGAAACCAATAATTAGCTAAAAACTAATTAATTTTGACTAAAATTAAATTGATTTCTTCAAAATCCTCTTCTTGTCCCAAGACCTACCGGAGATGGCAGGGTGGGAGCCTACCATCACCGATAGGTAGTCTCCTCAATATTCCCTTTGTCCAGAGGGCTACTGAGAATGGTAGGGTGGGAACCTACTTTCCCCAATGGGCTCTATTTTTTCCCTCGCTTCTTTTATCTTCTTCAATAATCACGAGTTTCTAGTTTGATATCGATGAACTTCTTATAAAGTTTATGAGTCTTGGAAGTTTGTAAAGTATTCCAAGCCTTCCAATTAAACCCACAATTCCTCAATAGAAGCTTCATCAATGATGTCTTCAATATTCTAGTTGCTACTACGCAAACTGTTGAATAATCCTTTGTTGCTTCCATATCAATAGGCCTTCTTTTGAATCCACAGCTCTTCCTTTCTTATGTTTGTAAAATTTTCACATTTAACCTATTTGAAACCATTCCGATTTTGTGCTAGGAAAAAGGGAAGAAGAACCATAAGTGTGTGTCAGGTACCTTTTAAATCGTTATCGCCGGGTACTTCTGGTTGCAACTTCTAAATAACAAAGAGATAAAGGCTACAAAATGAATCTACTGACGATGAGAATAAATACCATACAGTTTCTATCTATGTTTTGCTTTGCAATGTTTTTCTAAACAAAGCTGCAGAAGAGAAATCTTTTTGTCGCTCTTTTGAAGCTGCTATTTTGTAGTACTGTTATGCCGCATTGATAGCATGCCCTAACTGTATTTTCCTCTAGGACAATTACTTTGTATATTTAAATTTTATAGCATTATTTGAAAATCTCATAGAATTTAATCTTATTTTTTCGTAAAAATTGTCATTTAAAATTAGTGTTATTTTCAAGAACTCTTGGCGCAAAACTTCTCTTGCTATTTCATCAATCCGATTGAAAGTTTTGTTTACTGTTTAAGAGTTTCTTGAGGTGTTTTATCCTAAATTTGTTATAGTTTTTCATCATTTTACTACTCCACTCGCTTGTATCCATAAATTTTAGACATTCTCTATGGTCATTGTCTGGAAAAGAAAAACATGAAAATCTTGGATTAATTTAAGGGAGTAAAGCTCTTGTTACTCAGAAAAGATTTATATATTGCATATTTTTAATGATTTTGTATTTTCTTTTTAAAATATAACAATTTTTTACCTCTAAAAAGTATCCAACATCTTCGTTCATGGCAATTTTAGGCGACAAAATTTTCACAAGAAACAGGGGTCAGTGACACCATATGATTAAACTAGCGATATATCACAAAATAAAATCCCAATCAAGTGGAATTAATTTAGAAGGAAGTGAAGCTCGATGAGGATGAATTTGATCATACATTTCATATAAATTAGGTAGGCATAGCATATGTTATGAATAGATTAATCCTCACTTCCCAATTAGTTTTGGTTTCTTGACAGATCGAAAGTTTTAATTAATTTGATCTATCAAATCAAATCTAAACTAAGCGAAACCAATTTCAAATGATCACTAACTCTTTGATGTTGAGATTTTTATAAATCTTTTGAAAAAACAATTCACTACTTCTTTGCATCAGGCTAATTTTCTGGCATCAACTTTTGTGTTCAAGAATTTTCATGATCTTCATGTATTTTGTATAGATCATCATATACTCCTTTTTTTCACAAATTCTTCAGCAAATAACACATAAATTGAGCTTACTTTTTCGGTGGCTTAGATACCAATTGATATAAATCTTCTTGTGTAAAGATCAAAAGCCTTCAATCAAACCTCCCAAGGACCTTTTACCTTCAATAGGACTTGAATACTCCCCATCCATAAGCAACCCCTAGCTAAATTCTAGGAATATATTGAATCCATGTAGATTATTCTTCCCCTCACAAGCCAATTCAACAATAGGATTGATTACCTATCACCTAATTAGTCTCTTGTGAAGAAGACCTTGCTCTAGGACAATCACAAGGATGTAATATCAAAGAATAAGAATTAAGATCAAATTGAGAACCCTTGGATCTTCACAATCAAAGTGTTTAAAAAAATAAATCTAAGGAATGGTCAAACCCGAGATGAAGTTCAAGGAGGAAGCCTTAAAACTTAAGAACCCTAGAACTAAATTTTCAGTTTTCACAAAAATCATCATCTCTCCTTACAATTAGGTAATAGAGGGGTATTTATAGAGCTTAGGCTAAACACTAACCAAAACATGATCTTGGGTCAACCCATAACCCACTAAATTAAAAGTTGTAAAGTGAACTAGAATAGGAATTCCCTCCTAAAAGATCGCATTAAATAAAATCAGCACCATACCATGGACAACAAGTACAAGGCATACCGCCTGTAATAGGCTCTCTTCTTGCCTCTTCTTTAATTCTTTCTCTTCCAATTTTCTCGATTAGGTACTCCATGTTTAGCTATTGAACCATAAGAAACTTATGAGGGTTTCCATCATCTTTATTGCCCTCATTCTTGCTCCTTAATCCATTCTTCATAGTTTCTTCAATGAATGCAACCATTCCTTTAGCTAAGACATCATAATATTCTGTGATCTTCCTTGCCCTTGCTCTAGTGATTGGTTCTTGAATTAACTCCTTAGCCTCTTGATAAGTGCATTTTTGTCTATATTTTATGTATGTTAATTTCATCGTTTTTGATATTTTTAATATGTAAAAGTATATATTTGAGCTAAATATCTCTTATTCTTGTCTAGATACCCTCTGGAAGTAGAAACAAATAAAAGGAAATGAAAATGGGCAAAAACAGAGCAAAAACGACGAAAATAAAAGTCGTCGGCAAAGCAGCCGCACCTACTATAGATGGCAGGGCAACCTACCATTGACGCTAGGTGCCGAGAATGGCCAAACAATGTGTAACCCGAGACCTACCGTGGACGGTAGGCCTCACCCTACTGTCGGTGGTAGGTAGGCTGGCAAGGGAAAATCCTAATCCTTTTAAAACTCGATTTTCTTGATTCCTTCTTCAAGTTTTGCTTGGATTTCTTGTATTCTTACCTCTATATATTGGGCTTTTATGCAGCCATTGTAACATACAATCTTAGACAATTAGATAGTTTTTGTAAACAATTACTCTAGGTTAGATTTAGGTTAGATTAGATTTTAGATTTGGAGTAGATTAATTAGGTTAGATTAGTTAAACACTCTTAAAATTTCCAGCTTTTATATTTCTTTAGTTATAGAATTTCATGTTTTATGCAAGATTTACTTTCTTGGATAAAAAATTGAAGACTTTGATTCAAGATTTCGACCTTCGATTGGGTGACTCGAGAGATGAGCTTAGAAGAAGTTCAGGATTTGATTTCGGCTTCAAGACATTAATCCTAAGATTTCTTTTACTGTTCTTGTTATTGAATTCTTTTTATTAATTTTCAGTTTTATTTAATGTGTATGCTGTAGTTTTTCTTGTTTGGATTTGGGGTTGAACCCTAATTCTTGATTATGAAGTTCTTAGTTCGATTTCTGGATTTTGATGCTTTTTTTAATTTAAGTTGTATTCCAATTACATTTGTTTGTAATTTAATTGTCGCAAGAATAAATTATTCGCAAGGTTGTTTGGAATTGAAAAAGGAAGAACAACCTAGGTCAACCATTTGGGGGTTAATTGGGGCAATTGGCTAGAGATATGATATTCCACTTTTAGGTCTTTCAAATAACCTAAATTTATGGCACTCATAATTTTGTAGGGAGAAAAAAGATTTTCTCTAAGGGTTAGTGAGTTGGGTGGCTTTCTTCTAGAGATAGGGATTGGCCGATTTTTTAGTGATGACCAAACTTAATTAATTCAAACAACGTTGGCATTAAAATGTTTTCCAATTGAGTTAGTAACAAGGATTAGCGGGATTATACCAAAACAAACTCATATTTTTATTAATATTTTAAAATTGTTTTATTAATTCTTTCTATTAATTGCTTTTTTTTTTTAAATTTATTTTCAACGACAACCGTTTTATTCGGCTAAACATTAGAGATACTAGTAGCACTTGAACCTTCATCCATCCCTGAGAGATTTGACACGCAGCCTAAACTTAATCCCCCTAATTATCTTTTATTTATTGCTTTAGTCATAGTTCTTTTATTTTTCTTTTCATTTTTATCTTTGTCTAATGGTTGGTTTTGGCATCATTCCATTATTTTCAGTTTATACTCTTGAATTGTTTTGTGTCTTGTGGAGCTAATCACGTTTTTCGGTTATTGCAGATTGCTTGGTTTATACCTTGAAAGAAAAGGGGTGAGTCAGCATCGTTCAATCCTGAGCCCGAATGTACATTGCGGAGGGCTCAATTTGATCTTCAATTTTGAACGATGTGCACTAGTGCAATAACACCCGAAGTTAAGGCAAAAGAAGAACTCGAAGCTCCTCCATTGAACAACCGTCTCTTCGAATAAACACCTCCGATGGCGGCACAACCAATACAGGTATCCGAGAGAACAATGACAGACTATGCTTGACCGTCCATCTTAGGGTCGCAATTCATTATAACAAGGCCAAGGAAAGAGGTGAACAACTTTGAGATTAAACCAAACATAATTCAGATGTTGCAAAATAAGGTTCAATTCCACGGACTTCCTGATGAAGATCCCAATGCGCATATGGTACTTTCTTAGAGGTATGTGGTTTTTTTTTAAATTAATGGAGTATTTGAGGACGTAGTTCGACTCTGTCTTTCCCCATTCTCTCTAAGGGGAAAGGCGAAGTCTTGGCTGAAGTCCTTACCCTCGGGTTCCATTACTTCATGGGACTCATTAGCGGAAAATTTTTCAGGGAGGTACTTTCCTTTGGGGTGAACAACACAATTAAGAAATGAGATTCTCTCGTTCAACAAATAGACGGAGAAAGCCTCTACGAGGCATGGGAATGATGGAAAGAATTACTAAGAAAGTGTCCCCACAATAAGATTGTTTTGGGGATCCAAATTCAAAGTTTTTATAATGGAGTTTCTTTTGATGCTAGACAATTAATAGATGCCTCTGCTGGAGGGTTAATAGATAATAAAACTCCCGAACAATTATATGATTGAATATAACAAATAGCAATGAACAGTTATACTTGGGGAGACCAAAGAGGAAAGCTAAAAATGGCTGGGGTACACAATTTGGACTTAATATCGGCTACGGAAGCAAGACTAATGGTATTTATTGAGCAAAGAATAGGAAACTTCATCGGTCCATAAACAAGTAAGAATAATCAAAGGATCATGTTTTGTGATTTTTGTAATGGGGGGCATTCCAATGAAGAGCACCCTAGTATGGGAGGACAAGTAGAGCAAGTAGACTTTGTGCAAGGAAATCGATAAAATAAGCCCTACTCAAACATATACAATCCAGGAGGGAGAAACCACCCCAATTTCTCATGGAGTGGCCAAGGACAACAAAGACAATATCAACATCCGAGTTTTTAGAATAGAGGTCCTCTATCGCCTTTACCTTATGAAGAGGGTCCACAAAATCATCCTCTACCAAATTAGACAAATTTGGAGGACCTAATGGTAAAGTTTATGAATGGGACAAAAGGTAGAATGAATACCATTGAGGTAGCATAAAGGAACAAAGAGGCCTCCATTAGGAACTTAGAGAAGCAAATTACGCAATTAGTCAAAATTGTATCCAAGAGAACACTAGGAACTCTCCCAAGTAATACAGAAGTAAATCCACGGGAGCATGTCTATGCTATCTAAACCAATGAGGAGATTCCGAAAAAAAAAAGGATTATCATGGAAGAAGAAAGTTCACCCCTCGTAATCAAAATAGAAACACTACCACAAAAGTTAGAAGATGCTAGGAGTTTTTCTTTTCCTTGCATTATTGGTAGTACTAAAGTAGATAAAGTGTTAATGTTATTTCTTCATCTACGTGCGAGCGTCGAGGTATGGGTACCATAGGGACTTGTTAAAATATCTATAAATTTAACAGAAATAAGTTTTAGATATCCTAAAAGGGTAATAGAGGATGTGTTAATCAAAGTCAATATTTTAATCTTTCCCATTGACTTTGTAGCTTTGGACATGAAAGAGGAAATTGATTTCCCTATTATTTTAGGTTGCCCTTTCTTATGTATGTCTAGGGCATTAATAGATATGAAAAAAGGGAAGTTAATCCTAAGGGTTAAAGGAAACGATATAATATTCCAATTTCCATGGTCCCGACCTCCCCATCTAAAACTAAGAATACTTCATACACAATAGCTTCTAAAACTAACAAAGTATTCTCAATCATGCTGGAACCCACTAGAAAAGAAAGCAAAGAAAAGCCAAGAAGAAAATGGAAGAAACAGAGGCAACTCGCTTCCAATAAAAAAAAGTGGCAAGATAGAATGCGTGTTGGTACGGAAGGACTTAAAGAAAAACTTGGATTACCATGACTTGGGAGGTGCAATTAGCACCTAAGAAAGGGGAGTACTTTTTATAATTGTAAATTGTAAAATTATATTTTTACATTTTCCTATTTCGTCTTTTCGGTTTTTTCTTCCGCTTTAATCATTTGTTAATTTTGTCAGGACATTTTGGAAAAGAAAATGATAACCTAAAGGCCTACAAGAAGTTAATTTGAATTTACAAGGTAGGGGGCTTGAACGGGGTTCAAAAATTGCAGAAACTAAGCAAACTAGAAGTTTAATAGCAACCTACCATTGCCAGTAGGCTACAGGCGAGCATGGGCGTCCTTCGGCAGCAACCTACCGTGGACGGTAGGTCCAGCCCTACCGTTGGCGGTAGGCTATAGGGATTTCTCGGTACTAGCAACCCAAGACCTACCGCGGTCAGTTGGTCTCGCTCTACAATCAATGGTAGAGTCCAGGTAAGTTCCGGTTCGGGTCTTTCCAAGGTAAAACGGGTTTGATTGACCCAATTTTTGGTTCCAAATTGCAGTTTTCGGACATTTTTATTGCACTTTTCTTGCCTCCTATCTTCCAAAACCTATACAAATTTTATTTTCCCTCTTCCTCTTCTCTCAAAGTTTTCATAACCTCCTCTCACCTTCACAACTCCCTCAACCATTCTCCATCTTCCTCCACAACTCCGGCAAAAATCCACTAACTCCGGCAAGAAGAAGGCAGCAACATTCTCTCTCTCCCTATCTTGGTTGGTATTATTCCTTCTCTCTCTTTCTCTCTTTTCTATTCTTCTATTTCTCTTTTTTCTCTTAAAAACCCTCTACCTCCTCTACTCTTCTTCTCAACATTCTAACAAAATTAAACCACATAATCTTCTTGTTCTTTCATCTTTCTCTCAAAAGAACCCACCTTTTCACTTAATTTCTTTTCCCCTCTACCTCCTCTTTAAATTTCTTGTTTTAGTAATTTCTTAAAATTTCGGGTTTTCTTGTTAATTTATTGTTACCTACTAACCTAGTTTTATGTTCTATTGTGTTGTCTAGCAAAATTTTACAGAAAAGGTCCAAGGAAATTTTTCGGCAGGAATGCCAGTGAAATTTCGGTAAACTCTAGCGGCATTTCGAGAAAGACATAGAAAGTAGTAAACTTTCGAGAAAAATAGTTTTTTTCGCAAATGACTACAAGTCTAATCTAAACTTTGTTTCCCTTTGCCTATGGTTTAATGTTAAGTTTTGGACTTGATTATATGCTTTTAATTTGTTAGAAACATTGTTATTATTTGTGTAATTTTTCTCTTACTTATTGCAGACTATTACATTAAGGGGCTACATAGGACACTATTACACACAGGCTACGATAGTATTTTGATTTTTGTGCGTTTTTGTGTCCTTATGATTGTTTGTGTTGGTGTCTTCTGGTGTTGCGTTTTTCCAAAATCTAAGTAAAAAAAGGGGCTAGAGTTGAAGGTACCTCTCCTACCCCACTCCTAATGTACTTCCTTTCCCCGAGCGTCTCATGGATTCCGCTTGGGAATGGCTCGCTGAAAGGGCATCTCTTAATATGATTGTTGAAAAATCTTTTGACGAAGAGGTCATAGAACATGTTAGGCTTGAAAATCTTTTTAGAGGGTTGGGTTCCTCTCCTCTGCCTCTCTGGCAATTACTATCCAGACCTTTTCCGAGAATTCTACGCGAACATGCTTCATAAACATAGACAAGGATCTTCCTACCATCATCTCTCATATCAAAGGGGTTAGGATCATTATAGAAATGGACCGTTTGGCATCCATTCCTAGGATTCTGGACATTGGGAACACAGTCACTGTGGATTTGAATAGGAGGTCTATAGATGAGGACCTGACCTAGAATTTCGATGCAGCTTGTAGCCATTTTAATATCCAGCAGCAGGCTCTCGATTGTCATAGAATATTTCACGGGGTGATTTTCTATCCCTCTTTCCACGGGCTTCGCTTACTTCTTTGGCCACACTCTTGTTCAAAAAGGGGCCGGATTTAGTGATGTCCCTATCGAAGATATGTACTTATTAGATAAGCTCCACAAGAAATTCCCCCTTTCTCTCTCGTCTTTGATAATCCATATGATGCACAAAAAGGGTTGAGATATTACTAAAAAGCGTGTCTTTCATTACCTTGTAATACTATCTCGAATATTTTCTGTTTTAAATTTCAATTTTGCAGGAGAACGACAACTATCAATCGGGCCACAACAAGTGATTCAATTCACAACATTCAACAACTGTGGTTATCAATGGGACGAGAGGAGAAAGGAGTGAACCCCTCTCCCCCTCGAAGAAGGTAGGTTGATGGTGGTTTTCGACCAATAAAGAAAAACATTCGATCTCGCATTGGAGCATCGTCCTCGCAATGAGGTGAGGATGATGATGAGGTCGAAGCCTCAGACGATGAGAAGGATGAGGCTGGTGCTAAAAACACGATCCCGAAGGATGAATTCCAAACAGAGATGCAGACTGCGTTTGAGCATCTCCTGATCAATCAAGAAAGCCAAGGGATGCAATTGAATGAAATAGTAGAGTCCACTCGCCACTGTGCGGACGAGTTGGCACATCAGAGGGCATATATCAATCGCCAACAAGTGATGCTAGCCCGCCTATGCAACAAATTAATGCCTGATCAAGGCAGTAGTAAGGGCGACAGCATGGATTGAGTTCCACAATAGGGAGGTTTATGTTCTTTTCCCTTATTTTATATTTTTGTATTTTATTTGATTTCTTTTTATTTTTCTTGTTTATTTTATTTGTTATTTGTATTTTCTTCTTTTATTTTATTTTTGTGTGGAGATGGCTTCTCGATATGGTTTTATCGTTTTATATCTGCGAGATTACTTCCCATGTGTGTGTTTGTTTTCTTGTTTCTTTTAGTATAACCCCCATATTTAGTACAATGTGATTTTAAGTGTGTGTGTGTGGAGGAGGGGGGTATTTTCGTTCTTTTAATTTTTTTTATGTTAGTCTTTTTTATTATTTTTCTTTGTTTAAGTTTGCTTCTGTGAGTCTCTTTGTTCATTTTTCTACAAGTTTTTTTCCCTCTTAATCTCTTATTCCAAAAACTCCAAAAAGAAAATTTAAGAACTACAAAAATATTTTGTCTTTTTCGTTTTACTTCCTTATTTTAAAAATCCAAAAATAGTTTATTTTCAACACTTTGGATAGAGTTTAAAAATGAAAATTCCTTAGGTTTTCGAAAAAGGCTAATTACTTAATTACTTTGAAAACTATATTTACTAAAGTTGTACTTGATCAATTGTTTATGCACTTGTGAATGCTTTTGAGTAATAGAAATTTAAGAATCTTGAGTAATTAGCATTATGATAATAATTTTTTAACCTTGCCTGCAATTACATAATTTCTCTAGCTTTAAAAGTAAAGAAGTCTAGTCTAGGATAGTGCGGGAGAAGATGGTTTTAGGCTTTCTTTGATCCGATTGAGCCTTTCTTATCTTATATCCTTTATGAAATTAATCCCTAGTTCTCTTTTTCGACCTTCATAGGCTTATACTCCCTTCTTTCTTTGTTCTTTTAACCTCACTATACATAGAACCTTAATTCATTAGCTAATGGTTGGTATAGACTTTTGGCCATTTTGAGTGAAAGAAACGAATAAGTGTGGGGGAAAAAGGTAGAGAAAGAAAGAAAGAAAGTAAAGCCCTAATGTTTTAAAGAAAGGGTATTGTTGGAAAATTTTACGTATTCTGTTCATTGACTATTAAAGAGAGAAAAAGAAAGAAAAATTTATCGATGCTTGAAATGAAAAAAAAAAACAAGGAAAAAGAGAAAAAGCCAAAAGGAGAAAAAAATTGGCCGAAATATGAAGAAAAATATATGTGCCTTATTTTATAGAAAAATCTTGAAAAACTCAAGCATCATATCTCTCTAAATTATTTTGGTTATTATTGAAAATCTTAAGAAAAGTATATTGTTAGATGGGTTGTTATCAAAAGAATAATGAAGTGCATTGCACGAAGATGAGTGTGAAAAGTGAAAACGACGACTGGAAGGTGCTCTTTTATTTCATTATCTTATCCTTTCGGTTGCTTTAGCTCCATTCTCATCTATTTTTGTCTCCTTTTTCTTAGTTTGTAACCTACTTATGTCCCTACCCTATCATCACAAGCCAAAAAGTTCTACCTGATCCGGGAGCGACCTAAAATAGACTTTTATGATGATAATTGATAGATAAAGTATGAGTTGTGTGCATTGTCTTTGAGAATATTTCTTATTTCTAATCACTTAAAATTCCTCTCTTTTTGTTAAAGAGGGAATGAGAAAAATCACGCTTACACGCCGTTGATTGGTAATGATTTTGGTGGTTTGTGCTCAACTTAGTAATTTTGTTGTTTGTCTATTTTTTGACGTATCTTTGTAGTTGAATGCTGATGTACTCTATTGAAGTTGCATTTTTCTTTTATTTTTCTAAGTTTAATTTTGTTTTGTTTTGTTGTTGTTTTTGTTTTTGAAAAGCTTGTTTTGGAGTATAAATGCTTGAACTCGTTTTTGAGTAAAATTTCTTCTGCTTATATCGTTTTCATCTTTAACAAAAGAAGTCTTTATATCCTTCATTTTACCCGTTTAGTTTGTGTTGCTTGAGGGCAAGCAACAGATAATATATGATAGGTATATTTTTTATCTATACTTTCTATATGTTAATTTCATCGTTTTTGGTGTATTTATTATGTAAAAGTATATATTTTAGCTAAATATATCTTATTCTTATCTAGGTACCCTCCAGAAGTAGAAACGACGAAAGGAAACGAAAACGGAGCAAAAACAACGAAAACGGAAGCCGTTGGCAATGCAGCCGCACCTACTGGGATTGGCAGGGAAACCTACCATGGACGGCAGGTGCCAAGAATGGCCAGGAAATGTGTAACCCAAGACCTACCACGTACGGTAGGCCTCACCCTACCGTCGACGGTAGGTAGGCTGGCAAGGGCAAATTCCAATCCTTTTCAAATTCTATTTTCTTGATTCCTACTCCAACTTTGGCTTGGATTTTTTGTGTTTTAATCTCTATATATAGAGCTCTAATGCAGCCATTGTAACACAAAATCTTAGACAATTAGATAGTTTTATTAAGCAATTACTTTAGGTTAGATTTATCTTAAATTAGATTTTAGATTCGAAGTAGATTAATCAGGTTAGATTAGTTAAACACCCTTTAAATTTCCAGCTTTTATATTTTCTTTAGTCATAGAATTTCAAGTTTTGAGCAAGATTTACTTTCTTGGATTCAAGAGTTGAATACTTTGATTAAAGATTTCGATCTTTGACTGGGTGACTCGAGAGAAGTGCATAGGAGACATTCGAGATTTGATTTCGGCTTCAAGACTTAATCCTACGCTTTCTTTTACTTTTCTTGTTATTGAATTCTTTTTATTAATTTCTAGTTTTATTTAATATGAATAGTAAGTAGTTTTTCTTGTTTGGATTGGGGTTGAACCCTAATTCTTGATTATGAAGTTCCTTGTTTGATTTCTTGATTTCAATGCTTGTTTTAATTTCAGTTGTCTTCCAATTGCATTTGTTTGTAATTTAATTGTTTCGAGATCAGATTATTCGCAAGGTTGTTTGGAATTGAAAAAGGAAGAACAACCTAAGACAACCAATTGGGGGTTAATTGGAGCCATGGACTAGAGATACGATATTGCACTTTTAGGTGTTTTAAATCACTTAAGTTTCTGGCACTGATATTTTGTTAAGGAGATGAGAGATTTTCCTCTAAGGGTTAGTGAGTAGGGTGGCTTTGCCTTGTAGTAAGGATTGGTCAACTTTTTAGTGATGACGCAACTTAATTATTTCAAACATCATTTTCATTAAAGTCTTTTCCATTTGAGCTAGTAACAAGGATTAGGGGTATTATATCAAACCAAACTCTTGCTTTTATTAATCTTTTAAAATCGTTTTACTATTGCTTTCTCTTAATTGCTTTTATTGTTTTTATGTTTTTCTCAATGACAACCTTTTTATTAGGCTATACATTAGAGACACGAGTAGTACTTGAACCTTCGTCCGTCTCTGAGAGATTCGACATTCAGGTTGAACTCACCTCTACTTTATTAGGTCCACTTGTCTAGCATTGTAGTGATTAGAATTCCGTATTTTAGTTATACACATCGCCTCTTGATTATCTGGATTCATATCATACCTCCTCTTTTAAAAGGATTTGTCCTTGAATATTGTCTTTCAAATATGTACAAAAGGAGGGCAATATTAGAAGGGACCAAACAGTCTAATACCATCTATTAACAGAACAAGCAAGGACTCTAGAACTTCTTTAAAGGGCCTATGAAACTCAAAGCTAACATTATCATTGAATCTTGTAGAGTAAAAGAAGAAACTAGAGTGCATAGGATTCTACAAGATCAAAACATATTGATGGTTTCCAAAGATCCAAGCAAAGGATTGAACATCATAAAGATAAGAAAAGAAAGGATCAATGCAATTTCTTTCGGACAAGCATAAAGTACCATAAGGAAAGATTGTTTCAAAGGGGCATTCTTTAAGAAGAAGATGGTAGTACAAGCTTCGATCCTCAATACTTCTAAAAGTTTCTCCATTGATTTTTGATAAATATATTTTGGAAACTCTAGAAACACATTGAAGAACCCAGGAAGTTTGAACCACAATACTTTCAAGAGCATATACATCTTTACTTTGGAAGTTTCTTCTAAAAATCAAAGATTGGCATTGAAAAGGTAAACATCATTTTGTACTTCATTTGCTATAAAAAAAATTCCAAAATAACTCTTCAAATGGAAAATGAAGGTACCAAATCCTTTCTCTTTTTCTTTTCAAACAATATTCAAAAACTTTTCTCAATTCTTTAATCAAAGCTCTAAACAATAAAATTCAATACTAACACTTCTAATCCACCAATAAATCTCATAAAAATCTTTGGAAATGCTAACAACTTGTTCTTTTGTTAAATCATGTTTCCAAAAGATTTCTTTGAAATGAAGATGGTAAATAAGAACTTCATATGCAAATTCTTCCAAGAGAGTTCCAAGAAATCATTCAAAAAATAACAACTTTGTCTTATTATCAAAACATGAAGAACTTTCAATTCTCTTTTAAAAATCAACTCATCCAAAAACTCCTTAAAGGTTAGAGAATAAATCAAAGTACCACCAAAAGGTTTATTCAAAAGCTTGATACAAGAATTTCGGTTTTGAACTAACAAATCTTTTAAAATGGTACCTTTCAAAAGATAATAAATAAAAGAAATGGGATAAATAAGATGTTTCTCATCAAGATCTTTCAAAATTAGTTCAAAAACACCATTCTTAAAGGTAATTTTCACAAAATCACAAAGGATGAATTTTAAGCACTTTAAAACTATGATTCATTTTCATTCCAAAAATTGAAAACCACATGAATTCCTTGACATGAAAATGATAGAATTGAAAACCATGAATGTTTCCAAACAACAAAGCTTTCAAAAAGTTATCAACAATTGAAATATTTTGTTCATCATAAGGAAATTCAAATTGATGACTCACAAAGCATAAAAGTTGAACGGAAGGAATAAGTACCAAGAGAACCAACTAACTCTCTCATCATAACCACTTTCAACAAAAGATCCAAAGAATATATGAATCTTACTCCTCGTAGATGGTTTTCAATTCAAGAACATGAGAAATTAGCAACAATAAAATCAAAGAAAAGATTATCATGTAACAACTAAAGGTATGGTAAGATGGTTTAGTTCTAGCAACACTATCCAGAAGTTCTGTGTCAAGATAGGCACATGGATAAGACCATTTAAGCATATGATCAACATCAAGAGCTAGTTCACAAGTGAAAGGATTAGCCATCACCATTTCCAACTAATGTCACATACGAGACATATGATTCTAAGAATAACTTTAACTCCTTAAAAGAGAACTCATGACATAAAATAAAAAGGGTTTAAAGAAAGGCTTATTAACGTGTCTTCATATCCAATGTTAAGCTCCTTTCCCATGCCTTCTCCTTTAGCTTTTGTTCCATGATTTGGCTTTGTTCCAAGAGTTGTAATTAAGACTTAGAAGGATTGAGATTGAATCCTACCACAAAAGTAAGAAAAGAACAACTATTAGATTCCTTGATTATGAAATCAAAGAAATGTGGAAGGAAGGAAGCTTAAGGTTTTAGAGCTTGTAGCCAAGACTTCCTTCATTTTCTATGTCTTCAACTTCAAATTTCTGCACGTATGGAGAAAAACAAGTTAGAAAACAATTAATGGAATTAGTAAACAAGTTCACCTCCTCACTAGAAAGTGAGTTTAATGGTGAAATAATGTTACAATAACTCTTTTTATTTCCTCTCTCTTATCTCCCTAAAAAAGAATTGAGCTCATCTCTTTCTTTTTTCCTCACTCTTTTCAATCTCATCTTTCTTTTCTTCCACTTGTTCTTCTTTTATACTCTCATGACTTTCAATCAAGCACTCACTCTTTTTTGTTTTTTCCTCACTTTCTTTCGTCACAACACTCTTCTCACATTCACGTTCTTCCAATGAAGTAGAAATGGAATCAATAACACCTTGTTTCTCATTAAAACTTTCTTGTTCCATTCTTCTTTTATCTTCCATAGTACTCGCGTTCTTTAGATCACTCATGTTGTTGTCACTCTTCACTTTTTCTGCTCATGATTTTTCTTCATTCACACTTGTCCCTCTATTCTTTTGTCCTCACTTATACTCTTTTTCTTCATCTCATTCTCAACTCTCATTTTCTCTCTCATTTTTCTTTACTCTTCACGAACTTGTTGAGGAGCTAAAGGATTCATGGTGTAAGATCTTCCATCCTTTACAAATGTATAGATGTTCTTATCTCATGATGATGGTTTTTCTATCAACTTGCCAAGGGCGACCCAACAACAAGTGGCAGCTTGCATTGCACTACATCACATACCACTTCATCATTGTATGTCCCCATAGTAATCGACACTTTACCTTGCGTCTACACTCTAACTTTACCACTACCATTTAACCAGCGCAATTTGTATGGATTGGGATACTTAAAGGTAGGCAAATTCAAGCTTCTGAGAACATAAATGCTAGCTATATTAGTGCAACTACCAATACCAACCTTCCACCTTACATTTGGTATAAAAGATATTCTCCCTTTTGATGCTTGAGTCCTCTTCAATAGCTTGTGTAGTCAAAGATCTTATAGTAACAAAACTTAAAGCATCTTCTTCAACTCCAAGGTTATCTTCATGCCATGCTTCATCTCTTTGAAATTCCTCATGAGTTCCTGATATAGTTCCCAAACTTTGGGAACTTCTCCCATAACTATACCCTCCATGGTAATATCTATCATAGTATCTCTTATAATCATCTCTTCTTTTGTGGAACCTCCCATCCATATTGCCCTCATAGCAATCGAAAGAATTATGCCATAAGATCTAACATAAGGAGAGAAATTACCATATCCCAATTGAGTATGAGAAGTATCATGCTCTCTCATGCTGTTTTAATCTCCATATTCCATAGATAGATTGGCTATGTTCCATCTCATATTCAATATATCTTTTCTCATATGTTGAAGCTCGTGCATGATACCTTCATTGGCTCCAAATTGGAATGAGGACTTCCAATAGTTCCTCCATTGTGAGGAGTTGGTGATTGAGAATACATAGACATAATGAAACCTGCAAATTAAACAGAAGAAACAAGAAATAAAACCTCACAATAATTCCTAATTGTATGCTCTCTTTTAATGATCACTCAATTCCCTCGTGTTTGGCTCCCTTATGGCTTTTATAACAATAAGCTCACCTCTTGCCTTTTTTGAAACTCTCACCTAACAAGAGTTCTTTGACTCTTCAAACTTCCTTCCCCATAATCACCAAAGGTAATCAACCAAAGACAATTTCTAATTAAACCCTTAGTTGAGGAGTTAAATAAGTTCAAAGAGGAGTTTCATCAAACACTTAGAGTGTAAGAGTTTTAGAAAATATCCAAGAGTAGTTGGAGCCAATCAAAAACTGTTGGGAAGAGACAAAACTCCATTACATAAATCACACCTCAATAAGAGAACTATTAGAAGAAGTGGAAGAATTAAAAATATATAACTAATCTATTACAAACCGAATGATGGAACCAGATAATAACTCTTTGAAGAAAAAACCTTCAAAATGAATAAGGTATCCATCAAATGGACTACGTATACTTCTTCAAATACATATAGAACAGATAAACCAAAACAGGATGAGACTGGCGAAAATTGGACGTCCAATTTTTTCCACAAGACAAAACCGAACGACTGAATATAAAACTAGACGTCCAATTCTATAAATCGGACGCTAACACAAAGAAACCCGGACGACCGGTTTCTGTGTAGAAAGGAAAATAGAGATATTCGGACGACGAAACCGGATCAGAAAGGTTAAACCCGGACGACTGGTTTGCTGTATTTTTAGAGTATCGATAAAACCCTTAGATTAAGGATGAGCCTCACACACACCTGTCTAATATCTCACTCTCGGTTCTCTCCTTTAATAACTACCTAAGCACATAGTCAATTATAAACAACGATTAGCGGCGGTAGTAATAGAGGAATTCACAGAGAACAACAGTTACCTAGGAATAAGAAAACTGCAAAGAAGAAGCAAAAGAGAGAATAGAAAAAAGGCTACACAGATAATCGAGCACCTCATTTATTAGTAAATCATGTTCTATTTCTATTCCTCAAAGGAAATGGAAATGATGAGAGTATTTATAGAGTTTAAAGGCAGACTTATTCAACAACAAAATGGTCATCTAGACGGAATGTTCAACAACAAAAAAGCCATATACCCGGAAGACTCTTTCAAACAGAAAGAGGAGCAACAAATAAGTCACTTGGGAAGGCTCAAGGGAAAGATTGGGCTGTTTACTAGCCTGGCCGCTCGGCATCTTGGACTAACAAAATCAACTCATACTATTGGGTTGTGAGGTTCATTCCAATTCATCATAGGGAAAAAGAAGTGGGCTGGAAAGAAAAAGAGGAAAAATGTGTGAACACAGACCCAAGTTGGTCTACAAGCTCCACCTTGAACACATTTTTGTCACCAATCCAGCAACTTCAATCAACCTGCATCAATATGTAGAAGATCTCCACAAAAAATAAACTTGTCAGTTGTCACCACTTTAGTATAAAAATCAGCAGGATTATCTTTAGTACTAATCTGGTATATATCAACAATACGATTTGAAACCTTTTCACGAATGAAATGATACTTAACATCTATATGCTTAGTCCTTTCATGGTAAATAGGATTTTCAAACAAATGAAGACAACTTTGACTATCCGTATATATGATGGCTTTAGAATGTAAAAGATGCAGTTTAGATAAAAAGTCCCTGAAGCCAAATGGCTTCTTTAATTGCCTCTGTGGCAACAATATATTCTGCCTCCATAGTCAAAAGGGCAACTACAGGCTGCAGTTGTGATTTCCAAGAAACACAGTTACCTGCTAAAGTGAAGAAATAAGAAGTAGTTATTTTCTACCTTCTCTATCACTTGCAAAATCAGAGTCAACAAAACCAATCAACTCAAAATGTTCTGACCAGTTATGATAATGCAAGCCTCTATCAATCACCCCATTAATGTACCTCAATAGCCACTTGAGAGCAACCCAATGATCCCTACCTGGGTTGGACATAAAATGACTTAAAAGGCTTATGGAATAAGCAATATCAGGACCGGTGGAAATCATGGAATACATGATAGATCCTACAGCCATTCTATAAGGGATGTTGGCCATATCTTTCTTCTCATATTCAGTTTTGGGACAGGTTTTAGAAGAAAGCTGAAAATGGCTTCCAAGAGGGGTACAAATAGGCTTACGTAAATGCATAGAAAATTTTGAAATAATTTTCTTCAAGAAGTACTTCTGGGATATAAACAAAGAACGGTCAGCTCTAGCCCTCTCATGCCTAAAATTCTAGAGGTAGATCCTAGATCCTTCATCTCAAACTCTGACTTTAACAAGGATTTTGAATGCAAAATCTTATATGTATGCTTGTAGGAAATAAGCATATCATCAACATAAAGAAGAAAATAAATGGCATTATCTACAGATTCACCAGAAAAATATATGCAACTATCATAATTACTTTTAACAAAACCAGTTTTAAGCATAAAAGAGTTAAACCTTTTATACCACTGTCTAGGTGATTGTTTAAGTCCATACAAGTACTTCTTCAACAGATAAGCTATATGATCCTTACCTTTCACCACAAAACCAGGCGGTTAGCGCATGTAAATGGTTTCATCAAGTTCACCATGCAAAACGGCAATTTTAACATCCAACTGTTCAAGCTTAAGATCAAAGAAGGTAACAATAGCAAGCATAATTCTAATAGTTTTATACTTAACAACAAGAGAAAAGATCTTATTAAAATCAATAACTTCAACTTGAGAAAACCCTTTTGCAACCAATCTAGCCTTGAACCTTGGAGGTTCATTAACAGATTTAGGTTCGTTAACTTTGAAAATCCATTTAAAATCAATCAATTTTTGTTTAGGTGGTTTAGGCACAAGCACCCAAGTTTTGTTCTTATGAAAAGAAGACATCTCTTCATCCATAGCATGCATCCACAAAGAGCGATTAGGACTCTTTAAAACATCAGAGAAACAAACAGGTTCTTTCTCTTCAAGAAAAGATGCAGCAGCAAAAGCATAAGAAACGATGTATGAATAACTATGCCTAAAAGGTTTCCTAGACTCCCTTCTAGCCCTATCCTTCGATAGTTGGTAATCTCTAAGGGCTTGTGCTTCTGGATGATCCTTATCATCATCAGAATTATCTAAATCAGGCTCATTGGGTTCAGGAACACTAGTTGGGTTACAGACTCCTCATTGGTTTTATGTTCTACCTCTGGTTCTAGTGTGTGCTGATGAGAAGGTTCGGAGGTGTCCTCCACCTCCATAGAACACTCTCAACTACAGGTGTACCTAAAGAACTCTCAGGTTTGGTTTCAGTCCTAAGCTAGGACATGTCTAGCTTGTTAATGACTACGTCTCGACTAATGACTACCCTTATACCTGGTTCAAACAGAACTCAATATGTAGAAGACTCTTTCAAATAGAAAGAGGAGCAACTGCCAAGTCACCTGGGAAGGCTCAAGGGAAAGATTGGGCTATTTACCAACCCGGCCTGCCCGGCATCTTGGACCAACAAAATAAACTAATCCTATTAGGTTGTGAGGCTCAGTCCAATTCATCACAAGAAAAAAGAGAAATGGTCTGGAAAGAAAAAGAGGAAAAATGTGTGAACACAAGCCCAAGTTGGCCAACAAGAACAATTTGATCACACAAAGAAGAATAAAAACTGAAAAAAGAAATTAGAACAAAAAAAAACTAAGGAAAACGATACTAGGCTAAACGAAGAAGTAAGAGTACTAACAAAATTTTCATATGAAACAGTGGTGATTGACACCTTGTGATTATAATCGCGATAACTTACAAAATAAAACTCCAAATCTAGTGAAATTAGTTAATAAAGAAGCGTAGCTCCATTAGGATGCATTTGATAGCACATTTCGTTCGAATTGGTTAAGTATAACACAAGTTATGAACAGATTAATCCACACTTCCCGATCATATTAAATTTTTGGATAGGTCGAATATTTTAATCAATTTGATCTAACAAATCAAGTCCAAATTCAGTGAAACCAATTTCCAATGATCCATAAATCTTAGATGTCGAGATCTATATCAAATTTTTGCCAAAAAAAAAATAAAAATTCAATATTTATTCGGATCAAGCCAATTTTCTTGCATCAACTTTTTTGCTCGATAATTTTCGTGATCTTCATGTATTTTGTATAGATCATCATATGCTCTCTTTTTCGCTAATTTTTCAGAAAATAACACATAAAATGAGCTTAATTTGAAGGTGGATCTGATACAAAATCATACGAATCCTGTTGTACAAAGATCAAAAGCCTTCAATCAAACCTTCCAAGGACCTTTTGCCTTCAATAGGACTTGAATACTCCCCATCTGCAAGTAACTCGTAGCTAAATTCTAGGAACCACCTGAATCCATGTAGAGTATTCTTTCCCTCACAAGCCAATTCAATAGTAGGATTGATTACCAATCACCTAATTAGTCTTTTTTGAAGAAGGCTTGCTCTAGGACAATTACAAGAATGTAATATCAAAGAGTAGTAATTAAGATGAAATTGAGAACCCTTGGATATTCCAAATCCAAGTGTTCAATAAAATCAATCTAAGGAATGATCAAACCCTAGATGAAGTTCAAGGAGGAAGCGTGAAAACTTAAGAAACCAAGAAATAACTCTTCAATTTTCATAAAAATCACCAATTCTCATTACAATTAGGCTATAGAGGGGTATTTATAGATATTAGGATGGTCTTGGGTCAATACAAGACCCATTAGGGACATAATTAAAAGTTGTAAAGTGAATTGAAATAAAAATTCCTGCCTAAAACATCTCATTACATAAAATTAGCATCCTAATGCAACTGAAAGGAAAAGATAATGAAATAAAAGAAACACTTTCCAATTGCCGTTTTCAGTCTTCTCACTCACCCTTGTACAACTTACTTCATTCTTCTTTAGTAACAATCTCATCTAAGATTATACGCTTTTCATTTTTTTCAAGAATAACCAAAGAATAAGAGAGAGATGCTTGAATTTTTTCAAGACTTTACTGTAAAATAGAAAAACATATTTTTTTTCTTCGTTTTCTACCAATTTTTTCTTTTTTTTTTTGGACTTTCCTCTTTTTTCTATTTTTTCGTTTCAAGCATCAATATTTTTCTTTATTTTTCTCTTTTCAATAGCCAAACACATGAAATTACCCATACTGACCATTTTTCTTTATAAATAGGGCTTTTCTTTCTTTCTTCACCTCTTTTACCCCTACACTTATCTGTTTCCCACACTCAAAACGGCTTAAAAAGATATAAAAATATTTAGCTCCACGAATTGAGGTTTTATATAGTGAGGTTAAAAGAACAAAGAGAAGAAGGGAGTACAACCCTTGGCATGAAGGCATAAAAAGGGAAATAGGGACAGATTTCATAGCAGATATATGATAAGAAAGGAACAATCGGTACAAAGAAAGCTTAGGACGACCATCCTAGAATAAACTTCTTTGCTTTTAAAGATAGAAAAATCATGAAATTACCGGCAAAGACACAAAAATTATTATGATTTTGCTAATTACCCAAGATTCCGAAGCTTCTATTACTTAAGCAACATTAAAAAGTTCATAAAAAACCATTGATCATGTAAGAAATTTAGTAAATATGATTTTCAAAGTAATTAAGTAATACGTCGTTTCTAAAAAACCTAAAGAGTTTTCCAATTGAGTACTCTACTAAAAGTGGTAAAATTAAAATATTTTTTTATTTTTAAAAGGTAAAAAGAAAAGGAAAAAAATATTTTTGAATTTTTCAAATAAGAGACTAACAAGAAAGAAAGAACTTTAAAAGAACTAAAAAAGAAAGAAAGAGACTAACCAAAAAGAACTTGAAAGAATGAAAATAAACCTCCCCCATAGCCCCCCTCCCCCCTTCCCCCTCCCCCCCCTTCCCCCGCCCCCACCCACTTAAAATCACATTGTCCTTAATGTGCAGGTTGGACTAAAGGTAAGAGAAAACAATCAAATGCATGGGAAGCAATCCCACAGATATAAAGCGATAAGGCATATTTAGAAGCCATCCCCACACAAAAATAAAACAAAAAAATATAAATAAATAAAGAGCAGAAGATAAGACATGAAAGAAAACCGAAAAACATAAAAAGAAATGAAAGGCCATAAAAAGAAAAGCAAACTCCTTGTAACGTAAATGAAAGAATTTGAAACCCATCATAAAAGGAGAAATTATAAACTTGAGATCGAGCTAAAGGAAGATATTATAAATTTCAAATAATTTCAATTCTTTAAAGGAAAACAAAAGATTAATGAGAGCTAAGGTCGAAGAAAAACTTATTTGTGATTTTTCATAGTATAAGGGGCGTTTTCTTTTAGCACTCTTGAAATTTCCTTTGAACTTCATGAGATGCCTCCTTTCCTCGTGAATCTCCTTGGATTGCTTCCTTGATGCCTGCACACATAAGGAATTCTCGACAAGAAAAGAGTTAGATTCGTTAGTAAGGGAATTCATTTCCTCATTCTTTTCAATAGTCTCTAACTTTGTTTCTTGTCGCTCTTCTATATGACTCTTTTGAATTTCTAGGAGACTCTTGTTTTTCTTTTCTGCTCACCTTCCTCAAACTCACTCTTATTTTCTGGCAAGCACTCATCTCTTTTGCTTTCTTCCACTACACTTGTATTCGGTAGAGGTTTCTGAAATTTTTTAGGAGTGGACTCCTCCAATTCTTGAGCAGTTTCATCCTCATCATCCATAAACATGGGAAATGTCACCACTTGTTTTTCTATATCCCGCAAAGTGACTGTATTACTAGGTGCACTACTAGGCGGTTTTCCAACGAACATCCTTGCTAATACTTTCATTTGATTTTCCATGTTGTGGAGGGAAGCCGTTTGGATTCTCTAGACTACTTTCATTCTTTTCACCCTATGCTTTCCAAATCAATAAACTTCAAAACGAGCCCTTCTAGATTAGGTCTTGGAGGTGATAAGTGTACTGATGGAGTATAATTATATGTTAAATACTGAGCATAATCTCCCCAAGGATCATTCGACTAAGTCCTCCATTCCAAATTGTACTAGTTAGAATAAGCATCGTATCCGTGCCAGTTTTCTTGGAACGTGGGTGATTGATAGTGTGTATATTGAGACTGAAAGGCCATGTTCCACTCTTTGTTCTAACATTGATGCCCATTAAGGTTCCATAATATCATCGGTATTCCTTTCGCACTTTTAAAAACCTAGAACAAGCAATTGAATGTGCGATTAATGCAGGTTCTAAAAGTAATTAGTTGAATACACGACATCCATACCAAAAACTCCAAAGTGCAACAATAGAATGGAATAAAGAAAATTAATAAAAACAAAAATGATGAATAAAGCACTAAATAAATGAATTTCATTAAACTGTCGTTTCCTAGCAACAGCACCAAAAACTTGATGTGAATAAAACAGGGATTGTCCTAATCACTATATTGCAAGGCAAGTGGACCTGACAATGAAGAGGTGAGTTTCAACCCGAGTGCCGAATCTCTCGAGGAACAAAAAAGGCTAAGTACTAACTGTGTTTCTAATGTTTAGTCTAAAAATATTATGCCATTGAAATAAAAATTAAAAACAATTAAATCAATTAAAAGAAAGTAAGCAATGTAAAAACGGTTTTAAAATTAATTAAAGCAAGAGTTTTACAAATTAGATAAAGTCTAAATTACGTAGATTGTCAAAGAAAGTATGGCAAGGGCGAGCAAGTACTTGAGCAGTAAGAGTTGATAGTGGAACAGCTTATTTTGCACCAATGGCTGATTAAATAAGATCTGATTAACTGACTGAACCGCCAGCAGCGGATGGTGGAATCCCCCTACTCCTTGTTGTAAATTCAATTGGAAAAACTTTAATGAAAACGTTGTTGAATTAATTAAGTTAGGTCATCACTCAAATCGAGCAACACTATCTTTAGGCAAAAGCCACCCTACTCACTAACCCTTAGAGGAAAATATCTTTTCTCCCGAACAATTTATTAGTGCAATAAATATTAGATGATTTAAGAAGACCTAAAAGTGCAATATCGCATCCCTAGTCAAATACCACAATTAACCCCAATTGGTTGCCATAGATCGTTCTTCTTTTTTCAATTCCAAACAATCTTGTGATTAATCTAATCTCATGACAATTAAATTGCAAACAAACATAATTGGAAGGTAATTTAAATCAAAATAAACATCAAAATCAAGAATTTAAACCAAGAATTTCATGATCAAGAATTAGGGTTCAACCCTAATAAAAAAATAAATAATTAGTCACTATCATTATAATAAAATGGGGCAAAATCGACAAGAGTTAGGGTTAAACTAAGAACTTCATAATCAAGAATTAGGGTTCAACCCTCATCCAAACAATAAAGAACTACTCACTTTTCATTATAATAAAATAAAACTTAAAATTCAATAACGAGAAAGGAAAAGAAAAGCTTAGGATTAAAATCAAAGCCGTAATTGAAATCCCAAATATCTTCCAAGTTCATCTTTCCAGTCACCAAGTCAAAGATCGAAATCTTGAAATTGATTCTTCAATTCTTGAATCCAAGAAACTAAATTGATGAAATCTTGAAACTTTACTAACTAATTAAATGTATAAAAGCTTAAGTTTATAGAGTTTTTAATCTAATCTAACCTAATTAATCTAATCCTAACCTAACTAAAACATATTCTAAATCCTAAATCATATATCTACCTATCTAATTATTGCCTTTCTGACTAACTGCATAAAAGCCCCTTATATAGAGGTGAAAAATACAAAAAACCTAGTTTGAATTGGATTAAAACACAAGAAAACCGGGTTAAACTTTGACTCAACCGACCCTACCATTGATGGTAAGTCGGACTCTAGCGTCTGCGGTGGGGTTCTGTCCACCAATGCCTATGTTGTCAAGGAACCTACCAGTGATGGTAGGTTAGCCTACCTCGCGCGGTAGGTTGGCTGTTTCGTTGCCGATAGCTCCGTTTTGTCGTTTTCACTATGTTTCACCCGTTTTTGTTTCCTTTCATCCTTTTCTCTTCCGAAGGGTACCTAAGATAAGAATAAGAGATATTTAGATAAAATATATACTTTTATATTAAAAAACTGAAAACAATGACATTAACATATAGAAAATTCAAACAATTATGCACATATCAATCTTCCTTGCCCTTGCTCTATTGATTGGCCCTTGAATTAACTCCATAGCCTCTTGATTATCTCGATTCATATTTAATGCTCGGATAAAGCTTGTCAATCTTCATATTTTTCATATATCTCTGCATTCAAGGGTTTCAAATTTCTCTATTGTACCTTTCATTAGCCTTCATTTGAATCTCTAATTCTTTCTTTCTTATGTTCGTAAAATTTTTACATTTAATTTATTTTTAACCAATACTATTTTATATTGGGAGAGTAGGATGAGGAAGAACCATAAATGTGTAAGATATAGTGTAAATGGTCAACGTCGGGTCTTTCTGGTTGCTACTCATAATATAGCCAATGGATGAAGGCAATACAACAATGTAATGGAGATGAGAATAAATACCATAATCATTGCTTTATGCATGTTCTGATTTGCAGCTTTTTTCTCAGCAAAGCTGTAGATAAATGAAATCCTTTTGTTGCTCTTTTGTAGCTGCTATTTTTACTATTAGTTATGCCACATTGTTAGCATGTCCCAACTGTAATTTTCCCTTGACTTGAGGCAATTTTAATGGAATTGATTATTTTCTAGGACTATTACTTTGTGGATTTAAATTTTATTCCATTATTTGAGAATCTCATAGAAGTTAATCTTATTTTCTCTATAAATTATCACTTAACATTAGTGTTATTTCAAGAACTATAGGCGGAAAGCCTCTCTCACTCGTTCATCAATCTGATTGAATGTCTTGCATACTATTTAGGAGTTTCTTGAGTGGGTTATCCTAAATTTGTTATTATTTTTACCATTTTACTACTCTACTTGGTTGAATCCATAAATTTTAGAAATTCTCTAAGGCTCATTGTCTAGAAAAGAAAAATATGAAAATCTTTGTTTGATTTAAGGGAGTAGAGCTCTTGTTATTCATAACTCATTTTGTTTTTTTACAATATTGCAATTTTTTCCAAGTATAAGTATCCAACATCTTCATTCAATGAAATTTTAGCTAATAATTAGCTGCACATGGAGATGCACTGCTTTAGAAATACTTATTTTACTCTTAAGAGTCAGGTCATGTACAAGATGATTGTCAATAGTTGCAAAAACTTTTTTATTACACTGATACACATTGAAACATTGCACGTTTTATAAATGGTTTAGACAAGCATTCATCGTATGCATATACAACTTCCCATCGATGCTTGGATATAGCTTGTCAATCTTCAAACTTTCAATGTTCTCTACATTCAAGGGGTTTAGATTTCTCTGTTCTATTGTTCATAAGCCTTCTTTTGAATCCCCAATTCTTTCTTCTTATCTTTGAAAAATCTTCACTTTTAAACTCTTTGTAGCCCATCCCATTTTTTTCTGGGAGAGTAGAAAGAAGAAGAACCATATGTGTGTCAGGTATAGTGTAAATGGTGATCGTTAGGTCCTTCTGGTTGCTACTCGCAATATATCCAAGGGATAAATGCTATACAATGAATATAATTGAGAAGAGAATAAATACTATACTCATTATTTTATCTATGTTCTGATTTTAACTTTTTTCTCAACAAAGTTGAAGATAAATGAAATTTTTGTCGCACTTTCGCAGTTGCTATTTTTTGTAGTTCCAATTATGCCACATTGGTAGCATGTCCAAACTATAATTTTGTCTAGATTTGTGGTAGTTTAAATGGAATAGATAATATTCTAGAACTATTACTTTGTAGATTAAAATTTTATTCCATTATTTGAGAATCTCATAGAATTTAGTCTTATTTTTTAGAAAATTATCATTTAAAATTAGTGTTATTTTCAAGAACTTTTGGCACAATACTTCTCTGGTTCTTTCATTAATCCTGTTGATAGTCCTGCTTACTGTTTAGGAGTTTCTTTAGGTGGCTTAACCTATACTTATTATAGTTTTTGAACATTTTACTACTCTACTTGCTTGCATCCATAAATTTTAGACATTCTCTATAGCCAATTGTTTGAAAAAGAAAAACATGAAAATCTTGGATTAATTTAAGGGAGCAAAGCTCTTTTTATTTATAACGTATTTATGTTTTGCACATTTTTTGACGACTTCTTATTTTTGTTTTTGCAAATATTACGGATTTTCCCCTCTAAAAGTATCTAACATCTTCATTCAATGCGATTTAAGGTGACAATAAAATGAACATTGAAATGCATTGCTTTTGAAATACTTATTTTATTCTTGAAATTTAAGTCATGTGCAAGATGATTGTTAATAGTTGCATGAACTTTACATTTGCTATGGTGCTATGCAATGTTTTGCATCTCGAAATTTTATATTGTATATCTCAATGTGATATACAATACTCAGGAGATATAGATTTCCTGAAGAACAGGGAGAATGAAAATTGTGATAGTTCGATGACCCTTATTATAGAAAAAAACCTATCCAATAATCTTTTTGTCTTCCCTCTTAAACGAGGAAACATTGCTCGTTTTATAAATCGTTTAAGTGACCGTTGACGGTAAGCATTTATAACTTCCTGTCAATGCTTAGACATAGCTTGTCAATCTTCATACTTTTCATATATTTTACATTCAAGGGGTTTACATTTCTCGGTTTTACTGTTCATAGCCCTTGTTTTCAATCCCCTATTTCTTTCTTTCTTATGTTTGTAAAATTTTCACATTCAACCTATTTGTAATCAGTCCCATTTTGGTGTCGGAGAGCAGGAAGAAGAAGAACCATAAGTGTGTCAGGTATAATGTAAATTGTGAACGTCAGGTTCTTCTGGATTCTATCCGTTATATAGCCAAGGAGTAAAGGCTATACAATGAATATAATAGAGATGAGAATAAATACCGCACTCATCCTTTTGTCCATGTTCTGATTGGCAACTTTTTTTCACCAAAGCTGCAAATAAAAGAAATCTTTTTGTCGCTCTTTTACAGCTGCTATTTTGTAGTAGTACTTACGCCACAAATATTGCGTGTCCCAAATGTAATTTTCTCTGTACTTGAGGCAGTTTAAAGCAAATAGATGATTTTGTAGGACTATCACCTTGTAGATTTAATTTTTATAACATTATTTGAGAATCTTGTAGAATTTAATCTTATTTTTCGTAAAATTATCATTTGACATTATTGTTTTTTATTGAACATTCGGTGTAAAACTTCTTTTGCTCTTTCACTAATCCTATTGACCGTTTTTCTTACTGTTTAGGAGTTTCTTGAGGTGGCTTATCCTAGACGTTTTATAGGTTGTTTAGCATTTTACTACTTTACTTGCTTGCATCCATAATGTTTTGACATTCTCCATGGTTACATGTCTGGAAAAGAAAAACATGAAATCATGGATTAATTTAGGGCAGCATCGCTCTTGTTATTTATAATAGATTCATGCTTTGGACATTTTTACCGACTTTTTATATTTTTTTACAAATATTATAATTTTTTCCCACTAAAAGTGTCCAACAACTTTGTTTAATGCGATTTTAGGTGACAATAGAAATACTTATTGTACTCTTGAAATTCAAGTATGTGGAAGATGACTATTAATAGTTGCTTGAACTTTACATCAGCCATGGTGCTATGCAATTTTTAGAGTCTCAAAATTTTGCATTGCATATTAAAAAGTGAAATGTTGAGTGCCGGGTCTTTCTGGTTGCTACTCGTAACATAGAAAAGGGATAAAGGCTATAATTCAATGTAACAGAGATGATAATAAATAGCATACTCATTATTTTATTTATGCTCTGATTTGGAACCTTTTTCTCAACAAAACTGCAGATAAAAGAAATCTTTTTGTCACTCAATTGTAACTACGATTTTGTAGTACTAGTTATGCCACATTTATAGCATGTCCCAACTGTAATACTCGTTGGACTTGAGATAGTTTTAATGGAATTGATGATTTTCTAGGACTATTAGTTTGTATATTTAAATTTTATACCATTACTTGAAAATGTTAAAGAATTTACCAAATGTGTTATTTTCAAGAACTTTCTCGGAATACTTCTCTTGCTCTTTCATTAATCCTATGAAATTTTTGCTTACTATTTTGGAGTTTCTTGAGGTCGATTATCCCAAATTTGTTATACTTTTTGGGCACTTTACTACTTTACTTACTTGCATCCATAATTTCGACATGTGGCTAATTATCTGGAAAAGAAAAACATGAATATTTTGGATCAATTTAAGGGGACAAAGCTATTGTTATTCATAATAGACTTATGTTTTGCACATTTTTTAACGACTTTTTATTTTTTTTACAAATAGTACAATTTATTTACCTGTTCACTGCATCTAACATTTTCTTTAATTACGATTTTAGGTGAAAATTATATGCATTTGAAATGCACTGCTCTAGAAATACTTATTTTATCTTCAAATTCAAGTCATGTGTAAGATAACTATTAATAGTGTCTTGAAATTTACAAAAACCTTGGTGCTATTCTATTTTTTGGCGTCTCAAAATTTTATATTGTATATTAAAATGTTATATTAAAGGATATGTATAAATAGCCCAATGTAAATTTGTTGTTGAATCCTCAGGAGATGTGGATACCTTGAAGAACAGGGAGCATGATAAGTGCAATATCTCGATGACCATTATCTTAGAAAAAACCCGTCCAATAATCATTTTGTCTGTAGGGATGAACTGAAAACATTGCTCTTTTTATAAATTGTTTAAACAACCATTCAGCGTAAGCATATATAGCTTCTCGTCAATGCTTTGATATAGCTTATCAACCTTCATACTTTCATAATTCTCTACATTCAAGGGGTTTATATTTCTCTATTCTACTGTTCATAATCCTTCTTTTGAATCCTTAGTTCATTTTTTCTTATGTTTGCGAAATTTTCACATTCCACCTATCGATTACTAGTCCCAATTTGTATTGAATATTAAAATGTGAAAATAAAGGTTATGTACGAAATGCGAAACATAATTTTGTTGTTGGATACTCATGGGACGAGGATTACCTAAAGAAAAGGGAGCATGATAACTGTGATAACTTTATGATCCTTATTTCAGCAAAAAACCGGTCCAATAGTCTTTTTCTCTTACCTGATAAACGTGAAAAATTTGCATGTTTTATAAATTGTTAAAAAAAACATTAACCATAAGCATATATAACTTACTATAAATGGTTGTTTATAGCTTGTCGATATTTTTATATATCTCCACATTAATGGGGTTTAGATTTCCCTGTTCAACTCTTCATAATCGTTCTTTTGAATGCCCAGTTCTTCACTTCTTATATTTTTAAAATTTTCACATTCAACCTATTTGTAACAAGTCCTATTTGTTGCAGGGAGAGTGGGAAGATGAAGAACTCTAAATACGTATGGTATAGTGGAAATGGTGAATGTACGATCCTTCTTGTTGCTACTCGTAACATAGCACAAAGAGAAAGGCTCTACTGTGATTTTAATGGAGATGAGAATGAATGCCGCACTCATTATTTTATTTAAGTTCTCATTCGCATCTATTTTCTCCCAAAATCTGTTCATCACTCTTTTGTTGTTGCTATTTTGTAGTACTAGTTGGCAATATTGATAGCAAGTACCCAAAAAAATATTCTCCGAACTTGAGGTAGTTTATATGGAATAGATGATTTATCTAAAACTATTAATTTGTAGATTTCAATTTTATACCATTATTTTATAATCTCATCGAATTCAATCTTATTTATCATAAAGTTATAATTTCATATCTGTGTTATTTTCAAGAAGTTTTGCACAAAACTTCTCTTATTTGTTATTTATCCTATTGAAAGTTTTGCTTCCTGTTCTGGAGTTTCTTGAGGTGAGTTATCTTAAATTCATTTTACTACTTTACTTGCTTAGGTTCATAAATTTTAGGCATTCTCAATGGCTCCTGATCTTCAAATGAAAAACATGAAAATCTCGGATTAATTTTAAGGAAGTAGAGCCATTTTTATTTATAATAGATATATGTTTTGCACTTTCTTTCTAGACTTTTAATTTTTTTGTTTTTTTACAAATATTACAAATTTTTGTACCATTTTAAAAGTATCTGACATCTTGCTTCACTGCAAATTAAGGTGACAATTAGTTGCACATTGAATTGCATTGCTTTAGAACTGCTTATTTAATTCTTGAAATTCAAGTCATGTGAAAGATGAGTGTTAATAGTTGCTTGAAACTTACATGTGCAATGGTGCCATGCTTTTTTCATTTTAAAAATTTGTATTGAATATTAAAATGTGAAATTAAAGGTTATGTAAATGCAAAATGTAAGTTCATTGTTGAATACTCATGGGATGAGGATTACCTAAAGAATAGCGAGCATGATAATGTGATAGCTTGATGACCCATATTTCAGGAAAAAACCAGTCCCACACGCTTTTTATCTTACCTAATAAACGTGGAAAAATTGCACATTTTATAAATGGTTTAAAAAACCATAAACTGTAAACATATATAACTTCCTCTTAATGCTTAGATATAGCTTGTCGACATTTTTATATATCTCTAAAGTAATGGGGTTTAGTTTTCCATTTCAACTCTTCCTGATCCTTCTTTTGAATGCCCAGTTCTTTCCTTCTTATATTTACAAAATTTTCACATTCAACCTATTCGTAACAAGTACTAGTTAGTGCAGGAGAGTAGGAAGAAGAAGAACCTAAAATGTGTATGGTATATTGTAAATGGTAAATGTAGGGTCCTTCCTGTTGCTGCGCATGATATAGCTAAGTGAGAAAGGCTCTACTGTGATTATAATGGAGATGAGAATGAATACCATACTCATTATTTTATTTTAGTTATAGATAATTGAAATATGTTCATCACTCTTTTGCCGTTGCTATTTTTTAGTACTAGTTGGCAGTATGGATAGCAAGTCCCCAGAAAAATATTCTCCGTACTTGCAGCAGTTTAGATGGAATAGATGATTTTCTAAGACAATTAATTTGTGGATTTCAATTTTATACCGTTATTTGGGAATCACATCGAATTCAACCTTATTTTTATGTAAAATTATAACTCGATATTTGTGTTATTTTCATCCAAAACTTCTCTTGTTCGTTACTTATCCTATTGAAAAACTTTTGCTTCCGGTTTAGGAGTTTCTTGAGGTGGCATATCTTAAATTAATTATAGTTTTTTAGCATTTTACTATATACTTAGGTTCATAAATTTTAGACATTCTCAACGGCTCATGATCTTTAAATTAATACCATGAAAACTTCGATTAATTTAAGGGAGTAGAGTTATTTTTATTTATAATAGGTTTATGTTTTCCACTTTTTTTTCGGACTTTAAATTTTTTAGTTCTCTTACAAATTTCCAAATTTTTTTTTTTGCTATTTTAAAAGTATCTAACATCTTGGTTCACTGCAAGTTTAGGAGACAATTAGGTGCACATTGAATTGTATTTCTCTAGAAATGCTTACTTTACTTTGAAATCCAAGTCATGTGCAAGATGAGTGTTAATAGCAGCTAGAAACTTACATGTGCAATGGTGCCATGCTTTTTTCGTTTAAAAAATTTGTGGTGAATATTAAAATGAGATATTAAATGTTATGTACAAAATGCGGAACTTAAGTTAGTTGTTGAATACTCATGGGATGAGGATTACCTAAAGAACATGGAGCATGATAATGTGATTGCTTGATGACTCATATTTAAGCAAAAAACCTATCCAATAGTCTTTTTATCTTACATGATAAACGTGGAAAATTGCATGTTTTATACATGGTTTAAACAACCATTAACCGTAAGCATATATAACTTCATATCAATGCTTAGTTATAGCTTTTTGACATTTTTATATATTACTACATTAATGGGGTTTTGTTTTCCCTGTTCAACTGTTCATAATCCTTCTTTTGAATGGCCAGCTCTTTCTTTCTTATGTTTTCAAAATTTTCACATTCAACTTATTTGTAAAAAATTCCTATTTGGTGCAGGAGAGTAGGAAGATGAAGAACCTAAAATGCATATGGTATATTGTTAATGGTGAATGTAGAGTCCTTCTTGTTGCTGCTCGTAATATCGCCAAGGGAGAAAGGCTCTACTGTGATTATAATGAAGATGAGAATGAATACCATACTCATTATTTTATCTAAGTTCTGATTCGCAGCTTTTTTCTCCAAAACTCGATAGATAACAGAAATCTTTTAATCACTCTTTTGCTGTTTCTATTTTACAGTATTATTTGGCCATATGGATAGCAAGTCCCCAAAAAAATATTCTGCGGACATAAGGCAGTTTAGATGGAATAGTTGATTTTCTAAGATCATTAATTTGTAGATTTCAATTTTATACCATTATTTAGGAATCTCATCGTATTCAGCCTTATTTTTGCATAAAATTATAATTGAATATTTGTGTTATTTTCAAGAACTTTGACACAAAACTTTTCTTGTTCGTTATTTATCCTATTGAAACTTTAGCTTCATGTTTAGGAATTTCTTGAGGTGGCTTATCTTAAATTCATTACAATTTTTGAGCATCTTACCACTTTACTTGCTTAGGTTCATAAATTTTAGACATTCTCAACGGCTCATGATCTTTAAATTAAAAACATGAAAATATTTTATTAATTTAAGGGAGTACAGCTATTTTTATTTATAATAGATTTATATTTTGCACTTCTTTTCTAGACTTTCAATTTCTTTTTTCTTACAAACTCTAAATTTCTTTTTTACCATTTTAAAAGTATCCAACATCCTGGTTCACTGCAAATTTAGGTGACAATTAGTTGTACGTTGAATTGCATTGCTCTAGAAATGCTTATTTTACTTTGAAATTTAAGTTATGCGCAAGATGAGTGTTAATAGCTGCCTAAAACTTACATGTGCAATGGTACCGTACTTTTTTTAATTTAAAAAATTAGTATTGAATACTAAAATTTGAAATTAAAGGTTCTGTACGAAATGCAAAACGTAAGTTCCTTGTTGAATACTCATGGGATGAGGATTACCTAAAGAACAGGGAGCATGATAACTGTGATAGCTTGATGACCTATATTTAAGCAAAAAACTGGTCCAATAGTCTTATTACTTAGCTGATAAATGTGGAAAAAATTGCACATTTTATAAGTAGTTTAAATAACCATTAATTGTAAGCATATATAACTTCCCATCAATGCCTAGATATAGCTTTTCGACATTTTTATATATCTCTACATTAATGGGGTTTAGTTTTCCATGTTCAACTATTCATAATCCTTCTTTTGAATGCCTAATTCCACCCTTCTTATATTTGCAAAATTTTCACATTCAACCTATTTGTAACAAGTCTATTGGGTGCACGGAGAGTAGGAAGATGAAGAACCTGAAATGCGTATGGCATTGTAAATGGTGAGTGTAGGATCCTTCTTGTTGCTATTCGTAACATAGCCAAGGGAGAAAGGCTATACTGTGATTATAATGGTGATGAGAATTAATACCATGCTCATTGTTTTATTAATTTTCTTATTTGTAGCTTTTTTCTCCTAAAATTTGTAGATAACTGAAATCTGTTCATCACTCTTTTTGTTGTTGCTATTTTGTAGTAGTAGTGGGCAATAATGACAGCAAGTCGCCATAGAGATAGTCTCCGGATTTAAGGCAGTTTAGATGGAATAGAAGATTTTCTAAGACTATTAATTTTTAGATTTCAATTTTATACCATTATTGTGGAATCTCATCGAATTCAGTCTTAGTTTTTCGTAAAATGAAAAGTTAATATTTGTGTTATTTTCAAGAATTTTCACACGAAACTTCTCTCCACTTCTTCTTGCTCGGTTGCATGAAAGCTATGGCCAAGCCCCAAGTCGTTTGTTATTTATCCTATTGAAACTTTTGCTTCCTGTTTAGGAGTTTCTTGAGGTGTCTTATCTTAAATTCATCATAATTCTTGAGCATTTTACTACTTTGCCTGCATAGGTTCATAAATTTTTGACATTCTCAATGGCTCATGATCTTTAAATGAAAAACATGAAAATTCTGGATTAATTTTAAGGTAGTAGAGCTATTTTTATTTATAATAGATTTATGTTTTGCACTTTTTTCTGGACCTTTAATTTTTTGTTTTCTTACAAATATTAAAAAAATTTTACCACTCTAAAAGTATCTGACATCTTGGTTCACTGCGAATTTAGGTGACAATCAGCTGCACATTGAATTGCAATGCTATAGAAATGCTTATTTTACTTTGAAATCTAAGTCATGTGCAAGATGAGTGTTAATAGTTGCTTGAAAATTACATGTGCAATGGTGCCATGCTTTTTTCGTTTAAAAAAATCGTATTGAATATTAAAATATGATGTTAAAGGTTATTTACAAAATGCGAAATATAAGTTCATTGCTGCATACTCATAGGATGAGGACTACCTATGGAATAGGAAGCATAATAATGTGATTGTGCTATGACCCATATTTCAGCAAAAACAGGTCCATTAGTCTAGTTATCTTACCTTATGAACGTGGAAAAATTGCACGTTTTATAAATGGTTTAAACAATCATTAACAGTAAGCATATACAACTTTCTGTCAATGCTTAGATATAGCTTGTCGGCATTTTTATATGTCTCTACGTTAATGGGGTTTAGTTTTCCTTGTTCAATTGTTAATAATCCTTCTTTTGAATGCTTAGTTCTTTCCTTCTTATATTTGCAAAATTTTCACATCCAACCTCTTTGTAACATGTCCTATTAGCTGCAAGGAGAGTAGGAAGATGAAGAACCTTAAACGCGTATGGTATAGTGTAAATGGTGAATGTAGGGTCCTTGTTGGTACTTGTAATATAGCCAAGGGAAGAAGGCTCTACTGTAATTATAATGGAGATGAGAGTGAGTACAATACTCATTATATTATTTAAGTTTTGATTCGCAGCTTTTTTCCCCAGAACTCTACAGATAAAAGAAATCTTGTCACTCTTTTGCAGCTGCTATTTTGTAGTAGTAGTAGTAGTTAGGTAATATGGATAGGAAATCCCCACATGAATATTCTCTTGACTTGAGGCAGTTTAGATTGAATAGATGATTTTCTAGGACTATTGATTTATAGATTTAAATTTTATACCATTATTCGGGATGCTCATTGAATTTATATTATTTTTATCAAATTATAATTTAATATTTGTGTTGTTTTCAATAACATTGGAGTTAAACTTCTCCTACTCTTTCATTTATCTTATTGAATGTTTTGCTTACTATTTAGGAGTGTATTGAGGTGGGTTGCCTTAAATTTGTTATACTTTTTAGCATTTTAGTACTTTAAATGCTTGATCAATAACTCATGGTCAAGAAATTAAAAATAACAAAAATCTAAGATTAAATTAATGGAGTAGAGCTATTATTATTCGTAATAGATTTATGTTTTGCACATTGTTTGAACCACTTTTTATTTGTTTTCTAAAAAATATGGCAATTTTTATTATCCTCTAAAGATGTCCAATATCTTGGTTCATTTGAATTTTAGTTTACAATTAGCTGCACATTGAAATGTAATGCTCTAGAATACTTATTTCATGCTTGAAATACAAGTCATGTGCAAGTAAATGTTAATACTTACTTGAAATTGACATGTACCATTCTGCTATGCTCTTTTTTGCTTCTAAACAATTTTTATTGTATATTAATATGTTGAGTTGAAGATTTTAAGTAAAAGACCCAATGTAAATTTGTTGTAGAATATGCAAGAGATGTGATTTACCTAAAAAACGTGGAGTATGATAATTATGATAGGTTTATGACCCTTATTTCATAAAAAACCCGTACAACAATCTTTTTATTTCACCTAACAAAAATGGAAACGTTGTTCGTTTCATAAATGGTTTAAATAACCATTAATTGTAAGCATATATAACTTCTGATCAATGCTTGGATATAGCTTGTCTACCTTTTTACATATCTCTACATATATGGGGTCTAGATTTCTTTGTTCTACTGTTCATAATCCTTCTTTTGAATGCCCAGTCCTTTCTTTCATATATTTTCCAATTTTTCACATAAACCTATTTGTAACAAGTCCTATTTTGTGCAAAGAGTGTAGGAAGATGAAACAACCTTAAATGCATATGGAATAGTAAATGGAAAATATCAGTCCTTCTTATTTCTTCTTGCAATATAGCCAAGAGAGAAAGGCTCTACTATGAGTATAATGGAGATGAGAATAAATCTTTGTTCACTGCACTCTTAGGATAAAATAAATTAAAGTTATGTGCAAGTAAATCTTAATGGTTTCTTGAAATTGATTAGAGCCATGGTGCTATGCAATTTTAGTATATAAAAATATTTTATTGTATATTAAAATATAATATTAAATGTTATGAATAAAAGTCGTAATATGAATTTGGTGTACAATACGCACAAGATATGGATTACTTGAAGAACAAGGACCATGAAAACTGCGATAGCCTGATGACCCTCATTTCAACAAAAACCCTATCCAACAGTCTTTTTGTCTTACGTGATAAACATAAAACGTTGCTCGTTTTATAAAGGTTTAAACAACCACTAACCAACAACATATATATCTTCCTGTCAATGCTTGAATATAGCTTGTCAACCTTTTCAAATATCTCTATATTCATGTGCTTTAGATTTCGCTGTTCTATTGTTCATAAGCCTTCTTTTGAATCTGCAGCTCTTTCTTCGTAAATTTGAAAAATTTTCACATTCTACCTATTTGTAACAGGTATTTTTTTTTCCCAGGGAGAATAGGAATATGAAGAACCTTAAATGCGTTAGGTATAGCATAAATGATGAATGATCGGCCTTTCTTGTTGCTACTCGTTATATAGATGGGGAGAAAGGTTATACAATGACTATAATGGAAATAAGAATGAATACCATACTCATTATTTTATATAAGTTCTTATTTTTAGATTCTTTTTCAACACATGAGCAGACAACAAATATATTTTCGTTGCTCTTTTGCAACTCTTATTTGTAGTACTAGTGAGGAATCCTAGATAGCAACTCTCGGCTGGAATTTTCTCTGGATTTGAGGCAATTTAAGTGGAATACATGCTATTCTAGGACTACTAATTTTTGGATTTTATTTTTAAACCATTATTTGATCTCATCAAATTTAATCTTATTTTTTTTGTAAAGTTATGTTAATCTTTATTTTATTTTAAAGAACTTTCATACAAAACTTCTCTTGTTCTTTCATTTATCCTATTCTATGTTTTGCTTACTGTTTAGAAGTTTCTTGAGGTGGCTTATCTTAAATCGGTTATAGTTTTTGTGCTTTTTGCTTCTATACTTGCTTGCCTTAATAAATTTTAGACATTCTCATGGCTCATGGTTTGGAAACAAAAAACATAAAAATCTTGGATTAGTTTAAGGGAGTTAAGCAATTTTTATTCGAAAGAGATTTACGTTTTGCCCATTTTTTCCCAACTTATAATTTTTTGTTTCATTTTAAACATTTCAAATTTTTTAGCCTTTTAAAAGTATCCAACATCATTGTTCACTGTGAATTTGGGTGACAATTAGCTTTATATTGAATTGCACATCTCTTCAAATACTTAGTTTACTATTGAAATTCAAGTTATGTTATACTTAGTTTACTATTGAAATTCAAGTTATGTGTAGGATGAGTGTTAGTAGTCACTTGAAACTGGCATGTGCAATCGTGCTATGCTATTTTTCATCTAAGAATTTGTGTTGAATAAATGGTTTAAACAACCATTAACCGTATGCATATATAACACCCTTTCAATGCTTGAATATAGCTTGTCAACCTTTTTATATATCTCTACACTAATGGGGTTTATATTTCTCTACATCTTGTATAGTCCAAATGGTGAACGTCGGTCTTTCTTGTTGTTACTCGTAACATAACCAGGGAAGAAAGGCTCTACTATGATTATAATGTTGATGAGAATGAGTGCCACATTCATTATTTTACTTAAGTTCTGATTCGTAGCTCTTTTCTGGACAAATCTGCATATAACATGAATCTTTTCGTCGATCTTTGATAGTTAGGCAATATGGATAGCTAGTTGCCAGAGGAATATTCTCTGGAGTTGAGGCAGTTTGGATGGAATAGATGATTTCTTAGGACTATTAATTTGTGGATTTCTATTTTATAACATAATTTGGGATTCTAGTTGAATTTAATGTTATTTTCTTGTACAATTATAATTTAATATTTATGTTATTTTCAAGAACATTCACGCGAAACTTCTCCTGCTCTTTCATTTATCTTATTGAAAGTTTTCCTTACCGTTTAGGAGTGTCCTGATGTGGCTTATTTGATGTGTCTTATCTTAATTCGTTATAGTTTTTGAGCAGTTTACTACTTTACCTGTTGTCCATAAATTTTAGGCATTCTCTATGGCTCAAAGTCTTGAAAAGAAAATTAGTAAAAATCTAAGATTAATTTTAGGGAGTAAAGCTACTATTATTCATAATAGGTTTTCATTTTGCACATTGTTTGCAAAACTTTTTATTTTTTTTCTTAAAAGTATTACAATTTTTTTACCCTCTAAAAGTATCCAATATCTTGGTTCACTTGAATTTTAGTTTACAATTAGCTGCACATTGAAATATAATGCTCTAGAATACATATTTTACACTTGAAGTTCAAGTCATGTGCAAGTAAAATGTTAGTAGTTGCTTGAAATTTACATGTACCATTTTGCTATGCTCTTTTTGGCTTGTAAAAATTTTTGTATTGTATATTAATATATTAAATTGAAGGTTTTGGATAAAAGGACCAAGGTAAATTTGTTGTAGAATACGCAGGAGATGTGGATTACCTGAAGAACATGGAGTATGATAGCTGTGACAGCTTTATGACCCTTATTTCATTAAACAAAAAACCATCCAACAATCTTTTTATCATACCTAATAAACGTGGAAAAGTTGTTCAATTTTATAAATCGTTTAAATAACCACTAACGGTAAGCATATATAACTTCCTATCAATGCTTGGATATAGCTTGTCGACCTTTTTACATATGTCTACATATTTGGGGTTCAGATTTCATTGTTCTCTGTTCATAAGCCTTCTTTTGGTGCCCAGTTCTTTCTTTCTTATATATGCAAAATTTTCACATTCAACTATTTTTAACAAGTCCTATTTTGTGCAAGGATTAGGAAGATGAATAGCCTAAATGCATATGGAATAGTGTAAATGGATAATGTCTGGTCCTTTTTGCTTCTCGTAATATAGCCAAGAGAGAAAGGCTCTACTATGATTATAATGGAGATCAGAATTAATCTTTGTTCGCTGCAATTTTAGGATAAAATAAATTCAAGTCATGTTCAAATAAATCTTAATGGTTGCTTGAAATTGATTAGAGCCATGGTGCTATGCAATTTTTGGTGCATAAAATTTTTTTATAGTATATTAAAATGTTGTATTAAATGTTAAGTATAAAAGGCCTAATGTGAATTTGATGTAGAATACACAGAAGATGTTGATTACTTGAAGAACAAGGACCATGAAAACTGTGATAGCTTCATGACCCTTATTTCAGTGAAAACCATGTCTAATAGTCCTCTTGTCTTACTTGATAAATGCGGAAACATCGCTCACTTTATAAAGGTTTAAACAACCATTAACATATATAACTTCCTATCAATGCTTGGATATATCTTGTCAAGTTTTTCATATATCCCTATATTCATGTGGTTTAGATTTCACTATTCTGTTATTCATAAGCCTTCTTTTGAATTCGCAGCTCTTTCTTTCTTATATTTGCAAATTTTCACTTTCAACCTATTTGTAACCGGTTAACTTTTGTCCAGAGAGAGTATGAGTATAAAGAACCTTAAATACATCAGATATAGCATAAATGGTGAATGTTCGATCTTTCTTGTTGCTACTCGTTATATAGCCAGGTAGAAAGGAAATAGAATGACTATAATGGAAATAAGAATAAATACCATACTCAATATTTTATTTAAGTTCTTATTTTCAGCTTCTTTTCTACAAATCAGTAGATAATAGGAATCTTTTTGTCACTCTTTTCTAAATCTTAATTTGTATTACTAGTGAGGCATCCTGGATAGGGAGTCCTCGTAGGAATTTTCTCTTGATTTGAGACAGTTTAAATGGAATACATGATATTCTAGGACTAAAAATTTTTAGATTTCAATTTTATACCATTATTTGGGTATCTCATAAAATTTAATCTTATTTTTTTGTAAAGATATGTTTAATCATTATTTTAGTTTCAAGAACTTTCGCACAAAGCTTCTCTTGTTCTTTCATTTATCCTAATGTATATTTTTCTTATTCTTAAGGAGTTTCTTGAGGTGGCTTATTTGAAACCCGTTATAGTTTTTCTGCATTTTACTTCTTTACTTGCTTGCATTCATAAATTTCAGACATTCTCTATGGCTCATGTTTAGGAAACGAGAAACATAAAAATCATGGATTAATTTTAGGGAGTAGAGCCATTTTTATTCAAAAGATATTTATGTTGTGCACGTTTTATCCTGACTTTTAATTTTTTGTTTCATTATAAATATTACAAACTTTTTTTACCCTTTTAAAAGTATCCAGCATCTCTTTCCACTGTGAATTTAGGTGACAATTAGCTTTACATTGAATTGCACTACTCTAAAAATACTTATTTTACTCTAGAAATTCAATTCATGTGTAAGATGAGTGTTAATAGTTGCCTGAAACTTAAATGTGCAATGGTGCTATGCTATTTTTAGTCAAAATGTTTTTATTGAATTTTAAAATGTGAAAATAAAGGTTATATATAAAATACGAAACGTAAGTTTGTTGTTGAATACTCAAGGAATGAGGATTACCTGAAGAACAGGAAACATTATAAATGTGATAACTTGAGAACCTTTATTTCAGCAAAAAAAAACCCATCCAATTGTCTTTTCATCTTACTTAATAAACATGGAAACATTGCACGCTTTATAAATTATTAAAACAACTATTAACCGTAAGCATATATAACTTCCTGTCAATGCTTGGATATAACTTGTCGACCTTTTTATAGTTCTCTACACTAATGGGGTTTAGATTTCTCTATTCTATTATTCATGAGCCTTCTCTTGAATCCCCAGATCTTTCTTTCATATATTCGCAAAATTTTCACATTCAACTTATTTGTAACAAGTCCCACTTTGTGCAGGGAGAGTAGGAAGATGAAGATCCTAAAATGTGTCTGGTATAGTGTAAATGGTGAATGTCATGTCCTTCTTCTTGCTACTCGTAATATAGCCAAGGGAGAAAGGTTCTACTATGATTATAATGTTGATGAGAATGAATATGAGATCATTATTTTAGTTAAGGCCTAAGTCGCAGCTCTTTTCTCATCAAATCTGCACATAACAGAAATCTTTTCATCGCTCTTTTCCTGCTACTATTTTGTAGTAATAGTTAGGCAATATGGATAGTAAGTCGCCACAAGAATATTCTCTGGAGTTGAGGAAGTTTAGATGGAATAAATGATTTTCTAGGACTATTAATTTGTAGATTTCAATTTTATACCATTATTTATAATTCTCAACGAATTTAAACTTATTTTTCCTTAAAATTATAATTTTATATTTGTGTTATTTTTAAGAGCATTGGCGTTAAACTTGTCCTTCTCTTTCATTATCTTATTGAGAGTTTTCCTTAGGAGTGTCTTCATGTGGCTTATATTAAATTCATCATAGTTTTTCAGCAGTTTACTACTTTACTTTCTATCCATAAATTTTAGACATTCTTTATGGCTCACGGTCTTGAAAAGAAAAATATAAAAAATCTAAGATTAATTTAACAGAGTAGAGCTATTATTATTCATAATAGATTTATGTTTTGCACATTGATTGCACGACTTTTTTATTTGTTTTCTTAAAAATATTACATTTTTTGTTTACCCTCTAAAAGAATCCAATATCTTAGTTCACTTGAATTTTAGTTTACGATTAGTTGCATACATAGAAGCACTCCTCTAGAATATTTATTCTACTCTTGAAATTCAAGTCATAAGCAAGGAAATGTTAATAGTTGGTTTCGTTTCACAGGAACCATGTCGCTATGCCATTTTTGGCGCCTAAAAAATATGCATTGTATATTAAAATGTTAAATTAAAGGTTATCTATAAAGTTCCAAAATTAAATATGGCATAGAATACGCACGAGATGTGGATTACTTGAAGAACAAGGAGCATGTTAACTGTGAAAGCTTGATGAACCTTCTTTCAGCACAAACCCTGTCAACGGTCTTTTTATCTTGCCTAGTAAACGTGGAAACATTGCTTCTTTTATAAATTGTTTAAACAACAACTAACCATCAGCATGTTCAATTTCCTGTCAAAGCTTGGATACAGCTTGTCAAACTTTTCATATATCTCTACATTCATTGGGTTAGATTTCTCTGTTCTACTGTTCTAAATCTTTTTTTGAATCCCTTGTTCTTTCTTTCATATATTTGCAAAAGTTTCACATTCAACTTATTTGTAACAAGTCCTATTTTTTCCAGGGAGAGTAAGAAGATGAAGAACCTTAAATGTGCCAGGTTTTGCATAAATGGTGAATGTTGGGCCCTTCCTGTTACTACTCGTAATATAGCCAAGCGATAAAGGTTATACATTCATTATAATGGTGATAAGAATGAATGCAACACTCATTAATTGATTTAAATTCTTATTTTAAGCTTCTTTCTCAACAAATCAGTAGATAACAGAAATCTTTTTGTCCCTCTCTTTGATATAGATCCACTTTTGATTGTAGTTTGGATTCTACTCCTTCCCAAGGATCATTTCTTTTCCTTGAAGAACCCCTATTGAGGATTTTAAACTCCATACTCCAATAAGAAACTTATGAGGATTTAAGCCTCATAAACCTAATATTGAGAGGGTAAAGTTCTTTTGTAGATTGATAATTAGAACATTGAGGAAACAAAGGCCTCAAAACCCCAATTACACAACTAGAATACCCAACAAAAATTGATTCAAAGGAAGGAAACTCCTATCATTTAACTAATGAAAGGAATTTGAATGATCCATTGGTTCCATAGATTCTATAATCTAAGGCAACAATTGTTCATATCACTAAGGATATTAACCCTTAGCAAGCTAGTCTAAGAAGGTAAAGAAACCTAGAAGCAATCGCAAAATCTCTCTTAAATTTCAGCAAATTCATCAGTGTTGATTAAGAGTTATAATGGGATATTCTTAGACTAAATTCTAAGCATAGCTAACCTACAGCTTAATTACTTAAAATACACATTAAACTCTTGAGTAAAAATTGAAAAGACAAGCCAAATTTCAAAAGCCCCTCGATTATATAACATTAACTATCTCTTCAGTCGAACTCTACCAACAACGATACGGTCAAACCTATTGTCTGCGGTAGGGTAAAAACTCTTAAGACCTTTTTGCCCAGAACCCTACTGGCGACGGTAAGGGCAAGGCTACTGTCAGTAGTAGGGTGCCCTTTTCTAATGCTTAGCCAATTCTGTCCCTTAAGCTGCTTCCTTAAATGATCTTTGCTTATTGAACAAATGGAAAAGAACTTGAAAGTCTATCCTTGATCTCCAAGCTCTTCAAACTTGTTCTTGAAAGCTTCCTCCATGTAAGCTACTATGCCATTATCCTCATTTTCATTACAAGCCTTAAGTTACTTCATCCGAGCTCTAGTCATTGGTCCAAGCTTCAACTCTATCGATACTTGACTCTTTTGATATACATCATGCGCTCCCCCTTTGAAAAGAGTCGTGCTCAAATCTTCACCTACATCAAAAGGAGATAAATCAGAAACAATTAAGGTGGTACTAACATTGTGTTCGCCTGGAAGATCAATTCTATGAGCATTATCACTAAGACGCTCAAGGACTTGAAAGGTCCATCTCCACGAGCATGAAGCTTATTCTTGCATTTAGAAAGAAAGCGTTCCTTCTAAAGATGAACCCAAACCCAATCATCGGGCCCAAACACCACACGTTTTCTTCCAACATTCCGTGAAGCCACCAATTTCTTGTTCTTGGACACAATAGCTTCATGCACGTTAGCGTGAATACATTTGACCAATTTTGCCTTCCGTTTTCCATCCATACTCACAACATGATCTATAGGCAAAGGAACTAAATTTAATGGAGTTGAAGGATTGAAAACATAAACAACCTCAATTAGGAGAATAAGAAGTAATAGAATGTGTAGCCCTATTATTAGCAAACTCAATGTGAGGAATGAATTCTTCCCACAGGCGCAAATTCTTCTTAAGGATGACCCTAAGAAGTTTCCCAATGGTCTTATTGACCACCTCTGGTTGGTCATCAATTTGTGGATGGCAAGTTGTAGAATACAACAAATTAGTAACAATTTTCCTCCACAAAACACACCAAAAATGACTAAGGAATTTGGAGTCACAATTCGAAATAATAGTTCTAGGTATACTGTGAAATCATACAACCCAAGTGAAGGATAAGTTTGCAAAATGACTAGCATCATTGTTTTTCTTGGAAGGTATAAAATGAGCCATTTTAGAAAACCTATCTAGTACAACAAAGATAGAATCCATAGCCTTTGGTGATCTGGGCAATCCAAGAATAAAATCCATAGATATATCAACCTAAGGAGCTTTAGGCACTTCTAAAACGGTGTAAAAACATGAGGCAAAGAAGTAGATTTAGCCCTTTTACATTTTAAGCAATTTCCAATAAATCTTTCAACATCTTTTCTTATTTGAGGCCAAAAGAAATGTTCATGTAAGATATCATAAGTTTTAAGCATACTAAAATGTCCCATTAAGCTTCCATAATGAGCCTCTTTAACCAACAACAACCTAGTGGAACAAGACGGAATGCACAATCTACCATCATGGTAAAGAAAACCATCATGTATGAGATACTTATCATTACACACCAGCAATCAATCCTCAAATATATCTTTAAAATCAAGATCACTAGCACATAAATCCTTAAGCATCTCAAAACCAAGAATTTGACCTTGCAAAGTAGAGATAAGAGTGTACCTTCTAGACAATGCATCGGTTACGATGTCTTCTTTACCTTTCTTATTTCGGATGATGTATGGAGAGGTCTCGTTAAACTCCATCCATCTTGCATGCCTCTTGTTTAGCTTTTGTTTTCCTTTAAGGTGAACTACTCAATCTTGCCTTTAGCAACTCAAAAGCCTTCTCTTGCTTCTCCTTCCATTTAAAGCCATTCATCTTCTTAATCACATCCATCAAAGGACTAGCAATGATGAAAAAATCCTTTATGAACCTCTTATAGAAACTTGCCAATTCCTGAAAGCTCTTCACTTCAGATGCATTATTCGGAGTAGGCCATTCTTTGATTGCTTTCACCTTCTCTCGATCAACTTGAAGACCTTGAGAGCTGACCATATAACCTAGAAAAGTCATCTTTTCCAAAAAAAAAATTGCATATTCCAAGGTTAGCATATATCTCACTTCTCAAAACTAACAAAACATGTTTTAAATGATGCAAATGATCTTCATAAGTTTTGCTATAGATTAAGATATCATCAAAATAGACAACAACAAATTTACCAATGAACCTCAGCACATGATACATAAGTCTCATGAATGTACTAGGAGCATTAGTTAATCCAAAAGGAATACCTAGCCACTCATAAAGACCAAAATTTGTTTTGAAAGTCATTTTCCACTTATCCCCTTCCCTCATTCCAATTTGATGGTATTATGATTTCAAATAAATTTTAGAAAATATTTGTGAACCATGCAACTCATCAAGTAGATCATCTAACCTAGGAATAGGATGCCTATACTTGATTGTAATATTATTGATGGCTCTACAACCGACACACATACGTCATGTGCCATCTTTCGTTGGAAGTAGCAAAACAAGAACGGCACAAGGGCTCAAGCTTTCTTGAACATACCCCTTGGAGAGCAAATCCCCAACTTGTTTCCTTAGCTACTTAGTCTCTTCGGCAATACCGCTCCAAGTACCAAATCAATTTGATGCTTAATTCCTCTCAAAAGAGGAAGTCCACCGGGTATCTCTTTGAGGAACACATCCTTGTACTCTTCAATAATCTTCACTATGGAATTAGACAAAGAAGACAAATGATCATTAGAAGACAAAAATATACCTTTGCAATAGAGAGGTGAAACCATCTCTTCATTTTCAATGGCTTCTATGATCTCACTCTCTTTTGCATAAAAGCACCTATTTTCTCTCTTTCCACTATCACTCTTATGATCACTCGTTTTCTCATCTCTATTCAATTTTTGCTCTCTAGGCTTTTCCACACTCACTTTTCTTTCATCAATTTTTTTCCCCTCTTCAATGCTCTTTTTTTTCTCACTCTCTAGTCTCTCTTTTTCTCTCATTTTCTTTTGTTTCTCAAAGACATGACTAGGAGTAAAGGGATTCAACATAAACTTTTCACATTCTTTTCAAAGCTATAGGTGTTCTTCACACCATCATGGATAGCCTTTCTATCATATTGCCAATGACGTCCCAAAAACAAATGCCACGCTTTCATAGGAACTACATCACAAAGCATTTCATCATGATATGATCCCTTAGTAAGAGGTACTAGCACTTGCTTATTAACTTTACTTCCCCACTATCATGTAATCAATGAAGATTATAAGGCCTAGGATGATTAAGAAGAGGTAAATTCAACTTTCCAACAAGATATGTGCTAGCCACATTGGTACAACTACCAATATCTATAATAATATTAGCAACTTTTTATCTCCCACGAAGCATTTAGTGTGAAAGATGTTTTCCCTCTGGACGCTTGCTTCTTCCTTAAAGATTTTAGTAGACGAAGTTATAATGGTCACAAAGCTCATTCCCTCTTCAACAGCTTCAAAAGAATCAATCTCTTGATCTTCATTGCCTTCTTCCTTGTCAACAATATCATCTTGGCCATCATCTTCTTCACTTTTAATCCAACCATTCAATTCTTCATTAAAAATCAAGTTTCTCTTGGTAGGATAATTTACGGCTACATGTCCCACAACATTGCACTTGAAACACCCTGTTGGGTTGGTAATCAACCTTCCTTTTTCTTCCACATTAAGCTTAGAATGACCTCTAAAAGCCACCTTAGGTGCATCTTCTTTCTTTGGCCAACTTTTGTAGGTTGATCCTTGAGGTTTAGGCACCACACTCCTTGAAGAAGGAAGATTAGTTTTAGAGATACCAATCCTCTTCCTTTGATTTTCAATCTTGGTAGCCAACTGACACATGTCTTCATAAGTTGTGTAAGGGTACAGTTCTAGTTGATTAGTAATGTCCCTATTGAGGCCACTTCTAGTAATTGAAGCATCTTTATCTTCCTTCAAGCTCAATCTCAAAGTGTATAGTTCCATTTCTTGCCTATACTCTTCAACACTTTTGTTGTCTTGCTTAAGAGTCACAACTTGTAATGAAGCTCTCTATAATAATGTTCCAGTACAAATCTCTCCTTTATGAGTGTCTTCACTTCACCCCAAGTTTCTACCAGTTGTCTTAAATTTCTCAACCTTTAGGTGACAACTCTTTCCCACCAATGGAGTGCATAACCCAAGAATTCGGCTATGATTAGCTTCACCTTGGCAATGTCACTACAGTTCCATACCATGAATTAGTTCTCCACTTGTCATTCCCAATCAAGGAATATATTTGGATCACTATCACCCTTGAAGCTTGGCACCTTCCATTTGATTTTATCTAGAGACTTATCCCCTTGTTGATTACAATAGTACCCACCATGGTATTCTTGGAAAACATTAGGACCCTCTCCAAAATCGTCAAACAAATTATCCCCACACCATATTTTATGTCTTAGAATCTCTTTCACATTCTCCTCCCCTTCTTGCACCTCTAGCTTGTGATCTTCCTTGAAACGCACCTCTATGAAAGGGATAAAGGTTGTGAGCTGACATGTCATGGCGTCTTTGAGTAGACATATTGTCATAAGGTCTTTGATGATGAGGTGAATTAACCCCTCCATAATTATATCCAACTTTTAACTTTACTGTAGCACTACTCTTGCCCTCTTAAGTTTGTCCAAATCCCTAACAACACTTTGGAGTTATCTTACCAATCATTCAATTGGTTGTTGCATAGACCATAAAGTCTCATTGAGATTCATCTTTGTAGGATCACTTGTTCCTTTTTGATGAGATTGAGTGGGCAATTGACCTTCTCAAGACATTATAAAACCTGTGGCAATCACTCCCTAAGTGTTTACACTCTTTGATGATCACACAAATCACTCGTGTATAACTCTCTTAATTGGCTTTTATAAATATAAGCTTACCCTCTTGCCTTTTTCAAACACTCAACACTCAAGCCTCTATGATATCCTTAAACCTCTTAGCCAACTCAAACCAAGAACAACATTCCCAAGCAAGTAAATCAATGAAGGCACTTAGTTGGATAAGTATTCAATGAGGCAAAATATCAAACACTTGAGGTGTATTAATTTCAAAGAATGTAATATATGTAATTGAGCCAACAAAACAAGATCGATCATCAACAAAAGACTAGAAACAAACAAGGAAACAACTAGAAATAAAAAACAAAGCAATTCAAAACAATTAGACTAAACAAAGAACAAAAGAGTAATAAGAAAATTTTTCCCAGAAAACAGGGGATGACAAAGATCTTTTACTAAAAAGACGATATCTCAAAACCTACAAATCAAAATCAGATCAAACAAATTCTGGAAGATTCATCACATATGAGAATGAATTTAAGCACGAAGTTCATTCAAATTGAGTCAGTATAACATAAGATATGCCCAAATTAATCTTCTGCAGTCACGAATCTAAAACACATTTCACAAATCAATCCAAGTGACCAATCAATTGATCTCCAAATTGACTAAAAATTATTTTAATTGAATACTAAATCAATGTAGAACATCTCAATCACAAAATATCAAGAAATTTTGCGATTAATCAGTCAAATTTTAAATTGATTTTAGGAACTATTTTCCTGTACTTAGTTTTTGCATGATCTTCATGTGAATTTTACATATCATCAAGTACTTCTTCTTTTCTTTAATTTTCAGAAAACTTTAAAAACTTGCTAGACAAATTGACCTCCAAGTGGATGTTTCTCTGATACCGCTTTGATGTAGATCCACTTTTGATTGTATTTTGGATTCTACTTCTTTCCAAGAATCACCTCCTTTTCTTGAAGAACCTATATTGAGAATTTTAAACTCAAACACTCCAATAAGAGATCTATGAGCATCTGAGCCTCATAAACCTAATATTGAGAGGCTCAAGTCCTTTCTTAGATTTATAATTAGAACCTTTAGGAAACAAAGGCATCAAAACCCCAATTACTCAACTAAAAGTTCCAACAACAATTGATTTAAAGAAACGAAACTCCATGATTCAACTAATGAAAGGAATTTGAATAATCCATTGGTTCCATAGATTCTACAATATAAGGCAATAATTTTTCACAACATTAAGTAAATTAACCCTTAGTAGGCTAGTCTAAGAAGGTAAAGAAACCTCGAAGTAATTGGAGAATCTCTCTTAAATTTTAGCAAATTCATCAATGTTAATTTGAATGAGTTATAATGAGATATTGACTAAAGTCTAACCCTAGCTAACTATAACTTAATGACTTAAAAATAGCCATTAAAACCTTGATTAAAATTTGACCCTCAATTAGATCGCATTAACTATCCGTTCAGCTGAACCCTACCTGTGACGGTAGGTGAGACCTACCGTCGGCAGTAGGGCGGAAACTCTTCAGCCCTTCTTGTCCAGAAACCTACCAACGATCGTAGGGGTAGGGCTACCATTAGCAGTAGGGTGCGCTTCTCTAATACTTACCCAATTTTCTCCCTCAAGTTGCTTCCTTGAATGATCCTTTCTTACTAAAAATAGGAAAACAATTGGAAGTCTCTCCTTTATCTCCAAATTCTTCAAACTTGTTCTTCAAAGCTTCCTCCATGTAAGCAACCGTGCCATTATCCTCATTTCCATTGGAAGAATTGAGTTTCTTAATCTGAGCTCGAGTCATTAGTCCAAGCTTGTCAATCTTCAAACTTTCAATGTTCTCTACATTCAAGGGTTTTAGATTACTCTATTCTACTGTTCATAAGCCTTCTTTTGAATCCCCAATTCTTTCTTCTTATGTTTGTAAAATCTTCACTATTAAACTATTTGTAACCGATCCCATTTTGTTCTGGGAGAGTAGAAAGAAGAAGAACCGTATGTTTGTCAAGTAGAGTGTAAATGGTGATCGTTAGGTCCTTCTGGTTGCTACTCACAATATATCCAAGGGATAAATGCTATACAATGAATATAATGGAGATGAGAATAAATACCATACTCATTATTTTATCTACGTTCTGATTTGTAACTTTTTTTCTCAACAAAGTTGAAGATAAATGAATTTTTTTTCGCACTTTTGCAGTTGCTATTTGTTTGCAGTTCCAATTATGCCACATTGGTAGCATGTCTAGACTATAATTTTATCTGGATTTGTGGTAGTTTAAATGGAATAGATGATATTCTAGAACTATTACTTTGTAGATTCAAATTTATAACATTATTTGAGAATCTCATAGAATTTAATATTATTTTTTTGTAAAATTATCATTTAAAATTAGTGTTATCTTCAAGAACTTTTGGCACAATACTTCTCTATAAATTTACATGCTTGCATCCATAAATTTTAGACATTCTCTATGGCTCCTTGGGTGGAAAAGAAAATTATGAAAATATTTGATTAATTTAAGAGAGCAGAGATGTTATTATTCAGAACAAATTTATCTTACTTTTTATTTGTTTGTTTATAAAAACTTCAATCTTTTTACCATATGAAAGTATCCAACATCTTTGTTAACCACAATTTTACTTGACACTTAGCTGCACATTGAAATGCATTGCTCTAGAAATACTTATTTTACTCCTGAAATTCAAGTTATGTGCAAGTGAATGTTAATAGTTGCTTGAAATTGACATGAGCCATGGTTTTTATACTATTTTTGGCTTCTAGAAAATTTGTATTGTATAATAAAATGTGAAATTAAAGGTCATGTATAAAATGACCAATGTAAACTTTTTGAGGAATACTCAGGAGATGTGGATTACCTAAAGAACAAGGAGCATGAAAACTGCGATCGCTTGATGACCCTTATTTCAGCAAGAAACCCTTCCAGTAGTCTTTTTGTCTGCCATGATAAACTTGGAAACATTTGTCATTTTATAAATGGTTTAAACAACCATTCACTATAATTATATATAACTTCGCATTAAAGCTTGGACATAGCTTGTCAACCTTCACACTTTGTCATATTTGTCTACATTCGAGGGGTTTACATTTCTTTGGTCTACTGTTCATGTCCTTTTTTTGAATCCCCAGTTCTTTCATTCTTATGTTTGAATCACATTCCAAAAAGTTGTAACCAGTCTCATTTTGTGGAGGGAGAGTAGTCAGAGGAAGAACCTTAAATGCGTCAAGTCTAGGGCAAATGGTGAACGTCGGGTCCTTTTGGTTGTTACTCGTAATGTAGCTAAGGAGAAAGGCTCTACTATGATTATAATAGTGATGAGCCTGAATAACTTATTCATTATTTTATTCAAGTTTTTGATTTTCAGCTTTTTTCTCAACAAATCTGTAGATAACATAGATCTTTTCGTCGCTCTTTTGCTCCACTTATTATGTAGTACTTCTTAGGCAATATTGGTAGCAAGTCCCCACTCGAATTTTCTTTGGACTTAAACCAACTTGATGGAATGGACGATTTTCTAGGACTATTAATTTGTAGATTTTAATTTTATATCATTATTTGTGAGTCTATTCAAATTTAATCTTATTTTTTCATAAAATTATCATTTAATCTTTGTGTTATTTTCAAGAACTTTTGCATAAAACTTCTCTTGCTTTGTCATTTATCCTATCGAAAGTTTTGCTAACTGTTTATGAGTTTCTTGAGGTGGTTTGTCTTAAATTCGTTATAGCTTTTTAGCATTTTACTACTTTACTTGCTTGCATTCATAAATTTTAGACATTCTCTATGGCTCATTATTTAGAAATGAAAAACAAGAAAATCTTTTATTAATTGAAGGGAGCCGAGCAATTGATGTTTTGCATAATTTTTGCCCGACTTTTTATTTGTTTTATTATAAATAGTACATTTTTTACGCATTTAAAAGTATCCAACATCTTGGTTCACTATGATTTTGGGTGACAATTAGCGGCCCATTGAATTATACTACTCTAGAAGTATTTATCTTACTTTTGAAGTTCAAGTCATGTGCAAGATTAAGGTTAATAGTTGCCTGAAACTTACGTGAGTTATGGTGCTATGATATTTTTAGACAAAATTTGCATTGTATATTAAAATGTGAAATTAAAGGTTATGTATAAAATGAAAAACGTAAATTTGTTGTGGAATACTCAAGAGATGTGGATTACATAAGGAACAGAGAGAATGATGACTGCAATAGCTTGATGACCCTCATATCAGCAGAAAATCCATCCAACAGTCTTTTTGTTTGCCTGGATAAATATGGAAACATTGCTTTTTTTTTTTTTATAAATGGTTTAAACAAAAATTAAGCGCATGCACATATAACTTTCTGGCATGGCTTGGATATAGCTTGTTGACCTTTTCATATACCTTTCCATTCAGGGGTTTTAGATTTTTCTTTTCTACAGTTCATAAGCCTTCTTTTGAATCCCCAGTTCTTTCTTTCTTATATTTTTCACAATCAACCTATTTTGTTACTAGTCCCATTTTGGGCATGGAGTGTAAGAGGAAGAAGAACCTTAAATATGTCAGGATAGTGTAAATGGTAAATGTTGGGTCCTTCTAGTTGCTACTCATAATGTAGCCAACGAAGAAAGGCTCTTCTACGATTATAATGGAGATGAATATGAATACCATACTCATTATTTTATTTAAGTTTTGATTTTAAGCTTCTTTCTCAACAAATATACATATCACAAAAATCTTTTCATCGCCCTTTTGCTGCTCCTACTTTGTAATACAGGTTAGGCAACATTGATAGCAAATCCCAACAGGAATTTTCTTTTGACTTGAGGCAGTTTAGATGGAATAGACGAATTTGTAGGAATTTTTATTTGAAGATTTCAATTTTATACTATTATTCGGGAGTTCGAACAAACGTAATCTTATTTTTTTTGTAAAATTATCGTTTAATCTTTGTGTTATTTTCAAGAACATTGGTGCAAAACTTCTCTTGCTCTTTCATTTATCCTATTTTAAGTTTTGCTAACTATTTAGGAGTTTCTTGAGGTGGGTTTTTTTAGAATTTTAGTACTTTACTTGCTTGCATTCATAAATTTTAGACATTCTCTATGGCTCATGGTCAGGAAATTAATAACATGAAAATCTTGGATTAATTTAAAGGAGCAGAGCTTTTTTTATTCATAACATTTTTATGTTTTGCACATTTTTTCTAGACTTTTTTATTTATTTTATTATAAGTATTACAATTTATTTACCCTTTTAAAAGTATCCAACATCTTGATTCACTGTGATTTTCAGTGACAACTTGCTGCATATTGAATTGACTGCTCTCGAAGTACCTATTTTACACTTGAAATTCAAGTTATGTGCAAGATGAGCGTTAATTGTTGTCTGAAACTTATATGAACCATGGTTCTATGATTTTTTCCGTCTAAAAATTTGTATTGAATATTAAAATGTTAAATTAAAGGTTATGCATGAAATGAAAATTTTAAATTTGTTGTGGAATACTCATGAGATGTGGATTACCAAAGGAACAGGGAGCATGATGACTGCAATAGCTTGATGACCCTTATATCATTAAAAAACCTGTCAAACACTCTTTTTGTACACCGTGATAAACGTGGAAACATGTCTTGTTTTATAAATGGTTTAAATAACCATTGACCGCATGCATAAATAATTTCCTATCAATGCTTGGATATAGCTTGTCAACCTTCATACTTTACTAATATCTCTACAATTAAGGGGTTTAGATTTCTCCATTCTTCTAATTCTTTCTTATATTTGCAAAATTTTCACATTCAACCTATTTATTATAACTAGTCCTATTTTGTCCAGGGAGAGTAGAAGGATGAAGAACCTCAAATTCGTCAAGTATAGTGTAAATGCTGAAGTCACATCCTTCTCGGTGCTACTTGTAATATAGGCAAAGGAGAAAGGCTATACAATGATTATAATGGATATGAGAATGAATACCATATCAATTATTTTAATAAGTTCTAATTTTCAGCTTCTTTCTCAACAAACGGTATAAAACAAAAATCTTGTCGTTGCTCTTTTGCTTCTCCTATTTTGAAATACTAGTTAGGCAACATTAATAGCAAGTGCCCGCAGGAATTTTTTTCCGGACATGAGGCAATTTAGAAGGAATAAATTATTTTCTAGGACTATTAGTAGATTTCAATTTTACATAATTATTTGGGAATCTCATCAAATTTAATCTTATTTCTTTCATAAAATTATCATTAAAATATTTGTGTTACTTTCAAGAACTTTGGCGAAAAACTTCTCTTGCTATTTCATTTATCCTATCAAAAGTTTTGCTTACTATTTAGGAGTTGGTTGAGGAGGCTTATCTGAAATTTGTTGTAGTTTTTGAGCATTTTACTACTTTATGGCTTATGGTCAGGAAATGAAAAGCATGAAAATCTTTGAATAGTTCAAGAAAGAAGAGCTATTTTTATTCATAGCAGATTTATGTTTTGCACATTTTTTCTCCTACTATTTATTTGTTCTTTTTCGTAAATATTACAAATTTTTTAACCTTTTAATAGTATCCAACATCTTGGTTCACTGTGATTTTAGGAGACAATTAGCTGCATATTGAACTCACTACTCTAGATATACTTATTTTACTGTTGAAATTTAAGTCATATGCAAGATAAGTATTAATAATTTCTTGAAACTTACATGAGCCATGGAGCTATGCTATTTTTGGTCTAAAAAATTTGCAATGTTTATTAAAATGTGAAGTTAAAGGTTATGTATAAAATGCCAAAGTAAATATGATATGGAATACTAAGCAGATGTGGATTACATAAAGAATAGGGAACATTATAGGTAAGATAGCTTTTTTACCCTTATTTCAGTATAAAATACATCCAACAAGTCTTTCTGTTTGCCCTGATAAATGTGGAAACATTGCTTGTTTTATAAATGCTTTATAAAACCATTGATCATATACCATATATTACTTCCTGTTAGTGCTTTAATATAGCTTGTTAATCTTCATACTTTTGATATATCTGAACATTCAAAGGATTTAGTTTTCTTTGTTCAACTTTTAATGAGCCTTCTTTTGAATCCCCAGTTCTTTGTTTCCTATTTTTGCAAAATTTTTACATTTTAACCTATTTTAAAGAGTCCAATTTTGTCCAGGGAGAGTTGAAAGAAAAAGAACCTTAAATGGGTCAGGTATAGTGTAAATGGTGAATGTCAGATCCTTCTTGTTGCCACTTTTAATATAGCCAAGGGAGAAAGGATATACAATGATTATAGTGGAGATGAGAATGAGTACCATACTGATTATTTTATTTAAGTTTTTAATTCATCTTCCTTCTCAACAAATATATAGATAACAAAAATCTTTTCGTCGATCTTTTGCTACTTCTATTTTGTAGCACTAGTTAGGCATCATTTATAGCAACTCCTACTAGGAATTTTCTCTCAACATTAGGCAGTTTAAGTGAAATAGATGATTTTCTTAGACCGTTAATTCATAGATTCAATTTTATACCTTGATTTGGGAATCTCATCAAATTTAATCTCATTTTTTCATAAAATTATCGTTTAATCTTTGTGTTATTTTCAAGAACTTTGGCGTAAAACTTCTCTTGCTTTATCATTTATCCTATCAAAGGTTTTGCTTACTATTTTGGAGTTTCTTGAGGAGGCGTATCTTAAATTCGTATTAGGTTTTGATCATTTTACTTCTTTTCTTGCTCATATTCATAAGTTTTAGACATTCTCTATGGCTCATGTCTTGGAAATGAAAAAATGAAAATGTTGGAATAATTTATTGAAGCGGAGCTATTTAATTCATAGCAGATTTATGTTATGCACTATATTCCCCACTGTTTTTGTTTATTTATAAATATTACAATTTTTTACCCTTTATTTGAAAGTTTCCAACATCTTGTTCACTACAATTTTACGTGATAATTAGCTGTAAATGGAATTGCATTGCTGTAGATATACTTATTTTAATTTTGAAATTTATGTAATTGCTTGTTTTATAAATGGTTTAAACAACCATTGACCGTATGCATCTATAACTTTCAGTCGATTTTTCTTGGCATTAGCTTGTCCAACTTTATACTTTCCATATATTTCAACATTCAAAGGGTTTATATTTCTATGTTCTATTATTCATGAGCCTTCTTTCGAATTTCCAGTTCTTTCTTTCTTATGTTTGGAAGATTTTCACATTCAACCTATTATAAAAAGTGCCATTTTGTCTAGGGGGAGTAGGAGGAAGAAGAACCTTAAATGCGTCAGGTACAATGTAAATGGTGAAAGTCGTTCCTTCTTGTTGCTACTTATTATAAAGCCAAGGAAGAAAGGCTATACAATGATTATAATAGATTTGGGAAAGAATACCATACTCATTATTTTGCTTAAGTTATGATTTTAAGCTTCTTTCCGAACAAATCTGCTGATAATAGAAATCTTTTCGTCGCCCTTTTTTGGCTCCTATTTTGTAGTACGAGTAAAGCAACATTGATAGCAAGTCCCCATAGGAATTTTCTCTAGACATGAGGCAGTGTAGATGGAATAGATGTTTTTCTAGGACTATTAATTTGTAGATTTCCATTTTATATCATTATTTGGGAATCTTATCAAATTTAATGTTATTTTTTCGTAAAATTATAATTCAATATAATTTTGGTGCAAAACATCTCTTGCTCTTTCATTTATCCTATCGAAAGTTTTGAGTAGTTTAGGAATTTCTTGAGAAAGCTTATCTTAAATTCATTATAGTTTTTTAGCATTTTATTACTTGCTTGCATTAAAAAGATTTAGATATTCTCTATGGCTCATGGTCTGGAAATGAAAAACGTGAAAATCTAGGATTAATTTAAGAGAGGAGCTATTTTATTCATAGCAGATTTTTGTTTGCACATTTTTTCCCTACTTTTATTTGTTTTTTTCATAAACATTACAATTTTTTTACGTTTTTAAAAATTTTGAGCATCCTCGTTCACTGTGATTTTAGGTGACAATTAGCAGCACATTAAATTGCACTGCTCTAGAAATAGTTATTTTACTCTTGAAATTGCAAGATGAGTGTTAATAGTTTTCTGAAACTTACATAAGCCATAGTGCCATGATATTTTTAGTCTAAAAAATTTCCATTGTATACTAAAATGTGAATTTAAAGGTTATGTATAAAATTCCAAACGTAAATATCTTATGGAATACTAAGCATATACGGATTACCTAAGAATAGGGAGCTTGATTACTGCAGTAGTTTGTTGACCATTATTTCAGCAAACATTCTATCCGACAATCTTTTTTGTCTGCCATGATTAATAGTGAAACGTTGCTTGTTTTATAAATGGTTTATACAACCATTGGTCGGATGCCTTTATTATTTCTTGTTAATGCTTGGATAGAACTTGCCAACCTTCATACTTTTAATGTATCTCAACATTCAAGAGGTTTAGATTTCTCTGTTCTATTATTCATTAACCTTCTTTTAAATCCCAAGTTCTTTGTTTCTTATTTTTTGCAAATTTTTTACATTCAACGTATTTGTAAAAAGTCCCTTTTTCTCTTGGGAGAGTGGGAACATGAAAAACCTTAAATGCATCAAGTATAGTGTCAATGGTGAATGTCGGTTCCTTGCTGTTGCTACTTGTAATATAGCTAAGGGAGAAAGGCTATACAATGTTTTTAATTGATATGAAAGTTTCCAATAGGGAAATCAATCCAATATTTTCTGTCTCATTAATGGAAAACAGTGTACATTATATAGCGTGTCATTGTGACAAATCCTAAATAAAGTATGACTAGGAAACCCAAACAAATTACAACTCATAAATATACTTTGTCTAGGACTTTATAAGGACTAATCCTATAATAATAATTACATTTACATCATAATCCTTAATACTCTCCCTCAAGTTGGAGCGTGAATATCAGAAATGCCCAAGTTGGATGCTAATCGATGGAATTATGCGGGATGAAGAGCTTTAGTGAGGATATCAGCCGGCTGAAATTCGCTGCGAATGAAGGAGGGAAAAATAAATCCTGCTTGAAAAGCATCAGGGACAAAATGATAATCAATTTCAATATGCCTGGTACGTTCATAGAAGACAGGATTTTCGTCAATGTGAAGAGAAGCTTGATTATCACAATGTAATGGAATGGGGCGAGTTATAGGCACATGAAGATCACGTAGTAGGCTAGATAACTACTTTAACTCACATAAATTCATTGCCATAGAGCAATATTCAGCTTCGGCAGACGATCGAGAAACGATATGTTGTTTCTTCGTTTTCCAAGATATAAGAGATCCACCAAGTGAAATAAAATAGCCGATAACAGATCGTCTAGTAATGGGACAGGTAGCCCAATCAGAATCACAATATACAGTCAATAAAAGTGGAGATTTAGATTGAAGAAGAATGCCACGTCCAGGACTACTTTTGAGATATCGGACAACTCGGATAGCCGCATTCCAATAAGCTTGGCGAGGAGCTTGCATAAACTGAGTGAGCGTGTGAACAGAATAAGCGAGCTCAGGTCGAGTAAAAGTAAGGTAGATCAGCTTACCAATGAGTCTGCGGTACCATTCCGGATTTGTAAAATAAGCGTCAGTTGCCTTGGCTAGCTGATGATTAGGTTCAATAGGTGTAGATGCCAGTTTTGCCCCAAACAACCTAGTTTTGGATAGAATTTCCAAAGCGTACTTGCGTTGGCATAAAAATAAACCCGAAGGGTTTCTTGCAATTGGACATATCCCCCTAAAATTAGTAAATATATAACAATATGGCCTAACTGGCAATTAAAAAGAGCAGTTGCAAAAGAGTGAAGATAAGAGTTATATTATCTACACATTCGTTTAAAGAAGAGCTTCAAAGAAGAACTTAAATAAAATAGTGAGTATGGTATTCATTCTCATCTATATTATACCCATACTAAACCCTTTCTCCCTTGGTTAATTACAAGTAGCAACCAGAAGTACCCGATATTCACCATTTACAATATACCAGATGCATTTAAGGTTTTTCATACTCCTACTCACCCCACTTATAATGGTTGTTTACACAATCATAAACGAACGATGTTTCAAAGTTTATCAAGGTAAATAACAAGACTGTTGGACAGGTTTTTGGCTGAAATAGGCGTCATCAAACTATCATAGTCATCTTGTCCTTGTTCGTCAGCTAATCCACGTCTCTAAAGCATTCCACAAAAAATTTACTTTGGACATTCCATACATAACCTTCAATTTAAGGTGAATGGTTGTCTTAACTATTTAAAAATTGAGCATATTTCCACATTTACCAGGGCACGCAAATATATTATTGGACAGGGTTTTGGCTAAAATAAGGGTCATCGAGCTACCACAGTTACCATGCTCCCTGTTCTTCAGGTTAGCATATCTCTTGAGTATTCAACAAAAAATTTACATTGGGCTGTTCATGTATAACCTTTAATTTCACATTTTAATATACAATAAAAATTTGGAGGGGCAAAAAATAACATAGTACCATGGCTCATGTAAAGTTCAAACAACTATTAACAGTCATCTTGCACATGACTTGAATTTCAATAGTAAAATAAATATTTCTAAAGCTGTGCATTTCAATGTGCATTGTAACTTAAAATTGCATTGAACAAAGATGTTGGATAATTTTAAAGGGAAATAATTAGTAATATTTGTAAAAAAAAAAAAAAAGTAGTTAAAAAATGCACAAAACATAAATATTTTATGAATAACAGTAGCTCTGCTTCCTTATATTAATCCAAGATTTTCATGTTTTCTTTTCAAGGCAACGAACCATCGGGAATGTCTAAATTTTATGGATGCAAGCTAGTAGAGTAGTAAAATACTCAAAAATGATAGCACATTTAGATAAGCCAACTTAAGACACTACTTTACTGAAAGTGAAACTTTTAATAGGACAAATGAAAGAGCAAGAGAAATTTTGCACCGAAAGTTCTTGAAAATAAAAATAATGATTGAAAAACCTTAGAGGGGGGGTGAATAAGGTTTTTGGCTAATTTAAAAAATTCTTTTGTATGATTAGAAAGATAAACCTCCAATTTGTTTGTGAAAGATTTCTAAAAACTCTTTTTAATAGGAATCCACACAAAACACAATCTAATAGTATTGGCAATTAAGAAAGGAATAGGCACAGCAACTTATAGTGGTTCACTCTCTCAAAGAGTTACATCCACTACCTTGAGACTCAACCCAAGGATTTCACAAATTCACTAACTTTAAAGAAGGTTACACAACTACACAATGAGGTTCACCCTTCAAGGGTTTTAAACCAAAACCTCAAGCACAACAATACAACTAGTTAATCAAAGGATCACCCAAAGGGTTTTCCACAAACCTTTGATCACAATAAAAGAATAGAAAGAGTTAGGAACAATGTTACCAATTTAGCTTGTGAAGAGGAAGATTACAACTCAATGGTATACTTCTACAAGCACCTCTTTTCTTCTTCTTTGATGGATGATCAATAATGAAGCTCAAGAAGATTTTGTTTGGGATTTGAAAATAATTTGCAATAAATGAATTTTTGAAGCTCTTTAACTGTCTTGAAAGTTCTCAATGAATATTTCCCAAACTTGTATCTTTTATGGCTGAAAATCAAGTGTTTATATAGAGTTTTGAAGCACAAGACCGTTGTCTTTAGAAAATAGCCGTTATTTTTCAGAAATGATAGAAGCATTCTGTGCAACGGTAAAATTTGTACAGTAACAGCAAAAACCGGACGACCGGTTCTTGAAAACGGACTGTCGGTTTTTTAAAACAGAAAGATTCGGACTTGGAAAACGGACTGCCGAATTTCGATATATAGACAAATCGGACTGCCGGTTTTAAAACCGGATGACTGAGTTTTTGAACAGAAAGATTCGGACTTGATTTTCTGAAAAACGGACTGCCGAATTTTTACTTTGGAAAAAAAAATGGACGACCGGTTCTAAAACCGGACTGCCGAATTCATGTTTTTCTTAGCCAAGTTTCTTTTTAAACAAAAACTTTCTTCCTTGTTTCAAAAGCATGTATTCTTTGACAAACATTTTAAAGAGAAGAAAAAACATTCCAAAACATCTTCAGTCAAGAATACTTAGATTTTAACAAAAGATTATATTTTAGAAAAACATAAGAAGAGCTTCATGTATGATCAATTAATCAAAGACTGAGACTAGGGAGTTTACAAGATAGTACCTAGTTCATTCTATCAACACAATGCCTTCAATGTCTTCAATGATTTGATCTTGGCATGGCTTGATCTCTTCTTCTCTATTTTGCCCTCATCAACAAGATCTTTTGCTTGAGACTTTGAGACTTCACATGTTCTTCTTTTGTTCTATGAAGGGTTAGCTTACATACTCACACAAGCATATGTTAATCATAATCAAAACACAAGTATTCATGCCCTTAGGGCTAACAATGATAAATGATACTTTCACAAAAAAATAAGTTTAAATTTAATTCGATTCACAAATAATGGTATAATATTTAAATATAGAAAGTAATAGTCCTAGAAAATCATCTACTCCATCTAAATTTCTTCAAGTCTAGAAAAAAATTCAAGGGGGGACTTGCTATAAATTAGCATAACTATTTTTTTTAAAAAACCACGATGGAACTTGGTGGACATCCCCCCCCCCCCCTTGTCCCTCCCCCCTCCCCTAAAAAAAATTTAGTAGATACATAATAATATGGCCTAACTAGCAGTAAAAAATAGAAGTAGCAAAAGAGTACAAATTGGTTGAGAAAAAAGCTTCAAAGAAGAACTTAAATAAAATAGTGAGTATTGTATTCATTGTCACCTACATTATAACCAAAGTACAACCTTTCTCCCTTGGCTCTATTACAAGCAGCCATCTGAAGTACTCGATATTCACCAAGCTACACAAATTAGAAGATCTAGAATAATCAACTTTAGAAACAAGAACTCCTAAAATCAATCAAAAAAGGAAATTGGAAAATGATCAATCAAATTGCATAGGTTCATCAATCTAAGTAATCAATTGCTCATCTAATAAGGAAGCAAACTCTGAGAGGCTAAATAAGGTGGCTTAAAGAACCTTTAAACCATTAAAGAATCCTCTCGATTTCATCAATATTCAACTTTAACTTATTACAAAAGGAGGCATAATATATATTTATTTATATATGTAGAAAACCCTAACTACTCTCCTAAAACATAATTGGAATATTAAAGACCTAATTACCCTTGAATAAAGTTATTTTCAAAACCTTTGACAAACAGAAACAAGAATTAATAACTAAATTATCCATTTGGTGAAGCTAGTTTGAGACCTACCAGGGACGGTATGGTTGGAGCCTATCGTCGCCGATAGGTAGTCTTCACAACTCCCCTATTAAACTCGAGAGCTATCGGGGACGGTAGGGTAAGAGCCTGCCGTTTCCCTTGCTTCTTTTGTCATCCTGATGGCCAGAAGCTCCTAGTTTGATTCTGTTGAGCTTTTTATGATATTATTGTGTCTTGGAAGTCTTGTAAAGTCTTCCAAACCTTCCAATTAAATATGAGGTTTTCAATTGAAGCTTCAACCATGCATTCTTTCGTTCTCTAGTTGCTCCTAAGTAAATTGTTGAACAACCCTTTGTGGATTTCGTATCAGCAGTCCATTTCAATATGCAGCTAATTGTCACCTAAAATAGCAGTAAAACATGATGCAGGATACTTTTAGTGGGTAAAACTATGTAATATTTATAAAAAAATAAAATAAAAAGTTATGAACAAAAATTGTAAAACATAAATCTGTTATGAATAATATTAATAATTATGCTGCTTAAATGAGCCATACAATGTTAGTTATATGCTCTAGACCAATTGGTTTACATTTATATTGGTTATTTATGATGCGTGTATTTTGAATTGTATTTTATGCTATGTGTCATCAAGTATGTGACTTGATAGTAATACCCTTCTTGCTAATAAAATACTATTCTTGTTTGTTCCTAGTTTTATCACATCTTGTATTATTAAACTAGTATGAAGTTGATTAATGATCAAGTTTTACTGATCATGAATATGAGATATAAAATCAATTCATAAATACGTATTGAGAATATTGTATTGGACATGACCCAAAGTGAAGAAGAATTATTGCATGGGTTTAAGTCATAAGTATTTCTTCTTAGTCATATGTTTGGTGTCCTTTGACCTAATGTTTCTAATGCTTCTTGCATGGGGAGAAAATATGTTTTGACATAGTCAAACATCACTTTTAATCAGGTGCTTATTGTGACTATTGGTTGGGCTATTTTCTTGACATAGCTTGAATATTAGAGATAGTGAAAGAGATTTATCCTTCTCTTATTAGAGAGAAATATCCACGGGTCCCTTGATAAGGAAGACGGGAAAATACGCATGGCCATACTCAAATAAGTATTAATAAAGTATTATTAATATTATTTGTCGGAATAGTCTGCCTGGTGATTAAGTAAATGGTTAATTAAGTTTTATAATGATGAATTGGTCCATGCCTTATACTTAATTAGCATATCGTGTGACAAAAGCATTAAATATTAAAACTGATGTTAGGTTATATCTTTTACTTAACTTGGGTAAGCATAATGTCCATCTAGAGGCCACTTATGTTTTGTGGATAAATATCTAGGACATTTTTATTTACTGCCAACGTTAAGTGAACCCACAGAATTACGCACATAGACGATCTTGTGAGCACGATTTCCACGTTCAATGAATCTAGATCGTGTCTACATTCGTTGAACGTATACAAAAAGAGATCAGATTTCGTGTTGTATATATTTGTTAAGTTAAATAAGTAATATTTATTTATCAAATAAATAAAATTAATTACTTAATAATATTCATCCAAATGTTGGATGATTATAGGAATAGACGGACGAGATTAAATTATCATTAGATGACAATTAGGGTTCTGATGTGGACAGCTATAAAAGGTTATATTAACCTTTTCCGTAGGTGTCTTCCTCTGATAAAAGAAAAACTTTAACCCTAGAACGGCGATAATTGTGTCTTGCCTCTCTTTCTCTCTAATATTCCAAAGTATTGCAAAATAATTAGGGTTCCTTCGAAATAGTTTTCAGAATGCCGAAGGGCTAGCATCTCGTTTACTTGTAGAGCAGACTATCGCATTGATGCCGGTAGAGGGCGAAGCATAAACAACAATGCCTCCACACCTAGGGGAATCGAAATCATTGAGGTAGTTTTCTCTCCGATCGATTTTTCTGGTATGTGCGGATCCTGTTTGTAGTTTTTGTATTTTTTATTATGTTTTTGTCTACGAATTCTAACATAGAGAATGTCTGAAATTTACGAATGCAAAAAGCAAAGTAGTGAATTGCTAAAAGATTATAACTAATTTAAGATACGCCATCTCAAGGAACTCCCAAAAAATAGGAAAAACTTTCAATAGGATAAATGAAAAGGCAAGAGAAAATTTGCCTCAAAAGTTCCTGAAAATAATATATAAGTTAAACTATAATTTTACAAAAAAGAAAGATTAAATTCGATCAGATTCCCAAATAAGGTATAATATTGAAATCTACAAAGTAATAGTCCTAGAAAATCATTTATCCATCTAAACTATCTCAAGTTGAGAGAAAATTTTTGCAGCAGAAATAGCAGCAGAAAAAGAGCGACGAGAGGATTTTTGTTTGCAGCAGATTTGTTTGGAAAAAGCTACTTATCAAAACTTAATTGTAATATTTGTATAGTTTATGTCCCTTGGCCATATTACGAGCAAAAGGACTAGATATTCATCATTTGCACTAAACCTGACGGATTTAAGGTTCTTCTTCCTACACTTCCTGCAAAAATAGGATTGGTTAAATAGGTTTGATGTCAAAATTTTTCAAACACAAGAAAGCAAGAACTGGGGATTCAATAGAAGGCTTATGAATAGTAGAACAAAGAAATCTAAATCCTTTGAATGCTGAGATATATGAAAAGTATGAAGGTTTACAAGCTACACCCAAGCATCAACGTGAAGTTAATTATGCTTATGGTGAATGGTGGTTTAAGCTATTAATAAAAACAAGCAATTTTTTAGCATTTATCAGGGCACACAACAAGACTGTTGGATGGGTTTTTTGCCCGGAATAAGGGTCATCAGGCTATTGCAATTGTCATGCTCTATGTTCTTCAATTAATCCACATCTCCTGAGTATTCCACAACAAACTTACGTTAGGCATTGTTTACAAAGCCTTTTATTTCACATTTTAATATACATTGCAAATTTTAGAGACACCAAAAATAACATAGCATCATGGCTCATGTTTGTTTCAGGGAACTATTAAAACTCATCTGGCACATAACATGAATTTCAAACTTAAAATAAGTATTTCTATAGCATTACAATTCAGTGAGCAAGTAATTGTTACCAGAAATCGTAGTGAACCAAGATATTGGATACTCTTTTAGGGTAAAAAATTTGTAATATTTATTAGAAAGAAATAAAAAGTCCTGCAAAAAATATGAAAAACATAAATTTATTATGAATAATAATACCTCTGCGTCATTAAATGAACCAAAGATTTTCATGATTTTCTTTTCCAAACAATCAGTCATAGAGAATGTCAAAAAATTTAAGGATTGAAGCAAGTAATTTAGTAAAATGATCAAAACCTATAACAAATTTAAGATAAGCCGTGTCAAGAAACTCATAAATAGTAAGCAAAACTTTCAATAGGATAAATGAAAGAGCATGAGAAGTTTTGCGCAAAAAGCTTTTTAAATACAACAAAGGTTGAATGATAAATTTACAAAAATACACGGCTAATTCTATGAGATTCCCAAATAATGGTATAAAATTGAAATCTAGAAGGTAATCGTCCTAGAAAATCATCTATCCATCTAAACTTTCTCAAGTCCGAAGAAAATTCCTTCGGGAACTTGCTATTGATGTGGCCTAACTATTTTTCTTAAAAGAGGACGGAACCTGGTAGGCATCCCCTCGATATTGTTAGATATATATTAACCCAACTAAACTAGCACTACAAAATAGTAATAGTAAAAGAGTGAAGAAAAGGTTTCTGTTTTCTACAGATTCATTGAGAAAACATCTTCAAATCAAAACTTAAATAAATTAATGAGATTTTATTCATTCTTATCTCCATTATAATCATAGTATACACTTTCTCTCTTGGCTACAATATTAGTAGCAACCATAAGGACCCGATATTCACTATTTACACTATACCTGACGCATTTAAGGTTCTTCTTTTTCCTACTCTCCTTGCACAAAATTGTGATTGTTTCAAATGGCTTAAATGTAAAAATTTTTCAAACTTAAGAAAGAAAGAACTTGGGATTGAAAAAGGATTACAAACAATAGAATAGAGATATCTTAACCCATTTAGTTTAGAGTTATATGAAAAGTATGAAATTTCACAAAGCTAGATGCATGCATTGAACAGAGGCTATATATGCTTATGGTGAATTACGAGCATAATTTAAAGTTTATCTGGGTACATAACATGATTGTTGAATGAGTTTTCGGCTAAAATAGGGGTAATCGTGCTAACATAGTCATCATCCTGCCTGTTCCTAAGGTAATCCACATCTCGTGAGCATTTCATAACAAATATAGTTTGGGAATTTTATACATAATCTTTAATCTCATTCTTTAATATACAATATGAATTTTGAGCCAGAAAAATTTACCATTGCACCAAGGCTCATGTCAGTTTCATGCAACTATTAACATTCATCTTGCACATGACTTGAATTTTAATAGTAAAATAAGTATTTCTAGAGCAGTGCATTCCAATGTGAAGCTAATTGTCACCTAAAATTGCACTAAACCATAATGTTGGATACTATTAGCGAGTAATTTTTTTTATATGTATTCAAAAAAAAAAAAATAATGTCTAAAATTAATCCAAGATTTTAATAATTTTCTTTTCCAGATAATGAGCCATAGAGAATGTCTAAAATTTATGGATGCATGCAAGTGAAGTAGTAAAATGCTAAAAATCTATAACAAATTTTATATAAGCCAAGAAACTCGTAAACAATGAGCAAAACTTTCAATAGTATAAATTAAAAGTAAGAGAAGCTTTGGAAAAAGCTTTTGAAAATAATAGAAAGGGTAAATGATAATTTTACAAAAAAATAAGATTAAATTCGATGAGAATCCCAAATATGGTAATAGTAATATAAAATCATCTATTCCATCAAAACTGCCTTAAGTCCAGAGAAAATTATTGTTGGGAAATGCTATCAATGTTGCCTAACTAGTACTACAAAATATGAGCTGCAAAAGAGCGAAGAAAAGATTTCTTTTACCTACATATTTGTTGAGGAAAAAGTTGCAAATCAGAGCTTAAATAAAATAATGAGTATTTTTTTTATTCTCATCTCATTTACATTTATTGTATAGCCTTATCCCTTGGCTATATTATGAGTAGGAACCAAAAGGACCCAACGTCCACTATTTACACTATACCGGTGCACTTATGGTTCTTCTTCTTCGTACTCTCTTAGCACAAAAATGGGACTAGTAAACCAATTGGTCGAATGTGAAAATTTTGCAATCATAAGAAAAAAGAACTAGGGATTCAAAAGAAGGCTTATGAACAGTAGAATAGAGAAATCTAAACCCCTTGAATATAGAGATATATGAAAACTATAAAGGTTGACAAGCTATACCAAAGAATTGACAGGAAGTTATATATGCCTACGGTGAATTGTTGTATAAACCATTTATAAAATGAGCAATGTTTCTACGTTTATCAGGGCAGAAAAATGATTATTGGATGGGCTTTTTGCCAAAATAAGGGTCATTGACCTACTGTAGTTGTCATGTTTCCTGTTCTTAAGGTGACCAACATCTCTTGTCTATGCAACAACAAATTTAAAATGGGGTATACATAGATAACCTTTAATTTCACATTTTGATATACAATATAAAAATTTTGAGATGCATAAAACTGCATAGCTCCATGGCTCATGTAAAGTCAAGCAACTTAACAATCATCTTGCACATGATTTGAATTTCAAGAGTAAAATAAGTGTTTCTAAAGGAGTGCACGATAGAGTTGATTTTTAATACAAATAAACACCTTAAATTTTAATTATTAGACTTTGAAAATATTTTATTTATTTATTAGTCATTGTTATTATATTTAATTCAATTTATTTATCTTTGTGCATATTTCTAAAAAAATGGAAAATAAAGATTCCTTAGTAAATTTGGTAAAGGGAAGAAAGAGTGCACATGGTCAATAGGGAATAGAAGATAAAAAAAATAATAATAAAGTATATTACCTACTGCAGTATTTGAGTACTTTAAGGATTAAGATGATTTTGCCTCTTTTTTGTCTATATATAGAAGAGCCACACAAGAAGGGTGGGGGGAAGATTAAAAAAAAAAAAAAAAGATAAGAGTTGCGGTGACTTTCAATTGGAGAAGAATAAAACCATGATCTACTTCATGAATTTGGTTCCTTCCTTCCCTTTAACCATGAGCTAATTTTCTTTTTAGAATCTTGATGAAACCCTAGCCATGTGTTTTTTGTTGATTTTATTTTGGGTGATTTATTATGATATTTGTGTGATTACATATCTTTGGATGTTTCTTAGTTTGATGTAATTAATTCTTTGTGATTGTTCATGTAGAATAATTATTTGGTTTAATTGATATTTTTATCCATGCTTGATTCTTGTAATCTTGAGTATGAGGGATATGTGATTTTTGCAAGTATATTGTGGGTTTTAGAATTTGAATAGTTCATGCTAATTTTAGATGATTTATGTCATAGAATTGAATAGGTCATGCTAATGGTTAGATGTGTTATGTCATGCATTTAAGCACAGTGTATTTCTTTAGTGAATCTAAGCTCGTAGCCTAGATCACCACATAAAGGTCTGATCTTTTCTCCTAAGTAAAATTGAAAACATTGTTATATAGGTTAGTGGTGGATTCAAGGTTCTAAATCATCTTCTTTGATCAACCTCTTGTTATTTTTCATTTAGTTATTTTATTTATTCGTTTTAATTAATTTAGGAATAATTTTAAGATAATATAAATTTATTGTTCTTTTTATGCAATTAATTTAAGGAGATAGTAATTTTAGTAGTTAAGCCTTTCTCTGTGGTTCGATACCCTGATACTTCTATATTACATTGATCTTGTGCACTTGCAAGTATTGGGTTTAGAAGATAGTTATAAAAATTCAGATCAAGTTTTTGGCGCCGTTGTCGGGAAAGGGTTAAACTAATTTCTTGTGTTATTGTCTCCTAAATTTGTTAGTATTTTATTTATTTATTTATTTATTATTCTTGAGAAAAAAAAGAAAACATTTTTATTGTTCTCTTAGTTATCTTCACCGTTTTTTAATTATTTATTTTTATCTCACTTGATTGGTAAAAAGGTACAAGTGTTTGTTTTGGAGGGTAATCAGACAACATATCATTATCATGAGGCTAAAGAGATGGTGTACTATTCTTTTGAACATGCACTAATATTGTCTTTGCTAGTAGGTTGTGTTGTTCTTTTCTTTGTCTCTTCTCTACTCCTCGCATTCTTTTATCATATTATGGACAATGTAGGGTCTAGGTGTGGGGGAGAGGCTTCTATTTCTATGTCAATTATTTTTCTTAATTTTTGTTTTTCTCTTCTTTTTTGGTTCAATTTTTGCTGATTTTATTTTATTTTATTATTTTTTTTACATTATTTTGAGAAAAACCAAAAAATATGATTTCACTTAAAGAATGATTCTTTTTGAGTTCCTTTAAACATGTCTTGAATAAGTTGAGAAAAGTACTTGTTTTCTTGTTTTTAATTAGAGTGACAGACTTATGTTCTATATCTGTTATAACTCTTGCATGACTTACACTTGAGCACATGGGTTATTGTTAGTGTTTAATAAATCATTTACATTATTTTTGAGTTGCATAAAGTTCATAAATCCCTTCCTTATATTCTAGAACTTACTTGAGTACCTCTTGAGGCGAAATAGAAAGGTTTTCTTGATTTGACTCAGAGACGACGGTCATAGGCCTTCTTTGAATCATTTCTGCCTTTCAAGCTTACCAAATCTCATGATTTTTACCGTAGTATCCTTTTGAGCCTTAAATGTTGTTTTCTTTCTTTAAGCTACTTAAATATTAACCCTTAATCTTGTAGAGAGTTTAATGCAAACTTCTAACTTGTGCATCCATGATGGGTTATTGTTTTGTGTGCATGGAAAAAGAATAAGTTATTTTGACAAAAGGGAGAAGAAAAAGAAAAAAATTTATATGACTTTTTGAGCTAAAAGAAAAAAAAAACAAATGTATTGAGCTAAAAAAAAAAGAAAAAGAAATAAAAGTTGATACATGATTGTTACAAGTCATAAGGTGCAAAGAAGAAAAAAAATCAAGAGGCCCGAATTTGGGAATGTAAGAAAAAAAATGGCCTTAAATGATGGAATTTTGAGAAAATAAAGATGGTAGTTGATGAATGTGTTAATTTAAAAAAAAAAAAAAAGAGGAAGCAAAAAACAAAGTTAGAAGTTTTTCGAAATGTTAAAGTATCCATATTCTTTGCAAGCTCTCTTTTCTTTGTATTTGAATTCCTTACCTTCATTTGATAACCAACACCTTAACCTTACATTACAAGCTTTAAAGTCCTACCTGATTTGAGTTGAGTTTGAGAATCCTTGATTAGTGGAGAGAAGGTACAAAGAGTAAGTCTATGAAATGAACTCTTGTTGAGATTTGTTTTCTATATGTAGTTTGGAAATTTTGTTTAGTATTTATTTTACACTCTCTTATGACCACGATCACATCTTACACAAGTTTTGCATTAGTTATAGGGATAATTGAATGTTTGTTTGTTAACTTAAGCTTGAAACTAAGAAGAAGAGTACTTGTCTTGATAAGTTTGAGTTCTTGATGAAAGGTACTTAATTTTGATTATTCTGTGTCTTTTCTAAAGTTTGTTGTTTATTTGACTTTGTTGGTACGTCGTCTGCAAACTCTCACGAGACCATACTCGTCCACTAGGGATGGCTCTTTTCCAAACGATCGCTCCTAATTCTTCAAACTCCATGATATGGTTCCTTCCAAGCATTAATGTCCAAGTGCAAGGATGCCCAAGAGAAATCCTATAAAAAAAGTGTAAAAGGATTAAATTAAGTTCCCTTGAGAAAGTGATCAAAACGTAAATAATAAGTAGGAGTAAAGAAGCTTGTTGCCTTGTAGATGTGGTAGTCTAGATTCCTCTCATTCTCCATGTTTTGTATGGAAAAATTCTGCAAACATGAAGAATTTCTAAGAAGAATAGAGTTAGTTTGGTTAGTAAAAACACGAACTACCTCACTCTTATCAAGAGCAACTACCTCTTTTTCTTTTTGCTGTTCTTCTATACTCTCTTGTTTTTCACTGAAGCACTCATTTTCTTTCATATTCTCACCTTTCTCAATGTCATAGTTTTTTAAGTTCTCACTCATCTTTTTCGCACTTTTCAAATTAGGTAGAAATGGAATCAAAGACACATAATCTGTCAACTAATCTCTCTTTTTCTTCGACTCCATCTTGTTCTTCAATCTCGATTCTCTCTATTTCAATGTTCTTATCTCTCATAAAATCAAAATGTTCCACATTAGATATCTCTTCCTTAACATGTGTTGTAGCACTTTTTTCAACTTCAATTGTAGCTTGTGGAAGCTCATTTACTTTTGAAAATTCTTCAATCCTTGATGGTTTCACGATTTCTACCTTTGCAACTCTTTGAGATGGCATGAAAAGTTGTTTTTCTCCACATATTTTAGCCTTCATAGTGCTCTTTTCCTTTTTCTTATGCTCAAACATTCTTACCATTTCTTTCAACTTTTTTTGCTCTTCCTAAATTTTATGAGGTGCCAAAGAATTTAGAATGGATATCTTGACATCTTTGTTGAAGTTGTAGGAATTCTGGTCCCCATTGTATATAGCTTTCCTATCATATATCCAAGGACTTCCAAACAATAAATAACCCGCTTGCTTGGGTGCTACATCACATAACACAAAATCCTTATATATTCCTTTAGATAGACACCGACACTTGCTTAGTGACTTTATCTCATCACTATCATTTGACCAATGGTGTATGTAGGGCTCAGGGTGTTCCAGAAGAGGCAAATTCAACTTCTCCATGAGGTAAGTACTAGCCGTATTAGCACAACTACTACCATCAACAACAAGATTAGCAACTTTGCCTTCCACAAGGCATTTGATATGGACTACATGCTCACTTTCTCTTTTCCTTTCATAGACATTTTCATCATATAAGCTCTCAAAGTAAACTTCTCTACCATTACTATGATGATACCCTTATTAACAATCATAAGGACTACACTCATACGAATCATATCTAGCATTGACTCTTTCATAACCCCCATAATCATCATAAGAAGTATGCTCAAAAGATTTAGTATAAGAAGAGAAGTTACCAACTCCAACATGTCTTCTAGGAGTGAAGTTTTCAATTCCATGGTTGTTCCACCATAAACATTGACTCCATTGCCACCACCATGATGGAAATTATACTTAGCCCTTGCAAGCTTAGATTGATAATCCTCTTGTTTGCCCTTTGCTTCCATCATTTTTTATGATTGACTAGACTAATCGTACTCCATTTATTTATTGTTTAAACCTTCACTAAAAAGCTAGAAAACTAGAAAAGGACCTCCAGTCACCCCCTTAGTGTATTCGCTCTTTGGATGATCACTCATCCACTCGTGTATGCTATGTTCAAGGCTTTTGACAAAATAAGCTCACCCTCTTGCCTTTTTCCAATCACTTTCCTCTAAGGTTCTATAGATTATTCAAACCTCCAAACCAATTCAACCAAAAGCAACAACCCAAGCAAGCAAAACAATCAATGCACTTAGTTGGATACAGGAGTTCAAAGAATCAATGTATCAAACACTCGAGGTGTAAGGAGTTTCAAAGAAATAATCTATGGAAAAGAGCCAACAAACATAGTTGACCATCAAAGAAAGAGTAGAAACACACAATAAAACAATTAGATGTGAAATTCAAAGCAATTCAAAACAAACTAAGATAAACAAAGAAAAAAGGAGTACTAAGAAAAAACTTTCCAGAAAACAGAGGACAATGACACCCTGTGACTAAACCAGCAATAACTTTGCAAGTATAGGTCCAAATCGAGCAAAAAAACTTTAGTTAGATCCTTTACCCGATGTGGATAAGGCTAAGAAGAAATCTTGATAGAATTGAAAATTATAACATAAGATGTGATCGATGTAATTTATAATTTTCTAGAACCGAGATCTCGAAATAGCTTTCAGTTTTCAATCAAATTGAACAAGAAAATGAACTCCAAATCAATTCAAATTAGTTTATAAAAAGCTGTAGCTAGATGAGGGTAAATTTGAGCACAAATTTCATTTGAATTGTGTAAGTATAACACAAGATATGAAAAGATAAATCTACACTTCCCAATAAGTGTTGATTTCTGGACAGATCGAAAGTTTTAGTCAATTCTATCTATCAAATCATGTCCAAATCAAATGAAACCAATTGCAAACATTCATTAACTCTTAATATTTGAGATCTGTGTCAAATAGTTTCAAAAATAAAACAATACGATTTCTTATCCAACAAATCTTATGGGATCACTTTTTGTCCGAGATTTTGCATGATCTTCATGTATTTTTCATGTATCATTGTATACTTTCTCTTTTTTTTTTTTTTCCAAAAAATTTAAATCAACATTAACATAAATTATCCTTCAGTTGGAGGTTTCCCTAATACCAATTTGATGTTAATCCTCAATTTGATAGCAAATTGAATGAATTACCTTCCCAAGTTCACCTCATTGATGAAGAGCTTCTATTAAAGATTTTGTAGTTCTATTACTCCACTAAAGAACCTTTGAGGAACTAAGCCACAGAAAACCAATAGTGAGAGGAGAAACTCTTTCCAACTTGATAGCAAGAACCTTAGGGAAACTACGGCCTTAAAACCCAAACTACACAAATTAGAACACCTGTATTTAATCAATTCTAGAAACAAGAACTCCTAGAAACAATCAAAGAAGGAATTGAAAATAATCAATTGCCATCTATCAATTCATCAATCTAAGTAATCAATTGCTTACAAACTAAGAAAGCAATCCCTTAGAAACTAACTAAGATGTGTTGAAGAACCCTACACAACATTGGAGAAAACTCTCAATTCAATTCATAATATTTATCAAAGTTGTTTACAAGAGAAGGCCTAAGTAGGTATTTATAGAGAAAACCTACTCCTCTATAAATTTATAGAGAAGGCCTAAATGGGTACCATGGGGACTTGTTAAAATGTCTATAAATTTAACAGAAATAAGTTTTAGATATCCTAAAGGGGTAATAGAGGATGTGTTAATCAAAGTTAATATTTTAATCTTTCCCATTGACTTTGTAGTTTTGGATATGAAAGAGGACATTGATTTCCCTGTTATTTTAGGTTGCCCTTTCTTACATATGTCTAGGGCATTAATAGATATGAAAAAAGAGAAGTTAATCCTAAGGGTCAAAGGAAACGATATAATATTCCAATTTCTGCGGGCCCGACCTCCCCATCTAAAACTAAGAATACTTCATACACAATAGCTTCTAAAACTAACAAAGTATTCTCAATCATGCTGGAACCCACTAGAAAAGAAAGCAAAGAAAAGCCAAGAAGAAAATGGAAGAAACGGAGGCAACTCGCTTCCAATAAAAAAAGTGGCAAGATAGAATGTGTGTTGGTACGGAAGGACTTAAAGAAAAACTTGGATTACCGTGACCTAGGAAGTGCAATTAGCACCTAAGAAAGGGGAGTACTTTTGTAATTGTAAATTGTAAAATTATATTTTTACATTTTCCTATTTCGTCTTTTCGGTTTTCACTTCGCTTTAATCGTTTGTTAATTTTGTCAGGACATTTGGGAAGAGAAAATGATAACCTAAAGGCCTACAAGAAGTTAATTTGAATTTACAAGGTAGGGGGCTTGAACGGGGTTCAAAAATTGCAGAAACCAAGCAAACTGGAGGTTTAATAGCAACCTACTGTGGATGGTAGGTTGCCCGACCATTGCCAGTAGGCTACAGGCGAGCATGGGCATCCTTCGGCAGCAACCTACCGTAGACGGTAGGTCTGGCCCTACCATTGGCGGTAGGCTATAGGGATTTCTCGGCACTAGCAACCCAAGACCTACTGCGGTCGGTAGGTCTCGCTCTACGATCAATGGTAGAGTCCAGGTAAGTTCCAGTTCCGGAGGACCCAATTTTGGGTTCCAAATTGCGATTTTCGGACATTTTTACTGCACTTTTCTTGCCTTCTATCTTCCAAAACCTATACAAATTTTATTTTCCCTCTTCTCTCAAAGTCTTCATAACCTCCTCTCACCTTCACAACTCCCTCAACCATTCTCCATCTTCCTCCACAACTCCGGCAAAAATCCACTAACTTCGGCAAGAAGAAGGCAGCTACATTCTCTCTCTCTCCCTATCTTGGTTGGTACTTTTCCTTCTCTCTCTTTCTCTCTTTTCTATTCTTCTATTTCTCTTTTTTCTCTTAAAAACCCTCTACCTCCTCCACTCTTCTTCTCAACATTCTAACAAAATTAAACCACATAATCTTCTGCTTCTTCCATTTTTCTCTCAAAAGAACCCACCTTTTCACTTAATTTCTTTTCCCCTCTACCTCCTCTTTAAATTTCTTGTTTTAGTAATTTCTTAAAATTTCGGGTTTTCTTGTTAATTTATTGTTACCTACTAACCTAGTTTTGTGTTATATTGTGTTGTCTAACAAAATTATACAGAAAAGGTCCAAGGAAATTTTCCGGCAAGAATGCCAGTGAAATTCCGGCAAACTCCAGCAGCATTTCGAGAAAGACATAGAAAATAGCAAACTTTCGAGGAAAATAGTTGTTTTCGCAAACGATTACAAGTCTATTCTAAACTTTGTCTCCCTTTGCCTATGGTTTAATTTTAAGTTTTGGACTTGATTATATGCTTTTAATTTTTTAGAAACATCGTTATTATTTGTGTAATTTTTCTCTTACTTATTGCAGACTATTACACTAAGGGGCTATATAGGACACTATTACACACACAGGCTACGATAGTATTTTGATTTTTGTGCATTTTTGTGTTCTTATGATTGTTTATGTTGGTGTCTTTTGGTGTTGCGTTTTTCCCTCTCGTTTTTCCTATCTTCCTTTTCATTCCTATTCTCCTGATGGCTCCTAAGAAAGCTGTAGCTTCTTCCTCAAAATCTAAGTAAAAAAGGGCTAGAGTCGAAGGGACCTCTCCTACCCCACTCCTAATGTACTTCCTTTCCCTGAGTGTCTCATGGATTCCGCCTGGGAATGGCTCACTGAAAGGGCATCTCTTAAGATGATTGTTGAAAAATCTTTTGACAAAAAGGTCATAGAACATGTTAGGCTTGAAAATCTTTTTAGAGGGTTGGGTTCCTCTCCTCTGCCTCTCTGGCGATTACTATCTAGACCTTCTCTGAGAATTCTACGCGAACATGCTTCATAAAACAAACAAGGATCTTCCTACCATCATCTCTTATATCAAAGGGGTTAGGATCATTATAGAAATAGACCGTTTGGCATCCATCCCTGGGATTCCGGACAATGGGAACATAGTCACTGTGGATTTGAATAGGAGGTCTATAGATTAGGACCTGGCCTAGAATTTCCATTCAGCTTGTAGCCACTTTAATATCCAGCACCAGGCTCTCGATTGTCGTAGAATATTTCATGGGGCGATTTTCTATCCCTCTTTCCACGGGCTTCGCTTACTTCTTTGGCCACACTCTTGTTCAAAAAGGGGGCAGATTTAGTGATGTCCGTATCGTAGATATGTACTTATTAGATAAGCTCCACAAGAAATTCCCCCTTTCTCTCTCGTCTTTGATAATCCATATGATGCACAACACGGGTTGAGATATTACTAAAAATCGTGTCTTTCATTACCCTGTAATATTATCTCGAATATTTTTTGTTTTAAATTTCAATTTTGCAGGAGAACGACAACAATCAATCGGGCCACAACAAGCGATTCAATTCACAACATTCAACAATTGTAGTTATCAATGGGACGATAGGAGAAAAGAGTGAACCCCTCCCCTCTTCGAAGAAGGTAGGTTGATGGTGGTTTTCAACCAATAAAGAAAAACATTCGATCTCGCATTGGAGCGTCGTCCTCGCAACGAGGTGAGGATGATGATGAGGTCGAAGCCTCGGACGATGAGAAGGATGAGGCCGATGCTAAAAACACGATCCCGATGGATGAATTCCAAACAGATATGCAGACTGCGTTTGAGCATCTCCTGATCAATCAAGAAAGCCAAGGGATGCAATTGAATGAAATAGCAGAGTCCACTCGCCACTGTGCGGACGAGTTGGCACATCAGAGGGCATATATGGATCGCCAACAAGTGATGCTAGCCCGCCTATGCAACAAATTCATGCCTGGTCAAGGCAGTAGTAAGGGCGGCAGCATGGATTGAGTTCCACAGTAGGGAGGTTTATGTTCTTTTCCCTTATTTTATATTTTTGTATTTTATTTGATTTCTTTTTATTTTTCTTATTTATTTTATTTGTTATTTGTATTTTCTTCTTTTATTTTATTTTTGTGTGGAGATGGCTTCTCGATATGGTTTTATCATTTTACATTTGTGGGATTACTTCCCATGTGTGTTTGTTTTCTTGTTTCTTTTAGTATAACCCCCATATTTAGTACAATGTGATTTTAAGTGTGTGTGTGTGTGGAGGAGGGGGTATTTTCGTTCCTCTAATTTTTTTTATGTTAGTCTTTTTTATTATTTTTCTTTGTTTAAGCTTGCTTCTGTGAGTCTCTTTGTTCGTTTTTCTACAAGTTTTTTTCCCTGTTAATCTCTTATTTCAAAAACTCCAAAAAAAAAAAAAAGGAAAATTTAAGAACTCCAAAAATATTTTGTCTGTTTCGTTTTACTTCCTTATTTTAAAAATCCAAAAATAGTTTATTTTCAACACTTTTGATAGAGTTTAAAACTGAAAATTCCTTAGGTTTTCGAAAAAGGCTAATTACTTAATTACTTTGAAAACTATATTTACTAAAGTTGTACTTGATCAATTGTTTATGCACTCGTGAATGCTTTTGAGTAATAGAAATTTAAGAATCTTGAGTACTTAGCATTATGATAATAATTTTTGAACCTTGCCTGCAATTACATAATTTCTCTAACTTTAAAAGCAAAGAAGTCTAGTCTAGGATAGTCCGGGAGAAGATGGTTTTAGGCCTTCTTTGATCCGATTGAGCCTTTCTTATCTTATATCCTTTATGAAATTAATCCCTAGTTCTCTTTTTCGACCTTCATGCCAAGGCTTATACTCCCTTCTTTCTTTGTTCTTTTAACCTCACTATACATAGAACCTTAATTCATTAGCTAATGGTTGGTATAGACTTTTGGCCATTTTGAGTGAAAGAAACGAATAAGTGCGGGGGAAAAAGGGTAAAGAAAGAGAGAAAGAAAGGAAAGCCCTAATGTTTTAAAGAAAGGGTATTGTTGGAAAATTTTACGTATTCGGTTCATTGACTATTAAAGAGAGAGAAAGAAAAATTTATCGATGCTTGAAAGGAAAAAAAACGAGGAAAAAGAGAAAAAGCCAAAAGGAGAAAAATAATTGGCAGAATTATGAAGAAAAATATATGTGCCTTATTTTATAGAAATATCTAGAAAAACTCAAGCATCATATCTCTCTAAATTATTTTGGTTATTATTGAAAATCTTCAGAAAAGTATATTGTTAGATGGGTTGTTATCAAAAGAAGAATAAAGTAAATTGTAAAAAGATGAGTGCGAAAAGTGAAAACGACAACTGGAAGGTGTTCTTTCATTTCATTATCTTATCCTTTCCGTTGCTTTAGTTCCATTCTCATCTATTTTTGTCTCCTTTTTCTTAGTTTGTAACCTACTTATGTCCCTACCCTATCATCACAAGCAAAAAAGTTCTACCTAATTCGAGAGCGACCTAAAATAGACTTTTATGATGATAATTGATAGATAAAGTATGAGTTGTGTGCATTGTCTTTTAGAATATTTCTTATTTCTAATCACTTAAAATTTCTCTCTTTTTGTTAAAGAGGGAATGAGAAAAATCACGCTTACACACCGTTGATTGGTAATGATTTTGGTGGTTTGTGCTCAACTTAGTAATGTTGTCGTTTGTCTATTTTTTTACGTATCTTTGTAGTTGAATGATGATGTACTCTATTGAAGTTGCATTTTTCTTTTATTTTTCTAAGTTTAATTTTGTTTTTGTTTTTGAAAATCTTGTTTTGGAGTATAAATGCTTGAACTCGTTTTTGAGTAAAATTTCTTCCGCTTATATTGTTTTCGTCTTTAGCAAAAAAGTCTTTATATCCTTCATTTTACCCCGTTTAGTTTGTGTTGCTTGAGGGCAAGCAACAAATAATGTATGATAGGTACATTTTTTATCTATACTTTCTATATGTTAATTTCATCGTTTTCGGTGTATTTATTATGTAAAAGTATATATGTTAGCTAAATATATCTTATTCTTATCTAGGTACCCTCCAGAAGTAGAAATGACGAAAAGGAAACGAAAACGGAGCAAAAACGACGAAAACGGAAGTCGTTGGCAATGCAGCCGCACCTATTGGGATCGGTAGGGAAACCTACCGTGGACAGCAGGTGCCAAGAATGGCCAGGCAATGTGTAACCCGAGACCTACCACGTATGGTAGGCCTCACCCTACCGTCAACAGTAGGTAGGCTCGCAAGGGCAAAATCCAATCCTTTTCAAATTCTATTTTCTTGATTCCTACTCCAACTTTGGCTTGGATTTTTTGTGTTTTAATCCCTATATATAGAGCTTTTATGCAGCCATTGTAACATACAATCTTAGACAATTAGATAGTTTTATTAAGCAATTACTTTATGTCAGATTTATCTTAAATTATATTTTAGATTCAAAGTAGATTAATTAGGTTAGATTAGTTAAACACCCTTTAAATTTCCAGCTTCTATATTTTCTTTAGTTATAGAATTTCAAGTTTTGAGCAAGATTTACTTTCTTGGATTCAAGAGTTGAAGACTTTGATTAAAGATTTCGATCTTCGACTGGGTGACTCGAGAGAAGAGCATAGAAGATGTTCGGGATTTGATTTCAGCTTCAAGACGTAATCCTACGCTTTCTTTTACTTTTCTTGTTATTGAATTATTTTTATTAATTTTTAGTTTTATTTAATATGAATAGTGAGTAGTTTTTCTTGTTTGGATTAGGGTTGAACCTTAATTCTTGATTATGAAGTTCCTTGTTTGATTTCTTGATTTCACTGCTTGTTTTAATTTCAGTTGTCTTACAATTGCGTTTGTTTGTAATTTAATTGTTGCGAGATCAGATTATTCCCAAGGTTGTTTGGAATTGAAAAAGGAAGAACAACCTAGGACAACAATTGGGGGTTAATTGGAGCCATGGACTAGAGATACGATATTGTACTTTTAGGTCTTTTAAGTCACATAAGTTTCTGGCACTGATATTTTGTTAGGGTGATGAGAGATTTTCCTTAAGGGTTAGAGATTAGGGTGGCTTTGCCTAGTGGTAGGGATTGGTCAACTTTCTAGTGATGACCCAACTTAATTATTTGAAACATCATTTTAAAATGGTACCTTTCAAAAGATAATAAATAAAAGAAATGGGATAAATAAGATGTTTCTCATCAGGATCTTTCAAAGTTAGTTCAAAAACACCATTCTTAAAGGTAATTTTCACAAAATCACAAAGATGAATTTTAAGCACTTTAAAACTATCATTCATTTTCTTTCCACAAATTGACAACCACATGAATTCCTTGACATGAAAATGATAGAATTGAAAACCATGAATGTTTCCAAACAACAAAGCTTTCAAAAATTTATCAACAATTAAAATATTTTGTTCATCATAAGGAAATTCAAATTGACGACTCACAAAGCACAAAAGTTGAACAGAAGGAGTAAGTACCAAGAGAACCAACTAACTCTCTCATCATAACCACTTTCAACAAAAGATCCAAAGAATATATGAATCTTACTCCTCGTAGATCCACAAGAACATGAGAACTTAGCAACAATAAAATCAAAGAGAAGATTATCATGTAACAACTAAAGGTATGGTAAGATGGTTTAGTTCTAGCAACACTATCCAGAAGTTCTTTGTCAAGATAGGCACATGGATAAGAGCATTTAGGCATATGATCAACATCAAGAGCTAGATCACAAGTGAAAGGATTAGCCATCACCATTTCCAACCAATGTCACACACGAGACATATGATTCTAAGAATAACTTTAACTCCTTAAAAGAGAACTCATGGCATAAAATAAAAAAGGTTTAAAGAAAGGCTTGTTAATGTGTCTTCATATCTAATGTTAAGCTCCTTTCCCATGCCTTCTCCTTTAGCTTTTGTTCAATGATTTGGCTTTGTTCCAAGAGTTGTAATTAAGACTTGGAAGGATTGAGATTGAATCCTATCACAAAAGTAAGAAAAAGAACAACTTTTAGATTTCTTGATTATGAAATCAAAGAAATGTGGAAGGAAGGAAGCTTAAAGTTTTAGAGCTTGTAGCCAAGACTTCCTTCATTTTCCATGCCTTCAACTTCAAATTTCTGCACGCATGGAGAAAAACAAGTTAGAAAACAGTTAATGGAATTAGTAAACAAGTTCACCTCCTCACTAGAAAGTGAGTTTAATGGTGAACTAATGTTACAATAACTCTTTTTATTTCCTCTCTTTATTCTCCCTAAAAAAGAATTGAACTCATCTCTTTCTTTTTTCCTCACTCTTTTCAATCTCATCTTTCATTTCTTCCACTTGTTCTTCTTTTATACTCTCATGACTTTCAATCAAGCACTCACTCTTTTTTGTTTTTTCCTCACTTTCTTTTGTCACAGCAATCTTCTCACATTCACGTTCTTCCAATGAAGTAGAAATGGAATCAATAACACCTTGTTCCTCATTAAAACTTTCTTGTTCCATTCTTCTTTTATCTTCCATAGTACTCGCTTTCTTTAGATCACTCATGTTGTTGTCACTCTTCACTTTTTCCGCTCATGATTTTTCTTCATTCACACTTGTCCCTCTATTCTTTTGTCCTCACTTATCTCTTTTTCTTCATCTCATTCTCAACTCTCATTTTCTCTCTCATTTTTCTTTACTCTTCACGAACTTGTTGAGGAGATAAAGGATTCATGGTGTAAGATCTTCCATCCTTTACAAATGTATAGATGTGCTTATCTCATGATGATAGTTTTTCTATCAACTTGCCAAAGGCGATCCAACAATAAGTGGCAGCTTGCATTGCACTACATCACATACCACTTCATCATTGTATGTCCCCATAATAATCGACACTTTACCTTGTGTCTACACTCTAACTTTACCACTATCATTTAACCAACGCAATTTGTATGGATTAGGATACTTAAAGGTAGGCAAATTCAAGCTTCTGAGAACACAAATGCTAGCCACATGAGTGCAACTACCAATACCAACCTTCCACCTTACATTTGGTATAAAAGATATTCTCCCTTTTGATGCTTGAGTCCTCTTCAATAGCTTGTGTAGTCAAAGATCTTATAGTAACAGAACTTAAAGCATCTTCTTCAACTCCAAGGTTATCTTCATGACATGCTTCATCTCTTTGAAATTCCTCATGAGTTCCTGATATGGTTCCCAAACTTTGGGAACTTCTCCCATAACTATACCCTCCATGGTAATATCTATCATAGTATCTCTTATAATCATCTCTTCTTTTATGGAACCTCCCATCCATATTGCCCTCATAGCAATCAAAAGAATTATGCCATAAGATCTAACATAAGGAGAGAAATTACAATATCCCAATTGAGTATGAGAAGTGTCATGCTCTCTGATGCTGTTTTAATCTCCATATTCCATAGATAGATTGGCTATGTTCCATCTCATATTCGATATATCTTTTCTCATATGTTGAAGCTCTTGTATGATACTTTCATTGGCTCCAAATTGGAATGAGGACTTCCAATAGTTCCTCCATTGTGAGGAGTTGGTGATTGAGAATCCATAGACATAATGAAACCTGCATATTAAACAAAAGAAACAAGAAATAAAACCTCACGATCATTCCTAATTGTATGCTCTCTTGTAAAGATCACTCAATTCCCTCGTGTTTGGCTCCCTTATGGCTTTTATAACAATAAGCTCACCTCTTGCCTTTTTCAAAACTCTCACCTAACAAGAGTTCTTTGACTCTTCAAACTTCCTTCCCCATAATCACCAAAGGCAAACAACCAAAGATAATTTCTAATTAAACCCTTAGTTGAGGAGTTAAATAAGTTCAAAGAGAAGTTTCATCAAACACTTATAGTGTAAGAGTTTTAGAAAATATCCAAGAGTAGTTGGAGCCAATCCAGAATGTTGGGAAAAGATAAAACTCTATTACATAAATCACACCTCAATAGAAGAACTATTACTAGCAGTGGAAGAATTAAAAATATATATCTAACTAATCTATTACAAACCGGATGATGGAACCGGATAACAACTCTTTAAAGAAAAAACATTCAAAATGAATAAGGTATCCATCAAATGGACTACGTATACTTCTTCAAACACATACAAAACAGATAAACCAAAACAGGATGAGACTGGCAAAAATTGGACGTCCGATTTTTGCCACAAGACAAAATCAAACGATCGAATATAAAACTGGACGTCCAATTCAATAAATCGGACGCCAACACAAAAAACCCGGAAGACTGATTTCTGTGTAGAAAGGAGAACAGAGATATTCGGACGACGAAACCAGATCAGAAAGGGTAAACCCGGATGACTGGTTTGCTGTATTTTCAGATTATCGATAAAACCCTTAGATTAAGGTTGAGCCTCACACACAACTGTCTAATATCTCACTCTCAGTTCTCTCCTTTAATAACTACCCAAGCACGCAGTCAATTATGAACAACGACTAGCGGCGGCAGTAATAGAAGAATTCACAAAGAACAACAGTTACCTAGGAATAAGAAAATTGCAAAGAAGAAGCAAAAGAGAGAATAGAAAAAAGGCTACACAGACAATCGAGCACCTCATTTGTTAGTAAATCATGTTCTATTTCTCTTTCTCAAAGGAAATGGAAAGGATGAGAGTATTTATAGAGTTTAAAGGCAGACTTATTCAACAATAGAATGGTCATCTAGAAGGAACGTTCAACAACAAACAAGCCATATACTCGGAAGACTCTTTCAAATAGAAAGAGGAGCAACAAATAAGTCACTTGGGAAGGCTCAAGGGAAAGAGTGGGCTGTTTACTAGCCTGGCCCGCTCGGCATCTTGGACCAACAAAATCAACTCATACTATTGGGTTGTGAGACTCAGTCCAATTCATCATAGGGAAAAAGAAATGGGCTGGAAAGAAAGAGAGGAAAAATGTGTGAACACAGGCCTAAGTTGGCCTAAAAGCTCCACCTTGAACACATTTTTGTCACCAATCCAGCAACGTCAATCAACCTGCATCAATATGTAAAAGATCTATACAAAAACAAACTTGTCAGTTGTCACCACTTTAGTATAAAAATCAGCAGGATTATCTTTAGTACTAATCTGGTAAATATCAACAATACGATTTGAAACCTTTTTCACGAATGAAATGATACTAAACATCTATATGCTCTGTCCTTTCATGGTAAATAGGATTTTCAAACAAATGAAGACAACTTTGACTATCCGTATATATGATAGCTTTAGAATGTAAAAGATGCAGTTTAGATAAAAGTCCCTGAAGCCAAATGGATTCTTTAATTGGCTTTGTGGCAACAATATATTCTGCCTCCATAGTTGAAAGGGCGACTACAAGCTGCAGTTGTGATCTCCAAGAAACACAGTTACCTGCTAAAGTGAAGAAATAAGAAGTAGTAGATTTTCTACCTTCTCTATCACTTGCAAAATCAGAGTCAACAAAACCAATCAACTCAAAATGTTCAGAAGAGTTATGATAATGCAAGCCTCTATCAATCATCCCATTAATGTACCTCAATAGCCCCTTGAGAGCGGCCCAATGATCCCTACCTGGGTTGGACATAAAACGGCTTAAAAGGCTTATGGAATAAGCAATATCAGGACGGGTGGAAATCATGGAATACATGACAGATCCTATAGCCATTCTATGAGGGATGTTGGCCATATCTTTCTTCTCACATTCAGTTTTGGGACAGGTTTTAGAAGAAAGCTGAAAATGGCTTGCAAGAGGGGTATGTTGGAATTCGTAGGCAAAAACAAAGTAAAATAAAACTACGGAAATCCACCAATAGGATCTGCACATACTAGAAAAACCAATTGGATAGAAATTACCTCAATGTTTTGATTGCTCGTTATGGAGGCGCTGCTTTGTACGCTTCGCCCTCTACTGGTATCCACGCGACGAACTCCTCTGCAAGCGATCGGGATGCTAGCCTCTTCTGTGTTCTGAAAACTGTTCAGAACTGATCCTGACTATCTGGTAATCGGTCGTATTTCGGAGAGAGGAGGCTAGATACTATATCGCCGTTCTAGGGTTTAGGGTTTTGTTTTTCTTTAATCAGATAAAGGACGCCCACCAAGAAAAGGTTAACATAACCTTTTATAGCTGTCAATATCAAAACCCTAACTGTCATCTAATGACAGTTTAATCTCGTCCGTCTATTCCTATAATCATCCAACGGTTTGATGAGTAATATTAAGTAATTAATTTCATTTATTCTATTAAATAAAATTAATTACTTATTAACCTACCAGAAAATACAATATGGAATCTGATTCCCCTTTTGTATACGTTCAACGAATCTGGACACAATCTAGATACATTGAACGTGGACATTATGCTCACAAGATCGTCCATGCGTGTGACCCTGTAGGTTCACTTAACGTTGGCAGTGAATGAAAAATGTCCTAGACATTTATTCACAAAACATAAGCGGCCTCTAGCAAGACATTATGCTTACCCAAGTTAAGTAAATGTAATAATAACCTAGCATCAGATTTAATATTTAGTCCTTTTGTGACACGATATCCTAATTAAGTATAAGGCATGGATCAAGTCATCCTTATAAAACTTAATTAACCATTTACTTGATCACCAGGCAGACTGTTCCAACAAATAATATTAATAACACCTTATTTGAGCATGGCCATGCATATTTTCCAGTCTTCCTTATCAAGGGGCCCATGAATATCTCTCTCTAAAAAAAAGAGGGAAAAATCCCTTTCACTATCTCCAATATTCAAGCCATGACGAGAAAATAAGCCAACCAATAATCATAATGATCACCTAATTAAAAGTGATGTTTGACTATGTCAAAACATATTTTTCTCCCCATGCAAGAAACATTAGAAACATTAGGTTGAAGGACACCAAATATAAAACTGAGAAGAAATACTTATAACTTAAACCCATGCAATATTTATTCTTCACTTTGGGTCATGTCCAATACAATATTCTCAATATGTATTTATGAATTGATTTTATATCTCATATTCATGATCAGTAAAACTTGACTATCAATCAACTTCACACTAGTTTACAAGATATAATGTACTAGGGACAAATAAGAATAGTATTTTATTAGCCATAAGGGTTTTACTATCAAGTCACATACTTGATGACCAATACAATTCAAAAATACATGCTTCATAAATCATAAATGTGAGTCAATTGGTCTTAGGGCATATACTAACAGGGTACAAATAGGCTTACATAAATGTATTGAAAATTTTGAAATAATTTTCTTCAAGACGGACTTCTGGGATATAAACAAAGAACGGTCAGCTCTAGCCCTCTCATGCCTAAAATTCTAGAGGTAGATCCTAGATCCTTCATCTCAAACTCTGACTTTAACAAGGATTTCAAACGCAAAATCTTATATATATATGCTTGTAGGAAATAAGCATATCATCAACATAAAGAAGCAAATAAATGGCATTATCAACAGATTCACCAGAAAAATATATGCAACTATCATAATTACTTTTAACAAAACCAGTTTTAAGCATAAAAGAGTCAAACCTTTTATACCACTATCTAGGTGATTGTTTAAGTCCATACAAGTACTTCATCAATAGACAAGCCATATGCTTCTTACCTTTCACCCAAAAACCAGGTGGTTGGAGCATGTAAATGGTTTCATCAAGTTCACCGTGCAAAACGACAGTTTTAGCATCCAACTGTTCAAGCTTAAGATCAAAGAAGGTAATAATAGCAAGCATAATTCTAATAGTTTTATACTTAACAATAGGAGAAAAGATCTTATTAATATCAATACCTTCAACTTGAGAAAACCCTTTTGCAACCAATCTAACCTTGAACCTTGGAGGTTCATTAACAGATTTAGTTTCTTTAACTTTTAAAATCCATTTACAATCAATCAATTTTTGTTTAGGTGGTTTAGGCACAAGCACAAGGTTTGTTCTTATGAAAAGAAGACATCTCTTCATCCATAGCATGCATCCACAAAGAGCGATTAGGACTCTTTAAAACATGAGAGAAACAAACAGGTTCTTTCTCTTCAACAAAAGATGCAGCAGCAAAAGCATAAGAAACAATACATGAATAACCATGCCTAAAAGGTTTCCTAGACTCCCTTCTAACCCTATCTCTTGATAGTTGGTAATCTCTGAGGGCTTGTGCTTGTGCTTCTGGATGATCCTTATCATCATCAGAATCATCAAAATCAGGCTCATCGGGTTCAGGAACACTAGTTGGGTTACAGACTCCTCATTGGTTTTAGGTTCTAGTTCTGGTTCTAGTGTGTGCTGATGAGAAGGTTTGGAGGTGTCCTCCACCTCCACATAAACACTCTCAACTACAGGTGTACCTGAAGAACTCTCCAGTTTGGTTTCAGTCCTAGAGTTAGGACATGTCTAGTTCATTAAAGACTACGTCTCGACTAACGACTACCCTTATACCTGGTTCAAACAGAACTCAATATGTAGAAGACTCTTTCAAACAGAAAGAGAAGCAACTGCCAAGTCACCTGGGAAGGCTCAAGGGAAAGATTAGGCTATTTACCGACCCAGCATCTTGGACCAACAAAATAAACTAATCTTATTAGGTTGCGAGGCTCAATCCAATTCATCACAAGGAAAAAGAGAAATGGTCTGGAAAGAAAAAGATGAAAAATGTGTGAACACAGGCCCAAGTTGGCCTACAAGAACAATTTGAGCACACAAAGAAGCATAAAAACTGAAATAAAGAAATTAGAACAAAAAAAAAACTAAGGAAAATAATACTAGGCTAAACAAAGAAGTAAGAGTACTAACAAAATTTTCATAGGAAACAGTGGTGATTGACACCTTGTGATTATAATCGTGATAACTTACAAAATAAAACTCCAAATCTAGTGGAATTAGTTTATAAAGAAGCGTAGCTCTATTAGGATGCATTTGATAGCACATTTCGTTCGAATTGGTTAAGTATAACACAAGTTATGAACAGATTGATCCACACTTCCCAATCAGATTCAGTTTTTGGATAGGTCGAATGTTTTAATCAATTTGATCTAACAAATCAGGTCCAAATTCAGTGAATGCAATTCCCAATGATCAATAAATCTTAGATGTCGCGATCTATATCAAATTTTTGCAAAAAAAAATTCAATATTTCTTCGGATCAAGCCAATTTTCTTGCATCAACTATTTGCCCGATAATTTTCATGATCTTCATGTATTTTGTATAGATCATCATATGCTCTTTTTTTGGCTAATTTTTTATAAAATAACACATAAAATGAGCTTAATTTGAAGGTGGATCTGATACAAAATTATACAAATCCTGTTGTGCAAAGATCAAAAGCCTTCAATAAAACCTTCCCAGGACCTTTTGCCTTCAATAGGACTTGAATACTCCCCATCTGCAAGTAACTCATAGCTAAATTCTAGGAACCTCCTGAATCCATATAGAGTATTCTTTCCCTCACAAACTAATTCAATAGTAGGATTGATTACCAATCACCTAATTAGTCTTTTTTGAAGAAGGCCTTGCTCTAGGACAATTACAAGGATGTAATATCAAAGAGTAGGAATTAAGATGAAATTGAGAATCCTTGGATCTTCCAAATCCAAGTGTTCAATAAAATCAATCTAAGGAATGATTAAACCCTAGATGAAGTTCAAGGAGGAAGCCTCAAAACTTAAGAACCCTAGAAATAACTCTTCAATTTTCGTAAAAATCACCAACTCTCATTACAATTAGGCTATAGAGGGGTATTTATAGATATTAGGATGGTCTTGGGTCAATCCAAGACCCATTAGGGACATAGTTAAAAGTTGTGAAGTGAATTGAAATAAAAATTCTTGCCTAAAACATCTCATTACATAAAATCAGCACCCTAATGCAATTGAAAGGAAATGATAATGAAATAAAAGAAACACTTTCCAATCGCCGTTTTCAGTCTTCTCACTCACCCTTGTACAACTTACTTCATTCTTCCTTAGTAACACTCATCTAAGATTATATGCTTTTCATTTTTTTCAAGAATAACCAAAGAATAAGAGAGAGATGCTAGAATTATTTCAAGATTTTACTGTAAAATAGAAACACATATTTTTTTTCTTCGTTTTTTGCCAATTTTTTCTTTTTTTTTTTCTATTTTTTCGTTTCAAGCATCAATATTTTTCTTTATTTTTCTCTTTTCAATAGCCAAACACATGAAATTACCCATACTGACCATTTTTCTTTATAAATAGGGCTTTTTTTTCTTTCTTTCTTTCTTTCTTCACATCATTTATCCCTACACTTATCAGTTTCCCACACTCAAAACGGCTTAAAAAGATATAAAAATATTTAGCTCCACGAATTGAGGTTTTATATAGTGAGGTTAAAAGAACAAAGAGAAGAAGGGAGTATAACCCTTGGCATGAAGGCATAAAAAGGGAACTAGGGACAGATTTTATAACGGATATATGATAAGAAAGGCACAATCGGTTCAAAGAAAGCCTAGGACTATGACCATCATAGAATAAACTTCTTTACTTTTAAAGATAGAAAAATCATGAAATTGCTGGCAAAGACACAAAAATTATTATCATTTTGCTAATTACCCAAGATTTCGAAGCTTCTATTACTTAAGCAACATTAAAAAGTTCATAAAAAACCATTAATCATGTAAGAAATTTAGTAAATATGATTTTCAAAGTAATTAAGTAATACGTCTTTTTTTAAAAACCTAAAGAGTTTTCCAATTGAGTACTCTACTAAAAGTGGTAAAATTAAAATATTTTTTTATTTTTAAAAGTAAGGTAAAAAGAAAAGGAAAACAATATTTTTGAATTTTTCAAATAAGAGACTAACAAGAAAGAAAGAACTTTAAAAGAACTAAAAAGAAAGAAAGAGACTAACAAAAAAAAAAAAAAAAAACTTGAAAGGATGAAAATAAACCTCCCTCCTACCCCCGCCCCCACCCACTTAAAATCACATTGTCCTTAATGTGCAGGTTGGACTAAAGGTAAAAGAAAACAATCACATGCATGGGAAGCAATCCCACAGATATAAAGCAGTAAGGCATATTTAGAAGCCATCCCCACACAAAAATAAAACAAAAAAATATAAATAAATAAAGGGCAGAAGATAAGACAAGAAATAAAACCGAAAAACATAAAAGGAAATGAAAGGCCATGAAAAGAAAAGCAAACTCCTTGTAACGTAAACGAAAGAATTTGAAACCCCTCATAAAAGGAGAAATTATAAACTTGAGATCGAGCTCAAGGAAGATATTATAAATTTCAAATAATTTCAATTCTTTAAAGGAAAACAAAAGATTAATGAGAGCTAAGGTAGAACAAAAACTTATTCGTGATTTTTCATAGTATAAGGGGCGTTTTCTTTTAGCACTCTTGAAATTTCCTTTGAACTTCATGAGATGCCTCCTTTCCTCGTCAATCTCCTTGGGTTGCTTCCTTGATTCCTGCACACATAAGGAATTCTCGACAAGAAAAGAGTTAGATTCGTTAGTAAGGGAATTCATTTCCTCATTCTTTTCAATAGTCTCTAACTTTGTTTCTTGTCGCTCTTCTATATGACTCTTTCGAATTTCTAGGAGACTTGTTTTCCTTTTATGGCTCAACTTCCTCAAACTCACTCTTATTTTCTAGCAAGCACTCATCTCTTTTTCTTTCTTCCACTACACTTGTATTCGGTAGAGGTTCCTGAAATTTTTCAGGAGTGGACTTCTCCAGTTCTTGAGCAGTTTCATCCTCATCATCCATAAACATGGGAGATGTCACCACTTCTTTTTCTACATCCCGCAAAGTGACTGTATTACTAGGTACACTACTTGACGGTTTCCCAACGAGCATCCTTGCTAATAATTTCATTTGATTTTCCATGTTCTGGAGGGAAGCCGTTTGGCTTCTCTAGACTACTTTCATTCTTTTCACCCTATGTTTTCCAAATCAATAAACTTCGAAACGAGCCCTTCTAGATTAGGCCTTGGAGGTGATAAGTGCACCGATGGAGTATAATTATATGTTAAATACCGAGCATAATCTCCCCAAGGATCGTTCGACTAAGTCCTCCATTCCAAATTGTACTGGTTAGAATACGCATTGTATCCGTGCTAGTTTTCTTGGAACGTGGCTGATTGATAGTGTGTATATTGAGACTGAAAGGCCATGTTTTCCACTCTTTGTTCTAACATTGATGCCCATTAAGCTTCCATAATATCATCGGTATTCCTTTCGTACTTTTCAAAACCTAGAACAAGCAATTGAATGTGCAATTAATGCAGGTTCTAAAAGTAATTAGTTGAATACACGACATCCATACCAAAAACTCCAAAGTGCAACAATAGAATGGAATAAAGAAAATTAATAAAAACAAAAATGATGAATAAATCATTAAATAAATGACTTTCCTTAAACTGTCGTTTCCTAGCAATGGCACAAAAAACTTGATGTGAATAAAATAGGGATTGTCCTAATCACTATATTGCAAGGCAAGTTGAACTGACAACGAAGAGGTGAGTTTCAACCCGAGTGCTGAATCTCTCGAGGAACGAAAAAGGCTAAGTACTAACTGTGTTTCTAATGTTTAGTCTAAAAATATTATGCCATTGAAATAAAATTAAAAACAATTAAATCAATTAAAAGAAAGTAAGCAATGTAAAAATGGTTTTAAAATTAATTAAAGCAAGAGTTTTACAAATTAGCTAAAGTCTAAATTACGTAGATTGTCAAAGAAAGTATGGCAAGGGCGAGCGAGTACTTGAGCAGTAATACTTGATAACAGAACAGCTTATTTTGGACCAACGACTGATTAAATAAGATCTGATTAACAGACTGAACCGCCAGAAGCGGATGGTGGAATCCCCATACTCCCTGTTGCAAATTCAATTGGAAAAACTTTAGTGAAAACGTTCCTGAATTAATTAAGTTGGGTCATCACTCAAATCGAGCAATCACTATCTTTAGGCAAAAGCCGCCATACTCACTAACTCTTAGAGAAAAATATATTTTCTTCCTTACAATTTATTAGTGCAATAAATATTAGGTGATTTAAGAAGACCTAAAAGTGCAATATCGCACCCCTAGTCAAATACCACAATTAACCCCCAATTGGTTGCCATAGATCATTCTTCTTTTTTCAATTCCAAACAATCTTGTGATTAATCTAATCTCATGACAATTAAATTGCAAACAAACATAATTGGAAGATAATTTAAATCAAAATAAACATCAAAATTAAGAATTTAAACCAAGAATTTCATGATCAAGAATTAGGGTTCAACCCTAATAAAAAAATAAAGAATTACTCACTATCATTATAATAAAATGGAGCAAAATCGACAAAAGTTAGGGTTAAACTAAGAACTTCATAATCAACAATTAGGGTTCAACCCTCATCCAAACAATAAAGAACTACTCACTTTTCATTATAATAAAATAAAACTTAAAATTCAATAACAAGAAAGGAAAAAAAAAAAGCTTAGGATTAAAATCAAAGCCATAATTGAAATCCCAAACGTCTTCCAAGCTCATCTTTCCAGTCACCAAGTCAAAGATCGAAATCTTGAAATTGATTCTTCAATTCTTGAATCCAAGAAACTAAATTGACGAAATCTTGAAACTTTACTAACTAATTGAATGTATAAAAGCTTAAATTTATAGAGTTTTTAATCTAATCTAACCTAATTAATCTAATCCTAACCTAACTAAAACATATTCTAAATCCTAAATCATATATCTACCTATCTAATTATTGCCTTTCTGACTAATTGCATAAAAGCCCCTTATATAGAGGTGAAAAATACAAAAAAACCTAGTTTGAATTGGATTAAAACACAAGAAAACCGGGTTAAACTTTGACTCAACCAGCCTTGCAAGCTGACCCTACCATTGATGATAGGTCGGACTCTAGCGTCTGCAGTGGGGTTTTGTCCACCAATGCCTGTGTTGTCAAGGTAGCCTACCTCGCGCGGTAGGTTGGCTGTTTCGTTGCCGATAGCTCCTTTTTGTCGTTTTCACTCTGTTTCACCCGTTTTTGTTTCCTTTCATCCCTTTCTCTTCCGGAGGGTTCCTAAGATAAGAATAAGAGATATTTAGATTAAATATATAATTTTATATTCAAAAACCGAAAACAATGACATTAACATATAGAAAATTTAGAGAATTATGCACATATCAATCTTCCTTTCCTTTGCTCTATTGATTGGCCCTTGAATTAACTCCATAGCCTCTTGATTATCTCGATTCATATTTAATGCTCGGATAAAGATTGTCAATCTTTATATTTTTCATATATCTCTGCATTCAAGGGGTTCAAATTTCTCTGTTCTACTGTTCATTAGCCTTCATTTGAATCTCTGGTTCTTTCTTTCTCATGTTCGTAAATTTTTTACATTTAATTTATTTTTAACCAGTACTATTTTATATTGGAAGAGTAGGATGAGGAAGAACCATAAATATGTAAGATATAGTGTAAATGGTGAACGTCGGGTCTTTCTGGTTCCTACTCATAATATAGCCAATGGATGAAGGCAATACAACAATGTAATGGAGATGAGAATAAATACCATACTCATTGCTTTATGCATGTTTTGATTTGCAGCTTTTTTCTCAACAAAGCTGTAGATAAAAGAAATCCTTTTGTTGCACTTTGTAGCTGCTATTTTTTACTATTAGTTATGCCACATTGTTAGCATGTCCTAACTATAATTTTCCCTTGACTTGAGGAAATTTTAATGGAATTGATTATTTTCTAGGACTATTACTTCCTGATTTAAATTTTATTCCATTATTTGAGAATCTCATAGAATTTAATCTTATTTTTTCTGTAAATTATCATTTAACATTAGTGTTATTTCAAGAACTATCGGCGGAAAACCTCTCTCACTCATTCATCAATCTGATTGAATGTCTTGCATATTGTTTAGGAGTTTCTTGAGGTGGCTTATCCTAAATTTGTTATAGCTTTTTAGCATTTTACTACTCTACTTGGTTGAATCCATAAATTTTAGAAATTCTCTAAGGCTCATTGTCTAGAAAAGAAAAACATGAAAGTCTTTGTTTGATTTAAGGGAGCAGAGCTCTTGTTATTCATAACTCATTTTGTTTTTTTACAATATTGCAATTTTTTCCAAGTATGAGTATCCAACATCTTCGTTCAATGAAATTTTAGCTGACAATTAGCTGCACATGGAGATGCACTGCTTTAGAAATACTTATTTTACTCTTAAGAGTCAAGTGATGTGAAAGATGATTGTCAATAGTTGCAAAAGCTTTTTCGATTACACTGATACACATTGAAACATTGCACGTTTTATAAATGGTTTAGACAAGCATTCATCGTATGCATATACAACTTCCCGTTGATGATTGGATGTAGCTTGTCAATCTTCAAACTTTCAATGTTCTCTACATTCAAGGGGTTTAGATTTCTCTGTTCTACTGTTCGTAAGCCTTCTTTTGAATCCCCAATTATTTCTTTTTATCTTTGTAAAATCTTCACTTTTAAACTCTTTGTAACCCATCCCAATTTTTTCTGGGAGAGTAGAAAGAAGAAGAACCATATGTGTGTCAGGTATAGTGTAAATGGTGATCGTTAGGTCCTTCTGGTTGCTACTCGCAATATATCCAAGGGATAAATGCTATACAATGAATATAACGGAGAAGAGAATAAATACTATACTCATTATTTTATCTATGTTATGATTTGTAACTTTTTTCTCAACAAAGTTGAAGATAAATGAAATTTTTGTCGCACTTTTGCAGTTGCTATTTTTTGTAGTCCCAGTTATGCCACATTGGTAGCATGTCCAAACTATAATTTTGTCTGGATTTGTGGTAGTTTAAATGGAATAGATAATATTCTAGAACTATTACTTTGTAGATTAAAATTTTATACCATTATTTGAGAATCTCATAGAATTTAATCTTATTTTTTTGGAAAATTATCATTTAAAATTAGTGTTATTTTCAAGAACTTTTGGCAATACTTCTCTGGTTCTTTCATTAATCCTGTTGATAGTCCTGCTTACTGTTTAGGAGTTTCTTTAGGTGGCTTAACCTATATTTATTATAGTTTTTGAACATTTTACTACTCTACTTGCTTGCATCCATAAATTTTAGACATTCTCTATGGCCAATTGTTTGAAAAAGAAAAACATGAAAATCTTGGATTAATTTAAGGGAGCAGAGCTTTTCTTATTTATAACATATTTATGTTTTGCACATTTTTTGATGACTTCTTATTTTTGTTTTTACAAATATTACGGATTTTCTTCTCTAAAAGTATCTAACATCTTCGTTCAATGCGATTTAAGGTGACAATAAAATGAACATTGAAATGCATTGCTTTAGAAATACTTATTTTATTCTTGAAATTCAAGTAATGTGCAAGATGATTGTTAATAGTTGCATGAACTTTACATGTGCTATGGTGCTATGCAATTTTTTGCATCTCAAAATTTTATATTGTATATCTCAATGTGAAATTAACGGTTGTGTAAAAATATCCCAATGTAATTTGTTGTTGAATACTCAGGAGATATAGATTGCCTGAAGAATAGGGAGAATGAAAATTGTGATAGTTCGATGACCCTTATTTTAGAAAAAAACCTATCCAATAATCTTTTTGTCTTCCCTCTTAAACGAGGAAACATTGCTCGTTTTATAAATCGTTTAAGTGACCGTTGACGGTAAGTATTTATAACTTCCCGTCAATGCTTAGACATAGCTTGTCAATCTTCAAACTTTTCATATATCTTACATTCAAGGGGTTTACATTTCTCGGTTCTACTGTTCATAGCCCTTGTTTTCAATCCCCTATTTATTTCTTTCTTATGTTTGTAAAATTTTCACATTCAACCTATTTGTAGCCAGTCCCATTTTGGTGTCGGAGAGCAGGAAGAAGAAGAACCATAAGTGTTTCAGGTATAGTGTAAATTGTGAATGTCGGGTTCTTCTAGATTCTATCCGTTATATAGCCAAGGAGTAAAGGCTATACAATGAATATAATGGAGATGAGAATAAATACCGCACTCATCCTTTTGTCCATGTTCTGATTTGTAACTTTTTTTCACCAAAGCTGCAAATAAAAGAAATCTATTTGTCGCTCTTTTGCAGCTGCTATTTTGTGGTAGTACTTACGCCACAATTATTGCGTGTCCCAAATGTAATTTTCTTCGTACTTGAGGCAGTTTAAATCAAATAGATGATTTTCTAGGACTATAACCTTGTAGATTTAATTTTTATACCATTATTTGAGAATCTTGTAGAATTTAATCTTATTTTTTGTAAAATTATCATTTGACATTATTGTTTTTTCTTGAACATTCGGTGTAAAACTTCTTTTGCTCTATCATTAATACTATTTAAAGTTTTTCTTACTGTTTAGGAGTTTCTTGAGGTGGCTTATCCTCGACTTTTTATAGGTTGTTTAGCATTTTACTACTTTACTTGCTTGCATCAATAAATTTTGGACATTCTCCATGGTTACATGTCTGGAAAAGAAAAACATGAAATCATGGATTAATTTAGAGCAGCATCGCTCTTGTTATTTATAATAGATTTATGCTTTGGATATTTTTACCGACTTTTTTTTTAACACAAATATTACAATTTTTTCCCACTAAAAGTGTCCAACAACTTTGTTTAATGCATTTTAGGTGACAATAGAAATACTTGTTGTACTCTAGAAATTCAAGTATGTGGAAGATGACTATTAATAGTTGCTTGAACTTTACATCAGCCATGGTGCTATGTAATTTTTAGCATCTCAAAATTTTGCATTACATATTAAAAAGTGAAATGTTCAGTGCCAGGTCTTTCTGGTTGCTACTCGTAACATAGAAAAGGGATAAAGGCTATAATTCAATGTAACAGAGATGATAATAAATAGCATACTCATTATTTTATTTATGCTCTGATTTGGAACGTTTTTCTCAACAAAGCTGCAGATAAAAGAAATCTTTTTGTCACTAATTGTAGCTACGATTTTGTAGTACTAGTTATGCCACATTTATAGCATGTCCCAACTGTAATTCTCGTTGGACTTGAGATACTTTTAATGGAATTGATGATTTCTAGGACTATTAGTTTGTATATTTAAATTTTATACCATTACTTGAAAATGTTAAAGAATTTACCAAAAGTGTTATTTTCAAGAACTTTCTCGGAATACTTCTCTTGCTCTTTCATTAATCCTATTGAAATTTTTGCTTACTATTTTGGAGTTTCTTAAGGTCGATTATCCCAAATTTGTTATACTTTTTGAGCACTTTACTACTCTACTTACTTGCATCCATAATCTTGAAATGTGGCTAATTGTCTGGAAAAGAAAAACATGAAAATCTTGGATCAATTTAAGGGGGCAAAGCTATTATTATTCATAATAGATTTATGTTTTGCACATTTTTTAACGACTTTTTATTTTTTTAACAAATGGTACAATTTATTTACGTGCTCACTGCATCTAACATTTTCTTTAATAGCGATTTTAGGTGAAAATTAGATGCATTTGAAATGCACTGCTCTAGAAATACTTATTTTATCTTCAAATTCAAGTCATGTGTAAGATAACTATTAACAGTGTCTTGAAATTTACATAAACCTTGGTGCTATGCTATTTTTTGGCGTCTCAAAATTTTATATTGTATATTAAAATGTTATATTAAAGGTTATGTATAAATAGCCCAATGTAAATTTGTTGTTGAATCCTTAGGAGATGTGGATACTTGAAGAACAGGGAGCATGATAACTGCAATAGCTCGATGACCATTATCTTAGAAAAAACCCATCCAATAATCTTTTTGTCTGTAAGGATGAACTGAAAACATTGCTCGTTTTATAAATTGTTTAAACAACCATTCAACATAAGCATATATAACTTCTCGTCAATGCTTTGATATAGCTTGTCAACCTTCATACTTTAATAAATCTCTACATTCAAGGGGTTTATATTTCTCTATTCTATTGTTCATAATCCTTCTTTTGAATTCTCAGCTCATTTTTTCTTATGTTTGCAAAATTTTCACATTCCACCTATCGATTAACAGTCCCAATTTGTATTGAATATTAAAATGTGAAAATAAAGGTTATGTACAAAATGCGAAACATAAGTTTGTTGTTGGACACTCATGGGAAGCGGATTACCTAAAGAAAAGGGATCATGATAACTGTGATAGCTTTATGATCCTTATTTCAGCAAAAAACTGGTCCAACAGTCTTTTTCTCTTACCTGATAAACGTGAAAAATTTGCATGTTTTATAAATTATTCAAAAAACCATTAACCATAAGCATATATAACTTCTTATAAATGGTTGGATATAGCTTGTCGACATTTTTATATATCTCCACATTAATGGGGTTTAGATTTCCCTGTTCAACTCTTCGTAATCCTTCTTTTGAATGCCCAGTTCTTCACTTCTTATATTTTTAAAATTTTCACATTCAACCTATTTGTAACAAGTCCTATTTGTTGCAGGGAGAGTGGGAAGATGAAGAACCTTAAATGCGTATGGTATAGTGGAAATGGTGAATGTACGGTCCTTCTTGTTGCTACTCGTAACATAGCACAGAGAGAAAGGCTCTACTGCGATTATAATGAAGATGAGAATGAATGCCGTTCATTATTTTATTTAAGTTCTCATTCGCATCTATTTCCTCCCAAAATCTGTAGATAATAGAAATCTGTTCATCACTCTTTTGTTGTTGCTATTTTGTAGTACTAGTTGGCAATATTGATAGCAAGTACCCAAAAAAATATTCTCCGAACTTGAGGCAGTTTATATGGAATAGATGATTTTTCTCAGTAGATTTCAATTTTATACCATTATTTTATAATCTCAGCAAATTCAATCTTATTTATCGTAAAGTTATAATTTCATATTTGTGTTATTTTCAAGAAGTTTCGCACAAAACTTCTCTTATTCGTTATTTATCCTATTGAAAGTTTTGCTTCCTGTTTCGGAGTTTCTTGAGGTGAGTTATTTAAATTCCTTATAATTTTTGAGCATTTTACTACTTTACTTGCTTAGGTTCATAAATTTTAGACATTCTCAATGGCTCATGATCTTCAGATGAAAAACATGAAAATCTCGGATTAATTTTAAGGAAGTAGAGCTATTTCTATTTATAATAGATTTATGTTTTGCACTTTCGTTCTAGACTTTTAATTTTTTGTTTTCTTACAAATATTACAAATTTTTGTACCATTTTAAAAGTATCCGACATATTGTTTCACTGCAAATTAAGGTGACAATTAGTTTTACATTAAATTGCGTTGCTTTAGAACTGCTTATTTAATTCTTGAAATTCAAGTCATGTGAAAGATGAGTGTTAGTAGTTGCTTGAAACTTACATGTTTAATGGTGCCATGCTTTTTTCATTTTAAAAATTTGTATTGAATATTAAAATGTGAAATTAAAGGTTATGTAAATGCGAAATGTAAGCTCATTGTTGAATACTCATGGGATGAGGATTACTTAGAGAACAGCGAGCATGATAATGTGATAGCTTGATGACCCATATTTCAGGAAAAAACCAGTCCCACAGTCTTTTTATCTTACCTGATAAACGTGGAAAAATTGCACGTTTTATAAATGGTTTAAAAAACCTTAAACTGTAAGCATATATAACTTCCTCTTAATGCTTATATATAGCTTGTCGACATTTTTATATATCTCTAAATTAATGGGGTTTAGTTTTCCATTTCAACGCTTCCTCATCCTTCTTTTGAATGCCCAGTTCTTTCCTTCTTATATTTGCAAAATTTTCACATTCAACCTATTCGTAACAAGTACTAGTTAGTGCAGGAGAGTAAGAAGAAGAAGAACCTAAAATGTGTATGGTATATTGTAAATGGAAAATGTAGGATCCTTCCTGTTGCTACTCATGATGTAGCTAAGAGAGAAAGGCTCTACTGTGATTATAATGGAGATGAGAATGAATATCATACTCATTATTTTATTTTAGTTCTATAGATAATTGAAATCTGTTCATCACTCTTTTGCTGTTGCTATTTTTTAGTACTAGTTGGCAATATGGATAGCAAGTCCCCACAAAAATATTCTCCGGACCTGCAGCAGTTTAGATGGAATAGATGATTTTCTAAGACTATTAATTTGTGGATTTCAATTTTATACCAATATTTGGGAATCACATCAAATTCAACCTTATTTTTTTGTAAAATTATAACTCGATATTTGTGTTATTTTCACCCAAAACTTCTCTTGTTCGTTACTTATCCTATTGAAAAACTTTTGCTCCCTGTTTACGAGTTTCTTGAGGTGGCATATCTTAAATTAATTATAGTTTTTTAGCATTTTACTATATGCTTAGGTTCATAAATTTTGGACATTCTCAACGGCTCATGATCTTTAAATTAATACCATGAAAATCTTGGATTAATATAAGGGAGTAGAGTTATTTTTATTTATAATAGATTTATGTTTTCCATTTTTTTCCGGACTTTAAATTTTTTAGTTCTCTTACAAATTTCCAAAATTCTTTTTACTATTTTAAAAGTATCTAACATCTTGGTTCAGTGCAAATTTAGGAGACAATGAGCTGTACATTGAATTGTATTTTTCTAGAAATGCTTACTTTACTTTGAAATCCAAGTCATGTGCAAGATGAGTGTTAGTAGCAGCAAGAAACTTACATGTGCAATGGTGCCCTGCTTTTTTCATTTAAAAAATTTGTGTTGAATATTAAAATGAGATATTAAAGGTTATGCAAAATGAGAAACTTAAGTTAGTTGTTGAATATTCATGGGATGAGGATTACCTAAAGAACATGGAGCATGATAATGTGATTTCTTGATGACCCATATTTTAGCAAAAAACCTATCCAACAGTTTTATCTTACCTGATAAACGTGGAAAATTGCACGTTTTATACATGGTTTAAACAACCATTAACCGTAAGCATATATAACTTCGTATCAATGCTTAGTTATAGCTTTCTGACATTTTTATATATCTCTACATTAATGGGGTTTAGTTTTCCCTATTCAACTGTTCATAATCCTTTTTTTGAATGGCCAGTTATTTGTTTCTTATGTTTTCAAAATTTTCACATTCAACTTATTTGTAAAAAAGTCCTATTTGGTGCAGGAGAGTAGGAAGATGAAGAACCTAAAATGCATATGGTTTATTGTTAATGGTGAATGTAGGGTCCTTCTTGTTGCTGCTCGTAATATGGCCAAGAGAGAAAGGCTCTACTGTGATTATAATGAAGATGAGAATGAATACCATACTCATTATTTTATCTATGTTCTGATTCGCAGCTTTTTTCTCCAAAACTCGATAGATAACAGAAATCTTTTAATCACTCTTTTGTTGTTGCTATTTTATAGTACTAGTTGGCCATATGGATAGCAAGTCCCCAAAAAAATATTATGCGGACATAAGGCAGTTTAGATGGAATAGTTGATTTTATGAGATTATTAATTTGTAGATTTCAATTTTATACCATTATTTAAGAATCTCATCGTATTCAGCCTTATTTTTGCATAAAATTATAATTTAATATTTGTGTTATTTTCAAGAACTTGGACACAAAACTTTTCTTGTTCGTTATTTATCTTATTGAAACTTTAGCTTCCTCTTCAGGGGTTTCATGATGTGGCTTATCTTAAATTCATTATAATTTTTGAGCATCTTACCACTTTACTTGCTTACGTTCATAAATTTTAGACATTCTCAACGACTCATGATCTTCAAAATTAAAAACATGAAAATATTTTACTAATTTAAGGGACTAAAGCTATTTTTATTTATAATAGATTTATATTTTGCACTTCTTTTCTACACTTTTAATTTATTTTTTCTTACAAATTCTAAATTTCTTTTTTACCATTTTAAAAGTATTCAACATCCTGGTTCACTGCAAATTTAGGTGACAATTAGTTGTACGTTGAATTGCATTGCTCTAGAAATGCTTATTTTACTTTGAAATTTAAGTTATGCACAAGATGAGTGTTAATAGCTGCCTAAAACTTACATGTGCAACGGTACCATGCTTTTTTTATTTTAAAAATTTTGTATGGAATACTAAAATTTGAAATTAAAGGTTATGTAAGAAATGCAAAACGTAAATTCCTAGTTGAATACTCATGGGATGAGGATTACCTAAAGAACAGGGAGCATGATAACTGTGATAGCTTGATGACCTATATTTAAGCAAAAAACTGGTCCAATAGTCTTATTACTTACCTGATAAATGTGGAATAATTGCACATTTTATAAGTAGTTTAAATAACCATTAATCGTAAGCATATATAACTTCCCATCAATGCCTAGATATATCTTTTCAACATTTTTATATATCTCTACATTAACGGGGTTTAGTTTTCCCTGTTCAAATATTCATAATCCTTCTTCTGAATGCCCAATTCCACCCTTCTTATATTTGCAAAATTTTCACATTCAACCTATTTGTAACAAGTCTATTGGGTGCAGGGAGAGTAGGAAGATGAAGAACCTGAAATGCATATGGTATTGTAAATGGTGAGTGTAGGATCCTTCTTGTTGCTATTCATAACATAGCCAAGGGAGAGAGGCTCTACTGTGATTATAACGGTGATGAGAATTAATACCATGCTCATTTTTTTATTAATTTTCTTATTTGTAGCTTTTTTCTCCTAAAATTTGTAGATAACTGAAATCTATTCATCACTCTTTTTTTTGTTGCTATTTTGTAGTAATAGTAGGGAATAATGACAGCAAGTCGCCATAGAGATATTCTCCGGACTTAAGGCAGTTTAGATGGAATAGAAGATTTTCTAAGACTATTAATTTTTAGATTTCAATTTTATACCATTATTGTGGAATCTCAACGAATTCAGCCTTAGTTTTTCGTAAAATTAAAATTTAATGTTTGTGTTATTTTCAAGAACTTTCACACGAAACTTCTCTCCACTTCACCTTGCTCGGTTGCATGAAAGCTATGGCCAAGCCTCAAGTTGTTTGTTATTTATCCTATTGAAACTTTTGCTTCCTGTTTAGGATTGTCTTGAGGTGTCTTATCTTAAATTCATCATTATTCTTGAGCATTTTACTACTTTCCCTGCATAGGTTCATAAATTTTTGACATTCTCAATGGCTCATGATCTTTAAATGAAAAACATAAAAATTCTGGATTAATTTTAAGGGAGTAGTGCTATTTTTATTTATAATAGATTTATGTTTTGAACTTTTTTTTTTTACCTTTAATTTTTTGTTTTCTTACAAATATTAAAAATTTTTTACCACTCTAAAGTATCTGACGTCTTGGTTCACTGCGAATTTAGGTGACAATCAGCTGCACATTGAATTGCAATGCTATAGAAATGCTTATTTTACTTTGAAATCCAAGTCATCTGCGAGATGAGTGTTAATAGTTGCTTGAAACTTACATGTGCAATGGTTCCATGCTTTTTTCTTTTAAAAAAATTGTATTGAATATTAAAATATGATGTTAAAGGTTATTTACAAAATGCGAAATATAAGTTCATTACTGCATATTCATAGGATGAGGACTACCTATGGAATAGGGAGCATTATAATGTGATAGTGCTATGACCCATATTTCAGCAAAAAAAGGTCCAATAGTCTTTTTATCTTACCTTATGAACGTGGAAAAATTGCACGTTTTATAAATGCTTTAAACAATCATTAACAGTAAGCATATACAACTTTCTGTCAATGCTTAGATATAGCTTGTCGACATTTTTATATATCTCTACATTAATGGGGTTTAGTTTTCCTTGTTCAACTGTTAATAATCCTTCTTTTGAATGCTTAGTTCTTTCCTTCTTATATTTGCAAAATTTTCACATTCAACCTCTTTGTAAAATGTCCTATTAGGTGCAGGGAGAGTAGGAAGATGAAGAACCTTAAACGTGTATGGTATAGTGTAAATGGTGAATGTAGGGTCCTTGTTGGTACTTGTAATATAGCCAAGGGAAAAAGGCTCTACTGTAATTATAATAGAGATGAGAATGAGTACCATACTCATTATATTATTTAAGTTTTGATTCGCAGCTTTTTTCTCCAGAACTCTACAGATAAAAGAAATCTTCTTGTCACTCTTTTGCAGCTGCTATTTTGTAGTAGTAGTTAGGTAATATGGATAGGAAATCCCCACATGAATATTCTCTTGACTTGAAGCAGTTTAGATTGAATAGATGATTTTCTAGGACTATTGATTTATAGATTTAAATTTTATACCATTATTCGGGATGCTCATTGAATTTAGTATTATTTTTATCAAATTGTAATTTAATATTTGTGTTGTTTTCAGTAACATTCGAGTTAAACTTCTCCTGCTCTTTCATTTATCTTATTGAATGTTTTGCTTACTATTTAGGAGTGTATTGAGGTGGGTTGCCTTAAATTTGTTGTACTTTTTTAGCATTTCAGTACTTTAAATGCTTGTATCAATAAATTTTAGACATTCTCTATGCCTCATGGTCTAGAAATTAAAAATAACAAAAATCTAAGATTAAATTAATGGAGTAGAGCTATTATTATTCATAATAGATTTATGTTTTGCACATTGTTTGAACCACTTTTTATTTGTTTTCTAAAAAATATTGCAATTTTTATTATCCTCTAAAGCTATCCAATATCTTGGTTCATTTGAATTTTAGTTTACAATTAGCTGCACATTGAAATGTAATGCTCTAGAATACTTATTTCATGCTTGAAATACAAGTCATGTGCAAGTAAATGATAATACTTACTTGAAATTGACATGTACCATGCTGCTATGCTCTTTTTTGCTTCTAAACAATTTTTATTGTATATTAATATGTTGAGTTGAAGGTTTTGAGTAAAAGACCCAATGTAAATTTGTTGTAGAATATGCAAGAGATGTGATTTACCTGAAAAACGTGGAGTATGATAACTATGATAGGTTTATGACCCTTATTTCATAAAAAACCCGTACAACAATCTTTTTATTTCACCTAATAAACATGGAAACATTGCTCGTTTCGTAAATGGTTTAAATAACCATTAATTGTAAGCATGTATAACTTCTGATCAATGCTTGGATATAGCTTGTCTAGCTTTTTACATATCTCTACATATATAGGGTCTAGATTTCTTTGTTCTACTGTTCATAAGCCTTCTTTTGAATCCCAGCCCTTTCTTTCATATATTTTCCAATTTTTCACATCAACCTATTTGTAACAAGTCCTGTTTTGTGCAAAGAGTGTAGGAAGATGAAACAACCTTAAATGCATATGGAATAGTGTAAATGGAGAATATCAGTCCTTCTTGTTTCTTCTTGCAATATAGCCAAGAGAGAAAGGCTCTACTGTGATTATAATGGAGATGAGTATAAATCTTTGTTCACTACACTCTTAAGATAAAATAACTTAAAGTTATGTGCAAGTAAATCTTAATGGTTTCTTGAAATCGATTAGAGCCATAGTGCTATGCAATTTTAGTATATAAAAAAATTTTATTGTATAGTAAAATATAATATTAAATGTTATGAATAAAAGTCGTAATATGAATTTGGTGTAGAATACGCACAAGATATGGATTACTTGAAGAACAAGGACCATGAAAACTACGATAGCCTGATGACCCTTATTTCAATAAAAACCCTGTCCAACAGTCTTTTTGTCTTACGTGATAAACATAAAACGTTGCTTGTTTTATAAAGGTTTAAACAACCACTAACCATCAACATATATATCTTCCTGTCAATGCTTGGATATGGCTTGTCAACCTTTTCAAATATCTCTCTATTCATGTGCTTTAGATTTCGCTATTCTATTGTTCATCAGCCTTCTTTTGAATCCGCAGCTCTTTCTTCGTAAATTTGAAAAATTTTCACATTCAACCTATTTGTAACAGGTATTTTTTTTCCCAGGGAGAATAGGAATATGAAGAACCTTAAATGCGTTAGGCATAGCATAAATGGTGAATGATCGGCCTTTCTTGTTGCTACTCGTTATATAGCTAGGGAGAAAGGTTATACAATGACTATAATGGAAATAAGAATGAATACCACACTCATTATTGTATATAAGTTCTTATTTTTAGATTCTTTTTCAACAAATGAGCAGACAACAAAAATCTTTTCGTTGCTCTTTTGCAACTCTTATTTGTAGTACTAGTGAGGCATCCTAGATAGCAACTCTCGGCAGGAATTTTCTTCGGATTTGAGGCAATTTAAGTGGAATACATGCTATTCTAGGACTACTAATTTTTGGATTTTATTTTTAAACCATTATTTGATCTCATCAAATTTAATCTTATTTTTTTCGTAAAGTTATGTTAATCTTTATTTTATTTTAAAGAATTTTCGCACAAAACTTCTCTTGTTCTTTCATTTATCCTATTCTAAGTTTTTCTTACTATTTAGAAGTTTCTTGAGATGGCTTATCTTAAATCGGTTATAGTTTTTGTGCATTTTACTTCTATACTTGCCTGCCTTAATAAATTTTAGACATTCTCATGGCTCATGGTTTGGAAACTAAAAACATAAAAATCTTGGATTAGTTTAAGGGAGTTAAGCAATTTTTATTCAAAAGAGATTTATGTTTTGCCCATTTTTTCCTGACTTCAAATTTTTTGTTTCATTATAAACATTTCAAATTTTTTAGCCTTTTAAAAGTATCCAACATCATTGTTCACTGTGAATTTGGGTGACAATTAGCTTTATATTGAATTGCACTTCTCTTAAAATACATAGTTTACTATTGAAATTCAAGTTATGTGCAGGACGAGTGTTAGTAGTCACTTGAAACTTGCATGTGCAATCGTGCTATGCTATTTTTCGTCAAAGAATTTGTGTTGAATAGATGGTTTAAACAACCATTAACCGTATGCATATATAACATGCTTTCAATTCTTGGATATAGCTTGTCAACCTTTTTATATATCTCTACACTAATGGGGTTTATATTTCTCTGCATCTTGTATAGTGCAAATGGTGAACATCGGTCTTTCTTGTTGTTACCCGTAACATAGCCAGGGGAGAAAGGCTCTACTATGATTATAATGTTGATGAGAATGAGTGCCACATTCATTACTTTACTTAAGTTCTGATTTGTAGCTCTTTTCTGAACAAATCTGCATATAACATAAATCTTTTCGTCGATCTTTGTCTGCTGCTATTCTATAGTAATAGTTAGGCAATATGGATAGCTAGTCACCAGAGGAATATTCTCTGGAGTTGAGGCAGTTTGGATGGAATAGATGATTTCTTAGGACTATTAATTTGTGGATTTCTATTTTATAACATAATTGGGATTCTCGTTGAATTTAATGTTACTTTCTTGTACAATTATAATTTAATATTTATGTTATTTTCAAAAACATTCACGTGAAACTTCTCCTGCTCTTTCATTTATCTTATTGAAAGTTTTCCTTACCGTTTAGGAGTGTCCTGATGTGGCTTATCTGATGTGTCTTATCTTAATTCGTTATAGTTTTTGAGCAGTTTACTACTTTACCGTCTGTCCATAAATTTTAGACATTCTCTATGGCTCAAAGTCTTGAAAAGAAAATTATTACAAATCTAAGATTAATTTTAGGGAGTAAAGCTACTATTATTCATAATAGGTTTTCATTTTGCACATGGATTACCTGAAGAACATGGAGTATGATAACTGTGATAGCTTTATGACCCTTATTTCATTAAACAAAAAACCATCCAACAATCTTTTTATCATACTTGATAAACATGGAAACATTGCTCAATTTTATAAATGGTTTAAATAACCATTAACGGTAATCATATATAACTTCCTATCAATGCTTGGATATAACTTGTTGACCTTTTTACATATGTCTACATATTTGGGGTTCAGATTTCATTGTTCTCTGTTCATAAGCCTTCTTTTGGTGCCCAATTCTTTCTTTCTTATATATGCAAAATTTTCACATTCAACCTATTTTTAACAAGTCCTGTTTTGTGTAAGGATTAGGAAAATGAATAGTCTAAATGCATATGGAATAGTGTAAATGGATAATGTATGGTCCTTTTTGCTTCACGTAATATAGCCAAGAGAAAAGGCTCTACTATGATTATAATGGAGATCAGAATGAATCTTTGTTCACTGCAATTTTAGGATAAAATAAATTCAAGTCATGTGCAAGTAAATGTTAATGGTTGCTTGAAATTGATTAGAGCCATGGTGCTATGCAGTTTTTAGTGCATAACATTTTTTTATTGTATATTAAAATGTTATATTAACGTTAAGTACAAAAAGCCTAATGTGAATTTGGTGTAGAATACGCACAAGATGTTGATTACTTGAAGAACAAGGACCATGAAAACTGTGATAGCTTCATGACCCTTATTTCAGTGAAAACCGTGTCAAATAGTCCTCTTGTCTTACCTGATAAATGCGGAAACATCGCTCACTTTATAAAGGTTTAAACAACTATTAACCATCAACATATATAACTTCCTATCAATGCTTGGATATATCTTGTCAAGTTTTTCATATATCCCTATATTCATGTGGTTTAGATTTCACTGTTCTGTTGTTCATAAGCCTTCTTTTGAATCCGCAGTTCTTTCTTTCTTATATTTGCAAATTTTCACATTCAACCTATTTGTAAACGATCCATTTTTGTCCAGAGAGAGTACGAGTATAAAGAACCTTAAATACATCAGGTATAGCATAAATGGTGAATGTTCGATCTTTCTTGTTGCTACTTGTTATATAGCCAGGTAGAAAAGAAATAGAATGACTATAATGGAAATAAGAATAAATACTATACTCAATATTTTATTCAAGTTCTTATTTTCAGCTTCTTTTCTACAAATCAGTAGATAATAGGAATCTTTTTGTCACTCTTTTCTAACTCTTAATTTGTATTACTAGTGAGGCATCCTGGATAGGGAGTCCTCGCACGAATTTTCTCTTGATTTGAGACAGTTTAAATGGAATACATGATATTCTAGGACTACAAATTTTTAGATTTCAATTTTATACCATTATTTGGGTATCTCATAAAATTTAATCTTATTTTTTTGCAAAGATATGTTTAATCATTATTTTAGTTTCAAGAACTTTCCCACAAAGCTTCTCTTTTTCTTTCATTTATCCTATTTTATATTTTGATTATTCTTAAGGAGGTTCTTGAGGTGGCTTATTTGAAACCCGTTATAGTTTTTCTGCATTTTACTTCTTTACTTGCTTGCATTCATAAATTTCAGATATTCTCTATGGCTCATTTTTTGGAAACGAGAAACATAAAAATCATGGATTAATTTTAGGGAGTAGAGCCATTTTTGTTCAAAAGATATTTATGTTGTGCACGTTTTATCCTGACTTTTGATTTTTTGTTGCATTATAAATATTACAAACTTTTTTTACGTTTTTATAAGTATCCAACATCTCTTTCCACTGTGAATTTAGGTGACAATTAGCTTTACATTGAATTGCACTCTCTAAAAATACTCTAGAAATTCAAGTCATTTGTAAGATGAGTGTTGATAGTTGCCTGAAACTTAAATGTGCAGTGGTTCTATGCTATTTTTCGTCAAAATATTTTCATTGAATTTTAAAATATGAAAATAAAGGTTATATATAAAATACGAAACGTAAGTTTGTTGTTGAATACTCAAGGAATAAGGATTACCTGAAGAACAGGAAACATTATAAATGTGATAACTTGAGAACCCTTATTTCAGCAAAAAAAAAACCCATCCAAACTGTCTTTTCATCTTACCTAATAAACGTGGAAACATTGCACATTTTATAAATTATTAAAACAACTATTAACCGTAAGCATATACAACTTCCTGTCAATGCTTGGATATAACTTGTCGACCTTTTTATATTTCTCTACACTAATGGGGTTTAGATTTCTCTATTCTACTATTCATAAGCCTTCTCTTGAATTCCCAGATCTTGCTTTCATATATTCGCAAAATTTTCACATTCAACCTATTTGTAACAAGTCCTACTTTGTGCAAGGAGAGTAGGAAGATGAAGATCCTTAAATGCATCTGGTATAGTGTAAATGGTGAATGTCATTTCCTTCTTGTAGCTACTCGTAATATAGCCAAAGGAGAAAGGTTCTACTATGACTATAATGTTGATGAGAATGAATATGAGATCATTATTTTAGTTAAGGTCTAAGTCCCAGCTCTTTTCTCACCAAATCTGCACATAACAGAAAACCTTTCATCGCTCTTTTGCTGCTACTATTTTGTAGTAATAGTTAGGCAATATGGATAGTAAGTCGCCACAGGAATATTCTCTGGGGTTGAGGAAGTTTAGATGGAATAAATTATTTTCTAGGACTATTAATTTGTAGATTTCAATTTTATACCATTATTTATAATTCTCAACGAATTTAAACTTATTTTTCCTTAAAATTATAATTTTATATTTGTGTTATGTTTAAGAGCATTGGCATTAAACTTGTCCTTCTCTTTCATTATCTTATTGAGAGTTTTCCTTACTATTTAGGAGTGTCTTCATGTGGCTTATATTAAATTCGTCATAGTTTTTCAGCAGTTTACTACTTTACTTTCTATCCATAATTTTAGACATTCTTTACGGCTCACGGTCTTGAAAAGAAAAATATAAAAAATCTAAGATTAATTTAACGGAGTAGAGCTATTATTATTCATAATAGATTTATGTTTTGCACATTGTTTGCACGACTTTTTTATTTGTTTTCTTAAAAATATTACATTTTTTGTTTACCCTCTAAAAGAATCCAATATCTTAGTTCAATTGAATTTTAGTTTACGATTAGTTGCATACATAGATGCACTCCTCTAGAATATTTATTCCACTCTTGAAATTCAAGTCATATGCAAGTAAATGTTAATAGTTGGTTTCATTTGACAAGAACCATGTCGCTATGCCATTTTTGGCGCCTAAAAAATACGCATTGTATATTAAAATGTTAAATTAAAGGTTATCTATAAAGTTCCAAATTTAAATTTGGCATAGAATACGCACGAGATGTGGATTACTTGAATAACAGGGAGCATGTTAACTGTGAAAGCTTGATGACCTTTCTTTCAGTAGAAACCTGTCAACGGTCTTTTTATCTTACCTAATAAACGTGGAAACATTGCTTCTTTTATAAAATGTTTAAACAACAACTAACCATCAGCATGTTCAATTTCCTGTCAAAGCTTGGATATAGCTTGTCAAACTTTTCATATATCTCTACATTCATTGGGTTAGATTTCTTTGTTCTGCTGTTCTAAGTCTTTTTTTGAATCCCTTGTTCTTTCTTTCATATATTTGCAAAAGTTTCAAATTCTACTTATTTGGAACAAGTCCTATTTTTTCCAGGGAGAGTAGGAAGATGAAGAACCTTAAATGTGTCAGGTTTTGCATAAATGGTGAATGTTGGGCCCTTCCTGTTGCTACTCGTAATATAGCCAAGCAATAAAGGTTATACATTCATTATAATGGTGATAAGAATGAATGCAACACTCATTAATTGATTTAAATTCTTATGTTAAGCTTCTTTCTCAACAAATCAGTAGATAACATAAATCTTTTTGTCCCTCTCTTTGAAGTAGATCAACTTTTCATTGTAGTTTGGATTCTACTCCTTCCCAAGGATCACTTCTTTTCCTTGAAGAACCTCTATTGAGGATTTTAAACTCCATACTCCAATAAGAAACTTATGAGGATCTAAGCCTCATAAACCTAATATTTAGAGGGTAAAGTTCTTTTGTAGATTGATAATTAGAACATTGAGGAAACAAAGGCTTCAAAACCCCAAATACACAACTAGAATACCCAACACAAATTGATTCAAAGGAAGGAAACTCTATCATTTAACTAATGAAAGGAATTTGAATGATTCATTTGTTCCATAGATTCTATAATCTAAGGCAACAATTGTTCACATCACTAGGGACATTAACCCTTAGCAAGCTAGTCTAAGAAGGTAAAGAAACCTAGAAGCAATCGCAGAATCTGTCTTAAATTTTAGCAAATTCATCAGTGTTGATTACGAAGAGTTATAATGGGATATTCTTAGACTAAAGTCTAAGCATAGCTAACCTACAGCTTAATTACTTCAAATACACATTAAACTCTTGAGTGAAAATTGAAAAGAAAAGCCAAATTTCAAAAACCCCTCAATTTTATAACATTAACTATCTCTTCAGTCGAACTCTACCAGCAACGATACAGTCAGACCTACTGTTGGCGGTAAGGTAAAAACTCTTAAGACCTTTTTGCCCAGAAGCCTACTGGCGACGGTAGGGGTAGGGCTACTGTTAGTAGTAGGGTGCCCTTTTCTAATGCTTAGCCAATTCTGTCCCTTAAGTTGCTTCCTTAAATGATCTTTGCTTATTGAACAAATGGAAAACAACTTGAAAGTCTCTCCTTTATCTCCAAGATCTTCAAACTTTTTATTGAAAGCTTCCTCCATGTAAGCTACCACGCCATTATCCTCATTTCCATTACAAGCCTTAAGTTACTTCATCCGAGCTCTAGTCCTTGGTCCAAGCTTCAACTCCATCGGTACTTGACTCTTCTGATGTACATCATGCGCTCCCCATTTGAAAAGATTCGTGCTCGAATCTTCACCTACATCAAAATGAGATAAATCAGAAACAATTAAGGTGGTACTAACATTGTATTCACCCGGAAGATCAATTCTATGAGCATTATCATTAAGACGTTCAAGGACTTGAAAGGTCCATCTCCACGAGCATCAAGCTTATTCTTGCATTTAGAAAGAAAGCGTTCCTTCTAAAGATGAACCCAAACCCAATCATCGGGCTCAAACACCACCCGTTTTCTTCCAACATTCCGTGAAGCCACCAATTTCTTGTTCTTGGACTCAATAGCTTCATGCACGTTAGCTTGAATACATTTGACCAACTCTGCCTTTTGTTTTCTATCCATACTGACAACATGATCTATAGGCAAAGGAACTAAATTAAATGGAGTTGAAGGATTGAAACCATAAACAACCTCAATTAGGAGAATAAGAAGTAATAGAATATGTAGCCCTATTATTAGAAAACTCAATGTGAGGAATGAATTCTTCCCACAGGCGCAAATTCTTCTTAACGATGACCCTAAAAAGTTTCCCAATGGTCCTATTGACCACCTCTGGTTGGTCATCAGTTTGTGGATGGCAAGCTGTAGAATACAACAAATTAGTACCAATGTTCCTCCACATAACACACCAAAAATGACTAAGGAATTTGGTGTCACAATTCGAAATAATAGTTCTAGGTATACTGTGAAATCATACAACCCAAGTGAAGGATAAGTTTGCAATATGACTGGCATCATTGTTCTTCTTGGAAGGTATAAAATGAGCCATTTAAGAAAAACCTATCTAGTACAACAAAGATAGAATCCATAGCCTTTGGTGATCTGGGTAATCCAAGAATAAAATCCATAGATATATCAACCCAAGGAGCTTTAGGCACTTTTAAAACGGTGTAAAAACCATGAGGCAAAGAAGTAGATTTAGCCCTTTTACATTTTAAGCAATTTCCTATAAATCTTTCAGCATCTTTTCTTATTTTAGGCCAAAAGAAATGTTCATGTAAGATATCATAAGTTTTAAGAATACTACAATGTCCCATTAAGCTTCTATAATGAGCCACTTTAACCAACAACAACCTAGTGGAACAAGACGGAATGCACAATCTACCATCATGGTAAAGAAAACCATCATGTATGAGATACTTATCATTACACACCAGCAACCAATCCTCAAATATATCTTTAAAATCAAGATCACTAGCACATAAATCCTTAAGCATCTCAAAACCAAGAATTTGAGCTTGCAAAGTAGAGATAAGAGTGTACCTTCTAGATAATGCATCGGTTACAATGTCTTCTTTACTTTCTTATTTCGGATGATGTATGGAGAGGTCTCGATAAACTCCATCCATCTTGCATGCCTCTTGTTTAGCTTTTGTTTTCCTTTAAGGTGAACTACTTAATCTTGCCTTTAGCAACTCAAAAGCCTTCTCTTGCTTCTCCTCCCATTTGAAGCCATTCATCTTCTTAGTCACATCCGTCAAAGGACTAGCAATGGTGAAAAAATCCTTTATGAACCTCTTATAGAAACTTGTCAATTCCTGAAAGCTCCTCACTTTAGATGCATTATTCGGAGTAGGCCATTCTTTGATTGCTTTCACCTTCTCTTGATCAACTTGAAGACCTTGAGAGCTCACCATATAACCTAGAAAAGTCACCTTTTCCAAGAAAAAATTGCATATTCCAAGGTTAGCATATATCTCACTTCTCAAAACTAACAAAACTTGTTTTAAATGATGCAAATGATCTTCATAAGTTTTGCTATAGATTAAGATATCATCAAAATAGACAACAACAAATTTACAAATGAACCTCAACACATGATGCATAAGTCTCATGTATGTACTAGGAGCATTAGTTAATCCAAAAGGCATACCTAACCACTCATAAAGACCAAAATTTTTTTTGAAAGTCTTTTTAACTCATCCCCTTCTCTCATTCTAATTTGGTGGTATTATGATTTCAAATCAATTTTAGAAAATATTTGTGAACCATGCAACTCATCAAGTAGATCATCTAACCTAGGAATAGGATGCCTATACTTGATTGTAATATTATTATGGCTCTACAACCTACACACATACATCATGTACCATCTTTCGTTGGAAGTAGCAAAACAAGAACGGCACATGGGGTCAAGCTTTCTCGAACATACCCCTTGGAGAGTAAATCCCCAACTTGTTAGTCTCTTCGGGGGGAACTCCTATAAGCCCGTCTATTTGGCAATACCGCTCCAAGTACCAAATCAATTTGATGCTTAATTCCTCTCAAAAGGGGAAGTCCACCGGGTATCTCTTCGAGGAACACATCCTTGTACTCTTCAATAATCTTCACTATGGAATTAGACAAAGAAGACAAATGATTATTAGAAGACAAAAATGTACCTTTGCAATAGAGAAGTAAAACCATCTCTTCATTTTCAATGGCTTCTATGATCTCACTCTCTTTTGCATAGAAGCACCTATTTTCTCTCTTTCCACTATCACTCTTTTGATCACTCGTTTTCTAATCTCTATTCAATTTTTGCTCTCTAGGCTTTTCCACACTCACTTATCTTTCATTAATTTTTTCCCCTCTTCAATGCTCTTTTTCTTTTTCTCACTCTCTAGTCTCTCTTTTTCTCTCATTTTCTTTTGTTCCTCAAAGACATGACTAGGAGTAAAGGGATTCAACATAAACTTTTTCCCATTATTTCCAAAACTATAGGTGTTCTTCACACCATCATGGATAACCTTTCTATCATATTGCCAATGACGTCCCAAAAACAAATGCCACGCTTTCATAGGAACTACATCACAAAGCATTTCATCATGATATGATGCCTTAGTAAGAGGTACTAACACTTGCTTATTAACTTTACCTCCCCACTATCATGGAACTAATGAAGCTTATAAGGCCGAGGATGATTAAGTAAATTCAACTTTCCAACAAGATATGTGCTAGCCACATTGGTACAACTACCAATATCTATAATAATATTAGCAACTTTTTACCTCCCACGAAGTATTTAGTGTGAAAGATGTTTTCCATCTGGACGCTTGCTTCTTCCTTAAAGATTTTAGTAGACAAAGTTGTAATGATCACAAAGCTCATTCCCTCTTCAACAGCTTCAAAAGAATCAATCTCTTGATCTTCATTGCCTTCTTCCTTGTCAACAATATCATCTTGGCCATCATCTTTTTCACTTTTAGTCCAACCATTCAATTCTTCATTAAAAATCAAGTTTCTCTTGGTAGGACAATTTACGGCTACGTGTCCCATAACATTGCACTTGAAACACCTTGTTGGGTTGGTAATCAACCTTCATTTTTCTTCCATATTAGGCTTAGAATGACCTCTGAAAGCCACCTTAGGTGCATCTTCTTTCTTTGGCCAACTTTTGTAGGTTGATCCTTGAGGTTTAGGCACCACACTCCTTGAAGAAGGAAGATTAGTTTTAGAGATACCAATCCTTTTCCTTTGATTTTCAATCTTGGTAGCCGAATGACACATGTTTTCATAAGTTGTGTAAGGGTACAATTCTAGTTGATTAGTAATGTCCCTATTGAGGCCACTTCTAGCAATTGAAGCATCTTTATCTTCCTTCAAGCTCAATCTCAAAGTGTATAGTTCCATTTCTTGCCTATACTCTTCAACGCTTTTGTTGTCTTGCTTAAGAGTCATAATTTGTAATGAAGCTCTCTATAATAATGTTCCAGTACAAATCTCTCCTTTATGAGTGTCTTCAATTCCCCCCAAGTTTCTACCAGTTGTCTTAAATTTCTCAACCTTTAGGTGACAACTCTTTCCCACCAATGGAGTGCATAACCCAAGAATTCGGCTATGATTAGCTTCACCTTGGCAATGTCACTACAGTTCCATACAATGAATTAGTTCTCCACTTGTCGTTCCCAATCAAGGAATATATTTAGATCACTATCACCCTTGAAGCTTGGCACCTTCCATTTGATTTTATCTAGAGACTTATCCCCTTGTTGATTACAATAGTACCCACAATGGTATTCCTGGAAAACATTAGGATCCTCTCCAAAATCACCAAACAAATTATCCCCACGCCATATTTTATGTCTTGGAACCTCTTCCACATTGTCCTCCCCTTTTTGCACCTCTAGCTTGTGGTCTTCCTTGAAACATACCTTCATGAAAGGGATAAGGATTGTGAGCTGACATGTCATGGCGTCGTTGAGTAGACATACTGTCATAAGGTCTTTGATGATGAGGTGAATTAACCCCTCCATAATTATATCCAACTTTTAACTTTATTGTAGCACTACTCTTGCCCCTCTTAAGTTCGTCCAAATCCCTAATAACACTTTGGAGCTGTCTTACCAATCATTCAATTGGTTGTTGCATAGACCATAAAGTCTCATTGAGATTCATCCTTGTAGGATCGCTTGTTCCTTTTTGATGAGATTGAGTGGGCAATTGACCTTCTCTAGATATTATAAAACCTGTGGGCAATCACTCCCTGAGTGTTTACACTCTTTGATGATCACACAAATCACTCATGTATAACTCTCTTAATTGGCTTTAATTAATATAAGCTCACCCTCTTGCCTTTTTCAAACACTAAACACTCAAGCCTCTATGATATCCTTATACCTCTTAGCCAACTTAAGCCAAGCGCAACATTCCAGAGCAAGTAAATCAATGAAGGCACTTAGTTGGATAAATATTCTATGAGGCAAAATATCAAACACTTGAGGTGTATGAATTTCAAAGAATGTAATGCATGGAATTGAGCCAACAAAACAAGATTGATCATCAACAAAAGACTAGAAACAAACAAGGAAACAACTAGAAATAAAAACAAAGCAATTCATAACAATTAGACTAAACAAAGAACAAAAGAGTACTAAGAAAAATTTTCCAAGAAAACAAGGGATGACAAAAACCTTTTACTAAAAAGACGATATCTCAAAATCTACAAATCAAAATCAGATTAAACAAATTCTGGAAGATTCATCACATATGAGGATGAATTTAAGCACGAAGTTCATTCGAATTGAGTCAGTATAACATAGGATATGCCCAAATTAATCCACGCTTTTTTCTGCAGTCACGAATCTAAAACACGTTTCACAAATCAATCCAAGTGAGCAATCAATTGATCTCCAAATTGACTAAAAATTATTTTAATTGAATCCTAAATCAAAGTAGAACATCTCAATCACAAAATATCAAGAAATTTTGCGATTAATCAGTCAAATTTTAAATTGATTTTAGGAACTATTTTTCTGTACTTAGTTTTTGCATGATCTTTATGTGAATTTTACATATCATAAAGTACTTCTTCTTTTCTTTAATTTTCAGAAAACTTTAAAAACTTGCTACACAAATTAACCTCCAAGTGGATGTTTCTCTGATACCACTTTGATGTAGATCCACTTTTGATTGTAGTTTGGATTCTACTTCTTTCCACGAATCACCTCCTTTTCTTGAAGAACCTATATTGAGAATTTTAAACTCAAACACTATGATAAGAGATCTATGAGTCTAAGCCTCATAAACCTAATATTGAGAGGCTCAAGTTCTTTCTTAGATTGATAATTAGAACCTTTAGGAAACAAAGGCCTCAAAACCCCAATTACTCAACTAGAAGTTCCAACAACAATTGATTTAAAGAAACGAAACTCTACGATTCAACTAATGAATTTTTTCTCAACCCTTAGCAAGCTAGTCTAAGAAGGTAAAGAAACCTCGAAGCAATTGGAGAATCTCTCTCAAATTTTAGCAAATTCATCAATGTTAATTTGAATGAGTTATAATGAGATATTGACTAAAGTCTAACCCTAGCTAACTATAACTTAATGACTTAAAATAGCCATTAAAACCTTGATTAAAAGTTGACCCTCAATTAGATCGCATTAACTATCCTTTCAGCCGAACCCTATCTGTGACGGTAGGTGAGACCTATTGTCGGCAGTAGGGCCGAAACTCTTCAGCCCTTCTTGTCCAGAAACCTACCGAGGATGGTAGGGGCAGGGCTACCGTCAGTAGTAGGGTGCGCTTCTCTAATACTTACCCAATTTTCTCCTCAAGTTGCTTCAATGAATGATCCTTTCTTACTAAAAATAGGAAAACAACTTGGAAGTCTCTCCTTTATCTCCAAACTCTTCAAACTTATTCTTCAAAGCTTTCTCCATGTAAGCAACCCTGCCATTATCCTCATTTCCATTGGAAGACTTGAGTTTCTTAATCTGAGCTCGAGCCATTAGTACAAGCTTGTCAATCTTCAAACTTTCAATGTTCTCTACATTCAAGGGTTTTAGATTACTCTATTCTACTGTTCATAAGCCTTCTTTTGAATCCCCAATTCTTTCTTTTTATGTTTGTAAAATCTTCACTTTTAAACTATTTGTAACCAATCCCATTTTGTTCTAGGAGAGTAGAAAGAAGAAGAACCATATGTTTGTCAGGTAGAGTGTAAATGGTGATTGTTAGGTCCTTCTGGTTGCTACTCGCAATATATCCAAGGGATAAATGCTATACAATGAATATAATGGAGATGAGAATAAATACCATACTCATTATATTATCTACGTTCTGTTTTGAAACTTTTTTCTCAACAAAGTTGAAGATAAATGAAATTTTTTTCGCACTTTTGCAGTTGCTATTTTTTTGCAGTTCCAATTATGCCACATAGGTAGCATGTCTAGACTATAATTTTGTCTGGATTTGTGGTAGTTTAAATGGAATAGATGATATTCTAGAACTATTACTTTGTAAATTAAAATTTATAACATTATTTGAGAATCTCATAGAATTTAATATTATTTTTTTGTAAAATTATCATTCAAAATTAGTGTTATTTTCATGAACTTTTGGCGCAATACTTCTATGGTTCTTTCATTAATCCTATTGATAGTCCTTCTTACTGTTTAGGAGTTTCTTTAGCTGGCTTAACCTATATTTGTTATAGTTTTTGAACATTTTTTCACCCTAGAAATTTTAGACATTCTCTATGGCCAATTGTTTGGGAAAGAAAAACATGAAAATCTTGGATTAATTGAAGGGAGTAGAGCTCTTCTTATTTATAACAGATTTATGTTTTACACATTTTTTAAGGACTTCTTATTTTTGTTTCTACAAATATTACGAATTTTCCCCTCTAAAAGTATCCAACATCTTCATTCAATGCGATTTAACATGACAGTAAAATGCACATTGGAATGCACTACTTTAGAAATACTTATTTTATTCTTGAAATTCAAGGCATGTGCAAGATGACTGTTAATAGTTGCGTGAACTTTACATCTTTCATAGTGCTATGCAACTTTGCATCTCAAAATTTTATATCGTACATCAAAATGTGAAATTAACGGTTGTGTATAAATATCCCAATGTAAATTTGATGTTGAATACTTAGGAGATATGGATTGCCTGAAGAATAGGGAGAATGATAATTATGATAGTTCGATGACCCTTATTTTAGAAAAAAAAAACCCATCCAATAATCTTTTTGTCTTCCCTGATAAATGAGGAAACATTGCTTGTTTTATAAATCGTTTATGTAACCATTAACGGTAATCATTTATAACTTCCCGTTAATGCTTAGACATAGCTTGTCAATCTTCATACTTTTCATATATCTTACATTCCATGGGTTTACATTTCTCTGTTCTACTGTTCATAACCCTTCTTTTCAATCCCCTTTTTCTTTCTTTCTTATGTTTGTAAAATTTTCACATTCAACCTATTTGTAACCAGTCCCATTTTGGTGCGGGAGAGCAGGAAGATGAAGAACCATAAGTGTGTCATGTATAGTGTACATTGTGTACGTCGGGTCCTTCTGGTTTCTATTCGTTATATAGCCAAGGGATAAAGACTATACAATGAATGTAATGGAGATGAGAATAAATACCGCACTCATTCTTATATCTATGTTCTGATTTTCAACTTTTTTCTCTCCAAAGCAGCAAATAAAATAAATCTTTTTGTCGCACTTCTACAACTACTAGTTTGCATTAGTAGTTATTTTCTCCCAAAAATCTGTAGATAATAGAAATATGTTCATCACTCTTTTGTTTTTGCTATTTTGTAGTACTAGTCGGCAATATCGATAGCAAGTACTCAAAACAATATTCGCGGACTTGAGGCAGTTTATATGGAATAGATGATTTTTCTAAGACTATTAATTTGTAGGATTTAATTTTGTTCCGTTATTTTATAATCTCATCGAAGTCAATCTTATTTATCGTAAAGTTGTAATTTCATATTTGTGTTATTTTTAAGAACTTTCGCACAAAACTTATCTTGCTCGTTATTTATCCTATTGAAGCTTTTGCTTCCTGTTCCAGAGTTTCTTGAGGTGAGTTATTTTAAATTTATTATAATTTTTTAGCATTTTACTACTTGCTTAGGTTCATAAATATTAGACATTCTCAATGGCTCATGATCTTCAAATGAGAAACTATGAAAATCTTGGATTAATTTTAAGGGAGTAGAGCTATTTTTATTTATAATAGATTTATTTTTTGCACTTTCTTTCTAGACTTTTAATTTTCTATTTTCTTACTAATATTACAAATTTTTTTACCATTTTAAAAGTACCTGATATCTTGCTTCACTGCGAATTTAGGTGACAATTAGTTGCACATTGAATTGCATTGCTTTAGAAATGCTTATTTTACTCTTGAAATTTAAGTCGTGTGCAAGATTAGTGTTAAGAGTCGCTTGAAACTTACATGTGCCATGGTGCCATGCTTTTTTCATTTAAAAAATTTGTATTGAATATTAAAATGTGAAATTAATGCTTATGTAAATGCGAAATAGTAGTTCATTGTTGAATACTTATGGGATGAGGATTACCTAAAGAAAAGGGAGCATGATAATGTGATAGCTTGATGACCCATATTTCAGCAAGAAATCGGTCCAACAGTCTTTTTATCTTATCTGACAAACGGGGAAAAATTTCAGGTTTTATAAATGGTTTAGAAAACCATAAACCGTGAGAATATATAACTTCCTCTTAATGCTTAGATATAGCTTGTCAACATTTTTACATATCTCTAAATTAATGGGGTTTAGTTTTCCATTTCAACTATTCATAATCCTTCTTTTGAATGCCCAATTCTTTCCTTCTTATATTTGCAAAATTTTTACATTCAATTGATTTGTAACGAGTACTATTTAGTGCAGGAGAGTAGGAGGAAGAAGAACCTAAAATGTGTATAGTATATTATAAATGGTGAATGTAGGGTCATTCCTGTTGCTACTCGGTGATATAGCTAAGGGAGAAAGACTCTACTGTGATTATAATGGAGATGAGAATGAATACCATACTCATTATTTTATTTTAGTTCCATAGATAATTGAAATATGTTCATTACTCTTTTGCTGTTGCTATTTTTTAGTACTAGTTGGCAATATGGATAGCAAGTCCCCACAAAAACACTCTCCGGACTTGCGGCAGTTTAAATGGAACAGATGACTTTCTAAGACTATTAATTCGTAGATTTCAATTTTATAACATTATTTGGGAATCACATCGAATTCAGTCTTATTTTTTCGTAAAATTAGAACTTAATATTTGTGTTATTTTCATGAACTTTCACACGAAACTTCGCTTGTTCGTTATTTATCCTATTGAAAACCTTTTGCTTCTTGTTTAGGAGTTTCTTAAGGTGGCATATCTTAAATTTTCTATATTTTTTTAGCGTTTTACTACATGCTTAGGTTCATAAATTTCAAAGTCATATTTGCTACAGGAGAGTAGGAAAATGAAGAACTTAAAATGCACATGGTAGATTGTAAATGGTGAATGTAGGGTCCTTGTTTTTGCTACTCGTAATATGGCCAAGGGAAAAAAGCTCTACTGTGATTATAATGGAGATCACAATGAATAACATACTCATTATTTCATTTAAGTTCTGATTCGCAGCTTTTTTCTCCAAAAATCTGTAGATAACAGAAATCTTTTAATCACTCTTTTGATGTTGCTATTTTAAAGTACTAGGTGCCAATATGGATAGCAAGTCCTCACAAAAATATTCTCCGGATATAAGGCAGTTTAGATGGAATAGATGATTTTCTAAGATTATTAATTTGTCGATTTCAATTTTATACCATTATTTAGGAATCTCATCATATTAAGTCTTATTTTTGCATAAAATTATAATTTAATGTTTGTGTTATTTTCTAGAACATTGACAGAAAATTTCTCTTGTTCGTTATTTATCCTATTGAAACTTTAGCTTCATGTTTAGGAATTTCTTGAGGTGGCTTATCTTAAATTCATTACAATTTTTGAGCATCTTACCACTTTACTTGCTTAGGCTCATAAATTTTAGATATTCTCAATCGCTCATGATCTTTAAATTAAAAACATGAAAATCTTTGATTAATTTAAGAGAGTAGAGCTATTTTTATTTATAATAGATTTATATTTTGCACTTCTTTCTGGACTTATTATTTCTTTTTTCTTACAAATTCTAAAATTTTTTTTTACCATTTTAAAAGTTTCCAACATCTTGGTTCATTGCAAATTTAGGTGACAATTAGGTACACATTGAATTGCATTGCTTTAGAAATACTTATTTTGCTTTGAAATTCAAGTCATGCACAAGATAAGCGTTAATAGCTGCCTAAAACTTACATGTGCAACGGTGCCATGCTTTTCTTCGTTTAAAAAATTTGTATTGAATATTAAAATTTGAAATGAAAGGTTATGTGCAAAATGAAAAACGTAAGTTCACTATTAAATACTCATGGTCTAAGGATTACCTAAAGAACAGGGAGCATGATAACTGTGATAGCTTGATGACCCATATTTAAGCAAAAAACTGGTCCAACAGTCTTATTATCTTACCTGATAAACGTTGAAAAATTGCACGTTTAATAAATGGTTTAAATAAACATTAATCGTAAGCATACATAACTTCCTATCAATGCCTAGATATATCTTGTCAACGTTTTATATATCTGTACATTAATGGGGTTTAATTTTCCCTGTTCAACTGTTCATAATCCTTCTTTTGAATGCCCAGTTCTTTCCTACTTATATTTGCAAAATTTTCACATTCAACCTATTTGTAACAAGTCCTATTTGGTGCAGGGAGAGTACGGAGATGAAGAACCTGAAATGCTTATGGTATATTGTAAATAGTTAGTGTAGGGTCCTTCTTGTTGCTATTTGTAACGTAGCCAAGGGAGAAACGCTCTACTGTGATTATAATGGAGATGAGAATTACTACCATACTCATTATTTTATTTATGTTCTGATCTCTAGCTTTTTTCTCCTAAAATTTGTAGATAACTGAAATCTTTTCATCACTCTTTTTGTTGTTACTATTTTGTAGTACAAGTTGGCAATAATGACAGCAAGTTGCCATAGAAATAATCTTCGGACTTGAGGCAGTTTAGATGGAATAGAAGATTTTCTAAGACTATTAATTTTTAGATTTCAATTTTATACCATTATTGTGGAATCTCATCGAATTCTGTCTTGTTTTTCGTAAAATTATAATTTAATATTTGTGTTATTCTCAAGAACTTTCACACAAAACTTCTCCCGTTCGTTATTTATCCTATTGAAACTTTTCTTCCTGTTTAAGAGTTTCTTGAGGTGTCTTATCTTAAATTCATTATAATTCTTGAGCATTTTACCACTTTACTTGCTTAGGTTCATAAATTTTAGACATTCTCAATGGCTCATGATCTTTAAATGAAAAATATGAAAATCTTGGATTAATTTTTAGGGAGTAAAGCTATTTTTATTTATAATAGATTTATTTTTTGCACTTTTTTTCTGGACCTTTAATTTTCTGTTTTCTTACAAATATTACAAATTTTTTTACCATTCTAAAGGTATCTGACATCTTGGTTCACTACGACTTTAGGTGACAATTAGCTACACATTGAATTGCATTGCTCTAGAAACGCTTATTTTACTTTGAATTCCAAGTCATGCGCAACATGAGTGTTAATAGCTGCTTTAAACTTACATGTGCAATGGTGCCATGCTTTTTTCGTTTAAAAAATTTGTATTGAATATTAAAATATGAAATTAAAGGTTGTTTACAAAATGCGAAACGTAAGTTCGTTGCTGCGTACTCATGGGATGAGGATTACCTATAGAACAGGGAGCATGATAATGTGATAGCGCTATGACCCATATTTCAGCAACAAAAGGTCCAACAGTCTTTTTATCTTACCTGATAAACGTGGAAAAATTGCACGTTCTATAGATGGTTTAAAAAATCCTTAATCGTAAGCATATGTAACTTCCTGTCAATGCTTAGATATAGCTTGTCGACATTTTTACATATCTCTACATTAATGGGGTTTAGATATCATTGTTCAACTGTTCATAATCCTTCTTTTGAATGCTTAGTTCTTTCTTTCTTATATTTGCAAAATTTTCACATTCATCCTCTTTGTAACTTGTCCTATTAGGTGCAGGGAGAGTAGGAAGATGAAGAACCTTAATCGCGTATGGTATAGTGTAAATGGTGAATGTAGCGTCCTTCTTGTTGGAACTTGTAATATAGCCAAGGTAAAAAGGCTCTACTGCGATTATAGTGGAGATGATAATGAATACCATACTCATTATATTATTTAAGTTTTGATTCACAGCTTTTTTCTCCACAACTCTACAGATAAAAGAAATTTTCTCGTCACTCTTTTGCAGTTGCTATTCTTAAGTAGTAGTTAGGTAATATGGATAGGAAATCCCCACATGAATATTCTCTTGACTTGAGGCAATTTATATTACATAGATGATTTTCTAGGACTATTGATTTATAGATTTCAGTTTTGTACCATTATTTGGGATTCTCATCGAATTTAATATTATTTTTATAAAATTATAATTTAATATTTGTGTTATTTTCAATAACATTGGAGTGAAACTTCTCCTACTCTTTCATTTATCTTATTGAATGTTTTGCTTACTATTTAGGAGTGTATTGAGGTGGCTTGTCTTAAATTCGTTATGGTTTTTTAGCTTTTTACTACTTTAAATGCTTGTATCAATAAATTTTAGACATTCTCTATGCCGCATGGTCTAGAAATGAAAAATAACAAAAATCTAAGATTAAATTAATGGAGCAGAGCTATTATTATTCATAATAGATTTATGTTTTGCACATTGTTTGAACTACTTTTTATTTGTTATCCTTACAATTTTTATTATCCTCTAAAGCTACAATTTTTGTTATCCTCTAAAGCTATCCAATATCTTGGTTCACTTGAATTTTAGTTTAGAATTAGCTGCACATTGAAATGTAATGCTCTAGAATGCTTATTTCATGCTTGAAATACAAGTCATGTGCAAGTAAATGTTAATATTTACTTGAAATTGACATGTACCATGCTGCTATGCTCTTTTTTGCTTCTAAACATTTTCTATTGTATATTAATATGTTGGGTTGAAGGGTTTGAGTAAAAGACCCAATGTAAATTTGTTGTAGAATACGCAAGAGATGTCATTTACCTGAAAAACATGGAGTATGATAACTGTAATAGCTTTATGACCCTTATTTCATAAAAAAAAAAAAAACCCGTCCAACAATCTTTTTGTTTCACCGAATAAACATGGAAACATTGCTCGTTTCATAAAAGGTTTAAATAACCATTAATCATAAGCATATAACTTCCGATCAATGCTTAGATATAGCTTGTCTACCTTTTTACATATCTCTAAATATATGTGGTCCAGATTTCTTTGTTCTACTGTTCATAAGCCTTCTTTCGAATGCCCAGTCCTTTCTTTCTTGTATTTGCCAAATTTTTACATTCAACCTATTTGTAACAAGTCCTGTTTTCTACAAGGAGAGTAGGAAGATGAAACAACCTTAAATGCATACGGTATAGTGTAAATTGAGAATATCAGTCCTTGTTTCCTCTTGCAATATAGCTAGGAGAGAAAGGCTCTACTATGATTATAATGGAGATGAGAATAAATCTTTTTTCACTACACTCTTAGGATGAAGTAAATTAAAGTCATGTGCAAGTAAATCTTAATGGTTTCTTGAAATTGATTAGAGACATGGTGCTAGGCAATTTTAGTATATACAAAATTTTCATTGTATATTAAATGTTATTTATAAAAGTCCTAATACGAATTTGGTGTAGAATACACACAAGATATGGATTACTTGAAGAACAGGTACACGAAAATTGTGATAGCTTGATGACCCTTACTTCAACAAAAACCCTGTCCAACAGCCTTTTTATCTTACCAGATAAACATAAAAACATTGCTCGTTTTATAAATGTTTAAGCAAACACTAACCATCAACATATATCTTCCTGTCAATGCTTGGATATAGCTTGTCAACGCTTTCATATATCTCTATATTCATGTGCTTTAGATTTTGCTGTTCTATTGTTCATAAGCTTTCTTTTGAATCCCCAGCTCTTTGTTTTGTATATTTGAAAAATTTTCACATTCAACCTATTTGTAACCTGTCTTTTTTTTTTCCCAAGGAGAATAGGAATATGAAGAACCTTAAATGCATTAGGTATATCATAAATGGTGAATGTTCGGCCTTTCTTGTTGCACCTTTCTTGTTGCTACTCGTTATATAGCTAGGGAGAAAGGTTATACAATGACTATAATAGAAATAAGAATGAATACCATACTCATTATTGTATATAAGTTCTTATTTTTAGATTCTTTTTCAACAAATGAGCAGACAACAAAAATCTTTTCGTTGCTGTTTTGCAACTCTTATTTGTAGTACTAGTGAGGCATCCTAGATAGCAACTCTCGGCAAGAATTTTCTCCGGATTTGAGGCAATTTAAGTGGAATACATGCTATTCTAGGACTACTAATTTTTGGATTTATTTTTAAACCATTATTTGATCTCATCAAATTTAATCTTATTTTTTTTCGTAAAGTTATGTTAATCTTTATTTTATTTTAAAGAATTTTCGCAAAAAACTTCTCTTGTTCTTTCATTTATCCTATTCTATGTTTTTCTTACTGTTTAGAAGTTATTTGAGATGGCTTATCTTAAATCGGTTATAGTTTTTGTGCATTTTACTTCTATACTTGCTTGCCTTAATAAATTTTAGACATTCTCATGGCTCATGGTTTGGAAACAAAAAACATAAAAATCTTGGATTAGTTTAAGGGAGTTAAGCAATTTTTATTCAAAAGAGATTTATGTTTTGCCCATTTTTTCCTGACTTCTAATTTTTTGTTTCATTATAAACATTTCAAATTTTTTAGCCTTTTAAAAGTATCCAACATCATTGTTCACTCTGAATTTGGGTGACGATTAGCTTTATATTGAATTGTACTTCTCTTCAAATACTTAGTTTACTATTGAAATTCAAGTTACGTGCAAGATGAGTGTTAGTAGTCACTTGAAAGTTGCATGTGCAATCGTGCTATGCTATTTTTCGTCTAAGAATTTGTGTTGAATAGATGGTTTAAACCACCGTTAACGTATGCATATATCACGCTTTCAATGCCTGGATATAGCTTGTCAACCTTTTTATATATCTCTACACTAATGGGGTTTACATTTCTCTGCATCTTGTATAGTGCAAATGGCGAATGTCGGTTTTTCTTGTTGTTACTTGTAATATAGCCAAGGGAGAAAGGTTCTACTATGATTATAATGTTGATGAGAAGGAGTACCACATTTATTATTTTACTTAAGTTCTGATTCGCAGCTCTTTTCTCAACAAATCTGCATATAACAAAAATCTTTTCGTCAATCTTTGGTTGATGCTATTCTGTAGTAATAGTTAGGCAATATGGATAGCAATTTGCTAGAGGAATATCCTCTGGAGTTGAGGCAATTTGGATGGAATAGATGATTTTTTAGGACTATTAATCTGTGGATTTCTATTTTATAACATTACTTGGGATTCTCCTTGAATTTAATGTTATTTTCTTGTACAATTATAATTTAATATTTATGTTATTTTGAAGAACATTCGCGTGAAACTTCTCCTGCTCTTTCATTCATCTTATTGAAAGTTTTCCTTATCGTTTAGGAGTGTCCTGATGTGGCTTATCTTAAATTTATTATAGTTTTTGAGCAGTTTACTACTTTACCTACCGTCCATAAATTTTAGACATTCTCTATGGCTCATGGTCTTGAAAAGAAAAATATTAAAAATCTAAGATAAATTTAAGGGAGTAAAGCTACCATTATTCTTAACAGGTTTTCATTTTGCACAATGTTTGCAAAACTTTTTATTTGTTTTCTTAAAAGTATTACAATTTTTTTACCCTCCAAAAGTATCCAGTATCTTGGTTCACTTGAATTTTAGTTTACAATTAGCTGCACATTGAAATATAATGCTCTAGAATACTTATTTTACACTTGAAGTCCAAGTCATGTGTAAGTAAATGTTAATAGTTGCTTGAAATTGACATGTACCATTCTGCTATGCTCTTTTTGGCTTGTAAAAAATTCGTATTATAGATTAATATGTTGGATTGAAAGTTTTGGATGAAAGGACTAATGTAAATTTGTTGTAGAATACACAGGAGAGGTTGATTACCTAAAGAACATGGAGTATGATAACTGTGATTGCTTTATGACCCTTATTTTATTTTAACAATCTTTTTATCTACCTGATAAACCTGGAAACGTTGCTCAATTTTATAAATGGTTTAAATAACCATTCACGGTACACATATATAACTTCCTATCAATGCTTGGATATAGCATGTCGACCTTTTTGCATATGTCCACATATTTGGAGTTCAGATTTCATTGTTCTCTGTTTATAAGCCTTCTTTTGGTGCCCAGTTCTTTCTTTCTTATATTTGCAAAATTTTCACATTCAACCTATTTTTAACAAGTTCTGTTTTGTGCAAGGATTAGGAAGATGAATAGCCTTAAATGCGTATGGAATAGTGTAAATGGCAAATGTCTAGTCCTTCTTGTTGCTTCTCGTAATATAGCCAAGAGAGAAAAGCTCCACTATGATTATAATGGTGATCAAAATGAATCTTTTTTCACTGCAATTTTAGGATAAAATAAATTCAACTCATGTGCACGTAAATCTTAATGGCTGCTTGAAATTGATTAGAGCCATGGTGCTATGCAATTTTTGGCACATAAAAAATTTGTATTGAATATTAAAATGTTATATTAAACGTTAAGTATAAAAGGCCTAATGTGAATTTGTTGTGGAATACGCAGAAGATGTGGATTACTTGAAGAACAAGGACCATGAAAACTGTGATAGCTTCATGACCCTTATTTCAGTGAAAACCATGTCTAATAGTCTTCTTGTCTTACCTGATAAATGCGGAAACATTGCTCATTTTATAAAGGTTTAAACAACCATTAACCATCAACATTTTTAAGTTCCTGTCAATGCTTGGATATATCTTGTCAAGTTTCTCATACAACTCTCTATATTCATGTGGTTTAGATTTCGTTATTCTGTTTTTCATAAGCCTTCTTTTGAATCCGTAGTTTTATCTTTCTTATGTTTACAAAATTTTCACATTCAACATATTTGTAACCGGTCCTTTTTTGTCCAGGGAGAGGATGAGTATAAAGATCCTTAAATGCGCCAGGTATAGCATAAATGGTGAATTTTTTATCTTTCTTGTTGCTACTCGTTATATAGCTGAGGAGAAAAGAAATACAATGACTATGATGGAATAAGAATAAATACCATACTTAATATTTTATTTAAGTTCTTATTTTCATCTTCTTTTCTACAAATCAGTAGATAATAGAAATCTTTTAATCACTCTTTCCGAACTTTTAATTTGTATTACTAGTGAGGCATCCTAGATAGGGATTCCCCGCTGGAATTTTCTCTTGATTTGAGAGTTTAAAGTGAATACATGATATTCTAGGAATACAAATTTTTAGATTTCAATTTTATGCCATTATTTGGGTATGTCATAAAACATAATCTTATTTTTTTCGTAAATATATGTTTAATCATTATTTTAGTTTCAAGAACTTTCGCGCAAAGCTTCTCTTGTTCTTTCATTTATCCTATTGTATATTTTGCTTATTCTTTAGGAGTTTCTTGAGGTGGCTTATTTGAAACCCGTTATAATTTTTCTGCATTTTACTTCTTTACTTGCTTGCATTCATAAATTTCAGACATTCTCTATGGCTCATGGTTTGGAAACGAGAAACATAAAAATCATGGATTAATTTTAGGGAGTAGAGCCATTTTTATTCAAAAGATATTTATGTTTTACACGTTTTATCTTGACTTTTAATTTTTTTTTTTCATTATAAATATTACAAATTTTTTTACCCTTCTAAAAACATCCAGCATCTCTTCGCACTGTGAATTAAGGTGACAATCAGCTTGACATTGAATTGCACTACTCCAAAAATACTTATTCCGTTCTAGAAATTCAAGTCATGTACAAGATGAGTGTTAATAGTCGCCTGAAACATATTTACAATAGTGCTATGGTATTTTTCGTCAAGAAATTTTCATTGAATTTTAAAATGTGAAAATAAAGGTATATAAAATACGAAACGTAAGTTTGTTGTTGAATACTCAGGGAATCAGGACTACCTAAAGAACAAGGAACACTATAAATGTGATTACTTGATAACACTTATTCAGCAAAAAACCCCATCCAAAAGTCTTTTCATCTTACTTAATAAATGTGGAAACATTGTACATTTTATAAATTGTTTAAATAACTACTAACTGTAAGCATATATAACTTCCGGTCAATGCTTGAATATAACCTATTGACCTTTTTATATTTCTCTACATTAATGGGGTTTAGATTTCTCTCTTCTACTATTCTTAAGCCTTCTCTTGAATCCCCTGATCTTTCTTTCATATGTTTGCAAAATTTTCACATTGAACCTATTTGTAACAAGTCCTATTTTGTGCAGGGAGAGTAGGAAGATGAAGAACCTTAAAAGCATCTGGTATAGTGTAAATGGTGAATGTCATGTCCTTCTTGTTGCTACTCGTAACATATCCAAGGGAGAAAGGCTCTACTATGATTATAATGTTGATGAGAATGAATATCAGATGATTATTTTAGTTAAGGTCTAAGTCGCAGCTCTTTTCTCACCAAATCTGCACATAACAGAAATCTTTTCATTGCTCTTTTGCTGCTACTCTCTTGTAGTAATAATTAGGCAATATGGATAGGAAGTCGCCACAGGAATATTCTCTGGAGTTGAGGATGGAATAAATGATTTTCTAGGACTATTAATTTGTACATTTCAATTTTCTACCATTATTTGTAATTCTCAATGAATTTAAACTTATTTTTTCATAAAATTATAATTTTATATTTGTGTTATTTTTTAAGAACATTGGCGTTAAACTTGTCCTTCTCTTTCATTATTTTATTGATAGTTTTCCTTACTGTTTAGGAGTGTCTTCATGTGTCATATTAAAGTCGTCCTTGTTTTTCAGCAGTTTACTACTTTACTTTCTATCCATAAAGTTTAGACATTCTTTATGTCTCACGGTCTTGAAAAGAAAATATAAAAAATCTAAGATTGATTTAACGAAGTAGAGATATTATTATTCATAATAGATTTATGTTTTGCACATTGGTTGCACGAATTTTTAATTTGTTCTCTTAAAAATAGTACATATTGTTTACCCTCTAAAAGAATCCAACATCTTAGCTCACTTGAATTTTAGTTTACGATTAGTTGCATACATAGATGCACTCGTCTAGAATATTTATTTTACTCTTGAAATTCAAGTCATGTGCAAGTGAATGTTAATATTTGCTTTCATTTGACAGGAACCATGTTGCTATGCCATTTTTGGCGCAAAAAAAATGTGCATTGTATATTAAAATGTTAAAATTAAAGGTTATGTATAAAGTTCCAAATTTAATTTTGGCATAGAATACGCACGAGATGTGGATTACTTGAAGAATAGGGAGCATGTTAACTATGAAAGCTTGATGACGCTTCTTTCACCAAAAACCTTGTCAATGGTTTTTTTATCTTACCTAATAAACGTGGAAACATTGCTCGTTTTATAAATTGTTTAAACAACAACTAACCATTAGCATGTACAATTTCCAGTCATATATCTCTACATTCACAAGGTTAGTTTTCCCTGTACTACTGTTCTAAGCCTTTTTTTGAATCCCTAGTTCTTTCTTTCATATATTTGAAAAAGTTTCAAATTCTACTTATTTGTAACAAGTCCTATTTTTTCCATGGAGAGTAGGAAGATGGAGAACCTTAAATGTGTCAGGTGTTGCATAAATGGTGAATTTTGGGCTCTTCCTGTTGCTACTCGTCATATAGCCAAGCGAGAAAGGTTATACATTCATTATAATGGTGATAAGAATGAATGTAACACTCATTAATTGATTTAAGTTCTTATTTTAAGATTCTTTCTCAACAAATCAGTAGATAACGGAAATCTTTTTGTCCCTCTTTTGATGTAGATCAACTTTTAAGTGTAGTTTTGATTCTACTCCTTCCCAAGGATCACTTATTTTCCTTGAAGAACATCTATTAAGGATTTTAAACTCTCACTCAAATAAGAAACCTACGAGGATGTAAGCCTCATAAACCTAATATTGAGAGGGTAAAGTTCTTTCCTAGATTGATAATTAGAACCTTGAGGAAACAAAGGCCTCAAAACCCTAATTACACAACTAGAATACCCAACAAAAATTGATTCAAAGAAAGGAAACTCTATCATTTAACTAATGAAAGGAATTTGAATGATCAATTGGTTCCATAGATTCTACAATCAAAGGCAACATGTTCACATCACTAAGGACATTAACCCTTAGCAAGGTAGTCTAAGAAGGTAAAGAAACCTAGAAGCAATCGCAAAATCTCTCTTAAATTTCAGCAGATTCATCAATGTTGATTACAAGAGTTATAATGGGATATTCTTAGACTAAAGTCTAACCATAGCTAACCTACAGCTTAATTACTTAAAATACGCATTAAACGCTTAAGTAAAAATTGAAAAGACAAGCCAAATTTCAAAAACCCCTCAATTATATAACACTAACTATCTCTTCAGTCGAACCCTACTAGCAAGCGTACGGTCAGACCTACTGTCGGTGGCAGGGTAAAAACTCTTAAGACTTTTTTGTCCAGAAGCCAACTGGCAACAGTAGGAGCAGGCCTACTGTCAGTAGTAGGGTGCCCTTTTCTAATGCTTAGCCAATTCTATCCCTTAAGTTGCTTCCTTAAATGATCTTTACTTATTGAACAAATGGAAAACAACTTGAAAGTCTCTCCTTTATCTCCAAGCTCTTCAAACTTTTTCATGAAAGCTTCCTCCATGTAAGCTGCCACGCCATTATCCTCATTTCTATTAGAAGCCTTGAGTTACTTCATCCGAGCTCTAGTCATTGGTCCAAGCTTCAACTCCATCGGTACTTGACTCTTTCGATGTACATCATTCACTCCCCCTTTGAAAAGATTCATCCTTGAATCTTCAACTACATCAAAAGGAGACAAATCAGAAACAATTAAGGTGGTACTAATATTGTATTCGCCGGGAAGATTAATTCTATGAGCATTATACTTAAGATGCTCAAGGACCTGAAAGGTCCATCTCCACGAGCATCAAGCTTATTCTTGCATTTAGAAAGAAAGCATTCCTTTTAAAGATGAACCCAAACCCAATCATTGGGCTAAAAAACCACACGTTTTCTTCCAACATCCCGTGAAGCCTCCAATTTCTTGTTCTTTGACTTAGTAGCTTCATGCACATTAGCGTGAATCCGTTTGACCAAATCTGCCTTCCGTTTTCCGTCGACACTTACTTTTCTTTCATCAATTTTTTCCCCTCTTCAATGTTCTTTTTCCTTTTCTCACTTTCTATTCTCTCTTTTTCTCTCATTTTCTTTTGTTCCTCAAAGACTTGACTAGGAGTAAAGGGATTCAGCATGAACTTTTTCCCATTCTTTTCAAAAGTATAGGTATTCTTCACACCATCATGGATAACCTTTCTATCATATTGCCAAGGACGTCCCAAAAAACAAATGCCCCCCTTTCATAGGAACTACATTACAAAGGATTTCATCATGATATGATCCTTTAGTAAGAGGTACTAGCACTTGCTTATTAACCTTCACTTCCCCACTATCATGTAAACAATGAACCTTATAAGGCCTAGGATGCTTAAGAAGAGGTAAATTCAACTTTCCAACAAGATATGTGCTAGCCATATTGGTACAACTACCACTATCTATAATAATATTAGCAACTTTTTACCTCCCACGAAGCATTTAGTGTGAAAGATATTTTCCCTCTGGATGCTGGCTTCTTCCTAAAATATTTTAGTAGACAAAGATTTAATGGTCACAAAGCTCATTCCCTCTTTAACAGCTTCAAAAGTATCAATCTCTTGATCTTCATTGCCTCCTTCCTTGTCAACAATATCATCTTGGCCATCATCTTCTTCCCTTTCCATCCAACCATTCAATTTTTCATTAAAAATCAAGTTTCTCTTGGTACAACAATTTACGGCTAAGTGGCCACAAAATTGCGCTTGAAACAACTTGTTGGATTGGTAATCAATCAACCTTCCTCTTTCTTCCACATTAGGCTTAGAATGATCTCTGAAAACCACCTTCGGTGCATCTTCTGTCTTTGGCCAACTCTTGTAGGTTGATGCTTGAGGTTTAGACACCACACTCCTTGAAGAAGGAAGATTAGCTTTAATACCAATCCTCTTCCTTTGATTTTCAATCTTTGTACCCAAATGACACATGTCTTCATAAGTTTTGTAAAAGTACAATTCTTGTTGATTAGTAATGTCCCTATTGAGGCCACTTGGAAATCTAGCAATTGAAGCATCTTATCTTCTTTCAAGCTTAATCTCAAAGTGTATAGTTCCATTTCTTGCCTATACTTTTCAATACTTTTGTTGTCTTGCTTAAGTGTCACAACTTACAATGAAGCTCTCTATAACAATGTTCCAGTACAAATCTCTCCTTTATTAGTATCTTCAATTCCCCCAAGTATCTTCCAGTTATCTTAAATTTCTCAACCTTTAGGTGACAGCACTTTCCCGCCAATGGAGTGCATAAGCCGAGAATTCGGCTATGATTAGCTTTACTTTCACAATGTCACTACAGTTCCTTACCATGAATAAGTTCTCCACTTGTCGTTCCTAATCAAGGAATGCATTTGGGTCACTATCACCCTTGAAGCTTGGCACATTCCATTTGATTTTATCTGGAGACTTATCCCTTGTTGATTGCAATAGTAGCCACCATGGTACGCTTGGTAAACATTAGGGTCCTCTCCAAAATCGTGAAGCAAATTATCCCCACGCCATACTTAATGTCTTGGAACCTCTTCATGTGGTCTATAATATCCTCTTCTATCTTGTCCTCCCCTTCTTGTACCTCTAGCTTATGGTCTTCCTTGAAACACACCTTCATGAAAAGGGCAAGGGTTGTGAGCTGACATGGCATGGCGTCCTTGAGTAGACATATTCTCATAAAGTCTTTTGATGAGTAGGTGAATTAGCCCCTCTATAATTATCTCCAACTTTTTACTTCATTGTAGCACTACTCTTGCCCCTCTTAAATTCGTCCAAATCCCTACAATACTTTGGAGTTGTCTTACCAATCCTTCAAATGGTTATTGCATAGACCATAAAGTATCATTGAGATTCATACTTGTAGGATTACTTATTCCTTTTTGATGAGATTTAGTGGGCAATTGACCTTCTGTTAGACATTATAAAACCTGTTGGCAATCACTTCCTAAGTGTTTACACTCTTTGATGATCACACAAATCACTCGTGTATAATTCTCTTAATTGGCTTTTATCAGTATAAGCTCACCCTCTTGCCCTTTTCTTACACTCAACACTCAAACCTCTATCATATCATTAAACCTCTTAGCCAACTCAAACCAAGAGCAACATTCTCGAACAAGTAAATCAATGAAGGCACTTAGCTGGATAAGTGTTCAATGAGGCAAAATATCAAACACTTGAGGTGTATGAATTCCAAAGAATGTGATATACAGAATTAGGCCAACAAAACAAGATTAATCATTAACAAAGGACTAGAAAAAAACAAGGAAACAACTAGAAATAAAAAGCAAAGCAATTCAAAACAATTAGACTAAACAAAGAACAAAAGAGTACGAAGAAAAATTTTCCCAGAAAACAGGGGATGACAACAAACTTTTTCTAAAACGAGGATATCTCAAAATCTACAAATCCAAATCAGATTGAACAAATTCTGGAAGATTCCTCACATATGAGGATAAATTTAAGCACAAAGGTCATTCGAATTGAATCAGTATAACATAAGATATGCCCAAATCAATGCACGCTTTTTCTGCAGTCATGAATCTAAAACATATTTCACAAATCAATCCAATTGACCAATCAATTGATCTCCAAATTGAGTAAAAATCATTTCCATTGAATCCAAACTCAAGGTAGAACATCTCAATCACAAAATATCATGCAATTTCACGATTAATCAGTCTTTTAAATTGATTTTAGGAACTATTTTTTTGTACTTAGTTTTTGCATGATCTTCATGTGAATTTTATAGATCATCAAGTACTTCTTATTTTCTTTAATTTCCAGAAAGCTTTAAACACTTGCTACACAAATTGACCTCTAAGTAGATGTTTCTCCGATACCACTTTTATATAGATCCACTTTTGATTGTAGTTTGGATTCTACTTCTTCCAAAGGATCACCTCCTTTTCTTGAAGAACCTATATTGAGAATTTTAAACTCAAACACTCCAATGAGAAATTCATGAGGATATAAGGCTCATAAACCTAATATTGAGAGGCTCAAGTTCTTTCTTAGATTGATAATTAGAACCTTTAGGAAACAAAGGCATCAAAACCCCAATTACTCAACTAGAAGATCCAACAACAATTGATTTAAAGAAACAAAACCCTATGATTCAAGTAATAAAAGGAATTTGAATAATCCATTGGTTCCATAGATTCTACACTATAAGGCGAAATTTGTTCACAGCGTTAAGGACTTAACCCTTAGCGAGCTAGTCTAAGAAGATAAAAAAACCTCAAAGCAATTGGAGAATCTCTTTCAAATTTTAGCAAATTCTTCAAAGTTCATTAGAATGAGTTAAAATGAGATATTGACTAAACTTTAACCCTAGCTAACTATAGCTTAATGATTTAAAATATCCATTAAAACCTTGATAAAAAGTTGACCATCAATTAGATCGCGTTAACTATCCCTTAAGTCGAGCCCTACCGGCAACGGTAGGTGAGACCTACTGTCGGCAATAGGGTAGAGACTCTTCAGCCTTCTTGTCTGGAAACCTACTGGTGACTGTAGGGGTAGGGCTACCATCAGCAGTAGGGTGCCCTTCTCTAGTACTTACCCAATTTTCTCCCTCAAGTTGCTTCCTTGAATGATCGTTTCTTATTAAAAATAGGAAAACAACTTGGAAGTCTCTCCTTTATCTCCAAACTCTTCAAACATGTTCTTCAAAGCTACCTCCATGTAAGCTACCATGCCATTATCCTTATTTCCATTGGAAGACTTGAGTTTCTACATCCGAGCACTAGTCATTAGTCCAAGCTTGTCAATCTTCAAACTTTAAATGTTCTCTACATTCAAGGGTTTTAGATTTCTCTGTTTTACTGTTCATAAGCCTTCTTTTGAATCCCCAATTCTTTCTTCTTATGTTTGTAAAATCTTCACTTTTAAACTATTTGTAACCAATCCCATTTTGTTTTGGGAGAGTAGAAAGAAGAAGAACCATATGTGCGTCAGGTAGTGTAAATGATGATCGTTAAGTCCTTCTGGTTGCTACTCACAATATATCCAAGGGATGAATGCTATACAATGAATATAATGGAGATGAGAATAAATACCATACTCATTATTTTATCTATGTTCTGATTTACAACTTTTTTCTCAACAAAGTTGAAGAGAAATGAAATTTTTTTTCGCACTTTTGCAGTTGCTATTTTTTTTTTAGTTCCAGTTATGCCACATTGGTAGCATGTTAAAATTGTTATTTTGTCTGGATTTGTGGTAGGTTAAATGGAATAGATGATATTCAAGAACTATTACTTTGTAGATTCAAATTTATAACATTATTTGAGAATCTCATAGAATTTAATATTATTTTTTTTGGGTAAAATTTTCATTTTGAATTAGTATTATTTTCAAGAACTTTTGGCACAATACTTCTCTGGTTCTTTCATTAAACCTATTGATAGTCCCGCTTACTGTTTAGGATTTTCTTTAGATGGCTTAACCTATATTTGTTATAGTTTTTGAACATTTTACTACTCTGCTTGCTTGGATCCATAAATTTTAGATATTCTCTATGGCCAATTGTTTGGAAAAGAAAAACATGAAAATCTTGGATTAATTTAAGGGAGCAGAGTTCTTCTTATTTAGAACATATTTATCTTTTGCGCATTTTTTGACAACTTCTAATTTTTGTCAATATTACGAATTTTACCCTCTAAAAGTATCCAACATCTTCATTCAATATGATTTAAGGTGAAAGTAAAATGCACATTGAAATGCACTTCTTTAGAAATACTTATTTTATTCTTGAAATGCAAGTCATTTGCAAGATGACTGTTAATAGTTACCTGAACCTCACATGCGCCATGGTGCTATGCAATTTTTTCTTCTCAAAATTTTATATTGTATATCAAAATGTGAAATCAACGATTGTGTATAAATATCCAATGTAAATTTGTAGTTGAATACTCAGGAGATATGGATTACCGCACTAAATACTGCACTTATCCTTTTATCTATGTTCTGATTTTCAAATTTTTTGTCACCAAAGCTGCAAATAAAAGAAATCTTTCTGTCGCTCTTCTGCAACTGCTAGTTTGTATTAGTAGTTATGCCACAATTATTTCATGTGCCAAATGTAATTTTTTCTGTACTTGAGGCAAATTAAATCGAATAGATGATTTTCTAGGACTATTACCTTGTAGATTTTATTTTTATACCATTATTTGAGAATCTTGTAGAATTTAATCTTATTTTTTCGTAAAATTATCATTTGACATTAATTGTTTTCCTGAACTTTCGGTGCAAAACTTCTCTTGCTCTTTCACAAATCCTATTGAAAGTTTTGCTTACTGTTTAGGAGTTTCTTAAGGTGGCTTATCCTAAACTGTTTATAGGTTGTTTAGCATTTTACTACTTTGCTTGCTGGCATCCACAAATTTTGGACATTCTCTATGGCTACTTGTCTGGAAAGTTAAAATATGAAGATCATGGATTAATTTAGGACAGCATCGCTCTTGTTATTTATAATAGATTTATATTTTGGACATTTTAACAACTTTTTATTTTGTTTTTTACAAATATTACAATTTTTCCCACTAAAAGTATCCAATAACTTTGTTTAATGCGATTTTAGGTGACAATAGAAATACTTATTGTACTCTTGAAATTCAAGTATGTGGCAGATGACTATTAATAGTTGCTTGAACTTTACATGAGCTATAGTGCTATGTAGTTTTTAGCGTCTCAAAATTTTGTATTGCATACTAAAAAGTGTATTTTTAAAGGTTATGTATGAATATGCTAATGTAAATTTGTGGTTAAATACTCAAGAGATGTGGATTACCTAAAGAACAGGGAGAATGATAACTGTGATAGCTCGATGACCCTTATTTTAGAATAAAACCCATCCAATAATCTTTTTTGTCGGCCCTAGTAAATGTGGAAACCTTGCTCGATTTATAAATACTTTAAACAACCATTCACCGTACGCATATATAAATTTTGTTGACGTTTGGATATAGCTTGTCAATCTTAATACTTAGCTTGTCAATCTTAATACTTTTCATATATCTTTATATTCAAGGGGTTTAGATTTCTCTATTCTAATGTTCATAAGACTTCTTTGAATCCCCACTTTTTCCTTCTTATGTTTGTTAAATTTTCATATTTAACCTCTTTGTGACCAATCCTATTTTGTACTGGGAGAGTATGAAGAAGAAGAACCATAAGTGTGTTAGGTATAGTGAAATGTTGAATGCCGGGTCTTTCTCGTTGCTACTCGTAATATAGAAAAGGGATAAAGGCTATAATTCAATGTAACAGAGATGATGATAAATAGCATACTCATTATTTTATTTATGCTCTAATTTGGAACTTTTTTCTCAACAAAGCTACAAATAAAAGAAATCTTTTTGTCACTCATTTGTAGCTACGATTTTGTAGTACTAGTTATGCCACATTTATAGCATGTCCCAACTGTAATTTTCGCTAGACTTGAGATAGTTTTAATGGACTTGATGATTATCTAGGACTATTAGTTTGTATATTTAAATTTTATACCATTACTTGAGAATGTCAAAGAATTTAAAGGTTATGTTACATTAAAGGTTATGTATAAATAGCTCAATGTAAATTTGTTGTTGAATACTTAGGATATGTGGATTCCTTGAAGAATAGGGAGCATGATAACTGAAATAGCTCGATGACCATTATCTTAGGAAAAACCCGTGCAATAATCTTTTTGTCTGAAGGGATAAATGGGAAACATTGCTCGTTTTAAACTGTTTAAACAACCATTCATCGTAAGCATATATAGCTTCTCGTCAATGCTTTGATATAGCTTGCCAACCTTCAGACTTTCATAAATCTCTACATTCAAGGGGTTCATATTTCTCTATTATACTGTTCATAATCCTTCTTTTGAATCCCCAGCTCATTTTTTCTTATGTTTGCGAAATTTTCACATTCCACCTATCTATTACCAGTCCGAAATTGTGTTGAATATTAAAATGTGAAAATAAAGGTTATGTACGAAATGATGAACGTAAGTTTGTTGTTGGATACTCATGGGACGAGGATTACCTAAAGCAAAGGGAGCATGATAACTGTGATAGCTTTATGACCCTTATTTCAACAAAAAAACCAGTCCAACAGTCTTTTTATCTTACCTGATGAACGTGAAAAATTTGCATGTTTTATAAATTGTTTAAAAAATCATTAACCGTAAGCATATATAACTTCCTGTAAATGCTTGGATATAGCTTGTCAACATTTTTATATATCTCCACACTAATGGGGTTTAGATTTCCCAGTTAAACTGTTCATAATCCTTCATTTTAATGCCCAGTTCTTTCCTTCTTATATTTTTAAAATTTTCACATTCAACCTATTTGTAACAAGTTCTATTATTTGCAGGGAGAGTGGGAAGATGAAGAACCATAAATGAATATAGTATAGTGTAAATGGTGAATGTACGGTCCTTATTGCTACTCGTAACATAAAAAAGGGAGAAAGGCTCCACTGTGAATATAATGGAGATGAGAATGAATACCGTACTCATTACTTTATTTAAGTTCTGATTCGCATTTATTTTCTCCCAAAATCTGTAGATAATAGAAATATGTTCATCACTCTTTTGTTTTTTCTATTTTATAGTAGTAGTCGGCAATATCGATAGCAAGTACCCAAAACAATATTCGCGGACTTGAGGCAGTTTATATAGAATAGATGATATTTCTAAGACTATTAATTTGTAGATTTTAATTTTATTCCATTATTTTATAATCTCATCGAATTCAATCTTATTTATCGTAAAGTTGTAATTGCATATTTGTGTTATTTTCAAGAACTTTCGCGCAAAACTTCTCTTGCTCATTATTTATCCTATTGAAGGTTTTGCGTCCTGTTCCAGAGTTTCTTGAGGTGAGTTATTTTAAATTCATTATAATTTTTTAGCATTTTACTACTTTACTTGCTTGGGTTCATAAATTTTAGACATTCTCAATAGCTCATGATCTTCAAATGAAAAACATGTAAATCTTCAATTAATTTTAAGGGAGTAGAGCTATTTTTATTTATAATAGATTTATGCTTTGCACTTTCTTTCTAGACTTTTAATTTTTTGCTTTCTTACAAATATTACACCTTTTTGTACCATTTTAAAAGTACCTGACATCTTGCTTAACTGCGAATTTAGGTGACCATTAGTTGCACATTGAATTGCATTGCTTTATAAATGCTTATTTTACGCTTGAAATTTAAGTCATGCGCAAGATTAGTGTTAAGAGTTGCTTGAAACTTACAAGTGCAATGGTGCCATGCTTTTTTCATTTAAAAAATTTGTTTGAATATTAAAATATGAAATTTATGCTTATGTAAATGCGAAATATAAGTTCATTGTTGAATACTCATGGGATGAGGATTACCTAAAGAACAGCGAGCATGATAATGTGATAGCTTGATGACCCATATTACAGCAAGAAACCGGTCCAACAGTCTTTTTATCTTATCTGATAAACGTGGAAAAATTTCACGTTTTATAAATGGTTTAAAAAACCATAAACTGTAAGAATATATAACTTCCTCTTAATGCTTAGATATAGCTTGTCAACATTTTTATGTATCTCTTAATTAATGGGGTTTAGTTTACCATTTCAACTATTCATAATCCTTCTTTTAAATGCCCAATTCATTCCTTCTTATATTTGCAAAATTTTCACATTCAACCTATTTGTAATGAGTACTATCTAGTGCAGGAGAGTAGGAAGAAGAAGAACAAAAAATGTGTATAGTATATTATAAATGGTGAATGTAGGGTCCTTCCTGTTGCTACTTGTGATATAACTAAGGGAGAAAGACTCTACCGTGATTATAATAGAGATGAGAATGAACACCATACTCCTTATTTTATTTTAGTTCTATAGATAATTGAAATATGTTCATCACTCTTTTGCTATTCCTATTTTTTAGTACTAGTTGGCAATATGGATAGCAAGTCCCCACAAAAACACTCTCTGGACTTGCGGCAGTTTAAATGGAATAGATGACTTTCTAAGACTATTAATTCGTATATTTCAATTTTAGAACATTATTTGGGAATCACATCGAATTCAGTCTTATTTTTTCGTAAAATTAGAACTTAATATTTGTGTTATTTTCATGAACTTTCACACGAAACTTCGCTTGTTCGTTATTTATCCTATTGAAAACCTTTTGCTTCTTGTTTAGGAGTTTCTTAAGGTGGCATATCTTAAATTTTCTATATTTTTTTAGCGTTTTACTACATGCTTAGGTTCATAAATTTCAAACATTCTCAACGGCTCATGATCTTTAAATTAATAACATGAAAATCTTGGATTATTTTAAGGGAGTAGGGCTACGTTTATTTATAATAGATTTATGCTTTGCACTTTTTTGGTGGACTTTTAATTTTTTAGTTCTCTTAAAAATTTCCAAAATTTTTTTACCATTTTAAAAGTATCCAAAATGTTGGTTCACTGCGAATTTAGGTGACAATTAGCTGCACATTGAATTGCATGCATTCCTCTAAAAATGCTTACTTTACTTTGAAATCCAAGTCATGTACAAGATGAGTGTTAATAGCTGCTTGAAACTTACATGTGCAATGGTGCTATGCTTTTTGTTTTTTTTTTAAAAAAAATTTGTGTTGAAAATTAAAATCAATATTAAAGGTCATGTACAAAATGTGAAACTTAAGTTCGTTGTTGAATACTAATGGGATGAGGATTACCTAAAGAACATGGAGCATGCTAATGTGATCGCTTGATGACCCATATTTCAGCCAAAAACCCGTCCAATTGTGCGTTTATCTTACCTGATAAACGTGGAAAATTGCATGTTTTAGAAATGGTTTGAACAACCATTAACCGTAAACATATATAACTTTGTATGAATGCTTAGATATAGCTTGCTAATATTTTTATATATCTCTACATTAATGGGGTTTAGTTTTCCCAGTTCAACCATTCATAATCCTTCTTTTGAATGGCTAGTTCTTTCCTTCTTATATTTTTAAAATTTTCACATTCAACCTATTTGTAAAAAAATCATATTTGGTGCAGGAGAGTAGGAAAATGAAGAACCTAAAATGCACATGGTGTATTGTAAATGGTGAATGTAGGGACCTCTTGTTGCTACTCATAATATGGCCAAGGGAGAAAGGCTCTACTATGATTATAATGGAGATGACAATGAATACCATACTCATTAGTTTATTTAAGTTTTGATTCGTAGCTTTTTTCTCCAAAAATCTATAGATAACAGAAATCTTTTAATCACTCTTTTGATGTTGCTATTTTATAGTACTAGTTGTCAATATGGATAGCAAGTCACCACAAAAGTATTCTCCGGACATAAGGCTGTTTAGATGGAAAATATGATTTTCTGAGATTATTAATTAGTAGATTTCAATTTTATACCATTATTTAGGAATCTCATCATATTCAGTCTTATTTTTGCATAAAATTATAATTTAATATTTGTGTTATTTTCAAGAACTTTGACACAAAACTTCTCTTGTTCGTTATTTATCCTATTGAAACTTTAGCTTCCTGTTTAAGAGTTTCTTAAGGTGGCTTATCTTAAATTCATTATAATTTTTTAGCATCTTACCACTTTATATGCTTAGGTTCATAAATTTTAGATATTCTCAACGGCTCATGATGTTTAAATTAAAAACATGAAAATCTTTGATTAATTTAAGGGAGTAGAGCTATTTTTATTTATAATAGATTTATGTTTTGCACTTCTTTTCTGGACTTATAATTTCTTTTTTCTTACTAATTCTAAATTGTTTTTTTACCATTTTAAAAGTTTTCAACATCTTGGTTCACTGCAAATTTAGGTGACAGTTAGCTACACATTGAATTGCATTGCTCTAGAAATACTTCTTTTGCTTTGGAATTCAAGTCATGCGCAAGATGAGTGTTAATAGCTGCCTAAAACTTACATGTGCAATGGTGCCATGTTTTTTTTTGTTTAAAAAATTTGTATTGAATATTAAAATTTGAATTTAAAGGTTATGTACAAAATGCAAAACGTAAGTTCACTATTGAATACTCATGGTATGAGGATTACCTAAAGAATAGGGAGCATGATAACTGTGATAGCTTGATGACCCATATTTAAGCAAAAAACTGGTCCAACAGTCTTATTATGTTACCTGATATACGTGGAAAAATTGCACGTTTAATAAATGGATTAAATAAACATTAATCATAAGCATATATAACTTCCTATCAATGTCTAGATATATCTTGTCGACAATTTTATATATTTGTACATTAATGGGGTTTAGTTTTCCCTGCTCAACTGTTCATAATTCTTCTTTTGAATGCTCAATTTTTTCCTTCTTATATTTGCAAAATTTTCACATTAACCTATTTGTAACAAGTCCTATTTGGTGCAGGGAGAGTAGAAAGATGAAGAACATGAAATGCGTGTGGTATATTGTAAATGTTGAGTGTAGGGTCCTTCTGGTTGCTATTCGAAACATAGCCAAGGGAGAAAACGCTCTACTGTGATTATAATGGAGCTGAGAATTAATACCATAATCATTATTTTATTTATGTTCTGATTTGTATCTTTTTTCTCCTAAAATTTGTAGATAACTGAAATCTTTTCGTCACTCTTTTTGTTGTTGCTATTTTGTAGTACTAGTGGACAATAATGATAGCAAGTCGCCATAGAAATATTCTCCGGACATGAGGCATTTTAGATTGAATAGAAGATTTTCTAAGACTATTAATTTTTATATTTCAATTTTTGTACCATTATTGTGGAATCACATCAAATTCAGTCTTGTTTTTCGTAAAATTATAGTTTAATATTTGTGTAATTTTCAAGAACTTTCACACAAAACTTCTCCTGTTCGTTATTTATCCTATTGAAACTTTTCTTCCTGTTTAAGAGTTTCTTGAGGTGTCTTATCTTAAATTCATTATAATTCTTGAGCATTTTACCACTTTGCTTGTTTAGGTTAATAAATTTTAGACATTCTCAATGGCTCATTGATCTTTAAATGAAAATTTTGAAAATCCTGGATTAATTTTAAGGGAGTAGAGCTATTTTTATTTATAATAGATTTATGTTTTGTACTTTCTTTATCTGGACCTTTAATTTTTTGTTTTCTTACAAATATTACAATTTTTTTTACCATTCTAAAGGTATCTGACATCTTGGTACACTGCGACTTTAGGTGACAATTAGTTGCACATTGAATTGGATTGCTCTAGAAATGCTTATTTTACTTTGAAATCCAAGTCATGTGCAAGATGACTGTTAATAGCTGCTTTAAACTTACATGTGCAATGGTGCCATGCTTTTTTCGTTTAAAAAATTTTTATTGAATATTAAAATGTGATATTAAAGGTTGTTTACAAAATGCGAAACGTAAGTTCGTTTCATCATCCCCATGGGATGAGGATTACCTATAGAACAGGGAGCATGATAATGTGGTAGCACTATGACCCATATTTCAGCAACAAAAGGTCCAACAGTCTTTTTATCTTACCTGATAAACGTGGAAAAATTGCATGTTTTATAAATGGTTTAAACAATCCTTAACCGAAAGCATATGTAACTTCCTATCAATGCTTAGATATAGCTTGGAGACATTTTTAAATAGCTCTACATTTTTGGGGTTTAGTTTTCCTCGTTCAACTGTTCATAATCCTTCTTTTGAATGCTTAGTTCTTTCCTTCTTATATTTGTAAAATTTTCACATTCATCCTCTTTGTAACATGTCCTATTAGGTGCAGGGAGAGTAGGAAGATGAAGAACCTTAAACATATACGGTATAGTATAAATGGTGAATGTAGCGTCCTTCTTGTTGGAACTTGTAGTATAGCCAAGGGAAAAAGGCTCTACTGTGATTTTAATGGAGATGAGAATGAATACCATACTCATTATATTATTTAAGTTCTGATTCACAGCTTTTTTCTCCACAACTCTATAGATAAAAGAAATCTTCTCGTCACTCTTTTGCAGTTGCTATTTTTTAAGTAGAAGTTGGGTAATATGGATAGGAAATCCCCACATGAATATTCTCTTGACTTGAGGCAATTTAGATTAAATAGATGATTTTCTAGGACTATTGATTTGTAGATTTCAGTTTTACACCATTATTCGAGATTCTCGTCAAATTTAATATTATTTTTATAAAATTATAATTTAATATTTGTGTTATTTTCAATAACATTGGAGTGAAACTTCTCCTGCTCTTTCATTTATCTTATTGAATGTTTTGCTTACTATTTTGGAGTTTATTGAGGTGGCTTATCTTAAATTCGTTACAGTTTTTTAGCATTTTACTACTTTCAATGCTTTTATGAATAAATTTTAGACATTCTCTATGCCTAATGGTCTAGAAATGAAAAATAACAAAAATCTAAGATTAAATTAATGGAGTAGAGCTATTATTATTCATAATAGATTTATGTTTTGCACATTGTTTGTACTACTTTTTATTTGTTTTCTTAAAAATATTACAGTTTTTATTATCCTCTAAAGCTATCCAATATCTTGGTTCACTTGAATTTTAGTTTAGAATTAGCTTCATTGAAATGTAATGCTCTAGAATACTTATTTCATGCATGAAATACAAGTCATGTGCAAGTCAAGTAAATGTTAATATTTACTTGAAATTGGCATGTACCATGCTATGCTCTTTTTGGCTTCTAAACATTTTTTATTGTATATTAATATGTTGGGTTGAAGGTTTTGAGTGAAAGACCCAATGTAAATTTGTTGTAGAATATGCAAGAGAAGTCATTTACCTGAAAAACGTGGAGTATGATAACTGTGATAGCTTTATGACCCTTATTTCTTAAAAAAAAAAAAATCCGTCCAGCAATCTTTTTGTTTCACCTAATAAACGTGGAAACATTGGTCGTTTCATTAAAGGTTTAAGTTACCATTAATCGTAAGCATATATCACTTCCGATCAGTGCTTAGATATAGCTTGTCTACCCTTTTACATATCTCTAAATGTATGGGGTCCAGATTACTTTGTTCTACTGTTCATAAACCTTCTTTCGAATGCCCAGTCCTTTCTTTCTTGTATTTGCCAAATTTTCACATTCAACCTATTTGTAACAAGTCCTATTTTCTTGCTGGAGAGTAGGAAGATGAAACAACCTTAAATGCATACGGAATAGTGTAAATTGAGAATATCAGTCCTTCTTGTTTCTTCTTGCAATATAGCCAGGAGAGAAAGGCTCTACTTGATTATAATGGAGATGAGAATAAATCTTTGTTCACTACACTCTTAAGATAAAATAAATTAAAGTCATGTGCAAGTAAATCTTAATGGTTTCTTGAAATTGATTAGAGCCTTGGTACTTGCAATTTTAGTATATAAAAAATTTTTATTGTATATTAAAATGTAATATTAAATGTTGTGTATAAAAGTCCTAATATGAATTTGGTGTAGAATACGCACAAGATATGGATTACTTGAAGAACAGGGACATGAAAATTGTGATAGCTTGATGACCATTATTTCAATAAAAACCCTGTCTAACAGTCTTTTTGTCTTACCAGATAAACATAAAAACATTGATCGTTTTATAAATGTTTAAACAACCAGTAACCATCAACATATATATCTTTCAGTCAATGCTTGGATATAGCTTGTCAACCTTTTCATATATCTCTATATTCATGTGCTTTAGATTTTGCTATTCTAATGTTCATAAGCCTTCTATTGAATCCGCACCTCTTTGTTTCGTATATTTGAAAACTTTTCACATTCAACCTATTTGTAACCTGTCTTTTTTTTTTCCAGGGAGAATAGGAATATTAAGAACCTTAAATGTGTTACCTATAGCATAAATGGTGAATGTTCGGCCTTTCTTGTTGCTACTTGTTATATAGCTAGGGAGAAAGGCTATACAATGACTACAATGGAAATAAGAATGAATACCATACTCATTATTTTATATAAGTTCTTTTTTCAAATTCTTTTTCAACAAATAAGCAGAACAGCAAATTTTGTTGTTCTTTTACAACTCTTAATTTTTAGTATTAGTCAGGCATCCTAGATAGCAACTCTCGGCAAGTATTTTCTCTGGATTTGAGGCAGTTCAAGTGGAATACATGCTATTTTAGGACTACTAATTTTTAGATTTTATTTTTATACCATTATTTGATCTCATCAAATTTAATCTTATTTTTTCATAAAGTTATGTTTAATCTTTATTTTATTTTAAGGAACTTTCATGCAAAACTTCTCTTGTTCTTTCATTTATCCTATCCTATGTTTTGCTTACTGTTTAGGAGTTTCTTGATGTGGCTTATCTTAAATCCGTTATAGTTTTTGTGCATTTTAGTTCTATACTTGCTTGCCTTAATAAATTTTAGACATTTTCTATGGCTCATGGTTTGGAAACAAAAAACATAAAAATCTTGTATTAGTTTAAGGGAGTTAAGCAATTTTTATTCATAAGAGATTTATGTTTTGCCCATCTTTTCCTGACTTTTAATTTTTTGTTTCATTTAAACATTACAAATTTTTTAGCCTTTTAAAACTATCCAACATCTTTGCTCACCATGAATTTTGATGACAATTAGCTTTATATTGAATTGCACTTCTCTTCAAATACTTATTTTACTCTTGAAATTGAAGTTATGTGTAAGATAAGGATTAATAGTCGCTTGAAACTTGCATGTGCAATGGTGCTATGCTATTTTTCATCTAAAAATTTGTATTGAATAAAAGGTTTAAACAACCATTAACTGTATGCACATATAACATCCTTTCAGTGCTTGGATGTAGCTTGTCAACTTTTTTATATATCTCTACACTAATGAGGTTTATATTTCTCTGCATCTTGTATAGTGCAAATGGCGAATATCGGTCTTTCTTGTTGTTATTCATTATATAACCAACGGAGAAAGGTTCTACTATGATTATAATGTTGATGAGAATGAGTACCACATTTATTATATTACATAAGTTCTGATTCGCAGCTCTTTTCTCAACAAATCTGCATATAACAGAAATTTTTTCGTCGATCTTCGGTTGCTGCTATTCTGTAGTAATAGTTAGGCACTATGGATAGCAATTTGCCAGAGGAATATTCTCTGGAGTTGAGGGAGTAATGATGGAATAGATGATTTTTTAGGACTATTAATCTGTGGATTTCTATTTTATAACATTACTTAGGATTCTCCTTGAATTTATTGTTATTTTCTTGTACAATTATAATTTAATATTTATGTTATTTTTAAGAACATTCGTGTGAAACTTCTCCTGCTCTTTCATTCATCTTATTGAAAGTTTTTCTTATCATTTAGGAGTGTCCTGATGTGGCTTATCTTAAATTCATTATAGTTTTTGAGCAGTTTACTACTTTACCTACCGTCCATAAATTTTAGACATTCTCTATGGCTCATGGTCTTGAAAAGAAAAATATTAAAAATCTAAGATTAATTTAAGGGAGTAAAGCTACCATTATTCTTAATAGGTTTTCATTTTGCACAACTTTTTATTTGTTTTCTTAAAGGTATTACAATTTTTTTACCCTACAAAAGTATCCAGTATCTTGGTTCACTTGAATTTTAGTTTACAATTAGCCGCACATTGAAACATAATGCTTTAGAATACTTATTTTACACTTGAAGTCCAAGTCATGTGCAAGTAAATGTTAATAGTTGCTTGAAATTGACATGTACCCTTCTGCTATGCTCTTTTTGGTTTGTAAAAAATTTCGTATTGTATATTAATATGTTGAATTGAAGGTTTTGGATAAAAGGACTAATGTAAATTTGTTGTAGAAGACGTAGGAGAGGTTGATTACCTGGAGAACATGGAGTACGATAACTGTGATTGCTTTATGACCCTTATTTTATTTTAACAATCTTTTTATCATACCTGATAAACGTGGAAACGTTGCTCAATTTTATACATGGTATAAATAACCATTCACAGTACGCATATATAACTTCTTATCAATGCTTGGATATAGCTTGTCGACCTTTTTGCATATGTCTACATATTTGGGGTTCAGATTTCATTGTTCTCTGTTTATAAGCCTTCTTTTGCTGCCCAGTTCTTTCTTTCTGATATTTGCAAAATTTTTACATTCAACCTATTTTTAAGAAGTCCTGTTTTGTGCAAGGATTAGGAAGATGTATAGCATTAAATGTGTATGGAATAGTGTAAATGGCAAATGTCCGGTCCTTCTTGTTACTTCTCGTAATATAGCCAAGAGAGAAAAGCTCTACTATGATTATAATGGGGATCGGAATGAATCTTTGTTCACTGCAATGTAAGGATAAAATAAATTCAACGAATGTGCACGTAAATCTTAATGGCTGCTTGAAGTTGATTAGAGCTATGGTGCTATGCAATTTTTGGCACATAAAAAATTTGTATTGTATATTAAAATGTTATATTAAACGTTAAGTGTAAAAGGCCTAATGTGAATTTGGTGTAGAATACGCAAAAGATGTGGATTACTTGAAGAATAAGGACCATGAAAACTGTGATAGCTTCATGACCCTTATTTCAGTGAAAACCATGTCTAATAGTCTTCTTGTCTTACCTGATAAATGCAGAAACATTGCTCACTTTATAAAGGTTTAAACAAGCATTAACCATCAACACATATAACTTCCTATCAATTCTTGGATATATCTTGTCAAGTTTTTCATATATCTCTATATTCATGTGGTTTATATTTCGCTGCTCTGTTGTTCATAAGCCTTCTGTTGAATCTGCATTTCTTTCTTTCTTATGTTTGCAAAATTTTCACATTCAACCTATTTGTAATCGGTCCTTTTTTGTCCAGGGAGAGTATGAGTATAAAGAACCTTAAATGTGTCAGGTATAGCATAAATGGTGAATATTCGATCTTTCTGTGCTACTCGTTATATAGCCAAGGAGAAAAGAAATACAATGACTATGATGGAAATAAGAATAAATACCGTACTCAATATTTTATTTGAGTTCTTATTTTCAGCTTCTTTTCTCAAAATCAATAGATAATAGAAATCTTTTCGTCACTCTTTTCTAACTCTTAATTTGCATTACTAGTGAGGCATCCGAGATAGGGAGTCCCCGCAGGAATTTTCTCTTGATTTTAGACAATTTAAAGTTAATACATGATATTCTAGGACTACAAATTTTTAGATTTCAATTTTATACCATTATTTGGGTATCTCATAAAATTTAATCTTATTTTTTTCGTAAATATATGTTTAATCATTATTTTAGTTTCAAGAACTTTCGCGCGAAGCTTCTCTTGTTCTTTCATTTTTCCTATTGCATATTTTGCTTATTCTTTAGGAGTTTCTTGAGGTGGCTTATTTGAAACCCGTTATAGTTTTTCTAAATTTTACTTCTTTACTTGCTTAAACTCATAAATTTCAGACATTCTCTATGGCTCAAGGTTTGGAAATGAGAACCATAAAAATCATGGATTAATTTTAGGGAGTAGAGCCATGTTTATTCAAAAGATATTTATGTATTGCGTGTTTTATCCTGACTTTTAATTTTTTATTTCATTATAAATATTACAAAATTTTTACCTTTCTAAAAGCATCCATCATCTCTTTGCACTGTGAATTTAGGTGACAATAAGCTTGACATTGAATTGCACTACTCTAAAAATACTTATTTTACTCTAGAAATTCAAGTCATGTGCAAGATGAGTGTTAATAGTTAACTAAAACATAAATTTGCAACGGTGCTATGCTATTTTTCGTCAAAAAATTTTTATTGAATTTTAAAATGTGCAAATAAAGGTTATATATAAAACACAAAACGTATGTTTGTTGTTGAATACTCAGGGAATGAGGATTACCTGAAGAACAGGGAACACTATAAATGTGATAACTTGATAACGCTTATTTCAGCAGAAAAACCTATCCAACAGTCTTTTCATCTTACCTAATAAACGTGGAAACATTGCACGTTTTATAAATTGTTTAAACAACTATTAACTGTAAGCATATATAACTTCCTGTCAATGCTTGTATATAACTTGTCGACCTTTTTATATTTCTCTACACTAATGAGGTTTAGATTTCTCTATTCTACTATTCATAAGCCTTCTCTTGAATCCCTAGATCTTTCTTTCATATATTTGCAAAATTTTCACATTGAACCTATTTGTAACAAGTCCTACTTTGTGCAGGGAGAGTAGGAACATGAAGAACCTTAAAAGCATCTGGTATAGCGTAAATGGTGAATGTCATGTCCTTCTTGTTGCTACTCGTAATATAGCCAAGGGAGAAAGTCTCTACTATGATTATAACGTTGATGAGAATGAATATCAGATGATTATTTTAGTTAAGGTCTAAGTCGCAGCTCTTGTCTCACCAAATCTGCACATAACTCAAATCTTTTCATTGCTCTTTTGCTGCTACTATCTTGTAGTAATAGTTAGGCAATATGGATAGGAAGTCGCCACAGGAATATTCTCTAGAGTTAAGGATGGAATAGATGATTTTCTAGGACTATTAATTTGTACATTTCAATTTTCTACCATTATTTGTAATTCTCAATGAATTTAAACTTATTTGTTCGTAAAATTATAATTTTACATTTGTATTATTTTTAAGAACGTTGGTGTTAAACTTGCCCTTCTCTTCCATTATCTTATTGAGAGTTTTCCTTACTGTTTAGGAGTGTCTTCATGTGGTTTATATTAAATTCGTCATAGTTTTTCAGCAGTTTACTACTTTACTTTCTATCCATAAATTTTAGACATTCTATATGTCTCACGGTCTTGAAAAGGGAAAATTAAAAAATCTAAGATTAATTTAACAGAGTAGAGATATTATTATTCATAATAGATTTATGTTTTACACATTGTTTGCACGAATTTTTAATTTGTTTTCTTAAAAATAGTACACTTTGTTTACCCTCTAAAAGAATCCAATATCTTAGCTCACTTGAATTTTAGTTTACGATTAGTTGTATACATAGATGCACTCCTCTAGAATATTTATTTTACTCTTGAAATTCAAGTCATGTGCAAGTAAATGTTAATAGTTGCTTTCATTTGACAGGAACCATGTTGCTATGCCATTTTTTGTGCCTAAAAAATATGCATTATATATTAAAATGTTAAATAAAAAGTTATGTATAAAGTTCCAAATTTAAATTTGGCATAGATTACGCACGAGATGGGGATTACTTGAAGAACAGGGAGCATGTTAACTTTGTAAGCTTGATGACCCTTCTTTCAGCAAAAACCCTGTCAACAGTCTTTTTATCTTACCTAATCAACGTGGAAACATTGCTTGTGTATAAATTGTTGAAACAACAACTAACCATCAGCATGTACAATTTCCTGTCAAAGCTTGGATACAGCTTGTCAAACTTTTCATATATCTCTACATTTACGGGTTAGTTTTCTCTGTTCTACTGTTCTAAGCCTTTTTTTGTATCCCTAGTTCTTTCTTTCTTATATTTGCAAAAGTTTCACATTCAACTTATTTGTAACAAGTTCTATTTTTTCCATGGAGAGTAGGAAGATGAAGAACCTTAAATGTGTCTGGTGTTGCATAAATGGGGAGTGTTGGGCGCTTCCTGTTCCTACTAGTAATATAGCCAAGCGAGAAAGGTTATACATTCATTATAATGGTGATAAGAATGAATGCAACACTCATTAATTGATTAAAGATTTTCTTTTAAGCTTCTTTCTCAAAAAATCAATAGATAACAGAAATCTTTTTCTCCCTCTTTTGATGTAGATCAACTTTTAAGTATACTTTTGATTCTACTCCATCCCAAGGATCACTTCTTTTCCTTGAAGAACATCTATTAAGGGTTTTAAACTCCACACTCCAATAAGAAACCTATGAGGATGTAAGCCTCATAAACATAATATTGACAGGGTAAAGTTCTTTCCTAGATTGATAATTTGAACCTTGGGGAAACAAAGGCCTCAAAACCCCAATTACACAACTAGAATACCAAGCAAAAATTGATTCAAAGAAAGAAAACTCTATCATTTAACTAATGAAAGGAATTTGAATGATCCATTGGTTCCATAGATTCTACAATCTAAGGCAACATGTTCACATCACTAAGGACATTAACCCTTAGCAAGGTAGTCTAAGAAGGTAAAGAAACCTAGAAGTAATCGCAGAATCTCTCTTAAATTTTTGCAAATTCATCAATGTTGATTACAAAGAGTTATAATGGGATATTCTTAGACTAAAGTCTAACCATAGGTAACCTACAGCTTAATTACTTAAATACGCATTAAACTCTTAAGTAAAAATTGAAAAGACAAGCCAAATTTCAAAAACCCCTCATTTATATAACATTAACTATCTCTTCAGTCGAACCCTACCGGCAACGGTACGGTCAGACCTACTGTCGGCGGTAGGGTAAAAACTCTTAAGAATTTTTTGTCTAGATGCCTACTAGCTACGGTAGGGGCAGGGCTATTGTCAGCAGTAGGGTGCCCTTTTCTAATGCTTAGCTAATTCTGTCCCTTAAGTTGCTTCCTTAAATGATCTTTCCTTATTGAACAAATGGAAAACAAATTGAAAGTCTCTCCTTGATCTCCAAACTCTTTCAAACTTGTTCTTGAAAGCTTCCTCCATGTAAGCTATCACGCCATTATCCTCATTTCCATTAGAAACCTTAAGTTACTTCATCCGAGCTCTAGTCATTGGTCTAAGCTTCAACTCCATCGGTACTTGACTCTTCCGATGTACATCATGCGCTTCCCCTTTGAAAATATTCATTCTCGAATCTTCACCTATATCAAAAAGAGACAAATCAGAAACAATTAAGGTGGTACTAGCATTATATTTGCCCGGAAGATCAATTCTATAAGCATTATCATTAAAACGCTCAAGGACCTGAAAGGTCCATCTCCACGAGCATCAAGCTTATTCTTGTATTTAGAAAGAAAGCGGTCCTTCTAAAGATGAACCCACACACAAACATCGGGCTCAAACACCATATGTTTTCTTCTAAAATTCCGTGAAGCCACCAATTTCTTGTTCTTGGACTCAATAGTTTCATGCACATTAGCGTGAATCTATTTGACTAACTCTGCCTTCCGTTTTCCATCCACACTCACTTTTCTTTCATCAATTTTTTCCCTCTTCAATGCAATTTTTCTTTTTTTCACTCTCTAGTCTATCTTTTTCTCTCATTTTCTTTTGTTCCTCAAAGACTTGACTAAGAGTACAGGGATTCAACATGAACTTTTTCCCATACTTTTCAAAAGTGTAGGTGTTCGTCACACCATCATGGATAACCTTTCTATCATATTGCCAAGGACGTCCCAAAAACAAATGCCCCGCTTTCATAGGAACTACATCACAAAGGATTTCATCATGATATGATCCTTTAGTAAGAGGTACTAGCACTTGCTTATTAACCTTCACTTCCCCACTATCATGTAAACAATGAACCTTATAAGGCTTAGGATTCTTAAGAAGAGGTAAATTCAACTTTCCAACAAGATATGTGCTAGCCACATTGGTACAACTACCACTATCTATAATAATATTAGCAACTTTTTACCTCCCACGAAGCATTTAGTGTGAAAGATGTTTTCCCTCTGGACGCTGGCTTCTGCCTAAAATATTTTAGTAGACAAAGCTTTAATGGTCACAAAGCTCATTCCCTCTTTAACAGCTTCAAAAGAATCAATCTCTTGATCTTCATTGCCTCCTTCCTTGTCAACAATATCGTCTTGGCCATCATCTTCTTCCCTTTCCATCCAACCATTCAATTTTTCATTAAAAATCAAGTTTCTCTTGGTAGGACAACTTACGGCTACGTGCCCCACAACATTGCGCTTGACACAACTTGTTGGATTGATAATCAATCAACCTTCCTTTTTCTTCCGCATTAGGCTTAGAATGATCTCTGAAAGACACCTTAGGTGCATCTTCTTTCTTTGGCCAACTCTTGTAGATTGATGCTTGAGGTTTAGACACCACACTCCTTGAAGAAGGAAGATTAGTTTTAATACCAATCCTCTTCCTTTGATTTTCAATCTTGGTAGCCAAATGACACATGTCTTCATAAGTTATGTAAGAGTAGAATTCTTGTTGATTAGTAATGTCCCTATTGAGGCCACTTAGAAATCTAGCAATTGAAGCATCTTTATCTTCCTTCAAGCTCAATCTCAAAGTGTATAGTTCCATTTCTTGCCTATACTTTTCAACACTTTTGTTGTCTTGCTTAAGAGTCACAACTTGTAATGAAGCTCTCTATAATAATGTTCCAGTACAAATCTCTCTTTTATGAGTATCTTCAATTCCTCCCAAGTTTCTACCAGTTGTCTTAAATTTCTCAACCTTTAGGTGACAGCTCTTTTCCGCCAATGGAGTGCATAACCCGAGAGTTCGGCTATGATTAGCTTCACCTTCACATTTGGGTCACTATCACCCTTGAAGCTTGGCACCTTCCATTTGATTTTATCTAGAGACTTATCCCTTTGTTGATTGTAATAGCAGCCACCATAGTACGCTTGGCAAACATTTGGGTCTTCTCCAAAATCGTGAAACAAATTATCCCCACGCCATACTTTATGTCTTGGAACCTCTTCATGTGGTCTATAATATCCTCTTCCACCTTGTCCTCCCCTTCTTGCACCTCTTGCTTGTGGTCTTCCCTGAAATACACCTTCATGAAAAGGATAAGGGTTGTGAACTGACATGTCATGGTGTCCTTGAGTAGACATATTGTCATAAGGTCTTTGATGAGTAGGTGAATTAACCTCTCTATGATTATCTCCAACTTTTTACTTCATTGTAGTACTACTCTTGCCCCTCTTGAGTTCGTCCAAATCCCTAACAACACTTCGGAGCTGTCTTACAAATCCATTAATTGGTTGTTGCATAGACCATAAAGTCTCATGGAGATTCATCCTTGTAGGATCACTTGTTCCTTTTTGATGAGATTGAGTGGGCAATTGACCTTCTGTAGACATTATAAAACCTGTGGGCAATCACTTCCTAAGTGTTTACACTCTTTGCTGATCACACAAATCACTCGTGTATAACTCTCTTAATTGGCTTTTATCAATATAAGCTCACCCTCTTGCCTTTTTCAAATACTCAATACTCAAGCCTCCATGATATCCTTAAACCTCTTAGCTAACTCAACCCAAGATCAACATTCTCGAGCTAATAAATCAATGAAGGCACTTAGTTGGACTAGTGTTCAATGAGGCAAAATATCAAACACTTGCGGTGTATCAATTTCAAAGAACGTAATATATGGAATTGAGCCAACAAAACAAGATTGATCATTAACAAAAGACTAGAAACAAACAAGGAAACAACTAGAAATAAAAAACAAGGCAATTCAAAACAATTAAACTAAACAAAGAACAAAAGACTACTAAGAAAAATTTTCCTAGAAAACAGGGGATGACAACAAACTTTTACTAAAACGATGATATCTCAAAATCTACAAATCCAAATCAGATTAAACAAATTCCTCATATATGAGGATGAATTTAAGCACAAAGTTCATTCGAATTGAGTCAGTGTAACATAAGATATGCCCAAATTAATGCACGGTTTTTTTGCAGTCATGAATCTAAAACATATTTCACAAATCAATCCAATTGACCAATCAATTGATCTCCAAATTGAGTAAAAATTATTTACATTGAATCCTAACTCAAGGTAGAACATCTCAATCAAAAAATATCAAGCAATTTCGCGATTAATCAGTCAAATTTTAAATTGATTTTTAGGAACTATTTTCTGTATTTAGTTTGTGCATGATCTTCATGTGAATTTTATAGATCATCAAGTACTTCTTATTTTCTTTAATATCCAGAAAACTTTAAATACTTGCTACACAAATTAACCTCCAAGTTGATGTTTCTCTGATACCACTTTTATGTAGATCCACTTTTGATTGTAGTTTGGATTCTACTTCTTCCCAAGGATCACCTCCTTTTCTTGAAGAACCTATATTGAAAATTTTAAACTCAAACACTCCAATCAGAAATTTATGAGGATATAAGCCTCATAAACCTAATATTGCAAGGCTTAAGTTCTTTCTTAGATTGATAATTAGAACCCTTAGGAAACAAAGGCATCAAAACCCCAATTACTCAACTAGAAGTTCCAACAACAATTGATTTAAAGAAACAAAACTCTATGATTCAACTAATGAAAGGAATTTAAAAAATCCATTGGTTCCATAGATTATACACTATAAGGAAAAATTTGTTCACAACGTTAAGGACATTAACACTCGGCAAGCTAGTCTAAGAAGGTAAAGAAACCTCAAAGCAATTGGAGAATCTCTTTCAAATTTTAGCAAATTCTTCAATGTTCATTAGAATGAGTTATAATGAGATATTGACAAAACTTTAACCCTAGCTAACTATAGCTTAATGACTTAAGATATCCATTAAAACCTTGATTAAAAGTTGACCCTCAATTAGATCGCATTAACTATCCCTTTAGCTGCACCATACCGGCAACGATAGGTGAGACCTACCGTCGGCAGTAGGGCAGAAACTCTTCAGCCCTTATTGTCTAGAAACTTACCGGCAACGGTAGGGGCAGGGCTACCATCAGTAGTATGGTGCCCTTCTCTAATACTTACTCAATTCTCTCCCTCAAGTTGCTACCTTGAATGATCGTTTCTTATTAAAAATAGGAAAACAACTTGGAAGTCTCTCCTTTATCTCCAAACTCTTCAAACTTGTTCTTCAAAGCTTCCTCCACGTAGGCTACCATGCCATTATTCTCATTTCCATTGGAAGACTTGAGTTTCTACATCCGAGCTCTAGTCATTAGTCCAAGCTTGTCAATCTTCAAACTTTAAATGTTCTCTACATTCAAGGGTTTTAGATTTCTCTGTTTTACTGTTCAAAAGCCTTCTTTTAAATCCCCAATTCTTTCTTCTTATGTTTATAAAATCGTCACTTTTAAACTATTTGTAACCAATCCCATTTTGTTCTGGGAGAGTAGAAAGAAGAAGACCATATGTGTGTCAGGTAGTGTAAATGGTGATCGTTAGGTCCTTATGGTTGCTACTCACAATATATCCAAGGGATAAATGCTATACAATGAATATAATCGAGATGAGAATAAATACCACACTCATTATTTTATCTATGTTCTGATTTGCGACTTTTTTCTCAACAAAGTTGAAGAGAAATGAAATTTTTTTCGCACTTTTGCAGTTGCTATTTTTTTTTAGTTCCAGTTATGCCACATTGGTAGCATGTTAAAATTGTTATTTTGTCTGGATTTGTGGTAGGTTAAATGGAATAGATGATATTCAAGAACTATTACTTTGTAGATTCAAATTTAATACATTATTTGAGAATCTCATAGAATTTAATTTTTTTTTTTTTTGTAAAATTTTCATTTTGAATTAGTATTATTTTCAAGAACTTTTGGCACAATACTTCTCTAGTTCTTTCATTAATCCTATTGATAGTGCCGCTTACTGTTTACGAGTTTCTTTAGATGGCTTAAACTATATTTGTTATTGTTTTTGAACATTTTACTACGCTACTTGCTTGGATCCATAAATTTTAGACATTCTCTATGGCCAATTGTTTGGAAAAGAAAAACATGAAAATCTTAGATTAATTTAAGGGAGCAGAGTTCTTATTTATAACAAATTTATGTTTTGCACATTTTTTGACGACTTCTAATTTTTGTCTTTACAAATATTACGAACTTTCCCCTCTAAAAGTATTCAACATCTTCATTCAATGCGATTTAAGGTGACAATAAAATGCACATTGAAATGCACTGCTTTGGAAATATTCATTTTATTCTTGAAATTCAAGTCATGTGCAAGATGACTATTAATAGTTGCGTGAACTTTGCATGTGCCATGGTGCTATGCAATTTTTTGCATCTCAAAATTTTATATTGTATATCAAAATTTTTGCATCTCAAAATTGACGGTTGTGTATAAATATCCCAATGTAAATTTGCTGTTGAATACTTTGGAGATCTGGATTACCGCACTAAATACTGCACTCATCCTTTTATCTATGTTCTGATTTTCAACTTTTTCTCACCAAAGCTGCAAATAAAAGAAATCTTTTTGTCGCTCTTCTGCAACTGCTAGTTTGTATTAGTAGTTATGCCACAATTATTGCATGTGCCAAATGTAATTTTTTCTGTACTTGAGGCAAATTAAATCGAATAGATGATTTTTTAGGACTATTACCTTGTAGATTTAATTTTTATACCATTATTTGAGAATCTTGTAGAATTTAATCTTATTTTTTCGTAAAATTATCATTTGACATTAATTGTTTTCCTGAACTTTCGGTGCAAAACTTCTCTTGCTCTTTCACAAATCCAATTGAAAGTTTTGCTTACTGTTTAGGAGTTTCTTAAGGTGGCTTATCCTAAACTTTTAATAGGTTGTTTAGCATTTTACTACTTTGCTTGCTGGCATCCATAAATTTTGGACATTCTCTATGGCTACTTGTCTGGAAAATAAAAATATGAAGATCATGGATTAATTTAGGGCAGCCGCTCTTGTTATTTATAATAGATTTATGTTTTGGACATTTTAACGACTTTTTATTTTGTTTTTTAGAAATATTACAACTTTTCCCACTAAATGTATCCAATAACTTTGCTTAATGCAATTTTAGGTGACAATAGAAATGCTTATTGTACTCTTGAAATTCAAGTATGTGGAAGATGACTATTAATAGTTGCTTGAACTTTACATGAGCCACGGTGCTATGCAGTTTTTAGCATCTCAAAATTAAAGTGAAATTTTGTATTGCATATTAAAAAGTGACATTACAGGTTATGTATGAATATGCTAATGTAAATTTGTGGTTAAATACTCAAGATATATGGATTACCTAAAGAATAGGGAGAATAACAACTGTGATAGCTCGATTACCCTTATTTTAGAATAAAACCCATCCAATAATCTCTTTGTCGGCCCTAATAAATGTGGAAACCTTGCTCGATTTATAAATACTTTAAACAACCATTCACCGTATGCATATATAACTTTTGCCGATGTTTGGATATAGCTTGTCAATCTTAATACTTTTCATATATCTCTATATTCAAGGGGTTTAGATTTCTCTATTCTACTTTTCATAAGACTTCTTTGAATCCCCACTTTTTCCTTCTTATGTTTGTTAAATTTTCATATTTAACCTCTTTGTAACCAATCCTACTTTGTGTTGGGAGAGTAAGAAGAAGAAGAAGAACCATAAGCGTGCCAGGTATAGTGAAATGTTGAATGTCGGGTCTTTCTGGTTGCTACTCATAATATATAAAAAGGATAAAGGCTATAATTCAATGTAATAGAGATGATGATAAATAGCATACTCATTATTTTTTTTATGCTCTGATTTGGAACTTTTTTCTCAACAAAGTTGCAGATAAAAAAAAAAAAAAAAATCTTTTTGTCACTCAATAGTAGCTACGATTTTGTAGTACTAGTTATGCCACATTTATAGCATGTCCCAACCGTAATTTGACTTGAGATAGTTTTAATGGAATTGATAATTTTCTAGGACTATTAGTTTGAATATTTAAATTTGATTCCATTACTTGAGAATGTCAAAGAATTTAAAAGTTATGTTATATTAAAAGTTATGTATAAATAGCCCAATGTAAATTTGTTGTTGAATACTGAGGATACGTGGATTCCCTGAAGAACAGGGAGCATGATAACTACATTAGCTCGATGACCATTATCTTAGAAAAAGCCCGTCCAATAATCTTTTTGTCTGTAGCGATAAACGTGGAAACATTGCTCGTTTTAAATTATTTGAACAACCATTCATCGTAAGCATATATAGCTTCTCGTCAATGCCTTGATATAGCTTGTCAACCTTCAGAATTTCATAAATATCTACATTCAAGGGGTTTATATTTCTCTATTATACTGTTCATAATCCTTCTTTTGAATCCCTAGCTCATTTTTTCTTATGTTTGCGAAATTTTCACATTCCACCTATCTATAACCAGTTCCAATTTGTATTGAATATTAAAATGTGAAAATAAAGGTTATGTACGAAAATAGAAACACTAGTTTGTAGTTGGATACTCATGGGAGGAGGATTACCTAAAGAAAAGGGAGCATGATAACCATGATAGCCTTATGACCCTTATTTCAGCAAAAAAACCAGTCCAAAAATCTTTTTATCTTACCTAATAAGCGTGAAACATTTGCATGTTTTATAAATTGTTTGAAAAATCATTAACTGTAAGCATATATAACTTCCTGTAAATGCTTGGATATAGCTTGTCGACATTTCTATATATCTCTATACTAATGGGGTTTAGATTTCCCAGTTCAACTGTTCATAATCCTTCTTTTAATGCCCAGTTCTTCCCTTCTTACATTTTTAAAATTTTCACATTCAACCGCCTTATAACAAGTTCTATTTGTTGCAGGGAGAGTGGGAAGATGAAAAACCTTAAATGAATATAGTATAGTGTAAATGGTGAATGTACGGTCCTTGTTGCTACTCGTAAAATGGCAAAGGGAGAAAGGCTCTACTGTGATTATAATGGAGATGAGAATGAATATCATGCTCATTATTTTACTTAAGTTCTGATTCGCTCTGTTCATCACTTTTTTGTTTTTGCTATTTTGTAGTACTAGTTGGCAATATCGATAGCAAGTACCCAAAAAAATATTCTCTGGACTTGAGGCAGTTTATATGGAATAGATGATTTTTCTAAGACTATTAACTTGTAGATTTTAATTTTATACCATTATTTTATAATCTAATCGAATTCAATACTATTCATCGTAAAGTTATAATTTCATATTTGTTTTATTTTCAAGAACTTTCGCACCAAACTTCTCTTGTTCATTATTTATCCTATTGAAAGTTTTGCTTCCTGTTCTGGAGTTTCTTGAGGTGAGTTATTTTAAATTCATTATAATTTTTGAGCATTTTACTACTTTACTTGCTTAGGTTCATAAATTTTAGAAATTCTCAATTGCTCATGATCTTCAAATGAAAAACATGAAAATCTTGGATTAATTTTAAGGAAGTAGAGCTATTTGTATTTATAATAGATTTATTTTTTGCACTTTCTTTCTAGACTTTTAATTTTTTATTTTGTTACAAATATTACCAATTTTTTTACCATTTTAAAAGTACCTGACATCTTGCTTCACTGCGAATTTAGGTGACAATTAGTTGCACATTGAATTGCATTGGTTTATAAATGCTTATTTTACTCTTGAAATTCGAGTCATGTGCAAGATGAGTGTTAATAGTTGCTTGAAACTTACATGTGCAATGGTGTCATGCTTTTTTCATTTAAAAATTTTTTACTGAATATTAAAATGTGAAACTAATGCTTATGTAAATACAAAATATAAGTTCATTGTTTAATACTCATGGGATGAGGATTACCCAAAGAACAGCGAGCATGATATTGTGATAGCTTGATGACCTATATTTCAGCAAAAAACCGGTCCAACAGTCTTTTTATCTTACCTGATAAACATGGAAAAATTGCACGTTTTATAAATGGTTTAAAAAACCATAAACTATAAGAATATATAACTTCCTCTTAATGCTTAGATATAACTTGTCAACATTTTGATATATCTTTAAATTAATGGGGGTTTAGTTTTCCATTTCAACTATTCATAATCCTTAAATGCCCAATTCTTTCCTTCTTATATTTGCAAAATTTTCACATTCAACCTATTTGTAACGAGTACTATTTAGTGAAGGAGAGTAGGAAGAAGAAGAACCTAAAATGTGTATAGTATATTATAAAGGGTGAATGTAGGGTCATTCTTGTTGCTACTCGTGATATAACTAAGGGAGAAAGACTCTACTGTAATTATAATGGAGATGAGAATGAGTACCATACTCATTATTTTATTTTAGTTCTATAGATATTTGAAATCTGTTCATCACTCTTTTGCTGTTGCTATTTTTTAGTACTAGTTGGCAATATGGATAGAAAGTCCCCACAAAAACACTCTCCGGATTTGCGGCAGTTTAAATGGAATAGATGACTTTCTAAGACTATTAATTAGTAGATTTCAATTTTATAACATTATTTGGGAATCACATCGAATTCAGTCTTATTTTTTCATAAAATTAGAACTTAATAATTGTGTTATTTTCATGAACTTTCACACGAAACTTCGCTTGTTCGTTATTTATCCTATTGAAAAACTTTTGCTTCTTGTTTAGGAGTTTCTTAAGGTGGCATATCTTAAATTCATTATAGTTTTTGAGCGTTTTACTACATGCTTAGGTTAATAAATTTTAGACATTCTCAACGGCTCATGATCTTTAAATTAATAACATGAAAATCTTGGTTTATTTCAAGGGAGTAAAGCTATTTTCATTTATAATAGATTTATGTTTTGTGCTTTTTTCTGGACTTTTAATTTTATAGTTCTCTTGCAAATTTTCAAAATTTCTTTTACCATTTTAAAGTATCCAACATCTTGGCTCACTGCGAATTTAGGGGACAATTAGCTGCACATTGAATTTCATTCCTCTAGAAATGCTTACTTTACTTTGAAATCCAAGTCATGTGCAAGATGGGTGTCAATAGCTACTTGAAACTCACATGTGCAATGGTGCCCTACTTTTTTCGTTTAAAAAATTTGTGTTGAATATTAAAATGAGATATTAACGGTTATGTACAAAATGCGAAACTTAAGTTCGTTGTTGAATACTCATGGGATGAGGATTACCTAAAGAACATGGAGCATGATAATGTGATCGCTTGATGACCCATATTTCAGCAAAAAACCTGTCCAATCGTCTTTTTATCTTAACTAATAAACGTGGAAAATTGCACATTTTGTAAATGGTTTGAACAACCATTAATCGTGAACATATATAACTTCATATCAATGCTTAGATATAGCTTGCCGACATTTTTATACATCTCTACATTAATGGGGTTTAGTTTTCTCCATTCAACTGTTTATAATCCTTCTTTTGAATGGCCAATTCTTTCCTTCTTATGTTTTCAAAATTTTCATATTCAACCTATTTTTAAAAAAGTCCTATTTGGTACAGGAGACTAGGAAAATGAAGAACCTAAAATGTATATAGTATATTGTAAATGGTGAATGTCGGGTCCTTGTTGCTTCTCGTAATATGGGCAAGGGAAAATGGCTCTACTGTGCATATAATGGAGACGAGAATAAATACCATACTCATTATCTTATTTAAGTTCTAATTAGCCGCTTTTCCCACCAAAAACTGTAGATAACATACATCTTTTAATCACTCTTTTGTTGTTTCTATTTTATAGTGCTAGTTGGCAATATGGATAGCAAGTCCCCAAAAAAATATTCTCCGAACATAAGGCAGTTTAGATGGAATAGATGATTTTCTATGATTATTAATTTGTAGATTTAAATTTTATGCCATTATTTAGGAATCTCAGCGTATTCAGTCTTATTTTCGCATAAAATTATAATTTAATATTTATATTATTTTCAAGAACTTTGACACAACACTTCTCTTGTTCGTTATTTATCCTATTGAAACTTTAGCTCCCTGTTCCGGAGTGTCTTGAGGTGGCTTATCTTGAATTCATTATAATTTTTTAGCATCTTACCACTTTACTTGCTTAGGTTAACAAAATTTTAGACATTCTCAATGGCTTATGATCTTTAAATTAAAAGCATGAAAATCTTGGATTAATTTAAGGGAGTAAAGCTATTTTAAATTATGATATATTTATATTTTTCACTTCTTTTCTGGACTTTTAATTTCTTTTTTCTTACCAATTCCAAAATTTTCTTCTACCATTTTAAAAGTTTCCAACATCTTGGTTCAATGCAAATTTAGGTGACAATTAGCTGCATATTGAATTGCATTGCTCTAGAAATGCTTATTTTACTTTGAAATTCAAGTCATGCACAAGATGAGTGTTAATAGCTGCCTAAAACATACATGTTCAATAGTGCCATGCTTTTTTTCGTTTAAAAAATTTGCATTGAATATTATAATTTGAAATTAAAGGTTTTATGTACAAAATGCAAAACGTATGTTCATTGTCGAATGCTCATGGTATGGGGATTACCTAAAGAACAGGGAGCATGATAACTATGATAGCTTGATGATCTATATTCAAGCAAAAAACTGGTCCAACAATCTTATTACCTTACCTGATAAACGTGGAAAAATTGCACGTTTTATAAATGGTTTAAATAACCATTAATCGTAAGCATATATAACTTCCTATCAATGCCTAGAAATATCTTATCGACATTTCTATATATCTCTACATTAATGGGGTTTAGTTTTCCCTGTTCAACTGTTCATAATCCTTCTTTTGAATGCCCAATTCTTTCCTTCTTATATTTGCAAAATTTTTTCTACCTATTTGTAACAAGTCCTATTTGGTGCAGGGAGAGTAGGAAGATGAAGAACCTGAAATGCATGTGGTATATTATAAATGGTGAGTGTAGGGTCCTTCTTGTTCCTATTCATAACATGGCCAAGGGAGAAAGGCTCTATTGTGATTATAATGGAGATGAGAATTAATACCACGCTCATTATTTTATTTATGTTGTGATTTGTAGCTTTTTTCTCCTAAAATTTGTAGATAACTGAGAAATGTTCATCACTCTTTTCGTTTTTGCTATTTTCTAGTACTAGTGGGGGGAATAATGACTGCAAGTCACCATAGAAATATTCCCCGGACTTGAGGCATTTTAGATGGAATAGAAGACTTTCTACAACTATTAATTTTTAGATTTCAGTTTTATCCATTATTGTGGAATCTCATCGAATTCAGTCCTAGTTTTTTGTAAAATTATAATTTAATATCTGTGTTATTTTCAAGAACTTTCACACAAAACTTCTCTTGTTCACACAAAACCTCTTATGTGCAGGAAGAGTAGGAAGACGAAGAACCTTAAACGCGTATGGTATAGTGTTAATGGTGAATGTAGCGTCCTTCTTGTTGGTAGTTGTAATATAGCTAAGGGAAAAAGGTTCTACTGTGATTATAATGGAGATGAGAATGAATACAATACTCATTATATTATTTAAGTTTTGATTCATAGCTGTTTTCTCCACAACTCTATAGATAAAAGAAATCTTCTCTTCACTCTTTTGCAGTTGCTATTTTGTGGTAATATGGATAGGAAATCCCCACATGAATATTCTCTTGACTTGAGGCAATTTAGATTGAATAGATGATTTCTAGGACTATTTATTTATAGATTTCCATTTTATACCATTATTTGGGATTCTCATCGAATTTAATACTATTTTTATAAAATTATAATTTAATATTTATGTTATTTTCAATAATATTTGGAGTTAAACGTCTCCTGCTCTTTCATTTATCTTATTGAATGTTTTGCTTAATATTTTGGAGTGTATTGAGGTGGCTTGTCTTAAATTCGTTATAGTTTTTTTAGCATTTTACTACTTTAAATGCTTGTACCAATAAATTTTAGACATTATCTATGCCTCATGGTCTAGAAATGAAAAATAACAAAAATCTAATATTAAATTAATGGAGTAGAGTATTATTATTCATAATAAATTTATGTTTTGCACATTGTTTGAATCACTTTTTATTTGTTTTCTTAAAAGTGTTACAATTTTTATTATCCTCTAAAGCTATCCAACATCTTGGTTCACTTGAAATTTAGTTTAGAATTAGCTGCACGTTGAAATGTAATGCTCTAGAATACTTATTTGGCGCTTGAAATACAAGTCATGTGCAAGTAAATGTTAATATTAACCTGAAATTGACATGTACCATGCTGCTATGCTCTTTTTGGCTTCTAAACAATTTTTATTGTATATTAATATGTTGGGTTGAAGGTTTGAGTAAAAGACCCAATGTAAATTTGTTGTAGAATACGCAAGAGATGTGATTTACTTGAAAACATGGAGTATGATAACTGTGATAGATTTATGACCCTTATTTCATAAAAAAAAAAAAAAAAAACCCGTCCAACAATCTTTTGTTGCACCTAATAAATGTGGAAACATTTCTCATTTCATAAATGGTTTAAATAAGCATTAATCGTAAGCATACATAACTTCCGATCAATGCTTAGACATAGCTTTTCTTCCTTTTTACATATCTATACATATATGGTGTCCAGATTTCTTTGTTCTATTATTCATAAGCCTTCTTTTGAATGCTCAGTCCTTTCTTTCTTATATTTGCCAAATTTTCACATTCAACCTATTTGTCACGAGTCTTGTTTTGTGCAAGGAGAGTAGGAAGATGAAACAACCTTAAATGTATACGAAATAGTTTAAATGGGGAATATGAGTCTTTCTTGTTTCTTATTGCAATATAGCCAAGAGAGAAAGGCTCTACTGTGATTATAATGGGGATGAGAATATATCTTTGTTCATTGCACTCTTAGGATAAAATAAGTTAAAGTCATGTGCAAGTAAATCCTAATGGTTTCTTGAAATTGATTAGAGCTATGGTGCTATGCAATTTTAGTATATAAAAAAGTTTTATTGTATATTAAAATGTAATATTAAACGTTATGTATAAAAGTTCTAATAGGAATTTGGTGTAGAATACACATAAGATATGAATTACTTGAAGAATGATGACATGAAAACTGTGATAGCTTGATGAACCTTATTTCAACAAAAACCTTGTCCAACAGACTTTTTGTCTTACCAGATAAACATAAAAACATTGCTCGTTTTATAAATGTTTAAAAAACCATTAACCATCAACATATATCTCTTTATGTCAATGCTTGGATATAGCTTGTCAACCTTTTCATATATCTCTATATTCATGTGGTTTAGATTTTGCTGTTCTATTGTTCATAAGCCTTCTTTTGAACCCGCAGCTATTTCTTTCGTATATTTAAAAAATTTTCACATTTAACCTATTTGTAACCAGTCTTTTTTTTTTTCCCAGGGAGAATAGGAATATGAAGAACCTTAAATGTGTTAGGTATAGCATAAATGGTGAATGTTCGGCCTTTCTTGTTGCTACTTGTTATATAGCTAGGTAGAAAGGTTATACAGCAACTATAATGGAAATAAAAATGAATACCATACTCATTATTTTATACAAGTTCTTATTTTCAAATTCTTTTTCAACAAATGAGCAGATAACAAAAATCTTTTCGTTGCTCTTTTGCAACTCTTAATTTGTAGTATTAGTGAGGCATCCTAGATAGCAACTCTCGGGAAGAATTTTCTTGGGATTTAAGGCAGTTTAAGTGGAATACATGGTATTTTAGGACTACTAATTTTTTATTTTTCATTTTTATATCATTATTTGATCTCATCAAATTTAATCTTATTTTTTCGTAAAGTTATGTTTAATCTTTACTTTATTTTAAAGAACTTTCACGCAAAACTTCGCTTGTTCTTTCATTTATCCTATCCTATGTTTTGCTTACTGTTTAGGAGTTCCTTGAGGTGGCTTATCTTAAATTTGTTATAGTTTTTGTGCATTTTACTTCTATACTTGCTTGCCTTAATAAATTTTAGACATTCTCCATGGCTCTTGGTTTGGAAACAAAAAACATAAAAATCTTGGATTAGTTTAAGGGAGTTAAGCAATTTTTATTCATAACAGATTTATGTTTGCCCATTTTTTCCTGACTTTTAATTTTTTGTTTCATTATAAACATTACAAATTTTTTACCCTTTTAAAAGTATCAAACATCTTTGTTCACTGTGAATTCGGGTGACAATTAGCTTTATATTGAATTGCATTTCTCTTCAAATACTTATTTTACTCTTGAAATTCAAGTTATATGCAAAATGAGTGTTAATAGTTGGCTTAAACTTGCATGTGCAATGGTGCTGTTCTATTTTTGTCTAAAAATTTGTATTGAGTAAATGGTTTAAACAACCATTAACCGTATGCATATATAACATCCTTTCAATGCTTGGATATAGCTTGTCAACCTTTTTATGTATCTCTACACTAATGGGGTTTATATTTCTCTGCGTCTTGTATAGTATAAATGGTGAATGTCGGTCTTTCTTGTTGTTACTCGTAATATAGCCAAGGGAGAAAGGCTCTACTGTGATTATAATGTTGATCAAAATGAGTACGACATGCATTATTTTACTTAAGTTCTAATTCGCAGCTCTTTTCTCAACAAATCTGCATGTAACATAAATCTTTTCATCGATCTTTGGTCGATGCTATTTTTTAGTAATAGTTAGGCAATATGGATAGCAAGTCGCCAGAAGAATATTCTCTGGAGTTAAGGCAGTTTTGATGGAAAAGATGATTTTTTAGGACTATTAATTTGTGGATTTCAATTTTATAACATTATTTGGGATTCTTATCGAATTTAATGTTATTTTCTTGTACAATTATAATTTAATATTTATGTTATTTTCAAGAACATTCGCGTTACACTTCTTCTACTCTTTCATTTATCTCATTGAAAGTTTCCTTATCGTTTAAGAGTGTCTTGATGTGGCCTATCTTAAATTCGTTGGAGTTTTTGAGCAGTTTACTACTTTGCCTGCTGTCCATAAATTTTAGACATTCTCTATGGCTCATGATCTTGAAAAGAAAATTATTAAAAATCTAAGATTAATTTAAGGAGTAAGATACTATTATTCACAATAGGTTTTCATTTTGCACATTGTTTGCACGACTTTTTATTTGTTTTCTTAAAAGTATTACAATTTTTTTACCCTCTAAAAGTATCCAGTATCTTGTTTCACTTGAATTTTAGTTTACAATTAGCTGCATATTGAAATATAATGCTCTAGAATACCTATTTTACCCTTGAAATCAAAGTAAATGTTAATAGTTGTTTGAAATTGACATGTACCAATCTGCTATGCTCTTTTTGGCTTGTAAAAAAATTTGTATTGCATATTAATATGTTGAATTGAAGGTTTTGAATAAAAGGCTCAATGTAAATTTGTTGTAGAATACACAGGAGATGTGGATTACCTGAATAACTTGGAGTTTGATAAATGTGATAGCTTTGTGACCCTTATTACATTAAAACAAACGTCCAACAATCTTTTTATCATACATGATAAACGTGGAAACCTTGCTCAACTTTATAAATTGTTTAAATAACCATTAACGGTAAGCATATTATATAACTTCCTATCAATGCTTGGATATAGCTTGTCGACCTTTTTACATATGTCTACATATTTGGGGTTCAGATTTCATTGTTCTCTGTTCATAAGCCTTCTTTTGGTGCCCAGTTCTTTCCTTATTATATTTGCAAAATTTTTCACATTCAACCTATTTTTAAGAAGTCCTGTTTTGTGCAAGGATTAGAAAGATGAATAGCCTTAAATGCGTATGGAATAGTGTAAATGGAAAAAATTCTGGTCCTTCTTGTTGCTTCTCATAATATAGGCCATTGAGAAAAGCTCTACTATGATTATAATGGTGATCAGAATGAATCTTTGCTCATTGCAATTTTAGGATAAAATAAATTCAAGTCATCTGCAGTAAATCTTAATGGTTGCTTGAAATTGATTAGAGCCATGGTGCTATGCAACTTTTGCGCATAAAAAATTCGTATTGTATATTAAAATGTTATGTTAAACATTAAGTATAAAAGGCCTATTGTGAATTTGGTGTAGAATACGCAGAAGATGTGGATTACTTGAAGAACAAGGACCATGAAAACTGTGATAGCTTCATGACCCTTATTTTAGTGAAAACCATGTCTAATAGTCTTCTTGTCTTACATGATAAATGCGGAAACATTCCTCACTTTATAAAGGTTTAAACAACCATTAACCATCAACATGTATAACTTCCTACCAATGCTTGGATATAACTGGTCAAGTTTTTCATGTATCTCTATATTCATGAGGTTTAGAGTTCGTTGTTCTGTTGTTCATAGGCCTTCTTTTGAATCCGCAGTTCTTTCTTTCTTATATTTTAAAAATTTTCACATTCAACCTATTTGTAACCAGTCCTCTTTTGTCCTGGGAGAGTATGAGTATAAAGAACCTTAAATGCGTTAGGTATAGCATAAATGGTGAATGTTCGATCTTTCTTGTTACTACTCGTTATATAGCCAGGGAGAAAAAAATACAATGACTATAATGGAAATAAGAATAAATACCATACTCAATATTTTATTTAAGTTTTTATTTTCAGCTTCTTTTCTACAAATCAGTAGATAATAGAAATCTTTTCATCACTCTTTTCAAACTCTTAACTTGTATTACTAGTGAGACATCCTGGATAGGGAGTCCTCGCAGGAATTTTCTCTTGATTTGAGATAGTTTAAATAGAATACATCATATTCTAGGACAACAAATTTTTAGATTTCAATTTTATATCATTATTTGGGTATCTCATAAAATTTAATCTTATTTTTTTCGTAAAGATATGTTTAATTATTATTTTAGTTTCAAGAACTTTCGCACAAAGCTTCTCTTGTTCTTTCATTTATCCTATCGTATATTTTGCTTATTCTTTTGGAGTTTCTTGAGGTGGCTTATCTGAAACCGGTGATAGTTTTTCTACATTTTACTTCTTTACTTGCTTGCATTCATAAATTTTAGACATTCTCTGTGGCTCATGGTTTGGAAACGAGAAACATATAAATCATGGATTAATTTTAGGGAGTAGAGCCACTTTTATTCAAAAGATATTTATGTTTTGCACATTTTATCCTGACTTTTAATTTTTTGTTTCATATAAATATTACAAATTTTTTACCCTTTTAAAAGTATCTAGCATCTCTTTCCACTATGAATTTAGGTGACAATTAGCTTTACATTGAATTGCACTACTCTGAAAATACTTATTTTACTCTAGAAATTCAAGTCATAGGCAAGATGAGTGTTAATAGTTGATTGAAACTTAAATGTGCAATGGTGCTATGCTACTTTTCGTCAAAATTTTTTATTGAATTTTAAAATGTGAAAATAAAGGTTATACATAAAATACGAAACGCAGTTTGTTGTTGAATACTCAGGGAATGAGGATTACCTAAAGAACAGGGAACATTATAAATATGATAACTTGATAACCCTTATTTCAGCAAGAAACTCGTCAAACAGTTATTTTATCTTACCTAATAAATGTGGGAACATTGCACGTTTTATAAATTGTGTAAACAACTGTTAACCCTAAGCATATATAACTTCCTGTCAATACCTGGATATAACTTGTCGACTTTTTTATATTTCTCTACACTAATGGGGTTTAGATTTCTCTATTCTAATATTCATAAGCTTTCTCTTGAATGGGGTTTAGATTTCTCTATTCTAATATTCATAAGCTTTCTCTTGAATCCCCATATCTTTCTTTCATATACGGCAAAATTTTCACATTAAACCTATTTGTAACAAGTCCTACTTTGTGCAGGGAGAGTAGGAAGATGAAGAACCTTAAATGCGTCTGGTACAGTGTAAATGGTGAATGTCATGTCCTTCTTGTTGCTACTCATAATATAGCCAAGGGAGAAAGGCTCTACTATGATTATAATGTTGATGAGAATGAATATCAGATCATTATTTTAGTTAAGGTCTAAGTTGCAGCTCTTTTCTCACCAAATCTACACATAACAGAAATCTTTTCATCGCTCTTTTGCTGCTAGTATTTTGTAGTAATAGTTAGGCAATATGGATAGCAAGTCGCCACAGGAATATTCTCTAAAGTTGAGGAAGTTTAGGTGGAATAAATGATTTTCTTGGACTATTAATTTGTAGATTTCAAATTTATACCATTATTTGTAATTCTCAACGAATTAATCTTATTTTTTAAAAAAATTATAATTTTTATATTTGTGTTATTTTTAAGAACACTGGCATTAAACTTGTCCTTCCTTTCATTTTCTTATTAAGAGTTTTCCTTACTATTTAGGAGTATCTTCATGTGGCTTATATTAAATTCGTTATAGTTTTTCAGCAGTTTACTACTTTACTTTCTATCCATAAATATTAGACATTCTTTATGGCTCATGGTCTTGAAAAGAAAAGTATAAAAAATCTAAGATTAATTTAATGGAGTAGAGCTATTATTATTCATAATAGATTTATGTTTTGCACATTTTTTGCACGACTTTTTTATTTGTTTTCTTAAAAATATTACATTTTGTTTACCCTCTAAAAGAATCCAATATCTTAGTTCACTTGAATTTTAGTTCACGATTAGGTGCATACATAGATGCACTCCTCCAGAATATTTATTTTACTCTTGAAATTCAAGTCGTGTGCAAGTAAATGTTAATAGTTGCTTTCATTTGACAAAAACCATGTTGCTATGCCATTTTTGGCATATAAAAAATATGTAGTGTATATTAAAATGTTAAATTACAGGTTATGTATAAAGTTCCAAATTTAAATTTGGCATAGAATACGCATGAGATGTGGATTACTTGAAGAACAGGGAGCATGTTAACTGTGACAGCTTGATGACCCTTCTTTCAGCAAAAAACCCTTTCAACAGTCTTTTTATCTTACCTGGTAAATGTGGAAATATTGCTCGTTTTATAAATTGTTTATACAACAACTAACCATGAGCATATACAATTTCCTATCAAAGCTTGGATACAGCTTGTCGAACTTTTCATATATCTCTACATTCATGGGGTTAGATTTCTCTGTTTTACTGTTCTAAGCGTTTTTTTGAATCCCTAGTTCTTTCTTTCATATATTTGCAAAATTTTCACATTCAATTTATTTGTAACAAGTCCTATTTTTCCAGGGAGAGTAGGAAGATGAAGAACCTTAAATGTGTCAGGTGTTGCATAAATGGTGAATGTTGGGCCCTTCCTGTTGCCACTCGTAATATAGCCAAGGGAGAAAGGCTATACATTCAATATAACAGTTATAAGAATTAATGCAATACTCATTAATTGATTTAAGTTCTTATTTTAAGCTTCTTTCTCAACAAATCAGTAGACAATGGAAATCTTTTTGTCCCTGTCTTTGATGTAGATCCACTTTTGATTTTAAACTCCATGCTCCAATAAGAAACTTATGAGGATCTAAGTCTTATAAACCTAATATTGAGAGGGTGAAGTTCTTTCTTAGATTGATAATTAGAACCTTGAGGAAACAAAGGCCTCAAAACACCAATTACACAACTAGAATACCCAACAAAAATTGATTAAAAGAAAGGAAACTCTATGATTTAACTAATGAAAGGAATTTGAATGATCTATTGGTTCCATAGATTCTACAATGTAAGGCAACAATTGTTCACATAACTAAGGACATTAACCCTGAGCAAGCTAGTCTAAGAAGGTAAAGAAACCTAGAAGCAATCACAGAATCTCTCTTAAATTTCAGCAAATTCATCAATATTGATTATAATGAGTTACAATGGGATCTTCATGGACTAAAGTCTAACCATAACTAACCTATAGCTTAATTACTTAAAATACCCATTAAACTCTTGTGTAAAAATAGAAAAGACAAGACAAATTACAAAAACCCCTCAATTATATAACATTAACTATCTCTTTAGTCGAACCCTACCGGCAACGGTACGGTCAGACCTACTGTCGGCAGTAGGGTAAAAAATCTTAAGATCTTTTTCTCCAAAAAGCTACTGGCGACGGTAGGGCAGGGCTACTGTCAGTGGTAGGGTGCCCTTTTCTAATACTTAGCCAATTTTCTCCCTCAAGTTGCTTCCTTAAATGATCTTTGCTTATTGTACAAATGGAAAACAACTTGAAAGTCTCTCCTTGATCTCCAAACTCTTCAAACTTCTTCTTGAAAGCTTCCTCCATGTAAGCTCCAAGCAATTATCCTCATTTTGATTGAAAGCCTTAAGTTACTTCATCCTAGCTCTAGTCATTGGTCCAAGCTTCAACTCCATCGGTGCTTGACTCTTCCGATGTACATCATGTGCCCCTCATTTGAAAAGATTCGTCCTTGAATGTTCACGTATATCAAAAGGAGACAAATCAGTAACAATTAAGGTGGTACTAACATTATATTTGCCCGGAAGATCAATTCTGTGAGCATTATCATTAAGACGCTGAAGGACTTGAAATGTCCATCTACAAGAGCATCAAGCTTATTTTTGCATTTAGAAAGAAAGCGTTCCTTCTGAAGATGAACCTAAACCCAATCATCGGGTTCAAACACCACATGTTTTCTTTCAACATTCCGTGAAGCCACCAATTTCTTGTTCTTGGACTCAATAGCTTTATGCACCTTAGCATGAGTACATTTGACCAACTCCGCCTTCCGTTTTCCATCCATACTCACAACATGATCCACAAGCAAAGGAACTAAATCAAATGTACTTAAAGTATTAAAACGATAAACAACCTCAATTAGGAGAATATGAAGTAACAGATGTCTAGCCCTATTATTAGCAAACTAATGTGAGGAATGAATTCTTCTCACTAGCACAAATTCTTCTAAAGGATGGCCGTAAGAAGTTTCCCAAGGGTCCTATTGACCACCTCTATTTGGTCATCGGTTTGTGGATGGCAAGCTGTATAATATAACAAATTAGTACCAATTTTCCTCCACAAGACATGCAAAAAATGACTAAGGAATTTGGTGTCACGATCCGAAATAATAGTTCTAGGTATACTGTGAAATCATACAACCCAAGTGAAGGATAAGTTTGCAAGATGACTAGCAGCATTGTTTTTCTTGGAAGGTATAAAATAAGTCATTTTAGAAATCCTATCTAGTACAACAAAGAATAAAATCCATAGATATATTAACCCAAGGAACTTTAGGCAATTCTAAATGAGTATAAAAACCATGAGGCAAAGAAGTAGATTTAGCCCTTTTACATTCTAAGCAATTTCAAATAAATCTTTCAACATCTTTTCTCATTTGAGGGCAAAAGAAATGTTCATGCAAGATATATAAGTTTTAAGAATACTAAAATGTCCCATTAAACTTCCAAAATAAGCCTATTTAACCAACAACAACCTAGTAGAACAAGATAGAATGCACAATCTACCATCATGATAAAGAAAACCATCGTGTATGAGATACTTATCATTAGTGTTAAACAAGCAATCTTCCAATATATCTTTAAAATCTAGATCACTAGCACATAAATCCTCAAGCATCTAAAAACCAAGAATTTGAGCTTGCAAAGTAGAGATAAGAGTGTACCTTCTAAACAATCCATCGGTTACAATATTTTCTTTACCTTTCTTATATCGGATGATGTATGGAGAGGTCTCGATAAACTCCATCCATCTTGCATGCCTCTTGTTTAGCTTTTGTTTTCCTTTAAGTTGCACTACTCAATCTTGTCTTTAGCAACTTAAATGCCTTCTCTTGCTATTCCTCCCATTTGAAGCCATTCATCTTCTTAATCACATCCGTCAAAGGATTAGCAATGGTGATAAAATCCTTTATGAACCTCTTATAGAAACTTGCCAATCCCTAAAAGCTCCCCACTTCAGATGCATTTTTAGGAGTAAGCCATTCTTTGATTGCTTTCACATTCTCTTGATCAACTTGAAGACCTTGAGAGCTCACCATATAATCTAGGAAAGTCATATTTTCCAAGCAAACTCACATTTTCCAAGGTTAGCATATATCCCACTTCTCAAAACTAACAACACTTGTTTTAAATGATGCAAATGATCTTCTTAAGTTTTGCTATAGATTAAGATATGATCAAAATGGACAACAAAAAAATTTACGAATGAACCTCAACACATGATGCATAAGTCTCATGAATGTACTAGGAGCATTAGTTAATCCAAAAGGCATAACTGGCCACTCATAAAGACCAAAATTTGTTTTGAAAGTCGTTTTACACTCATCCCCTTCCCTCATTCTAATTCGGTGGTATTATGATTTCAAATCAATTTTAAAAATATTTGTGAACCATGCAACTCATCAAGTAGATCCTTTCAACTAGGAATAGGATGCCTATACTTGATTGTAATATTATTGATGGCTCTACAACCTACATACATACGTCACATACTATCTTTCATTGGAAGTCGCAAAACAGGAACGATACAAGGCCTCAAGCTTTCTCGAACATACCCCTTGGAGAGTATATCTTCAACTTGTTTCCTTAGCTACTTAGTCTCTTCAGAGGAACTCTTATAAGCCTGTCTATTTGGCAATCCTCTCCAAGTACCAAATCAATTTGATGCTCAATTCCTCTCAAAGAAGGAAGTTCGCTGGGTATCTCTTCGAGGAAGACATCCTTGTATTCTTCAATAATCTTCACTATGGAATTAGACAAAGAAGACAAAAGATAATTAGTAGACAAATACGTACCTTTGCAACAGAGAAGTAAAACCATCTCTTCATTTTCAATGTGTTCTATGATCTCACTCTCTTTTGCATAGAAGCACCTGTTTTCTCTCTTTCCACTATCACTCTTTTGATCACTCATTTTCTCATCTTTATTCAATTTTTCCTCTCTAGGCTTTTCCACACTCACTTTTCTCATCAATTTCTTCCCCTCTTCAATGCTCTTTTCTTTTTCTCACTCTCTAGTCTCTCTTTTTCTCTCATTTTCTTTTGTTCCTCAAAGACTTGACTAGGAGTAAAGGGATTGAACATGAACTTTTTCCCATTCTTTTCAAAATTGTATGTGTTCTTCACACCATCATGGGTAGCTTTTTTATCATATTGCTAATCATGTTCCAAAAACAAATGCCCCGCTTTCATAGGAACAACATCACAAAGGATTTCATCACGATATGATCCCTTAGTAAGAGGTACTAGCACTTGCTTATTAGCCTTCACTTCCCCACTATCATGTAACCAATAAAGCTTATAAGGTCTAGAATGCTTAAGAAGATATAAATTCAACTTTCCAACAAGATATGTGCTAGCCACATTGGTACATCTACCACTATCTATAATAATATTATAAACTTTTTACCTCCTATGAAGCATTTAGTGTGAAAGATGTTTTCCCTCTAGACGCTTGTTTCTTCCTCAAAGATTTTAGTAGATAATGCTATAATGGTCACAAAGTTCATTCCCTCTTCAACGGCCTCAAAAGAATCAATCTCTTGATCTTCATTGCCTTCTTCCTTGTCAACAATATCATCTTGGCCATTGAAAATCAAGGTTCTCTTGGTAGGACGATTTATGGTTACGTGTCCCATAACATTGCACTTGAAACATCTTGTTGGATTGGTAATAAATCTTCCTTTTTCCTCCACATTAGGCTTAGAATGATATTTGAAAGTCAACTTAGGTGCATCTTCATTCTTTGGCCAACTCTTGTAGGTTGATGCTTGAGATTTATGCACCACACTCCTTAAAGAAGGAAGATTGGTTTTACAGATACCAATCCTCTTCCTTTGATTTTCAATCTTGGTAGCCAAATGACACGTATCTTCATAAGTTGTGTAAGGGTACAATTCTAGTCCATTAGTAATGTCCCTGTTGAGTCCAATTAGAAATCTAGCAATTGAAGTATCTTTATCTTCCTACAGGCTCAATCTCAAAGTGTATAGTTCCATTTCTTGCCTATACTCTTAAACACTTTTGTTGTCTTGCTAAAGAGTAAGAACTTGTAATGAAGCTCTCTATAATAATGTTCCAGTATAAATATTTCTTTTAAGAGTCTCTTCAATTTCGCCCAAGTTTCTACCGGTTGTCTTAAATTTCTCAACCTTTGGCTGACAACTCTTTCTCGCCAATGGAGTGCGTAACCCGAGAATTTGACAATGACTAGCTTCACCTTGATAATGTCACTACAGTTCCTTACCATGAACAAGATCTCCACTTGTCGTTCCCAATCAAGGAATATATTTGCATCACTATCACCCTTGAAGCTTGGCACCTTCCATTTGATTTTATCTAGAGACTTGTCCCCTTGTTGATTATAATAGTACCCACAATGGTATGCTCGGCAAACATTAGGATCCTCTCCAAAATCGTCAAACAAATTATCCTCATGCCATGCTTCATGTCTTGGAACCTCTTCATGTGGTCTATAATATCCTCTTCCACCTTGTCCTCCCCTTCTTCTACCTCTAGCTTGTGGTCTTCCTTGAAACACACCTTCATGAAAGGGATAAGGGTTGTGAGCCGACATGTCATGGTGTCCTTAAGTAGATATATTGTCATAAGGTCTTTGATGATGAGGTGAATTAGCCCCTCCATAATTATCTCTAACTTTTTACTTCATTGTAGCATTACTCTTGCCCCCTTAAGTTCGTCCACATTCCTAACAACAATTAAGAGTTGCCTTGCCAATCCTTCAATTGGTTGTTGCATAGACCATAAAGTCTCATTGACATTCATCGTTGTAGGATCACTTGTTCCTTTTTGATGAGATTGAGTGGGCAATTGACCTTCTGTGGACATTATAAAACCAGTGGACAATCGCTCCCTAAGTGTTTACACTCTTTGATGATCACTCAAATCACTCGTGTATAACTCTCTTAATTTTCTTTTATCAATATAAGCTCACCCTCTTGCCTTTTTCATACACTCAATACTCAAGCTTCTATGATATCCCTAAACCTCTTAGCCAACTCAAACCAAGAGCAGCATTCCTGAGCAAGTAAATCAATGAAGGCACTTAGTTGGATAAGTGTTCAATGAGGCAAAATATCAAACACTTGAGATGTATGAATTTCAAAGAATGTAATATATGGAATTAAGCCAGCAAAACAAGATTGATCATCAAGAAAAGACTATAAACAAACAAGGAAACAACTCGAAATAAAAAGAAAGCAATTCAAAACAATTAGACTAAACAAGAACAAAAGAGTACTAAGAAAAATTTTCCCAAAAAATAGGGGATGACAATAACCTTTTACTAAAATGACAATATCTCAAAATCTACAAATCCAAATCAGATTAAACATATTCAGGAAGATTCCTCACATATGAGGATGAATTTAGCACAAATTTCATTCCAATTGAATCAGTATAACATAAGATATGCCCAAATTAATCTACGCTTTTTCTGCAGTCACGAATCTGAACTGTATTTCACAAATCAATCCAATTGACAAATCAATTGATCTCCCAATTAAGTAAAAATTATTTCAATTGAATCCTAACTTAAAGTAGAACATCTCCATCACAAAATATCAAGCAATTTCGCAACTAATCTGTCAAATTTTAAATTGATTTTAGGAACTATTTTCCTGTACTTACTTTTTGCATGATCTTCATGTGAATTTTAGCAATTGGAGAATCTCTCTTAAATTTTAGCAAATTCGTCAATATTCATTACAATGAGTTATAATGGGATATTGACTAAAGTCTAACCCTAGCTAACTATAGCTTAATGACTTAAAATATCCATTAAAATCTTTATTAAACATTTACCCTCAAGTAGATCGCATTAACTATCGCTTCAGTCGAACCCTACCGGCGACAGTAGGTGAGACCTATCGTCCGCTGTAAGGTAGAAACTCTTCAGCCCTTCTTGTCCAATAACCTACCATCGACGGTAGGGGCAGCTCTACCATCAGCAGTAGAGTGCCCTTCTCTAATACTTACCCAATTTTCTCCCTCAAGTTGCTTCCTTGAATGATCCTTTCTTATTGAAAAATGGAAAACAAATTGGAAGTCTCTCCTTTATCTCCAAACTCTTCAAACTTGTTCTTCAAAGTTTCCTCCATGTTAGCTACTATGCCATTATCCTCATTTCCATTGGAAGACTTGAGTTTCTTCATCTTAGCTCTAGTCATTAGTCAAAGCTTTAACTTCATGGGTGCTTGACTCTTTTGATATAGATCACTTTCGCTTCTCTTAATTAGTTGGACTAATCAGTCAACCTTGAGAACAAGTCCCTACAGGGATTTTCTTTGGGCTTGAGGTAGTTTAGAGGGAATACATGATATTCTAGCACTACTAACTTGTGGATTTCAATTTTATGCCATTATTTTGGATTCTCATAAAATTTAATCTTATTTTTTTCTTAAGGTTATCGTTTAATCTTTATTTTATTTTCAAGAACTTTCACACAAAACTTCTCTTGTTGTTTCATTTATCCTATTGAAAGATTTGCTTACTTTTTAGGAGTTTCTTGAGGTGGCGTATCTTAAATTTATCATAGTATTTGAGCATTTTTCTACTTTACTTGCTTGCATTCATAAATTTTGGATATCCTCTATGGCTCATGGTTTGGAAAGAAAAAACACGCAAATCTTTTATTATCTTAACGGAGTAGAACTATTTTTATTTATAAGAGATTTATGTTTTACACTTTTTTCCTGGCTTAAATGTCTTTGTTTCATTATAAATATTACAAATTTTTTACCCTTTAAAAAGTATCCAACATCTTAGTTCACTGCGAATTTAGGTGACAAGTAGCTGCACATTAAATTGCACTACTCTAGAAGTACTTATTTTACTCTTGAAATTCAAGTCATGCGTAAGATGAGTGTTAATAGTTTCCTGAAACTTACATGAGCAATGGTGCTATGCCATTTTTTGTCTAAATTTTTGTATTATATATTGAAATGTGAAATTAAAGATTATGTATAAAATGTGAAACATAAGTTTGTTATTGAATGCTCAGGGGATGAGGATTACCCAAAGAACAAGGAGTATGATAACTGTGTTAGCTTGATGATCCTTATTTCACCAAAAAAGCTCGTCAACACTCTCTTTGTCTGCCCTGTTAAACACGGAATCCTTGCTTGTTTTGTAAATTTTTAGACAACTTTGCTCGTTTTATAAAATTTTTAGATAATCATTTATCATAATTCATATATAACTTCCCATCAATGCTTGCATATATAGCTTGTCAACCTTCATACTTTTAATATTTCTCTACATTCAAAAGGTTTAGATTTCAATGTTCTATTGTTCATAAGCTTCCTTTTGAATCCCTAGTTCTTTCTTTCTTATGTTTGCAAAATTTTCACATATAACCTATTTGTAACGAGCCCATTGCCTGGGGAGAGTAAGAAGAAGAAGAATTTGAAATGCGCCATGTATAGTGGAAACGGTGAATGCCGGGTCATTCTTGTTGCTACTCGTAATATAGCAAATGGGAGAAAGGCTATTCAATGATTATAAAAGAGATGAGAATGAATACCATACTCATTTTTTATTTAAGTTTTAATTTTTGTAGGAATTCATAGTAAAAAAAACCATGACCTACAAAAAGCCGCCAATAGGATCCCTACGTAGTAGTAAAACCGATTGGATAAAAAACTATTTTGTGAGTTTTCCAATGCCGTGAAGGTGTGGAGGAGCTGTTTTTTCTAGGCTTCGTCCTCTACCGGCATCCACGCCATGAACTCCTTTTCGAGGGAATGGGGGTCTAGCCCTTAGGTGTTCTCTGAACTCTTCAGAGCAACTGTTGGTTTCGTGGTGTTTCTAAATGAAACTATACTAGAAGGTCCAGCTGCTCTAGGGTATTATGAGAATTAATTTAGCTAGAAAAGTTAACATAAACTTTTATAGCTGTTAACATAAGAACCATAATTTGTCATCTAATGACACTTACTCTCATTTGTTAATTCCTATAATCATCAACAGTTTGAATGAAAAAACTAAGTCATTAATTTTTTATTCAAATAAACAAGTTAATTTACTTTTAACTAAACATAGAATCTGGGACACCTCTGTAGATCCTATTGTTTATTTTCAACAAACCTAGACATATTCTAGGTTTTTTGAACATGGACATAGTGCTCATATTATCATCTATGTGTATGACACAGTAGTTACACTTAATGTTGGCAGTAAATGAAAATAATATCCTAAACATTTTCTACAAAACATAAGTGGCCTCTAGCAAGACATTATGTTTACCCAAGTTAAGTAAAAATATAACAATATAACCTAAAACCAAATTTAATGTTTACTCATTTTGTCAAACGATATCCTAATTAAATATAAGGTATGAAGCGAGTCATCCTCATATAACGTTATTAACCATTTACTTAATCACCTAGCAGACTGTTCTGACAAATAATATTAATAATACTTTATTAATATATATATGTATATATATTAATAATATATATACTTTATTAATTCTATAGTGATGTGTAATTCTAGAGTCTTTCTTATCAGTGGGCCATAGGTATCTCTCTCTAATAAGAGAGGGACAAATCCTTTCACCATCTCTAATATTCAAGCCTTAACAAGAAAAAATACCAAACCTGTAGTCATAATGATCACCAAGTTAAAAGTGATTTTTGACTACGTCAAAGTATAATTCTTCTCATGCAAGAAAAAACTAGAAACATAAGGTGAAAGAACACAAAGCATAAAACTGAGAAGAAATACTTATGACTTAAACCCATGCAATATTTCTCCTTTTTTTTTGGGTCATGTCCAATACATTAATCCCAATATGTATTTCTGAATTGATTTTATTCCCATATACATGATCAGTAAACTTTGATCATCAATCAACTTCATTAAGATATGATAAAACTAGGGACTATAAGAATAGTATTTTATTAGAAAAAGGGTTTTACTATCAAGTCGCATACTTGATGACTAGAAGCATAAAATACGACTCAACATATATGCCTCAGAACATTCATTACAATTTAAGTCAATTGGGCTAGGGCATATAACTAACAATTCTAAGCTTTTTCCTTAATTCAAATCTTTTGGTAACATAAATCTTTTCATCGCACTTTTATGCTTTTATTTTGTAGTACTAGTTAGGCCACATTGATAGCAAGTGCCCAAAGGAATTTTCTCTAGACTTGAGGCATTTTAGATGAAATGGATGATTTTCTAGGACTATTACATTGTAGATTTCAATTTTATACAATTATTTCAAAATCTAATAAAATTTAATTTTATTTATTTATAAAATTATTATTTAACCTTTTTATTATTTGGCACAAAACTGTTATATTTCTCTTTCTCTTCAATTTTTCTTATTCAAAGTTCTACTTACTGTTTAGTAGATTCGTAAGGTGGCTTAGCTTAAATTTGTTATAGTTTTGAGCATTTTACTACCTTTCGTGCTTGCATCCATAAATTTTAGACATTCTCTATGGCTTATAATATGAAAATTTTGGATTAATTTAAGGGAGCGGAGCTATAATTTTTCATAATAGATTTAGTTATGCACATTTCTTTGCAAGAATTTTTATTTGTTATTTTATAAACTTTACAATTTCTTAACGCTCTCAAAGTATCAAACATCTTGGATCACTTCGATCTTACGGGACAATTACATACACATTGAAATGCACTGTCCTATAAATACTTATTTTACTGCTGAGGTTCAAGTGATGTGCGAGTGAATGTTCATAGTTACATGAAATAGACATGAGCCATGGTGCTATGCTATTTTTGGCATCTCAAATATTTGTGTTGCATAGTAGAATGTGAAATTAATAAAATTTATGCACAAAATGCCAATGTAAATTTGTTGTGGAATACTCAGGATATGTGGATTATTTGAAGAACAAAGAGCATGGTAAATGTGATAGCTTGATGACACTTATTTTAACAAAAAAATCCCGTCCATCAGTCTTTATTTTGTCTGCCCTGATACATATGGAAATATTGCTTTTCATAAATGCTTTAAACAACCATTCACCGCATGTATAAATAATTTCTTGTCAATGCTTGGATATACTTGTGAAGCTTCATACATTTCATATAATTCCACATTCAAGCAGTTTAAATTTCTCTATTCTTTTGTTCATAAGCCTTCTTTAGAATTCCCAGTTTTTTCATTCATATCTTTGAAAAGTTTTCACATTCAATCAATTTGTAACTAGCACTATTTTTTCTAGGGAGAGTAGGAAGAAGAACCGTAAATGCATCAAGTATAGTGTAAATGGTGAAAGTTGGATCCTTCTTGTTGCTACTCGTTATATAGACAAGGCAGAAAGGATATACAATGATTATAATAGAGATAAGAATGAATATCATAGTCATTATATTATTTAAGTCTGATTTTCAGTTTTTTTTCAACAAATCTTGAGATAACATAAATATTTCCGTCGCTCTTTTGGTTATGCTCTTTTGTAGTATTAGTTAGGCAACATTGATAGAGAGTCCCCGTAAGAATTTCTCTGGACTTGCGGCAGTTTAGATACAATAGATGATTTTCTAGGACTGTCAATTTGTAGATTTCAATTTTATACCATTATCAGGGATTCTCATGGAATTTGAGCTTATTTTGTTGTAAAATTACCATTGGTATGTGTTATTTAAAAGAACTTTGGCACAAAACTTCTCTCACTATTTCATTTATCCTATCGAAAGTTCTGCTTACTGGTTAAGAGTTTCTTGATGTGGGTTATCTTAAATTTGTTATAGTTTTTGAGGATTTTACTACTTTACTTGCATCCATAAAGTTTAGACATTCTATATGGCTCATTGTATGGAAAACAAAAATATAAATATCTTAGATTAGTTTAATGGAGCAGAGCTATTATTATTCATAGTAGATTTATTATTTAAACATTTTATATGTTGTTTTTACAAACATACCCTCTCAAAGTATCCAACATCTTTATTCACTATGATTTTAGGTGATAAGTAGCTGCACATTGAAATGCATGCTCTAGATATACTTATTTTATTCCTGAAATTCAAGTGATGCGCAAATGAATGTTACTAGAAATTGGCATGAGCCATAGTGCTATGCTATTTTTGGCGTCTCAAAATTTTTTATTGTATATTAAAATATGAAACTAAAGGCTATGTATAAAATGCCCAACGCAAATTTATCGTGATGTACTCAAGAGATGTGGATCACCATAAGAACAGGGATCGTGATAACTACGATAGCTCCATGACCCTTATTTCAGACAAAAAATAAAATAAAATAAAATAAAACCTAATCCAACCATCTTTTTGTTTGCCAAGATAAACGAGGAAATATTGCTCGTTTGATAAATGGTTTAAACAACCATTCACTGTAAACATATATAACTTCCCGTCAATGCTTTGATATAGCTTGTCAACCTTCATACGTTTCATATATCTCTACATTCAAGGGGTTTAGATTACTCTTTTCTACTTTTCAGGAGCCTTCTTTGAATGCCAGTTATTTCTTTCTTATTTTTGCAAAATTTTCAGATTCAACGTATTTATAAAAAGTACCATTTCGTGTAGAGAGAGTAGAAAGAACAAGAACCTTAAATGTATTAGGTAGAGTATAAATGGTGAAATATGGGATCCTCCTTGCTTTTACTGGTAATATTTCCAAAGGGGAAAGGCTATATAATAATTATAATGGAGATGAGAAACAATACTATAATCTTTATTTTATTTATGTTCTGATTTGCATCTCTTTTCTAAACAAATATGTAGATTACGATCAATCTTTTCATCACTCTTTTGAAGCTTCTATTTTGTAGTACTAGTTAGGCAACATTTGTAGCAAGTCCCAACAAGATTTTTCTCTAGACTTGATGCAGTTTAGATGATATAGATTATTTTCTAGGACAATTACTTTGTTGATTTCAATTTAAACTATTTATTTAGGTTTCTTATCGAATTTGGTCTTATTATTCCGTAAATTATCTTATAATCTGTGTTATTTTCAAGAACTTTGGCGCAAAACTTCTCATGTTGTTTCATTTCCTAATGAAAGTTCTGCTTAATGTCTAGGAGTTTCTTGAGGTGGCTTATCTTAAATTTGTTATATTTTTTGAGCATTTTACTACTTTATTTACTCGCATCCATAAATTTTAGACATTCTCTATGGCTCATTATGTGGAGAACAAAAATATAAACATCTTAGATTAATTTAAGGGAGTAGAGTTATCATCATTCATTGTAGATTTATGTTTTGCTCATTTTATATGTTCTTTTTACAAACATTACAAATTTTTTACCCTCTCAAAGTGTCCAACATCTTTGTTCACTATGATTTTAGGTGACAATTAGTCACACATTGAAATGCATTGATCTAGAAACACTTATTTTACTCCTGAAATTGAAGTGATGTGTAAATGAATGTTAATAGTTGCAAGAAATTGACATGAGCCATAGTGGTATGCTATTTTTGGCGTCTCAAAAGTTTGTATTGTATATTAAAATGTAAAATTAAAGGCTATGTATAAAATGCCCAAAGCTAATTTCTTGTGGCATACTCAAGAGATGTGGATCACTTTAAGAACAAGGAGCATGATAACTGCGATAGCTTAATGACCCTTATTTCAGCAAGAACAAGTAAATAAAAAAATAAAACCTATCCAACAGCCATTTTGGCTACCATGATAAAGGAAAAACTATTCCTCATTTTATAAATGGTTTAAGCAAACATTCACCGTAAGTATATGGAACTTTCTATCAATGCTTAAATGTAGCTTATCAACCTTCATACATTTCATAAATCTCTATATTTAAGGGGTTTAGTTTCTTTATTTTACTGTTCATAAGCTTTGTTTTGAATCTCCAGTTCTTTCTTTCTTATTTTGGCAAAATTTTTAGATTCAACCTATTTATAAAAAGTACCATTTTGTGTAGGCAAAGTAGGAAGCACAGGAATCTTAAATGAATCAACTATAGTGTAGATGGTGAAAGTTGGATCCTTTTTGTTGCTACTCGCAATATAGCCAAAGGAGAAAGGCTCTACAATGATTATAATGGATATCAGAATGAATACCACAACCTTTATTTTATTTATGTTTCTGATTTGCATCTTTTTCCTAAGAAAATTGGTAGATAAGTGTAATCTTTTCATTGCTCTTTTGAAGATGATAATTTTACTACTAGTTAAGCCACATTTATAGCACATCCCAACAAGAAGTCTCTCTAGACTTGAGGGAATTTTGATGAAATATATGATTTTCTAGGACTATTACTTTGTAGATATCAATACTATACCATATTTTGGTTTCTCATCGAATTTAATCTTATTATTTCATCAAATTATCATTTAACCTTTGTCATATTGTCAAGAACTTTGGCGCAAAACTTTTCTTGCTCTTTCATTTATTTTATTGAAAGGTTTGCTTATTGTTTATGAGTTTCTCGAGGTTGCTTATGTTAAATTTGTTATAGTTTTGAGCATTTTACTACTTTCCTTGCTTGAATCCACTAATTTTTTACATTCTCTATGGCTCATTGTGTAGAAAAAAATATATAAAAATTTAGATTAATTTAAGAGAGTAGAGCTATTATTATTTATAAAAAATTTATGTTTTTCTCATTGTTGCTATTCGTAATATAGTCAAGGGATAAAGGCTACACAATGATTATAAATAACCATTCGTCGTAAGCATATATAACTTCACGTTAATGCTTGGATATAGCTTGTTAACCTTCATACTTTTCATATATCTCTATATTTACAGCGGTTAAGATTTCTCTGTTCTACTATTCATGAGCCTTCTTTGATTTCCCATTTCTTTCTTTCTAATGTTTGTAAAATTTTCTCATTAAACCTATTCAACCATAGATTTCAATTTTATACCATTATTTGAGAATGTTCACTGAATTTAATCTTATCTTTCATAAAATTATCATTTAGTCTTTATGTCATTTTCAAGAACATTCGCACAAAACTTCACTTGCTCTTTAATTTATCCTATTAAAAGTTTTACTTTCTGTTTAGGACTTCCCAGAGGTGCTTTCTCTTGAGCATTTTACTACTTATAAATTTTAGACATTCTCTAGTCTGATTGTGTTGAAAAGAAAATTAGGAAAATCTTGGATAATTTAAGGTAGTAGAGCTTTTATTGTTCATAGCAGATTTATGTTTTGCACATTTTTTGCAAGACTTTCATTTTTTTTTATATATAAACATTACAATTGTTTACCCTCTTAAAGTATCCAACATCTTGGTTCATTGCGATTTAGGTGACAATTAGCAGCACATTGAAATGCACTACTCTAGAAATACGTATTTTACCCCGAAAATCCATGTGATGTGCAAGCTAATATTAATAGTTTCTTGAAATAGACATGAGATATGGTGCTATGCTAATTTTGGCGTCTAAAAAACATGTTGAAGTTAAAGGTTACGGGTAAAATGCCCAATGTAAATTTGCTGTGGAAAACTCGAGAGAAATGGATCACCTGAATAACAAGGAGCATGATAGCTGTGATAGCTTGATGACCCTTATTACAACAAGAAAACCCCATTCAACAGTCTTTTTATATGCCCCGAAAAACGTTGAAATATTGTTTGTTTTATAAATGTTTTAAGCAACCATTTATCGTGAGCATATGTAACTTCTCTTCAAGGCTTGGATATAGCTTGTAGACCTTCATACTATTTATATATCTCTACATTCATGAGGTTTAGATTTCTCTATTCTAATGTTCACAAGTCTTCTTTTGAATCCCAAGTTCTTTCTTTCTTATGTTTGCAAAATTTTCAAACTCAACCTATTTGTAAAGAGTACCATCTTTTGTAGGGAGAGTAGGAAGAAAAAGAACCTTAAATACATCAGATATAATGTCAATAGTGAATACCGGCTCCTTCTTGTTGCTATTCATAATATAGCCAAGGGAGAAAGGTCATATAATGATTATAATGTAGATGAGAATGACTACCATACTAGTTATTTCATTTATGCTCTGATTTGTAGCTTATTCTAGACAATTCTGCAGATAAGAGCAATCTTTTCGTCGCTCTTTTACGGAAGCTGTTTTGTAAGTACTAGGGTGACACATCGATAGCAAGTTGCAACATGAATTTTCTAAGGACTTTGGGCAGTTTTGATGTAATAGATGATTTTCTAGTACTATTACTTTGTATATTTCAATTTTTATAGCATATTTAGAATTCTCATCTAATTTAATCGTATTTTTCGGTAAAATTATCATCAACCTTTGTGATATTATCAAGAACTTTGTCGCAAAACTTCTCTTGCTCTTTCAATTATCCTATTGAGGGTTTTGTTTACTGTTTACGAGTTTCTTTACGTGGCTTATCTTAAATTTGTTATAGTTTTTTAGCATTCTACTACTTATTTTCATGCGTCCATACATTTTAGACATTCTTTGTGGCTCGTAGTTTTGAACAGAAAAATATGAAAATCTTTGATTAATTGAAGGGAGTAGAGATATTATTATTCATAACAGATTTATGTTTTGGACATTTTTTGCATAACTTTTATTTGTTTTTTTTATAAATATTACAATTTTTTACCCTCTAAAAGTATCCAACATCTTGGTTCACTATAATATTAGGTTACAATTAGCTAAACATTGAAATGAACGGCTCTAAAAATACTTATTTTACTCTTTAAAATCAAGTTATGTGCAAGTAATGTTAATAGTTGCTCGAAATTGACATAAGCCATGGTGTTATGCTATCTTTAGCATACAAAAATTTGTATTGTATATTAAAACATAAAATCAAAGGTTACGTATAAAATGATTAATGTCAAAATTTCTTGTAAAACACGAAGGAAATGTGGATTACCTGAAAAACAGTGAGCATTATAACTATGATAGCTTGATGACCCTTATTTCAGCAAAAAACTTGTCCACCTTTTTGTCTTACGTGATAAATGTGAAAACATTACTCACATTATAAATGTTTTAAACAACCATTAACCGTAAGCATAAATAGCTAATTGTAAATGCTTTGATATAGCTTGTCGACCTTTTCATATATCTCTACATTCGAGGGGTTTAGATTTCTATATTCTATTGTTCATAAGCCTTCTTTTGAATCCCAAGTTCTCTCTTTTTTATTTTTGCAAAATTTTTGCACTTAACCATTTGGTGCAGGGAGAGTAGAAAGAAAATGAACCATAAATGTGTCAGGTATAGTGTGAATAGTGAATCTCAGATACTTCTAGTTCCTGCTCGTAATATAGCCAAGGGAGAAAGGCTCCACTACTATTATAATGGAGATGAGAATGAATATCATACTCATTATCTTATTTAAGTTCTGATTTGCTGCTTTTTTCTCAACAAATCTTCATAGAATAGAAATCTTTTTGAAAAACCTTAGGGCGCGGGGAGGGGGGTGAATAAGGTTTTTGGCTAATTTTAAAAAATCTTTTGTGTTATTAAAAAGATTTGTTTATGAAAGAATTCTAAAACTCTTTTTGATAAGAATCCACACCAAACAAAATCTTATAGTTTTGGCAATCAAGCAATAAGCATAGAATTAAACTTTAAAGAACATGCACAACAATTTATAGTGGTTCACTCTCTCAAAGAACTACATCACTACCTTGAGACTCAACCCAAAGATTTCACAAATCCACTATCTTCAAAGTTGGTCACAGAACAACACAATGAGGATCATCCTCCAAGGGTTTTAACAAAAACCTCAAAGTTTACACAACAAAACAATACAACGAATTTATCAAAGGATCACCCAAAGGGTTTTCCACAAACCTTTGATCACAATAAAAAAATAAAAAGAGTAAGGAACAATGTTACCAAATGAGCTTGAGGAGAGGAAGATACAACTCAATGGAATACTTCTACAAGCAACTCTTTACTTCTTATTTGATGGATGATCAACAATGAAGCTCCAGATGAAGATCTTTGAAAGAATGTACTTTTAAAGCTCTTTAAATGTTCTAAAATAATCTCAATCAAGTTTCAATTCAACCTCCATTCATTTTGCAGCTGATCAAAGTCAATATATATATATAAAGGAGAAGAAAGTAGTCGTTACACTGTGTAACGGTAATGTTTTTGCAGTAAAAGACTAAAACCGGACGACCGGTTTTAGAAAACGGACGACCTATTTTTGAAACAGAAAGATTGGGACTCATCCAATAAAAATCAGACGACCTATTTCTCTAAAGCTAGAAAAATCGGACGACTGATTTTAAAATAGGACGTCCGAATTTAAAAATCGGATGACCTGTTTTAAAAATCGGATGACAAAATCGGATGACCAGTTTAAAAATCGGATGACCCTTTTTTTTTTAAACATGACTTAAAAGCCAGTTTTCCTTAAACAAGCCAGTTTTCCTTAAACAAAAAGAACTTTCCTTCACATTTCAAAATATGTATCCTTGATACTCTTTTAGAGATAAGAAAACTTTTGAGGGCATAAAAAACTCTATCAAGAATACTTGGATTTTCAAGAATAGTTTATAAAAAGAAATTCATCCAAGAAGCTTCACACTTGATCAACAAACAAAGATGAGAGTTAGGGAGTTTTACAGAATACCTTAGCATATCCCTAACTAAGACATAAGTCTTCAAGGTCTTCTATGCCTTGATCTTGGAATGGCTTGATCTTTCCTTCTTCATTATGTTTTGATTCCAAGATCTTTTACTTCTTATATAGTGTAGCCTTGAGCCTCCAAAAATGCTTCTTTTGTGCTATAGAGACTAAGCTATACTCATCATATAAACATATGTTAACCATAATAAAAAACATACACAATAATGCCCTTAGGGCTAACAATCTCCCCCTTTTTGATTACGACAAATACACATGCAAGAAGAACAAAAGAGCAAGTATGATCAATATGGTAATGCTTCAAAGAAATCATCAATAGGAACAACGCATACAAAACACCATAAGAGAGAGATAACTCCCACTATAAATTTGAAAACATGCCAAGGGTTTGAAAGATAATATATCCAAAAATAAGAACGCCTTAAAAGCATGCGTCACACCAAGAATGACATCAAACAATCATCAAACCGAGCACATTACCATAAGATATGTAGCTAACCAAAAGAAAAACCAATGACATCAAATATGTATTCTTGATACTTTTTTAGAGATAAGAAAACTTTTGAGGGCATAAAAAACTCTATCAAGAATACTTGGATGTTCAAGAATAGTTTATAAAAGGAAATTCATCCAAGAAGCTTCACACTTGATCAACAAACAAAGATGAGAGTTAGGGAGTTTTACAAAATACCTTAGGATATCCCTAACTAAGACATAAGTCTTCAAGGTCTTCAATGCCTTGATCTTGGAATGGCTTGATCTTTCCTTCTTCATTATGTTTTAATTCCAAGATCTTTTAATTCTTATATAGTGTAGCCTTGAGCCTCCAAAAATGCTTCTTTTGTTCTATAGAGACTAAGCTATACTCATCACACAAACATATGTTAATCATAATAAAAAACATACACAATAATGCCCTTAGGGATAACAATCTCCCCCTTTTAGATTATCACAAATACATATGCAAGAAGAACAAAAGAGCAAGTATGAGCAATATGGTAATGCTTCAAAGAAATCATCAATAGGAACAACACGTACAAAACACCATAAGAGAGAGATAACTACCCCTATGAATTTGAAAACATGCCAAGGGTTTGAAAGATAATATATCCCAAAATAAGCTCACCTTAAAAGCATGCCTCACACCAAGAATGACATCAAACAATCATCAAACCAAGCACATTACCATAAGATATGTAGCTAACCAAAAGAAAAACCAATGACATCAAATATGTATTCTTGATACTCTTTTAGAGATAAGAAAACTTTGGAGGGCATAAAAAACTCTATCAAGAATACTTGGATGTTCAAGAATAGTTTATAAAAAGAAATTCATCCAAGAAGCTTCACACTTGATCAACAAACAAAGATGAGAGTTAGGGAGTTTTACAAAATACCTTAGCATATCCCTAACTAAGACATAAGTCTTCAAGGTCTTCAATGCCTTGATCTTGGAATGGCTTGATCTTTCCTTCTTTATTATGTTTTAATTCCAAGATCTTTTACTTCTTATATAGTGTAGCCTTGAGCCTCCAAAAATGCTTTTTTTGTTCTATAGAGACTAAGCTATACTCATCACACAAACTTATGTTAATCATAATCAAAAACATACACAATAATGCCCTTAGGGATAACAATCTCCCCCTTTTTGATTATGACAAATACATATGCAAGAAGAACAAAAGAGCAAGTATGATCAATATGGTAATGCTTCAAAGAAATCATCAATAGGAACAACGCATACCAAACACCATAAGAGAGATATAACTACCCCTATGAATTTGAAAACATGCCAAGGGTTTGAAAGATAATATATCCCAAAATAAGCTCACCTTTAAAGCATGCTTCACACCAAGAATGACATCAAACAATCATCAAACCAAGCACATTACCATAAGATATGTAGCTAACCAAAAGAAAAACCAATGACATCAAATATGTATTCTTGATACTCTTTTAGAGATAAGAAAACTTTTGAGGGCATAAAAAACTCTATCAAGAATACTTGGATGTTCAAGAATAGTTTATAAAAAGAAATTCATCCAGGAAGCTTCACACTTGATCAACAAACAAAGATGAGAGTTAGGGAGTTTTACAAAATACCTTAGCATATCCCTAACTAAGACATAAGTCTTCAAGGTCTTCAATGCCTTGATCTGGGAATGGTTTGATCTTTCCTTCTTCATTATGTTTTCATTCGAAGATCTTTTACTTCTTATATAGTGTAGCCTTGAGCCTCCAAAAATGCTTCTTTTGTTCTATAGAGACTAAGTTATACTCATCGCACAAACATATGTTAATCATAATAAAAAACATACACAATAATGCCCTTAGGGATAGCAATCTCTCCCTTTTTGATTATGACAAATACATATGCAATAAGAACAAAAAAGCAAGTATGATCAATATGGTAATGCTTCAAAGAAATCATCAATAGGAACAACGCATGCCAAACACCATAAGAGGGAGATAACTATCCCTATGAATTTGAAAACATGCCAAGGGTTTGAAAGATAATATATCCCAAAATAAGCTCACCTTTAAAGCATGCTTCACACCAAGAATGACATCAAACAATCATCAAACCAAGCACATTACCATAAGATATGTAGCTAACCAAAAGAAAAACCAATGGCATCAAATATGTGTTCTTGATACTCTTTCAGAGATAAGAAAACTTTTGAGGGCATAAAAAACTCTATCAAGAATACTTGGATGTTCAAGAATAGTTTATAAAAAGAAATTCATCCAAGAAGCTTCACACTTGATCAACAAACAAAGATGAGAGTTAGGGAGTTTTACAAAATACCTTAGCATATCCCTAACTAAGACATAAGTCTTCAAGGTCTTCAACGCCTTGATCTTGGAATGGCTTGATCTTTCCTTCTTCATTATGTTTTAATTCCAAGATCTTTTACTTCTTATATAGTGTAGCCTTGAGCCTCCAAAAATGCTTATTTTTTTCTATAGAGACTAAGCTATACTTATCACACAAACATATGTTAATCATAATAAAAAACATATACAATAATGCCCTTAGGGCTAACAATCTCCCCCTTTTTGATTATGACAAATACATATGATAGAAGAACAAAAGAGCAAGTATGATCAATATGGTAATGCTTCAAAGAAATCATCAATGGGAACAAAGCATACCAAACACCATAAGAGAGAGATAACTCCCCCTATGAATTTGAAAACATGCCAAGGGTTTGAAAGATAGTATATCCCAAAATAAGCTCGCCTTAAAAGCATGCTTCACACCAAGAATGACATCAAACAATCATCAAACCGAGCACATTACCATAAGATATGTAGCTAACCAAAAGAAAGCATGAAACTTAAAAGCAACAAAATAAGAATCTTGCAACTATTTCTCCCCCTTAGTTCTTGCACATATTTCTCCCCCTTTTGTCATAAATCAAAAAGATATTTAGGGGAGACGTCAAGGGATCATAGAACTACAATTGGACTTTCAACATAAAAGATCATCATGAAGTCTATAAAAAAAACATGGCATCAAGATAACATAATACCAATTAGAAAATCTCTTAATTTCTCATACCAAGCTATTGGAGCTTGTTTTAAACCATAAAGTGCTTTTGAAAGTTTGTATACATAATTTGGAAATTTTTCATGCACAAAACTGAGAGGTTGTTCAACATAAACTTCTTCCTCGATATCACCATTTATGAAAGCACTCTTAACATCCATTTGAAAAAGCTTGAATCCTTTTAAAACAGGTAAAAGATAAAGGCATCCTAATGGATTCAAGTCTAGCAACCGGAGCAAAAGTTTCATCAAAATCTATGCCTTCTTCTTGATTGAATCCTTGGGCAACAAGTCTAGCTTTGTTTCTAATAACTTCTCCGGAATCATTTAGTTTATTTCGAAAAACTCATTTTATGCCAATGGTGGGGTGATCACGTGGTCTAGGGACTGAAGTCCAAACTTTCTTTGTTTCAAAATGATTTAATTCCTCTTGCATAGCAATAATTCAAAACTCATCACACAAAGCGTTATCAATAAACTTAGGCTCAATTTGAGATAATAGGGAAAAGTTGTCAATAAAGTACCTTCTTGTTCTTACCCCTTGTCAATACATCACCAATAATTTCATCCTTGGAGTGTCCCTTTGGATATATCACATCTTGAGGAAGATTTTGAGCTTCTTGATCATTTTCTTTTGTTACTTCAATCTCTTCTTCCTCCATAAGCATGTTTTTTCATTGCTTGAGTGTACAAAGGTTGGTAGCTTAAAGAGTTATCTATGTCATCATCATCTTTCTTGTCAAAAATGTTAGTTTCATCAAAATATACATGAGTAGACTCTTCAAAACATAACGTTCTTTTGTTATAAATTCTATAGGCCTTTTTGTTTGAAGAGTAACCAAGAAAAAATTCCCTCATCGGATTTTATTTTTTTAATCAATTTTTTTTTCAAGATTATCCTTGGTGTTTAAGATAGATCCTTGGTGTTTAAGATAGAGCATTCATCCAAAAACTTTGAAGTAGCCAATTGAGGGGGTTTTGTTGAAAATAAGTTCAAAAAGAGTTTTTTTTTTTTTTTTTAAATGGTCTCAAGAGAACACGATTCATAATGTAGCATGCGGTGTTAATGGCCTCGGCCGAAAATGTTTAGGAAGGGAATTTTCACAATGCATTGACCTTGCCATTTCTTGTAAAGTTCTATTTTTCCTTTCCACAAATCCATTTTGTTGAGGAGTTTTGGCTACCGAAAAAAGTTATGTGAAATACCAAAATCATCACAAAGTTTTGTAAAATCTTGGTTGCTGAATTTTCTCCCATTATCACTTCTTATAGAAATCAATTTGCAAACAAGGGAGGTTTGGACTCTTTTGAATAATTTAATAAATTCATGAAATGCTTCATCCTTTCGGCTTAAAAACAAAGTCCAAGTGAATCTTAAATCATCCAAAATAATAAAGGCATACCTCTTACCACCAAGACTAGTGGTCCTCATTGGTCCAAATAAATCCATGTGAATGAGTTCTAAAGGTTTTGAAGTTGAAATCATTTTCTTTGGTTTAAAAGAGGTCTTAATTTGTTTTCCAAATTGATAAGTATCACAAAGTTTAGTTTTCCCAAAGTGAAGTTTTGGTAAGCCTCTAACAAGTTCTTTTGAGGAAAGTTGGTTCAATGAATCCATACTAATATGACCAAGCCTTCTATGCCACAAAAACGCATCATCATCATGAACCAAGAGATACTATAACTTTTGAGAAATGAGAACTTCAAGATAAAAGACATAGACATATGCCAACTCTTTTTGAAACAAAAATAGTTTTGTTCACAAGCTTGTTTATGATAGAAGAAGATTCACTTTCAAAAACAACTTTGTAGCCATAATCACACAATTGACTAATACTAGATAAATTAATCTTCAAAACATCAATTTAAAATAACTTCCTTAATTAAAGAAGATGAATCATATCTAATGTTACCTATACCGATGATCCTTCCAAGAGTAACAAAGCCACCTTCGGTTTCTCTTAGCTCATTCATGAGGGATGCATATCCGGTCATGTGTCTTAAGCATCCACTATCCAAATACCACTTAGATGTCCTTGACTTGTGTTCCTACAAAAAAGAAGTAGAAAAGACTTTTGGTACCCATATCTTTTTGGGTCCATGAATGTTAGTTGGATTTTCTTTTATTTTCCAAATGGTTTTTACTCCCCTTTCAATCTTTCTTTTTATAAAACATTTTGTGGATTTATGACCACTCTTTTCACAATAAGTACAACAAAGGTGTGAAAGGGATGAGGAGGCTTTTAAAAAACGTGTTTGTTTAGAAAAATTATTGGAATGATTATATCCAATACCATTTTTGTCAAAGTTGATCTTTGAGAGCCAAGAAGTTTTTCAAAGTTTTCTTTTCCTTTTGTAAACTTTTCAACACATAGAATGAGATCACTCACCTTTTTCTTTAAGATTTCATAATCAATCAAATATTTTTCAAGAGAGGAAATCTTTTCACAAAGGTTTTTGTTTTCTAAAACAAGTTTTTGAAAGTCATCATTTGAACACTCTTTTTCTTTCTTCAAAACTTCCAAGGATTCAAGAATAGCTTTATTTTCACAAATGAGTCTTGAATTCTCATCTAACAAAAATTGAGTTTTGCTTTTAAAATCTTTGTTACGTTTAGTAACCTTTTTGCACGCATCTACATTTCAATAAGCATTAAACTAGGATCAACATCACAATCATCATCAAGGATACTAGAAGAGTTAGAGGGTGAAGATTGTACCTCATTTTCTAATGCCATGAAGCATATGTTTCCCTTTTCACCACCTTCACTTTCACTTGTATCTTGATCCCATGCACCAATTAGGCCCTTGCCTTTCTTCTTTTTCTTTAATGCCTCAAGCTTTTCTTCCAACGCTCCTTTCTCTTCTTCAATAACTTTGGAACAATCGGTTACAAGATGGTCGGTGTTATTGCATTCAAAGCATCTAGCCTTGAAGAGTGATGAACTTTGTCCTCCTTTCTTCAATGGAGGATTCTTTTCTCTTTTGTTGAAGTCTTTCTTGTAAAATCTTTTAAATTTCCTCATTACTAAGGCCATATCCTCAATCTCATATTCACTGTTTGACGAGCATGTATGATCATCAACATTCACTTTGAATGCTATGCTTCTTTTTCCTTTGTCTTCATCTTCTATTTCATCTAATCTTTTTATTTTCATCTCATAGGTGAGGAGAGATCCTATGAGTTCTTCAATAGGAAGTTGTCTTAAATCTTTTGATTCCTCAATGGCAAGAGTTTTTGGTTGCCATGCTTTTGGGAGTGAATCAAGAATCTTTCTATTTACTTCTCCCCTTGTGTACTCTTTCCCATACGCCTTTAGGCCATTTGTGATGTTGGTGAACCTTGTGAACATGTCACTAATGCTTTCATATTTTTTCATCATGAATAGCTCATAATTTCTCACAAACATAGCCAACTTTGACTCTTTCACTTGATTGGTACCTTCATGAGTTACTTCAAGTAACTTCCACATTTCATGAGCCGAGTCGCATCCACTCACTCTATTGTATTCAATAGCATCCAAAGCACAACTCAATATATTCATAGCTTGAAAATTTAGAGCCACCTTTCTTGAGTCAAGCTCATCATATTCTTCAACCTTCTTGACTATTCCATCCTTTTTTGGAATATAAGGTCCTTTCTCTACAATGCTCCAAAGATTAAAGTTAATAGAGCAAATATATATTTTGATTCTAGATTTCCAAAAAGTATAATTTGTACCATTGAAAAGAGGAGGTCTATTTGTAGAAGAGCCTTTTACATATGGTAAACTAGAAATATTAGCCATAGTAAAATAAAGATCTTTTGCTTCAAGTGTGTTAGTCCTTTTTTAGAGAAGCCCTGCTCTGATACCAATTGAAAAAACCTTAGAAGGGGGGGAGAATAAGGTTTTTGGCTAATTTTAAAAAATCTTTTGTGTTATTAGAAAGATGAACCTCCAATTTGTTTATGAAAGAATTCTAAAACTCTTTTTGATAAGAATCCACACCAAACAAAATCTTATAGTTTTGGCAATCAAGCAATGACCATAGAATTAAACTTTAAAGAACATGGACAACAATTTATAGTGGTTCACTCTCTCAAAGAGCTACATCCACTACCTTGAGACTCAACCCAAGGATTTCATAAATCCACTATCTTCAAAGTTGGTTACAGAACAACACAATGAGGATCACCCTCCAAGGGTTTTACACAAAAACCTCAAAGTTTACACAACAAAACAATACAACGAATTTATCAAAGGATCACCCAAAGGGTTTTCCACAAACCTTTGATCACAATAAAATAATAAGAAGAGTAAGGAACAATGTTACCAAATGAGCTTGAGGAGAGGAAGATACAACTCAATGGAATACTTCTACAAGCACCTCTTTACTTCTTCTTTGATGGATGATCAACAATGAAGCTCCAGATGAAGATCTTTGAAAGAATGTACTTTTAAAGCTCTTTAAATGTTCTAAAATAATCTCAATCAAGTTTCAATTCACCATCCATTCATTTTCCAGCTGATCAAAGTCAATATATATATGAAGGAGAAGAAAGTAGCCATTACACTGTGTAACGGTAATATTTTTGCAGTAAAAGACTAAAACCGGACTACCGGTTTTAGAAAACAGACGACCTATTTTTGAAACAAAAAGATTCGGACTCATCCTATAAAAATCGGATGACCTATTTCTCTAAAGCTAGAAAAATCGGACGACTGATTTTAAAATAGGACGTCCGATTTTAAAAATCGGATGACCTGTTTTAAAAATTGGATGACAAAATTGGATGACCAGTTTAAAAATCGGATGACCCTTTTTTTTTTCAGCATGACTTAAAAGTCAGTTTTCCTTAAACAAGCCAGTTTTCCTTAAACAAAAAGAACTTTCCTTCACATTTCAAAATATGTATTCTTGATACTCTTTTAGAGATAAGAAAACTTTTGAGGGCATAAAAAACTCTATCAAGAATACTTGGATTTTCAAGAATAGTTTATAAAAAGAAATTCATCCAAGAAGCTTCATACTTGATCAACAAAAAAAGATGAGAGTTAAGGAGTTTTACAAAATACCTTAGCATATCCCTAACTAAGACATAAGTCTTCAAGGTCTTCAATGCCTTGATCTTGGAATGGCTTGATCTTTCCTTCTTCATTATGTTTTGATTCCAAGATCTTTTACTTCTTATATAGTGTAGCCTTGAGCCTCCAAAAATGCTTCTTTTGTTCTATAGAGACTAAGCTATACTCATCACACAAACATATGTTAATCATAATAAAAAACATACACAATAATGCCCTTAGGGCTAACAATTTTATATGAAATCTTTTTGTCACTCTTTTGCTGCTGCTATTTTGTAGTACTACTTAGGCAACATTGAGAGCAATTCCTTACAGGAATTTTCTCTGGACTTGATGCCGTCTAGATGGAATAGATGATTTTCCACAACTATTAATTCATAGATTTATATTTTATACAATTATTTGTGTATCTCATAAAATCTAATCTTTTTTTCTCTGAAAATTATCATTTAATCTTTGTGTTATTTTCAAGAACTTTGGTTTAAAACTTGTCTTGCTCTTTCATATATCTTATTGAAAGTTTTGATTACTGTTTAGAAGTTTCATGTGGTGACTTATCTTAAATTCGTTAGAGCTTTTCAGCATTTTATAAATTTACTTGCTTGCATTCATAAATCCTAGACATTGTCTACGGCTTAGAGTCTTAAAATGTCAAACATGAAAATTTTTGATTAATTTAATGGAGCAGAGCTATTTTTATTCATAGCAAATTTATGTTTTGCACATTTTTTGCCCAACTTCTTATTTTTTTTATTATAAATATTACAAGTTTTTGTACCCTTTTAAAAGTATCTAACATCTTGGATCACTGCAATTTTAGGTGACAGTTGGCTGCGTATTGAATTGCACTGCTCCAGAATACTTATTTTAATCTTGAAATTAAAGTCATGTGCAAGATTAGTGTTAATAGTTGCCTAAAACTTACATGAGTCATGGTACTATGCTATTTTTCGTGTATCATGATAAACATGGAAACAATGCTCGTTTTATAAATGGTTTAAACAACCTTTGGTCGTATACATATATAACTTCCCGTCAATGCTTGGATATAGCATGTAAACCTTCATATTTTTCAAATACCTACACATTCAGAGGGTTTATATTTCTCTTTTCCATTTTTCATAAGCCTTTTTCCAATCCCAGTTCTTTCATTCTAATGTTAGAAAAATTTTCACATTCTATCTATTTGTAACAAGTACAATTTTGTCCAAGGAGAGTAGAAAGGAAAAAAACCTTAAACGCGTCAGGTATAGTTTAAATTGTGAATGTCGTGTCTTTCTTATTGCTACTTGTAATATAGCCGAGGGAGAAAGGCTATACAATGAATATAATGGAGATTAGAATGAATATCATAGTAATTATTTTATATAATTTCTAATTTTAAGCTTTTAAATTATCACTCTTTTGTTGCTGCTATTTTGTAGTACTAGTCAGGCTACATTGATAGCAAGTCCCCACAAGAACTTTCTCTTGACTTGAGGAAATTTAGATGGTACAGATGATTTTCTAGGACTATTACTTTGTAGATTTCATTTCATACCATTATTTGAGAATATCATAAAATTTAATAGTAGTTTTTGTAAAAATATCAATCCTTTGTGTTATTTTCAAGAAAATTCATCCAAAACTTCGCTTGCTCTTTCATTTATCATATTGAATGTTTTGCTTACTGTTTAGGAGTTTCTTTTTTCTTTCTTATCTTAAATTTATTATAGTTTTTGAGCCTCTTTCTACTTTACTAGCTTGCATCCACAAAATTTAGACCCCTTTTATGGCTTATTGTCTGGAAAAGAAAAAGATAAAAATCTTTGATTAATTTAAGAGCACAGAGCTATTAATATTCATAACAGATTTACGTTTTGCACACTTTTTTCAGGACCTTTATTTCTTTTCATATAAATGTTAGAATTTTTTACCCTCTAAATGTAACCAACATCTTGGTTCACTATGATTTTCAGTCACAGTTAACGGCACACTGTAATGCGTTTCTCTAGAAATACTTATTTAACTATGAAATTCAAATCTTCTACAAGTGATGTTAATAGTTACTTGAAATTGACATGGACCATGGTGCTATGCTATTTTTTGCATCTCAAAATTTTTACTATATATTTAAATCTGAAATGAATGGTTATGTATAAAATGTGCAATGTAAATTTATTGTGGATTACTAAGGAGATATGGATTACCAGAAGAACAGGGAGCATGATAATTGAGATATCTTGATGGCCCTTATTTTACCAAAAACAAAAAAACCAACCAACAGTCTTATTATCTGCCCTAATAACCGTCAAAACATTGCTCATTTTATAAATGGTTTAAATAATTATTCACCTTCAAAATATATAACTTCTAGTCAATTTTGGATATAGCTTGTCGACCTTTCCATATATTTCTATATTCAAGGGATTTTGATTTATTTGTTTTACTGCTCATAAGCATTCTTTTGAATCCCATATCCTCTCGCTTTCTTATGTTTCCAAGATTTTCACATTCAACCTATTTGTTACTTGTCCCATTTGTGCAGGGAGAGTAGGAGAAGATGAAGCTTAAATGCATCAGGTATAGTGTAAATGGTGAATATTGGCCTTCTGCTTGCTACTTGTAATATAGCGAGGGAGAAAGGCTATACAGTGATTATAATAGAGATCAAAATGAATACCGTACTCATTATTTTATTTGAGTTTTGATTTGCATCTTTTTTCTCAAAAAATCTGCAGATAACAAAAATCCTTTCGTCACTCTTTTGCTGCTGCTATTTTGTAGCACTACTTAGGCCACTTTGATAGCGAATCCCTAGAGGAATTTTATCTAGACTTAGGGTAGTTTAGATGGATAGATGATTCTCTAGGACTATGACTTTGTAGATTTCATTTTTATTCTATTATTTGAGAATCTCATCGAATTTAATCTCATTTTTTCCGTAAAATTATCATTTAACCTTTGCATTATTTTCAAGAAACTCGGTGCAAGACTTCTCTTGCTCTTTCATTTATCCTATTGATTGTTTTTCTTACTGTTTGGAAATTTCTTGAGGTGGTTTATCATAAATTTGTTATAGTTTTTGAGCATCTTAGGATGAGAGTTAATAGTTGGCTGAAACTGCCATGATCCTTGGTACTACGATACTTTTGCGATTCAAAAATTTTGTTGTATACTAAAAATGTGAAATTTAAAATTATATATAATGTATAATGTAAGTATGTTGCGAATACTAATAGTCATTTTCCTTTGACAGTAATGAAAAATGGCGAAAATATTTTGATTTCGAGAAAATCAGAATCGTCTGATTAAGAGAGTTGAGTATAGTACAAAGGTTAAACATGGCTTGCTGAAAAAGATGCTAGATCATAATTCATTTTTTTAGTGTGTTAAGTTCTTTAATATGAATAACAAAGCAGGATTTTGTGTGGACTTTGTTCTTTGGAATATCTAGTATACTCATACCTCATATCTAAACTTCATCACTAATAGTCGGTACTTATAATTATAGTTTTTTCTTGAAATGTTTTGAAAAATTAAAAATTCCTTCGAGATTCAAGGTTTACTTGGATAAATTCTAAGTTTGGAAAAACCAATTTCAGTTTTCCATTTTAAGTCTTAGATCTTCTCTCACAAATAAATTAACTTTCACCAAATTCAGGGGAAAAATCTCACCTTTTTTTCAACATAAAAGCTCGAAATAAAGAATCAATATTTGTCTAACATAACCTGCATTGAGTATATAGGCTAGCTATTTTGAGAGGAGGCTACTATTTGTTAAATTTCTTGTGTTTGCAAGATTTTAGAATAACTCGCGTACATCTAACATATATAATGTTTTCTAAAAAACATTAGAACATGAATGCAATTGAAAACAAGATGTTAGTATGAATGACAATGCTAAACATAGCAACATCAAATTTGAAGCATGAAAGCTTGAAATCTTTGAAAATTTTTATTTTTCAAAGTGGTGTGACATCCACACAAAAGTACAAGCTTTTGAACCATACTAGTAGAGCAATATAGTGATAAAGTTCAAAGCTAGAAACTCTAAGAGATTTCCAATTTGAGATAAATTTGAATTCAAAGATTGGTCATAAGAAGCCCTAGGTAGAGACTCTTCCCAAGTAACTTTCTGAGTACAAATTGAACCCTAAAACTAGGAGATAATAGGACTCGGATTTTATTGGATGCAAAACAAATAACAAACTCATCAAAGGAAACTTTGATTAACTAGTGATTCCAGGACTCACTTCTATGGAGCTTTAAAGAATACTTCATGAACACATGAATTTAAGGAGTCAAGAACCTTAGATTAGAATTACAGATCAAAGGAAGATAAAACCTTGTTGTCATATGAATGAAAAATCACAATCTGTTATGAAATTGTAAGAAAATCCCTAGGGTTTTCCAAGAAGAGAGAAAACATTGAAATATGTAAATTTTGTCTAACACATATAAACTAATGAGTTTTGTTGTATAGTGGCTCTTATTACATGCCATGACCTATTCTACTTAGACTGATGCAAATGGGCTTAAAACCCTTCAATTTACATCTAAAATATAATTAAAAATAGGTTAAAATAGGATAAAGAAACAGAAGAAACTTTTGCACGAAAATAGGTATTTCTAGCTAGAAAAGGTCTTGGGCAGAACATAGGAGATGTTCGATGCCTGACTCCCTTGAAATACTTATTTCTTGTTGAAGCTACAAAGGCTAGTGTTTTCATCAATGACTTGGTCATATTTGAGCATTAAAATGGCTGAATTACACCTTGTGGTTTTTATCAATATTGTAGTCTTGTCTCCTAGCTTTCTAAAGAAACAAAAATCACCTCAATTGGATATCTACAACAAGAGTTTTATTGTTATGCCAAACTATGTCCAGACAGTGTTCGGAAGTTAGGAATACTAACTTTGTACAACTCATTAAAAGACTAAAAAAACTCCATTTGGCATGAAGAATTACCACTTTGGAAGCCTCATGATATCCTCTATGTTGAAGGAAAAACCTAATTACTATTACAGAAATCTAATTACTATTACAAGCCCTAAAGATAAAAAAACATAGCGGAAGAAAAGAAAAATACAGAAGATTAAATCTTCACAAAAACAGACCAATTCAAGAATAAAAAGAGACAGCCTGGAAAATTAACAAACTGTTAATACAAAAGAAAAACAGAATATATAAAAACTGGAGTTTCACTTATCACTGTCGCGCTAGAAACCGACGGCGGAAATCAAACCAAAGAGATGACTAAGGCAGAGCAAATGAATGGTCACCGGGTAGACAAACGGTCATCGAGCAGCGGCAGTGCCGCGTCGAGACGCCGTGAGTAAGCGAAGGGTAAATCGGAAATGGCACCCTCAGAAATGGCCTCATCCATGACAAGTCACCGGCAAGCCTTCTTCTCTATTTCTCTCGGCTCACTCTCTTTCTAAACACACCAATGGACATACAAAGGTGAAAAGAAGACCGGCAAGGGACAGAAACACATATAACGCCGGAACAGAGAAGAGCAGCAGCAACGCCGCAAGAGATAAAGCAGAACAACCAGAAAGAGTTCAAGTAGAACTCAAAGAGACAGAAAGAAGTAATGAAGAGATGGTCAAGAGAAGGAGAGGAAGAGACTGCCCAAGAAACGAGGTGGCAAAGGGCTTAAAATGAGGAGTCACCAACGGGCAGCAGGGGGTGGTCGGCCCGGGCATCTCTTGACTCGGTCAAAGCCTGCTCTAGCTGAGGCCCATCATCATTGGGTAAGAAAAAAGAAAAGGATTGGTCTACAAAACATAAGAAAATATTAGGAGAAGTTGGGCCAGAGAGGCCTACAATCTCTACCTCGAACAATATTTTCCATCCGTAAGGTGACTCAATTTTAGTCAAATTGTTTCCACATGAAGGAAAGTCCCTGTAAAACATAAATTTGTCAGTGTTCACAATTTTAGTACCAAAATCTGCAGGATTATTATCAGTACTAATCTTGTCTATGTTAACTACACCACTAGAGACATTTTCTCTAATAAAGTGGTATTTGACATCTATATGTTTCGTCCGTTCGTGATAGACCGGATTTTTACACTAATGTAAACAACTCTGACTATCAGTATAAATAACAACTTTTGAATGTAAAATATTTAATTCACTCAATAACCCTTGAAGCCAGATGGCTTCTTTGATTGCTTCAGTTACTACGATATACTCAGCCTCGGTAGTTGATAAGGCAACTACCGGCTGCAGTTGGGACTTCCATGAGATGTAATTACCTGCTAGGGTAAAGAAATAGGAAGTGGTAGATTTTCTACCATTCATATCACTTACAAAATCAGAATCAACAAATCCAATTAATTCAAAATCAGACCAATTGTGATAGTGTAAACCCTGATCTAAAGTTCCATTCAGATAACGTAGAATCCACTTGAGGGCAGCCCAATAATCTCTTCCGGGATTTGATATAAATATGTTGAGAAGGCTTATAGAGAAAGCAATGTCAGGACGGGTAGATATCATTGAGTACATAACTGAGCCTATGGCCATTCTGTAAAGGATATTGGCCATATCTCTTTTCTCACTTTTAGTTTTAGGACAGGTTTTGTCAGAAAGTTTAAAGTGGCTTGGAAGAGAAGTTATGACGGGTTTACACAGGTGCATTGAAAATTTGGATACAATTTTCTGAAGGAAAGGCTTTTGAGATAGAAAGAGAGAACAATCAGATCTATCTCTTGAAATACTCATCCCAAGAATTTTGGATGCAACCCGTAAATCCTTCATATCAAATTCATATTTAAGCAAGGATTTCAGATTATTGATTTTTGCTTTATGTCTGCAAGCGATTAATATATCATCCACATACAACAACAAATAAATAGCAGAATCCACACTATTACCAGAAAAATAAAGACAACTATCATACTTGCTTTTTGAAAAACCAATTTTTGTCATGAAAGAATCAAACCTCCTGTACCATTGCCTGGGAAACTGTTTAAGCCCATATAAAGACTTTTTCAAAATACATACTGGGAAACTCTTTAAGCCCATATAAAGACTTTTTCAAAAGACACCATGTGTTCCTTACCCTTTACCTCAAAACCTGGTGGTTAACGCATATATAGTTTCCTCAAGATCACCATGTAAGAAAGCATTTTTCACATCAAGTTGTTCAAGATTAAGATCATAAAAAACAACAAGAGCAAGAATAATCCTGATTGTTTTGTATTTAACAACAGGAGAAAAAATTTCGTTAAAATCAATGCCCTTAACTTGTGAAAAACCTTTTGCAACAAGTCTGGCCATGAACCTTGGAGGTTCATTAGAAGACTCAGATTCTTTTATTTTGAAAATCCAATTGCAATCAACTAGTTTTTGTTTTTAGGGTTTTGGAACAAGAATCCAAGTTTTGTTTTTGTTTAAAGAAAACATTTCTTCTTCCATCGCACGTAACCATAAAACGTGGTTGGGACTTTTTAAAACCTCAAAAAAACATAAAGGTTCTTTTTCTTCCACATAAGATGCAACAGCAAAGGCATATGATACAATATAGGAGTAACCATACCAAGGATGATTCTTGGTAACCTACGGACTCGATCTCTAGCGAGTTAATATTCCCTAAGAGCTTGGGTTTGAGCCTCAGGATGTTTTTCCTCCTCATCGGAACCATCTAGAATAGGATCAGGAGTTTTAGGAATACTAGGAAGAACAGGAGTACTACTGGATGGAGCAGAAGACTCAGGATTGGTCTCAAGTTCCTGAGGCAGATCTAAGAAAGGTTCAGAGATAGTTTCCACCTCCACCGGACTGCTACTAGGAGTGGGAACACTAGGAATATTATCGGAGATGGGTTTATCCTTAAGACAGGGCATCTCTAACTCGTTAAAGATGACATCCCTACTGATAACAACCCTCACCCCTGGTTCACCCTTCAACCACACTCTATACTCCACTAGGATATCCTATGAACACTCCCTTTCTAGACCTTGGATCTAGTTTACCCTCTTTCTGATGAGCAAAAGCTGCACCCCCAAAGACTCTCGAATTGGAAAGATTAGGAGGTTTACCACACCAGGGTTCTATACGAGTCCTAAAGTTAATAGTTGTGAAAGGGGATCTATTGATGAGGTATACTGCTGTACTAACAGCTTTACCCCAAAAAGGTTTAGGAACACCTGAAGAAACTAGAAGACATCGAACCTTATCCATAATGGTACGGTTCATCCTTTCAGCAACTGTGTTTTGCTGTGGGTTATGTCTAACCGTTCTATGGTGTAAAATGCCATGGGATGCACACAAATCAGAAAACTTCCGGTTAAAAAATTCAAGACCGTTATCGGTCCTGATAGTTTTTAGTTTATTTCGAGAATGATTTCGGCAAAACGTTTCCATTCACAGAATTTTTGAAACGTTTGATCTTTGGTTTTTTTTAAAAAAACCCATACATGCCTAGAAAAATCATCAACAATAGACAACAAAAAAAACGTTACCACCATAAGTTGGAACCTTTTCAGGTCCCCACAAATCACAATGCACATAGTCAAGAGGTGCAGAAGACTTGTATGTGCTGGTTGAAAAACTGATTTTATGTTGTTTTCCCAAAATACAGTGATCACAAAAATCCAAGGAATCAATTTTGTCACCACATAAAAGATTTTATTTTTGTAAATGATAAAGCCCCTTTTCACTAATGTGGCCGATCCTTCGATGCCACAAAATTATGTTTTTAGATTTAAAAGAGAGACCCAAAGAGTCCAAATAACTAAGAGAGATAAGATTCCGACGTAAGTCGGGCACTTATCTCACCTCAGTGAGTTTTCTAGTCACACCATCATGCATTTTTTTGAAGATATTACCAATGCCTTTAATATCACAAACCTGATTATTACCCATAAAAACTTTTCCTTGGTTTAAAGGTTTAAAATCAAAAAACCAATATTTGTTGGTGTAATGTGAAAAGAACAACCAGAGTCAAGCACCCAGTGATTAACAACATCAGTACATGAAGGAGAAACAGACAAAAGCTCCGAAAACATAGAGTTATTATCTGACTAAAAAACGTGGGTTTTCTCGACTTTATTACCTTCTTTACCATGTTTACGTTGTTTCTCATCTTTAATCCGTTTAAAACACTTAATTTTTCATATGACTCTCTTTCTCACAATAAAAACATTTTACTTTGCTTTTCTCTCATGATTTGGAACGACTTTCAAAACGATGACTAGGAGGTTCTCTTCGGTCAATCCTTCCTTGTACAAAAAAATTTTCACCATGAGATTTATTTTCTTTTTATAAATCCAAATCTTTAGATTTCAAAGCATTTTTGACATCGGAAAGAGACAAATCATCTCTACCATATTTAATAGTAGCTTTTACAGCATTAAAAGAATCAAGTAAGGCATTTAGTAAAGTAATTCCAAAATTTTTTTCATCATAGATTTTCTCTCCAATATTTTGAAGTTCCAAAATGATTTTATTTAAATCATCTATATTTTAAGAAAGTGATTTTGTCCCGCTCATTTTGAAACCGAAAAGCTGCTCTTTTAAATAAATCTTATTAGAAAGAGATTTTCCCAAATATAGTTTTTCCAATTCTGTCCAAATTTCAAAACCGTTGTCTTTTTCATCAATTTCTCATAAACTACTATCAGTCAAATGCAAGGTGAGGCAACTATGAGCATCACCTAGTTTTTCTTTAAGAACTTCACCTTTCTAAGATTCCGGATACTCTCCAAGGCTACAAAAACTGCTTTCATTTTCCTCTGCCACATTACAAAATCAGATTTGCCATCAAACCTATCAATTTCAATTTTTGGAACTGACATGTTTTAAAGGCAAATAGGTGTAATTTGGTGGCTTAGGAAAGATGAAAGATTAGAAAAAGTTTTGAATAAAAATGTCCGGATTTTTTTTCCTCGAAAAACAGAGAGAAAAACTTTCAAAGAAAAACAGCATTGTTTGTTTTAGTTTGTTTGATTAGGTTTGGTTTTGATTAAGCAAAACAGTGAAACATAAAGAGAGCACAAAACCTAAGCAGTAAATAGTAAACAAACACTAAAACAAGATAAAAGGCTGAAACAAACAGTATCACCAAACACTAGAAAAAGACAAGAATAGAAAAAATATATAAAATATATAAACTTTTGAAATACAGAAAAATGCACCATGTCACCGATACTTGAAATCTCATGGATTCAAGCCAGACTTGGCCTTTCATTTTTTAAAAACACTGAAAAAAAAACCAAGAATAAATATAGGCAAAATAACAGTAATCAAAAACACGGGATAAGAAAAAAAACCACAAATCACAGTAATAGCAAAAATCGGTGGCAAGCCATATCAACTAAAAAACAGAGATGAAAAACTGGCAGCAAGCCGAAACTTAGAAATAGAAAGCAGAAACCGACGGCAAGCCGAATCATAGAAACAGTAAACAGAAAACAGCGGCAAGCCGAGCAGAAGCAATAATAATAATAAAATTGCAAGAAAAAGAGAAGAAGAGGACTTCATTGGCCAGATCTGAGAAACTCCTCAGATCTGAAAGATTGTTGACTGATGCCAGCACTGATGAGCCGAACTGCGGCTCTGATACCACTTGTTGAAGGAAAAACCTAATTACTATTACAGAAATCTAATTACTATTACAAGCCCCAAAGATAGAAAAACATAGCAGAAGAAAAGAAAAATCCAGAAGATTAAATCTTCACAAAAACAGACCGATTCAAGAATAAAAAGAGACAGCCTGCAAAATTAAAAAACTGTTGATACCAAAGAAAAATAGAACGTATAAAAAATGCAGTTTCACTTACCACCGTCGCGATAGAAACCGGCAGCGGAAATCGAACCAAAGAGATGACCGAGGTAGAGCAAATGAATGGTCACCGGGCAGACGAACGATCGCCGAGTAGCGGCTATGCCGTGTCGAGGCGCTGTGAGTAAGCAAAGGGTAGATCGGAAATGGCCTCAGCCGTGACAAGAATCACCGGCAAACTTCCTTCTCTATTTCTCTCTCTCTCAACACACCAAGGGACATACAAAGGTGAAAGAGGACCGGCAAGGGACAGAAACACAGAGAATGCCGGGACAGAGAAGAGCAGCAGTAGCGCCGCAAGAGAGAAAGTTGAAGAACTAGAAAGAGTTCAAGTAGAACTCAAAGAGACAGAAAGAAGTAATGAAGAGACGGTCAAGAGAAGGAGAGGAAGAGACTACCCAAGAAACGAGGAGGCAGAGGGTTTAAACGAGGAGTCATCAACACAGCCCGGGTGGCTGGCCCAGACTGGCCCGAGCATTTCTTGACCCGGTCAAAGCCTACTCCAGCTGAGGCCCTTCATCATTGGGTAAGGAAAAAGAAAAGGATTGGGCTGGAAAACTTAAGAAAATATTGGGAGAAGTTAGGCCAGAGAGGCCTACACTCCACAAAATTTATGAAGGAGTCTTATTTATTTTAACAGTTTAAGTACCCTAAAAATGCATTTGCAGAAAACCTATCTTTAAACCAGAGAGTTTTATCCAAGGATAGAAAGGTTGTTAATTCTTAATACTTTCTTCTACCAACAATAGGGAATGCATTGATCAACATTAAATTTGATATTACCTCCAAAATTTAGTGATGTCAGTGGGGTAGTGGAAGCAGGAAAGGGCTCAAGATGGAACTTTATACCTTTGAAGTGTGCTTTACATTTAGGCTATCAAAAAAATTACTTAGTTGCAAGTGTTGCTTCCATTGATCTGTTTTGTGTCATTTTTATTGTAGTTTTTGTGTCTATTTTTCTAGCAAACCTCCTCCTATTTCTCATGAAAAATACAGGGTTCCAAGTCTTCTAGAGTATCCTCTTTGAGCCCACAAGAATCTCCGGTAAATGAGCATCAAGAAGAAAAGAAAAGAAGGCTTTTCTTTGAGAGAAACTTGAAGAACTTATATGCGTAGTTCTCTTATTATATTTCGCCATGAGAGGGGAGATAAAGGTTTGGAAAGTTCATCTATAACATATAGAATGGTTGAATCTCAAAGTTCCGGGTGTTAGGGATTAACAAGAGTGAGTCCTAGATAAGTTCCGACTAACATCTTCATCCTAACAACCCCCCTTTTTCTCCCCAACCATCTAAGACTCCAAAAAGCCTAATTTTAGCACATGACCAGCAACTCTTGGATAAAGAGATCTTAGGGTTTTAGCCAAGGCTCATACTTTGGGCCTTGGACTTTTCAGTCTAACTCAGAACGAGCCTTGTTCTCTTTACTTGGTAAAGTTATATATGGGCTTATTTCAATAATAAAGGCTTTAAGCTTCTTATTTAATTAAATAGCTTGGGCCAATTTACTTAATAAATGTCCAAGGCCCTAGTAATTCGACGACTATTATTTCTTTTCAAGTCCTTTATTCTTGTGTTGTGATAATTAAGTCATCCAGGTATTTTGAGCTACCCTAGGTACTAAAGACTAAATTATTTTGTCTACTAAAAAGGACAAAATACCCTTGCTATATGATAGTAGTATTTCTCATTTTATATATCTCTATTTATCACTACATAGAGATATTGACCACCAAAAAATACTATGAAAACATGACTTTCACCTAAGGATGAAATGACGGGAATACCCCTCTACACAACACCTATCATTGAGTATAGGTTTAGTGTAGCAAATCCTTCCTCAATGACATCTACCATCCTTAGGTATCTAGTTTAACAATCAATGATTCCTCAGTACATTCTTTGCTTATCTTAGGAAGATATCCTAAAGCAAACATTCAGAAATATTTCTTAGGAGACTGGATTTTACAGATTATCCTAGACAATCACAAAGGGGTGATTCCCATAGAAGTTACCGCACGAGTCTGCCTTGACTATCTAATTCCAACTACCCAATGTACAAGGATTGTTGACTTTGTGGCTAGAAGTTTCACCTCTAGAACATCTAAGTAGAGGGAGCTTAGATTCACTAGAATTCCAACTTGTACTCTAACCGAAAAGTACTCATCCACATTGTAGTTGTGATGGAGTGCGTTTCATTTCCTTTATAGTACTTACTTGAGCACCTCTATCACAAGGTCTAGTTCTATGTGCTCCAAACATAGTTGTATAATTGTCATGAGAGCACCACACATGGATCTAAGATATGACCATCCATAAAGGAGACTATCATACAATGACCATTAATTCAATGGCATGCCAAACTCCATTGACGGGCCAAGAACAACATTGCTTGTACTTTGAGTAACAACATTCTACATCTTACTTTCAATCACACCCCAACACATGCTTTGCCTACTTAAAGTCTGTGAACCTTATGTGGGTATAATAAATGAATGCATCAAAATAAACACATAATCATAAAGATTATTTCATAGTAATTCTATTCTGTATAGAGTTTTATATCAAATAGAATTCTTTTGGGCATTATTGTCAACAAACTCTCACATGCACAACAAAGACTAATCTAGCACACAGCTCCCTACCACTACAAGAAAATTAAATTTTACTGACTGAAATTATCAACAGACTGATTTCCGATCGAAAGAAATTCGGTAATCTTCAAGAATTACCGACTGATTTCAAATTCAGTCGGCAATCAATTAGTAATTATATATTTTTTCTTTTATATTTTTAAATTTTGATATATAAATATACATAATATTCCATAAGTTGCACAACACTTCAATAGAGAAAGTGGTTAGAACTAATACTTCCAACTTGGAGGTAACATGTTCAAAACTCTTCCAAGGTAAAGTTTGATCATTTAAAATCAAGGTTGTCACGGGTTGGGTCGGTTTCCTAGTTTGGGCCATGTTCGCTCCATAGGTCGGGTCGAGTTAGGTTCTCCGGACCCTAGCCTCTCTTTTTATTATTTTTTTAAATTTTAGGAAACAAATTAAAGACCAAAATTCAGTTGCTTGTTTAACTTTAAAAATTTTGGTTGGTAACTTTTACCGACCGACAAAAAATCCATCCCAGAAATTACCGACCAACCTTGATCCGTAAGTAATAGGTCAGTAAGTGCCATATACTGACCGAATGGACGGTCAATAATCTGGATTTTTTAGTAGTCAGATATTCAAACTCATGACCTGCTTGATTAACTTTTACAGTTCAGAAATGAAGAAAGCTTCTACTTTTATTTTCCTTTTAAAGAGGTTGGTGATTGTGTTTTCTTGTAGGCGTTTTTAAGGAAGTTGTTCCTAAGTAGTTTCATTTTAAACATTTTTCCTAGAGCTTTTGAAGGATCACTTCTTGTTTCGAAACTTAAATTTCTTCAACCTTTGATGTTCTTAAACTTGAAATCTTTAGCAATCTTAAGTTTCCAATTCATCGACCTGTCAAGACATTTTGGAAAATGTTGTTAATACACTTGATTTATGACATTTCTATAGTTTCAGCTATGGTTGTATTGGGAGAAGTCTTTTAAAAGTTGAATGTTCCTTGCATCATTTATCTTGGCGCGTCCTTCCTTTGAACTTGTTGTATTATAACCCCTTTGCATATCATAGGCCCTTCAAAGAAGTTCTAGAGACCTTGTGATGTGAATCACCAATTTGATGCAAATTGAATCCATCACCATCCCAAGATCACCTTTTATGTGATCTTCAATTGATTGCAGATTTGATTCAACATCTTCCCAAGATCACCTCTCTCATGAAGAACCTCTATCGAGGATTTTGTAGCTTCAACACTCCAATGAAAACCCTATGAGGATCTAAGCCTCCTAAACCCAACTTTGAGAGGCAAAACTCCTTTCTGAATTGATAGGAAGAACCTCAGGAAACTAAGGCCTCAAAACCCCAAATACAGAATCTAGAAGACCTAGGATTAATTGAATCAAATAACAAGAACTCTACTCAATAAATGAAAGGAATTAAGAGGATCAATTGAATTCCATAGATTCACCAACCTAAGGCAATCGATTGTTCACAACTAAGGACATTAACCCAAGAGACAAAGGGGAAGAACCCAAGAGACAAAAAGAATTCTCTCTCAACAATTTCAGCAAAATTCTTCAATTTTTTTTACAACGAGCCTATAAATGGGTGTTTATAGCTAAGGACTTAACCTAATTAATCTATTGATTATTGAATTAAATACCCATTAAGCCCTTGATTAAAAGCTAAAAAATGAGTTTGAACAGTAAAATCCCGCCTAAAAAATTACAAAGCCTATTTTCCTCCCGAGACCTACCGGCGATGGTAGGGTAGAACCTACCGTCCGCAGTAGGTTGTGGTCTTCAAAATGCTTGTTATGCAGAAGCTTACCGACGTTAATAGGGGCAGGGCCTTAACCGAATTAATCTATTGATTATTGAATTAAATACCCATTAAGCCCTTGATTAAAAGCTAAAAAATGAGTTTGAACAGTAAAATCCCGCCTAAAAAATTGCAAAGCCTATTTCCCTCCCAAGACCTACCAACGATGGTAGGGTAGAACCTACCGTCCACAGTAGGTTGTGGTCTTCCAAATGCTTGGTATGCAGAAGCTTACCAGCGATGATAGGGGCAGGGCCTACCGTCGGCGGTAGGTCCAATACTTCTCAATCTTGTTCCTTTCTGACATCAAAATTGCTCCTTTGAATAATTCTTGCTAATAATAGATATTACGAACAACTTGGATGCTTGTCCTGTTAGTGTATACCCTAAGACCAATTGACTCACATTTATGATTTATGAAACATGTATTTTTGAATTATATTTTATACTCTTGGTCATCAACTATGTGACTTGATAGTAAAACCCTTATAGCTAATAAAATACTATTCTTATTTGTCCCTAGTTTATTTCATCTTGTAAACTAGTGTGAAGTTGATTGATGGTCAAGTTTTACTGATCATGAATATGAGATATAAAATCAATTCATAAATACATATTGAGAATATTGTGTTGGACATGACCCAGAGTGAAGAAGAAATATTGCATGGGTTTAAGTTATAAGTATTTCTTCTCAGTTTTATATTTGGTGTCCTTCGACCTAATGTTTTAATGTTTCTTGCATGGGAAGAAAAATATGTTTTGACATAGTCAAACATCACTTTTAATTAGGTGATCATTATTATTATTGGTTGGCTTATTTTCTCGTCATGGCTTAAATATTGGAGATAGTGAAAGGGATTTGTCCCTCTCTTTTTAGAGAGAGATATCCATGGGCCCCTTGATAAGAAAGACTGGAAAATATGCATGGCCATGCTCAAGTAAGTATTAATAAGGTGTTATTAATATTATTTGTTGGAACAGTCTGCCTGGGGATCAAGTAAATAGTTAACTAAGTTTTATAAGGATGACTTGATCCATGCCTTATACTTAATTAGGATATATTGTGACAAAAGGACTAAATATTAAATCTAATGCTAGGTTATTATTACATTTACTTAACTTTGGTAAGCATAATGTCTTGCTAGAGGCCGCTTATGTTTTGTGAATAAATGTCTAGGACATTTTTCCATTCACAGCCAACGTTAAGTGAACCTACAGGGTCACACACATAGATGATCTTGTGAGCATAATGTCCACGTTCAATGAATCTAGATTGTGTCCAGATTCGTTAAACGTATACAAAAGGGGAATCAGATTCCATATTGTATTTTCTGGTAGGTTAATAAGTAATTAATTTTATTTAATCGAATACATGAAATTAATTACTTAATATTACTCATCCAACCGTTGGATGATTATAGGAATAGACGGACGAGATTAAACTGTCATTAGATGACAGTTAGGGTTTTGATATTGACAGCTATAAAAGGTTATGTTAACCTTTTTCTTGGTGGCCGTCCTTTATCTGATTAAAGAAAAAAAACAAAACCCTAAACCTTAGAACGGCGATATAGTATCTAGCCTGCTCTCTCCGAAATACGACCGATTACCAGATAGTCAGGATCAGTTCTGAACAGTTTTCAGAACACAGAAGGGGCTAGCATCCCGATTGCTTGCAGAGGAGTTCGTCGCGTGGATACCAGTAGAGGGCGAAGCGTACAAAGCAGCGCCTCCACAACGAACAATCAAAACATTGAGGTAATTTCTATCCAATCGGTTTTTCTAGTATGTGCAGATCCTGTTAGTAGATTTCTGTAGTTTTATTTTACTTTGTTTTTGCCTACGGTTTTCAACATGTCCTTCATCATCAAAGCCTTCAAATTTGCTCTTTAAATGAAAATAATCATGCCCTTGGCTAAACTTCCATCATTATCTTTGATTTTCTTCTGCCTTGCACTAGTGAATGGTCCAATCAATAAACTTTAGTGTCTTAGCTTTCCCGATTCTCATCATCTAACCCTCCTTTGAAAAGATTCATCCTTGAATCTTTGCCTACAACAATCAAAGACATGTCAAACATTGAAGGTAGCACTAACATGAAATGCAACTGAAACATCAATATAAACACTAAAGTATTCAAGGATTAGCAAAGACTCTTTACCACATCCATCAAGCTTAGTTATGTGAAGAGAAGGAAAGCAGTTGTTTCCAAAGTGACTCCAATCCCATCCCCCGGGATCAAAGACTGGCCGTTCCATTTCAAACTTCATGTTATTGACATTAATAGCATCGTGATCCTTGAAAATATATGCTTGATAAACTTCATCGTCTTCTTTTCGCTCGAGATCAAAGCATGATATATAAAAAAGAAAATATGCCAAAAGGAAATGGGAGATTGAAACCATAATCGACTTCAAAAGATAAGTAGAGAATAGTAGAATTATGAGCAAACTCAAGATAAGGTGAACAAGTTTCCCATATAAATCCGGTCATCTTCTTGGGTACATCTATCAATGATCTAGCAATGGTGCTTAGGTCATTGATGAAACTCTTATTAAATCTCGTTAAACCATGGAAGCTTCCCTCCTCAAAGGCACTGTTTGAAATAAGCCAATTTTGGATTACTTGCACCATATCCGCACCCAACTTGGAAACCTTGAAAACTCACTATATAACCAAGAAAAGTGCCATTTTCCACACAAAACACATATTTCCGAAGGTTAGCATATGCTTTCTCATTTCTCAAAACAAACAAAATTTGTTCATGATGGTACAAATGATCTTCAAAAGTCTTGCTATCAATCAAGAGTTCATCAATATAAGCCATAACAAATATAGAATACATGCCTCTAGACAACCAAAGTAATTCAATTTTAAACTTCAAAGTATATCTACACAAGGCTCTCTAGGCACATTCAAAAGAATATATGCCATGTGGCAAAGATATAGAGTTAGCTCTTTTATGCTCTAAGCAATTATTAATAAACCAATCTACATCATTTTTCATGCTAAGCCAAAAGAAATGCGCAGTAAAATTACATAAGTATTGGAAATACCAAAATATTCCATCAAACCACCACAATGAGTTTCTTTAGCTATCCAACAATCTAAAGTAAGAAAAAGGAATGCACAATTTACCAACATGGTAAAGAAAACCATGATGTGTAAGGTACTGATTATTATGCTCAACCAAACAAGCATCAAATATGGCCTTGAATTCATTACCACTAGCATGTAATTCCTTAAACATCGCATAACCAAGTAATTCAACTTGTAAAGTAAAGAATAGAATGTACCTTTTTTTACAAAGCATTGGTTACAACATTTTCTTTGCCACTCTTGTATCAATTGACATTTGGCAATGTCTCTATGGACTTCATTCCTCTTGCACACCTTTGTTGAGCTTTTGTTGTCTGTTGAGAAACAATATACAAAGCTCCTTATCATAAATAGCATTTTTGGTGTTCCATGTCCTCCAAAGGAGAGATTCCACCTAGTTCCTCTTTGCAATAGAGAAGTAAAACCAACTCGTCTTCCTCAATGGATACTACGACCTCACTCTCTTTGGCATAGAAATATCTCCTTTCTCCAATAGTATTGCATAAAATGAGGTGAGAAAATCTAAACATGAAATTTCAACATCCCAAGATGGTGTACATTTCTCTTTGGAAACCACTCTATCAAGGAACTCTTTAAAAATTTGATAAATAAATAATATGTCTTCAAATTCATGTTTCAAAATTAAAGCACAAGAGTTCTTTTGAAAGCTAGCACATAAAATGAACAATTTTGAAAACCAATCCTTGAAAGGACATATGGTAATAGAAATGTTCCACGACAAAGTTTTGGAAAACTTGTTCAAAAGCTTCTTTTCTCAAAATAGATTTTTCAAATGCCAAAAGATTAACTTTGAACAACGAAAGTTTAGCTCCCATTTGGTTTTCAAGATCTTTCAATAAGAAACCTTTGAAATGCAAATGATAGAATTTGAGAACAAATGTGTTTTCAAACAAGGTTTTAAAAGCTGTCACCACTATTGAAAGCTCATGTTTACCTCTAACAAATGCTATTTGCTTGCTCAAAAAGACCTCATGTTGGTTTAAAAGAATAAAACTATTAATATTCCTTATAAAAACACCAAGGATAGATAAAACATAGTCACATTGCTCAACATACTTTCCTAGAGATTTATCATGAAGAACATCAATTAAAGCACAATCAAGCTTCAAACCAACAATGGAAGTATCATCTAACATACTAAAACCATAACCAGAAGATCAAATTTAATACCACTGCTCATCAATGGATCCTCAAGAGAAGTATGAGAAGAAAGATATGTAGAATTATAAGACTGAACAAGAAAGAGACCACCATCAAAAGAAATAGCACATATATGCTCATATGAGAAAGATAAGACTTTAAAAAAAATTTTACTTCCACAAGAGAAACTTTATAAAACATGAGAAATGGGTTAGGAGATAGACTTATTGGTAAATTTTTTAGAAGATTGCCAAGCTCTTTCTCCATGTTCCTTCCTTTGTCTTCAATTCCTAGCACATAAGAAACATAATTAGTAATATTGAAATGGTATTCATCAACTCTAGGATTTGTACAAGAATCATAATTAAACACTGTGCAATGTTTCGTTTTCCAATAAAGTTCCAGGAGAGTTGAGAAAGCAAAATTCATATCCATTTTCCATGAAAACAAATGAGAACAACTTAATTTCCTTAAAATAAACCTCAAAGCTCAAGTAGGTCTGAAAGAGAAAGAAGATTATGGTCTTAATGGACTTGTAAGCAAGCTTTTCTCCTTCATCCTTGCTTTAATCTTCAAAATTCTACACACATTAAGGAACCACTAGCAAAGAAAGAGTTATTTTCATTAGCATAGGAATTCACTTCCTCGCTCTTTTTGAATGCAACTATCTCTTTTTCTCTTTGCTCTTCCTTTTCACTCTCTTGTTTTTTAATGAAGTACTCATTTTCTTTTACTCTCTCACTTTTCCCAAGCTCACTTTCTTTCTCTTTTGAGCACTCTAAGTGTTCACACTCTTTTGAAAAGATAGAGATGGAATCAAAGATACATGATCACTCAACCAATCTCTCTTTGTTTTCACTCTTTCTTTTTCTTTAATCTCAATGTACTCTCCTTTTCATTGTTCTTATCTCTCATCAGATCACAATGTTCCCCATTAGACATCTCTTCCTTAACACATAGTACAACACTTTTTTCAACTTCAATTGTAGCTTGTGTAGGTTCATTTACTTTTGAAAGTTCTTCAATCATTGATGGTTTAATGATTTCAATCTTTGCAACTCTTTGAATAAAGTGGAAAGTTGTTTTTCTCCACACCTTTTAGCCTTTATAGTGTTCTTTTCCTTTTTCTCTTGATCAAATATTCTTACCCTTTCTTTCAACTTCTTTTGCTCTTCAAAAATTTTGTGAGGCGCCAAAGAATTTAGAATGAATCTCTTGCCATCTTTGGTGAAGTAGTAAGAATTCTTGTCTCCATTGTATATAGTTTTTCTATCATTTATCCAAGGAATTTCAAACAATAAATGACCTACTTGCATGGGTGCTACATCACATAACATATCATCTTTATATATTCCTTTAGAAATAGACACACACACACACTTACTTAGTGACTTTGATATCACCACTATCATTGACCAATGGCGTATTTAAGGCTTAGCACAACTACTACCATCAACAACAAGATTGATAACTTTATCTTTCACAAGGCACTTGAGATGGACTACATACTCACTTTTATTTTTCCTCTCATAGACATTTTCATCATATAAGCTCTCAAAGTAAACTTGTCCACCCAAACTATTATGATACTCTTCATAACAATCATAAGGACTATGCTCATAATAATCATATTTAGATTATCTCTATCATTGCCCCCATAATCATCATAAGAAGTAGGCCCAGAAGATTTAGCATAAGAAGAGTAGTTACCAACTACAACATGTTTTCTAGGAGTGAAGTTTCCATTTTTATGGTTGTTCCCACCATAAGCAATGAATCCATTGCCACTACCATGATGGAAACTATGCTTAGCTCTTGCAACCTTAGATTGATAATCATCTTGCTTGATCTTTGCTTCCATCCTTTTCCATGATGGATTAAATCAACCGTACTCCATTTATTTATTGTTTTAAACCAGCACAAAAAGGTTAGGAAACAAGAAAAGGACCTCCAATCACTCTCTAGGTGTTTACACTCTTTGATGATCAATCAATTCACTCGTGTTTAGCACTCTCAGTTGGCTTTTACCAAGATAAGCTCACCTTCTTTGATGCCCAGAAGATTTAGCATAAGAATAGAAGTTACCAACTCCAACATGTTTTCTAGGAGTGAAGTTTCCATTTCCATGGTTCTTCCCACTGTAAGCATTGAATCCATTGTCACCAAAATGATGGAAATTATGCTTAGCTCTTGCAAACTTAGATTGATAATCCTCTTCTTTGCTCTTCGCTTCCATCTTTTTCCATAATGGATTAAACCAATATTACTCCATTATTTATTGTTCTAAACCTGCACAAAAAGGTTAGAAAACAAAACAAGGACCTCCCAATCACTCCCTAAGTGTTTACACTCTTTCATGATCACTCAATTCACTCGTGTTCACCATTCTTAATTGGATTTTATTAAGATAAGCTCACCCTCTTGCCTTTTCTAAGCACTCAACACTCAAGTCTCTATATAATCCTTCAAACTTCTTAACCAACTCAAACACAGAACAACAATCCCAAGCAAGTAAATCACTTAATGCACTTTGTTGGATAAGTGCTCAAAGATGCAAAATTTCAAACACTTGAAGTGTAAGAATTTCAAAGAATGTAATCTATGGAAAAGAGCGAATAAACATAATTGATCATCAACGAAGGATTGGAAACACACAAGGAAACACTTAGAAGTAAAAAACAAAGCAATTCAAAACAATTAGGCTAAACAAAGAAAGTAAGAGTACTAAAAAAAATTTTCTAGGAAACAGGGGATAATGACATACTGTCACTAAAACAACGATAACTCGAAAACTACGAATCAGATTAAACCAACACACAAAGATTCCTCATTCGACGAGGATAATTTAAGCCCAATATTAAGTCGAATTGAATCAGTATATCACAAGATATGCTCGGATTAAATAACATTTTTTCTGTAGTTGTGAATCTGAAACACATTTCCCAATTCAATCAAATTGAGCAATCAATTGAACTCCAAATTGAGAAAAACTTATTTCAATTGAATCATAACAAAAAGAAAAACTTCCCCATCACAAAGAAACAACAAATTAGCATATATATTCATATGAATTTTCAATTGATTTTCAAAGTAAATTTTCAGTAATTTTTCTATAATATTATTGCATGATCTTCACAAATTTTTTTCATAAATCATCAAATACTTCTTCTTTTTCTTCTGTGCACCGAAATTTAAAAACTTACAACACAAATTGACCTTCAATTGGAGATTGCTCTGATACCACTTAGATGTGAACCTTCAATTGATTATAGATTTGACTAAACACCTTCCCAATATCACCTCCTTCATGTAGAATCTCTATTTAGGATTTTGTAGCTTCAACACTCTAATGGAAAACATATGAGGATTTTGTAGTTTCAACACTCTGATGGAAAACATATGAGGATGTAGCCTCATAAACCCAACATTGATAAGAAAAACTCTTTCCAACATGTACATATATATGTACATATAGATATGTATGTAGATGTACATATATATTATATATGTATACATATATGATATATATGTTTATATAATATCTACGTAGATATATCTATATATTTATATGTACACATATATATATACACACACACATATATATACATATCTATGTATATATATATTTATACACAAAAAATATATCTATATATGTCTCTATATATAAACACACAGAAATATATACATATATATATACACACAAATAAATATATATACAAATATCATATATATACACATACATATATACACACAAATATATATTTAGACACATGCACATACACACACACAAACATATATATACATATACATATATATAAATATATAAAAATACACACATATTTATATATGTATATATATGTGTATATATATTATACATATACACACAAAAACAAAAGCATATAAAAAATATTTATACACATATGTATACACCTACAAATATATATTTGCACACACATATATATTTATATATACATATACATAAATATATATACACATATATGTACATATATCTATATATATAAACATACATATACATAAATATATATAAATATATTTATATATACACACACATATACGAGCATATATATATTTTTATTCATATTTATTTATACATATGTATATTCACTATATATATCTTTGTGTTTAAATATATACAAATATACATATATACACATATATACATATATATACATACATATATATTTATATATATACAGATATATATGTATATATACAGACACACATATATATAGGCATATATATGTTAATATATTTATATATATACATATCTATATCTATACGTTTGTATATATATTTATTCATATATATGTATGTATATATATTTATATATGTGTATGTGGGTCTTAAAGGGATCTGTGTTATATTATCTTGTCAAAAAAACAACAATTACAAGGCATTGGAGCCCAAAATAGCAAGAGGTTTACACACACGCGCATATATAAATATATAATATACAAGCTAAAAAAAATTTCTAAATCGATTAATTAAACTCTTTTAACACATCAACTCTATTGAGTTGTTTCTTTTAAGAAGGCATTTGCGGTGATGCCCATTTGTCCAAGCTCCCATAATTTTACAACAGGTGTAAATGGCAAACGGATTTATTTTTTAAAACAAAAACTTAAGTTGAGGGTGTTTAATTTAAAAAAAAAAATTTATTTTTCAAAATTAATATAAAATCAAATGTACCATTAAATTGATGATGGAAGTTAATAATACGTTTTTTACTGTAAAAATTAAAAGTTATGGTTCTTAATCAACATTAGCTCAAGACTTTGGGTGTGCTTTTTAAATTAACCTTAATTAAATAGTATCGCAGGTGGGGTGAGAAGGGGAGAAGCGAATATTAGCCTATTACTACCTCTGTTTTGTTTTACTTGTCACATTTTATCAATAATCGTAATTTTCCAACTTTGCATATTGTGAGAACAATGTAACCTTTTGTAGGACCCCGTAGGCAAAAAACAAAAATAAAATTAATAACTACGGAAATCCACTAACAGGATCTGCACATACTAGAAAAACCGATTGGATAGAAATTACCTCAATGTTTTGATTGTTCGTTGTGGAGGTGCTGCTTTGTACGCTTCGCCCTCTACTGGTATCCATGCGACGAACTCCTCTGCAAGCAATCGGGATGCTAGCCCCTTCTGTGTTCTGAAAACTGTTCAGAACTGATTCTGACTATCTGGTAATCAGTCGTATGTCGGAGAGAGGAGGCTAGATACTATATCGCCATTCTAGGGTTTAGGGTTTCGTTTTTCTTTAATCAGAAAAAGGATGGCCACCAAGAAAAGGTTAACATAACCTTTTATAGCTGTCAATATCAAAGCCCTAACTATCACCTAATGACAGTTTAATCTCGTCCGTCTATTCCTATAATCATCCAACAGTTGGATGAGTAATATTAAGTAATTAATTTCATTTATTCTATTAAATAAAATTAAATACTTATTAACTTACCAGAAAATACAATATAGAATCTGATTCCCCTTTTGTATACGTTCAACGAATCTGGACACAATCTAGATTCATTGAACGTGGACATTATGCTCACAAGATCGTCTATGCGTGTGACCCTGTGGGCTCACTTAACGTTGGCAGTGAATGAAAAATGTCCTAGACAATTATTCACAAAACATAAGCGGCCTCTAGCAAGACATTATGCTTACCCAAGTTAAGTAAATGTAATAATAACCTAGCATCAGACTTAATATTTAGTCTTTCTGTCACACGATATCCTAATTAAGTATAAGGCATGGACCAAGTCATCCTTATAAAACTTAATTAACCATTTACTTGATCACCAGGCAGACTGTTCCAACAAATAATATTAATAACACCTTATTAATACTTATTTGAGCATGGCCATGCATATTTTCCAGTCTTCCTTATCAAGGGCCCATGGATATCTCTCTCTAAAAAGAGAGGGACAAATCCCTTTCACTATCTCCAATATTCAAGCCATGACAAGAAAATAAGCCAACCAATAGTCATAATGATCATCTAATTAAAAGTGATGTTTGACTATGTCAAAGCATATTTTCTCCCCATGCAAGAAACATTAGAAAAATTAGGTCAAAGGACACCAAATATAAAACTGAGAAGAAATACTTATAACTTAAACCCATGCAACATTTCTTCTTCACTTTGGGTCATGTCCGATACAATATTCCAATATTTATTTATGAATTGATTTTATATCTCATATTCATGATCAGTAAAACTTGACCATCAATCAACTTCACACTAGTTTACAAGATGTAATAAACTAGGGACAAATAAGAATAGTATTTTATTAGCTATAAGGGTTTTACTATCAAGTCACATACTTGATGACCAAGAGCATAAAATACAATTCAAAAAATACATGCTTCATAAATCATAAATGTGAGTCAATTGGTCATAGGGCATATACTAACACCTTTAATAATATTTTTCTCATTATACCCTTATCTAAAAAACCAATTACAAACCCTTTTTGTTTTTCTAATATTGAAAATTATAGAAGTAATAACAATAAGAGAGATTTATTTGAAGACGATTCTGTAATCTACATAATAAAAGTCATTTAAAATTAGGCATTTTCTTAAAGATTGTGGCAAGTAAAAAAAATGGAGAGTAGTAAAAAAGAGAAGAAAAAATGTGTTTTTTTTAATAAATGGGGTCATAATTCTAAATTACTAGTGGGTGCAAAATATTTGATACACTAACCCACATATGATATTTTTAACTTTAGCGGGATCTGTGCCTCTACTGAAGTACATATATTTCTGCCACTGTGCATCAGGAGATGCTCTCACAAAATTTCTCTCATGTACACATTTATTTCTAACCCTCCGGGCTACTTGAGTAGTTTCCTAATATCATAGGCCATGGTCCATCTTGTCTCTTTTGCTTTGCAGCTCCACTCAAATTAATCTTGATCCACATAGGTGTCTCCTTCTCATCAAAATAGCTTGCGACCAATACTTAGATACAAGAAAATTTTTCCAAACATCTTTGATCCAGTCAAAATAATGCAAGATGTTCATTATGTCCCTTTTGTTCCACTCTATAAAACATATATTGGAAGCCTCCAATGTTGTAATTGCACCATGGTGTGTTTCAATAACCAATATGAAAAAGCATGAAAGTTGCCCTCAATGGACCTTACCCTTAAAAATTATGTGCCAGCAATCCTCCTTATTTCAACCAATATAAGTACACAAGAATTATAGTTAGATTCCCTTTCCTATTTGTAGTCGACACGCATTTATGATCTTTCTCAATATTTCCACTTTGTGTGACCATACCTGCAAACAACCTAGCCATTGAATTCAGGGTAACCCCACGATGCATTTTCAAGGGTACGCTATCTCTTCTCCCAAAACTAAGAAACTCTCATGTTATGGTCTTCCCTCCCTCATGGCCTAATTGTAGAAGAAATCAACGACTGGTCTTGCAACGAAGTGCCGGTCTTGAAGTGAATCCCACGTCTATCTCCTACGTGTTATCTCAACAGTTCATGCAGAATTGTAAAACCCTTCCATAATCCCTTTCCAATGATATGGGGAAGAAGTGCGAGGTTGGTAAATATTGTTAAGTATATGGTACTTGGAAAACAAAACCCTACTCCATAAGTATTTACCTAGTACAACAACCTCAAAATTAGTTTTGCCAAGGTTACATCATTCCAAACCCCTTTGTCATTAAACCCCTATCAACCCCTGAAGCTTGAGGTTTGCACACTATAGCCACGTACAACCACTAACCAACACAGGTAAGCAACATAAAAAATTCGGCAGAAACTGTAACCAACCCAATGTAATCACTATCCAAGCTAGACACCTAAAACCGTCGAACCGTTGAAAATAAAACTTGGGAAGTAGACCACTCTGGGTTAAATCATTTATAAGGCAACCACTAACGAATATGACCCAGAAGACAACCTCAAACCAAAGTCCGGCTAGACTGAAATAAAAATTTCGAGAATACCTTAAATTTCCAACAAAAAAAACGATTAAAAAAAGCATACAAAAAAAACCCTAGATCATTCAGATGGACTAGATGATTCTTTTTAGGAAAGTTACCATTGTTCTGGTATCTAATTCCATTTAATCTTATATTTTTTTGTAAAATTATCATATAACCAAAGTGTTCTTTTCAAGAACTTTTGGCACGGAACTTCTCTTATTCTGTCATTTATCCTATTGAAAGTTTTGCCTGTTGTTTATATGTTGCTCGAGGTGCCTTGTTGTAGTTTTGGAACATTTTACTGCTCTACATGCTTGCAGTCATAAATTTTAGACATTCTCTATGGCTTATTATTTGGAAAGGAAAAACATGAAAATATTGGATTAATTTAAGGGAGCATAGGTACTACTATTCATCAAAAGTTTATGTTTTGCTCATTTTGTGCACAAATTTTATTTTGTTTTTGTATAAATATTAAAAAAATTTAACCTACCAATTTTTACTCTTGAAATTCAGGTAATGTACAAGATTAATATTAACAGTCACCTAAAACAGCCATGAGCTATGGTGGTGTGGTCTTTCTAACGACTAAAAATTATGTATTGTATATTAAAATGTGAAATTAGATGTTATAGAAATATAGGCTCCTTGATAGTGGCAGAAAGAGGATTCAAATGACAACGGATGCACTCATTAACACATATACACACACATATATATACATATATGTACATGTATATATATTTGTTTGTGTTTCTGTGTCCGTGTTTCTGTATGTTCAGATACGTATATATTTTTCTTTATATCTCAAAATGAGCTTCATATGTTCTAAACAACGCTTTTAGTCTATATGACAAAACATCCAACATTATTTGTCAAAATGTCACTGTAAACCTAAAAATAATACTTTCGATATTTCTGACTCATTCCTCATTTCATCTAGCTACTAGACTCATTACAAACTATCTCCAGGCTAAATTTCATTTTCTGCATTATTCTAAGGCCTTGTGAGTAGTAGGGCACACATCAAAAGAATCAACTGGCTCTATTTCATTGTGATCATTCGTTTATCTATAGAAGAACTTCCTTTCGCCTTGCGATTGACCTCTCTTTTGACCACGAGAAGATGTTTCTTGTATGTACTCAACTATGATATTCTTTTACGGCTTAGTAATGTTTTCTTTCTTTAGACTTGGACCACCAATAAATGTTTGTTTATTCTCAACTATATAACTTTCACATCTTAGATGCTTTTCTTTTATTCATTTGTACTGTTGTAGAAGGACTATCTCTCTTCTTTATCACAGTGACGGATGTCCTTTGTTCGTTGGTGCAGAAGTGGAAGAAGTATGACCTTTCTTTTGACCACTAGAAGTTGCTTGTTTTCTCTATTTAACTATATGATTCTTTGGCATCATTGTTGCTTATCCTAATTTGTCTTCCTTGTGTTATGACTTGGTAGTGAATTATTGTTGCTCCTTAGAGGACTTAGAGGTCGTGTTGAATCAATATCGAATGAGACATTTAGAACTACCTTTTCAGTAGGATTCTTCAGTACTAAACTTCCATCTCCACCCTTTAAAGTAATACTAATAGAACGTACAGTTTGCGGCATTTACAACTTGAAATATCATAAAACTAGCACTTCCGGTAGTCACTTTGACTGTGGTTGTGATCTTGTTTTTCATCAATACGCGTTCTTCATCCATATACACCACTACATATTCTTTCCACTTTCATGATCACATATGAAATACAAATTCATTTCTAAGCTCTTTCAGATAATGGATGTCTTTCTATAATGTAAATCTTTCACACCCATCTCTTCCAAAAGCTAGGGAAACAAAATAACCTTCCTTATTATAATGAAACATCATACCATTCCAATTTCAATGTTCATATCTGCTGAAAACTCATTCCATCCTTTACAAAAAGCAACCATGCTTTTTAAGCCAGATAATGTCACACTCCAAAAAAAAGCGTCTTAAATCCTCCAATCTAATGTCTAGATTCACCTATCCTTCATTCTCTGAGAAATTTTTTGAGGTAAACACAAAACCTCTAAATAATTTAAACCAATTAAGATATAAAGAAACTGGTGACGGTATGATGGAGCATCAGATAATTATTCGGACGATCTTCACATGTTTTCTAAACCGAGTTGAGAAGCTAGGTAGCTTGCAGGATAAACTCTTAAGCGAGAAAGGAGTCGTCATACAGAAACACAAGATGTTCGGCCTTGTCCATATGGTATAGACCATGAATTTTGCGAGCTATATATATATATATATATATATATGTTTGGAGCATTTTACTACTCTAATTGCTTGTCGTCACAAAGTTTAGACATTCACTATGCCTCACTGTTTGGAAAAGAAAATCATGAAAATCTTTGATTATTTTAAGGGAATATAGCTATTATTATTCATCAAAGATTTTTGTTTTGCACATTTTGTGCACAACTTTTATTATTATTATTATTTTTTTGCATAAATATTTTAATGTTTTAACCTCCTTATTTTACTTTGAAATTCAAGTCATGTGCAAGATGAATATTAATGGTCGCCAAAAAAGACCATCAGGTATGGCGCTATGGTCTTTTCTATGGCTAAAAGTTGTATACTGAATTGTGAAATTACATTTTTGTATAGATTGAACAAGATTTCGTACTACACTGTTGTAGAAATATAGGTTCCTTAACAGTGCCAGGATAAGGGTTCAAGTGATAATGGGTACACTTATTAACACACACACACACATATATATATGCATGTATGTATGTATATATATGAATATTATATATTCATATATACATATACATACATGCATACATACATATATATATATTATAAGCTTATTTCCATTAATCTTTCAGCAGTAAAAGAAGGTTGGGGGGCTAATTGTCCAATAAAAAAGTTCAAGACTTTAGTTGATCAAACTCCCTATCTTTAGGGGGTTTTTTGACCTAACCCTTCTATTTTTATTGAAATCTCAGTTCCCTATTAGACTAAAAAAATGGGAACTCAACACCCTAAAAGGAAAAAAAGTGATGTACTATTATCTTTTAGCAAACCATTTTCCTTCCTTTGTACTGACCCTCTACACTTGGCTGGTTCTATTTTCTCTAAATAAAAAATTCTCTCCGTTTTTGTTACTATTAAAATATTGAAAAATGGCTATTAGTATCCACATAACATCTACATTGTACGTTCTATACATAACCTTTAATTTCACTCTTTAATGTACAATACAAAATTTTGAACCAAAAAAAAAATACCAAAGCACCATGGCTCATGGCAGTTTTAGGAACTATCAATATTTATCTTGCACATAACTATAAATTAAAGAGTAAAATAAATATTTTTAGAGCAATAGAATTCAATATGCAGCTAATTATCACAAAATCACAATGAACCATGATGTTGGATACATTTAGAGGGTACAAAGTTTGTAGTATTTATTAAAAAAATAAAAAGTTGTGAATAAATTGTGCAAAACATAAATTTGTTATGAATAATAATAGCTATGTTCCCTTAAATGATTAAAAGATTTTCATTTTTATCTTTTCTAGACAATCAGCCATAGAGAAGGTCTAAAATTTATGATGGCAATCAAGTAAAGTACTAGAATGCTAAAAAACTATAGCAATTTAAGATAACCCACCTCAAGAAACTCCTAAAAGGAAAGAAAAATTTCAATTAGATAAATGAGAGAGCAAGGGGGTTTTGCATCAAAAGTTCTTGAAAATAACACTAAGGTTATTTGATATTTTGTGAAAAAATGAGATTATATAGCGTATAAGATTTAAAAATAATAGAATAAAATTGAAATTTAGAAACTTATAGTCCTAAACAATCATCTAATCCATTTAAACCCCCCCCAAGTCCAGAGAAAATTCCTATGGGCACTTGATATCAATATGGCCTAAGTAGCACTACAAAATTGCAACAACTGCAAATCAGAACTTGAGAGTACTCATTCTGTACTACATTGTAATCATAGTGTAGCCTTTCCCCCTTAGCTATATCACGAGTAGCAACAAGAAGAATCCAACATTTCACAGTTTAGACTATACTTGATGCATTTAAGGTTCTTCTTCTTTCTCTTCCTACACAAAATGGGACCCGTTTCAAGTAGGTTGAGTGTGAAAAATTTTTCAAAGGTAAGAAAGAAATAATTTGGGATTGAAAAAAGAAGTCTTATGAACAACATAATAAAGAATTATGAACCTATTGAATGTAGAGATACATGAAAGTATGAAGGTTGACGAGCTATGCATAGGCATCTAAGAGAGGTTATATGCTTATTGTGAATGCTTGTTTGCACCATTTATAAAATGAGCAACGTTTCAACATTTATCAGGGCAGACAAGAAGACTGTTAGACGTGCTTTGGCTCAAATAAGAGTCATTAAACAATCAATGTCATCATGCTCCCTATTCTTCGGGTAATCCACATCTCCTGAGTATTCTGCTATGAACGTAGGTCCTTAACAAGGCCATCTGCTGCTATTGTATAAGCCGCATAGTTCAAATTGATTTTCTGATATTCTTATCAAATATAGGGATATATATTCCAAAGTTTAGGAAAGAAAGATGTATACTTCAAATGAATCCTAGACTATGATGAGGAGTGGATATTCCCCACTTTTATACATAGCTCTAAAGGATTCCAGTGTTTCTGCATCTTCTTTTGAAATAATCTATCAATGAAAGAAAAGAGAAATTAACAAAGGCCATTAGATAGGCCAAAATAATAAAATAATAGAAGTGATATTGAACACTAAACTAATATATGGTAAATTCAAGTAAAAAACAATCTTGTAAAGAGGCTAAGAACATACCTGAATTTTGCCATTTTAAAACTTATGTTAAATGGAAGATCTAGGAGCCCTTCTAGGCATATAAGTAAGCTGGTTACTGAATTGCATATTCAATGCAGATAAGACGGAAGCAGTATTCTCATTTGCAGTAGCCTTCAAGCAGGATCTTCTGTTGGAGTAAATTACACCAGCCTTCTTTTTTTCTTATGCAACCCTAGGGTACGAGCACATTTTCTACGTCTTCTAACATATATAACTTTGAGAAAAGAAATAAACAGAGAAGTTAAGAATATTCAGCAACAGGACACAATAAATATAATGCATACCAATTAAGTACCACACAAAGTTTAAGATCTGCAAATGACTACGTATCATATATTGTTCCTGTATCTCAGCTAGTGATATGAAAAAATGGCCAGTTCTAATATGCACAAACAATGAAAACAGAGACATCAAAAGGTGAAGATAAATAAAATAGGATGACCTGGTTACACAGTGTTTGCACACATTATCTTTATAATACACTTTTGCAAAAACATAAATGAAGTTTACAAGAGCCACAGGAAGATGCTTGTGGAAAAATAAATTCCCTGCAAAATGCATAAATTGTAAAACACAATGAATGGAAATGAATGACTTATTTTGCAAAGTGTTCACACACTTATATTTTTATCTTTAGCATATATTCTCGGAAAAAATTAAGTAAAAGTTGAGCATGAAAAAATGTAATATAAAGTTTGTTGCATCGAAATAAAGCAAATTTCTATGGCATGAAATAGTTGTAACATAAAATAAGTTGTGACTAATATATTGATAAGAAGAGAGAAAAACCATATGTTTTACTTACTAGAAGGGACTTGAAACTACAATAAAGTTTAAAATTAACATTTACAAGAATTTAGAGTTTTATCTATATAAAACAAAAAAAAGTACAACATAGATAGGAAAAATTATAGAATTCTTTTAAGCAAGCAAAATGAAAAGTTTCATATCGACATATTAAATTAAATTTGGTCAATATTGCAATATTGAGGAGGATATTATGGGTTCTATGCAACAATGTTACCTTCATAGGTCATTGGAACAAATACTTAGTGCATGTTACCTGCTTTTGTGATGATATACATAATAGCTAAGCATTTCTAGATTTCGTTATTCATAGTAATGAGATTACTACGAAAAAGGAACAATTGTCACTCGCATAGTTATATCATGCAAAGAACAATATCGACATAACTCACATACCTTTTTCATAAGATTGCGTTGTTGGAAAAATGATTATGTCAATCATTTGAAAATATTCCAACTCATCTCGTTAACTTTTATTTGTTCATTTCTCTAGTATATCCTTCAAATAAGAATGTAACATGGTAACTTTTTCCTGGCAAATATAGATTATAGCCAAACATTTCTAGATTTGATATTTCACCTATTAGCTAAAACATGCAAAGAGATATCAGGATAATGCACATGTGGTATGACCTGAGATGTGCAAGAAACCGTAGAGCTATTGCAAGGTCCAGTTATAAGAGCCATGGCTAGAGGAGAATCACCGAGGAAAGATAGCCATACATGAAAAGATGATCCAAGGTTGGCTAGGCAAATGATAGGAGTACAAGAAGGAGCTTTTAAAGGAACCAAGACACTCTTATTTTTTGAGTTGCAAATGGAGGTAATGTGAATCGGGTTGACCAAAGCTAATGAATTGTTTCATGATTCAATCCACTAGTGCAAGGATTAGATGAGGAAGGCATTTCATGACGCTTGAATTAGGAATGGTTGTTTTAATTGAAGAAAGTGGACAACTTGTAATGATTTGGACCTACTACCGACAATAGGCCCTGCACCTACCATCACCGGTAAGTTTCTAGAAAGGAAAAGCTTTAAGGTCGTACCCTGCCGCGTCCGGTAGGTTGCACCCTACCGTTGCCGGTAGGGTCCTGGTGGACTTACACCATTGTAATTTTTAGGTGGGATTTTATTGTTTGAACTTATTTTCCAACTTGTAATCAAGGGCTTAATGTGTATTTTAAAGCCATTAATCACAAAATAGGTTAGGTTTAGACCTTAGCCTTTTTTAAGCTCATTTGTAAATTAGATGATTTTGCTAAAATTTGTGAGAGAGGATTCTCTTTGTCTCTAGGGTTCTTCACTTTTCTTAGTTAGCTTGGTAAGAGTTAATGTCCTTAACTTGTGAACAATTGTTGCCTTAGATTGTGGAATCAATGGAATCAGTTGATTATCCAATTCCTTTCTTTAATTGAGTCTTAGAGTTGTTCTTAGATTCAATTAACCCTAGGTCTTCTAGTTTGTGTAGTTGGGGTTTTGAGGCCTTAGTTTTCTCAAGGCTCTTTCTAACAAATTGGAAAAGAGTTTTACTTCTCAATATTGGGTTTATGAGGCTTAGATCCTTATACGTTTTCTATTGGAGTGTTGAAACTACAAAAACCTCAATAGTGGTTCTTCATAAAAGGAGGTAATGTTGGGAAGGTGTTGAATCTAAACTACAACCAATTAAAGATTCTCATCAAAGTGGTATCAGAGCAACCTCCAATTGAAGATGAATTTTTATTGTAAGTGTTTAAAATTCGATGAAAATCAAAGAAAAACAAGTACTTGATGATCTATGAAAAATTACATGAAGATCATGCAATAGTAGTACAAACAAATTGTTCTGAAAAGGAACTGAAAATTCAGTTTCATTTTGTGTTGTTGATTTGTGATATATATGTTATTATTTGAGTTAGGATTCAATTGAAATAAGTTTTACTCAATTTGGAGTACAATTGATATCTCAATCTGATTGAATTGTGAAATGTGTTCCAAATTCGCCACTCCGGAAAAAGTTTTGACTAATCTGAGCATATCTTGTGTTTTACTGATTTAATTTGACTGCATTTTGTGCTTAAATTCATTTTATCAAATGAGGAATCTTCATGTGTTTGTTTCATCTGATTTGGATTTGTAGTGTTCTAGTTACTGTCGTTGTAGTGTCAGGGTGTCATTATCCCTTGTTTCCTGGAAAATTTTTCTTAGTACTCTTCTTGTGTTCTTTGTTAAGCCTATTTGTTTTGAATTGCTTTGTTTGACTTCTAACTGTTTCCTTGTGTGTTTCTAATATTTTTTTGATGATCAATTATGTTTATTAGTTGTTTTCCATAGATTATATTCTTTGAAATTCTTACACCTCAGGTGTTTGAAACTTTGCCTTATTGAACACTTATCTAACTAAGTACATCGATTGATTTATTTGCTTGGGATTGTTGCTCTTGGTTTGAGTTGGTTAAGAAGTTTGAAGAATCTTACAGAGACTTGAGTGTTAAGTGTTTGGATAAGGCAAAAGGGTGAGCTTATCTTGATAAAAGCCATTAAAGAGTGTTAAACACGAATGAATTGAGTGATCATCAAAGAGAGAAAACACTTAGGGAGTGATTGGGAGGTCGTTTCTTGTTTTTCTAACCTTTTTGTGCAGGTTTAAACAATAAATAAATGGATTACAATTGGTCTAATCCATCATGGAAAAGGATGGAAACAAATAGCAAACAAGAGGATTATCAATCTAAGCTTGCAAGAGATATGCATAATTTCCATCACGATGGTGGCAATGGATTCAATGTTTATGGCTGGAACAACCATGGAAATGGAAACTTTACTCTTAGAAGACAAGTTGGAGGTGGTAACTTCTCTTTTTATGTTAAATCGTCTGAGCATACTTCTTATGACGATAATGGATGTTATGCAAGAGTTAATCCTAGATATGATAATTATAAGTATAGTCCTTATGAATGTCATGAAAAGTATCATTATAGTTATGGTGGAGAAGTTTACTTTCAGAGCTTATATTATAAAAATATCTATGGGAGGGAAAATGAAAGTAAGCATGTAGTCCATCTCAAATGCCATGTGAAAGACAAAGTCACTAATTTATTGTTGATGGTAGTAGTTGTACTAGTATGGCTAGTAATTACCTTGTGGAAAAGTTGAATTCGCCTCTTCTCGAACATCGTAAGCCTTACATACGCCATTGGTCAAATGATAGTGATGAGATCAAAGTCACTAAGCAAGTGTGGCTATCTATTTCTAAAAGAATATATAAATATGATGTGTTATGTGAGTAGCACACATGCAAGTGGGTCATTTATTGTTTGGAAGTCCTTGGATAAATGATAGAAAAGCTATATACAATGGGGACAAGAATTCTTTGGCGTGTCACAAAATTTATGAAGAGCAAAAGAAGTTGAAAGAAAGGGTAAGAATATTTGATCAAGAGAAAAAGGAAAAGAACAATATAAAGGTGTGGAGGAAATAACTTTCCAATGTAATCTCAAAGAGTTGCAAAGCTTGAAATCATGAAGCCATCAATGATTGAAGAATTTTCAAAGTAAATGAGCTTCCACAAGCTACAATTGAAGTTTAAGAAAGTGGTGTACTAAATGTTAAGGAAGAGATACCTATTGTGGAACATTGTGATTTCATGAGAGATAAGAACATTGAAAAAGAGAGCATTGAAATTAAAGAAAGAGTGGAAGAAAAAGAGAGATTAGTAGAAAGATTATGTATCTTTGATTTCATCTCTATCTTTTCAAAAGACAGTGAACTTTTAGAGTGCTCAAAAGAGAATGAAAGTGAGCTTGAGAAAAGAGAGAGTAAAAGAAAATCAGTGCTTAATTGAAAAACAAGAGAGTGAAAAAGAAGAGCAAAGAGAAAAAGAGATAGCTGTACTTGAAAAGAGTGAGAAGGTGAATTTTTATGCTAATGAAACTAACTCTTTCTTTGCTGGTGAACTCTTATGTGTGCAGAATTTTGAAGATTCAAGCAAGGATGAAGGAGGAAAGCTTGCCTATAAGTCCATTAAGACCATAAACATCTTTCCCTCTAATTCCTACTTCAATTTTGAGATTTATTTTAAGGAAATTAAGTTGTTCTCACTTGTTTCTTATGAAAAATGGATATCAATTTTACTTTCTCAACTATTTTGGAACTTTATTGGAAAAGAAAATTTCATGTGTTTGATTCCGATTCTTGGGCAATTCCTAGAGTTGATGAATACCATTTCAATATTTCTAATTATGTTTCTTATGTGCTAGGAATTTAAGACAAAGGAATGAACATGAGGAAAGAGCTCGGCAATTCTTTTAAGGATTTACCCATAAGTCTATCTCTTAACTCTCCTCTCATGTGTTATGATGTTTTTCTTGTGGGATTAGAATTGTTTTTAGAGTCTTATCTCTTCATGTGAGCATATACGGAGATTTTTGTGCTATTTCTTTTGGTGGTGATGTCTTTCTTGTTGTACCTTATGTTTCTAAATGTCTTTCTTCTCATGTTTCTCTTGAGGATCCATTGATGAGTAGTGGTATTAAATTTGATCATTCTTGTTATGGTTTTGGTATGTTAGTTGATACTTCCATTGTTGATCCAAACATTGTTGCTTTGAAGCTTGAATGTGCTTTAATTGATGTTCTTCATGAGAAATCTATAGGAAAGATGTTGAGCAATGTGACTACGTTTTACCTACCGTGGTGTTTTTATGAGGAATATTAATGGTTTTTATTCTTTTTTATAAACATGTGATCTTTTTGAGTAAGCGAATAGTATTTGTTAGTGGTAAACATGAGCTTTCAATAATGGTGACAACTTTTGAAACTTTGTTTGAAAACACATTTGGTTTCAAATTCTATCATTTACATTTTAAAGATTTCTTATTTAAAGATTTTGATACCGGAAGAGAGTTAATCTTGAGTTGTTCAAAGTTAATCCTTTGGCATTTGAAAATTTTAGTTTGAGAAAGGAGGCCATTGAACAAGTTTGCAAATATTTATTGTTGGACATCTTTACTACCATAGGCCTTTCAAAGAGTGGTTTTTAAAGTTGTTCATTCCATTTGATAGTTTTCCAAAGAACTCCTGTGCATTCATTTTGAAACATGAATTTCAAGATACATTGTTTATTCAAATACTCTTTAAAGAGTTCTTAATAGAATGGTTTTCAAAGAGGAATGTAGAAAATCTTTGGATTTCGGGAATTTTAGGTCAACATCTCCTCACCACATCTGTAAAATGATAAAAAGTAAGACTCATCAATGCTATTCTTTCATTCTAAATGCCTTTGTGTTTATTTTGAAGAAGCCCTATGCATTATCTTTCAAATAACAACATAAGATCAAGAAGTGATGTGCACAATGGGAATGAAATTCATAATGACATTTCCATATGTCAATTTGTACAAGAGAGGTAAAGAAAGTATTTTAACCAGTGCTTCTATCAATAAGGTACATTCTATTCTTTACTTTACAAGCTCAATTATTTGGTTTTGATATGCTTAAGGAATTACATGTTAGAGATAACAAATTGAAGGACATATTTGATGCTTGTGTTGTGCATAATGATGAGTACCTTATATGTGATGATGTTCTTTACCATGAAAGTGAATTGTGCATTCTTTCTTGATTCTCTAGATTGTTGTTGGTGAAAGAAGTTCATTGTGGTGATTTGATGGATCATTTTGGTACTTCCAAAACTTATGTGATTTTCACATGAGCACTCCTTTTGGTTTATCATGAAAAGAGATGTAGAAAGGTTTATTATTAATTGTTTAGAGTATCAAAGAGCTAACTCTACATCTTCGCCACATGGACATTACATTTCTTTGAATGTGCCTAGAGAACCTTGTGCAGACATGTCTATGGAGTTAATCTCGGGTTACATAGGTTTATTAAAGGCATGGTTTCTCTATTTGTTGTGGCTTATGTTGTTGAGATCTTGTTTGATAGTAAAACTTATGGGATCTTAGTCTTTTGATGGATGTACCCAAGAAGAAGATAGGATTTACATGGCAACTTTGTTTATTCCTTATTGAGTTTGCTTCCAATCAAGCTTATCCTTCTACTATTCTTTCCTCTTCTTTTAAAGTTGATTACGGTGTCAATTTGCCAATGTCTTTTGATTTGATTCCTTTATTCGTAGATCATACTTTGAGATTTGGTAAAGTTACAAAGATGGAGTATTTCAAGAATATCAATTTTAAGAACCATAACGATGATAATGTAACCATCCACAAGACGTTAGAAAAGAAATGATTAGTTTTTTATCCCAAAGGTTAGCGTTAGGGCGCTTTGGATTCAAACGAGTTTCTTCTCAACATAAGTCTAAGCTTGATACCCGTGGCAAAGAGCCTTTGCTCATTCTTGAATGCTTTAATGCTTATATTGATCTTTCCATTGACTTTTATGTTAGTGCTGCCCTCCGTATTTTGTTATATCTTTGTTTGATGTAGGTGAAGATTCAAGGACGAATCTTTTCAAAGGAGGGACGGATGATGTGAATTGGGTTGACTAAAGCTAATAAATTGATTCATGATTTAATCCACTAGTGTAAGGACTAGACGACCAAGGAATTTGATGACGCTTGACTAAGGAATACTTGTTTTGATTGAAGAAAATGGACAATTTGTGAAGAATTAGACCTACCGCCAATGGTAGACCCTACACTATGTTCTTTATTGTTTAAATTGACTATAATTTGTTCTTGATCCATCAAGTTCTTCAATACAAATTCTCTAAAGGGGTGCCTCTTGAAGGGAGTTGATTCTTGGGAGGGATTGAGCCTCATACAAGCCTAAGGAGGTTCATACCATTTGATATCAGAGAAAAGCTCTCTTTGAGGCGAAGATTTTTATGCATTTTGATTGTTAAATTTCAGTTATCTAAAAGCCATTTGATAATATGTGAAAAAGGCTATATAATGTGGAATTTTCGGACAGAAAAATACATGTGAAAATTTTGAGATGGAAAGCATAAAAAATGAGGTTGAAATTGCGTGAATTTTTCTAGTTTGAATCCTTATTGATTTTTGGTTCTTTAGAACAAATTTGACGTGATTTGGATTCGATTTGGTGGGTCAATTGAATGCAAATTTGCACATTATTCAGAAATCAACTGTTGAGAATATGTGGATTAAAGTATCTATTCTTGTGCTATACTCTCTAGAATTGAACAAAATTTGCGCCTAAATTCATCCTCTTCAATTTATGCTTCTTTCTAAACCTGTTTGACTAGATTTGGAGGTATATGCACGGAGTTATTGTGATTTTAGAGACAAAATGTCATTCTACTTTGTTTTTCTGAAATAGCTCCTAGTACTCTACTTGTTTGTGGGAATTGGACTTATTCTTTGACTCGTACTCTTGAATTTGTCTTCGGAACTCTTTGCATTCAATGTGTTCTACAAAATTCCTCTTTGACTTCGTTTTTTTATCTATTGAGAATTGCTTGCTTGAATTTGCTTTGGGAATTTTCTTATAACTTGGAAGTTCTAGAAATCACTAAGCAACTCTAGTGAGGAAGAATAGAAAAGGAAAGATGGTGAGATTATTGTTATAAAAGCCGTAGAGAGTGAGTATAAACACGAGAGTTGAGCGTTATCCACTTTGAGGATACACTTAGGGAGAGGGAGGTCCTTTGTTTTTCTATTACTTGTTTTCTATTTTTTAGGTTTCAATGCTATAAACATGCATGGTATGAGAACTACTGAAGAGAATATGAAGAATACCATGAAAGCTTTGATCGTGGTGCCCATACTCATGTAGGATATAACTTTGTGCTTACAGTAGGAATGATTATGATGAAAAGTGGAGGCATCTAAGGAGTATGAATGCCTTTTATGGGAATGGAAGATATGGAGATTAATCAACAGTTGAAACAAGGTTAATGGATTGTGGTGATATTGTTGGTAGATAAATAGATAGAAAGAATGGTGATGGAGACTTGGCCTCAAAACTTGATGGATATAGAAGGACATTGGTGGTTTACCAACAAACCCTATAGCTTAAGATGGTCAAATGGCCATGAATAGGTGAGGGTTACTAGACATGTTTGGGTATCTTTTTCCAATCGAAGATACATGGATGAAATTCTTTGTGACATTATTCCATTGCAAGTGAGCCACTTAATATTTTGGCAACCATGGATAGATACAAGGCAAGCTTCCTATGATGGCATCAAGAAGACATACTCCATTTGAAAGGGGTGGCCTTAATAATAACTTTAAATCTCTCTCTCTCTCTCTCTTAAGTGATTGAAGATTTAAAGAAATTGAAAGAGAGAATGCAAGGAGAACAAGAACAATCAAAGGTTGTTGAGATGGCAATTCGTGGAGAGGAAGAAAAGATAGCAACCCATGGTATTGTTAGTCCTTTCTTGAACAAAGATGAGTTACTCAAAAGAAAAAGAGAATGATCTTGAGAAAAATGAGAGAACAAAAGAAATGAGTGAAGAAAAACGAGAGAACTCAAAAGAAGAGTTAGTTGTATTTGAAAAGAATGAGAAATAAATTTCTTCGCTAACAAAAACTAACTCTTCTCTTGTTAGTGAATTTCCTTCTATGCAGAATTTTAGAAAACCAAGCAAGAATTAAGAGGGAAGACTTGGCTACAACTCCGTCAAAAAAATAAACTTCTTTCATTCTAATTCCCACTTCTGTTTTGAGATTTATTTTAAGGAAATTAAGTTGTTCTCACTCGTGTACATAGAACATGGAGATCATTTCACTTTCTTTAACTCTCTTGGAACATATCTTGAAAGGAGATACTTCATTGAGTTTAATTCCATATATTGTCTAATTCGTAGAGTAGATGATTATGATTTCAATATTGCTAAGTGTGTTTCATGTGTGCTAGAGTTGAAGATAGAAGGAGTATGGAGAAATAGTTTGGCCCTATTAATGAAGACTTATTAATAAGCCTATTTCTTAACCCTTCTTCTTTATGTTATCAAGTTTCTCTTGAGGAATTAAAGTCTTTATTGGATTGTTATACTTTTCAAGTGAGCTTAATTGGTAATATGTGTATTATTGCTTTCAAAGGGAACCTTTTCCTTCTTGTGCCATCTATGACGAATTACCTTTCTTCTCATTTCTCTCTTGAGGATCCATAGATGAGTAATAGTGTTATGTTTGATCCTTCTTGTTATGGCTTTGGTAATTTAGATGATACTCCCCTTGCTGACCTTAACATTGTTTGCTTTGCGCTTGAATTTGATAGGAATTCTCTCCAAAATTTTTGCACAACAACATCAATGAGAGGAAGGAGACATACCATGGAGTTCGAAGGCCAAGGCGAAAATGTTAGATTAAAACCAATCTTATGCTTTGGAGATTTGACAATGTGTGTTGCCTCAAAACTATTTCTCTTCTACCTTTTGTTTTCCTTCAAAGAGTTAACATTATTCTTAGAATGAATGCTTCTATGTGATTAATCTTTTCACTTGTGAGCTAGTTCTTGAAATTGATCATATGCTTAAGTATTCTTCTCCATGTGGTTTTCTTGAAAAATGAAATTTGGTTAGTATTGCTAGAATTAAACCATCTTATCACAACCTTGAGTTGTTACATATATTTTCCTCTTTGACAGACTTACTGCCAATGTCTCAACTTCTTGTGCCTCTATGTAGAGTAAGATTTGTATCTTCCTTCGAATTTTTGTTTAAAATGGTTATGATGAGAGAGTTCGTTGTTTCTTTTGGACCTTATGTGGTATTTTTCATGCTAAGTTTAAAGGAGGTTTGTTGAGAATTGTGATTATAAATCATCTTTCTTTTATACTTCTAGGAAAAATTTGATGAGTTTATTCCTTCCATTAAACTCTTGTGTCTTGTGAGTTATAAAATTGAATTTCCTCATGAAGAACAATTGAAGAAATTTTGAAAACTTTGTTGTTTGGAAACCTTCATGGAGTTCAATTCGAACATTTTCATTTCAAGGAATTTATATGGTTGCAAGAGTTTAGAAAGAAAATGAATGGTATTTTGGAGGTTTTTAAAGCCTATCTTAGTGATCTTATGAAAACTACCTTTGGAAATGGTGTTTTTGAAAAAACTTGAAGAATCTTGTTGAGAAACATCCTGTCTATTCTATTGTCTTCATTGACTTTCTCTTCAAAGATGAAGTTTTAAGACAATTGTTCAAAATACAAAGTCTGTGTCAAGATTGAGAATCATTCTCTTGGTGCTATCTTGCTTAATTCTCTATCTTTCAAGGAGTTTCTGGACAAGGTGACTTTCAAAAGAGAATTGAAAGTTCTTCAAGTTTTGATATTACACTGATAGTTCTTATTTTGTCTATTATTTTACATGTTAGTTTCATCCTTTTTTGATGTTTTTAAGGTATAAAGTATACATTTAAGTGTAATATCTCCCATTCTTCTCCTGGGTTCTTACCGAAGGAAGATACAATGAAAAAAAGACAAAAACAGCTTAAAAAGGAGCAAAAATGACTGATAATGATGCAAAACGGTGACCATGAAATGGAACTACCGCCGAGCAACAAAAAAGAAAAAGACGGAACCTTATCTTCGACGGTAGGCTCCCCCTACCGCCGACAGTAGGTTCAAGGAACAAAAGAGAAACATAAGATAGATACCTACGGGGGGTGATAGGGCTCTACTTACCGTCAATGGTAAGTCCCGATTTCAGGAGCTTTTAACCCAATTTTTAGAAAGATTGTGGGAGCATTTCAATCTTATTTTTTAGTCTTCTACCATTAGGGCTTAGGGGGGCAATTTGCAGCGATCTTATGCGACAATTTTTCCTTAATTCTCACCTCAATTAGTTAGGAATTAGATTAAAGAAGTAGAATTGAAGGTTTTCAAGAAGATTCAAGGATCGAAGAGGCGAATTCGGGCATTGATTTTGTAACTCGAGAGACGAGATCGGGTACATTTTCGGATAACAATCAAGCCTCAAAATCAGTCCCTAGCCTTCCTTTTCCCTTATTTTATAGATTTTAATCATTTAATTTACTTTTACATTATGAATAGTGAATAGTTTTATTTTTTGGATTAAGGGTTGAACCCTAATTTTTGTTTCTATGAAATTGATTTGTTTCTTCTGAAATTCAATGTCATGGATGATTGAATTATTCTTCAATTAGTATTTTCCTGCAATTTAAATGTCACCAACTTAGATTAAGCGCAAAGCTGTTTAGGATTGAAAAAGGAAGAACAGCCAGGGAAATAAATTAGGGGATTAGTTGGGGCATTAGACTAGAGATAAAATGATGCACTTTTAGGTCAGTTTATCATCTCCATTTATGGCATTCATAATGTGTTAGAGAGAGAATAAATTCACGTCTACGTGTTTGTGAATAGGCCGAATTTCACCTGGAGATAAGGATTGTCTGATTGAGAGTGTATGACCCAATTCGTTAATAAAACATAGATTTCTAGTAAAATCAATCAATTGAACTAGTAACAAGATTAGGGGGATCCTGAGGTCCAAACATCTGCTTTATCGATTTCTTTGGTTAATTGTCCATTGATTTTTTATCATAACTTTTGTTAGCATGTCTTCTAGTAAATAATCTTTTCAACGACAACTTTTAGACTAAACATTGGAATAACTGTAGTGTAGTTGAACCTTTTCCGTTCCTCGAGATATACGATACTCAGGTTGAACTCACCTCTGCAATGTTAGGTAAACGTGCCTAGCATTATAGTGATTAGGAACCCCTATTTTATATTTAAAATATCATGTTTTTGGTGTCGTTGCTGAAGAGCACCAAATTTAATGAAATAATTTTGTTTGGAGCTTTAGTCAATTTTTATTTCTTTTTCTTTATGTTTTTTATTTTTATTGCTTAGTTCATTTCGCCTTATCATTATTCTTGTTGTTCAGGTGTCTATAGTATGCACATTGGAAGTATGGTATATTACCTTTGGACTCTATATTGATTACGTATCCCATTAATTTTAGATGTTAGAGAAGAAAACTTGTATGCCAATGCCATGGAAGACCAATGGGCGGTAATATAAGAAAAAGGAATGGAGAACAAGGGGTTGCACCTCAACATACACATCATTAGCAACCCATGTTCCAAGAGAACTGGCAGGCGTACAAAACGTATCCTAACCAGTACAGTTCCGGTTGGAGAAGCCAACAGAGCATTCCTTGGGGAAGTCAAAGTCACTGGGAGAACAACAACCCCTAAATTTTCAGAGTAGAGGACTCCAGCAATTTACATCATACAATCCTTCTCCACCAATACATCTTCCAACCCTGCAAACTAATTTGGAGGATCTTGTTTCGAACAACATCAAATCAGCTGATGTCAAGATGAAGAACATGGAGGCATTACAGAAAAGCCAATTGGCTTCTGCCCATAACATGGAGAACCAAATCGTAGAATTAACAAGGATAAAAAACGAAAAGGCGATTGGTGATCTACTACATAATTTAGAGAAAAAAGCAAACGAGCACGCTAAGGTAGTCAGTTTGAGGAGCGGAAAAGAATTGGTTGAAACACCTTCCACCATTGTGGACCACGAGTGTGGAAGAGGAGAAGGGGATTTCACAAGCACCAGCAGAATCCATTCCTCTAGAGGAAAAGAGAGGTAAATAGAAGGAAGTGGAGAACAAGAAAATATCATCTTTGCCATACAAACCACCTATTCCTTTCCCACGGAGAGTGCTGAAAGTAAAGCAGGACAAAAAATACAGTAAGTTTAGGACAGTCTTTAAACAGTTGCATATTCACTTACCTCTTATTGATATCTTGATGCAAATACTGAAATATGTGATATTCTTAAAAGAAGCGATCCTCCTTCCACCTAAGCCGCGCAAGAAAGGCCCAAAGGCAATCCCAACCGATTCTTTTGTTTCTTTGGGCCATTGGCCACGGTATGACCTTCCTAAATAGATTAGGTTTTTCGTCTCTCCGTACTGTTGGAAAGGTCTAGTTGGATCTACTTCCACTTTAGAATTGTGCTCCTCTAAGCCGTAGGTGATGCCTTCTTGCTTGTGTAGTTGGCCTTGCCAATCCCAAGTTCTATATTAGTAGTGCTAGTCAAGCAAGATACTTTTGAAATAGAATCCGTCAAGTAAGAGATAATTAGGGGAAGAAAAGATTGGAGGATGTTTCTTTAGTTATGCTGAATGGAGAGTGCTTGGCAATCCTCAACCCCAATCAGAAACTTCCAGAAAAACTAAAAGAGACAAGGAGTTTTACCATTCCTTGTACTTTAGGTGGTATAACGATATTTAGAGCTTTAGCTAATTTGGAATTAATTTAATGCCTTATGATTCTTTCTGCAAATTGGGGGTAGGAGAATCTAAACCGACTAGGATGAGTATTCAACTGGCAGATAGGTCCACTAAATATCCTAGAGGTATCATAGAGGATGTTCTAGTATAAGTGGAGAGTTCAGTATTTCCGGTTGACTTTGTAATTATGGATATGAGTAGAGAAACTAAAGTCCTATTCATTTTAGGTTGTCATTTCCACACCACTGCTAAGGCTCTTATCGATGTAGGGGAAGAAAAATTGAGCCTTAGGTTAGGAGAGGAGGAAGTCATTTTTAGACTTCCCGATGCTATGCATAGATTTAGGGATCAGGATGACACTTGCTTTATGATAGATTTATTTATCCTTATATCTTTACTCACGTGCAAGAATTTGTCCTAGAAGATTCCCTACTGGTAGCTCTGCAACTATATCCTAACAGCAAGGTGGATTTAGAGGAGATTTGGATATTAACGGACAAATTGGATGAAGCAGAGATGGAAAAAGTCACCACTGTACAAGAGAGTCTTAAGCTTCCCACAAAGCCTTCTCTCAAATCCTCACTTGAATAACCGCTAGAGCTAGAGCTGAAACCATTATTGGATCACCTGTAGTACGCCTTTTTGGGAGAAAAATCAATGCTTCTGGTAATCAACTCTTCCAAGCTCACTCAGCCCTAGAAACGAGCTTTGCTGAGGACTTTACAAAAATAGAAGAAATCTATCGCCTGGAAGATAGAGAATATACAAAGAATAAGTCCGTCCTTCTGTACCCACAAGATTCGATTGGAGGAGGATTTAAAGCTGGTGATCTAACCGCAAAGGCGTTTGAATCCAAATATGCAAGAAGTGGTGAAAAAGGAGGTGATTAAATTATTAGATACTGGAATCATCTATCCAATCTCATAGAGTATCTGGGTAAGTCCAGTACAGGTGGTACAGAAGAATGGTGGAATGACGGTGGTTGCAAATGAGAAAAACGAGCTGATCCCAACACAAATAATCACCGGATGGAGGGTATGCGTTGATTACCAGAAATTGAATGAGGCAACCCGAAAAGATCACTTCCCTCTTCCTTTCATATATCAGATGTTAGAACGGTTAGTAGGCCATTCATTTTACTGCTTCCTCGACTGCTTCTTCAGTTATTTCCAGATTTTCATCACCCCAGAGGGTTAGGAGAAAATAACATTCATATGCTTATACGGTACATTCACATATAGATGTATGTCTTTCTGTTTATGTAATGCTCCTGCTACTTTTCAATGCTGCACGATTGATATTCTTTAGGGTTTATTAGGGGATATTATGCAAGTTTTTACGGATGATTTTTCTATCTTTTGGAATTCTTTTGATGCTTGGCTGTGTAATCTAGAAAAAGTTTAAAAATATGTGAGGAAACTCACCTCGTTCTAAATTGGGAAAAAGGCCACTTTATGGTTGTAGAAGGGATAGTTCTTAGCCATAAAATTTTTTAGACTGGTATTGAAGTTGGTAGAGTTAAAATAGAGAAAATTGAAAGGTTGTCTCTGCCTTCCTCTATGAAAGTAATTAGGAGTTTCTTAGGACATATAGGGTTTTATAGGAGATTTATTAAGGATTTTTCAAAAATTACTAAGCCTCTTACTACATTGCTTGAGAAAGATATACCTTTTAATTTCGATGAAAACTGTTTACCTTCTTTTAATTTGATCAAAAAAAAGCTTTCTAAGTCTCCAATTTTAGTCCCTCGAGATTGGTCTCGTCCCTCTGAACTCATGTGTGATGCTAGTGACTATGCTATGGGTGTTTTCTAGGCCAAAAAAAGGATAAGTGTTTCCAACCGATGTACTATGCAAGCAAAAGTCTAACGGATACCCAAGAAAGTTATACAACAACTGAGAAGGAGTTGCTTACGATAGTATTCTCTTTCGACAAATCCCGTCCTTATTTAATACTTTCTACAGTTATATTTTACAATGACCACTCTGTTCTGAAGTATCTTCTTTCAAAGAACAATGCTAAAGCTAGACTGATTAGATGGGTACTTCTTTTGCAGGAATTTGACTTAGAGATGAAGGATAAGAAAGGAGTTGAAAATGTAGTAGCCAATCATCTCTCGAGACTAGAGAATCCCAGTTTAGACCCGCTGGATGAAGAAAAATTTGACGACACATTTCAAGATGAACAACTTCCTTTTTGTAAAACTATCATTGATGATTTACCTTGGTATGCTTATATAGTTAATATTTTGTTTCAAATTTATGCCTACAGGTAACCCCCAAAAAAAGAATTTCTTTATAGACCTGATATACTATTTTTTGGAGGACCGATACCTCTTCTGTTAATATGCTGACCAAATAATCAGGCGATATGTGGCTCATCCTGAAACAGAGGAAATCTTGATCATTCCCATAAGGGTCCAGCCAGCAGGTATTATCAAGTTAGCGGTACTACACATAGGTGCTCGAGTCCGGTGTTTACCGGCTGACTCTTTTTAAGGATACAAAAAAGTATTTTATAGAATGTGATAATTGTCAGCACACAGGTAACATCTCCAAATGAAATGTTATGCCTATGTCTATGTTTCAAGTTTGTAAAGTTTTGATTATTAGGTTATTGGTTTTTTGGAGCCATTCCCAAATTCTTTTGGTAATCAATATATATTGGTCATTGTAGAGTACGTATCTAAATGGGCCGAAGCTCAGGCTTTACTGACTAACGATGCTAGAGTAGTGGTTAAGTTCTTAAAGAAGTTATTCTCTCATTTTGGTGTCTCTAGAGCTATTATAAGCGACAAGGGTACCCATTTCTGTAACCAACATCTAGAAAAGGGGTTTAAGAGATTAGGTGTAACCCATCAACTAGCTACCCCTTATCATCCTCAAACCAACGGCCAAGTAGAATTAGTGAATAGAGAAATCAAATGCATCCTTGAGAAAATCGGTGATAGTACTCGTAAGGACTGGATTATTAAATTGGATGATGATCTTTTTAGGCCTATAGAATAGCCTATAAGACTCTAATTGGATGTACTCCATTCCATCTTTTATATGGAAAATCGTGTTATTTAGAAGTTGAGCATAGGGCTCATTGGGCAATTCGGTTAGTTAACTTTGACTATGTTCATGTAGGTATACAAAGATTACTCCAGCTGAATGAACTTGATGAAATGGCAGTTGCAAGTGTACAATAACTCGAATATATACAAGGAAAAGATAAAATGATGGCATGACAAACATCTAGTAAAGAAGGAATTCAAGGAAGGAGATTCCATGCTACTCTACAACTCTCGTCTTCACCTATTTCCTGGGAAGCTTAAATCTAGGTGATCCGAAAAATTCACTGTAAGTATAGTCTTTCCATGCAATACCATCGAGGTAACATGCCTTACGCAAGGGGCGTTTAAGGTCAATGGCTATCATCTTGAACCGTACTTCGATGAGGATGTAGGAACTCTCTATAAAGAGTCCTCGTTCTCACGAACGATTGATCTTAGCAATGAGAGCGTGTTGTAGTTGTATTTGTACGATAAATTTACCTGTTTTCACCTTTCATTTAAGTTAAATAATTTTAACCGTTTGATTTTGGTGTGGCAAGAGTTTATTGGGAGGATTGTCCACCCATGTATTCTAGATCATATATGTTGCAACTAACATTGGGTCGGTCCAAAGCGAAACAGGAGCCGAATCGAACAAAACAAAAATGTTCCAGCAGGGCAAGTGTAACCTGAGACCTACCGTGGATGGTAGGCCTCACCTTACCATCGGCTATAGGTAGTGCTGGCAAGGGTGGTTCCAATCCTTTCCGAACTCGGTTTTCTTGATTTCTACTACAACTCTTGCTTGGATTTCTTGTATTTTACTTCTATATATAGGGATTTTAAGAATCCATTGAAAAAGAGAATCAAGATACAATTTAGAACAGTTTAGAATAGTTAGATACATAGTTTTAGGTTAGATTTTAGATTAGGAGCAGATTAATTAGGTTAGATTAGTTAAACACTCTTCAAAATTCCAAGCTATATATTTTCCTTATTTATAGAATTTAAAGTTTTGTGCAAGATTTACTTTCTTGGATTCAAGAATTGATTTGATTCAAGATTGCGATCTTCGATTTGGTGAGTCGAGAGACGATTTTAGGAGACGTTCGGGACTCAACTTCAGCTTCAAGACTTAATCCTAAGCTTTCTTTTACTTTTCTTGTTATTGAATTCTTTTTTCAGGTTTATTTGCAATGAATACTGAGTACTTTTTCTTGTTTAGTTTAAGGTTGGACCCTAAATCTTGATAATGAAATTTTTTGTTTCATTTCTTGATTTGGATGTTTATTTTGATTTAACTTGATCTCCAAATGCATTTGTTTATAACATAATTGTCACGAGATTAGATTATTCGCAAGGTTATTTGGAATTGAAAAAGGAAGAACAATCTAGGGCAACAAATTAAGGGTTACTTGGGGAAATTGACTAGACATAAGATATTGCACTTTTAGGTCCTTTTAAATTACCTAAGTTTATTGAACTTATAATTTCTTAGGGAGAAAAGAGATTTTCCTCTAATGAATAGTGAGTATGGTGGCTTTTGTCCTAGATAGGGATTGCCCGATTTTTTAGTGATCACCCAACTTAATTAATTTAACATCATTTTCATTAAAGTCTTTTCCAATTGAGCTAGTAACAAGGATTAGGGGGATTCCACCAAACCAAGCTCTTTCTTTTATTATTTTTTTGAGAATTGTTTTTATTTTTTATTGCTTTTATTATTTTAAAGTTTTTTCCAACGACATCTTTCTTTTTCCGACTAGACATTAGATACACGATTAGTACTTTAACCTTCGTCCATCCCTGAGAAATTCGACACTCGGGTTGAAACTCATCTCCACTGTGTTAGGTCCACTTGCCTTTCATCGTAGTAATTAGGATCACATCAAGTTTTCAAATTTTAACCATCAACTTCCCTTATGCATTATTGCTTTATATTTCTTGGAACACTTCCCATGTATATGTTTATTTGTTTTTCTATTAATTTGGCTCCCACATTGAGGACAATGTGGTTTTGAGTGTAGGGGGTAATTCTGTCTATTTACTCTTTTTTTTTTTCCTTATGAAAAATCCAAAAAAATGAAATAAATGATTTTTAAAAATTTAAAAATTTTCTTAGCCTTCTTTATCAGTTTATTTGAAACCAAAAATGAGTTTTCTTTTTGCCACATTGGGTAGAATGCTTAATCACGATGATGTTAGGTTCTTCGAAAGGGCATAGTACTTGGTTGTTTTGAAAACAATATTTACATAATAATCTTACATTTTCCATGGTTCTCATGCACCTGTGAGTGTCATTAGTAATAGAAACCTAGGAATTCTAGGAAATTAGCTTAGTTAGAATCCAATTAAATTCATTCTTGCATTATTGTGTTTTTCTGTTCTTTGAAGTGAAAAGTCTTAGTTTAAGTTAGTCCTAGAAATGATGGTCTCAGGCCTTCACTATATCGATTAAGCTCTTGTTTTGCCTATCCTATTATAGAATTAACCCCTAGCTCTCTTATTTGTGCCTTCATGTTGAAGGGTTTTACTCCCTTATGTTCTTTGTTCTTTTAGAATTCACACTATATTAAACCTCATTGCATGGAGCCAATGTTAGAATAATATTCTTAGCCATCTTGAGTGAGAGTAAAAAATAAGTGTGGCGGTAAAGGAGTGAAGAAAAGAAAATTTACGTAGAGAGGGGGTAGTTTGGGCATTTCACAGTTGGTACAAAAGGCTGATGAAAAGGAGAGAAAAGTAGAGGTGAATTTTCAAGGAAAAAAGACAAAGAAAAGAGAAAAAAAGAGTGGCACTTACATTTTCGTACATAGTGTGTCATAAAAATAATGACACTATTTTTCTCACATGTTAAGGGCTAAAAAATGTGAATATGTTGGGTGAGGTGCGCAAAAGAAACAGAGTTGGATAGTCAAGGGTGAGGGAGAAGAGTGAAAGGCGGCTAGAAAGTTATTCCCTAATTTTGTTGCTTCTTCCTTTTGGTTGCATTGGCTCTATCTCAGTTGTTCTTGTCTCCATTTACCTTCATTTGGTACCTTACTTATGTCCCAAGCCTGACATTACAAGAAAAAAAGTCCTACCTAATTCGAGTACGACTTAGAATAAGACCTAGAATGAATAAGAACTAGAAGAACATGAGCTTGTTGTGCATTATCACTTGAATGATTTCACTTCATTAATTACTTAACATTCTTTCGTTTCTATGAAAAGCGACACAAATGAAACACACACACACACACACACACACTATTAGCATGTAATGTTTATTTGTAAGTGCGGTGGACTGAGTGGATCTTGTGCTTGTTCTTTTGTTTTATCTTGATGGTTGAGTAGTTAAGTGTTCTACTAAAGTTGCATCGTCTTAGTTTTATTTTCCCTTTATTTAGTTTTATTGTGTTTTGTTTTGGCATCGCTATTGTTATATCTTTGGTCTTCCTATGTGTTTAATTGCTTAAGGCTGGTCTCTCTGTCGTTTTCCGTGAACTCTCTATCTGAAAAATAAATTGAACAAAAATCTTCAAACCCTTTCTTTCCATTTGTTTAATTCTGTTCCTTGTGGGCAAGCAATGGATAAGTGTGGAGCTATTTGATAGTAATTATGTTTTCAATTATTTTATATTTTAGTTTGATCGTTTTTCAATGTTTTTAAGGTATAAAGTATACGTTTAAGTTCAATGTCTCCTATTCTTATCTTAGGTGCTTGCAAAAAGAAGATACAACTAAGAAAGGATGAAAACAGCCACAACAAGAAGAAGACCGAACCATACCATTGATGATAGGCTCTCCCGACCAACGATAGTATGTTCAATGCAAAAAAAGAGAATTGGAAGATAGAGACCTACTATCGATAGTAGGTCCTTACCTAACATATACGGTAGGTCTCGATTTCAGCAGCTTTTAAGGAAATTTTTAGACAGATTGGGAGGATTTCAATTCTTGTGTTTTAGATTTCTACCATTAAGGCTTAGGGAGGGGATTTGGGGCGATCTTATGTGATGAATTTTCCTGATTCTCACCTCAATTAGTTAGGAATTAGATTAGAGAAGTAGAATTGAAGGTTTTCAAGAAGATTCAAGGATCGAAGAGGCAAATTTGGGCATCGGTTGGGCAACTCGAGAGACGAGCTCAGGTGCGTTTCCAAATTATAATTCAGCCTCCAAACTAATTCCTAAACCTTTCCTTTCCCTTCTCTTATAGATTTTAATAATTTGATTTCAGTTTTACATTATAAATAGTGAGTAGTTAGGATTAAGGGTTTACCCTAATTTTGCTTTCTATGAAAATGATTTGATTATTCAAAAATTGAATGTTGTGGATGACTGAATTTTTATTCAATCAGTATTTTCCTGCAATTTTAGTGTCGCAGACTTAAATTAATTGCTAGGGTGTTCGGAATTGAAAAAGGAAGAACACCGCAGGGCAATCAATTTGGGGATGAATTGGGGCATTAGTCTAGAGAGGAGAATGATGCACTTTTAGGTCCGTTTATCACAAGCGTTTATAGCATTCTCGTCTACGAGTTAGAGAATAATGCGACTTTCACCTAAAGATAGGGATTGTCCGATTGAGTGTGTGATGACCTAATTCGTTAATAAAATTTCAATTTCTAGTAAAAGTCAATCAATTGAAATAGCAACAAGATAACGGGGATCCCGAGATCCAAACATTTACTTTATAGATTTCTTTGGTTAATTGTTCATTGGTTTTTTATTATAGCTTTTGTTAGCATCTCTTCTAGTTAACAATTTTTTCAACGACAACTTTTACACTAAACATTGGAATAACGATAGAGTAGTTGAACCTTTTCCGTTCCTCGAGAGATACGACACTCGGGTTGGACTCACCTCTCCAGTGTTGGGTCCACTTGCCTTGCATTGCAGTGATTAGGAACCCTCATTTTATATTTCAAACATCATACACTAAGAGTGTTCTTTGTGGAATAGTTTGTTGAAGATCCTTTGGAAGAATTTGCATCAAAACTTCTTATTTTACCATCTTCATTTTGAAGAAATCTTTTGGAAACATGATTTAGAAAAAGAAAAAATTAGCACTTCTAAAGACTTTTATGGGAGTTATTGGTGGACTAGAATTGTTAGTCTTGAATTTCATTGTTTAGAGATTTTGATCAAACAATTGAGAGAATGTTTTGAAGATTCTTTGAAATGGAAAAGAGAAAGGATTTGGTGTTTTCACTTGCAATTTGAAGAGTTATTTTTGAAATTTGGCGTTGCAAATGAAGTACAATATGATGTTAAAACTTCTTGGATTTTTCAATATATTTCTAGAATTTTTCAAAAGCATTTATTGAGAATCCAGAAAGGAACTTGGAAAAGTGTTGAGAATTTAAGTTTATATTACCATCATCCTTTTAAAGAGACCATATTTCAAACTCTTGATCTTTTTGATTTACTCTTTGAGTTGGAAAAGAACAAAAGTTTTTATTATGATCTTTCTTTTAAAGATGTTGGTGTTAACATTTTCTTTAATTTACAAGAATTTAATACTTTCAATTGTGCTTCTTTTTAGAGAATTCTAGTAAATTTTGAGTTGCTCTTGAATAGTCCTTTCAGGAGTTTCTTAGGTTTGAACTTCTTTGTCTACACTTCCTTTTCTTATCATAGACCATTTAAGAAAATATGTTACTTATGGAATTCTTATGACGTTAAGACGTTGATTGACAAACTTGATGCTTTATTTGCTTATTCTCTTCTAAATTTGAGTGCTTGGGTAACTTTCATATAATAGTTCCTTTAGTGCCTCCATTTCTAATGTTGTTTGCCTCTTGTGGTTACTTGAAGGAATGGATTCGAGGATGAACCTTTCAAAGGAGGGACGGATGGCATGACCTAGGATCTGCAAGGAACCTTAGACCTATTGCAAGGTCCGATCACAAGAGCCGTCGTAAGAAGAATAGAGGAGGAACACCGAGAAAGATAGAAATATTTGAAAAGAAAGTCCAAGAAATGGCTTGGAAAATGATAAGAGTACAACAAGGAGCTTTTAGAGGAACCTAGACACTCTTATTTTCCAAGTTGCAAGTGGAGGAAGCAAAAGAAACAAGTTTTGAAGATCTTGGAGCTTCAAAATCAAATGGAGAAGAAGACTTGAATCCAATCGCAGGGGGTAGGGTACACCTACAGTCCACGGTAGGGTAACGGCAAGGGAGGAGGAAAGGCAACCTACCGCCAATGGTAGGTTCACCCAACCATCGCTAGCAGGGTTTTGGCCAAATACTTGCCTGAGAAGTTCGATCTACAGTCTATGGTAGGGCAAAGCCTACCATCAACGGTAAGTCTCGGGAAGGCTGAGATTTTGGAGTTTTTAACTCCCTTGACCCAACACTTGTTTTTGTTAATTTCTTTTTGACTTGTAATTAAGTGGCCTAAGAGCCCATCAACGTATCTTAAGCTAGTTTAACTATTATGGTTTGGAATTGTAGGCCAATTGGGCCAGTGTTCACACATTTTCTCTTCTAAACCCATGTTCTTTAATCCCTGTGATGAGTTAGACTAAGCCTCACAACCCAAATAGGATAAGTGTATGTCAATTCAAGATGTTGGACAGGCCAGGGTTGTAAATAGCCCAATCTTCTTGAGTCTTCCCAGATGACTTGACTGTTGTTTCTTTGAAGAGGTCTTCCAGGTAATAAAATGTTCTATTATTGATCGATTCTTCCAGATTACTGTTATGTTGTTTGGATAACTCTAACATAGAATCGCTATAAATACTCTTATCCTTTCTTGTTGCTGACAGATGAGACATGATTGTTTATTCTGTGTGAAGCCTTCTTCTTTTCTCTCTTCTTGTTCTCTGCAGATTCTTGTTTCTGTTCGTTTTCTATGAATTCTTCTGTTACTACTGCCGTTAGTCACCATTTCTAGTTGACCACGTACTTGGGTAGTTTGTGAAGAAGAGAGCCAAAAGTGAGAGATTAGATTGTTATTGTGTAAGGCTCATCCAATACTGAGGGTTCGATCGAGATTCCGATATATAGAGAGAAACTGGTCGTTTGGTTTTTCTCCTTCTCATCAGATTTGATTGTCCGAATATCTCTATTCCCTTCTTTCATAGAAATTGGTCATCCGTTTTCTTCTGTGTTGGCGTCCATTTTTTGTAACCGGACATCCGGTTTTGTTTCGCCCTTCCAGTTTTGTCGTCTGTCAAAAATCGGAAGTCTGATTTTTCCAATTTTTGTCAGGCTCATCGTGTTTTATTTATCTTTTTTACAGGTATTTAAATAAGAAATGGAAGTTTGTTTTTCAAATTTCTCATCCATTTTTGAAGAGCTTTGATTAAGAGTTGTTATTCAGTTCCATCATCCGAATTTTGTAATAAATTATAAATTTCTTGTTCTTCCGCTCTTTCGCTATTGTAATAGTTTTCTGTAGAAGTTTTATGTTAATGTAACAGGGCTGATCACCAGAGCAACTATTCTTAACTATGGTATCAGAGCTAAAAAGAAATTCAATCTTTTTGGTGTTTGCTATCTGTTACATTCCACTAGCGACGAAGACGTCATCCGAAACCTCCCAGGTTGCTTTCCAGACTCACGAGAACTGTTGAGTTCCATGAATCTGGCACGGGTCACTATTACTGTTTTTGCTTTCCTTTCTTTTAAAGATTATTTTCCTGATATATGCATATTCTGCTGCTTGTATCTCTGATTACGGACAAAATTTTTGTAATTTCTATTTTTCTCTGAAAAACCAAAACCCAAACCTGGCTTAAGTCGTATTGAGCCTTCAAGTATCTGCATCTTGGTGTTTCTCTTATTCGATTGCTGAAATTTTTTTATTGTCCGTGATCGTTGAGATTGTTCCTTTGTCTGTTTGGGAGTTGTTGCTCAGCCTGTGATTATCTATACTATTTCTCCGTTGATCATCTGTTTTTGTGGTTGTCGCTTAGCCTTTATTATCTGATTGATCTTTTGTGAGTTTATTATCTACATATTGCCTGTTTTTCTAGTTGTATTGTATTTTCGGGTATTTGTGACAAAATTTTTTCTTAAATCTTTTATTTTTCGCACAATACTCTTATTTGCCACTATTTAACATGTCTGTTCCAAAACTTGAAACAAACAAGTTCGATGGCAAATATGATTTTGTAATGTGGTGTAGAAAAATGAAAGCCGTTTTAGTCCAAAACAAGATTGTACCCGCTATTTCCACTCCTAACAAGTGTCGGAATCTTGGATAGGAGAATACTAGTTGAACTACTTGGTGATGCACATAGCTGTCTCACCTTGCATTTGAAAGATAATGTTTTAAGAAAAATAAATGAAACAGACAATGCGTATGAAATCTGGACAAAACTTGAAAAACTTTACTTGCGAAAGTCTTTATCAGACAAAATCTATTTAAAGGAACAACTTTTTGCCTTCAAAATGTGCGGGTCGAAATCACTTTCTAAAACCATGGATGATTTAAACAAAATTGTTCTAGAGCTCCAAAATATTTGGGAAAACATTTCTGATGAAAACATTGCTGTTATTTTGTTGAATGCTTTGCCTGAATCTTATAATGATGTGAAATCTGCTATAAAGTTGTTGGAATCTGTAGGAAAAAACAAAGTAAAATAAAACTACGGAAATCCACCAACAGGATCTGCACATACTAGAAAAACCGATTTGATAGAAATTACCTCAATGTTTTGATTGTCCGTTGTGGAGGCGCTGCTTTATACGCTTCGCCCTCTACTGGTATCCACGCGACGAACTCCTCTGCAAGCAATCGGGATGCTAGCCCCTTCTGTGTTCTGAAAGCTGTTCAGAACTGATCCTGACTATCTGGTAATCGGTCGTATTTCGGAGAGAGGAGGCTAGATACTATATCGCCGTTCTAGGGTTTAGGATTTTGTTTTTCTTTAATCAGATAAAGGACGGCTACCAAGAAAAGGTTAACATAACCTTTTATAGCTGTCAATATCAAAACCCTAACTGTCATCTATTGACAGTTTAATCTCGTCCGTCTATTCCTATAATCATCCAACGGTTGGATGAGTAATATTAAGTAATTAATTTTATTTATTCGATTAAATAAAATTAATTACTTATTAACCTACCATAAAATACAATAAGGAATCTGATTCCCCTTTTGTATACGTTCAATGAATCTGGACACAATCTAGATTCATTGAACGTGGACATTATGCTCACAAGATCGTCTATGCGTGTGACCCTATAGGTTCACTTAACGTTGGCAGTGAATGAAAAAATGTCCTAGACAATTATTCACAAAATATAAGTGGCCTCTAGCAAGACATTATGCTTACTCAAGTTAAGTAAACGTAATAATAACATAGCATCAGATTTAATATTTAGTCCTTTTGTCACACGATATCCTAATTAAGTATAAGGCATGGATCAAGTCATCCTTATAAAACTTAATTAACCATTTACTTGATCACCAGGGAGACTGTTCCAACAAATAATATTAATAACACCTTATTAATACTTATTTGAGCATGACCATGCATATTTTCCAGTCTTCCTTATCAAGGGGCCCATGGATATCTCTATCTAAAAAGAGAGGGACAAATCCCTTTCACTATTTCCAATATTCAAGCCATGACGAGAAAATAAGCCAACCAATAATCATAATAATCACCTAATTAAAAGTGATGTTTGACTATGTCAAAACATATTTTTCTCCCCATGCAAGAAACATTAGAAACATTAGGTCGAAGGACACCAAATATAAAACTGAGAAGAAATACTTATAACTTAAACCCATGCAATATTTCTTCTTCACTTTAGGTCATGTCCAATACAATATTCTCAATATGTATTTATGAATCGATTTTATATCTCATATTCATGATCAGTAAAACTTGACCATCAATCAACTTCACACTAGTTTACAAGATGTAATAAACTAGGGACAAATAAGAATAGTATTTTATTAGCTATAAGGGTTTTACTATCAAGTCACATACTTGATGACCAAGAGCATAAAATACATGCTTCATAAATCATAAATGTGAGTCAATTGGTCCTAGGGCATATACTAACAAAAGTATGGTAGAGATAACTTGACTCTTTCTGATGTGAAAAACACTTTGAAATCAAAAGATTCAGAGTTCCGAAAAGAAAATGAAACAAAGGGAGATAATCTTTTCATGCGGGGGAGTGTTGATGGGAGAGAACCTTCTAGTCACCACTCTAAAAGTAAAAGGAGGTATGAATCTCGAGATAAGAATAGAGTGAAGTGTTTTTATTGTGGCAGAGATGGTTATATAAAAAACAAATGTTTTAAACGAATCAAAGATGAAAAATTACGTAAACAAGGTAATGGGAAGGATAAAACTGACAGAACGCACGATTTTGAACTAGATAGTAATTTTATGCTTCCTGAAGCTTTATGTGTTTCCCCTTCCCCATCTACCTCTGGTAAGTGGATTCTTGATTCTGGTTGCACTTTTCATATGACACCCAACAAACATTGGTTTTTTGATTTTAAACCCCTTGATCATGGAAAACTTTTTATGGGAAACAATCAGGTTTCTGATGTCAAGGGAATTGGAAATGTTTTTATAAAAATGCATGACGATATGACTAGAAAACTGACTGAGGTAAGGTATGTACCTGACCTTAGACGTAAGTTAATCTCCCCTAGTTTTCTTGACTCAAAAGGATATTCTTATAAATCTAAAAACGGGATTTTACATATTTGAAAATGATCTCTAGTCATGCTTAAAGGTTTTAAGAAAGACAGTTTGCATACCTTGCTTAGTAAAACTGTTTGTGAATCATCTACATTATTTTTTAAAACTGTTTATGATAAAACCATGTTGTGGCATCATCGGATTTGCCACATTAGTGAAAAAGGTTTGCATTACTTACACAAATAAAATCTTTTAAACGGTGATAAAATCACTTATTTAGATTTTTGTGATCATTATGTTCTTGGCAAACAACATAAACTCAGTTTTTCTACTAGCACATAGAAATCCACTGTTGTTATTGATTATATGCACTGTGATCTTTGGGTTCCTGGAAAGGTACCCACTTTTGGCGGCAATGTTTATTTCCTTTCTATTGTTGATGATTTTTCTCGGCATGTTTGGGTATTTCTTTTGAAAATCAAATATCAAACTTTTCAAAAATTTTAATGAATGAAAACGTTTTGCCGAAAAACGAACAAAAGGTAAGCTAAAGGTTTTAAGAACAGATAACGGTTTGGAATTTTGTAACAAAAAGTTTCATGATTTTTGTGCTCTGCATGGCATTGTTCATCATAGAACTACTAGGCACAACCCATAACAAAACGGGGTAGCTGAGAGGATGAACCAAATCATTATAGATAAAGTTAGGTGTCTTTTGGTATCATCTAGGGTTCCTATACCTTTTTAGGGAGAGGCTGTTAGTACTGCAGTTTACCTTATAAATAGGTCACCTTCCATAGCCATAAACTTTAAGACTCCCATAGAATTGTGGTAAGGCCAACAACCAAACCTTTCTAACCTTAGAGTGTTTGGGTGTGCTGCTTTTGCACATCAAAGGGAAGGAAAGTTACACCCTAGGTGTAAGAAGAGAGTGTTTATAGGCTATCCTAGTGGGGTGAAGGGTTATAGAGTGTGGCTTAGAGGTGAACCAGATGTAAGGGTAGTCATGAGTAGAGATATAGTCATTAAATATCTAGACATCCTCTGTCTTAGAACTAAAACAAAACCCGAGAGTTCCTCTAGTACACCCTTAGTAGAGAACATTCCTGTGGAGGTGGAGGTCACCTCTGAACCTTTTCATGAGCACACACTAGAACCGAAGCTAGAACCAGAAACCAACGAGGAGTCTATTGTTCCTGAACCCGATGAGCCAATTTTAGATAATTCTAATGATGATGAGGATCATCCAGAAGCACAAGCCCTTAGAGATTACCAACTATCAAGGGATACAGTTAGAAGAGAGATAAGTAAACCTCCTAGGTATGGTTATTCATACATTGTCTCTTATGTTTTTGCTGTTGCATCTTTTGTTGAAGAGGAAGAACATGTTTGTTTTTCTGATGTTTTAAAGAGTCTTAATCACTCTTTGTGGATGCATGCTACGGATGAAGAAATATCTTCTTTGCATAAGAACAAAACTTGGGTGCTTGTGCCTAAACCACCTAAACAAAAATTGATTGATTGTAAATGGATTTTCAAAGTTAAAGAACCTTAATCTGTTAATGAACCTCAAAGGTTCAAGGCAAGATTGGTTGCAAAATGTTTTTCTCAAGTTGAAGGCATTGATTTTAATGAGATCCATTCTCCTATTGTTAAGTATAAAACTATCAGAATTATGCTTGTTGTTGTTACCTTCTTTGATCTTGAGCTTGAACAGTTAGATGTTAAAACTGTTTTTTTGCATGGTGAACTTGATGAAACCATTTACATTTGCCAACTACCTGGTTTTGAGGTGAAATGTAAGGAGCATATGGCTTGTCTGTTGAAGAAGTCCTTGTATGGGCTTAAATAATCACCGAGACAGTGGTATAAAAAGTTCGACTCTTTTATGCTTAAAACTGGTTTTGTCAAAAGTAATTATGATAATGGCTTGTATTTTTTTGGTGATACTGTTTATAATGCCATCTATCTGCTTCTTTATATTGATGATATGCTCATTGCCTGCAAAAATATAGATAACATTTTGCATTTGAAATCTTTATTGAAATTAGAGTTTGTGATGAACGATCTTAGATCTGCCTCTAGAATTCTAGGCATGAACATTGGTTTGAGCTAACCGTTCTTTGTTTATATCCCACAAGTCCTTCTTGCATAAAATTGTTTCAGAATTTTCTATGAGTTTATGTAAGCCTGTTTGTACCCCTCTTGCCAGCCATTTTCAGCTTTCTTCTAAAACCTGTCCCAAAACTGAAATTGAGAAGAAAGATATGACCAACATCCCTTATAGAATGGCTATAGGCTATGTCATGTATTCCATGATTTCCATCCGTCTTGATATTGCTTATTCCATAAGCCTTTTAAGCCGTTTTATGTCTAATCCAAGTAGGGATCATTCAGCAACTCTTAAGTAGATATTAAGGTACATTAATGGACGCTTGATAGAGGATTGCATTATCATAACTGCTCTGAACATTTTGAGTTGGTCGGTTATGTTAACTCTGATTTTGCAGGTGATAGAGAAGGTAGAAAGTCTACCACTTCTTATTTCTCTACCGTTCCAGGTAACTGTATTTCTTGGAAATCATAGCTGCAGCTTGTACAGAGGCTAAATACATTGCCACCACGGAGGCAATTAAAGAAGCCATCTGGCTTCATGGGCTTTTATTTGAACTGCATCTTTTACATTCTAAAGTTGTCATATTTACTGATAGTCGGAGCTGTCTTCATTTGTGTAAAAATCCTGTTTATCATGAAAGAACTAAACATATAGATGTTAAGTATCATTTTGTTCGAGAAAAGGTTTCAGATGGTATTGTTAATATAGAAAAAATTAGTACTAAAGATAATCCTGCTAATTTTGGTACAAAAGTTGTCACAACTGACAAGTTTGTTTTGCGTAGAGACCGTGTACATATTGATGCAAATTGATTACTTCAGCTGAGAAGTTTACTAAAATATGTTCAAGGTGGAGCTTGTAGGCTAATTGGGCCAGTGTTCACACATTTTCTCTTCTAAGCCCATGTTCTTTAATCCCTGTGATGAGTTGGACTGAGCCTCACAACCCAAATAGAATAAGTGTATGTCTAATTCAAGATGCTGGGCGGGCCAGGCTGGTAAACAGCCTAATCTTCTTGAGTCTTCCCAAGTGACTTGACTGTTGCTTCTTTGAAGAGGTCTTCCAGGTAACAAAATATTTTGTTATTGAACGATCCTTCCATATGACTATTCTATTGTTTGAATAAGTCTACCATAGAATCACTATAAATAATCTTATTTTGTGTGAAGCCTTCCTCTTTTCTCTCTTCTTCTTCTCTGTAGATTCTTGTTTCTGTTTGTCCTTTGTAAATTCTTCTGTTACTGCAGCCGTTAGTCACTATTTCTGGTTGACCACATGCTTCAGCAGTTTGTGAAGGAGAGAACCAAAAGTGTGAGATTAGATTGTTGTTGTGTGAGGCTCATCCATTGCTGAGGGTTTGATCGAGATTCTGACATATAGAGAAAAACAAGTCGTCCGGTTTTTCTCCTTCTCATCTGATTTAATCGTCTGAATATCTCTGCTCCCTTCTTTCACAGAAATCAATCATCCGTTTTCTTCTGTGTTGGCATCCGATTTTCATAACCGAATGTCAGGTTTTGGTTTCGGTCGTCCGGTTTTGTCTTGTGGCAAAAATTGAACGTTGATTTTTGCCAGGCTCATCCTATTTTGCTTATCCGTTTTGCAAGTATTTAAAGAAGAAACGAAAGTCTATTTTTCAGACTTCTCATCCATTTTTGAAGAGCTTTGATTAATAGTTGTTATCCGGTTCCATCATCCTGTTTTCGTAATAGATTAGTAATTTCTTGTTCTTCCGCTCTTTGGCTGTTGTAATAGTTTTCTGTAGAGGTTTTATGTTAATATAACATGGATGATCACCAGAGCAACTATTATTAACAATGGTATCAAAACTAGGCTCTTCCCAACAAGAATTAACAATTAAGGACACCATAAATATGTATTTTCAGTCTTTCGCAATAAAAAATAAAGACATATTGAAGGGAAAATTGAGAGAAGAACCTAGGATTCTTGGGTTTCTACCACTTTGTTGTGAACTAGGGATTATTCTATTGTATAATCTACGCAAGGAATTCTTGAATCTTTAATTCAAGAGTTCTTGTTTGAATTTCCACATCCTATTCTTCCTTGAGGTGCTATATCTTTATAGATAGTTTTGCTTGGAAAATTAAGTATTCCTTATGTGTGGAGAGTAGGTGAGGTTTCCTTAAACCCTGTTGATTCTCCCTCAAAATAGGAATGTTTCTATTGTTCTTATTGTTTAAATTCACTGCAATCTGTTCTTGAATCATGAAGTTTTTCAATACAAATTCACTAAAAGAGTGCCTCAAATAAGCCTAAGGAACTTCATACCAACATAACTTTCAACAAACAGTTGTAAGAATAACGTATAAACAATTTAAACAAGTTGTAAACAATCATATTAATATCAAACAAAAGAATTAGTACTAGTTTCTACCTTTTTCTTTTTATGACATCATATGGAGAATGATAGGCAAACTTATGCAAAGATCAATAAATGCCATCAGTTGTCAAATCTCTTTTAAACTGAAACTAGCTTGTCCAATCTACATTTGATGGCCAATATAGGATGAGCTTCCAAATGATATATATCTACTTCTCTTGATTTCCAAATTCATGATACTTTGTAAGACTACATAAAATTTAAGTTTTAATATATGCAATAAAAATTTTTAAAAAATAAAACTGAACAAGTTTTTCATTTTCACTATAATATATACTCACATTATAATATTAACATCGGAAACGTCTACATATCATAATGTGTCCTAGACATATGATGTAAAAAGGAGATGAGAGAAAGTGCCAAACTCAATTTAAAACAATGTAAAAATAATCATCTAATTCAAAAGAATTTGGATTAATTTGAATCACTTACTAACATGGTAGAACATCCATTAACTTTTATTGTTTAGAGTTTAACTGAAACAATAAATTTCTCGAGGTTTAGTTTCTATGGTATTTGTAACCGATATAATATCGAGAGACAATAAGAGAAAATGCTAAATCAATTAAAGAAACTAGGAAAAAGAGATAAAGTATAAGGAAGCACATGATACAAGAATTAGGATTAACTTGAAATCACTACACGCATGGTTAAACATATGTTAATTTCTCCATTTAGCTTTAATTCAAAAAAAAAAATTCTATGAACCAGATGGCATTTTCATTCTTGATTGATGTATTAAAGTAAAGAGGTGATAAACTAAGAAAAATCATAATCTAAAATTATTTAATCGAGTGAATTATCATGAATATTATAAGAAAGATACAATATAAGCAAAATGTTAATTTGAACAAGGAAATGGGTAAGAAAGATGAAGTGCATTAACTAAATGGCGTTTCCATTCTTAATTGATCTATTTAAATTAAGGAGGTGACAAAATATGGGAAATAATCACAACCAAAAAATTTTTCTAATCAAGTGAATTACCAAGAATATTATAAGGAAGCTGAAGTATAAGGAAAAGACTAAGTTGAATAACGAAATGGGTAAGAAGATAAAGTACATTAACTATATGGCGTGACCATTTTGGATTGATGTGTCAGAAAATTCGCGAATAAGAAATATCGCAATTTAAAAATTCATTCTAATCAAATCAATTTTAAAAAGAATATTATAAGGAGACAAAGTATAAGGAAAATGATAACTTCAATAAATAAATGGGAAAGAAAGATAAAATACATTATCCAGATGGCATTACTATTTTGGATTAATGTGTCAAAGAGAAATGGCAAAGAACTGAGCGTAAAAGTCAAAACCTAAAAATTTATTTTAATCAAATGCATTGAAAATAGAACGACGTCTATACTTTTCAAACAGTAAACCTGAAAGCAGAATCATATACCATTTTTTGGTTTATTGTTATATTAATTATTTGTTTTAAAATCTACAATTATATGAATTTAAAATTTCCCTTTCAAAAAATTTAAAATGCATGGATAAATAAAAAATTTGAAGCTAGTTATAGATAAGTTTTAAAATTTAAATTTTATGTTTTTAGTTTCATAATTTTTGAAAAGTACTTATTTCAAACCTAAGCTCATACAAACACTTTCACGAGCATAGATTATAAATTTGACAAAATAATATGGCACGTATTTTGTGAAAGTTTTATAAAATTGGATAATTGGTCAAACATCCTTTTATAAAAATAATTACAATGTTTAAAATATTTTTATTAGATTTATGTGAATAATCAAATATTAAAAATAACATGCAAATATTTCTTTAAAAAGTTAATAAAAATTTAACTAATATTACATTAGATTGTGCATTTAGATTAAGTTGTAAAGAGGGGACATAAAATCACTTTTTGGTTATGGTAAATTATCTTACCCGCTTCTAAGCTTAAATTTAATATTCATTAGATGCACACATATTGTCATAAAATTAAGAATAATTCACGTGCTCTATATTTTTTAATCAAAATCAGTAATATTGTTCCATTATTGATTAAGAATTGTTTGAATTAAGTTTAGGGTTATTGGGGCTTTTTACCTTTTTATTTGACGAGTACCCAAAAAAGCTCAGACAATGAACTAATGATATACCGATCTCAAAATAAAGTACTAACACTAGCTATTTGAGTTCACTGAAGCTAAAACAAAATGCATTATTTCCTACTTGACAAAGTCATATTTACATGACAGTCGAAGTATTGATGCTTAATGGAATTTAAAGAACCTGCTCGACATAACCACAAGCAAAACTAATCAGGTATCCACTCGCAACAAATTCCATTTGTGATGGAAGTCTTAAACACCCTCGAAGACAAATATTTAAGTTAGAGGAGATATAGTGGACCCACTCCATTTAACATTTTCAAAATGTGGATAACTCCATTCATCTTATACCCTTTTTCCCCCTTCTTGCTCTCTATCCTTCTCCCTTATAGACTCTTCTATACTTCTCTTTTGTAAGTTACATCTTTCTCATCTCCTTTTTTTCTTTCTTCCTCTTTCTTTCCCCCCTACAAATTTACATTTCTTTTCTCTTTTCATTTATATTTTCCTTCATCCTCTTTCATTCTCTATATAGGATTGCAGTTATAAGGAAAAGAAAAGAATTGTAGTTATCGCAGCAGTGCATCATTGCACTAAAGGTGGACCAGTAGCAGTAAGTTTGTAGTGAGAAGCAAATGATTTTTCTTTAACAAATAAAAAAAAAAATCGAGGTCAACTGATTCGTATAAGTCGAACCGAGAGTTTTGATCGACCCTTTTCGTTAGTAATTTTTAAGATAACTGGACCAAACATGTGTTTCCTGATCGAACTGGTTCAACTAACTAGTGTGGTTCTAACAATGATGGGAATGACAATACCCATCTCCATATGGAGGCCAAATGGTGTTATATGGAACCTCACGTAAAAAGTCTACAACTCTCTTGAGAACTTACTCTTCTATAAGTTGGTATAATCACTTACTTCTAATGATATCTTCCTGTCTCTCTTTATATCACTATGGTCCCCACTTGGGTTACCATACACTTTATGATATCTTTATGACATGATCACTATTATTATAAATATTCATGCTTTATTTCCTTTCCTCTTTATTAGTTTTGGGTCTAGTATTGACTTAAGTATTGGAGATAAAATGGGGATAAAGCCCCACCTTGCTTCTTCTCTATGCATGTTCAAGATCCCCGATAGAAAAAATACATCAAATGGCGCCCACTGTTTTTATCACGAACAACCACCACCGAAATCCTGATTAATTTCCATCAGGTTTTCCCCCAAAAAAAGGGGACCGATCAAGTACTCGCAGGAATATAAAAGATACGCGTGTAAAATTTAAAAAAGAAAACTCCCTCCCTCACTTTCTCTGTGCACCCCGACTCTCTCTCCCTTTTTTCTACAAGATTCAAGAACATTAAACTCAGATATGCTCAAATCCAATCGTTGAAACTTAAAAAAACAAGTTAATAAATTGTTCTATATTCGTTTATTTACAATTTTATTGGTGTAAAAAAAACACAATAGATCGAACTTGAGGGACTTTGCAAAATCTTAGAGGAATTTCAACCCAAGTGGCAGAAAATTCTCTAATAATTTCCGCCACATGGACCGAAATTCATGTAGATCAGAAGAGTCAAGCATTTACGTAGTTGAAGCTTAGACCATTCACTAGAGCTTAAAGGAAGAAACTCAAGATTCATAATGTAAATATGGCTAATGGCTTGGTTGTTTACATGGAGGAAGCTTTGAAGGACACGCTTTGAAGATCAAGGAAAGGCTTTCAAGTTGTCCTCAATTTGTACAGTAAACAAGGATCAATCAAGGAAGTAATTGGAGGTGAAAATGGCTAAGTGTTGGAGAAGAGCAACCCTACCACCGACAATAGTCCTGCCCCTACTATTGCCAATAGGCTTCTGGTAAGGAATTGGTTGAAAGACTATATCCTACCGCGTCCGGTAGGTCTCGCCCTACCGTTGCCGGAAGGGTCCGGGTGGAGGAGTGCCTATAAGACCTTTCCAGCTTTTAATCAAGGGCTTAATGGATATTTTAAGCCATTAATCTATAGATTAGTTAGGTTTAGACCTTAGCCTATAAATACCCAATTATAAACTCATTGTATGTAATATTGATGAATTTGCTGAAATTTAAGAGAGGATTCTCCAATTATCTCTAGGGTTCTTTGCCCTTCTTAGTTACCTTACTAAGGGTTAATGTCCTTAGTTTGTAAACAATTATTTGTCTTAGATTGTGGAATCTATGGAATCAGTTGATAATTCAATTCCTTTCCTTTCTTTAATTGAATACTAGAGTTCTAAGTTCTTAGATCCAATTAATCCTAGGTCTTCTAGTTTGTGTAGTTGGGTTTATGAGGTCTTTAGTTTCATCAAGGTTCTTTCTATCAAATTGGAAATGTGTTTTGCCTCTCAATATTGGATTTATGAGGCTTAGATCCTCATACATTTTATATTGGAGTATTGAAATTACAAATTTCTCAATAGACCTTCTTCATCAAAGGAGGTGATATTGGGAATGTGTGAAATCTAATATACAATCAAAAGAGGATCTACATTAGAAATTATGAGAGAAATTTAATAACTTAGGCTGAAATTCCTCAAAAATTTTGCAGCCTCCTAAGTTCAATCTGTTGTATTTTTTTATTATTAAATTGATGAAAAATTAAATACACGAATATAGAACAATGTACTAACTCTTTTTTTTTTTAGTCTTAACAATCGAATTTGAGCAGATCTGAGTTTGAAATTCTTGAATCTTGTAAATAAAAGGGAGGAGAGTTAGAGTAGAAAGAGGAAGTGAAGGAGAAAAAATCTTTTAAAATTTTTCGTTTTATGTTTTTATGTGTACCTTCTTAGTCCCATTAAAAAATAAGAGAAGAAGAAATGCAGTTTTTTATTGAAAAATTTCTTCTAATTCTCCTTTTACTTTTCTATCGGGAACATTATGTCCATAGCAACAGTTATCCACTACTCATCCAAGCGGGTGGATGTGTTTTTTAAGGCTTGATGCAAGCTCCTGCAGCACAATACACACTAATACTCCAACCATTCATCCTCTTGATTCTGACATTCAAAACTAAATCAATTTCTAAATCCTTCTTTTTTATTTTATACTCAAATGAGCTTTTCTGACATTCCGCAAGTTAAGAATGTGATTTCCGTGCCCGCCCATGCGTAGCTCAATTAATTTTATAATTGCAAAGTTAATATGAAGGACCAAGGTTCAAATCCTAACAGCGATAGTGTGGGAATTTCAACTTCTTTAATGTGGGAGTGGTTCCTTTTGCACAACGGCGCCTGACTTCCATTCTGCAAGGCCGTTAAGTTATTATGATTTATATCCTCCACCTGAGCGTCGAGTAGTCTGATGAGGGCTCTATTAATAAGGAATTTCGTCTTTTGGTACCAAGATATCTGATCCACATTGCGTATAACTATAAAAGATATATTTGAAACTTTATTTAATCTCCCAAATACTCGCCCATAATTTGTCTATGCTAATTTTTTACCTTCAACCAATATACTCAAGCTTGATGCCAAGCTGAGGAACAGAGGTACCGCTTGTAGCTTGATATGGGCTTCAAAATTCAATGTCCCATTTACTATTAATCATCCATTTCTTTTAACACATCCCATCATGTCCAGAACTGAAAATTTAGAACGTCTCATGCCATGTTAAAATTTGAACTTAGGCCAAAATCATCTCAAAAAATACCTCATGACAGAGTATTACTCAAACATTTATAAAGAATAATTATTTCTTAAAGAATAAATACTTGAGATTCTTAATAATTTCGAACCGAGCTTCCGACTTTGCCTCTAACTCCTACGCTGCCATCATCTTCGTCACAGCCAGATAATCGCAAAATCCTTTGGGTTTGTTAAAAAAGGGGGCGGGGTATGATACATTCCAGTTTTGAGCAATTATCACCAAAATTGACTAGTTTTTCTCACTGTCTTGCAAACCCATTTACTTTCACATGAAATTCCTCTTCTAATTTCACTTAGAAGTTCATATAATTGCTTTGCAATATTTCTTTGCTACTTCTCTAGTGAGTTCCCGTTTTGATTTCGTCTTCTCAAGTGGGGAGATGAGAATAAATACAGTCATCTAGTTTTTTATGACCGAAACCAACGACAATGGGTTAGAGAAATCTTTCATAATTTCTCTCTTATGTCTTGTTTGGACTTATTGAGGAGTTATATTAATTCTCATATTGGACTATCATCGGATGTAATGTACACATTCATGCACCTCTGTGTTTTGTCGGAGAGCTTGAGGAATTTTGAGCACAATTAGAAGTACTTTGGAATCTTCAAACTGCTCAAAGTGAGAAACAATGTCAAAGTTTGGTTTCTTATACAGAACACTTGATCGGGATTCCCAGTTTCCGAATTGGGTTTGATTGGAGCTACACTTGATCGGGATTTCTAATTCCCCGGGTTGTTATACCCGTGTCCTCTTATCAGGTTTTATCATTCCCTGTTGGAAATTTTATTATTGAAAAAAATCAACTCAAGACCATCTTCCTCTTATCAAGTTTTATAATTTTTGAGTGAAAATTGAAAAACAAATCAACTCAGGCTCATCAATCGGGATTCCGTTAGCATTATTCCACCTTTGCATCGGGATGAATCCTGTTAACCAAAACTCCTCGAGTATGAGTCTGAGGCGGATTAAATTTGTTTTTCGAAAAAGCATATTAAGAAGGCAACTCATTGTATCGGAGTCATTTTTTGGCTATATATTACTAATTAACTTACAATTCCTATGCATCCTTCGTATGTATTTTCAATTTAGATGGCATTTCATGGGAATCCATATATCCTGCTGCGGAATTCTTTATATGATTTTCATAGATTAAGCCCTAACAAGCTTTCTTATTGATCGGAGATGTCCAAATCCTTGCAAGGGCTAAAATCTTTCTTTTGTTTAAAAAGGGAGTAAGCACTGATGATATTCTTGCTAAGTTACACTTTTGAGTAATTTCAATGTCATTAGGTTTCAATATTATTATCATATATCTGTCGGGAAGCCATTATTAGCTTATATATGTGGAATCAAATCAACTTCAAAAGTCACTATCATAGCAGTAGTTGTGCAGTATATGTAATCAACATATATAAAGATTCTTATCTTTTTATTATCATGATCACATGGCCTTCACTTCACAGCGTTAATTAATAACAATAACCAAGCTCAAGATCTCGAATTCCTTTTTTGCATTAAAGCACATATAATCAAGTATGGTGCTACCAAATATGGGACTAGATTTATGAATCTCATCTACCTATTATAAGATTGGCATGCTTATTTAAATACCTGATTAAGGAATACATTATCTTTCACGCTCTGGGAGTAATCATAGCACATTTCGTGCTTACATAACCGTATTATCTTTATTCAAAATATTTAAGAGTCTGAAAATATTTGCTATTCAAGCCGAAACTATGTAATATTATTTTTTGAGTAATTTTTTATTAAAGGCCATTGAAATTTTATTTTCCCACAAATAACTTTCCCTATATGAAAAAAAGCACAGTCCATCTTCAAGTCAAGATATTCATCGTTATTCGGCAAATTTAATTACTTGCACTGCAAGTTATGAGGTCATCAAAAAAGCTCCTTTAAGACCTCATTCTAAGCTTCGACATTTGATCGGATATTGGGAAGCAAACTATACCTTAATGAATTCCCTTCACATTCGAAATCCAATCGGGAAGAGATCAAAATTGTTTTGCTAATTATATTCTTGATATACAATTGTCCTACAACCTCTTACTTGAGGTCGTTTCTAATGGGTATATCAATTATGACATCTTTCAGGCCAATGGTCAGTTGATTCCTTACCAATTTAATAATGGCTTTGAGCATATATCACTAAAGCAATTGTACGAGTTACTTCCACAAATTGGAAATAAGAATTTCTTTTGTCCAATACGTTGCCTTTTCTAAGTATTTGGTTCATTGACTTTCTATGGTTCCACTAATCAATTATCCATTGCTTCATAAATGGCATTTCAAATATCATGAATTAAAGACTCTTGTCTTGCATTTTGGGATTTCTAATTTACATATGACATTGGACATCTCCACCTCATTTGAGCATGCCTCCATTATATATAATATTCAATTTAATGCTATGAGATGACAACAATCGTATAAATCATATTGATATAGTTCAAGAACTTACCAATATTTATGTGGGATCCACCTCATTTCAAAAAATTTCCTATCATACTCAAGGAATTTATCACTATCATTTAGGAGGTCTTGCTCCGAACTCTAGCCCGACAACTTCAATGATTTAATCTTATCATATGGACATCCCAAGGATACGCAAAACTTTCTTAATCAGCTATAACAGTGTGATTTCTATACTCTATCTCTCTGTTTAATATCCTACCTCGTGCAAAAAATGCATACACAAATGCATGCTAATTTTGGGAGGAGAAAATTATATTGGTGGTGAAATTTGAATAACTTAATAGCATATATTTGCTCTAAATTTTACACGATTTTATATTCCTTGTCGAATTTATGCTTGAATTTTTTAGTGTTTGATTACTAGTTGAGAGAACAACTCTCCAATAGATATATTAATCTTCCAAAATTGGTATTAATGCTTACTTGAAATGCAATTCAAATTTATAAAGATTGCATGTCTTTATCTTTAATTTGTAAAAGCTCATATGGAATTTCTCTTATTCAAGAACTCCTATTGCAAATCCTATTGCCGAAATTGTCCAATTATCAGTCCGAATTGGATTAAATTTCTCTGGGGCATACTATTACTGCATCTATTTATCATTATATTCGAACTATTTTGTGACTATATTCTACTGGTAATCTTATATGGATTTCTTGGTGAATTAAGATGGCTTTTCTATTATCTTTTGAAGACCGAACTCTATCGAATATTTGCGTACAAGACAAATAAATTTCTTCTTTACAAGGGATTTGGTACACAACGCTTTTATCAATATCATACACCCAAGATTTTATAGTTATATGGCAATTACTGGATTAATTCCGTTATAATTTGGCCATTATATGCCAATCTAATCGAGAAAGTTTCTTCCGATCAATTCATATATTTTATATGTTGAGAGTATTTTGGGAGTTCACAAATTCTTAAAATATAATTATCAACTCTCAAAATCATGTTACAGCTCATATTGCTCATTTTTTATTTCTTTTATAGATGGAAAAGAACAACAGACCAACTCATTAGATATCCTGATTCATATTTTCAGGATCTATTCACAAAAATTCAATTGAACATATCGAGAAAATATGATCATGAAACATCTTGATCTGTTGTATCGAGCTTATACCCTCAAACTTGTTTTGTCATAACAGGTTCAACAAGCAACACATCTAAAATATGCACAACCTGAACATGGCTTTCGAGATACAACTATGGCCTTCAGGTTCACAAAAACTTCTGAAGTTGGTTGAGGCACATACTTCATAGCTTAAAACCATCTGGTCCGACTCAAATAGCAATGATTCGAAGCACCATGGAGTTTTATGCAATTTTAGCCGCGGCTTATATAGGTGAATCCATGGAGGGCCATCACCAGAGCGCCTTCTACTTCTAATAGGCCATGAATGAAGTCGTAACAAGGTAGCCGTACTGGAAGGGTTGACCTCCTTGCTTCTCTCATGGCACACTCCTCTTCCCGCCGAGCCTCTTGATTCAAAAAAATCCCCAATTAACACGGTGGGTTCCCTTAACCAAGCCACTACCTATCACTCGCCGGCCTAACCAATCATAGACTTTATTGAGATAGGTGGAACTGTATAGATCCTGTTTATGGATTAACGAAAATGTGCAAAAGCTCGAACTATCTAGCTTGGTTCGGAGAGCACTTGTTGGGTTAAAGATTTTATTGTTGCTCATCCAATTCGGAGTTGTTGATGTTTATACCGATCAAAACTTAATCTTTTTACTGCAAATTTGTAAACCGTTTTGTGGCTACGAACCACGGTGTCGGGGGTTCGAATCCCTCCTCGCCCACAACATTGTTTCGGACACAACTGGTACATTCCCAAATCACCGAACTTGGAGTTCCAGCTGAAAAAGCAGGGGCTGCGGTAGCTGCTGAATCTTCTACTGGTATGATTCGATCCGAGCTCGCTTATTGAATTGCTCATTCAATGAAGTCTTGGATAAGAATCTACAACGTACTAGAACGATTTTTCTTTAGAATTCGGCTATTTGATAGATCCACTTCCTTTCGTTAGTGTCCTTATATATTTGCCTATTCCAGAAATGTCTGAGATCGAGTAACGAACGAACAGGGTTGTGGGAGAGCAATACAAGCGTCGTGCTGCTAGGTGCTAATCATAGGTTCTTCTCTTCATCGGAACAGAGGCTCGGTGAAATAGACATGTCTGTGAAGATGCGGACTACTACGAAAGCCAGGATCTTTCAGAAAACGGATTCGGTTTCTTCAAACAACAAGGGGCTGGGTCAACTACTCAGCTTCGATTTTTTCATAAAACTCCGATTGATGAAATAGGATGAATTGCGACTAATCCTACAGATCCAAGAAACGAAGTGGCTTCCAATCGTTCATAAATTCACAGTCAGCAGTCTTAGGTGTAGCTGGGGTATTCGGCGGCTCCTTATTCATTTTGATTGGGCTTCAACTATACCAACTGTACTTGAACTGAGATGGTGCGATTTGATTCTTTTTTCTTTATTTCCTATTTATAGGTCAACGATTGCGTGAATTGCTTAAACAATCCCAATCAGCTACTCGAGTTTTAGCAAAGGCAGCTCTCCGGGGGTGTGGAGATCCGGTATTTTCTGAATCCTTATGTAAGGAATTTGTCTTTCCGTATAATTAATTGAAGCCGCAGGGCCGAAAAAGAATCTATTGATTCTCTCCCAATTGGTTGGATCGACCTCCATGGGAAAATAAAATGGAGCACCTAACAACGCAAATCTTTGGTGATTCCATCATCTATGATTGAGTTGAGAAAAGTTCAAAGATATTTTTGCCGGCATTGACCCGGATTTAGATGTGTATTGAAGGGATATCTATCTAATCCGATGATCGATTGCGTAAAGCCCGGGCCTCTAGTGAGTTACAGGATGTCAGCGGTTCGAGTCCGCTTATCTCCAACTCGTGTAGTGGACCAATTCGTTAACATACCACCGAGCCACGTATTTCGAATTGTTTGTTGACACGGACAAAGTCGTTGGGGTGAACCAGAAAAGTTTGGGTAGAGCCGGATTCCCCGTTATTCATCGAGCCCGCCCTGAATAATCCTCCTCTTTTCAGATGGTAAATATTTCTCAGAACATGGAGTGTGAATCATCCGAGTTAAACATGGAGATGGAAGTCTACAGAGCTGATCGTCCTGTTTTCTTTCTCGTTCAAACGGTAGTTACGACCGGGCCCCCCATCAGTCTTTTCAATCTCCCTGTCGCTAGTTAGTCAAGTTGTTCTTGAGTGTACGAGAGGGATTCCTACTGATAAAGCCTCTCTATTTCTTCTAAATGAGTCCTCGTCTCGGGTTATAAGAACCGAGTCCAGATCAGGAATCAGAATTCGCCTTTGAACCTTCTTCCTATTCTATTTGCAAACAACCCACACCAATCCTAGCCCCTGAAAAGGCTTAGGCCCCATCAGTATGCAGCCCCTGTCGCTTTCTAGAATAATAAAAATCTCCATCCTCTACTTAAAGGGGTTCTTTATTTATCAATTTTCCGCTATCTTACTCAAGAGCAGATTCCTAGCAGCTTCTGATTCACTTCTTCAAGGAAGCCTTCTCTTCGCTCTGGACAGGAGCGCTAGTGGAGTTGTCGCATTACCCAGCCTTTGGCAAGAGCAATGGAGCCAACACTCCTGCAAGAAAACGATCTAGCTAAGGCTCCTTTGTCATCACTTTTCTCTTTCTCGTTAGAATAAATCTCTTTGTTCGTTAGGAGAACAGATCCCTATTGCTCTTCCTTTTGACCACTGATATAGATCTACCTTTCATTGCAGTTTGGATTCTCCTCATTTCAAAAATGATCACCCCCTTTTTCTTGAAGAACCTCTATTAGGATTTGAAACTCAACATTCCAATAAGAAGCCTATGAGTATCTAAGACTCATAAACCCAATATTGAGAGGCTAAAGTACTTCTCTAGTTGATAATTAGAACCTTGAGGAAACAAAGGTCTCAAAACTCCAATAACACAATTAGAAGACCCAAGATCAATTGATTCAAAGAAATGAAACTCTATGAATAAACTAATGAAAGGAATTTGAATGATCAATTGGTTCCATAGATTCTACAATCTAAGGCAACAATTGTTCACAACACTAAGGATATTAACCCTTAGCAAGCTAGTCTAAGAAGGTAAAGAAACCTATAAGCAATCGGAGAATCTCTCTCAAATTTAAGCAATTTCATCAATGTTATTATAATGAGTTCTAATGGGATATTTATAGGCTAAAGTCTATCCCTAGCAAACCAATAGCTTAATGACTTAAGATACCCATTAAACCTTTTATTAAAAACTTAAAAGACAAGCCAAGTAACAAAAAAAAAACCCTCAAATAGATCACAATAGGATTGTCTCAGCAGATCCCTATCGGCAACGGTAGGGAAGACTACCAGACATGGTAGGGTGCACTCTTTAAAGGCATCACCAGCAAAAGCCTATCGGCGACGGTAGGGGCAAGGCTACCGTCGGCAGTAGGTCACTCTTCTCCAACACTTAGTCAATTTTCACCTCTAATTTTGTTTCCTTGATTGATCATTGCTAATTGAACAAATTGAGAACAACTCAGAAGCCTTGCCTTGACCTTCGAACTCTTCAAACTTGTTCTTTAAAGCTTCCTCCATGTAAGCAACCATGCCATTACACATATTTCCATCATTATCTTTGATATTCTTCAGCCTTGTACTAGTGAATGGTCCAAGCAATAAATCTTTAGCTTCTTGGCGTTCCTAATCTACATCATCCGTCCCTCCTCTGAAAAGATCTGTCCTCAAATCTTGACATATATCAAACAAAGACATATCAAAATATTGAAGGTAGCACTAAATGAAATTCAACCGGAAAATTAATTATTGAAGCACTAAAGCATTCAAACATGTGCAAAGGCTCATCGCTACGGCAATGAGCGTAGACATGTATTGGGGAAGAATAGCATTCGATCCAAGAGAACCCCGACTCAAACCTCCAGGATCAAAGACCAAACATTTCATTCCAAACTTATTGTTGTTGGCATGAATAGTGTCATGATTCTTGGAATGGATTACTTGATTAACTTTATATTCGATTTTCCATCCAAGCGCAAAACATGACCTATAGAGAAAGGAATCAAACCAAACAATGTTAGAAGTTTGAAGCCATAAGCAACTTCACTTCAAGAGAAGAATAAAGAGTAGTAGAATAATAAACTTGATTGGAAGCAAACACAATAAGGAATAAACAAATTTTCTATGGAAATCTGACCTTTTTCTTGGGTACATCCACATGAACTTCTTCTAAAAGCTTGTGAAACCATAGAAGCTTCACTCCTCAAAGCCACTCTTGGAAATAAGCCCATATTTACACCCACTTGGAAACCTTGAAAACTCACCACATACTTAGGAATGTATAATGTACTACACACAATTCATAATTCCAAAGGTTAGCATATAGTTTCGCATTCCTCAAAGAGATAAAACTCAATCAAAATGATGCAAATGCTATGCACAAGTTTTGCTACTAATCAAGATCTCATCAACATAAGCCACAACAAATTGAGAAGCTATGCCTTTAAGAAACCTAAGTAGTCCAAATATAAACTCCATAGATATGTCTACACAAGATTCTCTAGGCAAATTCAAAAAAATATAATGTCCATGCGGCAAAGATGTAGAGCGAACTCTTTTATACTGTAAGCAATTAACTATAATACATCTCTTTTCATGCCAAGCCAAAAGAAATGCTCATTTAAAACAACATAAGTTTTGGAAATATCAAAATAATCCATCAAACTACCACTATGAGCTTCTTTAGTTAACAGCAATTTTAAGCAACAAGAAGGAATGCACAATTCACTTTCATGGTAAAGAACATCATGATGTATAAGGTACTCATCATTATGCACAACAAAACAAGCATCAAATATGTTCTTGAATTCATTATCACTAGCATGTACTTCATTAAGCATATCAAAACTAAATAATTGATCTTGTAAAGTAAAGATAGAATGTATCTTTTTGACAAAGCATTGAGTACAATATTTTCTTTACCTCTCTTGTACCAAATGACATTTCAAATTATCTATATGGATTCCATCTATCTTGCATACTACTTGTTGAACTTTCATTGATCTTTGAAAACCACTCTATCAAAAGACTCTTTAAAAATTGGATGAATAAACAATGTATCTTCAAATTCATGTTTCAAAATGAATGCACAAGAGTTCTTTTGAAAGCTAGCACACAAAATGAACAATTTTGTAAACCAATCTTTGAAAGGTTTGTGCTAATAAAGAAGTTCAACAACAAAATATTTGCAAACTTGTTCAAAGACTTCTTTTCTCAAATTAGGTTTTTCAAATGCCAAAGAATTGACTTTGAACAGCTCAAGATTAGTTCCCATTTGGTTTTCAAAATCTTTCAATAAGAGTTCCTTGAAATGCAAATGACAGAATTGGAACCCAAATGTGTTTTCAAATAAAGTGTTCACGGAGTTAATGACATTTGAAACCTTTTGATCATTGCAAGAAAACTCAACTTGACCACTCACAAAGGACATAAGTTGGTTTAAGGAAATAAAATCATTATTATTCTCCATAAAAGTATCAAGGAAACAGGAAATATAGCCAACATTCTCAACAAACATTCCTAAACACTTATCATGGAAAATATCAAATAAAGCACCATCTAACCCAAAACCAATAACTATAGGCTCAATGGAAGCATTATTCATAACTCCGAAATCATAGCAAGAAGGATCAAACATAGAACCACTATGCAACAATGAATCCTTAAGAAAAGCATGAGAAGAAAGGCAAGTAGAAGCATAAGACACAACAAGAAAATGACCACCGCCAAAAGAAATAGCCCAAAGATCTCCATATATACTCACATGAGAAACATAAGATTGTAACAACGATTCTAATTCCACAAGAGAAACTCCATAATACATTAGAGAAGAGTTAAGAGATAAGCTTATTGTTAATTCTTCAAGAATAGCTCCAAGCTCTTTCTGCATGTTACTTCTTTTGTCTTCTATTCCTAGAACACACGAAGCATAATTAGCAGCATTATCATAATACTCATGAACTCTATGAAATATTTCTTTTCCAATGAAGTTCCAAGAGAGTTGAGAAAGTAAAATTGATATTCATTTTCTATGAAAACAAGTAAAACAATTTAATTTCCTTAAAATAAATCTCAAAGCACAAGTAGGAATTAGAAGGAAAGAAGTTTATGGTCTTGATGGACTTGTAGGTAAACCTTCCATCATCATCCTTACTTGAATTTTCAAAATTCTGACACATGAAGATTTACTAGCAAAGAAAGAGTTAGTTTCATGAGCGTAGAAATTCACTTCCTCACTCTTTTCAAGTATAACTATCTCTTTTTCTCTTTACTCTTTCTTTTTCACTCTCTTAGTTTTCAATAAAGCACTCATTTTCTTTTACTCTCTCACTTTTCTCAAGCTCACTGTCTTTCTCTTTTGCATACCCAAAACCTTTTGAAAAGATAGAGATGGAATCAAAGATACGTAATCTTTCTAGTAATCTCTCTTTCTCTTCCACTCTTTCTTTTTCTTTTATTTTAATGCTCTTCTTATTTATGATACAACAAAGTTCCTCTTTGATGTCTCATCCTCAACATGGATTTAAGACTCTCTTCAATTTTGGCTTGTGAAAGCTCTTTGTTCTTTGGAAATTCTTCAACCATTAATGACTCCATGAATTTAACCTTTGGTTTAACTTGTCTTTGTTCCTCATGGTTTCCAACTCCAAATCAATCCTCAAAGATTGTTTCATTAAACTTCAAGTCTTTATTGGTTGAACTCCCACTCTCCTTCCATTTTCATAGTTAGAACCCACCAAACTTTGACTTTATAAGGAAGAGATTTTAACACCAATTGGAACTTTTCTTCTTCTCTTAGACAATAGAAATAGAACAATATTCCACTTTTTGCTCCCATGCTTCATAATTATAAAGATCAAAAGTTCCACACAAAAGAGGTAATTTCAAATTATCGTAACTAAGAACTTTTGATGTAGTTCCCAAAGTTTGAGAACTTCTTCTATAATTATATCCTCTATAGTTATAACTATCATAATATCCCTCATAATCACCTTTTCTTTTATGGACCTCTCATCCATATTCACATAATTTCATCCCTTTCTAACATCATTTGTTGGAAATCTTTTACAAGATGTATCATTATAGTGATTTCTATTTGCAAATCTATTGCCCTCATAGCAATCATAAAAATTATGCTCAAAGGATCTAGTATGAGGAGAAAAGTTATCATATCCCCATTGATTATCATGCATTGAGTGTCCACCAAGGCCTCTTTCACTACTTTACTCATAATTGGCTTCCTTCTCTTTTTAAGTCCTTCACACCCTTTGTCAGGCATGATAATTGTTGTTCCAATCATTTCAAGGCTTGATGCATTCATTGCACATGAAGAAACTCGTCTTCCATGTTGAAACATATGTTTTAAACCCTACAAAGTAAACAAAGAAACAAAACAAAAGGAGCTCCCAATCACTCCCTAAGTGTTTACTCTCTTTGACGATCACTTCACTCACTCGTGTTTAACTCTCTTAATTGGCTTTTATCAATATAAGATCGCCCTCTTGCCTTTTCTAACACTCAACACGCAAGTATCTATGATATCCTTCAACCTATTATCCAACTCAAACCAAGAGCAACAATCCCAAGCTAGTAAATCAATCAATGCACTTAGTTGGATAAGTGTTCAATGAGGCAAAATATCAAATACTTGAGGTGCACCAATTTCAAAGAATGTAATATATGGAATTGAGCCAACAAACAAGATTGATCATCAACAAAAGACTAGAAACACATAAGGAAATAACTAGAAATCAAAACAAAGCAATTCAAAACAATTAGACTAAAAAAAGAACAAAAGAGTACTAAGAAAGAAATTTTTTCATAAAACAGGGGATGACGACAACCTATTACTAAAACGAAGATATCTGAAAATTTACAAACCCAAATAAGATAAAACCAATTCATGAATGTTCTTCACTCGACGAGGATGAATTTAAGAACAAATTTAATGCAAATTGAATCATTATAACACAAAATATGTTAAGATCAATCAATACTTTTTCTTTAGTCTTGATTCCAAAACACATTTGACAATTCAATCAAATTGAGCAATCAATTGAACTCCAAATTAAGTAGAACTTATTTCAATTGAATCCTAACAAAAGGAGAACATCTCCATGAAGAACAATCAACAAATTCACACATAATTCAACCGAATTTTCAATTAATTTTGGGTCTATTTTTCTTCACTTAATATTACATGATCTTCATGGAATTTTCATAAATCATCAAGTACTTCTTCTTTTTTTGTGATTTTCAACGAATTTTAACCACTTACAACACAAATTGACCTTCAAGTGGAGGTTTCTCTGATATTACTTTGATATAGATCTACTTTTAATTATGGTTTGGATTCTACTCCGTCTCAAGGATCACCTCCTTTTCTTAAAGAACCTCTATTGAGGATTTTAAACTCAACACTCTAATAAGAAACCTATGAGAATCTAAGCTTCATAAACCTAATATTGAGAGGCTAAAGTTCTTCCCTAGATTGATAATTAGAACCTTGAGGAAACAAATGCCCTAAAACACCAACTACACAATTAGAAGACCCAAGATCATTTGATTCAAATAAAGGAAACTCTATGAATCAATGAATGAAAGGAATTTGAATGATCAATTGGTTCCATAGATTCTATAATCTAAGGTAACAATTGTTTACAACACTAAGGACACTAACCCTTAATAAGCTAGTCTAAGAAGGTAAAGAAACCTAGAAGCAATTGGAGAATATCTCTCAAATTTCAGCAATTTCATCAATGTTGTTTACAATGAGTAATAATGGGACATTTATAGGCTAAAGTTTATCCTAAGCTAACGTATAGCGTACTAACTTAAAATATGCATTAAACCTTTAATAAAAAACTAAAACGATAAGACAAATAACAAAAACCCCTCAAATAGATCACATTAGCACTATCTCTCCCGAACCTTACTGGCAACAATAGGGGAGACCTACCAGACGTGGTAGGGTGCCATCTTCGAAGGGCTTCATTGGCGGAAGCCTACCACTGACAGTAAGGGCAGGGCTACTGTCGGTGGTAGGTCACTCTTCTCTAACACTTGGTCAATTCACCTCCAATTTCTTCCCTTGATTGATTCTTGCTAATTGAACAAATTGAGAACAACTTGGAAACCTTGCCTTGACCTTTGAACTCTTCAAACTTATTTTTTAAAGCTTCATCCATCTAAGCAACAATGCCATTATCCATATTTCCATCATTATCTTTTATCTTCTTCGGCTTTGTACTAGTGATTGGTACATGCAAGAAATCTTTAGCTTCTTAGCTTCCCTGATCTACATCATCCACAATTTCTCTCTCTTTAACTACAATTTCTTCATGAGGTGCCGCTTCAACAAGAAGCTGATTACATCCCGGGGCTTCAATAGAAGAAATTATAAGTCCAGGATTTCTTCAGTAAATGTCAACAAGATAATACTAAAATTCGAAAATGAGATTATATCAAGATATCACAAATTCAAAGCAAATACTTTGGTATGTATCTTATTATACAATCGAATAACAATTATTAAGTTTCTTAAGTCATATTCACAATTTCACATATCTCTTCTTCTATTCGAAAGATAAAGAAGAAGACGATTAATACATCTCTTTTACAAAGAAGAATGAGCCTGTAATAAATAACAAATATCTACATATGTCAATTTCTCGAAGGGCAAGTGGTATATACGAGTTTGATCTGTTGAAATATTTGTCAGGAAATCTGTTTCTTATCGAGTAATCAGGAAACACCAATCCTGATACAAGAGAATGAAAACATCTTATATATTCTTTCTCCAAATAGAGAGAAGTGATATTTTGTAACTATCATTTGACAAAGTTACATTAGTTTTCTATTGGAATTATCTAAAGTGAATAATTGTTCAAGACAAACAAAAAAGTCGATTGTGTATGTTAGCAATGGAGATTGGAATATCTCATATCATCTCTAATGATCTTTCACCTGATTTCTGATCTTGTTTCATACACAATTTGATTAACACGAAGACAGTGTTCTATAATGGAATTTTATGACATTCATATCAAGGTGTTCAACATGTCTATGAAGACATTTTATATCGAAGTGTCAATTCTTCGGTTTCATTGAAGTCAGCCTTAATTTAAAGAAAGGCCTACTCATGGTATCTTCTAGGATCATCACATTTCAAGGTAAGCTACTATCCTAATCTTTTTTATTTCTTATGTACTTTAAGAAATTAAATTTATGTATACTTTGGGTTATTTAATTCAAAATTTGACATAATTCTATATATGTCAAAATTTTCGAAGGGGGTGTGATGGAAATGGCTTTACCCATGTATATAAGGAGGCCAAATGGTGCAATATGGAATTCCACATGGAAAGTCTACAACTCTCTTGGGGACTTGCTCTCCTATAAATGGGTATAATCGCTCACTTATAATGATATATTCCTCTTTCTTTTTATCTCACTTTGGTCCCCACTTGGGGTATCACAGACTTTATGATGTCTTCATGACATCATCACTATTATTATAAATATTCTTGTTTTATTCCCTTTTCTTTTTATGACTTTTAGGTCTTGTACTAACTTAAGTATCGAGGTAAAACGACGATAAAAAAGCCCCACCTTATTTCTAATCTGTACAGGTTCAAGATCCCTCATAGCAAAAACCCATCGAAAAACATCACCTAAAATGAAAGCTATTGGATTTGGAGGTGAAAGCTGGCGGCAAGGACTTTTACTTTAATAAAGTTAGGTGGTAAAATAGCTTGGAAAGTGTATCTACATTTATGCGTAGCATCTCTAAAGTTTAGTTTCAACATTACAAATTTCTGAACAATTTACATGCAACATGAAGAGTTTGGTCGTGCTTACACGGAAATTCAGATAACGTGACTTGCACTTGCATGTGGAAGACCATTGTAGGGTATAATTTTCAAGCCCTTCTCTCCCTCTTTCTCAACAATAATAAAAACTTCTTCTCATCATATATTCTTCTCCCATTTTTCACCAAAAATTCATTCACCTGTTTTCCCTCTATTTCACCTCTAATCATATGTTCTGTCTCCCTCTTTATCTATTTTGTACATACCTCAACTCAACAATATATCAAACTCAAAAGGAAGAAAGAGTTAAGATCTTCTATGGCTCAAACCAGTAGTGAGGTGCTTCATGCTCTATCTGGTTAACCTTTTGTTTGGAAAAAGTGAGTTTTTTTTCAAGAATTTCGTAAAAGTTGGATTTTTTGTAAGTGAAGATGTGGAACTTAAATTAAAGTAAAAAAATGAACAGAAATCCAATACATTTAGAGCCCTGATAAGATCTACTTTTGATACAGATAAACAACTTTAATTTTAATTATTAGTTATTGATAATATTTTATTTATTATAATTAGTGTATTTAATTAAATTATGTATTCATTGCATTTTATTTTTTTATTTTTTGAGAAAAATAAAAGAAATTAGAAATAGATCCAAAAGATTCTTGGATTGCAAGAAAAAGAAAAAAAATCTTTAAGCCCACTAAGCCTTTTATTCTTGCAGCCCATGACACAAGAAACATGTACTAAGAGCAAATTGGAGTGACAACCTAAAAAGTGTCATTCCCTTTTCTATATCTCGACTGCTGAGAAATTAATAGAGAGAAATGGGGTCGAGAAATTACGTGTCGAAATATAAAATTTATGCGCGAAAAATTTTTATTTTCAACTAAAGCTCTCTCTCCTCTCTAAGTTCTCAATACATTCAAAGACTTTAAATGACGATCTAGTCAAATTCAATAGTTAAAAATCATAAAAACTTTACTATACTATTCTATACTCATTTATTTACATTTTTAGCTATTTAAAAATTTAAAAAATATACCTGAGATGAAAAACTATTGCTTGGCGTGGGTTCCTGGTCGGAATTACAAACCGATGGCGTAAACCAAAAGTTGTTCGCACCAAGCGATGGCGCTGGGTGCCAGACGTTGGCGCCAAGGACTGCCTTGGAAGAATTAATCGATTTCAGATTACCGGCGCCAAGAAATGGCGTGGACCGAAGGTAACTTGTCCCAAGGCATGGCGTTGGGTACTAGACGGTCCTGCTAAAGCTTGGCACAGAGGAATTTTTTTTAAATTTTTTATTTTCTTTAAATGAATTATTTTCCTTTTATTAATTTGTTATATAATTTGTTATATCAATTGTTTTTTATACTATTATGTTAATTTTTAAATTAGTTTCATATTATATTATGTATATATTAGTGTTGATTAAACTTGTTAATGTCCTAATTGTTTATAGATATATTATGTTACTTGTTAATTTTATTAAAATTTATGATTAGGCTACAATATTGTTTATGAATTATTAATTGTTAATGTTTTATTTATTGTGAATTATTTAATTATTGATTAATTTTTAGATGATGAAAATGATTATTAATTATTTAATTCTTATTAGTTTAGGGATTACTTTTAAAAAATTAAATATGAAAAAAATAATAAAATAACAAAAGTTAATTTAATAATTTTTAAAGGGAAATAATAATATTAGTTATTGAATGTAATTTAATTAGGTAAAGTTAATAATGTACTATGATAATTTCTAATAAGAAAAATATGGTGAGAAATAAAATTTATTAAAATTTAAAATAATTAATAATTAATTATTTAGTTTAGTACAATTGAATAAATTCATTTTTAACATATAATTAATAATAGAAATTATAACAAACTTAAATAATAATATAATATTTTAATTAATAAATAATAATTAATAATTATTTATGGTTATTTTAAAATTCGTTTAGATGGATAGAAACAGCAGAGACGACAGAGAGATGATGATTTAAGGCTTGTACTAGATAGGAGTGGTTATACTGTTACAGCTTCATCCCGGAGATTAAGGGTAGGCGTAACTTGTTTGACATACCTACTCTCCTGCCCCTACTGATCTTGTTTGTTCGGAGTCTTCGATGCAGTCTCCTCCTACTGCAAGTAGGGTATGTATACCTCACAACCCTTATACACTATCATATCTGTCATCTGTACAGCCTCATTACCATCGCCCACCCTCATCTTCCTATTACCCGTATGAATTATCTACTCATCCTAGTTATTACCACCTTCCCATGTAGTACTCAGGTACTACTTGTACTTTTGGTTCAGATACGCAGTTGGGTTTGTCATTCATAGACGAGATGTTGTTAGGATTTCCAGCTGTTTCCCCCTATAGAAGCCAGCATGTCGATTAGGGAGCTCTGGACATATACCTTTCTATACACCTGCGTTGGGAGAGCATGGTGGGGATGAGGGTGTCCTCCTATTCCTGAAAACTTATTTATTTTGAGCGACCTCCAAAAAATTTGAACATCCTCCAACTTTAGTACAATGTACATCTGGTATCGTTTGAGTAACTCGCATGAACAAGGGAGCATGTGTGACGTTCTAACCCAGTGTCCACAAAGATTCTCTGGATCAGTGAGGATCTTCGTGGTTCTCTTTATCTCATATTTAATAATTCTAAGTGCTAAATGGCTTACATTGTAGCATAGTTAAGTTATCACTGGATTACTTTTGTCGTTGTCTTTCTCTTTCAATTGGGAAGATTCAAGGGTAGTGTTAATCTCAGTAATCTGTCCCTCAATCAAAGAATCAATCTTGAGAAAAACTGTATATAAATTGTCGTCTCTGGTTGCGATTCATGCCTTCAACAATGCATGTTTGCTCTCGGCCCGCTTTGTGGTCTCCAACCCGAAATATAAAAACTTACCCGTACAAACTCTCAGAAACTTATGGGTGCATGTATTTTATCATTCATCAAACAATTATCCTAAGAACCACTGCATTCTATGCCACTTGGTCTTCAATTTTTCCAATATCTCATTATACTCCTACTTATTGGAGGAGTTAATTAATCTGGTGCCATGTAGTGTTTACGAACAATTCTGCTTCACTATTTACAATCTTCGGAGTTAACTTTCCAACAATATTTTGATCAATATGTCTTCTGCAGAGCATGTGGTATGAATTATTGAAGACTAAAGAGATAACTACCATCAAACCTAACTCCTTGCTAGTTACAATCACGGTAGGCTCGGGAGATTCGAAATATAGGTTCTTAAGCTGTTGCAACACCCATTCATAAGTTTCAGCTTTCTTATTCCGCATGAATGCAGTAGCTATGGTGAAAGTCTTTCACGTAGAAGTCATCAGGACAACCTCAAGCAACGATATTATACCTAAGTAATACAATATAATATAATACAAATTTAATAATAAGAAAATAAATCATTTTATAAATTGAACATGTATTTACTTTTAAAATACAATGTCCAGTAGAACAATAAAAGAGGAAGGGAAACTCACATGTTCGTTTTATAGGTCATATCCATTATAAAGACAGAGGTTCATATCATAAGAATATATACCGGCTGCGCAACAACGATATCGCTTAGAATATTGTTTTCTTGATAGTTTCTCTAGTAACACATATATCCTCGCTGGTTACATCGATGAAGTACTTCTTCTACCTTGCTGTGTCCCTTCTTCTTCAAAAGTAAAAATATACATAATTTGAATTTTAGAGCTCAAAAGCACATAATTTGAATTTTAGAGCTCAAATTCCTGGAGGGACAGTGGTAAGAAAGGGCTCAAAATATATATAATATGAATTTCTTTATATATATATATATGTATACATATAAAGAAATTTATATATGTAATTATATTTGTAGTAATGCTAAATATTTCAACATTGAAATATTTTTTTTCAAAATTGAATGGTAAAAAAAATATTTTCACATTGTATATCTATGATTGTACGGGGCAAAATATATATTTTTTTCATTAACTTTCTAATTAAACCTTCTAGATAAGAAATGCCACAAACTTGAGGAAATTAGATGCCGAGTTGGAATTGGGTAAGACCGGCCCACTTACCAAGGAATCTTCCTTCAGATGATCATCTTCTTCTGTGCTTCAACTTCTTGGTCTTTGACCTTATTCAAAGAAGAAACAGAGAGCTAGTTTTGTTAACCATGGCCGACCCTATTGTAAAACTTGCTGTACAGAAACTTGGAGATTTTCTAATCAAAGAAATAGCCCTCCTGCAGAGTGTGAGAACCAACATAGAGTGGCTGCAGAATTAGCTAGCCTATGTGCGATCTTTCATAAAAGATGCTGAAGAAAAACAGTGGAATGATCAAAGAGTACTCCAATGGGTATCTAAAATCATGGATATTGCTGATGACACTGTCAAAATTCTTGACAATTTCACCCTTAAGATAGAAGACGGCGGCGGTTTTGGATCTCCAAATTTAGGGCTTGTTCATCGCCTTTAAGGCTGTGTTTGCTTTCTCCGTAAAGAAGCTAATCCGCACGATATTGAACAAGAAATTGAATCCCTCAAAGAAAGGGTTGTTGATATTTCTCGCGAACGAGAGACTTATGGCATAAAGAGCTTTTTTAATGTAGGGGAAATGGGCTCTAATAGCAGGTCGAATGCGAAGATAATTAGGATATCGGCTTCTTAGTCTGATCCAGAGCAGCTTTTCGTTGGATTTGAAGATGTTACCGAAAGATTACTTAGAGAAATTCTCAAAGATGAACCTCGCCGAAGTGTTGTTTCAATAGTAGGGATGGGGGGTTTGGGTAAAACCACGGTGGCTAGAAAGCTGTATAATTTCTTCAATTCTTTAAAGTAATTTCCGTTATCGTGCTTGGGTTTGTGTTTCTCAAGAGTATATCGTTTTAGATCTTCTTCAAACTATTCTGAAATCGTTCAGAAAGGAGCTTAGTAGAAAAGAATTGGAAAAGTTAGAGAAGATGAATGTTGAGGATTTGGAGCGTGAGATTCGCAGGATTCTAAAAGGCCGAAGACGTCTTATAGTTGTTGATGATGTTTGACATAAAGAAACTTGGGAGAGCTCGAAAAGAGCCTTCCCAAATTACCAAAATGGCAGCAGAATGATTGTCACAAGGAAGAAAAATATTGCGACAAGAACTGATGAAAAATGCATTGTCCATGAGCTTCGTTTTCTGACAGCAGAGGAGAGTTGGGAGTTGTTTTGTAAGAAGCGCTCTTCAGCTGTTAATTATACTGATTGGTGCTCTGTTTCAATGCTCGATTTGGGAAGGAAAATGGTGAATAAATGTGGAGGTTTGCCACTGGCAATCACAGGATTAGGTGGGCTTCTTTCTCACAAGAAGAATTAGAAGAGTGGCTAAGGGTGAAGGATCATCTATGGCGGCACATGAAAGAGGACTCTGCAAAAATCTCCCCTTTGTTAACTTTTGAGTTACAATGATTTATCTAGTAAGCTAAAACAATGTTTTGTCTATTTGTGAATGTTTCCAGAAGACTATTTGATCAGTGTCGAGAAGCTAAAATGGTTTTGGATTGCTGAGGATTTCATACAAGGAGAAGGAAGAGCAGAGGACATTGCAGAGGATTATCTGATTGAGTTAATGGATAGGAGCTTAATTCAAGTGGCAGAAAATTTCTGGGGAAACACATATAAATGCAGAATCCATGATCTTCTCCGTGATGTTGCAGTGGAAAAAGCCAAGGAGGTAAATTTGTTTGATATCTATGATCCTAACAAGTCTACATCTTCTCGGCGTAGACAAGCCATTCACAATCACATTGGGAAATACCTTCCATTCGGTTCTTCCCATAGAATTTTGAGATCAATGTTGCTTTTCAATCCTGATTATCAAGAAAGTGTTAAGATTGGCTTGTTAGATTTCACATGTCAAAGATTCAGGTATCTTCGAGTATTGGATTTGGAGAATGTTAAATGTAGATTTCACAGTGGGAGTAGGAGTTCGTCTCACACACTTGGTGATATTGGCAATCTAGTTCACCTCAAATACTTGGGATTAACAAACACAAACCTAAGCCAATTGCCTAAGTCCAAACTTAAAAGCTTGCAAGTTCTTGAGCTCTGTTCAAATTGACAACTTTGAGACATATATTTTGTCGCTTGAATGGTGATCTGAATGTTGTAAACTTGATTAACTTGAGGACTCTTCGATATGTCCGGTACCATAAATGGGCCGAAATGGATACAAACAACCTAGTGAATCTTGAAGAACTTGCCATAGAACATATTAATCCAATAGAAAAGGCAAATTACTCCCTTGAGACCATTGGCAAGTTAAAGAATCTTCGGAATCTCTTTCTGGGCTGCTCAGTTAGTGCTGGTTTTCCATCATTGGAACCTCTTTCTTCTTGTCGTAGCCTTTTCAAACTATGGTTAGATGGAAGAATAGAGAATCAATCATGGCTTGAGGTTTTACCAATATCTCTCACAGAATTAAATCTCTCGTACTCACTGCTCGACGAAGATCCTATGGCTATATTACAGAGATTAGAATACCTCAAGTGTCTTGAGTTGCACAGTTATAATGGAAAGGAGGTTTTCTGCTGCAAAAGAGTTCCCTCAACTTGAGGCTCTTTACCTTTCGGATTTGCATTCCTTGGAGAAATGGGGTTCTGAAAAGGGAGGATTACCAGTACTTAGAGGCTTGGGAAGACATGGATGTCCCATGTTGAAGATGATCCCCGGAAAGATTTGAATCAGTTGCAATCCTTAAGAAATTGGTGTACAAAAATAAAGATAAAATCTATCTACCACTGCTTGCTGTATGGAGGTGACAAATGACTTCAACTGTCAATGCTGTACCCATTCCTGAAATATCATAACTTCTCTCCGGAGTCAAATTCTTCTGCTTCTCTCTCTGGTGATTTTACAAGGAATGTTTGGATATTTGAAGATTTGATGAATCCTAAGTTGCCAACAACTAGCAATCTTCAAACTATCAAATAAAAAAATACTAAAATAAAAATTAACAAACAAGTAATACTAAATGTACAAATAATTTAAAAAAGTATTAAAACGAAATTATATATATATATATAAACACCATTGTGCTATAAAGTTTGTTCATTCTATACACATATCGATCTAATTTCACTTTTTATTTTAATATACAAATTTTTTAGGCATAAAAAATTTTATAGCACCATAGCTTTTGGCACTTTCAAGTTACTATTTACATTCATCTCGATAATTACTTGAATTTCAAGAGTAAATTAAGTAGTTAAAATAGTGATATTTATAAAAAACAAAATAAAAGTTGTGCACAAAATGTGTAAAATATAAACTTGTCATGAATAATAATAACTATGTTCCTTAAACTAATTCAAGATTTTCATGTTTTTCATAATGTGTCAAAGAGAGTTTAAAATTTATGTTTGTAAGTAAGTAGAGTAATAAAATGCTCCAAATTATAACAAGGGCTCTCAAGTAACTGATAAACAACAAGTACAAAAAAACTTTCTATAGGATAAATGACACAACAAGAAGAGAAGTTCTATACCGAATGTTATTGAAAATAATTATCTTAAAAAAAAATTAAGATTAAATGGTATGAGAATCCATAATTCTGGTTACTGTCGCAAAATAAAAAATAAAAAAAAAGAAAACTGTATAGTCAATCTAAATTGGCTCAAGTCCAAAAAAAGATTCATGGTGGACTTGCTATCAATATAGCCTAACTAGCCTACAAAGATAGCCTAACTGGCACTACAAAATAGCATTATGTTATTTATGTTATTTGTAGATTCAATGAAAAAACATATTTGTACCTTTTCTTGTCTCGTCCCTTCTCTTCTTTTCTTTTATTTTCTATAGGATCTTATTTTATTTAAACCCATAGGATCTTATTTTCTTTTCAATCCTCTCTGAAACTTGCAAACTAGTTGCCCAGGGGTCCTCTCTCCCCCTCTCCTTTCGCTAACCAAACCTAACCTTTCGCCAACCAAACCTACTAGTAACGATACAATTGACAACTTTAATTCTTAATAATCTATTCTAATTTTTAAATCTCTAATGAATTTTTGTTGAATAATTAAGTTCTTTTGTGACCTAACAAAATGAATCTAACCTAATAAAGGATACAAAAGCATGTGAATAAGCTAATGAATGTATAACACTTTGAATTCTTAAAAAACCCTAATAAAAATTCTCATATAGTTTTTTCACCATCGACATAAAATTTGGAAGTCAGTATGCTATGATTATTCACTAATGTCATTATTCAACTGGTTTAGACTTTTTCTTTTTCTCATTTGGCATCTTGGGGTTAGTAGTGCATTCAAAGGAGCAAATATGACCATGGAAATGCATAAAGTCTTGGAAATTCAAATCCACGAGTTAGAGTTAGGAGAATGGTAGAAATGGAGGTCAGCTAAACTTTCTGTACCAGTTTTGGAAGAACTCAATTTTGATGATCTTAAAAACTTCAAATGAACAAGTGCCCTTCATAAACATTGTAGAAGCTTACTGAAGTTTCCAGTATGATATGACTCATTTCTATATTACTTCATTAGGATATCCTAAGACAAGTGTTAAAACAAGCATTCTACATTTAATTTTTAAGATGACACATTTAGTCCTTAACTTGAGCTATGGGAGTCAAATTGGGATTATTCAAGTTTCATTGCAAAGATAAGAGATATCTCTAAAACTTTATCAAAGAACCAAGAGCTAGTTTGATAAATGTTAAGGTCAAACAGCATAGCCAATCTTGAAGAGTCAAAATTGCACAAGGATAGCAAACCAAGACGAGCCGACAGAGGCAGCCCCGGCGGGCTTTTGAACAAATGGACACTTGAATAAGCAACCCGTCTGGCCCCAGGACCCTTCCAAGCCGCCCCAGTCGGTCTTCACTAATTTTCATCAAATGCAATGTTTGACCAATTTTTAAGCGTTTAATTCAATTTTCAGCTTTTAGTTTACCATACTAATGATTTTTTAAGTCCCTGAGACTATAGTCAAATTTGGATTTAAACCCAAAAATCTTTTTAGCCTATAAATACATTATTATAAATACATTATTATGCCTCTTTTGTAACTAGATTTGGATCAAATGATAATTTTAGTTGAGAGAATTCCCTTTGGAGTTTTTAGGGCTCTTCAACCTATGTCACCTAGTTCTCTAAGGGTTTCCTTTCCTGAGTGAGTGATGAATTGATGTTTTAGATTGAGGGTCTATGCTATCAATTGATCATATTTAATTCCCTTTTGAATTAATCCTAGAAGTTCTTATTTCTTTGGTTGATCGATTTAGATCTTCTAATTCTCTAGGATTCTTGTTACCAAGTTGGGAAAGAGTTCTCCCTCTCATTATGGGTTTTATGGAGCTTTGATCTCTATAGGTTTTAAGTAGAGTGTGTGAATTACAAAAAACTTCAATTGAAGTTTTTCAAGCATGGAGGTGATCCTTAGTTTGTGATGGAATCAAATTGCACTTTCAATTGAAGATTTACATCAAGCAGTAATTTCAATGTAAATAGGTGAAATTTTAAAGTAAGAACTTTATGTTGAAATATGATAGCAGTCTTAATTTTACCTCAATTAGTGAAGGTCAGTTTTATATGGGATTAATATGGGAACTCAATTGAAGAAGGGAACTATTATGGCTTCATAAATTATTTACGTGCTTTGCGCTCACTTTATTCGGCCGGATTTGCAGCAAGCAAAACTTTCAATTAGATACATGACACTGCAAGAGAAGTTTGGCGCTAAAAGTTCTTTAAAAGAACACTTAAGTTAAATGATAATTTCATGAAAAAAATAAGATTCAATGGTATGAGATTCCAGAATAACGGGAACTGTCCTAAAAAATTCATCTAGTCCATCTAAATCATATAGGGTTTACTTTATATCTTTTCTTTCCTTCTTTTGGTTGGAAATCCAAGCTATTCTCTTAATTTTTATTCAGTTTGGAAAGAATTTGGTTTGTGGTGGGGTGCTCAGTCGTTATCGTCACCTGCTACTGCGTAAACTATATGTCCTAGAGTGGTCTTCTTTCCCGATTACGTTTTCAGCGGCTCTAAAGTTTCAGATGGCTGGCTTGGGTGGTGATGACAGTGGGTTGGTTAGAAGTGTCCGCCAAAATTTTAACGTTTCTTGCTATGTTGGCTGATGGTTATACTATGCTATGGTGTGTAAACCTAAAGCTACAAGGGGTTAATTAGGGATTCATCACCCACGGATTTGTAATGGTGCAACCTTGGTAAAACTAAGTTTGAGGCTGTTGTACTAGGCATATACTTTATGGAGTAGGGTTTTGTTGTCTAAGTATGGTGACTTAATAATCTTTACCAACGTGGCACTTCTTCCTCATATTTCTGGAAAGGGATTGTGAGGTGCTTTACAATTGTGTATCAACAGTTGAGTTAACAAGTTGGAGATGTCATTTCTAAATCGACGCTTGGCTGCAGGACCAGCCGCTGATTGCTTCTATTGTTACGCCGTAGGAGAAGGAAGGCCAGAATAGGAGAGTTTCTAAGTATTGGGATGAGAGACAACAGACCTTGGAAATTACATTGTTTGGTTATCCGAAATTCAATGGCTAGGTTGCCTGCGGGCATTGTTATACGAAGTGGAAATGTTGAGAAAGAACACAAATGTGTGTGGACTGCAAATAGGTGAAGGGTTACAGCAGGACAGAAAAAGACAAAAAGAAGGAAAGAAAGATCTTATACCCTTGGACCATACTTTAAACAATTGTTATCCGGAAATTGCATAGCTATCAGTTTCAATTATGTTGATCGGCTTTTTGTCTTTTTTTAATGTGAATTTTTTGACGATCTTTTTAGTCAATATCTTACCATTCCTTATTAATCTCACAGGCTTGTAAGGTCTTCTGGAGTAATCTTGTACCTCGCAAGAGTCTCTAGTGAAAGAGAAACAAAGAACTAGAAGAGAAGAAGTTGATTTTTTTTTAGAAAACTTCAAGAACCTTTCATGTTCTTTCCCCAAGAATTTAGGCCTAATCAGGAGAGAGGAGAGCTACCAATTTCGTGATGGCTGACTGATGGAATGAAAGAGTTCTTGATTGTTTGGATAAACTTAAATGAGTTTTGGATACGTTTTAACTCATAAGATCATAACCACTTTCTAGATTCTCTCCTTTCCAATTAAGACTCCAAGGAGTCACTTATATCATATGTTGGCTGCCACCCGAGACTGAAAAGACCTTAGAGTTTCAGCCATGGGCTTGTTCTAGGCCTTGGACTTTCGGTCCAATTCAAAACAAGTAGTGTCCTCTCTATTTGGTCCAATTATTTCGGGGCTTCTTTTAATTAGAAAAATTAATTACAAATCCAATAACTATACAATATGTAATGAAGCTTCTTATTCATTAAATACCTTGGCTTAATTTACTTAATAAATATTCAGGGTCCTAGTAGTAAAATAACCTTATTTCTCCTATGATCTTTTATCCTTGCATTGTGATAGTTAAGTCACCTAGCTTTTATGTGCTACTCCAGAGACCAAAGACTAGATCATTCGGAATTACTAAAAATAAACAAAATACCCTTACTATAGAATAGTAGTACTTCTCATTTCAAATATCTCCATTTGTCACCATATGGAGATATTGACCTCCAGAACAATGGTATATAAACAAGTCTTTGCCCTAAATGAGTACCAACGAGAATACTGTTGGTTTTATGTCCTAAAGCTAATTGACGTAGAATTATAATTTATATTTATTGCAAACGTCTTTAGGAACCTAAAGGGTCACACAAAAGAGCAATATCTTGGATTAATTATAAGATAATAAAATGGACTAATTTATAAGATAAATCAATCCTAAGAACTTATTATTAAATAAATTATTGGATTATTAGGTCTTTGACCAAAGCCCATTAGACAACTTATTATATAAGCATCAACCACTAGTCCTGAACTAGAGAAGATTTCATAAACCTAGTCTATATTGGAACTCTATAGTTTGAAGGAACTAGTTGTCATTAACTGGTGGTTGATCCAAGAATAGTTCGTATGGATACAGTTAGAGGTCAGACCTTGTGCGGCTCGTGATTGGAATAACCTACGTTATTTGTTGCTAGCGAATCTGCTATAGAAGTAACATGGCTATTCCTTTGTTCATATTATTTATAGATTATAAAGTGATTATGGCATAAAATCAACCTATATTTTATATTATATTGGTGTATATTAATTTACTTATAGTGATATCTAAGTATACTTCATTTAATCTATGTTTGATATGATTTGATATTTAATTATTATGGATTTGAATTGTTCACATGTGTATAATCTAGTGAGAAGTTCTTAAAAATTGATATTTTTGAAAAAGTGTTTTTGAAAAAATGTGGCTGCTCCGGGCTTGATTGCAATTAGACGTACTGACACGTGAAATAGATTGATCAGATTCAATGGTTGAATTCAATGATTTTAATTTTTTTTTTAACAAAAAAATCTCGTATATGCTGCTGCTACAGAGGCAGGACGTCGTATTTGGTTTGAGAAACCAAATTAATCAAATTTGTTTTGAGAAAACAAGGTGAATTGATCATATTGTTTTTAGAAAACAAAAGTGCGTTGATCAGATCGATATTTTTGCATGCAAAGTCCCTTTAAGCTTTTTTTAATGGTGAGGACTCATGTTCAAAGAAAAATTAGATGGCTCAAAATAAATAAATAAATAATTTTTATTATGGTGAAGAATTGTTGTCCACTATGAAGAATTCATGGAATTAGCCATGAAAGAGATTATGCAAGAAACTTTTTACTAGCTAAAAAAAAAAAAAAAAAAAAACTCGATTTACCTTCTAATATTATGGGATTATTTCGAAAATGTTTTCGTATGTTTTCTTAATAAACTTTATTTACAAAAAGGTTTTATATATTATTTATAATTATAAGACCATTTGGATTTATTATTGTAATAGTCCAATTAAAGATTTTTAAATTTACATGTGATTTAAATGTAGAAATTTTTATTCTTTAAACGTGATTTAAGTGTGTAGTTAATTCAATTTATGGATTAATGAAAGACTTCTCAAATTTTATCAAAAGTTGTGCATCTAATATGATTAGATGGGGTTATACACATATCCATGATTCGATATTAAATATGTTTTGGGCAATGTATTAATTTGATTAATTGATTACATATTAATACGCAACATGATCATATATAAATGGTGTATATATATATGTATGTGTTTGATATACATGTGATATATTAATGATCATGTAATTAGATTATCTTATTGCAATTTGTATTATAATTAATATGTTGCATATTATGATGAAAACTAATATCTTAAATTTCTTTAATGAAATATTAAGTATTTAGCCTTCCATTATTATAGCAAAATATTTGTTATTGTGAGAATCATCTTATTGGGTCTATGTAGGTTTATTTTCTCGATAATATATATTATGTTATGAATAATGGGTTAGACTTAACAAAAATATATAATTTGATGGGATTTCCTAAAGGTCATATATTTTTTAGGTATGGGTTAGGGACACATTTGATGTGTTTGCCAAGAGTTGGTAACCTAACGATCTAGAAATTGCAATAGTTGAAATTGATAAATGTTATCTACTTTGCGATATTATTTTGATTTGTTGGGAATTCCTCAAGGTCAAAATAATTTATTGGAGGTCTTAGCTCACTAGGAAGTATGAGATAATCTCCAAATCAATATTTAAAGATTATTTGATTTGAATAAAATAGTGGGAGCAAAATCATATGCATAATTCATATCTTATGTTTGATTTTGTTTATTGCATAATTTATATTGTATTATTTATTCTATCATTATTTATTATTATGAAAATATGAGTAATCATATTGTTTATCTATGTTATCTACTCCATGGCACTAATTTTAATGGTTCAAAATTTTGAAATGACAACAAAAATATGAGAACAGTTCTCATGTATATTAAAATAATAAAATCTTTATGTTCTTGATGTGCCTATTTTTATAGAGCCTCCTATAAATGCTCATAAGACAGTTCAATATATTTATTTGCAACGTAAAGAGGCTGATGAACAATCTTGTTATATCATGCTAATCTCTATGATTTTTAGTTGCAAAAAGAGCTTGGAAATCTTGATGCTTATACAATGATGAAACAATTGATATCATTAATGTTTATTACGAATGGGGTATAACTAAAACGAATACAACAAGCAAGTATACCATCACTATAGTATTAGAGACATGCTCGAGATGTCAAAATCAGGGAACTGTAAAGGCTCAAATAGTCACCATTTTACCTAATATTTAGTCTAACAAATTGGATTTTAAGAAATTAATTAAAAAATTGCAAAAACTACTAAAAACAATTAAATGAAAGCAACAATTAAATGCATTGAAATTTTAGGAAAAGAGTTTGAATGAAGGATCCCTTAACTTTCGTCAAATATTTCAATTGAAAAAAACTCATAAAACGATATTTAAAAATGAAGGTTGTGTTATCACACGAAAATCGGGAAATCCCTATCTCTAGGTGAAGGCCGCTCTACACAATTAACTTTTAGAGTAGAGCCTCTTCTCTCCCGGAACTGATTATGAATGCAATAAATAATTCATGTGATCTAATAACCTAAAAGTGCAAAGAATATCTTTATTCAGTTGCCAACTCTTATTATCCAATTAGTTGTCCTAGATTGATCTTCCTTTTTCAATTTCAATTAATCTTGCAAAATAATCAATTCCACACAAATCAATTATCAAGAAAACGTCATTGAACAACAACCAACACATAAAAAAACATCAATTTAATGAAATTCAATAAAAAATCATATCATCCAAAGCTAAGGTTCAACCCTCAATTCAAACAATAGAAATTTAGCTAGTAAACATCCTAACAATATTCAATTCAATAATAGAAATCATAATTAACAAAAGAAAAGAATGGTTAGGTTGAAAAAAGGTCGAATCCAAGATTTCGAATGCCACCCGAGCTCGTCGCTGAATTCGATTGATGAACCCTAAAATTGCTCCATGAAATCTCTTCAATCTTCCTCCAACTGTTTCAATTTTATGTTAATTATAGAGAATCTACCTAATTGAAGAGGAATTGAGAGGGTTTTCCTTGCCCAAATTCTCCCATAATTCATTTTCTCTAAACCTAAAACTATTCTGACTTAAAAAATGGGTAAAAGCTGATATAAATACAAATAAAAATGCATTAAATGCGCTACTGACAGGACCTGCCGAGTCAGGTAGGTCGACCCCTATTATCCGCGGTAGGGTTCTTTTCCAAAATTGCTTGAGTTGTCGAGACCTACCGTGTTCGTAAGTCTAGCATACCATCCGCGATAGGCTTCTATTTGTATGGTCTTTGTGGCTCTTGGACCTACCGCATACAGTAGGTTGGCCTACCATCGATGGTAGGTCTCCTTCCTTGGTGCCGATGACGTCATTTTCTTCGTTTTCTCTCGCTTTCTCTTTTATTCTTCATCTTAGTTCATTATTAGAAAACAATTAAGATAAGAATGGAGGTAAACCGTGTAAATCATATATTTTAAATATTAAAAACATCGTAAAATGACAAAAATAATATATGTAAATGCAGTGCAAAATGGCACATATCAAATACTCCCACACTTATCTGTTGCTTGCCCTCAAGCAACACAAAACTAGGAAAAAACATGGAAAACGTAGAAAGAGATATGCAAAAAGTTTATATGTTGAAAACGACACATGGAAGGACAATAGCACAAACGACAAAAAAAGAAACAAGACTCTACGAATGAAAGAAAGGATAACAAATAAAACAAGAATAAAAACATCTAAACATATCACTTCAATGGGAATATGACTACTCAAACTTTTGAAAAGACGAAAAACAAGAATCTACAATTCTATCGCTATCTTACTAAGATCCTTACTATACAACAGTCTGTGTGTGTGAATTGCTCATGTTGCCTGTCAAAGAAAATAAGGAATGTCAGATTATTAATATAGTGAATAACTTTATTAAGAAATGTACAGCATAACTCAGATTTCTCAAAATCTTTTCACTCTAAGTTCTATTCTAAGTCATTTCCAAATTAGGTAGGATTTTTTAGCTTGTAATGTTAGGCTCGGGACATAAAAGGTGTCAAACGAAAGGAAAGTAAAAACAAAAGCAATTGAGATAGAGCTAATGCAACCGAAAGGAAAGATATCAAACATTATGAAAACTTTCTAGTCATCGTTCCTATCTACCCTTGAACGTTTTACTTCTTTCAAATAAAACACAACCCACCCAACAATACTCTATTTCTTATGAACATATATATATATATATATATTCCAGTGTAAGAGAGAGAAGCTTGAGACTTTTGAGAGACAAAATGAAGAGATATTTAAATACTCACTTTTTTATTTTGTTTTCTCTATATTTTTTTTTTTTTGCACAAAGCTCTCTCTCTTTCAACTACTGCATATACTTTCTTACAGAGATTTTCCATAATACCCTTTTTATACGAAAGTCCTATTCTTTATGAAATACCCCCATATTTATCTATTTTTCTCACTCAAAATGGCTGAAAAGTATGCAATCATTAGCTCAAAAAATTGAGGTTTTACATAGTGTGAGTTTAAAAGTCAAAGAAAGGAAGGGATTAAACCCTTGACATAAAGGCACAAAAGGGAAACTAGAGGTTTGATTTCATAAAGGGATATGCAAGAAAGGCACAATGGCACAATAAAGACCTGTGACCATCATTTTCGGGATCAACCTAGACTGTACCTTATCGATTCAAATATAAGAAAAACACAAGAGTGAATGCAAGGACTCGAAAAAGAATTCACTATGCTCATCGCCTGAGATTTTGAGACTCCTATTGCTAACCGACACTTATGAGTGCATAAAACAATTGATTTTGTAAGAGTAAAAAGTAAGTGCGGTTTTCAAGTAGATCAAGTAAAACACCTTTTTAAAATCCTACGGGTTTTATAATCAAGACTCCCACTGAATATGACAACAAAAACAAAATCTTTTTGGATTTTTTCTAAGTATTGGAAAACGGAAAAAGGGAAAAGAAGGAAAAGTTTTTGGATTTTAAGTGAAAAGCAAAAAAAATGACTCTATAGACTATAACTAAAACTAAACATAGATATACACTAAAACCAAAAAAAGTAAAAAGACATAAATACCCCCACACTTAAAACTACATTGTCCTTAATGAGGGGGCCAAAATAAAGTAAAAAAACACATACATGGGAAGCAATCCCCCAGATAAAAGGCATAGAAATACATATTGGGAAGCAATCCCCACAAATAGTTAAAACAAAAAAGTAACAAACAACGGAAAAAATAACATAAACAACACAAAAAAGAAAAAACATGAAGGAAAATGAGAAAATACAAAAGGAAAAGAAAAAGAAAGGAAAAAAACTCCCTATTACAGACCAAAGTCCGCGCCACAACCTCTATTGCTGCCCTAATCAGGTAGAAAGCAACTGCATAGCTGGGCCAGTATCACCTCGTGGCGGTTGATGGATACTCTCTGATGTGCCAACTCGTTTACATAGTGGCCAGTCGACTCCATCTTCTCCGCCAGCTAGGCCCTATGGATATCTTGGGTGAGGCGAAGCTGCTGGAAAGTAGCCCGGATCTCTATTTGAAACGCATCCATGGGGACTGTAGGAGGTTCATTCTCGGTTGAGAGATTATAAGACTCGTCATTCTCACTCTCATCATCGGATGACTATGGGAAAGACGCTGTAATGCTAGTTCTTGTGGTTTGTTTTCTTTATCAAACAAAAACTGGCAATGTTGCGTTCTCGTAGCTGTTCTTCCTCAGCCTGAGGTATCAAATTTTGTTGCCCTCGTCCCAAGTAGAGCTGCAGTTGTTGATTGTAGTGAATTTTATTATCTACGGTTGCCCTGTCCGTGCTCTTACTTCTTCTGTGAAGTCAACATTAAGAACAACAAAAACATGTGAAAGTATTTTAGGATAACGAAACACGCATGTGCGAGTGGTGTCACACCCAGTTTTGTGCATAGTGTGTATAATAAGCAATGTATGGAAAAGGGGGATTGTGTTTGGAGTTTTCGATCATGTAGAGATTGAGAATTCTCACATCACTCTGTCGGCCCCCTTTTTGGACTAAGGGGTGGCCGAAGAAGTAAGTGAGGACTCAGGGAAGGAGTTGGGAAAAATCACCCCTGTGAAGGATACTTTTGCGATCACTCAAACGTGGCCGAACCTCGAGTCGATCACAAGTCGCATCATAGTTCCAGTTCGGGTCCTCGTCGATTATTTTCTTTTTTAGAATCTATGGTTATGGTGTTTTTCTCATCTCTAATCTCCATAATAGAAGCTAGGCACTCCCTATCTAATGCTATCCTCACCCTCTTGACCTTGGAAAGTATACTATAAAGGTCCTTGTCCATTTTGTAAAACATATTGGCATAGTTCATGGACAAGCTTGGGACAATAAGTTCCAGAAATATGTAGCAGAGGTTCTGCCCTAAAACCCCATAAAGGTTATTCAACCCGAAATGTTAGATAACGGAAGAAGCGAATGATTTTTCAACTAAAAGTTTAAGGTGTTTCCTATCGGTTACCTATTTCTGGGTTGTAGTAGAGAGGTGCTTCGGATAGGGAGAAAGACTTGGGTTGGTGGAGTCAGGCATGGAATCACAAACCCGAACCTTTTTGGATTTGGAGAAGGAAGATGTGGAATTTTTAGGTGCCATGAGGAAGTGAAACGAAAGATACGAAACATGAAGAATACAAAGAACCAACATATCACAAATGTAACTCTAGAACACAATAACACACAAAGAGAATTATAATAGAACTAAACGTAGCCCGTGTGTGCAAAGTGTCTTAACGTTGCCTGTGTGTGATGAAGTGTTACAAGATAAAGTAACGAAAAAAAGGAGCAAAAAAAGGAATGGAAAAAGTAACAACCAAAACATAATAAACACAAAGTACAAAATTCAACAAAAAATGAATACAATTAGCAAGGAAAATTAATTAAATAAAAGTGAAGCAAAGAGTTTTTAAGTTATCTTGGGTTTGTTTGTACAAACCATCGCTATGGTTCGAGTGAAACGTGTTCTCCGCCTCAAACGGGACGCTGCTGGAGTTGTTAGAATCTTCACCGAATTTTTTTTTTGAAATTTTTTGCAAAATTTTTGTTGGAAACACCAAGAAAAAGAGAGCACTATTTATAGTCCAACAAGAAATAAAAAAATAAGTAGAAGAAAAAAAAGAAAAAGTAAGAGGGAGAAACAGTTAGAGGAGGGAAATCAGTTTCAATGGTGGGTATAGGAGGGTGGATTTTTGTGGTGGCATATAGAGAAGGAAGGAGAGAGGGTAGAGATGGTGTTAGAAGGAATGTGAGAAGAAGAAGAAGAAAAGGGAAGAAAAACAGATAACAGAGAGAGAAGGGCGCAAACCAGTGGTGGTGTCGTTGTTGGAGGGCATCGGAGTTACCAGAGGAGGAGCATGGTCACCGGAGTTATGGAGAGAGAAATGAGAGAGAGAGAGAGAGAGAGAGAGAGAGAGAGAGAGAAGAAACAGGAGAAAGGAAGAAGGGAAAGAGGGAAAAAACTTAGGGATTTTGATAGATTAATTTGGGGGGACCATTTGGACCTCGTAGGCAAAAATACAAAAAATAAAACTATAAAAGTCTACCAATAGGATCTGCACATACTAGAAAAACTGATTGGATAGAAAACTACCTCAATGTTTTCTGCCGTTAGGTATGGAGGTGCTGCTATTTATGCTTCGCCCTCTACGAGTATCTATGTGACAAACTCTTCTGCAAGCAATTGGGATGCTAGCCCCTTCGATGTTCTAAAAACTGTTCAGAACGAATCCTGACTATATGGTAATACGTAGAATTTTTGAGAAAGGGAGGCTAGATACTATTATCGTCGTCTAGGGTTAAAGCCTTTTGTTTTTAATTAGATGAAGACGGCTACCGAGAAAAATGTTGACATAGCCTTTTATAGCTATCAATATCAGAACCCTAGTTGTCATCTAATGACAGTTTTAATCTCGTCCGTTTATTCCTAAAATCATCCAATGGTTGGATGAATAATATTAAGTAATTAATTTCATTTACCTGATAAATAAAATTAGTTACTTATTAACTTACCATAAAATATAATATGGAATCTGATTCCCCTTTTGTATACGTTCAACGAATCTGGACATGATCTAAATTCATTAACGTGGACATTGTGCTCACGAGATTGTCTATGCACGTGTTGGTTCACTTAACATTGGCAGTGAATGAAAAATGTCCTAGACATTTATTCACAAAACATAAGCGGCCTCTGGCAAGACATTATGCTTACCCAAGTTAAGTAAAAGCAATAATAACCTAGCATCAGTTTTAATATTTAGTCCTTTTGTCACACGATATCCTAATTAAGTATAAAGCATAGACCGAGTCATCCTTATAAAACTTAATCAACTATTTACTTGATCCCTAGGCAGACTGTTTCGATAAATAAAATTAATAACACCTTATTAATACTTATTTGAGCATAGTCATGCATATTTTCCTGTCTTCCTAATCAAGGGGCACATGTATAACTCTCTCTAATAAGATAGGGACAAATCCCTTTCACTATCTCCAATATTCAAGCCATGACAAGAAATAGCATAACCAATAGTCATAATAATCATCTAATTAAAAGTGATGTTTGACTATGTCAAAACATATTTTCTCTCCATGCAAGAAGCATTAGAAACATTTGGTCAAAGGACACCAAATATAAAACTAAGAAGAAATACTTATGACTGGAACCCATGCAATATTTCTTCTTCACTTTGGGTCATGTCCAATGCAATGTTCTCAATATGTATTTATGAATTGATTTTATATCTCATATTCATGATCAGTAAAACTTGATCATCAATCAACTTCATACTAGTTTAATAATAGATGTAATAAAACTAGGGATAAACATGAATAGTATTTTTTTAGCAATAAAGGGTTTACTATTAAGTCACATTCTTGAAGACCAAGAGCATAAAATACAATTCAAAAGACATGCCTCATAAATCATAAATGTAAGTCAATTGGTCTAGGGTATATACTAACATAACATGCTCTCTCAGGTTCACTTCGGTGTTGCGAGGAAGAGTTCCCAGAGTCCTCTCCATACTAACTTGACCAGCTGCCTAATCTGTTTCTCTAGATTTCAAGTCAAGGCTTCTTGGTTCCTTTAGGTACCCTCTATAGTTCTCATTCTAGTATCAATGGCATTCATGAATTTCATCGAGCTCTTCCAAATTAGCTTCTACTAGTAGAGGATCCTGCGGAACTGCATCATATGGGAGTTGCTGGGTGGACCTCTATTTTGGAATCTCGGAGATTGTTGTTGTCTTTACTGTCTTTGCTCACCCCAAGAGAAGTTTGGGTGGTTCCTCCTGTTGGAATCCGTAGGCAAAAACAATGTAAAATAAAACTACGGAAATCCACCAACAGGATCTGCACATACTAGAAAAATCGATTGGATAGAAATTACCTCAATGTTTTGATTGTTCGTTGTGGCGGCGCTGCTTTGTACGCTTCGCCCTCTACTGGTATCCACGCGAAGAACTCCTCTGCAAGCGATCGGGATGCTAGCCCCTTCTGTGTTCTGAAAAATGTTCAGAACTGATCCTGACTATCTGGTAATCGGTCGTATTTCGGAGAGAGGAGGCAAGATACTATATCGCCGTCCTAGGGTTTAGGGTTTGTTTTTCTTTATTCAGATAAAGGACGGCCACCAAGAAAAGGTTAACATAACCTTTTATAGCTGTCAATATCAAAACCCTAACTGTCATCTAATGACAGTTTAATCTCGTCCATCTATTCCTATAATCATCCAACAGTTGAATGAGTAGTATTAAGTAATTAATTTCATTTATTCTATTAAATAAAATTAATTACTTATTAACCTACCAGAAAATACAATATGGAATCTGATTCCCCTTTTGTATACGTTCAACGAATCTGGACACAATCTAGATACACTGAACGTGGACATTATGCTCACAAGATCGTCTATGCGTGTGACCTCGTAGGTTCACTTAACGTTGGCGAGTGAATGAAAAATGTCCTAGACATTTATTCACAAAACATAAGCGGCCTCTAGCAAGACATTATGCTTACCCAAGTTAAGTAAATGTAATAATAACCTAGCATCAGATTTAATATTTAGTCCTTTTGCCACACGATATCCTAATTAAGTATAAGGCATGGATCAAGTCATCCTAATAAAACTTAATTAACCATTTACTTGATCACCAGGCAGACTGTTCCAACAAATAATATTAATAACACCTTATAATACTTATTTAATGGCCATGCATATTTTCCAGTCTTCCTTATCAAGGGGCCCATGGATATCTCTCTGTAAAAAGAGAGGGACAAATCCCTTTCACTATCTCCAATATTCAAGCCATGACGAGAAAATAAGCCAACCAATAATCATAATGATCACCTAATTAAAAGTGATGTTTGACTATGTCAAAACATACTTTTCTCCCCATGCAAGAAACATTAGAAACATTAGGTCGAAGGACACCAAATATAGGACTGAGAAGAAATACTTATAACTTAAACCCATGCAATATTTCTTCTACACTTTGGGTCATGTCCAATACAATATTCTCAATATGTATTTATGAATTGATTTTATATCCCATATTCATGATCAGTAAAACTTGACCATCAATCAACTTCACACTAGTTTACAAGATGTAATATACTAGGGACAAATAAGAATAGTATTTTATTAGCCATAAGGGTTTTACTATCAAGTCACATACTTGATGACCAAGAGCATAAAATACAATTCAAAAATACATGCTTCATAAATCATAAATGTGAGTCAATTGGTCTTAGGGCATATACTAACAATCTCCCACTTGCCCTACCACCAATTTGACATGACTCTCAAACCCATTGACCTTGTATGACTCTCATGCTTAAGTTGTGGGAGTGGCTTTGTCAATGGATCTGCGACATTGTCATTGGTGTCTACTTTGCAAATTTTAACATCTGCACGCTCAATAATTTCTCGAATGAGATGGAAATGCCTGAGAATATGTTTGGATCGTTGATGAGATCTAGGTTCCTTCGCTTGTGCAATGGCTCCTCTATTATCACAATATAGGTCCACTGGGTTCACAATGCTAGGAATTACACCTAGTTCTGTGATGAACTTTCTGATCCAAATCGCCTCCTCGGGCCGCATCGTAGCGACCACATACTCACCTCCGTAGTAGAATCGGCCACGGTATCTTGCTTTGAACTCTTCCAGCTCACAGCACCTCCATTCAAACAAAACATAAATCCAGACTGCGATCTAAAATCATCTACATCAGTCTGAAAGCTAGCATCCGTGTAACCATTTACAACAAGCTCTCCGTCCTGTCCTCCGTAGATCAGAAACAACTCTTTAGTCCTTCTTAAGTACTTGAGAATGTTTTTTACTGCAGTCCAATGCAGTTCACCAGGATTTGACTGAAATCTGCTAGTCAGGCTTAATGCATACGAGACATCCCAGGGCGAGTGGATAACATGGCGTACATGATAGATCCAATCATGCAAGCGTAAGGAATCTTACTCATGCGTTCGTATCCTCCCTTGTGGTAGGACTTTGAGACTTACTGAGTTTAACGCCATGTGACATTGGCAAGAATCCTCTCTTAGAATCTTGCATACTGAACCTTTTCAGTACCTTGTCAGTATATCCACTCTGACTTAGGCCAATAAGCTTTTTAGATCTATCTCGATAGATCCTAATGCCTAGAATATAGGCCGCTTCGCCTAAATCTTTCATTGAAAAACACTTCCCCAACCAAGTTTTTACACTTTGCAAAGTGGGGATATCATTTCCAATTAACAAGATGTCATCGACATAGAGTACTAAGAAGACTACTGCATTTTCTGTAACCCTTTATAGACACAAGGTTCATCCTCATTCTTGATGAAATTGAATTCTTTAATTGCTTCATCAAAATGAAGATTCCAACTTCGAGATGCTTGTTTCAAGCCATAAATGAATCTTTGAAGTTTACACACTTTACTAGAATTCGAAGGATGAATAAAACCTTCAGGTTGTGTCATATACACATCCTCCAGTAGATTTCCATTAAGAAAAGCAGTTTTAACATCCATTTGCCATATTTCATAATCATAAAATGCTGCAATGGCAAGTAGAATTCTAATTGACTTAAGCATTACAACTGGAGAAAATGTTTCATCATAGTCTATACCATGAGTTTGTCTATACCCTTTTACTACCAATCGAGCTTTGTAAGTGTGCACATTGCCATCCATGTCAGTTTTCTTTTTGAAAACCCATTTACACCCTATGGTCTTGCAACCTTCAAGTGGATCAATCAAAGTCCAAACTTGACTATCATGCATGGATTGCATTTCTGATTTCATAGCCTCTAGCCATTTGCTAGATTCAGGACTACGAATAGCATCTTGGTAGGAATTAGGTTCACCTTGATCAATAAGATCAATATTGTGATCCTCAGTCACAAGAAATCTATATCTCTGTGGTATCTGAGAAATCCTACTAGACCTTCTTGGCCCTTATGTCAAAGGTTCGAGCTCGGGTATGAATACGTGAGTCCAACTCGAGTATCCATACTCTGGCTCGTAAATGGTTTGTCTGTCCTTGAGCTTTTTCAAGATGGATTCTACTCCCACTGACTCTTTTGGAAACGAATTCCCTTTCAAGGAAAATTCCGTTCCGAGCAACAAACACTTTGTTTTCAGATGGAAGATAAAAGTAGTATCCTTTAGTTTCCTTAGGATATCCCACAAACAGACACTTATCAGATTTGGGTGCTAGTTTTTCAGATAATGATCGCTTCATATAAGCATCACATCCCCAAATTTTGAGAAATTCTAAACTAGGTTGTTTCCCGGTCCATATCTCCTATGGTGTTTTCTGAACAGCTTTAGATGGAACTCTATTTAATATGAATGCAGCAATTTCTAGAGCATAACCCCAAAAAGAAATTGGAAGATCTGTTTGACTCATCATAGATCGAACCATATCCAATAGAGTTCAATTTCTGCGTTCAGACACACCATTCCATTGTGGTGTTCCTGGTGGAGTTAATTGTGATAATATCCCACAATTTTTTAGATGTTCGTTAAACTCTTGGCCTAAGTATTCACCACCTCGATCTGATCGAAGTAATTTGATACTCCTTCCAAGTTGATTCTGTACTTCATTTTGAAATTCCTTAAACTTTTGAAAGGAATCATATTTATGTTTCATTAGATAGACATAACCATATCTACTGAAATCATCTGTGAATGTAATGAAATATTGAAAACCTCCTCTGGCTTGTGTGTTCATTGGCCCACATACATCAGTATTTATAAGTTTCAATAAATCGGTAGCCCTTTCACTTTGCCCTGTAAATGGACTTTTAGTCAATTTTTCCCAATAAACAAGAATCACATTTTTCATAAGACTCAAGGTCGAATGAAGATAAAAGTCCATCTTACTGGAGTTTTGATATGCGTTTCTCATTTATATGGCCCAAATGACAATGCCAGAAGTAAGTTTGATTTAATCATTAGATTTAAATTTCTTTGTATTTATGTTATAGATGGGCTTACTAATGGAATCATGTAGGTTAAGAATGTAAAGTCCATTACATAAAGAGGCATCCCCATAGAAAATACCATTTTTATAAATAGAACTTTTACCATTCTTAGTATTAAACTCAAAACCATCAATATCTAAACAAGAAACTGAAATGATGTTCCTACTCATAGCAAGAACATAATAACAATCTTTAAGTTCAATTATAAGCCCAGTAGGCAAAAGTAAATCAAATGTCCCTACGGCTACAGCAGCAACTTTTGTTCCATTTGCAACTTGTAGGTCCACCTCTCCCTTTGCCAAAAGATCTACTCCTTTTGAGTCCCTGCACATTTACACAAATGTGAGCTCCACATCCGGTATCTAATACCCATGAAGTAGGAGTAGACATATTAATTTCTATAACGAAAATACCTGAAGCGGCAGTCTCACTGGCTTTTTGCTTCTTCTTTTCTTCCAAGTAGAGCTTGTAATTCCTCTTCCAATGACCAGGTTCATTGCAGTGGAAGCAAGTCCCTTCCTTTGGTGGTTTAACCTTGGGCTTGGGCTTCTGCTTGCCTTTACCCTTTTTGGCCATATCATTTCCCTTTCCCTTTCCCTTTCCCTTGTTCTTCTTGAACTGCCCCTTCTGAACCATCAGAACATTAGGAGTAGACTTCCTAATGTTTTGTTCAGCCTGCTTGAGCATCCCGTGCAATTCATTTATGGACTTTTCCATATTATGCATATTGAAGTTCATGACAAACTGATGATAGTCAGAGGTCAAAGAGGCCAAGATCATATCAGTAGCCAAGTCATGACTTACAGGTGCTCCAAGTTTTTCAAGCGGATCAAAATACCCTTTCATCTTAAGGACATGAGCACTAACTGAAGTGCCAGGGGTCATTTTGCAGTTATTCAATGCCTTAGTGGTAAGATATCTCTCTTGACGTGCCTGCTCTTGGAACATTTCCTTGAGCTATTTTATCATCTCATAAGCCTCAACTTCCTCGAATTTCTTTTGCAACTCAGATTCCATCGTAGCCAACATGAGACATGTCACATCGTTAGAATCATCCTTGTGCTTACTATAAGCATCCTTTTCGACTCTGGGGGCATTGTTAGCTGGTTGATTAGGGATAGGGTTCTCAAGTACATATAGCTTTTTTTCTTGTTTAAGGACAATCTTTAAATTTCGTGCCCAATCAAGAAAGTTAGTCCCACTAAGCTTATTCTTTTCAAGCACGGATCACAACGATGTGTTTGAATTGTTTGAGGCCATTATCTACATAGAATTTGCAAAGTAAAATTAAATAAATGAAGCATTAAATTTTCTCTGAAATATTCAACACTTGATATAAATCGTGGGTATGGAATTCATTTTATTCTAATCATAAGTAAGCTTTGACTTAACACCCATAATTAGAGAAAAATATATTAATGGGATTTACATCTAAATGCACCGGCAAAATCCCATATGATGTCCTAGGCTCAAAACCGTTTTGATAGCCTAGTTAAGCCAAACCATTCCAAGCATATGGAAATCACCATTTTCCATCTTCTCCTACTTAGGTAACCATTTATCTCTTGCTTTGGCAATGAGACAAAATGATGATCCAAGCATGGAGAAGTGCTTATGATCATGGAAGATATTTTAAGACTTAATTTTTTTTTTTTTTTAACATGGTTTCAAAAACCTTCTTCCTTTTTTATTTGTATATTATTTCACAAAACATATATCAAAAATAAAAGGAAATAAACTAAACATCACATGCATAATATATATACATCAAATAAAACGTGTCATAGCATGGCCCCAATCCTATATTGACTTCCACGAGCCTCATGGAAGTCAAAGGTCAATCTAGGTAAGTCTTCATCTCCATGAGCTTGCCTCCAATGTCTTGGCCTTCTAATCTTGTTACATAGGATAGAAAAATATACATAGGAATAGGAAATAAAATTAACCTATTCTAGTAAAGCTTGATAATATTACATCAACGAAAACAACGACACGCAGGCCGTATTTAAAAACGTACAACCCATTAGCAAAATAAGCTAATCAATCACAAGAGGTAAAGGGTCATGCTATGCACCATGCATCTAAAGATAGGAAGAAAAATGCAAAGAAACAACAAGGGGGGTTCCGGGGGCGAAGCCCCCGGAAAGAAAAACGAATTTTTCTTTCTAATTCATTGAATAAGTTATTGCCGTCATAAACCCTAAAATCATGCCGCCAGAAATTTTGTTTAACAGTTAAACATTAAATCATGTGATTCTGCATATTAGTTTAACAATTAAATTGCACAGATTACAGATTGTACGCCAAACAATTTGGCAGTAACAACATTCTGTTTGATTAATCGCATTAATAAGTAAAACAGAATATGATATATGCGAATCCTATAATTCAATTTACTCTGATTATTACACTAATCAGAAACCTTACTATAAGGCCGATTGAAAACATGTGTAATCAAAGCGGTAACAGATAAAATCAGTAAAACTAGTATGTACGTGGCTCTGATACTACTGTTGGAATCCGTAGGCAAAAACAAAGTAAAATAAAACTACGGAAATCCACCAATAGGATCTGCACATACTAGAAAAACCGATTGGATAGAAATTACCTCAATGTTTTGATTGTTCGTTGTGGAGGCGCTGCTTTGTACGCTTCGCCCTCTACTGGTATCCACGCAACGAACTCCTCTGTAAGTGATCGGGATGCTAGCCCCTTCTGTGTTCTGAAAACTGTTCAGAACTGATCCTGACTATCTAGTAATCGGTCGTATTTCGGAGAGAGGAGGCGAGATACTATATCGCCGTTCTAGGGTTTAGGATTTTGTTTTTCTTTATTCAGATAAAGGACGGCCACCAAGAAAAGGTTAACATAACCTTTTATAGCTGTCAATATCAAAACCCTAACTGTCATCTAATGACAGTTTAATCTCGTCCGTCTATTCCTATAATCATCCAACGGTTGAATGAGTAATATTAAGTAATTAATTTTATTTATTCTATTAAATAAAATTAATTACTTATTAACCTACCAGAAAATACAATATGGAATCTGATTCCTCTTTTGTATACGTTCAACGAATCTGGACCAAATCTAGATACATTGAACGTGGACATTATGCTCATAAGATCGTCTATGCGTGTGACCCTGTAGGTTCACTTAACGTTGGCAGTGAATGAAAAATGTCCTAGACATTTATTCGCAAAACATAAGCGGCCTCTAGCAAGACATTATGCTTACCCAAGTTAAGTAAATGTAATAATAACCTAGCATCAGATTTAATATTTAGTCCTTTTATCACACGATATCCTAATTAAGTATAAGGCATGGATCAAGTCATCCTTATAAAACTTAACTAACCATTTACTTGATCACCAGGCAGACTGTTCCAACAAATAATATTAATAACACTTTATTAATACTTATTTGAGCATGGCCATGCATATTTTCCAGTCTTCCTTATCAAGGGGCCCATGGATATCTCTCTCTAAAAAGAATCCCTTTCACTATCTCCAATATTCCAACCATGACGAGAAAATAAGCCAACCAATAATCATAATGATTACCTAATTAAAAGTGATGTTTGACTATGTCAAAACGTATTTTTCTCCCCATGCAAGAAACATTAGAAACATTAGGTCGAAGGACACCAAATATAAAAATGAGAAGAAATACTTATAACTTAAACCCGTGCAATATTTCTTCTTCACTTTGGGTCATGTCCAATACAATATTCTCAATATGTATTTATGAACTGATTTTATATCTCATATTCATGATCAGTAAAACTTGACCATCAATCAACTTCACACTAGTTTACAAGATGTAATATACTAGGGACAAATAAGAATAGTATTTTACTAGCCATAAGGGTTTTACTATCAAGTCACATACTTGATGACCAAGAGCATAAAATACAATTCAAAAATACATGCTTCATAAATCATAAATGTGAGTCAATTGGTCTTAGGGCATATACTAACACCTCCACCCTGGATTATACGTGTTGGATAGGGGTTATTACCTCTACATGTTCTCTTGCACATAATCGACTTGCTCTATAGGATCTCCCATACTAGAACCTTCATGATTAGGATAACTTACATTGCAGAAGTTGCAAAACATGACTTGCTAATTCATTTTATTTTCAGGTGCAGTAGTCAAGTTCCCAGTCTCTTGCTCTATCATTACTACCTATCAAGCTTCCATAGCAGTGATAGCATCTACATTATGAACTCCAGCAGGTCTTGGATTGGATCTCTATCTACCCCAGGTATAGCTATTCATAGCTATTTGCTCGAGTTGGTCATACACATGTTTGCTATCTTGTGATCTGTAGAACCACCAGCAGAGGCGTCAATTAGCTATCTTTCCCGAATGAGACTTCATTATGGAAGGACTGAATTTGAATCACCAAATCTAATCCATAGTGGGGACACTTCCTTACTAGCTCCTTCCATCTTTCCGAAGCCTCATAGAGGCTTTCACCATCAATTTGTTGGAATGATAGGATCTCGTTCCTAAGCTTTACTGTACGACCCGGGGGAAAGTAACTTTCTAGAAACTTCTTGGATAGTGAATCCCCTTATGTAATCGAGTTGAAAGGTAATGACTTGAGCCATGATTTCACCGTCCCCCTTAGAGAGAATAGGAAAAGACGAATTATATTGGCATCCTCCGAGACTCTGTTGATCTTAAAGTTATTGCACACTTCCATGAAATTGCCAATGTGCGCATTAGAATCTTACTCAGGGATTCCATCGAGCTGTACGTTGTTCTGTAACATTTGGATCAGGTTCGGCTTGATCCCAAAGTTGTTTGCTTTTACCCTTGGCCTGGCTATACTAGACTGCGTCCCATAGATGGACAGTCTAGCATAATCTGCCATTGTCCTCTCTACTGTTGGTGGTGGTGTATAGTACAACCAATGGATTTATGTAAGGTGGAGTCTCTTAACCTTCTTCCATCTTCTCAACAGCAATGTTAGTGTTGTTTTTCGCCATCCCAAACTGAAGAGCGCGGCGAGCACTCCGCAGCGAATGCTCGATCTCTCGATCGAATGTGACTAACTCACCCTTTTCTTTCGGGGCATAAACTAGTTACCCAAACCTGAAACAGGTAAACCACAATCAAAGTCCACAAATAATAAGTCACAAATCAAGATATAAGCCAAAGATAAACCAATAATTGCAACAGTAACGAACAATGAAAACAAAAACCAGAACAAAAAAAAAAAAAAAAGAAAATAAAATGACTAAAGCACAAGAAAAACAGTTTTCTTTAATTTGTCGTTCCCTAGCAACGACACCAAAAACTTGATGTTTATTATGAATGGGGTATAACTAAAACAAATGCAACAAGCAAGTGTACCTATCACTGTAGTATTAGAGACGCACCTGAGTTGTCGAACTAAGGGAATGATAAAGAATCAAATAGTCACTATTGTACTTAATGTTTAGTCTAACAAATTGGGTTTTAAAAAATTAATTAAAAAACTAGAAAAAACTACTAAAAGAAATTAAATGGAATAAAAAATTAAAGGTATGAAATTTTAGGAAAAGAGTTTGAATGAAGGATCCCATTAACTTTTGTCAACTATTCCAATTGAAAAACTCATAAAACGATGTTTGAAAATGAAGGTTGGATTATCACACGAAAGTCGGGCAATCCCTATCTCTAGGTGAGGGCCACTCTACTCACTTAAAATTTAGACGAGAATCTCTTATCTCCCTAACAGATTATGAATGCAATATACAATTTTGGATGATCCAAAAACCTTAAAGCGCAAAGAATATCAATTGCCAGCTCTTATTATCCAATTAGTTGCCCTAGATTGATCTTCCTTTTTCAATTTCAATCAATCTTGTAAATTAATCGATTCCACGAAAATCAATTATCAAGAAAACATAACTGAACAACAACCAACACATGAAAAAATATCAATTTAATGAAATTCAATCAAAATTCATATCATCCAGAGCTGGGGACAAACCCTCAATTCAAGCAATAGAAATTTAGCTAGTAAACATCCTAACAATATTTAATTCAGTAATATAAATCATAATTAACAAAAGAGAAAAATACTTAGGCTGAAAGAGGGTCGAATCCACAGTTCTGAATGCCACCTGAGCTTGTCTCTCGATTCAATTAATGAACCCTGAAATTTCTCCGTGAAATCTCTTCAATCTTCCTCCAAGAGCTTCAATTTTTATGTTAATTATAGAGAATTTACTAATTGAAGAGGAATTGAGTGCGTTTTTTGGCTCGAATTTGCCCCTAATTCCTCCTCTCTAAATCTAAAATTTTCTTCCTTGAAAAAGGGGTGAAAATTGATATAAATACACAAAAAAATGCATTAAATGCGCTGTTGATGGGACCTACCATGTAGAGTTCTGTTCCAAATTTGCTTGAGTCGTTGGGACTTGCTACCTCCAATAGGTCTAGCCTACCATCTGCAGTAGGCTTCTTGTGGCATGGTCTTTGTGGCCCTTGGATCTACCACGTGTGGTCGTTTGACCTACCGTCGGTGGAAGGTCTCCTTCCTTAGTGACGGTGGCTTTGTTTTCTTTGTTTTCGCTCCGTTTTCGCCCATTTTCACTTTTATTCATCGTCTTCTTCATCGGGAAGCACCTAAGATAAGAATGGAGGTAAACTGTGCAAATTATATATTTGATATATTAAAAATATCGTAAAACGACGAGAATAACATACGTAAATGCAGTACAAAAATGGCACATATCATATACAAGTGCAAGAGTAATGAAATAGATGAGATAACTTAAGAGCTCTATCATTGTTGAATGGTAGAATGATCGTCAATTGCAGATGATGTAATGAAGATGATCTGTCTCATTAAAAGGATGGAGTAATTGGGATAAACTATATATCATGATTCAAATGTTGATCTGATACTCTAATCCTTGCCTCCAAGCTTTCTCTATGGGAATTTTTAACATGAACAATGTTGAGATACTACCTTGTCTTATTTCCTTAATATGTTTAAGACGTGTGAAGAAGTAATATTAAAGGAAAATGGTAAAAAGTGGTCATGTTTTGGTGGTTGGTTCCTTTAAAAAAAGGCGGAAGAAAGGTAAAGCTAATCTTAAAAAGACTAGACAAACTACCATCAAAGCTCAACTTATGATCAAGAAGGATAAAAAGGATAAGGGCACATGCTTATATTATCGCGATGATAGCCATTGGAATAGAAACTACAAGGGAGTTCTTGGATAAGCTTGAAGAAGCTTGGTGAAGCTTCAAATTCAAGTATAATATCCATTATTGAAATCAATGTTTCTACTTCTAATTAAGATTCTTGGGTATTAGATACTGGTTTTGGATCTCATATTTGTAGAAACATGCAAGATTTTAGAATTAAGAAGTAGGAATTTGGAAAAAAAAAATGAAATAGACATGCATGTGGTAAATGGAGCAAGAGTTGCTAAATTAGCCGTAGGAACTTATTATCTTAATTTTCCTAGTGGATTGATTTTACAATTAAAAGCTATTATTTGTTGTATGATATGAAATTGGCAAAGGATTGTTCAACAAATTGCATAGGAGCAACTAGAGAATTTGATGTAGATCACCATTGATTGTAATTTGAATTCTACTCCTTCCCAAGGATCACATCATTTTCTTGACGAACCTCTATTGAGGATTTTAATCTCAACACTAGGGTTGTAAACGGGGTGGGTAATACCCGTACCCACGCAGGTCTATACCCGTTTATAGCAGGTAAGGTTAAAATTTTATACCCGCGGAACCGTACCCATACCCATATAAATTCTATTAAATGGGTCTGGGTATGGTATGATGATACCCAGACCCCTATACCCGTTATAATAAAATAATAATATATATATTTATATTTATTATATTATTTTTATATATTTTTATTAATACATAATTTACACATTTATGTAGGTGACAAATAGGAGCAAGCGGTCTCCAAATGCTTTAATTAATATATTGTATTGAGTTAGGACTTTTGTTTTTATTAGATTAATGTACTGTGAGAATTTTGTATGTACTTGAAATTTTAGTCCTTTAAATTAGAGATGTTAAATGATTGTATTTGTTGAAGGAGATGTTGAGGAAATTATGCTAATCGTGTTATAATTTTTATTTTAGGGTTATACATTGTTTTATATATTTTTTTATTTAACAAGGAAAAAAATAGAAAAATGTCATACGGGTACGGGTATACCCAAACCCTGGAGGGTCGAGTCTGGGTCCATAATTTTATACTCAAAGGGTCTAGGTATAGGTTTGGGTCCATATTTTACTATAAGGGTTTGGGTCTGGGAGTATCCAGAGGGTCTAGACACGTTTACGCCCCTACTCAACACTCCAATAAGAAAACCTATAAGGATCTAAGCCTTTTAAACCTAATATTGAGAGGCTAAGTTCTTTCCTAGATTGATAATTAGAACCTTGGGGAAACAATGGCCGCAAAACCCCAACTACACAAACTAGAAGACCTAGGATTAATTATATCAAAGAACAAGAACTCTAGGACTCATTTAAAGAAAGAAATTAGATGATCAATTGAATTCCATCGATTCATCAACCTAAGGCAATCAATTGTTCACAACTAAGGATATTAACCTTTAGCACGCTAACTAAGAAGAGTGAAGAAACCTAGAGACAAAGAGTTTTCTCTCTCAAAAATTTCAGCAAGTTCAACAAAGTCGTTTACAATGAGTTATAATGGGGTACTTCTAGACTAAAGTCTAACCCTAGCTAACGTAAAGCTTAATGACTTAAAGTATCCATCAAACTATTGGTTAAAAATAGAAAAGATAAGCTAAATAACAAAACCCCCTAAAATAGATTGCATTAACCAAGTTTCAGCCGAACCTTACCGATGATGGTAGGGGGGAACCTACCGTCGGCAGTAGGTGTGTGAATTCCAAAGACTCTGCCAACAGAAGCCTACCAGTAACGATAGTGTCAGGGCTACCATTGGCGGTAGGGTGCCCTTCTCCAACTCTTAGTCAATTTTCACCTCCAATTTGTTCCCTTCATTGATCTTTGCTAGTTGAACAAATTGAGAACAACTTGGAAGCCTTTCTTTGCTCTTCAAAACCCTCATGCTAGTTTTTCTTCAGCCTTGCACTTGTGAATGGTCCAATCAATAATTCTTTAGCTTCTTGGATTTTTTATCTACGTCTTTCGCCCCTCTATTGAAAAGATTCGTCCTTGAATCTTAACCTACGTCAAACAACAACATATCAAAATATGGAAGGTAGCACGAAATGAAAGTCAAATTGGAAAATCGATTACGGAAGCACTAAAGCATTCATGAATGTGCAAAGACATTCCGACATAGGCATCAAGCTTAGGTTTGTGTTACGAAGAACATCATTCGAATCCAATGGATTCCAACCCAACATCCAGGATCAAAGACGACTCATTTCATTCCAAACTTATTGTTGTTGGCATGAACAATGTCATGATTCTTGGAATGGATAAACTTCAATAACTTCATATTCGTCTTTTCATCCAAGAATAAAACATGACCTATATAGAAATGAATCAAATCAAAAGACGTTAGAAGCTTGAAACCATAGTCAACTTCAAGACAAGAATAAAGAGTAGTAGAGTAGGGAACTTGATTGGAAGCAATCTTATTAAGGTGTAAACAAATTTGCCAAAGAAATCTGGTCTTCTTCTCGGGTACATCAATAAAAAAACTAGCAATGGTGCTAAAATCCGTGATGTATTTTGATGTAGATCCACTTTGATTGTAACTTTAGACTCTACTCCTTTCCAAGGATCACCTCCTTCCTTGAAGAAACTCTATTGATGATTTTAAATTCAAACACTCCAATACGAAACCTATGAGAAACTAAGTCTCATAAACCTATTATTGAGAGGCTAAATTCCATCCTAGATTGATACTTAGAACCTTGAGGGAGCAAAGACCTCAAAACCCCAATTTCACAATTTACAAGACCCAAAATTAATTGATTCAAAGAAAGGAAACTCTATGAATCAACTAATGAAAGGAATTGGAATGATCAATTGATTATATAGATACTTAAATCTAAGGCTCAATTGTTCATAATACTAAGGAAATTAACCTTTAGCAAGCTAGTCTAAGAAGGCGAAGAAACCAAGAGGCAACTTGGAGACACTCTTTCGTAGTTTCAGCAAATTCATCATTGTTGTTTTTACATTGAGTTATAATGGGGTATTTATAGACTAAACTCTAACCCTAGCTAACCTATGGTTAAATGACTCAAAATACCCATTAAACCCTTGATTAAAAACTAAAAAGACAGGACAAATAACAAAAACTACTCAATTAACGCGCATGTTTCAGCCTAGCACTATCAGCAATGTAGGGTGACCTACCATCTACGGTAGGTTTGTGTCTTCCAACAGTTCCACCAACAGAAGCCTAACGGTAACGGTAGGCGCAAGGCCTACCGTCGGTAGTAGGGTATTTCCTTCACATACTTAGCCAATTTTAACTCCCAGTTGTTCCCTTGAGTAATCCTTGCTAATTGAACGAATGGGAGAACAACTTAGAAGGCTTTTTCTTGACTTTCAAACCCTTCAAGGCTCTTCAAAGCTTCCTTTAAATACAAAATCATGCCATTATCTCTTGCAACCTGAGTCTCTTCTTTTGAGCTCTAGTGATTGGCCCAATCTTTAATTCCATGGGCGCTTGATCTACATCATATTTCCTATAAAATATTGCAAGACCATGGAAGCTTTTCTCCTAAAAGGCACTGTTTAAATTAGCCAATCTTGGATTGCTTGCACCATATTTGCACCCATTTGGAAACTTTGAAAATTTACCACATAACCTAGGAAAGTACCATATTCAACACAAAACTCATATGTCCCAAGGTCAGCATGCGATTTCTCATTTCTCAAAAGAAACAAAACTTGTTGAAAATGCAAGCAATGATCTTAAAGGTTTTGCTATCATTCAAGATCTCATCAACATAAGCCACAATAAATAAAGAATCCATGCCTTTAAGAAATCTAAGTAGTCCAAATTTAAACTCCATAGATATGTCTACATCAGGCACATTCAAAGAAATATAAAGTCCATGTGGCAAAGCTGTAGATGTAGCCCTTTTATACTTTAAGTAATTATCATTAAACCTTCCTACATCTTCCTTTATGCAAACCAAAAAGAAATGCTCATGTAAAATAACCTAAGCTTTGGAAACATCAATCCATCAAACCACCACTATGAACTTCTTTCACCAATAATAATCCAAAGTGACAAGAAGGAAAGCACAAGTCACTTTCATGGTAAAAAACACCACCATGTATAAGGTACTAATCATTATACACTACCCAACAAGCATCAAATATTTTCTTGAATTTGTTATCTCTACCATGTAATTCCTTAAGCATCACAAAACCAAGTAATTGACCTTGTAAAATAAAGAATAGAATGTAATCTTTTGACAAAGAAATGGCTACAAAATTATCTTTACCTCTTTTGTACTGATTGACATCTAAAAATGTCTTTATGAATTTCATTCCTCTTGCATACCTTTTATTGAGCTTTTGTTGTCCCTTGAGAAACAATGCATTGAGTTTCTTATCATGAATAGTATATCTTAATGTCGCTCTGGTCACCCAATCAATTTGATGTTCCATTTTCTTCAATGGAGAGAGTCCACCGAGTTCCTCTTTGCAATAGAGAAGTGAAACCAGCTCGCCTTTCTTAATGGCTTCTATGAACTCACTCTCTTTGGCATAGAAACATCTTGTGTCTCCATAGTATTATACAAAATTAGATGAGAAAAGATAAACATGAAATTTCCAACATTCTAAGATGGTCTACATTTCTCTTTGGAAACTGCTCTATCAAAGAACACTTTAAAAATTAGATGAATGAACAATGTATCTTCAAATTCATGTTCCAATATTAATGCACAAGAGTTCTTTTGAAAGCTAGCACATAAAATGAACAATTTTAAAAACCAATCCTTGAAAGGTATGTTGTAATAAAGATGCTCAACAACGAAATTTTTGCAAACTTGCTCAAAGGCCTCCTTTCTCAAATTAGATTTTTCAAACGTTAAAGGATTAACTTTGAAAAACTCAAGATTAGCTCCTATTCAATTTTCAAAATTTTTCAATAAGATTTCCTTGAATGCAGACGATAAAATTGAAAACCGAATGTATTTTTAAATAAAGTGTTCAAGGAGTTAATGACATTTGAAAGCTTTTGTTCATTGCAAGAAAACTCAACTTGACCCCTCACAAAAGACATAAGTTGATTTAAAGAAACAAAATCGTTATGATTCTCCATACAAGTATCAAGGAAAGAGGAAACATAGCCAATATTCTCAACAAACTTTCCCAAACACTTATCGTGTAGAATATCAAATAAAGAACCATCTAATCCAAAACGAACAACTATAGACTCAATGGAAGCATTATTCATAATTCTGAAATTGTAATGATTAATGATTCCGCAACAATGAATCCGCAAGAAAAACATAAGAAGAAAGGCATTTCGACACATAAGGCACAACAAGAAAGAGACCACTACCAAAAGCACAAAGATCTCCATATATGCTCACATGAGAAAGATAAGACTCTAAAAGCAATTCTAATTGAGAAACTTAATAGCACATCAGAGAAGGGTTAAGAGAAAGACTTATTGGTACATCTTTAAGAAAATTTCCGAGCTCTTTCTCCATGTTCCTTCTTTTGTCTTCAATTCCTAGCACATAAGAAACGTAATTAGCAATATTGTCATAATACTCATGAATTCTAGGAATGACACAAGATAAGGAATTAAACTCTATGAAAATTTTCTTTTCCAATAAAGTTCCAAGAGAGTTGAGAAAATAAAATTGATATCTATTTTCCATGAAAACAAGTGAGAACAGCTTAATTTCCTTAAAATAAATCTCAAAGCTCAAGTACGAATTAGAGGGAAAGAAGTTTATGGTCTTGATGGACTTGTAGGCAAGCTTTCCATCTTCATCTTGAATCATCAAAATTCTACACACATAAGCATTTACTAGCCAAGAAAGAGTTAGTTTCATTAGCATAGAAATTCACTTCCTCACTCTTTTCAAGTGCTACTATCTCTTTTCTCTATGCTCTTGTTTTTCACTCTTTTGTTTTTTAATGCTCTTCTCATTCATATTATCACAAGAATCCTCGTTAGATGTCTCTTCCACAACATGAATTACAATACTTGCTTCAACTACCTCTTGAGCTTGTACAAGCTTATTCACTTCTGAAAATTCTTCAATCATTGATGGTTTCAAGGTTTCTACCTTTGCAACTCTTTGAGATGGCATGGAGAGTTATTTTTCTCCACATCTTTTAGCCTTTATAATGCTCTTTTCCCTTTTCTCTTGATCAAATATTCTTACTCTTTGTTTCAACTTCTTTTGCTCTTAAAATATTTAATGAGGCACCAAAGAATTTAGAATTAATCTCTTGCCATCTTTGGTGAAGTTGTAAGAATTCTTGTCTCCATTGTATATAGCTTTTCTATAATTTATGCAAGGACTTCCAAACAATAAATTACCCGTTTGCATGGGTGCTACATCACATAACACAACATCTTTATCTGTTCCATTAGAGATAGACACCCACACTTGCTTAGTGACTTTGATCTCATCACTATCATTTTACCAATGGCGTATGTAAGGCTTAGGATGTTCAAGAAGAGGCAAATTCAACTTTTCCACAAGGTAAGTACTAGCCATATTAGCACAACTACTACCATCAACAACAAGATTAGTAACTTTGTCTTCCAGATTGCATTTGCGATGGACTTCATGCTTACTTTCCTTTTTCCTTGCATAGACATTCTCATCATGTAAAATCTCTAAATAAACTTATCTACTATAACTATGATGATACTCTTCATAACAATCATAAGGACTATGCTCATAACAATCATATTTAGTATTAACTCTTCCATAATCCCCATAATCATCATAAGAAATATGCTCAAAAGATTTAGTACAAGAAGAGAAGTTACTAACTCCAACATGTCTTCAAGAAATAAAGATTCCATTTCCATGGTTGTTCCCACCATACGCATTGAATCAATTGCCACTACCATGATAGATATTATGTATATCTCTTGTAAGCTTAGATTGATAGTCCTCTTGTTTGCTCTTTACCAATCGTACACTATTTATTTATTGTTTATACCTGAAAATTAAACAAAGAAAACAAAACAAAGGACCTCCCAAATTCTAAATCACTCCCTAAGAGTTTACATCTTTGATGATCACTCATTTTACTCGTGTTTAGCACTCTTTATTAGCTTTGATCACAATAAGCTCACTCTCTTGCCTTTTCCGAACACTAAACACTCAAGCCTCTATGATATCATTTAACCGCTTAGCCAACTCAAACCAACAGCAACAATCCCAAACAAGTAAATCTATCAATGCACTTAGTTCAAATGAGGCAAAATATCAAATACTTGAGGTGTATGAATTTCAAAGAACGTAATCTATGGAATTGAGCCAACAAACAAGATTGATCATAAAAAAAAGACTAGAAACACACAAGGAAACAACTAGAAATAAAAAACAAATCAATTCAAAACAATTAGACTAAACAATGAACAAAAGAGTACTAAGAAAAAATTTTCCAGAAAATAGGGGATGATGACAACCTTTTACTAAAATGACAATATCTCAAACTCAACAAATCTAAATCAGATGAAACCAATTTATGAAGATTTTTCACTCTATGAGGATGAATTTATGTACAAATTTCATTCAAATGGACTCAGTATAACATAAGATATCCAAAATTAATCCACACTTTTTTTGCAGTCATGAAACCAAAAGACATTTCAGAAATCAATCCGATTGAGCAATCAATTGAACTCCAAATTGAGTAAAACTTATTTCAATTAATTCGAAATAAAAGTAGAACATCTCCATAAAAAAACTCAAGAAATTTTGCAATTAATCAGTCAAATTTTCAATTCATTTTTGGAACTATTTTTCTATACTTAGTTTTTGCATGATGTTCATGGAAATTCTATAGATCATCAAGTCCTTCTTGTTTTTTCTTTGATTTTCAGAAAAATTTAAACACATACAACACAAATTGACCTTTAATTGGAGGTTACTCTGATACATTTTGATTGTAGTTTGGATTCTATTCCTTCTCAAGGATCACCTCCTTTTCTTGAAGAACCTCTATTAAGGATTTTAAACTCAACACTCCAATAAGAAACCTTTGAGGGTCTAAGCCTCATAAACCTAATATTGAGAGGCTAAGTTCTTTCTTAGATTGATAATTAGAACCTTGAGGAAACAAAGACCTCAAAACCCCAACTACACAAACTAGAAGATGTAGGATTAATTGAATCAAAGAACAAGAACTCTAAGACTCAATTAAAGAAAGGAATTAGATGATCAATTGAATTCCATAGATTCATCAACCTAAGACAATCAATTGTTCACAACTAAGGACATTAACCCTTAGCAAGCTAACTAAGAAGGGTGAAGAACCCTAGAGACAAGGAGATTCTGCTCTCACAAATTTAAGTAATTTCATCAAAGTTGTTTACAACGAGTTATAATAGGATGTTTATAGACTGAAGTCTAACCCTAGATAACGTATAGCTTAATGACTTAAAATACCAATAAAAATCTTTATTAAAAACTGAAAGACATGCCCAAATAACAAAAACCCCTCAAATAGATTGCATTAACCAAGTTTCAGTCGAGCCCTACCGGTGACGGTAGGGGAAACCTAACTTCGGCGGTAGGTGTCTGAATTCCAAAGACTCTGCAGGCAGAAGCCTATCGCCCATGGTAGGGGCAGGGCTACCTTCGACGGTAGGGTGGCCTTCTTCAACACTTAATCAATTTTCACCTCTAATTTGTTCCCTTGATTGATCCTAGCTAATTGAACAAATTGAGAACAACTAGGGAGGTATTCTTTTCTCTTCAAAACCTTCAAGCTAGTTCTTCTTCAGCCTTGCACTAGTGAATGGTCTGATCAATAAATCTTTAGCTTCTTGGCTTTCCCGATCTACATCAAAACTGAAGAGCGTATAATTGAAGCTTCAATTGAGGAATCTTGGATTTAATTGGAAGGTTTGGAAGAGTTTACAGGATTTGCAAAATGCATTAAAGTCATAAGAAAGTCAACAGAATCAAACTAGAAGCTCTTGGCTATATAGATAATGAAATAAGCAAGGAAGACGGAAGAACAGAGCCTACCAGCAACGTTAGGCTCCAACCCTACTAGCCCCGGTAGCTCTCTAGTTAAATAGTGGAGCTTTGAAGATTACCTACCGACGACGGTAAGTTCCCACCCTATCGTCCCCGGTAGGCCTCGGGACAACACAAGGATTTTGAAGATCATACTTTAATTTTTGTCAAAATTAGTTAGTCTTTGGTTAATTCTTGGTGTCTTGATTTCCAAGTTTGTAATTAACTATATTAAAAAGAATAATTAGGTCTTTTAATCATTAATGAGGTTTTAGGAGAGTAGTTAGGGTCTTTCTAACAATATCCTATTATGCCTCTCTTTCTAAACTTGATGTTTATTTTTGATGAAATTGAGAGGATTCTCTAATGGCTATTAGTGTTCTTCAACCCATCTTATTTAGTTCCTAAGGATTTATTTGTGGTAAATAATTAATTATTTAGATTGATGAATCTATAATTTAATTGGTCATTTTCTAATTCCTTCTTTTCTTTGATTCTAGAAGTTCTTATTTCTAGAGTGGATTAACCTAGGTCTTCTAATTTTTGTAGCTTGGGTTTTAAGGCCTTAGTTTTCCTAAGGTTCTTGTTGCCAAGCTTGGAAAGAGTTCTTCCTCTCACTATTGGGTTTATGTTGCTTAGTTCTTCATATGTTTTTAGTGGAGTGTTTGAACTGCAAAATCTTTAACAGAAGTTGTTCAAGAATGAGGTGTTCTTGGGATGATCATGGATTCAATTTGCAATCTAATTGGGAATTCACATCATTCTAGCTATGGCCATAAAATATTTATTATTTTTATTTCATGTTTAGACATGGATGGTCTTACTATTACATAAAGGATAATTGCCATTCTTTATTTCATAATAATATATTTTATAGTGCTGGTACATTGATTAATAGTCTTTATATTCTTACATTAAAAAATTCAATCTTAAACATTGATATCAAAATACTCAAAACTGATAATCTGGAACATTGATCATATCTTTGGCATTGTAGGCTTGTCATATAAATAAAAATCGCATGACCAAGCCTGCATGGGCGTAGCTCTGTTGGTTCTGGGGCTACATAGTTAGTACCAAGGACCAAGGTTCAAATCCTGGCAGCGACAGTGTGGGAATTTCAACCTCTCTAATATGGGAGGTGGTTCCTTGTGCGCACAGTGCCTGACCTCTAGTCTGCATAGCTGGTGAGTCACCATGATTTACATCCTCCACCTGGGCATCAGCCAGTCTAGTAGGGGTCCTGTGGGCAAGAGATTTAGCATTTTGTTATCAAGAATCGCATGACCAAATTAAACACTAAAATTGAAAAACCTTAGAGGGGGGGTGAATAAGGTTTTTGGCTAATTTAAAAAATCTTTTGTTTGATTAGAAAGATAAACCTCCAATTTGTTTGTGAAAGATTTCTAAAACTCTTTTTAATAAGAATTCACACAAAGCATAATCTTATAGAACTGGCAATTAAGAAATGAGCAAAGAATTAAAGAGCATGCACAACAATTTATAGTGGTTCACTCTCTCCAAGAGCTACATCCACTACCTTGAGCCTCAACCCAAGGATTTCACAAATCCACTAATTTCCAAGTTGGTTACACAACCACACAATGAGGTTCACCCTTCAAGGGTTTTACACCAAAACCTCAACCACAACAATACAACTACACAATGAGGTTCACCCTTCAAGGGTTTTACACCAAAACCTCAATCACAACAATACAACTAGTTAATCAAAGGATCACCCAAAGGGTTTTCCACAAACCTTTGATCACAATAATAGAATAGAGAGAGTTAGGTACAATGTTACCAATTTAGCTTGAGAAGAGGAAGATTACAACTCAATGGTATACTTCTACAAGCACCTCTTTTCTTCTTCTTTGATGGATGATCAATAATGAAGCTCAAGAAGATTTTGTTTGGGTTCAAAAATGATTTGTAATAAAAATGTATTTTTGAAGCTCTTGAAATGTATTAAATGTTTTCAATGAATAATTCCCAAACTCCTTGAATTTATGGCTGATAATTGAGTGTATATATAGGACTTTTTAAGCTCAAAACGGTTGCCTAAGAAATAGGCTGTCAAATTTCAGAAATGACCGTTGCTTCAGTGCAACGGTAATATTTTTTTACATCGATGACTAAAAACGGACGACCGGTTCCGGAAAACGGACTTCCGGTTCTTTGAAACGAGAAAGATTCGGACTTGAGTTTTCTAAAAACGGATCGCCGAATTAAGAATTCGGACGACCGGGTTAAAAATTGGATCGCCGAATTTACGAACAGAAAAGATTCGAACTTGATTTTTTCGAAAACGGATTGCCGAATTTTGTGTCTGTGGAAAAACGGACTTCCGGTTTTAAAAACGGACTTCGAATTTCAGTTTTTCCTCAGCCCAAGTTTTTTTTTACGAACAAAACTTTCTTCCAAGTTTCAAAGGCATTCTTGACAATTTTTTAAAGAGGAGAAAAACTATTCAAAACATCTTAAAGTCAAGAATACTTGGATTTTATCAAAGGATTATATTTTAGAAAAACATGAGAAGAGCTTCATGTATGATCAATGAATCAAAGACTAAGACTAGAGAGTTTTACAAGATAATACCTAGTTCACAAATACAATGTCTTCAATTGATTTGATCTTGGTATGGCTTGATCTCTTCTTCTCTATTTTGCCCTCATCATCAAGATCTTTTGCTTGAGACTTTGAGACTTCATATGTTCTTCTTTTGTTCTCTATGAAGGGTTAGCTAACATACTCACACAAGCACATGTTAATCATAATCAAAACACAAGTAATAATGCCCTTAGGGCTAACAATCTCCCCCTTTTTTGATTATGACAAACACATATGCAAGAAGAACAAAAGAGCAAGAGTAATATGGTGATGCGTCAAAATATGCAAAGAGGCAAAGCATAACAATCACCAAGAAAAGGAGGTAACTCCCCCTTGCGAGTAACTCCCCTTGCATCAATAATCATTGTAAACAAGCATCAATGATAACTTATAAATATCAACAAAATTTTCTCCCCCTTACATCTTGCACTATTTTCTCCCCCCTTTTTGTCATAAATCAAAAAAATTGGAGGAGAAAAGTACCAAGGGATCATAGAAGAGATAATAGCAGGACTTTCAACATAAAAGTGTCATCATGAAGTCCATAAACAACAAAGAGCCTAAAGAGCAATGACCAAATCACATAAAAGCACAGTTGTAATTGGAATAAGCAAGTTAAAAATATGTCATTAAAATTGAAAACAGGAGTTTTGAAAAGAGTTATGAATAAAAAACAAGAGGAAGAAAGGTTTATAGGAAAGTTTCAATCATCTCCAGCTCCTCTTCCTTGCTCAAGTCTCTTCACTCGTTCTTGTGTGTCGGTCAGCTTTTGGTCCAAGGCATCAATTTTTCCATCCAAAGCCTCAAAATGACCGTCGAATGTGTCAAATCGGGTGTTCATAGATGTATGGAGAGAGACTATCATATCCATAAGTTGACTCATGCTTCTTGAAGATGAGCCTTCGTCTGTTCTTTCTTGCCTTTTTTTCTGTCTCGTTTCTCGCCTTTGGATTTCTGCCTCTGTTTCTTCCTCGCTATCTTCTTCTTCAATATCCATATCCTCTGGGTCTTCATCATCATCTTCCTCATCATCACTGTTACCAAGCCCTTGTCCACCTTGGATGTACATCCCAGCTTCGTCCTTTTCAAACCCCATTCTCTTGAAGGTCTGCTGAGTGTATATCTTGCCAGGTCCAATGTGATTACCCATCCCAACCAGATTAATCACAAAATGTTGGAGGATTTTAGTGATAAAACAACCATATGGCAAGCATTTCTTTTGAGAAGATGGGGCAGCTAACATATGCTCTATAGCCATAAACCCGAAATTCATTCTTCTGTGCTCATGCAAGCCCAGCATCACAAAAGCATGCATGTTAGTGATAGAGGATTTATGCCCAACATTAGGAACGATGATGTTTGAAATCATGTGATGAAGCACTCGCCCATATGCATCCAATTTATTCACATTTCTATCATCATGCCGTTTCAATATCTCCCCCTTAGTGAAAATTTCAGCAAATCGTTTTTCACTGTATAAATTGGCATCATAGCATTTCTTGTTTTTGGTATAAAATCTTATACCATCTTGAGGGGGTATCCAAAATAGCATTCAATAGCCTGTCATCAAATGCTATATCCCTTCCCCCAATTCTAGTCACTAACCATTGATGTGAAATGTTATCCATCTTTTCAAGTCTACCCTTGTGGAGATTTGCATAGAATTCATATATCAAGTCCACATAATACAGTTCATTTACAATCAATAGAGGTATCCAACCAATTATTTCAAAGAGATTAGGAATAACCTCCATACCTTGCATATCATCCAAGTCCACCCTATGACCGGGAGCAATTTTTCGGTGATTCCGAGTCCATTCTTCAAACCGAGCAGCTTCCTTTACTGAGATAAATCTATCTGCAGTTCGAGAAACCCTAGCAGCAGCAGTGGCAGCCCCAGTTTCAGCAGGTGTTCTTTTTCCTTTCCCTTTTCCCTCTACTGGGTGCCTCGCTTCTTCGATATTTTGCCCCTGAACCAACTTGGGCATTCTTTGTTTTAACCATCTTTGAACAATTTTGAGGTTAGGGTTTGGAGAGGAGATGAAGAGTTTTGTAGATTGATAGAAAGTAATCAGAGAGAAAGATTGCTTCTTTGTTGTGACAAGAGAGGAATTTGAAGAGAAATAAGTGGAAGATTGAAAACCGGATCAAGAAATCGGATGGGTCTTGAGAATGGGAGTGTTTTCGGTCGAGAGAGTGAGAGAAAGTGTGGAGAGGAATGTGAAGGGTTGTGAGAAAATCTGATTTTAAAAACGCATTCCCGACGCAAATTTGGAAAATTCGGTCGACCGTTAGTGGAAATCGGTCTTCCGGTTTCTGGATTTTTGCAAAATTCGGACGTCCGAGTTTTTGGAGCAGCGTCCGGTTTGAGAGTCCGAATATCTCTGGAATTTTTGAAGAAGGGGGGTATGAGTCCGGTTTTAAAACCGGACGTCCTAATTTCAAAATAAGAGTCCGAATTTTCTTAAAATATCAGCAAGTCAGAAAATAGGGAAAAGGCAAATATAAGCAACACACATAATTCATTAAATCTCCCTATACCAAGTAAGTTTCTTAAATGGCAAAAACGATCTTTTGAAAGAGGTTTTGTAAAAACTTGGTTGTTGAATTTTTTCCCATAACAATTTGCAAACAAGGAAGGTTTGGATTGAATAATACAAGATAAATTAAGCTACAATCCATCAAATAAAGGCACTTAATTAAGAAGATAAACTATATGCAATGTTACCTATACCGATGATCCTTCCAAAAACAAAGCACCTTCGGTTTTCCTTGGTTTAATCAAGAGGGATGCATATCCGGTCATGTGTCTTAGGCATCCGCTATCCGAGTACCACTTAGATGACCTTGACTTGTGTTCCTACAACAAAAGAAGTAGAAGGGTCTTTTGGTACCCACATCTTTTTGGGTCCATGAATGTTAGTTGGATTTTCTTTTATTTTCCAAACGGTTTTAACTCCTCTTTCAATCTTTTTCTTTATAAAACATTTTGTGGCTTTATGACCACTCTTTTCACAATAAGTACAACAAAAGTGTGAACGGGATGAGGAGGCTTTTACAAAACGTGTTTGTTTAGAAAAAATATTGGAATGATTATATCCAATACCATTTTTGTTAAAAGGTGATCTTTGAGAGCCAAGAAGTTTTTCAAAATTTTCTTTTCCCTTTGTGAATTTTTCAACACGAGAGTGAGATCACTCACCTTTTTCTTTAAAGCATCATGATCAATCAAACATTTTTCAAGAAATGAAATCTTTTCACAAAGGTTCTTGTTTTCTAAAGCAAGTATTTGAAAATCATTGTTTGAACACTCCCTTTCGTTTTTCAAGATTTCTGGAGACTCAAGGAGAGATTTGTTTTCACAAATAAGTTTTGAGTTTTCATCAAGCAAAAATTTATTTTTGTTTTTCAACTCTTTGTTTCTTTTGGAAACCTTTTCGCATTCTCCATACATTTCAATAAGCATGGTACAAGGATCATCATCACAAATATCATCAATGAGATTAGATGAGTTAGAGGGTGAAGTTTGTACCTCATTTTCTAGTGCCATGAAGCATATGTTGGCACTTTCTTCTTCTTCATTGTCACTTATGCTCTCGGTTTGTTTCATCATGAATAATTCATAGTCTCTCACCAACATAGCCAACTTTGATTCTTTTTACTTGATTAGTGCCTTCGTGAGTTACTTCAAGTAACTTCCACATTTCATGAGCCGAGTCGCATCCGCTCACTCTATTGTATTCATTTGCATCCAAGGCACAACTCAATATGTTCATAGCTTGAAAGTTTAGAGTCATCTTCCTTGAATCAAGCTCATCATAGTCTTCAACCTTCTTGACAATTCCATCCTTTATAGGAACATAAGGTCCATTCTCTACAATGCTCCAAAGATTAAAGTTAATAGAGCAAATATATATTTTGATTCTAGATTTCCAAAAAGTATAATTTGAACCATCGAAAATAGGAGGTCTATTTGTAGAAGAGCCTTCTACATATGGTAAACTGGAAACATTAGCCATAATAAAATAAAGATCTTTTGCTTCAAGGATGTTAGTCCCTTTTTAAAGAAGCCCCGCTCTGATACCAATTGAAAAACCTTAGAGGGGGGGTGAATAAGGTTTTTGGCTAATTTAAAAAATCTTTTGTTTGATTAGAAAGATAAACCTCCAATTTGTTTGTGAAAGATTTCTAAAACTCTTTTTAATAAGAATTCACACAAAGCATAATCTTATAGAACTGGCAATTAAGAAATGAGCAAAGAATTAAAGAGCATGCACAACAATTTATAGTGGTTCACTCTCTCCAAGAGCTACATCCACTACCTTGAGCCTCAACCCAAGGATTTCACAAATCCACTAATTTCCAAGTTGGTTACACAACCACACAATGAGGTTCACCCTTCAAGGGTTTTACACCAAAACCTCAACCACAACAATACAACTACACAATGAGGTTCACCCTTCAAGGGTTTTACACCAAAACCTCAATCACAACAATACAACTAGTTAATCAAAGGATCACCCAAAGGGTTTTCCACAAACCTTTGATCACAATAATAGAATAGAGAGAGTTAGGTACAATGTTACCAATTTAGCTTGAGAAGAGGAAGATTACAACTCAATGGTATACTTCTACAAGCACCTCTTTTCTTCTTCTTTGATGGATGATCAATAATGAAGCTCAAGAAGATTTTGTTTGGGTTCAAAAATGATTTGTAATAAAAATGTATTTTTGAAGCTCTTGAAATGTATTAAATGTTTTCAATGAATAATTCCCAAACTCCTTGAATTTATGGCTGATAATTGAGTGTATATATAGGACTTTTTAAGCTCAAAACGGTTGCCTAAGAAATAGGCTGTCAAATTTCAGAAATGACCGTTGCTTCAGTGCAACGGTAATATTTTTTACACTCGACAAACTAAAAACGGACGACCGGTTCCGGAAAACAGACTTCCGGTTCTTTGAAACGTAAAGATTCGGACTTGAGTTTTCTAAAACGGATCGCCGAATTAAGAATTCGGACGACCGGTTAAAAATCTGACTGCCGAATTTCCGAACGTAAAGATTCGGACTTGATTTTTCTGAAAACGGACTGCCGAATTTTGTGTCTGTGGAAAAACGGACTTCCCGGGTTTTAAAAACGGACTTCAATTTCAGCTTTTTCCTCAGCCAAGTTTTTTTTTCGAACAAAACTTTCTTCCAAGTTTCAAAGGCATTCTTGACAATTTTTAAAGAGGAGAAAAACTATTCAAAACATCTTAAAGTCAAGAATACTTGGATTTTATCAAAGGATTATATTTTAGAAAAACATGAGAAGAGCTTCATGTATGATCAATGAATCAAAGACTAAGACTAGAGAGTTTTACAAGATAATACCTAGTTCACAAATACAATGTCTTCAATTGATTTGATCTTGGTATGACTTGATCTCTTCTTCTCTATTTTGCCCTCATCATCAAGATCTTTTGCTTGAGACTTTGAGACTTCATATGTTCTTCTTTTGTTCTCTATGAAGGGTTAGCTAACATACTCACACAAGCACATGTTAATCATAATCAAAACACAAGTAATAATGCCCTTAGGGCTAACAAAAATTTTTTTGGGTTTATTTAATTATGAATCATATGAATATGCGAGTCTTATTTAATTTTAAAAAAATGGACTGAAACCCCGTTTAGTTGAAAAGGTAAAAGGTCTAATGAATTACTTGGTCGTATACATATTGATGTAAGTGGTCCAATGTCTAGTTCAATCTAGATATGTTTTTTTTTTTTTTCATATTTCATTAGTTTTACTAATGGTCATTCTCAATATGGTTATGTATACTTTTAAAAGTTCAAGTTTAAAGATTTTAAAAAGTTCAAAGACAAAAAAATGAAGTTGAAAAACAGCTTTGTAAAAAATAATAAAATGCTTCAATTTGATCAAGCTAGATATTATTTTAGTTAAGAATTTTAGAATTATCTTCAGGAGAATAAGATTCTTCTTCAAAGACTTTATATACACCATAATTAAATGCTATGTTTGAAAGGAGAAACTGAACCCTATTGGATATGGTTCGATCCATATTGAGCGGATTTATCCAAATCGTTTTTGAACTATGCCCATAAACTGTGTCCTATCTTTTATATCGCCTTTGAACTAAAGTGTTGATTCTATGTTATATGAGATATGACATAGTAGAAATTCAAACTTATCAGATATGTTTTGGGATGTTTTTCCTTTGTTAAAAAGGAAGTATTAGATAAACTAGATGCAAAATCCAATAAATGTTTGTTTGTGAATTATCTAAAAGAAAGAGTTGGATATTATTTTTACAATCCCAGTGAGCAAACCCTTATTTTCTCATACAATGTGACTTTTTTTTCCTAGAGAAAGAGTTTCTTTTAGAAAATCTAGTGGGAGTAAAGTAAAGCTTGTAGAAATTTAAGAAACACAAACAACTAAGACCTATGAGATGGAACAAAATAAAATTCTACTATATGATGATTTAGTACAAAAGTAACTTTTGGATACACAATTTACTCGCAAGAATCGTAGGTTAAGTCATCTTTCTCTAAGGTATGATGATAATGAACCTACTACACACTTATTAAGAAGTCTTATTTGATAAGGACTCTGGGAAGTGACTACGAGTCATGAAATTGAAAATGGATTCCATGTATGGTAATAAGGTCTGATCTTAGTTGACCCTCCCAATGGGGTAAGACCTATAGGGTACAAATGGATCTTCAAAAAAGAAACATACATGGATGGCTACGTGTCTACTTATAAGGAATAAATGATTGTAAAAGATTTTTCACAACAATATAGTATTGATTATGTTGAAACTTTTTCGCCAATTGCCATGACAAATCGATTTGGATTTTACTTACTATAGCTGCATATTATGAGTATGATATTTTTTAGATGGATGTAAAGAAAATTCCTTAATAGATATTTGCAAGATGGATGTATATGATACAACCTTAGCGTTTTATAATCAAAGATTCTCATAAAGTATGCAAGTTACAAGGAACAATTTGTGGACTTAAGCAAGTTTCTAGAAATTGGAATCTTCGTTTCAATGAAATAATCGAAGACTTGGTTTCATACAAAACAGAGATTGATCTTGTGTATACAAAAAGATGGTGGGATAATAGTAGTTTTTCTTGAAACTTTATGTGGATGACATATTGTTGATGGAAAATGATGTGCCCATGCTTTATTAACTAAAAAATTGTTCTTGGTTTATGGAGAAGCAGAATTAAAAGTACACAAATTTACAGATGCTACCATATAATTAGAGAATTTATCGGTAGGCATAAAATAAAGATAGAGAAAGTCCCTATGGGTGATAACGTGTCTGATCCATTTACTAAACCATTATCTCAAAAAACATGATGTTCATGTATATTCATTTAGTTTAAAACAAATGGATAATTGGTTTTAGTCCAAGTAGGAGATTTTATTTAATGTATGTAATGTATGGACAAAAACCATCTTGTTTTGTCATATTTATACATTTATATTTATGCAATTTAATGATATGGTTATTTATCATTTACTTTTACTATTATTTATGTATTTAAATGATAAAGTCCGAAGGATAATATTTGTATTAAAGAAATCATAAGAGTTTTGAATAATGAGATTCTTTACATACTTACATATATTATTCTTAAATTATCCCTAGTCATAGCATTAAGAAGATGGGACATTGTTAATATAGATAGACTAGCACATGTTATGCCTCTTTCTATTATAGAAATTAGTTGATCTCATTGACTATTGTGTGGTGACACAAAAGCAAATATGTGGATGCTTGTTAGAGAACAAGTTCATTGGATTGACGCACTCAGAGATATCCCTAAGGTAATCTATTTGAGTGCTAATGGAATTAATCTCTATATGAAAGTAGTATACGTGATCCTTCGACTTGAGGTCTTTATAGTATCTAGAATGTAGAGTATTATACTTTTACTCTTATGGTCTTTATCTTTAGCTAGTTATGTGTGCTTTGAGAGTTGGGTATAGTATGAAACATGTCTGGGTAGTTTATGATCAATAAAGAATTCGCCACTTCTAATAGAAAGAAGAGTATATTTCATGTATGGCCATTTGTTGGAATACGACTTGAGAAATGTTTGCACAAACTAAAAGCGTTTTTAGAAAGTGTTCTAAATTCAACATTAAAGGAGTCATATTTCGAGAATAAGAAAATATATAGTTAGTGCTTTAAGAGTTAGCACAAACCCTTACTCTTGAACTAATTGGGATATAGTATGGTTAAAGGATGATAATTATACGGAATCTTGTTCATGGAAAGGTGAAGTCGATCACATGATTTTTTCTAACAGTTGGGTGGTCATGATGCCTGGCTAAAGGCAAATCTTAATCCATAAATATAAGTTTTAATTCTAGGACCTTACATGCTAATTGGCTTTAGTCCAAGTGTGAGTTTGTTAATTTTATGTCCTAAAGCCAATTGACTTAGGATTATAATTTATATTTATTCCCAACGTGTTTAGGAACCTAAAGAGTCACACACAAGAGAACAATATTTTGAGTTAATTATATGATAATAAAAGGGATTAATTTATAAGATGAATTAATCCGTTTTATTATCTTAAATAAGCCCTTCGGTTATTAGATTTTTTTACCAAAGCCCAATATATAGCTTATTATATAAGCATAAACCACTAGTCTTATACTAGAGAGGATTCCATAATTCTCTAGGATTTCATAAACCTAGCCTATATTGGAACTGTACGGTTTAGAGGAACTAGCATCATTAACTGGTGATCGATCCAAGAATTGTTCGTGTGGATTCTGTTAGAGGTCGGACACTTGTGCGGCTTGTGATCGGAATTGCCTACGTTATTTGTTGCAGGTGAATCTGCCATAGAGGTAACATGGGTATTTCCTTTGCTCATATTGTTCAAAGATTACAAAGTAATTCTGGCATGAAATCAATCTATGTTTTATTCCATTGTGTATAGATTGATTTACTTACAAACACCCCTCTACTTAATACCTACTTCATACCCATCAATGAGTATTGGTTGAATGTACTAACTCCTTTCTCAATGACATATACCCTTAGATGTCTAGCCCGATAGTCAATGATTCCCCAGATTGTTTCTTTCTTATCTTAGGAAGCTACCCTAAAGCATACATCCTGGGACATTATTCCAGGCCTGAATCTTATTGATTATCCTAGACAATCACCAAGGAATGATTCTCATAGAAGCTATTATACAAGTTCGTCTTGGCTAACTAATTTCAACTACTCAACATACAAGATTGACCTCATGGCTAGAAGTCTCACCTGTAGCACGTCTAAGCAGAAGGAGCTTAGCTACGGTAGACTTCAAACTTATACACTAAACATGGATTACTCAACCACGTTGTAGCTTCATGTGATACACTAGGTTTCTCTTCCTGTATAGTACTTTCTAGAAAGCCTCTATCATAGGCTCTTGTTCAAGAAGACCACTCATTAATCTAAGGTACAATTATGCATAAAGGAGACTATCATATAATGGCCTTTAATTCAATGGCATGCCCAACTCCATTGACTGGCCAAGAACAATATTACATGTACTTTAAGTAATACCAACTCACACCTTACATTGAAGCACACCCTAACACGTGGATTGCCTACTTAAAGTACATGGACCATATGTATGTATAGTAAATAAACACATAATCATAAACATTATTTCATATTAATTCCATTAAGTATGGAGTTTTCCATCAAATAGAAGACTTTTTGGGCAGAATTCCTATCAAGCTCCCACTTGCACAACAAAGACTGATCTAGTCCTTCAACACCTCTTTTGCTCAAGGCTTGGTAAGTGAGTTTGCCAAATTCTTTTATGAAGGATTTGTTCCACCATTATCTAATTCTTTGGGATGATCTCCTGAATCAGGTGGTTTATCCTCTCAATGTGCATATCTATCTTGTGATTTCTAGGCTCAATGTACTATGATTTTGCTTTGTGCTTGTCACAGATTTCTAGGCTCAATCCATCCACATTGCTCCAAGTTCCAAAAGGAACTTCTGGAGCTAGACCATCTCTTCGGACGTTTCCATCACTACTACTCACTTTTATTACACAGTAGAATAAGAAATACAAGCCTGCTTGATTCTTCTCCATGAGACAGCTCTTCAAGACAAAGTGAAAACATATCCACAAGTTGATTTTCTTTCACTTTATTTTTCTGGAAATCAAAACACATATAGCAAAAAAGAACTTAAGTCATTAGCTCTTTAAACTAGCATATAATTTCACATACTTTCAAGGATCTAAGAATATGCTTTATAACTAGCCAACAAATTTCCCCTTAGTTTGATTAATATCTTCTAACTATGCCGACAACAAAGCAGATATTTGCCCTTGTACAAAGTATTGCGTGAATGAGATTCATATTGCTATAGCGTATGGAATCCCTCTCATTCTCTCATTCACTTATTGTGTCAAAAGACACATTTCTAGAAGATAAGGTTAGACCAGGCTTGAAGGGAATGGAAATTCCTTTACAGTGATCCATGCTAAACCTTGACAAAAATCTTGTCAGTATATGTGACTTGGGAAAGATCTATGTTCTCTGCTTTCTATAGGTAAAAAGTAAGATATGGAGAACATAATTAACTTCTCCTATGTCCTTCATACTTATTTGAGAAGATAGTTGATGTGGAGTGATCTTCAAGAGCATAAAATTTCATCCAAAAAGTGAGGGAGAGAACAAACAAAACAAGTGTAACAAGTAGAAGAGAGAAAGTGCCTTTGAAAAGACTTGAAAATGTTAAACTTCTAGCAACCTTGGATATATTAAATCCAAGACCTCAAGAAGGTTTAAACAAAATATTTTCTTCAAAGTTCAAGCAAGCTAAGGTATTTTGCACCTTAGACCTCAATGAAACAAGAAGAAGACCTCAAGACTAGTTTTCTACAAGAGTGTAGTAACTAGTATGAAGGAATTTTTTTTATGATCAAACTTGAATCTCTTGGAACTTTCAACAAGTCTTCAAAGTGATTTTTCTTTCAAGGAAGTTCACCCTTGAAGAAGAGAGAAAACTAAGCTAAGAACTAAGAATACTAAGAGAAGAACCTTTGTCTTGAAAAATTTCTTGATTAGATTCTTCAAAATGGAAGACTACATATTTATAGAGACTTGAGGGAGAAAATAGGAATTTTTCCCTCTCATATTTTCAGCCCAAGGGATAGATATAACCTATACATACTTGATAAGACAATAGAGGTGTTTTAATTGCATTTGGACTATTCTAGAACACTAGTCAACATATTGCCAAAAAATAGGGGCAGTTTTTCAACTTGGGCAAAAGGGCTTCCAACCATCTACCAAGGTGAATTTTCAATTTCTAACTTATTCAAAAATTTATGATATTACCCCATGAAGTCTTGGAAATCGAAATGTAAGCCCCATAAAGTCTTAGACATCAAAATTTAAGCCTTGAAACTTCTCTTGCTCAATTTGATCCTTGTGACTCTTTAGTTGTTTTGCCTTGGCTCTTGTCACAACTCCTTGATGTTCTTGCATGTCTAACCGGTTCACATCATCCTCTCCCTCTTGAAAAGGATTCGTCCTCGAATCTCCGTCACCTACATAAAATAAAGAGAGATCAGAAACATTAAAAGTGGCACTAACATTATAATGTCCCGGAAGATCAACTTTATAGGCATTGTCATTAATTTTCTCAAGGATTTGAAATGGTCCATCTCCCCTATCATCAAGCTTAGACATTCTTTGTTGGGGAAATCTTTCCTTTCCAAACTACACCCAAACCCAATCACCGGGTTTGAATACCACTTTTCTTCTTCCCACATTTCCTTTCTCTACAAGCTTTTTGTTGGAGTTGACAATGGCTTCATGGACCTTTGCATGAATTGCTTTCGCAAAATCAGCCTTCTTTCTTGCATCCTTGCTTAATGCTTGATCTATAGGCAAAGGAACCGAATCAAAGGGAGTTAGAGGGTTAAAACCATAAACAACTTGAAATGGAGAATGAGAAGTAGTAGAGTCAGGTGCCCTATTATAAGCAAATTCAATGTGTGGCAAACACTCCTCCCATTGCCTCAATTTCTTCTTCAAAATAGCCCTTAGAAGTTGGTCAATTCTTCTATATACCACTTCGGTTTGTCCATCCGTTTGTGGATGGCAAGCTGTAGAATAAAACAAGTTAGTACCAAGCTTCTTCCAAAGAACTCTCAAAAAATGGCTCAAGAATTTGGTATCCCTATCCAACACAATAGACCTTGGAATTCCATGGAATCTAACTATCCAAGTAAAGAACAAACTAGCTACATGACTAGCATCATCGGATTTTCTACAAGGAATGAAGTGTGCCATTTTAGAGAACCTATCCACAACAACAAAAATAGAATCCATACCTTTAGAGGTCCTAGGTAAACCAAGATAAAATCCATAGAAATATCAACCCAAGGTTCTTTAGGAACTTGTAATGGTGTGTAAAGTCCATGTGGAAGAGTTCTAGATTTAGCTTTCTTGCATTCAATACAACTTCCTACAAATCTTACTACATCTCTTTTTAAATGTGGCTAAAAAAAATGTTCATGAAAAATTTCATAGGTTTTAGTGACACCAAAATGTCCCATTAAACGCCCACAACATGCTTCTTTGACAAGCAGAATTCTAGTAAAACAAGATGGTATACACAATCTATCTTCACAATAAAGAAATCCTTCATGCAAAGAATATTTTCCAAAAGGTGCTAACAAGCATTTCTCAAGAATTTCCTTAAAGTCATGATCACTAGAATACATTTCTTTAAGCATTTCAAAACCCAAAATTTTTGTTTGAAGGGTGGATAAGAGAGAGTACCTTCTAGACAGAGCATCGGCCACCACATTCTCCTTACCTTTCTTGTAACGGATGACATATGGAAATGTGTCAATGAACTCCATCCATCTTGCATGTCTCTTACTGAGTTTATGTTGGCCCTTGAGAAACTTCAAAGCGTCATGATCGGTGTGCACAACAAACTCCTTTGGCCATAGGTAGTGTTGCAAATGCTTTAATGTTCTTATTAAAGTATAAAGCTCCTTGTCATAAGTTGAGTACCTCACGGCTGCCCCATTAAGTTTTTCACTAAAATAGGCCAAGGACTTTCCATTTTGCATAAGTACACCACCTATACCAATGTCGGATGCATCACACTCCACCTCAAAAGTTTTCTCAAAGTTTGGTAGTGACAAAAGAGGTACTACACAACTTTTCCTTCAACAATTGAAATGCTTGTTCTTGCTTTATTTCCCATTTAAATCCTTCAGTTTTCTTGATCACATCAGTCAAAGGGCTAGCAAGTGTGCTGAAATTTTTGATGAACCACCTATAGAAACTTGCTAGGCCATTGACACTCCTCACTTCCAATGAGTTTCTTGGTGTTGGCCATTCCTTAATTGCTTGGACCTTACCTTCATCTACTTGAAGTCCTTGTGAGCTCACCACATAACCTAGAAATGTAACTTTCTCCAAACAAAACTCGCATTTGTCAAGGTTAGCAAAAAGTTTTTAAATTCTCAAGACATTTAGTACTGCCCTAAGATGTTGAACATGCATTTCATGTGTCTTGCTATAGACCAAAATATCATCAAAGTATACAACAACAAATTTCCCAATAAAATTCCTCAACACATGATTCATTAATCTCATAAATGTACTAGGAGCATTAGTTAATCCAAAGGGCATAACCATCCATTCATACAAACCAAAGTTAGTCTTAAAAGCAGGTTTCCACTCATTCCCTTCTCTCATCCTAATTTGATGGTCTCCGGATTTCAAATCAATTTTAGAGAAAAGATTAGAACCATGCAACTCATCAAGTAAATCATCAAGTCTAGGTATGGGATGCCTATACTTAATAGTAATGTTGTTTATGGCTCTACAATCTATACACATTCTCCATGTACCATCTTTTTTTGGACTAAGTAAAACCGGAACCGCACAAGGACTCATGGACTCACGCACATACCCTTTTGAAATTAGATCCTCAACTTGCCTTTTTAGCTCCTTAATCTCTTCTGGTGGACTGCTATAGGCCGGTCGGTTTGGCAAGACCGCCCTGGGGACAAAATCGATTTGGTGTTTGATTCCTCTAATTGGTGGAAGACCTCCGGGCATCTCATCGGGAAATACATCTTTGTAATCTTCAATAACTTGCAAAATTTCAGTTGAAAAAGAGGGTGAGTGTTCTTTAGATGAAGTAAAAAATTCCCTACAATACAAGAGCAACACCACTTCTTTTCTTTCAATTGCTTCAATCACCTCACTAGGTTTTGCAAAGAAACAATTCTTTTCTTTCATCTCACTCTCTTTTTTTTGGTCACTCTTTTTCTTTTCACTCTTGTTTTTCATCACTCTTTCTTCACTCTTTTCTTTTTCCTCAACTCTCTTTCCCTCCTCGATTTTTTTTCTTTTTAGCTCACATTCGGCCCTCTATTTCTCCCTCATCTTGTTTTGTTCATCTCTCACTTGTTGAGGTATAAGAGGATTCATAGTGAATGTTCTTCCATCCTTCACAAAAGAATAAGTATTTTTCTCCCATTGTGGAGGTACTTTCTATCAAATTGCCAAGGTCTTCCCAATAGGAGATGGCATGCTTGCATGGGCACCACATCACATAGTATCTCATCTTTGTAAGCTCCCATTTCTATTGGTATCTCTATTTGTCTCAACACTTTAATTTCTCCACTATCACTTAACAAATGGAGTTTTTAGGGTTTGTCATATTTTGTAGTAGGTAGTTTCAACTTTTCAACAAGATAAGCACTAGCCACATTTACACAACTACCACTATCAATGATAAGGATGGAAATCCTTCCCTTAACTTTACATTTAGAATGGAAGATGTTTTCTCTTTGTTCAATCATGTTATCATCAAAAGCTTGAGCACTTAGTGCTCTTATGTTAACTAAGCTCAAGACATCGTCATCACTTTCTAAAGTGTTCAAATCAACATGTTCATCATCCGCACCATTTTCTTCACCCTCAACACATTCATAACTTTCATCCTCCTCATTCTCAATCCAACCATTCAAATCCTCCCTAAAGATCAAAGCTCTCTTTGTCGGACAACTACTTGCATAGTGTCCTACACCATTACATTTAAAGCACTTTAGAGGGTTAGAAATGATTTTACCTCTCTCTTCCATCTTTGGTTTGTTTGGAGGTTGGAAAGTACCTTTAGGAGCCTCCTCCTTTTTCAGCCATGGCTTGAAGTTGGAAGTAGGTGGTTTTGTTATTGCAACTTGTCTTTGGTTGGGAAATGAGGATCCCATCATCCCACTTCTTTCTCTTTGCGATTCGATCTTGTTGGCAAGGTCGCACATGTCTTCATAAGTTGTATGTGGATACAAGTCAAGTTGGTTGGCTATCTCCCTATTGAGACCACTAAGGAACCTAGCCATTGAAGCATCCTTGTCTTCTTCCAAGTTCAACTTCAAGATGTAGAGCTCAAGCTCTTGTCTATACTCTTCTACACTTTTTGTACCTTGTTTTAAAGTCATGAGCTTATAATGAAGCTCTCTATAGTAGTGCTCGGGCACAAATCTTTCTCTCATCAAAGCTTTTAATTCTATCCAAGTATCAACCAGTGGTCTACCACTTCTAACTCTTTGTTTTACTACCCTTTCCCACCAATGTAAAGCATAGCCGAAAAAATTGGCTATTACAAGTCTAGCTTTTAAGAACTCATTACAATTTTTCAACATAAACATGTTCTCTACTTTCCTCTCCCAATCTAAGAAAATGTTAGGGTCATTCTCACCCTTAAAACTAGGGAGCTTCCACTTCATTCGGTCCAGGGTTTGGTCACCTTGGTCTCTTCCACGGTTGGCAACAAATGGAACAGGTTCATGATCATCAGATAATGGCTCTCCATGCCTAGCTTGTGGTCTTGGAACTTCTTCAAAGTGTCTAGGCATGCCTCTTCCTCAAAAACTGCCTCTTCTACCACCGTAAGGAGGTGGATGAAGTTCTTCATTAAAATGTGGAGGTTGGTGGAACTCGGTTGTCCTAGAGCAATTGAGTGGTCCATTGCTCCTTGGGGTAGTAACATTGAGGCTACCATGAGGACTAACCTCCTTTTGTTGATTAGAGAGATTAGTGACATCCTTCCTAATATCCATCATCTCATCTCTTAGAGATTGTAACTCTTGCATTATGAGCCTCAAAGGGTTCACATATTGGGAGTTGCTAGACTCTTCTCCAAAAGGAGTTGGTGCTTGAGCTTGGGTTGACATCTTGATAGTGTTTAACTCACAAAACTCTCTTGTTTAACTCTCTTTGGCTTTTTTAAGGATATTCTCACAACTCTGGCCTTTTTCTAAAGGTTCAAGTCTCAAAGAGTTCTACGAGTTCTTAACAAAGATTTAACACCTCTACTCAAGTTTAAAACAACCAAAATAAAAAAAAATCACAAACAAAAACTAGTTGAGAAATATGAGAAGCAAGGAAAATGATATTGAGTCATCCATTCATTTTAAGGAAGTTCAACAACATTTCCAAGAGCATTTGAGTCAATAATGGTAGATTGACCAAATGAAGAAATAAGTACTGAAAAAGGAAAGAAATTCGGCCACAAATACAAACACAAAGCTAGGATACTTCAAGAACACAAAAGAATACACAACAAAAGTTTCCATAAAGCAGAGTAGATGACATACTCAAATTGTTTTGAAAATTGGTATTGAACCACAAGTATAAATTGAATAAGGTTTGTCTAGAAAGAATCCTCATTCAAACTGCTTGAGTTTAGGCTCAAGAATCAAAGAAAAAGGATTAGTAAAAAAGAAGATATGCTCAGATCATTTTAGTACTTTTTGTATGCGAAAAAGCCAGGTACACCTTCAAGTTTTTTACTATTTTGAGATATCAAATGAAGTCCAAATTAGGTGAGGCTTGTTTCATTTGTTTCCCAGGTCAATGTAGTATAACTCCATGTAAAAAGATAGCAAGGTTATAGTCATATTCCAGGTCGCTCAAGCATTCTGTTTTTGTGTTGCCATTTTCCAGCAATCTAGTCTCTTTTCTCTTTTTTTTTTTTTTTTTTTTTTGTATATAAGATATCTCAAAAACACTTAATTGAAGGTGGCTCTGATACCAAATGATGTGGAATTATCTTCAAGAGAATAAAATTTTGTCTAAGAAGTGAGGGAGAGAACAAACAAAACAAGTGTAACAAGTAGAAGAGAGAAAGTGCCTTTGAAAGGACTTGAAAATGTTAAACTTCTAGCAATCTTGGATATATTAAATCCAACACCTCAAGAAGGTTTAAACAAAATCTTTTCTTCAAAGTTCAAACAACCTAAGTTATTTTGAACCTTAGACCTCAATGAAACAAGAAGAAGACCTCAAGCCTAGTTTTTTCCAAGAGTGTAGTAACTAGTATGAAGGAATTTTTTTTATGATCAACCTTGAAACTCTTGGAACTTTCAACAAGTCTTCGAAGTGATATTTCTTTCAAGGAAGTTCAGCCTTGAAGAAGAGAGAAAACTAAGCAAAGAACTAAGAATACTAAGAGAAGAACCTTTGTCTTGAAAAATTTCTTGATAAGCTTCTTCAAAATGGAAGACAATTTATAGAGACTTGGGGGAGAAAATAGGAATTTTTCCCTCTCATATTTTTAGCCCAAGGGATAGATATGACCTATACATACACTTGATAAGACAATAGAGGTGTTTTAATTGCATTTGGACTATTCTAGAGCACTAGTCAACATATTGCCAAAAATAGGGGCAATTTTTCAGCTTGGGCGAACGGGATTCCAACTATCTAGCAAGGTGAATTTTCAATTTCTAACTTATTCAAAAATTTAGAATATTGCCCCATAAAGTCTTGGGAATCAAAATGTAAGCCCCATAAAGTCTTGGACATCAAAATTTAAGCCTTGAAACTTCTCTTGCTTAATTTGATCCTTGTGACTCTTTAGTTGTTTTGCCTTGGCTCTTGTCACAACTCCTTGATGTTCTTGCATGTCTAACCGGTTCACATCAATAGTCAAACTTTAATTAGATGACAACATTCCTACTTCGTTTCCGATCAGTAGAATATCATCTTTATAAAATATCAATAAAGATACATTAGCTCCATCCAATTCTTGTAGACATACTGCTCATACTCGTTTTGTATAAAACTATATAAATTGATAATCTCATCAAAACCTGTGTTCTAATATCTAGATCCTTTCTTAATGGTCGGGATTTTTCTAACCAAGCTTTAAACCCAATACTTGCAAGTGCACAAGATCAATGTAATACAGCAGTATAGGGGTATCGAACCACATAGAAAAGCTTAACTACTTAAATTATTATCTTTTTAAATTAATTTTATAAAGAGAAGAATCAAAGTTTAGTATCTAAAAATTATTCATAAATTAAGTAAAAACAATAAATAAAATAAATTTAATAAAAACTAGCAAGAGCTTAATGAAAAAGATGATTTAGAACCTTGAATACACCACTACCCTATATAACAATGATTTACTTTCATTTAGAAGAAAATATTAGACCTTTATGTGGTAATCTAGGCTACAAGTTTCGATTTACGAGAGAAATATATTGGTCTTAAATGCATGACATAACCCATCTAACCATTAGCATTATCTATTCAATTCTATGACATAAATCATCTAAAATTAGCATGAACTATTCAATTCTAAAACCTACAATACACTTGCAAAAATGACATACTTCTCATACTCAAAACTACAGGAATTAAGCATTCATAAAAGTATCAGCTAACCCAAATAATGATTCTACAAAAATAATCACCACGAATTAATTGCATCAAACCAAGAAACATCCCAAGATATGCAATCACATAAATAATATAATAAATCTCCCAAAATTGAATAAACCAAAATTACATGGCTAGGGTTTCATCAAGATTCCAAAAAGAAATTAGTTCATAATTAAAGATAAAGAAAGAACCAAATTCTTGATGTTGATCATAGCTTCTTCTCTTCTTTAATGATTACTGCTGCTTCCTTGATTTTGCGCCAAGGACTTCTTCTTTTTTTTTTTTTTTTTGGTTATCCACCCCTCTTCTGTGGCTCTTCTATATATAGACAAAAGAAAAGCAAATTTCTAATCCTTCAAGGATTCAACTAAATTCCAAATCCTAAAAGGATTCAACTAAATTCCTAATCCTTAAAGGATTCAACTACTACAGTATGTAATATGCTTTATTATTATTATTATTATTTTTATCTTCTCTTTCCCAATGACTATGCGTACTCTTCCTTTAATTTACCAAATTTAATATGGAATCTTTATTTCTATTCTTTTTTAGAAATCTACACAAAGATAAATAAAATAAATTAAATATAATAATTATGATTAATGAATAAATAAAGTATTCTCAAAAGCTAATAATTAAAACTTAAGGTGTTTAGTTGTATTAAAAATCAACTCTATCAACTCTCCTAAACCTAAGTTTTTCTAGTCCTCAAGCAAAAATATATATAAAAAAAAAAAGAAAAACTAACTTGTCACTTTCGTAGGACTCAGGACATATGCAACAAGCCCTTTAAACCCCTAAGTTACCCCTAGTGGACGAGTTTGGTCTTGTGGGGGTTTGCAGATAACATATTCACAAAGTCAGATACGCAAAAAGTTTAAGAAAATATATAGAACAATCAAAATTAAGTACCCTTCATCAAGATCTCAAACTTATCAAGACAACCACTCTTCCCCTTATTTTCAAACTCAAGTTACAAACAAATATTCAATTATCTCCTATAACTAAAGCAAGACTTGTCTAAGGTGTGATCATGGTCATAAGAGAGTGTAAAAGAAATACTAAATAAAATTTTCAAAGTGCACATAATAGACAAATTTCAACAAATGTTCATTCCTTAGGCTCCCTTTTTATACCTTCTCTCCACTAATCGAGGATTCTCAAACTCAACTCAAATCAGGTAGGACTTTAAAGCTTGCAATGTAAGGTTAGGGTGTTGGTTATCAAACGAAAGTAAGGAATTTAAATTCAAAGAAAAGAGAGCTTGCAAAAAATATGGATACTTTAAACTTTTGACAATCTTTCTAACTTTGCTTTCAATTAATACATTCACAAACTACCATCTTCTTTCCAAAAATTTCCTCCTTTAAGGCCATTCTTTTTCTTTCATTCACAAATTCCGGCCTCTTGAAAAAAATATGTTTTTTTTATTTGCACTTTTTGACTTGTAACAATCATGTATTAACTTTTCTTTCTTTTTCTTTTTTTTTTTTTAGCTCAACACATTTCTTTATTTCATTACAACAAGTCATATTTTTTTTCTTTTTCTTCTCCCCTTTTCTTAAAATAACTTATTCTCTTTCCATAACAAAACAACAACCCATCATTGAAGCACAAGTTAGAAGTTTGCATTAAACTCTCTACAAGATTAATTGTTAATATTTAAGTGGTTTAAAGTAAGAAAATAATATTTAAGGCTCAAAAGAGTACTAAGGTAAAAAACATGAAATTTGGTAAGCTTGAAAGGCACAAACGATTCAAAGGAGGCCTATGACCGTCGTCTCTCAGTCAAATAAGGGAAACCTTTCTATTTTGCCTCAAGAGGTACTGAAGTAAGTTCTAGAATATATGGAAGAGATTTATCAACTCTATGCAACTCAAAAATAATGTAAAGGATTTATTAAACACTAATAGTGACCCATGTTTTCAATTGTAAGTCGTGCCAAAAGTTATAACAGATATAGAACATAAGTTCATCACCCTAATTAAACACAAGAAAACAAGCACTTTTCTTAATTCATTCGAGCCATTTTTAAAGGAACTGAAAAGAATCATTCTTCAAGTGAAATCATATTCTTTGATTTTTTTTCCAAAAAAATAATGATAACAATAAAAAAACCCAGTAAAAATTGAACAAGAAAGACAAGAAATAATAAAAATATTAATAATTGACACCAGAATAAAAGCATCTTCTCCCCCACTTCTAGACTATACATTGTCCGCAATGTGATAAAGAATACCAAGGTTAGGGAGGAGACAAAGAAAAGAACAACACAACCTGGTAGGAGAAGCAATATTAATGCATATTTGGAAGAGTAGTAGACCATCTCTATAGTCTCCGTGATAATGATAAGTTGTCTGATTACCCTGCAAAACAAACACTTCATACTTTTCTACCAATAATGTGAGATAAAAACAAATAATAATAATAAAAAAATTTATTAAAAAAATAAAAAATAAAATTGGGTTGCCTCCCAAAAGCTCTAAATTTAAAGTCTGCAGCCAGACTCTATCACCTACTAGTTCTTATATGTAGGATCTACTAACATAGTAGACTCAATTTTACCTTCTTCAATGTCATTGGCAATAGCAGGCTTCAATCGTTGTCCATTAACAATAAAGGTTCTATTGTTTTTAAGATCTTCAATCTATTGTTTGATAATAAAAGATCCATTCCATTGAGATCTTAACTTACCAGGAAAGAGGCGTAATTTAAAATTAAAAAGCCAAACATTTTTGTTGGGTTCATATGATATCCAAGAAATCATCTTATCATGACAAGCTTTAGTTTTACCTTTATAAATTGTAGGCATTTGGGCCTATTTTTCTTCACAATATTTTTTATTTTTTTAGCCCTCACTACTATCTCTATGATGATCCAGTAGGCTTCAACAGAAGATAAGGTGGTTTGAACTAGTCAAGAGATGTCGGGTCGGGCGAGGCCCGGCCAACCCGGGCTGCCCGTTGTGGCTCTGACCTATTTAAGTCTCTCATTCTCTCTCGGTTTACATAACAGCTACCTCTTCCTTTTATTTTTTCATCTCTGCTCCACTGACTTACGTCTCTGTTTCTTCTTCTTCCTTGCTTTATCGCGGCTTACAGTGTCTGTTTCTCCTCTCCGTCTCTTAGCTTTTTGTGACGCCATCACTTTCATTGTGACCGGCGGCTTGTTGCAATCCTCGATCGGTCGCCGTTTATAGTAAATGTGGGAGGGAGCCGAAAGGTTAGAGAGAGAAATAACCGATGTTTTCATGTTTGAGGCTCGTGACTGAGGGACCAGTTTTTCATCGATCGTGGCTCGTGACCTCTCACCACTGCTCGGCACCGTCTCGGCCTTAGTATTGTTTTCTCCGCCGGCAGTATAGACTCCGTGGCGGTAGGTAAGATTTTGGGCTCTTTTATTTATTTCCTTTACATTTTTGTTAACTTTTTTTGCAGATCTACTCTTGGAATTTTCGCTCGGCTTGGACCGACTGTAGAGGAGAAGAAGGAAGATATATTTGTGATAGTGTTAGACCATTTTATTTTCTACTGTGTTTATTCTGATTATTGTAATAGTAATTAGAGGTTATAATAGTAAATAGATCCAATAAGTGGTATCAAAGCCCGGAAATGACTACAACTTTTTGATGCTCTTCAACAGCGTCGATGAACTCTCAGAAAAATTCCAGATTTGAGGGAACTGTTGAGTTTCTCAGAACTGGCCAGTGAAGTATTGCTTGACTCTTCTTCTGTCTTTTATTTTTCGGTTAATATTTTTCTGTTGCTCGGTGCTGTTTTTTTATTGTGTAGGAGTGCTACATTTTGATTATTATTACTGTTACTGTTTGGTGATTTCTGAACTGTGTTACGATTCAGCCTGTTCCATTTGTTTCTGTTACTGTGAACCGTGTCACGGTTCTGGTTGTTTTTGCTACCCTTGCTTTTTTGTTTTCGATCTATCGTTTTGTTCTGCTATATTTCTGGTTTTTCGATTCTATTTCTATTTTCTGAAAAATACAAAATCCAAGCTTGGCTTGAGTCCGAGAGACTTTAACTAGCTGTGTCTTGGCACGTGTTTCTGTTTTTAATTTTTGTTGTTATTCAGTTTGCAACATTCTTCTTTTTGTGTTTTTCTGTTTTATTGTTTGACTGTCACTACCGTTTATTTCTCTCTGTTTCGGTTATATGTATTGCTATTGCACTTTTTTTTGTTTGTTGAGATTCGTACCTCACACGTGTTTGCGCCGTTTTTCAAACAAAACAAATCCGGGTATTTTATTGGTAAAGACAAATTTTTTCGAAATCTTTTACTTTTCTAGCCATTAAGTTACTCTTATTTGCCATTAAAACATGTCGGTTCCAAAAATTGAAACTGACAAGTTTGATGGCAAATCTTACTTTGTAATGTGGCGGAGAAAAATGAAAGCAATTTTGGTTCAAAATAAAATTGCACTCGATATTTGTAGCCCCAAAAAGTATCCGAGACCTTGGACGGGCGAAACCCTTGCTAAAAACCTTGGTGATACGGACAGTTGCCTCACCTTGTACTTAATTGATAATGTTTTACGAGAAATTGACGAAAGGACAAAACTTTCGAAATCTAGACTAAACTAGAAAATTATATTTTGGAAATCCCTATCAAATAAAATTTATTTAAAAGAAAAGCTTTTCGGTTTTAAAATGAGCGGGTCAAAAATGCTTTCAGAAAATATGGATGATTTAAATAAAATCGTTTTGGAACTACAAAATGTTGGAGAGAAAATCTCCGATGAAAATACTGTCGTTATTTTATTAAATGCCTTGCCTGATTCGTATAACGATGTAAAATCTGCCATTAAATATGGTAGAGATAGTTTATCCCTTTATCATGTTAAAAAACGCTTTGAAATCTAAAGATTTGGATTTAAGAAAAGGAAATAAATTAAACAGAGAGAACATTTACGTGCGAGAGATACTTGACCAGAAGGAACCTCTTACTCATAGGCGTAAAAGTAAAGGGAGGTCCAAATCTCGAGAAAAGAACAAAGTGAAATGTTTTTATCGTGGCAAGGAGGGTCATATGAAAAATAAGTGTTTTAAAAGAATCAAAGATGAAAACAACGTAAACATGGTAAAGGGAGTGATAAATTTGAAAAAACTCATGATTTTGATTCAGATGGTAATTCTATGTATTCAGAGGTTTTGTGTGTTTCCCTTTCCCCTTCTTGTTCTATAGTTGTTGATCATTGGATTCTAGATTATGGATGTACATTTCACACGACACCCAACAAACACTGGTTTTCAGATTTTAAACCCTTAAATCATGGAAAGGTTTACGTGGGAAACAATCTAGTTTGTGATGTTAAAGGCATTGGAAATATTTTCATCAAAATGCATGACGGCGTGACTACGAAACTCAGAGGTGAGATACGTGCCCGACCTTCGTCGGAATCTTATCTCCCTTGGTTATTTGGATTCACTTGGTCTTTCTTACAAATCTAAAAATGCTATTTTAAGAGTTTATAAAGGAAACCTAGTCATGCTTAAAGGTTTTAAAAAGGAAAGTTCATATATTCTCATTGGAAAAACAGTTTGTGATTCAACTGCTTTGATTTCAATGACTGTTCCTAAAAAAACTATATTGTGGCATCATCGGATTGGACATATTAGTGAGAAAAGACTGTATTACTTGCAAAAAAAATCTTTTATGTGGTAACAAAATTGATTCTTTGGATTATTGTGACCATTGTGTTTTGGGAAAACAACACAAAATTAGTTTTTCAACTAGCACACACAGGTCTTCTGCAATACTTGACTACGTGCATTGTGATCTATGGGGACCTAAAAAGGTTCCAACTTATAGTGGTAATGTTTATTTCTTATCTATTGTTGATGATTTTTCGAGGCATGTTTGGGTTTTTCTTTGAAAATCAAAAGATCAAACTTTTGAAAAGTTTTGTGATTGGAAACACCTTGTCGAAAATCAGTCTAGAAATAAACTAAAAACAATTAGGACAGATAACGGTCTTCAGTTTTATAACCGGAAGTTTGTTGATTTGTGTGCATTGCATGTCATCTTACATCATAGGACAGTTAAGCATAACCCCCAACAGAACGGAGTAGCTGAGAGGATGAACCGTACCATAATGGATAAGGTTAGATGTCTTATGGTGTCGTCAGGTGTCCTAAAACCCTTTTAGGAAGATGCTGTAAGTACGGCTGTCTACCTCACTGATAGGTCCCCTTCTACAGCCATAAACTTTAAGACTCCTACAAAACTGTAGTGTGGTAAACCCCCCAAACCTTTCCAACCTTATAGTTTTTGGATTTGCTGCTTTTGCACATCAGGAGGGTAAGCTAGACCCTAGGTCTACAAAGGGAGTGTTCATAGGATATCCTAGAAGGGTGCAGGGTTATAGAGTGTGGCTCAACGGTGAACCAGGAGTAAGGGTAGTTATCAGTAAGGATGTCATCTTCAACGAGTTAGATATGCCCTGTCTTAAGGACAAACCTGACTCCGATAGTCCATCAGTGTTCCCACAATAGGTAGTATTCCTGTGGACGTGGAGGTCACCTCTAAAGCCTCACAAAAGCCCGCAACAAGAGCCTGAAACTAACGAGGAGTTAGATACACCATCTAGTAGTATACCTGTTCCATCTAGTGTTCCTAATACTCTTATCCCTGAGTTAGAAGGTTCTGATGAGGAAGTAGAACCCTTGAGGCTCAAGCTCAAGCCCTTAGAGATAACCAGTTGTCTAGAGATAGAGTTAGAAGAGCGCATAAGGAACCCACTAGATATGGTTACTAGTATATAGTATCATATGCATTTGCTGTTGCATCATATATGGAAGAAAAGGAACCTTTGTGTTTCTCTGATGTTTTGAAAAGTCTTAATCGCTCTTTATGGTTACGTGCTACGGATGAGGAAATATCCTCTTTAAATAAAAATAAAAACCTGGATTCTTGTTTCAAAACCCTCGAAACAAACGTCAGTTGATTGCAAATGGATTTTTAAAATTAAAGAGCCTGAGTCTGCTAGTGAACCTCCAAGGTTTAAGGCCAAACTGGTTGTGAAAGGTTTTTCACAAGTTGAGGGCATTTATTTTAATGAAATATTTTCTCTCTTTGTTAAATACAAAACGATTAGGATAATTCTTGCTCTTGTTACCTTTTATGAACTTAATCTTGAACAACTTGATGTAAAAATTGTTTTCTTGCATTGTGATCTCAAAGAAACCATATATATGCATCCACCACCAGGTTTTGAGGTTAAAGGTAAAGAACACATGGCATGTCTTTTTAAAAAGTCCTTATATGGACTTAAACAATCACCTAGACAATGATACAAGAGGTTTGATTCTTATATGTTAAAAGTTGGTTTCTTTGAAAGCAATTATGATAGTTGTCTTTATTTTGTGGAAACAATGTTGATAATGCTATTTATCTATTGCTTTATGTAGATGATATGTTAATTTCTTGCAAACATAAAGCTAAAATTGATGATTTGAAATCTTTGCTAAAATCCAAATTTGACATGAAGGATTTAGGGTCTGCATCCACGATTCTTAGGATGAGTATTACTAGAGAAAAGATTGATCGTTCCCTTTTCTTATCTCAGAAACCCTTTCTCCAGAAAATTGTTTCTAAATTTTCAACGCATTTATGTAAGCCCGTTATTACCCTGCTTGCGAGCGATTTCAAACTTTCTAATAAAACCTATCCCAAAACCGAAAGTGAGAAAAGAGACATAGCAAATATCCCCTATAGAATTACCATAGGCTCTATTATGCACTCAATGATATCCACCCGACCAGACATTGCTTTTTCTATAAGCCTTCTCAGCAGATTCATGTCTAACCCTGGGAGGGATCACTGGGCTACTCTCAAATGATTATTGCGATACATTAATGGAACTATAGATAGGGGCTTACACTATCACAATTGGTCTGATGTTTTTGAACTAATTAGTTATGTCAATTCCAATATTGCAGGTGACAAGGATGGTAGAAAATCTACCTCATCATATTATTTTACCCTAGCGAGTAATTGTGTCTCATAGAAGTCTCAATTACAGCCGGTATTTGCTTTGTCAACTACTGAGGCTAAGTATATTGTGGCTACGGAAGCTATCAAGGAAGACATTTGGCTTCAAGGATTATTGAATGAAGTACATGTTTTATATTCAAAAGCTATTATTTATATTGACGATCAGAGTTGCTTACATTTATGAAAAAATCCGGTTTGTCATGAAAGGACAAAGCATATAGATGTCAAATACCATTTCATTAGGGAAAATGTCTCTAGTGGTTTAGTTTACATAGATAAGATTAGTACTAATGATACTGTCTGTTGGCTTTTTATGACACTGTCACTTTCATTGTGACCGGCAGCTTGTTGCGATCCTCGATCAGTCGCCGTTTCTGGTAAATATGGGAGGGAGCCGAAAGGTTAGAGAGAGAGATAACCGATGTTTTCATGCTTGAGGCCCGTGACTGAGGGACCCATTTTTACACCAATCGTGTCGTTATTTTTTTTCCCGCTGGCACCTCAACACGGCTCGTGATCTCTCGCTGCTGCTCGGCGCCGTCTCGATCTCGGTATTGATTTCTCCACCGGCGGAATAAACTCTGTGGCAGTATGTAATATTTCAGGCTCTTTTGTTTATTTCCTTTACCATTTTTGTTAACGTTTTCTTTTTGCAGATCTTCTCTTCGCATTTTTACTCGGCTTGGACCGACAGTAAAGGAGAAGAAGGAAGATATATTTGTAATAGTATTATGTAAGCTGTTTTATTTTCTGCTGTATTTATTCTTATTATTGTAATAGTAATTAGAGATGTAATAGCAAATAGATCCAACATAAACCTTAGCATTCTCATATGCCTCATTTCGTAATTCATCAAGTTTATTTAAATGCAACTTCCTATTAGAACTAGCTTGCTTCAAATCAAAATTAAGAGCTTTAATAGCCCAATAAACTGTATGTTCTAATTCTATTGGCAAGTGACAAGATTTCCCAAAAATGAGTCTAAAAGGGGACATTTCTATAGGAGTCTCATAAGCTGTGCGATAAGCCTAAAGTGCATCATCAATCTTTGAGACCAATCCTTCCCATCAGGTCTAACAGTTTTCTCAAGAATGGATTTAATCTCGATTAGACACTTCTACTCGACCACTTGTTTGGGGTGATAAGAGGTAGCCACTTTATGAGTTATAGAATACTTCCTAAGAAGTGCTTCAAAAAAAAGGTTACAAAAATGACTTCCTCCATCAATAATAATAGCTCTAGGGGTGCCAAATGTAAAGAAAATATGCTTTTTAACAAATTGAACAACTACTTTATGATCATTTGTTCTTGTAGCTATAGCTTCCACCGATTTAGACACATAACCACACTGCTTCCAAAATGTAATAATAACCAACAGAAGATAGAAAAGGACCCTTAAAATTAGTTCCCCGAACATAAAAAATCTCAACAATTAAAATAGGTTGTAAAGGCATCATATTACATTTAGAAATAGAACCAGTTCATTCATACCTTTCACATGCCAAGTAGAAATTATGAGCATATTTGAATAAATTAGGCCTATAAAAACAACTTTGAAGAACTTTAGTAGCAGTTTTACGACCTCCAAAATGTCTACCACATGCATATGAATGACAAAAAGTTCAAATACTATGAAACTCACATTCAGGTATGCATCTACGAATTACTTGATTAGGACAATGTTTAAACAAGTAGGGATTATCCCAATAGTAATACTTTACCCTTGAAAAGAATTTATCCCTATCTTGTTTATTATAATGTGTTGGAATTTCACCTGCAGAGAGATAATTAACAATAGGTGCAAACCAAGGGACAGGACAATGTGATAGAGGAAATAACTGCTCATCAGGAAAAGTATCTCTCAAAGCAACTTATTCATCATGATTATTACCCAAAAGTCTAGATAAATGATCAGCCACTGAATTTTTGAACATTTCTTATCTTTGATTTCAATGTCAAATTCTTGCAAAAGTAATATCCATCTAAACAATCTTGCCTTAGTCTCTTTTTTAGACAATAAGTATTTTAAAGCCGAATGATCAAAATAAATAATCACTTTGGAACGTAAGAGATAAGAACGAAATTTCTCAAGTGCGAAAGTCATAGTTAGTAACTCTTTTTCAGGTGTAGTATAATTTCTTTGAGCATCAGTAAGAGTTCTACTAGCATAGTAAATGACATGAAGTTTCTTGTCAATCTATTGCCCCAAAATAGCTCCCATAGCAAAATCTAAAGCATCACAAATGATTTCAAAAGGTAAAGAAAAATCAGGAGTTTGAACAATAGGTGCAGATATAAGAAGAGACCGAAGTTTTTCAAAAGCTTTCATGCGAGATTCATCAAAATTGAATGGAACATCTTTGCTCAAGAGTTTAGTTAAAGGTCTTGCAATCATACTAAAATCTTTTTAAACCTTCTATAAAATCCGGCATGTCCCAAAAATGATATAATTTGTTTGACAGATTTAGGTTGAGGAAGATTAGCAATTAAATCAATTTTATCTTTATCTACTTCAATTCCTTCTTTAGACACTTTATGTCCCAAAACTATTCCTTTTGTAACCATGAGACAGCTCTTTTCCCAACTTAAAACTAAATTCGCTTCTTCATGTCTTTCTAAAACAACATAAGTTATTAAGGCAATCTTCAAAAGTAGGACAAAAAATAGAAAATCATCCATGAAAACCTCAAGAAACTTGTCAACCATATGAGAGAAAACAACAAGCATACATCTTGAAAAGTAGCAGGCCCATTACATAATCCAAAAGGCATTCTACGAAAAGTAAAAGTACCAAAAGGACATGTAAAAGTAGTTTTCTCTTGGTCTTCGGGATACACTGGAATTTGGTAGCATTCTGAGTAACCATCTAAGAAGCAATAAAAACTTTTACTAGCTAATTTTCAAGAATTTGATGAATAAAAGGCAGAGAGAAATGGTCTTTTCTATTTGTAGCATTTAATTTTCTGTAGTCCATACACATTCTCCACCCAGTAACCTCTCTAGTAGGAACTAACACTCCTTCCCAATTCTCAACTACGGTCACTCCTTCCTTCTTCGGTACAACTTGTACAAGACTAACCCATGGACTATCAAAGATAGGATAACAGATACAAGAATCTAAGAGTTTAACTACCTAGTTTTTTACTATTTCTCTCATGTTAGGGTTTAGCCTTCTTTGCAATTCCCTAGAAGGTTGCACATTTTCTTTTAGATGTATTCTATGCATGTATACATATGGACTATCCCCTTTAAATTAGCTACAGACCACCCATATAGCCCCCTTATGGTTACAAAGAACTTTAGTTAAATCTCTTTCTTGGTCAGATTTAACTCAGATGAAATTATCACAGGCAAAGTTCTATTTTTACCTAAGGAAACATATTTAAGTTCGGAAGGAAGGGTTTTCAATTCAAGCTAGGGTGGACACACAAGAGAAGGTACAATAGGGGATTTTGTAAGCATAGGCAAAGGCTCATGATTCACAATTCACGAAGAGTTTTCTAGTGGTGCAGTACAAGTAAGAAGAGAATTTACATCCTCAATGCACATGATATTTTCATGTCTTGTAGGAGTAGATTCTTTAGAACACATTAAAAGGTAGAATTTCTTTTGTCAATTCATCAATTATATCTACTAAATAACAATCAAAATCATCTTCCATAAACAGTTGTGAGGAAGCTTTGAAAATATTCGATCTAATCATCATATTCATCACAGAGAAATCCATGACCCCAGTTCTACAATTAATAGTAGCATTTGCAGTAGCCAAGAAAGGATGGCCTAGAATAACAGAGATATGATTCTTGGAAGATCTACGAGGTTCCATATCTAGGACGACAAAGTCTACAGGGAAGACACCTTTATCAATCTGAACTAGAAGATCATCTATCCTCCCTCTAGGTACCTTGATAGACCTATCAGCTAATTGTAAGGTCATACAGTTGGTTGCAATTCCGTTAATCCTAACTCTTCATAAACAATGTAAGGAATCAAATTAATACTAGAACCTAAATCTAAGAGTGCCTATCTATTTTATGGTCACCAATAAGACAAGAAATAGTAGGGACACCAGGATCTTTATATTTAGGTGGAGTGTTATGTTGCAAAATGGAGCTCACCTATTCAGTTAAGAAGATTTTTTTAGAATCATTACTTTTAGATTTTCTCTTGAAAGTGCACATGTCCTTAAGAAATTTTGCATAGGCCGGGACTTGCTTAATGGCATCTAAAAGTGGAAAATTGATATTAACTTCTTTGAAAGTTTCTAATATGTCTTCCATTTTATTGTCCTTTCTAAAATGTGGAGGTGGTAATAAAGCTTGCGGAAAGGGAACCTTTGGCTTGTACGAAGTCATAGGAGAAGATTCTAGAGTCTTAGAATTAGAGGAAGAAGCTAGTTCCTTCTCTATCTTCTTTTCAATTTTAGCCCCTATATCAATTCTCTCAGTTTTGTTTCCATCTAACTCACTATCTTTAATAGCTTCCCCTACTTTATTATCTACCAACTTCCCATTTCTAAGAGTAATTAAAGCTTTAGCTTGCTCATAATAATTAGCTCTATGGTTTTATATTGGGTGACTAGGAAGGTTATCCTCATCTCTTCTACTTATTGCATTAGTTAGTTGCCCTATTTGAGTTTCTAACTTAGCAATAGATTGAGTGTGTGAGTCTAGAATTTGTGTCTTAGCTTCTAAACCTTTCTAAGCATATAAGAATTTTTCTTTAAAAATAGAGTTTCGACTTTAAGAAGGGTGAGAAGGTACATAGCTTTGAGAATGAAAACCATGGGGAGTAGTCATACCAGATTGTTTGTTTCGTTGATATTGTTGCTGGCCTAATTGATCTTCCCCTCCTTGTTACCTCCAGGAGAAATTAGGATGATTTCTCCAGCCTGGATTGTATGTGTTTGAATATGGGTCATTCTGTCTACGAAATTCTTGATTCGCATTGACTTGTTCCTGCACAAATTCTGGAAGTAGTGAAGCACGAGGACAGTCAAAGATAGCATGAGAAGGACTAGAGCAAATTGCACAAACACCTTGCACATTAGGAGAAGTAGTAGGCAACGTATTCAAAGCTAACAATTGATCAAACTTTTTAGATTAGGCATTAACTTTCAAAGAAAGATCAACATTTTGAGAAACTTCATACATTCCTCCTCTACTTCCTATTTGTCTAGATGTGCATACGTGAGGATGTGGCGTGTTGTTGTGAATTATCACTCAAATTTTCAAATAAATCCCATCCTCATCTGCAGTTTTATGAAGAAATCTACCACCACAAGATGAATCAACCATTTGGCGATCTCTCTCGTCTAATCCTAAATAAAAACTTTGTATTTGTTGCCATTTAGGGACTTCATGATGAGGGCAACTATGAAGAAGTTCTTTAAATCTTTTCCAACTCTCGTGAAATTGTTCATTATTTTGTTGGGAAAAAGTAGTGATTTCTCCCCTTAACCTGGTAAGTTTACCCAAAGAAAAATATTTTTTAAGAAATTTCGTAGACATCTGAGCCCATGTATCTACTCTCTCACATGTATTTAACCAATGTTTAGCCTTATCCTTCAAAGAAAAAGGAAAAAGGCGCAACTGAATGGCATCATCTGTAACATTAGGCAATTTAAAAGTTGAGCAGATTTCTAAAAACTCATCAATATGCTTATAAGGATTTTTTGAATCAAGCCCATAAAAAGATGGTAACATTTGAACAGTAGAAGCTTTGATTCGAAGTGATTGGACTCAATTTAAGGTAGTCTATTACCTATTGGTGATTAATAAGTGTTGGAAGTAAAATCTCCCTTAATGCTCATGGATTTTCATCCACCTTAATCTCACAAGTGTTAATATTTTTTCTTTGTGCTGTAAATGCCTTAAGTGTACGCTCTATCTCAGGGTCAAATTCTTTTAGATCAAGAGAGAGCGAACAACGCCCACACATTAATAAACAAATTCAAGAAAGAAAAAAATTCTGCAAATAATAATGAAGAATAAATAACTAAATAAAAGAATATTGTAATAAAATAACAAAATAATTAAAAAGAAAAGAAAAAAACTAAATGAAAGTACACTAAAGACAACCAAGAAACCAACTAATTATTATTTTTTATAAAATAAATAAAATATAAAAATAAAAATAATAATAACAAAACGGTGAAGACAACTAAAGAGAACAATCAAACCTTTTTTTACCATTTTTTTAGACAAAAAAATCAAATAAATAAAAAAATTATATCTAATGAAATAAATTTTTAAAAAATCAAATTACATTAGTAGACAATAACATAAGCAATTAATTTAACCTTTCCCCAGAAACGGCGCCAAAAACTTAGTCGAAATTTGTCTAACTAAGCTTTAAAGTCAATACTGACAAGTACACAAGATCAATGTAATACGACAGTATAATGGTATCGAACCATAGAGAAAGGTTTAACTACTTAAATTATTATCTTTGTAAATTAATTTTATAAAAAGAAGAATCAAATTTTATTACCTAAAAATTATTCCTAAATTAAATAAAACTAAGAAATAAAATCAATTAAATAAACACTAGCAAGAGCTTAATGAAGAAGGTGATTTAGAGCCGTGAATCTACGATTAACCTATATAACAATAATTTAATTTTATTGAGGAGAAAATAGTAGACCTTTATATGGTGAGCTACGCTACAAGCTTCAGTTGACCAAAATAATTATTCTATAGAACAATGACCAAGAATTAATTACATCAAACCAAGAAACATCCCAAGATATGTAATCACATAAATAATATAATAAATCTCCCAAAATAAAATAAAGCAAAATTATGTGGCTAGGGTTTCATGAAGATTCTAAAAAGAAAATTAGTTCATAATTGAATAAAAAAATGAACCAAATTCTTGATGTTGATCATAGCTTCTTCTCTCCTTTAATAATTATCTCCGCTTCCTTGATTTTGCACCACGGAGTTCTTCTTTTTTTTTTTTGGTTATCCACCCCTCTTCTGTGGCTCTTCTATATATAAAAAAAGGAAAAGAAAATTTCTAATCCTTCAAGGATTCAACTAAATTCCTAATCCTAAAGGGACTCAAATCGTTAAAGGATTTAACTACTGCAGCAGGTAATATGCTTTATATTATTATTATATTATTTATTATTATTATTATCTTCTCTTCCCCAATAACTATGCGCACTCTTTCTTTCCTTTACCAAATTTAATATGAAATCTTTATTTTCCATTCTTTTCTTGAAATATGCACAAAGATAAATAAAATAAATTAAATATAATAATTATGATTAATGAATAAATAAAACATTCTCAAAAGTTAATAATTAAAACTTAAGGTGTTTAGTTGTATTAAAATCAACTCTATCACTTAAGTCCATAGGTGGACCTCTTAAGCTTGCGGACCAATTGTTCCTAGCCTCTTGTAGTAAACTCGTGTGGTTGCTCCATTTAGGCATCTCTACTAAGACTGCACTATAGGAAGGAATTCTTTGACATCTATCTACCATACCTCGTAGTCCTAAAGGACACACTATGGCAAGAAGTATGCTATTGGATTTAAGCATGACTTGGTGTTTCCCCATAGTAGATACTTCATCTCTTTTAGTACAACTCTTTGCATCAACCTAACTTTATAGGTTTGCGCATTTCCCATCTATACATCTATTCATCTTGTAAACCCACTTATACCTAATGGGTTTTATACCATCAGGTGTTGGGATAAGATCCCAGACTTGATTAAAGTTAAAGGACTTAATCACAACATTTATGGCCTTCTTGCCATTTATTGATATTAATATCTACAATAGCCTCATTATACCTTGTGAGATCCTATTCCTGATGGTCAAAAACTATGTTGAAGGCCTCTCATATTCATCGATGAGGAGCTCTATGAATCCTCTCACTATAATGTGGCTCCAACACTTATGGTGCTTGGGCAGTCGTATCGTTCGATACTTTGGCTGGGTTTAGAAGTCTAGTGTCAGATTTTCTAATTTTGAAATCCACCTTCCCAGAACCCTTAGGAGATATTATTTAGTTATCCTCCAAGCATCAGCATTAGTTGCAACGAGCACTTTTTACTTCTTAGGATTATAGAAATATTCTCCTATTTTAACTTTTTGGATATCCAATGTAGCATCATTCTCATCTTGGATCTAGCTTGCTTTCTTTAGTCAGTACATAGGCAAGACAACTCCATATCATAAGATAAGTCTTACTAGGCTTGGAACCAATCCACAACTCATATAGTGTCTTCTGTATTGACTTGGAAAGCACCAAGTTCTAAATTTAAGTCTCAATTTCTAGGGCATATCCAAAAAGAGATAGGTAGACGTGCAAGAGATATCATGCTCCTTACATTTTCCTTAATTTTTCTTGTTCCTCATCTTCGCTAAACCATTCTGCTAGGGTATACCCTACATGGTAAGTTGAGATATTATCTCATGATATACCAAGTAATCCAACTCACATAAGAGGCACTCTCCATCACGTTATGGTCTTAGTCGCTTGATTATTTTACATGTTAGACATTCCACTTCAACCTGAAACTCTTAGAAGAGTTAGACAGGTGTCTTACCAAGTATATATAACAAAATTGGAGTAATCATCTACTAAGGTGATGAAGTACTTGTAGTCTCCTGTACCTGGTGTAGCCTTATACTACATACATGGATATGATTTAGTACTTCATTGGACCTTTATTCTTATTAGTAAATGGCCTACTAGAAATCTTTGCCATTAAGCTAGATTCATATTGAGACCGCTCTTCCAATTCCAATGAGCCCAAGGGCCCATATTGGACGAGTCTCTGAATCATAACTTCAAGCGCCATAAATACAAATAATCTGGAATAACACTTTTTAAATTTGTTCCAATCCTATGCTAGTTGTTTTGTTTGAGATAGGATGTATTACTTTCCAAATGCAATGCCTTAGCTAATAAACTTTCCATTTCTTCTGACATAGTACGAATTCATTGGGAAATGAGACCAATATTTTCCTTAAAACTAGGCACATATATAAAATCCTTTACTTTAATATTTTTTTCTAAACCAGACACAAAAATAACGTCTCTGACTGCATAGGCCCATACATAAGCTTTCAGTACCAACCTACAGATTATGCTTCCTTTTACTGAATCTCTTTATTTGTCTAACCCCATGTAACGTGTTATGGACTTTGTTGATGGCTCTAGAATATACTATGCTTGAGGATGGGGAACCTACCAACATAACATGACTCAAGAAAGATAATCGTATCAATGGTAAAGTTTGTAGCTCGCTCGGGATAGGCTTGTTTCTTGTAACTCTTACATCACATCTGAAACATTTCCCTTTGGATGCAGTACTAGATTAAAGAGCATCTGTTTTACTCTTACCCTCAACATCTAACTCCATTTATAGCTTCTTCTTCCACTTGAATTTTCCTATAATAACTTCAGTTCTAGAAGAGAAATCACTAGAGATAAGGGCCATAGATGTGAATCTATTGTACCCTATTAATTAATTTAGACCTGAATAAATCATGATTAAGGAAAATCTTAGAAAACTAAATTAAGCAAAGAAAACTGATCGGGATTTTTCAAACTATGTTTTAAACCCAATACTTGCAAGTGTACAAGATCAATGTAATACGACAGTATCAGGGTATCAAACCACAAAGAAAGGCTTAACTACTTAAATTACTATCTTTCTAAACTAATTTCATACAACAAAAGAATCAAATTTTATTATCTAAAAATTATTACTAAATTAAAGAAAACTAATAAATAAAATAACTAAAATAATGAGAGTTCAACCAAAGAGACGATTTAGAACCTTGAATCCACCGCTAACCTATATAACAATGATTTAATTTTATTTAGGAGAAAACATTATATTTTTATGTGGTGATCTAGGCTACAAGCTACAATTCACTAGAGAAATATATTGTGCTTAAATGCATGACATAATCCATCTAACTATTAACATGGCTTACTCATTCCTATGATATAAATCATCTAAAATTAGCATGAACTATTCAATTCTAAAGCCCACAATATACTTGCAAAAATCACAAATCATTCATACTCAAAACTACAAGAATTAAGCATGGATAAAAATACCAATTAACCCAAATAATTATTCTACAAGAACAATCGCAAATAATTAATTGCATCAAACCAATAAATATCTCAAGATAGATAATCACAAAAATAAAATAATAAATCTCCCAAAATAAAATAAATCAAAGTCACATGACAAGGGTTTCATCAAGATTCTAAAAATAAATTCGTTCATGATGATGGGGAAAGAAGGAACCAATTTCTTGGAGTAGATCATGGCTTTCTTCTTCTCCAATTGAAAGTTGCCGCAACTCTTCTCTCGCTTTTTCTTGATGTTCCCCCCCTTCTTTCTTGTGTGGCTCTTCTATATATAGACAAAAGAGAAGCAAAATTCTAATACTTAAAAGATTCAAATAAAATCCTAATGCTTAAAGGTTATACTAAAGTTCTAATCTTAATCCTTAAAGGATTCAAATACTGTAGGTTCCCTTTACCAAATTTAATATGTAATCTTTATTTTCCATTCTTTTTTAGAAATCTGAACAAAGATAAATAAAATAAATTAAATATAATAATTATGACTAATAAATAAATAAAATATTTTCAAAGACAAATAATTAAAACTTAAAGTGTTTAGTTGTATTAAAAATCTACTCTATTGACTCTCCCACACCTAAGTTTTGCTAGTCCTCAAGGAAAAATAAAGAATAAAAAGAAAAACTAACTAGCCACTTTCGTAGGACTCACGATTGCACTTAGCATGTGCAACAAGCGCTTTAAACCCCTAAGTTACCCCTAGTGGACGAGTATGGTCTCGTGAGGGTTTGCAGACGATGTACCCACAAAGTGAAATAAACAACAAACTTTAGAAAAGATAGATAATAACCCAAATTAAGTACCCTCCATCAATATCTCAAACTTATCAAGATGAATACTCTTCCTCTCATTTTTAAACTTAAGTAAACAAACAAATATTCAATTATCTCCCATAACTAATGCAAAACTTGTGTAATGTGTGATCGTGGTCATAAGAGAGTATAAAATAAATACTAAACAAAATTTTCAAGTTACACATAGAGAACAAATCTTAACAAGAGTTCATTCCACAGGCTCACTCTTTGTACCTTCTCTCCACTAATCAAGGATTCTTAAACTCAAATCAGATCAGGTAGGACTTTAAAGCTTGTAATGTAAGGTTAGGGTGTTGGTTATCAAACGAAGGTAAGGAATTCAAATTCAAAGAAAAGAGAGCTTGCAAAGAATATGGATACTTTAAAATTTCGACAAACTTTCTAACTTTGTTTTTGCTCCTCCTTTTTCTTTAATCCATTCACCAGCTACCATCTTCTTTTTTTCAGGATTTCATCATTTAAGGCCATTATTTTTCTTACATTTATAAATTCGGGCCTCTTGAATTTTTTTTTCTTTCTTTGCACCTTATGACTTGTAACAATCATTTATCAACTTTTCTTTCTTATCTTTTTTTTTTTTTTTTTCATCTCAATACATTTGGTTTTTTTTCAGCACAACAAGTCGTATATATATTTTTTTTTCTCCCTTTTGTGAAAATAACTTCTGTTTCCAACACACACAAACAACAACCCATCATTGAAGCACAAGTTAGAAGTTTGCATTAAGCTCTCTACAAGATTAAGGGCTAATATTTAAGTGGTTTAAAGAAAGAAGTAACATTCAGGCTCAAAAGGGTACAAAGTTAAAAATTATGAAATTTGGTAAGCTTGAAAGGCACAAACGATTCAAAGAAGGCCTATGACCATCGTCTTTGAGTCAAATTGAAAAAACCTTTCTATTTCACCTCAAGAGGTACTCAAGTAAGTTCTAGAATATACGGAAGACATTCATCAACTTTATGTAGCTCAAAAATAATGTAAATGATTTATTAAATACTAACAATAACCCATATGCTCAAGTGTAAGTCATGCAAAAGTTATAACAGATATAGAACATAAGTCCATCACCTTAATTAAAAAAAAGAAACAAGTACTTTTCTCAACTTATTCAAGACATTTTAAAGGAACTCAAAAAGAATTATCCTTTACATGAAATCATATTTTTGGTTTTTTTTTTCCAAAATAATGTAAAAGTAATAAAAAAAATTAAAAAACTAGCAAAAATAAAAATAAAAAATAGAGAAAAATGAAAAAAATAATAAATAAATAAAAATAATTGACACCAGAATAAAAGCATCTTCTCCCCCACACCTAGACCTTACATTGTCCACAATGTGATAAAAGAGTACCAAGAGTAGGGAAGAGACAAAGAAAAGAACAATAAACTTGGTAGAAAAGGCAATATTAATGCATGTCTGCAAAAGTGGTAAACAATCTCTGTAATCTCCATGATAATGATAAGTTGTTTGATTACCCTAAAAAATAAAGATTTCATACATTTCTACCAATCAAGTGGAACAAAAAAATAAACAAATAAATAAAAATAAATAAAATAAAATAAATTTGGGTTGCCTCCCAAAATCGCAAATAAACTCTTTAGTCAGACTCCCTAATTCTTTCGCATTCAGCCAAGATCTATTTCTCTCATATTAAGCTCATGATTCACAATCCAAGAAGAATTTTTTAATAGAGTAATGCAAGCAATATTAGATTTAACATCCTCAGTGCAAATTAAGTTTTCTTTCTCAATAGAAGTATAATCTTTTGAACACATTAGAGGTAGAGTTTCTTCAATTAATTCATCATTTACATCTACCAAATAGCAATAAGAATTATCTTCTATAGAAGGTTGTGAAGAAGTTTTAAAAATATTTAATCTAACCCTCATATTCATCACAGAGATATTTATAACCCCTGTTCTACTGTTAATAGTAGCATCAGCAGTAGCTAAGAAAGGACAACCTAGAATAATGGGGATATGATTATAAGAAGATCTACCAGGTTCCATATCTCGGACCACAAAGTCTACAGGGAAGACACCTTTATCAATTTGAACTAGAACATCATCTATCCTCCCCCTAGGTACCTTGATTGATTCATCGGCTAACTGTAAAGTTATATCAGCTGGTTGCAATTCCCTAATCCTAACTCTTCATAAACAGAGTATGAGAGCAAGTTAACACTAGAACCTAAATCTAGGAGCGCCTTGTCTATTTTATGATTACCAATAAGACATGAGATAGTAGGGATACCGGGATCTTTATATTTAGGTGGTGTGTTATATTGCAGAATGGAGCTCACCTGTTCAGTTAGAAAGATTTCTTAGAAACATTGCTTTTAGATTTTCTTTTAAAATTACACATGTCTTTAAGAAATTTTGCATAGGATGGGACTTGCTTGATAACCTCTAAAAGTGGAAGATTAATTTTAACTTGTTTGAGAGTTTATAAAATATCTTTCCTTTTATTATCCTTTCTAAGATGTGGAGGTGGCAATAAAGCATGTGGATAAGGAACCTTTGGTTTATATGAAGCCATAGAAGATGATTCTAGAGTTCTAGAATTAGAAGAAGAAACTAGTTCCTTCTCTATTTTTCCTTTCAATTTCAGTCCTTATATCAATTTCCTCGGTTTCGTTTTACAGCTTTTTAATAGGTTCCCCAAATTTATTATCCACCAACTTCCCATTTCTAAGAGTGATTACAGCTTTAACTTGCTCATGATGATTAGCTCTAGAGTTTTCTATTGGATGACTAAGAAGCTTATCCTCATCTCTTCTACTTATTGCATTAGCTAGTTGCCCTATTTGAGTTTCTAACTTAGCAATAGATTGAGTGTATGAATCTAGAATTTGTGTCATAGATTCTAAACTTTTCAAAGAAGATAAGACTTTTTCTTCAAACATAGGGTTTCCACTTTGAGGGTGAGGAGGTACATACCTTTGACATTGAAAACCAGGGGGAGCAGTCATACCAGATTGTTTGTTCTGTTGATATTGTTGTTGGCCTAATTGACCTTCCCCTCCTTGTTGCCTCCAGGAGAAATTAGGATGATTTCTCCAGCCTGGATTGTACATGTTTGAATATGGGTCCCTCTATCTGTGAAATCTTTGGGCTGAATTGACTTGTTCCTGCACAAATTCTAGGAATAGTGAAGCACTAGGATAGTCATAAATAATATGAGGAGGACTAGAGCAAATTTCACAAACACTTTGCACATCAGGAGAATTAGTACGCAATGTATTCAAAGTTAATAATTGATCAAATTTTTTAGATAAAGCATCAATTTTCGAAGAAAGATCAACATTTTGAGTAACTTCATACATTCCTCTATTTCCTATTTACCTAGATGTGCCTACACATGAGGAGGTGGCGTGTTGTTGCGAATTATCACTCAAATTTTCAAATAAATCCCACGCCTTATCTACAATTTTATGAAGAAAGGTACCACCACAAGAGGAATAAAACATTTGGCGATTTCTCTCATCTAATCCTGAATAAAAGCTTTGTATTTGCTGTAATTTAGGGACTTCATGGTGAGGGCAACTATGAAAAAGTTCTTTAAATCTCTCCCAACCCTCATGAAATTGTTCATTATTTTGTTGGGAAAAAGTAGTGATCTCTCTCCTTAATCTTGTAAGTTTACCCATAGGAAAATACTTTTTCAAAAATTCCCTAGATATCTCAGCCCAAGTACCTATCCTCTCACGTGTGTGTAACCAATGTTTAGTCTTATCCTTCAGAGAAAAAGGAAAAATGCACAATCTAATAGCATCATCAGTAACATTAGGCAGTTTAAAAGTAGAGTAAATTTCTAAAAATTCATCAATATGCTTATAAGGATTTTCAGAATCAAGCTCATAAAAAGATGGTAACATTTGAATAGTAGAAGCTTTGATTTCAAAGTGATTAGCATCAATTTCTGGTATTCTACTACCTATTGGTGAGTTATAAGTGTTGGGAGTAAAATACTCCCTTAATGCTCGTGGATTTTTAGCCATTTTAATATCACAAGTTTTAGTGATTTCTCTTTGTGCTCTAAGCGCCTTAAGTGTACACTCTATTTCAGGATCAAATTCTTTTAAATCAATAGAAAGAGAACGACAACCGTGCATTCACTATCAAATAAAAGAAAGAAAATAAAATTACTGCAAATGATTACTAAATAAAAGAGAAAAAAAATGAAGACAACTAAGAGAACAAACAAACTTTTTTTCTTTTTTTTTTTAAAGTAATATAAAATAAAAAAATACTAACAAATTTAGGCGATAATAAAAAAGCAATTAATTTAACCTCTCCCCGGTAACGGCGACAAAAACTTGATCGGGGATTTTTATCACTACGTTTTAAACCAAATACTTGCAAGTGTACAAGATCAATGTAATACGACAGTATCAGGGTATCGAACCACAAAGAAAGGCTTAACTACTTATATTACTATCTTCCTAAATGAATTTTATATAACAAAAGAATCAAATTTTATTATCTAAAAATTATTACTAAATTAAAGAAAATGAATAAATAAAATAACTAAAATAATGAGAGTTCAATCAAAGAGACGATTTAGAACCTTGAATCCACCGCTAACCTATATAACAATGATTTAATTTTATTTAGGAGAAAAGATTATATTTTTATGTGGTGATCTAGGCTACAAGCTTCGATTCACTAGAGAAATATGTTGTGCTTAAATGCATGACATAATCCATCTAACTATTAGCATGACTTATTCATTCCAATGACATAAATCACCTAAAATTAGCATGAACTATTCAATTCTAAAACCCACAATATACTTGCAAAAATCACATATCTCTCATTCTCAAAACTACAAGAATTAAGCATGGATAAAAATATCAATTAACCCAAATAATTATTCTACAAGAACAATCGCAAAGAATTAATTGCATCAAACCAATAAATATCTCAAGATAAATAATCACATAAATAAAATAAGAAATCTCCCAAAATAAAATAAATCAAAGTGACATGGCTAGGGTTTCATCAAAATTCTAAAAATAAATTAGTTCATGATGATAGGGAAAGAAGGAACCAATTTCTTGGAGTAGATCATGGCTTTCTTCTTCTCTAATTGAAAGTTGCCGCTACTCGTTTCCTTTTTTTCTGATGTTCCCCCCATTCTTTCTTATGTGACTCTTCTATATATAGACAAAAGAGAAGCAAAATCCTAATCCTTAAAGTATTCAACTAAAATCCTAATGCTTAAAGGATTCTACTAAAGTTCTAATCATAATCCTTAAAGGATTCAAATACTGCAGGTTCCTTTTACCAAATTTAATATGGAATCTTTATTCTCCATTCTTTTTTAGAAATCTGCACAAAGATAAATAAAATAAATTAAATATAATAATTATGACTAATATATAAGTAAAATATTTTCAAAGACAAATAATTAAAACTTAAGGTGTTTATTTGTATTAAAAATCGACTCTATAAAAAACTATTAAAAATGTGGTCTTAGAAAATATTAGAAAAGTGTTGACTAATCCAACTTGTTATCCCAATGATTAATCTAAAGTTTGTTTTTTAACGACATATTCCTTTAAATAAGACCTAAATTATCTCAATTAATGAAAACTATATATCCCTATGCGAATTCGGTTAGTTAAAATTGCATTAACAACTTGTGGACTTCCCTAAGTGATATGAATCCTCTTGTGCTTGTTGAATTGGATCCAAATCTTTCCCGAGATTACCTCCTCTAGAAGAACCTCTACTGAGGACTTTAAGCTTCACACTCCAATGAAAAACCTATGAGGAACAAGCCTCATGAACCTAACATTGAGAGGCTAGATTCTTTCCCACATTGATGGCAAAAACCTTGAGGGAACTAAGACCTCAAAACTCCTACTACACAATCTAGAAGACCTAAGATCAAATGAATCATAGAACAAGAACTATATAATTCAATTCAATGAAAGGATTCAATTCAATGAAAGGAATTTACATGATCAATTGATTACATAGATACTTTAATCTAGGCTCAATTGTTTACAATGCCAAGGACATGGACCCTAAGGCAAGCTAAGCTAAGAAGGAGAAGAACCAAGAGACTCTTAGAGAACTCTCTCAACAGTTTTAGCAATTCATCATTCATCAATTAGTTCAATACAATGGTTATAATAGGGTATTTATAGACTAAGGACTTAACTCTAGCTTAACTAATGTTTACTGGCTTGAACTACACATAAACCCCTTGATTAGAAGCTAAAAAATCAACTTGCATATCAAATTCCCGCCTAAAGGGTAGTTTAAAAAATCCTTTCTCGAGGCCTACCAACAATGGTAGGGTAGGAACTACCATCGGCAGTAGGTAGCCTATGCCGAGCCACCTCACAAACTGAGTGCTGCCAGCTATGGTAGGGGTGACCCTGCCGTCGACAATAGGGTGTAATTTCCCCAAGACTTAGCAAAATTTCGCTCCAAGTTGGTTCCTTGATTGCTTCTTATCAATTGAGTATTTTGTGAACAACGAGATGCTTTCCTTGGGCTTCAAACCCTTCCAACTTGTCTTCAAAGGGCTTCTTTGTAAATACTCATTTTGTTGTTTCTTTGAATTCTAGTCATCAGTCCAAGCTTCAAATCTAAAGATGATTGACTCGTCTGATTCATATCATCTGTCCCACATTTGAAAAGATTTGTCCTTGAATGTTGACCTACATCCAAAAATACAAATCAAAACAATAAAGGTAGCATGAAACGAAAGTCAACCAGAAAAGTAAACATAGAAACACAAAAGCATTTAAGAATATGGAAGGCGCTTTAGCATGAATATCAAGCGTAAGGTTGTGTTGGAAAGACTTCATTCGAATCCAAAAGATCCCAGCCCATCCTCCAGGATAAAAAAGGAATCGCGTTTTTTTAAACGTCTTGTAGTGGTTGCAAGAACATCACGATCCTTAAAAAAGTTATACTTGACAAACTCCATCTTCTTCACTTCATCTAGCTTAAAGCATAACCTACGGACAATGAAACCAAAGTAAAAGACATTAGCAAGTCGTCACCATAATCAATTACAAAAGAAAGAAGAATAGTGGGAGAATAAGAAGCTCGATTGAAGCATGCCTAACAAGGAATAAACAAAGTTGACATGGAAAACCAGTCATCTCCCTGGGTACAACCACCAAGATGCTAGCTAGAATGCTAAGTTCCTTGTTTAATTTCTTATAGAAACTTGTGAAACCATGGAAGCTTTCCCCCTCAAAGGCACTCTTGGAAATAAGCCAATCTTGGATTGCTTGCACCTTAGGTGCACCAACTTGGCAACCTTGGAAACTCAGCATATAACCTAGGAAAGTACCATTTTCTACACAAAATTCATAATTTCCAAGGTTAGCATATAAAATCTCATTACTCAAATTAGACAAAACTTGATTAAAATGATGCGAATAATATGCATGAATTTTGCTATCAATCAAGATGGAATCTAAATAAACCACAACAATTAAAGAATCCTTGCCTTTAAGAAACTTATGTAGTCCAAATATAAGCACCATAGATATATCTACACAAGATTCTCTAGGCACATTCAAAACAAGATAATGTCCATGGGGCAAAGATGTAGAGTTAGTGATTATGTACTCCAAACAATTAACAAAAAACCTTTCTACATCTCTTTTCATGCCAAACCAAAAGAAATTCTCATGTAAAACAACATAAGTTTTGGAAGTATCAAAATAATCTATCAAACAACCATGATGAGCTTCTTTAGCTAGAAACAATCTAGAGTAACAAGAAGGAATGCACAAGTCACCTTCATCGAAAGAACACCATCATGCATAAGGTACTCATCATTATGCACAACCAAACAAGCAACAAATATGTTCTTGAATTCATTCTCACTAACATATAATTCGTTAAGAATATCAAAACAAAATAATTGAACTTGTAAAGTAAAGAGTGGAGTGTACCCTTTTAACAAAGCATTGGCTACGACATTTTCTTTACCTCTCTTGTTCCACTTGACATATGGATTGTCTTTATGAACTTTATTCCTCTTACATACCACTTGTTGAAATTTTGTTTTCCATTGACAAACAACGCATTGAGCTCCTTCCAAATAAGCACAAAGGCGTTAAAATGAAAGAATACCATTGATGAGTCTCACATGTCTTCATTTTACCCATGTGGTGAGAAAATGTTGACATAAAATTTCTAAAAGTCCAAGAAGGTCTACATTTCTCTTTGAAATCTATTTTCCCAAAGAACTCTCTAAAAGTAGATGATAAAACACTGATGCTTCAAATTTAAGTTTCAAAGTTAATGCACAAGAGTCCTTTTTAAAGCTAGAAAAGAATCAACAATTTTGAAAACCCATCCTTGAAAGGTATAAGGTAGTAAAGATGTTCATCACCAAAATCTTTGAAAATTTGTTCAAAGGCTTCTTCTCTCAAATTAGATTTTTCAAATACTAAAGGATTAACTTTGAACAACTCAAGATTAGTTTCTATGTGGTTTTCAAAATCCTTCAACAAGAAATCCTTAAAATGTAAATGATAGAATTTGAAACCAATTGTATGTTCGAGTAAAGTGTTCAAGGTATTAATGACATTTGAAAACTTTTGTTCCTTGCAAGACAACTCCACTTGATCACTCATAAATGACATAAGTTGATTTAAAAACATAAAATCACTATGAATTTCCATAAAAATATCAAAGAAAGAAGAAACATAGCCTATATTTTCAATAAAATGTTCTAAACACCTATTATGTAGAATGTCAAATAATACACCATCTAATCCCAAGCCGACAACTATAGCTTCAAGGAAAGCGTTATTCATAATTCCAAAACTATAACAAGAAAGATAAAACATAGAACCACTATGCAACCAAGAATTTTCAAGAAAAACATGAGAAGAAAGACACTTAGACACATAAGGCAGAATAAGAAAGAGATCATCACCAAAAGAAAATGCACTAAGATCTTCATATATGCTCACATGAGAAAGATAAGATTCGAAAAACAACTATAATTGAAAAAAGAAACTTCATGCCACTTAAGAAAAGGGTTAATAGATAAGCTTATTAGTAATTCTTCAAGAATAGCTCCAAGCTCCTTCGCCATGTTCCTTCCTTTGTCTTCTATTACTAGCATACAAGAAACATGTTTCACAACATTATCATAATATTCATGAATTGTAGGAATGACACAAAATAAGGAATTAACTTCTAAGAAATGTTTCTTTTTTAATAAAGTTCCAAGAGAGTTGAGAAAGTAAAATTCATATCTATTTTCCAAGAAAGTAAGTGAGAATAACTTAATTTCCTTCAAATAAATCTCAAAGAATAAGTAGGAACTAGAAAGAAAGAAATTTATGGTCTTGATGGGTTGTAGATAAGTTTTCCATCTTCATCCTTGCTTGAATTTTCAAAATTCTGCACACATAAAGATTTGCTAGCAAAGAAAGATTTAGTGTCATTAGCATAAAAATTCATTTCCTCACTCTTTTCAAGTACATCTCTTTTTCTCTTCGCTCTTCTTTTTCACTCTCTTGATTTTCAAAGAAGCACTCATTTTCTTTTACTCTCTCTTTTCTCAAACTCACTTTCCTTCTCTTTTGAGCACTCTAGAAGTTCACTCTCTTTTGAAATGATAGAGACGGAAACAAAGATACATGATCTTTCCACTAATCTCTCTTTATCTTCCACTCTTTCTTTTTCTTTAATTTCAATTCTCTTCTCATTCATGATACAACAAGGTTCCTCTTTGGATGTCTCATCTCAACATGGATGTTAAGACTCTCTTCAATTTTAGCTTGTGCAAGCTCTTTGACCTCGGGAGCATCTTCAATAATTGATGGTTCCATGCATCTAATCTTTACAACCCTTTGAGATGGCATGGAAAGTTGTGTTTCTCCACATCTTTTAGACTTTACAATGCACTTTGCCTTTTTCTCTTGATCAAATATTCTTACCCTTTCTTTCAACTTCTTTTGCTCTTCATAAATTTCATGAGACGCCAAAGAATTTAGAATGAATCTCTTGCCATTGATGAAGTTGTAAGAATTCTTGTCACAATTGTACAAAGCTTTTCTATCATTTATCCAAGAAATTCCAAACAATAAATTACCTGCTTGCATGGGTGCTACATCACACAACACATCATCTTTATACATTCCTTTAGAGATAGACATCCACACTTGCTTAGTAACTTTGATGTCTTCATTATCATTTGACTAATGGCGTATATAAGGCTTAGGATGTTCATGAAGAGGCAAGTTCAACTTTTCCACAAGGTAAGTATTAGCCACATTAGCACAACTACTACCATCAACAATAAGATTAACAACTTCGTCTTCCACATGGCATTTGAGATAGACCACATGCTTACTTTCATTTTCCTCCCATAGACATGTTCATCATATAAGCTCTCAAAGTAAACTTCTCCACCATAACTATGATGATACTCTTCATAATAATCATAAGGACTATACTCATAATAATCATATTTAGCATTAACTCTTCCATAACCCCCATAATCATCATAAGAAGTATGCTCAAAGGATTTAGCAGAAGAAGAGAAGTTACTAACTCCAACACTTCTTCTAGAAGTGAAATCTCCATTTCCATTTTTGCTCCCACCATAAGCATTGAATCCATTCCCACCGTCATGATGGATACTATTCATATATCTTGTAAGTTTAGATTGATAATCCTCTTGTTTGCTCTTTACTTCCATTCCTTCCATGATGGATTAGACCATTAGTACTCCATTTATTTATTGTTTTAAACCTGCACAAAAAGGTTAGAAAAATAAAACAAGGACCTCCCAATCATTCCCTAAGTGTTTCACTCTTTGATGATCACTCAAGTTCACTCGTGTTTGTACTCTTATTGGCTTTTATTAAGATAGACTCACCCTCTTGCCTTTTTGAATCACTCAACACTCAAGTCTCTATGAGATCCTTCAAACTTCTTAACCAACTCAAACCAAGAGTATCAATCCCAAGCAAGTGAAACAATCAAAGCACTTAGTTGGATAAGTGTTCAATGAGGTAAAAGATCAAATACTTGATGTGTAAGAGTTTCAAAGAATTTTATCTATGGAATTGAGTCAAAAAACAGGATTGATCATGAACAAATGATTAGAAGAACACAAGGAAATGATTAGAAGTAAAAAAAAAGCAAATAGAAACAATGAAACTCAACAAAGAACATAATAATACAAAAACAAAATTTCCAGGAAACAGGATAAATTGACACCCCGACACTAAAACAGCAATAACTCAAAACCGACGAAACAAAATCAAATGAGACCAATACATGAAGCTTCCTTTATTGGAGATGATGAAATTGAGCACAAATTTCTATCAATTTGGATCAGTAAAACACACGTTATGTTCAAATCAATCAACACTTTCTCTACAATAGCGAATCCAAAAACACACTTTAAAATTCAATCAAATTGCTCTAACAAATGACCTCCAAATTAAGCAAAACTTATCTCAAATGATTCACAACTCATAGGAGAACATCTCCATACAATTTCATCAACAAATTCGCACAGTAAGCATCGATTTATTAACTATTTTCGCAAAAATTTGATTTTTCTGCACTTAATTTTGCATGATCTTCAAATAATTTTGTTTGATCATCAAGTGCTTTAACTTTTTTTTTTTTTATTTTTCACGAATTTAATTAACTTACAATTTAATTTGACCTTCGGAGGTTTCTCTGATACCAAATTATATGAATCCTCTTGTGCTTGTTGAATTGGATGAAAATTCTTCCCAAGATCACCTCCTCTTGATGAAACTCTATTGAGGATTTGATGCTTCACCTCCAATGAAAAACCTTAGATGAACAAGCCTCACAAACCTAATATTGAGAGGCTAGACTCTTTCCCAAATTGATGGCAAAAACCTTGAGGGAACTAAGACCTCAAAACCCTTACCATACAATCTAGAAGACCTAAGATCAAATGAATCATAGAACAAGAACTCTATGATTCAATTCAATGGAAAGAATTTACATGATCAATTGATTCCATAGATACCTCAATCTAGGCTCAATTGTTCACAATGCCAAGGACATTGACCCTAAGGCAAGCTAAGCTAAGAGGAGAAGAACCAAGAGACTCTTGGAGAACTCTCTCAACAATTTTAGCAATTCATCATTCATCAATTAGTTCAAGACAATGGTTGTAATGGGGTATTTATAGACTAAGGACTTCTCCCTAGCTTAACTAATGTTTAATGGCTTGAATTAAACATAAACCTCTTGATAAGAAGCTAGAAAATCAAGTTGCATAAAAAATTCTGCCCAAAAGAACGGTTATAAAATCCTTTCCTGAGGCCTAACGGGGACGGTCGGGTAGGACCTACAGTCGGTGGTAGGAAGCCTATGCCGAGCCACCTCACAAACTGAGAGCTACCAGCAATGGTAAAGGTGACCCTGCAATCGACGGTAGGGTGTAATTTCCCCAACACTGAGCCAAATTTTGCTCCAAAGTTGGTTCTTTGATTGCTTCTTATCAATTGAGTATTTTGTGACCAATCCGGGATGCTTTCCTTGACCTTCAAACCCTTCCAACTTGCTTTACAAAGTGTCTTCTTTGTAAACATTCATGTCGTTGTTCCTTTGAACTCTAGTCATCGGTCCAAGCTTCAAATCTAAAGAGGATTGACTCGTCCGGTTCATATCACTAAGTTTTGTCATTATAACAAACTTATAGAAACGGCTCAATAGAAACTAATTCTATCCCTAGTCAATTTTACTACGAGTTATTATCACGTAGTTCCTAATTAATTAGCATCACCTCCCCTCCTTTGCAATTAATTATGATAATATGCATAGAGTGATCAAGTCTATAAAAGCATTAAGAATAACATAACATTAATTAACCATTTAGAGATAAAGCATATAAACACAATAGAAATAAGGAAAATCATAAACTAAAACATTATTCCAACGAATTCTTCATAAACTCTAATACACTAAAAATTTAGCCTTAAATTAATAAACTTACAGCCATAATAATCATTATAACATGGAAAAATTACAAGAAAAGGAGATTAAAGGATTAGAGAACAAACCTCTCCTTAAAAACCATCATCTTGTCCACGCGATTCTCCACCTCCTACAGCTGTTGTGCTCAACAAAACAGAGGAAAAGAACTCTGTTTTGCAGCGGGAAGAAGGGAACGGAGAGAGCCTTGCGGCTGCTCTATATCGGAAGAAAATTTCTTCTATGAAACAAGGGTATATATGTATATAATAAGTGATTCCCATGTTTGATTAGAATCTGAATCCAGTCAAAGCCATTCATTCACCTGACCTAACGATGTCCTTCTCCTTTTCTTTTTTTTACTTTGACTTTCAAAATCTAATTGGAATTGGATTTTCCAAATTTCCAGTCTTCCCTTTCTGCATGCATGCTTTAGACCGCAGGTTTCATTTTTAATTTTTTTTCTTCAGTACATAAATTCTTCTTTGATTTCACTTAGATTTTGGTAATTTCTGCAAAATAAAATCAAATAATGAAGGTAATAAAGTCCACAAAAAGTACAAAAAAGGAGGTATATAATACTAACCCATTTCAGTACCAAACCTCCAAAAATTATATAATAGAGCCAAAATAAATAATTTATGAATTTAAAACCAATTTGTCTCTAACAAATAATAAATAGATATTTTATACCAAAATTAAGTGGAAAGTATATGGAATTTATATATAAAATAGGGATTTATCAACTCCCTACTTAGCATTTTGATTTTTCTCAAAGAAAGAGAACAATTTAAAGACAAAACAAAGAAATTCTTAATCTCTCTACCAATTATGAAATCTAATAAGCAAGTATCAATAAATATCCACACATACATATAGATAGCAAAGCTCTATTCGAATATAATAAATTATTATTCTAAAGCTAATGAAATCTAGTCATAAAAACTTGAGGTGAAAAGAAAGATGAATCAAAATCAAATGTCTCAACCAAGTATTTAAGAAAAATATGAAATTAATGAATACAATCTTGATCCTATAATAAAGTAACATATCCATAGGCTTGTAATTAGCATACACAAGGACTTTAAAACACATAATGTTATGCTCAAGGATAATGAATATCAAACGAAAGGATAGGATTTCAACAAAATACAAGAAAGTGATAATGATATTGCAATTTACTTTACAAATCTCTATCATCATAAAAACACTTCTATATCATTTTCAACCATAACTTCCCACTTTATTTTTCCAATATAACTTTTAGGGGAAATAATATATCAATATAGAAGAATTTCACCTATTTCTATCAATGATACACCACACCTCTCATATTTTTATCCTTTTTTATTTCTTTTTCATATTTTTTCTTGTATCTCTTTTTTTCTATTTTTCATGATTTTTCCTCATTTTTCATCTCTCTCATTTTTTTTTTTCAAGCTCCCATGAGAAATTTTCAATCCCACATCTCATGAGTTCACCTTATCACTTTGCCTTTAGCTTTACCACAAAGAAGAACAACCATGCACTCATACAAAAGAAATATGTACACTCCACTCTCTTGCAAGAGAGGTAAGGATAATAAACAATAATATGCTAAAAGGGTAGGTAAATAAGGACAAAAAAAAAAGAAAAATAGCAAACTGTGGTTTCAACTATTCTTATGAATAAGGCTCAAAGGGGAACTAGAGATATAACGTATAAAAGAATAAGTTTGAAAGGTTCAAACTGTCTAAAGAAGACCTTATATCATTCCTAAGTCAATTGATTCTACTTATTATTTCGCGTCAAGCATGTACACAAACAAATTCTAGTGTGTATAGAATGTGAGCAAGACGCATAATTAATAAAATAATTAAACCTAAAAGCTCAATCAATTCACTTAGATCATGAAAAAAAAGGAGGAAAGTAATCTCAAACTTCGCAACTAAGAAAACATTAACAATAAAATCACTACATGCCATATCCATAAATCACTTTTCATTCTATATGCATAAATAACCATCTCAACTAACTTGAAACAAGGGTATATATATGTATAATAAGTGATTCCCATGTTTGATTAGAACTTGAAATCCAATCAAAGCCATTCATTCACGTGACCCAACAATCTCCTTCTCATTTTCCATTCTGTAATTTGACTTTCAAAATCTAATTGGAATTGGATTCCAATTTTCCAGTCTTTCCTCTCTGCATGCATTAGACCATGGGTTTCCTTATTTTTATTTCTTTTTTTCTTCACTAAATAAAATGTTCGTTGATTTCACTTAGATTTTGATAGTTTCTGCAAAATAAAATCAAATAATGAAGCTAATAAAGTCCACAAAAGTACCAAAAAAGATAAATAATGTTAATCCATTTTAGTATCAGAACTCCAAAAATTATATAATAGAGCAAAAAAAATGACTTATGAATTTTAAAAAAATTTGTCTATAATAAATAATAAATATATTTCTATACTAAAATTAAGTGGAAAATATACAGAATTTTGATATAAAATATGGAATATCAGGCCTAGACATCTCTCTAAGAGTTAAGTCAAGTTCATGCGCAATGGCAATATCCCTAAACTTCAGGCTTAGAGTAGTACACATGGAAGCTAACACAAAGTATTAGAGTCTTTAGTTGGTACCTTACATGTCTGTGTAACTTTGCGCTCTTCTTGAGTGGATGATCCCCAATCTTTAGACAGGGGTCTGTCTGGACATACTTATACTTAACAAATTTGAGTACTATGTCCAAATTCTTTTTTTAGTCCTGGTTAGGCTTGGCATGCTTATTCTCATAAAGAAATACCCCTAAAAGACAAAAAGAACCTCCACTAGACATAAAATGTAAAGTAGAAATGGAATTAAAAAAAGTTTATATTAAGGCATTTAAACACACACATATATAGTGTTTCATAAAAAACACTGCTCTTTTCATATTATCTTGGATGAAAGATAATCCCTAACTTATGGTCCACAATATGGTGGCTTAGCGTGTTGATTTATGTCGTGACATAACAATACCTAATGACCACGTTTGGCTCTTAGAGTAAGCATCAGAGCTTCTAAAGGAAGAACAATATCTGCTAAGTTGAGTGAATAACTATTACTTGACCAAACGTCTAGAGTCCATATTACTTAACCTAAAACATTGTTCTTTTCATATTATCTTCGGCGAAAAATAATATCTGACCTATGGTCCATAATATGGTGGATTAGCATGTTGATCTATGTCGTGACATGACAACACCTAATGACCATGTTTAGCTCTTAGAGTGAGCATCAGAGCTTCTAAAGGAAGATTAATGTCCATTAAGTTGAGTGAATAACCATTACTTGACCAAACATCTAGAGTCCACAACTCGAGGACTCCAACTACTCCAGTTCTAGCTTTCTTCAACAGCTAGAAAGGATCTTTACCTAATGGGACCGGAGGTTGGCCGCCACCTCATAGGAACTATAGATAATCCAATGTTAGTATCTCCAAGTACAGGCTGTCCGATTAACTTATGTCCACAACTTTCGTCTTGAGTTCAATTTGTAACATATAAGCCTCAGAAAACCGTCCTATAGGAATCCTGCCTAGGGTGAACCAGCAATGGAAGTCATGGGACCGTTGGAGTCTAGTATGATCCTCTTTAGCCTTTCTTAAGGATCACTTGCTCCTAGGACCCAACTCTCTTCTAGAGGGCTTCTTTGATGCTTGGTTTGGAGGAAATGAAGGACAAGGAATAAATTACAGGCAAAATTAACTAAGAAAGAAACAAATAGACCTTCTTATATTTGGGGGAAGGGGGGTGGGGAATCAACAAGGCTCAAGAAAGCCTTACCTATTCTCCACACACTCAAGAAGGACTTAATTTTCCAAGCAACACCAACTATAGAAGTTGGCACCTCAAGAAAGAAATAGGATTTGGAATTAGACGTGGAACTCTTGATCTTACTTCAAGAATTGATTGACTAGATTATACAATGGAAAACATTTTCCCTAATTTATAAAGAAAGTGGAAGAACACCCAAAAAAGCCTAGGTTCAACTCTCTCTATTTCATTTAATGTCTAACTTGTCTAAAATTGCTACAATAATACATATATATATATAGGGTTCCAAAATATTAACTCCTAACCCTAATAGCTAATCTTGATCAAGATAAGTTGATGGGCACTTAGGCCACTTAATTACAAGTCTAAATAAATTTAATAATCAAAATGATGGGTCAAAGGAGTTTAAATCCACCAATGTCTTTAGCGTCCTGAGATCTATCGGCGACAGTAAGGCTGGACCTACTGTCGACAATAGGTCGGATTCTCAAAACAATTTTGTACCCAAACCCTATTGGCGGCGGTAAGGTAGACTTACTACCGGCGATGGTAGGTCTTGGGCCATTTTACTTTTGCTTATGCTTCAAACTCTTCCAAACTTGTTTCTTTGTGTTTCCTCTTCTATCTTCCTTGCCCTCGACCTTGTAACCAGTCCTCAGAAGCTCTCTATGTTCTCATGCTTATCCTGGGTCATACCATCTGCCCCTCATTTGAAAGGATTCGTCCTCGAATCCATACCTTCAAATAACCATAAGAGGCAGGCAACATTAGAAATGATATTAACCAACAGAGGAATACTATGAAAAATTTCAAGAAAAACTTGGAAAGTAAAAGCAAATGATCATCTAGAACACAAGGAAAACAAGCTTTGCAACTCTTCCTTAAAAGATTTATGAAATGAAAATGTGGTATAGATAAAGATGTTCAAGGGCGAATTATCCACGGAATAAACACACCAATTCTACCGAAGCATAACAAGTCTTCTTTCAAAAAGAACACAATTTAGGATCTGAAGACCAATCAAATTCTTCTGCTTTCTAAAAGCACGGGCTCACTTTATCCAATTCTGTTTTTCGCTACTACGTTCGAAACCATTTCAAATCAACCCACAAACTTGACAATAAGAGAAATTCCTTTTTCACAGCATGGGCCGATTGGGGGTACGTTGTGAGCTTCTAATTCTGACAAGAGCTAATCAAAGAAATCTTGTAGTTTAGGTCCTTCCTCAAATGTTTCCAAAACTTCTTTAGAATGATGATGAAAATCAAAGCGTAAATATTATAAAAATTTGCCAGATGAAAAAAACTAAAACCAAATATTCAAATCTTCCTTGAAGGGTCCATGATGCTCATAACAAGTATGCATCAAGAAGTTCGAAATATGTTTATGCAAGGAAAATGTAGAAACAAACCACAATAGTTTTGCAAGATTTATCTCAAGATAGGCATAAAGATGAACAAGGAAATCATGTAGATGCATCCACACAATAACATCAATTCTCAAACCTTCTTTAAATGGAATATGATAGTACGAACTTAGGTCTTGAAAGGATTGAAGAGTTAAGAACCAGAAGTTAGAGAAAGTTTCAAAATTCCAAACAATGAAAGTTCCTTCAAGAATTTGAGAAAAAAGGTTTAAGAAACAACTTTTGAAGAATAGACTTGTTAAGAATGTTTCAAAGCAAGCTTTAAAACCACAATCCTTAAATAGATAACAAAATTGAAAACTTTCATCCTTTTTAAATTCTAAAACCCACCCATGAATTCGCATAATATAACTCTTCATCTCTTTAAAAGGAAATGGAAGTTCAAACTTTCATTTTCCAAGTCTTTTAAGAGAGATTCATGGATAACAACATAATGAAACCTCATCCAATCAAAATTCTTCTTAAAATTCCATGAACTTTTCAATTAACAAGGACATTCAAAACCAAAAGAAAGTTCAAGGATGTTATCCACATAAAGGCCAAGAATCGAATTGAACATAAATAAGTTATCCAAACCAAATTCAAAAGACCTTTCTTCCATGAGGACTTTGACATGAAATCCAAGAATTCATCAAAGAAAGTATAAGATTGTTTATTTTTAGAATCCCAAGACTTCCCGAATTTTCCTTCACATACAAATTTCTTCAAGAACTCGTTGAAAGGTAGGTGATACAACAAGGTACCAATAATTTCATGTTTTATCGAAATAACAAATGAACTCTTGTTTGGAACTAACACTCTATTTAGAAAAACATCTTTCCACCAAATTTCAATGAAAGTTTTAAAATAACATAGATGTTTCTCAACAAAATTCATCAAGAATAGTTGTCTTTTCTCAAGATGGTTTTCACAAAAACCATATGAAAAACTTTAAGTACTCCCAAAACACCTTTCTTCTTGTTTTCACAAATTAACAAAAACATAGACTCCTCAAAATGCAAGAAGTAGAATTGAAGACCAAGGATAGTTTCAATCAAGAAAGCTTTCAAAACTTCAATTCCAATCAGGAGCTTATGGTCATCACAATGACTTTCAAGTTAAACCTCCACATTCAAGAAATGGTTTTCAAAAGGAGAAATTCCCTTACGGGCAATGACAAAAGTTTCAAAGGAGGGTATCATATAAGAACATCTTTCAATGTTTCTCCTAATAAACTTATTAAGGAGATCTCCAATCAAAGAACACAAATAACTTTCAACTTTCTTAACAAGAAAATTTCCAACAAACGGATCAAGAAAGTAACTAGGAATCGTGCCCCGCATAGGTGTCCAAGAAGGAAACGAATCAACAACCAAAGAAATAAGATCAAGAATTTCATGCCAACACTTAAGATCAAAACAAGATTGTTCAAGTTTAACATCTCTAGGAAACAATGATTCCGGAGAGAGTCATGAAAAGATAAACAATTAGTCAAGTGAACAATAAGGCATAGATCACAAGTTCGAAAGATAATACATAAAGGTCCCACAATGATCTCATGGAAAACATGAGCATTTAAGAATAACTCTAACTCCTTGAAATAAAATTCATGGTAAGAAGGAGATGAGTTTGTAAGAAATCTTATTGAAAAGTTTGCTTGGATTAGAAGCACTCTCTCTTTAGTCTTCTATTCCTAGCGTAAAAGAAGCTTCATTAGATTCCAAGAACTCACAAATATTAGTGTCACTCATTTTCAAATAAGAACCCATTTGGTTTTCAAACTCCTTCAACAACAATAATTCCTTACAATGCACATGAAAGAATTTGAAACCAAAAGCTGTTTCAAATAAATTTTTAAATGATATCTCCACAAAGAGAAATTTAAGCCCACGCCACAAATGCTCAAGTAATCCCTTCACAACCATAAAGGTTTGTCCACAAGAATTTACTCAACAAAAAATCCTTCAAGAGAAGTCAACACATTGAAAATGTTCAATTACTTCCTCTTGAAACTTAACACAATGATCACCAAGTAAAGAAAACAAGAAACTATCGAATCCATAGGAATTTTTTCAAGAAAACCAAAGGTATGATGGTTAACAATCCCTAAAGAATCACAACTATTCCATGGATCAACATCGTGTTAAATAGAAACAAGAATAGCATGAAACAAGTCTTTAACCACTAAGATATAAGTGCTATCTAGATTGATAACTTGATATGGCACATGAACAAATAAGGAATGATTCCTTTGTTCCATGACATCACCAAAGAGCATCCTATTTATCGCATAGTGATAATAAGAAATGTAACGAAAATAGAATACAGAACATGTATGATTAAGCTCAAGAAAATATTTCTTTTCAAGTGTTGTCCCAAGTGAGCTTTTGATAGAGTTGTAGCCAAGTCTTCCTTCTTGATTCTTGCTTGGTTCTCCGAAATTCTGCACCAAAGGAAGTTCACTAACAAGAGAAGAGTTAGTTTTGGTTAGCAACGAAATTTATGTCCTCACTCCTTTTTAATACAGCCAACTATTCTTTTGAATACTTTCTTTTTTCTTCACTCATTTCTTTTGTTCAATCATTTTTCTCAACATCATTCTCTTTTTTAGAGCTCTCATCTTTTTGACACTTCTCACCTAAAGAAGAAATGGAATCAAAGAAACTTGATTTTTCAACTAGTCTCTCTTTTTCTTCCACTCTTTCTTTTCTTTCAATATCAATGCTCTCCTCTTCTTCAAAGCTTATGTCACTCATGGAATCACAAAAATCTTCTTTAGACATTTTTTCTTCAACATGCACTTCCAAACTTCCTTCAATCTCAATTTTAGCTAGTGGAAGTTTAATGCTTCTCGAAGATTCTTCAACTCTTGATGCTTTCTTGATTTGCTCCCCTTTTAGCATCTCATGTCACATTCTCCCATGGATCCCCCTTTATATTTTTCCTCCATATAAACATAGTCACTTTTGTTGCACAAAGGTTCACACAATTCACCAGTGGACGCTTCTACTTCTTCATACTTAAGAATCTCAAATTTATCCCTTAAAACACGCTTGAATGATTCCCAAGTTATGGTTGGTGTTCTTCCATTTCTCCACCTTAGTTCACGAATATATTTCCACCAAACTAGGACCCATGAAGTAAAAAACTCTATGACTAGTGGAACCTTGTCTTCTTCAAATACTTCCGGATCAAAAACTCCAAGAGGCCACACATTTTGTTTCTCAATATACATACTATCTTCATAAGTATTTCTCCTATAGCTATAGCCACCATAGTCATAATTAACATTGTATCCTTCAAATCCCCCATAATTTCTTCCTCCTCTATATATTTTAAAATATTTAAAAGCTTCTAAACAAATGTTAGTAGAAGAAATAATGTACCTCACCACTCCTTTAGTGTATCCGCTCCTGAAGATGTTCACTTAACACTGGTATTTATCACTCAATCTCTATGGCTTTTGTGAAAATAATCTTACCCTCTTGCCTCTTACTATTCCTCACCCACTAGAGTTCCATAGTGATTTATAAAACTTCCAAGTTATAAGAAAATTCCCAAAGCAAATCAAGCAAGTAATTCTCAATAGATAAGAAAAGGAAGTCAAACAGGAATTTTATCGAACACCTAGAGTGCGAGGAGTGCCAATGATAAATTCAAGAGCATGAGTCAAAGAACTAAGTCAAATTCCCACAAAGATACGGAGAAACACTTAACAATATGTTCAAGAGAAGTGCAAGTACAAAACAAACGCAATTGAAAGCTCAATTCAAAGAATTCATGAGTACTAGGCAAAATTCCAAAAAAATAAGGCAGCAAGACATTCCATCACAAAAATTGCAATAACTCAGTGATGATAGCTCCAAATCAGTGATGATGCACAACTCGAAGAGTATGAATTTAAGCACAAAATTCTCTCAATTAGAATTAGTATAGCACAAGATATGGACAGATTAATCCACATATTTTCAACCGTAGCAATTTTTCGACATTTTACAAATTTACATTCAACTGTCCCACCAAATCAAATCTAAAGCAGGTCAAATGTTCTCGTAAAGAACCACAACTCAACAAGGATTCAAAATGGACAGATTTATGATATTTAAATCTCATTTTCTATTCTTTTCATCTCAATCTTTTCACATGTAATTTTCTGTCTGAAAATTCAAGATTACTTTACCTTTTTCAAATACTATCAATTGGCTTTTCTTTAATTAAAATTTCAACAAATAAGCAAAAAAACTTCACCTCAAAGAGAACCTGACTCTAATACCAAATGATATGATCCTCCTTAGCCTTTCTTGAGGATCACTTGCTCCAAAGACCCAACTCTCTTCTAGAGGGCTTCTTTGAAGTTTAGTTTGGAGGAAATGAAGAACAAGGAATAAATTGCAAGCAAAATTAACTAAGAAAGAAACAAATAGACCTTCTTATATTTGGGATGGGGGAGGGGGAGGGGGGAAGCCTTACCTATTCTCTACACACTCAAGAAGGACCTAATTTTCCAAGCAACACCAACTATGGAAGTTGGCACCTCAAGGACATAGGATTTTGAATTAGACAAGTAGCTCTTGAATTGCCTTTAATATTTGATTGAGTAGATTATACAGTGGAAAAGATTTTTCCTAATTTACAAAGGATGTAGAAGAACACCCCTAAGAACCCTAGGTTCAACTATCTCTATTTTGTTTAATGTCTAACTTGTCCAAAATGGCTGCAATAATACATATATATAGGGTTCCATATCATTAACTCCCAACCCTAATGGCTAATCTTGATTAAGATAAATTGATGGACACTTGGGCCACTAAATTACAAGTTTAAATAAATTTAACAATCAAAATAATGGGTCAAAGGAGTTAAAATCCACCAATGTCTTCAGCTTCCTACGACCTACTAGCGACGGTAGGACCAGACCTACCATCAACGGTAGGTCAGACTCTCAAAACAATTTTGGACTCGAACCCTACTGTCAATGGTAGGGTAGACCTACCATCAGCGGTAGGTCTTGGGCCATTTTTCTTTGGCTTTTATAGCTTCAAACTCTTCCAAACTTCTTTCTTTGTGTTTCCTCTTCTATCTTCTCTTCGCTTGATCTTGTAACCGGTCCTTGGAAGCTCTCGATGTTCTCATGCTTATCCAGGGTCATGCCAAAGTCCCTCTTCCACTCGATATTTTATTTTAGAAAAGGGTTTGTAGAAGATTTTGTTCCTACTCCTCATGAAGTAAAGAAATAATATCTATAGCATCACTTGCATATGCATTAGGAGATGTTCTCACAAAGTTTCATCATTTACACATATTCTCACCATCCATAGTACTTTAGTAGTTTCCATAAATGTCATAGGCTTTAGTGCATCTTGTCTCCATTGTTGAGCAGCTCTACTCATCTGAATCTTAACCCATTTAGGTGTCTCCATTTCTTGTAAAGATCGGCCAATACTTATATGCAAGCAGAATTTTACAAATGTCTTTGATCCAGCCATAATCATGCAAGGTGTGCATTATATCCTCTTGTTCCACTCTAGAAATTAAAACTGACATTGGAAGCCCCAAATGTTGTAACCACACCAAGGTGGACAACCTTTGATAACTAATAACCCGAAGTATGGAAGCTACTCTCTGCGTACCCTTACCCTTACAAATTCTACGCTAGTGAGCCTCCTCTTGATACCCAATCGTTTCAACAAATGCAAGTGCACAAGATGTATAGTTAGCTTCCCATTCCTATATACAATCCACACACATTTATCTTTCTCAACATTTCCACTTGGCATGTAAATTATGTTACCCACAAAAATAAATAAATAAATAAATTACCACTAATCCTTTCTTGCTTGTGCTACCTAAGATTACTATTACCCTTACCCTTTCTGTATATATTAACACGTGTATCTTTCTCCCCTTTCACCTTGCTAATTGACCATTGGATCAATTGTCCCTTTCTCAAGCCATTTTCCATTTTTACCGCCACTAATTCTTGTATATACATGAGAACGTTACATTTACATTCATTTCTATTTCTCTTCTTAACAATCACCAAGAGAGCATTTAGGTAAGTTTTTCTTATTTCTTTGATTAGCTTTTATATGGTTTAGTTAGAAATAGATTTGTTTTTGGGATAGTTCTTAGGATGAAGCATTTTATGGTCTTAATTGGTTTAGGATTTTTATTTGGTTAATGTTAGGGGTATATCGAGGAAGGTTTTGGATTCTATAATTCGAGCTATATCTGAGTTTCTCTTCATTTTAAGGTAAGAAGGGGATGAACCTTCTTAACTTTGTAATTGTCTATTAATTATGAAATTTTCATTATGTTGTAATTGAATATATTGGATTAAACAAGTGAAAACATACTGAATATCTAGAAAAGGAATCAACAAGGACTATAAGGAATATCCTCGCCTATCTCTCATTCATAAAAGAATACCTAATTCCAAGCAACACTAGCTAGAAAGCTAGAACCTCAAGGAAATGTAGGATTTGGGGATGAATAGGAACTCATGAATTCAATTCAAGAGTTAACTTGTCTAACTTACAAATTGGAACACCAAATATACAAGGAAGAAAAAGAAACATTAGGAACCCTAGTTTTCTCTCTCAAATACTTAATATATTTCATTCATTTTCCCCTTACAAAAGAGGCAAAATGGGGTATTTAAAGAAAAAAAAAATCTAACTCCTCTCCAAAACTTAATGAGTGCTTTAAAAGACCTACTTAACCTTTCATAAACTCAATTATAAGACTAGGAACTAAGGAAATCAAAAATTAGATTAAAAATAAAAAAGTTGACCAATTGATATATTTACTATCCATTTAGAGTAGAGAGATACCGTGTATGGTAGGTGACCTTACCGCAAAATGGTATGCTCTGTTTTAGCCCCACACTTATGTGATTTTACATCTCCTCCGTTATTGACCTTATTTGACCTTCAATAGGTTCTAATTGGCTCTTGGTGTCCTTAGAGACGTAGAGCTTTATCTTAGCTTTCCAATGCATCTTGAATCACATCCATTGGACTCATATAACTCACTTTATTGCCCTTTTACCAGAATGTGTCATGTTTGCAATTGAAGGCAGAATGTCCGGTTTAAGACTGGTCATAAGATATCCAAATGACCTCATCTCGGAATGAGCTACACCATTAGGGAAACCTCAAGAAGTCTTCTACAATATTAATGAAGAGCATTTGTTCATTTGAAGTCTTTCGAATCCCCAAAATGGAGTTCTTCAAAAATCAACCTAAACATTCTAATTTGTCTTCATTTCGACCCTTCTTCTAACTCGAATTCATGGATTTGAATCTTCCAAGCTTTAATGCATATCTGTGGTCATATCATACCCCCTCTCTTAAAAGGATTCATCCTTGAATTCTCGTCCTCATTCTAGTACAAAAAGGCGGGCACCGTTAGAAAACAAATCCTTCAAATGAACAATGTTATGGACACTATTGTTAAAGTATCAAGGAAAGTTTTCAAGATCAAAAACAAGAAGTGTTGTAGCAATTCAAATTTCCAAATAAGAGATGTTCCTTCAAAAACATTTGAAATGAAGTTACTTAGGAACAACTTCTTTGAAAATTCTTCAATGAAAAGATTGATACCAGCATCCTTAAAAAGGTAATAAAAATAGAAGCTTTCGTTTCCAAACTCAAAGGGTAAGACAAAAAAACAAAGATTTGGCAATGTGTTTTTCCCAAAATAATAGTTGTAAGAAAAAGATACTTTCCAAAAGAACACCAAAGCTTGAAAATGAAGGATAAACTTTGTACTTCACAAATGCTAACACTTCAAGATTGAGATGAGGAAAAGTAAAATTATAAGCTTTCCTACCTTCCTCTTTTAAACCTATTCTCTTTAAGAACTCTTTGAAGAGGAAATGATAAAACTTTGTGCCATCAGAGCTATGATTCATATATATAACATACGAGTCCTTTTGAAGCCCACAAAATATTATGGTCATCTTCCTACAACAATATTTAAAAGGTTTATGATCGTGATGATGGTTATCAATATAACATTTCCCTATTATTTCAAAAGAAACCTTTCTCAAATAGCTTTCAAGAATTCACAAAGATTAGTTTTAAACATTTCCAAACAAGCTCCCAATTGGTTTTTGAAATCCTTTAACAACAAGAACTCCTTGAAATGCAAGATAGAATTTGAAACCAAAAGTGTTTTCGAGCAACAATTTCAAAGAGTTGGCAAACAACAAGTTAAAGAGTTGGCAACACTTGGAAGCTCAAATTGATTGCAAGAAAATTCAATTTGATCACTTAAAATGTTCATGAGTTGGTTTAAGAGAACAAAATCTTCACTATTCTTCATAAAAGAATCAAGGAAATAGGACAAGTAATCACCATTATCTACATACTTTCCTAAACACTTATCATGTAAAATATCAGGAAAGCACAATGCAAAAGCTAACAACTTTAGAATCAATGGAAGCATTATTAAACATAATGGCAAGAAGGATCAAACATAGAACCACTATTCAACAATGGATCCTCAAGAGAAGCATGAGAAGAAAAGGCCACCACCAAAAGATATAGCACAGACACCTCCAATTATGTTCACATGAGAAATATATGATTCTAAAAACAACTTTAACTCCACACTAGAAACTTCATGAAATAAAATAGAAGGGTTAGGAAATTGGTTTATTGGTATGTCTTCAAGAAGAATGACTAACTCCTTTCCCATGCTCCTTCCTTCCTCTTCAATTTCTAGCACACAAGAAGCATAATTCATAATGTTGAAATTGTATTCATCAACTCTAGGAATTCTACAAGCTATGGAATTAAATTCTAGAAAATGTTTCTTTTCAAGAGAGTTAAGGATAATAAAATAATCTCATGCTCCATGAGAACAAGTGAAAACAATTTAATTTCCTTAAAGTAAATTTCAAAACACAAGTAATAATTTGAAGGAAAGAATCTTTGGTATTGATAGATTTGTAGACAACCCTTCTCTCTTCGCCCTTTATTGGTGCTCCAAAATCTTGCACAAATGAGAAATCTCTAGCAAAAAACGAGTTAGGTGTGATTGACAAATAAATTCACTTCCTCACTCTTTGCAAGTGCCATTAGCTCTTTTTCACTTTCCTCTTCTTTTGCACTATCTTCTTTTTCAATGAAGCACTCACTGTCTTTTCTTTCTCACTTCGCTCAAGCTCACTCTCTCTTGAAAGAATCGAGATAGAGTGAAAGAAAGTTAATATCTCAACTATTCTCTCTCCCTTTTCTACTCTTTCTAATTTTTCTTTAGTTTCAATGCTCTCTTCTCTTTCAATGTCCTTCTTATTCATGATAACACAAAAATCCTTATTAGATGTCTCTTTCTCAATATGTGTTCTATCACCTACTTCAATTTCAAGGGTAGCTCATGGAGATTCTTTGACTCTTTGATGCTCTTCAACCATTGATGACTTCATGGTTTCCACCTTTACAACTTCTTGAGATGGCATGGACAGTTGCTCTTCCTCACATTTTTTAGCCTCTATGGAGTCCTTTCCCTTTTCTCATTCTCAAATATTCTTACCCTTCTTCTAACTTCTTTTGTTTTTCATACACTTGATGAGGTGCCATAGACAGAATAAGCTTCATGTCGTTCCTAGTGACCCTCATGTATAGCTCCTCTATCATATATCCAAGGATGTCCAAATAATAGATAACTCGTTTGCATGGATGTTACGTCACATAATATTTCATCTCTAAACATTCCCAAAGAAATAGACATCTCCATACTTGCTTCATAAGTTTGATCCCAACACCATGGATGTGTGAAAATGTACTCGAGAAAATTACAACTAATAGGCAAGTGTACCTACTGAATGAGTATACTAGAGTTCCTGGGATGTCGATCTCTTGGGACGGTGAAGCAATAATACTAACTATAGTTCGAATATCTAAGCAATAAAAAGGTTTTGAATGGTTTTTTAACTTAAGAAAATAATTAATGATATAAGGAAAAAAGAATGAATAAAAGACTAATTAAAAATAGCTTTAAAAACTGAGTTTGATAAAAGGATGCTTGAACGATGGAATCCCCCTAGGATCTTGAACAGCTCCAATTAAAAAACTATAAGAAAGAATATTTAGAAAACTTTGGTTGGATCTCACTCATAAGTTCAGAAAATCCCTATGTCTAGGCAAAGTGCCACCTATTCAATTACCTATTTAGAGAAGAATCTCTTCTCTCTCCAACCCGATTATTAATGCATTAACCTATTAGAGTGAAATTAAGGACCTAAAGGCCGTAATTAGCATCTCTACTCAATTACCAACCCTTATCGTTCAATTAATTACCCTAGGTTAATTTTCCATTTTAAATTCCAATTAACCTTGCGAGATTACTAATTCCACAAAAATAGATAAAATAATAGTGCAATTGAACAACAACCAACATGAATGTCAAACATTCATTCCCTAAAAATCAATTAGAAAACTTAGTATCCAAACCTAAGGTTCATCTCCATTCAAACAACTAAGAACTTAGCCACTAAGCATTGTTTCTAAAAATAAATTTATAATAAAATCCATGAAAGGAGAAAAGTTTAAAAGGCTTAGGTCTAGAATTGGCGACACCATGGTTTTGGAATGCCATCGAGCTTGTTTCTTGATTCGCCCAACGAAATTCGAAATTGCCTCCAATGGGAGCCTTGAATTCCTTCTTCAAAATCAAAATTTAATGCCTATCTATGGAATTTACTAACTAGTAGAGGGTTTGGGATGAATTTGAAAGAATAGATTCACTCCAAGAAAGTTCTCTCTAGCCCTAGAACGAAGAATAAATAAAAATTGCAAAAAAAATCCACTTAAAACATCCAAAATTGAAGTCAACTTGAAGTTTTACTGCGACTACCCTAACCTAGCTAGTAAAGCTACCCAGACCGGGGTAGCTTCTGGAAGAATTCTACTACTTGGTGTTTCTGGTACTACCCCTGGCAGGGAGAGTTTCTTCCTCTATAGGGGTAGTGCAGCTTTCCTTCTTTATGGAATTCTCCTTTGTTTTTCATCATTTTCGAGCCGTAGGCTCCTATTTTGACTCTTTTTTATCTAAAACTCCCACTGAATGTACATACAACCATAAGAAGAGAATTTGAGTGTAAATAATCCATTTTATTTATAAAGTACTTGATATGTCCATTTTTGTATATATTTTTACATTGTTTAATCTTTTATTTTCGAAGTATTTTACAAGTAAAATGGCATATTTATCTTTCGTTTCTTCTATTTTGTATATAGGTAGAGTTAGAATGACAAATAAAGTGAAACGGGAGCATACGGAGCAAAAACAGACGAGAAAAGAGAAGAAATGCAAAAATGCAGCAAGTGGGGAGACCTGACAGCTCAAGTGAGGGACCCAGCCACTCAAACATCCGAAAAGCAAGGTCCGACCGAACCCAGCTACCTAAGCAGGAGGACCCAGCCGGTCGTGCAACAAGGACCTATTATGCAATTTTCTGCATCTTTTTAAATACTCTTTGAATGTAATTTTAATCAATCTTCGTCTAGGGTTTCTTGGGGGTTGAGAGAGGCGATTTTTGGGAGAAAATACCCTCCCAAAGACTTCCATTAATCGAATTAGATCAATATTTAGATTAGGAATTCAAGTTTTAATAGTTAGATTAAGAGCTTCGTTGGAGCAAATTCGGGTTCTTCGAGCAATTCGAGAGAAGAGTTCGGGCAACATTCCGGGACTGTGGATTCTTCGATTTTACTTCTTAAGCCTTCTAAATTCTTCTTTATTATGAATTCTTATATGAACTTTATGATTTCTATAATGTTTAGCGGCTAGGGTTTATCTTGTGTTTAATTGGGGTTTAACCCTAGATCATCTTAGTTATGTTCATGGATTTTTTTGGAATACATTGTTGAATTAATGTTAATTGTTGTTCAATTACTTTGTTTGTGTTGCTAATTTTACCGGTAATTGGCACATTCGCATAGGTTGTTTGACATTTAAAAAAGAAGAACAACCTAGGGGTAAAATTGAACAATAGGAATTTGGTAGTTAACTAGAGATAAGAGCTACGGTTTCTAGGTCATTAGTAATCACTCCTATACTTTGATCATTCATAATTGAGGTAGGTAGAGAAGATATTCTTCTCTAATCAATTAGGAGAATAGTGGGTTTTCACCAAGAGAGAGTGTTAATCCTAATTAACAAGTGAGACTCGATCAACGATTTTTCCAAAGTTTTCAATGAATTAGCTAAGGGATTCTAGAGGGATTCCACCTTTTAAACACATTCTTTTTAAAACTTCATTTCAATTATTTTGAATTTTTTTAAAATTATTTTACTATTCTTAGTTAAAGATTCTTTCAAGCTATTTTATTTTGATTAAACATTAGAGAGACAATCATTATTAGAGCTTCTCTCTTCCCTGAGTTCGACAACCCGGGAGGTTCTATAGTACTACATTGATAGGTTCGCTTGCCTGTTATATGTTAATTTTAGAGTATTCCCATTTTAAGACATCATACTTCAAAAACGAAAATTAGTACATATAAAATCGTTTATAAAATCGAATTATCAAACTCTCCCATACTTGAATGTTGCTTGCCCTCAAACGACACCAAGCCAGAAACAACACAGGATAAGAAAAATACATATGCTAGACCTATCATAAAAAGAGCAACCTAAGAAAATTACAAACAAAGACAAATAAACAAAAGGTTTGAAAAAAACTTAAACTACTATCACTTCCCAACAAGACTATCATGCACATAACTATTCAAAAAGTCATCAAAAGGGCAAGTCACAGGAATCAAGCATCTCACTGAAATCTCCTTCACATACTTACAAACCAATGGAGTGTGTATGTGATTACTTGAGTTGATTTTCAAAGACCACAAAGGAATGTCAATTGATTAACAAAATGATCTCCTTAAATTGTAATGCCTTTGACACTTAGCCTAATCAAAAACCTATCTGCTACAAGTTCTAACGTAAGTCGTTCACAGATTAGGTAGAACTTTCAAGCTTGTAATGTTAGGCTTGAGACATAAATGGTTAGCAAACGAAGGGAAAGGAAGAACAAAGGAAACAAGAAGTGAGCTAATGCAACCGAAAGAAAAACAAATTGAAGATTAACTAAAACTTTCTAGCCACTTTCTCTCACTTCCTATTTACCCCCAGAACACTTTTACCTTGTTTGCAATACGCACAACCCACCTAACATATTCTACAACTCATCAATCATCTATACTCAAGGAAATTTGAAAATAAAAGAGGGAAGCTCAAGCACTTCAAGGACAAAAAAAGATTTATACATTTTTCAACATGTCACTCTCTTTTTATTTGCAACTATTTCTTTTCCTTATTTTTTTATTTTTCTCATTTTGTCCTTTTTTTCAATGAATGATGAATCACAATCTTTTTTTCATAGAGAGCTTTTTCCTTTTCATAGGATTTCCGCAAGATATCACTTACTTCCTCTCTTTTGCCTTGAATGTAACCCTTCTCACAGAAATGCCCAAAATACCTGTTTGTTTCATAATTCTCTTTTTTCAAATTCCCCCACACTTATCAGTTATTCCCCACTCAAAAGCGACCAAACAGATGAAAATCATTAGCTCAAGCGATTGAGGTTTTTATATATCGTAGTTTAAAAATGACAAAGAAAACAAGGGAATCACTCCCTTGTCATGCCTGCACAAAACAAGTACTAAGGATTAACTTTAAAAAGGGTAGGCAAGAAAGGCACAAACGAGTCAGTGAAGGCCCAAGACCATTATCTCCGGGACCGACCTTTATTAGACCTTTGCACCTCAAAGTGAGGAAAAGACAAGTGTAAGGAAAAAGGTTAAAAGGGATTCACTAGGCTAATCTCTTAAGAATCCAAGGCATTCTAATACTTACCGGCTCTTGCAAGTGCATAAAAACCATTGAATTCAATAAGAAATGTAAGTAAGTGTATGGTTTTCAACCCTATCAAGTGACAAGCCTCATCGAACTTCCTAAATGTCTTGCAAAAGACATCCTTTAGGTTGTGCCAACCAAATCTTTTTGAATTTTTGAAAGTTTACAAAGAAACTACAATTAAAAAAAGTAAATGGAAATGTTTTTGTACTTTTCCTTAAAAATGACAAAGTAAAACACGTGAAAATCTTTTTGTGTTTTCCAAAACCGTAGAAGAAACACTTTAATAAAAGTACGAGCCACCTAAAATAAAAATGAAACTCTTTGTCTTTTTGAATAATGAAAAGTGAAAGGCTAAACGAAAATGAAAATGTCCTTCGGATTTCTAAGGTTTTTGATTTTTTTTCGATTTTATTTTTGACCTAATAACAACTAACTTAAAATGAAAAACTTTGATTTTATTTTTGACCTAATAACAACTAACTTAAAACGAAAAACTCACTGACTAAACGAAAAAACAACTAATAGACAAATATGTCCCATACTTAAAACAATATTGTCCCCAATGTGGGGGCCAAGACCAGACAAAAACAAGAATGAAACAAATAAAATGTCACCAAACAAAAAGAAAGAAAGAAAGAAAGAAAAATGATGATATGCAAGTATGGAAAGCCATCCCTATAGATAAGCATGCAAACAAACACAGGAAGCTATCCCGAAATGGAAATGAATAGGAAAAATGGGAAGCAATCCCAAAAACAAATGGACAACCCAAACTACGTAATACTAATAGAAAGCAAAAAGTACAAAATAGAGGGAAGCCATCTCGAAAGACAAGAAAGGTAAACATAAGAATAGAGAGTATAATAAAATGAAGAGAAGCAAAGAGGAAAAAGGAAAAAAGAACTCCCTCATTCTGATCTATCTCCACACTGTTGCCTCCACCAGTGCCCTTGTCTGGAGGGAAATGGTGGAAAAGACTCGAGAGCATCTCTTTTTAAAGTGCATGGAGGCCTCTTGGCATTAGATAGAGACCTCAAACGCAAGCAACTAGATGCCATAGGCCTCGTTCTAAAGTCGAAAATGCTCAAATTATGCCCGGATTTCTGAGTGAAAGGCCTCTATGGATGGAGAAAGAACAGGGTCAGGCTCGAAGGTGGAGGACGAGTCCGGGTTAGAGCCTCGTCAGACCGGCTCTATCGGATACAATTCTTTCTGCCAACGTCGGGATTTCGCCTCTATCGGCTTTCGCCACTCCTTTGTCTCTTTATCATATATATAGGCGCACTGGCCAAAAAGATTGCCATCAATGACCTCGCGGCAGTAGTCACTTCCCATTCCTCGCCTGAAAAATCACCTTTAAAATGTTGGAATGTACAATAAGTAACATCGGAAACCAAAAACTTTATTCTAAGAGTACAAACAAGGGTTCCACTATTACTTAAAAGATCAATCTTGAGAATAAAGCTTTTTTAATTGATCAATCTTGATCTTTTTTACTTGAATACTTGGATTGGGAAGATCGAAGGGTTCACAATTTGATCATAATTCCTACTCTTTGATATTACATCCTTGTAATTGTCCTAGAGCAAGGTCTTCTTCATAAGAGACTAATTAGGTGACGAGTAAACAATCTACTGTTGAATTGGCTTATGAGGGAAAGAATATTCAGCATGGATTCAAGAGGTCCTTAGATTGGCTAGGGGTTGCTTGAGGATGGAGAGTATTCAAGTCCTATTGAAGGCAAAAGGTCTTTGGGAAGCTTAATTGAAGGATTTTGATCTTTTACAGCAAGATTCATATCATTGGTATCAGAGAAACCTTTAAAGTAAGCTCAGTTTATGTTTTATTTCGTGAAAAAGAAGAGTATATATAGAAAAATACACGAAGATAATGCAAATCTCGGAATCCGAAGCAATGGAACTCTTTCTTTTAAAAAGAAGACATAAATTCTTATATGCACGGGATGCTATTCTGCCCCCTATTTCCGATTAATGAAATAGAATAGGGGTAGTACCGCTCATGCAGCTAATATAGCTATTGAGTTATTGAGTTAAACCCGTTTCGAAGATATCGAAGGCATCCGAAGGAATGGAACCCCCTTCCAAAGGAAGGGAGCCCCGTTCCGAAGGAATGGAACTGTAGCTAATGCTTCTACTGTAGCCTGCACTCAATCTCCCCCCGAGGGGGATTAAGGGTGGAAACGATCCTTTATTGTATGCCCTTGTAACAAAAAAATTGATCCCATAAGATTGGCTAGATCCGAAATTGTATTGCTTTGTTTTTGCAAACATTTGTTATAGATCTCAACTATTATGAGTTAGTGATCGATTGCAATTGGTTTCACAGGATTTGGACTTTATGTGATAGATAAATTCGATCAAAATCTTGAAAGTGTTCAGAAACAGAGTTTGTTTGAAAAGTGTAGATTAATTGGCTTACATATTGTGTTATACCGGCTCAATTTAGACTAATTGTGTGCTTAAATTAATCCCCATCAAGCTGAATTCTTTCTAGATTAACATGACTCAATTTTGAATCATAATTTTTGAGATATCATGATTTTTGTGACAGGGTGTCAGTGACCTCTGTTTTCTGAAATTTTTGTTTTAGTAATCTTACTTTGTTGATCAGCTTAATCTCGTTTTTGTTTCAATGCTTTTGGATTCTCATTTCTTATTTTAGTGTTTTCCTACTTTTCTTATGATCAAATTGATATTGTTGGCTCTAATTGCTCTTAGATAATTTTTGAAACTCTTGTACATTAAGTGTTTGCTAAAATTACTATTTGAACTTCTTTTACTACCTCAACTAAGTGTTTAATTGGAATTTATCTTTGGTTGATTCCCTTGGGTAGTTGTGGTGGAGGAAGTTTGAAGGTTCAAAAACTCTTGTAAGGAGAGAGTTTGGAAAAAAGGCAAGAAGGTGGTCCTATTTTACTTAAAGCTTTAAGAGAGTCAAACACGATAGAATTGAGTGATCATCAAAGGAGTGTATACACTTATGGATTGATTGTGAGGTCCTTCTTTTGTTATTTTTGTGTTTATTTGAAGTTTTTACAATCTCAACGAATGGTCATTTACCTACCCCATCTCATCATGAAGGCACTAGTGATCCTACAAGGATGAAGGTGAATGAAACCTTGTGAACTATGCAACAATCTATTGAGGGTTTAGCAAGACAATTCCAAGGAATAGTTAGAGATGTTGAAGAGTTAAAGAAGGGCAAGGGAAGTGCCACAGTAGAGCAAAGAGTTAGGGACAATATTGGAGGAGTTTCTTCACCTCACCATCAAAGGGCCTACGAAAATGCACCTCCTTATCGATACTATGATATGTCAGCTCAAAGTTCCTATCTATTTCATGAAAGTGGATACCAAGGAAGGCAAGCTATGTGAGGCGAAAGAAGAAGGGATCTAGGAGGAAGAGGAAAAAATAGACCACTAGACGAGATTCCAATAAATGAAACATAGAATGAAGATAACTTGTTTGATGATTTTTGGCATAATCCTAATGTCTGCCAAGAATACTTTAGTGACTATTATGGTGGACAACAAGGGCATAAAGAATTAGACAAAATCAAGTGGAAGGTGCCTAGTTTCAAGGGGGGATGTGATCTAAATGTATTTCTTGATTGGGAATGTCAAGTGGAGAACCTTTTCATGGTGAGAATTATAGTGACAATATTAAGGCTAAGTTAATTATTGCCAAATTTTCGGGTTCAGCACTTCATTGGAGGGATAAAATTGCAACTGGAAAGGTTAGAAATAGAAGGAGATTGGTTGAAACTTGGACCAAGTTTTAAGACCCTTATGAAAGAAAGATTTGTGCTGGAGCATTATTATCGGGAGCTTCACAACAAATTGACTACCCATAGGCAAGGAGGTAAAAGTATTGAAGAATATAGGCAAGAGATAGAATTATACACTTTGAGGTTGAGCTTGGAGGTGGACAAGGATGCTTCTATAGCTAGATTTCTAAGTGGTTCAATGGGGATATTACTAATCAATTAGAATTTTACCTTTACACCATTTATGAAGACATGTGCCATTTAGTAGTAAAGATTTAGAAGCAAAAGAAGAGAAGTGGGTTCTTTAAAACTGCTCTTCCTTTTTCAACAAATGTGGTGTCTAAACCTCAAGCATCTACTTTCAAAGGGTGGCTAAAGAAGGATGAAAAACCTAAGGTTTCCTTCAAAGATAGATTGATTACTAGTCCAACTAGGTGCTTTAAAGGTAATGGTTTGGGACATATAGCTATCAATTGTCCTACCAAGAGAACTTTGATCTTTCATGAAGACTTGAATGGTTGGATTGAGAAGGATGAAGAGGAATGTCTTGAAGATGTTGTTGATGGAAAGGATAGTCAAGATGATGAAGTCTTAGGTCACACTACTCTAGATGCCGATGAAGATGCTTAAATCTTGGTGACTATAAGGGCTTTGACCACACTAGTATCGATGAAGATTCTAGCATTCAAAGGGAGAATATCTATAATACAGAATGAAAGGTGGAAGGTAGACTTGTTAGCCTTATAATTGATGGCGGTAGTTGCCCTAATGTAGTTAGTCTCTATCTCATGGAGAAGTTGAATTTGCCTACTGATGTTTAGAAAATGTAAAACAGGGGTTCCTAATTACTACATTGGAAGGCAAGTAGACCTAACATTACAAAGCTGAGTTCAACTTGAGTGTCATATCTCTCGAGGAACAGAAAAGGTTCAACTACTCTACCCTATTCCAATGTTTAGTCTAAAAGTTGTCGTTGAAAAGATTATTAATTAGAAGAGGTGCTGACAAAAGCCATAATAAAAAACCTGATGAGCAATTATCAAAAGAAATCGATAAAGCAGAAGTTTGGATCTTGGGATCCCCCTAATCTTGTTACTACTTCAATTGATTGCTTTTAATAGAAATTGATGTTTTATTAATGAATTGGGTCATCACACTCTTGATCAGGTAATCCCTATCTCTAGGTGAAACCCACCCCATTCACTAACCCTTAGACAAGAATCTCTTCTCTCCTTAACAAGTTATAAGTACTATAAATGCAGGTGATAAACGGACCTAAAAGTGCATCATTCTATCTCAAGTCTAATGCCCCAATTAATCCCCAAATTGATTGCCCTAAAGTGTTCTTTCTTTCTCAATCCCAAACACCCTTGCGATTAATCAAAGTGTAGATGCTTAAATTACAGGAAAATAACAATTGAAGTACAATTCAATCATCCACAACATTCAATTTCAAAAAAATCAAATCAATTTCATAAAAACCGAAATTAGGGTTCAATCCTTAATCTAAACAATAAAACTACTCACTATTCATAATGTAAACTGAAAATAAATAATTAAAATCTATAAGAGAAAGGAAAAGAAAGGCTAAGGAATAATTTTGAAGGCTGAATTGCAATCTCTAAACACACTCGAGCTCGTCTCTTGAGTTGCCCAACTGGTGCCTGAATTCGTCTCTTTGATCCTTGAATCTTCTTGAAAACCTTTAATTCTACTTCTATAATCTAAATCCTAACTAATTCAGGTGAGAATTGGGGCAAATTTATCATGTAAGATCTTCCCAATTTGCCTCCCTAAGCCTTCATGACGGAAGTCTATAAACAAGAAATAATGAACACTAAAAAATCCTCTAAAAATTGGTTTAATAATTCTCGAAATCGGAACCTACTGTCGACAGTAGGTCGGGCCCTACCATCACCAATAGGTCTCTATCTTCCTTCTTCCGTTTTTGCCTTGAACCTACCGTCGGTGGTAGAGGGAGCCTACCGTCATCGGTAAGGTTCTGTCTTCTCTTTGTTTGTTCCCAATGCACCTACCGTCGGCTGTAGGTTGGCCTATCCAGCAGTAGATCCTCTTTTTGGTCACTGTTTGGAATCGTTATCACTGTATTTTAAGCCATTTTTGTCCTTTCTTCATTGTATCTTCCTTTGGCAAGCACTTAAGACAAGAACGAAAGATATTAGACTTAAAAGTATATTTTACGCCTTAAAAACATTGAAAAACGATGAAACTAATATATAAAATAACACACAGGATAACCACTATCAAATACCCACAGACTTATCTGTTGCTTGCCCTCAAGCAACAGAACTAAATGGTTGGAACAAAAGTGTTTGAAGATTTTTGTTCAGATAGAAAGTTTACAGAAAACAAGAGAGAGATCGGCCTTAAGCAATTTAAACACATATGAAGACCAAAGATAAAATAGCAGGGATACCAAAACAAAACTAAATAAAGGGAATATAAAACTAAAACGATGCCACTTTAGTAGAACACTTAACTACTCAACCATCAAGATAAAACAAAAGAACAAGCATAAGATACACCCAATCACCGCATTTACGAATAAGTATTACATGCCAATGGTGTGAATGTGTGTCTTGTTCGTGCCGTTTTTCATAGAAACTAAGGAATGTTAAGTAATTAACGAAGTAAAATCCTTCAGATGGCGATACACAATATGCTCCTATTCTTCAAGTTCTTATTCATTCTAAAGCTTATTCTAATTCAATCCCGGATTAGGTAGTATTTTTCGACTTGTAATGTTAGGCTTGGGACGGAAATAAGGTACCAAATAATGGTATATGGAGACAAGAACAACCGAGACAAAGCTAACGCAACTGAAAGGACAGAATTAGTAAAATTAGAGAGTAACTTTCTAGCCACCTTTTGCTCTTCTCACTCACCCTTTCATTATCCTACTCTGTTTCTTTTGCACACCTCACCTAACAATTCACATTTTTCAGCCCTTAACATGAGAGAGAGAGAGAGAGAGAGAGAGAGATAAATAGTATCGTTATTTTCACAACACACTATGTACAAAAATGTAAGTACTACTTTTTTATTTATCTTTTTTCCCTTTTTTTCTTATTTTAAGAAAAATCATATCAACTTCTCTATCTTTCATCAGCCATTTGTACCAATTGTGAAATGCCCAAACTACCCCCTCTGTACATAATTTTCTTTTTCTCACTCCTTTGCCCCCACACTTATCTGTTACTCTCACTCAAGATGGCTAAAAATATTCTTCTAACATTGGTTCCACGATGTGAGGTTTAATATAGTGTGAGTTTTAAAAGAGCGAAGAATAGAAGGGAGTAAAACCCTTCGGCATGAAGGCACAAATAAAGGAGCTAGGATTTAATTCCGTATAAGGATAGGCAAAACAAAAGCTCAGTCAGTACAATGAAGGCCTGAGACCATCATTTCGGGACTAAGTTAAACTAAGACTCTTCACTTCAAAGAAAAGAAAAATGCAAGAATAAAGCACTAATTTTAAAGGATTCTAACTAAAGTAATTTCCTAGAATTCCTAGGTTTCTATTACTAATGACACTCACAGGTGCATAAGAACCATCCAACATGTAAGATTATTATGCAAATGTTGTTTTCAAAACGGCCAAGTACTATGCCCTTTTGAAGAATCCTACAGTATTGCGATCAAGCATTCTACCCAAAGTGGCAAAAAGAAAATTCTTTTTGGTTTTTTCAAATAAATAGATAAAGAAGACTAAGAAAACTTTTAAAAATTTTCAGGTTATTTGATTTTTTTTTTCATAAGGGAAATGAAAATTACGAATATATAGACAGGAATACCCCTAACCTTCCCTTCCTCCCCCCTCCCCCAATAAAACCTAATCGTCCTTAATATGGGGGCCAAACTAATAGAAAAACAAATAAAGACATACATAGGAGATGCTCCCGTAGATATAAAGTAGTAAAGTATAAGGGAAGCCATCCCCACACAAAATGAAATAAAACAAAGAAACACATAAGAAACTAAGGAAAATAATAAACATAAAAATAATACATCTAGAGAAATAAGCAAAATAAAAAAAAATAGTAAAGGAAAATAAAAGAAAAAAGAGAAGAGAAGACTCCCTATAGTGAACCAAAGTCCACTCCGCTGCCCCCACTGCTGCCCTGATCGGGAATGAATCTGCTGTACAGGCGGGCCAGCATCACTTCCTGTCGGTCGATGGATGCCCTCTGATGGGCCAACTCGTATGCATATTGGCGAGTGCACTCTATAATCTCTGGCAATTGGACACCCTATGGATGTCTTTAGTGACATGGAGCTGCTAGAAGATAGTCTGCATCTTGTTCCGGAAGGCTGCTATAGGGCCAGTAAAGGGTTCATCCTTGCCGAAGAGGTCATAGGACTCATCGTCCTCACTCTTCTCATTACCGGGCTGGGAGGAGGACGTCCCTATGCCTGTACGAGTGGTTTTCTTAATAGAATAAAAACTAGAAATGTCATTCTCTTGCAGCCATTCCTCCTCAGCTGAAGGGATCCAAACTTTATTCTCCTCATCCCAAGAGTAGCCATAGTTGTTAATTGTAGTGAAATTGATGATCTCCAACGACCATGTGCACAATTTCCTTTCCCTTGTAAAATTAACATTCAAAGCAGCAAAAACCTTAGAAAGTATAACAGGATAACGATACATGTGTCTTAGTATTATCACAACCTGCATTGTGCACGTGTGTCATCAGGGAAACAATAGAAAAAGGGGAATTATTATGACTTTGGTCAAGCATGTACATATCAATAATACAGACATCATTCTATCCGCCCCCCTTTGGACTAGGGCACACCTGAAAAAGTAAGAGAGGGCATGGGGAAGAAAGGTAGGAAAGTCACCCCCGTGGAGTATACAACAGCAATCCATCAGACATGGCCATATACCAAAACACTAATAACTCGCTTCAAAACTCTAGTCGGGGTCCTCATCAATAGACTTTTTATTACAGTCAACAGTGACAGTCTTCCTCTCGTCCTAAATCCCAAGAATGGACACGAGTCGCTCCCTAGTTAGAATAATCCTAACTCCTCTTATAGTAGAAATAATAGTTTCGAGATCCTTGTCCATTTTATGGGTCTTGTTAGAATAAAACTCATGGACAAGGTCGGAGTAATAATAGCCAGAAATGCAAAGAAGAGTGCCCCAACCCAACCCCCCGAAAAGTTCAATTTAAAATGTTCGATGACTACCTCATCGAAAAATTTTTCAATAATAATCTTAAGCATCTCCCTGTCGGTTACCTATTTATGGGCTACCATAGAAAGACGCTTTAGAAAATGTAAAATATCTAGAGTGTTGGGGTCGGGCGAGATCCCGTCAATATGAGCTCGTTTGGATTTGGAGGAAGCAACTAATTTCTTGGGTGCCATAAGGAGAGCCGAAGAAAATTGAAATGGAGGGAAAAGAGAGAGAAAACGAAGGTGCAAAGGAGATGAAGGGGAAAATGAAAAACATAACACAATCTTCAGACACGGAAGAAACCAAAAACACCAAAAATTGCACTAACTGTAAATATCAATTTAACATAGTCCATGGGTGCAATACATACTATAAGTTCTGTGTATGTGAATGTGTTAAACAAGTAAATGAAACAAGCAATACTCAAACAAGTAGAACAAACTCAAAAACACAAAACTACCCCAAATTGAGCATAGATGCCAAAAATAAAAACTAAAACCAATAAGAGGCAAAAGAGTCAAGGAAGAGCCTGGGGTGTTTGAGCAAACAACTTGTCTTTCACTAATAGAATTGGTGTTGTTTCTTCACCTCGGATGATGTGTCCCGGAGGACGCTGGAAGTTATCCAAAATTCCATCGTAAACCTCGCTAGAAAAATCTTTGTCCAAGATTTCTGCAATTTATTGTTAGAAGAGCACAAGTAGACAAAAATCACAAGTTAGTATATAGTACTTCACAACTAAATTGAGAAAAAATGAAAAATAATAGAAAAGAAGAAAAGAAGAAGACTTTTGTGGAATGAGAATAAATTGGTTTTAATGGGTGAATAGGGATATTGGGTGAAAGTGGTTGGTCAAGGAAAGAGCAGAATAGATAAATGGGAAGGGGGAAAAAAGTAACGGTTGGGAAGAGGGAGAGTTAGTTGAAAGAAGGAGGAAGAGAAAAGAGTGGGAAGAAGTAGAGAGAGGAGAAGAACAAACCAAGAGGAAAGGTGTGGCCGCCGGAGTGCTCACCGGTAGTGTGGAAGTCCCCAGAAAGTTGAAGGAGTGAGAGAGCTGTTAAGGAGGTTAGGGGAATTGAGAGAAAGAGGAGGAAGAGGGCACAACTTAAGGCATTTTCGAAGAGAGAGAGAGAGAGAGAGAGAGGGAAATTGAAGAAAAATTGAAACAAAAGCTAGAGTTGAAGCAAATCGGGTTGACCCGACCTTTTTCTCCTTTGAAAAACCCAAACTGCAGCCTTCCTTAGACCCTACCATGCATGATAGATCGAGGCATACCGTCTAAGATGGGTGTCTGCCTTGTTGATCCTTTGCTTGCCACAAACCTACCGTTGGCAGTAGGTCTAGCCTACTGTCCGCGGTAAGTCTCTGTCTTACCATATCTTTATTTACCCTGACCCTACCGTTGGTGGTATGGTATCCTACCATCCACAGTAGGGTTCCGTCCAATGCCGATTTTTCTTCTCTTTGGTATGTTTAGACTCCGTATCAATGCCTACTGGTCTTGGTTGTTCGTTCCACACCTAAGTAAATCTGTAATAGGTAATAATTTCTCCAACATATCTTACAAGAAGTAAATGAAACCAAATAAGATATGAAAAACGAGTATGTAATGTGATAAGTTTACCACAAAACATAACAGGAAATACTCCCTGTTTAGGTGCTAAGAACACCTCCCGAAAACGATCATTTGGATATTTCTTGGGCTTTACCTCTTTAATGTGCCAAACTGGCACCAATTTCATCAGTCTTGCCTTGAATTTAGAACACAATCGTCTTCCTCTCTCATTGTCTTTCGGCCGTCCCTTGCCCTTTCTTGGAATAATTCCCTGCACATTCATAGACACTTCAGCTGTTTCATAATTAATCACGCACATAGTGTCTTGAACTTTGGATGAGGTAGTCGGGAGTAAGGGGAATTTAAACACTATCTCATTCCCCCAACCCTTAACACTAATTTCCCCTTTTCCATGTCTATCAGCGCCCTTCAACTATGAAAAAAAAGGCATCTCAAAATAATGGGGAAATTGACATCCTCATTCATATCTAAAACTACAAAGTCAACAAGAAAGACTAAATCCTTGACTTTGACCAACACATCTTCTATTACCCCTTTAAGATACCTGACACTCCTATCTGCCAGATTAATCGACATCCTCACAGGTCTTGGGGTACCTAGACCTAGATGCTCACACATAGTAGAAGAGATGACATTTATACTTGCGCCTAAGTCTGCTAGAGCCTTATCAACATTTATACTACCAATGGTACAAGGAGAAGAAAAACTCCTTGTGTCTTCAAACTTTTGTGGTAGAACGGATTTTCACATCAGAAGTGCTGAACACTCTTCCCCAAGTACATGAGTGGAAGATTCACGAAGCTTGTCCTTCTTCGTGATCATATCCCTCAAGTGCCTTGCATACTTAGGTACCTACAACAGAAGATCACATAGAGGTAAGTTCATTTTTAATTGAAGAAAAATTTTTATAAACTCTCTCATCTCATCTTGAGTCCGGTCTCGACTAATTGTCTTCGAGAATGGAACTTTCGGTTTATAAGGAGCACTTGTCGACTTCTTCTTTCTTGAATCTTCTGCTACATCTAAATCATTTTCATCACTTTTACTGGATGATCGCCTTTCCTCTTCGGTATGACTTCCCTCTTGAACGATCCTCCCCTTCTTCCTTGGCTGAATTCTCTTTCTCAATTGTCACTGAGATATCATTTACATGTTCTCTCAGGTTCACTTTGGTATTGCTTGGGACAGATCCTCGACTCCCTTCTGATACAAGCTTCACCAACTGTCCTATTTGTTTCTCCAAGTTTCTAATGCAGGCTTCCTGATTCTTTTAGGCGGCTTCGTTAGTATTCATTTTGTTGTTTGTTGCACTCATAAACTTCACCATCAACTCTTCCATATTTTCCTTGTCCAGTAGGAGATGATTCTGTGGACCTACTTCATAGGGCAACGGCGGAGAAGGGCCCCTGTTCTTGAATCCCGGGGGATTAGTTGGTCTCCTTTATCCCTGGCTACTCCAAGAAAAGTTTGGATGCTCCTTTCATCCCGGATTATAAGTGTTGGAGTAGGGATTGTGCTTAGGTCGGTTCCCCTAGACATAATCAACTTTGTCTAGTGGGCCTCCCATACTCGGGCATTCATGATTCGGATACCCCCTCCCCCTCCCCCCCCCCCCCCCCTCCCGGGTTGTACAAGTCACAAAGCATGACCATCTGATTAGGTTTACTTGAAGATCAATTGCCAAATGTCTTAATTTTAGTTCAACCATAGCCGTCAATCTAGCTTCTATAGCCGATATCACTTCTACATTATGTACTCCACTTGCCTTCGGCTTTGACCTCTGCCGTTCCCATGTACAGCTATTTATTGCGATTTGCTCAATGAGGTCATATACTTGTTGAGAGGTTTTGTAATCTATAGACCCTCCAACTGAGGCGTCTATCAACTGTCTCGCTCCAAAAGATACTCCACTATAAAAACTATGGATTTGTATCAAAATAATCTAGCCGTGATGAGGACATTTTCTGAGCAGTTCTTTCCAATGCTCCTAGGCTTCATACAAACTTTCACCATCAATTTGTTGGAACAATAATATCTCGTTCCTCAGTTTTGCCGTCCACCCTGGAGGAAAATACTTCCCTAGGAACTTCTCTATTAGGGAGTCCTAGGATGTGATTGACCAAGATGGCAGTGACTTTAGCCAAGACTTGGCCTTCCCCCTTAGAGAGGATGGAAAGAGGCGAAGCCAAATAGCGTCTTACGAAACTCTGTTAATCTTGAAGGCATCATCCGAAACTCTATTAATCCTCTTCCAGAAAACCATCAAACATGACATTTTTCTGCAACATCTATATTATATTCAGTTTGATTTCAAAATGGTTGGCTTCGACTCTTGACCGTGCTATGCTCGATTGTGTGCCAGAGATGGACAGTCTAGCATAGTCAGCCATAGTTTGCTTCGCTATTAGTGGTGGTGACTGTGGCTCGAAGAGTGGATTCTCGATCGGTGGAACTTATGGTTCGTCTTCCACCCTCTCGACAATTATTGCTACTCCTATGGCTACCGTGTAAAAACCGAAAGGTGCAGTAAGCACCCCGCAGCGTACATTCGGCTTTGGATAAAGCGGTACTAGCTTACCCCTTCTTTATCGGGGCATAAACTAGCACCATTCAACCTGCAACAAAGAAAGCAACATGCTTAGATCCACTTGATGAGTACCCTTAAATAATGAAACAGAAAATAACTGAATATTGCCAAATAAAGACCAATTCAACTTATAAATGCACTAACAAAACAAAACAAAAGAAAATAGAAAAATAATAAAACGAAACAAAAACGAAAAATGACTAAATCACCAAAAAAATAATATTTCCTTAAACTTGTCGTCGTCCTGGCAATGGCGCCAAAAGACTTGATGTTTAGAAAATGTAAAACAGGGGTTCCTAATCACTACAATGCAAGATGAGTGGACCTAAAATTGCAGAGGTAAGTTCAACTCGAGTATCGTATCTCTCGAGGAACAGAAAAGGTTCAACTACTCTACCATTGTTCTAATGTTTAGTCTAAAAGTTGTCGTTGAAAAAATTATTAATTAGAAGAGATGCTAACAAAAGCCGTAATAAAAAAAATCAATGAACAATTCTCAAAAGAAATCTATAAAGAAAAAGTTTGGATCTCGGGATCCCTCTAGTCTTGCGACTACTACAGTTGATTGATTTTAATAGAAATTGATGATTTATTAACGAATGGCGTCATCACACTCTCAACCGGGTAATCCCTATCTCTAGGTGAAAGCTGCCCTATTCACTAACCCTTAGACAAGAATCTCTTCTCTCCCTAACAAGTTATGAATGCTATAAACGCAGGTGATAAGCGGACCTAAGAGTGCATCATTCCATCTCTAGTCTAATGCCCCAATTAATCCCCAAATTAATTGCCCTAAGGTGTTCTTCCTTTCTTAATTCCAAATATCCTTGCGATTAATCTAAGCTCGCGATGCTTAAAGTGTAGGAAAATAACAATCGAAGAACAATTCAGTCATACAAAACATTTAATTTTAAAAAGATCAAATCAATTTCATAGAAACCAAAATTAAGGTTCAACCCTTAATCCAAACAATAAAAATACTCACTATTCATAATGTTAAACTGAAATTAACTGATTAAAATCTATAAAAGAAAGGAAAAGAAAGGCTTAGGAGTGATTTTAAAGGCCGAATTTTGATCCCGATGTCCGAATTCGCCTCTTCGATCCTTGAATCTTCTTGAAAACCTTTAATTCTGTTTCTCTAACTAATTCCTAAATAATCGAGGTGAAAATTGGGGGAAACTTATCACATAAGATCATCCCAATTCGGCTCCCTAAGCCCTAATTACAGAAGTATAAAAACAAGAAATAATGAACACTAAATAATCCTCTAAAAATTGGCTTAATACTACTGAAATCAGGACCTACTGTCGATGGTGGGTCTGGCCCTACCGTAGCCACTAGGTCTCTGTCTTCCTTCTCCCGTTTTTGCCTTGGATCTATAGTCGGTGGTAAGAGGAGCTTATCGTACCCGGTAAGGTTCTTTCTTCTCTTCGTTTGTTTCTAATGCACCTACTGTCGGTGGGAGGTTAGCCTACCTCCGGCGGTAGGTCTTCTTTGTTGTCACCGTTTGGCATCATTTTCTGTCGTTTTCGCTCCGTTTTTGTCCTTTCTTCATAGTATCTTCCTTCGGTAAGCACCTAAGACAAGAATGGGAGATACTAGACTTAAATGTATATTTTATACCTCAAAAATATCGAAAAATGATGAAACTAACATGTAAAATAATGGACAAAATAACCACTATCACCTACCTTCAAGTATCCAAATCTTTACAAGTTGCATTGGTTGAATAATAGTGGGGATATTATGGTATAGAAGTACGTGAAAATTCTGATTTTCTTTGGATTATATAAGGATGAAGTGGTATGTGATGTTGTGCCTATGCAAGAGTGCCATTTGTTGTTTAGTAGTTCTTGGCAATTTGATAGAAAAGCCATTCACCATGGAGAGAAGAACACTAAAGGACGGCAAATCCTATACCATGAACCCTTTATACCCTCAACATGTTTGTGAAGAGCAAAGAAAAATGAGAGAGAAAGAGAAGGTTGAAAATAAAATTAAGAAAAGGAGTATAAGTGAGGCCAAAAGAATAGAGAGACAAGATGTGAGTGAAGAAACATTAAGAAAGAATAAAGTGAAGAGTGGCAAGAAAATGAGTAAAGAAAGAAGGTGCTATGAAATAAAAGAGATGATTCTACGCAAAAGAAAGTGAGATCATAGAAGCCATTTAAAAAAAGGAATTGGTGATACTTTAATATTGCAAGGGTACATTTGTTTCTACTAATGATCACTTGTCTTCTTTGTCTAGTGCTATAATGAAGGTCATTGAACAGTTTAAGGATGCCTTCCCCGTTGAGATATCCGGTGGACTTCCTCCTTTTAGAGAAAATTGAAAATCAAATTGATTTAGTGTCCAAAGCTGTGCTTTCAAATAGGCCGACATATAGAAGTCCACCCGAAAAGACCAAGGAGTTAAGAAGACAAATTGAAGAATTGCTCTCCAAAGGCTATGTAAGAGAAAGTTTAAGGCCTTGCCTCGTTCCCATTTTATTAGTTCCTAAGAAAGATGGTGCATGACGCATGTGTGAGGATTGTAGAGTCATTAACAATATCACCATCAAGTATAGACATCCCATTCCTAGATTAGATAATTTTCTTGATGAGTTGTATGGTTCCCAAATATTTTCAAAGATAGATTGAAAATCGAGTTACCATCAAATTTGCATAAGGGAGGGGGATGAGTGAAAAATGGCTTTGAGAACAAATTTTGGTCTATATGAATAGTTAGTCATGCCTTTTGGTTTAACTAATGCACCTAGCACATTCATGAGACTCATGCATCATGTTTTGAAAGACTTTACTGGAAAATTTGTTGTAGTCTATTTTGATGATATCTTGATTTATAGCAAAACTTATGAAGATCATTTGCATCATTTCAAGAAAGTTTTATTTTGTTTTAAGAAGTGCGAAAACTTTATGCTAACCTTGGAAAATGTGAGTTTGTTTGGAAAAAGTGACTTTTCTAGGTTATGTGGTGAGTTCTCAAGGTGTTACAAGTTAATGAAGACAAGGTGAAAGCTATCAAGGAATGGCCTACTCCAAAGAGTGCATCCGAAGTTAGAAGTTCTCATGGTTTAGCAAGCTTCTATAGAAGATTCATCAAGGATTTTAGCACCATTGCCAGCCCTTTGATGGATGTAATAAAAAAGTTGAATAGCTTCAAGTGGGATGATAAGCAAGAAAAAGCATTCAAGTTGTTGAAGGAAAGGTAGAGTAGTGCACCTCTACTTGCACTACCTAACTTTGAAAAGACATTTAAGAATGAGTGTGATGATTCTTCAAGAGTTGAAATCCGGGAATTCTTGATGCAAGACAAGCGACCATTGGCATATTTTAGTGAAAAGTTGACTGGTGCAGCCTTAAACTATGCTACATATGATAAGCAGTTGTATGCACTAGTAAGGACTTTCAAGCATTGGCAACGCTACTTGTGGCCTAAGGAGTTTGCTGTTCATACTGATTATGAGTCCTTGAAGTATCTCAAAATACAACAATAGCTCAATAGGAGGTATGCATGATGGATGGTGTTCATGAAACATTTTCATACGTCATACAATACAAGACAGGTAAAGAAAACATGGTCGTCGATGCTTTATCCAGAAGGTACACTCTTCTCTCTACTTTGCAATCTCAATTACTTGTCTTTGAAATTTTTAAAGAATTTTATCCTAGTGATCATGATTTCAAGGACATATTTGATGGTTTTTTTACTGTGCCTAGTGACAAGTATATCATCCATGATGGCTTTCTTTATCATGAGGGTAAATTGTGCATACCTTTTTGTTCTACTAGATTGTTATCGGTAAAAGAAGTTCATTGTGGTGGTTTAACAGGTCATTTTTCCATTGCTAAAACATATGACATATTGCATAAGCATTTCTTTTAGCCCATAAGATAAAAGATGTTGAAAAATTTTATTGGTAATTGCTTAGAATGTAAAGAGCTAAATCTACATCTTTACCACATGGTCTTTATACTCTGTTAGAAGTACCTAAGGAATCTTGGGTTAATATATCTATGGACTTTATTCTTGGTTTTCTTAGATCTCCTAAGGGCATGGATTCTATATTTGTGGTAGTAGATAGGTTTTCTAAGATGGATCACATTATAGCTTGCAAGAAAACCGATGACGCTAGTCATGTGGCAGACCTCCTCTTTACTTGGGTTGTACGATTCTGTGGTATGACCTAGAAGTATGACGCTAGTCATGTGGCAGACCTCCTCTTTAGTTGGGTTGTACGATTCTGTGGTATGACCTAGAACTATTGTTTCGGATCGTGACACCAAGTTTCTTAGTCATTTTTGGAATGTTTTATGGAAAAAGCGTGGAACTAACTTGTTGTATTCTACAGCTTGCCATCCACAAACTGATGTGCAGATAGAGATGGTTACTAGAACTATTGGGCAACTTCTTAGAACCATTCTTGAGATAACTCGTACCAATAGGAGGAATGTTTGCCAGATATTGAATTTGTTTACAATAGATCTCGTCATTCTACTACTTCTTGTTCTACTTGTGAGGTTGTCAATCAATATAATCCTCTAACTCCATTTGATTTGGTGCCTTTACCTATAAATTATACATTGAGCTTGCATGGAAAAAAGACGGCGGAGTTCGTTCAGACTATTCATTCCAAAGTCCATGAGGCCATTGAAGCTGCTAACAAGAAGATTTTAGCTAGGAGAAATATGGGAAGGAAACATGTGGTATTTGAATCGACGATTGGGTATGGATTCATCATCGAAAAGAATGTTTTCCTTCTCAAAGGAAAAGAAAGTTAGATAGCCATGGCGATGGTCTCTTTCAAGTTCTTGAACACATGAATGATAATGCTTATGAGATTGATCTTCCAAGTGATTATAGTGTTAGCGATACCTTCAATGTTTCTAATTTATCTCTATTTGATTAGGTCTAGATTAAAGGACGAATATTTTCAAAGGAGGGGTGGAAGATATGAACCAAGATTGTCAAGGAGATGAAAAGCTTCAAGGACCAATCACAAGAGCAAAAGCAAGGAGAATTAAGGAGAAGGATGACAAAATTGCTCATGGATTGATGATAGCAATTGAAGAAACTATGAAGGAAGGCCTAAAGTTCAAGAATGAAGGCTTGGAATATGATGGAAATCCTCCTAAGTTGCCTATAGTTTAATGCCGAACCTTGGAGCAACCAATGGAGCAAAGTGAAAGAGGAAGAAATAAAGGAGAGGCAAGAATAGAGCCTACTACCCTGTACCTACCGTCCGCAGTAGGCTTCTGCCTAAAAACATCTTGGAAGATTGAGACCTACCGCCGGCAGTAGAGCACCTTACCGTCTACAGTAGGGTGATGCTTTAATGAAATTTTTTTAAGCGGAAATTGCTATTTTAATTTAATTTACAACTTTTAGTTAAGTCCTTAATGGCTTGGGTTGACCCAAGACCATGTTTAGATCAGGGTTTAGGTTAAAATCTATAAAGACCCTATTATAGCTTAATTGTAAGACTAATTGATGATTTTATGAAATTGATGAGTTTAACTCTAGGGTTCTTAAGCTTTGAGCTTTCTTCTAAACTTCATCTAGGGTTTAATCATCCCTTAGATTGATTTTATTTGAATACTTGGAATAAGAAGATACAAGGGTTCACAATTTTATAATAATTCGTACTCTTTGATACTGCATCCTTGCAATTGTCCTAGAGCAAGGACTTCTTCATAAAATACTAATTAGGGGATGGCTAAATGATAAGTGCATAATTGTCTATGTTTTCTATATGATAATTTAATCATTTTCGATGTTTTTAATATGTAAAAGTAAATATTTTAGCTAAAACACTTCTTATTCTTGTCTAGGTTCCTTTCGGAAGTAGAATTGATGAAAAGGAAACAAAAATGGAGTGAAAACGACGAAAATGGAAGTCGTCGACAAAAGGACAGCACCTACCGTGCATGGCAGGGTAACCTACCATCGATGATAGGTGTCGAGGATGGCTGGACAAAGTATAACTCTAGACCTATCGCGGACGGTAGCCTCACCCTACCGTTAGCTATAAGTAGTGCTGACAAAGGCGGTTCCAATCCTTTTTTAACTCAGTTTTCTTGATTTCTACTCCAACTCTAGCTTGGATTTCTTGTAATTTTACCTCTATATATAGGGCTTTATGCAGCCATTGTAATAATAATTAAGAGAGAAAAGATATAGTTTAGAATAGATAGTTTTAGGTTATATTTTAGATTAGGAGTGGATTAATTAGGTTAGATTAGTTAAACACTCTTTTAAATTCCATCTTTTATATTTTTTTTAGTTATAGAATTTCAAGTTTTCTGTGAGATTTACTTTCTCAAATTCAGGAATTTAAGACTTTGATTCAAGATTTCGATCTTCGACTTGGTGACTCGAGAGACGATCTTAGAAGAAGTTCGGGATTCGATTGCGGCTTCAAGACTTAATCCTAAGTTTTCTTTTACTTTTCTTGTTATTGAATTCTTTAATTAATTTTCAGTTTTATAATGAATAGTGAGTTTTTTTTTTTTTTTTTTTAGAATGGGGTTGAACCCTAATTCTTGTTTATGAAGTTTTTGGTTTGATTTCTAAATTCGATGTTTGTTTTATTTTAAGTTGTCTTCCAATTACATTTCTTTGTAATTTAATTGTCGCGAGATTAAGTTATTCGTAAGGTTGTTTGGAATTGAAAAAGGAGGAACAATCTAGGGCAACCAATTGGGTTTAATTGGGGCAATTGACTAGATATACGATATTGCACTTTTAGGTCCTTTTTAATTTACCTAAATTTATTGCACTAACAATTTAATAGGGAGAAAAGAGATTTTCCTCTAAGGGTTAGTGAGTAGGGTGTCTTTCACCTAGAGATAGGGATTGCCTGAGTTTTGAGTGATGACCTAACTTAATTAATTCAACATCATTTTCATTAAAGTTTTTCCCAATTGAGCTAGTAACAAGGATTAGAAACTCTTGTTTTTATTAATCTTTTAAGAATTGTTTTTACTTTTATTTTCTTTTGTTGTTTTTAAGTTTTTAATCAACAACATCTTTCTTTCTCTGACTAGACATTAGAAACATGATTAGTACTTGAACCTTCGTCCGTCCCTGAGAGATTCGACACTCGGGTTGAAACTCATCTCTATCTTGTTAGGTCCACTTGCCTTTCATTGTAATAATAAGGATTTCACATGCCGTTGTATTCACATCAAGTTTTTGGCACTATTGCTAGGGACGCGACAAGTTTAAGGAATATTGTTTTGTTTTAATGCTTTAGTCATGGTTCTTTTCATTTCTGTTTTTCTCTTGTTTAAATTGTTATTTTTTGTTTTTGCACCATTCCGTTATTTTTAGTTTATATTCTTGAGTTGTGCTTTGTGTTAGTGGAGCTAATCACGTTTTTTGGTTATTACAGACCGTGTGGTATATGCCCCAAAGGAAAGGGTGAGTTAGTACTGTTCGATCCCAAGCTCGAACGTACAGTGCAAAGTGCCCGTCACGTTCTTCAATTCAGAATGGTAGGCACTAGTGCAATAACATCCGAAGTTAAGGCAGAAAAAGGACCTGAGGCACTTCCATTCGACAACTCTCTTCTCGAATCAACACCTTCGATGGCGGCACGCCCAGTACAAGAGAGAGCAATGGCGGATTATGCTCAACCGTCCATCTTGGGGACGCAGTCGAGTATAACAAGGCCAAGGATAGAGGTGAACAACTTTGAAATTAAACCAAATATAATTCAGATGTTGGAAAATCAAGTTCAATTCGACGGACTTCCTGAAGAGGATCCCAACGCGCATATAGCTAATTTCTTAGAGGTATATGATACTTTTAAAATTAACGTAGTTTCTGAGGATGCAATTTAACTCCATCTTTTCCCATTCTCTCTATGGGGAAAGGTGAAGTCTTGGTTGAAGTCCCTACCGTCTAGTTCCATTACCTCATAGGATTCATTAGCAGAAAAGTTTTTAGGGAGATACTTTCCTCTGGGGCGAATAGTGCATTAAGAAATGAGATTCTTTCATTTTGACAAATAACGGAGAAAGCCTCTGCGAGGCATGGAAACGATGGAAAGAGTTCTTAAGGAAGTGCCCCCACTATAGGCTAGATTTGGGGATACAAATTCAAAGTTTTTATAATGGAGTTTCTTTTAGTGCTAGACAATTAAAAGATGCCTCAGCTCGAGGGCGATAGATAATAAAACTCCCTAACAAGTATATGATTTAATAGAAAAAATAACAATGAAAAGTTATACTTGGGGATGTGAAAGAGGAAAGCTAAAAACAGTGGGGTACACAATGTAGATATCGGTTTTTCTAAACCTTCAAGATGTTCAATATGGCTCTTGTTTTCTTCCTTAAAGTTTTATAATTCCTCTTATCTTTCCAATGCCTCTTGAATCACATCAATTGAGCTCCTATAACTCAAGTTATGGCCATTTTACCAGAATGTGTCATCTTTGCGATCGAAGGTAGAATGTCCGGTATAAAACTGGTCATAGGATATCCCAATGAACTCATCTAGGAATGAGTTATACTATTCTTGAAACCTAAAGAATTCTTCTAGAATCTTCATGAAGGTCACTTGTTCATTTAAAATCTTTAAAAGCCCCAAAATGAAGTTCTTCCAAAACTGGTTAAGAAATTCTAGAAATTCCAGTTTGACTCTATTTCGACCATTCTTCTAACTCTAATTCAAGCTTTAATGCATATCCATGGTCATATCAATTGGCCTAAAGAAAATCCTACTAGCCATCTCTTTTCTCTCCCCCTTAGTTCACACATTATTGTTCTGTTCATTAAAATACATTTATTTGAGGTACTTTCGTAAAAGCTCTGTTATGTTCAGATCATAGAATACCTTCAAATAGACGTATCTTAATTTCTGAGAGATGTCTGGGAAAATTTTGGCAAGCTGGCAATGAAGAAGAAACAACAAAGCCTTGGTGAATCTCTTTCTGTAGGAAAAAGTAATACCTTTTCCTTTGTTTGGGGCTGCATTATTTGAAATAGCTTAGTTGGAGCAATACCCTATTAATCTACTAACACAGCTACACCATCAGAAAAAAAATTCGAGCAGTTGAAATTGCTAGAGCATTGTGACTTCAGAGGGCCAAAGGCTACCAAACAGAGACCCACAACGAGTTGAACCCTCATTTTTGTAAAAAGCTGTAGAGAGTTAAGTTTGAATTGCAATATATATTGATAGAATGCCCAGAACTTGAACTGGTCTTGGATTAGTTTCTTGATTTATTTTTAATGGAAAACTATATCTTTGTGATGTAGAAGTTGTTGTGGAAGAGTTTATGACTAATTGGGAGAAGAAGAAAAGAAGAATGAAAGAAACAATGAGGAACACGGGAAGCAACATGATCAGTAACACGGTCACTGCTGAACGTGTCACTGATCGTGTCCTCTTTTGTTTCAGGCATTTTTATTTAATTTTTTTAGCTTTTAACTATTTATTTTATTAGTTATGGGCATTTTTGTCTTTTACTTATTTGGATCATTAAGGCTTTGGCTAAACTATAAATAGCCACCTTTTCATTATTGAGGGAGGATATTTTTTCATTTAATTACAGACCTTTTGTTTCTAATTTAAGAGTTCTCACTTGAATTCCTTGTTGAACGTTTTACGCTGCGTCAGTTGGTATCAGAGCTTGAATTCCGTTCGTACTAACGATATCCAGTGGAAACAGTGATATCCAGAACATCGTTCAGGATATTGAAGTCTTGCGAGATAGGATGGATGCTCAAGAGGCGGCAGTCAGAACCTTGGAAGTAAATCTAGATCAATGATTCCGGCGTTTAGATCAATGCTTTGGTGAGATGATTAACAAATTTGACGCTCTTGGGGTGAATGCCAACAGAAACAGGAATGATGGAGGACAACAACCAAGAGATCAACTTGCTCAAGGCGGTGTTGCCAACGTACCTGTAGCTGCTAATGTCCAAAACCAGGTTGCTGGTTATAATTCTAGTGACGAGGAGGAGGAGCTAATTTTGGCTGAAGATCAAAACAGACTTGCTAGGAGAGGCGGTGACAGGTATAATAATAATTATAACATTTAGAATAATAATGACTATTACGGTGGTGATTTTAGATTGAAGGTGGATATTCCTAGTTTTTATGGTAATCTAGGCATAGAGGACTTTGTTGACTGGATTGTCGAAATTAATCATTTTTTTTGAATATATGGATATTCCACAAAAGAAAAAAGTGAAGTTAGTGGACTGTAGATTGAAGGGTGAAGCATCTGCCTAGTGGGAGAGACTACTACATAGACGATAGAGAGAGGGTAAACAGCTTGTTCGGACGTGGTTTAGAATAAAACAGTTGCTGCAGAGTGAATTTCTGCCTCCAGACTATGAACAGATCCTATTTCAACAGTATCAACGCTGTCAGCAAAATCAGAGATCTGTACATAAATATATAGCAGACTTTATGAGGTTGGCAGAGAGGAATGATTTACGGGAGAGTGAGGTGCATCAGGTCAGTCATTACTTGGATGGTCTGAAACTGTAGATTCGGGATAGAATTGGGGTACAGATTGTAAAGAGTGTGACGGAGGTGAAAAACTTAGCAATTAAAGTCGAGTTAATGATCCGAGATAGAGGTGGAAATAAGATTGAGGGTAATAGGCAAACGTATGGTAATGATAATTTTCAGAGGAGTAGTGGTAAAGAGACATCGAGGAGTTTTGCAAATAGGAGTAAAGCTGCACAGGGATGGAATCAAGGTACTAAACGGAAGGAAGATAAGGGGCCTGGCAAGAAGGTTGCCGAATTAAAGGAGGGGCAAAAGGCAGCCACTAATCCTTATGCAAAACCTATTTTAGGCAAGTGTTATCGTGTGGACAACCCGGTCATAGATCAAATGAATGTCCTACTAGAAAACCTGTTAATATAGTTGAACGGGACGAAGAAGAGGTGTTTTATGGTCCTGATGGAGAAGATGATGACTATGAGGCATATGCAAAAGAGGAAGAGTAGAATTGTGTGATACGCAGGTTGATGTTAACTCCTAAAATAGAAGACGGAAGCCAGAGACACAAGCTATATCAGACTAGGTGTACTATCAATGGTCGGGTGTTTGAGTTGATCATAAATAGTGGGAGCTGTGAAAACATCATTGGCAGAGATGCGGCTGAGTTATTGAAACTGAAGATGGAGAAGTATCCCAATCCATACTCTATAGGCTGGATTAAGGCAACAGAGAAGGTTCAGGTGACAGAACGATGTAAAGTTCCATTCTCTATAAGTACTTATAAAGATGAAGTGTATTGTGATGTTGTGGATATGGATGCGTGTCATCTTTCATTTGGGCGACCTTGGCAGTTTAATGTTAATGCACAACATGCGGGTAGAGATAATATATACAAGCTAGAAAAAGATGGGGTGAAGATTAATCTACTTCCTATGAAGGCGAATCACCGTGCCAAAGCTTCTAAAGTGGAGGAACGGTCCTTCCTAACAATTACACAATCTGGGCGTGAAATGGAGGTTGTTAAGGAGTCACAGGTGGTGTATGCTTTGGTGGTAAGGCAAGTCTTTGCAGCTGATGAGAAGAAGCAGATTGATGAAACACCAGAACAGGTCAAACCATTACTGGAGGAATTTGCTGAGATTATGCCAGAGGAGCTTCCTGCTGAATTACCTCCCATGAGAGACATTCAACATCATATTGATCTGATCCCTGGAGCTAGCTTCCCGAACCTTCCACATTGCAGGATGAGTCCGAAAGAGAGTGAGATTTTGCAAGAGAAAGTGCAGGAGTTGCTGGAGAAAGGGCATATTAGGGAGAGCATGAGTCCATGTGCTGTTCCTACTTTATTGACGCCTAAGAAGGATGGAACCTACAGGATGTGTGTTGATAGTAGAGCAATCAACAGGATTACAATTGGGTACAAATTTCCCATTCCTCATTTGGAAGATATGCTGGATAGACTGAGTGGAGCTAAAGTATTCACAAAGATCTATTTGCGTAGTGGATACCACCAAATTCGTATTAGAATGGGAGATGAATGGAAGACAGCTTTCAAGACAAAGGATGGTCTTTATTAGTGGTTAGTAATGCCTTTCGGATTATCTAATGCCCCTAGCACTTTTATGCTACTTATGAATCAGGTACTTAAGCCATTCAATGGTAAATTTGTGGTTGTTTATTTTGATGTTATCCTGATTTATAGTAGTTCAGAGGAGGAGCATTTAGATCATTTGAGAAGTGTGTTGACTGTCCTGCATGAAAATAAACTGTATGTGAACCTGAAGAAATGTAGTTTTATGGCTAGGAAGTTGTTGTCTCTTGGGTTTGTTGTTAGTACAGATGGTATTCAGGTAGGTGATGAGAAAGTTCGGGCAATTAGAGACTGGTCAGACCCAAGAACAGTATCTGAGTTGAGGAGTTTCTTGGGTTTGGCTAGTTTGTATAAGCGTTTTATTAAGCACTTTAGTAGTGTTGCAGCCCCTTTAACTGAGTGCCTAAAGAAGGGCAAGTTTGAGTAGAGTGACAAAACTGAGTCAGCATTTGCTCTGTTGAAAGAGAAGTTATATATAGCCCCTGTTTTAGCTTTGCCAGATTTTACTAGGTTGTTTGAGGTGGATTGTGATGCGAGTGGAGTTGGAATTGGTGCAGTTTTGTCGCAAGAAAAATGATAAGTAGCATTCTTTAGTGAGAACCTTAGTGATGCTAGACTTAAGTGGAGTACTTATGATAAAGAATTTTATTTTGTTGTGCGTGCTTTACGAACTTGGGAACATTATCTGCTTGGGCAAGAATTTTTTTTGTATTCTGATTGTGATACACTAGGACATCCGAATGGTCAGAGTTGAATTAGTAAAGATATGCATGCTAGGTGGATTCAATTTTTGCAGAAGTTTCCTTTTAAGTTGAAGCATAAGGCGGGAGTTCAGAATAAAGTAGTTGATGCTTTGAGAAGAAGGGTTACTTTACTGGTCACTTTGAGTAATGACATTGTGGATTTCGAGTGTTTAAAAGAGTTGTACTCTGGCGATGAAGAGTTTGGACAGATTTGGGAGAAGTTTAATGAAAGGCAGCCTTGTGATGATTTTCATATTCATGATGGATTTTTTATGAAAGGTAATCAGCTTTGTATTCCTGTTTCTTCTTTGAGGGAGAAGGTGATTCGTGATTTGCATGGAGGAGGATTAGCTGGTCATTTGGGCAGAGATAAAACTATTGCTGCTATGATGGAGCGTTTTTATTGGCCACATTTACGTAGGGATGTGAACAAGAATGTGCAAAGATGTTACGTCTGTCAGACAGCTAAGGGACACTCGCTGAATACTGGTCTATACACATCTTCACCAGTGCCACAGGACATTTGGGAGGATGTGTGGATGGATTTTGTTCTTGGCTTACCTAGTACTCAGTGGGGTTCGGATTCTTTTTTTGTTGTTGTTGACCATTTTTCAAAATGGTCCATTTTATTCCTTGCAAGAAAGTTCATGATGCACGGAGTATTGCCAAACTGTATTTTGAACATGTGGTTCATTTGCATGGGGTGCCAAAGTCTATTACATCAAATCTTGATAGCAAGTTTATCAGTCACTTCTGGAGATCACTTTGGCACAGATTTGATTCTTTTTTGAATTACAGTAGTACAGCTCATCCATAGACTGATGGACAGACAGAGGTTACCAACAGATCATTAGGCAATTTGATTCGAAGCATTGTTGGTGATCAACCAAGTAAGTGGGATGATGCTTTGGCACAGGCTGAGTTTGCTTACAATAGTTCTATCCATCGTACTATCGGTATGACACCTTTTTTTGTAGTGTATCGGAAGGAACCTACACATGCTTTGGATTTGCTTAAGCTATCTAAGGTGCAAGATAACAGTGTAGCAACTAAGCATATGACAGAGAATTGGCAATCTATTACAAAAGCTGTTCGTAAGAAAATTGAAGAGTCCAATGCAAAGTACAAACAAGCAGTTGACAAGCATCACAAGGAGAAGCTTTTTGCTGTTGGTGATCAGGTTATGGTGTTCTTGCGAAGGGAGAGATTTCCAGTTGGCTAGTATAGCAAGTTGCAATCCAAGAAATATGGATCATATTTGATTGTGAAGAAGAATAATGATAATACCTATGTTGTTAGTTTGCCAGATATTATGGGGATATCCAAGACATTTAATGTGGCAAATATTTTTCCATTTTATCCCGATGATGAGCCTCTATATCCAGAAAACTCGCGGACGAGTGTTTCTTAGGTGGAAGAGAATGATGTAGAAGTTGTTGTGGAAGAGTTTATGACCAATTGGGAGAAGAAGAAAAGAAGAATGAAGAAACAGTGAGGAACACGAGCAACAACATGATCAGTAACACGGTCACTGCTGAACGTGTCACTGATCGTGTTCTCTTCTGTTTCGGACATTTTTATTTAATATATTTTATTAGTTGTGGACATTTTTGTCCTTTACTTATTTGGGTCATTAGGGCTTTGGCTAAACTATAAATAGCCACCTTTTCATTGTTGAGGGAGGATATTTTTTCATTCAATTACAGACCTTTTGTTTCCAATTTAAGAGTTCTCACTTGAATTCCTTGTTGTACGTTTTACGTTGTGTCACTTTGTTTCTCTTTATTTTCCTTTGACCATTCGAATTGGACTTTTAAGCTTGGATTTTTCTTTTTCAAAATTTTAATTTAGATTTCGTACAAAGCTTCATGATTGAAGTATTACTCAAAAGGAAAAAAAAATAAGGTCATAAAAGATCAATTTCGGATTTAAAATCGATTGTGTTAACAATATGATGGTCAACCATCAGTTGACTAACAATAAGGATAAAAATGTTATATTTTAACAATTTTGAAGGGTTGGCTTATAGTTTAATGAAAACTTGAGAGTTATTTTGTAGTTTGTACATACCTGGAAAGTAATTTTGTCGTTATCTCTTTTTTTTACTTTACTCTCGGTCTCACATCTTCTCTCACAAACAAACTAACTTTTACAAAATTTAAGAAAATAAATTCACTTTTTCCAAACTAAAAGTTATCCAAATAGTGATGGTTTAAGTCACAGAGATCTTGTCTTCTTCTTCCTTGGGAGTTTGATGTATTGTTGAGTTGAGTGGTTTGTACAAAAGAGATAAAGAGGAAGAAAGAACAAATGATAAGAGATGAAAAAGAGGAGAAAAGAGGTGACTAAATTTTTTGGTGAAAAATAAGAAAATAAGCTATGATAAGAGGAAGCTTTTATTACTGTTGAGAATGAGGGAGAGAAGGGCTTGATAAATTTACCCTTCAACAGTCTTCCGCATGCAAGTGCGAGTCGCTTGACAAATTCAACCGAATTTTGCCGTGTAGGTGTCAAAACTAAACTCTTTATGCTGCATGTAAATTATTTAGAAAATTTTCAATGTTGAAATAAACTTAAGAGATTCCAAGCTATTTTACCACCCGACTTCATCAAAGTAAAAGACCTTCTCGCCAGCTTTCACCTCCGAATCCAATGACTTTCGTTTTAGGCTATGCTGTCAGAATCGGATCAAATCAGTTAGTCGAACTTGTTCATTCGAAAACCGATCACATGTTCGGTCCAATTATCTTAAAAAATTGCTATATGAAAGAACCGGTCAAAAAACACGATTCAACTGGGAACCACTGTGAACCAGTTGACCCCAATTTTTCCTTAATTTTTTTTTTAAATCTTCTCCCTATACATTAACTGCTATTGGTCCACCTCTACTATAGTGGTGTACTACTGCCATAACTATAGTTCCTTTTTTTCTCATAACTTTAATCCTATATGGAGAAAGAAAGAGGAATAAGTAAAATATAAAGAAAAGAGAATGGAAGATGTAAATCTATAAGGGGGAAAAAAAAAGAGATGAGAAAGATGAACTTATGAAAGAGAATTGAAGAAGAGTCTATAAGGGAGAAGGATAGAGGAAGAAGGGACAAAAAGTAAAGAGGAGTGGCTGGCGACTACAAGCAAATTGAGGAAGCGAATATGGGGTTTGGATACTTTTCCGTTGGCGGAGAAGTGGGCTTTTCTTTTTGAGAAAATTTGTGGGCTTTTCCTTGTTTCTTTGAGGGAGTAATTAGATTTTTTTTAAAAGAAAGTTAAGAATATTAATTTGGGTATTGAAAATTCATATGTCAAGTATAATAATAAAAAAATTTTCAAAATTTGAAATAGAAGAAATATATTTTTTGAAATTTAATAAAAATAATAATAGAAATATATTAGATATAAATTAGAATTTTTTTAATGGTTGTGAATATATCTTCATAAAAAAATAGTCATTCAAATAGATTGAATTCTTTCTTAAATGGAAATAAGGATTTCGGTAAACATAATTTTAATATTTGAATTGTTGATTTTAGCGATATTAAAGTTTAATTATAATTAAATTAAATAAATTTAATTATTTTAATGAATGAATTATGAGGAATTATTCATATATATACTTATAAATTATTTTATTAGCACCATAATAGGTTATTAATATATTCAGATGATTTCATCCGGTATTTTGTACCGTCCTACCGATTTGTCCTAATAATCTAGTGATCCAATAATTTGATTGATTTCGATCTGAGGTTCGCTCTGACAACTTCGATTTTAGGTTGAAAATTTGATGATATATTTAATTTGGTCTCTCAAAATTGGGACTTTTCTCATATGAGGACTTCGATTTTAAAAAATCTATAAAAAGAGTCCTTCTCATTATAAAATCTATTTCAATCTAGCTCTTCCGTCACTCTATTCATGATAAGACTCTCAAATAGACAACTCAGGGAAAAAACATTGGAGACTTTTGATTATTATTCTTCTTCCCCATTCTTTTCAGCAAAAATATTTCATAAAAGATTTCCAAGGGATAATGCTGGTCTTTTACCTCAACTATGAACTTTTCCAGAATCTCAAGCACCAGGAAGAAACAAAAGCAGAAAGTAGAACATTGGGATAATATTCCTTTTTCTTTTCTCAGCATCTACGATCCTTGGATGGGAAGCTACAAAACAACGAGAAAAAGCAACCTATTTACAGATATCGAAGATTGTCATGTTTATATCCTAAATGATTTAGGTTTCTCTTATTTTTTTGTCATTCAATTTTAATTTAAACTTTTTTATCTTTAAATAATTTATATTCATCTTTTTTTGTCCTTTAGTACAAATTTACCCCTATAACTTTTTGCACCAAAGATTTAAGGTAATTTTGAGATTTCAAAATAATAATATTAGAAAAACTTTTTATAAAAATTAAAACCCATGTTATTACTAAAGTGGTTTTTAAAATGTTGTTACTAAAATGTGAATGTTATTTTTTCCCTATTCTACGTATATCGCATATGTCATACACGAAATGCTCAGCAATATCGCATATGACATATGTAATATTCCTAATTATGTGCTTAACCCTCATTTAACCGACATGACAAGTTTGTATATGTCATATGCGATATACACAAGGATATCGCATATGCTTCACGTGATATTCATTATTTTTTTAAAAAAATATTTAAAATGAAGTTACGAAATCGTTATTTTCTTTTTTCCTATGTTATGAAGATAAACAATTTGAATATTGTTTTCCTAGTTTATGTATTTCTTTTGGCATGAAAAATGACTTTGAGATTTTTTAATTATTTGAAAAGAAAGACAAAGTATTTTATTTTTGTTTCACTTTGTGTATTTTTTTCCATTTGTTTGTCTGGTTTCGATCTTAGTGGTTTTAGGGTTTTAGCATTTTATGGTTTAGGGTTTTAGGCTTTCAATCTTAGTGGTTTTAGGGTTTTAAGATTTAAGATTTTAGGGTTTAGGACTTCAGGATTTGTGGTTTTATGCTTTTATGGTTTAGGTTTTATGGTTTTAGGTTTAGGGTTTAGGTTTACCAATTTTTTTTTTTATGGTTTAGGGTTTTAGGCTTTCAATTTTAGTGGTTTTAGGTTTTTATGATCTTAGGGTTTAGGGTTTTAAGTTTTTATGGTTTAGGTTTTATGGTTTTACATTGAGGGTTTAGGTGTATTTAAGCTATTAAAATATAATATATGTTAAAATTTATAAAAGTATCTTTATATTATGAAATGTAAAAGTGGTAAATGATCAATTCAATAATAATCAAACCCTATATCACTTCAACAATTTCACAAAATTCATACTAATTCTAACAATTCCTCAAAACAATCAATTTTTTCAAGCTAAAATCAATTCTTAAATATTCCCAAGAACGCCCAATTTCAAATTCTAAATCACTACATCAATTAGCAAAAATTTCATACTAATTCTAACCATACCTAGAAGCAATCAAATTTTTCAAACTAAGGAAAATTTTATAACAAATTCCCAAGAATAAAAAATTTCAAACCCTAAATCACCACACCATTTTCATACAAAATATTTACTCCAAAAATTATACAAATCTCATACTTGTTTACTCTAAATTTCTCAAAGTAATCAAATTTTTCAAACTAAAATAAATTTTAAAAAATTTCCAAGAATAAAATTTTTCAAACACTAAATCACTACACCATTTTCATACCAAAAATTTCATAAAATTACATAAATCTCATGCCAATTTGCTCAAAATTTCTCAAAGCAATCAACTTTAACAAACTAAAATGAATTCTAACAAATTCCAAGAACAAAAAAATCCAAACCTAAATCACTACACCAATTTCATACAAAAAAAATTCAATATTAAACAATAAAAATTAATTTAATTTCATACCACCGTTGAATGTCTGATGCCGCCGCCATTGCCACGGACCTCTTCTGTCGCTGTCGCCTTCTACTTCTTTCTTTCATTCTTCTTCTCTCTCCTCTCTACTTTCTTTCTTATCCCCTCTCTACTTTCTTTTTCCTCTCATCTTCTTTCTCTCTCCTTTTCTCTTCTTCCTCTCCTCTTCTGCCGCCGTTCCTTTTCTTTTTTACAAAAAGAAAACTACACATTTGAAGGGTTCTTTTTAACTTTATGTAATGTGATATCACATACACTGTATACAGTATCTAAGAGTATCGTAAACAGCATATGCGATATTCATTGTATACGATATAGCCAGCTCATGCCAGGTCGGTCTATTTCAGTCCATGTCAAAGTTTTAACAGTGATTAGTACGGGACTATGGATATTGCATATGCCATATGCGATTTTGCTGAGCATTTCGCATATGGCATATACTATATGCGTAGATTAAGGGAAAAATAAAACATGCATATTTTAGTATTAATTTTTTAAAAACCATTCAAAGTGGCCAAAAACCCTTATTAACTTCACATACCCTTCTTCTTCCCCAGTCCAGGGTCCCTTCTTTTTCCTCTGTCGGCACCACCCCTCCCTTCTTATTTAAAATTGTTGCTTCTGTGTTACATCAAATTCAAAGATAAAAGCGTGTCTTCTTTATTTGTGTAAATTAGCTGCCTCAAAGCGATCCACCATTTACCTCTTTTACTTATGAGTTGATGATCTCCAATTTGTAGGAATTTGGTTAATCGACAAGAAAGAGTTGGCTCCACTATAGAAACGTTTAGAGTCCATCACTATCCCTTACTAAAACTTCCTTCATTTTTTCTGTTAAACTAACTTTGTTTGAGGATTACCCAGCAAAAAGAAAAAAAATTGTTTGAGGATTTAAGGGAGTATGATGTTAAATATTGTTTGAATATTTTAATTTTAGTTGTATCTATTGGAATTCGTAGACAAAACAAAATAAAAAAAAAAAACTATGAAAATCCACCAATAGGATCCTCACATACTAGAAAAACAAATTAGATAGAAAACTACCTTAATGTTTAAAGCCGCTAGGTGTGGAGGCGCTGCTATTTACGCTACTCCCTCTACTGGTATCCACGTGACGAACTCCTCTACAAGCGTTCGAGATGCTAACCCCTTCTGTGTTCTGAAAACTGTTCCGAACGAAAAACGACTATCTAGTAATATGTGGAATTTTTGGAGAGGGAGAGAGGCTAGATACTATTATCACCGTTTTAGAGTTAAAAGCCTTTTGTTTTTAATTAGATGATGACCGCCACAAAAAAAAGGTTAGCATAACCTTTTATAGCTATAAACATCAGAACCCTAATTGTCATCTGATGACAATTTTAATCTCGTCCGTCTATTCCTATAATCATCGAATGGTTGCGTGAATAATATTAAGTAATTAATTTCATTTATCTAATAAATAAAATTAGTTACTTATTAACTTACCAAAAAATGCAATATGGAATCTGATTCTCCTTTTGTATATGTTCAAGAATCTGCACACGATCTAGATTTATTGAACGTGGACATCGTGCTTACAAGATCGTCTATGTGTGTGACCCTATAGGTTCACTTAACGTTTGCAGTGAATGAAAAATGACCTAGACATTTATTCACAAAACATAAGTTGTCTCTAGCAAGACATTATACTTATCCAAGTTAAGTAAAAGTAATGATAACCTAGCATCAGTTCTAATATTTAGTCATTTTGTCACACGATATCCTAATTGAGTATAAGGCATGGACTGAGTCATCCTTATAAAACTTATTTAACCATTTACTTGATCACCAGCTAGACTGTTCCAACAAATAATATTAATAACACCTTATTAATACTTATTTGAGCATGGCCATGCGTATTTTCCAGTCTTCCTTATCAAGGGGCCCATAGATATCTCTCTCTAATAAGAGAGGGACAAATCCCTTTCACTATCTCCAATATTCAAGCCATGACAAAAAAGTAGCCCAGCCAACAGTCATAATAATCACCTGATTAAAAGTGATACGTGACTATGTCAAAACGTATTTTCTCCCCATGCAAGAATCATTAGATACATTAGGTCAAAGGACACCAGAAATAAAACTAAGAAGAAATATTTATGACTCAAACCCATGCAATATTTCTTCTTCACTTTGGGTCATGTTCAATACAATATTCTCAATATGTACGTTATGAATTAATTTTATATCTCATATACATGATCAATGAAACTTGATCATCAGTCAACTTCATACTAGTTTAATACAAGATGTAATAAAACTAGGGACAAACAAGAATAGTATTTTATTAGCGGTTTTACTATCAACTCACATACTTGATGACCAAAAGCAAAAAATACAATTCAAAATACATACTTCATAAATCATAAATGTAAGTCAATTGGTCTAGGGCATATACTAACAGTATTGTAGTATATAATGTGTATATGTTTTGCTGTTTGAGTTTAGTTTTGACATTCTTTCATGCAAAAGTTTTTTTTCTTGTCCTAGGAGAAATTAAGTGCTATTTTCGGTTGAAGGATGAAATGGTTCAAAACAAATATTCTATCTTTATATTTTTGTTTTACCTTGGGAGGTGGAAAATATTAGTTTTTCTCTAGAGGAGAAGGAGGAGGAGGGAGGAGGGGAGGGGGGGGGGACGACGGGAGAGGAAGGGTAGTAGAGGTGCCGCCACCCACCTGAGTAAAAGGAAGGGGGTAGGTGAGAGAGAAGAAGAGTGAGTGAAGTAGGAATGAGTTTAAGTTTTTCCTTTTGTTATTTTATTTTATTCTTAATATTATGAATGTGAAATTTCAAAATGACCCTTAATCTTTTGGTGTAAAAATTTATAGGGGTAAATTTGTCCTAAAAGGACAAGAGATGATGAGTGTAAACTAGATGATAAAAGAAGTTCAAATTAAAATTGAAGGACCAAAACGACGAAACCTACATTATTTGGAGACTAAATAGGACAATCTTCTTGTAGATAATATATAAAAGAGATAATTTCTCTTGAAGCAGTTTTGTAGATTATCTCTGTATCCGATACTGAGCAAAAAAATTCAGGGGGTTAGAGGGGCCTTCATGCTCATCGAGATCTGGATTGAATTTAGAATGGTATTAGGGGAAGAGGGGGAAGAGAAAGAGAAGAGGGAATGAAAGGATGACGGGCACAGTTGAAGCAATGTTGAAAAAATTGAATCAGACAGGCCGGTTCGACCGGATGAATTGGGAATTGGTTGCCTGTCCAGTCTGGTTCATACTCAAAACCATTGTAGTACTGAACCGGTCAAACTCGATCCAAATTGGCCATTTTGATCGGGAACCAGTAAAACCCGATTTGTGTGTTTTTTTATTTTTTTTAAATAAAAAACCTAAAACCACCCATTAGATTTCTTCTCACTCCTCACGTCTGTTCTTCAATCTTCACGACTAAAACAAAAAATCCCCAAAACTTTGCCATAGCTCTCTATTGTCTCTGCCACTCCAACAACGGTAGCGCTTCCCTCACCTCGCCGGAGTTGCCTTTTCGCTGCTGCGCTCTCCGGCACCGTGAACCAGCCGTAACACAGTAGTAAGAAGAAAGAAAGAAGGAGGAAAAGGAAAAAAATCCAGAGAGTAGTGGTAAGTGGCAAGCTCAAAGTGATGAAAGGCTGTAGCATAGCAGTAGTAAAAAAAAAGGAAGAAGAATAAAGGAAGATGGATGAAGAAGAAAAAAGAGCTAGAATGGTAGCTAGGTCAGCTGGCATAGTGATGAAAAAGGAGAATTTGGATCATTTAGGGTAAAATCAATTTTTGGCCCTTTTCTCTCTAGTGGGAGAATTTGGGCTTTTATTTAATAAAAAAAATAATCTTTTTGTTTATCTTTTTTATAGTGTGGTTTCAAGAATAATAGTAGGAATGTCCTAAGAAAGAGAATAATAGGAGGAATATCTTTTAAAAAAGAAAATTAATATTAAGAATATATTATACACAAATTAGATATTTTTTGCAAGAATGTAAGATATACCTGTATTATCTAAAATCATCATACACTTATTTAAAATATATTTGGTTTGCTAGAAGGTAAAAGATAGTTCTTTTAAATTCTCTGTTTCAATACTAAGGCAATAATACACAATATGAACTTAATTTCTAAAATATTTTAATTTTTTTTAATTTTAAAAATCTTTGGTATTCTAGAATTATTTTGATTATCTTTAGCGCAAAATAGCATGTGTGATATGTATGTAAATAAGTTATTTTTTATTATTATGCAAGTTTGAATAGATGAAATAAGTTTAATATGTTTTAGAGGAAATTCTAAATTGGATGAAATTTTTTTACTAAACTATTTATATATTTATTATTTTTATATATAACATTTATATATCCAGTTTAACAACTAGTTCAACCAGTTGAACCAATAAACCAATGAATCATTAGCTCGACCGATTGGACCTCCAGTCCGGTTTTTCAACATTGAGTTGTAGAAGCAGAAAAAAAGAGGGGGAGTGGGGAAGGGAGTTGCAGAGGAACTGTCGAGTTGATGAAGAAAATGGGGAAGAACAAGAAAAATAATAATACTAGACCCAAATGTTTTATTTTAGAGTAAAAAGCCCCAGCGTCCCCAAATTAGTCTGGATTTTGATTATTGACCTTGAACTTCAAACAGGTAAATTTTGGACCTCAAACAAGAAAAAGGTACAAAAAATTGACCCTTCCAGTCAAAGGGTATATTTGAAAATTTATTTATAAAATTTCTCTTTCAATCATTTAGAATCTAACAAAATTCAATTAGGTCTCTACTTTTAATTATTAATGGGTAAAAAGCCCCCATAACCCTTAAACTTTTTAATATTTTAGTTTTTGACCTTAAACATTAAAATGGCTAAATATTATCCCTTCTGTTAAATTTGACCATTAAAGACTAATAGTCAACGATCATATGACCTTTTTAAAGGTTGTTATAGTCTTTTTTTCCTTTAGAAGAAAGAAAATAAGGTAATAGTTAACTTGATATTTAAAGACAAAAAATTTGACCATTAAAGACTAATAGTCAATGATCATATGACCTTTTTAAAGGTTGTTATAGTCTTTTTTTCCTTTAGAAGAAAGAAAATAAGGTAATAGTTAACTTGATATTTAAAGACAAAAATTTGACCATTAAAGACTAATAGTCAACGATCATATGACCTTTTTAATGGTTGTTATAGCCTTTTTTTTTCCTTTAGAAGAAAGAGAATAAGATAATAGTTAACTTGATATTTAAAGACAAAAAATTTAAACATTAGAAAATTTTATTTTTTAAACAGAACTTTCCCTTTTCCTGTTCACCTTCTTTCTCTTATCTATGGTCACCACCGAGGCTTCCCGATACGCACTACCATCTACCTTTCTAGTTTCCCAAATCATCCCCCATTTTCTTGCCCCTATATCTTCCTCTACAATTCTTCAAATCTTTCCCAAGCCCTTTCTCATTCATCTCTTTCAAACAACTGTGAATTTCTCTACACTCTTTCACTAATTTCACTCTCCAAATTTCACCAATTTTGATGTATTCATATATCAAATAAAAGTCAAAATCAGACAAGCTTGCATAATGATTTGGACTTATTACACATGTTCTAAGTATTTACTTATAACTTTTTACATATGACTTGTGAGAATGGATCCTCAAACTTTTTACTTCTTATGGCCATGGTGGTTGATGGTTTTTGCACATATATATATATATATATATTCCCTTTTACTGTTTTAAGGTTTTCTATAGTAATGCCCACCATTAAGAAGGAAAAATTTTTAAAAATATTGCTCTTGACTGGCAAATAATAGCGGGCAAATTTGAAGATAAAAATCGAGAGGATAATGAAGAAGAAGCCAGAGGGAAGAGAGATGAGAAGATAGTAGATACAATGTGAAGAAGGCGAGAGAGATAGTGATGTAGAAGCAGAAAATGAAAAATAATGAGAAGATGGCAGTGGTGGCGATAGCAGCAGACATGGTGCCATCGTACTGGTGAGGCACTGTTACCATCAGATCTGATGGAATATGAGGAAAGAAAAAGAAGAAAACAAATCTAAATTAGATATCATTTTAATTTACAAAAATGTCCTTAGGATTGTTGACAGTTAGATCTTTAATGGTTAAAATTAACAGAAGGGGTAATATTTATACCGTATTTAAGTTTAAGTGCTAAAATTAATCATTTTAAAGTTTAAGGTCAAAAACCAAAATCTTAAAAAGTATAGGGGTTATGAGGCTTTTTCTCCATTATTAATTTTTTTAAGGATCTAATGTTAATTTATGAAAAATCCTAATTCATATCTTTATCTTCTTCTTCAACCTCTTCAGTCTCTACACCTTCCACACACCACCACTATTACCGCTGCTGGACCACCACCAACCGCGGTCGAACCTCCAACTCCTCCTTCTTCAGCAAGAACATTGTAACTCCCTCTATAAAAAGCCACAAATTTCTTGCACATATTGCCAATAAACTGACTCGGGTATTATACTTTTCTGAAGGCTAGAGGATGCCGACTGTCTTTTCAATGTGGCTGCTTCAATTAATTGTTTGAAAATGAATAAATTATAAGAAATGTTGGTAAACAATTGCAGAGAACTGAGGCCCAAGTATGAAGGGGTGTGTGGTATTGATTACAATAAGCATTTATGGAGAAAAATTGAATGTTTGCATTTTTATAAGAAGCACCTAGGGCTAGTTTGAGAATTTAGGGGAGAAAAGAAAAGAAGAGAAGTTTTAAGTTAGGAGATAAGAGAAAAGAAGAGAAAGTGAGGTAATTTGCTCAAATTTTTTTTTGGGAGTTTTGAATGGAAAAGAAAATAAAGTTATTTTTTGTATTTGGGAGTATGGAGGGAAGTGAGAAGAAAGATATTTTTTACAAAAGTAGCCTTCACATAAAATAATATAACATTTGAAATGATGTAATTTATTATTGGTTTAAGGGTAACATAGATATCTCAAAGTTTTTTTTAAAAGATCACTACCCGTCCGTTTCTCTCCACAATTGGAGAGAGATTTAGGCTCTGCAAGCACCTCTCATCCCTCCACTCCTCTTCTCTTCTTTTCATGGAAAACTCCTAATCAAAGCAAATCTATTTCTTTCTCTTCAAATATCTTCTTTTCTTCTCAAAGTTCAACTCCCAAACTAGCCCTTAAAGCTCTTATATTTCTGTCGGGAATCATAAGAAGAGAACAAAACTGATTCTTGAACCCAAAGTCTGTACATCTCTTCTTTTAAATCTTATTATTGAGAATGTTATTGTTTAAATTTTGTTTGGAATAAATTGTTTATCCATTGATAAGGGATAGGCATAAAGGAATTATGTCTATACGAACGTATCTAGAGCTATATATTGATATTTATAGAAATCCCAGTAGATGATATTAGTCTTTTGCTGACTGTGCTTTTGGAGGTTGATTTGTTGATGTAAAGAACATAATAGTATAATACCCTAGTCAATTTATTGGCATTATATGCAAGAAATTTGTGGCTTTTTATGGAGTTAGTTAGATGTTCTTGCTGAAGAAGAAGGGGAGGAGTTGAGGTTCGGCGGTGGTAATGGTGGTGGTGTGGAGAGGCTCAAGATAAAGATATAGATTAAGAATTTTCAAAAATTAATATGAGATCTTTAAAAAAATTAATAGTTGAAAGTAGAGAACTAATTGAATTTTGTTATATTCTAAATGGATGAAAAGAAATTTTATAAGTGAAGTTCCAAATATATCTTTTTGATTTGTTTGACTATTAATGAGTTAGCGACTAAATGAAACGTAATGGTCCGTTTTTAGTATCATTTTCCAATTCGAGGTCCAAAATTTATCATTTTGAAGTTCAAGATCAAAAACTAACATTCAGAAAAGTTCAAGTAGATTGGGCTTTTTACCCTTTATTTTATTCTTTTAAACCTACAATTTGATTGTTTTTAGAGGCTGGCCGTGAATGGTGTGACAGAAGACTTGATTGGAAAAGATTTCGTAATTGTAAGGACTCGGTACGGACTTTTAAAAATCGAAATCTTCAATTGAGACAAGCCCAATTTTGGGGGGCCAAATTGAAATTTAATCCAAATTCTGACGTGAAACATTCCTCTTCTTCAGCGCTCTCGTTTTGTTTTAGGTTTGAAATCAGTCTCTCCAATCGCTTCTTAACCTTCTGCTGTCTCAATTGAGTTAATTTGAGCTGCAAAAGACACTTGCAACTTGAGACGGTATCGCGTCAGTTCATTGGGATTCAGCAGAAGCCTTGTGCTTGTTTGTTTCTCTCTGTTCCTTCTTCTTCGTCGTTTGTTTTCTTTTCGAATTAGGCAAGAATGACTAAATTTCGGAAGCTTAATCGTCCGACTGATCATAGAATGTCCATGCTCAGGTTTGCATTTGATTTGTGTATGTTTCAATTTGATTTCTAAGCATTTTGTTTCTAAGGCTATTTGATTCATCGCGATCAGGACAATGGTCTCTCAATTGGTGAAGCACGAGCGGATTGAAACCACAGTTGCCAAGGTACGTTTTTCCTGTAACTGTTGTACAGTTGAGTTGGGTGATGAGTAATTCGTTTTCCTTAAATCTGCGTATTATTTGGGACTTTCGTGGACGAATTCTTGAATTTTAATTGTATAGCATCTTTTGTACATTTCAGTTTCTGTATTTTGTTCTGAATAGCTGAAATTTGATTTCTAAAGCATGACAGTAGAGTGAAGCTCTCCTTTGCAATGTAATTACACCGTGAAAGGTATTTGTAATTTACATTTACTATCTGATACCTTTTCTGTTATCAATTCAATGATCCAGGGGTAATGAGAATTAATAACATGACTAGTGGTGTTTCGATTCTTCTATTAATGGTGTGGTGCTGGAGTTGACAGTGTTAGTTCCGCTACTGTTACTGGTGTAATCCACTTATAGTAGTTAATTCTATTTGCTGCTTTAATTTTCATTCTAGGCCAAGGAGATTCGAAGGCTTGCGGACAACATGGTTCAGCTGGGAAAAGAGGTAGGTAGGAATTTTTTTTTTTTTTTTTTTTACGGTTGTTCATAGACTTGTCCTGGAGTTGTACATTTCTATCACAAGTTAATTTTCAGAAATGTTCAATCTCTGACCCTGTATAGATTCTTGGGACAAACATAGCATTGAACATGAAGTGCGTTATTTATGTTCAATCCCTCTAGGGAAAATGTACACCATTGGGAACTATTGGTCCAACTAAAGTGAATTAATGCGAGCCTTCTTTAGCCTATACTCTATACTCTGATTCAACTAAAAAAATCTTATAAGCAATATGAATGAGCTAACTTTTCTATCTCTTCCCCACATTTGGAGGGAAAAATCTTGAATGGAGTGGGTCCATTACATCTCCAGTACTTAAATAATTATGTGAGAGGGGATGTAAGACACCCATCAAAAAAGGAATTTGTTGTAGGTAGACATCTGATTATTTTGGCTTTTGGCCATGTCGAACGGGTTCTTCGAATTCCCTTAAGCAACAATGCTTCATGGACATCATGTATATGTGATTCTGTTGAGTTGGAGACCTTTTTGTTTGAGCTTCAGTAAACTCAAATAGCTAGTGATTAGCACTTTATTTGAGAGTATCACTAGTTCATTGGCTGAGCTTTTGTGGCTACTCAGAATAAAAGGGTAAAAAGCCTCCTTAAACTTTCTCATGTTTCGAGTTTTGACCTTGAACTTTAAAATGTAAAATTTCCCTCGAATTCCTGAAACCTGCCAAAACTTGCCCTTCCATTAGATCTTGATGTTAACTCTTAAGGTTCAATAGTTATGCACTTTCGCATGACTATTTCCGGGGTTTTTGTGGAACATCAACAAGTAGTCAATATAAATATTCCTTTTCTCTTAATATCTAAAATATACCTCAATATCAATTTAATCCCTATTTTCTTAATAACCCATTTTATAAGGTGCAAATTGTAATATGAATAAATATTTGAGAAACCTTAATCTTATTGTTTACCTTCTCCAATCTTCATTGGTGCTGACACGCATTGCCACTACTTTCCCTTTTTCCCTTCTTTTTTCATGATCTTCTCTATTATTCACCTTACTCTTCTTATGTTTCACATCACGGGGTTTTTGTGGAACATCAACAAGTAGTCAATATAAATATTCCTTTTCTCTTAATATCTAAATATACCTCAATATCAATTTAATCCCTATTTTCTTAATAACCCATTTTATAAGGTGCAAATTGTAATATGAATAAATATTTGAGAAACCTTAATCTTATTGTTTCCCTTCTCCAATCTTCATTGGTGCTGACACGCATTGCCACTACTTTCCCTTTTTCCCTCCTTTTTTCATGATCTTCTCTATTATTCACCTTACTCTTCTTATGTTTCACATCACCTTGTTTGAAACCAAATACCACCACCATTTGTTGTCTTCCTTGCCCACTGATCCACTACTCGTTACCGTTGAGCTTAGCAAAGATGAGATCCAATGATACAAAGAACTGTAATAGAAATGGTAGAATTGTTTGAAACTTGATTGGGATTTGTAATTGGTTTTGATTGATCATAGGTTTTTTTGTTTTTCTTTTTTGTTGAAGTTTGAGAGAATTGTCGAAACTCTGGGGAGGAGTGTAGGAGATAGTGTCATGGATGGTGGTGGTGGCAGGTTGGTAAAAGGAGGAGAAAGAGAGAGGGATGACGTAAAGATGGTGAGTTAAGACGTAGGGGTGACGATGGCAGCCATGGCTTCCATGGATAAAGAGGAGGGGAAAAAAGATTAAAAACTAGAAGATGAGAGGTAAAGAACACAACCACTGCACTGGCTGCCATGTATGAGGAAAAGATTAAAAACATAGAAATGGAGACTTTCCAACTAAAAGTTGTAAATGTCTTAAATGCTGTAGAAAAAGTCACATGCAAGGCTCATGAGATGCTTTGTTAGCCTTTTAATGTCTAAAACTGATGGAAGGCTATTTTTCATGTGTTTTGGCAATTGAGGGCAAATATTTTTCATTTAAAAGCTCAAGGCCAAAAAATTAAAATTTAAGAAATTTCAAGGGTTACTTAACTTGGAAGTACTGAATAAACATGAAAGTACCATACGTGAATAATATCTAAGGTAACCGCATCAGTTTTTTCAATTTATTGTTTTCGAAACTGGAGCTTGATTTCAAGAAAAATTGAGCTAAGCCACGTCTAGATATAAGTCACAGTTGAACTCAAGTTGCTCAAACTTTTTCTACCCATTGCCCCCCTCTGTTTTCAAATTATTGGACTAGAGTAATGGCTTGTAACTTCTATGCTTGAGGAACAATTTTGTAATCATAATTGAGATGATGAGCAGGCATCTATGATTTAGAATTTTTTTTTTTCTCCTGTATATCGATAGTAAATGATTTTCCATTGTAGGATCCTTGGATCTGTGTTTCTGCATGTGTGTTTGTGTTTTAACAACATTCATGAATTATTGCAGGGTACACTTAGTGCTGCAAGACGAGCTGCTGCTTTTGTGCGTGGAGATGATGTCATTCACAAGCTGTTTACAGAATTGGCTTACAGATACAAGTAATTTTGGATGTATAGTAATATGCTGCTTTAGTTCAGAATTCTAGTCATTGTAGTTGTTAATTTATTTATTATTATTGTTGATTTTTTGCAGAGAAAGAGCTGGTGGATACACTAGAGTGCTCCGAACTAGAATACGAGTTGGAGATGCAGCACCAATGGCCTATATTGAGTAATATTCTTGCTTCAGTTTTGTGCACATATTGCTGCTTACCATGGGATTAAGAAGCTTTTGCGCTCCTATTGGAAGTTATTACTGGTTCTCTTAGTTGTGTTTGGCTTTTGAAATTTCTTCTACAATTCCTTTTCCTTGTTTATTGGCTTCTCAGAAGAAGAGAAGAATTTATGTTTACTGAAGTTGTTAGGAAAAATGAGATGAGTTTTGGCAGAAAAGCAGATAATACAGGCTTCTCAGGATAAGTAATTGTACAAAGTTCTATCTCTGAGGTTCTTTCTCATTTATTGTTGACAAAAGAATGTTTTTATTTCACAGGTTTATAGATAGAAAGGATGAACTTAGACAAGCGAAGCCTCCAACTCCCCAACCACCACAGAGAGCACCCTTGGATCCTTGGACAAGATCTCGACTTAGCAGGCACTTCGCTTCACCTAAAGAGAATAAAAGCTCTGATTTGGACAGTTGAGATAAGCTTTTTGAATATCAGGCGGTTTCAAGACAATATATATCTTTTACTTTTGTTCAAAGTTGGTGAATTTTCAATCCTATATCAGACAATGAGACGGTGCTGTAAGAAAAAGAAAAGCAATCAAGAACGAAAATAGTGATAATTTCCTTGAGAATGTCTGGTATTTGAAGTCAGTTGATGTTCTAGGTATAAGGCCACTGAAAGTATTTGGATGTTATTCTAACTTCTTTGTCAAATAAACAACATAATGAGGTGGTGTTGAAGAATCAAGGAATAAAATGAACTTGATGGAAGAATAGAAAAATGTTACACAAGAATTCCAGGCTGAGGTTCGGATTTCACGTTCTCTTTAAGGAGATTCGATCCCTCTTTCGTTAACAGAGAACTCATGATCGTCTAGTAAATCTTCTAAAATATTCTTTAGCATACTTCCTCTAATAGTAACTCTCCTTTAGAAATTGTCTTTTAGGTCTAGTTTGGGAGTTTAGGAGGGGAAAGAAAAGAAGGGTAAAGAAGAGGAGAGAAGAGAAAAGAAGGCTAGTTGATTTATTCAAATGTTGTTTGAGGATTTGGGTAGAATAGGAAAGAAGTATAATTTTTTTATTTGGGAGTTTGGAGGGAAGTAGGGGAAGTATATCTTTTGACAAAATAGTCAAAATTAACCTTGAGAGTAAAAAATATAACATTTAACAATGATGTAATTTATATTATCTTTATAGGTAAAATAGGTAATTTAAATAAGTTTTAAGATAATCCCTCCACTTCCTTCCCTTTCATCCCACATTAGGGAGGAAAGAATTTGGGAAGAAAACAGGAAATTTAATCCTCCCACTTCTCCTTTCCTTTCCTTTCTCTCCCTTAAAATCTCCCGAACAATTAATTTTCTTTCCCTCCATTTCTCTTCTTTTCTCTCCAAATCGCCCCATCAAAATTTAGGGTTAGAGTTTAGGGTTTATGTTTTACTCTATAGGATTTTTGTTAATAAAACTATTATAAAAGGTGTGTACTAGAGAGTGTACCATAGAATGTACTAGATGATCCCGACCATAAACAAAGTACTAAAACCGATGGAGTAGAGAATAACTTTGATTCGCCCCCTTCAAGATATAACAGTCCAACTTGTTGTTTAGCTTGTAACAATCTGCACAAAATGTCCAAACTCAAGCTTCACCGATGGAATACATTTTTCTAGTTATTATTCTCTTTCAAATAATGCAATATGATATAAAATACTTTAAGGCATATATCTCATAACAAATTAGATTTTACTCATGTATATATAAGTAATATTCCTACCCCTTCATACACCAAAAAACCTTTACGATTTTTTCATGTCAAAACCACTAAAAAAATAGTTACAACTCTTCATATAAAAATGTAAATTCATGTTCTGAAATGACACGTCCTAACGGTTCCCCGTCAGTTTCCAAACTTTGACAAACTGTATGCAACAAAATCTTAAGTTCGAAAATTCGAGCAAAAGATAAATAGCAAACAACGTGATTTGATTTATGATATGGTAGTGGTTACAAAATCTTTCGGGAATTCCTAGTTTGTAGAATAATTCTCCGATTCTTCTCTTCGGCAAAGTATTGACTTGAGAGCTTGGAAGCTTCTTCTCTAATCAAACGGACTTTGAGGATGATTGATGGATTGCAGAACTGCTGGAGCTTTCTTCGATCTTTGCGAGGAAAAAGGCGAAGAACACTGTGAGGAAATGCTTGAACTTTGAGAAAGACCTTTGCTGGAGAGCTTTTCACTTGCCTCGAACTTGAGTGTCTTCTGAATGCCCTTTCAACTCAGGAATACCCTTATTTATAGACGAAAACAGGGCATTAGGTTTCTTGGCCACTAAGCCATCCATCAACAGTGTTGGGTCGGTCCATTTCCTTATTTGATGAAGCCCAATGAGTTTAACCCATCATTTAATGGATTTAATTTAAAATGACTTTGGGCTAAATTTACTGGGACATAAAGGCATAGATCTTGTTCTATTGGGCTTTATTTAAAATGAGTTTAGATTTTATTTAAATAATTCCAAATCCGACCCAATTTATATGACCCAACTCAAATGATCCAATCTTCATACCCCAACTCGAATGATTCAATCTTCATACCCCAACTCAAATGATCCAATCTTCATGACCAAAAATACTTCTTTTATTAATTTAATTTAAATAACTAAGACTAAAGATATTTGCTGTATTTTAATCCTTAATTATATAAATAAATTAAAATTTATTGTCTATGTATGCCTTCACTTTAGGACTTGGGTAAAAGTTATGGGGCTAAAATTTTGAAGACAAGACTTGAAATACTTAAAAGTAAAATTCTTTTTTTTTTTTCAAGACTAATTTTTAAAAAAATTTTTTTTTGGTACCAACTTAGAGTCTTGAATTCCAATCAAATTGAGAGGGCAGAATTCTTGAAGATTTGAGGAGGTTGAATTACCGAGGAAATTGAATTCTTCTCAAATTAAGGATTTTACTGCTCATAAAATTTGAAATTTTGAATTCTTGTAGAATTTTGAACTTGAATCTTCATATGATTTGAAAGAATTGAATCCTTGTGAAACTTTGAGATTGAATCCTTATAAAACTTTAGCTAGAGTCTTTGTAGGATTATAGGGACAATCTCTACCTTCCAAACCCCTATATATATATATATATATATTGAGCTCATTCCACCATTCTCTTCATCCTAATTCAAAAATCTCTTCCTCTACAAAGTTCTCGAATTTTTTCTTTTAATCAAAAGAAGAATTCATGTGTGGATGACTTGGCTTGCTAATGTCCAAGAAAGCTGATTTATTTTTTATTTTTTATTTTTATTTTTGTGGCTTTCATCCATGCATTTTTTTTAAGCTTTGATCCTATGCGTTTTATTTCATGCACAAATTTTTTTTTTTTTACAAGACTTACTTTTTTTTAGACCAACCATGGTGCACCTCATGGACTCCAAGTCTTCATTCGACTAAGATGTCCTAGTTATTTGAGCCAATTCCGACTATCCAATGAAGGCAGCAAGAATTTTGATGAATTTCAAGGCCGTTTTTGACAGATATGTGGGCCTATTGTGAAAACGACCACCACTAGATCATGAAAGATCGATCAAATTTAAAAGTACTCCTTCTCCAGAGACAATGACGACTCGTTCCATGAAGGATTCGTCACCAGAAACAATGACAAACACGCCTCATGAAGGTTTTGTTGATGAGCATCGACTTCAGAAGTACTCATTCTCTGTAGATAACGACGATACGTCCCATGAATGATTTGCCACGACTCATTTCATGAAGGATTTTCCACAAGAAACAATGACGACTCTTCTATGAAGGATTGGCCATTGGAAACAATGACCACTTGTTACATGAAGGATTGACTACCAGCAACAATGGCGACTCATTCCATGAAGGATTTGCCACCAGAGACAATGACGATTCATTCCATAAAGGATTTGCCAACGAGCATCTATTTTAGAAGTTTGCAATCTCAGAAAGCTTAGATCCTCCTCGTCTCAGCTCATCGCGTTTTGAATTGCTTTGACAAAATCCTTTTAACCTGATCAAAGAACAATCAATGGAGGGGTTCAATGGAGTTCAACATTTGAGTTGCCTAGCAAGTTCCACATAAGAGCAGTGCGTACAAGATGTCTCGAGTCGTTGCAAAGACAACTGCAATAATCTACAACAATTTGTTGCATTACTGTTTACCTACGCCCGCAACTTCAACCTCTTGAAAGCATCTTGCGTGCTTGGTGTAGTTCTACAATAAGTGAGGACGAGAGGTCAAAGTTGAGGAAGCGAAAAAGTAGTTTTTAGGTTCTGCGACAGAACTTGGAATTTTTCAATCTCTTTCCTTGATGTGCTTTAGCAATTTTCTTTTCAATTACTTTGCCAAATTTAATTTGAACTTTGTTGCTTCTACTTATAAATAAACTTCATTTTTTTCCTTGCATTTTTTCCTTTTCCACATACTTTATTTTGCTTTGTTCACAGGAAATGCCAACTTATTATGATTTAATTACAATTGTACAAACCAAACAAACTTGTTTGTCTATTGAAAACTTATGATAGAACTGAGATCTTTTTTTTAGTTCTAAGCTACCTACGTATCTTAAGAAGAACTTAAGAATCAAGTCAAATGTAGTTCAAAGTTTTGGGGGAAAACGAATTTTAGCCGTTCATAATTTTAACTCTTGCGGGTCAGGAGTATCTATTTTTACGAACTTGGACTTGTTAGTGTGTTTTAGCAGCTTATCCACATGCTGCACTTTTGGTGGTTGCCTTGGCACAGTTTATTACTCATGCGGGTCAGGAGTATCTATTTTTACCAACTTGGACTTGTTGGGATGTTTTAGCAGTTTATCCACATACAACAACTTTGTTGGAATAACTTTGTAGTTTAGGTTCGTACAATCAAGGAGTGTGTATTTCATCCTTTGGGACTTGAGATGACTTTGTAGTTTAAACTCATGCAGTCAAGGAGCGTCTTTTTACTTTCCAATTTTTTGACTTGGGGGAATAACTTTGCAGCTTAAGTTCGTATAGTCAAGGAGTGTATATTTCATCCCTTGGGACTTGAGATGAGTTTGTAGTTTAAACTCGTACAATCAAAGAACGTCTTTTTACTTTCCAACCTTTTGACTTGGAGGAATAACTTTGCAGTTTAGGTCCATGCAGTCAAGGAGCATATATTTCATCCTTTGGGACTTGAATGACTTTGCAGTTTAAACTCGTGCACTCAAGGAGTATCTTTTTACTTTTCAACTTTTTGACTTAGGGGAATAACTTTGCAGTTTAGGTTCGAGTAGTCAAAGAGCGTATATTTCATCCTTTGGGACTTGAGATGGCTTTGCAATTTAAACTCGTGCAGTCAAGGAGCGTTTTTTTCTTTCTAACTTTTTGACTTGGGGGAATAACTTTGCAGTTTAGGCTCGTGTAGTCAAGGAGTGTATATTTCATCCTTTAAGACTTGAGATGACTTTGCAGTTTAAACTCGTGCAGTCAAGGAGCGTCTTTTTTCTTTCCAACTTTTTAACTTGGGAGAATAACTTTGCAGTTTAGGATCGCATAGTCAAGGAGCTGTTAATATATGCCCTAGATCAAATTGACTTACATTTATGATTTATGTAGCATGTATTTTGAATTGTATTTTATGCTCCTGGTCATCAAGTATGTGACTTGATAGTAAAATCCTTATTGCTAATAAAATACTATTCTTGTTTGTCCCAAGTTTTATTATATCTTGTATTATTAAACTGCTGTGAAGTTGATTGATGATCAAGTTTTACTAATCATGAATATGAGATATAAAATCAATTCATAAATACATATTGAGAATATTATATTGGACATGACCCAAAGTGAAGAATAAATATTGCATGGGTTTAAGTCATAAGTATTTCCTCTCAGTTTTATATTTGATGTCCTTTGACCTAATGTTTCTAATGCTTCTTGCATGAGGAGAAAATATGTTTTGACATAGTCAAACATCACTTTTAATTAAGTGAGTATTATGGCTATTGGTTGGGCTATTTTCTGGTAATGGCTTGAATATTGGAGATAGTGAAAGGGATTTATCCCTCTCTTTTTAGAGAGAGATATTCATGGGCCCCTTGATAAGGAAGACTGGAAAATATGCATGGCCATACTTAAATAAGTATTAATAAGGTGTTATTAATATTATTTATCGGAACTGTTTGCCTTGTGATCAAGTAAATGGTTAATTAAGTTTTATAAAGATGACTCGGTCCATGCCTTATACTTAATTAGGATATCGTGTAACAAAATGACTAAATATTAAAACTGATGCTAGGTTATTATTACTTTTACTTAACTTGGGTAAGCATAATGTCTTGCTAGAGGCCGCTTATGTTTTGTGAATAAATGTCTAGGACATTTTTCATTCACTGCCAACGTTAAGTGAACCTACAGGGTCACATACATAGACGTTCTTGTGAGCACAATGTCCACGTTCAATTAATCTAGATTGTGTCCAGATTCGTTGAACGTATACAAAAGGGGAATCAGATTCTATATAGTATTTTCTAGTAAGTTAATAAGTAACTAATTTTATTTATCAGATAAATGAAATTAAATACTTAATATTATTCATCCAACCGTTGGATGATTATAGGAATAGACAGACGAGATTAAACTATCATTAGATGACAATTAGGGTTCTGATATTGCCAGTTATAAAAGGTTATGTTAACCTTTTCTCGGTAGCCGTCTTTTATCTGATAAAAAGAAATACAAAACCCTAAACCCTAGAACAGCGATATAGTATCTTGCATCCTCTCTCCGAAACATGACCTATTACCAGATAGTCAGGATTAGTTCTGAACAGTTTTCAGAACACAGAAGGCATCCCGATCGCTTGCAGTGGAGTTCGTCGCGTGGATACCAGTAGAGGGCAAAGTGTAAACTGCAGTGCCTCCACATCAAACAATCAAAACATTGAGGTAATTTCTATCCAATCGGTTTTTCTAGTATGTCAGATCCTGTTTGTGGATTTCCGTAGTTTTATTTATTTATTTATTTTTTTTGCCTACGCTATCAAAGCCTCGTACATACTAGTTTTACTGATTTTATTTTTTACCGCTTTGATTACATTTGTTGTTTTCAATCGGCCTTATGGTAAGGTTCTGATTAGTGTAATAATCAGAGTAAATTGAATTATAGGGTTCGCATATATCATATTCTGTTTTACTTACTAATGCGATTAAATAAACAGAATGTTGTTACTGCCAAATTGTTTGGCGTACAGACTGTAATCTGTGCAATTTAATTGTTAAACTAATATTTAGAATCACATAATTTAATGTTTAACTGTTAAACGAAATTTCTGGCGGCATGATTTTAGGGTTTATGACGGCAATAACTCATTCAATGAGTTAGAAAGGAAAAATCGTTTTTTCCAGGGGCAAAGCCCCCGGAACCCCCTTGTTATTTTTTGGCATGTGTCTTTCTATCTTTAGATGCATGGTGTATAGCATGGCCCTTTACCTCTTGCGATTGATTGGCTTATTTTTTTAATGAGTTGTATGTTTTTAAATACGGCCTGCATGTCGTTGTTTTCATTGATGTAATATTATCAAGCTTTACTAGAATAGGTTAATTCTATTTCCTATTCCTATGTACGTTTTCTTTCCTATGTAACAAGATTAGAAGGCCAAGACGTTGGAGGCAAGCTCATGGAGATGAAGACTTACCTAGATTGACCTTTGACTTCCATGAGGCTCGTGGAAGTCAATATAGGATTGGGGCCATGCTATGACACGTTTTATTCGATGTATATATAGTATGCATGTGATGTTTAGTTTATTTCCTTTTATTTTTGGATGTATGTTTTATGAAATAATATACAAATAAAAGGAAAAAGGTTTTTGAAACCATGTGAAAATTAAGTCGTAAAATGCCTCCCATGATCATAAGCACTTCTCCATGCTTAGATCATCATTTTGTCTCATTGCCAAAGCAAGAAATAAATGGTTACCTAAATAGGGGAAGATGGAAAATGGTGATTTCCATGTGCTTGGAATGGTTTGGCTTAACTAGGCTATCAAAACGGATTTGAGCCTAGGGCGTCATATGGGATTTTGCTGGTACATATAGATGTAAATCCCATTAATACATTTTTCTCTAATTATGGGTGTTAAGCCAAAGCTTACTTATGAATAGAATAAAATGAATTTTTATACCCATAATTTATATCAAGTGTTGAATATTTCAGGGAAAAATTAATGCTTCATTTATTTAATTTTACTTTGCAAATTCTATATAGATAATGGCCTCAAACAATTCAAACACCTCGTTGCAATCCGTGCTTGAAAAGAATAAGCTTAGTGGGACTAACTTTCTTGATTGGGCACGAAATTTAAGGATTGTCCTTAAACAAGAAAAAAAGCTATATGTATTTGAGAACCCTATCCCTAATCAACCAGCTAACAACGCCCCTAGAGTCGAAAAGGATGCTTATAGTAAGCACAAGGATGATTCTAATGATGTGACATGTCTTATGTTGGCTACAATGGAATCTGAGTTGCAAAAGCAATTCGAGGAAGTTAAGGCTTATGAGATGATAAAACGGCTCAAGGAAATGTTCCAAGAGCAAGCACGTCAAGAGAGATATCTTACTAATAAGGCGTTGAATAGCTGCAAAATGACCCCTAGCACTTCAGTTAGTGCTCATGTCCTTAAGATTAAAGGGTATTTTGATCAGCTTGAAAAACTTGGAGCACCTGTAAGTCATGACTTGGCTACTGATATGATCTTGGCCTCTTTGACTTCGACTGTGATCAGTTTATCTATAAATGAATTGCACGGGATGCTCAAGCAAGCTGAACAAAACATTAGGAAGTCTACTCCTAATGTTCTGATGGTTCAGAAGGGGCAGTTCAAGAAGAACAAGGGAAAGGGAAAGGGAAAGGATATGGCCAAAAAGGGTAAAGGTAAGCAGAAGCCCAAGCCCAAGGTTAAACCACCAAAGGAAGGGACTTGCTTCCACTGCAATGAACTTGGTCATTGGAAGAGGAATTGCAAGCTCTACTTGGAAGAGAAGAAGAAGCAAAAGGCCAGTGAGACTGCCGGTTCAGGTATTTTCGTTATAGAAATTAATATGTCTACCCCTACTTCATGGGTATTAGATATCGGATGTGGAGCTCACATTTGTGTAAATGTGTAGGGACTCAAAATGAGTAGATCTTTGGCACAAGGAGGGGTGGACCTGCGAGTTGTAAATGGGGCAAAAGTTACTACTGTAGCTGTAGGGAGATTTGATTTACTTTTGCCTACTGGGCTTATAATTGAACTGAAAGATTGCTAATATGTTCCTGCTATGAGTAGGAATATCATTTTAGTTTCTTGTTTGGATATTGATGGTTTTGAGTTTAATACTAAGAATGGTAAAAGTTCTATTTATAAAAATGATATTTTCTATGGGGATGCCTATTTATGTAACGGACTTTACATTTTTAACCTACATGATTCCATTAGTAAGCCTATCTATAACATAAATACAAGTAAATTTAAATCTAATGATTTAAATCAAACTTACTTCTGGCATTGTCGTTTGGGCCATGTAAATGAGAAACGCATATCCAAACTCCATCAAGATGGACTTTTATCTTCATTTGACCTTGAGTCTTATGAAAAATGCGATTCTTGTTTATTGGGCAAAATGACTAAAAGTCCATTTACAGGACAAAGTGAAAGGGCTACCGATTTATTGGAACTTATACATACTGATGTATGTGGGCCAATGAACACACAAGCCATAGGAGGTTTTCAGTATTTCATTACATTCACAAAGGATTTCAGTAGATATGGTTATGACTATCTAATGAAACATAAATCCGATTCCTTTCAAAAGTTTAAGGAATTTCAAAATGAAGCAAAGAATCAACTTGGAAGGAGTATCAAATTACTTCGATCAGATCGAGGTGGTGAATACTTAGGCCAAGAGTTTGACGAACATCTAAAAAAATTGTGGGATAGTATCACAATTAACTCCACCAGGAACACCACAATGGAATGGTGTGTTTGAACGCAGAAATCGAACTCTATTGGATATGGTTCGATCTATGATGAGTCAAACAGATCTTCCAATTTCCTTTTAGGGTTATGCTCTAGAAACTGCTGCATTCATATTAAATAGAGTTCCATCTAAAGCTGTTCAGAAGACACCATATGAGATATGGACTGGGAAACAACCTAGTTTAGCATTTCTCAAAATTTGGGGATGTGATGCTTATGTGAAGCAATCATTATCTAAAAAACTAGCACCCAAATCTGATAAGTGTCTGTTTCTGGGATATCCTAAGGAAACTAAAGGATACAAGTTTTAACTTCCATCTGAAAACAAAGTGTTTGTTGCTCGGAACGGAATTTTCCTTGAAAGGGAATTCGTTTCCAAAAGAGTTAGTGGGAGTAGAAACCATCTTGAAGAAGCTCAAGGACAGCAGACCATTTCTGAACCAAGTATGGACACTCACGTATTCATATTGAGCCAGAACCTTTGACACAAGGCCTAAGAAGGTCTGGTAGGATTCCTCAGATACCATAGAGATATGGATTTCTTGTGACTGAGGATCATAATGTTGATCTTATTGATCAAGGTGAACCTAATTCCTACCAAGATGCTATTCATAGTCCTGAATCTAGCAAATGGCTAGAGGCTATGAAACCAGAAATGCAATCCATGCATGATAATCAAGTTTGGACTTTGATTGATCCACCTGAAGGTTGCAAGACCATAGGGTATAAATGGGTTTTCAAAAAGAAAACTGACATGGATGGCAATGTGCACACTTACAAAGCACGATTGGTAGCGAAAGGTTATAGAAAAACTCATGGTATAGACTATGATGAAACCTTTTCTCCAGTTGTAATGCTTAAGTCAATTAGAATTCTACTTGCCATTGTAGCATATTATGATTATGAAATATGGAAAATGGATGTTAAAACTGATTTTCTTAATGGAAATCTACTGGAGGATGCATATATGACACAACCTGAAGGTTTTATTCATCCTTCGAATTATAGTAAAGTGTGTAAACTTCAAAGATCCATTTATGGCTTGAAGTAAGCATCTCGAAGTTGGAATCTTCATTCTGATGAAGCAATTAAAGAATTCAATTTCATCAAGAATGATGATGAACCTTGTGTTTAAAAAAGGGTTACAGAAAATGCAGTACTCTTCTTAGTACTCTATGTCGATGACATCTTGTTAAGTGGGAATGACATCCCCACTTTGCAAAGTGTAAAAACTTAGTTGGGGAAGTGTTTTTCAATGAAAGATTGAGGCGAAGCAGCCTATATTCTAGGCATTAGGATCTATCGAGATAGATCTTAAAACCCAATTGGCCTAAGTCAGAGTGGATATATATACAAGGTACTGAAAAGGTTTAGTATGCAAGATTCTAGGAGAGGATTCTTGTCAATGTCACATGGCGTTAAACTCAGTAAATCTCAAAGTCCTACCTCAAGGGAGGATACAGAACGCATGAGTAAGATTCCTTACGCTTTCGCAATTGGATCTATCATGTACGCCATATTATGCACTCACCCAGATTTCTCGTATGCATTAAGCATGACTAGCAGATTCTAGTCAAATCTCGGTGAACCGCATTGGACTGCAGTAAAAAACATTCTCAAGTACTTAAGAAGGACTAAAGAGATGTTTTTGATCTTCGGAGGTCAGGAAGGAGAGCTTATTGTAAATGGTTACACGGATGCTAGCTTTCAAACTGATGTAGATGATTTTAGATCGCAATCTGGATTTGTGTTTTGTTTGAATGGAGGTGCTGTGAGCTGGAAGAGTTCAAAGCAAGATACCGTGGCCGATTCTACTACAGAGGCTGAGTATGTGGCTGCTTCTGATGCAGCCAAGGAGGCAATTTGGATCAGAAAGTTCATCACAGAACTAGGTGTGATTCCAAGCATTGTGAACCTAGTGGACCTATATTATGATAATACAGGAGCCATTCATTAAGCTAAGGAACCTAGATCTCATTAATGATCCAAACATATTCTCAGGCATTTCCATCTCATTCGAGAAATTATTGAGCGTGGAGATGTTAAAATTTGCAAAGTAGACACCAATGAAAATGTCGCAGATCCATTGACAAAGCCACTCTCAGAACTTAAGCATGAGAGTCATACTAGGTCAATGGGTTTGAGAGTCATATCAAATTGGTAGTAGGGCAAGTGGGAGATTGTTAGTATACGCCCTAAGACCAATTGACTCACATTTATGATGTAAGAAGCACGTATTTTTGAATTGTATTTTATGCTCTTGGTCATCAAGTATGTGACTTGATGGTAAAACCCTTATAGCTAATAAAATACTATTCTTATTTGTCCCTAGTTTATTACATCTTGTAAACTAGTGTGAAGTTGATTGATGGTCAAGTTTTACTGATCATGAATATGAGATATAAAATCAATTCATAAATACATATTGAGAATATTGTATTGGACATGACCCAAAGTGAAGAAGAAATATTGCATGGGTTTAAGTTATAAGTATTTCTCTCAGTTTTATATTTAGTGTCCTTTGACCTAATGTTTCTAATATTTCTTGCATTGGGAGAAAAATATGTTTTGACATAGTCAAACATCACTTTTAATTAGGTGCTTATTATGACTATTGGTTGGCTTATTTTCTTGTCATGGCTTGAATATTGGAGATAGTAAAAGGGATTTGTCCCTCTCTTTTTAGAAAGAGATATCCACGGGCCCCTTGATAAGGAAGACTGGAAAATATGCATGCCATGCTCAAATAAGTATTAATAAGGTGTTATTAATATTATTTGTTGGAATAGTCTGCATGGTGATCAAGTAAATGGTGAATTAAGTTTTATAAAGATGACTTGGTCCATGCCTTATACTTAATTAGGATATCGTGTGACAAAAGGACTAAATATTAAATCTGATGCTAAGCTATTATTGCTTTTACTTAACTTGGGTAAACATAATGTCTTGCTAGAGGCTGCTTATGTTTTGTGAATAAATGTCTAGGACATTTTTCATTCACTACCAACGTTAAGTGAACCTACAGGGTCACACGCATAGACGATCTTGTGAGCATAATGTCCACGTTCAATGAATCTAGATTGTGTCCAGATTCGTTGAATGTATACAAAAGGGGAATCAGATTCCATATTGTATTTTCTTGTAAGTTAATAAGTAATTAATTTTATTTAATTGAATAAATGAAATTAATTACTTAATATTACTCATCCAACAGTTGGATGGTTATAGGAATAGACGAACGAGATTAAACTGTCATTAGATGACAGTTAAGGTTTTGATATTGACAACTATAAAAGGTTATGTTAACTTTTTTTTAGTAACCGTCTTTTATCTGATAAAAAGAAATAGAAAACCCTAAACCCTAGAACGGTGATATAGTATCTTTCCTCCTCTCTCCAAAACACGACCTATTACCAGATAGTCAAGATTTGTTCTGAATAGTTTTCAGAACATAGAAGGGGCTAGCATCCCAATCGCTTGCAGAGGAGTTCGTCGCGTGGATACCAGTAGAGGGCGAAGCGTAAACTGCAGCGCCTCCACATCGAACAATCAAAACATTGAGGTAATTTCTATCCAATCGGTTTTTCTAGTATGTGCAGATTCTGTTGGTGGATTTCCGTTGTTTTATTTTATTTTATTTTTGCCTACGATATCCAACAGTGGATTCGACTGCCAACTTTTTCTTACTTGAAGGATTATTTAAGGAGCTAGCTTCTTGAACTTCTCCTTCTGTCGATTAATAAATATTGGATGACTCCATTTTCTTTCTGATGTAGTACTTAACATTAACAATATGAGCTTCAGCTTCTGTGAAAGGTTTGTCATCAGCAGCCACCTTCTTCACAACTCTATTCCTACAATACTTGAAACACTGTGGAGGGTAAATGGAATAACACCATTCTCATGCAACCATAGCCTTCCCAAAAGAATGTTGTAGGAAGTCTTAGCATCTATTACATGTAAAAGAGCACTTGTACTCATATCATCCATCATCAGGTTCAATTGTAAAGTCCCAATTGCCCTTTGTCCATATTGGTTGAATCCTTGGATCATCAAACGACTTTGAGATAAGTCCTGAGTAGGAATTCCCAGTGCTTTTAATGTCCACAAGGGTAGGATGTTAACTGTAAATCTACCATCTAATAAGATTCTATTGACCCCTTTGTTCTTTCACATATCCTGCCACAAATAGTGGCATATTATGAAGAGTTGCGCCAAACAACAAATCGTCATAATGGAAAGGGATTTGACTACAATCTATGGCTTTTTCTTTGTCGTTTTCTCCTTCTAAATGATCCTGAATGGTATAGCATGGGGCGCATTACTAGATCCTTGAATACAAAGAACTTCTCAATGGGATGACCAATTATACGATGATACTTGCAGTAGCTTTGATCATCCTTGCGTCCGATTTCGCTCGACCGTTTTGGTTCTATTTTCCTTTGTTCAAATCCTGCACAGGTGTCTTTCTTCTATTTGTAGTTATACTCAATTCCATGTCATGTGCACGAGTTGCTAGTTCTTAAAATGTTCTAGGCATAATTCCTTTGAGGATGTATTGAAGTCCCCAGTGCATGTCTTGAATACACATCTCTATGGCAGAAGACTCGCTCAAACAATCTCTGCAGTTCAAGCTTATATTCCTCCACCTGTTGATGCAATCGATCACATGTTCTTCCTTCCATTGGTGAGAATTAGTCAATTCTGCCATGCTAACAATTCGATGAGTGCTGTAGAAATGATTTAGAAACTCTTGTTCAAGTTGTCCCCAGCTATTAATGGATCAAGGCTCCAAATCCGTGAACCAGTCGAAAGCATTACCTTTCAGAGATTGTACACATTGTTTCACTAGAAGATCTCTATAGGTACTAGTATTGTTGCAAGTTTCACACAATGAGCCACATGTTGCTTTGGATTTCCTCTCATATGAAATTGTTGAAACTTTGATGATTGATAACTAGCAGACATTCTCATGTTATAAATTCTTTCGGAATATGGCTTGGCATAAGTGTTGATCGACTTGGTTCTCTCCTCATATTTCTCCTTGATGGCAATATTGATAAAATCTTTCAATTGGTTGAAGGGGATCAAACCATCAGTAGACACTTGGATATCGTGGTCCTTCTTGGAGTTGACCACTTCTTCTTGAACATCTGGCTTCTTGAGTGGAGCTTGACTTGTCTCGCCACTTCTCTCCAGGCGATTCATCAGTTGAGCGATAGAATACTCTTACTCTTGGGTATGCTTTGCTAAGCCTTCAACTAGTCTTGTGAGATTTGCCAGTTGTTCTTCAGTGCTAAGTGTTCCAATCATCATAATCGACAATACTGATGAAGCAGTTGACAACAATCGAAGATTCATACATTGGATTCTCATAATGAACTTCATTATCAGAGCAGGTACTTGAGGATTCATCATCTTGCTTTATAAATGACGATGCCTTTGGAGCTAGTATATTTTAGACTTCTTTTTGAGAAACTGCCCTTGTTTTTCTTCTCGTCATCATCCCTGCATTTGAAGCTATGGCAGAAGCAGTGACGGTTTCTTTGGCAGCAACAGCCTTGGATTGAGTAGATTTTGAGTTGTCGTTCTTGGGAGCCATGTGTTTGATCTTTAAAGATTTGAAGTTGAATGATTTGAACTTGGAGGAGAAAAGATGGGAGGCAGAGATTGTCTCACTGGGCGTGCCAAAATTTGTATGCAGCAAAATCTTAAGTCTAAAAATCAAGCAAAAGATAAATAGAAAACAGCTTGATTTAATTTATGATATGGTAGTGGTTATAAAATCTTTGGAGAATTACGATTTAAAGTAAATTTTTATGATTCTATATTGATTTAGGAATTTCCTCTTACTTCTTCTCATTAAGGATTTGTTAATGTTCAAAGAGAGTATGAGAACTTAGGGTTATTTATGGATGGATTTTTTTTCTAAATGAAATTTCTATGTTTAAGTGTTACTTTTAATCGATAGGAGTGCGGTGATTCAAGGTTCTTATGAGGATTATGTTTCGTTGTTAGCGTCTTAAACTAAAGATATGAACTTTTTGTGATTTTGAAATAAAAATTTGTAATTGTTGAAAATTGTGATTGTATATATAAATTATGAGTTTTCAGTTATCTAAATTGGAACGAGCATGGATTCTTTAGAAGAAGAAACTTTTTTAGGATTACAAAAAAAAAGGTTCTCGGACGAAAGCTGAATGGAAAAGAATTTTCTCATTATTATGATTTATGCACTGGTGCGAACAAATTTTATGAGAATTCCACATGACTAGTGTTTGAAAAATAATTACTCCTTATAAAGGTTTGGACAGTTCTTCCCTCCTAAGATACTTTTTAGGGTGAGATATGCCTAAGCTCAAATTCTAATATGATATGAGAGCCAGTTATTGAGCTACCCGTATTACGTCCAAACACAAATTTTAACAAAACTGATTAAGAATAACTCTTTACTAGATTTTGATTCCTTACCATATTAGTTTTTACATTATGTGAACATTCATACAATTTAATAAGATTAAATATGTTGTTTTAAGTAAGTACTCATGCACTTTGGTTATTGTAGAGTTCGGTTGTAGTGATAAGCATCATCAGTGGCGGAACCAACAAACAAAACGTGGAGGGGCTAAACTACATTAAAAAATTTTCCAGAATCTCGTCTATAAAATAGATGCATTGAAAGTACAAAAACATTCAAACAATTCCAAATTTACAAATAAGATAACAAAAAATAGGTAATTGTCCATTACCAATGAGAAGTGATCACCCATCACTCACGAGGAATGATTACCCATCATTCACAGGACAAGCATTACAATTCTAAATTTACAAATAACATAGCAAAAAATAGGTAATCGCCCATTACCAATGAGGAGTGATCACCCATCACTCACGAGGATTGATTACCCATCACTCACGGGATAAATACCTCTATCAAAGTTGAGAATCTTGATCAGAGTATTTAGATAACCGATGAGCATGATCAGAAGACGAAATCCAATATGAGCTGCAATTAATTTAGAACGATTAGAAGATTAATATAAAAACAAATAACACTCATACAAATACGTTTACATTCATCTCTAATTTCATAAGGATAACTATCAATGGGTTTACGCAATCCTGGATCACCAATAATCTCACAATCTGAAAACTCTACCCCTACTCGAGACTTTTTAGAAAATGTTTCTTCAACTGGTTCCGGTTTAGAACTCTTCTTCCACTTTTCAAAATATTTGTCCATATTAAAACCCTATATAATAAATATTCAAACATTTTAAATTAAATTCAACATATTTCACTATTGACATTAATCATTAATTAGAAATTAGAACATAAATTAAATAAGCAATCATATTTTTACACAAAAAAAACCCTAGAAACTAAACAACCAATCCAATAGAAGAGAAGCTCGTGCAGTGGTTCTTACCTTTTCTTTAATAGAAGAGAAGCAGAAAGCAGGCAGGAGCAGTCTAGTGGCTGACAGCAAAGCAGTAGCACTCCAGCTACTCCAGCAGCACCAGTCAGTAGAGAAGCAGAGCTGCTTAGCAGAGGAAGTGTCAAGTGAGGAATAGAAACAGTCAAACAGAGCAGCAGCAGTCAGTAGAGGTCCAGACTCCAGAGGACTGGAAGAACACCGAGCAGCCGGATCTACGCACTGCAGTCGTCAAGAAGCATTGTGGCAGCGGGCAGCAGCAGCGAGCAGGAAACGACACAGCAATAGAACAGGCAACAGCAGTAGAGTAGAGCAGCAAGAACTAGAGGGAGCAGCAAACGCGTTGCGCCGAGAAGAGAGATGAGCCTGGGCCGTCGCCGCTGACCTAGAAGAGAAGCGGAAGGGAGAGCCGGAGAGGAAAGTGAGTGTCGGCGTTGCCGCGTTGGCCGAAGGAAGGAAGAAGAGAGGCGCAAAGGGGAATTTTCTATCTGGTGTGGTGTGCGGCGTAGTATTTATTATCTTTTTTATAACTTTCAAATAACTATCAAATTAACAAATTCACTTCTACTATTTCTTTTACTAACAAACTTCATCGAAATTTTATTATTCTTCTATCTAACTTTATTACCTCATGTAATTTTTATTATCTTTTTTATAACTTTAAAGTAACTATCTAATTAATAAATTCTTTCAAGTCTTCCAAATTCTTTCAACTCCTCCAGGTAATTAACTTTTATTATTGTACTCTATCCATTTATTATTGATAACTCTCCATTTAACTTTATAACTACTATTATTAATTTAGTTATACAAAAATAAAAACCTTAAAAATGACAATATTTCATTATATTTAAAATTAATTTCTGCAATTTTATAAGTAGTTGGAAGAGAGAAAGCCATTTTTGAGAGGTTCATGGTCCCTCAGTTATCTACTATCGAGGAGCTAGGTATACCACCTATCGTAGGTCGACTCGGTTAGAGTCTTGAGGGAGGGGCTAAGAGGCGGATTTTCACCATTGGAAACGATATCAATCAGAGGCTACTCTTACCAATCCATGATTGGCTCATAATGGTCCTTGCTCGGATCCCGGAAGATGGGACTTTCAAGTAGGATCGCCCTTTGAATCGGAACAGGTACGACCCAGTTCATCCGATTACTACAGGGATACACCCAATCTAGAGTATGAACGGTAAAAGAAAAGACCTATTTGAATCGATCACAGAAATACCTGTTACAGTACCTATCAGCCAAAGAGGAATCCTTCCAGTAGAGTAGTAGAGGCCCTTTACCTCACTTCCCTCCTAATTTCAAAAAGTGGTCATGCTAGAGACATAAATAGTTATGGATAATTTTGAGATGAGATCCTTCCCAAATGGGATAAGAAAATTCCTAGTCTTACTATTCTCTTGCTTTCTCTTAATTTAAGAAAGAATTTGAAAATCAAAGCTCAGCTCGTCATATATAGGGTAAGAACCCCCAGTAGAGACTCGTACGATTCAATTCAACTTTTTATTTTGTTTGTTCGGGTTTGATTGTGTCGTAGTTCTATAATTCGGATTAGGTTTGTCATTGATATATATCTAACCAAAAGGCATTTTAGGTAATTCAAAAAAGTAAGAAATCACAAAAGTGTAAATTATCTATAACCCTCTTCCATACTTTTATAATAGTAGAGATAGAGATAACCACATGGTTAGGAAAATTCCTTTTGTAAGAGTCTACTCTATTATTACGTTCTTTTTAAATGTCTTTTGAAAACTATTTAGACTTCTTTATGTTAAGAATGAGAGTTTTGAGTACAAGAATTATTACAGTGTTTTTATGTATACATATACATAGTAAACTCCTTAGTTCATGAAGGAACTGAACTGCATAAGAACATTTTTTGTTCATTACTTTCTCTCACTCAGGTACTATTGTCGGTGGTGATCAACTAAATTCTTGAAAGTTCGTGACTGGTGAGGCGAAATTGAATTTTCCTTAAACCATACCGTATTTGAAGGACTATATATATATTTATATCCGTGAAGTTGTGATCATTTCCCTCGTCTTAACTCTTGGAAAGAGAAGAATTTTTGGAGCAGTCATATTCAGTATTTTTCTTAGCTAATATAATCTGTTACTTGAAAACTGAGCAAATATTTTATACATCTTTGAAGAAAAAGATATGTTAATGCTTATTGAAAAGAAAATGTTTTATTGATGTTCGTTTCCATGTTTAGTCATATTACTTACTGTTGTTTTATCTAATTACTATTACAACTTTTTCATTACTATTACAATAATAAAAATAAAAACACAGCGGAATTGAAATAAGCTCTAAACTATTACAGAAAATAGACTTCTCTCTTCCTCCTTAACCATCGGTCCAAGCCGGAACGATAAAACTGAAAAGCTGCACAAAATTGTTAACAAAACGGTAAAGGAAATAACGAAAAGAAAAACCGAAACCTTACTTGCCGCCGCGGAGTCCGATCCGATGGCGGATGCAGCAGTATCGAGCCAGTAAAGGCGTCAAACAGCGGCGAGTGTCCACGAGCCGCATCGAGGCGCCGATGACTAAAATAGTACAACGGCCAAAGGGTCCCTGAGTCTCGGGGCCTCAACAATCATAGAAGACAGATCGTCTCACTCCCTCCTTTCGGCCCTCTCTCTCTCTCTCTCTCTCTCTCTCTCTCTCTCTCTACCAGTAGTACCAATGATTGACCGAGAGGCTGCGGCGGGGCTCCAATCACAACAATGGTGACGGCGGCACAAAACCAGAAGCAAAAGAGAAGGAGAGCAACAGTCGCGGTGAACCACGGCGGAGAAAAAAATAGTAGACAGAGAGTCGGATGAAGAAAAGAAGAAGAAGAAGAAGAGAAAAATAGCTAAGAGTGTTGGATTCCCGAGGAGGCGAGAATGAGAGTCATAAAAGTGGTCTCTAGTCACAACCGACTAGCCGGGTTAGTCCGGCTCGGCCCGACATCTTTTTTACCAGTTCAACAACCTAATCTATATGAAATGGTATTTGACATCTATATGATTTTTTCTTTCGTGATAAACCGGATTTTTGCATAAATGTAAACAACTCTTACTATTTGTATAAATAATAGCTTTTGAATGTAAAACATGCAATTCATTTAAAAGCCCTTGAAGACAAATGGCTTCCTTGATTGCCTCCATTACCGCGATGTACTCAACCTTAGTAGTTGATAAAGCAACTACCAGCTGTAATTGAGACTTCCATGAAACACAATTACCTGCTAAGGTAAAGAAATAGGATGAGGTAGATTTTCTACCATTCTTGTCACCTGCAAAGTCAGAATCAACATAACTAATCAGTTCAAAAAATCAGACCAATTGTAATAGTGCCATCCCCTATCTATAGTCCCATTAAGGTAAAGTAACAACCACTTGAGAGCTGCCCAGTGATCCCTTCCCGGGTCAGACATGAATCTGTTGAGAAGGCTTATAGAGAAAAGCAATGTCAGGTTGGATGGATATCATGGAGTACATAACAGAACCTATGGCCATTCTATAGGGAATATTTGCCATGTCTCTTTTCCCACTTTCAATTTTGGGACACGTTTTACCGGAAAGTTTGAAATGGCTCACAAGTGGGGTAATAACGGGCTTGCATAAATGCATCGAAAACTTAGAAACAATTTTCTGGAGAAAGGGTTTCTGAGATATGAATAAGGAGCGGTCATCCCTATCTCTAGTTATGTTCATCCCAAGAATCCTAGATGTGGACCCTAAATCCTTCATGTCAAAATCATATTTTAGCAAGGATTTCAAACTATCAATCTTAACTTTATGTTTACATAAAATTAACATATCATCTACATAAAGTAACAGGTAAGAACTATCAACAATATTTCCATAGAAATAAAGACAACTATCATAATTAGTTTTAAAGAAACCAGCTTTTAACATAAAAGAATCAAACCTCTTATACCATTCTCTAGGTGACTGTTTAAGTCCGTATAAGGACTTTTTCAGAAGACATGCCATGTGTTCTTTACCTTTTACCTCAAACATGGTGGTTGACGCATATAGATGGTCTCTTCGAGATCACCATGCAAGAAAGCAGTTTTCACATCAAGTTGTTCAAGATTAAGATCATAAAAGGCAATAAGAGCAAGAATTATCCTAATCGTTTTGTATTTAACGACGGGAGAAAAAATTTCATTAAAATCAATGCCCTCAACTTGTGAAAACCCTTTCACAACCAGCCTGGCCTTAAACCTTGGGGGTTCACTAGCAAACTCGGGCTCTTTGATTCTAAAAATCCATTTGCAATCAATTAATTTTTGTTTTGAGGGTTTTGGGACAAGAATCCAGGTTTTGTTTTTATCTAAAGAGGACATTTCCTCATCCATAGCATGTAACCATAAAGAGCGATTAGGACTTTTCAAAACATCAGAAAAACACAATGGTTCCTTCTCTTCCACATAAGATGCAACAACAAATGCATATGAAATTATATAAGAATAACCATATCTAGTGGGTTCCTTATGCACTCTTCTAACTCTATCTCTAGACAACTGGTAGGACTTGAGCTTGAGCCTCAGGTGATCCTCCTCATCATCAGATTCTTCTAACTCAGGAATATGGGTTTCGGGTGCACTAGTCGGATCAGGTACACTACTAGACAGTGTATCTAACTCCACATTAGTTTTGGGCTCCTGTGTGTGCTCTTGTGAGGGTTCAGAAGTGACCTCCACCTCCACCTCCTCAAGAATACTACCTATTGTGGGTACACCGGATGGACTATTGAAAACAGGTTTGTCCTTAAGACAGGACATATCTAACTCGTTAAAGATGACATCCATTCTGATAACTACCCTCAAACTCCCGACTCACCTTTGAGCCACACTCTATGACCTTTCACCTTGCTAAGATATCCTATGAACATTCTCTTTCTAGACCTAGGATCTAGCTTACCCTCCTTTTGATGTGCAAAAGCAGCACACCAAAAAACTCTAAGGTTGGACAGGTTAGGGGGTTTACCACACCAAAGTTCTATAGGAGTCCTAAAGTTTATGGCTGTAGAAGAGGATCTATTAATGAGGTAGACAATCGTACTTACAGCTTTCCCCCAAAAGGGTTTTGGGACACCTGACAACACCATAAGACATCTAACCTTATCCATGATAGTACGGTTCATTCTCTCAGCTACTCCGTTCTGCTGGGAGTTATGCCTAACCGTCCTATGATGTAAAATGCCATGCGATGCACACAAATCAACAAACTTCCGGTTGCAAAACTCAAGACCGTTATCTATCCTAATTATTTTTAGTTTATTTCTAGATTGATTTTCGGCAAGGCGTTTCCATTCAGAAAACTTTTCAAACGTTTGATCTTTTATTTTTAAAAGAAAAACCCAAACATGCCTCGAAAAATCATCAACAACAGATAAGAAATAAACATTACCACCATAAGTTGGGACCTTTTCAGGTCCCCACAGATCACAATGCACATAGTCAAGTACTGTAGTGGATTTGTGTGTGCTGGTTGAAAAACTAATTTTGTGCTATTTTCCCAAAACACAATGGTCACAAAAATCTAAAGAATCAATTTTGTCACCACATAAAAGATTTTGCTTTTGCTTTTGTAAATAATACAGTCCCTTCTCACTAATGTGGCTAATCCGACGATGCCACGACATAGTCTTTTCAGGGACAATTTTCGAAATTAAAGTAATTTAATCACAAATTGTTTTTCCAATGAGAATGTATAAACTTTCTCTTTTAAAAGCTTTAAGCATGACTAGATATCCTTTACAAACTCTTAAAATACCATTTTTAGAATTGTAAGAAAGACCAAGTGAATCCAAATAACCAAGGGAGATTAAATTCCGACGAAGATTGGGCATATATCTCACCTCAGTGAGTTTCCTAGTCACGCCATCATGCATTTTAATGCAAATATTCCCAATGACGTTAATATCACAAACTTGATTGTTTCCCATATAAACCTTTCCATAATCTAAGGGTTTAAAATCTGAAAACCAGTGTTTGTTAGGTGTCATGTGAAAGGTACATCCAGAATCAAGAATCCAATGATCAATAACTTTAGAACAAGAAGGGGAGGGGGACACCACAAAACCTCAGAATACATAGAATTACCATCTAAATCAAAATCATGAGTTTTGTCAATTTTATCACTCCCTTTACCATGTTTACATTGTTTTTCATCTTTGATCCTTTTACAACACTTATTTTTCATATGACCCTCCTTGCCACAATAAAAACATTTCACTTTGTTCTTATCTCGAGATTTGGACCTCCTCTTACTTTTAGGCCTATGACTAAGAGGTTCCCTCTGGTCAACTCTCCCTTGCACGTAAAGGTTCTCTCCGTTTAATTTATTTTCTTTTCTTAAATCCAAATCTTTCAATTTCAAAGAGATTTTAACATGGAAAGGGATAAACCATCTCTAACATATTTAATGGCAGATTTTACATGTTGTAAGATTCAGGCAAGGCATTTAATAAAATAACGGCAATATTTTCATCGGAGATTTTCTCTCCAACATTTTGAAGTTTCAAAACAATTTTATTTAAGTCATCCATATTTTCTGAAAGAGTTTTTTACCACTCATTTTAAAACTAAAAAGCTATTCTTTTAAATAAATTTTATTTAAGGATTTTCCTAAATACAATTTTTCAAGTTTAGTCCAGATTTCAAAAGCGTTGTCTTTTTCGTCAATTTCTCGTAAAACATTGTCGGTTAAATGCAAGGTGAGTTAACTACGTGCATCACCAAGTTTTTCAGCAAGAATTTCACCCGTCCAAGATTTCGGATACTCTTCGGGGCTACAAATTGCGGGTGCAATTTTGTTTTGTAACAAAACTGCTTTCATTTTTCTCCACCACATTACAAAGTCAGATTTGCCATCAAACTTGTCGGTTTCAATTTTTGGAAGCGACATGTTTTAATGGCAGATAAGAGTAATTTAATGGCTAAAAAAATAAAAGATTTGAAAAAGTTTGTCACACCAATAAAATAACCTGGATTTTGTTTTGAAAAACGGCGCAAAAAGAAAAACGTGAAAAATGCTCGAATCTCAACAACAGAAAAGCACAGTAGCAATATATTAACCAAGATAGAGAAATAGACAAATATGGGCAAACAACAAAAATAGAAAAAGACAAAAAGAATGTTGCATACTGAAAAATTTGAAAAACGCGCCAAGACACAGCTACTTGAAGTCTCTTGGACTCAAGCCAGGCTTGCGTTTTGTATTTTTCAAAAGAAAACAAAATAACAATATCGCAAAAAAAGTCGAAATCCCAGATACACAGGAAAAATATAAAACAGCGCAATAATAGCGGTAATGGCAGATCGAAAAACAAGAAAAACAAGAACAACAATAAAAACAAAAATGAATAGTCCGAACTTTAATGCGGTTCAAAAGAGATAACCGAAGCAGTAACAGATAAACAATTAATCGAAAAAACAGGAAAAAATAAAGACAAGCAATACTTCCCTAGCCAAATATGTGGAACTCAACAGTTTCCCCGGATCTGGAATTTTGTGAGGTTGTCGATGCCGACGAGAGCACCAGAAAGTTATAGCCATTTCCGGACTTTGATACCACTTGTTGGATCTAATTACTATCACAACTTTTTAATTAATATTACAATAATTAAAAATAAAAACACAGCGGAATTGAAATCAACCCTAAACTATCGCATAAAATAGTCTTCTCTCTTCCTCCTTAGCCGTTGGTCTAAGCTGGAATGACAAAACTGAAAAGCTGCACAAAATTGTTAACAAAATGGTAAAGGAAATAACGGAAAGAAAACCCGAAACCTTACCTACCGCAGCGGAGTCCAATTCAATAGTGGATGCACCAATAGCAAGCCAGTGAAGGCGCCGAACAACGGCGAGTGTCCATGAGCTGCGTCGAGGCGCCGGTGACTAAAACGGTACAACAATCAAAGGGCCCCTCAGTCTCGGGGCCTCAACAATCACTGAAGACATATCGTCTCACTCCCTTCTTTTGGCCCTCTCTCTATCTTACCAGAAGCAACGACGATCGACCGAGAGGCCGCGACAAGGCGCTGATCACAACAGTGCTAACAGAGGCACAAAACCAGAAGCAAAAGAGAAGGAGCGCAACAATCGCGGTGAACTGCGGCGGAGAAAGAAAGAGTAGACAAAGAGTCAGATGAAGAAGAGAAGAAGAAGAGAAAAATGGCTGAGAGTGTTGGATTCCCGAGGAGGCGAGAATGAGAGACATAAATAGTGCTCCCGAGTCATAACGGGCAGGCCAGGTTAGCCCGCCCGACCCGGCATCTCTTTGACTAGTTCAACAGTCTAATTTTCTTATGAGGCCCATTAGTACATCATTGGAATTTAAAGTGGGCTGCAAAGTGGAAAAGTAATGTGAAGAAATAATAATAGGCCCAAAAGCCTACAACTGTGTTAGTATAGCTCACACCTTTTTTGCAGATGTCTCTTAAAGAACTTGTTTGATGAAGCTTTCTGGGAGGATAAGTTTTTTAAGGGATTTTGTGTGTGAGTATTTGTTAAGTGTAGTGTCTTGCTGTTATTTCTTTTAAGAGTTTTCAAGAATCGATTATATTCTTAAGTGATGAAGTTTTAACGATTCTCTATTAGATGGATGATATGATATATTTAAAATTTTAAATTACTGTAAGATTTATTAATTTTATTATTAGTCCTATTGTATTTTGAGGTTCGATGTCATTGATGTATCTTGAGGATGCTACCATATCACGTGCCGGAGGAGGGCATGACAATGTGAAGGTGACTTCAATGAATTTTGTTTCAATCAGAACAATGTAATCTTTCAAGAAAGCTCTACTTGACCATGGCCACGAAGACATAGGCTGCTTTAGCAACTCTTTTACATGGTGCAATAACCGTCGTGGCAACAAAAATGCCCTCACAAGGCTGGACATATTTTGTGCCAATTTTCCATGGAGAAATCAATTTCTAAAATTTTCTATCAGATGTCTCTTAAATCGCATATCTGATCCCCTTCCCATTTTACTGGGAAATCATGCGTGAATAGTAAGAAAGAAGCAACATCGGAGGAAAAGTACAGCCTAAGATTTGAAACATTCTGGCTTTATGAGCCATCATGTGAGGATATTGTGCAATAAAGTACCTCACCAACTCCTCTCACAGCTCGGGATCAAGAATAACCTTGAAGACATTTGCCCACAACCTCATCTTGGAGCCTGAAAACCATTGGTGACTTTCAAAAGCTACTAGCGAAAAAGATTAAAGATTTGGAGGTTTTACAAAATCAACGCGATACCGACTTGCATTCAGTTCATAGGGAATTATCTCTTATCATGGAATTGAAAAACTTCAGACCATAAAAGACTTGTATTTTGGAAGGCAAGAAGCCGAGTTGCATGGATAAAAGAGGGTAACTGTAACACTTCTTACTATCATTAGAGCATCCCAGAGGAAACAAAACAATCCTAACATCACTGATTTAGCAGGACTTCTTGTTGAAGATGAAAAACACATCGAAGATATTGCAGTTAACTATTTCCTAGACCTCTTAACTTCAGCAAAACCTAGACATTATATCCAAGAGAATTACATCACCAGAAAGCTAAGTGACCAATATATCTTGATGCTTAAGCAGCCCTTTACTCATGAGGAAGTGACCAAAGCTCTTAAACACATGCATCCTCAAAACGCACCAGACCGGATGATATACATGCTTATCTTTCAAAAAATTTTGGCATATTGTTGGCCACAATGTCTCTTTATTTGCTCCAAAAATTCTCAATAAGGGGATGGCTTTACATGCTATAAACCGCACATTTATCTCTCTCATCCCTAAAATTAAAGACTCTACCCTCATGGCCCATTATGGACCTACAAGCCTATGCAATGTTCTCTACAAAATTATCTCCAAGATTTTGGCAAGTAAGTTTAAGTTGGTTATGGACTCGGTTATCGATGAAGTCCAAAGTGTCTTGTTACTGAATTGCCTAGTTACTGATAGTGCCATCATAGCTTTTGAAACTTTTCAAAGCATCCAACATACCTCTCCTAAACAACCGTATTTTTTGCTTTGAAAGTGGATATGAGCAAGGCATTTGACAGGGTGGAATGGGATTTCTTGAACATCTCATGGTACACTTGAATTTTCCCCCCAAATTTCTTTCATTGATATTCGAAGGCCTCTCTGCACTGGTACTGGCTGCTTCAGAAAATGGAATATCTCTGGCTTTAAAATCTATAAGAATGGCCCCTCTATATCTCATTTATTGTTTGTTGATGACTCTCTTTTGTTTGCTCGAGCCAATTGAAAAGCCTTCTCATATCATATGAGACTCTTTCCGGGCAAACCATAATTTATGATAAGTCCAGTCTTTTCTTCAGTAAAGGCACTAATAACCCTCTCAAGCAACAAATCTCTACAAAATACCAGGTCACTGAGAGCAATGGATATGGAAAATATCTTGGCTTACCTTATATACCTAGGAGATCCCAGAAGGAAATTTTTAGCTATTTGCATGACAAAGTATGGAAAAAACTTAAAAGCTAGAAAGAAAATTCTCTCTCGCAAGCCGGGAAAGTAGTTTTAATTAAATCAGTGGTTCAAGACATTCCTACTTATGCTATGCCTTGCTTCTTGCTACCATCCTCTATTGTGAACTCTATAACTAGCCTCGTTAGACAATTTTTGTAGGGAGGAGATGATGATCACCGCAATTTGCTGTAGGGCCTAGAAAGAACTTTGCAAACCAAAGTTTAAGAGGGCTTGCTTTTAGGGATTTTTGGGCTTTCAATTTATCCCTTCTCTGCAAGCAAGGATGGTGCCTCATCAAACACCCTCTATCTCTGGTATCCCGGGTAACGCAAGCCAAGTACTATCCTTATGATGATTTCAAAAGTGCAAAGCAAGGTTCCAAACCCTTTTACATATGGAAGAGCATCCTGGCTACAAGATCGTACCTTTTGCAAGGAATCCAGTGGAGAATTGGTAATGGACACTCAGTAGGATCTAGAATGATAAATTGCTACCTATACCACATTTTTTAAAGTTCTCCACCCACCAAATCTAACAGCTTTTGATAGAATTATCAACGTTTTATCTCTGATTGATTTTGAGGATAAATATTGGAAAGAGGAGCTCACATGCACTCACTTAACCCTTACGAAGCTAGAGAAGCATCTCCCTTTTTTGTGATGTGGGGCCAAGGGATGATCTTGTTTGGGGATATAGTAAAAAAGGAAAAAGAGGACTTTTCTCAGTCCACTCAGCTTACAACCTAATTATGGACTCTCAGAATTATAGCTATACCAGAGCTGAGCAATCTGAGCCTAGTAACGAAGCAAAGTTTTTGAATTTCATTTTATAGATAGAAGCAGTAACAAAATTACAAATCTTCATTTGGCGCATCAGTTGGAACATATTGCCAGCTACGAAGAACTTGTCTAGGAATATTCCCCCAATGCTATATTTGTCACTTGGGCATAGAGGATGTCCAACATGCACTTTTCTCCTACCAGCATGCCTCTAATGTTTGGCTTCTTTGTCCCTTTGCATATCTGCAAACTTCCTTTTGTGCCCAAGGCATCCCTTTAACTACTTTTGTGGAAAGGTTTCTTTCCTTCCCCAAAGAAGAGCAAAGCCTTTTCACCTACATCCGATAGAGCAATCGAAACTCCCTGATCTTCCAAAAGCAACATAAAGATTCACATGAGCTCCTTTTACATGCAAAAGGTATACATAAAGAATTTCAGTAAACTTTCCTCTCTAATAGAAAAAGCGAGGTCTCGGTAGCAATAACAACACCGACCCTTCTACATCCTCTGATGACAAGCTCAAAGGGAAGCTAATTATTAAATTATCCACAGGAAAAGTCACATCAACTCTTGCTCCTGCGAGAAAGATTTTGAGAACCCCAAAACCAATGAATCTACTAAACGGAGAAATTTTCATCAAGAAACACTATATGGAAGCCACCAAAGGCTCATTGTTTAAAATTCAATGTTGATGCTGCTTGGACGTCTCAGCGGCTGGAATAGGTGGGCTGCTTCGAGGCTCTGACGGCAAAGTTCGACTTGCCCTCACATTGCGTCTCTTGCTTTTTTCCTCTCCAGAGCATGTGGAAGAAATGTCCATTCTTGAGAGTTTGAGACTAGCACAATGCTTGGGACAAAAGTAACTGCAAAAGCATTATAGATAGTCTTTCCTTCTGCTCTCCTAGTTTTCATGAGCATTTCTGAGAATAAGCCCCATTCTCATAGAAAGCGGTATAACTTTCACACTCATACAGGTAAAATCCGTCAAGGGAGCTCTTACAATTATGACACCCTACTCATAAAGAGCTACAATTACCATTAAGAATTTAATACTCAACCCTCCAAACATTATAGGATAATGTACTAGCATCATGGGAATGGAAAATTATACTACATTTTCTTATGTTCACCATATGATTCGTCTTTCCTATTTAACCCAATTACAAGATCTCTAGTCCTTGAGTTAGATATCCTCATGCGTGAATCATTAAAAGTTTGGCTACAAACTCATTCTCCTCGATGTACTCCAGATCCTATCTCTTGCCAAGGCCTTCGTTATTGGATATGCAAGATTAGAGATTTAATATACTCATTACTGACATCATAACTATTCAAATATGATCTAATAAAATTATGTTTTCTTCGTATAGTTCTGGATTTTCCATTATAATAACAACTTTTTACTCTGTCAACTGCAGTAGTGCTATCACAATAAATTAAGATAGATTGGACTAAACTTCCAAGTAATGGAATATTAAATAATAAATATCTTAGCCAATTAGCTTCCCACATGTTGATGCTAATGCAATTAGCTCAACTACCATAGTAAAATTGGTTATTATAGTTTGTTTTTTAGACTTCCAACATAAATCACCACCTCCTATAGTAAAAATATAACTAGTTGTAAAGTAAGACTCACCTAACATGGCATTCCAATCAGCAACACAGTACCTCTTAAGTACAACAAGATATTTTTTATAAAACAAACCATATGTCTTTGTACCAGAAAACTGTTTCATAATTCGTTCCAAAGCATGCCAATGTTGTCTACTTGGCTTGCTAGTGAACTTACTAAGTAATCCTATTGTAAGTCTATGGTGGATCAAGTACAAGAGTTCCAGAAGACTGCACATAAAGTGAGATTAGAAGGGGTAAAGTTTGTTGAAAATTTGATTGTGTTGGGAATTATAGACAAGTTTCGCATCTTGGAGTGAATTTCGAAAGTCATCAAGTCACAAACAAAAAGAAATTACTATAGAAGATTTGATTACGCATATTCGCATTGAGGAGGAGGCAAGATGACAAGATGCATTAGTTCTACAAAATGCCAATAGAGCCACTAAGGTAAATCTTGTTACTTCCAATAATGTGTCTAATAATTCACATAATATATACTTGAAACCAAGAAAAAAGATTGGGAAGAAAAACAAAAAATTTCACACAAAAAATAAGGATTGTACTCATCATTATGAGAATACAAAATCAAACTGCTTTACAAAATATTTTGGAAAATTCTACCTCATCTGATTTTAGTTTTGAAAATCTAAATAACATTTTCGAAACCATTTCTGAACCTAGAAGTAAAAGAGGTACAATAGAGAAAGATTTTGGTCCAGACTATTTTGTCTATAATGTAGAGAATCCTACAAATCTAAAAGAAGCTTTATCTTCTTATGATGTTGCCTTTTGGAAAGAGGTTGTGATTGATGAATTGGAGTCACTAATTTCAAATAAAGCTTGAAAATTGGTTGATTCCCAAGGATGTAAAACAATTGAGATTTAAACAAGCCTTTTCAAGTTTCATGGTGCTCATTTCAAGAGGTGGACAGGAAAGGTGTTAGCCATGAATATTATGTACGGGGAGATAGAGAGAGCTCTAAAGGTTGCCCTTGATCCAAAGAATCTGTGTGGACACTATGTTCGAAACACACATAGGCTCTCTTGCACGTGCGAGTTCATCAATAAGTACTGTAGTTATATCCCTCTTGAGTTGAAAAATGTTGACCGTTTCTAGTTATCGCTTGAAGTAAGTGCGTATATAGGATTGTCTCAAGAACAATCGTCTCAAGAAATGGACATGGATTTCAGATACGACATTTCATGGGTATTATACAAGAGTTCAGTGACAGACCTGCATCAAAGTTTCGGGATTTGCATTGGTTTGCTTGAGAGATTATACAGTTAGTATATGCCCTAAGACCGATTGACTCACATTTATGATTTATGAAGCATGTATTTTTGAATTGTATTTTCTGCTCTTGGTCATCAAGTATGTGACTTGATAGTAAAACCCTTATAGCTAATAAAATACTATTCTTATTTGTCCCTAGTTTATTACATCTGGTAAACTAGTATGAAGTTGATTGATGCTCAAGTTTTACTGATCATGAATATGAGATATAAAATCAATTCATAAATACATATTGAGAATATTGTATTGGACATGATCCAAAGTGAAGAAGAAATATTGCATGGGTTCAAGTTATAAGTATTTCTTCTCAGTTTTATATTTGGTGTCCTTTGACTTAATGTTTCTAACGTTTCTTGCATGGGGAGAAAATATGTTTTGACATAGTCAAACATCACTTTTAATTAGGTGATTATTATGACTATTGGTTGGCTTATTTTCTTGTCATGACTTGAATATTGGAGATAGTGAAAGGGATTTGTCCCTCTCCTTTTAGAGAGAGATATCCACGAGCCCCTTGATAAGGAAGACTGAAAAATATACATGGCCATGCTCAAATAAGTATTAATAAGGTGTTATTAATATTATTTGTTGGAACAGTCTGCCCGGTGATCAAGTAAATGGTTAATTAAGTTTTATAAGGATGACTTGGTCCATGCCTTATACTTAATTAGGATATCGTGTGACAAAAGGACTAAATACTAAATCTGATGCTAGGTTATTATTACATTTACTTAACTTGGGTAAGCATAATGTCTTGCTAAAGCCGCCTATGTTCTGTGAATAAATGTCTAGGACATTTTTCATTCACTGCCAATGTTAAGTGAACCTACAAGGTCACACGCATAGATGATCTTGTGAGCATAATGTCCACGTTCAATGAATCTAGATTGTGTCCAGATTCGTTGAACGTATACAAAAGGGGAATCAGATTCTATATTATATTTTCTGGTAAGTTAATAAGTAATTAATTTAATCGAATAAATGAAATTAATTACTTAATATTACTCATCCAACCATTGGATGATTATAGGAATAGACGGAGGAGATTAAAATATCATTAGATGACAGTTAGGGTTTTGATATTGACAGCTATAAAAGGTTATGTTAACAATTTCTTGGCAGCCGTCCTTTATCTGATTAAAGAAAAACAAAACCCTAAGCCCTAGAATGGCGATATAGTATCTAACCTCCTCTCTCCGAAATACGACCTATTACCAGATAGTCAGGATTAGTTCTGAACAGTTTTCAGAATACAGAAGGGGCTAGTATCTCGATCGCTTGTAAAGGAGTTCGTCGCTGGATACTAGTAGAGGGCGAAACGTAAACAGCAGCACCTCCACATCGAACAATCAAAACATTGAGGTAATTTCTATCCAATCGGTTTTTCTAGTATGTGCAGATCCTGTTGGTGGATTTCCGTAGTTTTATTTTATTTTGTTTTTTGCCTACGGTATCCAACATATACATCTAGTTATTCCGGGTGACCCTAAAGGGGCCGTTGAGTACTCCTCCAGAGATGGTTATCTATAAAGACTCACATAAGAAAGATTCTACAAAAAGGGAAAAATCAAACTGGGAGCACGTAGAAATTTCTTCTAGATTATCATTCAAGACGTTGAGTGGATAGGGTTCTAGGTCTGGATTCAGATCTAGTTCGGGTCTCAAGAAAGAGTGATACATCTATTTTCACCCCTTTTTAGCGTTGCTATTTTCATTAGTTTTTTAGTTTAATTACTTATAAAATGAACTAATCAAACCCCGTTTCTTCTCTTATCATTACAGATCTCTTCGGAATGAAGATATGTTGAAAACAAGTCAAAAGAAAGGCATTTGAAGTGAAAATGAAGCAAAAGTAGGAGAAGAAATAACAAACTGCCCAAAATAGTATCTATAACCGAGCAACACAGCTTTCGGTGGATAAACATTATTGAAGTTTATAATAACATTAATTGAAGACGTATCCTTCTGGAAAATTTTAGAGGACTTCTTGAAGTTTTCATAAAGCTAAAGTTTTTCTCTTGGAGTTCATTTGGTCACTCAAAGTATAGTGCAAAAATTTGGTTTGTCACATGACGTTCCAGTTTGGCACCTTGAAAATCGCCCATTAAATGGCTAAAAAAGACTTAAGAAGCGTAATATACTTACTTGATCCAGAAAACTGAACAAAGCAAGGTATTTTTTGGGCAGCAACTTTCTGGAGAAAGCTGGCTCGGAAAGTCTCAAGAAAGCCATATTTGCAATTTTCTGAACTTTTCCTTTTAGACTCCTAAATCTTTTCTTTTTGTAATTTAATTCCAAACCTTTCTCGGATAGGTTTAGGGTGAAATTAGCTGAAATTTTCTCTATTTAAACATCTCATTAGCAACATTAATCTTTATCTAGGGTTTTAGATTTAATTCCATATTTTGTAAGAAGACTTTGAAGACCTGAATTTCAGGAGTTCTTCAAGAAACTTGAGAGAAAAGCTCGAACATTCACCGGAACCACGGACTCTTCAAGACTTCCTCTAAGCTCCACTAAATTCTTTCTATTTCATAAATTTGTTTATGAGTTTTTGTTTTAGAGTTATGTTTAGCAACTATTTCTTCTTGTGTTTGAATTAGGATGTACCCTAGAATACTTGGTTTATATTTTATATGAATTTCCTATTTTGATTATTTAATTCTTGTTTGGTGTTCTTCAATTGTTGTGACTGTTTACCAGTTTTTGCGAGATTGGTAATTTCGCAAGATTAATTGGAATTGAAAAGGGAAGGTTAATCAAGGGCATTAATTGAATAATACGAATTGGTAGTTGAGTAGACCTACTGATTACTGTTCTTAGATCATTAATTAATCACTATAATATATAATTTGTTCATAATCGAGTTAGGGTTGGAAGATATTCTTCTCGAAACGGTTAAGTTTAATAGAAGTGTTTTCACCTATACATAGGGATTATCTGACATTAGAGTGAGATCTAAGCAACGAGTTTTAATAATTAATTACAGTCATTTTCTTAATAAAACTAACCTACGGTTCTAGAGAGATTCTACTATTTAAACACGTTTTTTCCAAACTTAATATTAAAACTTTTAATTGTTTTCTTCATTTGATTTTCTTTTAATTGTTTCTTTATTTTATCAAAACCTTTTCGAAACATTTTAGTTAATTAAATAAAAGAGATGTAGGTAGTACTAGTGCTTGGCCGTCCCGAGAGTTCGACAATCTGGAGACTTTTCTTACTATATTATACCAATAGGTATGCTTGCCTAAAAGTGAAATTTTCTTAGGATTGAAGCCACATAACAAAGAGAGAGAGAGAGAGAGAGAGAGAGGCAGCCTCGTGCTCCTAGGTGAGAGAATAAGGTCGTAGTAGGGTACTTAGTTCTCGGCTCTCATCGGATTAATCTGTTGCAAATCACTATAGGTACAATTTCCCTTACCCAAATGCTTTCCCATGTTTCATTAATCTTTTAATTGAAAATTGGGTGAACATAGTTGGTAATGGAAACTGTGGGTTTAGGGTAGTATCATACCTTGTATATGACAATAAAAACCAATGGTCTGAGGTTTGGAGACGAATGTAGGTTGAGTAGCATAGTAATATGTTGTTGTACTTTGATAAGTGCATTTTTTTCTATATTTTCTGTATGTTAATTTCATCATTTTAGGTGTTTTTAATATGTGAAAATATATATTTTAGCTTAATATCTCTTATTCTTGTTTTAGGTACCCTTTGGAAGTGAAAACGATGAAAAGAAAACAAAAACAGGCGAAAACAGAGCCGTCGGCAAAAATTCAACAATCTACCACGTGAGGTAGCCATTGCCGGTAGTGCCGAAAAGCAACTGGCATTGGGAAACAGAGACCTTCCGCGGAAGGTAGGCCTCACCCTACCGGCGGCAGTAGGGTATGCTAGCAAGGGACGGTTGAATCCAAACAAACTTGATTTTCTTGATTTCTTCTCCAATTTCAACTTGGCTTCGTGTATTTTTCACCTCTATATAAGGGGTCTTTTTGCATCTATTGGAGAGATGGTTTTATATACAATTAGAGAGGTAGATATAAAATTTAGGATTTAGATTAGATTAGTTTGGTTAGATTAGATTGAACACTCTTTAAATTCCAGCTTTTATACTTTCAATTAGTTAGTAAAGTTTCAAGATTTCTGCAATTTAATTTCTTGGATTCAAGAATTGAAGACTTTGATTCAAGATTTCGATCTTCAACTTGGCGACTCAAAAGACGAGCTTGGAAGATGTTCGAGATTTAAATTGCGCCTTTGATTTTCAATCCTAAGCTTTCCTTTTCCTTTTCCTTTTCCTTTTCTTGTTATTGAATTTTATGCTTTATTAAAGTTTTATTAATATGAATAGTGAGTATTTCTTTTTGTTTGGTTTGGGGTTGAACCGTAATTCTTTATTATGAAATTCTTGGTTTTATTTCTTGATTTCGATGTTAATTTTGATTTAAGTTGTCTTCCAATTGTGTTTGTTTGTAATTTAATCATCGGGAGATTAGATTATTCGCAAGGTTGTTTGGAATTGTAATAGGAAGAACAATCTAGAGCAACTAATTGCGGGTTCATTGGAGCAATTGACTAGAGATACGATATTGCACTTTTAGGTCTTTTAAATCACCTAATTTTAATGCACTCATAATTTGTTAGGGAAAAAAAAGAGTTTTTCCTCTAAGGGTTAGCGACTAGGGTGGGTTTCGACCAAGAGATAGAGATTGCCCGATTTGAGTGATGCCCCAACTTAAGTAATTCAACGTCGTTTTCATTAAACTTTTTCCAATTGAATTAGTAACAAGGATTAGGGGGATTCCACCATTCCACACTCTCGTCTTTATAATTCTTTTAAAACTGTTTTTCTTTTGCTTTCTTTTAATTGATTCTCTTCTTTTTATTTCTTTTTAATCAATAACCATCTTTTTCGACTAAATATTAGAGCTACAATTAGTACTTGAACCTTCGTCCATCCTTGAGAGATTCAACACTCGGGTTGAAACACTCACCTCTGTATTGTTAGGTCCACTTGCATTGCATTGTACTAATTAGATTCCATCATGTTTTTATTACTTTGATTTTTCACACATCAATTTTTTGGTACCGTTGCCGGCGACGTCATGTTTAAGGAATATCGTTTTGTTTAGTACTTTAGTCATAGTCTTTTATTTCTTTTCATTTTCTCTTTTTCTCGATTGAAATGATTTTTGTTTTTACACCATTCCGTTATTTTCATTATATATTATTGAATTGTGCTTTTGTATTCGTAGGGCTAATAATGTTTTTTGGTTATTGCAGATCGTATGGTAGTTATATATATGCCCCAAAAGAAAAGGGGTGAGTTAGTACCGTTCGATCCTGCCTGAATGCACACTACGGACTGCTCGTCGTGCTCTTCAATTTGGAATGGCCGGCACTAGTGCAATAGCACCAGTTGTTAAGGCGGAAGAAGAACCAAAAGCACTTCTATTCAACAATCCTCTTTTCGAATCAACAACTCCGATGGCAGCACAACCAGTACCAAGAGTACGATGGCAAATTATGCTCGACCATCCATCTTGGGGACACAGTCGAGTATAGCAAGACCAAGCGTAGAGGTAAGTAACTTTAAGATTAAACAGAATATAATTCAAATGCTCCAGAATCATGTTCAATTCGATGGACTTCCTAATCACGATACCAATATGTATATTGGAAATTTCTTAGAGGTGTGTGACACCATAAAATTAACAGAGTATTAGAAGATGCAGTTTGACTCCGTCTTTTCCCGTTCTCTCTAAGGGGAGAGGGGAAATCCTGGCTAAAGTCCTTACCATCGGGGTCCATTGCTTCATAGGACTCACTAGCAGAGAAAATTTTAGAGAGGTACTTTCCTCCAGGACTTACAGCACAACTAAGAAACAAGATTCTATCGTTTTAACAAATAAACGAAGAAAGCCTATATGAGGCATGGAAATGGTTGAAGGAGTTGTTAAGAAAGTGCCCCCATCATAGGTTGGGTTTGGGGATTCAAAGATAAAGTTTTCATGATAGAGTTTCGTTTGGGGCTAGGCAATTAATAGACATCTCAGATGGAGGTACAAAGAGCAAAGGCAAATACAGCTGGGGTCCATAATATAGATGATATATCAATTATGGAAGTAAGAGTGATATTAGTTATTGAGTAGAAAATAGAAAACTTAGTCGTACATCAACAAGTAAGAATAACCAAACGATCATGTTTTGTGATTTTTGTAATGGGAAGCATTCCAATCAAGAGTGGCCCAAGTATGGGAGGACAAGTAGAACAAGTAGAGTTTGTGCAGGGGAACCGACATAATAAGCCCTACTCAAACACATACAATCCAGGATAGAGAAGCCACCCAAATTTTTCTTGGGGAGGTCAAAGACAACAAAGACAAAATCATCCTCCAGGTTTTCAGAATAGAGGTCCTCCACCGCCTCTACCTTACGAAGTAGGTACACAAAACCATCCTCCACAAAATAAGACAAATTTGGAGGACGTGATGGGAAAATTTATGACTGCAATAGAAAATAGAATGAACGCCATTTATGAAGCCCAAAGGAATTAAGAGGACTCCATTAGGAACTTAGGTAAGCAAATTGGGAAATTAGTTAAAATTGTATCTGAAAGAGCTTCGGGAACTCTTCCAAGTAATACTAAAGTAAACCTGAGAGAGTATGTACATACTATCGCGATGATCATTAATGAGGAGATTTCAAGGAAAGAAGGGATTATCATGGAAGAACAATGTTCAACCCTCGTAATCAAGAAGGAAACACAACCACAAAAATTAGAAGACATAGGGAGTTTTTTTTCCATGCACTATTGGTAGTATTCAAGTAGACAGGGCCTTAGAAGACTTAGGCACAAGCATTAATGTTATCTTCATCTATGTGTCAGCGTCTAGGTTTAGGTACCCCAAAACCGATTAGAATGTCAATTAATCTAGGAGATATAAGTGTTAGATATCTTAAAGGGGTAATTGAGGATGTGTTAGTCAAAGTCAAGGATTTTGCCTTCCCTGCTGACTTTGTAGTTTTGGACATGAAGGAAGACGTTGACTTCCCTATTATTTTAGGTTGCCCTTTCTTACATACTTCTAAGGTGTTAGTAGTTATGGAAAAAGTGAAGTTAGTATTAAGGGTCGGAGGAAACAAGATAGCGTTCAAATTTTCTTTGCTCCGACCTCTCCATAAAAAACTAGAGATAATTCATACATTATATCTTATGAAACTAACAAAGTATCTTCAAACGTGTAGGAACTCGCTGGAAAAGAAAGCAAAGAAAAGCTAAGAAGGAAACATAAGAAATGGAGGCAAACTGCCTCCAATTTAAAGAATGGCAAGATGGAATAGGTACCAGATTTCCGTAATCCGGAAGGTGCAATTAGCACCTAGAAAAGGGGAGTATTCTTTAAACTCTTTGCAATTGTAATTGTAAAATTGTACTTTTAAGTTTTACGTTTTTGTTTTCTGCTTTGATTGTTTGTTAATGATGTGTTACAAGGTCGTTTTGGAAAGAAAAAAAGATGGCCTGCTACATGAAGATTATTTGAGTTTATAAGGTAGGTGGCTTGAACGGAGATAAAAAATTGCATAAATGAAGCAAACCGGCATCCCAACAGTGCCCTACTGCAGATGGCAGGGTGCCCTACTATCACTGGTAGGCTACAGGTACACTCGGCACTTCTAGGCAGAAGCCTACTACAAACAGTAGGCTGAACCTACCGCCAAGCGATTCTTAGCTCCAACAAGACAGAGATCTAGGTAGGTCTTGCCCTACCGTCGGCGGTAGGGCCAAAGTTTTAGCTTCGAGTCGGGTTTTTCAGGGCAAAACAGGTATGGTCGACCCAATTTGGTACCAAATTGCAGTTTTTAGTTAATATTTCTGCACTTTTCTTCCCCCTTTTCTTTTCCAACAACCCTTAATTTTTCATTACCTCTTCCTCTTCTCTCAAGACCCCATAACTTCTCCCCACAACTCTAACTTCAAGCATTCTTCCCTTCTTCCTCTATGTTTTTTGGCGACCTCACCTTTGACAAGCAGAACGGTAACAGCTCCTCCATCTCTCCATCTTTTGGTTTGTTTCTTAATTCTCTTATTTTCTCTTCTCTTACTTATTTCTTCTTCTAACCTTCCTACCTCGTCCATTGTTCTTCTTCTCTATACAAATTTTATACTAAAATCATTTTCTTCTTCCCTCTTCCCTCCAAAAGAACCCACCTTTCTATTCAAATTCTCCTCTTCATTGACCTTCTCTCTTAATTTCTTTTTCTTGCTATTTCTTGTAATCTTGGTTCTTTATGTAAATTTTTTGTTATGAACTAACTTTATTTTTATGTTCTATTGTTTTTCCTAAAAAATTTTTATAGAAAATAGTCCAAGAAAATATTCCGATGAAACTCCGGCGGCAATCCAAACGGGGCATAAAAATGAGCAAATTTCGTGGTCATAGTTTGTTTTCCCAAACAAATACAAGCTATTTCTTAAAAACTTTGTACCTCTTTTTTATTTCTAGTTTTCCTATATTTAACTCTTGTCTTCGATTTACTTTATGTTTTTGATTTTGTTAAGAGCTTTGTGTTTAGTAATTTTTTAGCTTCTGTCTCTTTGCTTTTTTACACTTTCGCACCTAAGAGGGACATTAAAACACTATAACATACACGAACTACATTAGTTGTTATTCTTTTGTGTATTTACTGTGTTCTTATATTTTTTTTGGCTGTGTTTGTGCTACTGTGTTGTACTGTTGTTTTCGTTTTTCTTTCGCTTCGTTTCTTCCCGTTTGTTTTATATCTCTCTCTATATGGCTCCTAAGAAATCTGTCGCTTCATCCTGAAAATCCAAACAAGCTCGTGTTTCGGGGACCTCGCCCAACACTATATCCATCCCTATCCAGAGCATCACTCTCTGGCCTGTTAATGGGTAACAGAAAGGGTGTCGCTCATAATCATTGTTGAAAAATTGTTTGATGAGTCGATCATCGGACATTTTAATCTTGAAAATCGTTTTAGAGGTAGGGTTGGGTTCCTCTCCTTTGCATTTCAGGCGATTACTATCCCAACATTGTTCAAGAGTCTATGCCAATATGACTCATAAAATGAACAAGGATCTTCAAACAATCATCTCAACTGTCAAAAGGGTTAGGATCATTCTCGATAGGGAACGTCTGGCTTCCATTCTTGGGATTCTAAATAACGGAAATACAGTCACGTAGATTCCAATAGAAAATCTATCAACGAGGACCCGAACTGGAATTTCGACGCAACATGTAGCCATTTTGAGATCTAGCCGCAGGCAATAAACCATTGTCGAATCATCTACGGGGGCAATTTCCGTATATTTTTCATCGTGCTTTTGCTTATTTCTTTGGGCACACACTCGTTCAAAAGGGGAGGAGGACTTAGTAAAGTCCATATGATTGGTATTTATTTGTTAGACAAACTCCATGACCGCCCACTCCCTGTCCCTCTCTTCCTCGATAATTCAAACAATGCACAATACTGGGTGTGACCTCACCAAAAAGCGTGCTTTTCGTTATCCTGTGATTTTATCTAGAATTTTTGCTGCTTGTCACGTTAATTTTGCAGGAGAACGAAGATTATCAACAGGAGCACAACAAGTTATTAAATTCAAAACTTTTAATAACTACGGTTACTCATGGGATAAGGAGAACCAAGTATTGATCCCACCATCCAAAGAAGATAGGATGCGGGATCGCAACCTGGCTGGTTTTCGTTCAATTCAGAAAACTACCCAAACCGGCCTAGGAGCATCTTCCTCGCAAGCAGTTGAGGATGATGATGAGGTCGGTGAGTCCTATAACTCCTCAAATGATGAGGAGGACGAGGCTAGTGCCCAGAAGACGGTCCTGATTGATGCATTCCAAACGGAGATGCGGATTGCCTTTGACCAACTCTGAATCACTCAAGAGATCCAAGGGATGCAGTTGACGGAAATGGTAGGGTCCACTCGCAGCTATGCAGATGAGTTGTCACATCAAAAGGCATCAATAGATCGCCAAGAAGTAATGCTAGCCCGACTATGCTAAAGATTCATGCCTAATCAAGGCAGCAGTTGAGGAGGTAGCATGGATTTTGTTTCACAATAAGGAGTTTTTCTTTCTTTTCTTTAATTTATATTCTTTTGTGTTGCTTCTTGTCCTTTTAAATTTCTTGTTTTCATGTGGGGATGACTTCTCAATATGCTTTATCGCTTTATATTTGCGGGATTGCTTCCCATGTATGCATTTGTTTTTCTTGTAGTCTATCGCTCATATTGAGGACAATGTGATTTTATGTGTAGGGGTGGGGGGTATTTCGTTCTTTCCATTTTTTTTTTCTGTTAGTCTCTTTTATTCTTTTTCTTTATTTCATTTTTTTCTTTTTTTTCTTTTAAAGGTTTTTTTTCTGTTAGTCTATTATTTGAAAATTTTCAAAAAAATATCAAACAATTTAAAAATCCCGAAAATATTTACTTTCTTTTGTTTTTACTTTCTTGTTTAAATATCCCAAAAATATTTTACTTTCTTTTCTTTTTACTTTCTTATTTAAAAATCCAAAAATATTTTATTTTCAACATTTTTGATAGAGTTTATAACTGAAAAATTCCTTAGGTTTTTCGAAAAAATGTATTACTTAATTACTTTGAAAGCCAGTTTTTAGTAAAATTTATTACGTGATCAATGACTTTCATGCGCTTATGAATGTTGTTTGAGTAGTAGAAGTTTAGGAATATTGGGTTTTTGGTATTATGATAATAATTTTTGAACTTCGCCTAAAAATTCATGATTTTTCTATCTTTAAAAACAAACATGGTCTTAGGCCTTCTTTGAACAGATTGTGCGTTAGTTCCCTTTTTGTGCTTTCATGCCAAGGGTTATACTCCTTTCCTTTCTTTGTTCTTTTAACCTCACTATATAAAACCTCAATCCATGGAGCTAATGGTTAGTATAGACTTTTGGCTGTTTTGAGCAAGCCTCAATTCGTGGAGCTAATGGTTAGTATAGACTTTTGGCCGTTTTGAGCGAAAGAAACCAAAAAGTGTGGGGATAAAAAAGGGTGAAGAAAGAAAGAAAGAAAAGCCCTATTTTATAAAGAAAAAGGGTATTTTTAGGTATTTTCATGTGTTCGGTGCTTTTGTCTATTAAATATACAAAAAAAAAAAAATTGAAAAAAGAGAAAAAGCCAAAAAAATGAAAAAAATGGCAGAAAACGAAGAAAAAAATTATGTGTTCTTATTCCATATAAAAATCTTGAAAAATTCTAGCATCTATCTCTCTTATTTTTGGTTATTCTTGAAAAATCTTGAGAAAAATATGTTGTTATATGGGGTGTAAATCAAAGAAGCATGAAGAAAAGTGTACAAAGATGAGTGAGAAAAGTGAAAACGGGGGACGAAAAGTGTTTTTTTTTCATTATCTTTTCTTTTCAGTTGCATTAGCTCTATCTCGTTTGTTTTTGTATTTTTTAACCTTCGTTTATAACCTACTTATGTCCCTAGCCTAACATTACAAGCCAAAAGGTCCTACCTAATCTGCGAAAGACCTAAAATAGACTTTAATGTGCTAAGTGATAAAAAAAAGTATGAATTGTGTGCATTGTCTTTGAGAATATTTCTTGATGCTAATCACTTAACATTTCTCTTTTTCTGTGAAAAACAACATGAGTAAGATCACACTCACACCCTTTGATAGGTAATTATTTTTAGTAACTTATGGTGCACTTAGTGATTTTGTCATTTGTCTATTTTTGGATTATCTTCGGAGTTGGACAGTGAAGGGCTTTATTGAAGTGGTTTTATCTTTTATTTTTTCTTTTCTTAGTTTTTGTTTTTGATGAGTTTGTTTTAGTTATTTTGAGCTACAAATGCCTGTGATCATTTTAAGATTTTAACTATTTATATTCAGGCTTCTATCATTTTCGTGTTTTGTCTCTCTATTATAAAAGTTTTTAAATTCCTCATCTTACCTGATTAGTTTATATTGCTTAAGGGCAAGCAACGAATAAGTGTGGGGGTATTTAATAAGTGTATTTTTGTTTACATTTTCTATATGTTAATTTCATCATTTTCGGTGTGTTTATATTTTAGCTTAATATCCCTTATTCTTATCTTAGGTGCACTCCGGAAGTGAAAACGATGAAAAGGAAACAAAAACGGGAGAAAACGACGAAAGCAAGCCATCAGCAAAAATTCAACAACCTACCGCGTGAGGTAGGCTGACCAACCGTTGCCAGTAGGTGCCGAGAAGCAAAGAGCATTGGGAATCAGAGACCTATCGTAGACGGTAGGCCTCGCCCTACCGTCGAGGTATGGTATGCTAGCAAAGGACGGTTGAGTAAAAAATAAACTCGATTTTCTAGATTTTTTCTCCAATTTCAACTTGGTTTTCTTGTATTTTTCACCTCTATATAAGGGGTCTTTTTGCAGCTATTGGAGAGATGGTTTTAGATGCAATTAGATAGGTAGATATACAATTTAGGATTTAGATTAGGTTAGTTAGGTTAGATTAGATTAAACACTCTTTAAATTCCACCTTTATACATTCAATTAGTTATTAGAGTTTCAAGATTTCTGCAATTTAATTTTCATGGATTCAAGAGTTGAAGACTTTGATTCAAGATTTCGATCTTCAACTTGGTGATTCAAAAGACGAACTTGGAAGATGTTCGGGATTTCAATTGCTGCTTCGATTTTTAATCCTAAGCTTTCCTTTTCCTTTTCTTGTTATTGAATTTAATTTTTTATTACAGCTTTATTAATATGAATAGTGAGTAGTTCTTTTTGTTTGGTTTGGGTTTGAACCCTAATTCTTGATTATGAAATTCTTGATTTTGATGTTTGTTTTTATTAAGTTATCGCCCAATTGCATCTGATTATAATTTAATTGTCGCGAGATTAGATTATTCGCAAGGTTGTTTGGAATTGAAAAAGGAAAAACAATCTAGGGCAACCAATTGAGGATTAATTGGGGCAATTGACTAGAGATATGATATTGCACTTTAGGTCTTTTAAATCACCTAATTTTAATACACTCATAATTTGTTAGGGAGAAAAGAGATTTTCTCCTCTAATGGTTAGTGAGTAGGTTGCTTTCGTCCTAGAGATAGTGACTGTCCAGTTTGAGTGATTACCCAACTTAATTAATTCGACATCATTTTCATTAAAGTTTTTCCAATTGAATTAGTAACAAAGATTAAGGGAATTCCACCATTCCAAACTGTTGTCTTTATAATTGTTTTAAAACCGTTTTTCTTTTTCTTTCTTTTGATTGATTTGCTTCTTTTTATTTCTTTTTAATCAACGACCATCTTTTCCAACTAAACATTAGAGCCACGATTAGTACTTGAACCTTCGTCCCTCCTCCAGAGATTCAACACTCTAGTTGAAACTCACTTCTGCATTGTTAGGTTCACTTGCCTTGCATTATAGTAATTAGGATTCCACCCCGTTTTTATTATTTTGATTTTTCCAAAATTATAGATCAATTTGTTTAAAGGCTTGGATAGGTACAAGAAGGTCATGAGCAATTATCAGCATTGTGTTAGACCGACACCGAGAGATTCATAATGGATGGTTATAGTTGACGCTCTTTTCGTCATTGCAAATATATTAAATATATGTATTGTCGTTCTTGCCAAAACAAGGTCCATAATGGTGTTGCCTACATGCTTGGTGAATGGTCGAATGGATAATATGATTGTCCTAGAATATTTGGAGTATTAGAAGCACTTTTTTTGTGTTAAGTTATATAATATTTTTATTAATTTCGTTGCTGGAATAAATTTTTGTTTACATATTTAATATGTCTTTGCATCTGAATTCTTTATGTAATATATACTTAATTGTTTTTGGCAATTACACATGCTGCATGACTTTCCGATGCCACCTATTAGCAACGTTGAAAAATTACGCAATTGATCATGTGAAGATTTGGTGGCTTCCTTTTGGAGGCTCGTATGGTAGAGTAGCGTAAAAGATATTCTAGAGCATATCCCCAATCTTCCTTAAACATGTTTTATTAATGATTGGTCATTACATATTATTAAATAATATTATGCTTATTTTATTTGTGAACATTTTATTGGTAAGCCTCCTCAAACATTTGTCATCAATATTTTAAAACGAAATAAATAACATTTAGATAAATGTCCGAAAAATACATGATAATGAAATAAAGGAAAAATACACAATAAAAAAATAAAGAAAAAATACATGACAAAAAAATAAAATACATTATAAAAAATACATTTACCAATTTGGAATAAAATCAAATAATGAATAAAATATTATAAAATTTACCTGTCTGTATCATATAGCAGTGTCGACGTGTCCGTTGTGTGAAGGAATGATGTTGGGATACCTGGGACCTCCCTCAGCAGCTCCGTTCAACTGCCAACTCAGATCTTGCTTCATTAATTTCTCCTTCTGTACCATGTTCTAAGGATCACTAGTTTCACGTTCGGAACATCTGGTCGATGATAAAGACTTACCAGCTACTGTAGACCGGGACTCAGTGACAATTCTCAACACTTTCCTCATGCTAATCATAAAACATTTTCCCCTACCAACCCTAAGCCTCGACGACTGAAGAGCGTTATTAGTCGTCTCCTTATTATTACCATCAACCTTACCCATGTCCACATCTGTCTCCTCTTCTCCCACATCCGCTCCCTCCTTGTGTACCTCAACATCAGCCCCCTCTCTCCCAATTATGGAAAAATCTCCCTCCCCTACCTAAATAGTCTCATCACTATCGTCATTCCAACCCTCATCCCCAGCAGTGTCCAATCCCCAGCAATGTCCCCTACCTTGGTGAATATAAAGGAACCCCAACTATGCCTATATGAGCATCGTGGCAGTATTAGGGGTTTGCTGGGTGTCCTGCCATAAGATGATAAAGAAAAAAAAAAGTGCTCCTGCCAGTGCCAATAAATGGTCATCAGTAGTCAGTTGATGTTGTGTACGGTGGTCAATATCGAGGATGTGGTCTGGACATAGGGGTGACTAGAAAAAGCATACGCGATCATAAGAACATGATGCTGGGTAGTATGAATGATGTTATAAGGATGAAGAGAGTCATGTATCTGATATGGTATCGGGGTATAATACGCATGTGATGTAGGAGGCATACGTATTTGAGTAAGTCTAATTGGTGTAGGAGGAGGCTGGATGGAAGACCCATGTACGCTATGATCATAATACATCCCTATAATAGTTGGGGCAGGAGTAGTGGGGATATCAGAGGAAGCAATAATTGTACGGCCTTGAAGACTACCACTCCTATCTGCCATCGGACATAAACCTGTATCTCTCCGACGTGTCTGGTCCGTATCCATCTAAACGAATTGAAAACAAACATAAATATTTATGTATATCTTTTTGTAATTAATAAAGTATTCATACCTTTTTATACTATTTAGATATTAAATTATTTCTTAATAGTTATTGTTATTAACAATGAAATCATTAACTTATTTATATTAAAATTAAAAACTATTTGTCGTTTTTTTAAATATTTATTATTTATTTATTTTTTAATTATTTCTTATAGTTGTTATTTATTATAATTTTTATTATTTGTAATTATTTGTTATTATTATTCCAAACATATTATTTATTTAATCATGAATTATATATTTTTCAAATTCATAACTTTATATTTTTAATAAATTTAATTATTAAACTAAATTATTCATATTAATAACTTAAATTCTTATTTCTTAGTAATGAATTCAATTATTAAAATATTATTCAAATTAGCAGTTAATAACCATTATCCTTGTTATTTCTTAATATATAAATTATTATTTAAAGTATTTAATTAAGATTTTTTACCCCCAAAGGTATTATTTAATTATTAATCATATATTTTTTAAATTAATAACTTTATATTTTTATTAATTTCAATTATTAAACTAAATTATTAAAATTGTTATTTAATATTTATTATTTAACTTTTTATTGTACAAAACAAAGGGTAATTTCTTAGTTTGGACTTCCCATTCTCTCTTACACATCGTCTATCATTTGCAAAATTCAAGTACTAACACTTTTGTCTTTCTATATAAAATCCAATTCGAGTGGACCCTTAATATGGAGCTTTGACTAGGGGGTTAAGGTTATATTGCCATAAAAGATGCTCATTATACTAACAAAACTCAATTTTAGAGATCTGGTTAGTAAAGGATGCGCAGTAAAATAAAAGAAATGCGCAAAAATTTCAAAGGATTTTCATTTCCCTCCACAAACTTTCTCTTTCTAGACTCACTTCTCTCTCACGTTTCTCTAAACCTTTTGAAGATTTTACAGATAAACATGGATGATTTAGCAATTATGAATATTTTGTAGAAGAAAACATCATTTTGATGTAAAAATTGCTCCAAATGAAGAAAAATAAGGATTTTATGTCAAACGTTAGGCCAGCCTCAAGTGGGGTGGGGGCTTCTCGTGCCCAGCCCAGCGCAAGTCACTGCTGACCTTCGCTGGGTTGGGCGCGAATAGCCTCCCCTTGCACCTGGCCCTGCTCTTGACATAAAATCCTGATTTTTTAAATTATAAATATTGTTATTCAATTTATATTTATATTATTAAATTTATGAATATTGTTATAAATATTTATATTAATTGTTAGTTTTTTTATTTAATTTCGTATTATAATATGAGTTATTTATGTGAATACATGTGTAAATGTAAATCCTTTAATTCATTTAGTTTATAATTATTTGTTTAATTTATTTATTTCGTAATTAATTGTTTAATTTTAATTACTTAATTTATTAGTGTTATTGATTTTTTTATATATAATATTATTGCATAATAGCTAGATGTAGATCCGGGTATAAGATGGTAGGCACAACTATTAGATAGGTGCCTCTGATCACGGGCACCCTCAAGCGACTGACGGAGGGTTGATTGAGGAATTAACTAGGGCTAATATGGCACCTCAGAATATATTGGTGAATTTCCAAGAAAAGGATCGAAATTGTCCTGTCAGGTATGTTTACTTTTAATTATTTAAGATTGATATGATTTTATATTGAAAACCTTAGAGGGGGGAGGGGGTGAATAAGTTTTTTGGCAAATAAAACACCTTTTTTTTATAAACAATTTTAGAATTAAAACAACTTTCAAGAACAAGGATTATATAGTAAACATACAAAAGGAATATAACACACAAGGAAGAGAGACAAGCTATTTATAGTGGTTCACTCTCTTAAAGAGTTGCATCCACTACCTTGAGACTCAACTCAAGGATTTCACAAATCCACTATTTTTAAAGTTGGTTACACAAAACACAATGAGGATCACCCTTCAAGGGATTTACACAAGAACCTCAAAATTTACATAACACAACAATACAATAAATTATCAAAGGATCACCCAAAGGGTTTTCCACAAACCTTTGATTACAATAAAAGAATGAGAAGAGTACAAAACAATGTTACCAAATGAGCTTGAGAAGGGAAAGATACAACTCAACAATTATTTCAGCAAGCTCCTCTTTTATTCTTCTTTGATGAATGATCAATAATGAAGCTCCAAGAAGATTTTTCTTTTAGTTTTTTTCAAGATAAGGACGTTTGAAGAATGAACCTTAAAGCTCTTTAAAAGTTATTAAATGATCTCAATTTTGATTTCAGCAACTTGGTGAATTTACTGCAGATCAAGGCTCAATTTATTGAAGAAAGGAAAAAATTGACCGTTACTCTATCTGTAACGGTAACATTTTAACAGTAAAAAAATTAGAAAACCGGATGACCGATTTCTAAAAATGGATGTCCGATTTCCTTGCAAAAGGAAAATTGGATGAACCCTTTTTAAAATAGGAAGACTGGTTTTGTTTTACAGAAAAAATCAGATGATCTCTTTAAAAAAAATGGACGATAGATTCTTTTAAAGCTAGAAAACTTGGACGACCGATTTTTCTTTTCCTTTGGAAAAATCGGATTACCAGCTTTAAAATCGGATGATGACCCTTTTTTTTAGAAAGATTTGACAATCAATTTTCCTTAACAAAAAGGGCTTTCCTTCACATTTCAAAAACATATATTCTTGATATTCTTTAAAGATAAGTAAACATTCAAAAACTCCATCAAGAATACTTAAGTTTTTCAAGAATAGTTTGTAAAATGCTTATTTCAAGGAGCTTCTATACTTGATCAAAAATCAAAGATAAAAGTTAGGGAGTTTTACAAAGTACTTTAGCATAACCCTAACTAAGATATAAGTCTTCAAGATCTTCAATGGTTTGATTCTGCCTTGATCTTGGAATGACTTGATCTTTTCTTCATCATTATGCCTTGATCATCGAGATTTTTTGCTTTTATGTAGTGTAGCATTGAGACTCCAAAGATGCTTCTTTTGTTCTATAGAAACTAAACTTAATAATCATCACACAAACATATGTTAATCATAATTAACATCATATGCAATAATGGCCTTAGTGCTAACAATCTCCCCCTTTCCTATTATGACAAATATATATGCAATAGGATAACCAAAAGAACAAATGAGCAAGTATAAAAACATGGTGATGCGTCAATGAAATCATCAATGAGTGCAAAGCATATCAAACACCAAAAGAGAGAGATAACTCCCCCTATAAATTTTGACAACATGCCAAGGGTTTGAAAGATAGATTAGAAAGATAAGCTCCCCTAAAAATGTGCTTCACAATAATATTGCATAAAAAATTATCAAGGCAATTCCAAGCAATATAGCCCATAAGATATGATTCATAAAACCTTATAAAGAAACATCAAACCTTCTAAAACATATAAGGAACCATAGCACCATATCAACTTATCTAAAGCATATCATACCTATTAATCACATAATCTTGCCATAATCATATAAAACAATAACATATAACCACATATCTTACACCTTAACAACATTTTCTCCCCCTTACTTCTTTCACATATTTCTCCCCCTTTTGTCATAAATCAAAAAGACACTTAGGAGAGATTTTAAGGGATCATAGAAATAAAGATAAAGGAAACTCTCATCATTAAGTTTTCATCATAGAGTTTGAAACTAAGCAAGAAGAGATTTACACAAAAGTAGTTCATAAGCACCAAAGTAGTTTAAAGAAAAGCTTCATAGACACCAAAATCAGAAAACACCAAGAAAAACGTAGTTCAAAACAAAAGACATAATAGAAGTTTAAGGTTGGAAAGTAAACAAAGGAACAAGAGCCAAGAAGTATCGAGTCACTCCCTTTTTCTCTTCAATGATCTTGACCTCTATCTCTTTCCTCCAATCTCATAACCCTTTCTTGAGTATAGGAGATCTTGCCATCTAGATTGTCAAACCGACTATTCATGGATACTTGTAGGGAAGCTATCATTTCTGTTAGTTGAGTCATGCTTTCTGAAGATGAACCTTCCTCCATTCTTTTTTGTCTTTTCTTTTGTCTTTGTTCCTTTCTATGAGTTTCTTCTTCCGACTCTGTGTCACTTTCTTCTTCATCCACATTCATTCCCTCTTGTTCCTCATTTTCTTCATCATCGTCATCATCTTCATCGTTGTCATCTTGACCACCTCTTACAAATAGGTCTTCCTCATTTCTTTCAAAACCTATTCTTTTAACTGTATGCTGGTTATGAATCTTTCCAGGCCCAATGTGATCACCAACTCCAAACAAGTTGAGCACAAAATATTGAAAGATCTTCATAAGGAAGCAACTATATGGCAAACACTTGGTGGATGAGGATTGCGTAGCTAGCATATGCTCTATAGCCATCAAATGAAAGTTATTCTCCTATGCTCGTGAAGTGCTAGTATGACAAAAGAGTGCATATTCGTGATGGATGGCTTATGTCCAACATTTGGAATGATGATGTTTGAAATCATGTGATGAAGTAATCTTCCATAGGCATCAAGTTTGTTCACATTCCTATCATCGTGCCTTTTGAGAACTTTTCCTTTAGTGAATATCTCCTCAAATCTTCTTTCACTATATAGATTATGGTCAAAACATTTCTTATTCTTAGTGTAAAATCTTTTACCATCTTGAGGAGTTTTTAGTATGGTGTTTAACAACCTACCATCAAAGGCAATATCCCTTCCCCCAATTCTAGACAATACCCATTGGTGAGGTATGTTGTTCACTCTTTCAATTCTACCCTTTTAAAGATTTGCATAAAACTCATAGATTATTTCAGAGTAATATAACTCATCAACAGTAAGAAAAGGTACCCAACTCATCATATTGAAGAGATTTGGAATAGCTTCCATACCTTCCATATCACTCAAGTCTACTCTGTGGCCAGGAGCATTTTTTATTCTGTTCCTTGTCCATTTCTAAAAATTAGCAGCCTCTTTCATAGAGATGAATCTATCTGGAGCCCTAACTCCAAATGGTACCCTTTTTCCTTTTCCTCTTCCTCTACTGCTTTCTCCTTCTTCAACATTTACCTCTCTTCCCATGTTTGCATTCTTTGTTTTCACCATTTTGGAGGATTTCAACTTAGGGTTTCAAGGTAGAAATTGAGGGTTTCAGATAGAGAAGATTAGAGAGAGAAATAAAAAGAGGAATGGCTTTCTTGCTTGTGGAGGAGAGAAACTTGAAAGATTTGAGAAGAAGAGTGAGAATCAGACTTTAAAATCGGTCGAGCTTTATTAGAGAGAGAGGTTTCAGACGAGAGAGTGAGAGAGAGTTGTGAGAAAGAACTATAAAACTGAGAAAATTCTGGTTTTAAAAACCGCAGGCCCAAACAGTTTAAAATGAATCGGTCGACCAATTTTTAAAAGCGGTCGTCCAGCTTTTATGAAAATAAGGAATCAGACGTCCGATTTTTATAGAGGTCGTCCGAATGTCTCGGTAATTTTTGTGAAGAAAAACTTTGAGTCCATTTTTGGAACAGGATGTTTGGTTTTTTAATGGAGCGTCCGATTTTTCAAAAAATCTTTTTGGTAAGACTAAAGAATAAGAGGAAATCCGAAAACTCAATCTACACAAATTAGTCATGAAATTTACCAACACCAAGAAATTTTCTCAAATAACAAAAACGTTCTTCAGAAAGGGGTTTTGTAAAAATATCAGCAATTTGATCCTCTGTGCAAATATACTCTAAAAATACATCACCTTCAGCAACATGATCTCTAATAAAGTGATGCTTGATTTCAATATGTTTTGTTTTTTAGTGTTGCACTGGGTTTATGGAAAGATTTACAACACTAATATTATCACACATAATAGGTATGGTTTTAAAAGAAAAACCAAAGTCAATCAAAGTGTGTTTCATCCAAAGTACCTGTGTACAACAACTGGCTGCAATATATTCCACTTCGGCGGTTGATAAAGATACGCAAGATTATTTCTTGCTGTACCAAGATATTAAGCATCCTCCCAAGAATTGGTAATTTCCACTTGTACTCTTCCTTTCTACCTTACATCCAGCATAATCCGCATCGGTGTAGGCAATAAGATCAAAACAAGATTGTTTAGATTACCATAAGCCATAATTATATGATGAAATCAAATATCTCAAAATACGTTTAACAGCTATTAAATGGGATTCGTTGGGGCAAGCTTGGAATCTAGCCCACAATCATACCACAAACATAATATCCGGCCTACTACCCGTTAAGGAAAGCAAGCTACCGATCATACCTCTATCCCTTTCTTCATCAACCTTTTTACCTTTGTCATTTTTCTCAAGCTTTAATGATGAGCTCATTAGAGTGCCAATACCTTTTGCATCGCGTATCCCGAATCTCTTGAGAAGTTCCTTAGTGTACTTCTCTTTATTGATGAAGATGCCTTCTTTAGTTTGCTTGATTTGTAGTCCAAGAAAGTAGGTCAATTCTCCCATCATGCTCATTTCAAACTCCTTTTGTATAAGAAAGGCAAATTCTTCACATAAAGAGACATTAGTAGCACAAAAAATAATATCATCAACATAAATTTGGACAAGAAGAAGACTATTGTTACAAGAGGTTCTTGTAAAAAGAGTAGTGTCACCACACCTCTTCAAAAATTGTTTTAAAGAAGAAAACCACTTAATTTTTCATACCAAGCTCTTGGAGTTTGTTTTAAACCATAGAGTGCTTTTGAAAGTTGTAAACATAGTTTGGAAATTTTTCATGCACAAAACCGGGAGGTTGTTCAACATAAACTTCCTCCCAATATCACCATTTAGAAAAGCACTCTTAACTCTATTTAAAAAAGCTTGAATCCTTTAAAACAAGCAGAAGCTAAAAGCATCCTAATGGATTCAAGTCTAGCAACCGGAGCAAAAGTTTCATCAAAATCTATGCCCTCTTCTTGATTGAATCCGTGGGTAACAAGTATAGCTTGTTTCTAATAAAATCTTTGGATTCATTTAGTTTATTTCGAAAAACCTATTTCAAGACAACAGTGGGGTGATCCCCAGGTCTTGGGACCAAAGTCCAAACTTTGTTTCTTTCAAATTGATTTAATTCCTCTTGCATAGCAATAATCCAAAATTCATTAGACAAGGCATCATCAATAAACTTAGGCTCAATTTGAGATAATAGGGCAAAGTTATCAATAAATTGCCTTCTTATTCTTACCCCTTGTGATACATCACCCATGATTTCATCCTTGGAGTGTCCCTTTAGATATATCACATCTTGAGGAAGACTTTGAGTTTCTTGATCATTTTCTTGTTTTTCCTCAATCTCTTCTTCCTCTATAGCATGTTCTTCTATTGTTTGAGTGTACAATGGTTGGTAGCTTAAAGAGTTATATATGTCATCATCATCTTTGATGTCAAAAATGTTAGTGTCATCAAAATTTACATGAATAGACTCTTCAACACACAAAGCTCTTTTGTTATAAATTCTATAGGCCTTTTTGTTTGAAGAGTAACCAAGAAAAATTCCCTCATCAGATTTTCTATCAAACTTCCCAAGATTGTCCTTGGTGTTTAAAATAAAGCATTTGCATCCAAAAACTTTGAAACAGCCAATTGAGAGGGTTTTGTTTAAAATGAGTTCAAAATGAGTTTTCTTTAAAAACGGTCTCAAGAGAACATGATTCATAATGTAGAATGCAGTGTTAATGGCCTCGGCCCAAAAATATTTAGGAAAGCAGTTTTCACAAAGCATTGATCTTGCCATTTCTTGTAATGTAGGTTTTTCCTTTCCACAACACGATTTTGTTATGGGGTTTTCGCAGCCGAAAAATTGTGTTATGCCAAAATCATCACAAAGTTTTGTAAAATCTTAGTTGTTAAATTCACTCCCATTATCACTTCTCATAGAGATTAATTTGCAATCAAGGGAGGTTTGCACCTTTTTTTGAAAAGTTTGACAAATTCTTGAAATGCCTCATCCTTTTGGCTCAAAAACAAAGTTTAAGTAAATCTTGAGAAGTCATCCACTAAGCATAACTCTTCCCACCAAGACTAGTGGTCTTCATTGGTCCAAATAAATCCATGTGAATGAGTTCTAAAGGTTTTGAAGTTGAAATCATTTTCTTTGGTTTAAAAAAGGCCATAATTTGTTTTCCAAATTAGCAAGCATCACAAAAATTTAGTTTTCTCAAAATGAATTTTTGGTAAACCTCTAACAAGTTCTTTTGAAGAAAGTTAGTTCAATAAGTCCATACTAACATGACCAGCCTTCTATGCCACAGAAATGCATCATCATCATGAACCGAGAGACACTTTAAGTTTTGAGAGATAAGACCTTCAAGATGAAAGACATAGACATTTCCAACTCTTTTAGCAACAAAAATAGTTTTATTTTCATGCTTATCAATGATAGCAGAAGAATCACTTTCAAAAACAACCTTTTGCCCATTACCACACAATTTTGACTAATACTAAGAAAATTGAATTTTAAATCATCAATTAAAAGAACAACATTAATAAAAGAAAGGAATCATTACCAATGTTACCTATAGCAATGATTCTTCCCTTCTTCTTATCTCCAAAGGTGATGAAGCCACTTTCGATTTCTTTAAGCTCATTAATAAGAGAAGCGTTCCCAGCATAAGCCTTGAGCAACCGCTATCCAAATACCACTTAGATGACCTTGATTTGTGTTCCTACAAAAGAAGAAGTAGAAATGACATTTGGTACCCATATCTTTTTGGGTCCATGAATGTTAGTTGAATTTTTATTTTTTATTTTATTTTCCAAACGGTTTTTACTCCCCTTTCAATGTTTCTTTTTATAAACATTTTGTGGCTTTATGACCACTCTTTTCACAACAAGTGCAACAAAGGTGTGAGAGGGATGAGGAAGTTTTTACAAAATATGTTTGTTTAGAAGAAGTATTGGTATGATTATATTCAATTCCGCTTTTATCAATAGGTGATCTTTGAGAAGCAAGAAGCTTTACAAAATTTTCTTTTCCTTTTGTAAACTTTTCAATACATAGGGTGAGGTCACTCACCTTTTTCTTCAAATCATTATAATCTACCATGCATTTCTCAATAGAGAGAACCTTTTCACAAAGATTTTTGTTTTCTAAAATGAGTTTTTGAAATTCTAACTTTGAGAAGTCATTTTCCTTTTTCAAAACTTCTAGAGATTCAAAGAGAGTTTTGTTTTCACAAACAAGTTTTAAGTTTTCATTTGATAGGTTATCAATCTTATCCTTTATCTCTTTGTTCTTTTTGGTGATCTTTTCCAATTCATGATACATTTCAGTGAGCAAAGAATTAAGATCATCATCATCATAAACAAGAATTAGATAAATTAGAAGGTGAAAATTATACCTCATTTTCTAATGCCATGAAGCATAGGTTGGCCTTTTCTTCTCCTTCACTTTTGCTTAAGTCTTGATCCCAAGCTTCTATTAGGCCCTTGCCTTTCTTTTTTCTCTTTAATGCCTCAAGCTTTGCTTCCAAAGCTCCTTTTTCTTTTTCGATGGCTTTGGGACAATCGGCTACAAGATGGTCGGTGCTATTATGTTCAAAGCACCTAGTCTTTAAGAGTGATGAACTTTGTCCTCCTTTCTTGAATGGAGGTTTCTTTCCTCTATTGTTGAAGCCTTTCTTGTAGAATCTTTTAAATTTCCTCATTACCAAGGCCATGTCCTCATCACCATCAATCTCATCTTTATTGTTTGATGATCATGTTTGATCATCCTCATTCACTTTGAGTGCTATGCTTTTTCTTCCTTTGTATTCATCTTCAATTTCATTTAATCTTTTTTATTTTTATCTCATAGGTGAGGAGAGATCCTATGAGTTCTTCAATAAGAAGTAGTCTCAAATCTTTTGGTTCCTCAATGGCAGAGTTTTTGGTTGCCATGCCTTTGGGAGTGCATCAAGAATCTTTCTATTTACTTCTCCCCTTGTGTACTGTTTCTCATATGGCTTTAGGCCATTAGTGATGTTGGTGAACCTTGTGAACATGTCGCTAATGCTTTCATTTTATTTCATCATGAATAGCTCATAATCTCTCACCAACATAGCCAAATTTGATTCTTTCACTTGGTTGGTGCCTTCGAGAGTTACTTCAAGTAACTTCCAAATTTCATGAGCCAAATCGCATCTGCTCACTCTATTGCATTCATTAGCATCTAAGGCACAACTTAATATGTTCACAGCTTGAAAGTTTAGAGTCATCTTCCTTGAGTCAAGCTCATCAAATTCTTCAACCTTCTTGACTTTTCAATCTTTTGATGAACATAAGGTCCTTTCACTACAATGCTCCAAAGATCAAAGTTAATAGAGAAAATATAAATTCTAATTCTTGACTTCCAAAAAGTGTAGTTAGTTCCATTAAAAAGAGAAGGCCTATTTGTAGAAGAGCCTTCTACATAGGGTAGGTTTGAAATACTAGCCATTTTGAAAAGGATATTTTGCTTCTTAGGATGTTAAGCCTTAAAATGAAGATCCGCTCTGATATCAATTGAAAAACCTTGGGGGTGAATAAGGTTTTTGGATGATAAAACACCTTTTTTAAACAATTTTAGAATTGAAACTACTTTCAAGAACAAGGATTATATATAGTAAGCATGCAAAAAGAATATAACGCACAAGGAAAAGAGACAAAATATTTATAGTGGTTCACTCTCTCAAGAGTTACATCCACTAACTTGAGACTCAACTCAAGGATTTCACAAATCCACTATTTTTAAAGTTTGTTACACAAAACACAATAAGGATCACCCTTCAAGGGTTTTACACAAAAACCTCAAAGCTTACACAATACACCAATACAATAAACTATCAGAGGATCACCCAAAGGGTTTTCCACAAACCTTTGATCACGATAAAATAATGAGAAGGGTAATGAACAATGTTACCAAATGAGCTTAAGTAGGGAAAGATGCAACTCAACAATTGTTTCAACAGGCTCCTCTTTTCTTCTTCCTTGACAAATGATCAATAATAAAGCTCCAAGAAGATTCTTCTTTTAGTTTTTTGCAAGATAAAGATGGTTGAAAAATGAACCTTAAAGCTCTTTAAAAGTTCTTAAATGATCTCAATTTTGATTTCAGCAACTTGGTGAATTTATTGGAGATCAAGGCTCAATTTATAGAAGAAAGGAAAAAATTGACGGTTACTCTGTCTATAACGGTAACATTTTAACAGTAAAAAAATTGGAAAACCGGATGAACAGTTTCTAAAAATGGATGTCCAATTTCCTTGCAAAAGGAAAATCAGATGAGCCCTTTTTAAAATAGGAAGACCGCTTTTGTTTCACAGAAAGAATCAGATGATCTCTTTAAAAAAACGGACGATCGATTTTTCTAAAGCTAAAAAAATCGGACGATCGATTTTTCTTTTCCTTTGGAAAAGTCGAATGACCGGTTTTGAAATTGGATGACCCTTTTTCTTTAAGAAAGATTTGACAATCAATTTTCCTTAACAAAAAGAGCTTTCCTTCACATTTCAAAAACATATATTCTTGATATTCTTTAAAGATAAGTAAACATTCAAAAACATCAAAAACTCCATCAAGAATACTTAGCTTTTTCAAGAATAGTTTGTAAAATATTTCAAGCAAGGAGCTTCCATACTTGATCAAAAATCAAAGATAAAATTTAGGAAGTTTTACAAAGTACTTTAGCATATCCCTAACTAAGACATAAGTCTTCAAGGTCTTCAATGGTTTGATTATGTCTTGATCTTGGAATGGCTTGATCTTTTCTTCTTCATTATGTCTTGATCACCAAGATCTTTTGCTTCTATGTAGTGTAGCCTTGAGACTCCAAAGATGCTTCTTTTGTTCTATAGAAACTAAGCTTAATAATCATCACACAAACATATGTTATTCATAATTAAAATCATATGCAATAATGCCCTTAGGGCAAACATATATCATTTATATGGTTGTTTAGCGTTTTAATAATTCAATTGATATCATTTTTTGCAGTTCTCTGACTATTTATATTACCCATGCCAAGATGAAGAGGGATAGAATAAGTGGACGTAACAAAGTAGAAGAAGTACGGTATCGCTGTTTGGAAAAAAGGTATACGTGCTACTGGAGAAACTCTTATGATACAAACGTCCTTAGTGATATTATTATTGTGCACCCACTATCTATTGCTATGATGAAGACATGGCCTTATGTAGTTATAATGGACACGACGTACCAAAACAAAAAACAAGCGAGTTGCTTTAATAAATATGTGGTTTAGAATTATACGTGCATTTTATACTTGTTTTTTAGTTGGTTTTTATGTTAGTTGATTTTTTAAATATTGTTTTAGTTGATATCATATTTATTATTTTATTTTTTATGTTAGGATGTTAATATTACTTTAGATGAATTAGTATAGTTTTACTAGTTTTAATGCATACAAAATTAGGTTTAGTATATTTGTAAGTTAGTATTTAGGCAAATCGTACAGTGTGACTGATTTTGCTCCGTTAGTAGTAGCGTGAAACACATAGTGAAAAGCAATTAAAAACAAAAACACATACGACACAACAATTGGTAACGCAGTTTGGCCAAGCCTACGTCTGTAGGGCCATGCCTAGAAAGCAATCCACTAATAACTGTCAACACAGTACAAGAAAACATCTAGCTCTTTTACGCATCTAGTGTTTCCCTAGTGGTGTCGGTGCAGACTCACTTTGCACACTGCACAGTTGAATCCCTTCATATCTTCAAGGTTTCCCCTTAGCGTGTGGCCACTTGGACTTGAACTCTATTTAATCCTCAACATCGTTGAATTGCACCAGCACTTCTATTCCTAGAAGCTATAGTCTTCAAAACAAGAACTCCATTGAATTATAAAGGATGAACAACAAGAATCAATAGAGAATCACAGTGTTTAAAGTTTGTGATAGTACAAACTTAACCACCATGAACCACCGTCTTCTCTCTTGCAGAATGTCTTCGAAGCATTGCAGAACGGCTAACCTTAATCTTCAATTGCAATGCTTTAGTTATAGATATTGAAGCTCATTGGTTAGTCTTGTATTTCCTAATGAACTTGTCCCAAGGATTTAGTTTCCAAATAACACTTCTAGTTTAGATTCCCTGTAAGTCCTATTTTCTGACCTTTCCTTATGCTTTCAAATTTCCTTAACCGGACTTCCATATCAAAGCTCATAAACATTTGATTCTTCAGGATTTACCATGTTTCCTAAAATGATGCTAATACACAGTACTGCTACAAACCTGTAGCTTTTGTGTCATCCCATGATCAACATATGTGGCCATACTCAAGTTATGTGACAAGTCTCTACAATATTTAATCTCATTATAATATGTATCTTTTTATGATTAAATATTTATTATGTTAATTAGGTACAATATACCATTGTTTGAGGCTATTGGGATGACTCATACGAGGAGAAATTTCACTATAGCTATTGCGTTCATGCAGAATTAACAGGCTGCTACTTATCAGTAGGTACTTGAGCAGATTAAGAAATTATATTTCGAAAGGAGTCGTCATTGTTATAACCTACAAGGAGAGGGGGTTGATACGTGATCTTTGTAGTATTCAATAATTCTTACCACATATTATGCATGAGACACATTTCCGAAAAATATCATAGGAAAGTTAACTCTGATTATTAAAACGAAAGAAAAAGCCGAATTGTTTGTAGATACGACTTGGCGAAGATTAATTTACTCATACACTCTTAAAGGGTTCAATAAGAAATTGGAAAATTTGAAGACCAAGTGGAGCAAGCTGCCAGCTCCTTTGGGATACTTGTTTTACGAGTGGTTAAATACATGTCCCTCACAGATTTGTGAGGGTTTGGATAGGCTAGATTTTACACTTCGGGTCAGAGATAACGAGTCGAGTTGAGAGCGAATACTCATTATTGAAGACATGGCTTTCAACATACCATGGTGATCTAGATACAATATTCTTGAATATTGACAATTTTGATTAAGGGGAAAATTGTTGAGATTAGAACCACATTGTAAAATCAAATCTAGTGTTATCCAAGCTTTGTTACAATGTGAGTTATTGCCCAAGCTTTGCTAAAATGTGAGTCATTTGGCAATGATGATTGTGACCACAAAGATAAAATAAAGCCCCAAAGATCAGTGTTGACCCTAATAATCTATGCAGGTATTGGATTAGACATCTAAACGGCCTGCCTTATGCATGCAACTTCATTAAAAGGTACCAAGGTTACTTCCCTCTACAGCTGTCGGATGTTCACCCTTTCTAGATGTCTCTCGTAATAAATAGCGCATCGAGGAGCACTAACCAACAACTGTCTCAAACATTTGATATGGACCATCAGATGCGGGAGCTGATGAGTATTCTAGAGTAGTTCAACACTAGACCTCCATCACATATTCGTGAGTTGCTAATAATTATGTGATTAAAACTAATTAGTTTTTTAGTTAGTATGTTAGTAATGTTAGTTCACTATGTTAGTTCATTTTTTATATATTGTTTTCGTTCATGGTATTAAATATAAATATATTGTTTATGTTGTATATTGTTGTAGGTTAATTGTTTATATTATAAATTTAAATTTTTTTTACAGATGATGTAGTGGCAACGGTGTGCGAAAGACATCTTACATCCTTTTATTCCAGCAGACCTTCCCGGGCCACAGTCGATTGCTCCAACCATAATCATCACTAAAGGCTGAAGAAAGACTGATTCTATATAGAGGGACAAGTCACAGTGGGGGCATATTGCTATTGCCCATGAGAAAATGAAAAAAACTAGTGGATCAGGTTTTGGCTCTGGGAGAAGATCGGGTTTCGGTTTTATCGTCGTCATCATCATGTCAGGAATTTGATTGACCCTTTATAGCCTCAGTTTGTAGACTGGAGGAATTGGTACAAATGGAATTTTCCCTTCAACAGATCTTCCTCCCACAATAGTTTTCAATTGATCATAACTTGTGTAATTTATTTTGATTTTATATGTTAACATATTTTATTCATATTCTACTATGTGGAAATGCAATATGTTTTCAATCCTACTTATTGAACATACAAAGGAAAGATGGGGAATTAAAAAAAAAAAAATATAGTAATAAAGTGTTCAAATGAAAGATACATGACATAAAAGAAAATACAAATAATGGTAATAAAATCTAAATACGCGTCTGACGATACTGCCTCACAATCCAACATATCTCTCTGTACCTCCCTAGTCCTAGTGTCGCATCATCAGTATCCTCATCAACAACAAAGGGATCTAAGGTGTACATCACAATGATAGGATGTGGCTGAGCTGGTAGAGAGAAGTCAACGTTATCAGGTAGTCTTTCAGGATTGTACTCAAGGGTGTGAGTGACGTCGATACCATGCACTGCAGAGTGCAGGCACTGGAGGGCATAGTAATCGTCCTCATAATATCAACATCAACACAATGGCTTATTGCCCGTTAGGTATGCATCACAACGTAACTCTTGCCCTTAGCCTAGCAATAAGAATCAATCAGCCTAATAACACTGCTCACTAGAACATCCTGTCCCCGCCCGAACTGTCATAAAACTCTCTTGGGCACGTGGGGCTCTACAATATTGAAGAAGGATAGAAGGCTGTGGTAGGTGCTAAACCATATACCATATATCTCCTGAGACAGATACAGTATCCAACTTACCTCAGAAGCGGACATGAAATCCAACTGCATCCGATAGTCCAGTAATGTAACACCGCAAGCTTTGTGACTACTCATATCAAACATATAAATATACTATCTGCGGGAAAATGCTCCAAGTCTCAATGGTGGGGCAAACATGGGGAAATATAGGTATATCCATGCCTACGACATAATTAAATAAAAACTTCTAATAAATAAGATATTAGTATAAAAGGAAAGAAAATTCAAAGTGTAAGTAATTAAATAATATATTATAACAATTAAGACATAAATACCTCCAACACTGAGTAACAACCTCCTAACTCCCTCAAACTTGATCGTGACGCCTGATCCAGATTCATGTACAGCCACACCAACATCGCAGCTTCTCATGCCATCTTATGACACCCGTGGTAATTCTTCACTATCGGCCATAGCTTGTACACTATTATGTTCAGACTGCTCTCGTCGGTGAATAATGAGTTCTAGACAATAAAAAGGACATAGGCTACTGATCTAATCTTCGTGGTAAGCTGACTACTGTCACAAAGGACTGGCTATCCTTCAAGACATGGTTGAAGCTAATGCCCTGACTCCAACGGCGCCTCGAGAGACTATCTTATTACAAAAGAAAAAGAAGGGCATGCTTTGGCAGCTCATGGTGGAGTACTCTCTGGCTTGGGTTGACCAAGGATAGGAAATCTACTGATGCGGGAAAAAGACTATTGAGTGTAACCTCGTAACTAGATAGACAATTTGTTTCATTCTCTTTGCTGACATTGATTCATCCTTATCTTTTTCCAGCCCGACTTTTGAGTAAGGAGTCGAGCAAAGGTACTACCAAAGTCCCTGCTCACTATCTAGACGATCTCGACCCAATCAAACTCGTGTTAAGAGCATCACCATATGCCGGTATACCGAGTATCGAATCCACATTGTACAAAAGTGTAATGGTTATCTCATTGAATGACATGTAAAAAGAGTTGGTATCCGGCTACCACCTCTCCACAAACACACTTAAAAGCACACATGTGAGTGCTGGAGCACGTAGGACTGTAGGTGACAAGTCCTGATGTAGATGCCATCTACTTGACAACTGTGCTACTCGGTGTTCATGACGTAAGTGCCGTGTAGCGGGAACGTATCTTCAACACAGGCCACTCCTGCATATATATTAATACAAAACCATAAATATAGAAATTGTAAAATTTATCGATTCATAATAAATTATATAGAAGAATTAAAAATGTAAAATTTACTTGTTCGTTCCATATAGTTGCGGCGATGGTCCACTGTATGATCGAAGGATATCAGGATCCTGTGGACCTCTCCAAGCAGGTCCTTTATACTCCCAAGAATTATCATGTAGCTGCACCTTCGCCTTCTTTTAACCCCTTAGAGGCTCAGTAGGTCAGGTCGATGGAACTGATTTACCGACTGTTGCAGACCAGGACCCCCTGACAATTCTCAGCGCATTTCTCGCTACAGCTATAATACCTGCCATTACGACCCAATGCCAATGTAGGAACCTCAGCAATCCTCTCCTCACTCTCAACCATCACCTCATCTCCCTCCTCCTCACCTCCCTCCTCCTCTCCTAAATATCCCATGCCTCTCCTTCCGCCTGAAATAAGTTCTCAAGACCTTTATCTCTCCCTACCTGAACTAAGGCCTCACCACCTGTATAGGAAGTAGAAGCAACTTAATAGCTCTTGTGGTTATGTAGGACGAGTGACAGGACCTTTCTCATAAGATCATCTACGAATGAAAGCCCTATCTATGTATCTGTACATTCATAAATGAATGGTTGCTATATATAGAAGTCAATAAAACCAGGCCTAGTAGAAGATGAGGATAGTTGGTATGAATGAGGGTGTGAAGATGAATATGGCTGATATGGTAAGGGTGTGTAAGGGTCACGAAGCATATGAATCCTAGTAGAAATCGGAAGAAGTTGGATCTAAGACCCAAGTGCATCGTGATGTAGGAGTGATGGGTATGTCAGAAGTGCTATGCCCACCTCTCACTACCTGGGAAAAAGTTGTCACCCTACAACCATGAAGACGACCGCTCGCGCCAGTAACAGGACCTAAATCACCATCTCTCCTACGTGGCTGCTCATGATCCATCTAAACGAATTTAAAATAAACATAAATAACTGTGTATATATCTACCTAATTATTCACTTATTAAATAATTATTATTACTACCTGTATATTTAATCTCTAATTATTAATTAAATTTAATTATTATTTTTAATAATTGAAATGTCAACATGTTTAATTATGATTTATTCTCTAAATTTCATTTAATCTCTATTTTTAATAATTCAAATGTCTAATTTTTTAATTATTATTTAATCTCTATTTTTATATTTCAAATGTCTAAGTGTTTAATTATTATGTAATCTCCAAATTTTATTAATCTCCATTCTCAATAATTCAAATGTCTAAACGTTAATTAAATCTCTATATCTACAAATGTTAATTAAATAGCTATTTAGTATCTAAATGCTTATTAATACTTTAAATTATAAGTAAACATTCACACTAATAACATAATAATAACACTTAACAACATGTTTAAATTAAATTATTCATAATTATTGTAAAGATTTGCATTGTAAATTACTATATAAATTAAATACTAACATATACACATGTATACATAAATAACTCACATTATAATATAAAATTAATAAAAAAAAAAACTAACATCATTATATAATCTATTAAGAACAATTAAAATAATTAATCTTCAACAAAAATAACATTCAAAAAATGAGTTTTTGGGGCAAAAGTTAGGGCTGGCGCAAAACTAGCCTGTTCTATGCCCAGCATAGCTACAGTCCTTTGAGGGTCAGCGCTAGACTGGGCGCAGAGCAGGCTAGTTCTGCACTAACTTAGCTTTTTCCCCAAAAACTCTTTCTTTTTTTTTTTTTATGTAGATAAACGATTATATAGCAATATACTAACCTCCTTTTTTCTTTTTTAAATTCGAATAGTTGGATTTGAGAAAATTTGAGTGTGAAGTTGGTTGAAGGTAAAGGAACGTGAAAGAGAATGAAGGTAAAGGGAGAAAGAGTTTAGTTTGAAATGAATTTTTTTGCATGTTTATTTTATTTTATTGTGCGTCCTTTATCAACCCTTTACTTATAATAGAGTTACTAAAGCACACCTTTGGGTAATACTCATATATATAATTATATGTCAAGAAGAAAATCCTAGCTGAACTATCTTTGCTAAAGCCATGTCCAACAAAGCTAAGGATGACCTCAAAAATGCCCAATTTGGTGTAAAACACCCCTACTTACCCATCATACGATCCATAATCAATTTTGGTGCTAACTATATTAGAAGTTTTGAATGCCAGAAATGTGTTCTAATTTTGGTGTTGGGTGTTTTTTTTAGAAAATTTTTTAAAAACTTCAAATTTATTGGATGAACTTTATAATTTGTATTATTTTCAATTTAGTCCTATTATTTATAAACTTAGACTTTATAATTAAGTACATTGTGTTCACATGATTTTAGTTTACTAATTTAAAATAATTAGTGACAACGAGGGTGCAGCCTAACGGCAAACAACTCCACCCTTAAGTACCTCCATCTGACTTGTCAAGTGAGAGGACTTGAGTTCGAGTCACCTCGGAAGCGGCTTTATGCCGAATTTTAAGCCTTGTGCTGCAGTAGGCCTTGTGCCCCATAGATCTCCCCTGGATTAGTCACGAAATCTCGAACACCAAGTAAAAGAAAATTATTGGATCAAGTAGCACAACAAATTAGCCCAACATAAAAAATATTTTTACTATAATTATATGAAATATTGTAATATATCAAGGTCGATCCCACAAGGACTTGCACTTAACTACCAAAAACGCTATTCTCTCTAATCCAAACCGACAAACTGGGTGTTGTAATTACTTAAAACTAACAAATTATGTAGTAACAATTAATGGTGAAACTTAACTAGGACTAATGCTTTGACTAGTGTTCTACCAATGCAATGCAGTGCCTTTTCTTACTAAACCGATTTTAATCTCACGATTAACTATAGGAATTCCCTTAATTAGAAATAAGCTTGATCTCTTGGCGCAAAGACCCTATCTTTAGTTAATAACCTACTTTATCTCTCTGCAGATTAGTTAACTAAAAACGCATTACACTAGGTAGATTTCTGAGTTTTCACAATTTCCCAATTGATTACTCACATGAACTACACCTAGAAATTGCTACATCCTCTTGCTAATTTTACTAGATGTTCTTGTTACTCAGTTCCTACTCAATTTATCTCTACTAGGTCTAAAAAAAAAGTATGACATCAGCAAGAGATGGCCTGTCAATCACAAGCATTAAGGATTAATCGTAAGAAATATCGATAAAGTAAGAAAATTTACATCATCGCATCAATAGAAACACATCGTCTTTTGCATTAGCCCTAGTTAAAAAGGGTTTAGCCACTAAATGCCATAAAAATAATAAACCTCTCGAAGAACATCTTCGAATCACAAGTAAAACAAAAGAAGTAAAAAAAAACATGCCTTAGACTTGACTCTGTGTTCTTCATCTTCTTCACCTTCATAGCTGTCTTCGAGAATTGAAATCAGAAAATTACTTAATGAATGGATGCCCTAATGGCTCAAAAGTACTAAATATAAGAAGCCTAAACCTAGGACAAAGTAGTGTTTAATTAACTTACGAAGATGTGAAATATGGAAATTTCGTCCAGAAAATCCTTGGAGAATCTTGAAGATTTAGCCCCTTTAAAATGAAGTCCGGTGCAGGTCTTTTGACTGTCCAACGTCCTACTCTAGATCACTTTTCTTCATAAAATGCCCAAAGTCCAACGCCATTCTTCTGTATGTCCAAGGCTGGTCTTTCTCTTTAAGTCTTGATGTATTATTTTTATCTTTTCACAGCGTAAAATGTCTGTTATGCCCCTGTAGTCAACACACAAAAAATGAGTTTCATCTTCCTTATTAGGTCGAATGATGTGCATATCTAACACAAAATTACACATAACACTATGGAAAATATAGATAAATCTACGATTTATCAACTACTCCCCACTTAGACTTTGGTTGTCCTCGAGCAAAACTCAAAGAAACTTCAAGGTCAAGAACTCTTTGAGAATGTAATAAAAAATGAAGCTCCAAGATGCAAAAATCTAGATGCCCAATCAAGATAATATAAAGACAAGAGAGATGACCCCAAAAAGACAAAGAGACTCATGAAGAATGAAACAATAGGTTTCCTTCAACCATACTCCAAACCACAAAGCATATCAACCAATTGAAATATGGCTATCAAGAAATTCAATCCAAACATACTCATGATCGAGTTTCAAAACTCTAGTTTCCAGATTCAAGTAAACTGAAAAGTGCTATCAAACAAACTTTTCACTCAGCAAAGTCATTCAAAAACACTCTCAAGAGATTAAACAAACTAAGCAACACTTCAATAAACAAAGAAGTTAAGCAAAATGCAGTCATAGGCTTGTAACCATGCACTCTCTCCAATAATGAGGCTTAGCTAATAACCTCGAGCCAAATAGGGCTTTTTAGCTTGAAACTTTAAGCTAGGGACATAGCTGTCAAATGAAGGGAAAGGATTAAACAAGAAACAAGAGAATGAAGTAACAGACGTGTTGAGCCTTACCTTCTCCCTTAGATATTATATTCCTTTAAAAATTTCCCACATCAAACACACAACTCCCTACTTACAATGTTAAAATTTTTTCACGGGAGTAATTATATGCAAGACTAATGATCATACTAGCCTCCATTGTGAGCTGTTTTTTTTTTTTTTTTTCTTTCTTTCTTCTCTTTTTTCAAACATTTTCTTAACAAATTTTTTTCAGCTCATTTTTTCATTCAACTCATCTGTTTGTTTCAAGCACTATTCAATCTCTCTTCAATCACTTCAGTAAAATCAATCTCTCGCTCCCCTTTTTAAAGTCTCTTTACCTCTCTTTTAATCTCAAGATGATCTTATTCCCTCAAAAGATTCTTGCGATTCACTCTCTTGAGAGAGACAAGATAAAAAATTCTCTTTAGCTAAAGGTAGGTAATTTAGGCTTTTAAGAAAAAATTTTGCGAATGGTGGCTTTAACCATTCTTTTCAAAGAGGCTCAAAAGGGAACTAGAGATAAAATGTAACATGGGATTAAGCTAGAAAGCTCAAACTATTAAAAGAAGGCCTTATATCATCCCCTAGTAAATCAGCAAAGTCTTAAATTTCGCCTCAAGAATGCAAAGAGACAAGTTCTAGTGCATAGCTTTTAGGAAAATATTTTAAAAAGAGTCTAAAATTTATGAAAACAAAAATGAGTGCAAACAAAATTCTATGCTAACTTCAAAATAAGAAGATTAAAGTCTTTTCAATCCACAAGTGTAGACAACACAAGTCAAGACAACTTTTCACAAGAGTATGTGCTTTTCTCTTTTTTAAAATAGCTATAAAAAAATCAAAGTTTCAGCTCATGGCTTTAGGCATAGCCTCAGGGGAACATAAACAAACAAAGTATGCAGAAAAAAAAATTGTAACAAAGAATAAGAACAACATGATACGAAATAATCAAACAAAAAAGAAACAAAAATAGCAACAAGCAACAAAATTAAACTCCACTCCTCACTTAGAGAATGACATAAAAGACGCGTTTCACCTTACCTCCTCCCTCTATCCTTAGATCTTACTTTTCTTTACAACTTTCTCACATCAAACACACAACTCTCCACTGGTATGAATCTCCAATGCCTTGAATGAGATCCAATTTACTCCCAAGATTCAACTCTCTTCAAGAGGCTTCTTTGAACTCTAGTGATGGGAAAAGTGAGATTCCAATAAAAATTTTCAGTAGAAATTGAACAAAGAAAACTTCCTATCTTGAGGGAGAATCAACAAAGCCTAAAGAGACTTCACCTACTCTCCACACACAAGGAAGACCTCACTCCAAGCAACACTAACTATACAAAGCTAGCACCTCAAGGAGATAAAAGGACTTGGGAATAGAACAAGAACTCTTGAATTGGCTTCAAGAATCACTTGCCTACAATTGTACAATGGCTATAAAGCCCTAATTTACAAGGAAGTGGGAGAAATCCCAAGACCCCTAGTTTCTTCTCTCAAGTTTTTCTTTTAACTATATTCAATCTTCAATGTTGTGCTCAATGGCTGAATAATACAAATATATAGTGCTCCACATCATTAACTCTCAACCCTAATTGTTAATCAGCTTATGATAAGTAGATGGGTACTTAGACCACTTAATTACAAGCCAAAATAAACTTAACAATCAAAATGATGGGTCAAGGGAGTTAAAATCTCCCAAATCTTCTTCAGCCTTTCGAGACCTACCATCAACGGTAGGCCTTGCCCTACCTTGGACGGCAGCTCGAACTTCCCAAGCACTTATTTCGCTAGAACCCTATCAGCAACATTAGGGTGAACCTACCGTCGGCGGTAGGTAGCATTTCCTCTTCCCTTGCCATGACCCTACTGTGGACGGTAGCTGTACCCTATCGCCCGCGGTAGGGTTCATTCATTCTTCTCAATTTGATGTTGAATCTTGAAGATCTTCCAAACTTGTTCCTTTGGCTTTCTCTACTTACATTATGGATATCAAGAATGTTTGGTGTTTCTTTGATATTCATTTACTTCTTGCCCATGCCTTCCATGTATAATCTTAATGGTCCTTCGGAGCAAAGTTACCATTTTTTCGTTCTCCTCTTCTAACTTCCTTGCCCTCGACCTTGTAACCTGTCCTTGGAAGATGTTCATATTTTCATGCTTATCCCAGGTCATACCATACCCCCTCTCTTTAAAAAGATTCGTCTATGAATCCATTCCATCAAATAAGCAGAAGAGGCAGGCAACATTGGACACGGAAGCATTAAAAGAAGAAATATTATGAACATTACCAAAACCCTTAAGAATTGAAGAGAAAAAAGAAATAATGCGTCAAGTTTGTCTATCATCTTCTCAACACCAAAAGAATTACACAAGTGCCATACATCCTTAAATGGTCTATGAAAAGCAAAATTAGTGTGGACATAAAGGTTTAAAACAAAACCAACCACGAAATTATTAAAAACACACCACTAAAATGACACAAGATTTCTTAGAACAAGAACAGAGGTAGAAATATAGATACCTTGCAAATCACTCACAACAACAAAGTTTTCTCTCACTTCTTTAAAAAGACAATGACATGTGATACTTGGAGTTTGAAAAGAGTTCAAGAAATTTTGTAAAAACTTTGATTTCCAATTAAAGAGTATTCTTTCAAATGTTTGAGTAAAGAATTGGAAAAGGAAGTTCCGTGAGTACATCATCCTTGACAAAATTTCAAAAGGAGGGTTGACTACATGATTTTTTAAATGGAGAATGGATAAAGAAACTCTCATCCTTGTCGAATGATAAAAACAAAGCATAAGATTCAAAAGCTTTGTGATAATGTTCTTCGTTGAAAGATGTCGATAATGAAAATGTTGATTCCAACAAAGACCAAGAGCATTTGAAAATGATGAATAACTTTTATGCTTCCACAACTCTATTATTTTACACTTAAAGGAAGAAGAAATTGTCACAAGGCTTTCAAAATCATTAGATCCTCTATACTCCTTCAAGAAAGTACATTCACTAGTATCTTTAGGGGATAAGTAAAAGTAGAAACTTCCATCATTTCCAAACTCTAAGAATAACTCAAGGAAACTAAAAGTTTGGAAAGAGTCTCTCTCAAGAAAGTAGGGTTCATTCCTTCTTCTCCATTTGATGTTGAATCTTCAAGATCTTCCAAACTTATTCATTTGGCTTTCTCTATTTGCATTATGGACATTAGGAATGTTTGGTGCTTCTTTGATCTTCATTTTATCATTTCCAATGCTTTCCATGTATAATCTTAAAGGTCCTTTAGTGCAAAGCTACCATTTCTTCGTTCTTCTCTTCTAACTTCCTTGCCCTCGACCTTGGAGCCGGCCCTTGGAAGATTTTCATATTCTCATGCTTATCCGGTGGTCGTACCACCCACTTAGAATGTTAGGGAGTAATCATATGCAAGAATAATGATCATTCTAGTCTTGTCTTCTATGTGAAATATTTTTTTTTAATCTTTTTTTCTCTTTTTCCAGACATTCTCTTAACAAATTTTTTTCATCTCATTTTTTCATTCAATTCATTTGTTCGTCTCAAGCACTATTCTATCTCTCCTCAATGACTTCAATAACATCAATCTCTCGCTTCCCCTTTTTAAAAATCTCCTCACCTCTCTTTTAACCTCATGATGATCTCATTCAGATGCTTACGATTCACTCTCTTGATAAAAACAAGATAAAAATTTCTCTTTAGCTAAATGTCAGTAATTTAGGCTTTAAAGGAAAATTTTGCAAATGGTGGCTCCAACAATTCTTTTCAAGTAGGCTCAAAAGGGAACTAGAGATAAAATGTAAAATAAGATTAAGCTAGAAAGTCTCAAACTGCTCAAAGAAGGCTTTATATCATCCCCGAGTAAATCAGCCAAGTCTTAAATTTCGTCTCAGGAATGCAAAGAGACAAGTTCTAGTGTATAGCTTTTAGGAAAATATTTCAAAAAGAGTCTAAAGTTTATGAAATCACAAATGAGTGCAAGCAAAATTCTATGCCAAGTTTAAAATAAGAAGATTAAAGTCTTTTGAATCCTCAAGTGTAGACAACACAAGTCAAGACAACTTTTCACAAGAGTATGTGCTTTTCTCTTTTTCAAAATAGCCATAAAAATCAAAGTTCAGCTTATGGCTTTAAGCATAGCATCAAGGGAACAGAAACAAACAAAGTACATAAAAAGAAACTCGAACACTGAACAAGAACAACATGATGTGAAATTATCAAACAGAAAAGAAACAAAAAATAGCACCAAACCACAAGTAACTACATCATGTAGAAGTGCGGGGGTCAATTGGCCAGCTCCTGTGACTCAGGGTCATCGGAAAGGAGTGCTTGCAATAGATGGTTGAGGACTTTGAAATTTTTCTTGGTTTTTCTGTTTTATTTTTTCAAAATAAGGACCACAATATAGTAACAAAGATAAACAAAAATTCTAATGTAAAACGAAAAAGACAAGATCATTGCATGAGAAACGGAAATAGAGGAAAAAGAAGAGGTTCTCATTTATAGTCTCGAGCTTGACATCCTTTCAATATTCTTATGACCTTAAAGTGCTGGCCATGGACCTTGAAAGTTTCAGGCTTTCCACCCTTCAATTTGATGGCCGCCGATGGGTAAAGTTGAACAATTTTGTATGGACCAAACCATCTTGACCGTAACTTTCCTGGAGAAAGTCTCAAGTGAGAGTTGAAAAACAAAACTTTCTGTCCAACATAAAAGTTTTAAACCTTGAGATGTTTATCATGGATTGTTTTTGTCCTCTCTTTATAAATCTTGGCATTCTCATAAGCACCTAATCTTAACTCTTGAAGTTCATTAAGTTGGAGTGATATTTGCTCCCTAATAGCTTGCTTATATCAAAATTAAGATATTTGAGAGCCAAAGTGCTTTAAATTCTAGTTCAACAAGTAAATGACAGGCTTTACCGTAAACTAGTATATAAAGTGTCATGCCAATGGACGTTTTAAATGGAGTTCTATATGCCCATTATGCATCATCAAGCTTTAGTGACCAATCCTTTCTAGATGCACTCACTAATTTTTCAAGGATACGTTTCAATTCCCAGTTGGAAACCTCTACTTGCCTACTAGTTTGGGGTTGATATGGAGTGGAAATCTTATGAGTTACACAATACTTAGCCAACAAATTATCTAGATGCTTATTACAAAAATGAGTTCCTTCATCTCTAATTAATGCCCTAGGGATTCCGAAATGAGAAAAAATACTTTTCTTTAGCAATCTCACCACAACCCGAGCATTATTAGTTGGACTAGCAATGGTTTCAACCCATTTAGAAATATAATCTACAACAACTAAGATGTATTTATGACTCGAGGAAGAAGGGAAAGAACCCATGAAGTCAATACCCCAAACATCAAACAAATTGCACACAAGAATGTTGTTTAAAGGAATTTCATTTTTATTTGAGATATTCCCTATTCTTTGGCAAGCATTTCATTTTTTTATCATACTCATAAGCAGTTTTAAACAATGAGGGCCAATAAGAACCAAATTCAAGAACTTTATGAGTAGTCCGTTTAGCCCCAAAATCCCCCCCAACAATGCTATCATGACAATGAGCAAGAATACCATAAAAATCACAATCTGGCACACATTTTCTCAGAATATTATCCATGTACACGTAAGGATCATCCGACACATAATGCTTTAAATTGTTGAAGAACTTTTTCATTTGTTGATAAGAAAAAGTGGCAGGAAGGTACTTACCTGATATAGTTCACAAATGGTCCAAACCAAGGATTTTTACCTTTAGTGATTTCTATTAGTTCCTCTGTAGAATATGAAGGCATGGAGAGACTTTGAACAGCAATGAAAAATATATGTTAGGGAAAACTTCATTGATCTCCCCTTCCTCATGCTTATCATCCTCTATCGGCAACCTTGAAAGGTTTCTGTAATGACCTTCTCCGATCCCTTCTTGTCTTTGATAGTAGTATCAAATTCTTTGAGGAGAATCCATCTCAAGCATCGGGGCTTTGAATCCTATTTAATCATAAGTTACTTTAAGGTATCGTGATCAGTATAAACAGTTACCTTAGTACCAATCAGATATGATCTAAACTTATCAAAAGCAAAAATCAAGCCAACAACTCTTTTTCAGTGGTTGCACAATTAACTTGGGCAGGATTCAAAGTACGACTAGTATAATAAATGGGTCGAAAATACTTATCCCTCCTTTTCCCAAGCACAACTCTTACTGCGATGTCACTGGTAAAGTCCAGTCTGAGGCCACCAAGATGGATGTTGTCACCAACTTCTCCTTCAAGGTATTAAAAGCCTACAAACAATCATAAGAGAAGTTATAAGGAGTATCCTTTAGTAAGAGACTAGTGAGAGGTTTAGAGATTTTTTTTAAAAAAAAAAATCCTTTATAAACCGTCTATAAAACCCGACATAGATTAGGAACCCTCTTAAAGTCTTAAGATTCATTGGAGGAGGTAGTTTTTCAATGGTATCCACTTTAGCCTTGTCTACCTCAATTCTAGCTTCTGTAACCTTGTGACCTAGAACAATTCCTTCTTGTGCCATTAAATGGTACTTTTCCCAATTAAGCATAAGATTAGTCTCTTCACATCTTTGTAAAACTCTTATAAGGTTAGATAAATAGTTATAAAAGAAGAGCCAAAAACAGAGAAGTAATCCATTAAGATTTCCATAAAATGTTCCACCATGTCATGAAAGATAGAAATCATGCATCTTTGAAAAGTGGCAGGACCATTACATAAACCAAAAAGAAGTCTGCTATATGCAAAAGTGCCATAAGGGCATGTGGATGTGGTTTTTTTCTTGATCTTCAAGACTAATGGCAATTTGAAAATATCCAGAATAACTATCAAGAAAAAAAGTAACATGCATGGCCACTAAGTCTTTCTAGCATTTGATCAAGGAAGGGACGGGAAAGTGATCTTTTCTAGTGGCAACATTTAACTTATAGTAGTCAATGCAAACTCTCCACCCCATTACAAGTCTAGTAGGAATTAAATCATTGAATAATTTTCAACAACAGTAAACCCCCCTTTCTTAGGAATAACTTGTACTGGACTTACCCACTTACTGTCTGAGATAGGGTAGATGATACCTATATCTAGAATCTTGATTACCTCTTTTTTTACCACATCTTGCATAATAAGATTTAACCGCCTTTGAGGTTTTGCCAACGGCTGGTGCTTTTCTTCCATGAGAAATTTGTGCATGCAAATAGATGGGCTGATTTCGTTAATGCAAACCCGAGCTCCACTTGGAAAAAACCCTTATGGTATCTCATACACATTCCGACGATTGCACTAATGTGACTTGCAAACAAGGCTGACGGCTGGACCAACATCCAACTGAGAGAGGACAGATCAAGAAAAAAATATAGGGTAAACCCAAAAAAAATTTCAAGGACCTCCACTGTCTATGGCAAGCACTGCCTCCAGTGACTCTGAGTTGTAGGAGCTGCCTGACTGACCCGCATACTTCCACATGATGCATCAAATAAGAGGAGTGTCGCTTTCCTTTTATCTTGTACAATTTTTGCATCATTAAGGACAATGGCGATTTCTAAGTAGGGAGTGGGGTTTAATTTTATTACTTGTGGTTTGTTGCTATTTTTGTTTCTTTTTTGTTTGATTATTTCTATCATGTTGTTCTTATTTTGTGTTAGAGTTTTTCTTTCTGCGTACTTCGTTTGTTTTCGTTCTCCTGAGGCTATGCTTAAAGCTATGAGCTGAAACTTTAATTTTTCATGGCTATTTTGAAAAAGAGAAAAGCACGTACTATTGTGAAAAGTTGTCTTGACTTGTATTGTCTAGACTTGAGGACTCAAAAGATTTTAATCTTCTTATTTTGAACTTGGCATAGAATTTTTTTGTACTCATTTGTGATTTCATAAACTTTGGACTCTTTTTGAAATGTTTTCCTAAAAGCTATGCACTATAACTTGTCTCTTTGCATTATTGAGGCTAAATTTAAGACTTGGCTGATTTACTCAGGGATGATATAAAGCCTTTTTTGAATAGTTTGAGCCTTTCTAGCTTAATCCCATGTTACATTTTATCTCTAGTTCCCTTTTGAGCCTATTTGAAAAAAATGGTTGAAGCCACCATTTGCAAAAAATTTTCTGCAAAGCCTAAAATACCTACACTTAGCTAAAGAGAATTTTTTATCTTGTCCCTCCCAAGAGAATGAATCTCGAACACCTTTTGATCATCTTGAGGTTAAAAGAGAGGTGAAGAGACTTTAAAAAGTGGGAGCGAGAGATTAATGTTATTGAGGAGAGATGGAATAGTGCTTGAAACGAACAAATGAGTTGAATGAAAAAATGAGCTGAAAAAAATTTGTTAGGAAAATGTTTGAAAAAAGAGAAAAGAAATAGAAAAAAGAAAAAAAACAGCTCACCATGATTGGCTAGTATGATCATTATTCTTGCATATGATTACTCCCAGGAAAATGTTAATATTTTAAGTGGGGAGTCGTGTGTTTGATGTGGAAAGTTGTAAAGGAAAGTAATATCTAAGGATGAAGGGAGGAGTTAAGGTACAATACCTCTTTTACTTCATTTTCTTGCATCTTGTTTAATCGTTTCCCTTCGTTTATCAGCTATATCCCTAGCCTAACATTACAAGCTAGAAAGTCCTATTTGACTCAAGTTTATTAGCTAAGCCTCATTAGTGGAGGGAGTGAATGGTTATAAGTCTATGACTGCATTTTGTTTAATTTCTTTGTTTATGAAAGGTTGCTTAGTTTGTTTAATCTCTTGTGAGTTTTTTTTAATGACTTTTCCTAGTGGAAAGTTTGTTTGATTGAACTTTTAAGTTTACTTGATTCTGGGTACTAGAGTTTTGAAAATTGATCTTGAATATGTTTGGATTAAATTTCTTCATAGCCACATTAAATTGGTTGATATGCTTTGTGGTTTGGCGTATGGTTGAAGAGACCTATCATTTCATTCTTCTTGAATCTCATTTGTCTTTATGGAGTCATCTTTCATGTATTTATATTATCTTAATTGGGCATCTCGGAGCTTCATTTTTGTTATTACATTCTCAAAGAGATCTTGATCTTGATGTTTCTTTGAGTTTTGCTTGAGGACAAGCAAAGTCTAAGTGGGGAGTAGTTGATAAATCGTAGATTTATCTATATTTTCCACAATTATGCACATCTTTCGGTCTAATATGGAAGATGAAACTCATTTTTTATGATGTGTTAACTAAAAATGCATAACAAACATTTTATGTGGCGAAAAGAGCAAAATAATGCATCTAGAATGAAAGAGCAAGACGACCATTGGACATACAGAAGACCAGTGCCGGACTTTGGGCATTTTATTAAGAAAAGTGATCCAGAGAAAGACCAATGATGGACATTTACAAATATGACTTCCGAATGTGGAGCGCTTAAAAAAGAAAATCAAGATAAAGTAAGACTGGTGCTTGACATTCAAAGACCGGCGCTAGACTTCATTTTAAAGGGGCCGAATCTTCAAGATTCTCCAAAGATTTTCTAAACGAAATTTCCATATTTTATATCTACATCTTCCTAAGTCAATTAAATACTACTTCTTATTTGGCTTTGAACTCTAAAACTCCTAGGTTTAGGCTACTTTTATTTAGTAGTTTTGAGCCATTAGGTCATCCATTTATTAAGTAATTTTCTGATTTCAACTCTCAAAGATGGCTACAAAGGAGAAGAAGACGAAGAACACGAAGTCAAGTCTAAGACTTGTTTTCTTTACTTCTTTTGTTTTACTTTTTAATTCGAAGATGTTCTTTGAGAAGTTTATTCTTTTTATGGCATTTAGTGCCTAACCCTTTTTAACTAGGGCTAATGCAAAAGACGATTCGTTTCTATTGATGTGATGATGTGAATTTTATTACTTTCTCGGTATTTCTTATAATCTTTATTTGTTGATCTTAATGCTTGTGATTAATTGACCATCTCTTGCATGATCTAATACTTTGTTTTGAAACCTAACAGAGATAAATCGAGTAGGAACTAAATAAAAAAACATATAGTAAAATTGGCAAGAGATTGTGGCAAGTTCTAGGTGCGGTTCATGTGAATAATCAATTTGGAAAAATTGTGAAAACTCTGAAATCCGCAGAATGTAATGTGTTTTTAGTTAACTAATGCATATAGAGATATAGTAGTTTATTAATTAAAGATATGGTATTTGGGCCAAGAAATGGATCTTAGTTCTAATTAAGAAAATTATGGCGTTAATCGTGAGATTAAAATTAGTTTACTAAGAAAAGACGTTGCATTGCATTAGTAGAACACTAATCAAAGCATCAGTCCTAGTTAACTTTCACCCATTATTGTATTACATAATTTGTTAGTTTCTAAGTAATTACAACACAGTTTTATTAGTTTAGATTAAAGAGAATAGCATTTTTGGTAATTAAGTGCAAGTCCTTATAGGATCGACTCTCATATATTACAATTGAATTAATACAATTGTTAGATTGATTTTAGTGCATCAAATTTCCATGCCATGTATTTATAGAGTTTTAAATAGTAAGTCCACATAAATTTTTATGGTTGTCTCAACCGTTAAATTGATTTCCTAAATCATCTCAACCATTGAGTAGCGTTCAATAATAATTATGCCTTATCATCAACATTCTCAAATTTAATGAATATAATAATAAAGTTGAGTTATTTTGTGAGTTACTTATAATAAGACTTATTATAAGATAATAAAAGATAAAATGAATATAAAGAAAATATTTTTTTTTAAGGATGAATTGCAAAATATCAATTTGAAGTGGGGGCTAAATGAACCTTACTTTCCAAATTCAATAAATAAGCAGTTTACTTCTTTAAACCAATCAATTTATTTAATATGCCTAAAATAATCTTAATGTAAGTTATAATTTGTTGCAAAATAACAACCCTAAAATTTAACGTAAAATTATTTTTTTCTAAAACTTAATTTATATTTATAGTTTATTACAACATACTTCTTCATACTTTGTAATAATTTTTTTTAGTTTCTATGCTTTAAAGATTGAGTATTTAACTTTAAAAAATTTTATTATTTAAGGAAAACTAGCATGGTAATTTTACGTTTAATTCAATGAAAAAATAAACTATTCGGTTATAAATAGAATATAAGATTCTGTCAACTTCAAATCTTTATCTAAAATTTATACAAAATTTAAGTTGTTAGAATTTGTAGTAATTTCATGTAACAATGATCAAATAAAAGCTTTAAGTAAAATATTACAATAATAGACGAAAACATATTTTCTTTCTTGACAATAAATACTTAATTTATTATAATAAATTAGTAACAAATTCTTATAGTTTATTTATTTTTATAAAATAAAATATTTGTACTAGTTAAGTAGTAATTTTTAAATAATATGTGCCAAAACTATATATTTTCATAAAGTTCGTAACAATATCTTTGTAGTCTATATTCTTTCAAGATTAATTATTTAAGTTTTAAAAACTTGATTATGTATATTCTAAATTTAATTTAATAAAAATAAAATATTCATATATAAAAAGAATATTTTTCAACTTCAAATCTTTATTTTGAAATTTTTAATAAAAAATTTACATGTTAGGATTTGTAGTATTTCTTTTAATAATGATTAAATAATAGCTTTAAATAGAGTATTAAAATAATATACGAAGATTTAAAATTTTTTTCTTTAAAGAAAATACTATTAATTTTTAGTAGTTATTGCAATAAATTTATAAAAAATCTAACAATTTAATTATTTTTAAAAAATAAAATATAATTTTTTGAGTTAATTAATCAATCTTTTAACACTATAGACTAAAAAGATATTATTACAAAATTTATAAAAGTATTTATAATAGATTGTACCTATAAATTAGAATATGAACTAAAATATTTTTAAATTAAATTTTAAGAGTTATTTTAGAATAAATCATAACTTAAATAAGGAATATTGTAAGTATTAAAAATAAATTGATTAACTTTAAAGGATAAACTATATATATATATATATATATTTATTGAGTTTGTAAGTAAAACATATTTAAGCCCTCACTCCATACGAATATTTTGCAATTAACCCCTTTTTTTAATATGAAAGGTGGTGTTCAGAGTTAGGAATGAGTAAGTGGTAGATAAACACCAAAAACACCAACCTTTTATGCAAACTTGCACAAAAAGTAATGCTTTGGGTTGGAGTTGCCTAACAAGAGCCTCTGATTGGAGTTGCTTTGGGTTGGAAAATTCTCTTAAAATATCCTTTTAATTATTTATTTAAGTTGCACAATACTCTTAAACTTATATTTCATTATTTTACATTCTTAAATTAAGATTTTATATTATAAAATAGTCTATAATCGTACATAACAACGATACAAACTCTCAAATTTCACATACTACTCACCTGAATTTGTGGAAAGATAAAATTATCCATTGAAGACTTTCCCTCAACAATAAAATTGTCCATTAAATAGCGGCGATGCCACCTCCCGAAAATCACATGCTGCTCACATGTGCACTTGTAGCGTGAAAGACGGTTTTTGTGAAGGAAAGTCTTTAATAAACAATTTTCACTCTCCACAAAACATACGTGTACAGTATGTAATCTCCGGAAGGTGGCTCTACCTTTGGTAGTATACTATTTTATCATACATGATTCTAGTTTAAGAATATAAAAAAATAAAACATGCATTCAAGAGTATAGTACAACTTAAGTAAATAGTAGTAAATAGTGGACGGACATTTTAAAGAAATTTTCCTAAAGCCTGTTTTTAAAATATATATATGTATACAAAAAACTTCCATTCTTGTATAAGCATTCTCAACATTTTCCACCAACACCAATGAATACTTCTACATAAGAAACATAAAATTGCTCCTCTTATTTAGTAAAAAAGAAAAAAATAAGAAAAATGCTTCTCTTGCTAGAAAGAAATACCTAATAGTCTTTAAGATACAAAAATATTTGCATGGGACTACATGCCCATGTGAAATCAATAGAAGAAACTTACCAGTTTCAAGAATACGAGAATATACAACATCTCGTGTGAAATTTTATGAAACAGTAATCGGTTACATCAACTAATAAGAGAAGTATACCAATTTCTATCAATACAGCACTAAAGGCAATTAGCTCAAAGAAACAAAGGCAATCGACATTTTTAATCAAAGATTAATAGAGCTTTATTGGATCAAGTAATTGCTTTGAGGTTTAGTTATCATACAACAGAGGTTAATATTAACCAACAAGAAAAGGGAAGACAAGTACAATAGAGCAAAGTCATCCTGGATCAACAAATTTGGTTATTAATGTATAGAGAATGGTGATTCTGTATACTATATAAAGTTCTTCAATCATGACAAGATTTTGATGAAAAAGCCCTGTGAGATTGGAAATATGATGGATTTTTCCTCTCAATCTGGTAACAAGTTTAGATGAACTCTTTGAAAAATCATTTTAATGAAGAATTAACATTGTTAAAGAACACCTTACTTTTTTTTTTTCCTGGGTAATCAAAAGAACACCTTACTCAAAACTCATATCTTCCACTTCTTTCCGTAGTGAGTCAAACAGTTCTGTTGATAGATAACGCTCTCCGAAACTTGGGAAGATCACCTGTGCAAAAAATAAATTATTGAACAGAAAATGTTAGTTTACAAGAAATTTGGTTTGATGCCAATATATCTGCTGGCTATGTGGATTAGCTGATCTAGAAAACCAATCTTTAAGAAGAGGAAAAATAGCAACATTGTTATTAAAGGTCCGAGTTTATTCAACAAAATTGCAGTCTGTCACTGGATAATAACTAAAGAACATTCAAATAGTAAAGGACATTTTCCCCATGGCCTGAACAGTGATCAAGTATTTTGTTAAGAATATGAAAGGTAAGTTACTGTATATGAATTTTCTATAACCAGTAATTCTATTTTAAAGAACTGAAGTATTTTTCAGTTAGGTTGACATTTTGACTTACGACAATTAGTTTTCCAGCATATTCAGGCCTCTTTCCCACTTTTATTGCAGCGGCGGCTGCAGCTCCTGAAGAAATACCTACCTGCAAGTGTAGATATGGTAAAAGTTAGATAACAATAAACTAGAGATGCAAGATCTTAGTGATTCCCACTGAAATTAGTACAGGACTTACCAGCAAACCTTCTTTCAATGCTAGATGTTTTGCCATTCCAATAGCTTCATCACTAGATACCTGAAGTGTGCAAAAGAAAGATATAAAGCAGCACTTTTTTGCTTTTGATTATTTGTTTACTAATACAAGGTTCTATAGGATATGGATCCAAAAGACAAGGAAAAAAGTGTCATGAATAGATGATCTTCCGAGCATTAAATCTTTTTGGATGAAACTTTAACCTTGAAACACCAAAAGGAATATTAGTTAACATCTGCTAGGAAACAAAGATCTAATTTATTATGTTTTCTCTGGTACAAGTTATTTTAAAGTCAATTGACTAGGATTAAGCTTTTGAACAGATGAAACAGGAATTTCTGTTGCTCAATATTTTAGCTTTAGTTAATCTCAGAAACAGCAGTTTTCTTAGCTGCTGAACTAGATGAATGATCTAGATACCAACACAAACAGATTCTCAGTACACAAGTTGGAAGATCATCTCTTCTTGTTGAGAGCCAAAAGGGCCATATTGCTCTGGTGTCAGTGCAGAGTGAAAGGGATAGCCCTAATGTCATGTTGAGGAAACCAAATTCCTAGCTGTAAGTGGATAAAAATGGATGTAGAAATTCAGATAGGGGCTTGTAGAGAAATTCAAGTGATAAAATACTTGAATATTTTTATTATTTAATGACGAGAATCACAAAACTATACTCTCATTTTTTTTTTTTTTCCTTGGCTCATCACAATTGCCTCTCAATCTCACGCCACTTAACACTCCACTCACTTGAGCACTTAATTTGCTCACACTTTGCTGCACTTCTTGAGATCACTCAGTCACTTCACTCTAGCTCACTCACACACTACACAAATGAACCTAGTCCTATATTTATGGTAGTCTAAGTCAGTTAACCTTATTTCTCTAGACTTTTCTACCAACATTGGGGAACCACTAGAAGCCTTCTTGATTTCTCTTGGGTTGCTGCCATGCTTTCTAGTCCAAACAATTCTAGAAAAATCTAAAATAGTGTTGGTCTTTTCAACAGGTCTTAGAGTAACTAAGAGAGCCCTTCCAGGGTGAGATAAATGAGAGGCACAAGGAGTCTGGTGCCAAGTCAACTACTTCACTTCTTAAATTAGAATTAGCTAGCTATCCTGTAATGAAGTGTGACAGTACAAGTAAATAAAATGCATTATGACTTTTTCATACTTGCTGCCCACTATTGATCCATATTACATCAGAAAATACTGAAAAGAAGAAGGAAAGAAAATAGTTGAGGGATGTTGTAGGGTGGACAATGTAGAATAGATATCTCATTAAGTACATGCATTCCAGAAAGATACCCTCATCTCGAAAGTGATAAGAGAAAGGCTTAAAATGGGTTTTGGAACAAATTAGTCTAAGACATATCAGCTTGATTTGAAAATTCAGAGTTTAAGCTTAGTAGTACAGCTCACATGGAGGTGGGTATCGAATGTTCAATATGCTTCTGCTGTTTGAGATTCTATGCAATTACCAAGGGATATGTGGCTCAATGATGCTAGATGGACTACAAGCGAAGAAGTTTTTTGAAGATTAGTAGTCCTTTTTGAGTATGAGAGTGAGACTGGGATGTTTAATCCATGGAATCTACTATTCATAATTCTTTAATCTGCATCATTGAGCCAAATTTGGTTTCCTTTTAATCTTCAGTTTTACTTTTTTGTCATTGTTACCGGCACTGATTTACAATAAGGCCTCAGCATTCCTGCTTGTACATGATGGCAAAGATCAGTCTTTCTTCTTAACTGATCATAACTTCAGGCACAACCCTTATATTGTAGAAAATATTAAGCAAAATATGTGTTTTTCTGGACTTGAGAACTTTATGCAATAGTGCTTCAGTTATTATGTCATTTCATTTAATAACGCAATTTCTTTTATAATTTGGAGACAATAAGAATATGTAAGGACTTACCGGAATGACTTCATCAAGTATTTTCACATCCAAAACAGGAGGGATGAAACCAGCACCAATCCCTTGAATTTTATGTGGGCCTTTAATATCAATGCGCACAAAATATTCAATTAGAAAACTGCTGATATTAGAAGTTGTCCAAAGTTGTAAACATTTTCTCTTACATCATAATCTGGGTCATGCTGAAAAGTACTCACATACACACCAATAACTAAAAAATAGTAAGGAGCAGGTAGCAAAAGAAAAAGAAAATAAAAGGATCTCAATAATATAGAAGTTCAGTTTCAAGAAACAGCTACACCCTACAAATCAAAACAAAATAAGGAAATGAAAACTCACAATCTAATTCTAGAGGGCATCATATGTTATTATATCCATGAAATTTTAAAGCAACATTCTTTAATCAACAAAAGGAAGTCTAGAAATGAAGGTGAAAGGAAAGAAGTATCAACATGAAAAATCAAGAGAGACTAAAACCACTGGAGAAGGAAAAGAAATTTTCCTGAAAGGCTGGGTTGGTTTAATTTCTGCTCAGAGACTAACACCTAATCACATTATACTTTCTTACTTTATTCACATTCAGGGTTAGATGTCCCTGCGATTATAGAGAAGGAAACAGGATTCTGAAATCTTCAGTTTACAATTTATAGCTTGAGCCATCATTAAATATCAAGAAAGTACCATCAACCATGAGATACTTTCTAAGGATGAGAAGAAAGATATATAAGAATGAAGGTCGATGTAATGGCTTTGGTATAGCCTATCTTATGGCTGCTATATTTAAAATTATCGTAACAGATAGTCTGAACCATAGTTACAGAAATGATTTTGAAAATTGTTCAATAAATTAAGAGCTGGCTATATCTCTTACCCCGTGCTTGCTCAAGTACTTAGTTCCATTTTTTTCCCATATTATGACCCCCTCCCACCCCTCCCCCCTTCTCCCCAGCAAAAATAAAGTACCAGTTTCTATTATCTATAATTTGTGAGGATGTTTTGACTGCTTTGCTAAGATGCACATAGAAACTCGATACTTCATATGCATCGGAATGTTTTGCAAGCGATGCCTACATGCGGAAAGAGACATCAGCAGAATAAAAAGAAAAAGACATAAACAAAAATAATAGAGATTCAATCACCTGGCTCCCCACCATTCAAGATTGCACTTTCAGCTGGTTCAACACCATACAACTGCTAAAGGTAGAAAACACTCAAGATAATGAGAACATAATTGAATAGAAGGACCAACAGAGAAGCAGGATATCAAAAGATGTATAAAAGAGGAGAAAGAGAATATGACTTTTATCTCTGGATTTTTTTCCTTGAGGAACTTCCCTGCACCTGTGACAGTACCTCCAGTGCCAATTCCTGCAACTAACGCGTCAACTTTACCTTCAGATGCCTTCCATATCTCTGGTCCAGTAGTTTCATAATGTATCTACACATTGAGCGACATGCTGAGTGGGCTGTTGCCATTATCTATATACAAGTTCTCCAGATAAAGAATACCTTGGGATTGGAAGGGTTCTCAAATTGCCGGAGAAAATAACTGTTGGGAGTTGCTTCCATTATATCTTGTGCTTTCTGAAGAACACCATCAATCCCCTTTGCAGCATCTGTAATGCACAGCTCAGCACCAAAAGCACGGAGAACAATCCTTCTCTCTAGACTGTAAGTATGAGGCATAACTATTACTAGTTTATAGCCTTTAGCTGCTGCAATGAATGCAAGACCAATGCCTGTGTTTCCACTGGTTACCTCAATGAGAACCGTCTTGGAACAAAAGAAGGTTTTTAGTTCAATTATTTGACACAGAAACTAGCCATATTCATATGTTCATCATAATGCGATGTACATCAAAACGAATAAGGTGATTTGACTTGATACAACTAGTTTCCAGGATATGTTCTTGTTCAAACATCATGTAATTCTTGTACATTTTGTCAAGTAAATTTAACAGAAATAAAGCAAAACTAACCTTCCCAGGAGTAATCAGACCCTTCTCTTCTGCATCTTTTATCATACTATATGCAATCCTACAGTTTGAAAATGAGAGATTTTACGTTTTCACACAGTCCATTGACATTTATATCAGTTTGTCTATCTCATGTGTAGATTAATTCGTTATTGATGAATAAAAATCAAGAAAGAAACAAGAAAATGGATAATAAATACCTGTCTTTGACGCTTGAGCAAGGTTCCATAGTCTCCAATTTTGCAGCAATTCGAGCAACACAATCGTCCACAACGTTGTTGAGATAAACCATAGGAGTATGTCCTATTAGCTGTATATCACAAACATCCTGTTTTAAACTCACTAGAAAAAAATATTTAAGGAGAAACACATGATTTAGAGAAAAATGATTTACTTCAGTAACATCATCGGCTATTCCAAACTTCTCTTCCATTGGATCTCCTCTAGATTACTGCATAATGATAAAGAACAGAAAATTACGAAACAAAGAATATACTTAGGAAACCTAGGAATCCTAAAATGACAAAATTAATCACAAATGAACATGAATTTCACATAATCAAACCACTTAATTAAGAGCAAGAACAAAAATCAAAATGAAAATTTGCCGAGTCCACTCCTAATTCCAGTAATACCTTAATTACACTTGCTGCTTGGAACTGAGAATGATTTCCTTAGAAGTGCTTTCTTCTTTTTCTTCTCTTCTCTGCTAACAAGTCTTTTTCTCTTTAAAGAATTTCTTTCTTTTGAATATTCTTTAAACATTTTTATACAACCAGGTTTTATTCTTTTATAATCATAATGTTTGAGAGAGATATAGAGAGTAGCCGGCCGCCATATATCTCATAACAACATGTGGCGGTTATTTTTCTTTTCGGGGCAAAATTTTTATGCCTAATATTTGTCTTTGTATTTCTTTTGGAGTAATTTGCAAAAACCATTGCTAATGTATCACTCTCTATACCAATTTTATTAATAAAATTTAATAGATAAAAGATAAATCTTAAAGAAAAAAATAAATTTTAAAGAAAAAATATATTATAAAAGAAATGTAATACATATTGTAATACACAAAGTGGTATAAAGAATCCTATTCATTTGGATTAGATTTGAAATTAAAAAAAATTCTTTTATTTTTTTTCCTTTGAACTTTTTTAGACTTTTTAGTTTGGGTTCTATCTTCTTCATAAAAATGAATAAAGAATTTTTTACTTTCTTGCAAAAATAGAATCTAAATACACCCTTAGTCCTTTATTTTTATTACTTAACTAATTATAGTCCCCACACGGTATAAATTACTATCTCGTGTACGTTTAGTCGCTGTGAGATTCCATCGTGTGAGGACCATAATAATTGAAATGACATCAATATAGGATTAAAATAATTGAAACAAAAGATATGAGACTAAATTACAATAAATAAACTAGTTAAAGTATTATTTTTGTACATTATCGTTTTTTATTTCAACAATATTTGTCTTCTATATGTGTTTTCCTATTCTAAATCAATTTTTTAGACGCATTTTCTTTTATTAAAAAATTAATTTGTCAGATTCAATAGGCAGTGAATCAATCAAACTAGTGAGACATTTTGTCAACTACATCAACTCAGATAGAAATGGACGGATATAGTTAATGATGTCATAAATATAAATATAAAATTATTAATGGAAAATTGTCTATTTTATCCTTGATCTATTTATGATTCGCTGTTACTCTCTAAAATTTAATTTTAGAATTAAGAATCCTCAATATTTTACGTTCAGCCCACTCAAGCCTTGCCACCACTTCCTCAGCGGATTCTAGCAGAAAATGTTCATGTGCCATCTAGGTGCTTTTTTTTCTTAGGGGCAAAATTGTCATTCCCCCTCTTATAATGAGTTTCTTAACATCAAATACCCAAAACTCCTACCCAAAATTTTCTCCCACTCAACACATGATTTCCTTCATCTTCAATATTAAAGATTAAATTTTCAATTGATTGGAGTGGGGTTTGGGTTATTTGTGCAGCGGCGGGTATGAAACTAAAAAATGGATGCCAGAAACTAGGAGTTGCTCCTCTAGATTACAGTAAGGCTTTGTTTCTTTAAACTTACAATATGTATGTAAAATACATTGAAATCTTGATCTTTGTGAGGGTTTTGGTTCATTGACATATGTTTTGCTTTATTTGAGGGTTGTTTATTGTTGGTTTACTATTCATTAAGATTCTACGTGATGTTCTGGTTTTGAAATGGTTTTTCAAATCTTATGCTCTTTAGTTTTCTTATTCTGCTATTTGGTTTTGAAATTGTTCTAGGACGCTTTGCTCTTGTTTTATAGGTTAGTTTACAAGGTATTTTTACTATTAAAAAGCACCGTGGAAGGATACTTCAAGAAACTCTATTGTATAAAAAGTACATTGGGGAATGATTGACTACTTTGATGACTTAACTGTAGCGCAGTTGTCTCTCCTGGTTTTGATAGAATGGTGCACGATTTTAGGTTTACGTTATAGTAGATATTTTGGGTATTACTGGGGAGACCACATTGTTGATGGGGTTTTGGGTTGGAAATGTTTAAATTGTGATTATGATGTGAACATTATGTGTGAGGCTGCTTAGAGAAATTATGAAGTTGACCTATATGTTGTATATTAGTCCATGCCAAGAAGTCCAGACATTTACGCAGATCCTCCAGATATGTACACACCTTTGCAACTTGAATGGAAAGGGAATGAAAATGATGCTCGTTGTTCAAGGGATGTTGGAGGGGAAAAAGTGACTCCCAAAAACAGTGGTAGGGTAAAACATATTGTTAGGAAAAACAGTGGTAGGGTAAAACATCTTGTTAGGTCTGGGTCAAGTAAGAAAAAAGTCTTGCTGGTAAGAAGAGTGGTAGGACAAAACCTGGTGGAAAATCTAAGTTTAAGGCAAAGGTTAAATTTTTTTTTTGAGGTTTCAGGAATGTTCTGAGGGTCAAGAGTTTCATGATTCAGATTATGAAAAGAGTGATGATGGTAAAGATGTATGGAAAGATATTGTTAAAGATGATGTCCAGGAGTTTCAGAGAAATGTGAGAAAGGTCATTAAAGGTAAAAGAAAGATGGCTGAAAATGTCCAGCAGATGACTGAAATGGAAAATGACAACCTCCAATAGACACTTAGAAACCTTAAATGGAAAATCAGCCTGAAGATGACATGAAAAATGTCCAAACTAAAGAAAGCGGCCTGAAACTGCCCATCAGCACTTCAAATGGTTGACAAAGTTCATAAAATGCCCATCGCAACCTCATGATTCTGCTAGCCCTAGCACTGACAATGCAAAGAACACTGATGAGTTCAGAATAGGGCCTAAGAAGAAATGGATTTACAATTCTGATTCACATATGGATTTATATGAGCTAATGAAATTGAAGATGAAAATAGATTAGAATCAGACTCTAAGGATTCTGATTTTCTGCCTTTTGAAAGTAGTTTTGAACAAGAAGGTGGGGAGACGGGGGGACAAGCAAAAGTTTCCAAGGTTCGGTGCAGCCAAGGACATGGAAAATCCTGAATTTAGGATTAGTTTTATATTTAGGGATACTGATGAGCTTAAGAAAGTTGTTCCCAACTATGTAGTGAAATGGGGGAAAGATATACGCTTCATGAAAAATGAAAAATGGAGAGTGACGGCTATATGTAAAGGTGAAAATGGCATGTGTTTGTATCACATACCAAGAATATACCTCAATTGAGAATTAAGACTATGCAGTCCAAGCATACATGTGTAAAAACCTTCAATCACAAACATGCAACAACCATGTTTTTGGCAAGGAAATACTTTAATGATTTTATGAGTGATATCGGTGTTGTGGTTGCTGAATTTGAGATAAGGTCCACAAGGAGGTGAATGTGCTCCTTACAAAGATCAAGGTGTATAAAACTATAGCTGAGGTAAAAAAGAATAATTAATGGGAAGTATAAGGAAAAGTATAAACTGATTTAGGATTAGTGTGAAGAGTTAAGAAGATCAAACTCTAGTTCCACAGTTTATGACATGTCATACTATGATGATGAGATTAATGGTGAAGTGTTCCATAGATTGTATGTTTGTTTGAATGCTCTAAGAGTTGGTTTCATAGCTTGGTGAAGAAAGTTTATGGGGTTAGATGGCTTCCATTTAAAGGGTTCACACCCTAAGATACTATTAATAACAGTTGGGCTTGATGCAAACAATGGAGTATATCCAATTCTTTATACATGTGTGGAGGCTGAAAATAAGACAATTTGGAAATGGTTTTGTGAAAATTTGAGAGAAGACCCTACATTGGTATCATGTTCAGACAGACAAAAAGTAAGTGTTTTCTTTACCTTTTTTATGTTCAGAAAATAGCCCATTCATCCCTCACAAAATAAGGGACTGAATGGACTAAATTTGTTGCACTATTCAGAAACTTACACAACCATTTGTTAAATTGTTTTAGGGTCTGGTTCAAGCTGTAAGTGAGGCTCTACCTTGGATGGAGCATAGATTTTGTGTAAGGCGCTTACACAACAATTTCAAGAAGAGATTTACTTGTGAAAATTTGAAGAATATGGTTTGGAGTTGTGCAAAGGCCACATAGTCCAATAAATTTGAGAAGAAGATGGAGGCAATTGAAGGAGTTTCGCTTAGAGGCACACAAGTTGTTAAATCCACTCGTGTTTAAAATTGGACTAGGGGACACTTCAACACAAACACTAAGTGCGATGTTTTATTGAAAATTCTATGTGAGGTGTTTAACTTTAGCCTCCTTACTGCAACATCAAGCTTATTTTGCGGATGCCTGAAACAATCATAGAGTACTTGATATTGAGCCTTCAATCTAGACGGAGATATAAAGACAAACGGGCAACTAGGGCCCAAAAATTGTTAAAAAGCTTGACAAGTTAACGGAGGAATATGCCTACTGTTTTCCCACTTATGAAAGAGGTTCATGTTAGTATATGCCCTAAGACCAATTGACTCACATTTATGATTTATGAAGCATGTATTTTTGAATTGTATTTTATGCTCTTGGTCATCAAGTATGTGACTTGATAGTAAAACCCTTATAGCTGATAAAATACTATTCTTATTTGTCCCTAGTTTATTACATCTTGTAAACTAGTGTGAAGTTAATTGATGGTCAAGTTTTACTGATCATGAATATGAGATATAAAATCAATTCATAAATACATATTGAAAATATTGTATTGGACATGACCCAAAGTGAAGAAGAAATATTGCATGGGTTTATAAGTATTTCTTCTCAGTTTTATATTTGGTGTCCTTTGACCTGATGTTTCTAATGTTTCTTGCATGGGGAGATAATATATTTTGACATAGTCAAACATCACTTTTTTAATTAGGTGATTATTATGACTATTGGTTGGCTTATTTTCTTGTCATGGCTTGAATATTGGAGATAGTGAAAGAGATTTGTCCCTCTCTTTTTAGAGAGAGATATCTATGGGCCCCTTGATAAGGAAGACTGGAAAATATACATGGCCATGCTCAAATAATTATTAATAAGGTGTTATTAATATTATTTGTTGGAACAGTCAGCCTGGTGATCAAGTAAATGGTTAATTAAGTTTTATAAGGATGACTTAGTCCATGCCTTATACTTAATTAGGATATCGTGTGACAAAAGGACTAAATATTAAATCTAATGCTAGGTTATTATTGCATTTACTTAACTTGGGTAAGCATAATGTCTTGCTAGAGGCCACTTATGTTTTGTGAATAAATGTCTAGGACATTTTTCATTCACTGTCAACGTTAAGTGAACCTACAGGGTCACACGCATAGACGATCTTGTGAGCATAATGTCCACATTCAATGGATCTAGATTGTGTCCAGATTCGTTGAACGTATACAAAAAGGGAATCAGATTCCATATTGTATTTTCTAGTAAGTTAATAAGTAATTAATTTTATTTAATCAAATGAACGAAATTAATTACTTAATATTACTCATCCAACCGTTGAATGATTATAAGAATAGACGGACGAGATTAAACTGTCATTAGATGATAGTTAGGGTTTTGATATTGACAGCTATAAAAGGTTATGTTTTAACCTTTTCTTGGCAGCCGTCTTTTATCTAATTAAAGAAAAACAAAACCCTAAACCCTAGAATGGCAATATAGTTTCTAGCCTCCTCTCTCCGAAATACGACCGATTACTAGATAGTCAGGATCAGTTCTGAATAGTTTTCAGAACACAGAAGGGGCTGGCATCCCGATCGCTTGTAGAGGAGTTCGTCGCGTGGATACCAATAGAGGGCGAAGCGTAAAAAGCAGAGTCTCCACACCAAACAATCAAAACATTAAGGTAATTTCTATCCAATCGGTTTTCCTAGTATGTGGAGATCCTGTTGGTGGATTTCCGTAGTTCTATTTTATTTTGTTTTTGCCTACGGATTCCAATAGTTCAAAGTTTGAAGTGAGGGAAATATATATATATATATATATATAGATCAATTTGTTGTTGATATTGTAAAAAAGACATGTTTTTGTAGTGTTGGGAAGAGCCTAAGCTCTGATATCACTGTTAAGAATCGTTGCTCTGGCGATCAATCTTGTTACATTAACATAAAACCTTTACAGAAAACTATTACAACAGCAAAAGAGCGGAAGATCAAGAAATTACTAATCTATTACAAACACCGGATGATGGAACCGGATAACAACTCTTAATCAGAACTCTTCAAAATTGGATGAGAAGTCTGAAAAACTAACTTCCGTTTCTTTTTTAAATACCTGCAAAACAGATAAATAAAACAGGATGAGCCTGAAAAAAATTGGACGTCTTATTTTGCCGTAAGACATAACCGGACGATCGAAACCAAAAAGAAACATCTGGTTATGAAAAACGGACGCCAACACAGAAGAAAACGGACGACCGATTTCTGTGAAAGAAGGGAACAAAGATATTCGAATGTTCAAAACGGTTGAGAAAGGGAAAAACCGAATGTATCTCAGAATCTCGATCAAACTCTCAGAAATGGATGAGCCTCAAATAATAACCTAATCTCTCACTTTCGGTTCTCTCCTTCACAAACTACCCAAGCACGTGGTCAACCAACAATGATGACTAACGGAGGCAGTAACAGAAGAATTCACAGAGAACAAACAAAAACAAGAATCTGTAGAGAATAAGAAGAGAAAAGAAGAAGGCTTCACACAAAATAAACAGTCCCTTCTCATCTGTTAGCAACAAGAAAGGATAAGAGTTTTATAGAGTTTCTATGGTAGACTTATTCAAACAAGAGGACGGTCATCTGGAAGGACCATTCAACAACAGTACATCCTGTTACTTGGAAGACCCTTTCAAAGAGACAACAACCAAGTCACCTGGGGAAGACTCAAGGGGATTGGGCTGTTTACCAGCCCGACCTGCCCAGCATCTTGGATCAAACATGAACTTATTTTATTGGGTTCTGAGGCTCAGTCCAACTCATCACAAGAACATGGGCTGAGAAGAGAAAATGTGTGAACACTGGCTCAATTAGCCTATAAGCTCCACCTTGAACACATTTTAGTAAACTTCTCAGCGGAAGCAATCAACCTGCATCAATATGTAGAAGGTCTCTGTACAAAATAAACTTGTCAGTTGTCACCACTTTAGTACCAAAATCAGCAGGATTATCTTTAGTATGAACTTTGTCTATATTAAAAATACCATTTGAAACCTTTTCATGAATGAAATGATACTTAACATCTATATGTTTAGTCCTTTCATGATAAATAGAAATTTCACACAAATGTAGACAACTCTAACTATTAGTAAATATGACAACTTTAGAATGTAAAAGATGCAGTTCAGATAAAAGCCCCTGAAGCTAGGTGGCTTCTTTAATTGCCTCTGTGGCGGCAATATATTCAGCCTCCGTAGTCGAAAGGGCGACTATAGGCTGCAGTTGTGATTTCCAAGAAACGTAGTTACCTGCAAAGGTAAAGAAATAAGAAGTGGTGGACTTTCTACCTTCTCTTATCACCTGCAAAATTACAGTCAACATAACCAACCAACTCAAAATGTTCAGACCAGTTATGATAATGCAAGCCTCTATCAAGCGTCCCATTAATATACCTCAATAGCCACTTAAGAGCGGTCCAATGATCCGTACCTGGATTAGACATAAACTGGCTTAAAAGGCTTATGAAATAAGCAATATTATGACGGGTGAAAATCATGGAATACATGACAGATCCTATAGCTATTCTATAACGGATTTTGGCCATATCTTTTTTCTCATTTTCAGTTTTGGGACAGGTTTTAGAAGAAAACTGAAAAATGGCTTGCAAAAAGGGTACAAACAGGCTTACATAAATTCATAGAATATTTTGAAACAATTTTTTACAAGAAGGACTTCTGGGATATGAACAAAGAACGGTTAGCTCTAATCCTATCAATGTTCATGCCTAAAATTCTAGAGGCAGATCCAAGATCCTTCATCTCAAACTCTGATTTCAACAAAGATTTCAAATGCAAAATCTAATCTATATGCTTGCAGGCAATAAGCATATCATCAACATAAAGAAGCAAATAGATAGCATTATCAACAGTATCACCTAAAAATATAAGCAACTATCATAATTACTTTCAACAAAACCAGTTTTAAGCATAAAAGAGTCAAAACTGTTATACCACTGTCTAGGTGATTATTTAAGCCCATACAAGGACTTCTTCAACAGACAAACCATATGCTCCTTATCTTTCACCTCAAAACTAGGTGGTTGGCATGTAAATGGTTTCATCAAGTTCCCCATGCAAAAAGGCAGTTTTAACATCCAACTGTTCAAGCTCAAGATTAAATAAGGTAACAACAGCAAGTATAATTCTGATAGTTTTATACTTAACAACAGGAGAAAAGATATCATTGAAATCAATACCTTCAACTTGATAAAAACCTTTTGCAACCAATCTAGCCTTGAACCTTGGAGGTTCATTAACAGATTCAGGTTCTTTAACTTTGAAAATCCATTTACAATCAATTAATTTTTGTTTAGGTGGTTTAGGCACAGGCACCCAAGTTTTGTTCTTATGCAAAGAAGATATTTCTTCATCCATAGCATGCATTCACAAATAACGATTAGGATTTTTTAATACATCAGAAAAACAAACAGGTCCTTTCTCTTCAACAAAGGATGCAGCAGCAAAAGCATAAAAAACAATGTATGAATAACCATACCTAGAAGGTTTCCTTATCTCCCTTCTACCCCTATCCTTCGATAGTTGGTAATCTCTAAGGGCGTGTGCTTGTGCTTCTGGATGATCCTCATCATCATCAAAATTATCTAAAATTGGCTCATCGGGTTCAGGAACACTAGACTCCTTATTGGTTTCAAGTTCTAGCTCGGGTTCTAGTGTGTGCTCATGAGAAGGTTCGTAGGTGACCTCCACCTCCACAGGAATGTTCTCAACTATGGGTGTACCAGAAGAACTCTCGAGTTTGGTTTCAGTTCTAAGACAGGGCATGTCTAACTCGTTAAAGACTATGTCTCTACTCAAGACTACCCATACATCTGGTTCACCTCTAAGCCACGTTTTATAACCCTTTACCCTGCTAGGATAGCCTATAAACACTCCCTTCTTAGACCTAGGGTCTAACTTCCCTTTCCTTTGATGTGCAAAAGCAGCACACCCAAACACTCTAAGGTTGGAAAGATTTGGTGGTTGGTCTGACCACAATTCTATGGGAGTCTTAAAGTTTATGGCTGTGAAAGGAGACTTATTTATAAGGTAAACTATTGTACTAACAGTCTCTCCCTAAAATGGTTTAGGAACCCCAGATGATACCAAAAGACACTTAACTTTATCCATAATGGTTTGGTTCATCCTCTCAGCTACCCCGTTTTGTTGTGGATTGTGCTTAACAGTTTTATGATGAACAATGCCATGCAAAGCACACAAATCATGAAACTTTTTGTTACAAAATTCCAAACTGTTATCTGTTCTTAAAACCTTTAGTTTATTTCCGGTTCGATTTTCGGCAAAACATTTCCATTCATTAAACTTTGGAAAAGTTTGATCTTTAGTTTTCAAAAGAAACATCCAAACATGCCGAGAAAAATCATCAACAATAGAAAGGAAATAAACATTGCCACCAAAAGTGGGTACTTTTTCAGGATCCCAAAGATCACAGTGCACATAATCTAAAACAGTAGGAGATTTGTGTGTGCCAGCAGAAAACCTGAGTTTATGTTGTTTGCCAAGAAACAATGATCACAAAAATCTAAAGAAGTGATTTTATCACCGTTTAAAAGATTTTGTTTGTGTAAGTAAAGCAAAACTTTTTCACTAATGTGGCCAATCCGACGATGCCACAACATATTTTTATCATAAACAATTTTAGAAAATAATACAGATGATTCACAAACAGTTTCACCAAGTACGGTGTACAAACTATCTTTCTTAAAACCTTTAAGCATGACTAGAGATCCTTTACCAACTCGTAAAATCTTGTTTTTAAATTTATAAGAATATCCTTTTGAGTCCAGAAAACCAAGGGAGATTAAAATCCGTCTAAGGTCAGGTACATACCTTATCTCAGTTAGTTTTCTAGTCATACTATGATGCATTTTTAGAAAAACATTTCCAATTCCCTTGACATGGCAAACCTAACTGTTTCTCATAAAAACTTTTTCATGATCAAGGGGTTTAAAATCAGAAAACCAATGTTTGTTGGGTGTCATATGAAAAGTGCAACCAGAATCAAGAATCCACTTATCAGCGGTAGATGGGGAAGGGGAAACAGATAAAACTTCAGAAAGCATAGAATTACCATCTAGTTCAAAATCGTGCGTTCTGTCAATGTTATCCTTCCCATTACCTTGTTTACGTAATTTTTCATCTTTGATTCGTTTAAAACATTTATTTTTCATATGAACATTTTTTTGCCACAATAAAAACACTTCATTCTATTCTTATCTCGAGATTTAGACCTCCCTTTACTTTTAGAGCGGTGACTAGAAGGTTCTCTCCGATCAATCTTCCCTTGCACGAAAGATTCTCTCCGTTTGTTTTATTTTCTTTTTGCAAATCTAAATCTTTTGATTTCAAAGCATTTTTCACATCAGAAAGAGTCAAGTTATCTCTACCATACTTGATATCAGGTTTCACATCATTATAGGATTCAGGCAAATCATTCAACAAAATAACAACAATGTTTTCGTCAGAAATATTTTCTCCAACATTTTGGAGCTCTAAAGCAATTTTGTTTAAATCATCCATGTTTTCAGAAAGGGATTTCGACCCGTACATTTTGAAGCCAAAGAGTTGTTCCTTTAAATAGATCTTGTTTGATAAAGACTTTCCCAAGTAAAGTTTTTCAAGTTTTGTCTAGATTTCATAAGCATTATCTGTTTCATTTATTTCTCTTAAAACATTATCTTTCAAGTGCAAGATGAGACAGCTATGTGCATCACCAAGTTTTTCAGTTAGTATTTCTTCTGTCCAAGATTCCGAATACTTGTCAGGAGTAGAAATAGCAGGTGCAATCTTGTTTCGGACTAAAACAGCTTTCATTCTTCTACACCATATTACAATATCAGATTTGCCATCGAACTTGTCTGTTTCATGTTTTGGAACAGACATGTTAAACAGTGGCAAATAAGAATAATGTTCGAAAAAGAAAAGATTTAAGAAAAAGTTTTATCACAAACACAGCCCGGAAAAACAACACAGCTAGAAAAACAGGCAATAAGCAGATAATAAACTCACAATAGATCAATCAAATAATAAAGCCTGAGCAATAGCCACAAAATAGATGATCAACGGAGAAACAGTATAGATAATCACAGACTGAGCAACAGCCCCCAAACAGACAATAGAACAATCTCAACAATCACGGACAAAAAAAAATTGCAATCGAATAAGAAAAAAATACCAAGACACAGATACTTGAAATCTCTATAGGACTTAAGCCAGGCTTGGGTTTTGGTTTTTCAGAGAAAAATAGAAATCACAAAATTTGGTTTGTAATCAGAGATATAAGCAGCAGAATATGCATATATCAGGACCATAAAATTTAAATGAAAGGAAAGCAAAAACAGTAATAGTGACCTATGCCAGATTCACGGAACTCAACAGTTCCCATGAGTCTGAAAGTAACCTGGGAGGTTTCGGATGACGTCTGCATCGCTGGTGGAATGTAACAGACACCGGACACCAAAAAGATCGAATTTCTCCCGGGCTTTGATACCACTTGTTGTGAAGAGCCTAAGCTTTGATACCACTGTTAAGAATCGTTGCTCTGGTGATCAACCTTATTACATTAACATAAAACCTCTACAGAAAACTATTACAACAGCAAAAGAGCGAAAGATCAAGAAATTACTAATCTATTACAAAAACCGGATGATAGAACCGTATAACAACTCTTAATCAAAACTCTTTAAAATTGGATGAGAAGTCTGAAAAATAGACTTCCGTTTCTTCCTTAAATACCTACAAAATAGATAAACAAAATAGGATAAGCCTGGCAAAAAACAGACGTCCAATTTTTGCCAAAAGACAAAACCGGACGACCAAAACCAAAACCGGACGTCCGGTTATGAAAAAGGGATGCCAACACAAAAGGAAACGGAAGACCGATTTCTGCGAAAACAGGGAACAAAGATATTCGGACGATCAAAATGGATGAGAAAGGGAAAAACCAGACAACATTTTTTTCTCTGTATTTCAGAATCTCGATCAAACCCTCAGCAATGAATGAGCCTCAAACAACAATCTAATGTCTCACTTTCGGCTCTCTCCTTCATAAACTATCCAAGCACGTGGTCAACCAACAATGGTGACTAACGGCGGTAGTAACAAAAGAATTCACAGAGAACAAACAGAAATAAGAATCTGCAAAGAAGAAGAAGAGAAAAGAAGAAGGCTTCACACAGAATAAACAGTCACTTCTCATCTATTAGCAACAAGAAAAGATAAGAGTATTTATAGAGTTTCTATGATAGACTTATTCAAATAAGAGAACGGTCATCTGGAAGGATTGTTCAACAACAAGACATCCTGTTACCTTGAAGACCCTTTGAAAGAGACAACAGCCAAGTCACCTAGGGAAGACTCAAGGGGATTGGGCTGCTTACCAGCCTGGCCTCCTCAGCATCTTGGATCAGACATAAGCTTATCCTATTGGGTTTTCTAGGTTCAGTCTAACTCATCATAGGGATTAAAGAATATGGGCTGAGAAGAGAAAATGTGTGAACACTGGCTCAATTGGCCTACATGCAGAAAATGGGAGTTTTGTGGGATCCCATGTGCACATGATGTGGCTACTATGACAATGGATGAAAAATCCAGACAACTATTATATTCATCCTTGTTACACAAGAGCACCATTCCTAAAGGCTTATTAACAAGTCATATGTCCTATAAATTGCAAAGATAGGAAAACCTGCTCTCTCCACTAGAAAATCTCAAGATACCAGGCAGGCCCAAGAAGAAGAGAAGAAGGGAACCTGATGAGGGGAAAAAAAATACAAATCATCCATAGAAATTTCCAAGGAAGGGTAACATGAAAATGACTTGCAATCTTTGTAAGGAAAAAAAAATCACAATTCAAGAACATGTTCTCTTTCAGGGCAATCTGTTTCAAACCATAGTAGGTGCTCAAAATGTAATGATTTGCCCACAACAGTAGGAGTTGTACTGCTCAAGCTTCTTCAAGTCAAGCTCCCCCTCAAGCTTCTAAGATCCAATTGTTATGAGCCAAGAAGAAGATCCATTTCCAAGTCAACAAACACAAGTAGTTTTCCTATATATCTTAAAACTATATATTCTCTTAACATGTTCTTTGTACTTTGTATAGGTTTAATGGTCGATAAAAGTCTGGTTTGGAAAAGAAGAAGAGATAGTGAAGAAATGGTATTGAAGAGGCTGAAGATTGCAGAGAAATCTAATAGAAGGTATAGGCTGAAGAAACTATTTTGGAGTCTTTTGTAATAGTTGATAAGGTTTGGGATTTTTTTATTAGATTACTCTTGTCTTGCACTTTACTTGTTTGAACAACCACATATCTCACAGCTTTTATGTAAAACAACAGCTTTACATTATTTATTTGGTTTGGTTTTGCTTAATGAAATGGGACAAAACATTTGATGCTTTTAGCTTTATGTTGATGACTTTACATTATTTTATTTAGATGTTTTGGCTTCATTTTATGGTTTATAGTGTCTATTTTAGATTCCCATATGTAGATTAATGTTGACAGGTTTGAAAACAGTAAATGTCCAAAATGCATGGACACTCTTGCAAAATTTTTCATTTAACAAAACATAAATTACAACATAATCGGTAGTAAAACATCACCCACCATTACAATTTAGCAAAAGTTCACATTGAACATAAAATATACATAAAACCAAGCTAAATAATGCATTCTACAGATTGGGACCATCTTCCATCTTTTGTTGCATCCACCAACTCAATTACAAAGGAAAATTATGGCAGTCACCAACCAAAAACCCACCACCATCATCCACAATTTCTTCTGGGACCATCTTTCTTGCTCAACTCATGAATCTTCTTTATTAAATCAGGAATAAGCTCAGTAGCTCTTTCAAACATGGAGAGAGGGGAGTTAAACCAAGCAAAAAAAAAAAAAAAGACAGCCAAAAGTAACCAAGAAAAATCCCTCAGAGTGTTAGTGCCAGAAAGATGCCATTTTTGTTTCTTTGGTATAATTAGCTCAACAAAAGTGAGAGTAGCTTGTTCTTGGTAGACATGGTTAAAGAGCACTTATCCCATATTTCACACAGCCGTAGAATCACCTATATGGATTGTTCTTGGTATATGAGGTCCTCACTACACTAGCCACTCCATAAAAGCAATAGTTAGGTAGATTTGCAGTCATAACTTGGTGGCGGAATCCATTCCTTCTCCTTTGTTCGAGGGGAGCTCGAGTGAGGGAAGCAAGAATATGGAGAATATGTTTGCCTTTTTAGGGATTTAGGGGTTATGTAGTCGATAAGGGCCATTATAAAAGGAAGATGACAATGTTGCCCCTCAAAAAAAGACACGCGACGGCACATGACCATTTATTGTTATAATCTGTTGAAGAAGTGGTGGTAGAGATGATTGGGCCAAACGTAAAAAGTTGAGGATTCGTAGTTCTAAAATTAAAGTTCAGGGGGCAAAACGGCAGAACATAAATAGGTTGAGGGTAAATAGACCAATTCCTCTTATTTAATAATTTAAACTTACATAGTGATTTAACGTCATTTACAACAAATTAGTAAGTACTAAATAGTATTAAAATTTAAATTTATTTTTAATTTGAATAAATGTATTTTCTTTGTAAAATATATTGTTTTTATGGTTATTTATGAGAAGATTTGTGAATTCTCTTGTGATGCCCCCAACCCTACCACTAGGTCAACTACAGCTAAGTAGGGCATCTGCGTGCCTCTCGGCATTAAATTATAAGCTTCACAATAATACACAACCCTAGAACAACACTAACAGGTATACACACAAATTACGCGGAAAACTTAAGTAAACCAGATACTACTAGTGCGCTTCAAAACACAGGATCTTAAAAAAAAAACTTCGCATTGTCGTTTAATTATAAAAACAAAAGTATCTTACATCAACAACTTACACGACAACATAAAAAGAAACTTTACAGACGGTTCGAGTCTAAAAAGATAAAACATAAACATATGCCCTTCTAGGGAGATTTGATCCAAAAACTCCTGGCCTAAAACTTCAGTGGTTTGCCAGGCCCCTGACCGTTCCGAGCTAATTTTAGAAGAAAACATGATATGGAAAAAAGTGACCGCGAACGCTCAGTAAGTCCACGTGTGTGTGCGGTAGTGATTTCTTTAAAACCATGACGATGCCTTTCACAAAACAGTTCATGCAATGTTATAAGAAAAATATTTCTTTTACTATTTTAACAAAACTGATGCTTGAACCTACATGAGGGTTTCGAGCGCAGCTGGGAAGTCTGAGCGAATCAAGACACATCAGTATAGCTTCTACACCCTAAATTTAAAAGAACATGTAATGCAACATGGGGCTGCACAGACAAAACCCGGATCCCCAAAACGAGGCTATCGGAACCAAGTTCCGGCATCTAGTAGTCAATACCAGGCAAACACCATACGAGCGCTCGATTACAAACAACCACACTCCCATATCACTGGTCAAAATAGGTTACAGACTCCTAGGGCACCTACCAGGTCTGCCCTGGGGCTAACCTCAGTTCCGTGCCCCTCCTAACTCTCCACTAGGCGACCATCCCACCGCAGAGCATGATGCGATGTCCACGTAAATACTGGTTGGGCCACGCCCTCAAGGTAATACACCCCTCTTCAAGTGGATCCACCTTCAGAGTCAAAAACCCGTCCATGTCATCGGAAGTAGCCCTAGTACGGGGGACTAGCCACGTATAGTGCAATCCGCTAACGCGTCCGTTCACTTGATTTTCAACAAACTTTAACCCTGGTTGGAATGAGGTTTTCTCAAGTATTTACAAATCAAAGGGCCATTTGCCCAGCCGCCAGAATAGATTCAAGTCATAAACATTACAGAGTACTAAAAAAATCCTCATCCGCCAGTCATCACATGCTTATGCAAATTTCACAAGTATGCCAATGCCAAATCGATATTCATGCATGTCAAAATACGTAACTTTTCAAGATAGAACATTTTCCAATATATAAATATTTCCGAAAAACCTGCGTACAGCAAACTTCTTATGCACCACTGTAATAGTCTGTTTTAAAAGAAACACCTATATGGAGCACCGCTCCTATGCATTTTTCTAGGAAACTCGTAACACATTGTGGAGAACATCTCCAAAAACACGCTGAGAGATATCGTTCCAAAACTAGCAATGTTTTGTAAAGGTTCAAAAAAAAAATATTTATATGTCTTGTAATATTTGAACTAAAATGGAGTTTGTGGACTCACCTGGATGTAGATCTAGTGCTAAGATCCTACAAAATAATAATGCGAAAATACTTAATACCTGAGTATCGATCAAATAATCATATTCCCTAAATAATATCGAAATCCTACGAAATGAACTTTAGGATGTATATATATACCTATATAAGGATACCTATATAATGATATATATACTTATAATAATTCTTGAAAAGATCAAAAATCCTATACTCTTAAATATATATATATATATACTCTCCCAAGAAACCATTAATTATATACTATATACTAAAAATCCATTTAAAATATTGAAATCCTAAAATAAATAACTAACTTAAAATATATATATATATATAATCTAACTAGAAATAGATCTTACAATATATTAAAGAAAACAAACAAATAATACACTTAAACTATATATATAGATATTATAGTAAAATTACAAAGAAAAGAAAAATAAAATAAAATAAAAAACCATGCAAACTAACCTTCTTGAGGAAACTAAAATGAGAATATGGCTGCCCTTTTTGATTCAAAGAAAAAAAAATGATAATGTATACATATATATATATAGAGAATAAGGCAGCTAAGGAGGAAAAGAAAAGAAAAGAAAAAAAAAGAGAAAACGGTGAGGGGGTGATAGGTGGGTATCGGAGGTGGTAGCCGAGCCGTTTTCTTAATTGCAAAGTTTTTTTTTTTTTTTTGAAATTCTTATATGCAAATGTCAAGTATTTAAATTTCTAAAATAAATACACTAGGTATTAAAAATAGAATACACTCACTTATAAACCTTAATAATACAACCTCAATATAATAAAATTTTATTCATATTCCTAAATATCCCAAAATACCACTAAGTGCCAAAAACACTATATCCCACCAATATAGATCAAAACTCTATTTTAATTACGTCCGTAATTTTAAAGTCATGCTAGGTGCTTACGGAATAGGGTGTTACATTTTACCCTCCTTAAAAGAAATTTCGTCCTCAAAATTGATTAGTCACGGTTGGAGTCCGTAGGCAAAAACAAAATAAAATAAAACTACGGAAATCCATCAATATGATCTGCACATACTAGAAAAACCAATTGGATAGAAATTACCTCAATGTTTTGATTGTTCAGTGTGGAGGCGCTGCTTTTTACACTTCGCCCTCTACTGGTATCCACGCGATGAACTCCTCTGCAAGCGATCAGGATGCTAGCCCCTTCTATGTTCTGAAAACTGTTCAGAACTAATCCTGACTATCTGGTAATTGGTCGTGTTTCGGAGAGAGGAGGCTAGATACTATATCGCCATTCTAGGGTTTAGGGTTTTGTTTTTCTTATTCAGATAAAGGACGGCCGCTAAGAAAAAGTTAACATAACCTTTTATAGCTGTCAATATAAAAACTCTAACTGTCATCTAATGACAGTTTAATCTCGTCCGTCTATTCCTATAATCATCCAACGGTTGGATGAGTAATATTAAGTAATTAGTTTTATTTATTCGATTAAATAAAATTAATTACTTATTAACATACCAGAAAATACAATATGGAATCTGATTCCCCTTTTGTATACATTCAACGAATCTGGACACAATCTAGATCCATTGAAAGTAGACATTATGCTCACAAGATCGTCTATGCGTGTGACCCTATAGGTTCACTTAACATTGGCAGTGAATGAAAAATGTCCTAGACATTTATTCACAAAACATAAGCGGCCTCTAGCAAGACATTATGCTTACCCAAGTTAAGTAAATGCAATAATAACCTAACATCAGATTTAATATTTAGTCCTTTTGTCACACGATATCCTAATTAAGTATAAGGCATGGACTAAGTCATCCTTATAAACTTAATTAACCATTTACTTGATCACTAGGCAGACTGTTCCAACAAATAATAAAATAACACCATATTAATACTTATTTGAGCATGGCCATGCAATATTTCTTCTTCACTTTCAGTCATGTCCAATAAAATATTGTCAATATGTATTTATGAATTGATTTTATATATCATATTCATGATCATAAAACTTGACCATCAATCAACTTCACATTAGTTTACAAGATGTAATAAACTAAGGACAAATAAGAATAGTATTTTGTTAGCTATAAGGGTTTTACTATCAAGTCACATACTGGATGACCAAGAGCATAAAATACAATTCAAAAATACATGCTTCATAAATCATAAATGTGAGTCAATTGGTCTTAGGGCATATACTAACAATCTCCCACTTGTCCTACCACCAATTTGACATGACTCTCAAACCCATTGACCTAGTATGACTCTCATGCTTAAGTTGTGGGAATGGCTTCGTCAATGGATCTGCGACATTGTCATTGGTGTCTACTTTGCAAATTTTAACATCTCCATGCTCAATAATTTCTCGAATGAGATGGAAACGCCTGAGAATATGTTTGGATCGTTGATGAGATCTAGGTTCCTTAGCTTATGCAATGGTTCCTATATTATCACAATATAGGTCCACTGGGTTCACAATGCTAGGAATTACACCTAGTTCTGTGATGAACTTTCTGATCCAAACTGCCTCCTTAGCTGCATCAGAAGCAGCCACATACTCAGCCTCTGTAGTAAAATCGGCCACGGTATCTTGCTTTGAACTCTTCCAGCTCACAGCACCTCCATTCAAACAAAACACAAATCCAGATTGCGATCTAAAATCATCTACATCAGTCTGAAAGCTAGCATCCATGTAACCATTTACAACAAACTCTCCTTCCTGACCTCCGTAGATCAAAAACATCTCTTTAGTCCTTCTTAAGTACTTGAGAATGTTTTTTACTGCAGTCCAACGCGGTTCACCAGGATTTGACTGGAATCTGCAAGTCATGCTTAATGCATACGAGACATCTGGGCGAGTGCATAACATAGCGTACATGATAGATCCAATTGCGGAAGCGCAAGGAATCTTACTCATGCGTTCTATATCCTCCCTTGTGGTAGGACTTTGAGACTTACTGAGTTTAACGCCATGTGACATTGGCAAGAATCCTCTCTTAGAATCTTGCATACTGAACCTTTTCAGTACCTTGTCAATATATCCACTCTGACTTAGGCCAATTAGGTTTTTAGATCTATCTCGATAGATCCTAATGCCTAGAATATAGGTTGCTTCGCTTAAATCTTTCATTGAAAAACACTTCCCCAACCAAGTTTTTACACTTTGCAAAGTGGGGATATCATTCCCAATTAACAAGATGTCATCAACATAGAGTACTAAGAAGACTACTGCATTTTCTGTAACCCTTTTGTAGACACAAGGTTCATCATCATTCTTGATGAAATTGAATTCCTTAATTGCTTCATCAAAACGAAGATTCCAACTTCGAGATGCTTGCTTCAAGCCATAAATGGATCTTTGAAGTTTACACACTTTACTAGAATTCAAAGGATGAATAAAACCTTCAGGTTGTGTCATATACACATCCTCCAGTAGATTTCCATTAAGAAAAGCAGTTTTAACATCCATTTGCCATATTTCATAATCATAATATGCTGCAATGGCAAGTAGAATTCTAATTGACTTAAGCATTACAACTAGAGAAAAGGTTTCATCATAGTCTATACCATGAGTTTGTCTATAACCTTTTGCTACCAATCGTTCTTTGCAAGACCATAGGGTGTAAATGGGTTTTCAAAAAGAAAACTGACATGGATTGTATTTCTGATTTCATAGCCTCTAGCCATTTGCTAGATTCAGGACTATGAATAGCATCTTGGTAGGAATTAGGTTCACCTTGATCAATAAGATCAATATTGTGATCCTCAAATCCATATCTCTGTGGTATCTGAGGAATCCTACCAGACCTTCTTGGGCCTTGTGTCAAAGGTTCAGGCTCAGTATGAATACATGAGTCCAACTGAGTATCCATACTTGGTTCAAAAATGGTCTGCTGTCCTTGAGCTTCTTCAAGATGGATTCTACTCCCACTAACTCTTTTGGAAACGAATTCCCTTTTAAGGAAAATTCCGTTCCAAGCAACAAACACTTTGTTTTCAGATGGAAGATAAAAATATTATCCTTTAGTTTCCTTAGGATATCCCAGAAACAGACACTTATCAGATTTAGGTGCTAGTTTTTCAGATGATGATCGCTTCACATAAGCATCACATCCCCAAATTTTGAGAAATGCTAAACTAGGTTGTTTCCAGGTCCATATCTCATATGGTGTCTTCTGGATACCTTTAGATGGAACTCTATTTAATATGAATGCAACAGTTTCTAGAGCATAACCCCAAAAAGAAATTTGAAGACCTGTTTGACTCATCATAGATCGAAACATATCCAATAGAGTTCGATTTCTGCGTTCAGACACACCATTCCATTGTGGTGTTCCTGGGGGAGTTAATTGTGATACTATCCCACAATTTTTTAGATGTTCGTCAAACTCTTGGCCTAAGTATTCACCTTCTTGATCTGATTGAAGTAATTTGATACTCCTTCCAAGTTGATTATGTACTTCATTTTGAAATTCCTTAAACTTTTGAAAGGAATCAGATTTATGTTTCATTAGATAGACATAACCATATCTACTGAAATCATCTGTGAATGTAATGAAATACTGAATACCTCCTCGGGCTTGTGTGTTCATTGGCCCATATACATCAGTATGTATAAGTTCCAATAAATCAGTAGCCCTTTCACTTTGCCCTGTAAATGGACTTTTAGTCATTTTGCCCAATAAACAAGAATCACATTTTTCATAAGACACAAGGTCGAATGAAGATGAAAGTCCATCTTGATGGAGTTTGGATATGCGTTTCTCATTTATATGGCCCAAACGACAATGCCAGAAGCAAGTTTGATTTAAATCATTAGATTTAAATTTCTTTGTATTTATGTTATAGATGGGCTTACTAATGGAATCATGTAGGTTAAGAATGTAAAGTCCATTACATAAAGAGGCATCCCCATAGAAAATAACATTTTTATAAATAGAACTTTTACCATTCTTAGTATTAAACTCAAAACCATCAATATCCAAACAAGAAACTGAAATGATGTTCCTACTCATAGCAGGAACATAATAACAATCTTTAAGTTCAATTATAAGCCCAGTAGGCAAAAGTAAATCAAATGTCCCTACAGCTACAGCAGCAACTTTTGCTCCATTTGCAACTCGCAGGTCCACCTCTCCCTTTGCCAAAGATCTACTCTTTTCGAGTCCCTGCACATTTACACAAATGTGAGCTCCACATCCGGTATCTAATACCCATGAAATAGGAGTAGACATATTAATTTCTATAACGAAAATACCTGAAGCGGCAGTCTCACTAGCCTTTTGCTTCTTCTTTTATTCCAAGTAGAGCTTGCATTTCCTCTTCCAATGACCAGGTTCATTGCAGTGGAAGCAAGTCCCTTCTTTTGGTGGTTTAACCTTGGGCTTGGGCTTCTGCTTGCCTTTACCCTTTTTGGCCATATCCTTTCCCTTTCCCTTTCCCTTGTTCTTCTTGAACTGGCCCTTCTGAACTATCAGAACATTAGGAGTAGACTTCCTAATGTTTTGTTCAGCCTGCTTGAGCATCCCGTGCAATTCATTTATGGACTTTCCCATATTATGCATATTGAAGTTCATGACAAACTGACCATAGTTAGAAGTCAAAGAGGCCAAGATCATATCAGTAGCCAAGTCATGACTTACAGGTGCTCCAAGTTTTTCGAGCTGATCAAAATACCCTTTCATCTTAAGGACATGAGCACTAACTGAAGTGTCAGGGGTCATTTTGCAGCTATTCAACGCCTTAGTGGTAAGATATCTCTCTTGACTGCCTGCTCTCGGAACATTTCCTTGAGCTGTTTTATCATCTCATAAGCCTCAACTTCCTCGAATTGCTTTTGCAACTCAGATTCCATTGTAACCAATATGAGACATGTCACATCGTTAGAATCATCCTTGTGCTTACTATAAGATCCTTTTCGAGTCTCAAATTTGACTTCATCAGATGCTGAAGCTGAACCACTTTCTGTTGCTCAATTATCCGCTATTGCTTAATTGCCCGCTGCGGATGAGAGCGTGACGCCATGTTCCGCGCTCAGATCGAAAAAAGGGCAAGATGGATAAACCGAGCCAAAGCTCAGCGTAAGAATACCCGTTGGCAAGTAGTACAGATCTTCTAGGGGCGTTGTTAGCTGGTTGATTAGGGATAGGGTTCTCAAGTACATATAGCTTTTTTTCTTGTTTAAGGACAATCCTTAAATTTCTTTCCCAATCAAGAAAGTTAGTCCCACTAAGCTTATTCTTTTCAAGCACGGATCGCAATGAGGTGTTTGAATTGTTGGAGGCCATTATCTACATAGCATTTGCAAAGTAAAATTAAATAAATGAAGCATTAAATTTTCCTTGAAATATTCAACACTTGATATAAACCATGGGTATAAAAATTCATTTTATTCTAATCATAAGTAAGCTTTGGCTTAACACCCACAATTAGAGAAAAATGTATTAATGGGATTTACATCTATATGTACCGGCAAAATCCCATATGATGTCCTAGGCTCAAAACCGTTTTGATAGCCTAGTTAAGCCGAACCATTCCAAGAATACGGAAATCACCATTTTCCATCTTCCCCTACTTAGGTAACCATTTATCTCTTGCTTTGACAATGAGACAAGATGATGATCCAAGTATGAAGAAGTGCTTATGATCATGGGAGGCATTTTGACGACTTAATTTTTACATGGTTTCAAAAACCTTCTTCCTTTTATTTGTATATAATTTCATAAAACATATATCCAAAAATAAAAGGAATAAACTAAACATCACATGCATAATAAATACATCAAATAAAATGTGCATAGCATGGCCTCAATCCTATATTGACTTCCACGAGCCTCATGGAAGTGAAACGTCAATCTAGGTAAGTCTTCATCTCCATGAGCTTGCCTCCAATGTCTTGGCCTTCTAATCTTGTTACATAGGACATAAAACATACATAGGAATAGGAAATAGAATTAACCTATTCTAGTAAAGCTTGATAATATTACATCAATGAAAACAACGACACGTAGGCCGTATTTAAAAACATACAACCCATTAACAAAATAAGCCAATCAATCACAAGAGGTAAAGGGTCATGCTATGCACCATGCATCTAAAGATAGAAAGAAACACGCCAAAAAGCGAAGAAAACGCCGGTCCCTAGTACGGGGGACTAGCCACGTACAGTGCAATCCGCTAACGCGTCCGTTCACTTGATTTTCAACAAACTTTAACCTTGGTCGGAATGAGGTTTTCATATGTATTTATAAATCAAAGGGCCATTTGCCCAGCCGCTGGAATAGATTCAAGTCATAAACATTACAGAGTACTAAAAAAATCCTCATCCACCAGTCATCACATGCTTATGCAAATTTCACAAGTATGCCAATGCCAGATCGATATTCATGTATGTCAAAATACGTAACTTCTCAAGCTAGAACATTTTCCAATATATAAATATTTCTGAAAAACCTGCGTACAACAAACTTCTTATGCACCACCGTAATAGTCTGTTTTAAAAGAAACACCTATATGGAGCACCGCTCCTATGCATTTTTCTAAGAAACTCGTAACACATTGTGGAGAACATCTCCAAAAACACGCTGAGAGATATCATTAAAAAAAAAAAGCAATATTTTGTAAAGGTTAAAAAAAAAAAAAACATACTTATATGTCTTGTAATATTTGAACTAAAATGGAGTTTGTGGACTCACTTGGATGTAGATCTGGTGCTAATATCTTACAAAATAATAATAAAAAAATACTTAATACCTGGGTATCGATCAAATAATCATATTCCCTAAATAATATCGAAATCCTACGAAATGAACTTTAGGATGTATATGTATACCTATATAAGGATACCTATATAATGATATATATACTTATAATAATTCTTTAAAAGTTCGAAATCCTATACTCTTAAAAAATATATATATACTCTCCCAAGAAGCCATCATTAATTATATACTATATACTAAAAATCCATTTAAAATATTGAAATCCTAAAATAAATAACTAACTTAAAATATATATATATATATATATAATCTAACTAGAAGTAGATCTCACTATATTTAAAGAAAACAAACAAATAATACACTTAAACTATATATATATATATAGATATTATAGTGAAATTACAAAGGAAAGAAAAGAAAAAAAAAAAAAAAAAACCATGCAAACTAACCTTCTTGAGGAAACTAATATGAGAATATTGCTGCCCTTTTTGATTCAAAGAAAAAAAATGATAATTCATGCATATATATAGAGAGAATAAGGCTAAGGAGGAAAAGAAAAGAAAAGAAAAAAAAAGAGAAAATGGTGAGGGGGTAACAGGTGGGTATAGAAGGTAGCAGCCGAGCCATTTTCTTAATTGCAAAGTTTTTTTGTTTTTTTGGAAATCCTTATATGCAAATGTCAAGTATTTAAATTTCTAAAATAAATACACTAGGTATTAAAAATAGAATACACTCACTGCTTTTTACGCTTCGTCCTCTAGTGGTATCCACGCGACGAACTCCTCTGCAAGCGATCGGGATGCTAGCCTCTTCTATGTTCTGAAAACTGTTCAGAACTAATCCTGACTATCTGGTAATCGATCGTGTTTCGGAGAGAGGAGGCTAGATACTATATCGCCGTTCTAGGGTTTAGGGTTTTGTTTTTCTTATTCAGATAAAGGACGGCTGCCAAGAAAAGGTTAACATATCCTTTTATAGCTGTCAATATCAAAACCCTAACTGTCATCTAATGACAGTTTAATCTCGTCCGTCTATTCCTATAATCATCCAACGGTTGGATGAGTAATATTAAGTAATTAGTTTCATTTATTCGATTAAATAAAATTAATTACTTATTAACATACCAGAAAATACAATATGGAATCTGATTCCCCTTTTGTGTACGTTCAACGAATCTGGACACAATCTAGATTTATTGAACGTGGACATTATGTTCACAAGATCGTCTATGCGTGTGACCCTATAGGTTCACTTAACGTTGGCAGTGAATGAAAAATGTCCTAGACATTTATTCACAAAACATAAGCGGCCTCTAGCAAGACATTATGCTTACCCAAGTTAAGTAAATGCAATAATAACCTAGCATCAGATTTAATATTTAGTCCTTTTGTCACACGATATCTTAATTAAGTATAAGGCATGGACTAAGTCATCCTTATAAAACTTAATTAACCATTTACCTGATCACCAGGCAGACTGTTCCAACAAATAATATTAATAACACCTTATTAATACTTATTTGAGCATGGCCATGCAATATTTCTTCTTCACTTTGGGTCATGTCCAATACAATATTCTCAATATGTATTTATGACTTGATTTTATATCTCATATTCATGATCAGTAAAACTTGACCATCAATCAACTTCACACTAGTTTACAAGATGTAATAAACTAAGGACAAATAAGAATAGTATTTTATTAGCTATAAGGGTTTTACTATCAAGTCACATACTTGATGACCAAGAGCATAAAATACAATTCAAAAATACATGCTTCATAAATCATAAATGTGAGTCAATTGGTCTTAGGGCATATACTAACAGTTACGTACCTATAAGCTCTGGATACTTTTTCTTCAAGTACTCCTCAGTTTCCCAGGTTGCCTCTTCGATCCCATGATATCTCCATACCACTTTACACATTGGAATCTATCTGCCGCGTAACTCTTTTACGCTTCGTTCTATAATCTCAGTTGGTTTTTCTTCATATGATAGATCGGCTTGTAATTCAAATTGGTCATCATTGAGAACATGATCAGGTGCAGGATGATACTTCTTTAATTGTGATACATAGAACACATCATGTATACCCATCAGTTCCTTTGGCAAGGCAAGTCGGTATGCTACTTTACCAATCTTGTCAATAATTTCAAATGGTCCGATATATCAGGGACTTAACTTTCCTCTCATCGGATATCGCAGCTTCCCGCGATGTGGTGTAAGTTTTAAGAAAACTCGATCTCCCACACAAAACTCCAAATCCCTTTTTCGATTGTCGGCATAGCTCTTTTGTCTACTTTTAGCTGTCCGAAGCCGATCTTGAATTATCTTAACTTGTTTCTGCATCTCCTCCAATTCTGGCATCAAGTTTCTTTGTCTCCAATGGGATCGAACTCCGACTTCATCCCAGTACAAAGGTGTTTTGCATCTCCTACCATATAATGCTTCAAACGGTGTCATTCCTATCAAAGAGTAGTAGCTATTATTATAAGTAAACTTGGCACAAGCAAGATGGTCAACCCACTTATTTCCAAAGTCTAAGGCGCAAGCTCTTAACATATCCTCTAGAGTTTGAATTGTTCTTTAAGACTATCCGTCGGTTTGGGGATGTGCTGTGGTACTATAACTTAGATTGGTCCCCATAGCTGCCTGGAACTTAGGCCAAAACCTTGGGGTAAACTTGGGTCCCTATCGGATACAATATCAACGGGTACTCCATGAAGTCGGACAATCTCATCTACATAAATTTGTGCCAACTTGTCCAAAGGGTATAATGTATTAATGGCAATAAAATGAGCCATTTTGTTAAACGATCAACGATTACCCAGATAGCATCCTTATATCCCTAGGTCCAGGGCAATCATGTGACAAAATCCATTGTCACATGATCCCATTTCCATTCGGAAATAGGTAGCGGTTGTAGTAGTCCTGCTGACTTTTAATGTTCCGCCTTGACCCTTCGACATGTAAGACAGGCTGCTACATACTCCGCAATTTCTCTCTTCATTCCGTTCTTCTAAAATTTTTGCTTTAAGTCGTTATACATCTTATTCTCTCCAAGATGCATTGAATACTTACTTCTGTGGGCTTCCTCTAGAATCTTACGTTTAAGTTCAGTATCATTAGGTACACATAACCGATTCCGAAAGTACAGGCTCCCATCAACTTCTAATGTTCGAAAGTCTTCCAATTTCTTAGCTTCCACACGGTTTTTGAACTCCTGGAACTCCTTATTATTCTTTTGGGCGCTCCTAATATCCTGTTGTAGAGTAGATGTTAAGCTAAGACTTGATATCTTTGCTTTTCTACTCAATGCATCGGCCACCACATTTGCTTTTCCTGGATGATAGTTAATCGGGCATCGATATTCTTCCAGCAGTTCCATCCATCGACGTTGTCTCATATTCAAGTCCTTCTGAGAAAACAGATACTTTAAGCTCTTATGATCGGTGAATATCTCATACTTAGCTCTATATAAGTAGTGTCGCCACTTCTTAAGTGCAAACACGATGGCTGCTAATTCCAAATCGTGTATCGAATAATTCCGTTCATGATCAATCAACTTTCTTGAAATATATGCAACAACCTTCCTGTCTTGCATCAACACAGCTCCTAGACCTTCTCCTGAAGCATCTGAATACAATGAAAATTCCTTGTTCGGATCGGGTAATGTTATCCGTTCTTCAATTCTTGAAAACTCCTCTCGCACTTCTCCGTCTATTCAAACTTGGTTGCTTTTTTGGTTAATCGTGTTAGAGGTCCAACAATCCTTGAAAAATCTTTTATGAATCTCCGATAGTATCTCGCCATGCCCAAGAAACTACGTACTTCAGTTGGTGTCATGGGTAGTGTCCAATGGGTCACTGCTTCTACTTTCGCCGGATCCACCGAGATTCCTTCCTGGGTGATAACATGTCCTAGGAAAGTAACTTGACTCATCCATAACTCACATTTACTAAACTTAGCATACAACTTATGCTCCCGTAAGGTTTGCAACACTTTTTGAAGATGTTGTTCATGAGCTTTAGGGTTGGGTGAATAAACAAGAATATCATCAATAAAAATCACCACAAACTTATCCAGGTAAGGACTAAAGACTCTGTGCATCAAGTCCATAAATATTGCAGGTACGTTGGTTAATCCAAACGGCATAACCACAAACTCGTAAGGCCCGTATCGTGTGTTGAAAACCATCATCGGAATATCCTTTTCTCTTATCCTGACTTGATAATACCCCTATCTCAAGTCTAATTTGGAAAAATATCCCGCTCCTTGGAGTTGGTCAAATAACTCATCAATGAGGGGTAGTGGGTATTTGTTCTTAACTGTCACATTATTCAATCTTCTGTAATCTATACACATCTTTAAGGTTCCATCCTTCTTTACAAACAAAACTGGCTCACCCCAAGGAGATGTACTTGGACGAATATATCCTTGCTGCAACAATTCTTGTAGTTGCTTTTTCAACTCTTTTAGTTCCTCCTATGCCATCCGATATGGAGTTCGAGATATTGGTTTAGTATCAGGTACCAATTCTATGCCGAACTCCACTTCTCGATCTGGGGGTAGCATCGTCAACTCCTCAGGAAAAACATCCACAAACTCCCTCACTACAGGTATTGTGTCTAATTTTACCTCCTTCTTAGGTTTGTTGTGTAAATATGCTAAGTACCCTTGACATCCTTTCCATAGCAACTTTCTGGCTTTCATGCCAGATAAAAAGAGATTCTCCCGTTTTGTTCGCTTCCCTTGGAACACCAGGATTAGCATACTCGATCGGCTAAACTTAACCAACCTTCGTCGACAATCTACTTAGGTGTAATGTTTAGACAACCAGACCATCCCAAGTATCACATCATATTTTTCCAATGGTAAGGCAATTAAATCTCCAGATAAAACCACGCTCTCGACATATATGTCATAATCAGGGTACTTTACCTCAGTTATCTTATTCACGCCCATAGGAGTGCTAACTATCAACTGGTAATACATGTTAACAGAAGGTATAGGAATATGTTTTATGAAATGCAAACTCATAAAAGAATGCGTAGCTCCAGGGTCAATGAGTACTCTTGCTGGTTGAGAAAAGATTTGTATCATACCTTCAACTACTTCTGCTTCAGTATCTATGGGCAATCCATCCAGTACATAAACTTTGGCTTTTGCTTGTGGCTTATTATTCCTTCCTTCCGTTGCTCCTCTTATAACCGGGGGTCGGCCTGCTTTTCTGGACGTCTCCGGAGGTACTTGTTACATCTCAGGGCACTGGTCTCTAACATGCCCTGGTTTTCCACACCGATAACATAGTCTGGACTTTTGATAACACATTTCAGCCACATGTCCACTTCGTCTACAGTATGTACATACTCTATGGACTCCTCCAGGGGTTAGGGTTGGTCGGCCTTCATTTCCAGTCCTTTGTTCACCACGGGATCTCTTGAAATCTCTAGGTTTCCATGGTCCTTGTCCAGGACGTTTATATGGAGTTGTTGCTAAACCAATGGCTGTTTTTCTCTATATAACCGTTTGATCAGCCATCTCCATTTGCGTGGTGCCTTCAACTGCGGCCGCGAATCCCATCGGTGGCAAGGGAGCCAATGCTCGTTGCAGTTCAACCCTTAATCCTTTCACAAATTGTCGCGTCTTATTTTCATCAGTATCTATCAACCTTAAGCAATACTTAGCCAACTTATTGAACTTTGCCATATACTGGGCGACTGTTAGGTTACCTTGTCTCAATTGCTGAAACTCATCCTCTCGTTGCTCACGAACCCAACGAGGTATGTATTCCTTTTTTTAATTCTTCTTGAAAATTGTTCCAGGTCCATGGTTGGTTCTTGAGTGTCCTAGCTTCAGAAGCTCTAAGCCACCAATCTTTTGCCATTCCTCGAAGTCTAAAAGCTGCAAACGTTACCCTCAGGGCATCCTCGTACTTAAGGGTATCATAGATATCATTCAACTGCTCCAGGAACAGTTCAGCTTTAATTTCTTGCTCAACGTCTCCATAGAACTCCGTCGAAAGTTAAGAAATCGTTCTAGTGCTTCATCTGCTCCAGTGGCTAGTACTCGTTCGTTTCTTCTTGTGGCCATTGAAGTTCCTAAACAATTCTGTCATCTTGATCATAAAATTCTCAATTACCTTGTGTGTGGCTTGTTCTGGACGAGGTGTGGCCTCCCTCATAGGTTCAAACTATATATTTTGAGAACTTTCTGATACAGCCTCGTCTGCATGGTTGGGAGATTGTGAACCTGACATGTTTCTAAAAACCAAAAAGTTCCAACACTAATAAATATCTACGGTTATAGATACTCTACGACAAGTAAACATGAATTTATCCCGGGCACCAACATCAATGCATACATACAAACATATATATATATATAACTCAAAATAAGGATTTTTTGTACAAGTAGTGTCAAGATACAATCAGATCATCCTGGTGTTGGAATCCATAGGCAAAAACAAAGTAAAATAAAACTACGGAAATCCACCAACAGGATCTATACATACTAGAAAAACCGATTGGATAGAAATTACCTCAATGTTTTGATTGTTCGTTGTGGAGGCGCTACTTTGTACGCTTCGCCCTCTACTGGTATCCACGCGACGAACTCCTCTGCAAGCGATCGGGATGCTAGCCCCTTCTGTGTTCTGAAAACTGTTCAGAACTGATCCTGACTATCTAGTAATCGGTCGTCTTTCGGAGAGAGGAGGCGAGAGACTATATCGCCGTTCTAGGGTTTAGGGTTTTGTTTTTCTTTATTCAGATAAAGGACGGCCACCAAGAGAATGTTAACATAACCTTTTATAGCTGTCAATATTAAAACCCTAACTGTTATCTAATGACAGTTTAATCTCGTCCGTCTATTCCTATAATCATCCAACGGTTGGATGAGTAATATTAAGTAATTAATTTCATTTATTCTATTAAATAAAATTAATTACTTATTAACCTACCAGAAAATACAATATAGAATCTTATTCCCCTTTTGTATACGTTCAACGAATCTGGACACAATCTAGATACATTGAACATGGACATTATGCTCACAAGATCGTCTATGCATGTGACCCTGTAGGTTCACTTAACGTTGGCAGTGAATGAAAAATGTCCTAGATATTTATTCACAAAACATAAGCGCCCTCTAGCAATTCATTATACTTACCCAATGTAATAATAACCTAGCATCAGATTTAATATTTAGTCCTTTTGTCACACGATATCCTAATTAAGTATAAGGAATGGACCAAGTCATCCTTATAAAACTTAATTAACCATTTACTTGATCACCAGGCAGACTGTTCCAACAAATAATATTAACAACACCTTATTAATACTTATTTGAGCATGGCCATGCATATTTTCCAGTCTTCCTTATCAAGGGGCCCATGGATATCTCTCTCTAAAAAGAGAGGGACAAATCCCTTTCACTATCTCCAATATTCAAGCCATGACGAGAAAATAAGCCAACCAATAATCATAATGATCACCTAATTAAAAGTGATGTTTGACCATGTCGAAACGTATTTTTCTCCCCATGCAAGAAACATCAGGTCAAAGGACACCAAATATAAAACTGAGAAGAAATACTTATAACTTAAACCCATGCAATATTTCTTCTTCACTTTGAGTCATGTCCAATACAATATTCTCAATATGTATTTATGAATTGATTTTATATCTCATATTCATAATCAGTAAAACTTGACCATGAATCAACTTCACACTAGTTTACAAGATGTAATAAACTAGGGACAAATAAGAATAGTATTTTATTAGCTATAAGGGTTTTACTATCAAGTCACATACTTGATGACCAAGAGCATAAAATACAATTAAAAAATACATGCTTCATAAATCATAAATGTGAGTCAATTGGTCCTAGGGCATATACTAACAGTCTGGACATAGGAGTCACAGTCGGTCGGGAAGAGGAGAGATCAAATACGCGAAGAAGTCGGCTCCATACTCATAACTATAGTACTAGCCCAGAGAAGAAGCGGTACCGCCCTTACTCTATTTCCTTCAAGCAGGAAATAGAGGGCGAGGAACTTCTAGGCACTCCTAGTTGTGAAAGACTTTTTTTAGGGGGTCTTAAAACAGCTGGGGCAGCTATTTTTTTGGTCTTCTGAAAGAAGCTCTTTTTGAGTGATAGATAAATTTCTTATTTTATATAAAGAAAGATAGATATATATCTCATTGGGTGATGGTGTAGAATGTAAAGCGTATAGGCGTCTTAATCTGTTGATATGGGTTAGCCCATTCTTATGGGTCTCTTAGTTTTATCACGTCTTGTATTAAATTAGTATGAAGTTGATTGATTATCAATTTTTACTGATCATGAATATGAGATATAAAATCAATTCATAAATACATATTGAGAATATTGTATTGGACATGACTCAAAGTGAAGAAGAAATATTGCATGAGTTTAAGTCATAAATATTTCTTCTCAATTTTATGTTTGGTGTCCTTTGACTTAATGTTTCTAATGATTCTTGCATGGGGAGAAAATATGTTTTGACATAGTAAAACATCATTTTTAATTAGGTGATTATTATGTAAATTAGAGATAGTGAAAGGGATTTGTCTCTCTCTAGACTGGAGAATATGCATGGCTATACTCAAATAAGTATTAATAAGATATTATTAATATTATTTATCGGAACAATACCTGGTAATGAAGTAAATGGTTAATTAAGTATGATAGGGATGACTTGGTCCATGCCTTATATTTAATTAGGATATCGTGTGATAAAAGGATTAAAATATTAAAAAACTAATGTTATATTATCATTTCTTTTACTTAACTTGGGTAAACATATCTTACTAGCGGCCACTTATGTTTTGTGAATAAATATCTAGGACATTTTTCATTCACGGCCGATGTTAAGTGAACCTACAGGGTCACACGCATTAACGATCTTGTGAGCACGATGTCCACGTTCAATGAATCTATAACGTGTCCAAATTCGTTGAACATATGCAAAAGGAGAATTATATTCCATATTGTATTTATTTGGTAAGTTAATAAGTAACTAATTTTATTTATCAGATAAATGAAATTAATTACTTAATAATACTCATCCAATCGTTGGATGATTATAGGAATAGACGGACGAGATTAAACTGTCATTAGATGACAATTAAGATTCTGATATTGACAGCTATAAAAGGTTATGTTAACCTTTTCTCGGCAGTCGTCTTCATCAGATTAAAAACAGAACCATTTAACTCTAGAATGACGATAATAGTATCTAGCTTCTCCTCTCCAAAATTCCACGTATTACCAGATAGTCAGGATATGTTGTGAACAGTTTTCAAAAGACGGAAAGGGCTAGCATCCCAATCGCTTAGAGAGGAGTTCATTGCATGGATACCAGTAGGGACGAAGCGTAAACAGCAGCGCCTCCAACCTAACAGCAGAAAACATTGAGGTAGTTTATATTCAATCAGTTTTTCTAGTATGTGCAGATCCTGTTAGTGAATTTTCATAATTTTTATTTTGTTTGTTTTTCTTACAGATTCCAACATAGAGCTTTGGCACATTTGCGAGACAAATTTAGTGCCAATACTAATGTCAATAATGAAAAAAAAAAATTATGCCCGCATTGGTGTAGCTCAATTAGTTTTGAGGATGCAGAGTTGGTACTAAGGTCCAAGGTTTAAATGCTGGCAGCGGCAGTGTGGAAATTTCAACCTCTCCAATGTGGGAGGTGGTTCCTTGTGCGCACAAGTGTCTGGGTTCCAGTTTACAGAGCCGCTAAGTCACCATGATTTACATCTTCCACCTGGGCGTCGAGTAGTCTGGTGAGGCCCTGTGGCCGAGGGATTTCGCCTTTTTGGTACCAATAATGGAAAAATTATTATCAAGGTATGCAAAAGCTAACCCGTCTTTTTATTTTGTAGTAAGGTTAAATAAAAAATGGTCGATAAAAGTTATACATGAAAATTTTTAAATTTTTCCTTCCATTTTCTCTCTGCAAACTTTCTCTCTACATTCTCTCTCCAATTCAACAACTGCAAACGAAGAACCGTATAAATTTAATCACAAACAATAAAAAAATGAATATATTATTTTATATTTATTTTATTTACAATTTAATCGGTTAAAAAAAATACACCTCATTGAAAAATGAGGAGGTAACTCACAAAGACACTTTGTACGCCAAACCAAGCTCACAAAATCCCCAGCCATACAAGCTAAATGACCCTGCGATGATATGAAGAACATGCAAGGTTTTGATTTTTTATAATATTTTTATTTTATAATTATTAATATTATTTATGTTGTTATATTAATTATTAAGTATATTTTATATTATTATATTAGATTTTTAGTTAATTTCATGTTGTAATGTGAGTTGTACATGTTAATACATGTGTTAGTGTTTAACTTATTTAAATGATAACTAGTTGTTTAATTTTAATTATGTAATTTATATTATATTTAATTTGATATGGCAATGTTACTTGTTAGTGGCCTACAATAATTATAAAATATTTAATTTTAACATGTATAATTTAAAAAAAAAACACAAAAATTCGAAAAAAAGAACTGGGCGCACATAAACCCTACGTGCGTATGGCTGGGCGCATGTCGGCCAAACGTGCGCTAGCCACAAATTTTTCATACCAATGAATATTTTTCAATTATTATCTATGTTTTTTCTTGTACAAAATATTCAAAATTATTAATGTTTACCTTCCTACGATAATTAAAGTACAAAATCCAAGATTTCTTTTTAGAGACAAAGTGGAGAGAACAAGGATAGAGAGATATAGTGAAAGGATAGAAGTGGACGGAATTTGATTTTTTCGCACGTAACTTTAATATTCTCGTGCGTAATTTGTCGAATCCCAATTAAAAAAACACATGAACTTAATGGGTTTGTTAATTAAATTCTTAAACTTTTAATTATGATAATTAGGTGCCTCTCAATTTTTAATTATGACATTAATTTTTTTAATTAAAAGTTAATTCTAAAGTTTGAAACTATTGCTAATTAAGTGAAGAATTTTATATTTATATAATTGATTACTTTTTTAATGATTGTTTACTTTCTTTATGCTTTGATTCAACATTAATCAGTTGTATAAATTACTTTAATAACTCTTTTAAATTATTCTTATGTAAAAGTTATTTTTTAAAAATTACTAAAAGTATTAATTAAAAATTATATTTAGTATGGTATCTCATGTATTAAAAAAATATTAAAAGTTTATATCTAAAAAACAAAACATTACAAATCCAAAATAAATTTATTCTGAAAGATTGCTCAAATCAAATTTAAAAATTCTCATTAAAGAAAAATTAGTTTTTTAAAAGAAAATAAAGAGGCTAAAGAGAGACACGCTTTAAGGTCCCGTTTGATAAAAACTAAAAATTGAAGTGTGAATTGTTTAATATTTGAATTTTGAATCTTAAATCTAAACACTCAATCTGCAAATTGAAGTGCGAACTTGAATATTAAATTAATTAATTAGTAGTAATTATATATAAAAAAGTATAATAATTTGAAAAACAATATATATTTTTATATTTAAAACTTTAGAGTTAAATAAAAAAATTTCACTTAAAATATATAACTATAATTAAACACATCTTAAACAATTAATTAAGTGATTTATAAAATTGTTATTAAATGCACTTAAAATTTTAGCACTTAATTATGTCTGTTATCAGACACAATTAGTTCAATAAGTTATTAACTAATTAATTTTAAAAAATGAATTAATTTAATAAACAAAGCTTGTTTGAGAAGAAAATTTACCATTTTTAAAAATATTACAAATGAGAAATCTTCTAAAAAGTTAAATCTCTCTCTCTCTCTCTCTCTCTCTCTCTCTCTCTCTCTCTCTCTCTCTCTCTCTCTCTCTCTCTCTCTCTCTCTCTCTCTCTCTCTCTCTCTCCCCACAATCGCTTCTTAAAAAGACATATATAGATATTTTTAAAGAAAATTTGATGAATTTTTCAATGATAATATAAACTTTTTTAATTAATAACATCTTATTCATGAGTAGTGAAAATATTTAAATAGGATTTTATAATAGTTTTTAATTGTAAAGATAGATATTATGTCATTAGAATTGAAATGAAAGTTTATTGTAAATAATTTATATAATTACTGAAAATCAGTTAGGTCATCTAGTACATACTCTAGTGTACTCTCTAATACACATCTTTATAATAATTTTATTAATATAAATCTTATAAAATAAAAGATAAAATCTAAAATTTAAAATAAGCTATTACAAAAGGAAGTGTATTGAAGAGCGTATTAGATGATTATTAGACTATTCTGAGTGAAAAGAACATCATAAATTTAGCATTCAATTATTAAAATATAAAATTTATATACTAAAGTGATAATAATTTTAAACTTTGGGTGTGTTTTTTAAATTAACTAATTACAATTATCCTAATAAAAAATTAAGAGGCATCAATTATAATAATTAAAAGTTCAAGTGTCTAATTGACACAATCATTCAATTCAAGCGTGTGTTTACAATTAAAAGGATTGACAGTAAAAAAATAAAAAAAAACTTGCCCGAAGATATGCAACTCATTATTTCTATTTGTAATTTTTATTGAAAAAAAATCAGCTCAGCCAAATAAATAAAATGACAATACCGCAATGAATAAAGATATATTATATATATAAATTTTCTTTTACTATCACTAGAGCTCCATTCCATAGGAAATTTCCGGTTCTTTTTATCAATTTTATCAAGAATAGTTTTGGGAAGAGTTCATTCAGAGTAGATTGAATTAAAGTTAATCTTCCTGCCATTGCTGACTACTTACATTTTTTTAATTTGGCGAACTTTGATTGAATTTTGGAAATAGTCTCTTGAAAGTCAGACACCAGTTTAGACTTATTGCTGTATTAGGAAAAATTAAACATTTTTGAAATAATTTTATTTCCTTAATGAGGATAAATTAAAAATCTTGACTGATAAGTTTTTCTCAATATTTGCCGAGAATATATCTTAGATTTACTTAACTTAATAGGAAAGTATAGTTTGTTTTGATTTTCTTCTTTTGGAAATTTACAAAAGCACTTTTTAGGAATTAAACTAAAACAGAACATGACCATTTAGGAAATTTGAAAATCAATATATATATTGTAGCCTTTTACCCTATTTTATATTTTCTACACTTATATTTACAAGGTTGGAAAACTTTGCGAAACTTGACATCTCCATGGCTATGAAGCAATTCTTTGGTTCTTTTGTGGGTATGATAATTTATTTTTTAATTAATTATAAATTTGAATATTTATTTATAACAAAATTTTTCATTAGTAACACTGATTTTTTAACCTCTTTAATCTCAGAGGTTGAAGATGTAGATGACAAAGAGGAATATGAGGACGCGGAATATCATGATTGGGAGGGACAAGAGTGGCAGTCAGATGAAGAAGAGAATGAAGCAGATAGTGATGATGACGATGATGATAATGATGATGAGGAAAAATACAAAGATGCAAAATATCATGATTGGGAGGGACAGGAGTGGCAGTCAGATGAGGAAGAGAATGAAGCAGATAGTGATGCGGATAACAATGACAATGACGATGATGACAGTAAGGATGCAGAATATCATAATTCGGAGGGACAAGAGTGGGAATCGGATGAGAAAGAGAATGAAATAGATAACAATGACGACGAAGATGATGAGGAGGAAGAATATGAGTACGCACAATATCATGATTGGGAAGGACAGAAATGGCAATCTGGCGAGGAAGAGAATGAAATCGATGATAAAGAAGACCATGAGGAGGAAGAAGAAGAGGAGTAAGAAGAATGGCCGCGTCTGGGAAGAATATTTAGTAGGTACCATACTTGGTAAGCATGAGTTTAGATTAGTTGAAGGAAGAAATATATTTTTCTTTTGTTTTTTTCCTTTTCTTGTTTTCCAATAGCTAGAAAAGAAAATGGACTTTATTCTATTTTTTATAACTTTTATATTTTATTTTAAAAATTATCATGTGAAGGAAGGATGGACAATAAAAAAATAAAAAAAAACTTGCCCGAAGATATGCAACTCATTGTTTCTATTAATAATTCTTATTGAAAAAAAAATCAGCTCATCCAAATAAATAGATAAATTGTTTGCTCAGCAAGGCCTTCTTATAAAGGAATTAGCAGGCTAGCTGATGATAGTCCCTACTTGCGTTAACTAGAAAAGAGAAAAAAAAAAAAAAAAATCCAAACAAGCAGTTCGAATAGAATTGGATTTAAAAAACCCCATCAGAATTTTTATAATGTTTATTCCAAGTCTAGAAAACCCAACCTTTAATTCTGATTCCCAGCCCAAAGTTAACCTCTCTGTCTCTTAGAAATTGCCAGAAGCAAGATGCACGCTCTCCTACCATCTCTTCAACATTTGAGTCCATCAGTTTGTCCAGAAATTGAGTGTTGGTTTGCCCTCTAAGCCAGAAGGTGGTTTGCCTGCCCTCTAGCTTGGAGGAACTCATCCCGACAAACAATTGTCAAAGGCTTTGGAGTTGGGTTTGCGGAGTCTGCCCTCTTTCACAAGTTTCGAGTTATACTACAATACGCATTTGAGAGACCAATATTGCTTTGGGAGGATTGGCTATTGCCTTCCACTCTTAGGTCTCTCTTTCCCTGTTAAGGCATAAGGATAGGAAGGCGCTCAACTTTATCCAACAATTGAACTGTCTCTCTCTCTCTCTCTCTCTCTCTCTCTCTCTCTCTCTCTCTCTCTCTACATCAACGTCAACACGAATGCCCTATGCTCCAGTCACTACCAGAAGAAGGGCTGCCTCTCTGAACTGACTATCCTTGACTGCCCATTGCTCAATCAACGCTTAGCATTGGAGAAAGGGGTAGCCCCCTCCATTGGCAACTCATTTCCTGATCAAGGTTAGTCCTCCATTAATACTTGAAAATTTGACGTTTTATTGTTTCTCCTCCTAATCTCATCCCAATTTATTATTCTTTCTTTTTTCACCGTTCTGTTTTTTGAATTTAAGGATACTTATCGGTCGCACTTGTGACAGTGTTCAGAATATCAAATAAGGCATCCAATTTAAAACTAGGGACAAGCAATCATCTAGAAGAGACTTTTATAGCGTCTCACATCTGCACTGTCATTACTCAGATATTGATGTCTCAATAATATGTTTATGGTGCCCTTCTTGAGAGTCATACATATAGTTTTAATGCCTTTTTCTATTTTGATATTTTTACAAGTTTCATGGTCGCCCCCCTTCCTTGCTATGCAAATGAAATATGCGAAAGCTTGTGTATCGTATCTGCCTCTTAAACAGAAAGGGTATTATTTTGGGGAAACAAAACTCATCTTGAAATTATGGTTGTGCGAATAGGGCCTTCTTCAATTTAAATTCATCACATCATGGTCGTTGTTCTTGAGCTTTAAACTACTGAGATTACCATGCTTTTGGCTGCTTGGTGTTGCATGGTAAGTAAGACTGAGAACTTTTAGTTCGATAGTTGAACCTAAACTTCTCATCGGCTTCATTGTAAACAGGATAAAGAAATGGCAAACAACATCACAGATTGGACTAGAATAAAAAACATTGATTCGATCATGCAGAGAAAATATATGATCACTATGCTTAATACTGAATAAGTTGTCTGACCGTTTCCAAGTTAACTTTCTTTTGGGGACATTCTGAAATGTTCTATTTTCTGGGCAAGAGGTCTTTTATTTATCTAATCGGCGAGTTGTGATTCTAAGGAAATGAGATAAAGTTATTGTGTAACAGAATCCCTGTGCATCATAAATTATATTGGTATTTTTTATAGAAAATCTTCTAAGCAGTTTATTCAAAATCTGATGTTTTTTTCCTTTCCTTTAAAATAAACATGCTTGCATTCTCATGCTTATTCTGACTTTAACAACTGGCTCTTTTTTTCTTTTAAAAAAATCTGATCTATGCTCCTGCATTTTAGAGGTCATGCATTTGGTCTTACAATATTTCTAATTAACTACTGGCCTTGAGTTACTACTCTGTGTACATACTTGGAAATTTTTATCAAATTCTTTCAAGTTGCAAAGAAAATGAAACCTGTTCTCTGCCTATTAATATTTACTGAAACTTTTTATCAGTTTGCTTCTAGTTACCTTGAGAAAAGTTGAATCCAGCTTAGCATAGCTTTTTGGTATCAGAATTAAACTTTGTCCTAAATTTATCTGGAGAAAACATCTTTTATCCAGAAAAAGGAAAAAAAAAAAAAAAAAAAAGATTATGTTGGCAGAACTACTGCATAGACCTAGGTGTCTGTTGTTGCTAATTATGCCCATTTGTGAAGCTTCTTAACCTTCAAAGTATGAATTACTTTCATATTAATCTTTTAACTCCCTGATCTAACTCAAAAGCTGAATATGTTCCTCCGACTACTGGAAATTATCTCTGGAAATTATTTACTAGATTATGCAGTCAGAGGCAGACACATCACGGGCTTGGTTTGTCAGGAATTGAATGTTTTCATGATAGATTAGCTGTAGACAGATTTATTGTGGTTTGGCTTGGTAGAAGTTTGTACAATCTGATTCATTATTTCTTTTCATTTTGTTTAAATGATTCATTACACGTTCCATATTGCATGAACCAATTTAATATGTATTATCGTTCCACATTCTTTTGAACCTCAAATAGCATTATCCTCTAATATGATCAATAATATTACTAGTCATGGTTGTATCAAGTCATTTCCCAGATGGATCGGATGAGACCGGTGTACATGAGTGAAAATAGTGGATCAACCGGTGTACATGAGGGAAAATGCTGTATCGACCACACGAAATGTTGGTCCTCCTACATCACCAATGCGATCTCCACTGCATCATCATTCTCGTTCTGGTTCTGCCAGCAACTTTAGGGAACCCCAATATCCAAAGGATGCCGCTTAAAGGTGTGCTCAGGTTATGGCAACTTAGATGGTTGATGACAATGAAGATGATCTTCTGTATGATTACGACCCCCAGTCAGCTGGTATAGGGTTTGCAAGTGGAAGGCCAGTTAGACGTCATTCTCCATTGGTAATATGCTGATTGTGTTTTCTGTTCCTGTTTCTGTAAGATTATTATGTCACAATGCAGTTTTTCTTTTGTCTATAGTGTGGAACTAGAAAAATAAATATTTATAGAGATGTGGAAGTAATAACTAACATATCTACATGTGAATAATGATCGGACAACCGAGTCCAACAAATGTTTGGTTCATTTTCCAATCCTAAAGCATTTCTTACAATAGAAGAATCTTTTACCCATATGCCCCTTGACATTTTAATCTTATGCGTATATCAGTTGCAGAAGGAACTTGTAAATTCTTATGTAGCCATCTTAATAGCTTAATGCATCTTAAGAGTCATGTTTTTTGCCTAATAGACATTGTTGTGTTAAATTCATGATGCAGATCTGCTCTTGGTTTTCTGCACTCTTTTGTTTGGAATAGCTTCTAGTATTTTCCATTTGCTGGATGTATATTTTTTTGAATATAGGCTCATAGCTTTTATATCTCTGGTCTTAGACAGTTGGAAACCTGGCAGAACAACCTTCTACTACTGCACGTTCAACTCCCTATTCAAATATCTCCATCTTTTGGCTCACTAGAACAGCAAGCTTCATCGACATGTACGAGCTCAGCTATTTGATCATCTCAGCCAAATCCCTTGAAATTGCCTCCTGCTATCCATACTTCTCCCATCTTCAAGCTCATTGGAACAGCTTGCTTCATCTGCTCATACAGGCTCAACTGCTCGATCATCCCAGTGAAATTTATTACAAGAACCATCACCTATCTGTACAGCTCCATCTGTTGGCTCACTGGAACTAAAGCCTTCATCTGCACATGTAACTTCAGATATTAGATCATCATCCAATTACTTAGAGCAACTTTCCTCTGCTCATTCTGCTGTGGCTGGCATTTCTTCTCAATCAACAAACTCCGGGGAACAAGCGCAGCCTCCATCTGCTAAGTCTAATTCTGCTAGTAGAGTATCTCATTCCAATGTTGTTGATCAACCTGTATCTGCTCGTTCTGCAAGCCGTCCAAGCCCAGTGGGCAAGACAGTCCCCATGGCACCCCCTACCGTGCCTATAACACTCAGGTCAGCTGCATCTGCTCCTCAAATTGAACTTCAAGCTGAATCTCGGAAAGAGAAAAGGTAATTTTTGTATACGTTAATAGTTTATTGCGAGGCGTTTTCTTGCTTTTGAGCAGTTCAAATTTATTTATTTATTTATTTATTTTTTAAGTTTGTCTGTTCTCTCAAACCAGAGATATAGTGCTCTTTCCTTCTGAGCTTCAAAAGCTTTTCCTTTTGTTTCCCATTTCGTAGTTAGAAAGCTATCTCATACGTGGAAACTAATGAGTAGATAAAACAAACTCTAACTCTTCTCTTGATCTTTTGTTCAATAAAAGGTGAATGTTTACTTTTTTATATAAGTCTGTTATGTTTCCCTTTTTTTTTTTTTTTTCATTTTTTAAATTTAGTTCAGGTCATTTAACTTCATTAAACAAGTCCAAATATTTCCAGCTTTTTCTTTGTGATTCTCTCTCTCTCTCTCTCTCTCTCTCTCTCTCTCTCTCTCTCTCTCTCTCTCTCCCCCTAAGATGCCCATCAATGCAGGATGGGGGACTATTCTTTCATTTTTTTTTTTTCTGAAAACTTACGAAGCCATTAAATTTTATAAATAAGCAATTTCAGTGCATGTTTTTATTTATGCTTCACAATGTATTTTGAAATAATTGCTTCATTTCTTCTGTTTCATTAATTTCCAGGTTGTCTTTAGATTTTGGCACTTTCAAATACAAAGAACCAGACTGTCAATCATCTTCCCAGCCGCACAAGATGAGGTAGCTATTTATCATTATATTATTTCTGTTTACAAATTGTCCTTGCATGACCACCCAAAGATCAATGTTATCAGTGAGATGTTGCCTTCTCTTATATATTAAACATATTCCACTCTTTTACTTTTCGCATATCTAAGAAAATCTTATTTTAGTCTCCCATATGAACCTTTTAGATTTCTCTTAGTTTCTTCTTCTTCTACATTGATGATATAAAAAGATAATATACATACTAGATATTTCTATATGACTAGTTTCCCTTTGAGCAGGAGTCACATCTCTAATTAATGCCTGTGATGAATCTTTTTTGTGAGTTTAATCAGTATTGTTAAAATTTCAGCTTGATATGCTTAAAGAAGAAAATGAAAGTTTACTTGAAAAGGTATGTTCAGCTTCTCTTTTCATCCTCTCTTTTATTTGGGGAAAGTGCGAGTTTTAAGAGGATAATTTGTTCCAAAATGCATTATATTTGTTTTTGAACATTTATAATATGCACTTTCAGCTTTGATTTGCGGAAGAGAGGTTTGAGGAAGCAGAAGCCAGGGCTAGGCTACTAGAGAAACTGGTACTAAAGGGGATTTTCACCAGATACATTGTAAAATTCATTCTGTTTTGCACTTTATGAAAGGATCAGCATAATGTTCCTGTTGAGTCAATGATATTTTACTATCCAAAATTTTTATTTCTTGATTCACAAACATTTATTTCTTTGGGAAATTACAGAAACTTGCAACCTTCAAACAAGAACAGTTCAAAAAAAAAAAAAAAAGTGGCAAAGTTGTGATTCTCTATGTTCAAACTTTTTTTGTTTCAACCAGCAGTCTATAATCTTTAAACAAATGAACTTTATAATGGAGCTGTGTAGTCCTTATGTCTTTACCTGTCTTCTGCAATATGTCAATTGAACTGAAAGAAGCCACATTGTATTCTTGGTGATTTACTGCTGCACATACATCCTAGTCATCATGAAGTCTTCACCAAGATATGTATAAACTCTAGGATACAGAACTAGTTGGATCGCTTCTAGAAGATTTTACCAACTAGCTTGTAAATAAAGAAGTAGATGACCAAGAACTTTCAAATCCCAATTCACTTGCCAAATGCGACCTGACATGAGGGTAGATCTCTAGAAATATATCTCGGGACACTTACCATTTTTGGTCTTAGAATTTTACGATATGATTTAGCTCCTCGTAGCAACATTCTAATAATCTCCTCTATAATATATCTGCCAGTCTCTGTTTCAGGATCTGTTTTGATCCTTTTGGCTCAAATCTGACCTACGACTGATGTCTGTTCCTACTTAACCTGAGAAGCTTACTCCTACCACAGGAATGCATCTTTTCCTGTATAGAAACACGTATATTTGAGCAGGAAATCTCATATCTGCCGATATGTATCATGAACAGCTGTTCAATGATATAATCAATTTTTCTATCATGCAGGAAAGAAGCAGCTCTCCAGCAAAGAGAGGTGTATTTTGTACATTTTAAATGCTGACTTCAATCCTTGTAGTTATAGGAAGTCTCTGTTCTCAGTTGATTAAAATAATATGCTTTTATCCTTTTTTATTCTAAAAGCTGTTTTGTAGCTGTTCTTGATTGCTTTTTTTTTTCCCTTTGGATTTTAGATTAAGAAATGCTTCTCTTTTTCTGTTTTTTTTAGATTACATCAATTGCCTTTAAAAAGTACTATTTCAATCTTCTTTTAGTTGTATTATGTCACTCTGTTCCTGTGCTAGAGCTTCTAAAGACGTTGGAAGTTCTTTTGACATCTTGGAAATTTCTTCACCTAATCTGCTGTCAGCTTGACAGAACTCTGGTTAGGAAATTAATCAATTAGCACAGCACGTGTGAACAAATAAAATTAAATGCTTACTGTGGATAGGAAATGGCTTTTATATATCAAATTAGAATTGTAGCTAACCCAATTATAGTAATTTCCTTCAATAAGACTATGATAAGATAGGAATGAGGTGTCTTACAGATACAAAAGGACACGTTCACACCATACTATCCTGTTTTACCTTATAAGGTCATGGCTGTAGGCTCAATTTGGATTGATTTTAAACCCAAAACATTTTTCACTTTTTAACTCTGGGTTACACATCTTTTCTCACACATACCTTAACTTTCCAAAACCCCAAGAAAAGAAACTCACTTTTTTCCAACTAAAAACCAATGCAAATGAAGTTTGTAGAATGTTGATGTATTTTGGTGCACTTGTAGCCACTGAACTGGCATCCCAATTTCCGTGATTGTGATGGTATAAAATGTTAAAAATTCAGAAATGTTCAATCCATCAAAGCTTAGAAATATGATGTTATTGCTATAGCTCAGAAAATCTTTGAGTGCATGCATGGCAAAATGTGTCACGAGTGCGATGGGGGATCTCTAGTTCTTTTTACATCTCAGTAGCCTTTTAGTCCGAGAACATATTATCTTACCTAAGAAAATGATAGGCGAGGTCATGGTGCGGGAAAAATGCAAATATTCATGTTTTTATAATTTTTTTTAGTTGCTTTATTTTATGAGAGTTTTTAGCCATGTAGGAAGAATGTAATTATTCAAATGAACCAACCTTAATTGTCCTTTTCTGAGGGTCGGATCATTTGTATTCCAAACATGTTGACTTCTGCAGTGAAGCTAGTTTAGGCAATATCATAGGTATAAAATAATTTGTGATACATATTTTGAGTCTCAAGAATTCTTACTTTTATTGAAAAATCCGCTGGAACTTGAATAATCTCCTTAACTACTGGAAGCAGTTATAGGAGGGAAGTCAAATATAAAAGTTGAAACTAGATCATCTTTTTTTTTTTTTTTTTAATTTTATTTTTTATAAAATTTTTATTATATATATAAATATATTATTTCTTTTAATCGTCCATTTTAAATAAATTTAAGAGGGAGGTAAAAGATGAAATTTGGGAATCTTTGCCTTGAACGAGTTATTTCTAAGTAACAATTTCTTATTCTTTTGTTTCTGCACCCGTGTTCATGTTTTCTATTGAACTATCCAGGAGGACATGGGTGGAGAAAGATTACTGGCAATTCTTGTGGCAGAGTTACCTGCGGTAAGCATTCCTTTCTTTAACCTTGCTCCTTTTTGAACCTCATCCATGGGATCAACACCTAAAATCGCCAAACCCTTAATCTATTGATCTTTTCTTGATAATCAAAAGCATCCAAATTTATGGCTGCATGCTCATAAGTAAAAGGAAACAATGAAATATGTTGACTCGGTTTGCCAATATTGTTAAAGAGTCCTATCAGTGGAATATTCTCAAACTTGAAAATGGAAATCTGGTTGTGCTGGTATCATTGGTCTGCAAGGATAAGCTGCCGCTTCTTTATCCTCAACCAATGCATTCAGTATTTTTTTTTTATCACTCTTGAATTCCTAGAGTTTAATATTTGGCTGGGAGTGGGGTTGTTTTTCTAGTTTTTGTGTTTTTTTCCTAGCAAATAAATAAAGAAATAAACTCTACTTTGTATGGTTGGATGTATTTTATGGAAGCTTTAGTTTTAATCTTGGTGGACAATGAAACTCTTTTTCTGAAGGTTCAAGGTTTAATTCTTTGAGCTTTTATATATTGCATTTTGAGGAAAGTAAAGGATTGCCAGATTCTACCTATTCAGATCCTAAAAATTCCTCACAAATATTCTATTTCCTATAATTGTCTCTGTTGCTAAAAATAATTGTCTCTATTTCCTTCAGGTTTCTGACAGCTTTCCTTCAGTTTTCATTCAGTCATTCATACACATTTCTCTCTTCTAAGAGAGTCATAGAGGTCCTGACTATTCTTCCTTAAGAAATTAGTTAGTTTAGCTCAGGACAATTTAAGTTTGCATCTACATTTTTCCTGCCTAGATCATTCAGCAGACGTTTAGCTAGAAATCCTGGTGCAACAGTTATATAGAAATCCTGGTGCATTATCCATAGTTATTCAGTGAAGGATGATCATGATCATGCTATTTCCTATAATTGAGCATATATTCAGAATCTTATTATTGTCTCTGTTACTGCTAAAAAGCAAGAGTCTTATTATGCTCAAGTTTAATGGGGAGACCTTGGTTGAATACTGGCATTGGATCCCTATAAAAGAAATCATGTCCTTCACCACAAACCTTGAGCTTCCATTTGAATCCACTCTTCATCAAATAGTGAATCATCACCAGAGTTTCAATCCTTGCTAGTTCTTTTCCAGGACATCTTCTTGCTCCTCCCCCAAATGCCACAAAACTATAAGGTGGTGGAGCTTTCAATTGTTCGAATCGCAACGGGTTGAACTTGTTTGGATCTGGAAAGATTTTCTTGTCCATGTGTGTCATACTTGCATTCCAAACCACCTGTATATACATGTTAAAGATGTTATTCTGAATCATTGGTTTAATGGTGGAATTTTTAAGTAGTTTCTCTCATACTTGCCAGCCCTTGGGAATCAGATATCCTTCATATTCAATATCTTTGAGAGCCTTTCTGAAGGAATATGTCATGGGAGGATGCATCCTTAAGGTTTCTGTTGCTACTTTCCATGTGTATTTCATCTTTGCAAGATCTTCCCATGTTAGAAGCTCTTCAGATGCCTTGCTCTTGGCAATCTCCTCTTGCTCTGCACTTTGTTGGAGATTTCAAAATATTATCAACATGGTATATAGCTTATTAAGGTTGTTGAAAACTTGATGTGGTACATAGTTATGATAGTTATGAAAATATATTCACTAGAGATATAATTCTAAGGCAAAGAAAGATTTATGACCTTGAGTTAGAAGTATACACCTATCTATAAAAGGATATAAACTGATCACTTGAATAAAGATGTATAATGGTATCTCTGAAGTCATAGAGGTTTCTTTAGCCTATTATAATACTCATATATTCTCTTAGGCTTTCACCTGTTTGTAGAATCAATAAATACAAGGTTTGATATTGTTAATGTAAGACGTTATCAAACACATGGCTTTATTGTATCCTCCAATATAAGCCTGTTGTATAGCAAGGTAATAATGGATCAAAATAAACTTTAAAGGCGATAGATACTAATAACGTGCGTTAGAACTGTCTTGATCCCACTACTTTATACTGAGGTTGGAAATTACCACGAAGAACATGGGAAAAAGTGGATGGATCCTTAGCTAGAAGCCTAATCAAGAAGGTAAGTAGGATTGAGGTTGTATCATGGGCACCAATCATTATAGTGAAGGCATTATCAACTATCTCTTCATCTGATACATCAGGGACATTTTTGTCATTTCTAATACTAATCAAGCAAGAGATTAGATCATGATTTGAGGAGATATTATGTTTATTCAATGCTTCCCTTTTCTCTCTTATAAGTTGATGAAGAATGGCTTTAACTCTTGAACTTGCTTTAAGGCTTCTGTGGAATCTAGTGAATGGCAAATCTATAGGCAATGATAACATCCCTTCCATTGCTTTCTCAAACAGTTTAACCAATTCTTCCCTTCTGATTCCTGGTTCTATTCCAAATATAAGTGTACAAACAACATTGAATGTCAATATCTTCATCAGTGGCATTACCTGTGCAAATTTCAGACAAAATCATTAGTAAAACAGGTATGCATCCTACCTTATTCATTTAATTTCAATGTAAAGGTTTGAAAATGATTTGGGTTAACTCCATTAAGAAATGTCGAAAGGATTTCCGAAGACTTATAAGGAGTAAATATACTCACTAGCTAGTTAATGTGAGAGCGTGAAGTTTGTAAAACTGTGAAGTTTGTAAAAAACTGACATCTGTGAGTGGGCTGATATATAATTAGGTTATTCTAATACAATGTTTAAAAATTGTGCTTGAGCTTAACTCCACTAAAAAATATGTCAAGAAGGGAAGAGTTCTCCAAGCCTTAAATATGTTCACCAGCTAACCAACTTGAGATGTTTCGACACTCCCCTCCTGATAAGGACCCGACATTTGGAGCATGAAGTTTTCAAAATTTACATTTGTCGTGGCTGAATATTTTAAATTAGGTGACTCTAACAAGATATTGAAAAACTGAGCTTAGATTAATTCCACTGCAAAAGGTATGTAGCTCAAGGGGAAAGTATTGCTTAAATCTTATAAGAAGTAAATATGTCTACTAACTAGCTAATGCGAGATATTTCAAGAGTAAAAAACGTACGGTGATCTCCTGTTTTTCATGCCAATGATTCTTGATGTGTGCTGTAATCTCCTTGTCTACCTTGCCTATATATTTCTTCAATTCATCTGGTTTCAAGAAAGAAACAAGTGCTGCCCTAACTCTTTTATGATCTTCCCCTGTTAATTCAAATATGTTCTGCTCACCACATATCCTTTTAATGGATGCTGGTTGATGACTTCCAACTGTGGTGCTATCTCTAGTGTACATGAATCTATTTGCTGCCAATCCATTTAGAAAAACTGTCGGTGTCCCAAAAAGACTCATTCTTGAAATGGGACCATATTTTCTGATCCTTTCTCTTAACCATTCTTCATCTTTGTTACTTCTCATGGCTTTCAAAAGACTTGGTGTATGACCAACAATTGGTAATCCCATTGAACCTGGTGGAATTTTGAGCCGTTTTGAATATCTTTTGGTTAGAAAAAGGTAAAGAGGGATTATCAGAGCAAAAGCCAGAGTGATCAGATGCATTAGTATTGGTACCGTAATTGGCCTGATCAGATGAAGCAAAATTCTGAAAAGTTCAAAAGGATTTTATTTTCAGAGGAAAAACGGATGATGTAGTAATTCACTACTTCTAATACTTTATGTTTTTATGTTGGTTTCCTTTCAAGGTTGAAATAGGATTCTTGTGATTGTCTTATGTACTTTTTGGTTTTGGTGCTTCTGCATACATTTGAAAATGGATTAAGAGATCCCGCTAGGGAAATGCTGGTTTTTAACTCATTCCCTTTTTTTGCCATACATTCTTATTGAAATATTCTGTTATTTATCGGGTTTTTGTATTAAGATAATGTGTTAAATATATTAAAAGTAGTATATTTATATTTTAAAGTTTTTGATCGAGAAAGATCCGAATAAAATGTCCACAAATTTCTGGCTTCAGAACATAACAGGTGTATTATCATATATGAAAAGTCCAGAAGGGAAAATATAAAGCATGTGAAAAGAAAATTGAACCTTTCAAGAAATAACCTCGACAAAGCCATTTTCTAGAATGATTTTTGTTTTTAGTATATGGGTAAACATGAATAGAATCGATTTTTCACTGATTAGGTTAGGTGGATCCATAAGATATTTTATTTATGAAAGAAATTACAAATTGGAACATCAGTGTTTATTTATTTATTTTTTCAACGAAGAGAATATATTGTATTAAAGGTCTTTCTCAATGTTCCATGGGCACACATTAAAATGGATTAGATTTTTTTGTTTTTTAATGAAAATAAATTGGATTTCTAATTTAAAATTTCACTTTACTTAGGTTCGTCAATTTACAGTAAAATTTTGATTTTATATTCTATTTTTTATTTGTCACAGTTTATCAATACTTTTTTTTACTTCTATAAAACAATAAAATAATGTAATATTTAATGAAACTTTTTCCTACTATATCCTTTCATAAAATCAAATTTTAACCACTTTGAATTCTTCTAATATGAAAATTTATACAAATAATAATGGTAAGAGAAATTGATTAGTAGGATATTTTAGTTCATATAAGAAAAAATATTTAAAATTTTATATTTTTTAAAATGAGTCATCATGTTTTCTTAAAAAGTCTAATGTTGAGTTGTGATACGGAAAATAAGAAAAGTAGAAAAGTAACACTAATTAGGCTTTAAGTATTCGTATGATATGCATTATTTGTATTAACGTTAGAACAAATATTATGGATGGACGTATGAACAAATATTAACTTATGCATAATAATAATATTCTAGAGATAGGAAAGTAATGTATTAACAAATAATGCATTATGAATGGACGAAAGATTTAAAATAGATTGAAGTTAATATTTAATAATTTTGTATGTTTTAAAATCGGTTCAAAATTTCTATATCATTATCTTTGTAAAATTCTTATTATAGTACTTCTATCAATAAGCTTAGTAAAACAAAAATTTTAAAAAATAAATATTGGGCAAAAGTATTTCAAAATAAAATGTTACAGTAAATTTTAAAGAAATCATGCGATTGAATCTTGGGTGGCCTTAAAATATAAACTATTTTTAAGGTGATGACTTTTTATTTACAAAATGATGAAATAAGAAAAAAAGAAATATACATTAGTTTGATGGTGATTATTTTATATACATTTGTATTTTATTCATAATATTTTATATATAAACTTAAAGAAGTGGAATTCAACATAAAAAAGAGTTGATTTTAAAAAAATGATGGGGCCAAATCTTCCGAGCAATAACTTTTACGTTATTACAAAAAGAAATTGATTATTGTATTCTTAAATTATTTTTACTTTTTTATTTATGATTAAAAATTTTTATATTATCTTGTTATAGGCATACATTATTTTCATCATTATATGTATAAATATTAATGATTTTATGATGTAATTTAGTATTTTAGCACATAAATCCAATAGAATGTTAAAAGTATCTAAATCTTTTAAGTTAGGTTTGAAGTTAAATTTGCAAAAAAAAAATAAAAATAAAAATGCATTAGATGGTATCATGGAATCGTTAAATTGTTAAACTGTGAAAAACTTGTTATATTAAAAATATTTCTTAGTTAAAAAAGTATAAAATAAAAGTTCTTGACTTTAAAAAGATAAACTAAAAGTTCATGCTTATAAATGGAAGAGTGAATAATTTAAAGTAATATATAATTGTTGTGAAAATTATTGGAAGTATAGGCGAAATAATATAAATAAATAAGAAGAAATTTAAAGGATAACTAAAAATTGTGTAGAGGAGAAAGGGGAGAAAGGAGAGAGAAGAAGAGAAAAATATAAAAGATTTCATTACTTTTCTCTGAGTTGTGATTACAACTAAGAGGTAAGAACTATATTTATAGAGTTTTTGGGATATAAGAGATAGGGGTGAATTAGGGAGATAGATTTTATCATAACTAAGATATGATTAAAATTTTATCACTTATCTATCATAACATCTATCTCTAAATATCTATATATTCAGGATATAAATATCTCCAGAATATCTACCTCTTCCGGAGATAAATTTTATCTCAGGTATTCTTTTCTCTTATGGATATACACAAATATTATTTTATTTAGAACGCTCCCCCTTGGATGTCCATTATATAGAGGAATGCCTTGTTAAAACCTTACTAGATAAGAACCCAATTGGAAAAAACTCTAGCAAAGGAAAATGAGTACAATATTTTCTATGTTAAAGATTACTCCCCCTAATTAAGTAATCATTTGAGATTCCTATACTGACGCATTCCAATCTTATATACCAGCTTTTCAAATGTTGTTGTTGGTAATGTCTTACTGAATAAATATGCAAGATTATTGCATAATCTAATTTGTTGCACATTAATATACCTCTCTTCTAGAGCTCGTGAATAAAGAAAAATTTCGATGATATAATTTGTCATATCTCCTTTAATATATCATCCCTTTAATTGAGCTATACAAGCTGCATTATCCTTATATAGAGGAGCTGGGACTCTTTCCTCAGTGGATATACCCAACTTTCTTGAATGTAATGGATCATAGATCTTAACCACACACATTCTCGACTTGCCTCATGAATGGCTATGATCTTAGAGCGATTAGATGAAGTGTCTACCATAGATTGTTTCGAAGAACGCCAAGAAATGGCGGTGCCACCATTTGCAAATACATAGTCAATTTGAGAACATGCTTTATGTGGATCGGATAAATAACCATCGTCTGCATAACCAATTAATTTTAGGATGGTTGTATGTGAATAAAATAACCCAAGATCTATGGTCCCTTAAAGATATCTAATGACATACTTAACATCGTTCCAATGTTGCTATATAGGGAAAGAATTAAATCTTGCTAAAAATTTATAGTAAATGCTATATCAGGTCTTATGTTGTTAGCAAGGTATATTAGTGCACCAACAGCACTTAGATAAAGTACTTTAGAACCTAATAGTTCTTCACGTTCTTCTCTAGGTAGAAAAGGATCCTTATTTACATCTAGCGACCTTACGACCATTGGAATACTTAGTGGATGTGCTTTGTCCATGAAAAATCTTTTTAATACTTCTGCAGTATATGTTGATTGATGAACGAATATCCCATTTTCCAGATGTCCATCTTCCAGATGTTTAATTTGTAAACCAAGACAAAATTTGGTTTTTCCAAGATCTATGATTTCAAATTCTTTCTTCAAGTAATTGATTGCTTTTTGTAGCTCTTCTGGAGTTCCAATAAAATTGATATCATCAACATATATAGCGAGTACTATAAATCCTGATAAACATTTCTTAATGAATACACATGGATAAACTAGATCATTTTTATATCCTGCTTTTCGTAAGCTTTCACTAAAATGATTATACCACATGCGTTTCGATTGTTTTAAGCTATATAATGTAACTTAATTTTATAATTTCCACGAGAACCAGACTTATATATTGTAGCCATACTAAGTCTTTCTAGAATCCTCATATAAATGTCATTATCTAGATTCGCATGTAAGTAAGCAGCCACTACATGCATTAAGCACGTATAAACTTTTTCATACACAACCATACTAACAAGTTTTCGAAAAGTAATTAACTCAAGCACATGTGAATATGTCTCATTATAATCAACACTTAATCTTTGTGAGAAACCTTGTGCTACACAGTTTTATTTTTTTCATTCGGTTTCCTACAAATATCCATTTGTTATCCAATTGGCTTAACGCCTTCTAGTGTTCGGACTACAGATCTAAAACCCTTGCTTTTTGAAAACGAATTTAACTCTGACGGAATCACTTCATTCTATTTTGACTAATCATTTTTATGTCAGCATTCTTCAACTGATTCAAGATCTTTATTATCTCTTAAAACTTCAAGAGTTACATTATATGCAAACGAATCATCAACTTTTGTTTATATTCGGTTCCAACTTCGGCTGAAAGCAGTATAATTGATGGAAACTTCTGTATTATTTTTATTATTTTCAAAAGTCTGGATCTTTTCACTAGTCTTTTGGTCTGTTTTGTCAATATCTTCAATATGATCTCCAATATCTTCAATATGATCTCCGTGACATTTAATCCCCTCTTCTTTCGAGGATTCTTACATTTTGAACCAAGAGGCCGACCACGCTTTTGGTTTGATTTACACTCAACAACTATAGATGCTATATTTACTCTTTTGGGACTTAAACCTGATATGTGCATCTATTGCTGGAATGTGCAATTTAGTCACTCTTGTTGAGTCGGCAAAGGTATCGGGTAATTGATTTGCTATTTTTTGCAAATGAATTATCTTTTGAACTTCTAGTTCACTTGTGCTTGTGCGGGAATCCAAATAATTCAAGGATGTTGTCCAAACAAGCTCCTTTCTTTGTGGCTTATTTTCTCCCTTTAATTTAGACAAGAGAGCCTAATCAGAATGGGAGTTAGCAAACCTTTTGCAATGAATACATCTCTCGTTAAAGGTTCAAAATCCTTATTATTGAGAGAGAGTCATAGCCAACATATATCCCCAACTTTCTCTAGGAACATACACCGCACACTCAAAATCCACAAATGAGAAATATTTGGCTCAAAGCTAAAAGCCAATTATAAATGGGAGAATTCATGAGAACTCTTTGGCCTAATACGCACGAGTTATGTTGCATGGAAGATAGCATGTCCCCAAACTGAAGTAGGGAGATTGTTCTCTCATTAAGAGTGGTCTAACAATCAATCGTAACCTTCTAATAAAAGATTTAGCTAAACCATTTTGTGTGTAAACATGAGCTACATGATGTTCAACAGTAATACCAATTGACATGCGATAAGCATCAAGAGCTGGAGAAGTATATTTCGGGGTTTTATCTAGACGGATTGTTTTAATAGGTTGATAAGGAAATTGCGTTCTTAGGCGAATTGGGAAAGTAATCTCCCAAACGCCAGATTGCGAGTTGATAATAAACAGACATGCAACCATTGGGTTGATGTATCAATTAAAACCATGAAGTATCTAAATTGCCCATATCGTAGGTGAATAGGCCCACATATATCACCATGAACCTGTTCTTGAAACGCTGGAGATTCAAACCCTACTTTTGTTTGGGGTTGTCCAGTAACTAACTTCCCTCGAGAATAAACAACACATGATAATTTGGTCAAAACCATTAAATTTTTCAATAGGTGAGATGAGTATTTTTCCAATTATTTTTTGCATCATGATTTTTCCTGAGTGACTTAAACGGTAACCAAATAGTAAAAGTTGCGAGATCAGTAAATATCTGGTTTACTAATTGATGCACTTCAACAATACTCATTTTTGTGTAATATAGTCTAGAAGATAGAGATGATAATTTCTCTAAAATTAATTTCTTTCCCCAGGCCATTTGAATAATGCAAAGATATTCAAAAAAGTTTTCCTCCATTGTTTCAACAGAATACCCATTCAGGTGGATATATCAAAAACTTATTAAATTTCTTCGGGATTTTGAGGAAAATAGTGGCTTATGGATGACAATTATTGTCCCTTTAGGCAATAACACTGGCTCTACCGGAGCCTTAAATCAATTTTACACTGCCATTAATAGTGCTAACATTTGTTTTTCCCATATTCAAATATGAAAAATATTTCTCGTTTTTCAGTATAGTGCGGATAGTTCCACTATCAATGAGACAAATATATTACGTGTTATTCTCAGAATTAGGAATAACAATCATCTCTATTCTTCTCTTGATTCAAACTTCGGAACCTCAATGGTAGAGACCCGCCGTGCTGAAAACGTGTTGTGAAAATTATTGCAAGCATAAGCACAACAATATAAATAAGAAGAAATTTAAAGGATAACTAGAAATTGTATGGAGGAGAAAGGAGAGATGAAAAGAGAAAATAAGAGAAGATTTTATTGCTTTTCTTTTAAGGGGTGATTAAAACTAAGAGTAAGAGCCCTATATATATGGCTCAGGAAATACAAGAGATATGGGTAAATCAGGGAGATAGATTTATCATAACTAAGATATGATTAAAATTTTATCACTTTTCTATACATGATATCTATCTCTATATATATCTATATATTCAGGATATCTATATCTTCAGAATATCTATCTCTTCAAGGAATAGATTTTATTTCAGATATTCTTATCTTTTATGGACATCTACAAATATTATTTATCCATAGTAATAATCAATTTTTCTGTTACAATAAATTCTTGTTATAATAATATCTTTTCTCCCTGGCTTGAAACAAAGTAAGACAGACCTTGTATTAATTAAAGTCGGGAAGATTGTCCGCTCTATTTAGTCTTCAAATAAATTAGATTTATCCATTTATCTCACCAATTTTAATTTGAAATTTTTTGATCTCTAAATAATTGAAGTTAGTGTCTTTTACTCCTTTTAAGACAAATTTACCTTTATCAAAATTTAGATTTTTTTCAAAATAATATTTATAAGGTTAAATATGTAATTCTCATGTATAATATTAAAAAAATTAAAATAAATTTCACATATAATATTAAAAAAAATAAAATAAACCCCACAAACCCCACTAATCCCCTCCAATTTCTTCTCCCTTCCTTCCTTCCTTGGCTCTTCTATCCTCCACCAGTCTCTCTTCCCTCAACCGATTACTTCCTCTTCCTCCTCACTATCCACCGTTTCAATCCTTTTGTTAAATTGGGAAGTCCTCGTTACCGTCTTTGTAAACTTGAGATAAAATTGAGTCTCAAACTTGAGTTTCCCATTGTTGCACAACCGTGCCATGATTGTGATACCCCCAACCTGTTTACTAGGTTAACTGCGGCTAAGTAGGGTATCGGCGTGCCTCTCTGCACTAAACTACAAGTCCCAAAACTAAAGCAAAATTCGGAGTAACACTTAGAAGTGTATACATAGAACACACAACAAAAAAACAAATAAGTACACTAAATACTAATAGAACGCTCAAAACATAAGGTTCAAGAAAACTTCTTATGATAATTTTAATGTAGGGATGAAAATATTTTACACAAACACATCCACACGAAAGAGAGGAAACGTACAAATGGTTTGAGCATAAGAGAAATAAAAAAAACACGTCTTTCCGGAAAGACTCGATAAAAAAACTCCATGTCTAAAACTTCAAAGGCTTACTGCGCCAGTGTGCGTCCTGAGTCAACTAGAAAAAAAAAACAGGGAAAGACGTGAGCGCGAATGCTCAATGAGTCCACGTGTGTGTGTGGTTTGGTGATATTCTTAGAAAAATAAAGAGGTAGTTTTATGAAAACAGTTCATGCAAGACCATAAGAAAACATTTTCCTTTGTTTTTTTAAAGGTAACAACTCTTGAACCTATATGAGGGATTCGAATGCAACTGGGAAGACTGAGCGAATCAAGACACATCAGTGCAGCTTCTATAATCGAATTCATAAAAACATGTAATGCAAATGTCAGGCTCCACGGACAGAGACCGGAATCTATAACGAGGTCATCGAAAAAAAGTTCCGGCATCTCGTAGTCAATACCAGCCAAATATCTTACGAGCGCTCAATTCCATAACCACTGCACTCTCCATTCACATAAAACCAGGCTACAGATCCTGGGACACCTACCAGGTCTGCTTGAGACCAACCTTAACTTTAAGTCTCTCCTGACTTTCTACAAGGCGGCCTTCCCATCGCAAAGCATGATACGATGTCTGACGTAATACCTATTGGGCCAAACCCTCCATGATATTACGCCCACTCTCAAGTAGATCCACCTTCTAGAGTTTGAAACCGTACACATCATCAGAAGAGGCCCTAGTATGGGGGACTAGACACATACAATGCAATTCTCTGATGCTTCCGAACACATGATCATAACCAGAACTTTATCCCTGGTTGGAATGGGGTTTTCATATATATATATATATATACACAAACCAAAAGGCCACTTGCTTGGCCGAGAAAACAAATTCAAGTCCTAAATATTTTAGAATAGCAAAATCCCCATCCTCCAGTCAAGTCATGCTTATGCAGATTTTACAAAGATGCCAAGTCTACATTCATATATGTCATACTATGCAACTCTTCAATATTAGAACATTTCCAACTAAAAAAACATGCTAAGTTATATCGTTCCAAAAATAGTAAATTTTATGATAAGCTTAGAAGTCATATGTATATTGCCAGCACCATTTGAAACAAAATAATAAAATGAGGTTTGTGGACTCACCTGAGTACAGAACTCGGTTATGATTCTACAAATATAGTAATAAAAATACTTAATATTTAATTAAGTACCACTCAAATAATTTTATTTCCTAAATAATATAGAGATCCTACGAAATGAACTTAGGATGTATATATATATAAAATATATATAATTTTATTTTATATGTATATTATAATAATTTAGTTATACACATATAATAGTTCTTTAAAAAGATCGAAAATCCTATACCCTTAAATATATACTCTCTTAAGAAATCACAATTAAACCTTATTCCTAAACATGTCACTTGCTCAATCCAATTATTATATTTCCTAATATTAACTAAATAAAAATTCAAAACTAATTAAAACTCCAAAAAATATTTGATTTTAAGAACATGAATTGAACCTATTTCTAAACAAAAGCTAGAATATACTAACTAAAAAAAATAAAAAGAAAATGAAAAGCACTGACCTGGGGTGAGTTCGTGCAGTTGGTCAAGAAGAGAAATGGAATTGAATAAGGAAAATTGAAATGCATATAATGCTCTAATTAGTCCATAAATATAGAGAGATAGCTGGCGGTGTAGTGCAAAAGACAAAGTGGTGACAAGTGGAGAGTTGAGGTGGCGGTGAACCTAATTAGTAAGAAATCATGTTTTTTTTAACACTTAGAAGTGTGACTATAACTACTTCTAATAATACCAATAATAATGATCTAACACAACTAATATCGTCCCATGAAAATAATATACGGATCCTAATGGTCAAAACATCTTTTCTCGACTATACTGCTCTATTAAATTTACCACCTTAAACCTCATATAAGACTGCCAAGTATTTAATTTGCTAAAATGTGCATACTATATATTCGTAAGTTCACTACATTAGATCCCAATCTCCTCGTTTTATGGCTACTGCACTCTTAAGGTTGCCCGAGGTGCTTACCAGGTAGGGCGTTACATTCTACTCTCCTAAAAAAGAATTTCGTCCTCGAAATTCAATAGCCATATACCTATAAGTTCTGGATACTTCTTTATGTACTCCTCAGTCTCCCAGGTTGCCTCTTCAATTCTATGATTCCTCCATACAACTTTACACATTGGAATCTGTCTCCCACGTAACTCTTTTATGTTTCGCTCCACAATCTCAGTTGTTTTTCTTCGTATGACAGATCGGCTCGTAACTCCAATTTTTCATCGTTGAGAACATGCTCAGGTGTAGGATGGTACTTATTTAATTGGGATACATGAAACACGTCATGTATACCCACCCATCAGCTCACTTGGCAAGGCTAGCCAATATGCCACTTTACCAACCCTATCAATAACTTCAAACGGTTCGATATATCGGGGGCTTAACTTTCTTCCCCTCGAATATCTAAGCTGTCCGCAAAGAGGTTTAAGTTTTACGAAAACTTGATCTCCTACACTAAACTCCGGATCCCTCACTCGATTATTGGCATAACTCTTCTGTCTACTTTTAACTGTCCGAAGCTGACCTTGAATTATCTTAACTTATTTCTACATCTTCTCCAACTCTGGCATCAAGTTCCTTTGTCTCCAATGAGATCGAACGCTGACCTTATCCCAATACAGGGATGTTCTGCATCTCCTACCATATCATGCTTCAAATGGTGCCATCCGTATCGAGGAGTGGTAGCTGTTATTATAAGCAAATTCAACGCAAGCAAGATTGTCAGCCGACTTGTCCGAAAATCTACAGCTCAAGCTCTCAGCATCTCTTCTAAGGTTTGAATTGTTCTTTCGGACTGTCCATTGGTCTGGGGATGTGCCGCGGTAATATTACTTAGATTGGTCCCCATATCTGACTGGAACTTAGGCCAAAACCTTGAAGTAAACCTTGGGTCTCGGTCTGATACAATATTAACAGGCACCCCATGAAGTCGTACAAATTTCTTCTACATAGATCTGCGCTAACTTGTCTGAGGGGTATGTCATATTAATGGCAATAAAATGCGCCATTTTTGTTAGTCGGTCGACGATCACCCAGATAGCATCCTTATATCCCTTGGTTCAGGGCAATTCTATAATAAAGTCCATTGTCACATGATCCCATTTCCATTCAGGAACAGGCAGCGGTTGTAGAGTCATACTGACTTTTGATGCTCTATTTTAACCCTTTAACATGTAAGATAAGCTGCCACATATTTCGTAATCTCTCTATTCATTCCATTCCGCCAAAAGTAAATCTTTATATATCTTATTTTCTCCATGACGCGTAGAATATTTACTTCTGTGTTCATTGGGTACTCACAACCGATTTCGAAAGTATAAGCTCCTATTGGCTTCTAATGTCCAAAAATCTTCCAATTTCTTAGCTTCCACAAGGTTTTTAAACTCCTGGAATCCAATATTACTCTTTTGGGCGTTTTTAATATCTTGTTGTAGGATGGACGTTAAGCTAAGACTTGATATCTTTGCTTTTCTACTTAGTGTATCTGTCACCACATTCGCCTTTCCCAGATGGTAGTTAATTGGGACATTCCTCTAGCAGCTCCATCCATCAACGTTGCCTCATGTTCAAGTCCTTCTGAGAAAACAGGTACTTGAAGCTTTTATGATCAGTAAAGATCTCATATTTGACCCTATACAAGTAGTGTCGCCACTTCTTAAACACAAATACGATAACTGTTAATTCCAAATCGTATGGTCAATAATTTAGTTCATGATCCTTCAAATTCCTCTGTCAAACTATTCAGCCCTCTGTAATCTATACACATCCAGAGGGTCCCATCCTTCTTCTTTACAAACAAAACCGGTGCACCCTAAGAAGATGTACTTGGACGAATGTATCTTTGCTGTAACAGTTCTTGTAGTTGCTCTTTCAACTCTCTCAACTCTTCCTGTGCTATGCGATATAGGGTTTGAGATATTGGTTTAGCATTGGGTACCAGTTTTATGCTGAACTCACTTCCCGATTTGGGGGCAATGTTGTTAACTCTTCGAGAAAAACGCCTATAAACTCCTTCACCACAGGTATTGTTTCTAATTTTACCTCTTCCTTAGGTTTGTTGAGTAAATATGCTAGGTATCCTTGAAATCCTTTCCATAACAACTTTCTGGCTTTTATGCTAGACAAAAAGGGGTTTTTCTCTTTTCGTTCGCTTCCCTTGGAATACAAGGATTGGCATATTCGGCCGGCTAAACTTAACCAACTCCTATCAACAATTTACCTGAGCGTAATGCTTAGACATCCAATCCATCCCAAGTATCACGTCATAACCCTTAAATGGCAAAGCAATCAAGTCACTTGATAGAATCACACTCTCGACATAGATGTGGTACTTTATCTCAATTATCTTACTCACGCCTATAGGAGTACTAACTATCAACTGATAATGCATGACAACAGAACATATAGAAATATATTTTACGAAATGCATGCTCACAAAGGAATACGTAGCTCCAGGATCAATAAGTACTTTTACTGGTTGAGAAAATATTTGCATCGTACCTTTAACTACTTCCGTTTCGGTGTCTACGGACAGTCCATCCAATGCATAAACTTTTGCCTTCTTCACTTGCGGCTTATTATTCCTCTCTTTTCTTGCTTCTCTCATAGTTGGGGGTCGGCCAGCTCTTTTAGACATCTCCAGATGTGCTTGTTGCGTCTCAAGGCACTATTCCATAACATGTCCCAGTTTTCCACATTGGAAGCACAATCCTAACTTCCGATAACACGTTTCTGCCACATGTTCACTTCGTCCGCAGTAGTTGCATACTCCGCGGACCCCTTCAGTTGTTATGGTTTGTCGGCCTCCATTTTCTGTCCTTTACTCGTTGCGGGGCCTCTTGGAATCTCTAAGTTTCCACGGTCCTTGTTTAGGGCGTTTATATGGGGGTGCAGCTGGCCAGTGGCTACTTTCGTTTGTATAACCGTCTAATAAGCCATTTCCGTTCGTGTGGCGGCTTCTACTGCTGCCGCGAATCCCATAGGTGGAAAGGAGCCAAAACCCGTTACAGCTCCACCCTTAGTCTTTTCACAAACTGTCGTATCTTGTTTACATCAGTGTCTATCAACCTTAGACAATACTTAGCAAATATGTTAAATTTTGCCGTGTACTGCGCAACTGTCAAGTTACCCTGCTTTAATTGTCGAAACTCGTCCTCTTGTTGGTCGTGAATCCAACGAGGTATGTACTCCTTTTTGAAGTCTTCTTGAAAATCGTTCCTAGTCCATGATCGGTCTTTAAGTGCACGAGCTCCGGAAGCTCTAAGCCACCAATCTTTTGCCATTCCTTGAAGTCTAAAAGTTGCAAATGTTACTCTCATGGCATTATCGTACTTAAGGGTATCATAAATATTGTTTAGCTGCTCAGGAATAATTAAGTGGAAAGGGGTCAAAACTTCAAAAATCGCTTAAATGCTTCATCCACTCCAGTGGTAGGTGCTCGTTCGTTCCTCCTAGTTGCCATTGAAGCTTCTAACAACTCCGTCATCTTGACCATAATATTCTCAATTATCCTGTACATAGCTTGTTTTGGACGAGGTGTGGCCTCCCTTATGAATTCAGACTGTCTGTTTTGAGAACTTTCAGATACGACCTCGTCCACATGGTTAGGAGATCTTGAACCTATCATACCTCTAAACAACAAGAAGTTCCAATACTAATAAACATCTAAGTTTGCAAATATGCCATAACAAGCAGATATAAACTCATCACAGGCACAAACATTAATACTTACATATAAATATATATACATATATATAACTCAAAATGAGGATTTTCAATATAAGTGGTGTCGAAATACAAGTAGATCATCTAGTCCTACCACCCAAAAATACGTGGCCGGGTCGCTATACATACCCAAAACCCGGGGACCTCGTATCCATGACCTTAAAGTTATCGTACCTAGTACCAACCAAAACATCAATCACACCTATCCAAGTAACTAAAATTATACAAATATCCCAGTACTCTAACCAAAGTCTACCTCCGTCTAGTGGCGCTGACTACTGGAACAGCCTAGCTGGGCCTCCAGCTCAGCACGAGCCCTATCCACAGAGTCTCTGGCGGTGCTAAGGAACTGCGTGAAGAATCGCCTAAGCCAATCTCGCTCCTCAATCAGCTCGAGGATCTCTCTCTCCCGTGCTGCATGTGCCTCTCGCATCAAGGCTAGTTCCTGTCGACCCTCGCCGTCTCCTGTCGATGAGCTTGACGAGCTGTGTAAAATAAGCTATCCATTCGAGCAACCTCACTCCTTAACTCCGCAATCAGCTGACCTGCAGCCTCGATCCGCTGCTCGCGCCACATATAGTAACCACAAACATAATGTTCCCTAACCCCGTCCAAAAGTGGTAACAATGGGAAAGAAGATACTGACTCCGCAGGTAAAACAGGAATAGGCAATACACTATTGGGGAACCACCTACTACAAAGGTGACCATGCTCTCAGCGTCGGCTGGTGCCACTCCCTTCGGCTCCACTACCATCTCTGAATCCGACTTGGGCTTGCTGGGATCGTCTTTTATCGACGCCCTAAGCTCTACCCCTTGCACCGCTGGTCCCTCTACTGACTCACCATCTAAAAGGTCAACCATTGGGATCGGGTCCCTCTCTAGGATAATCTCTCTAAGGGAATACGATAATGATGCAGCCTCGTTGGACCCGCCCACGGGCGTGCTCTCCTGATATGCCCACCTACGAGAATGGTGTGCCATCCAATACCTACAAAACAGAATCTTAGGGTCAGTACTAACAAATAAATCACATAGTTAACATCAAGGTTTAAGCGGTTGGCTCTTATAGCTCGTTTAGGATCCAACGGTTCGAACCTAGTATTGAACCTAGATGCTCTTATACCATATATGATACCTCCAACCCCTCCACTAGGTTAACTGCAGCTGAGTAGGGTATCAGAGTGCCTCTCAGCACTAAACTACACGTCCCAAAACTAAGGCAAAACCTGGAGTAACACTTAGAAGTGTATACGTAGAACACACAACAGAAAAACAAATAAGTAAACAGAATACTAATAGAATACTCAAAACTATAAGGTTTAAGAAAACTTCTTATGATAATTCTTGTCCAGGGATGAAAATATTTTACACAAACAAATCCACACGAAGGAGAGATAACGTTACAAACGGTTTGAGCATAAGAGAAATCAAAACAAAAACACACGTCCTTCTGGAATGACTCGATCCAAAAACACCATGTCTAAAACTTCAATGGCTTACTGCGCTAGTGTGCGTACACAGTCAACTGGAAAAAAAAACATGATAGGGAAAGACGTGAGTGTGAACGTTCAGTGAGTCCACGTGTGTGTGCTTTTGTGATACTCTTCTAAAATTAAACAGGCAGTTTTATGAAAACAGTTCATGCAAGACTATAAGAAAACATTTTCCTTTGTTATTTTAAAGGTACCAACACTTGAACCAATATGACGGGTTCGAACGCAACTGAAAAATCTGAGTGAATCAAGACATGTTAGTGCAGTTTCTACACCAGAATTCATAAAAACATGTAACGCAAAAGTCGGGCTCAAGGGACAGAGTTCGGAACCTATAATAAGGTCATCGGAAACAAGTTCCGGCATCTCGTAGTCATTACCAGCCAAATATCTTACGAGCGCTCAATTCCATAACCACCGCACCCTCCATTCACATAAAACCAGGCTACATATCCTGGAACACCTACCAGGTCTGCCTGAGACCAACCTTAACTTCAAGTCTCTCCGACTTTCCACAAAGCGGCCATCCCATTGCAGAGCATGATGCGATGTCTGACGTAATACTGTTTGGGCCAAACCCTCCACAGTATTACACCCTCTCTCAAGTGGATCTGCCTTCCAGAGTTTGAAACCGTACACTTCATCGGAAGAGGCTCTAGTACGGGGGACTAGCCACATATAGTGAAATCCTCTGATGCTTCCGAACACACGATCATAACCAGAACTTTATCCCTGGTTGGAATGGGGTTTTCATATATATATATATATATATACACAAACCAAAAGGCCACTTGCATGGTCGAGAAAACAAATTCAAGTCCTAAACATTTTAGAATAGCAAAATCCCCATCTTCCAGCCAACTCATGCTTATGTAGATTTTACAAATATGTCAAGTCTACATTCATATATGTCAGACCATGCAACTCTTCAATATTAGAACATTTCCAACTAAAAAAACATGCTAAGTTATATCGTTCCAAATATAGTAAATTTTATGATAGGCTTAGAGGTCATATGTATATCACTAGCAACATTGAAACAAAATGATAAAATGGGGTTTGTGGACTCACCTAAGCACATAACTTACGTTATGATCCTACAAATATAGTAATAAAAATACTTAATATTTAATTAAGTACCAAAAAAATAATCTTATTCCCTAAATAATATAGAGATCCTACGAAATGAACTTATGATGTATATATATACACATATAGTTGTTTTTTAAAAAGATAAAAAATTCTATACCCTTAAAAATATACTCTCTTAAGAAGCCACAATTAAACCTTATTCCTAAACACGTAAATATTTGATTTTAAGAACATGAATTGAACCTATTTCTAAACAAAAGTTAGAATATACTAACTAAAAAAAATAAAAAGAAAATGAAAAGCACTAACCTGGAGTGAGTTCGTGCAGTTGGTTAAGAAGAGAAATGGCATTGAATAAGGAAAATTGGAATGCATATAATGCTCTAATTAGTCCATAAATATAGAGAGATGGATGGCGGTGTAGTGCAAAAGAAAAAAAAAATAATGTAGTGACAGGTGCAGAGTTGAGGTAGCGGTGAACCTTAATTAGTAAGAAATCATGTTTATTTTTTTAATTTTTCTACGTTAGGGACCTGATCGTGGACCACCCTTTTAGCGTTCTTTCTCGTTATTATGCCTGTGATCATTCCTCATCTTATCTGGCATCGGCCTACCGTTGATTCAATAGTGGCAGCATAGTCATGAATTACACGAAAGTAGCCCCTTTTTAAGGAGTGGATGGATCGGGCAGCCGTGCTGGACTTCGGGATAGAGCACCAAGAAAGGTATCATAAATAAGTGAAAGGGCAAGGATAGAGTCAAACTTCTGGGACGTCGGATTCTCTAAGGTGCACTTGCTTGAAATGGAAATGGAGTGATTAGATTGATTTCTTTCCTTCTGTGGACCTTTCTTCTATTATGATATTTATATATAATTAGAGGGACTCCTAAAAGCAGTGATCCTTTTTCTATACTTTCCCTTGTGCTGGTTGTTCAATACTCCCCTCAATCAACGGAACTAGTGCGGTCCCCTTAAATGCCTCTCCCCCCTTCGCACCGCGCCCTCTGATTTCAATGAGGTTGAATCATTCCCTCTGAACTTTTGGGAATGGGGTGCTCCAAACGCGTATCTGATCACCGCTTTTCTGCCCGCCCAAAAAAGCCCAGCTTCCCTCGCGGGACAACCGGAATTGGGCTAGACGGGTCCCCGATGATAGAGTTCGATATGAACTCTATCACCACGCCTTCCAACTAAGCGCTAATTGAACCTTGTTTTATACGAGTTGAGTGAAAGAGAGTCCTGGGAAAGCATCTATCTATAGTAAACGAAATCATACTTATTTTCTTAGGGAAGGTTGAATGCTTTTTTCTTTCCTTAATTCTGTTTTCGGACTTTCTTTCACGCACTGAAAGGCAGGTATTCCGTTATGGCTTGTTCCCCTTGCGCCATTGGTTTTGTTTTGGAACAAATTTATAAAACTTGTTGTTATTCCAATGAGCACCACCCACACCAACACAGAATAAAAAAATCTCCCTCATTTAGGCGCTATGACTGCGCTTTCTAGCGGCATAAGGGATATATGTCTACTAAAAATAAAGATAATGTTGGAAAGTAAACCCTTGAGGGGTAAGGCGAGCCTTGTATTAAATGAAAAAAAGCATAATCTTTCGTCTGGTCGAAACGAGCATTTATGAACAGGAAGATGCCTATTGATGAGAAAGGTTTCCATTGTCTCCCAAGCCAGCTATGAGCTTTGTGAGCCTAGGGATCAATCGATGGATAATGTAGCACTTACAGTGGCTGGAATTCGTAAAAGAGCGGGACGATAGATTGTATTTAGAGAGTAAATCAGATCAATTTTCTAAAGTTTTCTGACTCTGCCTCCTCCGGCCATAGAACACCTGGTGATCCGTTCGAAAACCAAACGATTGCTCCGAAAAGACTGTAGATTTCAAAAAGTGAAAACTCAGCATACGAGCGAGTGCAGTCAAGACGAGATCATCAATACCAATAATAATAATGATCTAACATAACTAATACCGTCCCTGAAAATAAATACGGATCCTAATGGTCAAAACATCTTTTCTCGACCTTAATACCGTTTTATTAAATTTACCACCTTAAACCTTATATAAGACTACTAAGTATTTAATTTGCTAAAATTTGCATACTATATATTTGTAAGTTCACTACGTTAGATCCCAACCTACGCCTTTTATGGCTACCACACTCTTAAGGTCGCCCGAGATTCTTACCGAATAGGGCGTTACAGTGATGCTCCGTACAAAGAGTAGTATACAAAAGAGAGTTATTACATAGGTTACCCCTCCTCCTACCGATGATTATTTCTGCCTTTACCCCAACAAGAAAGTTTCTCCGACAATATTTGTCAGATTTATTCGTTTTGCCGATAGCCTTACAAGTGCAAGGTCATTGGAGATTGCTATTTCGCGGCCTCCGCTAACGATGATAGGAAGAAATCAAAAGAGCAACAAAAAGTGGAGGGAAGAGGGAGAGAAAATAAAGAAGGGGAAGGGGGACAGATGAAAAGCACTGACTACTGACTAGTACAGGTTGCGGCGGGAAGGAGGCAAGAATGAAGAAAGAAGAAGGTTGGGGGATTAGTGGGTTTTGTGGAGCTTTTTAATTTTTTCTTAAAATTCTTGATGTGAAATTAAAGATTTACCTTTGTAATCTTTTGGAAAAAATTGGAATTTTGATAAGGATAGATTTGTTGAAAAAGAGACCCATCTAAATTATTTAGAGATGAAAAAAAGTTGAAATTAAAATTGAAGGATCAAAATAGATAAACTTAATTTATTTGAGTATTAAATAGGACAATCTTTCTTAAAGTCGAGTAGTTACATAGATTGTATTAAGAGTAGTACTTGTTGGAATTCGTTGACAAAAACATAACTAAAAAAATTACGAAAACCAGCAACATGATCCACACATAACAGAAAAACCGATTGGAGAGAAAACTACGTTAGTGTTTTCAATGCCGTTAGGTGTGGAGGTGTTTCTGTTTACGCTTTGCCCTCTACCAGTATCTACGCGATGACCTCCTCTGTAAGCGAACAAGATGCTAGCCCCTCAGCATTCTGAAAACCACCCAGAACGAACCCTAACTATTTGGTAATATTTTGGTATTTTAAAGAGAGAGAGAGAGAGAGAGAGAGAGAGAGAGAGAGAGAGAGAGAGAGAGAGAGAGAGAGAGAGAGAGAGAGAGAGAGAGGCAAGACACAATTCTCGCCATTCTAGGGTTAAAGGTTTTTCTTTAATCAGAGGAAGACAACTGCGGAAAAGGTTAACATAACCTTTTATAGCTGTCCACATCAGAATCCTAATTGTCATCTAATGACAACTTAATCTCGTCCGTCTATTCCTATAATCATGCAATAGTTGGATGAATATTATTAAGTAATTAATTTCATTTATTTGATAAATAAATTAGTTACTTATTTAACTTACCAAATTTATACAACACGGAATCTAATCCTTTTTTGTATATGTTTAACGAATCTGGACACGATCTAGATTCATTGAACGTGGACATCGTGCTCACGAGATCGTCTATACGTGTGACCCTGTAGGTTCACTTAACGTTGGCAGTGAATAAAAATGTCATAGACATTTATCCACAAAACATAAGTGGCGTCTAGCAAGACATTATGCTTAGTTAAGTAAAAGATATGGTAACCTAACATCAGTTTTAATATTTAGTCCTTTTGTCACATGATATTCTAATTAAATATAAGGCATAGACCGAGTCATCTTTATAAAACTTAATTAACCATTTACTTGATCACCAGACCGACTATTTCGACAAATAATATTAACACCACCTTATTAATACTTATTTGAGCATGACCATGTGTATTTTCCTGTCTTCCCTATCAAGGGGCCCATGACGTGGACATCGTGCTCACGAGATCGTCTATGCGTGTGACCCTGTAGGTTCACTTAACGTTGGCAGTGAATAAAAATGTCATAGACATTTATCCACAAAACATAAGTGGCGTCTAGCAAGACATTATGCTTAGTTAAGTAAAAGATATGGTAACCTAACATCAGTTTTAATATTTAGTCCTTTTGTCACATGATATTCTAATTAAGTATAAGGCATAGACCGAGTCATCCTTATAAAACTTAATTAACCATTTACTTGATCACCAGACCTACTGTTTCGACAAATAATATTAACAACATTTTATTAATACTTATTTGTGCATGACCATGTGTATTTTCCAGTCTTTCCTATCAAGGGGTCCATGAATATCACTCTCTAATTAGAGAGAGACAAATCTCTTTCACTATCTCTAATATTTAAGCCATGACAAGAAAATAGCCCAACCAATACTCATAATAATTACCTGATTAAAAGTGATGTTTGACTATGTCAAACCATAACCCCATGCAGGAAGCATTAGAAACATTAGGTCAAAGGACACCAAATATAAAACTAAGAAGAAATATACTTATGGCTTAAACTCATGCAATATTTCTTTTTTTCACTTTGGGTCATGTCTAATACAATATTCTCAACATGTATTTATGAATTGATTTTATATCTCATATTCTTATCAATAAAACTTGATCATCAATCAACTTCATACTAGTTTAATGATAGATGATGTAATGAAACAAACAAGAATAGTATTTTATTAGCAAGAAAGGTTTTACCATCAAGTCACATACATGATGACCAAGAGCATAAAATACAATTCAAAATACATGCCACATAAATAACCAATATAAATGTAAGTTAATTGGTCTAGGGTATATAACTAATAGTACTCTGGCACATTTGAGAGACAAAATCATTGGAATACTAATGCTAAAACTGGCAAACCTATTACCAACCATCTGAGGTATTTGCCTTCCCAAAAAAAGGGCTCTTTAGTCTCTTTCGTTTGGCAGCCTAGGCGAAGGCGACAAACATACATGTATGTGTGCGTGCGTGTGCATATGTGTGTGTGAAGAAACTATAAAAGTTGGTAACTTTGGTTTGGTATATAAAGAAGTTTCTCAAATATGAATAATTCAAAAATATGGTATTTTAGAGAATGAATTATTTGATATTCCAAATAGACCAAGGTAATAGCACTCAGTCCTTTGACTCCAACATTCGATGATGAAGATATAAGAGAAGCCCCTCCATATAGCTTCTATCTTAGATAATTCCAAGACGTATTCTAAAGGTATATCACTAAGGTCTCAGACGAGTATATCTCAAATAAAGATACCACTAAAATATGCCAGAGTTACCAGTTTCGGTACTGGAAAAATATTTGACAATGCAGGAATTATATTCTTTGCAAAAGACTGATAGTTGTTATATAGATTTTTTGAGAATTTATCCCAAATTAAATTTTTCTTCAAAGTACAAACCTTAAATATATAAGAAAATTGTATTGTTTTGGAGATATCAATACAATTTATATGACCACCGGAAGTTTCAAAGAAATAACTGAATTACCTAAATGAATTGGAGTGAAGGATTGCTATTAACACAATCTCACTATCTCATCTAAAGATATTTTACTACTCAAATTCGTATTAGGTGGATCAAATTTCTCAAAGATTTAAAATTTAATAGCCTACTTTGTAGGTTGAGAGAGCCACTATTCATTAAAAAACTAGTGTCCAGATGCCTCAACAAAAGGGTGTGGTCGAGCGAAAATATTAGCGCAACCAGAGCACTCAAATTTCAGTCATTTGTTCCATTAGCATATTGTCCTACTGGGTATCCCATGCTGTGTGTGTGATGAATCTCACTCCCACTCCTCTTTTAAGAAATCGAATGTGAAAATTTTTAGTGGGGAAAACAATCAAATGTTTTCTATTTTATTATGTAAAAAATGATTACATTATATAATGGTTACAAACTAATCCTCTAGTCTATAGGAAACTATCACTATTAGGAAACTACATAAAACATAGGATTTATAAGTTATAGAAACATCTAAATATGGAATTATGTAAATATGAAAACTATCTAATTGTAGTTCCCAATACTCCCCCTCAAGTTGGAGCATAAAGGTCGGCAATGCCCAACTTGCAAGCCAGTTGATGAAAAGAAGCGGGATGGAGAGCTTTAGTAAGTATATCAGCCGGTTGGACCGATTGTGAATGTAGAAGGGAGAAATAAAACCATCTTAGACCACATTCTGGATAAAATGACAATCAATTTCAATATGCTTAGTCCGTTCATGGAAAACAGGATTGGCCGTGATGTGGAAGGTGGCTTGATTGTTGCAATATAGCGGAATGGGCCAAGTGACAGGAACGTGAAGATCCTAAAGTAGGCGAGATAACCATTTTAACTCACACAAAGTCATCGCCACTGAGTGTTATTCAGCCTTAGCAGAAGAACGAGAAACAGTATGATGTTTCTTTATTTTCCAAGAAATAGGAGATCCACTGAGGGAAATAAAATATCATGTGATAGAGCGGCGAGTAACAGGACTTGTAGCCCAATATGAATCACAATATACGGTCAATAACAGAGGAGACTGAGACCAAAGAAAAATACCAAGACCAGGACTTCCTTTGAGATATCGAACAACACGAATAGCAGCATCCCAATGAGCACAACGTGGGGCATGCATAAACTAAGCGAGTGTGAACAGCGTAGGCGAGCTCAAGTCGAGTAAGAGTAAGGTAGATCAACTTGCTGATGAGTCTGTCATATCGGTATTGCTTATCAAAATAAGGGCCAGTAGCCTTGGCCAACTGATGATTTGGTTCAATAAGAGTAGAGGCTGGTTTGGCCCCTAACAGACTGGTCTCAGAGAGAATTTCCAAAGTGTACTTTCGTTACACAAAAATAAACCCGAAGGATTTCTTGCAATTTCGATACCCAAAAAATATTTAAGGGGACCCAAGTCCTTCATGTGGAAACAAGTACTCAAGGAGGTTTTGAACTTAGTAAGAGAGGGAAGAGAATTCCCAGTAATTAATAAATCGTCCACATAGATGAGGACGCATAAAAATAAATTATTCCAGGAGTAAGTAAAAAGAGAGTAATCGGCATAAGACTGAGAAAAACTACACTTACGGAGAGCGGCAGTGAACTTTGAAAACCAACACCAGGAGCTTGACGCAGGCCGTACAAAGACTTCCTGAGTTTGCATACCTGACCAGGTAGAGAAGGACGAAAGCTAGGGGGTGGTCGCATGTAAACCTCCTCCTTTAAATCGCTATGAAGAAAGGCATTATAGACATCCATCTGATATATAGACCAATTCCAAGCGGCGGCAACGGAAAGCAGAGTACGAACAGTAACCATCTTTGCAACAGGAGCAAAAGTGTCTGTAAAGTTGAGGCCTTCTGTCTGTGTGTTCCCAAAATCACCAACCCGGCTTTATACCTTTCAATTGTACTGTCTGCTTTATATTTGATGCGATAAACCCATTTACTCTCAAGTGCACGTTTACCTGGAGGCAAAGTTGTCAAGGACTACGTGCCATTTTGTACCAAGGTATTAATTTCTTCTTGCATGGCAGCGTGCCATTTTGGATTGGAAATCGCTTCAGAGAATTTCGTTTCTGTGGTAACAGATGCTAGAAAATGCCGAGGAGTGGTAGAAATTTCTCATAATTTACAAAGTTTGTAATATGATAACGTAACGTACCTGAGAGAGCCGTGAAGGAAGATGGAGCACAAGAAGGGGATATAGAAGACTTCCAGATTACATTACAATAAAAATCTTGGAGCCGTGCAGGGATGGTTTTAAAACGTGCACTTTTTCTAGTGCCAAGAATGGAGGGAGGCATGGTGGGCTGAGATATATTTGCTGGGCCAGATGAAATGTTGTGGCCACTTGGAGATGCTGCTGGCTTGGGCTGCTCACCACTTGATTTGCTGCACGATGGGCTGACCCGGAACTGGAACATCAGAAGGAAGCTCGTGCGGAAGAGGACCAGCAGAAGGGGGAACTTCAAAGACTTGACCAGGAGAAGCTGCTGGGCCACGTGTTACTGGGCTGGGTGTTGGAATCCGTAGGAAAAAACAAAGTAAAATAAAATTACGGAAATCCACCAACAGGATCTGCACATAATAGAAAAACCGATTGGATAGAAATTACCGCAATGTTTTGATTGTTCATTGTGGAGGCGCTGCTTTGTACGCTTCACCCTCTACTGGTATCCACGCGACGAACTCCTCTGCAAGTGATCGGGATGATAGCCCCTTCTATGTTCTGAAAGCTGTTCAGAATTGATCTTGACTATCTGGTAATCGGTCGTATTTCAGAGAGAGGAGGCTAGATACTATATCGCCGTTCTAGGGTTTAGGGTTTTGTTTTTCTTTAATCAGATAAAGGACAGCCACCAAGAAAAGGTTAACATAACCTTTTATAGCAGTCAATATCAAAACCATGACTGTCATCTAATGATAGTTTAATCTCGTCCGTCTATTCCTATAATCATCCAACAGTTGGATGAGTAATATTAAGTAATTAATTTCATTTATTCGATTAAATAAAATTAATTACTTATTAACTTACCAGAAAATACAATATGAAATCTAATTCCCCTTTTGTATACGTTCAACGAATCTGGACACAATCTAGATTCATTGAACGTGGACATTATGCTCACAAGATCGTCTATGCGTGTGACCCTGTAGGTTCACTTAATGTTGGCAGTGAATGAAAAATGTCCTAGACATTTATTCACAAAACATAAGCGGCCTCTAGCAAGACATTATGCTTAGCCAAGTTAAGTAAATGTAATAATAACCTAGCATCAGATTTAATATTTAGTCCTTTTGTCACACGATATCCTAGTTAAGTTTAAGGCATGGATCAAGTCATCCTTATAAAACTTAATTAACCATTTACTTGATCACTAGGCAGACTGTTCCAACAAATAATATTAATAACACCTTATTAATACTTATTTGAGAATGGCCATGCATATTTTCCAGTCTTCCTTATCAAGGGGCCCATGGATATCTCTATCTAAAAAGAGAGGGACAAATCCCTTAAACTATCTCCAATATTCAAGCCATGACGAGAAAATAAGCCAACCAACAGTCATAATGATCACCTAATTAAAAGTGATGTTTGACTATGTCAAAACATATTTTCTCCCCATGCAAGAAACATTAGAAACATTAGGTCAAAGGACACAAAATATAAAACTGAGAAGAAATACTTATAACTTAAACCCATGCAATATTTCTTCTTCACCTTGGGTCATGTCCAATACAATATTCTCATATGTATTTGTGAATTGATTTTATATCTCATATTCATGATCAGTAAAACTTGACCATCAATCAACTTCACACTAGTTTACAAGATGTAATAAACTAGGGACAAATAAGAAATAGTATTTTATTAGCTATAAGGGTTTTACTATCAAGTCACATACTTGATGACCAAGAGCATAAAATACAATTCAAAAAATACATGCTTCATAAATCATAAATGTGAGTCAATTGGTCTTAGGGCATATACTAACACTGGGGAACTTCAAAGACTTGACCAGTAGAAACTGCTGGGCCACGTATTACTGGGCCAGCAAAAGGGATCCCATCAGTTGGAGAAACAGGCTCGATGTTGCTGTGAGCTGGGCTGGAGTCAACTGGAATTGGGCCAGTTGCGGTTTAGTTGTGGAAGGTGATGGCCTGGGCTGGCCCAGGCGTAGTTGGACCAGTGTTTAGGCTACCTTGGTGCAAATAACTTAAATTTTGTGCCCCAAAATTGCAAGAGTAAGAAAAATCTGGAGAAGTTGATGTATTATCTGAATAGTCTTTATAAGGGAACTTGGTCTAATAAAAAATTACATCTCTGGACAGAATAAATTTCTTGTTCTGTAAATCATAAAATCACCAACGTTTCTTGTTATAGGGATAGCCGAGGAAAACACAAACTCGACTACGAGCTCGAAATTTATCTTTGGGTAGATAATGATCATGGACATAAGCAAGATACCCGAAACTTTTAATGCAAGAATAAGATAGCTTCTCATTGTATAACAGCTCATAAGGCGTTTTTCCTTGTAACAAGGAAGAGGGGGTTCGATTGATGAAATATCTATCCGTCTAAACGCACTCTCTCCAAAACTTTATAGGTAAGTTAGCTTGAAATCACAAAGCCGTGCAACATTGAGAATATGACGATGCTTATATTCTACTCGACCATTTTGGTGAGACATGCCAGCAATAGTGGTTTGGTGCAACATGCCATGTGTGGAAAAATATTATTTTAAGCAAAGAAACTTCGTGCCGGTATCATTACGAATTTCTTTTACGATTTTGTGAAACTGTGTTTTAACCATGGCAAAGTAGTCTTTTAAGACAGAGGCAACATTGCTTTTCTCAACAATTAAATAAATCCAAACAGCTCTAGAATAATCATCTAGTATAGTAAGAAAATATAAAGCACCAACAGTATATGTAGTTTTGTAAGGCCCTCATAGGTCACAGTGAATTAAATAAAAAATGGCAGATGCTTTATTAATGCTTAAAGGGAAACAATCATATATTTGCTTGGCACGTAAACAAATGTTGCAAGTAGTAGTAGGAGTGGAAGATTTTTTAGAAAGTTTCAAAAAGTTTTTCATGAAGAAATCCGTAGGGTGACCTAATCGGATATGCCACAAAGTAATTGAATAAAAAACAACACTAGAAAAAGCAAATAATTCTGGCAACGGCAATGGCTTGTAGAAGTATATCCCATTCCTCTATTCACCCACTCTAGTTGGCTTCATCGAGGCACGGTCCTGTATCAAGCAAAAGTCATCAGAGACAGTGATAAAGCACTTCGAATCACATGTCAGTTGTGCTAAGGAAATTAAATTGCACTTGAGCTCAGGAATAAAAAACACACTCAATAATGTTAGTCTAGGATTTAAAGAAACCATTTCTTCTTACAGAGCAAGTGCTTTAGTGGCATTAGGTAGCCCAACCGTATATAGATATATGCTATTTAAATTTTTTAAAAAATCTTTCCTACCAGTCATGTAATGTGAACAACGAATCCAAAATTCATAAATTCTTTATACCGGAGAGTGTATCAGTTTGTGTAGAATTGGGATTATTGAGCAAGGTCAACAATTTTGACCATTGCTCCAAATCTAAATTTGGAAAGCTTCCAAATTTGTTGCTGCAATTTATGGAAGAAGAAGCTCTGCTGCTATTAATGGAGGAGAAGTTGCTGCCGCCCATGCTTCTCCCCTTCCGTCGTTCGCTGTTGCTGATTTGTTTCCAGAACCACTGGTTCGACAGAGGGACGTCGTTTGCGACTCGCACTTCCTCTGCCGCGTGTTGTTCTGCCACCTGCTGTTTCTCCTCTTCATCCGTCGCTGCAAGTTGCAGCTCTGCCAATTCGTGCAGCTGCTCCAAATCTGGGCCACTACTCGGGGAATCCCACCAAAAGGAAGTAGCCCGAGATGTCATGCCCTTCCCAGTGGCAATGGTTGTAGAACAACCTTGAAGAAGAAGAAGACGACGATGCTGCCGTACTGCCTATCTTGGTGACGGTGAAGGCGGCTCCATCGCCGTTGTGGTCTTCCATTCGGGCCAAATTTTTTTGTTGTTCCTCTTTGTAAATTTAGGCAAGAATTGTTCGCATATTTTGCATTGGTTCTTGTTGAATCAGATGAGAATGAACAGTACCATAAATTGTACCATTTAATCCCATTAAAAATTGAAAGATTTTTCCTTCCTCTTTCATTTATAATAATTGCTAATAAATCTGTGTCTGTAGAGGATGAGAATTGAGTATAGTTGTCTAACTCATCCATTAATTTTTCAAACGCGAATAATACGCTTTTATCGAGTCTCCTCATTGTTTACAATTTGCTAATGCGGTCTTTAACTCATATTTTCGGGGTCCGTTCCCAACTAAAAATCTTTCCTTCAAATCTGTCCACAAAGCTCTTTCAGAGTAGTTTATAGAAGAACAGAGAGAAGTCTCGATAGTGTTTAAAATCCATGAATTCAGTAAGGTGTTTATTTCCCACCATTCTTTCTCTTTGTCCGGGTCACCTTCTGGGATAGGGATTGTTCCATCTATAAATCCCAATTTTTTCTTCTAACGTAGAGCCAAGCGCATGGTTTTTGCCCATTCGGCATAATTATTGTCTTTTCCGTTTTCCTTCAATTGGACTGTCGTTATGATCAGCCCGAGACAATCAGAAAATGCCACAAAGTAGGAATCTTTCTTTATTTTACGAACATGACTTTCTTTCACCATATCGTTTTCAACATTGCCAACATCTTCCTTGTCGTAAATCATTATGAGAAGTTAGACAAGGCTGGTTCTGATACCATGAAAGTTTCAATTGGGGAAAACAATCAAATGTTTTCTGTTTTATTATGTAAAAAACAATTACATTATATAATGGTTACAAACTAATCCTATAGTCTATAGGAAACTATCACTATTAAGAAACTGCATAAAACTTAGAATTTATAAGTTATAGAAATATCTAAATATGGAATTATGTAAATATGAGAACTATCTAAATACAGTTCCAAACAGAATGCCTTATGAAATTCTTTTTCATCAATCTCCTACCAACTAAGAGTTTCTTATAGTTTGGCTTTTGCTTGCACCATTCAACAGGGACGAACCAAATTTGATCCGGCAGCCGCAAAGCTGTTCTTCTTTGTTTATGTTTTATTAGACCTAAAAACCAGAGAAATATTTGTTTCTTGCTATGTTATTTTTCGTGAGCATACATTCTATTATTCTTGTTCTAAGTTGTCTTCATCTCCCATTTAAGATTTTTCACTACCTTTGCCACATCAGGGTGCATGTTCTCTTTCTTCTCCATATACCGAACAAACTTCAGGCACAGGTTCAGAGAGTAGAAATTTTTTAGCACCTGAACATCCCTCTTCTCAAAATGAAATTGATTCTTCTTCATCTTTATCATCTAGCTTATCTCCTCCATCAAATTCTATCTCAACTTTGGACCATATTGAGTCTTCAGAAACTAACCATTCTCTTCCTTTGCGTCGCTCGACGAGAGTCAAACAACGTCCTTCTTACTTACAATATTATGCATGTGCCTTAATGAAGCATTTCTCTCTTCCTATAACAACATGCACTCCAGACACTTTAGCTTCCACACATACTTAGGACTTGTTAACCGGTCACCGATCTTTTGCATTGAATGTGTTGGCTAATGTTGAACCCAAGTATTTTAGTGATGCTATTAAACGGATTGAGCGGCGTGATTCAATGCTCTTTGAGATTACAACATTGGAGCGGAATAACACTTGGTCCTTTAGTGCCCTTATCATATGGAAAACAATCCATTGGCTGCAAATGGTTTTTTTGCATTATATATAATTCTGATGGATTACTTGAAAGGTACAAAACATGTCTTTTTGCTAAAGGTTTTACTCAGCAACAAGAAGGTATAGATTATTTTGAGACTTTTTCTCTAGTTGCAAAAATTACACTTGTTGTATCCGATGTCAAAGGTTGGTATTTAGAATAGTTAGAGAACAATAATGCTTTCTTGCATGGTAATTTGGATGATGAGATCTACATGCCTGTGCCACCTGGGTAATCTTGTCCCAAAGGTTATGTTTGTAAGCTAAATAAATCCTTGTATGGGCTCAAGCAAACTAGTCATCAATGTCATAGTAAGCTTACACAGACCTTAGATTACCAGGATTTCATTTCAGCTCCATGTGATCCCAATTTTTTTTATTCGGACTAAAACTTCACCATTTATGGTTGTTTAGTCCATGTTGATGATATTATTATTAGTAGGACATAGTCTACATGCTATACAAGTCTTAAAGAATTTCCTTCACAAAACATTTCGCATCAAGGATCTTGGTAAACTCAAGTACTTTCTTAGTCTCAAGGTGGCTCGTTCTCATGCTGGAATTAATGTCTGTCAAAGGAAATATTGCCTTAATAGTTGTTTGGGTTACAAACCTGCTCTCACTCTCCCATGGATCCTAGTTATGCGCTCAATGACTCTTATTAGATGATTCTTCTTCTTATAGGAGATTAATTGGTAAATTGGTAAGCTTATGTATCTTACCAACCCCAGGCCATACAATAGTTATTCTGTTTAGCAGCTTTGTCAATTCCTTGATTTGCCTACTATTTTACATCTTCGGGCTGCTTATCGCATTCTGTGATACTTGGAAAGGCACTCATACACTTGGGTCTATTCTTCTCTACTTCTTCATCGAATTGCAAGCCTTTTTTATTCGGATTGTGCCGACTGTTATGACACTCATCATTCCGTTACTGGTTTTTGTATGTTTCTTGGTAATTCTCTAATTTCTTGGAAGTTCAAGAAGCGGATTACAGTTTCTCGTAATTCTTCTGAAGAAAAATAGAGGGCTATGATTGCAGCAACTTGCGAAATTCTATGGCTTCTTTGTTTTGTTTACTTAAAGATATCTGAGTCCCTCATTCACTTGTTGCATATTGATATAGATTGTCACATTGTTTAAGAGAAAGTTCAAGCCAGTTTTGTTAAACTTTACATGTTTCTTTCAAGTGTTGTCTTGCAAATATCACTGCCCACACATGCCAACGGATTCAAAAGAAGCTTCCTGAGAAGCCATTGAGACCAGCAGCTTTGACTTTCAATATTGATCTAACGTGTCATTATCGATGCATATCTAAACTCTAAGAAAGAACTACCTCTACAACGAGACCTTACAGTTGCCTTCAAATAGAAGATTTAAGACGTTATTGCAAGTTTCTACCTAAAACTTTTTTTACACCACGGTTTTCTTTCTTGGTCAAATGTCTTGGACTTCGCAACATTTTTGTATCGTCTGGCCTGTCGAAGGAAGGAGGGGGGGGGGGGGGGGGGCACAGTGTTAAGAATATTGGAGATAAGAACAAATGTGATCAAGATATCTCGATGTGATCATAATGATAATTATCACTTATTCTTCTATAACTGCATTATTTGTTATTCTTATCAGCTGTAGCATTACCTACAGTAATTAGTATTCTTCTCATACATGTATATACACATTGTATTATTGGTCTTGAGAAATAATGAGAATTATTTTGAGCATTTAAGCTTTTATCAACAAATTTTGTTTCTCTTCCATATATATGTATGCGAATATAACATACAAGGAAAAAATGAAAAAAAATTTCGGAATCTGTAAATTAATTTACATGAAATTTGTTTATAAGCACAATACGTATATCATCCTTTTTCCAACCCTTTTTTGTTTGTTCATCCTTGAATGGTAATTGAGAAATTCTTCTCTTCTTTCTGAAGACGAGATTGATTCTCTTCTTCATCACGCTGTTCTTCGATGGCTTCATGTCGAAATCTACCATTTCTTCCGCCACAGCCATGAAAATGAGCCTTCTCTTTGTTCCTTTTTTTCCAAATTTCTACAGTCTTTATTTTTACTTTCTTCCCTTTAATGAAGGCCATAACTGCTTCCTCCCCAACCCCCCCCTCCCCCCAAAAAGAGAATAAAATGAACCAAGAAATCAGCAAGAAATAAGATTAAAAGATATGAAGAAAATTAATATATATAACTTATTTATTTATGTGAAGAATAAAATGTGAAGAATAAAAGAAAAAGAAAAGAATGAAAAACTCACAGTGACAATGAATATTGTGAGGCTAAATAACTATTCAATAGGTTCATATACATATAGTGACGTTACTAATGCCATATTGGAGGCTCTTCTAACTATTTATTACACAATATGGCAATTATGTAAATTTCCAACAGAAAATATGTACTTTTATTAAAGCTTAAATAAAAGTCTATAAAGGGTACTTATACCGTACAAATGACAGCGACATGGTTTTTTTTTTCTTTTTTTATGATTCTGTTAGGTAACTGACCGATTATATATAACGTATTATGTAATTGAGGGTAATTCTGAATGGATTTGATATTTTCTTAGGTCGACTGATATCGAAATCGATAGATTTTGGTTAAAAAGTTTTATCGATGGAAAAATCAATACCGATTATATACATGTATATAAATGTGTGTGTGTGTGTGTGAATTTTGAAGATATACTATATGAAATATAACAATCATTAGTGAGTTTTGCTTTTGTTGTAAATGGGAGAGCCTTCAATTCAAGGTTGACTTTTATTTCCAAGGCATTGCAACTCAATGGGTCAATTTTAAAGTTAAAAGGTGGAAGTAAATTTGTTTTGTCTAATTTACGACGAATAATCGATTACCGATTCGTGTTGTTACAGTTATAGTATTTGATAATATAAATAGTATTGGTACGGTAATGGTATTTGATAACATAAACAGTATTGGTAATTGATAAGTTAAAATTAGCGGTTACCGTATTGCTGCCAATCCTAATCGTGCACTCCGGGTATACCTTTCAAGGTACACCTTGCATTTATTACCATTCACGCATTAGCTCGTGCGTGCATGCATGCACATAAATTTATGTTCGCGTGTTCGAGTTTCATCGAAATCCTACTGATGTTCCATGGAGTATATATTCTATAAAAATTGTATTGATTTTCCATGTGTTATATATTCTATAAAGATGATATTAATGTTTCGTAGTTTCTATGCTTGGGTTTCATCGAAATACTATTGATGTTCCATAAAAATATTTTCCATGGGTTATGTGTTCCATGAAAATAGTATTGATGTTCTAAGGGTTACGTATTCCATAAAGATGATATTAATATCTCATAGCTTATGTGTTCAGGTTCCATTAAAATACTATTGATGTTCAGTGGGTTATATGTCTATAAAAATAGCATGGATGTTCAAATGAATTATTTGTTCCACAAAAATAATATTGATTTTCCATGGATTTTAAGATTTCATGGTTTCTGTGTTAGTCTTTCATACAAATAGAATACATGTTCCCTAGTTATGGATTCTGTTTGAAAATTCCATGGAAATGATATTGATATTTCACATATTATGTGTTAATATTCCATGTAAATAAAATGCATGTTCCATATAAAACAAAGAAAACATCTCATGGACGATAACATATCACTTTAACAAGAAAAAAAGACATCAAATCTCTAGAAAAAACAATTCTTCCTCTTCAACTCCTCCAATAACAGTTCTTCCTTCATCTCTTCTCTATAACGCAACTTTACCACCTACATATACTACAAATACAAAACATACAATTTAATATTCCATGAAGTGTTACTTACATAATCATAGAACTATAGTTATAGAACCATGTAACTTAAACATTGAAATATGAAACTCAGATAACATAAAATTTTAAAAACCCAAAAAAAACGTCAATTACATCAAAATAATTCTTCTCCTCATCTCCTGTAATAATGAGTTTTTTGTATTCCTCCATATACTACAAAAAAAGGACTGATTAGCGACCACAATAAACAGTCGCAAATCGGTCGCAATAGCTGAATTAGCGACGAATTTGCGACGTGAATATGCCGTCGCTAAACGTGGGTGGTGAAACAACATTTATGACCGAACTTGTCATCGGAAATCCGAAACTACGGCGGTTTTGCGATGACCCATCTTGTGACCTGTTTAAGTAATTTAGCGACCATTTTGCGATAGTTTGTCGATGTTTCTCGCGCCAAAATAATTGGTGCCAAATTGGGCAACGGAACAGCTTCGTCGCAATTTTGTCTCCAATGACCATTTGCGACTGAAGTACTTGCATAGCAAAGTGGCCCCAATAGTCCTGCGAAAATTGCAGTTTTTCTTGTAGTGATATATTTACTTTATATGATTCAACAAACGACATACAAAAAACATAAATGATAACTAGAAAGATGTTGGCGCCAATCAAACAAGATGGAAATTGATATTGCTACTTCATTGGAACCTGCTGCAGTGCTGCTACAATAGTGAAAATCGTTTTTTTGAAAAAAAAAAAAAAAGAAGACGCAATGGTGATTTAATTATGAATTTCAGAAAAATTTTGGTAGAAAAAGGAGGATGAATGAAGAAAGAAAGAAAGAAAGAAGAGATGCAGTGCTGCAGACATCAGAGAACGAGAGAGGCGCACATGAACTGAAAAACCCTACTAATTTCTACGTCTTTGACAATATAAATAGAACGAAATCATTTTACCTCGGGGTATATCAAGGATGGTATGCCTAGAGTGTACGATATAATTTGCCGTCTATAAAGCATAAAATTAAGTTTGGCTAGTATCTATTTTCTAATTTGGGAGGGGCCAAATCCCCGTCCTAAATTAATGCCAAATATAAAATCAGTTTTCCTTTCTTTACTTCATTTCTCTTGTCCCTTCAATAATTTCTTGGTTTTTACCTCAGTAGGTTTTTTTATTTTTCTTAAATTTCTTTTGGGGTATGATCTATCCTGGATAGTTTTTTTTTTTACTAATTTTGAGTTATTTTTTCTAAAGAAGAAAATAAGTCTATTTCAAATATGTAGAGATTGTTTTAGCAATTACAAGGGAGAATATTTTAGCCAACATTTGATGGATAGGTTGTCAAATATAATCTAACTAAACTATAAACGTGTGTGTCTGCGTAAGGTGTTGCTGGATAGGTTTGGGAATATGCCCAAGATTAGAGAAACACCTAAGACCTCACGAATGGTATGTTTGGCATACAGTGAAATGACTTTTTTAATTTTTTTTTTTTCATTTTAATGTTTGGTATGCAAAATAAAGATAGAGAAAATGTATATCATATTTAATCACGATAAATTTATATATATTTTTATTATAGTCCTCCATGTTAAATTTTAACTTTTAAGATCTTTTAACCTCTGTTTAAGATCCTATTTTACTTATTCTGTTAAATTTAACCTATCAATAACGTTGGAAGCTATTCTACTTTAAAAAGACACATGTAAAAAGAAAAGGTACTTGTTATGATCTTCAATCTCTTAATTAATTGAACTCTCCGACAACTGCTAGGAAACATATGGGGTTGGAGCGGGGCTAAATGAGGATATCATAGCTTTTCTAATATATCTTTAGGGGTGTTTTGTAAGTAAATCATTTTATACACAGTGGAATAAAACATAGAATGATTTTATGTCATAATTACTTTGTAATTTATGAATAATATGAACAAAGGGTACCTCTGTAGCAGATCCACCAATAGCTAATAACTTAGGTAGTTTCCATCACGAGCAGCACAAGTGTCCGACCTATAACGCTATCCACACTAACAATTCTTAGATCAACTACCAGTTAATGACAGCTAGTTCTTCTAAACTGTAGAGTTCCAACAATGACTAAGTCTTGTGACACCCTAGAGAATTATGGTATCCTTCTTAGTTGAGGACTAGTGGTTGAGACTTATATAATAAACTATCTAATGGATTTGTGTCAAAGACCTCATAACCCAACAACCTATTTAATAATAAGCGTTAGGATTAATTCATCTCATAAATTAATCCCTTGTATTATCTCACAAAATTAATCCAAGATATTGCTCTTTTGTGTATTAACCTTTAGGTTCCTAAACACTTTGGTAATAAATATAAATTATAATTTTAGGTCAATTGGCTTTAGGACATAAAAGCAACAAACTCCCACTTGGACTAAAGTCAATCAGCCAGTAAGGTCTTAGAATTAAAACTTATATTTATAGATCAAGGTTGGCCTCTAGCCAAGCATCATGACCACCCAAGTGTTAGAAAAAGTCATGTGATCGACTTCACCTTTCCATGAATAAGATTTCGTGCCATTATTATCCTTTCACCATACTGTATCTCATTTAGTTTAAAAGTAAGAATTTGTGCTAACTCTTAAGAACTAATTATACATTTTCTTTTTCTCGAAATATGACTCCTTTAAAGTCGAAGTTAGAACACTTTCTAAAAGACACAATTTTAGTTTGTGCAAACGTTTCTCAAGTCATATTCCAATAAGTGGCAAAAAGTAGAATATACTCTTCTTTCTATTAGAAGTGGTGAATCCTTTATTGACCATGAACTACTCAACCGTATTTCATACCATGCCCATATCTCAAAGCACACATAACCAACTAAGGTTAAGAACCAAAAGAATAAAAGTATAATAGTCCACATTCTAGGTACTCTTATGACCTCAAGTCGAAGGATCACTTGCACTATTTTCAGATAAAGATTAATTCTGTTAGCACTCGAATAGATTACCTTTTGGATATCTCTGGGTGAGTTAGTCTAATGAACTTGTTCTCCAACAAGCATTCACATATTTGCTTTTGTATCACCACACAATATCCAGTGAAATCAATTATTTTCTACAATATAAAGAAGCATTAACACTGTGCTATTCTATCCGCTTTAACAATGTCACATCTTGTTAATGCTATAACTAGGGATAATTTAAGAATAATATATATATATATTAGTATGTGAAGAATCTCATTAAATCATAACTCTTATGATTTCTTTCATACAAATATCATTCTTAGGTCTTTATCATTTAAATGTAAAAACAACAGTAAAAGTAAATGATAAATAATTATATAATCAAATGATAAATAACCATATCATCAAATTGCATAAATATATAGATATAAAAATGTGACAAAACAAGATGATTTTTTTTTTTGGCCATACATCACATACATTAAATAAAATCTCCCTTTTGGACTAAAACCAATAATCCATTTATTTTAAACCAAATGAATATACATGATTATCATGTTTTCTTGGGAAACAATGGTTTAGTCAACGGATCAGATACATTATCTTCCGTAGAGACTTTCTCTATCTTTATTTCACGTCTATCGATAATTTCTCTAATTAAATAGTAGCATATATAAATCCGCGCAGTTTTAATTCTGCTTCTCTATAAACCAAGAACAATTCTATTAGTTAATAAAGCTTTGACACATAATTTCCCATCAACAATATATCATCTACATAAAGTAAAATTACTAAACTCCCACTATCTTTTTGTATACACGAGATTAGTCTTTGTTTGATTTCAACTTCTAGAAACTTGCTTAAGACCACAAATTGATCTTTGTAACTTCCGTATTTTATGAGAATCTTTGAACGTAAAGCCCTGAGGTTGTATCATACACTCCTTGCAAATATCGATTAAGGAATATTCCTTACATCCATTTGCAAAATCTCATAATCACGATATGCATCTATAGCAAGTAATTAAATCCGAATAGATTTGATCATGATAATTGGCAGAAAAGTTTCATCATAATCAATACTATATTGTTGTGAAATTTTTTTTTACAATAAATTATGCCGTATAAGTAGACACATCGCCATCCATGTATATTTTCTTTTTGAAGACCTATTTGCACCCTATAGGTCTTACCTCATTAGAAAGGTCAACTAAGGTCATACCTTATCATATGGAATCCATTTTAGATTTCGTGACCCATAATCACTTCTCAGAGTCCTTATCAGATAAGACTTCTTGATAAGTAGTATATTATTATCATCATCTATGATAAATATATCATCACCCCTTAGAGAATGATGACTTATACTATTCTTATGAGTAACTTGTGTATTACAAAGTTCCTTTTGTACTATATCAGTAGAATTTTATTTTGTTCCATCTCACATATCCTAGTTGTGTGTGTTTCTAGAATTTTTTTCAAGCTTTATTTTACTCCCGTTGGATTTTCTAAAAGAAACTCTTTCTCTAGAAAAGTCACTTTTTATGAGAAAATAACTTTTTACTCATTGAGATTGTAAAAATAATATCCAAACTGTTTCTTTTGGATAATTCACAAACAAGCATTTATTAGATTTTGCATTGAGCTAATCTGATAATTCCTTTTTAACAAAGACAGAACATCCCCAAAACTTAGCAGATAAGTTTGAATTTCTACTACCTTATATTTCATATAACAAAGAATCAACAATTTTAGATGGAAGATGAAATAAAAGATAGGAGACAGTTTCAAGGGCATAATCCGAAAACAATTTGGATAATCTACATAACTGAACATGGATAGAACCATATCCAATAAAGTTAGGTTCCTCCTTTCAAACAAACGATTAGTGATTAACTTCCATCAACAGCTTATTTGTTCTGGCCGGATTTTCTTAGATAAATGCTGCATAAGTCAAATGCGATACGCTTTTTTGCAAGGAAAGGTTCAATCCCTTAGGTTGGACCTTTCACAGAAATAAGAGAAAGCAAAGCTCTAGAGAAGTCTACCAAGAGGCCAAATAGGGGGTTTACCCATTTAATTATAGTGTATATAGAGTCTTTAAGGAAGAATATCATTCTCCTCAGATATTTTGAAATTCTTGACTAAAATATTCTATGCGTCGATTAGATCGAAGTATTTTAATATTATACCAAGTTTTTTTTCAACTTCATTTTAATAGTCTTTGAACTTTTCAAAGATTTTACCAAGTTTTTTTTCAACTTTATTTTTATAGTCTTTGAACTTTTCAAAGGTTATAAACTTGCACTTTTAAAAGTACACATGACCATACTGAAAATAATCATCAGTAAAATTAATAAAATATCAAAAATCACATCTAACTCGAACTAAACATTGAACCACATATATCAATATGTGTAAGACCAAGTAATTCAGTAAAATTTCCACCTTTTCCACTGAAAGGGGTTTTGCTCATTTTTTAAAAAAATAAATAAGACTCGCATATTTAATATGATTCATAATCAAATGAACCTAAAATTAGTATTTAATTTGACTATACGATTCACATTTATATGACCAAGTCTACAATACCAAAGATATGATCAATGTATCAGGTTATCAATTTTGAGTATTTTGTTATCAATTTTTAAGATTGAATTTTCTAATTCAAGAATATAAAGAACATTATCAATGTACCAACATCGTAAAATATACCACTACAAAATAAAGAATAACAATTATCTTTTTGTGTGATAGTAAAACCATCCATGTCGAAACATGAAATATAAATATATATTTATGGTAATAGTTAGACAAATAATTATCTTTTGATTCTAAAAGCAATCCACTAGTCAAATTAAGAAAATAAGTTCCGACGACTAATGCAACAACTCTTACTTCGATTAGCACATGCAGGTTATTTCTTCTTTTGCTAACTTCCTACTTCTTAATTCTCAAATCTTGCATATTTTCACAAATATGAGATCTATATCTAGTATCTAATACCCAAAAATCTTAATTAGAAGTAGAAACATTGATTTCAATCATGGATTTTATACTTGAATTTGAAGCTTCTTCAAACTTATCTGAGAACTCTCTTGCAGTTTCTCTTCCAATGGCTATCGTCGCCACAATGAAAGCATGTGCCCTTATCCTTTTTATCCTTTTGGGTCAGAAGTTGAGCTTTGATGGTAGCTTGTTTAGTCTTCTTATGAATAGCTTTACCTTTCTTCCACCTTTCATTGGAAGAACCAACCATTAAAACTTGACAATTTGACCCTTTTCCTTTAATATAATTGTCTTCACATGTCTTAAACATGTTAAGCAAATAAGCCAAGGTAGTGGTCTCAACTTTATTAATGTAAAAATTTATGATAAAGAGAGAAAAGCTTCAAGGTAAAGATTAGAGTATCAATCATGACATATAATTTGTCCCAAAGACTCCATCTTTTTTAGAGACCCATCCTCTTTAGTGCATTAGATGCAACTAATGATCCTTCTACCATTCAGCAGTGATAGAGGTCCTAAGATGTCTCATATCTTTCATTCCTCTTGTGCTTGTGATACATTAATTTCAACTGTTGCATCATTTGTATAAACATCAATATTTTCATGTTGTTTTTGCAAATCATAAACCATAGAGGCGCATGACACAACAAGCTTGTTCATCAGCCTCTTTATGTTGCAAATAGGCATCTTGAATTACCTCATTAGCATTAATAGGAGCTCTTCAAGAATAGGAGTATCAAGAAATAAAGAACTTTTTCATAGCTGATAATTATTCTTAGATTTTTGTTGCCATTAAAAAATTTGAACCATACAAATTAGTGCCATGGAGCAGATCACATAGATAAACAATATGATTACTCATATTTCTACAATAATAAATAAAGATAGAATAAATAAAACAATAAAATGTATGCAATAAATAAAATCAAACATAAGATATAGATTATGTGTATGATTTTACTCCAACTATTTTATTCACATTAATAACATTAAATATTGATTCGAAAATTATCTCTTAATTCCTAGTGAGTTAGGACTCCCAATAAATTATTTTGATCTTGAGAAATTCCGTACAAATGAAAATAACATCGCAGAGTAGATAGCATTTATAAATTACAACTATTACAATTCCTACATTGTTAGGTTACCAACTCTTGGCAAGCAAATCAAATCCTCTCATAACCCTTACTTGAAAAATATATAAAGTTGAGGAAATCCCAACAAATTACATATTTTTGATAAGTCTCTTCCATTATTCATAACAAAATATATTGTCGATAAAATAACATTGGGCAGACCTAACAAGTTGACCCTTACAGTAACAAATATTATGCTATAATAATTGAAGGCTAAAGACTTAATATTTTATTAAGAGATTTTAAGATTTAACTAGGTTTCATTTAACATACAACGTATTAATATTGTCATACAAATTGCAATCATATAATCTAATTACATGATCATTTATATATCACATATATATTATTAGTATATCACATATATAATCATGTTGCATATTAATGTGTAATTAATTAATCAAATTAAATATTACATGCCCGAAACATATTTAATATATCTATGCGCATAAGAAGATACAATTTTTGGTAAAATTTGAGAAGTTTTTCGTTAATCCAAGAATTGAATTAATTACAAATTTAAATTACATTTGAAAAATAAAAAGCTCTAAATTTAAATTATATCTAAATTTAGAAATATACAATTGGATTATTACAACAATAAATCCAAATGATTTATATTAAAAAATATATAAAATCATTTTATAAAATAAAATTTCTTGTGAAAATAACCAATGCTATTTTCATAATCTCATATTTTACGTCCAAAAATACCAGACATTTGAAACAATAAGCACTATTAGAAATTGCTATTATGATTTTAAATATCATGAATCCTTCATGGTTCGAAGAGCAGATTACTGCTAATCAATTTACCTTTTTTTTAATAAAAAAATATTTGCATGAACTCCTTTCAAGCATTGTCCTCTCTGCTATCAAAAATAAATTGTAGAGAAAATCAAATCAAAACTCCATGAAATGATTATGGCCTTGTGGAACCAAGTGTTAAAGTTAAAGCTCCCACAAGATTCCAAACCACAAAATCAGTGGTATTTGAAAATTTTAGAAACAATCTCATTTTGCCCCAAAATCAAAACTTGATTCTTTACTCTGCGCTCAATTTCAAAAATTGAGCACCGAGTTTCACCAAATTAAATTGATCAGCGGCCTCCAAACAGTTTTGAAAAATAATCTGTTCTAACGATATCAGCCAAAGAAATTTTTTTCGTAGGCACAGGCTAACGGCATCGTCAACGTTGCCAAGAAACAAAAAAGAACAGTCTGTTTTGTGTGGCACATAACTTCAATCAAATTGGGCACAAACCCATGAAATTGATTTCGTCAAACTGCTTTGTGAAAACAATGGTTCATCAACATAAGCCCACCTTCAAAAATTTGTTTTTCTAAAACTTGGTAAAGCTTTAGCCTGCACCGTCTAACGGTGCCGCGGCCAAAAAACTTTTTTCTTTTGAAATCAATTGGTCAAAATACAAATCTACAAACTTCTCAATTATACACATATTAACCATTCAAATTCTTGACAATTAAATATCAAATCATATCAAACACACATTAAATAAAGTTTGCTCTTATACCACTGTACGTAAATCAATCTATATACACTCAAAGAGAATCACTTGCCCATTTGGCGTCCTTTGTTTCGCCAACAACGAAGTCATCCTTGACGATTTCCCATTCCTTTCTTGTCAAGCCACCTCTCTTTGCCATTCGATGCCTCTGCCTTCCCAACTAACCTCGTTCAAGTTCCATCCCAACTGTCTCATCTTGAGAAAGGGAAATCTTTTTTAGGTCAATCAGGCTTCACACCTTCCCTTCCCCGTGGCTTAATCGGAGTAACCTCGTAGGTCCATAGTTTCACCTAGCATTGACTTTCTTTTTATGGTATAGGTGCCCTATCGACCAAGGCCAATTTTTTCGATTACTCGTTCGAGAACTACGATCTTTAGCTCTGGAACTGAATCATTTCCTTGTATGTGAGAAGAACTTCCAGATTAATAGGAAGGAAGCTTAATCGAAATGAATCAGAATTTTTCTTTTATGATCGATCAGTATAAACATCAACAACTTCGAATTGGATCCCGAAATACCAAGAAGTCTAACTAGATTACCAAATCCTATGAAAGAAATCCGTATTTTTACCGTAGTCCTAAAGCCCTTACTTCAAGCACCAACCCAAGAAAGAAGAAGCAGAATGGGCTCTATCTCTTGGGGTGCTTACTTGCTATAAAACTGGGTAGGCTTCGTTGATTGCCTCAACTATAACCTTGTCAAATTCTGTCTTACCAAACAAGACTTACTTCTTTTCCAACCCGCGAAGAGTTGTGAGGTCGGACCAGGTACGAAGAATGAATCCAGGCATTATTGAACTTAAGGCATTTCTGATGACTGTGCTCATTGGGACATTAAGCCTAAGGTCAATCTGACCCTTGACGCTGGCTTTCCTGAGCATTGCTCATTTCTAGGCAAAGCAATCTTTTTTTTTTGAGACCCTATTTCCGTTATCCACCAAATCCCCTCAAAAGACTGACCCATAGGCTTTACTAACCTTCCCGGAGTTTGTATTGGAGAACAAAAATCGGGGTTCTTATTTGTCATGCATGAGTGACAGCATCTTCAAAGCTTGCGGGGCCGAAAGCCCATGTTTGCCATAGGAAACTATGTCAATCAGCGACTGTTAGCACCTGTCTATGATTGGTTAGCTAGTGTTTTGCGTCTCATCCCTATGGATGGAATGTTTGACCAGTTAGCCCCTCTGTCTCATCCGATGGGGACGCTGATAATGAACTTTCTTCCTTTGGTATTGATCGGACAAAGTAATGGCTCTGTGGTGAGACACTGATAATGGAGATCCATATGCAGTAAGACTATCATAAGTGGCTTCTGCAAGAGTGAGCATGAGGCATGAATAGAGGTACCGAAGTCAAGGATCTATATCAAAGCGATTCTCTTTCTTGCTTCTTATGATCCACATTAGTGCAATAGAAATCGGTAATCACCGCATTACGATATAAATGGAAGAAAACTCATCAACAACCGTAGGTATGAGTTCTTGCACCTATCCGAACCCTGCCTAAATTAGACTGAAGTTTGGTACAAGTTGGGGTAAGGCTAAGCCAAGCTACCACCTACCCCTCGCTTGAGGTATCTTGTGATAGGTAGTAGCCCTTCTTGACAGAGAGCGTATATAAATGATGTGGTCCCCGACTCTCTGGCCGCAATTATTTAGGTGGTATTCCGAGATTGAGGAGATATAATTCCTCCCGGGAATAGCCCGACCACTCCTCAAAAGCAGATTGTATATTCGCAGAGGATCGTGTGGCTTTCTCCTTCAGTTCAGAAATTGTGTTTAACCATCCAACCTTACGCCTAAAAGCATGAAGCCACCTGGAAAATAAGTGCTCAGTAAAATAAAACATATACTGATTTCATGCCATAATTACTTTGTAATATATGAATAATATGAACAAAGGGATAATCATGTTACTTCTATAGTAGATTCGCCAGCAACTAATAATGTAGATGACTCCGATCACGAGTCGTATAAGTGTCTGACTTTTAACGGTATCCATACGAATGATTTTGGATCAATCATCAGTTAATGATTGCTAATTCCTCTAAGCTGTAAAGTTCCAATAATGACTAAGCCTTGTGAAGGTCTAGAGAATTATAGAATCCTCCTTAGTTCAGGATTAGTAGTTGAGACTTGAGACTTATATAATAAATTATCTAATGGATTTGGGTCAAAGACCTAATAATCCAATAGCCAATTTAATAATAAGCCATTATATTAATTTATTTGATAAATTAATCTCTTTTATTATCTTATAATTAATCCAAAATATTTCTCTTTTGTGTGTGATCCTTCAGTTTCCTATACATGTTAGTAATAAATATAAATTATAGTCCTAAATAAAAGCAATGGTTATCCTCTTCAACCTTGACAACTGTTGGGAAAAGGATGGGGCCGGGGCAGGACTGGGTGGGGTCGGTAAGGATATCATAGCTTTTCTAATAATCCTATTTTTTTTTTACTTGGCACATTGTGGGAATTCTTGTATTTTTTTTTCACTTATCACATTGTGGTTTCAAGATAAATTTAATGAACTTTTTCCTATAATGCACTCCTATTAATAACAAATTTCAATATTTTTTTTATTCTTCTAACATAGAGACTAGTGAACAATGATGAGGAGAGAGAAAATTATGAAGGTATTCTAGTCTGCACAAGAAAAAATATATATAAAATTTCATTTTTTTTAAAATCATGCGACGTCCAAAATGTGCTAAGTAAAAAAAATTGAAGAGCATATATTTAGAGTCTTTTGTAAGTAAATTTTCTCTTTGTATTCAGTCTTTTAAAGGCGGTCTCCTCGGAATATCCCAATTTGATAGGCAGTAGGATTAGATTTCGTGAGCATTTTTCTCTATTCGTGTAACTGGCCTTTAGTTCTTTCTAAAGCAGAGAGAGCAATACATTGTTCTCCAAATTTCTCTTTTATAAGCTGCTTCAAAATAGGAAAAGAAACAGCTTTACAGCAAGAGAAAATCATATCTTCTGTGTTTGAACAGCTTCTGAATATTTTGGCAGTTGAATACCTTACTTTTTCAACATTACATTTGTTTCATTAAGCGACCGGAGAGTTCAATTGGGTTGGAGTTTGAAGATGATATCAAAGCTTATTTGGGAAAAATTTTTATATGCCTTTCCTTTTTTAAGGGTGTATTTTAGAGTAAAATACCTTCAACTGTTAGGTATAAGTTACATTTAAGAGAATAAGAAAAATAGGATCTTAATCAAAGCTAAAAAATTAGTTGCGGACCTTAAAATTTAAAATTAAATGTTGAGGACCATAATAAAAAAACACAAATTTATTGGGGACTAAATATTCCATAAAAAATCTTTTCATGAACAAATTCATTTCAAGAGAAAATGAAAAAGATATTTCACACTAAAACATAAAAAATAAAATGACTTTCGACGATAATTAGTATTTTTTCTGAATAAATACTTAATTAATTAAAACATCACTAGAAGCAATTGAGTTGCTAGACACAAACATAGTGCCTTCCCTACCACAGAGGATGGCAGGGGATGCAGGGAGGAGAAGGAAGAAAACTAGAAATACAATGTAATTTGCCCCAATTTGCAAAGTTGTGAGCAACAATAATAGCGTTCCTATAAACATAACTAACTGTCCTGCTAGGTTGAGTTTGAAGGACAGATTTTCCTTCATCAGTGAGATATTTTCCAATCCATTCTTCTGCTATATAGAATGCCTATTTAGACTCCTTATTACATTTAAGGCATCTCCCTCAAAGATGATATTTGCTTTACTTCTTATCTGCGTTCATGGCAAGAATTGCAGCCATGGCTTCCGCTTCATAAGCATCCCTTGCCCTAGCATGTTTGATTTCTCCACCAATAAATTCTCTATAAGATCTCGTTCCTAAGCTTCATTGTTTGACAAATAGGAAAGTACTTACCTAGAAATTTCTCGGCTAGTGAATTCCATGATGTAATCAAGCCGAAAGATAGTGACTTTAGCCATGATTTCGCCTTTCCCCTTAGGGAGAATAGGAAAAGAGGAAGTCTAACGGCATCTTCTGAGACTCCATTGATTTTAAAGGTATCACACACCTCTAAGAAATTAATAATGTGCGCATTAGGATCTTCTTCAGGGATGAACTGCACATTGTTTTACAACATTTGGATGACGTTCAGCTTGATCTTAAAGTTGTTCACTTCAACCCGTGGCCTTGCTATATTAGACTGTATCCCAGAGATGGACGGTCTAGCATAATTTGCCATTGTCTTCTCTGCCATTGGTGGTGTTGGATGTGGCACAAACAAAAGTTTATATGGCGCAGAGCTCTTTGACCTTCTTCCGTCTTTTCAACGGTGATGATGGTGTTGTTGGTCGCTGTCTCGAACCGGAGAGCGTAGCGAACACCTCGTAGTGAGTGCTCGGGCTCTGGATCAAATGCCACTAATTCACCTTTTTTCTTTCATGGCATAAACTAGTTACACAAAACTGAAACATGCAAGCCACCATCAAGTCCACATCAAGTGCACAAATAATAGAAGAAATCATAGTTAACAAAGAAAAAGGAAGATTAGGCTGGAAATGAAGTTGAATCCATAGCTCCGAATGCCATCCGTGCTCGTCTCTCGATTTGCCTGATGAAACTCGAAATTGATCCGTAGAACTGCATCAATTTTCCTCTTATAGCTTCAATTTTATGTTAATTGAAGAGGAATTAGGAGGTTTTTTCTTGCCCAAGATCTCTCTTCTTTCGGCATCTTTTTTTCGGCCCTTGGACCTACCGCTTGCAGTAGTTTGGCCTACCGTCGGCGGTAGGTTTCCTTCCTTGGTGCCGATGGCTTCATTTTCTCTGTTTCACTTTATTTCTTCATTTTCTTCATCGGGTTTAGAAAATATCTTGGTTCAAATAGTGAGCGTTCAATTGAAGAAGAGTTTCCAGAAACTATCTGAATCCGGATAGTCCTACTAACCTGGTCCGGGTAGTCGCGCAGGGGCTGATGTGCAATTTTTTGTAACTTTTCCTTTTTGTACTTTGATTATTTTCCTTTTGGTAATTTAATTCCAAACCTTTTTAGAAAGGGATTAGAGTAATTCTAGAATAGGATTTGGAGAATTTTCTCTTATATACATCTCTTTCAACACATTAGTTCATGAGCTTAGGTCTGAGTTTCAGTCCTATATTTTTGTAAGAAGACCCAATTTGGGAGATCATTCAAGCAATTTGAAAGACGAGCTTGAGCGATTGTCGAGATCGTGGATCTTCAATCCTTTCTCCTAAGCTCCATAAACTTATTCTTTTATATAAATTTGTCTATAACTTTTTAATGTTTAGCAGCTAATTCATTTTGTGTTTAAATGGGGATGAACTCTAGAATTTTTGGTTTTTTTATATGCATTTCTTGTTGTAATTACTTAATTCTTGTTTGGATGTTATTCAATTGTTATGTTTGTTTTTCGATTTTCTAGAGATTGGTAATTTCGCAAGGTTAATGGGATTCTGACCAAGGAAGATTAATCTAGGGCATTAATTGAATAATAGGGATTGGTAATTGAGTAGAAATACTTGTAATGGTTCTTAGATTTATAAAAATCACTATAATCTATAATTCGTTCATAATCTGGTTAGGTGAGAAGGAATTCTTCTCTAAACTATTAAGTTGAATAGGAGGGTATTCACCTAGGAAAAGGAATATCCAATTGTTGGGTGAGATCCAATGAACGAGTTTTAATAATTAATTGCAACGATTTTCTAAATAAAATTAACTTAAGGTTCTAGGGGGATTCTACCATTTAAACATTCATTTCCAAGTTAGTTTTTATAATTTTCTTAATTATTTAGTTTATTAGTTAAATTAACTTTTAGTTGTTTCTTATTTTAAAAGGCCTTTTCCAAAGTTTTATTTAATTAAAAAGTAGAGACGTAGTAAGTACTAGTACTTGGCCGTCTTAAGAGTTCGGCTATCCAGGGACTTTCCTCACCATATTACACAGATAGGTATGTTTACCTAAAAGTAGAATTTTGTTAGGATTAGAAATCACACATCAAGTTTCTATCAGCGTTACTAGGGACGGTAATATTAGGAAAGCTATTTATTTGCTGATTTAATTATTTTTATTGCTTTTATTTTCTTATTCCTCTATTGGATTGTGGCTTTTGTTGGATTCTTTGCCTTTCTCTTTCTATTTTCCTAAACTCGCTAATTTTGTAATTTCTCCGTTGTAGGGTCTTTTGACTAGTTTTATGCCCATTGCTAAAGGGGTGAATTAGTTAAATTTGGTCCGGAATTCGAGAGAACCTTACGGAAAGCCCGTCGTGCTATCAATTTCAATATGGCAAAAAAAAAAGGCGTTAGTAGTTTAGATAAGGCAAAAAAGAAGGACTTAAGGGACTCACCAGTACCACCACCAATGGCAAAAGTATGATGGTAGATTATGCTAGGCTGTGCATCACTAGGACGAGGCCGAGGATAACAAGACTGACGGTGGATGCCAATAATTTCGAAAATTAGGCCCAACATTATACAGATCGTACAAAACAATGTTCAATTTGATAGGCTACAAGATGAAGATCCCAATGCACACATCGCCAATTTCTTGGAGTTGTGTTATGCTTTCAAGATCAATAGAGCATCAGAGGATGCAATTAAACTTCGTCTATTCCCATTCTCCTTAAGGGATAAGGAGAAATCATGGCTCAAATCATTACCTCCGGGTTCCATCACAACGTGGGAATCTTTGGCAGAAAAGTTCCTTGGAAGGTACTTTTCCACTAGCGGCACCACAAAATTGAGGAATGAAATTCTCTCATTCTGACAAACTGATAGGGAAAGTCTGTATGAAGCTTGGGAAAGGTGTAAGGAATTCATAAGGAAGTGTCCTCATCATGGTTTAGATTTGGGAATACAAATCCAATCCTTTATCAACGGTGTTAGCTTCGGAGCTAGATAACTCATAGACGATTCCGCTAGGAGCTCTACCGATAGCAAGGCACCTTACCAAGTATAGGACTTAACTAAACAAATCTCTTTAAATAGTTATACTTGGGGGGCCAGGACCATGGAAAAAAAAGGAGTACATAGCGTAGATATGCTAACACATTTGGAGTCAACATTGTCCTCCATGATAAATAAAATTTTTGAAAAATTAATTATGCATCTAGGGGCACAAAACAAGCAATATTTTGTGATTTTTGCAATATAGGGCACCCTAATCATGAGTGCCCAACTATGGATGCTTGATTTGATGATACAATTGAAATGGGATGCACTACTAAACTAAGCAACAAGCAAGTGGACTTGTCGCTGTAGTAAAAAAGTTATACCCGAGTGTCGAATTTCTCAAGGATGGTAAAGGCTTAAGTAGTAATCACATCTCTAATGTTTAGTCTGAAGAAAAGTTGATTTTAGAAAATAATTAAACTAAAAAAGCTGTAAATAGTTTAACAACTAAAGAAATCAAGTAATAAAATTAAATTTAAAAACTTTATAAAACAAGAGTTTTGATGGTGGAATCGCCCTAATCCTTGTTACTAATTCCATTGGAAAACTTTAATGAAACGATGTTAAATTAATTAAGTTGGGTCATCATTGTAAATTGGGTAATCCCTTTCTCTAGGTGAAAGACACCCTACTTACTAACTCTTAGAGGTAAATCTCTTTTCTTCATAACAAATTATGAGGTAGTAAAATTACGTGATTTAAAGGACCTAAAAGTACAAAATCATATCTCTAGTCAATTGCCTCAATTAACCCCAATTGGTTACCCTAGATAATTCTACCTTTTTCAATTCCTAACAACCTTGCGATTAATTAAATCTCGCGAAACTTAAATTGCAAACAAACACAATTGGGGAACAACTTAATCAAAACAAACATCAAAAATCAAGAAATTAAACCAAGAATTTCACAATCAATAACTAGGGTTCAACCCTCATCCAAATAATAAAAATTACACACCATTCATAGATGAAAAATTAATCCTAATTACTCATCTCTACTTTATTTGCAGAGTAGCCTCTTAAATAGATAAAAAATTACAAGAAAACAGAGTTTGAATTGGATTAAACTACCCATCAGCCGGGACCTACCGCTGACGATAGGTCAAGCCTACTGTCCACGGTAGGGTTCTGCCTACTGATTCCTCTTAATGTCCGGACCTACCGCTGGCGGTAGTTCTCCTACTGTAGCTGGTAAGGTTCTTGCTTTGCACCTTATGTAATTTCTGGACCTACCGCTGATGGTAGGTTTGCCTACCTCAGGCGGTAGGTCTTCATTGTTAATGTTTTCGGCTCCGTTTTCATCGTTATCGCTCTGTTTTTGTTGTTTTCATTTCCTTTCATTGTTTTCTCTTCCGGAAGGCATCTAAGACAAGAATAAAGGGTATTAGTCCGAAATATTGCATGCATTAAAAATATCAAAAAATGATGAAAATAACATATAGAAATATTGACAATGAAGCATATACCAAATACCCGACACTTATCTGTTATTTTCCCTCGAGCTACACAAACTAAACAGGCAAAATGGAGGGGTTAAAAACTCTTCTTTCAGAAAGACGATAAACGAAAACAAGAGAGGCCGAATTAAAACAATTAAGATCACAAAACAGCCATAAGTAATGATACCAGAAATAATCACAAAAATAAAGCAAAATAAAAACGAAACAAAACGAACAAAGCTAAGAAAGCAAAAGATAAAAACCATTTAAATAGGATACTATCCTACCCAACTCCAAAGATAAAACAAAATAGACCGATGACAAAAATCACTAAGTCCACCACAAGTCACTAAAAATCGTTACATATCAAAGGTGTGTGTGTGTGTGTGTGTGTGAATTGCTCATGCTGTTTTTTCACAGAAAAAGAGGGATGTAAAGTGATTAGCATAATGAAATATTTTAAAAGACAATGCACAAAAGCTCATGCTTCTCTATCACTTATCCCGTCTAAAGTCTATTCTAGGTCGTTCCCAGATTAGGTAGGAATTTTCGGCTTGTAATGTTAGGCTTAGGACATGCATAAGGTAACAAATGAAGGTAAACGTAGAGTAAAGACGAGCAAGATAGAGCTAACGCAACCGAAAGGAAAAGATAACAAAATAAAAGAACACTTCCTAGCTATCTTTTTCACTTTCTCACTCACCCTTGAACATCTTACTTCATTCTTTTTTTTTTCAGTGCAGACCCCATCTAACTACATACTTCTTCAGATTGACAGAGATCACCGAGTATAAGAGAGAGAAAGAGAGAAAGAGAGAGAGAGAGAGAGAGAGAGAGAGAGAGAGAGAGAGAGAGAGAGAGAGAGAGATGCTTGATATTTTTCAAGAATTGACTAATAAAATAAACACATTTTTTTTCTTCATTTTCTGGTATTTTTCTTTTTTTTGGTACTTTTTCTATATGCTTGATATTTTTCAAGAATTGACTAATAAAATAAACACATATTTTTTTCTTCATTTTCTGGTATTTTTCATTTTTTTGTACTTTTTCTATTTTTCTATTTTTTTCTTTTCAAGCATCAATTTCTTTTTCATTTTCTCTCTGTTCAATAACCATAAGCACCAAACATCTGAAATACCCAAAGTACCCCTTTGTTTATACATGTTGTCTTTCTTTCTTCACTCCTTCACCCCACACTTATTTGTTTTCCTCAATCAAAATGGCTAAAAAGATATTATACAATTAGCTCCACAAATTGAGGTTTTATGTAGTAAGTTTAAAAGAACAACGAAAATAAGGGATTGAAACCCTTAGCATAAAGGTACAAAAAGGGAACTAGGGATTAATTTCATATAGGATAAAGCAAGAAATGCACAAACGGTACAAAGCAGGCCTAAGACCATCATTTCCGGGACTATCCTAGACTAGAAACCTTTGCTTTTAAGGACAGAAAAATATGAAATTGCAGGTAAAGATTCAAAAAATTGATTATCATTATGCTAATTACCGAGATTCCTAGGCTTCTATAGCTTAAAAAACATCCACGCGTGCATGAAAACCATTGATAGTGTAAAAGAATTAGTAAAATAGGAAAGAGAAAAGGAAATAAAAGTCTTTTAGAATATTTCAAATGTTCTGATTTTTTGGGATTTTCAAATAATAGACTAAAGGTTAAAATACAAAGAGAAAGAAAGATAAGGAAAATAAGAGATAAATACGCCCACACTTAAAATCACATTGTTCTTAATGTAGGAGTCAGACTAAAGAAAAAACTAAAACACATACATGCATGGGAAGGAATCCCGCAGGTATAAGGCAATAGAGCATATCGGGAAGCCATCCCCAAAAGGGAATGAAACAAGTAAAGGAACAAAATAAATAAAAGAAAAACTACTTAAACATAAATAAATAACTAAAAAGATAGAAGAAGAGAGTTTAAGAAGTGTTTAGGGAGGTTATCCTGTGGTTGCTTGAGCAAACAACCCATGGCGCCTCTGGAAAAGAATTGTAAAATGCAGCTGCCAGGGGAACTTACTGTTGGCAGTCTTGGACCCTACTGCTTGTGGTAGTTCAAGGCCTACCGTCTACGGTAGGTCTCTACCCTGCTTTTTTGAGAAACACCGAAGAGTCTACCGATGGTGGTAGGTTGGACCTACCTTCTGTGGTAGGTCTCTACTGGGAGAGTCCTTAAAATGCCCTGTTCCTACCGCTGGTGGTTTTGTATCCTACCGTCCGCGGTACGCTTCTGTTGGGATCCGATTTTTCTTCTTTTTCTGCAATTTTGAACATCTGTGATGCCTTCTAACGTTACGTACTCAATTTAGCTCAATGTGGGTCTTAAAAAAAGCGTTAATTATTTTCCAAAAGGACCTTTTAACACAAGAAACAACAAACGATCAAAGTAGAAAAATAAAGCAAGAAAACTAAATTACAATTACACAATTACAATATTCAAGGGAATAAGGAGTACTCTCCTTTTTAGGTGCCGTGATCACCTCCCGGATTACAGAAATTCGAGTGTTTCCTTGGCTTATCCTTTTCTGTGCACCGTATTGGCACTCCTCTCATTACTTGAGCCTTCAATTTGGAGGCAACTTGCCTTCTGTTTTCCTTATACTTCTTCCTTGGATGGGTGTCATGCACATTTGAAGATACTTGATTAGTTTTATGATATATAGTACATAAAGTATCTAGGGATTTAAAGGTAGGAGTTGGGATCAAAGGAAACTTGAACATTATCTCGTTTTCTCCGACCCTCAACACTAATTTCCCCTTTTCCGTATCTTTCAATGCCCTTGAAATACGTAGAAAAAGGCACCTAAAATTATGGGGAAACCAACAACATCCTCCATGTCTAGCACTACAAAGTCAACGGGAAATACCAGATCATTGACTTTGACTAAAATGTCCTCTATTATCCCTTTAGGATGTCAGACACTCCTAACTAATAGATTGATTGACATCCTCACAGGTTTCGAGGTACCTAGATCTAGATTCTTACACATAGAAGAAGAGATGACATTGATGCATGTGCCTAAGTCTGCTAGAGCCCTATCAACATTAATACTACCAATTGTACAAGGAAAAGAAAAACTCCCTGTGTCTTTCATCTTTTTTGGTAGTATGTTTTTCTTCATTAGGAGGGCTGGACATTCATCACCAAGTACATGCATTGACGCATCCCAAAGCTTGTCATTCTTCATGAGCAGGTCCTATAAATACTTTGCATACTTGGGTACCTGCAATAAGAGACCACATACAAATAAGTTTATTTTTAATTGACGAAATATTTTGATAAAAACTCCCTCATCTCATCTTGACTATGGTCTCAAACAAATGCTCTTGGGCATGGAATCTTCGGTTTATAATTAGCACTTGTTGACTTCCTCTTTCTTTTATCTTCTCCCAACTCTTCCGTTGATCACCTTTCTTCCTTAATGCAACTTTCTTCATCTATGATCACACCTTCTTTCCTACTGGTTGGAATCTCCTTCTCGATTGTCACTGAAATAGCATTTATATGCTCTCTTAGATTTACTTCTGTGTTACTCGAGAGGGTTCCTGGAGTTCTTTCGGATACTATCTTCACTAGTTGCCAAATATGTTTTTCCAAGTTTCTAATGGAGGCTTCTTGATTCCTTTAGACTGCTTCAATGTTATTCATCATATTATCAGTTGCACTCATGAACTTTACCATTAATTCTTCCAAATTTGTCTTAGCCAGCGAAGGATGGTTTTGTGGACCCGTTTCATAGGGCAATGGTGGAGGAGGACCCCCTATTTTAAAAACCCGGGGGTTAATGTGGCCTTTGTTGTCCTTGACCATCCTTAGGAAAGTTGGGATGGTTCCTCCAACCCGGATTACATGCATTTGAATAAGGATTATTTTGAGACCGATTCCCTTGTATGAAATCCACTTGCTTATTTGGTCCTCCCATACTTGGGCATTCATGATTTGGATGTCCACTGCTGGAAAAATCGCAGAACATGATCGTTTGATTATTTTCACTTGCAGTTGCCAAGTTTCCCATTTTCTGCTCTATCACTGAACATTAAATCTTGCTTCCATAGTAGAAATTGCATCCACATTATGTACTCCAGCCATATTTGGTTTCGATCTTTGCCCTCCCCAGGCATAACTGCTTATGGTGATTTGTTTTATTAGACCCTCCAACTAAGGCATCTATCAACTGTCCCCAAATGAAACTCCATTGTAAGGACTCTGAATTTGTATCCCCAGTTCAAATCCATGATGGGACATTTTTGTCGCAGCTCCTTCCATCGTTCCCAGGCCTCATGGAGGCTTTCTCTATCTATCTGTCGGAACAATAGAATTTCGTTCCTTAGTAGTGTTGTCCACCCCGAAGGGAAGGACCTCCCCAAAAATTTTTCTACCAATAAGTCCCATGAGGATCCCAATGGCAATAATTTGAGCCAGGATTTTGCCTTCCCCCTTAGAGAGAATGGTAAAAAGGCGAAGCCGGATGGTGTCTTCAGAAACTCTGTTTATCTTAAAGGTATTGCACACCTCTAAGAAATTTTCGATATAAGCATTGAAATCCTCATCTAGAAGTCAGTCGAATTGGAAGTTGTTTTGCAGTATTTGGATTATGTTCAGCTTTATTTCGAAATTATTTGCCTCTATCCTTGGCCTTGCTATACAAAGATGGACGATCGAGTATAGTCTGCTATGGCGTTCGTTCATTGGTGGCGCTGGAGACGGTATGAAGAGAGAATCGTTAAATGGTAGAACTGCTGGTTCGTCTTCTGTCTTTTCAACAGGCACTATCGTACTAGCGTCTAACATTCTGAATTAAAGGGTGCCGCGGGCATCCTGCAGCATATGTTATGGTTCTGGATCAAACGATACTAATTAACCTATTTCTTTTGAGGCATGTATTAATAGCACATGATTTGCACGGAAGAACACGTGATCAATTCCACAAAGATAGAGCATAATTTAAAAAAATAACCAAAATAACTAAATGATGCAAAGACAAAGACTAATTCAATCAAGAAAAACGAAGACAAAAACAAAATGACTAAAGCACCAAATAAAATGACTTTTCCTTAAATTGCTGTCCCAGGAAACGGCGCCAAAAAACTAGATATGATGATATAATTGAAATGGGATACACTACTAAACTAAGCAACAGGGAAGTGGACCTATCGTTGTAATAAAAGGGTTTTACCCGATTGTTGAATCTCTCAAGGACGGTACAGGTTTAAGTGGAACATCTCTAATGTTTAGTCTAAAGAAAAGTTTATTTTAGAAAAGAATTAAACTAAAAAGCTGGAAATAGTTTAACAACTAAAGAAATCAAGTAATATAATTAAATTTAAAAACTTTATAAAACAAGAGTTTGGATGGTGGAATCCCCCTAATCCTTGTTACTAATTCAATTGGAAACCTTTAATGAAAACGATGTTGAATTAATTAAGTTGGGTCATCACTGTAGATCGGACAATCCCTATTTCTAGGTGAAGGACATCCTACTCACTAAACCTTAGAGGAAAATCACTTTTCTCCCTAAAAAATTATGAGGTAGTAAAATTAGGTAATTTAAAGGACCTAAAAGAGCAAAATCGTATATTTAGTCAATTACCCCAATTAACCCCAATTGGTTGCCCTAGATCGTTCTTTCTTTTTCAATTCCAAACAACCTTGCGATTAATTTAATCTTGCAAAAAATAAATTACAAACAAACAAAATTGGAGAAGAACTTAATCAAAACAAACATCAAAGTCAAGAAATTAAACTAAGAATTTCATAATCAAGAACTAGGGTTAAACCCTTATCCAAACATTAAAAACTCACTATTCATTGTATAAAAATTGAAATTAAACATTAATTCAATAATAAAGGAAAGGAAAAAAAGCTTAGGAGTAATATCAAAGCCGAAATTGAAGTCTCAAACGTCTCCCGAGATCGTCTCTCGAGTCGCCCAATAGAAGCTCGAAATCTTGGAATTAAGTCTTCAAATCTTGAACTCCAAGAATTAAATTGCTGAAAATCTAAATACTAATTAACTAATTGAATGTAAAATTGAAGAATTAACTAACCTAAATCTAGCCCTAATTATCTACTAACTACTCCTAATTAATGCTCTCTACTTTAATTCCAAAGTAGCCGCTTAAATAGATGAAAAATTATAAGAAAACAGAGTTTGAATGGATTAAACTGCCCATCAGCCAGGACCTATTGCCGAAGGTGGGTCAAGCCCTACCGTCCACGGTAGGGTTCTGCCTACTGATTCCTCTTGATGTCATGTACCTAGCTGTAAGGTTTTGCCTTGGCTCCTTATGTGATCTCCAGACCTACCACTAACGGTAGGTTTGCCAACCTCAGGCGGTAGTTCTTTATCATTGACACCGTCGGCTCCGCTTTCACTCTATTTTCGTCTGTTTTCATTTTCTTTCATCGTTTTCTCTTTTGGAAGGCATCTAAGACAAGATTAAAGGGTAGTAGTCAAAAATATATATTTCATACATTAAAAGCATCGAAAAACGATGAAAATAACATATAGAAATATTGACAATCAAGCACATATCAATACTTCTGTGGCACAAGTTGATTATATCCAAAGAAGTAGGCAAGGTAATAATCCTTATTCCAATACCTATAACCCTAGATGGCGCAACCATCCAAAATTTTCTTGCAGCAATCAAGGGCAAGTAAGACCTCAAAATCCTCTGGGATTCCAAAATCACGGACCAACACAACCGTGCCCTATAATGCACCTCCTTCGGATCAATAACCAAAGTCAAATCTCAAAGACATGCTCATCAAATTGATGAATGCAAATGAGGCAAAAATGCAAAATCAAGATACCTTATTTCAGAATTTGGAAGCTTAAATTAGTTAAATTGCTAAGCTAGTCTCCGAGAGACCTCAAGGAACTCTTTCGAGCAGTATGGAGATAAACTCGAGAGCACATGTAAATGCCATCTCGTCAATCTAAAATGAAGAAATTCCTAAAAGGAAACGATAGTGGTAAATCAAGAGAAAAGCTCCAAGCAAGAGGAGATGAAGGCACTAAATACTCCACATCATACGAAGACCAAGAAAATATTATTATGGGGCCAGAAATTGAAGCTTACAAGCCTAAGATCCCTTATCCGGCGGCTCTTAATTGAGATATAAGCAAAGACGAGATTAGGAAGTTTGTAGATATTTTTAAACAATTAAAACTTAACTTACCTCTTCGTGATTTGCTTTTACAGATACCTAAATATGAAATATATCTTAAGGAGATGCTTTCAAAGAAGAGGATTTTAAACAAAGCATCGACATACACTTTGGGGGAAGAATGCTCGATAATCCTAATCAACAAGGACAGGTTGCCAAGGAAATTAAACGACGACGGGAGTTTCTCTTTTCTTTGCATGATAGGCAATTTTCGTATTGGTAAAACATTAGCCGACCTAGGAGCTAGCATAAATGTTATATCATATAATATGTGTAAAAAGTTAGGTATAGGAAACCTTACACCCACTAGGATGTCCATAAGTTTAGCAGAGAAAAGTACAAGGCATCCTAGAAGGGTTATCGATGATGTTTTTATTAAAGTTAAAAATCTTGTTTTTCCCGTAGACTTTGTAATCCTCAACATGGAAGAGGATGTCGATTTCCATTTAATATTAGGACGACCCTTCTTATATACTTCGAAAAACTTAATCGATATGTATAAAGGGAAATTAAGTATGAGGATTGGAGAGGATGAAGTAGTCTATAAATTCCTGATAATTCCAACCCTTTCCTCTTTGAAAGTGAAACATTACTTCTTATAGATCATATAAATCATAATGTACCTTGTTCAATGCAGGAAAACAAGTCTAAACTATCCAAAAGCTCTAAGAAGTCAAAGGGCGAGAAGAAGAATACTTCTCATAAATCAAAGAAGGGTTTAATGGCGTTGGTACCAATTCGGCGAAAAGGAAAAGGAAGGTCCAAAATGTTACCGAATTCTCATGATCCAAGAGGTGCCGACGGCACCTAATAGGTTGTATCAAAAGTCTCTTGTATATTTGTAACATAGTTTAGTTTTTTCGTTGTTGTTTTGTGTTTGTCAAGTTTTTGTTAAGGTCGTACAAGTGAGTAGGGGAAATATTCCCTAGAAAGAATGCTTACCAAGCTTTACATTTTATCTGTAGGTCAAAAGTGTTAAAAAACAGGACGAAAACAGCCAAAATGCAGAGAATTGAAGCCAAAAAGAAGCTTTTTGGATCCAAAAATCTCCTATCCAAAACAAGAAAGAGGAGTATCATTCGGTACACAAATTTTAGAAACTATCCGGATTTGGATATGGATAGTCACACTATCCTGGTCTGGATAGTTGAGCAGCATGCAAATTTGTTTTTCCAGAAACTATCCGGATCTGCATTGTTTCACCATCCTGGTTCGGGTAGTTAGGATTCCTAGTGGGTACGGGTCGGGTCTGCATTATTTCACCCTCTTTTATAGCTTTTTTCTTTCAATTTCCAATTTTCCTTTTCCAAAATTTCCCCAAATTAAACCCCAAATCCCTAACACTCTCAATTTTCAACTCTTTCCCGCATTTCCCTCTCCCCGATCATTTCTCCACTCCAGCAGCAACTACCAACACCATCCTCCTCCCTCTTTTCTTTTTCTCAATCCCCTCTTCCCCCATTCTACCTTCTTCCGTTCGAGTCACCACAGTCGCCAACGACCCTTTTTCTAGTTGCCACAGTCTCTCTTCACCATGCACGACAAACGGAGCAACCCGGGAAGCAGTGGCAGACATTCATCCCCAAACTCTAGTGACAAGGGTTCGTTTCACACGAACCTTGATAAGTTTTCTCTAACCTCTTTCTTCTTCAGTTAATTGTCAAATTTTCTTTGTCGAGGGCAACCTGAGTCTAATATTTGCTCTAAGTTTTCTGTTTTTGTGTTTTATTGTGTGTGATTTAATTATCTATTTTTAGGGGCGCAACCTTTTTTCTTAAATTTAATACATTGTATACCATTACACACACGAGCTACATTTTACTTAATTGCTTTGTGTTCACAAGTTCTTTTGCCTTTTTTGTGAGCTTTAGTGTGATCATCCCACATGTTGTATTTTGTACTGTATACATTCGTTGCATCCCTAACCACCCTACCTTTCCCTTCCTTTTGAGAAGAATGTGATTCTAAGTATAGGAAGGGGGGGAGGGGGGGGGGAGTAATAGTTGTTCTTTATCTTTTTTAAGTGTTTATTTTATAAAATACCAAAAACATCGAAAAATCTTAATAACTCCAAAAACATTGAAAAATTTTGAAAAATATCAAAAATTGTTTTCTTTTAAAGTTAGTTTTTGTAAATAATTGTTTTAATCATTCTTAGCAAAAAAAAACCAAAAAAGATTTTTCCTTTTTCCTTTTGTCACTAGAAAAACATTAAAAGAGATGTATTTAACTTGTTAAAACTTGGAATAGGCATAATACGTAGTTAACATCTCATCCTCTTTTTCTTATGCCTTGTGAATTGATGGGTTTTATACACAATGCATTGTTTTTAGAAGTAGAAATTATACTTTAAGAATCTTGTTTTTTCACAGCTTGAAACAAAGAGTCTAGTTTTGTTAACCCTAGAAATGATGGTCATAGGCATTCTTTGATCCATTTGAGACTTTTTTTGCCTATCCTATTAAACGTTAAATTCTTAGTACCCTTCTTGAGCTTCATTGAAAGGGATTCGCTCCCTTCTTTTCTTTGTATTTAAACTCACATTAATATATATATATATAGCCTCGATAGATGAGCTAATGATTCAATACCTCTGAGTCGAGTTGAGTGAGGTCATAGATAAGTGTGGGGAAAAAAGTGAGAAAAGAAAATTTTGAGAGAGAAAAAGGGTATTTTGGGAACTTTTGTGAGAAAGCAACAAAACGAGAGAAAAGAAACAAAAGGAATGACTTGATGTTCAACAAAACATGTTGAAAAAAAAAACCTCCGTGAGAAAGCTTATATTTTATCAATCACTAGTAGAAAAAGAGGAAGAAATGAGGAAGATGAAAAAAATAGTGAAAAAAAAAGAGAAAAGAGAATGAAAAGAAATAAAGAAAGAAAAGAAAAAGAGAGAAAAAGAATGAGTTCAAAAGAAAGATTCTATTAGCCTTTTATCTCTCAATATCTTATATTCCCTTCTTCTCACATATACACCCTTCTTCTCACATATACAGTTCCTTGATTTTTGAGTGATTGATGAGTTATATAGTTTAATGAGATTGTGAGCGCTGAAAGAAAGGTAGAGAGCATTTCAAGAGATTTGAGTGAAAGCGACTTAAAGGATATAGATAAACGTGAGTTTATTCCCCTTTTCATTGTGTTAGCTCATACTCTCTTTCATCTTTTTCCCCTTTACCTTCATTTGATAACCACGTATGTCCCAAGCCTAATGTTTATTAGCTTTAAAGTCTTACTTAATCTAGGGATGACTTTAGCTAGTACTTGAAGTAGAAGGGTGTTGGAAAAATCAAGCATGTAGAGTATAGGTTGATAAAGTGAATTATATGTTTGATTTCTTGACATTCTTTTTGCATATTTTTTAAACTAAACATGAGCACACACACATATCATTGATTCTCATGTACTAAAATAGAATATTGGATGTGTGAGTTAGCTTTTGTATTATGTCTTGATGAGTTTTAGCAGTTTTTGTAACTGTAAGTTATTTTTTGGAAGTGGCATGCCTTTGTTCTTTTATGGTTTTAGTTCTTTTGTAAAGTTTGTTTTATAAAGTTCTTAGTGTTTGTTGGGTAATTTTGGGGGTATATCGTCTGCGAACTCTCACGAGACCTTACCCGTCCTCTTTGGTACCTTAGGGGTATAAAAGGTTTATTGCATGTGCTAAGTGCAACCGTGAGACCAACTAAAGTAGCTAGTTAGTTTGTTTTATTTCCTTTTCTTGCTTGAATTTATCCCTTTGCTCAAGGACTATCAAAGCCTAAGTATGAGGGAATTTGATATGTCTATTTTTACCCTTAAGTATTGTCATTTTTGCATTTAAATGTTTACAAAATAGAGTTAGTTGATCCTTTTTCTTCTCATATTGTTATAGGTACCTTCGGAATGAAGATTTGGTTAAAACAAAGGACTTTTGAGTCGAAAACGAAGAAAATAGAGAAGAACAAACAAAACCAGATTTGCTGGAACATAGGCACTATCCAGATCCAGATAGCAACTATCCTGGTCCAGATACTGGGTAGTCAATTGCAGAGTTTCCAAAAACTATCCAGATCCGGATAGGCCCACTATCCTTGTCCTGATAGTCATGCAGGGACTGATGTGTAATTTTCTTGTAACTTTTCCTATTTTCACTTTGATTCCTTTCCTTTTTTGTAATTTAATTCCAAACCTTTTTAGAAAGAGATTAGAGTAATTCAAGAATAGGATTTGGAGATTTTTCCCTTATATAAACCCCTCTAAACACATTAATTCATGAGCATAGGTCTTAATTTCAGTTATATATTTTTGTAAGAAGACCCAATTTGGGAGATTATTCAAGCAATTCGAAAGATGAGTTTGAGCAGTTGCCAGGATTGTGGATCTTCAATCTTTTCTCCTAAGCTCCCTTAGGAGTTTATCTACGAGTTTATGTTTTAGAATAATGTTTAGAGGCTAATTTGTTTGTGTTTAAATGGGGATGAACTCTAGAATTCTTGATTAATGTTTTATATGAATTTTTTGTTTTAATTACTTAATTCTTGTTTGGTTATTATTCAATTGTTGTGTTTGTTTATCAATTTTCTAGAGATTGGTAATTTCGTAAGATTAATTGGACTTTGACCAAGGAAGATTAATCCAGGTCATTAATTGAATAGGGATTAGTAATTGAGTAGGAATACTTGTTACGGTTCTTAGATTACTAAACATCAACTAAAATCTATAGTTCGTTCATATTCATGTTGGAGTGAGAAGGAATTCTTCTCTAAATGGATGTTGAATAGGAAGGCATTCACCTAGGAATAAAGATTATCCGATTGTTGAGTGAGATCCAATGAATAAGTTTTAATAATTAATTACAACGAATTTTCTAAATAAAATTAATTTAAGGTTCTAGGGGGATTCTACCATTTAAACAATCCTGTCCAAATTGGTTTTCAGAATTTTCTTAATTATTTTTCTTATTAGTTCAAATAACTTTTAGTTGTTTCTTATTTTAAAAACCCTTCTCCAAAATTTTATTTAATCTAAACGGTAGAGATGCAGTAAGTACTAGTGCTTAGCCATTCCGAGAGTTCAACAATGCGGGGACTTTCCTCACCATGTTACACTGATAGATACGCTTGCCTAAAAGTAGAATTTTGTTAGGATTAGAAACCACATATCAATAGAATTTCCTGGGGTTATCATCATTTTATGTTTTACCTAACTTCTTACTAGACATATCCCTTAATTTGTAACCACCATTTCCTTAGGCCTTGATCACTGAGTAATGGCCTTCCTATTATGTCTCCAACTTACCATTAGCTCCTGCCTTCTAACTTCACTTTTTCAAAGGACTAAGTCTCCTTCTTGAACACCTTATTTTTTTGACTTTGGAGTTATAATACCTTGCTACTACTCTTTTGAAGATGTTATCCTTCTGGGTAGCGTGAGCTCAGACTTATTTACTTAATACCAAATTTTCTCTTAGAAGCCTGTTATTTGAAGAAGGATTGAAGTCCCAAACCCAATCACTCGGACACCGAACTCAGCTAGTATAAGTTCCACCCCAAAACAAAGTCTGAAGGTGGACTCCCCCGTAGCTGTTCTCGGGGTTGCTCAGTATGCCTAAAATCTTCAACCTATTTTGTTTTGCAACTATCCAATCACTTCATGATTCCTTCTAGTATTGCTCGGTCGGTAACTTTAGCCACACAATTAGTTTGGGGGTGTGTAATGGATGAGAATCGTTGATCTATCCCTAAGTTAGTAACAAAAGCCTTTAAAGTGTTTGGAGTTAAATTGTTTACCTTTGCTAGTAACTAAGATCTTTGGTATTCCAGATCGGTGTATGATATATTCCAAAAAGAAATCTTGAACTTTTTTTAAGGTGATGTTAGTCAAATCTTTAACTTCTATCCTTTGGGAAAACTAATCAATCACTAGATTAGGTGGTCCTTTCCCGCAATTCCCTTGGGAACAGCTAAAGTAGATCCATTTCTCACTGCACGAAGGCGATCGAGGTGCCAAGGCTTAGGTATTCATTATGTTGTAAATAGCAATCATTAGACTGTATTTCGCACCTTGCACTAGTACGCACTACTATAGCGCGTCTTCCTGCATGGAGGGTCGAGAATACCCGTATCTCATAAATTTCTAAGTCAATGCTTGAATCCTAATATGGGTACCATAAATCCCTTCATGGACATCCCTAAAAACATATTCTTTTTCTTCTTCAGGGACACATTTAAGCAATAACCAATCACCCATGGTTCGGTGAGGTTGGCCTTCAACGATCACGTACGTAGCTAGAATTGTTCGAATCTTCCTTGCTAATTATTCTTCTTGATGGAGGTTCTGCGTTTGAATATACTCTAGGGTCAGCCTTATCCAATCATTGTTTGGTTGTAAACATAAAAGTTCTTGGTCAACGCTCTTTCGGGTGAAGGGTTCTATCTATGCACCCTCTAGTTTTTCTCTTTTTAAAACTTTAGACAACCGATAAGCCCGATGATTCAGGCTTCAGTCAATTTTCTCAAAACGTATCATACTGAATTCGGGTAGCAATTCTAACACTATCATATGACATCATTTCATATGGTTTTCCCGAGCTTCATAAGTTTTTATCACATAATAGAAAACTACTTTGGAATCTTTTTTTACGATGAGGTGTTTAATATTTAGCTAGCGGACATTCCGTACTCGTGCTAATAGTGTTTCGTACCCAGATTTGTTGTCACTTACAGGAAATTCCTATTATAGGGCATAAGAAAATTCGATGCCTGGGGCATCACAAAAGACAAAGCCCACTCCCATGTTAGCTTTCCTCATTGAACAATCAACGTAAAAGGTCCAAAATTCTGCACGTGCTATAGAACGTCTGTGATCAAGCACTTTATGGTATCGAGCAATGTGTTTTCAATGATAAATCCAACTAAGACTTGTCCTTGCACATGTTTTGGGGTTTGAATTCGATCAGATACTCACTGACCTCTAGGACCCATTTCAACATTCGACCTATTCTATCTAGTTTGTGCATGATCTTGTGCAGAGGACACTTGTGAGCACGACCATCGGGTGTGCTAGGAATTACAGTTAAAGCTTTCTGGCTGATACTACGAGCACAAAGATGTATTTCTTAAAGGGGCTATATCTTTCTTCCGAATAATAAAATGCACCTAAATACCGACGGGAGAGCCTGTCAGTATGAAGCACTTACCAAAGATATACTGATGCGACAAAAGTCGTTGTCTCGTATTTGTGGGTGACAAACGTTACTGACGAACAGTCGTTGACAAACGCATTTACTGACGCGTATTTTATGATGGACTTTTTTGGCCTGTCAGGTTGCCAAAAGCCAACGACGTCTTTCATCGATACTAGTTATTGACGATTTTAGTGACCAAAATGGACTCCGTTGGAAACATGAACCGATGACAAGTCCCTAGGTTATTAGGCTAGATATTTAAAAAAAAAATGTACCAATGGTGAAGTCATCGGTAAGTATGTCAATAAGTTTTTATTTATTTATTTTTTATATAATTTATAAATATGAACAAAAACACCCTAGAAATGCAAAAAATGCAAAAAACCAAACATAAGCAATATTTGTTCATATACAACCTAAAACATCGAATTAGAATATTGAGAAACTAAAACCGATACATAAAACATGAAATAAATGACATCGACATAATATAACATCCTAAAAACTATCAAACATCATCGGGATAGCTAATATTACTAGAGGACAGGGGCATTATCGGGACGCCTAACATCATCAGTAGGGGAGGGGGATGATATGTGCATAATTGGTTATATTTATATGTGTTAATTTCATCGTTTTTCAATGTTTTAATATGTAAAAATTTATATTTTAGTTTAATATCCTTTATTCTTTTCTTAGGAGCCCTTCGGCAACAATAAAACTGTCCTACAGCGCGAGGTAGGCAAACCTAACATCGGCGGTACGTTCGTGGATAACAAAGTAACGGTAGGACAGAACCCTACCACGGGCGGTAGGGATCGACCTACCGTCGATGGTAGGTCCTGGCTGGCAAGTCGATTTAATTCAATTCAAACTCTGTTTTCTTATAATTTTCCCTTCTATGTTAAAGCCATCTCTGCAATTAGCCAGAGATATACAGGGTAGGACTTAGAATAGCGGTAATTAAGAGTAGTAATAGATAACTAGGGTTAGTTTAGATTAAATAATTCTTCAATTTTCAGTTTTTATATATTCAATTAGTTAAACAATTTTTAGATTTCTGCAATATTACTTCTTGGATTTCAAGAATTGAAGAACCAAATTCAAGATTTCAATCTTCAACATAGCGACTCGAAGGACGAGCTCTGGAGACCTTCGGGAGTTCGACTGCGGCTTCAATTTCAATCATAAGCTTCCTTTTCTATTATTATTATTATTATTATTGAATCTTTAATGTTGAATTTCAGTTTTTATATAATGAATAATGATTTTATGTTTGGATAAGGGTTGAACCCTAGTTCTTGATTATGAAGTACTTAGTTTAATGTCTTGAATTTGATGGTTGTTTTGATATAAGTTGTATTCCAAATGTGATTGTTTGCAATTTAATTTTTGTGAGATTAGATTAATCGGAAGACTGTTCGGAATTGAAAAAAAAAAAGAAAGATCTTGGGCAACCAATTGGGGTTAATTAGGGCAATTGGCTAGAGATACGATTTTGCACTTTTAGGTCCTTTAAACCACCTAATTTTACTGCACTAGTAATTTGTTAGGGAGAAAAGAGATTTTCCTCTAAGAGTTAGTGAGTAGAGAGGCTTTCTCAAGGAGATAAGGATTGTCTGATTTGAGTGATGACCCAACTTAATTAATTCAACATCGTTTTCATTAAAGTTTTTCCAATTGAATTAGTAACAAGGATTAGGGGGACTCCACTATCCAAAGTCTTGCTTTATTCACTTTTAAAATCCTAAGTTTCAATTGCTTTCTTACTTTATTGATTGTTTTCAGTTATTTTCTTACTATTGCATTCTTAAAAAATCATTCTTTTCTGAGACTAAACATTAGAGACACAATTAGTACTTTAGCCTTTACCATCCTGGAGAGATTCGAAGCTCGGGTTGAACTCACCTCTGCAGTGTTAGGTCCACTTACCTTGCAATGTGGTTATTAGGAATCCCCATTTTTACAAACATCCAAATTTTTTGGCACCATTGTCGGGGACAACAACTCTAGGAAAAATCATTATATTTAGCGCTTTAGTCAGTTTTTATTGTTTTGTTCATTTTTGTTCTTTTCTTTATCCTTGTTGTGCTCGGGGATTAGTGGCATGCATATTGGGAATTCGGTTTATTACTTTTGGAACCTGTACTGATCAATTATCGAATTATTTCTTCCATGTTTTGGAGAGTAAGACACGAATACCAATGGTACTATGGAATATTAATGGGTAGCAATGTTAGAATAGAAGATGGAAAACACCGCTGTTACACCTTAATATACATATTATCAGCGGGCCATGTTCGAAGGGAACTGGCAGGAGTACAACGAGTATCCTGACCAGTACAGTTCTAGTTGGAAGAATCAACCAAACATTCCTTGGGGAGGTTATATGAAATATTCACCATACAATTATACTCCACCGGTACATCCATCACCCCCTCAACCTAATCTAGAGATCTCATTACAAAATATATCAATTCGGTGGATACCGAGGTGAAGAGCATGGAAGTGATTCAAAGAAGCTAAACAGCTTCCATCCACAACATGGAAAATCAAATCAAGCTATTGGCAAAGATGATCGATGAAAGGCCACCTGGTAGTTTACGAAGTCATCCGGAGCAGATTCCAAAGGAATAAGTAGAGGTGGTCACCTTACAGGGTGTATAAGATCTAGTGATGACATTCTCTATGGTTGTGGATAAAGAGGAGAAAACTGCTCAAACATCTGAGGAGTCCACTTCCCTCGAGGAAGAGAAGCGCTCTATAGAAAATAAGAGTGAGTTTGGGAAAGTTGAGCAAGAAAAGGAAACAGAGGATCTCCTGGAAGTTCAAAAGAGTCATGCAGAAGAGTGACAAGAGACAGAGATCGATGATAAAGAAAAGAGTGAGGGAGTAAACCTCCTTAATAATGAAAGTAACTTTGTTCTTGTTAATAATTCTTTATGTATGCAAGAATCATGGAAGCAATCCAAGGATAATCATGAGGAGACATCTCATGTAGTTCAAAAGGAATTGCGAGAGCGCTAAAAGAAAACTATTCTTATGCTATGGAAAATCGCGAATTAGTTTTCCTTCGAACTTAGCCCTTGTTAACCTTTTTTTTTCCTTTAAAGAGTAAAACTGTTTGTAATTAGTAACATCTTTCTTGAGCTCGATCTTAAGTTTTTAATCTCTTCTTGTTTCTTTCATTTTCATTATAAGGAGGTCACAAACAGGCATCGCTTTAAGCTAGATTTTGGAGAGGATGTGGGAAACCTTTAGAAGGAGTCCCTTGTTCGCCAAAAAGGTTAAGAAAAGATTTACCTAGCATGTTTTTTTATATAGTTGTACCATTGTGTCCTACTATTTCCACTTCTGTTTAATTTGTTTTTGTCATTTTTGTTGTTCTTACAAGGTGTTCTTGGAGAGAAGATTGCTCGCTGAAGACCCACTTTTAGTGTAAAACGATTAAGCAAGGTTAATAAGCATGAAACGTGGTTCAAACTTATAGAAAATAAGAAAAATCGGCATCTTGGTAGAAGCCTACCACGGACGGTAGGGTACCCTATCGCCAGCGGTATGAAAAGGGCAACACAAGAAGTCTATGGTAGAGACCTGCTGCAAACGGTAGGTCCAACCTACCACCAACAGTAGGCTCCTTTGGCACTTCTAGGAACAGGCAGGCAGAAACCTACCGCGGATGGTTGGCCCCGACCTACCGTACACGGTAAGGTCCCTTGGCAGCTGCATTTTGAATTTTTTTTCCCAGAGGCTGGCATGGGTTGTTTACTCAAGCAATCACAGGATAACCTCCCTTAACACTTTTTAAACTCTCTTCTTCTATCCTTTTTATACTTTTTTTTGTGTATAATTAATTTTGACTTTATTTGTTTCGTGTACTTAATTTTGTTTTTGTATGGGGATGGCTTCCCAATATGCTTACTGCTTTATATCTGCTAGATTGCTTCCCATGTATGTGTTTGTTTTCATTTTTCTTTTGAGTTTGACCCTTATATTGAGGACAATGTGATTTTAAGTGTGGGGGTATTTGGTACTTTCATTTTTTATCCCTTCTCCTTCTTCCTTTTTATTCTAACAATCCAGAAAAGAAATTAGAAAATTTAAAAATCCAAAAGCTTTTATTTCCTTTTCTTTCTCCTATTCTTACAAAAATAAAAAAAATATTTTTGTCACTTTTAATAGAGTACTCAACTGCAAATTTCTTTAGGATTTCAGAAAAAGGCAAATTACATAATCTCTTTGAAAACCATATTTATTAATTTTCTTACTTGATCACTGGTTTTGATGCACTTGTGAATGTTATTTAAGTAATAGAAGCCCAAGAATCCTGGGTAATTAGCCTAATAATTAGCATTTTTGGATCTTTCCCCGTAAATTCATATTTTTCTATCCTTAAAAGCAAAGAATTCTTGTCTAGAATGATCCCAAAAATGATGGTCTTAGGCCTTATTTGTATCGTTTGTGCCTTTCTTTCCATATCCTTTATGAAATCAATCCCTAATTCCCTTTTCGTGCCTTCATGCTAAGGGTTTCAATTCCTTCTTTTCTTTGTTCTTCCAAACTCACTATATAAAACCTCAATTAATGGAGCTAATGGTTAGTATAGACTTTGGGCCCTTTTGAGGGAGGAAAACGAATAAGTGTGGGGGTTAAGAAGTGAAGAAAGAAAGAAAGAAAAACCTTGTAAAAAGACCAGGAGTATTTTGGGTATTTCAGATATTCAGTTACTTATGGCTATTGAAAAGAGAGAAAAGAAAAAGAAATCGATGCTTAAAGAGAAAAAAATTGAAAAAGAGAAAAAAGGTACAAAAAAATGAAAAAAATAGCATAAAACGAAGACAAAAATATATGTTTCTATTATACTTAAAATCTTAAAAAAAGCATCTCCCTCTCTTGTATTAGTAATTCATGAAAATCTTGAAATTGTTAGGTGGGGTGTGCACCAAAAAGAACAAAGTAGGATGTTCAAGGGTGGTTGAGAAGAGAGAAAAAGACGGCTAGAATGTGTTCTTTAATTGTGCTATCTTTTCCTTTCAGTTGTATTAGCTCTGTCTCAGTTGCTTCTGTTTTTCTTTTACCTTCGTTTGTTACCCTTTTTATGTCCCGAGCCTAACATTACAAGCCGAAAAGTCTTACCTAATCCGGGAAAGACCTAGAACAGACTTTAGAGTGGATAAGCAATAAAGAAGCATGAATTTGTGTGCATTGTCTTTTAAAATATTTCATTGTGCTAATCGCTTGACATAACTTTTCTTCTATGAAAAATGACATAAGCTAGCCATGCACACCTTTGATCTGTAACGATTTTTAGTGACTTGTGGTGGATTTAGAGATTTTGTCATTCGTCTATTTTTTATTTATCTTTAGAGTTGGGTATTGAAGTGGTTTTGTCTTTAGTTTATTTTAGTTTTGTTTGTTTTGTTTTTGCTTTTACTTTGTTTATCTTTGGATTGATTATGCCATCATAGCTTATGGACATTTTTTTTGTGATTTTAACTATTTTCTTCAGCTTATATTGTTTTCTTATTTTGTCTTTCTAAAATAAAATTCTTTAATTTCGCTATTTGTCAGTTTAGTTTATGTTGTTTGAGGGTAAGCAACAGATAAGTGTGGGAGTACTTGATATTTGCATAATTGGTAATATTTCTATACGTTAATTTCATCGTTTTTAATATGTAAAAATCTATATTTTAGCTTAATATCTTTTATTCTTGTCTTAAGTGGATGAAAAGAAACGAAAATGGATGAAAACAGAGTGAAAATGACCAAAACGGAGCCGTCAGCAACATTGGAACTGACCTACCGTGCAAGGTAGACCGACCTACCATTCCGTGGATAACAAAGTAACGGTAGGACTGAACCCTACCGTAGACAGTAGGGCTCAACCTACCGTCGGCAGTAGGTCTTGGCTTGCAAGGCGATTTAATTCAATTCAAACTCTGTTTTCTTGTAATTTTCTCTTATATATTAAGGCCAACTCTGCAATTAGGCAGAGATATACAGAGTATGACTTAGAGTAATAGTATTTAGGAGTAGTAATAGATAAGTAGGGTTAGTTTATATTAAACAATTCTTCAATTTATAGTTTTCATACATTCAATTAGTTAAACAATTTTTAGATTTCTACAATTTTACTTCTTAGATTTCAAGAATTGAAGGACCAAATTCAAGATTTTAATCATTAACTTGACGATTCGAAAGACGAGCTCATGAGACGTTCGGGACTTCGACTGTGGTTTCAATTTCAATCCTGAGTTTTCTTTTCTATTAATATTATTGAATCTTTACTGTTAAATTTCAGTTTTTATATAATGAATACTGAGTACTTCTTCATGTTTCGATGAGGATTGAATCCTAGTTCTTGATTATAAAGTTCTTAGTTTAATATCCTAAATTTGATGGTTGTTTTGATTTAAGTTGTCTTCCAATTGTGATTGTTTGCAATATAATTGTCGTGAGATTAGATTAATCGCAAGATTGTTCGGAATTGAAAAATGAAGAATGATCTAGGGCAACCAATTGGGGGTTAATTGGGGCAATTAACTAGAGATACGATTTTGCACTTTTAGGTCCTTCAAATCACCTAATTTTACTGCAGTCATAATTTGTTATAGAGAAGAGAGATTTTCCTCTAAGAGTTAGTGAGTAGGAAGGCTTTTGCCTAGAGATATGGATTGCCCGATTTGAGTGATGACTCAACTTAATTAATTCAACATCGTTTTCATTAAAGTTTTCCAATTGAATTAGTAACAAGTAGGAGGATTCTACCATTCAAAATCTGGCTTTATTAACTTTTAAAATACTAAGTTTTCATTGCTTTCTTAATTGATTAATTGTTTTAAGTTATTCTCTTATTATTTCGTTTTTAAAAAATCATTCTTTTCTTAGACTAAACATTAGAAATGTAATCAGTACTTTAGCATTTACCGTCCTCGAGAGATTCGACACTCGGGCTGAACTCACCTCTTCAATGTTAGGCCTGCATTCCATGCATTGTAGTGAGTAAGAATCCCCATTTTTAGAAACATTAGGGGAGTAGCGGAAGATCAAATTGGCAAGTCATGGGCAGGGACCTCCGTCTACCCAGATGCTGTAGTCGATGTGGATATCGAGAGAACAACAACTACAGTAGCTTTGCCCAGGACCATCATCAGTGGAAGAGGAGTATATGCACCAAGTGGTTACGCTGGGAAAACCGCCTCATGTGCTCGCTAAATGCAGTAAAGACTCTTGAAATAGTACCCTCCACCTTCTGCATCATCCTCTGCTCGGAATCTTCAAAGCATGGGGCCAATCCTCTAAGGGTCACGGCCCAGCTACTCTCGGCTTTGAGATGAGTTGCCTCCAAAATAGCCCCATATAAAAAGCCCAGGTTCATGCCACAAATTGCAACGACCATCAAGTGGAAGTCATCGGGCATAGCCGTGCCCCTGGCCTTAGTTTTCTCATTGGCCTTAAGTCGTAGCTTGTGAAATCTCTCATACAGTATAAAATGTTAGTTGGATTAGAATAAGTATAAATATTATACCATAAAATAAACAGGAGAATGTTAATTAAAGTTAGATATCAAATGGAGACTCTAGGAAAATAGGAAGACATGTGCTTCATGATTTTAAGTTATAAGTTCACTAAACATACGCAAAGCTCTGCCGAGATGAAATCCACATACTGCCCTTTCTTTCCCCACGTTTGATGCTTGTGGGAGCTCCTCCAAGTACATGCTCTTGGAGAATCTATTTGGTAAGTCTGCTTGCTACAAAACGATAACACAATTAACGTTCAAATTCGTTATATTTAATTAACATAAATAACTTCATATAAATGAAGTTCTTATCTTCTTCGCGATCGACTCAGTGAAGGAGATGGAGCCACTCGTGTGCTTCCCAGCTCCTCGTCCCCCTGTTAACAAACACATACCAAAAAAAATGAAGAGCCACCTCAAATAAAACTACATATCCAACTTAAAGAGTCTGGGCTCCATCGTAAAACAAAATTTATACTTGTTAAACACAAACCTCTAATGTGTATATGATAGAGAATATGTCACCAAAATCCTCAAGAACAAAACTATAAGAAAACAAAGAGAAAATATTAAATTTTAAACTTCATCCAAACTACTTAACTTAAAGTCGTAAACCAAAAGTAATTTAACTAGTTAAGCTACTGAAACTTAAATCTATACTTTTTTAAAAGAGAGATTATATGAGACAATGTTGGTCATTGATTTGTCCTTGCATTATTAATGCATGGAGAATAAACATATGGATACAAACTTACTATCACGTTGAGATTTATTATTCATCATAAATAAAAATATCAGAACATGTCGATATTATTCATATAGAATAAAGGTAGGATAATAGCATTTGTGTTCATTAAATCATTTAGAGTTATTAGATATAAAATTAATTGTTTGTGAGTGGAGATATAAAACTAGAATGAGATTTGACACCTAATTAATGAGATTAAAGGAGTTTAAAGAACATTTATCTTACCTTCTTTTACATTGTGTTTCTAATATTCATTAAAAACACCACATGTTTTACTTTTTCTTTCGTAGTTCTCTAAGTTTTAATTTATTAAATAAAGATCATCAAATGACAATTTGATGATAACGAGATAGAAATGAAGTAGTATAAGGTAAGAAAGAAAATCTTGTTATTATTATTTATTTAGTGTTTTTAATAGAATAGTTTTTGGATAGAAAATCTTGATTAATTAATAAGAGTATGTAAATATGAATGTTGTTTGATGAGCTAAAATTGAGTTCTGGGAGGATTTATCATTTTCTTTCAAAAAACTTACCATTCTTATGTGAGAATTATAACAATCTCTCTTTTTAAAAAAGTATAGATTTTAGTTTAAAAAAGTATGATCATGAATAGAAGACCTAATATCCTAAGGATCCATTTTAAGTTAAATCAAGACTAGTGTTTGAATAGTATTCTTTTTCCTAATCTTCCTCAATATTCAATCAACAGATTAAGAATGAAGCACTTTATTTGCAGCTTAGCTAATAAAAAATAAAATAAAATAAACAGTAGATCCACATGTCCTCATAAAAGATTTACATATTAACCATTAAGTAATATATAGTTAATATTTATCTTCTTCGTTTCTATAAGTACAAACATGTGTGAACACATAGGATCTACATATATTAATCAATCAAATGAGTAATAAAGTGATCTAAAGAGTTTATGTTCTTACTCGTGGACCGGTTTCATGAGAAAACTTTTCACTTTCTTAAGCCAAAAACCGTTCTATTTACTTTACTTCGATCCATTTTATGTCCTCCGAGTGTATCCCTATGTAGACTGGCTCATAAAGTTCAACTCTTACATAAGGAAAAGGCTAACTACAGGCACATGTAAGAATCACTATTAGTCTCTCATAATCTAGGTCAAAAGATCCCACTTCACACATAAAAATTTCAATTGAAAAAGGGCTACAAAAACTATCCGCACACTCCTCTTAAACTATGAAGCTGTGATCAAAATCAATATAAGAAAATATATAAAACGCAGAGATCAACAACTCAAAGTATAAGTGAAACTTTTAAATGCAGAATAAATATCACTATAATAAATAGCCAAAATCATAGAAATGGTAAGGAGATAAGAAGAAAGACCCTTTTCAAAGGGGGAAAATGTAAAATGCAAATATGAATAACGAAAAGAGAAGAAGCAAAAATCATTAGTTCATGCTTACTAAAATATCTATGTGAACTTCAAGAAAAAACTCAAGAAAATAAGACTTATGCTCCAGATGAGAAGCTTACCAGAGCAGCGGTGGCATGCTTTTCTGTAATTGGCCGCATGAAGTCGATTACATCGGCAAATGAAAAAGAAGAACCTAAAATACAATGGAGAAAGAAAAGAAGAAGAAGCTCAAAATAGGGAAGAAAGATAGAGATTGAGAGAGAGAGAGAGAGAGAGAGAGAGAGAGAGAGAGAGAGAGAGAGAGAGAGAGAGAGAGAGAGAGAGTACCTGAGGGACTCGATGAAAACGGCAGCGTCGAGGGGGGCACCGGAGAAGAGTCATCATCAGTGTGGCGTCGACAGCTTCCCAGGAGGGGGAGGATTTCTTGGGAGGGGAGGGGGGGAGTTTACAAATTGAAATTGATTTGGGGAAGAAGGAAAGGGTTTCATGATTTTTTCAATTTAGGACTTAGTTATCAACGGTTCATTCGTCGGTACGTCTATTTATAAGTTACCGACAAAAGTCGTGTCGTTAAGCCGCCAGTAGCAAAGTCTTCTTACCAGTGCAGACAGTTCTGCTCCTAAGTCTCGTCACTACCTCATGTTGCCGATGATAATCATTTTAATTACCAGTGACCAAAATTCCATTCCTAAGCTTTGTTGATAAATTATGTTACTGACAATAGTTTTCATCGGGAAGTGTCACCAAATTTTGTGTGCGCCATTACCCTCCAATTTTCTTCTAAATTGGTAAAACTTTTGTTAAATTACTTTACTAAATTGGAAATCCGTCAGTATTTATCAATGCACTCTCTGTCCCTAAAAAAGGGTATTCTTTTGTAGTGTTCGGGCCATTCAAGACATGAGTGATGTAATGAACCGGCATCATGTTTTTGTTTCTGGAGGCACAAAGGGCCGAACTGATCACTTTCTTGGTGATTGATAAGTAAAGGAAGAAAGTCTCGCCTTCTAGCAGGCTTATCAGCAACGGGCATTAAAGAGATGCCGTTTGAGACCATCAAAAGCTTCCTGGAAATTCATGGGCCAATCAAACATTTTATAACCTTTGAATAAGCCATAGAAAGGTAGACTCAGTTTTCCCATGTTTACGAGGAATCAGTCTAAATAGGCCATACATCCTGATAAGTTGAATGCCATTAATAGTCTTGAGTGTTGGCATGTCCGTGATAGCTTTAATTGTTTCAGGGTTTACTTCTATTCCCCGCTTTGATCCCAAGAACCTAAGGTATTTGCTCGACGGTATTCTAAACATGCATTTCTTCAGATTTAATCTCATCCCTACCTAGCGGATCTATTGGAAGGTTTCCCTTAAATCTTCTGGTAAGTTATCTATTTTTTTAGACTTCTTGATGATGTCATTGACATAGATTGCCATATTATTTTCCCAATTTTCTTTTTAAAAACTTTGTTCACTGATTCTTGAGACTCCACTTATGCATTTTTAGGCCAAAAGGCATTCGTGTATAACAAGAGGCATCCTCCATGTCCTTTGGGGCTATTGTATCTGATGATACCCTTGTAAGTATCCAGAAAGCTTAAGACTCCGCGCCTTGCTTCAACATCTATGATCTAGTTAATGAGGGGTACACGGAACAGTCTCTTTAGGATAGCTTTGTTTAGATTTGTATAATCGACACACATGCACCATTCCTTATTTTGTTTAGACACCAGTACAGGGTTGGCCAAATAAACAATGCAATCGACTCACTTTATTATTCCTGCCAAAAGGAATTTTGTTAAACTATCTCAGATGACATGTTGTCGTTGGTGGGCAAAGATGTGCTTCTTGTATACAACAAGCTAAACATTTGTGCTATTTGATGGTCTTCCCGGATAAGCAAAAGACCTTTCGTTGTGCGTATTTCCATGTATAGGGTGAATGTAGATATTATTGCTTGTAATACATTAAAAGCGGGCCTACCGAGGATTGCATTTTATGAAAAGGGCTCTGGAACGATGAGGAATTGCAACTCTTTTATTGTGTCATTGAGGGAATAGCACCCAAAAGATGGAGCAAATGCTGCATTTCTTTCAATAACCCCTATTAAAGGAGACTCAAGCAGCATGACCCATTGCCAAGGTATATCCATCATTTCAAAGGTTTCCTTAAAGATGATGTTCGCAACACTACCAGTATCTACTAGAATGAGTTTTTATTCAGCATTTGTCAACTTCCAGTGATATGACAAATGGTGTCGTGTGTCCTCCTACATGCACCTGCTCTATATATGGGTAGTTTGAGATGTAGTGGTATGCACCATATTAATCACCTTTGGCACGAGACTACGTGTTCTTTTCCATTCCCACCAGAAGAATAGTCATCTTTTGATGGCTTACACTTAGCCTCGTGCAGCCACTCTGCAAATTTTGCCACAAACTCCTTAAACACTACAAAAAAAAGCCTTTTTACAAACAACATTTAGCAACAGAAAAAAAAACCGTCGGTGAACACTAACGGCATAGCGATGGAAATCATCGTGTGTCGTCGTGTTTTACAATTCCAACAAAAATAGAGGGAAACTTCGCGCTAAAAAGTGAGGGCACTTTGTCGACAGAGTGCACCATTGATGAAATAGTTTACCGACGGACGTTGTTACAATAAGCGTGTCATCGGTAATGAAATAAAGTTTCCAATGGTCTTAACGACGGCCCTGTCAACTTCGTCGTTAAAAATTTTGGTGCCTGCAGCAATACTGCCAAAAATTGGCCATCAGTAACTTATTAATAATTTTACCGATAGAATGGTCGTCGGTAGTAAAGTCAGAGATGTTCAAAAATCGGGCAAACCCTTTCTCCTCTTTCAACAAAATCATTCAATTCTCCCTCCATCAAAACCTCCCCCTCTGACTCTCCCACCAGTCACCAACGAGCCTACCTTACTGCCGACGACTCTCCAACGCTCCCACCACCCATGACTCTCTGACTCTCAGGTAAGCTCTCTCTCTCTCTCTCTCTCTCTCTCTCTCTCTCTCTCTCTTTGTGTTGATATCAATTTCATCATCATCATCATCTTCTTCTTCTTCTTCTTCTTCTTCTTCTTCTTCTTCTTCTTCTTCTTTCTGCTTCTTTCTTCTTCTTCCAATTGTGCCACCAGTAATGGTAGTCTTTGTCATTGCTATTGTCGTCACTGTCACTAGAAGTCGACTGGACTGTAGCCGAATTGGAACTGGGGTTGAGTTTTCTTTTCTGTTAATTTTTTATCTTTTTATGGGAAGCTAATTTTTTTCTTTTGGACTAGATTATGAGTTTATTGCTTCTATTTATGAGTTTTTTTGCTTTTGTTTAAGACATAGATTAACATAAATTTATTTTTAAAGTTTAATTACATGGTTGAAATACAAAAAAATTATTCCCGAAATATAAGGCTTAAGAATAAGCTTGCACAATTTTGGGGATCACATATTCAAATAGTATTGAATTTACTCTTTCAATTGCTTTATACATCCTAAACTAGACAATGGTAAGGACGGAAGTGCTATAAATGATAGGACAAATATTGCTTTAATTTCTAAGATTAAATGTCCTTCGTAGTGTTTTATATAAATTTGTCTCGGAAACTAGTGTTAACACACTCAAATCTTTTTTTGGTTGAAAATATAGACTAATCTGCTTCAATATAGACTAGAAGATTAGGATATATAAAGTTATGGTTGTGTGTGTGCGTGTGTATATATATATTAATAGAAAATATATATGAGATGTGAGTATATTTTAACATAAAATAAAGCAATATTAAATTGGATTTTGTGTGTGTGTGAAATATGCATATATAATGGAAAATTATACCAAATTAGTGAAACTTCAAGGAAACAATATTTCTTACTTTCTTTGCCTCTCATTTTGATGATTGTATCTTTCTATTTTGCAAATATTCAGCCCGAATTTATGCTTATAAATCTGAGCAGCGAACTCTTTTAAAAAGAATTGGAAAATATCATTATGTCTTGATAATTTTATCCCTAAAATATGTGTCGCACAACTCACGTATATTTTTCCTTGTCAGACTTAATCAAATTTAGTTGTAACACTTAAAATATAAGACTTTACCTTTCAATATACAAATATATATATATATATGTATATTTGTATATATATGACTTTAGTTTATGAACATAAAAATATTAAAAATCACTCTTTGAATATTTTGCAAATCAAATAAATAATTGATGAATATGTTAAAGAATTTTTGTTTCTTTTAGTACACTTTGAGAAATACAGGAGATGTAGATCAAACTTAATAATCTCTCTTGCTTGGTAAAGAGAAAAATTTACTAACAAAGTTATGTCGCATTGTTACTTTAACCAACAGAGGCTCTACTTGAATTGCTACTTTTTTTATTTTTAAGTCAAAATTTCAATTTGGATCCCGTTGGTCATGATGTTCACAGTTTTTACTCTTACTTTTTGAAGTATTGTCTAAAATAGTCTTTAGTTATGATGATTAAGTAAATTTAGTGTTGACGGTAAGTTTTTTTTGTCTCTTTTATGTCTTTTAAGTAATAATATTATTATATTAATAATAAGGTTGCCTCTTGAGCTTTCTTCTTTTCTCATTTTAATGATAAGGTTTCTATTTTTCCTTGCACAAAATTTTTTGGAATTAAGTTTAAGTAATTTAAGTACTTTAAGTTTAACTTTAAATTAAGTAGTTTAAGTTTAAAATTTAATATTATTCACTTTTTTCTTATAGTTTTATTCGTGAGGATTTCAGTGGTATCCATCATATACACGTTAGAGGTATGTGTTTAATTAGTTTATATTTTATTTTATGGGAGAGCCCTTACTCTTTAAAGTTTTACAATGGAGCCTTGACTCTTTAAAGCTTTATGGGGGAGCCCTGACTCTTAATTTTTTGTTTGGTTTTGTGTGTGTTGCTTGTTTGAGTGGCTTGTGTGCCAAGAAAATGTCCATATAATATAGAGCAACTTCTGGCAAAAATTTATCAATCTTATAAAAACTGAATTTTTTAGTAATGAAAGGAGAAGATGAAACTTTGTAAATCTTTTAAGGGAAACTTTGTTAAGATTATAAAGAGAGAAACCTTGTTTATAAAGGCCCTTAATACTTTAATCAATATTTATATGTCTAAAATGTTTTATGAATTTATTTTCAATTTTTATTATATGCATAATCTATTTTGTTTATGTACATAAACTTTAGGATTTGAGTTTATGAAGGGAGTTATTCTTTTCTGTTTATACTTGTACATGTTAAAGGTTTATTGTTTAGGGGTGTACTTGGGATTATTATTTTTGTAGCTTTAGTTAAATCTAAATTGAGTTGGAGGGAGTAAAAATGTTAATTTTTTTAGGGATTATCTTTACGGACATTTTTTGTGTTCATAGAAAATGTGCGTAATACAGAGGAAAGTCTGCCAAAATTTTGTCAATCTTATAAAAACTTAGAATTTTTACTAATGACTTTAATTTAAAATATTAAATGAAATGAGAAGTTGAAACTTTTTAAATCTTTTAAGAGAAACTTTGTTAAGATTATAAACCCTAAACCCTAAACACTAACCTAAAACCCTAAACTGTGCAACCTAAAATTGAAATCCTAAACCATAAAACCCTTGTTTATAAATATTATAAAATATTATAAGTTATACTACAAGATTATATAAGACTTTTAAGTACGTCTAAAATTTAAACTTTATCATTGTAATTTAGAAGTTATGGAACTTACAATTCTTTCTCCTAATCATTCTTAGATTCTATGAAAAATATACTAGATCATAGTTGGATGTACAAAGAACGATTGCCTGGGATTAAGGGTCTTACAAGTGAATTCATTAATTGGGTTAATGGTTTTATTTCACATTGTCTTGAAACGAATAATGGAAGTAAAAAAGAGATGAGATGTTCGTGTGCAAATTGTAAAAATAAGAAATTTATAGAAGTAGATGAAGTGAAGAATCATCTTTTGTAGTGGGGTTTTGTGCCTTGTTATCATAATTGGACAGGTCATGGTGAAGAAATATGGCCACATGATGGACGTGTTCTTGTGGTACAATCTGGTCAAATGTTGAGTGAGAAAGTACACAGTCAATGTCGGAGGAAATGAACTCATATCGTGAGATGATAATTGATGTAGCCGGTCCAAACTTTATCCCTCATGAAGAACAACCTAATCCTGTGGCAAAAATTTTTTTTGACATGTTAAACATGGCAGAGACTCCATTGGTTGAAGGCGATGAGAAATATTCAGTGTTATCTGCTTGTGCGGTGTTGTTGAACGTTAAGTCTGAGAATCTATAGACTCAAAAGTTGTACGATGATGTTTGTGCGCTCATAAAGAAGCATTTGCTACCAGGAAATAATATGGTCGAGGATTAGTACGCGATGCAAAAACTAATATTTGGGTTAGGATTGCCCGTGCAAAGGATTGATGTGCGTCCTAATAGTAGTATGCTTTATTAGAAGGAGAACTCCGACAGAACGGAATGTAAGTTTTATGGCAGTCATTGATACAAGGTAAGTACAAAGAAGAGTGGGAAGAAGAGGAAACTTGTGTCCAAGAGACCGGTGAAGATAACGTTCTATTTTCTGTTAATTCCTAAATTGCAAAGATTGTATGCCTTGAAAAGAATTGCCAAACACATGAGATGGCATTCTGAAAGCTTACAGGAGCCGGATGTGATGAGTCATCCTAGGGATGGAGAAGATTGTAAGCATTTTGATAGGACTTACTCAGATTTTTTGGCAGAAACAAGGAACATGAGACTTGGCTTGTGTACGAATAGTTTTTCACCTTTTGGAATGGAGGGAAAGACATACTCTTTGTAGCTAATAATGGTAACTCCGTATATGAAGAAGGAGGTAACGTTTTTTCGGTTCTCATCCTCGGTCCGATGAATCTGAAAAATAACTTAGTTGTGTATTTGCAACCGTTGCTAGTAACTAAATCAGTTATGAGATGTCAGGACCCTTACTTATGACATATCAAAGAAATAGAATTACCAAATGCGGGCTACAATTCTATGGACCATTAGTGACTTCTCGGCTTATGGTATGTTGAGCAATTGGGGTACAATGGGGCATTGGCTTGTCCATATTGCATAGAATAAACACAGTCATTTCGATTGGAAAATGGGGGAAAACAATCTTAGTTCGATCACTATCGATGTTCTTTGCCACCAGGACATCAATTTAGACGAGATTCTTGGGCTTTCAAGAAGGGTAGAGGTGAAGACCACTAGTCGCCACCACCAAGACTTTCGGGAGATCAAATATGGAAAAGGGTCCGACACTTTTCAAAAATTACAGAAATAGTAAAAGAACTTGACAAGGAGGGTGGTAGGAGGAAGGTCACAACTGGACAAGAAGGAGTATATTTTGGGATCTTCTTTATTAGCGTACCCTTTTAGTGCGTCAAAACATTGACGTGACACAAAATGAAAAGAATGTTTTTGATAATGTCTTTAACATAGTTATGGACGTAAAAGGGAAGTGTAAGGATAATATCTAGACTAGACAAGCTCTATATTTGTATTGGAACCAACCAGACTTGTTAATGGAAGAGAGCAGTGGGGGTAAATGTTCAAAGCCAATAACATATTACAGCTTGACGAAGGAACAAAAGAAAATTGTACTGGATTGGGTTAAAGATTTGCACTTACTGGATGGATACGCATCTAACTTGGGAAGGTACATTGATTATAAAGCCATGAAGATGACTGACATGAAAAGTCATGATTGTCACGCATTTATAGAACGACTTTTGCTTCTTCCTGCGAAAGTGTGGAGTTGTTTGGCTGAGTTGAGTCTCTTCTATCGGGACTTGTGTGCACCGAACATAAGTGAGTCTCATATATGTGAATTAGAGGAAAGCATTCCCATTTTGATTTGCAAGCTAGAAAGCATATTTCGTTCGGGGTTTTTTGATGTTATGGAGCATTTGATGATTCATTTGTCGTACGAAGTGACAGTATGCAGTCCCGCGCAATGTAGATGGATATACTCTTTCGAGAGTACACAACTTCACTTAAATATTTGTCAAATGTAATCTTAATTAAATTATATAACTTATTTTAATATACTTGCAATATATTAGGTACTTGCACCGTATAAAGAAGACAATAAAAGGTAAGGCAAGAGTTGAGTGATCAATTTGCAATGCTTACCTAATTGAGGAAGCTTGAATATTCAGCTACTATGAAGAGAGCGTACCTATACTCCACAAACGAGTTACGCGAAATGATGTTGTTGGGAATCCTCTTCTTCAGGGTGGAGTTCTATCAATACACAATCAACAAGGAAGAAAATTTGGTGAAATGAAAAAAGATTCTTGGATGTTCGAGAATGGAAAGTGGCCTGGAACTATATCTTCCTTAATTGTGAGGAAGTGGAACCTTACCTTCAATAATTTAAACCCTCCACACACGTTTCGTAGGACCTCTACCTCTCAATCTTGTAAACTTTAAATTTACTTGTGCAGGACATACGAATTAGTACTGAGAAATCTCAATTGTTACATAACCTTATTAAGTTAATCTCAATTGTTACATAACCTTACGACCTAGAACTGAGAAATCTAAATTATTACATAAACTTGTGCAGGAAATACAGATTCGCAGAGTGGTTTAGAGTTGAAGTAAGTTAATCTCTCCCTGAGCATTTAAGTTTAATTAACAACAATTGTTACATAACCTTGTCAAATGTGTCTGCAAATGCACAAGCGCATGCAAAAATGTAGTCAACTCCTAAAAAATCTATCTTAGGGTCCTAAAAAAGTTAAGACGTGTACCGAATACATTGTCAATGGGTTTCAGTTCACACAAGAAATAGGGGTGAGGAGGGAGAAAATGATAATGATAGTGCGTGTGTGAAAATGAATTATTAATAGTTGAGTAGAGTTGACTGGAACACCAATCCAAAAGGTCGTCTTGTTTCATTGTGATTGGTTTGATTCTTGAAATAGAGGAATGAGGATTCATCCTCAATATAAAATTATTGATTTTCACAAAGACCGGAGGTATAGAAGATATGATCCTTTTGTATTAGCTCATAAAGGGCTGCAAGTTTCTTTTCTCCCGTATTCTGGCTCTAAAAGTCCAAGGACAGATTGGTTTAGTGTGATGAAATCTCAACTGCTCTAATAGATGTTCCCTACCAAGATGATGCATTCCAAGAGAATGTGGACATTCACATGGGTTCGGCAACAGATGTGATGATTGAAGCATAGGACCTCTCACCTACGAGTCTCATTTGTCGGAAGAATTAGATATCGCAGTTGAGATATATTTTGAGGAAGAAAAAATGATAAAAAACTGAAATAGAATAGGATTTTGATGACGATTCCAAAGAAGATTCCGATGAAGAGACTGACGAGTATTCCGATTGCATCTTCTAATGATACAGATAGAACATTCTATCATAAAGTTTTATTGTACTTATGTTATTGTACTTGTGTTATCATTATAATTATGTACTAACTTCTTGTTATCATACTGATGATATTTAGAATATTCATAATTATACTTATGTTTATTATCCATAACTAATTTTATCCTCCTTACTTATATTACAGGTTTGATGCCAGAGTACATAAGAGAAAGGATCCACCACCCTCCACACAACAGGATAAACTACCTACGACAAAGACAGATCCACAAACTCCCACACAGCAAGATCCGTTGGCTCAAGAATAACAGGATCCACAAATACATCTGGATAAGGATCTACTGACATAAACACATATTCTGGCCCGAGATGACGCTCCCAGGTCATCCTCTGCACCAACCACACATCCATCATTTTCTACAACTCCTTCTACATATCTTGCGGCTTGGAAACCACCTCTCCGTGATACTCGGCAGTTATTGACCCTGAATGTAGATCGGTAATTCAATAAACACAAGGACCTAAAGTCTCAAAAAGGCGAAACGGTTATGAATAGAATAGAATTCGCAAGGCGCATTGTGGCACGCTAAAAGGCGAAAGCCGTTGAAAGTAATCTAAATATGAACATATCGTTATAACTATATAAACTATAATTGCTAAATGCATATAGTAATCTTAATATGTACATACTACATCCATCTTTGAGAGCCGCCACCCATATCTCAGCTACCATGCAGGAGTCGTTCACCGGCCCTTACCAACGTTGGTCTGAGGTCCGCCGGATTTCCGCGACCTGTGGTGGGAAGAGTTTTAGGTAAATGAATCAAATATTGTACTTGTTTTACTTTGTCTTATTTTTTGTACAACTCTTTAATACTTATAATATTTTGAATGTTTCTTTTTCAATCTATACTGCTTATACTTCTATTTATATAAATATTATTTTCTAATGTTTTCAAATTTCACTGAAATTTTAGAAATGATGCTAGGACTCGATATTATCCATGACCAAGATGACCGGATAAGAGATTTGCTTGGCGATGCTCAAGCAGCATGGAAGAGGCTCGTTTAGATTCTTGAGATGCTCTGGGAGCAGATGATAAAGTATTAGGAGAGTCCCGAGTATAATAAACACAGAATAAAAGGGGAGTGAGGAAGCACAGATGGTTCTGTATCCTTCACAGAGCATCAGTTGAAGAGGGTAAGAACTAATGTTTGATTTTATTATTTAATTTTGTTACTTCACTATAATGTAATTAATAATTGCATTGTTTTTTTAAGCAAGCGCATTTAACGAAGAGGTTCTCCAAGAGCAGACACTTGGAAAAGCTCCACAAGCATCGGACTGGGGATAAGAAGGGGCAGTATATGGATTTCCATTCAGAGGAGTTTTAGGTAAGTTTAGTGAAATTTATATAACTTAAGTTTATATAATTTTTTTATAACTTATTATCCAACTAATATTTCATATTGTAGATGAAATTTCACTAGGCTCATTAGAAGGCTGAGGAGAAAGTTGTAGTCACAGGCGCTCCTATGCCCGAGGATCTCTAGTTGATAGCTACTATATCTAATGGATTGAGCCACGACCAGTTATATGGAGCTAGTTTGGAGACAGCTCATCTCAGAGCCTAGAGCAGTCGAGTCGCCTCTGGATTACTGCTTTTCTTTTTGGAAGTGAAGCAGAGGATCATAAGATAGGTTGAGGCTACTATTTTCAGTATCTGCACTGCCTTCGACGAGCACATGAGGCGGTTTGCCGAGTAGAGCCACTTGTTATACACCCCCATGCCACCAATGATGTACATCATCAAAGCTGCTATGGCTGCCATTCTATCAACGATAGCAGCTGCGGGGACCTCATACTCGAATCTATATTCCTTCTCTCCACCCTCCTCCCCCGCCCTCTAGTGATGTTAAAGATCCCGAGGATATTTCTTGTACATTTTTATGTTTTATTGATATTTTATAGGTTTTTTCTTTTATGTATATTTCCTTATTTATGAGTATATACTGTAATTGTTGGGCTTTTTGCATTTTAGAGAGTTTCGGGTCTGTTTTCCTAATTATATAAAAAAAATTACCGACAGGATACTGATGGCAGAATCGTAGCAAACAAAGTTTTTAAAAAATAGACATCGACGACAAATTTTGTCAGTACATGTCGTTAGCTTTACTGACGGGAGCAACACCGTCAGCCTCGTCTTCGGTAAAGTTAGCAACAGATCGTCGGAAATGCCATCGGTACTTTATTCCGACGAAAAGGTCCCATTTGCTGTTGACATACGACAGGAAAAAAACAATCGTAACGTTGTCGGGAGTAGTATTTACCAACAGCAAGCCGGTACTACATTGTTACCGATGTTTACCAATGTAAAGAGGCTAACGGTCGGGATGCCGTCAGATAACCGTCGGTAATGCATTTTTTCTTACGGGATACCAACGGCACATACCGTTAGTATTTCCTTGTATTTTTGTTGTGAAAGTTCCCTTTCTTGATTTCTTACCCAATCCTCTTTTTGAGCTCAATACAGTGTTAGGTTATAGGACCATGATCCCGATAAAAAGAGTAATATTTCTTAGTGTCTCGCCTAGTTGGGGACAGTGACATGCCAAAAGGTGGCCTTAAGATACCTAAGATTTATACACACATCTAGATGTCAGCCGGGCAGCTTGAGGGGTGTCCGTAGGTCCAAAGTTGGGTGCAGTCAAAGTTGCGATACAAGGTTGGGTCATGTCGACTTCTGTAAGAAATTTGATCCTTCACTGGTATACGACCCGAATCGGGGCCTTTATGTAGTTTGCATTGTTGACTCGTATGGAGGTACCCCAGACCTTGTTCCCTTTTGCACTAGAGCTAATTTCTCCTTTGATAAACTCATGAACCGTTTTCAAGAGGTCACTAACAATATGAAATTTTCAAACTGCTAAACTGCTATGTTTGTATGCCTAGATGTGCTCCCTGGGGCTAAAGATAGGGAATCCCATTGTTTTGCAAGTTAAGGCACTTTGTATATTCTTTGACCATTTTGTTGGGAATTATGTCCAAAAAAACACTTCTATTTTATGTAAAACTCTATACTTAATGGAATTAATATGAAATAATCTTTATGATTATGTGTTTGTTTGGCTACATTTATTTACTTTACACGTATGTGATCCGCATACTTTAAGTAGGCAATCCACGTGTTAGGTTGTACTTCATACAAATGAGTGTGTTGTTACTAAAAGTACAAGCAATATAGTTCTTTGCCGGTCAATGGAGTTAGGCATCTCGTTGAATTAAAGGTAAATGTATAATAGTCTCTTAGATGGATGATTGTACCTTAGATCAATGAGTGGTCTTCTCATTACTATTATACAAGTATACTTGGGGATTATGGAAATGGACTCCGTGATAGAGGTTTTCTAGAAAGTACTATAGAGGAAAAGAAACCTAGTCTATCACAGTTACAACTTGCACAAGTACCCTATGGTTAGAGTTTGAGTTTGTGGTTAAGAGAAGCTAAGCTCCTTCTAATTAGATGTGAGTGCTTGCGGGTAACTTCTCTTGTTATAGAATGAAGCAAGCCCTATTGAGTAAGGGGTACAGCCGAACTTCTATCTATAGCTAGTTGACCCATCACTTTTTAAACAAGGAGAGGCGAGAATTGGACCTAAGAAAGCCATTGAGGTTCTTATCTATTAGGTATCTATAGGAACACAAATATAAACGAATTAACTAAGTATCAAATCGACCAAATTGAACAAAAAGATAGGCCAAGATACTATTGGCGAGACTTCCAGCCATAAAGTCAATAATCCTTGTATGTTGGGTAGTTGGAACTAGTTAATCAAGATGGACTCATATAATAACTTCAAGGCGAATCACCTATTTTTACTTGTCCGGGATAATCCATATGATCCAAACCTGCAATAATATCTCTGGATGTATGCTTTATGGTATCTTCCTAAGATAAGCAAGAAATATCCCAAGGAGTCATTGATTATCGGACTAGACATCTAAGGTTGATAAACGTCATTGGGAAAGGAGTTAGTACACTCAACCTATACTCAATTACGGGTGTTACATAGAGGGGTATTCTCATCATTACATTTGTAGGGCAAAGACTTGTTTACACAGTATTGTTTAGGGGGTCAATATCTCTATATGGTGATAAAATAAAGATATTTAAAATAAGAAATAATGATAGTTTATAGTTAGGGTATTTTGGTCATTTTAGGAACCCGAAATGATTTAGTCTTTTGTTCCTGGAGTAGCTCAGAAAAGCTGGGTAACTTATTGTCACAACGTAGGAATAAAAGGACTAGAGAAGAAATAAGGGTTATTTGATTAATAGAGCCCTGGGTATTTATTATATTCGACCAAGCTATTTAATTAAATAAGAAGCCCAAATACTTTATTACATATAGGGCTGGTAGTTAAAGGGTTTTAATTAATTCATTTAATCAAAAGAAGCCCAGAAATAACTGCACCAAATAGAGAAGACCGGGCTTGTTATGAGTTGGACCAAAAAGTCCACAACGTAGAATGGAGCCCATAGACGAAACCCTAAGGATATTTTAGCCATGGGTGGCAGCCAACATGTGGGATAATTGATTCCTTTGAGTCTTAGTTGGAAAGAGAGAGAAGCTAGGAGGTGGTTGTAATCACTTATGAGTTGGAACCTATCTATAATCATAGAGGATGATAAGCTCCGAGAATACTCAAGAAGGCCTTAGAAGCCTGTGAGATTGATGAGGAATAGTAGGATATTTTTTGGAAAGATTGTCGAAAGAAACCAAGCTAAAAGGGACGAAAAACAAATCAAGGGAAGCGAAACTGGCCGCTACGCAACTAGCAGACAACAATCGTATAAAAGCGCGCCCCAAAGGTATTAGATCCTTTATTTTGGCTTTTTTTTGTCTCTCGTTGCCCCTTTGTGATCCTTAATGTTTCATATTGTGACTGTCACATGGTGAAGAGATGGCCAGAGGCAAGTACAATCTCCTGCTGTGTAGCAAAATAATGGCAAAAATGCTGACCCAAATTATTGAATTTTCCAATTCATTGGGGTGGGAGCGAGATGAACTAGTCTATGCTTGGCCCTTGAGCGTACCCAGGAAGAAATAACATAATTCCGTATCCAGTGGCCTTATGTATGAGCATTAGAGATAAAAAGTGTTGTAATTGCCTTGTGGGACCAGACGTGCCATAGAAGTTATCAAATTCCAAGGCATTAAACTTATCCAAGACTGGGGTGGCTGAAAATTGTGCGTTAACGGGCTTAGGTCGTGTAATTCCAGTATGGGTTTCCTTTTCAAGCGGCCCCAATATGTCGGACAGGATGACTGAACCCGTTGAAGAAGAGTGTCAGGAGTCAGCTCGGATGGGGTTGCCGTGCTCAGGCCACTGTCCTAGACCGATGCAGGTGCCTACTTGGGGAATTGGTGACCATCAGAGGATAGATTGAGCAAGCTAACTAGCTATGTTTGCAATTGTCCGAGTTGTTGCAGTGTGAACTGGGGATCGGCTAAACTTTCTACTGCGATGGGTGAGATTAAGGCTCAACGAATGCCTTCGGTTCAGGATTCAAGGGAAGTGGATCGTCCTTTGGGTTTTCCGTGGTGTCCATAAATTATAATCCCTGGAGACCTCGAAAACAACAGTTGTAGACAAAAAAAGGTATAGGCTAATTGATGAATATTGGGCCTGGACTTGCACCGGTAAAATAGTAGGCCCATGAGATCCGCTGGGGATTGCTCCCCAAAGCGCTTCCGATGCTTAAGTCAGCTTAGGTCCTTTAAAGGTTGTTTAAAGTATATTGAAGATAGTAATTAAAGAGTTATTGACTAATAATGTGCAAATTATAACATTTATGGCTCAATATTCACAAAAGAATAGGTGAAGTACCTTTTACATTCTCCTATTCTTAGCATTCATTACTTTGCATTTTCATGTGGGATTTTGTAACTTTCTGATTTTTTATTTTTGAGGGTCGGGTAAGACCGTTCTGACCCGTAGACTTCCTTGTAAATAACATTCTTTGGGCCCTTTTGCTCTAAGTTGATGGGCAGGTCCCATAAAGTAATAATGGTCCTACTCTTGGCCTATTGTTGCATATGACCCCTCTTTTTGGTAGGGCAAATGTGGAGGGTGCAACTGATTTGAAGACTGTTATTTCAAGTTATGAAAATTTATGAAAAGGTGTTGAAGTATCAATAAATAGAACAATTTATACAAATATTTTTAAAGTACCTTTTCAAAAATAATTTTTTCAACTTATTTTAAGTTGAAAGTAAATATTATAAATAATAAAGAACAATTCAAAAATATATATGCATTAAAATAATATAAAAATTTTTCATTTTAAATAATAGAAAATAGGATCCTTGTCCCCGTCAGTGTGGCTTGAGGCGTGACAGAACATTAAAAAAATATGATTAGCTTGCTAAGGAAACTAAATAGCTACAGTACCATAGTAAAAGAAGCAGACGAGTATACACACACCTTTCTAAAATGAAACGCACTTGTAGTAGTGGGGCGGGGAGGGTTTTACGATAACCCATGTCCGTTTATTATAGAAATTACAGGAAGGATTACACGGCCATTAGAATGCATAAAGCAGTAGACCACTTTCTAAAAAAAGGAAGGCATGAACGCTTGTGTAATTCGGAAACAAAGAAATAAACAATATTAAAATTTGGGTTTGAGTTTGACTCATACCAAAAGGTAATGAGTAATTATTTTTCAGACATTAGTCATAGAAAATAGACATCTAGTGCGTGAATTTTGCTAGACTGAACTCCAATAATTGACTTTGATACCATGTTAGAATTTGAATTTGGACCTAACTCACCTCAAGGGGACCTCAAGAGGAAGAGGATTATCCAAGTTTATTAAGAGTTCCGTAATTCTGTAATTAGTTGATGTGGGATTCTCAACACACCCCCTCACGCCCAACTTGATCATTTGAGCCTGGAGCGTGACATTCTATTGGACATCATCTGCGGGTGGCCCAACATTATGACTTTGATACCATGTTAAAATTTAGTTTTAGGCCTAACTCACCCCAAAAAGATACCTCAAAAGGGAAGGATTGCCCAACACCTTATAAGAAGTAATTATTTTTCAAATACTAGTAATGTGGGATTATTAACACAAACCATTTCATTTCAAGATGGAGCTCCCTTCCGCTTACTGGCAGCGATCTCCGAATATTGCAACCGTGCAACGATAAGGATCACAACACTGATACACGATACCATCACAATAGCCACCCCGAAGAGGATTACAAGGCTGCCTGGCCATATTTTCAAGATTAATTATTGCTATAATCTCTGCTTTAGGGAATACTTTTCTCCGCATTTCAAGTTTTGAAAGATCATCTTCTTCTGTAACTGCATGCACTTCCAAAACTGCAAAAAAAACACGTCCATATTATATATTTAAAACCCCTAATCTATAAGTTTTTTTAATATAGAATATGTCACACTATTAATGAAAGTTATATAAATAATAATCAAATTAAATATATAACAAGTCATTCTTACGAAATGAAGAATAAGTTGTGAGGCCTTACGTCTTAATTATATTATAGTTGAAATAAATGTTGAAGTAAAGAAGTAAGAAAGAAAGTGAGAAAGGCTAATTAACCTGAAGGTGCAGCAATCAGAAGGAGAAGGAAGCAAGCAAGCTTAGCCATGACTTGAATGCTCAGAGAAACTGTGTTGGATTTTTCCGTAGATGAGTAGGATAATATTTGACAAATAATGTGCTCCATTTATAGGCTTTAAAATCCAATTTTAAACTAGTGATTTTAAGCCTGACAGGCTGCTCTAATATGGGCTCACGGGAATTCAACATTTCTCTTGAGATTTGTGCTTTGTAAATTGTTACTACATATTAGTGTTTATAAATATTTGAAAATAATAAAAAAGTATAAGTTATTTTATACTTTTTAATAATTATTTATTTTAACTTTTATTTTTACTTATATTTTTATGTATTTATTTTATCTTTATTGTCTATTTCTTTCTTTACTTATTAAAAATATATAAAAATATATAAGGTATTTGCATGTAGAAGTTATGATACTCTTATTTTCCAAACTCTTGAACTGTATACATTAAATTGAAAAAGACTTTACTTCTTTATGGGAGATGTAATAAATCAGTAGTCATGAAGAAAATTGAAGGTATTTAATTTAGTACATTGATAGAGATGGTATCCAAGAAATATATATGTGGCACATGTTTTAATGCTTCGGAGAGATATTTATTGAAGGATTTAAGTTCTGGTTCGTTGATAATTGAGTATTTATATTTATTATTTTGACTATTAAATATTTAATTTTGATGAAAAAGTTAAATTAAATAAAAAATATAGAAAGCAATTTTACTATGTTTATATATGCCAAATTATGACACTTTTATACGTAATCATCACTTATTAATTAATTCATTTAAATTTATTATTCACACTTAGGATTTATGAATTAAGAAATTAAACAGTTCATGCTTTATATTTACACATTTATTTTCAGATTCAGCATTCATGTTTAAAATTTAAATTTAAAGCTTAAACAATTTATATTTTATACTTCAGTTTTAGTTTATTTAGCGAAGCATAAGTAATTTTAAATAAATAAATATTACTAATTGACTTTTGTAACAATCTAAGGTGATATTTGCGAATTAAAGTGATTTGGTTAAATTTTCTAGATTAGGCATATTTAACTAAATAATCGTAGTTCATATGTTTTAATTAGAATAATCAGTGTAATACTTGCTTACCCTATAGTCATGTAGTTTGATTTGATCATCATTATATGGTTATTTGATTGCTTTGGGAAAAAAAGAATTGTTAGTTTTAAATCGTACGTAATTTACCTTCCTCGAAACACATTAAAAAAGGGGCCGATAAACCTAATTCGGGAATATGAATGTATAACGTACAAAAAATCATTATTTTTCATACTATTTCTCTCTCTACACAATTTTTCTCTAACTTCTCTCTACTCCTCCACTCTAAAACTAAAATCTTTAACATTGAACTCGTATTGGAGGTAGATATAGATCATTACGAAGCATTTGTAGAAGAAAATATCAATTTATATGTAAAAAAAGTTTTAAAAATTTTTTTTTCAAAACTGGGCTCGGATCGCCCAGACAGGCGACCCGAACATGGGCAGATCGCCCAAACGGGCGACTAGCACACATCCGAGTCGCCGACCCGGGCAACCGGCTCATGTCCGGTTTGCCGGCCCGGACGATCCGAGGTTTATTTTTAAAGAAATAAAGAATTTTTGTAAGTATTTGGAAAACTTTAAACATGAATAACTTTGCGATCGGATGTCCATTTCACGCGTATTACCACTCGTTTTGATGCTTCTCGTAAAGAGGAACGCAACGGCATCGTCGAAAAAGTGATCCGGATGCGTTTTGGGGTAAAAAAATTATTTCGTATAGTTGAAAACTTTGACAGGGCATAACTTTGTGCTCGGACGTCCGATTGAGGCGATTCTTGTGGGCATTTCGGTTATTTTTTCGAAACCTATGCGTTGGAAATAGTCCTAATGGTTTCCCACCCACCGTTTCCACAAAAACCTCCTATTTTTCTTTTAATTTACGTTCTTGTAATTTTCAAATACTTTCTCTCTTGTTAACTAAAAAATTATGCCATCAATTTGAAAATTAAATATAGGAGCAGTCTTCTTTTTGCTCTAATTAAAAATTCAAATGATTGAAGTTGGTAAATATTGGAATTCTTTTTGTATGTAAATTTTTGCCCCGAAACGCGTCCGGATCACTTTTCGACGATGTCGTTGAGTTTATCTTTACGAGAACCATCAAAACGAGTGGTCACACGCGTGAAACGGATATCCGATCGCAAAGTTATTCATGTTTAAAATTTTTCAAATACTTAAAAAATTTCTTTCTTTCTTTAAAAAAAAAAAACAAAAAAAACCTTGGATCGCCGACCGTGAGCCAGTCGCCTGGGCCGGCGATCCGGACGTGAGCCAGTCGCCTGGTCCGGCGACCCGCATGTGTGCTGGTCGCTTGTCTGGGCGATCCGTCCATGTTCGGGTCGTCCGTCCGGGCGATCTGAGCCGAGTTTTGAAAAAAAAAAATTGCAACTTCACACTAGTTTACAAGATATAATAAACTAGGGACAAATAAGAATAGTATTTTATTAGCTATAAGGGTTTTACTATCAAGTCATATACTTGATGATCAAGAGCAAAAAATACAATTAAAAAAATACATGCTTCATAAATCATAAATGTGAGTCAATTGGTCTTAGGGCATATACTAACAAAAACGCCTTATGAGGTGCTACATGGGAAAGGCCATCTTATTCACACATTAAAAGTTTTGAGTGTTTAGCTCATGTTCATGATCATGATCTACCTAAAGATAAGTTCCAAGCCCGCACTAGAATTTGTGTCTTCCTTGGAAATCCTTTTAAACAAGAAAGGTTGGCAGTTTTATGACTTGCAGAAGAAGTTCAGTTTATCTAGAGATATAATTTTTTATGAGACCAAGTTTCCATACGAAGAAAAATTGGATACCCCACAATGTATTGTGGATTTTTCACAAGCTTACTATTTCGAAGAACAAATTTTGGGCTCACTAGAAAGGGGGAGTAAATTTTACCAAGAGCAAACTCAAGAAGACAACACACAAGAAAATCAGCCCGGAAAATAGCCCAAACCAAGCTTCTTTGGACCAACAATACATGGGCCACCTGGAAGCAAAAACGAGGCCTGCCCAAGCTCCGGACCCGCAGCCTAACAACACTGCCCAGCTGCGTCTGACCTATCCCATGTTGCGATCTAGCAAGATCACAATTCAGCAATAGGAAACAACATGGGCCAACATGCTCCAGTACCTAATGCAGCCTAGCAACATCCGATAGGCCCAACCGCAGCTGCTTCTGACCTAGCGCCCATAGAATTATGTGGCCCAGTCAGTCCCGTGGCCCACTGTGATAATCCTGGTCCAATTCCTTCCAATTCAGCTGCTCTTGGCCCAGAAGCCATTTTTTATCCCGACACAAGCCCAACAGATTCCTCTAGTCAGCCTACGGAAATATTCAAGCCCATAGAAATTATTGGTACTAGAAAAAGTACTCGCATTAAAAGAATTTCTGCTCGACTCCGAGATTTAACTACAATGCAATATGGAATTCTTTATATCCCATTCCTCTTCTATTTCCACATCCTCTTCAGACCTCACAAGTACGTTCTTTTATCCTATAACACATTTTGTGGACTATAACAAATTTTCTCCCTAGCATAGGCATTTTTTAGCATCTGTCGCTATAGAAACAGAACCTACCACATACTCTAAGGCTGTCTCTAATTCTAAATGGTGCACTCCAATGCAACAAGAAATTGATGCCCTAGAAAAAAAATGGCACGTGGATTTTGATATCCTTGCCCTCTGGCAAACGTGCTCTTAGCAATAAATGGGTTTATCGCATTAAATATAAAGCAGATGGTACTATCAAGCGATACAAGGCACACTTGATGATCTTAGCCAACACACAAACGATAGGTATTGATTTTATAGACACTTTTACCCCTGTTGCTAAAATGATTACTGTTCGAACCTTACTTTCTGTTGCTACTGCTCAAAACCGGCCTATTCATCAGATGGATGTCAGAATGCATTTCTGCATGGAGATTTATAGAAAGAAGTCTATATGCGTCCCCCACTTTGTTTTCGTCCTTCTTTTCGCGGACAGGTTAGTCTTCTGAAGAAATCATTATATGGCCTTCGACGAGCTCCTCATTGTTGGTTTTCCAAGCTGATTGCTGCTCTTCGTAAATGTGGTTTTTCCAAGTCTTATGCAGATTATTCTCTCTTTATATACTCAAGAGATGATATTTTTTGTGGGTTCTCATTTATGTGGACGATTTATTACTTACTGGCAATTCACTACCCTCTATAAATGCATTCAAAGCGTCCTTGAATACCTACTTTCACATGAAAGATTTAGGTCCTCTCAAATATTTTTTGGGCATTGAAATAGCAAGAAATCCTTCGGGTTTATTTTTGTGCCAACGAAGTACACTTTGGAAATTCTTTGTGAGACTGGATTATTAGGGGCCAAAATGGTTTTTACTCCTATTGAACCCAATCATCAGTTAGCCAAGGCTACTGGATCTTATTTTGATAATCCAAAACGATACTGCAGACTCATTGGTAAGCTAATCTACCTTACTCTTACTCGACCTGAACTTTCTTATTCTGTTCACACACTCGCTCAATTTATGCACGCTCCTCGCCAAGCTCATTGGGATGCAGCTATCAGGATTGTTCGATATCTCAACGGTAGTCTTGGTCGTGGTATTTTTCTTCAGTCTAATTCTCCTCTTATACTGACTGCATATTGTGACCCCGATTGGGCCACATGCCCCATTACTTGGCCTTCTGTTACCAACTATTTTATTTCACTCGGTGATTCTCCTATTTCGTGCAAAACAAAGAAAAAACATACTGTTTCTCGCTCTTCTGCCAAAGCTGAATATCACACCATGGCAATGACTTTATGTGAATTAAAATGATTATCTAGCCTCCTTTGTGATCTTCATGTGCCTGTCACACGTCCCATTTTGTTACATTGTGATAATCAAGCTACTCTTCACATTGCAGAAAATCCTGTTTTCCATGAACGTACTAAACATATTGAAATTGATTGTAACTTTGTCCGTGATGCATTTCAAGCCAGATTTATTTCTCCTTCTTATATTCGCAGCGAATTTCAGCCGGCCGATGTTCTCACTAAAGCTGTTTACCCTACTTATTTTCATCGTTTAGCTTCCAAGTTGGGCATTTCAGACCTTCATGCTCCAACTTGAGGGGGAGTATTAAGGATTAAGATTAAATTCTATTATGGATAGGATTATTATTATTCCTTTTTCTGTTTATTTAGGATTCCTAATCCATGTATATTTAGGTTGTCAATTGTACATAAACTTAGTTTCCTAGTTATAATTTATTTAGGATTTGTTAATACTTGACAACTATATAATGTAAACTATTTTGCAATAATGAGACAAAAAACATTAGATTGTTTTCCCTACTGGAAACTTTCATTTTATGGTACTTTTATATTCAATATTCTACATATTTCAGCAAAGTACCTTGAACCTAGGCTTTTTATTCATTTGACAAACTCATCTTTCTCTTTCTCATGACGGCTCGCATTTTCCTGTTTCAATCTTCCTCAAGACTTAGTTGAAGTTCCTATTGAAGAAAAATGGCTCCTCCCAAGTCTGGATGTTCACATTTGGTAAGTATCCAAAACACATCATTCGATCTATAACCTCTAATTCTGAAGTTGTTTTGATTGGCGAAAATACGAATTGGGTGAGGTTTCTATTTTTTCCCTTTTATAGACCATAATGACCTTACTCAATTGATGCTTAGACATGTCTGTCCCTTCAAAAGATTAGTCGATTATGTAACCAAATATAATATAGATCTTCTCGAAGCTGGTGCCGCGATGTATTTCTTTGATATATGTTGTAGTCAGCTTCCTACTATTGCAAATAAATAGGGAATTACTCTAGTGTATTCCTTGATTGCCCCAATCGGGATGACCATGTTCATTTTTCCCCAAGAGAATATATCACGGTGTATCAAAAACAACTGGCAGCAAGTCTTACATTTCCATTGTACCTATTGATTAGAGATATCCTGATGTACTGAGAAGTAGCACTTGCGCAACGATCCCCAAATTTTATAAGACAAATTATGGATTTTTTTCTTATCTAGAAATTTGTCAAAATTCTTACAAATTTAGATATCGTTCAAACTCTTTGATATAAGACTGTTAAAAGTTGGGCATGGGTGGTATGTTTACAAAAAAAACAAGTGGCAGGGAATTTTATTGAAAAATTACCTGCAGCAATTCATGGATGGAAGCGTGGGTTTTTTTTTTTTTATTAAAAACATCGACTCGTCAATGACTTAAGAATGGAACAAACAACAGACCTTACCAAACAAAGAACTTAAAGTGGGAGCAGAATTTATGCCCCAGTGTACTAATATTTTGAGAAAATATTCCTTTGGAATGAGGCTGCGAGAAAGCTAGTTAGAGTGTATGTTGGAAGTAGCAAGATTTTACAATATTCAAGACCTTAGGTTTGGAAACATTAAGTTAGTATTGTAAACATATTCTTAAATATTTTGTACTGTGAATCCCTACATTCTTGCAAACACGATTTAAGGTGCATTAGACTCAAGTCTATTTCTAACGCCTTGTTGGCCACTCTAGACAACATGGAGAAGAAAGTGAAGGGTATTGAAAGAAGATAGGAGTTGGGAAACAACTATAAAAGTCAAGGAAAGCTAAGGATCAACAAGACACATAGACATCCAATCATACACAAAATATCTGTCTTTTTAGCTTTTTCTTAATATTTTTAGTTATTTAGTTGTTATATTCTTTAATTTAACAATATAAATTCCAAATTTCTTCATTTTTTGCCCATTTGATTTTTTTAGCGCTTTCGTTTAAACTTTCTTTAAGCTTTTCCAGGATTCGCTTGTCGAGAACTTTCTTTCTTAAAAAAGAGTCACAGAGATCCTTAAATTATTTCTCCCATTAAGAAATCATCAAGCTAGCTTTAAAACTTTTTTGAGTGTACGCTAAAAACCTCTTTCTTGCCTAGATTATTAACCGAGGTCTAACTGGAATCCTATTGCACCAGTTGAATATAATAAACTTCAAAGAAAATATAAATATAATAAATCAGTTTTTAAATTTAAAGTCCTTTAAACTCTTAAGACAAAAATAAATTTATAATAAAGAAAAAAATGAAATTGTTAAAATTTTAAATCTCTTGTGCAACTAATAAACACATAGCTAATTCTTTTAATAACATCACAATGTTACGTGCAAAAGAGATCAAGTAGAGAGTAATGATTTACTAATCGGATAGGATCATTTAGTATACTTTCGAATACACTCTCGTAAGCTTTTACATAGTAAAAAAAGAAAAAAAGGAAAAATGCCATCATCTATCCACAAATATAACAAAATATATATACACACATATATATGGTTGACATATGGTGTGGCCATTACAGTACTAGCTAGTAGTGTTAAGAATTATTAGTAGTGCCTTGAAATTTGGCCATGATCAAGATAATGATCTCATAGAGTTGACCACAAAGTTAATGGGGTGACCAGGATGTTTGTGAAGGTTGGTTTAAGGTACATGTTTTTATCACCACTCTCCCATTATTACTAATTCTTCCTCACTTCCACTACTTCATGAAGTGGCCCTTATTTTAGGATCACATGGGTAGTTTTGTTATCTGTAAATAATCATTAAACGAGAGAGGGTTTTGTGAATCCATTTGTGTTTTGGGCTTTCACTAAAAAAAAAGGCTTTTACCGACTGTATTAACCGACATAATTCATTTCGTTTCTTAGTACCAACGACTTTGTCGGAATTTTCACAATCCCAACCAAAAAATTGGAGGGAATAAGCGCACCATAAAGTAATGAAATGTACCAACAAAAGGTGTCATAGATAACCGATATTACCGGCAGTATTGAGGACGGAATATATGCTCGGTAATATATTTAAGTTACTAACGATCTTGTGACATTGTTCTGATGGTAAATTTTAAATTAAACTTACCTATGCATTTACCATTGGTGTTCTGTCGGTAAAAAAAAGTAATTATACAAAAATCAAGATTCAGAAATCGATCTACCCCAAAATCGAATTTCACCTCTCAAAACCCTCCCCAATATTTCCCTCCCCGTCCAGCCAACCACCAATGACTCACCAAAAACTCACCGATGCCGACCGCCTGTCCCACCGACGACACCATGACTCGATATCCTTTCCTGTCAACCAGATCAACGTCTCTCTCTCTCTCTCTCTCTCTCTCTCTCTCTCTCTCTCTCTCTCTCTCTCTCTCCCTCTCTCTCTCTCTCTCTTGAACTTTTTCTTTTTATTTTTCTTTTCTTCTTCTTCTTTGTTCAGCTTCTTTATCTTCTTCTACAGAGGTGAAGATTGGAGCTCCCATTCTGCTGCACTACTCGCCACTACTGGTTGCCATAATTGCAAGTGCTTGTAGCTAACAAATTTCTGCTTTTTGGGACTATTAACATACATTTTTTTTGTTCCTATTGGGTTTATTGAATTTTTTTTCGTGTATTTAAACTTTTTGTTGATTGATGAATAAGAATCATTATAATTCTGGATTTGCTCTCTCCTTGCCATAAAAGCCCTCTCCAAACCTTTTTATTTTCTTGTGTTTTAAATGCCATTTTGGATTGGTTTGAATAACTTCAAATAGAAAATATACCTATAAAGTAATGAGAAGTGTTACCGTTGTGCAATGACAAAAAAAAAAAAAAAAGAAAGGCAGATTAATGTGTAGTAAATCTTTCTTTTAATCTTAATTGCAAATATTTTAGGTATTACTGCTTTGAGCTTATGCTATTTTCCATCCAATTTTTGTTTGGAATAGAATATGACTTCTAATGTATTGTCAAATATATTTTTAATAGACTTCTTTAGAAAAAAGTTACTATTAAAAAGTAGCATATTACTTCCTTGGATTCAGGAGGCATTACACATCGCCAAGATCATGTAGGCATGGGAGTCCAAGACCAATAACTGGTTGAGAAATTGGCTGCGCAATACTCAGGTGATGAAAAAGGGGCCCTTATGGATTCATGAGAGATTATAGGATGACTTGTGGAAGGAATGGAATAGTCCTAAGCACAGAGCCCAGTCCGAACATAATAAGAAAAACCAGACTGAGGAACACGAGAGGGGGTGGGGAGTCGGGAAGCACACGGATAGGTCCATCTCCTTTATCGAGACTCTCACAAATAAGCTAATAACTTTATTTAATATTACTCATTCTACTATTTAAATATAAAGAAAAAGAATTAATTGTATTGTTGTTTTATAGCAAAATGATTTATCAAAGAGTTTCTTAAAGAACAAGACTTGGGGGAGCTACACAAGCATCAGAAGGGGCAGTATGTGGATTTTATCTATGAAGAGTTCTAGGTAAGTTTGGTGAACTTATAACTTAAATTTATATGATGTTTTATAACTTATAACTTAAGTTTATATAATGTTTTTATGTAAAGTATAAATTTAAAGTAGATATAATATTTTATAACTTATTACTATCCAACGAATATTTTATATTGTAGGAGAGATTTCACGATATACGGAAGAAGACCAAGGAGGAAGCTACGGCCGTAGGCACTACTATGCTCGATGATCTCCACCTGATGGCCATAGCAACTAGTGGCATGAGCCGCGGCCGCTTATGTCGAATTAGTTCAAGGCAGCTCATCTTAGATCCAAGAGCAGTCGCGCCGCATCTCTTAGAGGTTTGGCACCATGGTGTGTGAATGCTAAGGAGAGCATGATGCAGAGAGTGGAGGCTGCTGTTTCCAACGACTTTATTGCCTTTGACAAGCATATGAGGGGATTTCCCGAGTAGAATCATCTGGCGTACACACTTCTTCCACTAATGATGGACCTGGTTAAAGCTTTCATGGTTTTTGTTCCCTCGACATCTTGTGCACCAGCTGCAGAGTCGTGGGTCTCCGCTCTTGAGGTGCCCGTTTTATCTTCCTCTACTCCACCCCCTATATTGATTCTCCTAGTCCCAATCCCCGACCCCACTGATGATGCCCTCCCATCTTCTAGTGATGTTAGCACGAGGATGTTTGATACTTTTCAAGATGTTATATTATGAGGATGTTTTATGCGAGTTTTAGTTTATCAATGTTTTAAAATTGAATGTTTTAGATTGTTAATATTTAGATGTTGCTGTTGTTGGGTTTATAATTGCATCCATTTTATAAATTTTATAAAAAAGTTTGTCCGGCAGATTGCAGTTAGAGGTTTCATAGGTAATAATCATTTAATTTTTTTAAAAAAAATTTTACCGACGGACATTGTGTCGGTAACTTTAAACGTTAAATATTACCAGCGAGCAGGGTGTCCATCAGTACTAATTACCAATGGAAAAAATTCATCGATAATGGGCAACGAGATTAGACCTGACGGGTCAAAAAGTTTCCGTCGGAATTTTCTTCAGTACTAATGGTTATCATCAAGAATCATCCAACGATCGGTTTTCTGTCAGTAAGATTTTTACTGACGGCTCTTGCCGTGGGTAAATGGGGTAGATTTTGTATTGTTTTGAGAGAGTTTAGAGAGCCATTTGTGTTATTGGCTTTTGATAGAGTTAGTTTACAGCCATTGGTATGGTTGGCTATTTTTAGATTATGCTCACTTTTGTAATCTTCTTTCTATTTAGTAAATTTTTTTTCATCTTTGCTCATGGGCATAGGCCTTTAAGCCGAACCACGTAAACTATTTAGTTTAGATTCTTCTCTCTTTTACCTTTAATATTCTTTCTTATACACTTCCTTAATTTGTTTAGGTAGGGGCTTGTCCTTAAAAAACTGGTGAGAGAGCTAGGTTGTGCATTCAATTTAGTGTTACTATTTCTACCAAAAAGATTAAAACTGCGAGGTTTGATGAATCCAATAGCTTGGTTTATAGAAGGTGAGAATGCTCGGCACACTTTCCCAAAATAAATTGAACAAAACTTTAGATGGAAAAGGGAACAAGCGTATAAATATGTCTGAAGAAATTGGAAGAAGTTTGAAGAAGATCTCCTTTCTATCATTTATTATGGTTTGCATGATTCTATCCTCCACGAAGTGTTATTGTAGAAAACTACAGCGTAATTGTGGAAGAAATTGAACGAGTTGTACCTGACCAAGTCAATTACAGATAAAATTGTTTGAAGCAACAGATACACATGCTTCGTTTGTCAGAAAGTACATGCCTTAGGTCTCACATTAATGAATTTAATTCTCTCATTATTGAGTTAAGAAATATTGATGTAAAGATAAAGGATGAGTATACAACAGTTACAATGTTATGTTCCTTACCATCCTCATATAAAGGTTTATTAGAGAGCATGATTTATAGTGGTAGAAAATCTCTTACCTTGAAAGAGGATAAGATAAACTTTTCATGTAAGGAAACTATTGATAAGGAATTAGCTGGTAGTATTGAAATCAAGCGACAACCTTTAGTGTGAGAGGAAGAGAAATGGAAAAAGATTCTAAGGAAAATATATATATATATATATATATATACAAATCCCATTCCAAAAATAGAGATAAATTCTGCAATTACTAACATAAAAAGGCGCACATCAAATTCGAATGTTTTAAGTTGAAGAGGAAGTTAAAAAAAAAATTTTAAATGAAGTTGAAGAAAATTTAGCAAAACCAGTATTGTAGAAGAATCAGGAAATGATGATTTGATGGTTTATGAGTCTCATTCTAAATTTAAGGATGAATAGATACTTAATTCATGTTGTTCTTTTCATAGGTCTCCTAATCGGGATTTGTTTTATACTTATGATTCTATTGATGATGGTGCTGTGTTAATGGGAAATTGATGCACATGCAATCTTGTAGGAATTGGTATAATTCGAATCAAGATGTTTGATGGCCTTGTTTATATATACATTAACTAAAGTTGGACATGTGCCTCATTTGAAAAAGAACCTCATTTCCTTAGACACTTTTAATGCAAATAGCTACAAGTACTTAGTTGAAGGTGGAGTTTTGAAAATTTTTAAAGTTTCTCTTGTTGATACTAAAAGGCCAAAGAATTGGCAGTTTATTGTCATTTAGGGTTCTTCACTTACTGGTGTTGCTGCAGCCTCATCATCTTTGAGAGATTCTGATTTCACAAAAGTATTGCACATGAGACATTAGGCTATATGAATGAAAAGTGGCTTGCCATATTAAGTAAAAAAGGTCCTTTATATGGTTAGATTACCCGAAAGAGTTTTGTGAGCATTGCATGTTTGGTTGTGTTGTTTCCAAGTTCAAGCATTTTCTTGGACTTACTTGGCATTGGAAGATTTTGAGTAGCCCTCGGAGGGCTTTGGTGAAAATAATTTCAAACTCCAAGATAATGGTCTCATAGAATTTGACCACTAAGTTAGGGAGTGACCAACATATTTGTGAAGGTTGGTTTAATGCACATATTTTTATCACTCGTCTCCCATGATTACCACTTCTTCCTCACTTCTACTACTCCATGAAGTGGCCCTTATTATTTTTATCACATGGATAGTTCTATTATCTATAAACAACCATTTGTAAAGGGGTAAAAAGCAATGTTAAAAAAAAAATATGACTTGAGATCGAACCGGTCAAACGACTGATTGATTGGCTCATTGGTTCAACTAGTCAAACAAGAGGTCGAACCGTATAACATCATAAATACATAAAAATTATAAGTATATATTAATAATTTATTCAGATACACATCATACATCAATTAGTACTAAATATAATTAAAAAAATATAATGAAATAACATTATAAAATTGTTAGTTCCAAAAATATATATATATATAAATATAAGTTTTAGTGAAAAAAATTTAAAAATTTAAAAATTGATTCAACCAATTCAAATGATCGGTCCGACTGGTCCAATTGGCCGGTTCAACTAGTGCTTTACCAAGTTTGACCAGCTTGATTTCCTACTTGTCTTTTGAGAAAACCAAACTAGTCTATGGTTCGGTTCTCGGTTCAATCGGTCGAATCGGCCAGTACATTTCGATTTTCTCAACACTAGTGAAAAAGAGAGGGTTTTGGTGAAGCCATATGTGTTTTGGGCTTTTGAGAGAGTTTACCGAGCCATTGTGTTATTGGCTTTTGATAGAGTGAGTTAAGAGCTATTGGTATTGTTCACTTTTGTGATCACCTTCCTATTTAGTAAAATCTTTCATCTTCACCCATGGATGTAGGCTTTAAGTCGAACCATATAAACTCTTGGGTCTATATTTTTCTCTGCTTTATCTTAAATCTTCTTTATTATACACTTGTTGAATTCGTTTAGGCAAGGCTTGTCGCTAACAAGAACAAACAAAAGCTATTCGCAAAAGCATTGGACATTTCAACTAATAATGCCTCAACTTGTATTAATGATCCTATTAAATTTAATATTTTTTTGAAAACTAATACTTCTTCCATTTCATAACATAAGGTTATCTTACCATATTTTTGAAGTTTCATATTATAAGGTGATTTCCTTTTATAAATTTATTCTTCCCAAGAATACCCCTATTCATTTAATATATACTATTTAGTAATTCTCGAAACCTAAATTCAATCACATTTGATAGTCTTGAAATACGGAGAGAGGAGAGAGAAGATAAAGTCTTGGAATAAGAAATTTATAAAATTAATGAAGGGGTATTGTAGGTATTTTACTATAAAACGTACCTTGATTTCATGTTTTCTTAATATATTTAAAAAAGTAACTTAACCTTATATTATGAAGAGGTAGTAATAAAATGTACTACCTCTAGTTCATAATATAAGGTTAAGTTGTTTTTTCACACAGATTAAGAAAACATGAAATTAATGTTTTTATAGTAAAATACCTACAATACCCCTTTATTAGTTTTAGCACACTCCGTCTTTCAAAACTTTATCTTTTCTCTCTTTTCTCCTCTCTCCATGTTTTAAGGCTTTATCAAATGTAAATTACTAAGTAATGATGCATTAATTGAGTAGGGTTATCTTGGGAAAAAATCTATAAAGGGAACTTAACCTTATATTATGAAATCCTACAAATTGACAATTTAACCTTATATTATGAAATGGAGGTAGTATATAAATGAAATAGTAGATTATATACTTTTCAAGAAATTTACACAAATATATCCTTCTTGATCCATAATATTGTGGATCAACTTGGTTCATTTAGCATTGTCCTTTTTAATAAAACTACCTCCGTTTCATATTATTAAATACTAATGATATGAAATTTGCAAGTGCACAAATATCTAGCGAGTAAATAAATTGATGAATAAAGATCGTCCCAGAAGAATTGCTATTTAACTGAAAAATTCACTTACTTATAACACAACTTAAACAAAAATAAAGTTAATTGCTTTTAACTAAAGTTAATTTAAACTAAAAATGAAACTAACGATCACTGAAAGACGTTTACGAAAGTTTTATGATAAAAGACAGACTAAGGCACCTCTAATCCAGTCTACTCCTTTTATGGCTATGGTTGATTTACTCTTAATTAATTCCTATTCTGGTTAATAGTGGAATCCCCAAATATAAGATTAGCCGAATTTCTTGGCGAAAAGCTCCTAATTTCTCTAATAAACAAATTGTATCTTTGCGTGATTTTAATTATCTAAACTGCATACACATCTATGGACCTTTCCCAGCTTTCGTTCCTACTCATTAAAAACTGCACAAAGAAACTGAATCTATCTCTAGTCTCTAGTAAGTTTTAAAATGTATTTTTATTACACTGATCCAAATTAAATCTAGTACTTCTCAGTATCTAGATGAAATTTATGAACATTCAATAACTAGTGAGAAAATTGCAAGCATTAAGACAAGTAATAACAAATAACTAACAACAAGAGAAAAGATTAAATCTATAAATAAAAGCAACCATAGCATAAAAGTTCCGACCTTCAATCGAAGGCTTTGGTCACAAATAATTAGCTACTCATCATAAACAAATCCATAAAAAGTAAAAAGAAATAGAGGGTTTAGAAGGAGCCTGGATGAAGAATCGCTTAAATCTTCTCCCAAATCTAATCTATTAAGAACTCACCCGAAAATTTTTGTAAAGTCTTATTTATAAAGTTTACGAAAAATTCTAAGTTGAAAATGAATAATCATTAAAGAATAAAACTAAAAAGGAAAAAGTAAAATAAAATCCTAAAAGGAAATTCCCTTAAAATACCCATACTCTATTTACTTAAGTTGCGCAATGCATCTGAACTCATATTTTATTTTCTTATATCCTCAAACTAAAATCGTGTATCATAGAGTAGCCTACAACCATAAATAGCGACAATACCACCTCTCAAATTCTACATGGTACTCACGTATGTTTGTGGAGGGGCAAAATTGTCTATTAAACACTTTCCCCTCACAACAAAATTGTCCATTAAATAGCAGCGGTGCCACTTTTCGGAGATCACATGCTGCTCACGTGTTTATTTGTAGTGTGGAAGACGTTTTGTTAGGAGGAAAAGTCTTTAATGAACAATTTTAACCCTCCACGAAAACACAAATGAGCGGCATGTGATTTTTGGGAGGTGGCGCCGCTGCTATTTATGCTGGTAGGCTATCTTATTATACACAAATCTAATTTAGGATATAAAAAAATAAAATATGAGTTTAGAGACATTGTGAAACTTAAGTAAATATTTTAAGAGAATTTCCCAATCCTAAAATATAAAGCATATTATCCGCACGCATGATATTCCAAACCGGCGCCGGATCATTTTCATCAATATATTTCACGCTAACTGCAATTTATTCCATGTATTTGGTTACACCTAGCATGGTGTAATCACTTATTAAAACTATGTCGTTTTAGTATAGGTTTTATTATTTAATTATAAGCAAAATCATCCTTGATTTTACAAATCCACGCACCTCAATGTTCGAAGGAAATCTAATTTTTCTCTCCTTACTTTCTGCGATCTATTCTACTCTCACGAATCTCTGCTGCGCAGCCTCATTGATTCACCAGATTTTTTTGTTTTTCCTGTGATTTTCCTTCAATTGACCATCATTAATCATCTACAATTTTTGTTTTTTACTGGAGAATTGTGAAGAAACTAATATTGTGTCGTTTGTTGATATGGATAATTTGAATTGTGGTATTTTCAATCCTTGTACGTATGTAGATGTTGATTTGATGATTCCAAAATCCGTTGAAGAAGAATTTACAGGCAAGAAATTGTTGATTTTTGGTTGGTTTTGTTGTTTTAGTGTTTTATGTGTTAGTGAATATATGTGTGTCGTGTTACAGGTGTAAAGATTGTGAATTGCGATGTTTCAAACCCTTCTATTTATGAAGATAGTGTTTTGGTATTGCCAGAATCATTGCAGGAAGGAATTTCACGTAAGATTTTTTTTTTTTTTCAATTTGGTTGTTGTTTCGAAGATGTTGTGCTGCTGTACATATATGTGCCTAGTTTTATAACTAGGTTTACCTAGTTTGGTAATTGAGTGTGTCTAGTTTCTCAACTAAGTGTCCCTATGTTTCATAACTACTGGAATTTTCAAATTTTTGTTTTATTTATTTTTTTAGACTTTTTATTGGTTTTAATGTAATATTTATTGTGATTTTAAGCTTATTTAAATTTTAATATGGTTGGGGATCATTCATCCTATTTGTATTATGTATTTGAACTTCAGTAGTTAGTCTACCTATTTTTATATCGAAATGTGCCTATTGTTTTGACTAAGTGTGCTTACTTTTGAAATAGAGTGAGCCTACTTTTATATATAAGTGGAATATTGAAATTCTGGTACGTTTCTATGTTTTATATGTTTTTTTAATATGAAGTTTTGTTATGTGTTTTAAACTTATATTAATTTTATTACGTATTTTAGATGTGCATGGGTTTAGGTTTTGTTTCTATTATTGGACTTTTTTGTTGGTTTTAATGTTTGTTGTTCTTTCAACCTTATATTAATTTAATTATAGTTGTGGATTGTTTTATTTATTTTTTAATATGTATTTAAATTTTAGTAATTAGTACCTACTTTTATAACTAAATATATCTATTTCTTTAACTATGTGTGCCTACTTTTACATATAAGTTGAATATTGAAATTATGATATGTTGCTATATTTTATATATATATTTTTGTTTTAATGTAAAGATATATTGTGTGTTGTAGAATTATATTGATTTTATTACGTATCTTTTATGTTCAGTGGTCAAAAACAGAGTGTGCCTACTTTATTAACTATGTCTTTGATTGCATGTTTTTGTTCGTTGCTTAATCGGGTGACAACAACGTGCATTTGAGAGGTTGTAATGCTTGTTTTCAAGTGTAGGAATTTGTCTTTTTTACGTTTGCTACGTAGGTTTTTTGCTGTCGTGTTTTCTGTCTTGTCATCTTGTCGTGGTCTTTTGTATTTGCTCAATATAGCAGATGTTTTGATTTTTTGAGATGTTGAGAGTTGTTTTAATCTGCAGTGCATGACAAAAAATTATTGTTAAATGATGTAAAATATTTGTATGGAATCACGCGATTTTGTACTTTTTTTATTCATGTATTACCTTGTCGTTGCATCTGCCAAGGTCTTGTTGTCCGCTGCTACATCAACAGATACATCATGGTGAGCTTTCTTTCGATTTTCTTCCATTTGGTTACTGTTAGGAGTCATTACAGATGGTTAGTAGTGTTTATTATGGAATAAGGCATGCAAAATGGGCCATTAGAAGCAGTTGTGCCTATTTTTATAAACTGGTGTACCTACACATAAAAATATTTTTTTCTATAACATGAATGACACTAAATGTTGAATCACCAATATTTTGTATTATTTTTATGTGCAAGGGGCACAATTGTTGCATTTCCAAGGATGAATATGGCACCAAACATGAAAAATGGTGCACTGAAGATAGTTGTCCTTATTTTTATATACCTGTGTGCCTAATTCTACAGTTGATTGTGAATACTTTTTAAACTATTTGTGCCTACATTACATCAGACTGAAGTTGAATTACTTTATGCATTTGTACGCTCTTTCACAATATTTTGTGCCTAATTTTATAGTTATATGCGCCTATTTTGTAAACTATTTGTACCTACATCACGTCCGACTCAAGTTGAATTACTTTATGCATTTGTGCCCTTTTTGACAACCATTGTGCTTATTTTTATGTGAAGGGGGTACAACTGTTGCATATCTAAGGATGAATATGGAATCAAACAAGCAAAAATGGCCTATCGGAGATAACGTGCCTAATTTTGTACAATTGTGTATCTGATTCTAAAGTTAGTTGTGCCTACATTATGTCTCACGCAAGTTGAATTACATTATGCATTTGTGCCCCTTTCTATAACGATTTTTGTCTAATTTTTTGTGCATTGTATATAATTATTGCACATACAAGACTGAATATGGCACCAAACATAAGAAATAGTGTACAGAAAGTCATGTGTCTATTTTTTTATACTTGTGCGCCAAATTTTACAGTTCTAATTCTAAACTATTTGTGCCTACTTTATATCACACAAATCACAAAAAAAAAAAAAAAAAGTTCCATACAATAATTTCTTATACAGAGACGCAGTTATTGTGAAATCATATCCAAAAATATATGAAAATTGCACAAGTTAGCCTTTATTTATACAAAAATTTCATTTCGAAATACAAAACACATAAATCAGGCATAAAAAACGCAATAATCCATCAAATAACAGGTATATCAAACAAAAAATATAATAAACGTTGTAATCTACTTTGTTGAAGTGTTTTTTGATGAAAAAAAATCAATTTCTAAGTTGATGTTTACCTGTTCGAAGAATCGCTGCGTGATGAACTCCCGTACTTGCTAGATTAACTTTCGTTGTTGCTTGAAAAACTCATCCTTAATGATTTTCTTTTCACGAATATGTAAAATCTAGTGTGAAATTGAAGTCTGAAACAATAACAATTGAAGACAACTGAAGAATTTATTAGTTTGAGACATAAATTTTACAAGAATTTTACCTTGAAAATCACCAATATTTTACCCTAGTTGATTGCATGAGCATTTGAAGAAAAATGATCGTTTTTCTTACGTTTAGTGCATATAATAGGTGCACGGTGTAACCACTACTCTCGGCACCGGTGATGCAAAATGTATTTCTTGATAATTGTGATCACAATTTCACAATCTAACTTGACTAAAAAGTTGAATTCAATTACTTTTATCAGCAACACATTGTCCCTTTTTCTTTTTTTACGTTACCCTGCGCTCTTGGGACCCTTATTCAACTGCCTGAAGTTTATGTGTACAATGTTAATTATAATAACTTAACAGTCTTGAAAATTTAAAGATAGATTCTGGTGTGCACATAAAACCATCCCGCATTCGCTGTCAAGATTTGAACATTAATTCTTATTACTAACTTTACAGTACGAGAATTAAGAATTAACTGAGTTACATTCATGCGGGCTTTTTTTTTTCATTCTCTTTTATTTTTGCACTTTAGTCCTCAATCCCCAAAATTTACTTAATCTTTAATTTAGTTCTGCAAATCAAATAAAATATAAAAAAAAGTTATTTATCCTCTTTATATTCAAAATACACTAAAATTTATATAAAATAAATACTAAATTATACCAAAAAACAAGTGCAAAATCATTATATCAACTATTGCCTTTTTGGAGTTATTTAATACTACCTCCGTTCAGATATATCATAGTCCTTAGAAGTGTAATATTTATTCTCCCAAATATTTTAAGTTTGATTTTTGTCTCTATAATCATTTACATTCAAATTTCTAATTTAATATTCATATGTTACTAAAAAATTTGACAATATAGTAATTAAATGGTAAAAGTCATTCTTTATGAGGTCAAATATCTTTATTATATGTATATCATATTCCCCTCTTTCGAGATACCAAAAAAATTTAAAACTAATTATAAGATTTTGAAAATAATTTTAGCCTTATATTTATGTATATTGACTAACGACATACAATTTGTTAAATCACCTAATATAATAATCCATTTATGTGCAAAAGATTTCCTAGTATATGGACGAGAAGTAAATCGAGTAAAATTTTTGTATGTACAGTTTATTTAGTTTCGCCATAAATTAGGAGTAAATAAACAATACAATTAGGATTTTAATAGTAATAAGGTTAGCTAAGCTGAGCGTTCATGTTATTAGGTTGATACAGAACTCGACGCAAATTTTGACCAAAATTTTCAAGAACTGCTTGCCTAAAATGTCTTAATCCGTCAATCACATATGTAAATTATAATAATATTTATTCATATGATTTGGTGAATTTTAATATGAAACGTAAAATTAGTTTAACTTATTTTAATACAGTATATAAGTTTAACCTTGTTTTTTCAAAATTTTCAAGTTAAATCAATATTAGCTAAACATTCAATAAGGATTTAAAAAAAAAACTATTCTATAATATTTTATTTGTTAAATAAAAGAAAATAATTATAGATTTAAAGAGAACTAACAAATAGAAAAGAGTACCAAGGAGCAGCACCATATCAAATGTTGTAAAAGTGATAATTGCTAGTTTATGCCGCCGTTTTATTCTAGTGACTTGACTTGTCTATATTATTCCCTAGGTGGTTTGATATATAATGAGTGTATGTAAAGTTGACTGACTTTGTAAGTACAGTAGTGACCTATGCAGTCGACTTAGTGGTGGAATATGAAATTTTTCTAGAGAAGGGTTTTATTTGTCACGTGAATTAACTTTGTTGGCATCTTTAAAATAATCTATCAAGATGTACGTTATTCTACGAAGAATTGGAGGGAACAATAATCAGAATGTGGTAGTTTAATTAGTTAGAAATATTTTATACAATTTGATAGATTATGAATTTGATTCACACTTTCTTCTTTCAATGTATCAAAAAAATAATAATCTATTCAAGATTTAGTATGGAAACAAAAGAATAATATGATGAATTAAATTTGAAGACGATACAGTATGTGCGGAAATATAAAAGATACGTGCGAAAAATTTAAAAAAAAAATCCCTTCCTCACTTCTCTCTCTACCCAACTCTTCCTCCAGTTTCTCTATAAGATTCAAGAAATTTAAACTCACATCTGCTCAAATTTGACAATTGAAACTTGAAAAAAAAAAGTTAGTGCATTGTTCTATATTCGTTTATTTACAATTTCATCAATTTAATAAAAAAAAAAAAAAACCCCACACGCACACACACAACGGATTGAACTTGGGGGAGGCTGCAAAATTTTTGAGGTTCGAAATTCCTCAAAAATTTTGGCTACCCCCAATAAAAAAAAAAAAAAAAAGAAAGGGAAATCTGTAGAGTAATTTCAACGAGTCAAGCCGAAAATATTCTTTAGAACTTTTTTTGTAAAAAATTTACTTCAAATCGATGTTTTCTTCGACGAAATCTTCAAAATCATCCAAGTTTTACTTGAATTCTCCAAAAACTTGAATCATCCAAGTTTTACTTGAATTCTTCAAAAACTTGAAGAAAACTTTGAATTTTTCAATAAGAGAGAGAGAGAGAGAGAGAGAGAGAGAGAGAGAGAGAGAGAGAGAGAGAGAGAGAGAGAGAGAGAGAGAGAGAGAGAGAGAGAGGAAGGAATTTTTTTTTTTTTTAATTTTCCGAACGTATCTTTTATATTCCCACGCGTACTTTATCAGTCCCCTTAAATTTTTTTAATGAAGAATTTAATTTTACTTAAAAGACCTTCATAGATATTTAGTTATTTATAATGATAAACTATTTTTACTTTACTTTTTATAGTCATAAACTTTTATTTTATCTTTTCAGTCACAACTATTTTACTTTTCTCTTTATAGCCAAAAATTTTTATTTTATATTTTTTTACCCATGAACTATTTTTCTTTTTTCTTTTTATAGCAATAAACTATTTTTTACCTCTAAAATATAATCATGAACTATTTTTAATAAATTGCTATATTTAAAAGGTTAAAAAAGTTCATGTTTATAAAGAGAAAAGGAAAAATAATTCTTGGTGAAAAAAAATAAAATTAAAGTTTGTAACTATAAAAAGAAAAATAAAATAATTTATAAATAGAAAAAATAATTTATAGTTATAAATAGATAATATTTCATATTTTAATAACGTATATCCTTCTTTATCTTTTGCTAATTTTAAGGTATGTCCTTCTCGACCTATGTTTTTTAGATGAAGTTGATTCATTCAACAGTGTCTTTAAAACAAAAGGTATTAGTCTCTCTCTTCGATGGTTCAATTGTTACTTTTGTCGTTTTCGTTAATACTGAAAAAATCGAACCGAAAATTAAATATGTTAATTTAGTGATTTATTGATTTCTGAGTTCAAACAATCAAATTAGTAATCGAACTGAATATACAATAATAACATCATTAATATATAATAATTATAAATATATTAATACTTTTAACAAAAGTCTTTCGTCGAACTAATAATGTCTATTAAAACATGTTAAAATATTACATCCAATTTAAATATGCATAATAATAAATAATTCATTTATATACATATCACACATGTTATTTAACATTAAATATTATTAAAAAAACACAACTCAATAATATTAAGGATTTTTATATCTTCTAAAACAGGATTTTTAAATTAAAAATATAAAATTATTTAAAAAGAAGATTGTACATTGTGTAATTTGAATTAATCTTAAAATACGTAATTCTTTTTTGTAATTTAAAATAGTGTTATGAAACTTGTTAGCATAGAATTGTCGGCACAATAGAATAATCGCTATAAAATATAAATTGCAAAGAGATAGAGAATAAAAATATAAATAATAATTAGGAGAATATACATAGAAGAAAACAAGATAGAGAAGAGTAGAGAGAAAAGTATAGAATTTTTTTAGATTCCTCTCTAAGATGTGATTATAATTGAAAGATAATGATCATATTTATAGTGCTCTGGAGATACAAGAGATAGATATGAAATAGGGAAATTCTATCTCTTCAGGAGATAGACTTTATATCAGATATTATTATCTGTTAAGGACATCCACAATTATTATTTTATTCATCACACTCCCCCTTGGATGCCCATTATATATAGAACATGCCTCCTTAAAATCTTACTAGATAAACACCCAGTGGGAAAAAACTCTAGTGAAGGAAAAAGAGTGCACTATTTTCTATATTAAACATTACTCCTCCTGATGAGATAATCACTTGAGATCAAATGCTGTTATCAGTAATATTTTAGTGGATAAATCTTCTAGATTTCTATGATCATACTTGTTTGCACATCATTGATGTATCGCTTCTGGAACTCATCAATAGATATATTTTTCTTATCTCCCTTCATATATCCTCAAACTTTATAATCATCTCAAAAAATATAATTGAAATTTCATCTATGAGGATATATAAATATATCGAATACCATAATGCATTCATCTTGATCACACACATTGTAGTCAGCCACCAGAATTAATTATTTTGGAAACACAAGTTAAAGATGTGGTTGATATATATGTTTATAAACTATCATAGTGTATGCCAATGCATGACTTGATTTGTGTGGATCATGTAAATAATCAATATTATATATATCCAATTCCGCAGGAGTTGGATTTTTTCAAATTTTGAGATAAACATTGAAAGTAGATATCAAATGATAAGTTCAATATATATTCCAAAATCATTGGTTAGACAAGAACTATAATAACTATCAACTTGTTTGAAACAAGTATATTAACCAACTATAGATGTGCAATATTATAGCGCTTCATAACTAAATTTTTTTCATCGTTTATTATAGATCTTCATCAATATCTAATGACTCGATGACTTGGAATAGAAATGATGTGCCATGTCCATATAGAATATTTTTCACAATATTCAATATACGAATCAAGACAAAAGCTTGACTTAAAAACCTTTATCAACACAGTTGCCTTTGTTTATTCTTCAGGAATAACATTTGCTCATATAATCCTCATCTTTTTTAGGATATATATCTTTATAGTCAAGAGGTATATCACGCTTCGAGCTATTATTCAAACTTATGTGATTTATGGTCCTTCTAAGACATCTATCTAAATAAGAGTATATATTAGAAACTCATATAAATTTGGAAAAACTATATAAAGTACTTGATTCGTAATTATTTGTAAATGGCCAAATCTTATGAACTTCTATTTCACTTATTCTTGTGGGTAGATGATATTCTCATAAGATATCATTCTTCTATTGCTGATTTTCTCCCCTTAATGTGGAGCACACTAGTTTATCAAAGTGTTTATCAGCAAAAAGTAATATATATGGCAAGTAATTAACCAAGATGAGTAAATGTTTCCTCATACATGGACTCGATCTTCTCATTATTATCTTCAGTGATGATTCAATAAGATAGTTACATTATATTCTTGTGGAATAATGTACTCACATGCTTCAAGCATACTAAGTCTAACAGAGACTTCATATAAACATGTTATCAAATGATAACATAGACAAATGTATATCAATTATCTTGGCACTATTATGACAACTAATAATATTCTCCACCAGAAATATTTCTTTGTAATTAATGTCAAGCCTTTGCCAAGAGTCAAAATTAGTACTTATTTCATAGTTCGCATATCATAAATATCCATAACTATCCTTCTTGGATTAACACTTCAGGTGTATAATTATTTTTAGGAATTATGTACACTTCATGTGAACTTGTTAGTTGTCCGGACTAAATTTTATAATTCTCATCCGAACTCTATATTATCTTAACTTTGCAGACTTTGAATCATTCTAATTGAAAATCACTATGCATAAATACTCTCACACTTTTGCAATTCCATTCATTCTCAACCATCACCTATTTTTTTGAGATCTCATAATATCACTATTTTTCAGGTGCCTAAATTTCTTCTAGAAATACATATTGGTCATGTTTGGAAAATTCTTCTAGATTTATTTCCTTGACTTTATAGTATGACCATTTAAACATTTTCATATGCAAGAAGTTTATGTTCATGGAATTGACTTTTCTACCACGTTTTGATTGTATCTGAAATACTTTGATAGCGGTAGATTGTCCTTCAGGGACATCAAATATATTAGGAGTATTATTGGTCGAATGTTGTTGTGATGCCCCCAACCCTGCCACTAAGTCAACTGTGGCTGAGTAGGGCATCTGCGTGCCTCTCGGCACTAAATTATAAGTTCCATAATAAAACACAATCCTAGAACAACACTAGCAAGTATACACACAAAGTACATGAAAAACTTAAGTAAATTAGACACTACTAGTGCGCTCAGAACACAAGATTTAAAAAAAAAAAACTTATCATGATCGCTTCAATATAAAAACAAAAGTATCATACATCAACAACTTTACATGACAATATAAAAAGAAAAAAAACTTTACAAACAGATCGATTCTAGGAAAGATAAAACATAAACATATGCCTTTCTGGGGAGATTTGATCCAAAAACTCCTGGCCTAAAACTTCAGTGGCTTGCTGGGCCCCTGACCGTTCTGAGCTAATCTGAGAAGAAAACATGATATGCAAAACGTGAGCGCGAACGCTCAATGAGTCCACGTTTGTGCTGTGGTGATTTCTTTAAAACAATGACGATGCCTTTCACAAAACAGTTCATGCAATGTTATAAGAGAAATATTTCTTTTATTATTTTAACGGAACTGATGCTTGAACCTACATGAGGGCTTCGAGCGCAGCTGAGAAGTTTGAGTGAATCAAGATACATCAGCACAGCTTCTACGGCCCAAATTTAAAAGAACATGTAATGCAACAGTGGGGCTCCATGGACAAAGTCTGGATCCCCAAAATGAGGCCATCGGAACCAAGTTCTGGCATCTCGTATTCAATACCAGCCAAACACCATACGAGCGCTCCATTACAAAATAACCGCACTCCCATATCACTGGTCAAAATAGGCTACAGACTGCTGGGGCACCTACCAGGTCTGCCCTGGGACCAACCTCAGTTTCAAGCCCTTCTTGACTCTCCACTAGACGGCCGAACCCCACCGCAAAGCATGATGCGGTGTCCACGTAGACCAATTGGGCCACACCCTCCGCGGTCTACGCCCCTCTTCAAGTGGATCCGCTCTCCCGAGTCTAAATCGTCCACGCCATCAGAAGAGGCCCTCGTACAGGGGACTAGCCACGTACAGTGCAATCATCTGACGCTTTCGAACACAAGATCGTAACCAAAATTGACACCCTGGGGTTTTGTTTTTTTTCATATGTATTTATAAACAGAAAGGCCATTTGTCTGGCCGTTAGAACAGAATCAGTTCATAAATATTTTTAGCAAAAATCCCCATCCGCCAGTCACCACATGCTCATGCAAATTTCACAATTATGTCAATGCTAGATCCATATTCATGCATGTCGAAATACATAACTTTTCAAGCTAGAACATTTTCCAACATATAAATATTTCTGAAAAACCTACGTACAACAAACTTCTTATGCACCATTTTAATAATCTGTTTTAAAAGAAACACCTATATGGAGCACCGCTCCTATGCATTTTTTTTCCTAGGAAACACGTAACACATTGTGGAGAACATCTCCAAAAACACGCTGAGAAATCTCATTCAAAAAATAGCAATATTTTGTAATGGTTCGGAAAAAAAACATTTTTATACGTCTTGTAATATTTGAGATTACATAATAAAATGGAGTTTGTAGACCCACCTGGATGCAAATCTGGTACTAAGATTGTTGGACTCCATAGGCAAAAGACAAAAAAAAAAAAAAAAAAAAAAAACTACAGAAATCCACCAGCAGGATCTGCACATACTAGAAAAACCGATTGGATAGAAATTACCTCAATGTTTTGATTGTTCGTTGTGGAGGCGCTGCTTTGTACGCTTCGCCCTCTAGTGGTATCCATGCGACGAACTCCTCTACAAGCGATCGGGATGCTAGTCCTTTCTGTGTTCTGAAAACTGTTCAGAACTGATCCTGACTATCTTGTAATCTGTCGTATTTTGGAGAGAGGAAGGTAGATACTATATCGTCGTTCTAGGGTTTTATTTTTCTTTCATCAGATAAAGGACAGCCACCAAGAAAAGGTTAACATAACCTTTTATAGCTGTCAATATCAAAACCTTAACTGTCATCTAATGATAGTTTAATCTCGTCCGTCCATTCCTATAATCATCCAACGGTTGGATAAGTAATGTTAAGTAATTAATTTCATTTATTCGATTAAATAAAATTAATTACTTATTAACTTACCAAAAAATACAATATGAAATCTGATTCCCCTTTTTGTATATGTTGAACGAATCTGGACACAATCTAGATTCACAGAACGTGGACATTATGCTCACAAGATCGTCTATGCGTGTGACCCTGTAGGTTCACTTAACGTTGGCAGTGAATGAAAAATGTCCTAGACATATATTCACAAAACATAAGCGGCCTCTAGCAAGACATTATGCTTACCCAAGTTAAGTAAATGTAATAATAACCTAGTATCAGATTTAATATTTAGTCCTTTTGTCACACAATATTCTAATTAAGTATAAGGCATGGATCAAGTCATCATTATAAACTTAATTAACCATTTACTTGATCACCAGGCAGACTGTTCCAACAAATAATATTAATAACACCTTATTAATACTTATTTGAGCATGGCCATACATATTTTCCAGTCTTCCTTATCAAGGGGCCCATGGATATCTCTCTTTAAAAAGAGAGGGACAAATCCCTTTCACTATCTCCAATATTCAAGCCATGACGAGAAAATAAGCCAACCAATAGTCATAATGATCACATAATTAAAAGTGATGTTTGACTATGTCAAAACATATTTTCTCCCCATGCAAGAAATATTAGAAACATTATGTCAAAGGGCACCAAATATAAAACTGAGAAGAAATACTTATAACTTAAAACCCATGCAATATTTCTTCTTCACTTTGGATCATGTCCAATACAATATTCTCAATATGTATTTATGAATTGATTTTATATCTCATATTCATGATCAGTAAAACTTGACCATCAATCAACTTCCCACTAGTTTACAAGATGTAATAAACTAGGGACAAATAAGAATAGTATTTTATTAGCTATAAGGGTTTTACAATCAAGTCACATACTTGATGACCAAGAGCATAAAATACAATTCAAAAAATACATGCTTCATAAATCATAAATGTGAGTCAATTGGTCTTAGGGCATATACTAACAAAGATCCTACAAAATAATAATATGGAAATACTTAATACCTGGTTACCAATCAAATAGCCTTATTCCCTAAATAATATCGAAATCCTACGAACTAAACTTAGGAGGTATATATATACACCTATATATTGATATATATAATAATTCTTTAAAAGATCGAATATCCTATACTCTTAAAAATATATATATACTCTCTCAAGAAACCATAATTAACTATATACTATATACTAAAAATCCATTTAAAATATTTAATCCTAAAATAAATAACTAACTTAAAATATATATTTATATATATAATCTAACTAGAAATAAATCTCACTATATACTAATGCCTAGAAAAAAAACAATACACTTAAACTATATATACATATATAGATATTATAATGAAATACAAAGGAAAGAAGAAAAAAATAATAATAAATAATAAAAAAATACAAACTAACATTAATGTTAATGGCTGCTCCAAATTGTTTCTATCAAAGAAAGAAGATGAAAAGAAAAAAAATAACTCCTAATATATCTATGTATATATATTGCTGCCAAATTGCTAGTGATAAAGAAAAAAAAACACATGACCAATATATACATATATAAATATATATATATATGGCAGTTAGGGGATGAAAAAAAAAAAAAAAAGAAACGTAAAGGGAAAGGGGTTGGGGTGGTACCAGGTGGGTATAGGAGGTGGCAGCCGGTTTCTTAATTGCAAAGATTGGTTTTTTTTTTTTTCTTTTTTTTTGAAATCCTTACATGAAAATGTCAAGTATTTAAATTTCTAAAATAAATACACTAGGTATTAAAAATAAAATTCACTTAAAGGCACTTATAAACCTTAATAATAAAACCTCAATAAAATAAAATTTTATTCCTATTCCTAAGTATCCCCAAAATACGACTAAGTGCCAAAAACACTATATCCCACCAATATAGATCCAAACTCTATTTTCATTACGTCTGTAATTTTGAAGTCATGCTAGGTGCTTACGGGGTAGGGCGTTACATTCTACCCTTCTTAAAAAAATTTCGTCCTCGAAATTGAATAGTTACGTACCTATAAGCTCTGGATACTTTTTCTTCAAGTACTCCTCAGTTTCCCAGGTTGCCTCTTCAATCCCATGATGTCTCCATACCACTTTACACATTGGAATCTGTCTCCCGCGTAACTCTTTTACATTTCGTTCTATAATCTCAATTGGTTTTTCTTCATACGACAGATCGGCTTGTAATTCCAATTGGTCATCATTGAGAACATGATCAGGTACAGGATGATACTTTTTTAATTGTGATACATGGAACACATCATGTATACCTATCAGTTCATTTGGCAAGGCGAGCCGATATCCACTTTACCAATCCTGTCAATAATTCAAACGGTCCGATATATCGGGGGCTTAACTTTCCTCTTCTCGGATATCTCAGCTTTCAGCTATGTGGTGTAAGTTTTAAGAAAACTCGATCTCCCACACTAAACTCCAGATCCCTTCTTCGATTGTCGGCATAGCTCTTCTGTCTGTTTTTAGCTGTCCGAAGCCGATCTTGAATTATCCTAACTTGTTTCTGCATCTCCTACAATTCTGGCATCAAGTTTCTTTGTCTCCAATGGGATCGAACTCCGACTTCATCCCAGTACAAAGGTGTTTTGCATCTCCTACCATATAATGCTTCAAACGGTGCCATTCCTATCAAAGAGTGATAGATATTATTATAAGCAAACTCGGCACAAGCAAGATTGTCAATCCACTTATTTCCAAAGTCTAAGGTGCAAGCTCTTAACATATCCTCTAGGGTTTGAATTGTTCTTTCAGACTGTCCATCGGTTTGGGGATGTGCTGTAGTGCTGTAACTTAGATTGGTCCCCATAGCTGCTTGGAACTTAGGCCAAAACTTTGAGGTAAACCTTGGGTCTCTATCGGATACAATATCAATGGGCACCCCATGAAGTCGAACAATCTCATCTACATAAATCTGTGCCAACTTGTCCAAAGGTATGTCATATTAATGGCAATAAAATGAGCCACTTTTGTTAAACGATCAACGATTAGCCAGATAGCATCCTTATAACCCTTGGTCCGGTACAATCCTATGACAAAGTCCATTGTCACATGATCTCATTTCTGTTCGGGAACAGGTAGCGGTTGTAGTAGTCCTGCTGACTTTTGATGTTCCGCCTTAACTCTTTGACATATAAGACAGGCTGGTACATACTCCGCAATTTCTCTCTTCATTCTGTTCCACCAAAATTTTTACTTTAAGTCTTTATACATCTTATTCTCTCCAAGATTCATTGAATACTTACTTCTGTGGGCTTTCTCTAGAATCTTGCGCTTAAGTTCAGTATCATTGGGTACACACAATCGATTCCGAAAGTACAGGCTCCCATCAGCTTCTAATGTTCGAAAATCTTCCAATTTCTTAGTTTCCACACGGTTTTTGAACTCCTGGAACTCCTTATTATTCTTTTGGGCACTTCTAATATCCTGTTGTAGGGTGGATGTTAAGCTAAGACTTGATATCTTTGATTTCTACTCAATTCATCTGCCACCACATTCCCTTTCCTGGATGATAGTTAATTGGGCATCGATATTCTTCCAGCAGTTCCATCCATCGACGTTATCTCATGTTTAAGTCCTTCTTAGAAAATAAATACTTTATGCTCTTATGATAATTGAATATCTCATGCTTAGTCCTATACAAGTAGTGTCACCACTTCTTAAGTGCAAACACAATGGCTGCTAATTCCAAATCGTGTGTCGGATAATCCAGTTCATGATCCTTCAACTTTCTTGAAATATATGCGACAACCTTCCTGTCTTGCATCTATACAGCTCCTAGACCTCCCCTGAAGCATCTATATACAATGAAAATTCCTTATTCGGATTGGGTAATGTTAACACTGGTGCCGTCGTTTGTTAGTTCTTCAATTCTTGAAAACTCCTCTCACACTTCTACATCCACTCAAATTTGGTAGCTTTTCTGGTTAATTGTGTTAGAGGTCTAGCAACCCTAGAAAAGTCTTTTATGAATCTCTGATAGTATCCTGCCATACCTAAGAAACTTCGTATGTCGGTTGGTGTTTTGGGTTGTGTCCAATGGGTCACTGCTTCTACTTTCACCGGATCCACCGAGATTCCTTCTTGGGTGATAACATGTCCTAGGAAAGTAACTTGACTCATCCAGAATTCACATTTACTAAACTTAGCATACAACTTATGCTCCCGTAGGGTTTGCAACATTTTTCGAAGATGTTGTTCATGAGCTTCAGGGTTGGGTGAATAAAAAATAATATCATCAATAAAAATCACCAAAAACTTATCCAAGTAAGGACTAAAGACTCTGTACATCAAGTCCATAAATGTCGCAGGTGCATTAGTTAATCCAAACGGCATAACCACAAACTTGTAATGCCCATATCGTGTATTGAGAGTCGTCATCAGAATATCCTTTTCTCTTATCCTGACTTGATAATACCCCTGTCTCAAGTCCAATTTGGAAAAACATCCTGCACCTCGGAGTTAGTCAAATAACTCATCAATAAAGGGTAGTAGGTATTTGTTCTTGACTGTTACACTATTCAATCCTCTGTAATATATACACATCCTGAGGGTTCCATCCTTCTTTTTTACAAACAAAACTGGCGCACCCCAAGGAGATGTACTTGGACGAATGTATCCTTGCTGCAACAGTTCTTGTAGTTACTTTTACAACTCTTTCAGTTCCTCCTGTGCCATCCGATATGGAGTTCGAGATATTGGTTTAGCATCAGGTACTAATTCTATGTCGAACTCCATTTCTCGATCTGGGGGTAGCGTCGTCAACTCCTCAGGAAAAACATCCACAAACTCCCTCACTGTGGGTATTGTTTCTAATTTTACCTCAGTTATCTTATTCACGCCCATAGGAGTTCTAACTATCAACTGGTAATGCATGTTAACAGAAGGTATAGGAATATGTTTTATGAAATGCAAACTCACAAAAGAATACGTAGCTCCAGGGTCAATGAGTACTCTTGTTGGTTGAGAAAAGATTTGTATCATACCTTCAATTACTTCTGCTTCAGTGTCTACGGATAATCCATCCAGTGCATAAACTTTAGCTTTTACTTGTGGTTTATTATTCCTTCCTTCTGTTGCTCCTCTCATAACCGGGGGTCGGCCTGCTCTTCTAAACATCTCCAGAGGTACCTGTTGTATCTCAGGGCACTGGTCCTTGGTATGTCCTGGTTTTCCACACTTGAAACATAACCTTAACTTTCGATAACACATTTCAGCCACATGCCTACTTCGTCCACAGTACATATCTGTGGGCTCCTCTAGGGGTTAGGGTTGGTCGGCCTTCATTTCCAGTCCTTTGTTCACCACGGGATCTCTTGAAATCTCTAGGTTCTCATGGTCCTTGTCCAGGACGTTTATAGGGAGTCGTCACTGAACCAATTGCTGTTTTCCTCTGTATAACCGCTTGATCAGCCATCTCTGTTCGCGTGGCGGCTTCAACTGCGGCCGCGAATCCCATTGGTGGAAGGGATCCAATGCCCGTTGCAGTTCAACCCTTAATCCTTTCACAAATTGTCGCGTCTTATTTTCATCAGTATCTATCAACCTTAAGCAATACTTAGCCAACCTATTGAACTTTGTCGTATACTAGGCAACTGTCAGGTTACCCTGTCTCAATTGCTGAACTCATCCTCTCATTGCTCACGAACCCAACGAGGTATGTATTCCTTTTTTAATTCTTCTTGAAAATCATTCCAGGTCCATGGTTGGTTCTTGAGTGTCCGAGCTTCGGAAGCTCTAAGCCACCAATCCTTTGCCATTCCTTGTAGTCTAAAAGCTACAAACGTTACCCTCAGGGCATCCTCGTACTTAAGGCATCCTCATAGATATCATTTAACTGCTCAAAGAACAGTTCAGCTTTAATTTCTTGCTCAACATCTCCATAGAACTCTGGGGGTCGAAACTTGAGAAATCGTTCTAGTGCTTCATCTGCTCCAGTAGTCGGTACTCGTTCGTTTCTTCTTGCGGCCATTGAGGTTTCTAACAATTCTGTTATCTTGATCATAAAATTCTCAATTACCTTGTATCTGGCTTGTTCTGGACGAGGTGTGGCCTCCCTTATAGGTTTAGACTGTCTGTTTTGAGAACTTTCCGGCACAGCCTCGTCTGCATGGTTGGGAGATTGTGAACCGAACATGTTTCTAAAATCCAAAAAGTTCTAATACTAATAAACATCTAAGATTACAAATACTCTACAATAAGTAAACATGAATTTATCCCAGACACCAAAATCAATGCGTACATATAAAATATGTACGTATATAACTCAAAATAAGGATTTTTAGTACAAGTAGCGTCAAGATACAGTCAGATCATCCTAGTCCTACCACCAAAAAATATACGGCCGGGTTACTATACATATCCAAAACCCAAGGACCTCATACCTACGACCCTAAGCCTATTGCATCAAGTACTTACAAAAACATTACTTGTACCTATCCAAGTGACCAAATATTCACACCTACCTGTACTCTATCCAACACCTACTCCGCCTGAGGATACTAGCAACCAGAACATCCTGGTCCGGACTCTAACTCGACACGGGCTCAATCCACTGAATCTCTAGTAGTACCAAGGAACTGAGCGATAAATCACCTAAGCCAGTCCCGCTCGTCAATCAGCTCCATAATCTCTCTCTCTCTCTCTCTCAGGCCGCATGTGTCTCCCACGCCTGTCCTAGCTTCGCCACTAGCATAACGGCCCTCTCCGTTGCCTGTTGATGTGCCTGGCGTGCTGTATAGAACAGGGCATCTACCCAGGAAATCTCCTCTCTCAGCTCCATAATCTGCTATCCAGCAGCCTCAATCCGCTGCAAGCTTCACAAACAATAGCCATAAATGTCATGCTCCCTGACCCTACCCCGAAGTAATGATGGTAGTGCTGGAAAAGAAGATACATACTCCATGGGTGGAATAGGGGTAGGGGATGCTGCTACTGGCAAATTATCTGCTACAAAGGTACCCATATCACTAATGGCCACTGGTGCCACTCTCTCTAGTTTGGGCGTCATCTCTGAATCTAACGTAGGCTCACTAGGGTCCTCTTCTATTGATGTTCCAAGCCCTATTCCCGGTGCCACTGATGCCATCTTTGGTCCTTCTACTGACTCATCATCGGAAAGGTCAATCACCGGAATTGATTCTCTTTCTGGGACGATCTCCCTAAGGGAATATTAGGATGATGATGATAACGTAGTCCTGCTAGGCTCATCTACCAGGGTGCCCTCCCTGTATGTCCATCTATGAGAAGGGTGTGCCATCTAGTACCTATAAAACAAAATCTTAGGGTCAGTACTAACAAATAAATCATATGGTTAACTTTAAAATTTAAACAGTTGACTATTATAGCTTGTCTAAAATCCAACGTTTCAAACCTAGTATTCAACCTAGATGCTCTGATACCACCTGTGATGCCCTCAACCCTGCCACTAGGTCAATTGCGGCTGAGTAGGGCATCTGCGTGTCTCTCATAACTAAATTATAAGTTCCACAATAAAACACCACCCTAGAACAACACTAACAGGTATATACACAAAGTACGCGGAAAACTTAAGTAAATTATATACTACTAGTGCGTTCAGAACACAAGATTTAAAATAAAAAAAAAATTCTCATGATCGCTTCAATACAAAAACAAAAGTATCGTACATCAATAACTTTACATGACAACATAAAAGAAAAAAAACTTTACAAACAGTTCGAGTCTAGGAAAGATAAAACAAAAACATATGCCCTTCTGAGGAGTTTGATCCAAAAATTCCTAGCCTAAAACTTCAGTGGCTTGTTGGACCCCTGACCGTTCCGAGCTAATCTGAGAAGAAAACATGATATGGAAAACGTGAGTGCGAATGCTCAGTGAGTTCACATGTGTGTGCTGTATTGATTTCTTTAAAACAATGACAATGTCGTTTCACAAAACAGTTCATGCAATATTACAAAAAAAATACTTCTTTTATTATTTTAACAGAACTGATACTTGAACCTACATGAGGGTTTCGAGCGCAGCTGGGAAGTCTGAGCGAATCCAGAAACATCCGCGCAATTTTTACGCCCCAAATTTAAAAGAACGTGTAATGCAACAGTGGGGCTCCACGGACAAAGTCCGGATCCCCAAAACGAGGCCATCGAAACCAAGTTCCGACATCTCATAGTTAATACCAGCCAAACACCATACGAGCGCTCAATTACAAAACAACTGCATTCCCATATCACTAGTCATAATAGGCTAAAGACTCCTGGGGACCTACTAGGTCTGCCCTGGGACTAACCTCAGTTTCGAGCCCCTCCTGTTTCTCCACTAAGCGGTCGAACCTCACCGCAGAGCATGATGCGGTGTCCACGTAGACCGATTGGTCCACACCCTACGCTATCTATGCCCCTCTTCAAGTGGATCTACACTCCTGAGTCTGAATCGTCCATGCCATCAGAAGAGGCCCTCATACGGGGGACTAGCCACGTACAGTGCAATCCTCTGACGCTTCCGAACACAAGATCGTAACCAGAATTGACACCCTGGTCGGAATGGGATTTTTTTTCATATGTATTTGTAAATAGAAAGGCCATTTGTCTGGCCGTCAGAACAGAATCAGGTCATAAATATTTTTAGTAAAAATCTCCATCAGGCAGTCACCACATGCTCATGCAAATTTCATAATTATGTCAATGCTAGATCCATATTAATTCATGTCGAAATACGTAACTTTTCAAGCTATAACATTTTCCAACATATAAATATTTTCGAAAAACCTGCGTACAACAAACTTCTTATGCACCATCGTAATAATTTGTTTTAAAAAAACACCTATATGGAGCACCGCTCCTATGCATTACTTTTTCCTAGGAAACACGGAACACATTGTGCAGAACATCTCCAAAAACACGCTGAGAGATATCATTCCAAAAATAGCAAATTTTGTAATGGTTTGGAAAGAAAACATATTTATACGTCTTGTAATATTTGAGGTAACATAATAAAATGGAGTTTGTGGACTCACTTGGATGCAAATCTGGTGCTAAGATCCTACAAAATAATAATATGAAAATACTTAATACCTGGGTACCAATCAAATAGCCTTATTCTCTAAATAATATCGAAATCCTACGAACTAAACTTAGGAGGTATATATATACACCTATATAATGATATATATATAATAATTCTTTAAAGGATCAAATATCCTATATTCTTAAAAAAATATTTACTCTCCCAAGAAACCATACTTAACTATATACTATATACTAAAAATCCATTTAAAACATTTAATCCTAAAATAAATAACTAACTTAAAATATATATATATTTATATATATAATCTAACTAGAAATAAATCTCACTATATACTAATGCCTAGAAAAAAAACAATACACTCAAACTATATATACATATATAGATATTATAATGAAATACAAAGGAAAGAAGAAAATAATAATAATAAATAATAAAAAAATACAAACTAACATTAATGTTAATGGTTGCTCCAAATTGTTTCTATCAAAGAAAGAAGAAGAAAAGAAAAAAATAAGTCCTAATATATCTATGTATATATATTGCTACCAAATTGCCAGTGGGAAAGAAAAAAAAAAGACATGACCAATATATATATATATATATATATGGCGGTTAGGGGATGAAAAAAAGAAAAGAAAAGAAAAGGGAAAGTGGTTGGGTGGTGCCAGGTGGGTATAGGAGGTGGCGGCCGGTTTCTTAATTGCAAAGGTTGGTTTTTTTTTTTTTTTTTTTTGTTTTGAAATCCTTACATGAAAGTGTCATAAATTTTTAAAATAAATACACTAGGCATTAAAAATAAAATCCATTTAAAGACACTTATAAACCTTAATAATAAAACCTCAACATAATGAAATTTTATTCATTTTCCTAAGTATCCCCAAAATACCACTAAGTGCCAAAAACACTATATCCCACCAATATAGATCCAAAATCTATTTTCATTAGGTCCGTAATTTTAAAGTCATGCTAGGTGCTTACAGGGTAGGGCGTTACAGTTGGTCAGAAAACATGCTTGGCTATATGTGTTTGAACTTCTAGTTAAAAACTTATTAGAGACAGAAAGTAATTAATATCTTTATCCGACTACATTTTTCCTCTTTATGTTGGGATATTCACAATCAACAAATCATGACTATCTCTTTTAATATTCTTTGCCCAAAAAATATAAGTCCATCTACTTTTTGGTGAAGCAATAAAAATGAATAACACACATTTAATTCGTAGATGATAATACTTGGTTTCTGACCATAAACCAATAACAAAAGAGGAGTATATATAATAATTTATTGGTGAAAATATGAAACAGGTGCTACTACATTATAATAACTCATATTTGATCCATTTATGGTCTACATGACTATTTAGTGTATGACCATATTCTGTAGGATGTTCAACACTAATATTAATAGATACATATCACTACCAGTATAATTAGGACAAATTGTACCTCTGGGAAAATTTAAAGTATGAGCTCATTAAGATATCGAAAACTGTAGGTTACAAGTCAATAATATATATATATATATGCAACTATCCCATCGATGCATCGAATAATAATTTTTTGTATTCTTCCCAAAGTAACACATTCAACCCTAAAGTAATACTGGTGTATTTATAAAATAATTTAAATTTAAAATTAGTAACACATGGAATTCATTGAATTAGGAAACTTCTGGTTCCATATTATTTCATGAATTCTTATCTATTCTTCGATTTGAATGATCCAGAATTGTCTTATTGGTCATGCCAATAATAAATTGCTTAACTCAATAAATTTCTGGTCTATTAAACAATTGTATCTCAAATTTATTTGTCTAGTGCAATACAAACAAATGGTAGTATTTATTTTATAGAATACTAATAGTAATGTATATTTCTTATCAATTATCTCAAGGTGATGGAAAATTCATCGAGACTAAAAACAATATTTACGACACTTTGTCGAGAAAAATACATTGCAAATTTGACATTTTGTATGTAGATACAGTAGCTCTTTTGGAGCCTTTTAATTTCTTAACTCTTCTGGAGTTTTAAACAATCAATTCTTCGGGAACTTTTTACTACCATAAAGTCTTGGACATTTATTTAAAATATGTCCTCATACACCATTCTTAATTAGAGATATTCCATCTCATCGTTATAATATAAAGATACCAATGAACTTTAAAACATGTAATACAAAGAAAATAATTTGATACTGTGAAATATATCAAGAAAAATCATTTGGATATTTTTGAATAACTTGACATCTTTTGCATTTTCTATTTTAATGCAACTAGTGATAACATCATTAGTATCATTGGCATAATTTCTAGAGTAACAACACTTTTATCGTCATTCTTATAGATGCTTAATAACAATTCAAATGACGCACTTCAGGTATGAAACAATTCTCATCGATAATTATTTTACAAAATTACTGTGATAACTAGAAGTAATATTTATATCATAATTGTGGTCACGATTAAAATCTATTTTATAAATAAATTATAAGTTTAATGCATTTACTTTAGGGAATGACATAAAATTAATTGGTCGACCAGTATTACTTTCATCAATAACTCAATTTTCGTTTAGTTTTAAGATGTAAGACTAATTTAATGAAATGTTCAAAAACACCTTTCTTGATATTGCTATTGCAGGAGCATATTTGAGACATAATAAGGGTAGAATATTTTCTCTATCACCACAAATAATATTTTCTCCATAGATTTTGATTTAGGAGAAATTCTAAATGTGATAAAACTATGCTACTAATAAATATAAAGCTTATAGCCACAAGTATAACAAAACACAATCGGTGTTTAGATATTTATATGTAACCAGCTCCCAGTGATTGCATAGCTAATCTAAAATTGTATAATAACAAACTTTTGGTGGTTCATAATACAGGTGGCTTTAATGCTGTAGTTTGTGTCTTCAAGTTTTATAATCAAGATATTAGTAAATGAAGTACTCTCTATCTTGATTATATACTTCAAAAATTCGATGGCAGAATAACTCTGCTACAAAATTCTTGGTAGATTCGCGATCACAACAACAGTTTCTTGGTAGAGATCCATGTTGATAATGTGTTGTGAAACTATTTGGCATAGAGTTGTCAGTACAATAGAATAACCGCTATAAAATATAAAGTATAAAAGAGATAGAGAATAAAAATATAAAGAATAACTAGGATAATATATAGAGAAGAAAAGAAGACAGAGAAGAGTAGAGAGAAAAATATAAAACTTTTATTGATTTATCTATGAGGTGTGATTACAATGGAAAGGTAAGGCCTTAGATATGAAATAGGGTAGTAGATTCTATCATATCTAAGATATGATTAAAATTCTATCGCTTATCTACATATAATATCTATTTATACAGAATATTTATCTCTTTAGGATATTTATATTTTAGAATATCTATCTCTTCTGAAGATAGACTTTATATCATATATTATTATCCCTTAAGACATCCACAGTTATTATTTTATTCATAACAAATAGGAAATATTAAGAAACCATTTCTTCACTTTGAAAAAGAAAAGAAAAACCTTTAAAAGAGAAAAAGTAGAAAAAAAACTACACATGGGCTAACTTTTAAGAAAAATGGCCATTTCATTTTATCCAATTCGGGCCTAAAAAAAAAATCCAACGTTCATCTATTTGACCTAAAGTGATCTTTTCCTCCTCCATTTCTAGAACTGGTGTTGCCAACTGTGAGGTAAGGTTCCCTTTTTCTTCCTCCTTTCTACTTCCCCACACTCTCTTGTTTCTTTCCCTAACTACTCCCCTCCTCTCATTGGTTGAATAAAAAATATTTTGATTTTGTTGTTGGTGAGATACCAATGTTTGGTATATCAAAAGTTTTTGCAGAGGCTTAGAAGGAGGGATTGAAAGTAAGAGAACAGAGGGTCGTAAGTGCAAGAAGCATTGGAAGTGTTTATTGATTTGGAGTTTTTTTTTTTTAACTCCAGATAATTACAGACGTGTGAGAGGGAGATGGAGAAATGTTGATTTTAAAAAAGAATCAAAAAATAAAAAGCATACAAATTGGGTTTTACTAGTTTCTCACTGAACCGGCCGATTTTGGCCGAATTTGACCGATTAAGTGCTATAGCAATTTTCCTATAGAACTAGAGTGAACAAGTGACCGACTCCTCGTTCAATCAATCAATCAATCGAACGGACCGGTCCAGTTTAATTTTTTTAAAACATCAGTTTCCGTCACTAAAAAAATGGTAGAGCAGTGAAATCATTTGTTGATTCCTAAATGGACTGGTTCATACAATACCCCCTCCATTGAAAAGATATTATTACGTTGCCCTTTTATTTTATAATATACTCCTTCCTTTTTTTTTTATTTGTCATATTGTGTGAATTTTCGTATTTTTTTCTGTCACGTTGTTGAAAACAATACAATTTTTACTAAAATTTTCCTAATATGGAAATGTAATTACTTATTCTCAATAATATTTACCATTTTCCAACATTTATTCTGACCATCATTCATTATTCCACACAAATTTCAAGTAAAACTTGGAATTTTTTCAATGTCAATAAATTAGATATGAGAAAAGGTAATTTAGCCTCTATACACAAAGAGTTTCTCTAATCCATATTTTCGTAATCTATGTTCAAAATGTACTAAATAAAAAAAACGGATTGAATAATATATTTTTCTTCTTGAAATATTCTAATAATATTTTTATTTACTTAAATTCTTGTTCATACCTTACAATTACTATCAACCGTTTATTTAACATTTTATTTAATATTTAACTAGCAAAATCATTCCCATGGAACCATAACATAAAAGTTATACAACTTTAACATGGGAAAATTGGGATTGGACCTCTTCAAAAATAAATGAAGTTTTCGAAAGGTTTTCTGCATGCCCTTTTAAGGGGGAAAAAAAAAAAAAAAAAAGAAAGGTTTTTTGCAATATATTTTATAACTTACAGATAAACTTTCAACAATTGTAGTCCCCTTCAAATATGATCATTTAAGTTTTCATAATATGAGATACTTTCTTTTTTTAAACTATATTTTTTCAATAAGTATGAAAAATAACTTAAAATATGGATTACAACTGAAAATTATTACAAAGTATTTAAATGCTGAAGACTATTTGGAGTTTTATTTAAGTTTTCTTCTTGTAAGGTTTAAGTCTAAATATGGTAAAAATTAGCATATTAAAATGTATTTTACATATTTGAGTAATTTTATATTTAAAATGAAATTTTAAATAATCATCGTAAAAACTTTTTTCTAAATAAAAAAGAAGGTGGTAATGAAGAGAATACATTCGCTGCCACTTTATGTTAAGGATCGTGTTTATATCAGTTTCATGCAATGACTCAAATAAACTTGTAATCAATTATTTTTCTTAGCAAACCATCAAGACAATTACAAAAAGATATTTATTAATTCCTCATTATCACAAAACCTAAGAGGATTGAGTTTAGGGGGACTAATGTATCCAACTACATCCCTCTTGCCAAATTGTGAGCAATAAAATTAGTTTGCCTCCTCTTTTTTCTTTGCAATTTCTTGCCTTCTATGTATTCTTTTGATATCCAATATTCAGATTCCTTGTCCACCCTTACTGCACGCAGAACATTGAGTGCATCACCCTCCTAAATAATGAGCTCATATCTCATCAATTCAGCAAATTTTTGAAACCTCGTTTTCTGACGATGGCTTCAAACAAATTGCACAATACATCAAAATTTACCTTAATGTGTTGCCAATCTATTTTCACTCAGTAGATGTGTTCCCATCTTTAGACAACAAAATTTGACTCTGTGTATATCAGAGAAAGGGCTCTAATATTCAAGATCAAATCATAATGAAACCTTCTTCTTCTTCTTCTTCTTCTTCTTCTTCTTCTTCTTCTTCTTATTATTATTATTATTATTATTATTATTATTATTATTATTATTATTATTATTATTATTATTATTATTATCCAATACCTCTAGGAGTTTATTCAATCCCATATTCCCCTGCCACATCATGAATATGATAAGAAATATGCATAGAAAATATGGAAGAAGATGGTCATGATCATTATAAATGCATAAGAATAATAGATAAGGAAGGAGAAAAATATAAATTATGCTCGGTGTAATCATCAATGAAACAAAAAGCCAATTTACCATTCCAAGAACAAATATGTTATCTCTACTTTTCTCCAATTATCTGTCTGTTGGCCTATTGGGCCATCTTTTTCACATTTTTCATTTTTCCTCTTCAGCCCTTTATCCCTATGATGAATAACCGAGTGGGCCTCATTAGAGTGGAGTGGGTTGGCTGGTCCTTGATGCCGGGCGGGCCGGGTTCAACCCGACCCGACCCAGGCGACTTGGCCATATAACGTTCTTTTCTTTCTCCAGCCTACCCTAATTCCTCTTTTGCTCTGTTGTGCCGCCGCTACCTCCACAATCTCTCTGACCTTCTGTCTTCTCTCTCTCTTCTTTCGAACCGTCTGTCTGTTCGTTTTCTCTTTGACCCTTCGGGACTCTATCACCGACAGTCTGTGCCGGTTGTCCTTCTCGGCACCGTGCATATGGCTTAGTTGAGAGAGGAAAGGGCTTTGCTGAGAGAGATAGAGAGCTGTTTACCTGAGGCTCCTCGGCTACTTGAGGGATTCACCTTGCTCTTCTCTGGAAGAACATCCAGTGACCGTTCGTTACCGCGCACCTCCGCTGCTCTGGCCGAGACCGTGAGGGTCTCGAGGTAAGGTTACGGCTTTCCGTTCAATTGTTTAGTACTAACCAATCTACCTTTTCTAGTTGTATCTGAAAATCATTCGGGAAGACAGCAATGAAGAAGATCTTGTTGTAATAGATAGGATATGATTATTTTCTGTTTTTCGCTTGTTCATTTGAGTTGTGTAATAGTAAGGTAGGTGTAGTGTAATAGTAAATAGTCGTTCGGTTTTCTAATCGGCATAACAGTGGTATCAGAGCCACGGTTGTCTGCAACTGTCCGGCGACCACTCGGGTTTTTCAGACCCACACAGGATCTGACTCAGGGAAGTCTCTTAACCTCCTCTTTTTCTTTGTTTTGTTTTTGTTATGGCTATTATTAGATCTGCCGTGATTATACCTGTTAAATCTACATTATTGTTATTGTCTTTTCTGTTAAATCTGCTCTTGGGTTTACATCTGTTTCTGTTCTCTTGACGATTTCATAGATTTGCTCTATTTTCGTTGTATCTACTGTTTCTGATTTTTTTTTATTTTTTATTTCTAGTTTATTGTCCTGCTCATTCGAATTACTACACTGCTTCAGTTTCGAACGTGTTCTGTCATTCTGGTAATTTTTTTTTAAAATCTAAAACCCAAGACTGGCTTGAGTCTAAAAGACTCCAAGTATCTGTGCCTTTGAGAAAATTAGTACTAAAGATAATCTGCAAATTTTGGTATTAAAATTGTGACAACTGATAAGTTCTCTTTGTGCAGGAACCTCCTTCATGTAGATGAAGGTTGACTCTTTGAGTCAGTGCGGGCTGAAAATTCAATGAAAATATGTTCAAGGTAGAGTTTGTTTGCCTATTGGGCCATCTTTTTCACATTTTTCATTTTTCCTCTTCAGCCCTTTATCCCTATGATGAATAACCGAGTGGGCCTCATTAGAGTGGAGTAGGCTGGCTGGTCCTTGATGCCGGGCGGGCCGGGTTCAACCCGACCCGATTCAGGCGACTTGGCTATATAATGTTCTTTTCTTTTCTTTGCTCTGTTGTGCCGCTGCTGCCTCCACACTCTTTCTAACCTTCAGTCTTCTCTCTCTTCTTTTGAACTGCCTGTCTGTTCGTTTTCTCTTTGACCCTTCGGGACTCTATCACCGACAGTCTGTGCAGGTTGCCCTTCTTGGCACCGTGCGTGTGGCTTGGTTGAGAGAGGAAAGGGCTTTGCTTAGAGAGATAGAGAGTTTACCTGAGGCTCCTCGGCTTCCTGAGGGATTCACCTTGCTCTTCTCTGGAAGAACATCCAGTGACTGTTCGTCACCGTTCGGTTTCCTCTGCTGCTCTGGCCGAGACTGTGAGGGTCTCGAGGTAAGGTTACGGCTTTCCGTTCAATTCTTTAGTACTAACCAATCTACCTTTTCTAGTTGTATCTGAAAATCATTCGGGAAGACAGCAATAAAGAAGATCTTGTTCATTTGAGTTGCGTAATAGTAAGGTAGGTGTGGTGTAATAGTAAATAGTCGTTTGGTTTTCTAATCGGCGTAACACTGTCAAAGAAAATGGAGACAAATTAGTATCTTAATAGGCTAATTTTGCTTTTAAAAATTCACTAAACTTATATATATATATATATATAGAGATATACATATATATAGATATATATTGAGATATTTAGTCAACATATGTGAGTGTCAAAGAATGAAATTGGAATTTTCTACTGAGAACTGAATATATATATATATATATATATTTTGTTTTCTTGCCTATCCATTTTTGCTGCTTAGGAGAACTGAATATTCAAGAAAAGTCTACAGGAATTGAATGTTACTTCATCGATTATGAAACCTATGAAGAAGTCAACATTAATAGAGTTTTACAGATTTTTGCTGCATGAACACTTTAGATTATTTAAAAACTCAAAATTTAACAATGTTTAAAATTGATTATGAAGACAAATTTTAGATGCTATAATGTACGCAATATATGAACAAAAAAAAAAAAGAAGAAAAAAAATGACGGATTTTACACTTGCATTGTCGAAGCTTAAAAGCAATTAATGTACAAAAGATATGGGGAAGAGAAGAAATAAAAAGAAAAAAGGAAAAAGATAGAAACTTAACAATGATGAGTTAGTTCACATTTTTTCTTTCAATTATTCTCTTCTTCATGCTTCATATTGATTCTTCTTTTCTGCAATTGTTTGGCATGATAGAATAAAGAATAGTTTTATAGGCATCAATATAGATGTAATTATCTTTTTTTAATTATCGATGAACATAAATTTGAAGCATTTTAAAGAGATACAATTAAGATATATGTTAAGATACTTATCTTTGAAAATTCTTAAGTGGTAAATAATAACATCAGTTTCTTTATCAAATAATGATTCATTAAATATTTTTTATAAAAAACGGGTAAAAGACGGGTTATTCTCAATTATTAATTATCTCATATATTATTTATTTGCTTTTTCATTTTTGATAATATTATCTTAATATAAATCTAAAATTTAAAACTATTAGATAATTTATCTTTTTTAAAATAAGAAGTTCAATTTAAAAAAAAAAAAAAAAAAAAAAATACCCCCATTCACTGGTAGTTTAAATTAAAAGACCAAAAGTCAAAGTAAAAGTCTTTATAAACTAATTAAAATTAAATTCCGAATAATTATATTAGAGTTTTGAAATGTTTGGAAGATGTAGAGATAAAGATACGTCTTGCAATTTTTTTTTTAAAAATCCGGTTACCCATATCATTTTAGTTTTCTTTGAGTTGAAGTCATAAATATCTACATTCATATAGACATAAACATTTAGTTTTTTTTAAAATGTAATTAAATGAAATACGGAGAAATTAAAATTATAAGAATCTAAATTACTTAATTAAAATTAGGAGTATTTATATTTTTAACACTTCAAATAATATTTTTATGTTTTCAAAATTAATTTAAATAATCCAAAATGTTAATAAATAATTTTTCTATTTTCAAATTCTTGACTTCTCAAAATTTTACAATTTTTAGATTTTCTAAATAGGCGTTATTCTAAATTCAAATTATAAAATAAATAATTAAAATATAATATTTATTATTATCCGTTCTTAACAAGTTAATCTTGCACATAATTTGCTCTTATCATAATATTATTTTCTTATCATAATATTATTTTCATTAATATAATTTTATATTAATTTTAATGTAGTCACCGTAAATGGAGGAAGATACCATTATTATCAAAATATTTAATATCAATTATTAGTAGTCCTCTTCAAGTTTCATTATAATTATCAATAATATTTAAATCTATTATCAATAGTATCATTATTTATATTCTTTATTTTTTCTATTTGTTTATTTTTGCATGGAGAGAAAAAAGGAGGAGGGTGCCATGTGTCACTTTTATGGTACTCAGTGTATGGCTTTGCTTTAATATATATATATATAATAGATTATCAAATTAATACTCTTTAATTATTACTATATCAAATTTATTATTATCTCTTTTTTAACTAAATTTTCAGATTTATTTTTGTATTTTCTATTTTTTTCTGAATTTTGAAAATTAAAATTTTCGGATTACGGATTTTAATATACTTTAAAAAATATTTAGTTTTTCGGCTGCTAATTAAATTTTTTCAAAAATTAAAGTCTTCGGATTTATTTTATTATATTATTTTTTTAATTAAATTATCTAGCTTCTTGCAATATTCTCAAATCATCAACAAATAAAGTTTTACTATCAAATTGAAACTCCTCAATTATCATTATCAAATTAAAACTCTTTAATTATTATCTATATCAAATTCATTATAATATTTTTTTTAAATTAACTTTTTCGGATTTATTTTTACCCTTACTTTTTTCTGAATTTCGAAAATTAAAATTTTCAGATTTATGTTTTTTGTAGTCTTTCAACTACAAATTAAATTTTCTGAAAATTAAAGTTTTCGCATTTATTTTATTATATTAATTTTATTAGATTAACTTATTTCTTGTAGGTCTCAAATCATCACAAATAAAATTTATTATCAAATTAAAACTCTTCAATTATCATTTCAAAATAAAACTCTATAGTTATTATATATGTAAAATTCATTATTATCTCTTTTTTTAATTAAGTTTTTCGGATTTATTTTTGCATTTTATTTTTCTGAATTTTGAAAATTAAAATTTTTTATGTTTTTAATATATTTAAAAAATATTGTAGTTTTTCGGCCAAAAATTAAATTTTTTTGAAAATTAAAGTTTTTTTGCATTTATTTTGTTTTATTAATTTTTTATTAGATTAACTTATTTCTTTCATGATTTTAGATCATGAGTATATAAAGTTTTATTATTAAATTAAAACTCTTCAATTATAATTATCAAATTAAAACTTTTTAATGAGTATTTATATCAAATTTATTATTATCTCTTTTTTTAAAATTAAATTTTTCAGATTTCATTTTCACATTTTTTTTAATTTCAAAAATTAAAAGTTTTTGATTTATTTTTTTAATTTATTTAAAATATTATTATAGTTTTTCGGCTACACATAAATTTTTCAAAAATTAAATTTTTTGAATTTATTTTATTAGATTATGTTTTTATTAAATTAACTTGCTTCTTGCAAGATTCTTAAATCATTAGCAAATAAAATTTTATGATTAAATTAAAACTCTTTAATTATCATTATCAAATTAAAAATCTTTATTTATTATCTTTATCAAATTCATTATTATCTTTTTTTAATAATATAATAGAAAGAAAAAAGGAGAAGGCGTCACGTAGATGCTAAATGACGAAAGTATGTCACGTCAGGTTTCTTTATTTTCATATATATATATATATATTTATATATATATAGATGATTACAAGTTTGCCGTCATAATAATTTAAAATACTTTATATTTGCGAAGGAAAATACAGCTACTGGCCAACTCTCAATAACAATTCTCCACAAGTGGCAAAATAGTAACTCAATGGTAGAAGTACTTCTTATATCCCCTTCCCCCATTGAAAAAAGAAATCCCTCTATGCAAACAACTAAATTAGTTTTCGTAGAGAATACATGGTCAGTCTAGCCATTTATGTACAGAAATTATATATATGTGTGTGTGGGTGGGTAGGTGTGTGTGTGTGGTTGGGTGGGGGGGAGTGTAAACGAGACGATTCGAGCTCGAGTCACATGAGGTCGAGTTCTACTCGACACTTTTTTTTATTAACTCTAGCTCTATCAAGTTTATCAATTTGCACTTGAGTTGATCAAAACTAAACTTAATTCAAATTAATTCTTATATGATAAGAATTTTGATTCAAAGTGAATATTAGTAAACAAAGTTCATTTGACTTTCTTTTGATATTTGAGTCAAGTTTAACATCAAATATAGTTTGTTCATAGTCGAACGAACATCATATATTGCCAAAAGTCCTATTGTTGGATAATAAAAATGAGTAGTGGTGGGGAAAGAAAATAATTAAAAATAGGAAATGAGCAAAGACAACCCAACGTAAAATTATTTTTTGGAATAGGGGCATGAAAAGAATGCAATAAAATGAAAGAGAATTCAAGGTAGCCAAATATAAATTGCATTTTTATCCTTCATACTTGAACTTGAAGTATTGTTCATGGCTTTAGGATCTTATATGTAAAAATGACTAGGGGTGTGGAAAGAAAATAGTACAAATATGAAAGAAAAAAAAAACAACTAAACATAAAATTAAATATTTAGAGTAAAAGTGTGGAAAGAAAAAATAAATAAAAGAGGGAGAGAGAAAAAAGTTCCAAACAAAGTACTATTATTAAATAATAAAAATGAGTAGTAGACGTAAAATGAAAAAAAAATAAAAATAGTATAATCAACGAACTCGAATAGTGTTCGAGTATATAATTTAAACTCATTTAAACTCGAGAATTCGGTGTTTCCTATAAGAAAAAATATCAAAAGTAGCCGAATATTTAAAATTATTTTTTCACTCTTCATCTTATTTGAACCAAAGAGTATTGATCATATATGAACCAAAAGTACTATTATTAGATAATAAAGAATTAGTAGGGGTATGTAAAAAAGATGATAAAAATAGGAAAGAAGTAAAAGATAGCAAACATAAATTACATTTTTAAAGGGTGTAAAAAGAAAATAATAAAATAAAGAAGAAGGCAAAAAAATTACAAAATATAAGAATCATATTTTTACCCATTTTACCGTTGAGCCAAAGTTACTATTCATTATCTTAAGATCTTTATATATGCTAAGAGGAATATTTCGCACCCAGGTATGGAGAGCTGTCGTGCCTGAACTAGTTGTTCATATAAGGATTAGGTTGGGAGATCTATAAAATCATGAAGCTCATAAAATTTGAAAAAAAAAATTGAAATATGAACAATTAGCTAAAATTAAATAAATTGTTACATTTTCCTTATATTTTTTGTATTCAAGAATATCAATAGGCACAAGTTTTTCTCTGTCAAATGGCACATTTAGTAGACGAGATGGAATTAATAAGACAAACATGTAATAAATAACTTTTTCATTTTTGGGAGATCTTTTGCCTTCATTATCAACAACTCATTCATGATATTCACCTCCTTAGCACCACCACATTGATAGTTACAGCCATGCTCCTTAGCTTTTCACGTTGGAGTAAACTATTTGAAAAAAGTAGAATAATTTCATTCTTCATTGTCCATCTATATACATAATTACTTATCACTGAACACAAGAATAAGAGACAAGATAAATTTATTAGGTAAAATTCACGACTCTTGTTTTCTGCAAAAGTTGTCCACAAAACCTGACAGCTTGTTCTCCTTCATTAATTTTGTTGGCTCAAGGAATCAATAGCTTGATTAGTTTTGATGAGTAACAAAATTAGCTTTACAATTCATATTCTCTCTTATTAAGCTAACCAGAGTAGGTTTGATCTATGGATCTACTGGATTTGACAATAGCTATTGTGTGTTGAATCAGGAGAAGAAGTACGGAAGCTTAAGCGGAGATATGGGGAACCAGCAAATATTTCTCAATTTTATACCGCTGTTGAGATGCTAGATGGAAGTAAATGAGTAGGTTGAATTAAAGAGAATATCCTGAAATAGTTATAAAGAAAAAGAAATACCATGTGGCTTATTCTTTTGTATTTGTCTTGTTTCTATTTTCAAGAAATTTGTTATAAATACATCGTTTAGTTGGCAAATTGAAAACAGAAGAGCTGGTACGTGAAAAAGCAGTTGTAGCAACATAAAGGACAGGGAGTGGAAGACCTCAATTCCTAACAAGTATAAAAAGCCAAAAAAACTAAAAGAGAGGTGTGCATTTTTATTCGAGTTACTGAGAGTTCTTCAAGATCTTCAAGAAGAGTGAACATGCTAAGAAGAAGAGAAAAGTTATGAGTTTATGAGTAGAATAGCTTTTATTCTTTGATGTTCAAAAAGTGATTTTCTATTTCTTCTTCATTTATGTTTAGTTTATTCAAATTCCTTAACAAAACTTGATGTTGAGGTACAAGGTCCATATCAAAACTTGCAAATGGGTTTTCTTTGGAATAAGAAAACGATTAGTTGATAGACTAAAGAAAATCTAGTTCTTGTAAGGGCTTAATCTCATCCTGATCGAGATTGGTTATGTTAGTAGAATCTTCAAGAGAATGATCTTGAAGAAAGTGGATGTAGGCAATTAGCAGAACCACTATAAATTTGCTTTTGTTCTTTACTTTTTGCTATTTATATTTCTGCAACTTTTTATGCTTACTGTTTCCGCCAAATTGTTCTGAATCAATTTTCTGTAATCAAGCTAATAGCATTCAAGAAGAATGAATTTGATAATTTAACAATTGTTAAGTTAGTGAACTAGTCCTTTGAGAAAATCAATATAAAAACTTTTGTAGTTTTAATTTTCTTAAAATAGTACCCATTTCAACCTCTCCCCCTCCCTTCCTCTTGAACACTTTAGGGATTTACATTTGGTATCAAAGTAGTCTCTCTCAAGAATTTTATTTAACAACTTGAGAGATGATCCATGGCTAGCTGGACCAACCTAATAGAGGGATAGTCCATATCTCAATCTCTATTATTTAATGAAACCAACTATTCATATTAGAAAACTAGAATGAAGAATTTCATTCAGTCTACTGATGTAGAATGTTGGAAGGTCCTTATTAATGGTCCTTTCATACCAAAGAAAATAGTAGGTAATATTGAAGTTGAAAAGAATTAAAGTGACTTTGATGATAATGATTGGATGAAATGTTCTATCAATGCCAAAGCTCTGAATCCCCATCATTGTGCAATGGGTGTGAATGATTACAATGAGGTTTCAGTATGCAAATTGGCAAAAGATGTTTGGAAGAAACTTGAGGCTACCTATAAAGGAACTAGTCAAGTGAAAGAAACTAGAATCAAATTTTTTCTTCAGAGACTATGAATTATTCCAAACGAATGCTGATAAATCTATCACTGACTTGAATAGGTTTGCTGATATTGTAAATTGATTGAAAGCTCTTAGGAAAGATATTAGTGAAGAAGAAATGGTCAAAAAATCCTTAAGATCATTAATAGACAAGTGGGAAACAAACGTCACTGTTCTAGGTGTACCAAAGATCTTGCCAAATTTCCATACAATGATCTGATTGGTTCTCTATTGTCCCATGAGTTAATGATGGATAAAGGAAAGAATATCGCTCAAGAGAAGAAGAAGAGTATTGCTTTAAAAGTTGAAGAAGAGGAGAAGAAAAATATGGCGGAAAAGATGAATTTGATTGCTAGAAAATGAAAAGATTTTATAAAACCTTTAGAAAGTACAAGAAGGACAATCAAACCAAGGATGATGGAAAGAAGAAGGAGTACTGAAGTTGTTTGTTATGAGGGCAAAGTGCCTCGACATATTCGAACATATTGTCCAAAGCTAAAAGGAAAGAAGAAGGATAGAGCAATGGTAAAAAAAAACATAGAGTAACTCAGAGATTAACTTGAATGAGGATGAAAATGACAAAGAAAGTGAAGATAATGAGAAAGAGGCAAAAAGGGCTCTAATGTGCTTAATGGTAGTTGATGAAAGCAAGAGCAACAAAGGAAGCAAAGAAGGATCCACAGAGGTAATTATTCTTGATAAATCTTATGAAAAATTACATGATGCCTTGGAAGATCTATTTTTGAATGTAAAAATCTTGCTGAAAAATATGAAGCTCAACAGAACAAAATCAAGTTGAGTGATTTTGGAAAGCATGTGTTAAGAGATGAAAAAGAAAACTTGGAACTGAATCTTTTGAAAACTACCTTGAAATCCTCAGAAGAAATAAACTCAATTTTTTTGAAATAAAATGTGAAACTAAAGGATGAGAATAGGAAATTAAGTCTAGACTTGGAAAAATTTACACAAGGAAAGGAAATCTTAAACAAACTCTTGGGGAAATCAAAGATCTTCTTGTGATAAATCTGGGTTAGGCTTCATGCATGAGTTCGAAAGAAAAACCAAAGAGGACAAAGAGACCATTGAAAAGTTCATGTGGAAATTATAGCAGATAGAATTGAAAAAGCTTTGAAAAGAGTGCTTCAAATAGAAAAAATTCTCTGAGGATAGAAAAACAGATTTTCAAAATCATTTTGTCAGAAGAGTAGAAGAAAACAAACTTTTCATTAAACCAAAAACATATATTTTCAGAACAATAAGTTTGCCACACAGTGGTACTCAAAACAATGGTTTTATAATGGCAAAAAAATATATATATTTTCAGAAAAGGAGATTTGCAATTGTGTGTTATAAATGTTCAAAACCTGGTCATATGGCAAGAAACTATTTTTAGAATTTTAATTATTTTGGAAAGGAACATTATATACATTCATGTTCAAACTCGAAGTCTCACCATCCAGGATTCAACTATGTTTGGGTACCTAAGAGAAAACTAATTTTGTTTTGCAGATGTATCTTAGGAGCAAACGAGCTGAAAATTGGTGGTACATAGATAGTGGATGCTCAAGACTCATGACAGGAGACAAAAATTTGTTCACCAAGCTGGAGGAAAAAGAATGTGGAGAAGTAAGTTTTTGAGATAACAGTAAGGGAAAAATTGTTGGTAAATGAACTATTGGGACAGATCTAAAAATTGAAAATGTCTCACTTGTAAAAGGACTCAAATTCAATTTGATTAGTATGAGTCAATAGTGTGATAAGGGATTGGATGTGAACTTCAGGAAAAAAAAAAAAAAAGCGCACAACAATTGAAAGATGATAAAGTAATTCTGAAGGCAAAACGAGTTGAGAATGTATATATTATGGAAACTGCCAATCTGAATGGAGCTCATGTAGTTTGTTTAACTTCTATTGTCAATGAGAATTGGTTGTGGCATAGGAGACTAGGACATGTAAGTATGAGTATCTTAGACAAACTCATCAAAAAGGGATTAGTGAATGGGTTACCAGAAATTAAGTTTGAAAGAGATAGAGTTTGTGATGCATGTCAAGCTGGGAAACAAACAAGAGTACCCTTCAAAGCCAAAGGAGTTGTATCAACTACAAAACCACTTGAGTTAATACACTTTGATTTGTTTCGTCCAGTCTTACCACATAGCTTAGGAGGAAAGACTTATTGGTTCGTGATTGTTGATGATTACTCGAGATTCACTTGGACACTTTTTCTGTCACATAAGGATGAAGCATTTGAAAAGTTCTTGGTCTTTTGTAAGAAAGCTTAGAATGCAAAAGGGCATGGTATCAAGGCTATCAGAATTGATCACGGGAAAGAATTTGAAAATCGCAAGTTTCAAGTATACTGTGAAAAAAATGGAATGGAGCACAACTTTTCAGCTCCAAGAACTCCACAACAGAATGGAGTAGTAGAAAGGAAGAATAGAACACTTCAAGAAATGGCTCGAACTATGATTGCTATAAGAGCACTTCCAGAGTATTTCTAGGCAGAAGTTATTCATACAATAAGCTACATCTTGAATAGGGCACTTGTGATATCAATTCTCAAGAAAACTGCTTATGAGTTGTGGAAAGATAAAAAGCCACACATAGGACATCTGAGAGATAAAGATCAGTTGGGAAAGTTTGATGAGAAGTCTAATGAGGCTATATTCTTAGGATACTCAGAAGCAAGCAAAGCATATCGTGTGTTCAATTCATGTGGTGTTCAATGAAAACTTAGAGACAAGGATAGAAAAGGAGATGAAGAAGAAGAAGAAGAAAGCTCAAGTCAGCAAGGAACGAGTTCAAGTCAGGAACATATTGATGTAGTCGGGAAGCTAGTATGGAACTAGTTGAAGATCAAGCTACTACAAATGTTGAGAGTGATATGCCAAAGGAATGGAGATACCACAAGAATCATTCAAAGGAAGACATGTTAACTGGTCTATCAGAAAGGATGACAACAGGAAGAGGATTTAGAAATATGATTGGAAATGTGGCTTTTGTATCACAAGTTGAACCTAAGTGTTCGGGAAGCACAAGAAGATGAGAATTGGATGTTGGCAATGAAGAGGAATTGAATCAGTTTGAAAGAAATAATGTGTGGAGGCTTGAACCATGACCAACAACCCAATTAGTTATTGGAACTAAAAGGATGTCTAGAAACAAGCTGGATGAACAAGGAAATGTTGTTAGAAATAAGATAAGATTAGTAGCTCAAGGGTATAATCAAGAGGAAAGAATTGACTTTGATGAGACTTTTTCTCATGTAGCTCCATTAGAGACCATCTGTATGTTATGTGCATTTGCATGTCTTAAAGGTTTTGGGCTATTTCAAATGGTTGTGAAAAGTGATTTTTGTAAATGGTCTTTGAAAAGAAGAAGTTTATGTGGAGCAACCACCAGGGTTTGAAAGTTTTGAAAAACCAAATCATGTGTTTAAACTTATCAAAGCTTTTGTATGGTCTTAAACAAGTTTCAAGAGCATGGTATGAAAGATTAAGTTTTTGCAAGAAAATGGTTTTTCAGGAGGTGGTGTGGATAAAACTCTTTTCGCTAAAACCTTTTCAGAAGACATTTTATAGTGCAAGTATATGTGGACGATATTATTTTGGAGCTACAAATACTAATCTTTATCAAGATTTTTCAGGTTAATACAAGGAGGATTTGAGATAAGTATGATGGGAGATCAGAATTTCTTTCTGGGACTTCAAATTAAGCAATTGAAGGAAAGAATAGCTATCAGTCAGACCAAGTACATTAAAGAGCTATTAAAGAAATATAGAATGACTGAACCTAAACCTGTTAAAACACCTCAATACTTCAGAAAAACTAGATAAAGATGAGAAAGGTGAAGCTACTAATCAGAAAAAATATGGAGGTATGATTGGATCCCTCTTGTATCTCACTGCTAGTAGACCAGACATTCAATTTAGTGTGTGTCTTTATGCTATATTTCAAGTTGATCGTAAAAAGTCATATCTCACTGCGGTGAAAAGAATATTCAGGCATCTTCCAAGAATGATGGAGCTGGTACTGTTGTATTCAAAGGAAGGCACAATTGAGCTAAAAGGTTACTGTGATGCCGATTTTGAGGGAAGTAAAGTAGATAAGAAGAGTACTTCTGGAACGTGTTAAATTTTGGGAGAATTTCTTGTTTCATAGTATAGCAAAACACAAGCATCAGTTTAGGTTATCCACAGTTGAGGCAGAATACATCTCAGCTTAAAGCCGCCTAGCTCAACTACTATGGATAAAGCAGCAACTATCTGATTTTGGCATAATCTACAATAAAACTCCTATCTATTGTGACAATGCAAGTGCTATTAGTTTGACTAGGAATCCAGTTCAACACTCAAGGACAAAGCACATTGAGATCAGACATCATTTCATAAGAGAAGCATGTGGAGGAAGGTACAGTTGAGATAATTTTTATTCCTTCAGATAAACAAATTGCAGATATTTTTACAAAACTCTTTTGTGAAGAATCTTTTACTAGTATTAGATGTGAATTTGGATTAATTTATCTTTAAGTTACTCTGTTTTTCTGCATAACAAAAATCTTCTCCTTACAATACATTGTGGTCAATCTTATTATGTCTATAGTAGTATTAGCTCTATTCAATAAGAAAAATTTTACTAGCTTGACAAATCTGTTAGTCTAACTTATGAAGAATCAAGTTCTATTTGTCCTCCTGTCCTTTGTTAGATCAGTCCTTTCTTTTCATTTTGTCTCCAAATAAGTCTTACTTTTATGCTAACTGATTTCTTTTTTGAATTGAGTTTGTTGCATTAAACATAGCTTTAATGAGTGATAGTTTTTTATTGGACAAATGCATGGAATAGTATTTGCAGCCTTTTTGTTTCCCTCAGAGTTTATTGCTTATGTGAAATGGTATGATATTACCGATTCTTTAGGTGTCAGTATCTTGTGAAGTACATAGCATTAGGAAAGCGTGTTAACCTTTCCTTTTCCCCATATCTTTTGTACATTAATTGCTTTTAAGCTTCGACAATGCAAGTGTAAAATCCGTCATTTTTTTTCTTCTTTTTTTTTTGTTCGTATATTGCGTACATTATAGCATCTAAAATTTGTCTTCATAATCAATTTTAAACATTGTTAAATTTTGAGTTTTTAAATAATCTAAAGTGTTCATGCAGCAAAAATCTGTAAAACTCTATTAATGTTGACTTCTTCATAGGTTTCATAATCGATGAAGTAACATTCAATTCCTGTAGACTTTTCTTGAATATTCAGTTCTCCTAAGCAGCAAATGGATAGTCAAGAAAACAAAATATATATATATATATATATTCAGTTCTCAGTAGAAAATCCCAATTTCATTCTTTGACACTCACATATGTTGACTAAATATCTCAATATATATCTATATATATATGTATATCTCTATATATATATATATAAGTTTAGTGAATTTTTAAAAGCAAAATTAGCCTATTAAGATACTAATTTGTCTCCATTTTCTTTGACAGTGTTACGCCGATTAGAAAACCAAACGACTATTTACTATTACACCACACCTACCTTACTATTACGCAACTCAAATGAACAAGATCTTCTTTATTGCTGTCTTCCCGAATGATTTTCAGATACAACTAGAAAAGGTAGATTGGTTAGTACTAAAGAATTGAACGGAAAGCCGTAACCTTACCTCGAGACCCTCACAGTCTCGGCCAGAGCAGCAGAGGAAACCGAACGGTGACGAACAGTCACTGGATGTTCTTCCAGAGAAGAGCAAGGTGAATCCCTCAGGAAGCCGAGGAGCCTCAGCTAAACTATTATCTAGCACCTTAGGCCACTTAAGCAGATCCAAAGCATGTGCAGGTTCTTTCCGATACATTACAGAAAAAGGCGTCATATCGGTAGTACGATGGACGGAACTGTTGTAAGCAAACTCAGCCTGCGCCAAAACAGCATCCCACTTCCTTGGTTGATCACCAACAATGCTGCGAATCAAATTTCCTAATGATTTGTTGGTAACCTCTGTCTTTCCATCAGTCTGTGGATGAGCTGTACTGCTGTAGCTCAAAGAAGAATCAAATCTGTGCCAAAGTGATCTCCAGAAATGACTGAGAAACTTGCGATCACGATCTGATGTAATAGACTTGGGCACCCCATGCAAACGAACCACCTGTTTAAAATACAGCTTGGCAATACCTCGGGCATCATAAACTTTCCTGCAAGGAATAAAATGGACCAATTTTTGGAAAACAGTCAACAACAACAAAAACAGAATCTGAACCCCGCTGAGTACGAGGTAAGCCAAAACAGAATCTGAACCCCGCTGAGTACGAGGTAAGCCAAGAACAAAATCCATCGACACATCCTCCCAAATGTCCTGTGGCACTGGCAAAGGTGTGTATAGACCATTATTCTGCGAATGTTCCTTAGCTGTCTGACAGACGTAACATCTCTGCACAATCTCGTTCATATCCCTACGTAAATGTGGCCAATAAAAATGCTCCATCACAGCAGCAATAGTTTTATCTCTGCCCAAATGACCAGCTAATCCTCCGCCATGCAAATCATGAATCACCTTCTCCCTCAAAGAAGAAAAAGGAATACAAAGCTGATTACCCTTCACAAAAATCCATCATGAATATGAAAATCATCACAAGGCTGCCTTTCATTACACTTCTCCCAAATCCGTCCAAACTCTGCATCGCCAGAGTACAACTCTTTTAAACACTCGAAACCCACAATCTAATTACTCAAAGTGACCAGTAAAGTAACCCTTCTACTCAAAGCATTAGCTACTTTATTCTAAACTCCCGTCTTATGCTTCAACTTAAAAGGAAACTTCTGCAAAAATTGAATCCACCTAGCATGAATATCTTTACTAATTCGACTCTGACTATTTAGATGTCTTAGTACATCACAATCAGAATACAGAACAAATTCCTGCCCAACCAGATAATGTTCCCTAGTACGTAAAGCACGCACAACAGAATAGAATTCTTTATCATAAGTACCCCACTTAAGTCTAGCATCACTAAGCTTCTCACTAAATAATGTTACTGGTCGTTTTTCCTGCGACAAAACTGCACCAATTCCAACTCCACTCGCATCACAATCCATCTCAAACAGCCTAGTAAAATCTGGCAAAGCTAAAACAGGAGTTGTACATAACTTCTCTTTCAATAGAGCAAATGCTGACTCAGTTTTGTCACTCCAGTCAAATTTTCCCTTCTTCAAACACTCTGTTAAAGGGGCTGCAATACTACTGAAGTGCTTAATGAAACGCTTATAAAAACTAGCCAAACCCAAGAAACTCCTCAACTCAGATACTGTTCTTGGGGCTAACCATTCTCTAATTGCCCGAACTTTCTCATCATCTACCTGAATACCATCTGCACTAACAACAAACCCAAGAAACAACAACTTCCTAGACATAAAACTACATTTCTTCAGGTTCACATACAATTTATTTTCATGTAGGACAGTCAACACACTCCTCAAATGATCTAAATGCTCCTCCTCTGAACTACTATAAATCAGGATATCATCAAAATAAACAACCACAAATTTACCACTAAATGGCTTAAGTACCTGATTCATAAGTCGTATAAAAATGCTAAGGGCATTAGATAATCCGAAAGGCATTACCAGCCACTCATAAAGACCATCCTTCGTCTTGAAAGCTGTCTTCCACTCATCTCCCATCCTAATACGAATTTGGTGGTATCCACTCCGCAAATCGATCTTTGTGAATACTTTAGCCCCACTCAGTCTATCCAGCATATCTTCCAAACGAGGAATGGGAAATTTGTACCCAATTATAATCCTGTTGATTGCTCTACTATCAACACACATCCTGTAGCTTCCATCCTTCTTAGGCGTCAATAAAGCAGGAACAACACATGGACTCAGGCTCTCCCTAATATGCCCTTTCTCCAGCAACTCCTGCACCTTCTCCTGCAAAATCTCACTCTCTTTCGGACTCATCCTGTAATGTGGAAGATTTGACAAGCTAGCTCCAGGGATCAGATCAATATGATGTTGAATGTCTCTCATAGGAGGTAATTCAGCAGGAAGCTCATCTGGCATAATCTCAGCGAATTCTTCCAGTAATGGTTTGACCTGTTCTGGTACTTCATCAATCTGCTTCTTCTCCTCAACTGCAAAGACTTGCCTTACCACCAAAGCATGCACCACCTGTGACTCCTTAACAGCCTCCTCCATTTGACGCCCAGATTGTGTAATTGTTAGAAAAGACCGTTCCTCCACTTTAGAAGCTTTGGCACGGTGACTCGCCTTCATAGGAAGTAGATTAATCTTCACCCCACCTTTTTCTAGCATGTATACATTATCTCTACCCGCATACTGTGCATTAACATCAAACTGCCAAGGTCGTCCAAACAACAGATGACACACATCTATATCCACAAAATCACAATACACTTTATCTTTGTAAGTACCTATAGAGAATGGTACCTTACATTGTTTTGTCACCTGAACCTTCTCTGTTGCCTTAATCCAGCCTATAGAGTATGGACTGGGATGCTTCTCCATCTTCAGTTTCAATGACTCAGCCGCATCCTTACCAACGATGTTTTCACAACTCTCGCTATCTATGATCAACTCAAACTCTGACCATTGATAGTACACCTGGTCCAAAACAACTTGTGTCTCTGACTTCCATCTTCTATTTTAGGAGTTAACATCAATCTGAGTATCACACAATTCTGCTCTTCCTCTTCGCATATGTCTCATAATCATCATCTTCTCCATCAGGACCACAAAACACCTCTTTTTCGTCCCGCTCAACTACATTAACAGGTTTTCTAGTAGGACATTCATTTGATCTGTGACCAGGTTGTCCACAAAGATAACACTTGCCTAGAATAGGTTTTGCATAAGGATTAGTGGCTGCCTTTTGCTTCTCCTTTAATTTGACAACCTTCTTCCCAGGCCCCTTATCTTCTTTCCGTTCAGTACCTTAATTCCATCCCTGTGCAGCTTTATTCCTATATGTAAAACTCCTCGATGTCTCTTCACCACTACTCTTCTGAAAATTATCATTGTCATACGTTCGTTTATTACCTTCAATCCTACTTCCACCTCTATCTCGGATCATTAACTCGGCTTTAGTCGCTAAGTTTTTCGCCTCCGTCATACTCTTTACAACGTATACCCCAATTTTATCTCGAATCTACAGTTTCAGACCATCCAAGTAACGACTGACCTGATGCACCTCACTTTCCCGCAAATCATTCCTTTCTACCAACCTCATAAAGTCTGCTGTATATTCTTGTATAGATCTCTGATTCTGCTGATAGCGTTGATACTGCTGAAATAGAATCTGTTCATAGTCTGGAGACAGAAATTCACTCTACAGCAACTGTTTCATTCTAAACCACGTCCGAACAGGTTGTTTACCCTCTCTCTGTCGTCTATGTAGCCGCCTCCCCCACCAGGCAGACGCTCCACCCTTCAATCTACATGCCACTAACTTCACTCTCTTCTCTTGTGGAATATTCATATATTAAAAAAATGATCAATTTCGCAATCCAGTCGACAAAGTCCTCTAAACGCCGGAATCGTTGATCTAGATTTACTTCCAAGGTTCTGATTGTCGCCTTTTGAGCATCCATCCTATCTCACAAGGCTTCAATATCCTGAACGACGTTCTAGATATCACCGTTTATACCGGACATCGTTAGTATGAATGGAATTCAAGCTCTGATACCAACTGACTCAACGTAAAACGTTCAACAAGGAATTTCAAGCGTGAATTCTTAAATTGGAAACAAAAAGATTTGTAATTGAATGAAAAATATAATAATCCCCTCAACAATAAAAAAGGTAGCTATTTATAGTTTAACCAAAGCCCTAATGACCCAAATAAGTAAAAGACAAAAATGCCCACAACTAATAAAATAAATAAATAGTTAAAAGCTGAAAAAAATTAAATAAAAATGCCCGAAACAGAAGAGAACACAATCCGTGACACAGTCAGTAGTGATCGTGTTACTGATCATGTTGTTGCCCGTGTTCCTCACTGTTTCTTCATTCTTCTTTTCTTCTTCTCCCAATTGTTCATAAACTCTTCTACAACAACTTCTACATCAATTTCTTCCCAAATGAAACTGTACAGTCAAGTTTTGCAAAAGCTTATCACAACCTACATCTTTCCTAAAAATTGAAGCTATCAATATGTGAATGTAGCGGAATTATGCATGATCTTGCATATACAAAAGCAGAAAGATCTGGATCTTTGCTTCTTACTGATGGAGAATATGAAAAGGGTAAAGAAAAGAGAGAACAAGGCTTTGCCTTATTGAATGATCTTGACTGAGTTGTTTAGGTGTCTAGGAGTTGAGTTGAATAAGGAAGTGTACGCTAATGTGAGTGAGAAGGGAGTGATTGATGAGAGTTTTGTAAGTATGACTTTGATGGGGAAAGAAGTGATGAAGAAAATTAACTGGGAAAAAGAAGAAAAATTTGAAAAGGGAAAGAAAAAGCTTAAAAAGGTAGACAAAGAGGAAGAAAGTGAGGAAAATCTGATGAAATTGAGAGTGAGAGGACAAATCCTATGGAAAAAGAAGAGAAAACAAATGAGAGTGAAAAAGAAAATGAGAGCAAGGGAACTGAAAAAGAAGAAGAGAGTAAGTCTGAAGAGAGTGAATCAAGTAAAAACAATGAGCAAGAGGGAGAAAAAGTTTCTATTGCTGAAGAGAAAGAACAAAAGAGGGAGAAGAGAATAAGCATGGAAGGAAAGGAAGATCAATTGAAAGAGATATGAGATATGTGTGAAGAAATTAGAGAGAGGGTTGATGATCTAGGTCAGTCCTTTTATGACTTTGGTGAAAGATTGACAGAAATGTTTGGGAAAAAGGAGGACCTAGACAACAAAGAAAAGTCTTTAGAATCTACTGGTCATGAAATTCCCGAAGCAAAGGAGGCAGCTAAGGACAGCAATCCTTCTAGTTCAAATGCTAACTCTTTAACTCCTCTTATATTTGATCATTCCATGAATACTCTTTTCTACACTTTTTTCTTTCTATGGTCAACCACCTCCTTCATCTTCTTAGTGTCTTTTTTCTTGAGTATATGTTTTTAGGCACTAATTCCCTTGCTGCTATGCCTCTTTCTGCCCAAGTCTGGTGGTGCAAGTAGCAGTTAAACTGTCTCCAATTTAGCTTGACCTCTGCTACATATGTTTCCCTGTTGTTTATTTTGATTAAGGCCTTACTCTTTGAGCTTATGCTGTTTGTGGTACGTTTTGAACAATGGATCTTTGTTGGCTTTTAAGTAGTATTTATGTTTCCTAACATTTTTTAAGGTTTACCCCTCTTGGATGTGTGAAAAAAAGGGGAGAAGTATTTCTACGTTATGAAGATTATATGCTTATTCTGTTGTTTCTGTGAGATCTCTGAGTGGATTGGATCTCCTTGGATTTCTCCTGTTTAACCTCATTTCTTTTTTCTTTAGTTAAATCTGAAATGGGAAATATTCTTGAAGTATCTTATCATTAGTAAACTGATCCTTTATTTCTGTCTCCATTTGTTAGTGCTTCAGATTACTTAAGTACGTGATCTTTTTCTCTCTTGGATGGTTCTTCTAGTAAATAGACATTGGATAGATGATCACTTACTAAGGGGGAGATTTTTTTATATTTTGTCTTGTGGTCAGGAGGAGCTTTCTCTCTGTTTTAAATTTAAAATAAAAGGAATTTTTGTCACTCATCAAAAAGGGGGAGAATGTTGGCTTAAGGAATCAATAATTTGATTGGTTTGATAAGTAATAAAGTTAGCTTTAGAATTCATATTCTCTCTTATCAACATAACCATGAGATAGGTTTGACCTGTGGAGCTACTGGATTTGACAAGAGCTACTGCCTGCTGAATCATGCGAAGGAGTACAGAAGCTTAGCTGGAGATATGGAGGATTAGCAAATATCTCTCAATTCTTTGTAACTGTTGAGATGCCTGATGGAAGTAAATGAGTGGGCTGAATTAAAGAGAATATCCTGAAATGGTTATAAAGAAAAAGCAATGTCATGTATCCATTCTTTTCTATTTATCTTGTTTCTACTTTAGGAAATTTGTTACAAATACAACTCTTAGTTGGCAAAGTGAAAAGTAGAAGAGGTGATATATGAAAAAGCAGTTGTAGCAACGTAGAGGACAGGGAGTGGAAGAACTCCATTCCTAACAAGTATAAAAGACCAGAAGAACTCAAAGAGGTGTGCATTTTTCATTAGAGTTACTGAGAGTTGTTCAAGATCTTCAAGAAGAGTGCACTTGCCAAGAAGAAGAGAAAAAGTCCTGAGTTTATGAGTAAAATAGCTTTTGTTTTTTTATGTTCAAAGAGTGATTTTCTATTTCTTCTTCATTTCTGTTTGGTTTATTCAAGTTCCTTAACAAAACTTGATGTTGAATCTCCAGGAGAATGATCTTAAAGAAAGTGAGTATAGGCAATTAGCCGAACCACTATCAATTTGCTTGTGTTCTTTAATTTCTGCTATTTATATTTCTGCAACTTTCTCTGATTATTGTTTCCGCCAAACTGTTCTAAATCAATATTCTGTAGTGAAACTAATGGCATTTAAGAAGAATGAATTTGGTAATTTAACAATTGTTAAGTGAGTGAACTTGTCCTTTCAGAAAATCAATACAAAAACTTTACAATCAACAGTAATTTTAATTTTCTTATTAGTCCAATTCACCCTTCTTAGACACTTTAAGTACTTATAAATTTCAATTGCCACGTATTTGCAGTTTTTTCTCAGTGATCCAATTAATTCTACAGTATTGCCAATTTTCCTCAAGAGTCCTAGATATGACTGTAGAAAACGAATATTCATTCGATAAGACCAAGTAAACAAAGTCCGGGTCCATCCAATTCCAAGACACTAGCTATGATCAATTCTTCAGACTTAAATCACTTAAATCATTCTCAAAGATGACACTTAGTCCACTGCCTGGATTTAGGGACGGAACTACAGGAGGTTCGGGTGGCAATTTTGTTATAGTTTAAAATTTTCAGGATTTTTACATTCAAGCCCTCCCTTTTTTTTTTCAATATAGCCCCCCAAAACTTAGGTGCTGATTTTAAAAATAAAAAAAAAAATACAAAAACTTAAAACCCTCGCGTCGGTCCAGCAGAAAAAAAAAAAAACACTATTCTGTTCTCTCTCTCTCTCTCTCTCTCTCTCTCTCTCTCTCTCTCTCTCTCTCTCTCTCTCTCTCTCTTTTCGATTCCCTCCTCCGCAGTTAGCTCCTTCCTTGGTCTGAGCTCGGCAGCGGGCGGCGCAAGACGGCGGGTGGTGTCGACAGACAGAGACGACAGGCGACGGCGGACAGCAGCAGGCAGACGACGGCTTCTAAACTGAGATTGAGCTGTTCTTCAAACTTTGAAGAAGAAAAAAGTAAGTTTTCTAGATTAATCTATGTAGAAACATTTTTTATTTTTGATTTTTGTAAATAAATTTTTTACTGCTAAAATTTTGATTTTGGTAGTGAAAACGTTTCTAGGATTTTTTTGGTAAAAATATGATTATTATATAATTTACGTTCTAATTAATTATTATGTTATAAATGAAATGTGTTGAATTGTGAATTTAAAATATTTGAATATTATAAAGGATTTTACTACGGAGAAATATTTTGGAAAGTGGAAGAAGGGTCCTAAACCGGTTGAAGAAAAATCATATAATAAAGGAAATGTTAATAATGAAGATCGTAGAAAAAAACCTCGGGTAGGGGTAGAGTTTTCTGATTGTGAAATTATTAGTGATCCAAGATTGCGTAAACTAATTGATAGTTATCCTTATGAAATTATAGATGAATTAAGGAGACGATATATGGCTAAAGAATCAACTTAACCATGTGATGATAAATTTCTACAAACTGATTTTGGTAAAATTAAAAGATCGTTTCAGAAGATATGTTTAAAGATTTTATTTGGTTAGAGTACAATGTACATAAAGATGCAGCATTTTGTTCTATTGTTATTTGTTTGCTAAAGGTCAAAATCACAAACATGGTGATGATATGTTTACAGAAGTTGGTTTTAAAAATTAAAAACGTGCTGAAGAAAAATTTAAAAACTATGAAGGATCTCCAAATAGTCCTCACTATGGTGTTGTAATTCAGTTGTTGGGTTTCAGAAATCAAAGACATAATGTAGAATATATTTTAGCAAAACAAAGTAGTCAAACTGAGATTGACTACCATGCACGGCTAACTACTATTGTAAAAGTGATTCGATTTTTATTAAGTCAGGGTTTAACTTCCCGTGAAAATGAGTCTATAAATTCAATCCAACGAGGTAATTTTCTTGCATTAACAAAATGGTATTGTAAAGAATAGAAGAAGTAAATAAGGTCATGAACTTGAATGCTACAAGAAACAATCAGTTGACTTCTCCTAAAATTCAAAAAGAAATTGTTAATGCTTGTGCAACAGAAGTGAGACAAGCTATTGTCAATGAGATTGGTGACAATTGGTTGATGAGACTCGAAATAGCTCCGTGAAGGAACAATTGTCTATAGTTTTAAGAATTGTTAATGATAATGGAGAAGTGATCGGACATTTTCTTGGAGTAATACACGTGAGTGACACTTGTACACAGAAGTTGAAAAATAATATTTATGATTTCTTTGCAATAAATGGATTATCAATTTCACTGCTTAGAGGTCAAGGTTACGATGGGACGTCTAATAATCTTCTAATCATCTATCAAATTCACATTTGTATAAATATTATTTGTTTTTATATTAATCTTCTAATCATTCTAAATCAATTGCAGGTCATTAGATTTCGTCTTCTGATCGTGCTCATCTGTTATCTCAAGATTCTGATCAAAATTCTCAACTTTGATAGAGGTATTTATCCCGTAAATGATGGGTAATCATTCCTCGTGAATGATGAGTGATCACTCCTCCTCATTGATAATGGGCAATTACCTATTTTTTGTTATTTTATTTGTAATTTAGAATTGTAATGCTTATTCCGTGAGTGATGGATAATCATTCCTCGTGAGTGATAGGTGATCTCACTCCTCATTGGTAATGGGAGATTACCTATTCTTTTGCTATATTATACGTAAATTTAGAATTGTTTGAATGTCTTTTGTACGCGAAATGAATCTATTTTATCTGACAAAATTTTTATTGTTCTCCAGCCCCTAACCTTGTTGTCCTGATTCCGTCCCTGCCTGGACTTATTCATACCAACGGTGCACTGAAAAGTCCTGGTTTCTGTAGACAGTCCTAGCAGCAGCACAGGGATGATGATCAATCGGATGTCAACTGCAAATGATGAATTAACAAAAAAATAACTATTAGTAGAGAAAATTTAAAAGAGCAAATATTGCTTGCATGCTTGTTTGCATCATGGTCATTATCTAACTAAAACGGCTGCTTCTGCTACGTAGAGACCAGAATAACACAAATAAGGGGGAAAAGTCATAACAACAATGTAATTTGTACTTAAACAAGTGAGACAGGGGAGGTGTAAAATGTAAACAGAAAAAAGAACTGATAATGAAAGATATTATCATATGAAAGAAATTCCGTACCTTTTTTCTTTTTTTTGGGCAAGGGGTTATTGAGAGAAGGTATCCTACAAAAGTCACCCTTTAGTACATGTTCTAGGCAATATGTATATTTTTTATATAGATTCTTGAAATGTAGGAGAAGCATCTTCTGGTATTTTCTTAAAAATGAAGTCTAGCTAAATCAAAATTAATAAAACATATAAAAAAGAATAGACATAATAAAATATACCCACATTACATGCAAGTGTATGCAAGACCGTAGCCGAATTGATTGTGTTGCATGACAACCCGCACAGGAACTTGATATACTAACAGTTCCTTTCTGTTAGACGGGAAACAGCAACAGATCATGTAACTTCTTGCTTCTCCGATAAGAATAACAAGAAAGATAGTATTTCAACATATAGCTAGCTTGATGTAACACTCATAAACAACAGAAGAGAAAGATTAGCGCCCCCCCCAAGATCATTAGATTCAAAGAAGAATACTCGCTAGGTACTACATTTTGTACATTCACGCTTCATATTACTTGTAAGTAAAACGTGACTAAAATACACCTGCAGGAAAGGGAAGGAAAAGAAAAGAAAACATAAAAAAGGATCATGCATCTTATTCCAATTCATTGTTCAGTGAAAGTAAAAATTAAATCTAACTTTCTTCTCAATGAGGACTGGATAAATACAGGAAAGCATGTCTCAAGTAATGTAATTGAATCAGAAAAAGAAAAGAACATGCTTTTTCAAGAATTTTTAACCTATTTGTTCCTGTAAGGAAGCTGCCCATCAAGTAAGTACTTGTGAATGGTTTCGGCTTAATCCATTCATTAACTTGTTCAGATTTGTATACCACCTCATCTAAAAACATAAGAAATATTTAAAAGTTAGCAATTACCAAAGAAGTTCATCTAAGTCTCACATATCTGCACAATAGTTCACCACTGCACCTTTAAATACCTAATTTCATAGAAATCAGACTTATCAAATCAAGCTATTTCTTCAATCAGAATCATGTTCCAGGGCGTTCTCCAGATAATCCAATGAATTAAGTTCAATGGGAACTTTATCAATACGACTTTTCTATCTCTTACTTGCAAGATAAGTTACAATTCGTAAGGACATGCTCTGCCAAATAGAATTGGATTTCACAGTTCAGGTCTTTTATATGAGCAAGTGTGTAGATTTTCAAATGTATATCTACATTAAACAAATTTCCACCTTATTTCATGGAAAGAATTAAAAATTATCCTGAAATAATTAACACAGAAGACATTCTGTAACTAATTTAGAACACCAAATATGAAAAGCTACTCACTTTTGATCATAACAATTCAACATAATTCAAATCCATAAGCAGCAAGCAATCTAAGCTGCAATCAAGAGCTCTGAGATCTTATAAAATCGTAAAAAGGGTTCTATTTCCATTATAAGAAGCTCGGAGAGAACCTTATGAAAGGCGGAACTTGGCATTATCATAGTGCACGTCTTTCATCAAACGCCGCAGAGAATTAAACATGCTTATTCGGCACAAAACCTCTGTTTTCCCCCCTTCGTATCTTGATCCTGAGATGCACTCAGTATCAAGAATCAACAGTTCAGCTCAAACTAAGATGTGTTTCTGCAAAACTTGAATCTCTCCACGGAGAGGGGAGAGGGAGAGGGAGAGGGAGAGGGAGCTCCCTCAAAGGGTAGACGGGGTCACAAAAAGTCCTACTCCTTTATGTGAATTCCGTTCAAACTTATTTAAGAACACAGAAAAAATATATAAAGTTTGATATTTCTGTAATCTGAACAAAAAAGAGACTCACCATAGAAAAGCTGATCTAAGAATAAGGATATTCTGCAGACATTTACCACACAACACAGAAGAAAATTAGGATCATGAAATTGGTAATAACCTCCAGCTCCTTCTTTCCAAAAGTTTCTGAGCAATAATATGATTATGTCCGATAAAGAGGTAGCTGATCATCAGAGACACATTAATAATACATACTAAGAAAATCAAGAACGAAAGCAAGCCAATGAACTACTAACAACCTCTTCAAACAGGTCCTTCAGAAGATCAGCCTAGCAAGATAAAAATTAAAAAAAATATTCATAATTGCCAAAAGAAAAAAGAATGATTCATAAGATTTGCTAAACGTGAATGAGGATTCATCTACTCTAAGCACATGAATATGACAGAAATGTTTAGACAATGATAAATGTCCAAGTACAAGTTTTAAAAATCTGTGGACATATATGTACATGGATATAATCATATATGCTTTGGAAGATAGCGGGTGAAGGTACTAATAAACAGCCTACATTTGGGTACTGTCATACAAGCTATACTAAGGCATGAAGACAGAGGGGAGAGGAGGCACAGAGCACAGCCCATAATCAGTAAAGCTGTGTTTTCAAGAAAAGAATAAATCAGAATAGAGAATTAATGTATATGCAACATGATTATATTAGAGGCAAATGCTCGAACTGCACATTTATCTTTAATATTCTAAGCAGTATTAATTATAGTTCCGGTATAGCTTCATATTAAGGAAAAAGGAAAGATAACAAACCTTTTCTCGCGGAAAACAGCACCAACCTCATCCTGGATGACCATGTATTTGGTGCCACCAAGAAATAATCCAGTAGGAGCAAGAAATCAAGGCTCATCAAAATCTTTTATGACATTAGAAATATCATGCGGCTTGAACTGCAAAAGAATAGCCAGTCCATGCAAAGAAAACTTCAAATTAGGAAAGAACAAAACATTTCAAATTTAAAATTGAGGCAATTACTCACAAGTAAAAAATAACAGTTTTCTGCCCATAAATATTAAGAAAAATAAAAAATAAAAAAAGAAAAGAATGCAGCAGTGACAGCTTCTGAATTCTTATAGGAAACCTTGACAAACATTGTGGATTAAGCCAAAATGCAGCAAGAGAATATATTTCTACAGTCCAAAGCATAAATGATATAATGAACGATCATTTAGCTTTCTTTATTGTTCAGATTTTTAATTAGCATAATGAATAGTACAAAGGTATCTCTTTTACAGCATTCTAAGACAATAATCTGTACCAAAAAAAAAGAAAAGGTAAAGGTTTTAAAATTCATTTCTTTCTAATTAATCCAAAATGGCGAGCACAGTCATGAGCACAGTGAGAATATCACTACCATTTTTTTTTTTTTTTAATAAATATCACTTCCATCTGCAATAAATAAACATAAACAAATCTGCAAAATGATTGTGTCAGAAATATAGTTTTGACATATCAAGTTATGACAAACAAAAACACCAAATTAATGTTAAAGCACAACCTTTAAAGCTTAAGAACAAAAAAATATATGCATGAGATGCAATAACAACTTCTTGTTGTGTCCCTAACATAAATAAACAAATGAACATCCATATATTGTGAGAAAAAAAAAGAGGAAAAAAAAAAATTTACTCCTACAAATGTGCCAGATACTGCAGGAAATCAAGCTTCAGTCAACTAATCAAGTGACATACTATCAACAATTGTCAAGAAATGCATGGTTAGAAATAAATACACCATGCGTTTTTTACATGAGAGATGATGATCTCACACCAAAGACTGCTCAGACAACAATATATTTTAATTACCCAACAACACTTTTTTATATTGGATTATCTGGTGCCATCAACCAATTACATGTAGTTTTTGCTCAAATTTACATGCATTTTCTGAACAAAGAGAATTAGAAAACAAAAATTGAACCCATAAATGAATACATGCAAACATTAATAGAACTCTAGCAAATCTCATAATTGAAAATTAACAAACACCTGAATACTACGAAAAAAACCTACTCACCACAGAAAGTTGTAGCTTTTCTTCATCCCATCTCCTCTTTCTAATTTGAAACAGGTAGAATGGATGAAGATTTCTCTGGTTAGAATAATAGAAAAGGAGCAAGAATTCATATACATCATCTCTAATATTTGATTATAAAAATCCCCCCAAAAAATTGCAGCTTTACCAGAACACAGAGAAAAACTTCAGGAACGAAAGGAAGGAAGAGCTTCCTAAAACGAAGACATGCAAACATGAAATTGAACTCTAACCAAACTCATAAAGGAGAATTAAAAAAATACCCATGAAAAAAAGAAAAGAAAAAAACATACTACCTGAAACAGAGTCATACACATCATCTTCAACATTTGATTTAAAAAAAAAAAAAAAATCTACAAAAATTTTCACCTTACCAGAACACAGCTTCAGGGACTAAGCGGAAGAAGCTTGAAGAGTTGAAAAGGAAAAGCTTCTGCAAGAAAACAAGAGCTCTATGATTGTGTGCGTATGTAAGAGGAGAAAAGCGAAGGCGCTATCGATCATGAAACTGTGTGTGTTTCTTCTTCGCCGCTCAATGAAGGCTTCAGACCTGTTTCTTCTCCTTAGCTGATTCTCTCTCATCTTCTCCTTCTCATCCCTACTATCATTTTTTTTCCTGTCTTTGCTCATCTCTCCTCTTTTTCTAATTTCTAATTTTTTGTCAAGATATTAAAGGTAGACTGATGAAAGAATATGAATATCACTTTCTAATTTCATTTCTTTCCTTCTACGTTCTGGTTTATTTATTTGTTCAATTTTTTCTTTTAAAATCCAATTTTGCTTCTAATTCTCCTCTTATGCATACAATCGAAGGAAGACAGAGATAGAGAACTTGAAGAATGAAATGGTTCCTTTTCTTCCGTTTAACCTTCTATAATTTTTCTCTCTTGAAGCGTTTGTCTGGGTAAATTACATTTTCTTTCTGGTTGTTTTTTTGGTCGAGTGTTAAGATGGTGAGACTCAATTCTGATTCTTTTTCTCTTTCTTCTAAAAGAAAAACTTTCACTGATTCTATCGTTTGAGAGTACAGGGGGAAAATAGGTAAATATTCAGTTCTTGAATTAATTAATGGGTGAAATGGAATAAGAAAAGCTGCAGCTTTTCAAGGTGAGTCTCTTTTTTTCTTATTTTTCTTCACGAGTGTTAATTTTGAATTTACAGGTTTATTAAACTTCAACAAATTCTTATAGTGTCTCTGTAAAGTTATATTATTTTCTCTTAGATATGGTTGTAAAGCTCTATTTCTCCTTCTCCGTATGTGCATGAACTCTCATCTTTCCTACTCATTATTCTTCCTATATTTACTCATCTATCCTCTTTTGCTTCTCTTATGACATTTTTCTTTTAATCCGTTGAAAATACAGTAAGTTGACATGAGCTAAAGATTTTAAAGGTTTGATGAACGAATATGAATAACACTTTCTAATTTCATTTGTTTCCTTCTAGGTTCCAGTAAAAGTTACAAATTTTCTAAGGTGAATTTGTCCTTTACTTAATTTCTTCATAGGTGTTTGTTAATTTTGAATTATGTGTTTACTAAGTGCAATTTCTGTTTGCATGTCATGATTATCATTTCGGTATTATGTTTTCAATGGTTGAAGGGAATTGAGTAATAGAGCTCCTCAATTTGCTGTTAATTTTATTAGCTCATTCAAGTTTTTGAGGTACATTTCTATTTCTAAAATACTTTTGGCGTTAATTGACTGATTTTTCAAACAAGACCAGAGGTTTTTGGTTTTTGTTACTTTAAAATTGGAGCTTTTTTGAAGATATGTTTAAATTTTAAGAATTAGAACTACTGTTTGATATTTGAGTAGATTGTTGGACTGTTTGATATATGAGTAGGTTGTTAGATATTTTGAACTTAAGAATCTTGTAATATTGAAAAGATCTATAAAGAATGTATTAATCTATCACGGTTATAGTTAACTTCTGATTTGTTACTGATGATCTACACTTAATATAAAGTGCCAAAAAAGAATTTGATGTATGATATCTCATATCGAGGATACTGTTCTGTTACCATATGATGGAAAATGAGTCTCATAAAATTCAAATCATAAAGCAGTTGAAAGTAGTTTAATCCATATATGTAACCCTTGATCCGAATCCTTGAAAAGTTTTACTGTTTCAATTGAGGTGATTTTTAGTCATGGTTTTCTAAATTTGCATCCTCATAGAGCTTATTAGTATTTGACAAAAAATAAAGTTTACTAGTGTACTATAGAACATTTTGGAATTGTATTTTATGCTTGGGAAGGAACCAGTAATACATATATGTATATGCTTTGAAAACGTTGCTGTAAATCAGTGATTAACTCGTTGTTTCTCAAATATAAATATATGTATTGTGATAAGTTGAAGGGACATGGAGCTTGGAGAAAATATTGCAGCTATAGTTGAGAAATGTAAGTATACAATTTTTAAACTAGAGTTTCTATTTGAAAATTTTATCAAGTGGAATGTTTATATCAATCTTCAGGTTGATTAGAGCAAGGGGGCTGTTCTTGTGCAAATTGGCAAAGGAAAAGGTTATATTGACATGTCAACTATGGATGCAAATACGTTCTCTATGATCAGTGAGGTTTAGACAGTTCCTCTGAACTTTCTATTTTTTTTTATTTAACTTGTGCAAAGTAGTGAATTGTTATGGGGAGAAAATGAGGGAATTTGAAACTCTAATGTTATTTAAATAGTATCTTTTGACATTTTCCATCTTTCTTTGATTCATTTTTACCATTTTGAAGATGAAACATATGTCTAATGAGACTTTGGTAGAAAACTAAAAAGGCAAAGGATCAATATCCCTTGTGGATTTCGGACTTTTGCGCCATTCACCTGCTTTCAGCAATTACAATAAAGGTGGTGATTTCCTTGAGGCTCTAGTTTCAGGTAGCAAAAAAAGAAGAAAATCTATATATCACTTGATTATTTTTTAGTAGCATAATTGCGAGTTTACTTTTGAACTTAAAAAAAAAAAGGGAAAAACATATATAACTTGGTGATCATCATACATCAATTGCCTAGCTAGCTAGAAAGCTGTTTGTAAGGACAGAATCCAAAAGAGTAGGAAGTGTTAGTCGTCCTCAGTATTTGTAAAAAATCTTCGAGTTTCTAATTTTTTATTATTTTTTTGTTTAAGTTCGTCCTATTAGATCTTTGGGCTTAATTCATATGCACACATATTTATATAGCATTTGGACATGTAGACGTACACGTATTGCTTAATTTAATTATATGTTTATTATATATATTTTGAGATCCAATTAAGGTAATCTATATTTATATAGGTGGGTCTGTCATCTTAGCAAAAGTGTGGGATCTCTTTATAAATGTGTAGAAACCTAGGGATTGTATTGAAAAACTATGATGGGCTATTTAGCAAATACATCTATATATTAGGGTTATGGTTCCTGATTGCACATATGCTTAGATCATTAGCCACCTCTAAAAGTCCCCATCTCTTTGAAGAAATCAGGCTGCATAGATTCAAACCCAATCTTCAAATCAATCAATTGCCATGGGTCAAGGTACACGTTTCGATTCTTTATTCTACATAATCTATTGAGTAAGGTTACTTTCTTGAGTTTTATTTATTTAGTTCCATCACGTCCCTCTAAACAGAAAGCCAATTTCATAAATTAGAAAATGGTATGGGTTTGATTGAAAAAACTTGCTTAATGTTTAATTTCTTCATGATGTTTGTTAATTTTAAATTATAGGATTCGTAAAGGTTCAATTTTATGTTTGCGTGTCTTAACTCATCAGTTGCATTTTGTTTTTTTTTTTTTCAAATATTCTCTGTGTTCAGAATATGTTTGTAAACTGTGTTTGCGTGTCCAATAAAATAGCATTGTCTCATTAGTTATCTTACAAAGGTTCTAACTTTTCGGATGTCTATTTACCCCCAAGAAAAATTTCAAAGGTTTATTATAATAGACCACCTATAACCTTTTTGCTTGTTTCGAAATCTAGAGTTAGCAAAAGTGGTATGATTGATTTAGAAGTATCCAATATAAAAAATTTCTTCTAATTATGTGTGTCAAACATGCTAGGACTAATCATGTAGGGCTGGTTTTATTTTCATACTGGTGAGTGATGGTTTATCAACTTTTGGGAGGAAAATCAAATGGTGAAGGGTGATTCTCTCAGTTTATGATATGTTCTTTAGCCACATCAATAATGGAAAGAAAAGACACCACTTTTTCTCTATCATTCTAGATGGGGCCGGGTATATTTTTCAAAATTGTTTCGAAATTGTTGCCTACTCTTTGGCTAATCAGGATGTGTATGGCTTCTCCTATGTTATCTTTCAAATGTATAGTGATAATGAAATTTAAGGCCTTTTTTTCATATCTACAATTGTACTTTGAATTTTTTCATATCATATTTGATAAAGACAAGGTAGAATTTCAAGAAAGGTTTCTTAACATTTCATTCGTACTTCCGATTCTAAAAATTTAATTTGCTAAAATGAAAACTTATGCTTCTGTTATTCTTCTCACACAGTTTTTTTGCTCGTCCCTCTTTTAGATATTGAAATAATTTGAATGGTCTTGTTGCATTTTATGTGCTTGTCGTTCGAGTAAAAGTTTAGGTTTACTTACTTATCAATACAATTAAAGATTTTCATTTCCATCCTACTTCCTCAAAGCTTCATCATCATTTTGTTTCTTGTCATTTTTGGTTGGGGTATGCTATAAGATACTCTCCATATTTATTCTTTGCTGCTTGGAGATTCTTTGTAAGAGCAGGTGGATTATGATATAGGGAACCAAGTTCAATTAAAAATTCATAAAATAAAATGGACTTTTTTTAAGTATTTGAATGAAGTTAAGTTTCTCATCATGCCAGATAATGAGTTAAGAGGCCTAATAGAAAAGGTATTCTTCCTATTGTGAAGTTAAGTTTTACAAGGAAGGGTAAGAACTACCATTGTAAATAAAATGAACTTAGTTTTATTTGTTGATGTGGAAGTGTTATCACTTTAAGGTCTTCACCATTATTGTTTGTTCAAAGCCAGTCTTTATGATTTGAAGGGATGTATATCTTTTCTTTATTGACTATTCTTTTTGCATCTTCCTTTCAGTTTAAAAGCAAGTTCCCCATCGTTCACGAGAAGCACATTATTGAAGCTGCAAGAAAATGTTGTTTAGACTCATCTATTAACGAGTACAATACTACTATTAGATAGAACGAATGATGGAAACAACTTGTGCCATTTGATATCCTTAAATATATGGAAAATGTAACAATTTATTTGCTTTTAATGAAGAAAAGTTAGATTTTCAAACTTTATCCTTGTATGAACAAATCAAATCTCCTAAAAAATTGACACTTAGATGTTTTTGATCAAATTGTTAGCTCGGTTACTGCTCCTTCACACCTTGTTGCGGAATCTTCCCCCATGTGTGTATATATATGTATGTATATGTGTGTATATATATATATATATATATGTGTGTGCGTGTGTGTGTGCGTGCGTGTGTATGTGTATATATATGTATATACATTTATTTATATACAGATCTAGCTAAACAACCTGTGCCTTAGAATTTTATTTAAAAATGGTAAGTATCATTTTAAACAAAAAGAATTATAAATAGAATATTTAAAGAAATAAAATGTAAGATGAATACTTTTATAAAAAAATAAAACATAAAAAATATTAAAGATTATAAGTATAATTTTAATTTCTTAAACCATTAAAGAAATAATTGCAACAATTTAATATTCTTTTGCATTCTCCTTTCAAAAAATAAGAAAAATTATATGAATATAAAGAAAATTGCAAAAGATATTGTTGACCAATTTTTGTGTGGTCATTCATTTTCTTTTTATCATTATGCATTTTAAGAAGCATTATCACCCTCATATGGAAGAATATGATAATGCTCCGATATTTAGGCTCATGTGACGTTTAAATGATGACATAATGAGGGTGTATATATTCGTGTCTAACAAAGTCTATCCCCCAACCCACTTCATAAAAGGATCATATAATGAGGAAATATTATGATTTATAGACATATATTTAGAAGAAAGATGATTAGCAGAATTTTATTTAAACAAAATTCTTGATATCTTTTCCTAACAATAAAAAAATCTAGATATTCTATTTTATTTTTCCTCTTTCTACATCTAGAAAGAAAAGAATACAAAACATTTATAATTTCCCTTATAAAGAATAATTTATATGTGATTATGCTGAATCTAATGGAAAAATACAATTTATTATAACATTTAACTAGCACATTAGACATTTATCAAGAAAATAAAACATAAATAAGAACATTAGCTAAACTTTCTTGCATGAAGTAATTAATATGTACCTCTCAAAACTAAATAAATAAAATTGTATTTGTGTATCTTGTAAGTAAGTTTTTTTGAAACTATGGATCTCCCCCTCCCTTGTTAGTGATAAGGACAAAATAACTTATGGTACGTTCCTTTGACATTATCAACTGATCCTCCCATTGATCTCAAAACAAATGGAGGGAAAAAATAGGGTGAAAAACCAAATAATTATCTAAATCCAAGTTACAAATGCTTCAAATTCTTGTAAATAATTGAATAGATCTATCATGAAAAACCCTTTTGGTTCCTCTTAGCCTTTTTTGCCATTTTTTCATCTATTAATCACCTCACCTTATTCGTCGAGGTTGGATTTATTATTATTATTATTATTATTATTATTATTATTATTATTATTATTATTATTATTATTATTATCATTATTATTATTATTATTACTATTATTATTATTATTATTATTATTAAGGTTAAACACAACTAATTCTATTTGAACTATGCACGAATATACAAGAATACGTTTCGTGTTACCCCACTGATATGGATCCTCATTTGATTGTAAATTGGATTCCATACCTTCCCAAAATCACCTCTTTTGATTAAGAACCTCTATTGAGAATTTTGTAGTTTCAACACTCCAATAGAAAATTTATGAGGATCTAAGCCTCATAAACCCAATATTGAGAGGCAAAACTCAGTCCCAATTTGATAGAAATAACCTTGAGGAAACTAAGGCCTCAAAACCCCAACTACACAAACTAGAAACCTAGGTTTAATTAATTCTAAGAACAAGAACTCTAAGAATCAATTAAAGAAAGGAATTGGATTCATAGATTCCACAATCTAGGCATTCAATTGTTCACAAAACTAAGGAAAGAAACCTTAGCAAGCTAACTAAGAAGGGTGAAGAACCCTAGAGACAATGGAGAATTCCTCACAAATTTTAACAAAATATCAATGTTAGTTACAATGAGCTTTTAATTGGTATTTATCAGCTAAGGTTATCTATTGATTCATGGCTTCAAAATACCCATTATGCTCTTGATTAATAGTTGGAAATAAAGTTCAAATAATAAAATCCCGCCTAAACGTCACAAAGGTTCAAGTCCACTGGGACCCTACCAGCGATGGGTTTTGTCTTCAAACTTCATTCCAGTTAAAAAGCTACCGGCAACGGTAAGGGCAGGGCCTACCTTCGGCGGTAGGTCAAATACATCACCAAACTTGCTCCTTTTCACATCCAAATTGCTCCCTTGAATAATCCTTGCTTCTCTTGAATAATCCTTGCTTATGGTAGATATTATGAGCAACTTGGAGGCTTGTCCTTCATCATCAAAGCCTTCAAATGTGTTCTTCAAATGAAAAAAATATGCCATTAGTCAAACTTCCATCATTATTTTGATCTTCTTTGGCCTTGCATTAGTGAATGGTCCATGCAACAAGTCTTTAGCTTCTTAGCTTTCTCGATTAATATCATCCACCCCTCCATTGAAAAGATTTGTCCTTGAATCTTTACTTACATAAAAAAAAGACAAATCCAAATATGGAAGATAGAACTAATTCAACTGGAAAATCAATTATAGAAGCACTAAAGCATTCGAGAATGTCCAAAGGCTCATCGCTGTAGACATTAAGCTTAGACTTGTGATGAGAAGGAAATTGTTTGTGTCTAAAGTGACCCCAATCCCATCCGCGGGGATCAAAGATGAATTGTTTCATTCAAAACTTCATGTTATTAACAACAATAGCATCATGATCCGTGGATTGGAGATTAACCCTTAGTGAACTAGCTAAGCAAAGGAAGAGCCCTAGAGACTAACAGAGTTTCTCTCTCAAGAATTTCAGCAAAATTCATTCAACTTCCAAAGATTGTTACAAAATGTTATAATGGGGTATTTATATGTGTCAAGCCTTAACCCTAACCAAACAAGTGTTTAAGGGCTTGAATTACTCATTAACCCCTTGATTAAAAGCTATAAAATCAGCTTGCATCGAATTCCCGCCCAAAAGGACGGTTAAGCCTTGCCACTCTTGAGACCCATCGGCAACGGTAGGTCAGACCTACTGTGCGTGATAGGTAGCCAGCGTTCAAAAAATTCCAAACAGAAACCTACGGATACTGGTAGGGGTGACCCTGTCATTGGCGATAGGGTGCCAACTCGTAAAACATTGCAAAAATTCACCCCAAGTTGTCCCTTGTTGATCCTTGACAATTGAACACATCGTAAACAACTTAGGATGCTTCTCTTGAGCTGCAAACTCTCCATCTTCGCTCTTCAAAGCTTCCATTATATGAACAATCATGCTGTTATCTTCTTGAAGCTTGAGTCTCTTCCTTTACACTCTAGTCATCGGTCCTTGCTTTACTTCCATTGATAATGGACTCATGCAGTTCATATCAAAATGAGAGATTTAATTAAGTGTGAGTCTCATAAGTAATGAAGCACAAGTAATATGGGTGGTTAACAGAAGGTACGGTTTGTTCCCAGAAGGAAATCAGTTTCATTAAATATTCTTCAAAACTTGGAGCAAAATTGATATAACTTTTAAAGGTTGCATATGAATTGCGAGATATGAAAGCATAAAATACTTGGGAGAATTAAATTAAGAAATTTACTTCCCTTGATTTTAAGACAGTAAAGGAGATCATTGATACTTGATCTCATAGTAATATACCCCATACTCCTCCTTGAAAGCAAATATTTAAAGATTTGTAAATCAAAATCAGATTTTTCCTGATCACAAATATCCATATTAGAAAATTTCATGTCGGGAATTTGAAAACGTGATGTCTACTCATAATCATGTTACAATCGGGTTTTTCCAACTCAATAAAATATCTGTGAAGGAGAAATTTAAATGGTCAGTGAGAGATTATAAAATCTCAAAGGAGTAGAACAATTAATTTCTGTATAAACCAAAGGGTAAAAAGTCTCAGTATCCCTTGAACTTTGCAAATTTTGGATTTTGCCCTCCAACTTAAAAACGGCAAATTCGTGACGACCTTAAACTTTAAAAAAGTGGCAAAGTTTGCACTTCCATCCATTTTTACAGTTAAGTACTAACAAAATCCACTCACTTGATCTGTATATGGCCTTTATTAAGGATATTTTATCCAATAAGTTTTTATTTTATCCATATTTTAAATTATTCATTTGTAAGAATCTATTTCAAATAATTTATAGGGACTGAAAAATAAATTAATAAAAAAATCTCATTCTTCTGAATTGTTCCGTCTTCTCCTGTGACCTTCTTCTCCTTCTTTGTGTCCGGCGGCACAGGCAAGATATTAATAAAAACTATTTTGGATGTGATTATATTTACAGCCAAGATAATTTTATGTTCTTTTGTTGGATTTTTTTAATGAAATCACTCAGATCACATTTACATATACGTAAAGAAATAGAAATTATAAGCTTCTTTGGTCAACATATATAACTGTCTCCAAGCTTCATTGATCTTTGGACTGTATATTATCTTCTCTATTGGGTGTGAGGAGTAAAAGGGAGGGAGATGCAGTCCATACTGCTCTCAAGCATCTTTGCAGCAAAAAATGTTGGCAGAAGGTTGCAGCAAAAATATTTGACAGTAATGTATACGTGGTGATTTAGGATAGCAAGAAGATAAAGGACTAGACAGGGAAGGGAGATGTAGGGGAAAAAACAAAACAAAAATACGGTAGAGGTCACCGTTAGCTATCAATCGAGGCCGCCGGATGCAGACAAGGAGAAGAAGGTCAGTGGAGAAGAAGGAATCCAGGAGAATTGAGACTTACTTTAATTAATTTGTGTTTCAGACCTTATACTTTTGCACTATTTAAAATGGATTCATACAAATGAATATTTAAAATATGGACCAAAAGAATTTTATTGACTAAAACGTCCTTAATAAAGGTCATGTACAGACCATGTGAGGGGATTTTGTTAGTATTTAATTGTTAAAATGTATGAAAAGAGGGCAAACTTTGGCACTTTTTCAAAGTTTCAGGTTACAAATGTGCCATTTTAAGTTAAAGAGCAAAATCCAAAATTCGTCATAGTTTAAGTGTTACTGAGGCTTTTTACCCTAAACTGAGAAGAAATGGATGAATAGCTGCAAATCTCTCGATTTAGAAGCTTAGAAACTATCAGCTAAAGTTTACATATGAAGAACAAAAAATGTCCACTTCCTATTCATGTTTCCAGTAAGTGGGGAGATATGCTACTATCAAAGAAGAAAGAAGAATTATAGGAAGTCTTCAAAAAATCCGGATCTTGTCTCATACTTTGAAACCTCAATATGCTACTTTTTTTTTTTAAAAAATCCCAATAGCATGACATAATCCCGATAGGCAACGATGATACCGATCAAGGCAAAATTTGACATAGGACTGGTGACAGAGAAAATAGCTGCGAGCTTGTCGCCAACTGCGATAACAGAAATAGTAAACAAACGATGCGCTCTAACCCAAGGGAACATCGATGGTGGTTGCAGGAAAATGAAATTCCAAGGGCTTGGCGTCATTTTTTTTTTTTAAATATTTGATTTGCAAGCTTCTATCGAGCATATAAACATATCCAACCATCAACTTGAGGATGCCAGGTGAAACCCTTCTGTTCATGTTTCTCAAAAGTGGGAAACTATTCCCGATACCAAGTAGAAAAGAAAAATTAGAATAACTCTTCCATAAAATTGCATTTCTTGTCCTGCCACTTGATGTTTTTGGAATCCCGATCAGTCTAATAGAAAATTAATCGGGTATAGATTGGTCATTTCATTTGAGTTTTTCAGCCCCTTAAGAGGGAGCAGAAATCTTCATCAAATTTGTGGTTGTTTCATCTACAATGGAAACTTCCAATCGGGAGATGTTTCGATGCTGAAATGAGAAATAAAAGGGAATTCTGATCCCATTTCCTCATCCCCACTCTTAATTGAAGAGTAGGCCAACTTTCATCCTTGAGGGAGAGCAGCTTCACGGGCCTTCATAATAGTGGGTTTGAAGAGGATGCCCAGATATCTCAATGTTTGTAGTGAAATTGTCCTTTGATTATGTCTATTCTTATCTTCAATTTGAGAAGACAATATCAAAATAGAAACTAACAAGAGAGGTTGGCCAAGTATTTCAAATCAATTATCTGTAATTATAAGTGAAATTAGAAAAGGAAGTTTCATCTGAAAATTAAATGGGTTTAGTGAGAAAACCATCTAATCTTGGTGTTTGATGCTCAAATCTGGGATATGTATTGCAGATATTCCAACATGTTTAGCATGTTTGAGAATGTTCACTATTTTGGAAAGTCTTTATTGTATATAATTATGTTACTTTTTTTATACATGGTACGAATCTTTCAGTTTAGGTAACATAATATTGAAATATGTATTTTAGACATATTTCTCTCCATAATTTAGGACATTGGTAAATGAATATATTTTGCTTCTATTAATGGAAAAGCTAAGCGTTGGAGCTTCCATCTAATACCATATTCTTTTTGACATGGTATGAGAGTCCATCTAAAGAAAAAAAACTTTGGGAAAAGAAGAAATCTTCTCTGCAGAACAGAAAGCAAGGATTTCTCATACTTTTTTTTCTCATCATCACCCCACCTTACTTCTCAATTGTTTTTATCTTATCTACATCACTACTACTTCTCCAATTAGTTCTTTTTTGCTTTCTTTGATCATGTGAAAAAACAAGGATAAAGCCTTCATTGATGATGAAATCAACACTTACGTTATTGCTAGTCATTACCATGGCTATTGTCAACGAGGAAAATTTTTCAAAGAAACTATAGCGGCAGCATGGACGGGGCGACGTCCAAACCTGACATCAACACACTGCACTGTCCCTCTAACAGTCCCACCGGCAGCTCCCCTCTGGCTGACCTGATCCCAGTCATCAATAACAGTGTCATTTGGTCTTCTTGCTACTCTATGGTCCGCAACTCTGAGCAGCAAAATTGTCGGGGTTCTATCATGGGTTGTAGCATCGCTACAACAGCAGTGGGATGGTTATTTTTCTGGTGGGCCACCACAGTGTTCAAACGACCCTCAACAATGGCCTATTTCAACTGGGCCGTATGCACCTTCATTGCGCCAAGGCTATTCTTCAATTCCTTAATAGACCTCTGTGATTGTTGATACAGTAACTTCCTCACCAAAAAATAATCTTTATGGTAATAAAGTTTTTATTTGTCTTTTTTATTCTGAAGCATCTCGAAATTTGATAGGTCGACTTGATTTTTTATTTGATATTCATACTATTTTGCCATATTTTATCAGTTTGCCTAATGGGTCACATACTCTAGCCAATTCTGAAGGAACTGTGTATTTGGGACTAGAATTAATTATTTACAATGTCTTATATATTCCCAATCTTTAGTGTAATCTTATTTGTAGATTGCAGTTGTTGCAATCAAATGCTAAGTATGCAGTTTATTTTTCTAGAAATTTTGGTGTTATACAGGGCCATATGCTGAGAAAGGAGATTGGACTGGGTAAACTGGCATGTGGCTTGTACAACTTTTCCCATGCACAGGAAAATTATATTTCTACCATTTTTTTAGTTTTATTACATAAATGTTTAGGACATCCGTCCATGTCTTTGATGAAACATTTTCATGGTTTTTACAATAACTTGAACTCTTTGCCTAATTGTTTAATTTGCTTTCAAGCTAAGCAATTTAGACATAAATTTCCTTCGAGTGATACCACTTCTAGTTATTTATTTGATTTGATACATTATGATATTTGGGGACCATATAAGGAAAAATATTCTTGTAGGTCCATGTACTTTCTTACATTAGTAGATGATTATTCCCGTGCTACTTGGGTTTATTTGCTTTCTGACAATAGTTGCGTCCATACCTATTTTGAACATTTCTTTGTCCTTGTTCAAACTCAATTTCACAAAACCATAATGACTGTTTGGACACATAATGGTACAGAATTTTTAAGCTTAAAATCAATTTTTCATTTTCCTTTCTAAAGGAATAATTCACCAAACAAGTATTGTATGCTGATGTGTACATCTTTTTCTATATTTCTATATATTAATTTAATCGATTCTTGACATTTTTAATATGTAAAAATGTATATTTTTGCTTAATATCGCTTATTCTTGTCTTAGGTGCTCTTAGGAAGAGAAAACGATGAAAGGAAACGAAAACGGAACGAAAACAACGAAAATGGAGCCATTGGCAATGAAGAAGCTGACCTACCGCGCTAGGTAGGCTAACCTACCGCCGGTGGTAGATCCGTAGATCACAAGGGTGGTAGGTCTCAGCTAGCAGGGTGATTTAATCCCATTTAAACTTTGCTTTCTTGTATTTTCTCTTCTATATAAAGACTAACTCTGCAATTAAGTAGAGACATACAGATTAGGGTTTGGAATAGGCTTAATTAGGGTTAGTATTAGGTAATTAGGAGTAGATTAGATTGAACAATTCTTCAAATTTATGCTTTTATACATTCAATTAGTTAGAGAATTTTAAATTTCTGCAATTTACTTCTTGGATTTCAAGAATTGAAGAATCAATTTCAAGATTTCGATCTTTAACTTGGCAACTCGAAAGATGAGTTTAGAAGACATTCGGGACTTTAATTACGGCTTCGATTTTAATCCTAAGCTTTTTTTTCCTTACTTGTTATTGAATGTTTAATGTTGAATTTAGGTTTTATTGTAATGAATAGTGAGTAGGTCTCTATGTTTGGATGAGGGTTGAACCCTAATTCTTGATTTAAATTCTTGAATTTGATATTTGTTTTGATTTAAGTTGTCTCCCAATTGTGCTTGTTTGCAATTTAATTGTCTTGAGATTAGATTAATCACAACTTTGTTTGGAATTGAAAAAAGAAAGAACGTTCTAGGGCAACCAATTGGGGTTAATTGGGATAATTGATTAGAGATACGATTTTGCACTTTTAGGTCCTTTTAAATCACCTAATTTTATTGCGCTCATAATTTGTTAGGGAGAAAAGAGATTTTCCTCTAAGGGTTAGTGAGTAAGTGGCTTTTGCCTAAAGATAGAGATTGCTTGACTTGAGTGATGACCCAACTTAATTAATTTAACATCGTTTTCATTGAAGTTTTTCCAATTGAATTAGCAACGAGGATTACGGGGAGTCCACCACCCAAACTCTTGCTTTATTGATTTTTAAAATCCTAAGTTTTCAATGCTTTCTTAGTTGGTTAATTATTTTCAGTTTTCTTTTATTATGTTTTCTTCAAGACCATTCTTTTCTTCGACTAAACATTAGAGACACGATTAATACTTTCACATTTACTGTCCTCGAGAGGTTCGACACTCTGGTTGAACTCACCACTGCAGTATTAGGTCCACTTGCCTTGCGTTGTAATGATTAGGAATCCCCGTATTTTAAAACAAACATCAAGTTTTTGGCGCCGTTACAGGGGAGGGCAGCTTAAGGAAAATCGTTTATTTAGTGCTTTAGTCTTTGTTTTTGTTTTTAAATTGTTTTGCTTTGTTTAGTACTATTGTTGCACTTGGGTGTTTTTGGTATGGATGTTGTGTATTCGGCTTATTATTTCTGGAACCTGTTTCAATTGCTCATCCAATTATTTGTTCCAGGTTTTACGATACAGATACTGATAATACCATAGTAGCTCGATAGGCAGCAATGTTAGAACAAATAGTGGTGAACATGCCTTTCTGCCTCAATATACGCCTCATCAGCCGACCATGTTCCAAGAAAACTGGCAGGGGTACAACACATATCCTAGCCAATATAGTTCAGAGTGGAGGAATCAGTAGAATATTCCTTGGGGAGATTATACTCAATATTCAACACACACTTATACTCTACCAATACACCTATCACCTCCATGGCCTAATTTATAAAATCTTGTTTCAAAGTATATCGATTCGCGAATATCAGGGTGAAAAGTGTAGAAGCAGTCAAGAGAAACCAAACGGCTTCCATCCATAACATGGAGAATCAAATCGAGCCTTTAGCAAAGATGATCGTTGAAAGAGCAGTTAGTAATATCTCTAGTAATACGGTTACCTTGCAAGATGCAAAAGAACAAGTGATGAAAGTTCCCATGGTTGTGGATAAAGATGAGAAAACTGCTCAAGAACAGCAGGAGTCCACTTCCCCAAGACTTCAAGAACCTCTACCGCATACAAGTGTGGTGAAAGAAAGTAAAAGAGAAGAGTTCTTGCCAGAGAATAAGAGTGAGTTTGAGGAAGGTGAGCCAGAAAGGAAAACGAGAGTCTCATGGAGAATCAAAAGAATCATACAGAAGAGCGACAAGAAATAGAGATAGACATTGTCGAAAATAGTGAGGGAGTGAACCTCCTTATTAACGAAACTAACTCTGTTCTCGTTAATAATTCTTTATGTATGGAGGAATTATGGAGGCAACATAAGGAGAATAATCAGGAGAGGAGACATGTCATGGAATTCAAAGGAAATTACGAGAGCATTGGAAGAAAATGACCCTTATATTATGGAAAATCGCGATGAGTTTTTCTTCAAACTCAACCCTTGTTAAACTTTTGTTTTCCATAAAAGAGTTAAAATTATTCATTATTTGTAATATCTTTCTCGAGCTCCATCTTAAATTTTTGATTTCTTTACTTATATGGGGTTTCAAATTCTTTCATTTTTATTACAAAGAGGTAGTAAATAGCCATCGCCTTAAACCATATTTTGTTGAGGACGTGGGAATCCTTCAGAAAAATCCCTCGTTCTTCCAAACGAGTAAGATTGGTCATATTGCCATGTTGTAATTTGTGTTTGTATATTTATTTTTCCCATTTTCGTACATTATTTTAGTTGAATATTCCTAATCGTTTGTTGATAGTAATGTAAGTCTCTTAGGAGAGTTGTTTGTGTGCTCAGACTAACCCTTTGCATTGCAAGTGTCATTAGATCGGTCTGGAGTGAACTAAGGAGCTGAATCACACCCAATTAAAGACCTTCCAACAGGCCCGTCAGAAGCCTATTGCGGACGGTAGGCTTGACCTACCGAACGTGGTAGGTTGGCGACGTTTTCTCCCCTATGAAGGCAGAAGCCTACCGTGGAAGGTAGGCGCAACCCTGCCATTGGCGGTACGTCCTCCTGGAAGCTACGTTTTGAAATTCTTCTCCAAAGACCGACAAAGAGTTGTTTGCTCAAGCAACCACAGGATAACACTTCTTAAACTCCCTCCCTTTATAGCACTTTCCTTCATGTTATCTTTTCTTCTTTTTATTCATTTTTTTCTTCTATTTGTTTTGTTTTGTGTGGGGATGGCTTCCCGATAATGCTTTATCACTTTATAACTGCAGGATTTCTTCCTATGTATATGTTTGTTTTCATTTTTCTTTGAAGTCGGACCCCCATATTGAGGATAATATGATTTTAATTGTGTGTGTGAGGGGGGCGGCATATTCTCGTCTTTTATTTCGTTTTCCTTCTTTCTTATTATTTTACTTCTAGTCTCTTACTTGAAAAATTCCAAAAAAAATCAAAAAATTTGAAAAATCCAAAAATTTTTATTTGCTTTTCTTTTTCCTATTCTTAAAAAATCCATTTTTTTTTGTTTTTTTGCGGCTTTTAGTATAATATATAACTGCAAAATTCCTTAGGTTTTTTGAAAAAGCCAAATTGCTTAACCTCTTTGAAAACCATATTTACTAATTTTCTTACATGATCAATGGTTTTCGTGCACTTGTGAATGATTTCTTGAGTAATAGAAGCCTAGGAATGTTGGGTAATTAGCATAATGATAATCATTTTTTGGGTCCTTGCTTGCAATTTCATATTTTTTCTGTCCTTAAATGCAAATAATTCTATTCTAGGATAGTCACGAAGATGGTATCTTCGGCCTTCTTTGTACCGTTTGTGCCTTTCTTGCCATATCCTTTATGAAATCAATTCCTAGTTCCCTTTTTGTGCATTTATGCCAAGGGTTTCAATCCCTTATGATCTTTGTTCTTTTAACCTCACAATACTTAAAAATCTCAATTCGTGGAGCTAATAGTTAGTATAGACTTTTGGTTGTTTTGAGTGAGGAAAACGAATAAGTGTGGGGGTGAAGGAGTGAAAAAAGAAAGAAAAACCCTGCAAAAAGACCAGGTGTATTTTGGTAATTTCAGTTGTTCAGTGCCTACGGCTTTTGAAAAGAGATAAAATAAAAAGAAATTGATGCTTGAAAAAAATAGAAAAAATAAAAAAGTACAAAAAAAAAATGAAAAATAGCATAAAATGAAGCCAAAAATATGTGTTTATGTTAAAATTATATTTTTAAAAAATATAAAGCATCTCTCTCTCTCTCTCTCTCTCTCTCTCTCTCTCTCTCCCTCTCTCTTTCTCTCTCTCTCTCTCTCTCTCTCTCTCTCTCTCTCTCTCTCTCTCTCTCTCTCTCTATCTTGTATTGGTAATTCATGAAAATCTTGAAAAAGATATTGTTAGGTGGGGAATGTACCAAATAGAATGAAGTTAACTGGTCAAGGATGAGTTAGAAGAGTCAAAAGACGAGTAAAAAGTTGCTCTTTACTTTTTTTATCTTTTCCTTTCAGTTGTGTTAGCTTTATCTTGTTTGTTTTTATCTCATTTTACCTTTGTTTGTTACCCTATTTATGTTCCTAGCCTAACATTACAAGCCAAAAAGTCCTACCTAATTCGGGAATAACCTAGAACATACTTTAGAGTGGATAAGTGATAGAGAAGTATGAAATTGTGTGCATCGTCTTTTAAAATATTTCATTGTACTAATCATACACACACCATTGATCTGTAATGATTTTTTGTGCTTTGTGGTGGACTTATGATTTTTTCGCTCGTCCATTTTTGGTTTATCTTTGGGGTTGGGCAATGAAGTATCCTATTGAAGTTGCTTTGTTTTAAATTTTTCTAAGTTTTGTTTATTTTTATATTTGCTTTTGTTGACTTTTTTTTTTATTATTTCTACTATCAATGATTATGGCCTTTTTTCTGATTCGAACTGTTTTATTCGGCTTATGTCGTTTTCGTGTTTTGTCTTTCTAAAATAAAAGTTTTTATTCCTCTATTTGCCGGTTTAGTTTATGTTGCTTGAGGGCAAGCAACAGATAAGTGTGGGTATTTGATATGTGTATTTTTGTCTATATTTTTACATATTAATTTCATCGGTTTTTTTTTATGGTTTTAATATGTAAAAATGTATATTATAGCTTAATATTCCTTATTCTTATCTTAGGTGCCTTCTGAAAGAGAAAACGATGAAAGGAAACGAAAACAGAGTGAAAAGATGAAAATGGAGCCATCGGCAACGAAGAAGTTAACCTACGGGGCGAGATAGACTAACCTACCATTGGCGGTAGGTCTGTGGATCACAAGGCAACATTGGAAAGAATCCTACCATGGACAATAGGGCTCGACCTACTGTCTGGCAGGGTGGAATCCAATTCAAACTCTGTTTTCTTGTATTTTCTCTTCCATATAAAGGCAAACTCTGCAATTAAGTAGAGATATAAAGATTAGGGTTTAGAATAGGCTTAATTAGGGTTAGTTTTAGGTAATGGGGAGTAGATTAGATAGAACAATTCTTCAAATTTCGGCTTTTATACATTCAATTAGTTAGACGATTTTTAGATTCCTGCAATTTTACTTCTTGGATTTCAAGAATTGAAGAATCAATTTCAAGATTTCGATCTTCAACTTAGCGACTCAAAAGACGAGCTTGAAAGACGTTTGGGACTTCAATTGTAGCTTTGATTTTAATCCTAAGCTTTCTTTTTGCTTACTTGTTATTGAATTTTTAATGTTGAATTTTAGTTTTATTATAATGAATAGTGAGTAGGTCTTTATGTTTGGATGAGGGTTGAACCATAATTCTTAATTATGAAATTCTTGAATTTGATGTGTATTTTGATTTAAGTTGTCTTCTAATTGTGCTTGTTTGCAATTTAATTGTGCGAGATTAGATTAATCGCAAGGTTGTTCGGAATTTAAAAAGGAAGAACGAACTAAGGCTACCAATTGGGGGTTAATTGGGACAATTGACTAGAGATACGATTTTGCACTTTTAGGTCCTTTTAAATCACCTAATTTTACTACGCTCATAATTTATTAGGAGAGAAAAGAGATTTTCCTCTAAGGGTTAGTGAGTAGGGTGGCTTTCGCCTAGAGATAGAGATTGCCCGACTTGAGTGATTGCCCAATTTAATTAATTCAACATCATTTTCATTGAAGTTTTTCCAATTGAATTAGTAACAAGGATTAGAGGGATTCCACCATCCAAACTCTTGCTTTATTAATTTTTAAAAATCCTAAGTTTTTTATTGCTTTCTTAGTTGGTTAATTATCTTCAATTTTCTTTTATTATTTTTTCTTCAAGACCATTCTTTTCTTAGACTAAACATTAGAGACACGATTAGTACTTTCACATTTACTATCCTCAAGAGATTCGCCGCTCGGCTTCAACTCACCTCTACAGTGTTAGGTCCACTTGCCTTGCAATTTAGTGATTAGGAATCCTCGTACTTTAAAACAAACATCATACAAACTACAACAAAATGGGAGGGTAGAGCATAAACATCAACACATTCTAAATGTTGCACCCGCTTTAAGTCTTCAAGCCTACCTACCATCTAAATTTTAGGGGAAATGCATTAAAGCCGAGGTATATCTTATTAATTGTACCCCTTCTTCCATTTTCCAAAATAATATTCCCACAGAAATTCTTTTTTAAAAAAACTAGAAATATTTCTCATTCGCGTGTTTTTGGTTGCTTGTGTTATGCACACGCTCGCACAAAGAATAAATTCCAACCTTTTAGTCGGCGTTCTATTTTTTGGGATATCCTTCTAGAGAAAATAGATGGAATTTATTTGATCTCAATACACATCATTTCTTTATCTCTTGAGATGTCTTATTCTTTGGAACCCAATTTCCATTTTCCCAGTATTTCACTAATACTATTCAGTCCCATATTTCCTAATTGTACACCGAGCCAACCTACTCTTATTTGGATGTTTACCTTGGCCCATCATTTGAAGCCCAAACCACGGAGCTTCTTATTCACACACCAAATCTCCACCACAAATACTCCTTCACCTACTGGCTTTCCCTTTTCGACCCAACCTACTTCCGGTGAGGGTCCAGCATTTGGTGAGCCCCCATTAGTAGCCCACCTTCCCAATCATTACAAGAATTTGCCCAATTAGTGAAAATTTTATCTCTCACAATTGAATTATATTGTGACATTTAATTATTTTTTACGTATATGTGCTGACATTATATATAATATACTCAAACTATTTATCGTCTTTTGTTTATGTCAGCAAAAATTATGTAATGGTTGAAATTTTGGTTTTTTTGACACGGTACAAGTGTTACTATATAAGTATATTTTGACATAAATGATCCATAATATTTATATATAATGACATTTTAAAATGCATAAAACAAATATTTTATGTCATTTTAGAGTGACAATAATTGTCATTAAAAATAGTTTCAATTAACAATTATAATGTCAACAAATGTAAATACTTTTGACAACAATATATACTGTTATGTAAATTACTACCTGCACAATACAAAAAATCTAAATAACACAAGATATCAATATGTAATAAATAGTTTAATCCACTATTGGAATACATAATTAATTATCCATTCTCCGAGTGTAAATTCATAATACCATAAATATTCAAAAACTAATGCTACTCCAAATATCCCAAATATTTTTAAAAGTCTAAACTTGAACAAAATGCATGATATAAATATAAGAGTCAGCCCTCTTAGAAGTTACTACTAGCATAAGAAGCTTGTTGTGCAACGAAAGTATCACATGTTTTCATCACGTACCACCTACATTCAAAAGAAATTATTATTTTGAGAATAGAAAACTTAAGAATTTTTATACTATTAAAATACATAGTATTTATACCTATTTTTTGGATTGAGCAATTGAAGTTCTATAAGCATCACCAAAAGTTTTTAAGCTCCAACACCAGATAAGGGAGAGAGGAAATTTTGAAATGAAAAGTTAATAACTTATGTAAGAAACATACGGAAACTTGTGTTTATACAACTAAAAAGTGAGAGGGAGAATCGATGTGCGGATTATTTTTGGCTAATTAGTCTTTACAAACACATAGGTCATTTACTAATGCCTTTAGTATTGCACTTATTATGTATAGAATATAGTAGCTTCATATATGAATTAGTTTTAAATAAAAAGAAAAATTAGCAGCTATTCCAAGATTGAGTCCATAACATCACTAGACTTATTCAAGGGCTTGAATGGGTTAAAGCCCTTCGGTTGCTGGTCTGGTAAATTATTGGTGATGAGGGAGAGGCTTTAAGCCACCCTGATTCTCTCTTTTTCTTCTACTACGAGGGGGCTCTACTTAGATTGATCTTGAATTCTCTCTTGTTGCTATTTTAATGGTCTTCTCTTCCGCTCATCTACTATTGCTAGGTTGTCTTTTTTCATTTTTGGCGCACAAGATAGCTAACGCGCAGGACACTTTTTTTTAAAAAAATCTGAAGTCAAACAACGTCGTTTGATTAAGGAGTTTTAAGAAAAAAGAATTATTAGAGAGAGAGAGAGAGTTGAAAGGGACAAAAGGTATATCAAAAACCCTAAATCAATTTAACAGCCAAAATTTCGAAACATTTCTTTTATGTCTCTGTCTTCTCATGAGTTGTTGCTGTCAACTGCCGTTCCTTTGCCGACACCGGGGCGTCGCCGTCCTCCACCCCAGTTAGCACGCTGCCTGCTCTAATTTCCAGTGCTCCTCCTACTGCTATTACAGAAGAAGGTAGAATCGATATCTTTCTCTTTTTATTTTTCGGAGAATCTCTATTTCCTCCTTAATCCTTAGCATTGGAATTTAGATTGTTAGTTTATATATTGCTGGACTCTTAGTTTTTTTTATTATTAGTTTATTATAAATATGTTTAGTGATGACTTCTTTAATTTGAAATGTTTAATTCTTAATAATGGATTTAACTATGAAAAAATATTTAGAAAAATAAAAGTAGAGTTCAGCCAATGGGAGAAATGTTAATAGTGAATATAGTTGTAAGAACCCCAAAGTTGAAGTACCGAATTGTGTTGGTTAGAATATAGTGTAAATAAAAATGTTGCAAATTGTTTTCCTTGCTACTTGTTTGCTAAAGGTCATAAGAAAAGTGATGATGCATTTGCTAAAATTAGATTTAGAAATTGGAAAAATCCTAAAGAAAATTAAAAGCACATGAAGGAGGTCCAAAACGTAAACATTCTGGTGCTGTAAATCAATTTTTGGGATTCAAAAATCAAAAGTATAACGTGGATTATATGATATCGGGGCAAACGAGCCAAATAGAGGTTGATTACCGCACTTGGTTTACTACGGTTGTACGAGTGATTTTGTTATTAAAGCAGGGTTGTATATTTCGTGGAAATGATGATTCAGCAACTTCAATTCGACAAGGCAATTTTCTTGAAATTTTGAATTGGCATTGTGAGTACAAGGAAGAAGCAAACAAGGTAATGAACTGAAATGCTCTGGGGAATAATCAATTTACTTCTTAAAAAATTCAAAAAGATACTATTCATGCTTGTGCAACAAAAATGAGAGAGGCTATTGTTAATGAGATTAGAGACAATTTATTCCTCATTTGGTTGATGGGGCTTGAAATAGTTCAGTAAAGGAGCGAATGTCTGTGTTTTTGAGATTTGTCAATGACAAAGGAGAAGTGATAGAACGTTTTCTTGGAGTGGTACATGTTAGTGACACTTCTGCACAGTCTTTGAAAAATAGTATTGATGATTTCTTTGCAAAACATGGATTATAACTGTCACACCTTAGAGGTCAAGGTTATGATAGGGCTTCTAATACGCGTGGCGAGCTTAATAGACTGAAAAAAATTGAAATGAAAACAAGCACGCATATTATATTTATTACTTTGCTCACCAACTTCAGTTAGTTGTTGTGGCTATGGATCTGTGAGTAGTTTTTCTGATCATGTTACTATGATTATGAATTTTGTAGGAGCTTCATGTAAAAGAAAGGATGCTCTTCATCAAAAGCATTATGTTGATCTTGTTAAACTTCTACGAAGTGGGGAAATTGATACAGGTAAGGGAAAGAATCAAGAGACAAGTTTAGCTCGACTAGGAAATACTTGTTGGGGTTTTCACTTTAAAACGCGTTTTCACTTTAAAATGATATCCCGACTTTTTGAGTATGTTGAATGCAAGATTGATGTGCTTTCGTCTATATTTCATGAAGCTACTGATAGAAGTAGTCGATGCACTGGTCAGAGCTTGGTTGAGAAAATGTTGAAGTTTAAATTTTTATTCATTGCTCATTTAATGGTGAATCTATTGGTAAAAACAAATGCATGGTCACTGTGTCTACAACAAAAGAATCAAAACATAGCCACCGTTGTAAAGATGATTAAAGTAGTGAAAGATGAATTGAAGAAATATAGGGATGATGGTTGGGAGGAGTTATTTAGTGTTATTACTATATCTTTGTACCAAAAGAGACATTTTTGTGCTCAATATGGAAGATGTTATACCAGGCTAGGCTACATATCATAGGAGAGTCGATGGAAAGGAATGATTTATTACCATTTTATTCGTCGAGACATATTTTTTGCTGTAATTATTTTCGTTTCATACTTTATTAGCAAATATTCAATCATTTTTTATATTAAAAATCATTAATGTTCTTCGTATAATTTTAGGTTCTTCATCTAATAGTCAAAGAAATGGATGATTGTGTTATGAAGTCAAATTTGAAGCTACTGCAGTGCGTATTATGCCTTGATCCTAGAGATTCATTTGTTAATTTTGATCATTAGCGGTAACTCCAGTTTGCCGAGTTATATTCAGATGATTTTTCTTTCACTGATATGTTTAAGTTTAAGGCACAACTTGATACATAAATTTCTTACATGAGATCAAGTGATGGTGCAACAACTTTCTCCTGCCTTAATAATATTGGAGATCTTGTGAAGAAGATGATTGAGATAGAGAGTCACAAGTTTTTTTAATTTAGTTTATTGCCTCATCGAGTTGGCGTTAGTGTTGCCTGTTGCGACAACTACCGTTGAAAGATCATTTTTTGTGATGAATATAGTTAAAAATGACTTACATAATAAGATGGGAGTTGTATTGGTTGTCGTGTTAGGTTGAGCAAGAGATTTTAAATCTTAAGAGGGAAGACATCTTGTTGTAGTTTCAGAATATGAAAAGTCGAAGAATAAAATTGTCATCTTAATCATTCACTTTAGATGTTAGACTCTATTGGATATGACTAATCTTCAATAGAATTTGCATTTTATATTTTACAAATTTACATTATTCAGTCTTTATATCAGTGTTATTTATTTTTATATTAATGTTTGATCATTCTATAGTAATCAAACATTTTTAATTTGCAGTTCATATTGGAGGTTGATTTTGATCCTGCACGATTGGTTGCTACCGGTAGCTGCATTTGTATCGTATCTTCGGCTTTGATTGAGGTATTTTTTCCATGAGTGGTGGATGATTACTCCTCGTGAGTGATGGATGATCACTTTTTGTTGAGATTACCTTTTCTTTTTTGTTATTTGTTTCCGAATACTTTTTTACTAGTCAAAGAATGTTGGAGAATGATTGATATATAGTATTTCTTTTAGATTTGGAATTATTTAAGCAGTTTTCATGTTTGGAAAGTGGTCCTTAAATGAAATGCCACCGAAAATGTTAATGTTATTTAACCCTCCAGTCTTTAAATCTTAGGGGTTGTACTATATATATACACACACACACGCACAAGCATATGTATATATACATATATATATCTATATGTGTATACATATATATACACACATATATATTATGAATAATAAGTATTAGTGGATGTCGATTACATTTCCTAGTACTCTATGTATTTTATCATTCAACTTTCTTTACCTCTGCTTTTCTATGTAACCTACATAACTCTTGTAATTGATTATCATTCATAGATTATGTAACCTCCATTGTGGAGTAATAATTCTTAAGCCTATAAATTATAGATTTTCCTCTTGTTCTTTGATCATCTTCTCCATATGTTTTCTCCTAGTATTAATAAAGTGGTAATATTTTTTATGACACTTTATCAACATCAATCTTTAGCAATTGAAATATATCTTTAGGGAAAGTAAGATATATTTATTTGTTTATTTTATATCTATGGGGGTTTTGTTTATTAAAGAGAAAGGAAAAAAGAACTCATTTGGAATTCTTCTTATCTTATAATGAAAGAAATCTATGCCAATACTATTTCTTGTAGTACAAGATTAAGTTAAGGCTCCGGAAGAGCAAGTATAATTTTTCCAAGAGGAAAAAATTTTTTCGTATTGAAGATGCATTATTTTCTTCAAAGTCTCAGAGAAAATTGTTAAGTTTTAAAGATATCCGCCAAAATAAGTATTATATTGAGATAAATAATAAAGATAGCATTGGCTACTTGTACATTACAAGTACGTTTCTGGGAATAAAATTGTATTAAAAAATTACCTTCTTATTCCTCCGGGTTGTGCTACACACATATTATTGCAGCAGAAATATACACAATAGTAAACTCAAAGTTTACTAGTTATAGTGATTTTATCGTTTGACATAACCGGTTTGACAATCTTGGATCATTAAGATACGAAGAATGTTGAGGAATTCATGAAATATTATGGAACATGTAGATTCCTAATTTAATGAATTTCATGTGTACTTAATTTCAATGCAATTTATTCTATAAATATTATCAGTATTACTTTAGGGTTGAATATGTTACTTTCGGAATACAAAAATTGCTAATCGATGCATCGATATGATACTGGCGTGTATATTATTAAATCACAATTACTTGCAGTTTACGATGTCTTAATAACGAGCTCATATGTTAATTCTCCGAAAGACATAATTTTTCCTAATTCTACTGATTGTAATATGTATCTATAGAGATTAGTTTTGAACATCGTATAGAATATGTTCATACACTAATGGTCATGTAGACCATAAATGTATTATTTTATGTCATTAAATATAGCAGCACTTGTTTCGTATTTTTAGATAATTATAGATATTCCTCTTTATTATTGGCTTATGGTCATAAATAAAGTATTTTCCATCTACGAATTTAATGTGAGCCCATTCATTTTCAATACTCCACCAAAAAGTAGATTGATGTATTTATGTTGGTTGTGAATCTCAAATAGAGAGATTCATATATATATATTTTTGTAATATGTCTTCCCAGCATTAAGAGGAGAAAGCATATGGTCAGATGAAATTATTAATTCTTTATGTCTCTAATAAATTTTGAACCAGATTTTCCAAAGAATATAGCCAGGCATGTTTTTGACTAACATCTGACTAAAAATGCTCTTAATATATTTTGATGTGCCTGAAAGAAAATCTACAACAATTGATGTACTTGAGACACAACTGAAACATGATAGATAAGTCAATTCCTTGAATGTGAATTCCTCGTATATGAAATGAGAAAATTTTTAGATGGTTATATTAAAAATCGAGGAAATAAAATTCCAAAATTTTTTTCCAAATATAACCATTGTATTATTTTTAGAAGAAATTCAGGTATCTGAAAATAGTGATATTATGAAATCTCACATAACAGGTCATAATTATGAATGAATGGAATCGTAAAAGTACAATAGTATTCATACTCATAATGTTATTGAATTATACTAATGTTTTCTAAGTCATTTTAAGTCTGCAGACTCAAGATAATATTGAGTTCGCATATGAAGTATAAAAGTTAGTCTGTACAATTAACAAGTACACATTAAGTGTACATAATTTCTGGAAAAAATTATATAGCTGAAGAGTAATCTCAGAGGGATAGTTATAAATATTTATTTGTGACATGTGAACTATGAAATAAGTATTGATTATGAGTTGTCAAATACTCTTCATAAAATCCTGGCATTATTGACGAAGAAATATTATGGTGGGGAATATGATTACTTTTCATAATAGCACACGAAGACATTTGATATACATTTATCTATGTTATCATTTGATAACAAGATGTCCCTGATGGACTTAATATGCCTGAAGCATATAAGTAAATCATTTCAGAAGAATATAATGTAATAATCGTCTTACTGAATCATCATTGAAAATGATAATGAGAAGATCAAGTATGTCCATGTATGATGAAGCATTTTCTCACCTTAGTTAATTATACTTGCCATATATATTTGCTTTGTAAAAGAAATATTTTTATTATACAACTTGGTGATTGACACATTGATGATCTAGTGTACTCCATATTAAGGGGGAGAGTTAGCAGTAGAAGAATGATATCATATGAGAATATTATCTACTTATAAAAATAAGTGAATTAGAAATTCACAAGAATGGTCATTTGCAAATAATTGCAAAGTGTAACCTAGCACTTCATTCTAATGATAAATATAATCTTAAAGGATGAATATTAGATGATGAAATCCCTGAGGAATTAGTAAAGGCAAGTATGATGATCAAGGATTCTAAAATTCATGCTTTCGACTTGATTCATACTTAGAAAAAAAAAGACTTGATTCATAAATTGCACATTCCGAAAATGTTCAACGTGGATAGGGCACATCATTAAAATTTCAAGTCATTGAGTCATTAGATATACAGAGATCTTTTATAAAGAATGTTGAAAAACCATGTGGTCATGAAGCACCAGGATCCTACACATCTAGTGCACGAATATACTTGTTTTATGCAATTTGATATTTCCATTTTATATATGTTTTTACAGTGTTTAATCTTTGGTTTTTGAAGTATTTATTAATAAAATGGAAATTTTATCCTCCATTTCTTCTCTTTTCTCTATAGGTATGTCCCCGATGAGTTAGAAAAAAGAATGAACTGAAACGGGAGCATATGGATCAAGAACGGACCCAAAAAAAAAAAAAGAAATATAAAATTCCAGCAAGTGGGCGGACATGGCCACATCACCGGCCGGACTGGACCAAAGCAACACTCAGGAGTAATAATTCAACAAGGTTAGGCCGGACCTGGTCGCCAAAGTGGCCAGACACGGCCGGTCGCGAAGCAACGTTAGAACTGTAATTTTTCTGGCTTCTTTTTAACTACACTTTGAATTATTTTAAACCTATTTTTGTTTAGAGTTTCTAGGGAGCAGACATAGGTGATTTTTGAGAGAAAATCCTTCCAAAAAACTTCCTCTAATCAACTTAGATCATTAGTTAGTTTAGATTTTCAAGTTTTAAGAGTTGAATTGAAGGCCATTGTTTGGGTTTCTTTGGGCAATTTTGAGCGAATAGTTTGCAAGCTTTGGAGTCGTGAAACATTCAATAATCTCCTAAGCATTATTTTCTCTTATCTTTTCATGAATTTGATTATAAATTTGTGTTTATTGACAATTATTAGTGGCTAGGTTTATTTTGTTTGAATGGGGATGAACCCTAAGTCTAGATTCTACTTTGTAAAATATGGGTTCATGAATTGAATTTTATTTGCTATTCGTTTTTGTTTGATTATTTAATTGTTTATTCGATTTCCATAGAATCGTTTAATTCTCAACAGTAATTGGAAGTGAAAAAGGAAGATTGATCTAGGGAAAATAATTAAACAATAAAATTTGGTAATTGAGTAGAGATACTAATTACACTCTTAGGCCATTAATTCATTCGTAATTGTAAGGCATTCATATCAATTAGGGAGAGAAGAGATTCTTCTCTAACGGTTAAATTAATGTAGTGGTTTTCTCCTAGAGGTATGGATTTACTGATGTTCGTGAGTCAGACCCAACAAATGCTTTTAACATTCTTCTCTAAAAAGTTCTTAATTGGAGCAGATAAAACCTTAGGGGAATTCCCCTTTTCTTCAACCTCGTGCCTCGTCCCTTCTTGCTCTCAGTTCTCCTTCTCTCCATCCCATCACATCCTCTTCCTCCTACTTCCACTATTCTTCCTCTTGTCCTCCACCCTTCCTCTCTCAGTACCTCATGTAACCACCACTGCAACACTACCATCCTTCTTTCTCCCATCTTCACTCCTCTCTTCTTCGTTCACCTCTCCTATAGCACCGCCTCTTCCATCGACATCCTCTTCCTCCATTCTTTTGCGATCTCTACCCCCTCTTGGTTCACTCTGTTTTTCTCCTTCTTCCTTCTTTTAACTCCTTCTTCCTTTCCTCTCCTTCTCTCTCTTGGTTTCTTCTTCTTCACGATTGCCCTCCTATCCACCATCCTTCTTCCCCCTCTCGGTTCACACCATCACCCCCCATAAAGCTTTACCACTACCATCTCTCTTCTCCCCATTCCTCTTCCTTCTTTTTTCTTCTTCTTTTGCCTTTCTTCCCACTGTTTTTCTCTACTTCTCCTTCATTTTTACCCTCCTTTCAACACCAAGACAACAACCAACCTTTGAGTACCTCTCTGTTCATTGCCTTTCATCCTTTTCTTCTTCTCTTTTTACTCTAGTCTCACCACAGGTTCTCCCTCTCGAGACACAACAACAGCACGACCCTACGTTTTCTCTTGAGAACAATATGGGAGCACTGACCATCTGACTTATTCCGTAGACTGAAACAGAATGACCTCACAACTCAGTTTTCATAGCAACAAGCAACACCTATACTCATTGCCTTAAGTTTTTCTTTTCTTAATTTCCTTTTTGCTTCGTAATTGAGTTCTGTAAATTTGTTTGCTTACTGGTGTTTTCACTTGTTGCTAGATAATTTGTCATTGAAACTTGCTGATCTTGTGGAGCTTTTGATTCCTGTTCTCACACAAGTCACACATGGGCGACGTATATTATTTCTATACCGTCTTCTCTTTTTCTGTGAATTTCCTTTCTAGGTCAATTAGTTCTCCATTTTTATTTGTCACTGTTATGGTTATTCCTTGTTTGGGCAGTTGGAGTAATTCTCTGAGCTCGTTTTTGTTCCTCCACACTATCTTATTGCTTTTAGTTGCATTTCTTGTTTTTGTTAATTTAGTTTTGTCACCTCATTGTGTGTTTTGTGGAACTATTTAGAGTTTTTGAGTTGTGTGCTCTTGTGTTAAAAGTGTTGGTGGTTGCTATATTTTATCTTGGAATATTTTTTGTTGCTTAAACTTTGTTGTGGTGCGATTGTCTTTTCTTCCTTCTATTTCTTAGAGTTATGCCTCCCTGTAACCTCACCGCATCTAATAAAAGAACTCGGGCACCTGCAGGCCCATAGCTTAACGAGCCTATCCTTCCTTTACCTCATAGAATAATCGATGCAAACAATATACTGTGGTATAATGGCCAAATAGAAAAATAAACTTGTGGTTGAGCGCACCATAAAAAATCTTCTATAAAAAGTAAAGTAGGCGTTCTAGCTCACTTTCAGGCTATAGATGGAATGCATTGCTCATAATGACAAGGAAATACTACCCTAATCTAGTTAGAAATTTTTACGCCAACATGTTCTTCAAATCTAACACGTATAAAATCGATATCACGACTACCATAAAAGGGGTTAGGATTCATCTTAACCCAGCCATCCTCCCACATATCATAGGTATACCAAATTAAGGGCATTCAGTTTTCTTTGAGCGTGCTTCCACGAGTATAGTTGAGGACCCAACTTGGGTCTATTGTGAGTCGTTAGCTAGGTTTGGTGTCCAGGCACATCTTTTAGGAAAGAGGATTGTTAAGTCTAATAGTTTAGAGGGCACTTAGAAGGTAGTATCACTTCCCATAGTCACAAAATTTGTACCTCGATCTCCTAAACAAACAAATGATTTGAGGATGATCAACGTTTATATCATGGACAAGATGAAAAGTTGTTCCCCCTTCTCTCTCCTCTCTTTGCTCATCCTCTTTCTATTTGGCATTTCTTGGAGCCCTATGGATGATAGGGTTATTGGTTTTTCATTGCACTTATCTCGTGTCTTTCACCACTTTAATATTGATTGTTCAGGTGAACTACGAGAAAGCACTTCCGCTTTGAACGTAATCGATACAACCACAAAAGAACGAAGTCGTTATTGGTGGGATAATGGTGAAAGGAGGTGTCGCCCTGCAATTCAACAGTAAGGGGCGATAAGCGAGCCCGAGCAAAGGCAGAAGATGCTAAGGACGATTTCTGGGCCATTGTGATCGATTGATTGGAGCATCTTCAAATCTGGCAAGAGGAGATCTGGAACAAATTGAAACTCCACCAAGAGAAAACCTATAATGGACTTCAAAGTGTGGAGGAGATGATGCAAAGCCAGCACATCATGCTCAGTTTTCTATATTGCCGCTTATCATCGGATGCGGGATCTAGTGGTGGTGGTGCTGCACCATGAGGGAGTTTTCTTTTTTCTTTCTACAATTTTTATTTTTAGTCATTTTATTTAGCTTCGGGATGCTTCCCCTATTCTATGGTTGTCTTTGTTTATGTCTTTGTTTATATTTTGTTTGTCTTTTCATTTTGGGATTGCTTCCGGTGTGTGCTTGCCTTTTTCATTTTTGGGACTGCTTCCTTGCGTGATTGTTTCTTATTTTCGGGATTGCTTCCCGTGCATGTTTTATGCTTTCTTTGTTTATGTTTAGGTTTACTTAGTTCTATTTTACTCTTTTTCTTTTTCTTGTTTTTATTTGGTTGTGATTCCCATATTAAGGACCATGTGGTTTAAAATGTTAGAAAATGCTTAGATTAGGTTTTTTCTTCAGTTGTTTGAGTTTTGTTATATATAAAAACCCAAAAATGTTGAAAATTTTTAAAGTTCCAAAAATATTGTTGTTTTTATTCTTAAGGTTTTTAGTTTCCTTTGATAGTTTTTATGTAAGTTTAAAAAAAAAAAATCAAATATTTTTAAAAATCGCAATAATATTTTGTTATGTGTTTTTACTTTTGTTCTAATTTTTATAAGAAAGCCCAAAAATAATTTTAGGTTGTAGTTTTCTTTCTATTTTTTTATAGAGAAAGAAAAATCCAAAAAGATTTTTCATTTTTCAAAGTCACCATTTGAGAGCTTGAATAGATTTTGCTTTAGTCATATGAGAGTTTGATGAAACTTGTTGCTTAGCTCCGGTGTGATATCATACACTTGTATGAACTTTTATGGATTAATGATCTATAAGTACATATGAGTAAATAAATGCCCTGAGATTTACCTTGTCACGCCTTGGTGCAAAATTTTATGGATTAATGATCTATAAGTACATACGAGTAAATAAATGCCCTGAGATTTACCTTGTCACGCCTTGGTGCAAAATTGTGTCTAGCTTAGGTCGACCCCAGAAATGATGGTCTTAGGCATTCTTTGACCCATTTGATCCTTTCTTGCCTACCCTTCAATTTTCAATCCTTAGTACCCTTTTTTAGCCTAAATTGCAAAAGGGTTTTAACGCTACTTTTCTTTTTTTTTTTTTTCAAACTAACAGGATATATTTAAACCCTCAATTGTGAGAGCTAATGAGTCTTTGCATCTTTAATTCTCTTTTGAGTGAGGTACATAGATAAGTGTGGGAGAGAAAGTGAAGATGAGCGTTTTATGTAAATGGGTATTTTGAGAAAGTTTGTGAGAAAGAAATCAAATGAGGGGTTTGGAGTAAAATGTGAGAAAATTCTATGTGTTGATCAAAGGTTGTGATTCTCAATCTTGTTTTGTTGGGAAAAAATAAAAATTAAGGAAGAAAAAGAAAAATGAGAAAAATCAGATGAAAAAAAAAAAAAGAGAAAGAAAAGAAAAAGTGAACACTTGAACTATCTTCTTTAAGCTTCTTTCTTAAAAAAATAAATTGTTATACACCTCCTATTCTTACCGTAAAACTTTCTTATACTTTATATGGGATTGATAATGGTTGAAAATATTAGGTGCGTATATATTTATTGGAAATAGAGAAATAAATGAGAGGTAAAGTATTTCAGGGGTAGAGGGTAAACGAGATTGAAAAGTGACTTGAAGGTTTTAGATTAGACATCGATGTTGTTTTACTTTCGGTTGCATTAACCCCTCTTCTCTTTGCTTTTGTTTTCCTTTTCCCTTTGTTTGGTATCCGTTTATGTCCCTAGCTTAATATAAGCGTAAGGCTTTAGACCACGCTGTTAGGACGCATAACCAAAGGTAAAGCGTCACCATAATGAGTGTATGGTGACGTTTTTTTGCGTCACCATAAGGGTACTTTCTAGTAGTACTTGAAAGTCCGACCTAACCTAGGGATGACTTAGTTGGACAATAAGTTAATAGGTAGTGGAAAGTCGAGTGGATGAGCATTATTGTTGAAGTGAATTGTTTTGTTAATTTCCTTATAATCCCTTTGCATTTGTTTAAGCTTGACATAACTAGTCACATACACACACATTGTTGATTCATAATCGTTTACATGAGATGTTTGGTGGATCATTTTAGCTTTGTAACTTTTACTTGGATGAGTTTTGTGTAATTCTTGTGAAGTTTAGACTTGTATAATTGTGATGATGTCATTTTCTTAAGTGTTTCAAAAGTTTGGTATTACTTTGATTGTTTTCGTGATTTTAAGTTTTAATTTGTTGTTTCTTGGAAAGTTGTGTTCTGTTTTTGCATCTTTGCAGTTGTTACTTTAGTTTGTGTTGCTTGAGGAAAAGCAACACTTAAGTTTAGGGGAATTTGATATGTCCATTTTATATATGTTTTTACAGTTTTTAATCATCGGTTTTCAAAGTATTTTACTTGTAACATGGAATATTTATCGTCTGTTTCTTCTCTTCTATCTATAGGTATGTTCCAAATGAGTTAGAAGGAAGAATGAAATGAAAGCGGGAGCACACATAGCAAGAATAGACGGAAAAAAAGAGAAGAGATATAAAATTTCAGCAAGTGGTTGGACCCGGCCACATCACCAGATGAATCCAGCCGAAGCAACACTCATGAACAGAAATTCAGCGAGGTCCATCTAGACCCAGCAGATCGCATAGCGGGGCCAAAACTACAAATTTTCTGGCTTATTTATAATTAAACTTTGAATGTATTTTAAACCTATATTTGTTTATGGTTTTTAAGGAGCTCAAAGAGGCAATTTTCGAGATAAAAGCCTTCCCAAAAACTTCCTCTAATTCAGTTTGGTCATTAGTTAGTTTAAAATTTCAAGTTTTAAGAGTTGAATTGAATGCCGTTGTTCAAGTTTCTTTTGGTGATTTTGAGAGAAATATTCGGGTAAGCTCTGGAGCCATGGAAGCTTTAATAATATCCCCAAGGTTTCTTTTCTCTTGTCTTTTCATGAATTTGATTATAAATTTGTGTTTATTAACAATTCATTAGTGGCTAGGTTTATTTTGTTTGAATGGGGATGAACGTTAAGTTTGATACAATTGCCTATTAGGTGATAATTTTAGATTACTCCTTTTTTCTAAACAACACAAGTAGATGTTCATTGTAATTCTTCTCCGACCAATGATTTAAATGTATATTGAACTTATCATTTGATATGTCCTTGAAGTGATTATCTCGAATTTTGAGAAATAACTCAGCTCTTGTAGAGATAGATATATAAAATATTGATTATTTTTATGATCAACACAAATCATGTCATGCATTGACATACACCATGATTGTGAATATAGACAAATATAGCAGCCACTTCTTTAACTTGTTGAAAAGAATAAGAAAAGATAAAACAAAGTTTGAGAATATGTTAAAGGACATAAGAGAAAGTTACCTATTCATGAGCTTCTGAAAAGATATAACAATAATGTGCAAACAAGTTCTATCACTTATATTTTAAAGATATATCCACTAAGACATTAGTGATAGAAACATTTGAGATTGTTTTTGAATGCATCAGTCCACATATAAATCTATAGTGCTTAAACGATTTTATATGTATAAAGCACACCCTTTGAACACACCTATGGTTGTAAGATCACTTAATGTGCATAGAGGCCTTTTTTGGGCTTGTGAAAATAATGAACTACTTTGTCCAGAAGTACCCGATCTTAGTCCACTGCCCACTCGGTACAATAGATATTGGTCTTCATTATCCTAAAGAATTAAAGTCTTATTTGATAAGGTATGCTGATATTGGATATTTGTCCGATCCTTATTATAATGCTCAGTCGCAACAAGTTAATTATCTGTTCACATGTAGAGGTACAGCTATCTCTGGTGCTCTATAAAGCAAAATTCAATTGTCACTTCTTCCAGTTATGCTAAAATCTTAGCGATTTCTTGAAGCAAGACAGGTTGTGTTTGGTTAAGATCATGGTTCATAACATTTGAGGATCCTGGGGTTTATATTTGGATAAGGAAGTTCTTACTACTTTATTCGAAGATAATACTATATGCATTGCTTAATTGAAAGAAGAACCTATCAAAGGTGATATAACAAAACACATATCACAAAAATTCTTTTTTTACTCATAATCTTCAAAGGAATGGTAAAATTTATGATCAAGAAATCAGCTCGAGTGACAATCTAGCAGATTCATTCACTATATCATTGCGAACATCAACTTTTGAAAATCGGTTTACAAGATTTGACTGTAACGATTGAAAGATGTCAAGTGATGTGCTCAATAGAGGAATTAAATCTACACTATATTCTTTCCCGTAACCTAGGTTTTTATCCCACTACATTTTTCCTGGTAAGACTTTTAATAAGGAATTGTCATTTGTCAAAAGATGTACTCTTTTCCTTTACTATATTAGTTTTTATTTTATTAAGTTTTTCCTTTTAAAAGTTTTAACGAGGCATTGTTTCATAAATAAACATCCAAAGGGAAGTATTATGAATAATATGTATTAATCGATGTACATCACAATTTTCTATTTTCTCTAATATGCCCAACATGATAGTTAATTAGTTGTATTCCAGATTCTTGAGCAATAAGAAAACACCCTAGCTAGCTTCTCTATTTAAACTAATTCCGTTCTCTCTCTCACACCTTTTTTTTTTTTTAATTTCTTTAAGTACATAGTAAGTTGGGTAAGCTATTATTTCTATCAAGCTCGATAAACTATTATTAGCATAGAAACTTATTTTGAAACATATATTTGGAACCAACGAGACATTTCTTTAAATTAAAATTAATTTTAATATCTACAACCAAACATTAAAAAGATTTTACTTCCAGTCAGAAATATAAGTTCTTTGTGTATTAATGCACACAATTAATATTTCACAATCAATATCTTTTGTAATCTTAAGTATCCAAATTACCCATTTCTCTTTTCCTTCATATTTTTTAAAAGCATTAATTAAATTTTCATGAAGGAATGCAAAAACACTTATGTGTTTGACTATCCTCAATTCTACTAAACATACTTCTATTTTCGATCAAAGATAGTGTATTAACATTAAAATGATAATATTATAATTATTTGAGAAATTCGTTACATAAATATCCATAAATTATCTTAACTTTTCTCATTTTGCACACAAACTTTTATTTTATCTTTTTATACACATTAACTATTAGCGAACTACCATAAATGTCAAATATTCTATCTATAGTAGAATTTGACGAATTAACTCGTGCAAATTACATGTATTCTACTTATGAAGTTCTTGAAGTGGACAACGAGTCAGATATTTGAATCACACATACTATGACAGTTATATGTTTTTTGATAAGTTAGCCACATGCATTATATATTTCCTAAACTATATATATATATATATATATATATGAAAACAAATAAATCTGATGTGACTGACTTTCGCCACTTAGCATTCACGTGGACATCTCCTCCTTTTTTTTCTTCCTATTCTAATATAAAAGATAGATAATATAAAGGATAATTAATAATGATAACTATCTTCCTCCATTTAACGTGTTATGGATTAAAATTATTAATAGTCTGATAAGAACCAATTATTAGCAAGATTAATAACAGTGAAATTTTAATTATTTTATAATTTAAATTTATAATATATATATATATAATGAAGAAGGGATTTTTAGTTCTAAAGTTTTCTCGAGCTGTCAAGACTGTAGATCAATTTTCTGTAGTTTTTTATTTCGTTAATCAGTGCAATTAGTTTAGGAGAAGTTTTGTCTATTAAATTAATTATAAAACTTAATCTTGTGATAAGATGGTAGCTCAATTTCTCAAAAGCATCCCTTACCATGTGATAGGTCATGCGTTCGATTCATAAATGATTTTATATGATAATAATTGTTTAACTAATTCATAAGATAATGGTCCAAAATCAGACGTATATATTCTGCTTTTCTTATTATATTTTCTTTTAGCTTAAAAAAGGTTGAAAAAAACAATTTTTTGAAAGTTAATGTGAGAGTGCTTTTTAGACTGCTTCTAATTATTGATATAATTAATAATAAAATTGTTATATTTATTTACTTAAAATAACTTTTTTAAATATTTATTTTTAATTGCTTAAGAAAAACATAAGCATGAAGAACATGGTCAATAAGAATATGGTTTTTACGGATGATTTTAAACTCAACTGAATATGTCTACGCACTCAACTGATCAGATTGAGTTGGTTTCGAACTCTCCATATTCAATCCCCGTAATTTGTAAGACTTCTCCTCTTCCCAACAAATCGACCCCCACGTAATTTGTATAACTTCTCCTCTTCTCAAAACCAAACTAAAAAATCCCGTGACTATTATTATTACTGGAATTTCTTCTTCTTTTATGATTACTTTTTTTTTTTTTTGCTTGCTAAGCCTGTATTTAAGTTCTTTATTTATTGCAGTTACTTTTATTGGATTCGAAGATGTTTTTCTTGCCCCTTTGTCCAGATTTATGCTCATTTAGTTTCAGCTTGTCCAGATGTATGCTCATTTAATTTCAGCGTATACTTTTTTGTTTTAGTCCCGAAAGTTTCTTAATTAGTTTTGCTTTATTATTTAGTTCTCAACATTTTGCTTTGCTATAAATATCTTGCTTTTATTTCTCTTGACTAAATTACTCTTCCTAACAGTTAATTTTTGCTTTATTCTATATTTAAATTTTCTTTTTTCATATTGCAGGAAATTTTTGCTTTAGAAAGTAGAAGAAGCAAGATACTTTGCAGAAATAAAAGATACTTCATACAATTTTTCCCCTTTTCCCTTAATTTTATTCTTTTCTTTTTTTGAATTAGCATTTGAACCCTAGGCATTCACTGTAGTAATAGAATTAATTATTAGCGAATTAAGTAACTTTTTTTTTATTTTCATTATTCTTTTGATTTATTTTTATTAGATTGCACCGAGAGACAAATTTTGTTCTCTATTTTTTAGATACTTTTTTTACCATCTTAAAAAGGAAATAAAATTTTAACTTTAATTTTCCCATTATTATGAACATAATGGGGCAATGAATATAAGAATTATTATATTTGGTGCATGAAAAAGAAGGGAAAAAGAAAAAAGGTGGAGCTTACATGAGGCATGAGGAGTTTTTAGATTGTATTTTGGTTACTCTGATGTAAAACATTTTTTATTCTTCATTATTGTTTATTTAAAGATTGAGAAACTGGATTCTGTATTTTCTGAGATTAATAAGTAAATGGTTTATGTACTTTTTTTTAAAAATTGAATTCTTTTACTTTTTTATTCATTTATGTGAAAAAGTGAATGTTCATTCTTTGATCAGAATCTGAAATCTTTATAAAAAGAATATTTGTTTCAACTGAAGGTTTTTCCAAAACCCTTTTGTTACACAAACGATAATCTGGTAATCAGCAAACTATTACAAAAACAAAGGAAGAACATAATATAAATAATCTAATCTATTACAATAATCGGATGATGGAACCGGATAGCAACTCTTAAATGGCTCTTCAAAATCAGAGAGGAGTCTGAAAAACGGACTACTGATTCTTCTTCAATCCAAAGTACTTGCAAAACAAATAAAGAAAATCGGATGAAGTTGGCAAAAATCGAACGTCCCGTTATAAAAACAGACTGAGCAACACAGAAAACTAGACTACCGGTTTTTGTACAAAAGAGGGGAACAGAGATATTCATATGCAAAAAACGGACGAAGAAGGCAAAACTAGAAGACTGGGTTTGCTGTGAAATACAGATTCTCGATCAAACCCTCAGAACAATGGATGAGCCTCACACAAGAACAATCTAATCTCGGCTTTCTCCTTCACAAGCCACCCAAACATGCAGTCAACCAAGAATGGTGACTAATGGCGGCAGCAACAGAAGAATTCACAGAACAAAAAAGAAATGTAAGAAGGCTTCACACAGAGTTAATGCCGAGAGTATTTATAGAGCTCCCAAGATAGATTCGTTCAACAACAGATCAGTCACTTGGAAGACTCATTCAAAAACAAAACAACCAAATCACATGGGAAGACAGTCAAGATTGGGTTGTTACCAGCCCTGCCCGCCAAGCATTTTAGGTTAAAAATAAATTCAGTACTATTTGGGTTGTGAGGCCCAATCCATCTCATCGGGTCATAGAACATGGACTGGAGAAAATAAGAAAAAATGTGTGAACAAACACCCAACATGCCTACACCCTTAATCAACTGAATTATTTACTGTTTTTTTTTTTTTTGGAAACAATTACTTACTTTTTATTACTACTCCTATGAAAAACTCTCTATCTTATATAAAGAATACATTTAACTTTTTTTTTTTTAAAGATGACATAGTGTAAAGTTGAAAATAGTGAAAAGTGGAAAATTACAACATTATAAGTAGTAACAAATTTAAATATTTGAATATATTCAACACCAAAAAAAAAGTATCTGCAATTAATATTCTTTTTTTTTTTAAAAAAATTTATCTATATTCTGTAATATATATTTACATCCTATATGAAAATAACAATAATAATAATAATAATAATAATAATAATAATAATAATAATAATAATAATAATAATAATAGTAATAATCATGCAAAAAAATATTTCATTAAAGCAATCTTTTTTTAAAATGAAAATTGATTAAAGTAATCCATATACATGTTGTCTCACTTTTATTTTTTTTAAATATTTAGTTTTAATTTGATTTTTTTGTCCCAACCGACCATCCTGAACACCATAAAATAGAAAAAAAGAGAAATATAAACCATTGAAGAAATCAATTTCTTCCCTCTCTTTTTCTTTTTGAATCATTTTTTCCTTTTTATACTTTCTCTTTTCGAGCAAATTAGTTAATTAATTTTTACTATTTGTACAATCTTATAAACTAGAGAAGAAAACCATTTCTGCCCTCCCTTTTTTGAATCATTTTTCCCTTTTTATCTTTTTTTCTTTTCAAGTGAATTAGTTAATTAAATTTTACTATTTGTACCATCTTTTATGTACACATAGCACTTGGAATCCATGCCATCAATTTAGATGCAGTGGCAAAAGAAGATGGGATTGAGAGGAAAAAAGAGTTAAAGTTATTACTTTGGTATGTCACTTGCATAAAATAAATTTATTTGAATGTACTTAAATCACTTGGATTAACACTAAAATTAAAAAGTATATAAATTTCTTTTTTACTTTGGACTATATATATATATATACTCTCACAAACAATTTCAATTTTACAAAACTCAATTAATAAAATAATAAATAAATGCATTTCATCAATCATACTAATAAAAAATAGCACAATAATTGATAGTTAATTTTCTAATAACAAAAAATTTTGACCATAAAATAAAATTATATGTTTAATATTTTCTCTTAATAATTTTCTTAAAAACACTAATGTTTATTTTCTAAAAGAGAGTGGTGAAGGTGTGGGGGAAAGAGGGGACGGGACAGGGAGGGGGGACGAGGGTATTTAGGAAAGAGGGTTGTATTTCTGGAGAAGAGGGCGAGAAAAAAGAGGGGGGGCTGGGATGTGGGTGTGGTGAAAAGGGGAGGGAGAAGGGAGTGGGGGTATTGGGGAAAGAGGTTTTTCTTGAGATGGGAGAGGAAGGGTTGTTTGGAAGAGGGATATCTTTTGGGAGTTAGGGGGAGGGAGCGAGAGTTTTTGGAAAAGAAGACTTTTTTTAGGGAGATGGGAGAGAGGAGAGGGAAAGGGAGAGGGGGTGGGGTGTCAGAGGAAGAGGGTTTTTGTAGAGGAGATGTTGGGAGAGGTTTTTTTTTTTTTTAAAAAATTCTTTTTGGGCAAGGGAGGGAGAGGGGTGGGGTGTTTGGGAAAGAGGATTTTTTTATGTAATATTATTTTTTCCATTTCTATTTATATAAGAGCTTATAGATGCTTTTCCCCTTAAACTTATTTGTATTGTGGACTTGGTCCATAAACTTTAATTTGTTGCTTTTAGATACCCAAACAATTTATGTTTGGTGAATTAGGTACATCTGTTAAATTTTGCCGTTAACCAATTCTTTTGTCCATTAAGTGGAGGGCGTTTTTGTCCCAAAAAAATCATCCAATCCTCCACCACTCTTCCCCTATTTATTCTTCTTCCCCTTTCCTTCTTCCATCACCTCTCTTCTTTCTTGTTGGAGAAATCACATCAGTATGTGATTCTCCTAGATTATCTTAGATTCTATAAGAGATTATTTGGATAGAATCCTATATTGATTATAACTAGGATACTTTGTATTACGCTATTATTATAGTAGTATTCCTTATTAGTGGTTGGTTAGAATCCTATATTGATTAGGATTAGGACACTTTGTAGTCTATAAATAGTAGATCATAATGAATAAGAAGACGATTGATTGAAGCATTCTACGCCTTAAATTTCTTAACATGGTATCAGAGCCAGAGCCCGGTTTGAAAAAGACGAAAAAGAAAAAGAAAATATTTCACATCTATGATTTTATTCTCTTTTCATTTAGCTTGAACAATTATTTTCGTTCAATTTGGACAAGTTTTTTTAGGTTTCTAATATTTCTTCTAATTTGCTTCAATAAAAATTTAGGAGATTATATTTTTTTTATAAATCATATTCAAGTCAGGTAGCTTCATCGACAAATATTTGAAGCACCCAGATTTAGAAATTGAAATTGGACATTGATGGCTGCTTTATCGGGAAAAAAAAAAGTCTAAAGAGACATCAAAGGAATTTTCAATGACGGATTACGGAAGCCACTGCGACTGATGGAAGAAAACCACAACAAATGCAACTAATGGAAGAATATCACAATGACTGCGATTGAGGGAATAACCACAGCGACAACGATTGATGACAAAAAAAAAACCCATAGCGACAGCGATTGATGACAAAAACCATAGCGGCAGTGAGTGATGGTAAAGACCACATCGACAGATGGTGGAAGACTACCAGATGTGCAATTTGCACGTTACAAAAAAAAATTGAAAACTGTGGCAAGTTGGACATGTAATTTTTGCACGTTCGAACTTGAGGGAGGGTGTTGGAGATATCACATCAGTATGTGATTCTCCTAGATGATCTTGGATTCTATAAGAGATTATTTGGTTAGAATCCTATATTGATTATAACTAGGATACTTTGTATTATGCTATTATTATAGCAGTATTCCTTATTAGTGGTTGGTTAGAATCCTATATTGATTAGGATTAGGATACTTTGTAGTCTATAAATAGTAGATCATAATGAATAAGAAGACAATCGATTGAAGCATTCAATATTATTCTTCTCTGCGCCCTAAATTTCTATATGGTACATTGGGGATCCTTTTCTAGATGAAGAAGAAGATGCTTTGAATATGGTGACTATAAGAGCTTTGGCTACGCACACTATTGGATATGACTTAAGCCTTTAAAGGGAGAATACCTTTCATACAAAATGCAAGGTGGACGGTAGACTCGCTAACTTCATCAAAGATAGTGGTAGTTGCACTAATGTAGCTAGCAATTATCTTGTGAAAAAATTGAATTTTTGTCTACCTTTAAGCATCCTAATCTTTACAAGTTGCATTGGTTGGATGATAGCGGTGAAGTTAGAGTGTGCAGATAAGTGAAAGTACGTATTGTTATGGGAACATACAATGATGAAGTGGCATATGATGTAGTGCCTATACAAGCTTGCCGCTTATTGTTGGTTAGTCCTTGGCAATTTTATAGGCAAGCCATTCATTATGGGGAGAAGAATGCTTACACATTTGTAAAGGATGGCAAATCCTATACCATGAATCCTCTTACAGCTCAACGAGTCAGAGAAAAGAAAAAGAAAATGAGAGAAAAAGAAATGACTGTGGAAAAGAAAAAAGAGGTAAAGTGAAGAGTGACAAAAATATGAATGATTAAAAGAAAGAGAGTGTTACAAAAGAAAGGAGATATTTCTATGCAAAAGAGAGTGAGATAATAGCAGCTATTGAGAAAGAAGAGTTGGTGTTACTCTTATATTTCAAGGAAGCATTTGTTTCTACTAATGATCATTTATCTTCTTTATCTAGTGCTATTGTGAAGGTAATTGAGGAATTCAAGGATGTTGTTCTTGAAGAGATGCCCGATGGACTCCCTCCTTTGCGAGGCATTGAACATAAAATTGATTTGGTGCATGGTGTAGTGTTGCCAAATAGGCCGGCTCATAGTAGCCCTTCACAAGAGACCAAGGAGTTGAGAAGACAAGTAGAAGAGTTGCTCTCCAAAGGTTATGTAAGAGAAAGCTTAAGTCTTTGTGCCGTTTCCATTTTACTAGTTTCTAAAAAAGATGGTATATAGTGCATGTGTGTAGATTGTAGAGCCACTAATAACACCTCCATTAGATATAGGCATCCAATCCCAAGGTTAGATGATTTACTTGATGAATTACATGGTTCTCAAATGTTTTCAAAGATAGATTTAAAATTGAGTTACTATCAAATTCGCATGAAAGAAAGGGATGAATGGAAAATGGCTTTCAGAACTAATTTTTGTCTTTGTGAATGGTTGAACATGCCTTTCGGTTTAACTAATGCACCTAGAACATTCACGAGACTCATTCATCATGTTTTGAGGGATTTCATCAGAAAATTTGTTGTGGTTTAATTTGATGACATCTTGATTTATAGCAAAACTTATGAAGATCATTTGCATCATCCAAACAAGTTTTGTTGGTTTTGAGAAGTGAAAAGTTATATGCCAACCTTGGAAGATGTGAGTTTTGTTTGGAAAAGGTTATTTTCCTAGGTTATGTGGTGAGTTCTCAAGGTCTTTAAGTGGATGAAGACAAGGTAAAAGTAATCAAGGATTAGCATACTCCCAAGAGTGCATCCGAAGTAAGAAGTGTCCATACTTTAGGAAGCTTTTATAAGAGATTCATCAAGGACTTTAGCTCTATTGCTAGTCCCTTGACGGATGTAATCAAGAAGACGATCAGGATAAAAGGGGAGGCGAAACAAGAAAAGGCCTTTAAATTGTTGAAAGAAAGGTTAAGTAATGCTCATTTACTAGCATTACCAAATTTTGAGAAAATGTTTGACATAGTATGACGCCTCGGGGGTTTGTATTGGAGGAGTGTTAATGCAAAACAAGAGGCTTTTGGCTTACTTTAGTGAGGAGTTGACAAGGAGCTCTATGCATTGTGAGAACATTGAAGCATTGGCAACACTATTTGTGGCCTAAAGAATTTTTAGTCTATACCGACCATGAATCATTCAAGTTTCTCGAAGGACAACAAATGCTCAACAAGAGGCATAAAAGATGGATGGAATTCATAGAGACTTTTCCATATGTCATTCAATACGAGAAAGGTAAAGAAAACATTGTAGCCGATGCTTTATCAAAAGGTACACTCTAATCTATACTTTACAAGTTCAAATACTTGGTTTTGAAAAGCTTAAAGAGTTATATGCTAGTGATAATGACTTCATGGACATATTTGATGCTTGTTTGGTTGTGCCTAATGAAAAGTACCTTATACACGATAGTTTTCTTTACCAAGAAGGTAAATTTTGCATTCCTTCTTATTCGTCTAGATTATTGCTAGTTAAGGAAGCTCATTGTGGTAGTTTGATAGGTCATTTAGTATTTTCGAAACTTATGACATTTTGCATGAGCGTTTCTTTTGGCCTTTCATGAAAATATATGTAAAGAGGTTTACTATAATTCTTTGGAATGTAAAAGGGCTAAATCTACATCTTTGCCACATGTACTTTATACTATTTTAAATGTGCCTAGAGAACATTGGGTAGACATTTCTATGGACTTTATTCTTGGAATATCTAGGTCCCCTAAAGGCATGAATTCTATATTTGTTGTGGTAAATTAGTTTTCTAAAATGGCTCATTTTATACCTTGTAAGAAATCGATGATGCTAGACATGTTGCGGATTTGTTCTTTACTTGTATGGTGCAATTCCATGGCATACCTAGAACTACTGTTTCGGGCCATGATACTAAGTTTCTTAGTCATTTTTGGTGTGTTTTGTGGAAGAAACTTGGAATTAACTTGTTATATTCTACAGCTTGCCATCCATTAACCGATGGACAAATGGAGGTGGTAAATAGAACTATTGCCCAACTTCTTAGGGCCATCCTTAAGAAGAACTTGCACTAATAGGAAGCTTGTTTACCTCATATTGAGTTTTCATACAATAGTGCTCATCACTCTACTGCTTGTTACTCTCCTTTTGAGATTGTGATATAAATCAGGATAATTAAGAGGCTAAGGAGTTATTCAAGGACCAACCACTAGAACAAGATCAAAGAGGATCAAAGGGCATGAGGATAGAATGACAAATGATAACAATGGCATTTATTGAAGAATTCATGATAGAAGGAGTAAAGTTCAAGAGCGAAAGCTTGGATGATGATTCAAATCCTCCTAAGTTCCTCATGGTTCATTGCCTGAACATGGAGCAACCAAAGGAACAAGTTGGAAGAGGAAGAAACCAAGAAAGTGAAGAACAGAGCCTAGGCTCTGTACCTACCGTCCACGGTAGGCTTCTGGACAAAATTATCTATTATGAGCTGAACACCTATTGCAGGCTGTAGGGTGCCTTACCATCGACGATAGGCTACTGTTTTAGCCCAATGCATTTTTTAGGTGGGAATTGCTATTTTAATTCAATTTACAACTTTTAATTAAGTCCATAACCATGTTTAGATTAGGGTTTAGCTTAAACTCTATAAACACCCCTTTATAGCATAATTGTAGGACTAATTGTTGATTTTAATAAAATTTATAAGTTTATCTCTAGGTTTCTTAAGTTTTGAGGCTTTTTCCTTGAACTTCATATAGGGTTTGATTATTCATTCTATTTATTTTCTTTGTATACTTGGATTGGGCTGATACAAGCGTTCTTAATTTGATCAAAATTCCTAAATCTATTATGATCACATCATTGTGATCTTTTTAGAGCTTAGGTCTTTTTCAATTGATCTAATTAAGTAGGGGGTATCCAATCCATTTGTTCGATTAGCAATTGAGGGAAATATCCTTTACATGTGTATTTCGTTCATAGTTTGGGTTGATTTATGGTGGGTGTTGTTGAAGAAGACAAAGTTCTATTGAAGGAAAGGTCCTTGGGAGCTTGATATAAAGATTTTATTCCATTGAAGATCCGAAATCATATCATTTTGGTAATAGAGAAACTTTCAAAGAAAGCTCTAATTTATGCTTAGTTTTTGAAAAAATTTGTGAAAAAAAAGGCAAAAGTATATGATGATCCATAGGAAAACACTTGAATATCAAGTAAATCACAAATAAAAAAGATGATGCCATAAGATTGGCTTGACCTGAAGATGTATTGCCTTATTTTTTAGAACATTTGATATATATCTCAACGTCAATGAGTTAATGATCATTTGCAGTTGGTTTCACTGAATTTGGACTTTATTTGTTAGATCAAATCAATCAAACTCTTGAAAGTGTCCAGAAACTAAACTTGTTTGAAAAGTGTGGATTAAACGCATCATATCTTATCTTATACCAATTCAAATTGGGCGAAAATTTTGCTTAAATTCATCCTCATTAAGCTTTGCTTCTTTCTGGATTAATTTGACTCGATTTGGAATTATACTTTTTCAGTTATCATGATTTTTTTAACAAGGTGCCAGTGACCTTTTGTTTTCTAAAAATTTTGTTTTAGTACTCTGACTTCCTTGTTTAGATTAATTTCGTTTTTGTTTCATCGTTTCTGGATCTAATTGCTTCTTTCAGTTTTTTCCTATTCTTGGTAGTGATCAAATCTATATTGTTAGCTCTAATTGATCTTCGATAATCTTTGAAACTTTTGCACATTAAGTGTTTGTTGAAATTACTCTTTTGAACTTCTTTTAGTACCTCAACTAAGTGTTTAATTGAAGTATGTCTTTGGTTGATTTCCTTAGGTGATTGTGGTAGAGGAAGTTTGAAGGCTCAAAGAACTCTTGTGAGGTGAGAGTTTGGAAAAAGGCAAGAGGGTGACCCTATTTCATCAAAAGCCGTAAGAGAGCCAAACACGAGAGAATGAATGATCATCTACAAGAGTGTATACACTTAGGGAGTGATTTTGAGGTCCTTTTTGTCAGGTTTTATTGATTTTTTGCAGGTTTGAATAATTTAAGTTAAACACGGAAGATGAGTTGCGTCATATGCAACAAACCATAGAAGGATTGGAACGACAACTATCATGCCTAGCAAAGGATATGGGAGACTTAAAAAGAGAAGAGGAAGCCATTTTGGAACAAATTAGTAGAAGAAACCTTGGTGGACATTCAATTCATAATAGTCAATGGGGATATGATATCTTCTCACCTCATACTAGATCTTATGAGCATAATTCTTGTGATTGTTATGAGGACAATAGACTTGGAGCTAGAAATTATTATAATAATAGATTATATGAGAGAGTTCCAAGGAATAAAGTTAGAAATGAAGGGAATTATCTAAATATGGATAAACTATTCCATAAAAGAAGAGGGAATGTTGAAAGATACCATATTGGTTATCATCATTATGAGCATAGCTTTGGTAGTAAGAACATGTATAATGAGCATAATGATAGTTATAGCTATGGAGGGTACAATTGTAGAAGAAGTTCTCAAACTTTGGGAACTACATCAAGAACTTTTAGTTACAAAAATTTTAAATTACCTCTTTTGTGGAACACTTTTGGTCCTTATGATTATGAAGCATGGGAGTAAGATGTGGAATCATTGTTCGATTCCTACTGTGTAATAGAAGAAGAGAAGTTCCAATTGGTGCTAAAATCTTTCTCTTATGTGGTCAATGGTTGGTATGATTGCAATTGTGAATGTAGAAGAAGAATGAGATACAACCAATCAAGACTTGGAGCTTAATGAAGCAAGCATTGAGGATTAAATGTGGAGTTGTAAACCATGAAAGACAAGGACAAGGTCAATCAAAGGTTAAATTCATGGAGTCATTAATGGTTAATAAGTCTCCAAAGGTCAAAGAGCTTTTACGAGCTAAACTTGAAGGAGTTTTAAAATCCATGTTGTGGAAGAGGAACCTTGTTGCATCATAAGTTATAAGAGCATTGAAATTAAAGAAAAAGAAAGGGTGGAAGAAAAAGAGATATTACTCGAGAGATTACATATCTTTGATTCCAACTCTATCCTTTCAAAAGAGAGTGAACATTTTGAGTGTTCAAAAGAGAAAGAGCATGAGCTTGAGAAGAGTGAGAACGTAAAAGAAAATGAGTGCGTCATTGAAAAACAAGGCACCGAAAAATAAGAACAAAGAGAAAAAGAGAGATAGTTTTACTTGAAAAGAGTGAGGAAGTGAATTTTTATGCTAATTTAACTAACTCTTTCTTTGCTAGTGAATCCTTATGTGTGCATAAGTTTGAAGATTCAAGCAAGGATGAAGCAAGAAAGCTTGTCTACAAGTCCATGACCATAAACTCCTTCCCTCTAATTCCTACTAGAGCTTTAAGATTTATTTTAAGGAAATTAAGTTGTTTTCACTTTTTTTTTTGGTGGAAAATGGATATTTATTTTACTTTCTCAACGCTCTTGGAAGTTTATTAGAAAAGAAACAATTCATAGAGTTTAATTCCAATTCTTGTGCAATTCCTAGAGTTGATGCATACCATTTTAATATTACTAATTATGCTTCTTATGTGCTAGGAGTTGAAGATAAAGGAAGGAGCATGGAGAAAGAGCTTGGCACTAATCTTGAAGACTTACCAATAAGCCTATCTCTTAACCCTTCTCTTATGTGGCATGAAGTTTCTTTGTGGAATTAGAATTGTTTCTAGAGTCTTATCTTTCTCATGTGAGCATAATTAGAGATGCTTGTGCTATTTCTTTTGGTGGTGGTCTCTTTCTAGTCGCTACCTTCTACTTCTAAGTGTGTTTCTTCTTATGATCCCTTGAAAAATCAACTTGTGATTAATGATGTTACCGGAGTACCATCTTGTTTTGATTGTGAGTTGGTCCATGATGAATCTTTCTTTGATGCTAAAGTGGTGGCTTCTTGGAGTTTAATTGTGCTTCATTTGATGTTTTTCAAGAAAAGTATGTTGAAAATTGTGATCCTATTTTATCCTTCTTTGAGACTTTCATGAATTACTTTGTTAGAGCTATTTCTTTAAATCTCTCCTTGCCCTTTTTAAGCAACTAAGTGGAATTTCTTTGCCATGAACAAAAAGCTTTCAATTGTAATTGAATCCTTGTACACTTTATTTGAAAACACACTTGGTTTCCAATTTTATCGTTTGCATTTCAAGGAACTTTTATTGAAGGATTTTGAAAATCAAATAGGAACGTATTTTGAGATGATAAAAGTTAGTCCTTTGACATTTGTAAAGTCTATCTCGAGGAAAGGAACATTTGAACAAGTTTGCAAAGAGTTTGTTTTTTGGCATCTTTATTACCATAAACCTTTCAAGGAGTGGTTTTGGAAGAACTCTTGTGCATCTATATGGAGTAAGATTCATATCTTCCTTGGGTTTCTCGTTGAAAGTGGTTATGTTGAGAGAGTTCGTTGGTTCTCATGTTCTTTATGTGGTGTTTTTCATGCTAAGCTTAAAAGGGAATTCGTTGAGAATTGTGATTATGAATCATCTTTCCTTTATGCTTCTATAAAGAAATTTGATGGATTTATTCCTTCCATTCAACTGTTGTGCTTTGTGAGTCATCAATTCGAATTTTCTTGCGAAGAACAAAAGGTTTTAATTGTTGATGAATTTTTGAAAGCTAGGTTGTTTGCAAACATACATGGGTTTCAATTCTATCATTTTCATTTCAAGGAATTCATGTGGTTGTTAATTTGTGGAAAGAAAATGAATGGTAGTTTTAAAGTCCTTAAAGTTCAACTTTGTGATCTTGTGAAAATGATCTTTAAAAATGGTGTTTTTGAACTAACTTTGAAGAATCTTGTTGAGAAACATCTTGTTTATTCTATTTCCTTTATTAGCCTTTTGAAAGATGATATTTTAGAGTAATTTTAATTCAAAATACAAGTTCTGTTATCAAGCTTTTGAGTCAAACCTTTGGTGGTACTTTGCTTTATTATCTAACCTTCAAGCAGTTTTTGGACGAGTTGATTTTTGAGGCAGAATTCAAAGTTCTTCATGTTTTTATGATAAACCAAGATTGTTCTTTTTTGAATGGTTCCTTGGAGCTATTATGGAATATGTTGCATCAAAACTTCTTATTTTACCATCTTCCTTTCAAGGAAATATTTTGGAAACATGATTTAGCAAAAAGACGAGTTAGCACTTCTAAGGATTTTTATGAGATTTATGGGTGGATTGGAAATATTAGTCTTGAATTTCATTGTCTAGAGCTTTTGGTCAAAGAATTGAAGAAATGTTTTGAAGATTCTTTGAAATAGAAAAGAGAAAGGATTTGGTATCTTCAATTGCAATTGAAGCGTTATTTTGGAATATTTTGTATTGTAAATGAAGTAAAAAATGATGTTAAGCTTTTCTATGCCAATTCTTTGATTTTCAAAAGAAATTTTTTACCTAAAGATGTCTATGCTTTTGAAAGTCTTGTGGTCAAAACTTCTTGAATTCTTCAATGTGTCTCTAAAAATTTGAAAATTTATTTATCAAGAATCCATGAAGGGACTTTGAAAAGTGTTGAGAATCTAAGCTTGTATTACTATCTTCCTTTTAAAGAATGTCTCTTTGAAACAATCTTTCCTTGTGGTTCCTTAAACTTGTTAACGAGAAATTCCATTGATCCTCTCATTACTCATTTCTATGATTTTCAATCAATTGCTTGGATATTTGGAAACCATCAATTTGTTTTGATCTTGTGGAATCTTAAGCATTTTAGTTTCTTCTTTTATTCTACGAGATTCAATGATAATGTTAGCTTTGAGTTTCATAGGCCTTATAACTAGAGTCCTTGCTTGTTTGGTTGATAGATGGTTACTAGATTTAATTGTTTAACTCTTAGCAATTATTGGATTGTTAAGTCCCTTCTAATCTTGCCCGCTTTTTGTAGATATTTGAAAGATAAGATTTTAGGACGTATCCTTTTAAGAGAGGGGGTATGATATGAATCGGGATAATCAAGAGGCTAGTTCAAGGACCAATCACTAGAACAAGATCAAAGAGGATCAAAGGACATGAGGATAGAATGGAAAAGGAATGATAGCATTTATCGAAGAATTCATGAAAGAAGGATTAAAGTTCAAGAATGAAGGCTTGGAAGATTGTGGAAATCCTCCTGAGTTGCTCATTGTTCTTTGTCTAAACATGGAGCAACCAAAGGAATAAGTTGGAAGAGGAAGAAACCAAGAAAGCGAAGAACAGAACCTACAGGCTCTGTACCTACCGTCCACGGTAGGCTTCTGGATAAAATTCTCTATTATTAATTGAAGACCTACCGCAAGTTGTGGGGTACCCTACTGTTGATGGTCGGCTACTGTTTTAGCCCAATGCATTTTTTTGGAAAGAATTGCAATTGTAATTCCATTTAAAGCTTTTGATTAAGTCTCTAATGTGTCTTGGGTTTACCTAAGACCATGTTTAGATTAGGGTTTGCTTAAACTCTATAAATACCTTTTATAGCATAATTGTAAGACTAATTGATGATTTTACGAAATTGATGAGTTTATCTCTGGGGTTCTTAAGTTTTGAGGCTTTCTCGTTGAACTTCATCTAGGGTTTCATCATTCTCTACATTGATTTTATTTGAATACTCGGATTAGGTTGATCCAAGGGTTCTTAATTTGAATACAATTTCTAAAACTGTTATCATCACATCCTTGTGATTTGTTTTAGAGCTTAGGTCTTTTTCAATTTATAGGGGGTATCCAATCCCTTTATTTGATTAGAAATTGAGGGAAATATCCTTTGCATACATATTTTGTTCATAGTTTGGGTTGAATTATAGGTGGATGTTGTTGAAGAACACCAAGTCCTATTGAAGGCAAGGTCCTTGGGAGATTGATATGAAGATTTTATTTCATTGAAGATCCTAAATCATATCAGATTGTATATGGTTTCAAGCCTCTAACTCCATTTGATTTGGTTCCTTTACCTATAGATCATGCGTCGAGCTTGGATGGGAAGAAAAAGGTGAAGTTTGTTAAAACTATTCACTCCAAGGTTCATGATGCTATTGAGGCTACCAACAAGAAGCTTGTTGCTAAAAAGAATTTAGGAAGGAGACATGTAGTCTTTGAACCCAGTGATTGGGTTTGTATCTTCACAAAGAACGCTTCCCTTCTCGAAGGAAAACTAAGTTGGATGCTGAGGCAATGGTCTATTTTAAGTTCTTGAGCGTATTAGTGATAATGCATATAGAAATAATCTTCCAGGAATATATAAAGTTTGTGCTACCTTTAATGTTTCTGATTTATCTCTATTTGATGTAGGTCAAGATTCAAGGATGTATCTTTTCAAATGAGGGGCGGGTAATATGGCCGTGATGATCAAAAAGAGGAAAAGCTTCAAGGACCAATCAGAAGAGCAAGAGCAAGAGCAAGGAGAATAAGGAGAATGATAATAAAGTTGCCCATGGATTGATGATAGAAATCAAATAAACGATGAAGGACCAAAGTTCAAGAATGAAGGCATGAAAGATGATGGAAATCGTCCTAAGTTGCTTATGGTTCATTGTTTAAACTTGGAACAACTAATGAAGAGAAAGAAACCAAGAAGAATGAAGAACATAGCCTACCACAAGCAGTAGGCCTTGCACCTACCATCCATGGTAGTTTTCTATCCCAGATTACTTTGGTGAGCTGAAGACCCTACTATACACGGTAGGGTGCTATTTTAGTGCAATGCATTGCTTAAGGAGGGAATTTCTATATTAATTCAATTTACAACTTTTAATTAAGTCCTTAATGGGTCTTGGGTTGACCCAAGACCTTGTTTAGATTAGGGTTTAGGTTAAAGTCTATAAATACCTATTTTATAGCCTAATTGATGAGTGTATGAAATTGATGAGTTTACCATTAGGGTTCTTAAGCTTTGAAGCTTTCTCCTAACTTCATCTAAGGTTTAATCATTCCTTAGATTGATTTTATTTGAATACTTGGATTGAGTTGATCCAAGGTTCACAGTTTGATCACAATTTCTAATTCTATGATGATCACATCTTTGTGATTTATTCTAGAGATTAGGTCTTCTTCAATTGACCTAATTGGGTAATGGGTAACCAGCTCCATTGTTTGATTAGCAATTGAGGGAAAGATTCTCTTCAAATGCATTTAATTCATAGTTTGCGTTGAATTATGAGTGGGTGTTGTTGAAGAAGAATCAAGTCCTATTGAATGTAAGGTCTTTGGAAGATGGATATGAAGATTTAGTTTCATTGAAGATCCAAAATCATATCACCGCCTTCTTCTTTCCATCCAATTTCAAGGTATGATCTATAGGTAAAGGCACGAAATCAAATGGGGTTAGAGGATTAAACCTATAAACAAACTCAAAAGGAGAGTAAGAAGTAGTAGAGTGACGAGCTCTATTGTAAGCAAATTCAATAAGTTGCCAACATTCTTTCCGTTGGCGCAAGTTCTTCTTAAGTTCTTCTTAAGGATGACCCTAAGAAGTTGTCCAATGGTTTTATTAACCACCTCCATTTGTCTACCATTTTGTGGATGGCAAGTTGTAAAATACAACAAGTTAGTTCCAATTTTCCTTCACAAAACATGCCAAAAATGACTAAGAAAACTTGGTTTCACATTCTGAAACAATAGTTTTAGGTATACCATGGAACACCCAAGTAAAGAAGAGATCCACAACATGACTAGCATCATCGGTTTCTTACAAGCTATAAAGTGAGCATCTTTGGAAACCTATCTACTACCAAAAATATGGAATCCATGCCTTTAGGAGATCTAGACAAACCAAGAATAAAATCCATAGATAATCAACCTAAGGTTCCTTAGGCACTTCAAAAAAGAGTGTAAAGACTATGTGGCAAAGATGTAGACTTAGCTATTTTACATTCTAAGCAATTACAATGAATTTTTCAACATCTTTTCTTATATGTGGCCAAAATAAATACTCATGAAAAATGTCATATGTTTTAGCAACTCCAAAAATGACCCATTAAACCACATTAATGAGCTTCTTTCACCAATAACAATCTAGTCGAACAAGAAGGAAGGCACAATCTAACCTCATGATAAAGGAAACTAAAACGTATGAGATACTTGTCATTAGGCACAATCAAACAATCATAAAATACGTCCTTGAAATCATGGTCACTAGCATACAATTCCTTAAGTATTTCAAAGCTAAGTAATTGAGCTTGCAAAGTAGTGAGAAGAGTGTACTTCCTAGACAGAGCATCGGCGACAATCTTTTCTTTACCTTTCTTATAACATGACGTAGGAAATGTTTCAATGAACTCTATCCAACGTGCATGCCTCCTATTAAGCTTTTTTTTTCCCTTGAGATACTTCAAGGACTCATGATCTTTATCAATAACAAACTCCTTGGGCCACAATTAGTGTTGTCAATGCTTCAATGCCCTTACTAGTGCATACAACTCCCTGTCATATGTAGCATAGTTTAAGGCCGCACCAGTGAACTTTTCACTAAAATATGCCAAAGGTCCTTTGTCTTGTATCAAGACTCTACTGATTCCAACTCACAAAACATCACACCCAATCTCAAATGTCTTTTCAAAGTTAGATAGTGCAAGTAGAGGTGCACTACTCAACCTTTCCTTCAACAACTTGAATGCCTTTTCTTGCTAATCTTCCCACATGAAGCTATTCATCTTTTTTATTACATTTGTCAAAGGGTTAGCAATAGTGCTAAAATCTTTGATGAATCTTCTGTAGAAGCTTGCTAAACCTTGGAAACTTCTAACTTCGAATGCACTCTTTGGAGTAGACCATTTCTTGATACCTTTCACCTTGCCCCGATCTACTTATAGTCCTTGAGAAGTAACCACATAACCTAGAAAAGTTACCTTTTCCAAACAAAACTCACATTTTACCATCCACGCATATGCGCCACGTACCATCTTTCTTAGGAACTAACAAAACGAGAACGACACAAGGACTTAAGCTTTCTCTTACATAAGCTTTGGAGAGCAACTCTTCAACTTGTCTCCTCAACCCCTTGGTCTCTTTGGGTGGACTCCTATATGCCGGCCTATTTGGAAGTGCTGCACTAGGACCAAATAGATTTTATGTTTAATTCCTCTCAAAGGAATAAACCTATCGGGCATCTCTGTGGGAGAAGACATCCTTTAACTCTTCAATGATCTTAACTATAGCACTAGAAAAAGAAGAAAAATGATCATATGTAGAAACAAATGTATTCTTGCAATATAAAAGTAAGACCAAGTCTTCTTTCTCAATGGTCTCTGTGATCTCACTCTCTTTTACATAGAAACAACTCTTTCCTTTCACAACACTCTCTTTCTTTTGATCACTCATTTTCTTGCCACTCTTCGCTTTTTCCTCTCTTGATGTTTCTTCCCTCACATCTTGTCTCTCTATTCTTCTGCCCTCAGTTACACTCTTTTTCTTCATTTCATTTTCAACCCTCTCTTTCTCCCTCATTTTTCTTTGCTCTTCACAAACTTGTTATGGGGATAAAGGGTTCATGGTATAGGATTTTCTATCATTTAAAAAGGTATAAGTTCTTCTCTCCATAATGAATGGCTTTCCTATCAAATTGCCAAAGAAGGCCAAACAACAAGTGGCCTTCTTGCATAGGCACAATATCACATACCTCTTCATCACTATATAATCCCAAGAAAATAGGAATTTTCACTTTCTTCCATACGTTAGTCCCCCCACTATCATTCAACAAATGCAACTTGTTAGGATTTGGATTCTTGAAGGTGGGTAAATTCAATTTCTCCACAAGATAGAGGCTAGCTACATTGGTGCAACTACCACTATCAATTATAAGATTACAAATCTACCTTCTACCTTGCATTTAGTAAGAAAGATATATCCCGTTGAATGATTTGTATGGTCAAAGCCCTTATAGTCATCAAACTCAAAGCATCTTCTTTAGCATCTAGAGTGGTGTTACATAGGATTTCATCATCTTTACTATTCTTTTCATCAACAATATTTTCAAGACAATCCTCTTAATCTTTTTCAATCCAACCATTCAAGTGTTCATGAAAGATCAGTAATATGCCCCACACCATTACACTTGAAACATTCTAGTTGGATTAGTAATCAATCTACCTTTCTCCTCCATCTTAGGTTTAGAATTATCCTTGAAAGGCACCTTAGGTGTACCATCATTCTTTGGACACCCCTTGTAAGTAGATACTTGAGGTTTAGTAGCAACACTTCTTGAAGAAGAGATAGAATTTTTCATGAACCCACTCCTTTTCCTTTGACTTTCAATCTTAACCGGTAGATGGAGCATCTCCTCATAAGTGGAAAAAGGGTACAACTCAAGTTGATAGCTATATCCCTATTGAGTCCACTTAGAAATTTAGCCATGGATGCATCTTTGTGTTCATCCAAGCCCAACCCTTGTCTATGTTCTTTAACACTTTTAATTCCTTGCTTGAGAGTCATCAAGTTGTAATAAAATTCTCTATGGAAATGTTCCGGAATAAACCTTTGTCTCATGATTATCTTCAATTCGGTCTATGTCTCAACCATAGGAGCTCCAATTCTAGCTCTATGAATTGTAGTCTTATACCACCAGTGAAGCACATAACCTGAAAATTCGAAAATGGCCAGTTTAGCCTTGACACGCTCACTATAATTTCTCACACTGAATAGGTTCTCCAGTTTTCGTTGCCAATCAAGAACTATATTAGGTTCACTATCACCATGGAAGCTAGGCACCTTCCATTTGATCTTTTCTAAAGCTTTGTCTTCTCGTTTCCCACCAAAATGACCACCAAAGTATTCTTGACCCCTATTTGGATATCCATCTTCTTCAACACGAAGGTTATTTTCGTGACATGTTTCACCCCTTTGAAATTCCTCATGAGGTCTTTGATAACCTCTTCCACCTAATCCTTTCCACCTCTAGGAATGGTGTATCTACCACTATCAAAAAATTGGAGAGTGCTTTGAACCAGTATCTCATATGAAACATAAGGATTGTAGCTTTCATAACCCCTTTGAGTATTAAGATGAAATGCCCTCCAATGTTACTGCTACCTCTTTGATCTATAGATAGATTGGTCATGTCTCTTCTCATTTGTCCCCTTTTCTTTCTCATTTGTTGAAGCTCTTGCATAATAAGCTTCATTAGATCCAAATTGGAATGAGGACTTTCACTAGTTCTTTCATTGTGTGTGGTAGGTAATTGAGCTTCCATAGACATGATTAAAACCACGAATTAACAATAAAAACCAACAAAAAGTCCCTCACAATCACTCCCTAAGTGTGTTCACTCTTCTGATTACCATTTTTTTTTTCTCTTGTATATTCTCTATATAGCTTTTATAAAGATAGGCTCACCCTCTTGCCTTCAAACTCCACACCTCACGAGGATCCTTTAAGCCTTCAAACTCCTTCCGCCACAACTACCAAGGTAATCAACAAAAATATAGATCTTAATCAAAACACTTAGTTGAGGTAGTTAAAAGAAATTTAAAGAGAATTTTCATCAAATACTTGAAGTGTAAGAGTTTCAAAAAAATAATCCAAAAGGAATTAGAGCCAATGAAAGGCAATTTATCACCACAAAATACTTAGAACCCTGAAGGAAAGCAATTAGAGTTAAAAAACAATGAATCAAAACAAAAGTAAGCTAAACAAAGATGTAAAAGTACTAAATCAAATTTACATACAAAACAGAAGTCACAGATACCCTGTCATAGAAACCTCAATTCCTCAATACGTACAACTCCAAATCGAGTAAAATCAGTTTAATTAGAAGCCCAACTCGATGATGATGAGATTAGGCACAAACTGGACCAATTTGAACCAATATAACATGAGATATGTTCAAATTCATCCACAATTTTTAAACATGTCGGCTTTCTGGACACTTTCGAACTTTGATGAAATTGATCTATCAAATGAACCGGAAGTCCTATGAGCTGAGCTTTGTCACTCACAGGAGTCTTGGGGTATATCGCCACCAGCCATATAGACAAATGTTCCGTGAGTGAGAATGACTCAATAAAGGAAACAGGTCTCAGTTGATGAGAAGGAGTTCTCAGTCTCTCCTATTGAATATGAGTCCTTTATTCAAATGTTGTACTGGAATTAGCTTTTCCCTGCATTAGAACTCCAAATTAAGTAAAAACTTATTTCAAACAATCTGTAACTCGTAGGAGTTAGATCCATAACGAAATTCGCACATACAATCATGTTTAACTATCTTTTTCAATCAATTTTTCTAACATGAATTTTTCTGTCCGAGATTTTGCAAGATCGACATGTATTTTTCTATTTGATCATCATATGATTATTTTCAGCAATAAAACACAAATTTGAGCTTACTTTTGTCTGCGCTCTGACACCAAACGATATGAACTTTGATGTGCAAGGATCAAAATCTTCAATTAAGCTTCCCAAGGATCTTTGCCTTCAATAGGACCTTTAAATTCACCATCCTTATGCAACCTCTAGCCAATCTAAAGACCTCTTGAATTCATGATGGAATTCTTTCCTTAATAAGCCAATTCAACAATGGGATTGATTACCCATCACCTAATTAGACTCTTATGAAGAAGACCTAGTTCTATGACAATTACAATGATGAAAATATCAAAGAGTAGGAATTATGATCAACTGTAGAAACCTTTGGATCATCCCAATCCAAGTAATTCAATTAAAATCAACCTGAGGGAGATCAAAACCTAGATAAAAGTTAGGAAAAGTCTTGAAGAACTCAAGAACCCTAATTCAAAAACTCTCAATTTCATATATAATCCAACTTAATACAAAATGAGCTAATAAGATGAATTTACAGATTTTAGGGATTAACCCTACTTTGACCATGGTCTTAGGACAACAAAAGACAAAATTAAGGCCTTAATTAAAAGTTGGAAATAAAGTTAACACATTAAAAAAATCCAAAACAACGAATTGGTTGAAAATCAGTACCTTACAAAAGACGGTAAGTACCCTACCGTTGATGGTAGGCTCCCTACTGTTGAGAATAGGCTATTTTTCTCCTTTGAGAATTCCATCCAGAAACCTACCGTCGACGGTAGGTACATGGCATACCGTTATGGTAGGTCCTGTTTTCAGCACTTCTTTAGCTTTTTCACCTCCAACTTGCTACTTTGATTGCTCTTTGCTTAGGACATGAATCATGAGCAACTTGGGAGCTTTGCCACCATTTTCTAAGCCTTTATTCTTGCTCTTTAATCCATTCTTGATTGCTTCTTCAACAAATGCAACCATTTCTTTAGCCAAGCCATCATCATATTCCTTGATCTTTCTTACCCTTGCTCTAGTGATTGGTCCTTGAATTATCTCCTTCGCTTCTTGATCATCCCAGTTCATATCATGGAGGAGGCAAAATTGATACCAATAAGGTTAAGAATGTGGATTTGTTCAAGAATGTTTTGTATAAAAAAAGTTTCTTGGTTAAGCAAATTCTTCGTGCTCTTAAAAAAATTAATTTGTAGTGATTATATAAATATTTTTCTTTTCCTATATAAAAATTTTAATATTTGTTTTGAACTATTTTATTATATTATTTGTTATGTGCTGTTTTATATCCCTAAGCACTTTAAGGTTTTGAGTTTAGGTCCATTTGGATATTGGGTTTTATATTCGGCTATTGTCTCGCAAACAATCCCAAATAGAAAACTTATTTTTTTTATTTTTAAATCCAATCAAAGTACAAACAAATTCAAAGCTATGGGAAAAAATTGCTGACAAATTAAAGTATTAAATTTTTTATTTTGTATTACATTCTTACAATATAAGATGTATCCCTAAATATTTTCTTTTTCCTTTTTTTTACCCAAGCCTTTAGGTATATTTAATATTTCCATCTTGTTAGTAATTTAGTCAGAATTATTTTTTAGGTCGGGAAATCAAAGACAATGCTTCAATAGATATGATACACACCTTTAAAAAAAATGATGTAATCTATGCACTATGACGGACCCAGGATTTAAAGATTGGGGGACTAAATTACATTAAAAATTTTGACAGTATTTCCAAGCACAAAAATCACTTAAACAGTTTTAAATATAACAAAAATGCTATATCTCAATCATTCTCAAACATTCTTTAACTAATAAAAAAATATTCGCAAACAAATAACTAAAAAAAAAAGGTAATCTCCCATTACCAATAACGACTGATCACCTATCACACACGAGGAGTGATCATCCATCACACACAATGAGTGACTACCCATCACTCACGGGACAAATACCCCAATTGAAGTCGAAGATACGTTATGAATGCAATAGTGGTTAGCAACAAATCGTGCACGATCAAAAGATGACCTCCAATATGAACTGCAAACTAAATATATTTGATTAGTATAGAATGATCAACATTAATATAACAATGAATAATATTGATATAAAGATTTGAATATTGTAAATTTGTAAAATACAAAATACGAATTCTATTGAAAATTAGTCATAACAAATAGAATCTTACATCTAAAGGGAATGGTTGATATGGAAATTTTATTCTTCGAAATTTCATATTTTGAACCTGTTGCAAGATGTCTCCCTCTTTAAAACTCTTAAAAATCAATTGCTCAGGAGAACACAACAAACAGTCCGTGAGAAACTCATCTCAATCTTATTGCATAACTCATTCTTAACTATATTTATCGCAGAAAATGATCTTTCAACGGTGGTTCACTACAAAATAAAGCAACAATTGCAGTGGTTTTAGTAACCACGCAAAATCTTTTAATTAGCGGCAGTTTTTCCAACTGTCGCTAAATAAAATATAAATTAGTGTAGAAAAAATAAAAAATATAGTATTTTGTTTTTTAAAATTTCAGCTAGTGCAACTAATCTTTTGTTCATTCTTCCACTCCAATGCCCCCTTCTCTCTCCCTCTCCCTCAACTAACGACCAAAACCTCCCCGTAGCCCACGACCGATGATGCGGAGGATGCCGTCCGTGAGGTACATCTTCTCTCTTCTCCATCTTTCTTCTCCTCGCCCTTCTTCTTCTCTCCCTCTGCTACTCTTTTCTCTATCATCCCTACTATTGGATTAGAAAAAGAATAGAGAGAAACGAAGAAGATTCCTTCTGAAATATTGGTTAGGGAAGAACACTTACGACGTTCTAGCGGGATTCCGATTCTACAATCGCTGCACTACCTCTTTTCACTACCGTTGACTTTTCTGACTACCGTCACTCCTCCAGGTAGCTTACAACGTCGTTGAGAAATTTGGATTACCAGAATTTGATGCTACTAAGTCATAGATTGAATAGTGTATTGATAAATTGCAGCTTCTCTTGATCGATTTTTATATTTCCAGGCCTTAATTGTTGTTCCTAATTGTTGTCTTTTTTATTGTTCATGATCTTTTGTTTTTAGAGTTTGGCGTTCTGGACTTGAAATGATGAAAATTGTGTGAAATTTTGATAGAGAATTATATTTGGGGGTTTTGGTTGTTAATAAAATTTGCTTATTGTTTGACCGGTTTCTAAAATAAAACTGATTATGCTCTGTATTTTGCATTACTTGTGATAGTTCGTTAGGAAATGGTCCATGATAAGGTTTTCTCACATGCATCCTGTTGTTTGATGTTATCATGTAATAAAATCTTGTGCTATTTGTAATTGTTGTCATCTTATGACCGATGCAAAGGGAAGGGCTGCGTTTTTGTTGTTGATTCATGGTTATTCCATCTTTTGATCCTGTTTGTTGAAGTTTATTTTGGTTGTGAGTGAAGTTCCTTTTATTCAACTGTGCCACCACATTGCAAGAAAATGGAGAAGTGTTCTACCTAAAGCTTAGGAAGGGAAGGCATGGTGTTTATCATATGTGGTTCACTTTATTTTAATGGGTCTTATCGTTTTTGGCTTTAAAAAAAGGGATTGGTTTCCCTTTTGAGCTCTGTTTTTCACAAGACTAATGAGGTTAGATTGACTAACGCATTGCAGTTGCATCCATCATCATCTATCTACCTTCATTCTTGTGGCATACTATATCTATATGGAATTAAAATTTCCAATTCTTCTTCACATTAACCCCACTTCCTAGACCACCGAAATACCTACATTTTCTTTAATCAGGATTTTTTCAATTCTGCTCAGTTTTTTCAACAGATATATATACTCCCTCAATGTCAAACTCAAACTTATACATGATCATTATTGTGGTTTAAACTTTATAAAGTGATTGAAAATTAAGCTTTCAGCATCTAGGACCAGCTTTTGGGTTGCATACTTCTTTTACTAAGATAAAATACTGATAGGTATTATTTTGGCTATTATTTTGTATGTTAATTTCATCGTTTTTCCGTGATTTTAAGGTATAAAGTATATATTGGAGCCTAATATCTCCCATTTGTGTGCTAGGTGGTTGCCGACTAAAGTATAACAAAGAACGAACGAAAACAGCTTGAAACGGAAAGAAAACGACAAAAAATGATGCAAAAACGGTGGAGGCAGCAACCTACCGACCACGGTAGGCCACCCTACCAGTTGCGGTAGGCCCTTGGCAACAAAAGAAGAAGAGGAAGATAGAAGCCTACCATGCCCCTACTGACCGCGGTAGGTTCTGGACATCACAGGGCAAACTGGGAACAGATACCTACCTTGTTATTTTTTAGGGTTTTTTTCTTCATTATTTAAGACCTTAGTTTAGAGTAGCGTAGATAGACTTTTAGGAGGCGAATTGTGGCAACTTTGTGTGACGAATTTCTCTCAATTCTCACCTCAATTAGGTAGAACTAGATTAGATAATAAGAATTGAAGGATTACAAGTGGAATTGTATTTGAAGGATTACAATGCTAGGGAGCAACTCGATAGACGAGCTCGGCCGCAGTTCGAAGAAGCAATTCGGCTTCAATATCTACGCCTAAGCATTTCTTTTCATTCTCTATTAGTTTAATTTATGTTTAATTTCAATTTCATACAATGAATTGTGAGTAATTAGCTTGTTTGGATTCAAGGGTTGAACCTTAACTTTTGGATATTATGAAATTAATTTGAATTTAATAAAATTGGATGTTGCTTCTTATTGAATTGTTCTTCAATTGATTATTTATGTGCAATTTATGTGTCTTGAACTCGAATTAATCGTATAGGTATTTTGAATTCAGAAAGGAAGAGCACCCAAGGGCTTTCAGTTTGGGGATTAATTGGGGTATTAAACTAGAGATAATTAATCCATTTTTAGGTCCATAATCACCTGAGTTTAGTGCATCCATAACTTGTTAGGGAGAGAAGATATTATCGTCTAAAAGTTATAGAGAATAAAGGGGCTTTCACCTAGAGATAGGGATTGCCCAATAACGAGTATGATGACCCAATTAACTAAGGCAACTACAATTTTCATTAATTCTTGTTAATTGAAATAGTAACAAGATTATGGGGATCCCGAGATCCAAACTTCCGTTTTATATTTGTTCATACCTTTGCTAGTTGATGCTTATAATTATTGTTTCGTTAGCTGATGATCATTCCCACCATAGTATTAAGACTAAACATTGAGTGAACGGTTTAGTAATTGAGCTTTACCATCCTCGAGAAGATCGACACTTTGGGTGAAACTATTCCTATAGTGTTAAGGTCCACTTGCCTACACTGTAGCCTTAGGATTCCCATCCCCTTTAATTTTGAAACGACACACATCAAATACATTCAAAATAAAATATCACTTCTATTAGTGCAGAACTACCCTAAAGTTTACTGATAATTGAACTTTTTTTTCCTAATTACTTTTTGTTAATTTCTGGAAAAAATGATCACATGATGAATATAGTTTTGCATGTGTAGAGATTTTGTATTTCATGATGTACTTATTTGTTTCATTGTTAAAGAAGATTATATTTGATCTTTTTTTATGGAATTGGAGAGATTTAACAAAACAAAAGAAAACATTAGATAAAACAAAAAATTGAAAAGAGAAAGTTATTAAGTATTCTAATATAAAGAATCTATTTGTCTTTGTAGATAAAAAGTAGAATTATTGGGTGTAACATTTGTTTTTATGTGATCCTTTTGCAGTGGTCCTGCCAAACCGTACTAATGGGCTTCTGCTTTCTGCTCTTCCTTCTTCTAACAAGACATATTGTGAGTTATTTTTCTTTCTTTTTTTCATTGGTTAGAGATTATGAAGAGCATGGGAATTATCTACTAAAGACATAAGTTGAGTACTTCATGTCAAAGTTTAATTGTTTATTAAATGGAAACCCCATTATCTCAGATATTACTGCTTTTGGTTGTTGATTGTATTGTAAAATGTGTATGTTTTAGTTCGATTTGTACAGAGTATGATTAGTTATTGGGAAATTGTTGTTTTTGTAGTTAGACGACCTTTGGAATTCTTCGAGCCTAAGACTATTTACAGTACTACTTTGAAGTGTTCTTTGAATTTCGTGAAAGCTGAATTGGTTGTGAGGTTTGAGTTTATCTGAATCCTTCCCTTACCCCCTTCCCTCCCTCGCTAACTTATATTTGCAAGTATTTCTGATAACACTAGACTTCTTGTGTCTATAGTTCAGTACTACAATCCCAACCATAGCCTGACTTATGTAAATTGAATTATAGTAGTGAACATTGCTTTTATATATTTGCTTAGCTTGTGAAGCACTGTTGTGCTGCTTTATTCGTGTGTCTTCTTTAGAATATTGCTTCAATGAGTTAGGTTAGCGGGATGAGCTTCAATTTCATTATCTATTTCAGTGCTCTGATGATTTAGATAGTATTTTCTAAGATTTACTATCTTTAGGTTATGTCAATGTTGAAAGACCGCATGAACCTTCCAGAGGATAAACATCTGTCTATGGTTTACTTCCTCGCTTTTGTAAAGTCTTATTTGATATATTTTGATACATTTCAGTGTAAAGTCTTATTTGATATATTATGATACATTGCAATATAAATGCAGTGAATATGTGGATTATCTTTAGATAATTTGATCATTGTGTACGAACTTTAGTATTTTTCTTTGAAAAAAAATTTTGCGATTCTTATAATACCTGCAAATATTTTTTTTTAAAAAATGAAGAAATAATAGTAGACATTTAACCGCCGCAAAATAGGGACAAAAACCGCTGCAACCATTAACGGCGTTGTGCATGACGGTTATTTAGAAACTTCCGCAATCATTTAACGGACCTCCTATCTGGGCGGTTTACAAAACTGCCACAAAACCATTTAAGGGGGGAGGGTTTGAAACCACCGCAAAATCGAAAAAAAAAATTGCCACAATTTAACTGTTTTTTGGTAGTGGATGTCGCTGCAGGATGCACTAATGCCAACTCGATGAGTTGATAAATTAAATTAAAAGACTTGTTACTCTCTGTCTCAATCATCTTCTTTGCGAGTCCAATATCATTAAGGCTAGAGAAAGATGTTGCACTATCACTTGATCTTATGTAAGAAATGAGTGTATCAAGTTGTGCCTTGAACTCAAACATATCAGTGAAAGAAAATGATCTGAATATAACTCGGCAAATCGGAGTACCTGTTCCCGATCAAAATTAACATATGAATCTCTAGGATCAAGGCATGATACACACAAAAGTTGCTCCCAATTGTACTCCTTAAAACTCTCATCCGTTTCTTTGACTATCAGATTAAGAACCTAACATTATATAAAGAACAATTAATGATTTTTAATATAAAAAATGGTTGAATATTTATTAATAAAGTATGAAAATAAAAATATTACAGCAAAAAATGTCTCGACGAATAAAATGGTAATAAGTCATTGCTTGCTCATCCACTCTTCTGTGATATATAGCCTGGCTTGGTATAAAATCTTACATATTGGGTAAAAAAATGTCTCTTTTGGTAAAAGATGTAGTAACAATGCCCAATAACTCCTCCCAACAATCATTCTTGTATTTCTTCAATTCATCTTTCACTACTTTAATCATCCTTACCGCAGTGGGTATGTTTTGATTCTCTTATATAGACACAATGACAGTGCATTTGTTTTTTTCCAATAAATTTACCATTAAATGAGCAATGAATACAAATTAAAACTTTAACATTTCCTTAATCAAGCTTTGGTTAGTGCCTTGACTACTTCTGTCTGTAGCTTCATGAAATATAGCCTAAAGCACATCAATCACTGCATTCCACATACTCAAAAGTTAGGATATCGTTTTAAAGTGAGATCCCCAACGAGTACCACCTTGTCAAGCTAAACTTGTCTTTTGATTCTTTCCCTTTCCTGTATCAATTTTCCCACTCTCTAGACATTTAACGAGATCATCATAATGCTTTTGCTGAAGAGCATCCTTTCTATTACATGAAGCCCCAATAATATTCACAGTCATAGCAACATGATAAAAAGACTACTCACAAATTCAAGATTCTTTGAAGCAGCCCCAACAACTGACTAAAGTTGGTGAGCAAAGCAATAAATATAATATGTGTGCTCATGTTAATCTAAAATTTTTTGTTTCAGTCTATTAAGCTCGCCACACATATTAAAAGCTCCATCATAACCTTGACTTCTAAGGCATGGCAGTGATAATCCATGTTTTGCAAAGAAATCATGAATGCTATTTTCTAAAGACTATATAGAAATGTCACTAACATGTACTACTCCACAAAATGTTCGGGCACTTCTTTTTCATGACAAATGTCAAAGCCGCAGACATTTGCTTATTTACTGAACTATCTCGAGCCTCATTAACCAAAAGAAAAATAAACTTGCCTTCGATCTCATTAACTGCCTTTCTCAATTTTGTTGCACAAGCATGAATCATATCTTTTTGAATTTTATGAGAAGTCAGTTGATTATTCCTCAGAGCATTTTTGTTCATTACCATGTTTGCTTCTTCATTGTACTCACAATGGCAATTGGAAAACTCAAGAAAATTGCCTCATTGAATTGAAGTTGTCAACTCGTCATTTCCACAGAAAGGCAAACCCTACTTTAATAACAACTAAATCACTCGTACAACCGTAGTTAACCAAGTGCGGTAATCAACATCCATTTGGTTCGTTTGCCCCAAACATATTATCCACATTAGACTTTTGCTTTTTGAATCAAAAAAACTAATTTACAGCACCAAAGTATATAATTTTTGGACCTCCGTCATGTGCTTTCAATATTTCTTTAGCATTTTTCCAATTTCTAATTCAATTTCAGTAAAAGCATTATCACCATTCTTATGGTCTTTAGCTCACAAGTACCGTGAACAGCAAAATGCAGCATCTTTAGTTTCACGACGGTTTGTGATCAGTCGACGCCCGTTCTCCATCGGAAACTAATACTGACAGAAGTGGCAACGGTTCTTTATCACCATCGATAAGTTTAGCCGACGAACTTACTGACTGTTTCTTGCCGTCAATGACTCCAACGACATTTACTAACGGATATTTCTATCGGTTTGGCTTTTTTTTTAAATTTTGGTTGCAAGGGGCTTGTCGTCGATAAGTTTCCTTTTTTAATATAATTTGTAAAAACGACCCGAAACTCCCTAAAATCCAAAAATACCCAACACCACCAATATATACTCAGAAACTCATCCATAAACAATATATCTATTCGTAAACATCAAACCCATAACAAATAAATAAAACTAAAACATCCATAAGCATAAAATGCACAAGTATCAATGATCCTCGGGATCTCTAACATCACTAGAGAGCCGGGAGGAGGGGAGAAGATCAATTGTTCTGGTGCTCGTGTTGGAATCCATAAGCAAAAACAAAAAAAATAAAACTACGAAAATCTATCAATAGGATCCGCACATACTAGAAAAACCGATTGGATAGACACTAGCTTAATATTTTCTGATGTTAGGTGTGGAGGTGTTGCTATTTACACTTCGCCCTCTACTGGTATCCACGTGACGAACTCTTCTGCAAGCAATCAGGATGCTAGCCTCTTCTGTATTCTAAAAACTATTCAGAACTAATCCTGATAATCTGGTAATACATGGAATTTTTGGAGAGAGGGAAGCTAGATACTATTATCGCCGTTCTAGGGTTAAAGCCTTTTGTTTTTTTAATCATATGAAGACCACTACAAAGTAAAGGTTAACATAACCTTTTATAGCTGTCAACATCAAAACCTTAATTATCATATGATGACAGTTTTAATCTCGTCCATCTATTCCTATAATCATCCAACAGTTGGATGAATAATATTAAGTAATTGATTTAATTTATCTGATAAATAAAATTAGTTACTTATTAACTTACCAAATAAATTCAATATGGAATCTAATTCTCCTTTTGTATACGTTCAACGAATCTGGGCACGTTCTAGATCCATTAAACGTGGACATCGTGCTCAAAAGATCGTCTATGCGAGTGACCCTGTAGGTTCACTTAACATTGGCAGTGAATGAAATATGTCCTAGACATTTATTCACAAAAGATAAGCGGCCTCTAGCAAGACATTATGCTTACCCAAGTTAAGTAAAAGAAATGATAACTTAACATCAGTTTTTATTTATTTATTAATATTTAGTCCTTTTGTCACTCGATACCTTAATTAAGTATAAGGCATGGACCGAGTCATCCTTATAAAACTTAATTAACCATTTACTTGATCATTAGGTAGATTGTTCCGATAAATAATATTAATAACACCTTATTAATACTTATTTGAACATGGCCATGCATATTCTCCAGTCTTCCTTATCAAGGGGTCCATGGATATCTCTATCTAGTAAGAGAGGGACAAATTCCTTTCACTATCTCTAATATTCAAGTCATGACAAGAAAATAGCCCAACCAATAGTCACAATAATCACCTAAAAGTGATGTTTGACTATGTTAGAATGTATTTTCTCCCCATGCAAGAATCATTAGAAACATTAGGTCAAAGGATGCCAAACATAAAATTGAGAAGAAATATTTATGACTTAAACACATGCAATACTTCTTCTTCACTTTGAGTCATGTCTAATACAATATTATCAATATGTATTTATGAATTGATTTTATATCTCATATTCATGATCAGTAAAACTTGATCATCAATCAACTTCATACTAGTTTAATACAAGATGTGATAAAAACTAGGGACAAACAAGAATAGTATTTTATTAGCAAGAAGGGTTTTATTATCAAGTCATATACTTGATGACCAAGAGCATAAAATACAATTCCAAATACATGCTTCATAAATAATAAATGAAAGTCAATTGGTCTAGGGCACATTCTAACACTCAGGGCATCAATAGAGGGGGGAAGGAGACTAGAGGAAGATATCCTCATTGCATCTGAAATGCCCGCAGCTGCTGCTGTTGATGATGATATCAATGGAACGGCAGCTATAACAGCTCTCATGATGTCCATCATCGATGGCAACAGGGTGTATGGCAAGTGGCTCTGATCAGTAAACCGCCTCATGTGCTTGTCGAAGGCGGCGCAGACACTGGAAATAACAGCCTCAACTTGTCTCATGATCTTTTGCTCTACTTCCAAACAGCAAGGTGGTAATCAAGCTGCGGCTCGACTACTCTCAGCTTTGAGATGAGCTACCACCAAACCAACTCCATATAACCAGCCACGGTCCAATCCACCAGATACAATGGCCATCAATTGGAAATCATCTGGCAAAGAAACGCCCATGGTTGCAGCTTCCTCCTCGGCCTTTCATCAGGGCTCGTGAAGTCTCCTCTACAATATGAAATGTTAGTTGGATAATAATTTATAAAATATTATATAAAATTTAAAGTTGTAAGTTATAAAACATTTAAAGTTGTAAGTTATAAAACATTACAAATTACCGAAAACTTACCCACAACTACTCTTAATGGAAATCAACATACTACCCTTCTTATCCCCGCTCTCATGCTTGTGGAGTTCCTACAAGTGTCTACTCTTAGAGAACCTCTCTATTAAATCCGCTTACTACAAAAAAAAAAAAAAAAAAAATCTAAGTTATCAATTACATTATAATAAAGTAACGAAATGAAATAATGAAATCAAACATCAGTTCTTACCCTCTTCAACTGATGCTTTGTGAAGGTTATAGAACCACCTTTGTGCTTCTGTGATACCCCCAACTCTCCCACTAGGTCAATTGCAGCTGAGTAGGATATCTGCTTGCCTCTCGGCACTAAACTACAAGTCTAAAAACAAAAGCATAACCCCCTGCGCAACATTTAGAAGTATATATACAATACGCCGCGGAAAACTAAGCAATCTGAACACAAAAAAAGGAGCTCAAAATATAGGGTTCAAGAAAACTTCTTATCCTATAGAAATTCTGATACAAAGATAGAAATACTTTACAAAGGCTCGAGTACAAGAGAGCAACAAAAAAACATATGTCCTTCCGGAGAGACTCGAACCAAAATTCCACACCTAAAACTTCAGCGATTTATTATATCTCTGACCGTCCTGAGTTAATCTGAGAAGATATCATGATATAGAAAAACGTGAGCGCGAACGCTCAGTGAGTCCACGTGTGTGTGTGCTATAGTGATTTCTTTAAAATAATGATGATGCAGTTTCACAAAGCAGTTCATGCGATATTATAAGAAAACATTCTCTTTTAATGTTTTAACAAAACTGATGCTTGAACCTACATAAGGGTTTCGAGCGCAGCTGGGAAGTCTGTCCGAATCAAGACACATCAGCGCAATTTCTACTCCCCGAATTTAAAGAACATGTAATGCAACAGTGGGGCTCCACGAACAAAGTCCGGATCCCCAAAGAGAGGCCATCGGAAACAAGTTCCGGCATCTCGTAGTCAATACCAGCCAAACACCATACGAGCGCTCGATTACAAACAATCGTACTCCCGTATCACTGGTCAAAATAGGCTACAGACTCTTGGGACACCTAACAGGTCTGCCCTGGGGCCAACCTCAGTTTCGAGCCCCTTCTGACTCTCCACTAGGCGACTGTCCCACCGTAGAGCATGATGCGTTGTCAACGTAAATACCGGTTGGGCCACGCCCTCAAGGTACTACACCCCTCTTCAAGTGGATCCACCCTCAGAGTCAAAAACCCGTCCACGTCATCGAAAGAGGCCCTAGTACGGGGGGACTAGCCACGTACAGTCCAATCCGCTAACGCATCCGTTCACTTGATTTTCACCAAACTTTAACCCTGGTTAAAATGAAGTTTTCATATGTATATACAAACCGAAAAGCCATTTGCCCGACCATCATAACAGAGTCAAGTCATAAACATTTCAGAGCACCAAAAATCCTCATCCACCAGTCATCACATGCTTATGCAAATTTCACAATTATGCCAATGCCAAGCCTATATTCATGCATGTCGAAACATGTAACTTTTCAGGACTAAAGCATTCTCCAGCTTATGCAGATTTTACAAACATGCCACGTTTACATTCATGCATGCCAAATCATGTAACTTTTTTCAAAACCAAAGTATTTCCCAACTTATAAATATTTCTGGAACACCCGTGTACAGACTAGACTAGTTCTTTTTCACAACAATAATAATCTGTTTTAAAAAGGACAACACCTTTATGGAGCACCGCTCCTATGCATTTCTAATGAACATGTAACACATTGCGGAGAACATCTCCAATTAAGAAAAACATGGCACGTTAACCTTTTCAAAAACAGTAGATATTTTATGATAAGTTTAAACATCATATTTATATAGCCTGTAACTTTTGAAATAACATAATAAGATGGAGTTTTGTGGACTCACCTGGATGTAGATCTGGTGCTAAGATCTTACAAAATAATAATACAAAAATACTTAATATCTGGGTACCGATCAAATAGTCCTATTCCCTAAATAATATAGAAATCCTACGAAATGAACTTTAGGATGTATATATATATATATCAATATAATGATATGTATACTTATAATAATTCTTTAAAAGATCGAAAATCCTATACTCTTAAAAAAAATATACTCTCCCAAGAAACCATAATTAATTATATACTATATACTAAAAATTCCATTAAAAATATTTAAATCCTAAGATAAATCAGCCTAAACTATATATATATATATATATATGCTTATACTATATATTTATAAAAATAATACAACTAACAAAATAAAATAAAAAGTATAATAGTGTAAAGTATAACTAGTATAAAGTATAACTACCACAATAAAATAAATATAATATAACTAAAATAAATATAATATAAATATAATAGTCTATGCTTATACTGCATATTTAAATAACATATACTAACCTTTCATGGCTGCCTTAAACTTGAGGAAAAAGAAAAAAATCCTAATGTATTATATATATATATATGGCTGCGAGGAACTCAAGGAAAGAAAGAAAAAAAAGAAAACCAATGATATATATATATATATATATATACAAGCATAGTGGTGGTTAGGGGCTGAAAAGAAAGAAAAGAAAAGGGAAATGATGGTGGTGATTGTTGTGCCGTTGAGGTGGTGGCAGTCTTAATGGTTAAGTGTTTTTTTTTTTTTTTTTAACCTTATATAAGAATGTCAAGTATTTAAAATTTTAAAATACACCTACTATGTATTAAAAACAAAATCCACTTAGAGGCATTTGTAAACCTTAATAATAAAATCTCAATATAATAAAATTTTATTCTTATTCCTAAGTGTCCCCAAAATACCACAAAGTGTCAAAAACACTATATTCCACCAATATATATCCAAACTCTATTTTCATAACGTCCGTAATTTTAAAATCATGTTAGGTACTTACGGGGTAGGGCATTATATTCCACCCTCCTTAAAAGAAATTTCGTCCTCGAAATTTAATAGTCACATACCCATAACTTCTAACTACTTCTTCTTCTTCAAATATTCCTTAGTCTCCCAGATTGCCTATTGAATTCCATGATGCCTCCAGACAACCTTATATATTGAAATCCGTCTCCCGCGTAACTCTTTTATGCTTCACTCTACAATCTCAATTGGTTTTCTTTTCGTATGATAGGTCGGTTCGTAACTCCAATTTGTCATCGTTAAGAATATGATCAGGTACATGATAGTACTTCTTCAATTATGATACATAATACATCATGTATACCTCATCAGTTCACTTGGCAAGGCTAGCCGATGCGCTACTTTGCCTATCAATAACTTCAAACAGTCCCATATATCGAGAGCCTAATTTTCCTTTCTTCAAATATCTAAACTTTCTGTGACAAGGTGTAAGTTTTAAGAAAACTCAAGTTCTATACTAAACTCCAGATTTCTCCTTCGGTTATCGGTATAGCTCTTCTGTATACTTTTAGTTGTTCGAAGTCAATTTTGAGTTATCTTAACTTGTTTCTACATTTCCTCCAACTCTAGCATCAAGTCTCTTTGTCTCCAATGGGATCAAACTCCGACTTCATCCCAGTACAAGGGTGTTCTGCATCTCTTACCATATAATGCTTCAAATGGTGCAATTCCTATCGAAGAGTGGTAGCTATTATTATAAGCAAACTCAGCACAAGCAAGATTGTCAACCCACTTATTCCCAAAGTCCAAGGCACAAACTCTTAGCATATCCTCTAGGGTTTGAATTGTCCTTTCAGACTATCCATCGGTTTGGGGTGTGCTGTGGCGCTATAACTCAGGTTGGTTCCCATAGCTGCCTGAAACTTGGGCGAAAACCTTAAGGTAAACCTTGAGTCTCTATCTGACACAATATCAACGGGTACCCCATGAAGTCGTATAATCTCATCCACATAAATCTACGCCAACTTGTCAAAAAGGTATGTCGTATTAATGGCAATAAAATGAACCACTTTTGTTAAGAGATCAACGATCACCCCAGATAGCATCCTTATACCTCTTGGTACGGGACAATCTTGTAACAAAGTCCATTGTCACATGATCCCATTTCCATTCGTGAACAGGTAGCGGTTATAGTAGTCCTGCTGACTTTTGGCATTCCGCCTTAACCCTTTGACATATAGACAGGCTGCTACATACTCCGCAATCTCTCTCTTCATTCCATTCCACCAAAAGTTTTGCTTTAAATCTTTATACTTCTTATTCTCTCTAGGATGCATTGAATACTTATTTCTATGTGCTTCTTTTAGTATTTTACACTTAAGCTCGGTATCATCAGGAATGTACAACCAATTATAAAAGTAGCAGCTCCTATCAATTTCTAATGTCCGATAATCTGTCTACTTCTTAGATTCCGTTCGGTTCTTAAATTCCAGGAATCTCATGCTATTCTTTCGGGTACTTGTAATATCTTGTTGCAAGATAGAGGTGACAGTGAGACTTGATATCTTTGCGTCCTTTCTATTTAAATTCACCATCACATTAACTTTTTCTATATGGTAGTTAATTTGGCATCAGTATTTTTCCGTAGCCCCATCCATAGACATTGCCTTACATTAAATCTTCTGGGAAAACGAGTGCTATAACTTTTATGATCAATAAAGATCTCATATTTTCCCCACATAAGTGAAATCACCACTCCCTAGTCGCATTATAATTATTAGCCCCTAACCTTTTATTAGATAGTTCCTCTCATAATCCTTCAATATAATTCAAATATAATCAACAACCTATCTATCTTGCATCAAAACTGTCTCTAGGCCTTCCCTTTATAGGGAATACTCCTCACTTGAATTTGGTAGTAGCACAGCTCGTGCTGAGTTAGTCGATGCTTTACTTCTTAGAAACTTCTCTCACACTTCTCCATCCATTTAAACTCGATGGCTTTACTCATAAGTTGTGCTAAAAAGGTCTAACGATTCTAAAAGAAATTTGTTATGAATCTCAATAATACCCTTTCTTACCTAAGAAGATATGTAACTCTATTGGTATTTTTCTAGGATTCTATTTGCTCCACCTTTGCTGGGTCTACTGATACTCCTTCCAGAGTAATCACATGCCCTAAGGAAGTCACTTGTCGCCATTCAAAATCTACATTCACTAAACTTGATGTACAACTTATGCTTCTATAGAGTTTACAAAATTCTTTAAAGATGTTCATGTACTTTGAGGTTAGGTTAATACATAAGAATATCAGCAATGAAAATCACCACAAACTTATCTGAGTAAAGACGAAAAATCCTATGCATTAATTCCATGAATGTCGCAGGTGCACTTGTCAATCCAAATGGTGTAAGACAGACTTATGATGCCTATATCGGGTGTTGGAAAATGTCATGGGAATATCTCTTTCTTTTGTTTGTATCAGATAGTATCCTTATCTTACATCTAATTTGGAATAGCATCCTACTCCTCGAAATGATCAAATAGCCTATCAATAAGTAGAAGTGGGTACTTGTTTCTAATTACCATATTATTTAATCATCTGTAGTCTATACACATAGGCCTAAGGTCCCATATTTCTTCTTTACAAGCAAACCTAATACACCCCAAAGAGATGTACTTGGATGGATATATTCTTGTTGCAACAATTCTTGCAGTTGCTCTTTCAACTTTCTTAACTCTTCTTGTACCATCCGCTATGGGGGTTCGAGATATTGGTTTAGCACCGGGTACCAACTCTATGCTGAACTCTACTTCTTGATCTGGGGCAACATCAATAACTCCTCGGAAAAAACAAAAAAAAAAAAGATCTATAAACTCTTTCACAACGGGTACTGTCTCTAATTTTACTTCTTCCTTAAGCTTGTTGAGTAAATATACTAGGTACCCTTAACATCCTTTCCGTAACAACTTCCTGGCTTTCATGCCAAATAAAAAAGGATTTTCCCATTTCGTTCGCTTCCCTTGGAATACAAGGATTGACATACTCGGTCGGCTAAAATTAACCAATTTCCGTCGATAGTCTACTTGAGCATAATGTTTAGACAACCGTCCATCCCAAGCGTCATGTCATAACCCTCAAACGGCAAGGCAATCAAGTCACCGAATAGAGTCACATTCTCGACATAGATATCACAATCTAGGTACTTTACCTCCGCTATCTTACTCACGTCTATAGGAGTGCTAACCATCAACTAATAACACATGACAACAGAAGGTACAGGAATAGGTTTTATGAAATTCAAACTCACAAAAGAATACGTAGCTCCAGGAAAAATAAGTATTCTTGCTGGTTGAGGAAAGTTTTGAATCGTACCTTCAACTACTTCTGCTTTGGTGCCTACAGACAGTCCATCCAATACGTAATTTGAAATATCGGCTACCCTTCAAATCGCCAGAAGAGGGGGTGGTGGTCCTCTTTCCCGCGGCCAAAATATGCCGGCCACGGTAAAACGGCAGCATGCGAAGGCTCGACTTCCTATTCTGGAGATGCGGTCACCAGTTTCTTTAAAGATATCAAATAACTCCCTTATCATTAAATCAACTTCTTGCCAGACTAGTTACACTAGTATGTTAGATATTCTTGATAGTCTTCTATCATGAGTTTCTGGTATTACTTTTGCGTATAAAGTGATTCTCTATTTTTTTTATTTTTCGTAATTCTAAAGATTAGAAACATTGAATGATTAAACTTAACTAAATTCTACCCGCAATGCATATATTCAATTATCTACTCAACCAATCCATTATTACTATCACACCTGATCCCTCAAATGATTGAAACAATTATTATCCCCTTGCACTTCTACAGTCCTCTCCAGAAGCATCTACCCGATGTTAAATACTTACACCTTAGCTTGTAGGTTAAAACTTACATACAAAACACCGCACACTAGAACTGTATATGAAATAAAGAGTGGAACATCCTCTCTATTAATGAAAATAGCCGTTGGAGCACAGGATAGAGCATGTATACAAAATCTGCCATTAATGTACCATACATAGCATAATTTGCGATCACAGGGTCCTAAGCTCTTCCAGATTATATACAGCCACTAAAGAATCACACTCACAAAACCAGGTTTATACTTAACACATATGTACAGTGTAAACTAAAGAATGCAAGTACACCAACCCAATTTAGGTATATCTTCTTCCTAAAGACTATGGTCTAACACTGAGCTTATCAAAAGCATTCTAGATGTAATTCATAGCAAATACATAGAAAGATCTCAACAACCATATCAATTATTCCCCGCTCTCATATTAGACTACCAATCTCTCATTCACAAGATATACTAATATTTTAAATCTTAAGAAACTTAGCTTCTAGTCTACCCATCCTCGTCATCACTTATTGTTCTCCTTATCGTGTTGAACTCATCAATTAGCTCACCTACATCTTTACATTCACTGATCGGCAGCGTGAAGTAATACTTAATATATATCGAATATTGAACCAAAGACCAGAGAGCTCTTTTTGTTGCGACAACAATAATGAAACTGTCCATTTTGCAAGATACATGGAGTTCTTTGGTATCACTGAAGTAGGGATGAAAGAAGTCGATACAGATTACCTTTTGTACCTAATAAGAACTTCACACTCACTCTTTGTGCAGTTTATAAACTGCAAGTCATAAGAGTTTTCCCCCAATACCTTATGTCCCACGAAATCTCTTAATCGAGCTACAAGTCTCAGAGCAAGTAACTTCTTTTGATGACTCAAATAATCTTAGTCCTCTATCACCTGAACCATCATCAATTCAAAAGCTTAATGTATCTATATGTCCTTTCATTGTGGTTATGACCAAAGATATGGCATAGTATACAAAGGAACACTATTCCCACAAGTTTAGTAACACGATGAGAAAAACGAAAGAGGCAAGGAAACTTAAAAGTCTTTGAGTAAAATAAAGCTATGCGTTTGGCACCTAGTACTCATTTAGAATCTACTAACTCTAACCACAAATGGAACCTAGAGCTCTGATACCACCTGTCATATCCCAAACTCTCCCACTAGGTCAACTACGGCTGAGTAGGATATTTGCGTGCCTCTCGGCACTAAATTACAAGTCTAAAAACAAAAGGATAACCCCTAGGCAACACTTAGAAGTATATATATAATACGCAGCGGAAAACTAAACAATCTGAACACAAAAAAAGGAGCTCAAAATATAGGGTTCAAGAAAACTTCTTATCCTATGGAAATTCCGATACAAAGATAGAAATACTTTACAAATGGCTCGAGTACAAGAGAGCAACAAAAAAACATATGTCCTTCCGGAGCGACTCGAACCAAAATTCTACGCCTAAAACTTCAGCGATTTATTATATCTCTGACCGTCCTGAGTTAATCTGAGAAAATATCATGATATAGAAAAACGTGAGCGCGAACGCTCAGTGAATCCACGTGTGTGTGCGCTATAGTGATTTCTTTAAAATATTGATGATGCAGTTTCACAAAGCAGTTCATGCAATATTATAAGAAAACATTCTCTTTTAATGTTTTAAAAAAACTTATGCTTGAACCTACATAAAGGTTTCGAGCGCAGCTAGGAAGTCTGACCGAATCAAGACACATCAACGCAATTTCTACTGCCCGAATTTAAAGAACATGTAATGCAACAGTGGAGCTCCGCGGACAAAGTCCGGATCCCCAAAACGAGGCCATCGGAAACAAGTTCCGGTATCTCGTAGTCAATACCAGCCAAACACCATACGAGCGCTCGATTACAAACAGCTGCACTCCCGTATCACTGGTCAAAATAGGCTACAGACTCCTGGGACACCTACCAGGTCTGCCCTGGGACCAACCTCAGTTTCGAGCCCCTTCTGACTCTCTACTAGGCCACTGTCCCATCGTAGAGCATGATGCGATGTCTACGTAAATACCGGTTGGGCCACGCCCTCAAGGTACTACGCCCCTCTTCAAGCGGATCCACCCTCAGAGTCAAAAACCCATCCACGTCATCAGAAGAGGCCCTAGTACGGGGGGACTAGCCATGTACAGTGCAATCCGCTAATGCGTCCGTTCACTTGATTTTCACCAAACTTGAACCCTGGTCGGAATGAGGTTTTCATATGTATATACAAATCGAAGGGCCATTTGCCCGACCATCATAACAGATTCAAGTCATAAACATTTCAAAGCACCAAAAATCCTCCTCCACCAGTCATCACATGCTTATGCAAATTTCACAATTATGCCAATGCGAAGCCTATATTCATACATGTCGAAACATGTAACTCTTCAGGACTAAAGCATTCTCCAGCTTATGCAGATTTTACAAACATGTCATGTTTACATTCATGCATGCCAAATCATATAACTATTCAAAACTAAAGATTTTCCCAACTTATAAATATTTCCGGAAAACCCGTGTACAGACTAGTTCTTTTTCACAACAATAATAATCTGTTTTAAGAAAGACAACACCTATATGGAGCACCGCTCCTATGCATTTCTAATGAACATGTAGCACATCGTGGAGAACATCGCCAATTAAGAAAAATATGGCACATTATACCGTTTCAAAAACAGTAGATATTTTATGATAAGTTTAAAAGTCATATTTATATAGCCCGTAAATTTTGAAATAACATAATAAAACGGAGTTTTGTGGACTCACCTGGATGTAGATCTAGTGCTAAGATCCTACAAAATAATAATACAAAAATACTTAATATCTGGGTACCGATCAAATAGTCCTATTCCCTAAATAATATCGAAATCCTACGAAATGAACTTTAGGATGTATCTATATACCTATATAATTATATATATACTTATAATAATTCTTTAAAAGATCAAAAATCCTATACTCTTAAAAAAATATACTCTCCCAAGAAACCATAATTAATTATATACTATATACTAAAAATTCCATTTAAAATATTTAAATCCTAAGATAAATCAACCTAAACTATATATATATATGCTTATACTATAGATTTATAAATATAATACAACTAAGAAAATAAAATAAAAAGTATAATAGTATAAAGTATAACTACCAAAACAAAATAAATATAATATAACTAAAATAACTATAATATAAATATAATAGTCTATGCTTATACTACATATTTAAATAACATATACTAACCTTTCATGGCTGCCTCAAACTTGAGGAAAAAAAAGAAAAAAAAACTCCTAATGTATTATATATATATATATATGGCTGCCGAGGAGCTCATGGAAAGAAAGAAGAAAACCAATGATATGTATATATACAAGCATAATGGCGGCTAGGGGCTGAAAAGAAAGAAAAGAAAAGGGAAATGGTGGTGGTGGCGGCTGTGCCGTTGATTTGGCGGCAATCTTACTGGTTAAGTTTTTTTTTTTTTTTAACCTTATATAAGAATGTCAAGTACTTAAATTTCTAAAATACACCTACTATGTATTAAAAACAGAATCCACTTAGAGGCATTTATAAACCTTAATAATAAAACCTCAATATAATAAAATTTTATTCTTATTCCTAAGTATCCCCAAAATACTACTAAGTGTTTTTGACACTATATTCCACCAATATAGATCCAAACTCTATTTTCATAATGTTCGTAATTTTAAAATCATGTTAGGTACTTATGGGGTAGGGCGTTACAGCTTCCCCGCTCCCCGACCCCACCCCCCTCCCCTGATACCTCATTCCTATTTCTTTTATTTCGTTCACAAAATGCCTTGTATTCAGGACTCTCCCAATATTTCATCATCTGCTCCCAGTACATCTCAGGAATCCAAATGGGCCTCTTCCTTGCCCCCTGACCATTGCCAAACAAATCTCTCATCCGGTCGCTGACCTTGACCTCTCATGCATGCCTCATCTCTGTCATGGACAAACTCGGGTCCCATACTCATCTTTTCTGAAATTTCAATAAAGTATCAAAATATTAGAAAATAATATGCTTCCAAGCTTCTCTATCCCTAGGATGACTCATCACATCCGCTCCTGTGAGCATTCAGAATGCCATCTCATGTGTTCGGCAGATATTTTCGAGGCATATAATCTTTGCAATCTCGGAATTAACGAAAATAAAGCGTTGTCTTCCCTGGCCTCATTGGCACAAGTTTCCTCTTCTTCCCTCTTTTATTCCTACATACCTTGTACCGATAACTGCAACAAAACTTACATTTTGTTCTATCGGAGTCTTCCTTCCATTAAAGCATACAACCATTGGGACACACATCAATCCTTTGCACGGGCAATCCTAATCTAGATATCAATTTTTGCTTCGCGTACCAATCTTCAACCATATTATCTCTTGGCAGCAAATGCTTCTTTATGAATGCACAAACATCGTCATATGATTTTTGAGTCCATTGATTCTCAAACTTAATATACAATAACTCCGCGTAGCAGATAACACTAAATTTCTGTCATCACCTTCAACTAACAATGTCTCTACTACTTTTAATATGTCAAAAAACTTTTTTGCCATAGGATTAGGTGGTTTTTCATGATTAGTTTCTTCTTAAGGGATAAATTTTAGACCGACTGCATCAATTATCATCTCACGATAGGAGTTCATTTCTTCCAGCATTGACTGGATACATTCTAACCCAACATTTGATTGAATTATACCAGAACGTTCTGCAAGAACACGCCCCTCATAATGTGGCCATTATCTTTCACCATGACCTATCTAATTATGATAACAAGGCACAAAACCCACCGCAAAAGATGATCCTTCACACCATCCGCTTCTATAAATTTCTTATTTTTACACTTTGCACACAAACATCTCATCTCTTTTTTAGTTTCGTTATTCATTTCAAGATAATGTGAAATAAAACCACTAACCCTATTAATGAATTCACTTGTAAGTCCCTTAACCCGAGGCACAAGTCGTTCTCTATACATCAAACTATGATCCGGTATATTTTCCATAGCTGGGAAGAATGATTACGAGAAAGAAATGTTAGTTTCATAATTTCTAGGTTATGATTACTTCTTTATTAATTTTAGACATAAAATTCTTAGGGTTTTAGGTTTAAGGGGTTTTTAGGGTTTTTAGGGTTTTAGGGTTTAGGGTTTTAGGGTTTAGTGTTTAGGGTTTAGGGTCTAGGGTTTTAGGGCTTAGGGTTTATAAGGTTAAAAAGTTTCCCTTAAAAGATTTAAAAAGTTTCAACTCCAATTTTCATTTAAAATGTTATGTTAAGTCATTACTAAAAATTCTAAGTTTTTTTATAAGATTGACAAAATTTTGACAAAGTTTTCTTTGTATTACGCTTATCTCTCAGGCACACAGGCCAAAAACAAGCAAAAAACTCACAAGGTTCACCGTGACGCATTCAACTTCTGTAATTTTAAATTTTACGTTTAGTATTGCTAAAAAATTAAGTCTTAACATTGAAAAAATTTCGACAGAGTTTTCTTTATACTATGGACATTTTCCAAGCACACAGGGAACTCAAATAGGGCTGTAAACGAGGAGGGTCTTACCCATACCCGTGCGGGTCTATACCCATTTTTAAAGGGTAAGATTTAAATTTTATATCTGCGGACCCATACCCATACATGTACCCATATAAATTTTATAAAATGGGTCTGGGCAAGTATTGTAATACCCAGACACACATACCCGTATACCCGTGATAATAAAATAATATATATTTATATATTATATTATTTATATATATTATATTACATGTAATTTATAATTTTAAATTAATACATAGTATGTCTTATTTCTTCAGTCTTCAGTCTTCACTTTCTTTAGTCTCTCCACCTCATTCTTCTTCTTCTTCACCTCACCTGCTCTATTAATCTCTTCTGTCAAGCTAACCCTACCCCCCACCAACGCCATTGTCTGCAACACCAGTCATCACCGAGATAGCTACTTCTCCCTCTAACCTCATTCTCAATCTCACCTCACTTTTCTTCACTTTAGTCTATGCTCATCTCTTCTCTCAAGTTGAATACCCGTCGCTGCCGCTGCCGCTGCCGTCTGTCTGGACCGTCAAGTTGCCACTGTCTACTCTCTCCCGAACTCTGTTCTTCCATCTTCCTCCCGAGTCCCAACAGGTAAATCTCTGCCGCCATCTCCTGTTTCTGGGTTTGATTCGCTGTCTGTTTTTTTGAGTTTTATTATTGAGTAGAGACTGAATTTTTTTAGGTTGGAATTTGTGTGGGTTTTATTGTTGAGCAGAGACTGAATTTTTTGAGGTTTGAATAGAATTTGTGTGGGCTTTATTATTGAGTAGAGACTGAATCTTTTGAGGTTGGAATGGAATTTGTGTGGGTCTTATTGTTGAGCAGACACTGGATTCTAGTGCATTTTGAATTGTAGGATTTGTTTTCTAATTTGTTAGAATCAATATGAAATTCTTCACAAAAGAATAAATTGAATTCCTAATATTAGCATTAAGAAGATTGTCTTCATCATAACCAATGTTTAGACAATTATTCTAGATTTTTTTGAGATCATTCACGTTATAGAACCAGTGGATGAATTTTTTCTTTTAAGAAAAATAAAATCATTGAATATATTTTATTTTGTTTTCTTGTGACATAATACATTGTATTGAATTAGAAACTTTGTTTTTATTGGATTAATGCACTTTGAAGATTTTGTGTGTATTTGAACTTTTAATCATTTGAATTAAAGATGTTAAATGATTGTATTTGTTGAAAGAGATGTTGAGGAAATTATGTTAATCATGTTAAAATTTTTATTTTAGGATTATACATTGTTTTGCATATTTTTATTTAACAAGGAAAAAAATAGAAAAATGTCATACGGGTATGGGTATACCAGACCCTATCCTGGACCTTGGAGGGTCGGGTCTGGGTCCATAAATTTTATACCTTGAGGGTCTTGGTCTAGGTTTGGGTCTTGGTCCAAGTTTCACTATAAGGGTATGGGTTTAAGTCTGGGAGTACCCGGAAGGTTTGGACCCATTTATCGCCCTACACTCAAACAAGGAACACACACAACCAAATTAAAAATTAAGAGTCAGGGCTCCCCATAAAACTTTAAAGAGTTAGGGCTCCCCCGTAAAGCGTGAAAAAGTCAGGGCTCCCCCATAAAAAAAATTTTAAACTAATTAAACACATACCTCTAACGTGTAGACGATGGAGAATATGTCAATAAAATCCTCACGAACAAAACTATAAAAAAAAAAAAAGAATTTAATTAAATTTTAAACTTAAACTACTTAACTTGTGTTAGCTTATGTAAATTTGACAAGAAGGATAACTAAAAAAGTAGATATCCGATGATAAAAAAGTTTAACTTTTTTAAAACTAAAAAACAATCCAAATAAACCCTAAACCCTACTATGTCGTTAGAGTTCGTTTTAAGATCAATTTTTCATAAAAGAAATTAACTTCCGTAAAAAAATACACAAACTACTTACATATAGTAATTTGAAAGGCAAAATATGTATTATAAGTAATTCACTCTAAAAGAAGTATGTGTGAGATATAATTTTGGAAGGGGGAGCAAATTTTATTTCCTTCCAAAGTAGGCACCAAATGTGTATTACTAGACATTTTTAATTCAATTAGTTGTTAACATACAAATTTAATAAGTTATCAAACAAGCTCTAGGAACAACTTTCCAGAAATCGTTAAAGGAATCAATGAATTTTGAAAAAGTAAACAAGACAAAAAATATTGATGTAAGTGGAGTTCTTGAAAGCATAAACAAAACTAAAGTTTTAACTTTTAAGAGAAGAAAATTTCAAAACATTAGAGTATTGAATCGGAAAAAACTTGTCTACTCATCACTACTCTTCTATTCATTGCTTTTCTAACTCTATTTTCACAAATGAAACAATGGAGACGTCCATGAATGATTACATTATATTCAAATAATATCAAATAATTAATTTAAAATTATAGAATTCCACTTTTATGTATATAATATATAAAACCATATATATATGCATATATATATGAGTAATTTAAGTCCGATAAATTTTTTAACATCTTAAAGTCTAATAAAAATTACTTAAACCTATGAAAATTAAAATTAAAATTTTGGAAAGTTTATATATATTAAGATATAGCTAAGACATACATTAAAAAGACATCCTCACTTATCGAGGCATGTTTCTTGATTTTTTTAAAAAAAATTATCGAGTTTGAGTTAGAATTTTTTATTTGGTATTTTGTAAAATTGAATTCTTCATGAAAAAGAGATATAAGATTCAAAATAAAAAAAAAATTAATATTAAGTTTTGAATTGAATCACAATCTAAAAAGTTTAAACTAATTTAACGTTAGGAGAAAGGAATGTTTTTACTTGAATAAAGTCTAATTAAAAGCTTCTAATGTGGTTGGGTTAAGGATGTTCGAATTAAAAGCTTCTAATATGGCTGTGTTAAGGATCTTCTAATTTTGCTCCTTTTGGACTACATTTGAGGCAAAAAGGAAAATTTTCTTAATACTTCTTCACTGTAAACTTGTTTCTTTACTTTCCTTAAGTTAACCAAAACAAAAAATGTTACCACTTCATATTCTCTTCTTTTGTTTCTCTCAATCCAAACATTGTGTTAAGTTTCTTCAATAAATACCTGTGTTTTTATATAGAATGTTTAGTAGAATATTCACCATCTATATATCATCTAATGACTTCTTGAATGATATTTTTCTACTAGAAATGTGCACATTTTTTATCTCGTGGAAAATCATAATATCACTTGGTTCTCATGGATTGAGCCAAAGAGCATCATTCATCTGGATATTGTAAAAAATAGCATCATTGGATTTTGTTTAATAAAATATAAGAACCAATCTAAATAAAACTAAAATCTCTAGAAATTGAAAACTCACATCTATTTAATGATTTAGTTTAATTTAGTGGTAATTATAATATAGGTTTATTTTTTATACATAAAAGATTAACATCAACAAGTAAGATCAACACAAAAAAAAAAAAAAAGAAAAAAAACCTTTACCTGAAACTTAGCAGCAGCAGCAACGAGTTTCGGTGGCAGCATCAGGAGGGGTTATTCCGATCAGCAACATCCGCAGCAAGAGAAGAAGAAGAAGATAAATAAAAGGAATAGGAGAGAAGAAGAGAAGAAGAAGAAGACAAACAAAAGAGGGAGAGAGAGAGACCGACAGGGCGACGTTGGTGAGAGAAGGGTGTCGGTGGTGAGAGGTCATCTGTGAGGGGCGTCGGTGGTGAGAAGTCACCTGTGAGGGGTGTCGGTCGCGAGACGTCAGTGAGGGAATCGCCGTCTGTGAGTCGTGTGGGAGGGGAACCAGGAGGGTGTTTTGGATGAAAAAATTGGGGAAGGAAAAGGGTCTGCTTGATTTTTTGTATCTCTGAAGTTTTAACTGACGGGACACCTGACAATAACACCATCGGTAGCATAGTATTAAAAAAATACCGAGGTAAGCCCGTCAGTAAAGCTGAGATAAATTAGCATCAATTACCAACAGCAAGAAAGCCGTGGGAACAGAGTCGATAACATTCTAAACTGACGGTTGCTGCCGTTGGTACAAACTCGTCGTTTATGGCGCACAATTTCCCTCCATTTTTTTTTTGCTGAAATTCCTAAATACTGACAATAATCGTCAATGTCTTCGGTACTGCATCGTTAAATACCGACGGAATTCTTTCCATCGGTAACGGTCGTTGGTAAAGGGGGCTTTCTTTTGTAGTGAATATATCAACTAGTAATCTAAATTCTAACATGAAAAATATCTCAAGAATATTATAACGCCCCACTCGGTAGGCATCTCGGGTGACCTTAATAGTGCGCTCGTCTTGAAGGTAGAAGTCAGGGTCTAACGTAGTAAAATTTATGAACTTATGGTGTGCACTTTTTAGCGATTTAAATACTCGGTAGTCTTATATAAGGCTTAAAGTGGTGATTTTTTTGGAAGGGTATTAAGATCCGTTTATAACTTTTTTTTTTTTTTTATGGGACGATATTAGTTGTGTTAGACATTTCTTTTGGGATTAAGTTAATTTTTTTTCTCTATAGTGATATTATCTTTTTATTATTATTATTATTATTATTATTATTATTATTATTATTATTATTATTGTTGTTATTATTTATTAATATTTATTAGAGTTATTATGGTTAACTTTAATAATAGTTTTTTTCAAAAAAAAAAAAAAAAAAAAACATTGCCACTTGTCAATAGAGGTTTGCCACTTGGCTTCTTGCATGGTCATCAAGTGGGTATATATATATATATATATATATGATTAGAGGAGGAGGATGGTTGATCTTTTCTTTTTGTCCTCCTCTCGGCTCTTCAACAGCATTAAGGTAAGTGAATTTTTTTTTTTTTTTAATTTTCTTTTTCTTTTTCTTTTTTTCTTTTCCTTTTTAGGTCATCTTAGATTAGTGTAGTTTTGGTATGGTGTAGTGTTGTGATTGCTTTAAAGTTCTAATAATTATATTCTGGTGTTTTTGACACAAATGGTTTTTCATACAAATCGAAAATAGCATCATGAAAGTTTGCAAAGGAGCACTGGTCATGCTCAAAGGTTTTAAAAGCGATGGTCTTTACCATTTGATCGGAAAAACTGTTTGCGATGCATCTGCATTAGTTTCCAAAATCGTTTCTAAAAAGACTCTGTTGTGGCACCGTCATATTGGCCACATCAGTGGAAAAAGTCTTCATTGTCTTCACAAACAAAATCTTTTAGGTGGTGACAAGATTGAATCTTTGGATTTTTGTGACCACTGTGTTCTTGGAAAACAGCATAAAACTAGTTTCTCAGTAGGCACACACAAGTCCACTTCTGTCCTTGAGTATGTGCACTGTGATTTGTGGTGGCCCGAAAAGGTCCCAACTTATGGTGGGAATGTTTATTTCTTATCTGTTGTTGATGATTTCTTTAGGCATGTATGGGTTTTTCTGTTAAAATCGAAATATCAAACTTTTGAAAAGTTTTCTGAATGGAAACGCCTTGCCGAAAATCAAACTGGAAATAAACTAAAAACTATTAGGACAGATAATGGCCTTGAATTTTGTAATAAAAGGTTTTCTGATTTATGTGCATTGCATGGCATACTGCACCATAGGACTGTTAGGCACAATCCTCAGCAAAACAGAGTTGCTGAAAGAATGAACCTTACGATAATGGATAAGGTTAGGTGCCTCATGGTGTCTTCAAGAATCCCAAAACCTTTCTGGGGTGAAGCTGTAAGTACAGCTGTCTACCTCAATAATAGGTCACCCTCAACAGCCATAAATTTCAAAACTCCCTTAGAGTTGTGGTCCGGCGAACCACCAAACCTGTCAAACCTTAGAGTGTTTGGATGTGCTGCCTTTGCACATCAAATAGAGGGTAAGTTAGACCCCAGTTCAAGGAAGGGAGTGTTCTTAGGATACCCTAGTAGGGTGAAGGGGTACAAAGTTTGGCTCAAAGGTGAACCGAGGGTGAGGGTTGTTGTGAGTAGGGATGTGGTCTTCAATGAACTAGAAATGCCTTGCCTAAAGGTTGAAACCAATCCTGATAGCCCGAGTGACATTCCAGTTGATGGGAATATTCCTGTGCAGATGGAGGACACCTCCGAACCTTCACAACCTTACGACTTACCCGAAACCAGTGGAGAGTCGTATATACCGACCGGTCAGCAGCCGGAAACCAACACACCTGAATCTGAAAATTCAGATGAGGATGACGAGGATCATCCTGAGGCTCAAGCCCAAGCCCTAAGAGACTACCAGCTGTCTAGAGATAGGGTTAGAAGAGAGACGAGAAAACCCGCTAGGTATGGTTTTTCTTACATCGTCTCATATGCATTTGCTTCTGCATCATATATTGAAGAAAAAGAACCTTTGTGTTTTTCAGATGTGTTAAAGAGTCCTAACCGTTCTTTGTGGTTGCATGCTATGGAAGAGGAAATGTCCTCACTTAATAAAAACAAAACTTGGATTCTTGTTCAAAAACCCTCAAAGCAAAAATTAATTGATTGCAAATGGATTTTTAAAATCAAAGAGCCAGAATCTGCCAATGAACCCCCAAGGTTCAAGGCTAGGCTGGTTGCAAAAGGTTTTTCTCAAGTTGAGGGCATCGATTTCAATGAAATATTTTCTCCTGTCGTTAAGTATAAAACAATTACGATAATGCTTGCAATTGTTGCCTTTTATGATCTTGATTTGGAACAACTTGATGTGAAAACTGCCTTTTTGCATGGGAAACTTGAAGAGACTATTTACATGCGTCAACCACCAGGTTTTGAGGAAAAGGGTAAGGAAAACATGGCATGTTTGTTGAAAAGGTCCTTATACGGACTTAAACAATCACCTAGGCAATGGTATAAACACTTTGACTCTTTTATGCTTAAGGCTGGTTTTGTTAAAAGCAATTATGATAGCTGTTTATATTTCTTTGGTGATAATGTTGAAACTGCTATTTATCTTTTGCTCTATGTGGATGATATGTTAATTGCTAGTAAACATAGAGATAAGTTTACTCACCTGAAATCCTTGCTAAAGTCTGAATTTGATATGAAGGACTTAGGTTCAGCATCTAGAATCCTTGGGATGAACATCAGTAGGAATGGAGCTGATAGGTCCTTATTCATATCCCAGAAATCCTTCTTGCAGAAAATTGTTTCCAAATTTTCGATGCATTTATGCAAACCAGTTTGTACACCACTTGCGAGCCATTTCAAGCTTTCCTAGAAAACTTGCCTCAAAACTCATAGAGAAAAGAACGACATGACCCATATACCTTATAGAATGACTATAGGGTCCGTCATGTATTCTATGATATCCACCCGTCCTGATATTGCTTATCCCATAAGCCTTCTTAGCCGATTCATGTCAAACCTAGGTAGGGATCATTGGGCAGCTTTTAAGTGGTTGTTGCGTTATATTAATGGGACCATTGATAGGGGTCTTCTTTATCATAATTGGTCTGATAATTTTGAACTGGTTGGATATGTGGATTCTGACTTTGCAGGTGATAAGGATGGTAGGAAATCTACCTCTTCTTATTTCTTTACTTTAGCAGGTAATTGCATATCGTGAAAATCTCAGTTACAGACTGTAGTCGCCTTGTCGACTACGGAGGCTGAATACATTGCTGCCACTGAGGCAATTAAGGAAGCCATCTGGCTTCAAGGCTTACTATCTGAATTACGCGTTTTAAATTCTAAAGCTATGATTTATACGGATAGTCAGAGTTGTCTTCACTTGTGTAAAAATCCTGTTTATCATGAAAGAACTAAACACATAGATGTTAAGTATCATTTCATAAGGGAAAAGGTTTCAAGTGGCTTAGTTAATATTGAGAAAATTAGTACTAATGATAATCCTGCTGATTTTGGTACTAAAATTGTGACAACTGACAAGTTTTCTTTGTGCAGAGACCTCCTTCATATCGATGAAGGATGACTCCTTTGAGTTACTATTGGCTAAAATAAATGAAAATAAGTTCAAGGTGGAGTTTGTTGGCCCTTTGGGCTACCTTCACTCTATTTTCATTCTGTTTTTGGCCCATTTTTTTTTCCCTATGATGTTTAAAACCTTGGCGGGCCTCTGAAGTGTGAAGCTGGGCTGGCAGGCTTATGATGCCGGGCGGGCCGGATTCAACCCGACCCGCCCAGGTGACATAGCTATATATACATATTTTACTCTCAGCCTACCCTACCTCATATTCTCTCATTTTTGCTGAGTCCGCCGCTGCCTCTCTCTTTTATCTGACCTTGTGTCTTCCTCTCTCTTCTCTCAATCAGTCTTCCTGTTCATTTTCTGTGCGACCCTTTGGGACTCCCATTGCTTGTCTGTTCCGGCTAACCCTTCGGTTACCGCGTGTGCATGACTGCAGTGAGAGGACAGGGGCATCTTGTGGTGAGAGAGGGTTTGAGAGTATCGGTTCGGTGAGGTCCCCGGTTGCTAAGAGAATCGTGCTGTTCTTCACCGGAAGAGCACTTTGGGTCAGTCCTCTACCGCAGACGGTGAGACCGAACTCGCTGCGCTCGTTCGGCTCCGACGGTTGGCATCCTTTCCGAGATCTGAAGGATCTCGTGGTAAAGTCTCTATCTTTTATTCGTATATTTAGTGTTAACTTGTTTTTTATTCACTGCATGTCTCCAAGTCTGACTAGAAGTCGCGGAAGGCGAAGGAATCCTTTTTGTAATAGAATAGGAGTGTTCTGTCTTTCATTTTTGCTTCTTGATTCAAGGCTTGTAATAGTGAACAGAACTTGTAATAGTAAATAGGCTTTCTGTTTCTATGTTTGGTCGCCGGGAAATCATAACAAGAATGAATGATTCTTTTGAGTCAATTAGATCCAGGGTATTAACTACTACACGTCTAGCTGACATTAATTATGTGTTTAATATGGTTGTGACACATGAGAGACAACAATCTTGTAGTTCTGGAATGCCAAAAATAACGTTGATTGAGGGAAGCGGAAATGGTAACAACCAAAACATGATGCCTAAACTGCCTTCATAAGAAGGTGTATCTGTTGGACTACAAGGAATATATGATTTTACCATGCATTTTGTCAATGCAGTTAATGCCAATTCAATGGGAGGAAAAAGGTTTAATAAACAGAAGAAGACTTATTATTGCACCTTTTGCAATTTTACTGGTCATACTATTGACAGATGCTACAAGAAACATGGATTTCCACCAAATTACAAAAATAAAGGGAAGCATACAGTTGTTTATAATAATCCTAGCGCTTATCCACTTAAGAATGCCGCCTCTTTTGCAGCTAATTTGAGCAGTCTGCATCAGAATGATTGTTTTGTTATGCCTTATCAGCATAGGCCTTCGATTCAAGGAGTTAATTCTGGAGACGTGAATCTATCTATGGAAGCAAGTGGAGTAGCAAATGGATTGTCAAATGAGCAGTTTCAGAAATTGACGTTTCTGCTTAATAACACCCAAAGCAATGTCGTATCAGCAGACTATTCTGGAACAAGAACTGGAAGAGGAGTTGTAAAGCCAATTGTTAGTCAAGCTATAGCTTATTAATCAACTTCTGATAGTACTAAGGTAATTTTTCAAAACCTCTTTCATCTCTTTGGATTTTAGATTATGGGGCTACTAATCATGTTGTTTGTAACTTTATTCTATTTGATTCTTGTTTCCCTACTGTTGATATGTCTGTTTTGTTACCAAATCAACTCTGTTACACATAAAGCAACTATTCAATTGAGCCCTCACATACTCCTAAAGGATGTATCATGTGTTCCTGCTTTTAAATTTAATCTTGTTTCTATAGGAAAACTGAACGTACAAAATTCTTGTGATACTGTGGTTGGAACTACTACTTGTGTTATACAGGACCTTGCATCCAAGAAGATTATTGGATTAGCTAAATGGCAAAAGGGGCTATTTGTTTTAGATTTTGATCTTTCTGTGTCTCCCATGGTATTGTCTACCTCTTTATCAGATTCTATATTCCATATACCTTTCGATGATAAAGAAAATGTCCAAAATATTATGGCACTATAGATTAGGACATCTTTCTATAGCTTGTTTATAGAAATTACAAAAAACCAATTTGAAATAAAATTGAAAGTTCCTATTGATGCTTTTTGTTCTATTTTCCCCCCCTTAGCCAAGCAACATAAGCTAACTTTTCCAACACATGTTGCACAACAATGAGTTGTTTTGAATTACTGCATGTGGATATTTGGGGCCCCGTCAAACTCAAACCATTTATGGTGAAAAATATTTTCTCACTATAGTAGATTATTTTAGTAGATTTACTTAGATTTTTCTTTTATATAATAAAGCTGCTACTAGGATCAAACTACAAAATTTTTATGCTTTTGTTGAAACTCAATTTGACAAGAAAATCAAAACCATTAGAACAAACAATGGTTTGGAATTTCATATGCTTTTGTATGCTGCAAAAGGTATCATTCATAAAAATAACTTGTGTTTATACCCGACAGCAAAATGGGATTGTGGAAAGAAAATGTCAAAATCTTTTGAATATAGGTAGAGCTCTAAAAATTCAATCATGTATATCTTTATCATACTGGGGTTACTGTTTGAAGCATGCAGCACATTTGATCAACGTTACACCTTCCCTTCTTCTTCATCATAAAACACCTTATGAGATTCTTTATTCTAAGAAACCTATTTATTCTTCTCTTAAAGTTTTTGAATGTTTGCTTATGCTTGTACCAGCATTGATCACAGTAGAAAAAAGTTTGATCCAAGGGGCAGACAATACCTTTGCATGTCTGAAGTGACTAAAGGTTCTATCCTTCTTGATTTTCATATTCAAAATCTATTTATTTCAAGGGATGTTATTTTTGTGGAACATATCTTTCCTTTGAAGATGCTTCTAGCTTTGTCATCCTCTAAAGATAGTCATGCTTCTGATTCTTTGATCTTTTATTACCTTTCTAGTTCTGTTTCTTTTCCTTTTGATCCTGATCTTGATCACACAGTTCCTCTTTCTCCATTGGTTGATGCAACACCTTTCACATGTTGATGATAACACTTCTGGTTCTTCTACTTCCTTTATACCTTCTGATTCAGTTTATCCTTCTTCTTCATCAAATTCTTCTCCTTCTCATTCTCCACTAGTACCTGTTGGAGAAGTGAGAGGATCTAACAGACATAGACAAGCACCTTCTTATTTTCAAGATTATGAATGCAGAATTAATTCTATTACTTCACCATACTCCCTTGATTCTGTTCTTTCTTATGAACTGTTACCTCTAAACCACAAATATTTTGTGATGTCTCTAGGTCTAATAAAAGAACCTAAGTACGATCATCAAGTTGTTAAACATCCTGAATGGCAAAAAGCTATGCAACTAGAACTTCGTGCCTTGGAACAGAATCATAACTGAAGTTTACAACCTTTGCCTCCAGGTAACCACACCATTGGTTGTAAATGGTATTTAGAGTGAAATACAAGTCTAATGGCTCTTTAGAGGGATATAAGGCCAGACTAGTGGCCAAATGTCAGCAGCCAGGAGTGGATTATGTGGACACTTTTAGTCCTATTGCAAAAATGACCACTATTAGACTTGTATTAGCGGTGGCAGCTGTGAGGGTGGCTTATTCATCAATTAGATATCAACAATGCTTTTATTCATGGTAATTTAGATGAGGAAGTATGTACGTCACCTCCACCTGGTTATCAATGCAGGGATGGTCTTGTTTGTAAGTTGAATAGATCCTTATATGGATTAAAATAGGCATCCAAGCAATGGAATGCTAAGTTAACAAAAGCATTGTTGAAAATGGGTTTTTTCAAAGCTGGCATGATTACAGCTTATAAATAAAACAGGGTGTTTTGGTTGTTTTACTTGTATATGTAGATGACATTTTGGTGATTACCAATGTTGTTGAAGCTATTGTTGTTGTCAAGAATACTTTGCATGATCTCTTTAAAATCAATGACCTTGGTGAAGCTAAGTATTTTCTTCGCGTAGAAATCACAAGGACAGATAATGGTATTTCTATAACACAGAGAAGATATGCTTTAGATCTATTGAAAGAGTCTGGATTTGTTCTTAGTGTTATGATTTCCGGCGACCAAAACACAGAAACAGAGAGCCTATATACTATTACAGTAATCCTATTTACTATTACAGACCATGAATCAGGAAGCAAAAAGAAAGATAGAAACAACTCCTATTCTATTACAAGATGGATTTCTTCGTCTTTACCGACTTCCAGCCAAGATCGAAACAGATAGTAAACAAAAATAAGTTAACAGTAAATATTAGAATAAAAGATAGAACCTTTACCTCGAGATCCTTCAAATCTCGGAAAGGACACCAACAATCGGAGCTGAACGAGCGCAGCGAGTTCGGTCTCACCGTCCGCGACAGAGGACTGTCCCAAAGTGCTCTTCGGTGAAGAACAGCACGATTCCCTCAGCAACCGGTGGCCTCAAAGAACCGATACTCTCAAACTCTCTCTCATTAAAAGACGCCCCTTTCCTCTCACTGCAGTCAAACACTCGGTAACCGAAGGGTTAGCCGGCACAGAGAAGCAATGGGGGTCCCGAAAGGTCGCACAGAAAATGAACAGGAAGACTGATCAAAAGAAGGGAGAGGAAGACACAAGGTCAGCGAAAATGAGAGAGGATGCGGCGGTCTCAGCAGAAAGAATGAGAGAATGTAAGGTAGGGTAGGTTGAGAAAGGAGCATATATATATATATATATACAGCCATGTCACCTGGGCGGGTTGGGTTGAACCCGGCCCGCCGGCATCAAGAGGCTGCCAGCCCAGCTTCACATTTCAGAGGCCCACCAAGGTTTAAAACATCATAGGGAAAAATGGGCCAAAAACAGGATGAAAATAGAGTGAAGGTAGCCCAAAAGGCCAACAAACTCCACCTTGAACTTATTTTCATTTATTTTAGCCAACAATGACTCAAAGGAGTCATCCTTCATCTATATGAAGGAGGTCCTTGCACAAAGAAAACTTGTCAGTTGTTACAATTTTAGTACAAAAATCAGCAGGATTATCATTAGTACTAATTTTCTCAATATTAACTAAGCCACTTGAAACCTTTTCTCTTATGAAATGATACTTAACATCTATGTGTTTAGTTCTTTCATGATAAACAGGACTTTTACACAAGTGAAGACAACTTTGACTATCAGTATAAATCACAGCTTTAGAATTTAAAACATGCAATTCAGATAGTAAGCCTTGAAGCCAGATGGCTTCCTTAATTGCCTCAGTGGCAGCAATGTATTCAGCCTCCGTAGTCGACAAAGTGACTACAGGCTGTAACTGTGATTTCCACGATATGCAATTACCTACAAAAGTAAAGAAATAAGAAGAGGTAGATTTCCTACCATCATTATCACCTGCAAAGTCAGAATCCACATATCCAACCAGTTCAAAATTGGCAGACCAATTATGATAAAGAAGACCCCTGTCAATGGTCCCATTAATATAACGCAACAACCACTTAAGAGCTGCCCAATGATCCCTACCCGGGTTAGACATGAATCGGCTAAGAAGGCTTATTGGGTAAGCAATGTCAGGCCGGGTGGATATCATAGAATACATGATGGATCCTATAGCCATTCTATAAGGCATATGGGCCATGTCATTCTTTTCTCTATTAGTTTTGGGGCAAGTTTTCTCGGAAAGCTTGAAATGGCTCGCAAGTGGTGTACAAACTGGTTTGCATAAATGCATCGAACATTTGGAAACAATTTTCTGCAAGAAGGATTTCTGGGATATGATTAAGGATCTATCAGCTCTATTCCTACTGATGTTCATCCCAAGGATTCTAGACGCTGAACTTAAGTCCTTCATATCAAATTTAGATTTTAGCAAGGATTTCAAGTGAGTAATCTTATCTCTATGTTTACTAGCAATTAACATATCGTCCACATAGAGCAATAGATAAATAGTAGTTTCAACATTATCACCAAAGAAATATAAACAGCTATCATAATTGCTTTTAACAAAACCAGCTTTAAGCATAAAAGAGTCAAAGCGTTTATACCATTGCCTAGGAGATTGTTTAAGTCCGTACAAGGACCTTTTCAACAAACATGCCATGTTTTCCTTACCTTTTTCCTCAAAACCTGGTGGTTGACGCATGTAAATAGTCTCCTCAAGTTCCCCATGCAAAAATGCAGTTTTCACATCAAGTTGTTCAAGATCAAGATCATAAAAGGCAACAATTGCAAGCATTATCCTAATTGTTTTATACTTAACAACGGGAGAAAATATTTCATTGAAATCGATGCCCTCCACTTGAGAAAAACCTTTTGCAACCAGCCTTGCCTTGAACCTTGAGGGTTCATTGGCAGATTCTGGCTCTTTGATTTTAAAAATCCATTTGCAATCAATTAATTTTTGCTTTGAGGGTTTTTGAACAAGAATCCAGGTTTTGTTTTTATGAAGTGAGGACATTTCCTCTTCCATAGCATGCAACCACAAAGAACGGTTAGGACTCTTTAACACATCTGAAAAACACAAAGGTTCTTTTTCTTCAATATATGATGCAGCAGCAAATGCATATGAGACGATGTAGGAAAAACCATACCTAGCAGGTTTTCTCGTCTCTCTCCTAACCCTATCTCTAGACAGCTGGTAGTCTCTTAGGACTTGGGCTTGTGCCTCGGGATGACCCTCATCATCCTCATCTGAATTTTCAGATTCAGGCGTGTTGGTTTCCGGCTACTGACCGGTCGGTATATCCGACACTCCACTGGTTTCGGGTAGGTCGTGAGGTTGTGAAGGTTCGGAGGTGTCCTCCACCTCCATAGGAATATTCCCATCTACTGGAATGTCACTAGGGCTATCAGGATTGGTTTCAATATTTAGGCAAGGCATCTCTAGTTCAATGAAGACCACATCCCTGCTCACAACAACCCTCACCCCCGGCTCACATTTGAGCCAAACTTTGTACCCCTTCACCCCACTAGGGTATCCTAAAAAACACTCCCTTCCTTGACCTGGGGTCTAACTTACCCTCTTTTTGATGTGCAAAGGCAGCACACCCAAACACTCTAAGGTTTGACAGCTTTGGTGGTTCTCCGGACCACAACTCTAAGGGAGTTTTGAATTTTATGGCAGTTGAAGGTGACCTATTAGTGAGGTAGACAGCTGTACTTACAGCTTCACCCCAGAAAGGTTTTGGGATTCCTGAAGACACCATGAGGCACCTAACCTTATCCATTATCGAACGGTTCATTCTTTCAGCAACTCCGTTTTGCTGAGGATTGTGCCTAACAGTCCTATGGTGTATTATGCCATGCAATGCACATAAATCAGAAAACCTTTTATTACAAAATTCAAGGCCATTATCTGTCCTAATAGTTTTTAGTTTATTTCCAGTTTGATTTTCGGCAAGGCGTTTCTATTCAGAAAACTTTTCAAAAGTTTGATCTTTCGATTTTAACAGAAAAACCCATACATGCCTAAAGAAATCATCAACAACAGATAAGAAATAAACATTCCCACCATAAATTGGGACCTTTTCGGGCCCCCACAAATCACAGTGCACATACTCAAGGACAGAAGTGGACTTGTGTGTGCCTACTGAAAAACTAGTTTTATGCTGTTTTCCAAGAACACAGTGGTCACAAAAATCCAAAGATTCAATCTTGTCACCACCTAAAAGATTTTATTTGTGAAGACACTGAAGACCTTTTTCACTGATGTGGCCAATACGACGGTGCCACAACAGAGTCTTTTCAGGAACGGTTTTGGAAACTAATGCAGATGCTTCGTAAATAGTTTTTCTGATCAAATGGTAAAGACTATCCCTTTTAAAACCTTTGAGCATGACCAGGGCTCTTTTGCAAACTTTCATGATGCCATTTTCGGATTTGTATGAAAAACCATTTGTGTCAAAAACAACAAGGGAGATTAGATTCCGACGGAGGTTGGGCACATATCTTACCTCGGTTAGTTTTTTGGTCACTCCATCATGCATTTTTATAAAGACATTTCCAATTCCTTTTATTTCACAAATATGATTATTGCCCATGAAAACTTTTCCATGCTCAAGAGGTTCAAAATCTGAAAACCAATGTTTATTTGGTGTCATATGAAAAGTGCATCCTGAATCAAGGATCCAGTGATCAGAAATAGGGCGAAAGGGAAGAGGATACACACAAAACTTCAGAGTACATTGAATTACGATCTAATTCAAAATCGTGAGTTTTGTCATTTTTATCACTCCCTTTGCCTTGTTTACGTTGTTTTTCCTCTTTTATCCTTTTAAAACATTTATTTTTCATATGACCTTCCTTGCCACAGTAAATTATCGGTTAAATGCAAGGTGAGGCAACTGTGTGCATCACCAAGTTTTTCAGCAAGCGCTTCGCCCTTCCAAGATTCCGGACACTTTTCGGGGCTACAGATTGCGGGTGCTATTTTATTTTGGACTAAAACTGCTTTCATTTTTCTACGCCACATTACAAAATCAGATTTGCCATCAAACTTGTCAGTTTCAATCTTTTGAACAGACATGATTATATGGCAAATAGGAGTAATCGATGGCGAGAAAAATGAAATATTTGAAAAAGGAAGTTTTTAACACATAAATTAACGGATTTTGCTTTTAACAAAAAATGGCACAGTTTAGTAAACGCAGTAGAGTTTTATTATCCAAAAACAGCGCGGATGAACGCAAGGTTTAACCGAAACAGAAACAGAGATTCAGTGCACAGAAACAGCGAAAAAAAAATACACTAAACAACCACAGTACAGAATCAATCACAATTGATGCAGTGTTTGTAACAGATAACAAAAATCTCCAAGACACAGATACTAGTAGTCTCTTGCACTCCAGCCAGGCTTGGGTTTAGATTTTAAAAAAAAAAACTGTAAACAGAGCACCAACAAGAAACCAGAAATACTGCAGTTATAATAATGAACAGAAACCCAGAACTTAATCACAGCAGATTTAGCAACAGCAGAGAAACAGGGACAGTTTAAACAGAAGAACAATCACAGCAATTAATCATACCAAACAGAAGCAGGAAAGAAACAGAAACAAAAACAGAGAAAGGAAGGTTTAGAGTGTTCCATTTTCCGAGTCCGCGTGGCTCTGAACTCAAGTGGTAGCCGGATGGTTGCTCCGTCAACCGTGGCTCTGATCCCACTGTTATGATTTCCGGCGACCAAAACACAGAAACAGAGAGCCTATTTACTATTACAGTAATCTTATTTACTATTACAGACCATGAATCAGGAAACAAAAAGAAAGACAGAAACAACTCCTATTCTATTACAAGATGGATTTCTTCGTCTTCAACGACATCCAGCCAAGATCAAAACAGATAGTAAACAGAAACAAGTTAACAGTAAATATTAGAATAAAAGATAGAACCTTTACCTCGAGATCCTTCAGATCTCGGAAAGGACACCAACAGTCGGAGCCGAACGAGCGCAGCGAGTTCAGTCTCACCGTCCGCGACAGAGGACTGTCCCAAAGTGCTCTTCGGTGAAGAACACGATTCCCTCAGCAACCAGTGGCCTCAAAGAACCGATACTCTCAAACTCTCTCTCACCAAAAGACGCCCCTTTCCTCTCACTGCAGTCAAACACTCGGTAACTGAAGGGTTAGCCGGCATAGACAAGCAATGGGAGTCCCGAAGGGTCGCACAGAAAATGAACAGGAAGACTGATCGAAAGAAGAGAGAGAAAGACACAAGGTCAGCGAAAATGAGAGAGGATGCGGCGGTCTCAGCAGAAAGAATGAGAGAATGTAAGGTAGGGTAGGCTGAGAAAGGAGCGTATATATACAGCCATGTCACCTGGGCGGGCCGGGTTCAACCCGACCCGCCGGCATCAAGAGGCTGCCAGCCCAGCTTCACACTTCAGAGGCCCACCAAGGTTTAAAACATCATAGGAAAAAATGGGCCAAAAACAGAATGAAAATAGAGTGAAGGCAGCCCAAAGGGCCAACCCTTAGCAAACCGGCTGCTACACCTACGGAGGCAAATCTCACATTAGAACATGGTGATTCTAAGGTACTGGAAGATAAATCGATTTTTTTAGAAGTCTTATACGCAAGTTATTTTATTTATCAATAACAAGGCCTGACTTAAGCTTTGTCGTCCAACAATTTCCCAATTTTTGGACAAACCTACTATTTTACACTAGAAGCAACACAAAGGATTCTTAGATACTTGAAATCAACACCAGGGCAAGGATTGTATTTTCCTGCTAATAATTCCTTACATCTTGCAGCCTATTTAGATTTAGATTGGGCTGGATGTAATGAGACTAGAAGATCTATTAATGGTTTCTGTATGTTTATTAGCAATCATTGATTTCTTGGAGCTCAAAGAAATAAAGCACAGTGCCAAGGAGTTCAGCTGAGGCTGAATATAGTGCCCTTGCCATGTTAACATGTGAAGTGCAGTGGATCTTGTACTTATTGAGTGATTTACAGATGTATCAAACTCAAGAAGTACCCATTTTCTATTATAGTGAAAGTGCTATTAAATAGCTGAAAATCCAGTTTTTTCATGATCGAACAAGGCACATAGAGCTTGACTTTCATGTTGTGAGAGAAAGATATCAAGCAGATATTATTAAGCCTTTGGGAATTTTTTCCTTGAAACAATTAGCAGACTTGGTTACTAAACCTCTGGGAGCAGCAAGGTTTAGAAGTTTGATTAGGAAAATATGGATTCAGAAGTATGAACTTCCAGCTTGTGAGGGGTTGTAGAAGTTGAAAGAAAACGATAGCTAAACAGGTTGGAAGCAAAGAAAGAAACAAAAGAACAGAAGAAAAATATGCAAGTTGAGGTTTTCGAACCCATGAAAGAACAAGAAGAAATGAGTGATTTACAAGTAGGCATTTGCAGTAGAACCATAGGACAGGTGGACAATTGGAAGATCATTAATTGAGTCAGCAATGATACATTATGTGAATCCGTTGTATATATTTTTAGAGACTAAATTGTTTAAGTTAGTCATAATCCTTCTTCTCTCTTTCTCTTCTTCATTGTAAATGATTATGTATAAATAGCTAAACTTTTAGCTAATTGTAAATAGAAAAAAAACTTAGATTTGCACAATTTCTCTCTCTGGTTTCATAACTGCTCTAGCTCCTTCTTCTTCTTCTGAAACCCCTAGTATATTAAAATAAAGTCATACTGAGTGCCATAACATTTCCCCATGACACCTTCCTTCTTTTTTCTCTCTATACAAAAATAAAAAAAATAAAGAATATACATAATGATACTACTAAGGTTAGAGAGTATCATTTGTTTAAATTTAGAAAAATTCTTCCCTAATCTCAATTTCTTTTACGTAAACGTAACTCCTTCATCATCGTTATATAATCTTAGATATGATATGATATTTAAAATTTGAATTGACGATTTGTTGTATCACTTTTTCTAGACTCCTCTCCAAGCACAATTCTGAGTACTCCTCTCAAAGTAATATATATTTGTATATATATATATATTATAGAAGGAAAGAGAGAGTTCTCTCCTTTCTGAAAATGCTTTGAATTTGAGTTTTTAATTTCCTAAATTTTCTATTTTTTTATAAATTAAAAGGGAGTCAGCCAAATTTAAAACTTATTCTTAATTTCCAATTTTTTAGGCATTTAATTTACACACGTATGTTTTTATTAAAAAAAAACCACGTATATAGTAGTAATTTCTAATTTTTAGACATTTATCCATGTAGCAGCAGTTTCTTTTTCAATTAAATTAAATATATGATCTGTCTATTTTACCCACATACAATTTGTGGCATGCGAAATAGATTGCATAAAATTTTGAAATTCCTACCTTTTACTTAATTCCCCAGGTTCTAGATTAGTTTCTTAGTTTTTTTTTCTTTTTTTTTGTGCTGAGATTAGTTTCTTAGGTACATTAAACTTCTTTGATATTCAAATCAAAGTTTGAAAGTTTTCAATGGAAAAAATAATCAATATTTTCTGTTTTATTATGTTGAAATAATTACATTATATATTTGTTTACAAATCCTGTACTCTAACTATTATGTTTAGAATTATAACATAACTAGGAAAGTTTACAAAACTTAGGATTTATAAGCATATGAAAATATCTACATATATATAGAAAGATCTAAATATGGAAATGTCTAAATATATGATCCTTAATACTCGCTCTCAAGTTGGAGCATAGAGATCGGAAATGCCTAACTTGCAAGCTAGTTGATAAAAGTGAGTGAGATGGAGAGCCTTAGTGAGAATATCAGCAGGCTGGAGCATGCTACGAATGTAGGAGGGAGAAATAAAACCGACCCGGACTGTATCTAGGACAAAATCACGATCAATTTCAATGTGCTTAGTCCGTTCATGAAAGACAAGATTAGCCGCGATGTGAAAGGTAGCCTGATTATTGCAATGCAGTGGAATGGGACGGGTGACAGGAACGTGAAGATCCCGAAGTAAGCGAGATAACCACATTAACTCACACAAAGTCATGGCCATAGAACGATATTCAGCCTCTGCAGAAGAACGAGAAAGAGTATGTTATTGCTTTGTTTTCTAGGAAATAGGAGAACCACCTAGAGAAATAAAATATCCGGTGACAGAGCGGTAAGTAATTTGACAGGTAGCTCAATCGAAGTCACAATATGTGGTCAATAAAAGAGGAGAGCGAGACTAGAGAAGAATGCCATGACCAGAACTTCCTTTGAGATACCGAACCACACGGAGAGCAGCATTCAAATGATCACAGCGAAGAGTATGCATAAACTGAGCTAGTGTGTGAACTGCATATGTGAGCTCAGGTCGAGTAAGAGTGAGAGAGATCAATTTACCAATAAGTCAGCGATAGCGATCTGGTTGATCAAAATAAGGATCGGATGTCTCGGCCAATTGATGATTGGGTTCGATGGGAGTAGAGACCGGTTTGGCCCGAGCAGGCCAGTTTCAGAGAAATCTCTAAAGTATACTTGTGTTGACACAAAAATAAACGTGCAGGATTCCGTGCAATTTCGATACCCAAAAAACATTTCAGAGGTCCTAAGTCCTTCACGTGAAAACACACATTTAAAGAGGCTTTAAATTTTGTAATAGAGGACAATGAATTTCCAGTGATCAATAAATCATCTACATATATGAGAACAAACAAAAAAATATTTGCCCAAGAATAAGTAAAAAGGGAATAATCTGCATAAAACTGGGAAAAACCACATTTACAAAGAGCGGCAGTAAGCTTAGAGAACCAACATCGAGGAGCCTAGCAAAGTCCATACAAGGACTTCTTTACTCGACAAACCTGACTTGGGAGAGAAGGGTGAAAGCCAGGCGGGGGGTGCATATAAACTTCCTTATGTAAATCTCCATGGAAAAAAGCATTATGTACATCCATCTAATGTATCAGCCAATGTCGAACAACAGCTACTGAAAGTATGGTTCAAACAGTAACCATTTTTGCAACAGGGTCAGAGGTATCCATGAAATTAATACCTTGCGTCTGTGTGTTCTCCAAAATTACCAAACGGCCATATACATCTCAATCATACCATCTGCTTTATATTTGATGTGAAAAACTCATTTACTCCTAAGTACACGTTTACCAGGAGGAAAGGTTGTCAAGGACCACGTGCCATTTTATACCAAGGCATTAATTTATTCTTGCATGGCGGCACGCCATTTAGGATTAGAAATAACTTCAGAATATTTGGTGGGTTCCGTTTCTTTCGTAACATATGCTAGAAAATGCCAATGTGAGGGGGAGAAGTTTTCATAATTCACAAAGTTTGTAATAGGATAATGGGACTTACCTGAGAGAGTCGTGGAGGGAGATGGAGTAGAAGAAGGGGATATAGAAGCCTTCCAGATTGGTTACAGTCAAAATCTTGGAACTGAACTGGGATAGTTTTAAGTCTAGTACTTTTTTGTGGACCAAGTGTAGCCGGAGGAGATGGTAGCTTGGACCGAGGCATGCAGTCCGTCTGCCTACTGGACTGCATGCATGCTGGTGTGCTTGCAGATTACTGCACAAAGAAGGACCCAGAAGGGGCTGAGCCAGGAGAAGATGCATGAGCTGGGCCGTGGGAGAGGATATCAGCTGGGCCTAGGTAGTGGGCTTGGTGGGCAGAATGGGTGTGGGCGGACTAGACGCGTCTCGCGGCTGGGCCACGAAAGTGAACTCTTGGCCACTGAAGAAGGGCACCTGGCTACGGAAGGAAGGTTGGCATTTGGGCCACTGGACTGGGACGCGAGAAAGTGTGGCATGTGAGATAAATTGCCAGTGGGCTGCTTGGACTAGGCTGCTGTATTGGACTGGAGTGGAGCCTCTTGAGTTGAAGCTGATGTCATCTGGGCCAGGGCAAGTGGACTGGAAAGTGGCTGGACTGAATGTGGTCAAGGTATGAAGTGTTGCTAGGCTGGGTTGGAATTTTATTTCTCCTGTCTTGGGGGCTTAGGTTTAAAGAGCCCAAAAGTTGTTCCCCAAAATTGTAAGATTGGGAAAAATACAGTGAATATTCTAGAGTACCCGAATTATCTTTAAAAGGAAACTTGGTCTCATCAAAGATTACATCTCTGGACAAGATAAATTTCTGTTGTTGCAGATCATAAAAACGCCAACCTTTCTAATTTGAAGGGATAATTGAGAAAGACACATACTCGACTGCAGACACGAAATTTATCTTTGGATAGATCATGATCATGGACGTAGACTAAACACCCAAAGCTTTTAATGTGAGAATAGGACGGCTTGTACCCATGTAACAATTCATAAGGCATTTTCTTGTGTAACAGAGAAGAAGGGGGTGCGACTGATAAGATATCCTGCCGTTAAGACGCATTTTCTCTAAAACTTTATAGGAAAACTAGCTTGAAAATGCAAAGCTCGAGCAACATTTAGGATATGACGATACTTGCATTCCACTCGACTATTTTGTTGAGGTGTGCCAGTAATATTGCTTTGGTGCATCATTCCATATGTGGAAAAATATGATTTTAAATAGAAAAATTTTGTGTCATTATCACTACGAACTGGTTTTACGGTTTTGTGAAACTGAGTTTTAACCATGGCAAAGTAATTTTTTAAAACAGAAGCAACATCGCTTTTCTCAGCAATCAAATAAATCTAAACTGCTCTAGAATAGTCATCAAGTATAGTAAGAAAGTGTGAAGCACCAACAGTGGATGTAGTTTTGTAAGGCCCCCATAAGTCATAGTGAATTAAATAAAAAATGGTAGATGCTTTATTGATACTCAAAGAAAAACAATCACGAGTTTTCTTGGCACGTAAATAAATGTTGCAAGGAGCAATAGGAGTTATAGATTTCTTAGAATGTCCCACAAGATTTTGCACCACAAAATCCGAAGGGTGTCCTAACCAAATATGCCACAATGTACTTGAATGAAAAACAACGCTTGAAAAAACGAATAAAGTTAGTAACGGCAGTGGTCTGTAGATGTATATCCCGTTTCTCTGCTCACTCACTCCAATCGGCCTCATCGAGATACGGTCATGTATCATACAAAAATTATCAGAGGAAGTGATAAAACACTTCGAGTCACGTGCCAGTTGAGCTAATGAAATTAAATTGTACTTATGCTCAAGAATTAAAAACACTCTAAGGAATGTAAGTCTAGGGTTTAAAGAAACCATTCTTTCTTGCATAGCAAGTTCTTTAGCACCATTAGGTAGTCTTACAGTATATGCATGAATGGTATTTAAATTTCTTAAAAAATCTTTTCTATCAGTCATATAATGAGAACAGCCTGAATCCAAAATCTATAAATTTTCCATACCAGAGAGTGTATTAGTTTGTGTGGGATTGGAATTATTGAGCAAAGTCAACAATTTTCACCATTGCTCTAAACTTAAATTTGGAAAGTTTCCAAATTTGCTGTTTTCGCCGCCATTTGTTGAAGAAACACCACCGCCGCTATTAATAGAAGAACAGCTACCGCCGCCGTGAAAGCTTTTGCTGTATTCGCGCAGCCTTTTCCTCTTCCTCCAGTCACTATCTGTCGATTCCCAGAGGTCGCTAGTCTAGCAGAAAGACACCATCCGCGATTTGCACTCCTCCTGCCGTGTGTTGATCCACCCCTGACTGCTCCTCCTCTTCGTCCGCCGCAGTCTGTTGCAGAGTTCCTTTCGACACCTCTTGTCTTGGGCCACTACTCGGGATACCCTACCAGTAGCAAGCAACCTGTGATATCATGCCCACTGCGGTGACCATGGGTACAGAACGGCCGTGAAGAAGATGATGCTGTCGAACAGTCTGTTTTGGTGATGGCGAAGGTGGTACCGTCACCATCGTGGTCTTCAATTCGAGCTAAACTTCTATGTTGTTCTTTCTTGCTCATTTGGGCCAGAATTGTTCTCACTTTCGGCATTGGTTCCTATTGAATCAGATGAGAGTGAACAGTACATAAATTGCACTGTAATCCCATTAAATATTGAAAGACTTTTTCTTCCTCCCTCTCGTTTGTAATAGCTGCAAATAATTCTGTGTCTACAGAAGATAGCAGTTGAATGTAATTGTCTAACTCATCCCATATTCTTTTCAAATGCGAATAATACGCGTCTCTCAATTCTCCTCCTTGTTTACAATTTGCTAATGTAGCCTTTAATTATTATTTTCGTGGTCCGTTCCCAACTAAAAATATTTCCTTTAAATCTGTCCATAATTCATCAGCCCTCTTGGAGTAATTTATCGAAGATCAGAGAGAGGGCTCAGTAGTATTTAGAATCAATGAATTTACCAAAGTGTTAATTTTCCACCATTCTTCCTCTCTGTAAGGTCATTTACTGGAATGGGAACTGTTCCATCCACAAATTTTAATTTTTTCTTCAAACGTAAGGCCAAGCACATGGCTTTTGCCCACTCGGCATAAATACTATCTTTATCATTTTCTTCTAATTGGACTGTTGTTATGATCAACCCGTGATCGTCAGAAGAAGCTACAAAGTAGGCATCTTTTTTTGTTTTTCAAATATTGCTTTTTTCAACCATGTCATTGTTAATGTTGCCAGTATCTTCCTTATCATAACTCATTATAAGAAGTTAGATGAGGTTCTCTAATACTATGAAAGTTTCCAGTGGGGAAAACAATCAATGTTTTCTGTTTTATTATGTTGAAATAATTACATTATATAAGCATATGGAAATGTCTATATAAATATATAGAAAGATCTAAATATGTGATCTTTAATAAAGTTTATTGCGGTCTTATCTTCATGGGTGACATCTTTATCTGCAATTTTTTATTCATCTTATTCTGTTTATCTCACTAATTTTTTTCTAACATTATCGAGCCAGTACTGATGGTCATATCATGGGTTTTTTCAAGCTATAACCCCTCTTTTGTAAAATTTGATGTTCTATGTGTCACCATATTTAGTGTTTTTTTTTTACTTTGCAATATGATGTGGTATACAGTTTACTTTGTTAAGAATAGAGGTATAGAGGTAAGCTGAAAATGCTTGTCACTTTCCATTAGATGAATATCATATATATATATATATATGTATATATATATATATATAATTGTAGTATCCTAATCTAGGGAACTAATTAGGTAGGTACAATATTGAGATCCCTAACTAGAAGGTAATCACCTTAATTATAGATTCCTAAGAATGAGAAGACTTCAAGTTTTATTCCAGACAAGAACATCAATCTTATTACCACATAGCCTCATCCCATTGAGGATTAGAAAGAGCCTCAGAAAACTGTGTCGGTTCTGTATTCACGGTAAGTCCTGCAAGAAATTCCTTATGGCATGGTGAAAAATTTTCACAGGAAACATAATGTGAAATAAGATAAGAACATGTATCTGAGGACAGAGATGGAGAGGTAGTGATCGGTAAGGATTTAGAACTTTTCACAGTATTACAAACATAATCATTGAGTTTGGTTGGTAGATGGCGTGAGCGATGACTCCACCGGAGTTCAGGAAAATCAGGGACTAAAGCCATTGGAATATTTTCAAGAGCAGCAAATGATTTAATGTCAAGAATAGGAGCTGGAGTATTTATGCTTGGGAGATTCCAAGAAAAGGTAATGGCTGAGTTGGCTATGGTGTATGTGTGGGAAGACTCCTGGATGACCCTCCCAGAGATGTTGACCGAGTTAGGTCGGCAAGAATGGACGCATTTTGGTAGACTAGAGGGTACACCGAGAGGGGCCAAGAGGAAAAAGGATCTGATGGATCATAATTTAAATGAGAAATAGGAAAATGAATGGGCTGCTATGGAGCTATATTTAGTTTAGTAGGAATATTTTGTTGAGAGAAAGGGAAATTTTGTTAAAAAATTGAATATCCCGAGAGACAAAAAATTAATTTGTTTCTAAATCATACAAATCCCATTCCTTCTTATTTTGAGGATATCCCATAAAACACATTGACGATAACAAGATTGGAATTTATCGGTGGTACAAGAATGAGCAAAACATAGACATCCAAAAACCCTTAGACGAGATAAATTTAGTGTTTGAGAGAGAAGAATTACTAAATAAGATTTTCCACGAAAGACAGATGAGGGAGTACGATTAATGAGATATACTGCAGTTTTGGCACATTCTGCCCCAAAATTGGGATGGTAATGAGACTTGAAGACACAACACGCTAGCAACGTTTAATATACGTCGATATTTACGCTCAACCTACCATTTTATTGAGGAGTGTAGACAACAATAGTTTGATTTATAATACCAAGAGTAAGGAAGAAGGATTTTAATGGGAGAAATTCAGTACTATTATCTGTATGTACACAATAATGGTCTTCTTGAATTGAATTTGAACAAATTTTTAGAAAAATGTTCGAAGTTCCTTGCTAATGGTACACACAATTGATCAAATTACCCACACCCATCTTCTGTCTCAAAGCATGTTCCTTTATAACACAAGAGTTCTTAGAAAAATTAACACCATACTCAAGATTAAAATACAGTAACAGAGATACAGAAAGTAAATTGCAAGTCAGATTAGGGACATAAAGGACATGATGTAAAGTGAGTTTAGGTCCTAATCTCACGGATCCTTCTAAATTTGCCACACTTTGTGCCCCATTTGGCAAGCCAAATATAATAAGTACAGATGGAACGAATATTAAATAAAATAACAAAACTACTAGTCATATGTCCTGATGCTCTTGAGTCTATAAGCCGAGAAATATTACCATATTGCTGATCTTGGCCTGAAGAAGTGGTGGTAGTAGCCCCTGCAGTAGCATGGATTGGCCCAAGGCCTAGCCCAGTAGTGGATGACTTGTATGCCTCCAACCTATTTCTGGTAGAATGGAGTCCCTTTATTGGAAGAGAAACATATGCCGGCTACAGAGCTGATACTGTCATCCACGACTGAGTTGCATAAATCGACTAGCCTCCTATGTTCTTGTCGGCTACTATGGGAGGCCGCTCCCAAGGTTTTCAAGGATGCCTTGTTAGCTCCAGGATGATGCCGACGTTGCAGCAGTCGGCTACAGGGTTCAAGCAATCGAACATGAAGCAGCAACCATGACAGGTGAGAAGAAGCCAGCGGCCATGGTTGAACCAGAGAACAGAGATGGTGACACAGTCGCATGGGTAGTGGCGTAGTGCCGACCTCTGTTCCTACTTCCTCAGCGGTTGTTGCCACCCCTCAGATTCCGATTTCGAGTTTTACCACTTCCAAGCACTCTTCTCGTCCAAGTTTTGTGCATCATAAGAAAACTAAGTACGAAAACACCAACAATGAAATAGAACAGTAAGTTGATCTTTAATTTTTTTCTTATTGTAAAATCACTCGTTTCCTCAAATCCTTGTATAACAGAAGCAACAATCCATGTCAATACCAAGTTACTCCAGTTTGACCAACTGGTGCCCGGTTTACAAAATTTCGAGAATTACCTTTTCCTTGTTCTGGCCGGAATTCTTTTCCAGTGGCGGCCATCTGTTTCTCGGCATTTCCTTTGCTGTCGATCATATTCAACCGTATAGAAGATTTTTGGTAAAATGACTCTGATAGCATGTTAAGAATGGAAGTATAGAGGTAAGCTGAAAATACTTGTCCTTTCCATTAGATGAATATCATATATATATATATATATATACACAATTGTAGTATCCTAATCTAGGGAACTAATTAGGTAGGTACAGTATTAAGATTCCTAACTAGAAGGTAATCACATCATTATAGATTCCTAAGAATAAGCTAATCTTGGAAATGAAATAATACAAGATATACATAAGATATCCATATCTCAACATACTTCTTTATCGATCAAAATTTATACAAGATTATGAAATATTAATTATGGAGACCGTTTTGTAATTTTCTCTTGAAAACGGTTATGTTTAAGAATTGAAAATTCTTTATTTATTTATTTTTTATATTTCTTTAATGCAAACTATTTCTTTATCAACAAAATTTATACAAAAAAACTGATCAATTCTTAATCTTACCTTTATGTTTGGTGGGTACTTGATGCAAACCTAAGTTTTTTAAGACTAAAGAAGCAATGTTTGTGTAAGCGTGTCATAGGAGGTCATGCAATTCGATGAGTTCATCTCTTCCCTGTCCTAATTAAACAATAGATATATAGATCATCAATTGGTTATGTTTTTTTTGTGGGCAACTATATTACTGTTTTATTTTTACTTGATCATGTTGTATTGCACACAAGAATTAATTTTAACTAGCAAAATTGATATATTTGATTCTCTAATCCTTTTTTCTTAGGGTCAGACACATCTCTTCTTTTCGTTTTTGGGTAAAGGACACTGTAAGAATATAAAATTTACAAATTAAACCCCTAGAGTTTGTTGAAATTCCATTTTGATTCAAATATTTTTTACCAATCAAATTGAGACAAGTGGCATTATTGGGAAGCTCTAACCAATGAGGATTTAAGGTGTCATCCAACAAATAAAATTGTGCCAAGTCACCTGTAGAAAATGAATTGACCAATCAAATAATTTTACGTCATATATATATTTCTTAAATATTTGAAATTCAAAAGTGACCTCATCCTCTTAAGTTGTGCCTATAAATAGAAGGGTAAGGTCAAGGGAAAGGACACACAAGAAATCTATCAAGCCGAAGTGTTGAAGCTCTAAAGCATTTTTCATTTCTAAAGTCTCAAGTGAAGACTAGCCTTCGATTTCAAGGCTAGAAGTTCTTCGAATTCTTTTCAACAAGTAAAGAGGAAGTTCTTCTGCAACTCCGAGATAAGGCTACGAAGCCCTCGGAACAAACCAAAAGAGAAGAATTAACGGACTTTATTCTTTCGACGAGAATTTTCCAAAGATTGTAACCACTTTTAAATTTAATAAATATTATTTGTTACTAGAGATTTCTTTTGTTTGCTTTAGTATTTTGTAGGCAAGAATTCTTTGTAAATAAATTTGTGGCACGCCCAGTGGAACAATCCTTGCCGCTCATCTCTTCTCTTCAAGTACAATAAACATCACCAATGGCTTCAACCAACACCAACTCAAAGGCTACTTATTCAAAGGCTTTATCTGCTATGGAGAAAACTAATCTGATTGTGCCAACTGGCGACACTGGTCCAATCACAAGAAGTACGGCAAGAGCTCTTGCAAAAAAAGATTCGTGGGAATACTCTGTTAATAGCCCATTCTCAAATTCACAAATTCGGTCTTTAACAACACTTCTTCTTTGGAGGCAGAAGGAGATGTTTAGATATCGATAAACAAGACTCCCTCGCACCTAGAGGTGGACTCTGATTCAAGTCACGAGGAGAAGGAGATTGACAACTCTGCTTTGTTTATTTCACAAGTTTTGAAGTCAAACATATCCTATTATGAGCCTTCATCTGCAACTTCTTCAGCTATGCTCGCCATGATGGCAAATGTTTCATCAGTTGAAGAGCAAATAGAAAATCTGAAGATATAGCAATTGCTCAGCTGCTGAATCGATTTGACAATTCTGGAGAAACGAGCCAAGTTGCTCCAAAACAACCCAAAGACTTAAACAATTTGAGATTTGCTAAGGTTGCTAAGCAACAAAATGCAACTAGAGAAGGTTCTGGATTAACAAAAGAGGCTCACAACATCCAAATCTCCTCTGATGGGTTAATTCCAATAGATCAACTGAAGGACTTCATCATGGGGATGATCAGGGACAAGTATAAAAGAACTTCTAAGTCTTCTTATTCATATCTAAATCACTATACCAAAAGGATTGATAACCTCGAAATGCCAGTGGGATATCAACCTCCCAAGATGCAGCAATTCGACGGCAAAGGAAATCCCAAGCAGCATGTTGCACATTTTGTTGAAACTTGCAACAATGCAGGAACTAATGGTAATCTCTTGGTGAAGAAATTCGTTCGTCCTCTCAAAGGCAATGCATTTGACTGAAATGCCAATCTTGCACAAGGATCCATTCATAGCTGGGAGCAACTTGAAGCTGAATTCTTAAATTGCTTCTATAGCATTCGTCGAATTGTAAGTATGCTAGAATTGAGCAATACAAAACAATGGAAAGATGGACCTGTGATCGATTACATCAATCAATGGAGAAACTTAAGTTTGGATTGCAAAGATAGACTATGTGAAAGATCTGCAATTGAGATGTTCATTTGGGGTATGAATTGGTGTCTCCAATATATTCTCAAAGAAATTCAGCCAAGGACCTTTGAAGAATTGGCCACTCATGCACATGACATGAAATTAAGTCTCAAAGCACATGGAGACAAAAGTATTCCAGTTTCAAAATCACGTAAGCAGGAGAAGCAAGACATCAAGAATGTTAACAAATATTCTTCGATGGCTAAGGAATCCAATGCAACAATTGTCGCACCTGTTAAGTTTTCTACAAAAGTTATTAAAAAGCTTACTGAAAAGTAGACATCATTCAAGATGATGCAAGAAAAAAGGTAACCTAGAAAGAAATGCAAGGAAAAGTGTTCCCTTTTCTGGATTCAAATATTAGAGTAATGTTTGATGAAATATAGAAGGCCAGAATGATTGAGCTGCCTAAGATGAAGTATCTAGAAGAAGCGGGAAATACTAAGAATCTAAACTATTGCAAGTATTATCGTCTTCTTGGTCATCCTATTGAAAAGTGCTTATTCAATGACAGAAACACAAAGCTGGCACGTAAAGGACGAATTTTGCTCGAAGAAGATAAAGTGTCTGGAAACTAGACAAGTATAAGACATGGATCTCTTCCGTCCAAAGAGTTCAATCAATATAATTCTGTTCCTCAATTTGTGATGATCAAGTTTAGGAAGTTCAATCCCAAAAGGATTGATGTTGAGAGTTTGATAGGCATGATTTTGTCTATTCTTGTATATGTTGATTTCATCGTTTTTCAGTAATTTTAAGGCATAAAGTATGAATTAAAATCTAATATCTCCCATTTGTGTCATAGGTATTTTTGCATTTTTAAAACTAGAAATTCCTTATTATTTCATTTCATTCTTACAACTCTCTCTCACTCTCTCATCCGAAAACTCCCTCTTCAACAAAGCCCGAACGTTTTCAAAGTCCGATCTTCACTTTTCTTCTCAAAATTTTCAAATTACTCTCCTCCTCAAGCAAGAAAACCGTTCAGTTTTCTTCCTCTCTCTCTAATCTCTCTATCTGAAACCTTCAATTTCAATATTCAAACTCTAAGTTCAAAACCCTTCAAAATGGTGAAAACGAAGAATGGAAATATTGGTAGAGGTGAGAATGTTGAAGAAGGAGGAAGCAGCAGAGGAAGAGGAAAAGGAAAAAGGATGCCATCTAGAGTTAAGGCTTTAGACAGATTCATCTATGTGAAAGAAGCAACAAACTTTGAAGAATGGACAAAGAAAAGAAGAAAGATTGCTCCAGGCCATAGAGTGGACTTAAATGATATGGAAGGTATGGAAATTATTCCAAATCTTTTCAATAGTATTGGTTGGGTATCTCTACTCACTGTTGATGAACTCTATTACCCTGAAATGATCTATGAGTTTTATGCAAATCTTCATAAGGGTAAAGCTGAGAAAGTTGGAAATATGACCCATCAATGGGTACTCTGTAGAATTGGAGGAAGGGACATTGCCTTTTATGATAGGTCGTTAAACAATATTTTAGAAACTCCTCAAGATGGTATAAGATTTTACACGAAGAATAGGAAATATTCTGACCCTAATCTATATAACGAAAGAAGATTTGAGGAGATGTTCACTAAAGGAGAGGTACTCAAAAGGCATGATGATAGGAATCTGAACAACTTGATGCTTATAGTAGATTACTTAATCACATGATTTCAAACATCATCATTCCCAATGTTGGACACAAGTCACCCATCACGTCGTTTGTTATGCTAGCGCTTTACGAGCATAGGAGAATAAGTTTTGGGTTTATGGCCATAGAGCATATGCTAGCTACTCAATCTTCATCCACCGAATGTTTACCGTATGGTTGCTTCCTTACAAAGATCTTTCATCATTTTGTGCTCAACTTGGTTGGAGTTGGTGACCACATTGGACCAAGAAAGATATATAACCAGCATACATTCAAGAGAATGGGTTTTGCAAAAAATGAGGAAGGGCTATTTGTAAGAGGTGGACAAAATAAAAGTGATGAAGATGATGATGATGATGATAATGAGGAACAAGAAGAAATGACACAGTGCCGGAGGTAGAAACTCATAGAAGGGAAATAAGACAAAAGAAGAGGCAAGAAGAAACAGAAGAAGGTTCATCCTCAGTGGGCATAGCTTAACTCATGGCTAGGATTATCACAATGCAATCACAACTCAATAGTCGACTTGACAATATAGATGGAAAGCTCCACAACCGACTTGACAACATCGATGAAAAGATTGTGGATATTCAAGACCGGGTTATGAGATTGGAGCAAGAAGAAAGAGATGAAGATGATTGAGGATTTTCTCTTAAAACTTCTTTTCTTTCCTTTATCTTTTTTTATCAAACTTGATTATGGTCTTCTTATGATTTTTCTTTGATCATGTTTGTTTATTTGGACCTCATGTTTTGATATATGCTATATTATTATTTCAAATTGGTAATTTGTTATCTTATTAATGTGTTATCATGGACATAATGATGATACTTTAATGTTGAAAGTCTAATTGTAGTTCCCTTTTCTATGATCCCTTCAAACTCTCCTTAGTGTCTTTTTGATTTATGACAAAAGGGGGAGAAATATGTGCAAGAAGTAAGGGGGAGAAAATGTTGTTAAGTGCAATGTTGTTAAGTGCAAGATATGTGGTTATATGTTGTTGCTTTATATGATTATGGCAAGCTATGTGATTAATAGGTATGATATGCTTTAGATAAGTGGATATGGTGCTTTGTTGCCTTATATGTCTTAGAAGGATTGTTTTATAAGGTTTTATGCATCATATCTTATGGGTTATATGGCTTGGAGGTGCCTTGATAATTTTTTATGCCATATTTGTTGTGAAGCATATGTTTAGGGGGAGCTTATCTTTCTAAACTGTCTTTCAAACCCTTGGCATGTTTTCAAATTGATATGCTTTGCTCTTATTGATAATTTCTTTGAAGCATCACCTTGTTTTTATACTTGCTCTTTTGGTTATCTTCTTGCATATGTATTTGTCATAGTAAAAAAAGGGGAGATTGCTGGCCCTAAAGGTATTATTGCTATGATTTTGATTATGATTAACACATGTTTGTGTGATGACTATTAAGCTTAGTCTCTATAGAACAAAAGAAGCATCTTTGAAGTCTCAAGGCTACACTACATAGAAACAAAAGATCTTTGTGATCAAGGTATAATGAAGAAGAAAAGATCAAGCAATTCCAAGATCAAGCCATAATGAAGAAGAAAAGATCAAGCTATTGAAGACCTTGAAGACTTATGTCTTAGTTAGGGATATGCTAAGGTACTTTGTAAAACTCTTTAACTTTTATCTTTGATTTTTGATCAACTATGGAAGCTCCTTGGATGAAATATCTTTTACAAATTATACTTGAAAAACTTAAGTATTCTTGATAAAGTTTTTTATTTTTTTAAATGTTTTCTTTTTCTAAAGGATATCAAGAATACATGGTATTGAAATGTGAAGAAAAGCTCTTTTTATTAAGGAAAGCTGTTGTCAAATCTTTCTAAAAAAAGAGTCATCTGATTTTTCCAAAGGAAAAGAAAAACGGCCGTCCTATTTTAAAATCGGTCGTCCATTTTTTAAAGGGATCATCCGATTTTTTTTTTGTGAAAAAAAATCAGCCTTCCTATTTTGAAAAGGGCTCATCCGATTTTCCTTTGACAAGGAAATCGGACGTCTGTTTTTAGAAACTAGTCGTCTTGTTTTCTACTTTTTTGCTGTTAAAATGTTACCATTACATAGACAGTAACGGTTATTTTTTCTTTCCTCTATAAATAGAGCATTTGATCTGTAGTATATAAAAAGTTGCTAAAAATGAAAATTGAGATCATTTTAAGAACATCTAAAGAGTTTTAAAGTTCATTCTTCAAACATCTTTATCTCACAACAAAACTAGAAGAAAAATCTTCTTGGAGCTTCATTGTTGATCATCCTTCAAGGAAGAAGAAAAGAGGTGCTTGTTGAAATAATTATTGTGCTGTATCTTTCCATTCTCAAGCTCATTTGGTAACATTGTTCCTTACTCTTCTCATTCTTTTATTGTGACTGAAGGTTTGTGGAAAAGCCTTTGGGTGATCCTTTGATAATTCATTGTATTGTTGTGTTGTGTAAACTTTGAAGTTTTTATGTAAAACCCTTTAAGGGTGATCCTAAATAGTGAATTTGTGAAATCCTTGAGCTAAGTCTCAAGGTAGTAGATGTAACTCTCTGATAGAGTGAACCACTATAAATATCTTGTCTCTCTTCCTTGTGTTTTATATTCCATTTGTATGCTTTCTATATAATCATTAATTTTTAAAATGGTTTTGTTTGGCTAGGAACTTTATTCAGAAGAATTATTAAATTCTTCTTCAAACAAAATCGTAGGTTTTATTTCTAAAATTGTTTTAAAGAGTGTTTTATTAGCCAAAAACCTTATTTACCCTCTCTCCTCCCCCCTCCACCCCCCCCTCCCCCCTCTCCCCCCAAGGTTTTTCAATTCTTATAGTGTGCAGACATTATGGAGCAAACTACGAAGAATGCAGTAAATTGGAGACATCTCATGAAATCCGAAGGCAATTGCGAGAGAGTTAGAAGAAAATGACTCTTATACTGTGGAAGTTTGAGAATGAGCTTTTCTTCACCCTTATCCTTAATTAATCTTCTATTTTCCCTTAAAGATGAAAATTGTTCGCAATTTATAATATCTTTCTTGAACTCAATCCTAAATGTTTGATTTTTCTTCTTACTTAGGTTTTAAATTCTTTCATTTCCATTACAAGGAGGTCGTGAATGAGGATTATCTTAAGCAATACATTGGAAAGAATGTGGGAAACCTTCTAAAGGAGTCCGTAGTTCTCCAAAACGACTAGGAAAAATATTTCTGACACGTTTTTGTATGTAAGATGTAACATTGTATCCTTTTGTGTCCACCTTCTTTCTAACTTGTTTTCCGTTTTTATTGTTGTAAGGTATTTTGGAGGAGATGTTTGCTTGCCACAATCCATTTTAAAGATAGAACGAGAAAATGAGGTTAGCAAGCGTGAATAGAGGCACAAATGTGCCAAGAAGAAACACAACGGCGACTCCAGTAGAGACCTACCTACCGCTAGGGTCCAAATGTAACTATGGGTCAGTTGTTTTCAAGGGAAATCGGGTCGAGTCGACCATAATTAGAACAAAAATTCCATCTTAAATTCAAAATTACTGCAACTTTTTCCCCTTCTACCTCTTCCAAAATCCCTGAGTGTTCTTTTCTTTCTTCTCCTCTAACCTCCCATAGCTCCTCCACCTTCCCTCTCGGCACTGTCCCTCTTCTTTCTCTCCACCATTAACTCCGACAGTCTCCAGTCCGGCAGCAGCACTCTGGTAGCTCATTCTCCTCCCTTTGGTTTGTTTTCCTTCTCTCTCTAGTTCTTCTTCTTCTTCTTCATTCTCTTTTTCTTCTACTTCCTCTATTTCTTCAAGTTTTGTATTCTTCTATTGCACCTGCACAAAATCCCAAACTACCACACTACATTCATCCCTTCCACTCTCCTTCCAAAAGCTTTCTATATTCTTCCCCTCCTTGAATTTCTTCAATTTTTCTTCTTTATTTCTTTTTTTTAATTTTCCTTTTAGTTCTTTTTTTTGCAAATTTTAATAGTTACTAATTTTGTGTGTGTATTCTTTGGTTTCTAACAAATAAATTGCAGAAATTTTTGCAGAAAGTTTTCCAGCGAGTTTTCCGATGGACCTCCTGCCACTTTCTGGCAAACTCCGGTGACCATGTAATCTGAGGTAGAGAAAAAGTACCACCATTAGCAACTTGGGTTGTTTGTTGAAACACCCATAGGCTATTTCTTGATCCTTTTTGTCTCTTATTAGTTTTTAGTGTTCTACTTTTGGGTTTTTTTTTGAGTTTGTGTTTCAGTTGCTCTATTGTCTACTGTTTTGGTGACTTTTCACACTTTTGCACCCACGAGCTATGATTGCTAGTACACTTTTGCACTCGTGGGCTACGCTAAGCTAATTTGTAGTTTTGTACAATATGTGGTGCCGATGGTTTCTTCCATGTAGAAAGATTGTTCGTGTTGTTGATTTTCTCTTCATTTTTTTTCTTTTTGCCTTCGTTTTCCGTTCCTTTCCCTTTTTCCTTTTCATTCTAACATTCTAATAGCCCTTAAGAAAATAGCTTCTTCAAAATCAAAATCAAAATCAAAGAGGGCTCCGTTAGAAGACCCGATGCCCGACCTTTTCTCGAAAAACTTCGGATCTCGATAAGAGTTGAAGATAGTGCAACATCGAATCGGGCAAAGGTCCAAAGGACACGTAGCCAGGGGAGCGAGCCGGATTTTGAAATTCCAGTGAAAAAGCATATCTCGACAGCGACCCATAAATGGGTAGCCGATAGGGAGTCGCTTAAAATGATTATTGAAAAATTGTTTGCTGAGGAGGTTATAGAAAATTTTAAATTAGAAAATCTTTTGGGGGTTTTGGGTTGGGTTCCTCTACTCCATATTTCGGGAGATTATTATCCCAACCTTGTCTGCGAGTTTTATGCAAATATGTTTCACAAAATGCACAAGGATCTCCCAACTATTATTTCTATAGTCAAGGGGGTTAGGATCGTTTTGACTAAGGAGCACCTCGCATGCATCATTGGGATTCGAGATGAGGGGAAAGCGGTCACCGTGGACTCCAATAAAAAGACTATAGATGAGGACCCCAATTGGAGGTTTGACGCGAGTTGTTCGCGTTTTGGTATATGGGCACGGCCTCTTGACCGTCATTGTATACTCCATGGGGGTGACTTCCGTAGTCTTCTTCCCCGTGCCCTCACATATTTTTTGGGGCACATTTTGGTCCAAAAGAGGGGCAGACAAAGTGCAGTCCACATTATTAACATGTATATGCTTGCTAAAATCCATGATAAATACCTTTTTTCTCTTTGTTCCCTTATGATACACATGATGCACAACACAGGTTGTGATACTACTAAAAAATGTGTGTATCGGTACTCTGTTATACTTTATAAGATGTTTGTTGCTTGCGGTATTAATCTTGCAGGGGAAAGGAAACTATCCATAGGGGTGCCGCAAATCATCACCTTCACCACATTTAATAATTAGGCTACTCTTGGGATGAAAAGAAGAAAGAATGGATTACTCCATCTAAGGAGGACAGGCTGCGAGAGCGTAACTATGGCAGTTTTTGATCCATAAGGAAAACCACTCAGACCGGCATAGGAGCATTCTCTGGTAGCCCGATTATGATGAGGAGAATGAAGACGATAAGTCCTTTGACCTCTCCAGAAAGGATGAGCCCTTCACTGCCCCCATGGCAGCCTTTCAAACTAAGATGCAGAATACCTTCAAGCAGTTCCGTGTCACTCAGGAGATCCATGGGGCCAATTACCAGAGTTTGTGGAGTCCACTCATCGGTATGCAAACGAGTTGGCTCATCAGAGGGCCTCCATCGATCGGCATGAGGTGATTCTTGCCCACCTGTGTAGCAAGTTTATGCGCGATAAGGGCAGCAGTGGTGGCGGTCGCAGGGACTTTGGTCCCCAATAGGGAGTTTTTCTCTTCTGTTCTTTTATCTTATTTTCCTCTATTGTATTTCTTTGTTTATTTCTTTTGATGTTTTAATTTTATTTGTTTTTAGTAGTTTTATTCCTTAGTTTCTCATATGTTTGTTTACTTTGTTTTGTGTGGGGATGGTTTCCCTTGTGGTTTACTGCTTATTATCTATGGAAGCGCCTCCCATGTATGTGTTTATTTGTTTTTTTGTTAGTCTGGCCTCCACATTAAGGACAATGTGGTTTTAAGTGTGGGGGATATTTCTGTATATACTCTTGATTTTCATTTTCTTTATTAAAAATCCAAAAAAATAAAAATTCTTAAAATTTTAAAAAATTTTCAATTTTTCTTAGTTTTTGTGTTCGTTGATTTGGAAAAAAAAATATTTTCATATATTTTTCATTTTGCCACTTGGAGTAGAATGCTTGATCACGAGACTGTTAGGATTTTTCCGAAAAGGCATAACACTTGGTCATTTTGAAAACCATAGTTGCATAATGATCTTACATGTTTGATGGTTATGATGCACCTATGAGTATTGTTAGTAATGGAAGCCTAGGAATTTTAGGAAATTAACCTAGTGAGAATCCTTTGATATCCGTTCATAAATTTTTGTGTTTTCTGTTTTTTGAAGTAAAAAGTCTTAGTTTGAGTTAAGCCTAGAAATGATGGTCTCGGGCCTTCATTGTACTGTTTGAGCTTTTGAGTTTCCTACCCTTATGTGAAAATTAAACCCTATCTTCCTCATTTGTGCTTTCATGCCAAAGGTTTTACTCCCTTCTATCCTTCGTCTTTTAAAACTCACACTATATTAAACCTCATCTCGTGGAGCCAATGTTTGAATAATATGCTTAGCCATCTTGAGTGAGAGTAAAAGATAAGTGTGGGGGTAAAGGAGTGAAGAAAAGAATAATGATGTAGAGAGGGGGGTAGTTTGGGTATTTCACAATTGGTGCATATGGCCAATGGAAAAAAACAAGAGAGAAAAGTTGATTCGTGTTGCTTTTGAAAAAAAAAAAGAAAAAAAGAAGAAAACATAAAAGAAAAAATAATAGAAAAAAAACAAAAGAAAAAAAGTAGTACTTTTCTTGTGCATGTTGTGGCGAGAAAATAAAAGACACTAGTTTTCTCTCTTGTTAAGGGCGAAATATTGTAAATGTGTTAGGTGAGGTGTGTGAAAGAAACGGAGGAGGTTATTCAAGGGGGAGTGAGAAAAGCGAAAGGTGGCTAGGATGTTATTCTCTAATTTTTCCACATTTTCCTTTCAGTTTCGTTGGCTTTGTCTTGTTTATTCTTGTCTCCCTTTACCTTCATTTGGTACCTTTTATGTCCCATGCCCGACCTTACAAGCCAAAAAATCCTATCTAATCCCGGAACGACAGACTGAGACTTAGAATGGATACGGGCTAGAAAACATAAGCTTGTTGTGCATTGTCATTTGAAGGATTTCACTTAGCATTCCTTAGTTTCTACAAAAACGGCACGAACAGAACGCACACACACCCACACCATTGGCATGTATTATTTATTTGTTAGTATGGTGGACTAAGCATATCTTGTGCTCATCCTTTTGTTTTACCTTGATGGTTAAGTGGTTCAGTATTATTTTGAGATGGCATTGTTTTTAGTTTTGTTTTATCTTTATTTGGTTTTGTTTTGTTTTCTTTGGTATTGTTGTTTTTGATATCTTTTGTCTTCCTATTTGTTCAATAACTTAAGGACGGTTTATTTTCCGTTTCTGTGAACTCAATGTCGGAAAGGAAATCTTTTGAACTTTTTTGTTCTATCCGTTCAGTTATGTTGCCTGAAGGCAAGCAACGGATAAGTGTGGGGGTATTTGATAGGCGTTATTTTGTCTATTATTTTATATGTTGTTTTCATCGTTTTTACGGTGATTTTAAATTATAAAGTTTGCATTTAAGTCTAATATCTCAACATTTGTGTCACAGGTGTTTTCCAAATGAAGTACAACAAAGATCGAACAAAATGGCTCGAAATGGAGAGAAAACGACACAAAACAACGCAAAACGGTGACCAGGCTGCAGCCTACCGGCCGTGGTAGGCATCTTGGCAACAAACAAAGTGGAGATAGAAGCCTACCGTGGATGGTAGGCTTCCCGTCGACGGTAATGGCCAAGTAACAAACGAGCAAATTGAAGATAGACCTGCTGGAGATCGTAGGTCTCGAAATCAGATGTACTTATTTAATTTTTTGGTAGATTTAGACATTATTCCTTCCCTTCTTTTTAGCTTTACGCCAATAGGGCTATAGCTTTACGCCAATAAGGCTATAGGAGGCGATTTTCTTTTACCGATTTCCCCCATTTCTCACCTCAATTAGGTAGGATTTAGATTAGAGAACACAAATTGAAGGATTACAAGTTGAATCAAGAATCGAAACAACGGATTAGGGTTTTGGTGGAGCAACTCGAGAAACGAGCTCGAGCGCAGTTTTGGATCGCAATTCGGCCTCCAATTCTACTCCTAAGCCTTTCTTCTTCTTCTTCTTCTTCTTCTTCTTCTTCTTCTTCTTCTTCTTCTTCTTCTTCTTCTTCTCTATTAGTTTAAATTAGTTTAATTTCAGTTTTATACGATGGATTGTGAGTAGCTTAATTGTTTGGATTAAGGTTGAACTTTATTTTTGGTATTATGAAATTGATAAAATTAGATATCGCTATTGAATGAATTGTTCCTCAATTATTTAATTCCTTGCAATTTGAATATCATGAGCTTGAATTAATTGCATGGATGTTTGGAATTAAAAAATGAAAAGCACCGGAGGGCTTTCAATTTGGGGATTAATTGGGGCATTGAACTAGAGATAGTTGATGCCCTTTTAGGTCCATAATCACCTGTGTACTGCTTTCATAACTTGTTAGGGAGAGAAGAGATTCTCTTCTAGAAGTTATAGTGAATAGGGAGGCTTTTGCCTAGACATACGGATTGCCCAATTACGAGTGTGATGACCCAATTCATTAAAGCAACTACAATTGTCATAATTTTCGGTTAATTGAAGTAGTATCAAGACTAGGGGATCCCGAGATCCAAACTTCCATTTTACCTATGTCTCAGAATATTTGTTACTTGATTTTTATGTTTATAGTTTTGTGAGTTCATGATCGTTTCAACATGTTTAAGACTAAACATTGAAATAACGATTGAGTAATTGAACCTTGCCTTCCTCAAGATAATCGACACTCAAGATGAACCCATTTTTATAGTATTAGGTCCACTTGCCTTGCACTGTAGCTTTAGAAATCCCCGTCCTGTTTTATTTTCCACATATCAAAGTTCAACAAGTTTTCTTTTGCAAAGCAAAGTGGAAAGCGTTTCTAACCGAATGTCTTGAGAATTTCCGTACCGTGCCTATGCATGAGACTGAAGTTGATTCTGATTCAAAAGGATGGACAATTGTGAAACACCAAAAAGGTGGTAAACAAAAGCGAGCAAATGGCAAACCAATTAAACGAAATAATTTGGTAAAAAGAAAAGTGACTCAAAACAAATTTGCCGCTCCCAAAAGAGTTGAGCTAAAAGATTTAAATCATTTCAACAACCGGCAACCAATTATCTTAGGAGAATTCTTTCCGAAAGGTTTACTGAATGAATCTGAGATTGTGTCTTATTTTGCTATCCACTATGAGAGGAAGATACTTCCTCAAGCAAATCTCCTCCGCTGGATGACCAACATGATAATGATATTGTTGCACAAAAGTCTGCAGAATGTATTACCATAATCAAATTCAATGATGACGACCTATTGCTAGGTTCAAAGCCTCAAAATAGACCTTTGTTTATGTCTGGTTATGCACGTGGAAAGAAGGTGAATAGAATATTGTTGGATGGAGGTTCTATTGTCAATATTCTTCCTATGCAAATATTGAAGGAATGGGAAATTTCTACAGAAGAAATGTTACAAAGCCGCCTCATGATACAAGGTTTCAATCAAGGGCGCAAAGAGCACTTGGCTACAATCCATTTGGACTTGATGACTGATGAGAAATCCAATTTCCTTTTGCATGTAATTGATCCAAAACCTTCATACAACATTCTTCTGGGAAGACCGTGGATTCATGAAAATGGAGTTGTTCCATCTAAACTTCATCAATGCTTCACGTATTCTAGCAATGGAGTCATGAGAAACATCGTTGCTGATGAAAGGCCTTTTACTGAAGCAGATACCCATATTCCAGATGCTAAACTATATTTGCATAGTAAAAATATAACTTTTGCAGGAAAGTATCACCAACCTTGGAAGCTCAAAGTTCAAAAGACACATTGCAAAATAAAAATCAAGTGATGACAAGGGAAAGTCGATCAAATTGAAGCGAGAGCATTCTCCTAATCGAAGCAGTCAAACCAATGATCAAGTCTATTTCAAAAGGATTTGTGCACCTGAACAAGGACCAAAGGTAGAGCATGGCACATTGCCTGTTTAAAGAATTGAGGAAGGGTTTGATCCCAATGCATACAAACTTCTGGCCAAAGCTTGATATGATCCATAAAGCTTAAGTACTTTAGGTAAGCTCATTCCTAAAAATAATTAGTTCAAAAGTGCATGGTTTAAATGAAACTCAAAGAATGTTGAAAGAAAATAGATATTATGTGGAAAGTTCGTGTGCTGGGTTGGGATATAAACCATCTTCTCCTGTACGAATCACAATAAAAAGCACAAACAATCATTATATCTCTATGGAAGATAAAGATTCAAAGATGAACCCAAGCTCTATTTTTTATCGACTAGGGAATAAAAATCCTCATAGGGTCGGTGTTTGAGCGTTTGATTTGAACTGGTTGGACATACAAGAACATCGAGGAGTTGTGACAAGAGCCAAGCAAAACAACTAAAGAGTCACAAGGATCAAATTGAGCAAGAGAAGTTTCAAGGCTTAAATTTTGATGTCAATTTTGATGTCCAAGACTTTATGGGGATTAAATTTTGATGTCCAAGACTTTATGGGGCAATATCCTAATTTTTGAATAAGTTAGAAATTGAAAATTTACCTTGGTGGATGGTTGGAATCCCTTTTGTCCAAGCTGAAAAATTGCCTCCTATTTTTGGCAATGTGTTGACTAGTGCTCTAGAATTAGCACTGTCAAAACGAGCTCAAGCCCGCAGGCTGGCCCGGACCTTCCGCGATATGGACGGATATGGTTTTTAAAATTTAGGCCCGTAAAAAATGAGCCCGGACCGGACCCGACCGTTTTTTATGCAGGTTTTTACGGGCCGGTCCGGTCCGGTTCGCGGGCTTGCCCGTTTGTATCTATATTATATGAATTATTTTAGGACCTAATTTAAGTTATTTATTTTCTTAGGGACTTAAATGAAAATAATGTCTTTCTAAACCCTATACTCTTCTCTTCTCTTCTCTCTTGTCTTGAACTTTACTTTCGCAGCCTCCTCCCCTCTCTCACAAATGGCCCCCATGTCTTTCATTTCAGGCCGCCTCCCTCCCTCCCTCCCTCCCTATTCCACTGTAATCCATTTTCTTTCGCATCTCCCTCCCTCCCTCTCACTATTCGACTTTCTCAGTCTCACATCTCTCCCTTCTCTGGCTCGGCGGCGGCGACTCCGACTGTGTGCGGTGGAAATAGCGGTGGATGGTGGCGACGCGGCAGCAGCAACAGTAGCTGTGCGAACTGCGAAGGAAAAGGGAAGGTAGGTTTTTTAATTGGATTTTAAAGGTTAATCTAAGTATTAAAGGTTAATCTAAGGTTAATCCCCCCATTATTCCTCGTTCCACTACTGTTGCTGTTTTTAATGTTTGGTCTGATTTGATCTGATCTGGGCTTCCTTTGAAAAGGATAACAAAAGCAGTGGATATCTCTTCTTGGGAATGCTTTGTAAATCTTGGAACTTTTGTTTTATACTTGTTTGAGGTGTCCGTTATTTAGGAATATACTATCCTGAATTGAATAATTAATTCATATTCGATTTATGGAGCACTTGTAGAATTTAATTCGTAGTTAGGAGTTTGGGTTAGATTTTAAGCGATTCACGAGTCCGATTCTTCTTCGAGAGCTAATGTTCAAGAGTTAAGGTTTGGACTATGAACCTCTTAAGGTGTTATGAGGATGATGATGATAATCTGCATAAATACAATTTTTTTTCTAATTTAGCATTTGTTTGTGGATTATTGGTAACGAGGACCTCCATCTCATTCTCCTTTTTCTTCTTCCGCAAAGTTAATTCAGCTTTCTATTTGCTTGAGTTCTGAATCAGCCATGAGATGACCCTTGAACATCCATTTTACAACAAATCTGAGCCCCTCTCTCTCTCTCTCTCTCTCTCTCTCTCTCTCTCTCTCTCTCTTCTCTCTAGAAAAAGTTAGCAACGAGAGTAAACAGAAAAACATTCATCCTTGAGAATTCAAAAGAGATTGAAAGGCATAAGATTCTCAACAATAGTACAAGATTGGTATTAAATCGTTGTCTAAATGATTTAAACTTTAAACTTCTTATTTAATATATCAAGTACAAATATCTAAATTAAGGAGTTCATACCAGCTGAAGATAGAATATAGAATGACAAGAGGCGTTGGTCCATGATCCCCAGTTTAGATTCTTCTACCTCTCAGCAAGTGCTTCCTGTTTATAATCTTTATCATCATTCATCACCAATTCGTTATCATCTGATTAGTTAGTAAGTGCTTCAAATCATGAATTATAAACATTTTATCCATTGCAGAAGATTGATAAAAATGTTGTTGATGATATTAGTGATAAATGTGATCAATCAAATGCTGCACAATCTTTAAAGGAAGCAAAAAAATCTTATAAGTCAAATGTATGGATTCATACCAGAAGGCTTGATATTGTTGGTGAAGATGGAGAACCTAGGGTTGAATGGGTTCATTGTGGGAAGGTGTATATTGCAGGAGGAAAATATGGAACATCTAGCATTTCACGTCATGTAAAAGTTTGCTTTGATATCAATGAAATGATATTTAGAGAGTAAGTACAACTTTTTCTTCATTTCATTTATGAATATTATTTATTAATTTTTTTATTTACTATATAATCTATGTTTTGCATCTTATAGGTAAAGATGATGAGGAGAGGATGTAATCAAGTTGAAGATGAGTCCTCAAGATGAAATGATGAAGAAGAAGAAGTTGGTGTTTAATTTTTCGTATTGACTTTTTGTTAAATAATTATTAATTTGTTTTGTTGGATGATTATTGTTACTTATTAATTTTTTATGTTGGTTTTTCTCTATTTTGATTGATTAGGATTAATGTATATTATTATTATAGTTAATAGGCAAGATTTTAAAAAAATCAGAAAATTAGCCCCAAAAAAAAAAGAAGAGCAAAGCCCGCGGGCTGGCCCGTTTACCCGCGGGCTGGCTGCGGACGGATATGGATTTCCTTAATTTAGGCCCGTCAAAAACAAGCCCGGACCGGACCGTTTAGGTGTGGACGGGACGCGGGCCGGTCCGGTCCAGTCCGGTTTGGCCCGTTTGACAGTGCTATCTAGAATAGTCCAAATGCAATTAAAACACCTCTATTGTCTTATCAAGTGTATGTATAGGTTATATCTATCCTTTGGGCTGAAAATATGAGAGGAAAAATTCCTATTTTCTCCCTCAAGTCTCTATAAATATGTAGTCTTCCATTTTGAAGAAGTTAATCAAGAAAATTTTTCAAGACAAAGGTTATTCTCTTAGTATTCTTAGTTCTTAGCTTAGTTTTTCTATCTTATTCAAGGGTAAACTTCCTTGAAAGAAAAATCACTTTGAAGACTTGTTGAAAGTTCCAAGAGCTTCAAGGTTGATCATAAAAAAAATTCCTTCACACTAGTTACTACACTCTTGTAGAAAACTAGTCTTGAGGTCTTCTTCTTGTTTCATTGAGGTCTAAGGTTCAAAATACCTTAGGTTACTTGAACTTTGAAGAAAAGATTTTGTTTAAACCTTCTTGAGGTCTTGGATTTAATATATCCAAGTTTGCTTGAAGTTTAACATTTTCAAGTCCTTTCAAAGGCATTGTCTTCTACTTATTACACTTGTTTTGTTTGTTCTCTCCCTCACTTCTTGGACGAAATTTTATGTTCTTGAAGATCATTCCACATCATTTGGTATCAGAGCCACCTTCAAGTAAGTGTTTTTGAGATATCTTACATACAAAATATATATATATATATATATATATACAAGACAAAAAAAAAAAAAAAGAGAAAAGAGACAAGATTGCTGGAAAATGGCATCACAAAAATTGAATGCTTGAACGACCTGGAATATGACTGGAACATTGCAATATTTTTACATGGAGTTATACTACATTGACCTGGGAAACAAATGAAACAAGTTTCATCTAATTTGGACTTCATTTTATATCTCAAAATAGTCAAAACTTGAAGGTGTACCTGACTTTTTCGCAGACAAAAAAATACTGAAATGATCTGAGCATATCTTCCTTTTTACTAATCCTTTTTCCTTGATTCATGAGCCTAAACTCAAGAATTTCGAGTGAGGATTCTTCCTAGATAAACCTCATTCAATTTAGACTTGTAGTTAAGTACCAGTTTTCCAAACAAGCCGAGTATGTCATCTACTCTGCTTGCTGGAAACTTTTGTTGTGTATTCTTTTGTGTTCTTGAAGTGTCCTAGCTTTGTGTTTGTATTTGTGGTCGAATTCCTTTCCTTTTTCAGTACTTATTTATTCATTTGGTCAATCTACCATTATTGACTCAAATGCTCTTGGAAATGTTGTTGAACTTCCTTAAAATGAATGGATGACTCAATATCATTTTCCTCGCTTCTCATATTTCTCAACTAGTTTTTGTTTGTGATTTTTTTTTTATTTTGGTTGTTTTAAACTTGAGTAGAGGTGTTAAATATTTGTTAAGAACTCATAGAACTCTTTGAGACTTGAACCTTTAGAAAAAGGCCAAAGTTGTGAGAATATCCTCAAAAAAAAAAAAAAAAAGCCAAAGAGAGTTAAACAAGAGAGTTTTGTGAGGTAAACACTACCAAGATGTCAACCCAAGCTCAAGCACCAACTCTTTTTGGAGAAGAGTCTAGCAACTCCCAACATGATGACCCTTTGAGGGTCATAATGCAAGAGTTACAATCCCTAAGAGATGAGATGCGGGATATTAGAAGGGATGTCACTAATCTCTCTAATCAACAACGGAATGTTAGTCCTCATGGTAGTCTCAATGTTACTACCCCAAGGAGCAATAGACCACTCAATTGCTCTAGGACAATCGAGTTCCACCAACCTCCACATTTTGATGAAGAACTTCATCCCCTCCTTACGGTGGTAGAAGAGGCGGTTTTGGAGGAAGAGGCATGCCTAGACACTTTGAAGAAGTTCCAAGGCCACAAGCTAGGCATGGAGAGCCATTATATGATGATCATGAACATGTTCCATTTGTTGCTAACCGTGGAAGAGACCAAGGTGACCAAACCTTGGACCGAATGAAGTGGAAGCTCCCTAGTTTTAAGGGTGAGAATGACCCTAACATTTTCTTAGATTGGGAGAGGCAAGTAGAAAACATGTTTATGTTGAAAAATTGTAATGAGTTCTTAAAAGCTAGACTTGTAATAGCCGAATTTTCCAGCTATATTTTACATTGGTGGGAAAGGGTAGTAAACCAAAGAGTTAGAATTGGTAGACCACCGGTTGATACTTGGAGAGAGTTAAAAGCTTTGATGAGAGAAATATTTGTGCCCGAGCACTACTATAGAGAGCTTCATTATAAGATCATGACTTTAAAACAAGGTGCAAAAAGTGTAGAAGAGTATAAAAAAGAGCTTGAGCTCTACATCTTGAGGTTGAACTTGGAAGAAGACAAGGATGCTTCAATGGCTAGGTTCCTTAGTGGTCTCAATAGGGAGATACCCAACCAACTTGAGTTGTATCCACATACAACTTATGAAGACATGTGCCACCTTGCCAACAAGATCGAATCACAAAGGAAAAGAAGTGGGATGATGCGATCCTCATTTCCCAACCAAAGACAAGTTGCCAGAACAAAACCACCTACTTCCAACTTCAAGCCATGGCCAAAAAAGGAGGAGGCTCCTAGAGGTACTTTCCAACCTCCAACCAAACCAAAGATGGAAGAGAGAGGTAAAATCATTTCTAACCCTCCAAAGTGCTTTAAATGTAATGGTGTAGGACACTATGCAAGTAGTTGTCCGACAAAGAGAGCTTTGATCTTTAGGGAGGATTCGAATGGTTGGATTGAGAAGGAGGAGGATGAAAGTAGCGAATGTGTTGTGGGTGAAGAAAATGGTGAGGATGATGAACATGTTGATTTGAATCCTTTAGGAAGTGATGACGATGTCTTGAGCTTAGTTACCATAAGAGCACTAAGCGCTCAAACTTTTGGTAATAACATGATTGAACAAAGAGAAAACATCTTCCATTCTAAATGTAAAGTTGAGGGAAGGATTGCCAACCTTATCATTGATAGTGGTAGTTGTGTAAATGTGGCTAGTGCTTATCTTGTTGAGAAGTTGAAACTACCTACTACAAAACATGATAAACCCTACAAACTCCATTGGCTAAATGATAGTGGAGAAATTAAAGTGTTGAGACAAGTAGTGGTACCAATAGAAATGGAAGCTTACAAAGATGAGATACTATGTGATGTGGTGCCCATGCAAGCATGTCATATTCTCTTGGGAAGACCTTGGCAATTTGATAGAAAGTCCCTCCACAATGAGGAGAAGAATACTTATTCTTTTTTGAAGGATGGAAGAACATTCACTATGAATCCTCTTACACCTCAACAAGTGAGAGATGAACAAAAAAAGATGAGGGAGAAAGAGAGGGCCGAAAGTGAGCTCAAAAGGAAAAAAATTGGGGAGGGAAAGAGAGTTGAGGAAAAAGAAAAGATTGAAGGAAGAGTGATGAAAAACAAGAGTGAAAAGAAAAAGAGTGACCAAAAAAAAGAGAGTGAGATGAAAGAAAAGAATTGTTTCTTTGCAAAACCTAGTGAGGTGATTGAAGCAATTGAAAGAAAAGAAGTGGTATTGCTCTTGTATTGTAGGGAATCTTTTACTTCATCTAAAGAACACTCATCCTATTTTTCAAGTGAAATTTTGCAGGTTATTGAAGATTACAAAGACGTATTTCCCGATGAGATGCCCGGAGGTCTTCCACCAATTAGAGGAATCGAACTCCAAATCGATTTTGTCCCCGGGGCAGTCTTGCCAAACCGACCGACCTATAGGAATCCACTGGAAGAGACTAAAGAGCTAAAAAGGCAAGTTGAGGATCTAATTTCAAAAGGGTATGTGCGTGAGTCCATGAGTCCTTGTGCGGTTCCAGTTTTGCTTGTTCCCAAAAAAGATGGTACATGGAGAATGTGTATAGATTGTAGAGCCATAAACAACATTACTGTTAAGTATAGGCATCCCATACCTAGACTTGATGATTTACTTGATGAGTTGCATGGTTCTAATCTTTTCTCTAAAATTGACTTGAAATTTGGATACCATCAAATTAGGATGAGAGAAGGGGATGAGTGGAAAACCGCTTTTAAGACTAACTTTGGTTTGTATGAATGGATGGTTGTGCCCTTTGGATTAACTAATGCTCCTAGCACGTTTATGAGATTAATGAATCATGTGTTGAGGAATTTTATTGGGAAATTTGTTGTTGTATACTTTGATGATATTTTGGTCTATAGCAAGACATATGAAATGCATGTTCAACATCTTAGGGAAGTACTAAATGTCTTGAGAATTGAAAAACTTTTTGCTAACCTTGACAAATTTGTCTTTTGTTTGGAGAAAGTTACATTTCTAGGTTATGTGGTAAGCTCACAAGGACTTCAAGTAGATGAAGGTAAGGTCCACGCAATTAAGGAATGGCCAACACCAAGAAACGCATCGGAAGTGAGAAGTTTCCATGGCCTAGCAAGTTTCTATAGGCGGTTCATCAAAAATTTCAGCACACTTGCTAACCCTTTGACCGATGTGATCAAGAAAACCTAAGGATTTAAGTGGGAAACAAAACAAGAACAAGCATTTCAATTGTTGAAGGAAAAGTTGTGTAGTGCACCCCTTTTGTCACTACCAAACTTTGAGAAAACTTTTGAGGTGGAATGTGATGCATCCGGCATTGGTATAGGTGGTGTACTTATGCGAAATGGAAGGCCTTTAGCCTATTTTAGTGAAAAACTTAATGGGGCAGCCGTGAGGTACTCAACTTATGACAAGGAGCTTTATGCTTTAATAAGAACATTAAAGTATTGGCAACACTACCTATGGCCAAAGGAGTTTGTTGTGCACACCGATCATGAGGCTTTGAAGTTTCTCAAGGGCCAACATAAACTCAATAAGAGACATGCAAGATGGATGGAGTTAATTGAAACATTTCCATATGTCATCCATTACAAGAAAGGTAAGGAGAATGTGATGGTCGATGCTCTATCTAGAAGGTATACTCTCTTATCCACCCTTCAAACAAAAATTTTGGGTTTTAAAATGCTTAAAGAAATGTATTCTAGTGATCATGACTTTAAGGAAATTTTTGAGAAATGCTTGTTAGCACCTTTTGGAAAATATTTTTTGCATGAAGGATTTCTTTATTGTGAAGGTAGATTGTGCATACCATCTTGTTCTACTAGAATTCTACTTGTCAAAGAAGCACATTGTGGGGGTTTAATGGGAACATTTTGGTGTCACTAAAACCTATGAAATTCTTCATGAACATCTTTTTTTGCCACATTTAAAAAGAGATGTAGAAAGATTTGTAGGAAGTTGTATTGAACGCAAGAAAGCTAAATCTAGAACTCTTCCACATGGACTTTACACAACATTAGAAGTTCCTAAAGAACCTTGGGTTGATATTTCTATGGATTTTATTCTTGGTTTACCTAGGACCTCTAGAGGTATGGATTCTATTTTTGTTGTTGTGGATAGGTTCTCTAAAATGGCACACTTTATTCCTTGTAGGAAATCCGATGATGCTAGTCATGTAGCTAGCTTGTTCTTTACATGGATAGTTAGATTCCATGGAATTCCAAGGTCTATTGTGTCGGATAGGGATACCGAATTCTTGAGCCATTTTTGGAGAGTTCTTTGAAAGAAGCTTGGTACTAACTTGCTTTATTCTACAGCTTGCCATCCACAAACGGATGGACAAACCGAAGTGGTAAATAGAACAATTAGCCAACTTCTAAGGGCTACTTTGAAGAAAAAATTGAGGCAATGGGAGGAGTGTTTGCCACACATTGAATTTGCTTATAATAGGGCACCTCACTCTACTACTTCTCATTCTCCATTTCAAGTTGTTTATGGTTTTAACCCTTTAACTCCCTTTGATTTGGTTCATTTGCCTATAGATCAAACATTAAGCAAGGATGCAAGCAAGACGGCTGATTTTGTGAAAGCAATTCATGCAAAGGTCCATGAAGCCATTGTCAACTCCAACAAAAAGATTGTAGAGAAAAGAAATGTGGGAAGAAGAAAAGTGGTATTCAAACCCGGTGATTGGGTTTGGGTGCATTTTAGAAAGGAAAGATTTCCCCAACAAAGAAAGTCTAAGCTTGATTATAGGGGAGATGAGCCATTTCAAATCCTTGAGAAAATTAATGACAATGCCTGTAAAGTTGATCTTCCGGGACATTATAATGTTAGTGCCACTTTTAATGTTTCTGATCTCTCTTTATTTGATATAGGTGATGGAGATTCGAGGACGAATCCTTTTCAAGAGGGGGAGGATGATGTGAACAGGTTAGACATACAAGAACATCAAGGAGTTGTGACAAGAGCCAAGGCAAAACAACTAAAGAGTCACAAGGATCAAATTGAGCAAGAGAAGTTTCAAGGCTTAAATTTTGATGTCCAAGACTTTATGGGGATTAAATTTTGATGTCCAAGACTTTATGGGGCAATATCCTAATTTTTGAATAAGTTAGAAATCGAAAATTTACCTTGGTAGATGGTTGGAATTCTTTTTGCCCAAGATGAAAAATTGCCTCCTATTTTTGGCAATGTGTTGACTAGTGCTCTAGAATAGTCCAAATGCAATTAAAACACCTCTATTGTCTTATCAAGTGTATGTATAGGTTATATCTATCCTTTGGGCTGAAAATATGAGAGGAAAAATTCCTATTTTCTCCCTCAAGTCTCTATAAATATGTAGTCTTCCATTTTGAAGAAGTTAATCAAGAAAATTTTTCAAGACAAAGGTTCTTCTCTTAGTATTCTTAGTTCTTAGCTTAGTTTTTCTATCTTCTTCAAGGGTGAACTTCCTTGAAAGGAAAATCACTTTGAAGACTTGTTGAAAGTTCCAAGAGCTTCAAGGTTGATCATAAAAAAAATTCCTTCATACTAGTTACTACACTCTTGTAGAAAACTAGTCTTGAGGTCTTCTTCTTGTTTCATTGAGGTCTAAGGTTCAAAATACCTTAGGTTGCTTGAACTTTGAAGAAAAGATTTTGTTTAAACCTTCTTGAGGTCTTGGATTTAATATATCCAAGGTTGCTTGAAGTTTAACATTTTCAAGTCCTTTCAAAGGCATTGTCTTCTACTTATTACACTTGTTTTGTTTGTTCTCTCCCTCATTTCTAGGACGAAATTTTATGTTCTTGAAGATCATTCCACATTAGCGTTTGGGGGCAAAAGAAATCAATTCAGCATGAAAGACCTCTTTCAAAAAATATGGATTTTCGAAGAAATCCTCACTGAAAGAAAGGATTAGAACGACACCACATTTGGATGATGGTGCAAAACACTGCCGTAACATAATTCCTTCTAGAATGAGGAGGAAAACTACATTTATTGTGGATTGCGATAATGTGTTGAAAGCCAAATTACATATTATTATGGAGATAAGGCCAAGGGAAGAAGATGAAGAAAGCGTGGGGTCATCCAACTTTGTTACTTTTTCGCACAGTACTGCTCCTCGACTTATTTCTCGACAAACCATGGTACTTGTTAGGGAAATTGAAAGATCGATCAAAACTGACTACATTAAAAGGGATGCAAAATTCTCTATGGAAAATATTCGAATGGAAAATGGAAGAACTCGAAATGTTGTCCGTTTTTGTGTGGATAACTCAACAAGTAATCCGGCAAGAAGAGAAAATGAGGAGGACGATGAAGAAGTTGTCACTTCTAGTCATATCAGCATTCTTGATCCAGAAAGCTGTGAAGAAGAAGATGCTCCTCCTGAACTTGAAGAAGCCGTTAAAAGAACTGTAGATGAATTAAAATAAGTTAAGTTGGGCAGTGAAGATGATAAATGCCCAATCTACATAAGTTCACTTTTGATGCCAAAAGAAGAAGAATCCTATGTTCAACTTCTACACAAGATCAAGGATATCTTTACCTGGGCATACAAAGAAATGTCAAGATTAGATCCAAAAGTGGTTGTCCATTATTTGGCTATCAAATGAAGTGCTCAGCTAATAAAGTAGGCTCAAAGATGTTTTTGTCCCAAATTGATTCCTCAAAGTGAACATGAGGTTAACAAATTAATTGAGGCTAGGTTTAGTCGTGAGTTCAAATAGACAACATGGATATCTAGCATTGTGCATGTGCACAAGAAAAATGGGCAACTGTGAGTTTATGTTGATTTTAGGGACTTGAATAATGCATGCCCAAAGAATGAGTTTCCTCTTTCAATCACTGAAATCATGGTTGATTTTGTTACTGGTCATGAAGCTTTAAGTTTCATGGATGGGTCTTCTAGCTACAATCAAATATGCATGGCTCCAAAGGATGAAGAATTGACGGCCTTCCGCACACCTAAAGGTATGTACTGTTATAAAGTAATGGCATTTAGTTTGAAAAATACAGGTGCGACATATCAACAAGTAATGCAAAGGATTTTTTACGACATCCTCCATAAAAATTTTTAGTGCTATCCTAATGATTTGGTGGTGAAGTCATGAAAACGAGAAGACCATTTGGACCAATTAAGGAAAGTCTTTCAACGGCTTCACCAGTATCAACTCAAGATGAATCCTCTTAAATGTGTATTCAGAGTCACCTCAAGAAAATTCTTAGGCTTCGTTGTGCGTAAATTTGGCATAGAAACTGACAAAGATAAAATTGATGCCATTCTGAAAATGCCAGAGCCTCGAAATGTGAATGAGGTGAGAAGTTTACATGGAAGGTTCACTTATCTACGTTGATTCATATCAAATCTTGCAGGAAGATATCAACCATTTACTCATTTAATGAGAAAAGGGGCACCTTTTGAGTGGGATGATGCGTGTAGTAATGCATTTGAAAGTATCAGGGCTTATCTTACAAAGGCTCCAATTTTAGTTGCACTTATACATGGAAAGCCTTTGCTTTTATGCAATGCTGCACAGGAACGTTCTGCGAGAACCTTACTTGCTCAAGAAAATGAAAAATGTAAAGAAAATGTTTTATATTAGCTGAGCAGGATGGTTACTCCCAATGAAGTTATGTATTTGCTTATTGAGAAATTATGCTTGGCTCTAACTTTTTCAATCCAAAAGTTGAAGCATTATCGGTGCATCTAATCTCCAAAGCAAATCCAATCAAGTATGTAATGGCAAAGCCTGTCTTGTCTGATCGTCTAGCAAGGTGGTATTTACAATTCCAACAACTTGAAATTGAATATGTTCCTCAAAAGGCTGTCAAGGGACAAGTGTTATTTGACCTTTTAGCTAAACACCTTTTACCGACAGAATGGGAGTTGACTAATGATCTACCTGATGAAGATGTATTTTTAATTGAAATCTTACCTCCATGGAAGATGTACTTTGATGGTGCTACACATCAAGATGGAGCTGGTGCAGGAGTAGTGTTCATCACATCTGAGAGTGATATCTTGCCATATTCATTCACCTTGACTAAAAAGTGCTCAAATAACATGGTTGAATATCAAGCACTCATTCTTGGATTAGAAATGGCTATAGACATGATGCAGTTGCACCTTAGGATCTATGGAGATTTAAAGTTGGTTGTCAATCAAATTCATGACATTTATGATGTGAAGAAAGCTGAGTTGCTTCCTTATTGCAAATATGCCAAATTAATGATCGATTGGTTAGGATATGTGGAGATAGAGTATGTCCCACAAAACGAAAATAAATAAGTAGACGTGTTGGCAAAGCTCGCATCTACCTTGTGTTTCTCAAGTCCAGAAACACAAATTTCAATTTGACAAAGTTGGTAACTCCGCCGGCATTTGAAGATGATACTAATGAAATAGAATAGCAAGAAGAACATGAAACTCATGATGTTTCTGTTACTGAAAATGAAAGAGAAGATTGGCGTTAGTCAATAATTGATTATGTAGAAACTTGTCACAAAGCATGAGTGTGGTCACACAAGTTGATCATGTAGCAGCACAAAAACTACAGTGTTGCATCGGCACCTTGTGTTGGCATAGTTTTAGGAAACTTGATAAAATCCCGACGAATTTGGGATTTTGAGCTGAGATATAGAAGTCCGGTTAAGGTAAGATTGAAAGCATAAAGAATGGTCAGAATCCTAAAGAAAAATAGGATTTGTAGGGAATCAAAAGAAGTGTTATTTGGAAACAAAATCTTTGGTCCATATTTTTAAGGAAATACAGGACTGACCAATGAACCTCACATATCTATAAATAAAACATTGTAATGGAAAGTTGAGGCTCATCCATTCGACAATTATTCGAAGATATTCTACAAGAGAGAAGACGGCAATACATGGTGGTTGAGTTTGTGCAGTCACAAACTTCAAACATTGTGATTCTTCATTGACACTTATTGTTCATCTTTCATAATACAATGGAGTTCTTGCTTAGAAGATTTTAACTTCTAGGGATAAAAGTTGTGCTCCTGTTCAACGGACTTGAAGACTTGAAGGGATTCAAGATCAAGCAGTTAGTTCCAAGGGGGAGCCTTGAAGAGTTGTGCTACGAATCAACGATGTTGAGGATTGAAGGGAGTTCAAGTCCATGCAGCCACACACCAAAGAGGAGTGTTTAAGTTTTGAAGAGATTCAACTGTGCAGTGTGCAAAGGGAGTTTGCATTCATTATACTAGGGAAACTCTAGATGTGTAAAAGAGCTAGTAGTTTTCTTATACTGTGTTGACAGTTTTAGTGAATTGCTTTTTTACCATGGCCCTGCAGATATAAGCTCAGCCGAACTGCGTTACCAATTGTTGTATCTTATGTGTTTGTGTTGTTCATTGCGATTTACACTGTGTATCACACTACTTTTCACACAGCAAACCTAGTCACACTGCACGGATTACCCAAGTACTAACTTTCAACTTGTATCAGAGCTTTGGCACCATGTTGTGCTAGTTATCTAGAAGGTAAAGATTGTGGGAAGTTGGTACTTAGGTCATCATGACAACCGAGAAAGGTGGATCATTTACTAGACCTCATTTGCTCGAAAGCATAAATTATGCTTACTGGAAGATGAAAACATGGATTTTCATTCATTCCTTGGATGAAACAGCATGGGATGCTGTTGAGACTGAATGGAAGCCTCTGACAAAGATTAAGGAAGATGACACAATTAAATTGACTAAGGTAGTTGTGAAGCCCAGACTTGAATGGGCGGATGCTGAGAGGAAATCTGCTTAGGCTAGTGCTAAGGCATTAAACACCATCTTTTCCGGTGTGGATGAAGAACAATTTAAGTTGATCAAGGAAGATGACACAATTAAATTGACTAAGGTAGTTGTGAAGCCCAGACTTGAATGGGCGGATGCTGAGAGGAAATCTGCTTAGGCTAGTGCTAAGGCATTAAACACCATCTTTTCCGGTGTGGATGAAGAACAATTTAAGTTGATCCCAACACATCTACAAGGAAGGCTTGAGAAACTTTGGAGACAATTCATAAATGTACAAAATGCTGTGAGGATCTCCAAATTACAGATGCTAACTACCCAATCTGAAGAACTATAGATGCAAGAGGATAAAAGGATTAGTGAATTTAGTGGCAAACTTAGAGACATTGCAACTAAGGTTTATCAATCAGGTGAAAATTTCTCTGAAGAGAAACTAGGGCAAAAGGCACTAAGATCCTTACCCACACAATTTCGTCCTAAGATTGCAGTAACTAAAGAAGCAAAGGATATAACAAAACTTCCTTTGAATGATCTTTTAGGATGCTTGAGGACACATGAGATGAATCTTGATGTAGAATCTAATGGTAAGGGCATTGCACTAAAAGCTTAACATCTTTCATCCAATGACGTACCTTATTCTAAAGAAGAGGTCATGATGCTCGCTCGAGACTTTAGGAAATTTCTACGTAGAACTAAAAAAATATCAAAGCCCCAAGGGAGGTTCATATCTAATAATAGAGACAGGAAAGGTCCTAATAAGTTTAAATCTGAATAAAGCACTATGAGAAAGAAGTTTGACACTGGTCAAAAAGGAAAAGGCATACAATGCAGAAAATGTGAGAGATATGGTCATATCCAGACAGAATGTGCCGACACTCTGAAGAAGAACAGATCCTTGAACACTATTCTCAGTGATGATAATAAGAAGATCAATTTTGAAGATGATGAAGAAGACATTGAGACACTAGCATTCAATGTGATAATAGATTTGGAAGATACATCTATGCACAATGATTATAAAGATAACAGTGATGATAATTCCATCTATAGTCATGAAGAAGTCTCCTATGAGAAATTACAAGATAAGTATAGTCTTTTCTACACCAATTGGGTAGGATTGGTGGAGCTGCATCACAATCTAAAGGAAAACCTAAAGAAGATTCAGGAACAAAAAGATGCTCTTAAAGAAAGGAATTATAAACTAATGGCTCAGGTCAAAGATGCAATAGAGAGAGTAAATGTGGCTGAAGGTAAAATAACAAGATTAAACACTATAACTGCTAAACTTGATGAAATAATTTCTTTAGGAAGACTAGTAGGAATGAAGTCAGGACTTGGCTACACTGGTACAAATCTCAATCATACAGCAGGGATGTATGTCACACAACATGAGAGCAGTTACGCAAAGTTTGACAAGTTGGAAGGAACGTTTGTCAAAGAAAGCTTAAGTCAAGCTGAGAAGAAAAACTTGATCAAGAAATACAAACCCAAAAGGCCTCCACTTATGTATGGGTACTGCAAAATGATCGGGCTGTGTGGCATCAATTCTACAGGAGAATTAGAGATATGAAGCAAGGAAGAAAGCTACACACTCATGCCTTGACCAAAGGAGAAGCCAAGATGTGATGGATTTAGATCAGAAAAGACGAGTTGATATGCAATGTGGCTCATCTATCTCTATCGGCTAATTATAAGGGTGTATGGTATCTTCACAGTGGATACTCACCACATATGACTGTATAAAGCATATCTTGTAGATTATATAGTGTGTCACAAAAGCAGTGTGACATTTGGTGTTGGTGTGAAGAGCAGAGTCGTCGGTGTAAGCACACCAAATATAGTTGGAATGCCAAAATTATCTAATGTGCTACACATTGAAGGGATGAAAGCCAATCTAATAAGAATAAGTCAGCTACGTGATGATAATGATCTTTTGGTGTATTTAGACAAGAGACGATGATATGTGCTGACAAATAATGACAAATGCATCATCGTAGGATCAAGAACAGCTGATAACTGCTACCAGATGAATGCCATGAAGAAAATGATATGCTTGACTGGACGAATTGGAGAAGCAGAACTGTGGCATAAACGACTGGGGCATATGAACTATAAGCACTTACACAAACTTAGAAGCAAACAATTAGACAGAGCAATTCCTCAATTCAAAAAGGATTGTAAGCTACTGTGTGAAGAATTCCAGATCGGTAAGCCTGTCAGAGAAAAGCATATTCAAGTTGGAGATATCACCACAACACATATCTTAATCTAATACACATTGATCTGTTTGGACCCACACAAATAGAAAGTACTAGTGGAAAGATATGCCTTGGTGTGTGTGATGACTACTCAAGATACACATAGATAGACTTTCTCAAAAATAAGGCATATTCATCTCAGGCATTCGAAAAGATAGCATTTAGATAGAGAAGAACACAAGTCTGGAAAGGATAAGAAGTGATCATGGCAAAGAGTTCGATAACAGGCAATTTTCAGAATTTTGTGAGGTACATGGCATTACACACGAGTTTTCAGTACCGAAGACACCACAGCAAAATAGTGTAGTTGAGAGAAAGAACAAAACTATTCAAGATTTTATTCGTGTGATGCTAAATTCCAAGGGACTATCACATAGTTGGTGAGTAGAAACTGCCAATAGTTCACATCATTAACAGAGTGTTTTTTAGGCCCTTGATAAACAAGACAACATATGAAATATGGAAGGGAAGAAAACCTAAGCTGAGTTACCTGCATGTGTTTGGAAGTAAATGCTACATTCTAAATGATCAAGAACACTTAGGAAAATTCGATGTTAGAAGTCATGAGGGAACTTTTTAAGAATATTCCTTAAATAGTCATGCATACCATGTATTTAACAGACGCACAGGAGTAGTCATGGAATCAGTAAATATGACTGTAGAGGATGTTGACACTAGAAGACTAAGTGTAAATGATTAGGATATTGATAAGGAAAACGACACACCTGGAGTGACAGTAATCCAAAAAGATCAAATCAGTATTAAAAACTCCTCTAATATACAAGTCGATGGGAGTCTGACTCACACTTAGGGCAATGATGTAGCAAGAAGAAAAGACATAAGACTTTTGAAGGATCATCCCACAGATGCTATCATTGAAGACATCAAAAAAGGACTAAGAACTATAAGTAAGAAAGATGTAGACTACAATCAAATGGTGGTAATGTTCAGCATGTTACACTTCCACACTTGAACACAAGAATGTCAAAAAGCTCTCTCTGATGAATATTGGATTGAAGCAATGCAAGAAGAGTTGCAACAGTTTGAGAGAAACGATGTATGGGAATTTGTCACAGGACCAGAAGGTGCGAATGTGATTGGTACTAAGTGGATATTCGATAATAAAACTGATAAGGAAGGTAACATCATAAGAAACAAGGCAAGGTTCGTTGCACAAGGATATACACAAGCAGAGGGACTAGACTTTGATGAGACATTCGTCCCAGTCACACGTCTCGAGTTTGTAAGACTGTTGGTCCCCATTGCATATGCCAAGAACTTCACGCTACAGCAGATGGATGTTAAAAGTGCAATTCTGAATGGGATATTACAAGAAGAAGCTTATGTAGAACAACCAAAAGGATTGTGAATCCAAAGTATCTAGACCATGTCTACAAGCTGAAAAAGACTCTTTATGGCATTAAGCAAGCTCCAAGAGCATGGTATAAAGGCTCACTAACAACTTACTTAACAAAGGGTACACTAGAGGGAGTATAGACAAAAAAATGTTCATTAAACATTCAGCACAGCACGTGCTCATAGCACAGATTTATGTTGTTGACATAGTATTTGGATCCACATCAAAAGAGCTTACAGAGGAGTTCATCACATCTATGAGAACTAAATTTGAGATAAGTACAGTGGGTGAACTAAAATTCTTCTTGGCTTACAAGTCAGACAAATGAAGGAAGGAACATTTCTTTCTCAAGCAAAATATGCAAAAAAACTAAGAAGTTTGGCTTGGAGTATGTAAGTACAGTAAGAACACCTATGAGTATCACATTAAAGATAAACAAATATGAGAAGGGAATAAGTATGGATCAACATGAGATGGAAGTATGATCGGTGTTTTGCTTTACTTAACCGCTAGTAGACCTAACATATAGTACAATGTTGGTGTATGTGTGAGATATCAAGCAGATCCTAAGTAGTCACACAAGAAAGAAGTGAAATGCACCTTAAGATATGTACTTAGCGCTGGTGAGTATAGAATATTCTACAGTAAAGATACCACCACTCATCTTGTTGGATATAGTGATGTGGAGTGGGATGCTAATTGTGATAATAACAAAAGCACACCCGGAGGATGCTTATGTTGGTAACAATCTAGTCTCTTGGTACAGCAAGAAGCAATACTGTACCTCACTATCCATTATAGAGGTTGAGTACATCACTGAAGGGAGCTGTTGCACACAACTTCTTTGGAAAAAACATATGTTGAGTGACTATGGGATTACACAAAAAGAGCTACTCATGTATTGTGACACCACTAGTGCAACCAATATCACAAAAATCATGTGCAACTCAACAAGACCAAGTACATTGACATAAGACACCACTTTATTCGTGAATTTGTCGAGCAGCAGACAATGAGCTTGGAGTATATGAACACTCAGAAATAATTGGCTGATATTCTCACAAAGTCCCTGGATGCCATGAGATTTGAAGAACTCAAACAGGCATTAGGGATCTGTGTGATCAACTAGTGCAAGAGATACCTTTCTAACAACGATTTTGTTCACTCTCAAATGTTAGATAGGTACGTGTAGTGTGAGACTATAAGTACTCTCTCATCTCACACTCAGATCATCCCATGTCACAACAATCACACTATATCCAGTACACAGTTCCATTTACACACAATAGACTTTGCACAAAGAGTCCATAAATGAGTCTGACATGAAATATGAAAGATTCTCTCTCTCTCTCTCTCTCTCTCTCTCTCTCTCTCTCTCTCTCTCTCTCTCTCTCTCCCCCAAATCAACTCAACAATCAGTTCTAAATATTTCAAACACAGACCGACTTTGCTTCCAAACTCTGTGATTTTCTCTCCACAATTCCTTAGGGTTTTTCTCTCCAAAGTTCATCTTCTCTGAGATATTTTTATCCTCTCTGTACAATCCAACAACTAGCAATGGCAGGAGAAAAACCTATCAAGCCCAGAAGGTCCTTGGCTCTAGATCTAGACGATCGCATTATCTCACTCCTGGTAAGAACTTGATATTCTTCTTCCGGCTCGACAAATACATCGACTTCATCGGCGAAACCAATCTCTCTAGGTCTTAGGCCAGTAAACCCTCTGTCCCTTGGGCATTATTTAGGGTCTCTGGATGAGTTCCTGTTCATGTGTAGATTGAGACTGTTTGGTACTTAAATTTCATTTATACTAAATCCTTTGTTACTACCTGCCTTGTCTATTTCTTATTTTCGCCTGATGACTTATGCCCATGTGCCTCGTTATTTCATTGAAAATACTATGCCTTTGCCTGTTGTTGACAACTTAGGGACTAAGGTCTCGTCTGTGGATACACACCATGTCCACCACTTCATTGATAAATTGATACCTATTGTCGTTCTCCCACCGTTGATTGCGGGAGTTCAGTAAATCAGTACATGAAGATATTGATGAAGGGTTTGAGGAAGGCTCTGAAGGGGAGCATAATATTGAAGAAAGGGGTAGCTCTGGGTCTGACCTGGAGGTTGTAGGGATGACCCAGGCACTGGCCTAAGCCAGGGAAGGAAAAGATAAAGGGTAGCTTTGAAAGGTGCCTCCTCTTCAAAAATTAGTGCTAAAAAGGCATGAGTTGTCACTCCTCCTTCCTCTGCTCCTCTCAAAGAAAAAAATGCAATCAACAAGCACTTCTATTCTAAGACTGCTGAATTAATGATAGTGGAGTTAATTGACAAACCAATTCTAGTTGAGAAGAAGATCACTTAAGAAAGCTTGGAACATTACAAGGTAATAGAGTTGCTGCTGAGTATGGGCTTTGTAGAATTGGCTGTCTTTGCTGAACAGTGTAATGAAAACTTGGTAAAGGAGTTCTATGAAAATCTCACTGAGTTTGGTAATTTTGAAAGTCCAGCCTATGGACAGGTATATGTGAGGGGGCATGTAATCAATTTATCTCCTGCAAACATTGCCCATTATCTAAGATGCCCTTACCATAGTGACATTGAGGGGACTAGCCTAGAGGAGGAAATTGATTTTGATGAAGTAGCCAAGGTTTTTACTGGTGATACTGAGGCTGTCTAGCCTGAGATAAACAGGCTCAACTCAAATTTAATCAAGATGCCTTATAGAGCCATGTTTATAGTCTTTTGTGGCAACTAGCTGCCCACAACCAATATGGCTATTGTCCTCAAGGAAAGAGCTCATCTGCTCTATGCCTTTGCCACCAAGAAAAAGATCAATATCTGCACTATGATCTTCAAGAACATCTTTAGGCAAGTTGACCAGAATATTTACTTGGTTGCAGGGATCTTTCTATACCTTCTGATTCTTGGTTAAGAACACTAAAACCCCTAGGTGATACCAAAGACTACAGCTCTGGGTGTGGTTCCACCGTCTCCTACTCCATCCACACAAGGACACACTGATCCAGGCAAGTCTACAAGGTAGCAGTCAACCATAAAGAAGTAATCCAACACATAAGTGGCTTCACCATCTCCTCTTCCTCCTCCTAGTGCAGACTCCTCAGCAGTGACTGATGTGGTGATAAAATGGGATGGAATACTAAACAAAGCAACAAGCATGTGGACATATCATTGTAGCAAACAAGTTATACCCGAGTGTCGAATCTCTCGAGGATGGTAAAGACTTAAGTACTAATCGAGTCTCTAATGTTTAGTCTAAAGAAAACTTGGTTTTTAGATAATAATCAAACTAAACAGCTGGAAACAGTTTAACAACTAAAAAAAGCAAATAATAAAATTAAGATTAAAAAACTTTATAAAACAAGAGTTTGGATGGTGGAATCCTCTTAATCATTGTTACTAATTCAATTAGAAAACTTCAATAAAAACGATGTTGAATTAATTAAGTCGAGTCATCACTATAGATCGGGCAATCCCTATCTCTAGGCGAAAGTCACCATACTCACCAGCCCTTAGAGGAAATCTCTTTTTCCCTAACAAATTATGAGCACAGTAAAATTAGGTGATTTAACTGACCTAAAAGTGCAAAATCGGATCTCTAGTCAATTGCCCCAACTAGTCCCCAATCAATTTCCCTAGATAGCCATCCTTTCTCAATTCCGAACAATCTTGTGATTAATTTGATCTCGCAAAACTTAAATTCCAAACAAGCACAATTGGAGAACAACTTAATCAAAATAAACATTAAAAAATCAAGAAATTAAACCAAGAATTTCATAATCAAGAACTAGGGTTCAACCCTCATCCAAACAATAAAAAATATTCACTATTCATTCTATAAAAACTGAAACTAAACACTAACACACTAAAATCAAAGCCGAAATTGAAGTCCCGAACATCTCCCAAACTCGTCTCTTGAGTCTCCCAATTAAAGCTCGAAATTTTGGAGTTAGGTCTTCAAATCTTGAAATCCAAGACTTAAATTGCTGAAAATCTATATATATATATATATATATTAATTAACTAATTGAATATAAAATCGAAAAATTAACTAGCCTAAATCTAGCCCTAATTATCTACTAACTGCTTCTAATTACTACTCTCTACTTTAATTGCAGAAGCCTCTTAAATAGTTGAAGAATTACAAGAAAATAGAGTTTGAATTGGATTAAACTGCCCATCTGTCAGGACCTACTGTCGATGGTAGATCGAGCCTTACCGCTCGCGATAGGGTTCTGTCTACTGTTTCTTCTTGACATTGGGGACCTACTACCGACGGAAGGTTGGCCTACCATTTCCAAAAAGGTTCTGCCTTGGCTCCTTGTCTGATCTCCAAACGTATCACCGACGGTAGGTTAGCCTATCTCAGGCGGCATGTCTTCATTGTTGACATTGTCGGCTCCTTTTTCGTCATTTTTGCTCTGTTTTCGTTTCACTTCATCATTTTCTCTTCCGAAAGGCATCTAAGACAAGAATAAAGGGTACTAGTCCAAAATATATCTTTCATACATTAAAAACATTGAAAATTGATGAAAATAACATATAAAAATATAAACAATCAAGCTCATATAGGTGACTATCAGCCTAGATCTCCTCAATCAGCAACTCTTCAGTGTTATGGCCTCAGTCCTTCAAATGTAGCAAGACCTGAAGAGTCTTAAGGAAAATCTCCCTTAGGCATTCTTTTAGATCAAAAGGGAGAGTCCTAGCTGCACTTTGTTTAAAAATGAAATTACTTTACTTGACCTTGTGTGGTCTTTTGGCTGTGTGTGGCCTTAGATTGAACACTTTATTTTTTGTTTTTAATGGCCTTGGCATATTTATTTTTATGCTTTTGCTGCTTATGTGGTAGCCTTTCAGCTACCTATTTTGGCTTGTCTGCCATTGGAACCTAGGACTTAAACATTTTACTTGGTGTCTTTTACTCATGCTTATGTTGTGGATTGGTTCTTTTGAAGCATGTCCATCTATGCAGTTCATTTGTGTTTGATCTAAAACAATGCCAAAAGGGGAGTTTATAGAAACCTTTCATACAACATGAGTATAGTCACACAGGTTGATCATGTGGCGGCACAAAAGGTGCAGTGTTGCATCAGCATCTTGTGTTGGCATATTTTTAGGAAACTTGATAAAATCCTAACAAATCTAGGATTATGATCTGAGATATGGAAGCCCAGTGAAGGTAAGATTGAAAGCATAAAGAATGGTCAGAATCCTAAAGAAAAATAGAATTTGCAGGGAATCAAATGAAGTGTTATTTGGAAGCTAAATCTTTGGTCCACATTCTTTAGGAAATACACGACTGACCAATGAACCTCACACATCTATAAATAAAGCATTGTGATGGAAAGTTTAGGCTCAGCCGTTCTGCAATTATTCGAAGAAATTCTACAAGAGGAAAGATGGATATTCGAGGTGGTTGAGTTTTTACAGTTGCAAACTTCAAACATTATGATTCTCCATTGATGTTTATTGTTCATCTTTCATAATACAATGGAGTTCTTATTTTGAAGATTATAACTTCTAGGGACAGAAGTTGTGCTACTGTTCAACGGAGTTGAAGACTTGAAGGGATTCAAGATCAAGCGGCTTGTTCCTAAGGGATCCTTGAAGAGTTGAAGAGATTTCAGTTGTGCTGCGGATCAACGGTGTTGAGGATTGAAGTGAGTTTAAGTCCATGCAGCCACACACCAAGGGAGAGCCTTGAAGAGTTGAAGAGATTTAACTGTGCAGTATGCGAAGGGAGTTTGCACTTATTCCACTAGGAAAACTCTAGATGTGTAAAAGGGCTAGGAGTTTTCTTGTACTGTTTTGACAGTTTTAATGGATTGCTTTCTGGGCATGGGCCCCCAGATGTAGGCTTGGCCGGACTGCGTTACCAATTATTGTGTCTTATGTGTTTGTGTTCATTGTGTTTTGCACAGTGCATCACACTACTTTTTACACAGCAAACTCAGTCACACTACATGGATTGCTTAAGTACTAACTTTCAAATTACTTATGCTATGGCATTTTACCTGATGAGCCACGAAAAAGGAGTGATGTGCAAAGACAATCTCCAAGATTTGTCTACTACAAACATATACATTATAGGCGATCATTTGAAGGTGTCCTTTTGCGTTGCTTAGGAGATGAAGAAGCTATGCAATCATTGGAAGAAGCACATTCTGAAATTTTTGGAGCACATCACTCTGGGCCAAAGCTCCACATTCACATGAAAAGAATTGGATATTATTGGCCTACAATGGTAAAAGATTGCATTAATTATGCTCATCAATGTCAAGCTTGTCAATTTCATGCAAATTATATTAATCAACCACAAGAACCATTAGATCTGTTTGTTGTATCCTGGTCGTTTAACGCCTGAGGACTTGATATAGTAGGACCTTTACTAAAATATTCTGGCAGACATGTCTTCATATTAGCGGCAACAGATTGCTTCTCGAAATGGGCTAAAGCAGTTGCGTTAAAGGAAGTCAAGAAGGAAAATGTGGTTAACTTCATTCGTGGTAATATTATATTCTATTATGGAATTCCAAGGTATATTATCACTAATAATGGTAAGGCTTTTCGCAATAGTTCGATGACTAAACTTTGCAAAAAAATTGACTTCAAGCAGTATCATTCTTCTATATATTATGCTATTGCAAATGGTCTGGCGGAAGCATTTAACAAACTCTTTGCAACTTATTAAAGAAAGTCATTGATAAATTTAAGAGAGATTGGCGTCTTAAAAATGAAGAAGCTTTGTGGGCTTACCACATTATATTTCGAACTCCTACACAAGCTACACCATAGGTGTCGGTGTTGAAGCAGTTTTTCCGCTTGAGCACCAAATTCCTTCTTTGAGAATTGCTGTTGAAGAAGAGCTCACAAAGGAAGAAAAAATGCTCGCCTTCATCTTGAAGAGTTAGAGGCGCTTAATGAGAAAAGATTGGAAGCTTAGAAATGTTTGGAATGTTATCAAGCTTGACTTCGTAAAATATTCCACAAGAAACTTCGTCCACGATCCTTCCAAGTTAGTGATATGGTGCTTGTTGTTCGAAGTCCAATTATCTTTCCTTAGAAAATAAAGAAGTTCTTACCAAAATGGGATGGTCCATATGTTATCCAAGAAGTTTATACAAATGGTGCATATAAACTTGTTGATAAAGATAGGTTAAAATTTGGTCCTATTAATGGAAAGTTCTTCAAACGCTACTATGCGTAATATAAAAAAAATGCAGAAAGAAAAAGAGATTATTGCTCAAAAAAAAAAAGTCGAAATACAAAGAAGACCCACCAAAGATGTTATATGTGGATAAACTGCTAAAATATCCCAACAAGTCCAAGTTTGCAAAAATGATTGTTCTCAGCTCGCACGAGCTTAAAACCGCGAATGGAAACCATCAAAGATTTGTACATGTTTAAACTGCTAAAACATTCCAACAAGTCCAAGTTGGTAAAAATTAATACTCCTGATCCGCAAGAGTATAAACTGTGAATGGTAAAATCCTAAAAATCTTTCATTTGATTTGAACTACATTTGACTTGATTCTTTTTTAGGATACGAAGGCAGCTTAGAAGGCAACTTTTAAGTTCAGTCATACCAATCCAAAAGCTCTCTTTGTTTGTTTTAACTCTTAAAAGAAAATAAAAAAACTTTAGAAATAAAAATAGACAAAGCATGGAAAGATAATAAAAGAACTCATGTATTAGATAAAAAAACATGTCAAATATATTTATTCTTAAGATAACACAGGAATGGAAATCAAATAACAAGTCTATAATTTATCAATTCCTGTCTACCCTATGCTAAAATCTCTCTTGAAGCTTCTAAACTCTTCACCACTTCATCAGATTGGAATGGGGCATTCTTCATAGCAACAACTTCTTTCTTTGACAATGATTATGTGCACACTTTCTTCAATTCCTCTTCGTATCACCGAATAGATGCACAAGCTTCTTGCTTACGTTCCTCCAGCATGTCGAGTTCCTCCACTTGAGAATCATCTAAACTTGATGTTACAACTCGCTTTTTTTGAAGCAATATCTTTAAGTTGCCTTTTCACTTAAGAGAGGGATTCAAGATATTGTTCATTCTTCATCATATCACAAGTTGCATATCTTGATGCATCAAACTCTGAGATTTCTCAAAGAAAGAAATCAACAATTTTTTTAAAGAAGCTGTAGCATCGGCATTCACTTTCTTCATCTCTGCTAGGATCATATCACATTCGACTCCAATAGAAGATATAGATTCAATTGAAGTTTGCGAAAGCTTGTCAACAATTTTGTGCCATAAGAGGTGAAGATATTGATTTTGACACTTTCTAATCACATCAACTCCATGGAATTGTGAAACAGCAGTAGCAGGTTGTTCTTCCGAAACTTTCCCCCTCCCAAATGATGAAGACAAATAGATTTGGTGCTTCTTGTCTAACAAGTGCTAAGACAAGCTCACCAACGGATGAAGGAACAAAATCTGGACTTTGGACTGTGTCTTTATCTCTCTAGCCCAAATTGATATGACTATGTAAGACGCTCGTGTCTTCACCACCAAAGGGGGTAACTTCTCCAATATTGAGAGAGATTTCAAGCGTCCTCAACTAAAATATTTGGAGTTAGTGTAAGCATTTGATGTAAAGAGAAAATATGTTTACAAAAAATATAGAAATGAAAAAAATACTTACGTGAACAACCAAATCTCAAGGTGACATGTTTGAACTAAGAACGCCTTCCAAGAATCTACCTGATGACAAAATAGGAGCTTCAAAAGTCTTCTTCTTTTTTGAATAGTATAGGTTCTAATGATCTCCATCAGCATCAGTATTGCTAGATTGGAAAAGCCAATGGCCATCATAATTAGATTGGATGCGTTGCCTGGAGGATTAGCTTCAGGAATTGTCAAAGCCGAAGTCTTTTACAAGTGCTTTACATGAACTACCAACTCGAGTAGCAGGTAGAGTTCTTATACACCTTGGAAGCTTAACATTTACTACCTTCGAAAAGTGTCATATGTCCTCGAATTCCACCAAGTATGATGTTCTATCATAGAAAGTAGAGCTTCGCCGGAAGGACCGCTTTAGACTTTGTATCTAAAAGTGCAGATGATTCCCATAGTTGCAAAACATCCTCAAGAGTTTGGAAATAAGACTTGCCTAAAAAATCACCAGGAATATCTTAACAAAATCCAAATTGCCTACAAAACTGATGAGGACTGTGGAGTTGTATTTTGTAAACATTATTCTAGCGGCAAGTCAAAAAGCTGGACTGGAGACTAATGAAATAAGCATTCTAAGTCAATGACAAGTTTCTATCATCAATTAAAGTCCAATCTTCTTACTTAGACATGTTGTGACAAGTAATAAAAGTTGGATTAATATTTCGAAGAAGAATTTTTACTTCAGAAGTGCTAAAATATCTAGCCATTTTTTCTCCACGAAACCTTATACTTTAGCTCCCAACGAGTATTGATCATGTATGTGATGAGCATTGAAGTATCGAGTGATCCATCATACATATAGTGAATTAGAACCGTACATGACTTAAAGATGATGAATTCACTATCATATTTAAGCCATGGTAGATGCTGGTCAAAACAGGGGTAGCAAGAGCAAATTTTGTCCCTGAAGCCATCAAACTTGCAACTTTGAACACACTTGCACCAATGTAACCTATCTCTTTTCTAGGTAATAAAAATTTGCAAATCCAGCATGAGAGAAATGCTACCAAATGTCTTTTTCCTCAAGTCATCTGAGATATCAAGGGTGATGAATGGTTCCTCTGTTCTAACATATTTCGAGGAGCAAAATTCCTGATTCATGGTTGTTGGATTGCAAGTTGCCCTTGGTTTTCCTGATATCCTCTTCCTGTTCTACTTTAAAATGACAGATGTATATCTTGTTGGCCTTTTGAACAAAAATCGCCTCCAAGTCTCAAAGAAAATGATATTCAGATCACCTCAGCAAGTTCGGCGAGTATAAAGAATAAGAATTTACAACTCCATGAAATACCGTTGTCAAGGTCCCTGGTAGAAGGAACAACTTCGTCCAAGAAAGCTCCATCGATGGGGAGACCACCAAGAGATCGCAAGTCCTAAAGTGAAATAGATATTTCTCTATGAGAAGTATGAAGAGTATTCATGGATAGACAACAAAATTCACAAAAAGCATGCATCACATTGCCACAACAATCGTAAGTGAACAAGGAAGCATGAAGAGAATCGTAAATTCTTGACTCGGAAAGCAAGTCCTTATACTTAGCAAGAATATCTTCTAACCACTCCCAATAATTTGTTGTGTAAGAAGTTTTGCACAAGTCAGAAGAAGGAGCATTCCAATAAGTCTTGTCAGTGACGCAATGAGCAAAGGGAAGGTAGAACTTGTTGGAACTTGACTTGTTATCTTGAGCCAAGGACATCAACAGTTGTACTCATCGAGTCGATTTGGACAGCTTAAAGTCAACCACTTCCTATGTAGAGCACGAAGACCATTAAGTAAGATGAGTATTTACTTCAAGATGAGTTGGCTCAATGTGTGGTGCTTCAATCCATGCAAGAAAAACTTCCAAAGACAAAGACCTCGTCCGAGATCCTATTTGAGTATCGGAGATGAAGATATGTTGATTTCGCTTATCACAGTTTTTAATCTCCATTATAGACAAATAAAAATTTGCTGCAAATCAATAGAATAAAAAGGGATTCATGCAAGAAATCAAGTGAAATAAAAAAAGTCTCTTGGTGAAATCTTATTACCAAGTAAGGACCTCCAAATGTTGAAGTTAAGTCCACCGGGCTTGAAATTGAAGCCTGATCCATGAAAGCAAAGTCTACCGCAAGCTTGAAATTGAAGCCTGGCCCACTAAAGCAAAGTCCATCACAAGCTGACCCATGAAACTAAGTCCACCACAAGCTTGAAATTGAAGTTTGGCCCACAAAAGCAAATAGAATTCTGGCCCACAAAGATATCCTCCAAAGTGTTGTATTAAATGGTTCTGTGAAAAGAAAGAAAAAGAAAAAATGCATAAATACACAAAAAAGAGGGTCAAAGGCGGGTTGTTTAAAAAATATCTATTACAAGGAGTTCCTAAATGCAGGATAGGGAATTCCTAAATACAACACAAATATAGGACAGCGAATTCCTAAAATGTAGCGCAGATAATTGCTAATGCAGCGTAAAAAATTGCTGAATATAGCATAGAAAATTCTAGATGCAGCAACAAATGACTTTTAGATACAGTAGAAAAACACAAAAAAAAGTTTGGGGAGTAATATACGATCAAAATTGTTGAGATATTCCCAAAAAAAACGGAGGAGGGGTACTTGGTGTTGATCAAACAAGAGTTGCATAAGTCTTGATCAATATGAGTCAAATGGTGTTATATGTAAAGGAGGTGATATAAATAAAGGTGTTATGGTCGGTTTTGATGTACAGCAATACAGACTACTAAAAGAAAAGCAAAAGAATTTGAGTGTAAATTTCAAGTCTCAACAAGTATAGAAAAATTAAACAAGAAATTGACTTCAAATCGAGTGCAATCATGGTTTTTTCTAATAATTTTGCCAATATATCATCGATTTACGATAAACAAAATCAATTTGGTCCAAATTATAACATATTACTTTGTTTCGTTTTTAGGTACAAATTTAATATATTGGAGCACACATTATTTCTTTGCCAAAAAAAATTAATTACTTAGAGTCTAGACTACCAAAAGAAAAAAAACTAATAATTACTTTGGAGTCTGGTCCTTAGACTGCCTAAAAAACAAAACGATTAAAAGATGATCCCAAAAGGATTACAAGTTTGAGGTTTTACCCAAAACAAAAAGTTTAGACGTGATTTGTGTCTAATTACATTAATTAGTTACTTTACAGCTATAAACATGGGTGACTAATTATATATTATGCACTCCTAGTTAGCACTATCAAAACGGGCTCAAGCCCACAGGCTGACCTAGACCGTCCGTGATATGGACGAATATGATTTTTAAAATTTAGGCCCTTCAAAAATGAGCCTGAACCGAACCGGACCGGACCGTTTTTTACACGGGTTTTTACAGGCCGATCCAGTCCAGTTCGCGGGCTGGCCCGTTTGTGAGGCATTATCTATATGAATTATTTAGGACCTAAGTTATTTATTTTCTTAGGGACTTAAATGAAAATAATGTTTTTCTAAACCCTATACTTTTGAACTTTCAGGCAGCCTCTCTCACTTTCAGTCAGTCTCGTCTCTCGGCTCTCTCTGTCTCTCATTCTTCTTCAATTTCGACTTCTTCTTCCGCAATCCTCAGACAACAGTCAGCCGCAGCCGACGACCCTGACCTCTCGCCGCCGCCCCCACCCACCGGCCCAAGTCTCCAGACTCTCCACGAACAATTGACACCTCCTGCAGCTCCGCTCTACACTACTGGTCCACTGCGCGGCTCTGCAGTAGCACAAACGCCACACGCCGCCCCCACCCACCGCACCTCTACACGCGCACTCTCTGGCGACAAGAAGTCAGATTCCGGTAAGTAAGAGTTACAGATGATTTTTTTTTTTAGTTTGGTTCTTTTGAGTTTGTTCGTGTTTATTTGTCCCTGTTTTTGAATTTATCCCGTTTGTGTTTTAGTTTGTCTGTAATTTAAATAATACACGTTCTAGCTTTATTTAAAAGAAAAGATGTAATGTTGTTTGTAATTTAAAAAGGAGTAGTTATGCCAGAAGGAAAACATTACTAACATTGGTCAGGTAATTTCAGATCTTAGATTTAGAAAAGCAGAAAATTCCAGTTTTCCTAATTCTCATATATTAGTATTCATTGCCATCCTTCTACACATATCACATAGTTCTTCTTTTCGCCACAAGCACTAGCAAAAATTTGTTCAGAATCCAAAAATTGCAAAAATATTCCACCATTTTTCGATATTTCTAAGTTCAAGAGGATGACAGTGAACTTTAGAACAGGACGACATCAGAAAGTGGAAAACTAGCTTTCCTAATTCTCACATATTAGTATTCATTGCCATCCTTTTGCACATATCACATGGTACTTCTTTTCGCCTCAAGCAGTGGCAAAATTTGTCCAAAATCCAAAAAATGAAAAAATATTTCCCCATTTTTTCGATATTTCTAATTTCAAGAGGATGGCAGTGAACTTTAGAATAGGACAGCATCAGAAAGTGGAAAACTAGCTTTCTGGGTCACCATTAAAATATGTCATACAAGTATAAGTGAACTAATTAGAGATAAAAATAAAAAACATACCTAGCTAACTTGAACTTTTTTGGAACTTTTGAACATCTCTGAATCATTGTCATACATTTTGAGTAAAATAAAACTGACTTGAACCAATTTACTACTGTCAGCAGTGTCAAAAGTTCCAAAAGAGGGCCTAATATAGTTACAATATAAAGAATAATGCTAACTACAAAACATCTCTGAATCATTGTCATGCATTCTGATCTGAATCACTGCTGCAACTTTCCAGATAAAAAAAGGGCCTTATGTAGTTACAATATAAATATAAAAGATGTCATGTAGTTGCATGGTATGTCTCAATGTTTTACCTGGGCATTATATCATGTTTTTAATGTTTATGTGATTGTGTTTGTATAGTGCGCTATATGTGAATGTGTTTGTGAATTGAAATACTGCAGAAAATGGATAAAAAAGTTGATGATGATGAATCAATTGCTGCACAATCTCAATCTTCAAAAAGGTCAAAAAATCTAAAAGTTTAGATGTATGGACTTATGCTAGGAGTATAGGTGAGAAAGATGGTAAGCCGAGGGCCGAGTGTCTTGGTTGTAAAAAAGTGTATATTGAGGGGGGGAGTACATATGGGACATCTACTCTTAAGCGTCATATAGATAAGTGTCTTCCTTTAAGGGCTAAATTTCGGGATGTGGGTGATATGATTATAGACAATACTACTGGGAAGGCAATAAAAAGAAAATTTTCTCAAAAGGTTCTTCGTGAAAAAATAGCTTTGGCAATCATAAAACATGACCTTCCTTTCTCATTTGTTGAGTACGAAGGGATTAGAGATATTTTCACCTATCTCAATCTCGATGTGAAACACATCTCAAGGAATACAACTGCATCTGATGGGTGAAAAGTTTATACAAATAAGAAAAATTGCTTGAAACAAACTTTAGCCAATGTTCCTAGTCGTATATATCTCACTTCCAATGTTTGGACTGCTTGCACATCCGAAGGTTATATTTGTCTGACTGCTCACTTTGTTGATGCTACATGGAAAATGAATAGTTGCATACTTGCTTTTTCTGATTTTCCACCCCTACATTCAGGGGTGGAATTGTCTAGAAAAGTTTATGATTTGTTAAAAGAGTGGGGGATTGATAAGAAAATATTTTTTATAAAAGCTTGGATAATGCTTCTTCCAATGATAATATGCAAGATATTTTGTGCGAACAACTTCGTTTGCAAAATAGTTTGTTGTGCAATGGTGAATTTTTCCATATTCGTTGCTCAACACATATCTTGAATTTGATTGTGCAAGAAAGTTTAAAAGTAGCTAGTGATGCTTTGTCTAAGATTAGAGAAAGTATCAAGTATGTTAAGGGCTCAAAGGGGAGAATGAAAGTTTTTGAAGAATGTATTACGCAGGTGGGACTAGAAATGAGGGTTCATTTGAGATTGGATGTTTCTGTTGGAATCCGTAGCAAAAACAAAGTAAAATAAAATTACGGAAATCCACCAACAAGATCTGCACATACTAGAAAAACCGATTGGATAGAAATTACCTCCATGTTTTGATTGTTCGTTGTGGAGGCGCTGCTTTGTACGCTTCGCCCTCTACTGGTATCCACGCGACGAACTCCTCTGCAAGCGATCTGAATGCTAGCCCCTTCTGTGTTCTGAAAACTGTTCAGAACTGATCCTGACTATCTGGTAATCGGTCGTATTTCGGAAAGAGGAAGCTAGATACTATATCGCCGTTCTAGGGTTTAGGGTTTTGTTTTTCTTTTAATCAGATAAAGGACGGCTAACATAACCTTTTATAGTTGTCATTATCAAAACCCTAACTGTCATCTAATGACAGTTTAATCTCGTCCGTCTATTCCTTTAATCATCCAACGGTTGGATGAGTAATATTAAGTAATTAATTTCATTTATTCGATTAAATAAAATTTAATTACTTATTAACCTACCAGAAAATACAATATGGAATCTGATTCCCCTTTTGTATACGTTCAACGAATCTGGACACAATCTAGATTCATTGAACGTGGACATTATGCTCACAAGATCGTCAATGCGTATAACCATTTAGGTTCACTTAACGTTGGCGGTGAATGGAAAAATGTCCTAGACATTTATTCACAAAACATAAGTGGCCTCTAGCAAGACATTATGCTTACCCAAGTTAAGTAAATGTAATAATAACCTAGCATCAAATTTAATATTTAGTCCTTTTGTCACACGATATCCTAATTAAGTATAAGGCATGGATCAAGTCATCCTTATAAAACTTAATTAACCATTTACACCAGGCAGACTGTTCCAACAAATAATATTAATAACACCTTATTAATACTTAATTGAGCATGGCCATGCATATTTTCTAGTCTTCCTTATCAAGGGGCCCATGGATATCTCTCTAAAAAGAGAGGGACAAATTCCTTTCACTATCTCCAATATTCAAGCCATGACGAGAAAATAAGCCAACCAATAGTCATAATGATCACCTAATTAAAAGTGATGTTTGACTATGTCAAAACATATTTTTCTCCCCATGCAAGAAACATTAGAAACATTAGGCCGAAAGACACCAAATATAAAACTGAGAAGAAATACTTATAACTTTAACCCATGCAATATTTCTTCTTCACTTTGGGTATGTCCAGTACAATATTCTCAATATGTATTTATGAATTGATTTTATATCTCATATTCATGATCAGTAAAACTTGACCATCAATCAAGTTTAGCTATAAGGGTTTTACTATCAAGTCACATACTTGATGACCAAGAGCATAAAATACAATTCAAAAAAAATACATGCTTCATAAATCATAAATGTGAGTCAATTGGTCTTAGGGCATATGCTAACAGTTTCTACCTGATGGAATTCTACTTTTATAATACTTGAAGGTGCTTTAAAATAGACTTGCATTTTCTAGTCTTACTTTAAGTGATAGGAATTACAAGTCTTGTCCTTCGCAAAAAGATTGGTCAAGGGCTCAAAAGATGTGATTTTCTCCGTCCTTTTTATGAAATGACTAAGTTGATCTCCGATTCTTCTTATCCAACTTCTAAGTTGTATTTTAAGCAAGTTTGGAAAATCAAAACCATGTTGGTAAAGTATATAAATCATTCAGATGATATCATAAAAGACATGTTCTTGCGGATGAAGATTAAGTTTGATAAGTATTGGAAGGACTACAGTCTCATTCTTGCACTTGGGGCAGTTCTTGATCCTAAAGTGAAATTGAGTGGTGGAGGCATGTTATGAAGCGCTTAATCCAAGTACTGTTTTCGAGAAGATTGATCTTCTAAAAAAACATTTTCATATATTGTTTTCACAATATTCAAAAACATCAAGTATTTTCTCACAATCACAAGCTCAAGCTACTAGCTCACAAAGAAGTGGAGATACCGATAATATTGTTGTAAGTTTCTTATTTTTTAAAACAAATTTTTTCAACTTTAAATATTATCTCCTAAACATATGGCACTTAATTTTTGACTATTTTATTTGGACCTGTTTTCTTAGGATTTTATGTCACTTTCTAGGAAAGTTGTTAAAACTAGTGAAATCTCAATTGGAGATTTACTTGGAAGAACCACATTATGAATGGAGCCATTTTGCAAGATTAGACGTTTCGACATTTTGGAAAGATAATGCATATAGGTTTCCTAAATTGGCTTTAATGGCTTCTGATATTTTAAGTATTCCAATTACTATTGTGGCTTCAGAATTTGCATTCAGCTCTTAACAAGTATAGGAGTTATCTTCTTCCCCAACATGTGCAAGGTTTAATATGTGTTGGGAATTATTTGTTATCTTGTTTCTAATGTTATTATGTATGTTTATAAGTTTATATAGTTTATTTAGGTTTGTAATATTTGAATTTTAGACTAATATTTAAGTTTTTTTGGTATTTAGGTACTTCAATATAAATATACTATAATTAGGGGACCAAATTTGAAGAATATCTTTTTTTCTTTTTTTGGCACCTGTGGGCTGGCCCGTTTACCCACGGGCTTGGTACGGACGGATATGAATTCCTACAATTTTAGCACGCCAAAAAATGAAGGGCTTGACCGTTTGACCGTGTTACTCCTAGTCATCTGAATTCTAAATAAAATATAGCGGTGTAGTTTAAGGAAAAAAAATTTGTTGACTCATGCAGACCTCTTGTTGATGAGAGTCGCAGAAAAGAAACTTCTGGTCAAGAGGGTTTCAATGTTGGCTTCAAGGTCTGTTGGTCAATGATGGGTTTTGTTAGTGGAGTTACCAATGCTCTAGCTAGTCTTCCTGATAGTCTAAAGCAAAGATTGGTGGGAACAGTAGACAAAAAAACAAATTCCAGCATTTATATGAATTTGTTTGTGCTCTTTCAACTATTAACATGCTTAAGTTGTTCCATGATGGTCTAAAAGACAAATTAACCGAGCAGGGAGAAGTCGATTCTTTGATTCTTATAATTTGGACTAAAAAAAAGAATAATAACGAAATAAATATAAAAAAAAAAAAAAAAGAAAGGTTACTGTTTCTGGACATTTTGGTTGAATGCATACCGAAAGAAGATAAACCAATACAAATTGCCATATATATGTTAGAAAGCAATTGAAGAGGGATCATAGTTACCTGAGTAAGAGTTTTCTTATCAGCAACGGTTTTAATTCCAGAGTAGTTAACAAAACGATAAAGAAGAACGGTCTAATTGATGATGAAGAACCGGAAAGGTCGTCTCCAAATATCTAGAGCAAGAGTTCCTTGGGTCAGTTGATAAAAAGAAAGTTAAAAAAAAGAACAGAATGGTGTAAGGACAATGAGAAAAGCATTGCACAGGTAGTTAATTGGTCTTTGGTGATAAATATGCGGTACCAAAAGCATTCATGCAATTCAAGCACTCAAAGACAGCTGCAGTGAATCCTCATATTCTTGAGGATCATTACCTAATTATTGTCTGGTATGATGCTTATGGTCAAAGGAAAGGTGCAAACACGTGTTGAGCTGTGAGGTCAATTTGTGATGTGCTTACAAAAAGGAAATCAGACTTTTACAAGGGCTAATTTATACAACAACAATTGTCACCTTAAAAAGAAAGCGGGTTTTTCTTCAGAACTTACAATTAAGGACGATTCTCACCACTGATGAAGAACAAATCGGAAGTCAAGATCCAAAGGCTGCCACTGATGTCGCGCTTGGCTTTTCAATATGATGAAGACGATCTCTTGGATGTGCAATGACCTCGACTGTCGGAGATAAAATGGCAAAAAAAAAAAAAAAATGACTGAAAGATTTTGGTCTTCAAAGGAAGGCAGCTGAGGCAGATTACCAGTCAGGCTACGGAATTGTTAAAGACACTCTGATATGAGGATTTATTTCGGGTATAAACAAAGTGATATTGCACTTTCTAATTTAGTTGGAATTCTGAAAGCTATAAAATTTGAAGAAGTGATCCGAGTCGGGATAAATCCGAAGTATACTTTCGAAAAAAAAAAAAAAATCTATCCCAATTCCATAAAATTGGATGACAGTGTCAGGGTAGTATTCAAATTCAAGTTTTGAGAGAATTATCCCATGCCTAGTAGCTATTCAATCTTGAAGACCCGTGCTAAGAGTAAGGGTTATCGAAAATTCGGTAAGTTATCTCCACACGTGGAGTTTTGATCAAAGGATTAGTGGAATTCTAACTTAATTTTGGAGTTTCTGATGAATTTCTTACATGTGGAGCTTATCTGGTCGAGTTTGCAGTCTCCATGGAGTTTGTCAGGTAAAGATGAAATCCACTTACTACTTGATATTGGAATTTGATTACAAATGGGAATTTGAGATAAAAAAGGAAAAAGCCTCTTGATTATTTATTTATTTTTATCAGGTAATGATTGTGCAGAATTTGAAGACACGAAGTAGGAGTTATAAAAGCTGTCAAATTGAGCCCTTCACCGAAGTTTATTTCGGTAACAGTTTAATTTGATTATTAATTAACCTGGGAGTTATCATGATCATCATTGTCAACCAGGACCACAAAGGATTTCTACATCATGTAATCAAGAAACATCTACTTTTGGATTATTGATCCATTCGGATATTAAAAAGCCTGATCATTAATGTGCTAGTCCAAATAAATTAGGATTGGGCCATTAAGTCAGGTCAGTCAATTGGTTCATGAAATTTAAATCATATGGGCTTTGCGTTAGCTTTCCATCAAGACATATTTCTTAGTTAGTGGAAATTAAATTAAGTTGATACTTATCCACTCAAAATACAGTCTAACCTTATGAACAAGTCTGGTAAGAATATAAAATTTTCAAATTAAACCTCTAAAATTTATTAGAATTCCATCCTAATTCAAATTTTTTTAATAGTCAAATTGAGACAAGTGGCATTATTGGGAGGCTTCAACTAATGAAGATATAAGATATCATCCAACAAATAAAATAAAGTTACGTAAAGTCAAGGGAAAATGACAAATTCTTCTTCGACAATTCTTCTTCGACAAGTAAAGAAGAAGTTCTTCGGCGACTCTGGGATTATAAGCTACGAAGTTCTCGGGACAAATAAAAAAGAAAACTTTATTCTTAAGTTTGTAACTACTTTTAAATTTTATAAATATTATTTGTTATTAAAGATTTCCTTTATTTGTAAGCAAGAATTCTTTATAAACCGGCATATTTCTTCATTCAAATTCAAATAAGATTAAATCATCGTTCTTATCCTTTAGTAAATAATAGTAAGAGTAGTTTTTCAACTCTTTATTTTGTTCTTATACTATTTTTTATATTATAAAAGTTTAGCCTGTTCTTTCAATTATATTATTATATATGAATATTGCTTTCGCTATTAAAATAGATATATTTTATCTAATATAATTTTTTCTTTTTATTTTAATTATAACTTTTTGTGTTAGTTATGTTTAACTATTCGCATCTTGAATTAGCTTATGAAAGAAGGTATTTTCTTTAAGGTTCAAACTAATAATCATAACATGCATGTTCATTCCCTTTGATATTCTCTTTATTTGGAGAAAAATTGAAGTTTCAAGCTTTGATGGTTTAAACTTTTTTTATGGAGCATTATAATTTTTTAGCTGCTCATGGAAATGTATTTTGTATTTTCTTTGAAGAGGGGAGAAGTGGGGTTTTTTTTCTTTGGGGAGTGGATGCGGAGGAAGGGGAATGGTGGTGAGATGAGGGCGGAACACAGGTGTAGAGAGATTAGGAAAGGAGAAGTGGGAGGAGGAGGGTGGTATCCTATTTAATTTTTTCTTATATCTTTTTTTCTTTTTTTAAGGGATATAGTTTTTCTTTAATATTCTTTTTATTTTTCTTTATTAAAAGGGTTTTTCTTCGGGGAAAATGAGGATGGGAAACACGAGGTTTATTTGTTAGGGTAAGGGGTGTGGGTAAAGGTGGACCCTAGTCATTTTTTTTTTTTAACAAAAAATTCTTATATCTTTAATGTTTTAGGGGATATCTTTTTTTCGTTAATATTCTTTATCCTTTTATTCATATGAATTTATTTGAATACCTATAAGTCTCTTTCCTAGAGTATGAAATTTATTCATTTTAACTTTGAAAAATTTTTTAGTAACTTTTCTTCAAAGGTGGAAAAGAAAAAAATTAATTTTTTATTTTAAAATATTATTTATCATTTTAATTAAATAATATTTTATTTTTTTCTTAAAGATAAAATATTATGTATTTCTTAAAATTATAACAAAGTCTTTAAAATTATAACAAAGTCTTTAAATAAAATCTTTCCTGTACATTGCACGGGAGTTAGATCTAACATAAACTTTTTTGCAAAATAAATCCCCCATTTTCATCATTTCATCATTCCTAGACACATTTGGAACAGAAGATTTTAAAGAATAAAACTAAAATTTAATTTAATTAATTTTCTTTAAAGTAAGTCTTGAAGCCATGGAGTCGCTTTTTTGAGCTTTACTCTAATCATCGCATTCTCTATGGACCTTTCCTCCTCTTTAATCAACTTCCCCAGAAGAAAACGAACAAGGGAAAACAGATTTTACCCATGAGTAGCCAGAAGATTTACCAACTGGAAAGACAATAAGAGGCACTACAGATTTTACACATGATTAGCCAGAAGATTTACCAACTGGAAAGACAATAAGAGGCACTGCGAAGACAATACTCAGATTTCAACTCAATTGCTTTCAACAACGAATCAAATTTTAGCCTGACTGGAACTTGAAGGCAGAGAATGAAGGAAATGGAAGGGATAATAAGATGAAATTGTGTTAAAAGATGAGACCTAAGAATATGATACTTCTTTCACTTTTACCAGCACTACTATAACGAATGAGTTTTAACATTTCATAGATCTCTTACAATGGCACCAGTTCAAATCAGTATACCTTGCTAAGAATTAAAAAAAAATGAAACAAAGAAAGAAATAAACTGAAATTCATCGAACAAAGCTTGTCAAGCCTTGATACGAACCACAAAGGAACCTGTAACATTGAAAGTAAGACAGATCACTATAAAGCATAATATATGCATTGAATATCTAGCTCCAACTGTCCCTGGCAGTGTGGAATAACTCGAATGAAAGATTAGGAAACAGAAATTTAAACAAGACAGTAAAACAATAGAGCATAGAGTGATCTCTTAAACTTACATGCAGGAAGATTAGATATATCTGCTGAAACTGCACAAGGAATTCCCAAATTCGAAAGAGCTCCTCTGATTATTCCACAAGGGAAATACAGATGCATTCCTATAGATTGTGCTGCTTTATTTTCAGCCATAGCTGCAGGATCTTGAATCGAACCAGGGGTTGGCAGTGATTGATCGATAGACATACGAGACAACCATCTAAACTTGTTATCTTGCAATACGAAGGTTCCCTATAGGAAAACTTTAATATAAAATCCTAGAGAAATTTTAAGCTGAGAAGAACTTTTAGATTCCTGAACTTACCCTATGATTTGTCTTTAAGTTGTCGATCTGCTTTTTAAACAGCTCAGACCAAAAGTCCTTACAAATAAACTTAATAGCCTCAAGATGGTCGCCAAACCTTGGACGATCCATAGTATACCTTAAAAATGTGAAGTGATATCAGCACCAAGAATATAAATGAAGCATGAAAAGAAGCCAGGGGCAAAATGCTCGTTACGAAAATATTAGATCTCAGATGACTCTACTGGGATAAAGAAGATTGCAGCTACATTTCCACAAAAATTCATATCCAGATTTATTAACATTGTTTTAAAAAATAGAATAAATTTCAATTTGGTATCTGAATTTATATTTGTCACAAGTAAGTATTTGGGTTTTGAAAAATCTCAAAAGGATACTTGGAATTAAGTTATTTGTCTCAAGTTGATACTTCTGTTAGATTTCTAATGGAAGATTTGTTTTTTAAGTTTAATTGGAGCTAAAATTATATAAATAAAATAAATTGAATATATTTAGAATAATAGATTCTTCTTTCATCTTCTCTCTCTTTCCCCCCTTCCCCCTTTTCTCACTATGTTAGAGCAGGACGTGAAGGATAACCACCTTCCTCACCATTTTCTCCTTCAACCTAAATGAATAAGGAAATTCAAGAATCCACTTAGAGAATCAGTTTTATCCTTCCTAACTACATATGTGGTTGATCAAATTGATTTTTCCGGGTCTTTAGTTTCTAATCCCGAACAACCAGGATCCAAGACTCAATTAAAAATCTCCAACGCACTTCAAATTTCATAAGATTCAGGACATTATTAAATGATGCCAAATCCCAATCTTTGTTTTGTTATAGAAATTATTGATGCAAATTGTGTTTTGTGGTGCTTTTTAATGCTGAGAAGGCTAATTGCTCTCTTTGGGACTTAGAAAACCATATCAGAATTTATTCTATCACTTTATCTGCAGAGTTAGAGAGACCCATAAAAAGTAGTTTAAAATGGATAATTTGTTCAATTTGTATGATGATACTTACGATTCAATTTCTCACATTTTTAATCCGAAATTCACAAAAAAGTCCAACGATTAGGGGTTGATTCTTACTCGGTTGGAGTTTCGTGATTCACAGAAGGAGAAAATTATGCTAGAAAATTGTGAGGAGTTTCACTGTAGTGGCTTCACGTCTTGCTCTAACTTATTAAGAAGGGGGGTGGGGGAGGAAGAAGAAGAAGAAGGCTGAGAAGGAGAAGAAAGAAGAGAGGAATGAGGGGAGCAGCAATGGCTGCCACTGGAGGAAGAAGGGGAGGGAGAAGAAGAACATTCTATTATTTTATATATCATTTTAGCCTCAATTAAACCCAAAAAACAAGCCTTCCATTAGAAATTTAACGAAAGTACCAACTTGAGACAAATAACTTAATTCCAAGTATTCTTTTGAAATTTTTCAAAAACCAAATACTTACTTGAGACAAATGCAAATTTTCATATGCCAAATTGAAATTTATCCTAAAAAATAACCAAAAACCTTAGAATTTGATGAGAAATTCCTACATGTTATATATGAAAATTCACCAACCTTTCAGAGAGTTGGTGGCCGACTTGAAAGCCAATGGCTTCAATCCGTCTCGCTGCCAGCTCGGGCTTGTTGGCATAGAAGCCATTACAGTATGAAGAGACTATCTCCGTCAGCAGACTCTCCACACAGCTCTCGGACACCTCTCTTCCCATTCTCTCTGCCTTTGTATGTTTACTTACCTGTGTGTTTCACCAAATGTGAATCTTTTTGGAAGCAGAAGTTGAAGATATCTGTTGTTTGCGTAAAATTGAAAGAAAAATATGGTCCATTTATCATGTTAACATCTATAATGACATTAACATATGTACAGAAAGCCAATATAAAAAATCTAAAAATCCTAATACACATAGAAGAAGTGTAATAGCAAATTTGTTATTTATGTTAAGGAGTACTATAAAGGTATTGTCTTTTTCTTTTGTGAGGATTGGTTTGAAATATTATTGCTAAGAGGTCTTTCTTAATGAAACAACACTCACCAGTCACCAAGTACAAGTATCAAATTCCCAATCAAGCTATGAAAATGATTCAACAAAACTACTTGGATTAAGCTATGAAGTTTAATTAGAGTTTTTCTTCATTTTTGCAACTCTGGGCCAACATTCTTTTTTTCACAACTAAAACTTTCACGAAATCCAAGGAAAAAAGAAAACTCAAACTAAATCCCTATCCAAGTTGAGCCTAAGAGAAATCCAACATTGTAATAGTGAAGTAATATGAAAAAGTATTTCTCTAGAAGATGGGTAAATGGAGGAAGAGGGAAAGAATCATATAGAGAAGGTGAGACAATTGATCAGTCCAATTCCCTATCAAATCCGGAGCTTTTCTCAGCAGATCGGAGACACTGAATGCTATTATTTCTTCCCAGAGATATCTATATATCTACCAGTGAATTAAACCCAATATCCCAATACAAAAACTCCAATCCATGGGGTAAGAACAACGTTCATTACAAGCAAAGAGCATTAAGTTTTTCCACTTCATGAGACAATTAGAAATTTGAGCCCTTTTTTTTGTACAAAACATCTTAACAATAGAGCCTCTATCATCTATTCAACACTGAAGACAAATCTGATCATAAATATTCGCAAAATCACAAGAATGAATTGTTAAAATAGCTTAAATCTTCCCGTATCCCCACATCAAATCAATAACAGACGGGAAACAGAAAAACAATCTTCAAATAACAAAGAAAAATAACAACGTTCTAGACTAATTCGTTGATCTGAGTTACTGCAATCAAACGCAAACAATTACATTATCTCATATAGATCTCCTTACTGTTTCGTAATCGGTCTTCTTTCCGGTTGTCTTAGTTGATCCAGCGCCGGAGGACAAAGTTGTCACTGATGGTTGTTAAAAGGAAGTGAAATTTGGCAAAAGAACCTTCTGAATTGCAGAGCTGAGGCAGAGGACTGAAGTGATGGGAGCCAAGTCGTGAAAATGGTGGTGGTTCAGATCTGATAGACTGCTGGGTTCAGGAAGGAGGTCCCAAATGCACTAGAGGGTGGGCATGGGTCGTTATAATTAGGGCTGTAAACGGGTCCAGACCCTCAAGATACCTCTAGACCCGGACCCGTACCTTTATAGTGAAACTTGAACCCAGACCCGGACCCATACCCTCCAGGGTATAAAATTTTGGACCCAAACCCGACCCTCCAGGGTCCAGAGTAAGGTACGGGTATACCCGTACCCGTATGATATTTTTCTATTTTATTTCTCTGTTAAACAAAAATATGTAAAACAATGTATAATTCAAAAAATAAAAATTTTAACATGATTAACATAATCTCCTTAACATTTCTTTCAACAAATAAAATCCGTTAACATCTCTAATTCACATAATTATAAGTTCAAATATACACAAAATTGTCATAGTGTGAGTGTGATGTGATGTGAGTGTAGTTGGTTGGTAGGTAGAGTAGAGGTAGTAGGTTAGGGTTAAAGATAAGAGTAAAATAATATGTTAAAAAAATTATAAATTATATATTAATATAATATAATATATAAAATATATTATTATTTTATTAATACGGGTATACGGGTCTGGGTATCACCATACCTTACCCGGACCCATATACCAGTATAAATACGGGTAAGGGTACGGGTCCGGGTCCGCGGGTAAAAAATTTAAACCTTACCCGCTAAAAACGGGTACAGACCCGTGCGAATACGGGTAAGACCCGTCCCGTTTACAGCCCTAGTTATAATACACCCTCGGTTACACCATCCTACGCGTAACCATGGGGTCCGTTCACCGTGCTAGGTGTAAGAAGTTAAAAGAGGACAATGTTTAGTAAAATTTAGAAAATGTATAAATATTATAACTCAATTTCATCACATGCAATTATAAATCACGCGTCTTTCTGCACAATCTCACATTTCTTCTCCCAAAATTATTCAGCTTCTAAAAATTAATCGTGCTTGCAAGATTTGTGAGATTTTAAGACGATTTTCAAGCTTACAATGTATTTTTTATTTTATATTATAATTTCTTTGATCGCTTCAATATCTTTCTAATTCTCTTCAATTTCACAAAAAAAACGTGAGAATAATGAGTTTTTCAAACTACAATCCTTCAAGGAGTTCTTCAGGCAGTTCTTCAAGCACTAATAGGTAATAATTCTAGTTATAAATTGTATATTAGTTGTTTTATTATATGTTTTATGTGTTTTAAATATATAAAATTATGAAAATTGCTTGAATTATGAAATATTAGTTTATAAAACTTTCAAACACCTACTTTTTATACTGAGAATGCCGAGTTTTTAAACTATGAATGCTAAGTTTGAAAACATTGGAATACCTAGTTTCTTAGTTAGGAATGCCTAGTTTTAAAGTTTAGAATATCTAGTTTTTGAATTAGGAATGCCTAGTTTTATGCGGAGTTTTAAAACTGAGAATGCTTAGTTTTAAATTGAAGAGCCCCAAGTTTGAAAGTTAGGAATGCTAGTTTATAATCTATGAATGCCTAGTTTTGAAGTTAATAATGCTTAGCTTTAATAATAAGAATGTCTAGTTTTAATATTAGGAATGCCTAGTTCTAAAAACTAGGCATTTCTAGTTTTAAAACTTTGCAATGCCAAAATTTAAAACTGGAAATGCCTAGTTTTAAATGTAAGAATGTCTTATTTTAAATCTAAGAATGCCAAGTTTTAGAACTATGGATGCGTAACTTTTAAGAATGGGAATGCCTACTTTTAGAGTTAGGAATACCTAGTTTTAAAACTTTACAATGCCATTTTAAAAACTGGGAATGCCTAGTTTAAATTCTAATAATCCCAAGTTTTACATCTAACAAAGCCTACTGTTAAATTGAATAATGCCAAGTTTTAAAGTGAGGATGCCTAGTTTTAACACTAAGAATGCCTAGTTTTACATCTAAAAATGCCTAGTTTTTAAGTTAGGAATACCTAGTTTTATAACTCGTAATGCCTAGTTCTAAAAATTATTCATTTCTAGTTTAAAAACTTTGGAGTGTCAAAGATTGAAAACTGGGATTGCAAATGTTCAAATCTAATAGTGCCAATTTTTAAAACTGTGAATGTTTAATTTTAAAGTTAACAATGTCTCGTTTTAATACTAGGAATGCCTAGTTTTAATATTAGGAATGTTTAGTTCTAGCGTTAGGAATGCCTAGTTTTAAAACTTTGCAATGTCAACGTTTAAAAACTGGCAATGCCTAGTCTTAATTTTAATAATGCCTAGTTTTAATTCTAATAATGCCAAGTTTTAAAACTGAGAATGCCTAGTTTTAAATTGAAGAATGCCAAGTTTTAAATCTAAAAATGCCTAGTTTTAAGGTTAAGAATGCCTGGTTTTAATACTAGGAATGCCTAGTTCTAAAAATTAGGCATTTCTAGTTTTAAAACTTTGCAATACCAAAATTTAAAACTGGAAATGCTTAGTTTTAAATATAAGAATGCATAGTTTTAAATCCAAGAATGCCAAGTTTTAGAATTAGGAATGCCTAGTTTTTAAGATTGGGAATGTCTAGTTTTTAAACTTTGGAGTTTTTAAAACTTTACAATGCCAAAGTTTAAAAACTAGACATTCCTAGTTTTAATTCTAATAATGCAAAGTTTTAAAACTGAGAATGCCTAGTTTTAAATTTAGGAATGCCAAGTTTTAAAGCTAGGAATGCCTAGTTTATAATCTAGGAATGCCTAGTTTTAAAGTTAAGAATGCTTAGTTTTAAAGTTAAGAATACCTAGTTTTAAACCTAGTTTTAAAACTTTGCACTGCCTAGTTTTAATACTAAGAATGCCTAGGCTTTTAGCAATAAATGCTTCGTTTTAAAACTCAGAATGCCTAGTTTTTAATCTATGAATGCCTAACAGCGACAAAGGAGACAGAACAAGAAACAAAAATGAAGATTACGACCTAGCTGATGAAGACACATTGGCCACTTTAATTGCAAGGTAAATATACGAACAAACACAATACAATTGAATTCTTCCTTTCTAATTTACATTGCTACTCACTTTCTATTTCAATTATTTTTTTGCTTATTTATTTCAATGTTATAATAATTTAGGATAAGCCCCAAAAAACCACTGCAATCACAAAAAACTGAACCAGTCGGCATCATAAGTAACCTTAAAAGACCAAGAAAAACAGAAGAAGCAAATATGGCCTTATCAAAATGCCCAAGACAAACACTAAAAAAGGTAGGCTGTAATGATGGGAAACAATACCCATTACTGAATGCAAACATGACCACAAAAAGGATGAATGCTGTATACAAAGTTTGACAGAGGACAAAAAAATACAGTGCGAGATATAATTTTTGGATCATTACTCATTGTTCGTTTCACAAGGCTGCCTAAAAGCTTGCATTTTATCATGTAAAAAGATTTAATGTCCACGAGATGAGTATATGATTGAAAATTCCACAATAAACATTGATGAGGCTGATGTAAACTTGGTATTGGGAATACTACATGGAGCAACAAAGGTTGAGGAGTCTTACAAAATGTATTGAAATAGAAGAGCACGAGTCCTTCATAAAGAAGATGAAGGAGAAATATGCCAAGTTCCCCCTCCGGTATCGGCTGTTCAAAAGAGGCTAATTGACAGCAAAGATGATGGAGAATACTTCAAGAGGGAATCTGTCCTCTTTTGCATAACAAGCTTAACACATAAAACTTCATTGAAGACCCAGTGCACCAACCTCCTAAGAACAGCAACAAACAGCAATGACATTGGCAACTTCAACTGGTACAAGTACACACTTGCAACATTAATAGACAAATGCGAAATATTCCACAGAAACCCCTCAACCAAGAGCTACTTTATTGGACCTATCATATTCTTGGTGGTAAGCATTTATTCTAATATGTCTTGCATTGATAATTTAATAAAACCATTATTCCTAACTTACTCAAAACTTGCATTGTTCAGCTCTTCTATCTTGATAGGATGAAGTACAAGCTTGGGGAGAAAGGAGCAATCCCAGTGATAAGTTGTTGAGATGATGATACTATTTGGAAAAGGCAAAAGAAAGAGATAGCAGCAGAGGTTTTGGGCTGGGAAGGATGCTTGAATGGCTAAAGAATGAAAATGACCAAGAGAGATCAACAAACCCCCTACCTAGTATTAGCTCTATTACCGCCACCACATCAAACTATTCATAGTGACAAAACAAAGGTGCAACACAAAAAATTCTTTTTTTTTTTTTTCTTCTTAAAAGTAGGCACTTTTACTGTTAAAACTAGGCACTTTTGTCCATAAAACATGACACTCTTACTGTGAAATAGGTACTTCTGTCTATAAAACTTGACATTGTTAATTCTAAAAGTAGGCACTTCTATTTATAAATTAGGTACTTCTAATTGTAAAAGTAGGTATTGTTGTTGTTAAAACTAGGCACTATTAATTGCAAAAGTATGCACTTCTATTTACAAAGTTAGGCACTTCTAGTTATACAAATTGGGCACTTTTACTGTTAAACTAGGCGCTTCTGCTCATAAAACTTAGCACTCTTACTAGTAAAACTGGGCACTTCTATCCATAAAACTTGGCACTCTTACTGTTAAAACTACGCACTACTGTCATAAACTTGGCATTGTTATTGTTAAAATTAGGCGTTGTTAGTTGTAAAAGTATATATTTCTATTGACAAAACTGAGCATTTCTACTTATACGAACTGGTCACTCTTACTGTTAAAACTACACACTTCTTTTCATAAAATTTAGCATCTTACTGTTAAAACTAGGTACTTCTGTCCATAAAACTTGGCACTCTTACTATTAAAACTGGGCATTACTGTCATAAAACTGGGCATTGTGATTTTTAAAAGTAGGCACTTCTATTTAAAAATTAGGAGCTTCCAGTTGTAAAAGAAGGTTTTTTTATTGTAAAAACTAGGCACTGTTAGTTGTAAAAGTTTGCGCTTCTATTTACAAAATTAGGCACTTTTACTCCCTTACGGTTAAAACTAGACACTTCTGTTCATAAAATTTGGCACTCTTACTGTTAAAACTAGGCAGTTTTGTCCATAAAACTTGGCATTGTTAGTTTTAAAAGTAAGTAGTTCTATTAAAAAAAATTAGACAGTTCCAATTATAAAATTGGGCACTGTTAATGTTAAAACTAGGCACTGTTAGCTATAAAAGTAGGCACTTTCAGATATAATAAGTAGGCATTGTTAGTGTTAGAACAAGGTATTGCTTACTTAAAAAAACCCTTTATATGTTGCATATAATTGGCACTAACAGTTACATGTATTCTTTTATGAATGTCAGGCTCTAATTGAAAAGGCAGCAACAACAATGACTGTATTTGGTAACTGTGTTGTAAACCTTTTTGAGACTTGTGAAGAGTTAAAACCTGACAACATAGACATCAGAGGCATATTTAAGAAGTTATGCTTTGGAATGTTTCCCATCTTAAAAAACAGAGCAAGAATTGCAAAGCTCACAACATTCTCCTGCTCCATCGTCTAACCAACTCACTAACAGCCAAGATCACAAATTCTTTGAAGGCCCAGAATTCTTAAATGCATATGAAGAATTTGAAAAGAACATGTTGAGGGTAAAGAATTTAGACACAAAATAATGCTTAATTTTGATCTGGGGTTGGACGATGATACACAGACACAATGGGCCCTTACTCCTTTACACAACAACAACAAAAACAACGTTGTATTCTGACTTGGAGATAGAGGACATTGTTGATGTAGCAGTGAACATTGTAAATCTGAGTGCAGCTATTGAAAAGGAGAAAATGGAAAAACAACAGAAACAAGAAGAAGATCAACAAAAAGAAAAAGAACAACAAGAACAGAAACAAGAAGAAGAAAAGCAATAAGAAGAACAACAACTAGATCAAAAAGAATAGCAAGAAGAGGTCTGTGATGATGTTTAGCAAGAAGAAGACCCACGATGATGCTGACAGATTTGTATACCAAACCCTAATATAAAAAAGAATAAAATACATGTTTAATATACCTATAATTGACATTTCCCTCCCTCCTACAGTGCCATTATAGAGACTGATGGGGAACATGATGAGGAAACAACAATTGAACTAAGTCCACTACACAGGATTAGGAAAGTCCCCAGAAATTTAAAGTCGCCTTTTTGGACAGTGCAATATAAACATGAATTTCAACTATCTACAAAAGAAATGATCCTAACTGACTTTGCATTTCTTGATGAAATACAAGAACATAAAATTTTGAGCAGGTATATATTTTCTTCTATAATTCATGTCATATCATATAATATGCTTCAACTGCAAGTCACAAAACTAGGTATTCCTCGTATCATAACTAGGCACTCCAAGTTTTGAAACTAGGCACTTCAACAATGCCAAGTTTTAGAACTCAGAATACCTAGTTTTAAAACTCATAATGTCTAATTCTAAAACTAGACATTTCTAGTTTTAAAACTTTGGAATGCCAAAGTTTGAAATTTTGGATTACCTAGTTTTAAAATTAAGAAATAGGAATGACTAGTTTTAAAGCTAGGAATGCTTAGTTTTATAAGTCAGAATACCTAGTCTTAAAAAACTAGGCATTTTTAAACTTAAGAATGCCAAAGTTTGAAAACTGGAAATGTCTAGTTTTAAAGCTAAGAATGCCTAGTTTTAAAACTCAGAATGCCTAGTTTTTTAAATGTGGGATTCACTAGTTTCAAAACTAGGCACTACTAGTCATAAAACTATGATTCTTAGTTATAAAACTAGGCACTCCAAGTATAACATTAGGCATCACCAATATACTTTGTTTTGGTTATTAAACTTTATATATATATATATATATTAATCTATTTATTTTAATATTTATTTCTTTTCCCATTCTTTTCCAGCGACATCATATTAGAACACACTTCATATGATACAATTTGTAGCATTTCAAGGACAGATGCAAGGTCTTTGATGAGTGATTAATATATAAAACACAATCTTATTGAAGCGTGGGCAATGCATATGAACCAGATTATAAAAAGACCCAAGCATAACAAGCCAAGAAGAATTATTTTCTCATCGAATGTGTTCGTAAGTTTCTTTACATTAATTCTTTACACTCTAATATAATTCCAGCACAACAACTACCAAAATCTTTTTTTTTTTTTTTTTTTTCTTATAACAGCCTGTTACAATGCCTTTGGTTGGAAGCCATGGTAATCCATTGGAAGAATAAGAATAATATGAAAACTTTATAGACAGAATCAACTTGGAGCTTAAAATTTCTGGAATTAGCGATGATTATTGTCGAGATGCTGACGTTGTAAGTAATTTTAATAATTACAAAATGATTTCTTGCTATATAACATAATATCTTTATAATGATTTGAATTGTGTGTAAACTGTAGCTACTCTTCCCCGTGATACTTTCAAAACACTTCTACCTTGTTGTCCTAAACTCAATTGACATAAGTGTAGAAATAATTGACAACAAGCCATTACCAAAAGGAATAAAAGCAGCAAACAAGTACCCAAGTGTCACAATGTTCTTCGAAAGTAATTATGCATAATAAACAACAATATACAATCATCTTTTAACAAAAAAAACTAACATATGTGCATCCTTGTGATTGGCAGAAAAGGCCATGAAACAATATTTATCAAGCATGAGGGGTTTTTCGTCAAACACGAACATGTTATTAAATACAAAACAGAGCTGAGGTCAATGACATGGAAAAATAAAGACAAGCATCCTATCAAGACTTAGAGTAAAATATATGTACACAATCATAATGTCTAACATGAATGATCAAAGGAGAATATACAAAAGCCAGCAACAAACTTCTACAAGAACTAACATCCTTGAAAAATATTTGTAGTTGTATAATACAATATTTGAAATGAAAATCAAATACATTTTTCAATATTTTTGCTAATTATGTTTTAAATATTTATATTTGTAGTTAGAAAACTAGGCACTGTCAGATATATAACTAGGCATTCCTATGGTTAAAATTAGGCATTCTTAGTGTTAAAAGTAGCTTATATAACTAGGCATTTCTAGTGTTAAAACTATGTGACTTTCAATTCTAACACTAAGAAGTCCACCTCATAAAACTAGTCACTTCTAATTTTAAAAATAGGCACTGTCACTTAAAAATTCGACACTTCTAATTCTAAAATTACAGACTGTCAATTCAAAATTTTGGCACTTCTAATTACTAACTGTTAAACTTTTCATTTCAAGCTCTAAAACATGGAATGATGATAAAAAATTACTTAATAAAGACTTTTAAATCAAGAATGACGAATAAAAATTTAGTTAATGAAATAACCACTCTTACTCGTAAAAAGCCGGCACTGTCAGTTACAAAACTAGGCACTGTCATTTATATAACTAGGCATTCCTAGTGCTAAAACTAGGCACCCCTAATTTTATCATTAAAAAATATTGTGATTATTATGAATTTATACATGTTAAATAATACAATAGACAATTCAGTTCTAACACCAAGAAAGACCACTTCATAAAACTAAGCACTCTGACTTATAAAACTAGGCACTATCAGTTCAAAAACTAGGCACTATCACCCTCTAAAAATAGGCACTCTTAATTCTAAAACAAGGCATTCCAAACGCTAAAGCTATGCATCCATATTTTAAAACTCGACACTTCTAGTTTTAAATCTAGACAATGTCAGTTCAAAAACTAGGTACTTTCATCTATAAAAGTCGGCACTTATAACTATAAAAGTACGCGCACATATATCATAAACATTTGTCATACAAATAATATCAAACACCACTAAAAATTAAAAAAATAGAATATAATTAAAAACATAAAGTAATGAAATTAGAAACTAATTCTACATGAAATTTATGGACTGCTACAAACTATTTAAAGGTTCTACATTGCTATAGCTTGATGTTCCTAAACTAATATCACATTCACTACTTGTAAAATTCAAATCCCTCCCCAAAACTTCATTGTTCATAGACAATTGGACAGCAATTTTAATTCTTGAAGCATGTGTCAAAGCACTCTTTCTCTTACCCCTTACTTGATTGCACTTTATCTCGACAATGCTCTTCTTCCTTATATTACGTTCTCCTTTTGCACGCCTTCCAATTGAATCTTTAATTTTGGAAGAACGAACTTCATTGTCTGAATCATCGACATAATAATGTCCAACTTTAGAAGCAATTTTGTCCTTCAACATCCTAAACCCTTCTTCTATGCATTCCCGAGCATTTATGTTCAATTTGCTAACGGATATCAAATGTGAAAACTTCCTTAACATTTCTCTCCTCCAAGCACTATAACCAGCAATATCATTGTTGCTAACTTTCCCTACATCACCAAAATTGCTACTGTCCAAACTTAAATCAATATCCTTTGTCCATCTCTTCAAAATATACTTATTTGGAATAGCTTGAACACAAAATGTTGAAGATACGCAAGCAATGAGAGCAAAGAATCCCAACTTCATTGAATATCTTAGATGTACATGTAAATTTTAATGTGCTCTCATTATAGAGTATTGTATGTCTAAAGTCAGTTATATCAGGACGCCAAACTCTGTACACATGCTCGTCCTCATTGCATACTACAAGCTCTTGGCAGTGCTCTGGAAATTTCATGAACTGTTCTTCAAAAAGCCTGTATGCCCCAATAGTATATACTTCAATGGCATGCTTAAGCAACTTTAATTCAGTGACCATCATCTCAACAAACCCTTCCTTATAATGAAAATCTTCCATGTTTCCGTTGCTCCTCCATTCAGAAAAACTTCATCAAATATCCGATAAAAATTACGCGACATAGTTATTTTTGAAAGCTTCATGGAAAGAGTATGGTTAGTTGCCTTACTCTTTTGAGATGATAGAACACCCCTAGAAAAGAAATCCTTACTAAAAGCCAGGTACCACTTTTCCCTCAAATTGTACAACATATTCAACCAACTGTCCTTGTGACAACCAAACTTATCCAACAAACTGGAAAATCAAAAAGTGACAACATATCAATTTCATATAATAAAATTAATGCACATATACTTGTAAAAAAACTAGGCACTGTCGTACATAAACCTAGGTAGGGCTGTAAACCGGGTGGGTCTTACCTGTACTCGCGCGGGTCTATACCCGATTTTAGTGGGTAAGGTTTACATTTTATACTCGCGGACCTGTACCCATACCCATATTTATTCTGTTATATGGGTCCAGGCAGGGTATGACGATGCCCAAATCCATATACGCATATTAATAAAATAATAATATATATTTATATATTATATTATTTATATATATTATATTATATTAATATATAATTTATAAGGTGGGTTTAGCGACCATAGAAGAAAAGGGTTGGATTAAAGGTGCTATATTAACATAGGAAGAAGAAAGGGGGTTTCTCAGAGTTGATAATGAAGAAGTATTTGCCGGGAAAAATGTCACGGTCGCCGCCATGTTTTCTCGAGCTTGCTCCTGGGCAGCTTGCAAAATGTAGCAATCTTCCACCCACTCTGATTGCTACATTTTGAAATCAAGATTATATTTATAATTTTAGGATTATACATTATTTTATATATTTTTATTTAATAGGGAAAAAAAATAAAAAAATGTCATACGAGTACGGGTATACCTAGACCCTACTTTGGACCTGAAGGGTCGGGTCTGGGTTCAGAATTTTATACCTGGAGGGTATGGGTCCGGGTCTAGGTCCAAGTTTCACTCTAAGGGTATGGCTGGGTCTGGGAGTAACCTAAGGGTCTGGACCCATTTACAGCCTTAAACCTAGGCACTATCATGTGTAAAATTAGGCACTGTCATATATAAAACTAGGCAATGTCAGTTATACAAAATAGGCACTCTTTATTATAAATGTATGCACACATATTTGAGCAAAAAAAAAAAAAAACGAATAATAAGAACATACATGTACAACAAGTATGTCAGTTTGACGATGCCTACTTTAAAGCTAAGAATGCCAAATATTGGAGTGCTAAAAAATGCAAAAAAAAAAAAAAAAAAGAATAATAAGAACATATGTGTAAAATAATACCTAATTCTAAATTGGCATTTCTAGTTTTAAAACTTTGGAGTGTCAAAGTTTGAAAACTGGGATTGCCTAGTTTTAAGGCTAACAATACCAAGTTCTAAAAATAGGCATTTCTAATAATAAAACTAGGAATGTCTAGTTTTAAAGCAAAGAATGCCAAGTTTTAGAACTGGAAATGCCTATTTTAAACCTAAGAATGCTAAGCTTGAAAACTGTGAATGCCTTGTTTTTAAGCTACCAATGCCTAGATTTAAAAGTAAGCATTGACACAACAAAAAAGTAGGCACTCTCAGGTCTAAAACTAAACATTACTGCATATTGAAACGTAAATTACCTCTTCCAATGAAACTCAAATTCATAAAAAGTATCCGTGTTCTTTAATATATGATTAAATTGCTTAACAAAGTCTTGTTTGGACCTTAACCCAATAATATGCTTCTTTGAATTTTCTCCAATATGCCAAATACACAAACGGTACCGTATACCTAAGAAAACTACACCAATAGCAGCAGCCCTAGCAGCAGACTGGTCGGTTATTGATGTAATAGGATGCTTATTTCCCATAACTTTAAGAAGGTATTGAACAACCATGTGAACGATGTTGCTTTCTCATGCTTCAAAAATCCACAACCAAACATAACATTCCTAGAGTCGTAATCCATCCCTAGAAACGGCCGCAAATCATCTCATATTTATTCTTACGATATGTCGTATCATGTACCAACAGATCACCAAAAAGATCATACTCACGCCTCATTTGACTATCCCTCCAAAAGAAAAAACATAATGAGCAATCACTGTCAATCTCAAAATCAAAGTAGAAATCATCTTTAGTTTCTTTCCTCTCTCTAAAAATTTGTATAAGTGAATTCGTGTCCCCCCATTCAAATTCTTTGTTGTAGAATATTATACACATCCCTTGATATAAATCCAACAAACGACGTACCCCTAACTTGATTCTTCAAAACCCTTAACCCAGTAGCAATGGACACACCACTATCCTTCAATTCTTGAAGATAATCAGCATTATTCTTTGTAACTTGCTTCTAAGAACGCATATTGTGTTTCTGATTCACATAAGAAAAACCATGATTGTGATTCACATCATGTCTGCTAACTGTCCAGCCACCCTCATCATTCGACCAAAATTCAATCATCGCCTTGCAATCCGTACAAATTAACTTTAGTATATGCCTTTTCCCTCTTCCCCTTATCAGACTTCATCCTTTCTTTGTATCAATAAAACTGCTTCAAGTATTTCATCTTACATCATGCCTTGAACTTTTGATTTCCCTTGCGAACACTAAACAGCAACCTAAATGCATGATCACTATACAATTTGAATGCATCTTCTTCGGATGAAACAACACTTCCAACCAACGAAGCTTTAATTGATGTTTCAACAATAGCTACATTTAAAAGTAGGCACTTCTCTTAGTAAAACTTGGCATCGTTAATATTAAAAGTAGGCACTGTTATATTTTAAACTTGGCATTGTTAATGTTAAAAGAAGGCACTATTAGATTTAAAAGTAGGCACTTCTATTTACAAAAATAGGCATTTCTCTTAATAAAACTTAGAATTGTTAATGTTAAAAGTAGGCACTGTTATATTTTAAACTTAGAATTGTTAATGTTAAAAGAAGGAACTTTTAGATTTAAAAGTAGGCACTTCTATTTACAAAAGTAGGAACTTCTCTTAGTAAAACTTGGCATTGTTAATGTTAAAAGTAGGCACCATTATATTTAAAGCTTGTCATTGTTAGTGTTAAAAGAAAACACTTTAGAATTAAAAGTAGACACTTCTATTTATAAAAGTAGGCACTTCTCCTAATAAAACTTCGCATTGGCATTATTAGTATTAAAAGAAGACACTATTAAATTGAAAAATAGGCACTTCTATTTATAAAACTAGGTACTTCTCTTAATAAAACTGGCATTATTAATGTCATAAACAAGTGGGCACACAAAATATGTAAATACATGCAACAGAACAGAAAGTAGGGACTGCCAACAATAAAAGTAAGCACTCTCACTATGAAATTAGGCACTCTCACTTATAAAAAGTATGCACTACTATATCAATATGTTCAAAACGCAATAAAAAGCACTGTCACATATAAAGTTTTCAAAGTAATGAATAAATGAATTGTCAGTTTTGAATTAGACATTCCCACTTATATAGTATACACTCCCACTTATATAGTATGCACTACTAAATAAATAAGTTCAAACCAAAAGTAGACACTCACAATTCCAATGGTAATAAAACATAGGCACTCACAGTTCAAAACTAGGCACTCCTATTCATAAAACAGTTGCACTCTAATACATAAAAGTCGACAATGTTAACTAGAATTGTTCAATTACATAGTAAACTATAATGAAACCATTAACAGCTTTATTATAGTTAAAAATAATGATGAAAACACAAAAATTTAAAAATAAAACAAACTATTAAATCATCTAAATACGCAAGAAAAAATTAAGACTTTGAAGTTTCACTGTTCATAATCATAGGCACTGCTAATTGAAAAACTTGGCACCCTTATTTGAAGAACTAAGTATTGTTAGTCGAGAAAGTCAACATACATACATTCAAACACATGCAAACACCGAATAACAAAAATAAAAAATAAAAAAACAACATTGATACTTGTAACTTCTTCTTCTTCTAAGCATTCCAGAAGCCTGAAATCATCACCAATGTACTCGGAATGAGTGATAACATCACAATTGAACTCCTCAATATCAACAAAAGATATAATATTAGTTTCTTCAGAATTCTCCATTCATTTCATAATGTTATAGAGGATAATCGATGATCAATTGAATGAAAAAAACAATTGTCAATTCATGAAATATTTGTTTAGAGTAGAAGAAGAAATCACGGAAAGTAATCGTGAATTGAATAAAAAAGAAATCATGAATTCATAAAAGACATTCTTGAGAGTAGAAGAAATCGTGCAAAGAAATGAGGAAAATATCTTAATTTCTTCAAATATTTGTTTGAATTGATTTCATCAGGTACGTGAGTTTGTAACAACTATAATCAACTATATACAATAAAATGACGTCATTTTAATAAGTGATTACACCATGCAAGGTGTAACCAAGTACATGGTATAATTTACTGGTGGGTACTGGGTGGGTATTGAAGTAAATGAAAATTTCCCAATTTGTTATGAAATTAATATATATATATACATATATAAATATAGTGCATGTCCACATACGTTTTTTAAATAGAGCTAAACTCTTAGAATATCAATCCAAATCGTATTCATGATATCCATTTAATTTAGTTAGATTCGTTAAGGATCCTACAACCTCTTGTAAGCCTATAAATAGGTCATATGAGAAAACATTAATTATAATATTTAAACTTAATTATTAAGTCCTACTTTTTGTCCCTATTTTTCTTCATCCTTATATTATATTATTATTTCAAACAATTTTTTGTGTTGCTCTATTAATAACAATTCCTTCAAAACAACAGTTTGCATATGTAAACCAAACACAAGGCCAAAGCCTCGGTTCTATCCTTTAACTTGTAACCATGACATACGATTAGGCAATTATGGGATTAGTAACGTTCTTAGTAGGCCTTTCAATGGTTGAGATTTGCTCTGCTTATCCAACATCAGGTGGCTTACACTTTTGGAGTTCAACATTCACGGTAATTGAAGGGTCCAAGGTTTTTTAACGCATGATTGCAAGGAGAGAAGATAATTTTCAAAATCTCCCAAAGGTAAAGATTCTTAAGGCAAGAAAAAATCAGATAGATCCATAGTTTTTATATTTAAGTTAGATATATAGTTTTGCTATCATGAAATGAAAAGATCAAATTCTTTTTTAGTATAAATTATTGTAGAAATTTATCATTATATAATGAGTCCTGAAGATACTACTAAAGAACATATCACAATAAAATATATCAATAAAATTTTCTTTCTCATTAGATTCATAAAACCGTGAAGGTTGAATGGTTTATTTAGAAAGATTTTGACAAAATCTAAAAGATTCATACAACCACTGGAGACAGTTATTATGTCAATACCTATGATGGGGTATATTTATGACTATTATGTTATAATATTTTAAGTTATCAGTTAGCAAGATTTTTTCGGATCTAGATTCTTTGAAAAAATAATACAGAGAAAAAATATTTTCTTTCTCATATTTGAAATATACTCCTACAGTAGCAACATTAAGATAAAAGGTTATATTGATTACCATTTGATTCATAATAAAAGAATGAGCCATTATGGATGGAAGAAAAAATTATATTTTATTTATAAAATATGTTATGCACGTGATTATAATTTCTTATAATCATAATGATATTTATGATGATTCATTAAACCTAAAATTTAGATTACCACCAGACATGATGATCAGTTAATAATGAGAAAGGAGTAGGAAATTTATCACTCTAAAAAAATATTATCGATGCAATATAAATACATGTAGTATGCCAAACAAAATTTTAAATCTCTATTATGTAAATTTTTTACTCATAATTTTATGCTACTGATATTGAGGTCAATTTCAAGTATGAATCATGTCTATGTTTATGTAGACTTGTTGATTTAACCAATTTCTTTAAATAATTATAGGAAAGAATCAACTTTTGTTTGTAATTAAATCTAGCTTTTGCATATTATATATGCCCCTTGATTTATTATATATATATATATTCAAGAATACCGAAAAAGATGTATGTTGGAAGAATGAATGGTAGAATAAATTAAAATTCTAGAATAGTTAATTCATAAAAAGCTCCATAAGAGCTAATAAATTGAAATTAAAATTCCCAAAAGTTAATCAATAGAAAGGTTAAGAAGAGCCAATTTGATAGAAGTCTCTACAAGAGATAAGTAATTGAAATATCCAGAATAGCTCATCGATAAAAGATTTCAAAAGAGTCATTTAATAGAAAGTTCTAGAAAAACTAGTCAGGTAGAAACTCTGGAAGAGTAAATTAGGTTACATGATAATTATATAATGCATTATTCTCCACATAGTCTCATGAAATCTTTTTACAGTTAAAATATTTTTATATATTCAGATAATGGATGGATAGAATTTTTTGGAATCTATGCATTATTATCAGACTCATAAAATAAATGTGAATTACATATAAACTACTAGTTTCTCCCTATATAGTTTTGTAATTCACAGAAGTTGATGCAATTGTAATGCATCATTGGAAACCTGAAGTTTAGTCATTTAAAAATACTAAATATTGGCATGACCTGTTAGACCATCCCAGATCAATAAATATAAATAATTATAAAGAATTTTATGATATTTTTATGGAATTAGAAGTTTATAATAGCATATTTATTTGTACGGCTATTTTTCAAGGCAAAATAATTTTATGAATACCATCAATATATTAGGGTTGAATGTGTTTTAGGATGAATATATAGTCGATACATTGACCAATGGTTACATACATATGCTTGCAACTTGAAATTTGCAGTTTTTATAATAAGCTCATATTTGGATTCTCTCACTAACACAATTAAAAATTGTTAGCCCTAAGGGCATTATTACTTGTGTTTTGATTATGATTAACATGTGCTTGTGTGAGTATGTTAGCTAACCCTTCATAGAGAACAAAAGAAGAACATATGAAGTCTCAAAGTCTCAAGCAAAAGATCTTGATGATGAGGGCAAAATAGAGAATAAGAGATCAAGCCATACCAAGATCAAATCAATTGAAGACATTGAAGACATTGTATTTGTGAACTAGGTATTATCTTGTAAAACTCTCTAATCTTAGTCTTTGATTCATTGATCATACATGAAGCTCTTCTCTTGATTTTCCAAAATATAATCCTTTGATAAAATCCAAGTATTCTTGACTTTGAGATGTTTTGAATAGTTTTTCTCCTCTTTAAAAATTGTCAAGAATGCCTTTGAAACTTGGAAGAAAGTTTTGTTCAGGAAAAAACTTGGCTGAGGAAAAACTGAAATTCGGAAGTCCGTTTTTCCACAGCACAAAATTCGGCAGTCCGTTTTCAGAAAAATCAAGTCCGAATCTTTCTGTTCAGAAATTCGGCAGTCCGAATTTTTAACCGGTCGTCCGAATTCTTAATTCGGCAGTCCGTTTTTAGAAAACTCAAGTCCGAATCTTTCTGTTTCAAAGAACCGGAAGTCCGTTTTCTGGAACCGGTCGTCCGTTTTTAGCTGTCAGTGTAAAAAATATTACCGTTGCACTGAAGCAACGGTCATTTCTGAAATTTGACAGCCTATTTCTTAGGCAACGGTATTGAGCTTAAAAAACCCTATATATACACTCAATTATCAGCCATAAATTCAAGGAGTTTGGGAATTACTCATTGAGAACATTTAATACATTTCAAGAGCTTCAAAAATACATTTTATTACAAATCATTTTCAATCCCAAACAAAAATCTTCTTGAGCTTCATTGTTGATCATCCATCAAAGAAGAAGAAAAGAGGTGCTTGTAGAAGTATTCCATTGAGTTGTAATCTTCCTCTTCTCAAGCTAAATTGGTAACATTGTTCCTAACTCTTTCTATTCTTTTATTGTGATCAAAGGTTTGTGGAAAACCCTTTGGGTGATCCTTTGATTAACTAGTTGTATTGTTGTGATTGAGGTTTTGGTGTAAAACCCTTGAAGGGTGAACCTCATTGTGTAGTTGTGTTGTTGTGTTTGAGGTTATAGTGTAAAACCCTTGAAGGGTGAACCTCATTGTGTAGTTGTGTAATCAACTTGAAGTTAGTGGATTTGTGAAATCCTTGGGTTGAGGCTCAAGGTAGTGGATGTAGCTCTTGGAGAGAGTGAACCACTATAAATTGTTGTGCATGCTCTTTAACTCTTTGCTCTTTTCATAATTGCCAATTCTATAAGATTGTGCTTTGTGTGGATTCTTATTAAAAGAGTTTTTAGAAATCTTTCACAAACAAATTGGAGGTTTATCTTTCTAATCAAACAAAAGATTTTTTAAATTAGCCAAAAACCTTATTCACCCCCCCTCTAAGGTTTTTCAATTGGTATCAGAGCAGGGCTTCTTAAAAAAAAAAAGGACTTACATCCTTGAAGCTAAAGATCTTCTTTTTACTATGGCAAATATTTCTAGCTTACCTTATGTAGAAGGCTCTTCTACAAATAGACCTCCTCTCTTTAATGGAACTAACTATACTTTTTGGAAGTCTCGAATTAAAATATATATATGTTCTATTAACTTTGATTTGTGGAGCATTGTAGAGAAAGGCCCTTACATTCCTACAATAAATGGGGTAGCCAAGAAGATTGAAGAATTTGATGAATTCGACTCTAGGAAGATGACTCTAAACTTCCAAGCTATGAATATTCTAAGTTGTGCCTTAGATGCAAGCGAATACAATAGAGTGAGCGGATGTGATTCGGCTCATGAAATGTGGAAGCTACTAGAAGTCACTCACGAAGGAACAAATCAAGTAAAAGAATCAAAGTTGGCTATGTTGGTGAGAGACTATGAGTTATTCATGATGAAACAAAATGAGAGCATTAGTGACATGTTCACAAGGTTCACCAACATTACAAATGGCCTAAAGGCATATGGGAAGGAGTACTCAAGAGGGGAAGCAAATAGAAAAATTCTTGATGCACTTCCAAAAGCTTGGCAACCAAAAACGCTAGCTATTGAAGAATCAAAGGATTTGAGACTACTCCGGATTGAAGAACTCATAGGATCACTTCTTACCTATGAAATGAAAATAAAGAGATTGAGTGAAAATGAAGAAGAAGAAAATGCCAACATATGCTTCATGGCACTAGAAAATGAGGTACAATCTTCACTTCCTAACTCTTCTAGTATCGTTGATGATGATTGTGATATTGATCCTAGCATAATGCTTTTTGAAATGTATGATGAGTGCAAAAAAGGTTACTAAACGAAACAAAGATTTGAAAAGCAAAACTCAATTTTTGTTAGATGAAAATTCAAGGCTCATTTGTGAAAATAAAGCCATTCTTGAATCCTTGGAAGTCTTGAAGAAAGAAAAAGAGAGCTCAAATGATGACTTTCAAAAAACTTGTTTTAGAAAACAAAAACCTTTGTGAAAAGATTTCCTTTCTTGAAAAAATGTTTAATTGATTATGATGTATTAAAGAAAAAGGTGAGTGATCTCACTCTTTGTGTTGAAAAATTCACCAAAGGAAAAGAAAACTTTGAAAAACTTCTTGGCTCTCAAAGATCACCCTTTGATAAAAATGGTATTGGATATACTCATTCCAATATTTTCTCAAAACAAACACGGTTTGTCAAAGCTTCATCATCTCACTCACACCTTTGTTGCACCTATTGTGAAAAGAGTGGTCATAAAGCCACAAAATGTTTTATAAAGAAAAAGATTGAAAGAGGAGTTAAAACCGTTTGGAAAATAAAAGAAAATCCAACTAACATTCATGGACCCAAAAAGATATGGGTACCAAAAAGACTTTGCTACTTCTTTTTTTGTAGGAACACAAGGCAAGGTCATCTAAGTGGCGGATGCTTAAGGCACATGACCGGATATGCATCCCTCATGAATGAACTAAGAAAAACCGAAGGTGGTTTTGCTACTTTCGGAAGGATCATCGGTATAGATAAACTCTTTAGCTACCAAACTTTGTACACTCAAGCAATGGAAGAACATGCTTATGGAGGAAGAAGAGATTGACGCAACACAAGAAAATGATCAAGAAGCTCAAAATCCTCCTCAAGATGGGATATATCCAAAGGATCACTCTAAGGTTTTTCAATTGGTATTATTTCTAATCTTAATTTGCTTTTGTTATGCTAAGTGATCTGCTTCTTGTTATGGACTTCATGATGACACTTTTATGTTGAAAGTCCTGCTATTATCTCTTCTATGATCCCTTGGTACTTTTCTCCTACAATTTTTTGATTTATGACAAAAGGGGGAGAAAATAGTGCAAGATGTAAGGGGGAGAAATTTTGTTGATGTTATTTATAAGTTATCATTGATGCTTGTTTACAATGATTATTGATGCAAGGGGGAGTTACCTCCTTTTCTTGGTGATTGTTATGCTTTGCCTCTTTGCATATTTTGATGCATCACCATATTGCTCTTGCTCTTTTGTTCTTCTTGCATATGTGTTTGTCATAATCAAAAAGGGGGACATTGTTAGCCCTAAGGGCATTATTACTTGTGTTTTGATTATGATTAACATGTGCTTGTGTGAGTATGTTAGCTAACCCTTCATAGAGAACAAAAGAAGAACATATGAAGTCTCAAAGTCTCAAGCAAAAGATCTTGATGATGAGGGCAAAATAGAGAATAAGAGATCAAGCCATAACAAGATCAAATCAATTGAAGACATTGAAGACATTGTATTTGTGAACTAGGTATTATCTTGTAAAACTCTCTAATCTTAGTCTTTGATTCATTGATCATACATGAAGCTCTTCTCTTGATTTTCCAAAATATAATCCTTTGATAAAATCCAAGTATTCTTGACTTTAAGATGTTTTGAATAGTTTTTCTCCTCTTTAAAAAATTGTCAAGAATGCCTTTGAAACTTGGAAGAAAGTTTTGTTCGAAAAAAAACTTGGGCTGAGGAAAAACTGAAATTCGAAGTCCGCTTTTTAAAACCGAAGTCCGTTTTTCCACAAAGACAAAATTCGGCAAATCCGCTTTTCGAAAAAATCAAGTCCGAATCTTTTCGTTCGTAAATTCGGCAAATCCAATTTTTAACCGGTCGTCCGAATTCTTAATTCGGCAGATCCGCTTTTTAGAAAACTCAAGTCCGAATCTTTCTGTTTCAAAGAACCGAAGTCCGTTTCTGGAACCGGTCGTCCGTTTTTAGTCATCGATGTAAAAAATATTACCGTTGCAATCGAAGCAACGGTCATTTCGAAATTTGACGACCTATTTCTTAGGCAACGGTATTGAGCTTAAAAAACCCTATATATACACTCAATTATCAGCCATAAATTCAAGGAGTTTGGGAATTACTCATTGAGAACATTTAATACATTTCAAGAGCTTCAAAAATACATTTTATTACAAATCATTTTCAATCCCAAACAAAAATCTTCTTGAGCTTCATTGTTGATCATCCATCAAAGAAGAAGAAAAGAGGTGCTTGTAGAAGTATTCCATTGAGTTGTAATCTTCCTCTTCTCAAGCTAAATTGGTAACATTGTTCCTAACTCTTTCTATTCTTTTATTGTGATCAAAGGTTTGTGGAAAACCCTTTGGGTGATCCTTTGATTAACTAGTTGTATTGTTGTGATTGAGGTTTTGGTGTAAAACCCTTGAAGGGTGAACCTCATTGTGTAGTTGTGTTGTTGTGTTTGAGGTTATAGTGTAAAACCCTTGAAGGGTGAACCTCATTGTGTAGTTGTGTAATCAACTTGAAGTTAGTGGATTTGTGAAATCCTTGGGTTGAGGCTCAAGGTAGTGGATGTAGCTCTTGGAGAGAGTGAACCACTATAAATTGTTGTGCATGCTCTTTAACTCTTTGCTCTTTTCATAATTGCCAATTCTATAAGATTGTGCTTTGTGTGGATTCTTATTAAAAGAGTTTTTAGAAATCTTTCACAAACAAATTGGAGGTTTATCTTTCTAATCAAACAAAAGATTTTTTAAATTAGCCAAAAACCTTATTCACCCCCCCCTAAGGTTTTTCAAAAATAATAATATTTTTGGTGATTCTCTATTTGTATAAATATTTAACATTCTTGCAGAATATGCTCATTATATAGTAAATGGTTTTATAAAACCATATATGTGCCTTGAAAATTATTAATGTATATTTTCTAATAGTACTTACTTGTATTTCGCCAACGTATTATTTTTGTTCCTCATGGTAAAAAACCAAATATTTTGCCATCTTAGCATTAAAATGCGCTATACAAACATATTACTCCACCACAAAGTATTTAAGATGTGCATTGAAAAGGGAAGAAGTTATGTAGTTGGATAAAAATAAATTATGTATCTCTTTTTTATCCTCATACGAAGATAATTTGAACCAGAAGTTCAAAAGATTAATAGCTAGACATATTTAGAAAATCCAATATAGGATGCTCCTATGGTTTAATGTACATGAAAGACATCTACCACTACTTATGATTTTGAGACACATACAAAATGTGGTAGAATAAATTGATTCCAGCGAAATCCTCGCATATGTAAAGGAGTCATAATTTAAGATGGTTCTATTTGGTTAAGTCTAAGAGATGAAAATTCTTACAGAATTTTCTATGACATGGATTTATTTCAAGAAGAAATTCAGGTACCTGAAAATCATGATAATTATGAGATCTCATTTTATCATATCATGATCCAAATAGATGGAACCATAAAATATTACAAAACGTCGATGACATTTAAATTAAAGTTTGCAAACTCGAGATTCAAATATTATAGAGATATTTGACCAAAGTAGAATATAAAGTTCGCATGAGAAAATATTTGAAGTCCGAACAATTATTAAATACACTTGAAGTGTACATGTATTCCCTGAAAGGATTATACACCTGAAGTGTGATCCTAGAAAGATAAGAATTAATAGATAAAGTACGAACTTATATAAGTTATGACATAAGATTCGTCATAAGGTCTTGACAATATAAATTATGAAGAAATAAAATTTCTGGTGGTGGATTGAGTTTAGATAATAAAGCACTAAACTCTTAAGATTTATATGAAGTCCTTGAAGGACTCGATAGGTATGTATGAAGCATTTAAGTGAATTGTTCTTTAAGAACATAACATCATTGTCTTAGTGATTTTTATTTAAAGAACTATATGAAATTAAAATCGAATATACATCCATGAAATTTTTTTTAGAATTTGTTATGCTTGCCTTTTATGATTCTTTATTTATTTTTAATATTCTCTATATTAGGGGGAGAAAATTATAATAATAAAATGTCATGTTCAATATTTAAACATCTTGATCTATATGCAAGTATTTGTGATTAGAAGTTCTATAGATTATTTATTTCTGAAAGTTGCATATTAAATTGACTTTATATTTTTGTTAAGCTCTCGAAAAGTTACAAAATTGAATTTATTAATGCTTAGATTTATATAAATGTTCCAGTAGGATATAAGTCTTATAATAACTAGTAATGTTAAATCATGCCTGAAGCGTGATTGACCTTTTATTTATAAAGGTTCTTGTAGACATTTGAGCCTATTTTCTTCCAAATATTTTTCATTTTTTTAGCCCACATTAATTCCCTATGATGATCCGATGGGCCTCAACAAAAGATAAGGTGGTTTGAACTGGTCAGAGATACCGGGCCGGGCCAACCCGGGCTGCCCATTGTAGTTTTGACCTATTTAATCTCTCATCCTCTCCTCGGTAACACACAGTTGTCTTTATTATTTTTCTTTTTTTTCTTTCTCTGGCTTTTCGACTTCTGTCTCTTTCCTCTTCTTCCCTTTCTTCACCGCTGCTTGCTGTGTCCGTTGCTCTTCTCTGACCTTTGGTCTTCTATGATGCTGTCACTTTTACTGTGAACGGCAACTTGTGGTGCTCTTCGTCTGATCGTCTTTTTCTGGTAAGTTTGGGAGAGAGCTGAAAGGTTGAGAGAGGGAGACACCGGTGATTTCTTTCTTGTTTGAGGCCTTTGACTGAGGGACTCGTTTTTACCAATCCTGCCATTACTTTTGACAGCCGGCGCCTCAACGTGGCTCGTTGTCTCTCGCTGCTGCTCGGCACCGTCTCGGTCTCGGCATTGGTTTCTTCTCTGGAGGAACAGACTCCGCAGAGGTAGGTAAGGGTTCGTCTCCTTTTTTGTTTATTTCCTTTACTATTTTTTTTAACTGTTTTGCACAGTGTTTCTTGGCTTCTTGCTCAGCTTGGACCAACGGTAGAGGAGAAGAAGGAAGATATTTTTTGTAATAGAGTTAGGCTTATTTTTCTGCTGTGTTTATTCTGATTATTATAATAGTAATTAGAAGTTGTAATAGTAAATAGATCCAACAGTGGTATCAGAGCCCGCAAACGACTACAACTTTCCGGTGCTCTTCAACAGCCCCGGCAACCCCTCGGAAAAATTCCAGATAAGAGGGAACTGTTGAGTTCCTCAGAACTAGCCAGTGAAGTATTGCTTGACTCTTCCTTTTTTTTTTTTTCGGTTAATATTTTTGTTGCTTGGTGCTGTTTTGTTGTATTGGAGTACTGTGTTTTTTATTACTATTATTGTTTTTATGGACTGTGTTATAGTTCGGATTGCTTCTTTGTTTCTGTTACTGTCTCTGTGAACCGTGTCATGGTTCTGGTTGTTTGGTACCCTTGCTGCTCGTTATTTTAGTATTTCCGATTTATTTCTGCTATTTTTCAGTTTTTCGGTTATGTTTTCTGAAAATAGAAAACCTAAGCCTGGCTTGAACCCGTGAGACATCAAGTATCTGTGTCTTGGCGCGTTTTTCTAGTTTTAAAATATTTTTTTTTGTTATTATTCTGCTTTGCAACATCCTTTGTGTTTGTCTTTTTTCTGTTTTGCGGTTTGACTATTTCTGTCATTTATTTCTCGTTGACTCGGTTATATGTATATTGCTGTTGCATTTTGTGTTTATTGGGATTCGTGCCTCACACGTGTTTACAGCAATTTTTTCACAAAAAAAGGGGCAAAACAAATTCCGGTATTTTATTGCTAAAACAAAATTTTCAGAACTTTTATTTTTTTAGCCATTAAAACATGTCCATTCCAAAAATTGAAACCGACAAATTTGATGGGAAATTTGATTTTGTAATGTGGAGAAGAAAAATGAAAGCAGTTTTGGTACAAAATAAAATTGCACCTGCTATTTGTAGCCCCAAAGAGTATCTGGAATCTTGGACGGGTAAAATTCTTGCTAAAAACTTGGTGATGCGCACAGTTGCCTCACTTTGCATTTAACCAACAATATTTTACGAGAAATTGACGAAAAAGACAATGCTTTCGAAATCTGGACTAAACTAGAAAAATTATATTTGGAAAAATCTCTATCAAATAAATAAACAAACAGCTTTTCAGTTTTAAAATGAGCGGGTAAAAAACGCTTTTAGAAAATATGGATCATTTAAATAAAATTGTTTTGAAACTTCAAAACGTTGGAGAGAAAATCTCTGATGAAAATATTGCCGTTATTTTATTAAATGCCTTACCTGGTTCTTATAATGATGTAATCTGCCATTTAATATGGTAGAGATGATTTATCCCTTTCCAATGTTAAAAATGCTTTGAAATCGAAAGATTTGGATTTAAGAAAAGAAAATAAATTAAACTAAGAGAACCTTTACGTGTAGGGAGAGTTGATCGGAGGGAACCTCTTAGTCATAGGCTTAAAAGTAAAGGGAGGTCCAAATCTTGAGAAAAGAACCAAGTGAAATGTTTTTATTGTGGCAAGGAGGGTCATGTAAAAAATAAGTGTTTTAAAATAATCAAAGATGAAAAACGACGTAAACATGGTAAAGGAAGTGATAAAATTGACAAAACTCATGATTTTGATTCAGTTGGAAATTCAGAGGTTTTGTGTGTTACCCTTTCCCCTTCTTGTTCTAAAATTGTTGATCATTGGACTCTTGATTCTGAATTTACATTTCACATGATACCCAACAAACACTGGTTTTCAGATTTTAAACCCTTAAGTCATGGAAAGGTTTACATGAGAAACAATCAAGTTTGTGATGTTAAAGGCATTGGAAATACTTTCATCAACATGCATGACGGCGTAACTAGGAAACTCACAGAGGTGAGATACATGTCCGACCTTCGTCAGAATCTGATATCCCTTGGTTATTTAGATTCACTTGGTCTTTCTTACAAATCTAAAAATGGTATTTTGAGAGTTTTCAAAGGAAACCTAGTCATGCTAAAAGGTTTTAAAAGGGAAAGTTTATGCATTCTTATTGGAAACACAGTTTGTGATTCAACTGCTTTGATTTCAAAAACTGTTCTTGAGAAAAATATGTAGTGGCATCGATGGATTGGCCATATTAGTGAGAAGGGACTGCATTACTTCCAAAAACAAAATTTTAAATGGTGATAAAATTGATACTTTGGATTTTTGTGACCATTGTGTTTTGGGAAAACAACACAAAATCAGTTTTTCAACTAGCACACACAAGTCTTTTGCTATACTTGACTATGTGCATTGTGATCTGTGGAGACCTAAAAAGGTTCCAACTTATGATGGTAATGTTTATTTCTTGTCTATTATTGATGATTTTTTGAGGCAAGTTTGGGTCTTTATTTTAAAAACAAAAGATCAAACTTTTGAAAACTTTTTGTGAGTGGAAACGCCTTGCCGAAAAATAATCTAGAAATAAACTAAAAACAATTAGGACAGATAACGGTCTTGAGTTTTGTAACCGGAAGTTTGCTAATTTGTGTGCATTGCATGGCATCTTACATCATAGGACGGTTAGGCATAACCCTCAACAGAACGGAGTAGCTGAGAGGATGAACCGTGCCATAATGAATAAGATTTGATGTCTTATGGTGTCGTCAGGTATCCCAAAACCCTTTTGGGGGGAAGCTGTTAGGTACGACTGTCTACATCATTAATAGATCCCCTTCTATAGCCATAAACTTTAGGACTCCTATAGAACTTTGGTGTGGTAAACCCTTTAACCTGTCCAACCTTAGAGTTTTTGAGTGTGCTACTTTTGCACATAAGAAAAAGGTAGACCCAAGTCTAGAAAGGGAGTGTTCATAGGATATCCTAGCTAGGTGAAGGGTTATAGAGTGTGGCTTAAGGGTGAACCGGGAGTGAGGGTAATTATCAGTAGGGATGTCATCTTTGACGAGTTTGATATGCCCAGTCTTGAGGATAAACCTGTCTCCGATAGTCCACTCAATGTTCCTACAATAGGTAGTATTCCTGTGGAGGTAGAGGTCACCTCTGAACCCTCTAGAGTCCACACAAGAGCCTGAAACCTACGAGGAGTTAGACACACCATCCAGTAGTATACATGATCCTTCTAGTGTTCCTGAAACCCTTGTCCCTGAGTTAGAAGGTTCTGATGAGGAGGAAGAACACCCTAAGGCTCAAGCTCAAGCCCTTAGAGATTACCAACTGTCTAGAGATCGTGTTAGAAAAGCACATAAGGAACCCACTAGATATGGTTACTCGTATATAGTATCATATGCATTTGCTGTTGCATCTTATGTGGAAGAGAAGGAACCTTTGTGTTTCTATGATGTTTTGAAAAGTCCTAATCGCTCTTTATAGTTACGTGCTATGGATGAGGAAATGTCTTCTTTAAATAAAAATAAAACCTGGATTATTGTTCCAAAACCCTCAAAACAAAAGTTAGTTGATTGCAAATGGATTTTTAAAATTAAAGAGCCTGAGTCTGCTAATGAACCTCCAAGGTTTGAGGTACGTGGTTGCAAAAGATTTTTCACAAGTTGAGGGCATTGATTTTAATGAAATATTTTCTCCTGTCATTAAATACAAAACGATTAGGATAGTTCTTGCTCCTATTGCCTTTTATAATCTCAATCCTAAACAACTTGATATAAAAACCTCCTTCTCGCATGGTGATCTCGAAGAGACTATATATATGCGTCAACCACCAGATTTTTAGGTTAAAGGTAAAGAACACATGGTATGTTTTTAAAAAAAATCCTTATGCAGACTTAAACAATCGCTTAGGCAATGGTACAAGAGGTTCGATTCTTTTATGTTAAAATTTAGTTTCTCTAAAAGCAATTATGATATTTGTCTTTATTACTTTGGAAATAGTGTTGATAGTGCTATTTATCTGTTGATTTATGTAGATGATATGTTAATTGCTTGCAAACATAAAGCTAAAATTGATGATTTGAAATCTTTGCTAAAATTCGAATTCGACATGAAAGATTTAGGGTCTGCATCCAGGATTCTTGGCATGAGTATCACTAGAGATAGGACTGATCGTTCCCTTTTCTTATCTCAGAACCCTTTCTCCAAAAAATTTTTTCTAAATTTTTGATGTATTTATGTAAGCCCGTTATTACCCCACTTGCGAGCCATTTCAAACTTTCTGACAAAACTTGTCCTAAAATCAAGAGTGAGAAAAGATATATGGAAAATATCCCCTATAGAATAGCCATAGGCTCGGTTATGTACTCGATGATATCCACCCAACCAGACATTGTTTTTTCTGTAAGCCTTCTCAACAGATTCATGTCTAACCCGGGGAGGAATCACTGGGCTGCTCTCAAGTGGTTGCTATGTTACCTTAACGGAACTATAGATAGGGGCTTACACTATCAGAATTGGTCTAGTACTTTTGAACTAATTGGTTATGCCAATTCCGATTTTGAAGGTGACAATGATGGTAGAAAATCCACCTCATCATATTTCTTTACCCTAGTGAGTAATTGTGTCTCATGAAAATCTCAACTACAGTCAGTAGTTGTCTTATCAACTACCGAGACTGAGTATATCGTGGCTATGGAAGCTATCAAGGACGCTATTTGGCTTCAAGGGTTATTGAATGAATTACACATTTTACATTCAAAAGTTATTATTTATACTGACAGTTAGAGTTGTTTACATTTATGTAAAAATCCAATCTATCACGAAAGGACAAAGCATATAGATGTCAAATACCATTCCATTAGGTAAAAAGTCTCTTGTGGTTTAGTTGACATAGATAAGATTAGTACAAATGATAATCCTGCAGACTTTGGTACTAAAATTGTGAGCTCTGAAAACTTTATGTTTTACAGGGATTTCCTTCCTTGGACGCAGGTTGACTCTTATTGAGTCATTTGAAGTTTGGAAAAAATAATATTCGAGGTGGAGATTGTAGACATTTGGACCCATTTTCTTCCAAATATTTTTCATTTTTCCAGCCTACATTAATTTCCTTGGAGGATCCAATGGGCCTCAACAGAAGATAAGGTGGTTTGAACTGATCAGAGATGCCGGGCTAGACCACCCCGGGCTGCTCGTTGTGGCTTTGGCCTATTTAATCTCTCATCCTCCCCTTGGTAACACACACACCCGGCTTTATTATTTTTCTTCTTTATCTTTCTCTACCTTTCCAAGTTCTGTCTCTGTCTCTTCTTCCTCCCTTTCTTCACCGCAGATTGCCGCGTCCATTGCTCTTCTCCGACCTTTGGCCTTTTGTGATGCCATCACTTTTACTGTGAACGGCGGCTTGTGGTGGTCTTCATCTGATTGCCTTTTTATGGTAAGTTTGGGAGAGAGCCGAAAGGTTGAGAGAGGGAGACACCAATTGTTTCTTTCTTGGTTGAGGCCTTTGACTGAGGGACCCGTTTTTACCGATCTTGTCGTTACTTTTTACTGCCGGCGCATCGACGTAGCTCGTTCTCTCTCGGTGCGGCATTGGTTTCTTCACTGGGTAGAACAGACTCCGCGGCGGTAGGTAAGTGTTCGTCTCCTTTTTCGTTTATTTCCTTTACTATTTTTTTTAACTATTTTGTCCAGTGTTTCTTGGCTTCTTGCTTGGTTTGGACCAACGGTAGAGGAGAAGAAGGAAGATATTTTTTGTAATAGAGTTAGACTTATTTTCCCGCTGTCTTTATTCAAATTATTGTAATAGTAATTAGAACTTGTAATAGTAAATAGATCCAACAGTTCTTGAGAGAAATAATTAAAAATTTGAGGTATTCTTTATGAAGAGTTTATAATGGCAAGCAAATACTAGAAGTATTTAAATCAAGGTTTTCAAGTCCTTTTGTTTTGATTTACAAATGAAATATCCTAAAGATGAGATTTTGTCATAAAATTTTTACATGGATATAGTATACTGTACATCATTATCCAATATCATTTGATTATAAGATGTTGGGAAATACCACATATGTCTATATGATAAAGTAATAGATATTTATTGGTTTTGAAGTACCATAACTCTGCACAATTTGTACATTAATTACTCTTTATATGACTTTTGGAATAATATTATTATTACCCTATAATATTTTTCGAGGATAATTAATCTCGAATTATGAAGAAAATCCAACTCATGTATAGATGGATAAGCGTCAAGTTACTTGCTTATATGATAAACAAAATCACATTCTCAAATAATAAAGTTATGCATATGTGCTGATTTATAGAGCAATTACTCCTTCAACTATGTTGAAATTCTAAAATGTTATGTGGCTTGTTGAGAATGTGTGTAATCATTAATATTGTAATTAATTCTGAGATATTTATATGGTATTATTTAAGGTACAATTACAACCATATGGTTTAGTTGTGAAATTTGATGATATATTTAATGAAATATGACAAATAAATTTTACCAATTTCTTTATAAGAAAGAGAAAATTGATGTGATAAAAAATGATACATAATCCTGAAGATTTATTCACTAAGGTATACTAATGTACTAGTTTAATGATGTTTTAATCAGGGGAGTATAGAAAACATATAAATGAGTAATATACTATTTTTTCTTTAATAGACGTTTTTCTCGTACAGGATTTTTTCCTCTAATAAGGTTTTAACGAGACATTTTTTATGTTATTAACATTGAAGGGGGAGCGTTATGAAATTAATATATACATAGTGCATGTCTAAATGCATTCCCTAAAGAGAACTAAACTTTCAAAATACTAATTTCAATAGGATTCATGATATCCCATTGATTTAGTTAGATTCTCTTAGAATTTTACGATCTCTTATATCTTGAGTCTATAAATAGATTATATGAGAATACATTAATAATAAGATTTAAAATTAATTCTTGAAATCTATTTTTTGTCTCTTGTACTTTTCTTTCTTTATATTTTTTCTCTTTATATTATATTATTATTTTGAGTCATTACTCGTGTTGTTTTCAAAAAATTCATAATACTTTTCTTGTTTTTAGTTGATTTTCTAATTGTATAAGCTTTTCTCTTTAATATATTTTCATTTCACAATTTTTTAAATAAATTATTTTACCTTTATAATCCCTTAACTTATTTGAATTGGATGATAAAATTTTTACGATAACGTGAATGATGGAATCAGACAAAGAAATCTACCAACGATGCGCATGTTTTTGAATAAAATTAAAATAAATATTTCAAAATTGTTCCCTTCATAAATCCTGGAGCTCCAACGATATTGAAAGCTCAATCAATTAGAGCCCTTTTAAATCCCAAATTTCTCAATGCTTACCGCTTACAAGCAGCCGAAATGAAAACCTTCCTGAGTTTACCAAAAAAAAAAAAAAAAAATTGATCCTAGAAATAATAATTCGTCGAATAATGAGTTCTTTGCTTTGATTAGGGGTAAGTTCTAGATTAAACAAGTTGAAATATATGTACTAGAGAGTCTTGAAGAGAGTTAACAGGACAAATTTTAGGATAGAACTTCACAACATTTTAATAAAAATTTAATCCAGACGAAATTCAAATTTGCATTGTCAAAATTTTTTTTTTCCATATCTTCTCAGTACTTACCAGCTCACCTAACCCTCTGCGACGAATAATGAGTTCTTCGGTTGGTGGATAATATAAATTATGGTGACTTAACTATCTTGCAGACTGGAAGTCAGATATTAGTACGCACAAGAAATCACATTCTACATTAGAAAGCTTAGAATTTTTACATTGCCGCATAATAATAGGTTCTTTGCTTGATTTCATAATACCTGGTGCCAAGGATCTTATGATCATAAAAATATAATCATCCAATTCAAAAAACTTAAGGGAGTTAAAAGCTAAAACGATTAATTAAGACAAAAAAAGAGACCAAGTGAAAGTGAAAATACATTAGAAGATTAATTATCCTTCATATTCTTGTAGTTGTTTTTATTGGGAGCAAAAATAGAATGCCAGTACAAAGGATAGAGGAATAAAGAAAATCACTACTTCAAAAAAATAAATAAAGAAAATCACATTTCCATCTGGTATAACATTCTTTTATAAAACATTTTAGTTATGATATATCTTTTTATTAGAGTTTAAAATTAATCTTATTAAAGAAAATAGAGAAATATACTATTTAAATAGGTCTAAATTATTTTTTTATTTTTCTCTTTATAAATATAAACTTTGATTTTATTTTTTTCTAGCCTTCAATTATTTTTTTTCTAGAAATAACCTTAAACTACTTTTTACCGCTCAAATATACTAATATCTCGCTTCTTCCAATCACTGACTGACTTGGTTGCTCGCAGAATATATGCTACGATCTGCCGAGTCTTTCTATATTGATTGCGCGCGGGTCTACGAGACATGGGACTTAGGGCAACTCTAACTCCAGCTTCAGGCGACGGCCCGTACGTGATGCAAGCATCTCGTATGTAGAATGTACACGGTTGGTAAAAAGAGGATGAGGCCTTCGGCTGTTCGCTTTTTAATTGAGTTTTCGAACGAAGTGGTTCTTTCTACTTGTCGAGCAGTCTCACTTCATTCATGCATGGGCGATCCACAAACAAAAGCGAATCAATACCTTTCCTTTAGTGGCTGCTACTGTAGGACAGAAGAGTATAATTCATTATTTAATCTTTTTTAGAATTCATTCATTATATTACTGATCATGTAAACGGAGACCTTTCTAAGGTTCCAACGATTTTATCCCACCAAGGTCAAGGTGTTCAGATCAATGCCATTTAGGATTCGATCAGTGGTAGCTAGGGTCAAATTAGGGCATGCAGAATTGGGAGAGAAATTGCTAAAAGAGCAATTCTCTAGGTTAATCTACCCCGGATCGAGTTTATTAAATTTGTAATACGATTTAAAATTCAAACTCATCAACTCAGGTACAAGGAATTAATTGTAAATGCTAACAATTTAACGTTTTAAGAAAACAAGTGGTAATTTTGTGTGAATAGAGATAGGATGTGATAAAGAGTGTGGATCTCAACATATAATTGTAGTAATTCTCTAATAAAAAAGAGCTTCATATATAAAAGAGAATGACCTTTTTTATTCCAAAATCAAATACAATTTTTTTTTTTTTTTTTTTTTATATTTTACATCCCATGATCTCCTAATAATGTTTTTTAATACAATTCAACTTTTCAAAACTCAAAAAAAGAAAAAAAAAACTCAAAATTAAATTTTATAATCCACCCACCCTCACTATTTGAACACTTTTATGCCTAGATGTACTTGATAAGTATTTTATATTGATCAACAGACAAACTTCATAAAAGTGAATATCCTAAGGGCTGGTTTGATTGACAAAAAAAAAAAAGTTAGGTTAAGAAAAGTGATAATTTTTTCTATTTTTAAATTTTTATGTTTGACTTAATGTTTATGTAATGGGAAGGTAATATGATTTTTAGAATTTAGAAAAATAAATGCACACTCTTGAGAAAGAGAATCCTTAGTTAGAGGTGGTATTCTGAATCCTTCTCAAGAATTTTAAATATAAAATTAATAAGATATATCTTATAAATAATAAAGTATATATTTATCATTTTTTTATTTTCTTATTTATTCTCATAACTCTTTAAGTATTCTTTTTTTTTTAATTCTAACAAGATAATACAGATAGAAAAAATAAAATAATATTTTCGAATATTAATTTTTTACTACTAATTATCTCTCTCTCATAAGCACATGTTTGAGAATTTTTTTAACAATAATTTATTATTATATTTGAAAGGATTTCAATTTAATGAACATACAATACAAATATAATAAAACTCATTATATTTATATGATTTAAACTTTTAATATATTTTTTAAAAACTAAAGTGTACAATAACATATGAAATATTTAATTTTTTAAAATTATAATTTATTTTTATATTAAAATAAAATACATAACAAACTTTACTTTACTTTTTCTAAATATTATTTTAAAACTTCCGAACATAAGAATATAATTTATTAAAAATCATATTACTTCTTAAGATTTCTAAGAATATAATTTATTAAAAATTATATTACTAACATTTATTTTTCTAAAAATTAAATTCTTAATATCACGGATCGAAATGCCTAATTGTCTAATAATTCTGACAAGGCTAACCGAACTAGCATTGGGCTAAGATAAAAGCAAGCATGCGAGTCAGTGACCACAACCACCGTTCCTTCCAAAGCCTATTCTTTGCCCTTGTATATCATAAAGAACATCCATTTCCGCCAGTTGGGTGTTCCCGATAATGGTCCTATCACCATCATTTTTATTGGCAGTAAAGGCTAAGCACCATGTATTCTCCTTCTTTATAAACAATCCAACCCCAGATTGATCCAAATCCACATCAGTTCCACCACTAAAATGGAATGTGATTTGGGGAAATCTAATGGAAGATTGGCCTTCCTTAACAATGTAGCAAGTCTCCAGAATTGGATCCGTTTGTTCTTTTGCCGGTTTATAAATAGTCATTGATTGCTTAAAAGCAGAACTTAAAACAGTATAAGCTTGTTTAGGGAGGTATGTAACCACAGTTCCGGAGTCTACCATTGTACGTACCGATGTGAAGACCTCAGGAGAGATGTTGAGTCTTCTACCTGCGTTGCGTAGATGAAACCAAATCTTTTTAACTTTCGAGATAAAATTTATATAGAAAGAAAATTTTAAATGTTGGTAGGTAAACTTAAAGAAGAATACTAATAAAATTTAAAAGTAACGGCATATAAGACTACACTAGAGCTTAAATTATGGGTGGAGACGAAATTTATATTAACTTAAATAATAAATTTAAAAATTATTAGAGAGCCAATTTTTTTAAAAGAAAATATAGCTAAAAAACTTTAGAATTTAATACGTACAATAAAGATTTTAAAACGGGAGGATTGATGGTTGAAAAACTGGCTTAGTATAAGTGCTTGTCCAATACGTATACGTTAATAAGAGGAAAATTGTACAAGTTTGATAAGAAGGTGTAGGTCAAATTCGGCCCATTGCCCGTATTTTATTCCTTTTAGTCCATTTTTCTTATTTCCCTACGATGAATTTATGGATTGGGGCCTCATATGTATAGTGGACTGGACTTACTATTATTATCCTTAAGATGCCGGGTAGGTCGGTTAAACCGACCCGTCTCCGGTGACTTAAGTGGGGTATATAATGTCTCTTTCTCACATCTTGCAGTCCTAATTTGAGCAGCTCATTTCTCTCTATTCCTTCGGCCGCCTCTTTTGATGGCTGTCCTTCTGTCTTCTCAGTGACCTCCGTTTCACCTATTGGCGCCGATTACCAATAGTTTCTTTGTTATCTAGTTAGCCATTGCTTGACTGACATAAGGAATACGAGAGATTGGGATTGCCGTGAGTAGATCTTTTCTTCGTGAGGCTCAATTCCATATCTGAGGGGTTTTGTTCTTCGGTCCTTCCCCTGCGATGATAACCAGCTACATCAAATCGATTGTTCATCCTTTCTGTAATAGATTAGAAGTTTTCTATTATGTTGTTATTCAATTTGGTCAGTAATAGTACATAGGTTTTGGGTCATCGAATCTGTAATAGTGGTATCAGAGCCCGGTAAGTTACGATCTTTTTGGTGACCTTTCTGTGTCCCATCAGTAGAAACGGTGGTGATGGTGTTGCTGTTGCTCCGGAGTTCGATGGTTGCATCTTTCGGAATTCCAGATCTGAAACGTCATAGGTTTTTCATCTTCACGGGAACTATTGAGTTTCGTGAACTTGAACACAGGGAAGTTTTTGTGCTATTTTTCTCCGCGTTTCTCTAAAGTTTTTTTTTTTTTCTTTCTAGAAATATTCATATATTTACTATTTGATATCTCGGCACCACGAACCGAACCCCCTTTCTTTTTGTGATTATTCTGTTTTTCTTGAAAAATCAAAACCTAAGCCTAGCTTGAGTCATGTTGAGACTCCAAGAATCTGTAACTTGGTGTTTTCTTCGTTTGATTGCAAAATATTTTTTTGGGATCGTAACTGCTGAGATCTCCCTTTATATACTGTTTGTTGGGGGCCTGTTGCTTAGCCTACGTTTATTGCTTAGATTTTATTTCTCCATTTTGCTATCTATTGGTGGTTGTTGCTCCACCTGTGTTGTTTGCTGTGAGATTTTTATTTTTGCTGTCCGCATATCAATTGAGTTTTTTGCTATTTCAGTTTTGGGAAAATACCGGTGTTGTTTTTGTGTAGAACTTGCTGTCACTAGCTTTCGCGATTCTATCTCTTGTTACTATTTTTCTTTGTGCCTGTTGGTAATTAGTATTTGTTTGTGTACACCATGTCCACTTTAAAACTTGAAACTGATAAGTTTGGTGGCAAATTTGATTTTGTCATGTGGAAAAGAAAAATAAAAGCTGTTTTAGTTCAAAACAAAATTTCACCCGCTATTTGCAGTCCCAATAAGTATCTAAAATTCTGGAAGGGAGAAATTCTTGCTGAAAAACTTGGTGATGCACATAGCTTTCTCACCTTGCATTTAAATGATAGCATTTTAAGGGAAATAGATGAAAAGGATAATGCTTATGAAATCTGGACAAAACTTGAGAAACTCTATTTGGGAAAGTCTTTATCAAATAAAATTTATTTGAAAGAACAACTTTTTAGTTTTAAAATGAGGGAATCAAAGTCACTTTCTGAAAATATTGATGATTTAAACAAAATCATTATAGAACTACAAATGTTAGTGAAAAGATTTCCGATGAAAACGTTGCTCTGATTTTGTTGAATTCTTTGCCTGAGTCTTTTAATGATGTGAAATCTGTCATCAAATATGGAAGAGATGATTTGACTTTATTTGATGTTAAAAGTACTTTAAAATCAAAGGATTTGGATCTGCGAAAAGAAAATAAATCAAGCAAAGAGAACCTTTACGTGATAGGGAGAGTCGATAAGAGATAATCTTTCAACCATCGGTCTAAAAGTAAAGGGAGGTCCAAATCTCGAGATAAGAGTAAAAATAAAATCAAATGTTTTTACTGTGATAAAGATGATCATATGAAAAATAAGTGTTTTTAATGGATCAGAGATGAGAAACAACGTAAGAAAGGTAATGAGAGTATTAAAAATACAACAAACCCAATGATTTTGAACCAGATGGTAATTCTATGTATACCGTGGTTTTGTGTGTGTCCCCTTTCCCCTCTTCCTCTAATGTTTCTGATGAATAGATTCATGACTCTGGTTGCACTTTTCATATTACTCCAAATAAGCACTGGTTTTCTGATTTTGAAACTCTTGATTATGGAAAAGTTTTTCTGGGAAACAATGAAGTTTGTGATATCAAATTAATTGGAAACCTTTTTATAAAAATGCATGATGGTATGAGTAGGAAATTAACTGATGTGAGATATGTTCCTAATCTTAGGAGAAATTTAATTTCTCTTGGAGTTTTTGACACAAATAGTTATTCTTGCAAATTTTAAAATGGAATTTGGCGTGTTTGCAAAGGATCTTTAGTCATACTTAAAGGTTTTAAGAAAAATGGCTTGCATACTTTGCTTAGTAAAACTATTTGTGAATCATCTACATTGTTTACAAAAACTGTTTCTGAAAAGTCCATGTTGTAGCATAGGAGAACAGGTCACATCAATGAAAAGGGTTTGCAATATTTGAACAAATAAAATCTTTTGAATGGTGAAAAAATTGATTATTTAGATTTTTATGATCATTATGTTCTTGGAAAACAATACAAACTTAGTTTTTCCACTGGCACACACAAGCCCACCGCTGTTCTTGATTATATGCATTGTGATTTATAGGGTCTTAAGAAAGAACCCACCTATGGTGGAAATGTCTATTTCCTTTCTATTGTGGAAGATTTTTTTTTTGTCATATTTGGATTTTTTTGTTGAAAGCTAAAGGCCAAACTTTTGAAAAATTTATTGAATGGAAACGTTTTGCTGAAAATCAAACCGGTAACAAACTTAAAGTTATAAGGATGCACAATCGTTTAGAATTTTGTAAGAAAAAGTTCAATGACTTATGTGCGTCACATGGGATTATGCATCATAAAACCGTTAGGCATAACTCTCAGCAAAATGGTGTTGCTGAGAGGATGAATAGGACCATAATGGACAAGGTTAGGTGTCTCATTGTGTCTTCCGGTGTCCCTAAGCCTTTTTAGGATGAATTTGATAAATAGGTCTCCATCCACTACCATTAATTTCAAAACCCCAGTTGAGTTGTGGTCCGGTGAACCACAAAACCTGTAAGACCTAAGAGTTCTTTGGTGTGCTGCTTTTGCACATCAGAAAAGAAGGGAAGCTTGACCCTAGATCAAAGAAGAGTGTGTTTATAGGTTATCCTAATGGGGTTAAGAGTTACAAGATATGGCTCAAAGGTGAGCCGGGGTGAGGGTAGTCATCAGTAGGGATGTGATCTTTATCGAGCTTGACATGCCATGTCTTAAAGCTAAAGCTGATCCCGTTAGTTCCACAAATTTTCCCTCAATTCGGAATATTCCTGTCAAGGTAGAGGACACCTCCGGCCACTCACCCGAGCACACACTTACACCCGAAGCCAACAAAGAGAACGGATAACCCAGGTAGTGTACCTAAAAACAATGTGCCTAAGTTAGAAAATTTTGATGATGATGAAGATCATCCCGAGGCACAAGCACAAGCCCTTAATGATTATCAATTAACTAGGGATAAGACTAGGAAGTGTGTAAGGAACTTGTTAGGTATGGGTATTCATACATTGTGTCTTATGCATTTGCTGCTACATCATGTGTAGAAGAAAATAAACTTATGTGATGTTGTCAAGAGTCCAAATTACTCTTTGTGGATGCATGCTATGAGAGAAGAAATGTCTTCCTTGCATAAGAATGAAACTTGGGTGCATAAGAATGAAACTTGGGTGCCTGTTCCTAAACCTCCTAAACAAAAGTTAATTGATTGTAAATGGATTTTCAAAATCAAAGAATCTGAATCTAATAATGAACCTCAACGGTTTAAAGCTAGATTAGTTGCAAAAGGTTTTTCTCAAGTTGATGGTATTGACTTTAATGAGATTTTTTCTCCCGTCGTTAAGTACAAAACGATTAGGGTTATGCTAGCTGTTGTTGCTTTCTTTGATCTTGAACTTGAGTAGTTAGATGTCGAAATTACCTTTTTGCATGGTGAACTAGATGAAATCATTTACATGTGTCAACCTCCCGGGTTTGAGGTAAAAGGAAAATAGAATATGGCTTGTCTTTGAAAAAGCCCTTGTATGGACTTAAGCAATCACTTAGACAGTGGTACAAAAGGTTTGATTCCTTATTGCTTAAATCTGGTTTTATTAAAAGAAATTATGATAGTTGCATTTATTTCTGTGGTGATAATGTTGACAATGCCATTTATTTACTACTTTATGTTGATGACATGTTGATTGCTTGCATACATAAGGAAAAGATTATAAAATTGAAATCTTTGCTGAAATCATAATTTGAGATGAAAGATTTAGGATCTGCCTCTAGAATTCTCAACATGAACATTGATAGGGATAGAGTTGATCACTCTTTGTTTATATCCCATAAATCCTTTCTGAAGAAAATTATTTCAAAATTTTCTATGCATTTGTGTAAGCCTGTTAGTACTTCTCTTGCCAGCCATTTTCAGGTTTCTTCCAAAACTTGTCCCAAAACTGAAAATGAAAAGAAAGATACGGCCAACATCCCTTATAGAATGACTATAGGATCTATTATGTACTCCATGATTTCCACATGTCCCGATATAGCTTATTCCATAAGTTCTCCTTAGGTGATTCATGTCTACTCCCGGTAAGGATCATGGGCCGCACTTAAATAGTTGCTAAGGTACTTAAATGGGACAATTAATAGAGGTTTACACTATCATAACTAGACTGAAATATTTGATTTGGTTATTTATGTTGATTTTAATTTTGTTGGTTATAAAGATTTTAGGAAGTCTATTACATCTTATTTCTTTAATCTTGTTGGTCATTGCATTTCTTGGAAATTACAACTTCAGCTTGTAGTTGCTCTTTCAACTACTGAGCCTGAGTACATTGTTGCCACTGAGGCAATCAAGGAAGTCATTTGGCTTCAAGTTCTTTTAACTGAATTGCATCTCATACATTCCAAAGCAACCATTTACACTGATAGTCAAAGTTGTCTGCATTTGTGTAAAAATCCTGTCTATCATGAAAGAACTAAACAAATAGATGTTAAGTATCATTTCATTTGAGAAAAGGTCACAAATCATCTGGTTAATGTTATCAAGATTAGTACTAAAGATAATTTTGCTGATTTTGGTACTAAGGTTGTGACAACTGATAAGTTTGCTTTGTGCAGGGATCTCCTTCATATTGATGAAGGTTGACTCATTATGAGTCTGTCTTGGCTGGGTATTTACTAACATGTGTTCAAGGTGGAGTTTGTAGCCTAAATTCGGCCCATTGTCCACATTTTATTCCTACCAGCCCATTTTCTTATTTCCCTATGATAAATTTATGGACTGGGCCCTCACATGTATAGTGGACTGGAGTTATTATTATTACCCTTAAGATGCCGGGCAGGTCGGTGGACCTACCTCAGGTGACTTAAGTGGGCGTATATAATGTCTCTTTCTCACATCTTGCTACCCTAATTCGAGCAGCTCATTTCTCTCTACTCCTTCGGTCACCTCTCTTGATGGCTATCCTTTTGTCTTCTCAGTGACCTCCGTTCCACTTGTCGGCGCTGATTACCGGCAGCTTCTTCATTGTCTAGTCAGCCATTGCTTGACTAACACAAGGAACACGGGAGGTAGAGATTACCGTGAGTAGATCTTTTCTTCGTGAGCCTCAATTCCATATCTAAGGGATTTTGTTCTTCGGTCCTTCTCTGGCAACGATAACCAGCTATGTCAAATCGAATGTTCATCCTTTCTGTAATAGATTAAAAGTTTTTCTATTATGTTGTTATTTGATTTGGTCTGTAATAGTAAATAGGTTTTAAGTCATCGAATTTGTAACGGAAGAAAATATGTTCACTAGTATATGATTTGTAGGATTCATCAATATTCTCGGATAGTGTAAAATTAAACTGTATACTTCTAATATCATGTTAAAAATTTTGATTTGGACTTAACTTTTATTGGTGAGGAGAAAATTATTCAAATGCTCCATATACTCCTAGCTAATAAATGTCAATATTTAAAAAGCAACCGCCGCCTCCACTTTTCCTAATTCCATCAATGACAGAAATCTCACAAATGTTTAAGGAGGTCAAATAATATCACATCGGGTCCCTTTTAGTTCCATCGTTACGTACCTGCAACACTGATGCCCAGTAATTCCACGAAATAGTAGGAAGAAGATAGCAACTTAGTGAACTTTAGAGTCGGGGAGGAAATGCGTTTTGTTGCTTCATCTCCAATAACAAAATATCCATCTTTCTTATTAGATTTAGGCAAACAATATCCAAAAATCTTTCCTATATTTGGAGGCAATTGGGAAACCAAAGAAAAAGGACCTGGTCCAAGTCCAAGAATCCCATCTGCACCAGAAAAGTCACCAGAATTATTTTGACCACAACCAAATTTGAACTCGTTGATCACATGGGAGTCAAGTTTCAATGTATCATAATTCCAATTTCCACTTGTACTGGAATTATCAAAATATGTCATGGAAAATGGCTCAGAAGTATATATATGCGTTGATGATTTGGAAGGATCAAATAAATTTCTATTAGGATTGCACCCTTTATGGCATGGTTTGCAACGTAACCAAGTCGAGCTACTCCCTGTGTCAATCATCATTGTATAATTTACTATAGGTGTGCCAAGGCCAATGGTCGTTAAATATTGTCCCGGACTTGGTCCAACGGCTGCCGCCTCCTCGACGGCGGTAGTAAAGCCGCCGTAGTTCGAGATTCTCGAGTTAAGCCACCGGACTCTAGCTTCATTCTTCTGGAGGATTTCGTCGGAAAATGGAACTTCAACTGAATTCGGAAGTGGAGAACAAGGTCCGTATTTATGTGATACTCTCATCTTGTGAGATCCCAGACCTATGCATAATTAAAGTCCTGTTAATATTTTTTTTAGTAGTCCTGACCGCACTTTGGCAGACATCCTTGCTTTTATTAAAAATAAAAAAGCCTTGTTAATGTACACGTACAATTATAAATGGAATTAAATATTTAATTTTGTGCGCAAAAATATATAAAATAAAATGTGAAGAGCCAGTTTTAAGAATAAATATTAATAAAATCTTTTTAACAAATATTGTCCCCTTTTGGTTTCAGATTTGGATAAGGTAAAGAATAAAATTAAAATGGACCAAAACTTCTAAGAACCCACCTTACATACAATAATTCTTTGGTGCTGTTGAGAGAGGAACAAAATTAAACATATATGAAAAAAGAAAGTACTTTCTACTTCTCTATTAATTAGTACAAAGTGTACTTCCATTGAAAGAACTCTTTTTTACCCGGTTAATCATAGAAAAATGGTTAAATGTATAACCATATAGCATCACCCCGAAATAATATTGTTCTCGTTCCAAAGAAGCAGTAGAGCAGTAGTACTACACACAAGCTTCAACTATTTTCATTGCTTCTGCTCAAAAGCAGTAGCAGGACTATATAGTATATTGATTGTGCTTGATTTGATATCTCTATAGAAATCTATATTTGGTACCCAAATTTATGAGCAGAATTAAGGCCAGTTTGGCTCAAGAATTTTAGTGTGGAAAAGGGTAAAGGAATATGAAATTCTTAGTAAATGAAAATTCACATGTTGTTTGGTGCAGATTAAAGAAAATAGTTTCTCTTAATTGGTTGAAGAGAATGTGTGATGGAAATTAAAAAGAAAAATAAAGAAAAAGAAAGGAAGAAAATTATAATGTATATCCATTTGATAGTTACTAACTCTTACTTTTTCATTTAAAAAAAACAGATTAATTTTTTCTTCAATTGCATTTGATTTTGGTTTAAAATTTTAATTATGGTTGATTTGAATCGGATTTGAATATAATTGAATCGAAATAACTTAAATTATATGAATTTAATTAAAAGTATAAGTAAGAAATTTTTTTAAAAAATAAATAATTGATTCGATTTTGATTCAAATCTAACCAAAACTAAAATTATACTTTGGTTCCTTAATTAGATTAAGTTCAAAATAAATTTATTATTTAATTTTTTAAAAGATATATCTTACATGTCTAATTAAACTTATATAATTTCAATTATTTTGATATAATTTTATTTGAATGGATTCGACCAACAATATTACGAAAAAATGGAAAGAAAAAAAATTTGCCAATTCCCTGTAGCAGTAGAGTAAGTTCCGGCGGGGGGGAGAAAAAACGAAAAAGTAGCATTAGCACTACTGCTTTACTCTTGTTATGTATAATTAAAAAATAATAAGAAATATGTTATTGATGGTTGAACACCTCAAAAGAAATTTTTTCCTTTTATTTTCCCTTCGTAATTTTGTAAAGAAAAAGATTTTTCATGCTTTCTATTAAATTTTTCCTTAACATGTTTTTAAATAATATTTTCCTTAAAATTTTCCTTTATTACCAATAAAATACCTTTTATCAAAGGAAACGTGTTTTCTTTTTTATACCAAATCCTTTGAACCAAAGAGGACCTAATTGTTTAAAACTAAATTCTTTAAATCAAAGAGGACCTAATTGTTTAAAATCGTGAATCCAAAAAAAAATTTGATGTTATTTAAATATCATCGTCCTAAATTTAAATATAGAAAAAATTTTATTAAAAATTCTTCCGTTTAGCAAAGGAAAATGAATCAAATCAATTATGAATAGTAAAATAGTTACCTAACTATATAACACCATTGAAAAAAGGAAAAAGAATAATAGCAGAGTAAATGTACCTGATGAGCAATTTGGTTTTTGCATAACTGAGTCCATGGAGAAAACATGATAATTACTTTTTCCTGGTTTTTCTGCTCCATGAGAAAATAAAATTTCAATATTGGAGAGAATTAGGACAGAGAACATAAAGTTGAAGGAGAAAAATTGCATATTTGAGAAATGATTGTGAGGCTATGAATATCCATGTGTTCAAACTATGCCCAAATATATAAAAGGGGCTCCATTCTACATCGTACATAATTTAGCTAGGATGAGGACAAAGTCCGGAGACTCAAAAATCCTTTTCGAAGACTTGTAAAGTCTTTCAACTAGCACCTTCTCATACTTCCTCATCCTGTTAAATTTATTAAATTTTATAATCTAAAGAATGGGTAGATTTTTTCGGTGAAGAAACTGAGAATGAATAGGAAATGGACACGTGGACTGCATTGATTTTAAGATAGTTTTTGTTGTTTGTTTAGCATCCGGTTGTTAGTTGGTTAGGAGGAAAAAAAAAAAAAAAAGAAGAAACGCTGGAATAGAGGAAAAAAATTAAACCATGCTTCAATTTAAAAGTTAGATGTAGCAGTATAATAACAAAAGAAACTGATTTGAAGTATAATAAATATAATAATGAAAGCTAAAAGTGGGAATAAAATCCGTAAAATCTGAAAATTCTTGCAAGATGAAATGCAAAAGGGGAAAGTTTGGATTAATGCAATTTAATGATTGTTGTTGGGTTGGTAAGGAGTGGTTATAAAATGAGGATGTTTGAAGGCTTCATTTGAAGCTAAACCATCAAAAAATTTCTGGAAAAGTTTGAGGGGAAGAAAGAAAAAAAGCTTGGTAGGAAAGAAATGTGTGATAAAAGTTTAATGTAATGAATAGGAGAGGAAGAGAAAGAGAAGAAATTGAAGAATATAAATAGAAGCCTATGCAGATGAATATCAGAATGAAGTTGAAGGTAGAACATAAAAACTTGAAATTTGTATTTTCTCGAAAAAATTTACAGGTACCAAACCTAGAAATTAGAACAGTTAAATGGTTATTACACAATATTTAAATGATACGCAATTCTATGTGTTCTAGAAGTGTAACTTATGTACCAATGTTGAAATATTGTGTATTAAAGCTAATGACCAATAAAGAAAACATGAAACACGATACTGAAATTTTTTATTTTTTTTATGTTTTTACTGTGGAATTAAAAAACAACAATGTTATGGCATGTTGGTTTGATTTGATAAAACTTATCTTTACAGTTTACTAAAATTATCGTTTTTGTTGGGTTTGGTTTTGCATGTTTTGATAGAAATAATGTTAAATTTGAGTTCTTTAAAAAAGATATTTATGAAAAAAATTAATCTAGTATATTTTGTTTATTAGCAATGTATATATGAGTTACAAAGATTTAATATTTAGTATGAAGGTTGTTTTGCAAGACTTTAATTACCACCGTTTATTACACATTTTTATTAAACTTGATGTTGATTACACAATGTGGAAACAAAACTTTATATGATTGAATAGGTTCTAGCCTAAATAATCGGCGAAATTCATGGAAATATGATATTGGAAATGATATTATACCGAAATATTTCAAGATGATTTTGCCAATTATTGGAATTCAGTTGGGATTGCAAACACAATGGGTGGGAATCAACCTCTGACAATTGGAGTAGAACGACAACGTGATAGGGGTAGAGCAACAAATTTACATGATGAAGTAGGGAAGGGAAAGGGAAAAATGATCGACTAGTATGACAATATTCTAGGTGGAGTGAGAATGGAAGTTTCAGATGAAGAAGATTCGGATGAAATGAAAAATATAAATGTTGAAGGGTCGGAAGGTAGATGTTCATTATCTGAAAGTCAAGTAATTAATCGTAACATTTAGTCAAAAGATAATGAAGTTGAATTTGAAGAAATTGATGGTGAAACGGGAAGAGACGAAGGAACAACGGATTTACCATTTCAATTTGATTTTAATAGTGTGGATGATATTACCGATGAACAAGTAATGAACATGACGTTTGACTCAGATGAGGATGCCGATTATTTGTACAACATGTATGGCCGATGCATTGGTTTCAGCGTGTGGAGAGGAGATCGAAAACTAGACAAGACTAGTAGCATTGTAACATATCACAAATTTCTGTGCAGCAGACATGAATTTCAAGAAGACAAGTGGTTGAATAATCCAAACCGAAATAGGAAACTGAAGGCTGTGACAAGGACATGATGCCAAGCATGTTTTAGGGTGAGGTATGATTGTAAGATAAAGAAGTACATTATTATAGAGTTTGTTAGAAAGCAAAATCTTACGATTATAGCTCATGAACATGTACCGTTTCTTCAATCACATAGAAATGTCATGGAAAGGGATTTGGCACAAGCGAGGACACTCCAAGGTGTCGGTGTGGGAACAAGTCAAATAATGAAGTTATTCATCTTACAAGCGGGTGGTTATGATAAGATTCGATTCATTAAGAAGGATTTGTACAACCGAATACATACTGATAGAAGAAAAGACATAGCAGATGGGGATGTTGAGAGTGCGATTGCTTTTTTAAGTGCTATTCAAGATATGAATCCGATGTTTTACCTTATTATGATTTGGATGAGGAAAGGAAATTGAAGCACCTTTTTTGGTGTGCTGGATAGTTCAGGGTAGATTACAATCAGTTCGAGGATGTCTTGGTGTTTGACATAACTTACAAAACTAATAGATACCGAAAGCCGCTTGTTATATTGGCAGGTGTAAACAATCACTTTCTAAGCATTATCGTATGTGCATTGTTATCTGACGAGACGGTTGAGACGTATGAGTGGGTATTGAACACATTCTTATATGTCATGAATGGAAAAAACCCTTGTTTGGTTGTTACTGACGGTGACAATGCGATGAGGAAGACAGTGAAGAATTTGTTACCGGATGCAAGATATAGAGTTTGTAGTTGGCACTTGATGCAAAATGTTAGCACGAAGGTGCATTGCCGTTAATTCAATTTAGAATTCAGTCTCCTAATGAAGAAAAAATGTGGGACAGTTGAGTTTAAATATGACTGGTCGAGGTTAGTATGAAATTGTGGTCTAGGAAGGAATGAATATGTGAGAAAATTATACCAAACAAGGTCTCGATGAGCAAAATCATATCTTCATTGACAGTTCTTTGTTGGGATCAGGGCTACACAGCGATTGTGAGTCAATAAATGTATATTTGAAGAGGTACTTGAAGGACAAGATGCATTTGTTTGAGGTCGTCGATCATTTTAGCTTCCTGTTTTAGGACTCAAATATGCCACTGCACAGCTGCATCCATCATTGAGAATACCACTGTTGTATTAATGACAAAGCTCATTGCTCTTGAGAAATACACTTCGGAATCATATACAAGGGGCGTGCTCAACATGGTTAGTAAACAACTGAGAAGGTAAGATTTTACTCTGATGTCCAAAAGATTGAGTCATGAGATTTAATAAAATATTTGTTTACGAAGTACGACTCATAGCAGACGATTTGGGTAGTGGAACGATCTATGAACAGTGATGGGATGTAGTGCTTATGTATGAAACTCACGTCGAAACGGATTCTATGTAGTGACATGTTCAGGGTGATGGTTTTTTGGAGAATATGAGGACAATTCCGGACTTTTGCATTTACCCAAGGATGTCTCGTAAAGTTTCTGAGAAATCCACTGTTGCCTTATCGGGGGATGTCAGCAAAGGTGTAAGCCAACAAGCGCGATATGGAATGTTGAGCATGATGTGCCCCTAGATGTGTTATTACGGGTCACAAGTGGATGGGAGGACTAATCATTTAAAGGGTTTGATAGAGCGTGAAACTAAGAGATTGAAGGTCATGTGGATTAATAAAAAATCCATGGGTGTTTGTGCCATAGAGAAAAAAATTGTTGGTGTGAAAGATCCAGAAGAGGTGAGAGCAAAGGGGGATCACATTGAAAAGAGGAACAAAACCAAGAAACGAACCATTTAAATATTTTGTTAATTTATAATAATCAAATTCTTGTGTTATTAAAATATATTTTATTTGAATGAGGTAATTTCATGTAGGGGAACCGATGGTCATAATTGCCGGACTTGCACTCAACCATTTCAAGTTCGTACTCGAGAAAATAATGAAATTTGTGACAGTAGTGCGTTTGAATTGGCTTCACAGTCAAACTACTGTGGCGGTGCAAGCCAAGTTACTAAAAAATACTCAAGTACTTTAATTAATTATTGGTTTGGGAGAAAAATTTTTTTGTTTAATTATAATTATGGATGAATTAACCTAACCTAGTAACTTAATTTTTTTTTTTAAACTTGCAGGATCCTGGTTCGGGCGGCACTAAGCCTAAACCTAAGTTCTACTTAAAATAAAAGGTCCAATGGGTCAATAAACTTTCCAGCCCAACCCACTGTGACTTAATTATCGGGCTTATTTTCGTTAATAATTATGTATTGAATGGAATATACCACTTATGTTGGGCTGGTTATGAGTCCATTATTGATTTTTAATTTGATAGCTAGCCCAAACGCAAGACATATATAACTGTCATATGTTTTCTTAAATGACCGATATACCCCCCTCCCCCCTCCAATTCATTGAATTATATCCTATACCAAACCTACCTCTTTTACATCTCTTTCTCTTCACTTATCCTTTCCCCACCATTGTCTGAAAATCATCTAAGAAAATAGCCCCAACTTAATGAAAATTGTCCTTATTTGCCGTTGCTGGAACTATTAATAGGAATATAATTTCGTAGAGATGTGAAGTGAATAAGCTATTTCTTCAGTTGAGCATTTGTTAATCTATTTCGCTGCCAACAGTTTGAAAAATCAAAGAGCTATATTTGTTGAGCATCACTCTATATTGTGTAAGTCAATTTTATTAAGCATCAAATTACATTTTTTTTCCTTGAATGTCCTTAACATTATATTTTCGATGGTATATATTATAGGGTTAAATTATGATTGAAATGATTATTTGATAATTTCTTTGAACTTAGTGTTATATCATTTTAAAATTGATTTTAAAGACTTTATTTGTATATATTTTATAGATGTTATCGTTCCATTTATTTAGTCTGCTAATATTGGATTCATTAATTGATTACTAAATTTTGACTACAAAACTTGGACATTTCCCTGATTATTGGGTTGTTAATTATGTTTGTAATTTAGAAATACTTGTTGTTATCGAAATTCTTCAAATATATATAATATAAATTAGGTATGGTTGTTAGTTATTTCTCATATTTTATAGATATGACCATGTTACGCGCTACCCGGTAAGCACCTCGGGGGGCCTTAAGAGTGCGGTAGCCATAAAACGCAGAGGTTGGGATCTAACGTAGTAAACTTACAAATATGTAGTATGCACATTTTAACAAATTAAATACTTGGTAGTATTATAAGGTTTAAGGTGGTAGTTTTAATAGAACAGTATTAAGGTTGAGAAAAGATGTTTTGACCATTAGGATCTGTATATTATTTTTATAGGACGATATTAGTTATGTTAAATCATCATTATTATTATTATTATTATTATTATTATTATTATTATTGGTATTATTAGTAGTAGTTATAGTCACACTTCTAAATGTTAAAAAAAACATGATTTCTTACTAATTAAGGTTCACCGCCACCTCAACTCTCCACCTGCCACCACTTTGTTTTTGCACAACATCGCCATCCATCTCTCTATATTTATGGACTAATTAGAGCATTATATGCATTTCAATTTTCCTTATTCAATTCCATTTCTCTTTTTGACCAACTGCACGAACTCACCCTAAGTTAGTGCTTTTCGTTTTCTTTTCATTTTTCTTAGTTAGTAATTCTAGCTTTTGTTTAGAAATAGGTTCAATTCACGTTCTTAAAATCAAATATGTTTTGGAGCTTTAATTAGTTTTGAATTTTTATTTAATTAACGTTAGGGAATATAATAAATGGATTGAGCAAGTGACGTGTTTAGGAATAAGGTTTAATTTTGGTTTCTTAAGAGAGTATATTTTTAAGGGTATAGGATTTTCGATCTTTTTAAAAAACTACTATATGTATATATATATACATAAATCCTAAGTTTATTTTGTAGAATCTCTATATTATTTAGAGAATAAGATTATTTGATTGTACTTAATTAAATATTAAGTATTTTTACTACGATATTTGTAGGATCATAACGTGAGTTCTGCGCTCAGGTGAGTCCATAAATCCCGTTTTATTATTTTGTTTTAAATGTTGCTGGCAATATATATATATATATATATATATGTATATGACTTTGAAGCCTATCATGAAATTTACTGTTTTTGGAACGATATAACTTAGCATGTTTTTTTTTTTTAGTTGGAAATGTTCTAGTATTGAAGAGTTGCATGGTTTGACATATATGAATGTAGACCTGACATATTTGTAAAATCTGCATAAGAATGAGTTGACTGGCGGATGGGGATTTTGCTATTCTAAAATGTTTACGACTTGAATTTGTTTTGACGGCCGAGCAAGTGGCCTTTTGGTTTTATAAATATATGTGAAAACCCTATTAAGACTTGAGATAAAGTTTTGGTTACGATCGTGTGTTCGTCAGACGATTGCACTGTATGTGGCTAGTCCTCCGTACTAGGGCCTCTTTCGATGACGTGGACGGTTTCGAACTCTGGATGTTGGATCCACTTGAGAGAAGGTGTAATACTGTGGGGGTTTGGCCCAATGGGTATTATGTCAGACATCACATCATGCTCTCTAATGGGACAGCTGCCTTGTGGAGAGTTAAGAGGGACTTGAAGTTAAGGTTGGTCTCAGGGAAGACCTGGTAGGTACCCCAGGATCTGTAGCCTGGTTTTATGTGAATGGAGAGTGGTGTTGTTATGGAATTGAGCACTCGTAAGATGTTTGGCTGGTATTGACTACGAGATGCCGAAATTTTTTTTCGATTATGGGTTCCGGATCGTGTCAGTGGAGCCTGACTTTTGCATGACATGTTTTTATGAATTTGGGTGTAGAAACTGTACTGATGCGTCTTGATTTGCTCAGACTTCCCATTGCGTTCGAACCCCTCATATAGGTTCAAGTGTTGGTACCTTTAAAATAACAAAGGAAAATGTTTTCTTATAGTCTTGCATGAACTGTTTTCATAAAACTACCTCTTTATTTTTCTAGGAATATCATTAAAGCGCATACACACACGTGGACTCACTGAGCATTCGTACTCACGCCTTTCCATATGATGTTTTTTTTCCCGTTGACATAGGATGCACGCTGGCGCAGTGAGTTGGTGAAGTTTTAGACATGGATTTTTTGGATTGAGTCTTTCCGGAAAGACGTGTTTTTGTTTTGATTTCTCTTATCCTTGAACCGTTTGTAACGTTTTCTCTCCTTCGTGTGGATTTTTTTGTGCAAAATATTTTCATCCCTGTATTAGAATTATCATAAAAAGTTTTCTTGAACCTTGTGTTTTGAGCGTTCAATTAGTATTCAGTTAACTTATTTGTTTTTCCACTGTGTTCTATATATACACTTCTAAGTGTTGCCTTGAGTTTTGCTTTAGTTTTGGGACTTGTAGCGTAGTGCCGAGAGACAAACTGATACCTTGCTCAGCCATAGGGGGTATCACAGGTGGTATCAGAGCATCTAGGTTCCTAGACATGCTATAAAAGTCAACCGCTTAAACCTTGATGTTAACTACGTGATTTATTGGTTAGTACTGACCATAAGATTATGTTTTGTAGGTATTAGATGGCACACCATTCTCATAGGTGGGTATACCAGGAGGGCACGCTCTTGGGCGGGTCAAAACGGGCTGCATCATCGTCGTTGTATTCCCTTACCGAGATTATCCAGAAAGGGACCGGATCCTAATGGTTGACCTTTCAGACAGTAAGTCAGTAGAGGGACCAGTGACACAGGGAGATAGAGCTTAGGGCATCGATAGAAGAGGATCCTAGTGAGCCCAAGCTGGATTCAGAAATGGTAATGGAGCTGGAAGGAGTGGCACCGGCTAATGCTGAGGGCATGGGCACCTTTGTAGCGGGTAGTTCCCCAATAGCAGTATCGCCTATTCCTATTCTACCTGCAGAGTCCATATCCTCCTTCCCATCGTTACCACTTTTGGGAGGGATTAAGGAACAAGATATTTGTGGTTATTGTATGTGGCGCGACCAACGGGTTAAGGCTGCAGGTCAGCTGGTTGAGAAGTTGAGGAGTGAGGTTGCTCGGATGGACAGCTTATTTTACACGGCTCGTTAAGCTCGTCGACAGGAGACGACGAGGGCTAATAGGTTGGAGATGGAACTAGCCTTGATGCGAGAGGCGCATGTGGCATGGGAGAGAGAGATCCTCGAGCTGACTGAGGAGCGTGATTGGCTTAGGCGATTCTTCACCCAGTTCCTTAGCATCGCTAGAGACTCTATGGATAGGGCCTATACTGAGTTGGAAGCCTGACCAGGGTGTTCTAGTAGTCAGTGCCACTAGAGTAGGTAGAGTTTGGTTAGAGTACCGGTATATTTGTATATTTTTAGTTATTTGGATAGGTGTTATTGATGTTTTGGTTGGTACTTGGTACGGTAGATTTAGGGTTTTGGATATGAGGTCCCCATGTTTTGAGTATGTATAGTGACCCAACTATATATTTTTGGGTAGTAAGACTAGGATGATCTACTTTTATTTTGATACCACTTGTACTGAAAATCCTAATTTTGAGTTATATATGTATATATATTTATATGTATGTATTGATATTTTTGCCTATGATGAGTTTATATCTTCTTGTTATGGTATATTTTAAAACTTAGAGGTTTATTAGTACTGGAACTTCTGGTTGTTTAGAGGTATGTCAGGTTCACGATCACCTAACCATGTGGACGAGACTGTATCTGAAAGTTCTCAAAAAAGATAGTCTAAGCCCATAAGAGAGGCAACACCTCGTCTAGAACAAGCTATGCACAGGGTAATTGAGAATTTTATGGTCAAGATGACGAAGTTGTTAGAAGCTTCAATGGGAACTAGGAGCAACAAACGAGCACTTGCCACTAGAGCGGATAAAGCATTGGAGCGATTTTTGAAGTTTCGACCCCTGGAGTTCTATGGAGAAGTTGAATAGGAGATCAAAGTTGAATTATTATTTGAGCAGATGAATGATATTTATGATACCATTAAGTATGATGATGCCATGAGAATAACGTTTGCAACTTTTAGATTTTGAGAATGGCAAAAGATTGGTGGCGTAGATCTCCCAAAGCTCGTTCACTCAAGGACCTACCATGGACTTGGAACGATTTTCAAGAAGAGTTCAAAAAGGAGTAGATACCTCATTAAGTTCATGAGCAACGAGAGGACGAGTTTTAACAACTAAGGTAGGGTAACTTGACAGTTGTGCATCATACGACAAAATTCAATAGGTTGGCTAGGTATTGTCTAAGGTTGATAGACACTAATGAAAACAAGACGTGACAGTTTATGAAAGGATTAAGGGTTGAGCTGCAACGGGCTTTGGCTCGTATACCACCGATGGAATTCGTGGCAGCAGTGAAAGCTGCAACACGGACAGAAATGGCTGATTAGATGGTTATATAATGGAAAGTAGCCATTGGCCTAGTTGCGCCGTATATGGACAAGGACCATGGAAACTTGGAGAGTCCAAGAGGCCTCACAACGAGCAAAGGACAGGAAATGGAGGCCGATAAACCCTAACACCTGGAGGGGTTCGTGGAGTATGCACATACTGCGGACGAAGTCGAAATGTGGCAGAAACTTGTTATCGGAAGTTATGAGTATGCTTCCAGTATGGAAAAACAAGACACGTTAAGGAATAGTGCCCTGAGACACAAAGATCACCTCCGAAGACGTCCAAAAGAGCTGGCGGACCCCTAACTATGAGAGGAGCAACAGAAGAGAGGAATAATAAGCTGCAAGTGAAGGCAAAAGTTCATGCATTGGATGGACTACTCGTAGACACTGAAGCGAAAGTAGTTGAAGGTACGATTCAAATATCTTCTCAACCAGCAAGAGTACTTATTGATCCTGGGGCTACGCATTCCTTTGTCAGCATGCATTTCGTAAAACATATTCCTATACCTTCTGTTGTCATGCACTATCAGTTGATAGTTAGTACTCCTATGGGCGTGAGTAAGATAACTGAGGTAAAATACCCAGATTATGACATCTATGTCGAGAGTGTGATTCTATCCGGTGACTTGATTGGTTTACCATTTGAGGGTTATGACGTGATACTTGGGATGGACTGGTTGTCTAAGCATTATGCTCAGGTAGATTATCAACAGAAGTTGGTTAAGTTTAGCTGACCAAGTATGCTAATCCTTGTATTCCAAAAGAAGCAAACAAAATGTGAAAATCCCTTTTTGTCTGGCATGAAAGCCAGAAAGTTGTTATGGAAATGATGTTAAGGGTACCTATCATATTTACTCCACAAGCCTAAGGAAGAGGTAAAATTAGAAAGAATACCTGCGGTGAAGGAGTTTGTAGACATTTTCCTCGAGGAGTTAATTGCGTTGTCCTCAGATCTGGAAGTGGATTTCAGCATAGAACTTGTACCTAGTGCTAAACCAATACCTCAAACCCCATATCGGATGGCACAGGAAGAGTTGAGAGAGTTGAAGGAGCAACTACAAGAACTGTTGCAGTAAGGATACATCCGTCCAAGTAAATCTCTTTGGGGTGCACTAGTTTTGTTTGTAAAGAAGAAGGATGGGACCCTCAGGATGTGTATAGATTTGAGAAGGCTGAATAGTGTGACAGTTAAGAATAAATACCCACTTCCACTTATTGATGAGTTATTTGATCAACTCCGAGGAGCAGGGTATTATTCTAAGTTAGACCTAAGACAAAGGTACTATCAAGTTAGGATAAGAGAAAAAAGATATTCCGACAATGGCTTTCAACACACGATATGGACACTATGAGTTTGTTGTTTTGCCATTTGGATTGACCAATGCACCTGCACACTCATGGACTTGATGCATAGAGTCTTTGGTCCTTACCTGGATAAGTTTTTGGTGATTTTTATTGACGATTTATCCTTGTTTATTTGCCAACCCTAAAGCTCACGAACAATATCTTCAAAAAGTGTTACAAACCTTACGGGAGCATAAGTTATACGCTATGTTCAGTAAGTGTGACTTTTGGATGAGTCAAGTAACTTTCTTGGGACATGTTATCACCCAGGAAGGGATCTTAGTAGATCCAGCGAAGGTAGAAGCAGTGAACCATTGGGCTCAACCTAAAACACCAACTAAAGTACGTAGTTTCTTGGGTATAGCGGGATGCTATCATAGATTCATAAAAGACTTTTCTAGAATTGTTGGAGATTTAACACAATTAACCAGAAAAGCAACCAAGTTTGTGTTAGTATATGCCCTAAGACCAATTGACTCACATTTATGATTTATGAAGCATGTATTTTTTAATTGTATTTTATGCTCTTGGTCATCAAGTATGTGACTTGATAGTAAAACCCTTATAACTAATAAAATACTATTCTTATTTGTCCCTAGTTTATTACATCTTGTAAACTAGTGTGAAGTTGATTGATGGTCAAGTTTTACTGATCATGAATATGAGATATAAAATCAATTCATAAATACATATTGAGAATATTGTATTGGACATGACCCAAAGTGAAGAAGAAATATTGCACGGGTTTAAGTTATAAGTATTTCTTCTCAGTTTTATATTTGGTGTCCTTCGACCTAATGTTTCCAATGTTTCTTGCATGGGGAGAAAAATATGTTTTGACATAGTCAAACATCACTTTTAATTAGGTGATCATTATGATTATTGGTTGGCTTATTTTCTCATCATGGCTTGAATATTGGAGATAGTGAAAGGGATTTGTCCCTCTCCTTTTAGAGAGAGATATCCATGGGCCCCTTGATAAGGAAGACTGGAAAATATGCATGGCCATGCTCAAATAAGTATTAATAAGGTGTTATTAATATTATTTGTTGGAAAGCGATCTGCTGGTGATCAAGTAAATGGTTAATTAAGTTTTATAAGGATGACTTGATCCATGCCTTATACTTAATTAGGATATCGTGTGACAAAGGACTAAATATTAAATACGATGCTAGGTTATTATTACATTTACTTAACTTGGGTAAGCATAATGTCTTGCTAGAGGCCGCTTATGTTTTGTGAATAAATGTCTAGGACATTTTTTTTATTCACTTGCCAACGTTAAGTGAACCTACTGAGGTCACACGCATAAACGATCTTGTGAGCATAATGTCCACGTTCAATGAATCTAGATTGTGTCCAGATTCGTTGAACGTATACTAAAAGGGGAATCGGATTCCATATTGTATTTTTACGGTAGGTTAATAAGTAATTAATTTTATTTAATCGAATAAATGAAATTAATTACTTAATATTACTCATCTAACCGTTGGATGATTATAGGAATAGACGGACGAGATTGAACTGTCATTAGATGACGGTTAGGGTTTTGATATTGATGACTATAAAAGGTTATGTTAACCTTTTCTTGTTGGCCAGTCCCTTTATCTCATTAAAGAAAAAACAAAACCCTAAACCCTAGAACGGCGATATAGTATCTAGCCTCCTCTCTCCGAAAAACGACCGATTACCAGATAGTCAGGATCAGTTCTGAACAGTTTTCAGAACACAGAAGGGGCTAGCATCCCGATCGCTTGCAGAGGAGTTCGTCGCGTGGATACCAGTAGAGGGCGAAGCATACAAAGCAGCGCCTCCACAACGAACAATAAAAATATTGAGGTAATTTCTATCCAATCGGTTTTTCTAGTATGTGCAGATCCTGTTGGTGGATTTCCGTAGTTTTATTTTACTTTGTTTTTGCCTACGGATTCCAACAGTTTGAATGGACGGAGAAGTACGAGAGGAGTTTCCAAGAATTAAAGAATCGACTCACTTCGGCACCAATGTTAACATTACCTAATCCGAACGAGAATTGTCCCTCTACACAGATGCTTCAGGGGAAGGCCTAAGAGCCATGTTGGTGCAAGAAAGGAAGGTTGTAGCTTATATTTCAAGGAAGTTGAAGGATCATGAACGAAATTATCCAACACACGATTTGGAATTAACAGCTATCGTATCTCAAAAGGACTTGAACATGAGGCAACGTCGATGGATGGAGCTGCTGGAGGAATATCAATGCCCAATTAACTACTATCCAGGAAAAGCAAATGTGGTGGCAGATGCACTGAGTAGAAAAACAAAGATATTAAGTCTTAGCTTAACATCCATCCTACAACAAGATATTAAAAGCGCCCAAAAGAGTTATATTGGATTCTAGGAGTATAAAAACTGTGTGGAAGCTAAGAAATTGGAGGATTTTTTAACATTAAAAGCCAATGGGAGCTTATACTTTCATAATTGGTTGTGTGTACCCGATGAAACTGAACTTAAGCGTAAAATACTAGAAGAAGCACACAGAAGTAAATATTCTATGCATCCTGGAGAAAATAAGATTTATAAAGACCTAAACCAAAGCTTTTGATGGAATGGAATGAAGAGAGAGATTGCAGAATATATGGCAGCTAGTCTTACATGTCAAAGGGTTAAAGCAGAGCATCAAAAGTCAGTAGAACTACTATAACCGCTACCTGTTCCCGAATGGAAATGGGATCATGTGATAATAGACTTTGTTACAGGATTGTCCCCAACCAATGGATATAAAGATGTTATCTGGGTGATCATTGATCGACTAACGAAAGTGGCGCATTTTATTTTCATTATATGACATACCCTTGGACAAGTTACTGCAGATCTATGTAGAAGAAATTGTGTGGCTTCACGGGATACCTATTGATATTGTATCAGACTGAGACCCAAGGTTAACTTCAAGGTTTTGGCCTAAGTTCTAGTCAGCTAAGGGGACCAATCTAAGTTATAGTACCTCGGCACATCCTCAGACTAATGGATAGTTCGAAAGGACAATTCAAACCCTAGAGGACACACTGAGAGCTTGTGCCTCATGTTTTGGGAACAAGTGGGTTGACAATCTTGCTTGCACTGAGTTTGCTTATAATAACAACTATCACTCCTCGACAGGGATGGCCCCGTTTGAAGTATTGTATGATAGAAGATGAAGAACACCCATGTATTGGGATGAGGTTAGCGTTCGATATCATTGGAGACAAAGGAACTTGATGCCAAAGTTGGAGGAGATGCAGAAACAAGTTAAGATAATTCAAGATCAGCTTCGGACAGCTAAAAGTAGACAGAAGAGTTGTGCCGATAATCGAAGGAGGGATCTGAAGTTTAGTTTGGGAGATCAAGTTTTCTTAAAACTTATACCTCATCACGGAAAGCTTAGATATCCAAGGGGAGGAAAGTTAAGCCCCCGATATATCGGATCGTTTGAAGTTATTGATAGGGTTAGAAAAGTGGCATATCGCCTAGTCTTGCCTAATGAGATGATGCTATACATGACGTGTTTCATGTATCCCAATTAAAAGTACCATCCTACACCTGTTCATGTTCTCAACGATAACAAATTGGAGTTACAAGCTAATCTGCCATACAAAGAAAAACCAACTAAGATTGTGGAGAGAAGCATAAAAGAGTTACGCGGGGGAGATAGATTCAAATATATAAATTTGTATGGAGGCATCATGGAATTGAAGAACCAATCTGGGAGATTGAGGAGTACAAGAAGAATAAGTATCCAGAACTTATAAGTATGTGACTATTGAATTTCGAGGATGGAATTTTTTTTTAGGAGAGTATAATGTAACGCCCTACTAGGTAAACACCTTGGGCAATCTTAAGAGTGCAGTAGCCATAAAACGCGGAGGTTGGGATCTAACATAGTGAACTTATGAATATATAGTATGCACATTTTAGCAAATTAAATACTTGGTAAATTTAATAGAAAAATATTAAGGTCGAGAAAAAATGTTTTGACCATTAGGATCCGTGTATTATTTTTATGGGACGATATTAGTTATGTTAGATCATTATTATTAGTATTATTGGTATTATTAGTAATAGTTGTATTCACACTTCTAAGTGATAAAAAAAAACATGATTTCTTACTAATTAAGGTTCACCACCACCTCAACTCTCCACCTGTTACCACATTGTTTTTTTTTTCCTTTTTGCACTACACCGCCATCCATCTCTCTATATTTATGGACTAATTAGAGCATTATATGCATTCTAATTTTCCTTATTCAATTCCATTTCTCTTCTTGACCAACTGCACGAACTCAGCCTAGGTTAGTGCTTTTCATTTTCTTTTCATTTTTTTTAGTTAGTATATTCTAGCTTTTGTTTAGAAATAGGTTCTATTCATGTTCTTAAAATCAAATATCTTTTGGAGTTTTAATTAGGTTTGAATTTTTATTTAGTTAATGTTAGGGAATATAATAATTGGATTGAGCAAGTGATGTGTTTAGGAATAAGGTTTAATCGTTGTTTCTTAAGAGAGTATATTTTTAAGGATATAGGATTTTCGATATTTTTAAAGTACTACTATATGTATATATATACATACGTCTTAAGTTCATTTCATAGGATCTCTATATAATTTAGGTTATAAGAATATTTTATTGGTATTTAGTTAAATATTAAGTATTTCGATTACTGTACTTGTAGGATCATAACGTGAGTTTTGCTCTCCGGTGAGTCGTTTTATTATTTTGTTTCAAATGTTGCTGGCGATATATATGACTTCTAAGCCTATCATAAAATTTACTGTTTTTGGAACGATAGAACTTAACATGTTTTTTTTTTTTAGTTGGAAATGTTCTAGTATTGAAGAGTTACATGGTTTGACATCTATTAATGTAGACCTGGCATATTTGTAACATCTGCATAAGCATGAGTTGACTGGCGGATGGAGATTTTGATATTCTAAAATATTTATGACTTAAATTTATTTTGACGGCTGAGCAAGTGGCCTTTTGGTTTGTATATATACATATATATATATATATAAACCCCATTCCGACCAGGGATAAAGCTCTAGTTATGATTGTGTGTTTGGAAGCGTTGGTGGATTGAACTGTATGTGGTAGTCCCCCGTGCTAGAGCCTCTTCTGATGATGTGGACAGTTTTAGACTCTAGAAGATGGATACACTTGAGAGTGGGCGTAATACTGTGGAGGGTTTAGCGCAATCGGTATTACATCAGATATTGCGTCATGTTCTGCGAAGGGACGGCCGCCTTGTGGAAAGTCAGGAGGGACTTTAAGTTAAGGTCGGTCTCAGGACAAACTTGATAGGTGCCCCAGGATTTGTAGCCTAGTTTTATATGAATGGAGAGTGCGGTGGTTATAGAATCGAGCGCTCGTAAGATGTTTGGCTGGTATTAACTATGAGATGCCGGAACTTTTTTCTGATAACCTCGTTATGGATTCTGGACTCTGTCCGTGGAGCCCGACTTTTGCATCACATGTTTTTATGAATTCGGGTGTAGAAGTTGTATTAACGTGTCTCAATTGGCTCAGACTTCCTAGTTGCGTTCGGACCCCTCATATATGTTCAAATATCGGTACCTTCAAAATAACAAAGGAAAATGTTTTCTTATAGTATTGCATGAATTGTTTTCATAAAACTACCTCTTTATTCTTCTAAGAACATCACAAAAGCACACACACGTGGACTCACTGAGTGTTTGCGCTCATGTCTTTCTGTGTCATCTTTTTACACACATGTGGACTTACTGAGCGTTCGCGCTCATGTCTTTCCATGTCATCTTTTTTTTTCCTATTGACTCAGGACGCACACTAGCACAGTAAGCCGTAGAAGTTTTAGACCTGGAGTTTTTTGATCGAGTATTTTCGGAAGGACATTTTTGTTTTTATTTTGATTTCTCTTGTGCTCGAACTGTTTGTAATGTTTTCTCTCCTTCATGTAGATTTGTTTGTGTAAAATATTTTCTTCGACGTATTAGAATTATTATAAGAAATTTTCTTGAACCTTATGCTTTGAGCGTTCTATTACCATTTAGTTTACTTTTTTTTTTTTCCCGCTATATGTTCTATGTATATACTTCTAAGTGTTACCCTGGATTTTGTTTTAGTTTTGGGACTTGTAGTTTAGTGCCGAGAGTCACGCTGATACCCTACTCAGTCGCAGTTAACCTAGTGGAGGGGTTGGGGGTATCACAGGCCAAGTACTATTTCATATAATTACCTTTGAATTTATTCTACTAAGTGTGAATTTTGTTTATTTTGTGTATTAATTTAATTAGTGTACTGTGATTTTGTTTATTTAATTTAATATTATCAATCTTTTGAAAGGTAACTCTTTTTGTGGGGGATTTTATTCAATAAGAATTTATTTCGAATTCGGTTGTGAAATTTAGCTTTACAATACGTCTTTAAATGAATTAATAAGTTGTGATGTTGACTTTTTTAGTGTTTTTTTGTTGACATTTCTATATATGATTTATTGGTTTGTAGGATAATTTTCATATACCCACCGTTTGTGTTCGAAAATGGATGGAAGCAAGATTGTTGTTGCATTTGGAATGGGATGCTGGCCATAATACCATCTATTACTGTCTGATATATGCTCACGTTCTGAGATCCTTTGCGAGCCAGAGTCGTATCTTTCGTTCTTAGGTGCAACCGGGAGAGTATTTTAAATAACATATGAAACACGTTAATTAACCAATCATTTAAATTAAGTGACGCTAATTAATATTAATATTTTCTAACCTTTTCCGGATGGATATCCTATATACATACAGGGATCACATATTGATATAATATAGTGGTGGAAAACCATTCCAAAAGTCGTTAAAAGCAATGTTATAGTGGCTAGATTTGGTACTTTTAGACTCAATCACCGTTGTTGAGAGAGATAGGAAGATTCCTTTTGTATTGGCTGAAAGGTGGTGGGATACGACCAATACATTTCATCTACCATTTGGAGAGATGACCCTAACACAACTTGATTTTACTGCAATCACAACAATAAAAGTCAAAGATAAATAGATACCCTAGGATATTCATATTTGGGAAATAACAAATTATATATGCAAAATTTTTGGATGTGTTCCTCCCGCTACCACTTAGTGAAGCTTGTTGAAATATGGAAATATTTTGAAAACAAAGAAATAGACCAAAGTAATAATGTTGTCATTGATCAATTGACTCGATGTTTCATACTGTACATGCTTGGAAGAACATTATTCAGTAACAGCGGCGGGACAATTCATCTTTGGTGCCTTCCAGCACCGGAGGACATACATTCAATTTTCGAATTCAATTGGGGTGGTGCTTGTATGGGAGTGCTGTACCAGTTCATGTGCGCCGTGTCTAGAATGAAAATAAAAGGTTTTGGTGGCTTTAGTTTCGCCTGGGAGGTAATATTAACTTTTTTTAATAGTAAAATTTTTATACGATTTACTTTAAAATTTTATTTTATTGTTTAGGTTTAAATTTTTTAATTAGTAGACTTTAATTGGTAATAGGTTTGGGCATATGAGGTCTTAAATCTTGCTATATTCAAGTTGAGAAATTTAGATTTTGACTTGTTCCAAGAATGCGAAGGTGGTGAAGCGAAAATAGGTGCACTTGAGTATTTCCTACGACTTACATATTTATGAGAGAATGGAATAACAAGCTTGATTTACTAGATGTAAGCTATCTAATTTTGTTGTTTCATTTAAATGTTAAGATTTTAAATGTCACGGTTTTATTTAGTATCTTGAATTGACTATTTAATCAACTGCATATATATATATATATATATATCTTATAAGGTTGTTTTTTGTTAGTGGAATTTATTTGATTTACCTTCTAAGTCAAAGTTAGCGAAGCATTGAACGCGATACGGTTGCTACGGGATAGTCCGATGGGTAGAGTTTTTTACCTTGGTGATAAGGTTAGTAGACAAGTATTTGAAGGCGAAGTGCCAATCAAGCCCGGTCCACCTCCAGTTCATATGCAATGTTGCAAATGTGTTTTTGAAGAGGATACATCCTCATTGCTAACAAGAATATCAGTTAGGAGTCACTTTGTAGCAGAATTGGAGTTCAAGACTTATGTAGAGTTTGTTAAAAAAGGACTCATGGGTCCTATTCGGACAGCATCCTTGGGAATTAACATTAATAATGGAATTGGTAAATTACTTTCTCGTAAAGTCCCAAATAGGCACCCAAGATGTGCAGTTCAATGTTTGGGTGAAAATGGGGACACGTATAAGGAGCAGATTGAAAACCCTGAATGACGTTTAATTGGAGTTTACCTGATGGTATTGAAGTTGTGAGTATTAGATAGGACCCTACCTTTTCTTTATTTATCTTGAAAATTAATTGTTTATGTTGAATTTCGAGGTTAGTGATAAACAATGTTACTTAAGTTTGATTAGTTCCCATTGGATGGTACGAGGATCTATTCCGAATGGTGATGAGATTGCAGATAATGGTGTACAAAAAGTGTGTGGGAATTTGCCAAATGAAACGAAAAATTAATTCAATTAATATTTTTTCATTTTTATCAAAATTTATAATGGGCTATTTTCTATGATTCGTTTGTGTCAATTTTCTTAAATTTTATGCTCATAGTTTAACAGTGTGATTAATGAAAGGTCGGTCTGAAGATGTTCCAGTGGAAGTGATGCTTCTCCTTCCGTATAAATTATGAGGAAATTCTATGATTCCCGCATAATGATTTATCAAATTTTATGAAAACACCAACTTGAACAATACTTGTGTGTGGTTATTTTCTGTAATTTGTTAGTCAATTTATCAAGCATGTTTTCAATTTAACATAATGTAATATTATGCATTGCATAGTTAGAATTTGTATGAACTTGAGATTGTTTGATATAATTTCATTCCATAGTATGTTTTGCGTATTCCAAACTTTATTACACAAATGGAATGATTTTGGTACGTAACGGGTCTACTTTCTAAAATCGGATGGAAAATCATATAATTTCATTACTCAATTTCTATTTCCATAATGAGTGAATGTTGTTCCCTTGAAACTATTACATAAAATAATTAATATTGGGGTAACTTGGAAATACTAAGAGAGCCTATTGAAAGTAACTACACAAGAATATAGAAAAATGAGAACATGTTTGACCATTTCTGCCTTCAAACAAATGGTGATGCTATGAATGCTATCATTGGAATGAGTTTCAAGTCTGATGCATTTTCTAAGAACTTCATCACAAAAACACCACAATCGTGTCTACAAACAATCATAGAACCAGATAATGATTAATTAAATTGATCTTATAGTTTTTGGCATTTTACACACGGAAACGAAACGATTGTAAAAGAACTTATGCATTTCCTTATCGGGGTACCAATTTGTGTCATCAATAGGAAAACTGCTAATGTCCAACTTGTACTTATCTTTGAAGCCATGCTGTAGAGATTTATGAAGACCCAATCTCTACAAAAAAAAATATAAAACATACGTAAATCAGAAAAGGCAAATGTCAAATATGGTACTTTGAAAGGTTAAGAGTAAACGTATGTAATAGCAAACATACCACTTTGTTTACAAGAGACTTCTTTCCTGCCACGCAACTTATTAACGAGTCTAACATTGTAATCTTATGTTTTAAAATATGGACAATAAACATAAACCAATGATCTTTATCTCAATGTATTGGAGATCATATCTATCAAAACAAATAGAAATAATTAGATACGTAAGGAAATAGTTAAATAAAAAGGAAAAACAATGTCAGGCAAAAAATGGCAACATATACCTTTTCACAGGAAAGAAAATCGCGATCGTATTCGTTTTCAACTAGAAAATAGCGACATAACTCATTTGGCGGGCTGCTATTTCCAACAACTTCAACCTAGAACCATTATATCATTCAATTACATTTCAAATTCAATCTAAAAAATGAACAAAGTAAGGATTGTGCAAGTATGTCACTACTAACCTGAACCCATGCAGACAAATACCATATTCTTGCCTTACCATTGTGTTTATGTCTTTTAGCATAAGTTAATCATGTGCTACGACAATTTATTACCTAAACAACATCCATCTTAATTAAGTTGAGCTTAACGTATAGGTCATAACATACATTCTTTAAGAACGAAGTCATACCTCTCCATCTACCCACTCTCTTGGCTTCAAAGAGCGCATTTGCTTCCGATTGTAATCATATAGAACCATTTTCTCAACACTCTAACTAGAATCCTTTTTCAGATCCCATAAGTTTTCGATTATTTTGGATTTCACCACATTCTGAAGCCTTCACAAATCAATCATCTTAACATCACATTTCCATGAATGAGGTATAAGGAAATCGCAAAATCATAAAAATTACCGCTTTTTTCCTAAAAGGACTCTACTAGGGAGCTTCCGTGCTTCCTTTGAACTGGTATCCTGTAATGTTATTGAGAATCCACAATTAGAAATAAAAGTTTACTATTTCAATATTTTTATAATGGTTATTATAAAAATGAATAAAAAGTTTATACCGTAACATTAACAACGAACTTCCCGAAGTCCTTTCCTACTTCTTTTCTCGGCATCCTCGCTAATCTAAACCCTTTGATTGTTTTGGTAGCCAGTGGTCTATTTTTGGCCGATCGTCTCAGCGGTCTATCAAATTGTACACATTAGGCCACTTCCTCGTCATTCACATCTCTCTCGGCATAAATTTGATTGCATCCTGCCATGTCATTGCCTTCGTCAATTTGCCAGTCACTAACAGTATCCTCATCTGTATCGTATTGTGACATCTTCTGCTATAACAGGGCAATCTAAATCTTCAGCCAACCGGAAAGGCACGCTCCCAATGTTACTAATTTTGCTGTAGTATGGCCATTCAACTTGTCATCAACGAATGGCTGCACATTTTTTGGCCTACTTCCTGGAAGATCCCTCCATTTCTCTGTTGGAAGAATTACTGATCTAGTCTTCTTCGTTTGTTCACAATCCATTTGAATGTCTCCACACTCTCTGTATTTTTCATTGATAAAAGTCATGAACCTATGCAATTCTTCCATTATCTTACTCTGAGACAACTCAACATTACGTCCAATTTGATTCACGCTTTCCTGCAAACTTTTTAGCTCACCTTTGACTCCAATTACATCCGCGCTGAAACTTTCGAGCTTACTTCTCATAGCTTCAAGCTCAGCTACATCTTTTCTGTGCTCGAGAGTATCAACCATGTCAACTTCAACACCGCTAAACAACCTGAGCTTCCTTAACGTTCAGAACCTTTTGTTAATTATAGCCTGCGACCAATCAATGATTCTTGGAGTTCTTCTATTCTAGTATGGAGATACTTTCTCACCAACATGTGAGAATCGCTCCATATATAAAACACCTACGTTGAGAAAATAAAAATATTCATATTAGATTCGTATGGTTTCAATATTTGATTAAATTTTATTAAAAAAATAAAAAAAAAGTTCATTTTACTTACCACTGAGAAGAACATGCATCCGAATACGCTAGCCTGATCACCAACATTCTTCAACTTTATCCGATTCTCCAAGAACTCAGAAACATACTTGCTCAAATTAAGCTCTCCGAGTTTCTCAGTATCACAGAGAATGGGCACCCAACAACTTCTATATACATACTTCATTGTAGAGCAACGAAAGTTTGCAGTGACGTATAGTATAAACTTCACTTGAAACTCCATGTCAGTAGTCTTAAGATTTAGAAGACTTGTCTTCAACGGTATGATGTATATCATTTTGTCCTACCCTATCGTCTAATTCAATTCATTTTCAAGTCCCTCGTTCCCCCTCTCCCCCTCCCCGCACAAGTAAGCTTTCAATATCTATCCCCCCAACAGTGCACATCTTCTGCATTTACTCGAACATCTTTTCCATGGAGTCTAAAACATCCCATTTTACAGCTGTACTGATCCTCATCCATGAGAATATATTATAGGGTAGAGAACAAGTTCTCAACTCCAGCATACTCCTAAAAACCATTCTCACAACCACTTCCTGTTGTTCATCATTTAGCTTTTTAACAACTTCATTCATAGCATGAGTAGAGTATCTACTCCAATACTATGGCTGTAATTAATGACAAACAATCAAAATAAGTAAACAGTTAAACATTTAAAATAATTATACATCTATAATTGCAACCAAAATCTCTAATATACAAATACCATGGATAATTCCATATTTCACTTTTGGAACATGTTTCAAGGTAACATTTTTATAATTAATATATGTGAATATATATCTATATATATAAAATCATAAAGTACTTCTTATTCTGCATTAACAAGATCAAGATATTGAAGGTCATGAACAAGCTATAATCATTTTACTGTTCTAGAAATTCAAACAAGATTCCTCTCAAGGTGAGAATTTTCAAAACGATTCAAGATCTTCTTAAGTGAATTAGGAATCCTAATTTCAATCAAACTACATCATTTAGTGAAACCACTATTATTCCAAAAGAAAGTTTCTATGATTTACTTTACTCACCACAAACGTTCCGTTGCACATGTGTTTGGTAATCATTCCTTTCTTCCTCCCGGGAATCTGAGTTGTGCTTTTTTCCTCTCCAATCTCCAAAACGGTATTATGAATTTGTCCCGAATATTCCTCATTCATAGAACTTTCATGCCTAAGTGGCGGTGTTGCCACCATTTCTCCGTCAAGGCTGTTAGAAACTGCCTCATTTTCAAATTCTCGAGGGTTCAAATCTGGTTCTATTCTTTTGATGGCAGACTTTCTCCCAGTTGGTCTGTTAGGAAGAACTATGGAAGCCAACCTTTTCCTCCTCCAATACCAATAACAAAATAATTTTCAATAACAATACAATATAAAGAGAATACAAGCAATCAAAATCAGCAATTTCATTTAAAAAACTATGATTTAACATAATTGTTCAAATCATCCACTAAATAGAAAGAAATACTCTATCACCAAAAAATACTCCATTCATGACTAAGCAACATAAAACTTACAGGTAATATTATCTTCCCTATTAACAAAACCTAAGTGAAATACTACACTATTTCGTGGCAGCCTCTTTTATGTTCAAAGGTTGAGATGATTGTTTCTCAGCTTTTTTTATATTTTTCTAGATGATTTCCTACATTATTGCACCTTTATTAACATGATATAGAAACAAGTGTATATATTCAAACAATGTTATGACATATATTGATATGATAGCTTTTTTTTTTTCCAATCTTGTCCTACATAATGCTGTAAAAGAATCCTTATTAACAATAATTTATGTGAAAAAATTATAGTTCATAATTGCATTGCGTAATTCATATGCTCTATTCCTCTTGGTCCTTTCATCAACAAATTTACAAATCTAATTCGCACTTATTTGTACATTTTACACTTTGTTTCAGCATTTACTCAAATAAATAACAAATAAATTTTTAATCAAAAGTAGAAAAATCAAATCACATATTCTTTAACAATCATGAATAATTCAAAATTAACAAAAAAAAATAAAAAACACACCTAAAATTTTATTTTCGACAAACATCTCAGGAGCACTTTCCAAAGTTCCAATCTATAATTCTCAAATACTAATCACCATGAAAAAACTTTCACAAACAAGAAAAATAAAAATCTTAAGTCCACACAAACATCAAAGCAATTACAATAATCATGATTAATCCAAAATTCTAGTGTAAATAAAAGATCTTAATTACTATTAAGAAAATTAAATAATTCTAATACCAACAAATTCACAAACCTAATTTCTAATACACAAAGAGTAACACTTACCTTTCTTTTGGTTTTACTTTGTTGTAAGCTTCCACGAATTCAATTGTGGTAGCCTTTTCAAGACAAATGCCTAACTCAATTCTTAAATCCTCAACATTGTCGTTAATGAGTAAATAGACAAATTTTACTGGTGGAAGTAGCTAATCATTTATATTTAGTCGAATAATTCACCAGATTGTTCAATCTAAAAACATGAAGAAAAAGATATTGTATGCATTATTTAGTTCCTGAATACAAATTTCCGGAAGACTTTATGCCCATTCAAATGATATCCTGTAGTTCAAAATTATTTTCCACACAAAAGGTGATCTATTTCAAGTAAATACCCTAGGTACTGAACTTGACCCATCATCAGTTTAGGACTTGATAAATTGTAGCAAAAAGGTTTTACCAACAAGAAGAATAAAGGATATTTCTTTCTTGTTTGTTGAGTGAACTAAGCCCTAATTTTCCAAACTCACTAAATATCTCCCTGAAACTTTCAAGAATCCTTCAATTTCAAAATCAATAAAATTGTCCCTTTTACATTATCCAGTTTTTTAGAATGACTAATTCGCAGTGGAAGCAGAACTGGGCTTCAAAGAGGAAGTTAAGAAACAAATAACAAATGAATGTGGAATTAAAATTAGGTACAAACATATCAATGGCAAGTAATAAGCAACAAAACTTAATCACAAAAGATATTATACTTTTCAAAAAAATACCGAATCCCTCCAACTCATCCTTAATCCAAAATTGAGCTCTAAAACTTGTAATTACTATCAACAAAAACAAATCAATCTTGCTCCCCTAACTTTGAAACCCTATTTCTTATTGAAAACAAATGACACTTACATTTGTATTTACTTTGTTGTAAGCTTCCACACATTTAATTGCTATTGCCTTTTGTTTATAGATGCCGTATGCTTAACTTTGAAATCCTCACAATCGTTATATGTCGCAAACTCCGATAGTTATCTAACAAGGCAAATTTTTACGGACAATAGTGAATACAACTACTTTATTGGAAGTAGAAAACAAAAGAGACAAATACTCATTTATTTGAAGAATCTGTGGGTAATCCTCCTTCGTTATCGGCCGTCGGTAGGGGTAGGAGGTTTGTTGGAACTTTGGCAGGGAGTTTGAGAATGAAAGAAAATAAAAGAGGGCTTTTGGAAAGGTGAATAGGAAGAAAAGAAGGCTTTTGGAGCTTCAAAGAATCTGAAGGGCAGCCTCCTTTGTTATCGACAACCGGTAGGGATGGAGTGGTCGGAACTTTGGCGTCACGTTTGGGAATGGAAGAAAGAAGAAAAAGGCATTTGGAAAGGTGAAAAGGAAGAAAAGAAGGCTTTTGTCTCATATATTTGGTAAGGACTAAAAAATAAAAGAAACTTAAGGACAAGAAAAGACCCATATATTCGATAAAAGAAAAAATTTGGTTGAAAACCACACTATCACATTTAGTGGCTATGATGGCCCAAATGGATCTTACAGCTCAGATGGGTTTTTCTCCACCTGGAGAAAGACTACTACTCTCCACTATAGTTGAACAATAACTTTATTTTCTCTATTATTTATATAAGGAAAAAGTAAATATTTTAGTCTCTAATTCACTTGATTCCATAAATAATTTTTTAGTCGTTATAATTACTAAAATTATATATTGCAATAAAATTGATCACTTTAAATATATAAAATCGGTACCACTTTAGTTATATTTGTATTATTAACACCATAATGGATAAGAAAAAATTATGAGACTAAATAATGAAACTAGCTTAATTGTGGGGACCAAAATGGTTTTTTTCCTTATATAAATAATTATTTTAAGAATTTCCCGTAAAGTATTTATTATTAGGTGAAACATAATAGTAAATCAATAAGTTAGAAAAACCTCTTGTAAAATGATAGATCTATTTTATTAATTTGATCTTGGTTAGAGGTTTATTTAATTTGGTAAATTTTCGTTTGAGAAATCGGAAAAGGTTTTGTTTAATGTGTACTTTTATGACACATATTAACATAAATAAAATTTATCATATATACATTAATTATACCATACATATGTTAGAAATTTTAATAAAATCTAAAAATTTAATAGGAATTGTTGAACCCTAAGAAAACTTATATGTTAAATTGCAAGTTAATTCACATTAACATGTGTCACAGAGGTATTTATTAGACAAATCTATTAAAAATTAATTAGTTATAAAAGTATTTAATTTGGCTTAATTTATTTTTGTAATCTTAGTGCCAAAGCTGTTTCTCACAAAAAAATATTAGTCCTTATCACAAAAAGTGATGACATTTATCAAATTTTTGCAAGTTCCCCTTGTATAAGTCGTAGATGAAAAAAAAATTTACAGTATTTTGACTTTTCCTTTTAAATATTATGATAATCCACTTACAAATTTCTCTTCATTTTTATATTCGTTGATACAATTAGAAAGAAAAAATTAGAGATTGATAATTTTTTAATTGGTCAATCACATATATAATTGGCACGTGGGGGAAATTTTTGTCAAATTCCACTTCAAAAGAGGCAATAAGGATTAATATTACAGAAAAAAAAATAATTTAGATATAAATAAACTAGAGGGAAAATAGTTTTAAGAGTAAGTTTAAATAAATTAAATAATTTTGGAACAAACTTTACCAATTTCTCTTTTTGTTTACCTTGATGCATGTTTGCTTCATGAGGTTACGTAAATCGTGCATGGTTACTCTCTCTCTCTCTCTCTCTCTCTCTCTCTCTCTCTCTCTCTCTCTCTCTCTCTCTCTCTCTCTCTCTCTCTCTCTCTCTCTCTCTAATTTTATTGATCCAACAGATAGTGTATATATATATATATATATATATATGATGAAAGTTCTAATTAACCAACTAAATTTCACTTTATGAAAAACGTTTTTTTTTTTTTTTGCTTATTAGCTTAGAGAGTATTATAATTTATCCTAAACTACAAACTTATTTTCAATCTTGTTTTAATTTTTTATCTTTTAGGGAGGGATGTCAAATGTTTGGATCGGTGAATTTCGAAGACTCAAGATTGTCTGCGATATTCATTGTACGATCCTCAATCTCATTTCTTTTATACAATATATATTTTTAAAATTTATTATTTATTTAGTAAGTTTTATTAATAAAATAAATCAAATTAAGAATGAAATAGAAGATAGTATAATGTGACAAAAAATTTGAAATAAATTATTGTATAATACAAATAAAAGTTTGTTTTTTTTTTTTTTTTAAACTATGACTGAACTTGAATAGAGATGTACGGTTTCTTCTATGTTTGCTTCGACGCTTCACTTAAGAAAGTCACACTTACCATCCTTTTCTAATTCGTTGACCCCTTAAATTATTAGGGGACTTGACCAAGTTTTCTTTAAAAAAAAAAAAGACTTGACCAAGTCTTGCTTCTTTTGTATACACAGAACATAGCTCAACCAAGTCTTCTTTTAGTGATTTTAAATATAAATTCAAATCTTCCAACCTGGTTGAAAGTGGGTTTTCTGTGCACTCATAATCGTCTACAAACACAATTCGTATTTCATGAAACTATAATATTAGTGATGTACAATAATTCAAAAGCACAATCTTAGAGGGATCTGGTAAATTTATAAATTATACGATAAAATTATAAAAATTTTATAAAAAATCTTATTTTCATTAAATACTTTTTCACTGTACTCTCTCTCTTTTTTTTTTTTTTTTCTAAGTCTTTTTAACTTCTAAAGAAGATTTAGGAAAATTCAACCGTTGAAACGTTGAAAGAAGATTAGTACATTATTCTACACTCCTTTATCAAAATTTTGAGCCCAAAAAAATATATAGTCGGATCTGAAATGAGATGATGCGCGAACCACCGGAGCACGGCCTGGCAATGCACGAAACCTGGCTCGCAAACTAGAGTGGGGTGCCTCTCACCCCCATTTATGTTTTTGATTTTTTTTTGTTTTTAATTAATAACTTGTGTATAAATTGTTATATTAATTGTTCTTAATATATATTAATTTTTTAGTTAATTTCATGTTTCTAGTATATTTTTTCATGTTATAATTATGAATTGTTGCATATATTATTATGTTGTTTTTTTATGTCATGATTATGAATTGTGAATTTTTCATTGATCATATTTAATTTATGATGTAGTTAAATGTTAAAGTAATTTGTAAAATAATTAATGCCTAATTATGTGTTATGCGTTAGGATATATATATATATATATATATTAATTTAAAGGCGTTTATAGGGAAGTAAAGAGATTAAATCCATGTTAAACTATGTAATCATATATATCATTGTAATTATGTTGTGGAGATCCTTATTTTGTCTGGTTGGATAGTAGTCTAATGTAAGGATTCAAGGTTTGGGTTATGAGATCTAGACCTGGCCATGATTATTGAAAGATGAGAGCTAGCCTGTTTAAAGCCGTTGTGAAGGCGTGTTAAGGTGTTGATCCCGGTTTCATCTTTTGTAATTATGTTGACGGATCTGGATTTCATGTAAAATTTGTACCTTAAGAACCCAGGTTAGAAGGTACAAATTTTACATGAAATCCAGATACGTCAACATAATTACAAAAGATGAAACCGAGATCAACGCCTTAACACGCCTTCACAACGGCTTTAAACAGGCTAGCCCTCATCTTTCAATAATCATGGCCAGGTCCAGATCTCATAACCCAAACCTTGAATGCTTACATTAGACTACTATCCAACGAGACAAAATAAGGATCTTCACAACATAATTACAATGATATATATGATTACATAGTTTAACACGGAAAGATTTTGCCTTCCATTAGGCTAAACCTAGAACAATAAATTATAAAATTTTTAACAAGAAAATTAAAATAAGTGAGTCTTTAAGACTTACCAGGGAATACAGAAGAAAACTTCAAACTTTGATTATTGAAGAAATATTTTTACAAAGGGAGGAGAGGAAGGGAGAATTGTCTAGCTGCTGCTACTGAGGTCCTGCCTCTTTAGGATGAGTTTCCATCCTTTTATAGACAAATAAAGGGGCGGACTTCAACCATCTTATATATTCTGATTTACAAAAGGATTTTAAATCCGCATAGTGCTATCACTGTTACATGTGGGTCCTATGAGGATACAATTATTGCTATACAATAATGTCTATTACCATAATGCATTCTTCCAGTATTACTTTATCTCTTTTCTTGCGGCATCTTCAATTTCTTTGATCATTTGGTCAATGTCTGCCTCTGAGAAATCTTCCATATCTGGATCTTGCGATTCGCCTGCTAGACAGTCTTCATTTGAGGAGCCTGTCATTGATACATCCGTTCTATCATCGGTGATCAGATTTTTAACTAGATCCTTTTTTAATTCTTCCATATATGAACGGATTAGGTCTTCCTTGGAGATCACTTCTTTCTGCATTTTTAATTTTGTTGATATATGATAAAAAGGGCTGGTAGATTTAATCTCGCCTTTGTCTTTCATTTTGTTGTAAGAAGCATTTTTCTGTTGGATATCATCCAAAATATTTTTGCCATAGATGTCTTTGGTCTTTGGGTTGATTTTAATAACCCTGTCCCAAAATCTACTATGAGTAGCTCTTTTGAGACATGGGATATTTTGGTGGGTATAACCCACTTCTGGCGTCTATTTCCACACCCATGGTATGGAAAATTCAATAAAAAATAACATGGAGGCTATTTCCTTTGTATATTGTTCTTAGCTAATATAATCAGCTATTTTTGGGGATATATTAATCCATTCACCATATAATGGTTTGAATTTATCAGGAAGTATTTTTCCAGAGGTGCCAATTATGGTCCACCATTGTAAAAACCAATTTGGTAAGGGATTGTTATAAACATCCCCACAAACCTTTATGAACCAGGTGTGTTTTTTATTTGGATTTTCATATAGAAATGCTTTATGAAATGCAGCAATATAATCCCAATAATTATATTTAAATGATAACCTGGATTCAAGAATTATGAATTCCTTTTCTTTGAGAGGAGATAAACCCCACTCTTCCACGGATATAATCCTTTTTATTATAATTTTGCTAAAGTTATAAACATTAGCAACTTTAGTGCTGGGATAAAAGTGCGTAATACACAAGAGCTTACTTTAAGTATGTGCTCATAATATTGTCTCTGCTTACAAGACGTGGCAGCATATGATGCTGTATCAAGATATCTACTCATCAGTAGCCATGGATCATTTTTTCATTGTAAATCTTTATTATCTGAAAGAAATATAATTTCTTTCAGAGTATTAGTATGATATGAGGCGATATTATCCTCTTCTGAAATGACTTGGGAATATGATCCAGATGAAGAGGTTTCACCTGCCTGCTGTTTTTTATTAGCAATGAATTGTTTGAATTCCTCATATAATGAGGCATCTGTATCAGAAATATTTTCAGCTATAAGCTGTTTGTTACCCATTTGGATAATAACATTTTTGCCTGTAGTTTGAGAGGTATTACCTCTCCCACGTCCATTGAAATTATTGCCTCTTCCCTGCGGTATCATGCTGTAAAAATTCTCGAGTTAGAAAATCCGGAAGATTATTTTCTTCTCCTTTTTTATAAATAATATCAAAATCAAATGGGACTAAATGAGCCTGCCATCTAGCAAACTTTTGCTTTGGAACATCATGTTTAAAATCTTTATGAAACATAAATTTTGCGGCTTGACAATTAGTTTTAACTGTAAATTTCTGATTGTATAAATCATCTTAAAATTTTAAAATACATTTTACTATAGCTAAGATTTCGTTAGCAATAGTAGCATAATTTCTTTGTCTATCAGTCCATTTTCCTGAGTGGTATCTAATTAGACTTTCCCTGTTATTATCAAGACAAATTTGAGTTAGGATACCTCCATAACCTATATCAGAGGCATTTGTTTCTATAATTTTTTTCCAATTAGGATTTCCTAATATTAAGCAAGGCAATGTTTTTACTTGAGTATGCTGAGAAGTCCAAGGTTTAAGATTCTTTTTTAACCTATCATATAAGATAGCTGTATGGTTATAATATGGTAAAATATAATTTAAACTTCCTAAAAATCTCTGTAATTGAGATTTATCTAAAATTTCATCAGGAAATTTAGAAGCAAAATCAATACCTCTACTGATAGGAATTATTTTTCCCTTGTCAATATTATGACCTAGGAACCTAATATTAGTTTGGAATAAAATCATTTTTGGCTTTGAGATAACCAAACCATTTTGTATTACTAGTTTCTTAAATATATCAAGGTTTTCAAAATGTTGTTGAACAGTTTTAGAAAATACTAGAATATCATCTATGTAAACTATTATAAATTCGCTATAAGGAATAAAAATATCATTCATAATCTTCTGAAATTCAGAAGGTGCATTTTTTAATCCAAAAGGCATCACTTTCCATTCAAAGTGTCCAATTGGAACATTAAAAGCTGTTTTACATTGGTCAGCTTCGGCTATCTGAATCTGCCAATATCCGGACTTTAAATCAAATTTAGAGAATATTATTGCATCATATAATCTATCTAGCAAATCTTTCTTATTAGGAATGGGATGTCTAATCCATTTTAACACTTTATTTAAGAGTTTATAATTTATTACCAATCTTGGTACCCCTCTTTCTATTTCACTATGTTTATTAACATAAAAACATGTACATGACCAGGGTGAGTTTGATTCTTTAATTAACTCTTTTCTTAATAAAGAAGCTATTTCTTCTTTACATAATTCTAAATATTGAGAATTCATCTGACAAGGTCTTGCCTTTGTCGGTATATGATTTTCATCAAAATCATCAATATAAGGGAGACTTACTATATGCTTTTTCCGATTCCAAAAAGCATTAGGATGTTCATTACAAATTTCTAATGAAATATTATTTTGAATTTTTTTAATCTTATCCTGTAATTTAGGATTTTGTAAAACTTCTTCAATATTTAAAGAATTTATTTCATAATTAAGAAAATTAATTTGATTTTGTTTTCTTAAAATAAAATCTTTGATTTCATTAACAAATCTAGTGTTTGGTTCAGTCATAAACTGAAACGAAACTGGAGTTTTTTCATAAGTTCCCATAAGACAATTTGTACTTATATGAGTAATAGGAAAAATCTTCTTCATGAAAGGAGTGCCAAGTATAACTTGGTTAGTTATATTTTTAGCTAATAAAAAACTTTCAGGTATGCAAACTTTATTGTTGCAAATGTATGCGCGTGGCAATTTGAAATTAATTTGTAATTTTTGTCCACATGCATATCTTAAACTATGAGTGGTTTTTTCAAAATATTTTGTAGGAATTAATCATTTTTTTATGACACTAATATCTGCTCCTGTATCTATTAATGCAGTTAGTTCTATAATTTCATCATGATTTATTAATAATGTGATTTTAACATAAAAGTTGAAAGATGTTATCATATCTAAAACTGATAGAAAATCTTCTTCACCAATCTTATTAAGATTGTCAAAAGGATTTGGTGTTATTAAAGTATTATCCTTCTTGATTTCTAAATTAGAAATCCGAATATCTAAATTTTTATTAATTTGTTTTAACAATTTAATTTCATCCTTAAGATTATTAATCTCCTCATATAAATCATTTATTGTACTAGGAGATTTATGAGAATTATTATTCTTTTGTTTCATAATTTTATAAACTTCTGACATCGTATAAGGATTATTATTTTCTATGATTTCTAATTCTTCTGTATTATTACTAGAGGAGGGAGTATTATCTATTTGTTCAATTATCCTTGATCTTAATTCTTGATCTTTTATTAATTTCAAGAATTCTAAGATATGATTATTACTTAAAACATTAATATCAGAATCTCTAAATTGAGATATTATCTTATAATAATCATCTTCCTGACTATCATTATCAGAATTATGTCCCTTTTTACAAGGTATACAACATTTACTATCATCTGAAGTTTCAGAATGATCAGTTATCTGATCTAATTCTGATTCTGAAGTACTATCTTCAGATTTATCAGATTCTATGAATAATTTTTCTAGAGAATCTTTTAATTCTTCGCTAATATCTAGACTATTAATCTTTTTCTTCATTTTACACTTATTAGCATAGTGTCCTATTCTTTTACACTTATAGCAGACAATATTATTTTTATCTTTTCTTCTTTCTAATCTATCAGATTTTCTTTTCAATTTTTTAGCTAGTTTTTCTTGAGAATATTTTCTCTTTTTCCTTTTAACTTATTTATCATCTTTTCTTTATTATTTACTATTTTTCTTTGTGATGGAATTTCCATCCCAAATTGACTGCAAAATTGTCCTAATTGATTTCTTTCAGTTAGTCTTTATCTTTTAATTTGTTGATTTAATTTAATTTCATTACATAAGGCTATATCTTCTTGTATACAAGTTCCTATAAGTTTTCCATAAGTATAACTTTCATGAGGGATAGTTATTCTATCCTTTCTACGAGTTTTCCTAACTCTTTCAGCAAATAAATTAGGTAATCCATCTATAAACTTAGACTTCCAATGAGTACTATTACTCTCAGGTAATTCCATAACCCTATTAAGGAAAGCATCCTTATACCATCTAAATTCAGATAGTGTTTTACATTTTAGATTCTGTAATAAGGTACGCATATTTTCACTATTATCAGATATTCTACCTGTAAAATGTTCTAATATAGTAACTACCAGTGTATAAACTGCTGTTTCACTAATTTGATTATCTTCTAGTTTTATACTATGATATATTTCATTTCTATCTTTTGGAGATAGAAAATTATCCCACCAACCTTTTAGTGGGCCAGTAAATCCTGCAGTTATCATTTTTGCTATATTACTATCATTATTTCCAATCATTTTACTTATTGTGCTATACATTCGCATCCTATGAGTCAGATTATAAATCTGTTTTTCTGTATAACCATCTAAATTCCATTCATAAATACATTTTCTTTCGTAACTATTATTACCTATATATTCCTGTTCTTCAGGTAGGATATCTACTGGAGAAGGTCTATTATAGTAATGTATTCTTTGAGTTAGTCTATCAGCAAATTTATGTAATTTATTAATTTCATCATTTATAATGGTTTTATAATCCTTTGTCTCTTCTAATTTGTCTGAAAATTCATTTTCTAGAGTATTAATATTTAATTTTTTAAATTTATGATCTATTAACATTTCAAGATCTGACAGAATCTTTAATTTATAATTTTTGATTTCAGGAGGAGGCTGAAGGGTTGGGGTTGCTATAAATGCCTTTTCCCCTGATGAATCTATAGGAGATTTTTCTAATTTTTTTATTAATGTGTCTATTCTTTTATGGAGAGATATGATTTGTTCCCCTAAAACATTTAAATAAATGTTTGTATAATTTTGTTGTTCTATTATTTGGTTTATTTGTTTTACAGTTATGCTTAAAGTATCATTTTCAAATATTTTTGAAAAAGCTGTAAATCTTACGATATGATTTTCTTTTTCCATATAAAAAGATTGTTGAGGAGGAAATATTCCTTTTATGATATTTCCATTTAAAAGCTTATAATCTCTTTCTAATACAGAAATATAAAGCTCAATATAATGAGACATAAACCATGGAACAAAAGGAAATAAAACATTATGATAAGACAGGAATTTATAAAATTCATCAGAAGTATGATTTCTTAATTTTGCATCAAAATTAGGGAAAAACCACTTCCTGAATGGTTCCCATCTAGATAAATTAAATTATGCTTTAACTTTTTGCCTGGCCTCGGATCCAGGGCTAATATCAATTTTAGGTTTATTCACAATGAAAAATTCATTTCAGATTCGGTTATTCCCGCATCTTTAGTATTATGAACACCTTTCACAATATTTTCTTTGTTTTTAAATAATTTTTGTACATAATGATTATTCTCATCACGTTCACTCACCTGTGAGATAGATACTCGGTAAGGAATATAATCCTTTTCCTCTATAAGAGGTGAAATAAAAGAATGTTCAGATCTAGTGGAATAAGTCCTTGGGATATCCCAATCTGGATGGAGTATTATCCATCTGTATATAAACAATTCCTTCAGGAGTCTGTTCAATATGGTCAATATTATGTTCAGTCTTGGACTGGATATGACCAGTTCTTTCAAGTTTCCATTGTTGCAGCATAGGGATTTCATCCCATTTTATAATGCTTCTAGTAGAAATTTTAGATCTATTAAAATTGGTTTATATTAAAACAGTTTCATTAATCTTTATCTATCCATTAGTTTACAATTAGGATTTAATGTAAATAATGATTTATAATAAATTCTGTAACATATACATATTAGTTCTAATCCAGAAACATAATTATATCCATGAGTTTTAACATTTAATGTTAAAGCATAGAGTATATTAACATCACGTAAAGAAAGTGAAAGATTAGGGTAAACATTAAAATAAACTGGGCCATATGCCAAACTGGATTGTATTACACCTATTAGTGATTGTTTCCAATTAAGATTTCCTGCATCTTTTAGACATGCAATGAAACTTTCTGGTAAACCTTCTAATGTTAAAGGTTTAAATTCAATTTGCACAAGTCCAATATGGATAAATTTATTTAAATCTTTATCGATTTATGTCATAAGAAGATAATAATTTGATTTCAATTTCTTCATTATCTAAGGAAACTGATTCTTCAGTAGTTTTTACTACTTGCTTTAAGCCTAATTTTTCAAAAGTACCTAACTGATATACAGTTTTTAATTCAATCCTAGGGATTGTCCACTTATTAAGTTCTTCTAATTGATCAGGAATGTCCATTTCTTGTTTATAAGAATTTTTAATTTTTCGTTTATCTTTTAATAAATTCATTTGAATTTAATTCAATGTTAAACTATGAATCATATACATCACAGAACTACATGGCTCTGATACCAAATGAGGTCCGGTGGTAGTCATCCATGTAAACCCTAAAAGATAAAAGAAAAATTAAACCCTAAACCCTAAACCTTAAGTTCTTCTAATTTATCAGGAATTTCCATTTCTTGTGTGTAAAAATTTTTAATTTTTCTTTTATCCTTTAATAAATTCATTTGAATTTAATCTCATGTTAAACTATGAATCACATATATCACATAACTATATGGCTCTGATACCAAATGAGGTCCGGTGGTAGTCATCCATGTAAGAACCCAGGTTAGAAGGTACAAATTTTACATGAAATCCAGATCCGTCAACATAATTACAAAAGATGAAACCAGGATCAACCACTTAACACGCCTTCACAACGGCTTTAAACAGGCTAGCCCTCATCTTTCAATAATCATGGCCAGATCCAAATCTCATAACCCAAACCTTGAATCCTTACATTAGACTACTATCCAACCAGACAAAATAAGGATCTTTACAACATAATTACAATGATATATATGATTAAATAGTTTAACATGGAAAGATTTAGCCTTCCATTAGGCTAAACCTAGAACAATAAATTATAAAATTTATAACAAGAAAATTAAAATAAGAGAGTCTTTAAGACTTACCGGGGATTACAGAAGAAAACTTCAAACTTTGATTATTGAAGGAATATTTTTACAAAGGGAGGAGAGGAAGGGAGAATTGTCTAGCTGCTGCTACTGAGGTCCAGCCTCTTTAGGATGAGTTTCCATCCTTTTATAGACAAATAAAGGGGCGGACTTCAACTATCTTATCTATTCTGATTTACAAAAGGATTTTAAATCCGCATAGTGCTATCACTATTACATGTGGGTCCTATGAGGATACAATTATTGCTATACAATAATGTCTATTACCATAATGCATTCTTCCGGTATTACTTTATCTCTTTTCTTGCGGCATCTTCAATTTCTTTGACCATTTGGTCAATGTCTGCCTCTGAGAAATCTTCCATATCTGGATCTTGCGATTCGCCTGCTAGACAGTCTTCATTTTAGGAGCCTGTCATTGATACATCCGTTCTATCATCGGTGATCAGATTTCTAACTAGATCCTTTTTGAATTCTTCCATATATGAACGGATTAGGTCTTCCTTGGAGATCACTTCTTTCTGCATTTTTAATTTTGTTGATATATGATAAAAAGGGCTGGTAGATTTAATCTTGGCTTTGTCTTTCATTTCGTTGTAAGAAGCATTTTTCTGTTGGATATCATCCAAATATTTTTGCCATAGATGTCTTTGGTCTCTGGGTTGATTTTAATCAATCTGTCCCAAAATCTACTATGAGTAGCTCTTTTGAGACATGGGATATTTTGGTGGGTATAACCCACTTCAGGCATCCATTTCCACACCCATGGTATGGAAAATTCAATAAAAAATAACATGGAGGCTATTTCCTCTGAATATTGTTCTTAGCTAATATAATCAGCTATTTTTTGGGATATATTAATCCATTCACCATATAATGCTTTGAATTTATCAGGAAGTATTTTTCCGGAGGTGCCATATATGGTCCACCATTGTAAAAACCAATTTGGTAAGGGATTGTTATAAACACCCCCACAAACCTTTATTAACCAGGTGTGTTTTTTTTATTAGGATTTTCATATAGAAATGTTTTATGAAATGCATCAATATAATCCCAATAATTATATTTAAATGATAACCTGGATTCAGGAATTATGAATTCCTTTTCTTTGAGAGGAGATAAACCCCACTCTTCCACGGATATAATCCTTTTTATTATAATTTTGCTAAAGTTATAAACATTAGCAACTTTAGTGCTGGGATAAAAGTGTGTAATATCACAAGAGCTTACTTTAAGTATGTGCTCATAATATTGTCTCTGCTTATATGACGTGGCAGCATATGATGCTGTATCAAGATATCTACTCATCAGTAGCCATGGATCATTTTTCCATTGTAAATCTTTATTATCTGAAAGAAATATAATTTCTTTCAGAGTATTAGTATGATATGAGGCGATATTATCCTCTTCTGAAATGACTTGGGAATATGATCCAGATGAAGAGGTTTCACCTGCCTGCTGTTTTTTATTAGCAATGAATTGTTTGAATTCCTCATATAATGAGGCATCTGTATCAGAAATATTTTCAGCTATAAGCTGTTTGTTACCCATTTGGATAATAACATTTTTGCCTGTAGTTTGAGAGGTATTACCTCTCCCACGTCCACGAAAATTATTGCCTCTTCCCTACGATATCATGCTGCAAAAATTCTCGAGTTAGAAAATCTGGAAGATTATTTTCTTCTCCTTTTTTATAAATAATATCAAAATCAAATGGGGCTAAATGAGCCGGCCATCCAGCAAACATTTGCTTAGGAACATCATGTTTAAAATCTTTATGAAACATAAATTTTGCAGCTTGACAATTAGTTTTAACTGTAAATTTCTGATTGTATAAATCATCTTGAAATTTTAAAATACATTTTACTATAGCTAAGATTTCGTTAGCAATAGTAGCATAATTTCTTTGTCTATCAGTCCATTTTCCTGAGTGGTATCTAATTAGACTTTCCCTGTTATTATCAGGACAAATTTGAGTTAGGATACCTCCATAACCTATATCAGAGGCATCTGTTTCTATAATTTTTTTCCAATTAGGATTTCCTAATATTAAGCAAGGCAATGTTTTTACTTTTTCTTTTATTTTCTGGACTATGTGAGTATGCTGAGAAGTCCAAGGTTTATGATTTTTTTTAACCTATTATATAAGATAGCTGTATCTTATGCTAAATTTTTATAATATGGTAAAATATAATTTAAACTTCCAAAAATCTCTGTAATTGAGATTTATCTAAAATTTCATCAGGAAATTTAGAAGCAAAATCAATACTTCTACTGATAGGAATTATTTTTCCCTTGTCAATATTATGACCTAGGAACCTAATATTAGTTTGGAATAAAATCATTTTTGGTTTTGAGATAACCAAACCATTTTGTATTACTAGTTTCTTAAATATATCAAGGTGTTCAAAATGTTGTCGAACAGTTTTAGAAAATACTAGAATATCATCTATGTAAACTATTATAAATTCGCTATAAGGAATAAAAATATCATTCATAATCTTCTGAAATTCAGAAGGTGCATTTTTTAATCCAAAAGGCATCACTTTCCATTCAAAGTGTCCAATTGGAACTTTAAAAGCTGTTTTACGTTGGTCAGCTTCGGCTATCTGAATCTGCCAATATCCGGACTTTAAATCAAATTTAGAGAACATTATTGCATCATATAATCTATCTAGCAAATCTTTCTTATTAGGAATGGGATGTCTAATCCATTTTAACACTTTATTTAAGAGTTTATAATTTATTACCAATCTTGGTACCCCTCTTTCTATTTCACTATGTTTATTAACATAGAAACATGTACATGACCAGGGTGAGTTTGATTCTTTAATTAACTCTTTTCTTAATAAAGAAGCTATTTCTTCTTTACATAATTCTAAATATTGAGAATTCATCTGACAAGGTCTTGCCTTTGTCGGTGTATGATTTTCATCAAAATCATCAATATAAGGGAGACTTACTATATGCTTTTTCCGATTCCAAAAAGCATTAGGATGTTCATTACAGATTTCTAATGAAATATTATTTTGAATTCTTTTAATCTTATCCTGTAATTTAGGATTTCGTAAAACTTCTTCAATATTTAAAAAATTTATTTCATAATTAAGAAAATTAATTTGATTTTGTTTTCTTAAAATAAAATCTTTGATTTCATTAACAAATCTAGTGTTTGGTTCAGTCATAAACTGAAACGAAACTGGAGTTTTTTCATAAGTTCCTATAAGACAATCTGTACTTATATGAGTAATAGGAAAAATCTTCTTCATGAAAGGAGTGCCAAGTATAACTTGGTTAGTTATATTTTTAGCTAATAAAAAACTTTCAGGTATGCAAACTTTATTGTTGCAAATGTATGCACGTGGCAATTTAAAATTAATTTGTAATTTTTGTCCACATGCATGTCTTAAACTATGAGTGGTTTTTTCAAAATATTTTGTAGGAATTAATCCTTCTTGTATGACACTAATATCTACTCCTGTATCTATTAATGCAATTAGTTCTATAATTTCATCATGATTTATTAATAATGTGATTTTAACATAAAATATGAAAGATCTTATCATATCTAAAACTGATAGAAAATCTTCTTCACCAATCTTATTAAGATTGTCAAAAGGATTTGGTGTTATTAAAGTATTATCCTTCTTGATTTCTAAATTAGAAATCCGAATATCTAAATTTTTATTAATTTGTTTTAACAATTTAATTTCATCCTTAAGATTATTAATCTCCTCATATAAATCATTTATTGTACTAGGAGATTTATGAGAATTATTATTCTTTTGTTTTGATAATTTTATGAACTTCTGACATCGTATAAGGATTATTATTTTCTATGAATTCTAATTCTTCTGTATTATTACTAGGAGAGGGAGTATTATCTATTTGTTCAATTATCCTTGATCTTAATTCTTGATCTTTTATTAATTTCAAGAATTCTAAGATATGAGTATTACTTAAAACATTAATATCAGAATCTCTAAATTGAGATTATCTTATAATAATCATCTTCCTGACTATCATTATCAGAATTATGTCCCTTTTTACAAGGTATACAACATTTATTATCATATGAAGTTTCAGAATGATCAGTTATCTGATCTAATTCTGATTCTGAAGTACTATCTTCAGATTTATCAGATTCTATGAATAATTTTTCTAGAGAATCTTTTAATTCTTCGCTAATATCTAGACTATTAATCTTTTTCTTCATTTTACACTTATTAGCATAGTGTCCTATTCTTTTACACTTACAGCAGACAATATTATTTTCATCTCTTCTTCTTTCTAATCTACCAGATTTCCTTTTCATTTTTTAGCTAGTTTTTCTTGAGAATATTTTCTCTTTTTCCTTTTAACATATTTATCATCTTTTCTATATTATTTACTATTTTTCTTTGTGATGGAATTTCCATCCCAAATTGACTGCAAAATTGTCCTAATTCATTTCTTTCAGTTAGTCTTTGTCTTTTAATTTGTTGATTTAATTTAATTTCATTACATAAGGCTATACCTTCTTGTATACAAGTTCCTATAAGGTTTCCATAAGTATAACTTTCATAAGGAATAGTTATTCTATCCTTTCTAAGGGTTTTCCTAACTCTTTCAGCAAACAAATTAGGTAATCCATCTATAAACTTAGACTTCCAATGAGTACTATTACTCTCAGGTAATTCCATAACCCTATTAAGGAAAGCATCCTTATACCATCTAAATTCAGATAGTGTTTTACATTTTAGATTCTGTAATAAGGTACGCATATTTTCACTGTTATCAGAGATTCTACATGTAAAATGTTCTAATATAGTGACTACCAGTGTATAAACTGCTGTTTCACTAATTTGATTATCTTCTTGTTTTATACTATGATATATTTCACCTCTATCTTGTGGAGATAGATAATTATCCCACCAACCTTTTAGTGGGCCAGTAAATCCTGCAGTTATCATTTTTGCCATATTACTATCACTATTTCCACTCATTTTACTTATTGTCCTATACATTAGCATCCTATGAGTCAGATTATAAATCTGTTTTTCTGTATAACCATCTAAATTCCATTCATAAATACATTTTCCATTGTAAGTATTATTACCTATATATTCCTGTTCTTCATGTAGGATATCTACTGGAGAAGGTCTATTATAATAATTTATTCTTTGAGTTAGTCTATCAGCAAATTTATGTAATTTATTAATTTCACCATTTATAATAGTTTTATAATCCTTTGTCTCTTCTATTTTTTCTGAAAATTCATTTTCTAGTGTATTAATATTTAATTTTTGAAATTTATGATCTATCAACATTTCAAGATCTGACAGAGTCTTTAATTTATAATTTTTGATTTCAAGAGGATGCTGAAGGGTTGGGGTTGCTATAAATGCCTTTTTCCCTGAAAAATCTATAGGAGATTTTTCTTATTTTTTTATTAATGTGTCTATTCTTTTATGGAGAGATATGATTTGTTCCCCTAAAACATTTAAATAAATGTTTGTATAATTTTGTTGTTCTATTATTTGGTTTATTTGTTTTACAGTTATGCTTAAAATATCATTTTCAAATATTTTTGAAAAAGCTGTAAATCTTACGATATGATTTTCTTTTTCCATATAAAAGATTGTTGAGGAAGAAATATTCCTTTTATAATATTTCCATTTAAAAGCTTATAATCTCTTTCTAATACAGAAATATAAGGCTCAATATAATGAGACATAAACCATGGAACAAAAGGAAATAAAATATTATGACAAGACAAGAATTTATAAAATTCATCAGAAATATGATTTCTTAATTTTGCATCAAAATTGGGGAAAAACCACTTCCTGAATGGTTCCCATCTAGGTAAATTAAATTCTGCCTTAACTTTTTGCCTGGCCTCAGATCCAGGACTAAAATCAATCTTAGGTCTATTAATAAAGAAAAATTCATTTCAGATTCGGTTATTTCTGCATCTTTAGTATTATAAACACCTTTGACAATATTTTCTTTGTTTTTAACTAATTTTTCTAAATGATGATTATTCTCACCATGTTCACTCACCTGTGAGGTAGAAACTCTGTAAGGAATATAATCCTTTTCCTCTATAAGAGGTGCAATAAAAGAATGTTCAGATCTAGTAGAATAAGTCCTTGGGATATGACCCAATCTTGATGGAGTATTATCCATATGTATATAAACAATTCCTTCCGGAGTCTGTTCAATATGGTCAATATTTTGTTCAGTCTTGGACTGGATATGACCAGTTCTTTCAAGTTTCCATTGTTGCGGCATAGGGATTTCATCCCATTTTATAATTCTTCTAGTGGAAATTTTAGATCAATTAAAATTAGTTTCAATTAAAACAGTTTCATTAATCTTTTTATCCATTAGTTTACAAGTAGGATTTAATGTAAATAATGGTTTATAATAAATTCTGTAACAGATACGTATTTGTTCTGATCCAGAAACATAATTATATCCATGAGGTTTAACATTTAATGTTAAAGCATCAAGTATATTAATATCACTTAAAGAAAGTGAAAGATTAGGCTAAACATTAAAATAAACTGGTCCATGTGCCAAACTGGATTGTATTACACTTATTAGTGATTGTTTCCAATTAGGATTTCTTGCATCTCTTAGACACGCAATGAAACTTTCTGGTAAACCTTCTAATGTTAAAGGTTTAAATGCAATTTGCACAAGTCCAATATGGATAAATTTATATAAATCTTTATATCGATTTATGTCATAAGAAGATAATAATTTGATTTCAATTTCTTCATTATCTAATGAAATTGATTCTTCAGTAGTTTTTACTAATTGCTTTAAGCCTAGTTTTTCAAAAGTACCTAACTGATATACAGTTTTTAATTCAATCCTAGGGATTGTCCACTTATTAAGTTCTTCTAATTTTTCATGAATTTTCATTTCTTGTTTATAAGAATTTTTAATTTTTCTTTTATCTTTTAATAAATTCATTTGAATTTAATCTCATGTTAAACTATGAATCACATATATCACATAACTACGTGGCTCTGATACCAAATGAGGTCCGGTGGTAGTCATCCATGTTAGGACCCAGGTTAGAAGGTACAAGTTTTATAACTTTCATAAGGAATAGTTATTCTATCCTTTCTAAGGGTTTCCTAACTCTTTCAGCAAATAAATTTGTTAGTCCATCTATGAACTTAGACTTCCAATGAGTACTATTACTCTCAAGTAATTCCATAACCCTATTAAGGAAAGCATCCTTATACCATCTAAATTCAGATAGTGTTTTACATCTCAAATTCAGTAATAAAGTTCTAATAGTTTCACTATTATCAGATATTCTACCTGTAAAATGTTCTAATATAGTAACCACCAGTGTATAAACTGCTGTTTCACTAAGTTGATTATCTTCTTGTTTTTTTTACTATGATAAATTTCTTCTCTATCTTGTGGAGGTAGATAATTATCCCACCAACCTTTTAGTTGGCCAGTAAATCCTGCAGTTATCATTTTTTCTATATTACTATCTTTATTACTAATCATTTTACTTATGGTGCTATACATTCGCATCCTATGAGCTAGATTATAAATCTTTTTTTCTGTATAACCATCTAAATTCCATTCATGAATACATTTTCCATTGTAACTATTATTACCTATATATTCCTGTTCTTCATGTAGAATATCTGCAGGAGAAGGTCTATTATAATAATGTATTCTTTGAATTGGTATATCAGCAAATTTATGTAATTTATTAATTTCATCATTTGTAATGGTTTTATAATCCTTTGTTTCTGTTAATTTCTCTGAAAATTCATTTTCTAGAGTATTAATATTTAGTTTTTTAAATTTATGATCTATTAACATTTCAAGATCTGACAGAGTCTTTAATTTATAATTCTTTATTTCAGGAGGAGGCTGAAGAGAAGGTGTAGCTATGATTGCCATTTTTCCTGAAGAATCTATAGGAGATTTTTCTAATTTTTGTATTAATGTATCTATTCTTTTATGGAGAGATATAATCTGCACTCCTAAAACATTTAAATAAATGTTTGTATAATTTTGTTGTTCTATTATTTGATTGATTTGTTTTACAGTTATACTTAAAATATCATTTTCAAATATTTTTGAAAAAGCTTTAAAACTTACGATATGATTTTCTTTTTCCATATAAAAAGATTGTTGAGGAGGAAATATTCCTTTTATAATATTTCCATTTAAAAGCTTATAATCTCTTTCTAATACAGAAATATAAGGCTCAATATAATGAGACATAAACCACGGAACGAAAGGAAATAAAATATTACGACAAGACAGGAATTTATAAAATTCTTCAGAAATGTGATTTCTTAATTTTGCATCAAAATTAGGGAAAAACCACTTCCTGAATAGTTTCCATCTAGGTAAATTAAATTATGTTTTAACTTTTTGCCTGGCCTCATATCCAGGACTAAAATCAATCTTAGGTCTATTCATAAAGAAAAATTCATTTCAGATTCGGTTATTTCCGCGTCTTTAGTATTATAAACACCTTTGACAATATTTTCTTTGTTTTTAACTAATTTTTCTACATAATGATTATTCTCACCACGTTCACTCACATGTGAGGTAGAAACTCTGTAAGGAATATAATCCTTTTCCTCTATAAGAGGTGAGATAAAAGAATGTTCAGATCTAGTAGAATAAGTCCTTGGGATATGACCCAATCTGGATAGAGTATTATCCATCCGTATATAAACAATTCCTTCGGGAGTCTGTTCAATATGGTCAATATTATGTTCAGTCTTGGACTAGATGTGACCAGTTCTTTCAAGTTTCCATTGTTGCGGCATAGGGATTTCATCCCATTTTATAATTCTTCTAGTGGAAATTTTAGATCAATTAAAATTAGTTTCAATTAAAACAGTTTCATTAATCTTTTTATCCATTAGTTTACAAGTAGGATTTATTGTAAATAATGGTTTATAATAAATTCTGTAATAGATACATATTTGTTCTGATCCAGAAACATAATTATATCCATGAGGTTTAACATTTAATGTTAAAGCATCAAGTATATTAATATCACTTAAGGAAAGTGAAAGATTAGGATAAACATTAAAATAAACTGGGCCATGTGCCAAACTGGATTGTATTACACCTATTAGTGATTGTTTCCAATTAAGATTTCTTGCATCTCTTAGACATGCAATGAAACTTTCTGGTAAACCTTATAATGTTAAAGGTTTAAATGCAATTTGCACAAGTCCAATATGAATAAATTTATATAAATCTTTATATCGATTTATGTCTTAAGAAGATAATAATTTGATTTCAATTTCTTCATTATCTAAGGAAATTGATTCTTCAGTAGTTTTTACTAATTGCTTTAAGCCTAATTTTTCAAAAGTACCTAACTGATATACAGTTTTTAATTCAATCCTAGGGATTGTCCACTTATTAAGTTCTTCTAATTTATCATGAATTTTCATTTCTTGTTTATAATAATTTTTAATTTTTCTTTTATCTTTTAATAAATTCATTTGAATTTAATCTCATGTTAAACTATGAATCACATATATCACATAACTACATGGCTCTAATACCAAATGAGGTCCGGTGGTAGTCATCCATGTTAGGACCCAGGTTAGAAGGTACAAGTTTTATAACTTTCATAAGGAATAGTTATTCTATCCTTTCTAAGGGTTTTCCTAACTCTTTTAGCAAATAAATTTGTTAGTCCATCTATGAACTTAGACTTCCAATGAGTACTATTACTCTCAGGTAATTCCATAACCCTATTAAGGAAAGCATCCTTATACCACCTAAATTCAGATAGTGTTTTACATCTCAAATTCTATAATAAAGTTCTAATAGTTTCACTATTATCAGATATTCTACCTGTAAAATATTCTAATATAGTAAGCACCAGTGTATAAACTGCTGTTTCACTAAGTTGATTATCTTCTCGTTTTTTACTATGATAAATTTCTTCTCTATCTTGTGGAGATAGATAATTATCCCACCAACCTTTTAGTTGGCCAGTAAATCCTGCAGTTATCATTTTTTCAATATTACTATCTTTATTACCAATCATTTTACTTATGGTGCTATACATTAGCATCCTATGAGCTAGATTATAAATCTGTTTTTCTGTATAACCATCTAAATTCCATTCATAAATACATTTTCCATTGTAACTATTATTACCTATATATTCCTGTTCTTCATGTAGAATATCTGCAGGAGAAGGTCCATTATAATAATGTATTCTTTGAGTTGGTATATCAGCAAATTTATGTAATTTATTAATTTCATCATTTAAAATGGTTTTATAATCCTTTGTTTCTGTTAATTTTTCTGAAAATTCATTTTCTAGAGTATTAATATTTAATTTTTTAAATTTATGATCTATTAACATTTCAAGATCTGACAGAGTCTTTAATTTAAAATTCTTTATTTTTGAGGAGGCTGAAGAGAAGGTGTAGCTTTGATTGCCTTTTTTCCTGAAGAATCTATAAGTGATTTTTCTAATTTTTGTATTAATGTATCTATTCTTTTATGGAGAGATATAATCTGAACTCCTAAAACATTTAAATAAATGTTTGTATAATTTTGTTGTTCTATTATTTGATTGATTTGTTTTACAGTTATACTTAAAATATCATTTTCAAATATTTTTGAAAAAGCTTTAAAACATCCGATATGATTTTCTTTTTCCATATAAAAATATTGTTGAGGAGGAAATATTCCTTTTATAATATTTCCATTTAAAAGCTTATAATCTCTTTCTAATACAGAAATATAAGGCTCAATATAATGAGACATAAACCATGGAACAAAAGGAAATAAAATATCATGACAAGACAGGAATTTATAAAATTCTTCAGAAATATGATTTCTTAATTTTGCATCAAAATTAGGGAAAAACCACTTCCTGAATAGTTTCCATCTTGGTAAATTAAATTATGTTTTAACTTTTTGCCTGGCCTCAGATCCAGGACTAAAATCAATCTTAGGTCTATTCATAAAGAAAAATTCATTTCAGATTCGGTTATTTCCGCATCTTTAGTATTATAAACACCTTTGACAATATTTTCTTTGTTTTTAACTAATTTTTCTACATGATGATTATTCTCACCACGTTCACTCACCTGTGCGGTAGAAACTCTGTAAGGAATATAATCATTTTCCTCTATAAGAGGTGAAATAAAAGAATGTTCAGATCTAGTAGAATAAGTCCTTGGGATATGACCCAATCTGAATGGAGTATTATCCATCCGTATATAAACAATTCTTTCAGGAGTCTGTTCAATATGGTCAATATTATGTTCAGTCTTGGACTAGATGTGACCAGTTCTTTCAAGTTTCCATTGTTGTGGCATAGGGATTTCATCCCATTTTATAATTCTTCTAGTGGAAATTTTAGATCAATTAAAATTAGTTTCAATTAAAACAGTTTCATTAATCTTTTTATCCATTTGTTTACAAGTAGGATTTATTGTAAATAATGGTTTATAATAAATTCTGTAACAGATACATATTTGTTCTGATCCAGAAACATAATTATATCCGTGAGGTTTAACATTTAATGTTAAAGTATCAAGTATATTAATATCACTTAGAGAAAGTGAAAGATTAGGATAAACATTAAAATAAACTGGGCCACGTGCCAAACTAGATTGTATTACACCTATTAGTGATTGTTTCCAATTAAGATTTCTTGCATCTCTTAGACATGCAATGAAATTTTCTGGTAAACCTTCTACTGTTAAAGGTTTAAATGCAATTTGCACGAGTCCAATATGAATAAATTTATATAAATCTTTATATCGATTTATGTCTCAAGAAGATAATAATTTGATTTCAATTTCTTCTTTATCTAAGGAAACTGATTCTTCAGTAGTTTTTACTACTTGCTTTAAGCCTAATTTTTCAAAAGTACCTAACTGATATACAGTTTTTAATTCAATCCTAGGGATTGTCCACTTTTTAAGTTCTTCTAATTGATCAGGAATGTCCACTTCTTGTTTATAAGAATTTTTAATTTTTTGTTTATCTTTTAATAAATTCATTTGAATTTAATTCAATGTTAAACTATGAATCACATATGTCACAGAACTACATGGCTCTGATACCAATTGTGGTCCAGTGGTAGTCATCCATGTAAGAACCCAGGTTAGAAGGTACAAATTTTACATGAAATCCAGATCCGTCAACGTAATTACGAAAGATGAAACCGGGATCAACGCCTTAACACGCCTTCACAGCGGCTTTAAATAGGCTAGCCCTCATCTCTCAATAATCATGGCCAGGTCTAGATCTCATAATCCAAACCTTGAATCCTTACATTAGACTACTATCCAACCAGACAAAATAAGGATCCTCACAACATAATTACAATGATATATATGATTGCATAGTTTAACATGGAAAGATTTAGCCTGCCATTAGGCTAAACCTAAAAACAATAATTTATAAAAATTATAACAAGAAAATTAAAATAAGAGAGTCTTTAAGACTTACCAGGGATTACAGATGAAAACTTCAAACATTGATTATTGAAGAAATACTTTTACAAAGGGAGGAGAGGAAGGGAGAATTGTCTCGCTGCTGCTACTGAGGTCCTCCCTCTTTTGGATGAGTTTCCATCCTTTTATAGACAAATAAAGGGGCGGACTTCAACTATCTTATCTATTTTAGTTTACAAAAGGATTTTAAATCCGCATAGTTCTATCACTATTACATGTGGGTCCTATGAGGATACAATTATTGCTATACAATAATGGCTATGACAATAATGTATTCAATAATGCATTCTTCCTGTATTACTTTATCTCTTTTCTTGCGGCATCTTCAATTTCTTTGACCATTCGGTCAATGTCTGCCTCTGAGAAATCTTCCATATCTAGATCTTTCGATTCTCCTGCTAGACAGTCTTCATTTGCGGAGCCTGTCATTGATAAATCCGTTCTATCATCTGTGATCAGATTTTTTACCATATCCTTTTTTAATTCCTCCATATATGAACGGATTAGGTCTTCCTTGGAGATCAGTTCTTTTTGCAATTTTAATTTGGTTGATATATGATGAGAAGGACTTGTGGATTTAATCTCTCCTTTGTCTTTCATTTTGTTGTAAGAAGCATTTTTCTGTTGGATATCATCCAAAATATTTTTGCCATAGATTTCTTTGGTCTCTGGGTTGATTTTAGTCAACCTGTCCCAAAATCTACTATGAGTAGCTCTTTTGAGACATGGGATATTTTGGTGGGTCTAACCCACTTCTGGCGTCCATTTCCACACCCATGGTATGGAAAATTCAATAAAAAATAACATGGAGGATATTTCCTCTGTATATTGTTCTGAGCTAATATGCTATTTTTGGGGATATATTAATCCATTCACCATATAATGCTTTGAATTTATCCGGAAGTATTTTTCCGGAGGTGCCATATATGGTCTACCATTGTAAAAACCAATTTGGTAAGGGATTGTTATAAACATCCCCACAAACCTTTATTAACCATGTGTGTTTTTTATTAGGATTTTCATATAGAAATGCTTTATGAAATGCGTCAATATAATTCCAATAATTATATTTAAATGATAACCTGGATTCAGGAATTATGAATTCCTTTTCTTTGAGAGGAGATAAACCCCACTCTTCCACGGATATAATCCTTTTTATTATAATTTTGCTAAAGTTATAAACATTAGCAACTTTGGTGCTGGGATAAAAGTGTGTAATATCACAAGAGCTTACTTTAAGTATGTGCTCATAATATTGTCTCTGCTTATAAGACATGGCAGCATATGATGCTGCATCAAGATATCTACTCATCAGTAGCCATGGATCATTTTTCCATTGTAAATCTTTATTATCTGAAAGAAATATAATTTCCTTGTGAGTAATAGTATGATATGAGGCGATATTATCCTCTTCTGAAATGACTTGGGAATATGATCCAGATGAAGATGTTTCACCTGCCGGCTGTTTTTTATTAGCAATGAATTGTTTGAATTCCTCATATAATGAGGCATCTGTATCCGCAATATTTTCAGCTATAAGCTGTTTTTTACCCATTTGGATAATAACATTTTTGCCGTTAGTTTGAGAGGTATTACCTCTCCCACGTCCATGGAAATTGTTGCCTCTTCCCAGCGGTATCATGCTGCAAAAATTCTCGAGTTAGAAAATCTAGAAGATTATTTTCTTCTCCTTTTTTATAAATAATATCAAAATCAAATGGGACTAAATGAGCCTGCCATCTAGCAAACATTTGCTTAGAAACATCATGTTTAAAATCTTTATGAAACATAAAGTTCGCTGCTTGGCAGTCAGTTTTTACTATAAACTTTTGATTATATAAATCATCTTGAAATTTTAAAATACATTTTACAATGGCTAAGATTTCTTTAGCAATAGTAGCATAATTTCTTTGACTATCAGTCCATTTTCCTGAGTGGTATCTAATTAGACTTTCCCTGTTATTATCAGGACAAATTTGAGTTAGGATACCTCCATAACCTATATCAGAGGCATCTGTTTCTATAATTTTTTTCCAATTAGGATTTGCTAATATTAAGCAAGGCAATGTTTTTACTTTTTCTTTTATTTTCTGGACTATGTGAGTATGCTGAGCAGTCCAAGGTTTAGGATTCTTTTTTAACCTATCATATAAGATAGCTGTATGGTTATAATATGGTAAAATATAATTTAAACTTCCTAAAAATCTCTGTAATTGAGATTTCTCTAAAATTTCATCAGGAAATTTAGAAGCAAAATCAATACTTCTATTGATAGGAATTATTTTTCCCTAGTCAATATTATGACCTAAAAATCTAATATTGGTTTGGAATAAAACCATTTTTGTTTTGGAGATAACCAAACCATTTTGTATTACTAGTTTCTTAAATATATCAAGGTGTTCAAAATGTTGTTGAACAGTTTTAGAAAATACTAGAATATCATCTACGTAAACTAGTATAAATTCGATATAATGAATAAAAATATCATTCATAATCTTCTGAAATTCAGAAGGTGCATTTTTTAATCCAAAAGGCATCACTTTCCATTCAAAGTGTCCAGTTGGAACATTAAAAGTTGTTGTATATTGGTCAGCTTCGGATATCTGAATCTGCCAATATCCTGACTTTAAATCAAATTTAGAGAATATTATTGCGTCATATAATCTACCTAGCAAATCTTTCTTATTAGGAATGGGATGTCTAATCCATTTTAACACTTTATTTAAGGGTTTATAATTTATTACCAATCTTGGTACCCCTCTTTCTATTCCACTATGTTTATTAACATAGAAACCTGTACATGACCAGGGTGAGTTTGATTCTTTAATTAACTCTTTTCTTAATAAAGAAGCTATTTCTTGTTTACATAATTCTAAATATTTAGAATTCATTTGACAAGGTCTTGCCTTTGTCGGTATATGATTTTCATCAAAATCATCAATATAACGGAGACTTACTATATGCTTTTCCAATTCCAAAAAGCATTGGGATGTTCATTACAAATTTCTAATGAAATATTATTTTGAATTCTTTTAATCTTATCCTGTAATTTAGGATTTTGTAAAACTTCTTCAATATTTAAAGAATTTATTTCGTAATTAAGAAAATTAATTTGATTTTGTTTTCTTAAAATAAAATCTTTGATTTCATAATCAAATCTAGTGTTTGGTTCAGTTATAAACTGAAACGAAACTGGAGTTTTTCCATAAGTTCCTATAAGACAATCTGTACTTATATGAGTAATAGGAAAAATCTTCTTTATGAAAGGAGTGCCAAGTATAACTTGGTTAGTTATATTTTTAGCTAATAAAAAACTTTCAGGTATGCAAACTTTATTATTGCAAATATATGCACGTGGCAATTTAAAATTAATTTGTAATTTTTGTCCACCTGCATGACTTAAACTGTGAGTGGTTTTTTCAAAATATTTTGAAGGAATTAATCCTTCTTGTATGACACTAACATTTGCTCCTGTATCCATTAATGCAGTTAGTTCTATAATTTCATCATGATTTATTAATAATGTGATTTTAACATAAAATTTGAAAGATGTTATCATATCTAAAACTGATAGAAAATCTTCTTCACCAATCTTATTAAGATTGTCAAAAGGATTTGGTGTTATTAAAGTATTATCCTTCTTGATTTCTAAATTAGACATCCGAATATCTAAATTTTTATTAATTTGTTTTAACAATTTAATTTCATCCTTAAAATTACTAATCTCCTCATATAAATCATTTATTGTACTAGGAGATTTATGAGAATTATTATTCTTTTGTTTCATAATTTTATAAACTTCTGACATCGTATAAGGATTATTATTTTCTATGAATTCTAATTCTTCTGTATTATTACTAGAAGAGGGAGTATTATCTATTTTTTCAATTATCCTTGATCTTAATTCTTGATCTTTTATTAATTTCAAGAATTCTAAGATATGATTATTACTTAAAACATTAATATCAGAATCTCTAAATTGAGATATTATCTTATAATAATCATCTTCCTGACTATCATTATCAGAATTATTTCCCTTTTTACAAGGTATACAACATTTATTATCATCTGAAGTTTCAGAATGATCAGTTATCTGATCTAATTCTGATTCTGAAGTACTATCTTCAGATTCATCAGATTCTATGAATAATTTTTCTAGAGAATCTTTCAATTCTTCACTAATATCTAGACTATTAATCTTTTTCTTCATCTTACACTTATTAGCATAGTGTCCTATTCTTTTACACTTATAACAAACTATATTATTTTTATCTTTTCTTCTTTCTAATCTATCAGATTTTCTTTTCAATTTTTTAGGTAGTTTTTCTGGAGGCTTGAGTGGAGAGCACCCAACCCGACCCGACTGTGGAGCCAACCCGACACAAACTCGTAACCCGACCCGAGATAACCTTGAATTTAAATGTTGAGATTTTTCATTAGAAGAGGTTTGAACTTGTGACCTTTAAGTTGGAAATTTTAGTTCTAATCACTTGTCTATTGAAATTGATGTGCAACTTGTACTATATATATTTTAACTAAAGAGTATATAATTACTGATTGATTACCGATTGAATTTGAAATCAGTTGGTAACTTTTGAAAATTACTGACTGAATTTCTTTGGGTAGAAAATTGATCGGTGAAATATAATTTTCTGGTAGTGTCACCCCTTTGTAATTTTGGTAAGTTTTGACTTCTTAGCTTGCAATTTAAATGTTTTTAATTGTAACTAAGGGGCTACTGATGGCTATTTTCTCCTTTAAACTTAATTAGTAGCTAGAGCGGTTGGCCTTCAAAGGGCGCATAAATACTCTTTATATTAAATTTTTTGAGGATGTTGAATGATATTGAGAGAAATTTGCTACCAAGAGGTTTATATATTTTAAAACTAGGGCGACATCTGGTGGGCATCCCCCCACTTTATTTAAGGACAGAAAAAGAAAGGTACATAGGGTAGCGCATAGAACTTACCCAAAAGGTGGATAACTATAAAACAAAAGAAAGAAAAGCTTAAGAAAATTGGTCTAGTCTACGCAAGTAAGGTGTTCCCCTTCGATCAACGGTAAAGAGGCCCTGAACGTTAAGGGGAAATAAAAGAAGACCAAAAAGCCATGAGTAGTGGAAGTAGTGCAACCAAGATTAGCTAAAGCATTTGCAATAGCATTCGTCACTCGGAAAATATTTAAGACCTGAATTTGAAATCTGCGAATTAAATTGATGATTTCTTGATATATCCGATCAAGTCACTAAGGTATCTTAGATTTACCAGTAATGCAATTAACAACTATGAGAGAGTCAAAGAGGACAAGAAAGAAAGAAAGGCCATGGGCAATAGCTAATTTTATGCCTTGGAGAAGAGCTGCTGCCTCTACGAAACTATTGGTACCATGAATATGCAAATAGGTAGTAAATGCTGTGGTGAACTTTCCTTGACAGGTACGCAAGATCCCTTGGTAGTAAATGCTTACCAAGGGCACCAACACACTATTGAAGGAAGGATCTTGAAAGTAGCATTGCTTTTTCCTCGGCCAATAGTGCACCAGTAATGAAGTAAAGTATACATATATAATTAAACACATATATCACATGTATCGTCATAACTATATTGTGAAGATCCTGTTTTTTCTGGTTTCATAGTTTTATGTAAGATTTCAAGGTTTGGGTTAGGAGATCTAGAACTGGCCACAATTAGTAAAAGATGAGGGTTAGCCTGTTTAAAGCCGTTGGAAGGCGTATTAAGGCGTTGATCCCGGTTTCATCCTTTGTTAATTGTGTTGACGGATCTGGATATACCAACTAGGTCCGGCTATAGTCACCATGTAAGATTCTAGGTTAGAAGGATCTTTTTATTTTATAGGGGATCCAGATCCGTCAACACAATTAACAAAGGAGGAAAACGGGATCAACGCCTTCCAACGGTTTTAAGCAGGCTAACCCTCATCTTTTAGTAATTGTGGCCAGTTCTAGATCTCCTAACCCAAACCTTGAAATCTTACATAAAACTATGAAACCAGACAAAACAGGATCTTCACAATATAGTTATGACGATACATGTGATTTCATAGCTTAACATGAATGGATTTAGCCTGTCATTAGACTAAATCTAATAGTATAAAATTATAATAAGAAAACTTATAATAAGGAAACTTTAATAAGAAAACATACCAGGGATGATAATCTTGAAAACTTCAATTTCTTTATTTATACAAGAAATAATATTTTACAAGTGGAGAGAGAGAGAGAGTTTTAATGCTATCTTATGCTATCTTGGTCCTGCCTCTTGGATGAGTTTCCATCCTATTTATAACCATCAAGAGGGCTGGACTTTATCTAATTTATCTATTCTAGTTTACCTTCAGATTTTAAATCCGAATAGTGCTACTATTATTACATTATTGAAGTGGTCCCTATGAGAACATTTCCGAATTATACAATTTTTTGAAAAATTTCTTTTCTTGCCTGTTCTTCAATATCTCCGGCCATTTGGTCAATGTCTTCTTCTGATATCTCTTCCATATTAGGATCTTGAGATTCTCCTGCTAAACAGTCTTCATTTGAAGAGCCTGTCATTGACACGTCTGATTTATTATCTTCGATCAGATTTTTGACCAGATCTTTCTTCAATTCCTCCATATAAGATCGGATTAAATCTTCTTTTGTTATGACCTCCTTCTGTAATTTTAATTTTGTTGTAATATGATGAAAATGACTTATTTCCTTTATTTCTCCTTTCTCTTTCATTGTGTGATATTTATCATTCTTCATATGGATTTCATCCAGTATATTTTGACCATGAATTTTGATTCGTATCTGGGTTGATTTTAATCAACCTGTCCCAAAACCTACTATGAGTAACCCGTTTGAGACATGGTAAATTTTGTTGGGTATAACCCACTTCTGGTGTCCATTTCCACACCCTTGGTATTGAGAATTCAATAAAGAATATCATTGAGGCTATTTCCTATGTATATTGATTTGAAGCGATATAATCAGCTATCTTTGAGGAAATATTCACCCATTCACCATATAATGGTTTAAATCTATCCGGGAGTATTTTCTCCGAGGTACCATAAATATTCCACCATTGTATGAACCAATTTGGTATGGGATTGTTATAAACATCCCCACAAATCTTTACTACCCATGTATGTTTCCTATTAGGATTTTCATACAAAAATGCTTTATGAAAAGCATCGATATAATCCCAATAATTATATTTAAATGATAATTTAGAGTCAGAAAGTATAAATTCCTTTTCTTTAAGAGGAGATAATCTCCATTCTTCAACAGATATCATCCGTTTAATTATAATTTTACTAAAATTATAAATATTAGTAACTTTTGTATTAGGATAAAAATGTGTAATGTCACATGAGTTTACTTTAAGTATACTCTCATAATAGGGTCTTTGTTTATATGATGTGGCAGCATATGATGCTGTGTCGAGATACCTATTTATGAGTATCCATGGATCATTCTTCCGTTGAAGGTCTTTATTTTCCAAAAGAAATATAATTTCTTTGTGAGTGTTTGTATGATATGAGGCCATATTATCCTCTTCTGTTATAATCTGGGAATATGATCCGGAGGAGGAGGTTTCACATTCCTATTTCTTTTTATCAGTGATAAATTTTTTAAATTCCTCATATAATGAGGCATCCTGATTAGTAATATTTTTAGCTATTAGCTTTTTATTACCCATTTGGACAAGGACATTTCTTCCTTGATTGTAAGAGGTATTACCTCTTCCACCACGTCCTCGGAAATGACTATCTTTTCCTCGCGGTATCATGCTGTAAAAATTCATGAGTTAGAAAATCAGGAAGACTATTTTCTTCACCCTTTTTATATATAATTTCAAAATCAAATGGGGCTAAATGAGCCTGCCATCGTGCAAACATTTGTTTAGAAACGTTATGCTTAAAATCTTTATTAAACATAAATTTTGCTGCTTGACAATCAGTTTTTACTATAACCTTTTGATTGTATAAATCATCTTGAAAATTTAAAATATATTTTACTATTGCAAGAATTTCTTTAGCAATAGTTGCATAATTTTTCTGACTATCAGCCCATTTCCTAGAATGATATCTAATCAATCTTTCCTTTTTATCATCAGGACAAATTTGTTTTAAAATTCCGCCATAACCTATTTCTGAAGCATCTGTTTCAATAATTTTTTCTCAATTAGGATTAGCTAATATTAAGCAAGGTAGTGTTTTTATTTTTTCTTTTATCTTCTGGACTATTTTAGTATGTTGTTCTATCAGGGTTTAGGATTATTTTTTAATCTGTCATATAAAATAGCTGTATCATATGCTAAATTTTTATAATAGGGTAAAATATAATTTAAACTCCCTAAAAACCTTTGTAACTGAGACTTTTCTAAAATTTCATCTGGAAATTTTGAAGCAAAATCTATACTTCTATTAATAGGAATTATTTTTCCTTTCTTAATATTATGACCTAAAAATCTTATATTAGTCTGAAATAAAATCATTTTTGGTTTGGAAATGGCTGAGCCATTTTGTATAACCAATTTTTTAAATATGTCTAAATGTTCAAAATGTTGTTGAATATTTTTAGAAAATACTAAAATATCATCTATATAGACTAATATAAATTCACTATAAGGAATAAAAATATCATTCATTATTTTTTGAAATTCTGAAGGTGCATTTTTTAATCCAAATGGCATGACTTTCCATTCAAAATGTCCTATTGGAACATTAAAAGCTGTTTTATATTGGTCATTTTCAGCAATCTGAATCTGCCAATATCCTGATTTCAAATCAAATTTAGAAAATATTATTGCATCATATAATCTATCTAATAAGTCTTTTTTATTAGGAATTGGATGTCTAATCCATTTTAGTACTTTATTTAGAGGTTTATAATTAATTACCAATCTTGGTACCCCTCTTTCTATTTCACTATGTTTATTAACATAAAATCCTGTACATGACCAAGGAGAATTTGACTCTTTAATTAATTCTTTTCTTAATAAGGAAGTTATTTCTTCTTTACATAATTCTAAGTATTTTGAATTCATTTGTCAAGGTCTTCCCTTTGTTGGTATATTACTTTCATCAAAATTATCCATATATGGAAGACTAACAATATTTTTTTCCTATTCCAAAAAGCATTAGGATGATCATTATAAATTTCTATTGAAATATTATGTTGAATTTTCTTTATTTTATCCTGTAATTTAGGATTTTGTAAAGCTTCTTCAATATTTAAAAAATTTATTTCGAAATTAAGAAAATTAATTTGATTATGTTTTCTAAGTATAAAATCTTTTATTTCATTAACAAATCTAGTATTTGGTTCCGTTATAAATTGAAAAGATATCGGAGTTTTTTCATATGTTCCTATGATACAATCTGTACCAATATGAGTAATAGGAAAAATCTTTTTTATAAAAGGAGTTCCAAGTATAACTTGGTTAGTAATATTTTTTGCTAATAAAAAACTTTCAGGAATGCAAACTTTGTTATTACAAATATATGCTCCTGGTAGTTCAAAATTAATTTGTAATTTCTGACCACCAGCATGTCTTAGACTATGAGTAGTTTTTTCAAAATATTTAGTGGGAATTATACCTTCTTGTATGACACTAATATCTGCTTCTGTGTCTATTAATGCAGTTAATTCCATAATTTCATCATGATTTATTAATAATGTGATTTTAACGTAAAACTTAAAAGATGTTATTATATCTAAGACCGAAAGAAAATTTTCTCCCCCAATATTATTTATATCATCAAATGTATTTTGTTTTATTAAAGTAGTTTCTCTATTTACTTCTAAAGAAATTCTAGTGTCTAGATTTTTATTAAATTGTTTTAATAATTTAATTTCATTTTTATGAGTATTAATTTCTTCATATAAATCATTTATTGTACTAGGTGATTTTTGAGAATTATTATTCTTTTCTTTCATCATTTTATAAACTTCTGACATCGTATAAGGATTATTATTTACTATTAATTCTAATTCTTCTTTATTATTACTGGAAGATGGAATACAATCTATTTGTTCAATTATTTTTTACCTTATCTCTTGATCTTTTATTAATTTTAAAAATTCTAATATATTGTTGTTACTTAAAACATTTATATCTCATTCTCTAAATTGAGATATGATTTTATAATAATCATTTTCATTATCATCTTTTCAGAACTAATTTCCTTTTTACAAGGAATACAACATGCAGAATTATCACAATTATCAGAATCCTCAGAAGTATTATTTATCTGATCTATTTCTGATTCTGAACTAATGCTTTCAGAATCCTCTGATTCTAAAAATAATTTTTCTAAAGAATCTTTTATTTCTTGACTAATATCTAAACTATTAATGTTCTTCTTCATTTTACACATATTAGCGTAATGTCCTATTTGCTTACATTTATAACACACAATATTACTTTTATATTTTCTATAGTTTCTTATAAATTTTCTTTCTGATGGAATTTCCATCCCAAATTGACTACAAAATTGACCTAGTTGTCTTCTTTCTCTTAAACTTTGTCTTTTAATTTGTTGATTTAATTTTTATTTCATTACATAGGGCTATACCCTCTTGTACACAAGTGCCTATTAAATTCCCATAAGTATAATTTTCATAGGGAATGGCCATTCTATCTTTCCTAAGAGTTTTCTTTACTCATTTTGCAAATAAATTAGGTAGTCCATCTATGAACTTTGACTTCCAGTGGGTACTATTACTTTCTGGTAATTCCATTACTCTATTAAGAAAAGCATCTTTATACCATCTAAAATCAGATAGTGTTTTACATCTTAAATTTTGTAATAAGGTACGAATATTTTCACTATTATCCGATATTCTACCCGTAAAATGTTCTAATATGGTAACTATTAATGTATAAACTGAATTTTAAGTTATTTGATTTCCTTCTTGTTTTATATTTTAAAAAATTTCTTCTTTATTTTGTGGAGATAAATAATTATCCCACAAGCCTTTTAATTGTCCAGTAAATCCTGCAACTATCATTTTTGTTATATTACTATCAATATTACCAATTGTATTACTTATAGTACTATACATCAACATTCTATGAGCCAAATTATAAATTTGTTTTTCTATATAACCATCTAAATTCCATTCATAAATGCATTTTCCATTATAACTATTATTACCTATGTATTCATGTTCTTCATGTAGAATATCTACAGGAGATGGTCTACTATAATAATGTATCCTTTGTGTTGGTCTATAGAAAATTTATTTAATTTATTAATTTCATCATTTATAACTGATTTATAATCCTTAGTTTCTTCTATTTTATTTGAAAATTCATTTTCTAAGGTATTTATTTTTAACTGTTTAAATTTATTGTCTATTAACATTTCAAGATCTGACATGGTTTTAAATTTATAATTTTTTATTTCAGGTGGAGGTTGAAGTGTTGGGGTTGCTATAAGCTCTTTCTTACCCAGAGCATTTATATCAGATATTTCTAGTTTTTGTATTAATATATTTATTCTCTTATGAAGAGATATAATATGTTCTCCTAAAACATTTAAATAAATATTTGTATAATTCGGTTGTTCTATTATCTTATTTATTTGTTTTACAGTAATCGTTAATGTATCATCTTCAAATAATTTTGAAAATGCTGTAAAACTTACTATATTATTTTCTTTTTCCATATAAAATGATTGTTGAGGAGGAAATATTCCTTTTATGATATTACCATTCAAAAGCTTATAATCCCTTTCTAGCACAGAAATATAAGGTTCAATATAATTAGACATAAACCAGGGAACAAAAGGAAATAAAATATTATGATAAGACAAAAATTTATAAAATTCATTAGAAATATGATTTCTTATTTCAGCATCGAAATTAGGGAAAAACCACTTTCTAAATGGTTCCCATCTTGGTAAATAAAATTCTGTTTTAACTTTTTGCCTGGCCAAAGATCCAGGGCTAAAATCTATCTTAATTTTATTCATAATGGAAAATTCATTTCAGATTCGGTAATTTCCGCATCTTTAGTGTTATAAACACCTTTGACAATATTTTCTTTATTTTTAAATAATTTTTATACATGATGATTATTCTCATCACGTTCACTTACTTGTGAAGTAGAAAATCTATAGGGAATATTATCCCTATCTTCTATGAGAGGTGAAATAAAAGAATGATCAGAATAAGATCTAGTAGAAAAAGATCTTGGGATATTACCCAATTTTGATGGTATATTATCCATCTGTATATAAACAATTCCTTCTGGAGTTTGCTCAATATGATCAATATTATGTTCAGTTTTAGACTGTATATGACCAGTCCTTTCAAGTTTCCATTGCTGAGGCATAGGGATTTCATCTCATTTAATAATTCTTCGAGTATAAATTTTTTATCTATTAAAGTTTGTTTCGATCAAAACAGTTTCATTAATCTTTTTATCCATTAATTTACAATTAGGATTTAATATAAATAATAGTTTATAATATATTCTATAGCAAATACAAATTAATTCTGAACCAGAAGCATAGTTATATCCATATGTTTTAACATTTAATGTTAATGCATCAAGTATATTTATATCAGTCAAGGATAATGATAAATTAGGATATACATTAAAATAAACAGGGCCATGTGCCAAACTTGATTGAATAACACGTATTGGTGCTTGTTTCCAATTTAAATTCCTAGCATCTCTTAGACATGCAATAAAACTTTCTGGTAAACCTTCTAATATTAGAGGTTTAAATGCAATTTGAACTAATCCAATATGCAAAAATTTATATATGTCTTTATAACGATTTGTGTCATGATGATTTAATAATTTAATTTCAGTTTCTTCATCATCTAATGAGACGGATTCTTCAGTAGTTTTTACTATTTGTTTTAAACCTAATTTTTCAAAAGTTCCTAACTGATATACAGTTTTTAATTCAATTTTAGGAATTGTCCATTTATTAAGTTCTTCTAGATTTTGAGGAATATCTATTTCTTGTTTATGACTATTTTTAATTGTTTTCTTATCCTTTCTTAATAAATTCATTTGAATTTAATAATTTTTCATGTTAGCATAAGATAGCATTAAAACTCTCTCTCTCTCTCTCTCTCTCTCTCTCTCTCTCTCTCTCTCTCTCTCTCTCTCTCTCTCTCTCTCTCTCTCTCTCTCTCTCTCTCTCTCCACTTGTAAAATATTATTTCTTGTATAAATAAAGAAATTGAAGTTTTCAAGATTATCATCCCTGGTAAGTTTTCTTATTAAAGTTTCCTTATTATAAGTTCTCTTATTATAATTTTATACTATTAGATTTAGTCTAATGACAGGCTAAATCCATTCATGTTAAGCTGTGAAATCACATGTATCGTCATAACTGTATTGTGAAGATCCTGTTTTGTCTGGTTTCATAGTTTTATGTAAGATTTCAAGGTTTGGGTTAGGAGATCTAGAACTGGCCACAATTACTAAAAGATGAGGGTTAGCCTGTTTAAAGCCGTTGGAAGGCGTATTAAGGCGTTGATCCCGGTTTCATCCTTTGTTAATTGTGTTGACGGATCTGGATCCCCTGTAAAATAAAAAGATCCTCCTAACCTAGAATCTTATATATATGTACATATGTATATATATAAAATATAATCTTATATATATGTACATATGTATATATATAAAATATATGTATATATATATAAATATATGTATATATATATAAATATATATATAAATATACATGTGTATATACATATGTATATATATGTGATTTTGGCCCGCCTAATTAATTAAAATTGAAAGATTTATTTATTTAATTGGACTTAATTATTTATTTTATTTGGCTAAGACAATTAATTAAATAAGATTTCTAATTAATTATGATTCAAATGTAATTTAAAGGCCCAAAGTAGTTGGATATGAGAAGAATGTGCCGTTTCAGGTTTGACAAAAAAAAAAAGAAAAAAAAAAGAAAAAAGAAAAAAGGGGGCAGATGCTAGCTATAACTAAGAAGTGGTCGAATTCCTTAGGAAATTTACCCTAGGGTTGGTAGCACTACGGGGTTTCTTAAACTCTTAGACAATTTGTTTATGGAATGTGAAATTAGGAAAGTAATTTTAATTAATTAGGATGGGTGAATTTCAATATTCTGTAGGTGATCTATTATGGAAAGTAAAATTTGGAAAATATCCTATCAATTAGAATATGTGATTTTTAAGATTGTATAAAATTTTCAAAATCCTAAACCTTTTTAATTCCAGTTCACTGAAACTGATGTCAATGAATTCGGCCACCACATGCAACACTCCATTCCAATATAACTTATTTTTTCGACTGTTTTGTTTCATTAAGAAATCTTATAAAAAATATTTAACATATTCGATATTGGTTTATCCGAAAGATTTTCTTAAGTATAAGGACCAATTATTGGTAGAGTTTACAATCTGCACAGTACTAGAATTAAATTTCGAAAGATGATAAATACAAATATTGAATTAATATTAAAAAATATTTTTATTATGTGTTTCTAAACATATGTTAATAATGATATATTAACATGATAAAATACTCTCTCAGACAAATTGATAAAATACATTATATGAGATTAATAAAATTCTAAATAAAAAATTAATCTATAACATTATGACTCATTAAAAAAATATTTATAGCAGTATGTGTTATCGTGACACATTAAAAAAATCATATAGAAAATATTAAATTCCATTAAAAGTTTGTTTACTACCTCAAATGTGCTTTTTAAAAAAATTAAATTACTTAACACCAATACTACCAAAACAAAATAAAACAAAACTTATCCATATAAAGAAAATCGCTACTCGCCTTGCATCATAACATATCTTCAAAATCTATATTCAATTAATTTTCGGTAAGATGTTAAGCAAACAAATTAATTATATTTCATACACAATTTAATGGTATAAAATATTATTTGCACGGCATTTGCCTAGCGTTATACGATAATCTCTCCACAAAATACCTTCAGTAATTCCCATTTACATTGGATATTTCTATATAAATTAATCCCATTCTTCATTGGAAAATTCAACAATTACCAAATTTAATCAAGCTTTACATAGTACATATTCAATAAAAGGTTGTGTTGAAACCTACATGGTTTTTTTCTTTTTCTGTACCTGAGTAGTCAACTCTATTTGAAATATACATTTTCATTAACTTTTGATCATATATAAGTTTTTTTTCCCTCAATTTTCACTAGCTATTTTTGGTCTTTCTCCTTGACAGAGAGTTGTATCTAATTTAAAATTTTTTTTTTAGGTTTTCAATATTTATTTAAATCACTTCAATATGTCAACTGATAAAGGGCCTGAACTTGTAAAGTTCTATGTCCCTATTGGTTGTAAATGTATTGGTTGCCGACGAAGAATCAAGAAGCACATTGAAAACAATGTAGAAGGTATAATCTTTATTTTATGCACAAATTCTAGGTCTAAAAATACATATGTACTATTCTATTTATTTTTGCAGGAGTTACCAAAATAGAGGTAGACTTAGAAAATGAAATCGTTTATGTGAGCGGCAAGTTTGATTCTAGCTGTGTTATTCAGTGTCTTGCGGAGAAGATGAAAAAGATGGCTAAGAAATTAGAATCACCATTCCCGCCAAAGCAGTCGCCTAAGCAACAATCACCAATACAACCTTCGTTAGCTGAAAAATAAGGATTTGCCAGAAAAAGATGTAATTTATGAATATAGATAATAAGATAAATAAATATTATAAAGAAGATAATAATTCTCAATTAAGAAGGTAGGAATATTATTTATCTTTTAATTCATTATTTTTCACCAAATAGTTTAATGATAAATAGGTTATATAGATCAACTTAATTCACAATATTTCGAATATTTCAAATCAAGAAGGGTATTTATGTAAGTTTTTTGAAAAACATAATGCACTCTTACATATGTACCCAGGGACGGAACCACGCTACCCGAGCCCACCCGAGATTATTTTTTTTAAAAAAATTTTTATATTTTTTGCATTTAAGCCCCCTCAAATTTTTTTTTTCAGTTTAACCCCCAAAAAATGTAGGGACTGATTTATAAAAAATAAAAATAAAAAATAAAAAAAAACAAACCCTCGGCTGCTCCAGCAAAAACAACCAAATCAATTTCATTTTTTTCTTCTTCTCTCTCCCCGTCTCCGACTCCGATCTCCTCCCCCCGCACCGGCCGGCGCACACAGCAGCAGCAGCACCCCCCGCCCGCTCGCTCCGCTCCTCCGCTCCCCCTCCCTCTGCGTGCGAGACAGACCTCCCTCCCTCCTCTTCTCTTCCTCCTCCTCCTTTGTCGGACTCTGCGTGACGGTGCGGTTGTCGACAACGAGTCGTAGGCGCAGCGGCGGTGCCAGCAGCAGCAACAAGCAAGCAACAACCAAGACTAGCCCAAGCGTGGTTCCGTCCCTGCCTGTTCACAACAATCTTGAAAGTTTTCAGAAAAAAGTTCCATTTCTATGATTTTTGATTTTGAGTGCTAAAATATTTTTTTAGTAAATAGATTTTTTAGTGCTAAAATTTTTATGTTGTTATTTTATAGTGAAAAAATTGTCTAGGATTTGTTTGGTAAAAATATGATTATTATGTAATTTATAGACTAATTAATTATTATGTTATACATGAAATGGGTTGAATTGTGAATTTAAAATATTTGAATATTATATAGGATTTTACTATGGAGAAATTTATTGGAAAATGTAATGGTAATGGGCGATTACCTATTCTTTTGTTTTATTATATGTAGTATTAGAATTTGTAATGTTTATCCCGTGAGTGATGGGTGATCACTCCTCATTGGTAATGGGCGATTACCTATTCTTTTGCTATATTATATGTAAATTTGGAATTGTTTGAGTGTTTTTTTACATAGAATGTATCATTTTATAGACGAAATTCTGGCAAAATTTTTTTTTTCCTCCAGCCCCCCAATCATATTGTTCTGGTTCCATCCCTGATCATATATAGCTCCAGATTTTATAAGTCAAAGTAAAAACTTGATCAGAATTCCAAACTTGACACTTCAATACAGGAATTATAAAACCCGTTCTAAATTTTATTGCCCCTATAGAAGCATTATTCTATTCATAAAAGGTTCTCTTCATCCATTCATCAAGAGTTTAGTGGAGTAGTATTTTGCACCCAAAAAAAAATTTTGAAGTATTCATTACCTCCTTGAATTCATGATGCAACAGCCATATCCCTATTTGTCCTAGAATTCTGACCAATAAAGACCTGCCCGAGTTCACCAGCTTCTATTTGAACTCAGGTAGTAGCACTAAGCAACATTGACTTCTAGGATTATTTGAATCCCAGGAAGCATGAAACAGATGCGTAGACAATAGAAGGGTTAATCCGTAACATGCACAAGACTTTACACACTCACGCACAAACTAAAGCAACAATAAGTGACAAGCTCACTGTAATTAATAACTAAGCCTCAAAAGAATATAGGTTAAAGAATGGAGTAAGATTAAGAGATATCAGAATATCTATTGGAGTTCACCTTTTTCTATGACAATCATATTCCAATAAGAAATACAAAACCAGAAAGATTATGAATACCATATGGGCAAAACTGTTGGATAAATTACATCAATATGTATTTTTCCTAAATTATCTTAGATTTTATAAGAGATTATTTGGTTTGAGTCCTATATTGATTAAAATTAGGATACTTAACCTGTAAATAGTAGATCATAATGAATAAAAAAGACATCAATTGAAACATTCAATATTATTCTTCTCTACGCTTTAAATTTCTTAACATGGTATCAGAGCCAGAGTCAGGTTTGAAGAAGAAGAAGAGAAAGAAAAAAAAAAAAAAAAAAGAAATTTTTCTCATCTATGACTTTATTCTCTTTTCATTCAATTTGAACAAGTTTTTTTTAGGTTTCTAATATTTATTCTAATTTACTTCAATAAAATAAATTTAGGAGATTATATTTTTTTATTAATCATATTCAAGTCAGGCAGCTTCATCAACAAAAATTTAAAGCGCCTAGATTTAGAAATTGAAATTGGACAGTGATGGATGCTTTATCAAAAAAAACTCTAAAGCGACATCAAAGGAATTTTCGATGATAGATGATGGAAGCCACTACTTCTGATGGAAGAAGACCACAACGACTGCGACTGATGGAAGATCACAACGGCTGCGACTGATGGAAGAACTACAGTGACAGTGATTGATAACCAAAACCATAGCGACAGCAAGTGATAGTAAAGACCACAGTGACAGATGGTGGAAGAATACCATTATCGACAAGTTTTTAAGAAAATTTGTGGAAAGTTGGATGTGCAATTTGTCATAACAAAAAAAATATTGAAAAATTGTGGCAAGTTGGACATGCAATTTTGCACGTTCCAACTTGATGGAGGGTGTTGGAGAAATCACATTAGTATGTTATTCTCCTAAATTATCTTTGGATTCTATAAGAGATTATTTAGTTAGAGTCCTATATTGATTAAAATTAGGATAATTTGTAACCTATAAATAGTAGATTATAATGAATAAGAAAGACATCAATTGAAACATTTAATATTATTCTTCTCTACGCTCTAAATTTCTTAACACAAAACCCATCTCACTTGATAATGTTGATTATTATTGATCAACAACAGCTTAGCATGTGACAAAATCACATATGAGTAATTATACCAATAACCTTTTATTATTGGTATGTATTTGTAAATAAGCACATGACAATCTTTAACACGTTAATAATAAAACTATCCATCTCCTTTCTCCTAAATCTTAAACACCAGATTAAAATATTTTCTACTTTTGTCCCCTTTTGAACGCCAAAACTTTCGTCACCACTTCACTCTAACATATCCAATTTTTTGACAGACAACTTGATATAGTTCATAAAACACATTAAAGTGAAGCAAAACAAATTAGTGGTGAAATATATGCTTATAGTGATAAAAGAAAAGCTAAATTTGCTAACACCACCTGCCAGAAAGAAAAATTTGCTCACTTTACAAATGAAAGATTCAAGACAGCACATGTAGATATATTGATTAATTATGAGACTCCAACTATATTTACTCAAAAATTAGATTTCATAAACAAAGAAGCCTTAAAAGGCACCAATTTTTTAAGCAAGGGATGAAATAATTTAACCACAAAAAGTGCCAAATTTTAAGAAATCTCAAGAAGAAAATTTTAGCGACAAGCAGAATAAGAAACAAAGAACCCACTAAAGATTAACAAACAGAGTATAAAATTTATACGTTTAATGGGCAGAAACAAAACCAGAACCGAAGCTTCAGTACACATCGAACTGGAAGAAGTTCAAAAACAAGACATGGAGAGTAACCTACCTCTAAACTGCAAGAAATTAAAATCAATTCATTATGGAGTGAATTTCATCCACTAATATCATAGAACTTCCAGAAAACAAGAGCAAATATGGAAAATATGTAATCCCCTTCAAAATTATACAAAAGTAACAACAGATTACTCAAATTCTGATATCAACAAAACTAAGGGGAAAGAAAGAGATTAAAAGAGTTACAATAAATAGATCCATCATATTTGAGTACTCACCTCTGTTATTTGGAGTAGAGAAATTTGAGACAAACTGCTTCAATTGGCTCAACAACAGTAGAAAAACCTTAGAGAGAGTGAATAACGTTGTTTGCTAATTAAAAAATTTTTGCACAAATAGAATATAAAGCTCTAATTTTGTTTGAAAAAGAATTTAATAAGTCTTTTTAATAAAATTCCTAACCAAACAAAATCTCTTTATAAAGAAAGATTAAACAATAAACATAGACATAATGAGCAAATCACAAAAGAGAGAGACAAAAATTTATGAGAGTCCAAAAAATTAGGACTTCTCAAATCGGATGACCGATTTTTATACTTTAAAATTTTGGACGACCAATTTTCCCTTTTTTGTGAAAAGTGGTAAAATATAAATTTTCCTTCACTTTCAAAATATGTATTCTTGATGCAGGAACTTATAAAATATTTAACAACTTTAAATCATCAAAGCTTTATCAAGAGCACTTGATTTTTCAAGAAAATCATCACAGATTTTGAAGTTCTTCATCATTCTCTTATTTCTCCTTAATCTCTTCTTCCTCCTTTGCATGTTCCTCCATAGCTTGAGTATGCAACGGTTGGTTGCTCAAGGAATTATCAATATCATCATCATAAGTCTTTTCAAAAATGTTTGATTCATCAAAGTTCACATGAACCGACTCTTCAACATGTCAGGTTCTTTTGTTGTAAATCCTATAAGCTTTCTTGTTTGAAGAGTAACCAAGAAAAATTCCCTCACGGATTTTTCATCAAACTTTCCAAGATTGTCCTTGGTGTTTAAAAATAAAGCATTTACATCCAAAAACTTTGAAATAGCCAATTAAGGGAGTTTTGTTAAAAATAAGTTCAAAATGAGTTTTCTTCAAAAATGATCTCAAGAGACAATTCATTACGTAGCAAGCGGTGTTAATAGCCTCGACCCAAAAATATTTTGGTAAGGAGTTTTCACAAAGTATTGATCTTCCCATTTCTTGTAAAGTGAGGTTTTTCCTCTCCACAACACCATTTTGTTGTGAGGTTTTAGCGGTCAAAAAATTGTGTGTAATACAAAAATCATCACATAGTTTTGTAAAATCTTGATTCTTAAAGTCTCTCACATTATTACTTCTCATAGAGATCATTTTACAATCAAGAGAGGTTTGAACTCTTTTGAAAAGTTTGACAAACTCGTGAAATGCTTCATCCTTTTTGGCTTAAAAATAATGTTCAAGTGAATCTTGAAAAATCATCCACTATAACAAAAGGATACCTCTTACTAGCAAGGCTAGTGGTCCTCATTGGTCCAAATAAATCCATGTGAATAAGTTCTAAAGGTTTTGAAGTAGAAAACATCTTCTTTGGTTTAAAAGAGGTCTCAACTTGTTTTCCAAATTGACAAGAATTACAAAGTTTAATTTTCTCAAAATCTAATTTTGGTAAGCCTCTAACAAACTCTTTTGAAGAAAGATAGTTTAGCAAATCCATGCTAACATGGCCAAGACTTCCATGCCACAAAAATACATCATTATCATGAACTGAGAGACACTTTAATTTTTGAGAAAGAAGATCTTCAAGATGGAAAACATAGACATTTCTAACTCTTTTTGCAACAAAAATTGTTCTATTTTCATATCTTATCAATGATTGAAGAAGAATCACTTTCAAAAACAACTTTGCAACCATTATCACATAATTGACTAATACTAAGAAAATTGAACTTTAATCCATCAATTAAGAGAACTTGCTTAATTAAAGGAGAATAGCCATTACCGATGTTATCTATACCAATGATTTTTCCTTTCTTCTTATCTTCAAAAGTAACAAAACCACTTTCGGTTTCCTTAAGCTCACTCATAAGAGATGTGTTGCCGGTCATGTGTCTTGAACATCCACTATCCAAGTATCATTTAGTTGAACTTGGTTTGTGTTCCTACAATAGAAGAAGTAGAGATGACTTTTGGTACCAATATTCTTTTGGGTCCATAAATATTAGTTGATTTTTCTTTTACTTTCCAAATAGTTTTTATTCTCATTTCAATCGTTCTTTTTATGAACATTTTGTAGCCTTGTGACCATTCTTTTCACAATATGTGCAACAAAGATGTGAGGAAGGTGAAGAAGCTTTTATAAAGCTTATTTGGTTTGAAAAAGTATTGGAGTAATTATATCAGGTACCGTTTTTATCAAACGATTATCTTTGAGAACCAAGAAGTTTTTCAAAGTTTTCTTTTCCTTTTGTAAATTTTTCAATACACATGGTAAGATCATTCACTTTTTTCTTCAAATCATTGTAATCAACTATGCATTTATCAAGAGAAAGAACTTTTTTACAAAGATTTTTATTCTCTACAACAAGTTTTTGAAATTCTTTGTTTGAGAAATCCTTTTCATTTTTTTAAAACTTCTAAAGATTCAAGAAGAGTTTTGTTTTCACAAACAAGTTTTGAATTTTCATTTAATAAATCATCAATATTATTTTCCAACTACTTGATTCTTTTGGAAACCTTTTTGAGTTCATCATACATTTCAATAATCATAGAATTAGGGTCATCAACAAGACTAGAAAAGTTAGAAGGTGAAGATTGTACCTCACTTTCTAGTGCCATGAAGCACATGTTAGCTTTTCTTCTTGTTTACTCTTACTTGAGTCTTGATCCCAAGCTTCTATTAGGCCTTACCTTTCTTCTTTTTCTTTATCACTTCAAGCTTTGCTTCTAATGCTCCTTTTTCCTTTTCTATGGCTTTTGGGCAATGGCTACAAGATGATCAATACTATTGCATTCAAAACACCTAGCCTTGAAGAGTGAGGAACTTTGTCTTCCTTTCTTGAATAGAGGTTTCTTCTCTCTTTTGTTGAAACCTTTTTTGTAGAATTTTTTGAACTTTCGAACCACTAAAGCCATGTCTTCATCTTCATCATTTTCATCCTCATTGTTGGATGAACTTGCTTGCTCTTCCTCATTTAATTTGAGTACGACACCTTTTCTTCCCTTCTCTTCTTCTTCCATTTCATTTGATCTCTTTATCTTCATTTCATAGGTGAGAAGGGATCCTATGAGCTCTTCAATGGGAAGAAGTCTCAAATCTTTGGATTCTTCTATGGCAAGAGTTTTTTGTTACCATGCCTTTGGAAGTGCATCAAGAACTTTTCTATTTACTTTTCCCCTTGTGTATTCTTCTCCATATGTCTTTAGCCTATTTGTAATGTTGGTGAATCTTGTGAACATGTCACTAATGATTTCATTTTGCTTCATCATGAATAATCATAGTCTCTCACCAACATGGCCAATTTTGATTCTTTTGCTTGATTTGTGCCTTCATGAATGAGTTCTAACAATTTTCATATTTCATGAGCCAAATGGCATCCGCTCACTCTATTGTACTCATTTGCATCCAAATCATAACTTAATATATTTATGGCTTGAAAATTGAGAGCCATTTTTCTTGAGTCATATTCGTCGAATTCTTCAACCTTCTTGACTCTTCCATCCTTTTGGGGAACAACAGGTCATTTTTCTACAATACTCCAAAGATCAAAGTTAATAGAGCAAATATAGATTTTAATCCTTGACTTCCCAAAAGTATAATTAGTGCCATTAAAAAAAGGAAGTATATTTGTAGAAGAGTCTTCTACATAAGGTAAGTTTGAAATACTACCCATTTTATAAACAAACTTTTGCTTCTTAGGATGTTAAGCCTTTTGAAAGAAGACTTGCACTGATACCAATTGGAAAACTTTAGAGGGGAGGGGTGAATAAGGTTTTTGGCTAGTTAAAAACCTTTTGCACAATTAAAATATAGAACCTCCGATTTTGTTTGAAGAAGAATTTAATAACTCCTTTTAGTAAAATTCCTAACCAAACAAAATCTCTTTATTTATAAAGAAAAATCAAACAATAAATATAGAGATAATGAGCAAATCACAAAAGAGAGAGAGACAAAGAATTTATAGTGGTTCACTCTCTCAATAGAGCTACATCCACTACCTTGAGACTTAGCTCAAGGATTTCACAAATTCCTCTAGTCATAAGTCCTTACAAAAATACCACAATAAGGATCACTATTCAAGGGTTTTTAACATAAACCTCAAAGTTCACAAAACAATACAGGATAATCAAAATATTAAAAGATCACCCAAAGGGTCTTCACAAAATCTTTGTTCACAAATTAGATGTGAGAGAAGATTTGGAATAATATTACCAAAAGAGTTTGAGATAAAGAGAATACAACCTTTTGAAGTGCTTCTTCAAGCTTCCCTTCTTCCTCTTTAAAAATTGATCAAACAATATAGCTCCAAGAAGTTTTTCTTTTGAATAATAAATTGATGATTGAAAATATCTTTTAATGCTCTTAAATGTGTTTTATAAACTACTTCAGCTACTATACATTTATGGCTGATCAATGGCCCTTTTATATGTGAAGGTAAAAAACTAGTCGTTACTGTCAGCAGCAATGATTATTTTTTAACAGTAAAAAAAGAAATCGGATGACCAACTTTGGAAAGTGGACGTACGATTTTCTAAAGAGACCAGATGACCGATTTTCTTAAAAAGAAAATATAGGAAGACCGATTTTTCTATATGCTTAAAAATTTTTAGACGACGGATTTAAAAATCGGATTACTGGTTTTTTATGAGAGTCCAAAAATTAGGATGTCCGATTTTCTAAAGAGACCGATTTTCTTCAACATAAATTGGATGACTGATTTTTATACTTAAAAAATTTTGGACGATCGGTTTTCCCTTTTTTTGTGAAAAGTTGTAAAACATAGATTTTCCTTCACTTTCAAAATATGTATTCTTGATGCAAGAGCTTATAAAATATTTAACAACTTTAAATCATCAAAGCTTTATCAAGAGAACTTGGTTTTCAAGAATAATTTCTCAAAAAAATATTTCTTCTAAGGGGCTAACGTAATTTATCAAAAATCAAAGAAACAAGTTAGAGAGTTTTACATAAATACCTTATAAAGCTATCCCTAACTATTGTTCTTGTCTTCAAGGTCTTTCACTTGATCATTTTATCTTCATAAAGTCTTGTAATCTTGAGTGATCTTTTGCTTCTTTGTAGATTACCCTTGAGACTCTGTTTGTGCATCTTTTGTTCTTCTTACAAAACTATTTCTATCATCACAAAGCACAAGTTAATCATAATCAAAACATTACAAATATGCCTTTAGGGCTTACAACGGTGACACCGATTATAAACCCGAATCCCTTCCACCATCGCCCAAACCTCAAAGTTTCAAATTTGAAAAAAAACACCTTACTGAAGAGAGGACAATGGCAGAGAAGAGAGGTGGGTGTGCATAAGCGAGAAATATTTTGGAAGAGGGCAAAGCAAGGATGCTATACGAAAAGTGCTTTGAGGAGGAAGAGAAACAAAAATGTATGTCTCGGTCACTTTGGTTTGATGAGGGAGAGAGATTGTTGTTTTGTGGGAAAAGTTTGTACCAAATACTTGGCAAAAAATTTTCCAACTTTGAGCTAAAAACTTGTGTTTATTTTCTTTTATTTTGCCCAAAAAAAATAATATATAACAAATGTTATTATAGGTACATTTCGTTATAAGGCTTATTTAATGTGGTAATTGTCAAATATTATAATATAGACAGATGGTGACATTTGATAAAGAATGTCACTAAAAATATGTCACTAAATCCGTATTTTCTTGTAGTGTAATCTCTCTTTCTCTTCCACTTTATCTTTTTCTTCAATCTCAATGCTTTATTTTTCAATGTTCTTATCACTCATGAGATCACAAGAATCCTTATTGGATGTTTGTTCCTCAATATAGTTCAACACTTTCTTCAACTACCTCTTTAGCTTGTAGAAGCTTATTCACCTTTTGATACTCTTCATTCTTTGATGGTTTCACGGATTTCAACTTTGTAACTCTTTGAGATGGAATGGAGAGTTGCTTTTCCTTCTTAGACCTCGCTTTTGAATTTATCTTCTTTTGAGCCTCAACATAATTAACTCCATAATTCAATCTCATGTCTTCTTTCAAATCTCTCCAAGTGGTGATGGGTTTCTTTCCTTATTTCCTCTTACACTCTTCATTATATTCCCATGTACTCATAGTATAGGGAGTGAAAGATTCTAAGGCTAATGATATTTTTTTTCCTCTATTATGTCATAGATTTGGAATAACTTTCCCACTTCTCCCTCCGATTATTGTTCTGGTTCAAATACTCCAAGGAAAATGGGTAGCTTCAACTTGTTGTAACTAGGAGGTCTTTATGCATTTTCCAAATTTTGAGAACTTCCTTTACAAATATATCCTCCATAGTTATAACTATCATGATACTCATTATACATGTTTTCACCATAAATTCCAGCACCATAGCTATGCTCATAATGATCATAACCATTATGGTATCTTTCAATATCCCCTTTTCTTTATGGAACCTGTCATCCATTTTCACATAATTTTCTTCATTTCTAATTTTTTTCCTTGGAACCATTTCATAAGAGCCATCAATAGCACAATTTCTAGCTCCAAATCTATTGCCCTCAAAGAAATCATGAGAATTATGCTCAAAATATTTAGCATAGGAAAAGAGTTACCAACTCTAATTAGTCTTCTAGAAGTGAAGTTTTCCATCTCCATGATAGTTCCATCATAATTATTTACTCCATTGTCACCACCATTCTAGAAGTTATGCATGTCTATTATAAGCATGGAATGATAATCCTCTTGTTTCCTCATGGCTTCCATCATTTGCCTGTAAGTTGTAGTATTCTATTATACTCCCTTGCCATGTAATCCTTTGTTATATGATAAATTTTTATCTGGGTAACCTGCACAAAAAGACAAAGAAAATGACCTGCCATCACTCCCTTAGTGTATCTGCTCATGATAATGATTACTCAATGCACTCGTGTTTAAACTCTCTAATGGCTTTTATAAAGATAGGCTCAGCCTCTTGCCTTTTTCCCAACTCTCAACTCATAAGGTTCTTAAGATCCTTCAAGTTTCTTTACCAACTCAACCAAAATAATCAACTCAATCAAGTAAAACAATTAATGGAATTAATTGGCAACAAAAGAGTTTAAAGAGGAATTCTATCAAACACTTGTTGTGTAAATACTTTCAAAATTTTTTCCAAGGAATTGAGCTAATAAAAGTCATTGATCATCAAAGAATGAATAAGCACATTCAAAAAGGAAGCAATTAGAAGCCAAACCTAACATAATTCAAAGTAAAGTTAAGCTAATCGAGAAGAAATATTACTAAAACCAATTTCCAGAAACAGGGGAATGATACCCTGTTACTAAAATCTTAATATCTCAATGAATATAATTCCACATCGAGTCAAAACAATTTAAAACGATGTACAACTCGAATAGGATGAATTTAAGTAAAAATTTTGATTGATATGAATTAGTAAAATATAAGATATGATTGAACTAATCCACATGCTTTGAATAGACACAAGTTCTGGACATATCAAAAATTTTGATTTAATTGGCCAACCAATTCAAGTCTAAATTTAATAAAACCAATTGCAAACGATCCCCAACTCAAAGGATATCAAATCCACCAAAACATTTCACACAAGAAATCACAATAAAAAAAATTGAATTCATTCCATCTTTTTGACATAATCTTTTTATACGAATTTCGCATCATCTTCATGAATTTTTCTTTGATCATCCTATATATATGTATATATATACATATATATGTGTTTATATTATTTATATGTATATATATATATGTTCATATGTATATATATGTATGTATGTTTGTATATATATATATATGTATATTTTTTTTATATATGTATGTATATATGTATATATATGCATATATATACATATAAACATATATATGTGTGTGTGTGTGTATGTACAATGCAGAAATTAACACAATTGAGCTTACTTGAAAGTAGCTCTTATACTAATTTGATGTGAATAAGGATTTACAAGGTTTAAATCTTCACATTCAATACCCAAGGATCTTTGTCTTCAATAGGGTTTGAAAATTCATCATACTCAAACAACCTTTAGCCTTCTCTAAAGATCTCTTAAATCCATGATAAGCTTTCTTTCCTCTATAAGCCAATTCAACATTAGAGATTGATACCCAACACCTAATTACACTCCTATAGAGAAGACCTAAACCAAATGACAAATTCACAAGAATGTGAGTATCAAAGGAAGTAGAAATTTAGATGATCAATTAGATTTCCATTGACCTCCAATCTATGAACATAGCCAACCACGTCTTGACACGCGTGGTTGGCTATGTTTTTCCTTGTTTGACCTTCAAATCGTTCGAACGGGCTATTTTGTTTTCATTAAAACTGTAGATATTTCTCTAGCTTTCCAATTCATCTTTAATAACCTAAATTGGACTTCTATAACACATGTAATAGCCATTTTACCGAAATGTATCATCTTGGCAATCGAAGGTAGAATGTTCAGTTTAAAATTGGGGATCAGATATCCAAATGAACTCATACAGGATTGAGCCATACCATTCTGGTAACCTCTGGAAGTCTTCTACAATCTTCATGAAGGTCACTTGTCCTTTTGAAGTCTTTAAAAGCTCTAAAATGGAGTTCTTCAAAAATGGATCCAAAAATTCAAGAAATTCCAGCTTGCTTCTATTGCAACCATTCTTTTAACTCTAATTCTTGGATTTGAATCTTCCAAGAATTCTTGCATATCCGTTTTCATATCAGAAGAGGGGCTCACAGTTTGGGTTCATCACCAGGTACGGGCTGGTAGGTGCCCAAAAACCTCGTAACCTAGTTTTGTTTTGAGGCATAAGGTATATATTAAATCGAATATTCGTATGATTTTGCAGTTGGTATTGATTATGGGATTCTGGACTTGTTTCTGACCTTCCCGTATACATGACATGTTTTAGAAATTTTGGTTTTAGAGTTGCACTGATGTGTCTTGATTCACTTAGACTTCCCAGCTACACTCGAACCCAACGTTGTTTTATGCATTTGATTTTCGAAAATCATAAGACAAAATTTTCGTTGCATAAAACTTGCTATGAAAACTTTCTTGTGCACATATACTTACTGATTTTCAAAACACAATAGCACACACATGAACTCACTGAGCTTTCTAGCTCACACTCTTTTATTACATGTTTTCAGATTACCTGGAATCGGGGACAAAATAAAAGTTCCATGGCATCGCCCGTTCTGAAGAGTTAGCTAGTATGAACAATGTATATGCTTCTGAGAACTTTTTGTGACCTCTTATCAGGTTCAGAAGTGTATTTGTTCTTAGGTACTTTCAATCTTATGTTTTAACCAGTTGTATTAACGTATACTGATATAGTAATGTAAAGTTTGATTTAGCTATTCACAGGATTTTATCACTTTTATTACCATATTTCTCCAACGAGACAAGTATTCGTATGTCTTAGTGCTGAGAGGCATGCTGGTACCTTACTCAGCCGCAATAGACCTAGCAGAGAGGTTAGGGGTATCACAAGAATAAGGGGAGGAGAAAAGTTGCAGGGAGTGGAAGAAAGATAGAGAGCCTGACCCTCGGGGTGGAGTGCATTTCTAACTCTCTTTAATGAGCTCTTGCCACTCTCCTCGATTAAAGACATCTCAAATCCTCCCAATTAATGATGACAGCTATCAAGATATCAGAAACCCTAATATTTTATTTTGTTTTCTTCCTTTTTTTGTTTAGAATTTTTATCGAGTGAAACCCTAAAGGGGTGCTCAAATTTCAATAAGAAGAAATATAATACGTCGTCATTTTATTTATTTAGGCACAATACGACATCATTTCATTTAGTTGAGATAAAATTTGTTAGCCCTAAGGGTGACAATTCTTGTTTTAATTAAATGACAAATATTGATGTGCACTAATTGATCCTTGATATGACAAGAACTTTTGTGTTAGAAGATGAAGTCTTCATACCAAGTGCTAAAATGTTAAAGGCAAGAAGATTCAGGATGAATTCAAGCCAAGAATAAAATATTGAAGAGTTAAAATAGGGTTTGTGTCTACTAAGGTATATTTTGTACACCCTTATCACAATCCTCTTTACTTTAATATACATTGATAAAGCTCAGTCTACAAGATTTTCAAAATGGAGAAACTGTCTTTGAAACCTAATTTGACTTTTAAGGTCAAATGCGTTTTTACAAAAAGGTTTTTATGTGAGAAAAAATGTTTTAAAAATGTTTAATTCTTTGTGTTGAAGTGTTTCATGATTATATATTCTTGATTGAAGGTTTAGTTATATTATTCTTCAATTTGAAAAATCTATAAGTGAGTACTTAAGACACTTATAGTTGATTGTTTTATTTAGACTTCAAAAATGGTTTGCTAAGTATAAGTACGGATGTCCGAAGTTGAGTTTTCTGGGCCAAAGTTTGAAGGTTCGGATTACACCTTGAAAGTTTGCGCGTCCGAAGTTGAGTTTTCTGGGAGAAGTTTAAAGATTCAAATGACAAGTTTGGATAACCTCTTGAAGGTCTGGACGTCCGAACCTATCCGGAACAAGTCAAAGCTAGCCGTTTTCTGCACGTTTAAAGCCTCTCTATTAATATCAGGCCTCCATTTTGAAATCTAGTCACTCAGTATTCGTTTCTAAACATTTCCTAAGATTTCTAGAATCAAAGCATTCATTATATTCAGCTTTGTTATTGTTTGTTGAGTAAAAGAGTAATAAGAGATTGTGGTACTTCATTTGGTTATAATGTACCACAAATAGTGTGATTTCTTCATCTCTTATTCTGTCATATCAATGTTGGCAAGGCAAGGAGTTGTAAAACCCAAATGTACGGAAGTGATCCTTGTAGTTGTGTAAGAAGAGAGTAGTTGAGATGTAAAACCCATTTTTGGTTAATCCACTGTTGTAAGGATTGTTTTTTCATGTCATCTTTGTGAGAAAGGAAGTTAGTGTGAGATTGGACAATCCTTGGGTGTGACTCAAGGTAGTGGATGTAGACCATTGGTAAGGTCAAATTAACCACTATAAATCGTTGTGTTCTTCTCCCTTTCTTTACTCTTGTTATTTTGCTATTACTTTTGTTCTTTATGTTTTTCCTACTGTTCTTGTTGTCTTCATGTGTTTATAAAAAAAACATTTTCTTAAAGTAAACTAAGAGTTTTAATCAAAAACTTCTCCAACCCCTCCCCCTCCCCCCCTCCCCCCTTTAGATTCTTTCAAATTAATTGGGCACTTTTTGAAAACTTTTGGAAACGTGAGGATGAATTTCATGAGATAAAGGTATATATTGACTTTTATATCTTATATACCCTAACTTTATAATTAATTGATATTTAGTACATAATCCTTTGTTTGCCCTTTTGGAGAAACCTATGTCCTTTTATGTAAGGATGGCAGCGGTTCTGATTCTGAACGGTAACCGTCGCGATTATATGACCGATTATGTAATCGACGGTAGTTTCGTTAGGATTTGGTATTCACTAAGGTCGACCAATACTGAAATCAATAGGTTTTGGTAAAAGAATTTTACCGACGGAAAAAACCAATACCAATACAGAATGTTATATTTCATTGTCTTTGTATTGTAATTAGTTTTTATGTTTAACATGTTTTGGAATTCATGTACTTTTATTTGAGTTTTTGTTACTTTTTTGTAGTTATTTGTGTACTATAATTTATATTTTATTGTTTTTTGTTGTTAAACAATTATATTTAATTTGTGAGTTTTTTTTTTTTTTTTAGATTTTTGTGACAATTTTAGAATTTAGTTTTGGTTTTAAAATAAAAATAAAAAATTTTATTTTTTTAATTGGTAACCGATTCGGTAATCGATTGGTCATTATCAAATGATTTCAGTATTGATAACAAGAAAAGTTACCGATTGATAAATGGTACAAAATTGTAATCAATCAAACAAACGATAATAATAGCAATAACGGTTAATTTGTCAGTTACCGTATTTTTGTCATTTCTACCTTTATGTTTATATTAGTGCTAAATAAAATAAAATAATCCTAAAATTCCAGAAAAAATTTGAGTGGGATGAAATGGCCCTAATATATGTATTGTAAACGCTTATAAATATAACCTTGATATTCATCATAAATTAATTGTAAACCCCTAGCCCCCCCCGCCCCCCCCAATCACCCCAAAATGCATCATAAATCACCCAAAAACGATCCTAAATTATCCATAGTTAAACCTTAACACCAATACATTTCCATTATGTTACCAAACTAAACCCACCATAAATTTAATTTTTGAGCGGGATGAAATGGGCCTAAATTATTTATAAAAACTAAAAAAAAACTATAATTCATCAAAAATTATTTGTAACCTTAAATCGCCCAAAATCACCACAAGTCACCCCTAACATTCACGAATTCATATAACTGAAAACTAAAACCTAATTTAACCTACAGTTTACTCCAAAAACCGTATATTAAACCTAAATTTCATTCAATGGGATAAAATAATCCTAAACTAACCCTAAATTTACCTTGTATGTTTTGGTATTCTTGTGCATGAAAACTTTGATGGTTATGCTAATTAATATAGTATGATTGGTGATGGGGGCTTTTACAAACTGAAACATCCATTATTCTAGCATCACATTATCAACCAAATCTTTTGAGTTTTTTGAGCCAAAAGTGCAAAAAAGTTTAGCCCTAAAACTTTCCAAAGAGAAGCACGAAACCCTAAATGCAAGCAATATACCATGAAAACTGCCCAATGAAGGTTATTCATTTATAAAACTTCATAAAAATTAAAAAAATTAAAAAAGCATAAAATACAACTTAGTAGCAGTTAAACCAAGAAAAAACAAAAGGAACTAAGATGAAACATCAGAACAAACAAGAAAAGAGCAAGCACCCTACCACTACTATAACTTAGTTTTCTTGATCTTGATTAGCACCAACTAGCACCAAGACTAAAAAAAATTTTAAAAGAACTCATTAAGTTCTTGCAATGGAGATGAAAGAGCTAATGAACACTAACTCCTTCCTCTTCATGTTTGACAGCTCCTTCACCCTTTCATCAATCTCTATGAGGAGGTCGGAAGATGTTAGAAGGGATTGCTCCATAAGGTCCATATGGTTTTCACCACTTGTTAGCTCCTTTCCCCGACAGTGCGCTCAAAGGAGAAGGCGAAGTTCATTCTTCTCCTCCAGGCAGACCTTCTGCTAGTGTTTGTACATAGCGTGCAGCATCAGAGAGGAAGCAAGGAGAGGGGGTCTCCTAGGTTTGAGTGAGATTTTGAGTGGGCAATGGGGAATTGGGACTGGTCTCATGAGCCATTGTCAAGAAGAAATTTGAGTGAAAGAGTATAAACTCAGAAAGCCATAAGAGAAATTGTGCGTTAAGTGGCTTAACATTTGAGCTTCCTAATAGGCAAATTGGGAGTGCCTTCTCTCTCTCTTCCTCTCCATCAGACGCGACAACCACCCCACTCGAGTATATTGAAAGGTGTAAGCGGTTGTAGTAGGGCCTCCCCTTCTTAGCCGTTAGTTCAAGTTTTTTGTTGTTGTTCTTCCTGGAAAGTTGTTTCTTTTTTTCATCAGCTATATAATACACAACTTAATGATGTATAGAATACTATTAGTAATTAAATAATCATATAATACTTGTGTAATGCTTAATATTAATCATGTAATAGACTAATATATATCATGAGACATAATAACGTATAGAGAAATTGAATATTTATACTCATAAATTATTTTTATTTTTCTCTTTATAATTACAAACTTTAATTTATTTTTTTTAGTCGTAAACTATTTTTACTTTTTTATTTTTAGTCATAAACTTTAATTTTATTTTTTTCTAGTCATAAAATTTTTTTCTTTAAAAATAGCCATGAACTATATTTTACCCCTCAAATACAGTTATGTACTATCTTTAATAAACTGTTATATCTCAGAGGTCAAAAATAGTTCATGACTATCTTTTAAAAAAAATAGTTCATAGGCTAAAAAAAATAAGATCAAAATTTGTGGATATAAACAAAAAAGTAAAAATAGTTCGTGGTTAAAAAAGATAAACTTAAAGTTTGTAACTATAAAAAAAAAAAAAAAGCGAAAATTATTTATGACTATAAATAATAAATTTCTTATATATATACACATGTATATATATGTGTATATATATATATAAATATATGTATATACATATATATTATAAATATATGTATATACATATATATATATATGTATATATACATATATATGTATATATATGTATATATACATATATATGTATATATATGTATATATTTTACAAGGAATCAGCATGCAGAATTATCAGAATTATCAGAAGTATTATTTATCTGATCTATTTCTGATTCTGAACTAAAACTTCCAGAATCTTCTGATTCTAAAAATAATTTTTCTAAAGAATCTTTTATTTCTTGACTAATATCTAAACTATTATTCTTCTTCTTTATTTTACATTTATTACCATAATGTCCTATTAGCTTACATTTATAACACAAAATATTATTTTTATTTTTTCTGTTTTCTAATCTATTAGTTTTTCTTTTTAATTTTTTCTTTTGTCTTTTTAAATAATTATTATCTTTTCTATAGTTTCTTATGAATTTTCTTTCCGATGAAATTTCCATCCCAAATTGGCTACAAAATTGACCTAGTTGTCTTCTTTCTGTTAATCTTTGTCTTTTAATTTGTTGATTTAATTTAATTTCATTACATAGGGCTATACCCTCTTGTACACAAGTGCCTATTTATACATATATATGTATATATATATGTATATATGTACATATATATATACATATATTAAAACTCTCTCTCTTGTAAACTCTGATTTCTACTAAATAAAAGAAGATTGAAGCTTTCAAGCATATCATCCCTGGTAAGTTTTCTTATTATAAATTTTCTTATTTTATTTTGATATGATTTGATTAAGCCTGCCATTAGGCTAAATCTAATGATATCAAAATAAAATAAGAAAATTTATAATAAGAAAACTTTAATAAGAAAACTTACCAGGGATGATATGCTTGAAAGCTTCAATCTTCTTTTATTTAGTAGAAATCAGAGTTTACAAGAGAGAGAGTTTTAATGCTATCCATGCTATCTTGGTCCTTTCCTTGTGAATGAGTTACCATCCTTTTATAGGCATAGAAAGGACCTGACTCTATATTTTCTATCTATTCTAATTTACTTCGGATTTTAAGTCCGAATAGTGCTACTACTATTACATTATTGAGGTGGACCCTATGAGAGTACAATAATTGCTATTACAATGCTATTACAATAGTTCCAATGAGAACTGTTCAAAATTTTGTCATATTATCTTTTTATTTGAAAATTTCTTTTCTTGCCTGTGCTTCAATATCTCTGGCCATTTGGTGAATATCTTCTTCTGAAATATCCTCCATATTAGGGTCTTGAGATTCTCTAGCTAAACAATCTTCATTTGAAGAGCCTGTCATCGACACATCTGATTTATTATCTTCAATCAGATTCTTAACCAGATCTTTCTTCAATTCCTCCATATAGGATCGGATTAAATCTTCTTCAGTTATGACTTCTTTTTGTAATTTTAATTTTGTGGCAATATGATGAAAAGGACTCATTTCCTTTATCTCTCCTTTTTCTTTCATTCTATGATATGTATCATTCTTATTATGGATTTCATCCAGTATATTCTGTCCATGAATTTGATTCATTTCTGGGTTGATTTCAATCAACCTGTCCCAAAATCTACTATGAGTAACTCTTTTGAGACATGGTATATTCTGCTTGGTATGACCTACTTCTGGTGTCCATTTCCCAGAATGATATCTAATTAATTTTTCCTTTTTATCATCAAGACAAATTTGTGTTAAAATGCCACCATAACCTATTTCTGAGGCATCTGTTTCAATAATTTTCTGCCAATTAGGATTAGCCAATATTAAACAGGGCAGTATTTTTATTTTTGCTTTTATTTTCTGGACTATTATAGTATGCTGTTCTGTCCAGGGTTTAGGATTATTTTTTATTCTATCATATAAAATAGTTGTATCATAAGCTAAATTTTTATAATATGGTAAAATATAATTTAAACTGCCTAAAAATCTTTGTAACTGAGATTTGTCTAAAATTTCATCTGGAGATTTTGATGCAAAATCTATACTTCTATTAATAGGAATTATTTTCTCTTTTTCAATATTATGACCTAAAAATCTTATGTTGGTCTGGATAAAATCATTTTTGGTTTGGAAATAACTAAACCATTTTGTAGGACTAATTTTCTAAATATATCCAAATGTTCAAAATGTTGTTGAATATTTTTAGAAAATACTAAAATATCATCTTTATAGACTATTATAAATTCACTATAAGGAATAAAAATATCATTCATTATCTTCTGAAATTCTGAAGGTGCATTTTTTAATCCAAATGGCATGACCTTCCATTCAAAATGTCCTATTGGAACATTAAAAGCTGTTTTATATTGGTCATTTTCAGCTATCTGAATCTGCCAATATCCTGATTTTAAATCAAATTTAGATAATATTATTGCCTCATATAATCTGTCTAACAAATCCTTTTTATTAGGGATTGGATGTCTAATCCATTTTAATACTTTATTCAGGGGTTTATAATTTATTACCAATCTTGGTGCCCCTCTTTCTATTTCACTATGTTTATTAACATGAAATCCTGTACATGACCAGGCAGAGTTTGATTCTTTAATTAATTCTTTCCTTAATAAAGAAGTTATTTCTTCTTTACATAATTATAAATATTTTGAATTCATTTGGCAAGGTCTTGCCTTTGTTGGTATATTACTTTCATCAAAATTATCTATATATGGAAGATTAACAATATGGTTTTTTCTGTTCCAAAAAGCATTTGGATGATCATTACAAATTTCTATTGAAATATTATTTTGAATTTTCTTAATCTTATCCTGTAATTTAGGATTTTGTAAAACTTCATCAATATTTAAAGAATTTATTTCAAAATTAAGAAAATTAATTTGATTCTGTTTTCTAAGAATAAAATCTCTGATTTCATTAACAAATCTGGTATTTGATTCAGTTATGAATTGAAAAGATACCAGGGTTTTCTCATAAGTGCCTATAATGCAATCTGTTCCAATATGAGTAATAGGGAAAATCTTCTTTACAAAAGGAGTGCCAAGTATAACTTGGTTAGGTATATTTTTTGCTAATAAAAAACTTTTAGAAATGCAAACTTTATTATTACAGATATATGCACGTGGTAATTTAAAATTAATTTGTAATTTTTGTCCACCAGCATGTCTTAGACTATGAGTAGTTTTTTCAAAATATTTAGTGGGAATTATACCTTCTTGTATGACACTAATATCTGCACATGTGTTTATTAATGCAGTTAATTCCATAATTTCATCATGATTTATTAATAATGTGATTTTAACGTAAAACTTAAAAGATGTTATTATATATAAGACTGAAAGAAAATTTTATTCCCCAATATTATTTATATTATCAAATGTATTTTGTTTTATTAAAGTAGTTTCTCTATTTGTTTCTAAATTTTAAACTCTAGTGTCTAGATTTTTATTAAATTGTTTTAATAATTTGATTTCATTTTTAAGAGCATTAATTTCTTCATATAAATCATTTATTGTACTAGGTGATTTTTGAGAATTATTATTCTTTTGTTTCATCATTTTACAAACATCTGACATCGTATAAAGATTATTATTTACTATTAATTCTAATTCTTCTTTATTTGTACTAGAAGATAGAATATCATCTATTTGTTCAATTATTCTGGACCTTAATTCTTGGTCTTTTATTAATTTTAAAAATTCTAGTATATTGTTATTACTTAAAACATTTATATCTGATTCTCTAAACTGAGACATGATTTTATAATAATCATTATCATATTTTTCAGAACTAATTTCCTTTTTACAAGGTATGCAGCATGAAGAATTATCGCAATTATCAGAATCATCAGAAGTATTATTTATCTGATCTATTTCTGATTATGAACTAATGCTTTCAGAATCCTCTTATTCTAAAAATAATTTTTCTAAAGAATCTTTTATTTCTTGGCCAATATCTAAAACTATTAATCTTCTTCTTCATATTAATTTTATTAGCGTAATGTCCTATTTGCTTACATTTATAACAGACAATATTACATTTATCTTTTCTTTTTTCTAATCTATTAGTTTTTCCTTTTAATTTTTTATTTAATTTTTCTTGCGAATATCTTCTCTTTTGTCTTTTTAAATAATTATTATCTTTTCTATAGTTTCTTATAAATTTTCTTTCTGATGGAATTTCCATCCCAAATTGACTACAAAATTGACCTAGTTGTCTTCTTTCTGTTAATATTTGTCTTTTAATTTGTTGATTTAATTTAATTTCATTACATAGGGCTATACCCTCTTGTACACAAGTACCTATTAAATTTCCATAAGTATAATTTTCATAAGGAATAGTCATTCTATCTTTCCTAAGAGTTTTCTTTACTCTTTCTGCGAATAAATTAGGTAGTCCATCTATGAATTTTGACTTCCAATGTATACTATTACTTTCTGGTAATTCCATGACTCTATTAAGAAAAGCATCTTTATACCATCTAAAATCAGATAGTGTTTTACATCTTAAGTTTTGTAATAAGGTACGAATATTTTCGCTATTATCCGATATTCGTCCTGTGAAATGTTCTAATATGGTGACTACTAATGTGTAAACTGAATTCTCAGTTATTTGATTTCCTTCTTGTTTTATATTTTTAAGAATTTCTTTTTTATTTTGGGGAGATAAATAATTATCCCACCAAACTTTTAGTTGTCCAGTAAATCCTGCAACTATCATTTTTGCTATATTACTATCAGTATTACCAATTGTTTTGCTTATAGTACTATACATTAACATTCTATGAGCCAAATTATAAATTTGTTTTTCTGTATAACCATCTAGATTCCATTCATAAATACATTTTCCATTGTAACTATTATTACCTATGTATTCCTGTTCTTCATGTAGAATATCTACAAGAGAAGGTCTATTATAATAATGTATCCTTTGAGTTGATCTATCAGCAAATTTATTTAATTTAATTATTTTATCATTTATAACGGTCTTATAATCCTTATTTTCTTCAAATTTTTTTGAAAATTCATTTTCGAAGGTATTTATTTTTAATTGTTTAAATTTGTTGTCTATTAACATCTCTAGATCTGACATTGTTTTAAATTTATAATTTTTTATTTCAGGTGGAGGTTGAAGTGTTGGGGTTGCTATAAATACTTTCTTTCCCAAGGCATCTATATTAGATTTTTCTAGTTTTTGTATTAATATATCTATTCTCTTATGAAGAGATATAATTTGTTCTCCTAAAACATTTAAATAAATATTTGTATAATTTTGTTGTTCTATTATTTTATTTATTTGTTTTACAGTAATAGTTAATGTATCATCTTCAAATAATTTTGAAAATGCTGTAAAACTTACTATATTATTTTCTTTTTCCATATAAAATGATTGTTGTGGAGGAAAGATTCCTTTTATGATATTACCATTCAAAAGCTTATAATCTCTTTCTAACACAGAAATATAAGGTTCAATATAATTAGACATAAACCACGGAACAAAAGGAAATAAAATATTATGATAAGACAAAAATTTATAAAATTCATCAGAAATATAATTTCTTAATTCAGTATCAAAATTAGGGAAAAAACACTTTATAAATGGTTCCCATCTTGGTAAATAAAATTCTGTTCTAACTTTTTGCCTGGCCAAAGATCCAGGGGTAAAATCTATCTTAGTTTTATTCATAATGAAAAATTCATTTCAGATTCGGTTATTTCCGCATCTTTAGTGTTATAAACACCTTTGACAATATTTTCTTTATTTTTAAATAATTTTTCTACATGATGATTATTCTCATCACGTTCACTTACTTGTGAAGTAGAAACTCTGTAGGGAATATGATCCCTATCTTCTATGAGAGGTGAAGTAAAAGAATGATCAGAATAAGATCTAGTAGAATAAGATCTTGGGATATTACCCAACTTTGATGGTACATATTATCCATCTGTATATAAACAATTCCTTCTGGAGTTTGCTCAATATGATCAATATTATGTTCAGTTTTAGACTGGATATGACCAGTTCTTTCAAGTTTCCATTGCTGAGGCGTAGGGATTTCATCCCATTTAATAATTCTTCTAGTATAAATTTTTGATCTATTCAAGTTTGTTTCAATCAAAACAGTTTCATTAATCTTTTTATCCATTAATTTACAATTATGATTTAATGTAAATAATGGTTTATAATATATTTTATAGCAAATACAAATTAATTCTGAGCCAGAAGCATAGTTATATCCATGTGTTTTAACATTTAATGTTAATGTATCAAGGATATTTATATCACTTAAAGATAATGAAAGATTAGGATAGACATTAAAATAAACAGGGCCATGTGCCAAACTTGATTGAATAACACCTATTAGTGATTGTTTCCAATTTAAATTCCTAGCATCTCTTAGACATGCAATAAAACTTTCTGGTAAACCTTCTAATGTTAGAGGTTTAAATGCATTTTGAACTAATCCAATATGCATAAATTTATATATGTTTTTATAATGATTTAGGTCACTATGATTTAATAATTTAGTTTCAGTTTCTTCATCATCTAATGAGACAGATTCTTCAGTAGTTTTTACTACTTGTTTTAAACCCAATTTTTCAAAAGTTCCTAACTGATATACAGTTTTTAATTCAATTTTAGGAATTGTCCACTTATTAAGTTCTTCCAACTTATCAGGAATATCCATTTCTTGTTTATGAGTATTTTTAAGTTTTCTTTTATTTTTGCTTAATAAATTCATTTGAATTTAATGATTTCATGTTAAACTATGAATCACATATATCACATACCCACATGGTTCTGATACCAAGTTGGTCCGGTAGTAGTCATCCATGTAAGAGTGCAGATTAAAAGGATCTTTTTACAGGAGATCTAGATCTGTCAACACAATTAAAGAAAGATAAATCCGGGATCAACACCTTAATACGCCTTCCTACGGCTTTCACTCAGGCTAACCCTTATCTTTTAGTAATTGCGGCCAGTTCCAAATCTCCTAACCCAAACCTTGAATTCCTACATTATACTATACAACCAGACAAAAGAGGATCTTCACAATATAGTTACGATGATACATGTGATGTCATAGCTTAACATGATTTTATTTAGCCTGCCATTAGGCTAAGTCTAATGATATCAAAGTAAAATAAGAAAATTTATAATAAGAAAACTTTAATAAGAAAACTTACCAGGGATGATATGCTTGAAAGCTTCAATCTTCTTTTATTTCGTAGAAATCAGAGTTTACAAGTGAGAGAGTTTTAATGCTATCTATGCTATCTTGGTCCTTGCCTTGTGAATGAGTTACCATCCTTTTATAGGCATAGAAAGGACCGGACTCTATCTATTCTATCTATTCTAATTTACTTCAGATTTTAAGTCCGAATAGTGCTACTACTATTACATTATTGAGGTGGACCCTATGAGAGTACAATAATTGCTATTACAATGTTATTACAATAGTTCCGATGGGAACTGTTCAAAATTTTGTCATATTATCTTTTTACTTGAAAATTTCTTTTCTTGCCTGTGCTTCAATATCTCTGGCCATTTGGTCAATATCTTCTTCTGAAATATCCTCCATATTAGGGTCTTGAGATTCTCCAGCTGAACAATCTTCATTTGAAGAGCCTGTCATCGACACATCTGATTTATTATCTTCAATCAGATTCTTAACCAGATCTTTCTTCAATTCCTCCATATAGGATCGGATTAAATCTTCTTTAGTTATGACTTCTTTTTGTAATTTTAATTTTGTGGAAATATGATGAAAAGGACTCATTTCCTTTATCTCTCCTTTTTTTTTCATTGTATGATATGTATCATTCTTCTTATGGATTTCATCCAGTAAATGTAATAAGGTACTCCTTTGTAAAACTCCCTAATCTTACTCTTTGTTTATTGATCATATATGAAGCTCCTTTTACGATTTTCTCAAATATAACCTTTTGTTAAAATCTAAGTATTCTTGACTGAAGTTGTGATGTTTTTGAAAGGTTCGTGTTCTCTCTAAAATGATTGTCAAGAATGCATGTTTTTGAAACAATAAAGAAAGCTTATGTCTTAAAAAAACTTGGCTGAAAAAAATAAAAAAATTTCGGTCATCCGGTTTTAGAACCGGTTGTCCGATTTTTTTTCTAAGTCAAAAAATCGGCAGTCCGTTTTTCAGATAGACAAGTCCGAATCTTTCTGTCCAAGAACCGGTCGTCCGATTTTAGGAACCGGTCGTCCGATTTTCTTTACTTAAAAAAATCGGCAGTCCGATTTCTAGCGGGACAAGTCCGAATCTTTCTGTTTAAGAACCGGTCATCCGATTTTCACATTTACTGTAAAAAATTATTACCATTACACTGAATGCAACGGTCTCTTTTTTTAAGACAGTATATATAGACTTTTTTATCAGCCATAAAGAAAACAAGTTTGGTGAAATATTCATTGAGAACATTTAAAACTTTTAAGAGCTTCAAAAATACATTTATTGCAAACACTTTCAATCCCAAACAAAAATCTTCTTGAGCTTCATTATTGATCATCATCAAAGAAGAAGAAAGGAGGAGCTTGTAGAAACATTTCATTGAGTTGTACCTATTATTTCTCAAGCTCAAAAGTGGTGACATTGTTCTTAAACCTATCTTTCTTTCTTATTGTTATCAAAGGTTTGTGTTGAAAAAACCCCTTGGGTAATCTTTTGATTTACGTTATGTTGTAGATTGAGGTTGTGTGCAAAACCCTTGTAGGGTGATGCTCATATTTGTAGTTGGTGTAATTTTGTATTTATAGTGGATTTGGAAAATCCTTGGGTGTTAACTCAAGGTAGTGGATGTAAGTCTTTGAGGGAGTGAACCACTATAAATCCTTGTGCCTTTTTCTTTTCTTTCTAAGCTTATTACCTATTTGTCTCAACCACAAAATTTTGTTTGGTTTGGAATTTTATTAAAAGAGTTTTAGAATTCTCTTTCAAACAACATTGGAGGTTTACCCTTTAATTAACAAAGGTTTTTCGATAATTAGTTAAAAACCTTATTCACCCCCCACACCCCCCCCCCCCTCCCCTCCCTCTAAGGTTTTTCAATTGGTATCAGAGCAGGGCTTCTTAAAAAGGACTAACATCCTTGAAGCAAAAGATCTTTACTTTACTATGGCTAATAATTCTAGTTTACCATATGTAGAAGGCTCTTCTCTCCTCTTTTTAATGGAAAAAACTATACTTTTTGGAAATCTCGAATTAAAATATATATTTGTTCTATTAACTTTGACTTGTGGAGCATTATAGAGAAAGGTCCTTACATTCCCAAAATTAATGGAGTAGCCAAGAAGGTTGAAGAATTTGATGAGTTCGACTCAAGGAAGATGACTCTAAACTTTCAAGCAATGAATATTCTTAGTTGTTGCTTGGAAGCAAGCGAATATAATAGAGTGAGCGGATGCGATTCGGCTCATGAAATGTGGAAGTTACTTGAAGTAACTCACGAAGGGACAAATCAAGTAAAGGAGTCAAAGTTAGCTACGTTGGTGAGAGACTATGAGCTATTCATGATGAAACAAAATGAGAGCATTAGTGACATGTCCACAAGGTTCACCAACATCACAAACAGCCTAAAGGCATATGGGAAATAATACTCAAGAGGAGAAGCTAATAGAAAGATTCTTGATGCACTTCCAAAAGCTTGGCAACCAAAAACACTCGCTATTGAGGAATCAAAGGATTTGAGACTACTTCCTATTGAAGAACTCATAGGATCACTACTCACCTATGAAATGAAAATAAAAAGATTGAATGAAATGGAAGATGAAGAAAAAGGAAGAAAAGGCATTGCACTCAAGGCAAATGAAGATGATCAAACATACTCATCAAACAATGAAGATGAGGTTGATGATGATGAGGAAATGGCATTGATAATGAGAAAATTTAAAAGATTCTACAAGAAAGGTTTCAACAATAGAGGAAAGAAACCTCCACTCAAGAAAGGAGGACAAAGCTTATCACTCTTCAAAGTTAGGTGTTTTGAATGCAATAGCACCGATCATCTTGTAGCCGATTGTTCCAAGGCCATTGAAAAGGAAAAGGGAGCTTTAGAAGCCAAGCTTGAGGCATTAAAGAAGAAGAAGAAGAAAGGCAAAGGCCTAATAGGAACTTGGGATCAAGACTCAAGTGAAAATGAAGAAGAAGAAAAGGCCAACATATGCTTCATGGCACTAGAAAATGAGGTATAATCTTCACCTCCTAACTCTTCTAGTATCCTTGATGATGATTGTGATGTTGATCCTAGTTTAATGCTTATTGAAATGTATGATGAGTGCAAAAAGGTTACTAAACGAAACAAAGATTTGAAAAGCAACCTCAATTTTTGTTAGATGAGAATTCAAGACTCATTTGTGAAAATAAAGCTATTCTTGAATCCTTGGAAGTTTTGAAGAAAGAAAAAGAGTGCTCAAATGATGACTTTCAAAAACTTGTTTTAGAAAACAAAAACCTTTGTGAAATGATTTCCTTTCTTGAAAAATGTTTGATTGATTATGATGTCTTAAAGAAAAAGGTGAGTGATCTCACTCTATGTGTTAAAAAGTTCACAAAAGGAAAAGAAAACTTTGAAAAACTTCTTGGCCCTCAAAGATCACCTTTTGATAAAAATGGTATTGGATATACTCATTCCAATATTTTCTCAAAACAAACATGCTTTGTAAAGGCTTTATCATCTCACTCACACCTTTGTTGCACCTATTGTGAAAAGAGTGGTCATAAAGCCACAAAGTGTTTTATAAAGAAAAAGATTGAAAGAGGAGTTAAAACCATTTGGAAGGTTAAAGAAAATCAAACTAACATCCATGGACCCAAAAAGATGTGGGTACCAAAAATCATTTCTATTTCTTCTTTTGTAGGAACACAAATCAAGGCCATCTAAGTGGTACTTGGATAGCGGATGTTCAAGGCACATGACCGGGGACTCATCACTTATGAGCAATCTCAAAAAAACCGAAAGTGGATTTGTCACTTTTGGAGATAAGAACAAAGGAAAAATAATTGGTATAGGCAATATTGGTAACAATTCTTCCTCTCTCATTAAGGATGTTCTTCTAATTGATGGTTTAAAATTCAATTTGCTTAGTATTAGTCAATTATGCGATAGTGGAAAAAAAGTTGTTTTTGAAAGTGATTCTTCCTCTATCATTGATAAGCATGAAAACAAAACTATTTTTGTTGCTAAAAGAACTGGAAACGTCTATGTCTTTCATCTTGAAGATTTTCTTTCTCAAAATTTGAAGTGTTTCTCGGTTCATGATGATGATGCATTTTTGTGGCATAGAAGACTTGGTCACGTTAGTATGGATTTATTAAACCAACTATCTTCAAAAGAACTTGTTAGAGGCCTACCTAAATTTCACTTTGAGAAAACTAAACTTTGTGATGCTTTCCAATTTGGAAAACAAATTAAGACATCTTTTAAATCAAAGAACATGATTTCAACTTCAAAACCTTTGGAACTTGTTCACATGGACTTGATTGGACCAATAAGGACCACTAGTCTCGGTGGTAAGAGGTATGCTTTTGTTATTGTGGATGATTTCTCTAGATTTACTTGGACTTTCTTTTTAAGTGAAAAAGATGAAGCTTTTCATGAGTTTGTTAAACTTTTCAAAAGAGTCCAAACCTCCCTTGATTGTAAATTGATCTCTATGAGAAGTGATAATGGGAGAGAATTTAACAATCAAGATTTTACTAAACTTTGTGATGATTTTGGCATAACACACAATTTTTCGGCCGCTAAAACCCCACAACAAAATGGTGTTGTGGAGAGAAAAAATCGCACTTTACAAGAAATGGCAAGATCAATGCTTTGTGAAAACTCCCTTCCTAAATACTTTTGGGCCGAGGCCGTTAACACCGATTGCTACATTATTAATCGTGTTATCTTGAGACCTTCTTTAAAGAAAACTCCCTTTGAACTCATTTTTAATAAAACCCCCTCAATTGGTTATTTTAAAGTTTTTGGATGCAAATGCTTTATTTTAAACACCAAGGACAATATTGGGAAGTTTGATTGAAAATCCGATGAGGGAATTTTTCTTGATTATTCTTCAAACAAAAAGGCTTTTAGAATTTTCAACAAAAGAACCTTATGTGTTGAAGAGTCCATTCATGTTAATTTTGATGAAACTAACATTTTTGACAAGAAAGTTGTTGATGATGACATAGATAACACTCTTAGTAACCAACCATTGTACACTCAAGCAATGGAAGAGCATGCTATGGAGGAAGAAGAGTTTGAGGAAAAACAAGGAAACGATCAAGAAACTCAAAATCTTCCTCAAGATGTGATATATCCAAAGGGACACTCCAAAGATGAAATTATTGGTGATGTATCTCAAGGGGTAAGAACAAGAAGGTATTTTATTGATAACTTTGCCCTATTATCACAAATTGAACCTAAGTTTATTGATGATGCTTTATGCGATGAGTTTTGGATTATTGCTATGCAAGAGGAGTTAAATCAATTTGAAAGAAACAAAGTTTGGACTTTAGTCCCTAGACCACGTAATCACCCCACTATTGGCACAAAATGGGTTTTTTGAAATAAACTAAATGAATCCGGAGAAGTCATTAGAAACAAAGCTGGACTTGTTGCCCAAGGATTCAATCAAGAAGAGGGCATAGATTTTGACGAAACCTTTGCTCCGGTTGCTAGACTTGAATCTATTAGGATGCTTTTAGCTTTTGCTTGTTTTAAAGGATTCAAACTTTTTCAAATGGATGTTAAAAGTGCTTTCCTAAATGGTGATATTGAGGAGGAAGTTTATGTTGAACAACCTCCCGGTTTTGTACATGAAAAATTTCCAAATTATGTTTACAAACTCTCAAAAGCACTATATGGTTTAAAACAAGCTCCAAGGGCTTGGTATGAAAAGTTAAATGATTTTCTTCTTTCAAATAACTTTTCAAGGGGTGTGGTGGACACTACTCTTTTTACAAAAACCTCTTGTAACAATGATCTTCTTCTTGTCCAAATATATGTTGACGACATCATTTTTGGTGCTACTAATGTCTCTTTATGTGAAGAATTTGCCTCACTTATGCAAAAAGAATTTGAAATGAGCATGATGGGAGAATTGACGTACTTTCTCAGCCTACAAATCAAGCAAACGAAAAAAGGAATCTTCATCAATCAAGAGAAGTACACCAAGGAACTTCTCAAGAGATTTGGGATGAGCAATGCAAAAGGTATTGGCACTCCTATGAGCGCGTCATTGAAGCTTGACAAAGATGAAAAAGGTAAAACTGTTGATGAAAAGACATATAGAGGTATGATCGGTAGTTTACTTTATTTAACGGCTAGTAGGCCGGATATCATGTTTGACGAATGTTTGTGTGCTAGATTCCAAGCTTGCCCCAAGAAATCTCATTTAATAGCTGTAAAACGTATTTTGAGATACTTAATTTCATCATATGATTATGGCTTATGGTACTCTAAACAATCTTGTTTTGATCTTATTGCCTACACCGATGCGAACTATGCCGGATGTAAGGTAGAAAGGAAGAGTACAAGTGGAAATTTCCAATTCTTGGGAGGATGCTTAGTATCTTGGTACAGCAAGAAACAATCGTGCGTGTCCCTATCAACCGCCGAAGCAGAATACATCGCAGCCGGTTATTGCTGTGCTCAAGTACTTTGGATGAAACATACATTAATTGATTTTGGTGTTTCTTTTAAGTGCATACCTATTATGTGTGATAACACTAGTGTCATAAACATTTCCATAAACCCTGTGCAACATTCAAAAACAAAACATATTGAAATCAAACATCACTTTATTAGAGATCATGTTGCTAAAGGTGATGTATCTTTAGAATATATTTGCACAGAAGATCAGATTACTGATATTTTTACAAAACCTCTTTCGAAAGATCGCTTTTGCTTTTTAAGAAAATTACTTGGTATCAGGAAATTTAATGAGTAACGTGTGCTGCTTGTATTATTTGTTTTTTCCCTTATCTCTGTTTCTCTTGTCTTGCTGCAAATTTTCAAAATTCGGACGCCTCTTTTAAAAATAGGACGTCCGATTTTAAAACCGGACTCAGAGTTTTCTCTTCAAAAAATTCCAGAGATATTCGAATGATAAAACCGGACGCCTTCACAAAACTCGAACGTCCGATTTCTTCAAATCATCAAAATACCGGACGACCGATTCTAAAAAACGGTCAACCGAGTTTCCAAAAGGGGTCGGGTCTGCGTTTAAAATTAGAATTTTCTCCAACATTTCACACTTTTCTCTCAACTCTCTCTCACTCTCTCGACCGAAAACCCTCTCCCTCACAAGACCCATCCGATTTCTTATTCCGATTTTCGATCTTCCTCGTCTTTTTCTTCAAATTCATCTCTCAACACGGCAAATAAAATTTTTTTTCTGTTTTTTTTGCTACAATCTACCAATCTCAAACTCTTCATCTCCTCTAGAACCCTACCCAAGAATTTCTCCAAAATGGTTAAAACAAAGAATGCTCAAGTTGGTCAATGCCAAAACCCTGAAGAAGGAGGCACTAGTAGAGGGAAAGGAAAGGGAAAGAGAGTACCTTCTGGAACTGGGGCTTCTGCAGCTAGGGCTTTAGAGAGGTTTATTTCAGTGAAGGAGGCTGCCAGGTTTGAAGAATGGACTAGAAATCGACGGAAAATTGCTCCGGGTCATCGGGTGGACTTACATGATATGCAAGGTATGGAGGCTATCCCTCATCTTTTTGAAATAATTGGTTGGATACCTCTGCTAATTGTGAATGAACTCTACTATGTGGATATGATATATGAGTTTTATGCAAATCTCCACAAGGGAAGAATTGAAAGAGTGAATAATGTCCCACATCAATGGATTGTGACTAGAATTTGGGGAAAGGATATTGCATTTGATGATAGACTGTTAAATGAAATTTTGGATACTCCTCAAGATGGTATAAGATTTTACACCAAGAACAAAAAATGCTTTAATCCTAACTTATACAGTGAAAGACGGTTTGCAGAAATTTTCACTAGGGGAGAGGTTTTAAAAAGACATGATGATAGGAATGTTAACAAGCTTGATGCTTATGGGAGATTGCTTCATCACATGATCTCTAACATCATTATTCCAAATGTTGGGCATAAATCATCTATCACCAATATGCACGCATTTGTGATGCTAGCCTTGCATGAACATAGGAGGATGAATTTTGGATATATGGCTATAGAACATATGTTAGCTACACAATCATCCTCAACAAAATGCTTGCCGTATGGTTGCTTTATCACCAAAATCCTCCAACACTTTGTGATCAATTTGGTTGGCATTGCTGATCACATTGGACATGGTAAGATCTACACTCAACAAACCTTCAAAAGAATGGGGTTTGAGAAAAATGAAGATGGGACATTCATCAGAAGTGGACAAGATGATGATGACAATGATGAGGAAGATGATGATGAAGATCAAGAGGACATGGATATGGAAGAAGAGGACAGTGATGAAGAAACGGAGGTTGAAATCTAAAGACGAGAAACAAGGCAAAAGAAGCGACAAGAAAGAACAGAGGAAGGCTCATCTTCGGGGAGCATGAGCCATCTAATGGATATGATAGCCTCTCTACAAACATCAATTAACACTCGGTTTTATGCATTCGATGGTCGCTTTGAGGTTTTGGATGGGAAAGTTTCCAACATTCAAGAAAGGCTTGATGCATTGGATCAAAAAATGACCGACACACAAGAACGAGTTAAGAGACTCGAGCAAGGAGGAGGAGATAGAGATGATTGAGATTTCTTTTATAAAACCTTTTTTTTCTTCTTTCCCCTGTTTTGTCTATAACTCCTTTCAAACTCCTGGTGGTTTCCCTCTCTTAATGATATGGTCTTTAACTTGCTATATTCTAATCTTAATTTGCTTTTGTTATGCTAAGTGATCCTTTTGTTGCTCTTTTTCTTTGTTGTTTGGCCTCTCTTGCTATGGACTTCATGATGATAATGTAATGTTGAAAGTCATACTGCTACCTCTTCTATGATCCCTTGAAATTTCTCTCCTAAAATCCTTTTTGATTTATGACAAAAGGGGGAGAAAATTGTGCAAGAAGTAAGGGGGAGAAATCTTTGTAATATGTTACTATATTGATGTTGTTTGATATTATATGTTGCAGCTTATGCCTTGTGATGCTATGGGCTTATGCCTTGTGATGCTATTGATGTTGTTTGATACTATATGTGGCAGCTTATGCCTTGTGATGCTATGGGCTTTTTGGCTTAGTAATATGTTGCTATATTGATGTTGTTAGATATTATATGTTGCAGCTTATGCCTTGTGATGCTATGGGCTTTTTGGCTTAGTTTGATCTCGTAATATTCTTTTGCCATATTTAATATAAAGCATGTGTTTAGGGGGAGTTATCTCTCTTTTATGGTGATTGTTGTGCTTTGGTCTTATTATTGATCTTTTTGAAGCATCACCATACTTTTACTCTTGCTCTTTTGTTCTTCTTGCATATGTGTTTGTCATAATCAAAAAGGGGGAGATTGTTAGCCCTAAGGGCATTAATACTTATGATTTTGATTATGATTAACATATGCTTGTGTGAGTATTTTAGCTAACCTTTCATAAAACAAAAGAAGCACCTTTGAAGTCTCCAGTCTACACTCTCTAAAAGCAAAAGATCTTGTTGATAAGGGAAAAATGAAGAAGAAAAGACCAAGCCATTCCAAGATCAAATCATTGGAGACATTGAAGACATTGAAGGTCTTGTCTATGTTAGAGTGTAATAAGGTACTCCTTTGTAAAACTCCCTAATCTTACTATTTGTTTATTGATCATATATGAAGCTCCTTTTACGATTTTCTCAAATATAACCTTTTGTTAAAATCTAAGTATTCTTGACTGAAGTTGTGATGTTTTTGAAAGATTCGTCTTCTCTCTAAAATGATTGTCAAGAATGCATGTTTTTGAAACAATAAAGAAAGCTTATGTCTTAAAAAAACTTGGCTGAAAAAAATAAAAAAATTTTGGTCATCCGGTTTTAGAACCAGTCGTCCGATTTTTTTCTAAATCAAAAAATCGGTAGTTCGTTTTTCAAATGGACGAGTCCGAATCTTTCTGTCCAAGAACCGGTTGTCCGATTTTAGGAACCAGTCGTCCGATTTTCTTTACTTGAAAAAATCGGCAGTCCGATTTCTAACTGGACAAGTCCGAATCTTTCTGTTTAAGAACTGGTCGTCCGATTTCAGGAACCAGTCCTCCGATTTTCACATTTACTGTAAAAAATTATTACCGTTACACTGAATGCAACGGTCACTTTTTTTAAGACAGTATATATAGACTTTTTTATCAGCCATAAAGAAAACAAGTTTGGTAAAATATTCATTGAGAACATTTAAAACTTTTAAGAGCTTCAAAGTACATTTATTGCAAACACTTTCAATCCCAAACAAAAATCTTCTTGAGCTTCATTATTGATCATCATCAAAGAAGAAGAAAGGAGGAGCTTGTAGAAACATTTCATTGAGTTGTACCTATTATTTCTCAAGCTCAAAAGTGGTAACATTGTCCTTAAACCTATCTTTCTCTCTTATTGATATCAAAGGTTTGTGCTGAAAAAACCCTTGGGTAATCCTTTGATTTACATTGTGTTGTAGATTGAGGCTGTGCGCAAAACCCTTGTAGGGTGATCCTCATATTTGTAGTTGGTGTAATTTTGTGTTTATAGTGGATTTGGAAAATCCTTGGGTGTTAACTCAAGGTAGTGGATGTAAGTCTTTGAGGGAGTGAACCACTATAAATCCTTGTGCCTTTTTCTTTTCTTTCTAAGCTTATTACTTATTTGTTTCAACCACAAAATTTTGTTTGGTTTGGAATTTTATTAAAAGAGTTTTAGAATTCTCTTTCAAACAAAATTGGAGGTTTACCCTTTAATTAACAAAGGTTTTTCGATAATTAGCCAAAAACCGTATTCACCCCCCTCCCCCCTCCCCCTCTCTCTAAGGTTTTTCAGATTTGTTAGACAGATTATATGAGGCAATAATATTCTCTAAATTTGATTTAAAATCAAAATATTGGCAGATTCAGATAGCTGAAAATGACCAATATAAAACACCTTTTAATGTTCCAATAGGACATTTTGAATGGAAGTTCATGCCATTTGGATTAAAAAAATGCACCTTCAGAATTTCAGAAGATAATGAATGATATTTTTATCCTTATAGTGAATTTATAATAGTCTATATAGATGATATTTTAGTATTTTCTAAAAATATTCAACAACATTTTGAACATTTGGATATATTTAAAAAATTAGTCCTACAAAATGGTTTAGTTATTTCCAAACCAAAAATGATTCCAACATAAGATTTTTAGGTCATAATATTGAAAAAGGGAAAATAATTCCTATTAATAGAAGTATAGATTTTGCATCAAAATTTCCAGATGAAATTTTAGACAAATCTCAGTTACAAAGATTTTTAGGCAGTTTAAATTATATTTTACCATATTATAAAAATTTAGCTTATGATACAGCTATTTTATATGATAGATTAAAAAATAATCCTAAACCCTGGACAGAACAGCATACTACAATAGTCCAGAAAATAAAAGCAAAAACAAAAACACTGCCCTGTTTAATATTGGCTAATCCTAATTGGCAGAAAATTATTGAAACAGATGCCTCAGAAATAGGTTATGGTGGCATTTTAATACAAATTTGTCCTGATGATAAAAAGGAAAAATTAATTAGATATCATTCTGGAAAATGGACTGATAGTCAGAAAAATTATGCAACTATTGCTAAAGAAATTCTAGCAATAGTAAAATGTATTTTAAAATTTCAAGATGATTTATATAATCAGAAGTTTATAGTCAAAACTGATTGTCAAGCAGCAAAATTTATGTTTAATAAAGATTTTAAGCACAATGTTTCTAAACAAATGTTTGCAAGATGGCAAGCTCATTTAGCTCCATTTGATTTTGAAATAATATATAAAAAAAGGTGAAGAAAATAGTCTTCCTGATTTTCTAACTCGTGAGTTTTTGCAGCATGATACCGCGGGGAAGAGATAATCATTTTCGTGGACGAGGTGGAAGAGGTAATACCTCTCACACTCAGGGAAAAAATGTTCTTGTCCAAATGGGCAATAAAAAGCTAATAGCGGAAAATATTGCTAATCAGGATGCCTCATTATATGAGGAATTTAAAAAATTTATTGCTGATAAAGAGAAACAGGAAGGTGAAACCTCCTCCTCTGGATCATATTCCCAGATTATATCAGAAGAGGATAATATGGCCTCATATCATACCAATACTCACAAAGAAATTATATTTCTTTTGGATAATAAAGATCTTCAATGGAAGAATGATCCATGGATACTAATGAATAGGTATCTCGATACAGCATCATATGCTGCCACATCATACAAACAAAGACCCTATTATGAGAGTATACTTAAAGTAAACTCATGTGATATAACACATTTTTATCCTAATACAAAAGTTACTAATATTTATAATTTTCGTAAAATCATAATCAAACGGATTATATCTGTTGAAGAATGGGGATTATCTCCTCTTAAAGAGAAGGAATTTATACTTTCCAACTCTAAATTATCATTTAAATATAATTATTGGGATTATATCGATGCTTTTCATAAAGCATTTTTGTATGAAAATCCTAATAGGAAACATACATGGTTAATAAAGGTTTGTGGGGATGTTTATAACAAACAATGGTGGAATATTTATGGCACCTCGGGAAAAATACTCCCTGACAGATTTAAACCATTATATGGTGAATGGGTGAATATTTCCCCAAAGATAGTTTATTATATCGCTTCTAATCAATATACAGAGGAAATAGCCTCAATGTTATTCTTTATTGAATTTTCCATACCATGGGTATGGAAATGGACACCATAAGTGGGTCATACCTAGCAGAATATACCATGTCTCAAAAGAGTTACTCATAGTAGATTTTGGGACAGGTTGATTAAAATCAACCCAGAAACGAATCAAATTCATGGACAGAATATACTGGATGAAATCCATAAGAAGAATGATACATATCATACAATGAAAGAAAAAGGAGAGATAAAGGAAATGAGTCATTTTCATCATATTTCCACAAAATTAAAATTACAAAAAGAAGTCATAACTAAAGAAGATTTAATCCGATCCTATATGGAGGAATTGAAGAAAGATCTGGTTAAGAATCTGATTGAAGATAATAAATCAGATGTGTCGATGACAGGCTCTTCAAATGAAGATTGTTCAGCTGGAGAATCTCAAGACCCTAATATGGAGGATATTTCAGAAGAAGATATTGACCAAATGGCCAGAGATATTGAAGCACAGGCAAGAAAAGAAATTTTCAAATAAAAAGATAATATGACAAAATTTTGAACAGTTCCCATCGGAACTATTGTAATAGCATTGTAATAGCAATTATTGTACTCTCATAGGGTCCACCTCAATAATGTAATAGTAGTAGCACTATTCCGACTTAAAATCCGAAGTAAATTAGAATAGATAGAATAGATAGAGTCCGGTCCTTTCTATGCCTATAAAAGGATGGTAACTCATTCACAAGGCAAGGACCAAGATAGCATAGATAGCATTAAAACTCTCTCACTTGTAAACTCTGATTTCTACTAAATAAAAGAAGATTGAAGCTTTCAAGCATATCATCCCTGGTAAGTTTTCTTATTAAAGTTTTCTTATTATAAATTTTCTTATTTTATGTTGATATCATTAGATTTAGCCTAATGGCAGGCTAAATCAAATCATGTTAAGCTATGACATCACATTTATCATCGTAACTATATTGTGAAGATCCTCTTTTGTCTGGTTGTATAGTCTAATGTAGGAATTCAAGGTTTGGGTTAGGAGATCTGGAACTGGCCGCAATTACTAAAAGATAAGGGTTAGCCTGAGTGAAAGCCGTAGGAAGACGTATTAAGGTGTTGATCCCGTTTTCATCTTTCTTTAATTGTGTTGATGGATCTAGATCTCCTGTAAAAAGATCCTTTTAACCTACATTCTTACATGGATGACTACCACCGTACCTAAATATATATATGTATATATATGTATATACATATATATATATGTATATATATGTATATATACATATATATATATACATATGTATATACATATATGTATATAGTACATATGATCACATTAATGCCACAATAATATAAGAGACTATCGTCAACTAATTATATGCCAATGTTTATATATACCCTAGTATTACTTTATGCTAAAAATATACTAAAAATCTAATCTATAGTGGTAAGGTAGTTAGTTTAGTGGTAGAGAGCGTTCTTTACCATACAAAGATTTCTAAATTCAAACCACATTCTTTTGTCTCAATGTGTCAAAAATATATATATAATATATACCAAAGAACATTTTCTTTTAAGAACTTTTATACACTGATATTATACCATCGTAATAATTAATTAATATATAGAGTTAATGTAATCTTCATTATAAGATTATAAGATTACACGAGTTTTGGGCATAAATTTTATTATTATTATATTTTAATATTTTATTAATAAAATAACTCATATTAATGTCGAAATATATTATATATGAGTGCTTATTAACATAAGAGTTCGTGGTATGATTTTATTTGACTTAATAACTTATATTAATAATTATAGTTATTTAAACTCATGATTTTGTTTAATTATAGTTACTCAAGTTTAATTGTAGTTAATTTAAACCTAAATTATAGTTAAGAAAATAGCAGTAAACTATATGCCAATGTTATATGCTATAGTAGTCTATACTAACAATCAAATCTACACTAATGTTTGTTTTTTAGTAGTGTTGTAATATATACCAAAGGACATTTTTCCTTTCTAAAGAACTTGTATACACTAATGCTACACCATAATAATGTATAATATATATCAAGTCATGAATATAAACTTCGTTGTAGGATTATAAAATTATGAGTTTTAAAACTTCATTTTAAATTTATTTTTAATAAACAAAAGCTTATCAAAACTAAACCCTAAACTACGATCATGACAACTCTAAACTATAGGTCTGACAATCCTTAACTATAGTTAAAAACTGAAGGGAAAGAGTTATAAAAAAAATGAAGAAGGTGCCAAAAGTTGAATATGAAGGCACTCTCCTGTCACTCTCAATCAAGAGTTAACTTCTTCGGGTGCAAACGGGTACGGTATTCTTTGTACCAGATTCAAATCTCTATAGTGGAACATAAACTCAAACCCAGACCCAAACTCACACTCTTTGGGTACAAAATTTATGAGCCAGACCCAATCGCACCCGTACCCGTATGTCATTTTTCTATTTTTTTTCCTATTAAATAAATATATATATATATATAACAATGTACAACCCTAAAATAAAAATTATAACATGATTAACGTAATTTCTTCAATATCTCTTTCAACAAATACAATCATTTAACATCTCTAATTCAAATGATTAAAAGTTCAAGTACACACACAAATAGCATAAAGGTATAAATAAGGTTTTAATAAAAAATATAAAAATAATGTAATATATTTTTTTATTATAACGAGTATACGGGTAAATAGGTCTGGGTATCATCATATCATACCCAAACCCATTTAATAGAATCTATACGGGTAGGGGTACGAGTCTGGATGGTATAAAATCTTAACCTTACTACTATAAACGGGTATAGACCTACTCGGGTACAAGTAAGACCTGCCCCGTTTACAGCCCTAATGGTGATGCATATAGGTCGTCTAATCATGGAGTAGATGGTTGATTGGTAGTTTGTGGGGAAATTTTTAGTGGGATGATTCATCATTATTATGGGATCAGTATTATGGCACCCAGGATCGTTTAATACACCCTCTAGTACACTCTCTAGACATTTTCTTTATTAGTTCTTTTTCTTTAGAGTTATCTTTTACAGTTTAGGTTTTATCTTTTATTTTATAAAATTTTTATTAATAAAACTACTATAAATGATATGTACTCACTTTCTAAAAAATGTATTAGATGAGCCTAGCTAATATTACATTCTCTTTAAGAAATCTAGATGAACATCCATTACTTAATTATTTCATAATAAAAACATTGAACTACAATAATTATTTATCATTTTTATACAAAAATCTAACAAAAACTTACCACTATTCTAACATTTTTATTCCAATCGAATAGTGGAAAAGCTATGAGTTTCTAGCGAAAAGAGAATTTTAGGAAGAGAAAATGTTGAAGAATTACTGACGATTTGTTTAAATATTCAAAAATGAATCACTATATATTCAAAACATAGTAAATGCACTTATCAATTCTCTTATCCAATGTTGAAAAAATAGATCGGACATCGAGTCGGTTAAGTTGGTAGTTCACTGATTTATTGGTTCAACAAGTCAAATTAGTAATCGAATTAGATATCATAAATATATAAAAAATTATAAATATATATTAAAAATTCATCTACATATATATCATACAATAATTAGCACTAAATATAATTAAAAATATAACTAAAGAATACTATAAATTATTAACTCAAAAAATACATACAAAATATAAATTTTAGTGAGAAAATTAAGAAAATGAAAAAAGCTTCAAAAATCGACTCAACTGGTTCAATGACCAGTCCAAGCGGCCAATTCAATCAATTTTTTATCAAATTTGACCAGTTTAATTTTCTACTAGTTTTTTAAGAAAATTAAATCGATCTAGAGTCTAGTTCTTAGCTAATCGGACCGGGCGGTGTAATCTAATTTTCATAACACTACCCTTGCTATCTCAACTTTGTAAATTTTTATTACTTTGTACGCTTGGACACGACTTCATGAATTGTAAATTCTATATGAATCTTGTACAAAATATTTCTAGTGTTTCTTTTTTATTTGAAGCTCTCAAGTGTTTCATTTGAAATTGGAAGAGAGCTATAGCAAATGAGATGTAAAGAGTTTTTCTGTCCTACACTCACCAATCACCAAGGCTGACGTTAAAACATAATGCGCAACATGTTATGTTTCAACTTACTCCCAAAATGGAAAGGCATTGCATATTCATGTAGAAAATGTAATTTTCCGTGCACCATAATTAACCATAATTAGTTTGAGATTTATAAAAGCTACAATAAAATTATGAAAATTTCAAAAAAAAATCTCATTTCAACTAAACACCTTTCTTTTTTTACTGTTTTTCTCTCTAATTTTTCTCTAAATTAACTTGAAGATTATTGATGATTTCTAAAGGTTAAGACGTTAAAAATGGATCATTTTGAAAATTTCAAACTAGAAAACATAAATTTTGAGGTAAAAATGACGCAGACCAGCTGGTGCGCTAGCCACTGGCTCATGAACAACCCCATGCACCAGTGGCTGGTGCACCAGCTAGTCTGGTCACCAGCTGCTTCCGTTCATTATTTTTCAGCGTTTTTTTTTAATATGTAAAATTTAACTATGTGTTATATTAATTATTTTTCATATGATTAATTTTTTATATTCATTTTTCATGTTTAATATGATTATGTTATTAACTGTGTTAGTTATTTATGTTAAAGTTAGTGTTTACCTTGTTTATGTTATAATTAATTGTTTAATTATTATTATAATTAATATGTTTTAATTGTTTAATTTTTATTATGATCAATATGTTTAGTTTTACATGATGTTTATTTTTCATATTCTTAATTAATAAGTTACTCTGTTAATGAAGTTATAAAATATTGTTACGTTACGTTAGTTTTATTTTTATTTAAAATATGAGTTGTTTATATTTTTTATCTTCTAATATTGTGTAGGAAAATAACGAATTAGATTCTGAACAATTTGAAGATATTTTACATATATAAGATTTCATAAACTATAGTTATTTATTTCAAATGGATAGTGAATTTAATTCGAAAGACGATTTAATTTATCGGATAAAACAACAAGTAGAGATAGTTAACACATATGTGATGACTATGCTTTGTTTTACCAAAAAGGGTTTAGGGGTTAAGCTGTACCTTTATATTAGTTGTCATCAGGGGAAGGCAAAAAAAAGTAAGGCAATACAGAATGATGAAGAAGTAGAACAAGTTCCTGTAAAATGTAGGGGTCCGATTGAACAAAGAAATGTAATTTTCCATTTAAATTAAAAGGTGAAGAAGATGTTAGCAGAGCACATAGGAAATTATATGTTAAAGATGGAACGCACAATCATCAAATTAGTGTCTATCATCAGGGTCACTCTCAAGCAGCAAGGCCTACGGAGGAGGAGTTTAAGCTGGCCGAGCAATTGAATAGGTATCAGGTGGCACCTCGCTTTATAGTGATGAATTTGTGAGAGAATAATCCAGATACTACTGGAAGGTATGTTATATTACTGTAATGTTTAGTAGCTTAACTTAATTCTCTTTGATTGAATATGATATTATATGTTATATGTTTTTTAATTTAATAATAATAAATTTATATAATTTTTTGCAGTTCTCGAACTATATATAATGCTCTGACGAAGATTAAGAAGGATAGGATGCAGGGATGCAACACAGTGGAAGAAGTGCTCCACATGTGTTCCAATATTTGATACACATGCTTTTGGAGGAATTGTGATGAGAGCAAAGTGCTTAACGATATAGTTGTTGCACATCCAACATCCATTCAGATGTTAAAGATGTGGCCTTATGTACTTGTACTAGACACAACCTATAAAATAAAGAAGTAAGTTGTTTTAATAATAAAATATTTCATTGCTCTTTTATTAATTACTATAGATATCTAAGATCTCGTGTTAGTTAATTTTCTACAACAATATATTATTTCAAATATGTTGAGCATATGTTATATGTTATTTAAAATTAAAGTGAATTAGTTAAGTTTTATTAGTATTTTAGTTAAGTTAAGGGAATTATCATATTTTAATTTATTTATTCTTTTTGTTAAGTTTAAAATTTATTATTTTACTTAGGTACAACATACTATTACTTGGGGCAGTTGAAATAACACCTACTAGAAAGAATTTCTGTATGGCTACTGCATTCATGCGTAATGAACAAGCTACTACTTACTAATGGGTACTACAACAACTTCAAAAATTATATTTTGATGTTCTCAAACTGGCATTATAATTACTGATAAAGAAACAAGTTTGATACCAGTGATATCTTTAGTGTGTGCTAGAGACATATTGAAAAGAATATCGAGCAGAAATTAATTACAGTAATTGGTAAGGAAGCAGCTGAAAAGCTTGTATAGACAACCTGGAGAAGATTAGTGAACTACCAAGACCCAGATGAGTATGCAAAGAAATTGAAAAATTGAATACCAACGGGAGCAGCATGCAGTCGTTCTTGTCATATTTGTATGATGAATGATTGAACACGTGTGTATATAAATTTGTGAGATTGTGGACTAGAAAAATTTTATATTTCGGATCCGAAACCACGAATAAGGTTGAGTCTGAACACTCAGTATCAAAGATGTTCCTTCAAACATGTCACGGTGACTTACATAATATCTTCAGTAAGATACATTCAAAGATTGAGTCATAGTAATCTACCATTAAGACTACACTACAATATTCCCAGTTTAATGAGAAAGATAATGCAAAAAGTAATCGTGTGTTAACCGATATTTGTGAAAATAGAAGTCATTTAGCACTGAAGATTATAAAAGAAGAGTTAATTAGAGTCACGAAGATCATGAGCCATCCAAAAAATCTCTTTGGACATTGGCTCCGGAGTTCACATAGTCTACCATGTTCATGCAAGTTGATTACTAGATACCGTAATACATTCCTTTAAAGATTGATAGTCTTCACCATTCCTAGTCATTTCTTGTGATAGACAGGGTACGGGAATGGAGCATCATGATTATGCAAACCCCGTGAATGACATGGCGTACTAGTAGAATGATATCACCGGCATTCTAGAGCAGTTTAGACAATGGCCACCATCACAGGTATGTTAAAAAATGTTATTATTGATTTATTTTATTAAATTTGATTAATAAGTTAGACTAATTATGTGTTTTGTCTATATTCTAATAGTTGAAGGAGTGGTGTCGTGCGGCCCGCGACATCTTACATCTCGTCTTGCCGTCAAATCCCACGGGACAGTTAACTGCTCCTCTGGAAACGATCATTAATAAGGTTTGGAAAAATACGGACATGACAAGGAGGGAAAAGTCACATTGGGAGCTTATACACATTGCACATAAATCGTTCAAGAACAGTAGTGGATCCGGGTCAGGATCAGGTTCAAGTTCGGGTTCAGGTTCAGGCTCCCATGGGAGAGGACACCCACCATGTGTTGGTCGCCCACCCCATTCCAAGCCTATGAGTAGAGGACAAAGTAGTGGTCGGAGTTTCGTAGAGCCATCTGTTGTGCAACTGGCTGATGGAAGTCCAGAGTGTGAGTTCGCTTACTTAAATGAATTCCCACGTTTTATATATCTTTTAATTGACAACTATATGGATCCAAGAGGTTGCGGTGATTGCGGGTTTCGTATCGTTTCATATTTTGTGAATGGTGATGTACAAAAATGGGCTATTGTACGTAAACAAATGTTGTGTGAGATGAGAAATAATCGTGCTTTATATATAAGCATACTAGGTGAAGAGTGGTTCATACATGTTCTAAACAGTTATGTACATTTTAAAAGTATAACCTCGAGAAAATATTGGATGGAAGCGCCTGATCATCTACATGTTGTTGCGAATCTTTATAGGGTATGCGTAGTACTTATCGCCCAACATTCTACAAGTACTACAATATTGCCATATATATCTGTTGACGGGCCTCTGCAGAGGACAATTGTCATTGGGTAATTGGCAAATCATGAACACTTTATTGGGATAAGTGATTATTTTATATATCCTTTAACTCACAACTATATCGTTTGAAGTAATCAATTATTTTTCTTGATAGTCATATTTGCAGGAAGACTTTATGATGCCCCTTATAATCTGTTGTGGGAGTGGCACGCTCATCAGAACGTACATAATTATTTGGTTCCATATCAATTACAGTTCGGGGAGTGGGCTCATACATGTGTCCGAATGTATCCCCTTCACGGCCGGTTGATGGAGGTATTATCGTTGATTGTCATCTTTTTTAATTTATTCATGATTATATGGAACTATGTAATTTATCTGTATGTTATGACATTATTTAAATTTAATGGAGTTTTTTTTCCATTTAGTAATTTTTTTGTATGTTTTGATATTAGTTGACATAAATAATAGGAGTAATAACTATAATAAATAAAAAAATCATCATACATATAATAAAAACTCCATTATGACAAACAAGTACTACAAATCTATAAACATAATGACATGAACTGACGGGAAACATAATCACTAAATAGACGCCATCTACGTAGAAGACGTTATATCTCTCTGTACCATGTAGCCTGGGTCTCTAAATCATCTGGATCATCATCCCCAACATAAGGACCTAAGAAGTCAAGTACTGCAATAGCTAGTAGCTGATATCGTGGTGGCAACTCAACTCTGGTAGGAAGTATCTCCGAGTTCTATATCATCGAATGATTGTGTTGGAGATACCATGGCATGTAACTCTGATGGCAAGTATGTGGCAGCATAGCAATATGTCGCATATGATCAACATGCACACAGTGAGGCACAGCATCATATCAGAATGCCCTAGTGAAAATGTGTCTCACGACATATGATTTAGTTGAAGTCGGCCTACAGTGCTCTACTAGATTAATAATAAGAGCATGTGGAATTTCTTGAGTCCGACCAAACTACCGAACATAACTCTCAAGCATGTACGACTCTATACAAGAACAATAAGCTAACAGGGCGTGGTATGTAGAAAAACATACCCCATGTATCTCTGTTGTCCTATAAGGTGTCCATCGAACCTTAGCCACAGTCATTACATCTAACCTCATCCGATAGTCAGATAATGCAACCGTACTAGACCTATGTCCCATTATCATACACTGTTGGATATAAGGCATCTCTGGAACTGAACAGGGGTTCATAGGCTGTGCGAACATCAGAAAAGTATAGTAGGTTGTGCGAACATCGAAAAAGTATAGGTATACTCAGGCCTATAACAGAAAAACATACGTATAAGAATATAAAGTTTAGGTATATAAATTAAAATAATATAAGAAATATTTATATAATAGTGAAGAATACCTCCATCACTGATGAGATACCTTCTAACTCTGAAGCATCCGAACATGAGGCCTGTCCAAGATTCATGTACAACCACACCAACATTGCAGCATCCCAAGCCATCTTCTTGCACCTTCGTAGATTCCTCACTATAGGATAACTCGTAGCTCGCTATAGGTAATCCACTCTTGTCGGGAAGAGAGAATTACCAAGAATACAAAGCAAGTAACATGATGCCTTCATCTTCGTGGACGAAAGTGCACTATCATCGGTTATGGATATAACTGAAATAGGAGTCCCACGCTGTGCATCACTGCCCTTAGAAACAGAAAGCTTAACCCCCCCCCCCCCCCAAATCATTATTAATCGTCTGAATAATCTAATCTGGGAAAAAACCTCGTCTAGTGGCTCAACATATGCACCCAATTATAAGCTCCAAATTATGTAATGTGATCATCATCTCTCCAAGTGGCATATGGAATGAGTTAGTATCTAGCTGTCATCTCTCCACGAATACAGATAAAAAGTTACTGTTCTCGTACTGGAACATGCACGATAGTAGATTAATCAATCCTGATGTAGCAGCCACCTATCTAACATACATCACCATCTATCAATGTGTACCCGGTAAGTACCGTATGACGACCACATGATCTCAATACAGGTCGATCCTACATTAGAACCATCATATAAAAAACTCCATTATAGAAATATAAGAATATACTAAGAAAAATATAACAAACATTTATACATGCATAAAAATCATGAAATAATATAGAATAGGATTTAAAAAATACATGTTCACGCCATATAGCTGTAGCGATGTGTCTACTGTATGATGGAATCATATTAGGCTCATGTGTACCTCCAAGAGCAGGTCCGATCTGCTGCCAAACAGTCTCACACTTCTTCAACTTCTTCTCTCCACAACCAACTCCGAAGGCCCCAGAGTCTCAGCAGATACATCCTCAAATGGCCGACTCTCTAGAATCTGTAAAGACTTGTCTCCCGTCATCGATCATCTCCGGCTAACAATCTTCACTGCTCTCTTCTCACGCTCAATAAGCCCCCCTACTCTTCATGTACGCCCTGAAGACGATACAGGTACAACTACTCTATCCTCATAACCTTCCTCCTCCTTCTGATCCCCTCCTCTTCACCCTCAAGATCCCAGCTCTCACGAACATCCCCATCCTCACTATCTTCCCAAGCCTGAACTTTGTCTCATCACAATCATCACCCTGATACTGTCCAAAATGTTGTCCAGACCCAAGTGCATAAGAAGATATCTACTTTGATGTATCATAATAGCTCTGCTGATACAGTAGGGAGTCTCTAGAAGCTCGTATCAAAAAGTCATCTACGACCAATAAGGGATAATGCGCACCCAATGACATAGGAAATGGACGTTGATGGATGCCGTGCATGTAAAACTAGAGTCAAGATTGGGTGCCAAGGAAGATGATGCACCAAGGTGATACTAATGCAACGCTACTAAGGAATACTAGAAGGGTACGAGAGTATAGGAGTCGTGGGACATCAAAACCCTAGTGGAAATAGTTGGAGGTGGAACAAATGACATGCGTGCATTTAACCCATAAGACATCCAATGGAGAGGTGGGGCAGGTAAATCAGATGGGGTGTGTCTAGCCCTATGCCCCATAGAAAATGCTGTCACCGAAAACTGTGAGTTCGACTGTTCCTGCTTGTTACCAAACCTAAGCATGTACCTCTGCATCTAAACGAATTTCAAAATTCTTTATTTAAATTATTTTTTATGTAAAATTCGAAGTATTTAATTATTAATTAATGGTTTAAAAATTATTCCAATTATAGAATTAATCTTATTATTAAATATTAAATTATTACACTAATTAATTATTATTTAATAAATTAATTAAAATATAATTATTTAATTCTTATTTATTTATTATGAAATAAATTATTATCATTAAATCATTATGAAATAAATTATTTAAATATTTAAACTACATTCTGATTAAATTGAAAAAATAGTAATTATTAAACTAACTTATAACTAACTTAATTCGAATGAGTTAAATTACTAATTAAAAATCCTTAAAATAATTATAATTATTTAATCTTTTTACTTCCCTATTAACGGCTTCGAATATACTTATCCAAATTAACATATTTCTTAATTAAGATTAACATAGTATGACAATAATGCATAAATTACCACATTATTATCATTTATTATTTTACAAATCACTATTACACTTAACTACATCATAAATAAATATACTACATAAAAAATTCAAAATCCATAACTATGACATGAAGAAATATACTAATATATAAAAAAAATTCATTTATGATATGAAAAAACATACTAGTATATAAAAATTTTTATAATCATGATATGAAAAGATACACTAATATATAAAATTAACTAAAAAAAACTAATATAAAAAACTAATATACATTAAGAACAATTAATATAACAACATGCACAATTAATTAATTTTTAAAAAGATATCAAAATCAGACAAAGGGAGTGAGTGGCACACCACTTTTGTTTATGCGCCAGTGGGTGGTGCACCACCACCCAAGCCGTGCACTAGTGGATCGCGCATTACTCCCACTAATACACCAGTTGGGTGCGCAACTCCCCCCTTCATACATGTTAGTATATTACAATTGGAAATTTATAAAACAAGATATGAAATGATATGATGTTAGAAAAATCTTTCCGCACGAACAGGTTGATATGCCTGTTAGGATGCAGTACATGCAAAAATGATCATGTAAGATGAGCGAAGAAAAGCAAAATGAGCCTAAACCATCTCATTAGACTAATCATCAATGAAAATTGTGTAGATGTTGCAAGGATGCATGTGACGCGGATTTAGATCTAGTTTATGCATGATCTAAGAGATCTATCAAGCATTAAGGGCTTCAAGTTGTCTTTTAAGATCTTCAAGGTCATCGGCATCATTACTAGACTCTGCAGCAGGCAGTTTCTCAAACTCATCTGCAATAGGGAGCTCGTGAGTAAGGCCCTCTGGAAGAGCACCTGCAAGAAAGAGATTAAGTCTACAAATCAACTAACGGCAAATTTGAATAACATAATGCATCAAGACAAGAAAAGAAATGTCAATGGGCTCATCAGTATTTGCGTAGAACACCAATTCCAAATGTCTTATCAGAGTTTGCCATTCATATTGATGTATTAAAAACTTCTTCATCATTCTCAAATTAACTAATGCAAATCGATGTATTAAATTTTCAGTCACAACATGTATCCTTTACACATATCAATCCTGGGATCAGAAGTTAAATGGTTTCCCTTTTGTTGCAAATGCTAATCTAATCCCCAGAGAAACAAACATACTCGATACTAAATCAGAATCATGGCAGACAATTATGAAAAAATTACCTGAGCATCTGGTATCATTGATGGTCAGATCATTGTCATCAACAACACTGAAAAACAGAAAGATCATGCGGGGTCACTCAAATGTTCAAGAAGGAAAAGACAATACGAGATGATGCACTCAAAGTAGAGTTGCAAAACATATTTACATAGATTGCTAGATATAGCATATGCACTTTCCGAGAGCTATATCTAAAACGAAGAAATCTAAATCAGTTTAATGTTTAGAATTGTACATCTAAGCAAATTAACACATCACCTTATGTTCCATTCATTTTCTTCATGAAGGGGACCTTCTGTTAATACTTCTGCTGACATTTTCTCTCTGGCAGCAGCATCCCTTGCAGGCTTAGCAAGAATGTATTCTTTCTGCAGCAGAAGGAAACCAATCAAGGCCCTTCTCAAAATGCCAGGTTTGACATAGCACTCATTGCAAATAAACAACTGCAAAGCAGTAAACCAATCAAAATCTTTTACCTGTCTTTCTAAACAAGCTGAATTTGAACATTGTGGATTTGGTTTCATTTCCATTGTCGGGAAAAAGTCCTTAAGCGCATTGTAACCCTGAAATCAATCAACCATAAAAGGGTCATATTTCTTAGTAAACCCTCGATAGATACATGCAGGGGCAAAGATATGGGGGGCCAAAATGCGTATGAAAAATTTGATACATCGTTTAACTAGGTATAAATGATCAAAATATGTACTACAAAGTAAGAATAATCCTTAAGCGCATTGTAACCCTGAAATCAATCAACCATAAAAGGGTCATATTTCTTAGTAAACCCTCGGTAGATACATGCAGGGGCAAAGATATGGGGGGCCAAAATGCGTATGAAAAATTTGATACATCGTTTAACTAGGTATAAATGATCAAAATATGTACTACAAAGTAAGAATAATCCCCCACGTTTTAGTTTGCTGTAAAATGTAAGATAAGTAAAATTCTCCAAGAATAATCCCCCACAATTTAGTTTGCTGCAAAATGAAATCTAAAAAGTGAGACTCCGCTTTTTTCATGTTGTGGAATGCTTCAATAAACAAATCTATACTGAATGTCTTTAGCTATATTCTCTCTCAATAAAAATAGTTAGAAATGTTAAAGAAAGGCATCCTCTTATCTTCTTTTTTAACTTAGTCTTGGCAATACACATAGAAGAATAATTATAAATAATTATATTCATACATTTATTAAATGTTGCTTTTAATTAGTTTTTTATTTATTGATAGTGAATTATTATTTTTTAGATACTTGATAACTTACTCAAATAACGAAAATGTTAACTTTGAATAAAACAAAGAGAAATTGGTCATTTTCATCCCTAAAGTTAGACCCAATTTCATCACATGGTCCCATAAGTTTTATTCCAGTCAATATGGTCCCGAAAGAATATATATTGAAACCAAACTAGTCCCTTTAAACCTATGAAATAAGGACCACTTTAGTTGCATTTGTATTCTTCAAGGACCATAATGGCTAGAAAAAAGAAAATTGTAGGATCCAGTAATAAATTAGCCTAACTTTGGAGACAAAATGACCATTTTCCCTAAAATAAACAACCTTTTTTATATCTGATATAAAGGAGTTCAAAAAAATTGAGGGGGCCATGACCATTGGCCCCCATAGGTCTCCGCCTTGGATACATGTGCCAGTTTTGTTACTTCTGTTTCCCTAGTAATTCGCAAGAGATTTACACAAAAATAGAGAAAAAGGATAGATGTAATTCATAGCATTTAAAGTTCATCAAAAAGCTAAATAGAATTCAAGTTAATGGATTGGATGAGAAGCTGGTCATCCTGGGTCTGAACTATTTACCAAGTAAGGAGTGACTTGCCCAAAGTTTAACAAGTATTTGAGAGAATTTTGAACAAGAAGACCAGCAACAACACCCTGTCAAGTCAATTAAAATGGTTAAAAAAGAAAAATAACAAGATAGAGCAAATATCTCAAGAAAATTCTTGTCAGACATCAATAAACATATCAATACACACTTCAAAGTCACTGGAAAATTCTGTAATATTACAGCTTTATGTCGAAGCTTAAGAAGTTAGAGACAAGTCATATTTCAAACCGCCGTATTCCTCTATAGGCAAATCCCATCCAGCAGATGATGGGGGTTGCAATCCTTATTCCATTATAATGGTATAAGCATGTGGATGTTTGATGAATAATTGAATATTATGTAATAACTCAACTCAAGATGGCAAAAATAATTTTCATAAAAGCAAATAATTTCTCAACCAAACCCAATACCCTTAATCAATGGCTCTGAAAGCAATTGAAATACAAGAAAATATAAGTGAATAAGAATCAACACAAAGTGAAAAGCATAAACTCTCTCTAAACTTCTCGTCAACCTCTCTCAAAAATAGTGTTTTACAGTTGCGCAAGTTTGACTATGTCATAAATATCTATCTTTCACTAAGTAGTCAAACAATTTGACTCCACACATAAACACAACCAAAAAGCAGAAAACAGCTTCGTTGCTTCTAAAAAAACCCTTACCATTGTAGTAGGTAGAGAGGCAGCACAAACACCTTCACGCTTCAGGGTGCGCTCATCAACACCAGAAGCTACAACCTGTGAAATAAACTTTGCATAAACTGCATGACAAGAGCTTGAAAAGCACACATGATATATCACAAAGATATACAATCAGCAAAAAACCAACAAACACAACATAATTCAAATCTAAACCTTATTTGCACTTGAGTAGTCTGAGTATAAGATATACAGAGAAGCATCAAAACAACAACTAAACATAAAATCCTATGACATAGTTTTGACAACATAATTCGAATCCAAACCTTATTTGCGATTGAGTAGCCTGAGTATAAGACACAGAGAAGCATCAAAACGACAACTAAACATAAAATCCTATGACATAGATTTGAGATTCCCCTCAATGATTTTAATCAGGAAAAAATAAATCCACAATACAGAATGTAGATATGAAATCTTCAACACATCTCCATATTCAAAAAGATCAATGAACCTACCAAGGGAGGTGCGCAAGCAAAGCATGCAGTTTCTCCAGGGATCAGTAATTGAATATGTCCTGAGACAGCATTCTCAGAAACCCCTAGCGAAAAACAGTTTCACAAGTCCTCAGTGATGTTTCAGATGAAGTGTGAAATAAATAAATTAAAAGTCAGTGTGGAACCATAAAGAAGAATAAAGTTGAAACAATTCACAAGCTTTACTTCCTTGAAGCACAAAAATTTAGCATCTAATTTAGACTAATGATTTAGCAAGTCAATAGCCTAATGGGAAAATGCAATTTGCTTCTCCAACATATACAGAATGGAGGAGCGAAAAAAAGGATATGTAATTTATTCAAGGTCCTGCATGAAAGTTTGAGATGGTGCATGCTAAAGGAAAATGTAACCTACAACACTGTTTTGCAATATTACATCTCTAATTCGGTTTACCATTATAGCTAACCAAACAATGATTCAAGCAAGCAAAGTGCACAGCATTGTATTGGCTCGCCGATGAAGCAAAGAGAGACAGCAAAAGAACTCAAAGCCAGCCAAAAAAATTTGTCATGCAATGCCCAAAGAAATATAACTTTGATTTCCAAACATAATAGAAAACACCGTCACTTACCAGACTCCATCCATGTCTGGTTTAATTCATTGCATGCCTGCAGAATATTGCTAATTTAGCTACGTAATATATGCTATTAAAGATAAAAAAGCTACATCAGTTCCCAATATAGGCAAAAAGAGACATTACAAATTGCACAATATTAATCATATCCAAGTAAATGAACAGAAACGAACTACAGTTTAGCCAGTATCAACTGTTTACCTGATTTACTACCATCCTTGCTTCATAATTATCCACACAGCTTAAGACTAGAGCAACTCCGCTACCTTCTTTATTTGGACTGAAAGATTTATTTCTAAGACTTGACGTAAATGTTTCAAAACCTTGCACTGTCGTGATATTCAACGTGTAGCTCTGAAATATATTAGTATTCATCAGCCCCATCAACTAGAAGAAAAGAAATTAAATCAAAGTAATTACTTTTGTTTAGATACAAGCCACAAAACTTCCATCAAATTTATTCATTTTCCTCTGTTTTTCTTTTGCTAGATTTTTTTCAAGTGGAGGGTGCAGAGCTTTGCAGGGAGCTGGTACATATATTAGAAAGAAACACATACCATACCATTCAGAGTACGGAAGACAGAATAATCAGCATAGCATGTAAAAAAAATCAAAAAAGAAAAAGCATAGCATGTAAAAGATTATACTTTCTTATTGGTGACAATCTAATAAGAGAGTGAGAGAGAGAGAGAGAGAGAGAGAGAGAGAGAGAGAGAGAAAGAGAGAGAGAGAGAGAGAGAGAGAGATAAGTCCAAGGAGCAACAATATAGGATGAGAAAAAACCTCAAGCACCACATCTGGATTGATATCAGAAAGCGTTTGAACAGCAGCATCTGTTTTTGTCATTCCAACCTGAAAAGGAAGAAACTAAAATTATTTACAAAAGGCTAGGCTAGAACTTCTTCACGATAAAAAGCTTGAAGATCTATGGTATATGCTATACAAATGAATAATCCAGGGCAGCAGCCAATAAATAAAATAAAATAAAATATTCAACAAAAAGAACTTGTGCTGTTGAGAAACTTAGGGCGCATTTGGATTGGATTTAAGAATGAAAAAAGTGGAATTTTTTTAACGGATTGTATAAAAAGTAAATTGTTTGTAAGAGAAGAAGCGAGGGATCCAAAGTAAAACAATAAAAGGATTTTGGTTTTTAAACCCAATCCAAATGCACCCTTAATCTACAAATAGTTTCCTTATACAATACAAGAAATAGAATACAGCCTTAGGCTGTAAGGCAACCTGCTCTGGACGGAAGAACAGCCTATTCATATTCGCTAACTCCACTTTGTCATAATCATAGAGCAATAGACGACCAATTCCACATCTTGTTAGCATTTCAGCAGCAACACTACCTACACCACCTATTCCCTACAAAACAAGAGGCAATGTTGAATAATATGACATTATATACAAACATTAATAGGTTCTAAAGTGAATGGTCCAATAAATAGTCGAAACATGACCGAATGCTTAAATAAGGACACCACACTCAAGCTCGTATGCATATCCACAGCTAGATAATCAGCCACAATAAAAGTTAAATACTCCATAGCTCAAAGTACATAATTATGGAACCACACAGTTAACAAACATCCTAAAAAACACTCAGTTGCAAGGTCAATGTGACAGGAAAGATAAATTACTTAACCAATAGAGATTCAAATTGAAGGATAAGAAGTTGCTTAGTGGGATGAAGTGTACCAGGAGAATTAGTGAACTAAAAGGGCCCAATGAGCAGTTTAGCAAGCTAACGCAGAACCTAAAAGGCAAAGAACAAACAAAGAGAGGAAGAGGGGATTGCAAGATGCTCACAACAATAGCAACTGAAAAGTGACGTATTCTTTCATAATTTTCCACAATGCCCATCCTCTGCAGTGCCATAAGCCTACTGTAAGGGTTGCTATCAACTACCTCAGCGCTTAATTCCTGAACATCCATCGGATAAGAGTAAGATTTTTGAAAGAATTCAATTCCAGAAAAATAGAAGCCCAAAGCACTGAATACAACACCTTGACTTTTGCACGGTGCATTGTTCCCGACTTTGCCAAATTGGTGACATTATCAACACGTGATCGCATCTACAGGACGTCAATGAACCAAATTTATTCATAGATTCAAATTAACCCTAGAAACAGATTTACATAGAAGGATGATGAAACCATAAAAATTGAATGAGATTAAGCTTGAGAAAATCCGTTATCGATATCAACATTTGTATGTAATTTTCAAAACTTAAACAACTTCATTTTCAAAAACAATTCAATAAACATAAAATGCACTAAATTCAAGGAGATGCAAGATTGAATTCTTTTAAACTACAAATATGCAGAGGCAAAAAGAGAGTGAAAGATCAGTACCTTATCAATCAGAGCCTGCTGAGAGGGATCCAGAAATGAATTCTGAAGAAATTTAAGATCATCCAATATCCCTTTTAGCTCGGTCTCCATTGATCCGTTCCTTGTCCTTTCACGGGCTCAATTCCTTTTCCTAGTTATCCCTGTTGATTCTTATTGAAAATTCACTGCCTATATAGTTCGAACAATTCTTGACATGAACAATTCTTGATAAAATAAATAGAGACAGATGTAACCAATTACCGCCACAAGTGATCTAAACTGAAGAGGAATGGGTTTGAGTTGGGTTTAGGATACTGGAATAATGGTCTTGAGGAGGAAAAGAGAAAGAGAAGGCGGACTTGCGAATTCCTTTTCATAATATTTTTTAGCTTCTCTTCCCCGGAGTCAAAGACTCAAAATATGTGATTCATTTTTGAGAAATTAGCTCTAAACACCCCTGAATTACATTAATTTTCTTCTTGTTTATATAAACTGTTTTTCTTGAAATCGTTTATATAACCTTTTCTAAATACTCCAAATTTTTTTAGGCCACCATAAATGTGAATTATACCCGACTTTGAGCTTTACAGAGAGGCATTTCGTTTCATCGTTTCCAGGTCAAGAATTTCTTGTTCAAAATTGAAGCAAAAACAAAGGGAGCTCGATCAGAGCCATAGTTACATAATGAATCACAAAAATTTAGTATTTCCTTACTTATTTCTAACAGAAACGAGCTCAAGAGAAAATCCCACTCGTTACCTTGAAGCTGCAGCTTAAGGAAGGGACCGTCCAGCAGTGAGGGTTGCTTGAGAGATTCACAGTGGTCTTGGTAGTAGTGGTCCCGAAAGGGTCTTGAATTTGCAGGGCTTTAGATTGGGTCGGGTCAGATTGGTCCTGGATATATTTCGGGGCATTCCAAAATTAAAAGAAAGAACAGAGCAAAATAAAAACAGGACCAAGCTCTGGATTGCAGAAATTTTCGGTGAAAAGCGGAGAAAGAAAAATTTTGAAATCACGGAGATCCAGAAATTCTAGACAAGAATGGAGAAACCAAGAAGAAGAAATCTTACGGTAAATGGGTATCTAAAATCCTCCAAGAAGAAGTAGGAAATTTGAGAGAAAAGGGTTTTGTATCAACAACTGAAACCAAGAAAGAACATGTTGAACGCATTCATGATGAAAAGTCAAAACCTTATCTATATGAAACGTCAAAACTTTCTCTATATGAAAAGTCATAACCTTCTCTCTCTTTTTCTGATAAATGTTCATTAGGGACATAAAAAAATGGGATTGTCTCAAGTAACTTGAATTTGAAAAGTTTCTAAAGAATCCTTCAAAATCATTCATTTGTCTCAACCATTTGTTTCAAGTAAGTATCTAGATTTTGAAGTTAGTAGAGGAAATCAAAAGTTCCTAAACCCATATTTGGTTCAAGGATTTTCTTGCGGAAAATGAAGGAAAATAAAATTTTTAGAAAATTAAAATTCATATATTGTTTAGTTAGATAAGTAAAATACAAAAGAAATACAATTTCTCATTGTTTAGTTTGTAGATTTCAAGATAGAGATGGAAATAGAAAAATTAAAAAGAAAGATAACACTACAAAGATATATAATTTAGAATTATTTCTAATATTAACAAAACATTATTAGCGCTTTGCAATATTAATTTTAGAGAAAGAAATTATCGTGAATTCTAGAGAGAGAAAGTGTTGTAAATTTTAGATAGAGAAAGAGTCGTGAATTTTAGATAGAAAAAGTGAGTGTGAATTTTAGCGAGAGAAGAGAACGAAAATGGACCGCGGATGGTGGTCATGGTAGATTCTCGAATCCTACGCAAGTTGTTTTCGTATTGCCAGTGAATGCGGTTCCGGTGGCTTCCCGTTGGCCGATATTCTCCTTGTTCACTGATATTTTGTTTACTTTTGTTTATTTATTTTTAGGAGTTATCATCATCTCCCCAACGCCATATTCATCATCAAGATCTAGCTCGCAGCGTATTTCTCTTCCATCAGGATTCTGTCTTTTTTGAGTGGATACAATGCGCCTTGCGAATTTTGTTTCTCACCTCGGGAGTAAGTGATTGCCCGCATTTAGAGGGGAAGAAGATTAGCAAAGTGGGAAAAGACAGAGGGAGGGGTGCATCTTATTATTCGACCAAATCTTCTGAATTCTTAATTATCCGGCATCCTTCCACTTTCCAATTGAAATGGACAATTGAGTTGTTGTACCATCCAATTCAAATCTACATGACCAACCTAATGAACAGCTATCAGTTCTAACTCTCTGAACTCCCAAGAATGGGATATTCCAAAGCATTCGCTATGGAAAGAATTTGAACTAATTGTTAGTGCCATTTATTCTCGAGAGCGGTTTAACCCTTAATTGTAAAAGTCAAACAGTTAAAGGAATTGACCCGTACAATGAAATATAGCTGCTACGCCAAAACTAGGTGCAAAGAACGGCCTTTTACGAGATCGAGGCATTAAAGCAAGGGCTACTCGTTACCCAGGTTAGAGATTGATTTTTAGATAGAAAAACCCTAGCGCTGGCCAGATTTATTTCCACCCTTAGGAGAGTATCAACTTTCCCCAAAATGGTCCGCTACTGTCAGCTAGTTCTCTACTTAGCTGCAGATTCTTTATTTTAACTATCTTCGCTTGGAATGGGTCTAGGGTTAGGAATTCAGAGCTATCCATGGAAGAACTATATAAGAAAAGTTGGATCTGCGGAAAGACAGATGAGCGTGCCTATGCAAAAAGAATGTAATGTCATGATTTATGACATCGAAAGTATTTGATTTAAAGTAACCTAGCATCATGATCTTTTCGACTTTGTACGAACCATTGATAGTAACCATTTTGACTACAATCAAAGTAGATACTTCCTCTAAATACTAACTTATAAGACTCTACATCTTGTAGAAGTTTTTAAGTTACTTGAATACTTGAGATGTCGTGATTCCAATGCTTACCAAATGGACGAGAGAGAGAGAGAGAGAGAGAGAGAGAGAGAGAGAGAGAGAGAGAGAGAGAGAGAGAGAGAAATTCCACCCTCAAGGGGCGTGGCTATTCCACCAACTGAAAGTGAGGGATCTTTCGAAGACAACAAAGATTGGCCCTAATTTCTCCTCACCAAAAGCAAGGCATATGGGGCGGAAACCACTCGCTAAAGAATTTAAAGGGATCATAAGACAGGCCTGTGAGGTTTAGTATCCTGAAGGAAGAAGTCAATGGCCCTACTACGAATAAAAAGCATAGGTTAAGACTGCTACAAAAGCAAGTGGACCATAGTCTCATTCTCGAAGAAAGAGAATACTCAACAAACAGAAAGATGAGTAGAATGGACTGCTTACACAAGCAAGAGCTTTCGATTCATCATATGGCGTGAAATCCATCATTGGCTAAACAATTATTTGGTTATGCCATTTTGGGATTTGCTCTAACTGAAGATATTGCATCGTTTGCCCCAATGATATCTTTTCTGATCTCATCCATATTTCGATCGAGTTTCATAAAGCAAGCACCACATGTTTCTTTCTAGCCTTAGTTAAAAAAAGGCCTTCTCTTAAGTAGTAGTTCCGGTTGTTAAGTCGTGACTACTCATTTACAATCTTATTGCGGATAAGGAATCATTGATACGTAGAAGTTGTGAACCTAAACCCCTATCTGAGGGTAAGGTTCCACCCGAAGTCTAACTCTCAGACTAGTAATAGTAAATATATTCATTTTGTTCAGCATTTTCTTCATCCTTTTATTTCCTGGGTCATTTTGGAATTGTTTTCTTTTAAATTTATATATATGGTTACAGGTTTCACTCCATTATTCAAGAAGAGAGAGTGTGTCTTTTTTCTGGAATGTCGTTTTTTCTAATGATGATTCTACATGTGTTCCGTATGTATCTTACTGATGGATTTAAAAAACCTCCATAAACCTAAAAGTACATAATCACTGAAGACAGGGACAGTCAAGAAGACTGATAACCGAGTAATCCCATAAGGAGACCACTAGAACTCTTTTATCTCGTAAACTGAGCTTAACCTTCTGACCCTACTACCCCTGCTGCTTAGCAGATCTTCTTCTCTCATCCATAGATAGGGAATAACTTCGCTCATTTTTGCCATCCATATAGACTCGGATCACCCGTGTAGTGATTGTGGACTTGTACAAGGATATTGAGTAGACGATTGATGTATCAGACCCTCTCTTTCGTAGCATGCATTCCCATCCATGTCACAGCTGATTTGGTCAGCTGCGAACGAAATGAAGTAATATAGAATAGAAGGTTATCCATATTTGAAGAGACGAACTCGAAGCAAAGGTTAGACCTTAACAGTCTCTATCTACCCACCTAGTCCTATTTGATCTAACCTGGACCCTTTCAGAAAACCCTCTATCTCCAAGCCCCTCTCCTTTAAAGTCGAGCATTTTCACCTATTTACTAGGTCAACAAGCTTTGATGCCCCTACTCCCAGCAAGTTACTAGTTGGGATCAAGGAACTATCGCTCGAGAAGTAAGTAACCTGGTCATTGTTTGGTTATAAGGATAATCGTTCGTCTTAGGTCAGGGGCGGCTGGTACAGATTCCTCCGAGCTGGCACCAGAGAGGGGAGAACGAATGGCTTAGGAATCGACCAAGTCTAAGAAGACTCGTGGAGCTCCTAGTAGCTTCTACCACAATTACTCTCTCACTATACTATCTCGAATTTGACTATCTTTCCTATCTTAAATTTGAATTACTTAAGTTTATTCGCACCTTTCGTCTGCTAACCAGACCTACTTCCTAAGGCCTAAGCTATGGAAACTTCCCAGTTTTTGTGCTCTTTGGTGATTCTTTTTTGACTTCTCTCTTATTCTCAATAGGGTAAGAAAGCTTAGGCGTGGATTCCCAACTAAAAGCAATCAAGTTAGAAAGTAGGAGTACTATAATGTGTTTTCTTCCTCCTTTTAAAACGAGTATTAATAGTAAGGTTGAAAGGCACTCTCGTCTTTCAACAAGTGGGCCACTTTTTTCGGAACGCAATCCTATACGAGTCATTCTGCCAGTTGTAGCTAACAGACTTGTCCCTGTTATTTTGAGGTCATATCTAGTATTTAGAGTTTGCCTTGATTTGGTACCGTAACCCTACTACCAACCGTGCTACCAAGCCAACTCCAACTACCGAAAACATCCGTTACATTAGACACAACTTTTTTTCCCTTCCAGAAATAGTGAAATGCATAGGGGACCATCCTTTTGTTGCGACATACTGCTCAAATTTACGTATTTGAAGGGGGCCTTAATCCCTTGCCCGACAGAACAAACTAACTAACTGGACGTGAGAGAGTCATTTCGAACTCATGAAAGCATCTCTCAAGGAAGAATTATGTGATGCGGGATAAGCTAACTCAAAACAGAAGGCAATTGCCACTTCAACAAAAGATAGGAAAGGGACTTGGTAACTCAAAAGGGAATTTTGGTACCTAAAACCTCTCCTTATTCAGTTGAGTTAGCATCATGCGACAGAAAAGAAGGTAGTACTTTAGTCGCCTCCGATACCATAGGAAGGAGCCTCAAAGTATTGTAGGGGAGGCATTAACCTTTAAAACAAGACCAATAAAGGCTAGGCGAGCCTTACTTAAAAACTATTCTATATCCGAATGAGGAAATAGGTACAAGAGAGAGTTCCCAGGCCTAGCCATCTTTGAATGGACCAATTAGTTGGACATGCTAGTCAGTTAAATTATGGGGGATACCTCCTTTAGTGAAGGAGACAAAGTACGAGTGATAGCATCAGTACTGCATAGCCTTTTTTTTACAATAAATAAAGGGTTGGTACTGAACTAGTAGATACGATTGAGTCAGTTGTTGATTCAGAAGCGATAGAAGTAGTAGTCGAAGATCTTCCATATCTAAAATGCCTGCTCCTTAGTATATATGAGCAGATTTCTGGTCAGAAGATTAACAAAAAAAGAGTGCATTCTTGACTCGGAATGCTTCACCACCAGAAAGAAATGCTCTCATTCACCCGATGACTGGATTTTCACAACAAGCCTTTATCCTTTCTGTAGTCAAGCTCAGACTTGCCCTTCTCTTATGTGGCAGACTACAAAGTCAACTCTAGTTGTTTTTCCTTGTCTGGTCATAAATAGATATTCTCTTTATGGTATAAGGGTCGGCAGCAAGCATAGGAGCTAAGGTCAAAAGCGAGGTGGAATGAAGCACGGTCGGCAATAGCTAATTGGCTCAGGCGATTCTTGTTGTTGTTGCAGCGTAAGGTAGGACCCTCCTTCGAGTTTCAGAGGTGAATCCTCATATGAAAGACTCCCATCCCCGGAAGAAAGTCCCCATTTCCTATTACTTTGGAATCGAAGTCTCCATAGCGAGGGTATCATATAATAGAAAGGAAAAACTAAGCTCTTCGTGATTATGCTAAGTAGACGTCCAAAGAGAGCACTCTATCTCTATCTATAGGATTTTGAGACTAGGATCGATGTAATGCTAGTTTGAAGCTTTGTTCTATGCTTGTCCTCTACCCATAAAGAGATGGGTCACACGATGAAAGCTTTCTATAGTATCTAGAAATCCAAAAGCAAATGTTGAAAAGGTTCCCGTGGCGAAAGAGGATGTTGATTCCTTTTCCAATAATCCTTCTCTGAGCTTGGCTTCTTTTGAGAACTCTAGCACTAGAAATCCAAAAGCAAACGTTGAAAAGGTTCCCGTGGAGAAAGAAGATGTTGATTCCTTTTCCAATAATCCTTCTCTGAGCTTGGCTTCTTTTGAGAACTCTAGCTCAAAGGGCATGCTTGTAGTGGCTCTTGCTTTTCATTGGCTGAAGTTCAGGGTTGACCTTTTAAACAAGATTGGAAAAAAAACTTCATCTCACGAGACAGATCGGATCTGCCGTAGAAACCCGAGAGACCTCCATAAGGCAGGGTAAAAGAGTAAATTTCGTTTTGTGGAATGCCCATGTATGAATGAAGGGAGACTGACCAAAAAGAACCACTTTGTTTGAAAACTTAATCAAAAGGCAACAACCGAAGACCTCATCCTCTTTTTACCAACTGTGTAATTCTACATATGAGATGGTTCCATCACGTCTGGGCCGTTGCCTAAAGTCGGAGTAAGAGTTTCCCTAAGTCCCATGTCTTATAGGCCGGCGACCCCTGATTAAATAAAGAAAGAAGAGAAATTTGGACATCTTTCCTGAGAGTGTCGTAAATTCTAAAGAGAGAAATTGAGTGTGAATTTAGAGAAAGAATATGTCATCAATTTTAAAGAGAGAAAGTGAATGTGAATTTTAGAGAGAAAGTGTTGTGAATTTTAGAGAAAGAAAGTGAATGTGAATTTGAGAGAGAGAAAGTGTCATAAATTCTAGAGAGAGAAAGTGAGCGTGAGTTTAAGAGAGAAAAAGTGAGTATGAATTTTAGAGAGAGAAAGTGATGTGAAATCTAGAGAGAGAAAGTGTGTGAATTTTAGAGAGAGAAAGTGTCGTGAATTCTAGTGAGAGAAAGTGAGCGTGAGTTTTAGGGAGAGAAAGTATCGTGAATTCTAGAAAGAGAAATTGTAGTGAATTTTAGAGAGAGAAAGTGAATGTGAGTTCTAGAGAGATAAATTGTTGTAAATTCTAGAGAGAGAAATTGTCGTGAATTCTAGAGAGAGAGATTCTCGTGAATTCCAGAGAGAGAATCGTGAATTTTAGAGAGAGAAAGAGTCATAAATTTTAGAGAGAGAAAGTATCGTGAATTTTAGAGAGAGAGAGAGAGAGGGAGAAAGTATCCTGAATTTTAGAGAGAGAAAGTGCCTTGAATTCTGAGAGAGAAAGTATCGTAAATTTTAGAGAGAGAAAGTGAGTGTGAATTTTAGAGAGAGAAAGTTTCGTGTATTTAGAAAGAGAAATTGTCTTGAATTCTAGAGAGAGAAAGTGAGTAAATTTTAAAGAGAAAAAGTGAATGTGAATTTTACAGGGTGTGAATGTATGAAATATCAAAACAAGGTTCACATTTTCCTTTTTCCTCACAATTTTGTGAGCAAAATGATTTTCCACATTTAATAAGTAACTTTTCCTTACCATTTCTTCATTTAATTTCCTCACTTATTTCTCTCATGACCAAATAGAGGAAAACCTTTTCTAAAGAAAAGTGTTTTCTTTTCCATACCCAAATCCCTGAACCAAACAGCCCCTAAAGAATCCTTGAAAATCATTCTTTTGTCTTAACCAAGTACTTATGTTAGGACTAAAATGGAGGTTGGTTTCCTTATATTAAATTAGCATTGAAATGGAAAAACATTTTGGAGCTCAATGAATATTTAAAAAATTGGGACCTAAATGAAAAATTAAACCCATCTCTCCCTCCTCTACTACTTCTGTTAGACCTCTCCTCCCCTTCTTATTCTTGAAACTATCTGTCTCTATGAATCAAAAAAGAGAAGGGTGTATGAATCAAAATTTTTCGAATAACGCATTTCCTATAAGTTGAAGCACATAAAGTACATAGCAAATTAGATAAAGATAGGAGTTTCAACATTTTACTTGCTCAACTGATGGATTCCATTGGCCATCAAGCAATTAGTAAACTCGAGATCATAAACTCTCACCAAATATATAGATACAAGCATGAGGAAAAAAGCTGAAAACAAATATAGGGATTACAAGAGGTAACACTTCGGGGATTTCGACACCAGCCATGAGTTCCCTGACAGTCAAATGCCTTTAGTTACTTCCAATTCTACAAAATCTTTTGGAACCTAACCAAGAAACCGAAGAGAAAATTGCACAAAGCTTTTTTTTGAGTGATTATCACTAAAAATTTCTTTCGATTGCTTTCCACAAACCTTGAAATCATTATTCCCTTTTTCTTAACCGCAACCATGATAATTCATCGAATTCAAAGAGAGGCAGTGTTGAGAGGGAGGAGAAGAAGAAGAAGGGAGGGGGAGAAGGGGTCTGACAGAAGTAGTAGGGGAGAAAGGAGATAGGGTTTAATTTTTCATCTAGGTCCCAATTTTTTTAAATATTCATTGAGGCTCAAAATATTTTTCCATTTTCAGGCCCAATCTAACAATAATAACGAGGCCCCTTTAGAGTCTTAACAAAATTACTTGATTGAGACAAAGGAGTTATTTTCAAGGATTCTTTAGCAACTTTTTAAAATCGAGATACTTACTTTAGAGACAATCCCTCATTTTCATGTACCTAATTGACATTTATCTTTTTCTAATAAAGTTAAAACCTTCTCACTTCTTAAATATACACCATGCGTCCATTTTTTTTTTCCAGTGTTTTTAGGGTTAGGAGTAGTTCCTTTTATTTAAAATTTTTTTTGATACATTGGGGGAGGGGATATGATTCGAATCCAAGACCTCTAACCTAGTAAGGAGAAAAAAAAAAAAAAAAAGAGTAGGATTAATTTACTCCAAACTTAAAATAATAGGCATTTAACCCCTAACACCAATAGTCAATGGTCCATTTAAGTCAAATCCCCAAAATACCCTTCATGTGAATTATTATTTATTGCAAAATAGCCCCTAAAGTTTTATCTCATTTTCTTCCATACCTTAATTTATAGTTATAGTTTAGGGGGGTCGATAAAGGACGTGTTAGAATTAAAAAAAAAGATTAGTATATCGATCTATAATCATTTATTCATATAAAAAAAGAGTTTCGGGTAAAAAACTAGGATTGGTGCAGAATTAGCCTGTTTTGCACCTTGCCAAGTGTAGACCCTCAAAGGGCTACAGCTCAGCTAGACACATAACAGGCTGGTTTTGCGCCAGCCCTAGCTTTTGACCGCAAAAATTATTTTTTTAAATGTTATTTATGTTGTTATATTAATTATTTTTAATATATTTTATATAATTAAGTTAATTTTTTTTGTTAATTTCATATTATAATATGAGTTCTTTATATATACATGTGTATATGTTACAATGGGAAAAATAGCCTCGGAAGTCCTTGAAATATTTTGTTTTCAAATTAAGAATCCTCAAACTTTAATTCCAGCTAGCATATACCATCACCCCTGTAAAGCTCTCCCACAACCTCCACGGTGGAAATAGTCCAAATTATGTCACGTGCCCAACACGTGTATATATTTTAAGAGGTAAAAATGTTCGGCCACCTCCCTTCCCTCAATTTCTCACATTTTAGTCTCCCTTTTCCCCTCATTCCACTTTTCTACCGTTTACCCCTTTACCGTTCTTATAAAAACCCTAGTTTTTATCATTGGAAATTTCTATACTCCTCTTCCATTGAAGCAAGTTACTGAGGATTAGTGTTCAAGAAATCCTCAAATTGTATCTCAGGGAAGCATATCATAGTCTTCCAAAATATGGTAAGTTACACTCTTCGAAAATGGCAGTTTTAGATGTGTGAACGTAAAAAATTTGTTTGTGTTAGCTTTTAGGGGTTTAAATTCCATTTTGCCTGGGTTTGTTTTGTTGTTTAAAAGTGTAAAACTTGATTTTCAATTTCGAGAAAATGCCCTATAAAAATGCGTTTATTTTGCTGTTTAAAAGTGTAACTTGTGTTTCAATTTCTGAAAAAAATTCCCTGTTCTTTAAATATTTTCTTTTAATGAAATTAATATTGGTAGTATATTGTTTCTTTTAATGTAGTGCCTCTGATATGTTGTTGATTATATTTTGTCCTTTTTTGGGTAAAAATAGGTTGTTTACTAGGGGGTTTCACAATAAAAGTACACCATGGAGGGAAATTGGTGGAAACTTTAGTGTATAATCAGTAGAGAGGGGTTAAAGTAGACTATTATGATTGGTGTGTCACTGGGGAGGCAACTATTGTAATGTTGGATAAAATAGCACTTCCCTTAGGTTATGAGTTGGGTATTATCACATTAACCCTACTGTGGATGGTCCACTTGGCTAGGTTTTTCTGATGAGTGATGCTGCTGTGTTCAAGATATGTGAAATAGCAGGAAAAAGATATGAAATTGAGATGTTCTTTAAGAATACACCTTCTCTACCAAGTGTAAACCCATATGAAGCTAGTCCTGAACAAGTTGGTCTATTGCAACTTCAATGGAGGTATGAAGTTCCAACTGAACATGTTACTCCAAAACTCACAAGGATCAAACATATTGTGAGGTCTAGGTTAGAACATCTAAAAAACACATGGGTGTTGAGCAATCCAAAAGTATAAAGTGTAAAGCTAAAGTTAAGACTTTTTTATGATGAGGATAGGGAAGATAATAAGGATGGGGAAGCAGAAGGTGCTCAAAGAGAATTTGAGGATTCTAAATATGAAAAGAGTGATTGTGATGATGAAAGGTTATGGACGGACTGTATTGAGGATTTGGTCAAGGAAGATGTTGAAGGGTTTGAGGAGAATTTGAATGATGAGTTAAGAACTGGGAAAAAATCAAACGCAGTAAGTAAGAGAAAGAGAGTTGGCAAAAGAAATAGGGAGACTAGTGGAGAAATTGAAGATGCTCCAACAGATTGACTGCGGACTGAATCAGATCAAGATGATCCAAAAGATGGTGAACTTGCAACATAACAAATGCAGACTGAATCAGTTCAAGATGATCTAAAAGATGGTGAACCGGTAATATAACAAGTAACTCTTGAATCAGTGCAACTACCTCCTGAATCAGTTGCAACAGAAGGTGCTGCATCACAAGCTGAACCACTGCAGCAAGCAGCTACAGAACTTGAATCAGAAAGTGCTACAACAGCAGCAGCAACAGAATATGTTGCAACAGAAGCTGCAACAGAGACAGCAGCAGAAGCTCCAATAGAAGCAGCTACAGAACCTACAACACAACCTCATTGAACAAGGAGAAATGAAGATTTCAGAAGGAAGCCAAGAAAAGAATTGGTTTCTAACAGCAATTCAGACATGGAAATGTATGACCAACCTAATTCTGAGTTAGAAAAAGGTACTGAACCTAACTATTCTGATTCTGAAATCTTCAACAGTGATGAAATTTATGATGATAATGATGTTACTACAAGTAGGCCAACATACCCTAGATTTAATTCAAAGAGGGATATACACAATCTTGTGTCTAGTTTGGGAATGATATTCAAGTCAGCTAATGAGGTAAAGAAGGCAGTCGTTAATCATGGAATTAAGTGAGGAAGGGATGTAAGATTTGAGAATAATGAAACTAATAGGGTAAGGGTAAATGTGATGGTGAGAATTGTACTTGGCATATACTGGCATCTATTATGACTGGCACAACAACTTGGCAAGTCAAAACCCTGCAAGATAAACATGCATGGTCAAGGACATTCCACCACAAACTTGCAACATATAAGTACTTGGCCAGAAGGTGCTTGGATGATTTCAGGATTGATAATGGGGTTGTGTCACAGTTTCAAGACAAGGTTAAGAGGGATATAACTGTATTTATATCAAAGAACAAGGTTTACAAGACCATTGCTGAGGCCAAGAGAATTATACATGGTAAGTATATGGATCAATACAAGTGGATATTGGATTACTATGAAGAGCTAATGAGCTCCAACCCTAAGTCCACTTTTTATTATAACACATATTATGATAATGAAAGAGGAGGAGAAGTGTTCCAAAAGCTGTATATATGCTTGTAGGCTCAAAGAGTTGGATTTAAGACTTGTTGTAGGAAGGTTTTAGGCCTTGATGGATGTCATTTGGAAGGCCCTCATCCTAGGATCTTATTGACTGCGGTGGGTGATGCCAACAATGGGCTGTACCCTATTGTATATGCTGCTGTAGAGGGTGAAACAACGGCAACATGGACTTATTCATAAGAGGTCTTATGGATGACCTTCAAATAGACAAGCCTGAGGAATTGTGCTCCATATTCGATAAACAAAGGTAAACCATTGTTTAATATCTAAGTACTGTTTTACTACTTCATGAAGTACTATGTCATAAACTCTTTTAATAAAGGGACTTGTACCAACTATTGTGAGCTATTACCTAGGTTGGAGCGTAGATTTTGTGTACGCCACTTACATAACAACTTCAAACAAAGACATCCAGGTGAGGGTCTAAAAATCCAAATGTGGGCCTGTGCAAAGGCATCTTATGTGAACCAATTTGATGCTAAAATGGAGGTTTTGAAGAGATCCAGATGCATACAAATGGCTGACAAAAATTATAAATCCTAAGTCATGGAGCAGGGTACACTTCAACAACTAGCCAAAGTGTTATATGCTCCTCAATAATCACTGTGATTGCTTTAACTCTACTATTTTACCAGCAAGAAAAAAACTTATTTTGGGGCTATTAGAGAGGATTAGAGTATATCTAATGGTTAGATATCAAGGATAAAGGGCATGGATACAGAAGAAAAAATGTAGGTTTCACCCACATGTTAAGAAAAGGTTAGATAAGTTTAGGGAAGCAGTAGCCACTTGTTTCCCTGCTTATGCTCGGGGTTCTAAGTTTGAAGTTAGGGAGCTTAGTACAGAGCAGTTTGTGGTTGACATAGAACTTAGAACCTGTTCATGTAGAAAGTGGAAGTTATGTGGCATACCTTGTGCTCATGCAGTGGCAGTCATGGGTCTTGATGGTAAGAACCCTGAGGACTATGTTGATCCTTGCTACAAGAAGGAATCATTCTTGAGAGCATATGAGCCTATCATTAACCCTGTGAATGGACCAAATAATAAGCCTAAACTTGGTATAGCTGCAATCCTATCTCCTCAAGATTTGAAGATGCCAGGAAGACCAAAGAGTAAGAGGAGGAAAGAACTAGGTGAGGGAAGGAAGGAACCTGCTGCTGCTAATCATCCTAAGAAACTGTCGAAGAAAGTTATCATACTTAAGTGTAGCAGCTGTAAAGAAACTGGACATAATGCAAGGAAGTGTCCCACTTCACAACCAAGTGAAGTTGAAGGAAGGAATGTTGAAACAAGCATAACATTAGCAAGAAGAGACAATGACAATAGATGTGGAAAATGTAAAAGGTATGGTTACAATAAAAGGTCATGTAAAGTTGCTGCCTCAACATCTTAACCACAGTCCAAAACCAGTGGAAATTAGCCAAGAAGATCCATTTGCTTCCTAACCTACTTAAAAAAACAAGGCAGAGACCAGCAGCTATAGGTACAACAATTTTTTTAAAAGATTTTTTAGCTTTGTTTCATTACTTTTAACACTTATTGAACTCTAATTTTATGTGCTTTTACATAGTTGAAGGAAGGAAGGTAAAGAGGTAAGAAATGAACAATGTTCTGCTTTGGAGTTGAAGGAGATTGTTTTTGAAGTCTTTGGAGTTGAAGGAGGCTATTTTTGAAGTCTTTGAAAATGAAGAATGTTGAAGAAACCAGCTTTTTGTGTAATAGTGATAGGGTTCCACTAGTACTTTCTCTTTTTTGTTTGCATTGATGTAATAGCTTACATAATCTTTATTTTCAACACTTTTATAATATATACTGGCTTTTGAACAGATCATATTGTAAAAAAAAATAGTGCATTTTGGCAGCCTTGTATCAATACAATTGTTTATTGGCTTTTAGATCCACTGTTGTATTCTTGTTGGCAGCCATTTTTTTTTTTTATTTTTTATTTTAAGGCTGGAACATGGTACTGCATTTTCAAGGGATTCAGGGGCACTCATTAAACACATCAATGCAACCCAACAACCATTTATTTCATTGATTCAAGTCATAAATTTACATAATATATAACCTTACATAATTAAGCAATTCAGCAGCAAAACCAACCAATAAACACAACATTTCTCATAGTCTACCTATCCATATTCTTATCAACAAAAGAAGTCCAGCCACAATCAAGCTACAACAAACCAGTTGAGCCATTTTATCCATCTCTTCTTCCATATCATCAATCTTTCTCAACAAACCCAGAATCAAACCTGAACTTCTAACACACATTGGAGGATTAAACCATGTGAAAAACCCACATCCACCTCCAACCTACACAAGATAAAACCTTCAATTTCAGCAGCAGAAACTTAAATAAGTCTTTAATTATACACAAATTTAACCAAGAGAATCACTTACCTCATATCTTTCACATCCTGAGAACTGCCTACCTGGGTTATCTTTTGTCCATGAAGTTCTCACAACACTTGGTTTTCCACAGAAGCACTTCAATACTGAGTTTATACTCACATAAGATGGTTTGTCTTCTTCTTCCTTGGAGTTCCATACATTCTTCAATTGACAAATACAGAGGGAGAAAGAATAGAGGTGAAAGAGAACAAGTATCTAGTGAAACATTGAAGAAGAAAGCGGAAAATCGGGGCTTTTATTACAATGGGGAAGAAGGGGAAGGGAGTTTATTACCATTCAAGTTGGGAAGAGGACTATGAGGATGTTTTTACCCCTCAATGGCCATCCGCATGCTGGGCACGTGAGCAAATTTGGCTGGATTCTGCCGTAGAGGACTTTACAAGCTTATATAAAAGTTGAGGGTTTATGCTAATTGGAGTTAAAGTTTGAGTAATTATAAAATAAAATAGTTCCATGACCTCCGAAACTATTTTCCCTAAAGTCAAAACCTTCTCACTTCTTAAATATGCGCCATGCCTCCATTTTTTTTTTTTTTGTGTTTTTAGGGGGTAAGGGTAGTTTTTTCTTTAAAATTTTTTTGATACATTGGGGGAGGGATGTGGTTCAAACCCAAAACCTCTGGTTTGGTAAGAAAAAAGAAGTAGGATTAACTACCCTAAACGTAAAAGATAGGCACTTTTACCCTTGACACCAATAGTCAATAGTCCATTTAGGTTAAATCCCCAAAATATCCTTCATGTGAGTTTTATTTATTGCAAAGTAGACCACTAATTTTTATATAACATTTTCTTTCATACCTTAATTTATAGTTATAGTTTAGGTAGTCAATAAAGGACACACAGTAAAATAAAAGAAACGCATGAAAATTTTCATTTCAAACTAAATACTTTCTCTCTCTACCTTCATTTTTTCTAACTTCTCTCCACCTTCAACCATTTTTTCTAACTTCTCTCCACCTTCAACCAACTTCAAACATATCTCTCAAATCCAACCATTAGAATTTAGAAAATACTATTAGTACATTGATCTATAATCGTTTATTTACATTTAAAAAAAAGACAAGTTTTAAGGTCAAAAGCTAGGGCTGGGGCAAATCCAACCTGTTCTACATCTGGACAAGCACGGACCCTCAAAGGGCTACAGCTTGGCTAGGCCCAGAATAGGCTAGTTTTGCGTCAGTCCTAATTCTTGACCCTAAAAATAATTTTTAAAATGTTATTTATGTCATTATATTAATTGTTTTTAATAAATTTGATACAATTATGTTAGTTTTTTTTGTTAATTTCATATTATAATGTCAATTATTTATGTATACATGTGTATATGTTAGCATTTAATTTGTTTAGTTCATAATTAATTGTTTAATTTTAATTTTAATTATATAATTCATATTAGAGTAATTGAGAAATTTTGTCTATAAATATTTATTTTGTCTTAACTTTGTTTTATATATTTTATTTTACTCATTTTAATCCAATAACTATTTATTTTGCATACATTTGGTCCTGAATCTTTTATTTACTCATTTTTGTCAAGTATCTATTTATCTTTGATATTTTTGGTCCACAATATTTTTGGATAAATTTAAAATTGGTCCCTCAAAATATAAAAAAGTGTGAATTGAAGACTTCGAATTTTAAAATTCTCAAAAAAAAAAAAAAAATTCAATGAATTCTCTTACCTCACTTGTGTGAGGATTTAAATAGCCACTCTCCAAAAAATAAATCTTATTTGAATCACTTGGAGCTAAAATGTAAACATAAATAAAAAAAAAATTGCCATCCCTCGTCTTCAATCTCTAAAATTAGGAAGCACTAGTATGGGTAGCCGACCGATTAGTTTTTATTGAATTGGATACAAACTGTTAGACTATCTATGAATTTCAAATTGATAATTAACATAGGTAAGTTTTTTTTGTTACCAATACTGAAATTCTTGGTTAATCAGTAACAAATTATTGACACGTTATCCAATGAAAATAAGGACTTGAATGATACATTTTTTATATTTTGAAGGATTTTTTAATATAATTTTATGATTCAAAGTCCTCAATTGAAATATTTTCATATTTTGAGTGACCAATTTGAAATTTATCCAAAAAGTGTTTTGGACAAAAAATATCAAAGATAATTAGTTACTAAACAAAAATGAGTAAATGAAAGATATAGGATCAAATGCACGTAGAATAAATAGTTATTGGACTAAATGAGTAAAATAAAAGATATAGGATGAAGTTAAGAAAAAATAAATAGTTATAGGACCAAATTTGTCAATTACTCTTCATATTATTATGTTTAAATTGATATAATGATTTACAATGTTAATGGTGAAAACAATTATGAATTATTTAATTTAAACATGTTGTTAAGTGTTATTATTATGTTAGTAGTGTTAATGTTTAACTTATGATTTAAAGTATTAATTAACATTTAGATATTAAATAGCTATGTAATTAACATTTAGAGATTAATTAAAATAAAGATTTAGAAATTTAATTAACATTTAGACATCTCAAATTTGAAAAATATTGATTAAATAAAATTTAGAGATTAAATAAGAATTAAACATTTAGACATTTCAATTATTAAATATAGAGATTAAATAAAATTTAGATCTTAAATAATGATTTAGAGTTAACTAATTATTAGAGATTAAATATATAGTTAGTAATAAGAATAATAATAATAATTAGATAGATATATATATATATATAGTTATTTATGGTTATTTTGAAATTCATTTAAATAATCCTGAGCAGCGACCATGTAGGAGAGATGGTGATTTAGGTCATTTTGATGACGCGAGCGATCGTCTTCATATGGTGATAGCTTCATCCCGGGTATTGAGGGGTAGGCGTAGCACTTCTGGCATACCTACCACTCCTACCTCGTTGGTCTTGGGATGTGTCATGATACACCAGGATCTTCGATCTAGCCTTCTCCAATTCCTACTTGGCTTTGTATCCCCATGACCCTTCCATATAGGGCTACAAATAGGGCAGGTCTCACCCATACCCAAGCGGGTCGATACCCGTTTATGGCGGATAAGGTTCAAAATTTATACCCGCGGACCCATACCCTACTTGTACCCGTATAAAATTTTTATTAAATGGGTCTGGGCAAGGTATTATGATACCAAGACCCGTTTACTTGTATACTCGTTGTAATAAAATAATAATATATTTATATATTATATTATTTTTATATTTTTTATGAATACATATTAGGAGTTTTGTTTTTATTGGATTAATATATTGGTGAGGATTTTGTGTGTACTTGAACTTTTAATCATTTGAATGAAAATATTTTTTTTAAATTTTCAATTTTGCCTTCTCCAATTCCTACTTGGCTTTGTATCCCCATAACCCTTACATATAGGGTTGCAAATAGGGCAAGTCTTACCCATACCCAAGCGGGTCGATACCCGTTTATGGCGGATAAGGTTCAAAATTTATACCCGCGGACCCAGACCCTACTTATACCCATATAAAATTTCTATTAAATGGGTCTGGACAGGGTATTATGATACCAAGACCTATTTACTTGTATACTCGTTGTAATAAAATAATAATATATTTATATATTATTTATGAATACATATTAGGAGTTTTGTTTTTATTGGATTAATATATTGGTGAGGATTTTGTGTGTGCTTGAACTTTTAATCATTTGTATTAAAATATTTTTTTAAATTTTGGAGATGTTTAAGGATTGTATTTGTTGAAAGAGATGTTAAAGAAATTATATTAATCAAGTTATAGTTTTCGTTTTAGGATTATATATTGTTATATACATATATATTTATTTAACAAGAAAAAAAATGGCAGACAGGTACGGGTATACCCGTACCCTATCCGAGACCCTTGAAGGTAAGGTTTGAGCCCATAAATTTTATACCTGGCGGGTCAGGGTCTTGGTCCATATTTCACTAGAAGGGTTTGGATCTGGTACAGGGAGTACCGTACCCGTCTAGACCCGTTTAAAACCCTACTTACACACCATTACTTTAGCAATCATTTTTATCTTCACAACTTCATTCATATTAGCCAACTCCCTTCATATGCCATTTGGTGAGATGACCATTACACTCATGACATGGATTTGATACTTAGCATACCGGCATATGGTGATGCTCTGGGCACAGAGTTCGACTGGGACGAGATCGTCCGGATAGCGAGCAGGGACTTTGGAAGGCTTCAGGATCTACAGTGATTCTTCTCGTTGGATCCACAGGTAGACAATAGTTTGCTTACCACAGAGATCAGATCAGCAACCTATGTTCTTTTTATTGGCAGGAACTCACTGTTCACTGACAAGAGTGGTTTGAACATAATAGAGTACAGGTTATGACTGATAGTGAAGAATCACCACAAGTGTCACAGGATGGCGTAGGAAGTTGTAGCAGTGGCGTGACTGTAAAGGAATTTGGGTCATTCACTATCGAGTTTGAGGGAGTTAGGAGGCTGTTGCTCATTGTTGGAGGTATTTATCTCTTATTTGTTATAATTTATTATTTAATTACTTACACTTTGATTTTTCTTTCCTTTTATAATTATGTCTTATTTATTAGAAAATTTTTTTTTTTAATTATGTTGTAGACATGGATATACCAATATTTTCCCATGTTTGCCCCAACACTGAGACCTGGCGCAGTTGCCCGTAGACCATATATCCAGATGTTTGATACGAGTGGTCCCAAAGTTGGCGGTGTTTCATTAGTGGACTATCGGATGCAGTTGGATGTCATATCCGCTTTTGAGGTAACACGGTGCACACACTCCCAGCTGGTAATAATCATCACATAAATTGAATGTGTTCGCAATAATATAGAGATGGTTAGGTGTCTCCGTCCACCAATCTCTTGGTGCTGGTCCAGTCCAATGCTGACAACTGCGAATCATCATGTGCTACCTGTAAACGCCATCAAATAATTATATGTATACCTCTGGCTTATTGTGCAACTCCAACCACAATTACTTACGGATCCCAGCCCATTGGTGCTCATTGTCATTTAAAATTATTATACAACTCTGAACCCACAGTTACCATCTCCAATTAGATCCTTCTAGTTTCCAATAAACGGATAAACAAAACTGTGGAAGGTACATGGCTAAGGGAACTCAAGGGTCATAAATCTGCCCTCAAGCCAATAGATGAGAGCCCAGAACTCCATCCCCTACTATGACCTCTACCTCAATTCTTAGGAGCCCGTGACGACTTCCCTCACCCCTTAGACCTCAATCCTCTCCTCAATCAAGAACTTGATCCGCTTGATTCCTTCATTTTCTCATGGGCAATAGCGATGTGCTCTCATTTGACTTGTCCCTATTAGTAGAATCAGTCTTCTAATGTGAATCTTCAGTTGCAAGTAGTTTTGATTCCATGCCTTCTCAAGACCACCTCCTGCATGAAAAACCTTTACTGAGAATTTTGTAGCTTCAACACTCTAATGGAAAACCTATGACGATCTAAGACTTATAAATCTAACAATGAGAGGCTAAACTCTTTCCGAAGTTGATAGGAAGAACCTTGAGGAAACTAAGGCCTCAAAACCCCAACTACACAATCTAGAAGGCCTAGGATTAATTGAATCAAAGAACAAGAACTCTAACACTCAATCAATGAAAAGAATTAAGATGATCAATTGAATTCTATAGATTCAACAACTCAAGGTTATCAATGGTTCAACACTAAGGACATTAACCCTTACCAAGCTAATTAAGCAAGGGTAAAGAACCCTAGAGAGAAAGAGAATTCTCTCAACAATGTTAGCAAAATTCATTGCCAGATTAGTTGCAATGAGTTTATAATGGGGTACTTATAGACTAAGCCTTAACCATAGCTAAACAAGTGTTTAATGACTTGAATTACCCATAAACCCCTTGATTAAAAGCTGGAAAAACAACTTGAATTAAAAAATCCCATCCAAAAGGCTTCAAAGGCAACTTCCAATCTGAGACCTCCCGACGACGGTAGGGTAGAACCTACCATCGGCGGTAGGTGCAATCTTCAATAGGCCATCCATCCAGAAACCTACCGGCGATGGTAGGTAGGGCCTACCGTCGGCAGTCGGGTAGGTTTCTCCAAATACGTAGATAATTTCTCTTCCAATTTGTTCTCTTGTTTGATCCTTGCTAATTGAACGCTTGGAAAACAACTTGGACACCCTTTCTTGGCTTTCAAACCCTTCCAACATGCTCTTCAAAGCTTCCTCCAAATAAGAAACCATGCTATTATCTTCAAGAGCTTTGAGTTTCCTTCTTTGAGCTATAGTGATCGGTCTACTCTTGGCTTCCAAAGGGCATTGACTTGTCCGGTTCACATCATCCACCCTGTCTTTGAAAAGATTCATCCTTGAATCTTAACCTATATCAAAAGGAGACAAATTAGAAACATCAAAAGTGGCACTAACATTGTAATCACTTGGAAGATCAATTCTATAGGCATTATCACTAAGACGCTCAAGAACTTGAAAATGTCCATTGCCACGAGCATCAAGTTTATTCTTGCGTTGAGAAGGAAAGCATTCCTTCTAAGATAAACCCAAACCTAATCAGTGGGTTCAAACACCACATGTTTCATCCCAACATTCCGTGTAGCCACCAATATCTTGTTCTTTGCCTCAATAGCGTCCTGCACCTTGTTATGAATAGACTTGACAATCGCCGCCTTTCGGAGTCCTACTCGCATGTAGGACTTTCTTCGCTCTGATTTGGGATCCAGCGAGATATGTTATGCTGAAAGGTGTTTTCTATCCAAGCTAAGAATATGATCTATAGGCAAAGGAACTAAGTCAAAAGGAGTCAAAGGATTAAAACTATAAACAACCTTAAAAAGAGAAAAGGGAAGTATTAGAATGTTTAGCCCTATTGTAAGCAAACTCAATGTGAGGAAGAACTTCTTCTCATTGGTGCAAATTCTTCTTAAGAATGGCCCTAAGAAGTTGCCCAATGGTCCTATTGACCATCTCCGTTTAGGCATCGGTTTGTGGATAGAAAGCTATAGAGTACAACAAGTTAGTACTAAGTTTTCTCCACAAAACACGCCAAAAATGACTAAGGAATTTGGTGTCACGATCCGACACAATAGTCTTAGGGATTCCATGGAATCACACCACTTAAATGAAGAACAAGTTTGTTACATGGCTAGCATCATCAGTTTTCTTATTAGTATGAGATGAGCTATTTTAGAAAACCTATCTACTATAGCAAAGATAGAATCCATCCTTTAGGTGATCTAGGCAAACCAAGAATAAAATCCGTAGAGATATCAACCCAAGGAATTTTAGGCACATCTAAAACAGTATAAATACCATGAAGCAAGGAAGTAGATTTAGCCTTTTTATAATCCAAGCAATTCCCAATGAACTTTTCAATATCTTTTCTCATGTGAGGCCAATAAAAATGCTCATGCAAGGTATTATAAGTAATGCCCCATTAAACCACCACAATGAGCCTCTTTAACCAATAACAATCTAGTAGAACAAGATGGAATGCACAATTTCCCTTCACAATAAAGAAAGCCATCATGAATAAGGTACTTATCACTAGGCACAAGCAAGCAATTCTCAAATATATCCTTAAAATCTTGATCACTAGCATACAATCCTTTAAGCATCTCAAAACCAAGATTTGAGCTTGCAAGGTAGAGATAAGAGTGTACCTTCTTGTCAATGCATTGGCTACAATATTTTCTTTACCTTTCTTATACCAAATGACCTATGGAAATGTCTCAAATAAACTCCATCCATCTTGCATGTCTCTTGTTCAATTTTTGTTGTCCTTTAAGAAATTTCAAGGACTCATGATCAGTGCCACAAATAATGTTGCCAATGCTTCAAATGTCTAAACAAGTGCATAGAGCTCCTTATCATATGTTACATAATTCAATGCTGCACCGGTCAACTTTTCATTAAAGAATGCCAGGGATCTTTTGTCTTGAATCAATACTCCATCAATGCCAACACTCGAGGCATCATATTCTATCTTAAACATCTTCTCAAAGTTAGGTAGTGCAAGTAGAGGTGCACTACTCAACCTCTTCTGTAGAAGCTTGAATGTCTTCTCTTGACTCTCCTTGCATTTGAATCCATTCATCTTCTTTATAACATCCGTCAAAGGACTAGAAATGGTGCTAACATCCTTGATGAACCTCCTATAGAAACTTTCCAAACCATGAAAGCTCCTCACTTCATATACATTTTCCAGAGTAGGCCATTCTTTTATTTCTTTCACATTCTCTTAATCCACATGAAGGCCTTGAGTACTCACTACATAACCTAGGAAAGTCACTTTTTCCAAACAAAACTCACATTTTCCAAGGTTAGAATACAATTTCTCACTTCTCAAAACTAACAAAACTTGTTTAAGATGATGCAAATGATCTTCATAAGTTTTACTATAAATGAAGATATCATCAAAATAGACAACAACAAATTTACCAATTAAATTCCTCAATACGTGATGCATAAGTCTCATGAATGTACTAGGAGCATTAGTTAAACCAAAAGGCATGACTAGTCACTCAAAAAGACCAAAATTAGTTTTGAAAGCCATTTTCCGCTCATCCTCTTCCCTCATTCTAATTTGATAGTTACTCGAGTTTAGATCAATCTTTGAAAACATTTGAGAACCATGCAACTCATCAAGTAAATCATCTAATCTAGGAATAAGATGTCTATACTTGATAGTTATATTATTAATGGCTCCACAATCTACACACGTACGCCATGTGCCATATTTCCTTGGAACTAATAAAATGGGAACGGTATAATGACTTAAGCTTTCTCTTACATATCCTTTTGGAGAGAAATTCCTCAACTTATCTTCTTAGCTCTTTGGTCTCTTCGAGAGGACTTCTATAAGCCGGTCTACTTGGCAACACCGCTCTGGGTACCAAATTAATTTGATGCTCAATCCCTGTCAAGAGAGGAAGTCCACCGGGCATCTCTTTGGGGAAGACATCTTTAAACTCTTCAATGACCTTTACACTATGGCATTAGACAAAGAAGACAAATGATCATTAGTAGAATAAATGTTCCTTTGCAATAGAAAAGCAGAACCAACTCTTCTTTTTTAATGGCTTCTATGATCTCACTCTCTTTTGCATAGAATCATCTTTTCTCTCTCTTACAACTATCACTCCTTTTCTTTTCTCTCTTCAATTTTTCCTCTCTAGATTTTTCCACACTAACTTTTTCCTCAATTCTTTTTCCCTCTTCAATACTTTTTTTCTTTTTCTCACTCTCTAGTCTCTTTTTTTCTCTCATTTTCTTTTGTTCTTCAAAGACTTGATTAGGAGTCAAGGGATTCAACATGAACTTTTTCCCATCCTTTTCAAAGGTGTAGGTGTTATTAACACCATCATGGATAGTCTTTCTATCATATAGCCAAAGATGTCCCAACAACAAATGCCCAGCTTGCATATGAGCCACATCACAAAGAATATCATTATTATATAACCCCTTAACATAAACACTATCACTTGTTTGTTCACTTTCACTTCTTCACTATCATTCAATCAATGAAGCTTATAAGGCTTAGGATGCTTGAGAAGAGGTAAGTTCAACTTTTCAACAAGATAAGTGCTAGCAACATTAGTGCAGCTACCACTATAAATAATAAGATTAGCCACCTTACTTTCCACTAAGCATTTAGTGTGAAAGATGTTTTTCCTTTTGAATGCTTGTCTCCTCCTCATGGACTTAGGTAGAGAAAGCTCTAATAGTCACTAAGCTCAAGCCCTCCTCTTCGGCTTCAAAAGAGATAATATCTTGGTCTTCACTACTTTAATCCTTGTCAACAATACCGTCTTGGCAATCTGGTATGACCCGGTATACACAAGAAACTGTAGAGTTGATGCAAGGGCTGATCACGAGAGCAAAGGCAAAGAGAATGGAAGAGGAATACAAGAGAGAAGTAACTTTGTTCGAGAAGATGATCCAAGACCTTGCTCGGCATGTGCTAGAGGAACAACGAGAAGATTTTGGAGGATCAAAACCTTTCTATTTTCAAGGGTACAAATGGAAGAAACCAAGGAAACAAGCTTGGAAGGGTTGGAAGCTTCAAAAACCAAAGGGGGAGCCATTTCTAGACCCTATCGTTGGTGGTAGGTTCCACCCTACCAGCGCTGGTAGGGTTCTGGTTGCAATGGGGCTGAAGAAAAATGAGCTACCGTTGCCGGTAGGTCTCAGCTAAAGGGAGAAATTGTGAAGTTTCTAACTTCCTTAACTATTCTTTTCGGTTGTAAACTTGTGTTGACTTAAACTTAAGTAGTCTAAGTATCTTTTAAACTCTTTTAAGTTAATTTAATACCTAGGGTATACTACTAATTATAAGAGCACTATATATATATATATCCTTATATTGGCAACCATTTGAGAACACACATTGAATGAAAATTTTCTAAGAGAGAAAACTAGGGTTATGAAGATTGCTTATTCTTCTATGTAAATTAAGTATTCCTATTGTATAATATCTTGACAAGAAACTTCTTAAATCTTCAAATTCATGAATTCAAGTCTAATTTCAAATCCTATTCATCTCTTGAGGTGCCTACTATCTAGTTGGTGTTGCTTGAGTCTAGGTGCTTTTTAGATTGTAAAGAATAGGTGAGGCTTGAATCAAGCCTTGTTCATTCTCCCACTCATATAAGAAGGTTTAATTGTTTTCTTCTTTGTTATCTTTATGCAATTTTGAGTATATGTTCTTCACTTCTTCAAAACAAAACCGTCAAGGGCATCCTCTAAAAGAGAGTTGATTCTTGGGAGTATTGGATCTTGGAAGGATCAAATACTTATTATAAAAATATTTATAAATTTAACAACAATAATAATATAAATATAAACTAAATAACAATATTTATAGTTTTAAAAATATTTGAAATTTCATGTCCAAAACTGGGCCAAAAGCATAAGAGGGCTACCTTCGCCTGGCCTAGCATTTGGTGTAAAATTTATATTTTTCTATATTTTGGTGTGATTTTTGACTCAAAATTGATGTTTTCTTCTATAAATCTTCATAATTGCTTAAATCGTCCATGCTTATCTTCAAAATCTTCAAAAAGTTAGAGAGAAGTGAGAGAGAAAGTTTGTGGAGGGAAATGAGAATCTTCTGGAATTTTTGCGCGTTTCTTTTATTTTACCATGCTTCCTTTATTCACCCCCATAGTTTATTACAAAATACTTCCATAAACTTTGTAATAATATTTTTTATTATATATTCTTTAAAAATTGATTCTTTGGAGGTTAATAAATGACATGACCAGATATGAAAATGACACAACCAAAAAATCATTTCTCTCCCAACTCTCTCTCTCTCTCTCTCTATATATATATATATATATTCAAACTCTTTTTTTCTCACTTCTCTCTACCTTCCAAGAATTTCAAGCAAAGATTCACTAAAATCTAACCATTAAAAATATAAAAAAATCCCTAGTACATTATTCTATACTCGTTTATTTACATTTTGATCAAAAAAACACAGTGGGATCTCGGGATACAGTGGTGCATGACCACTGGCACACAAGAGGGAGTGGTGTGACACCCTTTGGCGCACTAATTAATTTTTTGAACTTTCTGTTTTTTAATTTTTTAATTAATAATGTTATTTATTAATAAATAATTAATTTAAATAGTAGATTTAGAGATTATGTTGAATTAGGAAGAAGAAGAAGAAGAAGAAGAAGAAGAAGAAGAAGAAGAATGCTGAAGTCGAATTAGAAAAAAATGCATGAATTTGGTAGAATGCATGAATTAGTTCAATTAGCCAAAAAAAAAAAAAAGGAATCATGAAATTGTTATGTTGTTGGCACTAAATTAGATTTGGTACGCCAGGCACTGGTGCGCGAAATGAGGTGGTGCGCTATACATTGGGGCAGCAACTGGCTTGGTGAGCGTTTTTTTTTGGTGATTTTACGTCTGGGTATAAAATTTGTGGACCTAAACCCTATCCTAAACCCTGGAGGGTAGGGTTTGGGTATATCCATACCTGTATAACATTTTTCGATTTTTTTCCCTGTTAAACAAAAATATATATAAAACAATGTATAACCATAAATAAAAATTATAACATTATTAACATAATTTCCTCTACATCTCTTTCAACAAACACAATCATTTAACATCTCTAATTCAAATGTTTAAAAGTTCAAGTACACAGAAAATCCTCACAGTACATTAATCCAATAAAAACAAAAGTCCTAATTCAATACAATATATTAATTAGAGCATTTTTAGACCGTTTGTTCCTATTTGTCTCCTACATAAATCTATAGATATATAAATTATGTACTAATAAAAAAAATAATATAATATATAAATATATTATTATTTTATTGTAACAGGTATACAGGAATACAGGTCTGGGTATCATCATACCCTACCTAGACCCATTTAATCGAATCTATACGGCTACAGGTACGGGTTTGCGGGTATAAAGTTTTAACCGTATCCGCTATAAACAGGTATAGACTCGCGCATGTATAGGTAAGACTCGCCCTGTTTATAGCCTTAGTGGTGGCTGCACCGAAGATGTTGACGTGACCTCTTCTTTGTCGTACTGATTTTCCTAGCCAGTTTTATTCTTTTTCAGTGGTGGATAAGAAGATGAAAGAATTTGAGAATTGGAAAAATATTCTTCCTCCAAAATCTATTGTACTCGACACAAAACTAAGGAATTTACTAAATAGAGGTCTAGAAAAATAAGGTAACTATCCTATTCCTAGTTCATCGTAATTAATTACAAAAAATCACATATATATTCACATATATATTCAAATACAAAGTTTTATAAATATGAATATGAACTCGTCGGACGTTTGAATAAATGGAGTAAATGCTGCCTTTTTTGAGCTTTGATTCCGACAAGAATGGATGCAAACCAAAAATTTCCCATTTCTATACCACCTATATTGATTCTAATTTTTTTTGAAGCATAATTGAGTTTGGCTAGAATATTTTGAATATTTATAAAAGGAAGTAAAATACGTAGTTGAGTTTCAGTTTAGATCAATATTTAGACTAATTGAGTTGTAGTAAATAAAATTTTGATGGGTTTAGATAGAAATCTAATAAATGATAAAGACAAAAAAAAAAAAAAATGATATTGAATTTGTAAATGTATCACTTTACATGAGTTTACCGAAGATAAAGACTTTACCAGAAAGTTTTTATCACTTACTCGAGAGATGAGTATTGTATTTCAACAAATAAAAAGATGAAAGTTGTTTATGACTTTATCACTTTTAATAAGTATTGTGTTTAAAGTAAAAACAAAAAGATTACTCCAATTAGGAAGATGGATCGTACTCCTGACTTTAACACCCATTGATATAAATATTGTATTTTAAAAAAACATAAAGGAGTATCTATATCTAGACTGAAACTTAATTACATCTTTTTGCTCTCTTTATAAGTATTCCGATATCCTAGCTAAACTCAACTACAGTTCATATCACAAAAAAAGATAATGTCATAAATCTTCTTGAGTCAATAAGGCTATAAATCTTCTTGGGAAAAAATGTCAACGTTATCTTTTGTGGTGATATGAATTGGGATGTGAAATTGGATGGTAAATTTCCTCTCCTCATCCACTTTATATTTTTTTCCATATATATATATATATAGCTTTTAAGAAAGTTTTATCAATTTGGTTTCTTAAATTGTTTGAAGTATTATGGTGCAAAATTTTTTTTGGGGAAGCAAATTAGTGCAGGTGGTGATGCAGTAGTTGTGGTTTGTATTGGGGAAAAAGAATGAAGGAAAAAGAGAGGATGTAGTTAATTTGATAAGTTGTAAGAACAACCAATGCAACAAAAGAAGAATGGTTTGAAGAAAAATTGGAAAAAGGATACTGATGAACCTTGATGAACCTCCCGCTACTAGATACTTTAAACCCCTACAAGACAGATAGCAATTAGTGTTGGAATCCGTAGGCAAAAAAAAAAATTAAAATAAAACTATGGAAATCTACCAACAGGATCTGCATATACTAGAAAAACTGATTGGATAGAAATTACCTCAATATTTTGATTGTTCGTTGTGGAGGCGCTGCTTTGTACGCTTCGCCCTCTACTGGTATCCACGCGACGAACTCTTCTGCAAGTGCTCTGGATGCTAGCCCCTTCTGTGTTCTGAAAATTGTTCAGAACTGATCCTGACTATCTAGTAATCGGTCGTATTTCGGAGAGAGGAGGCTAGATACTACATCGCCGTTCTAGGGTTTAGGGTTTTGTTTTTCTTTAATCAGATAAAGGACGACTACCAAGAAAAGGTTAACATAACCTTTTATAGCTGTCAATATCAAAACCCTAACTATCATCTAATGACAGTTTAATCTCGTCCGTCTATTCCTATAATCATCCAACGGTTGGATGAGTATTATTAGGTAATTAATTTCATTTATTCGATTAAATAAAATTAATTACTTATTAACCTACCAGAAAATACAATATGGAATCTGATTCCCCTTTTGTATACGTTCAACGAATCTGGACACAATAACGTAGACATTATGCTCACAAGATCGTCTATGCATGTGACCCTGTAGGTTCACTTAACGTTGGCAGTGAATGAAAAAATGTCCATTCACAAAACATAAGCAGCCTCTAGCAAGACATTATGCTTACCTAAGTTAAGTAAATGTAATAATAACCTAGCATCAGATTTAATATTTAGTCCTTTTGTCACACGATATCCTAATTAAGTATAAGGCATGGATCAAGTCATCCTTATAAAACTTAATTAACCATTTACTTCATTACCAGGCAGACTGTTCCAACAAATAATATTAATAACACCTTATTAATACTTATTTGAGCATGGCCATGCATATTATCCAGTCTTCCTTATTAAGGGGCTCATGGATATCTCTCTCTAAAAAGAGAAGGACAAATCCCTTTCACTATCTCCAATATTCAAGCCATGACGAGAAAATAAGCCAACCAATAATCATAATGATCACCTAATTAAAAGTGATGTTTGACTATGTCAAAACATATTTTTCTCCCCATGCAAGAAACATTAGAAACATTAGGTCGATACCAAATATAAAAATATAAAACTGAGAAGAAATACTTATAACTTAAACCCATGAAATATTTCTTCTTCACTTTGGGTCATGTCCAATATAATATTCTCAATATGTATTTATGAATTGATTTTATATCTCATATTCATGATCAGTAAAACTTGACCATCAATCAACTTCACACTAGCTTACAAGATGTAATAAACTAGGGACAAATAAGAATAGTATTTTATTAGCTATAAGGGTTTTACTATCAAGTCACATACTTGATGACCAAGAGCATAAAATACAATTAAAAAATACATGCTTCATAAATCATAAATGTGAGTCAATTGGTCTTAGGGCATATACTAACAATTAGAGACCGAGGGGACTAATTCCCCAAGGGCACTCTGATTCGTAAGTCAGTGTGATACTAAAAAAGAGAGGTTGGTGGCGAAGTAAAAAGAATTTAATAGCTAGAATTCAGATCAAGCATTAATGAGAGGAGAGAGGACCTTTTTAAAGGCATTCTGATGGGCTTTTAAGCTTCTCATGCTCGCGATTTGGGCCAGGGTAGTTTTCGGTATAAGTAGCTCCTTGTCCTCGGTTTTAAATTGGGCCTTGACATATTGGTGGGTTGAGTGATGGGATTTCATCCCATCATATGCCCCTCCTTTAAAAGGTGTATCATCGACATGACGTATCCTTTACTTTTGGCGCTGTGTTTGGCTTCTTTTAGATGCCTCCTGTCTTGTTACACTGTTTCCCTTGCCTCTTAAATTGTGATGGTAGGTGGTTTTGCTTTTCTTCTTCCTTCTTTATGTACTTTTGAGGCTTTGTATCTACCACATTTAATCCTTGCATTCTTCACTTCTCCTTTATTTCTAGTGCTCGCTTCCCGGATCACAAAGATGCCCTCTTCCATTTGTCATAATACAGGCCGTACGGAAGGGATGGAGGTTCTAGCTTCTCCTTCAGGTAATGTCCATATTTCTACTTTTCTTCTTGTCTAAGGTATAGGTTTTACCCCATCGAGATTGTTTTCCCTCCCCTCGACGAATCATGGGTTTCTGACAGACATATCCCTCCAAAGATGTTAGTGTCCATTTTTAGTAAATGGGCTGAACTAGAAGTTTTTGAAGGTCATGCCCCTAGTTGCCGTAGTACAGTGAAAGATATATCTTTGGCGAGTTTTCGTGATAAATACTAGATTCTCGATGAGTATGTCCTCTTGCGTCAAGACCCGAATGTGAGGGCATCTTCTCCCCCTCCCAGGTTTTACTCTGTTTATGAAGAACATCTAAAATCTGGGGTATGTTTTCCTCCTCACCTGTTGATCGTCGAGGTTTTCAGATTCTAGAATCTCCCTTTGGGCCCAGTTCATCCTCTTTTCACGAGACATGTCGTGGGCTTCATCATTATTTGCCGGGGCGCTGGACATCCCTACAAGTTGTGACTTATTTCGAAGAAGCCTTTGGTTTTATTGAAACTTTCTAAAATAAAAGATTGGAAGGATCGGTTCTTCGTTGTGCGGGATCCTTATCCTGCATTGAAATCTTCTTGGACCGCTGCAAGATGTGGAACTGTAACATTACGGGGAAATTATTGATGGATACCCGGCCTAACTTCGATTAGGGAGAACTGGTCATGGTCACTATTGGATAGCTGTAGTTTTTATTATAGAGTGTTCGATAATCGTTTTATGTTAGTATTCGTAGAGTCATTATTGACTTTTTGTGATTCCTTCTTGGATCACATTTTGTCTTTTTGTTTTGTGGCATTTTTAATGTGAATTTTCTTCATTTGGCAGAGAATGAATACTTGTTTTACCTAGCTTCTGCTAGTTTGGCCTCTGGGATAGGTGGTGTTCCGAAGCCATCTATAATGACTTGATCGTGCGTGGTGGGTGTTGCTATCGGGGAGACTGAGAGACAAAATAAAGGCGTCTGTAGTGCTGCTACTGATGAGGTCCCCGCTGAGGAGCTGCATCTTATCGCTTTAAGATGAAACATGCGAATGAGGCTAGACCTGGTATGTTATTGTTACAGCACGATTGTCTTGTTTAGCTTTAATGCCTTTCCGTTTCTAAGTACTAGTCTTCTGATCCTAGGTAAACCTGTAAAAAGATTGCTAGAGTAGTTCGTGCAAGCGAGTGTAAGTTTTGATGATAATTACAATTTATTAGGGGAAAGATCCTTCTGTGTAGACGGGTGAAGAAACAGAGGATGAATGAGGTATGTTGCCTATTCACGAGGGGCGACAGTCTAGGTCTAACCCAGATTCTTAGTATACCCCTTTGCAGGTATCTTCGACGGCTTGGTCTACAAATCCTCATGCTGCAACTGATACTTCCACGTCACGTAGGGATGCTTCGTCAAATGCATCAAAAAGATCCCACTGATTAAGAGGTGATTGTTAAGACGTTTGCCACACGGATAAAGGGAAGTCAATTGTTCTTCCCTTTAAAGAGGCTCCTGTCCCGAAAGTTGACGACCCATTTTTTTATATGTACCTCGTTTCTGAATTAGAAACAGGAGCTGAAGAGATCTTGTTCGACCCAATTGGAGTTTGAACATGAATGATTGCACTATCGATCCTAGGGTTTGTGTAGAAATACTGGACCATATAATGCTTCCTTATGAGAGAATTTTTGCCTCTCAAATTTCGTCACTGGAACTGATGACATATTTTCTAGTCGTGTTGACGCAGGTAAGTATTCATTTAATTTGTTGTATTGGGTGTATATATATGTTATAGATAGTATTTGACACTAGTCCTTTGATAGACGATGATATTTAGCCATGAGTTGCTTTTCTGGTTGCAAACAGCGATGTAAGGTGCATCAACCGTTGCAAATGAGAATATCAAGAAGTTGGAGAAGGAGGTTCATGATTGAAAACTGCACAATGGGGAGATAATGAATGCTAAGAGTGAGATGATGTGCAAACACAATGCGAATCAAAAGCGTGTTTATGAGCTAGAAGCAAAGTTGAAGGAGCTGAAATCAAATTTCGCATCATTGGGCGAGCGGTATCAACTGGTTAAGTCAGCTCGTGACACGAAGGAGCGTGAACTGGCCGACATGGTAGGCAAGGTACCCTATTTGGAGGCAGATGCTGATGAGAAGGAAAGGGATCCGCAGAAAGCACTGTTGGAATCTGCTGGTTTGGAACGGTTACTTGGGCTAGTGATGAACAGGGAGGGCCAACTTAACCCTCATGTTGTGAGGGGTATGTATGGAGGTTTGTACGGACCACTCATATAAGGACCCTGTTTTACCGATGGATACTAATAGTTGTGCAAAAGGTCATTCAGGAACTTGTAGCTGATGTACAGAGAACTGCTCCAGGGTATTAGGTCGATGCATATACTGCCTGGGTTATACAAGCTCCTGCTCCTTCATTCAGACACCTGTGACCAAGTAATAGGGATTTTATGGATAATCTGAAGGGTGTGGTGCTGTTTGTTCGCTCAAGGTCAACAACAAAAATGTCTTGTTTGATAGAGGATTTCATTGTCCGAGATGAGGTGGCATGTCTTCCGAAAGATTCTGAGGCTTTGACCTCTGCGCCTCCTCCAGGTTTGACATAAATTATGCATCTCGTGATTGCAGATGATAGTGATGTTAACCTGCCTTCAGGGCAAGCCCTGCAAAATATAAATGACGACAATCATCTTTTTGAATGATTATTGTAAGGAAATTGGTTGTTTGTGTTTTTCTTAAAAGGAAAGTCTTTCGTAATAAATGGTTGTTTGTATGACATGTTTTTTTTTTGTTGAATTGTCAAATTGTTGCGCATGCATGTGTGGCCGAAGAGAGAAACCACTTTAGAGTAGCTGTGAGGGAGACGTACCAGTCTCCTTTGAATTAAGCGTGCCCGTACCCAGCTGTGATTGGGAAAAGATGCCTGACCATCTTGTGATTGTGGGTGTTTAGAGTTAGCTTGGCGGATAGCGACCCCTCTTTGGCGGGTGCTCGTTTGACCCTTGTTTTGACAGTTATTTGACTGTCATATGGTGACGTGGACTCATGGTCCCTTCGGATACAATTACATGAGTTAAGTGTGAGTGACATTCTAAGTCACTTCAATTAAATGACGCAAGTTTCGGTGTACTTGGAATGTCTAGGCATTTTCATTAATAAGCCCGTTTGTGATCTTCAAGGTATAATTATCAATTCCACATTGATTGTTGAGTAGCTGAAATGATTCATCTTCATTGTCTCTATCTATAAATACTAAGAGGTGATGTGCAAATTGTATTCTCGAGTTTATAGGTTCGAAAACTTCTTTATCTAGAATTTCTTAGTGCAGTACTTACCTTTTCCTGATGGTTGCTCTTCGCCCTTTTCCTTACGGTGCAATCGGTTCGTTGGTGATCGATTTGCACTGGCATCTATAGTGGCGCTGGATTGTTAGACCTCCCTGCAATGGTTACCCTCGTAGGGTCATCGTGAGGTTTGGTGGTGTATTTGAAACGAGCGACCGAGAAGGCCAGAATTTTGGGTGGTTCATCGAGTTGCTGAGAATTAGCATGAGTACGATGGATGAGCCTCTAGAGCTGTTCTATTCTCCCAAGTTCTGGGTTCATTTCTCCCAGGTTGTTGTGGGCAAGCCCATGGTGATGACTTCTTACCTATATACACCTTTTGCATATATGCACGTACTTTGATGTTTCTTCCACAATGCTCAGATATTTCCTCATGAGGTCGATTGTCATCTCGTGGCCCCGACATTGAGACTGGCATATATGATATCAGGGGTTTAGGATTATGTATTCCTCCCTGTAGATCGATGGCTACATAGCATTGCCTGCTTTTCTCATGAACATCGATGATTTAGAGGAGTCATCTAATGAGGAAGACTGAGGAGGAATGGGAGAGGATGTTAGAAAATTTGCAAGAGGGTTACGAGGGTAGTACCAATCCCCGTTAGTTTAATGGTTTTGTGTGTTGTTTTGTTATTTTTTTATATTGTAATATAAATGTGTGATGCCTTATTTTGCTCAAGTAATGAAAAAGATTCGGCTTTATAAAGGTCTTTCTCTTTTATCTTTTGTTTGCAATGCTTTAGGAGATAACTAGGAATTTTTTATGATGACTTTGTCATGGGTGCTATTTTTTGAGATTTGTGTCGTTTCATGTTTTGGCTAACCACCTTCCTTCTACATCTTCAACAATGTATGCACCCGTGAGCTTTAATAGCCTTGTATGGAACTTCCCAAAATGCGTCTAATTTTCGTGAAGGCTCTTACCTACTAGCTTCGTTTTTGTGGAGAACTAAGTCTCCAGCTTTAATCTCGGAAGGCTGGACACGGGAGTTATGGTATCTAGCAGCAGCTCACTTGAAATGTTTGTCTTACTTGACTGCATCATTGAGGAGACCTTTGATGAGGAGCAAGTTTTTACGCAGGCGTTGTTCATTTTATTCCGAGTCGAAGTATTGACTCCGAGTGCTCGGGGAACCGACTTCTGCTGGGACCAAAGCTTTCAGACCGAAGCATAGACTAAACGCTGATTCTCCAGTGGCTTTCTGTAGAGTAGTTCTATAAGACCAAAAAATGCTTGGCAATTCTTCAACCCAATCAGCCTTTGTATTATTTAGCCGTTCTTTCAAACCTTGTAAGATTGTTCTATTTGAAACTTCTGCAAGTCCATTCATTTGTGGGTGTTCGATTGACACGAACCTTTGTTTAATACCCAATTGTTCAGGAAACTGTTTGAATGAGGCTACATCAAATTATCTCCTGTTGTCAGTTATAAGAATCTTTGGTATTCTAAATCTATAGACAATGTCTTCTCAGAAGAAATCTTGGATTTGCTTGGAAGTGATTAAGCTTAGGGCTTTCACCTCTAACTACGGGGTAAAGTAGTCAACCGCAACAACTAGGTATTTCTTTCCTCCCTAGGCTTTGGAAGGGTCCTAAGAGGTCGATTCCCCATTGGGCAACTGGTATTCGGGAGGTAATGGAGCGATATTCGTTCTGCGGGACGTGATGGCCATTAGAGTGGATTTGGCATTGATGGCAGTGTTAGTATATGCCCTAAGACCAATTGACTCACATTTATGATTTATGAAGGATGTATTTTTGAATTGTATTTTATGCTCTTGGTCATCAAGTATGTGACTTGATAGTAAAACCCTTATAGCTAATAAAATACTATTCTTATTTGTCCCTAGTTTATTACATCTTGTAAACTAGTGTGAAGTTGATTGATGGTCAAGTTTTACTGATCATGAATATGAGATATAAAATCAATTCATAAATGCATATTGAGAATATTGTATTGGACATGACCAAAAGTGAAGAAGAAATATTACATGGGTTTAAGTTATAAGTATTTCTTCTCAGTTTTATATTTGGTGTCCTTTGACCTGATGTTTCTAATGTTTCTTGCATGGGGAGAAAATATGTTTTGATATAGTCAAACATCACTTTTAATTAGGTGATTATTATGACTATTGGTTGGCTTATTTTCTTGTCATGGCTTGAATATTGGAGATAGTGAAAGGGATTTGTCCCTTTCTTTTTAGAGAGAGATATCCATGGGCCCCTTGATAAGGAAGACTGGATAATATGCATGGCCATGCTCAAATAAGTATTAATAAGGTGTTATTAATATTATTTGTTGGAACATTCTTCCTGGTGATCAAGTAAATGGTTAATTAAGTTTTATAAGGATGACTTGGTCCATGCCTTATACTTAATTAGGATATCGTGTGACAAAAGGACTAAATATTAAATCTGATGCTAGGTTATTATTACATTTACTTAACTTGGGTAAGCATAATGTCTTGCTAGAGGTCGCTTATGTTTTGTGAATGGACATTTTTTCATTCACTGCCAACGTTAAGTGAACCTACAGGCACACGCATAGACGATCTTGTGAGCATAATGTCCACATTCAATGAATCTAGATTATGTCCAGATTCGTTGAACGTATACAAAAGGGGAATCAGATTCCATATTGTATTTTCTGGTAGGTCAAAAAGTAATTAATTTTATTTAATCGAATAAATGAAATTAATTACTTAATATTACTCATCCAACTGTTGGATGATTATAGGAATAGACAGACGAGATTAAATTGTCATTAGATGACAGTTAGGGTTTTGATATTGACAACTATAAAAAGTTATGTTAACCTTTTCTTGGCGGCCGTCTTTTATCTGATAAAAAGAAATACAAAACACTAAACCCTAGAACGGCGATATAGGATCTTGGCTCCTCTCTACGAAACATGAAAAAATTTGATAGTCAGGATTAGTTTTGAACAGTTTTCAGAACACAAAAGGGGCTAGCATCCCGATTGCTTGCAGAGGAGTTCGTCGCGTGGATACCAGTAGAGGGCGAAGTGTAAACTGCAGTGCCTCTGCATCGACCAATCAAAACATTGAGGTAGTTTTTATCCAATCGATTTTTCTAGTATGTGCAGATCCTGTTGGTAGATTTCCGTAGTTTTATTTTATTTTGTTTTTGCCTATGGTTTCCAACAGGTAGGCCTGTATTACTTCCTTGGAGTCTTTCTTTATTTTTGGCCAGAAGTATCCATATTGCATGATTTCACGAACAAGAGTATTAGTGCCTATGTGTGCCCCGCAGATTCCTTCGTGCATTTCTCACAAGATGTAATTACCTTCTTCGCGGGCAATGCAACGGGAAGTTTCCCATTGTCTGGTACAACTAGTCACGATTAATTATGTAACGTGCTACTGTAGTTATGACTTTTCATGCTTGGCTATCCTCGTATGGTAATTAGCCATTAAGGATATAATCCTTGACTGGGATCATCCAATTGTTCTTGGGGGTTACACATAAGATTTCTTTGTCGATGGTCTTCTTCGCTAGGGGTTACAACCATACCCTGGGGATCTGACCTCCAGATAATGCTTTGGATAGTTCATCAGCTTTCTGATTGTTTCTTTTGCTTAGTTTTTCAAACTGTGTGCATTTAAATTGAAAAAGTAGTGCTTTGGCCAGTTCGGAATATTTTTTCATGTTGTATTCTTTTGCTTCAAACATTACTATGATGTGTCCGTGGACAATTTGTGAATCTCCGTAGATGATGAGTTGGTCCTCGTTCATTGCCAAAGCCATACGAAGTACTGCAAGGAGCGCTTCATATTCCGATTCGTTATTGCTAACGTTGAAATTGTATTTTAAGGCATATGAAAATTCTATCCCTGCAGGTTCTTTAAGTACAAATCTTGCTCCTTGATGTTTGTTTCCTGCAGATCCATCAACATATAAACTCTATGCTATTGCAGGGTCTGGTTTTTCTTGTTATGGAATATTGTGCGTTGGGTTTAGGATTATATTTTCTACAATGAAATCAAGCAGGGCCTACGCATATACTGTGTTCTTAGACTGGAAATCGATCACTTAACTTAGGTACCCATTTTGTCATGCAACCCATTAAATCTTGTTTGTGCAAGATTTGCCTCATGGGTACATTTGTGAGCACAGTGATAGGATGTACTTGAAAGTGTGGTTGGAGTTTCCAAGTCAATACTACTAAGCAAAAGATGTGTTTTACAAGAGGTGTATACCGCGTTTTGGTACACGTTAGTGCTTGACTCACATAACAAACATGAGACATTTTTTTTCATTTCACAAAGAGCATATTCTCTGGAATGTTTCAATCAAATCAACGGGAGGATCAACGATTCTTTTGGATTTAACGATGAGATTGTCAATGTAAACCTCCATGTTACAATTGACCTGGGTGCCAAAGAGGTCGTTCACTATTTGTTGGAACTTTGCCTCGACGTTCTTGAGACCAAAGGGCATTCGTGTGTAGCAAAAAATGCCATCATCGGTAACGAATGAAGTTTTTTATGTCTTTGGCAGCCGTTTGGATATGACGGTATCCTTTATAAGCATCCAGAAACCAGAGGACTACGTGGTCGGCGACTACATCAACAACTTGGTCAATCTATGGTAGTAGGAAAGGCTTTTTTGTGATGGCTTTGTTTAGGTCCGTATAATCAATACACATGCTCCATTCTTCATTATGTTTCAGGACCACAGTTGGGTTTGCTAGTCATTCCGGGTATTCAACTCGTTTGATAATTCTTGCCTTCAACAATTCTTGAAAGTTTTCTTGAATGACCAGTTGTCGCAGTCTGGCAAATGTTATTTTCTTTTGGATCACTGGTGGGGATTCAAAAGGGATGCCTAGGTGGTGCTCCGTGATGTTTTAAAATCAATGGGGTAAACTACTAAGTAATAGATAAGTGGACTTATCACTGTAATAATCGAGCTACACCTGAGTGTCGAACCTCAAGGAACGACAAAAGCTCAAGTACTAATCACTCTTTCTATATGTTTAGTTTAAAGAATGTTTTGATAGAAATAACTAAAAATACTAAAAAAGAGGTTATTCAACTAAAGTAAACAAAAACCAGAAATTCAATTGTTTAAAAACTATTAAAACAAGAGTTTAGATGTTGGAATCCCCCTAATCCTTGTTACTAGTCGAATTAAAAACTTATAGAAAATGATGTTGAATTACCGAGTTAGGTCCTCACAACTAATCGACAATCCTTATCTCTAGGCAAGACCCACCCTACTTACTAAAGCTTAGAGGAGAATCTCTTCTCTCCCTAACCAATTAGCAGTGCAGTAGTTAACGGGTGATTAAGAGACCTAAAAGTGCAATTTCATATCTCTAATCTATTGCCCATATTAACCCCCAATTGGTTGCCCTAGAGTGTTCTTCCTTTTTTAATTTCGAATACTCTTGTGATTAATTTAACTTTATGACAATTAAATTGCAACAAAACACAATTGGAAGGCAACTCAATTGGAAAAAACATCAATTTCAGTAAATTAATCCAAAATAATAGTGATCAAGAATTAGGGTTCAACCCTCATCCAAACATAAAAATCTAGCCTCTAAACATTGTATTAAAACTAGAATTAAAAATTGAAATTCAGTAAAAATAAAGGAAAAGAAAGCTTAGGAGAAGCTTGAAGCCAAAATCGTGATCCCGAACATTGCCGAGCTCGTCTCTCAAGTTGTCTAATTGAAACCTGAAATTGTGCCTTTGAATTTTCAATTCTTGATCTTTCAACTCTCAATAGAAATTTTTCTATTGATTTCCTAGCTAATTGAAGCTGAATTTGGGAATTTTCTAACCTACGTTTACCCCTATTTACCTCTCTATGCCCTAGCGAAACTCTGTAATTATCCATGAAGAATTATATTAAATAGTCTTAAAAATGCATTAAAACTGCTACAGCCAGGACCTATCGTATAAGGTAGGTCGAGTCCTATCCTCCGCGATAGGGTTCTACCTTTTTTTTTTTTTTTTTTGGTTATGGCTGGGAACTACTCCAAGACCTACCTTTGATAGTAGGTTGGCCTACCTCAGGCGGTAGGTCTTCTTCATTGTACCGTTGGCTTCCTTTTTGTCTTTTTCAATCTGTTTTCGTTCCTTTTCATCCTTTTCTCTATGGGGAAGAACCTAAGACAAGAATAAAGGGTATTAGTATAAAATATGAATTTTATATATTAAAAACATCATAAAACAATGAAAATAACATATAGAAATGTTGACAAAATAGCGCATATCACTCCGCAATTTGGTGAGATATGGTACCCAAGTCATGTGGGGCCCATAAAAATGTCTTTACATTCAAAGAGAATATCTTGCACTTCTTGAAGAATAGTGTGGGAGAGTGTAGTACCGATTCTGGTATGCCTTTCTCGGTGTGTGTTACTGATGTTGAATAATTTGAATTCCCCCTGGGGTTGGAAATTTTTTATCATTTCCTGGTCTAGATTGTGCTCTAGAGCCGAACTTTTAGCTTCTTCTTTCGAGGCCATGAAGCATTCCTGGTCGACAAGTTTATCGCCGATGATAGTGTGGCATGTGCTCCTGATTTGCACCTTAATAGTGGTAGAGTATATGGAAACAGTGGCCTTTAGTGCATTTAAGCCGGATGTCACAGGATCCTGTTATGCGAGGAGGTAGCATTAACAATTAGAAAATCTAGCTGTCGAGTGTGTCCTTCAATGTTTAAGGGCAAAATAATACTGCCAATGGAGCTGATACTTCGGCCAGTGAATCCGACGAAGGGCATTGTTCATGGTTCGATATTCTTAGGAGGGATACCCATTCGGTCGAATGCATCTTTAAAAATGACATTTGATGCACTTCCCATGTCCACGAGGATTCACTTGACTGTGTAATGGCTGACATCGAGAGTGACAACAAATTGGGCATCGTCCTCTTTGTTTCTTTGCCTCTTTCGGGCGTGCTTTCCGCTATTGGTGAAGATAACATTGATTACTTTATGTTCAATTACATTGGGTTGCTGGTTTGCCTTTTGGCGACTATACTACCGTTCTCCTTTCTTCTCGTTTTCTTGTCTGTGATCTTCCCGTTAGGCGATGAAATCTTTCAATAGTCCTTGGTGGATAGCGTTTTCAATTTCCTTCTGTAACTTGATTCATTGTTCAGTGTCGTGGCCGTGGTCTCGGTTGAAATCACAATACTTTGTATTGCTGTGTCTATTAGTGGGGAGGTCATCTTAGCTGGTGCTTTGAGGATCCCCATTGATTCAACAAGTTGTACGATTTTTGTGCACGATATTTTGAAGGGGTGTAAAGGTGTCGATTCTGCTAACTGTAGCGGGGGTGATTTTTCTATGAGTCCTGATTATACGAGTCAGATAATCGCTCTCTTACAGGCTATCGAGTAGTACCTCGTGAATGGTACGGCTTTCCCCTTTTCCTTCAGCAAACGCGTTATCGTGCTATTCTCGTTTGCTTTGGACACTTATCTCCCCTTTTATGAACTCATGAACAACATCAAGTAGGTGATCAACAGTAAGAAAAATCTTCGTGGCTAGCACCTTGGCGAGTGAGAATGATCAAAGACCGTACTTGTAAGCTTGTATGTGCTCCCAATCACTGAGGTTAGGTACTTTCATTGCCTCTTTGTTGAATCATTTCGTATATGCTCGGACATATTCAAATTATTGTTGTTGTGGGACTGTGAGCAAGTGATCTGGGGCAAGGATGATTTCCCTATAGGCCATGAAGTGGTGGCTGAATTTTTGTCCTGGAAACTTCATATCAATTGCAAGTTAAGTGAAGCGAGCCAGTAAAGAGTTATATCGCGGTGGAAGCTGGGAAATAAGTGCCAAAGCTCTACATCTGAAGCATTGTGAATCATTATTAGTGCAAGAAAGTACTGAAGGTGTTTATCGGGGTCTGTTTTGCCATTGTTCAGCTCAAAGTGAAATGTGTTAAATTTTTTTGAAACACGTGTTTCTTGTAATTTATGAAAAAGGGGTTGGAAGCTATGTAATTCCGATTACTGTTGCAGTGTTGGACAATGTGCGCTTGTCATTCGTGATACTTTGGATGCAGGTTTGTATGGTTACTGGGGTAGCCTTTGTGGGAGTGGTGATATGTCCCCCCCCGGTGTGGATTGTTTGTCCCTAATCCCTAATATTAGATATGCCTTCTACTGCAGGGTAAAAGGTATGTCACTTTTAGGGTTCCCCACTCTTGTGGTAGCGTGTTGTTGGTCCAAAGTGTAGATGTTTTCGGGTTAGGTATGTGTGTCATGTCGTCATTCATAAAATGAAGCTGTTGCGGTACTTAGAAGATGGGTTCAGTCATGTACTATGGGCGCTAATCAATGAACCTCAATGAATCTCCAGCTGCAAAATGCTCTAAATCCCTACAAGACAAACAGCAGTTAGAGACTAAGGGGACTAACTCCCCAAGGGCACTTCGATGCCTAAATCAATATGATACTCAAAAAGAGAGGTTAGTCTAGAAGTAGAGAACATTTAATAGCTAGAATTCAGATCAAGCATTAATGAGAGGATGGAGGACCTTTTTACTGGCATTCTGATGGGCTTTTTGGCTTCTCATGCTCGTGATTTGGGCCAGGCTAGTTTTGATCCTAAACAGCTCCTTGTTCTCATTTCTGAATTGGGCCTTGACATATTGGGGGTTAGGTGATGGGGTTACATTGGTCTATTGCTTGTTGAATTATTTAGAGTGAGAGTATTAGGAAGAACATTTTGTGTAATTAATAAATTACGATTGTTTTTTTTATCAAGTCATAAAGGACAAGGATGCTTGTGGAAAATTTTAACAAATATACTTAATTTTTTTCTCCTAACTGACACCTCTTTTTTAATACAATGGAGAGAAGAATGTGGAGTGAAACTAAATCTTCACTATCCAGGGTTGCTAGGCAATATGAATCATCAAACTCACAAGAAGTATTCAATAGCAAAACCTAACTTCATTGTCAAGTTCTTCAATTTGATGCTTATGGTTGATTATTTTGATGATGATAGTTACTATTTTTTAAAGGATGTTCTAATTGGGGATTCTGGTGTTGGGAAATCTAATTTTCTTTCGATGTTTTCCAAAGATGAATTTTATTTGGATTTAAAACCCACCATCACTCACCGTTGGACAAGAATGTTATCCATCCCCCTTTCCTCTCTTGCTTTTTCTTCTGATTAGTCCCAGAATCAAAGAACAATGTGTAAATTTCTACACATATGTATACACACACACATATATATATGGGACACCAGGCTCTCTCTCTCTCTCTCTCTCTCTCTCCCTTCCCCTCTCTCCCCCCTCCCCAAATTACCTACAAATGTAAATTTCAATTTGTGGAGGTTTACAATATACTTTCTAATTCACCTTTCTTTTTCGCAAAATCAAATAACAATTATGGTCCACCTTTGTTCATATTTTTTTAAGAGAGAACCATATCCATATAGAACATGGGAATCGTGAATAGATTTGAGTCTCACAAAGTCAGGGTCCAAGAAGGAAGAGAATATCAACAAATGAAGGTAAAGAAAAAACGTAATTACTCTTCATGGAATAAAAAAATAAACAAATAGAAGCAAACAAAAGATAGACAATATTATTTGAATTTTATTATATTATTTGAATATCTTTCTTATGGATTCGAATATTATGCTTTTAAAAGTAGAAGTACGACGGCTACCCTGGGAGTCTTTGCTCTCTAGGGGTTTTCCTCCCTAATTAGGGGTTTTTTCCACCCTACTTTTCTCGAAAATTTTTGGTTTTTCTTTGTTTCTCTTTCATAATGCACTGATATTTGGCCAACTAGAAGGCGTAGGGGTAACTGATGGATCAGGAAATTGTGCAGAGGCTCCAAAAGGTGACTTTGACAGAAGAGGAGAAAGAATCCACCTTGTTGGAGGAGCTTGATGTTTGACATGGAGTTGAGCTTTAGCAGTTGTGTAGGGCGTATATTTGATATCAGAGAATATCCGCTCCATGTGTTACGATTGCTGTTGAAAAAGGTTTGGAAATTTGAGAAACTACTAGTGATTAAAATATGGATGAATGTCATTCAGATTTTCTTCACTGATGTAGAGAATATGGAGAAAATCATGAGAGGTGGTCCATGGTGTTTGGACAATCACCTATTAGCTTTACAACGTTGGGAGAGAGTCAAGGAATTCACGGATGCATCTTTTAATGGTATTTTCTTCTGGATCCATGTTGGTGGCCTACCAGAGAATGTTACACCAAGGAGGTGGGACGCAAGGTGGCAGGTAAATTTGGGTGCAGTAGCAAACTCCAAATTCGTAAAAGAACAGAGGAAGAATAGGGCTCTTTGTTTCAAATCCGAGCTCAAATCAATGTTGCGAAACCTCTTCTTAGAGGCATCAAATTAATTGCCCTGGTGCTTGGAGTGGTATATGGTGTGGTTCAATATGAGCTCCTACCCCATATTTGCTTATTTTGCTTGAAGGTATACTCTCAAGCATTATGAGGAGGCACCAGAAGTTTTAAGTGAGGAGGCGAAGGGGGACTTGCGATATAATAAATGGTTGTTAGTGGAAGGTGGCCAACCAGTCCTTAAAACCTCTTCTACTATGCAGGTGGAGATGGATTGGGTAAGAGAAGAGGGAAGGAAGGTGTTTTGGTGATGAGGGGGAGAGATTTTGGTCCAGCTCTAACCATAGTGCTCAACACAGTGGGAAAGAAGCACGAAGAAGGGGGTGTTGCGGGATATATAGTAGTTGAGGAAGATGGGGTAGGACATATGGCTATGGTGAAGAAGGTTGTTGTGGGTCCTAGACAGGGAGGACCGAAGGAAGGTATAAGGAAGGAAGGGTTGTTGTTTTTGCATGAATCTCATGCAAAGGTGCATGGAGGGGGGATGGATCAGGAGGGAAGAAAAAGAAATATAAAAAATTGAACCATAGGGGCAGTGGGGAAAAAAAGTTAAAGGGAGGGACGAGCTATCTAGGAGGAAGAAAAGAGGGGTGGAGCGTTTGGAGGAGGTCATAGACTAAGGAGTGGGGAAAAAAGTAAGACAAGAATTGTGAATTCGGTTCTCAAGTTGCTTACCAGAGGCCAGAGTTGCTTCGCAACCTCACCTAGAAATATGAGGCTATTATTCTGTAACTGCTGGGGGCTTGGGAACCCTCGTGCAGTTCGGCCCTGCTGGAGCTCATTACTAAAGAAGACCTATGGTGGTTTTTTTGAGTGAAACAAAATTGAGAGGGGGTGGAGTGTTGGAATCCGTAGGCATAAACAAAATAAAATAAAATAAAACTACGAAAATTCACCAACAGGATCTGCACATACTAGAAAAACCGATCGGATAGAAATTACCTCAATGTTTTGATTGTTCGTTGTGGAGGCGCGGCTTTGTACGCTTTGCCCTCTACTGGTATCCACGCGACGAACTCCTCTGCAAGCAATCGGGATGCTAGCCCCTTCTGTGTTCTGAAAACTGTTCAGAACTGATCCTGACTATCTGATAATTGGTCGTAGTTTGGAGAGAAGAGGCTAGATACTATATCGCCGTTCTAGGGTTTAGGGTTTTCTTTTCTTTAATCAGATAAATGACGGCCACCAAGAAAAGGTTAACATAACCTTTTATAGCTGTCAATATCAAAACCCTAACTGTCATCTAATGACAGTTTAATCTCGTCCGTCTATTCCTATAATCATCCAACGGTTGGATGAGTAATATTAAGTAATTAATTTCATTTATTCGATTAAATAAAATTAATTACTTATTAACTTACCAGAAAATACAATATGGAATTTGATTCCCCTTTTGTATACGTTCAATGAATCTGGACACAATCTAGATTAATTGAACGTGGACATTATGCTCACAAGATGGTCTATGCGTGTGACCCTGTAGGTTCACTTAACGTTGACAGTGAATGAAAAATGTCCTAGACATTTATTCACAAAATATAAGAGGCCTCTAGCAAGACATTATGCTTACCCAAGTTAAGTAAATGTAATAATAACCTAGCATCAGATTTAATATTTAGTCCTTTTGTCACACGATATCCTAATTAAGTATAGGGCATGGATCAAGTCATCCTTATAAAACTTAATTAACCATTTACTTGATCACCAGGCAGACTGTTCCAACAAATAATATTAATAACACCTCATTAATACTTATTTGAGCATGGCCATGCATATTCTCCAGTCTTCCTTATCAAGGGGCCCATGGATATCTCTCTCTAAAAAGAGAGGGACAAACCCCTTTCACTATCTCCAATATTCAAGCCATGGCGAGAAAATAAGCCAACCAATAGCCATAATGATCACCTAATTAAAAGTGATGTTTGCCTATGTCAAAACATATTTTCTCCCCATGCAAGAAACATTAGAAACATTAGGTCAAGGACACCAAATATAAAACTGAGAAGAAATACTTATAACTTAAACCATGCAATATTTCTTCTTCACTTTGGGTCATGTCCAATATAATATTCTCAATATGTATTTATGAATTGATTTTATATCTTATATTCATGATCAGTAAAACTTGACCATCAATCAACTTCACACTAGTTTAATTATACAAGATGTAATAAAACTAAGGACAAATAAGAATAGTATTTTATTAGCTATAATGGTTTTACTATCAAGTCACATACTTGATGACCAAGAGCATAAAATACAATTAAAAAAATACATGCTTATTAAATAATAAATGTGAGTGAATTGGTCTTAGGACATATACTAACAATCTCTCACTTGCCATACTACCAATTTGACATGACTCTCAAACCCATTGACCTAGTATGACTCTCATGCTTAAGTTGTGGGAGTGGCTTTGTCAATGGATCTGCGACATTGTCATTGGTGTCTACTTTGCAAATTTTAACATCTCCACGCTCAATAATTTCTTGAATGAGATGGAAACGCCTGAGAATATGTTTGGAACGTTGATGAGAACTAGGTTCCTTAGCTTGTGCAATGGCTCCTGTATTATCACAATATAGGTCCACTGGGTTCACAATGCTAAGAATCACACCTAGTTCTGTGATGAACTTTCTGATCCAAACTGCTTCTTTGGCTGCGTCAGAAGCAGCCACATACTCAGCCTCTGTAGTAGAATCGGCCATGGTATCTTGCTTTGAACTCCTCCAGCTCATAGCACCTCCATTCAAACAAAACACAAATCCAGATTGCGATCTAAAATTATCTACATCAGTCTGAAAGCTAGCATCCGTGTAACCATTTACGACAAGCTCTCCTTCCGGACCTCCATAGATCAAAAACATCTCTTTAGTCCTTGTTAAGTACTTGAGAATGTTTTTTACTGCAGTCCAATATGGTTCACCAGGATTTGGCTGGAATCTGCAAGTCATGATTAATGCAACCGAGACATCTGGGCGAGTGCATAATATGGCATACATGATAGATCTAATTGTTGAAGTGTAAGGAATCTTACTCATGCGTTCTGTATCCTCCCTTGTGGTAGGACTTTGAGACTTACTGCGTTTAATGCTATGTGACATTGGCAAGAATCCTCTCTTAGAATCTTGCATATTGAACCTTTTTAGTACCTTGTCAATATATCCACTATGACTTAGGCCAATTAGGTTTTTAGATCTATCTCAATAGATCCTAATGCCTAGAATATAGGCTGCTTTGCCTAAATCTTTCATTGAAAAACACTTCCCCAACCAAGTTTTTACACTTTGCAAAGTGGAGATGTCATTCCTAATTAACAAGATGTCATCGATAAAGAGTACTAAGAAGACTACTGCATTTTCTGTAACCCTTCTGTACACACAAGGTTCATCATCATTCTTGATGAAATTGAATTCTTTAATTGCTTCATCGAAATGAAGATTCCAACTTCGAGATGCTTGCTCAAGCCATAAATGGATCTTTGAAGTTTACACACTTTACTAGAATTCGAAGGATGAATAAAACCTTCAGGTTGTATCATATACACATCCTCCAGTAGATTTCCATTAAGAAAAGCCGTTTTAACATCCATTTGCCATATTTCATAATCATAATATGCTGCAATGGCAAGTAGAATTCTGATTGACTTAAGCATTACAATAGGAGAAAAGGTCTCATTATAGTCTATACCATGAGTTTGTCTATAGCCTTTTGCTACCAGTCGTGCTTTGTAAGTGTGCACATTGCCATCCATGTTAGTTTTCTTTTTGAAAACCCATTTACACCCTATGGTCTTGCAACCTTCAGGTGGATCAATCAAAGTCCAAACTTGATTGTCATGCATGGATTGCATAGCCTCTAGCCATTTGCTAGATTCAGAGCTATGAATAGTATCTTGGTAGGAATTAGGTTCACCTTGATCAATAAGATCAACATTATGATCCTCAGTCACAAGAAATCCATATCTCTGTGGTATCTGAAGAATCCTACCAGACCTTCTTGGGCCTTGTGTCAAAGGTTCAGGCTCAGTATGAATACGTGAGTCCAACTGAGTGTCTATACTCGGTTTAGAAATGGTCTGCTGTCCTTGAGCTTCTTCAAGATGGATTGTATTCCCACTAAATCTTTTGGAAACGAATTCCCTTTCAAGGAAAACTCCGTTCCGAGCAACAAACACTTTGTTTTCAGATGGAAGATAGAAATAATATCCTTTAGTTTCTTTAGGATATCCCACAAACAGACACTTATCAGATTTGGGTGCTAGTTTTTCAAATAATGATCACTTCACATAAGCATCATATCCCTAAATTTTGAGAAACGCTAAACTAGGTTGTTTTCCGGTCCATATCTCATATGGTGTCTTCTGAACAACTTTAGATGGAACTCTATTTAATATGAATGCAGCAGTTTCTAGAGCATAACCCCAAAAGCAAATTGGAAGATCTGTTTGACTCATCATAGATCGAACCATATCTAATAGAGTTCGATTTCTGCGTTCAGACACACCATTCCATTATAGTATTCCTAGTGGAGTTAATTGTGATACTATCCCACAATTTTTTAGATGTTCGTCAAACTCTTGGCCTAAGTATTCACCACCTCGATCTGATCGAAGTAATTTAATACTCCTTCCAAGTTGATTCTGTACTTCACTTTGAAATTCCTTAAACTTTTGAAAGGAATCAGATTTTTGTTTCAATAGATAGACATAACTGTATCTACTAAAATCATATGTGAATGTAATGAAATACTGAAAACCTCCTCTGGCTTGTATGTTCATTGGTCCACATACATCAGTATGTATAAGTTCCAATAAATCGGTAGCCCTTTCACTTTGTCCTGTAAATGGACTTTTAGTCATTTTGCCCAACAAACAAGAATCGCATTTTTCATAAGACTCAAGGTCGAATGAAGATAAAAGTCCGTCTTGATGGAGTTTGGATATGCGTTTCTCATTTTTGTGGCCCAAACGACAATGTCAGAAGTAAGTTTGATTTAAATCATTAGATTTAAATTTCTTTGTACTTATGTTATAGATGGGCTTACTAATGGAATCTTATAGGTTAAGAATGTAAAGTCCATTACATAAAGAGGCATCCCCATGGAAAATACCATTTTTATAAATAGAACTTTTACCATTCTTAGTATTAAACTCAAAACCATCAATATCCAAACAAGAAACTGAAATGATGTTCCTACTAATAGCAGGAACATAATAATAATCTTTAAGTTCAATTATAAGCCTAGTAGGCAAAAGTAAATCAAATGTTCCTACAGCTAAAGCAACAACTTTTGCTCCATTTGCAACTCGTAGGTCCACCTCTCCTTTTGCAAAAGATCTACTCCTTTTGAGTCCCTACACATTTACACAAATGTGAGCGCCACATCCGGTATCTAATACCTATGAAGTAGGAGTAGACATATTAATTTCTATAACGAAAATACCTGAAGCGGTAGTCTCACTGGCCTTTTGCTTCTTCTTTTCTTCCAAGGAGAGCTTGCAATTCCTCTTTCAATGACCAGGTTCATTGTAGTGGAAGCAAGTCCCTTCCTTTGGTGGTTTAACCTTGGGATTGGGCTTCTGCTTGCCTTTACCCTTCTTGGCCATATCCTTTCCCTTTCCCTTTCCCTTGTTCTTCTTGAACTGCCCCTTCTGAACCATCAGAATATTAGGAGTAGTCTTTCTAATGTTTTGTTTAGCCTGCTTGAGCATCCCGTGCAATTCATTTATGGGCTTTTCCGTATTATGCATATTGAAGTTCATGACAAACTGATCATAGTCAGAAGTCAAAGAGGTCAAGATATATCAGTAGCCAAGTCATGACTTACAGGTGCTCCAAGTTTTTCAAGCTGATCAAAATACCCTTTCATCTTAAGGACATGAGCACTAACTGAAGTGCCAGGGGTCATTTTGCAACTATTTAACGCCTTAGTAGTAAGATATCTCTCTTGACGTGCTTGCTCTTGGAACATTTCCTGGATCTGTTTTATCATCTCATAAGCCTCAACTTTCTCGAATTGTTTTTGCAACTCAGATTCCAATGTAGCCAACATGAGACATGTCACATTGTTAGAATCATCCTTGTGCTTACTATAAGCATCCTTTTTTACTCTAGGAGCGTTGTTAGCTGGTTGATTAGGGATAGGGTTCTCAAGTACATATAGCTTTTTTTCTTGTTTAAGGACAATCCTTAAATTTCGTGCCCAATCAAGAAAGTTACTCCCACTAAGCTTATTCTTTTCAAGCACGGATTGCAACGAGGTGTTTGAATTGTTTGAGGCCATTATCTACATAGAATTTGCAAAGTAAAATTAAATAAATGAAGCATTAATTTTTTTTTTTCTGAAATATTCAACAATTGATATAAATCATGGGTAGAAAAATTCATTTTATTCTAATTATAAGTAAGCTTTGGCTTAACACATATAATTAGAGAAAAATGGATTAATGGGATTTACATCTATATGTACCGGCAAAATCCCATATGATGCCCTAGGCTCAAAGCCATTTTGATAGCCTAGTTAAGCCAAACCATTCCAAGTATATGGAAATCACCATTTTCCATCTTCCCCTACTTAGGTAACCATTTATCTCTTGCTTTGGCAATGAGACAAAATGATGATCCAAGTATGGAGATGTGCTTATGATTATGGGAAGAATTTTACGACTTAATTTTTACATGGTTTCAAAAACCTTCTTCCTTTTATTTATATATTATTACATAAAACATATATCCAATAAAATAAAAGGAAATAAACTAAACATCATATGCATAATATATACATCGAATAAAACGTGTCATAGCATGACCCTAATCCTATATTAACTTCCACGAGCCTCATGGAAGTCAAAGGTCAATCTAGGTAAGTCTTCATCTCCATGAGCTTGCCTCCGACGTCTTGGCCTTCTAATCTTGTTACATAGGACAGAAAAACATATATAGGAACAGGAAATAGAATTAACCTATTCTAGTAAAGCTTGATAACATTACATCAATGAAAACGACGACACGCAGGCCGTATTTAAAAACATTACAACCCATTAACACAAAAAACCAATCAATCACAGGAGGTAAAGGGCCATGATATGCACCATGCATCTAAAGATAGAAAGAAACATGCCAAAAACAACAAGGGGGTTTTCGAGGACGAAGTACCCGGAAGAAAACAGCTGTCCCACAGGGGGGCAGCGTCCCAGGAAAGAAAAAATGATTTTTTCTTTATAACTCATTGAATGAGTTACTGCCATCATAAACCCTAAAATCATGCCGCCAGAAAAATTTGTTCAACAGTTAAATATTAAATTATGTGATTCTGCATATTAGTTTAACAATTAAATTACACAGATTACAGCCTGTACGCCAAACAATTTGGCAGTAGCAACATTCTGTTTATTTAATCACATTAATAAGTAAAACAGAATATGATACATGCGAATCCTATAATTCAATTTACTCTGATTTTACACTAATTAGGAACCTTACTATAAGACCGATTGAAAACAACACATGTAATCAAAGCGGTAACATATAAAATCAGTAAAACTAGTATGTACAAGGCTCTGATACCACTGTTGGAATCTATAGGCAAAAACCAATAAAATAAAACTACGGAAATCCACCAACAGGATCTGCACATACTAAAAAAATCGATTGGATAGAAATTACCTCAAAGTTTTAATTGTTCGGTGTGGAGGCGCTGCTATTTATGCTTCGCCTTCTACTGGTATCCACACGACGAACTCCTCTGCAAACAATCGGGATACTAGCCCTTCTGTGTTCTGAAAACTGTTCATAACTAATCCTGACTATCTGGTAATAGGTCGAATTTAAGAGAGAGGGAGGTAGATACTATATTGCCGTTCTAGGGTTTAGGGGTTTTTTTTTTAATCAGATAAAGACGGCCACAGAGAAAAGGTTAACATAACCTTTTATAGCTATCAATATCAAAACCCGAATTGTCATCTAATGACAGTTCAATCTCGTCCGTCTATTCCTATAATCATCCAACGGTTCGATGAGTAATATTAAGTAATTAATTTCATTTATTCGATAAATAAAATTAGTTACTTATTAACTTACCAGAAAATACAAAGTGGAATCTGATTCCCCTTTTGTATACGTTCAACGAATCTGGACACAATCTAGATTCATTGAATGTGGACATTATACTCACAAGATCGTCTATGCGTGTGACCCTGTAGGTTCACTTAACGTTGGCAGTGAATGAAAAATGTCCTAGACATTTATTCACAAAACATAAGCGGCCCCTAGCAAGACATGCTTACCCAAGTTAAGTAAAAGCAATAATAATCTAGCATCAGATTTAATATTTAGTCCTTTTGTCATACGATATCCTAATTAAGTATAAGGCATGGAATGAGTCATCCTTATAAAACTTAATTAACCATTTACTTGATCACCAGGCAGACTGTTCCAACAAATAATATTAATAACACCTTATTAATACTTATTTGAGCATGGCCATGCATATTCTCCAGTCTTCCTTATCAAGGGGCCCATGGATATCTCTCTCTAAAAAGAGAGGGACAAATCCCTTTCACTATCTCTAATATTCAAGCCATGACAAGAAAATAAGCCAATCAATAGTCATAATAATCACCTAATTAAAAGTTACGTTTGACTATGTCAAAACATATTTTCTCCCCATGCAAGAAGGATTAGAAACATTAGGTCAAAGGACACCAAATATAAAACTGAGAAGAAATACTTATAACTTAACCCCATGCAATATTTCTTCTTCACTTTGGGTCATGTCCAATACAATATTCTCAATATGTACTTATGAATTGATTTTATATCTCATATTCATGATCAGTAAAACTTGACCATCAATCAACTTCACACTAGTTTAATTATACAAGATGTAATAAAACTAGGGACAAATAAGAATATTATTTTATTAGCTATAAGGGTTTTACTATCAAGTCACATACTTGATGACCAAGAGCATAAAATACAATTCAAAATACATGCTTCATAAATAATAAATGTGAGTCAATTGGTCTTAGGGCATATACTAACACATCTAACATTTCAACCTTGAACTTCTCTTTCAGGGCTTAGGTTGGGTACCTCTCTTCGTATTTCTGACGAGTTCTACCCCGAACTTATCCGTGAATTCTATGCCAATATGTTTCACAAAACGGACAAGGATCTCAAAACAATTATTTCTATTGTCAAAGGGGTTAGGTAATCTTGATTAGGGAGTGTCTTACATCCATTCATGGAATTCCAGACGAAGGGACTTCAATCACCATGGACTCGAACAAAAAGACTATAGACAAGGACCTGGACTGTAGTTACGACGCGGCTCGTAACGGCTTTGATATCCGATTGCGTCTGATGGATCGTCGTTGTATCCTCCATGGTGGCGATTTTCCTACTCTTCTTTTTCGTGCCTTGCTTATTTCTTCAGGCACACTCTTGTTCAAAAATGGGAGGGCAAAGTGATGTTCACATTATTGACCTCTATATTCTTGATAAGCTTAAAAATCACTCTCCCTTCTCTCTCGCTTCCTTGATTATACACACAATGCACAATACTAATACCAAAACTCGTGTGTATCGTTACCCTGTGATTTTATCTAGAATTTTTGCCGCGTTTGATGTAAACTTTTGCAGGGGAACGACGATCAACAATATAATCATCATAGATAATAAAGTTCACCACCTTCAATAACTGCGGCTATTCTTAGGACAAGAAGAACAAAGTGTGGATACCTCCGGCCAAGGAAGATAGGCTGCAGGAACACAACTAGGCCAGTTTTTTATCAATAAAGAAAACCACTCAAACCGGCACTGGGGTGTCTTGCTTACACCCCGATGATGAGGAGAGCAAGGACGATGAGTCCTATGCCTCTTAGAAGAGGATGCACATCCCACAATCCCGATGAATGCATTCTATACAGAGATGCGAACTGCTTTTAAGCAGCTCAGTGTCACTCAAGATATCCACGGGGCCTAGCTGGTAGAGATATTAGAGTCGACTCGCTAATATGCAGACGAATTGGCATATCAGAAGGCATTTATCGATCGCTAGGAGGTGATGCTTGCCAGTCTGTGCAGCTGATTCATGCTTGATCTAGGCAGCAGCAGAGGTCGCAGCACGGACTTTGGTCTGCAGTAGGGAGTTTTTCTTTCTTCTCACTTCTTTTTATATTTGTGTTTTCTTTTAATTTTATGTTTTCTTGCTTTATTTCATGTTTTATATTTTTATTTATGTCTTGTTAGTTTTTCCTTTATTTGTTTTCTTTTCCTTATTTTATTTTTGTGTGGGGATGGCTTCCTGAGATGCTTATTGCTTTATATTTAAGGGATTGTTTCCCATATACGTGTTTTATTTGTTTTTGAGTTTTTTGTTATCTGACCCCCACATTGAGGACAATGCGATTTTAAGTGTGTGTGTGTGTTGGGGGGGGTATTTATGTCTTCTTACTTTTCTTTATCTTGCTTTCGCTTTTATTTTAACTTTTATTCCCTTATTTGGAAAATCCAAGAAAAAAACAGAAAATTTGAAAAATTCAGCAACTTTTCTTTTCCTTTTATTAGAAAAATCCAAAAATTTTGCCATTTTTAGTAGAGTACATAACTGCAAAACCTCTTTCGATTTTTTGAAAAGGCGGAATTTTTTTTTATCATTTTGAAAAGCATAAATACTAATTTTCTTACACGATCAATGGTTTTATGCCCTTGTAAATGTCGATTAGTAATAGAACCCCAGGAATCTTGGGAAATTAGCATAATGATAATCAATTTTTGGGTCTTTGCCTGCTTGTTTATGTTTTTTTGTCCTTAGAAGCAAAGAGTTCCAGTCTAGAGTGGTCCCGAAAACAATGGTCTTAGGCCTTCTTCGTACTGTTTGTGCCTTTCTTGCCATATCCTATATGAAATCAACCCTTAGTTCCTTTTTTGTGCCTTCATGCAAAGGGTTTTAATCCCTTCTTTTCTTTGTTCTTTCGACCTCACAATACAAATAACCCTCAATTCATGGAGTTAATGGTTAATATATTTCTTTTTAGCTATTTTAAGTGAGGAAAATAGATAAGTGGGGGTAAAGGAGTGAAGAAAGAAATATTGTCCTAAAAAAGGGTATTTTGGGTATTTCAAGTTGTTCGGTGCCTATGGCTGTTGGGGAAAGAGAAAAAGAAAAAAAATGAGATGCTTCAAAAAATAAAAAAAAAATGTGAAAAAGAGAAAACACGAAGAAAAATATGAGTGTTTATTTTATTATAGTGAAATTATCGAAAAAAGAATATCATGTATCTCTCTCTCTCTCTCTTTTTCTTATACTTGGTTTTCATGTAAATCTTGAGAAAAATGTTGTTAGGTGGGGTATGTACCAAAAGAACAAAGTAGGATGTTCAAGGGTGAGTGAGAAGAGTGAAAAAGACGGCAAGAAAGTTATTCTTTAATTTTGCAATGTATTCTTTTAGTTGCGTTAGCTCTGTGTTAGTTGTTTTTGTTCTCCTTTTACCTTCGTTTGTTACCCTATACATGTCCCAAACCTAACAGTACAAGCCCAAAAGTCCTACCTAATCCGGGAACAACCTAGAATAGGGCTTAGAGTGGATAATCAATAGAAAAATATAAGTTTGTTGTGCATTGTCCTTTAAAGTATTTCATTGTGTTAATTACTTGACATTCCTTTTCTTGTGTGAAAAATGACATGAGCAATCCACCCACACACACCTTTGATCTATAATGATTGTTAGTGAGTTGTGGTGGACTTGGTGATTTTTGTCGTTCGTTTATTTCGATTGGCCTTTGGAGTTGAATAGTGAAGTATTTTGTTGAAGTAGCCTTATCCTTAGTTTTTCTTAGTCATGTTCGTTGTTGTTATTGTTCTATTATTGTTTTGTTTTTGTGCTTATCTCTACTACCATTGTTTATGGCCGTTCTATGATCTTAATTGTTTTAAGTCGGCTCCTTCCATCTTCATTGTATTGTCTTTCCTTACTAAAAAGTTTAAAACTCCTCATTTGGTCTGTTTAGTTCGTATTGCTTGAGGGCAAGCACTAGATAAGTGTGGGGGTATTTGATATGTGCTTAGTTATCTATATTTATAGATGTTAATTTTATCATTTTACGGTGTTTTTAATATGTGAAAATGCATATTTTTGACTAATACCCTTTATTCTTGTCTTAGGTGCTTGTAAAAAGAGAAAACGATTAAAGGAAACGAAAACAGAGCAAAAACGACAAAAATGGAGCCTACGGTGTTAACAAAGCCGACCTACGGCCAACGGTAGGTCCCGAAGCCATAAGTGATTCCAAGACAGAAAGCTACCGATGAAGATAGGTCCCAACATCGAGAAGAAATTTTTGGGAAGAACCCTACCGCGGCCGGTAGGGCCGACTTACCGTGCACAATCGGTTCCAGCTGGAGAAGTTTTAGTCCAATTTTGACTCAGTTTCGATGTAATTTATCTCCTATAAATAATTAATTATGCCAACAGGGTAGGGGAGAGCAGTTATGAGTAGTTAATAGACAATTAGGGATCAATTTAGGTTAGCCAATTTTTCAATTTTTGCATTCAATTAGTTAGTTAAACATTAAATTTTCAGTAAATTAGTTCTTGGAGATCAAGATTGAAGATCCAATTTCAAGATTTCGAGCTTCAATTGGGCGACTGAAGAGACGAGCTCGAAAGACGTTTGTGACTTCAATTGCACTTCAATTTTACTCATAAGCTTTCTTTTCCTCACTTTGTTATTGAATTTAATGTTTAATTTCAGTTTTATGACAATGAATAGTGAGTAGGGTGGCTTTCGCTTAGAGATAGGGATTACCCGATTAGTAGTGATGAAACCAACTTAACTAATTCAACATCGTTTTCTTTAAAGTTTTCCAACTGAATTAGTAACAAAGATTAGGGGGATTCCATCATCCAAACTCTTGTTTTTTTTCTAAGTTTTTAAATCTTTATTTTAGTGCTTATTTTCTTTAGTTGTTAACCTATTTTTCAGCTTTTAGTTTAATTCTTTAAAAACCACTTTTCTTAGATTAAACACTTGAGACGCGACTAGTACTTAAGCCTTTATCATTCCTTGAGATATTCGACACTCGGGTATAACTTGTTTACTAGAGGGATAGGTCCACTTGCCTGTTGCTTAGTTTACTAGTCATTCCCTTGTTTTTAAAATGTACACATCAGATGTTTTCTTTTCTTCACCTCCACAAATCACCATGTCAACATCCTTTGGTTGTTCTTGTTCTCATTACACTTTACCTTTCAATTTCCTTAGATCTTTAATCACTTGAGTAGAAGAGAGAGGATTAAGGGTGCATTTGAGGCCATTATTTTCCATGGAGTATGTCTTCTTGAAGCCATCATAGGAAGCTTCCTTGTATCTATCCTTTTTTTCCAAATATTAAGTGGCCCATTTGCATTGTAGTAACATCACAAAGAATCTCATCCACATATCTTCCAATGAAAAATGAAACCCATACTTGTCTAGTAACCCACACCTCTTCACGACCATTTAACCACCTTAGGTGATAGGGCTTAGAATGCTCCATGGTAAGTAAGCTCTATTTTTCCACGAGATAGGTACTAGCTAAGTTTGAACCACTTTTTCCATAAAAAATAGTGTGAAGAGGTTTGTTGGCGATATTGCCTCTTGTGTTGAATAATCTCTTACTTTGATGAATAGGCACACTTTCAAGGCCTTGTTTATAAAATACATTCAACATAGTAAAAATAAAATATTTTATGGGGTTAATTTAAAAAATATACCCAAAGTCTAGGGTCATTGTGATTTAAGTACCCTATCTTTTAATTTGGAAAATTGAATAACCAAATCAAGTTTTCGTCTAAGTGAGTTACTTGCATTTAAGAATTTTGCCTCGAGTATTAAAACAAGCAAATTTGCTCATATTTGTTAAGCCGACAGATGAAATTCAAGAGTTCTCAACGTTATTTTAAAGATGAAAAATTAATTTGGGTACCTAAATGTCGAAATTAAAAGACAAAGTACCTAATCGATATTAAGCCTAGACTTTAGAAACTTTTCTTAAACTAACCCATATTTTATTTCGGAGTTACGTAGAGGATATGTACGTTGAGAAATAATTAGTTCAAAATAAATAACTAAATTAAAAATAAAATAAAATAAAGCTAATAAAGATTTAGGAACAATTATAGTTAAATAATGTTATAAGAGGATAAAATTATATGGGGAAAATATTAACTTCACAAAATTATTTGTCATGGCATTTAAATAAAGAAGTGAAAATTTTTTTATTTAGGAGTTAATAATTATACATAGAGGATGATAATAATTACATTAAGAACATATTAAGTTGTGAGAATTGCTATGGCCAACTAAATAAATTAATCTCTTGTTTTGTTAATTTCCATAGTATTTATTTAATAAATAAATATTCCAAAATTATAAGTAATAAATATTCTCTTTAATCGCTAAGGCTTTATGAGCTACTTAGGGACCAAAAGACTTTGTAAGTTTACTCATAAACTGACCAAAATGCCCTTGCTATGAATAACAACATTTCATTTTAAACATTTCCATCTATTACCATGTGGAAACATCGAGCCCAAGTACAAAACTGCGGGAACAATGTGTTTGCCCTATAGATGTAAAAGACTATATTTCCCTTCTATGCTTGCACCCGTCACTAAGTGTGTACTAGCACCTTCCGCAATGACACATACCATCCTTAGACCTCTAGTCTAATAATTCGAGGTCTATGATGTTTCTGCTTTCTCAGGGATTGATCCCCAAGCTAACATTGGAGTCTATATACAAAGGGGCCTTGGACTTTATATTATCATGAACAATCACAAGGAGATGATTATCATGGGAAAAATGTTATACAAGTCTGTCTTAACTAACTAGGTGATGTGAACCCAACCAAGCTAGATTTGGAGTCTATCTCTTTCCAAGAATCTTCTCTCTTAGCTAGACGAATTTGAAGGATAAATTGAAATGACTAGTTGTATGATTCAATGAAATAGAAATGAAAGAGTAACTAATCTTTCCATTTAGAAGAGGAATCAATAAGAGCTATAGAAGAACACTCACCTATTCCTCATTTACTAGGAAAATCTAATCTCTAGTAACACTAACTATAGGGAGTTAGCACCTCTAGAGAATGTAGGATTTAGATTGAAACAAGAAATCTTGAATTTGATTCAGGATTAACTTGCCTAATTTACAAATTAGACTACCTAATTTACAAGGAAGTGACGGAAACCACAATAACCCAGAAGAAGCCTCTTGGTAGCAAATTTTTCTCTCAATATCAGTTAATGAGTTCAAAAGATTTAACATGATGAGTCTTTATAGGCTCCTTGAAGTCTAATCTCAAACCCTAGCTAATAATTTAGTTTAAAGGAGTAAATGGGCTTCAAAAGCCTCTTAATTACAAGTCAAGATGCTTAAGACCCGAACAAAAAAGTTAAAACAAGCTACAAATTAAAAAAAGGGCAGTTCAATCAAGGTTTACCACTTGGGAAGTAGGCCTATTGTTAGTAAGTTGCCTCCCATTTTAAACATTAGCTTGCCACAGGCAGTAGGTTGAACGATAGGCTCGATAGTATGCTCTGTTTTGCTCTCCTTTGTGTAATTTACTTCTCCAACTTGTTCTATTTGATGCTCCTTTGTTAAGGCTTATAAAATAAACACTTTGGGAGGGGGGGGGAGAGTGGGGGACGGGGAGGGCTTTGTGGCCATCTTCTAGGCTCTCATACATGGACTTAAGTCCCTCTCTCAAGACTTTAATTGCAAGTGTAACCAAGTTATTGCTTAAGCTACTGGTACTTTCCTTAATCTTCTTAGCTCTAACTCTTGTGATTGGTCATTGGAAAAGCTACACAGTCTCATGCTCATCCCGGATCATACACTAGGTTCATCTACCCAATATCTAAGTAGACAAGCCCTAGCTTCGCTAGACTGCCAACTTATATAATTGACATAAGGTAATAGCGCACGCTGTAGCAAGTGAAGACCTGAGTTTCTTCCTATTAAAGTACATTTCTAGAAACTAACATTACTGGGTCCAGTTCTATATACTCATAGTATACTTGCATAATTAGTCATGAGAAAAAAAACACTCATTGATCTAAGGTAGTCATCCCATTTAGGAAACTATTGTGCCTTGATGGTATGCCTAACTCCATGAAATGGCCAAGAACAAAACAATAAATATTTTACATTATTGTAACTTAAATGGCCATAGTCCGCACCTTACTGTAAAGTACGATCCACCATGTAGACTATCTCTTTATGTTACTTGGAACTTATGTAAGTTAATGTATATTCAAAACCTAACAACTTGATTTAAAAAAATAAATATTCTTATTATATTCCATAAATATTACATAAGGAGTAGTCTTTTTGGAAATAAATGTCAACAGTGCAACCTTAGATACAGGGTGCCACTTAGAGGTAACGAAAAAATTGTTGTTATGAGAAATGTTAGATGGGGTTCCTACAACAACTCATGAAGTAGAAGAAGCATATGGACAATTAAGTTGGAGGAAGTGTAAACCCCAAAACCCTTAAGTTAATTAAAATTTATTTGGGGTTAAGATAGCTAGTTTATATACAGACGGGATTCCTAATACTAATAGAATTTAATTGAGGATTAACGTTTATTAGGAAAAAATTAAAAAAGTCTTGAGGACTAAGTGCATTATTAATAATTCTTAACTAACCCTACCTAATAAAAGACTATCTGAAGACTCGTTTTGAAAAACACGGTTGTTTTAGACAATAGAGAAGCCGGAGAAGAAGAGAAGGAGGCTATGTTTTCAAGAAACTAGGAAAAAGCGACATTTTTTAAGGTAAGTAATGACTGGTAATTATCGAAAATTTTTAGGTATGCTCTATTTGTTCTCTGATGTTCTATTTTTTTGAAAATCAATGTTTTGATAAAGTTGAATATTATTGAATTTTTATAGAGTATGAATGATTTTAAGATGTTTTCATAGCTCAATGACCACCGAAGCATGATTATGCATGATGTATGTTCAGTCGAAGTATTTATATGTTCAAACCATGAATTATATGTTCAAATGAAGTTTCTAGGTTTAGATGAAGTTATGAGTTCTTTGGAACTAATTTTCTTGTCACTATTATCATGCTTGAGCCATGTACATATTTATTCAAATGATTTTGATGAATGTATGACCATTAATGTTGTTCTTATATGTTTTTAATTAAAAATTAGGGTTGAATGATAAGAATTTTAGCTTGATTTGAAACGAAAAAAGAAGGATATTTAACTATTCGTACTGTTGTGTCAAAATAATTATGGAATTTGGGTGGAAATTTTAAAAATTTGTAGTTTGGCCCCATAAGTTTCAATAATTGCAATTTGACCTCAAAATTTTCAAAGTTGTTCAATCAAGGACATAAATGTTTTCTGGAAAGTTTAGAAAAACAATCTTTTCATTTTTCTACACATTCTCCATACCAATTTCTCACATTTCTATTCAAAAATTATAAAAGGTATATTTTGATCCCGAAACTATTGAAGTCTCACAGTTGAGGATATAAACATTTTTGAAAATTCTAGATTGACACTAAAAGTTTCCTGGAATTCTAAAACTGTCCCAAATCATGATTATTTCAAAAATTAAACACGTTTCTGAAATGTTCTTCCATAAGTGGCAAAGTATTTTCTTAAAACTTTCATCCCTACTTTTCAAAAACGATTTTCCTTCACTCTTGGTCAAGGATTAGCTTTATTTGCTGAGTTGGAAGCTCACCCCTTTCAACCTGGATCCTTATGTAGATAGTAAGAATTTTAAGTAAGACGTCGAAGAGAATTGGAGATATGCCCTTTTGATGACCACGTCTTAGTTGGTTAAAAGTTTATGTTTTTTTCTCTTTTAATACTTTAGCGTTGTACAAATGATGTAATAGGTTATGATTTATTTTGACAAAGTTTTATCCTATATTTATAGTTGTTATAAATATGAGCTCACTTAAGTTATTATATGTAAAAGCCCTTATGCCCTTATATCCCATCGATATGAGGTGTGACAGGAAGTAAGTTCATGATTGGTAGAAGGAAAATAAAGAAAGATGCCAAAAGATATGTGAAAAATAGCGAAGTTAATGAAAAACATCAAGGAAAGAAATAGGAGAAAGAGTGTGATGATACAAAATCCAAGATCTTCACTCCAAGAGGTTGCCAAAATTGAGCTCTCCCAGAGCTTGTTCTTGAGAAAGCCCAAGCTAGGAACAAATTTCTTGATCATCTTCTTGCAGAATTTAACCTTATATCTTGATGATAACAAGACCAAAAAAAGGCAATTAGAGTATAACAAATTCCTCAGTGACAAGAACCCAGAAAAACTAAAGAGAACCTAAACTCATTTGATGAGCGTTTGAGGGAACATTCAATAACCTTTGAAGATAAACAATCAAAGATCCCAAATGTGATAAATAATCACAAGTGTTCAATTCTTTGGTTGCAACTTCATGGAGAATAACTTTCCTACAAGAGGAAGAAGAACCTAAGGGTAGCGGTGTAAATGGGTCCAGACCCTCTAGGTTCTCCCAGACCCCGACTCTTATAGTGAAACATGGACCAAGACCAAGACCCAGACCCTCTGGATATAAAATTTATGGACCCAGACCTAACCCTCTAGGGTCTAGGATAAGGTTTAGGTATACCCGTAGCCGTAGGACATTTTTCTATAGGCAAGCAGCTTTGTTGGGGAATGTCTTTTTGCCATTGCTATCGCCATAGTTGGTCTGATCTTATTCTCTTTACTGATTGGCAACATACAGTTTGTGCTTCATTCTAACTAAGCTATTGTTGGCAACATTTGTAACTCTAAACATATTGGTTCTACTCTCTTCATTCTCTTGCTCTGTTGAACTAATAATATGAATTTAAGTTCCTTTAAGACCTGTAGAAGAGTGAGGTGAGATTGAGATTGAGCTGAAGAAGAGTGAGAGTGAGGTGAGATTGAGAGAAATAATATCATATAAATGTATAAATTATGTATTAATATAAAAATAATATAATATATATAAATATACATTATTATTTTATTACAACAAGTACATGGGTATACGGGCCTAGATATCATCATACCCTGCCCAGACCTATTTATTAGAATCTATATGAGTACTGGTACGGGTACGGGTGCGTGTCTGCAGGTATGAAATTTTAACCTTACTCGCTATAAACGGGTATAGACTTGTGTGGGTACGGGAAAAACCGCTCCGTTTACAGCCCTACCTAAGGGTCTCTTCAAAGAGAGTGAGCAAAGAGCTCAAAACTGAAATTTTTAAGAGGTTTCGAAAATCAGAATGAAGGTTATCCCTTTAATGGGTATAAATACATTCTAAGACCTAATCAAACCAATTTCAAGTTAATATGGTTGAAAGTTACCCGATTACATCATTTGGGGACCAAAATAACAAGTTAAAACAAAAGAAATAGGTTAAAAATCAAGAAACTAAAAGCAGGGCATTTGTTACCATCTAAGACTGGCGTCGGAAGCACAACTGGCACTGTACAGAGTTTTCCTATTGCAAATATTTTCTAGAGGAAGTCTTGTGGGTTTGGTTCCCTGGCCCCCACCCCGTACAACCCAAATGAATGCTACACATGCCCGAAGACTCACTTCATAGTTCTACCTATAGGAAGGATCATGAAAGAAGGAGTACCATGCTTGCCTAATAAGAAGAAGACTTTCCTCCTAAATCTGCAGCTATAAATGAGTTCTGCAACTTACACTGGCACCAGGCCTGCAAGCTTGCCCAGTTATAGAATCTATATCAACACATGGAGTCTACCTGGACTTTTTAAGGTTCAGTAAAGTATACCAGGTGTGGAGTTCTTCATTTCGAAAAATAGTGTAGAGACATCAACTTTTTTTATATTCTGGTTGCAGCTGAAGCTTTACATGGCGAAAGCGATAGGAGTCAACTTTTCCATATGAGCATTCATTGTTCAACTTTCAAGGTGTATTTCATGTTTTTGACTATTGAGATGCACAAAAGATTGCAGCATTCCTACCTTATTGTTATCTCCCGGCAAGAGCCCAAACGGGAGAGGTGAGAAGATCTTGATTGAAAGCTTCATTGTTTAGTGAGATGTCCAGTGCTAGTTTGCTATTTTGACCCTCCAATCTGAGTAGGGAAAAATGCCATCGGAAGGTGCTTGTTCAATCCTATATATTCTGAAATTAGCAAGTACATCATAATCGATCGACTTATTGGGAAAATGAAGGAAGATGACGCTTTCCTTTTTCCTTTATCCACACTCTCTGAAGACACCCAGAGCCCACCAAAGCAGCTGCAAGAGCTGAAAATCACCTTCTTCTTTTGAAATTTTGGAATAGTCAGCAATAGCCAAGTCCAACGAAGGAGAACCGTTCTGTTTGCCATACACCGGCCCATTAACCCTACCCTGTTGCCTTAGGATCCATTTTAAAATGAGATGGTTGTGCCCATTAGAGTGGAGTCCCTGACCAGACCATTTTCTAAAAGAATCAACTCTTGATGTGTTCACAAAAGTTGTAGCCTTATATCTTAGAATTCCAAAGAAACAAAAATGAACTTAATTAGATATCTACATAAAATGTTATGATCATTCTACAAAATACTATCTGGACAGGATCAAAGTTAGAAACCTTGACTTTGCACAACTCTTTCACTATCCAAAACAATGTCGTTTTGGATGAAGATTATAAATTTAGAAACCTTATGAAATCCAGTACAAACTTTATGTAGGTAACGTCTTTATTTGAATACTTTAGGTAATCTAAAAATACATGTAAACATAACATGTCTTTTAACTACTGATTTTCTTCCATGGGCAGAAATACTCCAAATCTCTGTACATCCTTCCCCAAACTTTTCTGCATGATTTTTAACTCCTTCTAAGTTTTGGAAGTCTTCATAACATGGTGAAATTAGTCTGGAAGTGCTGCCCATGTTTCTTCAATCATTCACTCTTCGAATGTCTTTGAATTCCCAATCCATGATATCAATATTCTTTGCATGAAGTTGAAGGCTCCTAAGAATGCCCTTGGGCATCCCTTACCATGGCCTTATTAGACAAAGGCAGTGGTGATGGTAGGGTTGATAAATGTTGTCCCAAAAAGGTTCAAGAGGGATTGAATTAGACTTTAAGAAACTTTTGTTAGTCTAACGATTAGTTTTCTCAAACTAAAAAGGAGTTGGAATAGTGAGGTGCTACTAAAGAAAATACTGAGATGTCCACACTAGATTATTAGGCTAATCAAATTTAGTAAAAAAGCCAATGATAGATTTGATCATAAATGCTTTGTTAGTTCATGTGTTGGACTAAACATATAAAACTTTATTAAGATAGAAGTTATACAATTGATGTTCTTTCAGTTCATGCACTGCAAGATTATTTTTCTTTGTTTAGAAGGTCTCTATTAGACTAAGAAGAAAATTTTTAGCAAGCTAATAAAGACAAAAAGTAAAAACACAACAGATTTACAGTGGTTCAATAACATGCCTACACCCTCTCCCTAAGAACGCATCATTGAGTACATCACTAACTTAAAATATAGTCTCTTTTTACATGTTTGAGACTACCCTCACACAATTCTCAAAATAACCTTAATCTAAGACATCATGCAAAGACACCGATTTTATCACATATAACGTATCAATAAAACACTTAGCTTGAGGACTTTTACTCAATTGCTATAATTAAACTTGTAGGCCAATTGGGCTAGTGTTCACACATTTTCCCTTCTCAGCCCATGTTTTTTATTCCTTGTGATGAGTTGGACTGAGCCTCACAACCTAAAAGAATGAGTTTAATTTCTAATCCAAGATGCCGGCCAGGCCGGGCTAGTTAACAGCCCAATTTTTCTTGAGTCTTCTCAGGTGACTTGGCTATTGTTTCTTTGAAAGGGTCTTCTAGGTAACATGATGTTCTGTTATTGAACAATCCTTCCAGATGACTGTTTTGTTGTTTGAATAAGTCTACCATAGAAACTCTATAAATTCTCTTATCCTCCTCTTGTTGCTAACAGATGAGATGTGACTATTTATTCTGTGTGAAACCTTCTTCTTTTCTCTTCTTCTTTTCTGCAGATTCTTGCTTCTGCTTGTTCTCTATGAATTCTTCTATTGTTGCTGCCATTAGTCACCATTTCTGGTTGACCACGTGCTTAGGTAGTTTGTGAAGGAGAGAACCAAGAGTGAGAGGTTAGATTATTATTGTGTGAGGCTCATCCATTGTTCTGAAGGTTTGATCGAGATTCTGACTTATTCAGGGTTTTTCTGTTCTTCATCCATATTTGGTATCCGAATATCTCTGTTCTCCTCTTTCACAAAAATCAGTCGTCCGGTTTTTCTGTGTTAGTCCGGTTTTGAAAACGGACATCCAGTTTTAAGTTGGTCGTCCAATTCTTTCTTTTGCTGGCAAAAATCGGCCGTCCGATTTTTTACCTACTCATCCGATTTCGTAATCCGATTTTTGCAAGTACATTGGATTGAAAAAGAATAGGTGGTCCGTTTTTTAGACACCTCATCCGATTTTGAAGGGCCATTTTAAAAGGGTTGTTATTTGGTTCATCATCTGGTTATTGGTAATAGATTAGAATATTTATATTCTGTTCTTCCGCTGCTTTTGTAATAGTTTTCTAGAGGTTTTGTTTATGTAACAGGGCTGATCACCAGGTTACTTTCTTTAACAGAACCCTATAGAGAACCTGTTTCTCTAAGTTTGTGAAGCTTGTATGGAGCTTGCAACCATTACAATGAAATAGAAGAATAAGTGTATGTGAAGAAAAAATTAGAAGCGAAACCTATATTAGATATGGCTTATGAAACTTTGGCCTTGTTCTTTACCCTTCAAGTTCACTTTTTCTTGCTCTCAATTTTGAGGATATTTCATCCTAATTTTGACTCATTCTCTTCCAATCTTTTTTATGGAATGTTGTTGTGTTTTATAGTGCACTTGCTTCCTTCAAATGTTTGCAGCTCGCTTGGTTAAAAAATGAGGAAATCAAAATAAGAAAGGGAAAGAGAGAGAGAGTGTGTGTGTGTGTGTGTGTGTGCAAAGATTCACTTGCCCATGGGTGTAAACCCTAAGTCCTTTAATAATGAAGGTTTATTTCGGGTTAAAATAGTTAATTTCTATAAAGTTGGGTTCCTAATGCTAATAAGATTTTTTGATTGAGGATTTAAGTTTTTTAAGAAAAAAGATTTTAAAAAAATTTGAGGACTTAAGTGCAATAAGAGTACCTCTTAACTAATCCTAAGTATTAAAAGACAACTATATCTGGAGACTCTCTGTTAAACTTACAGCTATTTTAAACGTTATAGAAGCTGCCGAGCAAAAGGAGAATGCTTGGGTTTCAAGAACCAGGAAGAGTTGCAGTTGTTTAGGTAAGTGATTGGATTTCTTCTAATTTTAATGGATTCCGACGTATCAAACGAAAGTTTTATGAAAGGTTATGATTTTCAAAAAAAAGTTTTACTTATTTTTTTTAAAATAAAAGAATCTAGCATTAAAGTTTATACGATTTATGATGATGACGATGATATGTATGAACATTTATTCTTTTAAGGAAAGTTTCATTTTTTTTACAAAAGGAAGCAAGCCTTAAAGTTTGAATGATTTAAAGTTGATGTTTTGTGATGTATGAATGTTTATGTCTCTTGTATATTTACATATTAAAGTTAAAGTGACTTATCAATGAAAGTCTACTTCTTTGAAGCGAAGTACTCGTAAGAATAAAGAATCCTAGTGCTCAATCAAGTAATGAGCCAAAGATGCGTATTTTTAATGATCTTTTTATGAAAGTCGATTCTATGATTATTGGTTTTTATAGTTACGGGTTGGATTATAAATTGAGAATATTTTACCATGTTTATTATGAGCTTTAGTTGAATTATAAAATTGCGTAGTAGAAGGAAAAGTAAAAAAAAGAAGAATTTTGTGCCATCTCTATGAATGATGAAAAAGTTCTCTACCCAAGCAGTAAGTTTGTTTAGTTTCATGAACTTTCCAATTTTTTAAATTGAGATTAGAAATCAAGTTATGTGGACAGTGAATTCAAATCAAGTTTGTGAATTTTATTAGAAAAGAAATGCTATATTAGCATTATACTTTTGTCTTTGTTTGTTAGAATAATATAAGATTTCTATTCACGTCTTTTAACTCTGCTTATGAAAATAAAACGGATTTGTAATTTTTGTCCTCTAATGCTTTAAACAATTATTTAAATGGCCTAATTGAATTTCTAAAGCTACTTATTTTAAAGTGAAGTTTTCATAAAAATTTTGATCCAATGAATTCATTTTCTAAGTGCTTGATTCCAGAAGAAGTTTAACCGCTTATTGAGTTACAAGCTCTTTCCTTTAATTTTCTCCACCTTGCAGATGATTGTAAGTTAAAGAAAGATGATTAGGTGATTTTGAAGAGTTCTTTAATGATAATTGAAGTGACTTATGGAAAGTTTAGATAGTTTGTTATGATGATTTTATTTAGATTCTTATGTTTAGTTTTGTTAAGGTTCAGACTCAAGTTTAGAGGGTATGTATTTATGTAAAGAGTAGCTTTCTGTTGTTTTTCAAGGTTTTTTCATATTTTTCTTCTTGGATTCCAATTTTTCATGAAACATAACACAAAGCTCATGGAGCATGCATTATGAGGTTTCATAGAAAAATAAATACAGGTTCCATGTTATTTGTTAGTGATCCATTGAAATAGTATTGATATTTCCGTGGGAATATAATGCATGTTTCATGAGTTTGTGTTAATGTTTCTTGAAAATAGTATTAATGTTCCATGGGTTATATATGCATTATGATCCATGAGAATATAATGATTTATCGTGATGAGGTTTAATGGAAAAATAATAATCATTGATGTCCCATGATTTGTGTATTAATGTTCTATGGGAATATAATGCATGTTCAATGATTTCTTGTTAATGTTTTATTAAAGTAGTGATAGAGTCGATTTTTAACACAAATAATCACCTTAAGTTTTAATTATTAGCCTTTGAAAATATTTTATTTATTTATTAGTCATAATTATTGTATTTAATTTATTTTATTTATCTTTGTGCAGATTTCTAAAAAAGAATGGAAAATAAAGATTCCATATTAAATTTGGTAAAGGGAAGCTGCAGTATTTGAATCTTTTAAGGATTAGGATTTTGCTTCTCTTTTGTCTATATATACAACAGCGGCAGAAAAAAAGACAGCAGGAGCAGAAATTCCAAGAGATTCCAGAAGAAGCAGAATTTTCCAGCAATAGCAGAAAAATTCCAGCAAGCTTCTAATTAAAAGAAAGCCATGATCTACTCCAAGAAATTGGTTCCTTCTTTCCCTTTAGCCATGAACTAAATTTATTTTTAGAATCTTGATGAAACCCTAGCCATGTAACTTTGGTTTATTTTATTTTTGGGAGATTTATTCTATTATTTATGTGATTACATATCTTGGGATATTTCTTGGTTTGATGCAATTAATTCTTTCTGATTATTCTTGTAGAATAATTATTTGGGTTAATTGATATTTTTATCCATGCTTGATTCTTGTAGTCTTGAGTATGAGAGATATGTAATTTTTGCAAGTATATTGTGGGTTTTAGAATTGAATAGTTCATGCTAATTTTAGATGATTTATATCATAGGAATGAATAAGTCATGCTAATGGTTAGATGGATTATGTCATGCATTTAAACACAATATATTTCTTTAGTGAATCGAAGCTTGTAGCCTAAATCACCACATAAATGTTTAATCTTTTCTCCTAAATAGAATTAAGTCATTGTTATATAGGTTAGTGGTGGATTCAAGGTTCTAAATCATCTTCTTTGGTTAAGCTCCTGTTATCTTTAATTTAATTATTTTATTCATTAGTTTTAATTATTTTAGTAATAATTCTTAGATAACAAAATTTGATTCTTCTTTTTATAGAATTAATTTAGGAAGATAATAATTTAAGTAGTTAAGCCTTTCTCTGTGGTTCGATACCCTAATACTTTCATATTACTTTGATCTTGTGCACTTGCAAGTATTGGGTTAAAACTTTGTTATAAAAATCCCGATCAAGTTTTTGGCGCCGTCGCCGGCGAGAGGTTAAATTAATTGCTTTTGTTATTGCCTCCTAAATTTGTTAGTATTTTTTTTATTCTACTTTTATTCTTGAAAAAAAATATATAAAATTTTTTTTTTTTTGTCTTCAACGTTTTTTTATTATTATTTTTTATTTCATTATTTGATAGTTTATTCATCATTATTATTTGTGGTAATTTTTGTTTTTATTTTTTTGAATCTGTTTATTAATGCATGGTCGTCGTTCGTTCTCTGTTGATTTGAAAGAATTTGATCCTGAGATAGAGCGTACACTTAAGGCACTTAGAGCACAAGGAAAAATTACTAACACTGAGGTTAAAATGACTGAAAATCCACGAGCATTAAGGGAGTATTTTACTCCTAACACTTATAATTCACTAATAAGTAATAGACTACCTGAAATTGAGGCTAATCACTTTGAAATCAAAGCTTCTACTATTCAAATGTTACCATATTTTTATGGGCTTGATTATGAAAATCCTTATAAGCATATTGATGAGTTTTTAGAAATTTGCTCTACTTTTAAACTGCCTAATGTAAGTGATGATGCTATTAGATTACGTCTTTTTCCTTTTTCTTTGAAGGATAAGGCCAAACATTGGTTGCACACACGTGAGAGAATAGGTACTTGGGCTGAGATGTCTAGGGAATTTCTAAAAAAATATTTTCCTATGGGTAAACTTACAAGGTTAAGGAGAGAAATCACTACTTTTTCCCAACAAAATAATGAACAACTTCATGAGAGTTGGGAGAGATTTAAAGAACTTCTTCGTAGTTGCCCTCATCATGAAGTCCCTAAATGGCAGCAAATACAAAGCTTTTATTCAGGATTAGATGAGAGAAATCGCCAAATGGTTTATTCATCTTGTGGTGGTACCTTTCTTCATAAAACTGCAGATGAGGCATGGGATTTATTTGAAAATTTGAGTGATAATTCACAACAACATGCCACCTCCTCAGAAGTAGGTACATCTCGGCAAATAGGAAATAGAGGAATGTTTGAAGTTTCTCAAAATGTTGATCTTTCTGTGAAAGTTGATGCCTTATCCAAAAAGTTTGATCAATTGTTAGCTTTAAATACATTGCCTACTAATTCTACTAATGTGCAAAATGTTTGTGCAATTTGCTCTAGTCCTTCTCATGTTATCTATGACTGTCCTAGTGCTTCACTATTTCCAGAATTTGTGCAGGAACAAGTCAATGCAGCCCAAGGATTTCACAGACAGAATGACCCATATTCAAACACGTACAATCCAGGTTGGAGAAATCATCCTAATTTCTCCTGGAGGCAACAAGGAGGGGAAGTTCAATTAGGCCAACAACAATATCAACAAAACAGACAATCTGGTATGACTACTCCCCCTGGTTTTCAATCTCAAAGGTATGTACCTCTTCATCCTCCTCAAAGTGGAAACTCTATTTTTGAAGAAAAAGTATTATCTGCGTTGAAAGGTTTAGAATCTATGACACAAATTCTAGATTCACACACCTAATCTATTGCTAAGTTAGAAACTCAAATAGGGCAACTAGCTAATGCAATAAGTAGAAGAGATGAGGGTAAGCTTCCTAGTCATCCAATAGAGAATCCTAGAGCTAATTACCATGAGCAAGCTAATGCTGTAATTACTATTAGAAATGGGAAGTTGGTAGATAAAAAAGTAGGGGAACCTACTAAAGATAGTGAGTCAAATAATAATGAAACCGAGGGAATTTCTATGACTAAAATTGAAAGGAAGATAGAGAAAGAACTAGCTTCTTCCTCTAATTTTAAGACTCTAGAATCATCTCCTACGACTTCATATAAACCAAAGGTTCCTTATCCAGAAGCTTTATTGCCACCCCCACATCTTAGAAAGGATAATAAAAGGGAAGATATTTTAGAAACTCTCAAACAAGTTAAAATTAATCTTCCACTTTTAGAGGTCATTAAGCAAGTCCCATCCTATGCAAAATTTCTTAAAGATATGTGTACTTTTAAAAGAAAATCTAAAACCAGTGTTTCTAAGAAAATCTTCCTAACTGAACAGGTGAGCTCTGTTTTGCAATATAACACTCCACCTAAATATAAAGATCCTGGTGTCCCTACTATCTCATGTCTTATTGGTAATCATGAAATAGATAGGGCACTCTTAGATTTAGGTTCTAGTGTTAATTTGATTCCATACTCGGTTTATGAAGAGTTAGGATTAGGAGAATTGCAACCAGGGTGATATGACCTTACAATTAGGGCGATAGGTCTATCAACGTACCTAGGGGAAGGATAGATAATGTTCTAGTTCAAATTGATAAAGGTGTCTTCCCCTGTAGACTTTGTAGTCCTAGATATGGAACTCGGTAGATCTTCTCAAAATCATATCCCCATTATTCTAGGTCGTCCCTTCTTGGCTACTGCTTGAGCCACTATTAATTGTAGAAGCTGGGGTTATGGATGTCTCTGTAATGAATATGAGGGTTAGATTAATATTTTTTAAAACTTCTTCACAACCTTCTATAGAAGATAATTCGATTGCTATTTGGTAGATGTAAATGATGAATTAATTGAAGAAACTCTACCTTTAATGTGTTCAAAAGATTATACTTTTATTGAGAAAGAAAACCTTATCTCGCACTGAAAATGTTAATTCTAATCTTGCTCGCATTGCTCCACCCTGAAAACTCTTCTTTGATTGTGAATCATGAGCTTAATATCGAGAGAAATAGATCCTGGCTGAATGCAAAAGAATTAGGGAGTCTGGCTGAAGACTTTAAAATTAGCGCTTTTGGGAGGCAACCCAAATTTTATTTATTTATTTTATTTTTATATTTTTATTCTATTTTATTTTTATTTATTTTTTTATTTTTTTATCCCACTTGATTGGTAGAAAGGTATGAAATGTTTGTTTTGTAGGATAATAAAACAACTTATCATTATTATGGAGATTACAGAGATTGTTTACTACTCTTGTAGACATGCATTAATACTGCCTCTTCTACCAGGTTGTATTGTTCTTTTCTTTGTCTCTTCTCTACTCTTGGTACTCTTATCACATTGTGGACAACGTTGGGTCTAGGTATGGGGGAGAAGATGTTTTTATTCTGATATCTACTATTTTTTAGTATTTTCATTTTTTTTTTCTCGTATTTCTTGTTCAATTATTTTTTTATTTTATTTTATTTTATTTTTCTACATTATTTTAAAAAAATAAAAAATAAAAAACATGATTTCACATAAAGAATAATTCTTTTTGAGTTCCTTTAAAAATGTCTTAAATAAGTTGAGAAAAGTACTTATTTTCTTGTTTTTAAGTAGGGTGACGGACTTATGTCCTATATTTGTTATAACTTTTTCATGACTTACACTTGAGCACATGGGTCATTGTTAGTATTTAATAAATCCTTTACATTATTTTTGAGTTACATAAAGTTGATGAATCTCTTCCCTACATTCTAGAACTTACTTGAGTAGCTCTTGAGGCGAAATAGAAAGGTTTTCTCGATTTGACTCAGAGACGATGGTCATAGGCCTTCTTTGAATCGTTTGTGCCGTTCAAGCTTACCAAATTTCATAAATTTTTACCTTCGTACCCTTTTGAGCCTAAATGTTATATCTTTCTTTAAACCACTTAAATATTAACCCTTAATCTTGTAGAGAGTTTAATGCAAACTTCTAACTAGTGCTTCAATGATGGGTTGTTGTTTGTGTGTTTTGGAAAAAGAAGTTATCTTGACAAAAGGGAGAAAAAAATATATATATATATATATATGGCTTGTGGTGTTGAAAAAAAAATGTATTGAGCTGAAAAAAAAAAAGGCAAAAAGACAAAGAAATAAAAGTCGATACATGATTGTTACAAGTCATAAGGTGCAAAGAAAAAATTCAAGAGGCCCGAATTTATAAATGTAAGAAAAAGAATGGCCTGAAATGATGAAATCCTGAGAAAAAGAAGATGGTAGCTGGTGAATGTATTACAGAAAAAAAAAAAGGAGCAAAAACAAAGTTAGAAAGTTTGTCGAAATTTTAAAGTATCCATCTTCTTTGAAAGCTCTCTTTTCTTTGATTTTGAATTCCTTACCTTCGCTTGATAACCAATGCCCTAACCTTACATTACAAGCTTTAAAGTTTGAGTTGAGAATCCTTGATTAGTGGAGAGAAGGTACGAAGAGTGAGCCTATGGAATGAACTCTTGCAGAGATTTGTTCACTATATGTAATTTGAAAATTTTATTTAGTATTTATTTTATACTCTCTTATGACTACGATTACACCTTACACAAGTTTTGCATTAGTTATGGGAGATAATTGAATATTCGTTTGTTTACTTGAGTTTAAAAATAAGAAGAAGAGTGCTTGTCTTGATAAGTTTGAGATCTTGGTAAATGGTACTTAATTGGGATTATTATATATCTTTTAAAAAGTTTATTGTTTATTTGACGTTGTGGGTATGTCGTCTGCAAACCCTTACGAGACCATACTCGTCCACTAAGGATAACTTAGGGGTTTAAAGGGCTTGTTGCACATGTTAAGTGCAATCGTGAGTCCTACGAAAGTGGCTAGTTAGTTTTTCTTTTTATTCTTTATTTTTACTTGAGGACTAGCAAAACTTAGGTGTGGGGGAGTTGATAGAGTCGATTTTTAATACAAATAATCACCTTAAGTTTTAATTATTAGCCTTTGAAAATATTTTATTTATTTATTAGTCATAATTATTATATTTAATTTATTTTATTTATCTTTGTGCAGATTTCTAAAAAAGAATGGAAAATAAAGATTCCATATTAAATTTGGTAAAGGGAAGCTGCAGTATTTGAATCTTTTAAGGATTAGGATTAAAACTTTAGCAGAATCCTTTAAGGATTAGAACTTTAGTATTTGAATCCTTTAAGGATTAGGATTTTGTTTCTCTTTTGTCTATATATACAACAGCGGCAGAAAAAAAGACAGCAGGAGCAGAAATTCCAAGAGATTCCAGAAGAAGCAGAATTTTCCAGCAATAGAAGAAAAATTCCAGCAAGCTTCTAATTAAAAGAAAGCCATGATCTACTCCAAGAAATTGGTTCCTTCTTTCCCTTTAGCCATGAACTAAATTTATTTTTAGAATCTTGATGAAACCCTAGCTATGTGACTTTGGTTTATTTTATTTTTGGGAGATTTATTCTATTATTTATGTGATTACATATCTTGGGATATTTCTTGGTTTGATGCAATTAATTCTTTCTGATTATTCTTGTAGAATAATTATTTGGGTTAATTGATATTTTTATCCATGCTTGATTCTTGTAGTCTTGAGTATGAGAGATATGTAATTTTTGCAAGTATATTGTGGGTTTTAGAATTGAATAGTTCATGCTAATTTTAGATGATTTATGTCATAGGAATGAATAAGTCATGCTAATGGTTAGATGGATTATGTCATGCATTTAAACACAATATATTTCTTTAGTGAATCGAAGCTTGTAGCCTAAATCACCACATAAATATTTAATCTTTTCTCCTAAATAGAATTAAGTCATTGTTATATAGGTTAGTGGTGGATTCAAGGTTCTAAATCATCTTCTTTGGTTAAGCTCCTGTTATCTTTAATTTAATTATTTTATTCATTAGTTTTAATTATTTTAGTAATAATTCTTAGATAACAAAATTTGATTCTTCTTTTTATAGAATTAATTTAGGAAGATAATAATTTAAGTAGTTAAGCCTTTCTCTATGGTTCGATACCCTAATACTTTCATATTACTTTGATCTTGTGCACTTGCAAGTATTGGGTTAAAACTTTGTTATAAAAATCCCGATCAAGTTCAGAAATTCCAAGAGATTCCAGAAGAAGCAGAATTTTCCAGCAATAGCAGAAAAATTCCAACAAGCTTCTAAATAAAAGAAAGCCATGATCTACTCCAAGAAATTGGTTCCTTCTGTCCCTTTAGCCATGAACTAAATTTATTTTTAGAATCTTGATGAAACCCTAGCCATGTGACTTTGGTTTATTTTATTTTTGGGAGATTTATTCTATTATTTATGTTATTACATATCTTGGGATATTTCTTGGTTTGATGCAATTAATTCTTTCTGATTATTCTTGTAGAATAATTATTTGGGTTAATTGATATTTTTATCCATGCTTGATTCTTGTAGTCTTGAGTATGAGAGATATGTAATTTTTGCAAGTATATTGTGGGTTTTAAAAATGAATAAGTCATGCTAATGGTTAGATGAATTATGTCATGCATTTAAACACAATATATTTCTTTAGTAAATCGAAGCTTGTAGCCTAGATCACCACATAAATGTTTAATCTTTTCTCCTAAATAGAATTAAGTTATTGTTATATAGGTTAGTGGTGGATTCAAGGTTCTAAATCATCTTCTTTGGTTAAGCTCCTGTTATCTTTAATTTAATTATTTTATTCATTAGTTTTAATTATTTTAGTAATAATTCTTAGATAACAAAATTTGATTCTTCTTTTTATAGAATTAATTTAGGAAGATAATAATTTAAGTAGTTAAGCCTTTCTCTGTGGTTCGATACCCTAATACTTTCATATTACTTTGATCTTGTGCACTTGCAAGTATTGGGTTAAAACTTTGTTATAAAAATCTCGATCAAGTAGTAAATGTTTCATGGGAATATAATGTTTTGTTGTGATGAGGTTTCATGGAAAAATAATGACTGTTTCGTGTTCTTTAATTGTTAGAGATCCATGGAAATAGGATTAATGTTCCATGGTTTATATGTTAATGTAGTATGGGAATATAATGCATGTTTATGAGTTTTGTGTTGATGTTTCGTAAAAATAGTTATCCATAGGTTATGTATTAATGTTCCATTGGAAATAGAATGCATGTTCATGAGTTATCTGCAAGTTTCCAGGATTTTTATGTATTATGTGTTAGGGTTCAATCATGGAACCAGTAACATAATTTTATCAACCATATATACTGAAAAGAAAATGCACCCCAACTTAATATTTCATGGATGGTTACTTATTTAATCATTAAACTACAATTATAAAAACATGGAACTCAAGCAATTGAAATATGGAACTGCGGAACTCCGATGATATATAATTTTAGCAACTACCAAAAACATCAATTACACGGGAAAAACCGATTCTTCCTCTCCTCGTCCTTTCCGATAACAATTTTCCCATAGTTGTACATAGATTTTATAGTACCCAACCCAAGTGGATGTAGTAATTAAGGTAATTAATCCTAGGCCTTTATTTGTAATTCAGAATATTGAGGAAAATTGTTGAGGTATTTTTTAAAAAAGACTTTTAATACAAGAGTTTAATATTTTTTACTTAATAAGTCTAAGGACCAATGTGCAAATTTGAGAGAGTTAGTTATTTAATAAGTGTATGTTAATTCTTATCAACGATCGTACAGATAGGAGATAGAGAGGAGATAGAGTGGGGGCGACAGAAAGCTTTGCAACTTAGGGATGATTCTCTATAATTCAAAATGACAATTTCAGATAAGATTTATATATGTTGATGATCTGGGGCTTCCGTTCTAACTTTTGATTGTGTAGAATTTTGATTCTGGTGTAAAGATTGAGCCTAAGGTTTAATTAGATTCAGTTTATTTTTGGGATTTTTGTGCTCAAGAATTAAATTGTTAATGTTTAGGTGTGTAATTTGATTTGTCTTCTTGAGTGGAGTTTTGCCGGCGTTTTGTGGTAAGCGATATAAAGCTTCTGATTATTCAAATTTTCATGAACTATTCTACTCTTCTAAAAGAATATGATTTTGAGTATATTTGCCACTGTGCTAGTTTTGGTGAATGATTTTAGTATAAAATGGAATGAGCATGTTAACATTATATATAATTTGTGAATTTTTTTAATATATGGAGAGTTTTGTGTTTGTAAGGTTGTCTGTAAGGCTGAATTCAAAGTGTTTCTTAAAAAATTTGAATTATTAGATATCTAAAAACTGTGTCTGTGAAGTGTTTAAAGTGTTTCTTAAAGGATCTAAGTTAAATGTGGTGCTCATGTGTGTGAGGCTTGTAGAGGCACATGTTCCAACTTGTGGCTTCTAAGGGGATGTTATACTTATATCTGTGTGTATGTGGCCCGGCTAGGGAGATGTTATACCTAGTACCTGTTTGGCCCTTTCCTAACAGCTACAATAGTTAGGAACCGATATCAGGTACTATTGGGTCTTGTGCATTTGAGCATCCATTTGTTTGAGTAAAAGTTGTGAAAGAGTTACTCATTATGAATATTTATTTGTCTGAAAAGTATTTAGTTTATTCAATCAATGTTTTCTTTATGTGTTAAAAGATTTTGGGTTGCTTAGCTATGATTTTTGTTAAAATAGTATTACATGAAGTTCTTATTATTTGGAAAGAAAAAGTTGAAAAATATTTGACCGATTTTCTTAGTGTTCTGAAGAATTTTTGCAGCTATAAAATAAATGGGTTTTAGATACTTAAAGCTCAAATTATTTTGCGATTGATTTTAAATCGTTAAAAATATTTTCTTGCTAATGAGCTTCACATGAACTATCTTACAAAAGTCAAATAGAAAATGTCAAGTTATTTAATGCAATTACTTAGTTTTTTTAATTATAATTCTTTTTCTCTTCTTTCTTTCTCTTTTTGTTTTTGCTCCTTTTAAGTGAGGCTTGAAGTGCAATGCCTTCTATATTTATTAAAACGAACCATATAGATTGTAATACTTTATATGAACCCTTTTAAATCATACGAATATTTTCCTAAAGAATCCTTACTTATCAGAATTCAATACCTTATTTCATTAAAAATTCATGTGAGCTTTTATTTATTTGAATCGTACCCCATAAGCGTTTGACACTTTTAAGTGGTTAAAAATCTTTTCTGGTGTAAAAGTTTTTTTAAACGTGCTCAATCCTAGATGGTTTATACTTCTTACTAGGCTAGTGTAGCTCACCCTTTCCATGCTTTGCAAATGTGTTTGAGGTAGGAGTAATAGATAGACCTTGGGGTGATTAAGATTTTGAATAAGAACATTTTTAACCTTTTATTCTTGGAAGATTTTGAGGTTATTTAGTCGTTTATTATTTTGGATAGCTAATGAATTATAATATTTATGTTTTTGAGGTTCGGTACCTTTGCAGTTTTCCTCGGGGATGATGCTAAGTCATGTGCACAGATTTGGGGGTGTGACAAAAGTAGTATCAGAGCAATAGATCAGTTAGGCCTGAAATTTTATGGTTAGTAAGATATATGGAATTAGTTTTTGGTCAAAGTGATTTTACTTGCTAGTTCGTATTGAGGTGAAACAAAGATTTGGATTTAGAGTTAATATAGTGTGCCAGGGTTTTCAATCATTTCCTTGAGTTTAAAGTACGAGAAAGCATTTGAAATTGGAAGACTTTTATTAAAGTTCTTGTAGGATCTAATTACTATTAAAAAACTCTATTTACTATTACAAAACAAATCAGAATAAACAGCGGAAGAAAAAAATAACCTAACTCGATTACAGAAAATAATCTTCTTCCTTCTCCTTGTTAAGAGATCGGTAAATGCCGATCTTCAGTGCCGAAAAAATACGTGCAAAAATGGTTAGCTGAAAAAGAATAAAACCACTAAAAAGAGAGATTGCTTACCCACTCCCGTGGGTTGGTTCCGCCGGTGGACAAATTGTTCGGAGGCCACAGTGGCGCCGAGCAGTGATGTGTCGATACGCCAGCAACAGAGGTCGAACCAATTTCCCTCAGTCCAAAAGGCCTCAAAAGCAAGAGTCACGGGTGTCTCCCTCTCTCACACCCTCTCGGCTCTCTCTCAAGAAACTCACTAGAAACAATGATCACAGAAGATCACTGAAGATAACTACTCACAGCAAGGTGGCATCATAGAGAAGGACCAAAGGTCGAAGAAGAGCAGAGGTACGGCAGTTTGCGAAGAAGAAAGGGAAGCAGAAGAAGTGACAGAGATGGCACTCCAAGAGTCAGAGACAGAAAGGAGTAAAAAGAAGAAGAAGAGAGTCAGTCCTATTGTGGAAACCAAGGGGAGGCAGTAATAAATAGGTCAAGTCACAACAGGTAGCCCGGGTTGGCCCGGCCCGGCATCTCTGACCCAGTCAAAATAGATCACCTATGCTTCTGCTGAGGCCCATGGGTCATCATTGGGTAAGGTAAATAGGATAGAAAAATGAAAAATATTGGGAAGACACAGGCCCAAAAGCCTACAATCTCCACCTCGATCAATATTTTTCCAACCGTCAAATGACTCAATAAGAGTCAAACCGCATCCAAGTAAAGGAAATCCCTGTAAAATTGAAACTTATCAGAGCTTACAATTTTAGTACCAAAAATCTGCAGGATTATTATCAACACTAATCTTATCCATGTTAACTAAACCACTAGAGACTTTTTCCGTAATAAAGTGATGTTTGACATCTATATGTTTTGTCCGTTTGTGATAGACCGGATTTTTACATAAATGTAAACAACTCTAACTATCAGTATAAATAATAGCTTTTGAATGTAAATCTTGTAATTCATTCAATAACCCTTGAAGCCAAACGGCTTCTTTGATAGCTTCCGTAGCCACGATGTATTCAGCCTCGGTAGTTGATAAGGTAACTACAGGCTGCAATGGAGATTTCCACGAGACGCAAACACCCGCTAGGGTAAAGAAATAGGATGAGGTAGATTTTCTACCATCCTTATCACCTGCAAAATCAGAATCAACATAACCAATTCATTCAAATATATCAGACCGGTTATGATAGTGTAAGCCTCGATCTAAGGTTCCGTTAAGGTAACATAGTAGCCACTTGGGAGCAGCCCAATGATCCCTCCCAGGATTAGACATGAATCTGCTGAGAAGGCTTATAGAAAAAGCAATATCTGGTCGGATAGATATCATTGAGTACATAACCGAGCCTATAGCCATTCTGTAAGGGATATTTTCCATATCTCTTTTTTCACTCTCGGTTTTAGGACAGGTTTTGTCAAAAAGTTTGAAATGGCTCGAAAGTGGGGTTATAACGGGCTTACATAGATGCATAGAAAATTTGGATACAATTTTCTAAAGAAAGGGCTTTTAAGATAGAAAGAGTGAACAATCAGCTCTATCTCTAGTAATACTCATCCCAAGAATCCTGGATGCAACCTTTAAATCCTTAATATCGAATTCAGATTTTAGCAAGGATTTCAATCATCAATCTTAGCTTTATGTCTACAAGCAATTAGCATATTATCCACATAAAGCAATAAGTAAATAGCACTATCAACATTATTACCAGAGAAATAAAGACAACTATCATAGTTGCTTTTAGTGAAACCAACTTTAAATATAAAAGAATCAAACCTCTTGTACCATTGTCTGGGTGGTTGTTTAAGTCTGTATAGGGAATCTTTCAAAAGACACGCCATGTGTTCTTCACCTTTAACCTCAAAACCTGATGGTTGACACATATATATAGTTTCTTCGAGATCACCATGCAAGAAAGCAGTTTTAACATCAAGTTGTTCAAGATTAAGATCATAGAAAGCAACAAGAGCAAGAATAATCATAATCATTTTTGTATTTAACGACAGGAGAAAAGATTTCGTTAAAATCAATGCCCTCAACTTGTGAAAAACCTTTTGCAACCAGCCTGGCCTTGAACCTTGGAGGTTCATTAGCAAACTCAAGCTCTTTGATTTAAAAAATCCATTCGCAATCAGCTAATTTTTGTATTGAGGGTTTTGGAACAAGAATCCAGGTTTTATTTTTATTTAAAGAAGACATTTCCTCATCCATAGCACGTAACCATAAAGCGCAATTAGGGCTTTTCAAAACATCAGAAAAACATAATGGTTCTTTTTTTCCACATAAGATGCAAAAGCAAATGCATATGAAACTATGTAGGAATAACCATATCTAGGGTGTTCCTTAGGCACTCTTCTAACCCTATCACTTGCAAGCTGGTACTCCCTAAGGGCTTGTGCTTGAGCCTCAGGATGCTCTTCCTCCTCATCAGAACCTTCTAAAACTGGATCAAGAGTTTCAGGAATGCTAGGAGGATCAGGTGTGCTACTGGATGGTGTAACTAACTCTCTATCGGTTTTAGGCTCCTGAGTGGGTTCTAAAGTGTGTTTAGAGGTGACCTCCACCTCCACATGAATACTACTAGGTGTGGGAACATTCGGTGGACTATCGGAGACAAGTTTATCCTCAAGACAGGGCATATCTAACTTGTTGAAGATGACATCCCTACTGATAACTACCCTTATTCCCGGTTAACCCTTTAACCACACTCTATAACCCTTCACCCCGCTAAGATATCCTATGAATACTCCCTTTCTAGACCTAGGGTCTAGCTTACCCTCCTTCTGATGTGCAAAAGCCGCACACCCAAAAACTCTAAGGTTGGACAGGTTAGGAGGTTTACCATACCAAAGGTCTATAGGAGTCCCAAAGTTTATAGTTGTAGAAGGGGATCTATTAATGAGGTAGACAGTCGTACTAACGGCTTCCCCCTAAAAAAGTTTTGGGATGCCCGAAGACACTAGAAGACATCTAACCTTATCCATAATGGTACGGTTCATCCTCTCAGCTACTCCGTTCTGATGGGGGTTATACCTAACCGTCCTATGGTGTAAGATGCCATGCGATCCACACAAATCAAAAACCTTCCGATTACAAAACTCAAGACCGTTATCAGTCCTGATATTTTTAGTTTATTTCTAGAATGATTTTTGGCCAAACGTTCCCACTCACAAAACATTTCAAAAGTTTGATCTTTAGTTTTTAAAAGAAAAACCCAAACGTGCCTAAAAAAATCATCAATAATAGACAAGAAATAAACATTACCACCATACATTGGAACCTTTCCAGGTCCCTACAGATCACAATGCACATAATCAAGTATAGCAAAAGACTTGTGTGTACTAGTTGAAAAACTGATTTTGTGCTGCTTTCCCAAAACGCAATGGTCACAAAAATCCAAGGACTTAATTTTCTCACCACATAAAAGATTGTTTTTGTAAATAATACAGTCCCTTTTAACTAATGTGGCCAATTCACCGATGCCACAACATAGTTTTCTCGGGAACAGTTTTTGAAATCAAAGCAGTTGAGTTACAAACTGTTTTGTCAATAAGAATGTATAAACTTTCTCTTTTAAAACTTTTTAGCATGACTACTTTGCAAATATTTAGAATACTATTTTTGGATTTAAAAGAAAGACCAAGAGAATACAAATAACTAAGAGAGATAAGATTCCGACGAAGATCGGGCACGTATCTCACCTCAGTGAGTTTTGTCGTCACATCGTCATGCATTTTGATGAAAATATTTCCAATGCCTTTAACATCACAAACTTGATTGTTTTCCACGTAAACTTTTCCTTGATTTAAGGGTTTAAAATCTAAAAACCAGTGTTTGTTGGGTGTCATGTGAAATGTACAATCCAAATCAAGAACCCAATGATCAATAACCTTAGAACAAGAAGGAGAAAGGGAAACACAAAAAACCTCTAAAAACATATAATTACTATCTGAATCAAAATCGTGGGTTTTGTCGATTTTATTACTCCCTTTACCATGTTTACGTTGTTTTTCATCTTTAATCCGTTTAAAACACTTGTATTTCATATACCCTCCTTACCACAATAAAAGTATTTCACTTTGTTATTTTCTCGAGATTTGGATCTCCCTTTACTTTTAGACCTGTGCCTAAGAGGTTCCCTCTGGTCAACTCTCCCTCACTCATAAAGTATTTCACTTTGTTATTTTCTCGAGATTTGGATCTCCCTTTACTTTTAGACCTGTGCCTAAGAGGTTCCCTCTGGTCAACTCTCCCTCACTCGTAACAGTTTTCTCCGTTTGATTTATTTTCTTTTTGTAAATCCAAATCTTTCAATTTCAAAGCGTTTTTAACATCGGAAAGAGACAAACTATCTCTGCCATATTTAATGGCAGATTTTACATCGTTGAAAGAATCAGGTAAGGCATTTAATAAAATGACAGCAATATTTTCACCAAAGATTTTCTCTCAAACGTTCTGAAGTTCCAAAATGATTTTATTTAAATCATCCATATTTTTTGAAAGTGTTTTTGACCCGGTCATTTTAAAACCGAAAAGCTGTTCTTTTAAATAAATTTTATTTGAAAGTGATTTTCCAAAATATAGTTTTTCCAGTTTAGTCTATATTACAAAAGCATTGTCTTTTTTGCCGATCTCTCATAAAACATTGTCGGTTAAAATGCAAGGTGAGGCAACTGTGTGCATCATCTAGTTTTTTCGTAAGAATTTCACCTCTCCAAGATTCCGGATACTCTTCGGGGCTGCAAATAGCGGGTGTAATTTTATTGTGTACCAAAACTGCTTTCACTTTCCTCAGCCACATTACAAAGTAAGATTTTCCATCAAACTTAACAGTTTCAATTTTTGGAACTGACATGTTTTAAAGGAAAATAAATGTAATTTAGTGGCTAGAAAAATGAAAGATTTGAAAAGTTTGATTTGAAAAATAAAATACCTGGATTTTTAAAAAAAAAATAAGTTTTTTTAAGGAAAAACAGCATAGATTTGTTCTTATTAATTTGTTTTTAAAAAAAATGGTGCAACAACATGTGAGGCACGGAACCCAATAAACACGTAATGCAAATAGCAACAATGTATATAACTGAAAAACGAGAAAACCGGCAGAAATAGTAATCTCTCAGAAAGAGCAAAAAAGACAAATAGAGAGAATATAACAAAATAATAATAAATAAATATTTTGAAAAAACTAGAAAAACGCGCTAAGGCACAGATACTTGAAATCTTACAGACTCAAGCCAGGCTTGGGTTTTGTGTATTTTTCAGAAACAAGAAAAACAAAAAAAAAGGAAAAAACGCAGCAAGAAAAACAGAAAGTATCGGTAATAGCAGATCGGGTATAAACAGCAGAACCGTAATGCGGTTCACAAAAAAGAAAAAAAACAATAGTAATAGTAAACAGAATACTAACCACAAACAGAGAGAAACACTAAGCAACAAAATAATTTTCAAAAAAATAAAAAGAAGAAAGTAAGCAATACTTCACTGGCCGGATCTGAGGAACTCAACAGTTCTCTCAGATCTGGAAATTCGAAAGGTCGCCGGTGCCCGCTGAAGAGTACCGGAAAGTTGTAGTCATTTCTGGGCTATGATACCACTTGTAGGATCTAATTACTATAACAAAACTCTATTTACTATTACAAAACAAATCAGAATAAACAACAAAAGAAAAAAAAATTACCTAACTCTATTACAGAAAATAATGTTCTTCCTTCTCCTTGTTAAGCGATCAGTAAATGCGGATCTTCAGTGCCAAAAAAATACCTGCAAAAAATGGTTAGCTGAAAAAGAATAAAACCACGAAAAAGAGAGATTACTTACCCACCGCCGCGGGTTGGTTCCGCTGGTGGATAAATCGTCCTAAGGCCACAGCGGCGCTGAGCGGCGATGCGTCGACAACGGAGATCAAACCCATTTTCCTCAATCAAAAAGGCCTCAAAAGCAAGAGTCACGGGTGTCTCCCTCTCTCATATCCTCTCGCTCTCTCTCAAGAAACTCAACAGACAATGATCACAGAAGACCACTGAAGATAACCGCTCATAGCAAGTTAGCGTCACAGAGAAAGACCAAAGGTCGGAGAGGAGCAACGGCACAACAGTCCGCGGAGAAGAAAGGGAGCAGAAGAAGAGACAAAGACGGCACTCCAAGAGTCAGAGATGGAAAGGAGTAAAAAAAGAAGAAGAGAGTCGATCCTGTTGTGGAAACCGAGGGGAGGCAGTAATAAATAGGTCAAGTCACAACGGTCAGCACGGGTTGGCCCGGGCCGGCCCGGCATCTCTGAGCTAGTCAAAACAGATCACCTATTCTTTTACTGAGGCCTATGGGTCATCATTAGGTAAGGTAAAAGGGCCAAAAGCTACAGTGTTAATGTTATTTATTATCTACAATTTGAAATTCATTTTGTTAAAAGCGAAATTTATTAAATTCTTTTTAAAATTCTTTTAGTGTCCTTTTTTAGCCTCTTTTATGAGCTTTTAAATGTTATATAGAGAGTTTTGAATATTTGAAATAACTTAAGATTTATAGTAATATATTGTCTTCTACAGTTAATCATGAGGTGAATTGCATTAATGAAAGAAACTCTTTCGGTTTACTATAAATTTCTCTCTTTTGTTGTCCACTTTAGCGGATGATTAATAAAATATAATTTCAACTTTACATATAAATGTGTTAGAATAGATATAAAATAAGACCAATTAGTCCTTGAAATATATTTTATCAGCATCTTGCGAAACAAAATGAGGTTTTCAAAATGGTGGAACATACCCTTCTATATCTCTTTTTCCTTCACACTATAATCTTTTATTTATGTTTTGTAATGTTAAGCAATGCATTTGAAAGAATCTCTTATAGTTTTTCTTATATCATAATTTCATCTGTCTTGATTCTTGAAAATGAAAATGTTTTTGGAGAAATATTTATTATCATTTTCCTACTTCCTTATTCTGTATACTTGAAAATTTTCAAAGTCTTATCTGCATCTTATAGGAAATTTTTTTAAAAAAAAATCTATCGATGTCCATTCCCAATAAGGAATATGAACCAACTCCTGGAAATATGTGTGACTCTGAGCTTAAATTTTTCAATATATTTTCACTATTTTATTGGAAGATTCGCAAGACTTTACCTGTATTTGGACTGTTGGTTGAAAAAAAAAATATTGCATACTTCATTTAAAGGTTCATTGTTATTTTTCTATTCATGGAAGACATGAAAATTTTTAGAAAATACATAGTGATGATATATTACCAATTTTTGTTATTTCTAAAACATCACATTATATGCTATGTACACATTCATTTTTCATGTATTGTACTCACCAAAATATTTTATTATATCTATTGATTAATTTTATTTAGCTTTTTCATGATATTTCCTGTAAGAATTTCTCTATATTGTTTTAAACAACATGATATGATTATGCAATAAAATGTTTTAACTATTATTTAGCTATTAAAGTAAAAATGAGGTGGTGATTTTACTATTCTTGCTTCTCCTCACAACAGAGTTGTGTATTTGCAAAATTTGAAGTAGGAACTTGTATGCTTTCAAGCAAAGTTCACATGTTTTACCGAAAGGATAACTTTTCGTTCGAAATTCATTGTTCTTCCCTCAACTATTTTAATTGTTTCTCTTTTGATATTATGTTGCATTTATTTTTTTAAAAAATATTACGTTCTATTTGATAAAAAGTTTGAATATTGAGGCCACTGTAATATAAAAGGGGAAGAAAGGGGTTCGTGAGAATTAAGAATTATTAGAGTGGCACAGCGGAAGCTTGATGGAAATATAGTGATTGATCTATTATAAGAGAATAAAGAAGTTAGGTGGGTTGTATAAGGAATTTAAGAGAGTAGTTTCGAGTCCGAAACTTTTTATTAGAGGGAAAGTATGTAATACCCCAACCTAAGCGAATTTAGTAACTAAAGTTATTAATCGTAGATCCTTATTTGTAATTCAGAATATTTAGGAAAAGGTCTTGAGGTGTATTCAAAAAGACATTTAATAAAAATATTTAATTTTTTAATATGTCTAATGTGAAAATTTGAAAGAGTTAGTTATTTAATAAGTGTGTTTATTTTTGTGAATGATCATTCAGACAGGAGACAGAGAGGGGCCAAAAGAAAGTATGGCAACTTATGTGTAGTTCTCTAGAATCCGAAATGACAATTTCATGTAAGATTTACATATGTTGATGATCTGGGACTATTGTTATAGCTTTTGATTGTGTAGAATTTTGATTCTGGTTTAGAGATTCAACCTAGGGTTTAATTTGATTGGGGTTATTTTTGAAATTATTTTGCTTAAGGATTGTACTATTAATGTTTAGGTGTCTAATTCGATTTGTCTTCGTGATTGGAGTTTTGTGGCCGTTTTGAGGCAAGGGATGTAAAACTTTTGATTTTTTTTTATGAACGATTCTATCCTTCTAAAAGAATGCGATTTTGAGTGTATTTATCACTGTGCAAGTTTTGGCGAATGATTTAAGTATAAAATGGAATGAGCATGTTCGGATTATTTAAAATTTCTAAATTTTTTTATACATAGAGAGTTTTGTGTCATTAAAGCTAAGTTGAAAGTGTTTCTTAACTGTGAATTTTTAGATATCTAAAAACTGTGTCTATGAAGTGTTTAAAGTGTTTTTCTTCAAGTGCCTAAGTTGAATGTGGTACCTATGTGTGTGAGGCTTGTGGAGGGACATGTCCTAACTTATGGCTCGGCTAGGGGATGTTATACCTAGTAGTTGTGTGTATGTGGCCCAACAAGGGAATGTTATACATAGTATCAATGTGGCCCTTTCCTAACGGGTACAATAGTTAGGAACCATATCGGGTACCATTTGGTTTTGTACATTTGAGCATCCTTTTGTTCGGATAAAGGTTGTGGAGGAGTGCTCTTTATGAAAATTTATTTGTCTGCAAAAGTTTTTAGTTTATCCAATAAATATTTTTTTTATGTGTTAACAGCTTTTGGGGTGCTTGGTTATGTTTTTTTATTAAAATAGTATCACATAAAGTTCTGATTATTTAAAAAGAAAAAGTTGAAAAATGTTTTACCGACTTTCTTAAAATGTTCTAAAGAGTTTTTGCAACTATAAAAGAAAGGGGTTTAGATACTTTATGCTCAAATAATTTATAACAGATTTCAAATCATTAAAAGTACTTTTTCTTGCTATCGAGCTTCAAATGAGGTTAGCTTACAAAAGTCAAAAAGAAAGGCCAAGTTATTTAATGTAATTATTGAGTTTGTTTAATTAGAATTTTTTTTTCTCTTCTTCCTTTCTCTTTTTGTTTTTGCTCTTTTTAAGTGAGGCTTGAAGTGCATTGCACCCTATATTTACTAAAACAACATATAGACTGTGATACTTTATATGAATCTTTTTAAATTATATGCTGTCAAGTCACGTGCATGAATATTAGGCATAACAATGTAACACCGCAATTACACGTGGGATATAGCGAGGATGATTACAAAGTAGGAACTATGGGTACTGTCGGGCCCATGACTCGTGCACTGAGCCTACGAGTCCAGGGCATGACATTATGGTATCAAATTATGGTTACCAGTCGGACGTGTGAGAACTAAGTGCTACATCGTGAACGGATGGTGGGAGCAACCTTTAGAATCCGCACCCGTGGTCCTGTCTTGGGCTAAGTCTAAGACACCTAGCGAGGACACTAGGGTCTTAAGAGGGTGAATGTGACAATCCAATCCCATATGAGATATGTATATAAGGTATATAGACATAGGCCTAAGTATCTATGGTCACCTTGGGATATCCATTTTGGCATAATAAGGACGGTTGCCAAGTAGGGGCTATGGTTATGCTAGACCTATGAGTCACACTCTCGGGCCCATGAGTCTAGGATGTGACAGATTTATCTTACACAATATATTGAGGAAGACTACAAATCATGTAAAGATGCAAATAATTACCTAAAAAGTCAGTGTCGTCAATGATACAAAATAAAAAGAGAGCTGATACTGCTATTAGACTCCACTGCCACCAAACGTCATTGCTGCTGCTTAGAAAAATCGCGCTTTTGTAAAGAGACGATAATGATGATAGAGAAGAAGAAGAATGAAGAAGAAGAAAATGTGGGCTAGAGGATAGAAGAGAAGAAAAGAACACGCACATGAAAAGAAAAACCCTATTAATCCTCCACTTAAATAGAATGTCACATTGCACAAAAGGTACACCTTGCAAAAGATATAATTTACGCGATGGAGTACAAACATATTTCAGATTTTGAAGCTTTTACCAATACTCATATGTGACTAGATGGCTTCGATAAGCATGATTTAGGAAAGACAAAAACTTCAATTTTTTTGCTACAAAAAATTCGGTTTTACCGGTCGACTTACCGACCAACAGAGATTCGATTGGTAACTTTTGAAATTACTTACCGATAGTTGACTAAAATAGCCACAGTCGATAAGTATTGAAAATTACTAGCCGAATCGGTCGATAGTCGGCCAAATTAAATTTATTGATAGAATTCGGTCAGTAATGAGTCGCTAGACTTCAATTCTTATTATTAAAGCAAATCCATATAATTAATAAACATACCGACTAACCGCCGGTCGATAAGCAGTCAGTAAAATTCGAATTAGATTGCTGAATTAGGGCTTTCCTTCCCTCCCCTTTTATTCTCCTCTAACCAGTGCCATCTCTCTTCCCATCGTCGTCTTTGACACCGCCTGAAGGTGATTTTGTTTTCCCTTTTTTCCTTCTCTTTTCCTCTCCTCCTTTTCTCTTCCTCTCTTCCATTTTTATGTTCTTGGTTTTTGTTTGATTTTTATTGAATATAGAGTGGGGTTATTGTTTACCTTTTTCTGTTTCTATGTTTAGTTGTTTTCTTATGTTCCGGGTCTTCTATGTTCAATTTCTATGTTTACTGTTCTTTCTTTGTAAGAATTTTCACGATGGTGGGGTTCTTATTTTAATTGAAATGGAAGGGCTATTTTCCCCCTGTTTTCAGTATATGATATAGATTTATTAGGGGTATTAATTGAAATTTAAGGACCATTTCCCTTTTTTTAGTATATGATATAGATTAATTAAGGGGTTATAATTGAAATTGAAGGGCTCTAATGGAAAGGATAAATGTGTATGTTATTCTCATTAGTTTAATGATTAATAGTGTGATTGCTATCAAATTCAAGAAAATGAATAAAAGAACATAAATAAAAACAAACCATGTGTTTAAATTCTTTTAAAATCTTGAGACATAAGAGTTGGAAAGTTGGAAAGGTGGTAACTAAAGTAGTGTAAGTTCATATATTCAATTTGATAGCTTTGTAATAAGAATAAGTTTTTTTGTTTGCAAAAGTTAACTAAAATTAAGAAATCATCATTGTTATTCTCATTAATGGTGTAATTACTATCATATGCATGTGAGTTTATGAAAGTTTTGTTGGAAAAGGACTCTTTAAGTTTGCTTTGGAAGATTTCATTGCAAAGTATCTCTTCTACCATTTACCTTTTAAGGAATTGATTTGGAAGATTTCCATTTCACCTTCTTTGTCTTGGAAGAATTCTTGTGCTTTATTGCTATGAATTTGGAACTACTTTGTGGTTTCACCTTCCTTTCAAAGAGTTCCTTGTGCCTACCTTTCCTCATCTCGAATTTGAAATGGTGAAGTTTGTGAAGTATAAAGTTTATCCTTCATGTTCAAATGTATTTGATTTCATTTGGTACATTTTGACTATCATTATCCTTTTAAGGGTAAGAGATTCCAAATATTTACAACTTCTCAATACAAAATGTATAGGATTAGAGACTTTTTATACAAATAAAACATAAACTTTATATTGAGGAGTAATATTAACACAATATGAATATGGATAATTCTCTTTTCCCTTTTCGAAGAAATGTGAAACTCTCCTTTTTTCATTTTTTCTATTTTTAAGAAATCCATTAAATATGACATTAAACAACAAAGAAATTATAGGCATAAGTTGGTCTAATTGTAAGATAAGTAAAACCCCTTATTTGCTATCAGTATTAAATGCTCAACAAAAAGAATCCAAATACAAATATGTTTGTTCAAAATTGAATGTCGAATTTTTCATTGTTATCATTCTTAAGTCATTTATAATAAAGAAAAGAGCCAAAAATGCCCCTCACTTTTTATGTTTTTCCAATCTAGGGCCTGTTCTTTTTTTGTCTCCACTTATGCTACTTAACTTTTTTTGAATGGCCAAAAATGCCCAATGCATAGGTTTTTAGTGTCTTTGTGCTTAAATTATCACGTAAACACTCATGATTTGTTTATAAAAATGTAAAATAGGAATAACATTACCTTTATAAAGTGACAAAAGAATGATACAAGTGAAATGTGATGGAAAACTATACATGTGAAAGATGTATGCTTTAAAGCATGATGGGACTATTGATTAGCAAATAAGGATACTTTAATGCCTATTTACTTTTTATGAACAAACTTTGTACAACTCACATAATAATCTCTGCATAAAACACCAAAAACCAACGTATTTTGGCATTTTTGGTCTTTCAAAAAAAGTTGAGTGGCATTTTAGCCAATCGAAAAAAGAGTTGAGTGGCATAATTTGCGACAAAAAAAAAAAGAATATTCCCTAAATTGGAAAAACGTAAAAATGTGAAGGGAATTTTTGGCTATACGCTCTCTTTATAATAATAATAATTTTATTAATGTAAGAGGTTTCTGGAAAAACTTTAAGATCTCTATAACTTGTTCTCTTCGTCACAAATTAATAAATAAAACATTATATATTTGTGTGTGTTAGGAATTTCTATATCAGTAAAACATGATATAATCTTGTTATAGGAATTCATCACATGTTCTCATGTTTGTTCTTTTGTTTTTATGTGTCTTTGTTTTGGAACATAGATTGATCTTTAAATTAAGTTTGTTCTTGTGTTTTTGTGTATCTTTGTTTAGGCATATTTTCAAGACTTAGAGTGTCACTTACTCTCCGATATATAGAGGTATGTACTATGCAATTACATTTTCTTTCTTCGTCGTTCTTATGAAGGAGACCGGACTCTTAAATATATAATTATTTTATTTTTATTATGAATAGTTTGTAGTCTTCATTGGGGAGTCCGGACTCTTAAAACAATAATTTTTGTCTTTATGGGGGCCTAGACTCTTAAGAATTTGTCATTTTTTTTTCTTCGTTTGTGTGGTTGGTGATTTTTATGGCTATTTTGCCTAGGAATTGTTCATTTTATAGGGGAAATTCTGTTTAAAAAATTTTTAAATTTAAAGTTTAAACCCTTTGTTTCTTAAACTCTTGTTTATAGAGATGAGAACAAATGGTATGAACACATACACTTAATTAAGTATTCATTGTGAATTCAGAATTTAAATATATTTTTCATGTAAGATTATGTATGAGAAGAATTTGAAACTTAGTATGAAATCATGACGGTTTTTTTTTTTTTTTTTTTTTTGAGTAGATCAAATGGTTTTAGTATAAAAAAACAAATGGTTCCATTTTAGCATATTTGTGAAACAAAATATTTCTTTGAATAAAAATGTGAGACTTAAATAATATATTAAAGTTGGGATTAAATATGTTCTTTTGCTATGCCAATCATCATCATCATCAAGAATAAAAGAATATATTAAAGTTAGAGAACACAATCTTCTTCCATTCCAAACATAATAAGTGAATATTCTCCATAAAGATATACCACAAAGAGTTTACTTTATACAGAAAGAAAAGTAGAAAATATCCGAATTGAATCACTTTACGTTGCAAAGAAGTGAAGAAGACTATTCTTCCTTATAGAAAAAGCACTTTACGTTGAACCCCATTTGAGGAATAACTCTAAAATTCCTCAAAGTAAAGTCTCTTCAAACAACAAAGTGAAAATTTGCTCTCTTTTTGAGGAATAAGTTTCATACTTAAAAACTGTTATATTAAAGTAAATGTATTTTGTTTTGTGAAATTATGGAGGAGGATTATAGTTGGATATATAGAAGAATTAGGCCTGGAGTTATGGGGAATAGTAGTGAGTTTTTGAATGGTGTGAATCATTTTATTCATTGGTGTATCAATTATGGTCTTGATGAAGCTAATGAATTGCGATGTTCGTGGGTAAAGTGCAAGAATAAGAAGTATCTAATTGAGGATGATGTAAAGTTGCCTCTCTATAAGCACTGGAGTTTACCTGATTACTATAATTGGAATGCACATGGTGAACCGTCGTGAGGTTACTGACCGAATTTTAGGGAAGGAAGTGGTAGGAGCAATGAAAAAAAACACGTACCGTGAAAGCATGTCCAGATTTTTAACCTGATGCAGCGTACTACAATTACGAGGAGGCACCAGATCTTAAGACTTAAAGTTTTATAACATGTTGAAATGGGTTGATACACAATTGTATGAAGGGTGTACAAAGTATTCATAGTTAACTGGGATGGTGAGGTTGTTGAACATTAAGTCAGAGGACAACATGTCTGAAAAATGCTTTGATCAAATACTACAGCTCTTGAAGGATGTACACCCTAAAGGTAATACGATGGTGAATGATTGGTACAAAACGAAAAGCTATTCGGTTTGAATATGATAGTACAAAAGATTTATGTATGTATAAATGAAGTATAAATGGATGTATGCTGTATTAGAAAGAGGATTCCAAACATGTTAGTGTAAGTTTTGGGGACATAAACATTACATAAGAAGAAAGAAAAATAATAAGAAGTCCAAAGAGATTCTGTAAAAGAAGATGTACTATTTTCCATTAACACCTAGATTGTAGAGGTTGTATACTTCTCAAAGACCGACTGAACATATGAGATGGCACTTAGAAAGTGTACCTGAGCCGGATATGAAGAGCAATGCCAGGGATGGAGAAGCTTGGAAACATTTCGATAGCAGTCATCCTAAGTTTACATCCAAATAAAGGAATGTCAAACTTGGATTGCATACTCATGGGTTCTTATCATTTGAGATGTTCAGAAATCAATATTCTTATTGGCCAGTAATTGTGATGTCGTAGAACTTGCCTCCTTGGATGTGCTTGAAGAATCCTATAATGTTCTTGACATGTATTATTTCGGGCTCTCAAAATCAATAACATATATTGGATGTCTACTTGTAGTCAATGATAGAAGAATTGAATCAATTGTTGTTACATGGAGCTAACGTGTGCGAGATATTGTCTGGTTGAAGTATTATGGGTAAATTTTCTTGTCCGTATTGCATGAAACATATAAGTTCATTCAGAATATAAAGTAGGGAAAACAATATTTGTTCGATTGTCATACCTTCAAATCATCCCTTTCGAAGGGATTCAAGACTTTCCAAATATTATAGAAACAGGAACGAAAATGGGTAAGGAAGATGGTAGAGGACAATTGCATACTTGGACAAGATGTAGTATCTTTTAAGATCTTCCATATTGGCGTACTCTTCCAATTTGCCACAATGTTGATGTCATGCATAATGAAAAGAATGTCTTTGATAATTTTTTAACACAATTATGGATGTAAAAGGGAAGACAAAGGATAACATGAATTCTATGGAAGATGTTAAAAATATTGTAACTGGCCTGAACTAAATCTCAAAGATACTGGAAAATTGAAGGTGTGTTACACTTTGAAAAAAAACAAAGGAAATCCATACTTGAGTGGGTAAAAGACTTGAAACTACCGGATGGATATGCCTCTAACTTGAGCAGATATGTTGATTTGAAGGAGTTAAGAATGTTTGGCATGAAAAGTCATGATTGCCACGTGTGTTTGGAAAGGTTTATTCCTATTACTTTTAAAGAGATACTTTCATGAAGGTTTAGAGTGAATTGGCAGAATTGAGCTTGTTTTATAGGAACTTGTGTTCTCCAAAATTAAGTGAGACGCACATGCGTGAATTGGAGAGTAATATTGCCGTACTGTTGCGCAAGTTAGAAAGGATTTTTTTTCTCCACGTTTTTCAATGTCATGGAGCATTTAATGGTTCACTTGCTATATAAGGCTAAGGTATGTGGTCCTGTATAGTACAGATGGATATATCCATTTTGAGAGGTACTTGAACCATCTAAAGAAGAAAATTAAGAATAAGGTTAGGGTTGAGGGATCAATATGCAATGATTATTTGGTTGAAGAAGCTACCACATTTTATAGTTACTACTTTGAACCTAATATATCCACCAAGGCAAGAGATGTTGGATAAAATTATGAAAGTGATCAACTTAAAGTACAAGGCTCAATTCTGTCAATTTGCAATGTAAAAGGAAGGACACACGGTAAGATGACGACAAGCTTCATGGACAATAGAGATTATCAGGAATGAATGGACTGCATTTTATTGAATTGCGAAAAAGTAGAACCTTACATTAAGTAAGTTAATTTAATTAACTATTACATAATAAGCTAATTAATAATTACATATTATATCGATAAGTTCATTAAGTACATGTTAAAAAATCTTACAATTACTTGTAGGAAGTACACTAAAGAATTGAGGAGGCGTTGTCCAAGTTTAACTGACGATCTAGTAGAGAAGAGAATCAGTGAAGGATTCTCTACATGGTTTATGGAAGAGTAAGTTCAAAATCGGTAATTTTCATAATAGAATCTTAATTCATACTTAACACTTTTATAAATTAAATAAATGTTATTTGTTTTTTCAGATGCAAAATCCCTTGAATGCAAGCAATATCCAATGCCTTAAAAATTTATCATGGGGTGCATCTAGATTTGTGAAATCGTATAATAGGTATTTGGTTAACGGATTTAGGTTTATTATACAAGAACAATATTCAGGGAGTCTTGCGCATAATTGTTGTGTACGAGTGAAATGTGACTATCATGGGATTTTAAAGGAGATTGTGGATGTTGAATTACCGGGAACATCAATTAAGAAGATCGTTCTTTTTTAAGTGTGATTTTTGATTTGTGATACAAATCAGCAAAGGATTGTTCAACAATTTGCACAGGCGCAACTAGAGAATCGAAAAAAGCATAGTTTAAGCTTCAAATTAAGGAATTTTAGATTTAAGTGAAAGGTTTGAAAGAATTTACAAAAACTTCCAAGACTTATTAAATCTATAAGAAGCTCAACAAAATCAAACTAGAAGCTCTCGACCATCTCAAAAGACAAAAGAAGCAAGGAATTCAAGGAAATAGAGCCTATCGGCGATAGTAGGCTCCCACCCTACTGTCCCCAGTAGCTCTCAGGTGAAAATGTCAATTTAAAAGGTTGCCTGCTAGCGACGGTAGGCTCCCACCCAACCGTCCCTGGTAGGTCTCGAGACAAACAATCAAAACTTGAAGACTACACTTTAATTTTAGTCAAAATTAAGTACTTTTTAGTTAATTATTGGTTTCTTGATTTCCAAACTTGTAATTAAATTTTATTAGAAGGCTAATTAGGTATTTTTAATACTTATTAGGTTTTAGGAAAAGGAGTAGGTTTTATCTATAACTACCTACTTATGCCTCCTCTTGTAAACAACGTCAATAAATATTGATTAAATTGAGAGTTTTCTCCAATTGTGTCTAGGGTTCTTCAAACCATCTTATTAGCTTCTAAGGGTGTGCTTCCTTATTTTGTGAGAAATAGATTAATTAGATTGATGAATCTATAGAAGTCAATTGATATTTCCAATTCCTTCTTTGATTGATTTTAGGAGTTCTTGTTTCTAGAGTTGATTAATCTAGGTCTTCTAATTTGTGTAGTTTCAGTTTGAGGACCATAGTTTCCCTAAGGTTCTTGCTATCAAGTTGGGTAAGAGTTCCTCCTCTCACTATTGGGTTTATGTTACTTAGTTCCTCATAGGTTCTTTATTTGAGTGTTGGAATTACAAAATCTTAAATAGAAGTTCTTTAACAAGGAGGTGATCTTGGGAAGGTGATGGATTCAATCTGCATCAAATTAGAAATTCACATCAAATTGGCATCAGAGAAACCTCCAATTTAAATCAATACTATTTACGTGTTTAAAATTATTTGAAAAAAAAAAAAGAGGTACATGATGATCTATGAAAAACAATAAAGATCACGCAAAAGAAAATTTGTACAGAAAATTATTCTGAAAAAAGAGATTGAAAGAGACTTTTAATTGCGAAACTGTGTGTAAACGTTTCATTGGATCTATTTTTCTTTGAGTTGGGAATCACTTGAAATAAAGTTTACTTAATTTGGAGTTGATTTGATTGCTCAATTACATCAAAACTTTGAACCTATCCAGAATGTTTAGTTATTGAGCTTGCTAAATTATTCTTGATTATATATCTTGTTATACTGTTCCATATTGGAGGAAATTTGTGCTTAATCTCATCCTCATCGAGTGGTGCATCTTTTTAAACTAATTTAACTCGATTTAGAGTTCATTTACTAGATCAATTCGATTGAAAACCAAAAGGTGTTTGAGATCTCAGTTTCAAAAAAACAATGTGAAATTAAACCAATCATATCTTGTGTTATATTGCTTCAATTCAATCAAAATTTGTGCCTAAATTCATCCTCTTTGAGTGAGAAACCTGTCTAAACTTTTTTGACTCGATTTAGATTAGTATTAGCAGAGTTACTGCCGTTTTTATTACAAGGTGTCATCATCCCCTGTTTTCTGAAAAATTATTTTCTTAATACTCTTTGTATAGAAACCCATCACATAGCTTAGTGTGGCCACACAGGTTGGTCATGTGACGGCACAAAACTCCAAGTTTTAGTAGCACTATGTATTGCCATCGTTTTAGGAAACTTGTTAGATCTCGAAGAATCCATTCTCATGAGTTGTAAAATTGAACTCCAGTTAAGGAGATTTGGAAGAACAAGGAAAGGTCAAATCCTAAGTAAAATAGGACTTTGAGACAGTTAAAACTAGAAGTTTTTTTGGAAACAAAGTCCTTGGTAAAAATTTATATTGAAAAAAGGATTGGAAATTCAAGACCTACCACTCAGCCTAAACATCTATAAATAAAGAAACATAATTGAACATTGGGGTCAGTCGTTTTGCAATTCATTGAAGACATTATGCAAGAAAGAAGACGACGGTTCATTGTAGTTGAGTTTGTGTAGTCACAATCTTCAAACGCTATGAATCTCTATTGATGCTCAATATTTATCATTCATAATTCAATGGAGTTCTTGTTTTGAAGACTATAGCTTCTAGGGATAGAAGTTATATTGCGGTTCAACGGTGTTGAAGACTTGAAGGGATTCAAGATAAAGTAACTTGTTCCAAGGGGGAGCCTTGAAGAGTTTAAAGGATTCAACTCTGCTGTGTGCAAAGAGAGTTTGCACCTATTAAACCTTGAAGAGTTGAGGGGATTCAACTCTGCAGTATGTAAAGGAAGTTTGCACTAATTCCAGTAGGGAAACACTAGATATATAAAAGAGCTTGGTGCTTTCGTATACTGTGTTGAGAGTTTTTTGTGGATTGTGTTCTGGGCTTGGCCCTATAGAGGTAGGCTTGGCCAAACTTCGTTACCAACTGCAGTGTCTTGGGTATTTGTGTTGCTTATTGTTTTTCACACTACACTTCAGATAGCAAAATCAGTCACACTGCACGAATTACCTAAGTACTAACTTACAACTGGTATAGGAGCTTTGGCACCACTTGTTGTGCTAGTTATCTAGTAGGCGAAGATCGTGGAAAGTTAGTACTTGGGTCCTCATGACAACCAATGAAGACAAATCTATTACTGAACCTCCTCTCTCAAAGGCACAAATTATGCCTAAAGGAAGATGAAAACACGGATTTTCATTCAATCCTTGGATAAAACTGCATGGAACCACCTACGAAGACTGAGGAAGATGATACAACTAAATTGACTAAGGTAGTTGAAGCTTAGATTCGAAGGGACTGGTGCTGAGAGAAAATCTGCTAAGGCATTGAATACCATCTTTGCTGGTATGGATGAGGAATAACTCAAGCTAATTTCAACTTGCATATATGCAAAGAAAGCTTGGGAAACCTTGGAAACTATTCATGAAAGTACAAATGCTTTGAGGATTTCTAAATTACAGATGTTGACTATCTAGTTTGAAGAATTAAGGATGCAACAGGATGAAATAATTGGTGAATTCAGTGGCAAACTTAGAGACATTACAAATAAGGCTTATCAATTGGGAGAAGAATTCTCTGAAGAGAAATTAGTACGAAAGGCACTAAGATCCTTACTTGCAGTATTTCGTCCTAAGGTTGCAGCAATTGTAGAACAAAAGGATGTGACAAAACTTTCTTGAAATGATCTTTTAAGATCTTTGAGGACATATGAGATGAATCTTGATGTTGAATCAAAACGTAAAGGTATTACACTAAAAGCTAAACACAACTTATCTAATGCCACACCTTATTCTAAAGAAGAGGTTATGATGCTCACTCGAGACTTTAGGAAGTATCTTCATACAACTGGAAAAATATCCAAACCTTAAGGGAGGTTCAAGACTGATAATATAGATAGGAAAGGTCCTAATAAGTTTAAGTCTGAAGGAAGCATAATGAAAAGGAAGTTTGACACTGGTCAAAAAGGAAAAGGCATACAGTGCAGAGAATGTGAGGGATATGGTCACATCCAGGCAGAAGGTGCCAACACATTGAAGAAGAACAGATCCATGAATACTAATCTCAGTGATGATGATAAGAAAAGTGATTTTGAAGATGATGAAGAGGACACTAGTTCTAATGAGACACTGGCATTTAATGTGATAATAGATTTGGAAGATACATCTATTCACAATGATTAGAAAGATGAAAGTGACGATGATTCCATCTATAGTGATGAAGAAGTATCCTATGAGGAACTACAAGATAAGTATAGCCTTCTCTATACCAAGTGGGTTGGACTTATAAAGTTACATCAAGATCGAAAGGACAACCTGAAGAAGATCTAGGAAAAAAGTTTTTCTCTTGAAGAAAGAAATTATGAGCTGAAGGCTCAAGTCAAGGATGCAACGAAAAGAATAAATGTGGTTGACGGTAAAATAGCAAGATTGAATACTGGAAAGGCTAAACTTGATGAAATAATCTCTATAAGAAGACCAGCAGGCGTGAAATTTGGGACTGGGCTACACTAGTACAAATCTCAATCACACAACAGGTGTGCATGTCACACGTTATGAAAGCAGTTACACAACGTTTGGCAAGTTGGAAGGAGTGTTTGTCAAAAATAGCTTAAGTCAAGCTGAGAAGAGAAACTTGATCAAGTAACACAAACCTAGAAAGGCTCCACTTATGTGTGATTACTGCAAAATGATCGGGCATGTCTGGCATGAACGCTACAGGAGAATTAGAGATCTGAATCAAGAAGAAAGCCACACACACATGCCTTGACCAAAGGAGAAGTCAAGATGCGATGGATTGGGATCAGAAAGGGAAACTTTAGATATAATGTAGCTCATCTATCTCCGTCAGCAAATTTTGGAGGTGTATGGTATCTTCACAGTGGATGCTCATGCTATATGATGGGAAACAAAGAATATGTTGCAGACTATACAGTGTCATAAAGGCAGTGTCACATTCGGTGATGGTGCGAAAAATAGAGTAGTTGGTATGAGCACACTAAATCTAGCAAGAATGCAAAAATTATCTAATGTGCTACATATCGATGGGATGAAAGCTAATCTGATAAGTATAACGTAGTTGTATGATGATGATGATGATATGTTGGTGTATTTTGACAAAAAACAATGCTATATGATGACAACCAATGACAAGTGCATAATGACAAGATCAAGAACAGCTGATAACTGCTACCAGATGAATGCTATGAAAGAATTTTTACATCTGACTGGACAAACTGGAGAAGCTGAACTATGGCATAAACGACTGGGGCATATGAAATATAAGCACTTATACAAACTTGAACTATAGACTCTATGATGAGATCATCATTTAACAACTCAAGCTTATAGCAAAATAGCTCATATTCAGTCTCTATTTCCACAAGTTGTTCCTCAAAAGAAATACAAGAAGGTAAACACTTAGTCATGCAAGGAACAAGTAAGCATAGAATCCCATCAAGAAAGATTACACATGCATTTCCACATATGCTCACACGAAAAGAATGAGATTCTAACAACAAATTAAGTTCCTTGAAAGAGAATTCATAATATAAAGGAGAACGGTTAAGAGAAAAGTCATTGTTGTTTCTTCTTGTAGATTGCGAAGCTCTTTCCTTTGTGTCAAAATACTCCTAGCATGCACTCCTTTTTGTTTTCAACTCTTAGCACAAAAGAATCCACATTAGCAGCATAGGAGTAGTAATCATTCATCCTGGAATCATATAGAGGATTATCACAAGAATGATCACGAGTGGCACCTCCAAGCATAAAAGTGTATTCAAGAAAAGGGAAAGATTGAGAGCTCTTAAGAATGCAAACAATTAAGTAAGAAGGACGCTATCTCGTACCAAGCAAGCTATTATGACCTAAGCTAACTTGGATTGGATAATAACTAAGAGACTCCTTAAATAATTTTCCAAAAACATCCTCATGAGACACATGTGCATTCAAGAATAACTTCAATTCCTTGAAAGAAAATTCAATGCTCAAAGGTAAAGAGTTAGAATAAAAGCTTATTAATGTTTCTTTATGGTTGTCATGAAGTTTTCCTCCAATTCTCTTCCTCTTATCTTGAAAATTCTGCACATAAGAAGAAATAAGAGTAAGAAAAGGATTAAATTGGTTAAACAATAAACATATCTCTTCACTTAAGAGTGAGTCCAATTTTAGCTCAAGAGAATAGGAACTCTTGCCATGTATCTCCTTGGCACTCCCACTCTCCTTTTCTTCATTTATCCTCTCATTTTCTTCAAACAAACTCTCTTTTTCTTTTATTGTGCCATCTTTTCTTTCTTCCTGGATCTCACTCTCATCTCTTTCAACTTTCTCAAACAAGGAAGGAATAGCATCAAGAAAACAATGTTCTCCACTAATTCCCTCACTTTCTTCCACTCTTTCTATTCTTTCATGACTTTCTTTTCCCTCACATGTATCATTCTTGTCTAGCATCACCTCTAGGGATCTTGCGCTCTCCTCAATTTCGCTCTTCTTGCTCCAAGGATCACTAGGTTCACTAATGGAAGTTTTCTTTCCAATATGCTCATTAGACGAAATTCCAATTGCCCACAAGTTTTCTTTGATTCCTTTTTTCTTAAAACAGGGGATGACATATTTTTTTGCACATTGGCAACATTGTTGGCAAACTTGTCTTCATAAAGAAAGGACTTCATGCTCTCTTGAGATTCATAGGTTTCCTTTCCATAGTACCTAGCTTCTTGTTCAAGTGGATACCAACACCATCATCCATATAGAAATACCTAGAACCTTCATAGCTCTCATAACCCACTCTAAAATCTCTTCCCATCATTTCATTTCTCTTCCAACAACTTTGTCTAATTTGGTTCTAAGAATCAGCTTCATCTTATTCTTGATATCAAGATTCCCATAGTATCCACCCTTTGCATACTCACGTTCCCTTTGTTCCAATCTTCTCTCAATGTTTCCAAGATTCGTTTTGACACTATTAAGTTGAAGTTGAAGGGACCTCATGGATTCCCTCACATCTTGCCAAACCAGTTTACTAGGAGCTCTATTTAGATTCTTTGTAACACTTACTTCTCGATTGATAGCTTAATATACAGGATTAGACCTACGAAACAAAGTTAGTATAGGAAACAAGGACCTCACCACTTTCTTACTGTATCACTCGAGATGGATCTATTTACCCCTCGTGTTTCACTCACACTCTTCGGCTTTTATAATAAGAATCTCATCCTCTTGCCTTTTTCAATCCTCACCTTCTAAGGTCTTCTATATAGGTTCTCGTTCCACCAAATTACCAAAGCAAATTCAACTAGAAGACTAAACAAGAAATTCCCAAAAAGTTAAGAAGACAAAGTCTAAGAGCATTTTCATCAAACACTTGATAGACATAGAGTTTCAAAAAAAATAATTTCAAGAACATAGGCCAGAGAAATGTTCATCTCTACCAAGAAAGGCAAAGGAAACACAACGAATGTCCAAGGAAAATGATTCAAATAAAAAAAAAAAGACAAATTGAAAGCTTGACTCAAGGAATTCATGAGTACTATGCAAAATTTCAGAAAACAGAGCATAATGACACCTTGTCACTAAAATCACCATAATTCTGTGAATATAGCTCCTAATCGAGTCAAAAAAGTTTAGAAAGATGAACAAATCAAATTGGATGAATTTAAGCACAAATTTAGATGAATTTGAGAAAGTATAACACAAGATATAGATAGACTAATCCATATGCTTTTAATAGTCGCGAATGCTTGACACTTACAAGTTTTTGAACAAATTGACCAACCAAATCAAGTCCAAATTGTCCCAAACTTGTTTTTAAAGAACAAAAACTCAACAAGTATTTAAACTGGACACATTCACGCAATTTGGATTTCATTTGATACACTTTTCATCTTAATATTTTCACATGTAATGTCCTGCCCGAAAATTCCAAACTACTTGCTTTTTTTCCAATTTCTTTAAATTTTGGCCTTTGTAAATTAGAATTCAACAAATAAAACACATAGAAATCACCTCAACGAGTGATGGCTCTGATACCACGTGGTATGAACTCATCTTGAACTCATTTCTTTCCCAATGATCTTCTCTCTTTACTTCAGGATTTGAGAGGAAACTATGCAAACTTGATGATAATTACCAAATCCTCCAATAAAAAGTCTCCAATCTTTCCCTTAGGAAGAAATCAACAAGAGTTAACAAACCCTCGCCTATTCTCTTCCTAAAAAGACCTAACAACTAGCAACATTAGCTAGAGAACCAACACCTCCTGAAGATTAGGAATTTTAAAGAGATGAGACAAAGAACTCTTGAATATCCCTTCAAGAATCTCTTACTCAATCAACCAATGCACTACTCTAGTTCATGGGAATAAGAAGAAGCTAAAGAAACATAGGAACCAAGCCTTGGTGGCTGCAAATTCCCTCATATATTCATATTTCATCCCATCCTTAAAAATGGGCTGAAAAAGAGTATATATAGGCTCCCCTTAGTGATTAATTCCAACTCTATCTCCTAAACTAGCTTAAAGAAAGTTAATGGGCATCTTATGCCACTTAATTACAAGTTAATGTACTAAGAAACCAAATTAATAAGTCAAAATAATCTTTAAAGATCACAAAATAAGTCTCTTAGTCGAGACCTATCGTCGATGATAGGTCTACCTACCATCCAAATGGTAGGTTGCGGTCAAAGGGGTGATTCTTGGACAGTACGCACGGTAGGATATGTTTTGCCTTGTTTAACCTTCAAAACATTCGCATTGGCGTTTCCCTTTTTCCCGATGGAGGGCGTCTCGTCTCATGCTACCTTGGATGACCCTCAATCTTCGAGTGATCACACCTCCTCCTCTAAGATGTTTGTTAATGTTAGAATGATTATGGGAGACTTTAGAATATTTGTTATTGTTTTGTGAATTCTTTTTATGACTTTAGTATGCTACGTTTTGTTCTTTATGACTAGTATGTTAGGTTTTGGTTTTTATGAATATGTTATGTTTGTTATTGAGTTTGGTTGTTATGTTAATTATTTTTGTTGATGAGTTTTGAATGGTGTAAGTGTAGGTTGAATGTTGAACGTTATGTTTATTGAGTTTTTTGTGAATTTCAAGTGGATTAATAAAAATTATAAAATAAATATTAAAACAATGCACTTTACCGAACGAATTTCAATCGAAATTCAATGGGTAGTTGGTAAATTTAATTACTTTTAATATTTTTTAAAATTTTAGAAAAGTAACCGACCAATCACCAATCGAAATTTGGTTGGTAAATAGTGTTTAATGTATTTTTTTAAATTGAAAAAAAGTTACCGCCCGATTAGCGACAGAAGTTCCATCGACAATATATTTTTTTTCCTTAAAAAAATAATTTTATTGACTGATTTTCAATTGGTAATAAAATAATTAAGTGGATTCTTTTTTAAATTTTATAATTTATAAAAATGAAGTTACCAACTAACTTTTCGGTCGATAACTTTAAAATTTCTTCCTGACCAAAGATTTACTGACCGACCCTATTCACTTGCTAATATGAATTTACCGACAAATTGTCAGTCGGTAAAACCAAATATTTTTGTAGTGTTTAAAGAAAGCATTTCACTTGGGAGAGCAAGATCTCGATCTTAAAAGAAAAAAGATTTGAAAAGCTTTGACTTTGAAATAGGGACAAGCATGCTTCTAATATCCAAATCTGATTTTTCTTATTCAAATTACTATTTCAAAGCTTTAGATTTCTCAATGAATCGGTTTTAGCAATCTATAAAACAAACGGGTCTTTTTCAAAAGGTGCTTTCTTTTAAGAAAAAAGGGTAGGCTATGGGCTTTAGTGTAGCAATTTGAAAAAGTTTTATCCTCAACTTGAATTTAGAAAGGAGACTTTTGCATTTTTTGGAGACTGTTTAAAACGAGAGAGGATAAAATTCTCTTTTCTCAAGAAATCAACCAAAAAGTTTAAGCTAAAATAGTATAAATATAGGAAGGAGTTATCGCTCATAGTCGTGCGCACGCACACAGTCTAGTCACGTTAATCTTGACTTCTCACTTAATTGAAGACTTTGCACTGCTTTGATTGAGAACTCGGTTAGCTTAACAAAGACAAATTGCTCGATGAATAGTTACTTAACCTGAGAGACCAACTATTCGCTACACACGTCTATCTTTTTAGATTATCATTTATACTAGTTTTGAGATCTATCGCACGTGAGGCAAACCATATTATTTAACTATCCTATATCATGTTTTGTTATTCATAAAATACAGAGAATGTTGTATACTTAGAGCCAACACTGAAGTCAGGAGGAAAAGAGGAAGAAGGAGACGACTTTTTGATTTTCAAATTTAGGAAAGGGTTAATTCGAAAAAAAACCCCCGAAGTTAGGGGGTTTGGTCAATTAAGCTCTTGAAATTTATTTATGGACAAGTAGCCCTCCAACCATCTTTTACCTTTAAAAAATTAATGGAAATAAACCTATAATTCTTAAAATGCCCTTTAATGAAGAAGAAAAACTTTAGGAATCTAAGATTGAATTATCAATCAAGATCATAATTATTTAAGAAGATTGAATAATTATATTTTTTATAAACAAGCATTCAAATTTGGTGGATTTTCAAATTATATTCCTGAAGTTCTTCTCTCCCTTATTGATAATTTAGGAACTATAGGCTTATTTTCATTAATTTTTTAAAGGTAAAAGAAGGTTGGGGGTAGTTGACCAAAAATAAGTTCATGATCTTAGTTAACCAAACTACCCTAACTTTTGTGGGTGGGAGTGTGGAGGGGGGGAGAGCGGGGGCTTTTTAGACTTAATCTCTTAGAAAATTTCGTAATAATCCCAAAAAAAAGTTTTGGTATTCATTTAAGCCATACTTGATTGACGAGTTCGTGTTGACCATCAATACATTGATGGAATGACCTGAATGGGACGATTTTAATATTTTCATTAGTTCTTTATGGATTTTAAAAGGTAAAAGTCCTTACGAGACAATATTTTATTTCTAGGGAGCAAATTGAAATGTATCCTTTTCTTGCTACATTTTTTGGCATCAACCTAAACCTAAAAAGAGAAAACAAAAAAATCCTAGAATCACTTTCATATGGCAAAAAGTTATAACATTGGTTGGGAATGACATTGACTGCAAGCAAAGTAATTGATTTCTTTCTTTACTCATAGTGGTATTCCTTTAAGTCATATTTGATTGACGAGTTTGTGTTGATCACCAATAAACGGATGGAAGGACTTGAATGAGACCATTTTAATATTTTCATGGGTTCTTTATAGATTTTAAAAGGTTAAGGTCCTTACTAGACAATCTTTTATTTCTAGGGACTAAATTGAAATTGTCCTTTTCTTGCTAAACTTTTGGCATCAACCTAAAACGAGGGAAAAAAGAACCGTGGAATTACTTTTCCGAAGTCACAGAGTTAAAACATTGGTCCGCAATCACATTAAACCAGTCGATTTAAGCAATTGGTACCAAACAATTGCTTTTCTTCCTCTGCTCTGAGAATAGGAAAGCGCTCTTTGCATGGCTTATTTGGAAACTGATGCGGAGCCACTGGAGAAGTATCCCAGAGGCGGAGAGAATTCAGGTTTCCATCTCTGAACTTATACATTTTTCTCTCTCTGTTTCCAGAAGGTGCAAAATAATCTCTGATTGAAACAAACTCTGTATTTACTTTCTTCCTCTGCTTTAATTTGCGCTTTAATTCCTTATTCCCTGGATTCTACTTGAATTTGAGAGATCCAAGAGGCTAATTACGTGTCTTTGAGTGGAATCCTTCTTTCTGGCTGTTTCTTGAACTTGTGGATTAAAAAAAATTCAAACTTTGGTGGTGAAGGGGGGGAATATGGATGATATGGACAGGCTCTCTGAAGTAGTGGATGAGAATTTGGATTTCATAGAAAAGTGTTTCGAAGAAGTTTTATCGGGATTGGAAGACAAAGGGAAGGAGTTGGAGGTAGAGAAAGAATCGGTGGCTGGAAAATTTAAAGAAGTTGATTCCACTCGAGAATCCGTTGAAGCACGGTGCATGCAAGTTAGGGAAAAGGAGAAAGAGTTTGAATTGATTCGAGAAAAGGGTTTAAGAGATTTTGAATTGAAGAAAAAAGAAGTGGATTTGATTCTTGAAGGTGTTAAAGATTGGGAAGTGAGGTTTAATGAGCAGGAAAAATTGGTAAAAGGGTTTCTTCAGAGGATAGAATTGGGGATAAAGAAATTTGAGGTTATTCAGAAATCCATGGGAGAACTGTTTGATGCACTCTCTCAAAAGGAAAGGCAGGTAGAGGATCGATCGACCGAGCTCAATTTGATTAGTAATGAGATTGAGAGGAAAACAATCGAGCTTCATAAGAAAGAGGAGGACTTGGAGAGATGCAAAAGGAAATTTGAATTGAGGGAAAAAGCCTTATCTTTAGAAAGACAGAAGCTTGTAGCTAGAGAGAAAGAAATTGAAGCAAGGGAACTGGATTTTGGTTCAAGGATGGAGGAGCTTCGTGTAAAAGAGAATGAACTTGAATTGAGAGAAAGGATTCTGAATATGAGATCGAAAGAGGCGAATGAGGCTGCTAACTTAGTAGATGATGGTGAAAAACAAAAACAGAAGATGCCTAAGATTGATGCTGCAGATCCCAGAAAATGCAAAGAGGAAAGACGTACAGGCAAGAAAAGAGCAAGAATGGACAACGATAATGAGTTAAGCATCCCTCGAGAACGCATCGTACAAACAAATATTGCTGAAGAAATGGCAGTCAACAAAGTCAGAGTGGAGTATGCGGATCCAGAATTCCATGATTTTGACGAGGACAAAAATAAAAGTTGTTTTGCTGTGGATCAATTCTGGGCTTGCTATGACGAGGTTGATGCCATGCCAAGATTCTATTTGCAGATTAACAAGGTCTACTCTAGGAAGTTTAAAGTGAATATCACTTGGCTTGAGGTTGATCCAGAATATCGCCTTGAAGTTGATTCTTTTGCCAAAGACTTACCAGTTTCATGTGGCAAATTCATTTGTGGGGATTCTGAGGATATCACTGATATTCATACGTTCTCGCATCAAATTCGCTGTGAAGAAGATAGCCATAAAGGTTTTCATGTGATATACCCCAAAACAGGTGAAATTTGGGCTCTTTTCAAGGACTTGGATATCAGGAAGAAATCAGATTTTGGGAGTATTCAAGGGTATGAATATGAAATTGTGGTGGTATTGTCTGATTTTGTTGAGAAGACTGGTATCAGAGTTGCTTATTTGGACAAATTAGAAGGATATGTCAGCCTATTTCATCGAAAAAAAGAAAGTACCGCATTTCCAATTCGACCTGATCAGTTATTTAAATTTTCACATCAAATTCCCTCTTACAGAATGAATGGCACTGAGAGAGAAGGTGTTCCAGAAGGTTGTTTTGAACTTGATCCTGCTTGCCTACCCCCTCCCTGTCAAAGTTGAGGTGAATGTTTAAGTAGTATCTAAATTATTAGGCATCCATATGGAGTTGGAATGACTAATATCAGTAGTCCTCTGTAAGTGTCGCTTTGGAAGGTAAAAGGAACCTGATGACTAGTTGTTAGGTTATTTTGTTATTACAAACTTATCTTAGGTTTTGTACATCTTGGATGGTTGCATACAAGTTAATTCAGCTGAACTTCTTCATTTAATTCTAATGCCAGCCCTTCTGCTAGTTAAAGTCAGATTCCCTACTTGAATTTTTGAATTTTTAGTTTCATAGTAATAAGTTACATGATGCTGTATATTGTGAATTAATTACATATATATGCCTTTTCTTGTATGTACCTTTTTTTTTTATCTCTGGCTGGGGGATAATGTTTTGAAGCATGGTCTGAGGAAAATACGTGCAAGATACAATATAAAACTATATCCCATCTATTACCTTTTCTTGTAAACTTCTCAGGCAAGATACAGATACAGCTAAAAGACTTGGGTATATATAGGAATAGTGACACGTAAATCTATCTTTTGGAGTGCAGTGCAATAACATTCATTGTCTCATTTCCAGAAACAGCACTTTGGCAAACAAGAACAGGAAAATGCATGAAAAGGATGAAAAGAAAAGCATAATTACTGATCTGATAATCTTTGTCTTCTAAGTCAAGTAGTTTACACACATATAAATACATATAACTGAAATTTTCCTGTTTGGAAATGATGGTAACTTAACAAATGCTGAGAAACTGAAGTATGTAAAGAAGAAAACTGGGAAGAACTTTTACCGGAAAAGATTTTTAAGGAACTAAATTCACGAGGGTACTGTGAAACTAAAATCATGCCTGGTATCTGCAGAAAGTTCGATTGAATATCATTACAACTTTAATATATTGTAGAATATGCTAGGATTTATGCATCATGCAATGTTTTTTACCTTTTTAAATCATATCTTCAACCAGTAATGGTTATACATGTCAAAAAATTTACTGAAAATTCAATAATTTGAAAAGAGAGAAATTTATAGCCCTGGATCAAAATTTTGCCTGATTGTTTAACTGCTGAGATCATGCCAAAATTTATATTTGCATATAATCAGCAAGAATCTGGATATAAGCTGCAATTGACTTGGTTAGAGGTTGATTGTATATAAGCAGGTTAAATTCTTTTCTCCAAATATATGCACATCCCCACCCCCTCCCTTTTTTCCCTTCTCTTGTGGAGAAAAACGTCCCTTACATGTTTCTGATGAAATAACCTAGGTCCAGTCTCTGCTAAAGGTTAAATGTTTTTTGAACCAAGGCTGTATTTCCAAAGTGTTAGTTTTGAGCTACAGATTTTAGCCAGATGCGTATGTGTGTATTTCCCAGCCATGGAATAAGCTGGGTGTGTAAGTAATTTGCATTGCATGTCCTTTTAAGGGACTTTCGGGGATGTCCTCTAAGATGATAAGATCCGAACTTCCCACTATTTACCAGGAAGTATAAATCTTTAATCTCTTTCTCATTGATAAGCTGTAGGACCTCAAAACTGCCTGTGATTCAGCTATAATGCTGGTTGCTTTTCCGATAATAACATGCTATCTACCTTCCTTCGTCACCTCTTAACTATCAATCTGCAGCTCCTGAAATATCAACAACAACAGGGAAAGATCAGGAAATCGGCCATGCTTCATGCATCAGAAAAGCATGCACCTTCCACCTGCATGTGGGTATTGAGTTAAAAGAACAGGAAAAAGACATGCTTCGGGCATCAGAAAAGTGTACTCTTTCACCCGGTACGATACTTTGTGATTTCTTCCTTCTGCTTGACTTGAGGATGGGTTAAATCAAGTGCTTGTATCGTATTTCATTGTCTTTCGAAGCAGGCAGGTTTCCACTTGGTGTTTCATGTGATGATAATGTGTAGTCTTCTGTACTTAAGTCCAGTTAAAGAAATATAGTTGTGACTCTTCCAGTATTTTAATATGAAATAATATATGCCCGAATTACCCTTTTTTAAGGCACAATGTTGTCATTTTCTATTGAGGCAAATTCTTTGTGGTCAACTAATCTGCAGTCTCTGAATTTTCTATGTTCCACCCACCCTCCTTAAGACATTTTCTAAGTTATTTCTGCAGTTATGGGAGTTGGGTAATGGCTAATGATGACGCAAGACTAAACAGGAAAGGATGACACCAACTTCAAATCAGCTTCCTGATAATGGAAGAGAAGGGCGAGTAATGTATTTCAAATTACTTTTAGAGTTATGCAATGCATTAAATCTATTGGCAACTGTAAGTTCGGGGCAATGTCGGTGCCTTTGACATGATAAAAACCAGGTACTTTTGGGAAAGCAACCCAGCTTGATCTTTTTGACATACATTTATTACTGCATTAAAACTTAAGTAATATAAATTCTTTTCAAAGTTTAGTTCTTTTCTATGGCTTTGTTTCTTGTATCGTATTGAATAAGATATGATGTGGACTCTCTTTAGGGCCTTGGACATTTGGAAGGAAGTTGATTCTGGAATTATTGAACTGGATAAATACAAAATTGTTGTGGTTTTCTCGGATTTTGTTGATATCACAGGTAACAGAGTTCGCTTATTTGGATAAAATATGACATGTGAGCCTCTTGCAGCAAAACAGTAAGTAAATTTTTGATATGTTCTAGTCAGTTTTTTTTTTTGGATAAATCCCAGTCAGTTGTTTTAGATTGTCAAATTGAATTATTTCTTTTCAAGTGCATGGCTGTGAGAAAGAAGGCATCGGATAGAAGGGTGCTTCGGACTTGATCTGATGGCACTTTTGCTTCCTTCCCTCCCATAGTTTAAATGATCATGCAAGAAAGCAATCTCTATTTGATAAGATCATCCATGTGAGTTCCATCCCAGCTCAACTACTATATTCAAAGTCGTTGTAAAGTTAGAACTCTAAGCTTAACAGAAAGCTGAGGATGGCGGGAAGATCACTTGTTGCCATTAAAGATGTAAGTTTCAGCTGAAACTTTTGATTTGATGCAAATGCTATCTTATTTTCTAGTCACTTCTGGAATTAGTTATTGGCCTTTGAATGGGAATCTTCATTAGTAATTGGAGGAGCCCATCCATTAAGGAAAAAGACCCCCGGAGGTGCCCCCGCGGGGGGGGGAGGGGGAAGGATTGTTTTGGTGTTGAGAAGGAGGACTATATCGAAAGATAGCTCTGGTGCTGAATGTAATTTGCTATGACGATCCGTTCGGTAGCATTTGTTTGCAAGGTGATTGTTGTCGCTGCTACTTCTGTTATATTGTTACATCATTGCATATTAAGTAATTTGCTTGTTAAGTTTTTAATTAGTTGATATTTTCCTTTATCGGTAGTTTGTTTGTTAAGTTTTAAATTAGTTGTTTTATTGTCTGTTTATATTTACGATCATTAATTGATTATTTGTATGGTTTTGAAGCAATTTATATGGAAAAAGTGAGACAAACTCAAATACCAAAACCAAATTTGAACATTAATTCTAAAAGTGGGATTCTGTTTTGGAATTTCTTGGTTGGTTTCGTAAAACAGAAGTGTTAGAGAGAGAGAGAGAGAGAGAGAGAGAGAGAGAGAGAGAGAGAGAGAGAGAGAGAGGCGAAATTTTACATTTAGAAGCATAAAAAGTAACAGAAATACGAGTCTGCCGAAATTTTAGACTATATCCCAGCCTAATAATTTTTTCTCCCAAATATGGATGAACATGGAAAAGAATTTGCTTATGGATTTTGCATTTGGTCTTGGTAATATATATTTATTCCTGCTGCCTTAAAAAGAACAATAGCAAATTAAAAGATATTAAGTTTGCTGTGAAAGGGGTAGGGGGATGTAAGGAGGTGATTTGGAATGTACCTTAAAAAGAACAATAGCAAATTAAAAGATATTAAGTTTGCTGTGAAAGGGGTAGGGGGATGTAAGGAGGTGATTTGGAATGCTTTGCAGGAGTCTAATAAGAGAATAATGGGGGAGGGGACGGGGTAGCTGAATACTGCATGCTTTTATGGGAAAATTTTGACTGCAAGGGACAAGTCCCTCTTTGAGCATATTTATCAAAGTCCTGAGGAGCTAGTGAGATCGGCCCAGGCATGGTGCTTGGAATATGGATCGGCCAGATTGCTGTTCCTGGAACGTTGAAGACTGCTGCTCGCATGGAAAAATGGAGGACACCCCCGACTGGTTACGCGGTGGTGTACGTTGATGGAGCATTTAAAGAGAAAAGGGAGGAGGAGGAGCTGTTATTAGGATGAATTTGGAGAATTTGTAGCTGCTATTTCTGGTAAGGAAGTTGGGAGTACCGAGGAAGCAGTTCATATTGAGATGATGGCCATTTGTAGGGGAATCGCACTGGCTGAAAGTTTGGGTTTGCCAAACATAATTTTACCGTCAGATTGTTCACCAGTGGTGAACAGCATTAAAGGTGGCATGGAGGAGACCTCTCCCTTGAGGCACCTTATCTCCTTATCTGCAGCAGAAATTCAAGCAACATTTCACTTGGAAGATAGATTATGTTAGCAGAAAGATTAATGCTCCAGCTCACCTTCTAGCTTAACATGTATGTGATATCACTGATTGTGTTCTGTGACCAGAGACACTCCATCTTTTGTATCTTCAGCTACAGTTCTTACTTAATGAATTACATATCTTCTTTTAAAAAAATTATCTACATAATTGGTAATAATTTCAAAGTTTTTGGGTGTTCTTTATGGGCCTATTTGGTTCAAAAATTTTATTATGGAAAAGAAAATACTTTTCTATAGAAAATATTTTCTCTTTAATTTTCTATATTTGGTAAGTAGGGAAAATATCAAACAAAATTGGATGAGGAAAACTCTGAGAAAAATCTCAATTTAAATTTGGTTCAAAAATTTTATTATGGAAAAGAAAATACTTTTCTATAGAAAATATTTTCTCTGTAATTTTCTATATTTGGTAAGTAGGGAAAATATCAAACAAAATTGGATGAGGAAAACTCTCAGAAAAATCTCAATTTAAATTGAGAGAAAATGCTTTGCTCACATTTTGGGGAAAAAGAACTGTTAAAAGGAAAATGTAGATGATCGAAATCAGTAGTTCTCATTTCTTCATGGATGATCGAAATCAGTTTAGTGATTACGATTACTATGATTGATTCAGTTTAGTGATTACGATTACTATAACTTATTATAACTGATTCAATCGAAATCAATATAAGTGTTAAAAAATATTTTGAGTGGTAGTTCGTAAATTCCTGTTTTCCTTTTTGATAAAATTTTAATATTTTCCGTTTGAATCGGTTTAAATAAACTTGTGAGAAAATAATTTAAATTATATGAATTTAATTAAATGTGTATAAAATATTCTTTTTTAAAAAATTAAATAATAAATTTTATTTTGAACTAAATCTAACAGAAATTTCAATTTATGTTAGATTCGATTTTGAACCATTTTTCCTAAAAAAAAAAATAGTTCATACACATTTGATTAAATTCATATAATTTATGTTTTTTCGATTCAATTTTATTAAAAATCAATTTAAATCTAGCATCGTTAAAATTGGGAATTGAAATCGAGTTGACACCTCACCTCTAATAGTAGAAGAAATTAATAATTTTTTAGAAACAAAATTAAAAAATGAGTTACCTCTCTTAATATCATTTTCCATTGTAAAATTAATGTTGGTGAAGAATATTTTATTGTAAGAGTAGAAAATAGAAAAAAATATTAATATATACGTTTTCTTTATTTTCCTTTTCCATTTCTATATTAATTTTTCGTAAATTAATCAAAGGAAACCATTATCCTTAGTAGTTTCCGTAATCAACCAAATAATATATGGATTTTCAATTTCTAAGAATTGCATTTTCCTTTTCTCTCTTTTCCTTTTTGATATGGCCACAGATATGCATAAATGTTTGGAAGTTTCAAATCCAAGAGTTAGAATTTGAAGAATGGTTGAAATTGAGGCAAACTGGAATATTTGAAATTTACGAACCAGTTTTAGAAGAACTCCGTTTTGGGTATTTTAAAGATTTAAAAGCAAGTTACCTTCATGAAGATTGTAAAAGACTTCTCGAGGTTTTCGGTATAATATAGCACATTTCTAGATGAGTTCATTTGGATATCCTATGACCAGTCTTAATCTGAAGAGTCTACCTTTGATTGGAAAGTCGATACATTACGATAAAGTGGCCATACATTGAGTTCTAGGAGTCAAATTGGCAAGATGCATTTAAAAGCTAAGAGAAGATCCACAATGTTTCTAAAGACACCAAAGGCTAATTTGAATGTTTTGAAGGTTAAATGAAGTCGATACCTGAGGAGATGTAAAATCACTCAAGTGTGGGCTAAAACAAGGCCTACTGCTTGGGCGGTAGGGTAATCTATCATCCATGGTAACCCTCTGCCTTAAACGGACAACAACATAACAATTGGTCAATTTTTTATTTTTAGTCTAATTTTTAGTTTCCATATTTCATAGTCTTGTAATTAACTTTATTAAAGGTTAATTTGGTATTTAAAACATTTACTATGGTTAGGAGAGAGTAATTGACTTCACTACGGGTTAATTATGTCTTTTAAACATGTATTAGGGTTAGGAGAGGAGTTAGGGTTTTGCTTTAAATACCTCAATATGCCTCATTTTGTAAGTAGTGAATGAAATATAATAAATTGATTTGAGAGACTATCTCTTTAGTATTCTAGGGGTTTTTCAAACTCCTTAGCTAGTTTCTAAGGGTTATTTTCCTTACTAGGTTGATTAATTTTTGTTCTTAGATTGAAGTTCTAAGAATTCAAATTGATCATCAATAATTCCTTCTTTAATCAATTTTAGAAGTTCTTGTTTCTTTGTTTGATTGATCTAGGTCTTCCAATTTGTGTTACCTGATTTTTCGGGCCCTTGTTACCCTAAGATTCTTGTTTCTAAGTTGGGAAAGAATTCTTCCTCTCATTATTGCAATTATGGAGATTTGATCTCCATAGGGTCTTTGGTGGAGTGTTTGGATAACAAAATCTTCAAATAGAAGTTCTTCAAGCGTAAAGGTGATCTTGGGATGGTGATGGATTCAATTTGTAATCAAATTGGAGATTCACATCAAATTGGTATCAGAGCAACCTCCAATTGAAGGTCAATTACTGTTTTATTTATTAACATTTAGTTTAAAAAAAAGAGAAAGTACTTGATGATTAAATAAAGTTCCATAAAGATCATGCAAAACTCGTACGATAAAATAATGCCAGAAAATCGAATGAAAAAGAATGTTAATCGCAATTTTAGTTAAAAAATGTTTGATGGATTTATTATCCTTTGAGTTGAGAATCATTTGAAATAAGTTTCAGTCACTTTGGAGTTGATTTGGTTGCTCAATTGGATCAAAACTTTTGATTTGTCTAGAATTCTCGGTTGCCGAAAAAGTATAGATTAATTTGATTATATCTCATGTTATGTTGATTTAATTTTATCTACATTTGTGCTTGAACTGACCCTCTTCAAGTTTTTCATCATTTTAAACTAGTTTGACTCAATTCGGAGATATATTTATTGAGATATTAGGTTTTTAGGCACAAGGTGTCATTATCCCATGTTTTCTGGAAATTTTTGTCAATACTCTTTTCTCCTTGATTAGCTTAACTTTGCTTTGAATTATGTTCAAATTGGATTCTAATTTCTTCCTTGAATGTTCTTATTCTTTGATAGATGATCAATGACTTTTTGATTGGCTTATTTCCTTAGACAAATTTTTTAAACTCTTTACACTACAAGTGCTTGATAGAGTTACTCTTTGAACTATTTTATTTCTAACTAAGTGCATTGATCGTGATACTTGCTTTGGTTGGTTTTCTTGGTTGAGTTGGTAAAGAATTTTGAAGGATCTATAGAACCTTATGATCTGAGAACTGAGAAAAAGGCAAGAGGGTGAGCTTATTTATCAAAAGCCATAAAGAGAGCATACATGAGAGACATTTGTGATCATCAAAAGAGTGTAAGTACGAAGAGAGTGATGAGAGGTCTTTCTTTTCTTGTTTTCTAATCTTTTTTGAAGGTTTAACAATAGTTCTAGTGGAGCATACTTGGCCTCATTTATCATAGCAAAGGATGGAAGCCTTGAGAAAACAAGACATAGTTCTTTGCAAGCTTGGAAAAAAAATTCCTAACTTCTATATTGGTGGTGGCTATGAAGTAAATGCTTATGCTGGTACAACCATGGAGGAGGAAACTTCACTCCTAGAAGACAAATTGGAGTTGGTAACTTCTCTTTTTATACTAAATCTTTTGAGCATACTTCTTATGATGATTATGGGGGATATGATAGAGATAATGCTAAATATGATTATTATGAGCATAGATCTTATGATTGTTATGAAGGGTATCATCATAGTTATGGTTTCGATGATCATAGTTATGATAGAGAAGTTTACTTTGAGAGCTTATATGATGAAAATATCTATAGGAGGAAAAATCAAAGTAAGCATGTAGTCCATACCTAATGCCATTTGCAAGGCAAAGTTGCCAATCTTGTTGATAGTAGTAGTTGTGCTAATGTGGCTAGTACTTACCTCGTGGAAAAGTTGGATTTGCCTCTTCTTGAATATCCTAAACCTTTCATACACCATTGGACAAATTATAGTTATGAGATCAAAGTCACTAGGCAAGTGTGTGTATCTATCTCTAAGGGGTTATATAAATATGATGTGTTATGTGATATAGTTCCTATGTAAGAGGGCCATTTATTGTTTGGACTTCCTTGGCTACATGATAGAAGAGCTATGCATGATGGAGTCAAGAACTCTTACAACTTCACAAATATTGGTAACATCTTCATTCTAAATTCTTTGGTGCCTCACCAAATTTATAAAGAGCAAAAGAAGTTGAAAGAAAGGATAAGAATATTTGAGAATGAAAAAAAGGAAAACAACATTAAGAAGGCTAAAAGATATGAGGAAAAACAACTTTCCATTGCCACTTCAAGGACTTGCAAAGGTAGAAACGAAGAAACCATCAATGGTTTATGAGCTTCCACAAGCTCAAGGGGTAGTTGAAGAAAGTTCTAGAATACATGTTGAAGAAGAGACATCCAAAGAGGATTCTTGTGATTTCATGAGTGATAAGAATATTGAAAACGAGAGCATTGAGATTGAACAAAAAAATGAGTGTTCAAAAGAGAAAAAGTATGAGCTTGAGAAAAGTGACAGTACAAAAGAAAATAAGTGCTTCATTGAAAAACAGAGAGTAAAAAAGAAGAGAAAAAAGAAAAAGAGGCAATTGCACTTGAGAATAGTGAAGTAGTGAGTGTTTTTACTAACAAACCTAACTATTTTCTTGTTAGTGATTCTTAATGTGTGCAGAATTTTCGGATACAAAACATGGAGAATGAAGGGAGTTTGGACTACAACATCTACAAGACAATAAGCTTCTTTACTCCTACTTCTTACTTATGTTTTAATCACTTTCTCATGGAAACTATTGTATTCATTTGAACTTATTTTGTATAGAATTTCTCTGGAACATCCTTGCATTTTGACATTAATGCTTGGGAAGAACCATACTATGGAGCTTGAAGACGGAGAAGAGAGCGTTGGAAAGGAGCTAATCCTATGCCATGAAAATTCATCAATAAGCCCTTTTCTTAAACTTTCTCTTTTACTCATGAAGTTTCAAATGTGGACTTAAAGTCGTTTCTAGAATCTTATATCTCTCATGTGAGCATAATTAGATGTATGTGCTGTTACTTTTGGTGGTGGTCTCTTTCTTATTGTGCCTATACTTCTAAATACCTTTCTTCTCATGCTTCTCTTGAGGATTCAATGTTGAATACTGGTGCTAAGTTTGATCCTTCTTGCTATGATTTTGGATTTTTGAGTGATGTTTCCTTCGTTGAATCTAAATTTGTTTGTTTACAATTATATTGTCGTTTACTTGATATTCTACATGATAAGTGTGTAGGAAAGTTTGTTGAGAATGCTGGTTATTTTTCCTATTTCCTTGATACTCTTATGGAGAATCATAATGATTTTGTTTTCTTAAACCAACTTATGCTCTTTTTGAGTGGTCAAGTTCACTTTTCTTGCAATGAACTTGAGCTTTCAAATGTTATTGAATCTTTGAACTTATTATTTAAAAACACGTTTGATTTCAAATTATATCATTTTCATTTTAAAATTTCTTTGTTGTTAAAGGATTTTGAAAACTAAGTGGAAGCATGTTTCAAGATATTTCGAACTAATCATTGTGAAATTTTGAAAGCTATTTTGAGAAAGGTTTCTTTGGAACTAATTTGGCGAGGTTTTGTTGATAACTATTTTCATTATTATAAACCTTTTAAGGAGTGGTGTAGGAAGTTGTTCATTTTACTTTTTTGTTGTCAAAAGAAATACTCTTGTGCTTCATTTCTAAACTATGTAGTTGATAGAACCTTGTTCTACCATCTACTTTTCAAAGACTGCTTAGAAAGAATGGTTTTAAAGAGGAAGGTAGAAAATCTTGGAATTTTGAAACTTTTGTGTCTACTTTTCCTCATTCTAATCTTGAAGTGTTAGTATTTGTGAAATACAAAGTTTATCCTTCATTTTCAAATGCGTTAAATTTTCTTTAGGAAGCAAGTTTTGATTACCACTACTGTTATGAAGAAAAGACATTTCGAACTCTTAGCCTTTTGTATTACCTTTTGAGTTTGGAAATGAAAGTTTGTTCTTTCCTGGAAGAATTGTCAAGGAAGTGGTTCCTAAGAAGCTTCATTTCAGAACTCCTTTCAAAAACTTTTGAAAGAACACTTCTTGTTTGGAAACTTAAATTTCTACAACCTTTGATGTTCTTAATTATCTTGAAATCTTTAGCAAACTTAAGTTTCTAATTTCATTGCCCTTTTAAGGACATTGTGGAAAATTTTGTTACTATGTTTGATTTACAAGATTTCTATACTCTTACTTATGCTTTCTTTGGAAGAAGTCTTGTATACTTTAAATGATTCTTGCATTATCCTTCTTTGAGTTATCTTGTATTGGAACTTTTTGGTTACACATCCTATGCATATCATAGAGCTTTCAAAGAAGTTCTAGAGGCATTTCTTTTCTTTTTTTACATGACCATTGGACTTACTTGACTAGTTCTTGAGTGATTTAGCATTAATGTTCATGGCATTGTTTATTTGAAAGATTTCATTTCTAATATTGCCCGCCTTTTGTACTCTAATGAAGGTAAGAATTTATTTTAAGAGGGGGGATATGATATGACAACGAATATGCATGAATGCTTGAAATATTCAAATCCAAGAGTTAGAATTAGAAGAATGGTCGAAATGGAGGAAAATTGGAATTTTTGGACCAGTTTTAGAAGAACTCCATTTTTGGGCTTTTAAAGACATCAAATGGACAAGTGAGCTTTATGAAAGTTATAGAAGACTTCTTCAGGTTTTCGGTATGATATAGCATATTCCTAGATGTGTTCATTTAATATCCTATGACCAGTCTTGAACTAGATACTTTAACTTCGATTGGAAAGACGATACATTCCGGTAAAATAGCCATACATTGAGTTATAGGAGTCCAATTAGTGTGATTCAAGATGAATTTGAAAGCTAAGAGAAAGATCCATAGTGTTTTTGAAGACACAGATAGCTAGTTTGAACGTTTTAAAGGTCAAACAAAGCTTATACTCGAGGAGAGGCAAAATTGCACAAGTATGGGCTAAAACATAGCATATCATTTGGATAGTAGGGTTTTCTACTATCCACGGTAGCCCTCTTCCTTAAATGGATAAAAAAATCAATTGGTTAATTTTTTTTATTTTTAGTCTAATTTTTAGTTTCCTTATTTCCTAGTCTTGTAGTTGACTTTATTAAAGGTTAATTAGGTCTTTTAAATATTTACTAGTGTTAGGAGAGTAATTGACTTCATTAGGGGTAAATTAGGTCTTTTAAACATGTATTAGGGTTAGGATAGGAGTTATAGTTCTTCTTTAGAAACATCATTATGCCTCATTTGTAAGTAGTGAATGGAATATGACGAATTGATTTGAGAGAGTTTCTCTTTGGTGTTCTAGGAGTTCTCCTACCTCCTTAACTAGTTCCGACGGGTTCTTTTCCGTAGTAGGTTGATTAATTGTTATTATTAGATTGAAGGTCTAAGGATTCTAATTGATCATCAATAATTTCTTCTTTAATCAATCTTAGAAGTTCTTGTTTACTTGGTTGATTGATCTAGATCTTCGAATTTGTGCAGCTTAGGTTTTAGAGCTTTTGTTTTCCTAAGGTTCTTGCTGTTAAGTTGGGAAATAGTTATTTCTCTCATTATTGGGTTTATGGACCTTTGATTTCCATATATTCTTCAGTGGAGTGTTTGGATTACAAAATATTCAATAGAAGTTTTTCAAACGTTGAGGTGATCTTGTTATCGTGATGGATTCAATTTGTTATCAATTGGGGATTTACATAATTTTTTCTCACCAAAATTCATGAACCGATCATGGCCTAAATTAACAAATTCATAGTTTTTCCCATTAAAGATGGAGAGATGCCTAACTATCAAAATTCAAAGTGCAAGCTTATAACTGACACTACCCTTTAAGTTCCATCATCTTTTTGGACTTAACCCTATAAATACTTTACTCTGTTTAATTTATTTTTTACAAGTTTTGAGATAAATTTTTAAACAAAAATTCTATTTTAATGGAAATGAAAACATGAATGTCTTTGATAAAAATGTGTTATTAGCTTTTTTTTGCCACTATTATACAAAAACTGTTTTGCCACTAGGGTGGTGAATATGCTAAAATTGTTGCCATACCAAAGGACTTGTATTTATAGAAAGTATGTTCTGATTGCTGGTTTTATGCAGTGTTAAAAAAATTGGACTGGAGATCAAACCGATCAAGTTTGGTTTATTAATTTATTGATTTAACCGGTCGAATTAGTTAGTATAATAGATTTATAATTAATAACTCATCTATGTATACATATATATATATATATATAAATTAACACACAAGTAAAAATTTTTTTTTTCTGGAATAGTAAGTAACTTTTCTTATAGGTTTAGATATAATTTCACATTATTATGTACAAATCCAAATATAAAACATGTGTTATTAAAAAAAAATTATTTATTTACATTATAAAAATTAAAGAAAAAATCAACTAACAGCTAAGCCCTATGAAAAGTTGAAAACTAGTACTTCTTTTACTGACATAGGCAAGCCCACTTCTTAAAAAGACAGCTAACTACTTTATTCAATTAAAAGAAAATGTGAAAAGAAAAAATATAGATAGTGACCACTCAATCTCTTTTCACTTTCGTTTTTACGTACCCCTTCCTCCTCCAACTCGTTTTCTCTGCAACATCCTTTCTCCTTTATTCCAGCCTTCTTCACTCCTCCTTTCCCAACTCCTTTTCTCCTCCTTCTATCCTTCATCCTTCTTCCATTATCTTTCTTCTTCTTCCATTCTAACCGATTGCAGCCGCTGCTATCACCTCATGTCGTTGCCGCCACCGCCGCTTCTGGTACAGTGCCTCGAATTCCTTTTTCTGCTTCCTTTATTATCCTCAATTTCTTTTTTTGGAAGTATCATTAATTTCTTTTTGATCTACACAAGCGGTATCACCTCGTTCATTTTCTCTTTGTCTTTCTTCTTCTTCTTTTTCTGACCTTAGCTGAGATGTTCTTTCTTTTTTCCATTTTCAACTTGTAAAAAATTTTTCAAAAATATGAAAACAAAAAACTGGGTCAGTTGCTCGGTTTCCAGTTGAACTGCCCGGGTTTGACCAAGTTTTATCGGTTCTTTCCTTCTACGGTTTTTTGATATAACCAGTTCCTGTCTAACCGTTTCGACCAGCTTGTTGATCCGGTTTTAACAACACTGGTTTTATGTCCTAAAGCTAAATGACTTAAGATTTGCAATTTATATTTATTGGCAGCAGGAACTTAAAAGGTTACATATGAGAGCAATATTTTAGATTAATTATAAAATATTAAAATGAATTAGTTTATGAGATAAATTAATTCTAAGGACATATTATTAAATAAGCTATTGGATTATTAGATCTTCTTCGAACTCATTAGATAGGTTATTATATGAGTTTCAACCACTAGTCCTGAAATTAGGGTTTTACAAGCATTAGTCTTTATTGGAACTCTATGGTTTATAGGAGCTAGCCATTATTAATTGGTGATTGATTTAAGAATAGTTCGTCTAAATATCCTTGGAGGCTGAACATTTGTGCGGTTCATGATCGGAATTACTTGCTATGGATCTGCTACAGAAATAACATGTCTATTCTTTTGCTCATATTATTCGTAGATTACGAAGTTGTTACGAATCCGGCGACCAACAGATAACAGAAACAACCCTAATTACTATTACATGAACCTGTTTACTATTACAGCCTAGATAACGAAGAAACCAGAACCAGAAAGAAGAAGCCTAGTCTATTACAAACTGTTCTTCAGCAGCAGTGGCTCCCAGTTCCAGATCCAAGCAACAACAAACAACAGTTATAACAAATAAACAGTAAATAGAAACAAAGGTCAGATCTTTCTTACCACGAGACCCTTCAAGTCTTGGATATGGACATCAACAGTGGAGGACGAACGAGCTTCGCTCGTTCGGCTTGAGAATCCACAATGCTGGCTGTCCGATGTGTTCTTCCGGTGAAGAACAGTAAACTCCCTCAGTAACCGGTAGCCTCAAACGGGAAAGCTCTCGGTCTCTCTCAACAGAAGGTCCTTTCCTCTTCACTGCGGTCACATACACAGCAACCCGAAGGTCAGCCGGCACCGACTAGCTAGTAAGAGTCCCGAAAGGTCGCACAGAGAACGAGCAGTTGGACTGCTCGAAGAAAGAGAGAGGAGAAGACAGAAGGTCAGAGAGCAAAAGGAAGAGGCGGCACAGCGGAAAGGTGAAAGTGAGAGAGGTAGGGCAAGCTGCAGAGGAAACGAGTATATATATACATTGACTAGTTGCCTGGGCGGGTCGGGTTGAACCCGGCCCGCACCCGACCCGCCCGGCATCATGTCTGCAAGCCCAATCTTTCAGTCACAAGAGGCCTACCAGGTCATAACACATCATTGGGATATTGGGCCAAAGAAGAAGAAAATAAAAGTGAAGGCAGCCCAAAGGGCCAACAAACTCCACCTTGAACTTTATTTTCACTCATTTTTGGCCAACAATGACTCCGAGGAGTCATCCTTCATCTATATGAAGGAGGTCCCTGCACAAAGAAAACTTGTCAGTTGTCACAATTTTAGTACAAAAATCAGCAGGATTATCATTAGTACTAATTTTCTCAATATTAACGAGACCACTTGAAACCTTTTCTCTTATGAAATGATACTTAACATCTATGTGTTTAGTTCTTTAATGATAAACAAGGTTTTTACACAAGTGAAGACAACTTTGACTATCAGTATAAATCACAGCTTTATAATTTAAAACATGCAATTCAAATAGCAAGCCTTGAAGCCAGATGGCTTCCTTGATTGCCTTAGTGGCAGCAATGTATTCAGCCTCCGTAGTCGACAAAGCGACTACAGGCTGTAAGTGTGATTTCCACGATATGCAATTTCCTGCTAAAGTAAAGAAATAAAAAGAGGTAGATTTCCTACCATCCTTATCACCTGCAAAGTCAGAATCCACATATCCTACCAATTCAAAATTATCACACCAATTATGATAAAGAAGACCCCTATCAATGGTCCCATTAATATAACGCAACAACCTGTCCAATGATCCCTCTCCAAGTTTGACATGAATCGGCTAAGAAGGCTTATAGGATAAGCAATAGCAGGTCGGGTAGATATCATAGAATACATGATGGACCCTATAGCCATTCTATAAGGTATATGGGCCATGTCGTTCTTTTCTGTATGGGTTTTGGAGTTTTCTCGGAAAGCTTGAAATGGCTCGCAAGTGGTGTACAAACTGGTTTGCATAAATGCATTGAGAATTTAGAAACAATTTTCTGCAAGAAAAGTTTCTGGGATATGAATAAAGACCTATCAATTCTATTTCTACTGATGTTCATCCCAAGAATTCTAGACGCAGGGCCTAAGTCCTTCATTTCAAATTCGGATTTTAGCAGGGATTTCAGGTGAGTAATCTTATCTCTATGTTTACTAGCAATTAACATATCATCCACATAGAGCAAAAGATAAATAGCAGTTTCAACAGTATCACCAAAGAAATACAAACAGCTATCGTAATTGTTTTTAACAAAACCAGTTTTCAGCATAAAGAGTCAAAGCGTTTATACCATTGCCTAGGAGATTGTTTAAGTCCGTACAAGTACCTTTTCAACAAACATGCCATGTTTTCCTTACCCTTTTTCTCAAAACCTGGAGGTTGACGCATGTAGATGGTCTCCTCAAGTTCCCCATGCAAAAATGCAGTTTTCACATCAAGTTGTTCCAAACCAAGATCATAAAAGGCAACAATTGCAAGTATTATCCTAATTGTTTTATACTTAACAACAAGAGAAAATATTTCATTAAAATCGATGCCCTCAACTTGAGAAAAACCTTTTGCAACCAGCCTAGCCTTGAACCTTGGGGTTTTATCGGCAGATTCTGGCTCTTTGATTTTAAAAATCCATTTGCAATCAATTAATTTTTGCTTTGAGGGTTTTTGAACAAGAGTCCAGGTTTTGTTTTTATAAAGTGAGGACATTTCCTCTTCCATAGCATGCAACCACAGAGAACGGTTAGGACTCTTTAACACATCTGAAAAACACAAAGGTTCTTTTTCTTCAATATATGATGCAGCAGCAAATGCATGAGACGATGTAGGAATAACCATACCTAGCGGGTTTTCTCGTCTCTCTCCTAACCCTATCTCTAGACAGCTGGTAGTCCCTTAGGGCTTGGGCTTGAGCCTCGGGATGATCCTCATCACCCTCATCTGAATTTTCAGATTCAGGCCTGCTGGTTTCAGGCTGCTCACTGGTCGGTATATCCGACGTTCCACTGGTTTCGGGTTGATCGTGAGGTTGTGAAGGTTCGGAGGTGTCCTCCACCTCCACGGGAATATTCCCATCTACAGGAAAGTCACTAGGGCTATCAAGATTGGTTTCCACATTTAGGCAAGGCATTTCTAGTTCATTGCAGACCACATCCCTACTCACAACAACTCTCACCCCCGGCTCACCTTTGAGCCACACTTTATACCCCTTTACCCCACTAGGGTAGTCCAAAAATACTCTCTTCCTTGACCTGGGATCTAACTTACCCTCTTTTTGATGTGCAAAAGCAGCACATCCAAACACTCTAAGGTTTGACAGGTTTGGTGGTTCTCCGGACCACAATTCTAAGGGAGTTTTGAAATTTATGGCTGTTGAGGGTGACCTATTAATGAGGTAGACAACTGTACTTACAACTTCACCCCAGAAAGGTTTTGGGATTCCTGAAGACACCATGAGGCACCTAACCTTATCCATTATCGTACGGTTCATTCTTTCAGCAACTCCGTTTTGCTGAGGATTGTGCCTAACAGTCCTATGGTGAAGTATGCCATACAATGCACACAAATTAGAAAACCTTTTATTGCAAAACTCAAGGCCATTATCTGTCCTAATAGTTTTTAGTTTATTTCCATTTTGATTTTCGGCAAGGCGTTTCCATTCAGAAAACTTTTCAAAAGTTTGATCTTTTGATTTTAACAGAAAGACCCAAACATACCTAGAGAAATCATCAACAACAGATAAGAAATAAACATTCCCACCATACGTTGGGACCTTTTCGGGTCCCCACAAGTCACAATGCACATAATCAAGGACAGAAGTAGACTTGTGTGTGCCTATTGAAAAACTAGTTTTACGCTGTTTTCCAAGAACACATTGGTCACAAAAATCCAAGGATTCAATCTTGTCACCACCTAAAAGATTTTGTTTGTGAAGATGATGAAGACCTTTTTCACTGATGTGGCCAATTCGACGATGCCACAACAGCGTTTTTTCTGGAACGGTTTTGGAAACTAATGCAGATGCATCGTAAACAGTTTTTCCAATCAAATGGTAAAGACCATTCTTTTTAAACCCTTTGAGCATGACCAGCGCTCCTTTGCAAACTTTCATGATCCTGTTTTTGGATTTGTATGAAAAACTATTTGTATCAAAAATACCAAGGGAGATTAGATTCCGACGGAGGTCGGACACATATCTCACCTCGGTTAGTTTTCTGGTCACCCCATCATGCATTTTTATAAAGACAGTTCCAATTCCTTTTATTTCACAAATATGATTATTGCCCATAAAAACTTTTCCGTGTTCAAGAGGTTCAAAATCTGAAAGCCAATGTTTATTTGGTGTCATATGAAAAGTGCATCCTGAATCAAGGATCCAGTGATCAGAAACAGGGGAAAGGGAAGAGGATAACACACAAAACTTCAGAGCACATTGAATTACCATCTAATTCAAAATCGTGAGTTTTGTCTATTTTATCACTCCCTTTACCTTGTTTACGCTGTTTTTCTTCTTTTATCCTTTTAAAATATTTATTTTTCATATGTCCTTCCTTGCCACAGTAAAAACACTTCACTTTCTTATCTCGAGATTTCGATCTTCCTTTACTTTTAGAGGGGTGAATAAGAGGTTCTCTCCGTTCAACCCTCCCTCTCACGTAAAGGTTCTCTCTGTTAGATTTATTTTCTTTCCTTAAATCAAGATCCTTAGATTTTAAAGCGTTTTTAACATCAGCAAGAGTCAAGTCATCCCTACCATACTTAATAGCAGACTTAACATCATTGAAAGATTCAGGCAAGGAATTTAATAAAATCACGGCAATGTTTTCATCAGAAATCTTTTCAACGATGTTTTGTAATTCCAAAACTATTTTGTTTAAGTCGTCGATGTTTTCTGAAAATGATTTAGACCTGCTCATTTTGAAACCAAAAAGCTGTTCTTTCAAGTAGATCTTATTAGATAAAGATTTTCCTAAATAAAGTTTTTCAAGTTTTGTCTATATTTCGAAAGCATTGTCTTTTTCGTCTATTTCCCTTAAAACGTTATCGGTTAAATGCAAGGTGAGGCAACTGTGTGCATCACCAAGTTTTTCAGAAAGCGCTTCGCCCTTCCAAGACTCCGGATACTTTTCGGGGCTACAAATTGCGGGTGTTATTTTATTTTGGACTAAAACAACTTTCATTTTTCTACGCCACATTACGAAATCCGATTTGCCATCAAACTTGTCAGTTTCAATCTTTTGAACAGACATGATTAAATGGCAAATGGGAGTAACTGCTGGCTAGACCAATGAAAGATTTGAAAACAGGAAGTTTTGTCACGAAAAATAAAATGCCCGGATTTTGCTTTGATGAAAAACAGAACAAATCAGTACGTGATACGCAGAATAGTTTATGACCAAAACAGCGCAAATGTACACAAGAATTTAACCGAGGCAGAAACAACAAAAAGACAAAAAAAAAAAAAAACAACCACAGAACGGGATTCGATCACAGATTAAGCAACTAGTGAAAATCACCAAGTCACAGATACTGGGTGTCTCTTGGACTCCCAGTCAGGCTTGGGTTTTGGGCTTTTCCAAAAAAAAAAAATGCCAGAAACAGAACCCAGAGAATACTGCAGCTATGAAGCAGAAATTGGACAGTACCCCAGAAAAACAGAAACAGCTTGTACCGTAACAACTAAGTAGTAGGTTTCACGAGATCAGCAGTAATGGTAAAAACGTTGCGTAAACAGAGGCAACTCCAGGAACAGTTTACCAACGGAACAGCAGCACACAAAAACTAACAGTGATAATGATAAAGAAAGCAGAAGCAGAGAAAATAAAGGAGAAAGGTTTAGAGATTTTCCTTTCTGTCAGATCCCGTGTGAGTCTGACACCGAGTGGTAGCCGGACGGTTGCTCCGACAACCGTGGCTCTGATACCACTGTTACGAATCCGGCGACCAACAGATAACAGAAACAACCCTAATTACTATTACATTAACCTGCTTACTATTACAGCCCAGATAACGAAGAAACCAGAACCAGAAAGAAGAAGCCTAGTCTATTACAAACTGTTCTTCAGCAGCAGTGGCTCCCAGTTCCAGATCCAAGCAACAGCAAACAACAGTTATAACAAATAAACAGTAAATAGAAATAAAGGTCGGATCTTTCTTACCACGAGACCCTTCAGGTCTCGGATATGGACATCAACAGTGGAGGACGAACGAGCTTCGCTCGTTCGGCTTGAGAATCCACAATGCTGGCTGTCCGATGTGTTCTTCCGGTGAAGAACAGTAAACTCCCTCAGTAACCGGTAGCCTCAAACGGGAAAGCTCTCGGTCTCTCTCAACAGAAGGTCCTTTCCTCTTCACTGCGGTCACATACACAGCAACCCGAAGGTCAGCCGGCACCGACTAGCTAGTAAGAGTCCCGAAGGGTCGCACAGAGAACGAGCAGTTTGACTGCTCGAAGAAAGAGAGAGGAGAAGACAGAAGGTTAGAGAGCAAAAGGAAGAGGCGGCACCGCGGAGAGGTGAAAGTGAGAGAGATAGGGCAAGCTGCAGAGAAAGCGAGTATATATATATTGACTAGTCGCCTGGGCGGGTCGGGTTGAACCCGGCCCGCCCGGCATCATGTCTGCCAGCCCAATCTTTCAGTCACAAGAGGCCCACCAGGTCATAACACATCATTGGGATATTGGGCAAAAGAAGAAGAAAATAAAAGTGAAGGCAGCCCAAAGGGCCAACAGAAGTAATTCTGTCATGAAATTAGTGTATGTTTTTTTCTTTGCGTGTATAATTGATTCACTTACAGTGGTACTAGAGCCGATATTGTTTATCTATGTTTGATATTTAGATATTTATTGTCATGAATTTGAATAGTTTATATGTGTATAATCTGTGGAGGACCTTTTACTAATTGATTTTAAAAACCGTTGAAGAAAAAAAGTTGTCCTTAGAACGACAGTAGTAGACCAATTTTTTTTGAATGAATTTGCTTTGGATCTCAATGAATTAGAGTTCATTAAGAGTTGAGCCAATATGTTATAATTGATTCAAAATTCAAAGGAGTTTGAACTTTTTGGAAAAAAAAATGCCTTTTCACCTTTAGGCAATTGACAGATTTTAACCCAAATTAAAAGTCAATGATGTTCATGAAGAGTTCATGAAAACACTTAAAAGAGAAGTTTTCAAAATAAATTAGAAAGAAATCTTCGACGCCGTTTGGCGGTAAAAAAAAAAAAAAAAGAAAAGAGAGTTTGTGGCTTTTAAATAACTTGATCGGGTGTATCTAATTTAGCTTTAATTGAATTTGAATCAATTTATTTTGAGTGGGTCTTGAATGGTCAATGACGCCTCAAGCAGCAGAGCCATATTATTGCAATTTGAGTCAATTAGATTAAATTGAACATAATTGTCTTTTGTCAGCACTTTAGGCATAAATGGCATCCATGAAAAGTTCATGGTGGGGAAAAAGGAATGATTCAAAGAACTGTTTTGCTCTCATCCATTTATTAAAAAAAAAAATTTAGTTGATTCCATCTGCCAGGGAAGAGTTTCATGAAAACGAGATTTTAATGGTAAATCACTGTTTTTAAAGAATTAATATATTGCTAGACAAAAATGAAGAGTTCATGGAGTTTGGACTTTTACACAATATTAGCTTTTTTCACAAGTTTTATTTATTCATAATTTTATTTACCGTTTATTTTCTTGACAAAATCTATTTACAAAAAGGCTTTAATGTATTATTTTTATTACAAAACCATTTGGATTTATTATTGTAATAATCCAATTGAAGATTTCTCAATTTAGATGTGATTTAAATTTAGAAGTTTTTATTTTTAATGTGATTTAAGACTTATAGTTAATTCATTTTTGGATTAACGTAAGAGTTCCTAAATTTTACAAAAAGTTGGATCTTCTAATGTGATTAGATGATGTTATATACATAGGTCCATGATTTGATATTAAATATGTTTTAACATGTAATATTTAATTTGATTATTTGATTACTTGTTAAATGTACAACATGATTATGCATATTTGGGTCTTCTAATATGTATAGATCATGTTATATACATAGATCCATAATTTGATATTAAATGTGTTTTGACGTGTAATATTTAATTTGATTACTTGTTAAATGTACTACATGATTACGTATATTTGATCTGTAAGTGATAGTCTAATATGCTTACATGAATGCAAAATTTTATGAAAATGAGTATGTTGATATTATGAAGAGACCTTATTATATCTTAAAATCCCTTAATGAAGTATTAAATCTTTATCCTTTCATTATTATAGCATAATATTTGTTATTGTGAGAATCAAGTTGTTTGGTCAACTGACCATTATTTTATCGATAAAAATGGGTTATACTTCAAGAATATGTAATTTGTTGAGATTTGTTTAAGGTTATATATTTTTTAGGTAAGTATTAGGAGACACATTTGATATGCTTGCCAAAAGCTGGTAACCTAATGGTTTAGGAATTGCAATAGTTGTAATTGATAAATGTAATATACTCTATAACATTATTTTGATTTGTTTGGAATAACTCAATGTCAAAATAATTTAATGCATGTCCTAACTCACTAGGAAATATGAGATAATTCTCGAATTAATATTTAAGAGTTATTGATTTGAATAAAATAGTGGGAGAAAAATCGTATATATAATTCATATCTTATATTTTATTTTGTTTATTGCATAAATATTATTTTATTTATTCTATATTCATTATTATAGAAATATGAATAATCATAATGTTGATATGTATGATGTGTTCCAAGACACTAAGCTGAATTGTTCAAAATTTTGAAATTGCAACAAAAATTGTGAGAATAGTTCTCGGATTAATATTAAAAAAAAAAAAAAACCTTTATATTCTTAATATGCCTATTCCTAAAGAGCCTCTTACTGATGCTGGTAAGGCAATTCAAGATACTTATTTGCAGTATAAAGAGGCTAATAAGCTAGTTTGATGTATCATGCTAGCTTCTATAATTTTTAGTTGCAAAAAGAACATGAAAATCTTGATGCTTATATAATGACGTAACAATTGAAATCATTGTATGATAAGCACAAGAGAAATTGAATATATGAGATAGCTTAGGAGCAGTATCAATGCTGAATGGTAAAAGGATCTTCAGTTGCATTGATATACTAAAGATGATAGGCCTCATTAAAAAAAATGGAGTCTTTGAGACAAATTATGTATCATGATTCAAATGTTGATATGATACTCCAGTCTTTGCATCCAAGCATTTTTTTTAGTTTGTCATAAATTTCCATGTACAAAGTTGAGACCACTACCTTGGCTTATTTGCTTAATATGCTTTTGACACATAAGAAGCAATGTTAAAGGAAGAAGGGTTAAAAAGCACAAGTTTTGATGGTTGGTTCTTCCAAGAAAAATTTAAAAAAAAAAAATTGGAAGAAAGGTAAAGTTAGTCATAAGAAGACTAAATATGCTACCCTCAAAGTTTAATGTGTGTTTACGAAGGATAAAAATGATAAGGGTACATGCTTTTATTATGGCAAAGATGGCCATTGGAAGAGAAACTCCAGAGAATCTTGGATAGCCTGAAGAAGTTTGATGAATCTTCAAATTTAGGTATGATATCCATGATTTAAATCAATGTATCTACTTCTAATTAAAAAAAAAAAATTCGATATTGGATTTGGATCTCATACTTGTAAAAATATGAAAGCTCTGAAAAGAAGAAGAGGGTTTGCAAAAGAAAAAAATAAACCTGCGCGTAGGATATGGAACAAAGTCGCTACATTAGTCGTAGGAATTTATTTTATTAATTGGCCTAATTGATTGCTTTTAGAATTAAAAAATTGTTATTTGTTCCGGCTATTATCGAAAAATACTATTTCTATTTCATGTTTGGACATGGATGGTTTTACTATCATATAAAAGGATAACTGTTATTCTTTATTTCACAATAATGTCTTATGGTGATGGTACATTGATTAATGGTTTTTATTAGAAAATTCAATATTAAACATTGGAGCCAAAATACTCAAAATGATAATTTAAAACAGTGATAAAATCATTGGTGTTGTAAACTTGGCCATATAAATGAGAATCACATAATAAAATTAAATACTATAGTTTTTTTGGTGTTATTTGATTATGAATTATATGAAATATGCGAGTCTTATTTTAAAAAAATGATCAAAACCCTTTTTAGTGAAAAAGTTGAAAGGTCTATTGAATTACTAGTCCTTATATATATATATATATTGATGTATGTGGTCCAATGTTTAGTTCAAGCTAGATGTAAATTTTCATACTTCATTAATTTTACTGTTGATCATTTTCGATATGGTCATGTGTACTCTTAAAAGTGCAAGTTTGAATCCTTTGAAAAGCTTAAAGACTATAAAAATGAAGTTGAAAAACAACTTGATAAAATATTAAAATGCTTCAATCTGATTGAGGTGGAGAATATTTAAGCCAAGAATTTCAGAATTATTTTATGAGAATGAGATTATTTCCCAATGGATACATTATATGCACCACAATTAAATGGTGTATTTGAAAGAAGAAATAAAATCCTATTGGATATGGTTCAATCCATGTTGGCTTATGCAGATTTACCCAAATACTATTGATTTATGCTCTTGAAACTGCTTCTAATCTTTAAGTTGTGTTCCATCTAAAAGTGCTAATTCTACACTATATTAGATATGACATGGTAGAAAATCAAACTTATCAGATAAGTTTTGGGGATGTCGTGTCTTTGTTAAAAAGGTAGTATCAGATGAGCTCTATGCCAAGTTTGATAACTATTTGTTTGTAGATTATCCAAATAGACGCATTAGATATTATTTTTACAATCCCAATGAGCAAAAAATTGTTTTCTCAAAAGATGCAACTTTTCTAGAGAGAGTTTCTTTTATAAAATCCATTGGGGGTAAAGTAGAGATTAAAGAAATTCAAAAAACATAAACAATTAGGACACATGAAATGGAACAAAATAAACTTCTACTACATGATGATGTGGCACAAGAGGAAGTTTTGGATATGCAAGTTACTTACAAAACTATTAGGATAAGCATCAAAGAGTAATGTTTTGGCACAGAATTAAAATGCAAAGCTTTGACTGTAGGAGAACATATACAATTAGAGTTACCGAAACTATGGCAATCAATCAGCTAATTACAATCCTACTAATAATTTTTAACCGTATAGAAAATAGGTAATAATATATTCAATGATACACTTTTTATATGCAACATCCCCCTCTAGTTGGAGCGTGCGAATTGCAAGCCCAACTTGATCAAGAAAAAGTGAAACTGCGGCTATCCCAAGATGTCAGCAGATTGAGCAGTAGTAGAGATATAAGTTGGAGAAATACGGTGGGCTTGAAATTTATCATGGACGAGGTCACAATCGATCTCAATGTGCTTGGGTCGTTCGTAAAAACATGATTGGAAGAAATGCAGAGAGTTGCTTGATTATCCTAGTTGAATCGAGCCTAGTAGACTCCCTGTTCCACTCATTCCCTACGTCAGCTGTTTGATCGGGCAAAATAATGGTGTGGGATTGGGTTGTGGAACTCGAAGATCACGTAGAAGATGCCTCAACAATTTCAATTCATAGCAACTGGTGGCCATGGATCGATATTCTACCTCAGCAGAAGAGTGGGAAACAGTATGTTGTTTTTTGGATTTCCAGGAAATCGGAGACTGCCTTAAAGAAACAAAGAAACTGATAAAAAGGTGTTGAATGATAGGAAAACTGGCCTAATCAGAGTCACTTATGCCTGGAGCTATAAATCAAAATTTTCTCGAAGAAAAAGACATTCTCCAAGTATACTTTAGATGTAGCGAAGGACACGGAGAGATGCATCGCAGTGATCCTGCCGAGGCATCCTGCCGAGGCTGATGCATAAATTGAGATAAAACTTTCATAGAATAGGCCAAGTCTTGTCTGGTAATAGTTAGATAGATAAGTCGAGCCACCAGGCGTTGATAAGACTCTAGATTTGACAGTAGAGTACCTTTAGCTGATGTGAACTTCTTTAGGCTTGTTTAGAGTTCATCCTTTGCCCAAGAATCTTCTCTCCTTAAGGGCAACTTTGAATGGTTGAAATTAGAAGCTTTTATCAATGAAAAGGAAAATTGCAGTAACCTAAATACAAAAACTCCCTTTCTAGAAGAGGAATTAACAATAGTTATAGGAACTATCACTTACCCCTCATTCACAAGGAATACCTAATCCTTGGCAACACTAACTAAAGGGTTAGAACCTTTAAGTAATATAGGATTTGGAGAGAACAAGAACTCTTGAATTCCAATTCAAGAATAACTTACCTAAATTACAAATAGAATACTTAATTTACAAGGAAGAAGAAAAAACACTAGGAACTTTAGTTTCTCTCTCAAAATATCTTAACTCAATAATTTTCTTCATTGTCTTCCGAAATGGCTGAAAAGAAGTATATATAGGTCCCTTGGTGATTAGCACCAAGCCCAAGCTCCTAACTGAGCTCAAGAAAGGTAAATGGGCACCTTAGACCATCTAATTACATGTCTGGGATTTAAGAAACAAAGTTTGGAAGTCAAAATAAGTTTAAAATTAACAATTGGTTGTTGTAGCTGAAACCTACTGTTGATAATTGGCCCCAACAAACTGTTGGCGATATGCTTTGTTCTCTTGGCCATCTTGGAATAGAGACCTATCATCAACAGTATGTCCAACCCTAAGTCCACGGTAGGGTGTCTTTATGAGGATAATTGTAATTTGAGCTCTTTAAGTCTTCTACACTTGCTTCTTTTGGTTCCTTCTTGTGCACCATGAACATTAGGAGTATTTTGGTGCCTCTTCGGTCTACATCTTCTTATTCTAATATATTCCACGTACAATCTTGAAAGTGCTTCCCAAGCAAAGCCAACAGTTCTTTGTTCTCCTCTTCTATCTTCCTTGCCGTCGATCTTGTATCCGGTCCTTGAAAGATCTCCACGTTCTCATGCTCATCCTAGGTCATGTCATATCCCTTCTCTTTAAAATGTTTCGTCCTCGAATCTATTCCATCAAATAACCACACGAGGTAGGCAACATTAGAAGTGAAAACATTCAAAAGAGCAATACTATGAACATTACTAAAGCACTCAAGAATTAGAAGAGTATAAGCAAGTAATGCATCAAGTTTTTCGAACATCTTCTCAACACCAAAATAATTTCACAAGTGTCATACTTCCTTAAATGGTCTATGAAATTCAAAAGTAGTGTAGACATAAAAGTTTAAGGCATAATCAACCATGAAAGGTTTTAGAACACACGACCAAGACTTCACAAGATTTCTTGGAAGAAGAACAAAGGTAGGAACATGGAAATCTTGTAAATCACTCACTTCAACAAGGATTTCCCACACTTCTTTGAAGGATAATGAAATGTGAAGCTTAGATTTTGAAAAGAGTATAAGGTAAAGCACAAGACGTTTTGTAGAAACTTGGATTTCCAATTAAAAAGTGTTCTTTCAAATGTTTGAGTAAAGAATTGGAAAAGGAAATTTCATAGGCACATTATCCTTGACAAACTTTCGAAAGGAGAGTTGGCATCATAATATTTAAATGGAGAATGGGTAAAGGGACTTTATCTTGGTCGAATGTTAGAAACAATGCATTGAATTCAAGAATTTGATAATGCTCTTCTTTGAAAGAATGGTGGTAATGAAAATGTTGATTCCAACAAAAATAAAGAGCATTTGAAAATGAAGAATATCTTTTATGCTTCAACAACTCCATCACTTCAAAATTAAAAGGAGAAGTAGTCACAAGGTTTTGAAAATCATAATATCCTCTATACTCCTTCAAGAAACTTGTATCATTTTCAAACTCTAAAAGTAACTCAAGAAAATGAAAAGTTTGAAATGTCTCTCCCAAGAAGATATAAGTAAACAAAAATTACTTACCATAGGAACTCCAAAGCATTTGGACATGAAGGATAAACCTTGTACTTCCTAAAGCCGGCACTTGAAAACTGAGGTGAGTAGAAATAGAAAACAAAGTTTTCAATGCCCCAAGATCCTCTATCATCCCCTTTAAAGCCCATTTTCTTTAAGAATTCTTTAAAGGTAGATGATAGTACAACATTCCATCAAACCCAAATTAAACAAATATAGCCCAAAATTTCTTCCAAAAACTAGCAAGTGCAATGGACAACTTCAAAAACAACTCCTTGAAAGGAAAGTAGTGGTAAATATTTCCTCCCAACAATCTCATCCAAATTGGTTTGCAACATTAGATTCCAAAATCTTACAAAAATTAGTTTTAATCATTTTAAAAAAGACCCCATTTGGGTTTCAAAGCCTTTGACAATAAGAACTCTTTGTAATGCAAATGAAAGAATTTGAAACCAAATGCCTTTTCAAACAAAGTTTTAAAAGACCTCTCCACAATGAGAAATTTAGGCCATTGACAAGAGTTCTCAAATAAACCGTTCATAATCCACAAAGGTTTGTCCACAAGAGTATGCTCAACAAGATTCTTCACATAAGTATCAAGAGAAGTCAACACGCATTCAAAATGCAACTACTCCCCCTTGAAACTTAACAGAAAGATAACTAAGTCAAGAAATCAAGGAACCATCAAACCCATAAGAATTGTTTTCAAGAAAACCAAACGTATGATGATTAGTATCCCCTAATGAATCACAATATTCCATGGTTTAACATCGTTTGGAACAAAGAAAAGAATATCACGAGAAATGTCTTTAACCACTAAGAAATGATTTCTATCTAGAGTAACAACTTGATATGGCACATTAACAGATAAAGAATGAACCCTTTGTCCCATAACATCACAAAATAGCAACTTAACTTCCTCATAGTAATAATAAGAAATGTAACGAGCATAGGAGAAAGAACATGCACGACCAAATTCACGAAGGACATAAGCATTTAAGAACAATTTCAACTCTTTAAAGGAAAACACAAGGTAGGAGAAAAATAAGTTTGTAGGGAAACTCATTGATGGGTTTTCTTGGCATAAGAATAGTTTTCTTTCAGTGCCCTCTCCTTGGCCTTCGAACTGCTTGGAATGCCTCCCTCTAAGCTTTGATGTTAAAATGTAAGCATGATGAAGAGAATTCCTATCGGAGAACAAGTGCAAAAGAGCAAGACTTAGTGTCTTTACTAAAGTGATCAAAACATGAGCATGAAGGAGGAGGGAAGCTTATTATATCGCAGGTGTAGTAGTCCAACTTCCTTTCATTCTCCATGTTTTGCCTTCAAAATTTCTGCATGTATAAAAATCATTAACAAGAAAAGAGTTAATTTCGTTAGTAAGAAAATTCACTTCCTCACTTTTTTCAATTGACACTTTCTCTTTTTCTTATTTCTCTTTTTATAACTCTCTTGTTTTACTATGTGGCTTTCATCTTCTTTCATTAGATCACTTTTCTCAAGCTCGCTCTCCTTTTCTTTTGAGCACACATTTCTCTCACTTTCTCTTGAAAGAATAGAATTGGAATTAAGAATACGCAATCTCTCAATTATTCTCTCTTGTTTTTCCACTCTCTCTTTTTCTTTAATTTCGATGCTCTCCTCTCTTTCAACGTTCTTCTCAATCATGATATCACATTACCCTCATTAGAAATCTCTTCTTCGACATTTGTTTCAACACTTTCTTCAAATTTTTAGCTTTTGCTCATAAAGTTCCTTTGCTCTTGGAAGTTCATAACCATTGATAGTTTCACGGGTTCCACCTTTGCAACTACTTGAGATGGCATAGATAGTTGTTCTTCCCTACATCTTTTAGTCTGCTTGATGTTTCTTTCCTTTTTCTCATCCTCAAATATCCTTAACCTTTCTTTCAACTTTTTCTCTTTATATACTTGGTGAGGTGCCAAAGACTAAAGAGTGAATCTCTTTCCATTCCTAGTGATGTCGGTAGCATTCTTGACTCCATCATGATTAGCTCTTTTATCATACATCCAAGGATATCCAAACAATAGGTGGCTCGCTTGCGTGGGTGCTACATCACATAATACTTCGTTTTAAACATTCCCAAAGGGATAGTCACCCATACTTGTTTGGTAAGTTTGATCCCAACACGATCATCTAACCATTGACACATGTAAGGACTAGAATGATCAAGAAAGGACAAACTCAATTTTTCTATAAGATAAGTACTAGCCATATTAACATGATTACAACTATTAATAGCAAGGATTACAAATTTGTCTTGTAGTTTGCACCTGGTATGGAATGAATGCTGTCTTTGATACTCAGTCCTATAGACATTTTCTTCAAACAATTCCTTATGCTTAACTTCTCTACCACAACTTTAATTACCATAGTCATAACTATCATGATAACTTTTATAGTAATCATAAGGACTATTCTCACAATAATAATATGTATCATTAACTCCTTCATAATCCCCATAATCATCTAAGGACTATGATCAAAAGTTTTAGTATGAGAAGATAAGTTACCAATTCCCATTTGTCTCCTATGAGTGAAGTTTCCATCTGTATGCTTGCTTCCACAGTAAATATTCCCACATTAATCACCATCCTCATAGAAGTTAGACCTTTATCTTGCAAGCTTGGAATAAGCCATCTCTTGTCTTCTCATTGCTTACGTCCTTTGTCATGATGAGTTAGTCCAAGAGTACCCCATTCGATGGCTTGTTAAACCTGCACAAAACATTAGACAACAAGAAGGAAGGACCTTGCCACTTCCTAAGTACATCTCTCGACTTTGATTTGCTAAAACCTCATGTTTGTCAATTACTCTCTATGGCTTTTGTAAAAAAACTAGTCTCACTCTCTTGCCTCTTACTATTCCTCACTCACTAAAGTTTTTTAATAGCTTCTAGGTCTTCCAAGTTACTAAGCAATTCCACAAGGGGTTCAAGCATACAATTCTCAAATGACAAGAAGTCAAAGACTAAGAGAAATTTTCGCAAACACTTAGAGTGCATAGAATTTCAAAAACCAATAACAAGAGTATGATCCAATAAAAGTGTTCAATCCCCACGAAGAAAGAGCAAAGAACTTAGCAATCTGATCAAATAATTGATTCAAATCAAAGCAAGGACAATTTCAAGCAACAATCAAGAAGTTAAGAGTACTAGTAAAAATTTTCAGAAAACAGAGCAAGAATTCACGTTGTGCCATTTTTGTAATAACTTCAAGAATATAACTCCAAATCAGTACATTTTTCCCAGAAATGTTCCTAACTTGTTGAGGATGAGTTTGGGCACAAATTGCAATAAAAATCATGTTGGAATCCTTAGGAAAAAACAAATAAAATAAAACTACGGAAAACCACCAACAGGATCTGCACATACTAGAAAAACTGATTGGGTAGAAATTACCTCAATGTTTTTAATTGTTCCGTGTGGAGGCGCTACTGTTTACGCTTCGCCCTCTACTGGTATCCGCGCGATGAACTCCTCTGCAAGCGATCGGGATGCTAGCCCCTTCTGTGTTCTGAAAACTGTTTAGCACTAATCCTGACTATCTGTTAATAGGTCGAATTTAGGAGAGAGGGAGGTAGATACTATATCGCCGTTTCAGGGTTTAGGGTTTTGTTTTTTTTATAATCAGATAAAGACAGCCATAGAGAAAAGGTTAATATAACATTTTATAGCGGTTAATATCAAAACCCTAATTGTCATCTAATGACAGTTTAATCTTGTTCGTCTATTCCTATAATATCCAGCGGTTGGATGAGTAATATTAAGTAATTAATTTCATTTATTCGATAAATAAAATTAGTTACTTATTAACTTACCAGAAACTACAACGTGGAATCTGATTCCCCTTTTGCATACGTTCAACGAATCTGGACACAATCTAGATTCATTGAATGTGGACATTATGCTCACAAGATCGTCTATGCGTGTGACCCTGTAGGTTTACTTAACATTGGCAGTGAATGAAAAATGTCCTAGACATTTATTCACAAAACATAAGCGGCCTCTAGCAAGACATTATGCTTACCCAAGTTAAGTAAAAGCAATAATAACCTAGCATCAGATTTAATATTTAGTCCTTTTGTCACACGATATCCTAATTAAGTATAAGGCATGGACCGAGTCATCCTTATAAAACTTAATTAACCATTAAATTGATCACAGGCAGACTGTTCCAACAAATAATATTAATAACACATTATTAATACTTATTTGAGCATGGCCATGCATATTTTCTAGTCTTCCTTATCAAGGGGCCCATGGATATCTCTCTCTAATAAAAGAGGGACAGATCCCTTTCACTATCTCCAATATTCAAGCGATGACAAGAAAATAAGCCAACCAATAGTCATAATAATCACCTAATTAAAAGTGACGTTTGACTACGTCAAAACATATTTTCTCCCCATGCAAGAAGCATTAGAAACATTAGGTTAAAGGACACCAAATATAAAATTGAGAAGAAATACTTTTAACTTAAACCCATGCAATATTTCTTCTTCACTTTGGGTCATGTCCAATATAATATTCTCAATACGTATTTATGAATTGATTTTATATCTCATATTCATGATCAGTTAAACTTGACCATCAATCAACTTCACACTAATTTAATAATACAAGATGTAGTAAAACTAGGAACAAATAATAATAGTATTTTATTAGCTATAAGGGTTTTACTATCAAGTCAAATACTTGATGACCAAGAGCATAAGATACAATTCAAAATACATGCTTCATAAATTATAAATGTGAGTCAATTGGTTTTAGGGCATATACTAACAATCTCCCACTTGTTCTACTACCAATTTGACATGACTCTCGAACCCATTGACCTAGTATGACTCTCATGCTTAAGTTGTGTGAGTGGCTTTGTCAATGGATCTGCGACATTGTCATTGGTGTCTACTTTGCAAATTTTAACATCTCCACGCTCAATAATTCTCAAATGAGATGGAAACGCCTGAGAATATGTTTGGATCGTTGATGAGATCTACGTTCCTTAGCTTGTGCAATGCCTCCTGTATTATCACAATATAGGTCCACTGGTTTCACAATGCTAGGAATCACTCCTAGTTCTGTGATGAACTTTCAGATCCAAACTGCCTCTTTGGCTACATAAGAAGCAGCCACATACTCAACCTCTGTAGTAGAATCGGCCACGGTATCTTGCTTTGAACTCCTCCAGCTAACAACACCTCTATTCAAACAAAACACAAATCCAAATTGCGATCTAAAATCATCTACATCAGTCTGAAATCTAGCATCCGTGTAACCATTTACAATAAGCTCTCCTTCCTGACCTCCGTAGATAAAAAACATCTCTTTAGTCCTTTTTAAGTACTTTAGAATTTTTTTACTGCAGTCCAATGTGGTTCACTAGGATTTGACTGGAATCTGCTAGTCATGCTTAATGCATACGAGACATCTGGGCGAGTGCATAACATGGGGTACATGATAGATCCAATTGCGGAAGCGTAAGGAATCTTACTCATGCGTTCTGTATCCTCCCTTGTGGTAGGACTTTGAGACTTACTGAGTTTAACGCCATGTGACATTAGCAAGAATCCTCTCTTAGGATCTTGCATACTGAACCTTTTTAGTACCTTGTCAATATATCCACTCTGACTTAGGCCAATTAGGTTTTTAGATCTATCTCTATAGACCCTATGCCTAGAATATAGGCTGCTTCGCCTAAATCTTTCATTGAAAAACACTTTCCCAACCAAGTTTTTACACGTTGCAAAGTGGGGATGTCATTCCCAATTAACAAGATGTCATCGACATAGAGGACTAAGAAGACTACTCCACTTTTTGTAACTCTTTTGTACACACAAGGTTCATCATCCTTCTTGATGAAATTGAATTCTTTAATTGCTTCATCAAAACGAAGATTCCAACTTCGAGATGCTTGCTTCAAGCCATAAATGGATCTTTGAAGTTTACACACTTTACAAGAATTTGAAGGATGAATAAAACCTTGAGGTTGTGTCCTATACACATTCTCTAGTAGATTTCCATTAAGAAAAGCCGTTTTAACATCTATTTGCCATATTTCATAATCATAATATGCTGCAATGGCAAGTAGAATTCTGATTGACTTAAGCATTACAATAGGAGAAAAGGTTTCGTCATAGTCTATACCATGAGTTTGTCTATAACCTTTTGCTACTAGTCGTGCTTTGTAAGTGTGCACATTGTCATCCATGTCAGTCTTCTTTTTGAAAACCCATTTACACCCTATGGTCTTGTAACCTTCAGGTGGATCAATCAAAGTCCAAACATGATTGTTATGCATGGATTGCATTTCTGATTGTATAGCCGCTAGCCGTTTGCTAGATTCAGAACTATGAATAGCATCTTGGTAGGAATTAGGTTCACCTTGATCAATAAGATCAACATTATGATCCTCAGTCACAAGAAATCTATATCTCTATGGTATCTGAGGAATCCTACCAGACCTTCTTGGGCCTTGTGTCAATGGTTCAGGCTCAGTATGAATACGTGAGTCCAATTGAGTGTCCATACTCGGTTCAGAAATGGTCTGCTGTCCTTGAGCTTCTTCAAGATTGATTCTACTCCCACTGACTCTTTTTGAAAATGAATTCCCTTTCAAGGAAAACTCCGTTCCGAGCAGCAAACACTTTGTTTTCAGATGGAAGATAGAAATAATATCCTTTAGTTTCCTTAGGATACCCCACAAACAGACACTTATCAGATTTGGGTGCTAGTTTTTCAGATAATGATCGCTTCACATAAGCATCACATCCCCAAATTTTGAGAAACGCTAAACTAGGTTGTTTCCCGGTCCATATCTCATATGGTGTCTTCTGAACAACTTTAGACGAAACTCTATTTAATATGAATGCAGCAGTTTCTAGAGCATAACCCCAAAAAGAAATTGGAAGATCTGTTTGACTCATTATAGGTCGAACCATATCTAATAGAGTTCGATTTCTGCGCTCAGACACACCATTCCGTTGTGGTGTTCCTAGAGGAGTTAATTGTGATACTATCCCACAATTTTTTAGATGTTCGTCAAATTCTTGGCCTAAGTATTGACCATCTCGATCTGATCGAAGTAATTTGATACTCCTTCCAAGTTGATTCTGTAGTTCATTTTGAAATTCCTTAAACTTTTGAAAGGAATCAAATTTATGTTTAATTAGATAGACATAACCATATCTACTGAAATCATCTGTGAATATAATGAAATACTGAAAACCTCCTCTGGCTTGTGTGTTCATTGGTCCATATACATCAGTATGTATAAGTTCCAATAAATCGGTAGCCCTTTCACTTTGTCCTGTAAATGGACTTTTAGTCATTTTTCCCAACAAACAAGAATCGCATTTTTCATAAGGCTAAATGTCGAATGAAGATAAAAGTCCGTCTTGATGGAGTTTGGATATGCGTTTCTCATTTATGTGGCCCAAACGACAATGTCAGAAGTAAGTTTGATTTAAATCATTAGATTTAGATTTCTTTGTATTTATGTTATAGATGGGCTTACTAATGGAATCATGTAGGTTAAGAATGTAAAGTCCATTACATAAAGAGGCATCCCCATATAAAATACCATTTTTATAAATAGAACTTTTACCGTTCTTAGTATTAAACTCAAAACCATCAATATCCAAACAAGAAACTGAAATGATGTTCCTACTCATAGCAGGAACATAATAACAATCCTTAAGTTCAATTATAAGCCCAGTAGGCAAAAGTAAATCAAGTGTCCCTACAGCTACAGCAGCAACTTTTGCTCCATTTACAACTCGTAGATCCACCTCTCCCTTTGCCAAAGATCTACTCCTTTTGAGTCCCTACACATTTACACAAATGTGAGCTCCACATCCGGTATCTAATACCCATGAAGTAGGAGTAGACATATTAATTTCTATAACGAAAATACATGAAGCGGCAGTCTCACTGGCCTTTTGCTTCTTCTTTTCTTCCAAGTAGAGCTTGCAATTCCTCTTCCAATGACCAGGTTCATTGCAGTGGAAGCAAGTCCCTTCCTTTGGTGGTTTAACCTTGGGCTTGGGCTTCTGCTTGCCTTTACCCTTTTTGGCCATATCTTTTCCCTTTCCCTTTCCCTTGTTCTTGTTGAACTGCCCCTTCTGAACCATCAAAACATTAGGAGTAGACTTCCTAATGTTTTGTTCAGCCTGCTTGAGCATCCCATGCAATTCATTTATGGACTTTTCCATATTATGCATATTGAAGTTCATGACAAACTAATCATAGTCAGAGGTCAAAGAGGCAAAGATCATATCAGTAGCCAAGTCATGACTTACAGGTGCTCCAAGTTTTTCAAGCTGATCAAAATACCCTTTCATCTTAAGGACATGAGCACTAATTGAAGTGCCAGGGGTCATTTTGCAGCTATTCAACGTCTTAGTGGTAAGATATCTCTCTTGACGTGCCTGCTCTTGGAACATTTCCTTGAGCTGTTTTATCATCTCATAAGCCTCAACTTCCTCGAATTGCTTTTGTAACTCAGATTCCATTGTAGCCAACATGAGACATGTCACATCGTTAGAATAATCCTAGTGCTTACTATAAGCATCCTTTTCGACTCTAGGGGCATTGTTAGCTGGTTGATTAGGGATAGGTTCTCAAGTACATATAGCTTTCTTTTCTTGTTTAAGGACAATCCTTAAATTTCGTGACCAATCAAGAAAGTTAGTCCCACTAAGCTTATTCTTTTCAAGCACGTATCACAACGATGTGTTTGAATTGTTTGAGGCCATTATCTACATAGAATTTGCAAAGTAAAATTAAATAAATGAAGCATTAATTTTTTTTTTTTTTGAAATATTCAACACTTGATATAAATCATGGGTAGAAAAATTCATTTTATTCTAATCATAAGTAAGCTTTGGCTTAACACCCATAATTAGAGAAAAATGGATTAATGGGATTTACATCTATATGTACCGGCAAAATCCCATATGATGCCCTTGGCTCAAAACCGTTTTGATAGCCTAGTTAAGCCAAACCATTCCAAGCATATGGAAATCACCATTTTCCATCTTCCCCTACTTAGGTAACCATTTATCTCTTGCTTTGGCAATGAGACAAAATGATGATCCAAGCATGGAGAAGTGCTTATGATCATGGGAGGCATTTTACGACTTAATTTTTTCATGGTTTCAAAAACCTTCTTCCTTTTATTTATATATTATTTCATAAAACATATATCCAAAAAAAAAAAAAAAGGAAATGAACTAAACATCACATGCATAATATATACATAGAATAAAACGTGTCATAGAATGGCCCCAATCCTATATTGACTTCCACGAGCCTCATGGAAGTCAAAGGTCAATCTAGGTAAGTCTTCATCTCCATGAGCTTGCCTCCAACGTCTTGGCCTTCTAATCTTGTTACATAGGACAGAAAAACATACATAGGAATAGGAAATAGAATTAACCTATTCTAGTAAAGCTTGATAATATTATATCAAAGAAAACGACAACACGTAGGCCTTATTTAAAAACATTACAACCCATTAACAAAAAAAAACCAATCAATCACAAGAGGTAAAGGGCCATGCTATGCACCATGCATCTAAAGATAGAAAGAAGCATGCCAAAAACAACAAGGCGGTTCCTGGGGGCGAAGCCCCCAGATGAAAACGGCGGTCCCGCGGGGGTTCTAGGGGGTAGCGCCCCCGGAAAGAAAAAACGATTTTTTCTTTCTAACTTATTGAATGAGTTATTGCCGTCATAACCCCTAAAATCATGCCGCCAAAAAATTTTGTTTAACAGTCAATCATTAAATTATGTGTTTCTGCATATTAGTTTAACAATTAAATTGCACATATTATAGCCTGTATGCCAAACAATTTGGCGGTAGCAACATTCTATTTATTTAATCGCATTAATAAGTAAAACATAATATGGTATTTGTGAATCCTATAATTTAATTTACTCTGATTATTACACTAATCAGAAACCTTACTATAAGGCCGATTGAAAACAACACATGTAATCAAAGCGGTAACAGATAAAATCAGTAAAACTAGTATGCACGGGGCTCTGATACCACTGTTGGAATCCGTAGGCAAAAACAAATAAAATAAAACTACGGAAATCCACCAACAGGATCTGCACATACTAGAAAAACCGATTAGATAGAAATTACATCAATATTTTTAATTGTTCGGTGTGAAGGCGTTGCTGTTTACACTTCGCCCTCTACTGGCATCCACGCGACGAACTCCTCTGCAAGCGATCGGGATGCTAGCCCCTTCTGTGTTCTGAAAACTGTTCAGAACTAATCCTGATTATCCGGTAATAGGTCGAATTTCGGAGAGAGGGAGGTAGATACTATATCGCCGTTCCAGGGTTTAGATTTTTTTTATTTATTTTTATAATCAGATAAAGACAGCCACAGAGAAAAGGTTAACATAACCTTTTGTAGCTGTCAATATCAAACCCTAATTGTCATTTAATGACAGTTTAATCTTGTCCGTCTATTCCTATAATCATTCAGCGGTTGGATGAGTAATATTAAGTAATTAATTTATTTATTTGATAAATAAAATTAGTTACTTATTAACTTACCAGAAACTACAACGTGGAATCTGATTCCCCTTTTGCATACGTTCAACGAATCTGGACACAATCTAGATTCATTGAATGTGGACATTATGCTCACAAGATCGTCTATGCGTGTGACCCTGTAAGTTTACTTAACATTGGCAGTGAATGAAAAATGTCCTAGACATTTATTCACAAAACATAAGCGGCCTCTAGCAAGACATTATGCTTACCCAAGTTAAGTAAAAGCAATAATAACCTAGCATTAGATTTAATATTTAGTCCTTTTGTCACACGATATCCTAATTAAGTATAAGGCATGGACCGAGTCATCCTTATAAAACTTAATTAACTATTTAATTGATCACAGACAGACTGTTCCAACAAATAATATTAATAACACCTTATTAATACTTATTTGAGCATGACCATGCATATTTTCCAGTCTTCCTTATCAAGGGGCCCATGGATATCTCTCTCTAAAAAGAGAGGGACAAATCCCTTTCACTATCTCCAATATTCAAGCGATGACAAGAAAATAAGCCAACCAATAGTCATAATAATCACCTAATTAAAAGTGACGTTTGACTATATCAAAAAAACATTTTCTCTACCCATGCAAGAAGGATTAGAAACATTAGGTCAAAGGACCTTCTTCACTTTGGGTCATATCCAATACAATATCCTCAATATGTATTTATGAATTGATTTTATATCTCATATTCATGATAAGTAAAACTTGACCATCAATCAACTTCACACTAGTTTAATAGTACAAGATGTAATAAAACTAGTGACAAATAAGAATAGCATTTTATTAGCTATAAGGGTTTTACTATCAAGTCACATACTTGATGACCAAGAGCATAAGATACAATTCAAAATACATGCTTCATAAATTATAAATGTGAGTCAATTGGTCTTAGGACATATACTAACAAATCAAGCAGTATAACATGAGTTACAAATGAATTACTCAACACTTTTCTGCAACTCCGTTTTCTGGATATTTTGCAACTTTGCATTCAATTGACCCACCAAATTAACTCCAAATCGACTGAAATTTGTTTCCAAAGAATAAAAACTAGATATTTTTTCAAATGAGACAAATCCTAAGCAATTTGGATTTCATTTGTTGAACTTTTTATCTCAATCTTTTCACATGTACTTTTCTGTCCGAAATTTCTAGATTCAAGCTTTTTTTTCAATTTCTTCAATTGGCTTTTGTATAAATGAATTTCAACAATCAAAACACATAATTTACACCTCATAAAGAGATTGGCTCTGATACCACATGATGTGAACTCCTCTAGGCTTGTTCAAAGTCCATTCTTTGCCAAAGAATATTATCTCTTTAAGAGGAACTTTGAATGATTGAAATGACGAATTTGTATCAATGAAAAGGAAAATTAGAGTAAAATAAGTACAAAACTTCTTTTCTAGAAGATGAATCAATAATAGTTATAGGAACGATCACTTACTCTTCATGCACAAGGAATACCTAACCCCTAATAACACTAACTAAAGAGTTATCACCTCTAGGGAATGTAGGATTTGGAGAGAACAAGAACTCTTGAATTCCAATTCAAGAATAACTTGCCTATATTAGAAATAGAACACGTAATTTAAGAGGAAGAAGAAGAAACTCTTGGAACCCTAGTTTCTCTCTCAAAATATCTCAACTCAATAGTTTTCATTCATTGTCTTCCAAAATCGATGGAAAGAAGTATATATAGGTCCCTTGGTGATTAGCACCAAAACCTAACTCCAAATTGAACTTAAGGAAAGTAAATAGGCTCCTTATACTACTTAAGTATAACTCTAGGATTTAAGAAACTAAGTTTCGAAGTCAAAATAAGTTTAAAATCAAATTGGTTGTTGCAATAGAGATCTACCATTGGTGGTAGGCTTTGTTCTCTTGGCCATCTTGGAACAAAGACCTACCATCGACGTTGATGGTAGGTCCAACCCTACCGTCGATGGTAGGTTGTTTTCTTGAGGCCAATTGCAATTCGAGCCTTTTAAGTCTTCCATACTTGCTGCTTTTGGTTCCTTCTTATGCACCATGAATATTAGAAGTATTCCATGCAACTTCTATATCAAGAAAACACTTCAACGGTCCCAAGTATCTTCATGTGAGAAGCATGTACTCAAATATGCATTCATTTTTGAAGTGCAGTTAGATCATTTCTAGTTATGATCAAATCATCCACATATACTAGTACAAAGAGGAAAACTGTACCTTAGGAATAGGTAAAAAGAGAATAATCAGAATACGACTGGCAAAACTCGCATGTTTAAGTGCACCAGTCAGTTTTGCAAACCAGTATCGAGGGGCTTGTTTAAGTCTATATGAAGACTTCTACAATCGGCATACTTTCCTATCCTTTTCTTTAGAAAAATCAGGGGAAATTTCATATATACCTCTTCTTGCAAATCTCTACGAAGGAAAGCATCATGGACATCCATCTGAAGTACGTCCCATTATTGAGTTGTGACAACGGATAATAAAGTTCGAACTGTCACCATTTTTTCCATGGGTGCAAAGGTCTCATTATAGTCTACCTTTCTACTTGAGTATTTCAAAAAGTAACCAAGTAGCCCTTATACCTTTCTCTGCTCCTGTCAGATTTCCTTTCGATTTCGTAGATCCATTTACAGCCTATGGCCTTTTTTCCAGAAGGGAGATTGTTAATCCTCCAAGTTTGATTCCGTTTAAGGGCATTAATTTCACAACGTATTGCTTCACTCCATTGTGGCATAGATAAAGCCTTAGAGAACCAGGAGGCCTCAGTATCAACAGTGATCGCTGCCAGAAAATTCTTGTAGCATGGAGAACATATTTTACTAGGAATATAGTGTATAATAGGGTAAGAACGTATAGCTGACTTAGGAGCCCAACCAGAATTGACTATCAAGGATGTTGAGTCTCCTCACAGTATTACAAACATAATCATTGAGTTTTGTGGGAGGATGATGAGATCTCTGACTTCATCAAACTTCAAAGGGAGTTGAAGGTAAAGGATTCAGGAGTTGAACAGACACAGGGCCTCCAACGAATCACCGATGAGAAATCTGTTTGTGATTTTGAGTTGTACAAACAAACTGCGAGCTCACAACTCTCTTCCCTGCGATCCAAAAACTGAAGAAGAGGAAGGATAAGGCAAAGAATAGGGTCTGATGGAGGAGGGTCTGCTTGAGGAGGAAGCCAAACTATAGGGGCCGGAAAAGAAGTCACTGTGCCAAAAGCAGAAGGCCCAGTCCATGGAGTAAGTTGGATTGGAACAGAGGAAGGCCCAGATGCAGAGGGAACTATAGATAGCCAAATAGCCGAGGCTAAGGTAGTCAAAATATTCGGTCGGCTCAGTACAAAGAAAGATTTCCTCCAAAGTCGTGGAAGTATTTTGATTGGGTATACTAGGACTTCTAGAATTTCTAGAAGAAAAAGGAAACTGTTGATAGAGTTGATTTTTAATACAAATAAACACCTTAAGCTTTAATTATTAGCCTTTGAAAATATTTTATTTATTTATTAGTCATAATTATTATATTTAATTCATTTTATTTATCTTTGTGTAGATTTCTAAAAAAGAAGGGAAATTAAAGATTCCGTATTGAATTTGGTAAAGGAAAGAAAGAGTGCGCATGGTAAGAGCAGAACATAAAAAATTAATAATAATAAAGCATATTAGTAGTTGAATCCTTTAAGGATTAGGAATTTAGTTGAATCCTTTTAGGATTAGGAATTTGCTTTTCTTTTGTCTATATATAGAAGAGCCACACAAGAAGGGTGGGAAGAACATCAAGAAAAAAAGAGAAGAGCTGCGATGACTTTCAATTGGAGAAGAGGAAGCCATGAACTACTTCAAGAATTTAGTTCTTTCTTTCCCTTTAACTATGAACTAATTTTCTTTTTAGAATCTTGATGAAATCCTAGCTATGTGACTTTGGTTTATTTTATTTTGGGAGATTTATTATGATATTTATGTGATTACATATCTTGGGATGTTTCTTAGTTTGATGCAATTAATTCTTTGTGATTGTTCTTGTAGAATAATTATTTGGGTTAATTGATATTTTACCATACTTAATTCTTGTAGCATTGAGTATGAGAGATATGTAATTTTTGCTAGTATATTGTGGGTTTTAGAATTGAATAGTTCATGCTAATTTTAGATGATTTATGTCATAGAATTGAATAGGTCATGCTAATGGTTAGATGAATTATGTCTTGCATTTAAGCACACTATATTTCTTTAGTGAATCGAAGCTTGTAAGCCTAGATCACCATATAAAGGTTTAATCTTTTTTTTTTTCTAAATAGAATTAAGTCATTTATATAAGTTAGTGGTGGATTTAAGGTTCTAAATCATCTCTTTGGTTAACCTCTTGTAATTTTTCATTTAGTTATTTTATTTATTCGTTTTAATTAATTTAGGAATAATTTTTAGATAATATAAATTTATTCTTCTTTTTATACAATTAATTTTGAAAGATAATAATTTAAGTAGTTGAGCCTTTCTCTGTGGTTTGATACCCTGATACTTCCATATTACATTGATCTTGTGTACTTGCAAGTATTAAGTTAAAACTTTGTTATAAAAATCTCGATCAACTGTGACTCAAAAAATTGAACAATTCCGAGAAACAAAAAATTATTGTGTATCAAGATCATATAAGTTCCATCCTTTTTTCCCATAACAGTATCCTAAAAACATACAACGCCTACTTCAAGGTTGAAATTTATCTGTTGTCTGATTATGACCAAATTATAAGCAGACAAAAATGTGCAAATGGGAAAGTTTGGGGAATGGGGGGTTAGAAAAAATAATCTCCCTAGGAGTTTTGCGGTGAAAAATACTTGAGGGAGTTCGATTGATAAGGTAAACTGCCGTTTAACACACTACCCAAAACAAGAAGGCAACAAGCTAGAAGACTTAAGGTTCGCACAACATTTAATATATTCTTATGTTTCCGTTCAGCTCTACCATTTTGCTGTAGAGTGTAAACAATACTCTTTTGATGAATAACACCCTTAAAGAGGAAAAAAGATTTCAAGCTCAGGAATTCTATACCATTACTGGTATGGACATTTTTTATTATTTTATTAAATTTAGTTTGAACAAGAATAAATAAGTGCTAAAAATAGGTACAAATGCTACTTTTATCAGCAAGTAAATAAATCCAAATAGCGTGGAGTGATCATCTATGAGAGTAAGAAAATAAAAGGACTACTCGTAGGTAGATTTTTGTTTATATGGACCCCAGACATCTCAATGAACTAAATTAAACAAATGACTATAATTTTTATCATTGATAGGAAAACTATTCGAGAATGTTTAGCTTGGAAAATAGACAAAATAATCATTCAAAAAAGACTTCGAAGCACTAGAGACACTATGAATTTAATGTAATACAGAAACTAACGAATGATCCAATCGTTTATGTAATAAATCTAAAGAAATGATGGAGGTATGAGCTGCCTGTGTCTATAAAAGATTATACACCCCATCTGCCAGTCTACCCTGTCCAATCTCCTTTTTCAAGAAATGATCTTGTATAACAAAAATTTCATAGAAAAATAGAAGCCATACTCAAGATTAACATGCAACACTTGGGATATAGCAATAAGGTTACAATTAAGATTAGGCACATAAAAAATATTATGAATAATGAACTCATACCCTAATTTTACAGTTCCTTCAAAATTTGTCACAATCTCATTTGGCAAACCAACCAAACAAGGTGGAGTAGCATGTATATCATACAAACAGCAGTCTACCCGTCATACCTCGAGATGCACCAGAATCTAATAACCAAATAGAGTTATTCTTACCATAGAGGTTTTGATTTGAGGAAATATTACCTACTACTGTTCTAGCAAAAACTCTCATTGGGCTGACATGGACCATAGCAAAAGTGGGAGCCACTCTATATTACATGCTGCAAAGACTAAAAAAAAGGGATCGGTACCAAGTAGAGCCGTAAATGGGGTGAGTCTTACCCGTACCCGCGCGGGTCTATACCTATTTTTAGCAAGTAAGGTTTAAATTACCTGTACCTGTACCCGTATTTATTCTGTTATATGGGCAGGGTATGATGATGCCCAGACCTGTATACCTGTATACTTGTATTAATAAAATAATAATATATATTTATATATATGTTATATTATATATAATTTATAATTTTTTAACATATTTATCTACAGATTACAGTACAACCCTACACTGCACTACACCTACTACTCTCACTCTTCAACTTCACGCTCCCTCCCATGCACCACATTCTCTCAGACTCTCTCCCGTCACTATCTTCTTAAGCTCATTTACTGCCACTGCCGCCGCCCCCATCTACTACTCTCACTCTCACTTTTTAGCTTCACTCTCTCACCCACCTCCTCACTCTCTCAGACTCTCTCCTCTCACTCATCTTCTTTAGCTATTCTATTGATACTGCCACCGCCGCCATCACCATCTGTCTGCAACTGCAACACCACCATTTCCTGCTGCTTCTCACTCTTAGTTTCTCACCTTTAAGCTTCTTCTTCACCTGCTTAGGAATGTCTCCAGCTACCGCTGGCGTCTGTTTGCACCACCGGTCTCTGTGCTGCAGTCTGCTCTCTGTTTTTGTTCTTCCATCTTCCTCCCGAGTCCCGACAGGTAATCACTGTTTCTTTCTATGCATTCCATCTTCCAGTTACACTGATTCTTGTTTTTGCTCTCCGTTTCTGTTCTATGCTTTAGTATTTTCTTTGCTGAATGAGTTTTTGCTGTTTCTGTTTCAGTCGAGATTTTTGTTTCTATTGTGTTCTGTTTTGCTTTCTTCTATTTCAATTCTAGTTAGTTTTTGCTGGTTTAAATGGAAGTTTTATGTTCTGTTTTAGGTTAGCTATAGTATTTTCTTTGCTGAATGATTTTTTGCTGATTCAATTGCAGTCAAGATTTCTGTTTCAGTTTTAGTTAAGAAATATGTTATCAGTTTTTGTGTTTTGTTTTGCTATCTTCTGTTTCAGTTCTAGTCAGTGTTTGCTGGTTTAGATGGAAGTTTTATGTTCTGTTTTGCTGTTCTGTTTCAGTTTAGGTGTAGAATTTTCTTGGTTGAATGATTTTTTGCTGTTTCTATTTCAGTCTAGATTTCTGTTTCTGTATCAGTTAAGAAATCTGTTTCAGTTTATGTGTTTCATTGCTTTCTTCTATTTCAGTTCTGGACCTTCTGGTCAGTGTTTGCTGAATGATTTTTTGCTTTATCATTTAAGATGTCCGGTACAATACCCACTGAAAGTTCCAAGGCATCTACTACAGCTGATGTTTCCTAGAAATGAGAAGTTTAATATTTTGAATTGGTGGAGAGAAAACTCTCCAAAGTATCCTATCATAGGAAAGATGGCACGTGATATTTTAGTTGTTTCGGCTACTACTGTTGCATTGGAGTCTGCATTTAGCATTGGAGGAAGAGTGGTTGATGAGACACTTGCATCATTGCTTCCCGAAATGATTGAAGCATTGGTAACTACAGCGGATTAGATTGGCTGTCACCAAATAAAAGTAAGTATTTTATTTTGTTTTTCTCCCTCCTATATTAGTTATCTAATCTATTTTGTTTCTAGAGTATGATAATGATGATATTGTTGAGAGTTCTTCAATCCCTTCAGTTGCATTTGCAAAGGAAAATTGATGTGATTTTTTTTTATCTTTAGCTACATATTCATAATTATTTCTATTTTACATACACTTATAATATATACTCACTTCTATATTGCTTTTTTAGGAGACAAATAGGACAAGCGGTATCCAAATGCTTTGATTAATATATTGTATTGAACTAGAACTTTTGTTCTTATTGGATTAATGTATTGTGAAAATTTTGTGTGTATATGAACTTTTAATCATTTGAATTAGCGATGTTAAATGATTGTATTTGTTGAAAGGAATGTTGAGGAGATTATGTTAATCATGTTAAAATTTTTATTTTAGGATTGTATACTATTTTATATATTTTTGTTTAACAGGGAAAAAATAGAAAATATCATACGGGTACGGGTATACCTAGACCCTACCTTGAACCCCTGAGGGTCGGGTCTGGGTCAATAATTTTTATACCTAACGGTATGAGTCTGGTTCTGGATCCAAGTTTCACTATAAAGGTACGAGTCTGGGTCTGAGAGTACCCTCAGGGTCTGGACCTATTTACAGCCTTAGCACTAAGGTTAACGGTGACCATAAGTGTATTCTGTGGGGCACTAGTAGTTCAAGAAGGAAGGACCGATGACTGGATAGTGATGCCTACACTCCACTATGGCCAAGTCCAAAGACGCTGTCGGATGACTGTGCCTAGCAGAGAAGTCTGCCCCTCGCTGGAGACGCTGCATAAGATGGTGGCATCTAAATCCAAGGGCCTTTGAGTTGTGCTTTCTAGGGTGCACAACCTCACGCTGTCGAGAAGGATAAAGATTCTGAGGTCCGCCCAAACCTCTGTTGATGTTGTTGTCATGAGAAAAAAGGAAGGGTGAAACAAAAACCGTTGGTAGAAGAAAGATCGAAGAAAAAGCTATTGGAGGAAGGGAGGTAGAAGAAGAAGCCATCGGCGGAGCAGCTCCTGTGCTGATGTTGGCTGTACAAGCTGAAGATTTGACGCCGTAGATGAGGTTCCCTATTCTGGAGTGCTCAATAATTTTTTTAATAAAAAAATTAGCTCTAATACCATGTCAAAGAGTAATGTTTTGGCACAAAAATTAAACTGCAAAGCCTGTATTTTTCCATTGAAATTAGGAGAATATATACAATTAAAGTTACCTAAACTATAGCAACCAATAAGCTAATCACGAGTCTATCAATGATTTCTAAGCATATACAAAAATAGGTAATAATATATACAATGATACACTATTTATATCCAACAATAAGTAATCCTTCTCTAATATGACAATTGTTTATCATAGATGATGATAATAGACCTACCATTTATTAAGAAACGTCATTTGAGATAAAGACTCCGAGAAGTATCTACGGCTCATTAAATCTAAAATGGATTCTAGGTATGATTATAAGGCATGATGATAAGTCCATGACTAAGCACGCAAAAATGGCATTCTTTGTAGTCTTCAACTTCTTGCAAGGAATATCAATATCATGAAGAATGGGAATTTGAAGACATTCCAAGAGTGAAGAATCGAAGGAACATGATCGGCACTTCAACACCAATTTTACCATGTTATGAAGAATTCCCAGAGCTTAAAAGGATTTCAAAATCATCCACAAAAGATTGGGGAAGGATGTATTGATAGTTGGAGCATTTCAACACATGGATGAAAATTGGTAACTTTGAAGATAGCCTGTGTTCAAGTGAATTTTTTTAGGTACTTTAAATCTCCAAATATATATGTCCTTCTACAAGTTTAGAGATAATTTTATGAGGATTCCAAATTAGTAAAGTTCATCCCAAACAGATATTTTTGATCATCCAAAGAGTTGTACAAGGTCAGTGTTCTAATTTCTGATCATAGTCGGACATGTTTTGGTAGAATGATCATAATTTGAGATTTAAATATTCAATTGCAGTGATTCTTTTTTACTTTGGAAAGATAAAAATATGGGCTACAATGTTTATGAAGACCACAAGAGCTACTTTGGCCATTAAGAGGCTCAAATTAAACCTGGCACTGAATACTGCAAATCCGTGAGCCAAAAACTCTCGGGAATAAATATTTTGGCAAAAACTCAAGAATCCGGGGCTTGATTTAACAAAACCAGTGCTAGATACTCTCCTACTTCTATATTTAGGCTTTCCTGATTTTTCTTTGATTTGTCTTAGTATAATTGCTATTTAAGCCCCCAAATGATGTAATTAAGTGGTTTTAAGTCATATTTGACTTGATAATAGGTTGGTTAGGTCTTGGCTTGTATTTGTACCCTTAAGGGGCTAAGCATCATTTAGTTTTTGAACCACTTAAAAATCTGCAGCCTGGAGCTTTGCTCTTGCTTGAAGAAACCCTTAGGTTCTTCCTTCTTGTAGGAGATTAACTCTCTATGAATTTTCAGCTAAGGATTTGAACACCTTGTTGATTGTTTATATCTTCTTGGGTCTCTAATGATTATATTCAAATGTTCCTGAATGTTTCCTCAATTTTTTCCTCTCAAATGTGTCTTGGAATTCTTTCATTTCCTAGGTTCTTGTTAGGATTTTTGTTGTAGATTCTTATTGTCATAATTGGGTCTTGTTATCTTCAAGATTAGAGGTTCAGTTTTGCTAGAAATTATCAAGGAATTTGGTCTTTAGCTAGGACTTTTTCAAGCACAAGCTTGGAAATTCAATTCTATCAATCTCTTTGAGTTAAAGATCTTGGTTCTTTTTTTGTTAGTTGCTATCAGAGTGAGCTCCAATTGAGGCCACTATCTCCTGGTCTTTTATTTTTCACTTTGTTTCTTCATTTTTCTTTCATTTTCATTGCCTTTATTCTGTCTTTGCCAAAAACCAAAAATTCCAAAAAATTCTAATTTCTTGTCTTTGTTGAGTTCTTTGGTGTTGATTGAGCTATTGAATTGATGATTGCCTCTGGTTTAGTCATTCAATCCTTGTCTCTCGGAATAATTCTATTGATGTGCACTCCATGTGCTTGATGAAATGTCTCATAGAGTTTTTCTTTGATAAGTAAGCTTAATCTTATTTCCTTGTGTTCTTCTTTTGTTTTCTTGTCTTAGTAAGTCTTTCCTAGTGTGTTTTTCTATCCAATTGTGATTCTTGGTTCCTCTTTGTTATAGTACTTTTGTTAGTCTTCTTCTTTGTTCTAGTGTTTTTTTTATTCTTCTTTGTGTTCTTGTTGAGTCTTTAAGCTTCATTTCCAATCTATAGAAATCCTATCCTACTTTGATCATCATATCTTGTGGATTCAATCTTATTCATTCTTGTTGAAATTTTTTTTCTTGGATTTTCCTTGTTCTTGAATTCCCCTATTTGACTTGACACTTTCGTTGGGGTGACCTCTGGTATCTTTTATTGTTTGAGTTGTTGAGGGTGTGCAAGTATGAGTGGAATAAAGATGATGAAGGAGAGTGATCAAGACTTGGCATTAATGATAAAGAGTATCCTTCAACAAAATGAAACTCTTAAAAAAGATATGATGGAATTAGGAAAGAAGGTGGATAGACAAAGGAGGGAGATCGCGAAACTTAAGGATAGGCATAGGTGGGAAAAATATGAACCCTTGAGTGATGCAAGGAGGGATGGAGATGATGGAAGGAGACATGGCAGTAGAGGAGATAGGAGAGAAATGTGGGGTGAGAAGAGTAGATGGGAGAATTATGGGAGAGATTGGAGGAAAAGAGTTGAGAAAAAAAGTAGTTTGTATTGCATACCACCTATGAGGGGTAACCCTACAAAAAAATAGCTAATCACAAAAGGAAAAGAATCTGTCGGTATTTTTACCAATAGTGTACCGTCATGGAGGTCCTCATCATCGAATAATTCACATTTTCAGTCAAAAAATTATAGGGAAAAGGTGTGCTTAAAATTGACGAAAAGGTACCAACGGAAATCCTCGTCGGTAAAAAGGGTTACTGACAGATTTAGGAATGGCATAAAGTCGTCGATAATTGAATAAAAATTCCAATAGTTTTAGCAGCACGTTTGTCTAACTAGTCGTGATATAATTCATGTTACCGATGGAATACCGACACACATTTCTTCGGTAAAATTTTTCGATGGAACGAACCGTTTGTATGCCATCGGTAATAAGTTCGAAGATTTACAAAATCGGGCAAACTCTTATTTTCTTCTTCCCAAAAATCCATTCAAAATTACCCTTCCTCTCCCCGCTGACACTCACGACTCACCGACGCCCGCCACCACTGCTGAAGACCACACTCAGGCGCTCCCACCGTTGCCCGCCGATGACCATCTTCAGATACTCTCTTTCTCTCTCTCTCTCTCTCTTCTCTCTCTCTCTCTAGCTATTTCACCTTATTCTCTCAATCTCTCACTCCTCCTTATTATGGTATCCACAGCTTGGTTTGATTCCCCCAGAGGAGGAGATCGCCGCCATTGGCGCTGTCGCAAGTTGCCGGGATTAAAATCAGGTGAGATTTTTTGTTCTTTCGTATATTTTTTTCTGTTTTTTTTTCAATACTGTTTTTCTATTTTTTCTGCTTTAATTTAGCTTAATATTGAATTAATTTTGGTAATTATTTTTTTTAATAATTTTCTCATATATATATTCTCGTGTAATTAAAATAAATTAAAATATAAAATTTCTACTGAATTTTCGAATCATATAAAAATTGTTGGATTGGAGTAGTTTGTGGGGTTGTCAAAGTAATTATTGAGAATAATAAACCGTATTGTTACTTCACTAAGTAGTTTAAATGTAGATTATTGTGAATAATATTGTTTGTTTCTTGTATATATTTAAAGTGCTAAAAAATTAATTTAGTAATTAAGAACGTCATTTTCTTGTCACAATTATATGGATTCATAAGGCTTTATGGATTGCCATGAGGGTTAGAGCAATGCTTCAGAAAGGTGTCTAAGAAAATTGGTACCTTCATTTTGTAATTTATATTTTCTGTTACATTATTTGGCTTGTAGCTGTGTTGCTGTAGTACAATTTTAGATTTTTCGATTTAATAAAGCTTGTTATTTGTTTTTTTTCTTTTTGTTACAATTTCTTCCTCCGTTATATTAATGGAAATTAATCTTTAATAGTGAAAAGGCAAAGAGGCAATGATGAATTTTATCAATTGGAAACTTCTTATGAAGGAGGCTCAACTTGAACTTCGTTAAATTAGTTATTAGTTTCAATAAAAAAAAAAAAAAACAGTTATTAGTTTCCAAAGAATATAGTTCAAAAGTGAAAATCTGATTTTTTTAAAAAGAAAATTACTATCTGAAAGGACCCTTACTTTTTATAAGAGCTCAGTGTAGAAAGAATTTGTAGGTAGTTTATGATTTCTTGCTTTGATACCAATTGTGAATTAATCATTAACTTTTTTTTTGGGAAGGGTGGATTAATCATTAATTGAAGGGGTTATATAATGTCTTTTTTAAAAGAAAATTCAAGTTTGAGCTAAATTTTTAGTTAGGTACTCTATTTTTTACTTTGGACACTCAAGTACTTAAATCAAGTTTTGATATGAATTTGGTTACTTGGTTTTATAAAAATTAATGAGGTATTTTTGTGCTAACAATAAAAGAAGAAGAATGTTCAGAGTTTTAAAACGAACATGTCTGATTTAATAGCTTTCAAGGTGGATTGATTTAGTACATAACTATTAAAATCTAGACTTTAGGAACTTTTTGAAACTAACAGTTAATTGAACTATTGATTTTGTTTGAAAGAAAAAAATTATAATATTTATAATAGGAATGTAACAAATAGGAATGTAACTCAATTTATAAAACTTTGAAATTTCATAAGCAAGTGATTTATGTATGATATACTAGTTAGTAGTTTAAACAAGTGTAGATTTAAGTTTCAGTAGTTTAAGTCGTTAAATTTTTATACTTTTCAACTGTGACTTTAGCTTGAATAGTTTAAGTTTAAAATTTAATATTATTCTCGTTCTTATAGTTTTTTCATGAGTATTTTGGTGACATACTCTGTATTATACACACGATAGAGGTATGCATTTAATTAGTTTAATTTTGTGTTTTACGGGAGATCCTGACTCCTTAAAGTATGTTTTATAGGGGAGCTTTGACTCTTTAGGTTTTATATATAGTTTTACTTAGGTTGTATATATGGTTTTATGGGGGAGCCCTGACTCTTTAGGTTGCACATATAGTTTATAGGGAAGCCTAACTCTTTAAATTTGTGTGAAACTGTGTTGGTGTTTGTTTGTGTGACCTATGTGCTTGGAAGATATTCATAATACAGGGGAAACTCTGCCAAAATTTTTTGAATCTTATAAATGGCTTACATTTTCACTAATGACTTAATAATAAATGATGAAATTATAAGATTTTATAATCCTTGTTACTTAAATTACAAACTGAAATAATAATTAATGTGATGTCTTAAGTTATTACTCTTGCTTCTGAAGCTTTATAAGACTTTGAAGTATGTCTAAATTTTTAAACTTCACAATCGTAACTTAGAAGTTATGGAACTAACAATTTATTCTCCTAATCTTTCTTAGGAGCTATAGAAAATATACCAGATCGTAGTTGGATGTATAGAGAAAGAGGGCCCGATGTTAAAGGCCTTTGAAGTCAATTCATTAATGGGGTAGATTATTTTATTCGTCGTGTCTTAAATCCAATAGTGGAAGTGAAAATTCATTGAGATGACCGTGTTCAAAGTGTAAAAACAAGAAGATTATACATTCCAAGATTGTGAGGAAACATTTTCTGTGGTGGAGTTTTGTACTTTGTTATCAACTCATGGTGAAAAACTCTAGTAACATGATGAGGAACATATTCTTACAGAACGTGCTGCTTCACTCCAATCTCATATTGGGTTAGAAAGTTCACGATCATTGCCGATTCGAAACAACTCATATCGTGAGATGATACTTGATGCAGCTAATCCGAACATTTTGTATCAGAAAGAAACCAATCCCAAAGAACCCCCTAATCCTTAGGTGAACAAGGTTTTTGACACGTTAAAAACGGTAGAGACACCGCTAGTTGTTAGGGGTGATAGACATTAAGTTTTATCTGCCACTGTTGAGTTATTGTACTTTAAGTATGAGAACTAATAAACTCAAAAGTCGTATGATGATTTTTGTACATTCATAAAGAAGCATTTCCTGCCGGGCAATCATAGTCGAAGATTGGTACATGAGATAGAAATTGATATCCGACTTAGGATTGTCCATGCAAACGATTGATATTTGTTCCAATAGTTGTATGCTTTATTGGAAGGAGGACTCCGAGAGAACGGAATGTAAGTTTTGTGGTAGTCATCGATTCAAGATATGTAGGAAGAAAAGAGGGAAGAAGAAGAGACTACTTTCTTCACTTACTACTTTTAAGAAAGCACACCCACACTCCATAAAAGAGATAGACAAATGATGATATCGGGAATCCTCTTCATGTGGGTGAGGTTTTATCACTATGCAATCAATAAGGAAGAATGTCAGGTCAAATGAAAAAAAAAAAGAAATACTTGGAGAAATGAGAATTTAAAGCACTGCAGAACTATATCCTCCTTAATTACGGCGAAGTGGAACCTTACCTTCAGTAAGTCAACCGATGTTCTTCACTTAATACATATTTAGTACACACACACACGCACATATATATAAAGTTTCATATTTAATAAAATGTAGGAAATACGAATTGGGATTGTGAAACATTGATTCGAATATAATGGAAAAGGAAATTCAAAAGAAAATAAGCGAGGGATTTGCAATATGTTTTAGAAATAATGTAAGTTATGTTTATGAATGATGATTCATCCTCAATGTAAAATTGTTAAGTTACACAAAGATTGGAGATACGGAGGATACGATCCTTTCGTATTATCTCATCAAGTAGAGCAAGTTTATTTTCTTCCATATTCGGCATGTAAAAAAACGAGGGCAATTAGCTTAGTGTAATGAAATCTCGACCACGAGTAATAGATGTTTCGGTCCAAGATGATGCGTTACAAGAGAGCATGGAGATTGGCAAGGGTTGGACAATAGATGTAATGATTGAAAACGTTGGAATGCTAGTCCATGAGTCTCGTTCGTTGGAAGAGTTAGATATTAACGTCGAAATATATTTCAAGGAATTACAAATGATGAAACTGGTAGAATGGGATTCCGATGAAGATTTTGACGAAGATGACGGCAATGATATAGATGAAGATTCTGATTAAGATGCCAACGATGATCCCAATGATGATTCTATCGATGAAAACAATGAGGATTCTGACATATAGAACATTGTATACTTCACTTTTGATTATTTGATATTACTACACTTATATATATGTTTATTACACTTCTATGTTTATTACACTTATTTGTTTATAATACTTTTAACTAATCCATTCACTTTCCTTCTATTGTAGGTACAATGCCTCGAGGACAGAAGAGACGATTAGAAGCTGGCCCATCGATGGACAACATTCGACAGGGATGCAGTCAACGAGGACACCCACTCCACCGATGATGCAGGCCCTATTGACACTTGCTAGCACGACATCTTCTTTTTATCTACCATCCACCAATTAGCCGACTCCATCACCTGCTCCACCAATGACGCAGGGCCCACCTACTACCTCAGAGCCGTGTACCTCACAATCGTTAGCTCCTGCGGCTACGAAGATGGATTTTCTTGCTCTGGATATGGATCCTTTGGCTTCAGATATGGGTTTTTCGACTCGAAGGTCTCCATTCGGAGATTCTTAAGAGTTATTATATTTACATATAAACCAGTAAGTATTTATATACATACAAAAATATTTATATTCTAATATAAATACTAATAAAATCTTTATGTAATGGACTACAGCCCTCTTCGAGAGCCGCCACCCACATCTCAATTGTCCTCCAAGAACGGTTCAACGGGCTTTACCATACATAGTCTAACATCCCGCAGGCTGTTCAAGATATGTGGTGGGGAGAGTTTCAAGTAAATGAATCATATAAAATGTAAATTTTTAAAAAGGGAATCATTAAATTTTTTGTGGGAGTTAGTTTCAGAAATATATTTGGGAAATTTATTTGTTTTGATCATGAAAACCTGCTTTATGATTTTTAATTTTGCCTTATATCATTAAAATATGCCTTATGACTTCTAATTTGCCTTATAATCATAAAAAATGTCTTATTATTTCTAATTTACCTTATGATCATTAAAATATGCCTTATGATTTCTAATTTGCCTTATGATCATGAAAATATGCCATATGATTTCTAATTTGCCTTATGATCATTAAAATATGCCTTATGATTTCTAATTTGTTTTATGATCATTAAAATATGCCTTATGCTTTCTACTGTTATATTCTATTATAATTTTTTAACTTTTCAAAAATGTTGTGTATGTGATTTGGCCTACCCCATGACCAAGATAAAGATGGCATAGGAGTCAAAGGAGAAAGATCGATTAAGGGATTTGTTAGGTGATGCTCAGGGAAAGAATAAGAGGTTGTTGTGGATTGATGAGAGTTATTGGGCCAAGATATAGAATAATTAGAATACCCCTGCGTATAAAGCCCAGTCCAAATAGAATAAGAGGAATCAGACTCAAGGACAGGGAGGACAGGGAGCTAAGAAGCACACGGGTGGTTCCATCTCATTCACAGAGACGATTGTAAAATGGTTAAGAAGTTTATTTACTATTAAATTCCTCTTATTAATTAAACTAACTTGGAAAAAATGTTAATCCTTTTGTTTTTGTTTTGAAGCAAAAGGATTTGACTAAGAGGTTTTCCAGAGCAAGTACTTGGAGGAGCTTCACAAACATCATAAGGGGGAGAAGAAGGGGGAGTACGTAGATTTCTACTCGACAGAGTTCTTCGTAAGTTTAGTATCGATTATAACTTAAGTTTATATAATGTTTGATAACTTATAACCTTTAAGTTTATATAATGTTTTATAACAAAAAGTCGAATTCAACTAACATTTTTTATTGTAGGAGAAATTTCACGAGGTTCGGAGAAAGGCTAAGGAGGATACTGAGGCATAGGGTACTAATATGCCTGGTGATCTCCAACTGATGGCCATTGTAACTGGTGGGATGAGCTGCGGCCGTTCGTATGGAGCCAGTTCGAGACAGCTTACCTCATAGTTGAGAACAGCCAAGCTGCAACTATATTGGCACCGTGTTGCTTGGATCACAAACAAAGGCTTATGCAGAGGCTGGAGGATGTTGTTTCCATAGTATCTGCTGCATTTGCTGAGCACATCAGGTGGCTATTCGAGTATAACCACCTGGCATACATTTCATTCCCACCGATGATGCCCCTCGTCAGAGCTGTGATGAGTGTTGATCCTTCCACATCTTCACTGTAGCACCAGCAGTGGGGACCTCTGAGGTGCCGACTCGAGATTCTAGCACTCCCTCCTTCTATTCATGCTCCTTGACCTACCTCTCCTTTACTCTACCCTGCAGATTATGCTCCCCTATCCTCTAGAGATGCTATACAGGACTCCCGATTATATATACACTTTGATGGATGTTTATATTTTTTTCATGGATGTCTGCAATTGGTTTATGGATTATATATATATATTAAGTTTATAGGTTTCTTATCTCTGATGAATGTTTTACATTTAGTTTATGAATGGTTTATATTGCTACTGTTAGGTTTTCGTCGGTGTGCCGTGGGTAACAGTATACCGATGATTTTGCCATCAGTAACTGTTTCTACTTTTGTAGTGTAATTATTTTGATGTTAGAGTTACCGATAAGGAGAAACTGTTCATGGCTAGGAAAGCTATCTCTAGTCCTACTGACTTGGGTAAAGGGGATTCGCAACAACGGGAATTTTTTTTATACTCGTTGCCAAATTCTTGATAAAACCTTTAGTTTGGTGATATATAGTGGGGGTTTCACTAACTTGGTTAGCTCCTATGTGATCTAGAAGTTAGGAATTCATTAAATTAAACATCCCAAACCTTATAAACTTCAATAGGTGAATGAACGTAGAGAGATGAAAGTAAACATGCAAGTTATGATTTCAATCTCTATAGGAAGGTATGAGATGAAGTGTTGTGTGACATTGTGCCCATGCATATAACTCATATTGTGTTCGGTAGACCTTGGCTATCTGATAGGAAGGTGATGTATGATGGGAATAAAGGTCTTACTCTTTTATGTGGAATGAAAAGAAAATCACCCTTAGACCTTTACCTCCAAGTACAATAGATATGGACTTGATATATATAAAAGAAAATATGGCCTTAGAGAGAAGGAAAAAGGAGGAAGAAAAGATAATGGGTAAGTGTGGTGAGGGACAAAAGAGCCCTAAGGGCCATGGTGGGAAGGAGATTGATAACAAAATAAGAGAAAACAGCCCTATGGGCCAAGGTGAAAAGAGTGAGGTAAAGAAGAAGAGGAAGAGAAAAAGAACAATGAGAAAGGTGAAATAGAAGATAAAGGAAGAAGCAGTTAAGATTCCTTGTGTAGAGAGTAAAGACATGAAGAAAGGGGATCCTAATGATGTGGTGATTGAAAAGAAGAGCTTACACTAGATGAAAAATTCGGAGTGGAGTTGAAGAGCTCCAAAGAGGATGTGCTTTCTTGTGGAGATTCTGGAGTAGTGGAGGAGAGCTCCGATACAGAGACAATGGAGGAAAGTAAGGGGAAGGAAAGTTGCAAGAAAGCGGGAGACGTCTTCTACGCAATAACCTACTTTTACTTTTCCTGGCAATTGTTTTAGCATTGTTATGGCAAATCTTCTACAGGAAATAGCAGCGTCGCAACGGGAACTCGAAGCCAAACTTGGACGTGACTTCTGGACGAATCATATAAAAGAAAGGGGTAAGATAAGTCCAAGACTAAGCATGCACAATGGCATTCTTTGGAGCCTTGAACTTCTTGCAAGGAATATCGATATCATAAAGAATGGGAATTTGAAGACATTCCAAGAGTGGAGAATCAAAGAACCACGAGCAGTACTTCAAGACCAATTTCACCATGTTTTGAAGATTTTCGAGAGGTTAAAATGATTTCAAAATTATGCACAAAAGATTGGGGAAGGATGTATTGAAAGTTGGAGCATTTCAACACATGCACGAAAATCGGTAACTTTGAAGATAACCTGCGTTCAAGTGGATTTAATGTCTCCAAATGAATTTATGTCCTTCTATAAGTTTGTAGATATTTTTATAAGGTGTTCAAAGTATTAAAGTGCATCCCAAATGGATATGTTTTGGTCATCAAAAGAGTTGTACGAAGTCCATGTTCTAATTTTCGATCTTAGTCAGACATGTTTATGTAGAATGATTATACCTTGAGATTTCGATATCCAATTGAGGTGATTCATTTTGCTTCAGAAAGATGAGAGAAAGGACTACAACTTTTATGAGGACCACAAGAGTTGATTTGGCCGTTAAGAGGGTCAAATTAAACCTGGCGTCAGATGCTACAAATGCGTTAGCCGAAACTCTTGGAATGCATATTTTGGCAAAACTCAAGAATCCCACAACTGATTTAACAAAATCAGTGCTGGATCCTCTCCTGCTGCTATACTTTGTCTTTTCCTAATTTTTCTTTAACTTTATCTTCTTTTAATAACTATTTGAGCCCCCAATTGATGTAATTAAGTGGTTTTAAGCCACAGTGACTTGTTATTAGTTGGGATAGGTCTTGGCTTGTATTTATACCCCTTAAGGGGCTAAACATCATTAGTTTTTTAACCTCTTGAAAATTGGCAGCCTCTAGCTTTGCTCTTGCTTAAAGAAACCCTTAGGGTTCTTCCTTCACTTTGTAGGAGATTAATTCTCATTGAGTTTGCAGCCAAAGTTTGAACAACTTGGTGATTGTTTAAATATTCTTGGGTCTTTGATAGATTATCTTCAAAGGTTCTTGAACGTTCACTAAAATTCTCCTTTCCAATAGGTCTTGGAATTCTTTGATTTCCTAGGTTCTTGTTAGGATTTTTGTAGTAGATTCTTATTGTCATCATTGGTTCTTGTTATTTTAAGATAAGGGGTTCAATTTTGCAAGAAGATTATTAAGGAATTTTTTCTCTAGTTAGGCCTTTTCAAGAGCAAGCTTGGAAATTCAATTCTATGAACTTCTTGGAGTTAAAGATCTTGGTTTTCTTTCTATGATAAACCTTGGTTGACCATTGCAATAAAATATAGCATGGTGAAAGGATAATAATTAAAAGGGATCTTGTTAATGTAAATGTAAAGTCATTCACATGACTTTTCCTAACACTTGAGCGGCCACGATGTCTGGCTAGAGGACAATGTTGATATACAAATATAAGTTTTAATTCTAGCACCTAACGGGCTAATTGTCTTTATTCCAAGTAGGAGTTAGTTGGTTTTATGTCCTAAAGCCAACTGACTTAGGATTATAATTTAGAGTTATTGCCAACATATATACTAATCTAAAAGGTTGATCACATAAGAACATTGGATTAATTATAAGATAATAAAATGGATTAGTTTATGATATAAATTAATTCTTATGGTTTATTATTAAATAAGTCATTTTGTTATTAGGTTTGGGCCCAAGTCCATTAGATAGCTTATCATATAAGCTTCAACCACTATTCCGGAAATCAGGAGGGTTCCATAATTCTCTAGGGTTTTACAAGCCTTAGTCATTATTGGAACTTTATGGTTTAGAGGAACTAACAGTGATTAACTGGTGGTTGACCCAAAAATTGTTCGTGTGGATATCGTTAGAGACCGGGAACTTATGCAGTTTGTGATTAGAATCACCTACTTTATTGGTTGCTGCGAATCTTCTAACATGTTTATTTTTTTACTCATATTATTCATAAATTACAAAGTGATTCTACTTATATTTTATTTTATAGCATGTATGATTGATTTACCAACACTAATCATAGAAGATAATGACAGAAGGTGTACAATTAGGCATATGTTCGAATTAAATTGTCTTTTGATCTATCGGGAGGGTTGTATATGCAGTAAAAGCATCTGCCGCTCTATTTTTGAGTTCACTGATCAAAGAAATTCCTCTCAAAGGTAAAGATGAAGCTATGTCTCTATACTAATGAAGATAGATCAACCCCATCATATAACAATTTAGTAACCATATTTCCTATCATCCTCCTATTACAAATCCGATGACCCAAACACCTTCCTATTTATTATTACAGTCCAAAAATAGAAGCAACAGAAAAGAAATTATTCTAGTTCATTACAAAGGAGCAGGAACAATCGGTCGATATAGTGTGTAGTCGCTGGAAAATAACCGTAAAAGGGGCACCCTCAGATTTGGAGTGGAAGCTCAATGTTACAATATCTGACTCACGATTCTCTATCTCTTATTCACGTCATGGACCGGTCAGGCACAAGGCTGACGAGGTACTGGAAGAAAGCCGACGGGCAGCGCAAGGAGGTGAGAGGTCACAGAGAACAGAAGAAGAGAGAGGGTTACAACTCGAGAGAGGAGGGGCCGAAAGGAGTTAGAAAATGTTCACTCTGATTTGGGCAACAAAGGAAGCGAGACTTTATAGTCTCATCAGTCACCTGGGGAGGGTCGGGGCATCTGAAGTGGCAATCAAGCCTAATTAAAGTGAGGCCTAGTCCAATGTCCTCATAGGGGTATAAAGATGGGATGGGGAGAAAATAAAAATATGGGCAATTGAGCCAAAATTGGCCTACAAACTCCACCTTGAACACATTTTTAGTAAATTTTCTAGCTAAAGCACACTCGTGAAGAGTCAACCTTCATTAATATGAAGGACATCCATGCACAAAGCAAACTTGTCAGTTGCCACAACCTTAGTACCAAAATTAACATGATTATCTTTAGTACTAATTTTAACAACATTAACTAAACCATTTGTAACATTTTCTCTAATGAAATGATACTTAACATCTATGGGTTTAGTTTTTTCATGATAGATAGGATTTTTACACAAATGCAGACAACTTTGACTATCAGTAAAGATGATTGCTTTGGAATGCAGAAGATGCAATTCAAATTAAAGACCTTGAAGTCAAATGGCTTCCTCGATTGCCTCAATGGCAGCAATATACTCAGCCTGAGTAGTTGAAAGAACAACTACAGGCTGAAGCTGTGATTTTCAAGAAATGCAATTACTAGCAAGAGTAAAGAAATAAGACGTAGTAGACTTTCTAAATCTTTATTGCCAGCAAAATCAGAATCAGCATAACTAACAAAATCAAATGTTTTAGTCCAGTTATGATAGTGTAATCCTCTATTAATTGTCCCATTTATATACATCAACAACCATTTAAGAGTGGTCCAATAATCCCTACCGGATTTAGACATGAATCAGCTCAAAAGGCTTATGGAATATGCTATATTGGGACGTGTGGAAATCATGGAGTATATAACACATCCTATAGCCATTCTATAAGGGTTGTTTTCCATATCTTTCTTTTCATTTTCAGTTTTGGGACAAGTTTTGGAAGAAAGCTAAAAATGGCTGGCAAGAGGGGTGCAAACAAGCTTACGCAAATGCATAAAAACTTTTGAAACAATTTTCTTTAGGAAGGATTTTTGAGATATAAACAAAGAGTGGTCAGCTCTATCCGTATCAATGTTCGTGCTGAGAATTCTAGGGATAGATCCTAAATCCTTAATTTAAAATTCTGATTTCAGCAAAGATTTCAGTTTTACAATCTTTTCTTTATTGCGAGCAATCTACATGTCATCTGCATAAACCAACAAATAAATGGCATTGTCAACACTATCACCACAGAAATAAAGACAACTATCATATTGCTCTTAACAAAACCAGATTTAAGCATAAAGGAATCATATCTCTTATACCACTGTCTAGGTGATTGCTTAAGGCCATATAAGGACTTTTCCGAAAGACACACCAAATTCTCTTTTTGTTTCACCTCAAAACCTGGCGGTTGAAGCATGCAAATAGTTTCATCAAGTTCACCATGCAAAAAGGCAATTTTTACATCTAATTGCTCAAGTTCTTGATCAAAGAAGGCAACAATAGCTAGCATAATCCTAATCATTTTGTACTTAATGATGGGAGAAAACATTTCACTAAAGTCAATCCCTTTAACTTGAGAAAAACCTTTTGCAACTAATCTAGCCTTAAACCGTGGAGGTTCATTATCATATTCAGGTTCTTTGATATTGAAAATTGATTTACAATCAATTAACTTTTGTTTAGGGGGTTTAGGAACAAGAACCCAAGTTCATTCTTAGGCAAGAAAGACATATCTTCTTTCATAGAATGCATCCACAAAGAGTAATTTGGACGCTTAACAATCAGAAAAACAAATAGGTTCTTCTTCTTCTACAAAAGATGCAGCGACAAAAGCATAAGACACAATGTATGAATAACCATACCTAACAGGTTCCTTAGACACCCTCTTAGCCCTATCCCTAGTTAATTGATAGTCATTAAGGGCTTGTACTTGTGCCTCAGGATGATCCTCATCATCATCAGAATTTTCTGACTTGGGCACATTGTTTTCAGGTACACTACCTGGGTTACCTGTCTCTTTATTTGTTTCGGGGTTAACTGTGTGCTCAGGTGAGTGGCCGGAGGTGTCCTCCACCTCGACAAGAATATCTCCAACTGAAGGAAAGCTAGTAGTACTAACAAGATCGGTTTCGGCTTTAAGACAAGGCATATCTAGCTCATTAAAGACCACACCCCCTGCTAATGCCTACCCTCACTCCTGGCTTACGTTTGAACCATGACTTGTAACTCTTAATCCCACTAGGATAACCTATAAGCACTCTCTTCTTAGACCTAGGGTCAAGCTTCCCTTCTTTTTGATGTGCAAAGACAGCACACCCGAACACTCTTAGGTTGGACAAGTTTAGTGGTTCACCGGACCATAATTCAATTGGGGTTTTGAAATTAATGGCAGTGGAAGGAGACCTATTTATCAAATAGACTGTTGTACTTACAGCTTCACCCAAAAAGGCTTAGGGACACCGAATGACATCATGAGACACCTAACCTTGTCCATTATGGTCTTATTCATCCTCTCAGCAACACTGTTTTGCTAAGGGTTATGCCTAACGGTCTTATGATGCACAATCCCATGCAAGGCACACAAGTTATTGAACTTTCTAGTACAAAATTCCAAACTGTTGTCCGTTCTTATAACCTTTAGTTTGTTACCAATTTGATTTTAAGAAAAACGTTTCAATTTATTGAATTTTTCAAACATTTGGTCTTTAGTTTTCAACAGAAAAACCCAAATATACCGAGAAAAATCATCCACAATAGAAAGGAAATAAACATTGCCACCATAGGTGGGTACCATTTCAGGACCCCATAAATTACAATGAACATAATCAAGAACAGCGGTGGACTTGTGTATACCAGTGGAGAAACTAAGTTTGTGCGGTATGTCAAGAACACAGTGATCATAAAAATATAAAGAGCCAATTTTATCACCATTCAAAAGATTTTATTTATTCAAATATTGCAAAACTTTTTCACTGATGTGGCCTATTCTCCTATGCCACAACATGGATTGTTTTAAAACAGTTTTGAAAATAATACAGATGATTCAGTAATGATTTTACCAAGCAAAATATACAAACCATTTTTCCTAAGACCTTTAAGTATGACTAAAGATCCTTTGCAAACACGCAAAATTCCATTTTCAGATTTGTAAGACTAACCATTTATGTCAAAAACACCAAGGAAAATTAAATTCCTCCTAAAATCAGGCACATATTTCACATAAGTTAATTTCCTAGTCACACCATCATGCGTTTTTATAAAAATGTTTCAAATTCCTTTAATATCACAAAGTTCATTGTTTCCCAAAAAAAGTTTTCCATGATCAAGAGTTTTAAAATCAATTAATACTTGTTTGGAGTCATATGAAAGTGCAACCAGAATCAATAATCCATTAATCAGAAACATTGGAGGAAGAAGGGGTAGGGGACACACACAAAACCTTAGAATACATAGAGTTATCATCTGATTCAAAATAGTCTCCTATACTTGTCGCATAATCCACAAGCTTGCAAAACAATATATAAAGGGTTTGGGGGTTCTATTGATATTTTGTTTATCCTCTTGATTTGATTTTTCTTTTTTTTTTTTTTTAGAAAGGCAAATTGTATTAAATAAAACAATTTGATTAATTGACATGTTGGGTTGGGCATTATTTTGATGCTGGACTTTACATATGGCCTCGTTCTTCAAATATATATATATTTATATATATATATATATATACTCTCCCCTTTTCCTCATTGTGTGTACTATTTTATTTTTGTTATTGTCTTCATCCCATTCTAGTTATAATTTTCATCTTTGAGTGTTGGTTTTGCTGTCAATTTTATCACTCCCATTATCCTTTTCGTTGTTTCTCATCTTTGATTCGTTTTAAGGCACTTATTTTTCATATCACCATTTTTTGCCACAGTAAAAACATTTGATTTTACTCTTATCTTTAGATTTGAACCTCCCATTACTTTTAGATTGGTGATTGAAAGATTCTCTCCTGTCAACCCTCCCTCTCACGTAAAGGTTCTCTCCATATTTGATTTTTTTTTCGCAAATCAAAGTCTTTTGATTTCAAAGAACTTTTAACATTAGATAAAGAGATAAAGTCAAATCATCTCTGCCATATTTAATGAAGATTTCACGTCAATAAAGCACTCGGGCAAAAAATTCAACAAAATCAGAGCAATGTTTTTATCGGAAATCTTTTCACCAAATTTTGTAGTTCTAAAACGATTTTGTTCAAATCATCAATACTTTCAGAAAAGATTTTGATCCACTCATTTTAAAACAAAAAAGTTGTTCTTTCAAATAAAATTTATTTGATAAAGACTTTCCCAAATAGAGTTTTTCAAGTTTTGTCTAGATTTCAAAAGCATTGTCTTTTTCATTTATTTCTATCAAAATGTTGTCATTTAAATGCAAGGTGAGACAGCTATGTGCCTTACCAAGTTTTACAGTAAGAATTTTGCCCTTGTAGGATTCTGGATATTTATTGGGACTACAAATAGCAGGTACAATTTTGTTTTTGACTAAAACAACTTTCATTTTTCTTCGCCACATTACAAATCAAATTTACCATCAAAATTATCCGTTTTAAGTTTTGAAGTGGACATAATGTACATAGACAAAAATTAATAACCAACAGGCGCAGAAAGAAAAATAGGTTCGACACACAAAAAACAGCAGGTATTTTTTCTAAAAAATCGAGAAAGCAAAAAAACTAGTACTATACAGATAACATAAAATATAGTCTCACAACAAATAGCATAGACTGAGCAACAACCCCCCGAACATACAATAAGCAGATCTCCACAGCCACGAATCGCACAATTTTTTTTCTTGCAATCAATGAGAAATGCACCAAGATATAGATACTTGGAGTTTCAACAGGACTCAAGCCAGACTTAGGTTTTGGTTTTTTCAGAAAAACAGAATAATCACAAGAAATTTTTTCTAGTTCGTGAGTCGAGATACCAATGGCAGTACAATAATATTTCCAGATAGTCAAAGAAAAAAACTTAAGGGAAAAGCTGAGAAAGGAAACAGTAGAAACTTCCCCAAGTCAGATTCAGGGAACTCAACAGTTCCGTGAAAATGAAAAAGGAAACCGAGAGGTTTCAGATGAATGAAACCGCAGTGTTTTAGATCTCGAGGACTCCCGAGAAGCACCTGTTAAACTCTGAAGCAACATTGCTATCACTGCCGCCGCATTGCCACTTTTACGGACGAGAAGCCGAAAAGTCACCAAAAATATCGCGCTTTTCCGGGCTCTAATACCACTATTACAAATCCAATGACCCAAACACCATCCTATTTACTATTACGGTCCAAATATAGAAGCAATAGAAAAGAAATTATTCTAGTCTATTACAAAGGAGCAGGAAAAATCGGCCGATGTAGTGTGTAGTTGCCGGAGAATAACCGAAGAAGGTGCACCCTCAGATTTGGAGTGAAACCTCACTGTTACAATATCTAACTCATGATTCTCCATCTCTTATTCACCTGACGGACCGGTCAGGCACGGGGCCAACGAGGTATCCGAAGAAGGCCGACGGGCGGCGTAAAAAGGTGAGAGGTCACAGAGAACAGAATAAGAGAGAGAGAGAGAGTGCTGCAACTCGAGAGAGGAGGCGGCCGAAAGGAGTTAGAAAATATTTACTCTGATTAGGGCAACAGAGGAAGCGAGACTTCATAGTCTCATCAGTCACCTGGTGCGGGTCGGTTCTACCTAACCCGCCCGGCATCTAAAGTGACAATCAAGCCCAATTAAAGTGAGGCCCAGTCCAATGTCATCATAGGGGTATAAAAGATGGGCTGGGGAGAAAATAAAATTGTGGGCAATTGGCCCAAAATTGGCCTACACCTCTAATGGAAAAGAGGGAATAACACATAAACAAGCATATGTTTAGAAATACCCTGACTTAAGGTAATATATATATATATATATAGTTATGAGGTAATTCCATTTTGGCCTGCTCCTTTTGCTTATCGATCGGATCATTTAATATATCTTTTAGTATATTTCCTAATACGTACTTTTTATAGTAATTTTATAATATGTAAATCTTATAAAATAAAAGATAAACCTTGAACTCTGAAAAATAAATCTTTTCTGAGAGTTAATTTCACCGGAAGCACAAAGGGGAGATTATTGGGTCTTTTAGAGGTGAGCGAAGAAGAAGATGGTAGAGGAAAAAGAAAAGAAATGGTTTTGAACTGTGAATAAGAGCGGGGATTAGAAACTTCTGTGAGTTTTTATTTTTTTTTCACCTGAAAGCCACTCTAATTAGTTGGTCTTATTTGATACTGGAATCCAAAATCTAACTTTGTTATTAACTTCAAATCGATTCTAATCGTATATAACATCTCCTATAACACACTCTCTACAATGTTCTTAATTTGATGTACTCTTATAATAAAATTTACCAAATAAAAGAAAAACTTTAAGGAAAAATGATAAATCTTTAAGGGAACATATATTATAAAAGAAGATGTTATAAAAGATACTATAAATAATATTATGAGTGTCTTCAAACTGATGAATAATTAATAATTCATATAGTTGGTGTGTTCCACCATTTATCCCGTTAAAATAAACCAATAAAATTCAAAATGTAAAGTTTGAATCTTATCTCGTACAACAGTTGTTTCCAAATGCTGTTTGCCTTTTTATAATAAAAAAGGTCAAATCCTTCCTTTATTAATTTATTAGAGTAAAAATATTCTCTACCTGTGAAATAATGTGAAATAAAAGAATGTAATAAAACCCACAAAATGATATTAAGAGAAATAAACAATATTAACTCCCCATAAAAAATAATAATATTAATCCAATTTAGCACAAAAACTTAAAAATTATATAATATAGTCAAAATAAATAATTTATAAAATAAAAATCAAATCAATTCTAATAAATAATAAATAGACATTTTTATACAAAAAAATAAGTGGAAAATCAACGAAATTTAATTATAAAATATAGATTTATCATAAATAAAAACATCTTCAAAGGCTTTTCTTAGGGAAAGAAAAAACTATATTAAATTTACATGAACAGCAGTGGAAATAAAAGAGAAAACCACCTCCATCCAGATATTGGAGGGGTAAGTAGAGACGGCTTGAGCGGCTAATAAATGCGTCGGAACATTATGATCATGACACTCAAAGGATAAAAAAACATATTTTCTCTCTATAAAAGAATCTGCTGATGAATATGTCCTAGAGGGCCAAGAGTCCCCGATCGAGTTAGAAGCTGATTAATGTAGTTAATGTAGTTGACATAGCCAAATCTTCTAGCTAAATAAAGACCCTTCTGAATATCAACTGTCTTCGCATGTTCTGGAGAGGGCGACAGTGCTAAGGCAACTATGATTGATATTCTCACCCTTCCAAAGTGATCCTTAATGAGCCCCTCAATAACTGTACCATCAATTGTCCAAGCGACATCTACATTCAACTTAAACTGATCCACATCTGGCGGCTTCCAATGACATCCATCTTGTGTTGATGCTATAGGCAGTCCCACATTTGGTCCGATAGTGCCATTAGGAGTTGTTGCACTTTTTTGGGGAGCTCCATAATTCTCTTTCCCTTACCCGAGGCTCCGCCTACTGAAACGCTTGGGGCTAACAGCGTACCTAAAGGATACTGAGATATAGTCATATCAGCCATTATATGGTGTACCCTAAAGTACTCTTCACAGAGACCAATAGCTCACGAAATAACATACGAGTAAACTTGAGGTACATTTTAGAAAAACATATTATTCCTACTTTTTTAAATACACCATTAAAAGTATATAAATTGAGAACTATCATAAACCGGCCACCTTATCATTTGCTTGAAAATAATATGATGGGAGTTTTAACAGAGAAAAAAATTTATCAAGTATAAAGAATTCTGAGTTACCCGACATCGAAAGAAAATGTGGAGAAGATCCTCCTCTCTTCCCAGACATGCAACACAGCAAAATCAAAATAACTTTCAAAGACTTATAATTTAAATTCAAGATTTTTAATTGTACAAAAACGACACTAGTATAGTTGATAACCAAGCCAGGATATATGTTTTATCTTGCAAATAGCCATCCCGTCTGAAATATGGGGGCCCATATACATTCTTTCAGTGAAGGCAATAATTATATTAGTATCAGGTCTCACTGGAGCACTCACGCTTAATCCTGCAATCCAAAGTCTAACAGTGTTATGACCTTGAAACTGATGAATAATTAATAATTCATATAATTTTTTTAAACAATAATTCTTATAATTGATGTGTTCCACCCTTTATTCTCAAAACACTACTTCACAGCCCAAGTACATTCTGTAAAATGACATCTGCCGGTGGCCCAACATCATGATTCTGATACCATGCTAGAATTCGAGTTTGAATTTAACTCAACTTAAAAGGTACTTTAAGAGGAAGAGAATTGTCTAAATTTATTAAGAGTTCATTAATTCTTTAATTATCCGATGCGGGATGTTCAAAAAATTCATTTCCAACATTCAATGTGTAAAGTTTGAATCTCATCGGGTACACCAATTGTCTTTAATTTTTTTTTTTAAAAAAAAAAAAAGACAATTACTTCCTTTATCATTTTTCTAGGAAAAATAGGTTATATATTATTAATGTCAAAAGAAATAAAATGAGATACATGATGAGAAATTTTATTAATCCCAAATATCATTAGAGATTAGTACATTCTTAGTTAGAAGATTGGTCGGACAATTGTCCGTTCTGTGTACATGAAAAAAAGAAACTAAAGAGACATCAGCTAAAAAAACTTAAATATTATTAAGAAAATTAAAAGTTAGACATCCAATTTATGAGAAATCTTCACTAGGTAAAGAGACGCTTTCTATTGCAATGAGAGAATTACTTTCAATAATAAATTATTCAATAAACATGAAATTAGTAATATAGTGTTCAATAATTCTTATTAATTCACCATAATTAACAGAAAAGCGACCTACGTGAGGGAGAGATTTTGCCAACGAAAAAATCCTAAGATGATTCCGAATAATAATACGAATATCGATTTCGTCTTAAAAAAAGCTATATGTGTATTTGCTGTAAAAATACCAAATCAGGTGGCTTCTAAAGTGGGGAAAAGTTATAAAGAGAGGTCCAACTCCTTTATTAATTTAATAGAGTAAAAATATTCTCAACCTATCTATCATGCAATTAATAATTTATTAAGAAGCAGAAATTTAAGGAATTTAGATTAGAGTATTAAGTATCTAACATGAATTTAAAGCGGGGAAAAGTTATAAAGAGAGGTCCAACTCCTTTATTAATTTAATAGAGTAAAAATATTCTCAACCTATCTATCATGCAATTAATAATTTATTAAGAAGCAGAAATTCAAGGAATTTAGATTAGAGTATCAAGTATCTAACATGAACACTCACCACAAGGCCCATGCAATGCACGGAAGACGTAGGCTCTACCCTGTAAACATTGTACAAATTTGGAAAGTTCATATCATACTATAATCATCCAGCTCCCAAGCATGTCTCCATCCATAACCTTTTCCTTCTTCTTCCCTCCCCCTCCCCCCCTCCATAACCTTTTCCTTCTTCTTCCTCCCCCCCCACCCCCCCCAAAAACAAAACAAAACAAATAAACAGTTGATCAGCAAGGCACGATATATGTTTCATCTTGAAAATAGCCATCCCTGATTTCTCTGATGACCTGCAGAGCTGTTTCCATTTCCTCAGTACTTAACTTTCCAACTCATTCAACCTCTCAAACTCCGACAGCCGTTACATGTGATTTGTTTTCTTCAACAATCATGGATGCAGCTATCATTGAAGCTTCTTGCACTATTTACTAGAAAGCTTTGGCCAGGACCCTGTGATAATCTTGCTCTACCATCAACTTGTTTTGCTACTGGATTTCTTGATTTCAAGGTATCAGTTCTAATGATCTCATAGGGATTTCAAACTTTTGGATGTTTGCCCTTCCTGACAAGCAGCTTTGAATCCAAGAACTTTCTTAAATTTGGGGGAGCCCCATTTATTTTCTTAACAAAGGAAACAATTGTATATAATATAGGGTCTGATTGGACTACTCAAGCTTGATATTGGAATCCAAAATCTAGCATTGTCCTGACATGGAAACTGATATATAATGAATAATTCACGTAATTGATGTGTTTTACCATTTATCCTGTTGAAATGAACCAACAAACGGTAATTAATTTTAACAATTCAAAATCTAAAGTTTGAAACATAGCTAATACGACAATTGTTTTTACACATTTTTTTTAAAAAAAAGATAAACATTTTTTTTAATTAATTTAATAGATTAAAAATATTCTCTACTTTTAATGTAATTGATAATTAATTAAGAAGAAAAAAATCCAGGAAATCAGATTAGAGTGTCAAGTAAATAAGACGAGCTCTCAAGAAAAAATGCCCATGCAATGCATTGGAGATGTAGGCTCGACCGTGCAAACCTCATACACATTAGTAAAGTTTATAACGTAATACGATCATGCTGCTCCAAGCATATTTCCACCCAAATCTTTTCCTCTTCTTTCCTCAAAAACGAAAAAAATAATATTTGATCAGCAAGCTAGTATATATTATTCATCTTGCAAACAGCCATCCCTAATTTCACTGATGACCTGCAACATTGTTTCCTTTTCCTCGACAAAATTTGCAGCTCTTTCAGCCTCCTATTCTGTAACAACTGCTACGTGTGATATGCTTTCTGCTTTAGCAATCTTTTATGCAGCTGTCGTTGAAGTTTCTTGAACTTTTTAGTGAAAATCTTGGTCCAGGACACTTTGATAATCTTGCTCCACCATCTAGCTACTTGCTTCGCTACTGGATTTCTTGATCCCAAGGTATTAGTTCAAATCTTATAGGAATTTCCAACCTTGTTATGTTTGCCGTATATATGACAAGTCGTCGCAGGTTTGAACCAAGCAACCTTCTCAAATTGGGGGGGGGGTGGGGGCGACCCCATACATTCTCTCAATAAAAGTAACAAATGCATTAATATCAGGTCCCATTGAATCACTCGATAGTACTTATTCTATCATAAGTTAAATTTTTCATGTTTATTTTGATTTAATTGTTTAGATTAGCTGTTTTTTAGTATTGTTTGAATTTTGTATAGAAAAATTAAGTTTTGTAATAATAGGAGGAGAGTGGTTAGAAAGTTGTTGAAAAGACTTAAAAGTTGAAATGAGGCGTGGACACGTGCTAAAGGACTTCGAAGTTGGTAGATTTTTTAAGTTGACTTAGTTAGCATATGAGCTTAGTTGATCAAATCTTGCTTATATTCCATTCATTTTAAACTAATTAATTAGGATTTTCTCTTTACCCTTTCCTCTCTATAAATAGAGGGATGCCAGACCTCATTGATGTGAGGAACTCTTTAGAAACAAAGAGTTTGGTCTTTCTAATTTGAAGTTTTGTAGAAGTTTATTAATCTTTTCAATCAAGTATTTACTTCTTTCTTATTTTTGTTGTATTCATCTATTGTTCTTTCTCTCTTGTTGAATTTATGATAGTTTAACACTTGCTTTCTGGCTTCCTTTCACACTCTTGATTGTGAATAATGGTTGGATTAGAAATAAGGTGAATTACCTTGACAGTTTTTTGTTGCAAAGATATATAGTTTGCTAAGAGAAGTAGAATAAGTTTAATTGTTACAATTTTTGAGCAATTAGTACTTACAGATTGACCATCATGTTTAAGATATTTTCAAGTAAATGATAATTGCTTTTCAATCAAGTTTTCATGACAATAGAACTATTTGAAGCTTTTTAAAGTTTTTCATGTTTTAAAAGTGTTTGGATTTCGTCAAGCTTGAAGGTAATCAAGTTTGTTTCATTGAGGTAGAAAGAAAACGGCTTTTAAATTATGAAAAGTAAAGAATAAATTTTGATATTTGGTTTGAGACTCTTTGACCCCATTTTTAGTCATTTCAAGAAATCCCTTTGAAATCCTTCTATGGTTTTTTTTTTGTTGATTTTAAACGAATTATAGACTTTCTTTAGGTTCGACTAGGTATTCATCACTAGTTATGGAGTTTTGAATTGGAATATAATTTCGTGAATCTGACACTAGTCAAAATTTCGCGCCATATCCAGGGAATTTTTTTTTTTCCAAAAAAATTCCTTTACATACACTTATTTATGCCAAGGTCTTCTCGAATAGGAATTTAGTATATTTTCGTGAATTTGAGAAGTCCACAAAGGTAAACTGAAAAGCAAAAGACAAGAAGCCCTTTTTCTTTCAAAGCTATGCGTGGTGAATCAAGAACGAAGAGGGACGTTCATTTACAAAAGAGGAAAATTTTGTCCATTGAGTGCAAGAAATGGATAGACAAAGAACATTAAGAGAATTGACAACTCCTAACATTAATCAACCAAATCTTGGTATTAATTTTACCAATATGGAAGGACATTTGAATTAAAATATAATGTTATTCAATTAATATCGACTTTTTTATGGTCTTGCAAGTGGAAATCCACATAATCGTTTGAAGGAGTTCCTTGTCTTTTGTTCATTAACGACAATAAAAGGAATCACAGAGGATCAAATTAAATTAGGACCTTTCCATTCTCATTAGTAGATAGAGCGAAGCACTGGCCATACTATCTTCCTTCAGGATCCATCACATCCTGGAACGAGATGAAGAGAAAGTTCTAAGAAAAGTTTTTCCCAACCTCTAGGGTTGGAAAAATTAGAAAAAAAATATATAGAATTCGTCACCATAATAGGGAGATATTGTACGATTGGGAATGCTTCAATATTGTACGATTGGGAATGCTTCAATTAATTGTGTGCAAGTTGTTCGCACCATCAAATTTCCGATCAATTGTTCCTATAATAGTTTTATGAAGGATTTCTGCCAGTGGACCGAAGCATGATCGATGCTGCAAGTGGAGGAGTTTTTGGGAAGAACACCAAATGAAGCAAAAGAGTTATCTTAAGAATGACAGAAAATTCCCGACAATTTGGCCTAAGAATGGATGGTTTAACAAGAAAGGGAAGTGCAATACGTACCTCTAGTATTAAAAATCAATTATCTGAATGAGCCTCTCTTGTTAGGTAAGTTGTTTTGGGACATGTACAAAGTTCTAGGAATCGTGGAATTTGCTTGAACTTTCACCTCAAGTGAATTCAATGAGCAGATTTATCAACCAACCAAAGAAATATGACCCATTTCCAATACAATCCTTGTTGGAGGGATAAAAAAATCTGAGATATGGGCAAACAAGTAATTAGAACTTCCAAGCTCCTGATTTCAATAAGTCTTCTCCTCTACCTAATCAAGGTATGTCTTTAGAGGATATTGTTAAAGCCTTAGCTTCTAGTACTCAAATGTTTCAACAAGAAACAAGTACCAGCATTTAGAATTTGGGAAACTCAAATCACACCACTTGTATCTTATGTTAATTGACTTTGAGGCAGAATTATATGATCTGGGATGCTAAGGAGAGGTGGACTTAATGAAAGGACCGGTTACAAGAGTAATGGCGAGGAAGATAGAAGAGGAGAACAAGGAAGGGTGGTCATGGACTTGCTTAGATCGAGTTAGAAGTTGAAGATAGAGACTGAGAAGGCACCAAAATGCACTTAGTAACCATGGTACGAGAGAAGCTAAAAGGGATCAAGATTAGAGGGCTTAGAGGCCTCAAAGGGCAAGTTTTAGCATGTGGCAGCGGAGCCGTCCATGGCTATGCTTTGGACAGGATGGACAGAATAGGAGGCTAAGCAGCCGGCCATGTCTACATGGGAGGCAACTAGCCATGACTGTTCTCTGAAGAGCAATTGGCGAGAAGGAAAGGAGGTGACCTGCCATGGCTTGGTCTCAGACCAACTCAAGTTTTTGTGTTATTTTTACTTCCAATTCCAATTTTTTAATCCTTTGTCTTGTAATTAAGTGGCATATTATGCCCCCTAATATCCTTTAATTATGTTCAACGTTAGAGTAAGTAGATAATCATATGAGAACCTGTAAATACCTATAAATAAATATTGCAACCAAGAGTGTTTTCTCCTAGGGTTCTGTGATAGTTTCTTCTTCTTCTTTGTAATTACGACAATTTAGTTTGTTAGATTAAGCAAGAAATTCTTTTTCATCCCTTCAATTCCTAGTTCTCTAGAGGTCATAGTTTCTATAACTATTGTTGCTAATGTTAGGTCTTCTTCGGATGAGGAATAGGTGGGACCTTTGTAATTCTTGTTGATTTTCTTCAAAGGATATATTAGAATCCTTCTCTTGGAGGTTTTAGTGCTTATCACTAAGGTTGCCATAAGAGGTTTCTCTTCAAATCCTCAAGAACAAGAAAGAAAGATCTTTATGAAAGGATGAGCTCCAATTTCAATCACGGATAAGTTCATATCACAGAAAGAGGTAAATTAACATGTCAACCAGAGGTTAACCTGAAGGAGAATGTCAGCGCAATTAGCCTACAAAGTGGAAAATAGTTGCAAGAACCCCTTTCTAAGATAAAAGATCCAAAGGAAGACAAAGAAGTGGAAATTATTGGTCCATCAAACGAAAATGTAAGCAATACTCCTATGTCTCCAAGGTACTAATTACACATACTTTTCCTTGTAGATTAGCAAAATCAAAGAAGAAGGACATGGAAAATGAGTATCTTGAGACCTTTCAAAAGGTAGAGATCAATATTACATTGTTGGACGCCATCAAACGAATTACAAGATATAAAAAGTTTCTCAAAGAGTTGGCACCAATAAGAACAAGTTGAAGAATGATGAGAAGATAAGAATTAGAGATAGCATGTCTGTAATAGTTCAAAAGAAATTGCAAGGAAAAAAATGCAGGGACCCAAGTATGTTTACATTCCCTTGCCTAATTGGCAATAATAATGTATAAAAATACATGCCAGACTTAGGAGCCTCCGTTATTGTTATGACATATTCTATCTTTTAGAAAATCAATTTAGGATCCTTAAAAGAATCAAGAGTAGTAATTAAATTAGCTGATGGATCTAATATTCTTATCTCATGGGGATAGTGGAGGATGTTTTAGTAGAAGCATATGAGTTAATCGTCCTAGTAGACTTTTAGATCATTGATAGTCATGATGAATCCTCTTCATCTCATATTTTACTTGGGAGGTATATTATGAAAAATGCAAGAGCAAAAAATTGATGTACGATGAAGGTACTCTTTCTTGAGAATTTGATAGCGAGGTGGTTGCATTAATATTTTTACTGCAATGAAGGTTCCCCCAAAGTTCGTAGTCTTTGTATTTTATTGATAATATTTGTTCCATGGTGCACAAATATTTGAGTAGGATTTTAAGGATGATGAAGATTTAGTAATTCTTGACAATGTTCATAATGGACATGAAGATGAAGTGTAAAATTTTGATTCTTCCCTTCTACTTCCAACCTCTAGTGAGAAGATTTGTCCTTCTATTGAACAAGCTAAAAAATTGGAGTTGAAACCTAGCATATAAAGTACATATATTTAGGGGATGGGAAAACTTTAAGGGTAATTATTGCAAATGATATAACACTAGACAAAGAAAATAAACTTTTGCAAGTTCTAAAAAAACATAAAACAACAATTAGATGGACTTTGGCTTACATCAAAGTAATTAGTCCATCAATATACATGCATCGAATCCTGCTTGAAAAAGGAGCAAAACCGGTAAGGGAGTTCTAACAAATTATCAAATTAGCTATGCAAGAGTTGTGAAAAATGAGGTGTTGAAGCTTTTAGACCAAGGAATCATGTAACAAATTTCAAATAGCAAATGGATGAGCCTTATGCACGTGGTTCCAAAGAAGACTGGCCTTGCATTGGTTCCTAATGGAAAGAATGAACTCATCTCAATGAGAGTGCAATATGGTTTTAGGATGTATATCGATTTTTGAAAATTGAACGAAGCAACAAGAAAAGACCACTTACCCTTTTCCATTTATTGTCCAAATGCTTGAAAGGTCAGCAAGTATGTAATTCCTTTTCCTTTTAAATAGGTTTTCTGGTTATAAAAAAAAAAAAAAACTTGTTGCACAAGAAGATGAAGAGAAGACAACTTTACCTTCCCATTTGGGATTTTTCATATCGTCATATGCCATTTGGTATATGCAATGCCCCAAGCAGATTTCAAAGATGCATGATGAGTATCTTCTCAGATTTAAATGGAAGTTGCATTTAGATTTTTATGGATGATTTTACTGTGTACGAAAATTATTTTGATCAATATTTGGAAAACTTAACCAAGGTTTTAAAATGTTGCATTGTCACAAAATTAGTCCTTAACTACGAATAGAGCCATTTTTATGGTGCAACTGTCATGCCTCGGATCCGCAGGACGTACTATGGTTGTGCCAGCACAAGGTCTCTTACTTTTCTTAACTTGAAGGGTACTTTTCAATTAAAACCATAAATATATGATAAAACCTCAATAAAGAAAATGCATAACTTATTACATGGTTTTGCATAGCGGAAATAACTAAAACATAAAAAGGAAAAATGATAAACTCCAAGTTTAACTAAGGTTTCTTCAAGGAACTCCTCCACTTGTCTCCGATGTCTTCCTTAAAATTATTAGCATCTATATAAAGGGTGGAAATAAGTGAGCTTCCAACTAATTAAGCAACACTAACCCTACCCAAGAGTCATAGAAAAATCATTTCAAAAATAGGTTTGGAGTTTGAAGAAAACACTTAGGTACTTATAGAAAAATCTACAGAAAACATCTTTATTTATGGAAATAACATGCTTTTGGACTGTTTTAGGAGTCTAGAAAACTATGGGGCAGTATGGAATTTTCAGAAAAATTTATGTCCTCAATTGTAAGCTTCGAAAGATTTGGGGTTAAAATGTAATTTTTGTAACTTTCAACAAGAAATCTGAGAAACTGATAGGTGTAATGTGTAGAATAAAAGAATCATTTATATGAAATTTCCAGAAAACAATTTTGTCTTTTATTGCACAACTTTGAAATTTTGGGGCTAATTTGTAATTCTCATAACTTTTGGGATTTAACTACAATTTCTAAAAAATACCCCTGAAATTTCAAAATGTTTTGACGAACAGTACGAACAACAAGAACAGTTGAGATCCTTCTTCCTTTTTTTCCCGTTTCAAATCAAACTAAAATCCTTATCATTCCACCAATTTTGATGACCATAAATAATCTAGAAAAAATATAAGCCATCATTTAATCATCATAAACACTTACATAGACATTAATATGACCCAATCATGACATGATAATAGAAAACATGTGTCCGGAAGATCCACAATTTCGTCCGAACATACTTCATCTGAACATACTTCGTGTGAATATTTAATGGGAAATTGTCCATTTATAAACTTAAACTATACAATATTTTTGATTTCAATACCTTTTCTTTATTTTTCTCTTTTTATAAACCGAAACTATTTTCTGGAATCTAAACTACCCTGGCACCACATTTCACAGCAGAATCTGGCCAAAACTGTCACGTGGCTCTCATGTGACAGAGGTGGTTTTGACCGGATTCCGTCACCGAATGTGGTGCCGGGGTAGTTTTAGATGCACAAAAATAGTTTGGGTATATAGAAAGCGAAAAAATAAAGAAAATATATAAAAATAAAAAATATTGTATAATTGCGGCATATAGTGGACAATTTCATATATTTAATTCAATGTCTTAACATTAACTTTAGTTGAACATAAATATCACACATATCATGCTTCGATGCCCATTCCGTAAGAGAAACATCATAAATCAATTTAAGTTATAACTTTTAGTCAACTTAAAACTTCATCAAATCACATATTTTTATAAAACAGATGATCAGAGAACAAAGATTATGACTCTAAGATAGAGAATCAGTCGTTACTTTAAAGGTGTAGCTTTTTCCTAATCTCTTGAAACCCTAGCCTCCTTCTTCTCCGACTTCTCTGATGTCTAAAACAACCGTCAGTTTAAGAGAGAGTCTTTATATAGAGTTTTTTAATAGGTAGGTTGAGCAAACACTTATCAATATTTCACTTTAATTCCTCAAGCTTTTCTTAATCTTTTTCCTTATAAACTTAACCGTCAATTAAATTCGATTACCATTAGGAACCCTAAATAAAAATTAATTATTTAAAGGGCTGGGGTTTACATCTACGGGACGTAACACGGCCGTGCCAAAGGCACAAGGCCTCATACTTAACTTTTACATGGTTTTGTACAACAGAAGTAACTAAGACATAAAAAGGGAAAATCATAAATTCTAAGTTTGTTTAAGGATTTTTCAAGGGAACTCCTCCACTCGTCTCCGACATCTTTCATAATATTTATCTGCATTAAGGGGTGGAAAGGAGTAAGCATCCAATTCTGTAAGCAACACTAACCCCTACCTAAGAGTCATAGAAAAATAGTCTTCGAAAATAGGTTTGGAGTTTTAAGAAAACACATGACTTACAGAAGAATCTCTAGGAAACATCTTTATTATGTGGAAACAACATGTTTTGGGATTGTTTTAGGAGTTCTAAAAATTTGGGTCGATCAGGAATTTTCAGAAAAGTGTATATCCTCAATTGTAAGACTTCAAAAGTTTTGGGATAAACATGTAATTTATGTGACTTTCAACAAAAAAAAAAAAAAAAAAAAACCTAAGAAAATGATCAGGGTAATCACTTACATGAAATTTCTAGAAAACATTTTGGTCACCTATTGAACAACTTTGAAACATTTGGGGCTAATTGGTAATTTCTCATAACTTTGGGGACCAAACTGCAATTTAAAAAATACACCTGAATTCCAGAATGTTTTGATGAATAACAAGAACAATTGAAGTGCTTTTTTTTTTTTTTTTAAAAAAAAATTTCAAATCAAACTAAAATCCTTATCATTCCACCAATTTTGATCACATAAACAACATAGAAAAATCATAAACCATCATTTAATCATCATAATCACTTACACAAACATTAATATAACCCAATCGTGATATAATGAGAGAAAACATTGTTCGAAGAATCCACAACTTTGTCTAAATATTTAATTCATCGTCTGAACATTAACTTCGGTTGAACATAAATATCACACATATCATGCTTCGGTAATCACTGGGTCATGAAAATATCATCAAACAATTTAATTCATAACTTTTAGACACCTTAAAACCTCATCAAATCACATATTTTTGCAAAACAAATGATTGAAGAACATATATTATGACTCTAAGATAGATAATTAGTTGTTAGTTACTTTAAAGGTGTAGCTTTTTCTTAACCTCTTGAAACCATAGCCTTCTTCTTCTTCGACTTTTCTGATGTCTAAAACAACTGTCTGTTTTAGAGAAAGTCTTTAAATAGGTAGTGTTAATGAGCACTTATCAACATTACACTTTAAGTCCTCAAGCTTTTCTTAATCTTTTTCCTTATGAACTTAACCCTCAATTGAGTCCTATTAGCATTAGGAACCCCAAATAAAAATAATTATTAAAAGGGCTTGGGGTTTATTGCAACAAGTACTAGTTTTGGGTCATGTAGTTTCTGCTAATAATACAGAGGTTGATAAGGCTAAAGTTGATTTGATTTTTGACTAAACATACCCTAATAATGTCTAAGACATTTGGAGTTTCCTTGGTCATGTAGATTTTTGTAGATGTTTCATCAAAGACTTTTCAAGACTTGCACAACCATTATCAAGATTATTGCGAAAAGAAGTCCCTTTTGACTTTAGAGATGATTGGCAGGTTGGTTTTCATAGACTAAAGAAATTGCTCAATTAGCCCTGATATTTTCAAATTGAACAAAAGGTAGAGATTATGGAAGGATCATTCACAAGATCTAGGGCTAAGAAGTGCAAAGGATTGACAGCTTGGACTCTTTTACTTCAAATATATTTTTTTAACAATATTCCGGTCCAATAAAAAAGAGAAAGTCTTTATCAACTTTGTAGAAGACTCTTTAAGGATTATGGAATGACACACTCATGCCTCTCTTAATAATGTTTTCGCAAAGAAAGAGCCTAAAGAACGATTAATTCGTTGGATTCTTTTACTTCTAGAGTTTAGCAACATTTTGACGAATCACTTTAGCAGATTAGTGCTCGAATAAGAACCACTACCATTTTTAGGAGTTTCTTGATGAACATTTGATGGAAGTGCACGGTAGTGAACCTTGGTTTGCTGATATTGTGAATCACTTAGTGACAGGAGTGTTACTATTGTGAGCTTCCTTCAACTTGCTATAGATCTCACAAATCCCCAAGATTGTCTCTAAAGAGGTCCTCGCCCAAACCACTTTCAAACAAAACAAGTAACAATTTTCAAACAAAATAAGCAACAAGATACTTGACCCTTATGCAAAAATGATTCAAACCTTTACCTTATAGACTAGATCAATAATAGGTAGTTGAAACCTATCATGTATATAATATTCTAGAGAAAACCTAAACTCAAATAACGACCATAATATATTGTAGCCATCATTTGAATATTTGGAATTGAGATCGATTACGAATCACTTTGATGATCCCAAATCAAGTTCTTCAATAAAATTAAACTAAGAAAGATCATACCTTAGAAGAAGTGTGAAACGAGGCCTAAAAACTCAAGAATCCAAAGGGGATAATCTCACAATTCAATATATTCACCATTAGTTAATGATTACATAATAAGAAGATGTATTTATAGGCTACAGAAGATCTCATCCTAAACCTTAGTAAATTTGCCAAGTCCTAAGAGTAGAATGGGCACTAAGCCACTTAATTATATTCTCTCAACTAAAGAAAATTGAAATTAAAAAATAAGGCATAAAAAGTGTCCCTCAAAATTTGTATAGAAATTTCGTTTGTTCGAGTTGACGAATCAGGTAAGTTTTCTGGACCTTTAGCCTTTTTATTCATCTCTTTGTTTCTTTATCACAATTTTGGCACATTCTCTTATCTTTCCATAGAAGCTTGAATCATGTCATTAGGATAAGTATAGTTCAATTTATAGCTCATGTACAAAGTGTGCCAAAACCGGAATGCAATAGAAATGTGTTGAGTTCCTCTAACGAATGAATGTACCAAATGAACTTCTACTCAAACAAACTTTAGAATTACATAATCCTTAAAGTGCCTTCTACAAATTTGTTGAAACCTTCGTCTTTGTTCTTGATATAAGCATGACTATGGATGATTCAACATTTCGAGTTAGAGCGACTAGTTCGATTGAAGAATCGATAGAATTAAAGAAAAGAGCTTCAAATAAAGAATTGAGGAATCAAATTAATGACTTGTAAGGTGTCCTAAATTTTGCCAAGTCTCACAAAATTCATGAAGAATCCCACAAAATCAAACTTGAAGCTCAAGATCATCAAATGAAAAAATGAAGGATAAATCACATCAAATTACCATTGGAGGGCAAAACTGGAATTTTGGGACCAGTCTTAGAAAGGCTCAATTTCTTTGATCTTATGTTCTCCCAATTGATATGATTTAGGATCTTCAATCAAACAAAATCTTCATATCTATCACCCAAGGACCTTGCCTTCAGTAGGACTTGATTTATTCAACAACACCTTGCCATAATTCAACCCAAACTAAGAGTAAAATGCATATGAAGAGGATCTTTCCCTAACTTGCTAATCAAACAATGGGGTTGGTTACCCACTATCCAATTAGATCAATTGAAGAAAACCAAGCTCTAGAATAGAATAGATTACAAGGATGCGATCATCATAGAATTAGGAATTGTGATCAAACTGTGAACCCTCGGATCAACCCAGTCCAAATGTTCAAGTTAAATGTGTTAGTATATGCCCAAAGACCAATTGACTCACATTTATGATTTATGAAGCATGTATTTTTTGAATTGTATTTTATGCTCTTGGTCATCAAGTATGTGACTTGATAGTAAAACGCTTATAGCTAATAAAATACTATTCTTATTTGTCCCTAGTTTATTACATCTTGTAAACTAGTGCGAAGTTGATTAATGGTCAAATTTTACTGATCATGAATATAAGATATAAAATCAATTCATAAATACATATTGAGAATATTGTATTGGACATGACCCAAAGTGAAGAAGAAATATTGTATGGGTTTAAGTTTTAAGTATTTCTTCTCAATTTTATATTTGGTGCCCTTTGACCTAACGTTTTTTGCATGGGCAGAAAATATGTTTTGACATAGTCAAACATCACTTTTAATTAGGTGATCATTATGACTATTGGTTGGCTTATTTTCTCGTCATGGCTTGAATATTGGAAATAGTGAAAGGGATTTGTCCCTCTCTTTTAGAGAGAGATATCCATGGGCCCCTTGATAGGGAAGACTGGAAAATATGTATGGCCATGCTCAAATAAGTATTAATAAGGTGTTATTAATATTATTTGTTGGAACAGTCTGTCTGGTGATCAAGTAAATGGTTAATTAAGTTTTATAAGGATGACTTGATCCATGCCTTATACTTAATTAGGATATCGTGTGACAAAGGACTAAATACTAAATCTGATGCTAGGTTATCATTACATTTACTTAACTTAGGTAAGCATAATGTCTTGCTAGAGGCTGCTTATGTTTTGTGAATAAATGTCTAGGACATTTTTCATTCACTGCCAACTTTAAGTAAACCTACAGGATCACACGCATAGACGATCTTGTGAGCATAATGTCCACGTTCAATGAATCTAGATTGTGTCCAGATTCGTTGAACGTATACAAAAGGGGATTTAGATTCCATATTGTATTTTTTGGTAAGTTAATAGTCATCTAATGACAGTTTAATCTCGTCCGTCTATTCCTATAATCATCCAACGGTTGGATGAGTAATATTAAGTAATTAATTTCATTTATTCGTTTAAATAAAATTAATTACTTATTAACTTACCAGAAAATACAATATGGAATCTGATTCCCCTTTTGTATATGTTCAACGAATCTAGACACAATCTAGATTAATTGAACGTGGACATTATGCTCACAAGATTGTCTATGCGTGTGACCCTGTAGGTTCACTTAACGTTGGCAGTGAATGAAAAATGTCCTAGACATTTATTCACAAAACATAAGAAGCGGCCTCTAGCAGGACATTATGCTTACCCAAGTTAAGTGAATATAATAATAACCTAGCATCAGATTTAATATTTAGTCCTTTTGTCTCACGATATCCTAATTAAGTATAAGGCATGGATCAAGTCATCCTTATAAAACTTAATTAACCATTTACTTGATCACTAGGCAGACTGTTCTAACAAATAATATTAATAACACCTTATTAATACTTATTTGAGCATGGCCATGCATATTTTCCAGTCTTCCTTATCAAGGGACCCATGGATATCTCTCTCTAAAAAGAGAGGGACCAATCCCTTTCACTATCTCCAATATTCAAGCCATGACGAGAAAATAAGCCAACCAATAGTCATAATGATAGCCTAATTAAAAGTGATGTTTGACTATGTCAAAACATATTTTCTCCCCATGCAAAAAACATTAGAAACATTAGGTCAAAGGACACCAAATATAAAACTAAGAAGAAATATTTATAACTTAAACCCATGCAATATTTCTTCTTCACTTTGGGTCATGTCCATATGTATTTATGAATTGATTTTATATCTCAAATTCATGATCAGTAAAACTTGACCATCAATCAACTTCACACTAGTTTACAAGATGTAATAAAGTAGGGACAAATAAGAATAGTATTTTATTAGCTATAAGTGTTTTACTATCAAGTCACATACTTGATGACCAAGAGCATAAAATACAATTCAAAAAATACATGCTTCATAAATCATAAATGTGAGTCAATTGGTCTTAGGGCATATACTAACACATCTAATGTATGAAAACTATAGTAAGGAGGATACACTACTACTCGTCAAGAGATTCTCAAGAGATACATGAGAAGAAAGGCACTTAGACATAAAAGGCATAAGAAGAAAAACATTCCCATCAAGAGCAATAATACAGATATCTCTAAATAAGCTCACATGACAAGTATAAGAAACCAGCAAAAACTTTAATTTCTCGAGAGAAACTTCACAACATAAAGAAGAAGGGTTAAGAGATAGGCTTATTGATAAGTCTTCAAAAATAGGGCCAAGCTCTTTGTCCAAGTCTTTCTGTCCTTAACTCCTAGCACAGAAGAAACAAAATTAGCAATATTGAGATCATAATCATCAGCTCTAGGAATTGCACAAGCTATGGAGTTAGACTCAGTTAAGTATCTTCTTTGAAGGAAAGTTCCAAGAGAGTTAAGAAAAGTGAATTGATCTCCATCTTCTATGAAAACAAACAAGAACAACTTAATTTCAATAAAAAAAATAACAAAACACAAGTAACAGTTAGAATGAAATAGGCTTATTGTTTTGATGGAGTTGTAGCCGAATCTTCCCTCTTGATTCTTTCTTAGCTTTCCAAAATTTTGTACAAAAAGAAATTCACTAACAAGAGAAGAGTTAGTTGGTTAGCAAAGATATTTATGTCATCACTCATCTTCAATACATCTAACTCTTCTTTTGAATTCTCTTATTTTTGTGCACTTATTTTTTTTGTCCGCTCATTTTTCTCAAGATCATTCTCTTCTTCTCGTACATACTCATCTCTTTCAAGCTCTTCAAATAATGAAGAAAAGTAATCAAAGAGACATGATTCTTTATCTAAGCTCTTGTTTCTTTCCACTCATTCTTTTCCTTTAACTCACTCTCCTTCACTACCTCAATTCTCTTTTTTCTTCTCTCATTCTCAAATATGTCCATAACCTTTCCTTAAACTTCTTTTTCTCTTCACATACTTGGTGAGGTGCCAAGGACTTAAGAGTGATTCTCTTGCCATTCCTACTGATGTTGATAGCATTCTTGTCTTCATCATGTTTAGCTCTTCTATCATACATCCAATGTTGTCCCGACAATAGGTGGCTCCATTGCATGGGTGCTACACCATATAACACTTCATCTTTAAGCAACCCGAAGGAGATAGGCACCCATACTTTCTTAAATTTAACTTCATCATGAACATATAACTATTGAAATGCAATCTAGGATGATATAGAAGGGGAAAACTTAACTTTTCTACTAGATAAGTACTAGCCACATTATCTTTACTACCACTATCTGTAGCAAGAATTATAATCTTGTCTAGCACCTTTCATTTGGTATAGAATAATTGCCCTTTTCGACACCCACTCACATAGTAATTTTCACCAATAAATCCATCATGGTTAACTTCTCTACCACAATTTTGATCACTATAATTGTGACTACCATGATACCTATTATGACATCATAAGGACTACTCACACAACAATCTTCGCAAGGGATATGATCAAAAGTTTTAGCACGAGAAGAGAAGTTACCAATGCCCATTTGACTCTTCTAGGTGTAATGTCTATTTCTATGATGGCTTCCTCCATCAGTATTCCCATCATAGCCTCCACCCCTGTAGCAATTAGACCTTGCTCTTGCACGTTTCGAATAAGCCATCTCTTATTTTCCTATTGCTTCCATCCTTTGCCATGACCAAGTATACCCCATTTAATGGCTTGTTAAACATGCACAAAACATTGGAAAGCAAGGAGGAAGGACCTCACCCCTCCCTAAGTGTTTCACTCAACAAGAATGCACTCAACTCTCGTGCTTACTCTCATTCTCTACAACTTATATTACAATAATCTCACCCTCTTACCTTTTAGTATTACGCACTAGCTAGAGTTTCTTAGTGATTTCTAGAACTTCCAAGTTATAAGAAAATTCCCCAAAGCAGCTCAAGCAAGCATTCTCAAGAAAATTCCCCGAAGTCAAAGAGGAATTTTATCGAACACGTAGGGTGCAAAGAGTTCCAAGAAAAATTCAAGAGTATGAGTCAAAGATAAGCAAAGCATTTAATCAATATGTTAAAAGGAAGTTTCAAATTCAAATCAAAGACAATTAAAAGCTCAATTTTCAAAGGATTCATCAGTACTAGGCAAAAATTCCAGAAAACAAAGCATAATGACTCTTTGTCACAAAATTCGCAATAAATCAGTGAATATAGATCCAAATCAAGTAAAACTAACTTAGAAAGATGAAAATTTGAAGAGGATGAAGTTAAGCAAAATTTTTTATCACTTTAAGATTATATGGCAAAAGATATGGGCAGATTAATCCATATATTTTCAACAGTTGCAATTTCTTGACACTTTCAATGTTTTGAACAAATCAACCAACTAAATCAACTGCAAATCGACCCAAACTTATTTCTAAAGAACCCCAACTCAACAAGGATTCGAATTGGAAACATTCACGTAAGTTAGTTTTAATTTGATACAATATTCATCTTAATCTTTTAATGTATCATTTTCTGTCCGAGAATTCCAGAGTACTTTTCTTTTTTCAACTTCTTTCAATTGGCTTTTATAGAAATCAAATTCAACAATCAAAACACATAAACATCACCTCAAAGAGAGCTTTGCTCTAATACCAGATGGTATGAGCCTCCTTAGGCTTGAATGAGATCCAATTTGCTCCCAAGATTCAACTCTCTTTAAGAGGCTTCTTTGAATTCTAAGGATAGGAAAAGTGAGATTCCAGGAACAAGTTTCAGTAGAAATTAAAAAAAGAAAACAAACGAAAACTTCCGATCTTGAGGGAGAATCAACAAAGCCTCAAGAGACTTCACATATTCTTCATACACAAGGAAGACCTCACTCCAAGCAACGCTAACTATACAAAGCTAGCAACACAAGGAGATAATAGGATTTTGTAATAGAACAAGAACTCTTGAATTGGATTAAAAAATCACTTTCCTACAATTGTACAATGGATATAAATCCCTAATTTACAAGGCAGTGGGAAAAACTCAAAGAACCCTAGGTTCTTCTTTGAAGTTTTTGTTTCAAATATATCTTCAATGTTGTGCTCAAGGGCTGAAAAATACACATATATAGTGCTCCAAATCCTTAACTCTCAACCCTAATTGTTAATCTAGCTTATGATAAGTAGATGGGCACTTAGGCCACTTAATTACAAGTCAAGATAAACTTAACAATCAAAATGATCGGTCAAGGGAGTTAAAATCTCTTAAATCTTTACCCTTCGGAGACCTACCATCGACAGTAGGTCGAACTTCCCAAGCACTGAATCAATAAGAATCCTACCGGGGACGGTAGGATGAACCTACCATCAGTGGTAGATAGCATTTTCTCTTCTCTTGCCATGACCCTACTGTGGGCTGTAAGTGTACCCTACCGCCAATAGCAGGGTTCATTCCTTCTTCATTTGATGTTGAATCTTCAAGATCTTCCAAACTTGCTCCTTTGGCTTTTTTTACTTTTATTATGGACACTAGGAATATTTGGTGCTTCATTTATCTTCATTTTCTCCTTTCCAATGTCTTCCATGTATCAGCTTAAAGGTCCTTCCGAGCAAAGCTACCATTTCTTCATTCTCCTCTTCTAACTTCTTTGCCCTCGACCATGTAGTTGGTCCTTGGAAGATCTTTATATTCTCATGCAAATCCTAGGTCATAATAGCATCACTAAAAGAAAAATAACTTCATATCGATAGAAAGTTGTCTTGGTGCCCTATCAGTATTAAGCTATTATCAATGGAATACCAATAACAAAACGATCGTCGGCTGGTTCTCGTCAATAGCAACTATTACCGATGCTACGTCCACCGATAACAGTTATTATAGATGCTCTTACAGACTTAATCTTTTTTAGACATAGGGCCCAATGTCGTTAATAATTCCTGATTAATTGTCGACAACAGTTACCATGAAAAAACCATCGATAAATTATAAAAAAAATGTCGTACCTATCGGTATGCTGTCAGTATTTTCTAATTATATAATTTATAAAATGGATCCAAAACTCAAAGAAATGAAAGAAACCCAACAGCAACATTGCCTATTCATATCCAATCTAAAACATTCAATCTAAAACATTCAATCTGAAAACATTGATAAACTAAAACTCGTATATAAAACATCAAAAATGTAAAATATTTACATAATATAACATCCTCAAAAGCATCAAACATCTTCGGGCTACCTAACATCGCTAGAGGATGAAGGGCATCACTAACGAGGTGAGGGACAACAGTGCTGGAGACGGGGCATCAATATAGGGGGTGAGGGGGTAGAGGAAGATCGGACCAGCACCTCGTGGGCAGGGACCTTCGACTCTCCAACTATTGCACTTGATGAAGATATCAAGGAAATAACAGACATAGAACCCTTGATGAAATCAAGCATCGGTTGAAGAGGAGTATACACCAAATGATTGTGCTCGGTAAATCGTCTCATGTGCTTGTGGAAGGCAGCGGACGCGCATGAAATAATAGACTCCACTCTTTGCCTCATCTCTCCTCGGCATCCACACAACATGGTGCTAATCCTCTAGGAGCTGCTACGGGACTACTCTTGGCTTAGGCCACCAACTGTAGTGTCTGTGAGGTGGAGATCATTGGGCATAGCTCCTTGGTCGTCTTCTATATCCCGTGAAATCTCTTCTACAATATAAAATTTTATAAGTTATATAAACTTTAGAAAAATCTATATACTCTAAAGTTAAAGTTACAAAATATTATATAATATAAATTTAACTTATAAGTTCAATAAACATACCCAGAACTCTACGGAGATGAAATCCACGTATTATCCCTTCTCTTCCCCTTTTGATGCTTGTGGAGCTATGCCAAGTACTTGCTCTTTAAGAACGTCTTTGATCATTTTGTTGCAAAATTACAATACAAATAAAATTTTTCATTATATTTAATTAATTGAAAAAGTAATATTAAATAAAGTTATTACCCTCTTCATGATCGTCTCGGTGAAGGAGATGGAACCATCTGTGTGCTTCCCAGCTCCATGTCCCCCCTTCATTCGTACTTTAATCTTGTTATTCTCTTTTTGTTTAGACTGGACTCTGTTCTTAGGGCTGTCCTAATACTTCAACAAGCCAGCTCAAGATCTCTCTTGAAACCATGGGGGCCTCTTATTCTCCCCCTAGCATCGCCCAACAAATCCCTTAACCGGGAGTTGACCTTGGAATCCGATGCTTACTTAGTTTTGGATGTGGTAATGCTAGGTCCCACACACATCTTTTCTGCATTCAATTAAAATTCAAAAGATTAAAATAAAATATGATGATAAATCATATAAGTATAATAAACATAAATATAAAGACATGTAAAAAAACTACAATATTTGATTCATGTACTTGAATCTGTCCCCACCATATATCTCGGACCTCCGACGTGACCTTAGTCCAATTGTGGTAAGGTCCCGTGAACTGCTTGAATGGTAGCTGAGATGGTGGAGGCGATCCTCAATGACGAATAAGTCTGTTACACAAAGATAATGCTAGTATATATCATAGTTTAATAATGACAAGTATATAAAGAATTAAAGTAAACTTACTGATCTATATTCAGTTATAATAACTCTGTAGTATCACTGGCATCCTTCTTCTAAGCTGGAGGACTAGTCTCGAGATAAGCAGAAGGACGGCTCGACCAAATAGTAGGAGGGGTTGATGTAGTTGGAGTCTCGGAATGAACCATCTACTCTGTTAGGGGAGGAGGAGGTAACTGAGATGTTTGTGCAGGCCGTAGTAAAGGTTGAGGACCTACCAGTGGAGTAGGTGTTGGGAGAGCCGGTGTCCTTATTAACTCTTCCGACGTGCTAGCATGCTCATCATACTATACATGGAAACTACAATATAAGGAAAATAAATGAATTAGTTAAATCATATAAGTGTAATAAATACATGTATAATCATATAAGTATGATAAACATAAGTATAATCATATAATTATAATAAACATAAGTAGATTTAATACAAGTATAATTAGACTCTTGGACGAGAGATGCTATGTATTTAACCTCTTCCACAAGTTCTAAGTTACGATTACAATGTTTTAAATTTTAGACGTGCTTCAAAATCTTATAAAATCTCTAGAAAAATTTTGGCATAGTTTCCCTCATATTATAAACATTTTCCAGACACACATGCAACTCAAACAAGCAACAAATACCCTAAAAAGATTTAATGAGTCAGGGCTCCCCCATAAAACTATGTATAAAACTTAAAGAGTCAAGGCTCCCAATAAAACTAGATATATATATATATATATATGTATATATAAATTAGAGAGTCAGGGCTACTATTTGGCAGTATGCCTAAAAATACTTCTTGTTGATATAAAACACTATATTATATGGAACGAATATTAAACGATCTTTATTATTATTTGTTTAGTTGGATGCATTTATTTACTATACATACATCATGTCCACATACTTTAAGTAGGCAATCCACGTGTTGGGTTGTGCTTTACAGTAAGTTGTGGATTGCTGTGACTTGGAGCACAAGTAACTTTGTGCTTAGCCGATCAATGGAGTTGGGCATTCAATTAAATTAAAGGTCATTGTATGATAGTCTCATTGTTGGATAATTGTACCTTCGATATGTGATTGGTCTTGTTATGAATACTGTATAAGTATGTTTGGAGTTCATAGAACTGTACCCAGTGATAGATGTTTTCTAGAAAGTACTATGAAGGAAACAAAACATGGTCTATCATAACAATAGCATGGACAAGTGCTCTATAGTTAGAGTACGAGTTGGTGTCCAAGAAAAGTTAAGCTCCCTCTACTTAGATGTGCTAGAGCTGAGACTTGTAGCCAAGAGATCAATAATATGTGTACGTTAGATAATTGGAATTAGCTAGTCTTAATTACTTCTATGGGAATCACCCTCTTGTGATTGTCTGGGATAATCAGTAAGATCCAAGGCCCTGGGAAATCTCTCTAGATGTTTTGCTTTAGGGTGGCTTCCTAAGATAAGCAAGGGATATCATGAGGAGTCATTGATTATCAGACTAGACATCTAAGTAAGTCATAGAGAAAGGAGATAATATGCTCAATTTATACTCAATAATGGATGTTACATAGAGGGATATTCTCGTCATTATACCTGTAGGTCAAAGAACTGTTTGCACAGTTATGTTTTTGGGTTCAATATCTCAATATGGTGATAAATGGAGATATTTAAAATGAGAAATAACACTATCATATAAAAAGAGTATTTTGACCATTTCAGTAGCCAACTTAGTCTTTGGTCCCTGTAGTACCTCAAAATACCTAGGTGACTTAATTTTCACAACACAACAATATAAGACTTATGAAGAAGCATGGGTCATTTAATTAATAAGGCCCTGGATATTTATTAAGTACACTGGGCCAAGCTATTTAAGTCAATAAGAAGCCCAAATGCCTCGTTATTAATTGAGTTCCTAGTTATTTGGTTTTTAATTAATTTTTTTGATTAAAAAAAAGACCAGAAATAACTTCACCAAGTCGAGAGACCGGGCTAGTCCTGAGTTAGACCGAAAAGTCCAAGGCATAGAGTATGAGCCTTGGCTAAAGCCCTAAGGACTTCTTCAACCTTAAGGTGGCTGTCCATGTGCTCAAATAAGCCTACTTGCAGTCTTAGATGGTTTGAGAAAGAAAAGGGCAGTTGTTAGGATCACATGAGAGTCGAAACTAATCAAAGACTCACAGTGGTTGATCCCTAACACCCTAGACCTTGGGATTAATCCATCCTAGACATTATGAACGAAATTTCCTAACCTCTCTCTCCCATCTCATGGCCAAAAATAGTGAGAGAAAGAATAATAGAAGTTCTTCAAGTTTCTCTCCAAGAAAAGTCTTCATTTCTCTTCTACTTGATGCTTTTTCACCGGAGATTCTTTTTGGCTCAAAGAGGATACTCTAGAAGGTTTTGAAGCCTTTTTTCTTGCTAATAAACAGTAGGAGGTTTGCTAGAAAAATAAACAAAGGAAAACCCACTAAAATATGATAAAAAAAATCGATCAACGAAAGCAAAACTGGTTGCTACGCGATTTTCGGACAACTTAAGTTTAAAGCACGCTTCAAAGGTATAAAAGTTCAATTTTTTGGGCCTTTTTCTTCTTTCTCTTCCCCTCTAATATCCTTCATGTTGTATCAGAGTGGATTCACCTTAGGAGCATGCTAGGTTGTATGTTAAAAACTGGAAAAAGTAGCTTTTTACGCTTTGCTATTTTTCTATTTTTTCACTTTTTATGATATGAGTTTGGGCTGTTTCGGCCACTTCTCACAATCTCATGGGATTATATTCTATTTTTGTTGTTTTTATAGGATTAAGCAACTATTACTTTTTTGTTTAATTTAACTCCGACGTTTATTCCCCTAGAAAATCGATGTACAGATTGCAAGTGGAGTATAGGATTTTGTAATCTTTTCTCCTAATTTGCTTGCTATTTTTTGTGTATTTTTTTAAAAATTATGCATGGTGAACTGCTTAAAATCAAAGCTAGATTGAGGATCAAGAATATGGTGAAAAACAGAGCCCAAAATAACCTAAAACGGACTGTTTGACAGCCCGTAATGCATGCTGCCCTGCAACTGGCAAAGTGGACTGTTTAAGCAATCACGGTCTGCTGGGGCTGTCAAGCCTGCCCAAGCCTTGGGCAGTGGCCTTGACACTCCTTGGGCCTCTAACGGTCCAATAAATTTTAGTTTATTGATCATTTCATGTTTAGCCTAAAATGGAGGCGTTAGTGGCCTTGCATTGCGAAAATGTTCAAGAGAACATCCAAGAGTTCAAAACCTTGTAATAGATAGGTTTTATTGCTTTGAAATTTACCCTTGAGATGGTTTTACTCGCTTCCTAACGTGTTATGCATGATTTCAAAAGCCACTTTGGGATAAAAGGACGTAAGTGTTTAATTTTTTTGCTTTTATCTGCTTTTCTTGTTTGTGACATAGGTTTAAAGGAAAGAAAAGTATGTAACATAGTTTTCTTTGTTGCTTTTTGCTTCCTTGGTTTATACCTGTGGTTACAATAAAGAAGTTCATCTCCGGTGAAAGAACTTGGTTAAGAATGATTTTTCTTAAGAAAAGCTTTTGAAAGAAAGGTTATGTGTTTTCTTTAAGGCCTGAAGCTTGTATAAGTGAAATTGTTTTATAAGTTAGCAAGTTCCTGAAAGTTTTTAGAAATGGGGCATATATAAAATATGTATGGGAGAGGGACTGCAAGGGTCCTATGGTTTCCATTGTTAGTTCAAGTAACTAGTCTAAGATTTCCTCTAATACCCAGGGAGTGATCCTGTGTAGGATGGTCTTTTGAGACTTCGTTACAAGTTGAAATCAAGACTAAAGTTGTCAACATATATTAGGATTTGCCAGCCTACGTTGGAGGTACTAGAGCTTGCATGTTTGTATTTTGTATGAGGTGGCAGCTAGACCATGTTGCAGGTATCCTCAAGATACGAGCTATAGGTGTTTGGTCAAGTAATGGTTATACACTAAACTTAGAGTGAATTAACCTCCCAAAGGAGCTCTGTTGCTTACTCCAGAAGCCAAACGTTGTCATTAGGTGTTGTTATCTCACTGCGTAGATCAACATTCTAAGCCAGCATATTACAGACCATAATTTAGGGGTTATCTTCTATCTAAGATAATATAAAAAGAACAATGTTTCTATGAAACCACATATGCGTGTTTAAATACTTTAATCCAAACTGTTTTTTATTCCATTTCTATTTTACATTTTATGTGTAGTAGAGGTTCTTGTAGTCCTTTACTAGTATTTCTCTTGAGAATAAACTTAACAAGCCCAAATAAGTTGGAATGAAAAAGAACTTGGACATAGTACGCAAATCCTTTGAGTACAGGTATGTTTGGACAAATCTCTGTCTGAAGATTGGGGAGAAATCCACTTGAGAAGAGCACAAAGCTACATGAACATGGAAGGACACGAAAAGAGTCGAATGCTCTACGTTAGCTTCCATGTCTGCAACTCTAAGCATGATGCCTAGGCATGTTGACACTACACATGGACTTGACTTAACTCTTAGAGAGATGCCTGGGCTCAATAGATTTATTTCCATTGCCCTTATCTCTAACGATTTCTCTTCAATAACTGAGGTTTATGCCAAGAAGATCAAGTAGAAGTAGAAACTAGAAATAGATTTAGATGTCAAGATCAAGAGTAAAAGCGATACTCTTCAACTCGATATTGTTTCCAAGGGAAAATATTTCAGACGTGATATAAAAGTCACAAGAAACGAGACAACCCCGAGCTAGCTACCAAGTCGACTGTTGATACGATTATCTACCTTGAGACATGTTACGTTTGTGGACTCCGCATATGCAAGTATAGTATAATCTGGAGCCAACAACCCTATCCATAACTTCTTACATAGGCTTAGAAAGATAAGGAGACTTAGTAAAAGAAAGCATAGTTTGCGGGTTGATAGTGGAAGCTCATGTATATGTCTATGCAGTAGGAGATACTGTTAATTATGGTTTTTTTGAAAAATTAGTTTAACGGATGTTATATATGGGCCTAATTTCAAGGCAAATATTGGTCTCCTTTTCCAATTCATAAGGGATGTATATTTAATGATTCTCTATACTGATGTTTATATCAATAGAAGCAGAAAGTTTATTTGCTATGGCAGTGCATATGGAAAGTAATACATCATATCTCAAACCAATTAAATAACATAGAATTAGAAAAAAATAAACGAGAAAGTGTTTTTCCAGATGACTTGTGTTTATGGAATCTTAAGTTCTAATTTAGAGACTCATCCAAGATGGGCCTTTGGGCTCATTGAAATTGGAAGAGTGGCCTCAATAAGAATCTTACTAAGTCAGGATGATGTCTAGTAGGCCATTACCCATAAATCATGAAGGTCCAAGGAAATAATAAGTCTATCCATGTATATGGTCTAAGATTACACCTGGTAAAAGAGGCTAGAAGTACTTCATCACTTTAAAAGATGATTACTCAGATTTGGTTATCTTGAACTAATAGGACACCTGTCTAACTCTTTTTAGAGTTCAAGCCAGAAGTGAAGGGTAAAACAGGTAAAGGAATCAAGGGACTGAGACCACAGCGTGATAGAGAGTACCTCTTTGTTGAGTTAGGATTATTTGGTATATAATGGGATAATATCTCAACTTACCACGTAGGGAATAAGTTGGTATAATGGTTTAGCGAATATGAGGAACTAGAATACTTAAGGAAAAGGTAATGAGTATGATCTATTGCACATCTACCTATCTCTTTCTAGATATGCCCTAGAAATTAAGGCATAAATTATGAACTTGGTGCTTTCCAAGTCAGGAAACAACATGCTATATGAGATGTAGACTTGTCGCAAGCCCAGTATGACTTATCTTAAGATATAGAGTTATCTTGCTTATGTACTAACTAAAAGAAGCCAGCTAGATCTAAGATAAAAATAATGCTACATTGGATATCCAAAAAGGCTAAAAGAGGAGAGTATTTCTATCTTCTTAAGAAGTAGAAAGTATTTGTTGGCAATAATGCTAGATAGTTGGACAATGATTAAATAATGTCTTCGGGGGGTTCCAGAGAGTTAGATTTGGAAATTAGAAAGTTAGACTCTCAAACTTATAAATCCAATCAAAGTATCAAAATATATGACTATCCAAGCACCGTAAGTGGTGGAGGCACATTGTAGTGGGAGGATTCCTAAAGTTCTCGACAGATGAGTAAGAGAGGCTTTTAGGCTAGTTTCTGACCATCAGGAATGGGATCTCATAAGGCATGATGAGGCTATTGTTGATATAGATGCTGATAAATAGCAAGAGGGTCGTAAAAGTCATGATTGAGTCTTTTGACTTTAATCACATCTAGGATCTTGTCTCAGCACTTGATGGTATACAAACCATTAGGTACAAGTAGGCTTACAAGATGAATAGAGCTATACACGGTAATGGTGTAAACCTATAAAACAAGTGGCTTGCAAAGAGTTGCGCTCAGAAAGATGAGGTATCATATATGGCCAAACATTTACATCGGTAGTTGATCGGGATTTTTATAACAAAGTTTTAACCCAATACTTGCAAGTGCACAAGATCAAAGTAATATGAAAGTATTAGGGTATCGAACCACAGAGAAAGACTTAACTACTTCAATTATTATCTTCCTAAATTAATTCTATAAAAAGAATCAAAGTTTATTATCTAAAAATTATTACTAAATTAAATAAACCTAATAAATAAAATAACTAAAATAACGAGAGCTCAACCAAAGAGATGATTTAGAAACTTGAATCTACCACTGACCTATATAACAATGATTTAATTTTATTTAGGAGAAAAGATTAAACATTCATGTGGTGATCTGGGCTACAAGCTTCGATTCTCTAGAGAAATATATTGTGCTTAAATGCATGACATAATCCATCTAACCATTAGCATGACTTATTCATTCCTATGACATAAATCATCGAAAATTAGCATGAACTATTCAATTCTAAAACCCACAATATACTTGCACAAATCACATATCTCTCATACCCAAGACTACAAGAATTAAGCATGGATAAAAATATCAATTAACCCAAATAATTATTCTACAAGAACAATCACAAAGAATTAATTGCATCAAACCAATAACATCCAAAGATATGCAATCACATAAATAACAGAATAAATCTCCCAAAATAAAGTAAATCAAAGTCACATAGTTAGGGTTTCATCAAGATTCTCAACATAAATTTAGTTCATGGCTAAAAGGAAAGAAGGAACCAATTTCTTGGAGTAGATCATGGCTTTCTTCTTCTCCAATTGAAAGTCGCTGCCGCTCTTCTCTCTTTTTTTTTCTTCTTGTGTGGCTCTTCCATATATAGACAAAAGAGAAAGAAAAATCCTAAACCTAAAAGGATTCTACTAAAATCCTAATCATTAAAGGATTCTATTGAAGTTCTAATCCTAATCCTTAAAGGATTCAAATACTGCAGCTTCCCTTTACCAAATTTAATATGGAATCTTTATTTTCCATTCTTTTTTTAGAAATCTGCACAAAGATAAATAAAATAAATTAAATATAATAATTATGACGAATAAATAAATAAAATATTTTCAAAGGCTAATAATTAAAACTTAAGGTTTTGATTTGTGCTAAAAATCGACTCTATCAACTCCCCCACACCTAAGTTTTGCTAGTCCTCAAGCAAAAAAATAAAAAAAATAAAAAAAAAAAAGAAAAAGAAAAACTAACTAGCTACTTTCGTAGGACTCACGATTGCACTTAGCATGCGCAACAAGCCCTTTAAACCCCTAAGTTACCCCTAGTGGACGAGTATGGTCTCGTGAGGGTTTGCAAACGATGTACTCACAAAGTCAAAATAAACAACAAACTTTAGAAAAGATAGAGAAGCACTCCATCAATATCTCAAACTTATCAAGACAAGCACTCTTCTTCTTATTTTTAAACTCAAGTAAACAAACAAATATTCAATTATCTCCCATAACTAATGCAAAACTTGTGTAAGGTGTAATCGTAGTCATAAGAGAGTATAAAATAAATACTAAATAAAATTTTCAAATTACATATAGAGAACAAATTACAGCAAGAGTTCATTCCGTAGGCTCACTCTTCGTACCTTCTCTCCACTAATCAAGGATTCTCAACTCAACTCAGATCAGGTAGGACTTTAAAGCTTGTAATGTAAGGTTAGGGCATTGGTTATCAAGCGAAGGTAAGGAATTCAAAATCAAAGAAAAGAGAGCTTACAAAGAAGACGGATACTTTAAAATTTCGACAAACTTTCTAACTTTGTTTTTGCTCCTGTAATACATTCACCAACTACCATCTTCTTTTGCTCAAAATTTTATCATTTAAGGCCATTCTTTTTCTTAAATTTTTAAATTCAGGCCTCTTGAATTTTTTCCTTTGCATCTTATGACTTGTAACAATCATGTATCGACTTTTATTTCTTTGTCTTTTTCCTTCTTTTTTTTTTAGCTCAATACATTTTTTTTTTCAACACCACAAGTCATAGATATATTTTTCTCCCTTTTGTCAAGATAACTTCTTTTTCCAAAACACACAAACAACAACCCATCATTGAAGCACTAGTTAGAAGTTTGCATTAAACTCTCTACAAGATTAAGGGTTAATATTTAAGTGGTTTAAAGAAAGATATAACATTTAGGCTCAAAAGGGTACGAAGGTAAAAATTTATGAAATTTGGTAAGCTTGAAAGGCACAAACGATTCAAAGAAGGCCTATGACCATCGTCTCTGAGTCAAATCGAGAAAACCTTTCTATTTCGCCTCAAGAGGTACTCAAGTAAGTTCTAGAATGTAGGGAAGAGATTCATCAACTTTATGTAACTCAAAAATAATGTAAAGGATTTATTAACTACTAATAAATACCCATGTGCTCAAGTGTAAGTCATGCAAAAGTTATAACAAATATAGAACATAAGTCCGTCACCCTACTTAAAAACAAGAAAATAAGTACTTTTCTCAACTTATTTAAGACATTTTTAAAGGAACTCAAAAAGAATTATTCTTTATGTGAAATCATATTTTTGATTTTTTTTAAAATAATGTAGAAAAATAAATAAAATTTAAAAAAATTTAAAAAATAATTGAACAAGAAATATGAGGAAAAAAATACTAAAAAAAATAGTAGATATCAGAATAAAAACATCTTCTCCCCCACATCTAGACCCAACATTGTTCACAATGTGATAAGAGTACCAAGAGTAGAGAAGAGACAAAGAAAAGAACAATACAACCTGGTAGAAGAGGATGTATTAATGCATGTCTGCAAGAGTAGTAAACAATCTCTGTAATCTCCATAATAACGATAAGTTGTTTTATTACCCTACAAAATAAACATTTCATACCTTTCTACCAATCAAGTGGGATAAAAAAATAAATAAATAAAAATAAAATATAATAAAAATATAAAAATAAAATAAATAAAAATAAAATTTGGGTTGCCTCCCAAAAGCGCTAATTTTAAAGTCTTCAGCCAGACTCCCTAATTCTTTTGCATTCAACCAGGATCTATTTCTCTCATACTAAGCTCATGATTCACAATCAAAGAAGAGTTTTCAGGTGGAGCAATGCAGGCAAGATTAGAATTAACATTTTCAGTGCAGATAAGGTTTTCTTTCTCAATAAAAATATACTCTTTTGAACACATTAAAGGTAGAGTTTCTTCAATTAATTCATCATTTACATCTACCAAATAGCAATCAGAATTATCTTCTATAGAAGGTTGTGAAGAACTTTTAAAAATATTTAATCTAACCTTCATATTCATTACAGAGACATCCATAACCCCAGTTCTACAATTAATAGTGGCGTCAGCAGTAGCCAAAAAGGGACGACCTAGAATAATGGGGATATGATTTTGAGAAGATCTACCAGGTTCTATATCTAGGACTACAAAGTCTACAGGGAAGACACCTTTATCAATTTTAACTAGAACATTATCTATCCTTCCCCTAGGTACCTTGATAGACCTATCAGCTAATTGTAAGGTCATATCAGCTGGTTGCAATTCTCCTAATCCTAACTCTTCATAAACAGAGTATGGAATCAAATTAACACTTGAACCTAAATCTAAGAGTGCCCTATCTATTTTATGATTACCAACAAGACATGAGATAGTAGGGACACCAGGATCTTTATATTTAGGTGGAGTGTTATATTGCAAAACAGAGCTCACCTGTTCAGTTAGGAAGATTTTCTTAGAAACACTGGTTTTAGATTTTCCTTTAAAAGTACACATGTCTTTAAGAAATTTTGCATAGGATGGGACTTGCTTAATAACCTCTAAAAGTGGAAGATTAATTTTAACTTGTTTGAGAGTTTCTAAAATATCTTCCCTTTTATTATCCTTTCTAAGATGTGGGGGTGGCAATAAAGCTTCTGGATAAGGAACCTTTGGTTTATATGAAGTCGTAGGAGATGATTCTAGAGTCTTAAAATTAGAGGAAGAAGATAGTTCCTTCTCTATCTTCCTTTCAATTTTAGTCATAGAAATTCCCTTGGTTTCATTATTATTTGACTCACTATCTTTAATAGGTTCCCCTACTTTATTATCTACCAACTTCCCATTTCTAATAGTAATTGTGGCTTTAGCTTGCTCATGGTAATTAGCTCTAGGATTCTCTGTTGGATGACTAGGAAGCTTACCCTCATCTCTTCTACTTATTGCATAGCTAGTTGCCCTATTTGAGTTTCTAACTTAGCAATAGATTGGGTGTGTGAATCTAGAATTTGTGTCATAGATTTAAACCTTTCAAAGCAGATAATACTTTTTCTTCAAAAATAAAGTTTCCAACTTTGAGGAGGATGAGGAGGTGCATACCTTTCAGATTTAAAAACCAGGGGGAGTAGTCATACCAGATTGTCTGTTTTGTTGATATTGTTGTTGGCCTAATTGAACTTCCCCTCCTTGTTGCCTCCAGGAGAAATTAGGATGATTTCTCCAACCTGGATTGTACGTGTTTGAATATGGGTCATTCTGTTTGTGAAATCCTTGGGCTGCATTGACTTGTTCCTGCATAAATTTTGGAAATAATGAAGCACTAAGACAGTCATAGATAACATGAGAAGGACTAGAGCAAATTGCACAAACACTTTGCACATTAGTAGAATTAGTAGGCAATGTATTCAAAGCTAATAATTGATCAAATTTTTTAGATAAAGCATCAACATTCGAAGAAAGATCAACATTTTGAGTAACTTCATACATTCCTCTATTTCCTATTTGCCTAGATGTGCCTACACGTGAGGAGGTGGCATGTTGTTGTGAATTATCACTCAAATTTTCAAATAAATCCCATGCCTCATCTGCAGTTTTATGAAGAAAGGTACCACCACAAGAGGAATCAACCATTTGGCGATTTCTCTCATCTAATCCTGAATGAAAGATTTGTATTTGCTGCCATTTAGGGACTTCATGATGAGGGCAAGTACGAAGAAGTTCTTTAAATCTCTCCCAACTCTCATGAAATTGTTCATTATTTTGTTGGGAAAAAGTAGTGATTTCTCTCCTTAACCTTGTAAGTTTACCCATAGGAAAATATTTTTTTAGAAATTCCCTAGACATCTCAGCCCAAGTACCTATTCTCTCACGTGCGTGCAACCAATATTTAGCCTTATCCTTCAAAGAAAAAGGAAAAAGACGTAATCTAATAGCATCATCACTTACATTAGGCAGTTTAAAAGTAGAGCAAATTTCTAAAAACTCATCAATATGCTTATAAGGATTTTCATAATCAAGCCCATAAAAAGATGGTAACATTTGAATAGTAGAAGCTTTGATTTCAAAGTGATTAGCCTCAATTTCAGGTAGTCTATTACCTATTGGTGAATTATAAGTGTTAGGAGTAAAATACTCCCTTAATGCTGGTGGATTTTCAGCCATTTTAACCTGACAAGTGTTAGAAATTTTTCCTTGTGCTCTAACTGCCTTTAGTGTACGCTCTATCTCAGGATCAAATTCTTTCAAATCAACAGAGAGCGAACGACGACTATGCATTAATAAACAAATTCAAAAAATAAGAAAAAAAAATTTACTACAAATAATAATAAAGAATAAATTACTAAATGGAAGAATATTAAAAAAAAGTAATAATAATAAATAAAAAAAATGAAGACAACTAAGAAAACAATCAAAAAAAATTTTTTTTCTTTTTTTTTAGAAATAAAAAAAATCCAAATAAATAAAATAAAAAAATATTAACAAATTTAGGAGACAATAACACAAGCAATTAATTCAACCTTTCCCCGGCAATGGCGCCAAAAACTTGATCGGGATTTTTATAACAAAGTTTTAACCCAATACTTGCAAATGCACAAGATAAAAGTAATATGAAAGTATTAAGGTATCGAACTACAGAGAAAGGCTTAACTACTTAAATTATTATCTTCCTAAATTAATTCTATAAAAAGAATCAAAGTTTATTATCTAAAAATTATTACTAAATTAAATAAACCTAATAAATAAAATAACTAAAATAACGAGACCTCAACCAAAGAGATGATTTAGAACCTTGAATCCACCACTAACCTATATAACAATAATTTAATTTTATTTAGGAGAAAAGATTAAACATTCATGTGGTGATCTAGGCTACAAGCTTCGATTCACTAGAGAAATATATTGTGCTTAAATGCATGACATAATCCATCTAACTATTAGCATGACTTATTCATTACTATGACATAAATCATCTAAAATTAGCATGAACTATTCAATTCTAAAACCCACAATATACTTGCAAAAATCACATATCTCTCATACCCAAGACTACAAGAATTAAGCATGGATAAAAATATCAACTAACCCAAATAATTATTCTACAAGAACAATCACAAAGAATTAATTGCATCAAACCAATAACATCCAAAGATATGCAATCACATAAATAATAGAATAAATCTCCCAAAATAAAATAAATCAAAGTCACATAGTTAGGGTTTCATCAAGATTCTCAACATAAATTTAGTTCAAGAATACAAGCTATCAGTTTTATTCATATTTCATTCAATATTTTATAAATAGCCAACATAGGAGTATATATAGGCTCCTTGGAGATTATCTCCTAATCGTATCTACTAATCAAACTTAAAAGGAGTAAATGGGCATTATAGGCTTCTTAATTACAAGTCAGGACACTAAAAATGTAAACTAGAAGGTCAAAACTTGTTAAAAACTTCATTTCCATCATTCTGGGCAGAAGCTTGCTGGGCTCGGTTACCATGGCCGGTTGGCTCTGTTTTGCTTCCTCCTTTGTGCAATTCTCTTCTCTAAGGCTGGATTCCTTGTTTGAACTAGAAATGTCGAAACTGGTTGTTAGATCCTTTATAAAAGTTGTAGAGATTTCTTTAGTTTTCAAATTAATCTTGAATCACCACAATTGGACTTCTATAACAAAAGTTATGGCCACTTTATAGAAATGTGTCATCTTTGGAACTAAAGGTAGAAAGTACGAATTTTACATTTGTCATAGGATATACAAATTGACTCATATACAATGTTCCATACAATTCTGGAAACCTCAAGAGGTCTTCTCAATTTTCAGGAAGGTCACCTGCTCATTTAAAGACTTAAGAGCACCGAAATGGAGCTTTTGCGAGTTGGTCCAGAAATTCTAGATTGCTTCCAATATCATCAATTTGATCATTCTTCAAACTGTCTCTATGGGACTTGAATCTTCAAGGAGTTCATACATATCCATGGTCATAATATTCCCCCTCTCTTTGAAAGAATGTCTCCTCGAATTTGCACCTTTATTGAAGTGCAAAGGCGGGGCAATATTAGAAGTAAAATCTTCTAACTAGACAATGCTATGAACATTATTGTTGAAGCACTCAAGAACTAGACAAGGTCAATTGTCAATCAACAAAGAACATAAGCTTTCTAAAACCTCTCTAAAAGGTTCATGATAAGCGAAAGATGTGTACTAGAAAAATTTACACAATGCCAAGCCAAGGAAAAAGTAAGCACAAGCCACTATGGATTCATAAGATTTTCAAGAAGGGCATACAAGAGAACAAGGAAATCATGTAAAGGCAATTCATAAGAACCTCAATGCTTAAAACTTCTTTAAATGGGTGATGAAAATAGAAGCTCAACTGGTCAAAAGATTTGCAAATGATGCACAAGAAGTTAATCATGCTTTAAGATGACAAACACGAAGTATTCTCTCAAGAGTTGATGATAAGAAATTCAAAACTATTTTTCCAAAGCATAAACTTCTTGTCAATTCCTCAAAGGACTTTTCAAAATCTACATCTTTGAATGGAAAATAATATTCTTAGTTCACAGTTTCATGGAATCTTTTAAAGTAGATAGTAAAATATTAAGGATTCCACTAAATCAAAACATTTTAGTAATTTAAAAAAAGCTTAGTGAAAGGTTGATTGGTAAGAAAAGAAGGCAAACAAGGATCTATGTAATTTCCTTATAGCACAATGAAGAATCACGGTGAAACGATGCTTTGAAAAAGCTTTCTTTAAAATGAAGATGATAAAACAAGAAGCTTTCAAAGTCTTGGTGTTCAGGAATTACTTTTGGAATTCGAACATACTCTTCATTGAAAAGACAACAACAATTAAAACACATCTTCCAAAAAAATTCTAGAGAAAAAGAAGAACACTCTTTGCGCTTCAAAGATTTTCCGCTGCACAATTGAAACTAGGAAATATAGTCACAAAGTTTTCGAGTTCAAAAAACCTTCTACATCCCTCCTCAAAAACCATTTGTTCAACAACTCTTTAAGAGATAAGTGATTAAACAAGCTACCACTAAAGCAAGAAGCGTAGATAGAACATTCTAGTTCTTGTTTTATACTAATAAGTCATTTAGGAAAACATCTTTCCGAAGAAACTCAATGTAAGAGGTAATGTCGTCAAGAGCTTTCTTGACAAGTTCCTTCAAAATTAGTTCAAATACACCATTGTTGATATGAATCAATAAAGGACCATTCAACAATTTCCAGAGGGGTAACAAGTTGCATTAGAAGATTTAAGAAATCATGGTTGAAAGCTTGAAAATAAGGAACTCCAATTTTCAAATTGAAGGGGTGGAAGAGTTTACAAGATTTCCAAGACACATTAAAGTCCTAAGAAGCTCAACAGAATCAAACTAGGAGCTCCCGGATATCACAGATGATAAAAGATGCAAGAAAGACTAAAGAATAGAGCCTACCGATGATAGTAGGCTCCCACCCTACCATTCCCTGTAGGTCTCGGACTAGCTTCACCAAATGGACAATTTAGCTATTAATTTTGGCTAATTTTTGTTTCTTTATTTCCAAGTTCTATAATTAACTTTATTTCATGGTTAATTAAGTATTTAAACATCAATTAGATTTTAGGAAGAGTACTAGTATTTTTTTATAAATATCCTATTATGCCACTCTTTGTACGCAAATTGAATTTTGAATGATTTGGGAGAATTCCCAAGTAGGTTTCTAGGATTCTTCAAATCATCTTAGCCTAATTCCTAAAGGGTCTAAATCCTTAGTTGGTGAATAATTGATGAGCCTAGATTCTAACTCTATGGAAATCAATTGATTATCATCAATTCTTTCTTGATTAATTACGGACGTTCTTGTTTCTAGAGTTGATTGATTTAGGTCTTCTAGTTTATTTAGCTTTGATTTTAGGGCCTTTTCTTCCATAATGTTCTTGTTGAAAAATTAGGGAAGAATCATCTCTCTCATTATGGGGTTCATGGTGCTTTGTTGTCTATAGGTTTTATAGTGGAGTGTGTTAATTTCAAACCTTTAATAGTACTTCAATGTTTGTAGGTGATCCTTGGAAAGTGACTGAATAAATCAAACTTCTCTAAGTTGATTCACATCAAATTGGTGTAATTAAAAACTCCATTTGAAGGTAAATTTATGTTTATTTTGTTTAAAATTAGTTGGAAAAAAAATCATAACGATCTATTAAAAACAATGAAGATCCTGCAAAATACGTACTAAAACATTATGGAAGAAAAATCGATTGAAAAAGAAATGTTAAGTGTGAATGTGTTTTAAAATTTTATGATGGATATAATATTCTATGAGTTCAGGATCTTTTGAAACATGTTTTACTGAATTTGGAGTTGATTTAGGCATTCAATTGGATGAAAATGTTCGATCTATCCGGAAAATGGAAATTGTGAACAGTTGTGGATTTGATTATTATCATGGTATACTGTTCCAAATTTGACAAAATTTATGTTCAATCTAATCCTCACAACATTTTTCTTCTATCTAAAAGGATTGGAATCAATTTGGAGTTCATTTACTTGATCAATTCGATTCGAAACCGAAACATGCTTTGAGATCTCGGTTGAAGAAAAAGTGTGAAATTAAACTGATCATATTTTGTATTATAAATCTAATTCAATTGACATTTGTTCTTAAATTACTTCTCTTCGAGTGAGGAATCTATATAAACTTATTTTAGTCAATACATGCAGAGATATTGGTTTTTTAGTCACAAGGACTCATTAACCCCCTATTTTTTTGGAAAAATTTATGTAGTACTCTTTATTTATTTGGATTAGCTCAATTTTGCTTTGAATTGTCTTGAACTTGATTTCTAATTGCTTTCTTGTGTATTTTTATTCTTTAATTGATGATCAATTATGTTTATGGGTTCTTTTCCATAGACAATCTCTTCGAAATTCCTTACTCCTCAAGTGTTTTATAAATTGTTTCTTTGAACTCTTTGTGGCTAACTAAGTGCATTTATTGTTTCCTTTCTTGGGTTTATACTCTTGGTTAAGTTGGTTACGAGATTTGAAGAATCTATAGAACCTTATGAGTTGAGTGATTGTAAAAGGCAAGAAAATGAGCCTATTTTAATAAAAGGCACTAAGAGAGTTAAACACGACAGCACTGGGTGATCATCAAAAGAGAGCATGTGCTTTGGGAATGATTGTAAGGTCGTTTTTCTTGGATTTTATCTTTAATTTTTCATTTTTTCAGACATCTAAATCAAACATCGAAGATGACTTGCGTCATGTGCAATGAGCCATAGAAGGGTTGGTATAACAACTATCATGCCTAGCAGCGGGTGTGGGGGACTTAAAAAGAGAAGAGGAAGCCATTTTTTAACAAATTAGTAGAAGAAATCTTTGTGGACATTCAATGCATAATAATCAATGGGTATATGGTAACTTCTCTCCTTTTGCTAGATCTTATGAACATAATTCTTATGATTGCTATAAGGGCAGTAGACTTAGAGCTAGAAATGGTTATAATGAAAGATCTCATAAGAGATTTCCAAGGAGTGAAGTTAGAAATGAAGGAAATTATGTAAATATGGATTGGAGGTTCCATAAAAGAAGAGGTGATGATATGATTTTGGATCTCTTATGAAATAAAATCTTCATATGCATCTCCCAAAGACCTTGCCTTCAATAGGATTTGATCTTCTTCAACAAGACTCACCTATAATTCAACCCAAACTATGAATTAAAAGCATATGAAAGGGATCATCCCCTTAATAGCTAATCAAACAGTGGTGTTGGTTACCCACTACCCAATTAGATCAATTGAAGATGACCTAAGCTCTTAAAAAAATCACAACAATGTGATCATAATAGATTTAAGATTTCTGATCAAATTATAACACTTAGATCAAGATAATCCAAGTATTCAAGTAAAATCATTCTAAGGAATGATCAAACCCAAGAAGTTAAGGAGAGAGCTTCAAAGCATAGAAACCCTACATATAAACTCATCAATTTCATAAAATCATCAATTAGTGTTACAAATAGGGTATAAAGGGGTATTTATAAAGTTTAAGCTAAACCCTAATCTTAACATGATCTTGGGTCAATCGAAGACACATCAAGGACTTAATTAAAAGCTGTAAAGGTAATTAAAATTGTAACTCGCGCCTTATGCATTTCATTAAAACAGCACTAGGGTACTCTATCCTCGACAATAGGTCTTCAGCCTTCCAAGATGATTTTGGGTAGAAGCCTACCGTGGACGGTTGGTATAAGGCCTAGCGGTTGGGTCTGTTCTTGACTCTCGATTTCTTCATCTTCCAATTGGCTCCATTAGTTGCTCCAAGTCTAGGCAATGAACCATAAGCAACTAAAAGAGGATTTCCATCATCTTCCAAGCCTTCATTCTTGAACCTTTCATTCATAGTTTCTTCAATTTCTCTCATTAATCCATGAGCAACTTTATCATTTCTCCATCATTCTCCTTGCTCTTGCTCTAGTGATTGGTGCTTGAAGCTCTGCATCATTTTTACCATCTCGGTTCATATTATTTGCCCCTCCTTCGCAAAGATTCATCCTCGAATGTTGACCTAAATCAAATAGACATAAATCATCAACATTGAAGGTAGAAATAACATTATAATCATCTGAAAGACCAATCTTATATACAGTATCACTAATTCGCTCAAGAACTTGCAATGGACCATCCCTCGAGAATCTAGTTTAGTTTTCCTTTAAGAAGGAAAGCTTTCTTTGCGATCATGTACCCAAACCTAATCATAGGTTTCAAAGACTACACGTTTCCATCCCTAATTCCTCTTGGCAACAAGCTTCTTGTTGGTAGACTTAATAGCATATGAACCTTAGAGTGAATAATTTTAACAAACTCAGCCTTTTTTGTCCCATCCAAGCTCAAAGAATGATCTATAGGTAAAGGAACCAAATCAAAAGAGGTTAGAGGCTTGAAACCATATACAATCTCAAAATGAGAGTAAGAAGTAGTAGAGTGACGAGCTCTATCGTAAGCAAACTCAACATAAGGTAAACAAGCTTCCCATTATAGCAAGTTCATCTTAAGAATGGCCCTAAGAAGTTGGCCAGTGGTTCTATTCACCACCTTTGCTTGTCCATCGGTTTGTGGATGGCAAGCTGAAGAATATAACAAGTTAGTTCCAAGTTTCTTCCACAAAACATGCCAAAAATAACTAAGAAACTTAGTGTGACAATCCAAAACAATAGTTCTAGGTATGGCATGGAATCGTACCATCTAGGTAAAGGACAAATCCGCAACATGACTAACATCATTTGTTTTCCTATAAGGTATGAAATGAGCCATCTTAGGAAACCGATCTATCACAACAAATATAGAATTTATGCCTTTAGGGGGACCTAGGTAGTACAAGAATAAAGTCCATACAAATGTCTACCCAAGGTTCTCTAAGAACATTCAAAGGAGTATAAAGTCCATGTGGCAAAGATGTAGATGTAGCCTTTAAGATTCTAAACAATTATCAATAAACCTCTCTATATCTTGTTTCATGTGAGGCTAAACGAAATGCTCATACAAAATGTCATAAGTTTTGCAAATACTAAAATAACCCATTAAACTACCATGAGAATCTACCTTACCTACCAACAATCTAGAGGAACAAGAAGGAGTGCACTATTTACCTTCATGTTAAAGAAATCTATCATGTATAAGGTGCCTTTCACTACGCACAACAAACAAGCTTCAAATATGTCCTTGAAGTCTTTGTTACTAGCATATAACTATTTAAGAATTTTAAAACCAACTAATTGAGCTTGTAAAGTAGAGATTGGAGTGTAACTTATTGAGAAAGCATCGGCTACAACATTTTCTTTACCTTTCTTGTATCGAATGACATATGGAAATGTCTCTATAAATTCCATCCATCTTGCATGCCACTGTTGAGCTTTTATTGTCCTTCGAGAAACTTCAATGACTTACGGTCGGTATGGACGACAAATTCTTTAGGCCACAAATAATGTTGCCCATGCTTCAATGTTCTCACCAATGCATAGAGCTCCTTATCATAAGTAGCATAACTCAATGCCACTCCGGTCAACTTTTCACTAAAGTAAGCAGAAGGCCTCTTGTCTTGCATCAACACTCCTCTAATGCCAAACCCCGAGGCATCACACTCTATTTTAAACATTTTCTCAAAGTTTGGTAGTGCTAATAGAGGAGCATTACTCAGCCTTTCTTTCAACAATTTAAAAGACATTTCTTGTTTTTCCTCCCATTTGAATCTGGTCAACTTCTTTGATTACATCCATCAAGGGACTAGCAATAGTGATAAAGTTCTTGATGAATCTCCTATAAAAGCTTGCTAGATCATAGAAGCTTCTAACTGTTGATGCACTCTTGGGAGTAAGCAAATCCTTGATTTCTTTTACCTTGTCTTTATCCACTTGAGGAGCTTGAGAATTCACCACATAATCTAGAAAAGTAACCTTTTCCAAATAAAGCTCACATTTTCCAAGGTTAGTATATAACTTCCCGCTTCTCAAAATGATCAAAACATGTTTAAGATGATGCAAATGATCTTCATAAGTTTTCCTATATATAAGGATGTCGTAAAAGTAAACCACAACAAACTTTCCAATAAAACCCCTCAAACATGATACATGAGTCTCATGAATGGGCTAGGTGCCTAAGTTAAACAAAAAGGCATGACCAATCATTCATAAAGACCAAAATTGATTTTGAAAGCTATTTTCCATTCATCTTCTTCTTTCATGTGAATTTGATGGTAACCCGATTTTAAATCTATCTTTGAAAATATTTGAGAAGCATGCAATTTGTCAAGCAAGTCATCTAATCTAGGGATAGGATGCCTATATTTGATGGTGATGTGGCTAATAGCTGTATAATCAACACACATGCGCCATGTACTATCTTTCTTAGGAGTTAGTAAAACAGGAACAATAAAAGGACTTAAGCTTTCTCTTACATAGCCTTTGGAGAGCAATCCTTCCACTTATCTTCTCAACTCCTTGGTCTTTTCAGGAGGGCTCCTATAAGCTGGCCTATTTGGCAATACCGCACTAGGCACTAAATTAATTTGATGTTCAATGCAACACAAAGGAGGGTGTCCATCTTCGGGAAAGACATCTTTAAAATTCTTCAATTACCTTCACAATATATAGCACTAGAAAAAGAATATAAATGATTAATAATGTAAATAAATGTAGAGTAACACCAACTCTTCTTTCTCAGTACCTTATATGATCTCACTCCCTTTTGTATAGAAACATCTCTTTCCTTTGTATGGCTCTCTCTCGCTCTCTTTGATCACTCATTGTCTTGTCACTTTGCACTTTTACCTCTTTTCACTTTTTCACACTCATTTTGTTTTTCTCAGCTCTTTTTTCCTTCCTTAATGAGTTTTCTCTTTTGTTTGTTCTAAACTCTTTCTTTTGCTCTTCTATATCTCGTTGAGGTTTAAGAGGATTCATGGTATAAGATTTGCCATCCTTTACAAATGTGTAAGTATTCTTCTCCCATAATGAATGGTTTTCCTATCAAATTGCCAAGGGAGACCCAATAATAAGTGGCAAGCTTGCATAGGTACTACATCACATACCACTTCATAATTTTATGTTCTCATAGCAATAGGGAATTTCACTTGCCTCCACACCCTAACTTCATAACTATCATTCAACAAATAAAATTTGTAAGGATTAGGATGCTTAAAGGTAGACAAATTCAATTTTTCCAGAAGGTAAGTGCTAGCAACATTAGTGCAACTACTACTATCTATGATAAGGTTTGTAAGTCTACCTTCAACCTTGCATTTGGTATGAAAGATATTTTCCCTTTGTAGGCTTCAGTCATCTTCAATAGTATGGGTAGTCAAAGCTCTAATACTCACCCTACATAAAGCATCTTCCTCGACATCTAGAGAAGCATCCCAATGGTTCCATCTTCATGGCTATTCCCACCATCAACTATATTCTCCAGACATTCTTCATCATCTTTTTCAATCCAACCATTCAAGTCTTCACCGAAAAAAAAAATTCCTCTTGGAAGGACAATTGATAGCTATATATCCCAAACCATTACATTTAAAGCAGCACCTCCTTGGATTAATAATCAATCTACTTTTCTCTTCAACCTTAACCTTAGAATTATCTTTGAAAGCCACCTTAGGTGTCTCATCCCTTTTTGGCCAACTTTGGTAAGTAGTTGCTTGAGGCTTAGACACCAAAAATTTTTGAATAGGAAGAGTAGTTTTGGAGAAACCACTCCTCTTCCTTTGATTCTCAATCTTGGTTGCCAAATTAAATAGCAATGTCCTTTTTGAGACCACTTACAAATCTAGCAATAGAAGCATCCTTGTCCTCCTCCAAGCTCAACCTCAAAGTTCATAACTCCATCTCTTGCCTATATTCTTCAAAACTTTTACTATATTTTCTAAGGGTAATCAATTTTTAGTGAAGCTCTCTATAATAATGCTCCAGCACAAATCTTTCTTTCATAAGAGTCTTCAACTCGGTCCAAGTTTCAACCGTTCTCCTTCTGTTTCTAAACATTTGGATTGCATTCTTTCCCTACCAATGAAGTGCATAACCCAAAAATTCGCCAATGACTAACTTTGCCTTGACATTGTCACTATAGTTTCTCACCATACAAAGCTTCTCATTTGACATTCCCAATCAAGGCATACATTTGAATCACTTTCCCCTTGAAGCTAGGCACCTTCCACTTAATCTTGTCTAAAGCTTTATCTCCTTGTTATCCCCCTTGATACCCACCAAAGAATTCTTGGCCAAAATTAGGCTTCTACCTAAAATCATCAAACAAGTTATCTTCATGCCATGCTTCATGTCTTGGAATCTCTTCTTGTGGTCTATTGTTTCTTCTTCCTCCTATACTCTTTCTTCTTCCAACTCTAGTATTTTGCCTTGGTATCCACTTTCATGAAATGCATATGAACTTTGAGCTGACATGTCATAGTTTCCATAAGAGGGGGCATTTTCATAGACCCTTTGATGGTAGTGAATAAACCCCTTGCAGATTGTCCCCCAAATATTTTCTCTATTATGGCATTTTCTTCGCCCTTCTTTAACTCTTCAACATCCCTAACCACGTCCTAGAAATGTCTAGCCAAAATCTCAACAGATTGTTGAAGAGTTCGTAAGGTTTCATTCACATTCATCCTTGTAGGATCACTAGTGCCTTCATGATGAGATGGGGCAGGTAAATGACCATCCGTTGACATTGTAAAACTTGCAAATATGTAAAATAAAAAAGAAACAGGACCTCACAATTCACTCCCTAAGTTTATACTCACATTTGATGATCACTCAATTATCTCATGTTTGACTCTCTTAAGGCTTTTAGTAAAATAGGCTTTCCAAACTCTTACCTCACAAGATTTCTTTGGAGCTACAAAATTTCTCCACCACAACCACCCAAAGCAATCAGCCAAAAACAAGTTTCAATTAACAACACTTAGTTCAGGTAACAAAAAAAGTTCAAAGAGAAATCTCAACAAACACTTAATGTGCAAGAGTTTCAAAAATTATACAAGAGCAATTAGGGACAACGACATCAATTTGACCACCACAAAGAATAGAAAAACAGGGAAAGGAGCAATGAGAATCCGAAAACGTTGAAACAAAAACGAGATTAAGCTAAACAAGTAAGTAAGAGTACTAAAACAAAACGTTTTAGAAAACAGAGGTCACTGACACCCTATCAAAGAAATCACGATATATCAAACATTATAATTCAAAATCAAGTCAAAATAATCCAAAAAGAATCATAGCTTGAAGAGGATGAATTTAAGCACAAGTTTTGCCCAATTTGAATAGGTATAACACAAGATATAATCAATTTAATCAACACTTTTCATACAAATCCAATTTCTAGACACTTCAAAATTTTGATCAAATTGAACTATCAAATCACGTCCAAATTCAGTGAAACCAATTGCATTCAGTCACTAACTATTAATGGTTTATATATAAATATATATATATATATATAATATTTGCACAAATCAAGCAATACAACGTCGAATCAAGCCAATCTTATGGCATAAATTTTTCTGTCGCGATTTGCATGATCTTCATGTTTTTTTTTTATACATCATCATATACTTTTTTTACTTTTTTCCAAAAAATAAATATAAAATAGGTCTTTCTTACACCAATTGATATGATTTTGTGTCTTCAATGAAATCAAAACTTCATATCAATCTCCAAAGGAAGGCCTTCAATAAGATTTGATCTTCTTCAGTAACACGCACGCATAATTCAACCCAACCTATGAATTAAATGCATATGAATAGGATGGGAGCAAGAAGTGGAATATTTGTTCTATTCCCAAGGTGTAAGAGAAGAAGAGAAGTTTCACTTGGTGCTAAAATCTTTCTCTTATGTAGTCAATCATTAGTGGATTGTAAGTGTAGAAGCAGAATGGGATTGAAACTAATCATGACTTGGAGCTTAATGAAGAAATAATTGAGGATTAAATGTTGAGTTGAAAACCATGAAGGACTAGGACAATGTCAAGCAAAGGTTAAATTTATGGAATCGTCAAAGAATAAAGAGTCTCCAAAGATCAAAGAACTTTCACAAGCTAAACTTTAAGTTGAAAAGATTGTTGATCCGCATGTTGAGGAAGAAGCACTTAGGGAAATTAAGTTGTTTTCACTTGCTTTTATGGACAATGGATATCAATTTTACTTTCTCAACTCTCTTGGAACTTTATTGGAAAAGGAAAATTTCATGGAGCTTAATTCCTTAGTTTATGTTATTCCTAGAGTTGGTGAATAATATGTAAACTTTGCTAATTATTCTTCTTGTGTTCTAGGAATATAAGATAAATAAAGGAGCATAGAGAAAGAGGATGGCATTTGTCTTGAAGACTTACTGATGAGCCCATTTCTTAACCCTTCTCTTCCATTTCATGAAGTTTCATTTGAGGAATTAATGGTTTCTAATACTTTTCAAGTGGACAATATACTTGGTGATATGTGTTATTTCTTTTGATGGAAATTTCTTTCTTCTTATGCCTTCTATGTCAAAGTGCATTTCTTCTCATTGTCTCTAATGAGGATCTATTGATGCATAGTGGTGAAAAATTTTGTCCTTCTTGTTTTGGCTTTGGTATGTTAGATGATACTTCCCTTGTTAATCCTAACATTCTTGGGTTTGAGCTTGATTTGTGATGTGGATCGGAAGAGTTAAGCATCTATGGAGTTGAAGCTTGGACCAATAACTAAAGCTTGGATAAAGAAACTCAAGGCTTCCTTTGGAATTGGGGATAGTGGCATGGTATCTTACATAGAGGAAGCTTTAAAGAACAAGTTTGAAGAGTTTCAAGGCCAAGTAAAGACTTCCAAGTTGTTCACCATTTATTCAATTAGCAAGGATTACTCAAGGGAAAAATTAGGAGTTGAAAATTGGCTAAGTATATGAAAAAAAGACACTACCACGGACGGTAGGCCTTGCCCCTACCGTTGTCGGTAGGCTTCTGTTGGCCATTCCAATATGTTTCACACACCTACCGCCGATGGTATGTTTCCCCCTACCGTGGATAGTAGGACTCGACTGAATAGGTGTTTATGCATTCTAATTGAGTAGTTTTTGTTATTTAGCTTGTCTTTTCAGTTGTTAATCAAGGGTTTAATAGGCATTTTGAGTCATTTAACCAAAGGTTAGCTAGGTAAAGTGTTTAGTCTATAAATACCCAATTATAACTCAATGTAATCCAACAATGATGAATTTGCTGAAAATATGAGAGAATTATTCCAAGCTGCTTCTTGGGTTCTTCATTTTCTTAGTCTAGCTTGCTAAAGGATTGATGTCCTTAGCATTGTGAACAATTGGGCCTTGGATTGAAGTATCTATTGAATCAATTGATCATTCAAATTCCTTTCATTAGTGATTCATAGAGTTTCCTATCTTTGAATCAATTGATTTTTGGACTTCTAGTTGTTTAATTTGGGTTTTTAAGTCTTTATTCCCTCAAGGTTCTAATTATCAATGTAGGAAAGAATTTAGCCTCTCAATATTAGGTTTATGAGACTTAGTTTCTCATAGGTTTTCTATTGGAGAGTTTGAATTTAAAAATCCTCAATAGAGGTTCTTCAATCAAAGGAGGTGATCTTGGAAAGGATTTGGAACCAGTTCTACAATCAAAAGATGATCCACATCAAAGTTGTATCAGGGAAACCTCCAATTGAAGGCCAATTTGAGTTGTAAGTTGTTTAAATTGAAATTCATATAAAGTAGTACTTGAAGATCTATAAAATTCCCATGATGATCATGAAAAAACTAAGTATGGAAAACTATGTCCTAAAATTCATTGAAATTTTGCTGATTAATATCGCTTGATGTTTTGTGATGGAGATGTTCTCCTTTGAGTTTTGATTCATTTGAAATAAGTTGTGCTCAATGTAGAGATCAATTCATTGGTCAATTGGAAAGATTTGTGAAATGTGTTTTGGAGTTGTGACGGCAAAAGAAAGGTAGATTAATTTAGGGATATCTTATGTCGTACGGGTTCAATTTGCATGAAATTTATTCTTAAATTCATCATCATCGAGTAAGAATCTTACTGAATTGGTTTCTTTTACTTGGATTCGTAGATCTTGAGATATCATCGTGTTAGTAAAAGGGTGTCGTCATACTCTATTTTCTGGAAAAAAATTTCTTAGTATGCTTTTTGTTCTTTGTTTAGTATAATTGTTTTGAATTGCTTTGTTTTTTAATTCTAGTTGTTTCCTTGTGTGTTTCTAGTCTTCTGTGGAATATCAGTCTTGTGCATTGGGTCAATTCTATAGATTGCATTCTTTGAAATTCCTACATCTCAAGTGTTTGATATTTTGCATCATTAAACACTTTATCAAAGTAAGTGCAATGATTGATTTACTTGCTTGGGATTTTTTCTCTTCGTTTGAGTTGGCTAAAAGGTTGAAGGATATCATAGAAGCTTTAGTGTTAAGTGTTTGGAAAAGGCAAGAGGGTGAGTTTATATTGAAAAAAAGCCAATTAAGAGAGTTAAACACAAGTGACTGGAGTGATTATCAAAGAATGGAACACTTAGAGAGTGATTTGGGAGGTCCTTTGTTTTTGTTCCTTTGTTTAATTGCAGGTCTAAAGTCTACAGATGGTCATGTGCCTACTCAATCTTATCAAGAAGGTACTAGTGAACTCTCAATGAGGCAAGTAAATGAGACTTTGAGATGTTTATAACAATCGATTGAAGGATTGGCAAGGTAATACCAAAGTGTTGCTAGAGATGTTGAAGAGCTTAAGAAGGGTAAGAGTGGTGCCACAATAGAGCAAAGAATGAGAGATAATTTTGGAGGACTTAATTCACCTCATCATCCAAGACATTATGACAATATATCTAACCCATTTCATGAAGTTGGAATCAAGGAAGGCCACAAGCTAGAGATGGAAGAAGAGGGGACAAGGTGGAAGAGAATATTATAGACCACATGGAGATGCTCCAAGATAAGAAGCATGGCGAGATGATAATTTGTTTGAATATTTTGGAGAGGCTCCTACTATTGGCCAAGCAAACTGTGGAGGCTACTATGGTAATAAATGAGGGGATAGGGATTTTGATAAAATCAAGTGGAAAGTGCCAAGCTTCAAGGGCGAAAGTGATCCAAATCTTATTATTTGATTAGGAACGAAAAAGTGGAGAATTTATTCATGGTAAGGAACTATAGTGACATTGTCAAGGTGAAGCGAGTCATAGCCGAATTTTTGGCTTATGTACTCCATTGGTGGGAAAGAGTTGTCACTCAAAGGTTGAGAAATGGTAGACCACCAGTAGAAACTTGTGCAGATTTGAAGTCACTCATGAAGAAAAGATTTGTACTGGAACATTATTATAGAGAGCTTTATTACAAGTTGATAACTCTTAAGCAAGGCAAAAAAAGTGTTGAAGAGTATAGGCAAGAAATGGAATTATACACTTTAAGGTTGAGCCTAGAGGAAGACAAAGATGCTCCAATTGCTAGATTTCTGAGTGGTCTTAATAGGGACATTGCTACTCAATTAGAATTGTACATTTACACCAGTTATGAAAACATGTGTCAATTGGCTACCAAGATTAAATATCAAAGGAAGAGGATTGTTTATCTAAAACTAATCTACCTTCTTCAAGGAGTGTGCTACCTAAACCTCAAGCATCAACCTACAAGAATTGGCCAAAGAAAGAAGACACACCTAAGGTGGCATTCAAAGATCATTCTAAACCTAAGGTTGAGGGAAAAGGAAGGTTGATTACCAATCCTACAAGGTGTTTCAAGTGCAATGGCGTGGGCCATATTACTATCAATCATCCTACCAAGGGAACCTTATTTTAGTGAAGAATTGAATAGTTAGATTCCAAGGGAAGAAGATGACTGCCAAGATGAGTTGATTGACAAGGAAAAAGGTAATGAAGATCAAAAGATTGACTCTTATGAAGCCATTCAAGAGGAAATGAGTTTGGTGAGCATTAGAGCTTTGTCTAATCAAGTCTTGGAGGAAGAAAAAAGTGTCCAAAGGGGGAATATCTTCCACACTAAATGCTTAGTGAGAGGTTAGGTTGCTAACATTATTATAGATAGTGGTAGTTGCACCAATGTGGCTAGTACATATCTGGTTGAGAAACTAAATATTTCTCTTCTTAAGCATCCAAGAGCCTATAAGCTTTATTGGTTAAATGATAGTAGAGAAGTGAAGGTCAATAAAAAAGTGCTACTACCTCTTACTAAAGGGGCATATCATGATCATATTCTCTGCGATGTTGTTCCAATGCAAGCGGGGCATTTATTGTTTCAGCGTCCTTGGTAGTATGATAGAAAGGCTATTCATAATAGTGTGAAGAATGCCTACACTTTTGAAAAGGATTGGAAAAAGTTCATTTGGAATCCCTTGACTCCTAGTCAAGTCAGTGAGGAACAATAGAAAATGAGAGGAGAAGAGAGACTACAGAGTGAGCAAAAGAAAAAGAGCATTGAAGAGGGAGAAAGATTTGTAGAAGGGTGGGTTACTCGACCTGAAAAGGGTTTTCCTAATCCTTCCTTTTATCCCTTTCTCTGTACTAATGTTGCTTGTGAATCATGGATCGAAAAGCCTCTACAATAAGAGTAGAGTAGTCGTAGAATAATATTCCCATCAGACTTTAACCTAACTAAAATAACTTGGTTTTTACCTCTTTTGAAACGAATGATTATCAGTATCCTTTTTGTGGGATTTCTTTTAGGCCTAACGACTGCTAATGCAGCTCTTTCAATCTCTAACCTGGGTAAGAGAGGACCCTAAAAACGTTGAAAGAAAAGTGAGTGTGTAAAAGTCTAGAGAGAAAAAAGTGAGTAGAGACAAGAAAATGAGTGATCGAAAGAGTGATAGTAGAAATAGAGAAAAGAGGTGCTTCTATGCATAGAAGCCAGTGAAAAAAAAGAGGTGGTTTTACTTCTCTATCGTAAAGGTACTTTTTTGTCTAGTCATGATCATTTGTCTTCTTTCTCCAACGCCGTAGTTAAGATTATTAAGTAATACAAAGATGTCTTTCCCGATGAAGTACCCGGTGGACTTCCTCCTTTGAGTAGAATTGGACATCAAATTGATTTGGTACACGGAGCGGTATTGCCAAATAGATCGTCCTACAGGAGTTCCATCGAAGAGACTAAGAAGCTAATGAGACAAGTTGAGGATTGGCTCTCCAAGGGTATGGGCAAGAAAGCTTGATCCCTTGTGTTGTTCCCGTGTTGCTAGTTCAAAGAAAGATGGTATATGTTGCCGTTACCGTGTTGCTAGATTGTAGAGCCATCAATAATATTACTATCAAGTATAGATATCCTAGTCCTAGATTAGAAGATTTACTTGATGAATTGCATAATTCAAAAATCTTTTCTAAAATTTACTTGAGATCAAGTTACCATTAAATTAGAATGAGGGAAGGGGATGAGTGGAAACGGTTTTGGAAACGAATTTTTGACTTTATGAGTGGCTAGTATGCCTTTTGGATTAACTAATACTCCCAGTACATTCATGAGACTTATGCATCATGTATTGAGACATTTCATTGGTAAATTTGTTCTTGTAAATTTTGATGACATCTTGATCTATAGCAAAATTTATAAAGATCATTTGCATCATTTGAAACAAGTTTTGTTAGTGTTAAGAAGTGAGAAACTTTATGCTAACCTTGGAAAATGTGAGTTTTTTTTGGAGAAAGTGACTTCCCTAGGTTATGTTGTGAGCTCTCATAGACTTCAAGTTGATCAAGAGAAGGTCAAAGTAATTGAAGATTGGCCTACTCCTAAGAATGCATCCAAAGTAAGGAGCTTTCATGGATTGGCAAGTTTCTATAGGAGGTTCATCAAGGATTTTAGCACCATTGCTAGTCCTTTTGATGTGAATCAGTTAGACATGCAAGAATATCAAGGAGTTGTGACAAGAGCCAAGGCAAAACAACTAAAGAGTCACAAGGATCAAATTGAGAAAGAGAAGTTTCAAGGCTTAAATTTTGATGCCCAAGACTTTATGGGGCTTAAATTTTGATGTCCAAAACATTATGGGGCTTAAATTTTGATGTCCAAGACTTTATGGGGCATTATCCAAAATTTTTGAATAACTTAGAAATTGAAAATTCACCTTGGGAGATAATTGGAAGCCCTTTTGCCCAAGATGAAAAATTGCCTCCTATATTTGGCAATATGTTGACTAGTGCTCTAGAATAGTCCAAATGCAATTAAAACACCTCTATTGTCTTATCAAGTGTACGTATAGGTTATATCTATTCTTTGGGATGAAAATATGAGAGGGAAAAATTCCTATTTTTTCCCTCAAGTCTCTATAAATATGTAGTATTCCATTTTGAAGAAGCTAATCAAGAAATTTTTCAAGACAAAGGTTCTTCTCTTAGTATTCTTAGTTCTTAGCTTAGTTTTTCTATCTTCTTCAAGGGTGAACTTCCTTGAAAGAAAAATCACTTTGAAGACTTGTTGAAAGTTCCAAGAGCTTCAAGGTTGATCATAAAAAAAATTCCTTCATACTAGTTACTATACTCTTGTAGAAAACTAGTCTTGAGGTCTTCTTCTTGTTTCATTGAGGTCTAAGGTTAAAAATTTCTTGAACTTTGAAGAAAAGAGTTTTTTTAAACCTTCTTGAGGTCTTGGATTTAATATATCAAAGGTTGCTAGAAGTTTAACATTTTCAAGTCCTTTCAATGGCACTTTCTCTCTTCTACTTGTTACACTTGTTTTGTTTGTTCTCTCCCTCACTTCTCGGATGAAATTTTATGCTCTTGAAGATCATTCCACATCACCTTTGAACGATGTGATTAATAAGATGAATGGTTTCAAGGGGAAAGAGAAGCAAGATAAGGCATTTGAATTGCTTAAGCCAAGGTTGAATAGTTCTTGCACTACCTAATTTTGACAAATTGTTTGAGATAGAATGTGATGTGTCGGATGTGGGCATTGGAGGAGTCTTAATGCAAGAAAATAGGCCCTTGGCTTACTTTAGCAAAAAGTTGACTGGTGTGGTGTTGAATTACACGACATATGATAAGGAGCTCTATGCACTTGTGAGGACATTGAAGTATTGGCAACATTATTTATGGCCCAAGGAGCTCGTGGTGCACACCGATCATGAGTCCTTGAAGTTTATAAAAGGACAACAAAAGCTAAACAAGAGGAATGCAAGATGGATGGAGTTTATTGAAACTTTTCCATACATCATTCGACACGAGAAAGGTAAAGAAAACATTGTAGCCGATCCATTGTCTAGAAGGTACACTCTTATCTCTACTTTGCAAGCTCAAATTCTTTGTTTTGAGATGCTTAAGGATTTATATGATTAGTTATCTAGATTTTAAAGAAATATTTGAGGATTGCTTGCTTGTGCCTAGTGCTAAGTACCGCATACATGATAGTTTTCTTTATCATGAGGGTAGATTGTGCATTCCATCTTATTCCACTAGGTTGTTATTAGTTAAAGGGACTCATTGTGGTAGCTTAATTAGACATTTTAGTATTCTTAAAACTTATGATATCTGCATAAGCATTTCTTTTGGCCCCATGGAGGAAAATGTTGAAAGATTCGTTGGATATTGTTTAGAATATAAGAGGTCTAAATCTACTTTTTTGCCTCATGGTTTCTATACTACTTTAGAAGTGCCTAAAGTTCCTTGGGTTGATATTTCTATGGATTTTATTCTTTGTTATCCTAAATCTCCTAAGAGAATGGATTCTATTTTTGCTTTGGTACATAGGTTTTCTAAAATGGCTCATTTTATACATTGCAAGAAAATTGATGATGGTAGCCATGTAGCAAACTTGTTCTTTACTTAGGTAGTGTGGTTCCATGGAATTCCTAGAACCATTGTTTTGGACCGTGACACTAAGTTCCTTCGTCATTTTTGGCGTGTTTTTTGGAGAAAAATTGGCTCTAACTTATTGTATTCTACAACTTGTCATCAACAAATCGATGGCCAAATGGTGGTGGTCAATAGGACCATTAGGCAACGTCTTAGGGTCATCCTTAAGAAGAATTTGTGCTAATGGGAAGAAGTCATTCCTCATAATGAGTTTTCTTACAATAGGGCTAAACATTCTACTACTTCATTTTCTCCTTTTGAGGTTGTTTATGGTTTCAATCCTTTAATTTCATTTGATTTCGTTCCTTTGCCCGTAGATCATGTTGCGAGTATTGATGGCAAACAGAAGATGGAATTTGTCAAATCAATTCACTCTAAGATGCATAAAGCTATTGCATCCAAAAACAAGAAATTGGTGGCCTCAAGGAATGTTGGAAGGAAACGAGTGGTGTTTGAACCAGGTGATTGGGTTTGGGTTCATCTTTGGAAGGAACATTTTTCTTCTTAATGAAAGAACAGGCTTGATGATCGTGTCGATGGACCTTTTCAAGTGTTAGAGCGTCTTAATGATAATGTTAATAGAATTGATCTTCTGGGTGAATACAATGTTAGCTCCACCATTAATGTTTCTAATTTGTCTTGTTTTGATGTAGGTGAAGATTTTGGGATGAATCTTTTCAAGGGAGGGGTGGATGATGCAGATCGGAAGAGTCAAGCATCCATGGAGTTGAAGCTTGGACCAATTACTAGAGCTCGGATAAAAAAACTCAAGGCTTTCAATGGAAATGAGGATAGTGGCATGGTAGCTTACATGGAGGAAGCTTAGAAGAACAAGTTCAAAGAGTTTAAAGGCCAAGAAAAGACTTCCAAGTTATTCACCACTTGTTCAATTAACAAGGATTACTCAAGGGAATAATTAGGAGTTGAAAATTGGCTAAGTATATGAAGAAAAGACCCTACCCCTGCCTTCACTGGTAGGCTTCTGTTAGCCATTCCCTTGTATGTCACACATCTACCACCGACGGTAGGTTCCCCCTAGCGTTGACGATAGGGCTCGGCTGAATGGGTGTTTAATGCGTTCTAATTGAGTAGTTTTTGTTATTTGGCTTGTCTTTTTTAGTTATTAATCAAGGGTTTAATGGGTGTTTTACATCAACTAGGTCAAGAGTTTAGTCTATAAATTCCCAATTATAACTCAATGTAATCTAACAATGATGAATTTGCTGAAAATATAAGATAATTATTCCAAGTTGCTTCTTGGGTTCTTACTCTTCTTAGTCTAGCTTGCTAAAGGGTTAATGTCCTTAGCATTGTGAAAAATTGAGCATTAGATTGAAGTATCTATGGAATCAAGGATCATTCAAATTCCTTTCATTAGTTGATTAATAGAGTTTTCTTTCTTTGAATCAATTGATTTTGGGTCTTCTTGTTGTGTAATTTGGGTTTTGAGGTGTTTGTTCCCTCAAGGTTCTAATTATCAATCTAGGAAAGAATTTAGCCTCTCAATATTAGGTTTATGAGAGTTAGTTTCGCATAGGTTTTCTATTGGAGTGTTTGAATTTAAAAATCCGCAATAGAGGTTCTTCAATCAAAGGAGGTGATCTCGGGAAGGATTTGGATCCAATTCTACAATCAAAGAGGATCTACGTCAAATGTGCTTTATATGACTTTTTACATGACGAATGCTTAGGAAAGTTTATTGAGGATGTTCATTTTCTGTTTCCTTTTCTTGATGCTTTCATGAAGAATCTTGATGGAGTTATTACTTGAAACAAGAGTTGATGCAAGGTAAGAGGCCTTTGGCTTATTTTAGTGAGAAATTGACCAAAGCTGCATTGAATTATGCTACATATGACAAGGAGCTCTATACGCATTGGTGAAAGCATTGAAGCATTGACAACATTATTTGTGTCCTAAAGAGTTTGTAGTCCATACCGACCATGACTCATTGAAGTTTCTCAAAGGACAACAAAAGCTCAACATGAGGCATGCAAGATGGATAAAATTCATAGACACATTTCCATCTGTCTTTCGGTACAAAAGAAAGGTAAAGAAAATGCTGTAGCCGATGCTTTGTCAAGAAGCTACACTCTAATCTCTACTTTACAAGCGCAAATACTTGGTTTTGAAATTCTTAAGGAGTTGTACACTAGAGATAATGACTTCAAGGACATATTTGATTCTTGTTTGGCTGTGCCTAATGAAAAGTACCTTATACATGATGTTTTTCTTTATTATGAAGGTAAATTGTGCATTTGTTCTTGTTCCTCTCAATTGTTGCTAGTTAGGGAAACTCATTGTGGTGGTTTGATGGGTCATTTTGGTTTTTTCTAAAATTTATGACACTTTGCATGAGCATTTCTTTTGGCTTCACGTGAAAAGAGATATAGAAACATTTATTGATAATTGTTTAGAATGTAAAAGAGCTAAATCTACATCTTCGCCATATGGACTTTATACTCCTTTGAATGTGCCTAGAGAACCTTGCGTAGACAAATCTTCGAATTTTACTCTTTGACTACCTAGGTCACCTAAAGGCATGGATTCTATATTTTTTGTGGTAGATCGGTTTCTAAAATGGCTCATTTCATACCTTATAAGAAAACCAATTATGCTAGTCATGTTGCAGATTTGTTCTTTACTTGGGTGGTGCGATTCTATGGCATACCCAGAACTATTGTTTTAGATTGTGACACAAAATTTCTTACTCATTTTTTGCGTGTTTTCTGGAAGAAGCTTGGAACAAACTTGTTATATTCTATAGCTTTCCATCCACAAATCGATGAACAAATAGAGGTGGTAAATAGAACCTTGGCCAATTTCTTAGGGCTATCCTTAAGAAGAATTTGCGTTCGTAAGAAGCTTGTTTACCTTATATCGAGTTTCCTTACAACAGAGCTCGTCATACTACTACTTCTTACTCTTTTGAATTTGTTTATGGGTTTAATCCTCTAACTCCTTTTGATTTGATTCCATTACCTTTAGATCATGCTTAAAGCTTGGATGGAAAGAAAAAGGCGGAGTTTGTGAAAACTATTCATTCCAAAGTTCATGAAGCCATTGAAGCTACAAACAAGAAGCTTGTTGCAAAAAAGAATTTGGGAAGGAAATGTGTAGTCTTTGAACCCGGTAATTGGGCTTGGGTTCATCTTCGAAAATAATGTTTTCCTTCTCAAAGGAAATCAAAGTTAGATAGCCGTGATGATGGCCCCTTTCAAGTTCTTGAACTTGTTAATCATATTTCTTATAAGATTGATTTTCCGAGTTATTATAATGTTAGTGCTACTTTCAATGTTTTTTATTTATCTCCATTTAATATAGGTCAATATTTAAGGACGGATCTTTTCAAATAAGGGGCGGATGATATGAACCAAGATGGTCAAGGAGATGAAACGCTTCAAGGACCTATCACAAGAGCAAGAGAAAACAGAATTAAAGAGAATGATGATCCAGTTACCCATGGATTCATGATAGAAGTTGAAGAAACTATGAAAGAAGACCTAAAATTAAAGAATGGAGCCTTGGAAAAAGATGGAAACCATCCTAAGTTGCTTATGGATCAATGCCTGAACTTGGAGCAACAAATGGAGCAAATTGGAAGAGGAACGAATCAAGGAGAGGCAAAAATAGAGCCTACCGTCGACGATAGGTCTACCGTCCTTGAAAGTCTTCTAACTAAAATTGGACTTGTGTGCTGAAGACCTACTGCATGCAATAGGTATACCTACCATCGATAGTAAGGTCTTGGATTTGAACAATTGCATTGTTTTAGGCAGATTTTAATGTTTAAACTATATTTTTAGTTGTTAATTAAGGGTCTAATTGGTATTTTAGAGTCTTAAGTCAATAGTGAATGTATGGTTTACCCCCTAACACTATAAATATGCATTTGTAGCGTACATTGTAATTAACTCTAATGATATATGAAATTTGAGAGTGTTCTCTTAGGCTTCTTAAGTTTTGAGCCTTTCTCCTAGAACTTCATCTAGGGTTTGATCATTCTTTAGATTGATTTTATTTGAATACTTCAATTCGATTGATCCAAGAATTCTTAATTTGATCACAATTCCTAATTCTAAGATAATCACATCCTCGTGATTTATCTAGAGCTTCGGTATTCTTCAATTGATCTAATTAGGTAATGGATAACTGGCCCCGTTGTTCTTTTAGCAATTAAGGAAAAGATCCTCTTTATATTCATTTGTTTATAGTTTGGGCTGAATTATGGGTGGGCGTTGTCGAAGAAGATCAATTCCTATTGAAGGCAAAGATCTTTGGGAAGCTTAATTGAAGATCTTCATCCTCGTACAACAGGATTCATGTCAAATATCCATCCTTCAACACCTTTCGAAATAATAAAATGTGCCTATCATTTAATTCGAATCAGTCACCAACCAATGAACAAGAGATCTCAATTATTTTATGTTACCTTTAAGTAAAACTATATATTACCTTCACAGCTTCTAGGAACATCAAACAATGGCAATATTGAACCTTTAAATGGTTTGAAGCAATTCATAAATTTCATGTAAAATTTATAATTTCATTATTTTATGTTTTTTAATTATATTCTATTTTTTAATATTTGTGGGGGGGGTTTGATGTTATTTGTACGAAAAATGTGTATGTAAATTTATGTGTCTACTTTTATAGTTACAAATGCCGACTTTTATTAATGATAGTACCTAGGTTTTGAACTGACAGTGCCTATGTTTAAAACTATAAGTGCATAGGTTTAAAGATATAAATGCCTAATTTTAACATTTGGAATGCCTTATTTTAAAGTAAGGAATGCCTTATTTTACAATTAGGAATTCTTTTTTTTACAATTAGGAATGACGATTTTAGAATTAGAAATGTCTAGTTATAGAGGTGACAGTGTCTAACTTTTGAACTAACTGTGCCTAGTTTATAAGTCAGAGTGCCTAGTTTTATGAAGTGGACTTTTAGTGTTAGAATTGAAAGTGCCTACCTCACGTTTTAACATGTGTAAATTCATGATAATCTTGATATTATTTAATGATAAAATTACAGATGCCTAGTTATATAATTGATCGTGCCTAGTTTTATAACTTGCAGCACTGACATTTTACGAGTAAGAGTACTTACTTTATTAAGTAATTTTTAAAGAGGATTTTGATATTTGTCCAATTTTTGGACTTTAGTAAAATAGTGTCGTTTTTACATTGATTACACCTAGCATTATGTAGTTGAGTGAATGGTATAACGACTCGTACACGTGTAAATGAACGTACGTGTGATAATTAAATGCGAGGTGTATCATGCAAGGTACACCCAAATGTATGATATAAAGGTCTCGCAAACTGTACCTGCATTAAACCAAGCCATTAAAAAATTTATGAAAAAAACAAACAAATAGATGCAGTCACTTATTTCTAGTTTGATTCTTTCGTGATACTATGTTTTTTTAAATTTACTCATCCATTTCACAAATTTAGGTTAACTTTTATGAAAAAATTTGCAATTTTCGTTCTCTTTGTTATAAACCTTCTGACCTTAGGTTTTGATTCTAAGAAACATAACAAAAGGAATTATACAGGTACTACACATTATTGATTCATTATTAAAAATTAAAATAACACAACATGAACAAAGTAGAAGGTTAAAATATGGTTGCTTAATTGGTTGGAAAACTCTCTTCATATGTGCTGTAATCATGAGTTCAATTCACAATTTCCTCTTCGAAACATAAAAGAAAACAGAAAAAAATGTAAAAATCAACATAAAACCACCCGCATATAATTAACTCCAACACCCAAAAAAAAAATTACAATAATAATCACATAAATCAATTTACATAATTTAAAAAATATTTATTTCACCAAAATATTTCACATTACAATAATATTACGATTAACTATTATATATCTTATTACAGTTAAGAAAGAAACCAAATAAAAATATGTCCTCCATTCCAACACACATTAAATTACACTGACATTCACAAATACTTCAGCAGCATTTGTATTTATTCAAACCATTGAAAGCCCCTCAACCGGTGCATAATTTATTGCCTTATTGTCACTTGAGATGGTGAGTCTCAATATCTTTGGTAACGTGGAGACAGAACTCCATTAAAGAGTGAGGGTCGGGAATGCTGTCGTTTTTCTTCTCATACTCCAAAGTCCATGTAACGAGGTTGCTGTCGCCATGGGTTTCAACATGAACAGTTAAATAAAAAGTCTTGTACAAATCCATCAGATCTCCTTCTACCACCTTGAATTTCACCAATTTATTTGCTTCATCTATCACCTCCACGATCTCTTTGGCCACTTTCTCCTTTCCCTCTGAAGAAAGAAAAAGAAAATACTTAATTAGTTACAAGGTAACCTCGATCACACTTTAAATTTTAAATTTTGAGAACCATGGCACTTTTCTTTATTATTTAAAGTCTGCAACTGACATTGAAAATCTTTAAAATTTAAGTAGAAACTTATATAAAATAATGAATAATTAATGATGGTTAGAATAATATTGCAAAATAATAAAAATTATTAGAAATAAATAATTACACTTTTTTATGACATAAAGATTAAAAGACAAGTTAACATATTGAAAGTGTATAGTGAAAAGATTTTGGTTAAAATTACATTATTTTAAATAACGTGATATGTAAAAAAATATGAAAATTTATATAATATAACATGTTAAAAAAAGAAGGGAGTAATTTATTTTAAATTACTATCTTATCCATTTCATGATTAGGCTTTTTTTAAATTAAATAAAATAGATTAAATTTTTCATTGACTATCATTAATATTTTTAATAAAAAAATTTAAATTCTAATTTTATTCAAAAGAATTATGAGATATATAAAGAAAAGTATCATCGATATACTATTCTCAAATACTTATTATATTTTACTATTTTACTTTTTGGCAAAAAAAAAAATTGAAAAAACTATTCTTAAAGAATTAATGTGTTATGGTGGATGTTTTTCAAAATTTTTCTCTTCAATATTATTAAAAGAAAGGAAAATTGGTATCGTTTTAACAAATATTTTCAAAAATACTTTCTTCAACTCCATAATAGGAAGGATAAACAATAGAAAATAAAGCCATAATATATATAAAGAAAACAAAATATAGTAAAAATACTTTTACATTTTTTTCATAAATACCTTTACGTTTGTCAATTATATGTAAATTGCGTTTAAAACATAATTTACCATGATATGCATATGGGTCATTTATGTTCGTGATCTCTAATACTCAATCATTTTAACAATATAATTAACACGTGAACATGCTTAAAAAAAAAAGTAATGAATTGTTTTATTCCTCACATACATGCATCCAGCATGTATTAATTATTCAAAAATGTATAGGATTAATATTAATACAATTAATTTTTTAAAAAAGGATAAAATTAAAAACAGAAGAAATTAGTAATGTTCTTTCCGTTAAATTTATTTTTAGAGTTTAAAATTTATTTTTTAATTTATAAAATTTCAGTAATATAACTACTCTAAAATGAATGTATAGAGTGTACATTAAAATAAATACAAGACAATCCGACCACAAATATATATATATATATATAATTGACAAACATACCTGTTATCAAAATAATTAGATTTTAGAAGTCAAAAGTGTAAACATCCCACAAATTTTAGAAGTGAAACGTGGCTTAGAATAATTTAGAACACATATAACTGATTAAATATTAACCGTTCGATGTATTTTTTTTATTTTCTCAAAAAAGATTTTTGCAGTCTAAAAGTGAAAGGTGCTTTTACTAACCGCCTTTGGTTTGATTCTTGTAAATATATATTATATATATATTTTGTGGATATGAAGGTAATTAATTTGAAACATGGGAAAAAAAAGGAGGCTTGATGATACAGCGACTTTAATCCATGAAAATTGAAAAGCACCAGAAAAATTGAAAATCAATTCGATTTTGAAATCTATATCTTAAATTTCATAAAAATCTGAGATGTGAATCAATTTCAGCTTCAGCCTGTATAACTTACCATGGGTATAGTTCCAGAAGATGACAGATCCAGGTTTTCCCCAATCACCGTGGTGAATATCGACATTTTGAATCTTATCCGGGCTCATCCCAGAAATATGATGAGGTCTCTCTCTGAAGATTTCATGGAAAACATCCCCATCAGACTTAATCTCAATCTGAGAAACCAGCTTACCAGCTAAAGATTGATCAGACATATTTCACAATGTTTTTTCAACTAAGCAAGAACTTATTCAACAAATGTTTGAGGGTAAACAAGTCTCTGCGGAAAATAACTCTACGCTACTCGGGTCTTTATATAGAGGTACAAGGAGAGCGTTACTGCGGTCAAAGGTCAAAGGTTACTAAAGTTTGTTTCCAGATAGTTCTACGAGATGAGAGGATGTATAAAACCGTATAAGATGCTTTGAAGCCCATACTGTTTTTATAAATATACTGTACATATATAATTATATAAAATACACATAAACAAAAGATTTGTGTGAATTTTCCTTATTATTACGGTAATAATATTTATTTCATGGGTAGCCGTCCATTTGATTAATGGGATTAATAATTACATGAAGTTAGGAATAAAACTTTCATATATATACATTGAGAATTCTAGGACTTGAACAATCCTTCTCTTTTGGGTATCTTTTAGAATGAGATACGTTAAAATTCAAATTTTAATATAGTATAGAACAAATTGTGGAGCTACTTGTGTTGTGTTACCCATGCGTATATTCAATCCTGTAAATTTCACGTTCCATATGTTTAGTCTTTGACGTGAGAGGTGTGTTGAGAATTTTATAACTTGAACAATTCTCGTTTTTTAAGCTATTTTTTAAAGTGAATTAGGTCCAAACTCAAATTTTAATTTACATACATATATATATATATATTTGGCCATGATCTTTCTCCATGTTATCGTTATAATGTAAATTTATGAATCTGTAGTAAAATCTGGTGATTTCACCAAATATGACCGTGGATTCCATAAATTCCTAGAGTGACAAGGTAGAAAAAAAGAAGATATTTATAAAACTATGAAAACAAAGTTTATGTCTAATAATCGAAAAGTGAAAATAGATTAATAGATTAAAACCATAAGTAATCAATTCCTAAAATATTAAAAATAATTGAAATTATTACAACAAATATAATTCTCCAAAATTTTCTTTAAATTTGATACGATAGAAGTTCAAATATTGGAACAATCAAAACTAGTTGAAAAAAACAAATAAAATATTGCACATAACAATCAGTTGTTATATCATGGATTCGAGCGCACTAAAAAAACGACTCCTAATTAACGAAGAAAACTATCAAAAAGATAAACCTACTCTTATCCAGCACGCATCGATTATACGCACCATCTAACAAAAAATCTTTGCTTTCCCTCTAAAAAATCCTCACGTACACAACTAAGTTATTTTCAGGTGATTTCTAGACGATTTTTTTGCAGCAAATTTCATGTCTCAACCATCAATGTCTTCAACTTTCTTCGTTCAACGCTTCGATTCTACCCTAGATCTTCTGTCTTCACAAGCAAAAATCATTAAAATGAGTTTTTCAAGCAACAACAGAAGATCTTGAAGCAACAATTGAAGTTCTTCAACTAATAGTAGTGAAAGCAGGTAAATATCAACTTGGAAGTTGTAGTTTTCAGCAAAAAATACTTCAACAAAGTAGTTTATATCGTATATTGTATTTTTTTTTCATGTATTTGATTTTTAATCACATTATTATATTTTTGAGCCTGATTTGTGTGTTATGAATTTCAATATTGATGTTTTTTGCATAAATTATGGTCATTAAGTGTATATACTAATACAAGAGCTACTGGTTACATATTTCATGTCTGTATTTGTGCAAGTTTCAAAATAACCGCACCTCTGTGTGTAAATGGGTACATCCACATATTAGGCATTCCTGTCTATATGCTTAGGCACTCAAGGTAGTAAAACACATGCCTGTACAAAATAATAAGTGTTTTTTTTTGTCATTTGTGAAGTACATTGTAAGCACACAGTTTAAAAAAGTAGGCGCACATAGTTTAAAAAGTAGGCACACACAGTTATAAAATGAGGCACGCTATGTTAAAAAAGCACGCACACCTACTTACATTCAATAATTTCGCATGTTTAACATTATATTCACCATTGGCGATGAAAATATTTGTACACCTACTTGTAAAGATGAGCACAAGTTCATTAAAAAAATCACCAATGAATAAAGTAGGTCAACTATGCATACGATACATTGTACGCACACAGTTCAAAAAGTAAGCACACACATTTATAAAAATATGCACACTATATTATATAAGCTAACTACAGTAAACAATTTTCTCTATGACAAAATTGGGCTTCGGTGGCAAACAATAAGTGCCACCAAAAGCTACTTAAGTGCTACAAAAGCTTATTTGTAACACTTATGTGGCACTTCACGAAAATACCACCGAAAGTGATGTCGTTTTCTTTATGGCACTTAATAAGTGCCACAAATATATTGACAGCACAACTTGTGGCACTTATCTAATGCTACAAATATACTAAAAAAATGATACTTTTTGTGGTAGTTTTTCATAAATGGCACAAAAGTATTTCAATCGAATTATGTGAAATAAAATTTAAGTAGTAAAAAGTTAGAATCCCAATTGAAATAAAATATGTGACTATATCTCAAAATACACAAATTAAATATAATTTAATATCTATAATAGGCAGGATTCAAACATGCAAGCTCACATTCCACTATTAGTGCTTCAACCAATGCACCACATAAACTTTTGTGTTAATTTCTCAATGAAATTTATTTATATTGTTTATCAATAAACAAAAACATAATTAATTAGATTATTTACGGCGTATTTATTTAAATAACATGTCTTTACTAAAGAATAAAAAATAAAATTTTCACATAAACTCTAAATTTCTTATATTTAGAGTTTTTCTGTAAAACATATGCAAATTTCTATGTCTAAAATAATTTATGAGTTAATAGTTTTTCTCTCTTATTTCAATAGTGATGTTATAAATTTCATAAATGTAAAAAAATATTTTTGAAAAAACTACCACTAATATAATTAGTTAAATCTTCTAATAATTTTAAAAGAGATCACAATAGCAAAAAATAACAAATTATCATACAAAATTTAAAACGTACAATATGTTAAGTATCACTATATTCTCTTCCTCTTTTTATATCTAAAACATTATTTTCATAAATTTGAAATAACATATGAACCTTAATCTTTTTTTTTATTTTTAAAGTTGATATTTTATTTAAAACATCGGTATTTCTAAAACAATACTTTAAGTTCTTCTAAATTTTTTTTATTTTAATAAATATTATAACATAAACTTATTAAGTACATATTATTAAACTGTAATTCTACTATAAAAAATTTAATTTTATATTATATACATATACATACATACATATATATGTATATATATACACTATAAGAAAAAATGACCTGTAGAGGTATTTAGAAATACCCTAGTAGGTAGTTTTTAGGGTGTTTAGGTGTTAGAGACATTTATTAAAAATGCCACGTGTGTCAATGCATTAATAGCTCTTTGGTGTTTATAGATACAGCAAACATATGCCTTTAAAATATACCTTTTAGGGCATTTACTAATGCCTTTGAAATGGACATTTTCGGGCATTTAGTAAGTTTCTTATAAGAAGTATGTTAAGGCCTATTGGGCACCTAAATGTCATCAAATAATTAAGAATTTAAATAATTTTTGGATATTTATAAACGCTTTTAAAAGTAAATATAAAGTATCCTTTAATGCCATTATTTCCACATACTAATAGATCTCTCATGCCTTTTCACTATTTTATAACTAATACCATTATAATAATATTTAAAGTTCAAACTCAAAATATTACACTTCAAACATAAAAAATTTTCAATTCGAATGAATCCATTAAAAATTTAAAGTCAAGTATAATAATACAAAAATTAATAAGGGTTCGCTTTCAATCCCGAAACAACCCTTCTACAAGAATTTAAAAAGCTCTATTTTGCATTCCCTTCTTATATACAAAGCCAATGTTATTGCTTTATGGATTTGTAAGTCTTCTCTTATCCTACTCTTCTCCTGAACAAACCAAAAGTTAATTATAGGAGAAAACTTTGGACTAATTTTTGAGGCCCAGCCAAACCTGATAGTTGCCCTGTAGAAGTTGATTGGTATGTCAAAAAGCACAAAGGATTTCCTAGAAACGGCTTCCACATTACTTTATCGCGGGCTTCTCAACTTTCTTGGATATTTTGGGTTTTCCTTTTTCTCCATTACAAAAAATGTACGAACTTATATTGTTTTGGAAATCTTTCTTTATATAAAATTGACAAAGGACCATTCAACAATCTCCGGAGGAGCAACTAGTTTGATTAGAAGATTAAAGACATCAATGTTGAAAGATTCAAAATGAGGAATTTCGGATTCAAATTGAAGGCTTGGAATAGTTTACAAGACTTCCAAGATACATTAGAGTCCTAAGAACCTCAACGGAATCAAATTAGAAGCTCACGGCCATCATAGAAGACAAAAGAAGCAAGGAATTGAAGAAAACAGATCCTATCGTCGAAGGTAGGTTCCCATCGTACCATCCTCGATAGTTCTTTGGATGAAATTGGAAGTTTAGATGACTTCCTACAGGCGATGGTGACGATAAGCTCTAACCCTATTGTCCCCGGTAGGTTTCGTCCGAAACATTTTAAATGGACAATTTAATTATTCATTTTGGTTAATTTTGGAATTTTTTTTGTTCAAAAATTTGAAATTAACTTTATTTCAAGCTTAATGAGGTCTTTAATATACCAATTAGGTTTTAGGATAGTAGTTAGGATTTTTCTATAAATATATTATGATGCCTCCCTTTGTAAACTTTGATGAATTTTTAATGATATGAATTGAGAGTTATCTCTATTGGTTTCTAAGGTTCTTTAACGCATCTTAGTTTGCTTCTAAGGGGTGAGCAATTGATTACTTATATTGATGAATCTATGGAAGTCAATTGATCATGTCCAATCCCTTCTCTGATTAATTGTAGGAGTTCTTGTTTCTAGAATTGATTAAATCTAGGTCTTCTAATTCATGTAGTTTTGGTTTTAGGGCCATAGTTTCTCTAAGATTTTTGCTATCAAGATGGGAAAGAGTTCTTCCTCTCACTATTGGGTTCATTTGGATTAGTCCCTCAAAGGTTCTTTAGTGGGGTACTAGAACTACAAAATCTCTAATAGAAGTTCTTTATCAAGGGCGTGACCTTGCGAGGGTGTTGAATTCAAATTTGTAATCAAATTGGAGATTCACATCAAATTGGTATTAGAACACCCTCCAATTAAAGATCAATTTATGTTTATGCTGATTTAAGTTCGCTAAAAAAGAAAAAGTACATGATGATCTATGAAAAATACATGAAGATCATGCAAAATCTTGGACAGAAACATTGAGGACAAGAGATTGGCTTGATACGAAATTGTATTATGTTGTTTTTTGCAAATATATGACATAGTTATCAAATATTTATAGTTAATGAACATTTTCAATTGGTTTCATTGCATTTGCACTTGATTTGATAGTTTAAATTGATTAAAACTTTCAATCTCTCAAGAACCGACATTGATTGGGAAGTGTGGAATAATCTTTTCATATCTTGTATTATATTTACCCAATTCAAGCGAAATTGGTACTGAAATTTATCCTCATCGAGCTTTGATTCTTGATAAACTAATTGGACTTTATTTGGAGTTCATTTTCTTGTTCAATTCGATTGAAAACCAAAGGCTGTGTCAAGATTGCGGTTCTAGAAAAGTGTGAATTACATTGATCAGATCTTGTGTTATAGTGTTTCAATTCAATCTAAATTTATTGTTAACTCACCCACCTCGAGTAAGGAATATAACTAAATTTTTTTTACTGGATTTGGATCTATACTTGCAGAGTTATTGCCGTTCTAGTGACAGGGTATCATTGTCCCCTATTTTCTGGAAAGCTTTTCTTAGTACTCTATTTCTTTGTTTAGCTCAGTTTGTTTTGAATTGCTTTGAATTTGACTTCTATTTATTTTCTTGTGTTTTTCTACTCTTTTTTTTATGATCAATTATTTTTGTGGCTCTCCTCCATAGATTAATTATTTGAAACTCCTTACACCTCAAGTGTTTGATACATTGCTTATTTGAATACTTGCATCCAACTAAGTGCATTGATTGTTTTACTTGCTTAGTTTGTTTCTCTTGGTTGAGTTGGTTAAGAGGTTTGAAGAATCTATAGAGCCTTGAGAGGAGAGTAATTGTAAAACGCAAGAGGGCAAGTTCATCTTTATAAAAGCTAATAAGAGAGCATACACGAGAGAACCGAGTAATCATCAAAAGAGGGCAAACACTTAGAGAGTGATTTTGAGATCCTATTTATTGTTTCTTTTGTTTATTTTTCAGGTTCAAAACATTTAAATTAAACATGGAAGATGATTTGCATCATGTGCAACAAGCCTTGGAAGGATTGGACCAACAATTATCATGCCTAGGAAAGGGTGTGAAGGACTTAAGAAGAGAAGAGGAAGCCATCTTGGAACGAAGTAGTAGAAGAAACCTTGGTGGACATCCAATACATAATAACCAGTGGGGATATGGTAACTTCTTTCCTTATGCTAGATCTTATGAGCATAATTCTTATGATTGCCATGAGGGCAATACACTTGGAACTAGAAATGGTCATAATGATTGAACTTATAATAGAGTTCCCGGAAATGAAGTTAGAAATTCAGGGAATTATGTAATATGGATGGGAAGTTCCATAAACGAAGAGGTGATTATGAGGAATATGATGATAGTTATAGCTATAGAGGATATCATTTTAGAAGATGTTCTCAAACTTTGGGAACTACATCAAGATCTCTTAGTTACATTAATTTGAAATTACCTCTTTTATGTGGAACTTTTGATTCTTATGATTATGAAGCGTTGGAGCAAAAAGTGGAATCATTTTTCTATTCCTACGATGTTCGAGAAAAAAAAAGTTTCATTGGGTGCTAAAATATCTTTCTTATGAGGTCAATATTTGGTGGGATTGTGAATGTGAGAATAGAAGGAGAATGGGAGCTCAACCAATAAAGAGTATTGGAGCTTAGTAAAGCAAGCATTGAGGAATAGACTTGGAGTTGTAAACCAAGAAAGACAAGGACAAGGTTAATCAAAGGTTAAATTCATGGAACCATCAATTGTTAAAGAAGCACCAAAGGTCAAAGATTCCACATGCTATAATTGAAGCTAAAGAGATTGTTGAAATACATGTGGAGAATAAGACATCTAATGAGGATCCTTGTTATATCATGAGTGAGAAGAACATTGAAAGTAAAGAAAAAGAAAGAGTGGACAAAGAAAGATTAGTAGAAAGATCATGTAACTTTGATTCCATCTCTATCTTTCAAAAGAGAGTGAACATTTTGAGTGTTCAAAAGAGAAAGAGAATGAGCTTGAGAAAAGTGAGAGTAAAAGAAAATGAGTTCTTTATTGAAAAAAAAAAAAAAAAGAGTGAAAAAGAAGAGCAAAGAGTAAAAGAGATAGTTGTACTTGAAAAGAGTGAGGAAGTGAATTTCTATGCTAATGAGACTAACTCTTTCTTTGCTAGTGAATTCTTATGTGTACAGAATTTTGAAGATTCAAGCAAGGATGAAAGAGGAAAGCTTTCTTACAAGTTCATCAAGACCATAAATGTCTTTCTCTCTAATTCCGACTTTAGCTTTTGTTAGTATATGCCCTAAGACCAATTGACTCACATTTATGATTTATGAAGCATGTATTTTTGAATTGTATTTTATGCTCTTGGTCATCAAGTATGTGACTTGATAGTAAAACCCTTATAGCTAATAAAATACTATTCTTATTTGTCCCTAGTTTATTACATCTTGTAAACTAGTGTGAAGTTGATTGATGGTCAAGTTTTACTGATCATGAATATGAGATATAAAATCAATTCATAAATACATATTGAGAATATTGCATTGGACATGACCTAAAGTGAAGAAGAAATATTGCATGGGTTTAAGTTATAAGTATTTCTTCTCAGTTTTATATTTGGTGTCCTTCGACCTAATGTTTCTAATGTTTTCTGCATGGGGAGAAAAATATGTTTTGACATAGTCAAACATCACTTTTAATTAGGTGATCATTATGATTATTGGTTGGCTTATTTTCTCGTCATGGCTTGAATATTGGAGATAGTGAAAGGGATTTGTCATTCTCTTTTTAGAGAGAGATATCCATGGGCCCCTTGATAAGGAAGACTGGAAAATATGCATGGCCATGCTCAAATAAGTATTAATAAGGTGTTATTAATATTATTTGTTGGAACAGTCTGCCTGGTGATCAAGTAAATGGTTAATTAAGTTTTATAAGGATGACTTGATCCATGCCTTATACTTAATTAGGATATCGTGTGACAAAAGGACTAAATATTAAATCTGATGCTCGGTTATTATTACATTTACTTAACTTGGGTAAGAATAATGTCTTGCTAGAGGCCGCTTATGTTTTGTGAATAAATGTCTAGGACAATTTTACATTCACTGCCAACGTTAAGTGAACCTACAGGGTCACACGCATAGACGATCTTGTGAGCATAATGTCCACGTTCAATGAATCTAGATTGTGTCCAGATTCGTTGAACGTATACAAAAGGGGAATCAGATTCCATATTGTATTTTCTTGTAGGTTAATAAGTAATTAATTTTATTTAATAGAATAAATGAAATTAATTACTTAATATTACTCATCCAACCGTTGGATGATTATAGGAATAGACGGATGAGATTAAACTGTCATTAGATGACAGTTAGGGTTTTGATATTGACACCTATAAAAGGTTATGTTAACCTTTTCTTGGTGGCCGTCCTTTATCTGAATAAAGAAAAACAAAACCCTAAACCCTAGAACGGCGATATAGTATCTAGCCTCCTCTCTCCGAAATACGACCGATTACCAGATAGTCAGGATCAGTTCTGAATAGTTTTTAGAACACAGAAGGGGCTAGCATCCCGATCGCTTGCAGAGGAGTTCGTCGCGTGGATACCAGTAGAGGGCGAAGCGTACAAAGCAGCGCCTCCACAACGAACAATCAAAACATTGAGGTAATTTCTATCCAATCGGTTTTTCTAGTATGTGCAGATCCTGTTGGTGGATTTCCGTAGTTTTATTTTACTTTGTTTTTGCCTACGGATTCCAACATCTTTGACATTTATTTTAATTGAATTAAGTTGTTCTCCCTTATTTTTGTGGAAAATTGATATCAATTTTACTTTCTCGACTCTCTTGGAAATTTATTAGAAAAGACACAATTCATAGAGTTTAATTTCATTTCTTGTGAAATTCTTAGGGTTGATGAACGTTATTTCAATGTTGCTAATTATTGTTCTTGTGTGCTAGGAGTTGAAGACAAAAGAAGGAGCATGGAGAAAGAGCTAGGCACTATTCTTCAATACTTATCAATAAGTCTATCTCTTAACCATTCTCTTTCATTACATGAAGTTTCTTTTGAGGAGTTAAAATCTTTGTTGGTTTCTTATATTTTTCATGTGGGCATACTTGGTGATATATGTGCTATTTCTTTTGATGCAAATGTCTTTCTTCTTTTGTCTTGTGTGACTAAATGCCTTTGTTCCCATATTTCTCATGAGGATTCATTGATGCATAGTGGCGTTAAATTTGATCCTTTTTGTTATGGCTTTGGTATATTAGATGATACTTCCCTTGTTGATCCTAACATTGTTGGTTTTGAGCTTAATTGTACTTTATTTGACATTTTACAAGATGAATATTTAGGAAAGTTTATTGAGAATGTTGATTATGTGTTTCAGTTCCTTAGTGCTTTCATGAAATATGAAGTTATTCTTTTAAACCAGCGTTTCACTTTTTGAATGATCGATTTCTAAGTTTTCTTACAATGACCACAAGCTTCCAACTGTTGTTAACTCTTTGAACTTGTTGTTTGAAAATAGTTTTGGAATCAAATTTACCATTTACATTTCAAGGATTTCTTGTTAAAAGGTTTGGAATCATGGTAGAGGTAGGATTTGAACAAGTTTGCAAGGATTTCGTTGTTGAGCATCTTTATTACCACATATGATATGAACCGGAAGAGTCCATCATCAATGGAAGTAAAGCTTGGACTAATGACTAGAGCTCAAAGGAAGAAACTCACAATCGGCTCCTGTATTATCACAATATAGGTCCACTGGGTTCACAATGCTAGGAATTACACCTAGTTCTGTGATGAACTTTCTGATCTAAACTGCCTCCTTGGCTGCATCAGAAGCAGCTACATACTTAGCCTCTGTAGTAGAATCGGCCACGGTATCTTGCTTTGAACTCTTCCAGCTCACAGCACCTCCATTCAAACAAAACACAAATCCAGATTGCGATCTAAAATCATCTACATCAGTCTGAAAGCTAGCATCCGTGTAACAATTTACAACAAGCTCTCCGTCCTGACCTCCGTAGATCAAAAACATCTCTTTAGTCCTTCTTAAGTACTTGAGAATGTTTTTTACTACAGTCCAATGCGGTTCACCAGGATATGACTGAAATCTGCTAGTCATGCTTAATGCATACGAGACATCCGGGGGAGTACATAACATGGCGTACATAATAGATCCAATTGCGGAAGCGTAAGGAATCTTACTCATGCATTCTGTATCCTCCCTTGTGGTAGGACTTTGAGACTTACTGAGTTTAACGCCATGTGACATTGGCAAGAATCCTCTCTTAGTATCTTGCATACTGAACCTTTTCAGTACCTTGTTAATATATCCACTCTGACTTAGGCCAATAAGCTTTTTAGATCTATCTCGATAGATCCTGATGCCTAGAATATAGGTCGCTTCGCCTAAATCTTTCATTGAAAAACACTTCCCCAACCAAGTTTTTACACTTTGCAAAGTGGGGATATCATTCCCAATTAACAAGATGTCATCGACATAGAGTACTAAGAAGACTACTACATTTTCTGTAACCCTTTTGTAGACACAAGGTTCATCCTCATTCTTGATGAAATTGAATTCTTTAATTGCTTCATCAAAATGAAGATTCCAACTTCGAGATGCTTGCTTCAAGCCATAAATGGATCTTTGAAGTTTACACACTTTACTAGAATTCAAGGATGAATAAAACCTTCAGGTTGTGTCATACACACATCCTCCAGTAGATTTCCATTAAGAAAAGTAGTTTTAACATCCATTTGCCATATTTCATAATCATAATATGCTGCAATGGCAAGTAGAATTCTAATTGACTTAAGCATTACAACTGGAAAAAAGGTTTCATCATAGTCTATACCATGAGTTTGTCTATACCCTTTTGCTACCAATCGAGCTTTGTAAGTGTGCACATTGCCACCTATGTCAGTTTTCTTTTTGAAAACCCATTTACACCCTATGGTCTTGCAACCTTCAGGTGGATCAATCAAAGTCCAAACTTGATTATCATGCATAGATTGCATTTCTGATTTCATAGCCTCTAGCCATTTGCTAGATTCAGGACTACGAATAGCATCTTGGTAGGAATTAGGTTCACCTTGATCAATAAGATCAATATTGTGATCCTCAGTCACAAGAAATCCATATCTCTGTGGTATTTGAGAAATCCTACTAGACCTTCTTGGCCCTTGTGTCAAAGGTTCAAGCTCAGTATGAATACGTGAGTCCAACTGAGTATCCATACTCAGTTCAGAAATGGTCTGCTGTCCTTGAGCTTCTTCAAGATGGATTCTACTCCCACTGACTCTTTTGGAAACGAATTCCCTTTCAAGGAAAATTCCGTTCCAAGCAACAAACACTTTGTTTTCAGATGGAAGATAAAAGTAGTATCCTTTAGTTTCCTTAGGATATCCCACAAACAGACACTTATCAGATTTGGGTGCTAGTTTTTCAGATAATGATCGCTTCACATGAGCATCACATCCCTAAATTTTGAGAAATGCTAAACTAGGTTGTTTCCCGGTCCATATCTCATATGGTGTCTTCTGAACAGTTTTAGATGGAACTCTATTTAATATGAATGCAGCAGTTTCTAGAGCATAACCCAAAAAAAATTGGAATATCTGTTTGACTCATCATAGATCGAACCATATCCAATAGAGTTCAATTTCTGCGTTCAGACACACCATTCCATTGTGGTGTTCCTGGTGGAGTTAACTGTGATAATATCCCGCAATTTTTTTTAGATGCTCGTCAAACTCTTGGCCTAAGTATTCACCACCTCGATCTGATCGAAGTAATTTGATACTCCTTCCAAGTTGATTCTGTACTTCATTTTGAAATTCTTTAAACTTTTGAAAGGAATAAGATTTATGTTTCATTAGATAGACATAACCATATCTACTGAAATCATCTGTGAATGTAATGAAATACTGAAAACCTCCTCTGGCTTGTGTGTTCATTGGCCCACATACATCAGTATGTATGAGTTCCAATAAATCGGTAGCCCTTTCACTTTGCCCCCAGTAAATGGACTTTTTAGTCATTTTTCCCAATAAACAAGAATCACATTTTTCATAAGACTCAAGGTCGAATGAAGATAAAAGTCCATCTTGATGGAGTTTTGATATGCGTTTCTCATTTATATGGCCCAAACGACAATACCAGAAGTAAGTTTGATTTAATTCATTAGATTTAAATTTCTTTGTATTTATGTTATAGATGGGCTTACTAATGGAATCATGTAGGTTAAGAATGTAAAGTCCATTACATAAAGAGGCATCCCCATAGAAAATACCATTTTTATAGATAGAACTTTTACCATTCTTAGTATTAAACTCAAAACCATCAATATCCAAACAAGAAACTGAAATGATGTTCCTACTCATAGCAGGAACATAATAACAATCTTTAAGTTCAATTATAAGCCCAGTAGGGCAAAAGTAAATCAAATGTCCCTACTGGCTACAAAGCAAAGAACTTTTGCTCCATTTGCAACTCGTAGGTCCACCTCTCCCTTTGCCAAAGATCTACTCCTTTTGAGTCCCCCGCACATTTACACAAATGTGATCTCCACATCCGGTATCTAATACCCATGAAGTAGGAGTAGACATATTAATTTCTATAACGAAAATACCTGAAGCGGCAGTCTCACTGGCCTTTTGCTTATTCTTTTCTTCCAAGTAGAGCTCGCAATTCCTCTTCCAATGACCAGGTTCATTGCAGTGGAAGCAAGTCCCTTCCTTTGGTGGTTTAACCTTGGGCTTGGGCTTCTGCTTGCCTTTACCCTTTTTGGCCATATCCTTTCCCTTTCCCTTTCCCTTGTTCTTCTTGAACCGCCCTTCGAACCATCGAACATTAGGAGTAGACTTCCTAATGTTTTGTTCAGCTTGCTTGAGCATCCCGTGCAATTCATTTATGGACTTTTCCATATTATGCATATTGAAGTTCATGACAAACTGATCATAGTCAGAGGTCGAAGAGGCCAAGATCATATAAGTAGCCAAGTCATGACTTACAGGTGCTCCAAGTTTTTCAAGCTGATCAAAATACCCTTTCATCTTAAGGACATGAGCACTAACTGAAGTGCCAGGGGTCATTTTGCTGCTATTCAACGCCTTAGTGGTAAGACATCTCTCTTGACTTGCCTGCTCTTGGAACATTTCCTTGAGCTGTTTTATCATCTCATATACCTCAACTTTCTCGAATTGCTTTTGCAACTCAGATTCCATCGTAGCCAACATGAGACATGTCACATCGTTAGAATCGTCCTTGTGCTTACTATAAGCATCCTTTTCGACTCTGGGCGCATTGTTAGCTGGTTGATTAGGGATAGGGTTCTCAAGTACATATAGCTTTTTTTCTTGTTTAAGGACAATCCTTAAATTTCGTGCCCAATCATGAAAGTTAGTCCCACTAAGCTTATTCTTTTCAAGCACGGATTGCAACGATGTGTTTGAATTGTTTGAGGCCATTATCTACATAGAATTTGCAAAGTAAAATGAAATAAATGAAGCATTAAATTTTCCCTGAAATATTCAACACTTGATATAAATCATGGGCATAAAATTCATTTTATTCTAATCATAAGTAAGCTTTGGCTTAACACCCATAATTAGAGAAAAATATATTAATGGGATTTACATCTAAATGTACCGGCAAAATCCCATATGATGTCCTAGGCTCAAAACCGTTTTGATAGCCTAGTTAAGCCAAACCATTCCAAGCATATGGAAATCACCATTTTCCATCTTCCCCTACTTAGGTAACCATTTATCTCTTGCTTTGGCAATGAGACAAAATGATGATCCAGGCATGGAGAAGTGCTTATGATCATGGAAGACATTTTACGACTTAATTTTTTTATTTTTTTTACATGGTTTCAAAAACCTTCTTTCTTTTTTATTTGTATATTATTTCACAAAACATATATAAAAAATAAAAGGAAACAAACTAAACATCACATACATAATATATATACATCAAATAAAACGTGTCATAGTATGGCCCCATTCCTATATTGACTTCCACGAGCCTTATGGAAGTCAAAGGTCAATCTAGGTAAGTCTTCAACTCCATGAGCTTGCCTCCAATGTCTTGGCCTTCTAATCTTGTTACATAGGACAGAAAAATATACATAGGAATAGGAAATAAAATTAACCTATTCTAGTAAAGCTTGATAATATTACATCAACGAAAACAACGACACGCAGACCGTATTTAAAAACATACAACCCATTAACAAAATAAGCCAATCAATCACAAGAGGTAAAGGGCCATCTATGCACCATGCATCTAAAGATAGGAAGAAACATGTAAAGAAACAACAAGAGGGGTTCCGGGGGCGAAGCCCCCGGAAGAAAACGACGGTCCCTAAAATCATTGAATAAGTTATTGCCGTCATAAACCCTAAAATCATGCCGCCAGAAATTTTGTTTAACAGTTAAACATTAAATCATGTGATTCTGCATATTAGTTTAACAATTAAATTCACAGATTACAGACTGTACGCCAAACAATTTGGCAGTAACAACATTCTGTTTAATTAATCGCATTAATAAGTAAAACAGAATATGATATATGCGAATCCTATAATTCAATTTACTCTGATTATAACACTAATCAGAAACCTTACTATAAGGCCGATTGAAAACAACATGTGTAATCAAAGTGGTAACAGATAAATCAGTAAAACTAGTATCTACGTGGCTCTGATACCACTGTTGGAATCCGTAGGCAAAAACAAAGTAAAATAAAACTATGGAAATCCACCAACAGGATCTGCACATACTAGAAAAACTGATTGGATAGAAATTACCTCAATGTTTTGATTGTTCGTTGTGGAGGCGCTGCTTTGTACGCTTTGCCCTCTACTGGTATCCATGCGACGAACTCCTCTGCAAGCGATCGGGATGCTAGCCCCTTCTGTGTTCTAAAAACTGTTCAGAACTGATCCAGACTATTTGGTAATCGGTCGTATTTCGGAGAGAGGAGACGAGATACTATATCGCCGTTCTAGGGTTTAGGGTTTTGTTTTTCTTTATTCAGATAGAGAACGGCCCCCAAGAAAAGGTTAACATAACCTTTTATAGGAGTCAATATCAAAACCCTAACTGTCATCTAATGACAGTTTAATCTCATCCGTCTATTCCTATAATCATCCAACGGTTGGATGAGTAATATTAAGTAATTAATTTCATTTATTCTACTAAATAAAATTAATTACTTATTAACCTACAAGAAAATACAATATGGAATCTGATTCTCCTTTTGTATACGTTCAAGGAATCTGGACACAATCTAGATACATTGAACGTGGACATTATGCTCACAAGATCGTCTATGCGTGTGACCCTGTAGGTTCACTTAACGTTGGCAGTGAATGAAAAATGTCCTAGACATTTATTCACAAAACATAAGCGGCCTCTAGCACGACATTATGCTTACCCAAGTTAAGTAAATGTAATAATAACCTAGAATCAGATTTAATATTTAGTCCTTTTGTCACACGATATCCTAATTAAGTATAAGGCATGGATCAAGTCATCCTTATAAAACTTAACTAACCATTTACTTGATCACCAGGCAGACTGTTCCAACAAATAATATTAATAACACCTTCTTAATACTTATTTGAGCATGGCCATGCATATTTTCCAGTCTTCCTTATCAAGGGGTCCATGGATATCTCTCTCTAAAGAGAAAGGGACAAATCCCTTTCACTATCTCCAATATTCAAGCCATGACGAGAAAATAAGCCAACCAATAATCATAATGATCACCTAATTAAAAGTGATGTTTGACTATGTCAAAACATGTTTTTCTCCCCATGCAAGAAACATTAGGTCGAAGGACACCGAATATAAAACTAAGAAGAAATACTTATAACTTAAACCCATGCAATATTTCTTCTTCACTTTGGGTCATGTCCAATACAATGTTCTCAATATGTGTTTATGAATTGATTTTATATCTCATATTCATGATCAGTAAAACTTGACCATCAATCAACTTCACAATAGTTTACAAGATGTAATATACTAGGGACAAATAAGAATAGTATTTTATTAGCCATAAGGGTTTTACTATCAAGTCACATACTTGATGACCAAGAGCATAAAATACAATTCAAAAATACATGCTTCATAAATCATAAATGTGAGTCAATTGGTCTTAGGGCATATACTAACACTTCTTGATATAAAATAGGCACTCTATGTAATAAAGCTAGACACACCTTTCTTAGAGTGACAAAGCCATACTAATAAAGCCTTTGATAACCTACACAAACTTATTGAAAAAGTAGCAACAACAATCATAGGATTGGGAAGTAGTGCACTGAAGTCTTTTTAGGTATGAGAATATCTAAAGGCTGAAAATGTTGACATCACAGGTATGTTTAACAAAATACTTTCGTGCATGCTTCCCATCTTACAAACAGATTAGCGTGCTGGTCCATCATCATCAAAGACAAAATCCGAGAGTCAAGAAGACATTCTACAAGTATATCGATTTCTCGAATGCGACTGATGAATTTGAATAAGACATCGTGAAGGCTAAGGATTTGAAAGACAAGATTATACCTAGTTTTAATCTGGGCTTGGATGATGACTTAGAGAGACAAGCACATCCCACTCCTACACCACCACAAATACAAGATAGCTTGTACATAGATGTTGATATTGAGAATGATGTAGAAGCACCAATTCACCTTATATACTTAAAGGACTCTCCAGCTGACGATGATGACATTGACATGTATACCTGCACATTAACAAATACGAATAACATACATATTTCAACATTTTATTCGACAATTCAATCTTTATCCCCCTGCAGTATATTGTTGGAGGATAATGGGACTTCACTGACGAGGCGAGTATAGAACCAAACCATTACATCGAACGAGAAGAGTCCCGAGCCAGCTGATGTCCCTGTTTTGGATAGAAGACAAAGATCACAATGTGATGTCTACAAAAGAATTGTTATTAACATATTTTGCATTTCTCAACAATAATCAAGAGCAAAATATTATAGAAAGGTAACTCCACCACTACATTTCATTCATAATGACTCAGTAACGTGTATCTTTCATATTATATCTATTTTTTGAACTCCACATGCTATTGGTATGAACTTATTTTGAGATGTGGATGAGCTTGATTTCTCCCAAGAATCCCTCCTTTTTGTCTTGAGGATTATGTAGAAGACTCTGCTTCAAATAACACTAGCTATGGAGCTAACACCTTTTGAAGAAAGATTTTAATCCTTCCCTTATGGAAGAATCAACAAAGGCTAGAAAGCCCACACCTATTCTTCACAATAAAGAAGACCTAAACATAAGCAACAACTACTAAAGAGTAGCCACCTCTTGTATATTAGGAATTGAAGATGATCAATGGAACCCTTGAATTTCCTTTCATGGATTCCTTACTACACTAATTAGATGATCACTCTAGTAGAAAGTGAGACGAAGAAGAAACCCTAAGAAAAGCCCTAGGAGCTCTCAAGAACACAAGTTGCAATTTAATTCATATTTCATTCAAAAAAATATCTTCAAATGGCTGCCATAAGAGGTATATATATAGGTCTCTTGGTGATTGGCCCCAAGCCCTAGCTAATAATTGAACTTAAGGGAAGTAAATGGGCTTCTTACGCAACTTAATTACAATTCTAGGATTTAATAAACCAAGTTTTGAAGCCAAAATAAACTTAAAATCTTTAAATGGTCGCTGCAGCTGAGACCTACTGTCGACGGTAGGTCAGGTAGTAGGTCAAGAGGTAGGTCTTTCTCTTCTTTCCTTTCTTGGTCTAGAGCCCTACCATCGTCGATAGGTTGGGCGGTAGGTTCCAGAATTTGCTCTCTCTTGATGTTTAAGGCCTCCAATTCTTCCACACTTGTTTCTCTTGGTTCCTTCACTTGCACTATAAACAATAGAAGTGTTTTTGAGCCTCTAGGGTCCTCTTCTTGCCTTTCTACCACATGCCAATCAGGATCTTGGATCATCTTCTTGAACAAAGACACCTTCCCTTTGTTCTCCTCTTCTATCTTCCTTGCCATCAACCTTGTAAACGGTGCTTGGAAGATCTCTGTGTTCTCATGCTTACTGCAGGTCATACCATACCCCCTCTTTTTAAAATGATTTGTCCTCAAATCTAATCCTTCAAATAACCATAAGAGGCGGGCAACGTTAGAACAGAAAGCATTAAATGAAGAAATACTATAAGAATGACCAAAGTACTCAAGAATTAGACCAAAATGAAACACTAATGCATGAAGTTTATTAGCCAACCACTTCAATCCAGAATAACACACCGCTGTCAACTCTTCCTCGAAAGGTCTATGAAACTCAAAAGATGTATAGGCAAAAAGGTTCAAGAAAAGATTGTCCAAGAAGGATGATGCATATAACACCATTGTTTTACAAGATTTCTCTAGAAAAGAACTCGATTAAAGCCATAGAAATCTTGTAATTCAAGCACATCAATAATATGTTCCAATTTTTCTTTAAAAGGACGATGAAAATGGGAGGCTCAAGTTTTGAGTAGATGTCAAAGCTAAGAAGAAAAAGTTTTGTAGAAGTGTTCCTTAAAAAAGTCAAGTAAGGAAGTTTAAAATAGCGTCTTTTGGGAACATCCTTGTAGATTTTCCAAAGTGAGTACCAATATCCAAACCCTTAAAGTTAAATGATAAAAGAAACTCTTAAATTTGACAAATATTTGAAGCAATGCATTACATTCAAGAATTTTGAAGTATTCTTCTTTAAAAGGATAATGATAATGAAAATGTATATTCCAAATGACAACAAGAGTTGTATTGAAGAATGGACTTTATGCTTCTCGGATTCCACAATATCAAGATTGAGATGCGGAAATGTAGATAGAAAGCTTTCAAGTGTCCAAAATTTTCTACATTCCTCCTGAAAATCCCTTTTCTCCAAGAACACTTGAAAATAAAGATGATACAACAAAGTTGCTCCAAATTCATAGTTTAGAAATAAGGCACAAGAGTTCTTTCAATACAAAACAAGTAAAATGTCATGCTTCCAAATCAACTCTTTGAAAGGTTTGTTGTAAAATAAGGAGCTATCAATTTCATGACTCAAAGACAAAGCACAAGAGTGCTTTCGAAAACAAACAAATGAAATGTCCAACTTCCAACACCAATCTTTGAAAGGTATATGGTAGTAGGGATGGTTGTCAACAAAATATTTCCGAATTTGTTCAAAAGGCTCTTTTTCCAAGATAATTTTCACAAATGCATAAGTACTGGGTTTAAACTATTAAAAACTTACTCTAATTTTGTTTTCAAGATCATCGTTCAAGATGAATTTCTTGAAATGTGAAGGATTGATTGAAAACTGTGGGCATTTTCTAACAATGTTTTCAAAGATTCTACCACATTTGATAGCTCATGTTCATCCAAAGGAAATTCACTTTGTTCACTAAAAAAGGACACAAGGTTGTTAGAAGTAGCAAACCCAATGAAGTCTTTCATTGAAACCTTAAAGAAAAATAAGTCATGTTTAATGGAAAGAAATTTAATTTGGTAACTTAAAGGGGAAAAAAGGTTGGTTAGAAAGCATAAAACTATGAAGATTCTTCATGAAAGTAGCAAAGAAGGTTAACACATAATCTTTATTCTCAATAGGCCTTCCCTCATTCCTAGCATGAAGAACATCAAATATAGTGCAAGCTAACCAACTCTCAACCACTTTAGGTTCCATGAAGTAGCCGTCATGTAAATTCTCGTGGTCAAAGCAAAGGAGATAAAGTTTAGCTTTGCTAGGTATCAAGTGATTCACAAAAAGAAGCATGAGAAGTAAGACATTTAAACACATGAGGCACAAGTTAATTTTCCAGACAAACACAAGGAGTTAAACACTTAAATGCAAGGCACAAGGAGAAATAAATTTCCATCAAGAGATATAGCACACAATTCTCCAAATATGCTCACATGAGAGGTATAAGAAACTAACAACATCTCTAACTCCCTTAAGGACAGTTCATGACATATAGAGAAAGGAGTAAGAGAAAATCTTATTGTTATGTCTCCATAGATGATGAAGCTTTTTCTTGGAGCTCTTTCCTTTGTTTTCAAGTACTCCTAGCATGCACTCCTGTTTGGTTTCAACTTCTAGCTCAAATGAATCCATTGTAGAAACATGTCACACCGCTTAATTATCGTCACACAGGTTGATCATATAACGGCGCAAAAACTACAGTGTTGCAGTGGCAACATGTGTTGGCAGAATAACTTCGAAGAATTAAAGAACGGCTAAACTGCAACTTCCCTCTATATTGCTTTATTTATTGATGTTGAGATTCATAGGTCAGTCTTTATTTCCTAAAGCTTTTGAACAAAGGATTTGGTTTTTCCTTTAGGATTATGACCTTTCTTTATGCTTTCAATTTCCCTTAACCGGACTCCCATATCACAGCTCATAGTCCCAGATTTTTTGGGATTTATCAAGTTTCCTAAAACTACGCCAACAAATGGTGTCACTGCAACACTGTAGTTTTTATGCCGCCACATGATCAACCGGTGTGACCACACTCAAGGTGTGTGATAGGTTTCTATAAACTCCCCCTTTGGCATTATTTTAGATCAAACACCAATGACCTACACAGATGGTCATGCTTCAAAAGAACCCTAATGCACATCATAAGCATATATCACGCCCTAAGTAAAATGTTTAAGTCCTAGGTTTTGGTGGCACATAGTCCAAAACAGATAGCTCAAAGGCTATCACATAAAGCAACAAAAAAAATATCCCAAGGCCATGCAGACCATTAAAAGTTGTATTTAAAGTGCTACGTTAACGGCCACACTCGGCAACCCATAGACCATATAGGATCAAAGTAGTGTCATTTTAATACCAATTCAAGCATCAGGATGCCCTTTTTGATATGAAAGAATGCTCGAGGGTGTTATCCTTAAGATTCTTCGGGTCTTGCTGCATATAAATGACTGAGGCCATAACACTGGAGAGTTGCTAATTGAGAAGATCTAGGCTGGTAGTCAATGCTAAAGAGTTTGTACTAGGAAGCGGAAGAGATGATGAGGTCACTTTGTGTTAGTTATATGCCCTAGACATATTGACTTACATTTATATTGGTTGTTTGTGAAGCATGTATTTTGAATTGTATTTTATGCTCTTGGCCATCAAGTATGTGACCTGATAGTAAAACCCTTCTTACTAATAAAATTCTATTCTTGTTTGTCCCTAATTTTATCACATCGTGTATTATTAAAACTTGTATGAAATTGATGGATGATCAAGTTTTACTGGTCATGAATATGAGATATAAAATTAATTCACAAAAACATATTGAGAATACTGTATTGGACATGACCCAAAGTGAAGAAGAAATATTGCATAGGTTTAAGTCATAAGTATTTCTTCTCAGTTTTATACTTGGTGTTCTTTTACCTAATGTTTCTAATGCTTCTTGCATGAGGAGAAAATACCTTTTGACATAGTCAAACATCACTTTTAACTAGGTGATTATTATGACTATTGGTTGGGCTATTTACTTGTCATGGCTTGAATAGTAGAGATAGGGAAAGGGATTTGTCCCTCTCTTGATAGAAAGAGATATCCAATGGCCCCTTGATAAGGAAGACTGGAGAATACACATGGCCATGCTCAAATAAGTATCAATAATGTGTTATTAATTTATTTATCGGAACAGTTTTCCTAGTAATCAAGTAAATGGTTAATTAAGTTTTATAAGGATGACTTGGTCCAGGCCTTACACTTAATTAGGATATCGTGTGACAAAAGGACTAAATATTAAAACTGATATTAGGTTATCATATCTTTTACTTAACTTCGGTAAAAATAATGTCTTGCTAGAGGCCACTTAAGTTTCGTGGATAAATGTCTAGGACACTTTTCATTAACTCCCAATGTTAAGTGAACCTACAAGGTCACATGCATAGACGATCTTGTGAGCATGATGTCCACGTCCAATAAATCTAGATCATGTCCAGATTCGTTGAACATATACAAAAAGGGGATCAGATTTCGTGTTCCATTTATTTGGTAAGTTAATAGTTAACTAATTTATTTATATAACAAATAAATTTAATTACTTAATATTATTCATCAAATTGTTGGATATTTATAGAAATAGACGGGCGAGATTAAAATTGTCATTAGATGACAATTAGGGTTCTGATGGTAACAGCTATAAAAAGTTATGTTAACCTTTTTCCACTGCTAACTTCTTCTTATTAAAACAAAAAAAAAAAACTTTAAACCCTAAAACAACCAAAATTGTGTCCTGCGTCTCTCTCAAAAAATTCCAAAGTATTACCAGATAGTTAGGGTTTGTTCGAATGGTTTTTAGAATGCTGAGGGGCTAGCATCCCGATCGTCTGCAGAGGAGGTTGTCACGTGGATACCGGTTGAGGGTAAAGCATAGATAGCAGCGCCTCCACACCTTACGGCATAAAAAACATTGAGGTAGCTTTTCTTTCCAATATGTTTTTCGAGTGTGTGTGGATCCTGTTGGCGGTTTTTTGTAGGCTTTTTTTATGTTTTTGTCTACGAAATCTAACGCTTTAGTGCTGGATGGTTTCTTTTTGGTTGAGTGCTTCTTGTAGACCTGCCTGGATAAGTGTGTCCTTTTATGGATGGAGTCAGAGACGGTGGCAGCATACACCAGGGGCTGTAGACTTTGGCATCACCAGGGGATCTAGTGCCCTTACCCAAGAATCAGACGGTATAGAAGGATCCCTTCAACAAAGTAGACATTTAGTAATTAAACAGGGGCAAGGAAGAGCAAGCTTATTGTCATTCTTCTGGTCTATCTGCCTGAGGATGTTCTTGAAGATCATAGTGAAGATATTGATCCTTTTCTTGGTGGCAAAAGCATAGAGCATATGTGACCTTTCCTTGAGGATAACAGTCACATTAGCTGTGGGTACCCAATTGCCACAAAAGACTCTAAACAGTGCTCTATAAGGCATCTTGAGTTGAGCCTATTTGTCTCTTGCCAGACAGCCCTAGCATCACCAGTTAGAACCTTGGCTACTTCATCAAATTAACTTCCTCCTTTAGCCCAGTCCTTTCAATATCACTGTAGTGAGGGTAGCTTAGATAATGGGCAATGTTTGCAGGTGAGAAATCAAGTACATGCCCTCTCACATATACTTGGCCATAGGGTGGACTCTCAGAATTACCAAACTCTATAGTAAGATTTGCATAGAGCTCCTTAACAAATTTTTCATTATACTGTTCAACAAATAGGGTCAACTCAACATAGCCCACATCCAGCAGCAACACCCTTACCTTGTAATGTTCCAAGCTTTCTTGAGTAATCTTGTTCTGAGCCAGAATTTGTTTGTCAGTTAACTCCATCATCTTTAATTCAGTAGTCCTAGAGTAAAATTGCTTGTTGATAGCATTCTTTTCTTTTGCCGAAGCAGAGGGAGGAGGAGTGACAGCTCGTGCCTTCTTTGCATGGACTTTTGTAGATGAGGCATCCTTCAGAGCTACCCTTGTCCTTTTCCTCCCTTAGCTTAGTCCAGTGCCAGGGGTAGCTCTTACCACGTCCAGGTCAAACTCTGAGCTCCCTTTCCTTTGAGCATTGTGTTCCCCATTAGAGACTTCAACATCACTTTCCTTTATATCTTCCATTGATTGATTTATGGAACTCCCAGTAGTTAAGGGTGGGAGAATAGCAATAGACGTCAATTAATCTAATGTTCACAGGGTGTGCATCAATAGGTAATTTTTCGGTCCCCAAATTATCAACTGCAGGCAAAGACGGAGTATTATCAAAGAAATATCTAGGTAGATGGGCATGAATCATCAGACAAAAATCAGAAATACACAGGACAAGTAGTAGCAAAAGGTTTAGCATAAACAAAATTTGTGTCTCAGTCAGTCTCAATCTACACTTGAGAAGGAACTCATCTGGAGTTCCAAGATAATGCCCTAAGGTAAGAGAGTTTACCGGCTTCATGCTTGGAGAACACGGTGTAAATGACAAAGTTGCGGTACTTATCAAACCGGGAGAAGAATATCTGGTCCTTGCCAAAGGTGAGAGAGTGCAATCATCAAGAACAAGAGCTAAGACCTTTTAGGCCTGATAGGTTGTTCTCTTGGCATTGCTAGTTGTCGGATTGTGCTAAGAGAGTAAAAAAATCTCGGAGAAGATGGACTTTCAAGAGAAAACCCCTAAGGAATTTTGAAGAGAAAATTGCAGAGGTTAGAGGTAAAGTCGTTTTGTTTTTGAAAGTTTAGAATTGACATTTGAGTTGATTTGGAGAGAGAGAGAGAGAGAGAGAGAGAGAGAGAGAGAGAGAGAGAGAGAGAGAGAGAGAGAGAGAGAGAGAAAATCCCTCCTTTTTTCATCTCAGACTCAATTATGGACTCTTCTTCCAAGGTCTTTTATGTGCGAATGGAATTGTGTGTTGCAACCAATGTGATTGGAAGGACATGAGATAATCTGAGTATGAGACGCAAGTGTCCTCATAATCTCCCACTGTAAGAACCCGTCTAACATTTGAGAGTGTGAAGTAAAAGCATTGTTTGATAGGTATCTCTTGCACTAATTCGTTACATTGATCCCTAATACCTATCTAAGTTCTTCGAATCTCAACGCATCAAGAGACTTTGTAAGAATATCAGCCAATTGTTTTTTAGTGTTCACATACTCCAAACTCACTGTCTGTTGCTCGACCAATTCATGAAAAAATTGGTGTCTTATGTCAAAATGCTTGGTCTTGCTATATTGCACAGGACTTTTTGTGATGTTCATAGCACTATTGTTGTCATAATACATGATCAGTTCTTTCTATGTATTCCCATAGTCACTTAGCCTCCATTTCAACCAAAAGAGTTGTGCGAAACAGATACCTGTAACGATGTACTCAGCTTCTGCAGTCAATAGTGAGATACAATTTTGCTTTTTGTTATACCAAGAGACCAGATTGTTTCCAACAAAGAACCACCTTCTGGGTATGCTCTTTCTATCATTGAAATTACCAGTCTAGTCCATATCATTATAGCCAACAAGATGAGTGGTGGCATCCTTACAGTAGAATAATCTATACTCAATAGTGCTAAGTACATATCTTAAGATGTGTTTCACTGCTTTCTTGTGTGACTCCTTAGGATATGCTTGATATCTTATACGGTATGTTAGGTCTACTACTTGTTAAGTAGAGCAAACTATCAATCATACTTTGGTACTCATGATGATCCACACTTATTTCCTTCTCATCTTTGTTGATCTTATGTGTGAAACTCATAGGTATTCTTACTATCGTCCCACACTCCAAGAGAAACCTTTTCACTAAGTTTTTTGTATATTTTGCCTGAGAAAGAAATATTCGTTCCTTCATTTGTCTGACTTGTAAGCAAAGAAAGAGTATCGCTTCACCCACCATACTCATCTCAAATTCAGTTCTCAAGGATGTGAAGAACTCCTCTATAAGCTCCTTTGATGTGGATCCGTACACTATGTCATCAATGTAAATTTGTGCTATGAGCACGTGCGGTGCTGAATGTTTGATGAACATGGTTTTGCCCACACTTCCTCTAGTGTATCCTTTGTTGAGCAAGTAGTTAGTGAGCCTTTCGTACCATACTCTTGGAGCTTGCTGTAACCCATAAAAAGCCTTTTCAGCTTGTAGACATGATCTGGATACCTTGGATTCGCAAATCCTTTTAGTTGTTCTACATATGCTTTTTCTTCTAATATCCCATTCAGAAATGCACTTTTAACATCTATTTGTTGTAGTGTGAAGTTCTTGGTACATGCAATCCAGACTAATAGTCATACGACTCGAGACATGTTGATGTGAACCGATTAGACATGCAAGAACATCAAGGAGTTGTAACAAGAGAACAGGAAAAACAACTAAAGAGTCACAAGGATCAAATTGAGCAAGAGACGTTTCAAGACTTAAATTTTGATGCCCAAGACCTTATGGGGCTTAAATTTTGATGTCCAAGACTTTATGGGGCATAAATTTTGATGTCCAAGACTTTATGGGGCAATATCCTAAAGTTTTGAATAAGTTAGAAATTGAAAATTCACCTTGGTAGATGATTTGAAGCCCTTTTAGCCAAACTGGAAAATTGCCTCCTATTTTTGGAAATGTGTTGACTAGTGCTCTAGAATAGTCCAAATGCAATTAAAACGCCTCTATTATCTTATCAAGTGTATGTACAGGTTATATCTATCCTTTGGGCTGAAAATATGAGAAGGAAAAATTCCTATTTTCTCCCTCAAGTCTCTATAAATGTGTAGACTTCTATTTTGAAGAAGCTAATCAAGAAATTTTTCAAGACAAAGGTTCTTCTCTTAGTATTCATAGTTCTTCTCTTAGTTTTTCTACCTTCTTCAAGGGTGAACTTCCTTGAATGAAAAAAATCACTTTGAAGACTTGTTGGAAGTTCCAAGAGCTTCAAGGTTGATCATCAAAATTCCTTCATACTAGTTACTACACTCTTGTAGAAAACTTGTCTTAAGGTCCTCTTCTTGTTTCATTTAGGTCTAAGGTTCAAAATACCTTAGGTTGCTTGAACTTTGTAGAAAAGATTTTGTTTAAACCTTCTTGAGGTCTTGGATTTAACATATCCAAGGCTGCTAGAAGTTTAACATTTTTAAGTCCTTTCAAAGGCACTTTCTCTCTTCTACTTGTTACACTTGTTTTGTTTGTTCTCTCTTTCACTTCTTCGACGAAATTTTAAGTTCTTGGAGATCATTCCACATCATTTGGTATCATAGAGCCACCTTCAAGTAAGTGTTTTTGAGATATCTTACATAAAAAAAGAAAAGAAGAGAAGAAAAAAAAAAAAAGAAAAGAGACAAGATTGCTAGAACGATCTGGCATATTACTAGAACATTGCAATATTTTTACATGGAGTTATACTACATTTACCTGGGAAAAAATTGAAACAATTCTCATCTAATTTGGACTTCATTTGATATCTGAAAATAGTCAAAAACTTGAAAGTGCACCTGGCTTTTCTGCAGACAAAAAGTGCTGAAATGATATGAGCATATCTTGCATTTTACTAATCCTTTTTTCTTCATTCTTGAGCCTAAATTCAAGAATTTTGAGTGAGGATTCTTTCTAGATGAATCTCATTCAATTTAGACTTGTGGTTTAATACAAGTTTTAAAAACAAGCCGAGTATGTCATCTATTCTGCTTGCTGGAAACTTTTGTTGTGTATTCTTTTGTGTTCTTGAAGTATCCTAGCTTTGTGTTTGTGTTTGTTGTCGAATTTCTTTCCTTTAGCAGTACTTATTTCTTCATTTGGTCAATCTACTATTATTGACTCAAACTCTCTTGGAAATGTTGTTGAACTTCCTTAAAATGAATGGATGACTCAATATCATTTTCCTTGCTTCTCATATTTCTCAAGTAGTTTTTGTTTGTGGTTTTTTTATTTTGGTTATTTTAAACTTGAGTAGAGGTGTTAAATCTTTTTTAAGAACTCATAGAACTATTTACGACTTGAAACTTAGAAAAAGGCAAGAGTTGTGAGAATATCCTCAAAAGAAGCCAAAGAGAGTTAAATAAGAGAGTTTTGTGAGGTAAACACTATAAACATGCTAACCCAAGCTCAAGCACTAACCCCGTTTGGAGAAGAGTCTAGTAACTCCCACCATGATGACCCTTTGAGGCTCATAATGCAAGAATTACAATCTCTAAGAGATGAGATGCGGGATATTAGAAGGGATGTCACTAATCTCTCTAATCAACAAAGGGAGGTTAGTCCTCATGGTAGTCTCAATGTTACTACCCTAAGGAGCAATGGATCATTTAATTGCTCTAGGACAACCGAGTTCTACCAACCTCTACATTTTGATGAACAACTTCATCCACCTCCTTACGGTGGTAGAAGAGGAGGTTTTGGAGGAAGACGCATGCATAGACACTTTGAAGATGTTCCAAGACCACAAACTTGGCATGGAGAGCCATTATTTGATGATCATGAACATGCTCCATTTGTTGCCAACCGTGAAAGAGACCAAGGTGACCAAACCTTGAACCGAATGAAGTGGAAGCTCCTTAGTTTTAAAGGTGAGAATGACCCTAACATTTTCTTAGATTTGGAGAGGCAAGTAGAAAACATGTTTATGTTGAAAATTTGTAATGAGTTCTTAAAAGCTAGACTTGTAATAGCCGAATTTTCAGACTATGTTTTACATTCGTGCGAAAGGGTAGTAAACCAAAGAGTTAGAAATGGTAGACCACCGGTTGATACTTGGAGAGAGTTAAAAGCTTCGATGAGAGAAAGATTTGTGCCCGAGCACTACTATAGAGAGCTTCACTATAAGCTCATGACTCTAAAGCAACGTGCAAAAAGTGTAGAAGAGTATAGACAAAAGCTTGAGCTCTGCATCTTAAGGTTGAATTTGGAAGAAGACACGGATGCTTCAATGGCTAGGTTCCTTAGTAGTCTCAATAGGGAGATAGCCATCCAACTTGAGTTATATCCACATACAACTTATGAAGATATGTGCCACCTTGCCAACAAGATCGAATTCCAAAGGAAAAGAAGTGGGATGATCCAATCCTCATTTCCCAACCTAAGATAAGTTGTAATAACAAAACCACCTACTTCCAACTTCAAGCCATGGCAAAAGAAGGATGAGGCTCCTAGAGGTACTTTCTAACCTCCAACCAAACTAAATATGGAACAGAGAGGTAACATCATTTCTAACCCTTCAAAGTGCTTTAAATGTAATGGTGTAGGACACTATGCAAGTAGTTGTCCGACAAAGAGAGCTTTGATCTTTAGGGAGGATTTGAATGGTTGGATTGAGAAGTAGGAGGATGAAATTGGCGAATGCGTTGAGGGTGAAGAAAATGGTGAGGATGATGAACATGTTGATTTGAACCCTTTAGAAAGTGATGATGATGTCTTGAGCTTAGTTACCATAAGAGCACTAAGTGCTCAAGCTTTTGATGATAACATGATTGAACTAAGAGAAAACATCTTCCATTCTAAATATAAATTTGAGGGAAGGACTGTCAACCTTATCATTGGTAGTGGTAGTTGTGTAAATGTGGCTAGTGGTTATCTTGTTGAGAAGTTGAAACTACCTACTAAAAGATGTGATAAATACAAACTTCACTGGCTAAATGATAGTGGAGAAATTAAAGTGTTGAGACAAGTTGTGGTACCAGCAGAAATGGGAGCTTACAAAGATGAGATACTATGTGATGCGGTGCCCAAACAAGCATGCCATCTCCTCTTGGGAAGACCTTGGCTATTTGATAGAAAGTCCCTCCACAATGGGGAGAAAAATACTTATTCTTTTGTGAAGGATGGAAAAACATTAACTATGAATCTTCTTACACCTCAACAAGTAAGAGATGAACGGAAAAAGATGAGGGAGAAAGAAAGGGCCTAAAGTGAGCTCAGAAGAAAAAAAATCAAGGAGGGAAAGAGAGTTGAGGAAAAAGAAAAGAGTGATGAAAAACAAGAGTGAAAAGAAAAAGAGTTACCAAAAAAAAGAGAGTGAGATGAAAGAAAAGAATTGTTTCTTTTCAAAAACTAGTGATTGGAGCAATTGAAAGAAATGAAGTGGTATTGCTCTTGCATTGTAGGGAATCTTTTACTTCATCTAGAGAACACCAAATTGATTTTGTCCATGTGGAGGTCGAGGTCTTGCCAAACCGACCGGCCTATAGGAGTCCACCGGAAGAGACTAAGGAGCTAAAAAGGCAAGTTAAGGATCTACTTTCAAAAGGGTATGTGCGTGAGTCTATGAGTCCTTGTGAAATTCCGGTTTTACTTGTTCCAAAAAAAGATGGTACATGGAGAATGTGTATAGATTGTAGAGCCATAAACAACATTACTATTATGTATAGGCATCCTACCTAGACTTGATGAGTTGCATGGTTCTAATCTTTTCTCCGAAGTTGACTTAAAATTCGGATACCATTAAAGTAGGATGAGAGAAGGGGATGAGTGGAAAACCGCTTTTAAGACTAACTTTGGTTTGTACGAATGGATGGCTATGCCCTTTGGATTAACTAATGCTCCTAGTACATCTATAAGATTAATAAATCATGTGTTGAGGAATTTTATTGGGAAATTTGTTGTTGTATACTTTGATGACATTTTGGTCTATAGCAGGACATATGAAATGCATGTTAAAATCTTAGGGAAGTGCTAAATGTCTTGAGAATTGAAAAACTTTTTGATAACCTTGACAAATGTGAGATTTCTTTGGAGAAAGTAACATTTCAAGGTTATGTGGTGAGCTCAAAAGGACTTCAATTCGATGAAGGTAAGGTCCAAGCAATTAAGGAATAGCCAGCACCAAGAAACGCATCGAAAGTGAGGAGTTTCCATGACCTAGCAAGTTTCTATAGGCGGTTCATAAAAAAATCCAGCACACTTGCTAGTCCTTTGACCGATGTGATCAAGAAAACTGAAGCATTTAAGTTGGAAACAAAGCAAGAACAAGCATTTCAATTCTCGAAGAAAAAGTTCTGCAGTGCACCCCTTTTGTCACTACCAAACTTTGATAAAACCTTTGAGGTGGAGTTCGATGCATCCGGCATTGATATAGGTGGTGTACTTATTCAAGATGAAAAGCCCTTGGCCTATTTTAGTGAAAAACTTAATGGGGCAGCCGTGAGGTACTCAACTTATGACAAGGAACTTTATGCTTTAATAAGAACATTAAAACATTGGCAACACTACCTAAATCCAAAGGAGTTTGTTGTGCACACCAATCATGAGGCTTTGAAGTTTCTCAAAGGCCAACATAAACTCAATAAAAGACATGCAAGAATGATGGAGTTCATTGAAACATTTCCATATGTCATCATTTACAAGAAAGTTAAGGAGAATGTGGTGGTCGATACTCTATCTAGAAGGTATACTCTCTTATCCACCCTTCAAACAAAAATTTTGGGTTTTGAAATGCTTAAAAAAATGTATTCTAGTGATCATAACTTTAAGGAAATTTTTGAGAAATAATTGTTAGCACCTTTTGGAAAATATTTTTTGCATGAAGGATTTCTTTATTGTGAAGGTAAATTGTGCATACCATCTTGTTCGAGTAGAATTCTACTTGTCAAGAAGCAAATTTTGGGGCTTTAATGGGACATTTTGGTGTCACTAAAACCTATGAAATTCTTCATGAACCATTTTTTGGCCCCATTAAAAAGAGATGTGGAAAGATTTGTAGGAAGTTGTATTGGATACAAGAAAGCTAAATCTATAACTCTTCCACATGGACTTTACACACCATTAGAAATTCCTAAAGAGCCTTTGGTTGATATTTCTATGGATTTTATTCTTGGTTTACCTAGGACCTCTAGAGGTATGGATAGGTTCTCTAAAATGGTACACTTTATTCCTTGCAGGAAATTCTATGATACTAGTCATATAGCTAGCTTGTTCTTTACTTGGATAGTTAGATTCCATAGAATTCCAAGGTCTATTGTGTGGATAGGGATACAAAATTCTTGAGCCATTTTTGGAGAGTTCTTTGGAAGAAACTTGGTACTAACTTGCTTTCTTCTATAGCTTGCCATCCACAAACGGATGGACAAATCGAAGTTGTAAATAGAACAATTGGCCAACTTCTAAGGGCGATTTTGAAGAAGAACTTATAGGCAACTCACTCTACTACTTCTCATTCTCCATTTCAAGTTGTTTATGGTTTTAACCCTCTAACTCCCTTTGATTTGGTTCCTTTGCTTGTAGATCAAGCAATAAGCAAGGATGCTAGCAAGAAGACTGAATTTGTGAAAGCAATTCATGCAAAGGTCCATGAAGCCATTGTCAACTCCAACAAAAAGCTTGTAGAGAAAAGAAATGTGGGAAGAAGAAAAGTGGTATTCAAACCCAGTGATTGGGTTTGGGTGCATTTTAGAAAGGTAAGATTTCCCCAACAAGAAAGTATAAGTTTGATGATAGGAGAGATCGGCCATTTCAAATCCTTGAGAAAATTAATGACAATGCCTATAAAGTTAATCTCCCGGGACATTATAATGCTAGTGCCACTTTTAATGTATCCGATCTTTCTTTATTTGATATAGGTGATGGAGATTTGAGGACGAAGCCTTTTCAAGAGAGGGAGGATGATGTGAACCGGGTAGACATGCAAGAACATCAAGGAGTTGTGACAAGAGCCAAGGAAAACTAAAGAGTCACAAGGATCAAATTGAGCAAGAAAAGTTTCAAGGCTTAAATTTTTATGTCCAAGTCCTTGGGGGTTAAATTTTGATGTCCAAGACTTTATGGGGTAAAACTTTTTATGTCCAAGACTTTATGGGGCTTAAATTTTGATGTCCAAGACTTTATGGGGCAATATCCTAAAGTTTTGAATAAGTTAGAAATTGAAAATTCACCTTGGTAGATGTTTGGAAGCCCTTTTACCTAAGCTGGAAAATTGCCTCCTATTTCTGGCAATGCATTGTCTAGTGCTCTAGAATAGTCCAAATGCAATTAAAACGCCTCTATTATCTTATCAAGTGTATGTACAGGTAATATCTATCCTTTGGGCTGAAAATATGAGAGGGAAAAATTCCTATTTTCTCCCTCAAGTCTCTATAAATGTGTAGACTTCCATTTTGAAAAAGCTAATCAAGAAATTTTTCAAGACAAAGGTTCTTCTCTTAGTATTCATAGTTCTTCTCTTAGTTTTTCTATCTTCTTCAAGGGTGAACTTCCTTGAATGAAAAAAATCACTTTGAAGACTTGTTGGAAGTTCCAAGAGCTTCAAGTTTGATTATCAAAATTCCTTCATACTAGTTACTACACTCTTGTAGAAAGCTAGTCTTGAGGTCTTCTTCTTGTTTCATTGAGGTCTAATGTTCAAAATAACTTAGGTTGCTTAAACTTTGAAGAAAATATTTTGTTTAAATCTTCTTGAGGTCTTGGATTTAATATATCCAAGGCTGCTAGAAGTTTAACATTTTCAAGTCCTTTCAAAGGCACATTCTCTCTTCTACTTGTTACACTTGTTTTGTTTGTTCTCGCTCACTTCTTGGACAAAATTTTATGCTCTTGAAGATCATTCTGCATCACATATGACTAGACCAAATGTCCCATCAAAGTCCAGTCCCTCTACTTGTGTATATCATTGTGCCACCAATCTTGCTTTATTGCATGTGATGTTACCTATCTCATCAGTTTCATTCATGAATATCCACTTGGTACCAATCACATTCACAACTTCTTGTCTTGCTGCAAGTTCCCATGCATCGTTTTTCTCAAACTGTTGCAACTCTTCTTGCATTGCTTTAATACAGTATTCATCAATGAGAGCTTCTTTGACATTCTTGGGTTCAAGTATGGAAGTTTAACTAGTCATGCTTATTATCACCACCATTTGATTGTAGTCTACATCTTTCTTACTTCTTGTTCTTAGCCCTTCTTTGATATCTCCAATGATAGTATCTGTAGCGTGATCCTTCAGAAGTATTATGTCTTGTTTTCTTGCTATCTTATTGCTCTGAGTATGAGTCACACTCCCATCTACTAGTAAGTTAGAGAAGTCTTCAATACTGCTATGATCTCTTTGGATTACTGTTTTTACTCCAAGTGTGTTGTCTTCCTCATTAACAATCTGATCATTAACACTTAGTTTTCTATTAACACATGATGTGCATGACTGTTTGTGGAGTATCCCAGAAATATTCCCTCATCACTTCTAGCATCTCATTTTCCTACGTGTTTTTAGGATGTAGCATTTACTTCAAAACACATATGGGTAACTTAGCTTAGGTTTTCTGCCCTTCTATATTTCATATGCAATCTTGTTCATCAATGGCCTAAAAAATGCTCTGTTAATGATGTGAACTGCTCTGTTGGTTGCTTTTGTCAACCAGCTGTGTGAAAGTCCCTTGGAATTTACCATCACACGAATCATATCTTTAATTGTCCTATTCTTTCTCTACACTACACCATTCAGTTGTGGTGTCTTTGATTCTAAAAACTCGTGTCTGCTGTCTTGTGACTCAAAGAACTCTTAAACCTGGTTGTTATAAAGCTCCTTGCCATGATCACTTCTTACCTTTTCTAAGTTGTGTTCTTCTCTATCTAAATGATTAGACGTATCTTTCTGAATGCATGAAATGAATCTCTCTTATTTCTAATAAAGTCTATCCATGTGTATCTTGAGTAGTCATCAAATCAATTAGCATTAGATCTAAGATAAGTGTTGTTATGATATCTACGACTTGAATGTGCTTTGCTCTGACTGGCTTACCGATCTTGCAATCTTCACTTAGTAACTTAGGCTCCTTTTTAAATTGAGTAATTTCTTTGACTATTTGTTTACTTCCAAGTCTGTGTAAGTGATTATAGTTCACATGCCCCAGTTTTTTATGCCATAGTTTTGCTTCTCTAATTCATCCATTGAAATACATAGGTTCCTTCATAGTATTTATCTGGTAGCAATTATAAGCTATTCTTGATCCTACGATGATGCATTTGTCATTGTTTGTCATCTTGTAGCATTCTTTTGTTAAAATGCACCATAAGATTATTATCATCACACAACAGACTTTTACTTATTAGGTTAGCTTTCATCCCTTCGAGCTGAAGCACGTTAGATAATTTTGGCACTCTAGCAACATTCAGTGTGCCAACCCCAATGACTCTATTCTGCACACCATCTCCAAATGTCATACTGCCTTTGTGATACACTATATAATCTACAAGATACTTTTTGTTTTCAGTCATATGTCATGAGCATTCTCTCTCAAGATACTATACACTCCCAAAATTAGTTGAAAGAGATAGATGCGGCACGTTGCATCTCAACTCTTCTTTTCTAATCCAAATACAATGCATCGTGGCTTCTCCTTTGGTCTAGGCATGAGTGTGTAGCTTTCTCCCTTGCTTTAGATCTCAAATTCTTCCATAGCATTGATGCTGCACATCCCCGATCATTTTGAAACAATCATATATAAGTGGGCGCCTTCTAGGTTTATGTTTCTTGAACAAGTTTCTCTTCTTAGCTCGACTCAAGTTATCTTTTACAAACACTCCTTCCAACCTTCCAAATGTAGTGTAACAGTTGTTAGGTTGTGTGTCACATGTACCTATTGTGTGATTAGGATTTGTACCAGTGTAGCCAAGTCCTAATTTCATCCCGGCTAGTCTTCTCACAGAGATTATTTCGTCAAGTTTAGCCTTTCTAGTGCCTTCAACCACATTTACTATCTCTGTTGCATCCTTTGGCTAAGACATTAGCTCATAATTTCGTTCTTGAAGAGCATTTTTTTTGTTCCTAGATCATCGTTAAGCTGCCTTTTAGAATTTGATGTATTTCTACAAGTCCAACCCATTTATTGCAGAGAAGGTTGTACTTATCTTGTAGTTCCTCATATGAGACTTCTTCATCACTGTACATGGAATCATCATTACTGTCATTTTTGTGACCATTGTGCAAAGATATATCTTCCAAAACTATTCTCAAATTAAATGCCAGTGTCTCATTAGATACAGTATCTTCTTCATCATCTTCATAATCACTTTTCTCATCATCATTACTGAGAGTAGTATTAATGGATCTGTTCTTCTTTAATGTTTAGGCACATTCTGCCTGGATGTGACCATATCCCTCACATTCTCTGTAATGTATTCCTTTCTCTTTTGACAAGTGTCAAACTTCCTTTTCATAGTGTTTTCTTCAGACATAAACTTATTAGGACCTTTCCTGTAATACCCTACCCGGTAGGCACCTCACCTGACCCTAAAAGTGCGGTCGTCGTGAACGTAGAGTTTGGGGTCTAACTTAGAAGAATGAATATATAGTATGCTTAGCATGCACCTTTTAGCGATGTAAATACTTGATAGTCTCATATAAGATTTAAAGTGGTGAATTTAATAAAATAGCATTGGGTCTAGAAAAGATATTTTGGAGAAAATACTGTTAGGATCAAATATAGTTATTATTATAGGATAATATTATATATGTTAGACATGTTTTTTGGGGACTAAGTCAATGTTATTTTATTATTATTATTATTATTATTATTATTATTATTATTATTATTATTATTACTACTACTATTTGTTCTAGTTTATTTTTGTACTACTTCTATATATATATATATATATCTTGTAGTTAGAAGTTAGAGTTAGCTTTTATTTTTTTTAGTTAGCTAACTTCTTGGATTTATTTCTCCTTTTTTTTCATGAGTCATAGGGTGTGATTATTGATTCTTAAAATGAAATATTTAGGGTTTAATTGGTTTAGGATATCATTTAGTTAATTTTAGTATCTTGGGTTCACTTTATTTTATTCTAATTATTTAAAAATTTTCCTTCATATGATTCTCTATATCTTAATGATTTAAAGGGATTTTAGCATATGGTGTAATTCTGACTTTAATTCCTGACTATTGATTAATTATTTTAGTATAGTATGTATTTTTTAGTATATATGTTGGTGCAATCACTATAGTATATATATATATATATTTATATACGGTTTAAGAAGTTTAGATGCTTTGGAGTTAGTATATGCGTAGATATATCCTAGGTTCATAAAGAAATATTTATAATTATATTCGATGGCGAATAGAAAAGTCGAGATTCGTAATTAAGTGTTTCTTTATTTTTGTTGTTACCCTATTTGTAGGATTATAGCACCAGGTCTTCATTCAGGTGAGTTCACAAAGCACATCTAATTATTTTATGAACGTTGATGGAGATGTCTATAATTTTTTTATATATAGCTAAGCTTGTCATAAAATATTTACTGCTTTTGAAACGATATAACCTAGTGTTCTTTTAAATTGGAGATGTTCTCCACAACATGTTTAACATGATCCTTAGATATGATAGGAAGGGTGCTCCATACAGTTATGCATTTTTTTAGAGCAAATGGTCACGTGCTTTTATTTTCTGAGGAAAATTTAGTATTTGTTAAGTGTTGTTCCAAGTTATGCTTTAGTTTTGAGACTTGCAGTTTATTACCGAGAGGCACACTGATACCCTACTCAGTTGCAGTTAACCTAGCGTAGGAGTTGGGAATATCACAAGTAGTATCAAAGCTTCTAGGTTCAATATTAGGTTCTAATCGTTAGATCCTGGACGAGTTACAAGAGCCAACCGCTTAAAACTTGATGTTAACCATGTGATTTTAATTGTTAGTACTGACCTTAAGATACTGTTTTGTAGGTAATAGATGGCGCATCATTCGAGTAGGTGGGTATACGATGACGGCACGCTTGTGGACAGGTCCAGCGGGGCTCCATCGTTATTATCCTATTTCCTTAGGAGGACTCCAGTGAGCCTAAGACAGATTCGAGGATGGTAGCAGAGTCGGAGGGAGTGGCACTGGCTGAGACTGAGAGGATGGACACACCTATAGTGGATGGTCCCCCATTATTAGTATCACCACCTCCTTTTTTGCCTATGGACTAAGTATCCTCTTTCCCATCGTTACAACTACTGGGCGAGGTTGAGGAAAAGGATTTCTATGGATACTGTAAGTGGTGCGAGCAACGAATTGAGGACACAGGACAGCATATTATGCAGCTGAGGAGTGAGATTGCACGGACAGATAGTTTATTTTACTCAACTCATCAGGCTCGACAACGGGAGACGGTGATGAGGGCAGACAAATTGGAGATTTAGCTAGCTCGGATGAGAGAAGCTCATGCGGTGCGAGAGAGGGAGATCATCGAGCTGATAGAGGAGCGAGATTACATACGCGATTCTCTACCCAGTTCCTTGGTACCGCTAGAGACTCTGCTGATGTAACTTGTGTTGAGCTAGAGACCCGGCTAGGGTATTCTAGTAGTTAGCACCACTAGGCGGAGCTAGACTTTGTTAGGTTACCGGGATGGTTGTACATCCTAGTTATTTTGATACTTATGATTGATGTCTTGACTAGTACTTGGTACGGTAGATTTGGGGTCGTAGATATGAGATCCCGAGTTTTCAGTATGTATAGTGAAACGACCACATATTTTGGGTCGTAAGACCAGGATGATCTATTTGTATTAGGATGGTGTGGATACAACACCACTTGTATTGGAAACCTTATTTTGAGTTGTATATATATATACGTAATGATATTTATGCCTTCATGCTTGTGATGAGTTTATTATCTGCTTGTTGTTGTATATCTGTGAACTTAAAGTTTTACTAGTATTGGAACTTCTTGTAATTTAGAAGAATTTTAGGTTCACGAACTCCTAATCATGTGGATGAAGCCACATTTGAAAGTTCTCAAAATAAATAGTCTAAAACAATACGGGAGGCTAACCCTTGTCTGGAACAAGCTACACATGGAATAATTGAGAATTTTATGGTCATGACGACAGAGTTATTGGAAGCTTCAATGGAAAGTAGGAGGATCAAACGAGTACTTAGTACTGGAATGGATGAAGTGGAGCACTATTTGAAGTTTCGACCCGCAGAGTTCCATGGAGAGGTTGAACAGGATATCAAAGTTGAATTATTTCTCGAGCAGATGAACAATATTTAAGATACCCTTAGGTACGATGATTCCATGAGAGTAACATATGCAGCCTTTAAACTTCAAGGACTGGCAAAAGATTGGTGGCTTGGAGCTTTCAAAGCTCGTACACTTAAGGATCGACCATGGACTTGGAATCATTTTCAAGAAGAGTTCTAAAAGGAGTACATACCTTATTGGATTTGCGAACGACGGGAGGACGAGTTTCAATAAGTAAGGCAGGGTAGCCTGACAGTTGAATAGTATATGCCGAAATTCAACAGGTTGGCTAAGTATTATGTGAGGTTAATGGACATTGACGAAAATAAGACACTATAGTTCGTAAAGAGAATAATGGTTGAGCTACAATGGGCTTTGGCTTCTTTACCAACGATGGATTTGCAGCAGCAGTGGAAAATGATACATGGACGGAGATCACAGATCAGACAGTTATACAAAGGAAAGTAGCCACTAGCCCGGTTGCACACTCATATAAACGTTCTGAACAAGGACCTTGGAGACCTTCAAATTCCAAGAGGCCTCAAGGTGAACAAAGGACACGAAATGGAGGCCGTGAAACCCCATCACCTAGAGGTGTCCGTGGAGTATGCACCTATTGCAGATGAAATGGATATGTTGCAGAGACATGTTATCAGGCACTAAGATTATGCTACCGATGTGAAAAGCCTAGACACGTTAGGGAAAAATGATCTGAGATTCAGCGAGTACCTCCGGAGAGTTTCAAAAGAGCTAGCCGACCCGCGGCTATGAGAGGATCGGCAGAAAAGAGAGGAACAATAAGCCACAAGTGAAGGCAAAACTTTATACATTTGATGGACAGCCCGTAGACATCGAAGCTGAGGTAGTTTATACAACTAAAATCTTTTCGAAACCACCAAAAGTACTTATTGATCATGGAACTACACATTCTTTTGTGAACATGCATTTCGTAAACCATATTCCTATACCTTCTGTTGTATTGCATTACCATTTAATTGTTAGTACTCCAATGCATGTAAGTAAACCAACTGAGGTAAAGTACCGAGATTGTGACATCTATGTCGAAAGTGTGATGTTATCCGGTGACTTGATTACCTTACCATTTTAGGGTTATGACATGATACTAGGGATGGACTGGTTGTCTAAACATTATACTCAGGTAGACTGCCGACGAAAGTTGGCTAAGTTTTGCCAACCGAGTATGCCAATCCTTGAATTCCAGGGAAACATAATGAAACAAGAGAACCCTTATTATCCGGCATGAAACCCAAAAATTTATCACGGAAAAGATGTCAAGGGTACGTGGCATACCTACTCAACAAGCCTACGAAAAGGTATAACGTAAAGGATGTCAAGGGTAGCCGTAGTGAAAGATTTCGTAGATGTTTTACCAGAGGAGTTAAGAACTTTGCCCCCAGAACGGGGAGTGGAGTTCGGTATATAGTTGGTACTTGGACTGAACCAATATCTCGAATCCCGTATTAGATAGCATAGATTGAAAAAGCAACTGCAAGAATTACTACAGCAAGGATACATCCATCTGAGTACATCTGCTTGAGGTGCGCCAGTTTTGTTTGTAAAGAAGAAGGATGGGACCCTTAAGATGTGTGTAGATTACAGAAGGTTGAATAGTGTGACAGTTAAGAACAAGTACCCACTTTAACTAATTGATAAGCACTTTGACCAACTCCAAGGAGTAGGATGCTATTCCAAATTTGATTTAAGATAAGGATATTATCATGTTAGGATAAGAGAAAAAGGTATTCCGATGACATCTTTCAGCATATGATATAGGCATTATGAGTTCGTTGTGATGCCATTTGGTCTGACCAATGCACTTGCGACATTCATGGACTTGATGCATAGGATCTATTGTCTTTACCTGGATAAGTTTGTGGTAATTTTCATTGATGATATTCTTGTCTATTCACCTAACCCTGAAGCACATTAACAACATCTTCGAAGGGTGCTGCAAACTTTATGAGAGCATAAGTTGTACGCTAAGTTTAGCAAATGTGAGTTTTGGATAAGTCAAGTAACTTTCTTGGGACATGTTATTACTCAGGAAGAGATCTCAGTGATCCGGCGAAGGTACTGACCCATTGGGCGCAACCTAAAACACCAATTGAAGTACATAGTTTCTTGGGTATGGCAGGATACTATTGGAGATACTTAAAGGACTTTTCTAAGAATGTTGGACCTTTAACGTAGTGAACCATAAAAGCAACCAAGTTTAAATGGACAGAGAAGTGTGAGAACAATTTCTAGGAATTAAAGCATCGACTGACTTCGGCACCAGTTTTGACATTACCTACTCCAAACGAGGAGTTATCCCTATACACAGATGTTCAAGGGAAGGCCAGGAACGTGTTAATGCAAGATAGGAAGGTTGTAGCATATATTTCGAGAAAATTGAAGGATCGTGAGCAGAATTATCCAACACACGATTTGGAGTTAGCAGCTATATTGTACTTGCAATTAAGAAGTGGCAACACGACTTATACGGGGCCAAGTACAAGATCTATACTGATCATAAAAGTTTAAAGTACTTGTTTTCTCAAACGGATTTAAACATGAGGAAAAGTTGGCGAATGGAGCTACTGGAGGAATATCGATGCCCAATTAACTACCATCCAGGAAAAGCACATGGTGACGGATGCTCTAAGTAGAAAGGAAAAGATATCAAGTCTTAGCTTAACATCTACACTACAACAAGATATTAAAGGCGCCCAAAAGGATAAAATGAGATTCCAGGAATTTATGAACCGTGTGGGAGCTAAGAAATTAATGGATTTTCGAACATTAGAAACTGATGGGAGCTTGTACATTTGGAATCAATTACGCGTACCCGATGAAATGGAACTTATGCGTAAAATACTAGAAGAAGCATACAAAAGTAAGTATACAATGCATCCTAGAGAGAATAAGATGTATACAGATTTAAAGCAAAACTTTTGCTGGAGTGGAATGAAGAGAGGAAGAGATTCCGGAATATGTGGCAGCTTGTCTTACATGTCAAAGGGTAAAAGCGGAGCATCAAAAGTCAACAGGACTACTACAACCGTTACCTGTTCAGGAATGGAAATGGGATCATGTGACAATAGACTTTATGATAGGATTGCCCCGAACCAAACGATATAAGGATGCTATCTGGCTGATCGTTGATCGACTAACGAAAGTGGTGTATTTCGTCGCCATTAATATGGCATACCCCTTGGATAAGTTAGCATAAATCCACGTAGAAGAGATTGTACGACTTCATGGGGTCCCTTTGATATTGTGTCAGACCGAGATCTAAGGTTCACTTCAAGGTTTTGGCCCAAGTTCTAATTGCCCATGGGAACCCAATTGAGTTATAGTAGCACAGGACACTACAGACGGATTGACAGTTTGAAAGAACGATTCAAATCCTGGAGGACATTCTAAGATCTTGCGCTTTAGAGTTTGGGAACAAGTGGGTTGACAATCTTGCTTGTCCAGAGTTTGCTTACAATAATAGCTACCTTTCCTCGATAGGGATGGCACTATTTGAAGCATTGTACTGTAGGAGGTGTAGAACACCCCTGTATTGGGATGAGGTTGGAATTGGATCTCGTTAGAAGTAAAAAAAACTTGATGCCAGAGTTGGAAGAGATACAGAAACAAGTTAAGATAATTCAAGATCGGCTTCAAACAACTAAGAGTAGATAGAAGAGCTATGTCGACAATCGGAAGAGGGATCTGGAGTTTAATGTGATAGATAATATTTTCTTAAAACTTACACCTCATCGCGGGAAGCTTCGGTCCCAAGAGGAGGAGACTTAAGCCCCAGATATATTGGTCCATTTGAAGTCATTGATAAATTTGGTAAAGTGGCATATCTGTTAGTTTCACCGAGAGAGCTGGTGGATATATACGACGTGTTCCTTGTATCCCAGTTAAAGAAGTACCATCACGCACCTGATTATATTCTCAATGATGCAAGTTGGTGGTACGTGCCAATTTTTCATAGAAAGCAAAACCAACTAAGATCGTGAAGTGAAGCACAAAAGAGTTACGCAGAAGGCAAATTCCATGTGTAAAGTTATATGGAGACATCATGGAACAGAAGAGGCAACTTGGGAGGCTAAGGAGTACATGAAGAAGAAGTACCTGAAATATATAGGTATTGATTTAAAATTTCCAGGACGAATTTTTTTTAAGGAGAGTAGAATGTAACGCTCTACCCAAGAAGCACCTCATGTGACCCTAAAATTGCGGTCGTCAAGAACGTAGAGTTTAGGGTCTAACATAGTGGAATTTATGAATATATAGTATGCTTAACATGCACCTTTTAGCAATTTAAATACTTTATAGTCTCATATAAGGTCTAAAGTGGTGAATTTAATAGAATGGTATTAGGTCTAGAAAAGATGTTTTCAACAAAATATCATTAGGGTCCGAATATAATTATTTTTATAGGACAATATTAGATTTGTTAGACTTGATCTTTGAAAACTGGTTGTTATCAAACTCTTTACCGTGATCACTTCTTAGTCTTTTTAGAGTTGTATTCTTCTCTATCTGAATGCTTGGACATATCTTTCTGAATGCATGAAATGAATCTATCTTATTTCTGAGAAAGTCAATCCATGTGTACCTTGAGTAGTCATCAACACATACCAAGGTATACCATTTTCCACTAGTATTTTCTACCTGTCTTGGTCCAAACAGATCAACGTGTACTAGATCTAAGGAATATGTTTTGGTGATATCTCCACCTTGAATGTGCTTTACTTTGACTGGCTTACCGATCTGGCAATCTTTACTTAGTAACTTACAATCCTTTTTAAATGGAGGAATTCCTCAAACTATTTGTTTACTTCCAAGTTTTTGTAAGTACTTATATTTTACATGCCCCAGTCGTTTATGCCATAGTTCTGCTACTACAATACGTCCAGTGAAACGCATAAGTTCCTTCATATCATTAATCTTGTAGAAATTGTCAGTTGTTCTTGATCCTATGATGATGCACTTGTCATTGTTTGTCAGCACAAAGCATTGTCTCTTGTTAAATACACCAAAAGATCATTATCATTACAAAACTGACTAATGCTTATCAGATTGGCTTTCAACCCTTTAATGTGAAGCACGTTAGATAATTTTGGCATTCCAGCAACAATGATGACTCCCACACTGATGACTCTATTTTTTGCACTATCACAAAATACCACACTGCCTTTATGACACACTACATAATCTACAAGATACTCTTTGTTTCCAGTCATATATCATGAGCATCTACTACCAAGATACGATACACCCCAAAAATTAGTTGACAGAGATAGATGAGCCACATTGCATCTCAACTCTTCTTTTCTGATCCAAATCCAGCGTATCTTGGCTTCTACTTTTGTTAAGGCACGAGTGTGTAGCTTTATTCCTTACTTTATATCTCCAATTCTCTTGTAGCATTGATGCCATAATGCATGATCATTTTGCAGTAATCACACATAAGTGGAGGCCTTCTAGGTTTGTGTTTCTTGACCAAGTTTCTCTTCTCAGCTCGACTCAAGCAATCCTTCATAAACACTCCTTCACACTTTCCAATCATAGTCTAGTAATTGTCATATTGCGTGTCACACGTACTTGTTGTGTGATTAGGATTTGTACCAGTGTAGCCAAGTCCTAATTTCATATGGCTGGTCTTCACACAGAGATTATTACATCAAGTTTAGCATTTCCTGTGTTTAACTTGCTATTTTTCTTTCACCCATGTTTAATCTCTCCATTGCATCCTTGACCTGAGCAATTAGCCCGTAATTCCTTTCTACAAGAGCATCTTTTTGTTCCTGGATCTTCTTTAGGATGACCTTTAGATTTTGATGATTTTGATGTAGCTCCACCAATCCAACTCACTTCGTGTAGAGAAGGCTGTACTTATCTTGCAGTTCATCATATGAGACTTCTTCATCCCTACAGATGGAAACATCGTCGCTATCAACTTTATGATCATTGTGCATAGATGTATCTTCCAAATCTATTCTCACATTAAATGCTAGTGTCTCATTAGAAACAGTGTCCTCTTCATCATCTTCAGAATCATTTTTCTCATCATCATCACTAAGAGTAGTATTCATAGACAGGGACGGAACCAGAACAATATGATTGGGGGGGCTGGAGGAAAAAAAATTTTGCCAGAATTTCGTTTATAAAATAAAAAAAAAAAATTTGAGAGGGCTAAACTGAAAAAAAAATTTTTTTGAGGGGGCTTAAATGTAAAAAATATAAAATTTAAAAAAAAAAAAAAAATCCCATAGATACGTTCTTCTTTAATATGTTGGCACATTCTAGCTGGATATGACCATACCCCTCTCATTCTCTGCACTGTATGCCTTTTTCTTTTTTACCAGTGTCAAACTTCCTTTTCATTATGACTTCCTTCGGACCTAAACTTATTAGGGCCTTTCCTACAGACTTCAACTTATCAGTCTTGAGTCTCCCTTGAAGTTTAGATATTTTTTCAGTTCTATGAAGAAACTTCTCGAAGTCTTGAGTGAGCATCATAACCTCCTCTTCAGAGTAAAGTGTGGCATTGGATGAGTTGTGTTTAGCTTTCAGTGCAATACCCTTACCTATGGATTCAACATCAAGATTCATCTCATATCTCCTCAAGGATCCCAAAAGATCATCCAAAAGAAGTTTTGTCACATCCTTTGCTTCTTTAATTGCTGCAACCTTAGGACAAAATCGTGCAGGTAAGGATCTTAGTTCCTTTTGCACTAGTTTTTCTTTAGAGAATTCTTCTCCTAATTGATAGGCCTTATTTGCAATTTCTCTGAGTTTGCCACTAAATTCACCAATTGCTTAATCCTCTTGCATCCTTAATTCTTCGAATTGAGTAGTCGACATCTTTAATTTGGAAATCCTCATAGCATTTGTACCTTCATGAATGGTTTCCAAATTTTCCCACGCTTTCTTTGCAGATCTGCAAGTTGAGATCATCTTGAATTGTTCCTCATCAACAGTGGCAAAAATGGTATTTAATACCTTAGCATTAGCCTGACCAGATTTCCTCTTAGCATCCATCGATTCAAGTTTGGGTTCACAACTACCCTAGTCAATTTAGTTATGTCATCTTCCTCACTCTTTGTAGAAGGTTTCCATTCAGTCTCAACAGTATCTTATACAGTTTCATGCAAGGATTGAATGAAAATCCGTGTCTTCATCTTCCAATAAGCATAATTTGTGCCTTCGAGTAGGGGAGGTCTAGTAACAGATCTACCCTCCTTGGTTGTCATGATGGCCTAAGTACCAACTTCCCATGATCTTCACCTGCTAGATAACTAGCACAACAAAGGTGCCAAAGCTCTGATACCGGTTGTAAGTTAGTAGTTAGGCAATCTGTGGAGTGTGACTGATTTTGTTATGTGAATTGTGTAACACTGCGTGAATAGTAATAAATAACATAAACACACAAGACACAACAATTGGTAACGTAGTTTGGCCAAGTCTATATCTGCAAGGCCACTCCTAACACAAAAAGAAATCCATTAAAACTGTCAACACAGTACAAGAAAACTCCTAGCTCTTTTATATATTTGGGGTTTCCTTAGTAGAATCAGTGCAAACTCCCTTTGCACACTACACAATTAATCCTTTCAAATCTTCAAGGCTGCTCCTTGGTGTCTGGCTGCATGGACTTGAATTCCCTTCAATCCTCAACATTGTTGAACCGAGACACAATTGAATCCCTTCAACTCTTCTAGGCTTTCCCTTAGTATGTGGCTGCTTGATCTTTAATCCCTTCAAGTCTTCAGCTCCTTGAACAACAACACAACTTCTATCCCTAGAAATTATAATCTTCAAAGTAAGAACTCTATTGAATTATGAATGATGAACAAAGAGCATCAATGGAGAATCATAATGTTTGAGGCTTATGAGTGTACAAACTCAACTACCATAAATTGTCGTCTTCTCTTTACTGGAATTTCTTCGAAGAATTACAGAGTGGCTGAACCTCAACTTTTTATTACAATGCTTTATTTATATATGTATGAGGTTCATAGGTTAGTTGTGTATTTCCTTAAGAGTATGAACCAAAGATTTAGTTTCCAAAAAATGCTTCTTTTGAATCCTTGCAAATCCTATTTTCCTTTAGGATTCTGACCATTTTTTATTCTTTAAACTTCTCTCAACCAGACTTCCATGTCTTATCTCATAATCCCAGATTTTTTGGGATTTAATCAAGTTTCCTAAAACTATGCCAACACATGTTGCCACTGCAACACTGTAGTTTTTGCGCCGTTGTATGATCAACCTGTGTGACGATAATTAAGCGGTGTGACATGTTTCTACAGTGGATTCATTTGAGCTAGAAGTTGAAACCAAACAGGAGTGCATGCTAGGAGTACTTGAAAACAAAGGAAAGAGCTCCAAGAAAAAGCTTCATCATCTATGGAGACATAACAATAAGATTTTCTCTTACTCCTTTCTCTATATGTCATGAACTGTCCTTAAGGGAGTTAGAGATGTTGTTAGTTTCTTATACCTCTCATGTGAGCATATTTGGAGAATTGTGTGCTATATCTCTTGATGGAAATTTATTTCTCCTTGTGCCTTGCATTTAAGTGTTTAACTCCTTGTGTTTCTCTGGAAAATTAACTTGTGCCTCATGTGTTTAAATGTCTTACTTCTCATGCTTGTTTTTGTGAATCACTTGATACCTAGCAAAGCTAAACTTTATCTCCTTTGCTTTGAACACGAGAATTTACATGATGGCTACTTCATGGAACCTAAAGTGGTTGAGAGTTGGTTAGCTTGCACTATATTTGATGTTCTTCATGCTAGGAATGAGGGAAGGCCTATTGAGAATAAAGATTATGTGTTAACCTTCTTTGCTACTTTCATGAAGAATCTTGATAGTTTTATGCTTTCTAACCAACCTTTTTTCCCCTTTAAGTTACCAAATTAAATTTCTTTCCATTAAACATGACTTATTTTTCTTTAAGGTTTCAATGAAAGACTTCATTGGGTTTGCTACTTCTAACAACCTTGTGTCCTTTTTTAGTGAACAAAGTGAATTTCCTTTGGATGAACATGAGCTATCAAATGTGGTAGAATCTTTGAAAACATTGTTAGAAAATGCCCACGGTTTTCAATCTATCCTTCACATTTCAAGAAATTCATCTTGAACGATGATCTTGAAAACAAAATTAGAGTAAGTTTTTAATAGTTTAAACCCAGTAGTTGTGCATTTGTGAAAATTATCTTGGAAAAAGAGCCTTTTGAACAAATTCGGAAATATTTTGTTGACAACCATCCCTACTACCATATACCTTTCAAAGATTGGTGTTGGAAGTTGGACATTTCATTTGTTTGTTTTCGAAAGCACTCTTGTGCTTTGTCTTTGAGTCATGAAATTGATAGCTCCTTATTTTACAACAACCCTTTCAAAGAGTTGATTTGGAAGCAAGACATTTTACTTGCTTTGTATTGAAAGAACTCTTGTGCCTTATTTCTAAACTATGAATTTGGAGCAACTTTGTTGTATCATCTTTATTTTCAAGTGTTCTTGGAGAAGAGGGATTTTCAGGAGGAATGTAGAAAATTTTGGACACTTGAAAGCTTTCTATCTACATTTCCGCATCTCAATCTTGATATTGTGGAATCCGAGAAGCATAAAGTTCATTCTTCAATACAGCTCTTGTTGTCATTTGGAATATACATTTTCATTATCATTATCCTTTTAAAGAAGAATACTTCAAAATTCTTGAATGTAATGCATTGCTTCAAATATTGGTCAAATTTAAGAGTTTCTTTTATCATTTAACTTTAAGGGTTTGGATATTGGTACTCACTTTGGAAAATCTACAAGGATGTTCCCAAAAGACGCAATTTTAAACTTCCTTACTTGACTTTTTTAAGGAACACTTCTACAAAACTTTTTCTTCTTAGCTTTGACATCTACTCAAAACTTGAGCCTCCCATTTTCATCGTCCTTTTAAAGAAAAATTGGAACATATTATTGATGTGCTTGAATTACAAGATTTCTATGGCTTTAATCGAGTTCTTTTCTAGAGAAATCTTGTAAAACAAAGGTGTTATATGCATCATCCTTCTTGGACAATCTTTTCTTGAACCTTTTTGCCTATACATCTTTTGAGTTTCATAGACCTTTAGAGGAAGAGTTGACAGCGGTGTGTTATTTTGGATTGAAGTGGTTGGCTAATAAACTTCATGCATTAGTGTTTCATTTCGGTCTAATTCTTGAGTACTTTGGTCATTTTTATAGTATTTCTTCATTTAATGCTTTCTCTTCTAACATTGCCCGCCTCTTATGGTTATTTGAAGGATTAGATTTGAGGACAAATCATTTTAAAAAGAGGGGGTATGGTATGACCTGCAATAAGCATGAGAACACGGAGATCTTCCAAGAACCGTTTACAAGGTTGATGGCAAGGAAGATAGAAGAGGAGAACAAAGGGAAGGTGTCTTTGTTCAAGAACATGATCCAAGATCCTGATTGGCATGTGGTAGAAAGGCAAGAAGAGGACCCTAGAGGCTAAAAAATACTTCTATTGTTTATAGTGCAAGTGAAGGAACCAAGAGAAACAAGTGTGGAAGAATTGGAGGCCTTAAACATCAATAGAGAGCAAATTCTGGAACCTACCGCCCAACCTATCGACGATGGTAGGGCTCTAGACCAAGAAAGGAAAGAAGAGAAAGACCTACCTCTTGACCTACTACCTGACCTATCGTCGACAGTAGGTCTCAGCTGCAGCGACCATTTAAAGATTTTAAGTTTATTTTAGCTTCAAAACTTGGTTTATTAAATCCTAGAATTGTAATTAAGTTGCGTAAGAAGCCCATTTACTTCCCTTAAGTTCAATTATTAGCTAGGTCTTGGGGCCAATCACCGAGAGACCTATATATACTTCTTATGGCAGACATTTGAAGATATTTTTTTGAATGAAATATGAATTAAATTGCAACTTGTGTTCTTGAGAGCTCCTAGGGCTTTTCTTAGGGTTTCTTCTTCGTCTCACTTCCTACTAGAGTGATCATCTAATTAGTGTAGTAAGGAATCCATGAAAGGAAATTCAAGGGTTCCATTGATCATCTTCATTTCCTAATATACAAGAGGTGGCTACTCTTTAGTAGTTGTTGCCTATGTTTAGGTCTTCTTTATTGTGAAGAATAGGTGTGGGCTTTCTAGCCTTTGTTGATTCTTCCATAAGGGAAGGATTAGACTCTTTCTTCAAAAGGTGTTAGCTCCATAGCTAGTGTTATTTGAAGCAGAGTCTTCTACATAATGCTCAAGACAAAAAGGAGGGATTCTTGGGAGAAATCAAGCTCATCCACATCTCAAAATAAGTTCATACCAATAGCATGTGGAGTTCAAAAAATAGATACAATATGAAAGATACACGTTACTGAGTCATTATGAATGAAATGTAGTGGTGGAGTTACCTTTCTATAATATTTTGCTCTTGATTATTGTTGAGAAATGCAAAGTCTATTAATAACAATTCTTTTGTAGACATCACATTGTGATCTTTGTCTTCTATCCAAAACAGGGACATCAGCTGGCTCGGGACTCTTCTCGTTCGATGTAATGGTTTGGCTCTATACACGCCTCGTCAGTGAAGTCCCATTATCCTCTAACAATATACTACAGGGGGATAAAGATTGAATCGTCGAATAAAATGTTGAAATATGTATGTTATTCGTATTTGTTAATGTGCAGGTATACATGTCAATGTCATCATCGTCAGCTGGAGAGTCCTTTAAGTATATAAGGTGAATTGGTGCTTCTACATCATGCTCAATATCAACATCTATGTACAAGCTATCTTTTATTTGTGGTGGTGTAGGAGTGGGATGTGCTTGTCTCTCTAAGTCATCATCCAAGCCCAGATTAAAACTGGGTATAATATTGTCTTTCAAATCCTTAGCCTTCACGATGTCTTATTCAAATTCATCAGTCGCATTCGAGAAATCGATATTCTTGTAGAATGTCTTCTTGACTCTCGGATTTTGTCTTTGATGATGATGGACCAGCACGCTAATCTGTTTGTAAGATGGGAAGCATGCACGAAAGTATTTTGTTAAACATACCTGTGATGTCAACATTTTCAGCCTTTAGATATTCGCATACCTAAAAAGACTTCAGTGCACTACTTCCCAATCCTATGATTGTTGTTGCTACTTTTTCAATAAGTTTGTGTAGGTTATCAAAGGGTTTATTAGTATGGCTTTGTCACTCTAAGAAAGGTGTGTCTAGCTTTATTACAAAGAGTGCCTATTTTATATCAAGAAGTGTTAGTATATGCCCTAAGACCAATTGACTCACATTTATGATTTATGAAGCATGTATTTTTGAATTGTATTTTATGCTCTTGGTCATCAAGTATGTGACTTGATAGTAAAACCCTTATGGCTAATAAAATACTATTCTTATTTGTCCCTGGTATATTACATCTTGTAAACTATTGTGAAGTTGATTGATGGTCAAGTTTTACTGATCATGAATATAAGATATAAAATCAATTCATAAACACATATTGAGAACATTGTATTGGACATGACCCAAAGTGAAGAAGAAATATTGCATGGGTTTAAGTTATAAGTATTTCTTCTTAGTTTTATATTCGGTGTCCTTCGACCTAATGTTTCTTGCATGGGGAGAAAAATATGTTTTGACATAGTCAAACATCACTTTTAATTAGGTGATCATTATGATTATTGGTTGGCTTATTTTCTCGTCATGGCTTGAATATTGGAGATAGTGAAAGGGATTTGTCCCTCTCTCTTTAGAGAGAGATATCCATGGACCCCTTGATAAGGAAGACTGGAAAATATGCATGGCCATGCTCAAATAAGTATTAATAAGGTGTTATTAATATTATTTGTTGGAACAGTCTGCCTGGTGATCAAGTAAATGGTTAATTAAGTTTTATAAGGATGACTTGATCCATGCCTCATACTTAATTAGGATATCGTGTGACAAAAGGACTAAATATTAAATCCGATGCTAGGTTATTATTACATTTACTTAACTTGGGTAAGCATAATGTCTTGCTAGAGGCCGCTAATGTTTTGTGAATAAATGTCTAGGACATTTTTCATTCACTGCCAACGTTAAGTGAACCTACATGGTCACACGCATAGACGATCTTGTGAGCATAATGTCCACGTTCAATGTATCTAGATTGTGTCCAGATTCATTGAACGTATACAAAAGGGGAATCAGATTCCATATTGTATTTTCATGTAGGTTAATAAGTAATTAATTTTATTTAATATAATAAATGAAATTAATTACTTAATATTACTCATCCAACCGTTGGATGATTATAGGAATAGACGGATGAGATTAAACTGTCATTAGATAACAGTTAGGGTTTTGATATTGACACCTATAAAAGGTTATGTTAACCTTTTCTTGGTGGCCGTCCTTTATCTGAATAAAGAAAAACAAAACCCTAAACCCTCGGCGATATAGTATCTCATCTCCTCTCTCCGAAATACGACCGATTACCAGATAGTCAGGATCAGTTCTGAACAGTTTTTAGAACACAGAAGCGGCTAGCATCCCGATTGCTTGCAGAGGAGTTCGTCGCGTGGATACCAGTAGAGGGCGAAGCGTACAAAGCAGCGCCTCCACAACGAACAATCAAAACATTGAGGTAATTTCTATCCAATCGATTTTTCTAGTATGTGCAGATCCTGTTGGTGGATTTCCGTAGTTTTATTTTACTTTGCTTTTGCCTACGGATTCCAACAGTGGTATCAGAGCCACGTAGATACTAGTTTTACTGATTTTATCTGTTACCGCTTTGATTACACATGTTGTTTTCAATCGGCCTTGTAGTAAGGTTTCTGATTAGTGTAATAATCAGAGTAAATTGAATTATAGGATTCGCATATATCATATTCTGTTTTACTTATTAATGCGATTAATTAAACAAAATGTTGTTACTGCCAAATTGTTTGGCGTACAGTCTGTAATGTGTGCAATTTAATTGTTAAACTAATATGCAGAATCACATGATTTATTGTTTAACTATTAAACAAAATTTCTGGCGGCATGATTTTAGGGTTTATGACGGCAATAACTTATTCCATGATTTTAGGGACCGCCGTTTTCTTCCAGGGGCGGAACCCCCCTTGTTGTTTCTTTACATGTTTCTTCCTATCTTTAGATGCATGGTGCATAGATGGCCCTTTACCTCTTGTGATTGATTGGCTTATTTTTTTAATGGGTTGTATGTTTTTAAATACGGCCTGCGTGTCGTTGTTTTCGTTGATGTAATATTATCAAGCTTTACTAGAATAGGTTAATTTTATTTCCTATTCCTATGTATATTTTTCTGTCCTATGTAACAAGATTAGAAGGCCAAGACATTGGAGGCAAGCTCATGGAGATGAAGACTTACCTAGATTGACCTTTGACTTCCATAAGGCTCGTGGAAGTCAATATAGGATTGGGGCCATGCTATGACACGTTTTATTTGATGTATATATATTATGTATGTGATGTTTAGTTTGTTTCCTTTTATTTTTTATATATGTTTTGTGAAATAATATACAAATAAAAAAGAAAGAAGGTTTTTGAAACCATGTAAAAAAAAAATTAAGTCGTAAAATGTCTTCCATGATCATAAGCACTTCTCCATGCTTGGATCATCATTTTGTCTCATTGCCAAAGCAAGAGATAAATGGTTACCTAAGTAGGGGAAGATGGAAAACAGTGATTTCCATATGCTTGGAATGGTTTGGCTTAACTAGGCTATCAAAACGGTTTTGAGCCTAGGACATCATATGGGATTTTGCCGGTACATTTAGATGTAAATCCCATTAATATATTTTTCTCTAATTATGGGTGTTAAGCCAAAGCTTACTTATGATTAGAATAAAATGAATTTTATACCCATGATTTATATCAAGTGTTGAATATTTCAGGGAAAATTTAATGCTTCATTTATTTAATTTTACTTTGCAAATTCAATGTAGATAATGGCCTCAAACAATTCAAACACATCGTTCCAATTCGTGCTTGAAAAGAATAAGCTTAGTGGGACTAACTTTCATGATTGGGCACGAAATTTAAGGATTGTCCTTAAACAAGAAAAAAAGCTATATGTACTTGAGAACCCTATCCCTAATCAACCAGCTAACAATGCGCCCAGAGTCGAAAAGGATGCTTATAGTAAGCACAAGGACGATTCTAACGATGTGACATGTCTCATGTTGGCTACGATGGAATCTGAGTTGCAAAAGCAATTCGAGGAAGTTGAGGTATATGAGATGATAAAACAGCTCAAGGAAATGTTCCAAGAGCAGGCACGTCAAGAGAGATATCTTACCACTAAGGCGTTGAATAGCAGCAAAATGACCCCTTGCACTTCAGTTAGTGCTCATGTCCTTAAGATGAAAGGGTATTTTGATCAGCTTGAAAAACTTGGAGCACCTGTAAGTCATGACTTGGCTACTGATATGATCTTGGCCTCTTTGACCTCTGACTATGATCAGTTTGTCATGAACTTCAATATGCATAATATGGAAAAGTCCATAAATGAATTGCACTGGATGCTCAAGCAGGCTGAACAAAACATTAGGAAGTCTACTCCTAATGTTCTGATGGTTCAAAAGGGGCAATTCAAGAAGAACAAGGGAAAGGGAAAGGGAAAGGATATGGCAAAAAAGGGTAAAGGCAAGCAGAAGCCCAAGCCCAAGGTTAAACCACCAAAGGAAGGGACTTGCTTCCACTGCAATGAACCTGGTCATTGGAAGAGGAATTGCGAGCTCTACTTGGAAGAAAAGAAGAAGCAAAAGGCCAGTGAGACTACCGCTTCAGGTATTTTCGTTATAGAAATTAATATGTCTACTCCTACTTCATGGGTATTAGATACCGGATGTGGAGATCACATTTGTGTAAATGTGCAGGGACTCAAAATGAGTAAATCTTTGGCAAAGGGAGAGGTGGACTTACGAGTTGCAAATGGAGCAAAAGTTGCTGCTGTAGCCGTAGGGACATTTGATTTACTTTTACCTACTGGGCTTATAATTGAACTTAAAGATTGTTATTATGTTCCTGTTATGAGTAGGAACATCATTTCAGTTTCTTGTTTGGATATTGATGGTTTTGAGTTTAATACTAAGAATGGTAAAAGTTCTATTTATAAAAATGGTATTTTCTATGGGGATGCCTCTTTATGTAATGGACTTTACATTTTTAAGCTACATGATTCCATTAGTAAGCCCATCTATAACATAAATACAAAGAAATTTAAATCTAATGATTTAAATCAAACTTACTTCTGGCATTGTCGTTTGGGCCATATAAATGAGAAACGCATATCAAAACTCCATCAAGATGGACTTTTATCTTCATTCGACCTTGAGTCTTATGAAAAATGTGATTCTTGTTTATTGGGAAAAATGACTAAAAGTCCATTTACGGGGGCAAAGTGAAAGGGCTACCGATTTATTGGAACTCATACATGCGATGTATGTGGGCCAATGAACACACAAGCAAGAGGAGGTTTTCGGTATTTCATTACATTCACGAGATGATTTCGGTAGATATGGTTATGTCTATCTAATGAAACATAAATCGATTCCTTTCAAAAGTTTAAGGAATTTCAAAATGAAGTACGGGGAATCAACTTGGAGGGAGTATCAAATTATTTCGATCGGATCGAGGTGGTGAATACTTAGGCCAAGAGTTTGACGAACATCTAAAAAATTGTGGGATATTATCACAGTTAACTCCACCAGGAACACCACAATAGAATGGTGTGTCTGAACGCAGAAATCGAACTCTCTTGGATATGGTTCGATCTATGATGAGTCAAACAGATCTTCCAATTTTTTTTTGGGTTATGCTCTAGAAACTGCTACATTCATATTAAATAGAGTTCCATCTAAAGTCGTTCGGAAGACACCATATCGAGATATGGGACCCAGGGAAACAACCTAGTTTAGCATTTCTCAAAATTTGGGGATGTGATGCTCATGTGAAGCGATCATTATCTAAAAAACTAGCACCCAAATCTGATAAGTGTCTGTTTGTGGGATATCCTAAGGAAACTAAAGGATACTACTTTTATCTTCTATCTGAAAACAAAGTGTTTGTTGCTCGGAACGGAATTTTCCTTGAAAGGGAATTCGTTTCCAAAAGAGTCAGTGGGAGTAGAATCCATCTTGAAGAAGCTCAAGAACAGCAGACCATTTTTGAACCGAGTATGGATACTCAGTTGGACTCACGTATTCATACTGAGCATGAACCTTTGACACAAGGGCCAAGAAGGTCTAGTAGGATTTCTCAGATACCACAGATATGGATTTCTGGTGACTGAGGATCACAATATTGATCTTATTGATCAAGGTGAACCTAATTCCTACCAAGATGCTATTCGTAGTCCTGAATCTAGCAAATGGCTAGAGGCTATGAAATCAGAAATGCAATCCATGCATGATAATCAAGTTTGGACTGTGATTGATCCACCTGAAGGTTGCAAGACCATAGGGTGTAAATGGGTTTTCAAAAAGAAAACTGACATGGGTGGCAATGTGCACACTTACAAAGCTCGATTGGTTGCAAAAGGGTATAGACAAACTCATGGTATAGACTATGATGAAACCTTTTCTCCAGTTGTAATGCTTAAGTCAATTAGAATTCTACTTGCCATTGCAGCATATTATGATTATGAAATATGGCAAATGGATGTTAAAACTGATTTTCTTAATGGAAATCTACTGGAGGATGTGTGTATGACACAACCTGAAGGTTTTATTCATCCTTCGAATTCTAGTAAAGTGTGTAAACTTCAAAGATCCATTTATGGCTTGAAGCAAGCATCTCGAAGTTGGAATCTTCGTTTTGATGAAGCAATTAAAGAATTCAATTTCATCAAGAATGAGGATGAACCTTGTGTCTACAAAAGGGTTACAGAAAATGCAGTAGTCTTCTTAGTACTCTATGTCGATGACATCTTGTTAATTGGGAATGATATCTCCACTTTGCAAAGTGTAAAAACTTGGTTGGGGAAGTGTTTTTCAATGAAAGATTTAGGCGAAGCGGCCTATATTCTAGGCATTAGGATCTATCGAGATAGATCTAAAAAGCTTATTGGCCTAAGTCAGAGTGGATATATTGACAAGGTACTGAAAAGGTTCAGTCTGCAAGATACTAAGAGAGGATTCTTGCCAATGTCACATGGCGTTAAACTCAGTAAGTCTCAAAGTCCTACCACAAGGGAGGATACAGAACGCATGAGTAAGATTCCTTACGCTTCCGCAATTGGATCTATCATGTACGCCATGTTGCGCACTCGCCCAGATGTCTCGTATGCATTAAGCATGACTAGCAGATTTCAGTCAAATCCTGGTGAACCGCATTGGACTGCAGTAAAAAACATTCTCAAGTACTTAAGAAGGACTAAAGAGATGTTTTTGATCTACGGAGGTCAGGACGGAGAGCTTGTTGCAAATTTTTACACGGATGCTAGCTTTCAGACTGATGTAGATGATTTTAGATTGCAATCTGGATTTGTGTTTTGTTTGAATGGAGGTGTTGTGAGCTGGAAGAGTTCAAAGCAAGATACCGTGGCCGACTCTACTACAGAGGCTGAGTATGTAGCTGCTTCTGATGCAGCCAAGGAGGCAGTTTGGATCAGAAAGTTCATCACAGAACTAGGTGTAATTCCTAGCGTTGTGAACCCAGTGGACCTATATTGTGATAATACAGGAGCCATTGCACAAGCTAAGGAACCTAGATCTCATCAACGATCTAAACATATTCTCAGGCGTTTCCATCTCATTCGAGAAATTATTGAGCGTGGAGATGTTAAAATTTGCAAAGTAGACACCAATGACAATGTCGCAGATCCATTGACAAAGCCACTCCCACAACTTAAGCATGAGAGTCATGTCAAATTGGTGGTAGGGCAAGCGGGAGATTGTTAGTATATGCCCTAAGACCAATTGACTCACATTTATGATTTATGAAGTATGTATTTTTGAATTGTATTTTATGCTCTTGGTCATCAAGTATTTGACTTGATAGTAAAACCCTTATGGCTAATAAAATACTATTCTTATTTGTCCCTAGTATATTACATCTTGTAAACTAGTGTGAAGTTGATTGATGGTCAAGTTTTACTGATCATGAATATGAGATATAAAATCAATTCATAAATACATATTGAGAATATCGTATTGGACATGACCCAAAGTGAAGAAGAAATATTGCATGGGTTTAAGTTCTAAGTATTTCTTCTCAGTTTTATATTTGGTGTCCTTCGACCTAATGTTTCTAATGTTTCTTGCATGGGAAGAAAAATATGTTTTGACATAGTCAAACATCACTTTTAATTAGGTGATCATTATGATTATTGGTTGGCTTATTTTCTCGTCATGGCTTGAATATTGGAGATACTGAAAGGGATTGGTCCCTCTCTTTTTAGAGAGAGATATCCATGGGCCCCTTGATAAGGAAGACTAGAAAATATGCATGGCCATGCTCAAATAAGTATTAATAAGGTGTTATTAATATTATTTGTTGGAACAGTCTGCCTGGTGATCAAATAAATGGTTAATTAAGTTTTATAAGGATGACTTGATCCATGCCTTATACTTAATTAGGATATCGTGTGACAAAAGGACTAAATATTAAATCTGATGCTAGGTTACTATTACATTTACTTAACTTGGGTAAGCATAATGTCTTGCTAGAGGCCGCTTATGTTTTGTGAATAAATGTCTAGGACATTTTTCATTCACTGCCAACGTTAAGTGAACCTACAGGGTCACACGCATAGAGGATCTTGTGAGCATAATGTCCACGTTCAATGTATCTAGATTGTGTCCAGATTCATTGCACGTATACAAAAGGGGAATAAGATTCCATATTGTATTTTCTGGTAGGTTAATTAGTAATTAATTTTATTTAATAGAATAAATGAAATTAATTACTTAATATTACTCATCCAACCGTTGGATGATTATAGGAATAGACGGACGAGATTAAACTGTCATTAGATGACAGTTAGGGTTTTGATATTGACTGCTATAAAAGGTTATGTTAACCTTTTCTTTGTGGCCCTCCTTTATCTGAATAAAGAAAAACAGAACCCTAAACCCTAGAACGGCGATATAGTATCTCGTCTCCTCTCTCCGAAATACGACCGATTACCAGATAGTCAGGATCAGTTCTGAACAATTTTCAGAACACAGAAGGGGCTAGCATCCCGATCGCTTGTAGAGGAGTTCGTCGCGTGGATACCAGTAGAGGGCGAAGCGTACAAAGCAGCGCCTCCACAACGAACAATCAAAACATTGAGGTAATTTCTATCCAATCGGTTTTTCTAGTATGTGCAGATCCTGTTGGTGGATTTCCGTAGTTTTATTTTACTTTGTTTTTACGTAGTTTTATAAGTTTGTGTAGGTTATAAAAGGGTTTATTACATAGAGTGCCTATTTTATATCAAGAAGTGCCTATTTTTAAAATTAGGAGTGCCTACTCTATATAACATGCAATTTCATATTATTGTAAGCAAGTGTGCCTTATTTTATAATTGTGAGTGCCTAATTTTACAACATAGAGTGCCTACCTGCGCAACATTGAAGTCCATTTTAATGTCAGCAGGTGTATCCAATTTTTTACTAAGTTTGCCTAATTTTAAAATTGAGTGTGCCAAATTTTAAAACTGAGTATGCTTTCTTTTATACTAAGGGAATGATTGCAGCAGATTTGTTTTTACCTTTGTCTTATCATTTTGAATGTCTTCTGGTGGTGGCAGTACAGCTAATGCAAGTGGATTTGTTGAACATTATTCTTCTATTGACGTTGATGTTTTATTCTAAATTTTGAGGCGGTCAAGCACTCTTCCATGCCCAAAACTGCCTGCAACTTTTCATTTTTCTAGCTTTCCATGACAGACTTCTCATCCTAGAAATTGATCACTCGGATGATCTCTTTTCGTCTAGTTTGAACTTCACCCTGTCTAGGTAGAAATGCTGCATTGTGTAAACTTATAGCATGGTCAGTGACAATGTATTATTTCTAAATAAACAATGTACATTATATTAGAATAAAAGTTACCAATAGGAAGGTGATAGGTCCAATGAAGTATGACTTGTTCAAAGGATTCTTCTGCAACTTTTCATATCGTTCCATCAAGGCTAAAAGTGTGTACTTGCACCAGTTGTAGTTCTAAATATCATTGGTGTTAACTAAAGCTCAAAGGAGGTAGTGACGGATTCTCTTATATGAAGTACCGTGGATCATGGTGGTGATTTTGTAGCAGAGGAACTCCCTCTTGAAGTAGTGTCCACCATCTTCACTTTCTATCAACTTTTGCTAAACAACTATTACCTTTGGTGGAAAGCTGGTATACTTTGTCGTTATCTCAACAATGAAAGCCTTGTGTTGTTTAGTAGGAATTATGTCTTTCCTGGAATCTTGGACTGGCTTTGTGCCTCTTGGGAATCCAAATGCCAAATTCACGTCCACTTCATCGATGTGTACGCTTGTCTTATTCTTAAGGATTTAGCTTGTGTTATGTACTTTGAATTTTTTTAAATGATACATTGCTAGGGTCTTTGGGAGCTTTTTCAAACGCAGAGAGAGTAAGGATCCAAATCCTATTTCTCTAATTGCTCTCGTTTGGTTGTCGCTCAATTTTTTACGACAGCATGTACTGTAGAGGTTGTAATTTTTGTTTTGACGAGTGAAAATTGAGCATCAGCATTTTCTTCTGATTCTGATTCTTCTTTCTTCACATTCATTTCTGAAGGTTTCTCTTAATTGGCTTTTCTACTTTTTTGCAGCCTTAGTTCTCTTGCAGCTAGCTTATCAGTTGTTTCATCTTGTCTTGGGCGTTTTAGTTTACTCAATATGCTTGTTTGCTTGTTCATTTGAGATTATTTTATCCTGCGGTTCAGAACAAAAATGATTGATAAATGTTGTAAAATAACATTGAATTATGTGAATGTACTATGTCGTTCATGTATTACCTTGCTGCTAGAGTTGCTAATGTCTCGTTTTCCCCTGGTATGTTATGTCGAGCCTTTGCTTGCAGTTCGTCCATGCACTTACTGTTAGGAGACATTGAAATGATTAAGGTAGGTAAGAGTATCTCATTCAAATGGTTGACTGTAAGTAAGTGTGCCTAGTTTTGTAACATGGTATGCCTTATTTTATAAGAATGTGTGCCTTATTCTATAACTGTGTGTGTCTAATGTTTATGACATACATAGTTGACATACTTTACGTATTGGAGCCTTTTTAATGAAAAATTGTGCTCATTTTTACCAGTCGGTGTACAAATATTTTCATAAACCAGGAATCACTATAGTGTTAAACATGAAAAATTGTTAATTGTAATTAGGTGTGCCTACTTATCTAACATAGCATGTTTATGCCTACTTTTTGAACTATGTGCCTACAATATATGGTATGCATAGTCAGCCTACTTTATACATCAGTAGCCTTTTAAATGAAAATTGTGCTCATTTTCACAAGTAGGTGTATTCATAACCATTAGTGATTATAATGTTAAACATGCAAAATTGTTCACTTTAAATAGGTGTGCCTACTTATCCAACATAGCATGCCTTAGTTTATAATTATGTGTGCCTACTTTTTAAACTGTGTGCCTACTTTTTAAACAATGTGTCCTTACAATGTATGTCACGAATGACAAAAAAACACCTTTTATTTTGTAAAAGCTTATGTTTTACCACCATGAGTCCTAATCATACAGATAGGAATGCCTAATATATATCAACTGCATTTTCCTATTTATAAATGTAAGTACCTACTTTTTAAATTGTGTGTGCCTACAGTGTATGAAATCCATAGTTGACCTACTTTATGTATCGGTGGAACTTTTAATGAAAATTATGATCATTTTTACAAGTAGGTGTACAAATATTTTCATCACCATCAGTGAATATAATGTGAAACATGTAAAAATTATGGTAATTTTGGGCTTTTGTGGAATTTATTGTAAACAGCCATATTTTAATCGCACTTTTTAACAACTGCCACAAAATTTGTGGCAATTTTTAATATGTCACATAAAAATTAATGCCATAAGATTATGGAAATATTAGAAAATGCCATGAAAATATGGCATAAACTCAAACGCCACAAATAGTGTCACTTGAACATGACATAACCTCAAATGCTACAGAAAATGCCACTTAAATATGACATATACTCAAATGTTACAAATAATGCCACAAAAATATAACACAAGTCTTCAAAGGCCACTAATTATCTCTATCACATAAACACACGCATACACACACCGATATATATACACACATTATAAACGCTTGGACACTTAAATAAATGCCCCAAAACTCTTTAGATACCAAATGTGGAAGAGGGAAACTTGCTGCCAAATTTTTTTGGGAGATTTTCTTTTAATTTTAAAATTTAGGAGAGAGTTATTAACTAACAATACTCTCCATTCCTCTTAGAAATCCTTTTCTTCTCTTCACTTCATCCCCGCACTGCAATGCTCCATCTGCGCCACTGGTGAAATTCCCCTTTTCTTCGACCATTTTTCTCTACCCTCAGACGGTCTATCCTTGTTCTCTGACAAAAAGCAAGTGATTCTCCATGTAAGCCTTGGATTGGAGTTTATTGGTTTTCTTTTTTTTAGAGGTTCTTTCCGAACCAATATACCTTCTCTACTTCTTTCGCACATTAGAACTTTCCATTCCAATATCTCTATACGCTCTCTATTCCTTTCGTGTGTGCATAGTTTTTTGGAAAATTTTCAAATTTTAGTGGGTATTTTAAGGGCCTTTAAAGGTTGAATTTTGTGGGTTTGGTTTTATTTTAAGAGCAACTATCTCTGTCGAAGAGATCTTACGATGTAATAGTTAAATTATGTTTTGCTTTGTAACTAAAGCTGATTCATTTTTCTTATGACATTTTGAGAAAGTAACTCCAGTCCGAGCATCCGATATTAGGAAGATTTTGATTAAGTTGTCTGATTTCTAGAAAGGGCATGGAGGAATTAATAATTTTTTTCTTATTTTGATTAAATTTCTTTAAAAGCGCCAATAAGACAAACAATTTAAGTTTAGGTTAAATTTCCAATCTCCTTCCTATTGTATATTTGTAACTCACTTAATTTTCTTTCACACACTCCCAGTGTTGTGAGAATAGAAGACAAAGAAAGTCATATGGTTTTTAGGATCCTCAATTGTGGCAGTAACAAAAGTATGTCACTAATTCTCTTAGTTGACTAGTTTAATTTTGGTGGCTGCTTTTTTATCAAGTTGTCGAGTTTCACTTGAAATTTGGTGAACTGATTTTAATTCTTTTGAGATGAAACATGGTGAAAATTTTCTTGTGAAATTGTTTTGCTTCGTCAACTATTTTTGTGTTGTTTAATGCTGGGTCTTAGTTCTGCAAGCAAGTTGTGTTATTTGTGCAAGAGCAATGAAATTTTGCGTGACCTTGAGCTTTAGAATTTCTTTATTATAGAGCAAAGAGTTGGTTATTTTTGAAAGCTTTGTTGATGGGGATTTGCTTAAGCCAACAAATAAATCAGTCTACATATCTATTTTTCTTTCATACAGGTATTCACGTTTCCATGTACGAAGATAATGGCTATGCATTCTCCTTCTCTTTGGCGTGGATGCAAGTTTTTCTGCGTTATCTAAAGCATGGCTTGAGCTATGTTCGAAACATTAGCGAGATGGTATGTCTTATTCAACAACTTTTAATGCAATTTTTACCTTTTGTTGCACTATTCTATGTTTTGTTCGTAATCATCTAGGCTTCAGTGCATAAAAGATTCTTTTACGGTGCTTCATACTGTCACTACCTCATTGATCTAAAACAAGAACAATATGGTCATCTTCAAGAAAAGCACTATCTAATTAGAAGATCATGCATTCACTTTCTTACGTTTGTTTAGGTTTGTGACTGATTCTATTAGATGACGTAAATTTAATTTATGTCATTATGTCTTCTTTCTATCAAATGAATTAATGATATGAGTCACTCATTTTTGGGTATCATCAAAATATTATAAAAACATATTCCCATTACTTAAGGTTCTTATGTTGAATTTTTTTTATTAGTTCTTTGAAGATCAAGTAATTAGTAGGATTACGGAAAACCAAAAATATGTTGCAAATTGAAGTTTGTTTCTTTTGCATTCCATCAATTGAGGATTCTATGGATCTAAAGCTCTAGTTGTTTCTATAGGAAATTGCATGTCAAATTGGGTATATCTACTTGCTCCCATGTTTGGTTGCGTCGCTGAGGCTGATATATATTTGCAGTGAACACGGTGAGACTTTGATATTAAAAAACATGCAAAGAGCTCAATATTAAAAATTAACTCTAGGGACGTTATATATTTCTTCAGAAAATGTCATCTTATCATAATTCTGCTTTCTTAAATGAAATTGATTCTTTAGAGTTTGGTTTTTCAACTTAACTGAACTCCTCTTTTTCTCATTTTGAAACTTGGAAATTCATGTTCTTAAGAAAGCATGTATTTCATTTACTGAAGGTGCATAAATGGATTAGGACTTTAGTTATAGTTCATAATCAATATGCATTATTTTTAAAAAAAATTAATAGGGATTACCTTATCTATTAGTTGAATGTACATAAACTCAACATTCTTTATAAGTGATACTGAATTTGCAAATCCTTCTCCATTTCACTTATATTGCTATAAATTTCTACAGGAATTCTGTTGACTAGCCTTTTACACCTATTACACCTATCTACTAAACCGCTCATATCTTTTGGAATGAGCATATTCCTCTTTTTGATTATTTTAGGATGTGTGTTTCGAGTTTTTGCTTTCTAGTGGCATAAAAGCCATTTGTAAGTTACATGAACAAAGAGAACTTTAGGGATTTTGAAGCTTGTTTGGATAGTTTGTGCTTGAAGAAATGGATCCAAATCCCTCCAAAGATCTCCTCTTTGATTTGAAGTACCTCTATTGAGGATTTGAAGCTCCAACTTCCATTAAAGAAACTATGAGGAACAATGCCTCACAAACACTAAGAATTGAGAGGTCAAGGCTCTTTCCTAGATTGATGATTAAAACCTAGAAGCGACAAACACCTCAAAACCCCAATCACCCAATATAGAAGACCTAAACTCAATTGAATCAAGAACATAAACTCTAGACTCAATCAATAGAATGAATTGAGATGACCAATTGAACTTCATAGACTCATCATCCTAAGGGTTTCAATTGCTCACTACTATGGACTATAACCCTTAGTAAGATAGACTAAACAAAGGTGAAGAGTACTGAGAGACCTAAAAGATTCTTTCTCAAATTAATTTCAACGAAATTCTCAATTAGCCTTTCAAGGATGTTATAAAGGGGTATTTATAGACTAAACGCTAATGTCTAAACACATTAACCCCTTGTTTAAGAGCTGAAAAATCAACTTGCAAAACAAATTCCCGCCTAAAAGGGCGATTACACCTTTGCTAGCTCGAGGCTTACCGGCAATGATAAGGTGGACCTGCCATTAGTGGTACGTTTCCAATGCCTGAGGAAGGTCCAACAGAATCCTACAGGCGACGGTAGGGTGCCCTGCCATCGGCTGTAGGGTATAGTTCTCCCCATAGTTAGCCAAATTTCACCCAAGTTGGTTCCTTGATAATTGTACACATTGTAAACAACTTGGAATGCTTTCTTGATTTTCAAACTCATCAACCTTGCCCTTTAAAACTTCCATCATGTAAGCGAGCATGCGATTATCTTCTTGAAGCTTGAGTTTTTTTCTTCGAGCTCTAGTCATTGGTCCAAGCCTTACATCTATTGATATGATGGACTTTTCCGGTTCATATCATCCATCCTCCCTTCAAAAAGATTCATCTTTGAATCTTTACCTACATCAAAAAGAGATGAATAACAGACATTAAAGGTGGCGCTAACATTATAGTCACCTAGAAGGTCAATTCTATATGCATTATCATTAAAATGCTCAAGAACTTTAAACGATCCATCACTACGGGGATCAAGCTTTACCTTTCATTGAGAAGGATAAACGTTCCTTTCTTAGATGTACCCAAACCTAACCACCAGGTTCAAACACTACACGCTTCCTTCCAACATTCCGTTTTGCCACCAACTTCTTGTTGTTAGACTCAATATAAACATGCACCTTGGCATGAATGGACTTGACAAGCTCTGCTTTCTGTTTATCATCCAAGCTCACAATGTGATCTATAGGCAAAGGAACTAAATCAAAAAAGGAGTCAAAGGATTAAAACCATAAACGATCTCAAAAATAGAAAAGGAAGTAGTAAAATGTTCACCCTTTTATAAGCAAACTCAATGTGAGGAAGAGGTTTCTCCCATTGGCGCAAGTTCTTCTTAAGGATAGTCCCAAGAAGTTGGCCAATGGTCTTATTGACCACCTCCGTTTGGCTATCGATTTATGGATGGCAAGCTGTAGAATACAACAAATTAGTTTTAAGTTTCCTCCACAAAACACACCAAAAATAATTAAGAAATTTAGTATCATGGTCTAAAACAATTGTCTTAGGAATTCAACGAAATGTCACCATCCAAGAAAAGAACAAGATTGGCACATGGCTTGTATCATCGGTTTTCTTGCAAGGTATGAAATGATCCATCTTAGAAAACCTATCTACCACCACAAAGATAGAATCCATGCCTTTAGGAGATTTAGGCAAGCCAAGAATAAAATCCATAGAAAGGTCAATCTAAGGAACTTTAGGCACATCTAATGGACTATAAAAACCATAGGGCAAGGAAGTAGATTTAGCCCTTTTAAAATCCAAGCAATTTCCACCAAACTTTTCTACATCTTTTCTCATATGAGGCCAATAAAAATGCTCATCTAAAATGTCATAAGTTTTAGCAATACCAAAATGCCCGATTAAGTCACCATAATGAGCCTCTTTAACCAACAATAATCTAATAGAACAAGATGGAATGCACAACTTTCCTTCACAATAAAGAAAACCATCATGAACATGGTACTTATCACTAGGCACAAGCAAGCAATTCTCATATATTTCATTAAAATCATGATCGCTAGCATATAACTCTTTAAGCATCTCAAAGCCAAGAATTTGAGCTTGCAAAGTAGAGATAAGAGTGTATCTTCTAGACAATGTATTGGCTACAGTGTTTTCTTTACCTTTCTTGTAACGAATGATGTATGGGAATATCTCAATAAATTCCATCCATCTTGCATGTCTCTTACTCAACTTTTGTTTCCCTTTTAGAAATTTCAAGGACTCATGATTGGTATGCACCACAAACTCCTTTGGCCACAAATAATGTGCCAATGCTTTAATGTCCGTACAAGTGCATAGAGCTCCTTATCATATGTTGCATAATCCAATGCCGTATCGGTCAATTTTTCACCAAAGAAAGCTAAGCATTTCTTGTCTTGCATCAAGACTCTTCCAATGCCAACACCCGAACATTCTATCTCAAATATTTTTTAAAAGTTTGGTAATGCAAACAAGGGTGCACTACTAAACTCCTATTTTAGTAACTCAAAAGCTCTATCTTGACTCTCTTCCCATTTGAATCTGTTCGTCTTCTTTATAACATCCTTCAAGGGACTAACAATGGTGCTAGAATCCTTGATGAACCTCCTATAGAAACTTGCCAAATCATGGAAACTCCTCACTTCGGATGCATTCTTGGGAGTAGGCTATTCTTTGCTTTTACCTTCTCTTGATCCATTTGAAGACCTTGAGAGCTCACCACATAACCTAGGAAAGTCACTTTTTCCAAACAAAACTCACATTTCCCAAGGTTAGCATACAATTTTTCACTTCTCAAACTAACAAAACTTTCCTAAGATGATGCAAGTGATCATCATAAGTTTTGCTATTTATTAAGATGTCATCAAAAAAAAAAAAAAAACAAATTTACCAATGAAATTCCTCAACACATGATGCATAAGTCTCATTAATCTACTAGGGGCATTAGTTAAACCAAAAGGCATGACTAGCCACTCATAAAGACCAAAATTAGTTTTGAAAGCCGTTTTCCACTCATCCCCTTCCCTCATTCTTATTTGATGGTAACCTGATTTTAAATCAATCTTTGAAAACATTTGAGAACCATGCACCTCATCAATAAAATCATCTAATCTAGGAATAGGATGCCTATACTTGATAATTATGTTATTAATGGTTCTAAAATCAACATAAATACGCCATGTACCATCTTTCTTTGGAACTAATAAACGGGAAGGGAACAAGGGCTTAAGCTCTCTTACATAACCTTTGGAGAGCAATTCCTCAACTTGTCTCCTTAGCTCCTTGGTTTCTTCGGGAGGACATCCATAATCCGGTCTATTTGGCAACACCGCTCCATGTGCCAAACCCATTTGATGTGCAATTCCCTCAAGGGTGGAAGTCCACCTGGCATCTCTTCGGGAAAGATATCTTTGAACTCTTCAATAATCTTTACTATATAATTACACAAAGAAGACAAATGATCATTAGTAGAAATAACTGTTCCCTTGCAAAGAGAAGTAACGCCAACTCTTTTTTTTCAATGGCTTCTATGATCTTACTCTCTTTTGCGTAGAAGCATCTTTTCTCTCCCTTGCAACCATTACTCTTCTTCTTGTCTTTCTTCACTTTTTCCTCTCTAGATTTTTCCTCACTCAATTCTTTTTCCCTCTTCAATACTCTTTTTTCTTTTTCTCACTTTCTAATCTTTCTTTTTCTCTCATTTTCTTTTGTTCAAAAAAGACTTGACTAGGAGTCAAGGGATTCTACATGAACTTTTCTCCATTCTTCTCAAAAGTGTAGGTGTTCTTCACCATCATAAGCAGCCTTTCTATCATATTCCCAAGGCGTCCCAAAAACAATGACCCGCTTGCATAGGGCCACATCACAAAGAATTTCATCATTATATGACCCCTTAGTGATAGACACTAGCACTTGTTTGTTCACTTTCAATTCTCCACTATCATTTAACCAATGAACCTTATAAGGTTTAGAATGCTTGAGGAGAGGTAAATTCAACTTTTCAACAAGATAAGTACTAGCCACATTAGTGCAACTACCACTATCAATGATAAGATTAGCAACCTTACCTCCCTCTAATCATTTAGTGTGAAAGATGTTTTCTCTTTGAATGTTGTTTATTCCTCATGTACTTGGGTAGACAAAGCTCTAATAGTCACCAAGCTCATTCGCTCCTCATCAGCTTCAAAAAGAGGCAATATATTAGTCTTCACTACTTTCATCTTTGTCAAAACTACATCTTGGCAATCATCATCACTCTTCTCAATCCAACCATTCAAATCTTAATTAAAAACCAAAATTCTTTTCGTAGAACAATTTATAACAATATGCCCCACACCATTCCACCTGAAGCACCTTGTTGGATTAGTGATCAACATTCCTTTCTCTTCCACCTTAGGCTTAGAATGAGCTTTGAAAGCCACCTTAGGTATATCTTCTTTCTTTGGCCAACTTTAGTAAGTTGATGCTTGAGGCTTAAGCACGACACTTCTTGAAGAAAGAAGATTAGTTTTAGAGAACCCAATCATCTTCCTTTGATTTTCAATCTTAGTAGCCAGATGACACATATCTTCATAAGCAGTATAAGGGTACAACTCTAGTTGATTAGCTATATTTCTATTAAGAACACTTAGAAATCTAGCGATAGATGCATCTTTGTCTTGCACAACTCCATTTCTTGCCAATATTCTTCAACACTTTTATTGACTTGCTTAAGATTCATCAATTTTTAGTGCAACTCTCTATAATACTATTCTGGTACAAATTTCTTTTTCATGAGAGTCTTCAATTCCGCACAAGTTTCTACCGATTCTCTTCTATTCCTCATTCTTTGAGTAACAAATCTTTCCCACCAATGAAGTGCATAACCCAAAAATTTGAGAATGACTAATTTCACCGTGACAATGTCACTGTTACTTCTCACCATGAATAGGTTCTTCACTTGTCGCTCCCAATCTAGGAAGACATAGGATCACTTTCCCTCTTAAAGCCAGGCACTTTCCCCTTGATTTTATCAAGAGCTTTATCCCCTTGTTGATTACCATAGTAGCCCCTATGGTATGCGTGGGAAATATTAGGATTATCTCCATAATCTTCATAGAAGTTGTCATCATGCCATGCTTCTTGCCTTGGATAATCTTCTTGTGATCTATGATAACCTCTTCCTCCTAGACCTCCTCTTCTACCACCTCTAACTTGTGGCCTTCTTTGATAGCATCTTCATAGATTGGATGAGAATGCTAAATTAGCATGTCATGGTAATGACAGGTTGACACATTATCAAAGGGTCTTTGGTGGTGAGGTTAGTTGAAACCACTAAGGTTGTCTCCAACTCTTTGCTTCATGGTAGCACTACTTTTGCCCTTCTTAAGATCTTCAACATCTCTAGCCAATTTCTCAATGGATTGTTGCATAGACCTCAAAGTTTCATTGAGATTCATCCTTGAAGAATTGCTAGGACCTTCTTGATGAGATTGACTAGGCATATGACCATTCGTTGACATGATTAAACCTGTAATATAAAACAACAAAACAAAACAAAGTACCTCCCAATCGCTCCCTAAGTGTTTCACTCTTTGATGATCACTCAAGTTCACTTGTGTTTACACTCTTATTGGCTTTTATCAAGATAAGCTCACCCTTTTGCCTTTTTCCAAACATTCAACACTCAAGCCTCTTATCAATCCTTCACACTCCTAGCCAACTCAAACCAAGAGCAGCAATTCCAAGCAAGCAAACAATCAATGCATTAGTTGGAAAGTGTTCAAAGAAGCAAAGTTTCAAACACTTCATACGTAAAAGTTTCAAAGAATTTAGTCTATAGAAATGAGCCAACCAATATATTGTTCATCAGAAAATGATTGAAAGAATAAAAAGAATCAATTAGAAGCCAAAAGAAAATCAATTCAAAACAACTAAGCTAGGCAAAGAACATGAGAATAAGAAAACAAAATTTCCAAGAAATAAAGAATAATGGCAGCCTAACACTAAAATGATGATAACTCACAAACAACGAATCAAAAACAGATGAGACAAATTAATGGAAATTGCTTATTCAATGAGAATGAAATTGAGCATAAATTTCGATCAATTGGATCAGTATAACACAAGTTATGTTTGGATCAATCAACACTTCTTCTACAATCGCGAATCTGAAAAACATTTCACAGTTTAATCAAATTTACTTCCAAATTAAGCACAACTTATCTCAAACGATTCACTACTTAGAGGAGAACATCTCTATAAAATTTCATCATTAAATTTGAATAAATCTCAATTGAATTGCAATAAAATTTCAACACAATTTTTCTGTAAATTTTTCAGTACTACTTTTGCATGATCTTTTTGTATGTTTTTGTTTGATCAACAAGTACTTTCACTTTTTTTTTTCACGAATTCAATTCACCTACAGATCAATTTGCCCTTCAAATGGAGGATAATCTACTAACAATTTGATATGAATCCTCTTGTGCTTGTAGAATTGGATCCAAATCTCTCCCAAGATCTCCTCCTTGATTGAAGTACCTCTATTGAGGATTTCAAGCTCCAACTTCCAATGAAGAACCTATGAGGAACAATGCCTCACAAACCCAAGAACTAAGAGGTCAAGGCTCTTTTCTAGATTGATGATTAAAACCTTGAGGTGACAAACACCTAAAAAACCCAATCACACAATATAGAAGACCTAAAGTCAATTGAATTAAGAACAAAAACTCTAGACTCAATCAATCTAAGGAATTGAGATGAACAATTGAACTCCATAGACTCATCGTCCAAAGGCATTCAATTGCTCACTACTAAGGACAAGAACCTTTAGCAAGCTAGACTAAACAAGGTAAAAAACCCTAAGAGACCAAAGAGATTCTCTCTTAAATTAATTTCAGCAAAATTCTCAATTAGCTTTACAAGGCTGTTATAAAGGGGTATTTATAGACTAAAGGCTTAACCCTTGCTTAACTAACGTCTAATGACTTGAATTACACATAAACCCCTTATTTAAGAGCTGAAAAATCAACTTGCATAATGAATTCCCACCCTGAAAGGGCGGTTACACCGTTGCCAGCCTGAGGACTACCGGCAATGGTAGGTTGCCAATGCCCGAGCAATGCCCAACAGAAATCCTACTAGCGACGGTACCCTATCGTCAGTGGTAGGGTATAGTTCTCCCATCATTAGCCTAAGTTCACCCCAAGCTGGTTCCTTGATTGCTCCTTGATGATTGTACACATTGTAAACAACTTGGAATGCTTTCCTTGATCTTTAAACTCATCAACCTTGCTCTTTAAAGCTTACATCATGTAAACAAGCATGTCATTATCTTCTTGAAGCTTGAGTTTCTTCCTTTGAGCTCTAGTCATTAGTCCAAGCTTTACTTCCATTGATGATGGACTCTTCCGGTTCATATCATATGTGGTAATAAAGATGCTCAACAACGAAATCCTTGCAAACTTGTTCAAATCCTACCTCTACCATGATTCCAAACCTTTTAACAAGAAATCCTTGAAATGTAAATGGTAAATTTGATTCCAAAACTATTTTCAAACAACAAGTTCAAAGAGTTAACAACAGTTGGAAGCTTGTGGTCATTGTAAGAAAACTTAGAAATCGATCATTCAAAAAGTGAAACGTTGGTTTAAAGGAATAACTTCATATTTCATGAAAGCACTAAGGAACGGAAACACATAATCAACATTCTCAATAAACTTTCCTAAATATTCATCTTGTAAAATGTCAAATAAAGTACAATTAAGCTCAAAACCGACAATGTTAGGATCAACAAGGGAAGTATCATCTAATATACCAAAGCCATAACAAAAAAGATCAAATTTAACGCCACTATGCATCAATGAATCCTCATGAGAAATATGGGAACAAAGGCATTTAGTCACACAAGACAAAAGAAGAAAGACATTTGCATCAAAAGAAATAGCACATATATCACCAAGTATGCCCACATGAAAAATATAAGAAACCAACAAAGATTTTAACTCCTCAAAAGAAACTTCATGTAATGAAAGAGAATGGTTAAGAGATAGACTTATTGATAAGTATTGAAGAATAGTGCCTAGCTCTTTCTCCATGCTCCTTCTTTTGTCTTCAACTCCTAGCACACAAGAACAATAATTAGCAACATTGAAATAACGTTCATCAACCCTAAGAATTTCACAAGAAATGAAATTAAACTCTATGAATTGTTTCTTTTCTAATAAATTTCCAAGAGAGTCGAGAAAGTAAAATTGATATCAATTTTCCACAAAAATAAAGGAGAACAACTTAATCCAATTAAAATAAATGTCAAAGCTGTTGGAATCCGTAGGCAAAAACAAAGTAAAATAAAACTACGGAAATCCACCAACAGGATCTGCACATATTAGAAAAACCGATTGGATAGAAATTACCTCAATATTTTGATTGTTCGTTGTGGAGGCGCTGCTTTGTACGCTTCGCCCTCTACTGGTATCCACGCGACGAACTCCTCTGCAAGCGATCGGGATGCTAGCCCCTTCTGTGTTCTAAAAACTGTTCAGAACTGATCCTGACTATCTGGTAATCGGTCGTATTTCGGAGAGAGGAGACGAGATACTATATCGCTGTTCTAGGGTTTAGGGTTTTGTTTTTCTTTATTCAGATAAAGGACGGCCACCAAGAAAAGGTTAACATAACCTTTTATAGGTGTCAATATCAAAACCCTAACTGTTATCTAATGACAGTTTAATCTCATCCGTCTATTTCTATAATCATCCAACGGTTGGATGAGTAATATTAAGTAATTAATTTCATTTATTATATTAAATAAAATTAATTACTTATTAACCTACAAGAAAATACAATATGGAATCTGATTCCCCTTTTGTATACATTCAATGAATCTGGACACAATCTAGATACATTGAACGTGGACATTATGCTCACAAGATCGTCTATGCGTGTGACCCTGTAGGTTCACTTAACGTTGGCAGTGAATGAAAAATGTCCTAGACATTTATTCACAAAACATAAGCGGCCTCTAGCAAGACATTATGCTTACCCAAGTTAAGTAAATGTAATAATAACCTAGCATTAGATTTAATATTTAGTCATTTTGTCACACGATATCCTAATTAAGTATAAGGCATGGATCAAGTCATCCTTATAAAACTTAACTAACCATTTACTTGATCACCAGATAGACTGTTCCAACAAATAATATTAATAACACCTTATTAATACTTATTTGAGCATGGCCATGCATATTTTCCAGTCTTTCCTTATCAAGGGGTCCATGGATATCTCTCTCTAAAGAGAGAGGGAAAATCCCTTTCACTATCTCCAATATTCAAGCCATGACGAGAAAATAAGCCAACCAATAATCATAATGATCACCTAATTAAAAGTGATGTTTGACTATGTCAAAACATATTTTTCTCCCCATGCAAGAAACATTAGGTCGAGGGACACCGAATATAAAACTAAGAAGAAATACTTATAACTTAAACCCATGCAATATTTCTTCTTCACTTTGGGTCATGTCCAATACAATGTTCTCAATATGTGTTTATGAATTGATTTTATATCTCATATTCATGATCAGTAAAACTTGACCATCAATCAACTTCACAATAGTTTACAAGATGTAATATACTAGGGACAAATAAGAATAGTATTTTATTAGCCATAAGGGTTTTACTATCAAGTCACATACTTGATGACCAAGAGCATAAAATACAATTCAAAAATACATGCTTCATAAATCATAAATGTGAGTCAATTGGTCTCAGGTCATATATAAAATAGGCACTCTATGTAATAAAGCTAGACACACCTTTCTTAGAGTGACAAAGCCATACTAATAAACCCTTTGATAACCTACACAAACTTATTGAAAAAGTAGCAACAACAATCATAGGATTGGGAAGTAGTGTACTGAAGTCTTTTTAGGTATGCGAATATCTAAAGGCTGAAAATGCTGACATCACAGGTATGTTTAACAAAATACTTTCGTGCATGCTTGCCATCTTACAAACAGATTAGCGTGCTGGTCCATCATCATCAAAGACAAAAGCCGAGAGTCAAGAAGACATTCTACAAGAATATCGATTTCTCGAATGCGACTGATGAATTTGAATAAGACATCGTGAAGGCTAAGGATTTGAAAGACAAGATTATACCTAGTTTTAATCTGGGCTTGGATGATGACTTAGAGAGACAAGCACATCCCACTCCTGCACCACCACAAATAAAAGATAGCTTGTACATAGATGTTGATATTGAGGATGATGTAGAAGCACCAATTCACCTTATATACTTAAAGGACTCTCCAGCTGACCATGATGACATTGACATGTATACCTGCACATTAACAAATACGAATAACATACATATTTCAACATTTTATTCGACGATTCAATCTTTATCCCCCTGCAGTATATTGTTAGAGGATAATGGGACTTCACTGACGAGGCGAGTATAGAACCAAACCATTACATCGAACGAGAAGAGTCCCGAGCCAGCTGATGTCCCTGTTTTGGATAGAAGACAAAGATCACAATGTGATGTCTACAAAAGAATTGTTATTAACAGACTTTGCATTTCTCAACAATAATTAAGAGCAAAATATTATAAAAAGGTAACTCTACCACTACATTTCATTCATAATGACTCAGTCACGTGTATCTTTTATATTGTATCTATTTTTTGAACTCCACATGCTATTGGTATGAACTTATTTTGAGATGTGGATGAGCTGGATTTCTCCCAAGAATCCCTCCTTTTTGTCTTGGGGATTATGTAGAAGACTCTGCTTCAAATAACACTAGCTATGGAGCTAACACCTTTTGAAGAAAGATTTTAATCCTTCCCTTATGGAAGAATCAACAAAAGCTAGAAAGCCCACACCTATTCTTCACAATAAAGAAGACCTAAACATAAGCAACAACTGCTAAAGAGTAGCCACCTCTTGTATATTAGGAATTGAAGATGATCAATGGAACCCTTGAATTTCCTTTCATGGATTCCTTACTACACTAATTAGATGATCACTCTAGTAGGAAGTGAGACGAAGAAGAAACCCTAAGAAAAGCCCTAGGAGCTCTCAAGAACACAAGTTGCAATTTAATTCATATTTCATTCAAAAAAATATCTTCAAATGTCTGCCATAAGAAGTATATATAGGTCTCTTGGTGATTGGCCCCAAGCCATAGCTAATAATTGAACTTAAGGGAAGTAAATGGGCTTCTTACGCAACTTAATTACAATTCTAGGATTTAATAAACCAAGTTTTGAAGCCAAAATAAACTTAAAATCTTTAAATGGTCGCTGCAGCTGAGACCTACTGTCGACGGTAGGTCAGGTAGTAGGTCAAGAGGTAGGTCTTTCTCTTCTTTCCTTTCTTGGTCTAGAGCCCTACCATCGTCGATAGGTTGGGTGGTAGGTTCCAGAATTTGCTCTCTCTTGATGTTTAAGGCCTCCAATTCTTTCACACTTGTTTCTCTTGGTTCCTTCACTTGCACTATAAACAATAGAAGTGTTTTTGAGCCTCTAGGGTCCTCTTCTTGCCTTTCTACCATATGCCAATCAGGATCTTGGATCATCTTCTTGAACAAAGACACCTTCCCTTTGTTTTCCTCTTCTATCTTCCTTGCCATCAACCTTGTAAACGGTTCTTGGAAGATCTCCGTGTTCTCATGCTTATTGCAGGTCATACCATACCCCCTCTTTTTAAAATGATTTGTCCTCAAATCTAATCCTTCAAATAACCATAAGAGGCGGGCAACGTTAGAAGAGAAAGCATTAAATGAAGAAATACTATAAAAATGACCAAAGTACTCAAGAATTAGACCAAAATGAAACACTAATGCATGAAGTTTATTAGCCAACCACTTCAATCCAAAATAACACACCGTTGTCAACTCTTCCTCGAAAGGTCTATGAAACTCAAAAGATGTATAGGCAAAAAGGTTCAAGAAAAGATTGTCCAAGAAGGATGATGCATATAACACCTTTGTTTTACAATATTTCTCTAGAAAAGAACTCGATTAAAGCCATAGAAATCTTGTAATTCAAGCACATCAATAATATGTTCCAATTTTTCTTTAAAAGGACGATGAAAATGGGAGGCTCAAGTTTTGAGTAGATGTCAAAGCTAAGAAGAAAAAGTTTTGTAGAAGTGTTCCTTAAAAAAGTCAAGTAAGGAAGTTTAAAATAGCGTCTTTTGGGAACATCCTTGTAGATTTTCCAAAGTGAGTACCAATATCCAAACCCTTAAAGTTAAATGATAAAAGAAACTCTTAAATTTGACAAATATTTGAAGCAATGCATTACATTCAAGAATTTTGAAGTATTCTTCTTTAAAAGGATAATGATAATGAAAATGTATATTCCAAATGACAACAAGAGCTGTATTGAAGAATGAACTTTATGCTTCTCGGATTCCACAATATCAAGATTGAGATGCGAAAATGTAGATAGAAAGCTTTCAAGTGTCCAAAATTTTCTACATTCCTCCTGAAAATCCCTTTTCTCCAAGAACACTTGAAAATAAAGATGATACAACAAAGTTGCTCCAAATTCATAGTTTAGAAATAAGGCACAAGAGTTCTTTCAATACAAAGCAAGTAAAATGTCATGCTTCCAAATCAACTCTTTGAAAGGTTTGTTGTAAAATAAGGAGCTATCAATTTCATGACTCAAAGACAAAGCACAAGAGTGCTTTCGAAAATAAACAAATGAAATGTCCAACTTCCAACACCAATCTTTGAAAGGTATATGGTAGTAGGGATGGTTGTCAACAAAATATTTCCAAATTTGTTCAAAAGGCTCTTTTTCCAAGATAATTTTCACAAATGCACAAGTACTGGGTTTAAACTATTGAAAACTTACTCTAATTTTGTTTTCAAGATCATCGTTCAAGATGAATTTCTTGAAATGTGAAGGATAGATTGAAAACCGTGGGCATTTTCTAACAATGTTTTCAAAGATTCTACCACATTTGATAGCTCATGTTCATCCAAAGGAAATTCACTTTGTTCACTAAAAAAGGACACAAGGTTGTTAGAAGTAGCAAACCCAATGAAGTCTTTCATTGAAACCTTAAAGAAAAATAAGTCATGTTTAATGGAAAGAAATTTAATTTGGTAACTTAAAGGGGAAAAAAGGTTGGTTAGAAAGCATAAAACTATCAAGATTCTTCATGAAAGTAGCAAAGAAGGTTAACCCATAATCTTTATTCTCAATAGGCCTTCCCTCATTCCTAGCATGAAGAACATCAAATATAGTGCAAGCTAACCAACTCTCAACCACTTTAGGTTCCATGAAGTAGCCATCATGTAAATTCTCGTGTTCAAAGCAAAGGAGATAAAGTTTAGCTTTGCTAGGTATCAAGTGATTCACAAAAACAAGCATGAGAAGTAAGACATTTAAACACATGAGGCACAAGTTAATTTTCCAGAGAAACACAAGGAGTTAAACACTTAAATGCAAGGCACAAGGAGAAATAAATTTCCATCAAGAGATATAGCACACAATTCTCCAAATATGTTCACATGAGAGGTATAAGAAACTAACATCATCTCTAACTCCCTTAAGGACAGTTCATGACATATAGAGAAAGGAGTAAGAGAAAATCTTATTGTTATGTCTCTAGATGATGAAGCTTTTTCTTGGAGCTCTTTCCTTTGTTTTCAAGTACTCCTAGCATGCACTCTTGTTTGGTTTCAACTTCTAGCTCAAATGAATCCACTGTAGAAACATGTCACACCGCTTAATTATCGTCACACAGGTTGATCATATAACGGCGCAAAAACTACAGTGTTGCAGTGGCAACATGTGTTGGCATAGTTTTAGGAAACTTGATTAAATCCCAAAAAATCTGGGATTATGAGATAAGACATGGAAGTCTGGTTGAGAGAAGTTTAAAGAATAAAAAATGGTCAGAATCCTAAAGGAAAATAGGATTTGCAAGGATTCAAAAGAAGCATCTTTTGGAAACTAAATCTTTGGTTCATACTCTTAAGGAAATACACAACTAACCTATGAACCTCATACATATATAAATAAAGTATTGTAATAAAAAGTTGAGGTTCAGCCGTTCTGTAATTCTTCGAAGAAATTCCAGTAAAGAGAAGACGACAATTTATGGTGGTTGAGTTTGTACACTCATAAGCCTCAAACATTATGATTCTCCACTGATGCTCTTTGTTCATCATTCATAATTCAATAGAGTTCTTACTTTGAAGATTATAATTTCTAGGGATAGAAGTTGTGTTGTTGTTCAAGGAGCTGAAGACTTGAAGGGATTCAAGATCAAGCAGCCACATACTAAGGGAAAGCCTAGAAGAGTTGAAGGGATTCAATTGTGTCTCGGTTCAACAATGTTGAGGATTGAAGGGAATTCAAGTCCATGCAGCCACACACCAAGGAGCAGCCTTGAAGATTTGAAAGGATTAATTGTGTAGTGTGCAAAGGGAGTTTGCACTGATTCTACTAAGGAAACCCCAAATATGTAAAAGAGCTAGGAGTTTTCTTGTACTGTGTTGACAGTTTTAATGGATTGCTTTTTGTGTTAGGAGTGGCCTTGCAGATATAGACTTGGCCAAACTACGTTACCAATTGTTGTGTCTTGTGTGTTTATGTTATTTATTACTATTCATGCAGTGTTACACAATTCACATAACAAAATCAGTCACACTCCACAGATTGCCTAACTACTAACTTACAACCGGTATCAGAGCTTTGGCACCTTTGTTGTGCTAGTTATCTAGCAGGTGAAGATCATGGGAAGTTGGTACTTAGGCCATCATGACAACCAAGGAGGGTAGATCTGTTACTAGACCTCCCCTACTCGAAGGCACAAATTATGCTTATTGGAAGATGAAGACACGGATTTTCATTCAATCCTTGCATGAAACTGTATAAGATGCTGTTGAGACTGAATGGAAACCTTCTACAAAGATTGAGGAAGACGACATAACTAAATTGACTAGGGTAGTTGTGAACCCAGACTTGAATCGATATGAAATATAGAAGGGCAGAAAACCTAAGCTAAGTTACCCATATGTGTTTTGAAGTAAATGCTACATCCTAAATGATCGAGAACACGTAGGAAAATGAGATGCTAGAAGTGATGAGGGAATATTTTTGGGATACTCCACAAACAGTCATGCACATCATGTGTTAATAGAAACCTAAGTGTTAATGATCAGATTGTTAATGAGGAAGACAACACACTTGGAGTAAAAACAGTAATCCAAAGAGATCATAGCAGTATTGAAGACTTCTCTAACTTACTAGTAGATGGGAGTGTGACTCATACTCAGAGCAATAAGATAGCAAGAAAAAAAGACATAATACTTCTGAAGGATCACCCTACAGATACTATCATTGGAGATATCAAAGAAGGGCTAAGAACAAGAAGTAAGAAAGATGTAGACTACAATCAAATGGTGGTGATAATAAGCATGACATGTTAAACTTCCATACTTGAACCCAAGAATTTCAAAGAAGCTCTCATTGATGAATACTGTATTAAAGCAATGCAAGAAGAGTTGCAACAGTTTGAGAAAAGCGATGCATGGGAACTTGCAGCAAGACAAGAAATTGTGAATGTGATTGGTACCAAGTGGATATTCATGAATGAAACTGATGAGATAGGTAACATCACATGCAATAAAGCAAGATTGGTGGCACAATGATATACACAAGTAGAGGGACTGGACTTTGATGGGACATTTGGTCTAGTCATATGTGATGCAGAATGATCTTCAAGAGCATAAAATTTTGTCCAAGAAGTGAGCGAGAACAAACAAAACAAGTGTAACAAGTAGAAGAGAGAATGTGCCTTTGAAAGGACTTGAAAATGTTAAACTTCTAGCAGCCTTGGATATATTAAATCCAAGACCTCAAGAAGATTTAAACAAAATATTTTCTTCAAAGTTTAAGCAACCTAAGTTATTTTGAACATTAGACCTCAATGAAACAAGAAGAAGACCTCAAGACTAGCTTTCTACAAGAGTGTAGTAACTAGTATGAAGGAATTTTGATAATCAAACTTGAAGCTCTTGGAACTTCCAACAAGTCTTCAAAGTGATTTTTTTCATTCAAGGAAGTTCACCCTTGAAGAAGATAGAAAAACTAAGAGAAGAACTATGAATACTAAGAGAAGAACCTTTGTCTTGAAAAATTTCTTGATTAGCTTTTTCAAAATGGAAGTCTACACATTTATAGAGACTTGAGGGAGAAAATAGGAATTTTTCCCTCTCATATTTTCAGCCCAAAGGATAGATATTACCTGTACATACACTTGATAAGATAATAGAGGCATTTTAATTGCATTTGGACTATTCTAGAGCACTAGACAACGCATTGCCAGAAATAGGAGGCAATTTTCCAGCTTTGGTAAAAGGGCTTCCAAACATCTACCAAGGTGAATTTTCAATTTCTAACTTATTCAAAACTTTAGGATATTGCCCCTTAAAGTCTTGGACATCAAAATTTAAGCCCCATAAAGTCTTGGACATCAAAATTTTTACCCCATAAAGTCTTGGACATCAAAATTTAATCCCCATAAGGACTTGGACATAAAAATTTATGCCTTGAAACTTCTCTTGCTCAATTTAATCCTTGTGACTCTTTAGTTTTCCTTGGCTCTTGTCACAATTCCTTGATGTTCTTGCATGTCTACCCGGTTCACATCATCCTCCCTCTCTTGAAAAGGCTTCGTCCTCAAATCTCCATCACCTATATCAAATAAAGAGAGATCGGATACATTAAAAGTGGCACTAGCATTATAATGTCCCAGGAGATTAACTTTATGGGCATTGTCATTAATTTTCTCAAGGATTTGAAATGGCCGATCTCTCCTATCATCAAACTTATACTTTCTTTGTTAGGGAAATCTTACCTTTCTAAAATGCACCCAAACCCAATCACTGGGTTTGAATACCACTTTTCTTCTTCCCACATTTCTTTTCTCTACAAGCTTTTTGTTGGAGTTGACAATGGCTTCATGGACCTTTGCATGAATTGCTTTCACAAATTCAGTCTTCTTGCTAGCATCCTTGCTTAATGCTTGATCTATAGGCAAAGGAACCAAATCAAAGGGAGTTAGAGGGTTAAAACCATAAACAACTTGAAATGGAGAATGAGAAGTAGTAGAGTGAGTTGCCTATAAGTTCTTCTTCAAAATCGCCCTTAGAAGTTGGCCAATTGTTCTATTTACAACTTCGATTTGTCCATCCGTTTGTGGATGGCAAGCTATAGAATAAAGCAAGTTAGTACCAAGTTTCTTCCAAAGAACTCTCCAAAAATGGCTCAAGAATTTTGTATCCCTATCCACACAATAGACCTTGGAATTCTATGGAATCTAACTATCCAAGTAAAGAACAAGCTAGCTACATGACTATTATCATAGAATTTCCTACAAGGAATAAAGTGTACCATTGTAGAGAACCTATCCATACCTCTAGAGGTCCTAGGTAAACCAAGAATAAAATCCATAGAAATATCAACCAAAGGCTCTTTAGGAATTTCTAATGGTGTGTAAAGTCCATGTGGAAGAGTTATAGATTTAGCTTTCTTGTATCCAATACAACTTCCTACAAATCTTTCCACATCTCTTTTTAATGGGGCCAAAAAATGGTTCATGAAGAATTTCATAGGTTTTAGTGACACCAAAATGTCCCATTAAAGCCCCAAAATTTGCTTCTTGACAAGTAGAATTCTACTCGAACAAGATGGTATGCACAATTTACCTTCACAATAAAGAAATCCTTCATGCAAAAACTATTTTCCAGAAGGTGCTAACAATTATTTCTCAAAAATTTCCTTAAAGTTATGATCACTAGAATACATTTCTTTAAGCATTGCAAAACCCAAAATTTTTGTTTGAAGGGTGGATAAGAGAGTATACCTTCTAGATAGAGTATCGACCACCACATTCTCCTTAACTTTCTTGTAAATGATGACATATGGAAATGTTTCAATGAACTCCATCATTCTTGTATGTCTTTTATTGAGTTTATGTTGGCCTTTGAGAAACTTCAAAGCCTCATGATTGGTGTGCACAACAAACTCCTTTGGATTTAGGTAGTGTTGCCAATGTTTTAATGTTCTTATTAAAGCATAAAGTTCCTTGTCATAAGTTGAGTACCTCACGGCTGCCCCATTAAGTTTTTCACTAAAATAGGCCAAGGGCTTTTCATCTTGCATAAGTACACCACCTATACCAATGCCGGATGCATCGAACTCCACCTCAAAGGTTTTATCAAAGTTTGGTAGTGACAAAAGGGGTGTACTGCACAACTTTTCTTCGAGAATTGAAATGCTTGTTCTTGCTTTGTTTCCAACTTAAATGCTTCAGTTTTCTTGATCACATCGGTCAAAGGACTAGCAAGTGTGCTGGATTTTTTTATGAACCGCCTATAGAAACTTGCTAGGCCATGGAAACTCCTCACTTTCGATGCGTTTCTTGGTGCTGGCTATTCCTTAATTGCTTGGACCTTACCTTCATCTAATTGAAGTCCTTTTGAGCTCACCACATAACCCTGAAATGTTACTTTCTCCAAAGAAATCTCACATTTGTCAAGGTTATCAAAAAGTTTTTCAATTCTCAAGACATTTAGCACTTCCCTAACATTTGAACATGCATTTCATATGTCCTGCTATAGACCAAAATGTCATCAAAGTATACAACAACAAATTTCCCAATAAAATTCCTCAACACATGATTTATTAATCTTATAGATGTACTAGGAGCATTAGTTAATCCAAAGGGCATAGCCATCCATTCATACAAACCAAAGTTAGTCTTAAAAGCGGTTTTCCACTCATCCCCTTCTCTCATCCTACTTTGATGGTATCCGAATTTTAAGTCAATTTCGGAGAAAAGATTAGAACCATACAACTCATCAAGTCTACGTAGGATGCCTATACATAATAGTAATGTTGTTTATGGCTCTACAATCTATACACATTCTCCATGTACCATCTTTTTTTGGAACAAGTAAAACCGGAATTTCACAAGGACTCATAGACTCACGCACATACCCTTTTGAAATTAGATCCTTAACTTGCCTTTTTAGCTCCTTAGTCTCTTCCGGTGGACTCCTATAGGCCGGTCGGTTTGGCAAGACCTCGACCTCCACATGGACAAAATCGATTTGGTGTTCGATTCCTCTAATTGGTGGAAGACCACCGGCATCTCATCGGTAAATACATCTTTGTAATCTTCAATAACCTACAAAAAATCACTTGAAAAGGAGGGTGAGTGTTCTCTAGATGAAGTAAAAGATTCCCTACAATGCAAGAGCAATACCACGTCATTTCTTTCAGTTGCTCCAATCACCTCACTAGTTTTTGCAAAGAAACAATTCTTTTCTTTCATCTCACTCTCTTTTTTTTGGTAACTCTTTTTCTTTTCACTCTTGTTTTTCATCACTCTTTTCTTTTTCCTCAACTCTCTTTCCCTCCTTGATTTTTTTTCTTCTGAGCTCACTTTAGGCCCTTTCTTTCTCCCTCATCTTTTTCCGTTCATCTCTTACTTGTTGAGGTGTAAGAAGATTCATAGTGAATATTCTTCCATCCTTCACAAAAGAATAAGTATTTTTCTCCCCATTGTGGAGGGACTTTCTATCAAATAGCCAAGGTCTTCCCAAGAGGAGATGGCATGTTTGTCTCGGCACCGCATCACATAGTATCTCATCTTTGTAAGCTCCCATTTCTGCTGGTACCACAACTTGTCTCAACACTTTAATTTCTCCACTATCATTTAGCCAGTGAAGTTTGTATTTATCACATCTTTTAGTAGGTAGTTTCAACTTCTCAACAAGATAACCACTAGCCATATTTACACAACTACCACTACCAATGATAAGGTTGACAGTCCTTCCCTCAAATTTATATTTAGAATGGAAGATGTTTTCTCTTAGTTCAATCATGTTATCATCAAAAGCTTGAGCACTTAGTGCTCTTATGGTAACTAAGCTCAAGACATCATCATCACTTTCTAAAGGGTTCAAATCAACATGTTCATCATCCTCACCATTTTCTTCACCCTCAACGCATTCGCCACTTTCATCCTCCTACTTCTCAATCCAACCATTCAAATCCTCCCTAAAGATCAAAGCTCTCTTTGTCGGACAACTACTTGCATAGTGTCCTACACCATTACATTTAAAGCACTTTGAAGGGTTAGAAATGATGTTACCTCTCTGTTCTATATTTGGTTTGGTTGGAGGTTAGAAAGTACCTCTAGGAGCCTCATCTTTTTTTTGCCATGGCTTGAAGTTTGAAGTAGGTGGTTTTGTTATTACAACTTATCTTAGGTTGGGAAATGAGGATTGGATCATCCCACTTCTTTTCCTTTGGAATTCGATCTTGTTGGCAAGGTGGCACACATCTTCATAAGTTGTATGTGGATATAACTCAAGTTGGATGGCTATCTCCCTATTGAGACTACTAAGGAACCTAGCCATTGAAGCATCCGTGTCTTCTTCCAAATTCAACCTTAAGATGCAGAGCTCAAGCTTTTGTCTATACTCTTCTACACTTTTTGCACGTTGCTTTAGAGTCATGAGCTTATAGTGAAGCTCTCTATAGTAGTGCTCGGGCACAAATCTTTCTCTCATCGAAGCTTTTAACTATCTCCAAGTATCAACCGGTGGTCTACCATTTCTAACTCTTTGGTTTACTACCCTTTCGCACGAATGTAAAACATAGTCTGAAAATTCGGCTATTACAAGTCTAGCTTTTAAGAACTCATTACAAATTTTCAACATAAACATGTTTTCTACTTGCCACTCCATATCTAAGAAAATGTTAGGGTCATTCTCACCTTTAAAACTAAGGAGCTTCCACTTCATTCGGTTCAAGGTTTGGTCACCTTGGTCTCTTTCACGGTTGGCAACAAATGGAGCATGTTCATGATCATCAAATAGTGGCTCTCCATGCCAAGCTTGTGGTCTTGGAACATCTTCAAAGTGTCTAGGCATGCGTCTTCCTCCAAAACCGCCTCTTCTACCACCGTAAGGAGGTGGATGAAGTTGTTCATCAAAATGTAGAGTTTGGTAGAACTCGGTTGTCCTAGAGCAATTAAATGATCCATTGCTCCTTAGGGTAGTAACATTGAGACTACCATGAGGACTAACCTCCCTTTGTTGATTAGAGAGATTAGTGACATCCCTTCTAATATCCCGCAAGATTGTAATTCCTGCATTATGAGCCTCAAAGGGTCATCATGGTGGGAGTTACTAGACTCTTCTCCAAACGGGGTTAGTGCTTGAGCTTGGGTTAGCATGTATATAGTGTTTACCTCACAAAACTCTCTTATTTAACTCTCTTTGGCTTCTTTTGAGGATATTCTCACAACTCTTGCCTTTTTCTAAGTTTCAAGTCGCAAATAGTTCTATGAGTTCTTAAAAAAGATTTAACACCTCTACTCAAGTTTAAAACAACCAAAATAAAAAAATCACAAACAAAAACTACTTGAGAAATATGAGAAGCAAGGAAAATGATATTGAGTCATCCATTCATTTTAAGGAAGTTCAACAACATTTCGAAGAGAGTTTGAGTCAATAATAGTAGATTGACCAAATGAAGAAATAAGTACTGCTAAAGGAAAGAAATTCGACAAAAAACACAAACACAAAGCTAGGATACTTCAAGAACACAAAAGAATACACAACAAAAGTTTCCAGCAAGCATAATAGATGACATACTCGGTTTTTTTTTAAAACTGGTATTAAACCAAAAGTCTAAATTGAATGAGATTCATCTAGAAAGAATCCTCACTCAAAATTCTTGAGTTTAGGCTCAAGAATAAAGAAAAAAGGATTAGTAAAATGCAAGATATGCTCATATCATTTCAGCACTTTTTGTCTGCAGAAAAGCCAGGTGCACCTTCAAGTTTTTGACTATTTTCAGATATCAAATGAAGTCCAAATTATATGAGAATTGTTTCAATTTTTTCCCAGGTAAATGTAGTATAACTCCATGTAAAAATATTGCAATGTTCTAGTAATATGCCAGATTGTTCTAGCAATCTTGTCTCTTTTCTTTTTTTTTTTTTTTCTTCTCTTCTTTTCTTTTTTTATGTAAGATATCTCAAAAACACTTACTTGAAGGTGGCTCTATGATACCAAATGATGTGGAATGATCTCCAAGAACTTAAAATTTTGTCAATGAAGTGAAAGAGAGAACAAACAAAACAAGTGTAACAAGTAGAAGAGAGAAAGTGCCTTTGAAAGGACTTAAAAATGTTAAACTTCTAGCAGCCTTAGATATGTTAAATCCAAGACCTCAAGAAGGTTTAAACAAAATCTTTTCTACAAAGTTCAAGCAACCTAAGGTATTTTGAACCTTAGACCTGAATAAAACAAGAAGAGGACCTCAAGACAAGTTTTCTACAAGAGTGCAGTAACTAGTATAAAGGAATTTTGATGATCAACCTTGAAGCTCTTGGAACTTCCAACAAGTCTTCAAAGTGATTTTTTTCATTCAAGGAAGTTCACCCTTGAAGAAGGTAGAAAAACTAAGAGAAGAACTATGAATACTAAGAGAAGAACCTTTGTCTTGAAATGTTTCTTGATTAGCTTCTTCAAAATAGAAGTCTACACATTTATAGAGACTTGAGGGAGAAAATAAGAATTTTTCCTTCTCATATTTTCAGGCCAAAGGATAGATATAACCTGTACATACACTTGATAAGATAATAAAGGCGTTTTAATTGCATTTGGACTATTCTAGAGCACTAGTCAACACATTTCCAAAAATAGGAGGCAATTTTCCAGTTTGGCTAAAAGGGCTTCAAATCATCTACCGAGGTGAATTTTCAATTTCTAACTTATTCAAAACTTTAGGATATTGCCCCATAAAGTCTTGGACATCAAAATTTATGCCCCATAAAGTCTTGGACATCAAAACTTAAGCCCCATAAGGTCTTGGGCATCAAAATTTAAGTCTTGAAACGTCTCTTGCTCAATTTGATCCTTGTGACTCTTTAGTTGTTTTTCCTTTGCTCTTGTTACAACTCCTTGATGTTCTTGCATGTCTAATCGGTTCAAATCAACATGTCTCGAGTCGTAAGACTATTAGTCTGGATTGCATGTACCAAGAACTTCACACTACAACAAATAGATGTTAAAAGTGCATTTCTGAATGGGATATTAGAAGAAAAAGCATATGTAGAACAACTAAAAGGATTTATGAATCCAAGGTATCCAGATCATGTTTACAAGCTGAAAAGGCTTTTTATGGGTTGAAGCAGGCTCCAAGAGTATGGTACGAAAGGCTCACTAACTACTTGCTTAACAAAGGATACACTAGAGGAAGTGTGGGCAAAACCATGTTCATCAAACATTCAGCACCGCACGTGCTCATAGCACAAATTTACATTGATGACATAGTGTTCGGATCCACATCAAAGGAGCTTATAGAGGAGTTCTTCACATCCTTGAGAACTGAATTTGAGATGAGTATGGTGGGTGAAGCGATACTCTTTCTTTGCTTACAAGTCAGACAAATGAAGGAAGGAATATTTCTTTCTCAAGCAAAATATACAAAAAACTTAGTGAAAAAGTTTTTCTTGGAGTGTGGGACGATAGTAAGAATACCTATGAGTTTCACACATAAGATCAACAAAGATGAGAAGGGAATAAGTGTGGATCATCATGAGTACCAAAGTATGATTGATAGTTTGCTCTACTTAACAAGTAGTAGACCTAACATACCGTATAAGATATCAAGCATATCCTAAGGAGTCACACAAGAAAGCAGTGAAACACATCTTAAGATATGTACTTAGCACTATTGAGTATAGATTATTCTACTGTAAGGATGCCACCACTCATCTTGTTGGCTATAATGATATGGACTAGACTGGTAATTTCAATGATAGAAAGAGCATATCCAGAAGGTGGTTCTTTGTTGTAAACAATCTGGTCTTTTGGTATAACAAAAAGCAAAATTGTATCTCACTATTCACTGCAGAAGCTGAGTACATCGGTACAGGCATCTGTTGCGCACAACTCTTTTGGTTGAAATGGAGGCTAAGTGACTATGGGAATACATAGAAAGAACTGATCATGTATTATGACAACACTAGTGTTATGAACATCACAAAAAGTCCTGTGCAATATAGGAAGACCAAGCATTTTGACATAAGACACCAATTTATTCATGAATTGGTCGAGCAACAGACAGTGAGTTTGGAGTATGTGAACACTAAAAAACAATTGGCTGATATTCTTACAAAGTCTCTTGATGCCTTGAGATTCGAAGAACTTAGATAGGTATTAGGGATCAGTGTAACGAATTAGTGCAAGAGATACCTATCAAACAATGCTTTTACTTCACACTCTCAAATGTTAGATGGGTACTTACAGTGGGAGATTATGAGGACACTTGCGTCTCATACTCAGATTATCTCATGTCATTCCAATCACATTGGTTGCAACACACAGTTCCATTCGCACATAAAAGACCTTGGAAGAAGAGTCCATAATTGAGTCTGACATGAAAAAAGGAGGGATTCTCTCTCTCTCTCTCTCTCTCTCTCTCTCTCTCTCTCTCTCTCTCTCTCTCTCTCTCTCTCTCTCTCTCTCTCTCTCCAAATCAACTCAAATGTCAATTCTAAACTTTCAAAAACAAAACGACTTTACCTCTAACCTCTGCAAGTTTCTCTTCAAAATTCCTTAGGGGTTTTCTCTTGAAAGTCCATCTTCTCCGAGATTTTTTTACTCTCTTAGCACAATCCGACAACTAGCAATGCCAAGAGAACAACCTATCAGGCCTAAAAGGTCTTGGCTCTTGTTCTTGATGATTGCACTCTCTCACCCTTGGCAAGGACCAGATATTCTTCTCCCGGTTTGATAAGTACCGCAACTTTGTCATTTACACCGTGTTCTCCAAGCATGAAACCGGTAAACTCTCTTACCTTAGGGCATTATCTTGGAACTCCAGATGAGTTCCTTCTCAAGTGTAGATTGAGACTGACTGAGACACAAATTTTGTTTATGCTAAACCTTTTGCTACTACTTGTCCTGTGTATTTTTTATTTTTGTCTGATGATTCATGCCCATCTACCTAGATATTTCTTTGATAATACTCCGTCTTTGCCTTCACTTGATAATTTGGGGACTGAAAAATTACCTGTTGATGCACACCCTGTGAACATTAGATTAATTGACGTCTATTGCTATTCTCCCACCCTTAACTACTGGGAGTTCCATAAATCAATCAATGGAAGATATAAAGGAAGGTGATGTTGAAGTCTCTAATGGGGAACACAATGCTCAAAGGAAAGGGAGCTCAGGGTTTGACCTGGACGTGGTAAGAGCTACCCCTGGCACTGGACTAAGCTAAGGGAGGAAAAGGACAAGGGTAGATCTGAAGGATGCCTCATCTACAAAAGTCCATGCAAAGAAGGCACGAGCTGTCACTCCTCCTCCCTCTGCTTCGGCAAAAGAAAAGAATGCTATCAACAAGCAATTATACTCTAGGACTACTGAATTAAAGATGATGGAGTTGACTGACAAACAAATTCTAGCTCAGAACAAGATTACTCAAGAAAGCTTGGAACATTACAAGGTAAGGGAGTTGCTGCTGGGTGTGGGCTATGTTGGGTTGACCCTATTTGTCGAACAGTATAATGAAAAATTTGTTAAGGAGCTCTATGCAAATCTTACTATAGAGTTTGGTAATTCTGAGAGTCCACCCTATGGCCAAGTATATGTAAGAGGGCACGTACTTGATTTCTCACCTGCAAACATTGCCCATTATCTAAGCTACCCTCACTACAGTGATATTGAAAGGATTGGGCTAAAGGAGGAAGTTAATTTTGATGAAGTAGCCAAGGTTCTAGCTGGTGATGCTAGGGCTGTCTGGCAAGAGACAAACAGGCTCAACTCAAGATGCCTTATAGAGCACTGTTTAGAGTCTTCTGTGGCAATTGGGTACCCACAGCTAATGTGACTGTTATCCTCAAGGAAAGATCACATATGCTCTATGCTTTTGCCACCAAGAAAAAGATCAATATCTTCACTATGATCTTCAAGAACATCCTCAGGCAGATAGACCAGAAGAATGACAATAAGCTTGCTCTTCCTTGCCCCTGTTTAATTACTAAATGTCTACTTTGTTGAAGGGATCCTCTATACCGTCTGATTCTTGGGTAAGGGCACTAGATCCCCTGGTGATGCCAAAGTCTACAGCCCCTGGTGTATGCTGCCACCGTCTCTGACTCCATCCCTAAAAGGACACACTTGTCCAGGCAGGTCTACAAGAAGCACTCAACCAAAAAGAAACCATCCAGCACTAAAGCGTTAGATTTCGTAGACAAAAACATAAAAAAAAGCCTACGAAAAACTGCCAACAGGATCCGCACACACTCGAAAAACATATTGGTAAGAAAAGCTACCTCAATGTTTTTTATGCCGTAAGGTGTGGAGGCACTGCTATCTATGCTTTACCCTCAACCGGTATCCACGTGACAACCTCCTCTGCAGACGATCGGGATGCTAGCCCCTCAGCATTCTGAAAACCATTCGAACAAACCCTAACTATCTGGTAATACTTTGGAATTTTTTGAGAGAGAGGCAGGACACAATTTTGGTTGTTTTAGGATTTAAAGTTTTTTTTTTTTTTTTTAATAAGAAGAAGTTAGTAGTGGAAAAAGGTTAACATAACTTTTTATAGCTGTTACCATCAGAACCCTAATTGTCATCTAATGACAATTTTAATCTCGACCGTCTATTTCTATAAATATCCAACAATTTGATGAATAATACTAAGTAATTAAATTTATTTGTTATATAAATAAATTAGTTAACTATTAACTTACCAAATAAATGGAACACGAAATCTGATCCCCTTTTTATATATGTTCAACGAATCTGGACATGATCTAGATTTATTGGACGTGGACATCTTGCTCACAAGATTGTCTATGCATGTGACCTTGTAGGTTCACTTAACAGTGGGAGTTAATGAAAAATGTTCTAGACATTTATCCACGAAACGTAAGTGGCCTCTAGCAAGACATTATTTTTACCGAAGTTAAGTAAAAGATATGATAACCTAATATCAGTTTTAATATTTAGTCCTTTTGTCACACGATATCCTAATTAAGTGTAAGGCCTGGACCAAGTCATCCTTATAAAACTTAATTAACCATTTAGAAGAATGCTTTATAAATTGGAGCATTCGACAAATTTGTACGTTAATTTAGTGGGTTCAGAGGAACGTGTTAATGAGCTCGTTCATAGGATACATTGGCTAGGGGATGGACCTGCGTCGTATGTGCATTGGTTCGAAACACCTGATTCGCTTTACATCATAGCAAATGCATTCAATCTGTGTGTGATACTAATTGCACAGCTTGGTTCTACAACTGTGTTACCTTTGTATTTGTATTCGAATCATCCAGAAGGTACATTGCTTATTGGTTTCTTGACAGAAGAACGACACTTTATTCAGGTAAGTGTCCAATACGTGTATCTTAATGATTTTTTACGTTGTTCTGTATTATATGATGTTTGGTTTTACAGTTTTTCTGACATTTACATATTTCTTTTTGTTTTACACAGCTATAGTTGAATGATATGTGTCCGATACCTCATTTACACGTTCAATGGATTCATCATTGTTCCGAATGGGTCAGCAATTGGGCAGATTCGTATCAACATAGGATTGCAGATTAGAACGCGAGGGTTGTTCGAAATAGAAAGTAAATAGGACTTTATTTTTCGATTAAGAAAATTATATGTACGAAATTTTTTAACTTAGTTTTAAATCATATACACGTTGAATTTTTTGGTATATTTTTTATTTTTGATAAATGTAAATTCGTTTTATGGTTCAATATTTTTATATTTAATGTGTTTTGCATTTATGGTGCTTTATATTTTTTCTATTACAATTGTAAAAAAACTGAATGCATAAAAAAATTCCCATCAACCAAGTAACGACAACACTACAAAAAAAGTCATACACCACAAAATAAGTCAGAAACAACAACCATAAAAGTACATAAAACAACGCACTAACGCCGAGTCTGATGATACCTCTTGATCATGTCGAAGCCCTACTAACCTTCGTAGCATCATCAATATCGTCACGGTCCAACTCACGAGCTACCATATCCAATAGAACCTGCGGTGTAATAGGAGTAATGGTCGGCAATTGCACACCGCGGGGGAGCATGTCCGGATTCTGAATCCGTGGATGAGTACGTGGGAGAAACCAAGGCATGTAATCTATGCACCGAGATGGAGGTATAGTAGGGATACTGGTCCATATAAACGTAAGCAGATGAGATGGTGCCTCCAGCCAAAGTGCCTTTATGAACACAGTCTTCACCATGTACAACCTGTTATTTGTTGGCCTGCAGCGCCCCTGAGGACGAATAGGATGAGCTGGAATGCATTGAACCCACCCAAACTGTCTGACAACCCTATCGGGCATATAGGGCTCTACACAATCAAAGTATGAAATTATCCCATGGTACGTAGAAACCCATATATCAGTAATCTCATCAGATCTGTATGTAGTCCACCTGACCTCGTCAGCAGTCATCGTGTCTAAACGAATGCGTAAGTCGATTAATTTGTTCTCTGTTTTTTGACCCAGCATCGCAAACCTCTGGATGTAAGGTTTGCACAACCTCGCTCCCGCTCTCACCGAAGGTGCAAACATAGGAAAATACAGGTATATCCAAGCCTTTACGAAAAAAATTAATAAAAAAATTCAGCAACCTATCATTAGACAAAAATAACCCTAAAACATAAAACATAATTAAACAGGATGAAGATTATAATGATATTACCTCAAGAAGGAATAGCAACCAGACAACTCCTTCGCATCAGTATGAGAGACCTGCCCTAAACTCCGGTACAAGTAGGCTAGTGTAGCAGCACCCCATGCAAAACCACCAACAGAACTAACATTCTTCACGAGCGACCACAGCTTCCCAGGGACATTATTTTTGCTCTTGTCAGTGAGGAGTGAACTACCAGGTAAATACAAGACGTAACAGGTGGCCCTCTGCTCCGTAGACAGTCCACTACGAGGTGAGTCAGCAACTCCCGCTATGTCCTGAGCATTTATGCCTATGCTAGAGTCGGAGATATCAAGATCGCTCAGGATAACTGCAATTATCTGCTCCCGTGAATAATAATGGTCGACGACGTTACCGTAAGAAGGTACGCCTAGAATCAACTCAATATCATGCAATGTAACAGTCATCTCCCCCCAAGGCATGTGAAAACTATTGGTGTCTGGCTACCACCTCTCCACAAAAGCAGATAGCAAGGAGGAGTTTTTGGATGCTAGAACATGCAGGACCTCAAATGTGATAGTCCTGTCTTCCCTGCCAACTGTACCACTGCAGGATCACTAGGGGTCCAACCGGTCAGGGACATGTAGCGGGACCTCGACTTCAGAATGCCTCTATCCTGCAAAAATAATGTAAACACCATAATAAAAAGTAAAAAAATATTCAAATATATAATCATAAACAAACAATATACAAAATATTCAAATTACCTTACCACGCCAATACAAGCAGCGACATGACTGCTATACAAAGGGAAAATGACTGGATCCTGTAAATCGCCATCAGCTGCACCTGTCTGGTCCCAACCGTCATTCTTTGATTTCTTCCTCTACTTAGGGTTGGTAGGAGGACGCGACTTCTCGGGTCTTTTTTGTCGCGACCCAGCAATCTTACTCATTACTGACATTAAACTACCAGTCAATCCTTTCTCCTTACCCGGTTTAGGTCTATTGCCGGAAGATGAAGCCTCAACGACAGGAACAGGTTCCTGATCATCACCGTCATCGTCACTATCATCATCATCATCATCATCATCATCATGTCCACCATCATCCTCACGCTCATCCTCAATGCCCTCAATGCTATGAATACGGAGGGAACAACCTCTAACAGCCTTCTCGGATCGGGATGTACTAGAATCCCTACCCAACCCAACATCATATGAGGAATTGCCACGAGCAGTGGCTCCATACTCAACACCGGTGTAAGATGAGTCCACTGGGACGGACCCAGCAAGCTACTCGAAGAACTGAGCACTTAACTGCAACCCTGGACCACTAACATCATTTAATGGAATCTGAGTTCTAGAGAAATGTTGTGTCGGATCCAAGCCAGGCATACGAATAGGTAGAGAAGGAGCATGTGCATATGGATTATATGATGTCTGTGGTGGCTGAGAATATCCGTGAGGGTCATAGGGTACGGGGGTGTAAGGATGGTATGATGTGGTAGGAGGATGGGTCGTAAATAGTATAGGGGGCTGGGTGGAAGACCCCGGTGCACCAGGGTCATAATACATGCCTAGTGCAATAGGTACAGAAGTGAATGGTATGTCTGATGTATTGTGGCGTCCCCTCACACCACGGGTTGATGCAGTCACTGCACGACGTTCAACCCAACCGGTCCTGTCTGTCACAGCACCTAAATCATCATCACCCCTACGTGCTGCGGGCCGTACCATCTAAACAAATTAGCAAATATTTTCCTCAATGACATTACGTAATATCTGTCTAATTCATCATATTTTTATACGATACAAGTAATGCATTTTTCTTCATCTTTATATGATTAAGTTAAAACCGTGCATTAAGATAAATTTATTATCGTTATATTTTTGTTGAGAAATAGACAAACGAAATCATAACTTAAAAAAATTAACATAAGCATAGACAAATGAAATAAAAAATATTTAAGAAAAATGAATATATAAAAACGAAAAAAATAATACAAAAAACAAAATAAAAGTACAAAAAATAAAAAAATAATAAAACATAAAAAATTAAAAATAATAAAAAAAAAACATAATAGAGAAAAGTAAAAAATAAAACATTAATAAAAGAATTTAAAAAGATTTAAAAAAATTAAAAAATTTTTTTAAAAATTGAAAAAAATAAAAACAAATTTTAAAAATTTAAAAAAATTTAAAAAAATAAAAAAAATTTTAAAAAATAAAAATTTAAAAGAAAATTAAAAAATTAAAAAATTAAAAAAATTTTAAAAATAAAAAAATTAAAAACCGGGCGGCCAGTTGAACCGAGTCATTGGACCGGGCGACCGGTACCGCATAGCGATCGCGCGGTTTAGCGGTCGCTGAACCGAGCGACCTGGCGATGTTCTGGTCATCGGTCCAGGCAATCCGGCGTGTTTCCCGTCGCCGGTACCCGCGATTCAGCGACCTTCCAGCCAAAATTTCAGTTTGAAAAAATGTAATTTTTTTCAATCCAACGGTTATTTTCAGATTTTGAAACGATAAAAATGTAAATAAATGAGTATAGATCAAAGTATAAATGAGTATAGATCAAAGTACTAACCTTTTTTTCGAGTTACAACGGTCAGATCTTCCTAAATCTGAAGTTGAAATTTGAAGTTTTAGAAAGAAGTGAGAGGATTTGCTAAAGAGAGAGAAAGTTTCTAATTAAAAATGAATTATTTTGATTTTTTTCGCGCTATACATATTTATTTCCGAGTTAGATTTATCTACCCCTATAATTTTATGTTAACTAACAAGTCTTTATTCGTATTTATTGGAAGATATCTTAAGATATTTCCTAATGGTACTAAATTGTTGTTATCCCTAATTTTGTGTGATTTGCTTGATTCATTGTACATCTATAGCTACAATAGTTAGAGTCATAATCATATTATGCTTCCTTATTATTACCTAGGTTATTGGCTTGAATAGACTGATTGTATATTGTACTATTCTAATTATTTAATACAGAAAAATGATGAGTTACGTTCCCTAGTAAAAACTTTGATGTTGTCGAAGCATCTGTCTTATATTTTACAATGAGCAAAGACAAGGATATGGTCCAAGAAATTTCTGTTCAACGAATTTAGAAAGATGCAAACTATGTAAAATCTTCTGATGGATGCGGACTGATCATAATGATAGTCCAATTGAAAGAAAATAATAAAGACAACAACTACGCTGAACGGGTGAAAGTTGTATGCTAGGCTTTACGTTTAAAGAAGTTAGGGTTTATCGATGGATTAATACCAATTCAATAGGACGATCAAGAAAAAGAAGAGGAATAGTGGGAGATTAATAATTTCATCAATTCCTGGATTCTTAATACCGTCGAGTCTTCCCTCCGATTTTCGGTGAATTATTTAGAAACAGCTGATGAGTTATAGGCTTATTTGAAAGAGAGATTCTTGGTTGGTAATAGTGTAGGAAAGTATGAATTGATGGCTACTCTAGCCAATTGCAAACAATGAGGATACTGTTAGTATATGCCCTAAGACCAATTGACTCACATTTATGATTTATGAAGCATGTATTTTTGAATTGTATTTTATGCTCTTGGTCATCAAGTATGTGACTTGATAGTAAAACCCTTATGGCTAATAAAATACTATTCTTATTTGTCCCTAGTATATTACATCTTGTAAACTAGTGTGAAGTTGATTGATGGTCAAGTTTTACTGATCATGAATATGAGATATAAAATCAATTCATAAATACATATTGAGAATATTGTATTGGACATGACCCAAAGTGAAGAAGAAATATTGCATGGGTTTAAGTTATAAGTATTTCTTCTCAGTTTTATATTTGGTGTCCTTCGACCTAATGTTTCTAATGTTTCTTGCATGGGGAGAAAAATATGTTTTGACATAGTCAAACATCACTTTTAATTAGGTGATCATTATGATTATTGGTAGGCTTATTTTCTCGTCATGGCTTGAATATTGGAGATAGTGAAAGGAATTTGTCCCTCTCTTTTTAGAGAGAGATATCCATGGGCCCCTTGATAAGGAAGACTGGAAAATATGCATGGCCATGCTCAAATAAGTATTAATAAGGTGTTATTAATATTATTTGTTGGAACAGTCTGCCTGGTGATCAAGTAAATGGTTAATTAAGTTTTATAAGGATGACTTGATCCATGCCTTATACTTAATTAGGATATCGTGTGACAAAAGGACTAAATATTAAATCCGATGCTAGGTTATTATTATATTTACTTAACTTGGGTAAGCATAATGTCTTGCTAGAGGCCGCTTATGTTTTGTGAATAAATGTCTAGGACATTTTTCATTCACTGCCAACGTTAAGTGAACCTACAGGGTCACACGCATAGACGATCTTGTGAGCATAATGTCCACTTTCAATGTATCTAGATTGTGTCCAGATTCGTTGAACGTATACAAAAGGGGAATCAGATTCGATATTGTATTTTCTGGTAGGTTAGTAAGTAATTAATTTTATTTAACAGAATGGAATTAATTACTTAATATTACTCATCCAACCATTGAATGATTATAGGAATAGACGGACGAGATTAAACTGTCAGTAGATGACAGTTAGGGTTTTGATATTGACAGCTATAAAAGGTTATGTTAACCTTTTCTTGGTGGCCGTCCTTTATCTGAGTAAAGAAAAACAAAACTCTAAACCCTAGAACGGCGATATAGTATCTCATCTCCTCTCTCCGAAATACGACTGATTACCAGATAGTCAGGATCAGTTCTGAACAGTTTTCAGAACACAGGAGGGGCTAGCATCCCGATCACTTGCAGAGGAGTTCGTCGCGTGGATACCAGTAGAGGGCGAAGCGTACAAAGCAGTGCCTCCACAACGAACAATCAAAACATTGAGGTAATTTCTCTCCAATCGGTTTTTCTAGTATGTGCAGATCCTGTTGGTGGATTTCCGTAGTTTTATTTTACTTTTTTTTTTGCCTACGGATTTCAACTGATACTTAATAAACGTGTACTACTCACGTTTGAAGAAAATATGGGACGAGTTGAAAAACTGTATCTAACTACCATCAACCATCGATGCTGAATTATTTTCCATGATCACAACGGAGAGGGATGAGGAGAAAAATTTTCAATTTCTTTATAGGTTTGAATCACACACTTTATGGAATGGTTATATGTGTTATATTGTCTACATTTTTTTGTGTTATTTTCATTATTTTACGATGTTTTTAACATATAAAATGCATATTTAGACGATTACCCTTTATTCTTGTCTTAGGTGCTTTCTAAAGGAGAAAACGATGAAAAGAAATGAAATGACTAAAATGAAGCAGACAACATAAATGAAGAAGACCTAGCGCGTAGGTAGGTCCTAGAGCCTCAAGCAAAGAATGGGAAAAACCCTATCGGCTACGGTAGATGACCCCTACCGCCGACGTTATGTCTCGACAACACAACAACAAAAATTGGATGAAACCCTATTGCAGACGGTAGGGCTCGACCTACCATGCGTGGTAGGTCTTGGCTGTAGCAGTTTTAATTTGTTTTTAAATGTATTTACTATAATTTTTTATTGATAAGTATAGAGTTCTATCCTTAAGGCTTAGAAAGGTGACTAGGGACAACCTAGGCTAGAAAATTCTCCCAAATTCAATCTCAATTAGGTAGGAATTAGTAGGAAAACTAAAATAGAATGCTTACAGATCAAGGATTAAAGATTAAAAGGCGTAAATTTGGGCTTCAATTGGGAGACTCGAGAGATGAGCTCGGGCGATGTTCGCGATCGTGATTCGGCTTCAACCTTCTCCTAAACTTTCTTTTTTCTTTCTTTTTACTGAATTAATGTTTAATTTTAGTTTCAATACAATGTTTAGTGGCTAGATTTTTATGTTTGGATGAGGGTTGAACCTTAATACTTGATTACTTTTCAATTGAGTTGTCTTCCAATTACGTTTTGTTGCAATTTAATTTGTTGCGAACTTATATTTATCGCAAGGGTGTTCAGAATTAAAAAAAGGAAGAGCATTCTAAAGCAACAAATTGGGGATTTATTGGGGCAATAGATTAGAGATATGAAACTGCACTTTTAGGTCATTTAAATCTCCTATAATTACTACACTTATAATTCGTTAGGGAGAGAAGAGATTCTCCTCTAAGGGTTAGTGAGTAGGATGATTTTGCCTAGAGATAAGTATTGCCTAACTAGCTATAATAACCCAAATCGATTAATTCAACATCATTTTCTATAATGTTTTTCCAATTGAACTAGTAACAAATCTTAAGGGGATTCCAACATCCAAACTCTTGCTTAAATAGTTTTTAAACTCTTGATTTTTCTTGTTTTGTTCACTTTAGTTGTTAAAACTAGTTTTTAGTATTTCAGTTCATTCTTCTCCAAATCACTCTTTAGACTAAATATTAGAGAGAGTGATTAGTACTTGAGCCTTTGTCGTTCCTAGAGATTCAACATTCAGGTATAGCTTAATTACTACAGTGATATGGCCACTTGCTTGTTACTCTAGTCCTTAGGTTTTTTGCATTGTTGCCGAGGAACGACAACTTAAGGAATATCGTCTTTATAGTGCTTTAGTCATTTTTATTTTCTTGTTTTGTTTTTTCTGTTTTTTTGAATTGTTCTTTGTCTTTGTATCCCTCAATCCAAAATCATAGTGATCAAGTATTAGATCTTATCTTGTGTTTATTGTTTTGATTCAGTTTGCTTTGTTCATTATTCTTGTTCTGCTTGGATGTTCGTGGTATGAATATTAGGAATTTAGCTTATTATCTTTGGAACCTGTATTGATTTCTTATCCAATTATTTTTTTTTAGGTTTTGCAGAATAAGATATGGATACCAATGATGCCATAGAAGCTTGACTCGCAGCAACATTAGAACAAATGATGGAGAATAGTGTAATTCCATATCAACATACGCATTATCAGCAGGCCATATTCTGTACCTTCTATAACGTAGGGCATCAAATTCATGAGTGCCCTAGCAGGGGTACTCCTTGGGGGCAAACAGAGTCTATCCAAGGAAACTGGCAAGGGTACAAACGTATCCTAACTCGTACAGTTCGAGTTGAAGGAATCAACTAAATGTTCCTTAGGGAGGTCAAGGTCAAAGAAGACAACAAGAACTCCTAGGCTTTTAGAGTGGAGGCTTCACCCAATCTTCACTATACAATAATACTCCACTAGTACACCCAGCACACTAACGGTCTAACCTGGAGGATCTTGTTTCTTGATATATCACTTCAATAGACACTGGCGTGAAAAGCATGAAAGTAGTCCAGAGAACCAAAATGCCTTCCATCCACAATATAAAAGAGTCAAATCGAGTTGTTGCCAAAGATGGTCGCTGAAAGTCCACTTGGTAGTTTACCTAGTAATACGGAGCGGATTCCAAGAAGCATGCAGAGACGGTCACTTTGTGGAATGTAAAATAACTAGTGATGATATCTCTCATAGTTGTGGACGAAGAGAAGGAAACTGCTCAAGTACCAGAGAAGTCAACTTCCCCTGAGGAAGAGGATGTTCTACAAGGAAAGTCAGAAATGAGGCATGATGATCTCCCAAGACTCAAAGAACCTCTACGGCTACAAGTGTGGTGGAAGAAAGTTTGAGAGATGAGTGCTCAATAGGAAATAAGAGTGAGTTTGAGAAAGGTGAGTAAGAAAAAGAAAATGAGAGTCTCATGCAAAGTCAGAAGAATCATACAGAAGAGCGACAAGAAACACAGGTAGATCCTGTCGAAAAGAGTGAGGAACTGAACTTCCTTACTAACAAAACTCACTCTTTTCTTGTTAAGGATTCTTAATATGTGTTGGAATTATGGAAGTAAACCAAGGAGAATGAAGAGGGGAGGAGACATCTCATGGACTTTGAAGGCAATTGCAAGAGTGTTGGAAAAAAAATACCTTTATGCTTTTGAAAATCGCGATTGAGTTTTCTTCAAACTTATCCCTCATTAAACTTTTGTTTTCCTTTCAAGTGTTAAAATTGTTCATAATTTATAATATCTTTCTTGAGCTTGTCTTGAGTTTTTAATTTCTCTTCTTGTATTGGGCTTCAAATTCTTTCATTTCCATTACAAGGTGGTCATACACAGTCATCACTTGAAGTCGTACTTCGGAAAGGACATAGCAAACCTTCAGAAGGAGTTCCTTGTTCTCCAAAACGGTTAAGAGTAGCTCTTGCATGAATGTTGTTTATGTAATTGTATCATCGCATCATGTTATGTCTTCATTCACTTTAATTCATTTTGTTATTGCTGTTGTTGCAAGGTGTTCTTGGAGAGATGATCGCTTGCTTAAGACCCACTTCAAGCATTAAACAAGTAAACAACGTTAACATGCATGTAACAGGGTCCAACATGCCAGAAAAGAAGATAAATTGAAGTTTGAGCAGAACCCTACTATGGACAGTAGGGCCAGTGTTAAGGAAGAATCGGTTGGCAGAAGTCACCGCGGACGGTAGCCTTGACCTTTCGTACGCGGTAGGGTCCCAGGCAGCTGCATTCTAAAATTTGTAAAACTTCCCAGCGGAGCCTCGATGATATGTCATTCATAGAAATGGTCAACTCTTCCGAAATTAGGCAAGGGTTGTTTGTTTAATCAACCAAAGGATAACCCCCCTAAACCTCTCACCTCCATTTTTCTTTATTTATCTTCTTCTACCTTTGTAGTTATTCCTTTATGTTTCATTTACAATTTTTGCTTCCTTCTCTTATTTTGTCTTTGTGTGGGGATGGATTCCTAATATGTTTACTCACTTTATATCTGCAAGATTGCTTCTCATGTATGTGTTTTGTCTTTTTTTTTGGTAAATTTGGCCCCCACATTGAGGACAATGTGGTTTTAAGTGTGTATGGGGGGGAAGAGGTATTTATATCTTTTTATTCCTTTTCTTTCTTTCTTATGGTTTTAACTTTTGGTTCCTTATTTGAAAAATCCGAAAAAATAAAAAAATTGAAAATTCAAAAACTTTTAGTTCTTTCCCTTTACTATTACTTAGAAAAAAAGCCAAAAATATTTTTGTTTTGCTACTTTTAGTAGAGTACAGAACTGCAAAACCATTTAGGAATTTAAAAAAGGCATATTACTTGTTCGCTTTGAAAACCACAATTACTAATTTTCTTACACGATCAATGATTATCATGCACTTGTAAGTGTCAATTAGTAATAGAAGCTGAGGAATCTTAGGGAATTAGTAAACTGAGAATCATTGTTTGGTCTATGCCTGCATTTTTATAGTTTTCTGTCATTGGAAGCAAAGAGTTTTGGTCTAGGATTGTCCCGGAAATGATGGTCTTCGGCCTTCACTTTACCGTTTGTGCCTTTCTCGCCAAATCCTTATATGAAATCAAACCCTAGTTCCCTTTTTTTGCCTTCATGCCAAGGGTTTCAATTCCTTATTTTCTTTGCTCTTTAAAACTCGTAGTACATAAAACCTTAATTCGTAGAGCTAATGTCTACAATATAATTTTAGCCATTTTAAGTGAAGAAAATAGATAAGCATGGGGGGTAAAGGAGTGAAGAAAGAAAACTTTGTATATGAAAAGGGTATTTTGTGTATTTCAATAGTCGGTACATGTTGCTGTTGAAAAGAGAGAACAAACTGATGTTAAAAGAAATGAAGAAATCACAAAAAATAAAGAAAAAAGATGAGTGTTTATTTTATCGTTACGGTTAATTTTAAAAAATATCGAGCATCTCTCTCTTATACTTAGGAATTCATGCGGATCTTAAGAAAAATGTTGTTAGTTGGGGTTGTGCATTAATGGCACAAAATAGGACGTTCAAGGGTGAGTGAGAAGAGTGAAAAATGGCTAGGAAGTCGTTATGTAAGTTTGTTATCTTTCCTTTCAGTTGCATTAGCTCTTGTTCAATAGTTTTTGTTCTTCCTTTACCTTTTTTTGACACCCTATTCATGTCCCAAGCCTAAAATTACAAGTAAAAAAGTTTACCTAATCTTGGAAAGACCTGGAATAGGACTCAGAGTGGATTAGTAAGAGAAAATATGAGTTTGTTGTGCATCGTCCCTTAAAATTATTTCACTGTGCTAATTACATGATATTCCTTATCTTCTATGAAAAGTGGCATGATAATCCACACACACATAAACTGTTGATCTGTAACATTTTTTATTGGAAACTTATGGTGGATTAGTGATTATAGTCATTCGTCTATTTTGATTTATCTTTGGAGTTGAGTAGTAAAGTGTTCTATTGAAGTGGTCATTTTCTTAGTTTTTGTCTGTTTTTGTCATGGTTTTGTTTTGTTTGTGTTATTTCTGGTACCATGATTTGTAGCCAATCTGTGATTTTAATTATCTTAGGTCAGTTTTTCTCATTTTTCGTGCTTCGATTTCTTCGAACTAGGTTTTAAATTCCTCTATTTTTTCTATTTGTTTGTGTTGCTTGAGCGCAAGCAACGAATAAGTGTGGGGCCATTTGATATGCACAAAATTTTCTAAATTTCTGTATGTTATTTTCATTATTTTACGATGTTTTTTCTATATAAAATGCATATTTTAGACTAATACCCTTTATTCTTGTCTTAGGCACTTCCTAAAGGAGAAACAACAAAAAAATAAAAATAAAAAATGGCTGAAAAAGGTGTGAAAAAACGAAAACGAAGCCAACGACATCATGAAGAAGACCTACTACTTAAGGTAGGCCAACCTACCGTGAATGGTAGGTCCTGGAGCTAGAAGCAAATAAAGGACAGAACCTTATCGGCAAGGGTAGGCTACCTCTATCGTCGACGATAGGTACCAACGACACAAGAGCCAAATTGGACAGAACCCTACCGTGAATGGTATGGCTAGACCTATCATGCATGGTAAGTCACGGCTGTAGCAGTTTTAATTCGTTTTTAACTCTATCTAATGTAATTTTTGATTGATAAGTAGAGAGTTCCGCCATTATGGCTTAGAGAGGTGATTAGGGGTGAACCTAGGTTAGAAATTCCCCTAAATTCAACCTCAGTAAGGTAGGACTCAGTAGAAAAAAAAATAAAAAATTGAATAATTAGAGACCAAGAATTTAAGATCAAAAGGAGTAATTTTTGGCTTAGTTGCAACTCAAGAGATGAGCTCGGTTGACGTTCGGGATTGCGATTTCGGCTTTAACCTTCTCCTAAGCTTTCTTTCCATTCTTTTTACTAAATTCAATGCTTGATTTTAGTTTTAATACTATGTTTAGTGGCTAGATTTTTATGTCTGGATGAGGGTTGAACCCTAACACTTATTACTATGATTTTGATTGATTTATTGAATTCGATATTTGTTTTAAATTGAGTTGTTTTCTAATAGCATTTTATTTCAATTTAATTGTTGCAAAGTTAGATTTATTGCAAGGGTGTTTGGAATTGAAAAAGGAAGAGCATTCTAGGCAACCAAGTGGGGGTTAATTAGGGCAATAGATTAGAGGTATGAGATTGCATTTTTAGGTCCTTTAAATCTTTTATAATTACTGTACTCATAATTTTTTAGGGAGCGAAGAGATTTTCCTCTAAGGATTGCTGAGTAGGGTAGCTTTCACCTAGAGATAGGGATTATCCTATTAGTTTTGATGAGCTAACTTAGTTAATTCAACATTGTTTTCTATAAAGTTTTTACAATAGAACTAGTAAGAAGAATTAGGGAGATTCCAAAATCTAAACTCTTGCTTAAATAGTTTTTATACTCTTGATTTTCCTGTTTTGTTTACTTTACTTGTCAAAACTAGTTTTCAGTGTTTTAGTTCTTTCTTCTTCAAATTATTTTTTAGATTAGAAAGTGCGATTAATACTTGAGCCTTTATTGTTCCTCGAGATTTAATACTAGGGTATAGCTCGATTACTATAGTGATAAGTCCACTTTCCTGTTAATCTGGTTCTTAGGTGTAAACCCTCAGTTATTAAAACTCATACACCAAACAGTGAGGTCGAACATCATTCAACAATAGCCGGTGCTGAGAGTGAAAACTCTCACTGCTAAAATCTGTAGGCAAGAGCAACATAAAAATATTGCTCGAATTTCAATGGAGGAGGAACACGGTGGTGCTGGTGTGGCGTTCGTCACTACAAAATCTCTGTTGTAAGTGACTCCTTCCCATTTCATATGTTCCCACGGCAACAAAGCTGACACCAATATTGGAAATTTTTTCCAATTAGTACGTAATTATTTCCAATTGTGGCCTAAAGTTGGCCAAAGTAGCGGCAGCAACAATTTTCATCCCACTGGATGCGACAATGGTGCCTATAGAGGCCAAAACTTCAGTGGCCAGTTTAGTGGTTGAGGCTGAGGACGAGGAAGAAGCCCTATATGCCGAGGTCGTACGTCGCAACTGCAAGGTAATGGAGGTTGGGCTCATGTAGCCACCATAAATGATGGAGGAAGAGAACTCACCAACAACCATGGTGAACTCGCCAGAGTTCCTGGGAATTTCCCGAGCCTGTCAACTGTACGATGGTATCCTTTGATGACTTTTCTCAACAATTCTAATCATTCCAATTCTACCCTTTTCGATAAACTTTGATGACTTTTCTCAACAATTCTAAAAATTCCAATGATTCCAATTTGTGGATTTTATATTCGGATTGTTCTCACTATATGAATGGTAGGAAGGATATTTTGAGAAACTTAAATTCCATATCACAATATACTATTAGTTTACCTAATAGGGCTGGGGCTGTTGTTTTACAAGAAGGGATTGCCTATTTAAGTGTGGAACTTACAATTTAAGTGTGCTATTTATACCAGAGCTTATGTGCAATTTAATCTCTTTAGCTCCCTTAGCATGTGAAAATCATTGTTTTATCACTTTGTGTGATCAATTATAATAAGTGATATAGTACCGTACCTCGATAAGGCCGATTGGAGTGGGTGAGTAGAGGAATAGATTGTTCTTTTACAAACTATTGTCGTTATCTTTTCTATATACTTGTTCTATTTCTAGTACTTTTTCTGATTTGAATAAGTTGTGAATAAAGGTTTGGGACACACGTCTGTTAATGTTTCTAAGGATTTTACTAATAACTTTCCCGATTTTATTATGTGCTAAGCAAACACGTGAATATCTTCCTTTAGGTATAAATAATGCATGTGTAATTTTTTATTTGGTTCATCTTGATTTTTGGGCCCATATAAATCTGTGTCGACTATTGGTGCAATTTATTTTCTCACCATATTCATGACTATTTTAGGGTTGTGTGGATATGTGCTTAATTTCTAAGAAAAAGTGAAGTAGCTTCGGCTTTAAAGGAATATTTTGAGATAGTTAAAATGAAATTTCATAAAAATGTTAAAATTTTGCGACGTAATAACTGGGCAGAATTTATTTTCTTAGAACCATATATTTTGAAACATGGGATTATACACCAAACAACCATTGCTGGGACATCGCAACAAAATAGAAGGGTGGAGCAGAAGCACACTCATATTCTTAATGTGGCACATACTTTACGTTTCAAAGGTAACTTACTGATACGACTCGGGATGCACAAGAGACGGTGGAATTATTACAAGGACCGATCACAAGGGCAATGGCTATAAAGATGGTGGACGAGCACAAAGGGATGTTAGCATTATTTGAGAAGAACTTTCAAGACCCTTCTTGGAATGCTTTGGAAGGAGAATATGAAGATCAAAGAAGCACCAAAACATTTCTAATATATACGGTAAAAGAAAGGGAACCAAAAGAAGCGAGAGTGGAAGACTTAGAATAATATGAATCGGGTTGACCAACGATAATGAATCGGTTCATGGTCCAAGCACAAGAGCAAGGACAAGAAGATCAAGGCATTTGTTGCAAGTTTGTTGCAAGTTTAGCATGCTTTAATTGAAGAACCTTAATGTTTCAAGAAGACAACAACATGCTTGCTTAAAAGATGGAAGCGTTGAAGAGCAAAGTTGATGAGTTTGAAGTTCAAGAAAAGCATCCCAAATTGGCTATGTGTTGAGGAGAAAACCTACCCTACCACCACAGCAGGTCGCCCCTACCATCGTAAGTAGGCTTCTGCCGGGGGGCACCTTTGAAGTTTGCCACCTATCGTCGATGGTAGGTCACACCCTATTATCATCGATAGGTCCCCGGGATGGATTTTTGTAACCGCCCTTTTGGGCAGGAATTTGTTGTGCAAGTTGAGTTTTCACTTCCTAATTGAGGGGTTAATGTGTAATTGAAGTCCTTAAACATTAGTTAAGCTAGGGATAAGACCTTAGTCTTTAAATACCCTTTTATAACCATTGTACTAAACTAATTGCAGGCTGAAATTTATTTCAGAGTGCGTCTCTTTGTTCTCTTATGGTTCGTGACCCTTGATTAGCGAAGGGTTCTAGTCCTTAGTAGTGAGTAAATGAATGCCTTAGTATGAAGAGTTTATGGAATTCAATTGTTCATCTCAATTCCTTTTGTTGATTGAGTCTAGGATTTGTGTTCTTTATCCAATTGATTCTAGGTCTTCTATATTGTGTGTTTGGGGTTTTGAGGTGTTTGTTGCCTTAAGGCTTTAATCATCAATTAGGAAAGAGCCTTGACCTCTCAATGCTTGGGTTTGTGAAGCATTTCTCCTCATAGGTTTTCATTTGAAGTTGGAGCTTCAAATCCTCAATAGAAGTACTTCAAATCAAGCAGGAGATCTTTGGAGAGATTTGGATCCAATTCTTCAAGTACAAGAGGATTCATATCAATTGGTATCAGAGCACCCTCTATTTGAAAGGAAAATTGACTTGTAAGTGAATTAAATTGGTGAAAATAGAAAAAAAGGTTAAAGTACTTGATGATCAAACAAAAATATAAAAGAAGATTATGTAAAAGTAGTACTGAATAATTAAAAATAAAATTGTGCTGACATTCTATTGCAATTCAGTTGTGAATTTTCGAATTTGATGATGAAACTTTGTGGAGATGTTTTACTATTATTTATGAATCCTTTGAGATAAGTTTTGTTTAATTTGGAGGTCATTTTCTTGATCAATTTAATGAAATTGTGAAGTGTGTCTCGGATTCGTCATGCAGAAAAAACGTTGTTTGATCTGAACGTAACTTGTACTATACTGATCCAACTTGAACTAAATTTGTTCGCACATTCATCGTCTCTGAATAAGGAAGCTTCGTGAATTTGTCTCATTTGATTTTGTTTTGTCGTTTTTGAGTTATTTCTATTTTAGTGTCAGGGTTTCAATCTCCCCTGTTTCTTGGAAATTTTGTTTTTGCATTCTTATGCACTTGGTTTAGCTTTATTGCTTTGATTTGATTTGTGTTTGATTTCTACATGATTCCTTGAGTGCTTTTAATCATTTTTTGATGAACAATTATACTTGTTGGTTTATTTCCATAAATTAAATTCTTTGAAACTCTTACATATCATGTGTTTGATCTTTTCTCTCTTTGAACACTTTCCAACTAAGTGCATTGATTGTTTGCTTGCTTGGGATTGATGCACTTGGTTTGAGTTGGATAAGAAGTTTGAATGATCTATAAGAGACTAGAGTGTTGAGTGTTTGGAAAAAAGGAAAGAGGATGAGCTTATCTTGATAAAAGCCAACAAGAGTACAAACACGAGTGAACTTGAGTGATCATCAAAGAGTGAAACACTTAGGGAGTGATTGGAAGGACATTGTTTTGCTTTTCTTACCTTTTTTTTTCAGGTTTAAAATAATAAGTAATTGAGTACAATCGGTCTAATCCATCATGAAACTGATGGAAGTAAAAAGCAAACAAGAGGATTATCAGTCTAAACTTACAAGAGATATACATAGTTTTCATCATGGTGGTGGCAATGGATTCAATGCTTATAATGGGAACAAACATGGAAATAGAGATTTCACTTCTAGAATTTATCATGGAGTTGGTAACTTCTCTTCTTGTAATGAATCTTTTGAGCACACTTCTTATGATAAATATGGGGGTTATGGAAGAGATACTGCTAAAACATAATTATTATGAGCATAGTCCTTATGATTGTTATGAATGGGTATCATAATAGCTATGGAGGAGAAGTTTACTTTGAGAGCTTATATGATGAAAATGTCTATGGAAGGGAAAATAAAAGTAAGCATGTAGGCCATCTCAAATGCCGTGTGGAAGACAAAGTTGTTAATCTTATTGTTGATGGTAGTAGCTTTGTTGATGTGGCTAGTACTTACCTTGTGGAAAAGTTGAATTTATCTCTTCTTAAACATCCTAAGCCTTATATAGCCATTGGTCAAATGATAATAAAGGGATCAAAGTCACTAAGCAAGTGTAGGTGTCTATCTCTAAGGAACATGTAAGTTGATGTGTTATGTGATGTAGCACCCATGCAAGCGGGTCATTTATTGTTGGGAAGTCCTTGGATAATGTTAGGAAAGCTATATATAATGGGGAAAAGAATTCTTACAACCTCATCAAAGATGGCAAGAGATTCATTCTAAATTTTTTAGCTCCTCATGAAATTTATGAAGAGTAAAAGAAGTTGAAAGTAAGGGTAAGAATATTTGATCAAGAGAAAAAGGCAAAGAGCATTGTAAAGGCTAAAAGATGCGGAGAAATGCAACTTTCCACGCCATCTCAAAGGGTTGCAAAGATTAGATGCATGGAACCATCAATTATTAAAGAAGATCCAAAGGTCAAAGAGCTTGCACAAGCTAAAATTGAAGAGAGTCTTAAAAAAATGTTGAGGATGAGACATGTTGAGGACCTTTGTTGTAACATGAATGAGAAGAGCATTAAAATTAGAGAAAAAAGAAAGAGTGGAAGAAAAAGAGAGATTGGTAGAAAGATCATGTATCTTTGGTTCTATCTCTATCATTTCAAAAGAGAGTGAACTTCTAGAGTGCTCAAAAGAGAAAGGAAGTGAGTTTGAGAAAAGAGAGAGTAAAAGAAAATAAGTGCTTCTTTGAAAATCAAGAGAGTGAAAAAGAAGAGCAAAGAGATAGTTGTATTTGAAAAGAGTGAGGAAGTGAATTTCTATACTAAAGACACTAACTCTTTCTTTGATAGTGAATTCCTATATGTGTAGAATTTTGATGATTCAAGTAAGGATGAAGCTGGAAAGCTTGCCTACAAGTCTATCAAGACCATAAATTTCTTTCCTTCTAATGATTACTTGTTCTTTGAGATATATTTTAAGGAAATTAAGTTGTTCTCACATGTTTTCATGGAAAATGGATATGAATTTTACTTTCTCCACTCTCTTGGAACATTATTAGAAAAGAAAGATTTCTTAGAGTTTAATTCCTTATTTTGTGTAATTCCTAGAATTCATGAATATTATGATAATGTTGTGAAACATATTTCTTGTATGCTAGGAATAGAAGACAAAGGAATTAACATGGAGAAGGATCTTGGAGCTATTCTTGAAGAATTACCAATAAGCTTATCTCTTAACCCTTCTCTTATGGGGCATGAAGTTTCTTTTGTGCAATTAAAGTTGTTTTTCGCATCTTATCTTTCTCATGTGAGCATATATGGAGATCTTTGTGCCTTTTCTTTTCTTCATGATCTCTTTCTTACTATGCCTTATATGTCTAAATATCTTTCTTCTCATGTTTTTTCTTGAAAAATTCTTGGTTGCATAGTGGTTCTATGTTTGATCTTTCTTATTATAATTTTGGAACTATGAATAATGCTTTCATTGAATCTATAGTTGTTGGTTTGATATTAGAGGGTGTTTTATTTGATGTTTTACATGTTAAGTGTTTATAAAAGTTTGTTGTGAATGTTAACTATTTTTCTTCTTTCTTTGATATTTTTATGGAAATTCATAGTGATTTTATATTTTTAAATCAACTTATGTTGTTTGTGAGTGATCAAGTGGAGTTGTTTTGTGATGAACAAAATTTTTCAAATGTCATTATACAATTGGTTTCTTGTTGGTTTCAAGGGTACTAGTTCGTAGTATTGAGCAATTGAATGCCTTAGTATGAAGAGTATGGAATTCAACTGTTCATCTTGATTCCTTTTGTTAATTGAGTCTAGAGTTTATGATCTTTATTCAATTTAATCTAGGTCTTCCATATTGTGTGTTTGGGGTTGTCAAGTGTTTGTTGCCTCAAGGTTTTAATTATGAATATAGGAAAGAGCCTTGACCTCTCAATGCTTGGTTTTGTGAGGCAGTACTCCTCATAGGTTCTTTATTGGAAGTTAGTGCTTCAAATCCTCAATAGAGGTACTTCAAATCAAGGAGGAGATCTTGGGAGAGATTCGGATCTAATTCTTCAAGTACAAGAGGATTCATATCATAGAAGGCTCCAAATCACAAGTATGGAAAGAATAAGGCTTACCACTTGCTGCAGGGTCCCTCTACTGTCAACGGTAGGCTTCTGTTTGAAGAATGAGAAGGGACCTACTACCTCGCATCAACGGTAGTCTTAGCTTGGAGAAAATTGAAGGCTTTTTAAGCCCTTTTGACCCCTCATTTTGATTTCTTAACTCCTTTTGACTTGTAATTAAGTGGCTTAAGAGTCCATCTGCTTTCTTTAAGTTAGATTAATAGCTAAGGTTGGATGTTAATCACTTAAAAACCTATATGTACTTCTCTTGCAGCCATTTGAACGCATAGAATGAAATGTATGAAATTTTGAGTGTGACCTAGTGTTTTATGGTTTCTTGTTCTTCCTTGTAAAATAGGGATTCCTAATTGTAAAATCAAGGGAAGGAATTCTTGAATCTTCATTCCAGAGTTCTTGTTCTTTCTCTAAATTCCTATATTTTCTTGAGGTGCTAGCTCTATAACAAGTATTGCTTGGAGTTAGGTTTCTCGTTGTGAGTGGAGAATAGGTGAGGCTTCTCATAGTCCTTGCTGATTCTCCCTCTAGATAGAAATGTTTTCTTTTTGTTTTCCTTAGTCCATTCCTGCCATTTTCCCCTTTAGATTATCCATTCCTCATATAAAATTCTTCAAAGTCCCTCTTGAAGAGAGAGAGAGAGAGAGAGAGAGAGAGAGAGAGAGAGAGAGAGAGAGAGAGAGAGAGAGAGAGAGAAGCATCTTGGGAAGGAATTGGATTTCATTCAAGCTTGGGGAAGTTCATATCTACCTAAGAAATTTTGAGGAATGTGTTTCGATAGTCGATTACCTCATAAATTTCACTCCCTTATCTTTTTTGAAAGGAAACACCCTATAAATTGTTACATGAAAATGTACGGTCTTATTGTCATATTAGTAGTTTAGGTGTATGTCTTGTTTTCATTCATGATCATGATTTAACTATGGATAAGTTTCAGGCTCGGAGTCATGTTTGTGTTTTCCTTTGGTATCCTTTTAATAGGAAAGGTGGCGTGTTTATGATATGGAAAATAAGAAATTTAATTTATGAAAAGATGTGGTGTTCGATGAAACAAAATTTCCCTGTGGATCCTTGGCGCATGAACACCCAACCAATTCTTCTAATTTTTCAAGGATGTACAACTTTGGCAAAATCTATTTGGGTTGTCAATTTATTTCCACAAACTCGCGGGACAAAGAAGTTTCTATGAGGCTAAGCAATCTACAAGCCCATATAGGGACGACGCCTCACGTGCTTCAATTGATGTTGCTCCATCAACATCTGGCCCCCATCTTTGGATGGCACACGGATCGCATTGTCAGAGGGAGTTGACTCCTCAATCAAGGACAAGGATCACTCCTATGGCCCAAATGTTTCAACCCAATCATTTGGATAAGCTACAACCATCTCTTCACTTAGCCAGATCCAGCCGTTATTATTCCCAATCCAATTGACCAACTTTCTTCAGAAAATATATCAACGAATGTGTCTTCTGCTATTTCGTTTTCATAGTCAACACGAAAAAGTACTAGAACTAAAACAATTCTTACTAAGTTAAGGGATTACGATTGCAACATGATTTGGCCTTCCTCACAGATAACCCATTCTTCAACTACTCATTCCACTTCTTCGAATCTCGCAGGTAAGTCCCGCTAACCTATAACATATTTTTTTGAATTATGACAAATTTTTCCCTGCACATCGACATTTTTTAGCCTCCATTACAGTAGAAACTGAACCTATTCAATATTCTAATGTTGTTTCTCATCCTAAGTGGTGTACTACTATGAAGCAAGAAATTCCATTTTTAGAAGATAGTGGGACTTGGACTTTAACCTCTTTATCCCCCGTAAACGATCTCTCTCTTGTAAGTAGGTTTATCTAATCAAGTATAAAGTAGATAGGACGATTAAAAATACAAGCCTGTTTTTTTCTTTGTAATACCCAGACAGAGGGTATTTATTTTAAAGAGACCTTTGCTCCAATCGCGAAAATAATCATTGTTCAGACAATATTATCCGTTGCTTTCGCTCGCAAAGGGCCCATTCATCATATGGACGTGTATTATGCTTTCCTCCATAGTGACATAGAGGATGAAGTATCCGTCCCCCACCAGGTCTCCAAACCTCTTTTCCCAGCCAATTTTGCCGCCTGCAGAAATCTATACATGGTCTTCGATAGACGCCTCGTTGTTAGTTCTCCAAACATTCCACTGTCTTGCTATGTGTGGTTTTACTCAATTTTACATCTAACTATTCTTTGTTCACTTATTTGAAGAATGGTGTGTTTTTCTGTGTTCGTATCTATATGGACGATCTACTTATTAGTGGAAATTCCTTTACTTCCATTACCAAGTTCAGGGAATGTTTAGGTTCCCATTTTCACATTAAGGACCTGGGCCCACTCAAGTATTTTCCAGAAATTGAGGTTGCTCACAATTCCTTAGAAATATATTATTATCAATGGAAGTACACCTTACATATTATCTTTGAGACTAGTTCGATGAGAGCTAAGCCAATATATACTAATTTGGAATAGAATCATCAGTTAGCTAAGGCATCCGAACCGTTCTTGAATTCACCGGACTCTTATTGTTGCCTGATTGAAAAGTTAATATATCTCGCTCTTACTCGTCCCGATCTTGCTTATGCAGTTCATATTCTTGCTCAGCTTATGTAGAATCCCTGATCTGCGTATAGGGAAACTGTGCAACGCGTCAAAAAATGTCTTAGAGGTTGTCTAAGTTGAGGTATTTTTCTGTGTTCGGATTCCCCCTTGGTGTTAACAACATCTTGTGACTATGATTGGGCTTCATGGCCTATCCCTCGGTGATTGGTGACAAGGTACAATGTTTCCTGAGCTGGTTCTCCGATCGTTTGGAAAACGAAGAACTAATACATTGTCTCCTGCTCTTCCGCAGAGGACGATTATCCTACAATGGCAATGCTTTTTGTGTGAATTAAAATGGCTCTCTTGTTTACTTCATGATCTTCATATCAATGTCACTAGTCTAATTCTCTTACATTGTGATATCAGACTGAACTTCAAATCGCCGCCAATCCTTTTCTTAAGAACGCAGCAAGTATATCAAAATCAACTGCCATTTTGTTCAAGATGCCTTTCAAGCCGGATTTATTTCTCCGCATTATCTTCGTAGTGAACTCCAACCTGTTGACATTCTTACCAAAGCCTATATATCCCACCCAATTTTATTCTTTAGCATGTGAGTTGGGCATTTGTGATCTTCATGCTCTAACTTGAGGGGAAGTACTGGAAGATATCTTCAGATATTTTCTAGTTGTAGTAAATTGTTTTAATCCCTGATTTTATGTGATTTGCTTGATTCTTTGTACAGCTATAGCTATAGTAGTTAGAGTCATAATTGTCTTATGTTTCCTTATTATTGGCTAGGTTAGTGGCTAGAATAGACTTGTTGTATATTTAGTATATATTGTACTTCTCTAATTACTTAATACATAAAACGAACGACTATTTTCCCCATTGGAAACTTTCAGTTTTTGCTCTATTTAATCAAAATTACTTGTTCCTAAGTTAGCATTTAGTTTGGACAGATATTCCAATCTATCTATATAAACTCTAGACAAACTCTTATAAGGGAGACTAGAATTTTATACAATATTTTAAGTCTTTGACTTGTTGAGTAGAAGGTTTCCTTCTTTTTCATTTTACTCTTATCTCTTTGGCAGATTTCTTTGAGTAGTAAGGGATATAAACTCTTATCTTTAGATGGATTCTTTTGGTGGTGAGTTTTTGTGTTACTTTCATATTGTTCACTTGTTCTTATTATTTCTGTTATCAGCGTTCTAGTAAACACAACAAAAACATTTATAATTATTTATTCATTTAACTAGTGTGATATCTTAAATGTCACAACTAATAAAAATAGAGTGATTAATAAGTCTTTTATCCAAGTATATGATCTAACATACAGGAGTCAAATCATTTGGTTATTATACAAAACTTTTTTCCCCAAAATATTGGGGAAACACAGTGCACAAAAGTTTATTAACCACAAAGGATCAATTCTTCAAATTAAACCCAAAGGACCTTTGCGCTCCAAGAAGGAATTAATTAGTCCATCCTCAAGCAACTATAGCTATACTAAAGCTAAGACCTCTTGGATTCATGTAACTAATCTTTCCCCTACACTTTAAGTTAAAATTGGGTCTATTAAACCCAACACCTAATTAGCTTGTGCAAGGAAGACCCCATTTAAGGCAAATACAATTTTGTAATACTGTGGATAAGAAATTTTGGTCAATTGTAGAACTCTTAGATCATCCCAAATCAAGTGATTCGAATAAAATCTAACTAAAAAAGATCACGCCCTCTATAGAAGTTTTTAAAGATGCTTGAAAGCTCTAGAACCATAAAATAATTATTCTAAAATATGATATCATCATAATTTATTAGCTACTTACAAAGGAGGCATAATGAGGTTTTTATAGAAGACCCCTACTCCTCTTCCCAACAAACTAGTGTTTAAAAGACCTAATCAACCATTAGTAAGTTAACCCTAAACTTGTAAATAAAGAAATTAAGAATTAATCCAAAATAACTAAAATTGACTAAATAATGCCATGTGGACTGGGCCTAGCTGGGTTCGGCCACTCTCTTTGTTAATTTTTCCATCTAGCCCAAGGCCTACTAGGAATGGTAGGGTGGGAGCCTACAGTCACTGGTAGGCTGTGTTTTTCAATCTTCATTACTTCTTTCGTCATCTCTGATGGCTAGGAGGTTTTAGTTTTATTTTATTAGGCTGTCTTGGAGATCTTGTAAATGCTTCAAAGACTTCAATTTGAACCTAGAATTCCTCATTGGAAGCGTTCAACCATGATGTCCTCAATTTTCTAGAAAACTAGTTGCTTCTTCGGAAATTGTTGAATGATCCTTTGTCGATTTCACATCACTTTATTGACAATTTGAATAATTCGTAAAAGGGAAAAGTTGGACCCAAATAGAAAAATGGAAAAAAAATATGGGTTAACATGGTGTCACAATGCATTACTCTTGTGAAATTTGCAAGTGCATAAATATCACGCAAATAATAAAGTAGCGAGTGAAGATCGTTCCACGAGGATTGCTATCTAATCAGAGAAATCACCTACTTATGACCAGACTTAAGAAAAAAATAAAGTTGATTGATTTGAACAAATGAAAACTAATAATGCAAATTAATGATAGACAAAAACTGTTTAAGAAAAGTTTATGATTAAAAATAGACTAAGGCGCCTCTAATCCAGTCTACTCCTTTTATGTCTATTCGTTCTTGATTAATTCTTGAACTGGTAAACAACAGAATTTCCAAATATAAGATAGACCCAATATCTTAGTGAAAAGCTCCTAACTCCATAATAAACAAATCGTATCTCTACATGATATTAATTATCTAAACCGCATATGCATTTGTGGATCCATAACGTTTGTTTCCTACTCATTAAAAACAACATACAGAAATTGAATATATCTCTAGTCAGTTTTATTATATGTTGTCATTATCCTAATCAAATTAAATCTAGTACTTCTGAGTATCTAAATTCAATTTATGAATGTTCAATACTTGATCATAAAATCGCAAGCATTAAGAATAAGTAATGAAATTAATCGAAATCAAGTGTAAAGATAAAATTTTTCAGATAAAAGAAACCATACCATAAATGTTTCGACCTTCAACTATAGGGCTGGGTACAAAAAGAATTAGCTAATCATAAAAAACAGATTAAGAAAGCCTAAACTAAAAGGAGGGTTTAGAAGGAGTGTGGATGAAGAACAACCCAAGTCTTCTCCCAAATCTTCTCTAAAAATAACATAACCTTATTCTTTAAGGTCCTATTTATAGAGTCTTGAAATCTAGGTTTAAATGAAAATAAAATAATAATCATGAGTTGAAAAGAAATCTAAAAAGAAAATAAAAAAGGAAAAGAGGTGCAACATGCTTAACTAAATTCGACGTCGGATTACCAATACACCAAAAACTTGACAAAAGATTTTCATAGCTGAAGAAGACGCAACTGATGCAGGATTTAGTTAATCAACTGTAAGATGCTGAGACGCATCCTAACAATTGCAATTCTCAATTCCAAATGCCACGTGCATATGATGTCCTGTAGTTTGACTTTTCCTTGTTTTTCTTTTATTTTTTTCCTCTTTTTATACTTTAATCCTCCAACTCTTCTTTGCTGTTCAATTTAACTAATTTGATCAATTGACTAGCCCGGCCGAGTCTAGCCACTCAACCTATTCCACTTCCTGTTTATGCCAAGAGCTACCAGAGACTGTAAGGTCGGAGCCTACTATTGCCGGTAAGCTCTAGTTTAGCTCCTCCTTTGCTTCTTCTGTCATATATGATGGCTCGGAGCTTCTAGTTTGTTCTTATGAATTTAATGTGTCTTATAAGTCTTGTAAACTCTTCGAAGCCTTCCAATTTAATTTGAATTTCCTCAATTGAAACTTCAACCATGATTTTTTCAATTCTCTACTTGTTCCTACGCAAATTATTGAACAATCATGGTGTGTAGCATTAGAATGGAATTGAACAATATAAACATTGCTAAAAAAAAAGCCAAATACCATCTAAACTAAAGAACAAGCAAGGACTCCAGAATTTTCTTGAAGGGTTTATGATAATGAAAATAGGTGTAAACAAAGAAGTTGAAAGTATAGCAATTCCAAGAAGGACTCTTCAATAACCATTAAAGGTTTACAAAAATTCTCCATATAGAAACACAATTAAAAGTATAGAAATCTTGTAATTCAAAGAAAAGGTTCATAACAAAATCTTTAGTTAGTCAAGATGGGCTTGTGTATTTCCTTCTATGAGAATTACTGTTTGTGATATTTTCGTGATAATCTAGAGTCTAAGGACTTGGGATATAAAGACTGTCATATTTTCTTAAGAATCACTCTTTAAGAATGAAGGAACATAAACTAGAGAGTCACAATATCTTACTAGAGATCCAGGGATGCTAGAAGTCATTGAGGAAGGTGATAGTACACTTAATTCTATACTCAATGATGGGTGCGAACATAGAGGGGTAGTTTAGTCATTAACACCTGTAGTTTAGTCATTAACACCTGTAGGGCATAGTTTTATTCCTGGGGTCAATATTTGAATATTCTGACAATTTTATTCAAATGAGAAATGACATATTGGACATTTTAAAAGACATTAACAAACGGTATTTTTGTCCCTTAGGTAGTTCAAGAAACCAATGTGATAATTTTTTAATCACTAAAAAATTATGAGAACTTGTTTAGAGAGTTTCTATTAATTATGCTCTCTTTATTAATTTATTAAATAAGAAAAATATAATTAATTAGACAAGAGTATTTAATTATTTAATTGGGCCCTAGCAATTTAAACCTTTAGGATTAGAAAAGGAAACTGTAGTTAACAATAAATTAGGCTTAACAATTAATTGTAACTATTGCATTTTAATTATTCAATTAAAACGCCTAAGGAATAATTATATTGGACTATAGAAAATATGATGAGCTCGAAGTTGAGCAAAATTTAAAAGCCAAAGCCCATTACTCCTAGTTGGGATTTATGCCCAAAAAGATTACCCGTTATGCAAAATTTAACGAATATAATAAAATGATTTATTTGTTACCACAGATCAATGAGTGGCTTTCTAATTACTAATTGTACAGGTATTTTTTGAGAATGTAGAACCTGAACTTGTGATGTTGGTTTCTATAAATGTACTATAACGGAAAGAAACTAAAGTCTACATACTACAGCATGGGCTAAGGCTTTATGGCATTTTGTACATGTTGGCGCTATACTTAGAAGAGTCCAAAAAGTACTCTTCAATAACCATTCAAGTTTTATAAGAATTCTCCATATAGGAACCTAAATGAAAGTATAGAAATCTTCTAATTCAAAGAAATGGTTAATAACAACATCTTTAGTTACTCAAGATGAACTTGTGTGTTTGCTTCCATGAGAATTACTGTTTGTGATTTTCCATGTAATCTAGAGTCTTAGGCCTTGGCATATAAAGACTCTAATATTTGCTTAAGGGTTGCTCTCTAAGAAAGAAGGAACATAAAATAGAGAATCTCATTATCTAACTAGAGATCTAACGATGGTAGAGATCATGGAGGAAGGTGATAGTACACTTAATTCTATACTCAATAATGAGTGCGAAGAGTTAGACACACATATATTCAGTAACGCAAATTACTAATCAACAAACAAACGGAAAAATCAACAATATCTTATGTACACCTTCTTCTTCCACGGATTCCAAAAGCATCGAATCTCCATCTACACATGGAGAATGATTGAAAACATCACAATTCAAATCCTCCACATCAACACACAACAGAACATATGTTTCGTCACAATTCTTCATTGAAAAATAAAAATTGCAGATGATGAACGTTGTTGATAATTAACATACCCTAATTGATTAAAGGAAATCACAAAAACATCAGAGATCGATGAAAGAAAATTACAAATGTGGCGGTGCAACAGAGATCGCGAGAAGAAAAAAATCGATTTCTGTTTTCAGGTAGAGGAAGCGCGTGGGTTTATAAAATTAAGGAGGATTTTTACTTATAATTAGATAATAAAACCTACTCAAAACAACGTTGTTTCACTAAACGGGTACACAATTATTGCATTTTAATTATGTTTTTAAAACGCTCAAGGATTAATTATATTAGACTATAGAAAATATGGTGAGCTCGAAGTTGAGCAAAGTCTAAAGCCAAAGCCCATTACACCTAGTTGGGATTATTGCCCAAAAAGATTACCCGTTATGCAATATTTATGGAATATAATAAAATGATTTATTTGTTACCACAGGTCAATGAGTGGCTTTCTCATGACTGATTATGCAAGAATACTTTGAGTATATAGAACTAGAACTTTTGATGTTAGTTTCTATAAGTGTACTACAAAGAAAAGAAACTAAAGTCTATATGCCACAGCATGGGCTAATGCTTATGGCATTTTTAAATGTTGGCGGAAATAGTGAAGATAAGGCTTATCTACTTAGATATACTATGGGTTAAAGGGACTGATGTACTTCGTACGTTCAGTAGATAAACCTAATTAGTTTAGACAGTTTTATAGATTTGATTCAATGAGCATAATAAAAAACAGTAAATACTATGAGGAATCGCGATAGTGGGGGCTTAAACTCCCATAAAATGATCTTGTGGCGGTTTTCAAAATGGTCGATGCCTCTAAATGAGTGCGGCAGTTTTGGGAAATCGGCTACGTAAATTGCCACAAAATATAGCGGCAATAGAACCTTAGCTTTAGTGTTTTCTTTTTTAAAAAATAAAATATTAAACCCCCTTGAATTTTTTCTTTTTTACTTTTTAAAATAAATTAATTTGGGGGTTTAGAACCCTTGCTAAAATTTCATCTTATTTTTTAAAAACTATTCCTCAATTAAGTAGCTTACAAAAATTTAATGATACTCGTAATTAACTATATGTGTAATGAAAATACAACATTTTGCCCCAATTTGCAAAAGAAAAAAAATAAAGTAGCCAACTCCTTCAATCTACGTATCTAAATTAAGCTGGGCTCCTTTAGTATGCTCCTCTTTGTCAAATTTATGATGCAAAGAGCTTGAACAAACGAATTCAAGTCAATTTTCAAAACAAAACAGTATACCAATTCACTTTTAGAATACTATTTTAATCAACGTAATTTATAGAGTAAGTTATAGAACTGACAAATTGATCCGGTTCAATCTGTCCATGTAAATCTTGACTCATCAAAAGAAATTCTTCACATGTTTGACCAAATAAGGATCCAAAATTTCAAGCTTAATAGGCTTTGTAACTAAAGTGAATTGAGTCAATTCTTCAATTTAATTTAGCATAACTAGAGAAACAAATTAAGAGTCAATGTCACATGTTTATATCTTAAAATAAGAAGTCATATTTACTGCTTTTCCTCTCTAAAAGCACAAAACTCATAATATTAAGACCACATTATCAGTGCACCGTGAAATACACTAATAAAATCCCATTCCAAGGTTATCGTGTTATTATGCAATAGAGAAGGAAGACAAATAAAATGACATGAATTCTTATCATTGACAAGGCTTAGTAAGTAAAAATGAAAGATGTAGTGTGATTGTGAAGTCTCTATGGAAAAGCAAGAAGGTGTCTAATAGGAACAACCTTTAAGGTTTTTATTTTTGGGTAAAATTCATTTTGCCCATGTGCCTTAACTCAAAAGGCAATCTACTAATATAGTAAGCCCATCTACATAATGGGGCCTCATGGGACTTAGAAAGGCTCAAAGGGTTTAATCAGTCCATTTTATACATATCCCACATCTGATAACACTAAAACCTCCAAGGATATTTTACATGTAAGAAGCTAATGTTAAAATTGGTATATTCATTCATTACATTCTTATACTGTTACTCTGTTAAAATTGTTACTGACTTGGGCATCAAAGGTGAAACAGGGGCCAACCTTGCTCCTCTATCTACGTGTGTATTTTACAGGTTATTTCTAATTCATCAGTTATACATATCTCATCATTTGGCACCCATTGTGCTTGTCTCCTTTCTCTTTCTTTTTATTCATAATATTGAGATATTGTGAAGGATCAAACTAATCAAGACTAACCTCATCGTTAGGATCCTCTCTCACCTTCACTACCTATAGAAACACCAACTATTACAATGACAGTTCCATTTCCCGTTCTTGGTCAACCAAGCTTTGGACAATAATTCATTCGATCTCGGTATAAGGAACAACCACTGCAATAGCAACTTTATATTCAGATCAAATTCTTCATTTGCAGGCTTTTGCTTACTTCTTTATAGGCCATGCTAGCACAATCATCTACTCCATTTGTGCAGGCAGCAGTAGTTTTAGCTTCACCTAACAGTTGACAATTCAACAATTCCCATCTCCTTCTTTCCTTCTAATATGACTTTTGGCGTAGTACCTTCAGACAGGAGTCTAAGGCCGCTTTTCCCACGACAATACACGATTTGCCCAACCGAGCATTAGCACAGATGACCCCTTCTTCAAATGAGAAAGCCAGTAGCTTGGATTTTTTGCAACGCAACCCTTTGATTGAGTCATAATCTTGTGCGCCGGTACCATGTCATTTTACTGATTTAAAATTAGAAACATATGACTGTTCCACAGACTCTAAACAACACATAACGCAGTTCATAACGCGGTTCACATCTCATATGTATGTGTACAGTGCTTTTGATAGCACTTGTTGAATGTTCCTGTGTTCTTTTACATGGAAAGCTCTTGACCTTGTATTCTGATCTACCAACTAGTAGAACTTTAAGTTTTAAAGAATTGGGAGAGAATTTCAATAAAGATTTCCTAATATAATAGACATTTCAACCGACATTTAATTTTTTGCTCAATGTTCGTCAACGTCTCTCTAAGTTTGTTTGAGATTTCACTGCTCGATTTAACCAGCAACACAGGAAATTCCCGATTTATTTTAGTGAGAGTATGTTAAATCTTATAGATATAGCTTAACAAATCCTGCCTTTTTCTGAAAGCTAGCACAGAGCAAGCCAGCTAATGTTAATAAGCTTTTATCAAACTCAAAAACTTCATTCATATAGACGATTATGTTACAAAATGGAAGGGAGTTGGATAATGAGGTAAAAGAGTATCATAGTCCTAAGAAATCTAAAACGAGAGATGTGAAGACAAGACCTAGAGTTCAAGACCAGCATGGTCCTCAATAACCGAATACTCCCTAGTATGATTATACCCTGCTGCAGGCTCCTCAATAAAAAATCTTACAGCAAATGGAATCTTTTGGTATTCTCAAGCCACCAAAGAAAATGTTTCCCTTCTAGAGAAATGGAATAGAGCAAAGTATTGTCAGTTCCATAAAGATCCTGGTCACGACATAGAAAATTGTAATAAATTGAAAAAAAAAAAATTGAGAATGTCATTCCAAGAGGACAGTTGGAGGAATTATGAATGAATGGTATTCCAAAAGAGCGGTAAGTCTGACACATGAAAGAAGTGTTGGCATGATGATGAAAATTGGCAAGAATGATTCCTCTTTGTCTAAAATGAATGTTATCCATTTCATTCAAGATGGGGGACCTCTGGCGTCTCAAAAGGAATGCTTCGTTATGATATTGGCAGTTCTACCAATATCCATTCTAGAGAAAGCTTTCAGCAAATGTATATTCCTTGGGATTGAGTTATCCCTTATGCTGCTACTTTAGTAGGATTCATGGGGTAAACTGTGAAGACAGAAGGGAAGATCTGCCTTTCAGTTTCAATTGCTGACACTACTTATATCGTCGAATTCTTGATTATATATGCTCCTTCTCCTTACAATTGTATATTTGGTCGTCCAACTTTGAATATTTGTGATTTGGCCATAGAAATTCTAGTAAGAGAGGAGGAACAGACCATTTATGGCGACCAGAAAGTAGCTCAAGAATGTTTTTTTTTTTTTTTTTCACTATGAAAAAGGTTTAAAATTAGAGGAGGAATTAGATGATGACAACAAAAGGTATTAGCTGGAAAAGGAAGGTGATTATGAACTTTTTGTGCTGGATCGTCCAAACAAGACTAAACTGTTAAAGTTGGCAAAAAATTTACCAATTGATTTGAAGATGAGATTAGCCGAAACATTGGTTGAATGTGAGGAAGACAGTTTTACATGATCCTCTTCAGATTTGGGCACTGTCCCTAGAGATATTTCTGAAACACAAATTATGCGTTCCAAATAATGCCAAGCATGTGTTTCAAAGGAAGTGAGGATTTTCAAAAGCAAGACAAGAGGTAATCAGGACAGAAGTCCAAGAATTGTATGAAGTTGGAAGTATCGAACCGATTGATTTTCTCCAATGTTTTTCCAATTTTGTGCTATTGGCTAAACCAAGGCGCCTGGCGAGTGTGCATTGGTTTCACAAACCTTAATAAGGCCATATCTAAAAATTCTTACCTAGTACCAATCATTGATTAGTTGGTGGATTAAGTAGCTGTATATGGGCTTCTTTTTTTCCTAGATTCCTGTAAGGGATATCACTAAATCACCATACTGAAAATGACATGGCTGAAACAGCCTTTGTTAATGTTGATGGTATTTACTACTACACTAGAATGCCTTTTAGCTTGAAAGGTGTTGGGGCTAATTTCCAAGAGGGAATGAACAAGGACTTTGAGGGACTTATCGGAAAAATAGTTAAGGCTTATGTAGATGATATCATTGTCAAATAAAAAGGAAGGAATCCACTCCAAAAGATTGTAAACAAGTTTCCAACAGACTCAGGAAGACTAGAATCAAGCTAAATTCGAGAAATTGAACTTTTGGAGTTCCGGTATTTGAGAGAGGCATTGAAGCCAACCCAACAAAGATTAAGGCTATACAAGAAATGACTAAGCCTAGAACAATTAAAGAAGTACAAAGGTTGGCAGGTGGAATGGCTTCATCAAGAAGGTTTGTATCCAGGGTTGGGGAAACAGGGCTCTATTTTTTGGATGCTCGTTTACCTTCAAATGGACCAATGAAGCTAGTAAAGCTTTCCAAAAGCTTAAAACACATCTTTCTTCTCCTCCTTTGCTAGAATGAAATGTTGTATATGAACCTTGCTATCACTCCCACAGTGATTAGCTCTGTATTTGCACCTCAAGTGATAATAAAATGCAACCTATTTTATTATATGCATCATGTTGTGAACGGTCCAAAAGAACGATATAGTTCTCTAGAAAAGTATATATAGTGTTTGATAGTAACTGCAAGGAAGCTAAAACCTTATTTTCAACCACATCCCATTAATGTGCCCTCTAATATACCTTCAGGATAAGGTTTCCATACACCCGATATGTCTAGAAGAACCTCCAAATGGACATGGAATTAAGTGAATATCAAATTCACTTTTTCTCCTCCAAAGACCATACAATGCCAAGCTTTTGATGATTTCATATTTGAATGTTCCTTTTCAGGTAGTCCTATTGATAACAAATCAAATGACAAAATTGATAGTAAGATTATGTGGACTATAAATGTTGATGTTTCTGCAGGGAAAAACATAAAGTAGCTTGATTCTTCCTCCCATGGCTAGTAATATGCTTATACTATGAAGTACCAATTTCCCGTTAGCAATACGAAGCTCTTCTTGCTGGTCTACACATGGCCCAGAATCTTAGGATCACCATAGCTCCTTGTGAGAAGTAATTCGGGAAAATTGCCTTGGAGATCCCTAAACTATTTAGGTGTTTAATTATGAATCCTTAAACTTTTAAAACATTTTAAAAAGATGTTTGCAAATAAGAAAACAGTTAATTGACAACTATGAAAGCAATTAAAAGGGTTTTAAATAAAATTCGAAAAAAGAGTATTTAAATGGTAGAATCCCCTAGAATCTTTAGTTAGTTTTATTAAGAAAATCGTTATAATTAATGATTAAAATTAGTTGGTTGGATCTCCCTCTAATGTCTCTAGATGAAGAGTCTCCTATTCACTTAATCGATTAGAGAAGAATTCTTCTCACCCTAACGCGATTATGAATGAACTACAGATTACGAGTGAATAATTAATGACCTAAAAATTGTAATTATAATCTCTACTTAATTACCAATCTCTATTATTCAATTAAAGCCCTAGGTCATCCTTTCCTTTTCAGTTCCAAATAATCTTGCAAACTTACCAGCCTCTAAAGAATCGGTAAACAATCACAACAATTAAATAAAAACCAAACAAGAATAAATAATCAAAACATAAATTTCATATAAAAATTTACCATGCATTCTAGGGTTCATTCCTATTCAAACACAAATAAAATTATCCAACAAACATATTCCTAAAGCACAAAAATTCATAGACATATTCACGAAATAGAAAAAGTTTAGGGACTTGAGGAGAAGAATTGAAGACTCTAAGGTTCCAATGAATACCCGAGCTCGCTCATGAGTTGCCTGAAGAAATCCCAAAAATTGCGTTTGAATCAGGTCTTCAAGAACTTCTTAAAAAATATGAATAATTGAAATTAAAACCTAAGCTGAAGATTAATCTTGCAATTGAGGTGTTTTCAAAGGACAAATTTCTCCAAATCCTACTCTAAGATTGCCCTAAAATCTTTCCTAAAAATATTTAGAATCAAATTACAAAAGCGAAATAATATAATAGTCTATGTAGCAAATATAGAAAATTGCATTTTATTCCATCTATGTGATGTTAATCCACTTGTAGAAGTTTGATTGATTCAATCACCAACCAAAAATCACCTCCTTGGTTGAAAAACTTCTATTAAAGATTTTATAATCAACATAATCCACTATAAAACTTATGGGGAACTAAGAATGATAAACCCCTAATGACTGGGATAATTCTTTCCCAATTTGGAGACAAGAACCTTAGGGAAATAAAGGCCCTCAAATCATCCCACATAAACTAGAAGGCCTATATCAATGAACTCTAGAAACAAGAACTTCTAGAATTAATCAAAGAAGGAATTGATGATAATCAATTGAATTCCATAAATCTTCAATCCAAGTTCATAAATTTTCACCAACTAAGGAAGTAAACCCTTATGAACTAAGCTAAGATAGGTTGACGAACCCTAGAAACCCACTTGGGAATTCTCTCAATTTTCATTCAAAATTCAATTTGTTTACAAAGGAAGGCATAATAAAATATTTATAGAAAAACCCTACTCTTCTCCCTAAACCTAAATAATGTTTAAAAGACCTAGCTAATCTTAAAAAAAGTTATTTCAAACACTTGGAAATAAAGAAACCAAGAATTAATCAAAAGTTACTAAAATGAACTAGATAATGTAATCTTGTAAATATGGACCTACCATCAACAGCAGGGTGGACGTACCGTTGGCGGTAGGTTAGTTGTTCATTTGCTATTCTCAAACCCAAGGCCTACTAGAAGCGGTAGGGTGGGAGCCACCAATGCCGTTAGGCTCTGTTTTCCACTCTTCCTTGCTTCTTTCATCATCTATGATGGCCAGGAGCTTCTTGTTTGATTTCTTTGAGATTCTTAGGACTTTAATGTGTCTTGGAAGTCTTATAAACTCTTCCAAGCCTTCAATTTCAATCCGGAGTTTCTCACTTGAAGCTTCAACCATGCTTTCTTTGATTCTCTAGTTGTTCTTACATAAATTATGGAACAATCCTTTATCAATTTCAAATCATACCCCTATCTTAAAGAGGATACGTGCTCGAGTCTTATCCTTCAAATATCTACAAAAGCAAGCAACATTAGAAAGGACTCAACAATATAAGCATTGCTAAGTGTGAAACAATTAAATGTAATGACCATCTTAACAACAAAAAAAGCAAAGACTCTAGAACTTCTTTAAAAGGTCTATGAAAAACAAAAGAGGTGTAACAAAGAAGTTCAAAGCAAAGCAACTCCAAAAAGGATTCTTCAATAACCACTTAAGTTTTACAAGAATTCTCGAAATAGAAACACAATTGAGAGTAAAGAAATCTTGTAAATCAAAGAAAGGGTTAATATCATCATCTTCAAATGGTAAATGATAAAAGAAGCTTTTTTCCTTTTCAAACCCATGGGATATTTCAAGAATTTCAAAAGTTTTAAAAAATTTCTTCCTTAAAAGGATGATGATATGAAAAATGGACTTTCCAAATAAAATCAAAAGAGCTTGAAATCAAATAAGAGACTTTAGATTCTACAAACTCTTTAACTTCACAATCAAGCTAAGAGATCATAGAAAAAAGTTTCTAAAATCCCCAAGATTTTTCACATTTCTTTCCAAAAGTCCATTTCTTCAAACACTCTTTAAAAGGTAATGAAAGTAGAAACTTTCCTCATTTCCTAATTCTAAGGGTAAATAAAAAAGTTTGTGAGTTTGGAATATCTTCCAAAGATAATGAAATCTAGAGGTGTGTAATGATTCCAAATGTTGAAACAAGAAGTTGTAATGATTTCCAATGCTCTAAAAACAAGGTCTTTTCTCAAGAATTCTAAAAAGGAAATTTAAAATACAATTGTTCATAAACAACTTTCTTGTCAATTTTGCTAAGAAATGTTCAAAATCAAAATCCTTGAAGGGTAAATGATATTAAAAGCTCTCATTCTTTTCGAAATTCTCATGAAAACTACACATTTGAAATCCCCTTTCTTTGAAAGGGCAATGATATTCAAATGTACCTTCCAAATAAAAATTAAAGCATTTAGAATGAAAGGATAGCCTTGATGAGTTTCAAAGTTCATCATTTCGTAAATCAGGGAAGAAAATGTAGATATAAAATTCAAAAATTCTAAGATGGTCTACATTCCTCTTTGAAAACCAATTTATCAAAGAACACTTTAAAAAGTATATGAAAAAAAATTGTAGCTTCAAATTCATGTTTAAAAATTAATGCACCAGAGTTCTTTTGAGGACTAGGAAATGAAATGAAAAACTTTGAGAACTAATCCTTGAAAGGTATGAAGCAATAAAGATGCTAGGAAATAAAATATTTGCAAACTTGTTCAAATGCTTCTTTTTCTCAAAATATATTTTTGAAATGCCAAAGGGTTAACTTTGGACATCTCAAAATAATCTCCCATTGGTTTTCAAAAACCATCAATAAGAGTTCCTTGAAATGCAAATGATAAAACTGGAAACCAAATGTGTTTTCAAATAAAGTGTTCAAGGATTTAATGACACCCAAAAGCTTTTGTTCATGGCAAAGGAATTCTATTTGGTTGCTCAAAAAGGTGAAAGGTTGGTTTAAACAAAAGGCTCCAACAAAGTTCTTCATGAAAATCTCAAAGGAAGATAAAACATAATCACATTTCCCTCAAACTTTTCTGGAAAGTTGATATGAATCGAGAGAGCCAAGAAGCTAATGAATTGATGTATGGACCGCTCACTAAAGCAAGGGCGAAGAAGATCAAGGCCGATGATGGAAATGTGGTGGTATGACCCGGGACGCACAAGAAACCACAGAGTTGATGAAAGCGTTGATCACGAGAGCAAAGGTAGAATGGAAGAGGAATACAAGGGTGAAGTAGCTTTGTTTGAGAAGATGCTCCAGGAGCTTGCTTGGCACGTGATACAGGAACAACGAGAAGACTTTGAACGATCAAAAAGCTTTCTATTTACAAGAGTGCATATGGTAGAATCCAAGGAAGCAAGCTTGGAAGCATTGGAAGCTTCAAAAACCAAAGGAGAGGCGATTTCTGGACCCTATTTTTGGTGGTAGGTTCCATGCTACCGTCACTGGTAAGTCTCTTGTTGCAAGGTGATTGATGAAGACCGACCTATCGAGGACAGTAGGTCTCCCACCTAACATCGGTCGTATGTTTCGGGTTTCAAAGTGCCTAAAGAAAAATCCACCTACGGCGGATGGTAGGTCGGAACTTACCATCACTGGTAGGTCTTCAGCTAAGGGGAAAAATTGGGAAGGTTTTAACTCCCTTAGCTATTCATTTTGGGTTGTAAACTTGTTAAACTTATATTTAATTGTTCTAAGTACCTTTTAAACTACTTTTAGTTAGTCTAATCCCTAGGGTTGACAACTAATTGTAGAGACCTATGTAAATACTCTTTTGTTGGCATCCATTTTGGACGGACACATTCAATGAAAAAGTTCTAAGAGAGAAAACTAGGGTTATGGAGATTTCTTCTTCTTCCATGTAAAATTAACTATTTCTAGTTTATAATTTCTTGATAAGAAACTTCTTGAATCTTCAAATTCAAGAGTTCATGTCTAATTTCAAACCCTATTCATTTCTTGAGGTGCCAACTATCTAGTTGGTGTTGCTCGGGTCTCAGGTGCTTCTTTGATTGTGGAGGATAGGTGAGGCTTCATTCAAGTCTTGTTGATTCTCCCATTCCTATACGGACATTTAGTTTTTTTTTTTTTTTTTAATCTTTGCTGCAATTTTTGTGTTTATGTTCTTCACTACTACAAGACAAACCATCAAAGACATCCTCTAGAAGGGAGTTGATTTTTAGGAGTATTTGATCTTCAAGGAAAACTTAGAACGATCATACCATGTGGTACCTGAGCTAAGCTCTCCATGAGCTGAATTTTTATATGTTTATTTGTTGAATTTGTGTGTAAGAAAAAGCCATTGATGATATTTGAGAAAAGGCAAGAAATCTTAAAATATTTTTGGCCAGAAAAAGTGATAGGTAAGGGTTGAATATAAAAGTATACCAATTAAACTTCGAATTGCATGAAATTAGTCTTGGTTGAAAGCTTATTCAGTTGTGAATATTTTTCAATAAATGTGAGACTTTTTGGTTGAGGATTAAGGGAGTTATGTTGAGATTACTATAGCAGGTTTTTCATGCTCTGTTTTTAGCAATTGATTTATAGTACTCTACATATCTTTGATTTGTGAACCAATTGTCTTAGATTTGAATTTGAAACTTCTTTGGGATATAATAATAAGTGTTTTCTATTCTTTTGGTGGAAATAAGACTCATTCCTTGACTCATACTCTTTAATTTTTTCTTTGACTTTATATGCCTTCCACATGCTCAACAAAATTTCTCCTTGAATTTTTTGATCTTGTCTATCAAGAGTTACTTGCATGATTTTTGTTTTGGGAATGTCTTATAACTTGGAAGCTTTAGAAATCACTAGATAACTCTAGTGGTTAGGAAAAAGGAAAAAAAAAGGCAAGAGGGTGAGCACATTGGTATAAAAGCCATAGGGAGTGAGTGTAAACACGAGGGTTGAGAGCCATTACAATTTAGCGAAACACTTAGGAAGCGACGAGGTCCTTGTTTTTATTTCTTGTTTGCTTGTTTTGTAGGTACGTTTGTGATCCATCAATCTTGAATACGTCACATGAAGAGGAACAAAACAAAATCATAATGAGGGACCTAGTGATCCTCTTATGCAAAAGTTTGTTGGTACTTTGAGGTCCTTGCAACAACAAATGGGGAACATTAAAAGGAATGTTGGGGCGTTATCCGCCTAAATTCATCGACAAGAATCGACATTGGGTCAGAGGCAAGGATTTCACAATTATAAAAACCTTACTCCAAGACGAACTATGAGAGATGAAGATAGCTCTCCTCATCCTAATTTTTGAGTTAGGGATGACCTATCCCGAAATTTCAAGAAAGTTTCTAACCTTTGGGAACCCAAGGCGGAGGAATGTTTGGTGCTAGTGCTGAAAGGAATGGAAGGGGCATGAGAACAGGACCTGAAAGAGAATTCATGAGAATGCCAAGGGAACAAGGAAGATACAATGGCGGACAAGATAGATATGACCAGGAATTAGAAAGAGATGAAGAGGATTACTATGTGGAAAAGGAATTTTGAATCGAAAAATGGAAAATCCCTCTATTTTAAGGAAAGAGAGATCCAAAAGCTTACTTTGAATGGGAAAAAAAGTTGGAGCTTATCTTTGATTGTCACAACTACTCGGACCTTACAAAGATGAGATTAGTGGTGGTATAGTTCACCGACTATGTCGTCATATGGTGGAATCAATTAGTGACGAATCGTAGGAGGAACTTAGAGGGACTGGTGGAGACATGTGAAGAATTGAGAACCTTGATGAGGAAGAGATTTATTCCCCCACATTGCCATAGGGATCTTTATAGGAAGCTACAAAACCTTTATCAAGGGAGAAAAAGGGTAGAAGATTACTATAAGGAGATGGAAGTAGCAATGATACGTGCTAATATCACTGAAGATAGTGAAGCTACAATGGCAAGATTCATGAGTGGGTTGAATCGGGACATACCTCACACTTTTGAGCTACAAGCATTAAAGAGATGGTTTGAAGAGTAAGGCATCCTTCAAAAATCCTTTCACTACTTCCAAGTCGGTGGTCTCAACCTACAAAACTAACCCTTTGAGAAAGGGTGATACACCCAAGGTCTTATTCAAGGAAGTGTTTAAGGGGAACGACGAGAACAAGGATAAGAGCAAGGTGGAGGGGGCTCCTAGTCAGGCTACAGATATCTAATGCTTTAAATGTAAGGGGTATGGACACTATGCTAGTAATTACCCCACCAAGAAGCTCATGATCATTAGGCCAAATGGAGAGCTTATTTTCGAAGATGAGGCTGAAGTTTAACACGAGCTTGAAGAATCGGATGAAGAGTCTCCATATTTGGGAGAGGCTTTAGTGGTCTTGAGGCCTCTTAGCTCACAAGCCCTTGAAGATGAGTCAATTAAACAAAGAGAGAACACATTCCATACAAGGTGTTACAATGAAAATAAGGCTTGTGATGTCATCATTGAGAGTGGGAGTTGCACCAATGTAACAAGCACATACTTAGTGGAAAAATTGAGTTTGCTGACCACCAAATAACCTAGACCATATCAATTGCAATGGCTAAATGATAGTGGGGAAGTGAGGGTGACAAAGCAAGTATTTGGTGACCTTTGCTATAGGTAGGTACAAGGATGATGTCCTTTGTAACGTTGTGCCTATGCAAGCCGGACACCTTTTGTTTGGAAGACCATGGCAATTCGATAGAAGAGCCATCCATGATGGGTATAAGAACACCTATTCCTCTGAGAAGGATATTGTTAAGATTTGTCTCAAACCCCCTCACTCCATTCCAAGTATATCAAGACCAAGTGAAAATGAAGGAAAAGGAGATGGAAAATAAAAAGAAGAACATAAAGGAGGGGAAGAAAGTATAGGAAAAAGATAAGAGAGGAGACACTCAAGAAAGTGAGAAATTTCAAGTGAGAATAAAGAAAAATGGAGTGGTAATAAAAGAGGGAGAGTGAGAGGCTAGGTTGAGTTTCTTTGCTAAGGAGAGTGAGATTTGTGAGGCCATTGATGCAAAAGAAACCGTCTTACTCATTATGTACAGAGGTGCCTACATGTCTTCTAACGATGAAATTTTTTCCTCAAGCACTAGCCACATTTACACAACTACCACTATCAATGATAAGGTTGGCAATCCTTCCTTCAACTTTATATTTAGAATGGAAGATGTTTTCTCATTGTTCAATCATGTTATCATCAAAACCTTGAGCACTTAGTGCTCTTATGATAACTAAACTCAAGACATCGTCATCACTTTCTAAAGCGTTTAAATCAACATGTTCATCATCCTCACCATTTTCTTCACCCTCAACACATTCGCCACTTTCATCCTCCTCTTTCTCAATCACACCATTCAAATCCTCCCTAAAGATCAAAGCTCTCTTTGTCGGACAACTACTTGCATAGTGTCCTACACCATTACATTTAAAGCACTTTGAAGGGTTAGAAATTATTTTACCTCTCTCTTCCATCTTTGGTTTCGTTGGAGGTTGGAAAGTACTTCTAGGAGCCTCCTCCATTTCTAGCCATGGCTTGAAGTTGGAAGTAGGTGGTTTTGTTGTTGCAACTGGTTTTTGGTTAGGAAATGAGAATCGCAGCATCCCCTTCTTTTCCTATCGGGATTTGATCTTGTTGGAAAGGTGGCACATGTCTTCATAAGTTGTATATGGGTACAACTCAAGTTGGTTGGCTATCTCCCTATTGAGACCACTAAGGAACCTAGCCATTGAAGCATCCTTCTCTTCTTCCAAGTTCAATCTCAAGATGTAGAGCTCAAGCTCTTGTCTATACTCTTCTACATTTTTTCCACCTGGTTTTAAAGGCATGAGCTTATAATAAAGCTCTCTATAGTAGTGCACGGGCACAAATATTTCTCTCATGAAAGCTTTTTAACTCTCTCCAAGTATCAACCGGTGGTCTACCACTTCTAAATCTTTGGCATACTACCCTTTCCCACCAATGTAAAGCATAGCCAGAAAGTTCGGCTATTACAAGTCTAGCTTTTAAGGATTCATTACAATTTTTCAACATAAACATGTTTTCTACTTGCCTCTCCTAATCTTAAAAAAATGTTAGGGTCATTCTCACCTTTAAAACTAGGGAGCTTCCACTTCATTCGGTCCAAGGCTTGGTTACCTTGGTCTCTTCCACGATTGGCAACAAATGGAACATGTTCATGATCATCATAAAATGGCGCTCCATGCCTATCTTGTGGTCTTGGGCCTCTACCTCTAAAACCACCTCTTCTACCACCGTAATGAGGTGGATGAAGTTCTTCATAAAAATGTAGAGGTTGATGGAACTGAGTTGTCCTAGAGAAATTGAAGGGTCCATTGCTCCTTGGGGTAGTAACATTGAGACTACCATGAGGACTAACCTCCCTTTGTTGATTAGAGAAATTAGTGACATCGCTTCTAATATCCCTCATCTCATCTCTTATGGATTATAAATCTTGCATTATGAGCCTCAAAGGGTCATCATGTTGGGAGTTGCTAGACTCTTCTCCAAAAGGAGTTGGTGCTTGAGCTTGGGTTGACATCTTGATAGTGTTTACCTCACAAACCTCTCTTTGGCTTTTTCTGAAGATATTCTCACAACTCTTGCCTTTTTCTAAGGTTCAAGTCTCAAAGAGTTCTATGAGTTCTTAAAAAATATTTAACACCTCTACTCAAGTTTAAAACAACCAAAAAAAAAAAAAATCACAAACAAAAACTAGTTGAGAAATATAAGAAGCAAGGAAAATGATATTGAGTCATTCATTCATTTTTAAGAAGTTCAACAACATTTCCAAGAGCATTTGAGTCAATAATGGTAGATTGACCAAATGAAGAAATAAGTACTGAAAAAGGAAAGAAATTCGACCACAAATACAAACACAAAGCTAGGATACTTCAAGAATACAAAACAAAAGTTCCTAGCAAGCAGAGTAGATGACATACTCAGCTTATTTTGAAAACTGGTATTTTTACCAAAAGTCTAAATTGAATGAGGTCATCTTGAAAGAATTCTCACTCATAATTCTTGAGTTTAGGGTCAAGAATCAAAGAAAAAGGGTTAGTGAAACAGAAGATATGCTTAGATCCTTTAAGCACTTTCTATCTGCGGAAAAGCCAGTTGCACCTTCAAGTTTTTTTACTATTTTGAGATATCAAATGATGTGTAAATTTGATGAGACTTGTTTTATTTGTTTCCCAGGTCATTGTGGTATAACTCCATGTAAAAATATTGCAATGTTCTAGTCATATTCTAGGCCGTTCAAGCACTCTATTTTTGTGTTGCCATTTTCCAGCAATCTTGTCTCTTTTCTCTTTTTTTTCTTCTGTCTTCTTTTTTTTCTTTTTTTGTCTGTAAGATATCTCAAAAACGCTTACTTGAAGGTGGATCTTTTACCAAATGATTTGGAATGATCTTCAAGTGCATAAAATTTCATCCAAGAAGTGAGGGAGAGAACTAACAAAACAAGTGTAACAAGTAAAAAAGAGAAAGTGCATTTGATAGGACTTGAAAATGTTAAACTTCTAGCAACCTTGGATATATTAAATCCAAGACCTCAAGAAGGTTTTAAACAAAATCTTTTCTTCAAAGTTCAAGCAACCTAAGGTATTTTGAACCTTAGACTTCAATGAAACAAGAAGAAGACCTCTAGACTGGTTTTATACAAGAGGTTAGTAACTAGTATGAAGGAATTTTGATGATCAACCTTGAAGCTCTTGGAACTTTCAACAAGTCTTCAAAGTTATTTTTCTTTCAAAGAAGTTCACCCTTGAGAAGATAGAAAAAAAAAACTAAGCTAAAATCTGAGAATACTAAGAGAAGAACTTTTTTCTTGAAATATTTCTTGATTAGCATTTACAAAATGGAAAAGTACATATTTATAGGGACTTGAGGGAAAAAGGATTCTGAATGTTTCCCTCTCATATTTTCAGCCCTAAAATTAAGCACCATAAATTTAAACCGCAAAATGAAGACCTAAATTTAAGCGCCAAATTGAAGCCCCAAATTTAAGGCATATTCCAACCATCAATCAAGGTAAATTTCCAATTTCTAACTTACTTAAAACTTTAGCATATTGCCCCATAAAGTCTTGGATATCAAAATTTAGCCCTTGAAACTTCTCTTGCTCAATTTGGTCATTGTGACTATTTAGTTGTTTTGCCTTGGCTCTTGTCACAACTCCTTGATGTTCTTGCATGTCTAACCGGTTCACATCAGGAAGGGACTCCTCTGGTGCTTGAGCAGTCCCGTTCACCTTTTTTACAACCGTGGGAGATGTGTTTACCAGCTCTGTCCCGCTTCTCAAGATAACCACCTTTGTGTGCTCGTTCCGTATTACTCATTAAACTACTAAGTGGCTTCCAGTGATCATCTTTGTTAATTTCTCAATTTGACTCTCCATGTTCTATATGGAAGCTGTTTGGCTTCTCTGGATTGTCTCCATGATTTTCACCCCAGCATCCGCCAAACTGATATACTTTGAAACAAGATCTTACAGATTAGGCTGCGAGGTGATAGACGTATAGGTGGAGTATGATAATATGGTGAAGATTGAGTGAAGCCTCCACTATGAAAGCCTGGGGGCTGTTCTTGTCTCCTTTTATTTTGACCTCCCCCAGGAGTATTCGGTTGATTCCCCCAACCAAAATTGTACTAGTTTAGATACACGTTGTACCCCTGCCAGTTTCCTTGGAGATACTCTGTTCAGTCCATAGGGGTACGCACGTCGTGTCACTCATGAACTTGTGCCATCCGTTATAGACGACCCAGAACATGGTTGGCTGATAATGGTAAGTTGAGGTGTAATGGCCATGTTCTCCATCCTTTATTCTAATATCGCTGCCAATCGGGCTTCCATGGCATCATTGGTGTCCATATTTGATTCTCCAAAACCATAAACAAATAACTGGGTAAGCAGTAAACACAAGTTCCAAAGGTAATAAGCCGAATTCCTAATATTCATACAACTAACACCAGAGCAAAACAGGAGTAATGAACAAAGCAAAGTGAATCAAAGTAACAAAAACAAAAATGACTGAAAAACTATAAAATGAATTTCCTTAAGTTGTCGCTCCCCGAACACAATGCCCAAAACTTGATGTGTGAGTTTTAAATAAATTGGGTAGACTACTAAACTAGAGTAACAGGTAAGTGGACCTACCACTGTAGTAATCGAGCTACACCCGAGTGTAGAATCTCAAGGAACGATAAATGCTCAAGTACTAATCGTTCTTTCTAATTTTTAGCCTAAAATGCATTGTTTTGAAGAAAACAAACTAAAATACTAAATATGAGTTTATTCAACGATAGTAAACAAAACAAGATAATTAAGTATTTAAAACTATTAAAGCAAGAGTTTTGATGTTAGAATCCCCCTAATCTTTGTTACTTGTCCAATTGGAAAAACTTATAGAAAACGATGTTGAGTTACCAAGTTAGATCATCACAACTAATCTTGCAATCACTATATCTAGGTGAAAGCCACCCTACTCACTAACCCTTAGAGGAGAATTTCTTCCCTCCCTAACCAATTATGAGTGCAAAAAGTGATTAGGGGACCTAAAAGTGCAGTTTCATATCACTAATCTATTGCCCTAATTAACCCCCTATTGGTTTCCCTAGAGTGTTCTTCCTTCAATTCCAAACACTCTTGCAATAAATTTAACTGTGCAAAAATTAAATTGCAATCAAACACAATTGAAAAATAAAAATATCAATTTCTATAAATTAATCCAAAATCATAGTAATAAAGAATTAGGGTTCAACCCTCATCTAAACATAAAAACCTAGCGACTAGACAATGCATTAAAACTAAAATTAACAATTGAAATTCAGTACGAAGAACGGAAAAGAAAGCTTAGGAGAAGCTTGAAACCGAAATCATGATACCGAACGTCACCCGAGCTCGTCTCTCAATTTGCCCAATCGAACCCAAAATTACGCCTTTCAATCTTCAATTCTTGATCTCTAAACTCTCAATTACTGTTTTTGTACTGATTTTCTACATAATTGAGGCTGGATTTTTCTATCGTAGGTTCGCCCCTATTCATCTCCCTAAGCCCTAATGGTGGAACTCTCAATATTTGTGAAAATTTTCAGAAAGTCTTAAAACCGCATTAAAATTTAATACAGCCATGGCCTACCACGTACGATAGGTCAAGCCCTACCGTCCGCGATAGGGTTATCTTCCAATTGGTGCTTGTGTCGATGGGACCTACAGTCAACGGTAGAGGCAGCTTACCATCGCTGGTAGGCTTATGTTTCTTCTTTGCTTTTGGCTCCAGGACGTACCGCTGATGGTGGGTTCGCCTACCTGAGGTGGTACGTTTTCTTCATTGGTGTTGGTGGTCCCGTTTTCTTCGTTTTCACTCTGTTTTCATTCCTTTTCATTAGTTTTTTTCCATTGGGAAGTACCTAAGATAAGAATAAAGGGTATTAATATAAAATATGCATTTTACATGTTAACGTCACTATAAAACGATGAAAATAACATATATAAATTTAGATAACATGGTGAATATCATTAATCATGTAACGACCTATATATATGTTGGACTCCATAGGCAAAAAACAAAATAAAATAAAACTACGGAAATCTACCAACAGGATCTGCACATACTAGAAAACCGATTGGATAGAAATTACCTCAATGTTTTGATTGTTCATTGTGGAGGAGCTGCTTTGTATGCTTCGCCCTCTACTGGTATCCACGCGACGAACTCCTCTGCAAGCAATCGGGATGCTAGCCCCTTTCTGTGTTCTGAAAACTGTTCAGAACTGATCCTGACTATTTGGTAATCGGTCGTGTTTTGGAGAGAGGAGGCTAGATACTATATCGCCATTCTAGGGTTTAGGGTTTTGTTTTTCTTTAATCAGATAAAGGACGGCCACCAATAAAAGGTTAACATAACTTCTATAGCTGTTAATATCAAAACCCTAACTGTCATCTAATGACAGTTTAATCTCGTCCGTCTATTCCTATAATCATCCAACGGTTGGATGAGTAATATTAAGTAATTAATTTTATTTATTCGATTAAATAAAATTAATTACTTATTAACTTACCAGAAAATACAATATGGAATCTGATTCCCCTTTTGTATACGTTCAACGAATCTGGACACAATCTAGATTCATTGAACGTGGACATTATGCTCATAAGATCGTCTATGCGTGTGACCTTGTAGGTTCACTTAACGTTCGCAGTGAATGTAAAATGTCCTAGACATTTATTCACAAAACATAAGCGGCCTCTAGCAAGACATTACGCTTACCCAAGTTAAGTAAATGTAATAATAACCTAGCATCAGATTTAATATTTAGTCCTTTTGTCACACGATATCCTAATTAAGTATAAGGCATGGCTCAAGCCATCCTTATAAAACTTAATTAACCATTTACTTGATCACCAGGCAGACTGTTCCAACAAATAATATTAATAACACCTTATTAATACTTATTTGTGTATGGCCATGCATATTTTCCAGTCTTCCTTATCAAGGGGCCCATGGATATCTCTCTCTAAAAAGAGAGGGACAAATCCCTTTCACTATCTCCAATATTCAAGCCATGACGAAAAAATAAGCCAACCAATTGTCATAATGATCACCTAATTAAAAGTGATGTTTTACTATGACAAAACATATTTTCTCCCCATGCAAGAAACATTAGAAACATTAGGTGAAAGGACACCAAATATAAAACTGAGAAGAAATACTTATAACTTAAACCCATGAAATATTTCTTCTTTACTTTAAGTCATGTCCAATACAATATTCTCAATATGTATTTATGAATTGATTTTATATCTCATATTCATGATCAGTAAAACTTGACCATCAATCAATTTCACACTAGTTTACAAGATGTAATAAACTAGGGACAGATAAGAATAGTATTTTATTAGCTATAAGTGTTTTACTATCAAGTCACATACTTGATGACCAAGAGCATAAAATACAATTAAAAAAATACATGCTTCATAAATTATAAATGTGAGTCAATTGGTCTTAGGGCATATACTAACAATATATACTCCCCTTTGCAGCCATTTGAAGGATAGAATGAAATATATGAATGTTTGAGAGTAAACCTATGGTTCTATGGCATCTTATTATTCCATGTAAAATAGGGATTCTTAATTGAATTCTTGAATCTTCAGTCAAGCGTTATTGTTCTTCCCCTTAATTCATATACTTTCTTGAGGTGCTAGCACTATAACTAGTGTTACTTAGAAGTAGGTCTTTCGTTGTGAGTGGAGGATAGGTGAGGCTTCTCATTGTCCTTGTTGATTCTCCCTCAAGACAGGAAGGGCTTTTTTCCTCCTAAATTAATTCTTACAATTTTCCCCTTTAGAATATCAACTTCTCATATAAAATTCTTCAAAGTCCCTCTTGAAGAGACGAACATCTTGGGAAGGAATTGGACTTCATTCAAGCTTCAGGGAGTTCTTACCAAAGGACAGTGGTTGAAGCGGAAGACCTAGTCCTTTGTCCTGATCTCATCTCCTAGGCTCGTGCCCTCTCCACGCCTCATGGGCGCTCAATTTCAAGGCGCCACCTATCCCACCAATAATAACATCGTGTAAGGGTGCATCAGTGATCACGTCTGATACGGAGATCATCTATTAAAGTTCCTTTGTAAAACATGAAAATTGTGAAGGACATGAAAAAGGAGAAGTGGTAACGTACTGACCCTTATAGCCATACACCTACAAGCAACGTCCCATAGAAAGAATATAAGCATAGAAGGAAGAGAGAAAGGAGAAAGGCATGAATCTTATCCATTATATGAAAATTGATCTCCCCCAAATCATTTGTATGTTCAGGGATCAAGGTGAAATATTAATGTAAAACAAAAAGAAAAATACTAGAATTAAAAACAATGTAGCTCATGTGTGTGTAATATTGAAGAATAATCCAAAAGCATAACCAAAACAAAAAATTTAGCACATTGCTAAAAAAGATATTGCAAGCAAAAAAGCAATACCAACAGCAACAACAATGAACTCAAGAAAGTTAAATGGCTTTATTTTATGGAGAATGCTCCCATGGAGATGAACGTAGGGATTTTTAAACATTGAAATAACAAGAGTAAGTTACCAAGAAAATAAAGCAATGAAAGGAAAAACTTAGTCTAACATTGCTGTTGTTCGGCAAGAGCTTAGCCCGGAAGAGTGGTCGTCGATTGAGATGTCAAGTTGGTTACTTCAAGGAATCTTGAATGTCATCTTTATGGGTGATGTGTTGTATGTTGTTCTCACTGGCAGAGAGAAAGATCAGAGAGGGGTCTTCCCGGTGGTTTTCGTCGTTGCTGCTTTAAGTAGAGCCGAGTTGCATTGTTCAGTGGTGAGAATACAAAGTGAAGGTGGTGGGTAAAAGAGTGCAGTGGAGGGAGAAATAAGGAAATGAAGGGAAGAACAAGATGTGTTGATGCATGTGAGGGTGCTTCTCCTGACAGCCCAAAATGGCGGGTCTACTGCTACACAGTGGTGGTCAGTGGCATGAGAGAGGTGAAGCAAAAAAGGACGAAGAAGAACAAGAACAAGAAGAAGAAAAATAAAAAGAAAAAAAATGGAGGTAGAATAATGCTGCGATTGTGATTCGTAATCGCAAGTGAGCTGCGAGGAAGAGAATCACAGAAGAATATGGAGAAAGAAGGGTTGAGACTTAGGGGTTTTTTGAGAGAATTTCGGTGGAATTTAGTCAATTCCCTTCTTGATTTAATTTCGACTCGGCCCGAGACCTGCTATCCGACCTAGACCCTTCTCTAAATTTGACCCCCTGGGCCAGGTTACAATTACTGTACCGGTCTCGGCATTTATCTAGAGAAACAATGCTAAAAATTCTGGTCCAGCCGTCGTCTAGACGAATCCGACAAGGACTAAAAAGATTTCAAACTCTCCTTTATTTTTCTGCACTGTTGGTTCCCCATCGTGCAACCGGTATACATGATATAAACTATAATTAAGCTTTAAGTATTTCACCAAAAACCTTCTAATTTAACCTTAAAACCTTAGCAAGACGCAAAAACGAATACAATGAAAGAGAAAAATACTTACAACAAAATAAACCAAACGATGAAAATGAAGCTTGTAAAACACATGTTTAACAAATAAAACTAAATCATACACTAGTGATACAAAATATTACAGAAGAGAAGTAAGCAATACTACCTTTTAGGTGCCAAAAGCACCTCTCAAATCTTTAGAATCTTATTTTGTCCTAGCTTTTTCTCTTCTCTTCTGCCATTTTTACACCCATTTCTTCAAGCTCTTCTTCATTGAATGAGGAGAAATAGATATCTCCTCCGCCTTTAATTTCTTAGAAGCTTTGGAGGGTTGTGACTTGTTTTACTAGAAGGGGTAAGAGACTTCAGGATTAGTATGATCTATATAAATCAAAGTCTCATTATAATGTGAAGAGGATGTTGGAGTAATAAGAAATTTAGACTATTTCGTCCTCTCCAACTCTCATGCATAATTTCCCTTTGTCCATATCTACTAAAGCTCTAGAGGTGTATTAAAGAGGTCGGCCTAAGATCAAAAGGAATTCTACATCCTATTTCATATCTAGAATATCGAAGTCAATTGGAAAACAAGCTCCTTGACATTTACCAAAAAATCTTTTGCAGCCCCTCTAGGATGTCTAAGGCTCTTTTTGGCAAAACTTACGGTCATCCTATTGGGTGTTGGTTCTCCTAGGCCTACCTTTTTGCACATATTATAAGACATAATGTTTATGGTAGCTCTTAGCTCAACTGAATCTCTATGAATGGAAAAACTACCAATCATATAAAGGAAAGAAGAACTCCCCAAGGTCGTTTAATATTTGTGGTAGCTTTTCCTTGTTGATCAAGATTGCAGAGTATTCCTCTACCAATGTGAATGTCGATGCCTTGTCTAACCTCTTTTTCCTTAAAATCATCTCCTTCAAGTACTTCTCACACTTTGACACCTGCAAAAGAAAATCACAGAGGGGTAAGTTAGTTTTAAATTGGTTTAAAATATCCAAAAACCTCCTCATCTAGTCTTTTCTTTGCTCGCGAACAAGAGCCGCCAAATCAGGAATTATTGGCTTGTAAAATTCAATGACCAGCTTCTTTTTTTGCTTTTCTTTAGCCCCTTCATCTTCCTTGGGATCTAGAACTGTTAACTCCATCAATGCCTATTTCTTAGAGATCTTTTCTGGGACAAACACCATCATCTCATTGTTAGAAACTTCTTCAGTGTACCGTACCAAGAAAGCATTGACAATCTCTTTTGGATTTACTTCTGTATTACTTTCAAGAGTTCTTGGAGTTCTCTTGATACCAATTTCACGAGTTGCCCATGACTCTATGAAAAATTCAGGTTGTTCCACCACCCCGAATTTCATGTATTAGCATAAGGGTTCCCTTGTATATTTTCACCCACATTATCAGCTGATACCATAGGAGTACCCATGCTTAGGTACTAATGATTTTGGTGTCCTCGATTATGAAAATCTCAAAACATAACTTGTTGTGGACCTGCTTGCGAAAGCGATAGATTTAAACTTCCAAGTTTCGTATCAAGCATCACTGCCACCCTCGATTTTAATGCATTCATGAAATGATATTGAATTAGATCTTCAATGGTCAATTCTTCAAATCGAACCCCAAGGAACTTTGCCTACAAGAAGGACTTAACCATTTTCATCCTCATACAACCATATCTATATTAATGCTAAGGTCACTTGAACTCATGAAATTAATCTTTCCCCTACACTCTAATTCAATATTGGGTATATTAAACCTGACACGTAATTAGCTTTTGTAGGGAAGACCAAATCTATGATAAATACAAGATTGTAATTATCATAGAAAAGGAATTTAGATGACCAATTAGATTTCCGTAAATCTTCATTCTGTGAACATCAATTGAGCACTAACTAAGGAAGAGACCCTTGGAATTTAGCTAAATAAGGTTGAAGAACCCTAGAACACTAAAGAGAATCCTCTCTATTCTAACTATCATTTAATCAAAATATAATTACGAAGGAGGCATAATGGGGTACTGATAGGAGAACCCCAACTCCTCTCCTAAACCTAATTAGTTTTTCAAAGACCTGATTAAACTTTAATAAAGTTAATTACTCTCTGATATGAACTTTGTTGTGCAAGGATCAAAATCTTTAAATAAGCTTCCCAAGGATCTTTGCCTTCAACAGGACTTGAAAATTCACCATCCTCAAGCAACCTCCAGCTGATATAAAGACCTATTAGATCTATGATGAATAATCCTTCCACCATAATCTAATTAAAAAATGGGACTAATTACCCATCACCTAATTAGATTCTTATGAAAAAGACCTAGTTCTATGACACTTACAAGAATGTAAATATCAAAGAGTAGGAATTATGATCAACTATAGAAACCCTTGTATCTTCCCAATCCAAGTGATTCAATTCAAATAAACCTAAGGGAGATCAAACCCAAGATAAAAGTTAGGAAAAAGCTTGCAAAGCTAAGAACCCTAAGAACAAACTCACATTTTCATATATCATTCAACTTCAACTTGTTTACAAAAGTAGGCATAATAGGATATTTATAAAATAATAATAACTTCGCTTTCTAAACGTAATGAATGTTAAAAATTCATAATTATCCTTTTCATATAGTTAATTACAAACTTGGAAATAAAGAAACCACAACGAACCCCAAATTAACTAAATATTGACTAAAAATAAGTTGTAGCCTTGACCAGGCTGGGTGAAGTCTTGTAAACTTTTCCAAGCCATCAAATTAAATATGGAATTCCTCAATTGATACTTAACAATGCTATCTTCAACCTTTTAGTTGCTCCTATGCAAATTGTTGAACGGCCCTTTGGGTATTCCTACCATATCCTAACTCTCGTAAATGTTTAAAAGGCCTAATATTAATCCTTAATGAAGTAAATTACATGACTAGAAAATAAGGAAAAAAAAATTAGACTAAAAATAACAAACTTGACCATTTGATATTGTTGCTGTCAATTTGGGGTAGAGAGCTACCGTGGATGGTAGGTCACCCGACCTTCCAAATGGTAGGCTTTTTTTTCCTACCCAACACTTGTGCGATTTTGTATCCCTTCAATTATCAGCTTTCTTTGACCTTCGAAATGTTCCAACTGGCTCTTGAGGTCTCCAGCAAAGTTGTAGAGGTTTCTCTTAGCTTTTTGCATCTTAAATCGTATCAATTTGACTCCTATAACACATGTTGTGCCCATTGTACCAGAGTATGTCATCATCGCACTTGAATGTACAATGTTCTATTTAAGACTAGTCCTAGGATACCTAAATGAACTCATCTAGGAATGAGCTATACTATTGACAAAACCTCAAGAACTCTTCTACAATCTTCATGAAGGTCACTTGTTCATTTGAAGTTTTTAAATGCTACTAAATGGTGTTCTTCCAAGACTGGCCCAAAACAAATTCCAGAAATTCTAGTTTGCCTCCATTCCACCATCTTCCTAACTTGAATTCTTGGACTTGAATCTTCCAAGCACTCATGCACATCCATGGTCATATCATACCCCCTCTCTTAAAATGAATTCGTCCTCAAATTCTCACCTTCATTAAAATACAAGAGGCAGGCAACATTAGAAATGAAATATTTCAAATGAAGAATGCTATGAACATTATTGCTAAAGCACTGAAGAACTAGACAAGTAAGTCCAATGGTCATCTAAATAACTAGGCTAGCAAGATCACTTGAACTTCTTTGAAGGGTCTATGATATGAAAATGTTATATGATCAAAGAAGTTCAAAGCAAGGTAGCTCAAATAAGGATTATGCATGAAACACTCAAAGATTACATGACTTCTTCCAATGAAAGCATAAGTGAAAATACATAAATCTTGTAAATCGAACATAAAAACAGCATTTTCAACTAAGTCCTCAAAAGGGCGATGAAATTGGAAACTTAAGTTTTCTAAATCTTTCAAAATGAAGAACATAAAGTGTTGTAGGAGATCAAGTTTCCAAATAAAAAGTGTTCCTTCAAAAGTTATAAAAAAGAACTTTAAAATGATGTTTCTTAGGAACAAATTTATTAGCAATTCTCGAAATAAGGCACAATCACTAATATCCTTAAAAGGTAAATGATAACAGAAACTAGTATCCTCACCAAACTCAAAAAATTAAATCAAGAAAATTATGAGTTTGAAATGTCTCTTCTTTAAATGAGTAGTGATATTGGGAATGCACCTTGAAATGGAATCAAAAGCATTTGGAAATGATGAATAGACTTTATATTTCTCAAATTCAAACACTTCAAAATTGTGATGAGGAAAAGTAGACATAAAATTTTCAAAATTTCAAGATTTTCTACCTTATTGTTTTAAAACCATTTTTACCAAGAACTCTTTTAGAGGTAGATGATAGAGCAAAGTTCCATGAAATCCAATATTAGAACATGTGGCCCAAGAGCTCTTTCAAAAACTAACAATAGAAATGAACAACTTCCTACACAACTCCTTCAAAGGTAGATGGTAGGAAAGGTGCTTTTCAATAAAATCTTTCCAAGATTTTTCAAAATAATTATTTCTCAAATTAGCTTTCAAGTACTCAAAAATAATAGCTTTAAACATTTCAAACCCAATTTTTACCTTGGTTTCAAAATCTTTTATTAATAAGAGTTCCTTAAAATTGACATGATAGAATTTAAAACCATGGTCATTTCCAAATAAAGTGTTCAAAGAATCAATCACATTTGATAGCTAATGCTTGTTGCAAAGGAATTTGGTTTAGCACTGAGGAGGAGAAAATGTTGGTTAAAAGGAACAACTCCATCAAAGTTCTTCATGAAAGTCTAATAGAAAGATAAGAAATAAGTACAATACTCAGTAAAATTTCCATTAAATTTAGCATGAAGAACATCTAATAAGGTACAATCTAATCCCAAACAAACAATTTTCGAGTCTATTAAGAAAGCATCATCTACTGTACAAAGATCATTGCAAGAAGGATCAAATTTAAAATCACTATGCATCAATTAAAACTTAAGAGAAGCATGAGAAGAAAGGCATTTAGAAACATAAGGCACAACAAGAAAGAGACCACCACGAAAAGACATAGAACAAGAATCGATAATGAAGAAAAGTGAAATAGAGAAAGTCTGGTGCTGGACATTGCAATAGACTAGTGTCGGACTTCATCTTAAAGGGCCGAATCCAGGAGATATTCCAACGATCTTTTCACTATTTTCTTTTAATTTTGTCTGATTTTATGTCTTTTAAATTGATTTCTTGTCCTATTAGACTTCTACTTTCATATTTTTGTAATCTCCTAACTCTCCTAAGGTTACAGACTCTATAAATAAGGCTTTCCCTAGCCATAAGAATGAGTTTTTTTAGAGAGTTTAGTTAGTAATTAAATTACAGAATCATGTAATTCTCTAGTTACTTTTAGTTCGGGTTTTAGCCATTAGCGCTAAAACCTAAGTTCTAGGTTTCTTTAATTCCTTAGAATTAAGACGACGAAGAAAGAGATCGAAGACAATGGATTCATGTTCTATCTGTAAGACTTGTTTTCTTTACTTACAATTTTTTTAAAACCATTTTTATTCCTAAAAAATATTTTTTTTATTTCTTTTCGTGGATCTTTTTGACTAAAGTTCTTTAACTACGGCTTATGTGAAGGTTATATATTTTTATTAATATTTTATATGTTGATTAATTCTCTTTACCATATTCTTCATGATTGATTTTGATTCCTTCATCTTAGTGCTTGTGATTGATTGGTCATCTCCTACGTGATCTAATACTTAGTTTTAACACCTAGTGGAGATAAATCTAGTGGAACTATGCAATAATAGCATCTAGTAAATTTGGCAAGAGATTGTAGCAATTTTTAGATGCAGTTCATGTGTGTAATCAATTTAGGAAAATTATGAAAACTCAAAAATCTACATATCTTAATGCGTCTTTAGTTAACTAATCTATATAGAGATATAGTAAGTTATTAATTATAGATAGGGTCTTTGTGCCGAGAGATTGGACTTAGTTCTAATTAAGGGATATCTGCTGTTAATTAATGAATAACATTTGTTTTAGTAAAAAAGTCAACACTTTTGCATTAATAATTTACTATGGATCATTAGCCTTAGTTAAGTCTTTTCTCATTAATTTCCTTTGTCTCCTTTCATTAGTTTTATTTAGTCCTTCACTAAAGTATGGTTAGTTTTAATTAAGTTAAATAGTAATTGTTGGTAATTGGACGCAAATCCTTGTGGGATCGACCTTGATTATACTATAGTTTAACTAGTGCACTTGCTTGGTTAGTTTTAGCCACATCAAGTTTTTGGCGCCATTGTCAAAGATTTGTTTTATTCAATATCATATAATTGCTATTTATTTGAGATTAAGCAATTTCTTTTTTAAAAAATTATATTATTTCAATTTTTTTCTTCATTGTCTATTTATTTATTATTTTAAATAAGACACAACAAAATTTCATTTATTTTATTTTATTTTCATTTTTTTATCTTCTATGTTTTTACCACTTTATTTCTTTTTGTTATAACCTTTTTATGTCTTTGAGCAAGCGTTCTTGATGGAGGAAATATTGCAAAATCATTTGTCATCTTTTGTGGCCTTGAAAGAGAAATTTAGTAGATTGGGCTATTCAACACCTCCAAATCAAGGATCCATATCTTTTAATAGAGGTACTGTCTCTTACACTTCATTGGCATTTTATGCTAACAATCATGTTAAATATGTAGGTAAAAATTCATGGCAAAATAATTTCTATTCACCTACCTATAGTATGGATTGTTGGAGAAATCCACCAAACTTCGCTTGGGATCAATATGAAGCGCAAAGATCACAAGACAAATGTAATTAAGAGAAGAAATCAATTTTTTGTTTTAGAACTCAGATCACACTCGATTTTGATTTTGTGAACTTCGAACTTTTTTTAGAAATCTTTTCTGAGCTACGCTCTAGAACTCATTTATTTGCATTCTCTAGGCAAAAATTAACGTTTGGTTGATTGACTTGGGAATGAAATTACGCCTTCTTTGAATCTTTTGAGCCTTTCTAGCTTAATCCTTTTATACATTATATCTCTAGTTCCCTTTTTGAGCCTTAATGTGATGAATGGTTGAAACCAGCATTCATTGTTTTCTTTCTTGCAAGCCTTAATTACCTACCTTTTAACTTAAATAATTTTTATCCTTTCCCTTTTAAGAGACTGAAGTCGACGCACACCTTTCTTTTGAGTTAGGTTTATTCTTAAGGTTAAAGTGTGGTGATGAGTCTTCAAAAGGGGTGAAACGAGTAATGTTTTCTGGAAATTGTTGGAAAAACCTAGAAAATGCTTAAAACGAACACTAATTAGCGAAATAAGAAAGAAAACTGAAAAAAAGTTGGAAGATATGAAAAAAAAGCTCATGAAAGAAAGTTTGTGGAATGGTTGTTTTGGCATATGTTTAACCCACATAAACTAAGTGGGAGGTTGTTGTATGTTTGAGCTAAATATTTAATAAGGATGGAGTTATATTCAAGGGTAGAATGAGGAAGCAAGGTCTTATGCATTTTTACTTTACTATCCTAACTTTTGCTTAACCATGTCCTTAAACTAACATTACATGCTTATAAAGGCCTTTTTCACCCAAGCTGATCTATTATGACTCATCAGTGGAGAAAATGCATGGTTTCAAGCTTGTAGTTGTGTTTCGCAAAAGCCTAATTTTCTTAAAAGAGTGCTTACTTTTCTTACTTTCTATTTAGTGTGGGTTGAGTTACTTTGCAGAATAAGAAGTTCGTTCAATAAAGTTTCTTGAAATATCTTTGGTTAAAAAATGAGCGTTTTGATAGTGTACTTTGAATATGTTTGATTTTCTGTTCTTGATAGACATATGAATTAGTTAAGATTCTTTGTGGTCTTCAGATTGGTTGACGGTAGATATGTTTTCATGATACTGTTTCTTTGAGTTTTGCTGGAGGACGAGCAAAGTTTAAGGGTTCATTTAGATTAGATTTTAAATCCAAAATCTATTTACTTTTTTCCACTTTTTCTCTCACAAACAATTTACCGTTTACATATCCGAATGAAAAATCCTCACATTTTTCATTCTCATTTCTAATCAAAATGGGTGCGGGGTAGTTGATGAATCATAGAGTTATCTATGTTTTATAGACTTTTACACTAGACTTTGTGAAGGAAATGCATTTATGCATATGTTTTAGAGCACAAACTTGTATAGAAGACTCACTATAATGTTATTTTGATGTTAGGGGCATAATGGAAATTTTATTTAGGAAAAGAGCAAAACAACGCATCAAGACTTAAAAGAGGAACATCGACATAGGACATGCAAATGACCAGCGCCGGACTTCGAGTGTTTAATAAAGAAAAGTAAAATAGAGAAAGGCCAACACTGTGTTGGAATCCGTAGGCAAAAACAAAGTAAAATAAAACTACAGAAATCCACCAACAGGATCTGCACATACTAGAAAAACCGATTGGATAGAAATTACCTCAATGTTTTGATTGTTCGTTATGGAGGTGCTACTTTGCATGCTTCGCCCTCTACTGGTATCCATGCGACGAACTCCTCTGCAAGCGATTGGGATGCTAGCCCCTTACGTGATTGCAAAGCTGTTCGAGGCGATCTCGACTATCTGGTAATCGGTCGTATTTCGGAGAGAGGAGGCTAGATACTATATCGCCGTTCTAGGGTTTAGGGTTTTGTTTTTCTTTAATCAGATGAAGGACGGCCACCAAGAAAAGGTTAACATAACCTTTTATAGCTGTCAATATCAAAACCCTAACTGTCATCTAATGACAGTTTAATCTCGTCCGTCTATTCCTATAATCATCCAACGGTTGGATGAGTAATATTAAGTAATTAATTTCATTTATTCGATTAAATAAAATTAATTACTTATTAACCTACTGAAAAAATACAATATGGAATCTGATTCCCCCTTTTGTATACGTTCAACGAATCTGGACACAATCTAGATTCATTGAACGTGGACATTATGCTCACAAGATCGTCTATGCGTGTGATCCTGTAGGTTCACTTAACGTTGGCAGTGAATGAAAAATGTCCTAGACATTTATTCACAAAACATAAGCGGCCTCTAGCAAGACATTATGCTTACCCAAGTTAAGTAAATGTAATAATAACCTCGCATCAGATTTAATGTTTAGTTCTTTTGTCACACAATATCCTAATTAAGTATAAGGCATGGATCAAGTCATCCTTATAAAACTTAATTAACCATTTATTTGATCACCAGGCAGACTGTTCCAACAAATAATATTAATAATACCTTATTAATACTTATTTGAGCATGGCCATGCATATTTTCTAGTCTTCCTTATCAAGGGGCCCATGGATATCTCTCTCTAAAAAGAGAGGGACAAATCCCTTTCACTATCTCCAATATTCAAGCCATGACGAGAAAATAAGCCAACCAATAATCATAATGATCACCTAATTAAAAGTGATGTTTGACTATGTCAAAACAAATTTTTCTCCCCATGCAAGAAACATTAGGTCGAAGGACACTAAATATAAAACTGAGAAGAAATACTTATAACTTAAACCCATGCAATATTTCTTTTTCACTTTGGGTCATGTCCAATACAATATTCTCAATATGTATTTATGAATTGATTTTATATCTCATATTCATGATCAGTAAAACTTGACCATCAATCAACTTCACACTAGTTTACAAGATGTAATAAACTAGGGACAAATAAGAATAGTATTTTATTAGCTATAAGGGTTTTACTATCAAGTCACATACTTGATGACCAAGAGCATAAAATACAATTCAAAAATACATGCTTCATAAATCATAAATGTGAATCAATTGGTCTTAGGGCATATACTAACGCACTGGACATTACAAAAGATCGGCGCCGAACTTCATTTTAAGGGGACAAATCTAGGAGATTCTCCAAGGATCTCTTCCTTATTTTCTTTGGATTTTGTCCAATTTTATTCCTCCTCAATTGATTTCTTGTCCTATTAAACTTCTACTTTCATATTTTAGTAATCTCCTAACTCTCTTAGGGTTAGAAACTCTATAAATAAAGCTTTTTCTAGCCATTAGAATGAGCTTTTTTGGGTTTAGTTAGTACTTAAATTAGAAAATCATGTAATTCTCTAGTTAATTTTAGTTAGGATTTTTGCCATTAGGACTAAAACCGCAGTTTTTGTTTTCTTTAATTCCTTAGAGATAAAGACGGCGAAGAAGGAGATTGAAGGAAATGGATTCAAGTTTTTTCTTTAAGGCTTGTTTTCTTTATTGGCCATTTTACTTTGTTAGCAGTTTTTATTTTTAAATAATATGTTTTTATTTCTTTTCATGGATGTTTTTGGCTAAATTTCTTTAACTAGGGCAAATGTGAAGGTTATGTGTTTTTATTACTATTTATGTGTTAATTAATTCTCTTACCATATTTTTCATGATTAATTCTAATTGCTTGAGCTTAATGCTTGTGATTGATTGGCAATCTCCTCATGATTTAATACTTGGTTTTGAACCCTAGTGGAGATAAGTCAAGTATGAACTAAGTAATAAGAAAATATGGTAAAATTTGCAAGAGATCGTAGCAATTTCTAGGTGCGGTTTGTTCAAGTAATCATTTAGGAAAGTTGTGAACACTCGGAATTCCAAAGATGTTAATGCGTTTTTAGTTACCTAATCTACATACAGATGTAGTAGGTTATTAATTAAAGATAGGGTCTTTGTGCTGAGAGATTGGACTTAATTCTAATTAAGGCAATTCCGTTGTTAATCAATGAATGGTAAAATTTTGTTTAGTAAGAAAGTCAACACCTTTGCATTAATAATTCACTAATTAGATCATTACGCTTAGTTAAGTATTTTCTCATTAATTTCCTTTGTCTTCTTTCATTAGTTTTAATTAATCCTTCACTATAGTTTGGTTGGTTTGAATTAAGTTAAGTATTAATAATTGGTAATTGGATACGAATCTTGGGGAGATTGACCTTGAATATACTATAATTGAACTAGCGCACTTGCTAGGTCAGTTTTAGCGACATCACATATTGATGAACTTTCATGGCATTGAAATAGCTCTTTTCCAACGATCTCTCATTCGTCTTCCCTCTTCATGGTGTGGTTCCATGCATTGATGTCCAAATGCATGGAGGATAAAGAAATATCCTATAAAAAATAAGTGCATAGAATTCAATTTAGTTTCCATGGGAAAGTGTTCAAAACATAAGTAAGAAGTATGAGTAAAGAAGCTTATTTCTTGTAGATCTTGTAGTCTAAGCTCCCTTCATTCTCCATGTTTTGTAAGAAAAATTCCTGCACGCATGAAGAATCACTAACAAGAATGGAGTTAGTTTTGTTAGTAAAACACTCACTACCTTACTCTAGTCAACTGCAACTACCTCTTTTACTCTTTGCTCTTCTTTTTCACTCTCCATTTTTCAATAAAGCACTAATTTTCTTTTGGTTCCTCTCTTTTCTCAAGCTTATACTCTTTCTCTCTTGAGCACTCATCTCTTTCACTCTCTCTTGTTAAAATAGAGATGGAATTCAACTAATCTCTATTTTTCCACTCTATCTTTTTCATTAATCTCAATGCACTTTTTTCCTCACTATTCTTTTCACTCATTAGATCATAATGTTCCACATTAGATAGATATCTCTTCCTTAATTAACATGTGTTGTAGTACTTTCTTCATCTCCAATTGCATCATGTTGAAACTCTTTTACTCTTGGAAGTTCATCAACCACTGTTATTGTCAACGGTTCTACCTTTGCAACTCCTTCAGATGGTATGAAAACTTGTGTATCCTCACATCTTTTAGCTTTAATGAAGCTCTTTTCCTTTTTCTCATGCTCAACCATTCTTACCCTCCTCTCAATCTCAACTTCTTTTTTTCTTTATAAACATCGTGAGGGGATGTGTAACTTTAAAAAATAAGGGAATGACTACTAAATTAAACAACAGGTAAGTGGACCTATCACTGTAGTAAACAATGTCTACTCGAGTGTCGAATCTGTTAAGGAATGGTAAAAGCTTAAGTTCTAATCGCGTCTCTAATGTTTAGTCTAAGAAAAATTTGTTTTAAGGAAATAAACAAAAAACTAAAACTTGTATAACAACTAAAGAAAACAAGCAATAAAACTATGGTATAAAAACAAGAGTTTGGATGGTGGAATCTCCCTAATCCGTGTTACTAATGCAATTGGAAAAAACTTTAAAGAAAACATTGTTGAATTAATTAACTTGGGTTATCACTATAAATTAAGCAATCCCTATCTCTAGACGAAAGCCACCCCATTCACAACCCTTAGAGGAAGATCTCTTTTCTCCCTCACAAATTACGATTGTAGTAAATTTAGGTGATTTAAAGGACCTAGAACTGCAATATCGTATCTCTAGTCAATTACCCCAATTAACCCCCAATTAGTTGCCCTAGATTGTTCTTCCCTTTTCAATTCCCAACAACCTTGCGAATAATCTAATTTCACAAAAATTAAATTAACAAAAAAAACGTAACTGGAAGACAACTTAAATTAAACAAGCATCGAAATCAAGAAATCAAGCTAAGAACTTCATAAACAAGAATTAGGGTTCAACCCCAAATCCAAACAAGAACTAGGGTTCAACCCTCATCCAAACATAAAGAAATACTCACTATTAATTGTCATAAAATTGAAACTAAACATTAAATTCAAGAACAAAGTAAAGAAAAAGAGAGCTTAAGAGGAAAATTGAAGCCACAATCTTAGTCCCGTACGTCTCTTGAGCTCGTCTCTCTTATTGCTCAATTGAAGCTCGAAATCTTGATAATGGATCTTCAAATCTTAATCTCCAAAAACTAATTTACCGAAAATCTAATGAATACCTAAATAATTGAATGTAAAAATTTAAAAATTGGCTAACCTAAATTTACCCTTAATTGTCTACAAACTACTACTAACTGCTACTCTCTAACCTAGTGGCAGAATTAACAATTTATAGGGGCAAAATTACATCAAAACCAAGTCAAACTTGGATTAAAACTCTCTAACTAGAACCTATCGCGCATGATAGGTCATGCCCTACCGTTAGCGTTAGGGTTATGCCCAAATAATGCTTCTCAACGTCAAGACCTACTGTTGATAATAGGGCTAGCCTACCGACACCGATAAGTTTCTATCCAAGAATTCCTTGTGGCTCCAGGACCTACAATCGACTGTAGGTTAGCCTATCTCTTGCGATACGTCAGCTTCGTTGATGCCTTTGGCTCTGTTTTTGTCATTTTTGCTCCGAATTCATCCGTTTTTGTTTCCTTTTATCTTCTTCTCTTCTTAAAAGCCCCTAAGACAAGAATAAATGGTATAATTCTAATATATTCATTTTTATATATTAAAAATACCAGAAAATGATAGAAATAACATATATAAATATAGACAATTAAGCAGATATCATGAGCTGCCAAGGAATTTAGTGAATCTCTTGCCATTCCTGGTGAAGTTGAAAGTCCTCTTGTCACCTTTTTATATATCTTTCACATCATATATCCATGCACTTCCAAACAACAAATGACCTATTTGCATGGGTGCTACATCATATAACACATCATTTTTATGAGATCCCGTAGAAATAGACACCCAGAGTTTCTTTATAACTTTGATTTCAATAGTATCATTTGACCAATGGCATATATAGGGACTAGGATGTTCAAGAAGAGGCAAATTCAACTTTCAACAAGGTAAGTACGAGACATATTAACACAACTAACACCATCGACAACAAGATTAGCATGCCAATCTTGCAGTTTGCATTTGGTAAGGACAATATGCTCATTTTTATTTTCCCTTTAATAGACATTTTCATCATTCAAGCGCTCAAGGTAAACTACTCTACCATATCTATGATCACCATAGTCATAACAATCATGATATCCTTTATAACAATAAGGACTATGCTCAACATATTCAACTTTAACTCTTTCATAACCTCATAATTATCATAAGAAGTTTGTCCAAGAGATTCAGCATAAGAAGAGAAGTTACTGACTCTATTATATCTTTTAGGAGTGAAGTTTCTCCTTCTATGGTTCTTCCCACAATAAGCATTGACTCAATATCAACCACCATGATAGAAATTATGCTTATCCCTTGCATACTTAGTATGAAAATCCTCTTGTTTTCTTATGGCTTCAATCTGTTGTCTAGAAGATATAGTCTCCACATACTCCCTTGTCATGTAATACTTTGTGATTTGATACATTTTCTTATCTTATTAAACCTGCACAAAAAAGGATTAGAAACAAAGAATAGGACCTCCCATTACTCCCTTAGTGTTTACTCCCTTTAAGTGATCACTATTTCATTCTTGTAAGCACTCTTTATGGCTTTTCTTATAATAAGCTCACCCTCTTGCTTTTTTCCAAACACTAAACCCACAAGGTCCTTTAAATCCTTCAAACTCCTTCACAAAATCAACAGAGAGAACCAAACCAAAGCAAGTATCACAGTCAATGCACTTTGTTGGAAATAAAAGAGTTCAAAGAGTAATTCTATCAAACACTTGTAATGTAAAGAGTTTCAAAAATTGTATCCATGGAAAATGAGCCAATAAACATCATTGATCATCATTAAAGATTAATAACACACGAAGAAGTTGTTAGAGGTAAAATAAAACAATGAACAAAACAAGATTAAGCTAATCAAAGAAGAAAGAGTACTAAACAAAATGTTTCTAGAAAACAGGGGACAATGACACCCTGTCACTAAAACCAATATTTCTTAGCAAGTATAACTCGCAATCAAGTCAAATAAATTTAAATAGATTTCAAAATTGATGGGGAGGACAATGAGCAAAAATTTCATCCTGTTTGAATCCGTATAACATGAGACATGACAAAATTAATCCACTAATGTTCACAATTTCTAGTTTCTGGACAGATCAAAAGTTTTGATCTTATTGACCAACCAAAGCAGAATTCTTCAAATCAAACCCCAAGGACCTTTGTCTCCAAGAAGGATATACCAATTTCATACGCAAGTACCATAGCTATATTTAAGCTAAGATCTCTTGAACTCATGAAATTTATCTTTCCCCTAAACTCTAATTCAACATTAGGTATATTAAACCTAACACCTAATTAGCTTATGTAGAGAAGACAAAATGTAAGCCAAATACAAGATTGTAAATATCATCGAAGAGGAATTTAGATGACCAATTAGGTTTCCATAGATTTTCAATCTATAAACATCAATTATGCACTCACTAAGGAAGAGAACCCTTAGAGAACTTAGCTGAAGAAGGTTGAAGAATCCTAGAACACTAAAGAGAATCCTCTCTATTCAAATTATCATTTCATCAAAATCTAATTACAAACTAGGCTGATATGTGCCACATTATCATTTCTTTTGTATGTTATTTCCTTTTTTTTAATGATGCTTTAAGGTATAAGATGTATCATTTACACCATCTGTCTTTACTTTTATCTTAGGTGCTTCACAATGCAGAAGATGGAGAATACAAGTGAAAATGGGCAAAAACGTAGTGAAAACGGAGAAAATGGAAGCTACCGGCACCAAGGACAACATCCTACAATGGACAGTAGGTTAACCCACTACATGCGGCAGGTCTCCGGCATCATAAAAAAGAGAGACAGAAACCTATCAACGATGGTAGGCTACTCCTACCATTAACGATAGATCAAAAGTTTTTCAAAGAAATTTTGAACATAACCCTACGGCGACGATAGGGCTTGACCTTCCGCATGCGGTAAGTCCTGACAGGAGCACAGTTAATGCATTTTTCTGCTACTTAATTATTCTTTTCTCTCTTTTAGGACATTCTTCGGCTTAGGTGTAGAGAAGAAGAATTGGGTGTGAAAATTGGAAACAAATCTCCTTCAAATCCTTCTTCAATTACATAGTTCTTCATCAATTAGCATAGAATTGAAGACATGAGGTGGAGATTAAAGATGTTCTATGGAGCAATTTCAGATTTCGACAAGCAAATTGAGAGATGGGCTCGGGTGATCTCCGTAACCATGGTAGGCGACTCTTCTCTATCCTAAGCTTTCTTTTCCCATGTTTCTTTTGAACTATTATTAATTTAAGTTTTGCTAGGATGTTTAGTAGCTAGATTTTTATTGTTTGAATGAGGGTTGAACCCTATCTTTTGGATAATGTGATTTTGTGCTGGAATTTTTACAATTGATGTTTGTTTTACTTTGGGTTGTTGGTCAATTATGTTTTTAATAAAAAAAATTGGCAATTGAATACAGATGTTCTTTGCACTTTTAGGCTTTTAAATCATCTAATCTAATTTCATTCATAATCGGTTAGAGAGAGAAGAGATTCTCCTCTAAAGGTTAGTGAATAGAGTGGCCTTTACCTAGAGATAAGAATTGCCTGATTTTCATGTGATAACCCAACCATAGTGTCTCAAACATTGTTTTATAGTTTTTCCAATCGACATAGTTGACAAAAGTTAAGGGGATTCCACCATTCAAACTCTTTTATCAAATTTCTATCTTTTTAAACTTTGTTTTCTTTTAATTGTTTTCTTAACAGTCTTAAAATATTTTCTCAAAAATCAATTTGGTTAGACTAGACATTAGATCAAGCAGTTAGTATTTGAAATTATATGTTGGTTGAGTTCGACAATCCGGGTATATCTCTGTTATTGTGGGGATATGTACACTTACCTTTTGCGTAATTTTAGATATAGCCCGTTTTTAAGACATCACCATTATTGGGGAACGACAACTGAAAGAAAATCATTTTTTTGTGCTTTAGTCATTTTATTTTTCTTCTCTTTTTATTTTTATTTGGATTGTTTATTATTCTTGCATTTATTGGTTTATTTGTGGCTTATAACTTGAGAATTTTGCTTTACTATTTGCCGAACTTGACTGCTGTTTGTTTGTTTTAGGTTTTGGGTTAAGTAGTGTATGCCCCGAATTGAACAGGGTGAATTAGTCCCATTCGACTAGAGCCCGAGCGTTTGCTACAGAGTGCCCACCACGTCCAGCGATTCGAGACGACAAACAACGGTATCATACGGTATCTTAGTCGTCGATAAGATGGAAGAAGGTTATCAAGATCCACCTTTGATAAATCCTCTATTGGTACCCACCACCACCACCACCACTAGAAGAACGGACAAAGGCAGACTATGCCAGGCCATCTATTATCGAGACGAAGTTAAGTATTGCTAGACCCCCTGTTCAAGCGAACAACTTTGAAATCAAGTGCAACATGATCCAATGGTACAAAATAATGTACAGTTCGATAGGTTCCCTGGAGGAAGACCCAAATGCGCACATTTCCAAATTCTTGGAGGTGTGAGAGACATTCAAAATAAATGGAGTTTCAGAAGAATCCATCAGACTTGGCCTGTTCCAATTTTCTCTGAGGGGAAAAGTAAAATTTTGGCTGAAGTCATTACCTTCTTGCTCAATTACATCACTGGCTTCCTTAGCTGAGAAGTTTTTAGGGAGGTTCCTTCGTCCTGGTCGCACATCAAAGGTTCAGAACGAGACCTTATCGTTCCATCAGATAAACAAAGAAAGCCTATATGAGGCTACGGAAAAATGGAAGGACAGCTCAAAAAGTGCCCACATCATGGGCTAGACTTGGGGATCCAGATTCAGACATTCTAAAGTGGAGTATCATTTGGGACGAGACAGCTCATTGATGCTTTTATTGTTGGATCCACAAATCACAAGACTCCTCAACAGGTATACAATCTTATTGAGCAAATAGCTATGAATAGCTATACTTGGGGATGATAGAGAAATCCTGTATGGATAAAACTGTTAAATTGCATTGCTTACTTTAATTAGTCTTTACTTATTATTTGCATTTCTTTTAGTTATTTTTCGAACCTCTTGGCTGCCTCTGCACCCCTACCTCATTTATCAGATCTTAAGCCGAAGGTTGTTTCTTGTCTTTTGGAAATCTATTCGTTAACCAATATGGAATCCCCACTATCTCGATGTCGGAGTATTCAAGGGAGCAAAAGCTATAGGAACTCATTAGTTTGGATTGGATAATGTTTTTGGGATAACTGAAGAGTGTATTGAAAGTTGTGCAACTTAAATCAAAATCCCTTCATAGAAATGCATTGTTAATTGGTACGACCACTCTAGCCAATAATTTACCCCTTAGTTTGACTAGTATCTTCTAACTATGCCGACAACAAAGCAGATATTTGTCCTTGTAAAAAGTATAGCATTAATGAGATTTCCTATATAATAGCACATGGGATTCTTCTCATCCTCTCTTTCACTTATTATGTCAAAAGGCACATTTCTAGAAGATAAAGTTAGACGATTCCTAAAGGGAATGGAAGTTCCCTTATGTTTCTCCATGCTAAACTTTGACAAAAATCTTGTCAATATATGTTACTTGGGAAGATCTAATGTTCTCTGCTTTATATAGCTAAAATGCATGATGTTGAAAACATAATTAAATTTTCCCATGACCTTCATATTTAATTGACAAGATAGTCAAACTTTAATCAATGACAAATTCCTACTTCGTTTTCAATCTGTAGGATATTATGTTTATAAAATATCAATAAAGACACATCAGCTCCATCCTATTCTTGTAGACGTATGGTTCATCCTTCTATAAAATAAGACTTGATAGTCTCATCAAAATGTAAGTTCCTTGATCTAGATGTCTACTTAAGTCTACAGTTAGACCTCTTAAACTTCTAGATGAAGTGTTCCTGGCCTATACTGGTAAACTCTTTTGGTTACTCCATTTAGATATCTTTACTATGAATGCACTTTAGAAAGGATTTTGAGACACCATTGGCCATATCTCGTAGTCATAAATGACGCATTATGGCAAGAAGTATGCAAATGGATTTAAGCACGACTACCGGTGCAAAAGTTTCCCCGTAGTAGATACCTCATCTTTTTTGTACAACTCTTTGAATCAACCTAGGTTTATTGGTTTGCACATTTCCCATATATACCTCTAGTAATCTTGTAATCCCTCTCACGCCTAATGGGTTTTATACCATCAGGTGTTGGGACAAGATCCAAGACTTGATTAAAGTAAAAAAAAAAAAAAAAAACAATTACGACATTTATTTCCCTCTTGCTATTTATCATCATCAATATCTATAATAGCCTCAGCATACCTTGAGAGATCCTTATCCTCATGGTCCAAAACTAGGCCGAAGGCCTCTCACATTCACCAATCAGGAACTCTAGGAATCCTCCAACTACAATGTGGCTCCACACTTGTGGTGCTTTGATAGTCATATTGTTTGATACTTCGACTGGGTATAGAAATCTTGGGTTAGACTTTCTAATTTCTAATCCACATTTCCATAACTCTTAGGAGACATTACTTAATCATTCTCCAAGTATCTAGTATTAGGGTCAACAAGCACTTTTACTGCTTCTTAGGATGATAGAAATATTCTCCTCTTTTAACCTCTTTCATACCCAATATAACATGATTCTGATCTTGTATCAAGATTCCTTCCTTTAGTCAGTACATAAGCAAGACAACTCTATATCTTAGGACAATTCATACTGGCTTGCGACTAGTCCCTATCTCATATAGTTTCTTATGCAATGACTTGGAAAGCACTAAGTGCAGAATTTATGCCTCAACTTCAAGGGCATAGAAAAAAAGAGATAGGTAGAGGTACATGAGACATCATGCTCCTTACCTTTTTCTTAAGTGTTCTTGTTTCTCATCTTCGCTAAATGATTCAGCTAGGGTATACCCTATATGGTAAGCTGAGATATCATTCCATGATATACCAAGTAATTTTAACTCACCAATAAGCCACTTTCGATCACGTTGTGATTTCAATCCCTTGGTTACTTTATCTATTTGATACTCCACTTTAGCCTTTAACTTTGAGAAGAGTTAAAGGGGTCTTTTATAAGATATACATAAGAAAACCTTAGTAATCATCTATTAGCGTGAGGAAGTACTTGTAGTCTCCGATACCTGGTACAGCCTTGCACTACATACATGGATATGACTTAGTATTCCCTTGGATCTATATGTTTTATGTGTAAATGGCCTACTAGAGATCTTTTCCATTAAGCAAGATTCATAATGAGACCCTTCTTCCTATTCCAATAAAAGTCAAAGGGCCCATCTTTGATGAGTTTCTAAATCACAACATCAGGTGCCATAAATACAAGTCATCTAGAACAACACTTTTAACTTTGTTCCGATTCTATGTTATTTATTTGGTTTGGGATAAGGTTTATTACTTTCCATATGCACTGTCTTAGAAAACGATCTTTCTATTTCTGTTGACATCAATACGAAAATTCATTTAATTTCCATCCCTTATGAATTGGGAAACGAACACCAATATTGGCCTTAAAACTAGGCACGTATATAACATCCTTCACACTTATGACAGAATCCATCTAATCATTAGCATGACCTATTCAATCTTATGACATAAATCATCTAAAATTAGCATGAATTATTCAATTCTAAAACCCACAATATACTAACAAAAATCACATATCTCTCATACTCAAGACTACAAGAATTAAGCATGGATAAAAATATCAATTAACATAAATGATTATTCTACAGGAACAATCTCAAAGAATTAACTGCATCAAACCAAGAAACATCCCAAGATATGTAATCGCATAAATATCATAATAAATCTCCCAAACTAAAATAAACCAAAGTCACATACCTAGGGTTTCATTAAGATTCTAAAAGGAAAATTAGTTCATAATTAAAGGGAAAGAAGGAACTAGTTTATTAGAAATGATCATGGCTTCTTTCAATTGGAGCTTCTGTTGCTTTACTTTCTGCTGTAATGTCCGCTGATTTCTGTCCAGCAATTTCTGCACCGCAGCTGCCAATGCTTTTCTCCTTCAGCTCTCTTCTTCAGCTGTTGCTGTTCTTCTTCAGCTCTCTGCTTCATCTGCTGTTGTTTGTTTGCTAGTAGCTATTAAGCGCTAAGCTCCTTTTTTTAATGATTTTTGCGGCTCTTCTTTACATAGACTAAAGAAAAACAAATTTCTAATCCTTCAGGGAAAATAAATTCCTAATCCCTAAAGGATTCAACTAAATTCCTAATCCTAAAAGGATTCAACTACTGCAGCAGGTAATATGCTTTATTATTATTTTTATCATCTCTTTCCCAATAACCATGCGCACTCTTTCTTTCCTTTACCAAATTTGCTATGGAATCTTTATTTTCCATTCTTTTTTAGAAATCTGCACAAAGATAAATAAATTAAATTAAATTAAATAATCTTGATTAATGAGCAAATAAATTATTCTCAAAAGCTAATAATTAAAACTTAAGGTGTTTATTTGTATTAAAAATCAACTCTGTTAACTCCGCACACCTAAGTTTTTCTAGCCCTCAAGAAAAAATAAAAAATAAAAAGGAAATTAAGTGGCCATTTTGTTAGGACTAACGAATGCACTTAGCATGTTCAACAAGCCCTTTAAACCCCTAAGTTACCCCTAGTGGACGAGTATGGTCAAGTGAGGTTTGCAAATGACATACGCACAAAGTCAAGTACGCAAAAAGTTTTAGAAAAGATATAGAACAATCCAAACTAAGTACCCTTTATCAAGATCTCAAACTTATCAAGAAAATCACTCTTCCTCTTATTTTCAAACTCAAGTTATCAAACAAATATTCAATTATCTTCCATAACTAAAGCAAGGCTTGTGTAAGGTGTAATCATGGTCATAGGAGAGTGTAAAATAAATACTAAACAAAATTTTCAAATTGCAAATAACAGACAAATCTCAACAAATGTTCATTCCATAGGCTCACTTTTTACACCTTCTTTCCACTAATCCAGGATTCTCAAATGCAACTCAGATCAGGTAGGACTTTAAAGCTTGTAATGTAAGGTTAGGGGGTTGATTATCAAACGAAAGTAAAGAATTCAAATTCAAAGAAAATAGAGTTTGCAAAAAATATGGATACTTTAAAATTTTGACAAACTTTCTAACTTTGTCTTTGCTCATTTTTTTAATTAATACATTCACCAACTACCATCGTCTTTCCAAAAATTCCCTCCTTTAAGGCCATTCTTTTTCCTACATTCGGAAATTCGGGCCTCTTGAAAAAAAAAAATTGTTTTTTTTTTCTTTGAACCTTTTGACTTGTAACAATCATGTATAAACTTTTCTTTATTTTTCTTTATTTTTACCTCAATACATTCGTTTTTTTCAGTACAATAAGTCATAAATTTTTTTTTCTTCTCTACTTTTTTCAAAATAACTTATTCTCTTTCCATAACACAAAAACAACAACCCATCATTGAAACACAAGCTAGAAGTTAGTATTAAGCTCTCTCACAATATTAAGGGTTAATATTTAAGTGGTTTAAAGAAAGAAAATAACATTTAAGGCTCAAAATGTGATACCCCTAACCTTGACACTAGGTCAATTGCTGTTGAGTAGGGCATCTCTGTGCCTCTTGGCACTAAATTATAAGTTCCACAGTGAAACACAACCCTAGAACCACACTAACAGGTATACAGACAAAGTACACAGAAAACTTAAATAAAGTAGATACTACTAGTGCGCTCAGAACACAGGATCTTAAAAAAAAAACTTCTCAAGATCGTTTTATTCTAAAAACAAAAGTATCTTACATCAACTACTTTACATGACAACATAAAAAGAAACTTTACAGACAGTTCGAGTCTAAGAGGATAAAACATAGACATATGCCCCTCTGGGATATTTGATCCAAAAACTCCTGGCCTAAAACTTCAGTGGCTTGCTGGGCCCCTGGCCGTCCCGAGGTAATCTGAGAAGAAAACATGATATGGAAAAACGTGAGCGCAAACGCTCAGTGAGTCCACGTGTGTATGCTGTAGTGATTTCTTTTAAGATAACGATAATGCAGTTTCACAAAGCAGTTCATGCAATTTTATAAGAAAACATTCTCTTTTATTATTTTAACAAAACTGATGCTTGAACCTACATGAGACTTTCGAGCGCAGCTGGGAGGTCTAAGCGAATCAAGACACATCAGCGCAGCCTCTATGCCCCAAAATTAAAAGGACATGTAATGCAATTGTGGGGCTCCACGGACAAAGTCCGGATCCCCAAAACGAGGCCATCAGAACCAAGTTCTTGCATCTCGTAGCCAATACCAGCCAAACACCATACGAGCGTTCGATTACAAAACAACCGCACTCCCATATCACCGGTTAAAACAGGCTACGGACTCTTGGGACACCTACCAGGTGTGCCCTGGGACCAACCTCAGTTTCGAGCCCCTCCTGACTCTCCACTAGGGGGCCGAACCCTACCGTAGAGCACGATGCGATGTCCATGTAGACCGATTGGGCCACACCTTCTGCGGTCTACGCCTCTCTTCAAGTGGATCCACTCTCCCAAGTCTGAATCATCCACGCCATCGGAAAGAGACCCTCGTACGGGGGACGAGCCACGTACGGTGCAATCCTCTGATGCTTTCGAATACAGGATCGTAACCAGAATTGACACCCTGGTCAAACTGGGCTTTTTTCATATGTATTTTTAAACAGAAAGGCCATTTGTCCAGCCGTCCACTCATTACATGCTCATGCAAATTTCATAATTATGTCAATGCCAGATTCATATTCATGCATGTCGAAATACGTAACTCTTCAAGCTAGAACATTTACCAACATATAAATATTTTCGAAAAACCTGCATATAACAAACTTCTTATGCACCATCGTAATAGTCTGTTTTAAAAGAAACACCTATATGGAGCACCGCTCCCATGCATTTTTCTAGGAAATGTTAGTATATGTCCTAAGACCAATTGACTCACATTTACGATTTATGAAGCATGTATTTTTGAATTCTATTTTATGCTCTTGGTCATCAAGTATGTGACTTGATAGTAAAACCCTTATAGCTAATAAAATACTATTCTTATTTGTCCCTAGTTTATTACATCTTGTAAACTATTGTGAAGTTGATTGATGGTCAAGTTTTCCTAATCATGAATATGAGATATAAAATCAAATCATAAATACATATTGAGAATATTGTATTGGACATGACCCATAGTGAAGAAGAAATATTGAATGGGTTTAAGTTATAAGTGTTTCTTCTTAGTTTTATATTTTGTGTCCTTTGACCTAATGTTTCTAATGTTTCTTGCATGGGGAGAAAATATGTTTTGACATAGTCAAACATCAGTTTTAATTAGGTGATTATTATGACTATTGGTTGGCTTATTTTCTCGTCATGGCTTGAATATTGGAGATAGTGAAAGGGATTTGTCCCTCTCTTTTTAGAGAGAGATATCCATGGGCCCCTTGATAAGGAAGACTGGAAAATATGCATGGCCATGCTCAAATGAGTATTAATAAGGTGTTATTAATATTATTTGTTGGAACAGTCTACCTGCTGATCAAGTAAATGGTTAATTAAGTTTTATAAGGATGACTTGGTCCATGCCTTATACTTAATTAGGATATCGTGTGACAAAAGGACTAAATATTAAATCTGATGCTAGTTTATTATTGCATTTACTTAACTTGGGTAAGCATAATCTCTTGCTAGAGGCCGCTTATGTTTTGTGAATAAATGTCTAAGACATTTTTCCATTCACTGCCAACGTTAAGTGAACCTACAGGGTCACACGCGTAGACGATCTTGTGAGCATAATGTCCACGTTCAATGAATCTAGATTGTATCCAGATTCGTTGAACGTATACAAAAGGGGAATCAGATTCCATATTGTATTTTCTGGTAAGTTAATAAGTAATTAATTTTATTTAATCAAATAAATGAAATTAGTTACTTAATATTAATCATCCAACCGTTGGGTGATTATAGGAATAGACGGACGAGATTAAACTGTCATTAGATGATAGTTATAGTTTTGATATTGACAGCTATAAAAGGTTATGTTAACATTTTCTTGGCTGCTATCTTTTATCTGATAAAAAGAAATACAAAACCCTAAACCCTAGAATGGAGATATAGTATCTCGCCTCCTCTCTTCGAGGCACGAAAAATTACCAGATGGTAAGGATTAGTTCTGAACAGTTTTCAGAACACAGAAGGGGCTAGTATCCCGATCGCTTGCAGAGGAGTTCATCGCGTGGATACCAGTAGAGGGCGAAGCGTAAAATGCAGCACCTCCACATCGAACAATCAAAACATTGAGATAATTTCTATCCAATCGATTTTTCTAGTATGTGCAGATCCTGTTTGTGGATTTCTGTAGTTTTATTTCATTTTGTTTTTGCCTACGGTTTCCAACAGTAAACACATAACACATTGTGGAGAACATCTCCAAAAACACATTGAGAGATATCATTCCAAAAATAGCAATATTTTGTAATGGTTCGGAAAAAAACATTTTTATATGTCTCGTAATCTCTGAAATAACATAATAAAATGGAGTTTGTGGACTCACCTGGATGTAGATCTGGTGCTAAGATCCTACAAAATAATAATACGAAAATACTTAATACCTAGGTACTGATCAAATAGTCCTATTCCCTAAATAATATCGAAATCCTACGAAAGGAACTTTAGGATGTATATATGTATACCTATATAATGATATATATATATATATACTTATAATAATTCTTTGAAATATCGAAAATCTTACATTCTTAAAAATAATATACTCCCCCAAGAAACCATAATTAACTATATTCTATATACAAAAAATTTATTCAAAACATTTAAATCCTAAAGCAAGTAACCAATTTAAAATATATAACTTAATTAAAAAGAAAATAATAACAAAACAAAATAAATAAATAAAACTCACCTCAAATGGCTGCCCACCAACTTAATGAAAAGAAAAAAGAAAACTCCTAATATTATATATATAGATATAGGTGCCGAAACTAAGGAAAAACACAAGACTCATGACATTTATATATATATATATACATGGTGATGGCGGTTTGGAGGAGGAAAAGAAAAAAAAGAAAAAAAATGGTGAGGGGGTGACAGGTGGCTAGTATAGGTGGCGATAATTTCGTATTAGCTATTTTTTTTTTTAATGTCAAGTACTTAAATTTCTAAAATAAATACACTAGGTATTGGAATATCCTTTTCTTTTATCCTGACTTGATAATACCCCTGTCTCAAGTTCAAGTTGGAAAAACATCCCGCTCCTCGCAGTTGGTCAAATAATTCATCAATGAGGGATAGTGGGTATTTGTTCTTGACTGTTACACTATTCAATCCTCTATAATCTATACACATCCTGAGGGTTCGATCCTTCTTCGTTACAAACAAAACTGGCGCACCCCAAGGAGATGTACTTGGACGAATGTATCCTTGCTGCAACAGTTCTTGTAGTTGCTTTTTCAACTCTTTTAGTTCCTCCTGTGCCATCCGATATGGAGTTCGAGATATTGGTTTAGCATCAAGTACCAATTCTATGCCGAATTCCACTTCTCGATCTGGGGGTAGCGTCGTTAATTCCTCAGGAAAAACATCCACAAACTCCCTCACTACGGGTACTGTTTCTAATTTTACCTCCTTTTTAGGCTTGTTGAGTAAATATGCTAAGTACCTTTGACATCCTTTCTACAGTAACTTTCTGGCTTTCATGCCAGACTAAAAGAGATTCTCCCATTTTGTTCGCTTCCCTTGGAACACTAGGATTTGCATACTAGGTCGGCTAAACTTAACCAACTTCCGTTGACAATCTACTTGGACGTAATGTTTAGACAACCAGTCCATCCCAAGTATCAAGTCATATCCCTCCAATGGTAAGGCAATTAAATCTCCGGATAAAATCACACTCTCGAAACAGATGTCACAATCAGAATACTTTACCTCAGTTATCTTATTCACGCCCATAGGAGTGCTAACTATCAACTGGTAATGTATGTTAACAGAAGGAATAGGAACATGTTTTATGAAATGAAAACTCACAAAAGAATGCGTAGCTCTAGGGTCAATGAGTACTCTTGCTGGTCTAGAAAAGATTTGTACCAGACCTTCAACTACTTCTGCTTCAGTATCTACGGGCAATCTATCCAGTGCATAAACTTTAGCTTTTACTTGTGGCTTATTATTCCTTCCTTCAGTTGCGCCTCTCATAACTGGGGGTCGGCCTGCTCTTCTGCACGTCTCCTGAGGTACTTGTTGCATCTTAGGGCACTGGTCCTTGGTATGTCCTGGTTTTTCTCACTTGAAACATAACCTTAATTTCCGATAACACATTTCAGCCACATACCCACTTCATCCACAGTATGTGCATACTCTGCGGGCTCCTCCAGGGGTTAGGGTTGGTCGGCCTTCATTTCCAGTCCTTTGTTCATCACGAGATCTCTTGAAATCTCTAGGTTTCCATGGTCCTTGTCCCGGACGTTTATAGGGAGTCGCCGCTAAACCAATGGCTATTTTCCTCTCAGTATAACCAGCTTGATCGGCCCATCTCTGTTCGCGTGGCGACTTCAATCGCAGCCGCGAATCCCATCGGTGGCAAGGGAGCCAATGCTCGTTGCAGTTCAACCCTTAATCATTTCACAAATTGTCGCATCTTATTTTTATCAATATCTATCAACCTTAAGCAATACTTAGCCAACGTGTTGAACTTTGCCGTATACTGGCCAACTGTCAGGTTACCCTGTCTCAATTGCTGAAACTCATCCTCTCTTTGCTCACAAACCCAACGAGGTATGTATTCCTTTATGAATTCTTCTTGAAAATCGTTCCAGGTCCATGGTTGGTTCTTGAGTGTCCGAGCTCGGAGCTCTAAGCCACCAATCCTTTGCCATTCCTCGTAGTCTAAAAGCTGCAAATGTTACCCTCAAGGCATCTTCGTACTTAAGGGTATCATAGATATCATTCAACTGCTCAAGGAACAGTTCAGCTTTAATTTCTTGCTCAACTTCTCCATAGAACTCCGGGGGTCGAAACTTGAGAAATCATTTTAGGGCTTCATCTGCTCCAGTGGCTGATACTCGTTCATTTCTTCTTGTGGCCATTGAAGTTTCTAACAATTTCGTCATCTTGATCATAAAATTCTCAATTACCTTGTGTGTGGCTTGTTCCCGGGACGAGGTGTGGCCTCCTTTATAGGTTCAGACTGTCTGTTTTGAGAACTTTCCGACACAGCCTCGTCCGCATGGTTGGGAGATTGTGAACCTGACATGTTTCTAAAAACCAAAAGTTCTAACACTAATAAACATCTAAGGTTACAAATACTCTACAACAAGTAAACATGAATTTATCCTAGGACCAACATCAATGCATACATATAAACATATGTATATATATAACTCAAAATAAGGATTCTTAGTACAAGTAGTGTCAAGATACAATAAGATCATATTGGTCCTACCACCTAAAAAATATATGACCGGGTTGCTATACATATCCAAAACCCGAGGACCTCATACCTATAACCCTAAGCCTACTGTATCAAGTACCGACAAAAACACTACTCGCACCTATCCAAGTGACCCAATATGCACACCTACCTGTACTCTATCCAACACCTACTCCGCCTGAGGACACTAGCTACCAGAACATCCTGGTCAGGACTCTAACTCGACACGGGCTCTATCCACTTAATCTCTAGTAGTACCAAGGAACTAAGCGATAAACCACCTAAGCCAGTCCTGCTCGTCAATCAGCTGCATAATTTCTCTCTCTCTCTCGCTCTCTCTCTCTCTCTCTCTCTCTCACTCTCTCTCTCTCTCTCTCTCTCTCTCTCTCTCTCTCGGGTCGCGTGTGCCTCCCGCACCTGACCTAGCTCCGCCTCTAGCATAACGGCCCTCGCGTTACCTGTCGATGTGCCTGGCGAGCTGTATAGAACCGGGCATCTACCCAGGAAATCTCCTCTCTCGACACAATAATCTGCTGTCCAGCGGCCTCAACCCGCTGCTCGCGCCACAAACAATAGCCACAGATGTCATGCTCCCTAACCCCACCCTGAAGTAATGATGGTAGTATTGGAAAAGAAGAAACAGACTCCACAGGTGGAATAGGGGTAGGGGACACTACTACTAGCAAACTATCTACTATAAAGGTACCCATATCCCCAGCGGCCGCCGGTGCCGCTCTCTCTGGTTCGTGTGTCATCTCTGAGTCCGACATGGGCTCACTAGGGTCCTCCTCTATCAATGTTCCAAGCCCTATTCCCGGTGCCACTGGTGCCACCTCTGGTCCTTCTACTAACTTATCATCGGAAAGGTCAATCACTGGAATTGGTTCCCTTTCTAGGACAATCTCCCTAAGGGAATATGAGGATGATGATGATGATGTAGTCTTGCTAGGCTCATCTACGAAGGTAGCCCTCCCTGTATGTCCATCTATGACAAGGGTATGTCATCTAGTACCTTCAAAATAAAATCTTACGAACAGTACTAACCAATACATCATATGGTTTAGGGTTTAGGGTTTAGGGTTTAGGGTTTAAAGTTTAAACAATTGACTCTTATAACTTGTCTAAAATCCAACGTTTCAAACCTAGTATCGAACCTAGATGCTCTGATACCGTTTGTGATACCCCTAACCCTACCACTAGGTAAATGCGGCTGAGTAGGGCATCTGCGTGCCTCTCGATATTAAATTATAAATTCCACAATGAAACACAACCCTAGAACTACACTAACAGGTATACACACAAGGTACACAGAAAACTTAAATAAACTAGATACTGCAAGTGCGCTCAGAACACAGGATCTAAAAAAAAACTTCTCATGATTGTTTTATTATAAAAACAAAAGTATCTTACATCAACTACTTTACATGACAACATAAAAAGAAAACTTTACAGACGGTTCGAGTCTAAAAAGATAAAACATAGACATATGCCCCTTTGGGAGATTTGATCCAAAAACTCCCTGAGTGGCTTGTCGCGCCACTAACCATCTCGAGCTAATCCGAGAAGAAAACATGACATGGAAAAACGTGAGCGCGAATGCTAAGTGAGTCCACGTGTGTGCTGTTGTGATTTCTTTTAAGATAATGATGATGCAGCTTCACAAAACAGTTCATGCAATGTTATAAGAAAACATTCTCTATTATTATTTTAACAAAACTAATGCTTGAACCTACATGAGGGTTTCGAGCGCAGCTGGGAAGTCTGAGGGCATGAAGACACGTCAGCACACAGCTTCTACGCCCTAAATTTAAATGGACAAGTAATGCAATAGTGGGGCTCCACAGACGAAGTCCGGATCCCCAAAACGAGGCCATCGGAACCAAGTTCCAGCATCTCGTAGCCAATACCAGCCAAACACCGCACTCCCATATCACTGGTCAAAACAGGCTACAGACTCCTGGGGAACCTACCAGGTCTGCCCTGGGACCAACCTCAGTTTCGAGCCCCTGCTGACTCTCCACTAGGCGGACGAACCCCACCGCAAAGCCTGATGTGGTGTCCACGTAGACCGATTGGGCCATACCCTCTGTGGTCCATGCCCCTCTTCAAGTGGATCCACTATCCCGAGTCTGAATCGTCCACGCCATAGGAAAAGGCTCTCGTATGGGGGGCTAGCCACGTAAAGGGCAATCCTCTGACGCTTCCGAACACTAGATCATAACCAGAATTCACACCCTAGTCGGACTAGGGTTTTTTTTATATGTATTTTTAAACAGAAAGGCCATTTGTCCAGTCGTCATAACAGAATCAGGTCATAAATATATTTAGCAAAACTCCCCATCCGCCAGTCACCACATGCTCATGCAAATATCATAATTATGTCAATGTCAGATCCATATTCATGCATGTCAAAATACGTAACTTTCAAGCTAGAACATTTTCCAACATATAAATATTTCTGAAAAACTTGCGTACAACAAACTTCTTATGCACCACTGTAATAATCTGTTTTAAAAGAAACACCTATATGGAGCACCTCTCTTATGCATTTTTCTAGGAAACACGTAACACATCGTGGAAACATCTCCAAAAACATGCTGAGAGATATCATTCCAAAAATAGCAATATTTTGTAATGGTTCGGAAAAAAACATTTTTATATATCTCGTCATCTATGAAATAACATAATAAAATGGAGTTTGTGGACTCACCTGGATGTAGATCTGGTGCTAAGATCCTACAAAATAATAATACGAAAATACTTAATACCTAGGTACTGATCAAATAGTCCTATTCCCTAAATAATATCGAAATCCTACGAAAGGAACTTTAGGATGTATATATGTATACCTATATAATGATATATATATATACTTATAATAATTCTTTGAAATATCGAAAATCTTACATTCTTAAAAACAATATACTCCCCCAAGAAACCATAATTAACTATATTCTATATACAAAAAATTTATTCAAAACATTTAAATCCTAAAGCAAGTAACCAATTTAAAATATATAACTTAATTAACAAGAAAATAATAACAAAACAAAATAAATAAATAAAACTCACCTCAAATGGTTGCCCACCAACTTAATGAAAAGAAAAAAGAAAACTCCTAATATTATATATATAGATATAGGTGCCGAAACTAAGGAAAAACACAAGACTCATGACATTTATATATATATATATATATACATGATGATGGCGGTTTGGAGGAGGAAAAGAAAAAAAAGAAAAAAAATGGTGAGGGGGTGACAGGTGTCTAGTATAGGTGGCGATAATTTCTTATTAGCTATTTTTTTTTTAATGTCAAGTACTTAAATTTCTAAAATAAATACCCTAGGTATTGGAATATCCTTTTCTTTTATCCTGACTTGATAATACCCCTGTCTCAAGTTCAAGTTGGAAAAACATCCCGCTCCTCGGAGTTGGTCAAATAATTCATCAATGAGGGATAGTGGGTATTTGTTCTTGACTGTTACACTATTCAATCCTCTATAATCTATACACATCCTGAGGGTTCGATCCTTCTTCGTTACAAACAAAACTGGCGCACCCCAAGGAGATGTACTTGGACGAATGTATCCTTGCTGCAACAGTTCTTGTAGTTGTTTTTTCAACTCTTTTAGTTTCTCCTGTGCCATCCGATATGGAGTTCGAGATATTGGTTTAGCATCAAGTACCAATTCTATGCCGAATTCCACTTCTCGATCTGGGGGTAGCGTTGTTAATTCCTCAGGAAAAACATCCACAAACTCCCTCACTACGGATACTGTTTCTAATTTTACCTCCTTTTTAGGCTTGTTGAGTAAATATGCTAAGTACCTTTGACATCCTTTCTACAGTAACTTTCTGGCTTTCATGCCAGACTAAAAGAGATTCTCCCATTTTGTTCGCTTCCCTTGGAACACTAGGATTTGCATACTAGGTCGGCTAAACTTAACCAACTTCCGTTGACAATCTACTTGGACGTAATGTTTAGACAACCAGTCCATCCCAAGTATCAAGTCATATCCCTCCAATGGTAAGGCAATTAAATCTCCGGATAAAATCACACTCTCGAAACAGATGTCACAATCAGAATACTTTACCTCAGTTATCTTATTCACGCCCATAGGAGTGCTAACTATCAACTGGTAATGTATGTTAACAGAAGGAATAGGAACATGTTTTATGAAATGAAAACTCACAAAAGAATGCGTAGCTCTAGGGTCAATGAGTACTCTTGCTGGTCTAGAAAAGATTTGTACCAGACCTTCAACTACTTCTGCTTCAGTATCTACGGGCAATCTATCCAGTGCATAAACTTTAGCTTTTACTTGTGGCTTATTATTCCTTCCTTCTGTTGCGCCTCTCATAACTGGGGGTCGGCCTGCTCTTCTGCACGTCTCCTGAGGTACTTGTTGCATCTTAGGGCACTGGTCCTTGGTATGTCCTGGTTTTTCTCACTTGAAACATAACCTTAATTTCCGATAACACATTTCAGCCACATACCCACTTCATCCACAGTATGTGCATACTCTGCGGGCTCCTCCAGGGGTTAGGGTTGGTCGGCCTTCATTTCCAGTCCTTTGTTCATCACGAGATCTCTTGAAATCTCTAGGTTTCCATGGTCCTTGTCCCGGACGTTTATAGGGAGTCGCCGCTAAACCAATGGCTATTTTCCTCTGTATAACCGCTTGATCAGCCATCTCTGTTCGCGTGGCAGCTTCAACTGCAGCCGCGAATCCCATCGGTGGCAAGGGAGCCAATGCTCGTTGCAGTTCAACCCTTAATCATTTCACAAATTGTCGCATCTTATTTTTATCAATATCTATCAACCTTAAGCAATACTTAGCCAACGTGTTGAACTTTGCCGTATACTGGCCAACTGTCAGGTTACCCTGTCTCAATTGCTGAAACTCATCCTCTCTTTGCTCACAAACCCAACGAGGTATGTATTCCTTTATGAATTCTTCTTGAAAATCATTCCAGGTCCATGGTTGGTTCTTGAGTGTCCGAGCTTCGGGAGCTCTAAGCCACCAATCCTTTGCCATTCCTCGTAGTCTAAAAGCTGCAAATGTTACCCTCAAGGCATCTTCGTACTTAAGGGTATCATAGATATCATTCAACTGCTCAAGGAACAGTTCAGCTTTAATTTCTTGCTCAACTTCTCCATAGAACTCCGGGGGTCGAAACTTGAGAAATCATTTTAGGGCTTCATCTGCTCCAGTGGCTGATACTCGTTCATTTCTTCTTGTGGCCTTTGAAGTTTCTAACAATTCTGTCATCTTGATCATAAAATTCTCAATTACCTTGTGTGTGGCTTGTTCTGGACGAGGTGTGGCCTCCTTTATAGGTTCAGACTGTCTGTTTTGAGAACTTTCCGACACAGCCTCGTCCGCATGGTTGGGAGATTGTGAACCTGACATGTTTCTAAAAACCAAAAGTTCTAACACTAATAAACATCTAAGGTTACAAATACTCTACAACAAGTAAACATGAATTTATCCTAGGACCAACATCAATGCATACATATAAACATATGTATATATATAACTCAAAATAAGGATTCTTAGTACAAGTAGTGTCAAGATACAATAAGATAATATTGGTCCTACCACCTAAAAAATATATGACCGGGTTGCTATACATATCCAAAACCCGAGGACCTCATACCTATAACCCTAAGCCTACTGTATCAAGTACCGACAAAAACACTACTCGCACCTATCCAAGTGACCCAATATGCACACCTACCTGTACTCTATCCAACACCTACTCCGCCTGAGGACACTAGCTACCAGAACATCCTGGTCAGGACTCTAACTCGACATGGGCTCTATCCACTTAATCTCTAGTAGTACCAAGGAACTAAGCGATAAACCACCTAAGCCAGTCCTGCTCGTCAATCAGCTGCATAATCTCTCTCTCTCTCTCTCTCTCTCTCTCTCTCTCTCTCACACTCTCTCTCTCTCTCTCTCTCTCTCTCTCTCTCTCTCTCTCTCTCTCTCGGGTCGCGTGTGCCTCCCGCACCTGACCTAGCTCCGCCTCTAGCATAACGGCCCTCGCGTTACCTGTCGATGTGCCTGGCGAGCTGTATAGAACCGGGCATCTACCCAGGAAATCTCCTCTCTCGACACAATAATCTGCTGTCCAGCGGCCTCAACCCGCTGCTCGCGCCACAAACAATAGCCACAGATGTCATGCTCCCTAACCCCACCTTGAAGTAATGATGGTAGTATTGGAAAAGAAGAAACAGACTCCACAGGTGGAATAGGGGTAGGGGACACTACTACTAGCAAACTATCTGCTATAAAGGTACCCATATCCCCAGCGGCCGCGGTGCCGCTCTCTCCGGTTCGTGTGTCATCTCCCGAGTCCGACATGGGCTCACTAGGGTCCTCCTCTATCAATGTTCCAAGCCCTATTCCCGGTGCCACTGGTGCCACCTCTGGTCCTTCTACTAACTTATCATCGGAAAGGTCAATCACTGGAATTGGTTCCCTTTCTGGGACAATCTCCCTAAGGGAATATGAGGATGATGATGATGATGTAGTCTTGCTAGGCTCATCTACGAGGGTAGCCCTCCCTGTATGTCCATCTATGACAAGGGTATGTCATCTAGTACCTACAAAATAAAATCTTACGAACAGTACTAACCAATACATCATATGGTTTAGGGTTTAGGGTTTAGGGTTTAGGGTTTAAAGTTTAAACAATTGACTCTTATAACTTGTCTAAAATCCAACGTTTCAAACCTAGTATCGAACCTAGATGCTCTGATACCGTTTGTGATACCCCTAACCCTACCACTAGGTAAATGCGGCTGAGTAGGGCATCTGCGTGCCTCTCGATATTAAATTATAAATTCCACAATGAAACACAACCCTAGAACTACACTAACAGGTATACACACAAGGTACACAGAAAACTTAAATAAACTAGATACTGCAAGTGCGCTCAGAACACAGGATCTAAAAAAAAACTTCTCATGATTGTTTTATTATAAAAACAAAAGTATCTTACATCAACTACTTTACATGACAACATAAAAAGAAAACTTTACAGACGGTTCGAGTCTAAAAAGATAAAACATAGACATATGCCCCTTTGGGAGATTTGATCCAAAAACTCCTGAGTGGCTTGCTGCGCCACTAACCATCTCGAGCTAATCTGAGAAGAAAACATGACATGGAAAAACGTGAGCGCGAACGCTAAGTGAGTCCACGTGTGTGCTGTTGTGATTTCTTTTAAGATAATGATGATGCAGCTTCACAAAACAGTTCATGCAATGTTATAAGAAAACACTCTCTATTATTATTTTAACAAAACTAATGCTTGAACCTACATGAGGGTTTCGAGCGCAGCTGGGAAGTCTGAGGGCATGAAGACATGTCAGCACACAGCTTCTACGCCCTAAATTTAAATGGACAAGTAATGCAATAGTGGGGCTCCACAGACGAAGTCCGGATCCCCAAAACGAGGCCATCGGAACCAAGTTCCAGCATCTCGTAGCCAATACCAGCCAAACACCGCACTCCCATATCACTGGTCAAAACAGGCTACAGACTCCTGGGGAACCTACCAGGTCTGCCCTGGGACCAACCTCAGTTTCGAGCCCCTGCTGACTCTCCACTAGGCGGACGAACCCCACCGCAAAGCATGATGTGGTGTCCACGTAGACCGATTGGGCCATAACCTCTGTGGTCCATGCCCCTCTTCAAGTGGATCCACTATCCCGAGTCTGAATCGTCCACGCCATAGGAAAAGGCTCTCGTATGGGGGGCTAGCCACGTAAAGGGCAATCCTCTGACGCTTCCGAACACTAGATCATAACCAGAATTCACACCCTAGTCGGACTAGGGTTTTTTTTATATGTATTTTTAAACAGAAAGGCCATTTGTCCAGTCGTCATAACAGAATCAGGTCATAAATATATTTAGCAAAACTCCCCATCCGCCAGTCACCACATGCTCATGCAAATTTCATAATTATGTCAATGTCAGATCCATATTCATGCATGTCAAAATACGTAACTTTCAAGCTAGAACATTTTCCAACATATAAATATTTCTGAAAAACTTGCGTACAACAAACTTCTTATGCACCACTGTAATAATCTGTTTTAAAAGAAACACCTATATGGAGCACCTCTCTTATGCATTTTTCTAGGAAACACGTAACACATCTTGGAAACATCTCAAAAAACATGCTGAGAGATATCATTCCAAAAATAGCAATATTTTGTAATGGTTCGGAAAAAAACATTTTTATATATCTCGTAATCTATGAAATAACATAATAAAATGGAGTTTGTGGACTCACCTGGATGTAGATCTAGTGCTAAGATCTTACAAAATAATAATACGAAAATACTTAACACCTAGGTACCGATCAAATAGTCCTATTCTCTAAATAATAGCGAAATCCTACGAAAGGAACTTTAGGATGTATATATATACCTATATAATGATGTATATATACTTATAATAATTCTTTGAAAGATCGAAAATCTTATATTCTTAAAAATAACATACTCTCCCAAGAAACCATAATTAACTATATTCTATATAATAAAATTTATTTAAAACATTTAAATCCTAAAACAAGTAACCAATTTAAAATATATAACTTAATTAACAAGCAAATAATAACAAAACAAAATAAATAAATAAATAAATAAAACTCACCTCAGATGGCTGCCCACCAACTTAAGGGAAAAAAAAGAAAACTCCTAATATTATATAGATAGATATAGGTGCCGAAACTAAGGAAAAACACAAGACTCATGACATTTATATATATACATGATGATGGCGGTTTGGAGGAGGAAAAGAAAAAAAAAAGAAAAAAAATGGTGAGGGGGTGATGGGTGGCTAGTATAGGTGGCTATAATTTCTTATTAGCTAAGTTTTATTTTTTTTATATCTTTTTTAATGTCAAGTACTTAAATTTCTAAAATAAATACACTAGGTATTAAAAATGAAATTCACTTAAAAGCACTTATAAACCTTAATAATAAAACCTCAATATAATAAAATTTTATTCCTATTCCTAAGTATCCCCAAAATACCACTAAGTGCCAATGTACTATATCCCACCAATATAGATCCGAACTCTATTTTCATTACGTCCGTAATTTTAAAGTCATGCTAGGTGCTTATGGGGTAAGCCGTTACACAAAAGGGTACTAAGGTAAAAATCATGAAATTTTGTAAGTTTGAAAGGCACAAACAATTCAAAGAAGGCCTATGATCGTCGTGTCTAAGTCAAATAAGAGAAACCTTTCTATTTCGCCTCAAGAAGTACTCAGGTAAGTTCTAGAATGTATGGAAGAGATTCATCAACGCTAAGCAACTCAAAAATAATATAAAGAATTAAACACTAATAATGACCCATGTACTCAAGTGTAAGTCTTGCCAAAGTTATAATAGATGTAGAACATAAGTCCATCACCCTAATTAAAAATAAGAAAACAAGAACTTTTCTCAATTCATTCAAGACACTTTTAAAGGAACTCAAAAAGAATTGTTTTTAACTTAAAATCATATTTTTTGTTTTGTTTTTCAAAATAATGTAGAAAAATAAATAAAATAAAATAAAAAATCCAGCAAACATTGAACAAGAAAGACGAGAAATAATAATAATAAATTGACACCAAAACAAAAGCATTTTCTCCCCCACACCTAGACCACACATTGTCCGTAATATGATAAAAGAATACCAAGAGTAGGGAAGAGAAAAAGAAAGGAACAACACAACATGGTAGAAGAAGCAATATTAATGCATGTCTACAAGAGTAGTAAACAATTTATGTAATTTCCATGGTAATGATAAGTTGTCTGATTACCATACAAAACAAACACTTCATACCTTTCTACCAATCAAGTGAGATAAAAACAAAGAAATAAATAATAAAAAAATGTATAAGAATAATACACGAAATAAATTTTGGGTTGCCTCCCAAAAGCGCTAAATTTAAAGTCTTAAGCCATACTCTATCACCAACTAGTCCTCATATATAGGATCTACTAAAATAGTAGACTCAGTTTTACCTTCTTTAATGTCATTGGTGATAGCAGACTTCAATCGTTGTCCGCTAATAATCAAGGTTCGGTTGTTTTTTAGATATTCAATCTGAATAGCACATGAGGGAAAAACTTGTTTGATAATAAAAGGTCCATCCCATCGAGATCTCAACCTACCAGGAAAGAGGCATAATTTAGAATTAAAAAGCTAAACTTTTTGGTTGGGTATAAATGATTTTTGAGAAATCATCTTATCATGAAAAGCTTTAGTTTTACCTTTATAAATCTTAGCATTCTCGTATGCCTCATTTCATAATTCATCAAGTTCATTTAACTGCATCTTCTTATAACAACTAGCTTGCTTCAAATTAAAATTAAAAGCTTTTATAGCCCAAAATTGAGACATTCCTATAAGGGTCTTACAAGCTGTGTGATAAGCCCAAAGTGCATCATCTAATCTTTGAGACCAATCCTTCCTATCAGGTCTAAAAGTTTTCTCAAGAATGGACTTAATGTCTCGATTAGACACTTTTACTTGACCACTTCTTTGGGGGTGATAAGGGGTAGCCACTTTATGAGTTGTAGAATACTTACTGGGAAGTGCTTCAAAAGAACAGTTACAAAAATTACTTCCTCCATCACTAATAATAGCTCTAAGGGTACCAAATCTATAGAAAATATGATATTAACAAATTGAACTACTTTATGATCATTTGTTCTTGTAGATATAGCTTTCACCCATTTAGACATATAATCCACTGCTAACAAAATGTAATGATAACAAAAAAAGATGGCAAAGGACCCATAAAATCAATTCCCCAAACATAAAAAATCTCAATAATCAAAATAGGTTGTAAAGGCATTATATTACATTTAAAAATAGAACCAGTACGTTGACCCCTTTCACATGCCAAATAAAATTCTGAGCATCCTTGAATAAACTAGGTCGATAAAAAACACTTTGAAGAACTTTAGCAGCAGTTTTGCGACCTCCAAATTGTGCACCGCATGCATATGAATGACAAAACGTTAAAATACTATGAAACTCACATTCAGGTATGCATCTATGAATTACTTCATCAAGATAATGTTTAAAAAAGTGGGGATCATCCCAATAATAATACTTTCCATTGCAAAGTATTTATCCCTATCTTGTTTATTCCAATATGTTGGAATTTCACCTGCAGAGAGATAGTTACCAATAGGTGCAAACCAAGGTACAGGAGAATGTGATAAAGACAATAACTGCTCATCAGGAAAAGTGTCTTTCAAAGCAATTAATTCATCATGATTATTATCCCACAGTCTAGATAAATGATCAGCTTCAAAATTTTCTAAACATTTCTTATCTTTGATTTCAATATCAAACTCTTGCAAAAGTAATATCCATGTAATCAATCTTGGTTTCATCTCTTTCTTAGACAATAAGTATATTAAAGCAGAATGTTCAGAATAAGTAATCACTTTATAATATTAGAGATAAGAACGAAATTTCTCAAGTGCAAAAACTACAACTAATAAATCTTTTTTAGTTGTGGTATAATTTCTTTGAGCATCAGTAAGAGTGCTACTATCATAGTAAATGGCATGAGGTTTCTTGTCAATCCTTTGCCCTAAAATAGCTCTCACAGCAAAATCAGAAGCATCACACATGATTTCAAAGGGTAAAGAAAAATAGGAGTCTGAACAATAGGTGCAGATATAAGAAGAGAACGAAGTCTTTCAAAATCTTTCATTCAAGATTCATCGAAATTGAATGCAACATCTTTGCTCAAGAGATTAGTTAAAGGTCTAGCAATTATGCTAAAGTCCTTTATAAATCTTCTATAGAATCTTGCATGCCCTAAAAATGATCAAATTTGCTTATCAACCAAAACTAGGTCAAGTAGGTCCAAGTTACAAGTTACTGAGGCAATCTTCAAAAGTAGGTCAAAAGACAAAGAAATCATCCATGAAAACCTCAAGAAACTTATCAACCGTATCAGAATAGATAGCAAGCATACATCTTTGAAAAGTAGCAGGCCCATTACATAATCCAAAAGGCATTCTACGAAAAGCAAAAGTACCAAAAAGGCGTGTAAAAATAGTTTTCTCGTGGTCTTTGGGGTACACTGGGATTTGGTAGTATCCTGAGTAACCATCTAAGAAGCAATAAAACATTGACCAGCTAATTTTTCAAGAATTTTATCAATAAGAGGCTGAGGGAAATGGTCTTTTCTAGTTGCAGCATTTAGTTTTCTATAGTCCACAAACATTCTCCACCCAGTAACCTCTCTAGTAGGAACTAACTCTCCTTCCTTATTCTCAACTACGGACACTCCTGCCTTCTTTTGTACGACTTGTACGGGACTAACCCATGGACTGTTAGAGAGAGGGTAACAGGTACTAGAATCTAAGAGTTTAACTACCTCATTTTTTTACAATTTTTTTCATGTTAGGGTTTGGGCTTCTTTGCATTTCCCTAGAAGGTTGCACATTGTCTGTTTGATGTATTCTATGCATGCATACAGACGGGTCTATTCCCTTTAAATCAGCTATGGCCACCCTATAACCCTTTATGATTAGAAAGAACTTTAATTAAATCCCTTTCTTGGTCAGAGTTTAACTCAGATGAAATTATCACAGGCAAAGTTTCATTTTCACCTAAGAAAAAATATTTAAGTTTAGAAGGAAGGGTTTTAAATTCAAGCTGGGGTGGACACACAAGAGAAAGTACAGCAGGGGATTTTACAAGCACAGGCAAAGGCTCATGATTCATAAACCATGAAGAGTTTTCAAGTGGTGCAATACAAGTGAAAATAGAATTTACATAATCTATTCACATGGTATGTTCATTCTCAATAGAAGCAGATTCTTTAGAACACATTAAAGGTATAGTTTCTTCAGTTAATTCTTCAATTACATCTGCCAAATAACAATCAAAATCATCTTCCATAGAAGGTTGTGAAGAAGCTTGGAAAATATTCAATCCAATCCTCATATTCATCATAGAGACATCCATGACCCCAGTCTACAATTAATAGTAGCATTTGCAATAGCCAAGAAAGGACGACCTAGAATAACAGGGATATGATTCTTGGAAGATCTACCAATTTCCATATCTAGGACTACAAAGTCTACAGGGAAGACGCCTTTATCTATTTGAACAAGAACATCATCTATCCTCCCCCTAGCTAACTGTAAAGTCATATCAGTTGGTTGCAATTCCCCCAATCCTAACTCTTCATAAACAGTTTAAGAAATCAAGTTAACCCTAGAAACTAAATCTAAGAGTACCCTATCTATTTTATGATCACCAATAAGACAAGAAATGGTAGGGACACCAGGGTTTTTATATTTAGGTGGAGTGTTATGTTGCAAAATGGAGCTCACCATTTAGTTAAGAAGATTTTCTTATAAACATTACTTTCAGATTTTCTTTTGAAAGTGCACATGTCTTTATGAAATTTTGCATAGGCCAGGACTAGCTTAATGGCATCTAATAGTGGAAGATTTATTTTAACTTCTTTGATAGTTTCTAATATGTCTTCCATTTTATTGACCTTTCTAAGATGTGGAGGTGGTAATAAAGCTTGAGGATAGGGAACCTTTGGCTTGTATGAAGTCATGGGAAAAGATTCTAGAGTTTTAGAATTAGAAGAAGAAATTAGTTCCTTTTCTACCTTCTTTTCAATTTTTGTCTCCATATCAATCCCCTCACTATCTTTAATAGTTTCTCCTGCTTTATTGTCTACCAACTTCCCATTTCTAAGAGCAATTGTAGCTTTATCTTGCTTATGATAATTAGCTCTAGGGTTTTCCATTAGATGACTAGGAAGCTTACCCTCATCTCTTCTGCTTATTGCATTAGCTAGTTGCCCTATTTGAGTTTCTAACTTAGCAGTAGATTGAGCGTGTGAGTCTATAATTTGTGTCTTCACTTCCAAACTTTTCAAAGTAGATAATACTTTTTCTTCAAAAATAGATTTTCCACTTTGAGAGGGTTGAGGAGGTACATACCTTTGAGATTGAAAACCAGAGGGAGCAGTCATGCCAGATTGTTTGTTCTGTTGATATTATTGCTAGCCTAGTTGGCCTTCCCCTCCTTGTTGCCTCCAGGAGAAATTAGGATGATATCTCTAGCTTGGATTGTATGTATTTGAATATGAGTTATTATGTCTATGAAATCCTAGGGCTGCATTGACTTGTTCCTACACAAATTCTAGAAATAGTGAAGCACTAGGAAAGTCCTAAATAGCATGGGAAGCGAAGGACTAGAGCGAATTGCACGAACACCTTGCAGGTTAGGAGAATTAGTAGGCAATGTATTCAAAGCTAACAATTGATCAAACTTTTTAGATATGGCATCAACTTTCGAAGAAAGATCAACATTATGAGTAACTTCATACATTCCTCCTCTATTTCCTATTTGTCTAGATATGCCTATACGTGAGGATGTGGCGTGTTGTTGTGAATTATCACTCAAATTTTCAAATAAATCCATGCCTCATCAGCGGTTTTATGGAGAAAGGTACAACCACAAGAGGAATCAACCAATTGGCGATTTCTCTCATCTAGTCCTAAATAAAAACTTGGTATTTGCTGCCATTTAGGGACTTCATAGTAAGGGCAACTACGAAGAATTTCTTTAAATCTCTCCCAACTATCATGAAATTATTCACTATTTTGCTGGGAAAAGGTAGTTATTCTCTCCCTAACCTTGTAAGTGTGCCCATAGGAAAGTATCTTTTTAGAAATTCCCTAGACATCTAAGCCCATGTACCTATTCTCTCACGTGTATATAACCAATGCTTAGCCTTATCCTTCAGGGAAAAAGGAAAAAGGCGCAATTTAATAGCATCATCAATAACACTAGGCGATTTAAAAGTTGAGCAAATTTCTAAAAACTCATCAATATACTTATAAGGATTCTCAAAATCAAGCCCATAAAAAGATGGTAACATTTGAATAGTAGAAACTTTAATTTCGAAGTGATTAGCCTCAGTTTCCTGTAGTCTATTACCTATTGGTGAGTTATAAGTATTGGGAGTAAAATACACCCTTAATGCTCGTGGATTTTCAGCCATCTTAACCTCACAAGTGTTAATGATTTTTCTTTGTGCTCTAAGTGCCTTAAGTATAATATGGAAATATCAGAGTATCGAACCACAGAAAAAGGCTTAACTACCTAAATTTTATCTTCCTAAATTAATTTTATAAAAAGAAGAATCAAATTTTATTATATAAAAATTATTCCTAAATAAAGTAAAAATGAGAAATAAAATAACTAAATTAAAGATAGAGCTTAACCAAAGAGATGATTTAGAACCATGAATCCACTACTAACGTGTATAACAATGATTTAATTTTATTTAGGAGAAAAGATTAAACCTTTATGTGGTGATCTAGGCTACAAGCTTCGATTCACTAAAGAAATATATTGTGTTTAAATGCATGACATAATCCATCTAATCATTAGCATGACCTATTCAATCCTATGACGTAAATCATCTAAAATTAGCATGAACTATTCAAATCTAAAACCCAAAATATACTTGCAAAAATCACATATCTCTCATACTCAAGACTACAAGAAGTAAGCATTGATAAAAATATCAACTAATGCAAATAATTCTTCTGCAAGAACAATAACGAAGAATTAATTGCATCAAACCAAGAAACATCCCAAGATATTTAATCATATAAATATCATAATAAATCTTCCAAAATAAAATAAACCAAAGTCACATTTCTAGGGTCTCATCAAGATTCTAAAAAGAAAATTAGTTCATTGATAAAGGGAAAGAAGGAACCAGTTTATTAGAAAAGATCATGGCTTCTTCCAATTGAAGTTTCTGCTACTTCACATTCTGCTGTAACGTCTGCCGATTTTGCCCAGCAATTTCTGCGCCGCAGCTGCCGCTGCTTTTCTTCTTCAACTCTCTGCTTTAGCTGCTGTTGTTCTTCTTTGCTCTCTGCTTCATCTGTTGCTGTTTATTTGCTAGCAGCTATTAAGCGCTAAGCTCCTTTTTTTTTAATGATTTTTGCAGCTCTTCTTTACATAGAGTCAAGAAAAAAAAATTTCTAATCCTTCAGGAAAAATAAATTCCTAATCCTTAAAAGATTCAACAAAATTCCTAATCCTAAAAGGATTCAACTACTGCAGCAGGTAATATGCTTTATTATTATTATTATGTTTATCATCTCTTTCACAATGACCATGCACACTCTTTCTTTCCTTTATTAAATTTACTATGGAATCTTTATTTCCTATTCTTTTTTAGAAATCTGCACAAAGATAAATAAAATAAATTAAATATAATAATCTTGATTAATGAATAAATAAATTATTCTCAAAAGGTAATATTAAAACTTAAGGTGTTTATTTGTATTAAAAAATCTACTCTGTCAAGTACCAACCCACAGACTATGTTTCCTTTTACTGAGTTCCTTTATCCGTGTAAACTCATGTAAAGAGCTATGGACTTGGTTCTAGTGGCTCCAGAATATACTATCCTTGAGGATGGGGATCCTACCAGCATAACTTGACTCAAGAAACATAATCGTATTCGTGTTCACATTTGTAGCTGGATTGTGATAGACTCATTTCTTGTGACTTTTACATCACATCTGAAGCATTTCCCTTTGGACGCATTACCGAGTTGAAGAGCCTCAGTTTTACTCTTAACATTGACATCTAACTCCATTTATAGATTCTTCTTCTATTTGAACTTCTCGGTATTAACCTTAATTCTAAAAAAATTGTCTACACATTAGGGCCATAGATGAGAATCTATCGGGCCCAAGCATCTCTCTTAAAGTTATGTTAAGTTCATATTCAATGGTAATATATATATATATATATACATGAGGCTTAGAGTAGTACACATGGAAGCTAACTCAAAGTATTGTGCTTTTTAGTTAATGTCCTTTCATGTTTGTGTAGTTTTTGCTTTTCGTAAGTGGATTATCCCCAATTTTTTGATAAGGGTCTGTCTAGACATACTTATAGTATATGAATTTGAGTACGTACTAGAAAGTCCAAATTCCTTTTCAGTCCTCATCATTTGCACTTGGTATGCTTATTTTGAAAGAGAAATATCCCCAAAAGACTAAAAGAACTTCCACTAGACATAAAATGTAAAATAGAAATGGAAAAAACTAGTATGGATTATTGCATTTAAACACAAATATATAGCGTTTCATTGAACACACTTTTCTTTTCATATTATCTAGAAGAGTATAACCCTAACTTGTGGTCCAGAATTTAGATGGCTTAGCATGTTGATCTATGTCATGACATAACAACACCTAATGACCACGTTTGGCTCGTAGAATGAGCATCAGAGCTTCTATCCCCTAAGCTGAGTGTAGAACAATTACCTGACCAAACATCCATAATCCATACCTCAAGGATAGCACCAACTATAGGTTGGTCGCCACCTCATACGAACTACAGAGAATCCACTGTTGTACCTCCAACTACAGGCTGGCCGATCCTAAACATGTCTGAAACATAAGTCTTGAGTTCAACTTGTAACACCTAAGCCTCAGAAGACCATCCTATAGGGGGTCATGCCCAGGGTGGCACGAGGAAATCTGAGACTAGTTACTTGCACCAGCCATGAAACAGTTGGAGTCCCTCTCAGACATAATATTTTTTTTAGAAAAAAGATTTTTCTCAAAATGTTCTGTTACTATGATATTTTACAAACTTAGTAACTTAAAATAGTTATACTTTTCCAAGTTTTCAACCTTTAAAGAAAATTTGTCACCTTTCTTCAAAAAGAGTTTTTTAAGAAAAACATTTTTTCCAATGTTCATCCATTGGAGATAAACATCCATGTTGTAAACACATTTATAACACAAGGAAACAAGAAAGAAACAGTAAACATGTTACATGCTTTTTTTTCCTTTAAACCTATATTACCACCAAGAAAAATGGATAAAAATATAAAGTAAACAAATATGTCCTTTTATATTCTAAAGTGACTTTCTAAACATGCACAAATAGATAAGAAAGAAAGGAAAACAATCTCAAGAGATAATACTAAAGCAATTAAAAATATCGATTACAAAAGTTTTAACTTCATAGATCTTCTCTTGAACACCTGACAATGCAAGCCCATAAACACTTCTGTTTTTTAGCACTAAAATAGCCCATGAATCTCTCAACCTTGGTCCATTACAGGCCCAAAATAGTACCAAGCCCACTGCCCAAAAATTAGGCAACCTCAGCATCACCGAACAGTTTGTGGACTGCCAAAACAGTCCACTATGTCGGCAAGCTATCCGGGCGTTTATTAGGGGTCATTCCAGGCTACATTCTTTGCCATTCACAAAAAAGACAATACACTAAGGAGGGGAAACAACATACACAAGCCTATACCTTCACTCACAAGGTGTACATCGATTTTCTAGTCAAAAATGCTGAAAATAGATGAAATAAAAACCAAGAGCCTCCTAAACCTTTATCCATGAGGTGTACAGGACTAATCCCAAGAGATAGTGTAAAAAGACACCAAAAACCCCTAAAAATATTTTATAAAATAAAAAACCCCAAAAAAATAGATAACAGTAAAAAAGCCACTTTTTCGATTTTTAAACATATAAACTAGCATGCTCCTTACATGAATCCGTTGTTGTACTATATGAAGGGTTGCAGTGGGTCAATAAAAGTGATATGTGCTTTTCCTACACATGCTTATAGTGTTCAATCTTCGGTTTTTAGAGTATTTTATTTGTAGAATGGTATATTTATCCTCCGTTTCTTCTTTTTTTTATAAAGGTATGCCCCGTATGAGTTAGAAGAAAGAATGAAGTGAAACAAGAGCACATGGAGCAAATGGGAGGACCTGACTATATCATCGGATGGACCTGGACGAATACCACCAAGAATGCGATACCCGACCTGAGTCGGCCACCGAAGCGGGGGAGGGGGGAAGGGAGGGGGTCATGGCCGGTCACGCAGAAGGGTAGTGTTGCAATTTTCTGAACTATTTTTAAATAGTATTTCAATGTAATTTTGAGCATATCCTCGGTTAGGGTTTTTGGGATCGAAGAGGGGCAAATTTTGAGAGAAAATTCTTCCCAAAAACTCTCATTAATGTCTTTAGATCATAGTTTAGGTCAGATTTTAAAGTTTCAATCATTAAATTGAAGGTTTTCCTAAGACAGTTTAGGATTTTTTGGGCAATTCTAGAGAAGAGTTCGGGTAACATCCTAGGACCGTGGACCATTCAAGTTACTTCTTAAGCTTCTAAACTTATCTTTTATTATGAAATCTCATATGGATTTATGATTATGATGATGTCTAGGGGTTATGTTCCTTTGTGTTTAAATGGGTTTGAATCTTAGATGATTTTTGTTTGATTCATTTGGATATTATGGAATGAATTATTGTTTTTAAATTTGATTTTTGTTCAATTGCGTTGTTTGTGTTCTAATTTTACCAGTAATTGGTACAGTCGCATAGGTTATTTTGAAACTGAAAAATGAAGAACAATCTAGGGCTATAATTGAACAATAGGGATTTGATTGTTAATTAGAGATAATACATATCGTTCCTAGGTCATTAGTAATCACTCTTATATTTAAATCATTCATAATTTAGCTAGGGAAAAAAGAGATTCTTCTCTAATCAATCAGGGGAATAGTTGAGTTTTTACCTACAGATATGGTTAATCCTAATTAAAGAGGGAGGCCCAATCAACAATTCAACTATTTTTACAAAGTGTTCAATGAATTAGTTAAAGGATTCTAGGGGGATTCTACCATTTAAATACATTCTTTCTAAAACTTGATTTCGATTACTTTAGATTGTTTTCAAAGTGTTTTACTTTTCTTAGTTAAAAATTCTTTTCAACTCATTTATTTTGATTGAACCTTAGAGAGACTGTCATTACTATAGCTTCTTCGTTCCCTGATTTTGGCAAACCGAGAGGTTCTCTAGTACTACATTGATAGGTTTATTTGCTTGTTATATATTAATCTTAGAGTAGTCCAATTTTAAACAACAAGTTTTTAGCACCGTTGCCGGGGAATGGCAACTTTAAGAACATCATTGATCTTTCATTTAGTCGTTTGTATTTGTTGTTTGTTTTTGTGTATTAATTTGGTTTGTGTTTTATTCTTGCATTTCTTATGGTTTCATTTTGTGGCTTGCATTTTTGAAATTAATGTTATTGCCAATCGTAAATTTTGACTTGTATTTATCTGTTTCAGGTTTTACTCTTCTCATCATTAGGCTGCAAGGAGGATAGCCCTATTCCGGTATGGGTGGCTTTCTTAAAAGAATAAAAACTAGAAAGGTCATGCTCTCGCAGCCTGTCCTCCTCAGATGGAGGGATCCAAACTTTCTTCTTTTCATCATAGTAGTAGCCACAGTTGTTAGATGTAGTGCATATGGTATCTGCAGTGACCATATGGACGATTTCCTTTCCCCAACAAAGTTAACATTGCAAGCATAAAAACCCTTACTAAGAATAATAGGGTAACAACACACACATTTCTTAGTAGTATCAGAACTTGTATTGCCCACCATATGCATCATTAGGAAAATAACAGAAAAGGGGACTTATTTGGATTTTATCAAGCATGTACATATCAATAATATGGACTTCACTCTGTCTGCCCCCCTTTCAGACTAGGGTGTGCCCAATAAAGTGAGAGAGGGCACGAGGAAGAAGGGTTCGAAAGTCACCCCCGTGAAGTATACGACGGCAGTCCAATGGACATTGCCATATAATAAAACGCTAATAACTCGTGTCGAAACTCCAATCATGTTCTCATCAATAGCTTTCTTATTGGAGTCCACAATGACCCTGTTTTCCTCGTCCCAAATCCCAGTTAGGATGAGAGACAGTCCCTATCTAGAATAATCCGAGCCCCTTTAACAGTAGGAATAATTGTTTGGAGATCCTTGTCCGTTTTTTCGATCATGTAAGCATAAAATTCTTGGACACAGTCAGGGTAATAGTCACCAGAAATGCAAAAAATGGGAACCCAGCCAAACCCTCCAATAATAATCTTAAGTGATTCCCTATCGGTGACCCATTTACAAGCAGCCGTAGAAAGACGCTCAAGAAAAGGTAAAATATTCGTAGTGTTGGGATCGGGTAAGGTCCCCTCAACACGATCCCATTTGATTCTAGGAGAAAGCAAGTGATTTATTGGGTGCCATAGGGGATAGAGTGAGAAAGGAAAAACGAAGATAAAAAAGGAGAAGAAAGGGAAGACAAAACTATACAACCCAATCTCTCAAAACGGAAGAAACCAACAGAACCAAAAGTTTCACAAAATGATAAATGTCAATTTAACGTAGCACGTGGGTGCATTGTGTAGTATATGTCCTGTATGTGTGAAGGTGTCAAACAAACAAATGAAATAGTAAAAATTCAAGCCAGCAGAACAAACTCAAACACAAAATCAATACAAAGGGAGCTTAAATGCAAAAAATACATTAATATCAATAAGAGGCGAAAGAGTTTAGGAATAGCCTGGGGGTGTTTGAACAAACAACCCGTCATCGCTAATGGAATCAGTTTTCTTTGCCTCGGATGACATGTTACTAGAGGCCACCGGAGGTTGGCCGGAATTCCATCGAAGAGCTCACCGGAAATATCTTGCAATATAAAACCAAAAGTTAGTAAGTAATAAACGTTAACCAAAAAGAACGAAATTACAATAGACTAGAAGAAAAAGAAATTATAGAAAAATGGTTACTGGAGAAAAGCAATTGAACGGAAAGGTTTAGTCGTTTGAAGAAAGGGTGGAAGGAGAAGAAGGTTTTGGGGTAGAATTTGTGTAGACTGGAAACAGAGATGAATGGAAGAAGTAGGAAGTTTAGAATAAGAAGAAGAAGAAGAAGAAGAAGAAGAAGAAGAAGAAGAAGAAGAGAAGATACGAGTGAGAAATACAAACAAAGAGGAGAAGAAATTGCTACCGCCAGAGTTTGCCGGGAAAAGGAGAAAGCTGCCGGAGTTGAAGCAGGGAGAGAAACCAAGAGAATATGGAGGGGTAGAGGAAGGGAGTTCAAGAGAGGGAAAAAGGAAAAAAAATTAAACTTAACAAATTTTTGGAAGAGAGAAAGAGAAAAATTGCAGAAAATTTAAACCAAAGCTGGAATCGATGCTGAATCGGGTCGACCCGACCCGTTTCCCTTTGGAAAAACCAACCCGTTGCGTGTTTGGGGCCTTACTATCAACGGTAGGTCAGGAACTACTGTCCGCGGTAGGTTCTGCCTTGCCTGTCCAAGAAATGCCGAAGGAGCCTAAAGCTAGCGATAGGTTGGACCTACCGTCCATCGTAGGTATCTGCCGGAATGCTGATTGTTCTTCTTTTCTGAATGGTTGAGCTTGTTTCATGCTTGCAAACCCCATTTACTCATTTTACACTTAAAGTGGGTCATAGGGAAGCAATCATCTTCCCCAGAATACCTTGAAACAACACCAAAAACATAAATGAATTAGAAAGAAGAAGGTTATAAAAGGATACAATGATACATTTTACATACCATAACATGTCAAGATACATTTCTCTTAACCGTTTTGGAGAACGAGGGACTCTTTCTAAAGGTTTTCCACGTCCTTTCCAAAGTACTTCTCAAAGTGATGCCCTTTTACTACCTCTTTGTATTAAAAATGATAGAATTCGAAACCCCATGTAAGAAGAGAAATAAAAAATTCAAGACTGAGCTAGAGAAAGATGTTACAAATTACGAATAATTTCAATTCTTTTAAAGAAAACCAAAGTTTAACGAAGGTGATGTTTGAAGAAAACTCTTTTTCGATTGTGCATAGCATAAGGATTATCTTCTGTTAGTGCTCTCGCAATCGCCTTCGAACTCCATGAGGTGCCTCATCTCCTTGTCATCCTCATAGGTTGCATCCATAACGCTTGTATACATAAAGAATCATAGACAATAAACGAGTTAGTTTCATTAATAAGGAAATGCACTCCTTCATCCTTTTCGGTGTGTCTAACTTTGTTTCCTGTCACTCTTCTTTACGACTCTTTTGAATTTCTAGAAGACTCTCGTTTTCCTTTTCTGGCCCACGTTCCTCAAAGTCACTCTTATTCTCTGGCAAGCACTCATCTCTCTTACTCTAGTCCACTACACTTATATTCGGTAGAGGTTCTTGAAGTCTTAGGGGGTGGACTCCTCTGATACTAGATCGATTTTCTCCTCCTCATCCAACTATGGGAGACATTATTTCTAATTCTTTTACACTTCTCAAAGTGACCGTCTTTGCATGATCCACTGGACACTCTGTAGTATTAGGTAAACTACTACTAAGTGATTTTTTAGTGATCATCTTTGCCAATAGCGTGATTTGGCTCTCTATACTATGGATAGCGGCTACTTGGCTTCTCTAGATTTCGTCCGTGCTCTTCAATCCAGCATCTGCCGATTTGATATATCTTCAGACAAGATCTTCTATATTAGGTTGTAGGGGTGATTTGGGTATTGATGGAGCATGATTGAATGTTGAATACTGAGCTAACTTTCCCAAGAAACGTTCGGTTGGGTCCTCCAATCCGAATTGTACTAGTTAGAATACATATCGTATCCTTGCCAGTCTCCTTGGAACATGGCCAGCTGATAATATGGACGTTAAGGTGCAACCACCGTATTCTCAATCCCTTGTTCTAATATTACCGCTAATCAGATTCTATTGCACCATTTGTTCTTGTGTCTAACCTTCCAAAACCTGAAATTAATGGGATATGTAATCAATACAGGGTCCAAAAGTAAATAACCAAAATTCCGATGTCCATACTAGAAAAGTGGACCTAACACTGCGGAGGTAAGTTAAACCTGAGTGTCGTATCTCTCGAGGCATAGGCCAAGGTTCAACTACTCTACCAGCTATTCAATGTCTAGCCTAAAAGTTGTCATTGAAGATATTAAAAACAAGAAAAAATGCTAACAAAAGCTATAATCAAAGACTGATGAACAATTATCAAAAGAAATCTATAAAGTAGAAGTTTGGATCTCGAGATCCCCCTTGTCTTGCTACTGCTTCAATTGATTAATTTTAACATAAATCGATGTTAGATTAAGGAATTGTCATTACACTCTCAATCGGGTAATCCCTATCTCTAGGTGAAAGCAGCTCTATTCAATAACTCTTAGATGAGAATCGCTTTTCTCCCTAATAAGCTATGAATGCGATAAAAACGCAGATGACAAATGCATCATTTTATCTCTAGTCTAATGCCTTAATTAATCCCCAAATTGATTTCCCTCGGGTGTTCTTCCTTTTTCAATTCCAATCACCCTTGCGGATAATCTAAGTTCGCGAAACTTGAATTGCAAGAAACTAACCAATTGAAGAACAATTCACCCATTCACAATATTCAATTTTAGAAAATCATATCAATTTCATAGAAACCAAAATTAGGGTTCAACCCTTAACCTAATAGATGAAGTTACTCACAATTCATAATGTAAAACTGAAATAAAATAATTAAAATCTACAAGAGAAGGCAAAATAAAAGCTTAAAAATGATTCTGGGGGCCGAATTTTGGTCTTGAAACACGCCCATGCGCATCTCTCGAGTTGCCCGAACGATGCCAAATTTTGCCTCTTTGATGCTTGAAAGCCTTCAATTCTTCGCCTCTAGACTAATTCCTAACTGATTGAAGTGAGAATCCGGGAAAATTTGTCACATAAGATCGCCCGAAATCGTCTTCCTAAGCCCTATTGGCAGAAGTCTAAAACTAGAAAAAAAATGAGTAATGAATTGTCCTCAAATCTATCTAAAAATATTATTAAGTGTTGCTGAAATTGGGATCTACCGTCGGCGGTAGGTCTCTTTCTTTCTCTCCCGTTTTATGCCTGAACCTACTGTCTACAGTGGGGGGAGCCTACCGTCAGTGGTAAGGTTCTATCTTCAATTCTTTTGTTGACAATGCACCTACTATCAGTAGTAGATTGGCCTACCTTCGGTGGTAGGCCCTTTTTGTGGTCACCATTTGGTAATGTTTTCTGTTGTTTTCGCTCTGTTTTAAGCCATTTTCGTCTTTCTTTGTTGGATTTCCCTTCGATAAGCACCTAAGAAAAGAACGACAGATATTAGACTTAAACATATACTTTGTACCTTAAAAACATTCAAACATGATGAAATTAACATATAAAATAATAGACAAAATCTCAAATATCCAATATCAAGATCCACCACTTAAAAATCCTCCGTTATACCACCTCCTCCACCTCTAATGGTGGAGAGAAGTATGGGGGACTATGCCCGATCGTCAATAAGTAGGGCTTATTCAAGCATAGCCAAATTGCTAGTGCGTGCTCATAATTTTAATAGTAAACCGAATGTAGTACAAATGGTGCAGAACAATATGCAATTCGATAGATTCCAAGCGAAACATCCGAATGCGCACATCGCCAACTTTTTGGAGGTCTGTTTCATATTTAAAATCAATGCGGTTTCTGATGATGCTATCAGACTGCATCTTTCACAATTCTCACTAAGAGGTAAGGAGAAATCCTTGTTCATATCACTACTTTCCAGTTCAATAAACACATAGCATTCATTAGAAGAAAAAATTTCACGATGATGTTGGACTCCGTAGGCAAAAAAAAAAAAAAAACAAAATAAAATAAGACAACGGAATCCACCAACAGGATCTACACATACTAGAAAAACCGATTGGATAGAAATTACCTCAATGTTTTGATTGTTCGTTGGGGAGGCGCTGCTTTGTACGCTTCGCCCTCTATTGGTATCCACGCGACGAACTACTCTGCAAGCGATCGAGATGCTAGCCCCTTCTGTGTTCTGAAAACTGTTCAGAACTGATCCTGACTATCTGGTAATTAGTCGTATTTCAGAGAGAGGAGGCTAGATAGTATATCGCCGTTCTAGGGTTTAGGGTTTTTTTTTCTTTAATCAGGTAAAGGACGGCCACCAAGAAAAGGTTAACATAACCTTTTATAGCTGTCAATATCAAAACCCTAACTATCATTTAATGACAGTTTAATCTCGTCCGTCTATTCCTATAATCATCCAACGGTTGGATGAGTAATATTAAGTAATTAATTTCATTTATTCGATTAAATAAAATTAATTACTTATTAACTTACCAGAAAATAAAATATGGAATCTGATTCCCCTTTTGTATATGTTCAACGAATCTTGACACAATCTAGATTCATTAAACGTGGACATTATGCTCACAAGACTGTCTATGTGTGTGACCCTATAGGTTCACTTAACATTGGCAGTGAATGAAAAATGTCCTAGACATTTATTCACAAGACATAAGCGGCCTCTAGCAAGAGATTATGCTTACCCGAGTTAAGTAAATGTAATAATCACCTAGCATCAGATTTAATATTTAGTCCTTTTGTCACACGATATCCTAATTAAGTATAAGGCATGGATCAAGTCATCCTTATAAAACTTAATTAACCATTTACTTGATCACCAGGCAGACTGTTCCAACAAATAATATTAATAACACCTTATTAATACTTATTTGAGCATGGCCATGCATATTTTCCAGTCTTCCTTATCAAGGGGCCCGTGGATATCTCTCTCTAAAAGGAGAGGGACAAATCCCTTTCACTATCTCCAATATTCAAGCCATGGCGAGAAAATAAGCCAACCAATAGTCATAATGATCACCTAATTAAAAGTGATGTTTGACTATGTCAAAACATATTTTCTCCCCATGCAAGAAACATTAGAAACATTAGGTCAAAGGACACCAAATATAAAACTGAGAAGAAATACTTATAACTTAAACCCATGCAATATTTCTTCTTCACTTTGGATCATGTCCAATACAATATTCTCAATATGTATTCATGAATTGATTGTATATCTCATATTCATGATCAATAAAACTTGACCATCAATCAACTTCACACTAGTTTACAAGATGTAATAAACTAGGGACAAATAAGAATAGTATTTTATTAGCTATAAGGGTTTTACTATCAAGTCACATACTTGATGACCAAGAGCATAAAATACAATTCAGAAAATACATGCTTCATAAATCATAAATGTGAGTCAATTGGTCTTAGGGCATATACTAACAGACGATACTTTCCTCCCAAGATATTATCGTTTCAAGAAATTGATGGGGAAAGTTTATATGAAGCCTGGGAGAGATGGAAAGAGTTTCTTAGGAAGTGTCCCCACCGTGGTCTAGACTGGGGAATTCAAATCCAGTCATTCTACAAAAGAGTCTTTTTAGGGGCCAGACAACTGGTTGATACTTCTACTGCCGGGTCGACAGACAACAACACTCCTAAACAAGTGTGAGATCTAATAGAGTAGACAGCTATGAATAGGTACACTTGGGGAGGACAGAAAGTCAAGATTAAGTCAACTGGAGTCCATAATGTTGATGCAATTACTTCTATGGAGGCCATACTAGCAAGAATCATTGAGCAGAAGATGGGAAATATGAATTTGATGTCTTCGAATATAAATACCCAACTAATCATGTTTGCGACCTCTAAAATGGAGGGCATCACAACCATGAGTGCCCTAGCATTGGTACTCTAATAGAGCAAGTGGATTTTGCTCAAGGGAATCGACAGGGAAATAACTCCTATTCCAACAGTTACAATCCTAGTTGGAGGAATCACCAAAATGTTTCTTGTTGTGGTCAATTGCAGCAACGTAGACATCAACCTCCAGGGTTTTAGAGTAGAGGACCTACTCAGCCCTTGCCATATGATGCATTCCCTACTAATCCTCCACATGTAAAGGCCAATTTATAAATTTTAATTATCAAATTTTTCAGTTCAACTGATGCAAGAATTAATAGTATAGGAGTTGCTAAAAGAAATTAAGAGGCATCTATTCGCAATCTAGATAAGCAGATTGGACAATTGGTTAAATTGGTATCTGAGAGAGCTCCTGGAACTCTTCCCAGTAACACTAAAGTGAATCCAAGAGAACATGTTAATGCTATCTCGGTGAGATTTGATAAGGAGGTTCGAAAGGAAGAAAAGGTGCCAGTCGTCAAGGAGAAGAGTTGTCAGGAAAGGGCTAGATAAGAACCAAATAAGAAACCGATCGTTGAAGTTTATAACCGAAAATTCCTTATCCGGCGGCTCTTGTTCTTTACCAAAGCAAAAAAATATGAGGATGTTTGTACAGATTGTCAAAAATTAAAAATGAAATTACCTCTCTGTGATTTTCTTTTGTAGGTGCTAAAGTATACGAAGTACTTGAAGGAAATGCTTTCGAGGAAAAATAGGTTGGAAGCATCTACATTCAAGTTTGGTGAGGAATATTCGGAAATCTTGATCCACAGAGAAAAGTTGCCATAGAAATTAAATGACCGATGAGTTTTTTTTTTCTCTTGTATGATGAGTAGTTTTTCTCTACTGATAGAGCTTTAACCGACCTAGGAGCTAGCATAAACATTATTTCCTATAACAAGTGTAAAAAGCAAGGCCTGGGGGATCAAAACCTAACTAGGATTACCACAAGTTTGGCTGATAAGAGTATTAGACATCTTAGAAGAGTTGTAGAAGATGTTTTTGTAAAGATCAAGGACATTGTCCTTCCATTGATTTCGTTGTTCTTGATATGTAAGAGGATGTAGACTTTTCCTTTGATTTTAGGACGTCCATTTTTATATACTTCTAGAGCTTTAATAGATATGGACAAAGGAAAATTATGCATGAGAGTTGGAGAAAACAAAGTAGTTTTCAAATTTCCTACTATTCCTACTCCTTCACATTGTAACAACACTTTGTTTTATATAGATCATTCTAATCTTAAAGTCTCTTACCCCTCACAGGAAAAAAAGTCACCACTCCCGAAAGCTGCAAAGATTCTATATCTCCTTATTCGGAAAAGAAGAGCTTAAAGAAGTGGGTGCAAACATGGCGAGAAAAAAGAGAGAGAGCCAAGACAAATTCAGATTCTCATGATCCAAATAGTGCTTTCGTCACCTAAAAGGGAGTATTGCTTACTTCTCTTATGAATTATGTTGTATCATTAGTGTATGATTGGTGTTAGTTTGTCCATTTTGAGTTTTGCAAGCTTCATTTTTCCTTGTTTGGTACTTAATTTTGTGAGTATTTTCTCTTTCATTCATTCATTTTTGCAATTTATGTAAGTTTTTAGGTGAAATTTAGAGGTTATTGTGCAATTTGTTTGGTCTAAATATGTTTATTTCATGTAAGCAGGTTGAATGAGGAAAAACGGATTGAACAGTGAAGAAAAAGCAAAAACAACTTCAACTTTTTTAAGGCCCGACTAGACCAGTCGTAGATGCTGAAAGGGAGTTCGAAAAAGGTACAAGCGATTGCTGTTGGGGTCTGCCGTCACGCGGTAGGTCCTCCCATATAAAAGATATTCCTAATTCAATACCCTTAAGTTTCCTCTACTTTCTCTTCCCTTTTACTTCTCTCCACCATTCTCCTTTGCGCCTCCTCTCTTCTCCGTTCACTCTCTCCGACCAATACCACTGCCACCACGCCACCATTAATTGAGCCCCCTCTCACCTTCATTTTCTTCTCCTCCCTTCCCTCTCCTTTTCCCTCTCCGTTCTCTTATTCATGCTACTTCCAAAGTCGTAACAACACCACCAGAACTCCTTACAGCCACCTACCGTCTCCACCGCTACAACTTCCGGCCACCACACCACCGCTGCCACACTGCCTTCTCCCTTCCTCTATTACTCTATTTTTCTTTATCCTTCCACAACGCGTCCCTCTTCTTCTCCTCTCTGTTCTCTCTCCCCTATCATTTCCAGCTACCACGCCACTGCACTATCTCCTTTTATCTTCCCTCTCTCAGCTCATATCCCCACCACAATTCTTCTCCTCCCTCTTGTTTTTTCCAGCTCTCGCTATTTTTCCCAATAACCATCATACACTAGCCATCCGCCCATGATTCCCTTCCTCCTTTCTTTTCCCATTCTTCTTTCCTCTTGCCCTAGTACTTTCTCTCTTCTTTCTCTTCACTGTTATCCAACCTCCTTGGGCTTTTCAAAGAGCACCTTTGATTGCTGTTGTCAACAGAGCAGCATTAAAGCTAAACTTCGGCAATGGCAACAACACTTGTCACGATTCTCCTCTCTTCACCTAACAACAATAGGCCCTTTTACAGAACATCGAGCACTCCTCAAAATTCGACTAAGTTTTATTTTTTTCTACATTTTTTTTTCTTAGTACGAAATTTCTAAGGACTGTTTGTCTACAAATTCTATATTCTCTGTTATGTTACATTTATGCTGAAATTTAATTATTCTTCGTAGTTCTAACACACTCAACACACACGGACTGCTCACATTCTGTACATGCGGGTGGTGTTTTATTTTAATTTTTTTGTTAGAGTTTTATCGTTCTACTAAATTTTTGTTTTAAGCTTAAGTGCTGTTGGTGGTGGTTTTTTATTGTTTGGATAGTTTGGAGTAGTTACATTGAGCTCATTTTTGTTACTCTAAACTATTTTTTTTGTTTTTCTTAGTATCATGTTTTGTGTGTTAGTTAATTTTTACTTTGTTTCCTTACTGTGTGTTGCGGGGATTATTTTAGTATGTTTGATTGTGTGCTTTGATTGGAGAATTGTTGAGTTGTTGTTGTCCGTGTTTGATGAGGCGTCATTGTTGCTCAATTACTCACATGTAGTAAGCTTTCCTTTTTTGTCTCAAACTGTGTTAGTGGTTGTCTTTTAATTGTTTTAGGGGTTTCACTTTTATATTGCTTTAGATATGCTGCATTTATTTTTCTTTCATTTTTAAAACCTTGGTATGTTGCCTTATTTTCCGCTATTATGAGTGTGTTCTTTTGTTGGTTACATGGGGTGGTCTAGAAGTGTTGCTCTAATCTTTTCATCTTTCTCCTTAAAATCATGTCCCCCCATAATTGTGCGATGTCTAATGAAAGAAGTTATGCAGCTTTCGACCCATTGGTTAATGAAATTATTCTTCCATTAGCCCATAGGATATCCGATGAAACCAATAAGACGTGGTATAATGCCAAGCTTAAAAATAAACTTGTAGTTAAGGGCATGATACTTAATCTTCTAGAAAGTCAAGTAGGTGTCGAAGAACACTTTAGGGCTATGGGTGAAACTCCTTAGTTACAATGATAGGGGAATATTACCCTAATCTTGTTAGAGAGTTCTACGCCAATATGTTCTTCATATCATACCCTTAGAAAACTAACATCACCACTATTGTTAAGGGCGTTAGGATTCATCTTGACCGAGTCATCCTCGCACAAGTTCTAGGCATGCCTAATCTAGGACACTCGGTTTTCTATGACCGTGCTTCAACTAGAATTTTCGCAGACTAAACTTTGGTCTATTATGAGGCATCAGCTAAGTTTCTTCTGCAAGCATAAGCTGTAGGTAAGAGGGTTGTTAAATCTAATAGTTTAAAAGCATTTGGAAGGTCGCATCACTTGAAGGCACAAACATTGTACCTCAATCTCCCAACCATACTAATGATTTGAGGATGATCGATGTTTATATCATGGATAAGGTGAGGAGTCATTTCCCCTTCTCTCTGTCCTTCCGAGTCATCCTTTTTCTACATGACGTAGCTTGTAGCCTTATGATTGATAGGATTATTGGTTTTTCCTTACTTCTATCACTTATTTTTCACCACTTATATGTTGATTTTTTGGTGAATTACGAGAAAGGACCTCCGTTTTAGACGTAATCAAGGAGTCCACCACAAAATGAAGCCACTATTAGTTGGATGGCATTGAAAGGTGGTGGCATCCGGCAGTTCCACAAGGAGATGATGTGCAAGCTCTAGAAGTGGCAGATACGGCTAAGGATGATGAGGAGGATAATTTCCTTACTGGAGTGATCGATCAATTGTAGCATCTCCACATCCAGCCAGAGGCAATCTAAAATCAATTGCACATCTACCAAGAGAACACAAGAATGGACTTCAAAGTACGGAGGAGATTATGTAGCACCAGCACGAGATGCTCAGCTACCTTTAACAGTGCTTCTCATTGGATGCGAGATCTAGTGGCGGCAGTGCCACGCCATGAGGGAGTTTTCTATTTCCCTTTTTACTTTATTTTTATTTTTATTTTATTTTATTTACTTTTCGGGATTGCTTCCCTTATTTTTATTGTCTTTGTTTATGCCTTTGTGTTTAATGTCTTGTTTATCTTTTCATGTTGGGATTGCTTCCCATGTGTGTTTGCATTTTTAGTTTTTCGGATTGCTTCCCATGTGTTTTTGCATTTTTAGTTCTTGGGATTACTTCCCATGTATGGTTATTTTCCTTTCCTAGGTTGCATGCCGTGCATGTGTTCTATTTTATTTGTTTCCTCTTTTAGTCTTTATATTTCTTTTATTTGGTTGTGGCCTCTATATTGAGGACAATGTGATTTTCAGTGTGGGGGGTTGTTTAATTTAGGTCTTTTTTAAGTTGTTTGAGTTTTTCTTATATATAAAAATCCAAAAACATTAACATTCTGAAAATTTCAAAAGAATTTTTTTTTTTTTTAAGGAATTTAGTCTCTTTTGTTAGTTTTTATTTAAGTTAAAGATCTTTAAAAAATCAAATATTCTAGAAACCTAAAAAAGAATTTATTTTGTATTTTCCTTTTGTTTAAAACTTTGAAAAAAACCCCAAAAATATTTTTGCCTAAGTTTGTAGTTAACCCTTTTACATTTTAATAAAATAAAAGTACAAAAAGATTTTTCTTTTTTTCAAGTCACTACTTGAGAACCTGTAGAACTTCGCTTTTATCAAATGAAACATTAAAGAGACTTGTAGCTTAGCTTTTGTGTGATGCCATATGCTTGTATTAACTTTTATGGATTGATTGTTTATTTGCACGTATGAGTGTCTTGTTAATAGATAAGTGCTTCATAAATTTTGGGAGATTAGCTTAAGAATTTGCTTTTATATATTCCCTGAGATTTACCTTGTCACTCCTTGCGGCAAAGCTGTGTCTAGCTTAGATTGACCTTGTAAATGATGGTCTTAGTCCTTCTTTGACTTGTTTGATCCTTTCTTGCCTACCCTTCAACGTAAAACCTTAGGACGATTTTTGAGCCTAAACTTCATAAGGGTTTTAACCCCTCTTTTCTTTATTTTTAACCTCGCACAATATTTTATACCCTCAATTAAGAGAGCTAATGAATTCTTTTACGTTTTAGTCTCTTTTGAGTGAGGTACATAGAAAACTATGGGGGAGAAAGTGGAGATGAGTATTTTATGTAAAGGTGTATTTTGGGAAAGTCTTTGAGAAAGAAATTAAATGAGGGGCTTGAAGTGAAATCAAAATTCTATGTGCTGATGAAGTTTCTGATTCTTAATCTCGTGTTGTTGGAAAGGAAAGAAAAATTGAGGAAGAAAAAGAATTAAAAAAAGAGAAAGAAAAGAAAAAAATGAACAGTTGAAATATCATTCTATGAGTTTCTCTCTTGAAAAAATAGTTATACACTTCTCCTTCTTCTTACCGTAGAAACTTCTTATACTTCGTTTGGATTGAGAATGATTGAAACTACTAGGTGGGATTATCCATTGTTGAAAATAGTGAATCAGATGAGAGGTAAAGTGTTCTGGGAGAAAGGGGTAAAAGAGAATGAAAAGCGACTTGAAGGTTTTAGATTGGACATGATTTCGTTTTCCTTTTGGTTCTATTAAGCTCTATTCTCTTTGCTTTTTGTTCCTCTATCCCTTCAATAGGTACCCTTTTATGTCCCTAGCCTAACATTACAAGCTTGAAAGTCCTTCCTAATCCGAGGATGACTTTAGTTTAACCAAATCGCTAATAAGTGGTGGAAAGTTGAGTTTAAAGGCAGTGTTGTTGAAGTGAATTGTTTTGTTAATTTCCTTATATTCCCTTTACATTTGTTGAAACTTGACCTAAATAGTCACACACGCACACACTGTTGATTCATATTTCGTTTACATGAGATGTATGGCAAATAATTTAAGTATTGGAACTTGTGATTGGATTACTTTTGTATGATTCTTGTGAAGTTTAGACTCAATCAATCATGGTGATGTCATTTTTTCTTGAGCATTTAAAAAGTTCGTTTTTACTTTGATTGTTTTTGTGATTTTGAATTTTTGTTGGAAAGTTGTGCTCAGTCTTTGCATCTTTGGGTTGTTGCTTTAGTTTGTGTTGCTTGAGGGTAAGCAACACTTAAGTGTGGGGGAATTTCATATGTCCATTTTATACAAGTTTTATAGTGTTTAATCTTTGGTTATCGAAATATATTTGTTGATAAAATTGTATATTTATCCTCCATGTCTTCTCTTTTGTTTATAGGTATGATGGGAAACGGGAGTGTACAAAGCAAGAACGGACAAAAAAAGAGAAGATACACACAAAATCCAACAAGCGGGAGGACCCGACCACATCGCCGCCCCAACTCGGTCAAAATAGTACCCAGAATGCAAGACTTGGCCATTCAAGCGAGTTGACCTGGCCGGTCGCGTAGGAGGTCTGTTCTACAATTTCTAAACTCTTTTTAAATAGTCTTTCAAAGTAATTTGAACATATCTTCGGTTAAGATTTTTTGGGAGCGAAAAGGGGCAAATTTTGAGAGAAAATTCCTCCAAAAATTACTCAATAATCTCCTTAGATCATAGTTTAGTTCGTTTCAAGTTTCAATAGTTAATTGAAGGTTTTCTGGACCAAGTTTAGGTTTTTTTAGACAACTCGAGAGAAGAGTTCGGACAACATTCCATGACCGTGGATTATTCAATATTCCTTCCTAATCTTCTAAACTTATCTTTTATTATGGATTCTCATATGGATTTTATGATTATGATGATGTTTAGAGGCTAGGTTTCTTTGTGTTTAAATGTTGTCAAACCCTAGATGATTTTGGTTTGATTTCTTTTGATAATATGGAATTAATTGTTTTTTTGAAAGTTTATTGTTATTCAATTGCATTGTTTCTGTTGCTTATTTTATCGATAATTGGCACATTCGCATAGGTTGTTTGGAATTAAGAAAGAAAGAACAATATAGGGCTATAATGGAACAATAGGAATTTGGTACTTAATTAGAGATAATCGCTATGGTTCCTAGGTCATTAGTAATCACTCATATACTTTAATCATTCATAATTGAGTTAGGGAGAGAAGAGATTCTTCTCTAATCAATTAGGGGAATATTGGATTTTGACCTAGAGATATGGGTAATCCTAACTAATGATTGAGAACCAATCTTCGGTTAAACTTTTTTCCGAAGTTTTCATTGAATTAGCTAAAGAATTCTTGGAGGATTCCACTATTTAAATATATTCTTTCTAAAACTCGCTTTTAGTGAGTTTAGATTGTTTTTAAGGTGTTTTATTTGTCTTAGTTAAAAATTCTTTTCAACTCATTTATTTTGAATAAACCTTAAAGAGATGGTCATTATTATAGCTTCTCTATTCCCTGAGTTTGAGAGTGTAGGACATTATCTAGTACTACACTGATAGGTTCACTTGCCTATTAAATGTTAATTTTAGAGTAGTCCTATTTTAAACACAAGAAGACAAAAATTGGGGAAATAAAGTAAATTATATGTTTGGAGTGTACCTTTAAATGATTGTTTTCCAGAAATTGCGTAGATGTCGGTGCCGCTTCTATTAATCAGTTTCTCATCCTTTCTTAGTGTGGATTTTTTTTATGATCCTTCCAGCCAATATCCTTTTATTCCTCATCAATATCATAGATTGTAAGGCCTTTTTTAATATTCTAGGAGCTCACAAGACTACGGGGAAAGAGAAAGAAAGAACTATAAGAGAAGAATCATTGAATTATTTTTTAGAAAACTTTAAGAACCTTTTGTGTTCTTCTTTTCTCGATAATTTTTGCCAAAATAGAGGAGAGGACGAAAGCCATTTTCGTGATTGATGCCTGATGGAATGAATGAGAGAGAAGTCTTGGTTGTTTGGATCAATTTCAATGAGCTTTTGATAGGTTCTAACTCATAAGTGATCACGACCACTTCTTAGATTCTTTTTTTTCCAACTAAGACTCCAAGGAGTAAATTATCTCACATGTTGATTGCCACCGTAGGTTGAAAAGACCTTAGGTTTTCGGCCGTGAGCTTGTTCAGGGCCTTGGACTTTTTGGTCCAACTAACAGCAAGCCTGGTCCTCTCTATTTGGTCCAGTTATTTCTGGGCTTCTTTTAACTAAAAGAAGTAATTAAAAACCTAATAACTACCAACCTAATATGTAATAAAGACTTTGGGCCTCTTATTTAATTATATAGCTTGATCCAATTTACTATAAATATCCAGAGTTCTATTAATTAATCATATAATCCTTATTTATTCTCCAGTCATTTTATTCTTGCATTGTGATAATTAAGTAACCAAGCTTTTATGGGATATTCAAAGGACAAGCGACTAAATTATTTCTGGGCTACTAAAATGAAAAAAGTACTCCAACTATAGAATATCATTATTTCTCATATTAAATATCTCCATCTATCACCATATGGAGATATTGACCCCCAGAACAATACTTTGTAAAAAGGTCTTTACCCTACAATTGTCACGATGAGAGTACTCCTTTACCTAACACCCATCATTGAGTGTGGGTTTAGTGTACTAACTCCATTCTCAATGATGTCTACAATCCTTAGTTGTCTAGTCGAATATAAAATGACTCTTCATAATGTTTCATACTTATCTTAGGAAGCTATCCGAAGGAAAACATCCGCAAACATTATTCCAAGCCTGGATCTTATTGATCTCCCAAAAAATAACGAGGGGGTATGATTCCCATAGAAATACATCTTTAATAACTAATTCCAATTACCCAACATACAAGGATTATTGACCTCACGGCTATAAGTCTCACCTATAGCGCATCTAATCATAAGTAGCTTAGCTTCGTTAAACCACCAAGTCATACTCTAACCATCGTGCACTTGTCCATGTTGTATTTCTGATATACTAGGTTTCCTTTCTTTATTGGTTTTAATAGAAAATCTCTATCAAGTGGTCCAATTCTATATGCTCCAAGCATACTTGTATAATAGTCATGAGAAGACCACTCAATGACTTAAGTTACAATCATCCATAAAGGAGATTATCATACGATGACCTTTAATTCAATAGGACGCACAACTCCATTGATCGGCCAAGAACAATATTACTTGTACTTTAAGTAATAGCAATTTGCTCCTTAATGTGAAGCACACCAAATACCTAGATTGCCTACTTAAAGTACATGGATATTATGTGTGTATAGTAAATAAATTTTGATGACAAGTTTGGATGACACCTCGAAGGTGGTAGTTGCTTGTGGAAATTTTAATCATGGAGTTGAAAGATCAAAGAACGAGGGACGGAAAAACCCTATTATAAGACAAGAAAATTTTTGAATAAGCTTTCCTTCAAACTCATTCTCTTTCTTGCCTTGAGTTTTCTTCTAAAGAATTGAAGTTATCTTTACTTGTTGTTGTTTCTCATATGGTTATAGTTGGAGACTCCTTGGTTATGCTTCTTACTTGTGATCAAGCTACTAATATTGCTTATGTGTCTAAGTATATAGGTTCTTGTGCTTATTTTGAGAATTTGTATACAGGTGCTGACATTGAACCATATTGTTTTGATATGGAGTTGTTGCATGATGATCTCTTTATTGATTCTAAAGTTGTTGGAATCTTGTTTTCTATATTTGAAGATTTTCATGCCATGTTTAAAGGGGAAATTATTGAGCTGTGGGGCTATTTCTTACTTTCTCTTTATGCTTCCATAAAAAATCTTGGCGATTTTATTTGTTCTATTCAACACTTGCTCCTTTTGATTGATGACATTGCATTTCCTTGTAATGAATATGAGATAATTTTTTGAAAACATTGTTATTAGAAATATGTATGGGTTTCCACTTTACAATTTCCCATACAAGGATTTTGTGTTGACTATCTTGTGGGTTATCATTCTTTGTTGCTTGCATCTACTATTTGTGCCAAATATTGCATGCTTCTCTTAGAAGTCAATTGTTGTTTGATGATATTCAATTTGAAAACCCTTTTGTTGGACATAAGTTTTAGATGATAAAGAACCTTTGGGTATTTTAATGAAAGATTACTCTATTGTTGAAAGGAGGAGTTTTGAGGAACAACAACAACCCATTCTATGTCTAATTGAGTCTTTGGCGATGAAATTCCTTGAGAAATCAAATGTTTTTGAAAGACTCGATTACTTTAGAGGGTTCGAGTTCTTTGAAATAGATAACGTCTCTTTCAACTCCTCTTTCGAGACATTGTTCAAGCATAACATTGATGAATCTTAGTTCTTTAATTTATCTTTCAAAGAGTTGTTGCGGAAACATTTTGATTCAAAGGAGAAGTCGGAACATTTTCATGTTGTAAGAGAAACACCTTTAACATTTTGAAAGAATTTTCTTAACTTTCCTTCTCATGTTTTAAAATTTCTTCATTCTGAAACTCCTTGGATTCTTTTTCATGCTTTCAAACAAAGGAAACCTTGTCTCTTAGGAATCCATAGAAGATTTTTGGAGTGTGATAAGGATCAAGGCTTGTCTAATCATCTTCCTTTTAAGGAGCATTGGTTTCAGGCTTTCTTTATTGGTGTTTCATATAATTTGTTCTATGAATAATGCGTACTAGCCTTGTATTCTCATCTTCTTGATGCATACTGTCTTTTTTAGATCTTTGGAGATCAACATGACCACTTGTCATTGTTTGTAAGATTCCTTTAAAACTTGTGCTTTAAATATCATCTTTCACTTAAACAAGTTTTTGGTCCTCGAATGGTTGATATTGAGGAAATGAGTAAATATCATGATTTTTACTAGGTTTTTAAGAGGAATCATTTAAAACATTTGTGCATTTGTAGAACATGGTCTTTGCAAAGCCTTCTTTTAAAGTTCTATTCCCATACTCGCTTTGAGTTCCACTTGCCTTTTAAAGAAAATTTTGATATGTGGAACCTATTGTGTTTGTTGTAAAGTTCTTCAGTTTTTATAATCAAGAGTTGTCCCATCTTTACTAAAATGGTTGACTCTTTCCTGTTGCATAATCATTCTCAGAAACAGAGTCTTTCAAAGGATCGTATTTTAATGTGTGGCATTGCACAATTCGTTTTCCTCCTTCTATGAGATACTATGTGTACAAGATGGCCTATTATTTAATGCCAAATGCATCTACCTTGCTATCTTGTAAAAACTCTTGGCCTATCAACTGATGTCTTTGGTTCTTGACTTCTTCTTGTTATACTTAGCACCTCCTTTCCTTTTGGTTATATTGAAGGTCTATATTCGAGAACGAATCTTTTTGAAGAGCGGGAGAGTGACATTAATCGGATGCCTAGAAAGAGAATGAGATGGTGATAAAGTCAACACTGAAGGAAGAATTCAAGTGGAGTTAAGGAGAAAGACTTGTCATGCTATGTCTTGGTGAACATTTGACAACCTTAACAGTTCCACGTGACAAAACGTTGTTCATAAAATTTGGAGGACATCTTGACATTTCTACATAGGTATAATGTGTTTGAAGCAGAGTTCATTTAGTCATCAAAAAGTTGCCCCAAATTCAATGTTTCTAGATTTCATTCAAGTTTGGGCACCTTTTGGTAAATGGCATGTAATTGGAGTTATAGCCGTTCAAATAACTTGATTCAAAGTGCTTTGGAAAGCCAAGAGAGGTTTCCTTAACTTTGTGAAGGACACAAACCCAATTCAAAATGTCTAGGCCTAAAATGAGACTGTCAAGTAGGAGTCTTTTTTAGGCAAGACCGTATTGGGTCATTTTGACCCTTTTGTAACCCGTTTCATTTTCATTCAGTTTTCAGCAATTGTAATCATGTTATGAAGTTATACTTAGGTAGGTTTAACCCCTTAAGACCTAGTTTAGTTGCTAGGCTTTTATTAGTGAGTTGGTTCCCTTTAAATACTTCTCTTTCTATGGTATTTGAAAACTTTGATGAATTAAAATAGGAAAAGGAATCTTTCTTCTTAATGGTTTTCCCAAGGATTTCTCTATCTTCTCGCTTCTACTAGCTTGGTTGATCTCCTATCTAGTTTGAATTAGAATCCTTGAATTTATTTTTAAAAGATTCGAGATTATTTACAGTTCCTAATCTTCAAGGGGTGATTACTCTTTAGTAATTATTGCTTGTTGTTAGGTCTCTTCTTCGTGAAGAATAGGTGAAGAGTTTTAACCTGATCTGATTTAGGATCTTCAATGAAACTAAACTTTCATATCCACAATCCATGCATCTTACCTTTAATAGGACTTGATCTACTTCAGCAATACCCAACTAAGAGTTAAGATATATATGAAGGGGATCTTTCTCTCAATTTCTAATCAAACAATGGGGCTAGCTACCCACTACCTTAGATCAATTGAATAAGACCTGAGCTCTAGAACAAATCACAAGGATGTGATCATCATACAATTTGGAATTCTGATCAAATTCTGAACCCTTGGATCAACCTAATCCAAATGTTCAAGTAAAATCAATTTAAGGAATGATGAAACCCTAGATGGAGTTTAGGAGAAAGCCTCAAAACCTAAGAACCCTAAGAATAAATTCACAATTTCATACATCATTCATCTTCATCTTGATTACAAAAGGAGGCATAATAGGATATTTATGGATACATCTTAACTACTCTTGTAAACCTAATGAGTACTTAAATGACCTTATTATCCTTTTAATAAAGTTAATTACAAGCTTGGAAAAAATAAAGAAACAACAAATCAGTCCAAGACTAATTAAATTGACCAAATTGAGGCGTGTAACTCGAGACCTACCGGGGGCAGTAGCTGGGAACCTACCACCACCGGTAGGCTTTGTTCTTCATCCCTTCATTTCTTCTTTCATCGTCTATGAGGTCGAGAGCTTCTACTCTGCTTTTTTTTAGCTTCTTATGATTTTAATGTGTCTTGGAAGTCTTCTAAACTCTTCTAAACCTTCAAATTAAATCCGAGATTCCTTAATTGAAGCTTTAACCATACTTTCTTTAATTCTCTAGTTGCTCCTATGCAAATTATTGAAAAACCCTTTGTGGATTCATATCACACCCCTCTCTTAAAAGGATTCATCCTCGAATCTTCCTTCAAATATCCCCAACAAGGCGGCAAAATTAGATTGGATTTCAACAATATAAACATTGCTATGATTTTAACAATTAAAATCCAATTATCATATAAAGAACAAAACAAGCAAGTATTCTAGAATTTCTTTGAAGGGTCTTTGATACTAAAAAGATGTATAGGCATAAAAGTTCAAGAAAATATTGTCCAAGGAAGAATGATGCATTACCACCTTTGCTTTATAAGATTTCTCCCGAAAAGAACACAATTAAAACCAAGGAAATCTTTTAATTAAAGCACATCAACAATGTCTCCCAAAACTTCTTTAAAGGACAATGAGACATAAAGTTCAAATTAGAAATAGATTTCAAGATCAAGCAGAAGAAGTTTTGGAAACATTCAAGATCCAAAATAAGAAGTGTTCCTTCAAATAGTTTAGAGAAGAAGTTTACATTGAAGCTACTTAGAAACAACTTTTTCGACATTCCTTCAAAGAAAAGTTTGATATCAACATCCTTAAAAGGAAGATGATATTAAAAGATTTTATCCTTTTCTAACTTAAGAAGTTAATCTAGAAGATCAAGAGTTTGAAACATGACCTCTTTAAAAGGATGATGATATTCAAAATTCACCTTTGAGAAATGAACTTAGAAACATTTGAAAATGAAGCGCAATAGGAGTTCTTTTGAAACTAACCACTTAAAATGAACAACTTCCTACACCACTCCTTCAAAGGTAGATGGTACGAAAGATGTGTTTCAATAAAAGCTTTCCAAGACTTTTCAAAAGAATCCTTTCTCGAATTAGCTTTCACAAACGCTTAAGGATTAGCTTTAAAATTTTCAAAACGATTTTCCTCCTTGTTTCCAAAATCCTTTAACAAGAAATCCTTAAAATGTAAACGGTAGAATTTGAATTCATGGGTGTTTTCAAACTTAGGGCTCAAGGATTCCAAGACATTTAAAAGCTCAATTTATTTGAAAAAATACTCAATTTATTTGAAAAAATACTCAATTTGATCATTCAAAAGGGCCATAAGTTGGTTCAAAAACACAAAATCATTCTGATTCTCCATATAAGTATCAAGGAAAGAGGAAAAATATCCATCATTCTCAACAAACTTTCCTACACGCTTATCATTTAGAATATCAAGTAAAGCACATTCCAACCTCTAACCAACAACTATAGAGTCAATGGAAGCATTATTCATCAATGGAAAATCATGGCAAGAAGGATAAAACATTGAACCACTATTCAATAATGGATCATTAAGAGAAGCATGATAAGAAAGGCATTTAAAAACATAAGGCACAACAAGGAAGAGACCACCACAAAAAGAAATAGAACAAGCATCTCCAATTATGCTCACATGAGAAATGTAAAATGCTAAAAAGAACTTTAATTCCTCATTAGAAACTTCATAAGATAAAATTGAAGGGTTAAGAAAAAGGCTTATTAATGAATCTTCATGGGATAGTGATAGCTCTTTTCCAAATAATCACTCCTTGTTCATAAAACTCAATGGTGTGGTTCCTTCCAAGCATTGATGTCAAAGTTCAAGGATACTCAAGAGAAATCCTATAAAAATTAAGCGCAAAAAGATACAATTTAATTTCCTTCAGAAAGTGATAATCAAAACATAGATAAGAAATCGGATCAAAGAAGCTTATGTTTTGTATATGTTGTGGTCAAATCTCCCTTCATTGTCCAAGTTTTGTGTCAATAATTTCTGAATATATGAAGAATCACTAACAAGAATAGAGTTAGTGGGGTTCGTAAAAACACTCACTACCTCACTCTTGTCAAGTTCAACTACCTCTTTTTCTTTTTGCTCTTCTTTTATACTCTCTTGATTTTCAATGTAGCACTCATTCTCTTTTATACTCTCACTTTTCTCAAGCTCATGCTCTTTTCCTTTTAAACACTCAAAATGGTCACTCTCTTTTGAAAGGATAGAGGTGGAATCAAAGATATATGATCGCTCAACTAATCTCTCCTTTTCTTCTACTCTTTCTTTTTCTTTAATCTCAATGCTCTTCTCATTCATGTTATCACAAGAATCCTCATTAGATATCTCCTTCTCAACATGCGTTTCAAGACTCTCTTCAATTTGAAGTTTAACATGTGGAAGCTCTTTGACCTTTGGAGCTTCTTCAACAATTGATACTGTCAAGGGTTCAACCTTTGCAACTCTTCGAGATGGTTTAGAAAGTTGTGTATCTTCAAATCCTTTAGCTTTCATGTTCAAACATTCTTATCTTTCTCTAACTTCTTTTGCTCTTCATAAACTCGGTGAGGTGCTAGAGAAAAAGAGTGAATCTCGTGCGTTTCTTGGTGAAGTTGAAAGCATTCTTGTCCCCATTGTATATAGCTTCCTATCATATAGCCATGGACTTCCAAAAAAAAATGACCCACTTATATATGTGCTACATCACGTAACACATCTTCTTTATAAGATCCCATAGAAATAGACACCCATACTTTCTTGGTAACTTTGATTTGAACATTATCACTTGATCAATGGCGTATATAGAGAGGCAAATTCAATATTCAACAAGATAAGTACTAGCCATATTAAGACAACTAACATAACAAGATTAGCAAGTCTATCTTGCACTTTACATTTTGTATGGACAACATGCTCATTTTTGTTTTCCCTCCCATAGAAACTTTCATCAATCAAGCTCCCATGGTAAACTGCTCTACCATAACTATGATCTCCAAAGTCATAACAAGCATGAGATTCTTTATAACAACCATAAGGACTATGCTCAATATATTTAGCATTAACTCATTTATAACCTCCATAATCATCATAAGAAGTACCGCCCATAAGATTTAGCATAAGAAGAGAAGTTATCAACTCCTTTATGTCTTTTAGGAGTGAAGTTTCCATAACCATTATGTGCTTTGGAAATGAAGTTTCCATGTCCATGGTTGCTTCCACCATAAGCATTGACTCTATTGCCACCACCATGATAGCAATTATACATATCCCTTTCAAGCTTGGATTGATAATCCTCTTGTTTTCTCATAGCATCCATCATTTGACATGATGAAACAACTATCTATTTCTTGTTTAGACTTGTACAAAAAGGTTAGAAACAAAACAAAGGACCTCCCATCCCTCCCTTAGTGCTCTTTGTGTTTAGAACACTCATTTCATTCTTGTATGCACTGTTTGTGGTTTTTATAAAAATGAGCTCAGTCTCTTATCTTTATCCAAACACTCAACTCACAAGAGTTCTTTAAGATTTCGAAGTTCCTCCAGTACAACCACTAAAGGTAATAAACCAAAGATATACTTTAATTAAACATCCAGTTGAGGTAATTAAAGGAATTCAATGAAAATTTTCAATAAACACTTGAAGTGCAAGAGTTTCAAAAATAATCCAAGAGTAATTACAGACAATCAAAGAAAACTAATCACTACAAAGACTTAGAAACAATGATGGAAAGCAATTAGAATTCCAAAAAAAAAAACAAAATCAAAACAAAGCTAAACTAATCAAAGCAGAAAGAGTACAAAACAAAATTTTTCCAGAAAACAAGAGATAATGTACCTTGTGACTAAAATGGTTATAACTCCGGAAGTATAGATCTAAATCAAGTAAAACTAGTTTAGGTAGATTTTTTAATCAAAGAAGATGAGTTTAAGTAAAAATTTGGATTGAATTGTATCAGTATAAGACAAGATATGATTGATTTAACTTCGCACTGTGTCTGCAACTGAGATCTCAAAATACCATTCGGTTTTCAATCAAATTGAATAAGCAAATGAACTCGAAATCGAGTGAAATCCATTTAGATGGAAGAAAAACTTGATGAGGATGAAATTAGGCATAAATTTCGTATAATTTTGAATTAGTATAACATAAGATATCACCAAATAAATCGCACTACTAATTACAGGGTTTCTAGAAAGATCGAAAGTATTGATCTAATTGACAAATCTAATCAACTCCAAATTGAGTAAAATTTATTTCAAACAATCCCCAACTCATAGAAGTTTAGATCTATGACAAAGTTTGCAAACAAAATCTCACTTAACTTTTCTTTTTCATTCGATTTTCAAGACATGATTTTTCTGTCCGAATTTTGTATGATCTAAATGGATTTCTTTCTTAGATCATACATATATATATATATACATATGAATTTTTTTTTTTTGCAAAAATAATACACAAATTCAACTTATTTTAAGGTATCTCTGATACCAAATGATATGATTTAGGATCTTCAATGAAACCAAATCTTTATATACACCACCTAAGGACTTTGCCTTTAATAGGACTTGATCTTCTTAAACAACACTCACCCAGAATTTAACCCAAACTAACAGTTAAGATGCATATGAAGAAGATCTTTCCCTAATTGCTAATCAACGATGGGGCTCGTTACCCACTATCCAGTTAGATCAATTGAAGAAGACATAAGCTCTAGAACAAATCACAAGGATATGATCATCATAGAATTACGAATTGTGATCAAATTGTGAATCCTTGGGTCAACTCAATCAAAATGTTGAAATAAAATAAATCAATCAATGATCAAATCCTAGATGAATTAGGGGAAAGCTTCAAAACCTAGGTTTTTTCATTAAAATGGCCGCCTTTTCTGGAAGAAGAACTAAAGCGGCCATAATGAGGCAAATGTCCCCTTTGGCCAATGATCAATTTCATCTTGTGCTTACATTGCCCCCTCTTTTTTTTTATATATATTTTTTATGCCATATTTCTTTTATTTTTTAAGAGACCATTCATTATATTTTTTTCCTAAAAATTTTCTTTTATTTAATTAAAAGAAAAATATTGTTACATATTATTTTTATTCTACTTACATTCGTTTTAGGAAAATTATATCTATATTTAGAAATTTAACGTTAAAAAATATTTTAAGAAAAAATAATTCAAGACTAAAAAATAACAATTTCATTAATTAAAGACAAAACCGTCTTTTCGTTAGAGAGTTATGAAAATATAAATTATTTTATATTTTTTTATATGTATCATTTTGTATGCTGAATTCATTTTAGAAGATTAAAAGGTTGAAAATTAGATATTAAGAGATTATTTTAATTTTTTTAGAAATTAATTTCTTATATATTAGTATTGCTAGTTAAATTTCAATATTGTGCTACAAATTTTGTTAGTAATGTTAGTATGGATCAAACTTTAACATGATTATGAGGCAAGATTTCACTTTAGGTACTTTGGCCAAAGAGGCACATTAGACTCATCACATGGCAAAACAAGAGGCCATTTTAAGGAAAAACCCATACCTAAGAAACTTAACTACTCTCCTAAACCTAATGAGTACTTAAAAGTCCTAAGTATCCTTTTAACAAAGTCAATTACAATCTTGGAAATAAAGAAACTACAAATAAATCCAACACTAATTAAATTGGCCAAATTCAGGTGTGTAACCCGAGACGGTAGGGTGGGAACCTACCTTCCCCGGTAGGCTCTGTTTTTTATCTCTTCATTGCTTCTTTTGTCGTCTATGATGATTGGGAGCTTCTAGTTTGCTTCTGTTGAGCTTCTTATGATTTTAATGTGTCTTGGAAGTTTTGTAAACTCTTTCAAACCTTCCAATTAAATCCAAGATTCCTTAATTGAAACTCCAACCATACTTTCTTCAATTTTATAATTAGTCCTACATAAATTGTTGAACAATCTTTTGTCAATTCATATCATAACCCTTCATTGATTCTTCCATTAGATGAAAGATTACGATCACTTCTTCCGAAGGGTCTAGCATTTGTCAGGTTTGTTTAAGGAGATTTTTAATACAAAGTCCCCATTGAGAGGAGGCAATCTTGTACAAGGACTTTGAGCTCTTCAACGCATATCATCAACACTCATTAGAATATTCCCTCCAAAAAAAAAAGAAAAAAGAAAAAGCCACTCATTATAATGAAAAATATGTTGCTAGCGTAAAGATCGGTATTGAAGAGAGTTCAACCTGGCATCATATTAGCAAGGTGGAGCGAAAGCCTCCGCAACAGAAACTAACCACACTGTCCACTCACGAATAGAGTTGATTTATTATATTCTTTTTTCTTTTTTAAAAATAGATGAATGGACGAGAAGGTTATACGTTAAAATTTAATTTCACTCTCTTTCCTTCTAATTTTATTCGGTGATAAGGGATCGTCTAACTAATACATCTTCTAATACACTGTTTATATAGTAATTTTAATACATATAAAGTCTACAAAATAAAAAATAAAGGGGGTCAATAAATCTAACTTGAGAATGTGAATTTATAGCGCGAAAAAAATCATTATTTTTCCTCCTCTACCCTACTATTTCTCTCTCTCTATACAATTTCTCTCTAACTTCTCTCTACTTCTTCTCCACTCTAAAACTAAAATCTTTAACGTTGAACTTATATTGGAGGTAGATATAGATCATTACGAAGAATTTGTAGAAGAAAATATCGATTTAGATGTAAGAAAAGTTGAAATTATTTTTTTTCAAAACTGGGGCTCGAATCACTTGGATCGGCAACTTGGACATGTGCCGGTCGCCTATCTGGGCGATCCGCTCATTTCCGAATCGCCCAGACGGCTGATTCGAGCCTTTTTTTTTAGGAAGAAAGAATTTTTGTAGGTACTTGGAAAACTTGAAACATGAATAACTTTGCGATCAGATGTCCTTTTAATGCATATCACCAGTCGTTTCGATGGGTCTCATTAAGATAAACGCAACGACATTGCCGAAAAAGTTAACCGAACACATTTCAGAGCAAAAAAGTTGGTATTTACATATTTTTACATAGAAACATTATTACATAGAAAATAACATAGAAACATTATTACAACAAGTGCATGAGATTTTATTTAATAATAAAGCATTTACGTATTCCAATATTTACCAACTTCAATCATTTGAATTTTTAATTAGAGCAAAAAGAAAACTGCTCCTTTATTTAATTTTCAAATTGGTGCCGTAAATGTTTAGTTAATAAGAGAGAAAGTATTAGAAAATTACAAAAACATAAATTAAAACAAAAATAGGATGTTTTTGTGGAAACCGGCAGTTTCCATCGTGTAGATCTCAAAAAAATACATGAAATGCGCACAAGAATCGCCTCAATCAGACCTCCGAGCGCAAAATTATGCCTCGTCAAAATTTTCGACTATACGAGACAAATTTTTTTGCCCCGAAACGCGTCCGGATCACTTTTTCAACGATGCCGTTACGTTTATTTTTACGACAACCATAAAAATGAGTGGTCATACACGTGAAACAGACCTCCGATCGCAGAGTTATTTATGCTTCAAGTTTTTCAAAAACTTACAAAAATTCTTTCTTCCTAAAAAAAGAAAAAAGCCTCGGGTCGCCTGGACATGTCCGGGTCGCCCATCTGGGTGATTCTCTCATTTCTTGGTCGCCCTTCCGGGCAATCCGAGCCTTCTTTTTTTTTTTTTAGAAAGAAAGAATTTTTGTAGGTATTTGGAAAACTTGAAACATGAATAACTCTGCGATCAGATGCCCGTATAATGCATATGACTAGTCGTTTCAATGGTTCTCGTAAAGATAAATGCAACGGCATCATCGAAAAAGTGATCCGAACGTGTTTTAGGACGAAAAAATTCTTTCTTCCTAAAAAAAAAAAAAAGCGGCTCAGGTCGCTTGTCCGGGCGATCCGAGCCCCTAACTTTTCTTACATCTAAATCAATATTTTCTTCTACAAAATCTTCATAATGATCTATATCTACCTCCAATACTAGTTCAATATTAACGATTTTAGTTTTAGAGTGTGAGAAGGAGCAGAGAAAAGTGAGAGAGAAATTGTGTAGAGAGAGAAATAGTAGGGAAGAGGAGGAAAAATAAGGATTTTTTTCACGCTATACATTCATATTCCCGAGTTAGATTTATCGACCCAAAATAAATGTTAAGGAAAAAATTACTATTAAAAAAAGGGTTAATTATATTTTACTTCTTAAGATTTGTCTTAATTACAATTTCATCTTTCTATTTTATATAAGTTACAAATATATCCTTATCTTTTATATTTTTATAACTTATTAGTCCCTGCTACTAATTTCACTAAAAAAATTAAGCAGAAAACAATGACTATATGGTAAATAATTTAAAATCTTTTTAAGATACTATTTCGCAAATTTACTTCTTATTTATTATTATATATTAAGACAATAATATCTTTCATTACGAAAATTAAACTAATTTAAAAATATGTTTGTAAGAGTATTATATTCCTAATATGTGAAATAAACAAGAAGTAAACTTGCAAAATGATAATGTTGAAAGATTTTAAACTTCTTACAGCATAATTATTATTTTTTGATAAAAATTTTCATTTAAATTAGTAGTAAGGATTAACAAATTATAAAAATATAAATATTAAGGATGTATTTATAATTTATATAAAATAGAGAGATAAAATTATTGTTTGAACAAACTTTAAAGAAGAAAATATAATTGACTCTAAAAAATGTAGTGGAAGATATACTACTGGTGGATTCTACAATTACCTTATTTAGGGAGGAAAAAGAAATTCTGCCATCACTGTGAGCATTTTCCTTCTGTAAAGGGACACCCTTTCAATATAAAATATATGCATAAATATATGATTGATACAAATATATCTTGAAAAGAAAAAACGCAAAATACTTTGTAACTAGAAGTTCAATTAAATTTAACCGAAATTGCAATACAAATTGACTCAAAGGTGACAATGATATTATCGTCCATTAAATGTACATGAAAACTCGCATATTGTAAATGATTGCAGGTCAGTATTAGTAAAAATTCAAAGTAAACTTTAACACATGTATTCTAGGAATTGACGGTGATATTAGCTAAGCAAGAGAAGCATATCAGTAAAGAAAGTAAACTACTTTCAGAACCATCCCAATCCTTACTGGATCTTTTGAAGGCAGAAATTGAAAGACAGCAAATTGTTAGAAAGATTAGGTGCAGATGTGATAATCTTTTGAGAAGCGACTGTGTAAAAAATTTTCGTTTAAATCTTGTATCTTCCATAATGTCACAAATGTTAGCATTGTCTTGTGACATGCTAAAAACTGTGTAATTTACTATTTTACATCAATAAATTTTTTATTTATCAAAAAAATTACAAAAAGAAAAGAGAGTATTTTTAATTATAAAAGTCAATATTATCTCGAATCGGGTCTCTATAATATTTTTTGCATCACTACTATGTAACATAAAAATATATAATAATATGTTTCTTAATAAATTATAAAAATAGAAAATTAATTTTAAAATTTGAAAAGATAAAATTTGAATAGAACTAATATATAAAATTACAAAAAGTATTATAGAGGAGTCATGCTACAAGAAATTCAAAATGATATTATCCGCTGCTAATTTTCTCACTATGTAACGTAAATAATTTACTAACCAAACCTATAAAATAATATCATGTGTATCGTTTGCTCTCTAACATTCATAATATGACAATTTATTAATAATTTATCAAAAAAAAATTTAACGATACATTTGATATATTTTGATACGTGAAAATAATATAGAATAGAAAGACATTTTCTTGACATGTAAAAGAGAAGCATCAAAAGCTATTATACATGAAAGCTCATTAATTCAAGGATGAAGTGTGCAAGGTCTTCCTAATTCATAAAAAAGGAGTAAGAATATATAACGTTTATTATACTCTCATAACATTATATAAAAAAAAAAAAAAGTATTTAGTTATGAATTTCATTTGGGAAAAAAACCCTATATCGATATTTATATTAGTTTTAATTCAAATTAAAATTAAACTTCTGACCATGACACAAAATTTATAGTTTTACAATTTTCTTTGTTTATCTTTTTATGTCATATTTTATGTTGTCATTTACTACTATATTAATCTAACTATTGATTTTTTTTTTTTTTTTTTTTGCAGTTATACTATTAAAAATTTAAGTTATACATGTAAAAATTTGATTTCATTTTGAATTGAATAATAATTTACTACATGAAGAAAAAATTACCATTTCATTCTCAATTCTTCATCTAGAAAATGGAGTAAGAAAATAATTCATAACTCATTTCCAGTGGAATATCATTCTATTACATTCCAATTTACTATAAATGTGTTGTAAGGAAAAACAATATTATAAAAGGAAATCTTAAATAAAATGTAATGTACAAACGATAGTGAGTGTAATTTTTATTTGTATAATTTTTTGTAGTATTTTTTTTATAGAATTTTTTAATAATAAAAAATTATCTTTCAAATTTTAAAATCTATCCTTTATTTTATATGTTTTATTAATTAAATATTATTTTTATGAAAAAAGTTACGAAAAGTCTTTATAAAAAAATATTACTTAAAAAATATCACAAAAGATGTCACAAATTAACGATTTTCCCTCTGTGGTTAGAAGATTAGAAGAATACGAACTAAAAAATCGATCGCGATGGTTTAGGTACACTCCCTAATGCATATATTTTATAATAATTTTATTAATATAAATTTAATATAATAAAAGATAAAGTTTAAATTCTTAAAAAATAAACCTTAAAGGAAATTACCATTAAATGAAGTTTAATGTATAGTGTACTGTATATGATGTAATAATTTAAGAATTAATTTTAAAGAACAGTTATTGTTAATAGAAGTTTAATTGGGGGTGTATTATAGGACCCATTAGAAAATCTGAATGCCAAATAAATTATTCCAGTAGGAGTAGAGTTGCTCTGACTATAGCACCGGCCAATCATGAAATGATGTTATTGACCAATAATTTGAGTAACCAAATAAAAATTTTCTTTTCTATTCTTAAGCATATCACATGATTCATATACATGCGCCTTCAATTATTTCCACGTCTTCTTTAGTGCAGTTGCCATCATAATTTGTATTTTATGATGACCCATATCTTGCAAACTTAAATATGACATATATTATTATCATTGCTATCCTGTCTCTTGAGTCGGCTTTCTTTCTTCTCTTTTAAATTTAAAATGTACTTCGAGGATAATATCTGGTGACGTCTTATTCTGAATTCCGAATGCAGGTACAGCTTGGTGACATTTTAGAAATTATGTAAGACCGTCTCTAACTCCTTTCTTTAAAATAATAAAAATAATAAAAAACTTATATTGTGATTTCGTGTGGAATCATCTCTGATTTAGACATATAAACTTGTTCATATATTGAAACTAATTCAAATTTTGTTTAGCTTTCGCCATCTACTAGCTATAGCAAGATGCATTTGGTATAGTATAACAGAGTTTTTTTCTTAGCTAGTATATATAGTGAAAACCCTCGCTGAACTAATGTTACGTTGAAAAGTCACAATCGACATTATTGAGTGCTCTGGCTTACGCATTAGAATAATAAGAAATAAATATAAATATTTAGAAACATTTTATACTTTTTTTTATACTCTAAATATTTAACTTTAACTCTTTACTCAAAGAACTAAGATAAAATATTTAAGGTATAAAGGAAAAAACATAAAATGTTTTAAGGCATTTATAACTAGTTTCTTTACTAAAATTCATAATTTTAAAAGAACGGAAAGATATATTTGGGGAAGACAAGCCTAAGTATCATGAAGAATGTTTCGAGACTAGGGCTATAAACGGGTCCAAACATTGTGGGTACCTCCAGATTCAGACTCATACCTTCATAGTGAAACTTGTACTCAGATCCCGACCCAAACTCAGACCCTCCAGGTATAATATTTATGGACTCATACCCGACCCTACAGGGTCTAGGGTAGGGTCTGGGTATACCCGTACTCATATGACATTTTTTTTTATTTTTTCCCTGTTAAATAAAAATATATAAAATAATGTATAATCCTGAAATAAAAATTTTAACATGATTAACATAATTTCCTCTACATTTCTTTCAACAAATACAATCATTTAACATCTCTAATTCAAATGATTAAAAGTTCAAATACACAAAATCTTCACAGTACGTTAATCCGACAAAAACAAAAGTTCTAATTCAATACAATAGATTAATCAGAGCATTTAGAAACCGTTTGCTCCAATTTGTCTCCTACAAAAGAAACATAGAAGGAAAATTGATGTGAGTTTTTTATCTTTAGCTACTATTCATAATTATCTCTATTTTACATACACTTGTAATATATACTCACTTCTGTGTTTCTTTTGTAATAATTGTGCTTGATTATCATTTATTATCATGATTAATATGATGTAAAAAAAAAAAGAAAGGAAGAAAAAGAAAGGAAGATGGTCCTAAGCCCATAGCTGTGTGACAATCAAGATAGGCGGCCTTGAATGGCAGACCTTGATTTGGGTTAGACCGAAATTAATTAGCTAAAAACTACACTAACCATTCCGCAAAAAGTCCATATAAGAGGAGGCAATGGAGGAAGTCTGTCTGGACCAGGTTGATAGAGTTGATTTTTAGTATAAATAAACACCTTAAGTTTTAATTACTAGTCATTAGATAGTATTTATTTATTTGTTATAGTCATTTAATTTATTCATTTTTTTTATTTACAGTCCATAACTTTAGGTGCCATTAGACTAGATTATCAAAACTCATTGGAATGAGGATTGGAAAAGGGGATTGCAAACACAATAAAATTAGGAAAGAAGAGCAGCTGCAAAGGAAATAAAAAAATGAAAGAAGAAAAGAAAAATGAGAGGAGGGGAGTAAGGAGAAATAAAAAAACAAAAGCAGCGGCTTTAGGAAACAAGAAAACCAGCCGCCATTGAAGAATAAAAGGAGCAACTACAGATGAGGTTTTTTTCCTTCTTGGGCCCATTTTCAAAATATGGGTACTAAATAGGCCCAATTTTTTTTAAATCCTGAAGAGGCCATAACGCACAACCATTGTGCGTTATCAAATGAGATAACGCACAATGGTTGTCTGTTATCAAATGAGATAACGCACAATGGTTGTCCGTTATCAAATGAGATAACACAATGGTTGTGCGTTATAGCTAATCATAAGCTTAATTTGCGTTAAGTGATGAGGTGGATGATAACGCACAATAGTTGTGCATTATCTTGTTTATGTTGATTAGGAAGAAATAATTATTGTAGATATTTGGAAAACTTTAAACATGAGTAACTCTGTGATCGGATGTCCGTTTCACATGTATGACCACTCGTTTTGATGGTTCTCGTAAAAAGGAACGCAACGACATCGTTGAAAAAGTGATCCAGACGCGTTTCGGGGCAAAAAAAATCATTTTGTATAGTTGAAAACTTTGACTGGGCATAACTTTGCACTCGGACGTCCGGTTGAGGCTATTCTTGTGGACATTTCAGGTATTTTTTTGAGACCTACGCGTAGGATATGGTTCTAATGGTTTCTCACTGACCGTTTCCACAAAAACCTCCTATTTTCCTTTTAATTTACGTTTTTGTAATTTTCTAATACTTTCTCTCTTGTTAACTAAAAAATTACGCCGCCAATTTGAAAATTAAACAGAGGAGCAGTCTTCGTTTTGCTCTAATTAAAAATTCAAATGATTGAAGTTGGAAAATATTAAGTAAGTTATTATTAAATAAAATCCCATGCACTTGTTGAATAAGATCCAATGGTGGTCTATTGGTAAGTCTTCTGTGTTATTTCTATAATGTGGCAGATAACGCACAATGAAGATGCGTTATCTGCCACCTAGGACATGATTAGTGATAACGCACAACCGTTGTGCGTTATGGCCAAATCAGGCATAAAAAAATTTTTCGGCCACTTTAGTAGCCTGTTAAAAAAAAATGGGATTTTTAAAGAAAAAAGCCTACAGATGAAAAAAAGGGGAGGAACGGTGCAGAAAAAACAAACAACTTGCACAAGAAAAGAAACAGCTACTGGGAAGGAGCTGCGCAAGAGCTAAAGAAGAAAATGGGCTGCAGCAATTGATGCAGCAGAAACTGGATGGGCACGCAGCAGAACCGAACACTGAATAGAGCAAAGAAGAAATTAGCAACTGAAGCAGGCAGAAAAAGGCAGCGTTTTGATCATGTTCTATGATGTATAATATATATAAATAATATAATATACATAAATATATTATTATTTTATTCCTATGGGTATATGGGTATATGGGTCTAGGTATGTTGGAGATATCACATCAGTATGTGATTCTCCTAGATTACCTTGGATTTTATAAGAGATTACTTTAGATTCGGTATGTTATTCATTAATACTGTTATGATGAGTATTATAGCAGTATTCCTTATTAATGGTTGGTTAGAATCCTATATTGATTAGAATTATGATACGTTGTACCCTAGAAATAGTAGATTATAATGAATAAGAAAGACATCAACTGAAAAGCCTTCAACATTATTATTTCTTGTGCCTTAAATTTCTTACATAGTATCAAAGCCAGAGCCAGAGCCAGGCTTGAAGAAGAAAAAGAAGAAGAAAAAAAAGTCTTTCACATCTATGACTTTATTATCTTTTCACTCATCTTGAACAATTCTTTTTGTTCAGTTTGAACAACAAGTTTTTTTTTTCTCTTTTTATGTTTCTAATATTTGTTCTAATTTACTTCAATAAAAATTTAGGAGATTATATTTTTTATAAATCATACTCAAGACAGGCAGCTTCATCGACCAAAATTTGAGGCGCCTACATTTAGAAATTGAAATTGGACATTAATTGATGCTTTGTCGAAAAAAATCTAAAGCGACACTAAAGGAATTTTCAATGATGGATGACGGATACCACTGCGATTGATGGAAGAAGACCACAACGACTGCGACTGATGAAAGAACCATAGCGACAGCGATTGATGACAAAAACTATAGCGACAACGAGTGATGGTAAAGACCAAAGCGACAGATGGTGGAAGACTATCATTATCGACGAAAAAAATTAAAAAAATTTTAGCAAGTTGGATGTGCAATTTACATGTTCCAAAGTTTGAAAAATTTTAGCAAGTTAGACATGCAATTTTGCACGTTCTAACTTCAGGGAGGATATTGGAGATATCACATCAATATGTAATTCTCCTAGATTATCTTGGATTCTATTAGAGATTATCGGAGATACCACATAAGCAGCATCCCCGTTTAGGGACGGAACGGTCAAAGTTCTCCTTTTGTTTGCCTTTATCCTTCGGCTTCCAAGGCTTTGACCTTGGTTTCGGTTGTCTTCCTTGCGGTTGCCTCGCGAATGTTCTCCCCCACCTTTGTTGGGACCATCTTTCTTCTCTTTGGACTAGGATGACTCATTTTTGCTTGAGTAATCGGTCAAACTTCCGGCTATAGCGATAGCCATAGAAAGGTCTTGCACACCACGACGCCTAAGCTCGATTTTAGCCCAAGCTTGTAGACCATCCATGAAAAAGAAGAGTGAGTCCTTATCGGACATGTCGGGGATTTCCAACATGAGATTTGTGAAGTCTTTCACATAATCCCAGATGCTTCCCAAATGTTTAAGCCTTCGTAGGCAACCACGTGCCTCTTCTTCGGCATTTTCTGGGTAAAATTAACTTTTGAGCTTGCCTTTAAAATCATCAAAGGTAGTGATGGAGCACATACCTCTCTTGACGTCTTCTTGCCGTCGGCGCCACCAAAGCATGGTTGTATCGGTGAGGTACAAACCTGCTCTCTTGATCTTGGCTCCATCATCTATGATGTCTATAGCGTCGAAATATTGTTCTAGCCCCCATAAGAAGTTATCTACTTTTCGAGCTAAGCGTACCGGTGAAGCTCTTTGGTTTTGGGATATCGACCTGTCGAGATTCCACTGTGAATGTGGTTGGACAAGCAAGGATCGCCTTCTTACATAAGGCTAGGTTCCCTCAAGCTTCCTCCAATTGCATTAACAAGCTATTAAGCTCCCTTTGATGGCCGTCGCGCAAACGGGCTACCTCGGCCATAAACTCGTCCCTAAGGGCCTGTAAGTCTACTCGATTAGACTCACCTAGCTTGGTAAGGGCTTCACGCACCTCTTCATGGGTTTCGGCAATGTCTGTCTCTAGACCTTCCACCCATTGGTCTAGATTCTCCATGTGTACGTCTACGGTGCCCATGCCTTCCTCAAAATCGAGTTAGACGTGACTCAAAGCCAGCTGTCAACTCCATGGACTTCCCCCTCGGCTATGGTATAAAGGGGTCACGTTGCTCCTCACGTCCCCGGCCTTGTTGCGATGACTCCACATTGATGGTTTTAGATCCCGGCACTTGATCTTTGATGGTCTTCGTCATGACTTCAACCGAAGCTCTGATACCACTTGTCACGCACTTACTTTTTCTTGTAAGCAGACGTGCGGCCTTAGCACTCTCGGAAATGCTAAGAAAGCCTTAATTCCCTCAAATCTCAAAGGCTAGATGAAAACGTTGGAAAGTTGTAGGCAAAGAGTGGGTGTTTATGAAAGGAAGCTTTTATTGCTTGGAAGGAGCTTACAAGTATTAGAACTCTCATTTCTAGTGTGTTTTACAAATAAAGAGGGTGAGCCTATTTATAGGCAAGCACCTCCTAATTGGATGGCTAAGATTACGACATGTGGCAACGATCCAACGGTTGCCTTAGATCATTCTAGAACATCCTACATAAAGATCTAGCTATGGAGTGTTCTAGAGAATTCTACACTAGTCTCATAATGCTTTCTCTATGGTTCTAGAGACTTCCAGATGGCTCTAGACTTGTGTAGAGACTCCTAAAGTATTCTAGAGCCTTCTAGGGTCCTCTAGACAAGTCTAGATTATGGTAGAACCTCCTGGAACGTTCTAGAACTTTGTGAGCTTGTCTAAAAATGTGAAAGAAAACTCTTATCTTGCGAGCAGAGCGTGACAGTAAGTATTTCTTATTTTACTTTTTTTCTTACTTTTATAAATATGATAGTTTCATATTTTAGTTATAACTATTTTTTCATGTTTTAGTTATAACTACTTTTTACTATATAGTGAGTACTGATTTACAAAGAAACACTCGAGGACCGACAAGACTTTCTGATATTTGGAATCGAGGTCCTGGAGAAGAGCTGCCATAACAATTCAACATTTACAACCAATGTGTTGATGATGGTGAACTGAAAAAGTTCTGTGGTACTATAGCCAGAGGTCATGATTTGCTCCTCTTGAATATGATGATTGGAGAAAGGAGCCTTCAGAAATGAAAAGAGAAATTTGGAGAGTTAACAAGGTAAATTTTTATAGATTAATTTGTGTTTGTGCACATATTATTTAAATTAGTGACTTTATGATATAATTAGAATATGATTATATTAATGAAATATTTTAATAGTATGTATTAATATATATATATATATATATTGGACTCCGTAGGCAAAAGCAAAATAAAATAAAACTATGGAAATCCACCAACAGGATCTGCACATACTAGAAAAACCGATTGCATAGAATTACCTCAATGTTTTGATTGTTCGTTGTGGAGGCGCTGCTTTGTACGCTTCGCCCTCTACTGGTATCCACGCGACGAACTCCTCTGCAAGCGATCGGGATGCTAGCCCCTTCTGTGTTCTGAAAATTGTTCAGAACTGATCTGACTATCTGGTAATCGGTTGTATTTCGGAGCGAGGAGGCTAGATACTATATCGCCATTCTAGGGTTTAGGGTTTTGTTTTTCTTTAATCAGATAAAGGACGGCCACCAAGAAAAGGTTAACATAACTTTTTATAGCTTTCAATATCAAGACCCTAACTGTCATCTAATGACAGTTTAATCTCGTCCGTCTATTCCTATAATCATCCAACGGTTGGATGAGTAATATTAAGTAATTAATTTCATTTATTCGATTAAATAAAATTAATTCCTTATTAACTTACCAAAAAATGAAATATGGAATCTAATTCCCCTTTTGTATACGTTCAATGAATCTGGACACAATCTAGATTCCTTGAACGTGGACATTATGCTCACAAGATCGTCTATGCGTGTGACCCTTTAGATTTACTTAACGTTGGCAGTGAATGAAAAATGTCCTAAACATTTATTCACAAAACATAAGTGGCCTCTAGCAAGATATTATAGTTACCCAAGTTAAGTAAATGTAATAATAACCTAGCATCAGATTTAATATTTAGTCCTTTTGTCACACGATATCCTAATTAAGTATAAGGCATGGACCAAGTCATCCTTATGAAACTTAATTAACCATTTACTTGATCACCAGGCAGACTGTTCCAACAAATAATATTAATAACACCTTATTAATACTTATTTGAGCATGGCCATGCATATTTTCCAGTCTTCCTTATCAAGGGGCCCATGGATATCTTTCTCTAAAAAGAGAGGGACAAATCCCTTTCACTATCTCCAATATTCAAGCCATGACAAGAAAATAAGCCAACCAATAGTCATAATGATCACCTAATTAAAAGTGATGTTTGACTATGTCAAAACATATTTTCTCTCCATGCAAGAAACATTAGAAACATTAGGTCAAAGGACACCAAATATAAAACTGAGAAGAAATACTTATAACTTAAACCCATGCAATATTTCTTCTTCACTTTGGGTCATATCCAATGCAATGTTCTCAATATGTATTTGTGAATTGATTTTATATCTCATATTCATGATTAGTAAAACTTGACCATCAATCAACTTCACACTAGTTTACAAGATGTAATAACTAGGGACAAATAAGAATAGTATTTTATTAGCTATAAGAGTTTTACTATCAAGTCACATACTTGATGACCAAGAGCATAAAATGCAATTCACAAAATACGTACTTGATAAATCATAATATGAGTTAATTAGTCTTAGGGCATATACTAACAATATATACATTTTAAGTATTTCAATCTAAATTTAAGTTAGCTACCACTATAAGGTCTTCAGTTTTGAAATAAGTCGGTAAATACTTGAAGAAATTAAAACATTCATTGTTTGCTGCAAATTTTCTAAAATATAATTCTCTTGCTGCATTGAAAGCAAATGTGAATCCTAGAACTCGCCCAGATGAATGGGAGAAACTTTTTACTAAGTGGTACTCTCCAAAATGGTTGGTAATTAAAATTTTATTTTATTTCTTATGTATACTAGTATCTTAAAACTTCTTATGTATACTAGTATCTTATAACTTCTTAATACTTTGATGAAAATTTTGTGATTGTTATAAAAAAAAATCATGAAAATAGTAAGAAAGCATGAGCTGAAATAAAGATGCCCTGGTACTATTTCATTTGCTAGTAGAGAACAAATGAAAGTATATAAATATAATAATAATAGTTTCATTATAATTTTTTGATAAAATATTGATTTATTAATATTTGATTCGCCTTATAGCTTCAAACCATAGGAAAAAGGCATAGTAGAGAAGAAATGTACCTTGAATGGTGCATGATATTTAGATTAATAAAAATATTAAAATAGTTTATACTATATTTTCTCTAATATTATGCAGACAAAAAATCAAGAAATCATGAGTATTGAATAAATAAATGTTAAATTTTCAGAAAGATCAAGAGACTTTATTCCTTTAGAAGGCGATTCATTATTTAAAGTATTTGGTCCAGAAAACAATGGACGCATCCGTGTTATGGGTTTTGGAGTTATTCCTGAAATGTTTAAAAAACCTAACTTGGAAGTTTTGAAGGAAAACGAACACATAAAGGACAAGAATAAAAAACTTGAGAAAACTGTAACTAGATTAACAAGAGATGTTGTTGAAGTGAAGGATATTTTATTCCAGCTTATGGGTGCCGCTAATCATGGAAATCTAGGGTAGGTATGACACTGACTATTAGTTCCATCTAATTATTCGTATTTTTATTCTTGTAAAGAGCTAATACAATGACTTTTTATTAATTTATAGGTCGTAGATATTATAAGTAATCTTGGTTCTCGACTATTCATCGCGAACCAATCCAATCATGCTAATGATAACAATAATACTATTGGTAATTTGATTTTACTTTCTAAACATACTAATACTACATACTAGTCAAATATATATTGAGCCATATTATTTATTTTCGCTGATGAGATGGAGTAATAAATAATGGATGAGACCTGAAGCTACATTATTACTCTCTTTTTATTTTTTAGAATTTGTTTTCTAGACATTTCAACTTTTAGCATTGCGACGATATTCTCTTTTCTAGTTGATAGTAATAATATTTTTTAAGTACCCTATATTTTTGTGGTGTAATGTTTAACACTTACTGAATCGAGATTCCCCAATCTTATTTAACTTTTTTATCTATATTTACATATTGATTAGATATTAAATTATTGTTATAACGTAATTAAACATTCTTAAATATGTTACATACATTTAACAAATATGAAAATACTGATAAAAACTTTGTCCGCATTACACAGTCAAACGTTGAAATAATTAGTTATTGAATTCATTTGCAAATATTGGGATAGATATTCTTTTGAGACTATTTATAAATGTTGCCAAAATATATTTTCACTATCCTTTAAAATGACGCAATTAACGTCGAAATAACTACTTCTTACAAACATTTAAAAATGTCGGCATAAATATCTTTTGGAGACTGTTTAGAAATGTCGGAAAAATATCTTTTTGCAACACTTTGAAATGAGAAAATGAAGGTCGTAATAACTACTTATGGCGATTATTTATATATGTTGGCATATATATCTTTTTGAGACGATCTACAAGTATCATATAAAGTACGTTTTGCTACGCTTTGAAACGATGTGGTAAACACTGTAATAACTAATTCCGAATATTTACAAATGTTTACATATCTATCTTTGTAAGACTATTTATAAATGTTGATATAAGTATGTTAAAATATTTTTAAAATGACGCAATAAATGTCAAAATAAAAACTTATTCCAACTATATAAAAATGTTGGTATATGTATATTTTTTAAACTATTTATAAATGTCGGAACAAATATTTTTTACTACATTTTGAAGTGACAAACTAAATGTCGTTATAATTATTCATGACAACTATATACGATTGTTGGAATACATCCTTTAGTGACTATTTATAAACGTCAAGGAAGTACTTATTGCTATACGTTGAAATGACACAACAAAAGAATAACTACCTATTCTAACCATTAATAATTGTTAGTATATGTATCCTTTTGCAACTAATTACAAATGTTGGAAAAATGTTTTTTTGCAAGAACCTGAAATGATGTAACAAATGTCGTAATACATAGGTACCAAAGTTTGTTACAATCGTCGCCATAAACCATAGCGATTATGGCAACCGCGATGTTTGTTCAACTTTTTGGATAAATGTAGGTATAGATCTATTCTGACGTTTTATTTTCTTTTGGAGACATATGACAATCGTTGCAATAGACTATTTTGTTGTATATATAGATATGTACACATACTACAAAAATTCAACCAATCACCGATAGCCAAATCCATCGTCTAGCCGTTTGTGCTCTCCTGTTACTAACAAGATACCGACGCCAACAACTCCGTCGATAACTAGAATTACTCAAGCATGCTCGTCTATAACATAAATTACCAACGGCGTTACAGACAGAGATTGAGGGGCAGGTTTTTATTTGTTTTCAACGAAATTGGGTCATCAGTAACGTATACTAACGAGTGGATCATCGTCGGTACAGTTAGCGATGGCCCATCAATGCTTAGATACTCTGTCGGGAACACTTATCGACGACGCTCTCCTCCAACACCCTCTAGTAGTTAACGATATTTAAAAAAGTAAATTAAAAACATTTTTTCGCAGGGTCGTGGGTGTTCCTTCCATAAAAATTTTTTAAAAATATTATTTGAAAACAAGGTCGAAACTCCCTGAAATGCAAAAAACTCAATAGGCACGATATAAACTATTCATAAAGTAAATGTAAACTATTCATGAAAGCTAAAAAATCCATAAATTAAACAATAATCCATAAACAATTCAAAATATCCGTAAAAATTTAAAAACATGAACATCCACAAAATGTAAAAAAACATAAGCATCCATCAAAGTGTAGCCTATGTAGCATCTCTAGAGGATGGGGGAGTACTATATGTGAGGTTGGGTAAAGGAGAGGTGGGTCCAGGAGCATGAATGCAGGAGGGAGGGGGAGTACTGGAATCTCATATCGGCACCTCGGAGGTCCCCGCTACTATTACAGTCGATATAGATGTGGAAGTATCAACACCCATCGGCTGGTGTACATTCCATTCCCACCGATGATGCCCCTCGTTCGACTGCTCTCGGCTATGAAGTGAGCCACCTACAAACCATATCTATACAAACGGCCACGGTTCACCTGCCAGCTACAATGGCCATCAGCTGGAGATCAACGGGCATACCAGTACTCGACCCCACAAATTCCTCCTCGGCCTTCCTCCGAACCTCGTGAAATTTCTCCTATATTTGAACACATATTTCTAACTTGTATATAATGGACAATATGTCACCAAAATCCTCATGAACAAAATTTAAACCATCATGAAGCCACTAGTAACACTATGCTAAGAAAGTTCAAAATTCCTGTTATTCAAACTAGCTCAAATAAAAGAATTTATTTTATGTACTTCCTTTCTTTTGCAAATAATTAATCCAACAACATAAATCTAAATCAAAGTATATAGTAGTCCTTGTCACTAAGCATTTTCTCATATCCACACAAAAACAAGACAAAGTGAGTTGTTAAAATACTACATTTTCTTTACAGACAAATAACTTACTGGATATTCAAGGAAAAAAAATTGCTGGATTTGCAACCTAGATTCTCCAAATTATAATTACACAAACTCAAAATCCTCTGTTACCTATTTGATATTGTTACAAAAAGTTATACATATAATAGAGAATAAAACATGAAAATTTTTTTACATGTTACTCTAAAACATTGTGTATCCCTCTCTTACAATAGTAGAAAATGAAATATGAAAGTGATTCTTTCTATCTATATGGTATTCTGCTCCTCAATAAACAATCAGAAAATTGGTTAATCCTTATTTCACATAACAGGAAGAAGCACCCTTCAAGGGTTGTTCTCAAATAATTATTAGTGCAAACCAACACAAAAGGAGATCCTACCAAAGAAATCACTATGTATTATGGTCTAATCGAGAGATCTTTTTACCTAATTATCACTCACAAACACAAACTACAGCCATCCCGAAACTGAATATCAAATCAACCCTAAAGTTCTATGATTCGAGTTCCATAATTAATTGTAAAATTTTTCAATTAAACAGATTCTATAATCCAAGTTAAATATTCCAGCAATAGGGAATGTAACAGAAAAATGCAAGAAAACAAGCAAAGCTCACCCCAACAGTGAAACCTATGCTTTTTCAACAGTGATATACCAATTTATTTCCTAGCAAACAGATGTGAACCTCCTTTAATGAAGAACCTCTGTGGAGGATTTTCTAGTTTCAACACTCCAATGGACCTTAAGAAAACTAATGCCTCAAAACCCAAACTACACAAACTAGAAGACCTAGGATTAATTGAATCTAAGAGCAAGAACTATAATACTCAATTAAAGAAAGTAATTGGATGATCAATTGAATTTCATAGATTCATCAACCTAAGGCAATTAGTTGTTCACAACAAAGGACATTAACCCTTAGCAAGCTAACTAAGAAGGGTGAAGAACCCTAGAGACAAAGAGAATCCTCTCTCACAAAATAACCATAAAAAACCTACCCTATCTAGTGATTAATGGCTTAAAATACCCATTAAGCCCTTCATTAAATGCTAGAAAATAAGTTCACTGCCAAAATATTATAAAAGCCATTTCATTCCTGAACCCTACCGATATTGGTAGGGTGCAACCACCGGACATGGTAGGGTGTTCTCCACAAAGTCCAGCTCGGCTAGAAGCCTGACGGCGATGGTAGGGGCAGGGTCTACTATTGGCTATAGGTCCAAGAATTCCCAAAACTTAATCATTTTTCACACCCAAGCTGTTTCATTGAATAATCCATGTTTATAGCATAGATTATGAGCAACTTGGAGGCTTCACCTTTATCTTCAAAACTTTCGAGCTTGATCTTCAACGCAATTTTCCCTGTAAACAACCATGCCATTATCCATATTTTCATCATTATCTTTAATTTTCTTCGGCCTTGCACTAGTGAATGGTTCAATTAATAAATCTATAGCATCTTAGGTTCCTCGATTCACATCATCCGCCTTTCTTTTGAAAAGATTCGGCCTTGAATCTTTACATCCAAGTTGTTCCATAGAATAATCCTTGTTTATGGCACGGATTATGAGCAACATGGAGACATGACCTTTATCTTCAAAACTTTCAAGCTTGATCTTCAACGCATTTTTCCATGTAAACAACCATGCCATTATCTATATTTTCATTATTATCTTTAATATTTTTCGAGCTTGCACTAGTGAATGGTCCAATCAATAAATCTTTAGCGTCTTAGCTTTCGCGATTCACATCATCCACTTCTCCTTTGAAAAGATTCGGCCTTGAATCTTTACCTACATCAACAAAGACATATCAAAACATGGAAGGTAGCACGAAATGAAATTTAACAGGAAAATTAATTATTAAAGCGCTAAAGCATTCAATAATGTGCAAAGGCTCATTGCCACAGCATCAAACATAGACTTGTGATGAGAAAGAAATTGTTCGTTTCATCTAATTTGCCGGGATAAAAAACTAATCGTTTCTTTTCAAATGTCTTGTGGTTGGTTGCAAGAGCATCATCGTTCTTCAAATGGATATACTTGAAATACCCCATCTTCTTTACTTCACCCAAGCTCAAAGCATGATCTATGCATAAAGGAGTCAAATCAAAAGACATGAGCAAAGTGTCACCATAATCAACCTCAAAAGAAGAAAGAAGAGTAGTAGAATAGTAAACTTTATTTTAGTCAAACTGTAGATGAGGGGAACAAGTTTCCCATGTGAATCCGGTCATCTTCTTGGTTACAACTATCAAAGAACTAGCAATGGTGCTAAGGTCCTTCATGAATTTCTTATAAAAGCTTGCGAACCCATGGAAGCTTTTATCTTCAAATGCACTCTTGAGAGTAAACAAATTTTTAATTGCCTGCACCATGTATGCACCCACTTGGCAACCATGAAAACTCACTACATAACCAAGGAAAATACCATTTTCTACACAAAACTCATAATTCCCAAGGTTAGCATATAGTTTCGCATTCCTCAAAATAGAAAAAAACCCAATTAAAATGGTTCAAATGATATGTATAAGTTTTGCTATCAATCAAGATCTCATCAACATAAGCCACAACAAATAGAGAAGCCATGCCTTTAAGAAACCTAAGTAGTCCAAATGTAAACTCCATATACACAAGGTTCTCGAGGCGCATTCAAAGAAATAAAATATCCATGTGCCAAAGATGTAGAGTTAGCTTATTTATACTCTAAGCAATTAACAATAAACCTTTCTATATATCTTTTCATGCCAAGCCAAAAGAAATGCTCATGTAATATCAAATAATTTTTGAAAATATCAAAATAATCCATCAAACCACTACTATTAGCTTTTTTAGCTAACGACAATTTAAAGTACTGAGAAGGAATGCACGATTTACCAACATGGTAAAGAACTCCAGCATGTATAAGGTACTCATCATCATGCACAGCCAAATAAGCATCATAAATGTCCTTGAATTCATTATCACTAACATTTAATTCCTTAAGCATATAAAAATAAAATAACTCAGCTTGTAAATTAAAGAATAAGATATACTTTCTTGACGAATCATTGGTCACAATATTTTCTTTACCTCTCTTGTACCAATTGACATTTGGAATTATCTTTATGAATTTTATTCCTTTCACACACCTCTTGTTGAGCTTCTGTTGTTCATTCAGAAGTAATGCATAGAGCTCCTTGCATGAGTAGCACATCTCAATGTCGCTCCGATCACCTATTCAATTTGATGTTCCATTCCCTTCAATGGAGAGAGTCCACCGAGTTCCTCTTTGCAATAGAGAAGTGAAACCAACTTGTCTTTTCAAATGGTTTCTATGAAGTCTCTCTTTAGTATAGTAACATCTCTTTTCTCCAATAGTATTACACAAAATGAGATGAGAAAATATAAACGTGAATCTTCCAACATTTCAAGATGGTCCACATTTCTCTTTGGAAACCACTCTATCAAAGAACTCGTCAGAATTTAGATGAATAAACGTTGTATCTTCAAATTCATGTTTCAAAATGAATACACAAGAGTTCTTTTGAAAGCTTGCATATAAAATTAACAACTTTGAAAACCAATCTTTGAAAGGTTTATGGTAATAAAGATGCTCAACAACAAAATATTGGCAAATTTGTTCAATGGCTTCTTTCTAAAAATAAAATTTTCAAATGCCAAAGAATTAACTTTGAATAGCTCAAGAATAGCTTCCATTTGGTTTTCAAAATCTTTCAATAAGAACTCTTTAAAATGTAAATTATAGAATTTTGAAACTGAATGTGTTTTCAAAAAAGTTTCAAAAGTTGTCACCACTATTGAAAGCTCATGTTTACCACTAACAAATGCTATTTGTTTATTCAAAAAGATCACATGTTGGTTAAAAAGAATAAATCCATTGATATTCTTCAGAAAAACACCAAGGATAGGTAAAACATAGTCACATTGCTCAACATGCTTTCCTATAAATTTATCATGAAGAATATCAATTAAAGCACACAAGCTTCAAACCAAGAATATTTGGATCAACAATGGAAGTATCACTTAACATACCAAAACCATAACAAGAAGGATCAAATTTAACACCACTACTCATCAATGGATCCTTAAGAGAAACATGAGAAGAAAGACATTTAGAAACATAAGGTACAACAAGAAAGACACCACCACAAAAAAAAAAAAAAACAAAAAAAAGCACAAAAATCTCCACATATGCTCACATGAGAAAGATAAGACTCTAAAAATAATTCTAATTCCACAAGAGAATCTTTATAATACATGGGAGAAGGGTTAAGAGAGAGAGACTTATTGGTAAATCTTTAAGAAAATTGCCAAGCTCTTTCTCCATGTTCCTTCCTTTGTATTTAATTCCTAGCACATAAGAAGCGTAATTAGCAATATTGAAATGGTGTTCATCAACTCTAGGAATTGCACAAGAATTGGAATTAAACTCTATGAAATGCTTTTTTCCAATAAACTTACAAGAGAGTTGAGAAGGTAAAATTCATATCCATTTTCCCTCAAAACAAGTGAGAACAACTTAATTTCCTCCAAATAAATCTCAAAGCACGAGCAAGAATTAGAGGGAAAGAAGTTTATGGTCTTCATGGACTTGTAAGCAAGCTTTCCTTCTTCATCCTTGCTTGAATCTTTGAAATTCTGCACACATAAGGAATCACTAGCACAGAAAGAGTTAGTTTAATTAGCATAGAAATTTAATTCCTCATTCTTTTTAAACACAACTATCTCCTTTTCTCTTTTCTCTCTTTTTCATTCTCTTGTTTTTTAATGAAGCTCTCATTTTCTTTTACTCTCTCACTTTCCACAAGCTCACTTTCTTTCTTATTTCAGCACTCTAAATGTTCACTCCCTTTTGAAAAGATAAAGATGGAATCAAAGATACATGATCTCTCAACTAATCTTTCTTTGTTTTCCACTCTTTCTTTTTCTTTAATCTCAACACTCTCTTTTTTATGCTCTTTTCTCTCTTCAGATCACAATGCTCCATATTAGTTATCTCTTCCTTAACATGCAGTGCAACACTTTCTTCAACTTCAATTTTAGCTTGTGGAAGCTTATTTACGTTTGAAAATTCTTCAATCATTCATGGTTTCATGATTTCTACCTTTGCAACTCTTTCAAGTAACACGAAAAGTTATTTTTCTCCAACCTTTTAGCCTTTAAAATGCTCTTTTCCTTTTTCTCTTGATCAAATATTCTTACCCTTTCTTTCAACTTCTTTTACTCTTCATAAATTTCGTGAGACGCCAAAGAATTTGGAATGCATCTCTTGCCATATCTGGTTAATTTGTAAGACTTCTTGTCCCTATTGTATATAGCTTTTCTATCATTTATCCAAGGACTTCCAAACAATAAAGATCCACTTGCATGGTTGCTAAATCAATTAACACATCGTCTTTATATATATCTTTAGAGATAGACACCCGCACTTGCTTAGTGACTTGATCTCTTCATAATCATTTGACTAATGGCGTATGTAAGGCTTAGGATGTAAAGGATAGGCAAATTCAACTTTTCCATAAGGTAAGTTCTTGCCACATTAGCACAACTGCTACAATCAACAACAAGATTAGCAACTTTATCCATATGCTTACTTTCATTCTTCCTCCCATAAATAATTTCATCATATAAGCTCTCAAAGTAAACTTCTCTACCATAACTATGATGATACTGTTCATAACCATCATAAGGACTATGCTCATAATAATCATATTTAGAATTATCTCTATCATAACCCCCACAATCATCATAAGAAGTATGCCCATAATATTTACCATAAGAATAGAAGTTACCAACTCCATTATATCTTTTAGGAGTAAAGTTTCCATTTCCATGGTTGTTTCCACCATAAGTGTTGACTCATTGCCACTACCATGATGGAAATTATACATATCCCTTGTAAGCTTAGATTGATAATCCTCTTGTTTGATCTTTACTCCATCCTTTTCCATGATAGATTACACCAATTTTACTCCATTTATTTCTTAGTTATACCTACACAAAATGGTTAGAAAACTAAACAAGGACCTCCTATCTCTCTCTTAGTGCTTACACTCTTTGATGGTCACTCATTTCGCTCGTGTTTAGCACTCTCTATTGGCTTTTATCACAATAACCTCACCCTCTTGCCTTTTCCAAATACTTGACACTCAAGTCCCTATAAGAACCTTCAACATCTTAAACAACTAAAACTAAGAGCAACAATCCCAACCAAGTAAATCAATCAATGCACTTACTTGGATAAGTGTTCAAAGAGGCAAAGTTTCAAACACTTGAGGTGTAAGAATTTCAAAGAATATAATCTATGGAAAAGGGCCAACAAACATCATTGATCATCAACAAAGAATAGAAACACACAAGGAAACAATTTAGAAACAATTAGGCTAAACAAAGAACACAAGAGTTCTAAAACAAATTTTTCAGGAAAGAGGGGATAATGACACTATGTCACTAAAACAATGACAACTCAAAAACTACAAAACCAAATTAGATGAAAGAATTCACGAGGATTCCTCACTCAAAGAGGATGAATTTAAGCACAAATTTCATTCGAATTGAATATGTATAACACAATACATGTTCAGATTAATCAACATTTTTTCTGAAGTCGCGATTCCGAAACAAATTTCACAATTTAATCGAATTAAAAAATCAATTGAACTACAAATTGAGATAAACGTATTTTAATTGAATCATAACTCAAAGGAGAACATCTCCATCACAAAATATTAATAAATTCACTTATAATTTATCCGAATTTTCAATTGAGTTTCGGTACAATGTTTCTATAAATTTTCTATACTATTGCATGATATTCATGGAATTTTTCATACATCATCGTGTACTTCTTTTTTTTTTCTTTTTGGATATTCAATGAAGTTTAAACACTTACATCATAAATTGATCTTTATTAGGAGGTTTTCAATTGCATGTAGATTTAATTCAACAGTTTCCAAAGATCACCTCCTTTTATGAAGAACCTCTATTAAGGATTTTGTAGTTTCAACACTCCCATGAAAACCCTATAAGGATCTAAACCTCATAGACCCAACATTGAGAGGAAAAACTCTTTCCTAATTTGATAGGAAGAACCTTGAGGAAACTATGACCTCAAAACCCCAACTGCACAAACTAGAAGACCTAGGATTACTTGAATCTAGTAATAAGAACTCTAAGACTCAATTAAAGAAAGGAATGGATGATCAATTGAATTCTATAGATTCATCTACCTAAGGCAATCAATTATTCATAACCAAGGACATTAACCCTTAGTAAGCTAACAAAGAAGGGTGAAGAAGCCAAGAGACAAAGAAAATCCTCTCTCACAAATTTCAGGAAAACTCATCAAAGTTAGTTACAAATGAGCTTATAATGGTTGTATTTATAGGTTAAGGTCTAAACCTAATCTATCTAGTGATTAATGGCTTAAAATACCCATTAAGCCCTTGATTAAAAGCTGGAAAATAATTTCAAACAATAAAATCCCGCCAAAATATTACAATAGTCATTTCATTCCCGAACGCTACTGGCAATGGCAGGGTGCAACCTATAGGATACAGTAGGGTACCATCCACAAAGTCCAGCTCGGCCAGAAGCCTGCTGGTGACGGTAGGGGCAGGGCCTACTGTCAGCCATAGGTCCAAGAATTTCCAAAACCTAATCATTTTTCACATCCAAGCTGTTCTCTTGAATAATCCTTGTTTATGGCATATATTATGAGCACCTTGGAGACTTCACCTTTACCCTCAAAACCTTCAAGATTGATTTTCAAGGCATTTTTCCATGTAAACAACCATGCCACTATCCACATTTTCATTATTATCTTTAATCTTCTTCGGCCTTGCACTAGTAAATGGTCTAATCAATAAATCTTTGGTGTCTTGGCTTTCCCGATTCACATCTCAAATAGAGAATGTACAAAAAATATTATATATAATAAAGAAACTATTACAGCTCAACATATATAAAAAAGAAAAAAAAAAAAAAAAAGAACCTCACTTGGTTTTAATTCTGGCAAGCAGAGGCATTCCAGTGGTGATGAGCTCCTTCTCTGGGGTAATCGAACCAAGCTAAAATAGCTAGAGATAACGAAAGAAGAAGAAGAAGAAGGTGAAATGGCTAGACTGAGAAAAAGAGAGTGAAAGATAGATAGAGAGAGAGAGAGTGAGAGAGAGAGAGAGAGAAAAGAGCACTTGTGGCCGCCAGCGGTAGCCTATTACGTGCCTGAGTTTCATTGTCGATAGTGGTGGCTGGCTTCGGTAAGTTGCGGGAGTGGGACAGTTCGCGGGAGGGATTCGGGGAAGGAGGGTGTTTTAATAGATATTAGGGAAGAAGAAAATTTGGGTTTGCTTGATTTTGAAAATCTCTGAACTTGTTACTGACAGCATACCGGCGGTTTGTTCCGTTGGAAACTGTTACCGACGACGTAGGTTTTGGTATTTCGTCAGTAACATGAATTACATTCCGACAAGTTGGACAAGCGCGTCGGTAAAACAGTCGGACCCTTTATTCACTTACCGATGACTTTCACACCGTTCCTAAAACTATTAGTAACCCGTGTTACTAACGACGTGTTTCATTGGTAACTTTTCGTCAATTTTAGGTGCACCTTTTCCATCTAACTTTTTGACTGAAAATGTGAATTTCCAGAAGATAAAGACTTCCGCATCGGTAAACCGTCGGTAAATACTGACAGGTTCATTTCTGTCGGTATATTCCTTCGGTGAGTGGCTATTTTCTTGTAGTGATACATACATACATACAGTGATACATACATACATACCTACAAGCATGCATTCATGCACACATATATACATACATATATATGTATATATATATATATGTTGACCCATGGATCAATTCTGCCCACATTATAGATCACCCATTTTTATCCAGATGATGAACTAGAATTGATGAGCTAATTTTATGGTTTAAAGATGCCTGGCAGATTGGCACCACCCCCACATGACTTGTGACTGTATATTTCTTTCTTTCTCATTCTTGCCCTAATATGATACTTGCTCTCTCTTATTGACCGCCGCCCTATATATAGGGTTTCTGCCTCCTTCCTCTCTCTTGGATCTCAAACTTTTCCCTAATTATGCCGTCACTTTCAATTGCTCTCTTGTGCTTATTTAGCCCTTTGCTTGACTAGTATTTGGAGAATTCTAGAGATAGAGAGAATCTGAGAGATAAATTTTTTATTGTGAAGTCCCTTCTCTAAAGGGAGTTCATCTTCTCTATAACTTCCATCTTTTAGTTCAAATATGTAGTTGGCTGTTTATTCTTAATCTTTGTAACAGGTCAGGATTTAATGTTTCGCCATTTTGATTTGGTTGTAATAGATAAGAGTTATTTAGGATTCATATTGTAACTATATATATATATGTATGTATATATATAGAGAGAGAGAGATAAAGAGAATTTGAGAGATAACTTTTTTATTGTGAGGTCCCTTCCTTCTGAGAGAGTTCATCTTCTTTGTAACTTCTATCTTTTACTTCAAATCTGTAGTATTTATTCTTAATCTCTGTAATAGATTATGATTTAATATCTTGCCATTTGGATTGTAAAAGATAAGAGTTATTTTGGGTTCATGTTTTAACTATCTCTCTCTCTCTCTCTCTCTCTCTCTCTCTCTCTCTCTCTCTCTCTCTCTCTCTCTCTCTCTCTCTCTCTCTCTCTCTCTCTCTCTCTCACTATATATATATGCATATATACAACCCTCAACCAAAACTCTTTTCGATTTTTTATCCCTTTTAATTTGGCAATATTGTAATGTTCATTAATCTTTTCTTATCTATTATTGACGGTTTTTTATTAATCATAGATAAAAAAAAGGTAGTAAAGTTATAATTTGTCAAGTGGTAGAAGTACTCTTTACGATGAAAGAAGTTTGAATTCGAATCAAATCACTTTCCTTGATGTGTCAAAAATTTTAATACTATAATAGTAGATAAAAAATAAGCTGCAGCAAATTGTCTCATGAAAATAGAAAACAGACTCCATTAGTAGTAAATCAACTTATTCCAAAAGCATCCAAAACTCCAATCCACACATAAAATCCTTGACAAAGATAAAAACATTACTGCAGAAAATATCATATTTTACATCAAACCCACACACATTTTACACAATATCCAACCGTCAAATGGCATAATTTATTCCCTCAGTAATCCATATATGATCATTTAAGGTGGTGAGCCTCAATATCTCTGGTGACATTAAGAGCAAACTGAAGGTAAGAGATAGGTTCAGGAACATCCTCGTTCAACTTCTCGTACTCAATTGTCCATGTTACGACATTATTTTCACCCTTTGTATCAACATCAACTGTCGCTTTGAATGTCTTACACAGCTTTGCAATATCTCCATCGACCACACTGAACGTCACCGACTTGTTCTCTTCATCTATAGCCTCAACAAGGCACTTCACACCCTCGGCTGTATCCTCTACAAGAAAATAACAATAATAATAATAATAATAATAATAATAATAATAATAATAATAATAATAATAATAATAATAATAATAATAAAATTAATTAGATCATGCATAATTGTTTGCCCCATTTGGCTCGCTCAATGATTGATGATTAGCATTATGTTGTTAGATCATACATCTTCTACTACACTTTTTCTATAGTAATTTTATTGAAATAAATAAATTTTAAAGATTGTATTACACCATTCCCAGTTATCTTAGCAAGCAACGAAAATTAATGTCAACAAAGTATTGCGAGAGAATGCCACACACAAGTTCTCAAAATCAGCATGATGTGACAAACAAAATATAAAGGAAAAAAGCACAGAGAATACAAGAATATCATGAATTTTAATGTAGTTCATACGGTCAAATAAACATCCATCCATGATTTGAATGAAAGGAAACTTTCACTTTATCTTTTTCGGATATATAAAATTAGAAACTCTCGCTTATTATTAAACTTTAGATCAATAAACTTGGAAACCCTCTCAACACACAAGTCATTATCTGAGTTAGTATAAATTTATGGTACTCACAATTAGTACATCAAAATATAGGAGATCCTTGTAAATAAGGTATTATCTTTCCTTTTATCTTTTAAGATCTTCAACTGTGAGATATTGAAAATTTTCTAGTCCTATAAAATAAATTATTTTAATTTTTTTTATTTCTATAAAAATGTGAGAAACATAATCCTCACATTGTCCTTTTAAAAAACCAAGAAACAATGATGGCTGTTTTGAGTATCCAAGAACAATGTTATCCTTACCATGAGTATAATTCCAAAAGACAACAGAGCCAACAGCTCCCCATTCACCATCATGAAGATCAACACCTTGTATCTTGTCTGGGCTCATATCAGAGATATGGTGAGGTCTGTGCCTAAAGATTTCATGAAACACATCCCCATCAGATTTTATCTCAATTTGGCCAACTAACTTCCCTTTTAGCCCCATAATTTCTTACTAGCGAGTAAATGTTAATGGAGTTTTAGGAAAATAGATGCAGAACTGAATTATTGCTGCAATTTGTGCTGCCAAAGAGATCTATTTATAGTTGAGTTTTGGTTGAGGGCTAGTAGTTTTTCTTGTTCTGGCGTTGCCTATTCATTTGACTTTCAATTAATGTTTGATCTCATTAAGGGCCACTCCATGTATTTTAATGACAAAATAGCAACTTCCGGTAAGTCCACCGAATTTTCCTAAGTAGATTTGAATTTTGATACTGGTGGGGTCTTTATCTCATCACATGTAATTATTATTCGTATTCGCCTACTAAAAATAGTGTGATAAATGAACTTTCTCATCATTCCGTTTTATAAAAAAAAGGACAATCTTTAACCCCTTCTATTATGTAAATGCAAAATAATTCTAATGACTTGAGAAATTGATTGTAATCAATTCTCTTATGTATAAAAAAAATTTTAAATTATTTATTTTTTAAGAAATGTTTTATCTTTTTTTAGGCCAGTTGGGCCGAATTGTTTACACATTTTTTGTTTTATATTTCTTTCAGCCCATGTTCTATGATCCTATGATGAGTTGGACTGGACTCACAAATAGGATTGAGTATTTTTCCTTCTAATCCAAGATATTGGGCGGGCCGGGCTGGCAATAGCGCAATCTTTTACTGTGTCTTCCTCATGTGACCTGGCTGTTGGTTTTTCAACAAGTCTTCTAGGTAACTTGGTTGATATTGTTGAACGAGTCTACCTTAGATGCTCTATAAATACTCTCACCCTCACTATTGCTAATGGACTAACACTTGTGAAGCCTTCTTACGTTACTTTTCTCTCTTCTTCTTCTCTGCAATTTCTTATTCCACTATTATTGCCTGTTTTCTGTGAATTTTTCTGTTATTGTCGCTGTTATTCGCCATCCTTGGTTGACTACGTACTTGGGTGGCTTGTGAAGGAGAGAACAAAGAGTGATGGATTAGATTGTTGTGATTTGTAGTAAAACAGCAATTCGACCGTTGAGGTCTAATTCTATCTTCATAGATTTCTCGAGATATTGTCTCGTGAAGTTTTGTTATAGCCTTTTCCTATGGCTTATGAAAATTATTCATTCTCCAATCCTTGAGATACCTTCCTCTCGCTTCATTCCCTCTCTTCTTCCTTCTAGTGAAACTCCTGAATATCCATTGTTCTTAACTCTTTGGGCCAACTACTGTTCCGCTACTTCGAAAAAGCCTTCTATCAAGTTTTGTCTAGAGTACCGTCTAGGTTGACTCACGAGGAAAATTAGGATCCTTATTGGCTGCTATAGGAAGGAGGGAGAAAGATTCTTTTAAAAAATTGAATTTTTGGTGCGATCGCCCGGGAATTAAGACAATTCGAAGAAATACGCTAACGATTGGCTCAGGTAAGGATGCCTCATCTCTTTCCAAGCTAGCTTCACATGGCAAGGACTAACCGTAGTTATGGTTTCGCGGGAAACTTCAGTTATCCTACGAGAATTAGGCCTCTCAGGTACTTTTTATAAGAACCCATCGTAGCTGCTTTCTACCGGAACAGCCTATTCATTGATCGACCAAGCTCAGACTTTTTAAAGTAACGATTAGGGGTTGACTAAGTGGGTTTTTCTAAACGGAGCCTGGATACTTCATTGTTTATTTTTTTAGTCCAATTGAGACAACCATAAATTATTCTAATTGATAATAGTAATATGAATCTCCCAAAATGGATGTAATCACGCTCCAAATTTTTTATGATTCAACGAATCATTCTTGGGTGAAACAGAGGAACGGGAAATACGTAATCTTATGAATTTTCTTTCTGAGTATGAGAATTCTTCAAGCCGGAGAGTGAATCGGCAAAAGAGTTACTTCTATGTTTCTCCTAAAGCCAAGCCTGTGAGAATTTCCACCATTCAGGTTGCCACTGCTTTGTTTAGGCCAGATTTTCTTCTCAACCACTTCCTCATAGGGCCACAAAAGCAGGCTCCTCTATTGTTCTGAGGGATTTTGATAGAGATTCTAAGTTTACAGCAAAACTGGTTGTCGGATTTTGCTGCTTGTAATGTGTTTTTGGCATTTCTGGTTTTTGTGTGTTGGTTGTCCGGTTTTGAAAACGGTTGACCGAGTTTTAGAGTTGGTTTTCCGATTCTTTCTATTGTGGCAAAAATGGGACGTCCAATTTTTGCTAGCTTCATCCGATTTTCTTTATCTGTTTTGCAGGTACTGTGGATTGAAGAAGAATCGGTAGTCTGTTTTTCAGATTTCTCATCCGATTTTGAAGAGCCATTTTGAGTTGTTATCCGATTCCATCATCCGATTATTGTAATAGAATAGATTTATTATATGTTTATTTTTCTATTGCTTCTGTAGTAATTAGTAGGAGGTTTTGTTAAGTAACAAGGCTAATCACCAGCTCAAATTTTCCAACAGTGGTATCAGAGCCAGAAGGAGATTTGATCTTTCATGTGTATGGTGTTTGTTACATTCCTTCATCAACGGAGACGTCATCCGAAACCTCCTGGGTTGCTTTCCAGACTCACGGGAACTGTTGAGTTCCCTGATACTGGCACAGGTTAATATTACTGCATTCTGCTTTCCTTAAGTTTAAAGGTTTATTTTCTGGATATATATTTTCTACTATTTAAATCTCTATTCACGAATCAGAATTTTTGTGATTTCTGTTTTTCTTTGATAAATCAAAACCACAGCCTGGCTTGAGTCCTATTGAGACTCAAAGTATCTGTGGCTTAGTGATTTTCTTGTTTGATTGAGAAAATTTTTCTTTATTATCCCTGATCATTGAGATTGTTTTTGTGTCTGTTTGGGGGCTGTTGGTCAGCCTGTATTTATTTATACTATTTCTCTATTGATCATCTGTTTTATGGCTGTTGCTAAGGTTTTGTTATCTGTTGATTTATTGTGAGTTTATTATCTGTATATTGCCTGTTTTTCTTGCTGTATTGTTTTTCCAAAAAATATCCGGGTTGTTTTTGTGTGAGACAAACTTTTTCCTCTTTTATTTTTCACGCCTCTCATTACTCTTATTTGCCACTGTATAACATGTGTGTTCCAAAACTCTAAACAGACAAGTTCCATGGCAAATTTGATTTCGTAATGTGGCGCGAAAAAAATGAAAGTTGTTTTAATCCAAAACAAAATTGTACCAGCTATTTATACTCCTCACAAGTATGAGGAATCTTGGAAAGGGGAAATACTAGATGAAAACTTGGTGATGCATATAGCTGTCTCACCTTGCATTTGAAAGATAATGTTTTAAGAGAAATAAATGAAACAGATAATGCTTATGAAATCTGGACAAAACTTGAAAAACTTTATTTAGGAAAGTCTTTACCAAACAAAATCTATTTAGAGGAACAACTCTTTGGTTTCAAAATGTGCAGGTCAAAATCCCTTTCTGAAAACATGGATGATTTAAATAAGATTTTTAGAACTCAAAAATGTTGGAGAAACATTTCTAATGAAAACATTAATATTATTTTGTTAAACGTTTTGCCACAGTCATTTAATGATGTGAAATCTGATATCAAGTACGCAGAGATAATTTGACTATTTCTGATATGAAAAACACTTTGAAATCAAAATATTTAGATTTGCGAAAAGAAAATAAAACAAACGGATGGAATCATTACTAGTTCTAAAACTAGGCATTCCAAAGCTTTAAAATTAGGCATTCCCAAACTTTAAAACTAAGCATTCCCAATTCTAAAATTATGCATTCCCAAACTTTAAAAACTAGACATTCATAACTTAAAAATTAGGCATTCATAGTGTTAAAATTAGGCATTTCTAGTGTTAAAACTAGACATTTCCAAACGTTAAAACTAGGAATTTCTAGTTTTAAAAGTAGATATTCATAGTTCTAAAATAAAGCATTCATAATTTTAAAATTAGGCATTCACAATCTTTAAAACTAGGGCATTCCCAAGTGTTAAAACTATGCATTTCTAATGTCACAACTAGGCATTCCTAGCATAAACTAGGCACTTCTAATACTAAAACTAGGCATTCCTAATTTTAAAAATGGGCATTCCCGAACTTTAGAATTAGGCATTCCCAAGCTTTAAAAACTAGACGTTCCTACCTTAAACCTAGGCATTCCTAGTTCTAAAACTTGGAATTTACCAGTTTTAAAACTAGGTATTCCCGAACATTAAAAACTAGGCACTCATAGTTTTAAAACAAGGCTTTCCCAAGCTTTAAAATTAGGCATTCCTAAGTTAAAAAACTAGGCTTTCCTAGTTTTAAACTACGCATTCCTACTATTAAAACTATACATTCGTAGTTCAAAAATTAGACATTCCTAGTTTTTAAAACTAGGCATTCTCAAGCTTCAAAATTACGCATTCGCAAACTTTAAAAATTAGACATTCCTAGTTCTAAAATTAGGCATTCGCAAACTTTAATACTAGGCATTCCCAAGCTTTAAAAACTAGGCCTTCCCAGTTCTAAAACTAGGCATTTGTAAGTTTTAAAACTAGGCATTCCCAAGCTTTAAAATTAGTCATTCCCAAGCTTTAAAAATTAGGCATTCCATGTGCTAAAACTAGGCATTAGCAAGTTTTAAAACTAGACATTTCCAAACTTTAAAAACTAGACATTCATAACTTAAAAAATTAGGCATTCATAATAATAAAATTAGGCATTCCCAAACATAATCTCTAGGCATTATGTAGAGCCCCTGCGTCTCTGAATCATCTAATGCCAAATGAACTTTCTTCCCTTTTGTCGTCTTAGCTTCCTTATGATATTCTTCATCAGCCAGGGCACAGTTGTTCCTTGATTTGGTGCTAGTTCCTGAAGACCAACCACAATGCCTTCAACAACACAATTATCAGCCATTCCCTCTTCAGCAACCTCATCAACTGCTGCAACTTCTTTAACCGAAGCAGTAGACTTAGTAGTAGAAGTAACCTTGTCCTCCAGCGCATTGTTAGACTCTTTCCTGAACTTGTGGTAAACTACAACCACCATTATCTTAACTACCATCATCATGGGTTCCACTATCCGATTAATGGTTTTCCTCAGAGTGAAATTAGGCAAAAGATCATCAGCAAGTGTATCAGTAGCCCCACCTACAGATGAAATCTTGGAAATAATATAATTTCTTATACATTGATCACAGAAACTCTCGAAACAACACTTGCTGCAAAGCACAGCAAAATTCATTATCTTTTTACACAATTGACAGTAAAGTTCTTTGGGAACATCACCAATATGGCGGCTTCTGGTAGTAGGGAGCCATTGAATTTCTCTCTCAAAAGCAACCTCATCTGGCTTCAAAACAGCAACATCACCATTAGATAATGCGTAAAATCCATCTGAATTAGACATTAACATTGATTTGGGAATCCCAGTTGGAGGCTTCATCTTCTTAAAGTCATAATTAGGATCACCGTTGGTAGGCAGTGCTAGATAAAACGTCCTGCTACTTCACACCTATGGCAAACTTATCCCTTCGGTGGCTTCTTCCACGGCAATCCACTGCCTCGACCAAATCCACTTCCTCCCAGATCCGAAACCGCACGAAGAAGAAGAAGGCTGTTCGCAATCCAACGCCGATTTCTCCACCAAAGCCTTGATTCTACTACTATACCCATCAAAACGCATTTCACTTGAAAACCCCTCGAATTTATTGGGCTGAGAAACATGAACTTGATAATTAGTTGAAATAACAATTATCTAGCTATGTAATCATCGGCAGTTCACATTTTTTTGGAACAGAGTCTACCCATAAACACATCCTGTGCGAAAAAAGATTAACCATGAGTTTGTAATCGCGTAAAGCAACAGTGCCATAGGATCCTAACGAGCTCTGGAATCCGAAGTTTTGCTGTTGCAGAAGCCATCTCAGCTCTTCCTTACGAGATTCCAAACTTTCAAAGGAGCGCCGGTATAGAAGAAGAAGAACAGCCAGTGAAACTGTGAAAGAGGACAAAATGGTAAAAAATTGCTTTTTAATTATGGGGCAAGGGTGTGTTTGATTTTTTTGTCCAATTCTTGAATTTAATTAAAATGATGTAGTTTTAGAATTAAATACACTTTGCATGATGTATCTGAGTGAATGGTATAACAAGGACGGAATTAAGATTAGAAGGATTGGGTGAAATTACACTATAAATATTATCAGAATTTCATGGTATGACCCGGGATAGGCATGAGAACTTGGGGAGCTTCCAATAATCGGTTACGAGGTCGAGAATAAAGATGATAGATTTGGAAATGCAAAAAAAAAAAAAAAAGAAAAAGAAAAAACAATCTTGAAAGAGTTTGAAGCTCTAAAGGCTAGCCCTATCGTTGACGGTAGGGTTCTGGTTCAAAAATTATTCGAGAGGCCGATCTACCGTCGACAATAGGTTTCGGAAAGCTGAAGATCTTGAAAGATTTTAACTCCTTTACTCATCATTTTGATTGTACGGTCTAAGTGTCCATCTACTTATCATAAGCTAGATTAACAATTAGGGTAGAGAGTTAAGGATGTGGAGCACTATATATGTATATATGTGCATAGATATATGTGTTTTTCAGCCATTGAACATAATAATGAACAAATGAAATATTGAAAGAATCTTGAGAGATAGAACCTAAGGTTCTTGGTTTCTCTTCGTTTCTTGTAATTTAGGAATTTCTCTTATATAAATCTAGATAAGCAATTCTTAAATCTTCAATTCAAGAGTTCTAGTGTAATTTCCAAATCCTACTTAGCCCTTAAGGTGCCAACTCCATAATTGGTGTTGCTTGGGAACATATGTTCTTCTGAGAGTGTGGAGGATAGGTGAGGCTTATTCCAAGCCTTGTTGATCCTCCACTTACATATACGAAGATATTTTTGTTTCTTCTTATTTTATTTTACCTGCAATTTGTTTGTGTTCTTCTATTTTTTCCAAAGCATCCATCAAAGGAATCTCTAGGAGGGAGTTGTATTTTAGGAGTAAATGGCCTTCGAGAGAAGCTAAGGAGGTTCATACCATTTCATTTATAAAATAGACACTTTCAAGCATAAAGACTATTCAAACAATTTTAAATTTAACAAAAAAAATAAATAGTATATATAAATTATTTTCCATAATTTTCTAAATAATTATAAGCATTTGCAAACAGAATTTGCCGGCTTGCCCTTCCTCTTCTTAAAATTCAACTCATACCATAATAATTTTATGGTAATTTTTTGGCGAAAGGAATCGATTGATCCCTTTCTTCTTTTCAATGTAGTTCTGTACATGTGTAATAACAACCTTTTCCCCTTGTTTAATGTATTAAGCATCAGCTCTTTTTATTTCTTAAGGGATCATCTACTTATTTTTTTCTCTCTCTGTTTTTTGTTTCTTTTTTATTTTTTTGGTTCCTCCATGTTGGTTTACAATGTATTATATGTTTGACGTGGGCTAGATAAAATTTATCTTATAGTAAAATATACCAATCATGATATTTAAATTTAATAAATTTTATAAAATTATTTTAAAATTATAATGAAATTTGTAACATATTACAAAATTTTGCATTTGAATTTAAAATTTAATTCACATTAGTCTATATTTTTTATGGGTACACGTTAATCCATGCTTGGACACATATTAAATTCAATCTTATAAAATATTGAAGCAACATATTAACAACATTATCTATGATAAAAATTAGATGAAAACTAAGCTAATAATGCTTGTTAATATAATATGGGGATTTATAAATACCACAGTAAAATTATGAAAATTCCACGAAAAAAAATGTTATTTTTCTCTCACTTTTCTCTCTGTACTCTCTTCCTCTCTAATTTCACTCTACATTTTCTACTAAATTTTTTAAGATTTCGAGCTTGAAGATGGATAATTTTAAAGATTTCATAATATAAAAAGTAAATTTTGAGGTAGAATCGACCCCAAAAACGTGAAAAATTAAATGGAAGAAGCAAATGCACCAGACGAGCGTCTGGTGCGCCTACTTCTTCCGTTCATCATTTTTTCAGTTTTTTTGTTTTGTTCTTTTAAATATGTATAAGTTAATGATGTGTTATTTAATTGTTTTTCATAAGTTGTATTAATTTTTCGTATTTAATACGATTATATTATTAATTATGTTATTGTAGTTATTCATGTTTAACTTAGTATTATTTAATATGTATTATGTTAATTTTTTAATTTAATTGTAAGTAATATTTTTTAATTATTTAATTGTGATTATAAATAACACATTTTAATTATTTAATTTTATTCTAATTAATATGTTCTTAATTAACAAGTTATCATGTGAGGTTAATTATGAATATGTTGTTAGGTTACTTAGTTTTATTTTTTATTTAAAATATGAGTTGTTTATATTTCTTATCTTCTATTATTGTGTAGGAAGATAATGAATTAGATTACAAAGAATATGAGGATATTTTTCACACGGAGGATGTCGTAGACTATAGTTATTTATTTCAAACGGATTGTGAATTTAGTTCGAAAGTGGCTTCGGTTGATTGGGTGAAAAACCGAGCAAAAATAGTTAACACTTATGTGACAACTACACATTGTTTTACAAAAAAGTGGTTTAGGGGTTAGGTCGTACGTTTATATTGGTTGCCATCCAGGGAAGGCAGAACCGATGACTCAGGTGCATCCGACCTATGAAATATCCTGTGGGGAGGTATGGTAGGTACATCAGATGTGTTGTGCCTAACCTTAAGTCCCCTAGAAGAGGTTATCACCGTACAACCGTGAATTTGAGCGCTCCCATCTGCTACCGGACCTAATCCTGTATCTTTACGTCTAGGCTGCTTCAGATCCATCTATATAAATTTCAAAATTCTTTCTTTAAATTATTTTGTGTGTAGAATTCCGAATATTAATTTATTAAATAATAATTATTCAATTATGAAATTAATTATTATTTTTATTAATGAGAATATTATATTATTACACAAATTAATTATTATTTAATTATGGAATTAATTTTAATTTGTAATATAATTATTTAATTCTTATTCCTTTATTTTTAATGAACTAAATTATTATCAATAAATCATAATGAAATAATGGATTATTCAAATATTTAAAGTATACTATGATTAAGTTAGGAAAATAGTAATTATTAAACCAAGTAACTTAATTCAAATTACTAACCCCAAAAAACTTAGTTTAATTATAATTATTCAATCTCTTTACTTCCCCATTGTAGGTAGAAGTCAAAGTATTTATTTATTAATTAGTGATTATTCAATTATAAAATTAAATGTAATTTTTATTAATAGAAATATTATATGATTACACTAATTAATTATTATTTAATTAAGGAATTAATTTCAATGATACTATAATTATTTAATTCTTATTTATTTTTAATGAAATAAATTATTTTCATCAAATCATTATGAAATAATTGATTATTAAAATATTTAATTTATACAATGATTAAATTGGGAAGACAATAATTATTAAACTAACTAACTTAATTCAAAGTACTCACTAAAAATCTTTAAAAGAATTATAATGATTTAATCTTTTACTTCCCTATAAACAGCTTTAAGTTAATATATATATATATATATCCTAATGCATAAATCAACAGATAATTAGGCACTAATTATTTTACAAATCAATATAACATTTAACTGCATCATAAATTAAATATACTACATAAAAAGTTCACAGTTCATAATTATGACATGAAAAAACATACTAGTACATGAAATTAACTAAAAAAACTAACATAATGGACCAATAATAATAATAGTAACTAATATAATAATTTATACACAAGTTATCAATTAAAAAAATAAAATTCGGAAATGTGGTGCACAAATTTGTTTCGTATGTCAAGGGGTCGCACATGACCCTGTGCGTGCTCCAAGAGGTAGCGAACTTCCCGTGCCGTGCACCAACGGGTCGTGCACATCCCTGTGCAATGCGGTAGTGTGTTGCACGCACCTCCATTTCAGATCCGACCTTTTTTTTTTTTTTGCTCAAAATATAGATAAACGGGTATGAATAGTTTACTAACCTTTATTTTGTCGCATTAATGGTTGGATTTTGCTAAATCTTGCTTGGAAGTTAGAGAGTCTTAGAGAGAAAAAGAGAGTAGAGTGAGGAAGTGTTTAGAGGTGAGAGAATGAAATGAGATTTTTCCGTGGAATATTAATTTTATCGTGAAAATTATAAACCCCAAATAATATATACATTAATACTGGACCCATTTTCATAGTTTCGATTCTTGTTTTGGTAAGAGATGATAAACAAATTTCCATGAGAGATTTGCAGTCTGACTTGTATTTGAACTAATCATACATTATTAGTGGAAATACACAAATAATTTAAGGAGAATAATAAATTATGGGTTGAAATATAACATTTAGGCACGAAAAAGTTCAAGTATTTTTTCTCCCCAAAACACTCTCTTTATACACATGTTTTGCTCACCTTCTTTCTAAAAAAAATGTGGTGATTTCTTAAAGATTTGAAGATTTTGAAATTAAACATAGATGATTTTGAAGACTATCTCTACGATACAATTAATTTTGAGGTAAAAATCACAAAAAAAGAAATAAAAAATAAAAAAATTCAATCTGCCCCACTTGATCCACGTCCTGGCATGAGTAAGGGAGACTCTGCGCTAGGCAATGGCGCAGACCTTGAGAAGGTTGCTCAAGTACCTACCGCGTGGTCACCCCTACTCGTGCTATGACATGGCTCAGGTAGGACAGATCGGTTTTTAAAATTTTGGTCTTTTTTAAAAAGTATTATTATTAATTATTTTTAATATATATTTTAGTATGCCATTATGTTAATTTTTAGTTTAATATTATAAATTAGAGTTGTATATGTTAATACAAGTGTATATGTTAGCGTTTAATTTAATTTAGTTCATAATTAGATGTTAAATTTTAGTTACATAATTATTTAATTATGTTACTTTTAACCCCCTCTTTGACATGTTTAAGTTTATTAGAGAATTAAATATTTTTTAAATAATATTTTGAATAATTTAGCTTCATAATTTAATTTTAATTAATAAAAAGATATAGTTATTGAAATCTAAAAATCATAATTAAAAATATAATTAATAAATTAGGAATATAATATAACTATTACAGTTTAGAAATATAATGTAAGGATATAATAACAATGATTAAAAATTTTAATTATTTAACTTATGCTTAAGTAATAAGATATACAGTTAAAACAAATAATAACAACCTAAAAAATTTATAATAATAAGAATTGCAATTTTATAATTGAATAATGAAAAAGTATGAATAATAATTAATAATGTCATTAAATTAAAAGTTTGATTAATAAAGTTATAATTATGTTGTTCTTTTAGGTTTTTTAATATAGTCGTAATATTATTGTATAACAAGAAGATGTCGATCTTGAAACGTTTGAGGAATTTATACAAACAGAGGAAGAGTATGTGGAGCATAATTATTCATTTCAAACAAATAAATTATTTGGTTCGAAAAAGGACTTGTTTAAGTGAGCAAGAAAAAGAGTGAAGATAGTTAGTACATATCTTATTATTACTCAGTATAAGTCAAAGAGAGCATTTGATTGCCGACTATACAGGACTCTTGCTTGCGAATGTGGTGAAGGAAGGAGAAAGAAAGTAATAGTGGACGACGATGACGAAGAAGAAGAAGCTCTAGTAAACCGTAGGGATCCTTACAGAGCTAAGAAGTGTAACTGTCTCTTTCAATGGAAAGACGAGCAATCGGCCATCGGATATACGCAGAAATTTTATGTTAAAGATGGATGGCACAATCATAAAATAGGTGTCTATCCTCATGCCCACACTCAGGCAGCAAGGTTGACAGATGACCAGCTAAAGCTGACTTTAATGTGTGTCAAGTTGCTCCTAGGTATATTATGACCAATTTGCTATAAATAATCTGGATGGTGTTGTGAGATGTATGTCGCATTACTGTTTTGTTGTTTAGCTTAATTATTTAATATTCATATAATCTTATATGATTTTTGTAATTTGTTAACTCACTTTATATTATTTTTGTAGTAAACAAATTACATATATCATCTGTGCCAAGATGAAGAAGAGGATGGAGGGACGCAGCACGGTAGAAGAAGTACTTCATGAATATAATAAGCTAGGGTATAGGTCATACTGGAGAAACTATGAAGAAAACAACATCCTAAGCGATATCGTTGTTGGGCACCTAATATCCATTATGATGATGATGGAGACATGGCCCTTTCTCTTGATAATGGATTCAACGTATAAAACAAACAAGTGAGTTTCTTTAATAATTATACGTATGTTCTTATGAGTTAGTTGTTGGTTTGAATTGGTTTTATATTAATATGTTACTTGATTTTCTATGTATTTTTTTAGTTCGTATCTTTTTTTTACTTTAATTATATACATATAATTATTTGTTCTTATGTTAGTTGTTGGATTTGTTTTTTTTTATACTAGTATGTTTCTTGATTTTTTTTATATTGTTTTAGTTGGTGTCGTATTTTGAACTAAATATATATATATTAAATTATAATATAATTTATTTTCTTATTATCAAATGTATATTATGATATATGGTATTACACAGGTATAATATGTCGTTGTTTGAGGCTGTTGCAATGACTCTTACAGGAAACAATTTCACCAGAACTACTGCGTTCATGCGGAATGAGAAAGTTAAAACATATGAATGGGTGTTCCAATTGCTTAAAAACTTATATTTTAAATCTCCCGAGCCGCTAGTCATTATAACTGACAAGGAATCGAGTTTAATATCGATGATCTATTTGGTCTTCAATAAATCTTACCACATCCTGTGCAGAAGACATTGATCAAAATATTGTTGGAAACTTAACTCCAAAGATTAGAAAGGATTGAGCACAATGTTTGTAAATACTACTTGTCACATATTAATCAACTCCAACAATAAGTAGGATTATAATGAGACAATGGAAAAATTTGACGACTAAGTAGTATAAAATGCAGTGGTTCTTGGGATACTTGTTTGATGAACGGTCAAATACATGTGCTCATAAGTTTGTGAGAGTTTGGCAAGGTAGGTTTTAGTAGTTCAGGTAAAAAATCACGAATCGGGCCGAGGGCAAACATGCACTATTGAAGGCATGGCTCCAAACATGCTATGGTGATCTAGGTACAGGTTTTCTCATGATAGATATTTTTTATTGAGGGACAGATTGTTGATATTAAGACTACATTTAAACATTCCCAATTAAAAGAGAAATATAATAACAAGAGTAATTAAATAATAGTTCAGCTGTGTTACAATAAAAGCCATTTGACACTAAAGATCATTAAAGATGAGATATAGAGAGACTCGAAAATCCTGTCTTCAGAGAATCTACGCAGACTCTGGATTAGAACGTCACATATGCGAGTTACTCAGTTGATACCAGATGTGAAATTCTCTAAAGTTGGATGATGTTCACAGTTTTTGGATGTCGTTCAAAATAAAGGGGGTATCAAGAATAGGAGGATTGTAATCCGCTCAATAGAGTGACATTTAGTGTTAGATGGATGATCTTGCGAGTATTTTTCATGAGTTTTCTAAAAGGCCACCATCTGAGGTTCGTGTATATATATGCATATATATTAGTTTAAATATTGTACATTTATACTTTAATTGTCTAGAAATACATAATGTCATTGCATATATATGTATGCTTTAAATATTATGTTACTTTAAGATTAATACATTTTTTGGTTTATTTTTATTGTAGGTTATGGAGTTGCGTTGGGCTACCGAATAGATCTTACATCCCGTTATCTCATCAAATCCAGAAGGTTCAGTTTCATACGCTTCACCCACAGTCATTACTAAAGGTGATACCCCCAACGCTACCACTAGGTCAACTGCGCCTGAGTAGGATATCTGTGTACCTCTCGGCAATAAACTACAAGTCTGAAAACTAGAGCATAACCCCCTGGGCAACACTTAGAAGTATATATATACAATACGTAGCATAAAACTAAACAATCTGAACACTAAAAAGGAGCTCAAAATATTGAGTTCAAGAAAACTTCTTGTCTTACGGTATTTCCGATACAAAGATAGAAATACTTTACAAACGGCTCAAGTACAAGAGAGAAACACAAAAACATATGTCCTTCTAGAGAGACTCGAATGAAAATTCCACGCCTAAAACTTCAATGGTGTATTGTATCTCTGACCGTCTTGAGTTAATCTGAGAAGAAAACATGATATGGAAAAACATGAGCGAGAACGCTCAGTGAGTCCACATGTGTGTGCGCTATAGTGTTCTTTAAGACAATGATGGTGCAGTTTCACAAAGCAGTTCGTGCAATATTATAAGAAAAAATTCTCTTTTAATGTTTTAACAAAACTGATGCTTGAACCTATATGAGGGTTTCGAGCACAGCTAGGAAGTTTGAGCGAATCAAGACACATCAGCGCAGCTTCTACACCCCCAATTTAAAAGAACATGTAATGCAACAGTGGGGCTCCATGGACAAACTCCGGATCCCCAAAACGAGGCCATCAGAACCAAGTTCCGGGATCTCGAAGTCAATACCAGCCAAACACCATACGACTGCTCGATTACAAATCAACCGCACTACCATATCACTGGTCAAAACAGGCTACAAACTCCTGGGGCACCTACCAAGTTTGCCCTGGGACCAACCTTAGTTTCTAGCGCCTCCTAACTCTCCACTAGGCGGCCGAACCCCACCGTAGAGTTTGATGTGGTGTCCACGTAGACCGATTGGGCCACACCCTTCGCAGTCTATGCCCCTCTTCAAGTGGATCCACTCTCTTGAATCTGAAACGTCCACGCCATCAGAAGAGGCCCTCGTACGAAGGATTAGCCACGTATAGTGCAATCCTCTAACACTTTCGAACACAAGATCATAACCGGAATTGACACCCTGGTCGAAATGTGGTTTTTCATTTGTATTTGAACCGAAAGGCCATTTGTCTAGCCGTCAGGACAGAATCAGGTCATAAGTATTTCCTGCAAAAATCCCCATCCGCCAGTCATCACGTGCTCATGAAAATTTCATAACTATGTAAATGCCAGATCTATATTCATGCATGTCAAAATACGTAACTTTTCAAGCTAGAACATTTTCCAACGTATAAATATTTTCAGAAAAACCTACGTACGACAAACTTCATATTTACCAACGTGATAATCTATGGAGCACCGCTCCTATGCATTTTTCCAGAGAAATCGTAACACATTGTGGAGAACATCTCCAAAAACACACTGAGTGATATTGTTCCAAAATTAGCAACATTTTGTGATGGTTCGGAAAACATATTTATACGTCTCGTAATATTTGAAATAACATAATAAAATGGAGTTTGTGGACTCTCCTGAATGCAGATCTGGTACTAGGATCCTACAAATATAGTAATTGGAAAATACTTAATATTTAGGTACCAATCAAATAACCCTATCCCTAAATATAGAGATCCAACGAAATGACTTAAGATATATATATCTGTATATACGTACGTATAATAATTCTTTAAAATATCAAAAATCCTATACCCGAAAAAAAAGATCATCTCTTAAGAAACTATAATTAACTATATACTGAAACCCATTTAAAATATTTAAAATTCTAAAAATAAATTCATAAATTTACATTATATATATAATATAACTAATAACAAAAGAAAGAAAAACATGTAAATACTAACCTTATTTGAAATCCTCCAACCTTGATGCTTTGTATACGTATTATATATATATATATTATGGCTGCCCAAAAACTGAAAAAAAAACTCATAATATGTATACTATATGGCTGCCGAAATGTTAGCCAAAAAAAAAATCCTATGACATATATATATAAATATATATATAGGTGAAGAGATGGTTAGGGGCTGAAAAAGAAAGAAAAGATAAAGAGAAGTGGAGGCGGTGATGGGTGGTAAGGTGGAGGTGGCAAAATGTTGCTTAATTGTGAAGTTTTTTTTTTTTTTTTTTTTTGAAAATGTTAAGTATTTAAATTTCTAAAATACACACTAGGTATTAAAAATAAAATCCACTTAAATCACTTATAAACCTTAATAATAAAACCTTAATAATAAAACCTCAATATAATAAAATTTTACTCTCATTCCTAAATATCTCCAAAATTATCACTAAATGTCAAAAACACTATACTTCACTACATTAGAGCCAAACTCTATTTTCATCAGCCCTGAAATTTTACGGGTCATGGTAATTGCTTACTGGGTAGGGCGTTAGATTCTACCCTCCTTAAAAGAAATTTCGTCCTCGAAATTTAATAGTCACGTACCTATAAGCTCTGGATGCTTTTCTTCAAGTACTCCTCAATCTCCCATATTGCCTCTTCAATTCCATGATGTCTCCATACCACTTTACAAATTGGAATCTGTCTCCCGCGCAACTCTTTTATGCTTTGTTCTAAAATCTTAGTTGGTTTTTCTTCGTATGATAGATCGGCTTGTAATTCCAATTGGTCAACATTGAGAACATGATCAGGTGTAGGATGAGACTTCTTCAATTGTAACGCATGGAGCACGTCATGTATACCCGTCAGTTCACTCAGTAAGGCTAGCTAATACGCCACTTTAATAATCCTGTCAATAGTTTCACAGGGTCCGATATATAAGGGGCTTAACTTTCCTCCCCTCGGGTATCTAAACTTTCCACGATGTGGTGTAAGTTTATAGAAAACTCAATCTCTCACACTAAGCTCTAGATCTCTTCTTTGGTTGTCGGCATAGCTCATCTGTATATTTTTAGCTGTCCGAAGCCGATCTTGAATTAACCTAACTTGTTTCTGCATCTCCTCCAATTTTGACATCAAGTTTCTTTGTGTCTAATAGGATCGAACTCCAGCTTCATCCCAGTACAACGGTGTTCTGCATCTCCTACCATATAATGCTTCAAATGGTGTCATTTCTATCGAAGAGTGGTAGCTATTATTATAAGCAAACTCAACGCAAGCAAGATTGTCAACCCACTTATTCCCAAAGTCCAAGGCGTAAGCTCTTAGCATATCCTCTAGGGTTTCAATTGTCCTTTCAGACTGTCCATCGGTTCGGGGTTGTGTTGTGGTGATATAACTTAGGTTGATTCCCCTAGCTGCCTAGAACTTGGGCCAAAACCTTGGGGTAAATCCTCGGTCTCTATCGGACAATATCAACAAGCACTCCATGAAGTTGTACAATCTCATCTACATAGATCTGTGCTAACTTGTCTAAAAAGGCATGTCATATTAATAGCGATTAACGATCACCCAGATAGCTTCATTATACCCCTTGGTCTGGGGTAATCTTGTGACAAAGTCCATTATCACATGATCCCATTCCATTAATGAATATGTAGCGGTTGTAGTAGCCATGCTGATTTTTTAAGCTCCGTCCTAACTCTTTGACATGAAAGACAGGCTGCTACATATTCGGCAATCTCTCTCTCTTCATTCCATTCCATCAAAAGTTTAGCTTTAAATCTTTATACTTCTTATTCTCTCGAGGGTGCATTGAATACTTACTTCTGGGTGCTTCTTCTAGTATTTTACACTTAAGCTCGACATCGTCAGGAATGTACAACCGATTATGAAAGTACTAGCTCCTATTGGTTTCTAATGTCCGATAATCTGCGTACTTCTTAACTTTCGCTTGGTTCTTAAATTCCAGGAATCTCATGCTATTCTTTTGGGTGCTTGTACTATCTTGTTGCAAGGTAGAGGTGACGGTGAGACTTGATATCTTTGCCTCCTTTCTACTTAAATGCACCATCACATTAACTTTTCCTATATGGTAGTTAACTTAGCATCAGTATATTCCACAGGCCCATCCATCGACATTGCTTTATATTAAATCTTCGAGGAAAGCGAGTACTATAAACTTTTATGATCAATAAAGATCTCATATTTTTCCCGTATAAGTGAAATCACTACTCCCTAGTCGCACTATAATTATCAGCTCCAAATCTTTTATCGGATAGTTCCTCTCATAATCCTTCAATATAATTCAAATATAATCAACTTATCTATCTTGCATCAAAACAGTCTCTAGATCTTCCCTTTATAAGGAATACTCCTCACTTGAATTGGGTAGTAGCACAACTCGTGCTAAAGTTAGTCGATGCTTTACTTCTTTGAAACTTCTCTCGCACTTCTCCATCCATTTAAACTCGATGGCTTTACTTATAAGTTGTGCTAAAAAGGTCTAGCGATTCTAAAAGAAATCTGTTATGAATCTCCAATAGTACCCTTTCTTACCTAAGAAGATATGTAACTCTATTGGTATTTTTCTAGGATTCTTTATGCTCCACTTTTGCTGGGTCTACTGATACTCCTTCTAGAGTAATCGCATGCCCTAAGGAAGTCACTTGTCGCCATTCAAAACCTACATTCACTAAACTTGATGTACAGCTTATGCTTCTATATGGTTTACAACATTCTTTAAAGATGTTCATGTACTTTAAGGTTAAGTTAATACATAAGAATATCAGTAATGGAAATCACCACAAACTTATCCGAGTAAAAACATAAAATTCCATGCATTAATTCCATGAATGTTGCAGGTGCACTTGTCAATCAAAATGGCATAAGACAGACTTATGATGCCTATATCGGGTGTTGGAAAATGTCATGGGAATATCTCTTTCTTTTGTTCGTATCAGATAGTATCCTTTTCTTACATCTAATTTGGAATAGCATCCTACTCCTCGAAGTGATCAAATAGCTTATCAATGAGTAGAAGTGGTTACTTGTTTTTAATTACCATATTATTTAATCACCTGCAGTCTATACACATAGGCCTAAGGTCCCATATTTCTTCTTTACAAGTAAACCAAATGTACCCCAAGGAGATGTACTTGGATGTATATGTTCTTGTTGCAACAATTCTTGTAGTTGCTCTTTCAACTCTCTCAACTCTTCCTGTACCATCTGCTATAGGAGTTCAAAATATTAGTTTAGCGCCGGGTACCCACTCTATGCTGAACTCCACTTCTCGATTTGGGGCAACGTCGTTAACTCTTCGGGAGAAACATCTATAAACTCCTTCACCACAGGTACCGTCTCTAATTTTACTTCTTTCTTAGGCTTGTTAAGTAAATATGCTAGGTATCATTGACATCATTTCCATAACAACTACCTGGCTTTCATGCCAGACAAAAAGGGATTTCTCGTTTCGTTCGCTTCCCTTGGAATACAAGGATTGATACACTCGGTCGGCTAAACTTAACCAACTTCCGTCGACAGTCTACTTAAGCGTAATGTTTAGACAACCATCTATTCCAAGTATCATGTCATAACCCTCAAATGGCAAGACAATAAAGTCACCGAACAGAGTCACATTCTTGACGTAGATGTCACAATCTAAGTACTTTACCTCCGCTATCTTACTCACGTCTATAGGAGTGCTAACCATCAATTGATAACACATGACAACAGAAGGTACATGAATATATTTTATGAAATGCAAACTCACAAAAGAATACGTAGCTCCAGGATCAATAAGTATTCTTGCTGGTTGAGGAAAGATTTGAATCGTACCTTCAACTACTCCTGCTTTGGTGCCTACGGACAATCCATCCAACATGTGATTTGAAATATTAGCTTATCCTCTATTTTTGGATTCTATTCTAGGCTTGACTTCCCATTCTGGAGATGCGGTGGCCATTTTCTTTTAAAGATATCTAATAATTCCCTTATCATTGAATCGGCTTCTTGCTAGACTAGTTACACAAGTACGTTAGATATCCTAACTCTAAAGATTAGAAACATTGACTGAGTAGACTTAACTAAACTCCACCCACAATGCACATATTCACATGTCCAGTCAATCAATATGTTCTTAGTATCACACCCGTTCCCTCAAATGATTGAAACAATTATTATCCCTTTGCACTTCCATCGTCCTTTCCAAAAGCATCTACCCGATGTTAAATACTTAAACCTTAGCTTATAGATTAGAACTTATATACAAAACACCATACACTAGAACTGTATATCAAATAAAGAGTGGAACATCCTCTCTATGAATAAAAATAGTCGTTGATGCACAGGGTAGAGCATGTATACAAAATCTGCCATTGATACCATACATATATATAACATAATATATATCGAATATAGTACCGGAGAGCTCTTTCTGTTGTAACAACAATAATGAAAGTGTCCATTTTACAAGGTACATGGAGTTCTTTGGTATCACTGAAGTAGGGATGATAGGAATCGCTACGGATTACATCTTGTACCTAATAAGAACTTCACACTCACTCTTCGTGTAGTTTATACACCACAAGTCATCAGAGTCCTCCCCTTAATACCGTATATCCTACGAATCTATTAATCGAGCTACAAGTCTCAAAACAAGTAACCTCTTTTGATGACTCAAATAATCTTAGTCCTTTGTCATTTGAACCATCATTAATTCAAAAGCTTAATATATCTATATGTCATCTCGTTGCAGTTATGGCAAAAGATATGACATCGTATACAAAGGAACACTATTCCCACAAGATTAATAACACGATGAGCACAACGAAAGAGACAAGGGAACTTAAAAGTCTTCGAGCAAAATAAAGCTATGCATTTGGCCCCTAGTACTCGTCTAGGATCTACTAACACTAACCACAAATCGAACCTAAAGCTCTGATACAACCTGTGATACCCCCAACTCTGCCACTAGGTTAACTGCGGCTGAGTAGGATATCTGCGTGCCTCTCGGCACTAAACTACAAGTCTGAAAACAAGAGCATAACCCCCTGAGCAACACTTAGAAGTATATATAAACAATACGCAGTGGAAAACTAAACAATCTGAACACTAAAAAGGAGCTCAAAATATTGGGTTCAAGAAAACTTCTTGTCTTATGGTAATTCCGATACAAAGATAGAAATACTTTACAAACGGCTCAGTACAAGAGAGCAACACAAAAATACATGTCCTTCCGAAGAGACTCGAACCGAAATTCCACGCATAAAACTTCAACGGTTTATTGTATCTCTACCCGTCCTGAGTTAATCTGAGAAGAAAATTTGATATGAAAAAACGTGAGCGCGAACGCTCAGTGAGTCCACAAGTGTGTTTACGCTATAGTGATTTCTTTAAAACAATGATGGTGCAGTTTCACAAAGAAGTTCATGCAATATTATAAGAAAACATTCTCTTTTAATGTTTTAACAAAACTGATGCTTGAACCTACATGAGGGTTTCGAGCGCAGCTGGGAAGTTTGAGCGAATCAAGACACATCAGCGCAACTTCTACGCCCCCAATTTAAAAGAACATGTAATGCAACAGTGGGGCTCCACGGAAAAAGTCCGGATCCCCAAAACAAGGCCATCATAACCAAGTTCCGAGATCTCATAATCAATACCAGCCAAACACCATACGAGCGCTCGATTACAAAACAATCGCACTCCCATATCACTGGTCAAAACAGGCTACACACTCTTGGGGCACCTACAAGGTTTGCCCTGGGACCAACCTCAGTTTCGAGCGCCTCCTAACTCTCCACTAGGCAGCCGAACCCCACCGTAGAGAATGATATGGTATCCACGTAGACCGATTGGGCCACATCCTTCGCAGTCTATGCCCCTCTTCAAGTGGATCCACTCTCTTGAATCTGAAATGTCCACGCCATCGGAAGAGGCCCTCGTATGGAGGACTAGCCACGTATAGTGCAATCCTTTAACGCTTCCGAACACAAGATCATAACCGGAATTGACACCCTGGTCGAAATGGGGTTTTTCATTTGTATTCGAACAGAAAGGCCATTTGTCTGGCCGTCAGGACAGAATCAGGTCATAAGTATTTCTCGCAAAAATCCCCATCCGCCAGTCATCACGTGCTCATGAAAATTTCATAATTATGTAAATGCTAGATCTATATTCATGCATGTCAAAATACGTAACTTTTCAAGCTAGAACATTTTCCAACATATAAATATTTTCAGAAAAACCTACGTACGACAAACTTCTTATTTACCATCGTGATAATCTATGGAGCACCCGCTCCTATGCATTTTTCTAGAAAACTCGTAACACACTGTGGAGAACATCTCCAAAAACACATTGAGTGATATCGTTCCAAAAATAGCAACATTTTGTGATGGTTCGGAAAACATATTTATATGTCTCGTAATATTTGAAATAACATAATAAAATGGAGTTTGTGGACTCACCCGAATGCAGATCTGGTACTAGGATCCTACAAATATAGTAGTAGGAAAACACTTAATATTTAGGTACCAATCAAATAACCTTATCCCTAAATACAAAGATCCAAAGAAATGACTTAAGATATATATATATAAAGCTGTATGTACATATGTATAATAATTCTTTTAAAATATCAAAAATCCTATACCCAAAAAAAATGATCATCTCTTAAGAAACTATAATTAGCTATATACCGAAACCCATTTAAAATATTTAAAATTCTAAAAATAAAATCATAAATTTACATTATATATATAATCTAACTAATAACAAAAAGAAAGAAAAACATGTAAATACTAACCTTATTTGAAATCTTCCAACCTTGATGCTTTGTATACATATTCTATATATATATATACTATGGCTTCCAAAAAACTAAAAAGAAACTCATAATATGTATACTATATGGCTACCGAAATGTTAGCCAAAAAAAAAAAGAAAAAAAATCCTATGACATATATATATATATATAGATGAAGAGATGGTTAGGGGCTGAAAAAGAAGGAAAAGATAAAGAGAAGTGGAGGCGGTGACGGGTGGTAAGGTGGAGGTGGCAAAATTTTGCTTAGTTGTGAAGTGTTTTTTTTTTTTTTTGGTTAAGTATTTAAATTTCTAAAATACACACTAGGTATTAAAAATAAAATCCACTTAAATCACTTATAATCTTAATAATAAAACCTCAGTTTAATAAAATTTTACTCTCATTCCTAAATATCTCCAAAATTATCACTAAATGTCAAAAACACTATACTTCACTACATTAGATCCAAACTCTATTTTCATCAGCCCCTAAATTTTAGGGGTCATGGTAGGTGCTTACTGGGTAGGGCGTTACACTAAAGGCCGACATAAGAATGAATCCACTAAGAGGGACAAATTATACTGGGAGCAGATAAAAATTGCCAATGCAACAATGAAGAACTTAAGTGGATCGGGGTCCAGATCGGGGACTAGATCAGGTTCCCATGGAAGAGAGAGGCCGCCAGGTGCTCCTTAGGGTCGAGATAAAGGCCACAGTAGGGGACAAAGCTCGAGGCTCTCATGTCTTTTGGTTGGAGAGGTGTCGGTTTCCCGTGAGTTCCCTTACCCCAAGTGCATGGGGCATATGACCGCTACTCGGAATAGGAGGCTGCATTGAACAATCCAGTGCATCAATATCATGATACGCCCAGGGCCAGTAGGAGCAGGAGAAGTAGGTATGTCAGACGTGCTATGCCCGGGATGAACAATACAAAAAAATAAAAAGATAAATTTATCGACGGTATATATTGATGACAGCAAAAGGCGTCGGTATATACCTATGGCACACTGACGACGATGCGTAGGTCATGGTATTTTAAGAATTGAAGCCAAAAAAATGGAGAAAAATTAGGCACCAAAAAATGACGGGTTGTCACAGACAGAAAGAACTGTCAGTTATACCTATTACCGACGCATATATTTCCTTTGGTAACTAAAGTAAATTGCCTATGTACTTAACGACGGAAGTATTAATTTTGTCGATAATAAATTGAAGATTCTTACGGTGTTATCAACGACAAGTACATCGGTAACTTTTTAAAACTGGTACGAACTGGTTTGATCGTCAGTAACAAGGCCATAGATCTATCAAAATCAGGAAACCCTTTACCTTCTTCCCCAACTCATAATTGTTCTCAAAATCAAAGGACTGAAGGATTATCTTCCCATCCCCCTCGACATCTCACCAACGAACTCCACCACCGCCAATGATGACCTCAGGCAACACCACCGCCGCCAACGACCTTAAGTGAGCTCTCTATCTCTCTGTTCTCTCTCTCTCTCTCTCTCTCTCGTTTAAGATTTCAGACCCATATTCCACCTTCCTCTTCTTTTCTTCTTTCTCTATATTTCTCACTGCCTTCTCTCACGACCTCAAGTGAACGGAACCCGCTGGCGCACATCACAAACGCTCTTGCCGCCACCATCGCTAGAGAAAAGAGGGACGGCCTAGGCAAATTTTTATTTTTTTTTGGGATTTGTGTTCTATAAACCAAAGGACTTCCAATTGAATTTATTTAGAATTCGTTTTGAGTGTTTAATTAGATTGCATGAAATTATCATGCTTTTTTTTCCCTCTTTTAGTTCCCATACAAATGAATCTTTCTTGTTACTTTTTGTTTTTTCATTCGAAAAAGAAATTTGGGAGTTTTTCTGCCGAAATTCAGGTGTTAAATTAAGTGGAATTCTTTACTTATCTTTTAGCTTAAGATGGCAATAAGAAAATAGGAAAAAACCATCATATGTTTAATTAATTATATTTGATTGATTATCATATTTGCAGTAGTTGCTATTGAGCTTAGCTTGGTCTTTCCCTTTGTTCTTCGGTATATTGTATGACTCAGATAAGCATGAGAACATGGAGAGCTTCCAAGGATCGGTTACAAGGTCGAGGGCAAGGAAGATAGAAGAGAAACACAAAGAAACAAGTTTGGAAGAGTTTGAAGCTATAAAATCCAAAGGAAAGTTGCCCAAGACCTACTGCCGACGGTAGGTCCACCCTACCGTCGCCGGTAGGGTTCTAGTCCAAAAATTCTTTAAGAATATTATCTATCGTTGACGGTAGGTCGAGGCCTACCTCTACCGGTAGGTCGAGGCCTACCTCTACCGGTAGGTCTCGGGAAGCTGAAGATAATGATGGATTTTAATTTCTTTGACGCATCATTTTGATTGTTAAATTTATATACACTTGTAATTAAGTGGTCTAAGTCTCCATCAACTTATCTTAGTCGAGATTAGGCATTAGGTTTGGGAGTTAATGATTTGGAACCCTATATACATGTATTACTGTGGCCCTTTTGTAGAAGTAAGTCACTGAATGAAAGAGAGAGAGTTGAACCTAGGGTTCTTGAAAAGTCCTTCCACTTCCATTATAAAGTAAGGAAATCTTTTTCCATTGTATAATCTAGTCAATCAATTCTTGAAGTCAATTCAAGAGTTCCTTGTCTAATTCTAAAACCTATTTCTTTCTTGAGCTGTCAACTTCTATAGTTGGTGTTGCTTGGAAACTTAGGTCCTTCTTAAGTGTGTGGAGAATCGGTAAGGCTTGCTTGAACCTCGTTGATTCACCCTCAAAGATAGGAAGGTTTATTTTTTTTATTTGTTTTCTTTATTAAAATTTATCTTGGAGTACCAAGTTTCTCATCACTTCTGTTCAAAGGAGCCTCTTGTAGAGAGTTGATTCTTGGGAACAAATTGGATCTCATCAAGCCTAAGGAGATTCATACCATGTAGTATAAGAGCAATGCTCTCTTTGAGGTGAATTTTACGTGCTTATTTTTTGAATTTTGATTAAAGGAAAAGCCAATTGATAGTATGTGAAAAAGGCAAAGTAATCTGGAATTTTCAGACAAAAATTACATGTGAAAAGATTGAGATGAAAAGCATATGAAATGAGGTTTAAATTATGTAAATTTGTCCAGTTTGAATCCTTCTTGAGTTGTGGTTCTCTGGAAATGAATTAGACCAGATTTGGAGTTTATTTAAGGGGTCAATTGAATGCAAATTTGCACACCGTTCAGAAATCGGGATTGTTGAGAACATTTGGATTAAGCTGTCTACTTAAATTTATCCTCTTCAAGTTGTTAATCTTTCTAAATTTGTTTGACTTGATTTGGACCTATCATCACTGAGCTATTGCAATTTTTGTGATGGAATATCTTGCTGACCTATTTTTTGGAATCTTTGCATAGTACTCATGAATTCTTTGAATTGAGCATTCAATTATCTTTGTTTTTTAACTCGAAACTTCTCTTGGACATATTTTTAATTGTTTTCTTGAATCCTTGTGGGAATTGGACTTCATTCTTTTACTCATACATTTAAATTTATCATTAGTACTCTTCGCACTCTATGTGTTCGATAAAATTCCTCCTTTATTTCGCTTTTTAGTCTATTGAGAATTGCTTGCTTGATTTTCTTTGGGGATTTTCTAATAAATTGGAAGTTTTAGAAATCACTGAGTAGCTCTAGTGGGTGAGGAATAGTAAAAGACACGAGGGTGATGTTATTTTCACAAAAGTAATAGAGAGTGAGTGATAAACACAAGTGTTGAGTGAACATCTTCAAGAGTGGGTACACTAAAGGAGTCGTGAGGTATATTATTTCCTCTTCTAACATTTGTTTTGCAGGTTTTAAATGTTTTAAAATACATAGAGGATGATGAAGTTATGGGAGATTTGAAGGATACAATGATAATTATAACTATGGTAGCTTTAGCTATAGGAGAAATACTTATGAAGGTAGTAAGTATGTTGAGAAACGAAATGTGTGGCCTCTTAGTTATAATCAATTGAAGTTACCTTTTTTGCTTGAAGTATTTGATCCGGAAGAATACTTAGATTGGGAAGGAATAGTTGAAGCCTTGTTCTATGCCTATGGAATATTTGAAGAAGAAAAGGTTCAACTAATCATAGAGTCTTTTACTTCATTGGTCCTAGCTTGGAGAAATATATCCGTGAACATAAGTTGAGAAATGGGTGCATACCAATCATATCTTCGGAATCGTTGAAGCGTGATTTAAGGGATAAATTTGGGATTCTTGACTATTAAGGAGTGGAAACACCCGTTGGTAAATTTTGTGACCCTTTGTGCAAGAAAAGTAATTATGTTTATATGGAGTAAAAATATGAAGGGGGATCTAATGGGAAGAGGTGCCATGAGATGCTAAAACAGGAGTAAATCAAGAAAGCATCAAGAGTTGAAGAATTTTGGAGAGGCATTAAACTCCCACAAACTAAAATCGAAATTGAAGGAAGTGTGGAAGTGTATTTTGAAGAAGAAATGTCTAAAGAAGATTTTTGTAATTCAAATGAGTGATATGAGCTTGGAAGAAAGAGAGAAATAGTTGAAAAATTAAGTTTCTTTGTTTCAATTTCTTCTTTAGGTGAGGAGTGTGAAAAAGACAAGTGCTCAAAAGAAAAAGAGAATGATCTTGAGAAAGTGAGAGAACAAAATAAATAAGTGAAGGAATACGAGAGAGTGTAAAAGAAGAGTTAAATGTATTTGAAAAGAGTGAGGAAATAAATTTCTTTCCCAACCAAACTAACTCTTATTTTGTTAGTGAATTTCCTTTTGTGCACAATTTTGGAGAACCAAGCAAGAATCAAGAACGAAGACTTGGTTATGACTCCATCAAAACAATAAGCTTCTTTCCTTCTAATTTTTACTTGTTCTTTGAGATTTATTTGAAGCAAATTAAGTTGTTCTCGCTTGTTTTCATAGAACATGGAGATCATTTCTTTTTCTTTAATTCACTTGGAATATCACTTGAAAAGAAATATTTTCTTGAGCTTAAACATACATGTTTTATCTTCTATTCTCGTTACGTTTCTTATTATTACTATGAGGTAAATAGGTTGCTCTTAGGTGATGCATGAAACAAAGGGATCATTCCTTATTTATTAATGTGCCATATCAAGTTATCAATCTAGATAGAACTTATCTCTTAGTGCTTAAAGACTTGTTTCATGCTATTCTTGTTTCTATTTCACAAGATGATGATCCATGGAATAATTGTGATTCTTTAGGGGTTGCTAACCATCATACCTTGGGTTCTCTAGAAAACAATTCTTATGGGTTTGATGGTTCCCTATTTTCTTTACTTGGAGATCTTTGTTTCAAGTTTGAAGAAGACGTAGTTGAACATTTTCAATAACTATTGACTTCTCTTGACACTTATGTGAAGAACCTCGTTGAGCAAATCCTTGCGGACAAACCTTTATTGGTTGTGAAGGGATTACTTGAGCATTTGTGGCCTGGGCTTAAAAATCTGTTTGTGGAGATATCACATAAAACTTTATTTGAAAGGGCTTTTGGTTTCAAATTCCTTCATGTGCATTATAAGGAGTTCTTGTAGTCAAAGGAGTTTGAAAGCCAAATGAGTTCTTATTTTAAAAAGAGTGACACTAATATTGGTGAGTTCTTGGAATCTAATGAAGCTTCTTTTGTGCTAGGAATAGAAGACCAAAGAAAAAGCGGAGGAAAAGGAGTGCTTCTAAGCCAAGCGAACTCTTCAATAAACTTTCTTGCAAACTCATCTCCTTCTTACCTTGGATTTTATTTTAAGGAATTGAAGTTATTCTTAAATGCTTATGCTTTCTATGAGATCATAGTGGGAGCTTTATTTACTATCTTTCGAACTTGTGTCTATGCCTTATTGATGTTCCCTTGTCTAGTTGGTTACCTTTTCATAACTCTCTTCGGAATCAAGTTTTAACTAGTAATGCTAAACTTGAACAGTCTTATTTTGATCTTAAGTGTTGGCATGAAATTCTAGACGTTGTTTATAGGGTTGTTGATTCTTTTCCTTCTAGGTCACCTATTTAAGGTATGATTCCTAACTTTCTTTATTCTTTATTCGTTTGTTGGAAAATTTCTTGTTAAAAGGTTGAAGGGTATTTGTATTCTTTGATTGAAGATCTTCTTGATAAGTCTATAAGGGGAATTGTTGAAACTTATTCTTATATGATATCTTCATTTAAAACTTTTGTGATTGCCTTTAAAGGAATTGATCCTTTCGGAAACCATTTCCAGAATGTAAAGGTTCAACTTGACAATCCTTGTGATGACCCTAAGTTCCTAATTGGATTGGAAGTTTTGAAAGCTTTCTTGATTGAGAATATTCTTGGTTTTCAATTCTATTGTTTTCATTTCAAGGAGTCCATGTTTTTGTTAAATTTTCAAAACAAGAAGAAATATGATTTTGGAGTACTTAAAGTTTGTCATAGAGGCTTTGTGGAAACCATCTTGAGAAAATACTTTTTTGAACTACTTTTGAAGAAGTTGGTTGAGAAACATCTTTGTTATTTTAAAATTTTCATTGAAATTCTTTGGTTGTTTTTCTAGATGGATTCTAAGTTCTAACAGGAACTCATTTTCTATTTCTATGAAACATGAATTTAGTGGTACCTTGTTGTATCACTTACCTTTCAAAGAGTTATTGAAGAAATTTGAATGTAAAGGAAAATTTGGGAAGTCTTGGGATTCTAAAAATAAATAATCTTATACTTTCTTTGATGAATTCTTGGATTTCATGTCAAGTCCTCATGGAAGAAAGGTCTTTCAAATTTGGTCTTGGACAGCTTTTTTATTTTCAATTCGACTCTTGGCCTTTATGTGGATAACATCCTTGAACTTTCTTTTGATTTTGCGAGTCATTGTGAATTGAAAAGTTCATCGTATTTTAAGAATAATTTTGATTGGATGAGGTTTCACTATGTTGCTATCCATGAATCTCTCTTAAAAGACTTGGAAAATGGAAGTTTGAGCTCCCATGTTCTGTTTAAAGAGACGAAGGATTATACTATGGGAATTCATGGATGGGTTTTAGGATTTGAAAAGGATGAAAGTTTTCAATGTCTTTATCCATTTAAGGATTGTGGTCTTAAAGATTGCTTCAAAACATTCTTAACAAGTGTGTTCTTTAGAAGTTGTTTCTTAAACCTCTTTTCTCAAATTCTTGAAGAAACATTCATTGTTTAGAATTTTGAAACTTTCTCTAACCTCTTGTTCTTAACTCTTCAATCCTTTCAAGACCTAAGTTTCTACTATCATATTCCATTTAGGGAAGTTTCAAGAATTTATGTTATTGCGTGGAAGCATCTACAAGATCTCCTTGTTCATCTTTGTACCTATCTTGAAAGAAATCATGTAAAACTATTTTGGTTTGTTTCTACATTTTCCTTTAGGAAACATATTTTGAACTTCTTGGTACGTACTTGTTACGAGCATCATGGATCCTTCAAGGAAGATTTTAATATTTCATTTTATTTTCTTTCATCTGTCAAATTTTTCTAACATTTACGCTTTTATTTTCATCATCATTCTAAAGAAGTTTTGAAAGCATTTGATGAATGGCCTAAACTACAAGATTTCTTTGATTTTAAATATTTTTTTCTTTTTAAAAGAAGTCTTGTTATACTTTGGTGGTATTTGTGTGCTTATTCTGCAGATAAATTGGCCTTGAACTTCTTTATCTATGCCACTTTTGAATTTCATAAACCTTTTAAGGAAGAGTTGCAAAGCTTCTTTTCCTTCTGTTCTAGACAATCATTTGCTTTTACTTGCCATGTTCTTCTCGAAATTGTTCACAGTATTCCTCCTCTGGTTAACATCATTTCTAATATTTCCCGCCTCTTATAATTATTTGAAGGGTACAGATTTGAGGACGAATCCTTTCAAAGGAGGGACGGATAGTATGACCCAGATAATTATGAGAAAATAGGGAGCTTCCAAGGATCGATTATGGTCTTCCACGATCCGGTTACAAGGTCGAGGTCAAGGAGTATAGAAGAGGAAACACAAAGAAACAAGATTGGAAGAGTTTGAAGCTATAAATGTCAAAGGAAAGTGGCCCAAGACCTACCGCCGACGATAGGGTTCTGGTCCAAAAATTGTTTGAGAATCCCACCTTCTGTTGACAGTAGGTCGACGCCTATCGTCACCAGTAGGTCTCGAGAAGCTGAATATATTGATTGATTTTAACTCCTTTGACCCATCATTTTGATTGTTAAATTTATTTAGAGTTGTAATTAATTGGCATAAGTGCCCATTAACTAACCTTAATCAAGATTAGCCATTAAGGTTGGGAGTTAATCATTTGGAACCCTATATATGTATTATTGCAGACATTTCGAAGAAGTGAGACACTAAATAAAATAGAGAGAGTTGAGCCTAGGGTTCTTGCGGAGTTCTTCCACTTCCATGTAAAGTAGGGAAATCCTTTTACATTGTATAATCTAGTGTATCAATTTTGAAGTCAATTAAAGAGTTCCTTTGTCTAATTCCAAATCTTATTTCTTCCTTTAGGGCCAACTTCTATAATTGGTGTTACTTGGAATATTAGGTCCTTCTTGAGTGTGTGGAGACTAGGTAAGTCTTCTTTGAGCCTTGTTGTTTCTCCCTCAAAGATAGGAAGGTTTCTTTGGTTTTCGTTGCTTTCTTTGTTCAATTTTGGCTGCATTTTGTTCTTGGAGTACCATGTTTCTCATCACTTGTGTTCAAAGGAGCCTCTTGTAGAGAGTTGATTCTTGGAAGCAAATTGGATATCATTGAAGCCTAAGGATATGCATACCAGTATACTACTGAGAAAGGTTCTCCGAGAAAAGGCCCATTGATGTAACACCCCCTTAAATGAAATTTGTTCTTCATACCATTGTTTTCTTCAGGAGCAAAATGATAAAAAAAATGAAGAAGTAAGGACACAAGTATTAATATGTGAAAGGAAAATTCCATCTTGATGATGTTTTTGTAATGCTCCTTTCCTTTTTGTTTTTAATAATTGAATGTTGTTGTACTACTCACATTGAAAAAGAATGGTTCTCTTATTACTGATTATTATTCATGGAATTTGGATTGTATCTTATCATGTATATTTGAACAAGGAAACGAGAAAATATATTTTCTCCTATATTAACACTTTTAACTCTTATTTTTAAACTAATTAATTGTACATCGAGTTAATTCTCGTAATTTTTTAATTTTTTTTTGGTGATTCAAAACGTGAAAAAGAACTTGTAGCTATGAAACTTGCAACAAAAAATGATGGTAAGAAATCAGTTCCTTCATCATATTTTTTAAATCTCTATTCAATTGGCATAATCAATAATGTGCACTTTGTCTTCTTACTATGTGAATTGGGTTTTCCGTTCAAAGAATTGACAAAGATTGTAAACAAGTACAGTTTTAAGTTTAAGTAGTTTAACTTGTTAAATTATCATACTTTTCAATTGCGATTTTAACTTAAGTAGTTTAAGTTTAAGTTTAAAATTTAATATTATTCTCTTTTTGTTACTTATAGTTTTCGTGAAGATTTTGGTGCCATTCTCTGCATTATATACATGATAGAAATATGTGTTTAAGTAGTTTAATTTTGTGTTTTACGAGAGAGTCTTAACTCTTTAAATCATTATGGGAGAGTCCTGACTCTTTAAAGTATGTTTTACGGGGGAGCCTTGGCTCTTTAGGTTGTACATATAGTGTTATGGGAGAGCTCTTACTCCTTAGATTGTGTATATAAGTTTATAGGGGAGCCTTGACTCTTTAAATTTGTGTGAAACTGTGTTGATGTTTGTTTTTGTAGCTTGTGTGTGTGGAAAATGTCCATAATACAGGGGAAACTTTACCAAAAACTTACTAGTTTTATAAATAACATATATTGTAATCAGTGACTTAATAATAAATGATGAAATTATAAGACTTTATAATCCTTGTTTCTTAAATTACAAACTTAAATAAAAATTAAACTAATGCCTTAAGCTATTATGCTTTCTTCTTAAGTTTTATAAGACTTTGAAGTACGTCTAAATTTTTAAACTTCATAATCGTAACTTAGGAGTTATGGAACTAACAGTTCATTCTCCTAATCATTTTTAGGAGCTATGGAAAATACCAGATCGTAGTTGGATGTACAGATAAAGAGGGCATGGGATCAATGGTTTTACAAGTTAATTCATTAACGAGGTATATTGTTTTATTTGTCAGTGTCTTGAATCCAATAATGGAAGTCCAAAACCAGTGAAGACACCATTGGTTTATGGGAGATGACAGACGTTCAGTATTCTCTGCAACTGCCGAGTTGTTGTACATTAAGTCTTAGAATTAATGGACTCAAAAGTCGTACAATAATGTTTGTGCATTCATAAAGAAGCATTTTCCATCGGGCAATCAAATGGTCAAAGATTGGTACACGGCACGAAAATAGATATCCGGCTTAGGATTACCTGTGCAAAGCATTGATGTTTGTTCTAATGGTTGTATGCTTTATTGGCAGAAGGACTCGAGATAATGAAATGTAAGTTTTGTGGTAGTCACTGGTTCAAGATATGTAAGAAGAAAACAGGAAAGAAGAGGAAATTGGAGCTAAAGAGACCGAAGAAGATGATGTTTTACTTTCCATTAATTCCTAGATTACAAAGATTGTATGGATCGAAAAGAATTGCCAGGCACATGTGATGGCATACTGAAAGCTCACAGGAGCCTAATGTGATGAGTCATCCTAGAGATGGTGAAGCTGGAAAGCATTTTGACAGAATTTACTCTGATTTTTCAGCAGAACGAGAGAACACGAGACTTGGCGTTTATACGGATGGGTTTTCTCCTTTTGAAATAACGGGAAAGACATACTCTTCATGGCTAGTAATGGTAACACTGTATAACTTGCCGCATTGGATGTGTATATAAAAGAGGTAACGTTCTTGATAGTTCTCATCCCCGGGTCCGAAGAATTTGAAAAGTACCTTGGATGTTTATTTGCAACCATTGATAGAAGAATTAAATTAGTTGTGGGATGTTGGGACCCTTATGACATATCGAAGAAACAAAATTTTCAATTGTGGGCCTCACTTCTTTGGACAGTTAGTGACTTCCCAGCGTAGGTATATTGAGCGGTTCGAATACAGAAGGGGCATTAGCTTGTCCATGTTGTATGGAATAGACACAGTCCTTTCGTTTGCAAAATTGTGGAAAATAATCTTAGTTCGATTTCCATCAATGTTTCTTGCTACCGACTTATGCGAAAGATAGAGGATGTTATTTCCACAATATCTGCTGCCTTTGACGAGCACATGTGGAGACTATTCTAGCATAACCACCGAGCGTACATTCTACTCCTGCCGATGATACCCCTCGTCAGAGCTGTGATGAGTGCTGATCCTTCCATACCTTCATCGACTCAACAGTAGTAGCGAAGACCTCTGAGGTTCTGATCTGAAATTGTAGTAATCACCCCTTCAATTCATGCTCCCAGACCCGTCTTTCCTTTACTCGACCACACAGATAGTGCTCTCCCATCCTTTAGAGCAGCTATACAGGCCTCCCGATTATATATATACATTTTGATGGATGTTTATGTTTTTTACGTTCGATGGATGTTTTGTTGGAATCCGTAGGCAAAACAAAACAAAATAAAATAAAACTATGGAAATCCACCAACAGGATCTACACATACTAGAAAAACTGATTGGATAAAAATTACCTCAATGTTTTGATTGTTCGTTGCGGAGGCGCTGCTTTGTATGCTTCGCCCTCTACTGGTATCCACGCGACGAACTCCTCTACAAGCAATCGGGATGCTAGCCCCTTCTGTGTTCTGAAAACTTTTCAGAACTGATCCTGACTATCTGGTAATCGGTCGTATTTCGGAGAGATGAGGCTAGATACTATATCGCCGTTCTAGGGTTTAGGGTTTTGTTTTTCTTTAATCAGATAAAGGACGGCCACCAAGAAAAGGTTAACATAACCTTTTATAGCTGTCAATATCAAAACCCTAACTGTCATCTAATGACAGTTTAATCTCGTCCGTCTATTCCTATAATCATCCAACGGTTGGATGAGTAATATTAAGTAATTAATTTCATTTATTCGATTAAATAAAAATTAATTACTTATTAACCTACCAGAAAATACAATATAGAATCTGATTCACCTTTTGTATACGTTCAACGAATTTAGATACAATCTAGATTCATTGAACGTGGACATTATGCTCACAAGATCGTCTATGCGTGTGACCCTGTAGGTTCACTTAACATTGGCAGTGAATGAAAATATGTCCTAGACATTTATTCGCAAAACATAAGCGGACTCTAGCAAGACATTATGCTTACCCAAGTTAAGTAAATGTAATAATAACCTAGCATCAGATTTAATATTTAGTCCTTTTGTCACACGATATCCTAATTAAGTATAAAGCATGGATCAAGTCATCCTTATAAAACTTAATTAACCATTTACTTGATCACCAGGCAGACTATTCCAACAAATAATATTAATAACACCTTATTAATACTTATTTGAGCATGGCTATGCATATTTTCCAGTCTTCCTTATCAAGGGGCCCATGGATATCTCTCTCTAAAAAGAGAGGGACAAATCCCTTTCACTATCTCCAATATTCAAGCCATTACAAGAAAATAAGCCAACCAATAGTCATAGTGATCACCTAATTAAAAGTAATGTTTGACTATGTCAAAACATATTTTCTCCCCATGCAAGAAACATTAGGTCAAAGGACACCAGATATAAAACTGAGAAGAAATACTTATAACTTAAACCCATGCAATATTTCTTCTTCACTTTGGGTCATGTCCAATACAATATTCTCAATATGTATTTATGAATTGATTTTATATCTCATATTCATGATCAGTAAAACTTGACCATCAATCGACTTCACACTAGTTTACAAGATGTAATAAACTAGGGACAAATAAGAATAGTATTTTATTAGCTATAAGGGTTTTACTATCAAGTCACATACTTGATGACCAAGAGCATAAAATATAATTCAAAAAATACATGCTTCATAAATCATAAATGTGAGTCAATTGGTCTTAGGGCATATACTAACAATCTCCCAGTTGCCCTACCACCAATTTGACATGACTCTAAAACCCATTGACCTAGTATGACTCTCATGCCTAAGCTATGAGAGTGGCTTTGTCAATGGATTTGCGACATTGTCATTGGTGTCTACTTTGCAAATTTTAACATCTGCACGCTGAATAATTGCTCGAATGAGATGGAAACGCCTGAGAATATGTTTGGATCGTTGATGAGATCTAGGTTCCTTAGCTTGTGCAATGGCTATTGTATTATCACAATATAGGTCCACTGGGTTCACAATGCTAGGAATTACACCTAGTTCTGTGATGAACTTTCTGATCCAAACTGCCTCTTTGGCTGCATCAGAAGCAGCCACATACTCAGCCTCTGTAGTAGAATCAGCCACGGTATCTTGCTTTGAACTCTTCCAGCTCACAGCACGTCCATTCAAATAAAACACAAATCCAGATTGCAATCTAAAATCATCTACATCAGTCTGAAAGCTGGCATCCGTGTAAAAATTTACAACAAGCTCTCCTTCCTGACCTCCGTAGATCAAAAACATTCTTTAGTCCTTCTTAAGTACTTGAGAATGTTTTTTACTGCAGTCCAATGCGGTTCACCAGGATTTGACTAGAATCTGCTAGTCATGCTTAATGCATACGAGACATCTGGGCGAGTGCATAACATGGCGTACATGATAGATCCAATTGCGGAAGCGTAAGGAATCTTACTCATGCGTTCTGTATCCTCCCTTGTGGTAGGACTTTGAGACTTTCTGAGTTTAACGCCATGTGACATTGGCAAAAATCCTCTCTTAGAATCTTGCATACTGAACCTTTTCAGTACCTTGTCAATATATCCACTCTGACTTGGGCCAATAAGCTTTTTAGATCTATCTCGATAGATTCTAATGCCTAGAATACAGGCTGCTTTGCCTAAAACTTTCATTGAAAAATACTTCCCCAACCAAGTTTTTACACTTTGCAAAGTGGGGATGTCATTACCAATTAACAAGATGTCATCGACATAGAGTACTAAGAAGACTACTGCATTTTCTGTAACCCTTTTGTAGACATAAGGTTCATCATAATTCTTGATGAAATTGAATTCTTTAATTGCTTCATCAAAACGAAGATTCCAACTTCGAGATGCTTACTTCAAGCCATAAATGGATCTTTTAAGTTTAAACACTTTACTAGAATTCGAAGGATGAATAAAACCTTCAGGTTGTGCCATATACACATCCTCCAGTAGATTTCCATTAAGAAAAGCAGTTTTAACATCCATTTGCCATATTTCATAATCATAATATGCTGCAATGGCAAGTAGAATTTTAATTGAATTAAGCATTAGAACTGGAGAAAAGGTTTCCTCATAGTCTAGACCATGAGTTTGTCTATACCCTTTTGCTACCAATCATGCTTTGTAAGTGTGCACATTGCCATCCATGTCAGTTTTGTTTTTGAAAACCCATTTACACCCTATGGTCTTGTAACCTTCAGGTGGATCAATCAAAGTCCAAACTTGATTAGCAAGCATGGATTGCATTTCTGATTTCATAGCCTCTAGCCATTTGCTAGATTCAGGACTATGAATAGCATCTTGGTAGGAATTAGGTTCACCTTGATCAATAAGATCAATATTATGATCCTCAGTCACAAGAAATCCATATCTCTGTGGTATCTGAGAAATCCTACCAGACCTTCTTGGCCCTTGTGTCAAAAGTTCAGGCTCAGTATGAATACATGAGTCCAACTGAGTATCCATACTCGGTTCAGAAATGATCTACTGTCCTTGAGCTTCTTCAAGATGGATTCTACTCCCACTAACTCTTTTGGAAACGAATTCCCTTTCAAGGAAAATTCCGTTCCGAGCAACAAACACTTTGTTTTCAGATGGAAGATAAAAGTAGTATCCTTTAGTTTTCTTAGGATATCTTACAAACAGACACTTATCAGATTTGGGTGCTAGTTTTTCAGATAGTGATCGCTTTACATAAGCATCACATCCCCAAATTTTGAGAAATGCTAAACTAGGTTGTTTCCCAGTCCATATCTTATATGGTGTCTTCTGAACAGCTTTAGATGGAACTCTATTTAATATGAATGCAGCAGTTTCTAGAGCATAACCCCAAAAAGAAATTGGAAGGTCTGTTTAACTCATCACAGATCGAACCATATCCAATAGAGTTCAATTTCTGCGTTCAGACACACCATTCCATTGTGGTGTTCTTGGTGAGTTAATTGTGATAATATCCCACAATTTTTTAGATGTTCGTCAAACTCTTGGCCTAAGTATTCACCACCTCGATCTGATCAAAGTAATTTGATACTCCTTCCAAGTTGATTTTGTACTTCATTTTGAAATTCCTTAAACTTTTGAAAGGAATCAGATTTATGTTTCATTAGATAGACATAACCATATCTACTGAAATCATCTGTGAATGTAATGAAATACTGAAAACCTCCTCTGGCTTGTGTGTTCATCGGCCCACATACATCAGTATGTATAAGTTCCAATAAATCGGTAGCCCTTTCACTTTGCCCTGTAAATGGACTTTTAGTCATTTTTCCCAATAAACAAGAATCACATTTTTCATAAGACTCAAGGTCGAATGAAGATAAATGTCAATCTTGAGGGAGTTTTGATATGTGTTTCTCATTTATATGGCCCAAACGACAATGCCAGAAGTAAGTTTGATTTAAATCATTAGATTTAAATTTCTTTGTATTTATGTTATAGATGGGCTTACCAATGGAATCATGTATGTTAAGAATGTAAAGTCCATTACATAAAGAGGCATCCCCATATAAAATACCATTTTTATAAATAGAACTTTTACCGTTCTTAGTATTAAACTCAAAACCATCAATATCCAAACAAGAAACTGAAATGATGTTCCTACTCATAGCAGGAACATAATAACAATCTTTAAGTTCAATTATAAGCCCAGTAGGCAAAAGTAAATCAAATGTCCCTACAGCTACAGCAGCAACTTTTGCTCCATTTGCAACTCGTAGGTCCACCTCTCCCTTTGCCAAAGATCTACTCCTTTTGAGTCCCTGCACATTTACACAAATGTGAGCTCCACATCCGGTATCTAATACCCATGAAGTAGGAGTAGACATATTAATTTCTATAACGAAAATACCTGAAGCGGCAGTCTCACTGGCCTTTTGCTTCTTCTTTTCTTCCAAGTAGAGCTTGCAATTCCTCTTCCAATGACCAGGTTCATTGCAGTGGAAGCAAGTCCCTTCCTTTGGTGGTTTAACCTTGGGCTTGGGCTTCTGCTTGCCTTTACCCTTTTTGGCCATATCCTTTCCCTTTCCCTTTCCCTTTCCCTTGTTCTTCTTGAACTGCCCCTTCTGAACCATCAGAACATTAGGAGTAGACTTCCTAATGTTTTGTTCAGCCTGCTTGAGCATCCCGTGCAATTCATTTATGGACTTTTCCATATTATGCATATTGAAGTTCATGACAAACTGATCATAGTCAGAGGTCAAAGAGGCCAAGATCATATCAGTAGCCAAGTCATGACTTACAGGTGCTCCAAGTTTTTCAAGCTGATCAAAATACCCTTTCATCTTAAGGACATGAGCACTAATTGAAGTGCCAGGGGTCATTTTGCAGCTATTCAACGTCTTAGTGGTAAGATATCTCTCTTGACGTGCCTGCTCTTGGAACATTTCCTTAAGTTGTTTTATCATCTCATAAGGCTCAACTTTCTCGAATTGCTTTTGTAACTCAGATTCCATTGTAGCCAACATGAGACATGTCACATCGTTAGAATAATCCTAGTGCTTACTATAAGCATCCTTTTCGACTCTAGGGGCATTGTTCGCTGGTTGATTAGGGATAGGTTCTCAAGTACATATAGCTTTTTTTCTTGTTTAAGGACAATCCTTAAATTTCGTGACCAATCAAGAAAGTTAGTCCCACTAAGCTTATTCTTTTCAAGCACGGATCACAACGATGTGTTTGAATTGTTTGAGGTCATTATCTACATAGAATTTGCAAAGTAAAATTAAATAAATGAAGCATTAAATTTTTCCTGAAATATTCAACACTTGATATAAATCATGGGTATAAAAATTCATTTTATTCTAATCATAAGTAAACTTTGGCTTAACACCCATAATTAGAGAAAAATGTATTAATGGGATTTACATCTACATGTACCGACAAAATCCCATATGATGTCCTAGGCTAAAAACCGTTTTGATAGCCTAGTTAAGCCAAACCATTCCAAGCATATGGAAATCACCATTTTCCATCTTCCCCTACATAGGTAACCATTTATCTCTTGCTTTGGCAATGAGACAAAATGATGATCCAAGCATGGAGAAGTGCTTATGATCATGGAAGGCATTTTACGACTTAATTTTTTTTTTACATGGTCTCAAAAACCTTCTTCCTTTTTATTTGTATATTTTTTAACAAAACATATATAAAAAATAAAAGGAAATAAACTAAACATCACATGCATAATATATATACATCAAATAAAACATGTCATAGCATGGCCCCAATCCTATATTGACTTCCACGAGCCTCATGGAACTCAAAGGTCAATCTAGGTAAGTCTTCATCTCCATGAGCTTGCCTCCAATGTCTTGGCCTTCTAATCTTGTTACATAGGACAGAAAACATACATAGGAATAGGAAATAAAATTAACCTATTCTAGTAAAGCTTGATAATATTACATCAACGAAAACAACGACACGCAAGCCGTATTTAAAAATATACAACCCATGAACAAAATAAGCCAATCAATCACAAGAGGTAAAGGGCCATGCTATGCACCATGTATCTAAAGATAGGAAGAAACATGCAAAGAAACAACAAGGGGGTTCCGGGGGCGAAGCCCCCGGAAGAAAATGGCGGGGTCAAGGGGCAGCGCTCTTGCGGGGGTCCCAGCCCCCGGAAAGAAAAACGATTTTTCTTTCTAACTCATTGAATGAGTTATTGCCGTCATAAACCCTAAAATCATGCCGCCAGAAATTTTTGTTTAACAGTTAAACATTAAATCATGTGATTCTGCATATTAGTTAAACAATTAAATTGCACAGATTACAGACTGTACGCCAAACAATTTGGAAGTAACAATATTCTGTTTAATTAATCGCATTAATAAGTAAAATAAAATATGATATATGCGAATCATATAATTCAATTTACTCTGATTATTACACTAATTAGAAACCTTACTATAAGGCCGATTGAAAACAACATATGTAATCAAAGCGTTAACAGATAAAATCAGTAAAACTAGTATGTACGAGGCTCTGATACCACAGTTGGAATCCGTATGCAAAAACAAAGTAAAATAAAACTACGGAAATCCACTAACAGGATCTGCACATACTAAAAAAATCGATTGGATAGAAATTACCTCAATGTTTTGAATGTTTGTTGTGGAGATGCTGCTTTGTACGCTTCGCCCGCTACTGGTATCCATGCGACGAACTCCTCTGCAAGCGATCGGGATGCTAGCCCCTTCTGTGTTCTGAAAACTTTTCAGAACTGATCCTGACTATCTAGTAATCGGTCGTATTTCGGAGAGAGGAGGCTAGATACTATATCGCCGTTCTAGGGTTTAGGGTTTTGTTTTTCTTTAATCAGATAAAGGACGGCCACCAAGAAAAGGTTAACATAACCTTTTATAGCTGTCAATATCAAAACCCTAACTGTCATCTAATGACAGTTTAATCTCGTCCGTCTATTCCTATAATCATCCAATGGTTGGATAAGTAATATTAAGTAATTAATTTCATTTATTCGATTAAATAAAAATTAATTACTTATTAACCAGCAAAAAATACAATATGGAATCGGATTCACCTTTTGTATACGTTCAACGAATTTGGACACAATCTAGATTCATTGAACGTGGACATTATGCTCACAAGATCGTCTATGAGTGTGACCATGTAGGTTTACTTAACGTTGGCAGTGAATGAAAAAATGTCCTAGACATTTATTCGCAAAACATAAGCGACCTCTAGCAAGACATTATGCTTACCCAAGTTAAGTAAATGTAATAATAACCTAGCATCAGATTTAATATTTAGTCCTTTTGTCACACGATATCCTAATTAAGTATAAAGCATGGATCAAGTCATCCTTATAAAACTTAATTAACCATTTATTTGATTACCAGGCAGACTATTCCAACAAATAATATTAATAACACCTTATTAATACTTATTTGAGCATGGCCATGCATATTTTCCAGTCTTCCTTATCAAGGGGCCCATGGATATCTCTCTCGAAAAAGAGAGGGACAAATCCCTTTCACTATCTCCAATATTCAAGCCATGACGAGAGAATAAGCCGACCAATAATCATAATGATCACCTAATTAAAAGTGATGTTTGACTATGTCAAAACATATTTTCTCCCCTATGCAAGGAACATTAGAAACATTAGGTCAAAGGACACCAGATATAAAACTGAGAAGAAATACTTATAACTTAAACCCATGCAATATTTCTTCTTCACTTTGGGTCATGTCCAATACAATATTCTGAATATGTATTTATGAATTGATTTTATATCTCATATTCATGATCAGTAAGACTTGACCATCAATCGACTTCGGACTAGTTTACAAGATGTAATAAACTAGGGACAAATAAGAATAGTATTTTATTAGCTATAAAACTATCAAGTCACATACTTGATGACCAAGAGCATAAAATAAAATTAAAAAATACATGCTTCATAAATCATAAATGTGAGTCAATTGGTCTTAGGGCATATACTAACACTCCAGACCATCACCAGCACCTGTTTAGACGGCCCAGCTTCTTCCGGTCCATTCCACATCCAGCTCCTCTACTCCAACCGAATCTGGATTGATGCCATGAGCACCAATTGCGATTGCCCAAGCAGATTTCAAAAAAGAATCCACAAGCTCTTGGAACTAGAAAAATCACTCGAATGAAAAATATTCCCGCTCGACTCTGAGATTATGATTGCAATGCCATTTGGAAGTCTTCTATATCCCATTCTTTCTCTGCTTCCTCATCCCCTTCCGCCGTGTCAAGTACGTCCCTTTATCCAATAACACACTTTGTGGACTATGAAAAATTCTCTACATCCCACAGGCATTTTTTAGCATCTGTAGCAATAGAATCCAAACCCACCACCTACCCTAAAGCCGTATCAAATCCTAAATGGCGAGCCGCTATGCGTCAAGAAATTGATGCGCTCGAAAAGAATGACATGTGGTCCTTCACATCTTTGCCTCTAGAAAAACGTGCACTTAGGAACAAGTGGGTCTTTCGTATTAAATACAAAGCAGGTGGCCCTATTAAACGATATAAAGCATGCTTGGTGATCTTGGGTAATACACAAATGTCAGGTATTGATTTCACAGATATCTTTGCTCCAGTTGCTAAAATGGTCACTGTTTGCACCTTGCTCTCAATTACTGCTGCTTGAAATTAGCTTATCCATCAGATGGATGTCCACAATGCATTTCTTCATGGCGATTTACAGGAAGAAGTTTATATGCGTACACTACCGGGTTTTCGCCCCTCCATCCGAGGACAGGTTTGTCTTCTAAAGAAATATTTATATGGTCTTCGGCAGGCTCCTCTATGTTGGTTTTCCAAGTTTACTACCGCCCTTTATAAGTGTGGTTTTTCTCAATCCTATGCCGATTATTCTCTCTTCACATACTCTCGAGAAAATAATTTTTGATGTGTTCTCATTTACGTGGATGATTTATTACTTACTGGTAACTCTCTCTCCACTCCGAAAAACTCTAAAGCTTTCTTAAATAAGTGCTTTCATATGAAGGACTTGGGCCCTCTTAAATATTTCTTGGGCATTGAAATTGCACGAAATCCTTCGGGTTTATTTTTATGCCAACGAAAATACACATTGGAAATTCTCTCTGAAACTGGCATGTTAGGGGCCAAACCAGCATCCACTCCTAGGGATCCTAATCATCAGTTAGCCAAAGCTTCTGGACTTTTCTTTGATAAACCAGATGGCTACCGCAGACTCATTGGCAAATTAATCTATATTATTCTTACAAGACCAGAGCTAGCCTGCGCGGTACATATACTTGCTCAGTTTATACACGACCTCGCCATGCTCATTAGGAAGCGGCGATCCAGGTTGTTCGCTATCTCAAAGGCAGTCCTGGTCGTGGTATTCTTCTTCAATCTACATCTCCACTTTTATTAACTATTTACTGTGACTTTGATTGGGCTACCTGTCCTATTACTTGCCGCTCTATTACTGGTTATTTTATTTCACTTGGTGGGTCTCCTATTTCATGGAAAACAAAGAAACAACATAGCGTTTCTCAATCTTTTGCTGAAGCTGAATATCGTTCTATGGCAATGGCTTTATGTGAGTTAAAATGGTTGTCTAGCCTGTTGCGCGATCTTCATGTGCCTATTACTCGTCCTATTCTGTTACACTGTGATAACCAAGTTACTCTTCACATTGCCAGAAACCCTGTTTTTCACGAACATACTAAACACATCGAAATTTATTGTCATTTTGTCCGTGATGATTTTGAAGATGGTTTTATTGTTCGCGCCTACATTCGTAGCGAATTTCAGCCTGCTGATATTCTCACTAAAGCTCTTCATCCTACCCATTTTCATCGTTTAGCTTCCAAGTTGGACATTTCGGACCTTCATACTCCAACTTGAGGGGGGGTGTTAAGGATTACAATTCTACTATACTTAGAATTATTATTGGTTTGTTAGGATTCTTACTCCTAATCCATGTGTATTTTGTTTCCAAGTTTTACATAGATTTAATTACCTAGTTCTATTTTGTTTAGGATTCGTCACATGATGACAACTATATAATGTGCATTATTTTACAATAATAGCCAAAAAACATTAGATTATTTTTCCTACTGGAAACTTTCAGTTTTCGATAAAAAATATACTGGCCGATTTTAATATGTACAGTTTGGACAAATTTTATCATGTTTAGAAACAATTTTCAAGTTATGAAGTGACGATTTACAAATATCAAAGGAAATAAAAAGGACAACACGGGTCGTGCATTGATAGTTGTATCACTGAAGTCACTGTGTAAAATTTGATTTGTTAACTCATTTTACTATGATTTATGGGAAAAGGGAATTGACCAATGTCTATAGTGCTTTGTTGAGGATACTGCTTTGTAATGATGATTCCAATTTTTTCCATTTAAAGATTAGAAGTTTCTTTCATAATAAATTTTCAGCGAAGCAAATTTGTTCTTTTTTTAAAAACAATTCTTTAGATTTTTTTATCGACGCTATTTCTGATGAAACAAAGAGTCTTGTAAGTTTTTGTATCTAAGCAAAAATCCTCTTTTAAAGTGATCTAATTGGATTTCTAATACCACCTATTTTAAAGTGCAATTTTGATAAAAATTTTGACTCAGTAACTTTTCGACTCAAAGGAAATATTTGTTTTCTAAATACTTAAATCTGTAAGAATTTTTATTATTTGTTAATTTGGGAGCTCATTAATTTTCCCCCCATTTGCAGATGGTAGTAACTCAAAAAGAAGATATTTTCGGTGTTAAAAAAAGGGTTTCTCGGTGATCCAAGAGACTCATGGGCAGTAATTTTAGTTTATTATAATGTTCTCCTTGGGATCTGATATGTAATTTTGTTAAGGTTTTAGACTCAAGTTTACAAAGGACATTTATTGTAAGAAAATATTTTTCATCTTCGTTTTAATGACAGTTTTTTTAGGCTTTTTTATGTATTCGACATATTTATTAGACGTCAATTTTAATGAACGAGACCTAGTAGAGTGGAGAAATCCATTATCACGGTCGTTTCACGGTCTCCAGTCGTGGGGCATGACAGAGCCATTTACATATCATATGACTCAGAATGCACAAGAAATAATAGATTTGTTGCAAGGATTGGTCACAAGGACAATATGGCTAGAAAGATAGAGGAGGAGTAAAAACGGAGGGTGGCCTTTTTCGACAAGAGCTTTCAAGATCTTGCTGGGCATGTGTTGGAAGGGAAAGAAGAAAACCCTAGATGAACCAAAATACTTTTAATCTCCATGTTCCAATTGAAGGAACCAAGAGAAACAAGTATAGAAGATTACTTGTTAATTGAAGAGATTGAAGACCTACCGTTGGTGGTAGGGTACACCTACCAACCATGGTAGGTTTCTGCCCTATGGAATTCAAGAGTAGCAACCTGCATGGCAGGTCTCGGCACAAGCTGTACCTTGAGCCTCTTTGGGTGTGTTTGACTGCTAATTTGGGTTCCGTAGTTCCTAGACTTGTAATTATGCCGCCCAAGATGGCTATTTTAATTTCTTTAAGTTAGATTAATGATAGGGCTCAGTGCTAATCACCAAAAGACCTATATATGCTCTTATTTCCATCTGTCTTGCAAAATGAATGAAATATCAAAGAGTTCTCTATTTAAGAGAGAAAACTAGAGTTTCTAGAGTTTCTTCTTTTTCCTTGTAATCTGGTGTTTCAATTTATACGCAAGTTAATTCTTAAATTGGAATTCAAGAGTTGTTGTTCTTCCCCAAATCTTACATTCCCTAAAGGCGTTAAATTTCTAGTTAATGTTGCTAGAGATTAGGTGTCACTAGAAAAAATTGACTGTTTACTAACGTCAGTTACCGATGGCTTATGTATCCGTTGTTAAGTTACCGATAGGAAAGAGAATGGAAAGGATGTTTCAACAATTTTGACTAAAAATTAGAGGGAAAAGGCGATATTTACCTACGAAGTATATTATTGGTAACTAATATTATCGACGGTGCTTAGTGACGAGTCACTCCGTGTTAGTAAGTTATTTTAGTTACCAACGGCATTATGATAAAAAGTCATCGGTAAGATAAGTAACCGATGACTCTTAGGTAAAATTTCTTGTCATCGGTAATATACGTTTGTTACCGACAATTTTAGCAACATCTAAGCTGTTGATAATTAAAAATTAAACATTATTGACATTGCAGCTCCAATGCCCAGATTGACAAAACGGGTGTTGTGAGATTTGAGAACTTCAAGAAAGATGGCATAAGGAGAACCCTTTGTCTCTGTTTAGGTGTGGTAAGTGCATAAAGGTTCAAGATCTCAAGGCACGACCTCCACCTCTCACTACGGAAATGCGCGATTCCCTCTTTCTCTGCGATGGATCCAATCTCAATGTAAAGCCCTAACTAAATCTCACCTTCACCAGAAGAGCGAAAGCAGAGTACCATACGATTTTGGAGTTCGATTAGGTAAGGTCAGCTTACCTCTTTTAATGAAGAAGGGTTGGGAGAGGTTTGCAAGACTCGATAGAATCGATTCGACAACTAAGGAAAAAACTTCATACAAAGATGAGGTGGTTTTTAGTCTTTGTTACGGTGAAAAGGGTAAATGATAGATCGATTCCAGAGGATTTGCAAATTGATCAAATGCTTCAAATCTTCAAACCCAAGGATCTTTCGCCTTGAATAGGACTTAAATTAGCTCATCCCCAAGCAACCTATGACCTCTTGAATTTATGGCTATGCCAAACCTAAACTTAATTAGTTTGTGCAAAGAAGACCTAATCTAGACAACTACAAGGATGTATAAATCTAAGAGAAGGAATTTATGAACACACTGAGAACCCTTGGATCTTCCGAATCCAAGTATTTAATAAAATTAATCAAAGGAATGATCCATAGACATACGAATTTCAAGGAGAAATCCTTAAAACTTACCAACCTATAGATAAACTCGTCAATTTCATAGAATTACCAAATTCATCAATTAGTTTTACAATTAGGCTATAGAGGAGTATTTATAGATTTTAAGCTAAACCCTAATCTAAACATGGTCCTTTGGTATGATCACGTACACGCATGAATGCTTGGAGGATTCGAATCCAAATGAACAGGGGACCTTATTAAAGATTGTAGAAGACTTTTTGAGGTTTCTATAATAGTATGCTTCATTCGTATATGAGTTTATTTGGATACCCTATGATCCCTCTTAAACCAGACATTCTATCTTCGATTTCCAAGATGATATATTTTGCTAAAATGGCCATAACATGAGGTATAGAAGTCCAATTAAGCTGATTCAAGATTCATTGGAAGGCTAAAGGAAACAAACTTTGCGAAAGACAGCAAGAGCTAGTTCGAGCATTTTTGAAACTCAAACAAGGAAAAGTATATCATACTGTGCGTACTGCCCAAGAACCACCTTTTGACCACAACCCACCCTTTGGACAGAAGGTAGACCTACTGTCAACGGTATGTCTTAGCTAGGAGACTCATTTTGTGCTATTTAAAGAGTATTTAAACTTATTAACTTAGTTTCTTAGTACCTTGGCTTGTAATTAAGTGGCATAAGATGCCATTAACTTTCCTTAAGTTAGTTTAGGAGCTAGGGTTGGAATTAATCACCAATAGGGGCCAATATATACTCTTTTTCATCCCAGTTTTAAACATTTGAATGAAATATGAATATATGAGAGAATTTTGCAGCCACCAAGGCTGGGTTCCTAGGGTTTTCGTTAGTTTCTTCTTCTTCCCTTGAACTAGAGTAGTTCATTGGTTGATTTAGCAAGAGATTCTTCAATGGATTTTCAAGATCTTTTTATCTTATCTCTTTAAAATTCCTAATCTTCTAGAGGTGTTTGTTCTTTAGGTAATGTTGCTAGTTGTTAGTAGGGCTGTAAACGGGGCGCCCGTACCCGCACGGGTCTGTACCCGTTTTTAGCGGGTAAGGTTCAAATTTTATACCCGCGGACTCGTACCGGTACCCATACCCGTATTTATACTGCTATATGGGTTCGAGTAAGGTATGGTGATGCCCAGACCCGTATACCCGTATTGATAAAATAATATATTTTATATATTATATTATATTATATTAATATATAATTTATAATTTTTTTTAACATATTATTTTACTCTTATCTTTAACCCTAACCTACTACCTCTACCTACCAACCAACTACACTCACATCACATCACACTCACACTGCCTGTCACACACTACAAAGACACACTACACTACTCAGACTACTACTCACCTCACCTCATTCCTCGCCTCTCCTCTCATTTCAGCTCTCTCTCTCTCTCTCCTCTTTTAATTTTATTTAATTAATGTACTATGACGATTTTGTGTATATTTGAGCTTTTAATTATGTGAATTAGAGATGTTAAATGATTTTATTTGTTGAAAGAAATGTTGAGATTATGTTAATCATGTTAAAATTTTTATTTTTTGAATTATACATTGTTTTACATATTTTTGTTTAACAGGGAAATAAAATAGAAAAATGTCATACGGGTACGGTTATACCCGTACCCTACCCTGGACCCTGGAGGGTCGGGTCTGGGTCCAAGTTTCACTATAAGGGTACGGGTCCGGGTCTGGGGGTACCCTGAGGGTCTGGACCCGTTTACAGCCCTAGTTGTTAGGTCTTCTTTAGTTAGAGAATAGTTGGTAGTTTGTTAATTTTTGTTGATTTCTTCCTAAGGGAAAGATTGGAGGCTTTCTATTGGAGGGTTTGGTGCATATCATCAAGTTTGTCAATGGGGTTTCCTCTCAAATCTTCAAATAAGGAGAGAAGATCACTGGGAAGAAAATGAGCTCAATCATCCATCAAGATGAGTTCATACCATGTGGTATCAGAGCCATCTCTCTTTTAGATGATTTCTATGTGTTTTTTGTTGAATTTTGATTTACAAAAGCAAAAATTGAAAGAATTTGAAAAAAAGGCAAGTAGTCTGGAATTTTCGGACAGGACATTACATGTGAAAATATTGAGATGAAAAGATATATCAAATGAAACCCAAATTGCGTGAATATATCCAATTTTAATCCTTCTTTTGTTGAGGTTCTTTAGAAACAAAATTGGGCCGATTTGGACTTGATTTGGCTGGTCGATTTGTTCAAAACCTTGTGAGTGTCTAGGAATTGCGACTGTTGAAAGCATGCGATTAATCTATCTATATCTTGTGTTATAGTTTCTCAGATTGATTGAAATCTGTACATAAAATTATCCACTTCGAGTTATGCATCTTTCTAAACTTGTTTAACTCGATTTGGAGCTATAGGCATAGTGTTATTGGGATTTTAGTGACAAGGTTTCATTATGCTATGTTTTCTTGAATTTTGCCTAGTACTCATGAATTCTTTGAATCCAGCTTTCAATTTATCTTTGTTTTGATTTTATTCTTTTTCCTTGGACATTTTGTGTTACATTTGCTTTTTCTTGGTGGAGATAAACATTTCTTTGGCTTATGCTCTTGAAATCATTTTTTTGAAACTCTATCCCTATCAAGTGTTCGATGAAAAACCTCTTAGACTTAGTTTTCTTGACTCTTTGGGAATTTCTTGTTTGGTCTTCTAGTTGAATTTTCTCGGGTAATTTGGTGGAACTAGAAGCTATGTAGAAGACCTAGAGGGTGGGGATTGAAAAAGGAAATAGAGTGAGATTCTTATTAGAAAAGTCGAAGAGTGTGAGTGAAACAAGAGGGGTGAGTGAATCCATCTCGAGTGATACACTAAGAAAGTGGTGAGGTCCTTTTTTTTTCCTATACTAACCTTGGTTTTGAAGGTCTAATCCAACATATTAATATATATATATATATATCGAGAAGTGAGTGCTACAAGGAACCTAAATAGAGCTCCGAGTAAACAGGTTTGGGAAGATGTGAAAGAATCCATGAGGTCCCTTCAATTTCAACTTAATAGTGTGGAAAAGAATCTTGGAAATATAGAGAGAAGATTGGACCAAAGGAATGTGAGTATGCAAAGGGTGGATACTATGGGAATCTTGGATATCAAGAATTTAATGAAGGCGATTCTTACTACTAAATTGGACAAAGTTGTTGGAAGAGAAATTAAATGATGGGAAGAGATTTTCGAGTGGGTAATGGGAGCTATAAAGGTTCTAGGTATTCCTACATGGATGATGGATATGGGCGTTGCTATCCATATGAACAAGAAGCTAGATATTATGGAAAGGAAACCTGTGAATCTCAAGAGAGCATAACGTCCTTTCTTTATTAAGAGAAGTTTGCCGACCACATTGCTAATATACAAAAAAATATGCCATCCCCTCTTTCAAGGCAAAAGAAAGAAAATAAAACTTGTGCTCAAAAGAAAGTTAGATTTGAAGGACAACTAAGGGCAATTAGAGTTATGTCTAATGAGCATATTGGAAAGAAAACTTCCATTGGTGAACATAGTAGTCCTTGGAGCAAGAATAGCAAAATTGAGGAGAGTGCAAGATCCCAAGAAGTGATGCTAGACAAGAATGATACATGTGAGGGAAAAGAAAGTCATGAAAGAATGGAAAAAGTGGAAGAAAGTGAGGGAATTAGTGTAGAGCATTGTTTTCTTGATGCTATTCCTTCCTTATTTGAGAAAGTTGAAAGAGATGACAGTGAGATCTCGGAAGAAATAAAATATGGAACAATGAAAGAAAAGATAGTTTGCTTGAAGAAAAAGATAGGATAAATGAAGAAAAGGAGAGTGAGAGTGCCAAGGAGAGACATGACAAGAGTTCTTATTAATTTGAGCTAAAATTGGACTCACTCTTAAGTGAGGAGATATGTTTATCTTCTAAACAAATGAATCCTTTTCTTGCTCTTATTTCTTCTTATATGCAGATTCAAGATAAGAGGAAGAGAATTGGAAGGAAGCTTTATCACAACCATAAAGAAACATGAATAAGCTTTTCTTCTAACTCTTTACCTTTGAGCATTGAATTTTCTTTTAAGGAATTGAAGTTATTCTTGAATGCACATGTGTCTCGTGAGAATGTTTTTGAAAAATTATTTAAGGACTCTCTTAATTACCATTTTTCTTACTTAGTTATTTGCATTCTTAAGAGCTCTCAATCTTACATTTTTCTTGAATATCCTTTGATGCTTGGTGATGCCACTTGTGGTCATTCTTGTGATAATTCTCTATATGATTCTAGGAGGAATGATTACTACTCCTATGTTGCTAATATGGATTCATTTGTGCTATGAGTTGAAAACAAAGAAGAGTGCATGCTAGGAGTATTTTGAAACAAAGGAAAGAGATTAGAGAAAGAGCTTCGCAATCTACACGAAGAAACAACAATGAGCTTTTCTCTTAACCCTTCTCTTTTATATTATGAATTCTCTTTCAAGGAAATTAATTTGTTGTTAGAATCTCATTCTTTTCATGTAAGCATATGTGGAAATGCATGTGTAATCTTTCTTGATGGGAATCTATGCTTACTTGTTCCTTGCATGACTAAGTGTTTACCTTCTTGTGTTCCTTTTGAGGAACAACTTGTTGAAATAGAGACTAAATATTAGCTATTTTGCTGTAATCTTGAGTTATTAAATGATGATCTCGTCATAGAGTCTATGATTGCTGGAGTTTTATATTCTGTGCTTCTATGTGGAGTAAGGGTGGTATCTTTCTTGAATCTCTAGTTGAAAGTTGTAGTACTAAAAGAGTTAGTTTTTTTAATTGTTCTTTATATGATGATCTTCATGATAAGTATGTCGAAAAGTTTGTCGAAGATTGTAGTGACATGTCATCTTTTCTTGATACTTTGTGAGGCATCATGAATCTTTTACTCATTTAAACCAACTTTTGCTCCATGTGAATGAATATTTTGAATTTCCTTGCAATAGACATGAATTTTTGAAAGATTACGAATCTTTGACTACTTTCTTGGCTACACACAATTGTGGTTTTCAATTCTTTCATTTGTATTTCATGGAGGCCATCTTGGTTTTGGAAAGTGAAAACAAATGGGGTGGTAGTTTTAAAGTGTTAAAGGTTCATCTTTGTGGTCTTTTGAAATCTACCTTTGAAAATCGTGCGTTTGAACTAAATTTGAAGGAACTTGTTGAGAAACATCTTGACTACATTATCTCTTTCATTGAGATTATTTGGAAAGATTGTTTCTTAAATGATTTGTTAGTTCAAAACAAGAACTTGTGTGTCTTATCGTTGCATCTTACTTTTAGTGGTAACTTGTTTTATTACTTACCTTTTAAAGAGTTCTTGGAGAAAACGGTTTTTGAGGAGCTATGTTTTGTGATCTTGAAAACTTTGTGACTACATTTCCTCGACGTAAAATCTTTGAGGCATGAAGAGTATTCTTCTCTTTTCTTTGGAATTCTTTTGGAGGATGTGTTTTAATTGTCCTTGCCCTTCTGGTGAGAGTTTGTCCGAATTTCAAAAAAGCAATTCCTTAACACCAAAAATTTGAAATCTTATTGTTTTATCATCTTCAATTTAAAGAATGATGTTTGAAAATATCCTATCCATGTGATTCTTTCTTTGTGCGAAAAGGAAATTACATAGATCCTCGTTTTCCTCCTTTCTTTGCTAATCAATTTTTTGCTTGGAGTTTTGAAAACTATAAAAATGTTTTAATCTTGTGGGATCTTAAATCTTTTATTCTCTACTTTTACTCTAAGAGATTCCATGAAAATGTGAGCTTTTAATTTCATTGTCCATTCAAAGATATAGATCTAGGAAAGTTGTTTAAACATTAATAAGAAGTTTACTCTTTGGAGAAGTAGTTCTAAATTCCTTATATGAAACTCCTGAGAGTATTCTTTGTGCTTGGCATGTTCATTCCTTGATTAAGTTCTTGTGCACAACTTTCAAATCTTTTTAAAAGTTTAGTTAACACTTTCACCTTTCATTCAAAGAAGTTTTAAGCATAGAAGCTTTTGATGAGTTTCCTCTACATGAATTCCTTTCTCTCCTATTTGTCCATTTTGAAAGAAGTCGTGTAAGGTTTGAATGGCTAGGGTTAATTCTCCTTTGGAATGTCATTTCTTAATCTTCTTTGTTTGTACACTCTTTTCTTACCATAGACCTTTCAAAGAAGTTGTAGAGACCCAACTTCCCTTGTTATATATTTGACCACTGGGCTTAATTGACTAGTTCTTGGAGTGTTTTATCAATAATGTTAATAGCATTGTTCATTGGAAACATTTCATATGTAATGTTGCCCTCCTTTTTTTTACTTTAATAAGGGTGCAAATTTGAGCAAAATTTATTTTTAAGAGATGGGTTACGGTATGATAATGGATACACATGGATGCTTGGAGAATTCAAATCCAAGAGATAGAGTTAGAAGAATGGTCGAAATAGAGACAAACCGGAATTTCTTGAATTTTTGGACCAATTTTGGAAGAACTCCATTTTAAACCTTTTAAAGAATTCAAATGAACAAGTGATCTTTTTAAAGACTGTAGAAGCCTTCTTGGGGTTTCTATAATTGTATGGCTCATTCGTATACAAGTTCATTTGTATATGCTACGATCCGTCTTAAGTTGGACATTCTACCTTCAATTTCCAAGATAGTGCATTTGGAAAATGGCCATAACATGAGGTATAGGAGTCCAATTCAGCTGATTCAAGAATTATTGGAAAGCTAAAAGAAGGATCTACAAATTTGTTGAAGACTGCAAGAGCTAATTCGAAAGTTTTGAAGGTCAAACAAAGAAAAGAATTTCCTAACGTGCATACTGTACAAGAACCAGCTCCTTGACCACAACTTACTGTTTTGACGGTAGGTAGACCTTCATCGACGGTAGGTCTCGGCTGGGAGACTCATTTTGCGCTATTTAAAGAGTACTTTGATTTATTAACTTGGTTTCTTAGTGCCTTGATTTGTAATTAGGTAGAATAAGATGACATTAACTTTCCTTAAGCTAGTTTAGGAGCTAAGGATGGAATTATTCACCGAGAGGGGCCTATATATACTCTTTTCCAGCCCATATTTAAACATTTGAATGAAATATGAATATATGAGAGAGTTTTGCAGCCACCAAGGCTTGGTTCCTAGCATTTTCTTTAGCTTCTTCTTTTTCCCTTGAACTAGAGTAGTTCATTGGTTGATTGAGTAAGAGATTCTTGAATGGATGTCCAAGAGCTCTTTGTCTCATCTCTTTAAAATTCCTAATCTTCTAGAGGTGTTAGCTCTTTAGCTAATAGTGATAGTTGTTAGGTCTTCTTTAGGTAGGGAATAGGTAGGAGTTTGTTAACTCTTGTAGATTTCTTCCTATGGGAAAGATTGGAGGCTTTCTATTTGAATGTTTGGTGCTTATCATCAAGTTTGCCAAAGGGGTTTCTTCTCAAATCCTCAAGTAAAGAGAGAAGATCATTGGCAAGGAAATGAGCTCAATCATCCATCAAGGTGAGTTCATACCATCTTGGGTTAACCCAAGAACCATTAGGGACTTAGTTAAAAGCTGTAAAGTGAATTAAAATAGCAATTCCCACATAATACATCAGATTACATAAAATAAGTACCCTACCGTTGATGATAGGTACCCTACTGCATGCAGTATGTGTTCAGCACGACCAAATCCATTTTGGACAAAAAGCTACCCTAGATGGTAGGTACACATCCTATCGCTTGCAGTAGGCTCTATTCTTGTCTCTTCTTGAATTCTTTCTCTTCCATTTTGTTCCATTTGTTGCTCCAAGTTTAGGCATTAAACCATAAGCAAGTTTGGAGGGCTTCCATCATCTTTCAAGCCTTTATTAATTTGAACTTTATGCCTTCCTTTACAGTTTCTTCAATTGCCATCATCACTCCTTTAGAATTTTGATCATCCGTTCCTTTAATTCTTCTTGCTCTTGCTCTTGCAATTGGTCCTTGAAGCTTTTCTTCCCCTTCGCCATCTTGGTTCATATCATCCACCCTCCTTTGAAAAGATTCATCCTTGAATCTTGACCTACATCAAATGGAGATAAATCAGAAATAATAAAGGTGGCACTAATATTATACTCATCCGAAAGAGCAACCTTATATGCATTATCATTCACACGTTCAAGAACATGAAAGGGGCCATCGCCATGGCTATCTAACTTTGATTTCCTTTGAGAAGGAAAACTTTCTTTGCGAAGATGAAAGACTACATATTTCCTTCCCAAATTCTTTTGCAGCAAGCTTCTTGTTTGTAGCCTCAATAGCTTCATGAACTTTGGAGTGAATAGTTTTTAGAAACTCTGCCTTTTTCTTTCAAACTTCTTTTCTCAAAATTCCATCATTTAAGGCCATTTTTTTTTCTTACATTCACAAATTCGGGCCTCTTCAATTTTTTTCTTTGCACCTTATGACTTATAACAATCATGTATCAACTTTTCTTTCTTTTTCTTTCTCTCTTTTCTTTTAGCTCAATACATTTACCTTTTTCAGCACAACAAGTCATATATTTTTCTTTTTTCTTCTCCTTTTTGTCAAAATAACATATACTCTTTCCATAACACAAAAAACAATAACCCACCATGGAAGTACAAGTTAGAAGTTTGCATTAAGCTCTCTACAAGATTAAGGGTTAATATTTAAGTAGTTTAAAGAAAGAAAATAACATTTAAGGCTCAAAAGGGTACTAAGGTAAAAATCATGAGATTTGGTAAGATTGAAAGGCACAAATGATTCAAAGAAGGCCTATGACTGTTGTCTCTAAGTCAGATAAGGAAAACGTTTCTATTTCTCCTTAAGAGGTACTCAAGTAAGTTCTAGATTGTAGGGAAGAGATTCATCAACTTTATGTAGCTCAAAAATAATGCAAAGGATTTATTAAATACTAAGAATAACCCATGTGCTCAAGTGTAAGTCATGCAAAAGTTATAATAGATATAGAATATAAGTCCATCACCCTAATTAAAAACAAGAAAACAAGTACCTTTCTCAACTTATTCAAGACATTTTTAAAGAAACTCAAAAAGATTCATTCTTTAAGTGAAATCATTTTTTTTTGTTTTTTTTTTTTCAAAATAATGTAGAAAATAAATAAAAAAATTTAGAAAAAATTGAACAAGAAAGACGAGAAAAACTAAAATAATAAAAAAAATAATAGACATCAGAATAAAATCTTCTTCTCCCCCACATCTAGACCCTACATTTTCCACTATGTGATAAAAGAATACAAAGAGCAGAGAAGAGACAAAGAAGGAATACAACCTAGTAGAAGAAGTAATATTAATGCATGTCTGCAAGAGTAGTGAATAATCTCTGTAATCTCCATGATAATGATAAGTTGTTTTATTACCCTACAAAACAAACACTTCATACCTTTCTACCAATCTAGTGAAATAAAAACAAATAATAAAATAAATAAATAAACAAATAAATAGATAAACAAAAAGGAATTTGGGTTGCCTCCCAAAAGCGCTAAATTTAAAGTCTTTAGCCAGACTCCCTAAATCTTTTCCTTTCATCCAGGATCTATTTCTCCTATATTAAGCTCATGATTCACAATCCAAGAAGAGTTTTCAGGTGGAGCAATGTAGGTAAGATTAGAGTTAATATCCTCAGTGCACTTTAGGTTTTCTTTCTCAATAGAAGTATAATCTTTTGAACACATTAAAGGTAGAGTTTCTTCAATTAATTCATCATTTACATCTACTAAATAGCAATCAGAATTATCTTTTATAGAAGGTTGTGAAGAAGTTTTAAAGATATTTAATCTAACCCTCATATTCATTATAGAGATATCCATGACCCCAGTTCTACAATTAATAGTGGCATTAGCAGTAGCCAAGAAAGGATGACCTAGAATAATAGGGATATGATTCTGAGAAGATCTACCGGATTCCATATCTAGGACTACTAAGTCCACAAGGAAGACACCTTTATCAATTTGAACTAGAATATCATCTATTCTCCCCTTAGGTACCTTGATAGACCTATCAGCTAATTGTAAGGTCATATCAACTGGTTGCATTTCCCCCAATCCTAACTCTTCATAAACAGAGTATGGAAGCAAATTAACACTAGAACCTAAATCTAGGAGAGCCCTATCTATTTTATGATTACCAATAAGACATGAGATAGTAGGGACACCAGGATCTTTATATTTAGGTGGAGTGTTATAGTGCAGAATAGATCTCACCTGTTCAGTTAGGATGATTTTCTTAGAAACATTGCTTTTAGATTTTCTTTCAAAAGTACACATGTCTTAAAGAAGTTTTGCATAGGATGGAACTTGCTTAATAACCTCTAAAAGTGGAAGATTAATTTTAACTTGTTTGAGAGTTTCTAAAATATCTTCCCTTTTATTATCCTTTCTAAGATGTGGGAGTGGCAATAAAGCTTGTGGATAACGAACCTTTGGCTTATATAAAGCCGTAGAGATGTTTCTAGAGTGTTAAAATTAGAGGAAGAAACTGGTTCCTTCTCTATTTTCTTTCAATTTTACTCCCTATATCAATTACATCGGTTTCATCATCATTTAACGCACTATCTTTAATAGGTTCCCCTACTTTATTATCTACCAACTTCCCATTTCCAAGCGTGATTATGGCTTTATCTTGCTCATGATGATTAGTTCTAGGGTTTTCTATTGGATGACCAGGATGTTTACCCTTATCTCTTCTACTTATTTCATTAGATAGTTGCCCTATTTGAGTTTCTAACCTAGCAATAGATTGAGTGTGCGAGTCTACAATTTTTTTCATAGCTTCTAAACCTTTCAAAGCATATAAGACTTTTTCCTCAAAAATAGAGTTTTCACTTTGAGAAGGGTGAGGAGGTACATACCTTTGAGATTAAAAACCATGGAGAGCAGTCATACCAGATTGTTTGTTCTGTTGATATTGTTGCTGGCTTAATTGACCTTCCCCTCCTTGTTACCTCCAAGAGAAATTAGAAAGATTTCTCCAACCTGGATTGTATGTATTTGAATATGGGTTGTTCTTTCTGTGAAATCCTTGGGCTGAATTGACTTGTTCCTGCATAAATTCTGGAAATAGTGAAGCACTATGGCAGTTATAGATAACATGAGAAGGACTAGAGCAAACTGCACAAACACTTTGCACATGAGGGAAATTAATAGGCAATGTATTCAAAGCTAATAATTGATCAAACTATTTAGATAAGGCATCAACTTTCAAAGAAAGATCAACAATTTGAGTAACTTCATACATTCCTCCTCTATTTCCTATTTGCTTAGATGTGCCTATACGTGAGGGTGTGGCCTGTTGTAGTGAATTATCACTCAAATTTTCAAACAACTCCCATGCCTCATCTACAGTTTTATGAAGAAAGGCACTACCATAAGAGAAATCAACCATTTTGTGATTTCTCTCATCTAGTCCTGAATAAAAACTTTGGATTTGCTGCCATTTTGGGACTTCATGGTGAAGGCAACTACGAAGTTCTTTAAATCTCTTCATGGCATATTCAAAGCTAATAATTGATCACACTTTTTAGATAAAACATCAACTTTCAAAGAAAAATCAACATTTTGAGTAACTTCATACATTCCTCCTCTATTTCCTATTTGCCTAGATGTGCCTATACGTGAGGATTGGCATGTTGTTGTGAATTATCACTCAAATTTTTAAATAAATCCCACGCGTCATCTGCAGTTTTATGAAGAAAGGTACCACCAAAAGAGGAATCAACCATTTGGTGATTTTTTCATCTAGTCCTGAATAAAAACTTTGGATTTGCTGCCATTTAGGGACTTCATGGTGAGGGCAACTACGAAAAAGTTTTTTAAATCTCTCCCAACTCTTATAAAATTGTTTATTATTTTGTTGGGAAAAAGTAGTGATCTCGCTCCTTAATCTTTTAAGTTTACCCATTGGAAAATATTTTTTTAGAAATTCCCTAGACATCTCAGCCCAAGTACATATTCTCTCACATGTGTGCAACCAATGTTTAGCCTTATCCTTCAAAGAAAAAGGAAAAATGCGCAATCTAATAGCATCATCACTAACATTAGGTAGTTTAAAAGTTGAGAAAATTTCTAAAAACTCATCAATATGCTAAGAATCAAGCCGATAAAAAGATGGTAACATTTGAATAGTAGAAGCTTTGATTTCAAAGTGATGAGCCTCAATTTCAGGTAACCTATTACCTATTGGTGAGTTATAGGTATTGGGAGTAAAATACTCCCCTAATGGTCGTGGATTGTCAGCCATTTTAATATCACAAGTGTTAGTGATTTCTCTTTGTATTCTAAGTGCCTTAAGTATACGCTCTATCTCAGGTCAAATTCTTTTAAATCAGGAGAGAGTGAGCGACGACCATGCATTAATAAACAAATTCAAGAAAGAGAAGAAGAAAAAAAATTTACTACAACTGATCATGAAGAATAAACTATCAAATAATGAAATAAGATAAAAAATATAATAATAATTAAAAAAACGTTGAAGACAACTACTTTTTTTTTCCCCAAAAACGAATAGAGAAAATAAAAAAAATAAAACAAACAAAATTAAAATATTTAGGAGACAATAACAAAAGCAATTAATTAAACCTTTCCCCGGCAACGGCGCAAAAAACTTGGTCGGAATTTTTTTAACTAAAGTTTTAACCCAATACTTGCAAGTGCACAAGATCAATGTAATACAAAAGTATTAGGATATCGAACCACGGAGAAAGACTTAACTACTTAAATTATTATCTTTCTAAGTTAGTTTTGATAAAGAAAAGAATCAAAGTTTATTATTCCTAAATCAAGTAAAAACTAATAAATAAGATAACTAAATTACAAGATAACAAGAGCTTAACCAAAGAGATGATTTAGAACTTTGAATCCACCACTAATCTATATAACAATGACTTAATTCTATTTAGGAGAAAAGATTAGACCTTTATGTGGTGATCTAGGCCACAAGCTTCGATTCACTAAAGAAATATATTGTGTTTAAATGCATGACGTAATCCATCTAACCATTCCTATGACTTATTCAATTCTATGACATAAATCATCTAAAATTAGCATGAATTATTCAATTCTAAAATCCAAAATATACTTGCAAAAATTACGTATCTCTCATACTCAACACTACAAGAATCAACCATGGATAAAAATATCAATTAAACCAAACAATTGTTCTACAAGAACAATTACAAATAATTAATTGCGTCAAACCAAGAAATTTCCAAAGATATGCAGTCACATAAATATTAGAATAAATCTCCCAAAATAAAATAAATCAAAATCACAGTTAGGATTTTATCAAGATTCTAAAAGTAAATTTAGTTCATGGCTGAAGGGAAAGAAAGAACCAATTTATTTGAAAAAATCACGGCTTTTCATTTCAACTGAAGTTGAAATTCTGCAGCTTCTACTTGCTGGAATTTCTCCTGCTGTTGTAGCATTTCTACTGCTGCCTGCTTCACCTGCTGCAATTTCTGCTTTAGATTTCTACTTGATTCTACGCATAGCTACTGTGAATTGCGGCTTTGCTGCCTTCGCTGTTTTTCTTTTTGTTTTTTCTCTACTACTTCCGCAGCAGCTCCCTTCTCGCTGCCTCCTGCTTCGCCGCTCGCGAGTATCTCTTTTTCTTTTTTTTTTTTTTTCTGTTCTCCCTCTGGCTTTTCTCCCCCTTCCAATTGCTGCGGCTGTTCTTTTTCATTTGTGCAGCTGCCGCTTCTTTTAAAACAGCTTCTAAATTTCTTTATCTTCTCCTTATTCTTTCAGCCTCTCTTTTTTTTCTTTTTCATTCTTTGCTTTGCAGCAACCCTCTTCTCTCTTTTTCTTTCGTGGGCCGCCCTCTTTTCTTCTTCTTCACCGTGAGCTGCCTTCTTTTCTTTACATAGGCTCCTCCACTTTTAATGGTCTTCTTTTCTTTATTTTCGAAATAAAATAAATTAAATATAATAACTATGTTTAACAAATAAAATATTTTTAAGGGCTAATAATTAAAACTTAAGGTGTTTATTTATACCAAAAATGGACTTTATCAATTGGTCATTCTTTTCAAACACAACTATCTCTTTTTCTCTTTGCTCTTCTTTTTCATTCTCTTGTTTTTCAATGAAATGCTCGTTTTCTTTTACTCTTTCACTTTTCTCAAGCTCACTTTCTTTCTCTTTTGAGCACTGTAAATGTTCACTCTCTTTTGAAAAGATAGAGATTGAATCAAAGATACATAATCTCTCTACTAATCTCTCTTTTCTTCCCCTCATTATTTTTCTTTATTTTCAAAACTCTTCCCGATCATGATACAACAAGGTTCCTCTTTGGATGTTCTTTCACAACATCAATTACAATACTTTCTTCAACTACCTCTTAAGCTTGAGAAAGCTCATTACAATTGAAAATTCTTCAATCATTGATGGTTTCAATGTTTCTACCCTTGTAACTTCTTGGTGTTACATGGAAAGTTGTTTTTCTCCACACCTTTTAGCATTTATAATGCTCTTTTCCTTTTTCTCTTGATAAACTAGTCTTACCCTTTCATTCAACTCATTTTGCTCTTCATAAATTTCGCTAGGTGCCAAGGAATTTAGAATGAATCTCCTGCCATCTTTCGTGAAGCTGTAAGAATTCTTGTCCCATTTGTATATAGCTTTCCTATCACCTATCCATGGATTTCCATAAAATAAATGACCCGCTTGCATAGGTGCCACATCACATGACACATCACCTTTATATATTCCTTTAGAAATAGACACCCATACTTCCTTAGTAATTTTGATCTTATCATTATCATTTGACCAACGGTGTATGTAAAGCTTAGGATGTTAAAGAAGAGGCAAATTCAACTTTTGCTTTAAGTAAGTGCTAGCCACATTAGCACAACTACTACCATCAACAACAAGATTAGCAACATTGCCTTACACAAGGCATTTGAGATGGACTACATGCTCATTTTAATTTTTCCTCACCCTTCATAAAAATCATAAGGATTATGCTCATAACAGTCATATTATGCATTATCTCTATCATAACCCCCATAATAATCATAAGAAATATGCCTAAAACATTTAGCACGAGAAGAGAAGTTACTAACTCCTACATGTCTTTTAGGAGTGAAGTTTCATAACCATCATGTCCTCTAGAAATAAAATTTCCATGTCCATGATTGCTTCCACCATAAGATTGACTTCATTGCCACCACCATGATGGAAATTATGCATATTCTTGCAAGCTTAGATTGATAATCCACTTGCTTGCTCTTTGCTTCCACTCTTTCCATGATGGATTACACCAATTGTACACCATTTATTTATTTTTGAAACCCACACCAAAGGTTCGAAAAACAAGAAAAGGACCTCTCATCACTTCCTAAGTGTTTGCTCTCTTTTGATGATCACTCGGTTCACTCGTGTTTAGCACTCCTTACTAGCTTTGATTACAATAGGCTCACCCTCTTGCCTTTTCCAAACACTCTTCACTCACCTCTCTATAAGATTCTTCAAACCTCTTAACCAACTCAAACCAAGAGAAACAATCCCAAGCAAGTAAATCAATAAATGCACTTAGTTTGATATAAGTGGTCAAAGAGGCAAATTTTCAAACACTTGAGGTGTAAGAATTTCAAAGAATGTAATCTATGGAAAAGAGCCAAAAAAACATAATTGATCATCAACACAACATTAGAAACACACAAGAAAACAATTAGAAGTGAAAAACAAAGCAATTCAAAAAAAAAAAAAAAAGGCTAAACAAAGAAAACAAGAAGAAAATTTTTCCAGGAAACGGGGGATAATGACACCTTGTCACTAAAACCATGTTAACTCTACAAATACAAATCCAAATCAAATGAAACCAATTCAGGAAGATTCGTCACTCGACAAGCATGAATTTAAGCACAAATTCCATTCAAATTAAGTCCGTATAACACAAGATATGCTAGGATAAATTTATACCTTTTTTGTAGTCGCATTTCCTAAAAACATTTCAAGTTTCAATAGAATTGAGCAATCAATTGTACTCCAAATTGAGTAAATCTTATTTCAATTGAACCCTAACTCAAAGGAGAACATTTGCATTACAAAACATCAACCAAATTCGCAATTAATCTTTCGATTTTTCAACTAATTTTTGGATTGATTTTTCTATACTTAATATTGCATGATATCCATGGAATTTTGTTTGATCATCAAGTAGTTCTTTTTTTTTCAACGAATTTAAACAACTTACAACACAAATTGAACTTCAGTTGGAGACTGCTCTGATACCACTTTGATGTGAATTTTCAATTGATTGTAAATTTGATTTAACAACTTCCCAAGATCACCTACTTTGATGATGAACCTCTATTGAGGATTTTGTTGTTTAAACGCTCCAATTGAAAACCTATGAGAATCTAAGACTCATAAACTCAATATTTAGAGGGAAAACTCATTCTCAATTTGACAGAAAGAACTTTGAGGAAAATAAGGCCTCAAATTCCCAACTACACAAACTAGAAGACCTAGGTTTAATCAATTCTAAGAACATGAACTCAAAGAATCAATTAAAGACTTGGATTATCAATTGATTTCCATAGATTCCACAATCTAAGCACTCATTTGTCACAACACTAAGGAAGCTAACCTTTAGCAAGCTAACTAAGATGGATTGAAGAACCCTAGAAACCTTTGGAGAATCCTCTCTCAAATTTAAGCAAAATATTTGGCGAAAGCTTAAACCTAACTTGTCTATGGATTAAAGGCTCTAAAACACCTATTAGACTTTTAATTATTGATGGAAATAAAGTTTAAACAAATAATATTCTCCTAAAGATCGCATAGATCCATTCCCATCTGGACCCGACCGACGACAGTAGGGTGTGCCCTACCGGATGCGATAGGGTATTGCGTTCCAAATCAGTTCCATTTATAAATCTATCGGCAACGGTAGGTGCAGGACCTACCGTAAATGTTAAGAACTTGCTCCTTTTCACATCAAAGTTTACCCCTTAAAAAACCCTTATTGATGGTATAGATTATGAGCAACTTGAACGGTTCTTCTTTATCATCAAAGCCTTCACTCCTGTTCTTCATTTCGTTTGTCTCCGTTTCTTCAATTAAAGCATGCCAAGCTTGTATCAAATGCCCTGATCTTCTTGTCCTTGCCTAGACTTTGATCATGAATCGATTCATTAGTTTTGGTCAGCTCAGTTCATATCAATACTTGGATAGGGTTGATTCAAGGGTTCACAATTTGATCGTAATTCCTAATTCTATAATAATCGCATCCTGGTGATTTTTTCCAGGGCTTAAGTCTTCTTTAATTGATTAATGGGTAACTAGCACCATTGTTTGATTAGCAATTGAATTCTCTTCATATGCATTTTACTCTTAGTTTGGGTTGAATTATTAGTGGGTGTGGTTAAACAAGATCAAGTCCTATTGAAGGCAAGGTCCATGGGTGATGGATATGGAAATTTGATTTCATTGAAGATCCTATATCATATCAGACTTTAACCATGATTTCGCCTTATCCCTTACTATAAATGATAATAAAGGCAGTCTAATGGCATCATCTAAAACTCCATCCATCTTAAACGTGTCGCACGCCTCCAAAAAGTTGGCGATGTGTGCATTTAGATCCTGATTTGGTAGTCCGTCGAATTGAACAATGTGGATGAAATTAGCTTAATCTGGAAGTTGTTCACGTTAATCTTTGGCCTAGCAATGTTGGATAAAGTTCCCATGATTGAAGGGCAAGCATAATCAGCCATCGTATTTGTTGCCATGTTATTGACACGAAGGTAAACAAATACTATGAGAGAAATACACACAAAAGTAATCAATAAAGTAAAGTAATTAATAGAAAGACTCTAACAAATACACCACAAGAATTAATGACTCTAAAATAAGGGTACATGAAAGACTCTAACAAACAAAACCCAAAGAAACAAAACAAATCAAAACACTAAAATAATCAAAGAAACATGATTAAAGCAGAAAAATCCTAGCGCTTCTAATGTTATTGTCCTCGACAAAGACACCAAAAACTTGCTGTTAAATTACGTGACTACTCTAAAATTATCACCTAACAGGCAAGTGTATCTATCAATGTAGCACTGGAGAAACTCTCGGGTTGTCGAACTCTAGGGATGGAGAAGCAATAGTAATACCTATCCTCTCACTATCTAGTCAAACCAAATATGTTTCGGAAAAAGTTTCAAAGACCTTCTTGAGGAGAGAAGATTCTTAGAAGAAAATTGACTCCAAGGAGCATAAAGGAGTTCACACCATGTGCTATCAGAGATAATCTCTCTACGAGGTGAAAATTTATGTTTTTGATTGTTAAATTTAATTTATACAAAAGCCAATTGGAAGTAATTGAAAGAGAAGAAAATTTTGAAAAAATTTAGTACAGAAAAATTGATGCGCGAAGATTGAATCAAAAAGTATAGTAAATGAACTTCAAATTGCAAGAAACTTGATTTGTTTGAAAGTTTAGTTCGTTCCGTAACTTTGCAACAAATTTGAGCTGATGTGGTTAAGAAATGACTGAGATATGGTGGGCATACCTTAAATTCATGCACTGTTTTCTTAATGTCCATCTTAGTACTCTTGATGTCTTGAAATATTTTGTTGCCAATTGTCTTTGCTCTGATTTTTAACGTATCTTTGATCAAATTTGTTAAGGATGTTGTTACTATTATGGGGATTGAACACTTTTATTGGCTCAAGCTCTTCAATTATTTTTTTTTTTTAATTCTATACACTCCAAGTGTGCGTGAAAATAACTCTTAATCTTTGACTTTGTATTATTTGGGAATTGTTTGCTTTAAATCCTTGTTGACTTGCTTAGTAACTTAGAAATTTGAAAAGCTATTAGGCAACTCTAGTTGCGAAGGTATAGAAAGGCAATAGGGTGAGACCACTAATGGATCTTGAAGGAAAATTTAGTGGGGGCACACTAACATCTTAATTTAAATAAACATACACTCAGCTCTATAAAATGAATATATCCTTAATAATCGATAAAAGAGGATAAATCTTTTATAATTGTTCCCTGCATTTGATAACTTTTCATTTGTTAACTTTGCAATATATTATTTTTTTTGACATTTGCAACTAGATAATCATTCATTTATAGTTTCCATTCGATTACACAAAGCGATAATTCAATATATTTTTATGACTAATTCCTAAAGAATATATAAGCAGCTAAGTTGGTTTCATATATCAGCTCCTAAAAATAAATTATTTCAGTTACGGTCGTATTTATCATGAACTATAATTAATGTTCAAAAAGCTACATGATTAAATAATAAAATTGAGCTACTTTAGAAACCAAAATAACTATTTATTTTTTCTGTAACAAAATTAAATACACTATAATATAAAGGATTTCACTAGGTGCCATTGTTAGTTATATGCCCCAGACCAATTGACTTACATTTATATTGATTATTTATGAGGCATGTATTTTGAATCGTATTTTATGCTCCTGGTCATCAAGTATGTGACTTGATAGTAAAACCCTTCTTACTAATAAAATACTATTCTTGTTTGTCCCTAGTTTTATCACATCTTCTATTGTTAAACTAGTATGAAGTTGATTGATGATCAAGTTTTACTGATCATGAATATGAGATATAAAATCAATTCATAAATACATATTGAGAATAATGTATTGGACATGACCCAAAATGAAGAAGAAATATTGCATGGGTTTAGGTCATAAGTATTTCTTCTCCGTTTTATGTTTGGAATATATTTTGACATAGTCAAACATTATTTTAAATAGGTGATTATTATGACTATTGGTTGGGCAATTTTCTTATCATGACATGAATATTAAAGATAGTGAAATGGATTTGAACCTCTCTTATTAGAGAGAGATATCCATGGGCCCCTTGATAAAGAAGACTGTAGAATACACATGGCCATGTTCAAATATACATTAATAAGGTGTTATTAATATTATTTATTAGAACAGTCTGCCTGGTGATCAAGAGTGATTCGATCTATGCCTTATACTTAATTAGGATATTGTGTGACTAAAGGACTAAATATTAAAACTGATGCTGGGTTTTCATATATTTCGCTTAACTTAGGTAAGCATAATGTCTTGCTAGAGGCCACTTATATTTTATGGATAAATTTCTAGGACATTTTTCATCCACTGTCAACGTTAAGTCAACCTACAGGGTCACACGCATAGACAATCTTGTGAGCACTATGTCCACGTCCAATGAATCTAGATCGTAGCCAGGTTCGTTGAACGTAATACAAAAGGAATCTGAGGAGGTCTCCAGATTCTGTGTTGTCGCTTATTTGATAAGTTAATAAGTAACTAATTTATTTATCAGATAAATAAAATCAATCATTTAATAATATTCATCCCACCGTTGGATGATTATAGAAATAGATGGACGAGATTAAAATTGTCATTAGATCACAATTACGGTTCTGATGTTGACAGCTATAAAACGTTATATTAACCGTTTCACAGTTGATTTCTTATTAAAAAATAAAACTCAAGAACAACCGTAATTGTCTCTTGCCTCTCTCTCCCAAATTCTGAAGGATTACCAGATAGTTAGGGTTAGTTTTGAATAGTTTCAGAACACCGAGGGGCTAGCATCTCGATCACTTGCAGAGGTGGTCATCGCGTGGATACCGGTAGAGGGCGAAGCATAAACAATAGTGCCTCCACCCTTGCGGCATCAAAAATCGTTGTGCTAGTCTTTCCTTCCAATCGGTTTTATCAGTATGTACGGATACTATTTGCAGTTTCTTGTAGGTTCTATTATTATATTATTTTATTTTTTAACTTGCGGATTCCAACAGGCCAGTGGGGGCATGTGCCCCCGGTGCCCCCAGAGTAAGTCCATCCATGGATGACATTACTTTTACAAAAGCCATATAGATTGAGTAACAAACACAAAGTTTGAGCCAATCAAAGTTGATTGAAACACTTAGGGAGCGACGAGGACCTTTTCTTTCCATTACGTTTTATATTTTGTAGGTATTTAATACTTGTTCAATTCTATGATGCCTCGTGATGAAGAGAAACCCTTCAACAACAAATAGGAATCGTTATAGAGGGAAATGTTAGAGTACTATATCCGCTAGGATGGATAGATAAGAGTCCACATTGGGCCAAAGAAGGGGATTCAACAACCTTGACAACCTCACCCCAAGAAGAATTATGTGAGAAGATGATGTTTCTCATTATGCCACTTATGGAGCTAGAGATGATCTTTATGAAAACTTCCAAAAGAGCTTTCATCCCTTGGGAGCTCAAGATGGATGAAGGTTTGGAACTACAGGGAGAGGAAGGAATGGAAGGGGGATGGTTAGAGGTTTTGCGAGAGAGTTAATGAGAATACCTAGGGCATAAGAGAGGTTCTATGGGGTCAAGAAAGATATGAGATGGACTTAGATAGGGAAGAACAAGGATACTACAAAGAGAGGGAGTTTGGCAAAATCAAGTTGAAGATTCCTTCATTACAAGGCAAGAGTTATCCAGCGGGCTATCTTGAGAGAGGGAAGAAAGTCGAATTAGTCTTTGATCGTCACAACTATTCGGAGCTTAATAAAATGAGGTTGGTGGTAGTTGAGTTCTATGTGGTCATTTTGTGGGATCAATTGGTGACAAATCGTAGGAGAAACTTGGAAAAGCTTATGGAAACTTTGGAAGAATTTAGAACCTTGTTGTGGAAGAGATTGATACCCCCTCACCATCATAGAGATCTCAAATTCTCAAGTAAAGTATTAAGAGTGTGGATAAAGATTACTATAAGGAAATAGAAGTAGCCATCATAAGGGCAAACATTGTTGAAGATCCTGAGGATACAATTTTGTCTAGATTCAAGAGTGGTTTTAACCGAGATAAGCTCACACCTTGGAGCTTCAAACTTTTATGGAATTAGATAAGATGGTTCACAAGGCTATGAAGTTAGAAAGACAATTAAAGGGCAAGGAATTTTACAAGACTCCATTCACTTCTACTTTAAAGCCAACTACATTGAAGAGAGATGACACTCCTAAGGTAGCCTTCAAGGAATAGTCAAAGGGAAAGAAGAGGCCAAGGGTAAAGGCAAGGTAGAAGTAGCACCTAGCCGAGCTAGGGACGTTCAATGTTACAAGTGCAAGGAGTATGGCCACTACTCCAATGATTGTCCTACAAAGAAAGCCATGATCATTGGATATAATGGGGAAATCATTTCCAAGGATGAAGATGAAGAATCTTATGAGGAGTCACCTTATGAAGGAGAAGTCTTGGTACTCTTGAGAGCTCTTAATTCCTAAGCTTTTGAAGATGGTTCAAGCTAACAAAGGGAGAATATTTTCCACATAAGGTGCAACACAAGGCTTGGAACATCATTATGGATAGTGGGAGTTGTACAAACGTAGCAAGTAGCTATTTAGTAGAGAAATTGAGCTGGTCAACCATCAAGCACCCTAAACCTTACCACTAACAATTGTTGAATGATAGTGGAGAGGTAAAGGTTACGAAGCAAGTGTTACTGTCGTTTGGCATTAGGAGGTAGAAAGATGAATTCCTTAATGATGCGGTGCTTATGCAAACTGGACATCTTTTATTTGGAAGGCCATGACAATTCAATAGGAAGTTCATCCATGATGGATTCAAGAGCGAGTTATTCTTTTGAGAAAGATGGAATCAACATTTTACTCAAACCTCTTATTCCTTTTCAAGAACATCAAGATCAAGTAAGGATGAGAGAAAAGGAGTTAGAGGAGAAAAAGAAGAGTATAAAAGAAGGTAAGAGAGTAAAAGAAGAAGAAAAGAGCAGAAAGAATCAAGACGAAGAGGAAAATCAAGAGAGAGCAAAGAAGAGGGGAGTGGTAACAAACGAGAGAAAGGAGAGACTAGAATGAGCTAGTTCGCAAAAGAGAGTGAGATATGTGGGAGATAGATGCGAAAGAGCTGGTTCTAATCCATATGTACGAAGAAACTTATTTGTCTTCTAATGAGGCTATTTTTTCTTTGTGTCAAGCCTTTGTAGGTGTCATCAAGGAGTTCAAAGATATCTTCTCCCAGAAGGTGCCCGAAGGATTATCGCCATTGAGAGGCATAGAACATCAAATCGATTTTGTGCCCGAACCCGTGGTAGTACCGAATCGACCTGCTTATAGAAGTTCACTCGAGTATATCAAAGACAAGTATGGTCTTTATGAGTGCTTAGTCATGCCTTTTGGACACACTCACCTAGCACGTTTTAGAAGATTGATACATCTGCCGTGCATGAATTCATTGGAAAATTTGTTGTTGTGTACTTTGATGATATCTTGATCTATAGTATGACATGTGAGAATCAATTGCATCATATTAGGAGAGTATGATTTATGCTTTGGAGAAAGCAATTGTATGCTAATTTGAACAATTGTGAGTTTTGCTTGGAATTAATTACCTTTCTTGGTCATGATATTTTTTCTAAGGGCTTCCAAGTAGATTTTTAGAAGGTGAAGGCAATAGAAGATTGACCACCTCTGAAAAGTACCACTAAAGAACGAAGTTTTCACGAGTTAGCAAGCTTCTACCAGAGGTTCACCAAGGACTTTAGCACCATTGTTAGTCCTCTCACCGAAGTTATTATAATTACCAATGGATTTACATGGGGTGAAGCTCAAGTAATGGCATTCAAGGCCTTGAAAGAAAAGTTACAGAATGCTCCACTTCTTACCTTCTCTAACTTTGACAAGACGTTTGAAATTGAATGTGATTCATTGGGGGTAAGAATCGGAGGACTTTTGATGCAAGACCAGAAGTGCATAGCCTATTTTCGTGCGAAGTTATTGGGGGATACCTTACAATACGCCACCTATGATAAGGAATTTATGTCTTGGTCAAGACATTAAAGCCCTGGCAACATTATTTGTTGCCAATGTAGTTTGTTATCCACAATGACCATGAATCCTTGAAGTACTTAAAAGGTCAACAAAAGCTCAACAAGAGACATGCGTGGGGATGGAATTCATAGAGACCTTTCCTCATGTCATCCACTACAAGATAGGGAAAGAAAAGGTCACGGCAAAAACTAGGAATATATTTGAGTCCTCTTATTTCCAGCTTAGTTCCACAATGAATGAAATATAAAAAAGTTATCTATTTGAGAGAGAAAACTAGGATTCCTAGAGTTTCTTCTTCATTCTAATCTAGTGTTTTAATTTTATTTAGGCAAGTTAATTCTTGAATTGGAATTCAAGGGTTCTTATTCTTCCCCAAATCCTATATTCCCTAGAACTGTTAACTTTCTAGTTAATGTTGCCAGAGATCAGGCGTACTCTCATGAATGAGGGATAGATAAGGATTCCTTATAATCCCCGTTGATTCTTCTTTTAGAAAGAGAAGTTTATTTTTCTTTGTTCTTCCTGCAATTTTCCTTTGTTATTCCTCAAGTTCTATGCCAAAGCTAAGCTATCAAAGACCATCTTAAGGAAGGAATTGGGTAAAAATCGGACTCCAAGGAGCATAGTAGGAGTTCACACCGACAAATCTTCTGCATATTGAGAAAAATGGCATATCTATATTAACATTGATGCCTCAAAGTGCTGTGGTATTAAAAGTTTACATTCCTTGCCTTTTCAGGTAGAATGTTCCCCTAGCTTTTTCTAAACAAAGGTGCCATGTCCTAAAAATTCAGATGGTAGCATTTGATACATGTGTCATTAATTAGCGGCATTTATACTCAAATGTCTTTTTTGTGACATTTAAGAGTATATACCACAATACGTGTGGCATTTTTATAATTGTGTTATAAAGTGCCACGAAATTATGGGACTATGAAATAATGTATAAATAGTACCATAAAAATATGGCACAAATATAAAATACTACAAAATTATGACAATATATGAAATTTCCTACAGAAATGTGACATAAATTCAAATTGCCACAAAATATGCTACTTAAATATGACACAAGTTTTGAAATGACACAAGTAATTCCACTAAAATGTGGCACAAGCTCAAATGGTACTAATTTGAGACACATAGACAATATGTGTACCTGCGGTAGTAAAATATGTAACTAAATTTTATATATAAGTTAAAATTCAATATTGTATTCTCACTGCAAAAGAATTTAGCTATCTTGACGATTGACTTTTCATGACGAATTTCGCTTTCTCACAAAAAGTAACACTTTCTTTGACAAAATTTTATGTGTTAGGAAACGAAATTTCTTCTTCGTCGCGAAAACTAATATTTATGGTGACGAAGATTTACTTCGTCACGAAAATTTATAAAAATCAGTCGCAATTATTGTGACGAAGATTTGATTTCGTCAGAAAAATTCACACTTATCGTGATGAATCAGAACCTTCGTCAAGCTATGTGTGAGTTCTTGTGATGAAATACTATATTGTCACGATAAATATGACTTTTCACAATAAAATATTTAATTTTTTAACGAACTCATAGCAAAATGATTCACAATGAGTGGTCATTGTACATTTAATATCTTTTTTGATGAATTATTTTTATACTCGTTAATATTTCTTATCTTTAAAATAAATATATTTATTTTAGTTTTTATATTCATAAATTAATATATAAAATTTTGAATAGATTATTTTTTCCTTTAAAAAAAACAATACAACTAGTTTATTTATATATTTAATTCAGGTTCGATATATATAATTAATAAACCAATTCAATAAAGACGTAAATCCATTTATAATAATAATAAATTTGAAAAAGCCAAACGAAATTAATGCACAAAATATTATAATATAAGACCGATTTTATTTATAATTTTTTATATAGTAAATAATCAATTTATGTGTATATAAATACATCATATTACAAGAATCTAATATGAAATATATATATATATATATAAATTTTGAAAGGAAGTAATAAATGAATGTAAAAAACATATATTTGAAATAATATAAATATAAAAACTTTATATTTGTCATTGTTATATTTTTCTAATGTTATTTAAAATTTTTTAATAATCTTAAATACACATTACATCATGATGATATTTTCACAAATTTCATAATGTGTAAGAATTTGGGCTTGGACCTAACTCATTCCAAAAGGTACCTCAACAGGGGAGGACTGCCCAAGTTATAAATTGTAATTTTCAACACACCCCCTCATGCCCAGGAATGGACATCTAGTACCATTTTAGAATTTGGGCTTGGGCCTAACTCACCCTAAAAGGTACCTTAAGAGGGGAGGACTGCCCAAGTTATAAGTTGTAATTATTTTATTTAATTAGCCGATGCGGGATTCTCAACATAATGTACGGATATCAATAGTTATTTAAAGAGTTCTTCATCAATTATAAATTCAAATATTAAAAAGAAGTTGCAACTCCCGTTTCATAATATAAGGTTAAGTTATTTTTTTACACAAATTAGGAAAAATATGAAATTAATGTGTTTTTTATATTAAAATACCTAAAATACTCCTTTATTAATTTATTTAAACTATATCCTTCAATGTTTTATCTTCTCTTTCCTCTCTCAATATTTCAAGGCTTTATCAAATATGAATAAGTTAAAGTTTTGAGAAGTAGATAGCGATACATTTATTGAATAGGAGTATTCATGGGAAAGAAATCTATAAAGGGAATTTAGTTTTATATTATAAAATACCAAATATGACAACTTAGCCATGCATTATGTATTATGTATGGAGGGAGGGAAATAGTAATAAATAAAATAAATGGGGATAATTACACAACGTATGACTTGGTGCACTGGAAAGTCAGGTTCCACGTGGAGGATAGGTCTTGCATTTGAGACCCTCCGAAACAAGTTGTTTCCCTTAAACACATTTTGACACAATTTATTTTTCTTTTAGGATTTATAAGTTTGTATTACAAAATTTATTTATATATAAAAATATAAAATACTTAAATTATTATTTTATTAAATATTTATTTTTAAGAAAAAATTGAACTTTACCTAATTAAGAAATTTACTAAGGTTCATACGTTACATAAAATTTATGAATAGCAATATTTTAGATAAAAAAGAGAAAATGATGTAGTGATATTTTTTATATTTTTTCATCTTATATTTTGTGTAACAAATTATAATATTTAATTTCAATTATTTGATCTCTCTAAAAATTTGTAAAAAATTTACAAATAACGTTTCTAATGGTAGTTTTGTTAAAACTATTTTCTACATTTATGATGTGTACAATATCACTATATACTTAAAATAAAAATGGAAAAAGGTAGATAAGTTATTTTAGAGATTGAAAATTTTGGACCTAAAATTTGCATATATATATTTTTTTAAAATCTCTATAAATATAAAAAAAATTAGTATATTTATCTAAAACATTATTTTTTATTATTTAGTAAAAGAAACTTACTTAATACATACAGTAATATTAAAACTAATTCAATTTTTTATCATACAATATAAATTTAATTTATTAATAAGCTATTATGAAAGTGTATGGTGTTCATTGGTCAAACGCTTGTCGTGATATGGGATGGAAGATCACATGTTAAATCTCACGAAATGCAATTAATAGACTTGAGTAAATACCTTAGTTCAGGTTGGGCTTTTATGTGTTAAGGTTTTGTCCGGATTCTAATTTTTTAACAAATTAAAATTTATTTTATTTTATTTGATACAATTAAAACAATTTTACAGCATTATAAAAAAGTATCACAAAATATACTATATTCGCAAATGTATTTATGGCATTAAGTAAGTATCACATAAAGTGCCGCCAATATATGTGTAGCATTTATAAAATGCCACAAAAAATGACACCACTTTTGGTGGCACTTTCATGAAATGACACAAAAGAGTTTTCGTGGTATTTAAATGGCTTTTGGTGACCCTTAATGGATTCCTCTAAAGCCCAATTTTGCCATAATGTGTTTTTCTTTAATAAACCTTTCCTACATAAACACTTTAAAATAGCAAGGACAACTAAAAAAAAAAAAATTAAAGACAAAATAATAAACAAATAAGAAGAGTAAAGGGAAGGAAGAGAACCCAATGATTTATAGTGGTTCGACACCGGCAAAGGTCCATCCACTACCTTGAGCCATATCAAAGGATTTATCAATCTCACACTAGATCTTTTTTCACAAAGACGGTAGGAAAATATCAATCCTTATATAAATGAATCACCCCAAATGGGTTTTACACGTCAACCACTGAAACCTTACATAACTACAAGGATCACCTTATCCATTCGAGTTTTACTAATACATACTAACCTTCTACACACTCATAGGATAGAATAAGAGATAAAAGAATCATACTAATTGTGCTAAATTACAACAAAATAAAATACCAATATCTGTTATCACTTTTTACTCAACATAACATAATAATGCTCAAAACAATTAATGACATGACTTTAAAAGAAAAATAGGAAATATCTAGGCACAAAAGCTGAGTGATTACTTTCTAAAATGGAGGTCTTGTATTAATATGGAAGCTTCAACCATTTAGAAAATAGCTAGAAAAGGTCAGTTTTTACTTTCTCCTGACAGGTTCGGACATCCGAACTTTCAAGGTGCCTTACGAACTTGTCATGTGGACCTTCAAACTTTACCCAGAAATATGAACTTAGGACGTCAGAGGTTTAACCCTCTACTTCCAAACCTTCAATAAGAAACTTCTTCCCTTAATAACATCGGACGTCCAAACCTTAGTTCTTATTACCAAAAATTGCCTATTTACTGATGGAGGTCAGCGACAGAAACCAGAATTCCTCGATAAAGGGACAGGTTACCGGCGGACAGTATGAACTAACAAAAGTTTTATAAATTTTGACAAAAAGATTAGAGAGAAATTACGTGCCACAAAGTAATAGGCCTTACCAATGGAATATTATGTCAGTTATTACAAATACCGAAAGTACAATAGCGACGAATTAGGTGTCATCAGTAAGTTATTTTACTTACCGACGAAGTTGCCGATCCTTTTCCTTTCGTTAAGTACTAATCTTATAATTTCCGTCGATAATTGAATGCCAGAATTACAAAATCGGGCAAATCCTCCATTTACCCCAAACCTCTCAATCTCAGAAACCCTCTCCCATGAAACCCTCCTCCCATTCCTGTTCCTTGCCGATGAAGACCATCAATGCAAGTGCCTCGCTATCGCTAACGTCCACCACCATCACAACTGCCTCTGTCGGAGGTAAGAACTGATTTCTCCTCTCTCTCTCTTCTCTGATTTTTTCTTCTCTCTCCCTCTCTCTTCTCTGATTTTTTCTTCTCTCTCTCTCTCTCTCTCTCTCTCTCTCTCTCTCTCTCTCTCTCTCCTCTGATTTTTTCTTCTTCTTCTTCAAGTAAGAGCTATTGTAAGTCCACAACCTCTACTCTTGTTGGACGCTGCTGCAGTTCACCGAATACAGCTGCTGCTCTGCTCACCGGCCAATTCATATACCTGCTCTACAGTTTTAAATAATTTTTTTATTTTAGAAGTTGATTTTTTTTCATTTTAATGTATAGCATTGTGTAATTGGCGTCAAATTAAGCTTTCCATTATTTTTTTTTTTTTTTGTTTTCGGCAGTTAAATGTTTAATTGGTACTTAAAGTTCCCTAAATAAAAGATAGGTTTAAGTAAATAATGTTTGATATGTTAGTTTTTGTTTTTGGGAACTGTATTTGTAAGAGCAGAATTAATAGTTCAAAGTTCATTCTTGAAATGAATGTTACACTATGGTTCAGCATACAGCTACAGAGTTTGTTCCATTTTTTTTTCTTTTATAATTTTCTCTGTTGTGTAAATTTGTTTGAGGGTAGTGTTATGTATTGTATTAATGTTGCTAATAAATAATTATGAGCTTTGATATCGAGTATTGTTGAGAATCTCACATCGGCTAATTAAAAGAAAATAATTATTCTTTATAAACACTTGTGTAGTCCTCACCTCTTGAAGTACCTTTTGGGGTGAGTTAGGCCCAAGCCCAAAAATTCTAATATGGTATCAGAGCAAGTTGTTGGGCTGCCCGAGTTGGGCCACCCGCGCAAATGTCCAATCCTGCAAAATTCCACGCACCAGATGTCCATTCCTGGGTGTGAGGGGTGTGTTGAGAATCCCACATCGACTAATTAAAGAAAATAATTACAACTTATAAAGACTTGGACAGTCCTCCCCTCTTAAGGTACCTTTTGGAGTGAGTTAGACTCAAGCCCAAAAATTCTAACAAGTATCTATATTTTCATCTTTGAAGTTTATTGTTTTTTTAAAAGATTAAACTTGTCCATATTTACTGTAGAATCGAGTGTTGACAATTCGTCATTTATTAACAAAGTTTTTTTATTGCATTATTGTTTTATATAAATTCGAGTTTGGCTTGTTATGAATAAATTATAAATCAAATTTTGAATGATTTACCTGTCAAGTAATAATTTAACAATTTGGTTTATAATGCTTTTTCAAAAAACAAGAAAAAAGTTAATGATTGTCCGACCATCTGGACAATGAGGGTCAAAGGAAAAGAAAGTCAGAAATATTATCGATTTTTGTTCAGTTAATTAGTTTAATGATCTCAAAGGCAATATTTTTCTTGGCTTATTAGTGAAAACTTTTGCCATTTTGTGACTTACAATATTAATTCATATTCTTTTTTTTAGGCTTTCATCTTAAATTCAAGTGAGAAATCTTTAAGAAGGATTGATGTAATTGGTTAATCTAGAATGAGAAAAAGGGCTTTCGAAAGAAAACAAAAAATGGAAGTATTCATTCACATTATTCTTAAATCATTAGTAACAACTTATTTAAAGACTTTAAGAAATGATCATTGTTTCTAATGAAGGAATTAATGAAGCATTCTTGGAGAGTTTTGGTAAAATATGTAAAAATAATTACAATAATAAAATGATTCTAAACATGAATTGGAGTTTAATTATTTGTTTGTTCTTAAAATAATGTTAAAGAACATGAAATGAAGAAGAAATTATTGGCCACAATCCAAAATCGTTTACGTTAAAGATAAAGAAATTAGAAAGGAAGAAGAGATTTCTTCTATTCATGAATAAAACTTGACAATTTTGAGATTCTATTAATAGAAAGAAAGAGTTTAAGTTTATGTTTAAGTTAAGTAGTTCAACTTTAAGTTTAAAATTTAATATTATTCTCCTTTCTTCTTATGTTTTATTTTTTAGGACTTCGGTGTCAAACAGTTCAGGAATGTGTTTTAGTTTAAATATTGTTTTACGGGGAGCCCTAACTTTCTAAGTTATATATGGAGTTTTATGGGAAGGCCCTGACTCTTTTAGTTTTAAATATTGTTTTTCGTAGGAGCCCTCTTTCATTTTGTTTGATTGTGTTTGTTCCATTTTTGAGTGGTCTATGTTCCTGGAAAATGTCCATAATACAGGAGAAACTCTTCCAAAATATTTTTAAACTTATTAAGAACATAGATTTTCAGGACCCCAAAGATCATAGTGCACATAATCAAGAACAGCAATGGATTTGTGTGTGCCCACAGAAAAGCTGAGTTTATGTTCTTTGCCATTTAAAAGATTTTTTTTTTTATAAATAATGCAAACTTTTTTCACTAATGTGGCCAATCCAACAACGCCACAACATGGTTTTATCAGAAACAGTTTTAGAAAATAATGCAGTTGATTTACAAACAGTTTTTCCAAGTAAGATGTAGAAACCATCTATATTAAAACCTTTACACATGACTAGAGACCCTTTTACAAACTCGTAAAATCCCGTTTTTAGATTTATACGAAAGACCATTTGAGTCAAAGACACCAAGTGAGATTAAATTCCGTCTATGATCAGGTATATACCTCATCTTAGTTAGTTTTCTAGTCATATCATCATACATTTTTATAAAAAAATTTCCAATTCCCTTGACATGACAAAACTGATTGTTTCCTGTAAAAACTTTTCAATAATCAAGGGGTTTAAAATCAGAAAACCAATGCTTATTGGTTGTCATATGAAACGTGCAACCAGAATCAAAAATCTACTTTTTAGAGGTACATGGGGAAGGGGAAACACATGTCACTTCAAAAAGCATAGAATTACCATCTAGTTCAAAATCGTGTGTTTTTTGTTGATTTTATCCTTCCCATTACTTCGTTTACGTAATTTTTTTATCTTTGGTTCGTTTAAAATATTTGTTTTTCACATGACCATCTTTTCCACAATAAAAATAATTCACTCTATTCTTATCTTGAGATTTAGACCTCCCTTTACTTTAGAGCGGTGGCAAAGAGGCTCTCTCCGGTCAACCCTCCCTCGCACGAAAGATTCTCTCCGTTTGTTTTGTTTTCTTTTCACAAGTCTAAATCTTTTGATTTCAAAGCGTTTTTCACATCAGAAAGAGTCAAGTTATCTCTACCATACTTAATAACATATTTCACATAATTAAATGACTCAGGCAAAGCATTCAATAAAATAACAGCAATTTTTTCATCATAAATGTTTTCTCCATATTTTTGAGCTCTAAAACAATTTTGTTTAAATCATCCATGTTTTCAGAATGGGATTTCGATCCATACATTTTGAAGCCAAAGGGTTGTTTTTTTCAAATAGATTTTGTTTGATAAAGACTTTCCAAAATAAAGTTTTTCAAGTTTTATCCAGATTTCAAAAGCATTGTCTGTTTCACTTATTTCTCTTAAAACATTATCTTTTAAATGCAATGTGAGACAGCTATGTGCATCACCAAGTTTTTCAACTAGTATTTCTCCTGTCCAAGATTCCAGATACTTGTTAGGAGTGGAAATAGCGGGTGCAATTTTATTTTTGACTGAAACAACTTTCAATTTTTTGCGCCACATTACAAAGTCAGATTTTCCATCGAACTTGTTTGTTTCAAGTTATTGAACAGACATATTAAACAATAGCAAACATGAGTAATGTCCGAAAAATGAAAGATTTGAGAAATTTTTTTTTACAAAAGCAGCCCCAAAAAACAATACAGCTAGAAAAACTGGCAATATGCAGATAATGAATACACAATAGATCAATCAGATAATAAAGGCTGAGCGACAGCCACAAAATAGGTCAACAGAGAAATAGTATAGATAATTACAGGTTGAGCAACAGCTCCCAAACAGATAATGGAACAGTCACAATGATCACGGACAATAAAAAAAAATTCGCAATCGAACAAGGAAATCACCAAGACACAAATATTTGAAGTCTCAATAGGAATTAAGCCAGGCTTGGGTTTTGGTTTTTCAAAGGAAAAACAGAAATCACATAAAATTTTGGTCCGTAATCAGAGATACAAGAAGCAGAATATGTATATATTAGGACAATAAACTTTAATAAAGGGGAAAATAGAAACAGTAATAGTGACCTCTGCTAGATTCACGGAACTCAGCAGTTCCCGTAAGTTTGGAAAGCAACCTGGAGGTTCGGATATCGTCTGTGTCACAACAGGAATGTAACAGACACCAATCACAGCTTCCTTTTGTGCTCTGATAACACTTGTTAGGAAGAGACGAAGCTCTGTTACATAAATCACACCTCTACAAAAGAACTATTACAAGCAGCAGAAGAATATATATATATATCTAACTAATCTATTATAAAATTGGATGATGAAACTGGATAACAACTCTTTAAAGAAAGACCCTTCAAAATGAATAAGGTATCCAACAAATGGACTACCTATACTTCTTCAAGTACCTACAAAACAGATTAACCAAAACAGGATAAGATTGGCAAAAATCGGAGACAAAACTGGACGACCGAATGTAAAAACAGACGTCCAATTCTATAAATCGGACGCCAACACAGAAAAACCGGACAACCAGTTTGTGTGTAAAAAGGAGAACAGAGATATTCGGACGATGAAACCATATGAGGAAGGGCAAAGCCAGATGACCGATTTTGCTGTATTTTCATAATATCCATAAAACCCTCAAATTAAGGATGAGCCTCACACAGAACAATCTAATCACTCACTCTCGGTTCTCCCCTTCAATAACTACCTATGCACGCAGTCAATTATAAACAACGACTAGCGGCAGCAGTAACAGAAGAATTCACAGAGAACAGCAGTTATAGAGGAATAAGAAAATTGTAGAGAAGAAACAAAAGAGAGAAAAGAAGAAGGCTACACAGATAATCGATCACCTCATCTGTCAGTCAATCATGTTTTACTTCTCTTTCTCTTCCTCTCAAAAGAAATGGAAAGGATGAGATTATTTATATAGTTTAAAGGCAGACTTATTCAACAACAGAACGGTTATCTGCAAGGAACATTGAACAATAGAAAAGCCATATACTTGGAAGACTCTTTCAAACAGAAAGAGGAGCAACAGCCAAGTCACCTAGGAAGGCTCAGGGGGAAGATTGGGCTGTTTAGCAACCTTGGCCCGCTTGGCATCTTGGACCAACAAAATAAACTCATTCTATTGGGTTTGTAAGGCTCAGTCCAATTCATCACAGGGAAAAAGAGAAATGGTCTAGAAAGAAAAAGAGGAAAAAAATGTGTGAATACAGGCCCAAGTTGGCTTACAAGAACCAACAAAGACCTTAATTCCTTAAAAGAAACTTCATGGTGAAAAAGAAGGGTTAAGAAATGGGCTCATTGGTAAGTCTTCAAGACAAATACGAAGCTCTTTCTCTAAGCTCCTTCCTCTATTTTCTATTCCTTGTACACAAGAAGCATAATTAGCAACATCATCATACTACTCATCAACTCTAGGAATTACACAAAATAAGGAATTAAACTCTATGAATTGTTTCTTTTTGAATAACGTTCCAAGAGAATTGAGAAAGTAAAATTGATATCCATTTTCCATAAAAACAAGTGACAACAATTTAATTTCCTTAAAATGAATCTCAAAGCGCAAACATAAATTACAAGGAAAGAAGTTTATGGTCTTAATGGACTTGTAAGCAAGCTTTCCTCCTTTGTTCTTTCTTGAGTCTTCAAAATTCTGCATATATAAGGATTCAGTAGCGAAGAAAGAGTTAGTTCTATTAGCATAGAAATTAACTTCCTCACTCTTTTCAAGTACAACTATCTCTTTTTCTCTTTACTCTTCCTTTTCTCTCTGTTGTTTTCAATGAAGCACTCATTTTCTTTTATGTTCTCTCTTTTGTCAAGCGCACGTTCTTTCTCTTTTGAACATTCAAAATGTTCACTCTCTTTTTAAAGGATAGAGTTGGAATAAAAAAGATACATAATCTCTCAACTAATATCTCATTTTCTTCCACTCTTTCTTTTCCTTTAATTTCAACTCTCTTCTCACTCATGATACAAAAACCCTCTTCTCACTCATGATACAAAAAGGTTCCTCTTTGGATGTCTCTTCCACAACATGGATTTTAACTCTCTTCAAATTTAGCATGTTAAAGCTCTTTGACCTTCGGAGACTTTTCCACCATTGATGACTCCTAAATTTAACCTTTGATTGACCTTGTCCTTGTCCTTCATGGTTTACAACTCCACATTTAATCCTCAATGCGTGCTTCATTAAGCTCCAAGTCTTGATTGGTTGCAATTCCATTCTCTTTTAATTTTCACCTCATAAGAGAAAAACTTTAGCACCAATTGAAACTTCTGTTCTTCTCTTATACATAGAAATAGAACAATGATTCCACTTCTTTCTCCCATACTTCATAATCATAAGGACCAAAAGTTTCCCTCATAAGAGGTAATTTCAAATTATTGTAACAAAGAGATCTTGATATAGTTCTCAAAGGTTGAAAACTTTTTCTACAACTATACCCTCCATAGCTATAACTATCATTATGCACATTATACATGTTCTTACTACCATAGCTATGCTTATAAGGATCATAACTAGCACGGTATCTTTTGACATCCCCTCTTCTTTTATGCCTCACATCTATTTTCATATAATTCCCTTCATTTCTAACTTCATTCCTTGGAACTCTCTTATAAGATCGAGCATTATAATCATTTCTAGTTCCAAGTCTATTGCCCTCATAGCAATCATAAGAATTATTATGCTGAAAAGTTCTAACATGGGGAGAGAAGTTACCATATCCCCATTGCGTATGAGAAGTGACATGCCCTCTAATGTTGTTTTGATCTCTATGCTCCATAGAAAGATAAGTAATGTTCCCTCTCATTTTCTTCATGTCTTTTCTCGTTAGTTGAAGATCTTCAATGATAACCTTCATTGGATCCAAATTGGAATGAAAAATTCCACTATTTCTTTCATTGTAACGTAGGTAATTGAACTTCCATAGACATGATTAAACCTGCAAAATAAAACAAAAATAACAAAAGAAGTGCCTCACAATCACTCTCTAGTATACACTTTTTTTATGGTCACTCAATCCCCTCGTGTATGTTCTCTTTAAGGCTTTTGATAAAACAAGCGCACCCTCTTGCCTTTTCCAAAGTCTCACCTCACAAGAGTTCGTTGAGCCTTCAAGCTTCCTCCACCACAACCACCAAAAGCAATAAAAAAAAGATAGACTTTAATTAAACACTTCGTTGAGGTAGTAAAAGAAGTTCAAAGAGAAACATCAACAAACACTTAATGTGCAAGAGTTTCAAAGATAATCTAAGAATAATTAGAGCTAACAATATCAATTTGATCACCACAAAGAAGAAGAAAACACTAAAAGAAGTCTTAGGATCCAAAAATAATGAAACACTACAAGAATACACCTAATTACTGACAATTTTAAATGTCACAGTAGGCATATATGGTGACATTTAACTTTTACAATTTTAAATTGTCTCCCATAGTGATGTCAGGATAGATCCCTAACATTTAGTGTCATGAACATATGTCATGATACTTATATTTTTTGACAGTTACATATAATACACTTAAACATTTTACCGTCCTTTGTTTGTGTCAAGAAAAAAGTTTTAACGCTCCAAATTTGATTAATTTATGTCGTATGAAATGCTACCGTAGATATATATTTTGGCATATATATGTCAACAATAGTTACATATCGATTTTTAAAGTGCAATATATATAGAGAGAGTGGAGAGAAACAATTGTTCATTAAAACTAAACTAATATTGTCATACATAAAATCAATAATGAATATTTATCTACTAGTAAAAGGGTCCTAGAACAAGAAATAATTTAAGAAGTATCATTACTTCATTCTATTCTAAGCAGAGAGATCGAGGCATTATATTCTAAGAAATATAGAGATAATTTCTCCAAAACTGCTTGAAGTGTTTAACTTTCTTGTCAATGCATCTCTTCCTGCAAGAACAAGTGTAACACATAAGCATTGGAATGCATCCTAAAGAAATAGAGTACAATACAATGTACTAGCAAATTAATGTAGTAATTTTAGCTTCATACGAACTTAGACAACCTTCATACCTTTTCATGGAAAAGATAACAAAGATAAACTAAAACACCATGGAACAAATAAATGTCTTGAACTGTGTAATAATGTGTATTGTTTTATACTAAAAAACTGTTCAAGTCGTCTTGGCATTGAGTGATCTTAATCACAAATCATGATATTTTACTTATACCCATCCTATTTAGTATAACAAGTTAATAATGTATAGCATAACAAGTGACATCACGATTACTCGCTTGCACTTCAGACAAACATGTTAGTTAATAATCAAGGCAAGACCTTTAATAATTCAACAACTATATCGAAACAAATATACCCTACGCCTTTATACCCATATATAGGATAACATTTTACTATCTGAAAACAAAGTTAAAAGTTCTTAATACCATAATCTTTTCTTTCACCAAAAATGAAATGCGTGTACCACAAGAATGGAACTTAAAAATAGCAACTGTAGCGTTACTTTAAATGTAATAGTATAACAATCGCTTCTACAATTATATTTGGAGACAAATTACCAAAAATCCCTCAATTCAATTAGTAAAATAACAACTTCTCAGAAAATAATGCAAAGTACAAATCAAAAAACTTTTGCTACTACACTAATAATTTTAACAAATAAAATTGAACACATCAAAACATGAAACATGAGACACAACTGGATTGTTAATGACTTTTTAAAGAGGAATTGGCAACTGATCAAGACTTGGTTTTCTTCATTTTTAGGAATGAGAAGTTCGAATAAGTCATAATATATATTAACTATATTATGTATGACTGCATCACCCCTATACCACAAAAACACCAGGTTCGTGCCAATGAAAATATTATCTTCCCCCAAGAAAATTTAATTAATGAGAGAATCTGCCCAAAAGTTAGAAGTTGTTTCCTTGAATGAGTTCATATATTAATGAAAGACATCATCAAAATAATTTATGGAAAGAACTAAAAGCACAAAGAGAAAAACAATATACTAAGAAAGGTGTTCAATATTGACAACTTCACGTGGTCTACGTGTTTGAAACATTCACAACTTTAGTAATGATAAATATGTATTGTTCTAGTTATGCATTTCTTTTAAGGAAAAGAACAAAAGATCCAAGAAATGGGGTTCGGTTACAAATATTGTAGTAATCAATTTTATCGACAACTTGCACAAGAACGTAAGTAGGTCCAAAATCAATAATAAACTACTATATTTGTTGCTTACTTGAGAGGAATTTTCCACCTTCTGTTGTGAAACTAAGTGATCTCACATCAAACAACCAGGCTGCATTTGTAGTAGGCATCAAGATTTAAATGAGAAGACTTATACTATACAAAGTGCACTACTAGTCACAAAAGCAAGAGAATTAATTATTGTCTACGGTCATATATGTGTAGTATATTTACCTTGATTTGTATCTTTTTAGTAAACTCAGATAGGAATTCCTTTTCAAAATGTCAACTCCCTAGCTGTATGATTCTATCAAAAGCTTTCACCAATTGCCAAAAATTGCTGATAAAGTCCCTGTTCTAAAAAAAATTAGCAAAACTCTATTCAAGACATCCTTATCATGTACATGTAAATAAATATCCAATTGAAATAAATAATTTATATATGACTTTCTGCAGCTTATGTTTTCCCAACCTAATTTGCTTGATCATAAACCCAATTCAAGCAAACACCTATTAGTACTACTTTTGGGAAAACTCAATGAAAAAGGGACAATTTCTTTTGCAAATTATAGCATTTAAAAATATTGCAATGGGTAAGAGATAGGACAAATTGTAGTGCACTAAATCACACCTTAGCAAGTCCATAAGGACTGCACGCAAGAAGCAAATCCGAGCAGCACCGATTAGTTTATTGGAATCAAATTTGTTCCCTGTTAAGCAGAAAATTTGGCATATGAATATTCAACAAAAAAGGAGTTTCATGACTCCGCGTATAAGGGGAAGTCGAATTCCAAACCTTTTCTCTTTAAGAGTCTTTCTTTTGAAATAAAAAAGAAGAGGGATCATAAGTGAAATTTTGAGAAAGGTACAATATTAAGCTTAAATTACGTATTCTACTTGACCATTAATAATTAACTTCACTTTCCTAGTTTCTGAAAAAGATGAAAAGAAAAGGGGAGGGAGCAAATCAGTTTTAAAATTTGGCCAAAAGAACAAATACAAAGGACAACCATACATACATGTTCTAGACTTCTTAAATCTAATATTCCCAAGAAAAAAATAAAAGCACCAACAAACCCAATTGAAATTCAAAAGTTATAAACTAAAATTCAGAGATATAACCCAAATAATCTAACTATTCCTTTTTTCAAGGAAAAAAAAGAAACCTAGGATGATATATCAAAATAAGAAGCTTATGTATCAAACAAAAGAACAGAGGAATAGAGGGAGTTCAAAGAAAATGAAGCGTAAGTAACTATCAAAAATCAGTAGTAAGTTTCACCGTGGCAAGGATTCATGACAAGAAATGGTAATCTGCTTGTATTTTCTCTACTCTAGCAAAGCCGTTTTCTATCTACTCTCATAGGCACTTCACCAAACAGCTGGCAATAAATGAAATACCTTCTTGAGCTTACATTTTTGCTGTTAATGGAACCCCGTCCAAATCCAGATAATCTAACTAACAAGAACCCTAATTTCAAAAATGACTATAATGGCATGCATCGATCCCCACATGGCACACAATGCTCGTGCAAGAAAGTTGAATCAAAACCCTAATCTAATTGATTTTCACCATAAATTGCATCAGAAAAAAATTTGTCTTGACCCCCTTATTTCAGAAAGCTAAACGTGTATTTCTTGAAAACCTGAAATTAATCAAAAAGGAGAAGAAGAAGACTCACGGAGAGGGCAGCGTCAAGAAGAAAAGGTCGATGATGGAGAGCTGAGCATTAAGGAGAAACGAAAAGAAAAGCAGTGAAGGAAAAGTGTCAAAAAAATGGGCGTCTGACGAGGAACAATAATTGTTCTTGCTAAAGAATAGAAGATCTTAATTAGGGAGCCAGTTTCACCCGAGATGTTGAGCTTCACTATGAAAGGGGTTACTGTCGAGAAGCAAAGGTTTCAACTTTCACCCTTTCAACTAAGTTTGAGAGATATAAGAATGGGAGAGGATTTTTAAACTTTTAATCTTGAATATGAATCAAAACAACATTGTCAAAATTCTATTCATGACTTACACTTTGTCATTCCTTTTATTTTCTTTTGGTAAAAACTCTAGGCTCTTTTGATAAAAAATTTAGGGGAAAATAAGTTGTGCAAAATAAATGTTATATTATATCTATTGTGAAATATATATTTTTATTTAGAACAATTAAATTATTGTATTTATTTTGACAAAAGACATCGGTCAGAAAAATATTTTTACTGACCTCAGCAATAAATTGTTAGAAAAACTATGTAAGGAAATATGTCTTTTTGTAGTGAAACAAAACAAAATCAAGCTAAACAAAGAAGTAAGAGTACTAGACCAAAAATTTTCAAAAAACAAAGATCACTAACAACCTATTTCACGATAACTCAAAAAATATAATTCCAAGTCGAGTCAATTAATCCAGATAGAAATACTGCTCGATGAGGATGAATTTAAGTTAAAATTTGTCCAAATTGAACCGTTATAGCACAAGATATGATTATTTTGATCTACACTTTTGAAATAGATCTGGTTTCTATACACCTTCAAGAGTTTGATCGAATTGATCTACCAAATCAGGTCCAAATTTAATGAAACCAATTGCAATCGATCAATCACCCATGGTAGTTGAGATCTATATAAAATATGTGTACAAACAAAGCAACACAACTTCATTTCTAGCCAATCTTATGGCATCTATTTTTCTATCCGAGATTTGCAAGATCTATATGTATTTTCCTATAGTATAGTTTTATTTTTTCATAAAATAAACAGAATAGAGCTTAATTTGAAGGTAGCTCGGATACCAAATGATATTAGTTAGGATCTTCAATGAAACCAAATCTTCATATCAATCTCTCAAGGACCTTGCATTTAAGAGGACTTGATCTTCTTCAAGAACACCAAACCCATAATTCAACCCAAAAAACGAATTAAACGCATATGAAGAGGAACTTTCCCTCAATTGCTTTTCAAACAAAGGGGTTGGTTACCCACTACCCAATTAGATCAATTGAAGAAGAGCTAGCTCTAACAAATCACAAGGATGTGATCATTATAGAATTAGGAATTGTGATCAAATTAAGAACTCTTGGATCAACCCAATCGAAGTATTCAAGTAATAGACAATCTAAGGAACGATCAAACCCGAGATGAAGTTCAAGGAGAAAGCCTCAAAACTTAAGAACCCTAAGAGAAAACTCTCCAATTTCACATATCATCCATCTTTAACTTGATTACAAGAGGAGGCATAATAGGATTTTTATAGAGAAATCCTACTACTCTCCCTAAAACCTAATTGGGATATTAAAGACCTAACTACCCTTGAATAAAGTTTAATAACAAAGCTTGGACAAAGAGAAACCAATATTAATAGGTCATTTGTCCATTTGGTGTAGTTAGTCCTAGACCTACCTAGGATGGTAGGGTGGGAGCCTACCATCATCAATAGGCTCTGTTCTTCCCTCTTCCTTGCTTCTTCCGTTATTTATGATGGCTTGAATATTCTAATTTGATTTCGTTGTGCTTCTTAGGACTTTAATGTGTATTGGAAGTCTTGTAAACTCTTCCAAGCCTTATATTTGAATCCGGAATTCCTGAATTGAAGCTTCATCCATGATGTATTTAATCTTCTAGTTGCTCCTTCAAAAATATTGAACAATCCTTTGCCGATTCGTATTATATGAGGAGGAAGTTGCAGCAATGGACACTGATGTTCCGATGATGTTTTCCTTATGTACATAGCAATGGGTAGCATGAGCCGTGGGCGTTTATATGGAGCTGGCTCGGAGGCAGCTGGTCTCAAAGCTGAGAGCAGCTGGCCACTTCATGTAGAAGATTAGCTCTGACCGGGCCATACTGTACGGATGCCGAGAAGAAGATGTTGCGGAGGATAGGAGAAGTTGTTTCGAGGGTATCCATTGCTTTCGACGAGTACATGAGACGATATTATGAGCATAATCATTTTGTTTACATTCCTCTTCCACCGATGTTGGACCTCATGAGAATTGTTACGACTGTCATGCCCCACCATCGTCATCGACAGCACCTGCTGTAGACTTAGATGACCCCGCCCCTACAATGCCGGTTTGTTCTTCCTCTACTCCCTCTCCCTCGATTCGTGCCCCCGACCCAAGCACTGATGATGCCCCCCTCCCCCCCAATCCTCTACTAATGCTGCTAGGCCTGAGGATGTTTGATGTATTTTCTTTTATTATGTATAATAGGATTTTTATACATGTTATGTTTAACGTTAGACTGTTATTTATATTTAATGTTATTGTGATTGAATTTTTTAGTTGAAACTTTAGGATTGAATATTTTAGATTCAATGTTTATTACATATGATAATGCTTTCTTTGGGATTTTCTTGTCTTACAGGGTGTTTTTATTCATTTTATAAATTATTAAAAAGATGTTTTTTAGTGATGGTATCTCCATAGGTAATTTATTTTAATCCGTCAGAATGGCCTTCGGTGGATGGTTACCAACAAACGGGATTTCCATCAGTTATAGCACCGATAAAAGGCGTTTTTTTGTTGTAGTGTCTGGACTTCCAAACTTACACCTAAAAGCAATTTTTAAAGTCTAAATTAAAAAATCAACTCTAAGTCTTTTGATTACTCATTTATGGACTTTCCAAATTGAAGATTAACAAAACTAAACCTTCAATAAAGATCATCTTGACATGATTTACTTTCACACCTAAAATTGTCATTCAATCAAAAAACTTACAACGGTTTTTCCATAATCAAAACCCTTTTGTAAAACATGTTTGACTTAAAAAAATCAAAGTAACGGTTTGGAAAACACTTGCTCCCTTCTAAGAAAATATTTTAGGACTGAGTTTTATCAATGCATATCAAAGTAAAGAGGACTAAGATAAGGGTTTATAAGTTATACCTTACGAACTAAAACTCTAATCCATGTCTTCTAATTACACTTCATCTTGGCACGCTTGAAATCCATACTTAAATCTTCTACGCTTTGACACTTTAGTTCTTTTGTGAAGAATTCATCTTCAAATCCAAAAATAATCCTATTACATCAAAGATAAAACCATTAGCACACATCAATGTTTTTCTTTAATTAAAACATGAATTGTCATCCTTAAGGTTTACAATATTCTCCTTTTTAATGATAACAAACTAGCAATATGAGAGGATGTCAAAATATAACATAACAGCACGGAAGATCATGAAACAAAAAGTTAAACCACTTAAGCACGTTTCACGTACACTACAAAAAATCATCATAATACCTATGACAGAGAACTGTCGGAAATCCGTCACTGAGGATAGATTACCAACAGAATACTGACGAGAAATAGTCTGTCGGCTCTTCTTTGGCGATAACAAGACTTTTCAATGACAAATCCATCAGTAAGTGCATTTTCTGCCAGTGTACTGACGGTTGTTTGGGACTTCAGCTAAAATTAAAAAAATATGTTTTTATTGTTATGTCCATCGGTAAAATATACCAACTAACGTGCCGACGGGAATAATGTCCATCGGTAAAATACACCGACAAACTTATCGACGGATCTAACGACGGAATTGAAGAAATTATTTAAAAAAAATAGAAAATGGTTACCTACAGATATACCATCAGTAAGTCCCTAAATAATAAAAATATTTTTTTACATAATTTGTAAAACGTATAAAAACTCCTTGAAAAATAGCAAAATACCCAACACAAATAATAATATTAACCATAATATATTTATATATATATATGTATAAATATCCTAATGAATGACATAAGTAAACCGAAATAAAACATCCTGATCAGTCCTAGGATCACTGGAGGGGAATCATTAATGCCGAGTGCATGGATCTCCGAGTCAGCAGTAGGTGCAGGCATGAAGATGTCGAGGTGCTGGTACCCATAGCGACTCTGACGTGGTCCAAAATCAGCAGAGGAGGAATGTATACTAAATGATTCTGCTACATAAACTGTCTCATATATTAATCGAGAGTATCGGAGTTGCTCAAAACGACAGCCTCCACCCTCCGCAACATATATGCACAGCATGGCCCAATCAGAGCTAATCCTCTATAAAATAGAGCCCGACTGCTCCCAGCTTTTAGATGAGCTCTCTCGGATCTAGCTCTATATACACGTCTGCGGCTCACGCCTCCCCATACTATGACTATAAGGGCAAGATCATCGGGCACAGTTGTGCCCATCGCCGTAGCCTCCTCCTCGGCCTTCCTCTTCACGTGAAATCTCTCCTACAATATAAAATGTTAGGTAGATAATAATAACTTATACAATATTAATTAGATACACTTTATAACATTATATGAACTTAATTTTTCACTAAACAAACCCAGAACTCTTTTGAAGTAAATTCCACATACTCCCCCTGCTTCTCTCCATACAATGCTTGTGCCACTCCTCCACCTCCTTGCTCTTCGAGAATCTCTCAGTTAATGTCGCTTGCTGCAAATCAACAATATATGCTAATTAAAATTTACAATTTACTAACAAAAAAAGGTAATATTAATGAAAATTTAATACCTTCTTCGCTAGAGACTTGATGAAGGAAATGGACCCACCGGAATGTTTCCTTGGTCCCTGTCCCCCCGTCCCTTATTCCTATTCTTCTTATTCTACTGAGATACGGCTAGAAATCTCGGGTTTTCCAATAATCTAACATCGTCGGCAGTGTCTCTCCTCAATCCACAGGGGGAGCTTACCATCTTTTTGAATGTCGCCCATCATGTTCCTTATCCGAATGCTTGCCCTGCTTCAAGGGCAGAGAGAGGAGCAGCTTGATCGGACGAGAAGCAATGGAATTATAGCTGAAGCAACGGTTAATGATAACTTCTGAGAACGTACATTCCATGGGATGGAATCCTATTGTAGGTTTCAGAGTCCACTGCGGCTGAGTTTCAAGAGAGAGAGAGAGTTCACAGCCCTAGCCATCTTTGAAAGGACGAGCGAGGGACTACTTTTGTGCTTGTAGAACCACGGGCCTCTCTTGTCATTCTAGGTCCTCCCAAGATCCCGAACCTACCAAGGTCAAGTCCATACACATTTTTTATGCATTTAATGAAAATCTATAAGATTATTAAATTTATTATTAGAAAAAAACTAAACCCATAAAAAATTTGAAATTTGATTCATGTACCTAGAAATATCCCCACCAAAAATCCCAAACCTTCGGAGGGACCTGACTCCATTTATAGTATCCCCCTATGAGCCTCTCATGGAAAATAGAAGTGGTAGGAGTGGCTCTCGAAGATGGATAAGGTTAGTATATATTATAGTTTAATAATGACAAGTATATGAAATAAATTAAACTTAGTGATCTACATTTCGCTCCAACTGCTCCCGAGGGTCACCAAAAGGCTTCTTCCGAGCCATAGGAGCTCGAAAGAAGTGGACGGTTGTGTGGATGGCTATGTGGTCGGCTTGGTAGATGTCGTGGGAAATCTAAGTTTTTAATAAGTGGAAAGGTAACAATATTTGTTAATTTTCATGAGAATCTTATCAAAGACAAAATGTAATGAGCCATAAATTTCATGCTTTAATAAAGCACGCATGTCAAAGGAAAAATGAATGCAGTCCTGTAAACTGCATAGAATTAGAAACTTATTGATTCTCATAAAAATCTTTGGAACCCCATGTGTAATACACAACTCCTAAAAGCCAAAAATTTATGTAACCTACCTGCCTGCTAAGAAAGATGCTTCATTTATGTAGAAGTGACATGAATCCAAATGCCAATAAACTACAATGACTTACAATCTATAAACCAGCATGGCTAATAAGCACATTTTTGTTAGCCTAGGGGTTATAAACTATATCGAGATTTTTGGTACAATTCCATGTTTGGGAAGTTTTTAATTGAAAAGAGCTTCAAATTTTTCTAGTTATTTAACGCAAACACATCAACACAAAAATATTTCATGAGCAAACTATAATATAGAAACCTTAGGATCCCCCTTTCTTTCTCCCTTACTATTTCATAAACAAATTTCATAACGAAACCCATACAAGAAAAAAGTGAGAAGTACACAAAATTCCTAAATTATCAAAATGCATTATGAGCAGGAAAAGTTATTCAGACTTTCTCAATTATCATACTACCTTGTGACAAATGGAAAAGATGACACAATTACCCGGCAAAATGGAGAAGCGATTGCCGATGACAGTACCACCATTTGCTCCTTCTGTCATGGTCCCGGAAAACAAACAGCAAATAGCAGCACAAGAAGAAGAAGAAGCTGAAAACATGGGAGAAAGAGAGAAGAAGAACTAGATAAAAATCAGGAAAATTCAAATACACTTCAAAACAGAGAGCGGAGAGGAGGGAGAGAGAAAAGGGAGAGGACTACGCTTCTACCACTTGATGGCATCGATCACCGGAGGAGCCGTCAGTAGTCAGCTGGTCGTCGGTGATTGGCAGGAACAGGAAGATGAGGGAAGCAGGGGTTTTCTTCTAAGAGTGAAATTGATTTTTGGAAGGGAATAAGAGGTTTCTCCCGATTCGTAATTCTGGTAATTTGTTACCAACGGCATAGTGATGGAAATCTCCATCGGTAATTAATATATAACAAATCCCATGTCCAAGCATCAGTGAATCTATAAGTTCATCATTAACGCTGTCGGTATGGTATGTATACTGACGAACGATATAGTATGTATACTGACGAACTGTTCCATTGGTATCTCTCGTCGTTTTAGGGGGTACATCCTTCCTCCAAATTTTTTGGTGAAATTGAATATTGGTTTATTATAATCGACTTGCCGTCAGTGAACAGTCGGAAGTTACTCACGGTCACGTTTTCTGTTGGAGAATTCCGTCAGTAAAAGAAACTTTTTTCGTAGTGATATGAATACTCAAAGACCCTAGTTATGACCCAACCAACCTCCATAAAACTTCTTTCTTTAAACATGTCCCTTAATGACTGTTTAGAAAAGACTTTGAAATCTTTAGCACGAAATAGGATGCTTGATAAAATATATTTAAAATGAAATAAGCTTTCACTCAATATGTGATTGATAACTTTTAGAAAATAAGTCTGAATGTAAGGGACATAAGACCCTTGAAATGATCAAAAGGATCAAAAACAATGAAAAATCTCCTTGAAAAACAAAGTTTACACGTCCAAACTTGAAACTCTGAATGTTCAAACCTTCAATAGATTTAACGGATTCGATGCCAACTTCGAACATCTGAACTTATTATAAATGTGTAACATATTCTAATATTCAGCAAAAATATGTAATTTTAATAAAATGGTGCACCATACAAGTTACACAATGACGTTTCAATATAATTTGCCCATCTTTTAATTGTGATTAAAATGAAAAACATTTTTAATTGTTTGTTTTGGATAAGACTCTTCTTATTCCCTCACACAAAATGGAAGATACAAATTGGAAGAAGACCCCTTCACTTTTTATCATTTTGTGTGTTTGTGTTGGGGCTGTGGAATGTTATTTTTTATTTTTTTGAGAACGGGGTCTGTTCTTGAGAATTAACTATATTGATTTACCCAAAAAACCTGTATTGATTTTCAAGATAAACTAAATGTATTTAACGAATTTGCCCAAAATCAAGATAGCAATAATCCATGAACGATAATCCGTCTCTTAAGTCTTGAGGGCTATGTCTTTCGGCCTTTTTGTACCATTTTTTCCAAAAATAAATTCTTGTAGCTATGTTCTTAAAATTAAAAAAAAAAAATAAAATCTTCTTCAAGTAAATACTACTACTACTACTACTACTACTACTACTACTACTACTAATAATAATAATAATAATAATAATAATAATAATAATAATAATAATAATAATAATAATAATAATAATAATAATAATAATAATAATAATAATAATAATAATAATAATAATAATAATAACAATCCATGAACTAAGATCAAATAAGGAATTGAAATCTGTTATTATAGGCACTGGCCATAATCACTCAGATATTCCATGAAACACACATATGTAATCATAGTCCAAATACGAATCTGGATATAAAATGGCATTCCGTGGCTTTTTAACCTTATTAATTAGAAAGCTAAATTATTCCAAGCAGTGGATGATGTTATTTCTCTCTTTTAAGAAGGTAAGCATCCACCTCTTTTGAAACACTTAGCAAAAAATCAAGATGAGAATTTGGAGTTGGGACATCTTCATTTGCCTTCTCATATTCAAGAGTCCATTTCACTATATTGGCATTACCATTTTCACTTGCCTCAAGGGTGGCCTTAAAGCTCTTGAAATAATTTGTAACTTCCCCTCCTATAAGCTCAAATGCGATTCTTTTGTTTACTTCATCAACAGAATCAACCCTATCCTTGGCAATCACAGGCTGATTACCTGCTTAGAGAGTCAAAGAAATAATAGTGATCACGCAATAATTTATAACAGAAAATTACCCAAAATACCCATAAATAATTTATACTTTTTCTTTTTATATATAAATAATTATTTGTTTAATTTTTACCTAAATACAATTTTACTTTTCTCTTTTTACCCATAAATAATTATTTGTTTAGTTTCTATCCCAATATTTTTTTCCAGTTTCTGATAATACACAATTAACGAAACTACACCAGAAATCATAATTTGGTATTATCAACAAACCAAAAATTGTATTTGGGTAGAAATTAAACAAACAATTGTTTATAGGTAAAAAAAAGTAAAATTATATTTGGGTAAAAATTAAACAAATAATTCTTTATGGATAAAAAAAGAAAAGTGTACATTGTATATGGGTATTTTAGGTATTTTCTCTAATTTATAAATTATTAATGAAGATATAAAAGTACAAGAGAGGACATTTTCCAACATTTTAATTAGATCTAAAATTCTTAGTTATATATACATATATATTTATATTGTTATGAAATTAATTAAATATATAGATATGCATAAGAGATAATTGTGTATCTCATATACAGATAAAGTCTATCTCCTGAAGAGATAGATATTCTTAAGATATATCTTAAAAGATAGAATCCAATGAAGAGATAATTGTAGAATTTTAATCTAACTTTAGATATGATTGGATATGATAGAATATATCCCTCTATTCCATCTATATCTCTTGTGTCCCCTAAGTACAATAAATACGACTCTTGACCTGCATTTGTAAACAAACCTCAAAGAAAATCAATAAAAGTTCTATAATTTTCTCTCCACTTGTTTCTATCTTCTTTTTTTCTCCACTATTCTAGTTATTCTTTATATTTCTATTCTCTATTCTTTATATTTTATATTTTATATGTTATATTTACACTTTATATCAATTATTTGACTGTGCCCACAACACTGCACTAACAAATTTCATAACACGTTACCAGCACGAGACTCTACCATGAGTCGTGGCCTTCTCTGAGACCAAGAAATTTTGTACAGTACTATTGTACCGGTGAAAGGCGGAGAGAGATACTTCCTTTACTAATATCTCAATTTTAAAAATTGAGCTTTTTGCTCATTATGTTTTTAGAAAAAAATCATACTTTCGTTTTGTAATTATTTATGTAAATTAATCTGGATATACAATGATTTTGGAAGACAACAATAAAGAAATATATTTATATGTAAGTGTCTTAAAGATACAACTAATAGAATTATAGTATAAAAGCCACCTGCATTAGAAATTGGTTATAAAATTTTAGATCAATTATACAACTACCAGAAGTTGAATATTATACAAACACCAATTATGTTTGGTTATATTTATGGCTAAAAGTTTTATATTTATCATAGCATACTTCTATCACGTTTAGAATTTTTCCTCAATGAAAATTTGCGTAAAAAATATTATTGGTTGTGTGATAGAGAAAATAATCTATCATTATCATGTCACAAATATGTTCTTGCAGTAGCAATATCGAGAAGGATGTTTTAGATGCTTAAATTAGTCTCATTACTATCTCGAGACTAAATGAAAAGTGAGTAATTGATGATACTGGCCGACCAATTAATTTTATTTCATTCCTTGAAGTGAATGCACTAAGCTTATAATTTATTTAGAATATATATTTTTGTCGTGATCACAACTATAATATAAATATTATTTATACTTATAATTACAGTAACTCAACAAACTCTTGATGTATAGATTTTTACCAAAAGCGAAAATAGTGAGAAAAGGAAAGAGAATATATGTTTGAACATTTCCTAAATAGTTATTGATGCGATTCGTTGCGTACTTGAAGTATGCCATTTGAATTATTATAAGTATCGTTTAAGAAGAGATATGCTTTCTAAAATTATGTTACTAATACTAATGATACTATTACTAATGATATCAAAATGGCCCACACAAATATGCGAAATTATTCAAAAGTATCCATATGATTTTTCTTGACATATTTTATGGCTTTTAAGGTAATAAATTATTTCTCTTTTTATTCTTTATTTTAATGTTTAGCATTAGTATTTTATATAATATAATGGTGAGATAAAGTATCTCTGATATGGTGCATGAGAACATGTTGCATAAAAGCCTAACAATATAAATGGTAGTACAAAGTTGTAGAATAGCTGATTGTTTAAAACTTTAGAAGATTTAGGACTCCAGAAGAGCTAGTGTATCTCTGCACAAAAATATAAATTTGTAATGCATTCTTCTTGATAGAGTGTCATAAAATATTATTTTTAGTCTCGGTGATATTTTTCATCATCTTGAGACAATGGATAAGAAATATGCATTACTAGTAATGTTATATTAAACAAATACATCTATTTATTTGTATTGCACCTAATAAAGAAATTTGAGATATAATTATTCAATAAACTAGAAGTTTATTGAGTAAAATAACTTATTATTGGCATGAGCGGTTTGATCATCCTGGATCATTAAAGTACAAAAAATATTTAGGAATTCATGAAATAATATGGAACCAGCAGTTTCCTAATTTGACAAATTCTATTTGTTACTTATTTTAAATACAAATTATCTAATAATTATCACCAGTACTACTTTAGGGTTCAATGTGTCACTTTTGTATTAATACAAAAAAAATTACAATTCGATGCATCGATGAGATAGTTGTATATATTGTTGACTCGTAACCCGCAGTCTACAATGTCTTAATGATGAGCTTATACTTTAAATTCTCACAAATGTACAATTGTCCTAATTATACTGTTGTGATATGTATCTATTGTATTATTGTTGAATATCTTGCAAAATATATTCATACACTAATGGTTCTGTATACCATAAATTATTATATGTTCACTTGCTTCGTATTTTTTCCAATAAACGATTATATATACTCCTCTTTGTTATTGGTTTATGATCAGAAACCAAGTATTGCTATTTGCGAATTAAAAGTGCACTCTTATTTACATTATTCCACCAAAAGATCGAGGAGGCTTATATGTGTTGGGCAAAAGATATTAAAAGAGATATTCATGATTTATTTATTTTTAATATCCCAACATTAAGAGGAGAAATCATGTAGTCGGATGAAAATATTAATTACTTGTGTCTCATCTTGATATTCATATGAAATTTGAAATAGAAGTTGAATACGGCCAGCCATGTTTCTGACCGACATCCGCTCAATAATACTCTTAAGATATTGGATGTCCATGAAGGACAATTTACCACAATAAATGTATTTCAGACACAACTGAAATGTGGTAGATAAGTCGATACCATGAATATGATCTCATTGCATATGAAATGAGAAAATTTTTTTATGTTGATTATAAAGTCGAGAAAATAAATTCCATAAGAATTTTCCAAACATGACCAATGTGTTACTTCCTGAAAAAATTCAGGTACATGAAAATGGTGATATTAAGAGATTATTATAATAGGTCATGATATAAAATTAATGGAATCACATAAGTACAAGAGTATTTATGTGCATAGTACAAGAATGATTTAAAATATGCAGACTCCTAATATAGAGTTCATATGAGAAGTATATAAAAGTTAGTCCGGACAATTAATAAGTACACATAAAATGTACATAAATTATAGAAGGAATTATACACCTGAAGTGTAATCCTAAACGGATAGTTATGAATATTTATTTGTGATATGCGAACTATGAAATAAGAGTTGATTATAATTTTTCTAAATTTTTTTGTAAAATCCTGTCATTACTTGCAAAGAAATATTTCTAGTACAAAATATGATTAGTTTCCATAATAGCATCCAAGACAATAGATATACATTTGTCTACGTTATCATTTGATAACATATTGACATAAAGTACCTAAAGGACTTAATATACCTGAAGCTTATAAGTAAATAATTCCTGAAGAACATAATGTAAATGTCTTCTTGAATTATTATTGAAAATGATGATGAGGAAACATTTACTCATCTTAGTTAATTATATTTGTCATATATTATTTTGTTATAAGATATTTTTATTATGTAATTTGTTGATTAACATTTTGTTGAATTAGCGTAGCCCATATTAGCGGAGTAAATCAACAATAGAAGAATGATATCATATAAGTATATTATCTACCCACAAGAATAAGTGAGCTAGAAGTTCCCAAGATTTGACCGTCTGCAAATCGAAACAAATATCTTATATAATTTTGCCAAATTTATGAGAGTTTCTAAAATACTCTTATTTGAGTAAATGATCTAGAAGGAAAAACAATAATTGATAATTTTGAAATCACACCTTTAGCGTGACCAAACACTTGAATATTATAAAGATAATTATCAAAGGGATTATGTGAGCAAATGTTATTCCTGAACAATGAACAAAGACAAGTATGATGATAAAAAAAATATATTTGAAATCAAGCTTCTGTCTTGAATCATAAATTGAACATTCTGAAACTATTCTACATCGACTTGGCAGATCATTACTATTTCATACGTCATCAAATTCGATAAAGATCTTTTATGAAAAAATATTAAAAAATTATTAATTGGTCTTGATATACCATGATCCTACATATCTAGTGAACGAATACTTGGTTGATATTATGATTCCTATCTAACTAATAAATCTGGAATGTATATTGAACTTATAGTTTGATATCTCCTTATAATCATCTCGAATTTTTTTAAAAATAATGCAATTCCTGCAAAAATGGATATACAAGATATTGATTGCTTATATGATCCACACAAATCATTATGATATGTATATACATATTAGTAGCCACTTCTTTAACATATGTTAAAGAAATAATTAATTATGATGGCTGAATAAAATGTATGTGATCAAGATGAATATATTATTATATTCGAGATATTTATATATCCTCATAGATAAATTCCAATTATATTAGTGAATGATTATATAAAGTTTCAAGATATATTCCAGAAGATAAGACATGTATATTTGTTTCATGATCTTCAGAAGACATGTGATAATGATGTGGAACAAATTCGATATTATTATAACACTTTAGATCATTATGAATACATCTATTTCAAGTGAATTCCTCTCATCAAGGGTAGTAATATTTAACATAGAGAATGATGTACTCTTTTTGCTTCACTAGAGTTTCTTTTTTATTGGGTTTTTATTTGGTAAGGTTTTAAAGAGACATATTCTCTATGTAATGGACATCCAAGGGGGAGTTAATTAAATATGTGGATGTCCACAAGAGATAATTGATCATCTCATGCAGAGATAAAATCTATCTCCTGCAGAGATCAATATTCTAAAGTGATAGAATCTAATTAAGATATAATTATAGTATTTTAATCTTATCTTTGTATATGATTAAATATGATAGAATCTATCCATATATTTTATCTCTACCTCTTGTATCCCCTAAGCATTATAAATAAGGCCTTTGGTCTTCAGTTGTAAATACTAAGCATTATAAATAAGGCCTTTGGTCTTCAGTTGTAAATACACCTCAGAGAAAAATCAATAAAAGTTCTATACTTTTATCTCTACTCTTCTCTATCTTCTTGTCTTCTCAACCTATTCTTCAAGTTATTCTTTATATTTCTATTCTCCATTCTTTGTATTTTATATTTTATATCGATTATTCTATTGGCCGATAATGCTATGTCAACAAGTTTCATAACATACATGCATAAAACACATTTATATATATAATGTATATCCATATACATATATATATATATATATATAGAGAGAGAGAGAGAGAGAGAGAGAGAGAGAGAGATTGACAATGCTGCATTTTACTTTTCTTTTTATAGTTACAAACTTTAATTTTATCTTTTCTAGTTATAATCTAATTTGATCTTCTATTTAAAAACACAAATTTTGATTTTATAATTATTCAACGATAAACTATTTTTTTCTTGAAATAAATATGAACTATTTTTTACCTCTAGGATATAATAATTTAGTAAAATTTTCTATTATTGTTAAAATTTGTAAACTTGAATGCAAAATATTTAATAAATTTCTACATTTGAGATAAAAAAATATATAAATAAATTATGGCAAGTTTAAGTCATCTTTCATTTGATACTTTGAAGAAACTAGTGCAAGTCTCTTTATCTTTTTCTTTTTTCTCTTTTTTTCCCCTTAAAGTGAGAAGTAACTTAAGAATATTAGACCTTGTTTGTTTTGGAGAATTTAGTGTGAGAAAGAAAATCCTTTCTCATGGAAAATGTTTTTCCTTACTTGGTAATGAGAGAAATACTAAGGCAAATATGATAAGGAATTTGATGAGAAAAATTTTGATATTTTATTTAAAGACACAAATTTTTGATTTTATAATTATTCAACGATAAACTAATTTTTTCTTGAAATAAACATGAATTATTTTTTATCTCTAAAATATAACAATTTAGTAAAATTTTCTATTATTGTTAAACTTTGTAAACTTGAATGCAAAATATTTAATAAATTTCTACATTTGAGATAAAAGAAAAATTATGGCAAGCTTAAGTCATTTTTCATTTGACACTTTGAAGAAACTAGTGCAAGTCTCTTTATCTTTTTCTTTTTTCTCTTTTTTTCCCCTTGAAGTGATAAGTAACGTAAGAGTATTAGACCTTGTTTGGTTGGAGAATTTACTGTGAGAAAGAAAATACTTTTTCGTAGAAAAGGTTTTTCCTTAATTGGTAATGAGGGAAATACTAAGGTAAATATGATAAGGAATTTGATGAGAATGACCGAATTAAAAAATGTAGAAAATCTTTTCCTCACAAAAGTGTGAGGAGGAGAGGCTGAGGAAAAATTCAGAGCCTTGACGCTGTCTGCTATCTGCTTGAAGAAAAATGGCTCCTTCATCCATTGCTTCTTGACCTATGTCTTCCCCTCTTAATTTTCCTCTTCCCATTTTCATCGGATCTGCTAAGCTTTCTTTCTCCATGGCATCCAGTTCTAGTGGGAAACAACCCGCAACCTTTCCCAATGCTAACAATTGTAACCTTAGCAGACCTAGACTCCATCCATTACAAAATACATGTCCCACAAAATTTCCTCTGCAAAAAATCATTAATAAAAACTCAACAAATATTTTCGTCCCGTAATCCCCTCCAGAATTTATGCCCTTTGATGCTTTCGATTCTAGTGCTTCCATAGAGGAAATTGGTGATGCTAACACAGTTCATGTTGCTCAACAAGAACACGATTTATGTTGAAGATATCACATCAGTATGTGATTTTCCTAAATTATCATTATTTTAGATTCGATATATTATTAATTAGTACTTATAGTAATTATTATAGCAGTATTCCTTATTACTGGTTGGTTAGAAGCGTATATTTATTATAATTAGGATATTTTGTAGCCTATAAATAGTACACCATAATGAATAATAAAGACATAAATTGAAACTTTCAATATTATTCTTCTCTGCTCCCTAAATTTCTTAACATGGTATCAGAGCTAGAACTAGGTTTGAAGAAGAAAAAAAAAAGTTTTTCATATCTATGACTTTATTCTCTTTTCATTCAGCTTGAATAATTCTTTTCGTTCAGTTTGAACAACAAGTTTTTTTTTTTTTTTTTTAAGTTTCTAATATTTCTTCTAATTTGCTTAAATAAAAATAGGAGATTATATTTTTTATAAATCATATTCAAGTCAGATAGCTTCATCGACAAAAATTTGAAGCGCCTAGATTTAGAAATTGAAATTGGAAATTGATGGATACTTTATAAAAAAAAAACCCTAAAGCGACATCAAAAGAATTTTCGACGATGGATGACGGAAGCCACTGCGACTGATGGAAGAAGACCACAACGACTGCGACTGATTGAAGAACCACAGCGACAGCAATTGATGACAAAAACATAGTGACAGGGAGTGATGATAAAGACTACAGCGATAAATGATGTAATACTACCATTATCGACGAAAAAAACAAGTTTAAAAAAAATTTTGTAGCAAATTGAATGTTCAATTTGCATGTTCCAAAAAATTGAAAAATTATGGCAAGCTGGCCATACAATTTTGCACGTTCTCATAAATTCGATATGTTATTGATTAATATTTATAGTAATTATTATAGTAGTATTCCTTATCCGTGGTTAGCTTGAATTCTATGTTTATTATAATTAAAATATTTTGTAATCTATAAATAGTAGACCATAATGAATAAGAAAGACATCAATTGAAGCTTTCAATATTATTCTTCTCTTCTCTCTAAATTTCTTAACAATTTAGAAGTGGTATACAAATGTGATTTTTATTTCATCTTATCACAGAGATTTGGGGATATTGTTAGTTGAAAAGATGGTATGATCTCGGATGAAGGCGTTTGTTGTTCTGAAAAGGTTCTCTAGACTTCTTGCTCATATTTTCTTCTTTATATATTGCGGTTTCTACCTAATTTTATGAATAGATTACTTTCTGAAATTTTATAATTTGACGCTTTGATAATTTTCCATGATTTGAAATTTGAGATTATATAATTTGATAAGTTTTGTAAATAGGTTTACATTATAAGTACATCAATTGCTATGCTATATTTTAAATCATCTGTTCAATGAACGGATTCCATTTCAGCATGTTCTTGGTCAGAACCGATCAAGTCCGCTAATTCTTATGTTGCTTCTTCTTCAGTACTTGGATTATCTTCCTCTACCTCTTCTATTTCCTCTGTTTAATTTAATGCTCATATAAAGATGTATAGATAACTCAACTTGTTCCCATCTTTTCTTGAATATGAATTTGATCTGAATTTGTCAGCTGATGCAGTATTTATACGTATTCTAGGTAGTATTTATATGTATTCCGGGTTGAATGTTTTGTAACATGATGCCCTTATCCTCCATGTGTTCTTTATTTAGTATTGTTGAGGAAGAAGTGTGAAAGACCAAAATCTTGAATCCCATTCATGAATGCATCAACACTTTTAGCAAGAAACACAAGAATATCTATCCTTCTTGAATTTTCTTCTTTCGTGTGCAGAAATCAGTTTATTTTGGGAACGGGAGAATCTAGTTTGAGTAGGTTTTTTTTCTGCATCAAAATCAAGACCCGTAATAATAACATCTATTGCTTCTTAAATCATTTCAGGAGGTGATCAGTAATATTAAACCACGGCAATGAGTAAATAATAAACCACGGCAATGAGTAAATAATTTTTTTTCTGCTTCCTAATTGATATATTTACTGCTCTCCATTTCATATGCAGAACAGAAATTGAGGATTTCTTGATTACTTTTCTTTTTGTTTTAAGATTTACACAGTGATTGTGTTAATGTGATTTTGGCTTCTGTGCAAGAATGCATCGGATACTATTGTTCTTTTTTGCATAGTTAATGGCTAGGAATCAAGAGGTTGTCATCTACTGCTTCTATCTATAAGTTGTCTACAGTTTTTATCTACTATAGTCATTAGGGATTTTCCTTGTTTTCTTTTTTCTTTTCTCTTCTTAAAATCTCGGTTTGAGTCTCATTCTCCAAAGCCCTTTTGCATAATTAATGGCTAGGAATCAAAGAAGATGATATAAACTTGTATTCCGTAGAATGAACTGGTAATTACAAGATGTACTAATAATTTCTTCTAGATGTTCTTTGCTCTAAACTGTTTTCGAATTACTAGTTCTGAGTTCTTGATTATAGCTAAGCTCCCTTATATTTCTTGAAGTCTTTGTTTGTCTTTTCTTTCTTTTCTTTTAATTTTTTCTTGCTAATGTAACTTTTGCTGTTATTAAACATAGTGGGATGACAATGAGTAATGGGGTAAGCTTAGAAAATGGTCTGAGCATGTGTAGTTGCATATATATCGTGCATGCTACTTTTCGTTTTTCATTGATTCGTAAGCCAAACTCTAAGGAGAAATAATTTTTCACGAGAGATATTATTATAGGGGATTATTAACAATGTAAAACATTTGTGTGATACATTTAGGGAATTTTTGGATTATACTTGGTACTTTTTACCATTCAAATTTTACTTTATGATCTCTTATAAAATTCACACATGGTTCATATTTCCAACTTTTTTCAGAACAAGTGGATAAAACATTTTTAGTTTTTCATAGAACATTTTTAGTTGGTGGAATTAGTAATGGCATTTCTAGTATTATATTAGTATTGTTTTATGGGACTATTTTCCTTTCAAATTAAGTGGATAAAACTTTTATTATGTTGCATTGTTGATCATATTATTATTAATGTTGTTTTAGTTCTTAAAGTTACAATCACTCTCTTTTTCTTTTCTTTTTATATAGTCAACTAAAAAAATTGATTGTTATGTTGAAAAAAATTTAGTATTATTGGAACGAGTTAAAAGTTACATTAATCTTTGTGATTGATGGATTATTGTGAAAGAAAATGAAGATAAAAGTTAGAAAAAGTTTGTTTTAAAGAGGAGTAGATTTAAGTTTAAGTAATTTAACTAGTTATCTTTATTTTATGACTTTAAGTTAAGTAGTTTAATTTTAAGTTTACAATTTTATATTATTCTTCTTTTAGTTTTTTTTGTAAGGATTTTGGTGGTATATTCTCCGTCATATATATAGTGGAGGTATGTGTTTTAGTTTAACTATTATTTTACTTGGAAGTCTTGACTCTTTAAGTTATATATATAGTTTTATAGGGGAATCCTTACTCTTTTATGTTTTATAAATAGTTTTAGAGTGGAGCCTTGACTCTTTAAGTTATATATATAGTTTTATGCGGGTGACCTGACTCTTTTAAGTTACAAATATAGTTTTACGGGGGAGCCTGACTCTTTAATTTATATATATATACAAATATGTAATTTTATTGGGGAATCATGACTCTTTTAAGTTATATATATATACTTTTATGGGAGTGCACTAACTCTTTCATTTTATTTGATTGTGTTTGTTACTTGTTTAAGTGCCCTTTGTGCCTGGAAAAATGTCCATAATAAAAGGGAAACTCTGTCAAAAATTTTCTTATCTTATTAAAACTTATATTTGTATGTAATCACTTACCATAAAACACAAAGTGATCAAAGGAGAAGTTGAAACTTTTTAATCTTTTCAACATTTGATCATACTTATGTTATTATAATTTAACTAATTCATTCATGTTCCCTATATCGTAGGCTCGATGGCTCGTGAATGAAAGAGAAAGTATGTTGCGGATGCTAGGATATTACGAGAGGAGATGTGCACATCTAGCACTCCCTCGGCAGCTCCCCAGCAGAGGGGGACATCGAATCTAGTACTCCCTCAGCAATTCCCCTGCCTTTGCCGTTGTTGTCTAAGTCCTCCACACCTCCTCTGACATAGACACAGCCTACCCTCGCTTTTGAGGCTCCCACTGCATAAACCTCTCTTCCTACACAGTCTACCTTTTCTTCTGCAGCTCCCGAGCCAATTTCTATGGCTTGGAAGAAGCCCCCAGTGACCATTGGGAGTAATTAGAGGTAAATGTAGATCAGTAAGTTAACTTTACTCAATATACTTGTCATTATTAAACTAAAATATATAATAACCCTATCTTTGTGTAACAGATTACATCCATCTTCGAGAACCTCCAATGCCATCACATCTATATTTCATGAGAGGTTAGTGGGGAGAATATAGTACATGGTCTCAAGTCCCGCTGGATGTTAAAGATTTGTAGTAAGAAGAGTTTCTAGTAAATGAATCAATTATATATGTTTTTGACATGCATTTAGTTTTTCAAATCATATTCTTATATAATCTTATTCATATCTAAATTGCTCGTAGAAAAAATGTATATGGGATAGAACCTTACCCATGTAAAAGGTCTGGGAAGTATGGGAGGACAAGGCAAGCATTCGGTTTAGGGATATTATGGGCGACCTTCGGGGGCCAATGAAGAGGCTCTCGTGGATTGATGAGAGATACTAGAACTAGATGGTAGAGTATTAGAACAACCTGAGGTTCAAAACCATTTCTCAGTAGAATAAGAAGAACAGGAATAGGGAGAGGGGGGACGGGGGGGAGGGGGGACGGGAATCCGGGAAACACAAGGGTAGGTCCATTTACTTTTTCGAGTCTCACGAAGAAGGTAATCAATCTCATTAATATTACTTCTTTTGATTTATTATTTGCAATGAAAATACATTAAGTATTGCTATTGTTGTTTTAGAGCAAGAGACATTAGTTGAGAGGTTCTTGAGGAGGAGGGAATTCAAGGAGGTGCACAAGCATTGCTGAGGGAGAAGAAGGGAGAGTATGTGAATTTTATTTTGTTTATGCACAGTTCTAAGTATGTTTAGTGAAATTTTAAGTATATGTAATGTTTTCATGTTTTAAAACATATTATTATCCACCTAGCATATTATATTGTAGGAGAGATTTCACGAGTTAAAAAGGAAACTCAAGGATGGAGCTGTAGCGACAGGCACTGTTGTGCTCGATGATCTTCGCCTTATGGCCATTGTAGCTGGTGGCCTGAGCCGCAAGCATTTATTTGAAGCTAATTCGGAGACAGCTCATATGAGAACTAAGAAGAAGTTCGCCCCTATCTTGTAGAGGATTAGCTTCGATCGAGCCATATGTTGTGCGGATGCCGAGCAAATGATGCTGTGGAGGATGGAGACTATTGTTTCGAGCTTATCCACTACTTTCGACGAGTACATGAGGTGATATTTCGAGCATAATCATTTGGTGTACATTCCTCTATCTGTTGGACCTCGTCAGAGCTGCTATAGCTGTTGTGTCCCCGCCATCGTTATCAACTACAACTACTGCACTCGGAGGTCCCCGTCTATGAGGTCTCGGTTCGATCTTCCTCTATTAGTACCCCTAGTCCAAGCACTAATGATGCATGCCGTTCTCTAGTGATGCTAATCCTGAGGATGATTTATGTATTTTGTTTTATGATGTCTATGAGGATGTATTATATAAGTTATGTTTAGTGTTTGACAATTATGTTAGACTTAATATTATTGTGATTGAAGGTTTTAGTTAAAAGTTTAGGGTTGAATGTTTTAGTTTGAAAGTTTATTATATATGATATTGCTTCTTTGAGATTCTTCTTATTTTACAGGAAATTTTTTATTCGTTTAGTAAATTATTTAAAGAAAGTTGTTTTTTTAACGACAGAATTACTGATGAAAACTCCATAAGTAACTTTTTTATTTTGTTTAATAATTTGTTCCAATCCGTCGGAAAAGCCATTAGAGTGTTTTACCAACAAAGTATGTTTTTGTCGGTAAGTGCGTTGGAGCTATTTACGGACGGAAAAATCGTGGACACTAAAACTTTTATTTTCAACTAACGAGTCAGCAAATTTTCCGTCGACTGTTTGATACATCTAGTTACCGACGGCATTGCGTCAAAAATTCTTATTACCGAAAGAAAGTTTCTCGTCAATGTCCCCTTTTTAAGCCAGAATCTTCAACAAAAAACCAACGGATATTTCCATTGATAGATGGCCTTTATTTTGTAGTGCGATTGTACATCTTTATATTCATATTTTCTCACGCACACATTCTTTCTCACATACTGACGCACACTTTTCTTTCTCTGTAAAACTCAAGCATACCTTCTCTAAAAATTCATGACATTTATCTCTCTAAAATTCACTAGCACCTTTTTTCTCTAAAAGTCACGACACTCTATCTCTAAAAAGTTTCCGACACTTTCTCTCTCTAAAATTTACGATACTTTCCCTATTTAAAATTGACGACACTTACTATCTAAATTCGCGACACTTTCTTTATACCTCACGCTCATTTTCTCTCTCTAAAAATCACACACACGCTAACATTTTCTATAGTCCCTTTGAATTATACTAAGTAATGTGATCATGTGAATCAGGTATCGAGAGAAGGTTACAACAGCTTAACAAAATGAGTAAAGTTACATAATATAAGAAGAGTCCAGGATCTTAAGTTATAAAGTTGGTTTATAACATAATTTTCTAAATATAACATTTTTTCATTCCCACACCCAAAAAAGTAAGGCATGAACTTACCCATGATATAGGTCCATAACCTGATAGAGCCAGCAGTCTCACCATCTCCTTCTAGCACTTGAATGCTTTGTATTTTTCCAGGAACAATCTTTAGCTGGAGATAGGTTTTCTTTTTGTAAATATCATAGAACTTATCAGGGGAAGATTTGATCTCTGTCTGCGCCTCAAGTTTGCAAAGTTGAGACATTTTCTACAGTTTTTCTTTTTTTACTTAACAATAAGAACCAAAACAGAAAACCTTTTTGGATGATATGAAATCAAAGAATGTTAGGCTATTTATAATGTGAAAAAGAAGAATAATGTGATTGGGATATTTGTGCTTTCTTTAGCTCCGCATCAATATCTCTTCCCGCGTAAAGATCGTTTATAATGCGAAAAAAAGAAGAATCATGATTTGATAAGGAAATTTCGTGCTCTGTTTTTACTCGATCGGCATCAACAAATAATTTACTTTTCCCATTTTTAGAATATATCAATATAACTAATCTTATCTGGTTCTTTTGCTTTTACTGGTACTAGTGGAGAACAATGAAATGTGTTCCCAAAGAGAAAAATTCTAAACTTATAGAGAGCGAATAATTTCATCACTCCGCTTCAGATCATTTATAACATTTCTTGTAATACTTTTTGTAACATTCTTAATTAATATATTCTATTAATAAAATTTAAGAAAAGATAAACTTTGAACAAAAAGAATAAGCCTAAAGGAAGAAAACATATTATAAAAAATAATATTACGAGAGATGTTAAAAGAAAATTAAAGAGAATCTGACTGTCATCCCCCAATCCAAAAACTTGGAGAAATATGCGTCACAGATAGAGAGCACCTGGCTGGCAGTTTTTTTATTTATTTTATTTTTTAATATTTTGGATCAAGTCAATCTTAGTACCCTAAATTGTAAGACTCCGTCAATTGAGTACCAAAGCTCAATTATATAACAATTAATGTTTAATCGGGGCCAATGTTTAATTTATTAAAAATAATGTTGTGCTTCAGCTGAAGAGCCCCTCTAGAGAGACCTTCATGTCAACTTACCTCTATTTTTCTTTTTCTTTTTTTGGGTAAATAATATTCTCTTCCGTATTTTTTTTTATTTGTCACCCTTTTGAATATAATGCAATTTTAACCAAAATATTTCTATTATACTTTTTCAATATATTAACCTCTCTTTCAATCATTATGTTATAAAAAAAGTGTTTCAAATTTTTAATATCTATTCCACCCATCATTCATCATTTTTTTAATTAGGTGAGAAATTGATATTAAATGTAGTTTAGTCTATATATACAAAGAATTGCTCTAGTCCTTTATTGTTCCAAATGTGACAAGTAAAAAAAAATACGAAAAGAAATACCTTACTCTTTTTTTCCTAGGTTAATACCTGTTCCTCTATTTGCAATTACATGACAACCGGTTGGAATTTCTTGAACCACTTTATATACTGATCTTTGTATCACTTTCTAATTTGATATATTTATTAATAAAACATAAAAAATAAGAGATAAATTTTAAGAGAAAAAGATAAACTTTAAAGGGAAAATATATTAAAAAAAAAGGTAGTACAGAAAATCTTGTGCTACGACAAGTTCAGATTGTACCACTTTGTGTATCACTTTTTGTACCATTTTCTAATTTGATATATTATATTAATAAATTTTAATAAATAAAAAATACATTTTATGAAAAAGATAAATTTAAAAAAAATATTATAAAAAATGTGGTAAATAGAATAGTATAAAGAGTGATAGAAATGGTGGAGAGAATTTTGTGACGATGACGACTCTCCTTACACCTCATAAATCCACCAATACTTGGATGCTCTAGAATTAAAGCTTGTGCTGTCCAGCACTGCACAATTATCCCTGTATCTTTAATCCTCTCAAGAAACCCTTCGGGACTTTCTCCGCCACTGTTCCGGTAGATTGTGCCGAAAACCTAATAACCCAGATAAAATTACCCTTCCTACGTTCTAGCCCATTCGCTATTTCTTCTATATTCTCCATGGATGGGTAACATTCCCTACCAAAAGAAACCAAAACAAAAAAGAAAACGGTTCTTTGAATTAATCCAATTTCAGGATACTTCCCTTTCATGTCTCTAGAACTTTTTATCAAAACAATTTCATCAGAGAGATCAAGAGGAGAAGTACTACTACTTTGGGCTGATTCAAGATGGGCACTAGCCATAGCCATTAACTTGTTCAATTTATGTGACCTAAAAAGGATTTCAGCAAAAGGGTAAATATGGCTAGCATGCGATGAGACACGACCCCACCCATATTTGAATATAATATATGAGAAGAAAAACATCGTTCCTCAACGTTCACTTAAATGAACATAAGTTATATCTTTTGTGACAAAGATAATTCGGCAGTCCATGGTTATATAATTCTTTTTATTTATTTATTTATTGTTAGGCCGTTGGTTATATACTACGGAGTATATAATTCATTGGGTTAAATCTTTGGCAATATAATTTAACTGTTATGGAGTGCTAGTTGTAAAAAAAAAAAAGAAAAGAAAAAGAAGGGGAGTGTTAATTGGCGATGGTGTCATGGATAAAATGGTAGGAGAAGAGAGAAACCATGCAAAAAGAAAAAAAAAAAAAATTGCATTTTCAGTTTTCTGAATTATTTTCTCCTTGTTGAATGTCTTTCTTTTAATGTGTAGTAAGATATTTTTTAGATATGTGTTCCAATTCTAAAAATTTTTTAATAATTTTATATGTGTTCCTAATTAAGTACTTAATTAGTTAAAAACATTTCCTATCCCCATAAGTTATGAATTAAATTCATACTTACCTCTTTAATGTATTAAAAAAAACAGGTATCTTATTATCATCGAATCTATACATTTTAACTTTACACGTTAGCCGGACAAAGCTTTTTTTTCTTTCTTTTCTTATGATGGAAAGAGCTGGGTGCTAGTTAGTTCTTAACATTTTTAAAAATTCTCTCATATATTACATCTTAATTTATTAACAATTAAGTGACAAATTAATTTAGAATTCCTATTTTGCATTGATACTCTCTTCTCCTCTTTTCTTCCATTTTCTGTTCCTCTCTCTGGCGAACCGAAGCTTTTTTTATCTATCTATAAAAGTTAAAAATGCCCAAATTTCTTCTTTTATTCTAACCTAAACTCAAAAAAATCAATCATATTATTCTCTTCGTCAATGTACCAGGTATATCTTTAAATGATTCATTTTTTCTGCCAAAAGATTTAGAGAACACAATAAAATAAGAAAGAGAAGAATCTCGACGAGTAGCGGAAGCTCTGATAATCAGAGTAACTAGCGAGGAGGATGAATTAGAAGACGTTGTAGACGATGAATTTGAAAAATTACCTTTGTCAACGGCGTGGAGGTGATAAATTTCTTCCTTGAAAGTAGATGTCCATTGAATCCTTTGTCTACATGCCATTTTGCACAAAGAATGTTTTTTTTCCCTTTAAGGGTGGACCAATGCGAGACTTGACTCCTCCAACACCATTGCACTAATCACTAAAAGTTTTATTTTAATTGCAATAAAAGAAAGATTGGAAATGGATTGAAGAAGAGATAAATTTAACTCATTGAGATTGAGAGTATGGGGTGGTAAGTGAATGAGTAGACTAGTATAAGGTTTTATTATTATTTCCAGATAGTTCATTTCCCTCCTTCACATTGATAAATAAATTGTTGTATCAAAAAATTATAAGGAGACATTTAAAAGTTTTCGTCACTCGATTATCAATCGGTATTAAAATGACATTAAGAAAACAGTATCAGGGTAACATAGGAATTCAAAACCAATTGATTATTTGATTGTCAATAAATTAAGATGTGGTACTAAATTGACAAATGATCTAACTAAAGGGTAGTAAAATAGAATTAAACTGATAGATTATTACTATGTCTATCTATATTTACTCATCACATTTTGTACATCACACAATTTTAGAAAATACGAAAATTTAAACTTTTTGTAGAATTATAATACAATTTAAATAATTTTCTCCTTAATATTAATTTCACAAGTTCATATTAAAATAATCAACATACATTATTTAAATTTATTTTTAATAAAATATAATGAAAAAAGCTCATAAAATATTGCATTTTTTTCACAATTTAACCAATAAAAGATACAAGAAGTTACCAAAATGGTAGAAGTTACAAAAATGTAAGCAGTAAAAAAAATGGACGGACTAATATAAGAATCTTTCCCGATAAAGTCAGAGTTTTTGATTGTGTCGGTAGTCCATATCATTAGCAATTCAAATCCAGACCTTGTGCACCATTTAGGTTTTCGAGTTTGTTTTCAAGTTTTAACTAAAAGTTACAGGGGTCGATAAAAACAACTTGGGAACCTATAAGGATAACTCGAAAAAATTCAAAAATTTTCATTTTCACCTAAGACTTCATCTCTCTAAAAAAAATTCCCTAAACACTCTCTAGGACTCTTCACTTCAATCTCAGATCTAAGAAGATCCGACCGTCAAAATTTAAAAAAATGTTAGTTCTTCAATGTATTCTCATTTATTTACAAATTTATCATTTTAGATCATGAAAATATGCATTTAATTTGGAAAAATCGAACCTTAAAAAAAAAAAATTCCGCCGAAAATGGCACTTTTGCTCGGGCCGATGAAAGAGCATGCTAACTTTCGTCGGGCCGAATGAAAGTGTGACAAGCTTTCGCAGGCCCGGACGAAAGTTACCGGGCTCCTTCGTCGGGCCGAGCAAAAGTGCAATTTTTTTAAATAATTATTTGAATTGTTAATTAATTTTGTATATGTAGAACGGTGTTACTAGTTATTTAAAATATTTTATGTGATAAGAAAGTAATAATAAGATGTTATTTAATTTTTATCTAGGTAAAGTAAATGTAAGTAGTTTAAAATTCTTTGCTTATAATTATGTGTTTAATAAGAAAATGTGTTATGTAATTGCTTAACTATTTGAATTTTAGTTTGAATTCTTCGTTATTCTTAGTCATAGGTTTACAGTTTAGGCGATAAGATCGAATAATATATAAATTAATAAGTATTACTAAATAATATTATTGATGGATTATAATAGTATGAAAGAAATAGTATAAATGAAATAACAGATCCCGATAATAATAAATAATAACATAATAATATATGTGAAAGTAAATGTTGAAACATATGATGAACGAGTATTAATTAGTTTGAATACATAATAGATGGTTCAATCAGGCAGACGTAGAGGCAATGATGATCTTGGTCCTGTCACAGACTGGACAGGCAGAGTTCATGGTTGCATTGTTACACCTTCATCTAGAGGTACTAGGGGGCCCCATAGTACCTCCAACCTCCCTGCTACTCCTACCCCTCTCGCACCTGGTTTCCATCATGGAACAGGTGCACCCGGTTCTTCTGCCTAGTTCTTCTACCTAGCCACCGGCCATACCTTTTAAATCTCGACCTCCCCTCCAACCACATCTGTCTTACAACCCTATACCATATGAGACATATGAATCTGCATATCTCGAACCTTCACACCCCCAAACACAGCATATGATCCCTACTTACACGCTCCAACTATACGACCGCGCATACCATATAGATCTGCAGCGCAAGAGCCTATACTGGAGTTTAGTAGTCAGCCGAGGCAGACAGGGATAGAGTTTTTTTATCAGATGGTTGATGCCGCCCCTTATGATTCTTCATGCAGCACACATGGGTAATCTCATGCTGATTTTGGTGTTTCATCCTCTGAGTTCTACATAGGGAGGCCTGTAGATAGGATTTGTAAGAGTGATAGGGTCTTTGAGGGTGATAGAGGGCTTAACGAGGAGCATGACAGGGTCCAGGCCCTACATATTGAGGAAGAGGCGGATGAGGGAGGTGATGATGGTGGTGATGGTGGTGAGGATGAGGGCAAGGATGTCGGTAATGAGGAGCAGCCCGTGCCTGTGGCACTTGTGATCCGACGGGCGTCCTCGACACGGGAAAGAGAAAGGGTTGACCGGTAGCTTTATGTCGATGACGAGCAAGATTTCAGGGTCTTGCAACAAAAGACCCGATGTGGCTCGTAAAGTTCCGACTCCAACTCGGAGGAGGAAGAAAGTCATGTCTTCAGATTGGGAGCATATTGGCCGAGCAGATAGAGGCCCTGTTGACCCAGAGCTTATCCCATCATACGGTGGACATATCGAGGGGCCGATATGACGTGGAAAGGTGCATATCTTTATCTTAAAATTACATGTTAATATTTCTAGTTCTATATTTTAATTTGTCAAATATTTATACTTATATAAATAGTTTAGAATTTATTATGTAATGGTGATAAATTTACTAAATTTATTTATTTTATCTTCAGGATCGTGGATCATTGCGGGTCCGATCGCGTTACATGGCAGTCACAGGGTGGGACCTTACAGATGCACATTCGTTCACTGGCTGCCGGGACAGGTCTTACACACTTGCAATCTTGCATGTTCTAGCACCCAAATTCCGCATTGATTTTGGCGTTTGTTGAGAGGTGGCAACCCAACACGAAGACCTTACACATGCCATGGGGTGAGATGACCATGACATTACACGATGTGGAGCTGATTCTCGGGGTTCCTGGATATGGTCGTGTGGTGGATTCGAGGTTATCACGTGATCAGCTGGTGATGCTCGTCCAGGGTGATTTAGGTTTGTCCCTGACTGGTGGTTTAGGGTTTAATGCGGCGGAGCTGCATGATGTTGCCACTAGCTCTCAGTGTTCACTGTCATCCAGTGTCTGAGCTACATGCTACATACAGTATATCTTGGGTAGCTCACTACTTAGTGATAAGAGTAACAACATAGTTCCAACCAGACTTTAGCCACTGCTGAAGGATGTGGGTTCTATTGGCAAGTTCGCATGGAGTGCCGCGATGCTTCCGTATCTGCACCGGAATCTGGGGCAGGCATCACGTTTTGATGCAAAGGAGCTTGGTGGATGCTGGTCACTACTGGAGGTATGTGTTTTAAATATAACGAGTTTTATATTATTTTTATATTTTTCATTTTTTAAATTAGTTATATTATTTATTTAACATTGTGTTATAGTTTAGGTAGTTAGATCTCATGTTTTTATTTAGGATTTCATATTTATATTTTGCATTTATGTTCTATATTTTAGGTGTGGATATATCTGTACTTTCCCATGTTTGTTCCTGCGGTCAGACCAGGTACTCAAACTTGCAAGTCATACCTCCAGCAGTTTCCCATGTTGGGTTATAAGAATAAAAATAAACTGCTGGACATCGGACTGAGATTGGATTTGATGACAGCTGACGAGGTGTTATGGACACTTTACAGGACTTAGGAGATTCAGGGTTGTTGGGTTTCCACATGGCACAGGTTCATTGCGTACTTTGAGTGCGTCGAGCCGTACATATCTGACAGGATTTTGAGATAGTTCTGGTTTAGGCAGTGTATCCCCGATTATCCTATCCAACCACATGTGGCACGCAGGCCACCAAACAACAGAATGTATATGGTGAGGAATACTTTTGTGGAGGCCCTGTGTCTCGAGGCACCTTCGCATTTACTGACAGAGTCCTGGACTAGTGTTCCAGCTATTACACCGAGTTCCTGTACGGATGATTACATGGAGTGGTTCCTCCCCCACAGTCACCCGAGGATACATAATCCCGCTAATATTCCTTGTGGATTTCACGTACCAGTAGCTCCAACGATGCCTGATAGAGTTCTGTTGGATTTCATTGCATGCGAGGCTACCAAAGAGGATGTGGATGAGAGAGAGAGAGAGAGACTTCATACGGTGGTTGATTTACTAAGGAGGCATTACCACGCTCCTTAGTACGATGTTATATATTTTGGATACTTTGTTTCATATTTTATTACATTCCTTTCCTTATTTTTTATTTTGGCGTATTGTGTTTTTATATAATTTAATTTTTTAATGTTTCGCTATATAAATTCATGTTAATAATATATTTAGAAGAATCTTAACCCTAAAAAAAAAAAAACATAAAACGCAGTAAATAATTTAACTAGTAATAATAACATCAAAAATCACGTTATGATTTATATTAGAAAATTGTAAAGTGACTAGTTAATGGCGTTGAAGTGGGTACATTTCATGGTATGTAGTAACCTAATCTACAATCCGATTATGACAAGGGTCTGCCCATCCACTAACTTGTACATCTCGATGATATTACCATTGCACCTGCATTAGAGGCAAACGGCATCCATCTCGCAGTTGTAGCTGTGGGGCGTAACAGAAACAGTAAATAAACATCTTAGGGATACCGACGATGTAAATAAATAGCAGTAATAATTATAACGTAATCAATAATTAATAACAAAAAGAAATACCTGTGTGAAATGCTCCTGTTCCGCTATGAATCCGATGAATAGCATTCCAACAGTACAATCCATATTAGAATAAAAAGGAAGTACGGTGGTTGACCCAAAACGTGCAATTAAAATGACGCATAAATTGAATGTATTGGCTATGACATACAGATGATTAGGAGTATCCATCCAATAATCAACAGGCGCCAAACCCTCAATCCAATTCATTTTTCGTATTAGCTCAGTAACATATTCTAATAATCCAAACAATTGCACATACATGTTCATGTGGTGGTGCAAATCATAAGACATTCTTCTACGAATTTCAGCCCAATGATTTTCATCCCCGAACAAGAAATTGGATACAACTCTAAATCCACAGTTGCCGTCACCAACCACGTTCTTCCAGTTTTGTATAAAGTCATACATGAACCCGGGAAATGCATTATTGAACTGGAATGGTGTTGATGGAGCATCCAGATTTACAACAGATGATAAACTGGATCTACAACTGTTACGTCCTCTGTCCCTACCCTTACCGCTACGGGGCGGCCTACCTCTTTCCCGTGGACTCGGACTAGACCCTGAGCCTAAACTGCTTCCCGACCCAGATCCTGAACCGCTTGACTTTCCTATCTTTCTATCAGTGATGGACACATATTCCAAGTGAAATTTATCCCTTTTTCGTGAATTTGTCTTCCGTCGTCCCTTCGTAACTGCAGTTTCTGGTGGGTTTGTCAACAGAGGACAAGGATCTTTTGGCAACACCAGACATATAACACCTTTGCTGAGGTGACGCACTTCCCGAACCTTAGAAATTGGTGCCGTACTAATTTTCTCTAGCATTGAGGTGAGATCATGCATCTCGGAATCCATGTCTCTCTCGTGTACATCCGGGATATCAGCACAAATTTCTAGTTTTCTCCAAAAAATACAAACATCTTCCAACTGTATTGGAATTAAATATTGGCACCTGTGAACCAGTTCATATACACATGGTAAACCGTGAGACTTCCCTAAATAATGCAGACACTTACTTCCTGGGTCTTCGACCATCTCGCGTGCTTTCTTTATCTCGAGCCATATCTTCTTGAAAGCCAAATGACTGATTTTATTACTTATATTCTTCAATATTGTATTACTCTTTGTGGCAAACTTCTCTCTAAGTTTAGAAATTTCCAATGAGTATTTTATTTCATATACTTGACGTTCGATGAGAGAGTCGATATTAAGAAACACGATGTCCAAATCACCATGACATGTTGATAGCCTTAGTTTCAACACCAAATGTTCACTCTCAGCACAGTTCGTTGTCTCAACCCCAAAATGCAACACTTAAGATGTCCAAACTTTGCAAAATTTATGCGTAAATGGATTCAACTATGTGCTAAACAGGTAATGTATAAAGTCCAGCCTACTTTGCCACTTACTCTGCAACACTTCCAACTCTCTCTTATATTCATCCTCGTCAATTTCATTTATTAATTTCTTCCACGACCTATTCACGAACTGTTGTGCAACCTCTTCGTCCTTAACCATCTTTGTCAACTTTGCCAACACATTTTGATCAATATGTCTTCTACATAACATATGTTATGAATTTTTAAACACATCATCAATCACTGGCATTAGTCTGCTTTCCCTATCTGTAAGAATTGCTAGTGGCTCACCTTCATTGAGAATTGAACCAGCCCCATTTGCCATAGCATATGTAACATATAAGTGCTTGATTTGTTGGAGAACCTATCGATATGTCGTAGCCTGTTCATTGCACATAAAAGTTGTTGCCACTGTGAAGTTCTTTCTTGTCAGAGTCATCTCTACAGCTTCCAATAGTGGCATATTGTACGTTAATTAAAGAATTAAAGTGAAAAATTAATGATTAACATTGGCAACTATTTTAAACGAACATCGTTATTATTCTAAACTATTTCTTAAAAAAAATTATTAAAAAAAATCCACTGGAGTAGTTAATGAATTTAAATGTTTATGCCGATAAATTAATAAAGATATTAAACAATACAATGATCCACTACAATACATACTTGTTCGTTTTATCCATTATAAGTACCCATGGCCACGTTCGGATAATTGAAATCGATGTCAGGTGTGCAACGATAATATCACTAAGTACGTTACTCTCCTCACGGTTTGTGTAGAACACCGTGTAACTCCTTTGTGCAATTAGGCAGAGAACCTCCTCTACCGTGTTCCTTCCCTGCATTCGGTTCTTCTTTATCTTCACAACAACATTGTAAATTTTCTGCGCACTACATACATCAAAAAATTATTCTCATTAACGGAAGAAAAAAATCTATAATATTTTAATAAAGTATTAAAAATAATTCCCTTCTAACTTACCTAACTGCACGACCAACGTCTTGTTCTTGGAAAAATCATAAGATATTACGAGGCGGCACATGACTTTTCCTGAACTGCTCAGTCTGTTAGAACTGCTCATCTGTAAGTCTTACAGCCTGAGCATGACCGTGATGGTAAACAGCTATTTTATGGTTGTGCCTCCCGTTTTGCACAAACAATTGCCAGTTTTCGCTTGTTGCCATTTGCTCTCCCTTTAGTTTAAATGGGCAGCCACATTCTTTAGTCCCATAAGGTCCTCGTCTTTTTATTGGAATTTCTTCTTCCTCATCGTCAACTACTGGTTTCTTATACTTTTTAACTGCCGTTCCGCGCTCGTAAGCCAATGTGACATACGGTCAATGGTCAGCTGTTCTTGATCTTTGATACCAATTTATGATTAAATATGTCTTAGCTTTCATTGTAGTTTGCTATGTCCAGTCGACCAACTCATCTTTGGAACTAAAAATTCTATATGTTGTGAATAAATATCCAAGATCAATATATTCGTCCGGTTCTAAAAAACTCTTCAAACATATTTGGATCCTCATCGGCCTATTAATGTAAAATGAAAATATTAGCATTACAAAAAATACCTAAATTCATCAAACAAAAAAAAAATTAATAATAATAAAATTTCTGGGCCATTTTTGCTTAGAATGGCAAAGGTTGTGGCTCACTTTCGTCCATCTGGACGAAAGTTCCCAGAATTTTTGCGCATCCGGGTGAAAATACTACTGAAATTGTAAAAAAAAAAAAAATCAATTTTCTTACCTTAAAACCAACATTTTCTTGCAGTAATTCTTCAGGGGACTGCATACATTAGGCTAACTTAGGTTAAATGTTGAAAGTTTGAGTTTTATTTAGAGAGTGGTTAGAGAGAATGTTTGTAAAGAGAGAAAGTTGAATGTTTAAAATGAAATATTTTCGAGTTATCCTTACAGATTTTCGAGTTATCTTTATTGACCCCCAAATTACAGAATTGATGATGAGGCAAGTTATATTTTATACTTAATTTTTTATTACTTCAAATAAATTTTAGAATAATTTTTTAATTTAATTTACTTTAAATTATAAGGTTTTAAAGTATTTTAAATTTATTATCAATTGTTGATAATATTTATTTTTAAATTAAAGTAAGCTAAATTTAAAAAAAAAATTATTTTATGGGTGTTTTTATAAACCGCTTCTATGTATTAATGGTATTCAAATTAAAATATTAACATAATTTTTTAAAATAACTTCTTTAAAAGTACCTTTTTCACCTACTGAGAAGAAAACAAAAGTAATGAAAAAGAAGCATTATAAATACTTACAAAAGAGAGAAAATTACAATGCTTCCTTATTCAGATATGATAATTCAAATATATATACGTATATAGAGTTTGTCTAACGTGTACCATAGGAGCACGTGTTAATACGGATAAACTTACACTATTTTTGATAATTCAAATATATAATACAAATATTTTTCGTAATTCAAATATGGTAATACAAATATATATACGGTTTGTCTAACGTGTGCCATAGGGGCACATGTTAATATGGATAAACCTACACTATTTTTGGTAATTCAAGTATAAAAAAAAATCCAATTAAATCACATATGAAAAATTTACACAAATGAATAATCATCTATATTTACTTACCTTAATTGTGTCAATCAAAATGTTTAATATTTTCTTAACCCCAATGCCTTCCCACCTCCTCCTCCCATCCCTAAAAATAAAAAGCATCTAAAATCTTCTGTAACCATTCCTTTTATAATATATTTTCCTTTAGGATTTATCTTTTACTTGAGATGCCTAACTAGTTAAATACGCACATTTAAGAATGTCCCAGAGAGTATTATAAGAGGCGATCGGAATAGAAGCAATTTCTAATGTTTTTCTTCAGAATATTCTTCGTAGCATTCTAATTTCGCATAATTTATTAATAAAACCTACCAAATAAAATATAAACCCTAAAGAAATTAAATAAACCCTAAAAAGAAAATATTTTGTAAAAAGAAATATTTTGCAGTTGGGGAGGAAAGGTGGGGTGAGAAGATTCTGATTGGCACAACTATGGTAAATACATATATGATTATTAATTAGTGTAAAATTTGCGTATGTGATTTAATGGATTTTTTGTTATATTTGAATTACAAAAAATAATGTAAGTTTACCCTAAGACACACGTTAGAGAAATTCATATGTATATATGTATATATGTATATACGTGTGTAGTATATATATATATATATAACAAACTAATATTGGTTTCAAATTAGAAAAGTTGCATGTTAAGGGAGAATGAAAAATCAAATTAGAGATATATGAAAGTGGAACCAATTCTAGATTCATTTAAGAAATTTCCTTATTAGATGTTACTTCAGCCGAGGGTACTCATGTTCATGTTCATCATCATTGTTCTCTTTCTTTCTTCTTCAGTGTTCAGATATGAAACATCATCTTTTTTATTTTTGTTTTTTGAGGTACTTTAATATTTAGTATAAAACATTTGAATTTGCTCTATTTTTTTCAATATACATTACTTGCTTGGTCTTCTAGATTAAATTTCTTCTCTTCATTATTGAAAAAGGGTCGAGAGGTAAACACTACAAAAAAAAAAAGAAAAGAAAAGAGTATTTAGTGACTGAATTTAGCGGTCGACAATTTCCGTCGCATATTTTGTGGCCGAATTGTGATCGAATATGTCAACCACAAATTTAGTGACATATTTGTAATCTAAATTTCATTCTGTTGGTGTGTTTTAGAGACTTTGTGATAGAAGTACGATTGAATTAGTTTGGTTGCAAAGTTTTTTCAATTGCAATCATTGTACCATCGTAAATCAGGCCAAAGTATGACCTAAGTTAAGGTCACCGCAACTTAGCACTTGTCATTTCCCTCCTTGTCTCAGAATTCCCTCTCTCTCTCTCTCTCTCTCTCTCTCTCTCTCTCTCTCTCTCTCTCTCTCTCTTCCTCTATTTTTGTTGGTTGTTGCTGGTGCTGCTGCCGTTTTTTCACTTGCGAAAATTCGACAAGAGATGAAGGAGAAAAAGGTAAGTGTTGAATATATTTTGTTTGATTTTTAGTTTCAGTTTTGCTACTAAATTCCAGTGTATTAAATTTTTGTTTCAATTTTGTCCAGTATCAATTTTGTTCTAAACTTCTCAGCATCTATTTTGATAAGTTATGGTGCTATATGTGAATTATTCTTATCTTCGGCTTCAACTTTGATATTGTGTGTGAAATTCTTGTTCATAATCACCTTACGATTTGAGCTCATCTTTCTTCTATTGATGCAAAAAATCAGAAAGAAACGGGAAAAAGAAGAGCAATAGAAAAGATGTACGGTTTTTTGCTATGTTTGGCTACTTTTTGAAAAACAGCCGCTAAAATGGCCACAATTTTTTTTCCTAATGGGGTCATAATGCACACACCGTGTGCGTTATCCTTGATGATAACGCACGTGCCATGTGTGTTATTGCTAATCACTAATTCAATCACAAGATTATGCAAGATTAATGATGTGCTAGCGAACATGGCAGGACGGGTGCCTAGGTTGATAATAACGCACAGCTGTGTGCACTATAAGTAAGAATAACGCACATATTGTGTGTGTTATCAACACAAAAAAACTACCTGAAACCCCGGCCGCCATCTTCATTTTCTTCTTCTCTTTTTCAAATTCCCGCCGCTGGGACATTTCCTCCTCCACCGCGGCTTCTTCTTCTTCTTGCTTTCCTTCTCTTCCTCTTCTCCTTCCTTCTTTCCTTCCTTCTCTTCTTCTGTACGAGGTCTTCAAAATGCCGAACATTTGCAAACTCGTGGAATACGAACGTTGCTGGGTTATCGACGAAGAAAGCTCCACCGAATAACTTTGATTTCAATTTATTCCAACTTTTGGTAAATTTCTCATTGTTTATAATTTTTCTAATTTTTTTGAACTGTGTGTTGATTTCTGATATTATTTGTATGAAAATCTTTGTTTATTTTGATTTGTGAATATTTTTTATGAATTTTATTTAGGTTATTTCTCTTTTTTTTTTTTTTTTGCAATTTATTTTTCTTGGTTGATGGGTTTACACAAACCCATTTGTTAATAAATTATAATAGCTTATAGGATATCCATTGGGTGCCCATATAGGATGTCTAATGAGCACCCCATAAAATTAAAGTTTAGGTGCTCATAGGTGACCTATTTAAATTCAGTGTCCATTTAAGTCCACCCATTTAAATCCATTAGTGTTTATGTCATGGATGGACAATTTACCCATTGACTATGTATCCATTTTTCTAAAACCTGCCCAACCTACCCATTTGACTCACCCTAATTTGCTTGATATTATTCTGCAAAATGCTCCTCGTTGGGCCGTAAAAGCAAAGCCCTCTCGTTCCAAGAGATGGGAGTTTTATGATTATGTTCAAGCTTGTTGTTATTGATAGATTTGTGCATATTTGATCATTTTATTAAACTAGTTGTGTTTTCTATTGGAAATGTGATTTGATGAAATGGATGATAGTTAATTTTGCTTACAAATTTGCTATTAAGATGATACAAGTTGTATAATTTTATTTTGTTTTTGTCATAAACAGTAATTGTTTATTTTTTTTAAAACTTGTTTGCATTTATATTGTTCTATTAATTTTATATAAATGTATGTTTCAAGAAGACTGTTTTTTTTTCGATGTTTTTGTAACAAAAAAAAAAAAGAGAATATAATCTTATCTAAAACCCTAATATTGAAACCTTAACACTAAAACCCTAAACCATAACACTTAGAAACTGTCTAATAATACTTCACTTTAAATATTTTACTTTAAATTCTAAACCTAAAAAAAAGTTAAATTTAGAAAGTGTGTAATACTATACATAAAACTTTAACCCGTAAAGATTTAAATTTAGAACGTGTATAACCCTAAGCCCTAAAACCCTAAAACCCTAACATTGAAACCTTATAACCTAAACTCTAAATCCCTAAACATAAACCTTAGAAAGTTTGTAATAGTACTTTACTTTAAATATTTTACTTTAAATGTTGTACCCGTAAAGATTTAAATTTAGAAACCCTAAACCCTAAAATCATAATAGTGAAACCCTATAACCTAAACCATAAATTTTAGATAGTTTGCAATAATACTTTACTTTAAATATTTTACTTTAAATGTTGCACCCATAAAGATTTAAATTTAGAATGTGTATAACCCTAAACCCTAAAACCCTAAATCCTAAAATCATAACATTGAACCCCTACAACCTAAACCCTAAATCGTAAACCTTAGAAAGTGTGTAATTATACTTTACTTTAAATATTTTCCTTTTAATTCTAAACATATAAAGATTTAAATTTAGAAAGTGTATAATACTATACCTTAAACCCTAAAACTTTGTGATATAATGTAGATAGAGGAAATCCCAGCACATTTGCATCTAGGTCCCATAGTCCATGATGTATTGAGAAGGCAGTATGAGCATAGGTCTGGGTTGATATGGAGTGGGGATCATGAGACATGTATTATTGATCTTCAGGGTAGACATTTCTGTTGAAATCTATTTCATTCTTATAGTATAACTCTACGCAGATTGCTTGATATTATTGATAGGACAGAGTTAGGGGGAGTTTTTAGATGTGATTACATCGGTCTTGACCACGCACTTATTACTACTTTAGTTGAGAAATGGAGGCCTGAGACCCACACATTCCACATGACTTGTGGTGAGGTGACAGTCACTTTACAGGATGTGCATGTCTTATGGGGTTTACGGATAGAGGGGTTGCCTGCTACAGGTCCTAGTTGGAGTGTGTATCATAAGTAGTATTAGATTGATATGATTGAGAGACTTATTGGTATTCGATTGTCTCTTACTCACTTTTTCGAATATAAGGTTAAGAAGGAACCTTTAAAAGCTTGGATCTTGAGAGAGTTCACCGAATAAGAGACTGATGATGACCTTATCATGCGTGCCTGGGGATTTATTTTTTTTACTTCTTGGAGGTAATATGCTCCCTAATATGTCGGGCAGCTTGATTCACGTATGGTACATCAGTTTGTTAGAGGATTTTAATGCCATTGACACTTACATTTAGGAGAATTGTGTATTAGGGTTTTTGTATAGGTGTCTATGCAGGGCAGCTTTGTGGGTGCACAATAGATAGGGGGCATCCTTGTGCTACTTTAGACTTGGCCTTGGTCGTGTATTTTTGTATTGCGTCTTCAGTTAGATCGGCATGTGGAACTTGACCCTCGGGCTCTACTTGGTGCTATGTGGTGCACATCATTTGATCTCAACCAGTTTCCTACGCATGTCCTGCTTACTTATAGAGATCAGTTAGATTTCATGCCACCAGTTTAAATTAAATTTTTTTACTTTCTTATTATGTTTTTAATGTAATTATTGATTAAATATTTTAATTTTCTAGTCACTTTGTATGGCTACCGTATCTTGAGCATGGTCTGGTGCCATCTAACTTGTCGAGGGCAGAGGTGTCACTAATACGTTACGAGATAGTGGAGTATCACCATCCAGGCCACGTGATGCGACAATTTGGATGTGATCATCCTATACCTGCTGCTCGTGATACTCATCTGGATCTACATAGATTACAACTTAGAGGAAATGATCACACTTATTGGGCGACAGAGTATGCTACTTATGTAGAGGTCTGGCATCAGTGGAGACAGCACATTAAGGATGGCCTTGTTTTACCCGTTGAGGATCTATCATCACCCCGAGATTATTACATTAGATAGCATCAGAATATCACGTGAGACTACATCGGTAGTCTAGCACATCGTGATACTCGGACATTTGGATACCAGCCAGTTGAGGTTGACAGACGGATGATGGTAATATAATATGTATTTATCTTTTTATCTATGTTATTTCTTTATAATTCTTTTCTAATTATTTTTTTTAGACATCCATGCTGCAGGAGGTTGATGACATGACTACAGGGGTGTTGGAAAAACCACCATCATCTCCTACTCAGTATGCTAGTGTCATGAGGAAAGTCCAGACCAACATCAATAGGTGCATGATTTCTATTCGTGGTACATTGGGTTGCCCCCTCCCCCCATTCACTATGATATTCAGCATGCATTCGCAGTACAGCCATCCCATGTTGGTCCACGGGAGCCTGTACCTATGCATGGTGCTCGTGGGGTGAAAAAGGCACCCACAGATTACTTGATGGCTGGGCCCATAGAGGACGTGTTCCTGCCCCTCCACATCTGGGCGGAAGAGGACAGTCAGACCCCGGACATGGAGGAGAGAGAGGAAGAGGATCTGGCAGACGACGACATGGAGATCCAGGCTCATGTGTTCCACCTAGCCCATTCGAAAACCCAGACCTAGATGTTATGATATTTAGTTTGGGTTTGACGCCATTTGCTTTGTCATATTCGAGTGGAGCAGGCACATCCTATGTCCCACCTGACCCATTCAACATCCCAGACGCAGATTACGTTTAGTCACCTCTGAGTACAGGAGGTACGTCATATGCACCTTTATCTCTGAGTGCAGTAGGGTTGTCATTTGATGCACCTCCACCTTCGGGTACAAGAGGTTCATCTGTATCTCATATATCTATATCCCGTGAATCTTCTTCTGACTCAGATTAGCATGGTGATGACCCGTCGGATGATGTTAAGCTGGCACAACAACTTGGCTTTGAACAACGTGTTGGGAGTAAGACTACTAGATTTACTCCATCTTTGTTACATTTGTATATTATTTCTTTAAATTATTTCTTTTATATTATTAGGGTTTACATTTTGTATATTATTTCTTTAAATTATTTCTTTTATATTATTAAGGTTTACATTTTGTGTATCATTTCTTTAAAATATTTCTTTTCTATTATTTACAATCAAATTAGCAATGGACAGATATGAATACTTTTCTGACAAACTTAAGTGACACCTTTAATAACATGGAATGATAACTCTCAATAGTGGACGGATATAATTGCGTTTCCGTCAGCCCCATATGATGTCTTTAATCACATGAAATGACAACTCTCAATAATAGATGGAAATGAATGTTTTTTTGTCAACCCCATGTGACGCTTTTAATCACATACCACCTCCAACTCTCAATAATGTACGGATGGTGATGCATTATATGCCTATATATTTGCTAAAACCCTCCACCCAATTTCTCATTCCACAACAAAATTGAAGTATTTTCCTTCTATTCTATTTCCGAAACTATTACTACCTTTCCTTCATTCATTACAAACAAAGAATATAGATAGCACTCACCTTGTTAGAGTTGTATTGTTTTAGGATTCGGAGAATGTCAGAGATGCCTATGGTCTTTATTTCACCAGAGCGGCAAAGAAAACATGGACGTTTACCCGAATGGTGACACATAATGAACTTGTTAGAAAAACATTGAAGCATCGATGAATGGATCCAAATCTTCGACGTGTTCGACAATGAGGGTGCCTTCATTCTGTGAAGAGTATCAAATGTTTAATTTTACTTTGTACAACATGGACAACGATGATGAGATGCGTTACCTTTGAACTACTAGACCTAATATATCAAAGGAAGGATTTCACGTACTAGTTGAATTTGAACCGATCAAATCACAAGCATTTTTCAGAAATCTAGTGCATACATGTATCAACTGATGAGGATTATTAAAACATTCGTAAACATGTTAAAACAATAACACAGATGGTTTCTGATGAACCATCAATGTTGTACCCAGATGTAGAGGAAGATGATGAGGACGATGATGATGCTGATGAAGATTATGACATATCAAGTGAATCTGACAACAATAATAAACCCAATGATAAGGAAGATTACATTAGCACTCCTGTAAACCCTCTATCTTACACTATAGTGAATCAATGAGAGTAGCCAATGGTTTGTTAACACTCCATATGATTATACAACATCTGGAGCACTTCTAGATATGGGCTTGGGAGAGCAGATAAATGACCTCATCGAATCATGCACTATTAGATTGTTGGATTGGAATGATGCAATGACTGATCTTCAATTAGGAATGAGGTTTATTGACAAAATCTAAGCAATTAGTGTAGTTCAGAAGTAGTCTATTCGGATAGGACGAGAGTTTAGAGTTGTTAAAAGTAAGAGTGATCAATGGACAGCGAAATGTTATCATCACAACGACTCTAATTATTGTTCATAGTATATCCGAATAAAGAAGAAAGTAACTCACGGTCATTGGAAAATAACCAGATTCACTAAGAACACACATGCTTTGTTTAGGTTCATGAAAATAAGCATCGAAATATGACTTCAAAATTTATTTCAAAACTAATATCGCATCTAATTCCTGACAATCTCGAGATTCCGGTCTTAAACGTCATCCAAAAAGTGCAAGTATTACTTCAGGCGCGTTGTACATATAAGAGGGCATAATATGCTCAGAAATTTGCAGCATAATGGGTGTTCGGCAGCTGGGAGACAGCTTTTTCAATTCTAGCCAAATATCTTCAAGTAATGAAAATTCAAACTCAGGAACTGTGTACGAGTTATTGAATCACAAAACGAGCATTCCCCCGGACTATGTTTTCGAATTTTTTTTTTTTTGGTATTTCGAGCCTTGTATAAATGGATTTCAAAATTATCGGCCGGTGATTTCTTCGGATGACACTCATCTTTGGGGGCTATATAATAGCGCACTATTAATTGCAAGCACATGGGATGCGAACACCCATTTGTTCCCCATTGCATTTGCAATCCTTGATAAAGAGTCGTCCGGAAGTTAGAATTGGTTCCTCAAACTTCTACAACAACATGTTATCAAGGATCATCATGTCTGTTCAATATCCGATCACCACAAAGAGATTTTATATCTGCTACACAAAATCAAGCTTCATGGCAACCTCCATTTGCGATTCATAGGTTTTGTCTATGCCACATTCGGGCAAATTTTACCAAGACCTTTAAGAACAGCGAATTAAAATGTTTAATGTGGCAGGCTAGAACAGAAACTAAGCAATGGAAATTTGAACGTGTGATGAGTGAAATTCAAAAAGAAATGTAGAAGCTTACATTGATTTAGCCAAGACAGACTTGGAGAAATGGACACTCCTGTATGATGGTGGGCATATGCACAGAGTGATGACAACTAACATTTCAGAAGCACTTAACAGTGTCTTGAAAAAAGCTGGGTCTTACCTTTAAAAGTCCTAATTGAATTAATATTCAACAAACTTGTTAAGTACTTCACTCAACACCGTCAAGAGGCTCAAAACTATGTGCATCCATTTCCAACAAGAGTTTTGACAAGTTTCTTCAGATTGAATTGAAATCAAGAGACCACACAGTTGTAACATATAGCCCAGAGAAGGTATTTACATGGTTAAATCTCTAATACGGCTTGATGGTAGTGGCAACAACGTTTACACTTTAAAAATAAATGAAAAATCATACAGTTGTGGCAAATGATAAGAATATACATTGCCTTGTTCTCATGCTCTTCCAGTCTGTAAAGATAATGGTACAAGACCAGATGCTTATGTGCCGGACATATATTTGCAAAAAACTTACAGAAGAACATACCAATACGATTTTTATTCGGTTGGGCATGCGGACTTTTGGAGTGATGCTCCTTACAATTTAACATTCTATCCTCCAAATATGAACAATCAACGGGGTAGAAAATAAGGTACAAGGTTTTGGGGGGAAATGGATTATCAAAATTTGGACTCTCACCCAAGATGTAGCAGATGTCGAATGCCCGGGCGTAATAGAAAATTTGTAATAACTCCAAGCAATGTATAAGTTTCTTTTTTTCAAAGTGTTGCAATATTTTAGGGTTTCTATTAATGTATAAGTACTTTTTTATAAATCTTTACATAAATCGATTATAAATTACTATATAGTAACATTTATAACAAGCAACAGAAATATAAAATACTTTAAATTACTTCTTCGTACTTTTTTTTAATAAAAATTTCCTTTTTAAAATATTTATTATTATTAAATATACGTCAAATAACATAAATAAAAGAATACTGTCTTTTTTTAAAAGAAAATAATAATTATAAATTTTGCCAAAAAAAATTTATAAGTTGTGCCAAAAAAAAAAAATAAAAATAAAAAAATGATGTGCCAGATAACGCATACAGTACATACGTTATCAATTAGAATAACTGCACACACGATGGGCGTTACCCGCCACATCAGATAATTATGGTGCAGATTTTTAAGTAATAATGCACACACTATGTGTGTTATCCTTAATGATAACGCACATAACAAGTGCCTTATAGCCAAAATAAAGTTAAAAAAATTATTTGTAGCCACTTTAGTGACTTTTAAAAAAAAGGGCTAAATATAGGAAAATACCAATATATTCTAGTAGTCATGTTCTACAAGAAAATGGAGACAACTATATAAAGGGTTCAGCTAAAAGAGAAAAATTGGAAGAAATAAAAACATAAAGGGTGACTTTTGGAAGCAACCAAGATAGAAAATTTGTCCTTAGAAAGTTTGCAAATTGTGTATTTGCAAGTCTTTCCTATGACCATGTCATGTTGTGGAGTTAACTATTACAACAAGTGCTATATTCATTTGAAATGGATATTTTTTTGGACAACTTTGAAATGGATATTTGTCAATTCTTTTTCATTGAATTGTTTGTGTATATAAGATGCACTTTCTTTCATTGCAAAATGAGGAAAGAAATTCGTCCAAAGAATCCGCAATATAAATATAAATATATATAAACTGAGAGATAGAGAGAGGAAATTTTGATTTAGTTTTTACAAATATTTAAAAATTTTAAATGTCAAATTAAAATCTCTTTTGATTATTATATATTCTTTTTATATATATAGTGATTTAAAATAATTTTCTTTCAATGTGACATTTGCAGATGATTAGATATATGCAGAAAGAAAGGAAATATTGATTTAATTTTTACAATTATTTAAAAAGAACTTAAATGTCAAATTAAAATTTCTTTTGATTATTATATAAATATGTATACTGATTTAGAATACATTTTTTTTAATGTGACATTTTGCAAATGGTCATTTTCTTGTGAATAATTGTTTCCTTGGGGAGGGATGGGAAGGAGGGCAGTTGGGACTTGGAGATAAGGGTAGGGACGGAGAAGTAGAAGGGACACATTAAGCAAGTATGTGATTATGATTTGGGAAAAGATCAAAGAAAAATGGTGGGGGGCTTAGAAACAATTCACATACAGAGAGGAATACATGATAACAGGAAAAGAGTATAGTGCAGAAATTTATTACAGTCGTTAGATGAGAAAGAAACAAATATAAACCGTTGATAAATTCTATTGGAAAAACATAAATTTACCATCTGAAAAAGGCAACCGGCAAGTTCAATTGTTGTTTTTATGAAGGAGAAGGAGAAAAAAGTCAAGGGTTAGAGTGAGGACTCTCACTAGGTGAGATATGGTGCGAATACATGCACTAACCACCTATTGCCTTTGATTTCGACTCGTTACTTTGAAGAATGGTGAAATTGATGAATTGAGGAGCGTTATTACTGTATTATTACATGGTAAAGAGGGAATTTGTCCATTTCTAACCTCAATTTGGAGATAATATTACACAATTGCTGGGTTAGTCTCAGTTTTCATGGCGACAGCTATTTTCTGCCCACCGTCTCCAGGTTACTCAATCGGCCGATCCAACGTCGGCCGCAACTTTTCCAGGTTGTGGGTTGACTGTTTCTGGACAGTGACGACTCTATAAGCCGGAGCTCCGTCTGGGCCTTCGAATTTTCAACGCTGCTGCTCAAACCCGTGTCTGAAGGAGTAACCGGTTTTCTTCTCAGGCGACGTCAAAGGATGAAAAGAAAAAAATTGAAAGACTATTTTACCCTTATCTCGGATGAGGTCTTGCGTATTCCGGCCAAATGTTGTAATTGCTGACCGTAATTGGTCAACTAATTATGACTCCGGCATAATTATTTCGGTCATATTTTTATCTCATAACATATAATTTGTCAAAATAAGTTGTTAAAAAATTATTCATGGGTATAAAGAATTGAAATAAAACATTATGGGTAATTTAAGAAAACTGTAAATTGTTTATGGACATTTATAGTGATTTGATCTATCTTAAATTATGAAATTCTAAATTAAAAAATAATAGTATCTTATAATATGGTATGGAAGGAGGATATAAGATGCAAGATGTATCCATTTTTTTAAATGAAGCAAATTAATTAATCTTAACCATATTTATAAGTTTCGATTTTAAGAATAATCACTTTTGATATGAAGGTTTACCGTGCATTTAGCACACACAAGCACCCACGTCATTTGACTTGGCCTCACTGGTCTCCGTCACAATGGTAATTTAGTATGGTCACAATAAGATTTCGTTTACTATTCTCATAGTCCGCTTACTATCAAGTTTAGTTGTACCAAAAACTATAGTACCAATACTAAATATAATTTCGTTCATTTAACTCCTAAAGTTTATTTATATAAGCTAGTATGGTCACTAAAAGATTTTGTTTACTAATTTTTATAGTCCGTTTATTATAAAACACTACAATAATTTAGGATGATCACAATAAAATTTTGTTTACTATTCTCATAGTCCACTTATTATCAAGTTTTGATGTACTAAAAGCTATAATACTAATACTAAAGCTAAATTCATGTTTTTAACTCCTAAAGTTTATTTAATAAGCTAGTACATTTACTACAAGATTCTGTTTACTATTTTTATAATCTGCATACTATAAGAAAAGAGAAACTAAATAACTAGTAACTTTTCTTTTACACCCTGCTATTGAAGGATAACCAAACCACCTCGATTTTTTTGTCTACTGACGTGGCACTTTCCCAACCAACCAACCATCTGCACTTCTTCAATTCACAGAATTTCCCCCTTAGCTACTATAGAAGTTTCCATGATTCGAACATCACCCTATTTTTCTTTCACAACTCATCCCCCATTATGTTCCTTTTGATTCTAATCCTCTCTTCATGTCATTATTTATTATTATATTATTATTTTTTATCCATCTTTTTCCTTTTTACACTGTCCTTCATATCTTATTATGAGCTAAATTTCTAGTTAAAATTTATGCGTTTTCATTTAAGAAATGAAGAAGTTAATTTTAAGAGATGATTATCTAATTCCATCTCACACTTACATGGAATTGTATTTCAAAGGTTATTTTGTCTCTTATTTTCATGAAAACAAATGTTTTTAACATCTAAGAAAAGAGAAAAAAAAGTGTTCCAAACCAATCATAACCATAGTCTTTGAAATAGTTCTATTAAAAGGTTCTCCCTTGAAAAGTATTCTTACTAATTGTTAAAATTCTACTTGTTTAGGTTTTGTATTGATGTTTGTTGCCGTCATTGCCGGTAAATTTTAAATATGATTAAAAATGTTATATTTAGATTTAAAATGTGAAAGGATTTCATTGTCTTTTAGTTTTCGAATGTTCTAATTTATGATCTGTGAATTTGTCTGAATCTTAAGTAGTGTTGTAATTGTCTAATGCGAATAAAGAATTTGAAAGAAAATAAATAACATGCTTATGCTTTATGTTGTGAGAATTACAAAGTTTTTAATTTAGATGTTTTATGTTTATACATTATACGTAAGGAAAATAGCTATAAGTATACATAAGATTCTTACATTTTACAAAATATACATCATGAAATAGAGAAAGTTATTTACACTTATTAATAAGTGATGAGTATAGTTAAAAATGTACTAATGCATTATTTAATGGGGAGTGCAGACTCTTTGAGTTGAACTGTTTATGGGAGAGTCCGGACTCTTTAATTTAAATTGTTTATGGGGGAGCCCGGTCTCCCAAGACCAAACTCTATTCAAGAGGTCTTCATGATTCTTGTTTTGGAGATAATGAGAAACAAAGCATAAATTGCAGTTAAATAAACTAAGAAAAAATAAATCTCATTATAATTGAAAGAGAGTCAACAAGACTTATAGAAGCCTCACCTATTCCCCAAACTCTCAAGAAGGACCTAAATTCCCAAGTAACACCAACTAGGAAGTTAGCACCTCAAGGAAGAATTAGGATTTGAAATTAGATAAGGAACTCTTGAATTGAATTCAAAAATTGATTAACTAGATTATACAATGGAAAGAATTTTCCTAATTTACCATGGAAGTAGAAGAAACTCCCCAAGAACCCTAGATTCAACTCTCTCTATTTCATTCAATATTCAACTTGTTCAAGATGATTGCAATAATACACACATATATATATATATATATACAGAGTCCCAAATCATCAACTCCCAACCCTAATGGCTAATTTTGATTAAAATAAGTTGATGAGCACTTAGACCACCTAATTACAAGTCTAAATAAATTTAACAATAAAAAAGATGGGTAAAAGGAGTTAAAAACCTCAATGTGTTCAGCTTTCCGAGACCAACTGACGGCAGTAGACCTTGACCTACCGTCCACAGTAGACGGACTATCAAAAACTTTTTGGGCCAGAACCCTATCGGCGACGGTAGGGTAGGCAGTACTATACAGGCGACGGTATGGTAGACGATATGTCTGGCTTTTATAGCTTCAAACTCTTCAAGCTTATTTCTTTGCACTTCCAAGTCTATCTTCCTTGCTCTCGATCTCGTAACTGATCCTTGGAAGCTCTGCATGTTATCATGCCTATCCTAGGTCATACCATCTGCCTCTCTTTTGAAAGGATTCATCCTTGAATCCGTACCTTCAAATAACCATAGGAGGGAAACATTGGAAATGATATTAACCAAAGGAGGAATACTATGAACAATTTCATGAAGAACTTGGCAAGTGAAAGCAAATGATCGTCTAGAACACAAGGATAATAAGTGATGTGTGTGAAATTAAAACGAGAATGGAAATCCCAAGGCTACAGTGTAAGGCAAGTGGATCTTCACACTATAGGAATGGGTTTAGCCCGAGTGGTGATCTTCTTGAGGATGGCAAGATTCAACTACTCAAGCAGTGTTTTAATGTTCAGTCTTAAAAGTGTGGTAGAAACGATTGTGAGCTGACAAAACAATAAACATAAACATCAACTAGCAAACTTACAAAGAGATATATAAAACGGAAGTTTGGATCTCGGGATCCCCTAACCTTGTCACTACTTCAATTAACAAGACTTAATGAGATTTTTAGTTACCTTAGTGAACTGGGTCATCATACTCATTATTGGGCAATCCTTATCTCTAGACAAAAGCTTCTCTATTCTCTATAACTTTTAGACGAGAATCTCTTCTCTTCCTAAGAAGTTATGAATACAGTAAACTCAGGTAATTAAGGACCTAAAAGTGTATTAACTATCTCTAGTTCAATACCCCAATTAATTGCCAAATTGAAGCCATTGGGTGTTCTTCCTTTTTCAATTCCAAACACCCATACAATTAATTCAAGTTCATGATAGTCCAATTGCACAGAAATAACCAGTTGAAGAACAATTCAATAAAAAAAACATTCAATTTCATTAATTGTAAATCAATTTCATAATACCCAAAAGTTAGGGTTCAACCCTTAATCCAAACAATCTAATTACTCACAATTCATCATAGAAAACTGAAATTAAATACAATCAAAACTAGTAGAGAAGGGAAAGAAAGGCTTAGGAGTAGAATTCATAACCGAATTGCATTCCCGAACCACTCCCGATCTCATCTCTCAAGTTGCTCCCACGAAGCCCGAATATGTTGCTTTGATCTTCGATTCCACTTATAATCTTTTATTCGTTGTTCTCTAATATAAATTCTACCTAATTAAGGTGAGAATTGGGGGAAATTTGTCACAGAAAAAATCACCCCAATTTTCCTCCTAAAGACCTATCTATGTTACTATAATCTAAGTTATTGAATAATGAAGAAAAAAATCTGAAAAATAACTAAGCACAACTATTCTTGGGACCTACCAGCAATGTAGGTCTCTATTCCTAATTTGCCCTGGGATGTTTGGAACCACCGGCGGCAGTAGGGGAAGCCTACTGTCTGCAGTAGGCTTCTGTCTCCCATTTGTTCCTTGCCAAGGCACCTAACGCAACTGGTAGGGTGGCCTATCACCGGTGGTAGGCTGCTGCTTGTCACCTTTCTGCGTCGTTTTGCGTCGTTTTCTCTATGTTTCAAGCCATTTTCGTTCATTCTTTATTGTACTTCATTCGGCAAGCACCTACAACACGAATGGGAGATTTTAGACTCAATGGTATACTTTATAACTTAAAATCACAAAAAAAAAAAAAATTATGAAATTAACATAAAAAATAATAGCCAAAATAGCAACTATCAAATACCCCCACACTTATCCATTACTTGCCCGCAAGCAACAGAACTAAACGAAAGGAATGAAAATTTGCAAAAAGCTTTAGCAAACATAGAGGTCATTTAAAATGGACAATACACTGGCCTTAAGTAATTAAGCCAAAAAGGGAAAACAAAAGATATAAAAATAGCAAATACCAGAGAAAATTACCTAAAAACATAAACGAAGGGAAAACGAAACTAATAAAAAACGATACCACTTCAAAAGAATCTTCAACCAGTCAACCTCCAAGACGAAACGGAGGAACGAGCACAAGGTACACTTAATCCACCACACTTACAAATAAACACTACATGCTAATGGTGTGTGTGTATGTGTTTGTTCCGTTCATGCTGTTTTCATAGAAACTAAGGAATGTTAAGTAATTAACGAAGTGAAATTCTTCAAAAGGCAATGTACAACAATCCCATATTTCTCTAGTTCTCTTTTATTCCAAGTCTTATCCTAAGTCATTCCCGGATCAGGTAGGACTTTTCGGCTTATAATGTCGGTCGGGCTTGGGACATAAAAGGTACCAAACGAAGGTAACAAGAAACAAGAACAAACAAGACAGAGCCAACGCAACCGAAAGGACACAATGGCAAAATTAAGGAATAACATTCTGGTTGCCGTTTGCTCTTCTCACTCACTCTTGAATAACGTACCGTTTCTCTCGCACACCTCACCCAACACGTTTACAATATTTAGCCCTTTGACAAGAGAGCGAAACTAGTGTCGTTTATTGTTTTAACAACCACATTATATAAGAGTGAAAGTACTATTTTTTCTCTTTTTTTTCTTTCTTCTCTTCGTTTTTTTCTTTGTTTCTTCCTTTCTTCTTCTTTTTTTTCCTTTCTCATAAACAAAATAAAACACTCCTCCCTCCTGGTTTTTTCTTTCTCTTAGCAATTTGTACCAAAAAATGAAATACCAAAACTACCCCTTCTTTACATAAATTGTTTTCTTTTCTTCCCTCTTTCACCCCCATACTTATCTATTACTTTCAGTCAAAATGGCTAAGCATGTTATTCTCACATTGGATCCAAGAATGAGGTTTAATGTAGTGTGAGTTTAAAAAGACAAAGAATAGAAGAGAGTAAAACCCTTGGCATGAAGGCATAAATAAGGGAGCTAGGGGTTAATTTCAAACACGGGTAGGCAAATCAAAGGCTCAAACGGTACAATGAAGGTCTAAGAGCATCATTTATGGGTTCAACTCAGACTAAGACTTTTCATTTCAAAGAACAGAGAAACACAAGGGTGCATGCACGAATTCCAAAGGATTCTCATTAGGCTAATTTTCTAGAATTCCTAGGTTTCTACTACTAGAAAACACTCACAATTGCATCAAAACCATCAACATATACACATATTATGCAATAAGGTTTTCCAAATGCCCAAATGCTATGCCCTCTCTACAGTCTGGTGATCTAGCATTCTACTCAAAATGGAAAAAAGAAAGATAAAGGAAACTATTTTTGGCTTTTTCCAAATAAAAGATAAAGAAGACTAAGAAAAATTTTTAAAATTTCAAAGTATTTGATTTTTTTTGAATTTTCATAAGGAAAACAAAGAAGGACAGTAAAAAGATAAAATGACAGAATTACCCCCACATACTTAAAACCACATTATCCTCAATGTGGTGGCCAGACTTAGCCACAAAACAAATAAAACAAACATAGGGGGCAGTCCCACAGATAATAAGCAGTAAAGTACAGGGAAGCCATCCCCACACAAAAAAATTAAAGAAAAGAATAGATGAAAAATAAGCAGGAAATATAACAAAACATCAAAAACTAAAATATCCAAAGAAATAAAAAAAGAAATACAGTGAAAGAAAATACAATAAAATGAAAGGAGAGAACAGAAAAACTCCCTATCGGGGCCCAGAGTCCCAGCTGCCGCCACTGCTGCCTTGATCTGGCGTGAACTTGCTGCATAGGCGGGCCATCATAACCTCCTGTTTATCAATGGAAGCCCTCTGATGATCCAACTCGTCAGTATACCAGCGAGTGGACTCCACAATCTCTTCTAACTGCTGCCATAGACCTCTTGAGTGACACGAAGCTGCTCGAATGCAGTCCATATCTCAGTCTGGAAAGCTGCCATGGGGGCAGTGAAGGGCTCATCCTCTCCAGAGAGGTTATAGGATCCATTTTCCTCACTCCCCTCATCCTCTTCAGGCTACAAAAAGGACACTCCTATGCCGGTCTGCACGGTCTTTTTTATAGACAAAAAACTGGCCCAGTCGCGCTCCTACTACCTATCTTCCTCGGATTGAAGAATCCATTCTTTCTTCTTTTTGTCCCAGGAGTAGCCACAATTGTTGAATGTGTTAAAGGTGATTACCTACGATGCTCTTGCAGACAACTTGCTCTCCCCTACAAAATTAACTTTAAATGTAGCAAAAACTTTCGAAAGAATAACAGGGCACGATATACACACTTTTTAGTAATATCGTAACCTGTATCATGTATCATGTGCATCATTAAGGAAGTAAGAGAAAAAGGGGCATTATTGTTGATTTTAGAAAGAATGTACATATCAATAATACAGACTTCACTTTTTTTCCACCCCCCTTTTGGACCAGGGTATGCCCGAAAAAAAAAGTGTTGTGCACAGGGAAGAATGAAATGCAAGTCACCCCCATAGAGTATACGATGGCGATCAAAGGGACGTGACCATATGTCAAAGGGTGACAAAATCGCGTCGAAATTCTAAGCAGGATCCTCATATATGGTTTTCTTATTGGAGACAACGGTGACCGTATTACCCACGTCTCAAATCACAACGATGGACACGAGACGCTCCATTTCAAGGACAATCCAAACCCCTTTTACTTCAGAAATAATGGTGGGGAGATCCTAGTTCGTTTTGTGATACATATTTGCATAAAAGTAACGAACAATGTCAGGATAATAATCTCCCGAAATACGGGCAGAGGAACCCAACCCAAGCCCCAAAAATACTGTCCGTTTAAAATGTTTGATGACTTCTTCACCGAATATTTTTCAACAACCATTTTAAGCAACTCCCTATTGGCTACCCATATGCTTTAGTGAACTAAGTCACCCGTGGGTGCTAAGAGTGAACAAGTGACCAAAAAGTAAATTTCAATGAGAAAGAATTCCAAAATAATAGAGCAAAATAAACACAAACTCAAACTAACACTTAGCAACAAAGCCAAGAAGCAAAATACTCAAACGACTAAAAGTAAAAAAGATTAAGAAAAAGCCTGTGGTTGTTTGAGCAAACAACCTAAGTTGCTAATGGAAATGCTTTCTTTCTGTCTTACATTATGTGCTCACCAGAGTTGTCGGAAAGTGACCGGAAGTTCACCAGAAGACTCACCGGATTTATACAAAGTTCCTGCAATTTATTTGTTAGACATCAAGTATACACCCAAAATATTAGTGATTACTCAAAATTGCATAAAAATGAACTAGAAAAGAAAATTTTCTGAAGAATAAACAAAAGAAAAAAAGTGAAGAACTTCAAGAAGGAAGGGAGAAAAAATGGAAGCTTTTGAGAGGAAATCCGAGGAAAGAAGAGATGGTAGTATAGAATTTTGTGGTGATAAGGTGGAGGTGGAGAAAGATTGAAGGAATAGAGGAAGTGGAAACAGAGGAGAAGAAGAAGAGGAAGAAGAGCTAGAGTGTGAAAGAAAACAAACCCAAGGGAGAAGAGCAGCTGCCACCAAATTGTTGCCAGAAATGGAGAGGAAGTCGCCGGAGTTGGTGGTCGAGAGAGAACCGAGAAAGTGTGGAATGGAAGATGGTACGGGAGTTTGGAGAAGGGGAAAAAAAAAAAGGACTTAGGGATTCTGGAGAGGAGAATAGGGCAAAATTTTAATAAATTTTGCAATTGAGGGCAGGAATTCGTCAAAGTAGGTTAACCCGACCCATTTCACCCTTGGAGAATCGGCCCGCTGCCTTACCTGGGACCTACTATCTGTGGTAGGTCTCTACTATGGGTGCAGAGAAATGCCACAACAAAGCAAGCTGCGAGTACTAGTTTCAAGAAACCAGGGGCGTAAGGGAAAAAGAAAATGTGTAATTTTATACATTTGAGGTTAGTCAATTTACGAGAAAATCGCTACCCCTAGCCTTTACCAGTAGCTCACCAGGTAGATTAGGCTGTAAACCAGCTAAGCCGTCCAAGGTACCTATCCCTGGGGTTAAGTCTCTACTAGAGGCGCCGTTCGCTTCTTCTTTGCATCTTCTTAATTCCCTGTTTCATGCTTGCGACCTCATTTACTCGTTTTTCACTTTATGTGGATCGTGGCAAGCCATCGTCTCTCCCAAAATACTTTGAAACAACAAAAATAAAGGAAAAAAGTTAGAAAGAAGGTGACACAAAAGAATACAACGACACATCTTACATATAAAAACATGCCAGAGATGTTTTCCTTAGACGTTTTGGAGAATGAAGGACTCCTTTAGAAGGTTTCCCACGTTCTTTCCAAAGTACGACTTAAGATAATGCTGAGTTACTGCCTCCTTATAATAAAAAAGATAGAATTTAAACCCCGAAGTAAGAAGAGAAATTACAAACTTAAAAATAAGCTCAAGAAAGACGTTGCTAATTATGAAAAGTTTTAATTCCTTAAAGGAAAACACAATTTAATGAGGGTTAAGTTTGAAGAAAAACTCATTTCGCTTTTCTGTGGTTAGGGCTTGTTTCCTCTTAGTGCTTTCAAATTTTTCTTTGAACTCCATGAGATATATCCTCTCCTCGTCATTCTCCTTAGATTGCATCCATGGTGCATATATACGTAAAGAATCACAAACCAGAAATGAGTTAGTTTCTTGAGTAAGGGAATTCACTCCCTCACTTTTTTTGATGACGTCAATCTCTATTTCTTGTCGCCTTTCTTTATGACCCTCATGACTTTCCACAAGACACTTGTTTTCTTTTTCTGGCTTACCTTCCTCGACCTTACTCATAGCCTCTGGCATGCACTCATTCTCTTACTTTCTCCAGATTTGCTCGGAACCTGAGGAGGTTCTTCGATTATTGGGAAACCGCTATGCTTCCTTTCTATTATTTCTTGTTGAGCCTCCTCTTCCTCGAGGAAAGTAGACTCATTCAGTGCTTGAGTAGCTATCTCCTCTTCATCTACAGCCATTGAAAATGTATTCACTTGTTCTTCTACAGTCTGCAAGGTGACCGCCTCTGAATACTCCATTGGAATCCGCTTCGTATTCCTAAGAAAACTACCAAGTGGTCCTTTTGCGATCATTTTTGCCCATAATTTTATTTGACTTTCTATCTTGTGAATGGAAGTTGTTTGAATTTTCTGAACTTCTTCCATACTCTTCACCCCGACCTCCGTTGACTTGATAGAACATGAACGAAATATTCTAGATCAGGCTGAGAGGGTGATAGATGCACTAGTGGAGTATAGTCGTATGGTGAATATGTGGTATAACATCCCCAGGGAACGTTCGGTTGATTCATCTAACTTGAACTATACTGGGTAGGGTATGTATTGTACCCCTGCTAGTTGTCTTGAAACATGGCCTATTGGTAATATAGAGGTTGAAGTGCAACCGCCATTTTCTCCACCCTTTGTTCTAACGTTGCCACCAACCGGGCTTCCATGGCCTCATTGGTATCTATACTATCTTCTCTAGAACCTAAAATTAATGGAATATATAATCAATATATAGTCCAAAGATATAACCTGGACTTCCAAAGTCCATAACATAAACACCTGATCAACAAGAATAATGAAGAAGGAGAAATGAACTAAGCAATAAAGGAAAAACAAAAGGAAAAGAAAACTATACAAAGGAAAGAAAAGCAAAACTATACAAGTTACTAAAGCACCAAACAACGGTATTTCCTTAAACTTGCCGTTCCCCGGTAATGTCGCTAAAAACTTGATATGTGGGAAATTAAAACGGGAATGGGAATCATAAGGCTAAAGTGTAAGGCAAGTGGACCTTAACACTATAGGAATGGGTTGACCCCGAGTGTCGATCTTCTTGAAGATGGTAAGATTCAACTACTCAACTGTTGTTTTAATGTTTAGTCTTAAAAGTGTTGTAGAAACGATCATGAGCTAACAAAACAATAAACTTAAACATCAACTGGCAAATGTAGAAACAGATATATAAAATGGAAATTTGGATCTTGGGATCCCCCTAACCTTGTTACTACTTTAGTTAACTAGACTTAATGAGAATTGTAGTTGCCTTAGTGGATTGGGCCATCACACTCGTTATTGGGCAATCACTATCTCTAGGTGAAAGCCTCTCTATTATCTATAACTTTTAGACGAGAATCTCTTCTCTCCCTAAGAAGTTATGAATGCACTAAACTCAGGTGATTAAGGACCTAAAAGTATATTAACTATCTCTAGATCAATACCCCAATTAATCCCCAAATTGAAGCCCTCGGGTATTCTTCCTTTCTCAATGTCAAACACTAGTGCAATTAATTCAAGTTCATGATACTCAAATTGTACAGAAATAACCAATTGAAGAACAATTCAATCAAAAGCAATATTCAATTTCATTAATTGCAAATCAATTTCATAATACCCAAAAGTTAGGGTTCAACCCGTAATCCAAACAATCTATTTACTTATAATTCATCATAGAAAACTGAAATTAAATACAATCAAAACTAATAGAGAAGGGAAAGAAATGCTTAGGAGTAGAATTTGAAGCCGAATTGCGTTCCCGCTTGTCTCTCTAGTTGCTCCCTTGAAGCCCGATTCCGTTCGTTGGATCTTCGATTCACTTCTAATCTTCCAATCGTTGTTCTCTAATCTAAATTCGACCTAATTGAGGTGAGAATTGGGAGAAATTTGTCAAAGTAAATGGCCCCAATTCACCTCCTACAGACCTATCTATATTACTCTAAACTAAGCTATTGAATAGTGAAGAAAAAACTCTGAAAAATAACTAAGTACATATTTTCGGGACCTGTCGTGAGGTCTCTGTTCCTAGTTTGCCCTGTGATGTTTGGAACCTATTGGTGGCAGTAGGTGAAGCCTATCGTCCGCAATAGGCTTCTATCTCTTATTTGTTCCTTGCCAAGTCGCCTACCACAGTCGGAAGAGTGGCTTACCGTCGGCGGTAGGCTGCTGCCTGTCACCGTTTTGCATCGTTTTCTGTCATTTTCGCTCTATTTCAAGCCATTTTCATTTCATCTTCGTTGTAATTCATTCGGCAAGTGCCTAGAATGTAAATGGAAGATATTAGACTCAATTATATACTTTGTACCTTAAAATCACCTAAAAAACGATGAAATTAACATACAAAGTAATAGCCAAAATAACAAATATCAACAAGCTTTGCAACTCTTCCTTAAAAGGTCTATGAAAAACAAAAGTGGCATAGATAAGGAAGTTCAAGGATGAATTATCCATGGAAACATACAAATGCCACCGAAGTGTAAAAAGGTTTCTTTAAAAAAAGAACACAATTAGAATCAAAGAAATCTTATAGTTTAGGCCACAATAGTTTTACATGATTTCTTTCAAGATAGGCACAAAGATGAATAAGGAAATCATATAGATGCATCCACGCAATAACATTAATTCTCAAAACTTCTTTAAAAGAATATGATAGTAGAAACTTAGATCTTGAAAAGATTGAAGAGTTAAGAACAAGAAGTTAGAGAAGTTTCAAATTTCCAAACAATGAAAGTTTCTTCAAGAATTTAAGAAAAGAGGTTTATGGAGCAACTTCCAAATAACACACTTGTAAAGGATGTTTTGAAGCAAGCTTTAAAACCACAATCCTCGAATGGATAAAAAAATTGTAAACTTTCATCCTTTTCAAGTCCTAAAACCCATCCATGAATTCTCATAATATAACTCTTCATCTCTTTAAAAGGAACATGGGAGTTCAAACTTTCATTTTCTAAGTCTATTAAGCGAGATTCTTGGATAACAACATAATAAAATCTCATCCAATCAAAATTCTTCTTAAAATTCCATGAAATTTTCAAAATTCACGAGGACTCGCAACAACAAAAGAAAGTTCAAGGATGTTATCCACATAAAAGTGAAGAATCGAATTGAAAATAAATAAGTTATCGAAGACGAAATTCGCAAGACCTTTATCCCATGAGGACTTTGACATGAAATCCAAGAATTCATCAAAAAAATTATAAGATTGTTTATTTTTAGAATCCGAAGACTTTCCAAATTCCTCTTCAAATACAAATTTCGTCAAGAACTCTTTAAAAGGTAAGTGATACAACAAGGTACCACTAGATTCATGTTTCATAGAAATAACTAATGAGCTCTTGTTTAGAACTAACAATGCATCTAGAAAAACATCTCTCCAAAGAATTTCAATGAAAGTTTTAAAACACAAAGATGTTTCTCAACAAAATTCTTCCAAAGTAGTTCCACAAAATCTTTTCTCAAGATGGTTTTCACGAAAAAATCAACACAAACTTTAAATATTCTAAAACCATCTTTCTTCTTGTTTCACAAATTAACCAAAACATAGACTCCTTGAAATGAAAATGGTATAATTGAAAACCAAGAATATTTTCAATCAAGAAAGCTTTCAAAACTTCCAATCCAATAGGAACTTATGGTCATCACAAGGATTTTCAAGTTGAACCTTCACATTCAAGAAATGGTTTTTGAAAGGAGCAATTCCATTACTAGACTTGAACACTCTAATTTTGATCTTAAGTATTGGCATGATATTCTTGATATTATTTCTTTTGTTTCTTGGCCTATGTAGGACATGATTCCTAGTTACTTTCTTGATCTGCTTGTTGGATATTTTCTTGTTAAGAGTGTTGAAGGTTATTTGTGTTCTTTGATTGGAGATCTCCTTAATAAATCTATTAGGAGAAACGTTGAAAGTTGTTCTTATATAATACCCTTCCTTGAAACTTTTCCAAGGCAACAATTGATTCCGAAGAGAGTCATGAAAAGGTAAACAATTAGACAAGTGAACGTCAATAAGGCATAGATCACAAGTTCGAAAGGTAGTACATAAAGCTCACTATGATCTCATGGAAAACAGAAGCATTTAAGAATATCTTCAACTCCTTAGAATAAAATTCAAGGTAAGAAGGAGAAGAGTTTGTAAGAAAGCTTATTGAAGATTTCACTTGGCTTAGAAGCACTCCTTTTCCACCACTCTTTCTTTTGTCTTCTATTCCTAGCATAAAAGAAGCTTCATTAGATTCCAAAAACTCACAAATATTAGTGTGACTCATTTTAAAATAAGAACCCATTTGGTTTTCAAATTCATTCGACAATAAGAACTCCTTATAATGCAGAAGAAAGAATTAGAAACCAAAAGCCCTTTCAAATAAAGTCTTTAATGATATCTCTACAAAGAGAAATTTAAGCCTATGCCACAAATGCTCAAGTAATCCCTTCACAACAAATAAAGGTTTGTCCACAAGAATTTTCTCAACAAGATTCTTTACATAAGTATCTATAGAAGTCAACATATATTGAAGATGTTCAACTACTTCCTCTTGCAACTTAACACAATGATCACCAAGTAAAGGAAACAAGGAACCATCAACCCATAAAGCTTGTTTTCAAGAAAACCGTAGGTATGATGGTTAGCAACCCCTAAAAATCACAATCATTCCATGGATCAACATCCTGTGAAATAGAAAAAGAATAGCACAAAACAAGCCTTTAAGTACTACGAGATAAGTTCTATCTAGATTGTTAACTTGATATTGCATATCAAAAAATAAGGAATGATCCCTTTGTTCCATGACATTACCGAAGAGCAACCTATTTACCGCATAGTAATGGTAAGAAACGTAACGAGAATAGAAGATAGAACATATATGATTAAACTCAAGGAAATATTTTCTTTTCTAGTGACGTTCCAAGTGAGTTAAAGAGAATGAAATGGTCTCCATTTCTATGAAAATAAGTGAGAACAGCTAATTTTTTTAAAATAAATCGCAAAGCACAAGTAAGAATTAGAAGGAAAGAAGCTTATTGTTTTGATAGAGTTGTAGCCAAGTCTTCCTTCTTGATTCTCACTTCTCCAAAATTCGGCACAAAAGGAAATTCAATAACAAGAGAAGAGTTAGTTTGGTGAGCAATGAAATTTATATCGTCACTCTTTTCAAATACACTCAACTCTTTTTTTGAATTCTCACATTTTTCTTCACTCATTTCTTTTGTTCTCTCATTTTTCTCAAGACCATTCTCTTCTTCTTTAGAGCTCTATCTTTTTCACACTTCTCACCTAAAGAAGAAATGGAAACAAAGAAACATGAATTTTCAACTAATCTCTCTTTTTCTTCCACTCTATCTTTTCTTTTAATCTCAAAGCTCTCCTCTTCTTCAAAGCCCATGTCACTCATGGAATCACCAAAATCTTCTTTAGACATGTCTTCTTCAATATGCACTTCAACAATCCCTTCAATTTCGATTTTAGCTTGTGGAAGTTTAATGCCTCTCGAAGATTCTTCAACTGCTGATGCTTTCTTGATTTGCTCCCCCTTTAGCATCTCATGGCACCTTCTCCCATTGGATCTCCCTTCATATTTTTCCTCCATATGAATATGGTCACTTTTGTTGCACAAAGGATCACACAATTCACCAATGGATGTTTCTATTTCTTCATACTTAAGAATCTCAAATCTATCCCTTAAAACGTGCTTTAATGATTTCCATGTTATGGATGGTGTTCTCCCATTTCTCCACATATGTTCACGAATATATTTCCACCAAGCTAGGACCGATGAAGTAAAAGACTCTATGACTAGTTGAACCTTATTTTCTTCAACTATTTCATAGGCATAGAACAAGGCTTCAACTCTTTCTTCCCAATCTAGGTATTCTTCCGGATCAAATACTCCAAGTAAAAGGGGTAACTTCAATTGATTATAACTAGGAAGCCACATATTTTGTTTCTCCACATACTTACTACCATTATAAACATTTCTCCTATAGCTATAGCCACCATAGTTATCACAAATATTGTTTCCTTCAAATCCCCCATAATTTCTCCCTCCTCCATACATTTTTAAACATTTAAAACCTACAAAACAAATGTTAGAAGAAAAAATAATGTACCTCATCACTCCTTTAGTGTATCCACTCTTGAAGATGTCCACTCAATACTCGTGTTTATCACTCACTCTCTATGACTTTTGTTAAAATAATCTCACCCTCTTGCCTCTTACTATTCCTCACTCACTAGAGTTGCTTAGTGATTTCTAAAGCTTCAAAGTTATATGAAAATTCCCCAAAGGAAATCAAGCAAGAAATTCTCAATAGATAAGGAAACAAAGTCAAAGAGGAATTTTATCGAACACGTAGAGTGAAGAGTGCCAATGACAAATTCAAGAGTATGAGTTAAAGAATAAAGTCCAATTCCCAAAAATATATAGGCAAACACTTAACAATATGTTCAAGAGAAGTTGCAAGTTAAAAAAAAAGACAATTGAAAGCTCAATTCAAAGATTTCATGAGTACTATAAAAAATTCCAGAAAATAGGGCAGCAAGACATTCTTTCCATCAGAAAAATCGCAAAACCTCACTGATGATAGCTCCAAATCAAGTCAACCCAATTTAGAAAGATGCACATTTCAAAGAGAATGAATTTAGGCAAAAATTTCATTCCCTTTGAGAGAGTATAACACAAGATAGAGACAGTTTAATCCACAAGTTCTACACAGTCGTGATTTCTGTACAGTTTTTAAATTGGCATTCAATTGACCCACCAAATACAATCCAAACCAGGTCAAATTTGTTTCTAAATAACCACAACTCAAGAATAGTTCATGCTCGATAGATTCACACAATTTTGACCTCATTTTTTATGCTTTTCATCTCAATCTTTTCAGATGTAATTTTCTATCTGAAAATTTCCAAATTACTTGCCTGTTTCACATACTAATAATTGGCTTTCATATAACTGACATTTAACAATCAAAACACATAAATCTTCACGTCAAAGAGAGCTTTTCTATGATACCAAATGGTATGATCTACCCCTGCCTTTCTTGAAGATCATTTGCCTCCCAAGACCAAACTCTCTTCTAGAGGTCTTCGTGATTCTTGTTTTGGAGATAATGAGGAACAAAGAATAAATTGCAGTTAAATAAACTAAGAAAAAACAAATAAACCTCCTTACATTTGAGGAAGAATCAACAAGACTTAGGGAAGCCTCACCTATTCTCCAAACTCTAAAGGAGGACCTAAATTGCCAAACTTTCAAGGAGGACCTATTCCCAAACTCTCAAGGAGGACCTAAATTCCCAAGAAACACCAAGCAGGAAGTTGGCACCAAGAGGAAGAAATAGGATTTGAATTAGACAAGGAACTCTTGAATTGAATTCAAGAATTGGTTGACTAGATTATACAATGTAAAAAATTTTCCTAATTTACGATGGAAGTAGAAGAAACTCCCGAAGAACCCTAAGTTCAACTCTCTCTATTTCATTCAATATTAAACTTGTTCAAGATGGCTGCAATAATACATATATATAGGATCCCAAATAATTAACTTCAAACCCTATAGCTAATCTTGATTAAGATAAGTTGATGGGCACTTAGGCCACTTAATTACGAGTCTAAATAAATTTAACAATAAAAAAGATGGGTCATTGGAGATAAAAAATCATGAATGTCTTGAGCTTTCCTCGACCTATTGGTGGTGGTAGGCCTCGACCTACTGGCGGCAGTAGGCCTCGACCTACCATCAATTGTAGATTGGACTCTCGAAATAATTTTAGGCCAGAACTCTACCAGTGACATAGAGTCAGCGGTACCCTACCGGCAATGGTAGGGTAGACAATAGGTCTAGCTTTCATAGCTTCAAACTCTTCCAAGCTTGTTTCTTTGCGTTTCCAAGTCTATCTTTCTTACTATCGACCTTGTAATCCTTGGAAGCTCTCCATGTTCTCATGCCTATCATGGATCATAATACATATGGAGCATATGTCTTGAGTGAGTGGGCGGCCCAGTATTTCAGCGATATGGGCTATTCGGCTTGAGGACATGCCACCTACTGATCTCCAGCTGCCGCTAGAATGGTTAATGCCTGATGAGCCGAGCGGACATGGCGACCAAAAGGATGCAGATGCGGACCAGGCAGACACCCAAGAGGATGATAACCAGCTTTCCTCTCCTACTTAATAGCTTTATGTTTATTTCTTTATTATAGTACTTATATTTAAGTTTGTATTGTTTTTAACTACAACTATTATATTTTTTTTGTTTATGTGAATGTAACGGGATTTTTATTGTTGTATATTACTGTTTGTCTGGGATTGTTATATTCAGTGGTCTTTTTGCATTGTCAAACTAAATATTTTAAAAAAAATAAAATATCACGACCGCATTACGGTTGAGTAGCAGTTGCAAACAAAATAAAATATATATGTTGCACCGAATTTGTGATTGCCTGTTAGTCTCAAAGTTTGGCGAAAATCCAATTTGGTGGAAAAAATCTACGACCAAATCGGGTCGATCTACACATATTCGGAAAGTCATTGACCGGGAAGTTAGTGACCAGCCATTTCAAAGCTTATCGAAAACTTTCGGTTTGCGAGCATGTTTTAGCAATTGACTCTATCAGTCGTAAATCAGTCGCAAACTACTTGTTTGCGGCCAATATGGAACTAATTGTTCAATCGCTATTTAGCAATATTTTTGTAGTGGAAGAAGGATCTCCTCTCTAGCCTACAAGGGTGAGGGTGAGTGAAAAGAGTTGAGTTATTACTTTAATTTGTCAATTATGTTAAAAGAAAAATTTTATAATAAGCTCAAAATATTTTCTTCATTTCTCTAATATGCAACATCATATTTTTTTTCCTTTTAGTTATGAGGTACATTTGAATTTGTTATTTTTTGTTTTTTTAATCAATATATCTTGCTTATCTGGTATCTTTGACTAAATTTCCTTTTTCGATCATTGATAAAGGATCGAGAATAGAAGAAGGATCTATCTCTAGCTTACCAAGCTGAGTGAAAAGGGTTGTTATTACTTTGGTACTAAAATATGTTAAAAGAAATATTTTATAATTAGCTAAAACTATTTTCTTCAGTCCTCTGATATGCAACATCACCTTTTTTTTTTTGTTAGGCACTTTAATATTTAGTATAAAATATTTGATTTTGTTGTATCTTGCTTTTTTTGTTTTATAATCAATATATCTTGTTTATTTTGTTTCCTATACTAAATTTTCTTCTTTTCATCATTGAAGAAGGATCTATCTCTAGCGTACTAGGGTTATTGAAAAGAGTAGAGTTAATACTTTGGTATGTCAATTATGTTAAAAAAAATATTTTGTAAATACATTACTAGAAAACGATCGATAGCGACAGTAAAATTCTGTTGGTAATCGGCCGAATTATGTCAGTAATTAACTACTGACAAATTATTGATCTAATAATGGTGATTACCGATAAAAAAAATTTCAGTTGGTTAGTAATTACAGACCAAATTACTATCGGTAAAATATGCTCAGTTTGTTAGTAATATGATTTTGTAATTTAATAAAATGATCATGTTCCAGTTGGTAATCACAAATATCATATCTGTTGGTAAGTTTGTTGGTAATTCTTTAATCGTATCAAAAGTTATTGTTGGTAATAACAAACAAATGTTTTTATTGCCGACAGTCTGAAGTCATTAGTAATTACTGCCTGTAGACTCTTTTCTGTAGGTAATTCTATCGGTAATTCTTTGATTTCACGAAAGTTTTTGGTTGGTAATTAGCAATGAATGGTTTGATTACAGACAGTATCCAACCATCGTTAATTACTGACTGTGGAGTCTTCTCTGTAATTACCAAGGGCTTTGTCTTGTTGCAATAAGGAATTTCATGTGTAATGGATCAAATTCTTCAAATCTTCAAATCCGAAGGACCTTTGCCCTCAAGAAGGACTTAATTAGCTCCCTCTTCAAGCAACCATAGCTATACTGAAGCCAAGACCTCTTGAATTCATTGAACTAATCTTTCCCCTACACTCTCATTCAACATTGGATATACTAAACCCAACAACTAAGTAGCTTGTGTAGAGAAGACCTAATCTGGACAAATACAAGGACATAGACATTAGAGAGAAGGAATTTTGATCAATTGTAGAAACCCTTGGATCATCATAATCCTAATGATTCAAGTAAAATCAACCTAAGGGCTAAGGCATTCTCCGGATAATTGAAATTGCAGCACTAAATAGAAGCTAGGAAAAGGCTTGAAGAACTCAAGAATCTTAGTCCAAACACTCTCAATTTCATATATAATCTAACTTACTACAAAAAAGACTACAATGAGATATTTATACTGTTTAGGACTTAACCCTACTTTGACCATGGTCTTAGGTCACTAAAAGACCATCTAGGACCTTCATTAAAAGCTGGAAATAGAGTTAACGCACTAAAAATCGTTCAGAAAATCGCGTTATGGAAAATAAGTACCCTACCGTCGACGGTGGGTACCTTAGTGTTGAAGGTAGGTTGTGTGCTCCTTCAAGATTCCATCCAGAAACCTACCATAGACGGTAGATACAAGGCCCAACATCGACTATTTGTCTTGTTTTAAGCCATTCTTCAAATTTTGCATCTCCAACTTGTTCTATTTTTTGCTCATTGCTTAGGACATGAATCATGAGTAACTTGGGAGATTTATCACCATCTTCTATGCCTTTATTCTTGCTCTTTAATAAATTCTTCATTGCTACTTCAACAAATGCCATGATTCCATTAGCAAACAATCATTAAGCTCCTTAATCTTCCTAGCCCTTACTCTAGTGATTGGTCAATAAAACTCTTTAGCTTCTTGATCACTCCAGTTTATATCATCCGTCCCTCCTTTTTAAAGATTCATCCTCGAATCTTCACCTAAAAATCTACAAATACGAGCAACATTAGAAATGACTCAACAATATAAGCATTGTTAAGAGTTAAACAAATAAATTTAATGAGAATCTAAACAACAAAACAAGAAAGGCTTCTAGAACCTTTTTTTAAAGTTTGTATGAAATTCAAAGCTAACATTATCATGGAATCTTGAAGAATAAAACTAGAAACTAAATTGCTTAAGATTCAAAAAGTTTCGAACATATTGATGGTTCCCAAATATCCAAGCAAAGAATTTAACATCATGGTAATGAGGAAATAAAGGATCAATGGAATTTCTGTTTAACAAGTGTAAGGAACAACGAACAAAGGTTGCTTCAAAGAGATGTTACATAAAAGGAAGATGGTAGTACAATCTTAGATTCATAACATTTCTCAAAAATCGCTTCATGGATTCTTGATAAACACATTTTCAAAATTTTAGAAACACATTGAAGAATCCAAGAGGTTTTAACCACTAGACTTTCAAGAACATATACATTTTTAGCTAGAAAGGTTCTATTGAAAATTAAAGAATTGGCATAGAAAAGTTTAACATCAGTTTCTACTTCATTTGCAATATAATATTTCCAAAATAACTCTTCAAATGTCAAGTGAAGGTGCGAAATCCTTTCTCTTTTCTATTTCAAGAAACTTCAAAACACTTTCTCAAATCTTTGACTGAAAGCTCTAGCAATGAAATTTAAGGCTAATAATTCAAGTCCACCAATAAATCTCATAAAAGTCCTTAGAAGTACTAAATCGTGATTTTGCTAAATCATGTGTCAAAAAGATTTTCTTGAAGAGTAGATCGAAAAATAAGAATTTTTATGCAAAATCTTCCAGGTTCCAAGAAACCATTCAACAAAGAACAACCTTAGTTTATCGTCAAAACATGAAGAACTTTAAATACCCTCATAAAAATCAACTCATCCAATAGCTCCGTGAAGGTTAGATAATAAAGAAAAATACCACCAACAGATTGATTCAAAAGCTTGAACAAGAACTCATGTTTTGAACTAATAAGTCATTTAAAATATCATCACACAAAAGAAAGTCAAAAAAGGGAATAGAATACATAAGTTATTTCTCATCAAGATTCTTCAAAGTTAGTTCAAAAACACCATTTTCAAAGGTAGTCTTCATAAAACCACGAAAATAAGCTTTAAGCACTATAAAACTACCTTTCTTTTTGTTTTCACAAACTAACAACCACATGAATTCCTTGAAGTGAAAGTGATAGAATTGAAGCCCATGGAAATTTCCAAGAATAATGTTTTCAAAGTTTCATCAACAATCAAAGGCTCATATTCATCACAATACATTTGAATATAGTAACCCACATAGAGCAAAAGTTGCTTTAGAAGAGTAAAACCTTCATGATTTTTCACAAAAGTATCAAGAAAAATGGCAAACAACCACATCTTTTAACAAACTTTCACATATACTTAACATGAAGATCATCACATAAAGAACAATATAACCAACTAACTCTCTCAACATAACCACTTTCAACAAAAGATGCAAGGAAGATATGAATCTTTCTCCATATAGATGCACAAGAAGATAACACAATAACAACAATAAGATCAAAGAAATGATTATCATGTAACAACTCAAGGACATGGTAAGATAGTTTAATTCTAGCAACACTATCCAAAAGTTGTTTCTCAAGATTAGCATATTTAGAGGAGCACTTAAACGTATGAACAACATCAAGCGCTAGTTCACAAGTGATAGGATTAACCATCAAATTTCCAACCAAAGTTACTTAAGAGAAATACAATTCTGAGAACAACTTTAACTCCTTATAACATAACTCATAGCATAGAGAAAAATGTATGTCTTCATAGCCAATGCTAAGTGATATGTCCATTTTATACATATTTTTACAGTGTTTAATCTTCGTTTCTCGAAGTATTTTAGGAGTAAAATGGCATATTTATCCTCTATTTCTTCTCTTCCTTTTTATTTATAGGTATGCCTTGAATGAGTTTGAATGAAGAATGAAGTGAAACAGGAGCATACAAAGCAAGAACGGATGAAAAAGAGAAGATATACATAAAATCCAGCAAGTGGGGAACCTGGTCGCCCAAGCAGGGGGACCCGGCCTCCTAGCAACTAAGAAGGTAGGACTCGGTCGGACCTGGCTAGTCGTATAGCAGGGACTTATAATACAATTTTCTTCATTTTTTAAAATAGTCTTTCAATGTAATTTTAATCTATCTTCGTCTAGGGTTCCTTGGGGGCTGAGAGAGGCAATTTTCGAGAGAAAATCCCTCCCCAAAACCTCCATTAATCAACATAGATCAATAGTTAGTCCTTGAATTCAATTTTCAACAATTAATTTGAAGGTGTTCTTGGGAGAACTTTTGGGATTCTTTGAGCAATTCGAGAAGAGAGTTCGGGAAACATTCCTGGACCATGGATTCTTCAATTTTACTTCCTAATCCTTCTAAACTCTTATTTACTATGAATCCTTATATGAATTTTATGATTTCTATGATGTTTATGTTAGTTATATGCCCTAGACCAATTGACTTACATTTATATTAGTTCTTTATGATGCATTTATTTGGAATTGTATTTTATGCTCTTGGTCATCAAGTATGTAACTTGCTAGTAAAACCCTTTCTGCTAATAAAATACTATTCTTGTTTGTCCCTAATTTTATCACATCTAGTATTATTAAGCTAGTATGAAGTTGATTGATGATCAAGTTTTACTGATCATGACTATGAGATATAAAAGTCAATTCATAAACACATATTGAGAATATTATATTGGACATGACCTAAAGTGAAGAAATAGAGGGTGTCATTTGACCTAATGCTTCTTGCATGGGGAAAAAATATGTTTTGACACATTCAAACATCACTTTTAATTCGGTGATTATTATGACTATTGGTTGGTTTATTTCTTGTCATGGCTTGAATATTGGAGATAGTGAAAGGGATTCGTCCCTCTCTTTTTAGAGAGAGATATCCATGGGCTCCTTGATAAGGAAGACTGGAAAATATGCATGGCCATGCTAAAATAAGTATTAATAAGGTGTTATTAATATTATTTGTTGGAACAGTCTGCCTGGTGATCAAGTAAATAGTTAATTAATTTTTATAAGGATGACTCGGTCCATGCCTTATACTTAATTAGGATATCGTGTGACAAAAGGACAAATATTAAATCTGATGCTAGGTTATTAGTACATTTACTTAACTTGGATAAGCATAATATCTTGCTAGAGGCCGCTTATGTTTTGTGAATAAATGTCTAGGACATTTTTCATTCACTGCGAACATTAAGTGAACCTACAGGGTCACACGCATAGACGATCTTGTGAGCATAATGTCCACGTTCAGTGAATCTAGATTGTGTCCAAATTCGTTGAACATATACAAAAGGGGAATCAAATTCTATATTGTTTTTTCTGGTAAGTTAATATGTAATTAATTTTATTTAATCGAATAAACGAAATTAATTACTTAATATTACTCATCCAACCATTGGATGATTATATGAATAGACGGACGAGATTAAACTGCTATTAGATGACAATTAGGGTTTTGATATTGACAGCTATAAAAGGTTATGTTAACCTTTTCTTAGCAGTCATCCTTTATCTGATTAAAGAAAAACAAAACCCTAAACCCTAGAAAGGCGATATAGTATCTAGCCTCCCCTCTCCGAAATACGACCTATTACCAGATAGTCAGGATAAGTTCTGAACAGTTTTCAGAACACATAAGGGGCTAGCATCACGATCGCTTGCAGAGGAGTTGATCGCGTGGATACCAGTAGAGGGCGAAGCGTAAACAATAGCGCCCCACATCGAACAATCAAAACATTGAGGTAATTTCTATCCAATTGGTTTTTCGAATATTAGAGATCCTGTTGGTGGATTTCCATAGTTTTATTTTATTTTGTTTTTTTGCCTACGCTCTCAAACACTTTGACCAAATGTTTCGATTACATCATGGGCTTCTTTAGTCGAGAAGTTCTTGGGCAGATACTTCCCTCCTGGTCGCACTGCTAAGTTAAGAAATGAAATATTATCGTATCAACAAATTGATGGGGAAAGTTTGTATGAAGACTTGAAGCGATGGAAGAGTTTCTTAGAAAGTGTCCTATCACGGCCTCGAATCAGGGATTCAGATTCAGATGTTCTATAATGATGTTTCTGATGGTGGATCTATAGACAACAAAACTCCTCAAAAAGTGTAAGATCTAATTGAGCAGATATCCATGAACAACTACAGTTAGGGAGGACAGAGATCAAAGCCTAAGTCTTCTGGGTGTTAGTATATGCCCTAAGACCAATTGACTCACATTTATGATTTATGAAGCATGTATTTTTGAATTGTATTTTATGCTCTTGGTCATCAAGTATGTGACTTGATAGTAAAACCCTTATGGCTGATAAAATACTATTCTTATTTGTCCCTAGTATATTACATCTTGAAAACTAGTGTGAAGTTGATTGATGGTCAAGTTTTACTGATCATGAATATGAGATATAAAATCAATTCATAAATACACATTGAGAATATTGTATTGGACATGACCCAAAGTGAAGAAGAAATATTGCATGGGTTTAAGTTATAAGTATTTCTTCTCAGTTTTATACTTGGTGTCCTTCGACCTAATGTTTCTAATGTTTCTTGCATGGGGAGAAAAATATGTTTTGACATAGTCAAACATCACTTTTAATTAGGTGATCATTATGATTATTGGTTGGCTTATTTTCTCGTCATGGCTTGAATATTGGAGATAGTGAAAGGGATTTGTCCCTCTCTTTTTAGAGAGAGATATCTATGGGCCCCTTGATAAGGAAGACTGGAAAATATGCATGGCCATGCTCAAATAAGTATTAATAAGGTGTTATTAATATTATTTGTTGGAACAGTCTGCCTGGTGATCAAGTAAATGGTTAATTAATTTTTATAAGGATGACTCGGTCCATGCCTTATACTTAATTAGGATATCGTGTGACAAAAGGACTAATATTAAATCTGATGCTAGGTTATTAGTGCATTTACTTAACTTGGATAAGCATAATATCTTGCTAGAGGCCGCTTATGTTTTGTGAATAAATGTCTAGGATATTTTTCATTCACTGCCAACGTTAAGTGAACCTATAGGGTCACACGCATAGATGATCTTGTGAGCATAATGTCCACGTTCAATGTATCTAGATTGTGTCCAGATTCGTTGAACGTATACAAAAGGGGAATCAGATTCCATATTGTATTTTCTGGTAGGTTAATAAGTAATTAATTTTATTTAATAGAATAAATGAAATTAATTACTTAATATTACTCATCCAACCGTTGGATGATTATAGGAATAGACAGACGAAAGATTAAACTGCCATTTGATGACAGTTAGGGTTTTGATATTGACAGCTATAAAAGGTTATGTTAACCTTTTCTTTGTGGCCGTCCTTTATCTGAATAAAGAAAAACAAAATCCTAAACCCTAGAACGGCGATATAGTATCTCGTCTCCTCTCTCCGAAATACAACCGATTACCAGATAGTCAGGATCAGTTCTGAATAGTTTTCAGAACACAGAAGGGGCTAGCATCCCGATCGCTTGCAGAGGAGTTCGTCGCGTGGTTACTAGTAGAGGGCAAAGCGTACTAAGCAGCGCCTCCACAACGAACAATCAAAACATTGAGGTAATTTCTATCCAATCGGTTTTTCTAGTATGTGCAGATCCTGTTGGTGGATTTCCGTAGTTTTATTTTACTTTGTTTTTGCCAACGGATTCCAACACTGGTATCAGAACCACGTACATACTAGTTTTATTGATTTTATCTGTTACCGCTTTGATTACACATGTTGTTTTCAATCGGCCCTATAGTAAGGTTTCTGATTAGTGTAATAATCAGAGTAAATTGAATTATAGGATTCGTATATATCGTATTCTGTTTTACTTATTAATGCGATTAATTAAATAGAATGTTGTTACTGCCAAATTGTTTGGCGTACAGTCTGTAATCTGTGCAATTTAATTGTTAAACTAATATGCAGAATCACATGATTTGATGTTTAACTGTTAAACAAAATTTCTGGCGGCATGATTTTAGGGTTTATGACGGCAATAACTTATTCAATGATTTTAAGGACCGCCGTTTTCTTGCGGGGGCTTCGCCCCCGGAATCCCCCTTGTTGTTTCTTTGCATGGTTCTTCCTATCTTTAGATGCATGGTGCATAGCATGGCCCTTTACCTCTTGTGATTGATGGGCTTATTTTGTTAATGGGTTGTACGCTTTTAAATACGGCCTGCGTGTCGTTGTTTTCGTTGATGTAATATTATCAAGCTTTACTAGAATAGGTTAATTTTATTTCCTATTCTATGTATATTTTTCTGTCCTATGTAACAAGATTAGAAGGCCAAGACATTGGAGGCAAGCTCATGGAGATGAAGACTTACCTAGATTGACCTTTGACTTCCATGAGGCTCGTGGAAGTCAATATAGGATTGGGGCCATGCTATGACACGTTTTATTTGATGTATATATATTATGCATGTGATGTTTAGTTTATTTCCTTTTATTTTTGATATATGTTTTGTGAAATAAAATACAAATAAAAAAGGAAGAAGGTTTTTGAAACCATGTGAAAAAAAAAAATTAAGTCGTAAAATGTCTTCCATGATCATAAGCACTTCTCCATGCTTGGATCATCATTTTGTCTCATTGCCAAAGCAAGAGATAACTGGTTACCTAAGTAGCGGAAGATGGAAAATGGTGATTTCAATATGCTTAGAATGGTTTGGGTTAACTAGGCTATCAAAACGGTTTTGAGCCTAGGACATCATATGGGATTTTGCCGGTACATTTAGATGTAAATCCCATTAATATATTTTTCTCTAATTATGGGTGTTAAGGCAAAGCGTATGATTAGAATAAAATGAATTTTATACCCATGATTTATATCAAGTGTTGAATATTTCAGGGAAAATTTAATGCTTCATTTATTTAATTTTACTTTGCGAATTCTATGTAGATAATGGCCTCAAACAATTCAAACACATCGTTGCGATCCGTGCTTGAAAAGAATAAGCTTAGTGGGACTAACTTTCTTGATTGGGCACAAAATTTAAGGATTGTCCTTAAACAAGAAAAAAAGCTATATGTACTTGAGAACCCTATCCCTAATCAACCAGCTAACAATGCCACTAGAGTCAAAAGGATGCTTATAGTAAGCACAAGGATGATTCTAACGATGTGGCATGTCTCATGTTGGCTACGATGGAATCTAAGTTGCAAAAGCAATTCAAGGAAGTTGAGGCTTATGAGATGATAAAATAGCTCAAGGAAATGTTCCAAGAGCAGGCACGCTAAGAGAGATATCTTACCACTAAGGCGTTGAATAACTACAAAATGACCCCTGGCGCTTCATTTAGTGCTCATGTCCTTAAGATGAAAGGGTATTTTGATCAGCTTGAAAAACTTGGAGCACCTGTAAGTCATGACTTGGCTACTGATATGATCTTGCCCTCTTTGATCTCTGACTATGATCAGTTTGTCATGAACTTCAATATCCATAATATGGAAAAGTCCATAAATGAATTGCACGGGATGCTCAAGCAGGCTGAACAAAACATTAGGAAGTCTACTCCTAATGTTCTGATGGTTCAGAAGGTGCAGTTCAAGAAGAACAAGGGAAAGGGAAAGGGAAAGGATATGGCCAAAAAGGTTAAAGGCAAGCAGAAGCCTAAGCCCAAGGTTAAACCACCAAAGGAAGGGACTTGCTTCCACTGTAATGAACCTGGTCATTGGAAGAGGAATTGCAAGCTCTACTTGGAGGAAAAGAAGAAGCAAAAGGCTAGTGAGACTGCCGCTTCAGGTATTTTCGTTATAGAAATTAATATGTCTACTCCTACTTCATGGGTATTAGATACCGGATGTGGAGCTCACATTTGTGTAAATGTGCAGGGACTCAAAAGGAGTAGATCTTTGGCAAAGGGAGAGGTGGACCTACGAGTTGCAAATGGAGCAAAAGTTACTGTTGTAGCTGCAGGGACATTTGATTTACTTTTGCCTACTGGGCTTATAATTGAACTTAAAGATTGTTATTATGTTCCTGCTATGAGTAGGAACATCATTTCAGTTTCTTGTTTGGATATTGATGGTTTTGAGTTTAATACTAAGAATGGTAAAAGTTCTATTTATAAAAATGGTATTTTCTATCGAGATGCCTCTTTATGTAATGGACTTTACATTCTTAACCTACATGATTCCATTAGTAAGCCCATCTATAACCTAAATAGGAAGAAATTTAAATCTAATGATTTAAATCAAACTTACTTCTGGCATTGTTGTTTGGGCCATATAAATGAGAAACGCATATCAAAACTCCATCAAGATGGGCTTTTATCATCATTCGACCTTGAGTCTTATGAAAAATGTGATTCTTGTTTATTGGGAAAAATGACTAAAAGTCCATTTACAGGGCAAAGTAAAAGGGCTACCGATTTATTGGAACTTATACATACTGATGTATGTGGGCCAATGAACACACAAGCCAGAGGAGGTTTTCAGTATTTCATTACATTCACAGATGATTTCAGTAGATATGGTTATGTCTATCTAATGAAACATAAATCTGATTCCTTTCAAAAGTTTAAGGAATTTCAAAATGAAGTACAGAATCAACTTGGAAGGAGTATCAAATTACTTCGATCAGATCGAGGTGGTGAATACTTAGGCCAAGAGTTTGACGAACATCTAAAAAATTGTGGGATATTATCACAATTAACTCCACCAGGAACACCACAATGGAATGGTGTGTCTGAACGCAGAAATCGAACTCTATTGGATATGGTTCGATCTATGATGAGTCAAACAGATCTTCCAATTTCTTTTTGGGGTTATGCTCTAGAAACTGCTGCATTCATATTAAATAGAGTTTCATCTAAAGCTATTCAGAAGACACCATATGAGATATGGATAGGGAAACAACCTAGTTTAGCATTTCTCAAAATTTGGGGATGTGATGCTAATGTGAAGCGATCATTATCTAAAAAACTAGCACCCAAATCTAATAAGTGTCTGTTCGTGGGATATCCTAAGGAAACTAAAAGATACTACTTTTATCTTCCATCTGAAAACATAGTGTTTGTTGCTCAGAACGGAATTTTCCGTGAAAGGGAATTCGTTTCCAAAAGAGTCAGTAGGAGTAGAATCTATCTTGAAGAAGCTCAAGGACAGCAGACCATTTCTGAACCGAGTATGGATACTCAGTTGGACTCACGTATTCATACTGAGCCTGAACCTTTGACACAAGGGCCAAGAAAGTCTAGTAGGATTTCTCAGACACCACAGAGATATGGATTTCTTGTGACTGAGGATCACAATATTGATCTTATTGATCAAGGTGAACCTAATTCCTACCAAGATCCTATTCGTAGTCCTGAATCTAGCAAATGGCTAGAGGCTATGAAATCAGAAAAGCAATCCATGCATGATAATCAAGTTTGGACTTTGATTGATCCACCTGAAGGTTGCAAGACCATAGGGTGTAAATGGGTTTTCAAAAAGAAAACTGACATGGATGGCAATGTGCACACTTACAAAGCTCGATTGGTAGCAAAAGGGTATAGACAAACTCATGGTATAGACTATGATGAAACCTTTTCTCCAGTTGTAATGCTTAAGTCAATTAGAATTCTACTTGCCATTGCAGCATATTATGATTATGAAATATGGCAAATGGATGTTAAAACTGCTTTTCTTAATGAAAATCTACTGGAGGATGTGTATATGACACAACCCGAAGGTTTTATTCATCCTTTGAATTCTAGTAAAGTGTGTAAACTTCAAAGATCCATTTATGGCTTGAAGCAAGCATCTCGAAGTTGGAATCTTCGTTTTGATGAAGCAATTAAAGAATTCAATTTCATCAAGAATGAGGATGAACCTTGTGTCTACAAAAGGGTTACAGAAAATGCAGTAGTCTTCTTAGTACTCTATGTCGATGACATCTTGTTAATTGGGAATGATATCCCCACTTTGCAAAGTGTAAAAACTTGGTTGGGGAAGTGTTTTTCAATGAAAGATTTAGGCAAAGCGGCCTATATTCTAGGCATTAGGATCTATAGAGATAGATCTAAAAGGCTTATTGGCCTAAGTCAGAGTGGATATATTGACAAGGTACTGAAAAGGTTCAAGATGCAAGATTCTAAGAGAGGATTCTTGCCAATGTCACATGGCGTTAAACTCAGTAAGTCTCAAAGTCCTACCACAAGGGAGGATACAGAACGCATGAGTAAGATTCCTTACGCTTCCGTAATTGGATCTATCATGTACGCCATGTTATTCACTTGCCCAGATGTCTCGTATGCATTAAGCATGACTAGCAGATTTCAGTCAAATCCTGGTGAACCGCATTGGACTGCAGTAAAAAACATTCTCAAGTACTTAAGAAGGACTAAAGAGATGTTTTTGATCTACGGAGGTCGGGACGGAGAGCTTGTTGTAAATGGTTACACTGATGCTAGCTTTCGGATCGATGTAGATGATTTTAGATCGCAATCTGGATTTGTGTTTTGTTTGAATGGAGGTGCCTGTGAGTCGGAAGAGTTCAAAGCAAGATACCGTGGTCGATTCTACTACGGAGGCCGAGTATGTGGCCGCTTCGATGCAGCTCAATGAGGCAGCTTTGGATCGAAAAGTTCATCACAGAACTAGGTGTAATTCCTAGCATTGTGAACCCAGTGGACCTATATTGTGATAATACAGGAGCCATTGCACAAGCTAAGGAACCTAGATCTCATCAACGATCCAAACATATTCTCAGGTGTTTCCATCTCATTTGAGAAATTATTGAGCGTGGAGATGTTAAAATTTGCAAAGTAGACACCAATGACAATGTCGCAGATCCATTGACAAAGCCACTCCCACAACTTAAGCATGAGAGTCATACTAGGTCAATGGGTTTGAGAGTCATGTCAAATTGGTGGTAGGGCAAGTGGGAGATTGTTAGTATATGCCCTAAGACCAATTGACTCACATTTATGATTTATGAAGCATGTATTTTTTGAATTGTATTTTTTAGACTGGAAAATACGCATGGCCATTCTCAAATAAGTATTAATGAGATGTTATTAATATTATTTGTTGGAACAGTCTGCCTGGTGATCAAGTAAATTGTTTATTAAGTTTTATAAGGATGACTCGATCCATGCCTTATACTTGATTAGGATATCGTGTGACAAAAGGACTAAATATTAAAACTAATGTTAGGTTATCATATCTTTTTCTTAACTTGGGTAAGCATCATGTCTTGCTAGAGGCCACTAATGTTTTGTGGATAAATGTCTAGGACCTTTTTGTTCACTACCAACGTTAAGTGAACCTACAGGGTCACACGCATAGACAATGTTGTGAGCACGATGTCTGCGTTCAATAAATCTAGATCATCGTGCCCAAATGCGTTGAACGTATACAAAAGGGGATTAGATTCCGTGTTGTATATATTTGGTAAACTAAATAAGTAACTAATTTATATATCAAATAAATGAAATTAATTATTTAATAATATTCATCTAACCATTAGATGATTATGGGAATAGACATATGAGATTACATTATCGGTTCTGATATGGACAGCTATAAAAGGTTAATGTTAACCTTTTCCCAGTTGTCTTCCTTTCGAAAAGAAAAAACTTTAACCCTAGAACGAGGAGAATTGTGTATTTCCTCCCACTCTCTAAAATTCCAAAATTACCAAATAGTTAGGGTTCGTTCTGAATAGTTTTCAGAATGCCGAGGGGCTAGCATCCCATTTTTTTGCAGAGGAGGTTGTCGTGTGGATACCAGTAGAGGGCGAAGCGTAAACAATAGCGCCTCTGCACCTAGCGGCATCGAAAACACTGAGGTAGTTTTCTCTACAACGGTTTTTCTGGTATGTGCAGATCCTGTTCGTGGTTTTTATATTTATTTATTGTGTTTTGTCTACGAATTCAAGCAGTTTAATGGCTAGGGTTTATTTTATGGTTTAATAGGTGCTGAACCCTAGATGACCTTAGTTATGTTCATTGGATTTTTTATAGAATAAATTGTTGAATCAAATAATGATTGTTGTTCAATTGCAACGTTTGTGTTGCTAATTTTACCAGTAATTAGTGCCTTGGTATAGGTTATTTGGATTGAGAAGAGGGTGAAGCGTAAACAGCAGCGCCTCCACACCTAGCGGCATCGAAAACATTGAGGTAGTTTTCTCTACAACGGTTTTTTTAGTATGTGAGGATCCTGTTGGTGGTTTTCGTATTTTTTTATTATGTTTTGTCTACGAATTCAAACAATTTAATGGCTAGGATTTATTTTGTGGTTTAATAGGTGCTGAACCCTAGATGACCTTAGTTATGTTCATTGGATTTTTTATAGAATAAATTGTTGAATCAAATGTTGATTGTTGAATCAAATAATGATTGTTGTTCAATTGCAACGTTTGTGTTGCTAATTTTACCAGTAATTAGTGCCTTGGTATAGGTTATTTGGATTGAAAAGAGGGTGAAGCGTAAACAGCAGCGCCTCCGCACCTAACGGCATCGAAAACATTGAGGTAGTTTTCTCTACAACGGTTTTTTTGGTATGTGAGGATCCTGTTGGTGGTTTTCGTATTTTTTTATTATGTTTTGTCTACGAATTCAAACAATTTAATGGCTAGGATTTATTTTGTGGTTTAATAGGTGTTGAACCCTAGATGACCTTAGTTATGTTAGTTGTATTTTTTATAGAATAAATTGTTGAATCAAATGTTGATTGTTGAATCAAATATTGATTGTTGTTCAATTGCAATGTTTGTGTTGCTAATTTTACCAATAATTAGTGCCTTGGCATGGGTTATTTGGATTGAGAAGAGATGAACAATCTAGGGCTAAAATTGAACAATAGGAATTTGGTAGTTAATTAGAGATAATGGCTACGGTTTCTTGGTCATTACTAATCACTTCTATACTTTAATAATTCATAATTGAGTTAGGGAGAGAAAAGATTCTTCTCTAATCAATTAGGAGAATAGTGGAGTTTCACTTTGAGATATGGTTAATCCTAATTAAAGAATGAGACCCGGTCAACGATTGAATTATTTTTTCCGAATTTTTTAATGAATTAGCTAAGGGATTCCAATTTTTACACATATCTTTTTAAAACTTGATTTCAATTATGTTTAAATTACTTTTAAAAGTATTTTACTATTCTTAGTTAAAAATTATTTCAAACTATTTTACTTTGATTAAAACTTAGAGAGACGGTCATTTTTAGAGCTTCTTCATTCCCTGAGTTCGACAACCCGGGAGGTTCTCTAGTACTGCATTGATATGTTCTCTTGCTTGTTGTATGTTAATTTTAGAGTAGTCTCATTTCAAACATCAATTTTTTGGCGTCATGGCCGGTGAATGCTAACTTTAAGAACGTTGTTAATCTATTGTTTGAATCGCTTTTAGTTTCATATTTTTGTTTTTATTTATTTATTTTATTCTTGTTCTTTTCTTGTTCTTGCACTATTAGTATTTTATTCGTGACTATTTCTTGGAAGTTTTATTTTTTCTATTCTTAGATTGATTTGTATTGATGTTTGTTTCAAGTTTTATAAAATTAGCTTAAATCAATGGCAGAAAGGATAAAGGCGTATTATGCCCGACGGTCCATTACTGGGGCACAGTCGAGCATAACTAGACTTCCAATGCAAGCTAACAACTTTGAGATTAAGCCAAATGTAATACAAATAGTGCAAAACAACGCCCAATTCGATTGACTTAAGAAGAAGAGCCACATGCGCACATGGCCAACTTTTTGGAGGTATGCCACACATATAAAATCAATGGAGTGTGGGATGATGCCATCCGTCTTCGCTTGTTCCCATTCTCTCTGAAGGGAAAGGAAAATTCTTGGGTTAAATCACCTCTTTCTGGCTCGATTACATCATGGGATTCTTTAGTTGAGAAGTTCTTGGGCAGATACTTCCCTCCTGGTCGCACTGCTAAGTTAAGAAATGAAATATTATCGTATCAACAAATTGATGGGGAAGTTTGAATGAAGACTTGAAGCGATGGAAGAGTTTCTTAGAAAGTGTCCTCATCACGGCCTCGAATCAGGGATTCAGATTCAGATGTTCTATAATGATGTTTCTGATGGTGGATCTATAGACAACAAAACTCCTCAAAAAGTGTAAGATCTAATTGAGCAGATATCCATGAACAACTACATGTAGGGAGGACAGACATCAAAGCCTAAGTCTTCTGGGTGTTAGTATATGCCCTAAGACCAATTGACTCACATTTATGATTTATGAAGCATGTATTTTTTAATTGGATTTTATGCTCTTGGTCATCAAGTATGTGACTTGATAGTAAAACCCTTATGGCTAATAAAATACTATTCTTATTTGTCCCTAGTATATTACATCTTGTAAACTAGTGTGAAGTTTATTGATGGTCAAGTTTTACTGATCATGAATATGAGATATAAAATCCATTCATAAATACATATTGAGAATATTGTATTGGACATGACCCAAGGTGAAGAAGAAATATTGCATGGGTTTAAGTTATAATTATTTCTTCTCAGTTTTATATTTGGTGTCCTTCGACCTAATGTTTCTAACGTTTCTTGCATGGGAAGAAAAATATATTTTGACATAGTCAGACATCACTTTTAATTAGGTGATCATTATGATTATTGGTTGGCTTATTTTCTCGTCATGGCTTGAATATTGGAGATAGTGAAAGGGATTTGTCCCTCTCTTTTTAGAGAGAGATATCCATGGGCCCCTTGATAAGGAAGACTGGAAAATATGCATGGCCATGCTCAAATAAGTATTAATAAGGTGTTATTAATATTATTTGTTGGAACAGTCTGCCTGGTGATCAAGTAAATGGTTAATTAAGTTTTATAAGGATGACTTGATCCATGCCTTATACTTAATTAGGATATCGTGTGACAAAATGACTAAATATTAAATCTAATGCTAGGTTATTATTACATTTACTTAACTTGGGTAAGCATAATGTCTTGCTAGAGGCCGCTTATGTTTTGTGAATAAATGTCTAGGATATTTTTCATTCACTGCCAACGTTAAGTGAACCTACAGGGTCACACACATAGACGATCTTGTGAGCATAATGTCCACGTTCAATGTATCTAGATTGTGTCCAGATTCGTTGAACGTATACAAAAGGGGAATCAGATTCCATATTGTATTTTCTGGTAGGTTAATAAGTAATTAATTTTATTTAATAGAATAAATGAAATTAATTACTTAATATTACTCACCCAACCGTTGGATGATTATAGGAATAGACGGACGAAAGATTAAACTGTCATTTGATGACAGTTAGGGTTTTGATATTGACAGCTATAAAAGGTTATGTTAACCTTTTCTTGGTGGCCGTCCTTTATCTGAATAAAGAAAAACGAAACCCTAAACCCTAGAATGGCGATATAGTATCTCGTCTCCTCTCTCCGAAATACGACAGATTACCAGATAGTCAGGATCAGTTCTGAATAGTTTTCAGAACACAGAAGGGGCTAGCATCCCGATCGCTTGCAGAGGAGTTCGTCGCGTGGATACTAGTAGAGGGCGAAGAGTACAAAGCAGCACCTCCACAACGAACAATCAAAACATTGAGGTAATTTCTATCCAATCGGTTTTTCTAGTATGTGCAGATCCTGTTGGTGGATTTCTGTAGTTTTATTTTACTTTGTTTTTGCCAACGAATTCCAACACTGGGGTCCACAGTATTGATGTAATTACCGGTATAGAGGCCAAACTAGTAGCAATGATCGAGCAGGAGATGGGGAATATGACTTTTGCACCTTCAAATATAAATCCTCAAAAATTATATTCCATGGTTTCTATAGTGGATGGTATCCCAACCATGAGTGCCCCTAGCATGGGTACTCCAACGCAGTAAGTGGATTATGTTCAAGGGAATTGGCAGGGAAATAACCCCTGTTCTAACACTTATAATCCTTCATGGAGGAACCATCCAAATTTTTCATAGGGTAATCAATGTCAACAACGTACACAACAACCTCCATGATTTCTGAATAAAGGTCCTACTCAACGCGTATCATATGAAGAGCCCCTTAAAAATCCTCCACCAGTAAAGACCAATTTGATGGTCAAATTCGTGAATGCAATAGATAAAAAAATCAACAGTATAGAAGCTGCTCAAAGAAATTAAGAGGAATCTATATGCAACCTAGAGGAGCAAATTGGACAATTGGTTAAATTGGTATCAGAAAGAACTCCTGGAACTCTCATGAGCAATAATGAGGTGAATCTGAAGAGTATGTCAATGCTATCTCGGCAAGATTTGATAAGAAAATTCCCAAGGAAAATAAGGTGATGGTTATCCAAGAGAATAATTGTTATGAAAAGGCTATAGAAGAGACGAATAAGAAGCCGGTTATTGGAGCTTATAAGCCGAAAATTCCTTATCCCGAGGCTCTTGTTTGTGACCAAAGTAAAGACGAGATGAGGAAGTTTGTAAGAATTTAAAACAACTAAAGATTAACTTACCTCTTTGTGATTTTCTTTTGCAAGTGCCCAAGTATGCGAAGTATTTGAAGAAGCTGCTTTCGAGGAAAAAGAGGTTGGACAAAGCATCTGCGTTCATATTGGGGAAGAAATGTTTGACGATATTGATCAATAAGGGGAAGCTGTCACAGAAATTAGACGATCCACGGAGTTTTTCTGTCCCTTTATGATTGGTATTTTTTCTGTTGATAAAGCTTTAGCCGACCTAGGAGCTAGTGTATATTTTATTTCTTAAAACATGTGTAAAAGCTAGGCCTAGGAGAACCAAAACCCACTAGGAGACCATAAGTTTTACTGATAAGAGTATTAGACAACCTAGAGGAGTTGTAGAAAATGTTTTGGTAAAGGTCAAGGACCTGTATTTCCCATTGATTTCATTTTTCTTGATATGCAAGAGGATGTATATTTTCCTTCGATATTAGGATGACCACTTTTATACACTTCTAGAGCTTTAATAGACATGGATAAAGGGAAACTATGCTTGAGAGTTGGAGAAAATTTCCTATTTTTTTAATAGTTTTCAAAATTCCTACTACTCCTACTCCTTCTTCGCATTGTAATAATATTTTGTTCTATATAGATCATACTAATATTGAAGTGCCTTATCCCTCGCAGGACAACAATTTGTCGATGCCTAAAGCTGCAAAGGAATTAAAGATGGTGAAGAAGTAAATATCTTCTCATTCGGCAAAAAAGAGCTTGAAAAAGTGGGTGCAAAAAAAGCGAAAGAAAAGACAAAAAAGCCAAAAGAAATTCATATTTTAAAGATTTGGGAGGTGCTTTCAGCACCTAAAAGGAAGTATTTCTTACTTCTCATGTGAAATGAGTTTTATCATTAGTGCATGTTTGAATTTAATTTTTCGATTCCGAGTTTTGCATGTTTCGCTTTTCTGGTTTTGTTTTTGATTTTGTGAGTGTTTTTCTCTCTTGGGTTAGTTAGTTTTTGCATTTTGTTTAAGTTTTTGGTAGAATTGGGAGTTTATTGTGCAATATTTGTGTCTTAAATATATTTTATATCATGTATACAGGTTGCACTAGGAAAAATAGCACAAAATTTGAGAGAAAGGAAAAAATTTAATTTTTTTTAAAGGTCCGGTCAGACCAGGCCTCCCATGGGGGGGGGGGCCTAGCCGGTCCAGTTTCTATGCTAAATTGGGATTCAAGAAAGATACCAGCCACGATAGGTGGGGGCTATCGGCCCACGATAGGTCTTGCAAAAACAAAAAAAACAAAGTTTTATTTTTCAAAATCTCTAATTTCCTAAAACTCTTATCTCCTTCTTCCTCGGTTTTCCTCTGTGTCTTTTCCTCCACTCAACTCCCGCAAACCTTCAGCCACCACCATACGCCTGCCGCCTTCCACCATTAAATGCCCACCGCCGCCTCACCACAGCCGCAGTCCTCCACCACCGCCATTCTCTTCCAACCAAGCACTACTGAGACTATTTTTTTCCTTCTCCTTCTCTATTTCTTACTCTCTCCCCCTCCCTCTACTCGTTGTTCTTCTGTGTCTCTCTCTCCAGCGAGAATACTCCATCCCACCACCCCGCAACCTCCCCTTACCGTTGCACTCCAAACGCTGTCCTCCTCTACTATTTACCCAGCTTCCTCCCTCCTTATGCTTTTATTCCTCCTTTAACCCCCTCTCCTTCTCGACTTAATTTCCAGTCACAACTCCCATTCTAGTCTTTTCTCTCTTCTTCCTCCTTTTCTTTTCATTCCTCTATTCAGCACATCGGCATTAACCACCTACCACGACTATTCGTCTTCTTCATTCTCCTCCAGAGTTGTAACATCCAGTCACAACTAGAGCCCTATTGTTTCCAGTCACCGTCCACCACTCCTCTGTTTCCAGTCACCACCGATGGCAGCGGCATAACAGAGGGACTCAACTGCTTGCGCGATTACAGCTCACGCCCGGTAATATGTGCTTTTTTGTCTATATTTCTATATGTTATTTTCATTGGTTTTTTATGTTTTTTAATATGTAAAAGTATTTATCTTGGGTTATTACCTTTCATTCTTATCCTAGGTGCCTTCCGAAAGATAAAACGATGAAAGGAAACAAAAACGGAGCCAACGACGTTAACGCTAAAGACCTACCGCTAAGGTAGGCTAACCTGCCACCGATAGTAGGTCTGAATATCACCAAGAAGAGCCCTAGTAGAACCTTACTACCGATGGTAGGCAAATCTACCATCGACGATAGGTCCCCGACGTAAAAAAAAAGATTTATAGGCAGAACCCTACCGCCGACGGTAGGCTAGACCTACCATTGGCGATAGGTACCGGCAGAGGGGCAGTTTAATCGGATTCAAACTCTATTTCTTGTAATTATTTTGATCTACTTAAGAGGTTACTGCAATTAAGGTAGGGAGCAGTAATGAGGACTTATATAAGAACAATTAGGAGTATTTAGTAGATAGTTAGGGATAGATTTAGGTTAATATATTCTTCAATTTTACATTCAATTAATTAATTAGTTTTTAAATTTTTTGTAATTTAATTCTTGGTGATCAAGAATTGGAGATTCAATTTCAAGAACTTAACTTCGATTTGGGTGACTTGAAAGATGAGCTTGAGCGGTGCTCAGGACAACAATTGCGGCTTTAATTCTACTCCTAAGCTTCTTTTATTTACCTTGATATTGAATTTTGATATTTAATTTCAGTTTTATTATAATAAATAGTGAGTAGTTCTTTACGTTTGGAGGAGAGTTGAACCCTTGTTCTTGATTATGACATCCTTGGTTTAATTTCTTAAATTTGATGTTTGGTTTGTTTTTAGTTGTCATCAAATTATGTTTGTTTGCGATTTAATTGTAGCAAGATTAGATTAATCGCAAGATTGGTCAGAATTGAAAAAGAAGAATGATCTAGGACAACCAACTAGGGATTAATTTGGGCAATTGACTAGAGATACGATTTTGTACTTTTAGGTCCTTTAAATCACATAATTTTACTGTGCTCAGAATTTGTTAGGGAGAAAAGAGATTTTCCTCTAAGGGTTAGTGAGTAGGCTGGCTTTCGCCTAAAGATAAGGATTGCCTGATTTAAGTGATGACAAAACTTAATTAATTCAATATCGTTTCCCTAAAGTTTTCCAGTTGAATTAGTAACAAAGATTAGGGGGATTTAACCGTCTAAATAGTTGCTTTTAAAATTTTTAAATCTTAAGTTTTCATTGCTTTCTTAGTTGTTTAATTATTTTCGGTTTTTCTTTTATTATTTCGTATATAATAACAATCCTTTTATTAGACTAAACATTAGAGATGCGATTAGTACCTTAAGCCTTTACCGTCCTTGAGAGATTCGACACTCAGGTAGAGCTCGTTTACTACGGTGATAAGTCCGCTTGCCTGTTTCTTAGTTTAGTAGTGGATTTCCATTTTATATATAATACAAATCAAGATTTTGGTGCCATTGCTAAGGATGGTAACTTAAGTAAAAGTTGTTCATTTAGTACTTAGTAAATGTTTATTGTTTGTTTTTTTCCTATTCTTTACCTTTGTTGTGTTCAGGGATGAGTGGCATGCATATTGGGAACTCGGCTTTTTAATTTTTTAACCTGTATTGATCATTTATCCAATTATTTATTCCAGGTTTTGGAGAGTAAGACACCAATACCAATGGTACTATGGAATCCCGATGGGCAACAATGTTAGAACAAAATATGGAAAACATGGCTGCTACACCTCAATGTATGCATTAACAGACATCCATGTTCCAACAAAGCTGGCAGGGTTACAACACGTATCCGATCTGGTACCGTTCAGATTGGAGGAATCAAACGAATGTTCCTTGGGGAGTTTATACTCAATATTCACCATTTGATCATAGTCTATCTGTACATTTATCACCCCCACAGCCCAATATAAAGGATCTTGTAGCGAGACATATCAATTTGGCAGATGCTAGGGTGAAGAGCATAGAAGCAATCTAAAGAAGCTAAATAGCTTCCCTCCACAACATGGAGAGTCAAATTGAGCTGGTGGAAAAGATTATCGCTGAAAGGCTGCTTAGTAGTTTACCAAATAATAGGGAGCAGATACTAGAGGAACAGGTAGAGGTGACCACCTTACGAAGTGAAAAAGAACTAGAGATAATGTCTCCTATGGTTGTGGATGAAGAGGATGAATAAGCCCAAGTATCGGAGAGTCCACTTTCCAAGACTTCAAGAACCCCTATCGAATACAAGTGTGATGAAAGAAAGTAAGTGAAATGAGTGCTCGCTAGAGAATAAGAGCGAGTTTGAGGAAGGTGAACTAGAAAAGGAAAACGAGGGTCTTGTGGAAAATCAAGAGGATCATACAGAAGAGGGGCAAGAAATAAGGATAGATGTTGTCGAAAAGAGTGAGGGAGTGAACCTTCTTATTAGTGAAAGTAACTCTGCTCTCATTAATAATTCTTAACGTATGCAGGAATCATGGAAGCAACACAAGGAGACTAACGAGGAAGAGAGACTGTTAGTATATGCCCTAAGACCAATTGACTCACATTTATCATTTATGAAGCATGTATTTTTGAATTGTATTTTATGCTCTTGGTCATCAAGTATGTGACTTGATAGTAAAACCCTTATGGCTAATAAAATACTATTCTTATTTGTCCCTAGTATATTACATCTTGTAAACTAGTGTGAAGTTGATTGATGGTCAAGTTTTACTGATCATGAATATGAGATATAAAATCAATTCATAAATACATATTGAGAATATTTTATTGGATATGCCCCAAAGTGAAGAAGAAATATTGCATGGGTTTAAGTTATAAGTATTTCTTCTCAGTTTTATATTTGGTGTCCTTCGACCTAATGTTTCTAATATTTCTTGCATGGGGAGAAAAATATATTTTGACGTAGTCAAACATCAATTTTAATTAGGTGATCATTATGATTATTGGTTGGCTTATTTTCTCGTCATGGCTTGAATATTGGAGATAGTGAAAGGGATTTATCCCTATCTTTTTAGAGAGAGATATCCATGGGCCCCTTGATAAGGAAGACTGGAAAATATGCATGGTCATGCTCAAATAAGTATTAATAAGGTGTTATTAATATTATTTGTTGGAACAGTCTGCCTGGTGATCAAGTAAATGGTTAATTAAGTTTTATAAGGATGACTTGATCCATGCCTTATACTTAATTAGGATATCGTGTGACAAAATGACTAAATATTAAATCTGATGCTCGGTTATTATTACATTTACTTAACTTGGGTAACCATAATGTCTTGCTAGAGGCCGCTTATGTTTTGTGAATAAATGTCTAGGACATTTTCTTTCACTGCCAACGTTAAGTGAACCTACAGGGTCACAAGCATAGACGATCTTGTGCGCATAATGTCCACGTTCAATGAATCTAGATTGTGTCCAGATTCATTGAACGTGTACAAAAGGGGAATCAGATTCCATTCCGGTAGGTTAATAAGTAATTAATTTTATTTAATCGAATAGATGAAATTAATTACTTAATATTACTCATCCAACTGTTGGATGATTATAGGAATAGACGGACGAGATTTAAACTGTCATTAGATGACAGTTAGGGTTTTGATATTGACAGCTATAAAAGGTTATGTTAACCTTTTCTTGGTGGCGGTCCTTTATCTGATTAAAGAAAAAAAACCATAAACCCTAGAACGGCGATATAGTAACTAGCCTCCTCTCTCCGAAATACGACTGATTACCAGATAGTCAGGATCAGTTCTGAACAGTTTTCAGAACACAGAAGGGGCTAGCATCCTGATCGCTTGCAGAGGAGTTCGTCGCATGGATGCCAGTAGAGGGCGAAGCGTACAAAGCAGTGCCTCCACAACGAACAAGCAAAACATTGAGGTAATTTCTATCCAATCAGAGACATTTCATGGAGTTCAAAGGAAATTGCGAGAGCCCTAAAAGAAAACAATCCTTATGCTATGGAAAAGCGCGAATGAGTTTTTCTTCAAACTTAGCCCTTGTTAACCTCTTGTTTTTCTTTAAAGAGTTAAAATTTTTCGGAATTAGTGACATCTTTCTTGAGCTTGGTCTTAAGTTTTTAATCTCGGTTCTTGTTTTGGGTTTCAAATTCTTTCATTTTCATTACAAGGAGGTCATAAACGGGTATCTCTTTAAGCAAGAGTTTAGAGAGGATGTGGGAAATATTCAAAAGAAGTCCCTCGTTCACTAAAACGGTTAAGAAAAGATTTACCTAGAATGTTATTTTATGTAGTTGTGCCATTGTATCGTACGATTTCCACTTTTATTTAGTTCATTTTTGTCACTTTTGTGGTTCTTACAAGGTGTTCTTGGAGAGAAGATTGCTCGTTTAAGAGCCACTTTAAGTGTAAAATGCTTAAATAAGGTTAGCAAGCATGAAACGGGGTTCAAACTTGCAGAAAAGAAGAAAAATTGCCTCCCAGTAGAAGCCCACCGCAGACCGTAAGGTACCCTACTGCCAGTACTAGGAACAAGGTAACACAAGGACTTTCTTTGGCATATACCTACTGCGGACAGTGGGTCCAGCCTACCGTGCATGGTAGAGTCCAAAATAGGCAGCAGGTCAGTTTTTCCAAATGAAAACTGGTCGGCTCGACCCAATTGATCACTAATTTCAACAATCTTTTAAAATCTATGCACATTTTCCCCCTCTTCACTTCAAAAAATCCCTCACATTTTTCCCTCTTTCTCTCTAAACTCCTATTCCTTCCATCCCATCCACTCTCTCTCCACACTCTCCCCCTCCTTCATCATAAACACCGACGGCTCTTCGACAATCAACTCCGGCAACACCATCAGTTTGTTTTTCTCTATCTTGGTTTGTATTTGTTTCTTCTTCTTCTTCTCCCCTTTTCTCTATTTGCATACACTTCCTCCATTTTTCTCTTCTTCCATCCCACCACCACAAAATCCTGCACTACCACTTTTTTTTCTTTCACATTCTCTCTAAAAGACTCCACCTTTTCCCCTTTGCTTTTGAATTTCTTGACCTTTCCTTTTTGTTTCTTTTTCTTCAAGTTTTTCTTTTGTTTTTGGTTCTTTTTTGTCCATTTTTTATATGTACTAACCTTGTGCGCGTTCTATTTTATTTCCTAATAAAAATTTTGCAAAAATTTCAAGAAATCTTTCAGCAAAAATTTTTCTGGCGAACTTCTGGCAACTCAGCGGCGAGTCATCCGTGGCAGAAAAATGCGCGTTATTAGTGGCATAGTTTGTTTCTTCAAACAAACATAGTCTATTTCTTCAACTTTTGCCTCTATTTCGTTTAAGTTTGCTTATACATGTTTTTGTTATTATTATGGGGTTTAATTTTACTTTTTGGCTTTTTGATAAGTTTTGTTTAGCATTCATTTAGTGTTTTACTAATTTTAGTTCCTCTCAATTTTTTATCACATTTTCACATACACGGGCGATGTTAGAGTACTTAGCATACACCGGCTACACCTAATTTTTTTTCTCTATTTGTGTGTTTTTGTGTTTTACTTTTTTGTTGTGTTGGTGTTTGTTGTGTTAGTGTTGTTGTGTTATGGTGTTGTATCCTTCATTCTTCTCTTATTCCATCATTTGATTCTACTCTGCCTATGGCATAAAAGAAATCAGTTGCTTCCTCCTCAAAATCCAAATAGGCTCGTCTTAAGGGGACCTCGGCCAATCCCAACACTTAAGATATTCTTCCTTTTTTGGAGTGTCTTTCTATAGTAGCCCGTAAATGGTAATTGATAGGGAGTTGCTCAAGATCATTATTGAGAAATCGTTAGATGAGGTAGTCATTGACTATCTTAAACTTGAACAACTTTTTAAGGGGTTGGGTAGGGTCCCTCTTCTTCGCCTTTCTTCCCACTTTTACGCCGACCTTGTCTGTGAATTTTATGCTAACATGACCCACAAAACGGACAAGGATCTTGAAACAATCATTTCCACTGTTAAAGGGTTCGAATAATTTTGACTAGGGAACGTCTGACATCCATTCTTGGGATTCCAAACGATGGGAATATAGTCACCATGGACCTAACATAAAAACTATCAATGAGGACCCCGACTTGAATTTTGATGGGGCTTGTAGCCGCTTTGATATCTGGCCTCATGCAATGGATGGTTACCGAATCCTCCACCGGGGCGATTTCCTAGTGCCATTTCTTCTTTCTTTGGGCACACTCTTGTTCAAAAGGGGGCAGACTAAGTGAAGTTCGCATTCTTGATTTATATATGCTTCACAATATTCACAATTGATGCCCCTTTTCCCGCGCTTCTTTGGTGATCCACACTATGTGCAATACTAGGTGTGACACCACAAAAAAATGCGTATATCATTATCCTGTAATTTTATCTTGAGTTTTTGTTGCTTTCAATATCAATTTTGTAGGAGAATAGCGATCATTGACATGACCGCAATAGTTTATCAAATTTACAACCTACAATAACCGCGGCTATTCTTGGGACGAGAAGAACAAAATGTGTATCCCTCCATCCGAGGAAGATCGGCTAAGGGAACGCAACCTTTCTGGGTTTCGCTCAATAAACAAAACCACACAAACTAGCATTGGGACGTCTTCCTCACAATTAGATGATGAGAATGATAAGGCTGATAAGTCCTATAACCCATATGATGACGAGGATGATAAGGCAGATGTCCATCTAACAGTTCTATGCATGCATTCCAAACTGAGATGCAGACTGCTTTTGAGCAGCTCCGTGTCACTCCAGATGTCCACAGCACACAGCTGGCGGAGATAGTGGAGTCCACTCGCCATTGTGCGGACGAGTTGGCTCATCAAAGGGCGTATATCGATCACTAAGAGGTGACTCTAGCCCGCCTGTGTAGCAAATTCATGTCGATCAGGCCAGTAATGGAGGTGGCGGCGCGGTTTTTGTTCCGCAATAGGGAGTTTTTTCTTTCTTTTATTTCCATTCTAATCTTCTTTTCCTTTTATATTTTTTGGTTTTATTTCCTTTTTTTTTTTTTTGTTTATGTTGTTTTAGATTTTTTTATAATTAACTGTTGTCTTTTACTTTTTTTTTTTTTTTTGTGTGGGGATGGATTCCCGATATGCTTTATCGCTTTATACTTGTGGGATTACTTCCCATGTATGGATTTCTTTTAGTTTTTTCTTTAGTCTAACTTCCACATTGAGGACAATATGATTTAAGTGTGGGGAGAGGGGTTTTATGTTTTTATTTTCTTTTTCCTTCTTTCTTTTTGTATTCCAATTTTTAGTAGTGTATTTGAAAAATTCCAAAAAATCAGAAAATTTGAAGAAGTCAAAATCAGAAAATTTAAAAGTCTAAAAAAATTTTATTTCCTTTTCTTTTTCTTATGTTCAGAAAATCCAAAAATATTTTTGTTTTGCTACTTTTAGTAGAGTACGTAACTGCAAAATTTTGTAGGTTTCTTGAAAAGGCTGAATGACATAATCACTTTGAGAACCATTTTTACTAATTTTCTTACATGATCAATGGTTTTTCATGCACTTTTAAATGTTGTTTAAGTAATAGAAGCCTAAGAATCTTGGGTACTTAGAATAATGATAATCATTTTTGGGTCATTGCCTATAATATCATATTTTTCAGTCCTTAAAAGCAAAGAATTCTAGTCTAGGATGGTCCCAAAAATGATGGTCTTAGGTCTTCTTTGTATCGTTTGTACCTTTCTTGCCATATCCTTTGTGAAATCAATCCCTAGTTCTCTTTTTGTGCCTTCATGCTAAGGGTTTCAATCCTTTCTTTTCTTTGTTCTTCTAAACTCACTACATAAAACCTCAATTTGTGAAGCTAATGGTTAGTATGTACATTTTGGCCATTTTGAGTGAGGAAAGCGAATAAGTGTGGGGGTGAAGGAGTGAAGAAAGAAAGAAAAAAAAATCCTATAAAAAGACAAGGGGTATTTTGGGTATTTTAGTTGTTCAGTACCTATGACTATTGAATAGAGAGAAAAGAAAAACATAAATTGATGCTTGAAAAGAAAAAAAATAGAACAAGAGAAAAAGTACAAAAAATGAAAAAAATAGCAGAAAATGAAGATAAAAATATGAGTTTTTATTTTATAGTAGATTCTTGTAAAATAAGCATCCCTCTCTCTTATATTTGATTATTCATAAAATCTTGAAAAAAGTGTTGTTAGGTGGGGTGTGCACCCAAAAAGAACAAATAAGCATATTCAAGGGTGGTTGAGGGACAGCTAGAAACTGTTCTTTAAATTTGCTATCTTTTCCTTTTAATTGCATTAGCTCTGTCTCAGTTGTTTTTGTTCTCTTGTTACCTTTGTTTGTTGTCGTATTTATTCCCGAGCCTAACATTACAAGCCGAAAAGTCCTAACTAATCCAGGAATGAACTACAATAGACTTTTAGAGTGGATAAGTGATGGAGAAGCAAGAATTTGTATGCATTGTCTTTTAAATTATTTCATTGTGCTAATTACTTGATATTCCTCTTTTCTGTGACACGCACACATACACACCTTTGATCTGTAACAATTTTTAGTGATTTGTGGTGGACTTAGTGATTGTTGTCGTTCGTCTATTTTGATTTATCTTTGGAGTTAGGTAGTGAATTATCCTATTGAAGTGGCTTTGTTTTCAGTTTTCTTAGTTTTGCTAATTTTCCTTTTTGGTATTAATTTTGCTACGATTTCTTGTGGCCGTTTTGTGATCTTAAATATTTTATACCGGTATCTCTCATTTTCGTGTATCGTCTTTCTAAAATTAAAGTTTTTTTTACTCCTTCGATTTGTTTGTTTAGTTTGTGTTACTTGAGGGCAAACAATGGATGAGTGTGGGAGTATTTATATGTGTTTATTTGTTATATTTCTATATATTATTTTCATTGGATTTTGATGTTTTTAATATTGTAAATGTATTTACCTTGGGTTAATACTTTTCATTCTTGTCTTAGGTGCCTTCCTGAAGAGAAAACGAAGAAAGAAAACGAAAATGGAGCGAGAATGAAGAAAACGAAGCCGACGATACAAATGGTGAAGATCTACAACTGAGGTAGGCTAACCTACTGCCGAGCGGTAGGTCCAAAGATCATAAGAAGAGCTCTGGCAGAACCTTACCAGTGACGGTAGGCCAACCTACCGTCAGCGGTAGGTCCTAGACGTCAAATAGAAAATTTGTAGGTAGAACCCAACCGCCAACGGTAGGGCTCGACCTAACGTTGGTGGTAGGTAGAGGCAGAGGGGCAGTTTTTTCCGATTCAAACTCTATTTTCTTGTAATTTTTTTAATCTATTTAAGAGGTTACTCTTCAATTAAGGTAGGGAGCAGTAATTAGGACTTAGATTAGAACAATTAGGAGTAGTTAGTACATACTTAGGGCTATATTTAGGTTAATAAATTCTTCAACTGTACATTCCATTAGTTAATTAGTTTTTAGAGTTTTCTGATATTTAATTCTTGGAGATTCAATTTCAAGAACTCAACTTCAATTTGAGTGACTCGAAAGACGAACTTGAGCGGTGTTCAGGATGACGATTGTGGCTTCAATTCTACTCCTAAGCTTTTCCATTACTTTGTTATTGAATTTTAATGTTGAATTTCAGTTTTATTATAATGAATAGTGAGTAGTTCTTTATGTTTGGATGAGGGTTGAACCATAGTTCTTGATTATGACATTCTTGGTTTAATTTCGTGAATTCAATGTCTATTTTAATTTAAGTTGTCTTCCAGTTATGTTTGTTTGCAATTTATTTGTCGCGAGATTAAATTAATCACAAGATTGTTCGAAATTGAAAAGGAAGAACGATCTAGGGCCACCAATTGGGGGAAGTTGGGGCTCATAGTTTGTTAGGGAGAAAAGACATTTTGCTCTAAGGGTTAGTGAGTAGGGTGGCTTTCGCCTGGAGATAAAAATTGCCCAATTTGGGTGATGACCCAACTTAATTAATTCAACATTGTTTTCATAAAAGTTTCTGATTGAATTAGTAACAAGGATTAGAGGAATTCTACCATCCAAACTCTTGCTTTATAAATTTTTAAAATCGTAAGTTTTCATTACTTTCTTAATTGTTGAATTGTTTTCAGTTTTTCTTTTATTATTTCATTTTCAAAAACCATGCTTTTATTAGACTAAACTTAGAGATGTTATTAGTACCTTAAGCCTTTACTGCCTTTGAGAGATTCGATACTCGAGTAGAGCTCGTTTACTACTGTGATAGGTCTGCTTGCCTGTTGCTTAGTTTAGTAGTGCATTCCTGTTTTATATATAATACATATCACTTGGCAATTTATTTTTCCAGCACCGACCATTGTCTTACCAAAAGTAAGTGTTCTATTTATTTGTTAACAAATTTTGTGGTTTTGTTCTCCAATCTCTTTAATGTTGGTTATTTGCACTTGTTTCACTTGCTGTTGAGTACTTTTGTGATCATAATATTGCCAATTATTTGTTATTGACGCTTTATTACTGACTATTGTGGAGCATTTGTTTTAAGTTACAATAGTAGTCACTGAACACACGGGCTACTCACATTCCGTACACACGGGCGACATTTTGTATTTTTTTGTTTGATTGAAAATTTCACTGCGTTGTCATTTTTTCTCGGTTTGCATATTTTCTGTTTTTGAGATGAACAGCCACTAGTCGTGGTTTTTCATTGCTTTGGGTTGTCTAGAGTAATTATTTGAGCTCTTTATTTTTGTTACTCTAGACTGCTACATTTGCTTTTTGGTCATATGTCTTATTGGTTAATTTTTACTTTGTCCCTATTTTGGGTGTTTATGGTCTGCATTGTGTGCTTGTTTTGCGCAGTGGGATTGGAACACTGTCGATTTGAGAGCTATTCTATGCTTTTGGTGTTTTCTGTCTTTTCCCTTGATTCCTCTGTGTTGGTAATTGTTTTCTTTATTGTGGTTTTTCTTGTTTTGAGGAAATTTTGGTGAGTCATCCCTTTTTCTTCCTTAGAGTCATGCCTCCTAGAAATTCTGCGCCTTTAATAAAAGAAGTAGGACACCTGCCGGTCCATCGAATAATGAAACTATTCTTCTTTTACCTATAGAATATTCAATAAGGTCAATAGAATATGGTACAATGCTAAAGCTTCGAAATAGACTTGTGGTTGAGCGCATAGCCCATGATTTTTTAGAGGGTCAAGTAGGTGTTTTAGAGCACTTTCGGGCTATGGGGTAGAACCCGTTAATTAAAATGACAAGGGATTATTACCATAATCTTGTTAGAGGGTTCTACACCAATATTTTCTTTAAATACAACCCATATAAGACTGACATTACCACTTCTTTTAAAGCGCTTAGGATTCATCTTGATCGAGCTAGGCTCACATAGATTCTAGGTATACCTAATGAAGGCCACTGGGTTTTCTTTTAGGGTGTCTCAACAAGCATTTTCGCAGACTCGAATTGAGTCTATTCTGAGGCATTAGCCAGGTTTGGTGTTCAGGCCTAGGCTATAGGAAAAAGGGTTGTTAAATCTAATGGCGTAGAGAGAATTTGGAAGGTCATCTCCTTTCTCATAGGCACAAACATTGCACCTCAATCTCCTAACCAACCAAATGATTTGAGGATGATCGATGTGTATATTATGGATAAAATGAGGAGTCATTCTCCCCTTTCTCTTTTCTCTCTACTCATCCTCTTTCTGCGTGACGTTTCTTATAGCCCTATGTCTGATATGGTTATTGGTTTTCTCTTGCTTTCGTCTCGTATATTTCACAACTTTCTTGTTGATTTTGCAGGTGAATTGCAAGAAACCACCACTGCCTCAAACTTAATCAAGAAAGCCACCATTAAACGAAGCCATTACTGGTGGGATGAAAATTAAAGGAGGTGACGCACAGTAGTTCAACAAGGGGGCGATGAGAAGGCACAAGAAGCGGAAAAACAAGCGGCAGAGGCAACTGAGGATGACGAAGTGGACGGTTTTTTGACCGCGGTAATTAATTGGTTGGAGCATCTCCAAATCTAACAAGAGGAGATCCAGCATCAATGCCACATCCACCAAGAGAATACCCATAATCGACTTTAAAATGTGGAGGAGATGATGCAGCGCCAACACGGATGCTCAGCCACCTTTATCGGCACTTCTCATCGGATGGGGGTCGAGTGGTGGCAGTGTGCGGCATGAGGGAGTTTTCTATTCCCATTTGACTTTTATTTTTCTTTTTAGTTTATTTGTTCTCTTTTATTCTATTTAGTTTTTGGGATTGCTTTCCTTATTTATTGTCTTTGTTTATTTTATTTTTTTTTATGTCTTCTTTATCTTTTGATATGTGATCGCATCCTATGTGCGCTTGCCTTTTTAGTTTTTGGGATTGCTTCCCATGCATGGCCGTCTTTCTTTTTTGTATTACTTTCTGTGCATGTGTTTTGTTTTATTTGTTTTCTCTTCTAGTCTTTTTATTTCTTTTATTTAGTTGTGGCCCCAACATTAAGGATAATGTTACTTAAAGTATGGGGGGATACTTAGTTTAGGCTTTTCCTTTCGTTATTTGAGTTTTCTTATAGATAAAAACCTAAAAATGTTAAAAAATTTTGAAATATTCCAAAAATATTGTTGGTTTTATTCTCAAGGTTTTTAGTTTCTTTTGATAGTTGTAGTTGAGATAAAAAAAAAAAAATCTAATATTCTCAAGAAAAAAAAATTCCAACAATAGTTTAACTCGTGTTTTCCCTTTGTTTAGAACTTTGAAAAACCCAAAAATATTTTTCTTTACTTTGTAGTTTACCCTTTTAGTTTTTTCATAATATTAAAGAGTCAAAAAGATTTTTCAATTTTCAAACTCACCATTTGAGAACTTGTTGAACTTTTACTTTTATCATATGAAACTTTAAAAAGACTTGTTGCTTATCTTTTGTGTGATATCATACACTTGTGTGAACTCTTATGAATTAGTGGTTTATTTGTGCATAAGAGTTTCTAATTATTAGATAAATGTTTTGTAAATTTTTTTATATTAGCTCAATAATTTGCTTATATGTATGCCCTGATATTTACCTTGTCATGCTTAAGTCAAAATCGTCTCTAGCTTAGGTTAACCCCAAAAATGATGGTGTTAGGCCTTCTTAGACCTGTTTGTGCCTTTTCTTGCCTACCCTTTGATGTTAAATCCCTCGCACCCTTTTTTAGCCTAAATTGTATAAGGGTTTAACTATTCTCTTCTTTGTTTTTAAACTGACACGATATTTTAAACCTCAATTGCGAAAGTTAATGAATTCTTATATATTTAAGTCACCTTTGAGTAAGGTATACAGATAAGTATGGGGGACGAAAGTGAAGATGAGTATTCCATGTAAAGGAGTATTTTTGGAAAATTTTGTGAGAAAGAAATCAAATAAGGGGTTTGAAGTAAATTGAAAATTCTGTGTTGATCGAAGCTTGTGTTTCTCAATTTGGTTTTGGTGAAAAGAAAGAAAAATTAAGGAAGAAAAAGAAGATTGAAAAAATATAAAGAGAGAAAGAAAAGAAAAAGTAAATAGTTTAAATATTTTTTTACGAGTTTCTCTCTTGAAAAAATAGTTATACACTTCTTCTTATTACCTTGAAACTTCATTTTGCTTCATATGGGGTTGAGAATAATTGAGATTGTCATGTGGGTTGTAATTTGTTGAAAATAGGAAACAAATGAGAGGTTAAGTGTTCCAGTGGTAAAGGGTATAAAAGAGTGAAAAGCGACTGGAAGGTTTTAGATTAGAGATTGATTTTGTTTTCCTTTCTGTTTCATTAAGTCTCTTCTCTTTACTTTTTGTTTTCCTTTCCCTTCATTTGGTATTCTTTTATGACTTTAGCCTAACATTACAAGTGTGAAAGTCCTACATAATCCAAGGATACCTTTAGTTGGACCAACTAGCTAATAGGTAGTGAAAAGTTGAGTTTAAGGGCATTGTTGCTAAAGTGAATTATTTCGTTAAACTTAGTTGAAACATGACATAGGTAGTCCCACACACACATACACCGTTGATTCATGACTGTTTACATGAGATGCTTGGTGGATCATTTAAGCTTTGTAACTTGCGCTTGGATGAGTTTTTATGTGATTCAATTTTGAACTTGTTCAATGGTGGTGATGTCGTTTTCCTTCAGTGTTTAAAAAGTCTGTTTTCTACGTTGTTTGTTTTTTGTGTTTTTTATTTTAGTTGGAAAGTTGTGTTCGGTCCTTGCACTTTCGGGTTGTTGCTTTAGTTTGTATCTCTTGAGGGCAAGCAACCTTAAGTGTGGGAAAATTTGATATGTCCATTTTATACATATTTTTACAATATTTAATCTTTGGTCTTCGAAGTATTTTAGTAGTAAAATGGCATATTTATCCTCCGTTTCTTCTATTTTGTTTATAGGTATGTCCAGGATAAATTAGAATAAAGAATTTATATTGAATCTTATCACAACAAAGAGAAAAAAAAAAGCAACTATTAGATTAATTGATTATGAGGCCAAAAGACTAGAAAGATATAGAAGGAATGAAGCTTATGATTTTGTAGAGCTTGTAGCCAAGACTTCCTTCATTTTCCATGTTTTGAGTTTCAAATTTCTGCACCCATGGAGAAAAATAAGCAAGGAAATGGTTGAGGGAATTAGTAACAAGTACACCACCTCATTAGAAAGTGAGTTTAATGGTAAACTAATGTCACAACAACTTTCTCTCATGCCCTCTCTTTTATCTCCCTAAAAAAGAATTGAGCTCATCACTTCCTTTGTTTCCTCACTCTTTCCAATCTCATCTTGTTTTTCTTCCACTTGTTCTTCTTTAAAACTCTCATGATTTTCAATCAAGAACTCACTCTCTTTTGTTTTTCCCTCACAAAACTCTTCTTGCATTCAAACTCTTCCAATAAAGTAGAAATGGATTCAATAACACGTTGTTCCTCATTGAAACTCTCTTGTTCCACATTTCTTTTCTCTTCCATAGCATGTGTTTTAAGACTCTCCTCAACCATTGCAGACTCTATGAGATTAACCTTTGCTTGACCTTGTTCTTGTCCTTCATACTTTTCAACTCCACATCTAATCCTCAATGCTTGCTTCATTAAGCTCCAAGTCTTATTTTTTTATTCCTATTCTTCTTCTATATTCACAGTTACAATCCCACAAATCACTGACCACATAAGAGATGTATTTTAACACCAATTGGAACTTCTCTTCTTCTTTTACACCACTTCTTGCTCACATGCTTCATAATCATAAGAATCAAAAGTGGTATGATTTAGGATTTTCAATGAAACCAAATCTTCATATCCATCTTCCAAGGAACTTGCCGTCAATGGGACTTGATGATCTTCAGCAACATCTTCCCATAATTCAATCCAAACTAAGAGTTAAAATGCATATGAAGAGGATCTTTCCCTCAATTGCTAATCAAACAAAGGGATCACATACCCCCTAGCCAATTAGATCAATTGAAGAAGACCTAAGCTCTAAAACAAATCACAAGGATGTGATCATAATATAATTAGAAATTGTGATCAAATTGTTAACCTTGGATCAACCCAATCCAAATAATCTAGTAAAATCAATCTAGGGAATAATCAAACCCTAGATGAAGGGTAGAAGAAAGCACCGAAACCTAAGAATCCTTAGATTAAACTCACCAATTTCATATATCATTCATCTTCAACTTTTTTACAAAAGGACGCATAATAGGATATTGATAGAGAAATCCTAACTCCTATTCCTAAAACCTAATTAGTATTAGAAAGACCTAATTATCCTTTTAACAAAGTGAATTGCAATCTTCAAATAAAGAAAACAAAAAATTAATTAAAAATATTAGTTAAATTGAAGATTTGGTGAAGTTAACCCGATACCTAGCAAGGACGTTAGGGTGGGAACCTACGTCACTGGTAAACTCGGTTCTTCATCCCTTCATTACTTCTTTCATTGTTTATGATGGCTGAGAGCTTCTAGTTTGCTTCCATTACGCTTTTTATGACTAATGAGTCTTGAAAGTCTTGTAAACTCTTCCAAGTTTTGTAATTAAATCCTTAGTTCCTGAATTGAAGCTTTAACTATGCTTTCTTCAATTCTCTAGTTGCCCCTACGCAAATTGTTGAACAATCCTCGGCAGATTTGTATCATACCCACTCTCTTAAAAGATTCGTCCTCGAATCTATTCCTTTAAATATCTATAAAGGCAGGAAACATTAGAAAGGGTTCAACAATATAAGCATTGGTAAGAGTTAAACAATTAAATCTAATGACCATCTAAACAACAGAACAAGAAAAGATTCTAGAACTTTTTTAAAGGTCTATGAAAAACAAAAGAGGTGTGAACAAAGAAGTTCAAGACATGATACTCTAATAAACATTTAAGCACATACCCCCAATGACTAACAAGATCTTTTTCAATTATAACAAAAGTGAAACAATAATAATCTTGTAAATTAAATTACACTACATCAATTTCCAAAACTTCTACAAAAGGACGATGAAAAGTGAAGCTCGATTTCTTGAAAGGTTTCAAGAATAAGGACAAGAAGTTTTGAAGAAATGCTCCATCAAGAGTTTTAGAATGAACATTTGAAATGAAACTTATTAGGAACAACTTCTTTGACATTTCTTTCAAGAAAGAACAACTACTAACCTCCTTAAAAGATAAATGAAATTAGAAGCTTTCGTCATTTCAAAACTATAAAAATAGATCAAGAAGTTCATGAATTTGAAATGTTTCTTCGTTCAAAAGATGATGAAATGTCTGTTTTTAGAGTGATGATGAAAAAAGTAAGTGGATCTATCACTATAGTAATCGAGCTATTTCCGAGTGTAGAATCTCAAGGAACAAAAAAAGCTCAAGTACTAATAGTTTCTTCTAATGTCTATCCTAAAATGGGACATTCTGAAGAAAAATAAACTAAAATGCTAAAAATGCCAATTATCAACTAAAACAGACAAAATAAGAAATTCAAGTGTTTAAAACTATTAAAGCAAGAGTTTGGATGTTGAAATCCCCAAATCCTTGTTACCAGTTCAATTGAAAAAACTTATAGAAAATGATGTTGAATTATCGAGTTGGGTCATCACAATAAGTCAGACAATCCTTATCTCTAAGTTAAAGCCACTCTATTCACTAACCTTTAGAGGAGAATCTCTTCTCTCCCTAACCAATTATGAGTACAATAATTAACAGGTTATTAAGGGACCTAAAAGTGCATTTCAAATCTCTAATCTATCATCCCAATTAACCCACAATTGGTTGCCCTAAAGTGTGCTTCCTTTTTCAATTATGAACACTCTTTTGATAAATGTGACTTCATGACCATTGAATTGCAACAAAAGACAATCAGAAGACAACTCAATTGAAAACAAACATCAATTTCTATAAATTAATCCAAAACTATAGTAATCAATTAAGGTTCAACTCTCATCCAAACATAAAAACCTAGCCTCTAAAACATTGTATTAAAACTAAAATTGATGATTAAAATTCAGTAAAGAGAGCGGAAAAGAAAGCTTAGGAGAAGGTTGAAGTTGAAATCGTGATCCTAAACGTCGCTTGAGCTCATCTCTCGAGTCGCCTAGTTGAAGCCCGAAATTAGACCTTTGAATCTTTAATTCTTGATCTCTAAACTCTCCATTTTCATTTTTCTATAGATTTCCTACCTAATTGAGGCTAAATTTTGGGGAATTTTCTAACCTAGGTTCGCCCCTATTCACCTCTCTAAGCCCTAATGATGGAACTCCCGAATAATGAATGAAAAATTACATTAAAGTCTTAAAAACGAATTAAATCTACTACAGTTAGGACCTACCATTTACAATAGGTCAAGCCCTATTTTCCATGGTAGGGTTCTATCTATTTTTTATTTTTGTTAGGGTCGGGACCTACCACTGACCGTAAGAGTAGCCTACCTTCTTTCCACTATCTGTTTTTGCCTCCAGGACCTACCGAGTGCGGCAGGTTGGCATACCACAGGCTATAGGTCTCCTTCCTTGCTGCTGTCGGCGTCGATTTTCGTTGCTTTCACTCCGTTTTCGACTGTTTCCGTTCTGTTTCGACGTTTTCTCTATTGAGAAGCCTCTAAGACAAGAATAAAGGATATAAGTATAAAATATTCATTTTATATATTAAAAACATCGTAAAATGATGAAGATAACATATAGAAATTGAGATAATACAATGCATATAAAATACCCCTACACTTATCTGTTGTTTGCCTTCAAGCAACAAAAACTAAGCAGAAAAAACAGAGGAGTTCAAACTCTATTCTAAGAAAGGCGATACACGAAAAACGAGAAAAGCCCATATAAGCCATCATGTATAAGGTACTAAACATTATAAACAACCACACAAGCATCAACTAATTCTTGGAAGTCCTTATCACTAACATGTGCTTCTTGAAACATATCAAATCCAAATAATTTAGCTTGTAAAGTAAATATTAGAATGTACCTTTTTGAAAAAGCATTGGCTAAAGCATTTTCTTTACCTCTCTTGTACCCATTGACATTTAGAAATGCCTCTATAACTTTCATCCATCTTGTATACCTCTTTTTGAACTTTTGTTGCCTATTGACAAACAATGCATAAAGCTCCTTCCAAAGAAACACAAAGGTATTTAGAATGAAAGGATAGAATTGATGAGTCTCACATTTCATCATTTCACAAATAAGGTGAGAAAATATAGACATAACTTTCCAAAATTTCAAGATGGTCCACATTTCCCTGTGAAAACCATTTTATCAAAGAAAACGAATTCATTCATTCATTTATTCTCTTCCTCTAATTTCATATATCATAGGCAAAAATTAAATTCCTCCATAAGAAAACAAATGAGTTCAAGTCCAAAATAGGTTGAACAATGATAAAAAACGTGACATAACGTCCTCAATACCATATAAACTGTCCAAAGTCAAGTAACTAAAAACAATATTAAAAGATCATTTGGAATTCAATGTCAAATCAGATACACTCAACTTTTTCAGTTGATTGAAGAATTAATCTTTTCACATTGAGCTAATGCATATAAATAGGTGTTCAAAAATTCACGAAACGAACTAGTATCTCAAAAATCTCATAAGTGATACGGAAAATTGTTTTCATATTTCGAACAAAGAAATCAACAAGTCAGAGAAGTTAAATATTAAGACTAGAAGCCCCCTTATTATCGAAGATACGAATTGTTTAGTATCATTGCAGATTAAGACAGGAATCCTTTTACCTTATAAAACCGAGTGACAAAGTAAAATATATCACTACTAGAAAGGACTTTGGGCTTGGAGCCGAACGGCTCAGTTTCTCCTTTCTCCAATCAACAAGATGACTTTCCAGCCTAAACCCATCCCCTGACCCAACGTGAAATGTGTCACACAAGGCCAGTCAGCCTATAAATCTTCTCATGACCGTATCAGCGATGACTCCTCACCTGCTAGGCTATACTACTTGCGTGCAGTATGCAGCTATACACAAGCCAAAAAGGAAATGTTAAAATGCATTGCTATTCAACCTTCTAAGTCTTAAAAAGTTTCTGATGTATATAAAGAAATTTCTTTTTATTTTTTAAATCCTGATAGACATAAGGTCCCCGATACATCAAGATCGAAAGATTTCTGTTAAGAATGAAAATCCCACATCGGCTAATTAAAGAAAATAATTACTACTTATAATGATTTGGACAGTTCTCCCTTCTTGAAGTATCTTTTAGGATGAGTTAGGCCTAAGCTCAAAAATTCTATTATGGTTTCAAGCCAAAAAATGATCAGTCTGAGCGTGAGAGGTCCACGGTACCTTTTGGGGAATAAGAGCTAATATAGAACAGCAATTGAATTATCACTGTAGAAAGCATGATTAACGCAGAGAACATATTTTAGCAAAGTTCATCATTTTTCCAAATTTAGAACAGTAAAAATGACTTTTACCTCTACCCATAAACACAGTACAGTGAAGAAAATTTCTGTGTAAAATGCAGGCATCCAAGGAAATGCTACAGTCTGTTCCCAAGATGTTGATCATGTCCATGATGATGGATTAAACTCTTCCATGCCTTCGAACCAGCCCCCAATTACATACTATATGGCCGAGAAAACAGCAACAATACACACCTACACGTTATAAATGTTCAAAGTATGAACATAAATAAACAGATAAAAAAGCAAGGCCTCGAAAAAGAATAGGGAAAAACTAACCTCTTATCCCAACAGAGGTAAAAAGTTCTCTCTTTTAGTACTTCTTGAAACATGTTATGTTCATAGCATGTGGATTTACCATTTATTCGACCGATTATTAATTCCGTATCGCTTATTAATTGGTAATTTTTTTTATCCATACCGAAACTATTTGGTGACCGGTTACTAATTACCGAATCGGTTACCAATACCAAAACCATTCGGTAATTGGTTATTGATTACGAATCGGTTCCCAATGAAAATATTAAAATTTTATTTTTTATTTTCAAGATCAAAATTAAATTCTAAAAATTTCACAAAATATTTAAAAAAATCACAAATTACATCTAATTATTTAAAAAATATATCTATATGAGAGTACAAAAAAACTACCAAGAAATAACAAAAATTAAGATGAAAATACGTGAATTCCAAAACATATTAAATATAAAAATTAATTGTAATACAAAGATAATGAAATATAACATTCCGTATCGGTATTGGTTTTTTATGTCAGTAAAATGTTTTTACCAAAACCTATCAATTTCAGTATAGGTTGACTCTAGTAAATATCAAATCCTAACAGATTTACCATCGTTTACATAATAGGTCATATAACCAGACGGTTACCATTGTAATCGGAAAAAGACCGTAACACTGCCATCCCTATATAAATAAGAGAAAAATACTATACTCAAGAAGTTTAACAACTCTCCAATCTGATTATCATAAAAAAAAAAAATAGTGATATTGGTACAGAAGTGTCTATATTAGTGTAAAAGATATTAATTGAAGTGAAATTATTCATTTGTGAGATCTTACTAGATCTCAAAAGCCTTGTCTGCCGGCATTATACGAGGAAATGAAAGATTAGAAAGTCATTCCCACACCTATAATTGACATGAGACCCCCAAACTAGGTACGATCAGGGACGACAAAGCCCAGCATACCGTCAAGCAAGGGAACAACAATTACGTGATCATTTTACTCAGCTTTATGAGGGCTGCACAATCCTATACTATTTCAAGAAGCACATGAGGTTTTGAATGGGAATTTAATTGAAGCACTGCAGTCTCTTGCAGTGAACATAGAAATAAAAGCTTCCCTCCCAGCATCAGATGCTTGCGACTCAAGTGCTTGCATGAGGAAAACTGGGATGGACTAAGTCGATTAGACCCGACCCTACTATATAATACAAAATATTTCAATTGTAAATTTATTCATTTTAAGATTTTTGTATATGTTATTGTTAACCCTAAGAGCATTATTGCATATGATTTTGATTATGATTAACACATGTTTGTATGATATTATTGAGCTTAGTTTCTATATAACAAAAGAAGCATTTTTGGAGTCTCAAGGCTATACTACATGGAAGCAAAGATATTGGTGATCAAGGCATAATGAAGAAGAAAATGTCAAGCCATTCCAAGATCAAGGCATAATGAAGAAGAAAAGATCAAGCCATTGAATACCTTGAAGACTTATGTCTTAGTTAGGGATATGCAAAGATACTTTGTAAAACTCCTTAACTTTTATCTTTGATTGATCAAGTATGGAAGCTTCTTGGATGAAATATCTTTTACAAACTATACTTGAAAAACATAAGTATTATTGATGAAGTTTTTGATGCTTTTAAATGTTTTCTTTTTCTAAAGAATATCAAGAATACATGTTATTGAAATGTGAAAGAAAGCTCTTTCTGTTTAAGGAAAACTGGTAGTCAAATATTTCTCAAAAAAAGGTCAATCGGTCCTTCGATTTTTCCGAAGGAAAAGAAAAATTCGTCGTCCTATTTTAAAATCTGTCATCTAATTTTTCTAGCTATAGAAAAATTAGTCGTCTGTTTTCAAAAGTATCATCTAATTTTTTCTTATAGAACAAAAACCGGTCTTCCTATTTTAGAAAGCGCATATCCGATTTTCCTTTTACAAGGAAATCGTACGTCCGTTTTTAGAAACCAGTCATCCAATTTTTCAATTTTTACTATTAAAATGTTACTGCTACACAGACAGTAATGGTTATTCTTTGCTTCTTGTATAAATAGAGCTTTTGATTTGTAGTAAATGCCAAGTTGTTAAAAATAAAATTGAGATCATTTAAGAGCATTTAAAGAGCTTTAAAGTTCATTCTTCAAATATCTTTATCTCACAAAAACAAAAAGAAAAATCTTCTTGGAGCATCACTGTTGATCATCCATCAAGGAAGAAGAAAAGAGGAGCTTGTTGAAATAATTATTATGCTGTATTTTTCCCTTCTCAAGCTCATTTGGTAACATTGTTCTTTAGTCTTTTCATTCTTTTATTGTGATCAAAGGTTTGTGGAAAACCGTTTGGGTGATCATTTGAAAATTTCTTGTATTGTTTTGTTGTGTAAACTTTGAGGTTTTTGTGTAAAACCGTTAAAGGGTGATCCTCATTATATTGTGTAAACAACTTTAAAAATAGTGAATTTGTGAAATCTTTGAATTGAGTCTCAAGGTAGTGGATGTAACTCTTTGAGAGAATGAACCACTATAAATATCTTGTCTCTCTTCCTTGTGTTTTATATTCCTTTTGTATGATTACTATACAATCCTTGTGTTTTGAAAGTGGTTGTGTTTGGCTAGGAATTTTATTAAGAAAGAGTTATTAAATTCTTTTTCAAATAAAATTGTAGGTTTTACTTCTAAAATTGTTTAAAAAAATGTTTTATTAGCCAAAAACCTTATTCACCCCCTAAGTTTTTTCAATTGGTATCAGAGCGGGTCTTCTTTTTAAGGCTTAACATCCAAAGAAGCAAAAGATCCTTTTCAAAATGGCTAGTATTTCAAACCTACCCTATGTAGAAGGATCTTCTACAAATAGGCCTCCTCTTTTTATTGGAACTATTTACACTTTTGGAAGTCAAGAATTAGAATTTATATTTGTCCTATTAACTTTGATCTTTGGAGCATTGTAGAGAAAGGACCTTATGTTCCTCAAAAGGAAGGACAAGTCAAGAAAGTTGAAGAATTTGATGAGTTTTCTTCAAGTAAGATGACTCTAAACTTTCAAGCTGTCAACATATGTGCCTTGGATGCTAATGAATACAATAGAGTGAGCGGATTAGATTCGGCTCATGAAATGTTGAAGTTACTTGAAGTAACTCACGAAGGCACTAATCAAGTAAAAGAATCAAAGTTGGCTATGTTGGTGAGAGATTATGAGCCATTCATGATGAAACAAAATGCAAACATTAGTGGCATGTTCACAAGATTCACCAACATCACTAATAGCCTAAAGGCATTTGGGAAAAAGTACCCAAGGGGAGAAGTAAACAGAAAGATTTTTCATGCACTCCCAATGGCATGGCAAGAAAAAACTCTTGCCATTGAGGAATCAAAAGATTTGAGACAACTTCCTATTGAAGAACTCATAGGATCTCTCCTCACTTATGAGATGAAAATAAAAAAATTAAATGAAATAGAAGATGAACAGAAAGGAAGAAAAAATATAGCACTCAAAGTGAATGAGGAAGATCAAACATGCTCATCAAACAATGAAGATGAGATTGATGATGATGAGGACATGGCCTTGGTAATGAGGAAATTTAAAAGATTCTACAAGAAAGGCTTCAACAAAAGAGGAAAGAAACCTCCATTCAGGAAAGGAGGACAAAGTTCATCACTCTTCAAGGCTAAGTCCTTTGAACGTAATAGCACCGACCATTTTGTAGCTGATTGTCCTAATGCCATCAAAAGAGAAAAAGGAGCTTAAGAAGCAAAGCTTGAGGTATTAAAGAAAAAGAAGAAAGGCAAGGGCCTAATAGGAGCTTGGGATCAAGACTTAAGCGAAAGTGAAGCAGAAGGAAGGCCAACTTATGCTTCATGGCATTAGAAACTGAGGTACAATCTTCACCCTCAAATATATCTAATTTTGTTGTTGATGATGATGATCTTAATTCTTTGCTCATTGAAATGTATCATGAATTGGAAAAGATCACCAAAAAGAACAAGGAGTCAAAGAATAAGATTGTTAATCTATCAAATGAAAGTTCAAAACTTGTTTGTGAAAACAAAATTCTCTTTGAATCTCTAGAAGTTTTGGAAAAGGAAAAGGACTTCTCAAAGAATTTCAAAAACTTCTTTTAGTAAACAAAAATCTTTGTGAAAAAGTTCTCTCTCTTGAGAAATGCATAGTAGATTATAATGATTTGAAGAAAAAGGTGAGAGATCTCACCCTATGTGTTGAAAAGCTTACAAAAGGAAAAGAAAATTTTGAAAAGCTTCTTGGTTCTCAAAGATCACCTTTTGACAAAAATGGTGTTGGATATAATCATACCAATACTTTTTCTAAACAAACATGTTTCGTAAAAGCTTCCTCATCCCTCTCACATCTTTGTTGCACTTATTGTAAAAAGAGTGGTCATAAAGCTATAAAATGTTTTACAAAAAGAAAAATTAAAAGGGAGTAAAAACCGTTTGGAAAATAAAAGAAAATTCAACTAACACTAATGGACCCAAAAGATATGAGTACCAAAAGTCATTTCTACTTCTTTTGTAGGAACACAAATCAAGCTCAACAAAGTGGTATTTGGATAGCGGTTACTCAAGACATATGATCAGGAATGCATCTCTTATTAGTGAGTTTAAAGAAATCGAAAGTGGTTTCGTCACCTTTGGAGATAAGAAGGGACGAATCATTGGTATAGGTAACATTGGTAACGATTCTTCTTCTTTTATTAAGGAGGGACGAATCATTGGTATATGTAACATTGGTAACGATTCTTCTTCTTTTATTAAGGATGTTCTTATAATTGACAGTTTAAAATTCAATTTGCTTAGTATTAGTCAATTGTGTGATAATAGGAAAAAAGTTATTTTGAAAGTGATTCTTCTTCTATCATTGATAAGCATGAAAATAAAACTATTTTTGTTGCTAAAAGAGTTAGGAATTTCTATGTCTTTCATGTTGAAGATCTTATTTCTCAAAACTTAAAGTGTCTCTTGGTTCATGAAGATGATGCATTTTTGTGAAATAGAAGGCTTGGTCATGTTAGTATGGATTTATTAAACCAACTTTCTTCAAAAGAACTTATTAGAGGTTTACCAAAACTTCATTTTGAGAAAACTAAACTTTGTGATGCATGCCAATTTGGAAAACAAATTAAGACCTCTTTTAAAACAAAGAAAATGATTTCAACTTCAAAACCTTTAGAACTCATTCACGTGGATTTATTTGGACCAATGAGGACCACTAGTCTTGTTGGTAAGAGGTATGCTTTTGTCATAGTTGATGACTTCTCAAGATTTACTTGGACTTTGTTTTTTAGCCAAAAGGATAATGCATTTCAAGAATTTGTCAAACTTTTCAAAAAGGTTCGTACCTCCCTTGATTACAAATTGATCCCTATGAGAAGTGCTAATGGGAGAAAATTTAATAACCAAGATTTTACAAAAATTTTGTGATGATTTTGTCATAACAATTTTTCGGTCGCTAAAACCCCACAATAAAATGGTGTTATGGAAAGGAAAAACCGTAAATTACAAGAAATGGCAAGATAAATGCTTTGTGAAAAATCCATTCCTAAATGTTTTTGGGCTGAGGCCATTAGCATCACCAGATGCTACGTTATGAATCATGTTCTCTTCAGACCGTTTTAAAGAAAACTCCTTTTGACTCATTTTTAACAAAATCTCCTCAATTGGCTATTTCAAAGATTTTGGATGCAAATGCTTTAGTTTAAACATCAAGGACAATCTTGGTAAGTTTGATAGAAAATCCGATGAGCAAACTTTTCTTAGTTACTCTACAAACAAAAAGGCCTATAGAATTTATAACAAAAGAACCTTGTGTGTTGAAGAATCTATTCATGTAAATTTTGATAAACTAACATTTTGGACAAGAAAGATGATGATGACATAGATAACTCTTTAAGCTACCAACCATTGTATACTCAAGCAATGGAATAACACACTAAGGAGGAAGAAGAGATTGAGGAAGAACAAGAAAATGATTAAGAAGCTCAAGTGTTCCTCAGGATGTGATATATCCAAAGGGACAATCCAAGGATGAAATCATTGGTGATGTATCACAAGGGGTAAGAACAAGAAGGTACTTCATTGATAACTTTTCCCTACTATCTCAAATTGAGCCTAGGTTTATTGATGATGCCTTGTGTGATGAGTTTTGGATTATTGCTATGCAAGAGGAATTAAGTAGATGTGAAAGAAACAAAGTTTGGACTTTAGTCCCAAGACCTCGCGATTACCCCACTATTGGCACAAAATGGGTTTTTCGAAATAAAATAAATGAATCTGGAGAAGTTATTAGAAACAAAGCTAGACTTGTTGCCCAATGATTCAATCAAGAAGAGAGCATAGATTTTGATTAAACTTTTGCTCCGGTTACTAGACTTGAATTTATTAGGATGCTGTTAGCTTTTACTTGTTTTAAAGGATTCAAACTTTTCCAAATAGATGTTAAGAGTGTTTTTCTAAATGGTGATATTGAGGAGGAAGTTTATGGTGAACAACCTCCCGGTTTTTTGCATTAAAAATTTCAAAACTATGTTTACAAATTTTCAAATGCACTCTATGGTTTAAAATAAGCTCCAAGAGCTTGGTATGAAAAATTAAGTGGTTTTCTTCTTTCAAACAATTTTTCAAGAGGTGTGGTGGATACTACTTTTTTCACGAAAACCTCTTGTAACAATGATCTTCTTCTTGTCCAAATTTATGTTGATGATATCATTTTTTGTGCTACTAATGTTTCTATATGTGAAGAATTTGCCTCTCTTATGCAAAGAGAGTTTGAAATGAGCAAGATGGGAGAATTGACCTACTTTCTTGGACTACAAATCAAGCAAACCAAAGAAGACATCTTCATCAATCAAGAGAAGTACACTATGGAACTTCTCAAGAGATTTGGGATGAGCGATGCAAAAGGTATTGGCACTCCAATGAGCTTATCATTAAAGCTTGACAAGGATGACAAAGGTAAAAAGGTTGATGAAAAAAGGTATAGAGGTATGATCGGTAGTTTCTTTACTTAACGGCTAATAGGCCAGATTTTATGTTTGCAGTATATTTGTGTGCTAGATTACAAGCTTGGCCCAAAGAATCCCATTTAATAGTTGTTAAACGTATTTTCAGATATTTGATTTCATGATATGTTATGGTTTATGGTACTCTAAACAATCTTGTTTTGATCTTATTGCCTACACCAATGCGGATGTAAGGTAGAAAGGAATAGTACAAATTGAAATTGCCAATTCTTGGGAGGATGCTTAGTATTCTGGTACAGTAAGAAGCAATCGTTCGTATCCTTATCAACAGCCAAAGCGAAATATATTGCAGCTAGTTGTTGTTGTGCACAGGTACTTTGGATGAAACATACTTTGATTGATTTTGGTTTTTCCTTTAAAAACATATCTATTTTGTGTGATAATACTAGTGCTATAAATATTTCCATAAACCCTTTGCAACGTTCAAAAACAAAATATATTGAAATTAAACATCACTTTATTAGAGATCATGTTGCTAAAGGTGATGTATTTTTAGATTATATTTGCAAAGAGGATGAAATTACGGATATTTTTACAAAAGCTCTTTCCGAAGAACGTTTTTGTTATTTGAGAAAATTGCTTGGTCTTGGTAAATTTCATGACTAATATATGTTCTTTGAGTTTTCAAATTTCATCTTCTTCTTTATTCTTAAGCCTAGAAAATCATACTACAAAATCATATGACAATTTACCAAAAAAAAAAAGTAAAATAAAATACTGGATGTCCGTTTTCCGTTGGAAAATGTCAAAAAATTTTCCTCACAAAATCCCAAGAGATTTGGACTACCGAATAGGACTACAATATGAAAAACTGGATGTCCGTTTTCTGTTAGAAAATTTCAAATTTTTTCTTCACAAAAAAAAACTGAGACATTCAGACGACCAAATCGGACAATTCCTATAAAAATCAGACGTCTGATTTCTTGATTTCAAGGAAACCAGAGGACCGTTTTTAGAAATCGGTCGACCAATTCTTTTTAAAATGTCGGGTTCTACGTTTTCAAAACTAGAAACTCCTCATTTTTTCACTTCATTCTACAACTCTCTCTCCTTTGAAAACTCCCTCTCTAGCAAAGCCCGACCATTTTCAAAGTCTGATTCTCACTTTTCTTCCCAAATCTTTCGCATTACTCTTCTCCTCAAGCAAGAAAACCATTAAGTTTTCTAAACCTCTCTCTAATCTCTCTAAAACCTTCAATTTCAATCTTCAAACCCTAAGTTCAAAATCCTCCAAAATGGTGAAAACAAAGAATGCAAATGTTGGTAGAGGTGAGAATGTTGAAGAAGGAGGAAGCAGCAGAGGAAGAGGAAAAGGAAAAAGGGTGCCATCTGGAGTTAGGGCTCCAGACAGATTCATCTCTATAAAAGAAATAGGAAATCTCGAAGAATGGAAAAGAAAGAGAAGGAAAGTTGCTCCAAGTTACAAAGTGGACTTAAATGATATGGAAGGTATGGAAATTATTCCAAATCTTTTCAATAATATTGTTTGGGTATCTCTGTTCATTGTTCATGAACTATATTACCCTGAATTGATCTATGAGTTTTATACAAATCTTCATAAGGGTAGGGCTGAGAAAGTTGGAAATATAACCCATCAATGGGTACTTTCTAGAATTGGAGGAAGAGACATTGCTTTTGATGATAGATTATTGAACAATATATTAGAAACTCCTGAAGATGGTATAAGATTTTACACTAAGGATAAAAAATGTTTTTATCCAAATCAATATAGTATATTTGAGGAGATATTCACTAAAGGACAGGTTCTCAAAAGGCATGATGATAGGAATGTGAACAAACTTGATGCCTATGGTAGATTACTTCATCACATGATTTCAAACATCATCATTCCCAGTGTTGGACATAATTCATCCATCACGAATATGCACATGCTAGCACTTCAGGAACATAAAAGAATGAACTTTAGTTTTATGGCCACAGAGCATATGCTAGCTACACAATTCTCATCCACAAAGTGTTTGTCGTATGGTTGCTTCCTTACGAAGATCTTTCAACTGGTTTGGAGTTAGTGTCACATTAGACCTGAAAAGATATATAACCAGCATACATTCAAGAGAACGGGTTTTGAAAGAAATGAGGAAGGGCTATTCGTAAGATGTAGACAAAATGAAAGCGATAAAGATGATGATGATGATGATGATGAGGAACAAGAGGAAATGAATGTGGATGAAGAAGAAAGTGACACAGAGCCAGAGGTAGAAACTCATAGAAGGGAAATAAGACAAAAAAAAAAAAAGAAGCAAGAAAAAATAAAAAGGTTCATCCTCAGTGGACATGGCTCAACTCATGGCTAAGATTATTACAATGCAATTACAACTCAAGAGCTAACTCGACGATATATATGGAAAGCTCCACAACCAACTTGATGACATCGAAGAGAAGATTATGGATATTCAAAACCGGGTTATGAGATTGGAGCAAGGAGGAAGAGATGAAGATGATTGAGGATTTTCTTTTAAAACTTCCTTTCTTTACTTTGTTTTCTTTATGTTTTATCCAACTTGATTATGGTCTTCTTGTGATATTTCTTTGATCATGTTTGTTTATTTGGAAACCATGTTTTGATATATTCTATGTTACATTTCTTTTTGGCATCAATCCTTCTATATATTATCTTGATGATGTGTTATCAATCGTCATGGACTTAATGATGATACTTTATTGTTGAAAGTCAAATTGTAGTTCCCTTTTCTATGATCCCTTAAAAAATCTCCTAAGTATCTTTTTGATTTATGACAAAAGGGGAGAAATATGTGCAAGAAGTCAGGGGGAGAAAATGTTGTTAAGCGCAAGATATGTGGTTATATGTTGTTGCTTTATATGATTATGGTAAGCTATGTGATTAATAGGTATGATGTGCTCTAAATAAGTTGATATGGTGCTATGGTACCTTATATGTTTTAGAAGGTTTGATGTTGCTTTATATAAGGTTTTATGTGTCATATCTTATGGGCTATATGGCTTGGAGTTGCCTTGATAATTTTTTATGCCATATTTTTTATGAAGCATATTTTTAGAGGGAGCTTATCTTTCTAAAATATCTTTCAAATCCTTGGCATGGTTTCAAATATATAGGGGGAGTTATCTCTTTCTTACGGTGTTTCATATGCTTTGCTCTTATTGATGACTTCTTTGAAGCATTACCGTGTTTTTATACTTGCTCTTTTGTTCTTTTGGTTATCTTCTTGCATGTGTATTTTCCATAATAAAAAAGGGGGAGATTGTTATCCCTAAAGGTATTATTGCATATGAATTTTGATTATGACTGACATATGTTTGTGTGATGATTATTAAGCTTAGTTTCTATAGAACAAAAGAAGCATCTTTGGAGTCTCCAGGCTACACTACATAGAAGAAAAAGATCTTGGTGATCAAGGCATAATGAAGAAGAAAAGATCAAGCCATTCCAAGATTAAGGCATAAGGAAGAAGAAAAGATCAAGCCGTTGAAGACCCTGAAGACTTATGTCTTAGTTAGGGATGTGCTAAGGTACTTTGTAAAACTCCTTAACTTTTATATTTGATTGATCAAGTATGGAAGCTCCTTGGATGAAATATCTTTTACAAACTATACTTGAAAAACTTAAGTATTCTTGATAAAGTTTTTTATGCTTTTAAATATTTGCTTTTTCTAGAGAATATCAAGAATACATGTTATTGAAATGTGAAGGAAAGCTCTATCTGTTTAAGGAAAATTGGTAGTCAAATCTTTCTCAAAAAAGGGTCATCTAATTTTAAAATCGGTCATCTGATTTTTCCAAAGAAAAAGAAAAATCCATCGTCCTATCTTAAAATCGGTCGTTCGATTTTTCTAGCTATAGAAACATCGGTCGTCCATTTTTATAAGTATCATCCGATTTTTTCTTGTAGAACATAAACTGGTCTTCCTATTTTAAAAAGAGCTCATCCAATTTTCCTTTTGCAAGGAAGTCGGATGTCCGTTTTTTTAAACCAGTCGTCCGGTTTTCCAATTTTTACTGTTAGAATGTTACCGTTACACAAGCAGTAACAAATTTTTTTATCCTTCTTATATAAATAGAGCATTTGATCTATAGTAAATGCCTAGTTGTTAAAAACAAAATTGAGATCATTTAAGAGCATTTAAAGATTTTTAAAGTTCATTTTTCAAACATTTTTATCTAACAAAAGCAAAAAGAAAAATCTTCTTGGAGCTTCATTATTGATCATTCATCAAGGAAGAAGAAAAGAGGAGCTTGTTCAAACAATTATTTTATTGTATTTTTCCCTTCTCAAGCTCATTTGGTAACATTGTTCCTTACTCTTCTCATTTTTTTATTTTGATCAATGTTTTGTGGAAAACTCTTTGGATGATCCTTTGATAATTTATTATATTATTGTGGTGTGTAAACTTTGAGGTTTTTGTGTAAAGCCCTTGAAGGGTGATCCTCATAGTGTTTTGTGTAAACAACTTTAAAAATAGTGGATTTGTGAAATTCTTGAGTTGAGTCTCCAGGTAGTGGATGTAACTCTTTAAGAGAGTAAATCACTATAATTATCTTGTCTCTCTTCCTTGTGTTTTATATTCTTTTTGTATGCTTACTATATAATCCTTGTTTTTGAAAGTGGTTTTGTTTGGCTAGAAATTTTATTAAAAAGAGTTATTAAATTCTTCTTCAAACAAAATCGTAGGTTTTATTTCTAAAATTGTTTAAAAAAGTGTTTTATTAGCCAAAAACCTTATTCACCCTTCCCCGGCCCTCTAAGGTTTTTTTCAGTTATCTTTTCTTCTCTTCCTACTAATTCTTTTTTTCTTTCCCTCTTCAAGAGCTTTGTCCTTTACCATTCTTCTCTCTTCCACCTTTTTTCATTAGAAACAAAGAAATCCTTTTGTGCGCGACTCTTCCTTTGTCCTCTCTGCAAGTCGAATGCTTCTTCTCCACCTTGCATATTGAAAATTCTTCCTCAATGAAATGTAGAAGAAAATTTTGCTACTCACAAGGTACAATTAATAATTTCTAAAGTCCCTTGCTTTTCTTAATGTTGCGTTATATGTTAATAGAAATCCTTTTTTTTTATTATGATGTTCTGTTAAATGTCAATGGAAGTCATTTTTTTCCTTTTTCTTTTTGTTAAATGTCAATCAGAAGAACTGTCCATAATTTTTTAAAGTGAATTTCGAGAAGAAACTATGCCTTCTGATCCTAATATGCAGTTCTTTGGGTTTAAGGTTCTTGTAAATTGCCAAGTATAGACTAAGAGGTACATTTTCCCCATGTCTTAGTAAAACAAGTAATCTTTAATTGTTAGATCTCTCCCGGAACAACCAATCACCAATAGTTTTGTGGGCACTTGAATATACTATTGAGTATTTTTTTCTATAACTCAAAATAGAGAAACATCTCCAAAATGCAAGAATCAGAACGGTACTTATCAATACGAGTTAGAATGTTTTCTGATGACACCATGAGCACTGGAATTTTCTCCATAATTGATGAACCTTGTTCATAAAGAACAAAAAAAAAACAGAGAAGGAACCAAAACCCATATTAGAAGGGGAAGGGGCAGGGAAATAAGCTAAAATGGATACTACTATAAGAAGGAAAAAAACGAATTGATACTATATAAAATTCTGTTTGAGCCAGGGCCGATTGCAGAATATGAAAATCCCTTCAGCTTTAACTACTCTTTAATAAACCAGAAGAAAAATCACAGACTATGGAAACTTTGAGCCACAACTAACCTTAATCTTCTTGAGGAGCTCATAACTAGTCATTCCAGGTACGGAATATCTGTCAATATCAAATCCACCTTCAAGCCTTGAAGATTAAACCACCAAATGAACATTTCTATAAGAAAACGCTAAAGCCCAAGCATTCAAAAAAGGGAAAACAAAAATCCCTTTTAAAGATTTGATAATAATGATATGAATCTTCAATTGCAAGTATATTTGATTCAACACCTTCCCAAGATCACCTCCTTGATGAAGAACCTCCATTGAGGATTTTGTAGCTCCAATAGTTCAATGGAAAACCTATGAGGATCTCAGCCTCATAAACGCAACATTGAAAGGCAAAACTCTTTCCTAATTTGATAGGAAGAAAGCCTTGAGAAAACTAAGACCTCAAAAGCCTAACTACACAAACTAGAAGACCTAAGACAAATTGAATCAAAGAATAAGAACTCCAAGACTCAATCAATAAGAGGAATTAGAATGATCAATTGAATTCATAGATTCATCAACTTAAAGTAATTAGTTGTTCACAACTAAGGAGATTAACCCTTAGCAAACTAACTAAGTAAGGTGAAGAACCCTTGAGACAAAGAGAATTCTTTATAAATAATTTCAGGAAAATTCATTAATCATCTTACAATGAGTTTATAATAGGATATTTATAGGCCAAGACTTAATCCTAACTAAACAAGTAATTAATGACATAAAATACCCATAAACCCCTTGATTAAAAACCTGAAAAATAACTTGAGTAACAAAATCCCGCGGAAGAGAATGCATAGGCACTCTTCTAGCCAAACCCTACAGGCAACGGTAGGGTAAAAGCTACCGTCTGTAGTAGGGTGTGAACTCCACAGCCTTCTTGTCTAGAAGCCTACTAACGACGGTAGGGCCAAGTGCTACCATTGGTAGTAGGGTGGTTTCCTTCAAGCACTTAGTCATTTTCTGCTCCAATTTGTTCCCTTGATTGGTCCTTACTAATTGAACACATTGAGAACAACTTTGAAGTCCTTTCTTTACCTTCAAACCCTTCAAGATTGCTCTTCAAAGCTTCCACCATATAAGCAACCATGCCACTATCTTCATGAATCTTGAGTTTCTCCTTTTGAGGATGTAGTGATTGGTCCAAGCCTCCATTCCGTAATGACAGACTCATACCATTTACATGATCCGCCCTACCTTTGAAAATATTCGTCATTGAATCTTCACCTACATCTAAAGGAGACAAATCAGAAACATTAAAACTGACTCTAACATTGTATACCTGGAAGATCAATTTTGGTAGGCATTATCATTAAGGCGCTCTAGAACTTGAAAAGGCCCATGCCACGAGCATCTAGCTTGTTCTTGCATTGAGATGGAAAAAGTTCCTTCCAAAGATTAACTCAAACCCAATCACCGGGTTCAAACACCACACTTTTTCTTCCAACATTCCATTAGCCACCACGTTCTTATTTTTGGACTAAATAGCATCATGCACCTTTGTATGAATAGACATGATAGGCTCCGCCTTCTGCTTTTCATCCAAACTCATAACATGATCTATAGGCAAAGAACCAAATCAAATGGAGTCAATGGATTAAAACCATAAACAACCTCAAAAAGAGAAAAGGTAGTAGAATGTTTAGCCTATTGTAAGCAAGCTCAATGTGAGGAAGAACTTCTTCCCATTGGCGTAAATTCTTCGTATGGATGGCCCTAAGAAGTTTCCCAATGGTCTACTGACCACCTCTATCTGGCCATCGGTTTGTGGATGGCAAGCTTTAGAATACAACAAGTTCGTACCAAGTTTTCTCCACAAAAACACGCCAAAAATGACTAAGGAATTTGGTGTCACGATCCGAGACATTAGTTTTAGGTATTCTATGGAATCGTACCACCCAAGTAAAGAACAAGTTTACTACATAGCTAGCATCATCGGGTTTCTTACAAGATAGGAAATGAGCCATTTTAGAAAACCTATCTACTACAACATAGATAGAATCCATTCTTTTAGGTGATTTATGCAAGCCAAAAATAAAATCCATAGAGATATCAACGCAAGGAACTTTAAGCACATTTAAAGGAGTATAAGACAATGAGGCAAGGAAGTAGATTTAGCCCTTTTACAATCCAAGAAATTTGCAATAAACTTTTGAACATCTTTTTGCATGTGAGGCTAAAAGAAATGCTCATGCAAGGTGTCATGAGTTTTAGTAATGCAAAAATGTCCCATTAAGCCACCACAATGAGCCTCTTTAACCAATAACAATCAAGTAGAACAGGATGGAATAGACAATTTTTCTTCATAATAAAGAAAGCCATCATGTATAAGGTACTTATCACTAGACACAAGCAAGCAAGTCTCAAAGATATCCTTAAAATCTTGATCACTAGCATATAATTTCTTAAGCATCTCAAAACAAAGAATTTGAGCTTACAAAGTAGAGATAAGACTGTACCTTCTAGACGATGCTTTGGCTACAATGTTTTCTTTACCTTTCATGTAAAGAATGATGTATGGAAAAGTCTCAATGAACTCCATCCATCTTGCATATCTCTTGTTCAACTTTTGTTTTCCTTTAAAATATTCCAAGGACTCATGATCGTTATGCACCACAAACTCCTTTGGCCACTAATAATGTTGCTAATGTTTTAATGTCCTAACAAGTGCATAGAGTTCCTTGTCATATGTAGCATAATTCAATGTCGCACCGGTCCACTTTCACTAAAGTAAGCCAAGGGCCTTTTATCTTTCATCAATACTCCTCTAATGCCAACACCCGAGGCATCATATTTTATCTCAAACATCTTCTCGAAGTTAGGTAGTGCAAGTAGGGGTGCACTACTCAACCTCTCCTTTAGTAGCTTGAATGCCTTCTCTTGACTCTCCTCCGATTTGAATCCATTCATCTTCTTTATCACATCTGTCAAAAGATTGGCAATAGTGCTAAAATCCTTGATAAACCTCTTATAGAAACTTTTCAAACCATGAAAGCTCCTTATTTCATATGCATTTTTTGGAGTAGGCCATTCTTTGATTGCTTTCACCTTCTTTTGATCAACATGAAGGCTTTGAGAACTCACCACATAACCAAGGAAAGTCACCTTTTCCAAAAAAAAAATTACATTTTCCAAGGTTACAAAACAATTTCTCTAGATGACGCAAATCATCTTCATAAGTTTTGCTATAGATCAAGATATTATCAAAATAGAAAGCAACAAATCTGTCGATGAAATTCCTCAACAGATGATGCATAAGTCTTATGAATGTACTAGGAGCATTAGTTAACATAAAAAGAAAGACTTGCCATTCATAAAGTCCAAAATTAGTTTTGAAAGCCGTTTCCAACTCTTCCCCTTCCCTCATTCTAATTTGATGGTAACCCGATTTCAAATGAATCTTTGAAAATATTTGAGAACCATCCAACTCATCAAGAAAATAATCTAATCTAGGAATATGATGCCTATACTTGATAGTTATGTTATTAATGGCTCTATAATCTACACACATACCTCAGAAGGGCTTAAACTTTCTTTGGAACTAATAAAACGAGAACGACCCAATGGCTTAAACTTTCTCTAACGTATCCTTTGGAGAGTAATTCCTCAACTTATCTTTGTAACTCTTTGGTCTCTTCGGGAGGACTTCTATAAGCCGGTCTATTTAGCAATACTGCTCTGGGTACCAAATCAATTTGATGCTAAATCTCTCTCAAGAAGACATCCCTGAATTCCTTAATAACCTTTACTATATCATTAGACAAAGAGGACAAATGATCATTAGTAGAAACAAATGTTCCCTTGCAATAGCGAAGCAAAACCAACTCTTCTTTTCATTGGCTTCTAAGATCCCACTTTCTTTTGCATAGAAGCATCTTTTCTCTCCTTTGCAACTATCACTCTTTTTCTTATCTCTCTTCAATTTTTCTTCTCTAGATTTTCCCCCACTCAATTTCTTTTCCTCTTCAATACTCTTTTTCTTCTTCTCACTCTCTAGTCTCTCTTTTTCTCTCATTTTCTTTAGTTCTACAAAGACTTGACTAGGAGTCAAGGGATTTAACTTAAACTTTTCTCCATCCATTTCAAAGGTGTAGGTGTTTTTCACACCATCATGAGTAGCCTTTCTATCATATTGCCAAGGACGTCCAAAAAGCAAATGTCCTGCTTGCATAGGAGCCACGTCACAAAGAATCTCATCATTATATGACCCCTTAGAAATAGATACTAGCACTTGTTTGTTCACTTTCACTTCTCCACTATCATTCAACTATGAAGCTTATAAAGCTTAGGATGCTTGTGAAAAGGTAAGTTCAACTTCTCAACAAGATAAGTGCTAGCCACATTGGTATAACTACCACTATCAATAATAAGGTTAGCCACTTTACCTCCCACTAAGCATTTAGTTGTGAAGGATGTTTTCTCTTTGAATGCTAGTCTTCTCCTCATGGACTTGGGTAGATAAGGATCTAATAGTTATCATGCTCATACCCTCCTCATCTGCTTCAAAAGATGCAATCTCTTGGTCTTCATCACTTTCCTCTTTGTCAACAATACCCTCTTGGAAATCATCATCACTCTTCTCAATCCATCCATTTAAGTCTTCACTAAAAACCAAAGTTCTCTTGCTAGGACAATTTATGGCAATGTGCCCCCCACTATTGCACTTGATGCATCTTGTTGAACTAGCGATCAACCTTCCTTTTGTTGGAGACCGTAGGCAAAAAACAAAATAAAATAAAACTACGAAAATCTACCAACAAGATCTGCACATACTAGAAAAACCGATTGGATAGAAATTACCTCAATGTTTTCATTGTTCGATGTGGAGGCGCTGCTGTTTATGCTTCGCCCTCTACTTGTATCCACGCAACGAACTCCTCTACAAGTGATCGGGATGCTAGCCCCTTCTGTGTTCTGAAAACTGTTCAGAACTGATCTTGACTATCTAGTAATAGGTCGTATTTCGGAGAGAGGAGGCTAGATACTATATTGCCATTCTAGGGTTTAGGGTTTTGTTTTCCATTAATCAGATAAAGGATGGCTGCCAAGAAAAAGTTAACATAACCTTTTATAGCTGTCAATATCAAAACCCTAACTGTCATCTAATGACAGTTTAATCTCGTCCGTCTATTCCTATAATCATCCAACGGTTGGATGAGTAATATTAAGTAATTAATTTTATTTATTCGATTAAATAAAATTAATTACTTATTAACTTACCAGAAAATACAATATGGAATCTGATTCCCCTTTTGTATACGTTCAACGAATCTGGGCACAATCTAGATTCATTGAACGTGGACATTATGCTCACAAGATCGTCTATGCGTGTGACCCTCTAGGTTCACTTAACGTTGGCAGTGAATGAAAAATATCCTAGACATTTATTCACAAAACATAAGCGGCCTCTAGCAAGATATTATGCTTATCCAAGTTAAGTAAATGCAATAATAACCTAGCATCAGATTTAATATTTAGTACTTTTGTCACACGATATCCTTATTAAGTATAAGGCATGGACCAAGTCATCCTTATAAAACTTAATTAACCATTTACTTGATCACCATGCAGACTGTTCCAACAAATAATATTAATAACACCTTATTAATACTTATTTGAGAATGGACATGCATATTTTCCAGTCTTCCTTATCAAGGGGCCCATGGATATCTCTCTAAAAAGAGAGGGACAAATCCCTTTCACTATCTCCAATATTCAAGCCATGACAAGAAAATAAGCCAACCAATAGTCATAATAATCACCTAATTAAAAGTGATGTTTGACTATGTCAAAACATATTTTCTCCCCATGCAAGAAACATTAGAAACATTAGGTCAAAGGACACCAAACATAAAACTCAGAAGAAATACTTATAACTTAAACCCATGCAATATTTCTTTTTCACTTTGGGTCATGTCCAATACAATATTCTCAATATGTATTTATGAATTGATTTTATATCTCATATTCATGATCAGTAAAACTTGACCATCAATCAACTTCATACTAATTTACAAGATTTAATAAACTAGGGACAAATAAGAATAGTATTTTATTAGCTATAAGGGTTTTACTACCAAGTCATATACTTAATGACCAAGAGCATAAAATACAATTCAAAAATACATGCTTCATAAATCATAAATGTGAGTCAATTGGTCTTAGGGCATATACTAACACCTTTCTTCCACCTTAGGCTTAGAAGAATCTTTGAAAGCCACCTTAGGTGTATACTCCTTCTTTGGCTAACTCTTGTAGTGGTGTAAGGGTACAATTCTAATTGATTAGCAATGTCCCTATTGAGATCACTCAGAAATCTAGCAATTCAAGCATCCTTGTCCTCCTCCAAGCTCAATCTCAAAGTGCACAACTCGATTTCTTGCCTATATTCTTCAACATTTTTTTTACCCTGTATAAGAGTCATCAACTTGTAGTGAAGATTCCTATAGTAATGATCTGGTACAAATCTTCCTTTCATGAGAGTTTTCAACTCCACCAAGTTTCTACCAGTTGCCTACCATTTCTCAATCTTTGAGTGACAATCTTTTTCCTGCAATGAAGTGCATAACCTCGAAATTCAGTAATGACAAATTTCACCTTGACAATGTCACTATATCTTCTTACCATGAATAGATTATCTACTTGTCTTTCCCAATAAAGGAATACATTTGGATCACTCTCACCCTTGAGGCTAGGCACCTTCCACTTGAGTTTGTCTAGAGATTTATTTCCTTGTTGGTTACCATAATAGCCCCCATGGTATACTGGCCAATATTAGGATTATCTCCATAATCTTCATACAAATTATCTTCATGCCGTGCTTCATGTCTTGAAAATTCTTCTTGTGGTCTACAGTATCCTCTTCCTCCTAGACCTCCTCTTCTAGTACCTCTAACTTGTGGTCTTCCTTGATATCCACATTCATGAAATGGATGAGAATTTTGACCCGATATGTCACGGTATCTATAAGTAGATAAATTATCAAAAAGTCTATGATGGCAAGGCGAATTGAAAGCACCAAGGTTATTTCCAACTCTTTATTGCATTGTGACACTACTCTTGCCTTTCTTAAGCTCTTCAACATCTCTAGCAACACTTTGGAATTGTCTTGCCAATCATTTAATTGATTGATGTATAGATCTCAAAGTCTCATTTAGATTCATCCTTGCAGGATCACTAGTTCCTTCTCGATGAGATTGAGTAGGCAAATGACCATTCGTAGACATTTTTAAACCTGCAAATTAAACAAAGAAAACAAAACAAAAGGACCTCTATTCACTCCCTAAGTGTTTACACCCTTTGATGATCACTCAATTCACTAGTATTTAACAGTCTTTTTGGCTTTTATCAAGATAACTCATCCTCTTGCCTTTTCCAAGCACTCAACACTCAAGTCTCTATAGAATCCTTCAAACTTCTTATCCAACTCAAACCAAGAGCATCAATCCAAAGCAAGCAAACAGTCAATGCACTTAGTTAGATAAGTGTTCAGAGAGGCAAAGTATTAAACACTTGAAGTGTAAGAGTTTCAAAGAAAGTAATCTATGCGAAAGAGCCAACAAATATCACTGATCATCAATAAAAGATTATAAGCACACAAAGAAACAATAGAAGTTAACAACAAAGCAATTCAAAATAATTAGGATAAACAAAGAACATAAGAATACTAAAACAAATTTTCTAGGAAAAAAGGGATAATCATACCCTGTCACAAAAACAATGATAACTCAAAAACTCTTAATCCAAATCAAATAAAACCAACTCAAAAAGATTCCTCATTCGATGAGGATGAATTTACGCACAAATTTTCAGTCGAATTGAATAAGTATAACACAAGATATGCTTGAATTAATCAAAACTTTTTCTATAGTCACTAATCCGAAACATAATTCACTATAAACTCCAAATTGAGCAAAAGTTATTGCAATTTAATCCTAAATCAAAGCAGAAATATCCATAAAAAATCATCAAATTCGCACATAATTCAACCGAATTTTCAATTGATTTTCGGAACAATTTTTCTATAATTTTTCTACACTACTATTGCATGATCTTCATGTATTTTTTTTTTTCATAGATCATCAAGTAATTCTTCTCTTTCTTTGATTTTCAGTGAATTTGAAATGCTTACAATACAAATTGACCTTCAATTAGAAGTTGCTCCAATACCACTTTAATGTGAACCTTCAATTGCAAATAGATTTGATTCAACACCTTCCCAAGATCACCTTCATGACGAAGAATCTCTGTTGAGGATTTTGTAGCTTCAACACTCCAAAGGATCTAAATCTCATATACCTACCATTGAGAGGAAAAAACTCTTTCCTCATTTGATAGGAAGAACCTTGAAAAAACTAATGCCTCAAAACCTCAACTACACAAGCTAGAAGACTTAAGATCAATTGAATCAAACAAAACGAACTCCAAGGCTCAATCAATGAAAGGAATTAGAATATCAATTGAATTCCATAGATTCATCAACCTAAGGTAACCAATTGTTCACAATTAAAGACATTAACCCTTAGCAAGCTAACTAAGCAAGGGTAAAAAACCCTTGAGACAAAGTGAATTCTCTCTTAACAATTTCAGCAAAATCCACCAATCGTCTTATAATGAGTTTATAATGAGGTATTTATAGGCCAAGCCTTAACCCTAGCTAAATAAGTGATTAATGACTTAAAATACCCATAAACCCCTTGCTTAAAAGCTGTAAAAACAAATTTTGTATCAAAATCCTGCCTAAAACAACTCATAGGCACTCTTCCAGCCAAACCCCACCAGCGACAACAGGGTAAAACCTACCATCCACGGTAGGGAGTGAACTCCACGACTGCCTCATCCAGAAGCCTATCGGTGATGGTAGGGCCAAGTGCTACCATCGGCGGTAGGGTGGTTTCCTTCAAGCGCGTAGTCACTTTCTATTCCAATTTGTTCCCTTGATTGGCCCTTGAACACATTGAGAACAACTTGGAAGCCCTTTCTTGACCTTAAAACCCTTCACGCTTGCACTTCAAAGATTCCACCATGTAAGCAACTATGCCACTATCTTCATGAATCTTGAGTTTCTTTCTTTGAGCTATAGTGATTGATCCAATCTTCCATTCCATAGGTGATTGACTTATCCGGTTCACATCAAATAAGAATGGAAAAATATTCTTACATCAAACCCAGCTGTACTGTTCTTTCCATCTAAACCCAGATATTGCAATGCCTTCTCCCACTTTCTACTATTGTTACTGCAAAATCCCATTTCAATCCATTTCTGTTTTAGGCCAAACATCCCAAAATAGAAAAATTCTAGAAATGGGAATCTCTATTAACAGAAAACAAGAGAGAAAATCAAAACTTTGCAGCAAGAAATTTTGAGCAATCTCTCAATGACTTTTCTATCTACAAGACTATCATCCACATCAAGAACATGCAATTCCTCGGAAGAACCAGAAGAACAACACTGACTAGCTATTTTCCCTCTTCTAGGCACCTCTAAAATGCGTGCAAAAAAACCGTCAAATGTGCTTAATCTCAAAGCAAACAGAAAGGGCACATGGAGACACTATATATATAAATATAACTTTTATTTACATATTATAATGACTTTGATATGTGTGAGAGAGAAAGAAAGAGAAAAAATAAAAATAGGGACAGATAGAGAAAATAGTGGGGGAAAATCTACTTTTGGGAGGCTAAAGGACTAAAGCAAAGATACTGAGAGATCTTTTCAAATCTCCATGGCATTATCCATGTTACAATAAATTATCTAGTCTTAGTATTCCTTTTTTTTTCTAAATATTTAATCTTAGTTAAATACAGGCTGACATTTTTTACTTCAAAGTTACTTTTTTCTTCAATTTTATATGATAGTTTGTTTCTTTAATATATATTTTATCATTATTTATTACTTATGCATCTATTTATGATTAATTTGATAGTAAAATTCTTTTTCTTAATTTTGTAGGAAGACATGTCTTCCTCCAATATTCAAAAAAGCAAAGCTCTAATGAAATAATTAACTTGGAAAAAATAATGTTGATCATGCTATACAATTGGGTGAAGGAAACAATGCTAGTCGTGATAATATTAGTGAAACTGAAGCAAATTTGTCGAGTATTGTGGTTGGAAACATAAATAAAGCATTTCGTGTGTATTGTGATTATGCACAGGCAAAGGGTTTTAGTGTTCATAAAGATATGGCATGGTACTTTGAAGGAACTACTGAACTTAAAGGCAAGATATTCTTTTGCTCGAAAGAAGAGAAGAAAGGGGGAAAAATAGTTTGAATGCAAGGATTTTCTTTCAAACTCATACAGATGTTAGAACTGGATGCCCGGCAAAGATACAATTCTCGTGCTCAAAAGCTAATGAATAGAGAGTGACTTGTTTTGTAAAAGAGCATAATCATCTGATGGCTAAACCAAATGATGGACATTTACTGAGATCTACCAAACAAATAAGTGCTCAAGGGGGATGTATAGAGTCATTGGTTAATTCTGGCTTTGGTGTTATTGATAGTTACAGATAGATGGAGAATCAATGTTGAGGCCATGGAAAATTAAGTTTCACTGTAAATGATTGTTATAGTTTTCTTAGACTTTTAAAACAGTCTAAGATTGAAACTAGAGATGCTCAAGTGATTGTGAATTATTTTAAAGCTAAACATGAGCAAGATCCTCTTTTCTATTGGGTTGTGCAAATAGATGAAAATGGTCGAATTGTCAACCTTTTTTGTAGAGATAGAAATTCAAGAATTTATTATGAAGCATTTGGAGACATTATATCTTTTGACACCACTTATAGAACAAATAAGTATAATCTGTGCTCCATTTATTAGAATTAACCATCATTGGCAAAATGTGATGTTTAGATGAGCATTTCTTTCAGATGAAACTTCTGAAACTTTTCTTTGGTTATTTGAAACATTCATGGATGTTATGAGTGGAAAAGCACTAAAAACATTCTTTATAGATCAAGCACAAGACATGTTTAAACCAATCCAACATGTGTTAACAATACAGGTCATCGCCTTTGTCAAAGGCACATTAATAGAAATGCTCTATCACATGTTAGTGGTAAGGCTCTTCCTTTATTTCGTAAATGCATGTGTCATGTTGAGACAGAAGATGAGTTTGAAGAGACGTGGCAGGAGTTATTGAATAGTCCAGATTGTAATAAGGCATTAAAGGGTTGGTTGCCAAATGCAACGTATGGCCTTCGTCATAAATGATCTTTGGCTTTTAACAAAAATGTCTTTAATATGCAGGTAAAAGCCATTTCAAAGAGTGAAAGTACAAATCATGTGCTAAATTGTCTTGCTAATAGGACCACTTTACTTTATGACTTTGTAATTAGCTTTGAAGAGACAGTCAATAGATGGAGAAACAATTAAAGTGATGAAGATTTTAAATGTAAAAATGGTAAGCCTACTCATGTGTATAGAAATTGTGAGATATTACTAAATACTACAAGTTTGTATATTCTCAAGATCTATAAACACTTTGAATAAGAGTATTTGGGAGATTTTTTATGCTTTACTATTGACGAAGAACTTCAATCTGGTTCAAATATAAGGCATAGGATTCTTTTGAGGGGAAAAAAAGAAGAGATAGATTCGTTGATCTAAATATGGAAACTATGAAGGTTACCTGTAGTTTCATGCATTTTAAATCTATGGGAATTCTTTGTGCACACATTTTAAAGGTATTTCACCCAAAGGAATAAATCATATTCCTTCTATGTATGTCGTTGAAAGGTGGAATACTCATGCCAAGAAAAGTACAAAGTTCGGTATAATAGTTTTGAAGTGGGAAAAGAAAATGATGTTGAAACAAAGGCTGTAATAGTATTTGTATCTCGTATGATGAGACGTACTTATGATTTGGTTATGCATGCTAAAGATCATGGTTTTACCAAGTATATGTTAAACAATGTGTCTGAAATTCATTCAAATAAAATTTATGAATATCTCTATAGTGCAAATTTTAGTGTGCATCCATCTTGTCGGAAATATGAAAAGTTGTAGATTTGAGAGTGAGGTTAAGAATGACAATGTTCATGTGCTTGATCCTCTTTACATTAAACCAAAAGGAATATCAAATGAACGAATCTAAAGTCACTGCAAAAAGAGAAAAGTTGGAAATACTACCAGGACTTCAGGTATATTTACATAATCATAATTTTTTTTGGTTGTGTTTAGTAATTTCTTTTTTTATATACATAATAAGTATATAATATATATATATTACATGAAAGGGGAAAAAGAAACAAGCCAAATCATTAGAAGTGCAAAAATCACATCCCAAGTCACTGGCTAATGTAAGGAATATAGTCATAAACTTTATTTTAATACAAAACTAGCTATGTTTCCTACGCTTAAAGTACGGGTGAATGTTTACAAAAATACCTTGTATTTTTAGTGATTTATTAATTGAGTATCTAAACTTTTAATTTGACAAATAAGTACCTAAAAGAGTTTTGTAAAATAAAAAAATAACAGTTGAAAAAAATTAATGGTTAATTTTGACAACCAGGTACCAAAATTAGGGTTCTGTAAAAAGAAAAAAAAAAAAGGGTTAAACCTTTATTTAGGTACTTGATTGTTAAATTAAAAATTTTTCAGCAGTTATTTTTCTTTTACGAAATCCTAAGTTTAGTACTTAATTGTCAATTAAAAGTTTAAGTATTGAATAGACAATTCATTAAAAGTACAGAGGTGTTTTCTAAAATAACCTTAAATCATATAAAATATGAAAACCTAATACGAATTGTTAAACCATAAGAAAGTTTATATATTAAAGTGGAAAGCCAATCCATATTTAATAAATGCCCCAAAGGGTGAATATTTTAACGTATCCATAGTTGGAAAGTATGTCATACAGGAGTAGAATATTTTAGTTTTGAAAGTTATAAGAAAAATATAAGGAGTAAAAAAATACTTTATTATTTTAGTGACAATTTACCTTTTATTAATTAATCATTTTTTATCTCCATTTCGATACTTCATTATTTTAGTGACAATTTACCTTATATTATTTAACAATTTTTTGCTAAATTTTGATCCAATAATTATGTGCTTGTTAATTTTTTAAATGTAAATTTGTTTGCTATGGTTCAAGAGTGTAAACAATAATATTTGTATTGTGTGTTTATTATTTACTTCATACCCTCCAAAAAAAAAGTCTCGATGAAATATATCATTTTAAGTTCACTATTTCCATATTAGATCACCAAAGCACCATTAAGGTACAAGTAATCCTTGGTAAAGTTATTGCTACCATAGCTCATATATCAATTTTCGTTCTAAATTTTGTTTACATGTCTAACAACTGCTTTTCTCGATAAAAGATATATATTTAGTTCAAAAGAACAATTATTATTTTTTGATGAGTCTCTCCTTGTGTCTAAGGGAAAATAAATAAGTCTTTCCCTCGATTTTCTTTAAAGGACCTTATCGTGAATTTTAGAATATATCTTTTCATTTGGATTATTATTCGTATATTTCCTACCAAATAGATGCCAGGAAGAGTTTTTTTTTTTTTTTTTGGGTTAAACGTGTGAAACAGATTGATGAATCTTGATGAAGTAAAAAAATATAGCATTAGAAGGTTATGATAATGTGAGTCTATCTATATCTTTAAAATTTTTAATTTAATGAGAACTGGAAGTTCAAATTAATTAAAATGAGATTTTTGTACCCTCATAAAAAGGATTTACCAAATTAAAACACGACATAAATATTCATGAATTATAAAATTATATAAAAGTAAAAGTTAGAAATTCTTACATATCTAATGCAACGATCAAATTATACTGTTGTATATTAAAAAACTGTGCAATGAGTACTTTGTTATAGTTTTGAAAAACACATAACATTCCACTTTTTGAAAAAGGAAAAAATTTCTTTAATTAAAAATAATAAATATTATTTTAAAATAAAGACTAATACTTCTTATTTCCCACCTTTAAAAAATTCTTTCAAAAATGATTCAAGGAAGAAGGAGACTGAAAACACATATGTAGTACATTAGTCTTTTTTTCTTTTTTGCTGCCCATAATTAATATATACTTATGGTTTATTCAAATAAACTCATGTAAATAAGAAAGAATAGAAAAATGAATATTAAAGAAAAAGGGTATAAGAAAAAATGAAAAAAAAAACTGAATAGGACTTTTATTTGCTAAATAAAAAATTAGATGTGATTTATTAATGCTTCTCATTTCCTATTTAAAAAATAAAGCCAAAATTTGTAACTAATATCCCTCATTCCCTCACCCTTCCCCCAAAAAAGAAAAAATCATTTTTGTCTCTCCCAAAACTTTTTTCCTACTCTTAAAAATTAGGTAACTATTTATAACTAATATTTCTTCCCACTTGTGACCCACCCCTCTAGCAGCTCATCTTCCTCCACCGAAAAAGAAGAAAAGACTAAAAAACTGTAATATTCTTTTAAAAAGCAATGTAATGGAGTGTAAAAGTTAGATAATTTTCTAATTGGCCTACATCGTAGCAAACATGATATATATTGGAAATATACATATTTATATTACTTCTTCAACTATTTTATACTTTTCTAAAACATTTCTCACAAAAAAATATCGAGAACTTCTTTAACCATTGCATAATTTTATACATCACAAGCATTTCCCATAAAAAAATCAATAAACTTACATAATTAGTCTTACTAGATCTTTGCTTTATTTTTAAAATTACGTTTGAAATATAAAGAAAAATGATACCAATAAATTGAAACATATGAATAAAAAATTAATATTCATGGTTGTCAACGAATATTAATGAGTAATTACTCAAATTGATCCCAAACAAACTCATTTAAAAAACATAGTCATAAAGCCATTAAGTCACATAAAAAGTACTAAGAAATTTTATTTATATCAGGTTTATAAATGAAAAGAGAAAAAAATAGAATTGTATTAAGTTCCTAAGAAAAATTTGAAAAAAAAAATGGTCTCCAAAGAAAATTAATTATTATAGCGAGAATACAATCATTATTCTGTACAAAAAAAAAAAGAAAAAAAGATTACAATTACTATTAAATTGGAAAGAAAAATAAAGAAATGACATACTTTTGAACAACTTGCAGTGACACACATATTTTTGCTAATAAGAGGATTAAATATAATTACCAAAAAAAAAGTTATTTACTATGCAAAGTCTAAAATTAGGTTTAATCATAGTGTAGTTTAGCATTCATAAAAATATTTGCTGACATCTGGGCAGTATTTGAAGTGATAAATCTACCTATAAATAGAGATGATGAGCGATAATTGTACATTTAGCCAAAAAAAGGTTTTAAATACTTTTCTTTTTTATCATATTTTAAAAGGGAAAAAATACATTCATAAAAGAAGTCTCATCATACTTATAAACATTAAATCTAAGAGTCAATAATATTTAAAAGAATAACATACCCAAATATATTTTGATGAACTCATTAGCTTCAACTCAAGTATCTATAACTTAAAAATTCAACAATAATAATCTCATAAGAAAGAGAACTTATTAGCTTCAACTCAAGTATCTACAACTTAAAAATTCAACAATAATAATCTCATAAGAAAGAAAACAAAAATAGATTAATATAGCCAAAAAATACACAAAAAGTCAAGACCTGTACAAATACATCTCATCCTCATCACATGTTAAAAGGCAACAAATAAATTCATAAAAAGGACTTCTTAAACCCATAAATTTAAATGTAAAAGTCAGATAATGTTTCCTTTAAAAAAAAAAAGTCAGATAATATTAAAAGGACATACCCAAATGTGTTTTGATGCATTTATGAGTTTCAACTCCAATATCTACAACCAAAAGTTCAACTAAGATAATCTCATAAATAAAGAAAAGGCTAGTACCCATAATTAGGTATACTATAATTTAACAAAAAATACACAAAAGGTACTTGATCAATAAATTAATAGTAGGCCACAAAGATCCAATCTTTTAACAAAATGGAAACACATAAAAAAGAGAAAGAAAGAAAAAAGAATTATATTAATTCTTCATGAAATTATATTTAAACCAAAAAAGAAAAGGCTAGTCTAAGAGAAAAACAAGTCGCAAAGGGAAAAAATTCAATTCGTAAATACCTACCTCGTACCACTCTGAAGAACAGAAATATATGATGCCGTAATACATAGAAGTATCACTCACGAAATGGAAGATTAAAAGATGATGAATAGAGAAGCTATGTTGAGAATGCTTTACTGATGAAAAATATCGATGGTGGTGGGAGTTTGGTGTCATAAGAGAAGTCAGTTTAAAAATAATTATATTTAATATCAACTTATAAATATTAATCTAGAAATAGTGCCAAATATTTTAAAATTTTTAAAAATGTCTTAATCTAAATAATAGGGATAGTATCAGTTGTTAATAAAATTAAATCCTTTTATTTATTTATTATATCTCTTATATTATTTTTCAAAATTTTAAAAATATTTTATCCCTAATAGGGAGAGTATTAGATATATTTCATTTATTATTATCTAACTATATTTTTTATTTTTTCATGAAAAAAAGGAGAAGGTGTCCCACATGGCTAGTTAATATGGCTTGTTTATATATATAATTTCTTTGTTGTCAATATTTTAAATTTATTTTTTAATACATTTAAATAAATTATTTGTAGTTTTTGGCTGCAAATTAAATGTTTCAGAATTAAAACTTTCGAATTTATGTTATTACGTTAACTTGCTTCTTACAGGATTCTCAAATCATCATTAAATAAAATTTTGTTATAAAATTAAACCTCTTTAATTATCATTACGAAACTGAACTCTTGAATTATTATGTATATCAAATTAAATATTATATCTTTTTTTGAATTTATTTTCAAATTTTTTTCTGAAATTTGGAAATTAAAATTTTCATATTTATTTTTTAATATATTTAAAAAATATTATAGTTTTTCATTTCTAATTAAAGTTTTTGAAAACTAAAGTTTTTGGATTTATTTTATTAAATCAATTTTTTATTGGATTAACTTGCTTCTTGTAGGATTCTTAAATCATCATCCAATAAAGTTTTATTATAAAATTAAAACTCTTCAATTATTATCGAATTTAAACTCTTTACTTATTTTCTATATCAAATTCATTATTATCTCCTTTTTAAAATTAAAATTTTCGGATTTATTATTCAATATATTTTAAAAAATTATTGTAATTTTTCGGTTGCAAATAAATTTTTTTTAGAAATTAAAGTTTTCAAATTTATTTTATTGGACTAATATTTTATTAAATTAAACTTGTTACTTGTAGGATTCTCAAATAATCAACAACTAACTTGTTTTATTATCAAATGAAAATCTTCAATTATTATTATCAAATTAAAACTCTTTAATTATTATATATACAAAGTTCAATATTATCGCTTTTTAAAAAAATTAAAATTATTTGATTTATTTTCTAATTTTCTTTTTTTATGAATTTCAGAAATTAAGTTTTTCAGATTTATTTTTTAATATATTTAAAAAAATATTCTTGTGTTTTCAGCTGCAAATTAATTTTTTTGAAAAATAAAGTTTTTGAATTTATTTTACTAGATTAACTTTTTATTACATTAGCTTGTTATTAGATTAACTTGCTTCTTGTTGAATTCTCAAATCATCAGCAAATAAAGTTCTATTATCAAATTAAAACTCTTTCATTACTATCCATATCAAATTAATTATTATCTCTTTTTCAAAATTATATTTTTCAAATTTATTTCTGCATTTTTTCTAAATTTTGAAAATTAAATTTTACACATTTATTTTTTAATATTTTATTATTATCCGTTTTTTTAAAATAAAATTGTTTGGATTTATTTTTGCATTTTCTTTATTTTTCACAATTTCAGAAATTAAATTTTCAAATTTACTTTTTAATATATTTTAAAAATTATTGTAGTTTTTTGGCTCAAAATTAATTTTTTTGGAAATTAAAGTTTTCGCATTTATTTTATTAGATTAATTTTTATTAGATTAACTTGCTTCTTGCAGGATTTTCAAATCATCAGCAAATAAAGTTTTATTATCAAATTGAATCTCTTCAATTATCATTATTAAATTAAAAATATTTAAATTATTATCTATATCAAATTCATTATTATCTCTTTTTTATGTTTTATAATAGAATAGAAAGAAAAAAGGAGAAGGTGTCCAAGTGGACGCCAAGTGGCAAAACTGAACCACGTAGGATTTCTTTTATATATATAGATATATATTTCTTCTAAAGAGTATTTCTAACGTTTGTAAAATAACAGGCTCCTCAATATTCTTTGGGAATTCTATTGAATCTCAGTAGATCACAAACATCATTTACGAGTATGCTACTAGATTTTCATACTGAAATTAAGGTTAGAGAAATAATAATTGATTTTCATAATTTATCTCCTTATTTTCAGAATCATTATAAAAGTATTGATATATAATATTAAAACTTTATGCAGAATTCGTCCGCTGAATTTGGCATCCGTGTAAATAATTCAGTGCTTTGAGGAAGGAAATGAAACTGTTATGAGATATCAAGAGTTATGTTTTTTTTAATATATGGAACTAAGAAAGTTAAATGCAAATATGATATGCATTTAAATGTTTTGTTAATTATATATTATGTAGATTGTAGAACGTATTTAGACCTTTACTTTGCTAATTTAGGGGAGGTAGAATATTTTGACCAAAATATTTAAGTATTGAATATCTAATTTTGTTTTTTTCATTAATTTATTCTTTGGTACTTTATTTATATATATACAAAAAATTGGGGTACGAAGCCAGTTTAATAAAAATATTAAAATATTTAGCAATAAAAATATATTAATTAAAAAATATTCAGAAAAAATGGGTTGCTTTTGTTACCCCAAAAAGAAAAAAAAACTAGGTCGTTTTGTTACAGTTCCAGTTCCAATATTTAAATCCAGAAAAATTAAGGAATATGAATTTAAAATTAAATACTTTGATAAGGAAAGATGGGAAAAAAAAAATTAAAGTGGGTGTGTAAAAGTAAAAAATGAGATATGGAGAGAAATTGAAAGAGAGATGAAGTTAGTAGAAAGATAAATGAGAAATTGAGAGATAAATAAAAAGGTAAGCGATAGAATATTTTATATTAAATTATGGAGTTAGGTCACATGGACTTAGTCCACCCCTCCCCCCTCCCTCCCTCCCCCCCCACTTTCTTGCACACTTGAGGTAGCTCAATCTAACCCAGAATTCCAATGCTACCATAGTGATAGGATAAACCCTATCGTCCAACATAATCTGCTACATCAAGGTCCAGCCCAACCTCAAAAAAAGATAAATGGTTGTTGGGCTAAAACTAACTCGGCCTAAACCGCAGCATGAGAAATCAAAAGCCTAGCCAAATGCCTATTAAAAGGTCTCATCTTCACCATCTATTTAGTAGCACCTTAGGATGGCATAGCCTTAAAATAAAAGTGAAGGGCGGCCTAGCCTACTCTACATTATCATATGCTTTCACGGGCACTCTGGAATCGTCGTTTTTCCTAAGAAGATCAGTTTTCTGGTCTAGCACTAGCACCAGTGAGTTAGACAAAAAGAAAAGCAACTATTCTAATTTTTTTTTTTGGAAATGAAATGGGAATTATTACCTGATTTCTTAGCCTCTAGGCGGACGCGGGGATATAGCAAGTAAGCAGCAAAGTTCTCCCAGTGACTTGCCATTGAAAGGGAATGCCAACGATTAAAACTTGATCTGAATTCTAGCTACTAAATGCTCCTTAATTCTCCACCAACATTATCTAAGATCGTCGCTAACTTAGGCATCGGAGAACCATTGGGGAGTTAGTCCCTTCTTGTCTCTAACGACCTTTCATCTTGAAGGGGTTTAGAGCGCTTGGTAGCTGGAAATGCATCAGTTGTCACCCACCTTATATAAGCGACCAAGTCATTCGAGGACCCTGGAAACTTCACTTTACGAATGACGATACAGAAAATACTATCCTTAACCCCAATACATCCACTACTTTAGAGCAACAGCCCGCCAACACACAAGGGGGAAGCCATGCACCTAATATCCTATTCACACCATAACAAAAGGCTTACCTCATGACAATATTTGGGATAGGAAATAAACTAGGTCACACCAGGGGACATGTTGACACTCGCGAGCACACCATCCCGTAACCATTTAAACCCGAGTGCAAAACATCATGAATGATGTTTGAGCACCATCAAACTCACAAGAAAATAATTGGTACTACATAGCCTAAATAATTGGAACTACCTAGCTTGAAGCCCTTTCTCCAAAATTTACCAAGAAATACCTATATCCGGTAAATTCAATACACTCTGCTTTGAAAGATATAACGGTACCAAAGACCTCGAGAAACACCTGCAGCACTTCCTCATGCTCAAGATTATCCATAATATTTTTGATGTGGAATTATGACGTTTGTTTTGCAATTCCCTCCAGGATGTAGCTCTCTGCTAGCTCGCCTCCTTACCCCTACGATCAATCTTAGGATTTCAAAACCTTGGACAAAAATTACGTCACCACTTTGCGGCACAGAGAGAGATCATCCCGATTTTGATCATCTATTCACCATCTAACAACGATAATTCAAATCCGTCTGAACATACACAGGATGGTTCAATAGAGAAGCCATGAAAGTACCCAGTCTCAGTGATCGCAAGCACATAAGCATATAGACAAGGCCTCCAGTCACTATCTCACACGAAAGTACTCACAACAAAGACCTTACATACTGTTGACCACCTACTAGACACAAGCATAAATCAACGTCCAAAGAAAATGAGAACAAAATGATAATGTGTTGACAGACGGAAAAGGTAAGAAGTCGTACTGCACACAGGACCCCAACTGACAACCCATATGGGAACGGCTATCCTATACCCATAAAATCTAGATTCACAATAAGGTCATCTTTGTACACCATCCGACAAACATGACACTTATACACCTCTTAAGAACTCTAAAACCTGCTTCCTTGTGATCCGTCCATGCAGACTCGTCAACGTATAAGCTCCACGCTATTTCGAGGTCCGGGTGTTCTTGTTGCTCATGGTGAGGCATCAGGCTAAGGAGTGTGTTTTCTACGATGAACTCAACCATGACTTGTGCTTGTATTTTTTTCGCAACTGGAAGCAATGTGATACTCACTCAATTCGAGTACCCATTTGGTCATGCGGCCGGTAAAGTCTGGTTTGTGCAAGATTTGTCGAAGTGGTGCATTTGTGGGTACAGTGAAAGAATGTGCTTGGACGTATAGTCAAAGTTTCCAGCCAATAATACAAAGCAAAAGATATGTTTTTCAAGTAGGACGTACCGTGTTTCAGCATTTGCTAATATTTGACTCACTAATAAACAAGTGACATTTTCTCATTACGCAAAGAGTAAATTACAGCACTAACACTAGCTTCTATTATAGCTAAATACATTAATAGAGTTTCCCCTTCCGCTAGAGCAACTATTAACGGAGCCTGGCTAAAAGCCATTTTTAATTTATCAAAGCCTTTTGACAGTCAGCCGTCCAATTAAGGGTGGTGTTTCCTTTTAAGAGCTTGTAAAGGGGTAGGCTCCTTTTCCCCATTTTTTACAGGAACTTGCTAAGGTACGGCATGCATCGATATAGCTTATATACGTCCTTTACACTCTTTGAGGTTTACATTCTTTGGAGGCTTTGATATTGGCGGGGTTAGCCTCGATCCCTCGTTCTGAAACAATGAATGCCAAGCATTTTCTAGATGGTAACCCGAAGACACGTTTCTTTGTGTTTAGTTGAATTCTTGCTACCTATATTTTTTGGAATGTCTTATGTATGTCAATGGCAAGGTCGCTGCTTGAGAATGAGATCATCAACGAAAACTTTAATGTTACAGTTCATCTGGGCACCAAAGAGGTTGTTTACAATTTACTAAAATTCTACTCCCACGTTCTGAGTTTGGAGGGCATACGAGTATAGCAAAAAATGCCATTGTTAGTGACAAAGTCGTTTTTTTTCATATCTTTAACGGTCATTTGGATCCGATAATATCCCTTATCGGCATCGAGGAAACAAAGGATTTCCTGACCTGCCCCTGCATCGACAACTTGGCCAATTCGTGGTAAGGGGGCTTTTGTGGGATAGCTTTGTTTAAGTTTATGTAATCGATGCACATTCGCCATTCCGCATTATGCTTTAGGACCAAGAACGGTTTGGCTAGCCACTCAGGGTATTCAACTCATTTGATGATGCTCATATTCAATATTTCTTGTACGTTTTCTTTGATAACTAAATGTCGTTGTCAGGAAAACATTATTTTCTTTTGAGTAACCGGCGAAAATCAGGTGGGATACCCAGATGATATTCTGCAACGTCGCAGGAGATGGTGCCTAGGTCTTGTGGGGTCTAAGAGAAAATGTCATTATATTCAACGAGAATGTCATGAACTTCTTGAAGGACGGGAGGCAGGAGAGTAGTGCCAACATTAATCTTCTACTCTAGATGTGTACTACAGATACTGAATAGCTCAAAGTCTAATTGTTGTTAGATATCTTTAGTGGTTCATGCTTCCTAGTTCAGATTGTGTTCTATGACAAAACTCTCGGCCTCTTCTTTTGAAGCCATGAAGTACTCGCGGCTAACGAGTGTATTGCCCCATGATGGTGTGAAGTGTATCTTCGATTTGTACCTCTAATGTGGTAGAGTAAATGGAGACGGAAACTTTAAGTACGCTTTGGGCCGGACGCCCAAAATCCCATTATAGGAGGAAGGAGCATCAACGATTAAAAAATCTAGATGCCGAACAGAGCCTTTGATAGTTAGGGGCAGCGTAATACTACCAATAGAGTTGATACTTCGACCATTGAAACTAACAAGGGGTGTTGTTCGGGGTTCAATTTCTGTAGGTGGGATGCGAATTTGGTCCAAGGAATCTTAGAAAAGAACGTTAGCTGCACTCCCTATGTCAACGAGAATTCACTTTATGGTACAGTGGCTGATTTCAAGAGTGACGACCAACAGGGCATCATCTTTTTTGTTCCTTTATTGCTTACGGGTTCTTGTTTCTTTATATGTGGTGATGACGTTAATCACTTTTTGCTTATTCGCACTCGTTTGTGATGGTTGGCTGTCTTTTGTGTGGCGGTATTCCCTATCACTCTTCTTTTTGTTCTCTTGCCGACGGTCTGCCCTTTGGGCGATAAAATTCTTCAATAATCATGTACAGTGGCATTTTTTATTTCTTTCCTCAATTTGATGCATTTTTCTGTATCATAGCCGTAGTGCCGATGGAAATTGCAGTATTTTGTGTTACTTCGTCTCTCGAGTGGGAAGGTTATTTTGGCGGATACTTTGAGGATCCCTAGCGATTCAACGAGCTGCAAGATTTATGTACAGGACTTCTTAAGAGGTGTGTAAGTGTTATGTTTGTTCGATTGCATATGGGGTGACCTCTTTATGAATCCCCATTATATAGGTAGGATATCTGTTCCCGTACGGGTTGTCGTTTATGGTCCTGTGTGCGATATGGCTTCTTACCTTTTTCATCCGTCAACATATTTATCATGCTATTCTCGTTAGATTTGGACATTGATTTCTCTTTTAATAAATTCATGCACTACATCTAGCAGGTGGTGAACAGTGAGCAAGATCTTTGTCGCAAGTACTGTCGTGAGAGATAATGATCGGAGGCCGTGTTTATGGCTTCTTTACTGTCATGCACTAAGGTTGGCTACCTTCATGGCTTCTTTACTGAATCATTCCATATATGTTCGGACGGATTCGAATTGTTTTTGTCGGATAGGAGTAGATTATTAGAAGTCGGGATGATCTAGCTCTGTTCTGCGAAATGGTGAAAGAATTTTCGGCCAAAGTCTTGAAATCCTGAGATTGATCGTGGGGTTAAGGAGGCGAGCCAGCGAAGAGCTTCATCTAGGAGGGAGCTCGAAAAAAAGAACATAATTCTACGTCAGAAGCGTTATAAATCATCATAAGCACGAGGAAGTGTTGATCAGGGTCTTTGGTACTATTTTATCATTCAAAGTAGAAGGTATTAAATTTGTCGGATATAGGTGCTTGTTGGTAGATTTCGGAGAAAGGGCTGCAGGCTATGTAGCTCTAATTATTTCCTTGGGAGTTAATAGTTATCGAATATCATTCATAATATTTTGGACTCGGGTTTGAATTTGTATGAGGACAGCGTGCTCGTGGTTGTCGACATGTTTCCCTAGTACGACCTTGTTGTCTCCTATCCCTAACATTGTCATGATGTAGGCATTTTTTTGTGGTGTGAACAGGATATCAGGTGTATGGCTCCCTGCTTGTATATTGGCAGGCTGTTATTCTAGAGTAGCGGATGTGTTAGGGTTCAGTATAGTATTTTCTGTATCGTCATCCATAAAGTACTGAAGTTTCTGGGGTCTCGAAAGACTGGGTCGGTCATATACAGTGGGCCCAATTGATGAATTTCCAACTACCAAGCACTCTAAATTCCTGCAAGACAGAATGTCGTTAGAGACTCGACGAGACTAACTCCCCAAAGGTTCTCCAATACCTAAGTTAGCGACGATCTTAGAGAAGGTTGGTGGAGAAGTAAAGAGCATTTATTAGTTAGAATTCAGATTAAGCATTAATGAGTGAAAAGGAGACCTTTTTATAAGTGTTTGGTTGAGCTTCTGGTTTCTCATGCCGCATTTTGGGCTGAGTTAGTTTTAGCCCAGCAACTCTTTGCCTTTCCTTGAGGTTAAGTTAGGCCTTGATGGAGCTGATTATGTTGGACTATGGAGTTTTTCCCATCAAGTGCCATAAATCTTCAAGGGCCTCTATCATCTTATTAGAAATAATCTTGCAGTAACATCAAGAAATTCTACATGTTGTGCATGGTAGACCTCACAAAAGAATGGAGGTTGGTTCAATCATTGTTTGAATCATTACCCAAGAATGAAGTCTGTCAATTGAGAAACATGTAAGTTGACACTTTCATATCAAATGAATTGATACGTTCAGGTTCTCTACACTTTCCATTCCTTTCCCCTCTTAGTCAATAAAATATAAATCATTCAGGTAGTATGGACACAAGTAAGAAAATTAAATAATTTATAGCTTTGTCATTGGAGCTCTTCAAGCAAATTACTGAAATTAATAAAGTTATAAATCTAAAATCAAGATCAGAATAACATAACAAATTTATCTCTAAAACCAAATGGAATTCATACGAATGTGCTCATTGCTTCTTGGACTTCTCACGCAACTTCCCACATTTTTCACTGCACATCCTAGACTCAATAAGCACCATTAGTAAGACTAGGGCTGTAAACGAGGTGAGTCTTACCTGTACCCGAGCAGGTATATACTTGTTTATGGCGGGTAAGGTTTAAATTTTATATCTGCAGACCCGTACCTATACTCGTACTCGTACAGATTCTATTAAATGGGTCTGGGCAAGGTATGATGATATCTAGACTTGTTTACCTGTATACCCATGTAAAATAATATTATATTTTTATATACTAGATTATTTTTATATTTTATTATTAATACATAATTTCTCTCATTCGCACTCTTCAGTCTCTTCTCATCTCATTCATTCTTTCTCTTCTTTTTGTGATCGCTGCCGACTGCTCTCCCTCTCTCCCTCATTGCTTAATTAGTTTGCTATTCTGAGGTCTGGAATTGGTTGATAAGATTTTACCCAACTCTTCTTCATAAAAAAAACTAAGGCCAACTGCTCATTTCTTTTGCTTTATAACTAGTATTGAATTCAAATATAGGGGTTCAATAAACCTAACTTGGGAATCTATATGTATAGCGCGAAAAAATTCATTATTTTACCCTCCTCTTTCTCTCTAAAAAATTTCTCTCTAATTTTTCTCTATCCTAAAACTCCAATATTTAACATTCAACATTGGTTAGAGGTAGACATGGATCGTTTTGAAGATTTTGTGCAAGAAACTATCGATTTTGAGGCAAGAAAAGCAACAATTTCTTTTTCATCACTTGAACGACTTTCGCCGAAACTGGTGAAATTCGCCGAAGAGTTTCCTTCATTGAAGGGAAAATTTTCAGAAAATTTCGCCCAAATGGGTGAAACTCCTTGCAGAATGTCGCCAGTATGGGCGAAATTCGGTTTAGTTTTTTTTTGGTTAATATATTAAATGTTTTTTTGTTATACTACTTTTATAATTTTATTTTTAATACGAAATCTGTTTGAAATTTGTTTCGTATTATAACATAACAGGATGACGTAGATTCGAATACATTTGAAGAATTTTTGGAACCAGAACAATACGTGGATCACGGACATTTATTCGTAATAGATTGAATTGTTAATTCGAAAATAGAGTTGGTGGTGTGGGCAAAAGAAACGGCTATGAAAGTGAACACATATTTAATTATCACTCGATATTTGAGTTCAAGAATATCCGACCGCCGACCGTACGTTACATTGGGTTGCGAGCGTGGAGGTGCAAAAAAATTGAGAACGAAGCCTAGAGTTGAGAATGAAGAAGAAAAAGTTCCCACAAAAAGGCGGGGTCCTTACGGGACTAAAAGGTGTGGTTGCCCCTTCAAATTAAATGGCGAGCAAATGGCCACGTGTGAAAATTGGCAATTATTCGTACATAATGGGAGACACAACCATGCAATAGGTGTCTAAAATCACGGTTACGCTCAAGCTGCAAAACTAACAGAAGAGCAGTTGATATAGACTGAGCAATTTAGGAAGAGTTATGTGCCACCAGATAATATCTTACGATTTTTCCGAGAACAAAATGTCAATTTTCCCGTCAGGTATTTTGCATTACTTTTAATGCCTCCTGGTTATATTTTAAATTTGAATTTAGGGTCTAATAATATGGTTTTCATGATTATGTAGTGCCCAGAAAATACACAACTTCGTTGCCAAGATTAAGAAGAATAGGATGCAAGGGCGAAACATGGTTGAACAAGTTCCTTGCCTAAGTGCTCAACAGGGTTACAAGGTCTTCTATAGAAACTGTGACGACAGCAACGTACTTAGTGACATTGTTGTTGCTCACCCAACATCAATTCAAATGATGAGAACGTGGCCATATATACTTATAATAGATACGACATATAAAACAAACAAGTAAGTTGTCTCTCTTTTTTATATTAAGTGTAGATTTCGATGTTATTTGCAAACTAATTGTTTAAGTTATATTATTAATAGGATTAGGTTTTAGGGTTTAAATTCTTAGTGTTTACAGTTTAGGGTTTTAGACTGTACGCAAGTGCTTAATTTAGTTTTCTGTTAGTATAAAAGTATTTGATTAATATTTGATGAGTATTTGAATCAAATAGGTCATATTTACTCGGTTTAGGTTTAATTTTACTCCGTTGTATGTATAGTTTCTAAATATTTTATCTGGCCTCTGTGTCCTTAAAAAAAGTACAATATGCCACTGTTAGAAGTTGTAGGGATGATTCCGACTGGTAAGAATTTCACTGTGCCTACTGTTTTTATGCGGAATGAGCAGGCTATGACTTATAGATAGGTCCTTTAACAGATTAAGCATCTATACTTTTCAAATGCTATGTCAATAGAGAATCAAGAATATCTTAACGCTCATGAGCCAGAGGTAATTATTACAAACAGGGAAAGCGGTTTAATGCCTGTGATTGAAGAGGTGTTTAGTACAGCATTCCATATGCTATGTAGAAGGTACATCGATCAGAATGTATTGGCCAAATTAATCGAGTTGATAAAAGATGAAAAGGTGGCATCACGGTTTATAAATGGCTCATAGCACAAATTGTTGAATGAAATCGATGAGTAGGAATACTTGAGGAAATTGGATATTCTGAAGACGAAGTGGTAGAAAAGGCCAGACTTCTTACATTATTTGTTCACTATTTGGTTGAATCCCCTTGCTCATAAAATTGTGAGAATTTGGACAAGTTGAGTAATGCATTTTGGGGAGGAGACTACGAACCGTACTGATAGTGAACATTCAGTCTTGAAGCTATGGCTTTCAATATGCCACGGTGATTTGGACACTGTGTTTCTTAATATTGACTCACTCATTGAAAGTAAATAGCTGACATTAAGAGCACATTGGAGTATTCTAGGGTGAAAGAAAAGTTTAATGCGAAGAGTAATCCGATATTGAGGAATATAAGTAATAAAATGTATCACTTGGCCTTGAAGTAGATATGGGTTGAGATAAAGAGAGCTCCAGAGTAATTGATGATCTGAAAAATAAGTGTGATCACTATATTAGGACATCACACGGCCTCCCCTATTCTTGCGATCGATTACGCGGTTCGAGCATATGCTCCCTATCCAGTTGGTCGATATTGAGGCTCTTCGGAAGACAATAGAAATTGGCAGTTATTATCTTTCATCGCAGGAGAAGGACATGGATATGGATTCTGAGATGCGTGCTCTCACCGACATCTTGCATCAGATAAGTACATGACCCATATCCAAAGTTAGAGAGATACGTCATCTTGCGAAAGGGGTATTAAGTCCGGTTTTGCGCGAAGATCCGGGTATGACATTGACATCCCCTCCTAAGGTTACAACCACGAAAGGGTGACGGAAGACAAACCCAACAAAAAGAGACAAGTTGTATTAGAAGCACTTGTCAACTGCTAATAGAAAGATACAAAAGTTAAGCGATTCTAATTCAGGTTCCAGCTCTGGATCCGGTTAGGGGTTCGGGTTCTGGTTCAGGTTCCCGTGGGAGAAGGAGACCATCACGAGGTCCTAGGGGTATGGGTAGAGGCCATAGCCATAGACAAGTAGTTTATCTTTCGTTTTAGATCCATCTCCGTGTTCCACATTTCCTTATACTGACGCTTTCCCTACTTTCGTGTATCCTTTCATTGAGAATTGGAAGAACGTGATCGGTGATGGAAATTGTGGTTATCGGGTTGTGGCAGATTTTATGTTTGGTGATGAACATCAATGGCCGGAGGTATGTAGACGAATGATTTTGAATTGGAACATACGACAAACATATATCTTTCACTCTTCGGATCAGTGGAACGTGTTTATGAGATCATACATAGGACACAGTGGCAAAATAGACCTCTACCTTTAGATCATTGGTTGGAAACACCTGATTCACTTTATGTCATAGTAAATGCATTCAATCTGTGTGTGATCTTAATTGCACGACTTGGCTCTACGACTGTGTTTCCTTTGTATTTGGTATTTGGATCGTCCTTCAGGTACCTTGGTTATCGAGCTCCTAACAGATCAACAACACTTTTTTAAAGTAAGTGTAAATTAATATTGGACAGTGTGATGGAGGAGGAGGACGGCCCTAAACGGTATAGGGTTGGCTGGTAGGAAGACCCCGGTGCACCAGGGTCATAATATGTACCCAGTCCAAATGGCGCAAGAATCGACGAGATGTTAGAAGTACTGTGCCGTCCCGTCAGACGACAGGATGACGCAGTGACTACACGACCTTCAACCCTACCGGTCTTGTCTATCACAGGACCTAGATCATCTCCCCCAGGTACTCCGGGCTGAACCATCTAAATAAATTCCGAAACATTTTCATCAATAACATTGTTTCATATTTGTCTAATTCATGCCTTATGTTATTTAAATCTTTTTACACGGCACAAGTAATGGATTAGTCTTTATCTTATTATTTAACTTCGTTCTTCATAATTTTTTATTATTTGAATTATATTTTTAATTATGTCAAATCCAATATTTTATTATTTATTTTTTAATTTACTGTATTATTTCTTTTTTATGATTACATTATTTTCTTACAGAGTAAAGTTGTCTGCATATTTTCATAATTTGAATCAATATTGGATTTATTATTCATAATTTCTTATTAATTGAATTATAATTTTTACTTACATGATTTGCATCGGGTAATTATTCATTATTATTATACTTATTGTATTATTTCTTTTGTATTATCATATTAAATTATTATTTTTTAGTACGTTTATTAATTCATTTACGTTACTTTATAATTGATTATTATTAAAAAGGGATAAACCAGTCCAAGAATTGTTTTTGAATCAATAAATTGATACTTATTAATAATTATTCTTATCATCAAATGATTTCCTTTATTTTATTATTATTCACAATATTATTTAAATATCAATGTTTAAATTATTATTTAGTTAAAGTCATGCATTAAGCTTAATAGATTATAGTTATATTTATTACCCCCTTTAAGCACTTCATACTTTGTTACGAACTAATTTCAACCCTAAAAATATAAATTGATTCAAAATATAACATTAATAATTATAACACTTATACTAACAAAATGCCTATTTAAAGTCGTATTATTCATGCAAACATAAGTCATAATTATATTAAAAAATAATTATAAAATAAACCGTATAAACAACTAATTACATAAACTCTAAATAAACAAAATTAAACAACATGTCAAATAAACATGCACCCTAATTTAGTTAAACTCTAAATTAAATAACATAACATAAACAAATAAACATAAACATAATCATAATTTTAAACAAATAACATAATCATAATATGTTACATCCCGAATAAGCACCTCAAAGTTAGCTTAGGTCGCGGTAAGTTCGAAAAAAAGTTTATAAAGAATAGTAAGTACTGGGGTCATTTGGTAATTTTTAGAAAAATTAAGGGAAGAATTTTTCGGTGGAAAACTTTTTGGACATGTTTTAGAATTATTTGGGTTTAATTCTTTAACGTAGAAACTGAAATTTTAAGTTTAAGATGAATTTTTAGTTATTTTTAAGATTTGGGGCCAACGTAGAAGTTTTAGAAAGTTGAGTGACTAACTTACTTGGAGAGGTGGTAATGACATGGCTAGCAAGAATATGTGGGCTGAAGATTGAGGGACACTTGAAAGACATGAACAAGTGGACAAGCGATTGAGTGACACATGGCTGGTTAGTGCCATATGTCTCATGCATGGAAAGCCAAACCATGCATACATGACTATTTAAAAGAATCCAAATTAGTGAAAAAAAAATTACAGTCCCTCTCTTTCTCCATTTTCCCACCCTTTTCTCTCTCCTACTTTTTCTTTAACTCTCTCTCCTCTCTCTCTCGGTCAACTCCACCCTTTCTCTCTCTCTCTCTCTCTCTCTCTCTCTCTCTCTCTCTCTCTCTCTCTCTCTCTCTCTCCCCCTCCCCCTCCCTTTTCTTTCTTTTTTTTCCTTTTCTCCACTCTTTCTCTCGACTCTCTCTCCCTCACTTTTTCTCAAGGTATGTATATGTTGTTTCTTTTTAAGTTAAATATATTTATATCTAGAATTTTATTTTTATTATGAGATTATATTTTCTAAGATAAATAATATTAAGATTTAATTATATATTTATTTTAAGAACCCATGATTTTTAAGGAATTATTATGAAATTATTTTGGAGTTGTTTTCTAGAATTCCTTTTGGTTTAGAATAAATTTAGGGACACCCTAGGGTCATCTTGAAGTCAAAGTTATATTTTTTTTATAGTATTATTTAAATTAAGTTTGGAATTGTTATTTGTAGGTTTAACTTGTATTGCGACTCCAGGTGAGTTCACCAACCTTTTTCTTTTGAAAGAAGATTTAATTATTTTCTCGAAAAGTATATTTCTCTGCCATTGGTTCTTGACATAATGTACAAAATATTTACCGGTGGTACGTTATGGGTTATGCTTAAAATCTGGTAAGTTATTAAATATTTATGTTTTAAATATTTTTTTATGGCACTAAAATATATTTTAAGTTTGAGACATATTTTAATGATGCTTTTATTAGAAATATTTTTACAATTCTTTTATTTTGGATTTTGAGTTTCAAAATTATTTTGGGAAACTATTTTAAAAAAATGTATTATTTCTCTTTGGGAAATAATCTTTAATTATTTTAGAATACCTCAAGGTTTTGAGTTTTAAAATGATTTTGAGAAATTCTTTTCAAAATACTTATTATTTCTTTTCTAGAAATAATATTTTTTTAGATATTTTAAATTCTTTAAAGGTTTTGAGTTTTAAGATTATATTGAGAAAATTATTTATAAAAAAAATATTTATTATTTCTTTTGGGAAATAATATTTTTTTATATTTTATCTTTTCGAAAAAGGTTTTGAGTTTTTTTTAGAGATTATTTTTAAAATATTTATTATTTCTTTTTGAAAATAATATTTTTAAATATTTTAAGTTCTCTTTAAAAGAGTTTGAGGTATATTATTTATTTAGAAAATTATTTTTAAAATATTTATTATTTCCTTTGGAAATAATACTTTAAATACTTTAAATATTCTTATAAGGTTTTGAGATCTAAAATTATCTTTAAAATATTTATTATTACTTTTTGAAAATTGTAATGCCCTACCCCGTAAGTACCTAACATGATTTTAAAATTACGGATGTTATGAAAATAGAATTTGGATCTATATTGGTGGAATATAGTGTTTTTGGCACTTAGTGGTGTTTTGGGGATACTTAGGAATAAGAATAAAATTTTATTATATTGAGGTTTTATTATTAAGGTTTATAAATGCCTCTAAGAGGATTTTGTTTTTAATACATAGCATGTGTATTTTAGAAATTTAAGTACATGATATTCTCATATAAGATTTCCAAAAAAAATAAAAAAAACTTAATGAGTAATTTGCTGCCACCTCCACCTTTCCACCCGTCACCACCACCTTTTTCCTTTCTTTTCTTTCTTTTGTCACTAACCGCCTCTTTGTCTATATATATATATATATATAAGTTAGTGTTTTTTTTTTTATTTTAGTTTTGTGGGCAGGCATGGTGATCTTCCAATTTGAGGTAAGAAATTTTGCATGTACTCTTTCCTTTTTATTTTAGTTAGATTATATATATATATAGAGTTATATAGTATAGGTTTGTTGATTTTTTTTTTCAAGATTTAAATGTTCTTTATGGGTTTTAGTATATAGTTAATTGTGAAATTAATTTCGGAGCTTTATATATTAGGCAATTTAGATGCTACAAGTAAGTGATCAAATTAAAAATTCTTGAGACTATAAGATTTTAGATCTGCTTTTGAGGTATATATATATATCCTAAGTTCATTTCGTAAGATTTCGATATTATTTAGGAAATAAGACTATTTGATCGGTACTCAAGTATTAAGTATTTTCGTATTATTATTTTGTAGGATCTTAGTACCATATCTGTATCCAGGTGAGTCCACAAACTCCATTTTATTATGTTATTTCAAAAGTTACGGGCTATATAAATATGATTTCTAAACTGATCAAATATCTACTATTTTTGAAACGGTATAACGTGCCATGTTTTTCTTAATTGGAGATGCTCTCCACGATGTGTTACATGTTCATTAGAAATGCATAGGAGTGGTGCTCCATAGAGGTGTTGTCTTTTTAAAATAGATTATTATTGTGAAAAAGAACTAGTCTGTACACGGGTTTTCTGGAAATATTTATAAGTTGGAAAATACTTTATTTTTGAAAAGTTATATGATTTGGCATGCATGAATGTAAACATGGCATGTTTGTAAAATTTGCATAAGCTAGAGAATGCTTTGGTCCTGAAAAGTTACATGTTTCAACATGCATGAATATAGGCCTGGCATTAACATAATTGTGAAATTTGCATAGGCATGTGATGACTGGTGGATGAGGATTTTTAGTGCTCTGAAATGTTTATGACTTGAATATGTTATTATGGCCGGGCAATTGGCCTTTCAATTTGTAAATACATATGAAAACCTTATTCCGACCAGGGTTAAAGTTTGTTAAAAATCAAGTGAACGGACGCGTTAGCGGATTGCACAGTACGTGCTAGTCCCCCCGTATTAGGGCCTCTTCCGATGACGTGTACGGGGTTTTTACTCTGAGGGTAAATCCACTTGAAGAGGGGCGTAGTACCTTGAGGGCGTGGCCCAACTGGTATTCACGTGCACATCGCATCATGCTCTACGGTGGGACGGTCGCCTAGTGGAGAGAGTTAGGACGGGCTCAAAATTGAGGTTGGCCCCAGGGCAGACCTGGCAGGTGCCCTAACAGTCTGTAGCCTGTTTTGACCAGTGATATGGGAGTACAGTTGTTTGTAATCGAGCGCTCGTATGGTGTTTGGCTGGTATTCACTACGAGATGCCGGAACTTGGTTCCGATGGCCTCATTTTGGGGAACCGGACTTTGTCCGTAGAGCCCCACTGTTGAATAAAATGTTCTTTTAAATTCGGGGCATAGAAGCTGCGCTGACGTGTCTTGATTTGCTCAAACTTCCCAGCTGAGCTCGAAACCCTCAAGTAAGTTCTAGCATCAGTTTTGTTAAAACATTAAAAGAGGATGTTTTCTTATAATCTGGCATGAACTGCTTTGTGAAACTGCATTATCATTGTTTAAAGAAATCACTACAGCGCACACATACACGTGGACTCACTGAGCGTTCGCGCTCACGTTCTTTTTCCATATCATGTTTTCTTCTAGGATTAGCTCAGGACGGTCAGGGATACAATAAACCGCTGAGGTTCTAGGTGTGAAATTTTGGTTCAATTCTCCCCGGAAGGACATGTTATTGTGTTGCTCTCTTGTACTCGAGCCGTTTGTAAAGTATTTATATCTTTGTATCAGAATTACCATAAGATAAGAAGTTTTCTTGAACCCTATATTTTGAGCGCCTCCTTAGTGTTCATATTGTTTAGTTTTCCTCTGTATATTATATATATACTTCTCAAGTGTTGCCCCAGGGGGTTATGCTCTTGTTTTTAGAATTATAGTTTAGTGCTGAGAGGCACTAGATATCCTACTCAGCCGCAGTTGACCAAGTGGCAGAGTTGGGGGTATCACAACTATTCACATATTTTCTAAATATTCTTATAAAGGCTTTTGAATTATTAAAATATTTTCATAATATTTTTATTTTAAATATTCCTATATTATGATTTAAAAAATGTTGACTATTTGTTTTAAAAGAATATTTCTCTATGGTTTTATCCATATATTACTTTAAATTTTTGAGGTATTTAATAATTTCCTTTCGAGAAAATATTTATCATAATTTTTTGTACGCATCTTGGTATAACTTATTTTATACCCGGTAATATGCTTTAAAGTCACATATGCATGATTTCATGGTGAACCTGATTTTGGAAGATAAATGTTTCGAATCATGAAACTGAAGCTATGGCAAAAAGTTCATCACATGGACAAACAAATACTGCAAGTCATGAAATAATAGGAAATTTCATGACAAAGATGACGGAATTGCTGGAAGCGATGTTGGTAAACCGAAGAGTACTAGCAATGACGAGGCTCTGAAAAGATTCCTCCGATTTCGGCCCCCGGAGTTCCATGGCGAAGTGGAACAAGAAGCAAAGCCAGAGCTGTTTTTCAAACAGCTAAACGACATTTATGATACGCTGCAATATGAGGGCACCAGGAGGGTAACCTTCACCGCTTTTCGATTGAGGGGAGAGTGAAAGACTGGTGGTTAAGAAATTTTTAAGCTCGGGTATTAAGAAATTGTAGACGTGGGAAGACTTTCAAGAGGAATTTAAACAAGAATACATACCGCACTGGCTAAGGGAACGTCGTGAGGACGTGTTCCAGCAACTGAAGCAGGAAGGGATGACAGTAGCACAGTATATTGCAAAGTTCAATCGTCTAGCCAAGTATTGTTTGCGTCTAATAGACACAGAAGAGCAAAAAACCCGTCAATTTGTAAAGAGGTTGCAAGTGGAGCTACCAAGACTGAAATAGCAGACCAAATGGCAAAACAGAGAATGGTGGCAATGAATGCTTCATTCCATCCCCACAAACGACCAGGACAAGGACGCTGGAGACCCCAATATCCAAAGAAGCCACGAAACAGTAATCAAACAGGGAATGGGAACCGTTAAAGTCCTATGATAAGGAACCCTCATCTGAGTTCTACTTACTACAGACATGAGGGACATACGGCAGAACCATGTTATAAAAAGAGAGGAACGTGTTTTCTCTGTGGAAAGGCAGGACACTTTGCGAAGCAGTGCCCTGCAACACAACCTACAACCTCAGAAATGCCCAGAGGAGTGGGACGGCCACCAAATATGGTGAGGCCGTCAGTAGGCCGAAACAATAAGCCGCAGGTAAAAGCCAAGGTCTATACCTTTGATGGGCAACCCGTGAACGGAGAAACAGAAGTAGTTGAAGCTACTATTCATGTCTTCTCTCACCTTGCTAAAGTATTAATTTATCCAGGAGCCACGCATTCATTTGTGAGCATGCATTTCATGAAGCATATCCCTAAAACTTCCGTTAGCATGCACTACCAATTGATTGTTTGCACACCTATGGGAGTAAGTCGGGTCGCAGATGAGAAGTACCCCAATTGTGAGATTTACATAGGAAGCGACGTACTACCTGGGGATTTGATTACCTTATCCTTTGAGGGTTACGATGTAATACTAGGAATGGATTGGTTGTCTAAGCATTATGTGTTGGAATCCGTAGGCAAAAACAAAGTAAAATAAAACTAAGGAAATCCACCAACAGGATCTGCACATACTAGAAAAACCGATTGGATAGAAATTACCCTAATGTTTTGATTGTTCGTTGTGGAGGCGCTGCTTTGTACGCTTCGCCCTCTACTGGTATCCACGCGACGAACTCCTCTGCAAGCGATTGGGATGCTAGCCCCTTCTGTGTTCTGAAAACTGTTCAGAACTGATCCTGACTATCTTGTAATCGGTCGTATTTCGGAGAGAGGAGGCTAGATACTATATCGCCGTTCTATGGTTTAGGGTTTTGTTTTTCTTTAATCAGATAAAGGACGGCTACGAAGGAAAGGTTAACATAACCTTTTATAGCTGTCAATATCAAAACCCTAACTGTCATCTAATGACAGTTTAATCTCGTCCGTCTATTCCTATAATCATCCAACGGTTGGATGAGTAATATTAAGTAATTAATTTCATTTATTCGATTCAATAAAATTAATTACTTATTAACCTACCAGAAAATACAATATGGAATCTAATTCCACTTTTGTATACGTTCAACGAATTTGGACACAATCTAGACACATTGAACGTGGACATTATGCTCATAAGATCGTTTATGCGTATGACCCTGTAGGTTCACTTAACGTTGGCAGTGAATGAAAAATGTCCTAGACATTTATTCACAAAACATAAGCGGCCTCTAGCAAGACATTATGCTTACCAAAGTTAAGTAAATGTAATAATAACCTAGCATCAGATTTAATATTTAGTCCTTTTGTCACACGATATCCTAATTAAGTATAAGGCATGAATCAAGTCATCCTTATAAAACTTAATTAACCATTTACTTGATCACCAGGCAGACTGTTCCAACAAATAATATTAATAACACCTTATTAATACTTATTTGAGCATGGCCATGCATATTTTCCAGTCTTCCTTATCAAGGGGCCCATGGATATCTCTCTCTAAAAAGAGAGGGACAAATCCCTTTCACTATCTCCAATATTCAAGCCATGACGAGAAAATAAGCCAACCAATAATCATAATGATCACCTCATTAAAAGTGATGTTTGACTATGTCAAAACATATTTTTCTCCCCATGCAAGAAACAGTAGAAACATTAGGTCGAAGGACACCAAATATAAAACTGAGAAGAAATACATATAACTTAAACGCATGCAATATTTCTTCTTCACTTTGGGTCATGTCCAATACAATATTCTCAATATGTATTTATGAATTGATTTTATATCTGATATTCATGATCAGTAAAACTTGACCATCAATCAACTTCACACTAGTTTACAAGATGTAATAAACTAGGGACAAATAAGAATAGTATTTTATTAGCTATAAGAGTTTTACTATCAAGTCACATACTTGATGACCAAGAGCATAAAATACAATTCAAAAATACATGCTTCATAAATCATAAATGTGAGTCAATTGGTCTTAGGGCATATGCTAACAATTTCCCACTTACCCTACCACCAATTTGACTTGACTCTCAAACCCATTGACCTAGTATGACTCTCATGCTTAGGTTGTGGGAGTGGCTTTGTCAATGGATCTGCGACATTGTCATTGGTGTCTACTTTGCAAATTTTAACATCTCCACGCTTAAAAATTTCTCGAATGAGATGGAAACGCCTGAGAATATGTTTGGATCGTTGATGAGATCTAGGTTCCTTAGCTTGTGCAATGGCTCCTGTATTATCACAATATAGGTCCACTGGGTTGACAATGCTAGGAATTACACCTAGTTCTGTGATGAACTTTCTGATCCAAACTGCCTCCTTGGCTGCATCAGAAGCAGCCACATACTCAGCCTCTGTAGTAGAATCGGCCACGGTATCTTGCTTTGAACTCTTCCAGCTCACAGCACCTCCATTCAAACAAAACACAAATCCAGATTACGATCTAAAATCATCTACATCAGTCTGAAAGCTCGCATCCGTGTAACCATTTACAACAAGCTCTCCTTCCTGACCTCCGTAGATCAAAAACATCTCTTTAGTCCTTCTCAAGTACTTGAGAATATTTTTTACTGCAGTCCAATGCGGTTCACCAGGATTTGACTGGAATCTACTAGTCATGCTTAATGCATACGAGACATCTGGGTGAGTGCATAACATGGCGTACATGATAGATCCAATTGCGAAAGCGTAAGGAATCTTACTCATGCGTTCTGTATCCTCCCTTGTGGTAGGACTTTGAGACTTACTGAGTTTAACGCCATGTGACATTGGCAAGAATCCTCTCTTAGAATCTTGCATACTGAACCTTTTCAGTACCTTGTCAATATATCCACTCTGACTTAGGCCAATAAGTTTTTTAGATCTATCTCGATAGATCCTAATGCCTAGAATATAGGCCGCTTCGCCTAAATCTTTCATTGAAAAACACTTCCCCAACCAAGTTTTTACACTATGCAAAGTGGGGATATCATTCCGAATTAACAAGATGTCATCGACATAGAGTACTAAGAAGACTACTGCATTTTCTGTAACCCTTTTGTAGACACAAGGTTCATCCTCATTCTTGATGAAATTGAATTCTTTAATTGCTTCATCAAAACGAAGATTCCAACTTCGATATGCTTGCTTCAAGCCATAAATGGATCTCTGAAGTTTACACACTTTACTAGAATTCGAAGGATGAATAAAACCTTCAGGTTGTGTCATATACACATCCTCCAGTAGATTTCCATTAAGAAAAGCAGTTTTAACATCCATTTTCCATATTTCATAATCAAAATATGCTGCAATGGCAAGTAGAATTCTAATTGACTTAAGCATTACAACTGGAGAAAAGGTTTCATCATAGTCTATACCATGAGTTTGTCTATACCCTTTTGCTACCAATCGTGCTTTGTAAGTGTGCACATTGCCATCCATGTCAGTTTTCTTTTTGAAAACCCATTTAAACCCTATGGTCTTGCAACCTTTAGGTGGATCAATCAAAGTCCAAACTTGATTATCATGCATGGATTGCATTTCTGATTTCATAGCCTCTAGCCATTTGCTAGATTCAGGACTATGAATAGCATCTTGGCAGGAATTAGGTTCACCTTGATCAATAAGATCAATATTGTGATCCTCAGTCACAAGAAATCCATATCTCTGTGGTATCTGAGAAATCCTACTAGACCTTCTTGGCCCTTGTGTCAAAAGTTCAGGCTCAGTATGAATATGTGAGTCCAACTGAGTATCCATACTCAGTTCAGAAATGGTCTGCTGTCCTTGAGTTTCTCCAAGATGGATTCTACTCCCACTGACTCTTTTGGAAACAAATTCCCTTTCAAGGAAAATTCCGTTCCGAGCAACAAACACTTTGTTTTTAGATGGAAGATAAAAGTAGTATCCTTTAGTTTCCTTAGGATATCCCACGAACAAACACTTATCAGATTTGGGTGCTAGTTTTTTAAATAATGATCGCTTCACATAAATATCACATCCCCAAATTTTGAGAAATGCTACACTAGGTTGTTTCCCGGTCCATATCTCATATGGTGTCCTTTGAACAGCTTTAGATGGAACTCTATTTAATATGAATGCCGCAGTTTCTAGAGCATAACCCCAAAAAGAAATTGGAAGATCTGTTTGACTCATCATAGATCGAACCATATCCAATAGAGTTCGATTTCTGCGTTCAGACGCACCATTCCATTGTGGTGTTCCTGGTGGAGTTAATTGTGATAATATCCCACAATTTTTTAGATGTTCGTCAAACTCTTGGCCTAAGTATTCACCACCTCGATCTGATCAAAGTAATTTGATACTCCTTCCAAGTTGATTCTGTACTTCATTTTGAAATTCCTTAAACTTTTGAAAGGAATCAGATTTATGTCTCATTAGATAGACATAACCATATCTACTGAAATCATCTGTGAATGTAATGAAATACTGGAAACCTCCTCTGGCTTGTGTGTTCATTGGCCCACATACATCAGTATGTATAAGTTCCAATAAATCGGTAGCCCTTTCACTTTGCCCTGTAAACGGACTTTTAGTCATTTTTCCCAATAAACAAGAATCACATTTTTCATAAGACTCAAGGTCAAATGAATATAAAAGTCCATCTTGATGGAGTTTTGATATGCATTTCTCATTTATATGGCCCAAACGACAATGCCAAAGTAAGTTTGATTTAAATCATTAGATTTAAATTTCTTTGTATTTATGTTATAGATGGGCTTACTAATGGAATCATGTAGGTTAAGAATGTAAAGTCCATTACATAAAGAGGCATCCCCATAGAAAATACCATTTTTATAAATAGAACTTTTACCATTCTTAGTATTAAACTTAAAACCATCAATATCAAACAAGAAACTGAACTGATGTTCCTACTCATAGCAGGACCATAATAACAATCTTTAAGTTCAATTACAAGCCTAGTAGGCAGAAGTAAATCAAATGTCCCTACAACTACAGCAGCAACTTTTGCTCCATTTGCAACTCGTAGGTCCACCTCTCCCTTTGCCAAAGATCTACTCCTTTTGAGTCCCTGCACATTTACACAAATGTGAGCTCCACATCCGGTATCTAATACCCATGAAGTAGGAGTAGACATACTAATTTCTATAACGAAAATACCTGAAGCGGCAGTCTCACTGGCCTTTTGCTTCTTCTTTTCTTCCAAGTAGAGCTTGCAATTCCTCTTCCAATGACCAGGTTCATTGCAGTGGAAGCAAGTCCCTTCCTTTGGTGGTTTAACCTTGGGCTTAGGCTTCTGCTTGCCTTTACCCTTTTTAGCCATATCCTTTCCCTTTCCTTTTCCGTTTCCCTTTCCCTTTCCCTTTCCCTTGTTCTTCTTGAACTGCCCCTTCTGAACCATCAGAACATTAGGAGTAGACTTCCTAATGTTTTGTTCAGCCTGCTTGAGCATCCCATGCAATTCATTCATGGACTTTTCCATATTATGCATATTTAAGTTCATGACAAACTGATCATAGTCAGAGGTCAAAGAGGCCAAGATCATATCAGTAGCCAAGTCATGACTTACAGGTGCTCCAAGTTTTTTAAGCTGATCAAAATACCCTTTCATCTTGAGGACATGAGCACTAACTGAAGTGCCAGGGGTCATTTTGCAGCTATTCAATGCCTTAGTGGTAAGATATCTCTCTTGACGTGCCTGCTCTTGGAACATTTCCTTGAGCTGTTTTATCATCTCATAAACCTCAACTTCCTCGAATTACTTTTGCAACTCAGATTCCATCGTAGCCAACATGAGACATATCACATCGTTAGAATCATCCTTGTGCTTACTATAAGCATCGTTTTCAACTCTAGGGGCATTGTTAGCCGGTTGATTAGGGATAGGGTTCTCAAGTACATATAGTTTTTTTTCTTGTTTAAGGACAATCTTTAAATTTCGTGCCCAATCAAGAAAGTTAGTCCCACTAAGCTTATTCTTTTCAAGCACGGATCGCAAAGATGTGTTTGAATTGTTTGAGGCCATTATCTACATAGAATTTGCAAAGTAAAATTAAATAAATGAAGCATTAAATTTTCCCTGAAATATTCAACACTTGATATAAATCATGGGTATAAAAATTCATTTTATTCTAATCATAAGTAAGCTTTGGCTTAACTCTCATAATTAGAAAAAAAATGTATTAATGGGATTTACATCTACATGTACCGGCAAACTCCCATAAGATGTCCTAGGCTCAAAACTGTTTTGATAGCCTAGTTAAGCCAAACCATTCCAAGCATATGGAAATCACCATTTTCCATCTTCCCCTACTTAGGTAACCATTTATCTCTTGCTTTGGCAATGAGATAAAATGATGATCCAAGCATGGAGAAGTGCTTATGATCATGGAAGGCATTTTTCGACTTAATTTTTTTTTTTTTTTACATGGTTTCAAAAACCTTCTTCCTTTTTATTTGTATATTAGTTCACAAAACATATATAAAAAATAAAAGGAAATAAACTAAACATCACATGCATAATATATATACATCAAATAAAAACGTGTCATAGTATGGCCCCAATCCTATAATGACTTCCACGAGCCTCATGGAAGTCAAAGGTCAATCTAGGTAAGTCTTCATCTCCATGAGCTTGCCTCCAATGTCTTGGCCTTCTAATCTTGTTACATAGGACAGAAAACATACATAGGAATAGGAAATAAAATTGACCTATTCTAGTAAAACTTGATAATATTACATCAACGAAAACAACGACAGGCAGGCCGTATTTAAAAAACATACAACCCATTAACAAAATAAGTCAATCAATTACAAGAGGTAAAGGGTCATGATATGCACCATGCATCTAAAGATAGGAAGAAACATGCAAAGAAACAGCAAGGGGTTTCCATGGGCGAAGTCCCCGGAAGAAAACGGCGGTCCCCCTGGCCAGTCAGCATGCGGGGTCAAGGGGCAGCGCCCTTGCGGGGGTCTCAGTGGGCAGCGTCCCCGGAAAGAAAAACGATTTTTTTCTTTCTAACTCATTGAATAAGTTATTGCTGTCATAAACCCTAAAATCATGCCGCCAGAAATTTTTTTTAACAGTTAAACATTAAATCATGTGATTCTGCATATTAGTTTAACAATTAAATTGCACAGATTACAGACTGTACGCCAAACAATTTGGCAGTAACAACATTCTGTTTAATTAATCGCATTAATAAGTAAAACAGAATATGATATATGCGAATCCTATAATTAAATTTACTCTGATTATTACACTAATCAGAAACCTTACTATAAGGCCGATAAAAAACAACACATGTAATCAAAGCGGTAACAGATAAAATCAGTAAAACTAGTATGTACGAGGCTCTGATACCACTGTTGGATACTGTAGGCAAAAACAAAGTAAAATAAAACTATGGAAATCCACCAACAGGATCTGCACACACTAGAAAAACCGATTGGATAGAAATTACCCCAATGTTTTGATTGTTTGTTGTGGAGGCGCTGCTTTGTACGCTTCGCCCTCTACTGGTATCCACGCGACGAACTCCTCTGCAAGCGATCGGGATGCTAGCCCCTTCTGTGTTCTGAAAACTGTTCAGAACTGATCCTGACTATCTGGTAATCGGTCGTATTTCGGAGAGAGGAGGCTAGATATTATATCGCCATTCTAGGGTTTAGGGTTTTGTTTTTCTTTAATAAGATAAAGGACGGCTACCAAGAAAAGGTTAACATAACCTTTTATAGCTGTCAATATCAAAACCCTAACTGTCATCAATCTCGTCCGTCTATTCCTATAATCATCCAACGGTTGGATGAGTAATATTAAGTAATTAATTTCATTTATTCGATTAAATAAAATTAATTACTTATTAACCTACCAGAAAATACAATATGGAATCTGATTCCCCTTTTGTATACGTTCAACGAATCTGGACACAATCTAGATACATTGAACGTGGACATTATGCTCACAAGATCGTCTATGCGTGTGACCCTGTAGGTTCACTTAATGTTGGCAGTGAATGAAAAATGTCCTAGACATTTATTCACAAAACATAAGCGGCCTCTAGCAAGACATTATGCTTACCCAAGTTAAGTAAATATAATAATAACCTAGAATCAGATTTAATATTTAGTCCTTTTGTCACACGATATCCTAATTAAGTATAAGGCATGGATCAAGTCATCCTTATAAAACTTAATTAACCATTTACTTGATCACCAGGCAGACTGTTCCAACAAATAATATTAATAACACCTTATTAATACTTATTTGAGCATGGCCATGCATATTTTCCAATCTTCCTTCTCAAGAGGCCCATGGATATCTCTCTCTAAAAAGAGAGGGACAAATCCCTTTCACTATCTCCAATATTCAAGCCATGACGAGAAAATAAGCCAACCAATAGTCATAATGATCACCTAATTAAAAGTGATGTTTGACTGTGTCAAAACATATTTTCTCCCCATGCAAGAAACATTAGAAACATTAGGTCAAACGACACCAAATATAAAACTGAGAAGAAATACTTATAACTTAAACCCATGCAATATATCTTCTTCACTTTGGGTCATGTCCAATACAATATTCTCAATATGTATTTATGAATTGATTTTATATCTCATATTCATGATCAGTAAAACTTGACCATCAATCAACTTCATACTAGTTTACAAGATGTAATAAACTAGGGACAAATAAGAATAGTATTTTATTAGCTATAAGGGTTTTACTATCAAGTCACATACTTGATGACCAAGAGTATAAAATACAATTCAAAAATACATGCTTCATAAATCATAAATGTGAGTCAATTAGTCTTAAGGCATATACTAACATTATGCTCGGTCAGATTGCCGGAAGAAAATGGTTAAGTTTACCTGTCCGGATATACCTACCCTTGAATTTCAAGGAGATAAAACCAAGAAGGAAAACCATTTGATCTCCGGTATTAAAGCAAGAAAATTGATCAAGGAGGGATGCCAAGGGCATTTGGCATATTTGCTCAACAAAATAGAAGAAGAAGAACAAATAAAGACTATCCCAGTGGTGAAGGAATTCTTGAATATTTTTCCTGCCGAATTAACAACTTTACCACCTAAACGGGAGGTAAACTTCAGCATAGAACTAGTATCTGGTGCTGCACCAATATCCCGAATGGCTCAGGAGGAGTTGAAGGAGCTAAAAGAACAACTGCAAGAATTATTACGACAAGGCTACATTGGACCGAGCACATCACCATGGGGCGCACCAGTATTATTTGTCAAAAAAAAAGATGGAACCCTTAGAATGTGCATCGACTACCGAGGGTTGAACAGTGTCACTATAAAGAATAAATACCCTCTTCTCTTGATCGATAAATTGTTTGACCAACTTCGTGGAGCAGGTTGTTACTCAAAGTTGGATTTAAGACAAGGGTATTATCAAGTACGGATAAAAGAAAAAGACATCCCCATAACCCCTTTTAAAACTTGGTACGGACATTATGAGTTTGTAGTGATGCCTTCTGGTTTAACCAATGCAACAACAACATTCATGGATTTAATGCAAAGAATTTTCCGTCCATACTTGGACCAGTTTGTGGTCATTTTCATCAATCATATCCTGGTTTACTCACCGGACGCGGTGACACATGAGCAATATCTTCGAAGCGTGCTGCAAACTCTATGAGAACACAAACTATATGCCAAGTTCAGTAAATGTGAGTTCTGGATGGAGAAAGTGAATTTTCTGGGACATGTGATCACACGTGAGGGCATAACTGTGGATCCGGCCAAGGTGGAAGCCGTGACTCGCTGGGCACCACCAAGAACTCCTACGGAAATACGAAGTTTTTTTGGGCTAGTTGGATACTATCAATGATTTATTAAGGATTTTGCTAAAATTACCAGACCTCTAACACAGTTAACTAGAAAGGTTGTTGAGTTCAAATGGCCAGAGAAATTTGAGAAAAGATTTCAAGAGTTGAAGCATCGATTAACGTCGGCACTAATGCTAAATTTGGCTGATCCACAGAAGGGGTTTACCTTGTATGAAAAATCCATTCCTAAACTTTCTAGATAATCTTACCAATGCATGTGGAGAAGGACTAGGGGCAGTGCTAATGCAAGATAGGAAAGTGGTTGCCTATATCTCCCGAAAGTTGAAGAATCACGAGAAGAACTACCCAACGCATGATTTGGAGTTAGCAGCCATAGTGTTTGCAGTCAAGAAGTGGCGACATTACCTCTATGGGGCCAAGTATGAGATATTTACCGACCACAAGAGTTTAAAGTATTTATTCTTCCAAAAGGATTTAAACATGAGACAACAAAGGTGGATGGAACTGCTTGAGGAATATCGGTGCCCAATCAACTATAATCCCGGGAAAGCAAACATGGTAGCTGATGCTCTGAGTAGAAGTGCCAAGTTAACAAGCCTCACTTTAACTTCAACCTTGCAATAAGAGATAAAGGAAGCACAAAGGAGTAATAAGGAATTTCAAAGGTTTAAAACTCAAGTGAAGGCAAAGAAATTAGACGATTTTCAGATCTTAGATACTGAAGGAAGCTTGTATTTTCAAAATCGATTATGTGTACAGAGGCGGAGATCAAACGAAGGATGTTGGAGAAAGCACATAAAAGCCAGTATTCTATACATCTTGGTGAGAACAAGATGTGTCAGGACCTCAAGAGAATGTTTTGGTGGAACGGATGAAGAGAGATGTGGCAGAGTATGTGGCAGCTTGTCTCACCTGCCAAAGGGTGAAAGCAGAACACAAAAAGTCTGCAGGACTTTTACAGCCATTACCCGTCCCTGAATGGAAATGGGATTGTGTCACGATGGACTTTGTGAAGGGGTTGCCACGGACAAATGGTTACAAGGACGCCATTTGGATCATAGTTATTCGTTTAACGAAGGTGGCACACTTTATTGCCATCAATATGACATACTCTTTGGAAAGGCTAGCTCAACTATATGTGGAAGAAATTGTAAGATTTCATGGGGTACTGGTAAACATTGTGCCAGATCGAGATCCGAGATTTACTTCGAGATTTTGGCCTAAGTTCCAGACCACATTGGGTACTAATTTAAGTTATAGCACTGGTGCACATCTCCAAACTGATGGGCTATCAGAAAGAACAATTCAAACTTTGGAAGATATGTTGAGAGCATGTGCTTTAGAGTTTGGAAACAAATGGACTGATAACCTGGTCTAGGTGGAGTTCGCTTACAACAACAGCTACCATTCCTCAATCAGAATGGCGCAGTTAAAAGCTCTAAATGGGAAGAAATGTAGAACGCCTTTATATTGGGATGACACCAGAATTCGCTCCCTTTGGAAGAAAAAATGGTTGGATGCCAGAGTTAGAAGAGGCACAGAAGCAGGTAAAAATAATTCAGGAATGGTTCCAAGCTACAAAAAGCCGATAAAGGAAAATTAAGCCCCCGATACATTGGACCGTATGAGATAAGCGACAGGATTGGTGAGGTATCTTACCAGCTGATATTACCAGAAGAACTATCGGGCATTTATGACGTCTTCCACATCTCCAAATTAAAGAAATATGAACCGTCACCCGAGCACGTTCTGAATGACGATCTATTGGAATTGCAAGCTAACCTATCATACGAGAACGAAGTGTAAAGGAGTTACGTGGAAAGAAAATTCTGATGTGCAAAGTATTATGGAAGCACCATGGCATCGAGGAAGCAACATGGGAAACCGAAGAGTTTCCACATAGAAAACATCTGGAGATTCTAGGTACGTGAACCTTAATATTTTGAGAATGAAATTTTTCTAAGGAGGGTAGAATGTAACATCCTGAATAAGCACCTCAAAGTTTTTTTAGGTCGCGGTAAGTTTGAACAAAAGTTTCGGGGTTAGTTTATAAAGAATAGTAAGTATTATGGTCATTTGGTAATTTTTAGAAAAATTAAGGGAAGAATTTTTAGGTGGAAAACTTTTTGGACATGTTTTAGAATTATTTGGGTTTAATGCTTTAAAGTAGATATGGAAATTTTAAGTTTAAGATGAATTTTTAGTCATTTTAAGATTTGGGGCTAACGTAGAAGTTTTAGAAAGTTGATGGACTATTTATTTGGAGCGGTGGTAATGACATGGCTGGCAAGGACATGCGGGCTGAAGATTGAGGGACACTTGGAAGACATGAACATGTTAACAAGGTAATGGGTGACACATGGCTGATTAGTGTCATGTGTCTCATGCATGGAAGCCAAACTATGCATAGATGGCTATTTAAATGAGTCCAAATTGATAGAAAAAAATACAGCCCCTCTCTTTCCTCATTTTCCCACCCTTTTCTCTCTCTCTCTCTCTCTCTCTCTCTCTCTCTCTCTCTCTCTCTCTCTCTCTCTCTCTCTTTTATTTTTTTTTTCTTTTTCTCCACTCTTTCTCTCAGCTCTCTCTCCCTCACTTTTTCTCAAGGTATATATATGTTGTTTCTTTTTAAGTTAAATATAGTTATAGTAGAGTTTTATTTTTACTATGAGATTATATTTTCTAAGATAAATAATATTAAGATTTAATTATATATTTATTTTAAGAACCCATAATTTTTAAGGAATTATTATGAAATTATTTTGGAGTTGTTTTCTAAAATTCCTTTGGATTTAGAATAAATTTAGGTACAGCCTAGGGTCATCTTGGGGTCAAAGGTATATTTTTCTTATGGTATTATTTAATTAAGTTTGAAATTGTTATTTGTAGGTTAAACTTGTATCACAGTTCCAGGTGAGTTCACCAACCTTTTTCTTTTGAACAAAGATTTAATTATTTTCTTGAAAAGCATATTTCTCTGCCATTGATTCTTGACATAATGTACAAAATATTTACCAGTGGTATGTTACTGGTTACGGTAAAAATGTGTTATTAAAATATTTATGTTTTAAATATTCTTTTATGGCACTAAAATATGTTTTAAGTTTGTTCCATATTTTTCATGATGCTTTTACTAGAAATACTTTTACAATTCTTTTTTTTTTAGATTTTGAATTTCAAAATTATTTTGAGAAACTATTTTCAAAATATGTATTATTTCTCTTTGGGAAATAATATCTTTAATTATTTTAGATTCCCTGACGGTTTTGAGTTTTAAAATGATTTTGATAAATTCTTTTCAAAATACTTTAAAGGTTTTGCGTTTTAAGATTATATTGAGAAAATTATTTTTTAAAAAATATTTATTATTTCTTTTTGAAAATAATATTTTTTTTATATTTTATCTTTTCAAGAAAGGTTTTGAGTTTTTTTAGATTATTTTTAAAATATTTATTACTTCTTTTTGGAAATAATATTTTTAAATACTTTAAGTTCTCTTTAAAAGATTTTGAGATATATTATTTTTTTGGAAAAATATTTTTAAAATATTTATTATTTCCTTTGGAAATAATACTTTAAATACTTTAAACATTCTTATAAGGTTTTGAGATATAAAATTATATTTAAACTACTTATTATTTCTTTTGAAAATAGTGCTTCACGTATTTTCTAAATATTCTTATAAAGGCTTTTGAATTATTAAAATATTTTCATAATATTTTTATTTTAAATATTCCTATGTTATGATTCCAGAAATGTTTACTATTTCTTTTAAAAGAATAATTCTCTATGGTTTTATACATATATTACTTTAAAATTTTGAAGTATTTAATAATTTCCTTTCGAGAAATATTTATCATAATTTTTTGTACGCATCTTGGCATAACCTATTTTATACCTGGTAATATGCTTTAAAGCCACATATGCATGATTTCATGGTGAGCCTGATTTTGGAAGATAAATGTTTCGAGAAAAATAAATATTTTCATGAGTTTTTCAAAATTTGCATTCATGATAAATTTGTCATGGCTATGAGTTTTGCCCAGCGGATAGGGGTTTTTCGATATCTGAAGAGTTTTATGTGGCCGAGAGATGGCCTATAATTTTATAAAAGTAAATTAAAACCCTAATCCGGAAAAAAGGGGCTTAGTATACATTTTTTATCAACATGTCGAGAGGACTTGCACTGTGCGCGGTTAGTCCCCCGTACGAGGGCATCTTCCGAACAACAGTCTTGGTAGTGTTACTCTTGATCTGGATCAAGTTGATAGAGGGCGTAGTACCGTTGGAGGGTTAGGCCCAAAGTGGTATTGCGTTTGACTATGTATCATGCTCTGCGGTAGTGGCTATTTCCTAGAAGGTTAGGTCAGGAGGGGCCCACCAGCTAGGGTAGCACAGGGCGGCATGGTAGGTACGCCAGGGCTCGTTACCTGTTCGTGTATATGTTGTGTGAGGTTGATAAATCGAACGTTCGTACAGTGTGCTTTGGAGTTCAGGCTGTATTGACTACGGAATGCCGAAATTTGTTCCGATGACTCTGTTTAAGGTTCTGGACCCTGTCCGTGGAGCCTATCATGATGCATGCATATTTTTCTAAAAATTCGGGTATCGTGGTAGCACCGATGTGTCTTGATTTACTCAAACTTTCCGGTTGCGCCCGAACCCTTTAGAAAAATTTATATTTTGCATAAAAAGATTTGTTTAGAAGATATTTATTTTCTGGGATGACAAACTATTCTATAAAAAAATAGTAATAGATATAATATATATTTTGCCCATACGGAATATTCATGAATAGCATACGTGCACATAAACTCACTGAGCGTCCATCGCTCATGTTTTCCAAATGTTTCTCCCCTCTTTCAAATGACTTGGTAACCAGAGCTGGCTAGTGGAGCCATGGTGAGCTATTGGGGTCAGTATCATTGAAGTCTTCCACCTCTAGTTAAAAGATTTTGATTATGTAGACTACCGTCTTAACGGCTTGATATGTACACGTCTGAGGAACTTTTGTTATAAAGTTATACTCAAACCTTTCTTTGTTCTAACCTATTTAACATAGAAATACTCATTTCAGCTACTCCCGATTGTACCTTAGTCTTGTATCTTTGTAAGTTCAGTGCTGAGAGGCACGCAAGTACCTTATTTCGCTGCAGTTGACCTAGCGGAGGGGTACTGGGTATCACATAATAAATATAATAACATAATCATAAACAAATGTAAAATAAATTTAAAAAAAGGGACTTTCACCCATTCTAGTGAAAAAATTAAAAACATTTCGATCAGAAATGGGCGATCAAACCCCCTTACTATTGCCAGAATAAGCGCAAGAACAGGCATAGTTTTGCCGGAGCGAGCCAAACTCAGTGGAGATTTTCGCTTGTCATGGTTAAACGCTTAATTTTTGGCAGATTTTCAAGCAACCAAAAATTGTCATTTTTTTTCAATCGAACGGATATTTTCAAAATTTCAACTAATAACATTGTAAATAAATGATTATATATTGAAGTACTAACCTTTTTTTCGAGTTATAACGGTCGGATCTTCCTAGATCTGATGTTTAAATTTGAAGTTTTAGGGAGAAGTAGAGGATTTGTTGAAGAGAGAGAAAGTTTATATTGAAGAATGAAATTTTTGGAATTTTTCGCACTATACATATAGATTCCCGAGTTAGGTTTATTGACCCCTTCAAATATATGTATTCTAGTTCTTGTTTCGTGCATATATCTATTGCCAAATTTGGGACTTCAAACAAAACATGAGCAGGACTTTTTTTGCTGTAATAAAATTGCAGGTTAAAATAAATACCCATTCAAATTAAACGCTAAAACCAACGGAGTGATAACGGCTCTATATATATTTTCGTTTAACAGGGAAAAAAAATAGAAAACTAGCCTAAGGGTACAAGCATACCCACATCCTACCCTAGACCTTGGAGGGTCAGGTCTAGGTTCATAAATTTATACCTAAAGGGTTTGAGTCTGTGTTTGTGTCTATATTTCATTATAAAGGTCTCGGTCTAGTGTAGGGAGTACCGTATCCGTCTAGACCCATTTACACCTTAAGTAAGACTATTTTATTCATTATGCCCAAGCAAGAGCGATAGATGTTCCCTTCACTGTTAAAGTTAGGTCAACTCACTTATAAATATCTTTCGCTTGGTAACTATGTATTTCCTCAAAAGTACCAATAGAGAAAGGCTTATGCAACTTAAGGATTTAGTTACAGATGCAAAACAATCACAACCTTCTTAAATCCATTAGCAGATAACAAGGAGAGACTTAAGAATATAAAACGACAACATATACGGTAGCCAAAACTGAACTACATATGTCATGTCATTTCAAGAGAATCATTTATCAACTTTGCTAATCAACCAAATTAGACGTCAATATATGACGTATAATAATCCAGTGAACCAGCGTTGCAGACAGTTTGTTCGATGCAGTTGTTAGTTTCATAAAGATCACTGTACATCAGCTTTTGTCAAAAAAACAATCCTCCAGCCCCATTTCAACGGTAATACTAAAGGCCCCATTTACCAACACTCTCAGCATATTGGAAACATCTTCTACGTTTGTTACGACCTTATTTTTGCACTACAGAGCAAACTTAACTTCTTTCCTTATTTGGCTGCCGTCTCATTCAGCGAAATTCCTAATCTTTTGTTTTTCATTCTCTCTTTCTGATGGCCACATGATGTACCAACGACGCAATCGTAGCAAATTTATTTGCAAGATTCAATTTATTAACGATTTCTAAATCAGACTGTAAGCAAATTTATAAACATTATCATTATAAAAAAATATAATTCATTTCATCTTCACTTGTCTAAGCTGCAACCACTTTTATGAAATCAAATACAAAAATCTCAAAACCAAACTGTATCAAAATATATATGCATCTTACGCAGATGGAAAAAAAAACTATCAATCCAAACAAAAACATTAGCTGAAGAAGAAATTTCAAATTAAATCATGAAGATAACATTTCCACAACTACATAGCTGAACGTTTCATCAAATATATATATCTCAAAAATGGAACAAGAAAAAAGGAAATTTTTCAACGATTAAAATCAATGATTTACCAAGTCTTCCAGCAAAATTTACAAAGTAAATAACCATATAAATGAGATGAACATACAATAAATTACAGTGATGACATTGAGAAGCATAATACTTTTTTTTATGCGAACACTATTGTAGGCCATTTTGACTCAATTTTCACACATTTTTCCTTTTCTTTTTCACCTCAATATTACCCAATGATGATATGGACTGGACCTCATACTTAAGTGGGTTAGGTTTATTTTCTTTGGCCCAAGATGCCTGGCAGGCCGGGTTGAACCGACCTAGCACAGGTGACCTGGACTCCTCTATATAAGCTCTCTTTCTCACACTTGTTGACCTAATTTTGGAGTAGCCTATTCTCTTCTCTCTTTCCTTTCTCTCTACAGCTTCTTCCTGTTGCTGCTTGTTCTCTGTGACTTCTTCTGTATTGTTGACTGCCGCTAGTAGCCTTTGGCTGACTGTGTGCTTGGTTAGCTTGAGAAGGAAATAACTGAGAGTGAGAGTTTAGATCTTCTTGTGTGTGAAAGCCTTATCCAAAGTTCTGAGGGACTTTCTATTAACTCATGGTTTAACTTAGAAACCGGGCGACAGATTCCGAGTGATAAATCATTTCGGTCGTCCGCTTTCTTGGAGAACCCTATTTTATAACTAAAACCCGTCGTCCGGTTTTATGTTGGTTGTCCGATTTGTTCATCCGGTTTCTGCAAAGTGTTTATCTTGACAAAATCGGTCGCTCGTCCGACTTGGTGGTCTGATTTTCTTGGTGTTCACTATTTGCCTTCCGATTTTTCTGTAACAGATTAGATCTCCTTTTATTATATTTTTATCAGAGCTAGAAAAATTTGATCTTTCTGGTGACTATTGTGATTTCCAACCCGTGGAAGCGGTGACTTGCAGTATTGTTGCTCCGGAGACTGCAGTCGGCATTTCATTTCCAGATCTGAAACCTCTCGGTTTCATTTCACTTTTGTGAGGGCTGTTGAGCTTTGTGAAAGTGACTCAGGGAAGTCTTCACTATTTTCTTTCTCGTATTATTTGTTTTGAAGTTTTTTGTTCAGATTTATTATTTCTATTATTGCTGCTGGTGTCTTTGGTCACGGATCTAAAATATTTTTGTGATTTTTGTTTTTCTTGAAAAACCAAAAACCCAAGCTAGGCTTGAGTCCTATTGAGACTCTAAGTATCTGTGTCTTGCTGTTTTTCTTATTGATTGTAAAATATTTTCTCTTTACTGTTCATGACCGTTGAGATCTGATTATTGTCTGTTTGGGGGGCTGTTGCTCAGCTTGTGTTTATTTATTTCTCTACTTAGTTATCTGTTTTGTGGTTGTTGCTCGGCCGATGCTATCTGCTGTGAGATGTTATTTTCTCTATCTGTATATTACCTGTTTTTCTAGCTGTATTGTTTTTGAAAAATATCAGTGCTGTTGTTGCGTGACAAACTTTTTTATATTTTATTTTCATGCCTCTGGTTACTCTCATTTGTTTGTGTACATCATGTCCACTCCAAAACTTGAAGCGAATAAGTTTGATGGAAAATCCGATTTTGTAATGTGGCATAGAAAAATGAAAGCTATTTTAGTCCAAATCAAAGTTGCACCCAATATTTGTAGCCTTGACAAGTATCCATAATCTTGGAAGGGTGAAATACTTGCTGAAAGACTTGATGATGCACATAGCTGTCCCACCTTGCATTTGAATGATAACGTTTTGAGAGAAATAGATGAAAAAGATAGTGCTTTTGAAATTTAGACAAAACTTGAAAAACTTTATTTGGGAAAGTCTTTGTCAAACAAAATTTATTTAAAGGAACAGCCTTTTGCTTTTAAAATGAGTGGGTCAAAACTCTTTCTGAAAATATTGATGATTTGAACAAAAACGTCTTAGAACTCCAAAATGTTAGTGGAAAGATTTCGGACGAAAACATTGCTATGATTTTGTTGAACACTTTGCATGAGTCTTTTAATGATGTGAAATCTTCTATCTAGTGTGACAGATGATTTGACTCTTTCTGATGTGAGAAACACTTTGAAATCAAAGGATTTGGATTTGCAAAAAGAAAGCAAATCAAACGGAGAGAACCTTTACTTTCAAGGGGGTTTGATGGGAGAGAATCTTTTAATCACCGTTCTAAAAGTAAAGGGAGGTCCAAATCTCGAGATAATAACAAAGTGAAATATTGATAATGCAGCAAAGGTGGTCATATGAAAAATAATTATTTTAAATGGATCAAAGATGAGAAACAAAGTAAACGAGGTAATGGGAGTGATTAAACTAACAAAAGCCATGATTTTGAACCAGATGGTAATTCCATGTATCCTGATCTTTTCTGTGTGTCTCCTTCCCCTTCTTCCTCTAATGTTTTTGATGAGTGGATTCTTGATTCTGGCTGCACTTTTCATATGACTTCAAACAAGCATTGGTCTTCTGATTTTGAAACCCTTAATCATGGAAGAGTTTTTATGGGAAACAATAAGGTTTGTAATATCAAGGGAATTGGAAATATTTTTATAAAAATGCATGATGGTGTGACTAGAAAATTGACTAAGGTGAGATATGTACCAGATCTTAGACAAAACCTAAGCCCCCTTGGTGTTTTTGATACAAATGATTATTCTTATAAATCTGAAAATAGGATTTTATGTATTTGCAAAGGATCCCTAGTCATACTTGAAGGTTTTAAGAAAAATGGCTTGTACACATTGCATGGAAAAACCGTTTGTGAATTATCTGCATTATTTTCAAAAACTATTTCTGAAAAGACCATGTTGTGGCATCGGAGGATTGACCACATTAATGAAAAAGGTTTGTATTATTTGCACTAACACAATCTTTTGAGTGGTAATAAAATTGATTCTTTAGATTTTTGCATTCATTGTGTTCTTGGCAAACAACACAAACTCAACTTTTCCACTGGCACACATATGTCCACCGTTGTTCTTGATTATGTACATTGTGATTTATGGGGTCCTGAAAAGGTACCCACTTATGGTAGCAATGTTTATTTCCTTTCTATTGTGGATGATTTTTCTCGGCATGTTTGGTTTTTTCTCTTGAAAAGTAAAGACCAAACTTTTGAAAAGTTTAATGAATGGAAACGTTTTGCCGAAAATCAAACCGGAAATAAACTAAAGGTTATAAGAATAGATAATAGTTTGGAATTTTGTAACAAAAGGTTCAATGACTTGTGTGCTTTGCATGGTATTGTGCATTATAAAACCGTTAGGCATAATCCCCAGCAAAACGATGTTACTGAGAGGATGAACCGAACTATAATAGACAAAGTTAGGTATCTCATGGTGTCATCCGGTGTTCCTAAGCCTTTTTAGGGAGAAGCTATAAGTACACAGTATACCTAATAAATAGGTCTCCTACCACTACCATTAACTTCAAAACTCCCATCGAGTTGTGGTCCAGTCAACCACCAAAACTGTCCAACCTTAGAGTGTTTGGATGTACTTCTTTCGCACATCAAAAGGAAGGGAAGCAAGACCCTAGGTCTAAGAAGGGGGTATTTATAGGTTATTCTAGTGGGGTGAAGGGTTACAAAGTTTAGCTCAAAGGTGAGCCAGGTGTGAGGTAATTGTGAGTAGAGACTTGATCTTTAACGAGTTTGACATTGCCTTATCCTAAAGCTGAAACCGATCCCTTGAGTTCTACAAAATTACCACAGTTGGGAACATTCCTGTGAGTGTGGAGGACACCCCCGGACCCTGACAAGAGCACACACTAGAACCCGAAAACAATGAAGAGTCAGATAGCCCGGCTATTGTTTGCTATGTAACTATTTTCATTGTCAATGATAAATTTATGTTATTGCATATGCATATGGGATTACCTTTTTCCATAGATAATTATTTGTTGATTGTCACATTGCCGTGTATTCTGAAGTTACTTTTGGCTCTTGGAGCTGGAGACCGTAGTACACACTTAGTTAAGAAATTATAGCTGGAATTCTTTAATAGTATTGTTGTTGATTCCATTTGTAATATGAAATTCTCTTTTAATCCATTTGCAATATGATCATAATTCTTCTTCTTCTTTTTTTTCTTTAATTAATTGATATATGGTACAGTTTATTATGTTGGTTGGCCTCAAACTTGTTTTTTCAATTAACTTTCTTGATAGATCAGTAGATATATGGTAATTTTTTTTCTTTTTCCATTAAGATATGGGCTAAAGATTCTGCATTTGTAATTTTCTTGTTTGAATGTCTTCATAACTTTCTCCATATGTACAGTCTCTTATATATGTTGTTTGGCCTCAAACTTCTTTTTTCTATTAAATTTTTTATAGATCAGTAGATATATGTTAATTATTTTTCTTATTCTGTTAAGATATGGGCTAAAAATTCTGCTTTTGTAATTTTCTTGTTTGAATGTCTTCATAACTTTCTCTATGTGTACAATCTACTATGTTGGTTGGCCTGAAATTTTTATTTTTTATATTTTTTGTTCCTGGTTGATCGTGGAGGATATATGGTTCAAATAGAATGCATAATTTTTTTGTTACTAAAAAATATTTCTAACACTAAACAGCCACATTGTTAAGGATTATAAACATTTGATCTTCTTTGTTACGAAGACAAGGGGAAATTCTTTCATTCCGCAGTTAACCACTAAAATCCTATAATATATTTTATGGTACATTTTGTACTATACTGCTACACTTTTTGCAGTTACTTTTTCTTTAAATTTTATCTTTTATACTTTTTAAGTTTATCTTTTATTCTATGAGAGTTATTAATAAAAATATTATAAAAGGAGGATAGTAGATAAAATGTATTACACGATGTATTAGACAATTGTGACTGACAACTAATAGAACTTGGTTGGTTCTGGAACTTGACTCTTTTTATTTATCGATAAAATGGAAGAAATTTCAGGAAAGGGTAGTATTATATGAATCAATTTGATTCTTACTCAATAAAGGTTATGGGATGGGATTAAAATTTTTATAAGGGGAGATTTGTAGATTTGTAGCTTCTCCACCGAAATTTATTATGTATGGCGAATAATTCCATTTTCACCGATCATTTTTAGTTTCTTGTGCCATGTTTATGTTTGATTGTTTCTTTGCACCACCTTCAAGTCTTTTGATTCTAGATTGTAGAAGGAATATGTTCTTTCTTTCTTTGTGGGGTTTCTAGAGATGTGATTTGCCATCTTTTTCCTTGGGATTATATTTAAGAATGTTGAAAAAAAGGAAGATTATATTTAATTATATGAATTATTTGTTGTCTTTATGAGGGAGCCCAGACTTTTAAAATATATAAATATTTGTTTACATTATGGGGGAGCTGGACTCTTAAAATATATAAATATTTATTTATATTATGGGAGAGCCCGGACTCTTATAAGCTTCGTAATTGTTATATATGTTAGTCTTTGTGTTTAGTTGATTTGTTGTATGGCTATTGTGCCTAGGATTTGTTTGTTTTACAAGGGAAAATCTATTAAAATTTTTTCAAAAATTAAATTTTAAACACTTTATTTCTTAAACTCTGAAGTTAAATAATTAATTTTGGAAAGTTATGACAACATATTTTGGGAGTAATATTTTGATGTACGTGTGTAATAATAAAATAATTAGAGAATTCTTTAAACTAATAATATATAAGTTTAAACATTTTGATGTATTTGCAATACTTAGAATATGAAGAGAGAAAGTCTTTTAAACTCTTTAACTCTAAAAATATTTTTGATGTATTTTTAATACTCTTAAACATAAAAGGTTTAAACTCTAAATATTTCATAAATCACATTTAAACATTTAAACGTATTAAATGATGAGCAATGAGTTCTAATTTTAGATTAGACTCTTGTAACTGTCATACTTCTAAACTATTATATTAAATTAAATGTGTTTTGTGTTATGAAGTTTTGGAGGAAGATCGTAGTTAGATTTGGGGAAGGTAGCGGTAGGACCAATGTTGAGTGAAACATGTACCGTGAGGACATATTTGATGTGGCCGGTCCAGATTTTGAACCCGATGTAGCATTCTACAGTTACAAGGAGACACCTAATCCTGAAGTTCAACGGTTTTATGACATGTTGAAATATGTGGATACACCGTTGTATGAAGGGTGTACAAAGTATTCACAGTTGTCTGCGAGAGTGAGGTTGTTGAACATTAAATCAGAGAACAACATGTCTAAAACGTGCTTCGATCAAATATTACAGCTATTGAAGGATGTACTCTTTGAAGGCAATAAGGTCGTGGATGATTATAGGAGACAAAGAATTTAGTATCTGGTTTGAATATGCCGGTAGTGAAGATTGATGTATGTGTTAATGGATGTATGATGTATTAGAAAGATGATGTTCAAACACATTAGTGTAAGTTTTGTTGCCAAGAACGTTACATGAGAAGAAAGAAAAATAAGAAGAAGAAGAAGTCCAAAGAGATTTCACATAAGGAGATGTATTATTTTTTGGTAATTCCTAGACTGCAGAGGTTGTATGCTTCTAAAAGAACAACTAAACATATGAGATGGCACTCAGAAAGTGTACCTGAGCCGGATATGATGAGTCATCCTAGGGATGGAGAAGCTTGGAAACATTTTCATAGCACTCATCCTGAGTTTGCATTCAAATCAAAGAATGTAAAACTTCGATTGTGTACTGATGGTTTCGCGTCGTTTAGGATGTTCGAAAAACAGTATTCTTCTTGGCCAGTAATTGTGATGCCATACAACTTGCTTCCTTGGATGTGGTAAAAGAATCTTATAATGTTCTTGGCATATATTATTCCAGGCCCTTAGAATAAAAAACATAAGTTGGATGTGTACTTGAAGAATTGAATATATTGTGGGTACCTGGAGGTAACACTTACGATGTTTCAAAGAAACAGAACTTCAATATGAAGGCTGCCCTTACGTGGACTGTTAGTGACTTTTCAACATATGAGATATTATCCTGTTGGAGTACTTCGGGTAAATTGGCATGCCCATATTACACGGAACACATAAGTTCAAGACTACAAAGTGGTGGAAAACAATCTTGGTTCGATTTTCATCATTGTTTTCTGCCTTCGGATCATTAATTTCGAAGGGTTCGATGTCTTTAAACAAGGGTAGGGGAGCAGATAATTCTCCGCCGCACCTCGTCTTACTGGGGATTAGTTTTGGGATAGAGTTCAAAACTTTGCAAAGATCACAGAAACCAGTACAAAAATAGGTAAGGAAGATGGCAAGGGAGTAACTCACAATTGGATAAGACGTAGTATATTTTGGGATCTTCCATATTGGCATACTTTTCTCATTTGTCACAATCTTGACGTCATGCATAATGAGAAGAATGTATAAGATAAGGTCTTTAACACAGTGATGGATGTAAAAGGGAAGACAAAGGACAATGTTAATTCTAGGGAAGATATCCAAAGATATTATAACCGCCCTAAACTAAATTCAAGGGTGCTGCAAAACTGAAGGTGTATTACACTTTAACAAAAGAACAAAGGAAAGTACTTGAGTGTGTGAAAGACCTGAAACTACCGGATGGACATGCCTCTAACTTGAGCAGATGTGTTGATTTGAAGGAATTGAGAATGTTTGGCATGAACAGCCATTATTGCCACGTGTTTACGGAGAGACTAATTCCTATGTCTCTTAAAGAGATGATTCACACGAAGGTTTGGACTGTCTTGGCAGAATTGAGCTTGTTTTATAAGGGACTTCTGTTCTCTTAAATTAAAGTGAGCACACATGCGTGAATGGGAGAGTAATATTGTTTTTTTGTTGTGCAAATTAGAAAGGATATTTCCTCAGTCTTTTTATGATGTCATGGAGCATTTAATAGTTCACTTGCCATATGAGGCTAGGGTATGTGGTCCTGTACATTATAGATGGATGTATCCGATCGGGAAGTACTTGAACCATTTGAAGAAGAAAATTAAGAATAAGGCTAGGGTTGAGGGATCGATATACAATGCTTATTTGGTTGAAGAGGCTGCCACATTTTATAAATACTACTTTGAACCTCATGTATACACCAAGGCAAGAAATGTTGGGCAAAATTATAAGGGTAATTGATCGATATTTTTATAACAAAGTTTTAAACCCAATGCTTGCAAGTGAACAAGATCAATGTAATACGGAGGTATCAGGGTATCGAACCTCAGAGAAAGCTTAACTACTTAAATTACTATCTTCCTAAATTAATTTTATAAAAAAAAAAAAGATTGAAATTTTATTATCTAAAATTATTCCTAAATTAATTAAAACAAATGAATTAAACAAATAAATTAAAAGTAACAAGAGTTTAACCAAATAGATGACTTAGAACCTTGAATCCACCACTAACCTATACAACAATGATTTAATTTTATTTAGGAGAAAATCTTAGACCTTTATGTGGTGATCTAGGCTATAAGCATGGATTCACTAAAGAAATATATTGTGCTTAAATGCATGACATAACCATTAGCATGACTTATTCAATTCTATGACATAAATCATCCAAAATTAGCATGAACTATTTAATTTTGAAACGCACAATATACTTGCAGAAATCACATATCTCTCATACTCAAGACTACAAGAATCAAGCATGGATAAAAATATCAATTAAACTAAACAATTGTTGTACAAGAACAATCACAAAGAATTAATTGCATCAAACCAAGAAGTATCCCAAGATATGCAATCACATAAATATTATAATAAATCCTCAAAAATAAAATAAATCAAGGTCACATGGCTAGGGTTTCATAAAGATTCTAAAAATAAAATTAGTTCATGACTAAACATAAACAAGGAACCAATTTGTTGGAAAAGATCATGGCTTTCTTCCACTTGAAGTTGCTGACTTTGAATTTTCTTAAGTTGCTGCGTAGCTTCTTCCTTCTTCAGCTACTGTGCAGCTGCTTTTTTTCTTCTTTGTTTCTGTTTTATTCCTAAGCAGCTCAACAACAGCTTCGGTTTTTGAAGCTGTTTCTTGCGGCAGCTCGTTTTTCTCCAAAGCAGCCCTTTTATTTATGCCTTTTTCCGTGGCTACTAGGCTGCTTCTCCTCCCTCCTCTCTGCTTTAGCTGGTGCTGTTTAATTCCTTTGCTGAGCAGCTGCTTCAGCAGTTTCTTTTTCTTCTCCTACTTGCCGCTTTCTTTCCTGTTTCTGCGGCTGGCCCTTTTCCAATTTCTGTAGCTGCTTCTTTTTTTTTAGCAGATGCCCTTTTTCTCCTTTTTTCTTTTTTTTCCCTATTTTTTGCCGTGGGCTGCGTGTGGGCTTGCCCTCATTACTCTTCCTTTGCAACAGCCCAGTATTCCCTTGGATCCATTTGTAATTTTTTTCCTTGCACAAAAATATAATAAAATAAATATAATAATTATGATTAATTAATAAATAAATTATTTCTAAAAGCTAATAATTCAAACTTAAGGTGTTTATTTGTACCAAAATCAACTCTATCAGTGATCAATCTAAAATGCAAGGTTCAGTTTTGTCAGTTTGCAGTGTGCAAGGAAGGACAAATGATAAGATAACAACAAGAATTACGGACGATAGAGATTATTGGGCTGCAATGAACTACATTCTATTGAATTGCGATGAAGCCGAACCTTCTATTAAGTAAGTTAATTTAAACACAGTATTACATTGACTCTGTATTATGTAATAAACTATTTAATAATTACATATTATATTGATGAATTTATTACTTGTAGGAAGTACACCACAGAATTGAGGACGTGTTGTCCAAGTATAACCGATGATATAGTGCAGAAGAGCATCAATGATGCATTCGCATCGTGGTCTATGAATAAAGTATGTTAAAAGCTTCGTAATTTCAAAATAGTACCTTAATTCTGTATAACACATTTATAAACTACAGAAATATTATTTGTTTTATTCAGCTAAACAATCCCTTGAATGCAAGAAGTAGCAAATGCCTTAGAAACTTAGCTTGGGGTACTTCTAGACTTGTGAAATCATATAATGGATATTTGGTTAATGAATTTAGGTTTCATACATAGGAACGAGATTCGGGGAGTCCCACATATAATTGTGGTGTAGAGTAAAAGGTGACTATCATGGGATTTTAAAGGAGATCGTGGAGGTAGAATTACATAGAACACTAATTCAGATGGTCGCTCCTTTTAAGTGTAATTTGTTTGATTCTTCGTTACAAAAGGTCTTAACATTCATCATAAATATAAATTTGCGGAGGTGCACATGAAAAGAAGATATGCTGGGGGTTATGTTCCTTTCATATTAGCCCAACAAGCGGAGCAAGTGTCTTTTATCCCATATCCTGCGACTACACGACAAAAGAGTAATTGGTGTACTGTAATGAAATCAAGACCTCGTGTTTTAGATGTCCCTCTAGTTGACATTCCATTTCAAGAAAATGTTGATAGTGCTGAGACTTCAATGATAAATGTTGATATTCAAGACGTTGGGCCTGTCATTCATATGAATCGGATGATTTTCAACGAGTAGATATTCGTGAGAGGAATAGCATTGATAATAAAAATGAGGAAGAAGAATATGAGGTAGAATAGGAGTTTGATGATGAAACAAATGAAGAAGAGGAAGAGTTTCAATCCGATTCTGATTCCGAAATATAGAATATGAAGTATGTTTAAAATATGATATGTATTTATATATATAGTTGTTAATAAGTAATGGATGTATGCTAGTTTTTTTTTATACTTTTATAATGTGTCATTTGCTTGATTAAATTCTAACAATTCTTCTTATTTCTTAAATATAGGTATGATGGTACGTGGGTAGAAAAAGAAGATTACAGTGCCACCGGTAGCAGTAGAGGCTTCTACTTCATTGACCTCGGTGCCCCCAGCGGCAATAGGTTCATCTATTCCGCCAACGACATTGCCTTCTATTCCGGCCATACCATATATGAGTCTGGTAACTGCTTCGACCCCTTCGTTTTCTGTTACCCTATTGTGCCGACCTCGGATAGGTAAAATGGGACTTTTGTCAATAAGCGTCAAAACTTATTATCGTGCCTTTTGTCATAACTTCCCTTTTTCTTTCTTCCTCCTTAAAATGTTATGAAATGTTAAATTCATATTAGTTTTTATAAGTCAAGTCTCATAAAATGTTAAATTGATATTACTTTCTTTCCTTTATTTTGTAGAAGGAAAAAATGGGCGATAATTTCAAACAATCGGATCTGTACGTCCTTCTTCATCAGCAAAGAAAGGGGGAAAATAAGGGGAAGGGGCTCAACTTGCATTCGGACGAGTTTTGAGTAAGTATGTTAATGTAATTTTTAAATTGCATGCTTAAATACTGAAATTCGTTAACAATAACTTATTCTCTTCTTTTTAGGCCAAATTCTTTTAACTAAAGGCGAATGCAGAACGCATGGATGTAGCAACTAGGACAACGGTTCTGAGCGATGATGTATTGATGTTCGAGGCGGCTAGGGGCATCAATAAAGGCCACATCTACGGTTTTGGCAATCGCAGTAGGGAGCTAGGCTGGCGGTACCTTGACACCTTCAGTTTCTTCTGCATCTGGCCCCGACTGTTGTGTTCAGACCATGAAGACATTGATGGGCTATATGGAGCATGCTCAAGAGTAATGCTCTAGTTACATGGAGAATTTTTCTAGGAAGGTTGGCTTGCAGTTTGATCTGGTTCCAAGACTCTTTCTATTTCCACCCAATGGAGCCCGCCTCGTCTGATGCTGCACTTCGTGAACCTCCTTCGAGCGATCCCCCTTCATCTGGTACCCTTCCATCGCAGTTATAGATGTTTTGTACTTTATATATTTCATACTTGTTTTTGTTTTGCGGTACTTTAGATATTTAATTCTTTGGTATAGATATTGAATTATGTTGTTTTTATATGTTAGTATATTAGAATTGATGATGACTTTGGGGCTTTTGTGAATTGTTAATGTTTTAGTATGATTTTGGTTTGAATGATGTTGGTTTTGAACTTTTGTAAATTGCATGGGGGATTATTAGAAATTTAAAAGAAATATTTGAAAAAAACAACCTTGCCGACCGAATTTCAAATGAATTCAATCAGTAAAATTCCTTTTTTAATGTTTTAAAATTGATTTGAAAATATTCACCGACTTATTAACGACTGGAGGAATCAGACGATAAAAAATTTATTTTTATTATTTTATTAAGAAATTACCAACTAAAAACACTTATTGGAGTTCGGCTGGTACGTTAAAAAATTACCGACCAACTTTCAATCAATAAACATGAAACATTGGTCAGTAATATCTTCAAAATTTGAATTTATTTATATCAAAATGAAAAATTAACGACCGAAAATATTGGTTGGTTAGTTTTTCTGATCGACGGAATTTCAATCAAATTTCCTACCTGACTAACAAATACTTGACCGAGCTAACAAATACCTAACCGAGCTTTACCGGTTGGTAATTTGAAATTAGCGACTGATTACTTACTGAATTTCCGGTCGGTAAAGGCCTTTTCTCTTGTAGTGGTTCTTGAAAAACAAGATTGGAAGACATATGAAGAGCTACTTAATTATCAGAGAACATGGGCATGGAAAGAGGTTGAGGAACTCGCAAATCAGGCTAAAGATAACGGGGCCATTTTAACTCGCAACATGTGATAGCCATAGAGCGATATTCTTCTTCAGTGGAAGAACAAGAGATAGTGTGTTGTTTCTTTGATCTTCAAAAAATTGGCTGGCGAATAACCAAGAGAAACAAAAAATCCAATGAGAAAACGATGAGTAATAGACCAACTTGCCCAGTCAAAATCACATAATGCGTGGAGTTGTAAATTGGAATGAGCATGAAGAAGAAAACCTTAGCTTGGAGTAGACTTAATATACCGAAGTACTAAAAGAGCAGCATCCCAGTGGTCCTGTAGAGTCTAGTGCATGAATTCGGATAAAACTTGAATAGAATAAGCCAAATCCGGTAGAGCAATGGTAAGATAAATGAGACAACCTACAAGATGTTGATATAACTCAGGATCAGAAAAGAGAGGTCCTTCCACCTTGCCGAGCTAATGATGTTGTTGCATGGGAAAACTAATAGTGTTAGCACCCAGAAAACCTGCATTCGTCAAAATGTCCAAGGCGTATTTCCGTTGGTAGAGATAAATACATTGATTATTTCATGCCACCTCTATACCAAGAAAATATTTCACTACAAGAAATAGGGTTTTATCAATCAACATTTCGGTCGGTAATAAGTCGATGAATTTAATTTACCGATCGATCTACTTGGGTCGGGTATTTCTTGGTCGGGGAGGAAATTTGACCGAAATCTAGTAAGTCAGAAAAGTTACTGATTGATTTTCCCAATGTACCAACAGAATAGTTCGCTCAATAACTTTTTATAATTAAATAAATTCAAAATTTGAAAATAGTACTGACCGATGTTTCATGTTTACCGACTCAATTTCGGTCGGTAAAGTTAATAACTTATCGACCGAATTGCTACCCATTCTTTTGATTGGTATTTTTTAAATAAAACACTAAAAATAAATTTTATTTGCTGACTGATTACTCCAATCAGTAATCTATCAGTTATATTTTGAAATTAATTAAAAAATGTTCAAAAAAGTTTTTTACCGACCAAATTTAATCGGTAATTTTTTAAATATTTTTAAAAAATATCTAATAATCCCACAGTAATTTACAAAAGTTCCAAACCAACGTCATTCAAACCAAAATCATACTATAACCGAAACGATTCACAAAAGTCCCAAAGTCAACATCAATTCTAAGATACTAACATACTGAAATAAACATTGTTCAACATCCATACTAAAGAATTAAACATCGAAAGTATGCAAAACAAACAAAGTATGAAATGTATAAAGTATTTTAAACAACCAAATTGTCAAATTGATATGTGCATAATTGTCTATATTTTCTTTATGTTAATTTCATCCTTTTTCGATGTTTTAGTATGTAAAAGTGTATATTTTAGTTTAATATCCCTTATTCTTGTCTTGGGTGCCCTCTGGAAGGGAAAACGATGAAAGGAAACAAAAATAGAGCGAAAACGACGAAAATGGAGTCGTCAGGAACGAAGAATCTGACTTACCGTGCGAGGTAAGCTAACCTACGATCGGCAGTAGGTCCTTGGCTCACAAGCCCCAGCAAGATAGAACCCTACCACAGACAGTAGGGCTTGACCTACCGTCAGCGGTAGGTCCTCGCTGGCAAGGCAATTGAATCCAATTAAAACTCTATTTCTTATAATTTTTTCTTATATACAAGAAGTTTTTCTGCAGCTATTTGAGATATATAGATTAGGGTTTAGAATAGGATTAGTTAGGTCTTATATTAGATAATTATATTTAGATTAGATTGAGCAATTTTTTAATTTCGTCTTTTATAGATTAACTTAGTTAAACACTCTTTAGATTTCTACAATTTTATTTCTTGGATTTAAAGAATTGAAGAGCCAATTTCTAGATTTCGATCTTCAACTTGGCGACTGGAAAGACGAGCTTAGGAAATTCAGGACAACGATTGCAGCTTCAATTTCCATCCTAAGCTTTCTTTGACTTTCTTGTTATTGAATTCTAATATTGAATTTCAGTTTTATATAATGAATAGATAGTAATTCTTTATGTTTGGATGAGGGTTGAACCCTAATTCTTGATTATGAAGTTCTTAGTTGAATTATTGAGTTTGATGTTTGTTTTGATATAAGTTATCTTCCAATTGTGCTTGTCTGTAATTTACTTGTAGCAAGATTAGATTATTTGCAAGATTGTTCAGAATTGAAAAAGGAAGAACAGTCTAGGGAAACCAATCGGGGGTGAATTGGGGCAATTGACTAGACATATGATTTTGCACTTTTAGGACCTTTAAATCACCTAATTTTATTGCTCTCATAATTTGTTAGGGAGAAAAGAGATTTTCTTCTAAGGATTCATGAGTAGGGATGCTTTCACCTTGAGATACGGATCGCCCGACTTGAGTGATGACCCAACTTAATTAATTCAACATCGTTTTCACAAAAGGTTTTCTAATTGAATCAGTAACAAAGAAGGGGGATTCCACTATCCAAACTCTTGCTTTATTAATTTTTAAAATCCTAAGTTTTTAATGCTTTCCAGCTGGTCACAAAAGCTTTTCTTTTATTATTTCGTTCTCAACGACCATCTTTTCTTAGACTAAACATTAGAGACATGATTAGTACTTTCTCCTTAACTGTCCTAGAGAGATTCGACACTCGAGTTGAACTCACCTCTGCGGTGTTAGCTCCACTTACATTGCATTGTAGTGATTAGTAAATCTTGTTTTATTTTTTTAAATTCACATCACAAATATATAAAGTATAAAACATCTATAACTGTGATATCGGGGTGCCAGATGAGGGGGAATTGGTCAAAAGAGGGTTACAAAATGCAGCATTAGATGGGGCGTCCTCCATCAAGTCTAGGAATCGAATAGGGCTGCACACTAACCTTCCTAGCAAAATTCTCCATGTAACTGGAGAATTGGTCCTGAGTGTGCTCCATATAGCCCATCAATGTCTTTGATGTTTGAACACAACAGTCCGGGGCAGATGAAGAAGAAACTGAATGTGTAGATGACGAGCTGCCGTTATCCTGGCTTCCTGCTGCGATGGCTGCAGACTGTGAGCAAAAACTGTAGATGTGGCCTTTGTTGATTCTCTTTTGCACTATATTGTTTGTTATACTTGGACAACGCATCCTCAATTCCGTGGTGTAGTTCCTATAGGTAATAAACTTATCGATATAATATGTAGTTATTGAATAACTTATTATGTAATACTTTATTTAAATTAATTTACATTGTCCAGTTGCAAAAACGTACAAGCCGAGAACGTAAGGTTTGACTTCATAGCAATTCAATAGAATATAGTTCATTGTAGCCGGATAATCTCTGTTGTTCATAATTCTTGCCATCATCTTACTGTATGCCCTTCCTTGTACATTTCATATTGACAGAACGAACCTTACACTTCATGTTGATCGCCCTCATAATTTCACCCAACATCTCTTGCCTTGTGGGATACATGAGATTCAAATTAGTAATTATAAAACGTGGCAACCTCTTCAACCAAATAAGTATTGCATATCGGTTCCTCAACTCTAGCCTTATTCTTAATTTTCTTCATCAAATGTTTCCAGTATCTCTTTAACGGATACATCCATTTGTACTGTACTGGACCACATACCCTAGCATCATACGGCAAGTGAACTATTAAATGCTCCTTGACATCACAAAATGAATTGAGGAAATATCCTTTCTAATTTGCAGAACAAAACAGCAAATATTATTCTCCCATTCACACATGTGCTTCTCACTTAATTTAGGAGAACACAAGTCTTTATAAAACAACCTCAATTCTGTCAAGGCACTCCAAACTTCGTGGGATATAAATTTTTAAGAGCAATAGGAATTAGTCTTTTCATAAACACATGCCAATCATGGCTCTTCATGCCTAACATTCTCAATTCCTTAAATTGACACATCTACTAAAGTTAGAGGCATATCCATCCGGTAGTTTCAAGTCTTTCAACCACTCAAGTACAGCTTTCCTTTTTTCTTTTGTCAAAGTGTAGCACGTCTTTGGTTTTGCAACACCATTGAGATTTAGTTAGAACGATTACAATATCTTTGAATATGTTCCCTAGAATTAACATTGTCCTTTGTCTTCCCTTTCACATCCATCACAGTGTTAAAAATGATATCAAATACATTCTTCTCGTTATGCATGACATTAAAATTGTGACAAATGAGAAGAGTGCACCAATATGGAAGATAATAAAAGATAATATGCCTCGTCCAATTGTGAGATACTCCTCTGCCATCTTCCTTACCCATTTTTTTACCATTTTCAGTGATCTTTGCAAAGTCTTGAATCTGTCCCGTAACTGATCTCCAATAAGATGAGGTGGCGGCTGAACTGCTTTGTGAAACTGTATCATCATTGTTTTAAAAGAAATTACTACAGCACACACACGTGGACTCACTGAACATTCATTCTCACGTTTTTCCATATCATGTTTTCTTCACAGATTAGCTCGGGACAGTCAGGGGCCTAGCAAGCCACTGAAGTTTTAGGCTAGGAGTTTTTGGATCAAATCCTCCCAGAGGGGCATATGTCTATGTATTATCTCTCCTAGACTCGAACCGTTTGTAAAAGTTCTTTTTTTTCTTTTTTTATATTATCGTGTAAAGTTTTTGATTTAAAATACTTTTATTTTTACATTAAAATGATCATGAGAAGTTTTGTTTTTAAAATCCTGTGTTCTAAGCGCACTAGTAGTATCTAGTTTACTTAAGTTTTCTGTGTATACCTATTAGTGTTATTCTAGGGTTGTGTTTCACAGTGGAGCTTCTAAATTAGGGTCTAGAGGCACACAGATGCCCTACTCAGCCGTAGTTGACCTAGTGGCAAGGTTGGGGGCATCACAGGTGGTATCAAAGCATTATGTTCAATACTAGGTTTGAAACGTTGGATTTTAGACAAGCTATAAGAGTCAACTGTTTAAACTTTAAAGTTAACCATATGATTTATTGGTTAGTACTGACCCTACGATTTTGTTTTGTAGCTAATAGATGGCAAACCCTTCTCATAGATGCACATACAGGGAGGGCACCCTCGTAGTTGAGCCTAGCGGGACTACGTCATTATCATCATCATCAACATATTCCCTTAGGGAGATCGTCCCAAAGAGGGAACCAATTCTGGTGATTGACCTTTTCGATGATGAGTGAGTAGAAGGATAAGAGATGGCACCAGTGACATCAGGAATAGGGCTTGGAAAATCAATAGAAGAGGACCCTAGTGAGCCCACATCAGACTCAGAGATGATGCCCGAGCCAAAGAGAGTGGCATCGGCAGCCGCTGGGGATATGGGTACCTTTGTAGCAGACAGTTTGCCAGTAGCAGTATCCCCTACCCCTATTCCACGCATGGAGTCTGTATCTTCTTTTCCAACACTACCATCACTACTTTGGGGTGGAGTCAGGGAGCATGAAATCTGTGGCTATTGTTTGTGACGCGAGCAGTGGGTTGAGGCTGCTGGACAACAGATTATGGAGGTAAGAGAGGAGATTTTTCGGGTAGATGCCCTGTTCTATACGGCTCGCTAGACACATCGACAGGCAACGGCGAGGGCCGTTATGCTAGAGGCGGAGCTAGGTCAGGTGCGGGACGCACACGGGGCCCGAGAGAAAGAGAGATTATGGAGCTGATTGACGAGCGGGACTGGCTTAGGCGGTTTATCGCCCAATTCCCTGGTACTACTAGAGATTCAGTAGATAGAGCACGTGATGAGCGGGAGTCCCGGCTAGGATGTTCTAGTAGCCAATGTCCTCAAGCGGAGTAGGTGTTAGATAGAGTACTGGTAGGTTTTGCATATTTAGTCACTTGGATAGGTGCGGGTAGTGTTTTTGTTAATACTTGACACAGTAGGCGTAGGATCATAGATATGAGGTCCTCGGGTTTTGGACATGTATAGTAACCCAGCCATATATTTTTGGGTGGTAGGACCAGGATGATCTGACTCTATCTTGACACTACTTGTACTAAAAATCCTTATTTTGAGTTATATATATGTTTATATGTACGCATTGATGTTGGTGCCTGGGATAAATTCATGTTTACTCGTTGTAGAGTATCTGTAACCTTATATGTTTATTAGTGTTGGAACTTTTTGGTTTTTAGAAACATGACAGGTTCACAATCTCCCAACCATATGGACGAGGCTGTGTCGGAAAGTTCTCAAAATAGACAGTCTGAAATGGAAGAGGCCACACCTCATCCAGAACAAGCCACGCACATAGTAATTGAGAATTTTATGATCAAGATGACAGAATTGTTAGAAACTTCAATGGCCACAAGAAAAAATGAACGAGTACCAGCCACTGGAGCAGATGAAGCACTAGAACGATTTCTCAAGTTTCGGCCCCTAGAGTTCTATGGAGAAGTAGAGCAAGAAATTAAAGTTGAACTGTTCCTTGAGTAGTTGAATGATATCTATGATACCCTTAAGTATGAGGATGTCCTGAGGATAACATTTGCAGCTTTTAGACTTCAAGGAATGGCAAAGGATTGGTGGCTTAGAGCTTTCGAAGCTCGGATACTCAAGAACCAACCACGGACCTGGAACGATTTTCTAGAAGAATTCAAAAAGGAATACATACCTTGTTGGGTTCGTGAGCAACGAGAGGATGAGTTTCAGCAATTGAGACAGGGTAATCTGACAGTTGCCCAGTATACAGCAAAGTTCAATAGGTTGGCTAAGTATTGCTTAAGGTTGATAGATACTAATGAAAACAAGACGCAACAATTTTTGAAAGGCTTAGGAGTTGAACTGCAATGTGCATTAGCTACCTTACCACTGATGGGATTCGCGACAACAGTTGAAGCCATCACGCGAACAGAGATGACTGATCAAGTGGTTATACAGAGGAAAACAGCCATTGGTTCAGCGGCGACTCCATATAAATGTCTTGGACAAGGACCATGGAAACCTAGAGATTTCAAGAGATTCCGTGGTGAACAAAGGACTGGAAATGAAGGCCGACTAATCCTAACCCCTGGAGGAGCCCATAGATTATGTACATACTGTGGACGAAGTGGACATGTGGCTGAAATGTGTTATCAGAAGTCAAGACTATGTTATCAGTGTGGGAAACCAAGGCATGTTAGAGACCAGTGCCCTGAGATGCAACAAGTACCTCCAAAGACGTCCAGAAGGGCAGGCCGGCCCCCGGTTATGAGAGGAGCAACGGAAGGAAGGAATAATAAGCCACAAGTAAAGGCTAAAGTTTATGTATTGGATGGGTTGCCCGTAGACAATGAAGCAGAATTAGTTGAAGGTATGATACAAATCTTTTCTTAACCAGCAAGAGTACTCATTGACCCTGGAGCTACGCATTCTTTTGTGAGTTTGCATTTCATAAAACATATTCCTATACCTTCTGTTAACATGCATTACCAGTTGATAGTTAGCACTCCTATGGGCGTAAATAAGATAACTGAGGTAAAGTACCCTGATTGTGACATCTGGGTCGAGAGTGTGGTTTTATCCGGAGATTTAATTGCCTTACCATTGCAGGAATATGACGTGATACTTGAGATCGACTGGTTGTCTAAACATTATGCCCAAGAAGATTGTCGATGGAAGTTGGTTAAGTTTAGCCGACCGAGTATGCCAATCCTGGTGTTCCAAGGAAGCGAACAAAATAGGAGAATCTCTTTTTGTCTGGCATGAAAGCCAGAAAGTTACTATGGAAAAGATGTCAAGGGTCCTAGCATATTTACTCAACAAGCCTAAGGAAGAGGTAAAATTAGAAACAGTACCTGTAGTAGGGGAGTTTGTGGATGTTTTTCCTGAGGAATTAATGACGCTATCCCTAGATCGAGAAGTGGAGTTCGACATAGAATTGGTACCTGATGCTAAATAAATATCTCAAACTCCATATCGGATGGCACATGAGGAACTAAAAGAGTTGAAAAAGCAACTACAAGAACTGTTGCAGCAAGGATACATTCGTCCAAGTACATCTTTTTGGGGTGTGCCAGTTTTGTTTGTAAAGAAGAAGGATGGAACCTTCAGGATGTGTGTAGATTACAGAGGATTGAATAGTGTAACAGTCAAGAACAAATACCCACTAGCCCTCATTGATGAGTTATTTGACCAACTCCGAGGAGCGGGATGTTTTTCAAAATTGGACTTGAGGCAGGGGTATTATCAAGTCAGGATAAGAGAAAAGGATATTCCAATGATGGCTTCCAACACACGATATGGGCATTACGAGTTTGTGGTTCTGCCGTTTGGATTAACTAATGCACCTGCGACATTTATGGATTTGATGCATAGAGTTTTTAGTCCTTACCTGGATAAGTTTGTGGTGATTTTTATTGATGATATTCTTGTTTATTCACCCAACCCTGAAGCTCATGAACAACATCTTCGAAAAGTTTTGTAAACTCTAGGGAGCAAAAGTTGTATGCTAAGTTTAGTAAATGTGAGTTCTGGATGAGACAAGTTACTTTCCTAGGACATGTTATCACCTAGGGAGGAATCTCGGTGAATCTGGCGAAAGTAGAAGCACCACTCGAAGTACGTAGTTTCTTGGGTATGGCGGGATACTATCGGAGATTCATAAAAGACTTTTCAAGGATTGCTGGACCTCTAACACAATTAACCAGAAAAGCAACTAAGTTGAGTGGACGGAGAAGTGTGAGTTTTCAAGAATTGAAGAACCAACTGACGACGGCACCAGTGTTAACATTACTCGATCCGAATAAGGAATTTTCATTCTATACCGATGCTTCAGGGGAAGGTCTAGGAGCTGTGTTGATGCAAGACAAGAAGGTTGTCGCATATATTTCAAGAAAGTTGAAAGATCATGAACGGAATTATCCGACACACGATTTGGAATTAGCAGCCATCGTGTTTGCACTTAAGAAGTGGCGACACTACATGTATAGGGCTAAGTATGAGATATTCACTGATCATAAGAGTTTAAAGAATCTGTTTTCTCAAAAGGACTTGAACATGACACAACGTCAATGGATGGAACTGCTGGAAGAATATCGATGCCGGATTAACTATCATCAAGGAAAGCGAATGTGGTGGCCGATGCATTGAGTAGAAAACCAAAGATATCAAATCTTAGCTTAACATCACTCTACAACAGGATATTAGAAGCACCCAAAAGAATAATAGGGAGTTCCAGGAGTTTAAAAACTGTGTGGAAGCTAAGAAATTGGAAGATTTTCGAGCATTAGAAGTTGATGGGAGCCTTTACTTTCGGAATCGGTTGTGTGTACCCAATGATACTGAACTTAAGCATAAGATTCTAGAGGAAGCCCATAGAAGTAAGTATTCAATACATCCTAGAGAGAATAAGATGTATAAAGACTTAAAGCAAAGGTTTTGGTGGAAGGCAATGAAGAGAGAAATTGCGGAGTATGTAGCAGCCTGTCTTACATGTCAAAGGATCAAGGCGGAACATCAAAAGTCAGCAGGACTACTACAACTGCTACCTGTTCCCGAATAGAAATGGGATCATGTGACAATGGACTTTGTCACAGGATTGCCCCGGACCAAGGGATATAAGGATGCTATCTGGGTAATCGTTGATTGTTTAACAAAAGTGGCTCATTTTATTGCCATTAATATAACATACCCTTTGGACAAGTTGGCACAGATTTATGTAGATGAGATTGTCCGACTTCATAGGGTGCCCGTTGATATTATATCCGATAGAGACCCAAGGTTTACCTCAAGGTTTTGGCCTAAGTTCCAGGCAGCTATGGAGACCAATCTAAGTTATAGCACCACAACACATCCCCAAACCATTGGAAAGTCTAAAAGGACAATTCAAACCCTAGAGGATATGTTAAGAGCTTGCACCTTAGACTTTGGAAATAAGTGGGTTGACAATCTTGCTTGTGCCGATTTTGCTTATAATAATAGCTACCACTCTTCGATAGGAATGGCACCGTTTGAAGCATTAAATGGTAGAAAATGCAAAACACTTTTGTACTGGGATGAAGTTGGAGTTCAATCCCATTGGAGACCAAACTTGATGCCAGAATTGGAGGAGATGCAGAAACAAGTTAAGATAATTCAAAATCGGCTTCAGACAGCTAAAAGTAGACAAGAGCTATGCTGACAATCGAAGAAGGGATCTGGAGTTTAGTGTGGGAGATCGAGTTTTCTTAAAACTTACACCACATCGCGAAAAGCGGAGGTATCCGAGGAGAGGAAAGTTAAGCCCCCGATATATCGGACCGTTTGAAATTATTGACAGGGTTGGTAAAGTGGCATATCGGCTCGCCCCTACCAAATGAACTGATGGGTATACATGACGTATTCCATGTATCACAATTAAAAAAGTATCATCCTACACCTGATCATGTTCTCAATGATGACCAATTGGAATTACAAGCCAATCTGTCATATGAATAAAAACCAACTGAGATTATAGAACGAAGCGTAAAAGAGTTACGCGGGAGATAGATTCCAATGTGTAAAGTGTATGGAGACGTCATGGGATTGAAGAGGCAACCTGGGAAATAGAGGAGTACTTGAAGAAAAAGTATCCAGAGCTTATAGGTACATAACTATTTAATTTCAAGGACGAAATTTCTTTTAAAGAGGGTAGAATGTAACGCCGTACCCCATAAGCACCTAGCATGACTTTAAAAGTACGAACGTTACGAAAATAGAGTTTGGATTTATACTGTGGGATATAGTGTTTTTGACACTTAGTGGTATTCCGGAGATATTTAGGAATGAGAGTAAAATTTTATTTAGGTTTTATTATTAAAGTTTATAAGTGCCTTTAAGTGGATTTTATTTTTAATGCCTAGTGTGTGTACTTTAGAAATTTAAGTACTTAACATTTTCATATAAGGTTTCCAAAAAAAAAAAAAACTTCACCATTAAGAAAACATTCCGCCACCTTTCTAGCCACCCGTCACCCCACACAAATTCTTCTTCTTTTTCTTCCCCCTCCCCCCTTCCCCAACCGCCATAATGTATACTATATATATGCATGGCTTGTATGCCATTTGTTTTGGCAATGAAAAAGAAAGAAAAAAAAAAGAGAAACCTCAGGTTAGTATTCTTTTCTTTTTTTTCTTTTGTTTTATTTTATTTCCACTCCCATTAAGATTATATAAGTATATAGGTATATATATTTTTTAAATTGGTTACTTATTTTAGGATTTAAATTTTTTAAATGAATTTTTAGTATATAGTTAATTATGGTTTCTTGGGAGAGTGTATTTTTTTTAAGAGTATAGGATTTTCGATCTTTTAAAAAATTATTATAAGTATATATATATCACTATATGGGTATATATATACATCCTAAAGTTCATTTCGTAGGATTTCAATATTATTTAAGGAATAGGACTATTTGATCGGTACTCAGAGTATTTTCATATTATTACTTTGTAGGACCTTAGCACTAGATCTACATCCAGGTGAGTCCACAAACTCCATTTTATTATGTTATTTCAAATTCTACAAGACATATAAATATGTTTTTTTACGAACCATCACAAAATATTGCTATTTTTGGAACGATATCACTCAGCGCGTTTTTTTTGGAGATGTTCTCCACAATGTGTTACGTGCTCCCTAGAAAAATGCATAGGAGCGGTGCTCCATATAGTTGTTTATTTTAAAATAGACTATTACGGTAGTGAATAAGAAGTTTGTTGTACACAGGTTTTTCTGAAAATATTTATATGTTGGAAAATGTTCTAGCTTGAAAAATTACGTGTTTTGACATGCATGAATATAGATCTGACATTGGCATACTTGTGAAATTTGCATAAGCATATGTGACTGGCGGATAAGGATTTTTACTACTCTGTAATGTTTATGACTTGAATCTATTGCGATGGCCGGGCAAATGGCCCTTCGGTTTGTAAATACATATGAAAACCACATTTCGGCCAAGGTTAAAGTTTGTTAAAAATCAAGTGAACGAACGCGTCAGCGGAATGCACTGTACATGGCTAGTCCCTAGTACTAGGGCCTCTTCCGATGATGTGGACGGGTTTTGACTCTGAGGGTGGATCCACTTGAAGAGGAGCGTAGTACCTTGAGGGCGTGGCCCAACCGATATGTACATGGACATCGCATCATGCTCTGCGGTGGGACGGTCGCGTAGTGGAGAGTCAGGAGGAGCTTGAAACTGAGGTTGGCCCCAGGGCAGACTTGGTAGGTGCCCTAGGAGTCTGTAGCCTGTTTTGACCAGTGATATGGGAGCACGGTTGTTTTGTAATCGAGCGCTCATATGGTGTTTGGCTTTGTGTTGACTACGAGATGCCGGAACTTGGTTATGATGGCCTCGTTTTGGGGATCCAGACTTTGTCCGTGGAGCCCCACTGTTGCATTACATGTTCTTTTAAATTTGGAGCGTAGAAGCTACGCTGATGTGTCTTGATTTGCTCAGACTTTCCAGCTGTGCTCGAAATCCTCATGTGGGTTCAAGCATTAGTTTTGTTAAAATAATAAAAGAGAATGTTTTCTTATAACATTACATGAACTGCTATGTGAAACTGCATCATCATTGTTTTAAAAGAAATCACTAAGCACACACACACGGACTCACTAAGCGTTCGCGCTCACATTTTTCCATATCATGTTTTCTTTTCAAATTAGCTCGGGACGGTCAGGGGTCCATCAAGCCACTGAAGTTTTAGGCCAGGAGTTTTTGGATCAAATCCCCCCATAGGGCATATGTCTATGTATTATCTCTCCTAGATTTGAACCGTTTGTAAAAGTTCCTTTTTTCTTTTTTTATATTGTCATGTAAAGTTGTTGATGTAAGATACTTTTTTATATATTGAAACGATCATAAGAAGTTTTTTTTAAAATCCTGTGTTCTGAGCGCACTAGTAGTATGTAGTTTACTTAAGTTTTCTGTGTATACCTGTTAGTGTTGTTCTAGGGTTGTGTTTCATTGTGGAGCTTATAAATTAGTGCCGAGAGGCACGCAGATGCCCTACTCAGCTGCAGTTGACCTAGTGGCAGGGTTGGGGGCATCACAAACAACGTAATGAAACCTTATCCAATCAAAATTTCCATATACGTTTCAGTTCAGAAGGACTCACAACAGCAAAAGAATGTTCAAGAATGTTACACACTTAAAGACCAAGAATCAAATTGAAAGTCAATAAGTTATCCAAGACCAAATTCGCAAGAACTTTCTCCCATGAGGTCTTTGACATGAAAGTATAAGGTTTTTTATTTTTAGAATCCCAAGACTTTCCAAATTCCTCTTCATATTCAAATTTCTTCAAGAACTCTTTAAAAGGTAAGTGATATAACAAGGTACCACTAGATTCATGTTTCATAGTAATAACAAATGAGTTCTTGTTTGGAACTAACAATCCATCTAGAAAAACATCTTCCCAAAGAATTTCAATGAAAATTTTAAAATAACAAAGATGTTTCTCAACAAAATTCTTCAAAAGTAGTTCCACAAAATCTTTTCTCAAGATGGTTTTCACAAAAAATCCATGACAAACTTTAAGTATTCTAAAACCATCTTTCTTCTTGTTTTCATAAATTAACAAAAAAATAGACTCCTTGAAATGAAAATGGTAGAATTGAAAAGTAAGAATATTTTCAATCAAGAAAGCATTCAAAAATTTCAATCTAATTAGGATCCTATGATCATCATAAGGATTTTCAAGTTGAATCTTCACATTCAAGAAATGGTTTTCGAAAGGAGCAATTCCATTATGGGCAATCACAAAGTTTCAAAGAAGGGTATCATATAAGAATAAGTTTCAACAAATTCTCCTTATAGAGTTATCAATAAGATCTTCAATCAAAGAACACAAATACCCTTCAACTTTGTTAACAAGAAATTTTTCAACAAATGAATAAAGTTACTAGGAATCATGCCCCGCATAGGTGTCCAAGAAGAAAATGAATCAACAACCAAAGAAATATTATCAAGAATATCATGCCAACACTCACGATCAAGACAAGATTGTTCAAGTTTAGCATCTCTATTCAACAATTGATTCCAAAAAGAGTCATGTAAAGGTAACCAATTAGACAAATCAAAAGTTCGAAAGATAGTACATAAAGTTCCCACTATGGTCTCATGGAAAGCATAAGCATTTAAGATTAACTTTAACTCCTTAAAATAAAATTCAAGGTAAGAAAGAGATGAGTTTATAAGAAAGCTTCCGTTTCCGGAATTCCTTTTCTTCAAATAGTGGACGTGTTTTTGATATACGATTTTATCTTGTTTCAATTTTATTTATTATTCATGATCCGGAAAGGCCCCGGTGAGATAGTCGGTGATGCTAACAAATCAGCAAGAAAGTTCCAAAAAAGAGGGCTATCTGTGGTTTCCTTCTTGAAGATAATGCTTCAGAAGCTAGACTAGAACAAAAAGCGGAATCATGGGTCGGAGAAGCAGCTAATAAGAGGCTAGTAGCCCTTATCAGTATAATTTGCTTCGCTTAGAAGCACTCATTTTCCACCTATCTTTCTTTGGTCTTTCATATCTAGCATAAAAGAAACTTCTTTAGATTCCAAAAATTCACAAATATTAGTGTCACTAATTCTAAAATAAGAACCCATTTGGTGGTCAAACTCCTTCCACAACAAGAACTCCTTATCATGCAAATGAAAGAATTTGAAACCAAAAGCCCTTTCTAACAAAGTTTTAAAAGTTATCTCCAAAAAGGAGAAAATTAAGCCCATGCCACAAATGCTCAAGTAATCCCTTCTCAACCAATAAAAGGTTTCTCACAAGAATTTTCCCAACAAGATTTTTCACATAAGTATCAAGAGAAGTCAACACATATTGAGAATGTTCAATTACTTCCTCTTGAAACTTAACACAATGATCACCAAGTAAAGAAAATAATGACCCATCAAATCCATAAGATTTGTTTTCAAGAAAACCGAAGGTATGATGGTTAGCAACCCCTAAAGAATCAGAATTATTCCATAAATCAACATCATGTGAAATAGAATCAAGAATAACATGAAACAAGTCTTGAACCACTAAGAGATGAGTTCTATCAGGATCAATAATTTGCTGGAGCACAATAAAGAATAGAGAATGATCTTTTTATCCCATGACATCACTAAAGAGAAACCTAACTACCTCATAGCGAGGATAAGAAAAGTGACGAGAATAGGAGGTAGACCGTGCAAGATTAAAATCAGGAAAAACATACCCATTTAAGAACAATTTTAACTCTTTAAAGGAAAACACAAGGTAAAAGAGGAATAGGTTTGAAGGAAAACTCATTGACAAATCTCTATAGCATAAGAGTAGTTTTCCTCCAACGCTTGCGCCTTGGCATTCGAACTCCATAGTATGTCTCCTTCTACTCATTGATGTTAGGGTGCAAACATGTTGGAGAGAATTCCTATCAAGATCAAGTACAAAAGAGCAAGATTTAATCTCCTTAAAAAAATGACCAAAACATGAGTATGAAGATGGAGGAGGAAAGCATATTATATCGAAGGAGTACTAGTCCATCTTCCCGTCATTTTCCATGTTTTGCCTCCAAAATTTCTGCACACATGAAGAATCTTTAACAAGAAAAGAGTTAATTTTGTTAGTTAGAAAATTCACTTCCTCGCTCTTTTCAATGGCAACTATCTCTTTTTCTTGTTGCTCTTCTTTATATCTCTCTTGATTTTCCATAAGACTCTTATTTTCGCTTTCTTGCTCACTTTTCTCAAACTCACTCTCTTTTTCTTTGGAGCGCCCATCTTTCTCACTTTCTCTTGAAAGATTAGAATAAGAATCAAGAATACTTAATCTCTCAACTATTCTCTCCTCTTTTTCCACTCTCTTTTCTTCTTTAATTTCGCCCTTCTCTTGTTCAATGTTCTTCTCATTCTCAAATATCCTTAACCTCTCCTTCAACTTCTTTTACTCTTCATATACTTGATAAGGTGCCAAGGACTTAAGGGTGATTTTTTTCCATTTCTAGTGATGTTGGTAGCATTCGTGCCTTCATCATGTTTAGCATCGTACATCCAAGGCTGTCCTAATAATAAAAGTGGCTCGCTCACATGGGTGCTACATCACATAACACTCAATCTTTAAGTAACCCCAAGGAATAGGCACCAATACTTGCTTGTTAACTTTAACTTCAACACTATCATATGACCATTGACATGCATAAGGTCTAGGATGATGAAGAAGGGGCAAACTTAGCTTCCCTACTAGATAAGTACTAGCCACATTAACTTGACTACCACTATCTATAGCAAGAATTATAATCTTATCGAGCATCTTGCACTTAGTATAGAATGATTGATCTTTTTGGCATCCACTCACATAGTCATTTTCATCATAGCCTTCATCCTTGTAACACTTACACTTTACTCTTGCAAGCTTGTAATAAGCTATCTCTTGTTTTCCTACTGCTTCCATCCTTTGCCATGCAGAGTTAGTCCAAGTATACCCCGTTTAATGGCTTGTTAAACTTGTACAAAATATTAGAAAACAAGAAGTAAGGACCTCGCCACTCCCTAAGTGTATCGCTCGATGGTAAAGGCTTTCAACTCTCATGTTTGCGCTCACTCTCTATGGCTTTTATATCAATGTGCTCACCCTCTTGCCTTTTTTGTTTTCCTCACCAATAAAGTTATCTAGTTCTAAAGTTTCCAAGTTATAAGAAATTTCCAAAGCAAAGATCATGCAAGTAACTCTTGATAGATAAGAACAAAGAATTCAAAGAGAAATTTTTCCGAGCATGTGGAAGGCATAGAATGCAAAGAAAAATTCAAGAGTATGAGTCAAGGAATGAGTCTAATTTCTACAAAGAGATCAGAAAATCACTTAAAAATATACCCAAAGAAGTTGCAAATTCAAACAAAGAAAATTGAAAGCTTAATTCAAAGATTTCATGAGTACTACGAAAAATTTTTAGAAAACAAAGCAGCAAGACATTTCATCACAAAAATCGCAATAACTCAGTGATGTCAGCTCCAAATAAATTCAAACAAACTTAAAAAGATGCATGACTCGAAGAGGATGAATTTAGGTACAACTTTCGTCCAATTTGATGGAATATATAACACAAGATATAGACAGTTTTAATCTACATGTTCTCAACAGTCGCGATTTCTGAACAGTTTGCAAGTTTGCATTCAATTGACCCACCAAATCAAATCCAAATCAGGTCAAATTTATTTGTAAAGAATCACAACTCAACAAGGATTCACACTGGACAGTTTCACGCAATTGTAACCTCATTTGGTATGCTTTCTATCACATTCTTTGCACATGTAATTTTCTGTACGAAAAATTTCCAGATTGCTTGCCTTTTCTAAAATACTTTCAATAGCTTTTTTCTTAAACACAAAATCAACAATTAAACACGTAAAAATTCACCTCAAAGAGATCTTTTCTCTAATACCACATGAGAGCTTTTCTCTGATACCACGTGTTATGATCTTTCAAAGCTTCCTTGAAGATCATTTACTCCCAAGATCAACTCCCTTCTAGAGGTTCCCTTTTGATGTTTTTTTTTGGAGAAATTTGAAGAACAAAGAATACTTGCAAGAAAAGAACTAACAAAGAAACAATTAATATTCTTATACTTGAGGGAAAATCAACAAGAATATAGAAAGTCTCTACTATCTTTCAACTCCAAAGAAGAACCTAAACCCCAAGCAACACCAACAATGGAGTTAGCACCTCAAGGAGATATTAGGATTTGGAAATTAGACTAGAACTCTTGAATGTTTGATTCAAGAAATTCCTTGCCTTTAATTTAGAAAGGAAAAACCTTAATTGTACAAGAAAGAAGAAGAAATCTATGAACCCTAGTTTTCTCTCTTGGAAAATTTTCATTCTATCAAGCGTAGCCAAAATGGCTGCCAAAGAGAGTATTTATAGTACGTCCCACAATTTCCAACCATAGGTATTAGACTAGCTTAAGAGAGTTTAGAAGGTGCTTGGACCACTTAAATACAAATCAAAACAAGTTTACAAACAAAATGAATAGTTAAGGAAGTTAAAAACTTCCCAACTCCTCCTCCAACCGAGACCTACCAGTGACGGTAGGTCCTGACCTACCGTCTATGGTAGGTCATTTTTTCTTAAGCTCCTTTGCAACTAGAACCCTACTGGCGACAGTATGGTAGACCCTACCGTCGGTGGTAGGGTGTAGAAATACTCCCCCTTTTGTTTATGAAGCTTTCAACCCCTCTAAGCTTGCTCCTTAGTTTCTTCCATTTGTACCCTTAGAAATAGAAAGGTTTTTAATACTTCAATCGTCCCTTGCATCACTCTACGGTTTCTTGTGCATCCCGGGTTATACCAATCATCCTTCCAATACAATATACATCCATTAATGCATACATCAATCTTCACCACCGACATATTCAAACTAGATGCTACTTCATCTGGTCCCAATCATCCACCACCTTATTTCCATCGGGGAGTACATCCTTCAACAACTTTTTATTTGATCAAAGCACTTGTAAGACATATTGTTCTCTGATGTAATATTCAACAACCTCGTCGTCACAAATAATTTTGAATACTTTGTACACTCATCATACAACAGTGTATCAACAGATTTCAACATGTCATAACATCGTTGAGCCTTCTCGTAGTTGTAGTACGCTTGACGTGTTCCATATTGTTGTACTATATTTACATATATTATTTTCGTCGTTTTACAATGTTTTTAATATATAAAATGTATAATTTACACCATTTACCTCTATTCTTCTCTTAGGTGATTTCCAATGAAGAAGATGGAGAATAAGATCAAAACAGAGTGAAAACAGAAGCCTCAGGCAACAAGATAGAAGACTTATCGCCGGTGGTAGGCCAACCTACTGCACACGGTAAGTCCAGGAGTCAAAAGAATATCCTAGCATAAGCCTACCACAAACGGTAACCTAGACCTATAGGACGATGTAGGTCCCGAGAAGTTTAGCAATCCTTAGACAGAACCCTACCGCAGACAGTAGTGTTGGACCTTCCCGTCACAACACAGTTAATTCATTTTTTGTGTTATTTATGCAATTTTTCCTCTTTTTTCATCATAGAGCAGTTTCTAGGTTAGAGTGAAGGAATTAGGGGTGAACTTTGGCAAGAAAAACCCCTCAATTCCTCTGCAATTAGGTAAATTCTCCATAATTAACATCAAATTGAAGCTCTTAGGTGAAGATTGATGAGATTTTACGAATCGATTTTCGGTTTGATTAAGCGAATAGAGAGATGAGCTCGGTGGCTTTCAGAACCATGGATTTGACCCTATTTAAGCCTAAGCTTTCTTTTCATTTGATAATTATGAATTATATTATTGAATTGAATATTGTTTGGATATTTATTAGCTAAGTTTCTGTTGTTTGAACTCGGGGTTAAACCTTAGCTTTTGGATTATATGAATTTTGATTGAATTTCATGAAATTGATTTCTTTATTTGTTGGTTGTTGTTGGATTTTGTTTCCAAGATAATTGCTTTGCACGGAATCGATTATTTCACAAGATTTGTTGAAATTAAAAAAAGAAGACCAATCTAGGGCAACTAATTGAATGATAGAAGTTGGCAATTGAATAGAAATAGTCTTTGTACTTTTAGGTTATTGGATCACCTAAGTATTATTGCATACATAAACGGCTAGGGAGAGTTAAAATTCTCCTTTAAAGTTAGTGAGTAGAGTGGCCTTTACCTAGAGATAAGGATTACCCAAGTTTCATGTGATAAACTAACCTTGATTTTCAAACTACATTTTATGAGTTTTTCAATCGAAATAGTTGACAAAAGTTAGACGGGTTCCTTCATCCAAACTGTTTTCCAAAATTTCATACATTTTAATTGTTGCTTCCATTTAATTATTTTTAGTAGTTTTCCAAATAATTTCTAAAAGACCAATTTGTTAGACTAAACATTAGTTAAAATGATGAATAATTGAGCTTCTTTGCTCCCTGAGTTCGACAACTCATGTGTAACTCTAATACTATACTGATAGGTATACATGCCTTTTGCATTAATATTAATTATACCCCATTATTAAATATCAACGCTACATAGGGTTCAAAATTTGGACCGGCCGCATCAAATATGCCCTAATGGTACATATTTCTTTCAACATTCGGTTGTTAACCCCACAACGACTCGTCATGTACAATACAATCATAACCATCAGGTAAAAAACCATGCTTATAAAGGTGCCACTTCACATTATTCTCGACTATATACATTTTATTCTTTCACTTTGCACACGAACACTATAACTCATTAACTTCACCAAGACCGTAATTAATACATAAATCTACAAAACGCGTCACACCATTAACAAACTTACTACTAATCCCCACAACTCTAGGCACAATTCTTCTACAATCCAACTATGATTCTCCTTCATAACTTCACAACACAAAACTCATTTACTTTAATATAACAGTTTAGAATTATGACACTTACAAATAAGAGTTTTAGAGTTTAACAGTTTAAAAGAATTCTCTATTCATTTATGTATTACAAATACATCAAAATGTTTAAACTTATAGATTATTACTTTAAAGAAATCTCTAATTATTTGAGTATTACACATACATCAAAACATCACTCCTAAAATATGTTGTGATAACTATCAAAAATTAATTACATAACTTAAGAGTTTAAGAAACAAAGACTTTAAAGTTTAATTTTTGAAAAACTTTTGGCAGAGTTATCCTTGAAAAATGAACAAATCCTAGGGACAATAGCCACATAACGAACAAGCTAAACACAAAGACTAACATATATGACATTACTAACTTTATAAGAGTCCGGGCTCCCCCATAATATGAACAAATATTTATATTTTTGAGAGTCCAAGCTCCCCCATAATGACAACAAATAATTCATATAGTCACATATGTAAGAGTTCGGGCTCCCTCTTAGTAATTACAAAAAAAAGTTGTAATTTTATAATACATACCTCAATGAAGTTCATGAGTGCCACTAGCAAAAGCTAATTTGGAAGAGGTCATAGTGAAGTTCATGAATGCCACCCATACTAGAATGAGTACTATAGAGGCTCCCCAACAAATCCAAGAAGTATCAATTCGAAATTTGGAGAAACAATTTGGGCAGCTTGTCAAATTAGTATCAGAGAGGACTCTAGGAACTATTCCCAGCAGTATTGAAGTGAACCCAAGAGAGTATGTCAATGCTATCTTAGTAAAATTATATGAGAAGGTCTCTAAACAAGAAATAGTGATGATCGTACAATTGAAGAGCTGTGTTGAAAAGGAAAAAGAAATCATCCGACACTTTTGACTCTAAAGCCTATAGAGCCCAATCGAGAAAAAAAGAACGAGAAGCCAATGATTGTCATGTACAAGCCTAAAAATTCCACATCCGATAGCTCTTGTTCGTGATCGTAGCCAGGACATAATGAGAAAATTCAAAGAGATATTCAACTAATTGAAAATAAACTTACCCCTTTGTGATTTACTCTTGCAAGTACCCAAGTATGCCAAATACTTGAAAAAGATGCTGGCGAAGAAGAGCAAGATTAATAATGCATCAACACATGTCTTGACCGAAGATTGTTCAATTATCTTTATCAACAAGAACAAACTGCCGCACATGTTAGAAGGTTCAGTGAGTTTTTCTTTCCCTTGTACTATTGGTAGTTTCCAACTTGATAAAGCATTAGAATATTTAGGCGCTAGTATAAATGTTATGTTGTATTCTATGTGTAAGAAACTAGCCTTGGAAAGCCAAGACCCTTTAGGATGTCCATTAAGATAGCGGATAAAAGTGTTAGACATCCTAATGGAGTCATAGAAGATGTCCTCATCAAGGTCAATATCTTGTATTCCCGATAGATTTTTGTCATTCTTGATATGAAGGAGGCTGTAGACTTCCCAATTATCTTATGACTGCCACTGTTATTGTTGCTTCTTTTCGAGGTTATGCGGTACTGTTTCGGTAGGTCCTATCGTGGCAGCCGAGGAGAATAGAGAGGAGTTGATATGAGCCCTATTCGAAAGGGAGTTTCCCTTCCTTGTTCAAATCCTACCTACTTGAGAATCAATTCGCCGTCCTTGGTTTAGGTCCTAACCATGATGCATACTCCTCCAGATGTGCGAGCCTTAACTTGCTTAGCCGTCCTCTATCTTGGATTGGAGCCTTTTTTAGTAGTAGTGGCCTTCCTACTCATTTTTCCAGTTTTGTTTCAGAGCCGTTTTGGCATGGAATATTAAACCCACAATGTACCACACTACCAAGTGGCTCGTCTGAATGTCGAGTCTTCTTATTAGTCAAGCGCTAGCTGCAATCAAACTAAAGTGCTTTGAAAGGCGCCAGCTACTGCTCTTTTAGAAGAAAAATCATTCTCCTTTTTCTAGTAAAGGTAGCCCAAAGAGTGGTGGTGAACCTGTGCTACTGCTACTATCACTATGCTGTTCTTATTTTATTTAAGTTTAAGGCACCGTTTTCACGTACCTCAAGGGCTTTAATAAACATGGAAAAAGGGAAGCTGCTCTTAAAGGTGGGGAAGGACGAAATAGTATTTAAATTCCCTTTGAATCTCACCCCTCCATCTAAAAGTCAAGACACTTTATTATATAAATTATGAAACTCAAGAAGTGTCTTTGCCTTTGCAGGAAAATAACACAAAACGGGACGAAAGACCGAAGAAATAAGAGAGAAAGGGGAAGACGTTTCACCCAAATTAAAAGAGAGATTCACCAAATGGGTACCCGTTCAGCGTATCAAAAAAGGGAATGAAAAAAAGAACTCGGACTGTCGTCATGCAAGACGTGCTTTTAGCACCTAGAAAGGAGTATTTCTCATAACTCCTTATACACTTGTAGTTGTAAACTTGTATTTTAGTTTTCTATCCTTTGTCTCTGTGATCATCTTGTTATTTTTGTTGTTGCAAGGTGTTTTCGGAGAGATGAATACCTGCTTTAGACTTAATTTAAGCTTAAACCGAATCCACAAAATTTAGTAGGCATGAAACAGGGCTAAAAATCACACAAAGAAGAAATTTTCTCTTCAGACAGAACCTAATTGCAGACATTAGGATGCCCCACCGCATGGGATAGAGTCATGGGACGAAAATTCTCCACGCCAGAAACCTATCTCGAACGGTAGGTCTAACTTACCGCATGCAGTAGGTCCAACTATGAAATTTTCTGTCGGGACAGAAATCTACCGCAGATGGTAGGCCATGACCTATCGGACACTGTAGGGTGGTTTTCCAGCTATTGGTCGGGTCAACTTGGGGGTAATCGAGTCGGATCGACCTGTTTTCAATCCAAATTGCAGTTTTTTCCCGAAAATTTTATGCCATTCCCTTAATCTCTCTCTCAAAATCCTTAACTTTTTCCCCTCTTTCTCTTCTTCCTTCCTCTTGTTTCTCCTTCCTCTCCCTCTCGGTTCTCTCCTTTCCACCATCTCCGGCGACTCCCTCCACTGGCGAAATTCCATCTCTGACGCACTCCAATGACCTTTACACAAGTTTGCACCCTCTCTCTCTCTTATCTCTTACTTTTCTTCCTTTCTTCTTCTTCTTCTTCTTCTTCTTCTTCTTCTTCTATTCTTTCTTGCATTGCCCACCATCTCCACTCTCCATATTTCTCCTCTCTTTCACACTCCAGCCTTTACCTTTTCCTCCCTTCCCAACCCTATTTCTTTATCTTCTATTTTATAGTCTTTTCTTTTCTTTTTCCACTTATTTTGCTATTTCTTGCTTAAATTCCAAAAAACTTTCTGGTGAAGATTTTGGAAACTCTAGGGCACGATGTTTGAGACAAGGCACGTGTTTCACTGGAATCACGACGATAGTTTGTTTATTCCAATAAACTCAGGCTAACTCTAGAACTCCACTTCAAGTTTATTTGCTTAATTTTAATTGCTAATTTTATTCGTTGTTAGTTGAATTTTATGCTTTATGTTATATTGTCTTATGTTGCTAGTATTCACTTTGTTGTTTTCCTCGTTTCTCTATTCGTTTATCTTGTATCACACTTCATCACACACAGGCAACATGTAAGACACTTTGCACACACTGGCGATGTGTAGGACACTTTGCACACTTGGGCTACGTTAGTTGGGTATACTCTATTTTGTGTGTTAATTGTTTTAGCGTTACATCTGTGTTGTGTTGTGTCTTGTACTCTTCTGATTTCATGTCTTTCGTTTCACTTCGTTATGACACCTAAAAAGTCCATAGCTCCTTCCTCCAAATCCAAAAGGGCTCAGGTTGATGATTCCATGTTCGAACCCACCAACCTTGCTATTCCTCCTTATTCGAAGCGCCTCTCTGTGGCAGCCCAAAAATGGATAGCCGATAGGGAGCAGCTTAAGCTTATAATAAAAAAATCCTTTGATGCTCCTATTTTCGAACACTTAGGATTAGATGCTCTTTTTGGTGGGATAGGGTGGGAACCTCTGCTATATATTTCTGGAACCTATTACCCCTTGAGCTTGTTCGTGAACTCTATACCAATATATTTCACAAAATGGACAAGGACCTTTTTACTATCATTTCAACGGTCAAGGGGGTGAGGATAGTATTGGATAGGGAGCGTGTAGGTTCAATTTTGGGGATTACAGATAAGGGAAACACCATAACCATAGAGTCTAATAAGAAAACCATTGATGAGGAACCAGACTGGAACTACGATCCGAGCGATGATCGCCTCAAGATTCGCCCAAGTTAGGGCTATCGGTGACGTATCCTTCACGAGGGTGATTTTCCTCGGCTCCTTCCCCCGAGTCCTCACATATTTCTTTGGCCGCACTTTGGTCCAAAAAGAGGGTGGGCGGAGCGATGTTAGAATTCTCGATCTTTACATGATCAATGAACTCCAAAAATAGTCCCCTTTTCCATAGCGTCCCTCATTATTCACATTAGCGCAACACTAGTTGTGGCACTATGTGTATGCGTGTGTTCCGTTATCCTATGATATTTTCACATGTATTTGTTATTTTCAATGTTGATTTCATAGGAGAATGGAGAGCGACGATGGGGCAGCTGCATATCATAAAATTCTATACATTTAACAACTGTGGCTATGCTTTGTACGAGGCCCAGAAGATTAGGATACCTCTAGCCAAAGGCGAATCGGGTGCAGGAATGCAATATTTCTGGTTTTTGTTCGGTAAAGAAAATCACAAGAACTGGCATTGGAGCATCATCTTCACAACCCGCCGGTGATGAGAATGAGAATGACGAGTCCCATAACCTCTCGGCCGAGGACGTACCTTCTACAGTCTCCATTGAAGCGTTTCAAATAGAGATATTGCTGCTTTCGAGCAGCTCCCCCTCACCAAAGATATCCATGGGGCCCAGTTGGCAGAGATAGTGATGTCTACCCACCTATATGCGGACAAGTAGGTGCATCAGAGGGCGTCCATAGACTGCCAGGAGGTCACTGGCCCACTTATGTAGTCAATTTCTACCAGATTAGGGTAGCAGTGGAGGAGGTGGCGTGAACTTTGGTTCGCAATGAGGGAGTTCTTGTTTCCTTTTTCTTTTGCTTTTGTATTTTCCCATTTTCCTTAATTTGTTTTCTTTTCTATTTTTCTTATGTTATTTTGTTGTTATTTGTTTCTTTTTTTGTTTTGCCTTTTAAGTGGGGATTGCTTCCCGATATGGTTATATGTCTTATATATGTGCGATTGCTTCCCTTTTGTATGTCTTAATTATGTTTTCACGTTGTGCTGGCCCCCACATTGAGGACAATGTGATTTTAAGTGTGGGGGTATTTGTGTCTTTTGCTATTTCCTTTGTTTTTTATGTGTCTATGTTTAGATTTTGTTATAGTCTATGCAGTCATTTTTTTCTTCTTTACATTTCAAAAATCCAAAAAAATTAGATAATTTGAAAAGCCAATAAGATTTTTTCTTTTGTCACATTTAGTGAGAGTTTTTATTGCTTAACCGTAGCATTTTAAAAAGGAGTTTAACTCGATTGCTTGACAATTGCACTTGCTTTTTACTCTTACAAAGTCAATGGTTTTATGCACTTGTAAGTATCAGATAGTAATAGAAGACTTGAAATCTTAGGAGATTAGAATAGTGAATACTTTTTCGAGTCTTTGCCTTCATTCTTATATTATTCTTAGCTTTGAAGCGATAAGGTTTACTTTAGGTTGATCCCGAAAATGATGGTCAAAGTCCTCCATTGTACCATTTGTGCCTTTCTTCCCCATCCCTTATATGAAATCAAACACTAGTTCCTGTTTTGTGCTTTCATGTCGAGAGTTTTAAACCCTTCCATTCTTTGCCTTTTAAACTCACGCTATATAAAACTTCAATCTGTTGACCTAATGATTGCAAATTTTTTACCCATTTTGAGTGAGGGAAATAGATAACTGTGGGGGTGGTATGACCCAGGATGCGCAAAGAACCGTAGACCTATTGCAAGGTCCGGTTACAAGAGCCATTTCTAGAAGAATGGAGGAGAAGCATTAGGGAAAGATAGCCATAATTAAAGAGATGATCCAAGACTTGGCTTTGCAAGTGATAGAAGCTCAAGAAGAGGACTTTAGAAGATCCAAAACCTTTCTATTGTCTAGTGTGAAAGTGGAGAAATCCAAGAAAGCAAGCTTGGGAATTTTTTTAGCATAAAATCAAAAGAGGAAGGATTTTTCTAGACCCTACCACCGTCGGTAGGTCCACCCCACCGTCACCGGTAGGGTTCTGAGCAAGAAGAATTTGAGACAACTGACCTATTGTGCACGGTAGGTCGGGACCTACGGTCGCCGGTAGGTCTCGGCTGCTGGAGAAATTGAGAAGTTTTTAACTTCCTTGACCCTTCAATTTAGTTGTAAACTTATTTTGACTAGTAATTAAGGGTTCTAAGCACCCCTTAAATTATTTTAAGTTAGTTTCATACCTAGGGTTGGAAACTAATTATGAAGCACACTATAAATATTCTTGTTGGCAGCCATTTTTTGCCAAGCTTGACATTTTTAGAAATCTAAAGAGAGAAGAACTAGGGTTCTTGAGCTTTCTTCATCTTCCTTGTAAATTAAGAATTTCCTTTGTATAATTCGAGGCAAGGAATTTCTTGAATCCTTAAGTTCAAGAGTTCTAGTCTAATTTCCAAATCCTAATTTCTTCCTTGAGGTGCCAAATTCTATAGTTTTTGTTGCTTGGGATTTAGGTTCTCCCTTGGAGTTTGTAGAATAGGTGACACTTCCATAAGTCTTGTTGATTCTCCCTCAAATATAAAGAGGTTATTTGTTTCCGTCATAATTAATTTTATTAGTATATTTTTCTTTGTTCTTCATTTGCCCAAACACAAATATTCCATGGTTCCTCAAGAAGGGAGTTGGTCTTAGGGGAAGGTGGTCCTCTAGAAAGGCTAAGGATGACCATATCATGTGGCATCAGAGCAAAGCTCTCTTTGAGGTGAATTTTATGTGTTTATTTATTGAATTTTGATTAAGGAAAAAGCCAATTGATGTTATTTGAAAAGGGCACAAAAAATATGGAAAATTTTTTGCCAGAAAAAGTAATGGGTAAAGATTATATTGAAAAGTATAACAAATGAACTCAGAATTGTATGAAATTAGTCTTGATTGAAAGCTTACTCGAATGTGAAGATCTTTCAATAAATGTGACCCTATGTGGTTGAGAAATGAATTAGTTATGTTGAGATTACTACAGCTGGTTTTCATTCTCTATTTTCCTGGAATTATTTTTCTAGTAATCTACATATCTTTGATTTGTGAACCAATTATCTTAGTTTTGAATTTGAAACTTATTTGGATATAATTACAAGTGTGTTTATGACCTTTTGGTGGAAATTAGACGAATTCGTCTGACTCATGCTTTTGAATTTTACTTTGACATTCTATGCCTTCTACATGCTCGACAAAAGTTCTCTTTGAATTCTTTGTTCTTATCTCTTGAGAAATTGCTTGCTTGAATTGCTTGGGGATTTTCTTATAACTTGAAAGTTTTAGAAATCACTAAGTAACTCTAGTGGGTGAGGGAAAGTAAAAGGCAAAGGGGAGAGCTCATTGAATTAAAACCCGTAGAGAGTGAGAGTAAACACGAGGGTTAAAAGTATTTACCTTGAGTGAAACACTTAAGGAGCGGCAAAGTCCTTTTTCTCTATTACTTGTTTCTTTGTGGATGTCAATGTTATAATATGTATGAGATGATGAACTACCAGAGAGATTATGATGAATACCATGAAGGTTATGATCATGGTGCCCATACTCATGAAGGATATAACTTTGGTGCTTACGGTAGGAATGATGATAATGGAAGGTGGAGGTATCGAAGGAGTATGAATGCTTTTCATGGGAATGGAAGCTATGGAGATGAACCAGTGGTTGAAAGAAGGTTAATTGATAGTAGTGACATTGTTGATAGAGATATAGATAGAAAGAACGGTGATGGAGACTTTATCTCAAAACTTAATAGATATAGAAGGATATTGGTGGTCATGAGGAAGCTTGATTCTCAAGGCCTTGGAAGAGTGCCTATTTACCAAAGGGAGAGATTGTTCCACACAAGTTACAACATCACCAACAAAGCTTGTCACACTGTATCGATAGAGAAAGTGGTGCAAACTTTAGCTAGTGCCTACCTTGTAAGAAAATTGAGTTTACCCACCATGGAGCATCCTAAGCCCTATCATTTAATATGGTTAAATGATCAAGAAGAGGTGTGGGTTACTAGATAAGTATGGGTATTATTTTCCGTTGGAAAATACATGGATGAGATTCTTTGTAACATTATTCTAATGCAAGTGAGCCACTTAAAATTTGGGCAACCATGGATAGATACAAGGCAAGCTTCCTATGATGGTGTCAAAAAGACATTCCATTGAAAGGGGTGGTCTTAAGAGTACCCTTAAATTCCTCTCTCCTACTCAAGTGATTGAAGATTTAAAGAAATTGAAAGAGAGAATGCAAGGAGAGCGAGAACAAACAAAGGGTATTGAGATGGTGATTTGTGGAAAGGAAGTAAAGATAATAACCCATCGTATTCTTCGTCATTTCTCGAACAAAGATGAATGCTCCCTAAGAAAAGGAGAATGATCTTGAGGAAAATGAAAGAACAAAATAAATGAGTGAATAAAATGAGAAACTCCAAAAGAAGAGTTAGATGTATTTGAAAAGAATGAGGAAATAAATTTCTTTGCTAACCAAACTAACTCTTCTCTTGTTAATCAATTTCCTTCTGTGCAGAATTTTGGAGAGCCAAGCAAGAATCAAGAGGAAAGACTTCTCTACAACTCTATCAAAACAATAAGCTTCTTTCCTTCTGATTCCTACTTGTGTTTTGAGATTTATTTTAAGGAAACTAAGTTGTTCTCACTTGTTTTCATAGAACATGGAGATCGTTTCATTTTTCTTAACTCTCTTGAAATATATCTTGAAAGGAGATACTTCATTGAGTTTAATTCCATCTCTTGTGCATTTCCTAGAGTTGATGAAAATGATTTCAATATTGCTAATTGTGTTTCTTATGTTCTAGGAATTGAGGATAAAAGGAGAATGGAGAAAGAGCTTGGCCCTATTCCTAAAGACTCATCAATAAGTCTATCTCTTAACCCTTCTTCTTTATGTTATGAAATTTCTCTTGAATAATTAAAGTCTTTGTTGGACTCTCATACTTTTCAAGTTAACTTTATGGGTGATATGTGTATTATTACTTTTGAAGGGAACCTTTTCCTTCTTGTGCCATCTATGAAAAATTGCCATCTATGACAAATTGCCTTTCTTCTCATTTGTCCCTTGAGGATCCATTGATGAGTAGTAGTGTTATGTTTGAGCTTTCTTGTTATTGCCTTAGTAATTTAGATGGTACTCCCTTGTTGAGCTTAACATTGTTGGTTTTGCACTTGAATTCGATAGAAATTCTCTCCAACATGTTTTCACTATAATATCAATGAGAGGAAGGAGGCATACCATGGAGTTTGAAGGCGAAGGCAAAAATGTTTCAGGAACACTAATCTTATGTTATGGGTATTTGACAATGAATTTTTCTTCAAACTAATTCCTCTTTTACCTTGTGTTTTCCTTCAAAGAGTTAAAATTGTTCTTAGAGATTTGAACCCCTTGTATGTGATTTTGGTTGAAACTTGTATCATTAACCTTTTCACTTGTGAGTTAGTTCATGATTTTGACCATATGATTAAGTATTCCTCACCATGTGCTTTTATTCGAAAACAACTTTTGGTTAGTATTGCTAGAATTAGACCATCTTATCATGACCTTGAGTTGTACATGATATTCTCCTCTTTGATATACTTATTGCTAATAGCTCAACTTCTTGTACATCTATGTGGAGTAAGATTTGTATCTTCCTTCGAACTTTTGTTGAAAATGGTTATGAGGAGAGAGTTTATTGTTTTCTTTGGACTTTTTGTGGTGATTTTCATGCTAAGTTTAAAGGAGATTTTGTTGAAAATTATGATTATGAATCATCTTTCCTTTATGTTTCTAAGAAAAATTTGGATGGATATATTCCTTCTATTAAACTCTTGTGCCTTGTGAGTTATAACTTTGAATTCCCTCATGAAGAACAAAAGGTTTTAATTGTTGAAGAATTTTTGAAAACTATTTTGTTTGGAAACATTAATAGAATTCAATTATACCATTGTCATTTAAGGAATTTGTGTGGTTGCTAAACTTTAGAAAGAAAATGAATGGTAGTTTAAAGGTTTTTAAAGCCCATCTTTGCGATCTTGTGAAAACTACCTTTGGAAGTGGTGTTTCTGAACTAAACTTGAAAAATCTTGTTGAGAAACATCTTGTCTATTCTATTGCCTTTATTGAGTTTTGGATGAGTTTAATTTCATTAGGGAATTGAAAGTTCATCAGGTTTTGGTGTTAAACTAAGAGGGTTCTTTGTTGAATAGTTTCGTGAAGTTCTTTTGGAAGAAGTTGCTTCAAAACTTCTTATTTTATCATCTTCCTTTCAAGGAAATCTCTTGGAAACATGATTTAGCAAAAGAACAAGTTAGAACTTCTAAAGATTTTTATAGGAGTTATCGGTGGACTAGAAGTGTTAGTCTTGAATTTCATTGTTTAGAGCTTTAGATCAAACAATCAAGAAAATGTTTTGAAGATTCTTTGAAATGGAAAAGAGAAAAGATTTGGTGTTTTCACTTGCAATTTGAAGAGCTATTTTAGAAATTTGGTGTTGTGAAGTACAAAATGATGTTAAACCTTTCAATACCGATTCCTTGACTCCAAAAGGAACTTTCTGGCTAATAATGTTAGTGAACTTGAGAGTCTTCTGGATAAAGCTTCTTGGATTCTTCAATATATTCCTAGAATTTTTCAAAAGCATTTGTCAAGAATCAATGGAGGAACGTTGAAGAGTATTGAGAATCTAAGTTTATATTACCATCATCCTTTTAAAAGGCCATGTTTCAAACTCTAGATCTTCTTGATGTACTCTTCAAGTTGAAAAATGACAAAAGCTTTAAATATCATTCTTTTTCTTTGACTTACAAGAATTCAATACTTTCAATTGTGCTTGTTTTTGGAGAATTCCTGTAAATTTTGAATAGTCCTTCTTGGAGTTTTTTAGCCTTGAACTTCTTTGTTCACACTCCTTTTTCTTATCATACGCCATTTAAGGAACTATGTTACTTATGGAATTCTTATGGCGTTGCAACGTTGATCGATAAATTTTAATGCTTTATTTTCTTATTCTCTTTTAAGTCTTGGGTGCTTGTGTAACTTTCATAGTAATATGCCTTTCAATGCCTTCATTTCTAATGTTAACTGCTTCTTTTTGTTATTTGAAGGAATGGATTCGAGGACAAATCCTTTGAAAGGAAGGGACAGTATGACCTGGGATATGCAAGGAACCTTAGAGCTATTGCAAGGTCTAGCCACAAGAGCCAGGGCTAGAAGAATGGAGAAGGAGCACCAAGGAAAGATAGCCATAATTAAAGAGATGATCCAAGACTTGGCTTGGCAAATGATAGGAGCTCAAGAAGAGGACTTTAGAAGATCCAAAACCCTCCTATTGTCTAGTGTGCAATTGGAGCAATCCAAGGAAGTAAGCTTGGGAAGTTTGGAAGCTTAAAATTAAAAGAGGAAGGATTTTCTGGACACCACCTCTCACGATAAGTCCATTCTACCATCGCCGGTAGGGTTCTAGGCAAGAAGAAGTTGAGACAACTGATCTATCATGCACACTAGGTCAAGACCTACTGTTGCCGGTAGGTCTCGGCTGTCCAAGGAAGCAAGCTTCGGAAGTTTAGAAGCTTAAAATCAAAAGAGGAAGGATTTTATGGACTCTACCGGTGACGATAGGTCCACTCTACCATCGTCGGTAGGGTTCTAGGCAAGAATAGTTTGAGACAACTGACCTATCACACACGCTAGGTCGAGACCTATCGTCACCGGTAGGTCTCGGCTGCTGGACAAATTTGGAAGTTTTTAACTTCCTTGACCTGTCAATTTGGTTGTAAGCCTATTTTGAGTTATACGTAAGTGTTCCAAGCACCCCTTAAGCTCTTTTAAGTTAGGCTAATATCTAGGGTTAGAAACTAATTGTGAAGCACACTATAAATATTCTTGCTGGCAGCCATTTTTGGCCAGGCATGAGATATTGAGAAATCTAAAGAGAGAAGAACTAAGGTTCTTGAGCTTTCTCCATCTTCTTTGCAAATTAAGAGCTTCCTTTGTATAATTCAAGGTAAGGAATTTCTTGAATCTTTAAATTCCAGAGTTCTAGTCTAATTTCCAAATCCTAATTTCTTCCTTGACTTGCCAACATCTATAATTGGTGTTACTTGGGATTTAGGTCCTCCTTTGGAGCTTACAGAACAGGTGAGACTTCCATAAGTCTTACTGATTCTCCCTTAAGAATAAGGAGGCTATTTCTTTCTTTCATAGTTAATTTTATTTGTGCATTGTTCTTTGTTCTTCATTTGCCCAAACACAAGTATTCAAGGGTTCCTTAAAAAGGGAGTTGGTCTTGGGAAAAGGTGGTCCTCAAGAAAGGCGAAAGAGGATCATACCAGGAAGTATTTGTGTAAAGAATAGGGACTTTTGTATAAAAAAGGTATTCTGGGAAATATTTGCAAGAAAGTATGTTCAGCGGTTGGTTGAAAGAGAGAAAGTTTGTGCAGAAAAATAGAGGAAACAAAGAAAAAATGAGTATTTGAATATCTTTCCAGTTCATCTCTCGAAAATCTCGAGTCGCTCTCTCTCTCTCTCTCTCTCTCTCTCTCTCTCTCTCTCTCTCTCTTTTATACTTGGAAAATTATGTGGTTCATAAGAAATAGAGTATTGTTAGGTGGATTGTGTGTAATTTGAACGAACTAAGACGTTCAAAGGTAGATGGAAATGAGTGAAAAGCAGCTAGAAAGTGTTCATAATGTTTTATATCTTTTCTTTTGGTTGCTTTGGCTCTATCTCAATTACTTTTGCTTTTCCTTTCCCTTTGTTTGACACCCTATAGTTGCGAGCCTAACATTACAAATTAAAAAGTCCTACCTAATCTGGGAACGACTAAGAATAAAACTTAAAGTGGAAAGGTTTTGAGAAATCTGAGTTGTGTTGTGCATTTTCTAATAAAGTTTTTAACTATGTTAATAATCTGGTATGCTTTTTTTTTTTTTTTCTTTGAAAGGCAACATGAGCAACTGACACACATACACCATTGATCAGTAAGGATATTAGTAAAATAGCGGTGGGATTGTCGATACTTGTGATTCGTCCTTTAAAAGGTCTTTATGTGGTTGAGTAATCATAACCGCCACTGAAGTGATATGTTTCCTCGTTTTTATCCTTGTTTTACTCTTTATCTTTTCGTTCATAAAGTCATGTTTTTCTCTGGTCATTTATGTTGTCTTTCTATGTGTCCTTTTACTGAATAAAACTGTGTGCAGTTTTTCTCCTTTTCCTTTTTCTAGTTTTTTCCTTGTTTTGTGTTTCTTTAAGGCAAGCAACAGATAAGTATGGGGATATTTGATATGTGCCATATTGTACTACATTTACATATATTATTTTTGTCATTTTACGATATTTTTAATCATATAAAGTATATAATTTACACCATTTACCTCTATTATTATCTTATGTGCTTCCTGATGAAGAAGACAGAGAATAAGAGCAAAAATGGGCAAAAACGGAAGCCGTCGGCACAAAGGAAGGAAACCTACCACCAATAATAGGCCAACCAACTGAATATAGTAGGTCCAGGAGCCAAAAGAATATCCCAGCAGAAGCTTATCGTGGATAGTAGGCTAGACCTACCGGACTCGGTAGGTCCCGAGAACTTCACAACCCTTGGACAGAATCCTACTGCGGACGGTAGAGCTCGACCCATCAGGCGCAGTAGGTCCCGTTAGCAACACAGCTAATGCATTTTTGTGTATTAGTTATGTAGTTTTTCCCTCTTTTTTATCATAGATCAATTTCTAGAATAGAGAGGAGGAATTAGGGGTGAACTTTGGCAAGATGGATGCAGTAGGTCTGGAGTATACAAGGGGAGCTGGAAAAGAAGCCTACCGATGACAGTAAGCTACCCCTACTATCAATTGTAGGTCGATGGCTTTAAGGATTCTAGACAGAACCCTACCACGGATGGTAGGGCTCGATTGCAACATCACTTAATGCATTTTTGGACTTTATTTATGTAAACTTTCCCCTCTTTTGAGAGAGGATTAAGTTTTAGGTTAGAGAGGAAGAATTGGAGGCAAAAATTAGACCCAAAATCCTTCTCAATTCCTCTTAAATTAGGTAATCTTTCACAAATTCAAATTTTAATTAAAGTTCTTTAATGGGAGATTGAGGCTAATTGACGGAGCAATTTCGAGTTTTCTCAATCATATCGAGAGACGAGCTTGTGTGACCCTCGAAACCGTGGAAGCAATTCGTCTCACATCTAAGCATTCTCTTCCTTTGATGTTTATGAATTTTATCATAGAATTATGTTCTATTAGAAACTTTAGTGGTTAATTTAGCATTAGTTTGAATGAGGGTTGAACTCTAGTTTTTAGATGATATGAATTTTCATGGATTTTTATATAAGTGATGTTTGATTTTCATTGGGTTGTTATTCAATTGTGTTGTTATCTTAATTGGTTTGCGCAGAATCGATTATATCGAAAATTGGTTGGAATTTAAAAAAGGAAAACCAATTTATGGCAATTAATTGAGTAATAGGAGTTGGCAAATGAATAGAGATATTTTTGCACTCTTAGGTGTTTTTAATCACTTAATCATATTGCATTCATAATCGGGTAGAGAAAGAAGAGATTCTTCTATAAAGGTTAGTAAATAGAGTAACCCTTACCTAGAGATAGGAATTGCATGAGTTAACGTGTGATGACCCAACTTAATTTTTTTAACATTGTTTTATTATTTTTCCAATCAAAATAGTTGAAGTTAGGGGGATTTCACCATTCAAACTCTCTTATATTTTTACCTCTAAAGTAATTGATTTCATTTAATCGTTTTCTTATTAGTTTTATTTTAATCTTTCCTCAAAAATCAATTTTGTTAGACTAGGCCTTACATTTAACTATTAGTATTTTAGCTTTTTGTTTCTTAAGTTCAACAACTTGGGTGTATCTCTTTTTCTACAATGATAGGTGCACTTACTTGTTGTGTATTTTTAAGGTATACCCCATTTTAAACATCACATGGCAGCAGATGGTGGTTCAACGGTGGTGGAGTTTCTATCCACAAGAAGTATAAGAAATTCGAATGAGAAAGGAGGAAGAGAAGAAAGAGAAGTAGAAGGGAGGAAGAGAAGAAAGAGAAGAGAGGGAGAAAACAAACCTTAAGAAGAACGAGCAGTGGCCGTAGACGGCCGCAGTCGACGAGCAGTGGTCTAAGGGCTGCGAGAGGGCAGAGAGAAGATGGGGGGTTGGATTTTGACGGGAGAGGGAGGGGGAGAGTTGTAGAGGGAAAAAGGGGGAGAGAACGAAGGAGAGAATAAAGGGGGAGAAAAGCGCTAACATGGAAATATTTCACTGGCTCCTGATTGAAAGTCGATTGGTAAATGTAGGTTGACTGATTACGGACCGATTCGGCCGGTAACAAGTAATAAATTAAAAAAATTTAAAAATAGCAAACCAAAACAAAATTGTGACTGATTACCGACCTACTTTGGTTAGCAAATTTAATTTGGTCGGTTGTCGACCCATTCGGTTGGTAACTATTCATTATTTACCAACGAATATTTTTTCAGTCAGGAATCAGTCGGTATGTTCAAAAGTTACCGACCAAACTCTATTAGTCGGTAAAACTGAATTTTCTGGTACTGTTTTAAGATAACTAATCCGAATTATAGAGAAAATACAACACATTATGAGATGGATAGAGCAACAAGTTTCTTACTTTTGAATATTAAGGAAACATTTGAATGGTAGAAGCTTTAATTTCGAAGTGATTAGCCTCAATTTCAGGTAGTCTATTACCTGTTGGTGAGTTATAAGTGTTGGGAGTAAAATACTCACTTAATGTTCATGGATTTTCAGCCATTTTAATGCCACAAGTGTTAGTGATTTTTATTTGTGCTCTAAGTGCCTTAAGTGTATACTCTATCTCAGGGTCAAATTCTTTTAAATCAAGAGAGAGAGAGAGAGAGAGAGAGAGAGAGAGAGAGGGACGACCATGCATTAATAATCAAATATGAGAAAAGAAAACTTACTTCAAATAATAAAGAAATAAATCAATAATAAAAAATCATTTAAAAAAATTATAAAGGCACACTAGAAAAAAAATCCACTGAACGTCAAAAAAAGAAAGAATTAAAAATATTAATAAATAAAAAAATTAATAAAGTGAGCTACTAACTAAAACCAACTAAGGATATTTTTTTTAATTTTTAATTTTTTTTGAAACTGGTAAAGATAACAAAAGAAATCAAAGGTATGGTCTTAATTTAACCAATAAAAAAATCACTAATTAAAAATTAAATAAAATAAATACACAAAATAACAAAATTAGGAGACAATCAATAAAGCAATTAATTTAACCTTTCCCCGGCAACTGCGCCAAAAACTTGGTTGGGATTTTTATAACAAAGCTTTGAACCAAACACTTGTAAGCTGTGCAATATCAGGGTATCAAACCACAGAGAACGACTTAACTATTTAAATTATTATCTTCCTAAACTAATTTTATAAAATGGAAGAATCAAATTATATTATCTAAAATTATTCCTAAATTAAGTAAAAATATTAAATAAAATAATTAGATTAAAAATAGCAAGAATTTAAACAAAGAGATGATTTAGAACCTTAAATCCACTACTAACCTGTATAACAATAATTTAATTTTATTTAGGAGAAAAGGTTAGACATTTATGTGGTGATCTAGGCCACAAGTTTTGATTCACTAAAGAAATATATTGTGCTTAAATGCATGACATAGCCCATCTAACAATTAGCATAACTTATTCAATTCTATGACATAAATCATCTAAAATTAGCATGAACTATTCAATTCTAAAACCCACAATATACTTGCAAAAATCACATATCTCTCATACTCAAGACAACAAGAATTAAGAATGGATAAAAATATCAATTAACCCAAATAATTATTCTACAAGAACAATCACAAAGAATTAATTGCATCAAACTAAAAAACATCCCAAGATATGTAATCACATAAATAATATAATATATCTCCCAAAATAAAATAAATCAAAGTCACATGGCTAGGGTTTCATCAAGATTCTAAAAAGAAAATTAGTTCATAAGGGAAAGAAGGAGCCAATTTCTTGGAGTAGATCATGGCTTTCTTCCAATTAAATTGAATTTCTGCAGCTTCTCTTTGGAATTTTCTGCTGCTACTTCAGACTTTCTGCTTCAGCGGCTGCGTCCAATTTCTCTTCTTCAACTGTTGCTGTTTCTCCTCTTTTAAAGCTGTTGCACAGCTTCTTCTTCTCCAAGCAGCTCTTCTGTTTCTTCTTCTTGCTCCCGCAGCTCTTTCTTTTCTTTTCCAAATGTGACTCCTTGTAGTTACTGCTTTTTGCGTGGTGGGCTGGACTTTTTTTTTCTTTTTCTCCGTGTACCGCTTCTTATCTTCCTTGTCCACCGTGGGCTGCTTTCTTTCTTCTCATAGTGAGTTGTCTTCTTTCTTTCTTGCAGCTGTGGGCTTCTTTTCCTTTATCCAAGCCCACCACCGACCTCCATATAAATTAAATATAATAATTAAGATTAATAAATAAATAAAATATTTTCAAAAGTTAAAAATTAAAACTTGAGGTGTTTATTTGTACCAAAAGTCGACTTTATCACAGGTCCAAGTACTTTAAGTAGGTAATCTATATGTTGGGTCATGCTTCTTAGTAAATTGTAGATTGCAGTTACTTAAAGTACAAATAACTTTATTCCTGGCTGGTCAATGGAGTGGGTATGCCATTGAATTAAAGATATGATAGTCTCTTTGATAGATGACTGTATCTTAGGTTAATGAGTGGTCTTCTTACATACGCCATTCTCGGACAGCTTGAGTGTAAACCACGCCTCAAAAGTATAAGAGTTCCATCTTTTGGGCCCTTTTCCTCTTTTAATCCCTTTTAATATCCTTCATGTGTTATTGAAGCGAATTAACCTTAGGAGCATGCTAGGTTGTATGTTAAAAATCGACAAAACTTTTTTTTTTTTTTTTGGTTTTTTAGGTATGTTTTTGTGGGCTATTTGTGCCATTTCTCGCCATCTCTTGGGAATAGATTTTATGTATGCCTCGTGTTTTGAGGCTTAGGTGGCTGTTGGTTTTTATTTCATTTAATTCTTCCACGAGTGAAGGTATAGGATTTTGTAATCTTTTCTCCTATTTTTATTGTTGTTTTTGGTGTATTGTTTTCAAAATTTCTAGCATGGTGGACTGCTGAAAATCATAGATAGATCGAGGATCAAGAATCTTGCAAAAAACAGAGCCCGAATCATCTAAAACATATTGACCGATAGCCTGCAATCCAAGCTGCCTAGCAACCTACAAAGTAGACTGTTTGGGCAGTTCATTGGCCACTAGGGCTGCTAAGGTTGCCAAACCTTGGGCAGTAGGCTTGGAACTTCATTGGGCCTCTAATGGTCTAAGGAATTTGGGTTCACGGGCCAAAACAGAGGTGTTCGTGGCCTTGCATTGGAAAGAAGTTCAAGAGAAGATCTAAGAGTTCAAAACCTTGTAATAGATAGGTTCTTATTGCTTTGGTTGTATCTCTTGAGATGCTTTTACTCACTTTCTTATGTGTTATGCATGAGTGGAAAGCCACTCTAGGATAAATGATATTTGCTTATTTTCTACTTTTATCCACTTTCCTTATTGACCACATAAGTTTAATGGAAAGAAGAGCTTGAAATAAGTTTCGGTGTTTTACTTTTTTGGTTTCCTTTGATATATGTTATATCTGTGGTTACAAAAAGGAAGTTCATCTCTAACGAATAAACTTAGCCTACATGATTTTTCTTAAGAAAACTTTTTAAAAGAAATCTAGCGTGTTTTCTTTAAGGTCTAAACCGTGGAAAAGTAAAATTGTTTTAAATGTTACCAAGTTTCTAAAAGTTTTTAGAAATGGCACATTTTGAGAAAAACCCTTTTTATATAAAATATTGAGTGGGAGAGGAACTCTAACGGTCCCGTTGCTTCCATTGCTGGTTCAAGTAACTAGTATCAGATTTCCTTGTGTCACCCTAGGAGTGACCCCGTGTAGGGTGGTATTCTAAGACTTAGACGTTACAAGTTGAACTCAAGACTAAAGTTCTGGACATGTGTTATTATCGGCCAGTCCTTATTGGATGTACTAGCACTGACTTTTCCATAGTTTGTATGAGGTGGCGGCCAACTCGCATTGGAGCTATCCTCAAGATATAAGCTATAGGTGTTTGGTTAAGTTATACGCTCAACTTAGAGAACATTAACCTCCTAAAGGAGCTCAGTTATTTACTCCAAGAGCAAAACGTGGTCATTAGGTATTGTTCTATTGTTGCATAGAATCAAAATGCTAAGCCACCATATTATGGACCATATGTAACGGGTTACTTCCATCCAAGATAAGATGAAAAGAACAACGTTTCTATGAAATGCTATATATGTATTTAAATACTTTAATCCAAACTGTTTTTATTTCATTTATGTTTTACAGTTAATATCTAGTGGAGGTTATTTTAGTCCTGGGGGGTATTTCTCTTTGAGAATAAGCTTACCAAACCCAAATGACTTGGAATGTAAAGAACTTAGACATAGTACTCAAAGTCATTGAGTACAAGTATGTTCAGACATACCTCTATCCAAAGGTTGGAGATAAATCCACTAAAGAAGAGTGCAAAGCTACACAGACGTGGAAGGACACTAACTAAAAAAGTCTAATACTCAGTGTTTGCTTCCATATGTGCTACTCTAAGCATGATGCCTCGGCATGTTGCTAATGCACACGGACTGGACTTAACTCTTTGAGAAATGCCTGACCCAATGATTTATTTATTTATTTATTTATTTTGCACTGATCTCTAGTGCTTTCTCTTCAAGACAGAGGTTTATACTAAGAAGTTCAAGTAGAAGAAGAAACTAGAAAAGGAGTCAGATGCCAAGATTAAGAGTAAAAGGGATGCTCTTGAATTCGGTACTGTGTTGAAAGGGAAGTGTTCAGATGTGATGTAAAAGTCACAAGAAACGAGACTATCTTGAACTAGCTACCAAGGCTACTATTGATATGATTATCTACCTTAAGTCATGTTATGTTAGTGGAGACCGTATCTATAGAATAGTATATTCAAGAGCTACCAACCATGCCCATAAATCTTTATATGGGTTTAGAAAGATAAAGAGACTCAGTAAAAGGAAGCATAGTCTGCGGCGCTGGAAGCTCAAGTGTGGGCCTGTGTAGTAGGAGATGCTATTTTATTTTGGTTTTTGAGAAAAAAAGTTTAAAGGATTTTATATATGTGCCTAATTTCAAGGCAAATATTAGTCTCCCATTCCCAATTCATAAGGAATGAATATGTTAATATCAGTAGAAATGGAAGTTCATTTGCTAAGGCAGTAAACATGGAAAGTAATACATCCTATCTCAAAGCAAATAAATAACATAGCATCAGAACAAAGTAAGAAGAGAAAGTGTTGCTCCAAAAGACTTGTATTTATAGCACCTTAAGTTATGATTTAGAGACTCATTCAAGATGGGATCTTAGGCTCCTTTAAATTGGATGGTGGCCTTAGTATAAATCTTGCTTAATATGAAAAATGTCTAGCAAGCCATTTTCCTATAAAGCAGAAAGGTCTAAGGAAATACTAAGTCATATCCATTCTCCTAGACTACACTAGGTAGGGGAAGTTACAAGTACTTCATCACCTTAATAGGTGATTACTCAGATTTAGTTATGTTTACCACACATTCTAACTCTTCCCAAAGTTCAAGGCTGAAGTGGAGTGTCAAAAAGGTAAAGTAATTAAGAGACTGCGATCAAAATATGATGGAGAGCACCTCTTCGGAGAGTTACAATTACTTGGTATATCATGGAAAATTTCTCAATTTTTCATGCAGGGTATACTCTAGGAGAATGATTTAGTATAGATGTGGAACATAACACTTAAGGAAAAGGTAATGAGCATAATGTCTGATGCACCTCTGTATCTCCTTTTGGATATGGTCTAGAAATTGAGGCATAAATTTTAAACTATGTGTTTTCCAAGTTAGTACACAAGATACTATATGAGATGTGGACTGGTGTCGCCCAATATAACTCGTCATAAGATATGGAGTTGTCTCCATGATTAGAATTATGATATTTATTAGGTATCTTAAAGGTTAGAGAGGAATATAGTTCTATTATCCTAGGGAGCAAAAAGTGCAAGTTAGCACCAATACTGGATACTTGGAGGATGATTAAGTAATATCTCTTAAGGGTTCCGAAAAGCTAGATTTAGAAATTAGAAAGTTTGACTCTGAGACTCCAAACCCAGTCGAAGTATTAAATGATACGACTGTCCAGACACCAAAAAGAGGTGCAACCACATCATAGTGGGAGGATTCCTAGAGTTTTTGAGGGATGAAATGAGAGGTACTTTCGACATAGTCTCTATCATCGAGAATAGGATCTCACAAAATATGATAAAGCTATTGCGAACAATGATGTTGATAAATGGCAAGAGGGATATAAAGGCCGTGAGCCTTTTGGACTTCAGTCATGTCTCGGATCTTGTCCCAGCACTAAATGGTTATGTGCAACTGGGTTTAAAAAAATGAAAAGAGAGATAGATGGGAAAAGTGTAAACCTATAAAGCTATGTAGGTTGCAAAGAGTTGTACTCAGAAAGATGAGGTATATTCCATAAAAAACTTGAAATTAGGGAATTTAGTCAACTAAGGTTTTGAACTTTATTTTTTGACAATTAACCACTAACGTTCTCTTACCTTTAAAAATTAATGGATTATAAGTATGTATTCCTAAAATTTCCTTTAACAAAGAGATACACTTCCAGAATTTTAGTTTGAAGTTAACCCACAAAGGTTGAAATTTTGCCAATGATCAAGAACATAATGATTTAGTTTGTTTAAATAATTATACTCTTCATTAACAATTCAAACTTATATTCTTAAATTATTTTTCTCCACTAAAGAATATTTTTTGACAGTTACAAGCTTATTTTCATTAAATGTTTTAAAAGTGAAAAATATTAATTAGGAATTAGTTATGAAAAATAAAATTCAAAATCTTAATTGAGTAAACCCTTAATTTTGAGATTTTTTTTAACTTAACCCTAAACTTAATCATGTAAACATGAGGATTCGTACGGTGAGTGGTATATTCTTCTTTGTATACGATTGGTCAATAGTCAAAGCACCTATGAAGATTGACTATTTACCACTCTGTTCGCAAAGTCAACTATTCACTATATATATTTTTTGGAACAACTATTCACTATAATTTCATTTTAAAAGAAAAAATAAAGTTTAAAAACCAGCAAATGAATACTCTTATTCAATAACAAATGAAACTAAAGACCAACTTGTCTGCTACAAATTCTTAACGATATTATTATTCCAACACCCTAAAAGTCTGTTCACACTATGGCCCTCCAAATTTTCACATTTAAAAGCATGACTTGAAGAAATATATTCCGCAGACAACGGCTATTAATACTGGTTTGTGCCACCCCTCGCACCTTTCTGTCCAACCTCAAACTCTGTGTGTATATATATATCATACTATATATTTAAGCTCTTTTCAAAAAAAATTTGTTATATATTTAAGCTCTTTTCAAAATTTCAAAAAATTTTGTTATGAAAATAAGGAATTGTGAGTCGAACGTTTTTACCAGATGTACTACAAAAATTAAAAATTTTACGTTTTACAAAATAAAATTCTATAAAGTTTACTTCTTTTTTTAATATATTTGTCACTTTAAAACAACACACAACTAGTAAAAAAATAATTAAATTATATATGTGATAAATAAATTGGATAAATTATACTTACATTGAAATATGAATTTTCTTTAAATTGTATCTAAGATTTATTAGATTGTAATTTTCTAAAAATACTAAAATATTAAATACGGATAAATGCAAAAGAATTTTATTTTTATTTATTGAAATAATAGATATTTTTAAATAGAAAAAGAATGTTAAAATGTTTAGAAATTAAAACGAACTGAATATCACTTATGACTACAAAGACCCTGATATATGACGGAATAAATATTTGTAAATTGCACTCATTTTAGTTTAATTCCAAGTAAAAAGGTTCAGAGTCCGAAGTTGCAGTGGAGTTCCTAGCGCCCAAAAAAAAGGTTGGAAGTGGAGAAAATAAAATGGGCATAAGATGGTTCCAGGAATCAAGGGTCAAGATCATGTGACTAAAACCATAAGATAAGGAGCATAGAACCAGGCTTTCAAAATGAGATTCAACCGCCCTTATTATTGGTTCATTATTTTATTGGTTCGAACGATTGAATCAATGGTCGAACTGAATAGCACAATAATAACATTATAAATATATGATCATTATAAATATATTAATAATTTTAATAAAAGTCTTTCATCTAACTAATAATGTTTATTAAAATATATAAAAAATATTGCATTCAATTTAAACATGCATAATAAAAAATATAATTTTATTTATATATATCACACATGTTATTTAACATAAAATTAAAAAAAACAATTCAAAAATATTAAGAATTTTTAAATCTTCTTTAGAAAAGATTTTTAAATAAAAAATATAAACTATTCGAAAATAAGATTTTACATTATGTACTTTGAACTAATCTTAAAATAGGGAATGTTTTCTTTTTATAATTTAAAATAGGAAATATTAAGAAACCATTTCTTCACATTGGAAGAGAAAAAAAAAAAACCTTTAAAAGAAAAAAAAAAGGTGAAGAAAACTACAGGTTAACTTTTCACAAAAAAGTATCCAGTTTGACCTTATTTATGGTAGCTGACTAATTAGTTGTTTCTGTTATCGTTCCTATTTATTTGATTGATAACGAATTTCGTATCGTATCAGTAACTTTTCTTCTTACCAATACCAAAATTATTCTGTAATCAGTAACTGAATAACAAATCGGTTACCAATTAAAAAATTAGATTTTTATTTTTTATTTTAAAACAAAAATTAAATTCTAAAAATGTCGCAAAGAATCTCAAAAAGTCACAAATTACACCGAATTATTTAAACAACAAAAACACAACAAAATCTAAGTGAAAGTACACAAATAAATATAAAAACAAATCTAAATTAAAAGTACATTGATTCCAAAACATATTAAACATAAAAATTGATTACAATACAAAGATAGTTAAATATAATATTCCATATCGAAATCTGTTTTTACCGTCTGTAAAACTCTTTTACCAAACCTATCATTTTCAATATCGATCGATCCTAGTAAATATCAAACCTTAAACCGTATCCTTGTCATCAAATAGCCTATTATTCCATTAAAACAAAGAAGAAAAAAAGAAAAACCAAATCCAACTTTCATCTATTTGACCTAACGTTGTCTTCTCTTACTCCATTTCTTGAATCAGTGCCGCGGCCGCCAACTGTGAGCTAAGGTTTTTTTTTTTTTTTTTTTCCTTTTTCTTCTTCCTCTTTCTCCTCTTCCATCCCTTTCTACTTCTCCTAACCACTCCCCTCCTCTTATTGCTTAAATAAAAAATATTTTGATTTTTGTTGCCGGTGATATACCAACGTTTGGTATATCAAAAGTTTTTGCATATGCTAAGAAAGAGGGATTGAAAGCCAGATAAGAGTGGGTACTAAGTGCAAGAGGCATTGGAAGTTTCTATTGATTTGGGGATTTCTCTTCACTCCAAATAACTATAGACGTGAGACAGGGAGATGGATAAATGTTGGTTTAAAAACAATCAAAAAATAAAAAACATATAAATTAGGTTTTATTAGTTTTCAGTTGAACCAATTGATTTTCATTGAATTTAACTGATTAATATAGTGACTTTCTTATGAAACCAGATCTAACAGGTGACCAGTTTTTGGTTCAACCGGTCGAACCGACCGATCCAATCCGAATAGAACTCTCTATATTTGTCTCATTCTTCCAACACCCCTCAACAGTCAACACGTTATATAACAAGAGGATCTAAGTTCTCAAAAGGGTTTTGAGTCAGTGATCTCACTTGGACTAGCTAGCTTTCAAATGGTCTTCACAACACTTATGTGAAGTCATTTCTCTGAAGCCTTTTTTGCGATGAAATTTGATTTTGAAAGAGAAAGAACGAGGCAAAGAAGAATAAGGAGAAGAAGAAGTCATGGAAAAACAGTTTTCTTCTTCTTCGGTTTCATCTTAATCCTTTGTCAGTTAGTATGTGCTTGTTCTTCCTCGGCTGCTGAGGCTCCAGCTTCCAGAGGGTCACCGTCGTCAAGAAAAGCTCGGTTTTCCCGCAAGGGTTCGTTTCATGCAGCTTCTTCAAGAACAAATGTACTTGTGAGCAGCTCTAATGATAAGTTGTTGTATGAAGATGATAAGAGATTAGTTCACACAGGTCCAAATCCTCTTCACAACTAATAGCTAGTAATAACTGAAACGGCCACATGAGTTTTGCTACCGTTCATTCTAATATCTAGTTTTCAAGTTCATCATTTCTCCCTCTTCTTTCTCTTCTTTCACCAGCAGTGGAACGACTTCTTATTTTTATGTTGAAAGAGTCAAAAGGATGGTATCTAATTAAACAAAAGAATGTTGACGAAGTTATGAAAAACAAAATATTGCATAGCACTGAGATAGCTCCTTAGATGGAGTTGTTTCCTGCCCCCCAACAAAATGAGACATAGGGGTTGAACCGGCAATGTGAGCATTGCCGGACTTCCGGTTCTCTGCCTTTCAAGTTTACATAGCAATTTTTTTTTTCTTTCTTTGGGAACTCTGGCACTGAGTTAGAATTAATGGTAGCAAAGTATCAGCCTTTTCAGTGATGGTGGTTGAAGGAGGAAATGGCAAGTTGCTTGCTAGTGTTAATGCTCTTCTTCTTCTAGTTCATTTGTTGCAATTTAATTCCAAATCTTTAAGTTCAATAATTTTAGTCGAATATTTATGTTATTCATTAAGTGATTATAGTCTGTACACTGCAGAGTTCTCACTGCTCACAAAGTTGATCCAGTACTGTTGAAAAATACGGTGTTGGATTAAAATTATTGATGCATCCAGAATAAGTTGTGACAAGTAAACTAGTTGGAAGTTTGGTTAATTACTCGGATCTATTGCATTAAAATTGCTGTGACTGTATTAATTGCTGTTGCTACTTTTATTCATGATAAATCTACTGTATTCTTTTGATTCTTTTTATCTTTTGCCATCGATTCAATCACCATAAGAAAATATGCTCGTACTGACCAATTGAGCATTTCTTTGCCAGTTTTAGAACACTGCAAAACAAATACTTGATTGTTAATCATAATAAGAGAACCTAAGCATGGTATGGTGATGGCTGTTGTTATTGTTTCATGGCCCATGAAATGAAGGATGATTCTCATTAGTTCAGATTCTTCACCATTTATGGATAAGAATTCATACTGTGGATTCAAATTTTGGACTCTTCACCTGTTCAAGAGGGTTCTTGTTTATGTTATCTCTCTCTCATCTTTTTCCATTAGTTTCATAATTACCAGAAGAGGCAAATAAAAAGAGGGGTAAAATAGTCCCAAAAGTTAGGCCACCGTCCCAACATGGATAGTAATTATGTATGGTGTTCACTTACCAAAAATGAATGTAAACTAATTCAAATCCAAAGCAGTTTTTGGTTAAAAAATACTTCATTATCCGTTCTAAAATTAGTGTCCGTAGAGAAAAAAAAAAAAATCTTTTAAAAGAGTTGGTTTTATTTAATAATAAATATCCTTTTACAACATAAAAAATATTTATTATACTTTTCTAATTTTATCTTCATCTCTCTCTTCACTTATTTTTCTCTTCTTTTTTTATATTTATAAAGAATATTTAAGTAAAATAATTTTTTAATTTTAAAATCTTTAATAGTTGTGTCAAATGTTTAAATGATACTGTTTTCTAGATTTATGCATAAAAATTTCACTACATTAAAAACATACAAGTTTTAAAAACTAAATATCTTTTATATTCTTAGGAAATAATGAGAGAAATAAACAAGGAAGGTTAAATAAATGATAGAGAGATAGGTAAAAAAAAATAAAAAATACAATGAATACTCATTGAAAAATATAAAAACACTTATATATTTACTAATTTTCAATATTCTAAAATCATGTATGTTTCTGACTATAGGGTATTAATATATATATATATATATATGCAGGATGATTGGGGTTTCATTTTTAACTTTATAGATATTGTTCCAATGGCACAACAATACAAATTTGGTGGATTTAGATATGACCAATTGAAGATGTAAATGCCGAATATATTGGTGGTCACTATTATTATTTTTCAAGATTCATGTATTAAAAAAGGGGAAGATAAATCTAACTTGGGAATATGAATGTATAGCGTGAAAAAAATTATTATTTTTGCTCCTCTTTCTCTCTCTACACAGTTTATTTCTAACTTCTCTCTACTCCTTCTCTACTCTAAAACTAAAATCTTTAACATTGAACTTGAATTTGAGGTAGATATAGATCATTATAAAAATTTTGTAGAAGAAAACATCAATTTAGATGTAAGAAAAGCTGAAATTTTTTTTTTTTCAAAACTGGGCTCGGATCGCCCGAACGGACGACCCGAACATGGGCGGATTGCCCAGATGGGTGACCAGCACACATCCGGGTCGCTGGCCCGGGTGACCAGCTTACGTCTGGGTCGCCGGCTAAGGCGATCTGAGTTTTTTTTTTTTTTTTTTAAAGGAAGAAAGAATTTTTTGTAGGTATTTGGAAAACTTGAAATATGAATAACTCTGAATCGGATGTCCGTTTCACGCGTATGACCACTCGTTTTGATCCGGACGCGTAGGTCTCAAAAAAATACCCGAAATGCCCACAAGAATTGCCTCAATCGAACGTACGAGCGCAAAGTTATTCCCGTCAAAATTTTCGACTATACAAAACATTTTTTTGGCCCCGAAACGCGTCCGGAAAACTTTTTCGATGATACCGTTGTGTTTATTTTTATGAGAACCATCAAAACGAGTGGTCATACGCGTGAAACGGACATTCGATCGCAGAGTTATTCACATTTCAAGTTTTCTAAATACCTACAAAAAATTTTTCTTCCTTAAAAAAAAAAAAAAAAAAAAAAAACCTCGGATCGCCCGGGCCGGCAACCCGGATGTGTGCTGGTCGCCCATCTGGCCAACCATCCATGTTCGGATCGCCCGGACGGGCGATCTGAGCCCAGTTTTGAAAAAAAAAATATTTCAACTTTTCTTACATCTAAATTGATATTTTCTTCTACAAATTCTTTATAATGATCTATATCTACCTCCAATTCAAGTTCAATATTTAAGATTTTAGTTTTAGAGTGGAGAAGGAGTAGAGAGAAGTTAGAGAGAAACTGTGTAGAGAGAGAAGAGGAGGAAAATGATGATTTTTTTCGCGCTATACATTTATATTTCCAAATTAGATTTATCGGCCTCTTAAAAAAATATATATAAATAAATATTAAAGTCAAAACTTTTTAATACAACTCATTCACCATATTGTGATTAAAAAATTTATTTATTTTTGACTTTATAAACGTGTTAGGTTTAAATATCCATATGAAAACATCAGAACTAGAAATGAAAAATATAACATAATTGTATTTCGATTGCTTGTGATTCTAATCCCAGAGGGAATCAAAATTTAACTTTTAAGCATCAATCTTTATATAAAGAAGCTTTCAAAAGGATAATTAAGTCACGATTTTAAAGAAATATGTTAACAAATATTTATACAAAATCATTAAACAAATGTTAAAGATGATCAATTCTCTTTACTCCTTTTGATTCGTCTTTTATTCGAACTATTGTAACCTCCAAAAGTTATAAGTGATAGTAACTTGAAATGTAATTAGATCACATACAGAGTGAGGTCTCTACTAGTATAATTAAATGAACAAGTTTGTGTAGTTAAAAAAGGGAGTTTGAATCACTGGCAAAGGCCTTTATTATGAGATGGGGGTGTGGGCTCTTTGATTGATTATTCCTAGAAGTCTCCATCTCTGTTTTTCTCGACTTAAATGCTCCATTTTTCTCAAAGGAGGGATGCCTGTCCTTAGTCCTCACCCTCGGGCCAACACGCATTCTCAAGCCTTAGGACACTGCAATTAATACAAAACATATTAATTACCCCTTGTATATTAAATCACCTTTTATGTGCACACTTATTTTCATAATGTGGGAGTAGTAGTACATTGCTGCCCATTCTTTGTATATTTACCCGCTGTATTGGATATACCCTTCTTTTACTTATTTAATATATATTCTATTCTTCCTTCAATCAAAAATATAAATACTCTTTTGTTAGTGTGCAATAATTAAAATCAAATTTCGTAAAATTAATCTGAGGATTATTTAATTTATCTATGCTTTTGTCATAAATATTTTTTTTAGTTTTAATCTCAAAACCGTTTTATTTAAAAGTACAATCTTACCATTTCCTTTATGAAGTGTGTCAAATTCTTATATGTGCTACTCATTAGGCTTTTTTTCTTTTTTTTTTTTCTTTTTTTACTACACGCGTTTATCTTATAAACCAAGGTAAAATGATTAACTTCTAACTTTTTTTAAAAAAAAAAATATCAATACAATCCACTCTCACATTCGTTTTTCATCTTTACTAAATTAGATCTATTTAAGAAGAAAAAAAATTAGAGATAGATGAATTTACCGAAAAAAAAAAAAAAACCTAGTCATCTACAAGAATAACATGTAAAAGTAGGTATATATCAATTTTGCCTTAAAGAAGTACTACCATTAGGAACTAATATCTGTTTTAGAAAATAGTTCTTTGGATAAAATTATAGAAATATATTTTTGGGATTAACTTTAGATAATATGAATAGTTTTGACAATATTACTATTTTCTCAATAAGAATTTTAAAAAATGTACACATATATATTATACTTATTGACAAAATGTTATTCTATCCGAAAATGTTATGTGTGCAGAGGGAGTCTCAAATTTGGTAAATTTTAAATTGGTTTACTAAGGAGGGATTATGTATTTCAAATTTCAATTGGTAGAGGCAAAACTACTAGTAGTATTTCCCATTGGTCATTGGTCAAATGATGTACGCATAGGGTATTAATACTGTCTGCTTCTTTAATTGTACGTTGCTCTGGCAAGTTTTAATTAGTTGCATTTTCTATATTTTAATTGTATATTTTCTGATAAATACATTTTAATTCTATTTTTTTTTTCTGGAAACATTTTAATTGTATATGTTCCTTGTTTTTTGTAGTTTAACCTATAATGTTGCCCATTGAAAACTAGGCTGAGTATTATATTCACATTTTATTGTTTCAATATCGACCTTTTTGCTGACCAATGTGTTCATCTTCTCAAGGTGGGATCTAAAAAAATAAGCTACAGAAACTTCTTTGGAATGAGTTTTTTCAACAACCCCATTAAACAATTCATTCAAAACACATGTTAAAGTGATTTCCAAGAAATAGTTGATGAAGAGAGAACTAGAAATTAAATTTCAGTTATTGTTAATTAATCTAGCACATTAGATCGTTGATAAACGAAATATTAGTGACAATATAAGGTATGACAAGTTAAATTTTTAGGTATATCGTGTTAAAGAAGTCTTAAATAAAAATATTTATTAAAAAAAAATTAAATTCTTTTTTGGACATTATAAATTATTCTGAATGTGATGTGTTTATAAGCATACATGAAATACTTTTAAACCATATCACACTTAAAATAATTCTTACTCGAATTATTTACAAGAGAGCAAACCTCTTTTACAAATTAGACTCAAACAATTTGAACTCAAGAGTTTTAATTAGTACAATTTGAGTCAAATTTAAGTCTTATCAATTAGAAAGAAGATTGATATTAAAAAAAAATTTATCTTTTGCTTGCTGGTTATAAATGGTTCTTAAAACTTTAAGGGTTCTACATAAGTCCAAAAGATTCTCCAAGTTAGACAGCAATTTCTAGGTTCTCTCTCAATTTGTGCAAGTAGGTTTCTAGTTTTCCCTATGAAATGAATGTTTGCCTGAAATTGGACCGTGATGAAACTCTAATGCCTTGAAGCCACCCATTAAGGATCTGTCTTCCCCATTTGTATGAAAACTGCTCTTTATTGCAACTACCCACCACTTCATTGCTGCCTCTACAATTCTTGTGCGCATATCCAAATACAAACAAACCCATTCGTTGCAAGACCATTAATTTTTTTTTTTTTTTTTTGAAGAATATTGCAAGACCATTAATAATGGTGATGAAAATGTCGAAACAATGGCTCACGGGGATGTGTTGGAGAGGCCAAAATTCACCATATCCTTTTCTTTTTATAACCAAACCTCAATGATCTTTACTGTTAGATCACATACACTGAATAAATAACCCGTTAATGATATAAATTGACTAAATAAATAATGCACGACAGAGTCGTATTAAAAGAGGATACAAGATAAGTTAACAAGTCATGTGTGACATTGTATTGATATGTTAAAGGGAGTTTAAGTCTTCATAATAATAGTTAAAAAACAGTACGTGTTCATTATTAAATCAACTCTTACCTAATGTAATGTTTATGATTGTATAAACCACTTAAAAAAAACTATCAATTAATGTTAATGAATGTGGGCATCTTCTTCCTCCATTAAGAGCTGTATTTGAAGGTTGAATGCTTTAAATTGGCATTTGGATAGCAGGTCCACTAATTGTTAAAGGAGAATGTTTGTATTATTCATTGAAAGATTGCTAAGAGTTCATGGCGACATACAGTTTTTATTTATTTATTTTTTGGGAGGGTGGGGGGGGGGCTTTATTACGGGCCTTGATCAGAATAGCAATAGGCAAAGGACCATGAAAGTTTCCAGTGGGGAAAACAATCTTATGTTTTCTGTCTCATTAATGTGAGAATAGTGTACAATTTATAGATTTGTCCAAGTGACAAATCCTAAGCAGATTAGAAGTAGAAGTCCTAACTAAATACAACTAGGAAACACAATTATACACAGGTTAGGATTAATAGTAATCATATTTTAAATATATGTCTAACACTCCCCCTCAAGTTGGAGCATGAAGGTCAGAAATGCCCAACTTGGAAGCTAATCGATGAAAATGTGTCGGATGAAGTGCTTTAGTAAGAATATTGGCAGGTTGCTCTTCACTTCGAAGATAGGCAGGATAGATAAAACCGTCTTGAAAAGCATCATGAACAAAATGACAATCTATTTCAATGTGTTTAGTGCGTTCATGGAAAACAAGATTTTCAGCGATATGAAGAGCAGCCTGGTTATCACAATGCAATGGAATGGGGCGAGTGACAGGGACACGAAGATCTCGCAGGAGAATAGATAACCATTTAAGTTCACATAAAGTCATAGCCATAGAGCGATATTCAGCTTCGGCAGATGAACGAGAAACAGTATGTTGTTTCTTTGTCTTCCAAGAAATAGGAGACCCACCAAGAGAGATAAAATAACCAGTGAGAGAGCGTCGAGTTATCGGGCAGGTGGCCCAATTGGAGTCACAATATGCAGTTAACGAAAGAGGAGAATTAGAGGAAAGAAAAATGCAACGTCCAGGACTCCCTTTCAGATAACGTATAACTCGGATAGCAGCATCCCAATGAGCATGACGAGGGGCGTGCATAAATTGAGCAAGTGTATGTACAGCATATGCAAGTTCGGGCCGAGTGAGTGTGAGATATATTAGCTTGCCTATGAGTCTTCGGTAGTGATCTGGGTTGTCAAACAATGATCCAGATGCTTTTGCCAGCTGATGATTAGGTTCCACAGGAGTAGATGCCGGCTTGGCACCTAATAAACCCATTTTAGAGAGAATTTTCAATGTGTATTTTCGTTGGGATAAAAATAATCCCGTGGAGTTTCTCGCAATTTCTATGCCCAACAAATATTTGAGCGACCCCAAATCCTTCATGTGAAAGCACTTGTGTAATGAAGCTTTGAATTTTTCAAGTGAATAGGGAATTTCCAGTAATGAGTAAATCATCCACATAAATAAGAACACATAGATAAATATTCCCTCGAGAATATGTGAAAAGAGAGTAATCTGCATAAGACTGAGAAAAACCATACCTACGGAGAGCGGTGGTGAGTTTGGAAAACCAACATCGAGGGGCTTGGCGAAGACCATATAAAGACTTCTTTAAACGATAGACTTGTCCTTTGTAACAGGTACGAAATCCTGGAGGTGGTCGCATATATAATTCTTCTTGTAAATCTCCATGCAAAAATGCGTTGTGAACATCCATTTGATGGATAGGCCAGTTGCGAGCAGTGGCAACGGAAAGGAGAGTACGAATGGTGACCATTTTAGCAACGGGAGCAAAGGTGTTTGTGAAATCAATACCTGCCATTTGTGTATTTCCCAAAATTACCAAGCAGGCTTTATATCGCTCGATGGTGCCATCGGCTTTGTACTTTATTCGGTAGACCCATTTACTTCCCAGTGCACGTTTTCCAGGAGGCAAGGAGGTTAAAGTCCATGTACCGTTTTGTTCAAGAGCATCAATCTCTTGACGCATAGGAGTGCGCCAGAGAGGATTAGAGATTGCCTCAGAATAAGTGGTAGGCTCGGATTTCGTTGCTACAGATGCTAAAAATTGCCTGTGTGTATTAGAAAATTTACTATAGTCCACAAATTTTGTAATAGGATAAAGGGACATACTTGAGAGGTCCGAAGAGGGTGAGAGAGCAGAGGAGGAATGGGATATAGAGGACTTCCATATGGCATTGCAATCATAATCTTGGAGCCGAGTCGGAATATGTTTAATTCGAGTGCTTCGTCTTGGGGCATTAATTGGCAGACTGTCTTGCGGCAAGCTGGCAGGATTATCATCCGGAATTGGGCTATAAGTTGGCTCAATGGTTGGTTCGTCGCAAGAAAGCGGATGTGATGTTGCTATTTGGACTAGTTTGGAGTGGGGCGGCTGGAGAGGTTGGTGGTGGGCTGCGGGGTTGTGGGTGTGGATCAGGATGTGAAAGTGGAGATGGGCTGTGGGAAGGGTATAGTGGAGCTGGGCCGTGGATTAGTGGGCTGTAGGAAGAGATTGGTGGATCTGGGTTTGCAGGTGGGCTGTGGGTAGGATTTATTTGATCTGGGCTAGGTGTGTTATGTGCTAAACTCCCCCTCTCTTGCATACTATGTTGCTTGAAGCCCAAAACTTGTTCCCCAAAATTGTAAGATTGTGTGAAGTCTGTAGAAATGGAAGTACCTGATTTTCGTGGAATGGAAACTTTGTTTCATCAAAAATCACATCTCGGGACACAAGGAATTTTTCTGTTTGCAGGTCATAAAATGTCCATCCTTTCTTATGAAGAGGGTAGCCAAGGAAGACACACGGTTTGCTGCGGGCTCGAAATTTATCTTTTGGGATATCGTGGTTATGAACATAAGCTAAGCACCCAAAAGTTTTGATGTGAGAGTAGGATGGTTTCTCATCGTATAGCAATTCATGAGTCTTACCTTGTAACAATTTTGAGGGAGTTCGATTAATGAGATAGCCAGCCGTCAAAATGCATTCTCCCCAAAACTTTATAGGTAAATTTGCTTGAAATCGTAATGCCCGAGCTACATTTAAGATATGGCAATGCTTGCGTTCAACTCTTCCATTTTGTTGTGGTGTGCCAGCAATAGTAGTTTGGTGGATTATGCCATGGTTAGCAAGATACGACTTTAGGGGTGCAAATTCTGTCCCATTATCGCTACGGATTGTCTTGACAGTTTTGTGAAATTGGGTTTTGATCATGGTAAGGTAATCTTGAAGAATAGAGGCAACCTCACTTTTCTCTGACAGTAAATATATCCAAATAGCCCTAGAATAATCATCTAAGATGGTAAGAAAATATGAAGCACCTATAGTGGATTTGGATTTATATGGGCCCCATAGATCACAATGAATTAGGTCAAAAATTGTAGATGCTTTATTGATGCTAAGAGGAAAACAATCACGAGTTTGTTTGGCACGTAGACAAATATTACAAGGTGATGTTCTAGTTGAAGAGTCTTTAGAAGTACCCAAAAAATGATTGACGACATAATCTGAAGGATGTCCCTACCGTATATGCCATAGTGTTCTTGAATCAAGGACTGTGCTAGAAAAGGTGTATAATTCCTTCAATTCCATAGGTTCGTAGAAGAAGATCCCATTCCTCTGCTCACCCACTCTAATCGGCCTCATCGAGATACGGTCCTGTATAAAACAAAATTTGTCAGAGAGTGTGATAAAGCATTGCAAATCTCTTGCCAATTGAGACAAAGAAATTAAATTGCATGTTAGTTCAGGAATTAGCAACACTCTGTGGAGTTGTAATGTAGGACTTAAAGAGACCATTCCTTCGTGCACAGCAAAAATTTTGGCACCGTTAGGTAATCCAATAATATGCGGACAGATAGGATGTATATTTTGTAAAAAAAATTTCCTACCAGTCATATGGTTAGAACACCCTGAATCTAAAATCCAAAAATTTTTCATACTAGATAACTTGTCAGATTGCAGATTATTTGAGGTTTGGAGGGCAGTCAACAGGGTTGACCACTGGTCAACAGTCAAAGCTGGTAAGGGGCCCGGGCCCGGCCCGGCACTGCTCGGCCCATTTCTGCTGGAGCTCGGCCCGATGCCCAGCCCGGTACTGTAGATCGGCCGGCGGTCTTCGTCTTCTCCAGCGCGCCGGCGATTGCCTGGAGTGTCCGCTGCCGCTGTTGTTGCAGAATAGGCCCACGCCTCGGTTGATCTTCCTCCATCGCACGGTCTGGGCATTGCCGGTGGCTGCCTGCCGCCTCGCCTAGGCCCAGACCTACCTCCTCGCCAAGAGCCGTGATTCGCCGGTGAGAAGCCGCGACCGGCGGGTTTGGAAGAATTCCGAGGCCACCAATCCGGATAGCCAACAAGCTGGAAACATCTGGTGACATCGTGGCCGGCGCGTCTGCAGTGGGAGTAGAAATTTGATGAAGAAAAATTTCTGGAAATTTTTTCGGTTCGGGCGGCGGCGGTGGCTCCGGCGTCTCCGGCGGCTCCGGCGGTGGCGAAGGCGGCGCCATCTCCAGAGTAATCTTCTTTTCGTGTCGAATTTTTGTGCTGTTCTTCTTTACAGATTTGAGCGAGAACAGTACGTAATTTGGGTATAGGTTCTTGTTGGATCATATGGGAACGAACAGTGCCATAAATTGCACTATTTAATCCCATTAAAAATTGGAAAACCTTCTCGTTTTCTCTTTCTTTTATGATAAAATTCAAGAGATCTGTGTCTGTGCTGGGCGGAAGTTGAGTATATTTTTCTAGTTCGTCCCATACCTTTTTTAGACGTGAAAAATACACGTGTACTGAATCACCGCCTTGCATACAATTTGCCAATGCTGCTTTTAATTCATATATTCGTGGGCCGGTGCCAACTAGAAATCGTTCCGTCAAGTCTATCCATAATTCATCAGCTCTCTCTGAATGATATATGGTGGATCGGAGAGAGGGTTCGATAGTATTGAGAAACCAAGAGTTTACAAGATTATTGATCTCCCACCATTCTTCTTCTTTATCTGGGTCACCTTCAGGAATTGGAATTATTCCATCAATGAATCCCAATTTCTTCTTCGATCTCAAGGCCATGCGCATGGCTCTTGCCCATTCTGCATAATTATTATCTGTTTCTGTCTCTTTCAACTGGACCGTTGTTAGAATCAATCCAGGTCCATCAGTGGATGCCACATAATAAGCATCTTTCTTTATTCTGTGAACATGGCTTTCTTCCACCATGTCATTATCAACATTGCCAATATTGTCGTTACTCATTTTGAGAAATTTCAGACAATTGGCTCTGATACCATGAAAGTTTCCAGTGGGGAAAACAATCTTATGTTTTCTGTCTCATTAATGTGAGAATAGTGTACAATTTATAGATTTGTCCAAGTGACAAATCCTAAGCAGATTAGAAGTAGAAGTCCTAACTAAATACAACTAGGAAACACAATTATAAACAGGTTAGGATTAATAGTAATCCTATTTTAAATATATGTCTAACAGACCACCTTGAAATGAAGTTATAATGATTTAACCACTTTTAATGAACAGAAACTAATTTTGATGTAAATGTACATTTGTATATATTATATACAAGACGTAAAGAATACATAAAGTCTCTTTCTTAGTAGTGTTCCGTAGGGTTAAACACTAATGGTATATTGAAAATTTCATATAGTTGATTTTGAACTTGAAAGAAGAAGTTCGTAATCTGATTTTCAATCAAATTTGGTATAAAAATTTTCAATCAGATAGCTGCAGTCTTTCTTCTTTCTCCTGAGACCTTATCAACATATGGTCCTTATTCCGTACGTATTACTTGTTGTTATTGAATTTTGAAGTGGAAGAATGATAGGATTTCTTTTACCTGGCAAAGCTCCAAAGCCATTAGAATCTAAGTTTCGGTTTACAAGGAATTATGCTGTAGGACTCGTATAGGAGAAATCCTCAATGATTTTACCTTTGTACAAGAGAAATGCCTGATTTTATTTATTTATTATGATGAGCCGAGAATGCCTGATTGATATATGTATAAAGGGGTTAATAAACTCAACTCGGAATCTATATGTATATTGCGAAAAAATTCAAAAAATTTCATTTTTGAATGTAAAATTTCTGCAACTTCACCAAATGCTCTAAACTCTCTCTAAAACCACAAATTTCAACTACAGATTTAAAAAGATTCGACCTTTGTAATATAAAAAAGGTTAGTACTTCGTTCTATACTCATTTATTTACATTTTTATTGGTTGAAATTTTAAAAATATCCGTTGGATTGAAAAAAATGACATTTTTTCAAAGTGAGAATTTCTGCCCGAAAATGGCCCGGTCGCTCGTACCAATGACCGGAGCCATTTCGGGTCACCTGGTCTAACGACCGGAATGGTTAGCGGTCACCTGGTCCTGCGAGTTGACTCGTCCGCAATCTCTGGTTCCGGCGGCTCGGATCGGTTCGGACCGCCAGTTTTTGGGCCGGTTTCTGGACGAAAGTATTTTTTTTACATTTGTTTATGATTATGTTATTATAATTAATAATTATATATTTTTTTAAGTTATGATTATGTTCATGGACCTATTTGATGTTTATATGTATATTTTTTTTCTAAATACAGGAGAGATGCATATTGAAGTCGCGTTCCGCTTCGTGTCTCTGACCGGTTGGATCCCTAGTGATCCTGCAGTTGTAGAGTTGGCAAAGGAGACTGGATTATCATATCTAAGGTCTTGCATATTCCAACATCTGGACTCCTCCTTGTTATCTGCTTTTGTGGAGAGGTAGTAGCTAGACACCAACAGTTTCCACATGCCCTGGGGGGAGATGACAGTTACTTTGCATGATGTTGAGTTGATTCTGGGCGTACTTGCTTACGGTAACGTTGTCGACCATCATTATTCTTGGGAGCAGTTGATTGCAATTATCCAGAGCGACCTGCGGATTACCGACTCCAGTATCGCTATAAATGGATAGGACTTAGTGTTAGTTGCAGAATCTCCCTGATGGTGGACTTTCTACGAATTAGAGGGCCACCTGTTACGTCATGTATTTACTTGGCAGTTCGCTCTTCACCAGTAAGAGTGGTAATATTGTCCCTGGGAAGTTGTGGCCAATCGTGAAGAATTTTCGTTCTGTTGGTGGATTTGCATGGGGTGCTGTGACACTAGCCTACTTGTACCAGAGTTTAAGGCAGGCTTCGAGTGTTGATGTGAAGGAGTTGTCTAGTTGCTGGTCACTGCTTGAGGGAATATCACTATGATCTTCATCTTTTACTTGGTGTTTACAGTTTTCAATGTTTATTTTGGTAAAAATGATATGCGGTGTTGATTTTTTTTTAAGAACATAGTGGCCGAATCACCGTGGCATATTAAAAACCATAGCTTTAGCACTGAGTGTTCACTCTCAGCCCGGTTGGTAGTCTCCACCCCAAAATGCATTACACTCTTAGTGCAAACTCTCACGAATTTATGAGCAAGGGGATTCAACCAAGTGCTGAACAAATAATATAAGAAATCCGGCCTGCTCTGCCACTTTGTCTTCAGAACATCTAATTTCCTTAAGTGTTCTTGCTCATCGATTTCATTCAGCAATTTCTTCCATGACCCATTTACAAACCGTGATGCAACCTCTTCATCTTTTGTCAACTCGGTTAATTTTGCCAATACGTTCTGATCGATGTGTCTTCTACATTACATATGGTACACTTTACTGAACACATCGTCGATCATAGGCATTAAACCGCTTTCCCTGTCTGTAATAATTACCTTCGGCTCATTATCATTAACATCTTGTTGATTTTCTGTTGACATAGTATTTGAAAAGTATAGATACTTGATCTGTTGAAGAACCCATCTATAAGTCGTAGCCGGCTCATTCCGCATGAAACCAGTGGCTACAGTGAAATTCTTACCAGTCGGGGTTATCCCTACGACTTCCAACAGCGGCATAATATACCTTTTTTAAAAGATACATAAGGCACATAACTTATTTAGAAACTATACATAAAATTAAACAGTTAATTTGCAAATAATACCCAAACGTACAATTAATATAACATATTTAATACAACTTACTTGTTTGTTTTATATGTCGTATCCATTATAAGTACATATGGCCACGTGCTCATTATTTCAATTGATGTCGGGTGAGCAACAACAATGTCACTGAGCACATTGTTGTCCTCGCAGTTTTTATGGAATACCATGTAACCCCATTGAGCACTTAGACAAAGAACTTCTTCAACCGTGTTTCGACCCTGCATCCTATTCTTCTTAATCTTCGCAACGACGTTATATATTTTTTGGGCACTACAAAAAATCGTGCAAATCATATTATTAGAACCTAAATTTAAACCCTAAACATATAACGAAGATGCATTAAAGGTAATGAAACATACCTGACAGCACAACCCACGTTTTGTTCTCGAAAAAATCGTAATATATTACGAGGTGGCACATGGCACTTTCTAAATTGCTCCGTCTGTATTAGCTGCTCCTTCGTTAGAATTTGCTGCCTGAGCGTGATCGTGAATATATGCATCTATTGCATGGTAGTGCCTCCCATCGTGTAAGAATAGTTGCTAATTTTCACAAGTCGCCATTTGTTCGCCTTTTAATTTGAGGGGACAATCACACATTTTAGTCTCGTAAGGACCCTGCCTTTTTACTTGAACTTTTTCTTCCTCATCGTTAACTCCGGGCTTCGTTCTCGATTTATTTGCACCTCCACACTCGCAACCCAATGTAACATATAGTCGGCGGTATGATGTTCTTAAACTCAAATACTGAGTGACAATCAAATACGTGTTAACCTTTATAGTTATTTCTTTTGCCCAGTTCACCAACTTTACTTTCGATTTAAAGATTCGATCAGTTGCAAATAAATGTCCGTGATCTCGTATTCTTCCGCTTCCAAAAATTCTTAAAATGTATTTGGATCTACGTCGTTCTGTTATGATATAGTACGAAACAATTAAAATATTAACACATTTCATATTAAAAATAAAATAGTAAAATTAGTGTAATAAACGAAAATTTCATACACTAACATTAAAAAAATAATAAATAAAAAATATAAAAAGAATAAATTGCAAAATGAGTGTAATAAATAAAAATTTCATAAACTAACATTAAAAAAAAATCTGGGGCTCGGGTCACCCAGGCCGGCAAGCCGGACCTGAGCGGGTCGTGTATTTGGGCGACCGGTTCTGAGAAAGGACCATCTCAATGGGCGAACCACTCAGGCTTGGATCGTCGATCCAGGCAATCCGAGTCTCAATGCTAAAAAAAATAATTTCAACTTGTCTTACCGCAAATTCGATATTTTCGTCTACAAATTCTTCATAATAATCCATATCTACCTCAAATACAAGTTCAATATTAAATATTACAGTTTTAAAGTAGAGAGAGTAGAGAGAAGTAAGAAAGAAATTGTGTAGAGAGAGAAAAAATAGGGAAGATGAGGAAAAATAATGATTTTTTTTGCGTTATACATATAGATTCCCGAGTCGAGTTTATCGACCCCTATATAAAGTTAGCTGTTTACTCAAAAAAGGAAAAAAAAAAAAAACCTAATGAAAATTGGGAAAAACAAAAAGTGAAAGATAGGCAAATAAAACAAAATAAATAAAAACAGCCAAGGAATTTCTTTTAGTTTTATTGGTTAATTACATTTTTCCTTTGAATTTGTCTACTTGACAATTTATCTCTTCATTTTATATAAATTATAAATATATACTCATTTTTTTTTTAGAAAATATATTCTAATCCTTTACATACTTATAAGTAATTAATCTTGCTAATTTCAATAAAAAAATTTTAATTCTAAACAATAATCTTGTAATAAAACTTTTAAGATTTTCCAAACATATTATTTTGTGGTTGTTTAATATCATGTAATTAGGCAGGGGCGCACCCTCTGATTGATTGGGGCCTATTTTTTAAAAAAATCTACCGTCATAAATGTTAAATCGAGAAGCAAAAGAACCTTACATAGTTGCTCATAATCTTATCAAATGTCATGCTGCTGCTTCTTTGAGATATCGTTTGAAATATCAAGCCAAACAACAGGGTAAATTTGGTATTCTTTTGGACTTTGTTTGGTACGAACCTCTCACGAGATCAAAACTAGATAACTATGCAGCCCAAAGAGCAAGAGACTTCCATGTTGGATGGTTTTTGCATCCTTTGGTATATGGTGAATACCCAAAAACAATGCAAAACATTCTTGGAGATAGGCTTCCCAAGTTCACATTAACAGAGGCTGAAATGATCAAAGGTTCCTTTGATTATTTGGGTATTAATCAGTACACAGCTTACTATATGTATCATGTCCCTCAAAACACCACAGCTATTGGATATCAACAAGATTGGCAATGTGGATTTGCTTATGACAAGAATGGAGTCCCAATTGGTTTCTGAGCTTCTGAAATGCATCGAGTTTAAGGGGCTTTGTGAGCAAATCAGCAATTTGATCCTTGCTTCTGCAGTAAATGAGATCAACAACTTTGTCCTTGGTAAGATCGCGTAAGAAATGAAACCGAACATCGATATGCTTGCTTCGACCATGCAAAACTGAATTTTTGGACAACTTGATTGTTGAATTGTTGTCACAATAAATTGGAGTTGAACCTTCTTGACTGAAGCGAAGTTCTTTAAGAACATTTCTCAACCAAATTGATTGGGAAGCACACGATGTTGCTGCTACAAATTCTGCTTCTGTAGTTGAAAGAGTGACTATAGGCTGCTTTCTTGATGACCATGAAATAGCTCCAGACCCCATCATGAACACATATCCAGATGTGCTTTTCCTGTCATCTTGATCCCCTGCATAATCACTATCAGTGAACCCAATCAATTCTGATTTTTCTCCTTTCTTGTAGAGTATTCCATAGTCTGTTGTTCCTTGCAAATACCGCAAAATTCGTTTCGCTGACGCAAGATGCATTTCTGTTGGATTTTCCATGAATCTGCTTATGAGACTTACAGAAAACATGATGTCTGGCCTTGTTGTAGTTAAGTACATTAAACTTCCAACAATTTGCTTATAGAAGGTGCTGTCAATCTTTTTGCCATCTGGATCTTTAACAAGCTTTAAACTTGTTTCAGCTGGAGTACGGACCGGATTGCAATCTTGCATTCCAAACTTGATTAAGATATCCTGCACATATCTCTTTTGAGAGATAAAGATGCCTGCATTGGACTGAATAACTTCTATGCCCAAAAAATAATGCATCAAACCAAGGTCAGACATTTCAAATTTAGACATCATCGAATTCTTAAACTGCTCTATCATCTCCTCACTATTCCCAGTATAGATTAAATCATCCACGTACAAACAAACTATGAGCATTTTTCCTTCAATGTCAAATCGCATAAAAAGTGTATGTTCATAAGGACATTTCAGAAATCCTTTTCTTAAAAAATAAGCCTCGATACGACTATACCATGCCCGTGGGGCTTGTTTTAGACCGTAAAGAGCCTTTTTCAATTTATACACCTTATTCTCATCTCCTACTTTTATGTAACCCAAAGGTTGATCAACAAATACCTGCTCTTCCAACTCGCCGTGTAAGAAAGCTGATTTGACATCCAATTGAAAGATTGACCATGAATTTTGAGCTGCCAACGCAACCACAAGTTTGATAGTGTCCTGCCTTGCAACAAGAGCGAAGACCTCTTTGTAATCAATTCTAAATTCCTGCTTGTATCCCTTTGCAACCAGTCGCGCCTTATGTCTGTCAACTTCGCCTTTTTCATTCAATTTTGTTTTATACACCCACTTTACGCCAATGGTTTTCTATCCCTTGGGAAGTTCAGTCAACTCCCATGTCTTGTTCCTTTCTATGGATGAAATTTCATTATCCATAGCCTTTCTCCATTTCGAATGTTGAACAGCTTCCTCAAAAGTTAAGGGATCGCAATCGAAAATAAAGCTAAATTTACAAGTGAGTCTTCATCGATTGATTAATCCCGCTACCTCATAGTCGACCATCCATGCGAGTCTTCTTCTAATGCGTTGTGGATGTTGATTTATGGTCGTAGTCGAATCACTTGTTGGTTCATCCGGATTTAAATACTGCTCGCTCCGTAATTCGACTCGGTTGCTCTTCATCTTCTTCAAGATCTGCTGGTATAGTTTGCTCAATATTTTTTTTATTCCACTCCCAGAAATTCTCTTCATCAAAAAACACGTCACGACTTATAACAATCTTCTTAGTGTGAGGATTGTACAACTTGTAAGCTTTGGAATTATCGCTCACACCAAGAAAAATGCATTTTTCACCTTTATCATCTAGCTTTTTCCTCTCGTACATCCGGGAACATGGGCATAAGCTATGCATCCGAAAATTCCCAAGTGATCAACTCGCTGGTTGGTGACCATTCCAAGCCTCCTCTCGTGTCATGTTTTGAACGACTCATCGTTGGACTTCGATTCAAAATGTGAAGACTCCAATTTATCGCTTCGGCCAAAAACTCTTTGGCACCCTGCTCATTGTCAAAAGACTTCTCACCATATTCATGATTGTGCGGTTCTTTCTTTCACACACTCCATTTTGTTGTGGAGTATAGGCTGCTGTTAGCTGTCGTTTAATTCCATGTAACTCACAAAAATCTGCAAATTCATGTGAGTTATACTCTCCACCACGATCAGTGCGTAGCACTTGAATTGGACAACTGCTTCTTTCTCAACAACTCGCCTTAAAAACTTTGAAAGTCAGTTAAGGCTTCGATTTTTCTTGTAAAAAAATAAGCCCATGTTTTACGACTCAAATCATCAATGAAAGTGATTATGTATCGTTTACCTCCATTAGAGATAGGATTGATCGGACCACGGAGGTCGAATGCACAATCTGCAATGCGCTCTCTTGCTCTTTGTGTTTTTCCTTTTGGAAATGGAGTTCTCGGTTGCTTGCTGATGACACAACTTTCACAAATCTCTGTTGGAGTAGAGAGCATTGGAAGGCCAACCACCATTCTCTTTTGCTGCAGTGTCTTTAGTCCATTGAAATTCAGATGTCCATAACGAAAGTGCCACAACCAAGCATCATTATCGAGCCGAGTTGACAAACAAATCCGAGAGACATTATCCAAATAGAGAGGGAACATTCTATTTGTTGTCATTTTAGCTTCAAAGAACCAAGCCTAACTTGTCATCATGAATACGACGGACACCATTTTTTTACTACAATCTCATAGCCCTTCTCTTGTAATTGACCAATGCTTAACAAGTTGGTCTTCAAATCTGGAACAAAAAGAACATTATAGATTATTTGATAATTATTCCCTCTTGTTCTAATCATTACCTCGCCTTTTCCCATAACGTAAATTTTGGTGTTGTTGCCAAACTTGACGTTGTCCTTATATGACTCATCCGGATGAGAAAAAAATTTCTTTGTCGCCACACATATGATTGCTCGCAACCGGTGTCCAGGTACCACAATTGCTTCTTCATATCTTCCTTGGTGTTGCAAACCATCGACAAAGATATCTCCTCCTCTCGTTTCGCAAAATTTGATTTTTCTCCACTATCCTTTGTCGAGTTAGTTCCGCATTCATTCCGATAATGTCCATACTTATGACAGACGATAGCACTCCACATTCAACTTGTCTCATCGACCTCGTATGATCAACCTTTGATTGTTGGCCTCCACGACTTCTTCCTCTCGCCTCTGCGAGTTCCTCGAAAATATGAAGCTTCGATCATCATGGGATTGATGATGTTGTGAGCCTCTCCCTTCATTATTCTCGTCTACCTCCGCCTCGTCCCTCGACCTCCTTTTTTATAAATGTTTGATGAGGCCAAGCAAAGCTTGCTCTTCTTTGTCTTGTTGAGTGATTTTCTTCTCATGAACCAAGAAAGATGCTTGAAGTTCATCAAGTGATAAAAGATCAATGTTCTTTGATTCTTCAATTGAACAGTACCACGTAGTTGAATTTCGGTGTCATTGAGCGAAGAATCTTATCAACCACAATCACATCCTCCATCTTCTCTCCGTAAATCAACATTTTATTAACAATTGACATTGTTCTTGAGAAGAAGTCGAAACAGATTCTCCGATTTCATCCGTAATGTTTCAAATTCGGATCGTAGAGCTTGTAGTCGCTGCCTCCGAACCCGCTTTGATCCTTCATATTTCTTCTTCATGGAATCCCAAATTTGCTTGGAAGTATCTTTGCAAAGAATAGTTTCTAAGATTGTGCGATCAATTGCTTGGAAAAGATAATTCTTTGCTTTGAGATCTATCTTCTGCGCTTCTGCCGTCGTACTACCTGATGATTCTGGGATCCCTTTGGAGACGATCTGCCAATACTCCTTAGATCGTAAAAAATTCTCCATCAGCATGCTCCAATGGTCATAGTGACCATCAAAACGAGGAATCGCTGGTTGTACAAAAGTTTCGGTTGCCATTATTGCCGAATATTAGTTTTGCTGCTGCAAGATTAACTAATAAGCACACTCTTTATTTTATTTACTCACTCAACTTTTCTCTCTAATAATAGCTGCTGCTATATGTTTGTCTTTTGCTCTGATACCAGTGTTAAATCGAGAAGCAAAAGATGAAAACTGTGTTTTATTCTTAACAAATGAAGCCATTAAATAGGCTGAAACATAACAGAAACTACAGAAAAATGTGCATAAAGAAATCTGGAGGGAATAAAGCAACTAACTTCTTAAGGAATAGAACAACTAGCTAATCCCCTAAGGAATAGGACAACTATGACCCAGAAATATTGCAGAATTTAGGCTTAACCGCTAAGCATTTATTTTAACAATAAAAGTTTGTTATGACAAAACATATTCGCATTTAAAGATCTTTGGACCCTCTTTTTTTTGTTTTGTATTTTTCTAATGAATTCTACCTATTAGGAATATAAATAAAAGATGGCTAAGGGCTGACATAAAAAATTTGCTCCGCATGGCGAGTTTAGACGTGACGCAACAACAGTTGAGAATTATACTAAATTGATTTTTATTTGATGTAAAATTTTATATTTAATGAAATTAATATGAAATGATTGTAAGTAGTTAAATCTCAAGCTAATAAATTAAAAGACAAGAAAAATATAGCGGCAATGTGATTTATTTGATATTTGAAGTAGTTACAACAGTCTCTTGAGAGGTTCCTAATTTGTAAAATTTTAAAACGCTAGTTCGAGTGCTTAAAAGCTTGATATCATGTCGGATAAACTTTCAGTTTGACTCGGTGGCTTGGAAGCTTGATATCAAGTCAGACGAACTTTAATTGTTAACTGGGCACTTGAAAGCTTGATGTCAAGTACTTGGACGAACCTGGGTTTTGAACTCGGGGGCTTGAAGTTCGATGTCGAGTCAGACGAACTTTGAATATTAACTCAGTGGCCTGAAAGTTTGATGTCGAGTACTTGGATGAACTTAGTTTTTTAGCTTAGCGGCTTGAAAGCTTAATGTCAAGGTTGATGGATTTTGTGAATCCAAGCTTTGGGAGCTTTATCTTAAATCGGATGAACTCTGATGGTGAACGAGGGCTTGAGAGGTTGATATCCGACTGCAGAGCTTTTGAAACTTTCTTCACTCCTTCGAACTAAGAAAAGCGAAAAATACTTAACACTGCAAAAATACAAGCAAATACCAACGGTCGATACCGTCAGGTCCTGTTGGTACAATGTTTCTATCGACAACAACCCGATGGAGAAGTGACCGTTGGCCACTGTACGTCATAAACAACTGGTACTAACGGAAGCTTGTCGTTATCTCTTATTCCCGACAACGTTACCAACAGAATTTTATTTTTCCTTGGTATGTCAGGAGCTAACGTCAATCTTCTGTCGAAAGCAAATATTGACTACATTTCCAACGGCACAGGATCTTCCATCGCTAAGTTTTACAAACGACACTGCTGACAGTTTCCTTTTCGTCAGCCAGGCCGACAAATTTTACTGACAGCATTTTCCGCTGGTCACTAGTATTTTAAAACTTGTTTGCTACGATCTTGCCGTCAGTATCCCGTCGGTATTTTGTTTTCAATAATTTGTAAAATAGACCTGAAACTCCCCAAAAAAAACAAGAGCAGTATAATTCATAAACTAATTCATAAACAGTATACATTTATATAGATCAAACCAAATATCCATAAACTAAAACATCCATAAAACATAAAATGTACAAGTATCAAACATCCTCGCGATCCCTAATGTGTATGTATATGATGGAAAATATGTCACCAAAATCCTCACGATGAAAATTATAAAAAAAAAAAAAGATAATAATATCTTTTTGCATACTTCAAAATTCAAAACTTAAAAGATAATTTTAAAAGGTATTAAATTTTACTCACTTATTATCTTTCAAGTAAAAAGAGAGGAAAAAGTTATAATATCCATGAATAAAAAATAAATGAATCAAACTTTATCCTTATTGCATTAATCTTAAGATTATGTATCCCATTTCAAATAATCTTAAGACTATAATATTAACAATGCAGTAATAACATAAATAATTATTTTTTAGACAAAAAGGAAAAACTTTTTTATTTGAAAAGAAGACTTGGCAAAAGACTACATCAATCAAGCTCAAGAATTGTGCTAAATTAATGCCCACCAAGATTAAACCTAGACATATGATCATCATTTTAAACAAGAATTTAAAAAACTTGGCAATTTAGAGCTTAATTAATTGCTAGTATTACTTAAAGCAACATTCTCAATTAATATAGAGGAAGAAACAGTTGGACTATCAAATTCATTTGAATTCTAGAAAACTAAAAAGCAAATTGGAAGAAAAATAAACAAGTTAATTGATCACTTCCCATTGAACATTAATCCCTCCATTGTTGTCATCCTCCATGACTAACCATTCAATAACTAAGAACAAAGATTCAAGAAAGAAACAGAGGGTTTGCACGAAAAAAACCTATAAGAAAAAAAGAGAATAATATTAAATTTTAAACTATAAGATTACAACTCTAATATAAAACAAATGTAAACTTAAAGTAATTAAACTATTTAAACTTAAATCTTTATTATTTTCAGGAGAAGAATATCAAAGAAAGACACCAACAACTTTAGCATTATAAACAATTCTAGCATGACTCATTTTTTCAATTTTGGAGTATAAAGAATATTGTTCTAATAAGACAACCTACTTTGTTTACATTTAAAGCTACATTTGCATAATCAATTAAATAAACTACTTTTTTCCCTCGGGTATAATCAAATTTTCTACTTAGCAAAAAAGAAGAAAAAGAAAAAGAAAAAGGATTTTCTTGAGATGTTACTTTTAACTTAATTACTTCAATAAGTATTGCATTAAAAAAATATAATATTTAAGATCTAGTATTTGATCTCAATAAATCATAATCTAGTAACTTTTCAATCCATCTAAAGTGTAAGAATATGGTAGAAATTACTAATTACTCTTTTACAGGAAAAATACTAATTAGTAATTACACATAAAAAAAAATAGTCATTACTAAACTATAATTTTACTCACATTTTGACTCGTTTATAACATTTAATAACATTTTAAAAAGAATTTCTCTTTATTTTACTCACATTTTGACTCCCTCCAACACAAATTAGTTTTAAGTAAAACTAAAAACAATATAATCTCAAGTACTCCCCTAAACAATAACCCTTATTATATCCAATGTCCAAAATTTGTTCCAACCTACTATGCGTCATAAGGGTAGTGTTTGGTTCATTTTGTTTTCAAAGTTTTACAAAAAAATTGTTCAATCATAACAAAGTTCCTTTTTATGTACAAAGGGTTCATTTTTTCTATGAAATTCAACTCAAAGTTCAAAATGGAATAGTGCCATTAGTTACACATCAGTAACTATAGGAAGAAAATCACAATACAGTTCAGACTTTCACACACATTCACGTAGAGGCAAAACAAATATACTCCAACCTTCACATGCACAAGTATAAACACAAAAAAATAACTCCCTCCACAAACTCGAATCCTATAGTTTATGTAGATAAACAAAATAGATTATGCATATAATAAAAATTAAAAATAAATTCATAAAACATTTTATAGATATAAATATTGATTAAAGTAGTAATTGCCTACTGAAATTGTAGAAATTTTAGGCTCTTAAACAAACAATTTTTCTATTAAAATTGATGATGGCAACTTAACATTTTCTAAAAAATAATGAAATTAAGAAAAAGTGTAATGAAATTCTTGTATTTTCGCCAACAAGCTTACCAACATCGTCAACAAATTCTAGCGAGCTCCTTTAATTCCGGTGAGCTTCCAATAATTGTCAATAGCATAAACAAGAAGAGGAGATTAGAAAGAAGAAGCAAAAAAAAGGAGAAAGAAACAGAGATTCATAAGAACACGAAGAGAGAGAGAGAGAGAGAGAGAGAGAGAGAGAGAGAGAGAGAGAGAGAGAACCTGAATAGGGCTGACGCTAGTCAGAACAACGTGTCATCGGTGGGGTGGCACCGGAAATGCTTGTTCCATCGGTGCTCACCATCGGGAACTTCACAGGAGGGGAGGGTTTAATTTTCAGATTCTGAAAATAGGGAGATGAGAGGGTTCTGTCCGTTTTTACCACTAGTCATTATTTATCGACATAATACTGACGACCTTTCTGTCGATAAATTTTAATTAATAAATTACTGACATCTAGTGTATCGCCAACTCCATCAATAATACGAACAAATTACCGATGACATTACTATGTGAAGCTGTCGTTAAATTATTACCGACGGAATATGCCGTCAGCAAGTTCCATCAATTTTTTGGCGCTCCATTTCCCTCCAAATTTTTGACCAATTTATGGAAAACGGATGCTTAGGTCATTGTTCGTCGGAATTCTATTGGTGTTTCCTGACAGTAGGATATTCTGTCCGTGAACAACGAAATTTTTTTAGTGTAATGATTCAAAAAAAACTTTTCTTGGAGAGCTTTTCGGGATAATCTATGGTAGCTTTGCTTGAAGACTAGACCGCTGGAGTCTCTTCTGAATCTCTTTTTGAATGCTTCTTCTCAATGATTCCGAATGATCTTCTGAATGATATCTCAACCTTTGAGAAGACCCTTATTTATAGGCAGAGCTGGGTTTTGGGTTACTTAGTGGCCAAGCAACCTATTACTGGTCAGGGTTAGCCCAATTCTTTATTTCAGAGCGGCCCAATTGGTTTAACCCATTATTTAATACGCTTAATTACATATCACTTTATTGAGCTTTATTTAAAAAGGTTTGGATATTATTTAAATGATTAGTCCAATTTAGATGACTCAAATATATTTCTTTATCAATTTAATTTAAATAATCAAGATAAAAAATTATTATATTTAGCTTTTGATAAATTTTTTTGATTGGGAAAAAACTTAATTCTCATTACTATCAACCAAAGATGCCGAAGCATCCTTCAAAAAAACAGGGGCATACACAGTTCCTTCTTTATCAAAAAAGATATTAGAAGGGATATAGAGAGAGGAGGGGGGAAGGTGGGGAAATAGCCAAACGAACTAGAGCATTTAGCCCATTGAGCTACATTATGTGTGGGGAAATAGCCAAACGAACTAGAGCATTTAGCCCATTGAGCTACATTATGTGCCAAAAATATTTGCTTTCCTAAGGGTATACAGTAACTTCAAATATCCAAATCCTCATCTACTAAGAAAGCGAAATTTGTTGCAGCTGCTTCAGAACCAAAACTATCCCCTACATGTTCTTTTCTAGTCGAGATCCCAAAATCTCACCTTTTTCATCTCTGATAACACAAGAACTAAAAGCCATCCCATCATCAGTGAAGGATGCATCAAAATTAGATTTTAACCAACTTGGCGGGGGGGAGGGGGGGGGGTGGGGGGCTCTCCCACAAATGATTCACAATCCCATAAGAGTTGGATTTCTTCTTCTGACAACTGGACCAGTGCTCCTCTACTTTACTAGTAATACGACGACCTACCTCATCCCAATTTGGCATATCACCTCCATGTGTGACTCTATTTCTCTCCATCCACACCGTCTCGAGAACAACCATACCATAGACTAAAAGTTCTTCCTTTTCTTCAACAGTAAGATGGAATGAATTCTTTGGGTCTAGAAGCTCTTGAAACCATCTTCTTGCATTCCAAATAAATCTATCAATTTTATGTTGCCATCTAGAAGAGAACCAGATACCGACCACACAAGGGCACTTCAATAATAAATGGTCCGTTGATCCTTCCTCCATCGCTCAAAAGACACAAACCACCATTTGATTTGAAATCATCTTCAGTCTACCACCAATTGGGAGAGAATCAGTGACTGCTTTCCAAATCAAATCTTTGTGACGACTATGGAGCTGAGACTTAAACAAACTTTCCCAAATTTTTTATTCAGTAGAAGCCTCAATATCTCTTAGATCACTCACTAAATCATACGCCAATTTAACAGTGAAACCCCCAACGAATAGGGGGTCCAAATCAGCCGATCATGTTCCTTTATTTGAGGAATTTGAATTTTAGTGATAGCCTTCACTACTGTTGGTGTTCTCCTATCGAAGTTCCACTGCTGGTTTAAACCCAGGTATGTTCGGTATCCATGGGTCCGACCAAACCCGAATATCAGTTCCAGACCTAACATTAAAAAAGGCCCCTTTAGATAATAAATCCCTGCTGGTCCATATACTTTGCCAAACCCATGAACCGCTATATGGACTAACCTCCAAATCCAACAGATTTCTGCCTCTTAAATAGTTGGATCAAATAAGATTGATCTATGGTTTGTTGTCCTTCTTTTCAACCTCCCAAACCCAATTAGCTGTGAAAGCAAAATTATTTTCCCTTGCTAATCTGAATCCTAGGCCTCCATTGATTTTGGATTTACAAAGTTTTTACTCCAGGCTTGGAGATGTAAGTGCCTGCCAGTATTCTCCTTATATCCTCAGAAGAAATCACGATTCAAAGCATCCACTTTATTACATATAGAAATTGGGAGTTGAAACACATGCATAGCATGCATGGAAGAGATTGTGTACGTGATCTAATGAAAACTGCTCTTCTCGCCTGAGACAAGTTGTTCAGTTTCCAGCCACTGAGCCTGCTCCTAAGTTTTTCAATACCCTCATAGAAAGCCTCCTTCTTGGATCTGGTCTTACAAAAGGGTAACCCAGGGTATTTGGAATTATGAGCATTCAGGCATATTCAAAACAGTGCATACCCCGTTTTTCATTTCTTCTTTTGCATTCCGGGTAAAGTGAACACTAACCATCTGAGTAACCATCTGAAACAGTGCATTTCTCCTTACTAACCATCTGACTCGACCAATCATAGAAGGAATTAAGGCAAGCTTTAAAAGCAGCAACTTCTTCATTATTTACCCGGCAATAAATAGTGAGGTCATCAGCGAACATGAGATGGGTAAAGGAAGGGCTCTCCCTGCCCCCCTTTAATCCATGAATGGCTCCTTCTGCTTCTGACTTGGATATTATTCGTGATATCAAATATCAAAGTAAATAAAGCTGGAGACGTAAGGTCTTCCTGCCAGATTCTTCTAGGCAATCTTACCAACCCGTGTGGAGAACCGTTGATAAGGAACGAAAACAAGGAAGTTGAAATGCACTCAATAGTCCATTGAATAAAGATCTCGGAAACCTATGGCATCTCATGACTTGAATAAGAAACTTCTGTTCCACCCTATCGTATGCTTTTGGCATAGTGATTTTAAGGCCATAAGAGCTAGCTCCCCCCTTTTTTCATCCATATGGTGCATGATCTCATGAGAAATTATAATGTTATCGGTCATGCCTCGGTTTGGGACGAAAGCAGCTTGAGAAGGCCGATAGTATTCTCCAGGATCCCCTTCATCTATGATGCAATGATTTTGGTGATCACCTTATAAGCCACGATGCACAAAGACATAAGTATAAAATATTCCACTCCGTGCGATTTTAAATTCTTAGGAACCAAAGCAATAAAAGTATGATTAATTGACCGAAGCAGTCGACCATGAACAAAAAAATTCTGAATCCCTTTTTTCACCAGCTCTTTAATAATATTCCAGTAAGTCTTATAGAAAGCACTGACATCCCATCTGATCCCAGGATTTTCCCACTATGCAAACCAAAAATAATAGCCTCTATTTCTTCTCCTGAAGGTATAGTTGTGGGCATCTCATTCTGCTCGTCTGAAATAGAAGGAGGATCAATCCTTGTAAATCATCAGGGAATGAGGGATTACAGGAAGTGAATAGCTTTGAGTACTAGTTGTCAGAAGTGCTCCCAATAGTTTCCCAATCCATAATCCATGAAGAATCCGAGAGCTAAGTGGCCTCAACGGAATTATGCCTCCGATTGATGATGGTAGATAGATGAAAATATCTCGTATTTTTCCCTCCATAATACAGTTAGACTTTGCTTTTTCCTTCCACAGTATAGTTTCACGAGTAAGCATTTCCAAGGTATTAGCCTCCACTTTCCCTTGTTCCTCTAAGACTAGAGAGGTTTGGGTAGAGGATTGAAGTCTTTCCAATCGAGCAGTAAGCTCCTTGATACGATCCTTGACTTCACCAAAATGTAATTTATTCCACACTTCAAAAGCTAATTTCGTATTCCTCAATTATCAAGATAGTTCAAAAAGAGGGGATCCTCTGACTTCCTCCTTCCAGGCAGTCTCCACCGCCTCAAAGAAGATGAATCCCTATTCCACATCTCCGCGAACATAAAGGGTTTTGGTCTAGATATCTCGGCTGGATTTATATTGAGAAGAATAGGGCGATGATCCGATGCCAAAGCTGTGAGAGGAGCAACAGCTGCCTTTGAGAATAGCAATCGCCAATCTGAGTTCACTTGACCGCGGTCTAACCCAATCCGAATATTAGCACATCCTGACCGTTTATTATTCTAAGCAAAATAATAACTAGTAAACCCAGTGTCAATCAAGGCCACATGATCCACAAAATCACTGAACATATTATTACTTGAAGGTGGGGTAGAACGACCACCCTTCTATTCATTCATACACAAAAGAGGCATTAAAATCACCAATACAAAGGCAAGGTCCATCAAAAGCTTCCTTTATTCTACAGAGTTGATAAAAAAAAAAAGGATCGTTTTCCCCCATATTTTGGAGCACCATAAACACTAGTAAATTGCCGAGGAGAAGGCATATAATCAGAAAACACCAAAGCATTAATGAGATTAGAGTTTACAGTCACAACACGTAAATCAATATTAGGCATCCATAATAACAGTAAACCATCAGAAAGCCCGTGAGCAGGAACAAAGTGGAAATGCTAGAAATTTAGAGAGGAAGCAATAGCAGAAGTACAGGAGACAGAACAGGCTTGTTGTGATTCACTAGGAGCCTAATCGACTCCATTGCCTCAGGCGCTCCGAGACATTGGCAGTTCCACCTAAGGATGATTATATATTCATATTTGTTAAGATGACTAGGTATAACTCATCCTCTCGGACTCCAAAACAGTAGAACTCTCACACTTATCAGTCTCCACGGATTCCTCCCCAGGTTCTGAGACATAGTAACCATGGGAAGCTTGTTGTCTTCTTGTTTGCGGTTTGATGTGAATAAAACTTCTTTTAGTGACCTTAACACATTCTTCCATCACAGTGACTGTGTCCTGTGGACCTGACTGGTCCGGACGATTTCCATCTCCTATTCCAAAAGACATCTCATTAAGTTTTAAACTAGAGGATGAATAATCCAGTTGCTCCTGGTCCATTTATGTTCCAAGTTGTCCTCTCCCAGGTGAGGACACAAGAATATAGCCCAAGTCAAATTTACCAACAATGCCAGTTTAATTGGGCCATCAATACCTCTTTTAAGGCCTTGAGTGATGGGCCTACCCAACTCTATTAAGTACTCTAGAGGAACTCTTTCTTACGCTGGAATTCTAAGAGCAAATAATGGGCTCCCTTCACTAGGTCCAGTTTTTATTTCCATCAAATTGGGCTCATTATTAAAATGACCTGCCGTTGGCAGAGACAACGGTTACCCAACCTCAAATATCTTCTCAATCGTACAATTCTATTCACCATGCAACGGATGATCCGGGATTTCTATATCTATGTCACGTTTTCCAGCCATAGTGTTAGCAAAAGAGGATCCTCGGATATCACAATTGACTTGGCTACAGGAGCTAGGGTAAAACACACACACTCACACACTTTCCCTGAATCTCGTGCAAACCAGTGTCCCTATTCCTCAACAACATCATATCAAATTTTCTTGCATTCTTTCCGGTAGGCAAACTTTTTAGCCCTTGATTATTATTCTCTGGAAGCATCCATGGTCCATAACCAAATCGAAGATTTCAAGGACCAAACAAGTATTTCTTGTTGTCTGAACAGTTCACCTCTTTGTGCCCAAAACAACCACACTTAAAGCAAAAATCCGCGATTCTTTCATGCTTGAACGAAATCCATAGCAACAATTCTGGGTCTCTCCTCACAAAGAGATTTGTTCACTTGGAGTGCAACCTTAATTTTGAGAAATCTTCTCCTATGTCCTGTGGGTAGTGCTATAAGTCTGTTTAGATAAATTTCCCGATGTGATTACCCATATGAACTGTATTCTCCATGGTCATTCGGTTAGGGGTAGACCGTGGGCTTGAACCCAAAAGTGCATTTAAGAGAAATCCAGTTCCCCTAGAGTTCGGTTTTAGGAGAAGAGATGGGACGCAGAGATTGTCCCACTGGGCGGGCCAAAATTTGTACGTAGTGAAATCTCTAGTCTATAAATTAATAGACAAGAAAATTATACCGACAATGTGATTTATTTGATATTTAAAGTAGTTACAACAATCTCTGGAGAAGTTACTAATTTGTAGGACCATCCTCCGATTCTTCTCTTTAGCAAAACGTTGATTCTAGGGCTTGAAAGCTTGATATCGGGTAAGATGAACTTTCAGTTTGAACTCGACAGCTTGGAAGCTTGATGGCGAGTCAGACGAACTTTGATTGTTAACTCGACGGCTTGAAAGCTTGATTTCGAGTACCTGTACGAATTTTGGTTTTGAACTCTGCATCTTAAAAACTTGATTTCGAGTCGGAGTGACTTTGTGAATCGAGAGCTTGAGCATTATCTCGAATCGGATGAACTCTGATGGTAAATGAGGGCTTGGGAGCTTGATCTCGGACTGCAAAGCTTTTGAAGCTTTCTTCACTCCTTTGAACGAAGACGCGAAGAACACTTGATGATTCAAAGAAGACTTTTCTTTGACAGCCTTTAGAAGTTTTGCATGAAGATGAAGTCTCTTTTGGATCTCCTTTTGAATGGTTCTTCTAAATGATTTTGAATAATCTTCTAAATACTCTCTCAATCTTAGAGAAGACCCTTAGTTATAGGCGGAGATGGGTTTTAGGTTACTTAGTAGCCAAGCAACCTATTACTGCTTTAGGTTAGCCTAATTCTTTATTTGGGATGACCTAATGGGTTTAGCGCATTATTCAATGGACTTAATATAAAATGGCTTTGGCTCAATTAATTTAGACCCAAATATATAAGTCTCACTTTATTTGGCTTTATTTAAAAAGGCTTTCAATATTATTTAAATGATCTAGCCCAATGTAGATGGCTCAAATATATTTCTTTATGAATTTAACTTAAATTATCAAGACTATAATATTATTACATGTAGCTTTTGATGAAAATTTAATTGTTTACAACAGTCTTTAGGATTATATGTTTGTTTTGATGCATTTATTTACTGTACACACATAAGGTCCACGTACTTTAAGTAGGAAATCCACGTGTTGGGTCGTTCTTCATAATAAGGTGTGGATTACTGTTACTTAAAGTACAAGCAATATTTTTCTTTGGTGGTCAATGTAGTTGGGCATGCCATTAAATTAAAGGTCATTATATGATAATCCCCTTCATGGATAATTGTGCCTTAGATCAATGAGTGGTCTTCTCGTGAGTAGTATACAAGTATGCTTGGAGTACATTGAACTTGACCTCGTGATGGAGGTTTTTTCTAGAAAGTACGATTATGGAAAAGAAACCTAGTCTATCAAAGCTACAGCATGGACGAGCACTCTATGGTTATAGTATGAGATGGCGGTCCAGTGAAGTTGAGATCCTTCTACTTAGATGTGATACAGGTGGACTTCTAGCCATGAGGTCAATAATCCTTGTACATTAGGTAGTTGGAATTAGTTAGTCAAAATGAACTCATATAATAACTTTTATGGGAATCACTCCTTTGTAATTGTTAGGGTAATTAATGAGATTCAAGCCTGGAATAATGTCTCTGGATGTTTGCTTTAGGGTAGCTTACTAAGATAAGCAAGAAATATCTTGAGGAATCATTGATTAGAGGACTAGAAATCTAAGGATGGTAGACTTCATTGAGAAAGGAGTTGGCACACTCGACTTATGCTCAATGATGGATGTTACTTAGAGGGGGTATTCTCATCATTACACCTGTAGGACAAAGATCTGTTTACACAGTATTATTTTGGGGGTTAATAGCTCCATATGATGATAAATGGAGATATTTAAAAAGAGAAATAATAATATGTTATAACTAGAGTATTTTGGTCATTTTAGTAACCCATAATAATTTAGTCTTTGGACCGTGGAGTAGTTCATAAATTTTGGTGACTTAATTGTCACAATGTAAAAATATTAAAAAGACTAGAGCAGAAATAAATGTTATTTGATTAACAAAGCCATATGTATTTATTAAGTAAATTTGGTCAAGCTATTTAATTAAATAGAAAGCCCAAAGGATTTATAACGTATTGGGAGGATAGAAATAGGGTTTTAAATTAATTCATTTAATTAACGAAAGCCCAGAAATAACTGGACCAAATAGAGAGGGCCAGATTTGTTATAAGTTGGATCTAAAAGTTCGAGGTCCAGATTGGAGCGTGTGGTCGAAAACCCTAAGGACATTTTAGCCATAGATGAGAGCCATAATGTGGGATAATTGACTCCTTCGAGTCTTAGTTGGAAAGAAGAGAATCTAATAGGTGGTTGTGATAAGTTATGAGTTGGAACCTATCCAAAACTCATATAAATTTATCCAAACAACCGAGACGTTACTCTTTCTCTTTCATTCAGCCACATTCACAAAAATTACCACTCTCCTCTCCCTGTTCTGGCCAAAATTCTTGACAAAAGAAGAACACAAAAGGTTCTTCAAGCTTTCTCAAAAATAATTCAACAATTCTTCTCTTCTCTTCTAGTTTATTGTTTCTCTTTCACTGGAGACTCTTACAATCTCTGAGAATACTCCAGAAGGTCTTAGAAGCCTGTGAGATTGATGAGGAATAGTAGGATATTAGCTGGAAATATCATCGAAAAAACTACACTAAAAAAGGACGAAAAACCGATCAATGGAAGCGAAACCGATGGCTACACAATTTCCTAACAGTAATCGTTTAAAAGCACACTCCAAAGGTATAAGATCTTTTATTTTTTCCTTCTTTATCTTCTACTACCCCTCTGTAACCCTTCACGTGGTATTAGAGCAGATTCACCTAAGAAGCATGCTAGTTTATATGCTAAAAAAACTAGAAAAGTGGTTTTTTCCCGTTTGCTGTTTTGTTAAACTGTGTTTGGAGGCTGTTTGTTCTGTTTTACACTATCACATGGGATTATATTTCTTATATGCCTCATATTAAAGGTTTAGGCGGCTTTTGATTTCAACTAGAAAATCGATGCACACCTTGCGAGTGGAGGTATAGGATTGTGTAAGTTTTTTCTCCTCTTTGGTGTACTGTTTTTTCATATTTTTTCTAGATGGTGGGTTACTGAAAGTCAAAGCTAGATTGAGCATATAGTGAATGTAGAAAAACGGAGTCCAGAATAACCCCTAACTGATACCCAGAAAGGCTGCTATGCAAGCTGTCTGGTAACTGGCATAGTGGATTGTTTTACAGTCCATGGACTGTTTGGTGGTGTCGAGGCTACCCAATCTTTGGGCAGTGGAATTGACACTATTTTGGGCCTCTAATGGACCAAGCTTGAGGGATTCATAGGTTATTTTAATGGTCGGGCTAAAACAGAGGTATTCTTGGGCTTGCATTGCTAAGAGTTCAAGTGAATATCCATGAAGTAAAATTGTGTACTAGACTGTTTTAATTGTTTGTGTTTTATCCCTTGAGATGGTTTTACTTTCTTTCTTATGTTTTTATTCGTGTTTATAAAGCCACTTTAGTATAAAAGGACATATTTGTATACTTTATACTTTTATCTGTTTTTGTTGTTGGTCACATAGGTTTAGAGGAAAAAAAAGCATGTAACATGTTTATTATTGCTTTTTGTTTCCTTGCGTTACATATGTGTTGACAACATGGAAGTTCATGTCCAACGTTGCTAGCCCCCATTGGAGGCACTAACACTGGCTTACCCATAGTGTGTATGACGTGGCGACCAGCCCATGTTGGAGCTATCCTCGAGAAACGAGCTATAGGTGTTTTTGGTCAAGTAATTGTTATACACTCAACAAAGAGGGCATTAACTTCCCAAAAGAGTTATGTTGTTTACTATAAGCACTAAACGTAGTCAGTAGATATTGTTATGTCACTCCATATATCAACATGCTAAGCTGCCATATTATGTTCCATAAGTTAGGAGTTATCTTCCATCCAAGATAATATAAAAAGAACAATCATGAAATACTATATATGTGTTTAAATGCGTTATTCCAAAATGTTTTTATTCCATTTCCATTTTACACTTTATGTCTAGTGGAGCTCATTTTAGTCTTTTAGGGGTACTACTCTTTGAGAATAAGCATACCAAGCCCAAATGACAAGGACTAAAAGGGAACTTGGACATATATAGTACTGAAATTCGTTGAGTATAAATACGTCCAAATAGATCCCTGTCCAAAGATTGGGGATAATCTACTTAGGAAGAGTGCAAAGCAACACAGACATGGAAGGACTCTAACTAAAGAGTCTAATACTCTGTTTTAGCTTCCATGCGTACTACTCTAAGCCTGATGTCTAGGCATATTGCCATTGCATATGAACTTAAATTAACTCTTAGAGAGATGTCTAGGCTAAATAGATTCACATCTATGGCCCTTATCTGTAGTGATTTCTCTTCTAGAACTGAGGTTAACACCGAAAAATTCAAATAGAATAAACTAGAAATAGAGTTAGATGTGAAGGGGAAGAGTAAAAGGATGCTCTTAAACCTTGTACAGTGTCCAAAAGGAAGAGTCTCAAATATGACGTAAAAGTCACAAAAGGAGACTATCCCCAACTAGCTACCAAGGCTACTCCATATACAATTATCTTCCTTGAGTCATGTCACGTTGGTAGGGTCCGCATCCGCAAGGATAGTGTATTTCGGAGCCACCAATTGAGTCCATAACTCCTTACATGGGTTTAGATGGATAAAGAGACTTCATAAAAGGAAGCATAATCTGTGGGTTGGTACTAGAAGCTCACATGTGGGCATGTGCAATGGGAGGAGTTGTTTTATGGCTAAAAGATGGTATATATATGCCTAGTTTTAAGGCAATTATTGGTTTCCATTTCCCAATTCGTAAGGGATGGATATCTAATGAATTTGCATACTGATATTTATATCAGTAGAAATAGAAAATTCATTTGCTAAGGCAGTGCATATGGAAAGTAATCTATCGTATCTCAAACGAAATAAATAACATAGAATCGAAACAATATAAAAGAGAAAGTGTTGATCCAGATGACTTGTATTTATAACACCTTAAGTTATGATTTAGAGACTCATCTAAGATGGACCTTTAGGTGCATTGAAACTGGAAGAGTGGGCTCAGTATGAATCTCGCTTAAAAGGAAAGATGTCCAATAGGTCATTTACCCATAAATCATAGAGTTCCAAGAAAATACTACTTCATATTTATGTATGTGATATAAGACTACACCAGGTAAGAGAGGCTATAAGTACTTTATCACCTTAAAAGATCATTACTCAAATTAGTTATGTTTACCTAATAGGACACTGGTCTAACTCTTCTCAGAGTTCAAGGTGAAAGTGGAGTGTGAAACAAGTACAATAATCAAGGGACTGAGATCACAACATGATGGAGGGTACCTCTTCAATGAGATATGAGTACTTAGTGTATCATGGGATAATATCTCAGCTTACCATGCAGAGTATACCCTAGCAGAATTGTTTATCGAAGATGAGGAACAAGAACACTTAAGGGAAAGGTATGGAGCATGATGTCTCGTGCACCTCTACCTATCTCTTCTTAGATATGCCCTAGAAATTTAGACATAAATTCTAAACTTGGTGCTTTCCAAGTCAATACACAAGATATTATATGAGATGTGGAATGGTTGCAAGCCTAGTATGACTTATCTTAAGATATGGTTATGTCTTGCTTACATACTGACTAAAGGAAGCAAGCTAGATCCAAGATCATAATCATGCTACATTGGGTATCCAAGTGGTTAAAAGAAGAGGATATTTCTATCATCCTAAGGAGCAGAAAGTGCTTGTTGGTACTAATACTAGATGCTAGGAGGATGATTAAATAATATCTCCTAAGGATTCCAGAAAGATGGATTTGCAAATTCAAAAGCTTGACTCTCAGACTTCTAAACCTAGACAAAGTATCAAACGATACGACTGTGTAAGCACCGCAAATGGTGGAGCCACATTTTGGTGGGAGGATTCCTAGAGTTCTTAATGGATGAATATAAGAGGCCTTCGGCCTAGTTTTTGACCATCAGGAATAGATCTCCCAAGGTATGATGAGGCTATTAAAAATATTTATGCTGATAAATGGCAATAGGGCCATAAAAGCCGTGATTTAGCCTTTTGACTTTAATCATATCTAGGATCTTGTCCCAACACTGATGGTATAAAAACCATTAGGTGCAAGTGGGTTTACAAGATGAATAGAGGCATAGATGGGAAAGGCAAAAACTTATAAAGCTAGGTTGATGCAAAGAGTTGTACTCAGAAAGATGAGGTGTCTATTATGGGGAAACCTTTTGCACTGGTAGCTGCGGTTAAATCAATAAGCATACTTCTCATCGTGGTGTGTCATTTATGAATATGATATATGGTAGACAGATGTCAAAGAATGCCTTCCTATAGTGCATTCTTAGTAAAGATATCTAAATGAAGTAACTAGATGAGTTTACTGCTAGAGGCCAGGAACACTTGGTCTGCATGCTTAAAAGGTCCATCTATGGACTTAAGCAAGCATCTAGATTATGGAACATACGTTTGGATTAGACTATGGCTTTATAAAAAACGTTTGGATGGATCTAATGTATGTTTATTGATATTTTATAGAGATGATATCCTACTGATAGGAAACGAAGTAGAAATGTTGTCTTCTGTAAAAGCTTAACTATCTTGTGAATTAAGTATGAAGGACATGGGAGAAGTTAAATATGTTCTCAATATCGGGATTTCCAGATATAAAAAGTAGAGAACATTAGATATTTCCTAAGTCACATATATTTACAAGATTTTTGTCAAAGTTTAGCATGGACCACTGTAAAGGAACTTCCATTTCCTCCAGTCATGGTTACTTTATTTCTAGAGATGTGTCTTTTAACACAAGAAGAGAATGAGAGAGTAAGAAAGATTCCATACGCTATTGCGATAGGAAATCTCACTAATGCTACAGTTTGTACAAGGTCAAATATCTGCTATGCCTTCGGCATAGTAAGCGTATATTAGTCAACCAAGGGGAAACTTGTTGGCTACCTGTAAAGCATATTTTCAAATTTTGGAAAGTATGAGAAATTATATGCTAGTTTAAAGAGCCAATGACTTAAAGTTCTTTTTGGCTATATGGACTCTAATTTCCAAATGGATAAAGTAAAAGAAAATGTGGATATGTCTTCACTTTACTTGTAAAAGCTATCTCATGGAGAAGAATCAAGAAGGCTTGTATTACTGATTCTACAATGTAATAATAGTATGTAGCATGGTTAGAAGCATTCAAGGAGGTAGTCTTTGTGAATATTTCTTTTGGAACTTGGAGTAATGACTAATATGGACAGACTGATGGTTATGTGGTATGACAAATGCAGACCAATGTTATAATGCATAGAGCCTAGAAACCACAAGATAGATAAGCACATCGAGAGGAAGAACTACTGGATTCGGGAGATCATCCAGAAATTCAGATAATTGTGGAACACATTCTTTCAGAAAAGAAACTGGCAGACTTACTTACCAAGCTTTGAGAAGAGAAGGTCTTTAAGAAACACCTTGATGTTTAAAGGGTAGGGAAATAAGGGCTAGATTAGCCTTTGTTGTGCAAGTGGGAGTTTATTGAGAATTATACCCAAAATACTTCTATTTGATGTAAAACTCTACACTTAATGGAATAATATAAAATAATCTTTAGGATTATATGTTTGGTTGGATGCATTTATTTATTGTACACACATAAGGTCCATGTGCTTTAAGTAGGCAATCCATGTGTTGGGTCGTGTTTCACAATAAGTTGCAGGTTGCAGTTACTCAAAGTACAAGCAATATTGTTCTTGGCCGGTCAATGGATTTGGTCATGCCATTAAATTAAAGGGTCATTGTATTACTCTACTTCATGGATGATTGTAACTTAGCTCAACGAGTGGCCTTCTCATGACTATTATACAAGTATGCTTGGAGTAAATAGAACTTGACCCCGTGATAGAGGTTTTCTAGAAAGTACTATAAAAGAAAAGAATCCTACTATATCACAGCTACAACTTGGATGAGTACACTATGAGTAGAGTATGAGTTGGAGGTCTAGTGAAGCTAAGCTCCTTCTGCTTAGATGTGCTATAGGTGAGACTTCTAACCATGATGTCAATAAGCCTTAATAGATTGGGTAGTTTGAATTAGTTAGTCAAGATTGACTCATATAACAACTTCTATGGGAATCACTCCCTTGTGATTGTCCAAGATAATCAATAAGGTCCGAGCCTGGAATAATGTCTCTGGATGTTTGCTTGTTGAGTAGCTTCCTAAGAGAAGTGAGAAATATCTTGACGAGTCATTGTTTATCAAACTAGATATTTAAAGATGGTAGATGTCATTGAGGAAGGAGTTATTACACCCAACTTATACTCAATGATGGGTGTTACATAGAGGGGTATTCTCATTATTGCACCTGTAGGGCAAAGGCCTGTTTACACAGTATTGTTTTTGGGGTCAATATGTCCATTATAGTGATAAATGGAGATATTTAAAATGAGAAATAATGCTATTTTATAGCTAAGGTATTTTGGTCATTTAAGTCATTGGTCCTTGGAGTGGTTAATAAAAGTTGGCTGACTTAATTGTCACAACAAAAGAATAGAAGGACTAGAGAAGAAATTAAGGTTATTTGATTAATCAGGCCTTCGTTATTTGTAAATTGGGCCAAGATGTTTGATTAAATAAGAAGCCCAAAGCTTTATTACTTAATGGTTGGTAGTTATAGGGTTTGAAATTAATTCATTTAATTAAAAGAAGCCCAGAAATAACTTGACCAAATAGAGAGGAGTGGCTTTGTTCTGAGATGGACCGAAAAGTCCAAGGCCTAGAATTGGGCCCATGGCCGAAACCTTAAGGACTTTTCAGCCATAGCTGGTAGCAACCATGTGGGATAATTGAATCCTTGGAGTCTTAGTTGGAAAAGAGAGAATCTAGAAGGTAGTTGTAATCACTTATGTGTTGGAATCTATCCAGAACCCATAGAAGTTGATCCAAAGAAACAAGACACCTCTCTTATCCAAAAAACTTAGATAACTCATAGAAGTTCAGCAATATTCACAAAAATTGTAGCTCTTGTATCCCTAATTTTGGAAAAAATTCTTAAGAAAAGAAGAACACAAAAGGTTCATTGAGTTTTCTTAAAAACAATTCAACAATTCTTCTCTTCTCTTCTAGTTCTTTATTTCTCTTTCACCAGAGACCCTTGCGAGCTCCAAGAATATTTAGAAGGGCTTAGAGGCCTATGAAATTGATGAGAAATAGTAGGATATTAGCTACAAAGATCGTGGAAAAAACCACACTCAAAGAAGGTGGGAAAACATATCAACATAAGCGAAACTAGCGGATACACAATTTCTAGACAACAATCATTTAAAAGCATGCTCCAAAGGTATAAAATCCTTTATTTTTCTATCTTTTTGTCTTCCACTGCCCTCTGTAACCCTTCTGCAACAAGGAAAGCTTGTGCTAGCATGAATAATAGGTCAATAAACCACAAGGGCATTTGAGCTTGCAGGACTTTCTGCGGAGCGAGCATACTAATAGCCCTACAAGAGCCGTGCCAAGCTTGGTCATGCGAGTTGAAAATAGAAGACCTTGTTGAACTGAAAGCATACATTCTTGCAAGCACTTTCTAAGGTAGAATAAGTCTCAAACCCACTTCTCATTCCTTATTGACCACTCAAAAGATTGAAAAGTGGGGATTGTTGAGGAAAGAAAGGAAGCAGCAAAAACTATAAAAGAAGTAGGCGATGCTGGAATTCGTAGACAAAAAAAAATAAAAAACCTATGAAAATCCGCCAACAGGATCTGAATATACTAGAAAAACCGATTAGATAGAAAACTACCTTAATGTTTGAAGCCGCTAGGTGCAGAGGCGCTGCTGTTTACGCTTCGCCTTCTACTAGTATCCATGCGACAAACTCCTCTGCAAGCGTTCGAGATGCTAGCTCCTTCTTTGTTCTGAAAATTGTTCAGAACGAAAAACGACTATCTGGTAATATGTGAAATTCTCGGAGAGAGGGAGGCTAGATACTATTATCACCGTTCTAGGGTTAAAGCCTTTTTTTTTTAATTAGATGATGACGGCCACAAGGAAAAGATTACATAACCTTTAATAGCTGTCAACATCAGAACCCTAATTATCATCTGATGACAGTTTTAATCTCGTCCGTCTATTCCTATAATCATCCAACGGTTGGATGAATAATATTAAGTAATTAATTTCATTTATCTAATAAATAAAGTTAGTTATTTATTAACTTACCAAAAAAATACAATATTAAATCCGATTCCTCTTTTGTATACGTTCAACGAATCTGGACACGATTTAGATTCATCGAACGTGGACATCGTGCACACAAGATCATTTATGCGTGTGACCCTATAGGTTCACTTAACGTTGGCAGTGAATGAAAAATGTCCTAGACATTTATTCATAAAACATGAGTGGCCTCTAGCAAGACATTATGCTTACCCGAGTTAAATAAAAGCAATGATAACCTAGCATCAATTCTAATATTTAGTGCTTTTGTCACACGATATCCTAATTAACTGTAAGCCATGGACTGAGTCATCCTTATAAAACTTAATTAACCATTTACTTAATCACCAGGCAGGCTGTTCTGACAAATAATATTAATAACACCTTATTAATACTTATTTGAGCATGGCCATGCGTTTTTTCTAGTCTTCCTTATCAAAGGGCCCATGGATATCACTCTCTAATAAGAGAGGAATAAATCCCTTTCACTATCTCTAATATTCAAGCTATGAAAAGAAAATAGCTCAACCAATATCCATAATAATCACCTGATTAAAAGTGATGTTTGACTTGTCAAACATATTTTCTCCCAATGCAAGAAGCATTAGAAAGATTAGGTCAAAGGACACCAAACATAAATCTGAGAAGAAATATTTATGACTCAAACCCATACAATATTTCTTCTTCACTTTGGGTCATGTCCGATACAATATTCTCAATATGTATTTATGAATTGATTTTATATCTCATATACATGATCAGTAAAACTTGGTCATCAGTCAACTTCATACTAGTTTAATAATACAAGATGTAATAAAACTAAGGACAAACAAGAATAATATTTTATTAGCAATAAGGGTTTTACTATCAAGTCACATAGTTGTTCACCAAGAGCATAAAATATAATTCAAAATATATGCTTCATAAATCATAAATGTAAGTCAATTGGTCTAGGGCATATACTAATAGGCGAGTGGAAGAGAAAAAAAAACACACACACACACATCAAACACGACAATTCAATTTCTTTTTAGCTTATTCGTTAATATTTCCTAGTTGTAGTTATTATGTTCTTCATTTCTTAATACAAATCCAGCTTTTCTTTTACATTCAGCCTATTACAACTTTCTTTTACCTTTCTTCATTTATTCTAGCTCTCATTATTAGAATCTAACTCGTAAGATTAGTTGGTATGAACTCATTTGGAGATGTGCATGAGCTCAAATTCTCCCAAGAATCCCTACTTTTTTTCTTGAGGATTTGTAGAAGACCCTCGTTCAAACAATACTAGCTAAGAAGCTAACACTTTTTGAAGAAAGATTCTAATCTTTCCCTTATGGAAGAATCAACAAAGGCTAGAAACCCTCACCTATCCTTCACAATAATGAAGACCTAAACCCAAGCAACAACTACTAAAGATTATCCACCTATTGTACATTAGGAATTGAAGATGATCGATGGAACCCTTGAATTTCCTTCAAGGATTCCTAATTAAACTAACTAGATAATCACTCTAGTAGGAAGTGAGAAGAAGAAGAAACCCTAAGAAAAGTTGTACATCTTTCTTTTAGCTTTCCAATAAATCAGCTCAATGGGACTCCTATAGCTCAGGTTACAACCATTTTACCGAAATGTATCATCTTGGAAATCGAAGGTAGAATGTTCGGTTTAAGACCGATCATAGGATATCCAAATGAACTCAAATACGAATGAGCCATGCCATTATAGAAACCTCAAGAATATGAAGCTCAATTCTTTAAAAGCCCGAAAATGGAGTTCTTCCAAAACTAGCCCAGAGATTCCAGAAATTCCAGTTTGTCTCTATTTTGCCCATTCTTCTAACTGTATCTCTTGGATTTGAATCCTCCAAGTATTTATATGTGTCCGTGATCATACCATACCCCCTCTATTAAAATGAATTCTTCATTGAATTCCCACTTTCATTAAAGTACAAAAGGCGGTCAACATTAGAAATGAAATGTTTCAAATGAATAATGGTATGAACATTATTGCTAAAACACTCAAGGACTAGTCAAGTAACTCCATTGGTAAAAGAAATAGCATGGAAAGCAGGGACTCTACAACCTCTTTGAAAGGTCTATGATAAGAAAAGGACGTACAAACAAAAAAGATTAAGAAATGAAGTTCCAAAGGTGAATTAAACCCAAACCATTCAAACTTTACACGACTTCTTTCAAAATGAGCACATAGGAGTGAAAAAAAAAATAAATTTTCATGTAGAGGCAACTCATCAAAAGCTTCAATAATTAAAACTTCTTTGAATGGAAATGAAAGTAGTAACTCAACTTTTCAGAAGATTTGAAAGTGAATCATAAGAAGTTAATTAAGGAATGAAGATGCCAAGCATGAAGAATACTCTCAAGAGTTTGATATAAGGAATTTAGAACTACTTTTCCAAAGAGTAAACTTCTTGTTTATTTTAAATGACTTACCAAAATCTATATCTTTGAATGGAAAATGTATTGAAAATAGATATGTTAACCACTATGCACAAAGTAGTTCAAGATAAGATGTTGGAAAAACAAATCAAAGGTAACTTTCAAGTGATGGAAACCATTCTCCTTCAAAAAATTAAAAATAAGATTATAAGGATCATCTCCTTTCAATATTCCTTCAACAGTAAAAACCCAAGAATCTTTGAATGGACAAAGAAATTCAAAGCTCACATTTCCATGTAATCTCAGAGTAAAAGTAGAGAATAAAAGATTTAAGATCCCACAAGGTTAAACATTTTGATAGTTTACAAAAATCCAAGAAAAAGATTGATTAACAAAGAAAGGAGGAAACAAGGATCTATGTAATTTCCTTTTAGCACAACGAAAGAATATAAGGAAAGGATATTTTTAAACAACATCCTTTAAATTGAAATTGATAAAACAAGAAGATTTCAAATTCTTGCTATCGAGGAATTGCTTTCAGAATTTGGACAAACTCTTCTCAGAAAAGGCAAGGACAATTAAAACACATTTTCCAAAAGAAAGAATACTCTCCATGATTCAAAGATTACCACTAACTTGAGAGGAGGAAATGTAGTCATAAAGTTCTCAAGATCATAAAATTTTCTACATACCTTCTCAAAAAACGCTTTCTCCAAGAACTCTTTAAAAGGTAAGTGATAAAACAAGTTACCACGAAAAGCAAGATGCAACAATAAGACACATAAGTTCTTGTTTTGAACTAACAAGTAATTTAAGAAAACATAGTTCCAAAGAATCTCAATGAAAGAGAGAGTGTAGTCAAGATGTTTTTCAATAAGTTCCTTGAAATTTAGTTCAAAAGCACGATTTTCAAAGGTAGCTTCCAAAAGACAACAAAGATGAACCTTTAAAACTTTAAACTACCTACCCACTTGTTTTCATTTTCCAAAACCACGATGGACTCCTTGAAATACAAATGAAAGAATTGAAAACCACAATTGTTTGTACTCAACAAAGTTTCAAAGATTCATTACCCTTCAAAAATTCAAGTCTTTTGCAAGGAAATTCAAAATGTTCATTCATATGGACCAAAAGTTGGTTACAAGCATAAAAGCTTCATGATGCCTCACAAAAGTATCAAGAAAAGATAACATGTAACTACACTCCTCAACAAACTTTTCCACATACTTATCATGAAGATCATCACGTAAAGAACAACTAAACCAACTAAATCTTTTAGCACTACAAATTTTAACTAGAGATTCAAGAAAGATACCACCCCTACTTCACATAGAAGCACAAGAATATAAAACACTAGCAATCATAGATTCGATGAAAAGATAATCATTTAACAACTCAAGATTATAGCAAAATAACTCATATTTAGTCTCTATTCCCACAAGTTGTTCCTCAAAAGGAATACAAGAAGGTACACCCTTAGTCATGCAGGGAACAAGTAAGCATAAATTCCCATCAAGAAAGATTAAACATGCAATTCAACATATGCTCACATGAAAATAATGAGATTCTAACGACAAATTAATTTCCCAAAGAGAGAATTCATAATATAAAGAAGAAGGGTTAAGAGAAAAGCTCATTGTTGTTTCTTCTGTAGATTGAGAAGCTCTTTCTCTAAGCTCTTCCTTTATTTTCATGTACTCCTAGCATGCACTCCTCTTTTTTTTTTTTCTGCTTCTAGCACAAAAGGATCCACATTAGCAACATAGGAGTAGTAATCATTCATCCTAGAATCATATAGACAATTATCACAAGAATGATCACGAGTGGCATCTCCAAAAAAATGCAAACAGTGAAAGATTGAGAACTTTTAAGAATGCAAACAGTTAAGAAAGAAGGATGGTAACTAAGAGAGTCCTTAAATAATTTTCGAAAAACATCCTCATGAGACACATGTACATTCAAGAATAACTTCAATTCCTTAAAGAAAATTCAAGGCTCAAAGGTAAAGAGTAAGAAGAAAAGCTTATTGAAGTTTCTTTATGGTTATGATGAAGCTTCCTTCCAGTTCTCTTCCTCTTATCTTGAAAATTCTGCACATAAGAAGAAATAAGAGAAAGAAAAGGATTAATTTGTTCAGACAATAAGCGTATCTTCTCACTTAAGAGTTAGTCCAATTTTTTCTCAAGAGAATAGGATCTCTTGTCTTGTCTCCCCTTGGAACTTTCACTCCCCTTTTCTTCATTTATCCTCTCATGTTCTTCAAACAAACTCTCTTTTTCTTTCATTGTTCCCTCTTTTCTTTCTTCCGAGATCTCACTCTCATCTCTTTCAACTTTCTCAAACAAGGAAGGAACAACATCAAGAAAATAATGTTCTACAATAATTCCTTCACTTTCTTCCACTCTTTCTCTTCTTTCGTGACTTTATTTTCCCTCAAATGTATCATTCTTGTCTAGCAACAGTTCTTGGGATCTTGCACTCTCCTCGATTTTGCTCTCCTTGCTCCAAGGACCACTAGGTTCACCAATGGAAGTTTTCTTTCCAATATCCTCATTAGACATAACTCCAACTTCCTTTAGTTGTTCTTCAAATCGAACTTTCTTTTGAACACAAGCTTTCCTTGCTTCCTTTTTCCTTGAAAGAGGGGATGACACATTTTTTTGCACATTGGGAATATTGTTGGCAAACTTCTCTCATAAAAAAGGACTTCATGCTCTCTTGAGATTCATAGGTTTCATTTCCTAGTACCTAGCTTCTTGTTTATATGGATACCAATGCCCGTATCCATAATACATTTAGGAATACCTAGAACCTTCACAGCTCTCATAAGATTCTTGAAAGTCTCTTCCCATACCTTTAGTTCTATTCCAATAACTTCGTCCAACTTTGTAGTAAGAATCCTTTTCAAGATAAGCTTGATATCCATGATTTTCATGGTATCCACCCACCCATTGCATGCTCATATTCCCTTTGTACCAACCTCCTACCAATGTTTACAAGGTGCCTTTCCATACTACTAAGTTGAGATTGAAAGGACCTCGCGGTTTCTTTCAGTCTTGCCAAACCAATTTAGTAGTACTATTATTGAAGTATCTAGTATCTTTTTCTCTTCGATACATCACTTATAGATAAGTTAACACCTACAAAACAAGGTTAATGTAGGAAAAATATGGACCTCACCGCTACCTTAGTGTTTCAATCAAGATGATTATCACTCACCCCTTGTGTATCACTCACACTCTTCGGCTTTTGAAATGAGAATCTCACCCTCTTGATTTTTTCTATTCCTCATTTTCTAAGGATTTTTTGTGGAGTTTCTAAGTCTTCCGATTCACCAAAGAAAAGCAACAAGAAAGCACAAACAAGAATCCTCAAAAATATGAAGTCAAAAAGTAAGACGTATTTTTTCAAACACTTAGAGTGCATAGATTTCAAAAAAACATTTTCAAGGATAGGAGTCAATAAAAAGATCATATTTACAAGGAAATCAAGAAAGAAGTGAACTAGTTCAAAACAGGAATGACTCAAAATAAATTCAAGCACAATTGGAACCATAATAAATAAGATCTCATGAGTACAAGAAAATTCCAGAAAACAGGGAGTTAGTGCCCCTGTTCACCATTTTACAATAACTCAACCAATACTGAACCAAATGGGTTAGAATCTGTTGGAAAATCTCCTCAACACGTCAAGCTTTCAAACAAAATACATTTTATTGAAATATGACTTTATTTGTTATGCTTTTTGTATCTATGTTTCAACGTCGAAATTTCTGTCCAAAGCAGTTTTTTCTAGATTGCATATAACTTCATTTTTCTTTACATTTTTCTTCTCTAGTAAATTTTCCAAAAAACAAAAGTAGTAAATTTCACCTCAAAGATAGTGGCTTTGATACAATATGGTATGAACTCATTTGGAGATGTGGATGAGCTCAAATTCTCCCAAGAATTCCTCCCTTTTGTCTCGAGGATTTGTAGAAGACTCCCCTTCAAACAACACTAGGTAAGGAGCTAATACCTTTTGAAGAAAGATTCTATCTTTCCCTTATGGAAGAATCAACAAAGCTAAAAAACCCTTACCTATCCTTCACAATAAAGAAGACATAAACACAAGCAACAACTACTAAAGAGTAGCCACCTCTTGTATATTAGGAATTGAAGATAATCAATGGAACCCTTGAATTTTCTTTCAATGCTTCCTAATTACACTAACTAGATATCACTCTAGTAGGAAGTAAAAAGAAGAAGAAACCATAAAAAAAGCCCTAAGAGCTCTCATGAACACAAGCGGCAATTTTAGTTCATATTTCATTCAATACTTTAAAAATTGGCTTAAAATGCGTATATATAGGCCCCCTGCCCCCTTTGTGATTAATTCTAACCCTAACTCCTAAACTAGCTTAACGAATGTTAATGGACATCTTATGCCACTTAATTACAAGTCAAGGTGCTAAGAAACCAAGTTAATAAGTCAGAATACTCTTTACAGATCACAAAATGAGTCTCCCAGTCGAGACCTACCATCGATGGTTGGTCTACCTACTGTCCAAACTGTTAGTTGTAGTCAAGGGGGTGGTTCTTGAAAAGTACGCATGGTAGGATATTCTTTGCCTTGTTTGACCTTTAACATGTTAAAACTATTTCTTGGTGTCTTTGGAAAAGTTATAGATCTTTCTTTTAGTTTTCCAATGAATCAACTCAACAGGACTCCTATAACTCAGATTATGGCCATTTTACCGAAATGTTCCTCTTGGAAATCGAATGTAGCATGTCCGACTTAAGATAGATCATAGGATATCTAAATGAACTAATATACAAATTAGCTATACCATTTTAGAAACCTTAAGAAGTCTTCTACAATATTTTTGAAGTCACTTGTTCATTTGAATTCTTTAAAGCCTGAAATGGAGTTCTTCCAAAAATGGTCCAAAAATTAAAGAAATTCCGGTTTGTTTCCATTTCAACCATTCTTATAACTCTATCTCTTGGATGTGAATCCTCTAAGCATTCATACATATCTGTGGTCATACCACTAGTCATCCTTTCTAAAAGAGTCATAGAGGTCCTTAAACCAGTTCTTCGTTAAGAATATAGTTTGCACTAATCATACATCTTTATAGTAGACGATGTGCGACCCGAGGCTAGCCAGAATTCTTGGTGAGAAACACATAATTGGAATGCCTGGTGTGACCAATTTAGTTTACATTGAATGAAATTATGATATGATAAACAAGTATCCATTGAAAGAAGTTTAAATGATCAAAATAACCAATCTCCAGAAGTTCCATCCTTTTTGACCGCTATCAAAGAGTAGGTCAATATGAGTATAGGGAATATGATGAATAATCTCATCCAACAAATCACTACAGTCATCAAGCCAATTGATACGAACTGGTCTCAAAAGTGGTGATTCATACTTAAGTCCTAGGGATATATTCTTCTCGAATTTGTTATGCACACTTGCTTTCAAGAAACCAAGACCTAATTTCAACATATGAAAAGGAACCTTAGCTATAATTGTAACCCAACAATTATCTAAGGAAAAATAACTTAAGTTGAAGTGAGATGAATCTTATTGTGCAAATATCAAAATGCTTAAATCAAACCTCCCAAGGACCTTTCGCCTTGAATAGGACTTGGCTCCTTCAACAACACCCACCTATAATTCAATCCAAACTATGAACAAATGTATATGAAAAGGATCATTTCCTCAATTGATAAAAGAATAATGGGGATCGTTACCCACTATCCAATTAGATCAATTGAAGAAGACCTAAGCTCTAGACAAACCACAAGTGTGTGATAATCATAGAATTAGGAATTGTGATCAAATTAAGAACCCTTAGATGAACCTAATCAAAGTATTCAAATAAAATCAATCTAAGGAATGATCAAACACTAGATGAAGTTCAAAGAGAAAGCCTCAAAACTTAAAAACCCTGAGAGTAAACTCTCAAATTTGATATATCATCAAAGTTGATTAAAATATAGGTTATAAAAGCATAATAATAATATTAGGGCTAAAACCTACATTGACTATTGACTTAAGACTCTAAAAGGCCAAATTTAGACCCTTAATTGACAACTGAAATAGAGTTTAAATATTAAAACCCTTGCAAAAGAATCATTTAATTCGAAAATACAGGACCCGACCTCAATGGTAGGGTACCCTACCGCATGCGGTAGGTCTTTAGCACAAAAGTCCAATTTTGGATAGAAACCTACCATGGAGTTAGGTACACTAGGCTCTACTTTTGACTCTCCTGGATTTGTTCCTCTTGCAATTTTCTCCATTGGTTGCTCCAAGTTTAGGCGTTAAACCATAAGCGACTTAGGAGGGTTTCCATCATCTTTCAAGCCTCTATTCTTGAACTTTAGGCCTTCTTTCGTAGTTTTTTCAATTGCTATCATCAATCAATGAGCAACTTGATCATCATTCTCTTCAATTCTCTTTGTTTTTACTGTTGTGATAGGTCCTTGAAGCTTTTCATCTCCTTAACCATCTTGGTTCATATTATCCGCCCCTCCTTTGAAAGGATTCATCCTCAAACATTAACCTACATCAAATAGAGATAAATAAAAATCATTTAAAGTAGCACTAATATTATAATCATTCGGAATATTAATCTTATAAGCATTATCATTAACGCATTCAAGAAAAAGGGGTTATTGCCACAACTATCTAACTTTGATTTCCTTTGAGAAAGAAAACGTTCTTTTCGAAGATGAATCCAAACACAATCACCAGGTTGAAAGACTAAACGTTTCCTTCCGAAATTACTTTTGCAGCAAGCTTCTTATTTTTAGCCTCAATAGCTTCATGAACATTGGAGTGAATATTTTTCACAAACTCCACCTTTTTTCTTTCCATCCAAGCTCAAAGTGTGATCTATAGGTAAAGGAATCAAATCAAAAGGAGTTATATGATTAAACCCATAAAAAACTTCAAAAGGAGAGTAAGAAGTAGTAGAGGAACGAGCTCTATTGTAAGCAAACTCAATATGAGGTAAACAAGCTTCATATTGACGTAAATTCTTCTTAAAGATGACCCGAAGAAGTTGGCCAACGGTTCTCTTCACCAGCTCCGTTTGTCCATCGGTTTGTGGACGGCAAGCTTCTTGACAAAGCATCGGGTACAACATTTTCTTTACCTCTCTTGTGCTAAATGACATATGGAAATGTCTCTATGAATTCCATCCATCTTGCATGCCTCTTGTTAAGCTTTTGTTGTCCTTTGAGAAACTTCAACGGCTCATGGTTTGATATGGACTACAAACTCTTTAGGCCACAAATAATATTGCCAATGCTTCAATGTCTCACTAATGCATAGAGCTCCTTGTCATAAGTAGCATAATTCAATGTCGCTCCGATCAATTTCTCACTAAAATAAGCTAAAGGCCTCTTATCTTGCATCACCACTCCTCCAATGCCAACCCCCGAGGCGTCACACTCAATTTCAAACAATTTCTCAAAGTTAGGCAGTGCTAATAAATGAGCGCTACTCAAACTTTCTTACAACAATTTAAAAGCTTTTCTCTTATGTTTCCTCCCATTTGAATCCTATCCGTCAAGGACTAGCAATGGTGCTAAAGTCTTTGATGAATCTCCTATAAAAGCTTGCTAGACAATGGAAGCTTCTCACTTCGGATACACTCTTGGGAGTAGGATAGTACTTGATTGCTTTCACCTTATCTTCATCCACTTGAAGACCTTGAGCACTCACCAAATAACCTAGGAAAGTAACCTTTTCCAAAAAAAACTCACATTTTTCAACGTTAGCATTTAATTTCTCACTTCTCAAAACAAACAAAACTTGTTTAAGATGATGCAAATGATCTTCATAAGTTTTGCTATAAATCAAGATGTTATCAAAATAAACCACAACAAATTTTCCAATGAAATCTCTCAAAACATGATGCATGAGTCTCATTAATGTACTGGGTGCATTAGTTAAACCAAAAGGCATGACCAACCACTTATAAAGACTAAAATTAGTTTTGAAAGCCGTTTTCCATTCATCCCCTTCTTTCATATGAATTTGATGGTAACCCAATTTCAAATCTGTCTTTGAAAATATTTGAGAACCATGAAACTCATCAAGCGAATCATCTAATCTAGGAATGCTATGCCTGTACTTGATGGCAATGTCATTAATGGCTCTACAATCTATACGCATGCGTCATGTACCATCTTTCTTAGGATAATAAAATGGGAACGACACAAGGGCTCTAGCTTTTTCTTACAAGCCTTTGGAGAGGAATTCCTCCACTTGTCTTCTCAATTCTTTGGTCTCTTCGGGAGGTATCCTATAAGTCGGCCTATTTCGCAATACCGCACCGGGCACCAAATTAATTTAGTGTCCAATGCCTCTCAACAGAGAGAGTCCACCAAGTATCTCATCAGGAAAGACATCTTTGAATTCTTCCATCACCTTCATAATAGCACTAGACAAAGAAGATAAATGATCATTAGCAGAAACAAATACTCCCCGGCAATAGAAGAGTACCACCAACTTTTTTTTTTAATAGCTTCTATGATCTCACTCTTTTTTGCCTAGAAACATCTCTTTTCTTTTGTAACACTCTTTTTTTTAATCACTTATTCTTGTCACTTTTCACTTTTACCTCTTTTGTCTTTTCAACACTCATTTCTTTTCCCTCAACTCTTTTTCCTTCCTCAATGATTTTTCTCTTTTGTTCATTCTCAATTCTTTCTTTTTCTGTGATTTTCTATTGATCTTTTTGTTGAGGTATATGAGGATTCATAGCATAGGATTTTCTATCCTTTACAAAAGAATAAGTGTTTCTCTCCATGGTGAATGGCTTTCCTATCAAATTGCCAAGGGCAACCCAGCAATATTTGTCAAGCTTGCATAAGCACAATATCACATACCACTTCATCATTATATGTTCCCATAACAATAGGCACTTTCACTTGCCTCCAAACTCTAACTTTCCCACTGTCATTCAACTAATGCAACTTATAAGGATTTGGATAGTTAAAGGTAGGCAAATTCAATTTCTCCACAAGATAGGTACTAGCTACATTTGTTAAAACTACCACCATCTATGATTAGGTTAGAAAGTCTACCTTCCACCTTGCATTTGGTACAAGGTATTCTCCCTTTGAATGCTCGAGTCATCTTCAATAATTTGAGTAGTCAAGGGAAGCATCTCCAATGGTCCCATCTTCATTACTATTTCTATCATCAATAATGTTCTCAAGACTTTCTTCATCATCTTTCTCAATCCAACAATTCAAGTCTTCACAAAAGATCAAAGTCCTCTTGATAGGACAATTGATAGCTATATGTCCCAAACCATTGCATTCAAGGCACCTAGTTAGATTAGTGAATAATCTACCTTTCTCTTCCACCTTAGGCTTAGAATTATCTTTGAAAGCCATCTTAGGTGTTTTATCCTTCTTTGGCTAACCTTTGAAAGTAGATGCTTGAGGCTTAAACACCACATTTCTTGAAGAAAGGAAGAGTAGTCTTAGAGAAACCATTTTTTTCCCTTTGTTTCAATCTTGGTTTCCAAAAGACACATGCCTTCATAAGGGATGTAAAGGTACAATTCTAATTGTTTCGCAATGTCCCAATTGAGGCCACTTAGAAATCTAGCAATAGAAGTATCCTCATCCTCCTTTAAACTTAATCTCAAAGTGTATAACTCCATCTCTTCCCTATACTCCTCAACACTTTTGCTACCTTGCCTAAGAGTCATCAATTTGTAGTGAAGCTCCCTATAATAATGCTCCGGTACAAATCTCTCTCTCAAGAGTCTTCAATTCAGTCCAATTTCAACCAGTTTCCTTCCATTTCTAATCCCTTGAGTGACAATCCTTTCCCACCAATAAAGTGCATAACTTGAAAATTCGGCAATGATTAACTTAGCCTTGACATTGTCACTATAATTTCTCACCAAGAAAAGGATCTCCACTTGATGTTCCCAATCAATACACCTTCCACTTGATCTTTTCTAAGGCTCTATCCCCTTGTTGTCCACCGTAGTAACCACCAAAGTATTCTTGGTCAACATTAGGATTCTCTCCATAATCTTCACACCAGTTATCTTCATGCCATGCTTCATGTCTTGGAACCTCCTCTTGTGGTCAAACATGACCTATTTTTCATCGTTTTTGGCTTACTTGGTATACTACTCCATGTTTCTTTCAAAATTTATCCAAACGGTGTCATGTAACTTTTGAACCACTTCAGCTTTCCTAACATCATCTAGACTTAATTGTTCTTTGACTTGAAATGGGGACAAGTCTAGTGGGATCAACGGTTTAAACCATAAACAACTTCAAACAGAGAACAACTAGTGGTGGAATGGATAGTCTAGTTCTATGTGAACTCGACAATGGGAAAATAGACCTCCTAACTTTTTGAGATTCTTCTTGATAAAGGCCCCAAGAAGAGTGTCTAATATATGATTAGTGAACTCCGTCAGTCCATCAGTTAAGGGGTGACTTGTAGTCGGAAGTAAGAACTTGGTCTCCAACTTACACCATAATGTTTTCCAAAATAGTTCAAGAATTTCACATCTTGGTCATTAATGATGCTCCTTGAAATCATATGCAAATGAACCATTTTCTTAAAGAATAAGTGTCAGAGCAGATTGTCATTGTCTATTTCCTACAGGCATTAAAATGAGCCATCTTAGAAAAACGGTCGACAATAAGATAGATAGAATCTATATATCGCTGACTCCTTCGCAGGCCTTGCACAATATACTTTGAAACATCAACCCAAGGTGAGGTAGGGATAGGTAAAGATGTGTACAGTCCATATTGGATGGACTTAGACTTAGCTTTTTTTCAATCAAGACATCTTTAGCATATTCGTCCTACATCTCTTTCCATCTGTGGCCAAAGAAAAGCTCATACAAGACCTCATAAGTCTTGAGAACACCAAAGTGCCTCATTAGAATGCCACTATGAGCTTCATGGTCTAATTAATTACCTTAGGGGACAAGTAGGCACACACAACCTAGAATCTTTGAAAAGAAATCTATTGTCCATGTTAAACTTATTGAAACTCATCTTGTTAGAAGCTCTAACCACACTTCAAAAATCAGGGCCATTAGCATCAAGTCCACTATGCAATACATTGGTAGATTCACGGCGTGTCAAGCTAGGGACAGTGAGTTCCATAAGTTGTAGCTATTTCCCTTACCATTTACGTGAGCAACTTGTGAGTGGTACATCAATCTACTCTCTAACTCAGTCAATACACGGGCCGCGATGGAGAAGCTATTCCATGAGCGTTTCATAAGCCACTCCCAGATGTTTGAGTTGTTGATCTCTTTTTTGTCAAGCAATGAGTAGGGAGTCCACCATTGAATTTGTTAAGAGATTCAGGAGGTTAGAAGGAAATGTCACACTCCTTTACCTTAATCTAAATATATTAAAATGGAAATAGGTGGCATGACCTCGAAGTTAAGAGAAAGCTTGATCTTTCATGATTTCTCTAATTTTTCTCAACTCGCTTCACAAGCAACCAAGTTAGAAGAGTTTATTAGAGAAGGAAAAAACATAGAGGAGCTCAAGTTGCCAAAGGACAAACAATGATCTCGAGAATTGAAGACATATCTGAGGAGAAAGATGACATGTTAGCTATTAATATCATCACTACAGAGATAGCTGGAAAAACTTACAGATGCCCTTCGATCAAACCCGTAAAAGAAAAGGAGCCCCCCTTGCCCAAGCTATAAAATGGGTATTTATTTTACATCTCGTGAGCATACTTGATATGAGCTCAGCCTGGGATGATTCAAGTAGAGGAACTAGTTTGATGGAAGAGTTTTTGGAATCAAGGTTGCAAGCTTCAAGTGAGGAATTGAGGATTCAAATCTAAGGCTTAGAAGGGATTATAAAGCTTCTAAAAGTAATAAAGAAGCTCAACGAAAAAAATAAAATTAGAAGCGCAAGACCAATAAAAGACTTCAAAAAATAAGTTCTTGGCCAAAACAGAGCAGTTGGTTGTGGCTCCTAATATCTAGCTGGCCGCAGTTCATTTATGTACATAAGCTCCAAGTAGAGGCCGAGCCAATTGGGCACGGTCAGTCGATAAAGCCACCTGCGACTGCCCTCAGGTCACATGGTGTAATTGTTTAGTTTTAGTCTAATCTCCGGTTCCTTTGTGCCCAAGCCTTGTAATTAAAGCATTAATGTCTAATTCATCTTTTTAATGCTTTCTAATCACTAGGCTTAGGTTTAGAAGTTACCTTTAATTACTTCTTATTTTGTTATTTGAAGACAACTTTGAAATATTGATAAATGTATGAAATTGAGTGTTTTCCCTTTTAGGTTCTTTGTTCTTCAATCTTGCTCTAATTTTTACTAAGGTTATGATCTTCCTTACATGGATTTCATCTGATGAACTTGGATTGGGATGATCCAAGGGTTTCCTAATTGATCATCGAATTCTTAATTGTTATAGCGATGTTCATACTATTAAGAATTATTGCTAGAACTAGGTCTCTCCTACGTTGTTAGATAGGTGATAGATTTGGCATATACATTGTTAATATATCTATTAGGGGAAATTTTAATTCTTCTCTTCAAGAGGATCTAGCTTTGATATTGTTAGGGTTGCTTCTTGTGAAATTAGTTAAGTCCTCCTTGGAGGCAAAGATCTTGGGTTGTTTGTGAGGCTTCATAAAATTGGAGCTCAAACTACATCAATTAGTATTAGAGTCACCTTCAAGTAAGCTTCATTTTTTTAAGTTCTGCAAATCATTGGAAAAAGAAGAAAAGAAAAGATGATGATAAAAAGAATTAACGAAGATCATGAAAATTCAAACATAAAAATGGGTCCACAAAAAGAGATCAAAAATCGATAACTCCAAAATTTTGAACATAATTTGTGCTCACTTTTATTGTATTTGATTTGAGAACAATTTGAGATTAATTTCACTTGATTTGCAGTTGAATTGGTTGTTGAATTGGATGAAAAGTTGAAAAGTGTTCTGTGTTCCCATCTATGGAAAAATTATTGATTAATTTTCTTATAGCTTGTGATATGCTGATTCAATTGGATATAAATTGTACGTAAACTTATCCTCATTGAGTTGGGTGTATTTTTGGGCAATTTTCATTGGATTTGGAGATATATTGACGAAGTTATTGTGAAAATGGTGAAAGGATATCATGAACCCCTCTTTTCCAGAAACTTTTTCTTAGTACACTTATCTTCTTTTGTTTAGCTTAATTCTTCTTTGTTAATTATTTATTTGTGATTCTAATTGCTTTTTAAGTGTGCTAACTTTTTAGATGATCAATTGTGTTTATTAGGTCTAATTCCCTTGGAATTTTCTTTGAAACTCTTTGCACTTCAAGTGTTTTATGAAATTCTTCTTCAAACTCTTTTTACCTCAACTAAGTACTTTCATTGAATTCTTAATTTGGTTGATCTTTCTTGTGGTTATGTTACAAAAGTTGATGGATCAAGGAACCTTTGTGAGGTGAGGGTTCTAAAAAAGGAAAAAGGGTTAGCCCATTCTAACAAAAGCTAATACAGAGTGCATACACGAGAAATAAATGGAGCATGATGGGAATGATGGGAAGTCCTTGTTTCTAATCTTTTTGTGTAGGTTTAATAAGAAATAAATGGAGCATACATTGTTTAATGGATTATGGCAAAGGATCGAAGTCATGAGGAAACAAGACATTGCTCACTCCAAGCTTGCAAGATTCCATGCATAACTTTTACAATGTCGATGGCAATGGAGGAAACGCTTATGGTGGAAACCACCACAAAAATGAAGACTTCACTCACAGAGGACATGTTGGAGTTGATAATTTCTCTTCTTATGCTAAATGTTTTGAGCATAATTCTTATGATTTCTATGATGGCAATAGACTTGGAGCTAGAAATGAATATATGGATTGTTCTTAGGAAATGGTTCCAAGGAAGAAAGTTAGAAATGAAGTGAATTATGAAGGATACCATGATAAATATGATCATTATAAGCATTACTATGCCATTGACGCTTAAATGGATGAGAGGGTCCCCAAAAAAAAAAGAGTGGGTTATGAAGGATACCATGATAAATATGATCATTATAAGCATAACTATGCTAGTGAAGCTTACAGTGAGAATATGTATTGTGCAATTTATGAGTATCATGATATTTATAACATTCACAAAAACAAATGATATTTATAACTATGGAGGTTATAGTTGTCAAAGAAGTTCTCAAAATTTGGGCAATGCATAAAGACCTCATAGTTACAACGAATTGGAGTTACAACTTTTAAATGGGAACCTTGATCTGTACTGCTATATAGAGTGGGAGAAAGGAGTTGATTCTTTGTTTTATGAACACATCAAGGAGGAAAAAAAGCTTAAGTTGGTCCCCAAGTCATGCACTTATGGGTTTTTACTTGTGAATTTAGAAGGAAAAGATGTTTGAAACTCATCAAAACATGGAAGGAGTTGAAAGAAGACATGAGAGAAGATTTTGGAGCTAATCATCTTGAGGGTAAAAAAAGGATGAATGCAAAAGTGAGATCTAAGAAGGAAAAACAAAATTTCACTCCATCTCAATGAGCTATAATGTTGTAATTCATGGAACCAATATCCATGACTTAGAGTCTCCTAAAGTCATTGAACCTCCACAAGCTAGAGAGGTGTTGAAGAACGTGTTGAATTACACGTTGAGGAAGAGACTTTAAAGGAGGATCTTTGTGAATTTTTTTTCATGAGTGAGAAGAACATTGTAAAAAAAAAGAGCACTGAGATTTAAAAAAAAAAAAGATAGAGTGGACAAAAAAGAGAGCTTAGTTGAAGAATCATGTTTCTGTGATTCCATTTCTTCTGTATGTGAGCGGTGAAAAAGATGAGAGATCTAAGGAAAAATAGAATGATCTTGATAAAAGTGAGAGAACAAAAGAAATAAGTGAAGACACTACAAGAAAAAGCAAAAATTACGACTGCATATTCTGTCGCAATTGTCAAAGGTGCAACAGAAAGGGTGGGTCGGTAAACAGGCGTCGCAAACACAAAACTGTGATGGAAAATTTGGTCGCTAAAGACTTTTTACGATGGAATGGCAATGGCTCATCGTAAAGTTAAGATCAAATAGCTTTACCACGGAATTAAGATATTCCATCGCAAATATTAGCGCCAAAAAATTTGCTCCAAAAGTAGCAACCAAAAATTCCGTCGCCATCGCTAAGCCTACAATGACGTCATTCGTCGCAATTCTGTCGCAAATTTTACCTACACGATGGAGTACCTTCATTGCAAGCGACGATTCTACGACGGCTTATTCCGTTGCAATACTGTCGTTTATGAATTGGCGCCATACTTAGCAAAGGTTTTTTCCATCATAATACTACCACAAAACAACTTTTTAATTTAATGGTCATTACGTTTTCGTTTAATTGGATAACTTTTTTCCTTTTTTTCTAAAACTTGTTTTGTCACTAATCAGTTGCAACTACATATATTAATCATCGAACATTAGTTAAAATAAAAGACCATCTTGAAAATAAGAAAAAGTTGACAAATAACATTTCTATAATGAAAATTAGCATTTACATACTTTAAAATGCCATTCATATAAAAAAGACTTACCACAACATTATAAAGTATAAAATAGTACCTAAATTCTGTAATATCATAAATATGAAATAGTATCAAACTACTATATTTACATCATAAAGCATAAAATGGTATCAAACTACTATAACATCATAAAGCATATAAGTAGTATCCACCTGAAATCATCTAATAAATATATGTCAATAAAAACTAAGTAGAAGGAGGAAGATGATCATTATCCTCACTTGTCGGGCCCGCATCGCTCGACCACTCACTACCCGTGCCCTCAAGGCTAGGATAGTTATGCATCTGCTAATCAGGAGGTGGCTCGAGAGATCCTAAGTCGCTCATGGATATGGTAACCTTATCGAAAGATCTAGCCACAGCTCCATGCAATAGGTGGTTGGTGTAAGCAATCAAACATTGGACCTCTGGATGGATCGCCCAATCCACCGCCTCAACAATGACCCTTAAAGCGATGTCATCTATCTGCTGCTCAGATGGTGCTACAAGAAAGCACCAGCAGCTACTCGGGCCTACTGGCGTAAACATGCTGACTTTGCCTCGCCGAAGCTATAAGCATGCCCACTCCTAAGGTCCAAACCAACCTCATTCACATTTCCATGTTGGCAGGTATATGAGCTCCATTCTCTCTTTGCTCTTGCGTCCTTCTAGCCTTCAAGATGCAAAATTTTTCCTGAAATTCAAAAAAAGCGTTAAATAATTTATTTGTTAGAGTAAATCATAAGGTACTTTTTGAGATACCAAGTATTACTAACAAAACAACTAACCCAAAACTCATCAGAGTGGTGATCAACAAATTGTCCTGCTTTCTCATGCCCATCTCAATGAGTCTTGAGCTTTCGATAAAGCTCATCATAAAGAAGGCATCTCCAAAGTCTTTGATGCTATTATCATATATCAAAGTAAATAAAGGATATCATATTTAGCAGCTAGATATATAAGCACTACTAACCCTAAGCATAGATTATATTCTTCATTTAACTAGTCACCATGATGAGGATTCAGTAAACATAATAAGACATTATTTCGGGGAAGACCTACAAGAGTAATCAACATTTCTAATAACCGGACATGTATTGGTGATCTTACAACAAGGAGAGGAGGAGAGAAGACATGCGGCAGTAGGGAAGAGGGAGGAACAGTGCCTAAGGTTGGAGTTCGGTGGGACGGTGAGGAGGTAGGGTTTTGATGGGGCGGCGGTGAGGTGCGGATTTTCGGGAAAGAGAGATGAAAAGAAGAAGGTGAAGAGGAGAGGAGTTACGAGTTCGTTTCATCAATTTGGGGAAAAAATTCAGCAACGAGGCAACCGAACTGTGATGGAAGCAGTTACAATATTTAAAAAGTTATTGCGACTAACATTTTCGGTCGCTAAACTGTCTGTAATCTATTTCAGTTTAAGATCGAATTCACTTTCTGTCACTTTTTGGTCGCGATATTTCCATCGCCCTTGTTTGGTCGCTATTCCATCGAAATATTCGCGGCCAAAAATTTCGGTCGTAAACGGCCTTCACTATTTGCTGTTTTTCTTGTTGTGAGAAAAACACGAGAATACGAAAGAAGAGTTAAAAGAACAAGAGCTAGTTTCACTTGAGGGAGTCAATTTCTTTGTTATTCATACTAACTCTTCATTTGCTAGTGAATTTCTTGTGTGCAGAATTTTGAAGAACCAAGTAAGGATGAAGAGAAAATACTTGTCTACAATCCTATCAAGACAGTAAGCTTCTTTCCTTCTACTCTCACTTACGCGTTAAGATATTTTTAAGTAAATCAAGTTGTTTTCACTTGTTTTCATGGAAAATGGACATCATTTGCATTTTCTTAACTCTCTTTGAACTTTGCTTGAGAAGAAACAATTTATTGAGTTTAATTTCTTATCTTGTGATATTCCTAGAATGGATGATTACTACTTCGATGTGGCTAACTATTGTTCTTGTGTGCTAAGAATAGACATCAAATGAAAGAGCATGGAGAAAGAGCTTTTCTCTTAACCCTTTCTCTTTGTGTCATGAAGTTTCTTTGAATGAGTTAGAGTTATTGTTAGATACTTATACTTCTCATGTGAGCATACTTGGAGAATTATGTGTTATATCTCTTGATGGAAATCTCTATCTTCTTGTGCCTTCCATGTTGAAGTGCTCAACTCCTTTTGCTTCTATTGAGAATCACTTGTTGATTAGTAGTGTAAAATTTGATTTTTCTTTCTACGATCTTGGAATGTTAGATGTTGATTCCGTTTTAGACTCTAAGGTTCTTAGTTTTGGGATAGATTGTGCTTTATTTGATAGTCCTAATGCTACGTTCAAAGGAAGTTTTTTTGAGAATGATGGTTATTTGTTATCTTTCCATGAAACTTTTATGAAGAATCTTAATGGTTTTACCTTTCTGACCAACCTTGTCCCTATTAAGTGAACAAATTAAATTTCCTTGCAAAAAGCATGAGCTTCTATATGTGGTTAAATCTTTAGAAACACTTTTGGTTTTAAATTGTTTCATTTACATTCCAAGGATTTCGTATGGTTAAAGGGTTGTGAAAGCCAAATGGGGACATCTTTTTTAATGTTTAAAACTATTACTTATGAGTAGTAAAAGCTATTTTGGAAAGAGATTCTTGAAATCCAACTTGGAAGGATTTTGTTCACAAATATCTCTACTATCATTTACCTATCAAAGAGTGGTTTTTGAAGTTGGTAATTTCCTATGCCTTGTTTTAGAAGAACTCTTGTGCCTTCATTTTGAAACGTAAATTCATATCTACTTTATTTTTATCATTTCCTTTTAAAAATTTCTTAGAGAAAATTGTTTTTGAGAAGGAATGTAGAAGATCTTAGATTCTTGAAAACTTTAGGTCTACTTTAAAATCATCTCAATTTGAAAGTGTTGAAGTTTAAAAATTATTCTTCTCTTCCTTTGGATGTCTTTTGGGAGGTGTATTTTGATTGTCCTTATCTTTTCAAAGTAGAGCACTTTAATTTCAAATTGTAAAAGCAATTCCTTAATATTGACAATTTGATAGTTTCTTGTTCTGCTAACTTCCTTTAATGGAGTATTTGATCAATTGTACTTTTGGAAGACTTTTGTACATCTTGGCAATTTGAAAACTTTGTTTCTACATTTTCTAGTCTTGTTTCTAAAGTTGTGGACTTTGTAGAGTCTATAGCGTATTCTTTGCTTTGAAAATCTTTTAATTTCATTGGGAAAGTCCATTTTTCTTTCCATATTCCTTTTAAAGAAAAGACATTTCTTTACTTTTTGAAATTGGAAAAGCCAAGAGTTCCTATTTTCATGTGCCTTTTAAGGATGTGGGTATTTGTGTTCTCTTTGAAGATTTGTCAAGGAAGTTGTTCCTAGGAAGCTCCTTTTTTAAAATTCTTTTCTCAAACTGTTGAAGGAACACTTCTTCATAGGAATCTCAAGTTCATACAAAGCTTTTTGTGTTTGACGTTGAAATCTTTTCAAAATTAGAGCTTTGCATTTCGTCGTCCTTAGGAAGATGTTTTGGAAAATGAGGTTAAGGCACGTGAATTAAATGATTTCTATAGCCTCACTTGTGTTTTTATTGAAAGAAGTCTTTTAAAGCTTGGTTAGTGCTTGCATAGCCCTTCCTTGGATTGTCTTATATTGAACTTCTTTGCCTATTTAACTTATCTATTTTTTACAGACCACTTGAAGTTTAGGGTACTTGTTTTCTTTGTTGTTTAGATGATTATTTAGTTTTACTTTCCAAACTCTTAGCTTTACTCATTGTCACAATTTCATGGCCAATGTTACTCGCCTTTTGTAGTTATTCGAAGGAACGAATTTGAGGATGAATCCTTTTAAAGAGATGGGATATGATATTAGCACGGTAAGGGATAATTCAACTAGAGCAACTAGTTTGATGAAAGAGTTGCTAGAATCAAGGTTGAAAGCTTCAAGAGTGGAATTGTAGATTCAAATTAAAGGCTAAGAAGGGATTATAAAGCTTCCAAGAGTCATAAAACTAATGAAGAAGCTCAATGAAACGAACTAGAAGGTCAAGACCATCAAAAGGCATAAAAAACAGGTCTTGAGCTTCTGACTAGGGCTGGCTGGCTATCTGGACCCCCTGGGAACGACTGACTTCAAAGGCCATAGCTAGTCACATTGTGGAATTGTTTAGTTGTACTCTAATTTATGGTTCCCTTGTGCCTAGACTTGTAATTAAGGAGCTTGATGTCTAAATTTTCTTTTTAATGCTTTCTAATCACTAGTGTTAGGTTAGGGTTGGAAGTACTTTTAAATACTTCTTATTATCTCATTTGAAGAAACTTTAAAATATTTATGAATATATGAAATTGAGTGTTTTCCATTTGTTCTTCGTTCTTTAACATTGCTCTTAACTTCTATTAAGGTTATGATGTTCCGTAGATATATTTCATTTGATGAACTTGGATTTAGATGGTCCAAGGGATTCTGAATTGATCGTAAAATTCCAAATTATTCAAGTGATCTTTGTGATATTATGAATTCTTGCTAAAACTAGGTGTTTTCGATGTCTTTAAACAGGTGATGGGTTTAGCATATCCATTGTTGCTATTAGGGGAAAGGTTAATTCTTCTCTTCAAAAGGTGCTAGCTTTGAAATAGTAAAGATTGCTTGTTGGAAAATTGGCTAAGCCCTCCTTGGATTCAAATATCTTGGGTTGTTTGTGAAGCTTCATCAAATTGGAGTTCAAACCACATCAAGACTAGATCTCTAATCATATCTTTAGAGATAAGCGACCCAAGCTAGTCAATGGACATAAACTGTGTTTACTGTCAAATGAGTAACTAAAAGACAAGGATTACTGTTAGTGTCATAAATCTTTTAATCATCACAGAAAGAACTCTGTAATGTGTAGAAATGCCATTCAGAAAGTGAAGGTTACAGAAGGCATCGGAGATAAAAAGGAGGCAAAAAGATGAAATGTTATACCTTCAGAGCATGCTTTTTCCTGGTTGTTATCCGGGAATCGATTGTGTGGCTTCTTCATTTTTGTTGCTTTGTTTTGCTTTGGTTTTGAATGGAGATTTAGGTGGTGCCCATCCAGCAAGCCTTCTACTTTTCTCATTGAACTCACAAGCTTCTAACGCCTTCTGGAGTATCCTTCGAAGCCCATAAGAGTCTCTGATGAAAGAGAAATCAAATAGAGAAGAAAGGATGAATTAGTTTTAAGAAAACTTGAAGAACTTTTGTATTCTTCTTTTCTCCGATATTTAAAAAAGAATGGGATGAGAGAGAGGTAGAAATTATGTGTGCTTTTGGTTGAATGGATAAGAGAGAGGAGTCTTGGTTGTTTCGCGATCAAGTACAATGAGTTCTAGGTATGTTCACTCTTAAGTGATCACAATCACATCCAAGATTCTATCATCTAGGTAAGACACCCAGTAGTCCTTTTTCCCACGTGGCCAACCACTGTAAGCTGATGAAGCCTTAGGGTTCTGTCCAAAGCAACTATTATGGGCCTTGGACTTTTCAATACAACTCAAAACAAGTCCGATCTTCTCTATTTGATTAAGTTATTATGGGCTTCTTTTAATTAAAAGTATTAATTGAAAACCCAATAACCACCCAAGGCATTATATAATAAAAACTTTGGGCTTCCTATTTAAGTAAATAGCTTCATTAATACACAGGGCCTTATTAACCAAATAGCCTTTATTTCTTCTCTAGTCTTATATTCTTGCATTGTGACAATTTAGTGACCTGAAGTTTATGAGTTACTCTAGGGACCAAAGACTAAATTATTCTTGGCTATTAAAATGACTAAAATGTCGTTGCTATAGAATAATAATATTTTCTCATTTTAAATATCTCCATTTATCACCATATGGAGATATTAACCCTCCAAAACAATACTATGTTAACAGGTCTTTGCCCTACAGGTTCACTGACGTGTATACATTATGTGAATCAAGTTGACCAAAGCTAATGAATTGATTCATGATTTTATCCACTAGAGCAAGGACTAGAAGAGCAAGGCATTTCATGAAGCTTGACTAGGGAATGGTTGTTTTGATTGAAGAATATAGACAACTTATGAAGAGTTGGATCTACCGCAGATGATAGGCCCTGCACCTAGAGTCGCTGACAGGTTTCTGGAAGGGACAAGCTTTGAAGGCTGCACCCTACGGCGTTTGGTAGGTTGCAACTGTCACCCATAGGATCCTTATGGATTTACACCTTTGTAATTTTTAGGCGGGATTTTATTATTTGAACTTATTTTCCAACTTTTAATCAAGGACTTAATAGGTATTTTGTAGCCATTAATCACTAGATAGGTTAGGTTTATACCTTTGACTGTAAATACCTAATAATAAGCTCATTTGTAACTAACTTAGAATTTTGCTGAAAATTGTGAGAGAGGATTCGCTTTCTCTCTAGGGTTCTTTCTCCCTTTTCTTAGTTAGCTTGCTAAGGGTCAATGTTCTTATTTGTGAAAAATTGACTGCCTTAGGTTGAGAAATCTATGGAATTCAATTGATCATTCTAATTCCTTTATTTTATTGGGTCTTAGAGTTCTTGTTCTATGATTCAATTGATCTTAGGTCTTGTAGTTTGTGTAGTTGTGGTTTTGAGGCCTTAGTTTCCTCAAGGTTCTCCCTATCAAATTAGGAAAGAGTTTTGCCTCTCAATGTTGGGTTTATAAGGTTTAGATCCTCATAGGTTTTCCATTGGATTGTTGAAGTTACAAAATCCTCAATAGAGGTTCTTCATCAAGTAGGTGATCTTTGGAAGATGTTGAATCAAATCTCCAATCAAACGAAGATTCACATCAATACCCCTCTACGTAACACTATCATTGATTGTAGGTTGAGTGTACTACCTCTTTCCACAATGATGTCTTCCATCCTTAGATATATAGTCCAATAAATAATGGCTCTTCAAAGTGTTTCTTGCTTATCTTTAGAAGCTACCATAAAGAAAACATCTAGAGACATTTCCTAGGCCAAGATCTTATCAATTATTTCGGACAATCACATGAAGGTACCCACAAAACTTATTATACAAGTCCATCTTGACTAACTAATTCCTACTACCTAACGTACACGGATCATTGACCTCATGGCAAAAAGTGTCACATATAGCACATCTAAGCTGAAGGAACTTAGCTTTGTGATAGAGGCAAAAGTGTCATGTTTATAGCATAGAAGCAATCCTCATTTGTCATGGTTTTAATGAACATACTACTTGTTTTCTATTAGTTTTCCTTTATATGGATTAGATTACTTCTTTACTCTTCTTCTGTGTAGTTAGAATGGTTTTGGTCACTTGAGTCGATGATATTGCATATACTGACAAATGAGAGTCTAAGATTTGATTGAGAGACGCTTAGGGATCAATTAGTCAAAGAAGGAGCACAAGAAAAGGGCCTAAATTATGAATTTTAGCATTGTGTGTCATCAAGCAAGTCTCTATGTGATTGAGTTGAAGCCCCGCAAGAAGCTTGACGCTTCTAGAAACTTTGCACTTAAGAGACTTAAAAGTTTGACTTTTTATCATTATTAATATTTACTTTATTCTTTTATTTTAAAGGGTAATTAGGAGACTTAATAGCACATTATTGTAATAGGGTTTAGGTTAGGAAAACAACAAAATAGAGAGGGTTCGAAAAAGGTCGTTCTTTTCTCTCTCTCTCTCTCTCTCTCTCTCTCTCTCTCTCTCTCTCTCTCTCTCTCTCTCCTCTTCTCTTCTCTTCCAATCTTCCCAAACCCTAGTTTTTTTTAAGATTTCATTTGAAGAACAATATTAGATTTTTATTAGCAATTTCTCGATGATCAACCTCAGACTTTGAATTAAATTCATGGAGTAGAGTTCTTTCCTTCTCTCTCCTATCTTTTTATTTTATTTTGTTATTTAATTATTTGCAAGATAAATGTTTTCATTATTGTAGTTGATTGTTCATATATGTGTGAGTAATATCTTAATCTAGGATGGGGATTAGCCCAATGAATTTCTATTAGTTGATGGGTTGATTTCATTTTTATTATTGATTAATATTTAATTTCAATATCCTTAATGCGTGCGATTATATGGAAACTCTATAATTCCTTGATTTTAGATAATTAGGTGAAGGACTGAAAGGTGAAATCCATTATGGGAAGAATAGGAATTAAACAGAAAATGATTATCACAACTCTTAATGGGTCTAGTTCAATTTAATCACCATGAGAATAAGGGTTAGGTTAGGTTAGATACGTTATTGTACTTCGAGAGGAGACAATAATTACCTTAGGATAATTCACTTTTTTTATCACATAATTACCAGTTTAGGAGAGTTAATCCAGATTAATAGAGTTCTTTGTTGTGAACCCCTGTCCTAGATGTTTTCTTCATAATGATTTCTAAAGGCTTTTGAATTTGCTTTACTTATTTTTCGGTTATTTAGTGAAAATATAGTAATCATTAAATTGGATCAGCTTAGATAAATAAAATTCCAATAGTTAGTACTTAACGATTGTCTCTGCGGGATCAATGCTTATTTATTACACAATAGGTCGTGGACTTGTGAAAAATCCCTATCATGCACTGTTGGCGGGGATAGTTTTGTTGATATTAATTTTTTTGCATTTTGGTTAGATTAAGCTACTTTTATTTATTTGTTTTTTTTTATTTTACCGTGTCTTTTTTTCTTCACTAAATTGTAGGTTATCTTCTTGTATGCGAAGAAACTCGAAGGCTTGGCAATCTTGTTCCTTTTAATCCTGAGATCAAGCATACATTCCGTGCAAGGAGAAGAATTATTTGGAAGGAAAAGACACACGAAGATGAAATGGTTGATAGTGCTAGATCATTGAAGGCTTTTTCCTAACTGAATGCTACAGGGCTTAGTTTCGGGATCGTAAAACCTATCATTGAGGCTAACAATTTCGAGCTAAAACCTTCTCTCCTTCAAATGGTTCAACAAAATCAATTTGGTGGTTTGCCTAGTGAAGATCTGAACCTTCACATTTCGATATTCCTTGAAGTCTGCGACACTCCGAAGCTGAATGGTGTTACTCCTGATGCCATTAAATTGAAGCTATTCCCTTTTTCACTAAGGGACAAGGCAAGACAATAGTTGCAAGACTTGCCAACAGGATCTATCACAAATTGAGACCAACTGACTCAAGCTTTCTTAGCTAAGTTCTCTGCTCCAGGTAAAATAGCCCAAATTCGAAATCAAATTTAGGTGTTTGTGAAAAATGAGGATGAGTCTTTGTATGAAGCTTGCAAGAGGTTTAAGGAGTTACTTCAATCATATCCTCATCATCGGTTGGCTAAGTGGCTCCTTATTCAGACCTTCTACAATGTGATGACCTTCACCACAAAGAATGCATTGGATGCTGTTGCTGGTGGTATTTTCGTGATCAAAACCGTAGATGAAGCTTATGACCTTTTGGAGAACGTAGCCCAAAAGCACTACCAACGACCTGGTCATAGAGAAAGTTCCTAAGAGGACTGAAGGTAAGTATGATGTTGATGCCATAAGTTATCCTAGTGCTAAATTTAATGATTTATCGCAAAAGCTTGATCGTATGAATATGAGTGTTGTTGCATCTTAAGTTTCTTGTGAAATTTCTCTTGGTCATTTAGCTATTGAGTATTAATGAAGGAATATTTCTTCCCAAGGCTTATCAATTGGGCAGCCTTCTATGGGAATCATTTCAATCAGAATGATACTTTTCGTCAAACCTATAACCCTGATAGGAGGAATCACCCAAATTTTTCTTATAGTAACAATTCAAATTCTATTCCCGAAGGTATTTCTAGACAAGTTCCCGCTTTCTAACAAAGACCCTTTAATCCTCAACATCCTCAAGCTAATTTAGAGTCATTGTTGGAGAATTTTGTTATGTTTCAATCAAAGCATAATAAGAGTGTTAATGAGGCTCTCTTCCAAATTAACTCAAAACTTTATTCCGTAGTCACACAAAATAAAAATTTAGAACCCAAATTGCCCAACAAGCCTCTTTATCTAGTAGACCTCAGGGTAAGTTACCTGATCACACTGAGAATTCTAAGGAATATTGTCAAGCGGTGTATTTAAGGAGTGGTAAACAATTGGAAGACCCTAAGGTGAGGGAAGCTGAGGTTGAGAAGCTTGTAAAATTTAAGAACCAAAGTGAGGGAGTTGAGCCTATAGAAGAAAAGAGTGAAGAAGAACCGAAGTATTTTGCCGCTCTACATTATAAGCCACCTTTGCCTTTTCCACAAAGATATGCTAAGGCTAATCTTGATAAGAAGTTTGGCAAGTTCTTAGAGGTTCTTAAGAAGTTATATATAACTATGCCATTTACTGAAGCTCTTTCTAAAAATGCTTTCGTATGCTAAATTTTTTAAAGAAATTTTGTGAAAAAAAAAGGAAAATTGAGGATAATGAAACAGTAGCTTTGAATGCGGAGTGTAGTGCTGTGATAGTAAATAAATTGCCTCGAAAACTCAAAGACCCAATTAGTTTTTCAATACCATGCTTGAATGTCTTTTGGCCGTGCTTTGTGTGATTTAGGAGCTAGTGTTAGTTTCATGCCTTTATCTATTTATGAGAAGCTTGGTTCGGTGAATTGAACCCTACAAAAATGTCTCTCCAATTAGCGGATCGTTTTGTGAAATTTTCTGTAGGTGTTGTTGAGAATGTACCAGTCAAGGTGGGTAAGTTTTTTATTCCTATGAATTTTCTTTTTTAGAGATGGATGTGGATAGCCAAGTCCCACCATCATTCTTGGAAGGCCTTTTTCAAGCTACTGCTGGCACTATTATTGATATGATGAATGGAAATCTTTCCTTGAGTGTAGGGGTAAGACAATTGAGTTTAATTTGAATGATACTCTAAAATAACCTTCTGTTGAGGATACTTGCTATAGGATTTATGAAGCAATGAAAGAGAATCCCCTTAGTCATAGAAAAGATGGTCCTCTTGAAGAGTGCCTCTTGAATAGAGATTCAAGTGGCCATAAGAATAAGGAGGTGGTCACATGATGGCTCTTGAAGAAACTCCCACCATTCCACTTTATAAGGTGAGATTTAAGAAGCTAGCCCTTAAAAATATTTTTTTATTTATTAGACATAATTATTTAATTTAGTTTATTTTAGTGGTGAAAGAAAAGAAGCCCATGGTCAATGTGAGATGCCCACAAGCAGCCCACGAGAGAAAGAAAGGAAAAAGAAAAAGAAATGTGGCCCAAAGAAATTGGGAGAAGAGGCGGCAGCAGAACAAAGAGAATAGGAAGAAAAGGGAAGCTGCTAAAAAGGGGGAGCTGCAACCGAAAAGGAAAGGGAAGAAAAGGAAAGAGAATAAAGAAGCAAGAACAAAGAGCTGCAATGGAGGAGAGGAAGCAGCCGCGAAAGCAGCATAACAAAAGCAGTCGCAAGGGGGGAGGCAGAAATTAGTGAAATGAAGCAACTGTTGATGAAAAATTAGATAAGGCAGCAAGCAGCTGCTGGTTGGGGTTTGAAGAAAAGAATAGGCAGAAGCAGTAGAAGAAACCAGCTGAAGCAGAGAGCTGCAGAAAAAAGGCGGCGGCTACAAAAAGACTGAAGCAGAAATTGCAGCAGCTGAAGCACGCAGCAGCTATGCAGAATTTCAGCTTCAGAATTTCAGCCTCACCTGAAATGAAAAGCCATGAATTTCTCAAATAAATTGGTTCCTTCTTTCCCTTTAACCATAAACTAAATTTATTTTTATAATCTTGATGAAACCTTAGCCATATGACATTGATTTATTTTATTTTGGGAGATTTATTATTTTATTTTTGTGATTGCATATCTTGGGATGTTCTTGGTTTGATGCAATTAAATCTTTGTGATTATTCTTATAGAATAATTATTAGGGTTAATTGATATTTTTTTATCCATACTTGATTCTTGTAGTCTTGAGTATAAGAGATATGTAATTTTTGCAGGTACATTGTGGATTTTAGAATTGAATAGTTCATGCTAATTTTAGATGATTTATGTCATAGAATTGAATAAGTCATGCTAATGGTTAGATGGATTATGTAATGCATTTAAACATAATATATTTCTTTAGTGAATCGAAGCTTGTAGCGTAGATCACCACATAAAGGTTTAATCTTTTCTTCTAAATAGAATTAAATCATTGTTATATAGGTTAGTGGTGGATTCAAGGTTCTAAATCATCTCTTTTGGTTAAGCTCTCATTATTTTCAATTTGGTTATTTTATTTATTAGTTTTACTTAATTTAGGAATAATTTTTAGATAATATAATTTCATTCTTCTCGTTATAAAATTAATTTAGGAAGATAATAGTTTAAGTAGTTAAGCTTTTCTCTATGGTTCGATTCCCTAATACTTCCATATTACATTGATCTTGTGTACTTGCAAGTATTGGGTTTAAAACTTTGTTATAAAAATCTCGATCAAGTTTTTGGTCGTTGCCGGGGAGAGGCTAAATTAATTGCTTGTGTTATTGTCTCCTAAATTTGTAAATTTAATTTAATTTAATTTTTTTATTTTTTATTTGTTCTTGAAAACAAAAATTTTTAGTTGTCTTCAACGTTTTTATTATTATTTTTGTTTCATTATTTGATAGTTTATTCTTCATTATTATTTTAGTAATTTTTTTCTACTTCTTGAATTTATTGATGCATGGTCGTCGTTCGCTCTCTGTTGATTTAAAAGAATTTGATCTTGAGATAGAGCGTACACTTAAGAACTTAGAGCACAAAGCAAAATCACTAACACTTATGACCTTAAAATGACAAAAAATCCACGAGCATTAAGGGAGTATTTTACTCCCAACACTTATAACTCACCAATAGGTATTAGGCTACCTGAAATTGAGGCCAATCACTTTGAAATCAAAGTTTGTACTATTCAAATGTTACCATATTTTTATGGCATAAGAGGATCACTGGGTCCCTCATTATAGTTTCGATTTTGTTCCTCTTCATGAGAAATATTCAAGATTGATAGATCACAAAGGTACCTACAAAACAGGCAAACAAGTAATAGAAACAAGGACTTCGCCCCTCCCTAATATTTTCGCTCAATTATAATTGCTCTCAACCCTCGTGTTTGCACTCACTCTCTATGGCTTTTATACTAATGTGCTCACCCTCTGGCCTTTTACTTTTTCCTCACAACTAGAATTACCAAGGATTTTTAAAGTTTCCAAGTTATAAGACATTCCCAAAGAAAAATTCATACAAGCAATTCTTGATAAATAAGAACAAAGAATTCAAAGAGAAATTTTGTCGAGCATGTGGAAGGCATAGAATGTGAAAGAAAAACTCAAGAGCATGAGTCAAAGAATGAGTCTAATTTCCACCAAAATATCAAGAAAAAACTTATTATATCCCAAAGAAGTTGCAAATTCAAAACTGAGAGAATTGGTTCACAAATCAAAGATACGTAGAGTACAAGAAATAAATTCCAGAAAAACAGTGCATGACAATCAGCTATAGTAATCTCAACATAACTTCTTCAATTATCAACCAAATATGCTCAAATTTGTTTCAAACTCTTCACAATCGAATAAGATTTAAATCAAGACTAATTTCATGTAATTCAGAGTTCATTTGATACACGTTTCAATTTAATCTTTAATCATCCCTTTTTCGGGCTGAAAATTTTCCGATTGCTTGCCTTTTCTCAAATATTTTGAGTGGCTTTTTCTTTGTATATGTCTTGCCCAAATGGCTGCCAACATAAGGGCATATATAGTGTTCTTTACAATCAGTAGCCAACCCTAGGTATTAAATTAACTTAAAAGAGTCTAAAACATACTTAGATCACTTATGTACAAGTCAACACAAGTTTAAAACCCAAAAAATAGTTAAAGAAGTTAGAAACTTCACAATCCTACTGGCGACGGTAGGTCCCAATCTACCATCCGCAGTAGGTCGATTTCTTCAAACTCCCTTTGAAACCTGAAGCATACCAGCGATGGTAGGTGGAACCTACTACCAGCAGCAGGGTCCAGAAATAGGTCCTCCTTTGGTTTTTAAAGCTTCCAATCCCTCCAAGCTTGTTTTCTTGGTTCCTTCCATTTGTACCCTTGAAAATAAAAGTTTTTGATCCTCCAATGTCTTCTTATCATTCCTCTAGCACGTGCCAAGCAAGGTCTTGGAGCATCTTATCAAATAAAGCTAATATACCCTTATATTCCTCTTCCATTGTCTTTGTCTTTGCTCTCGTTATCGTTCCTTTCATTACTCTACAGCTTCTTACACGTCCCCGATCATACAACTTTCACTTGCTCCCGTTGTTGCTCCTTGTTTAAGGTATCAATCATGAGAAATTTTTAAGGATTACAACCATCTTCTAAGTCCTTAAAATTGCACTTTAGTCCACTCTTCATTGCTTTTTACACAAATGCAATTATTCCATTAGCAATGCCATTATCATGCTACTTGATCTCTTTACCCTAGCTCTAGTAACTAGTCATTAACAAAGCTCCCTAGCTTCTTGTTTATTCCGGTTCATATCATCCGCAAAAGATTCGTCGTTGAATCTTCAAAAACTTGAAAGGGGCAATCGTCACGGGCATCTAACTTTGTTTTCCTTTGTGAAGGAAAAAGTTATTTTTGAAAATGTACCCACACCCAATTGCTGGGGTTCGAATACCACCCTTTTCCTTTTTACATTTCTCTTGGCTAAAAGCTTCTTGTTGTTAGCTTAAATGGCATCAGGGACTTTGAAATGAATAGCTCGAACAAACTCTACCTTTTTCTTTCCTTCCAAGCTCAAAGCATGATTTATAGGTAAAGGAACCAATTAAAATAGAGTTAGTGGATTGAAACCATAAACAAACTTAAAAGGAGAGTAAGGAGTAGTAGAATGTTGAGCTCTATTGTAAGCCAACTCAATATGAGGCAAACATTTTTCTCATTGGCACAAGTTCTTGATATGGATGGCCCTAAGAAGTTGTCCAATGGTTCTATTAACCAGCTCCATTTGGCCATGGTGTGTGGATGGTAGGCTGTAGAATACAACAAGTTAGTTCAAAGTTTTCTCCACAAAACATGCCAAAAATGACTAAGAAAGTTAGTGTTACGATTTGAAGTTATAGTTTTAGGAATACTACGCAATCGCACAACCCAAGTATAGAAGAGATTCGCAGCATGAATAGCATCATCGGTTTTCTTGCGGGCTATGAATTGAGCCATCTTAGAAAACCTATCTACTACCACAAATTAGAACCATGCCTTTAAGAGACTTAGGTAAGCCAAGAATAAAATCCATAGATATATCTACCCAAGGTTCCTTAGGCACTTCCAAAGGAGTATAAAGACCTTGTGGTAAAGATGTGGATTTAGCTATTCTACACTTTAAGCAATTTTGTATGAAGTTTTCTACATCTTTTCTCATGTGTGGCCAAATGAAATGCTGTTGATTGGGTGTTTATGGAACTTCGGGTTATTATCTTTGGAGCATATGTTGATTGTATATTCCATTGATTTTAGGTTCTAGAGAAAAGAACATGGATACCAATGAGGCCATGGAAGCCCGACTGGTAGCAGTATTAGAACAAGGGGTGGAGAAAATGGCAGTTGCACCTCAACCTCTATATATCAACAGGCTATGTTTCAAGACAACTGGGAGGGGTACAATAATGTACCGTAACCTGTATAGTTCGAGTTGGATAAATCAACCAGACGTTCCCTAAGGAAGTTATACCACATATTCACAATAGGATTAAAATCCACCTGTGTATCCATCGCCCCCATTGCTTGATCTAGAAGATTTCGTTTCAGGATATATCGAGTCGGAAGAGTCCGGGGTGAAGAGTATGGAAGAAGTTAAGAAAAGCCAAACAACTTCCATTCATAACATGGAAAGTTAGATCAACCTATTGGCAAAGATGATCGCTTAAGGACCACATGGTAGTTTGCCTGGGAATACGAGGCGGATTCCAAAGGAGTATTCAGAGACAGTCACCTTTTACAGTGTAGAAGAACAAGTGAATACATTTTCCATGGTTGTGAATGAATAGGAGAAAACTGCGGAAGCACCAGAATAGTCCAGTTTCGCCAAGGAAGAGAAGGCTCAACAAGAAATAATGAAGGCATGACGGTCTCCCAATAATCGAAGAGCCTTTTCGAGTTACGAGCGAAATTGGAGAAAGTAAGAGAAATAAGTGCATGCCATATAATATGAGTGAAGTCGATGAAGGCGAGCAAGAAAAGGAAAACAAGTGTCTTGTGTAAAGTCACGAGGGAAGTAATGAAAGGCAACAAGAAACAGAGATTGGCGGCATCTGAAAGAGTGAGGGAGGAAACCTCCTTATTAACGAAACTAACTCGTTTCTTGTTTGTGATTCTTATGTATACAGGCACCATGGACATCTAAAGAGAACGACGAGGAGAGGAGAAATCTCATGGACTTCAAAGAAAAATTTGAAAGTGCTAAGAGGAAACAAGCCTTATACCATGGAAAAGAGAAAATGAGTTTTTCTTCAAACTTAGTCCTCATTAACATTGTGTTTTCCTTTAAAGAATTAAAGCTTTTCGTAATTAGCAACATTTTTCTTGAGCTTATTTTTACGTTTGTAATTTCTCTTCTTACTCTGGGGTTTAAATTCTTTCACTTCCAGTACAAGGAGATCCTAAAGGGACATTTCTTTAAGATGTACTTTGGGAAGGACATGGGAAACCTTCAGAAGGAATCCCTCTCTCCAAAACGGTTAAGAGTAGGTCTTCGAGGCATGTTGCTATATAATTATATCATACTATGTAAAACAAGACTGTTAATGTTGTTGCAAGGTGTCCTGGTGAGATGATTGCCTACTCAAGACTCACTTTAAGTGTAAAACGAGCAGACAAGGTTAGCAGAATAAAATAGCGCTCAAACGTGCAGAAGAAAAGAAAAAATCTGCCAAGGGAGAAGCCTATCGTTGACGGTATGTTCTCCCTACTGTTAGTGGTAGGGTCCCCTGACACCTGCATTTTGAATTCAATTTCCAGAGGCCGGGAAGGGCTATTTGTTCACAAAACAATAGGATAACCTCCCGACACTCTTCAACTCTTTTCTTCTTTTGTCTTCTCTTTAGTTGGTGTCGTTTTGTTTCGTTTATAGCTTGTTCTTTATTTTATTTTGTTTGTGAGGATGGCTTCCCTTGTGCCTTATTTGTTTATTATATGCGGCAGTGTCTCCCATGTATGCTTTTCTTTAATTGTTTGTGTCCGGGTGGCTTCCAGCGTGCTTTACTATTGTATATATGCGAGAGCACCTCCCATGAATGTTTTTTATTTATTTTGTTTGTGAGTTTAGCCCCCACATTGAGGACAATATGGTTTTAAGTGTGGGAGGGTAGTTCTTTCTTTTTGCCTTTTACTGTCTTTCTTCATTTTCCTTATTAAAAAAAAAAAAAGAAAACAAATTTGAAAAATTGAAACTTTTTCTTAGTTTTCGTAATATTTTTATTTGAAAACCCCAAAAGATTTTCCTTTATCATTCTTTTTGCCACTTTGTTAAATGCTCGTGATCACGAGTATTCAACCAAATACGAGTTTGATGACCTAATTCTCAAGGCAACTACAATTTTCATTAATTCTAATTAATTGAAGTAGTAACAAGGTCAGGGGCTCCCGAAATCCAAACTTCCATCTCATTTTTGTTTCCTTATTTTCTAAATGTTATGTTTACCATTTTGTTAGCTGACAATCGTCCAACATCATTTTTTAGACTAAACATTGAAGCAACGGTTGAGTAGTTTAACCTTGCCATCCTCGAGAAATCGACACTTGGTGCGAACCCATTTCTATAGTTTTAAGGTCCACTTACCTTGCACTGTATCTTTAGGATTCCCATTCCTGTTTTAATTTAACACACATCAGGTTGTAATGCTTCAAAATCTTCACCAAGGCATATAATTCCTTGACATACGTCACATAGTTCAATGTAGCTCTCAAACTATTCATTAAACTAGGCAATGGGTCTCTTATCTTGCAATAGTTTCGACGCGTCACACTCGATCTCAAACATCTTGTCAAAGTTGCGTAAGGTGAGGGGTGGAGAGTTGCATAATTTCTCCGTTAAAGCCTTGAAAGCTAACTCTTGAACTTCTCTTCGATAAAACTCATTGGTCTTCTTCATGACCTCGGTGAGAGGACTAGCAATGCTACTAAAGTCCTTGATGAATCTCCGGTACAAAGTAAACAACCCATAGAAGCTTCAAACTTCGGTGACACTCTTGGGTGTTAGCCCGTCCTCTATCGCCTTCACCTTGGTAAGATCCACTTGTAACCCTTTTGAACTAAAAATATAGCTAAGAAAGTTTATTTTTTTTAAACCAACTTCACATTTTCCCAAATTGGCATATAATTGTTCTCTCCTAAACAAAAGTAATCTTGTCGAATGATCCTCATAATTCTTGCTATAGATCAAAATGTCATCAAAATACACAACAAATTTCCCAATAAATTCATGCAAGATATGCTGAGTCAATCTAATAAATGTGCAAGGTGCATTGGTAAGATAAAACAGCATAACAAGTCTCTCATAAAGACCAAATTTAGTTTTAAAAGCGATTTTCCATTCATCTCCTTCTTTCATTCGGACTTGATGATAATCCGATTTCAAATCAATTTTATAGAAGATCATGGAACCATGCAATTCATCAAAAAGATCATCTAGCCTAGGAATGGGATGACGAATTAACGATACAATCAACACATATGCAACTACCATCCTTTTTGGGGACTAGGAGTACTGGTACTACACATGAGCTAAGACTCTCTCGGATGTGGCCCTTGGCAAAGAGCTCTTCCACTTGTCATTGAAGACAAGTGGTAATCCTCTGGGCATTTCCTTCGGGAAAATATCTTCAAAGTCCTTGATGACACCTACAACAGCTTGAGAAAAAGAAGAAATGATTTCATTATTAGAAGACATATAAGCTCTTTTATACATAAGAGCTCCTTTATACATAAGGAGTAAAACGGTTTCTTTCGCCTCTATTGCCTCACAAATCTCACTCTCCTTGGTAAAGAAACTCAACCTAGTCTGATGTGAATCTTTAATTGCAAGTAGATTAGATTCCACATCTTCCCAAGATCACTTCCTTTATGAAAAAAATCTATTGAGGATTTTGTAGCTTCAACACTCAAATGGAAAACCTATGAGGATCTAAGCTGCATAAACCCAACATTAAGAGGTAAAATCTTTCCTAAATTATAGGAAGAACCTTGAGGAAAGTAAGGCCTCAAAACCCAACTAAACAATCTAGAAGACCTAGGATTAATTGCATCAAGAACAAGAACTCTAGACTCAATCAATCGAAGGAATTAAGATGCTCAAGTGAATTCCATAGAGTCATCATCCCGGGGCATTCAATTGCTCACAACTAAGGACATTAACCCTTAGAAAGCTAAACTAAGTAAGGGTGAAGAACCCTAGAGACCAAGAGATTCTCTCTTTACAATTTTCAGCAAAATTCACCAAGATTAGTTACAATGAGCCTATATACGGGTATTTATTGGTCCATTCTTCACGTCCGTAGGTGAGTGACTTATCTGGTTCACATCATCTGCCCCTCCTTTGAAAAGATTCGTCCTTAAATCTTTGCCTACTCAAACAAAGACATATCAACATTGAAGGTAGCACTAACATGGATTTCAATCGGAAGATCAATATAACACTAAAGTATTCAAAACATAGCAAATGCTCTTTTCCACGGCCATCAAGCTTAGTCATATTATGAGAAGGAAAACAATTGTTTCCAAGTAACTCCAATACCTTCTACCAGTATAAAAGACTAGTTGTTCCATTACAAACTTCAAGTTATTGGCATCAACAGCATCATGATCCTTGAAAATGAGATACTTAAAAAACTCCATCGTCTTCTTTTTAACAACTTATTCTCCATAAGTTCAATTAGAAAGGACCAAACAAGGAAATAACTTGGAGGAGAAATTGGCTAAATTTTTGGAAAGATCCACCTTACCGCTGACAGTAGCCCCTGGCCTACCATCACCAGTAAGCATCTACTGGCACAACTCGGGAAGGCATGACACCAACCGCCAATGGTGGGTTCCACTTTATTGTCACCGGTAGGTCTTAGGAGGGAATTTGCTTGTGCGCCCTTTTGGGTTGAGGGTTTTGTAATTCAAGTTGTTTTTTAAGATTTTAATCAAGGGGTTTGCTGGTAATTCAAGTCAATAATCACTTGTATAGCTAGGGTTAAGGCTTAGCCTATAAATACCCCATTATAAACTCATTGTAACTATTGATGAATTTTGCTGAAATTGTTGAGAGAGAATTCTCTTTGTCTCTTCACTCTTGCTTAGTTACCTTGCTAAGGGTGTATGTCCTTTGTAGTGATCAATGGATTGACTTAGGTTGATGAATCTTTGGAATTCAATTGATTATTCTAATTCCTTCATTGATTGAGTCTTAGAGTTCTTGTTCTTTGATTCAATTGATCTTAGGTCTTCTAGTTTGTGTAGTTGAGATTTTGAGGCCTTAGTATCCTCAATATTCTTCCTATCAAATTAGCAAAGAGTTTTCCCTCTCAATGTGGGGTTTATGAGGCTTAGGTCCTCATAGGTTTTCCATTGGAGTATTGAAGCTACAAAATCCTCAATAGGGGTTCTTCATCAAGGAGGTGATCTTGGGAAGGTGTTAAATCAAATCTACATGTAATTGAAGATTCACATCAATGTGGTATCATCGAAACCTCCAATTGAGGGTCAATTTGAATTGTAAGTGTTTAAGGTTCGCTGAAAATCAAAGAAAAAGAAGTACTGCATGATCTATGAAAAACATACATGAAGATCATGCAACAGTAGTACAGAAAAATCTCCAAAAAAATTATTACGAAAATAAAATGAAACATCAGTTGAATTATGTGCGAATTTGTTGTTGATTTGTTCTGGAGATGTTCTTCTTTTACTTAGGTTTCACTTGAAATAAGTTTTGCTCAATTTGGAGCACAATTGATTGCTCAATTGCATTGTTTTATGAATTGTGTTTCGGATTCGCGATTGCTGAAAAAGTGTTGATTAATCAGAGAATATCTTTTGTTATACTGATTCATTCAGACGAAATTTGTGCTTAACTTCATCCTCTTTGAGTGAGTCATCTTCTTGTGTTGGTTTAATCAGATTTGGATACGTAGTTTTTGAGTTATCGTCGTTTTAGTGTCAGGGTGTTATTATCCCCTGTTTTCTGGAAAATTTGTTTTAGTACTCTTATGTTCTTTGTTAAGCTTAATTGTTTTGATTTTCTTTGCTTTTGACTTCTAATTGTTTCTTTGTGTGATTATAATATTTTCTTGATGATCAATTAAGTTTGTTGGCTCTTTTCCGTAGATTAAATTCTTTGAAACTCTTACACCTCAAGTGTTTGATATTTTGTCTCTTTTGAACACTTACCCAACTTGCTTTGGATTAATGCTCTATGTTTCAGTTGGCTAAGAAGTTTAAGGGATCTTATAAAGACTTCAGTGTTGAGTGTTGGAAAAGGTAAGAGGATGAGCTTATCTTGATAAAAAGCCAATAAGAGTGTAAACACGAGTGACTTTAGTGATCATCAAAGAGTGTCAACACTAAGGGAGTGATTGGGAAGTTCTTTTGTTTTGTTTCTTTGTTTAATTTCCAGGTTTAAAGACATCTAGTTAAACGTTGAAGATGATTGGCGTCATGTGCAGCAGGCCTCGAAAGTATTGGAACAACAATCGTCATGTCTAGCAAAAGGTGTGAATGACTTAAAAAGAGAAAACGAAACCATCTTGGAACAAAGTAATAGAAGAGGCCTTGGTAGACATCCAATACGTAATAATCAGTGGGGATATGATAACTTTCCTCCTCATGCTAGACCGTTGAGCATAATTCTTATGATTGCTATGAGAGGATTAGACTTGGAGCTAGAGATTGTTATAATATTATATCTTGTAAAGGAGTTCCAAGAAATGATGTTAGAAATGGAGGAAATTATGTGAATATAGATGAAAGGTTCCATGAAAGAAGATATGATTATGAGGGATACTATGATAGTAATAATTATGGAGGATATAATTATAGAAGAAGTTCTAAAACTTTGGAAACTACATCAAGACCTCTTAGTTACAACAATTTTAAATTACCTCTTTTATGTGGAACTTTTGGACCTTATGGTTATGAAGCATGGGATCAAAAGGGGAATCATTGTTCTATTCCTATTGTGTAAGAGAAGAAAAAAAGTTCCAATTGGTGTTACTATCTCTTTATTATGAGGTCAACATTTGGTGGGATTTTAAATACGAAAATAGAAGGAGAATGAGAGCTCAACCCATCAAGTCTTGGAGCTCAATGAAGCAATCATGAGGAATAGATTTGGAGTTGAAAACCATGAAAGACAAAGACAAGGTCAATCAATGGAAAAATTCATGGAATATTCGATGGGTGAAATGTCTACAAAAGAAAATGTGCTTTCACAATCTCAAGATGTACTTGGTAGAAAAGTCATTCACCATGAAAAGAAGAATACTTGTACCTTTGTAAAGGAGGAAAAATCAAGAGAGGAAAAATTGAAGAGTGTTGTGAGCACAAAAGAAAGTGAGGGAAAAAGAAAAGGGAGTGAGTGCTTGATTGAAAATCATGAGAGTTTAAAAGAGGAACAAGTGAAAGAAAAGCAAGATGAGATTCAAAAGAGTGAGGAAACAGAGTAAGAGATGAGCTTAATGATTTTTTAGGGAGATAAAAGAGAGGAAATGAAACAGATTTTGTTGTGAGATTAGATCATCATTATTATCACTTTCTAGTGAGGAGGTGAACTTGTTTACTAATTCCAATAACCATTTCCTTGCTTATTTTTCTCAAAGTGTACAGAAATTTGAAGTTCAAAACATGGAAAATGAAGGAATTCTTGCCTATAAGCGCTACAAAACCATAAGCTTTCTTCCTTCTAAATCTTTCTTGTCTTTTTATTTCATTATCAACAAATCTAATAGTTGTCCTTTTTCTTTCTTTTGTGATAGAATTCAATCTCAATTATTGAACTTCTTAACTACAACTTGTGGAACAAAGCCAAATCATTGGATGAAAGCTAAAGAAGAAGGCATGGGAAGGAGTTTAGCATTGGCTTTGAAGACACATCACTAAGCCTTTCTTTGAACCCTTTTCTTTACTACCATGAGTTCTCTTTTAGGAGTTAAAGTTGTTCATAGAGTTGTATGCCTCTTATGTGACTTTGATTGTAAATGTGACGGTTAATCCTTTCACTTTTGATCTAGCTTTTGGTATTGATCATATACTTAACTGCTATTCTCTATGTGCTTATCTTGAGAAACAACTTTTGGTTAGTATTGCTAGAATTAGACCATCTTACCATAACCTTGAGTTTTTACAGGATAATATTTTCTTTGATCTTCTTGTTGTTAATTTCTCATCGTCTTTTGCATCTATGTGGAGTAAGATTCATATCTTCTTTAGATCTTTTGTTGAAAGTTGTTATGATGAGAGAGTTAGTTGGTTTCCTTGATCTTTATATAGTGATTTTCATGCTAAGTTTAACTGAGAGCTTGTTGAGAATTGACTATGAATCATTTTTCCTTTATGCTTTTATGCACAAATTTGATGGGTTGATTCCTTATATTTAACTCTTGAGCCTTATGAGTCATAAATTTGAATTTCCTCGTGATGAACAAAAGTTTTTAATTCTTGATAGATTTTTGAAAGCTTTGTTGTTAGGAAATGTCCATGGGTTTCGATTCTATCATTTTCATTTCAGGGAATTCATATGGTTGCCAATTTGTGGAAAGAAAATGAATGGTAGCTTTAAGGAGCTTAAAGTTCATCCTTGTGATCTTGTCAAAACTACCTGTGAAAATGGTGTTTTGAATTAACTTTGAAAGATCTAGATGAGAAACTTGTTATCCTATTTCCTTTATTGATACCTCTTGAAATGTGACATTTTACAAGACTTGTTAGTTCAAAACACAACTTCTTGTGTCAAGCTTTTGGAGGTATTTTTCTTTATTCTCTAACCTTCAAGGAGTTTTTGGACGAGTTAATTTCACTTCTCTATTGTAAAGAGGAACTCGGTGGACTCTCTCCGTTGAAGGAAATGGAACATCAAAGTGATTTAGTGAACGGTGCGGCATTGAAGTGTGCAACTCATGATAAGGAGTCCTATGCATTGTTTCTCCAAGAACAATGAAAGCTCAACAAGAGGTGTACAAGAGAAATGTAATTCAAAAAGACATTTCTAAATGTCAATTTGTACAAGAGAGGTAAAGAAAATGTTGTAGCCAATTCTTTGTCAAAAAGGTACATCCTAATCTTTACTTTACAAGCTCAATTATTTGGTTTTGATATGTTTAAGGAATCACGTTTTAGAGATAATTAATTCAAGGACATATTCGATGCTTGTTTTGTTGTGCATAATGATGAGTACCTTATATATGATTTTGTTCTTTACCATGTTGGTAAATTGTGTATTCCTTCTTGTTACTCTAGATTATTGTGGGTAAAAGAAGCTCATTGTGGTGGTTTGTTGGATCATTTTAATATTTCCATAACTTACGTGATTTTGTATTAGCAATTCTTTCGGTTTGGTATGAAAAGAGATATGGAAAGGTTTACTGTTAATTGCTTAGAGATAAAAGAGCTAACTCTACATCTTTGCCACATGAATATTATATTTCTTTGAATATACCTAGAGAACCTTGAATAGACATATCTTTGGAGTTTAAAGTTGAATTACTTAGGTTTCTTAAAGGTATAGCTTCTCTATTTGTTATGGCTTATATTGATGAGATCTTGATTGTTAGCGAAAGTTATGAATAACATTTGCATCATTTAAATCGAGTTTTGTCTATGTTAATGAATGTGAAATCACATGCTAACCTTGGAACATATGAGTTTTATGTGGAACACAGTACTTTCCTAGGTTATGTAGTGAATTTTCAAGGTCTCCAAGTTAGTGCAAGTATGGTGCAAACAATCAAGGATTGGTCAACTTCCAAAAGTGCATTCAAAGTGGAACATTTCCATGGGATAACAAGCTTTGATAAGAGATTCATCAAGGACCTAAGCACCATTGCTAGTTCATTGATAGTTGTACCATGAAGATGACAAAATTCACATGGAAAACTTTTCACTTCGTCTGGCATTTGCTCATAATTTTACTATTCTCTACTATTTTTTGAAGTCGATTATGGTCATAATTTTCTAACTCCTTTTGATATGATTTCTTTATCTATAGATCATATTTTAAGCTTGTAAGGAAAGATTCACATGGAGTTTGTTGAGGTTATCGATTTCGAGAATTATGAGGGTAATGAAGTCAACCACAAGGAATTTGGAATGACTTGACTAGTCTTTGATCCTGGAAATTGGGTTGGGATCCTTTGGATTCGAATGATGTTCTTCCCAACACAAACATACGCTTGATGTTCATGCCGAAGCGCCTTTGCACTTTCTTGAATGCTTTCGTGCTTCTATAGTTACTTTTCCGGTAGACTTTCATGATTGCTACCTTCAATGTTTGATATATTTTGTTTGATGTAGGTAAAGGTTCGAGGATGAATCTTTTCAAAGGATGAGCGGATGATGTTACTCATGAAACCCAAGAAGCTAAAGATTTATAGCATGGACCATTAATTAGTGCAAGGTCGAAGAAATTCAAAGCTCTTGAAGACAATTGCATGGTGGCTTAATTGGAAGAGGCTTTGAAGAGCAAGTTGGATGGATTTGAAGGTCAAGAAAGAGCCTCCAAGTTATTCTCCATGAGTTCAATTAGGAAGGACCAAATAAGGAAATAACTTGGAGAAGAAATTGGCTAAGTTCTTGGAAAGAGCCACCCTACCACCGACGGTAGCCCCTTGCTTACCATCGGCGGTAGGCTTCTATCGGCACAACTCAAGAAGGCAAAACAACTATCGCCGGTGGTAGGGTCCACCCAACCGTCACCAGTAGGTCTCGGAGGGAATTTGCTTGTGGGCCCTTTTGGATTGGATTTTGTAATTCAAGTTGTTATTCCAACTTTTAATCAAGGGCCTTGTTGGTAATTCAAGTCATTAGTGACTTGTTTAGCTAGGTTAAGATTTAGCCTATAAATACCCCATTATAAACTCTTTATAACTATTGATGAATATTGTTGAAATTGTTGAGAGAGAATTCTCCTTGTCTATAGGGTTCTTCACCCTTGCTTAGTTAGCTTGGTAAGGGTTAATGTCCTTGGTAGTGAACAATTGATTGCCTTAGGTTGATGAATCTATGGAATTCAATTGATCATTCTAATTCTTTCATTAATTTAGCGTTAGAGTTCTTGTTCTTTGACTTAATGGATCTTAGGTCTTCTAGTTTGTGTAGTTAGGGTTTTGAGGCCTTAGTTTCCTTTTAGTTTGTTTCTCAATGTTGGGTTTATGAGGCTTAGATCCTCATAGGTTTTCCATTTGAGTGTTGAAGCTACAAATCCTCAATAGAGGTTCTTCATCAATGAGGTAATCTTTGGAAGATGTTGAATCAAATCTATATGCAATTAAAGATTCACATCATATTCCCTCCCTTTCCGTTGTTTATTACCACCATTCTTCTCTGTTTTCGCTTGATTTCTCTCTCTCTCTCTCTCTCTCTCTCTCTCTCTCTCTCTCTCTCTCTCTCTCTCTCTTGAGACTCTCCTATCTTTTCTTTTCCTCTACTTTCTTCATCTCTTTTATGTTTTTCTTTTTATTGTCTAACTCCTTTTCCTTCATTTGATCCTTTGGGATTACAATTGGAAAAATATTTGGAAAAGAAGAATACCTAATGCTTCCTTTTTCCTTTTATCCTCCTTTTTTTTTTCTGAGAAAGAAGTCAAGAACGTATTCCGACAAGTCGCTAGTCACCTTCCAAAGAAGCGTGCACCCATTCCTCTTTTTCTTGATTTAAAGTTTTACCCTTTTTTTTTTTTTTAATTTGAATGCATTGCAAATGCTTCATATTCCAAAGTCAATTCCATGTCATGCATTCACACTTTTTTTTTTAAACAATTGAGCTCCTGAATGCATGTAGAACAAGGCTCTTCTTTTAAAAAATTATTTAAATAATATTACCAATGCGTTAGAAATACTACTCTTACCTCCCAAGCCCCAGAATTTTCAACCCTATTTCCAAAATAAGTTATGGGCACACCTTATTTTATGACCATTACTACCTCATCCCTTCAAGTTTCATGCCCACTTATTAAATAAAGAGAAATCTTATAAGAAGAAATAGCCTTAATTAATATCAAACTTCAGTAAAAATGACAAGAACTAATAAAAATAAATAAAATAAAACTAAAATTAAAATTTAGGTTGCCTCCCAACACACCCTTTCTTTATGGTCACAAACATCAGGTCAAACTTTATCGTAGATGGGATCAATATTTCTTCCACATCTGAAGCAGGATATCGCAAGTTTAGAAACATCTCTGGTAAAACACCTATAGAAATATGCAAACTTCTCAATCAAGATGTTAATAAATAAGAAGTGAAAGTCGTTTTTCCTTTTGACTTCATTTAATTTCTTAAAATCAACACACATTCTCCATCTATTATTAACTTTTATAAGAATTAGTTCATTTTCCTTATTTAGAACCAACGTTTTCCCATCCCCCAAATATATTAATTTAAATTATGGGTAAAGGTTTCATCTCCATTTTTGGAGCTTGTTCAACAGAGGGAAAAATCTCCTCATAAGAGGCTGAAAGTAGAATGGGAGAATAAAAATCCACTTCCTCTTCATGTCTATTCTCTGCATTGTCAAGAACTTCTAAATCAGCATCATCCTCAAAATCCTACTCAAATATTTCTTGTACCAATGAAAAAACATCATTGATTAAATATAAAAACTCGGAATTTTCAAGAACCTTCATTGTATAAAAAATTTTAAATGCAACTATCTCCCCATCAAACTCTAACGAAAGAGTACCTTTATGCACATCAATTTTTATTCTTGCAGTTTTCATAAAAGGCCTCCCAAGTAAAATGTGAGAAGAAGAAGATTTATCATGAGTATCAATGATGTAAAAATCCACTGGAATGATTAGCTCATTAGATTATACTAAAACATCCTCAACAACCTCCAGGGATAAGAATTAGACCTACCAGCTAATTGAATTACTACCCTTGTTTATTTTAGAGGTCCTAAAATTCAATTTCTGATAGAAAGAAAGCGGCATCACACTAATGGAAGCTCCTAAATCTAGTATATATTTTTTCAATAATTATTGCCAATTATACAAGGAATTGTAAACATACTAGGGTCCTTGCATTTTCTGGCAACTTTTTCATTTTTCGACTTGTTCTTGTTGGTGCATAACTCCTTGAGATATTTTGCATATCTTTAAATTTGTTTGATGGCATCCAATAGAGGAATCTTAATCTCTACCTTCCAAAAGGTCTCTAGAAATTCCTTCTCCATTTCCTCATTCTTTGATTTTGCTAATCTACCAAGAAAAGTATGAATAATTAGTACTTCTTTGAGAAATAGGAGAAATTACTTACCTTTTTATTTGATGGAGAAATAATTTTTCTTCTTTGTTTTTCTTGGGCTCTTTCACCTTAGAAGAAGGTTGTTGCAACTTTTTTCCACTTTGAAGGGTGATTGCACTTACGTTCTCCTTATGCTTAACCTCTGGTTGAGATGGTGCTTTTCCTCATTCTGCCTCAAGTCTATTAACAGAAGATACGAGTTGTGTGATTGGATCTCCCAAATTCAGGATACTTGCTCTTTTTTCTTGTTGAAACATTTGACTGTTAGTAGCTAAGGATTTAACAATATCTTCTAAAGACATAACTTGGTTGGATAGAGGATTAGACTAGTTGAATCTAGGAACTTGGAAATTTTGATTACTTGGTTGCTCATATCTCAGGTTTTTATGATCTTTCCAACCAGGATTATATTGATTGGAAAATAATTCATACTTCTTTGGTTGGTCGATAAATATTCCCATTGCATTCAATTGAAGTGAAACATTATCTTGTAGTTCTAGGCAGGGATGGAACCAAGATTAGAAGGTTGCGGGGCGGAACTATACTAAAAATTTGCCAGAATTTTTTCTATAAAATGAACACATTCCAAGTATAAAAACCACTAAAAAATTCCAAATTTAACCCAAAAACAATAATTCAATGATTTTCCACTATTCTCCAATTAATCATAAGCATTTACAAACAAATAGCAAAAGAATAGGTAATCACCCATTACCAACAAGGAGTGATCACCCATCACTTACGAGGAATGATTACCCATCAATCACAAGATAAATACCTCAATGAAAATCAAAGTTCCAATGTAAAAACCGTTGTGATAACCAATCAAGCATGATCAAAAGATAACCTCCAATATGAGCTGCAACATGCAATTAAATAGGTTTTATTAATTTATAACGATCAGAAGAATAATATAAAAATAAATAATATCGGTACATATACTTAAAGAAAGAAAAAATGATTTTGAAATTTGTAAATAATAAAAAATAAATGACTTTATGTAATGAAAGCGATATCAAAAGACTATTTCAATAAAAATTATACATTTAACGAGTATGGTTGACAGATGGCAAATGTAATCTTCGTCTTCTCATATTCTAAAACCGCTGCAAAATATTTCATTTTCAATATGTTCAAAAATCTCTTTCTTAATGTAACACAATAAAAATTTTCCAAAGCAAAAAAGGTAGAAACATTATGTCCGGTCTCAAAAAAAAAAAAAGAAAAAAACCTATTGATTTACTTTTTTTTTCATAAATAAATCACTTCAATTAACATTTACTTTTATATTATTCTTTTTATAATATTTCTTAAAAGGATTAATTCTTATTATAAATGATAATATCTAATCATAGGTCAAAATAAAAATTTACAAAAAAAAAAAAAGAGTGATTATTGTAGCTGGGCCAATAGTAGGCGACAGCGGCATCCTGCTGGCAATGGGAGGTGGCAGGTGGCACTTGCATGGAGTAGTAGGAGAAGGGACAATGGAGGCTGAAGTCGAGAGAGGGGAGGAGAAATTTAAAGATTTCATTTGGGGAGGGTTACAGATTGGGATCTTAAATTTAATAGATTAACATTTTTTTTTTAATTTCGACCCCTTAAAAAAAAGGTTAAGCGTTTTAAATAAAAAAATAAAAGTTTCAGTAATGAGTTTTTAATTAAAAAAGTTCACAAAATAAAACAACACCGTTTAGATCCATTAAAATATCCCAAATAACCTAATTCTTCATCTTCCTCATCACAACAAGCAAGCAGAACCAGCAAAAAAGGACAAGGTCTTCTCTACAACAACGAACAGGGGCGTGGGCGCGGGCACCCCCTATCTGCAATGTTGGTGGTTTTCCCCTTCCCCTTGAAACCCCCTTCCTCTCCCAAAATTTGCCCCTACCAAAGTACTCTGTGGTGATTCTCCAGTGAAAAAGTGATATGAATCTTATTGTGCAATGATCAAAATATTGCAGTTAAGCTTCCTAAGGATCTTTTGCCTTAAATAGGCCTTGCATACTCTCTATCCCCAAGTAACCCCTAGCCAATTTAAAGACCTCTTGAATCCATGTTGAATATTCTTTTCTTCGCAAGCAAATTCACCAATGGGATGTTTACCCATCACTAATTAGTCTCTTGTCAAGAAAACCTTGCTCTAGGACAGTTACAAGGATATAATATCAAAGAGTAGGAATCAAGATTAAATTAAGAACCCTAGGATCTTCCCAATCCAAACGTTCAATAAAATCAATATAAGGAATGATCAAACCCTAGTTGAAGTTCAAGGAGAAAGCCACAAAACTTAAGAACCCTAGAGATAAACTCATCAATTTATAAAATCATCAATTAATCTTATAATTAGGTTATAGGGGTATTTATAGAAATAACGCTAAACCTTAACCGAAACATGGTCTTAGGTTAACAAAAGACCCATTAGGGACTTAATTAAAAGCTATAAAATAAATTAAACTAGCAATTCCTGCCTAAACCATGGCATTACATAAAATCAGTACCATACTATCGACGGTAGGATACTCTACCATGCGCAAAAGGTCTTTAGCACACAAGTCCATTTCGAACAAAAGTCTGTCGTACAAGACCTACCGCTAGCAGTAGGCTCTCTTTTTGCCTCTTTATGATTTCTTCCTCTTCAAATTTGCTCCATTGATTGCTCAAAGTTTAGGCATTGAACCATAAGCAACTTAGGAGGGTTTCCATCATCTTCCAAGCCTTCATTCTTGAAATTTAAGTCTTCCTTCATAATTTCTTCAATTTCCATTATCAATCCTTGAGAAATTTGATCATCTTTTCTTTTAATTCTTCTTTCTCTTGCTCTTGCTCTTGTGATTGGTCTTGCTCTTGTGATTTGTTCTTGAAGCTTTTTATCTCCTTGGCCATCTAGGTTCATATCATCTGCCCTTCCTTTGAAAAGATTCGTCCTTAAATCTTGACCTACATCAAATGGAGATAAATAAAAAATATAGAAGGTAGCACTAACATTATAATTACTCAGAAGATCAATCTTATAAGCATTATTATTAACGCATTCAATAACTTTAAAAGGGCCATCTCCACGGCTATCTAACTTTGATTTCCTTTGAGAAGGATAACGTTCTTTTCGAAGATGAACCTAAACCCAATCATCGGGTTCAAAGATTACACGTTTCCTTCCCAAATTCCTTTTTGTAACACGCATCTCTTTTGTAGCCTCAATAGGTTCATGAACTTTAGAACGAATAATTTTCACTAACTCCACATTTTTCTTTCCATCCAAGCTTAAAGCATGATCTATAGGTAAATGGACCAAATCAAAAGGAGCTAGAGGATTACACCAATAAATAACTTCAAAAAGAGATTAAGAAGTACTAGAGTGACAAGCTTTATTGTAAACAAACTCAATTAGAAGTAAACAAGCTTCCCATGGGCACAAATTCCTTTTAAATATGGCCCTAAGAAGTTGGCCAGTGGTTTCATTCACCACCTTTATTTTTCTATCGGTTTATAGACAACAAGCTATAGAATATAACAAGCTAGTTCCAAGTTTCTTCAAAACATGCCAAAAATGACTAAGAAACTTAGTTTCACGATCCGAAACAATAGTTCAAGGTATGCCATGGAATCAACACCCAAGTAAAGAAAAAATTCGTAACATGACTAGCATCATCGATTTTCTTACAAGGTATGAAAGGAACCATATAGAATCCATGCCTTTAGGTGACCTAGGTAGTCCAAGAATAAAATCTATAGAAATGTCTATCCAAGGTTCTCTAGGCACATTCAAAGGAATATAAAGTCCATGTGGCAAAAATGTAGATTTAGCTCTTTTACATTCTAAAAATTATCAATAAACCTGTCTACATCTCTTTTCATGCGAGGCCAAAAGAAATGCTCATGCAAAATGTCATAAGTTTTGGAATACCAAAATGACCAATGAAACCACCACAATGAGCTTCCTTAAGTAGCAACAATTTAGAGAAACAAGAAAGAATGCACAATTTGCCTTCATGGTAAAGAAAACAATCATGTATAAGGTACTTTCATTAGGCATAGCCAAACCAGCTTCAAATATGTCCTTGAAATTATTATCACTAGTATACAACTCTTTAAGCATTTTAAAACCAAGAATTTGAGCTTGTAAAGTAGAGATTAGAGTGTACCTTCTTGACAAAGCATTGGTTACAACATTTTCGTTACCTTTCTTATACTGAATGACATATGGAAATGTCTCTATGAATTTCATCCATCTTGCATGCCTCTTTTTGAGATTTCGCTATCCTTTGAGAAAATTCAATGGCTCATGGTCGCTATGGACTACAAACTCTTTAGGCCACAAATAATGTTGCCAATGTTTCAATATTCTCACCAATGCATAGAGCTCTTTGTTAAAAGTAGCATAATTCAATGCCGCTCTTGTCAACTTCTCACTAAAATAAGCCAAAGACCTCTTATCCTGCATCACACTCTATTTCAAACATTTTGTTGAAGTTTGTTAGTGCTAATGGAGGTGCACTACTCAGTCTTTCATTCAAAAATTTAAAAGCCTTTTCTTATTTTTCCGTTTACAATATGCCATAGACCAATTGACTTACATTAACTATCTATGAGGCCGGTATTTGGAATTGTATTTTATGCTCTTGGTCATCAAGTATTTGACTTGATAGTAAAACCCTTCTTGCTAATAAAATACTATTCTTGTTTGTCCCTAGTTTTATCACATCTTGTATTATTAAACTAGTATGAAGTTGATTGAATATCAAGTTTTACTGATCAAGAATATGAGATATAAAATCAATTCATAAATACATATTGAGAATATTGTATTGGACATGACCCAAAGTGAAGAAAAAATATTGCATAGGTTTGGGTCATAAATATTTCTTCTCTGTTTTATGTTTGGTGTCCTTTGACCTAATGTTTCTAATGATTCTTGCATTGGGAGAAAGTATGTTTTGACATAGTTAAACATCACTTTTAATTAGGTGATTATTATGACTATTGGTTGGGTTATTTTCTTGTCATGGCTTGAATATTAGACAAAGTGAAAAGGATTCGTCCCTCTCTTACTAGAAAGAGATATCCATGGGCCTCTTGATAAGGAAGACTAGAGAATATGCATGGCCATGCTCAAATAACTATTAATAAGGTGTTATTAATATTATTTATCGGAACAGTCTACCTGGTAATCAAGTAAATAATTAATTAAGTTTTATAAGGATGACTCGATCCACGCCTTATACTTAATTAGGATATCGTGTGACAAAAAAGCTGATGTTAGGTTATCCTTTCTTTTACTTAACTTGGGTAAGCATAATGTCTTGCTAGTGGCGACTTATGTTTTGTGAATAAATGTCTAGGACACTTTTCATTCACTGCCAACGTTAAGTGAACCTACTGGGCACATGCATAAACGATCTTGTGAGCACGATGTCCACGTTCAATGAATCTATATCGTGTCCAGATTCATTAAACATATACAAAAGGGGAATCAGATTTCATACTGTATTTATTTCGTAAGTTGATAAGTAACTATTTTATTTATCGGATAAATGAAATTAATTACTTAATATTATTCATCCAATCGTTGAATGATTATAGGAATAGACGGATGAGATTAAAACTGTCATCATATGACAATTAGGGTTCTGATGTTGACAACTATAAAAGGTTATGTTAACCTTTACTTTGTTGCCGTCTTCATCTGATTAAAAACAAAAAGGCTTTAACCCTAAAACGGCGATAATAGTATCTAGCCTCCCTCTCACCAAAATTCCACGAATTACCAGGTAGTCAAGATTAGTTCTAAACAATTTTCAGAACACAGAAGGGGCTAGTATCCCGATCACTTGCAGAGGAGTTCGTCGCGTGGATACCAGTAGAGGGCAAAGCGTAAATAGCAGCCCCTCTACACCTAACAGCAAAAAACATTGAGGCAGTTGTTATCTGATCGGTTTTTCTAGTATGTGCGGATCCTGTTGGTAAATTTTCGTAGTTTTTATTTTGTTTGTTTTTGTGTCGGGATTCCAACATTTCCTCCCATTTGAATCCGGTTATCTTCCTGATTACATCTATCAAGGGACTAGTAATGGTGCTAATGTCCACGATGAATTTTCTATAAAAGCTTACTATACCATGGAAGCTTCTCACTTCGTGTGCACTCTTAGGAGTAGGCCGATCCTTGATTGCTTTCACCTTGTCTTCATTCACTTGGTGACCTTGAGAGCTCACCATATAACCTAGGAAAGTAATATTTTCCAAACAAAACTCACATATCCTAAGGTTAGCATATAATTTCTCACTTCTCAATATAAACAAAAATTGTTTAAGATGATACAAATGATCTTCATAAGTTTTGCTATAAATCAAGATGTCATCAAAGTAAACCACAACAAAATTTATAATGAAATCCCTTAAAACAAGTCCATGAGTCTCATGAATGTGCTAGATGGATTAGTTAAACCAAAAGGCATGATCAACCATTAATAAAGACAAAAATTAGTTTTTGAAATCCGTTTCCCATTAATCACCTTCTTTCATGCGAAATTGATAGTAAACCAATTTTAAATCTAGCTTTGAAAATACTTGAGAACCATGCAGCTCATCAAGAAAGTCATCTAACCTAGGGATTGGATGTCTATATTTGACGGTGATGTTATCAATGGCTCTAGTATCTATACATATATTCCATGCACCATCTTTCTTACGAACTGGTGTTTTGAAATGTAAAATAGGGGTTCCTAAACACTACAATGCAAGGCAAGTAGACGAACATTGCAGAGGTGAGTTCAACCCGAGTGTCGTATCTCTTGAGGAATGGAAAAGGTTCAACTACTCTATCGTCATTCCAATGTTTAGTCTAAATTATCGTTGAAAATATTATTAACTAGAAGAGATGCTAACAAATGTTGTAATAAAAAACCAATGAACAACTATCAAAAGAAATCTATAAAGAGGAAGTTTGGATCTCGGGATCCCCTTAATCTTGTTACTACTTCAATTGATTAATTTTAATAGAAATTAATGTTTTATTAACGAATTGAGTCATCACACTCTCAACCAGGCAAACCTTATCTCTAGGTGAAAGCCGTCCTATTCACTAACCCTTAAACAAGAAACTCTTCTCTCCCTAACAAGTTATGAATGATATAAGTGCATGTGATAAATGGACCTAAAAGTGCATCATTCTATCTCTAGTCTAATGCCCTAATTAATATCCAATTGATTGCCCTAGGGTGTTCTTCCTTTCTCAATTCCAAACACCCTTGCGATTAATCTAAGTTCGGGACGCATAAATTGTAGGAAAATACTAATTGAAGAACAATTCAATCATCCACAACATGCAATTTCATAGAAAACAACATTAGGGTTCAATCCTGAATCCACAATAAAACTACTCACTATTAATAATGTAAAACTGAAATTAAATGATTAAAATCTATAAGAGAAAGGAAAATAAAGGCTTAGGAATGACCTTAAAGGCCAAATTGTGATCCCAAAATGTTCCTAAGCTCGTCTCTCGAGTTGCCCAACCGATGCCCAAATTCCCCTCTTCGATCCTTGAATCCTCTTAAAAACCTTTAATTTTACTTCTCTAATATAATTCCTAACTAATTGAGGTGAGAATTAGGGGAAATTTGTCACATAAGATCGCCCTAATTCGTTTCCCCAAGCCCTAATGGCCGAAGTAAAAAAAAAAAAAACAAGAATATTCAGTATGAAAATCCCCTCAATTTGTCTAAAAATTAGCTTAAAAGTTGTAGAAATCGGGAACCATCATCGATGGTAGGTTAGCCCAACAGTCGCCGGTGGGTCTCTATCTTCCTTCTCCCATTTTTGCCTTGAACCTACTGTTAGTAGTAGGGGGAGCCGACCATCACTGGTAGGATTCTTTCTTCTTCTCGTTTGTTGCCAATGTACCTACCGTTGGCAGTAGATTGGCCTACCTCCGGCGGTAGGTCCTCTTCGTGGTCACCGTTTTGCATTATTTTCTGTCTTTTTCGCGCTGTTTTAAGTTATTTTCATCTTCTCTTTTTTGTATCTTCCCTTGGCAAGCACCTAAGATAAGAATGGGAGATATTAAACTTAAATATATACTTCATACCTTAAAAACATCGAAAAACAACGAAACTAACATATAAAATAATAGACAAAATGACAACTATCAAATACCTCCACACTTATCTGTTGCTTGCCTCAAGCAATAGAACTAAATGGATGGAACGAAAGGGTTTGACCCTTTTTTTTTGACAGAAAATTCATGGAAAACGAGAGATAGACCTTCAGCAATTAAGCACATAGGAAGACCAAAGATACAAAAGCAACGATACCAAAACAAAACAAAACAAAACAAAACTAAATAAAGGGAAGATAAAACTAAAACGATGCAACTTTAGTAGAACACTTAACTACTCAACCATCAAGATAAAACAAAAGAACGAGCACAAGATACGCTCCGTCCACTGCACTTACAAAAAAACACTACATGCTAATAGTATATGTATGTGTGTTTGTGTTTTGTTCGTGCCGCTTTTCATAGAAACTAAGGAATGTTAAGTAATTAACGAAGTGAAATCCTTCAAATGACGATGCACAACAAGTTCATATTCTTCTAGTTCTTATTCATTCTAAGTCTCATTCTAAGTCGTTCCCGGATTAGGTAGAACTTTTCGGCTTGTAATGTCAGCTTGGGACATGCATGAGGTACCAAACTAAAGTAAATGGAGACAGGAACAAAGGAGACAAAGCCAACACAACCAAAAGGAAAAATAGGAAAATTAGATAATAACTTTCCAGCCGCCTTTCGCTCTTCTCACTCACCCTTGACTATTCTACTCAGTTTATTTCGCACACCTTACCCAACATATTCACATTTTTCAGCCCATAACATGAGAGAGAAATAGTGTCGTTATTTTCATGACACACTATGTACAAAAATGTAAGTACCACTCTTTTGTTCTTTTCTTTGTTTTTTCTTCTTTTTTTTCCTTCAGAAAAATTAACTTTTCCTCTCTTTTTTTTCATCAGCCATATGTACCAACTTTGAAATGCCAAACTACCACTTCTTTACATCATTTTCTTTTCTTCACTCCTCCCTCACACCTATTTGTTACTCTCACCCAAGATGGATAAAAATAATATTCTAACATCAGCTCCACAAAGTGAGGTTTAATATAGTGTGAGTTTTAAAATAACAAAGACTAGAAGGGAGTAAAACCCTTCGGCGTGAAGGTAAAAATAAGGAAGCTAGGGGTTAATTTCGTATAAAGATAGGGAAAAAAAAGCACAATCGGTACAATGAAGGCGTGAGACCATCATTTTCAGGATTAACTTAAACCAAGACTTTTCACTTCAAAGTATAGAAAAACAAAAGAATGCTAGCACGATTTTTGAAGGATTTTCACTAAGCTAATTTCCTAGAATTCCTATGTTTCTATACTAATGACAGTCACAGGTGCATAAGAACCATTGAACATGTAGGATTATTATGTAAATGTTGTTTTCAAAACGACCTAGTACTATGCCCTTTCGAAGAATCCTAATAGTATCGTGATCAAGTATTCTACCCAAAGTGGCAAAAAGAAAAATCTTTTATGTTTTTTCAAATAAAAAGAAAAAGAAGACTAAGAAAAGTTTTTAAAATTTTCAAGTTATTTGTTTTCTTTTTCATAGGGAAAACGAAAATAAGAGTAAAAAGACAAAATTACTGCCCACACCTAAAATCACATTGTCTTTAATGTGGGGGCCAGACTAACAGAAAAATAAATAAACACTACATGGGTGGCGCTCCTGCAGATATAAAGTAGTAATGCATAAGGGAAACCATCCCCACACAAGAATAAAACAAAGAAAAACATAAGAAAATAAGAAATGCAAATAATAAACACGAAACTAATACAACAAAAAAAATAAGCAAAGAAAAACAATAAAGGAAAATAAAAAGAAAGAAGAGAAGAGAAGATTCCCTATAGGGAACCAAAGTCCTCATTGCCACCACCACTACTACTATCCTGATCGGGCATGAATTTGCTATACAAGTGGTCTAGCAGCACCTCTTGCCGGGTAGTCCACATACCCGCGAGTGGACTCTACAATCTCTGCCAACTGGGCCCCATGGATGTCTTGAGTGACACGGAGCTACTCAAAAATAATTCGCATCTCGTTTTGGAAGGCCACCATGGGGGTAGTGGAGGGTTCATCCTCGCCGAAAAGGTCATAGCACTCATCGTCCTCACTCTCCTCATCATCAGGCTACAAGGGGAATGCCTCTGTACCGGTCTGAATAGTTTTCTTAATAGAACAAAAACCAAAAAAGTCGCTCCCACAACTTGTCCTCCTCGACCGGAGGGATCCAAAATTTATCGTACTCGTCCCAGGAGTAGCCGCAGTTGTTAAATGTAGTGAGATTGATGATCTACGGTGACCCTATAGACAATTTCCCTCTAAAAAATTAACATTGAAGCTCGATCCGACCCGTTTCTCCTTTGAAAAACCCAAACCGCAGCCTTCCTTGGACCTTACCGTGCATGGTAGGTCGGGGTCTACTGTCTACTGTAGGTCTCTGCCTTGCTGATCCTTTGCTTGCTACGGACCTACCGCTGGTGGTAGGTTTAACCTACCGTCCGCGGGAGATCTCTGCCAGGAGCTGATTTGTATTCTTTTTCTGCAGCTTTGAACCCCACTCTTGCCTTCTTACATTATGGACTCAATGTAGCTCAATGTGGGTCTCGTTTCTTCTCTCCAAAATGACCATACAAAAACAGTGAAACCGAGTACATAATGCGATAATCTTACAACACAACATAATAGAAAATAGACCTTGTTTAGGGGCTAAGAGTACCTCCCCAAACACGATCATTCGGGTGTTTCCTGGGTTTTGCCTCTTTAATGTGCCGAACTGGCACCCACTTCATTAATCTTCCCTTTAATTTAGAAGTCAATCGTCTTCCTTTCTTATTGTCCTATGGCCGTTCCTTGCCCTTTCTTGGAATAATTCCCTACACATTCACAAACACTTCATTAGGTTCATGATTAATCATGCACACAGTATCTTGGACCTTGAATGAGGTAATCAAGAGTAAGGGAAATTTAAACACTATATCATTCCCCTAGACGCTTAACATTAATTTCCCCTTTCCCTGTCTATTAGCACCCTTGAAGTCTGAAGTAAACGGTGTCCAAGAATAATGGGGAAATCGACATCCTCGTCCATATCTAAAACTACAAAGTCACCAAGAAAGACCAAATCCTTGACTTTAACCAATACATCTGTTAGTATATGCCCTAAGACCAATTGACTCACATTTATGATTTATGAAGCATGTATTTTTGAATTGTATTTTATGCTCTTGGTCATCAAGTATGTGACTTGATAGTAAAACCCTTATAGCCAATAAAATACTATTCTTATTTGTCCCTAGTTTATTACATCTTGTAAACTAGTGTGAAGTTGATTGATGGTCAAGTTTTACTAATCATGAATATGAGATATAAAATCAATTCATAAATACATATTGAGAATATTGTATTGGACATGACCCAAAGTGAAGAAGAAATATTGCATGGGTTTAAGTTATATATTTCTTCTCAGTTTTATATTTGGTGTCCTTTGACCTAATGTTTCTAATGTTTCTTGCATGGGGAGAAAATATGTTTTGACATAGTCAAACATCACTTTTAATTAGGTGATTATTATGACTATTGGTTGGCTTATTTTCTTGTCATGGCTTCAATATTGGAGATAGTGAAAGAGATTTGTCCCTCTCCTTTTAGAGAGAGATATCCATGGGGCCCTTGATAAGGAAGACTGGAAAATATGCATGGCCATGCTCAAATAAGTACTACTAAGGTGTTATTAATATTATTTGTTGGAAATGTCTGTCTGGTGATCAAGTAAATGGTTAATTAAGTTTTATAAGGATGACTTAGCCCATGTCTTATACTTAATTAGGATATCGTGTGACAAAAGGACTAAATATTAAATCTGATGCTAGGTTATTATTGCATTTACTTAACTTGGGTGAGCATAATGTCTTGCTAGAGGCCGCTTATATTTTGTGAATAAATGTCTAGGACATTTTTTCATTCACTGCCAACGTTAAGTGAACCTACAGGGTCACACGCATAGACGATCTTGTGAGCATGATGTCCACATTCAATGGATCTAGATTGTGTCAAGATTCGTTGAACGTATACAAAAGGGGAATCAGATTCCATATTGTATTTTCTAGTAAGTTAATAAGTAATTAATTTTATTTAATCGAATAAATGAAATTAATTACTTAATATTACTCATCCAACCGTTGGATGATTATAGGAATAGACGGACGAGATTAAACTGTCATTAGATGACAGTTAGAGTTTTGATATTGACAGCTATAAAAGGTTATGTTAACCTTTTCTTGGCAGCCGTCCTTTATCTGATTAAAGAAAAACAGAACCCTAAACCATAGAACGGCGATATAGTATCTAGCCTCCTCTCTCTGAAATACGACCGATTAGCAGATAGTTAGGATCAGTTCTCAACAGTTTTCAGAATACAGAAGGGGTTAACATCCCGATCACTTGCAGAGGAGTTTGTCGCGTGGATACCAGTAGAGGGCGAATTGTAAAAAGCATCGCCTCCACACCGAACAATCAAAACATTGAGGTAATACCTATCGAATCAGTTTTTCTAGTATGTGCAGATCCTGTTGGTGGATTTCCGATTTTTATTTTATTTTATTTTTTTGCCTACGGATTCCAACAACATCTCCTATTACCCCTTCACGATATCTCACACTCCTATTCGCCAGATTAATCGACATCCTCAGAGGTCTTGGGGTACCTAGACCTAGACGCTCACACATAGTAGAAGAGATGACATTCATACTTGCGCCTAAGTCTGCTAGAACCCTATCAACATTTACACTACAAATAGTACAAGGAAAAGAAAAACTCCCTGTGTCTTTTAGCTTTTGTGGTAGAATGGATTTTTTGTCAGAAAGGCCGAACACTCTTTACCAAGTACATGAGTGGAAGCTTCACGAAGCTTGTCCTTCTTCATGATCATGTCCCTCAAGTGCCTTGTATACTTAGGTACCTACAATAGAAGATCACATTGAAGTAAGTTTATTTTTAATTGAAGAAAAATTTTTGTAAACTCCCTCATCTCATCTTGAGTACAATCTCAAACAAGTGCCTCTGGGAATGGAACTTTCGGTTTATAAGGAGCACTAGTCAACTTCTTCTTTCCTGAATCTTTTGCTGAATCTATATCCTTTTCATCACTTTTGCCTGATGATTGCCTTTCCTCTTCGCTAAAACTTCCCTCTTGAACAATCACCCCTTCTTCCTTGGCTAAATTCTCTTCCTCAACTATCATCGAGATAGCATTTATATGCTCCCTCGGGTTTACTTTGTTATTGCTTGGGAGAGATCCCGGAGTCCTTTTTTATACAAGCTTCACCAGCTTCCAATTTGTTTCTCCAAGTTTCTAATGGAGGCTTCCTGATTCCTTTGGGTGGATTCGATGGTATTCATTCTCTTGTCTGTTGCACTCATAAACTTCACCATCAACTCTTCTTCATTTCCTTTAGCTGGATGGGGATGATTATGTAGACCTGCTTTATAGGCAACAGTGGAGGAGGACCCCTGTTCTGGAATCCTGGGGATTTTGTGGTCTCTTTTGTTCATGGACACCCCAAGAAAAGTAGGGATTGTTTCTCCATCCCGAATTATAAGCATTGGAGTAGGGGTTGTTCAAAGGTCGGTTCTGCTAGGCATAATCAACTTGCTCTGGTGGCCTCCTATACTCGAGCATTCATGATTTGGATGCAGAAGTCATAGAATATGACCATCTGATTAGGTTTACTTGAAGATCCAGTGGTCAAATTTGCAACTTTTGTTCAATCATAGCCGTCAATCTAGCTTCCATGGCCAATGTCACTTCTACATTTACATTATGTACTCCACTTATCTTCGGCTTTGACCTCTACCCTCCTGATCCAAATTTTTATAACTAAGTTTTAAACCCAATACTTGCAAGTGCACAAGATCAAAGTAATATGGAAGTATGAGGGTATCGAACCACAAAGAAAGGCTTAACCACTTAAATTATTATCTACCTAAATTAATTGTGAAAAAAAGAAAAATCAATTTATATTATCTAAAAATTATACCTAAATTAATTAAAACTAACAAATAAAATAACAAGAGTTTAACCGAAGAGATGATTTAGAACCTTGAATCCACCACTAACCTATATAACAATGATTTAATTTTATTTAGGAGAAAATATTAAAACTTTAAGTGGTGATCTAGGCTACAAGCTTCAATTCACTAAAGAAGTATATTGTGCTTAAATGCATGACATAACTCATCTAACCATTAGCATGACTTATTCAGTTCTATGACATAAATCATCTAAAATTAGCATGAACTATTCAATTCTAAAACCCACAATATACTTGCAAAAATCACATATCTCTCAAACTCAAGACTACAAGATTTAAGTATGGATAAAAATATCAATTCACCAAAATAATTATTCTACAAGAACAATCACAAAGAATTAATTGCATCAAACCAAGAAACATCCCAAGATATGTAATCATATAAATAATATAATAAATCTCCAAAAATAAAATAAACCAAATTCACATAGCTAGGGTTTCATCAAGATTCTAAAAAGAAAATTAGTTCATGATTAAAGGGGAAAAAAACAATTTATTAATGAAGATCATGGCTTTCTTCAATCGAAACTGCGGCCTTTGTATTTCTGCGTCTTTTTTATAACTAAAGTAGCATCCAAATTTTTTTGGCTTCAGCAACAATTGCGGCAGGTTTTTCCGCTTCTTTCCTCTTCAGCTGCTGCGCACCACTGCTGATTCAGTTGCTTCCCAAGCAGCAACTGCTTCGGTTTCTGCTGCTTCTCTAGCCGCTTCTTGTTCTGCTACTTCTTGCGAATTATCCAGTTGCAGCTCTTCTCAATTTCGGCTGCTGCTTTGGGTTTGCTACCTGCGCAGCTGCTGTTGAACTTCTCTTCAAATTACGGCTACAGCTGCTGTTTTCCTTGCTGCTACTATGTTTCTACAGCTTCAAATTGCGGCTGCAGCTGCGGTTTTCCTAAGCAGCTTGCACAACTGCTTCTTCTCTTTTGCCCCCGTAGCCCCAGATCTCTTCGCTTCCTTTAACCTTCTCCTGCTCCTCTTTTAAAGCTGCTTCACAAGCAACTTTCCTTCTCTTTCTTGGCTTCCACTTTCCTATTCTTCTTCAATTTCTTTTCCTTTTTCTATTATGATTCTCCTTTTCTTTTTCCTCTTTTTTTTCGACTATCTACTTCTTAATCAGCCCTCTCCTTTTATTTTCTTTTTCTTTTTGTGCCATGGGCTCCTCTAATTCTTCTTGACTGTGAGCTTGCTTGTGGGCTTCTTTCCCTTTATTATCAAAATAAAATAAATTAAATATAATAATTATGTTTAATAACTAAATAAAATATTTTAAAAAGTTAATAATTAAAACTTCAAGTGTTTATTTATACCAAAAATCAACTCTATCACCTCCCCATGTATAGCTGTTCATTGTCAGTTGCTCGATGAGGTCATATAACTATTGAGCGCTCTTGTGATCTGTCGACCCTCCAGCTGAGGCGTTTATCAGCTGTCTCGCCCTAAAAGATATTCCATTATAAAACCTCTTGATTTGTATCCCTAAATCCAGTCAGTGACGAAGACATTTTTTGAGCAGTTCTTTCCAATGCTCCCAGGCTTCATATAAACTTTTCACCATCAATTTGTTGGAACGACAATATCTTGTTCCTTAGCTTTGTCGTTTGCCCTAGATGAAAATACCTCGCTAGGAATTTTTTCGTCAATGAGTCCCATGAAGTTATGGACCCCGATGGCAATGATTTAAGCGAAGATTTCGCCTTTCCTCTTAAAGGGAATGGGAAAATATGAAGCCTAATAGCATCTTTCGAAACCTCGTTAATCTTAAAGGTGTCACACACCTCTAATAAATTCCCTATGTGCGCATTGAGATCCTCTTCTGGAGAACCTTCAAACTAGACATTGTTTTGTAACATCTGTATTATATTAATTTTGATTTCAAAAGTGTTAGCTTCGACTCTTGGTTGTGCTTTGCTCGATTGCGTCCTAGAGATGGACGGTTGGACATAGTTAGCCATCATTCGCTCTGCCATTGGTGGTAGTGGATATGGCTCGAAGAGTGGATTCTCCATCGGTGGAACTTGTGGTTCATCTTCCACCCTTTCGACGGTTGTTGTTGCCGTGTCGAAGGTGCGGCAGACACCCAGTAGTGGACGTTCCAGCTCTGGATCAAACGGTACTAGCTCCTCCCTTCTTTGCCGGGGCATAAACTAGTACCACTCAACCTACAACAAAGAAAGCAACGTGCTTAGATACACTTGATGAATACCCTTAAATAATGAACCCAAAAATAACTTAATATTGCCAAATGAAGACCAATTCAACTTAAAAATGAACTAACAAATAAAAATAAAAGAAAATAGAAATATAATACAATGAAGCAAAAACGGAAAGGTGGCTAAATCACCAAAAACGATATTGATTTAAACTTGCCATCCCCGGCAATGGTGCCAAAAACTTGGTGTTTTGAAATGTAAAATGGGGGTTCCTAATCACTGGAATGCAAAGCAAGTGGACCTAACACTGTAGAGATGAGTTCAACCAGAGTGTCGTATCTCTCAATGAACGGAAAAGGTTCAACTACTCTATCGTTATTCTAATGTTTAGTCTAAAAGTTGTCATTGGAAAGATTATTAACTAGAAAGATGCTAACAAAAGCCATAATAAAAAACCAATGAACAATTATCAAAAGAAATCAATAAAGAGAAAGTTTGGATCTCCGAATCTCCCTAATCTTGTTACTACTTCAATTGATTAATTTTAATAGAAATCGATGATTTATTAACGAATTGGGTCATCACACTCGCAACCGGGCAATTCCTATCTCTAGGTGAAAGCCGCCCTATTCACTAAACCTCTTCTCTCCCTAACAAGTTATGAATGCTATAAATGCAGGTGATAAATAGACCTAAACGTGCATCATTCTATCTCTAGTCTAATGCCCCAATTAATCCCCAAATCGGTTACCCTAGAGTGTTCTTCCTTTCTCAATTCCAAACACGCTTGAGATTAATCTAAGTTCGCGATGCTTAAATTGCAGGAAAATACCAATTTAAGAATAATTCAATCATCCACAACATTCACTTTCACAAAAATCAAATCAATTTCATAGAAACCAAAATTAGGGTTCAACCCTTAAACGAACAATAAAACTACTCACTATTCATAATGTTAAACTTAAATTAAATGATTAAAATCTATAAGAGAAAGGAAAAGAAAGGGTTAGGAATCATTTGAAGGCCGAATTACGATCCCAAAACACGTCTGAAATCGTCTCTCGAATTGCCCAACTGATGACTGAATTCGCCATTCGACCATTGAATCCTCTTGAAAACCTTTAATTCTACTTCTCTAATCTAATTCTTAACTAATTGAGGTGAGCATTGGGGGAAATTTGTCACATAAGTTACCCCAATTCACCTCTCTAAGCCCTAATGGCTGAAGTCTAAAAAATAAAAATATTCAATATGAAAATCCCCTCTTCAATTTGTCTAAAAATTGGCTTAAAAGATGCTGAAATGAGGACCTACCATTACCAGTAGGTCTTTGTCTTCCTTCTTCTGTTTTTGTCTTGAGCCTACTGTCGATGGTACGGGAGCCTACCGTCACTGGTAGGATTCTTTCTTCTTCCTGTTTATTGCCAGTGCATGTCCATCGCAGTAGGTTGGCCTACCTCCAGTAGTCCTCTTCGTGGTCACCGTTTAGCATCATTTTCTATCGTTTTCGCTCTGTTTTAAGTCATTTTTGTTTTTTCCTCGTTGTATCTTCCTTCAGTAAGCATCTAAGACAAGAATGGGAAATATTAGACTTAAACGTATACTCTAAACCTTAAAAACATAGAAAAATGATGAAACTAATGCATAAAATAATAGACAAAATAACAATTATCAGTAACTAACAAAACAGGAACGACTCAAGGCTCAAGCTTTCTCTTACATAACCTTTAGAGAGCCATTCCTCCAATTTTTTTCTTAACTCTTTGGTCTCTTCCGGAGGGCTCCTATAGGCTGGCCTATTTGGCAATACCACATTGGGCACCAAATAATGTTCAATGCCTCTCCAAGAAGGGAGTCCACCGAGCATCTCATCGGAAAAGACATCTTTGAATTCTTCAAACACTTTCACAATAGCAGTTGACAAAAAAGATAAATGATCATTAGTAGAAACAATTGCTTCCTTGCAATATTCTTAACACCAACTCTTCTTTTCAATAGCTTCTATGATCTCACTCTCTTTTGCATGGAAACATCACTTTTCTTTTGTAGCATTCTTTTTCTTTTGATCACTCATTTTCTCGTCACTCTTCACTTTTACCCTTTTTGTCTTTTCAACACTTATTTCTTTTCCCTCAACTCTTTTTCCGTCCTCAATGATTTTTCTCTTTTGTTCATTCTTAATTCATTCTTTTTCTCTCATTTTCTTTTTTTCTTCTCTAACTTGTTGAGATGTAAGAGGATTCATGATATAGGACTTTCCATCCTTTACAAAAGAATAAGTTTTCTTCTCTCCATGGTGAATGGCTTTTCATCAAATTGCTGAGGATGACCAAACAATAAGCACCCCGCTTGTATAGGCGCAAAATCACATACCAGTTCATCATTGTATGATCCCAAGGAAATAGGAACTTTTACTTGCTTCCATACCTTGATTTTCCCACTATCATTCAACTAATGCAACTTGTAGGGATTTGGATGCTTGAAGGTAGGCAAATTCAATTTCCCCACAAAATAGAGACTAGCTACATTGGTGCAGATACCACTATCAATTTTAAGGTTAACAAGTATATCTTCCACCTTGCATTTGGTACGAGAGATATTCTCCCTTTGAATGCTTGAATCTTCATCAATAACTTGTGTGGTTAAAGCTCTTACAGTCACCAAACTCAAGGTATCTTCGTTAGAATCTAGAATAGTATCACCTAGGATGCCATCATCTTGACTATCCTTTTCCTTAACAATATTTTCAAGACATTTCTCTTCATCATTTTCAATCCAACCATTCAAGTCTTCATAAAAGGTCAAAGTCCTCTTAGTACCAAATCATATGAATATTGTTTTGCAATGATCAAAATCCTTCAACTAAGCTTCCAAAGGAACTTGTATATTAAATAGGACTTGAATACTCTCCATCCTCAAGAAAACCCTATCCAATCTAAGGACATCTTGAATCCATGTTGAATATTCTTTCCTTCACAAGCCAATTCAATACTAGGAATGTTTACCCATCACCTAATTAGTCTCTTGTGAAGAAGACCTTGTTCTAGGATAATTAGAAGGATGTAATATCAAATAGTAGGAAATAAGATCAAATTGAGATCCCTTATATCTTCCCAATCAAAGTGTTCAATGAAATCAATCTAAGGAATGATCAAGCCCCATATGAAGTTCAAGTAAAAAGCCTCAAAACTTAAGAACCTTAGAGATAAACTCATCAATTTCATAAAATCATCAATTATTTTATAATGAGGCTATAGAGGGGTATTTATAGAAATTTGGCTAAACCCTAACCTAAACATGGTCTTAGGTTAACCCAAGACCCATTAGTGACTTATCTAAAAGCTGTAAAGTGAATTAAAACAACAATTCCCGCCTAAAACATCGCATTACATAAAATCAGTACCCTACCATCGACGGTAAGGCACCATACCATACGTGGTAGGTCTTCAGCACACAAGCTAATTTTGGACAGAAGCCTACCGTGAATGGGCCATAAGCAACTCAGGAAGATTTTCCATCATCTTCCAAGCCTTTATTCTTGAAATTTAAGCCTTCCTTCATAGTTTCTTCAATTGCCATCATTAATCCTTGAGCAATTTGATTATCCTTTTCTTTATTCTTCTTGCTCTTGCTCTTGTTATTGGTCCTTGAAGCTTTTTCATCTCCTCAGCCATCTTGGTTCAGATCATTAGAGGAGTTGACCTTCCTTACCTTAACTTAGTCCCATTCCTGGTTCATGGTATGTATCAGTTGGATGATCAGAGGATGAGCAAATTCAACAATTCCAAGAACTTTGTACCCGTCCAAAGTAACTTGTCTAACAATACAGGCTAATTCAGCTAATTGGTTTTTAATAGTAGAGCTACCTACGTCACTTACCTTTCTGGATAGACCTTTCATTCTTAGCCAAAGTGTTGAAAATTTTCTACCATTCTGGAGTTAAATTCTTATGCTTCATTAGGTGTTTTCTCCACAAATGCTCCTCCACTTGCAGCATCGATCATACTTCTGTCCATTGGTAGCAATACTCATAAAAGTATTGCGGAAATAAATTATAAGAAATTTAATAGTGTGGACGGGTTGCACACAATTTATTAAAGTGTGCCCATACTCGTACATATTCTCTCCATTATACTGACGTATTATTCCATCGTACAAATTTGCTTTCGGATTATTCCATCTCTAGAGGCTAGAAAAATTTTATCTAATAACTTTCTCTACGTGTTGTTCCATGATGTGATAGACCCTAAAGAAAGTTAAGAACGTCAATCCTTGGCTTTATCTGCTGGTGAGAAAGGGAATGTCCACAATTTAATTTGATCCTCTATATTTCCTTCGGGCTTCATTGATAAACAAATGACATGGAATTTCTTCAAGTATTTATGTGGATCTTCACCTGCACGACCATGAAAAGTTTGTAAAAACTGAATAAAACCAGATTTTAATTCAAATGTACCTTCAATATTGGGAAAATTAATGCAAAGATTCGGTTGATTGACGTTAGGAGTAGCCAATTCTCTTAGCCCTAGTTTGGTTCATGGAGGAGCAAGGGGAGGGAAGTGGGAGGGGGAGTGACACCATTTACTTCTATTAGGAGAAGTATATTCATTTACTTCAAAATTGTTTGGTAGCGGCAGGAGGGAAATAATCACATTTACTTCCTTTTGTTTGGTTGAATGAAAAGTGGAAGGTAAATAGTTTTTATTATATATAATTTACTATTGTATCCATAGCACAAACCTATGCATGTTATATATATGAGTAGGAGTTTAGTTTAAGGTAAATTTGTATAAAGATAACATGGACTTCTTAACATCATTTACATCTGAATCTTTCTGTTCTGGGAGGGGCTAATTTGCTGATGTGGAGGGAGAGACTCCTTTATATAAATCTTTTTTTGCTTGTTGAATTGGATCCAAATCCTTCCATAGATCACCTCCTCATGAAGTACCTCTATCGAGGATTTTGCAGCTCCATACTCCAATGGAAAAGCTATGAGGAACAAGCCTCACAAAACCTAATATTGAGAGGCTAAGCTCTTTCCAAAGATGGCAAAAGCCTTGAGGGAACTAAGACCTCAAAGAAATAACCCTTTGAATGTGCGGACGGTGACCATTTTGGCCACTGGTGCAAAAAAATCCTTGAAATCCACTTTTTCTATCTGGGTGTTACCAAGAATGACCAACCGGGCTTGTTCTCTTCAATAGAGCCATCGACTTTGTACTTAATGTGATACACCCATTTGCTGCCAAGAGATGCTTCCCAGTGGACAGCGATGTTAAAACCCATGTGCCATTTTGTTCCAAAACATCTATCTCATTCTTCATAGCAAGCCTCCATTTAGGATTAGAAATAGCATCAGAGTTTTAGTAGGTTTAATTTCTGCCATAACAAATGCTAAAAAATGCCGATGTGATGGGGAAAACATGTAATTCACAAATTAAGATAAAGGGTACACGGACTTACCTGAGAGAGCTGAAGAAGCAGGCAGAGCTGAAGAAGAATGGGATATTTTTTAGGTAGAGCAAATGGAATTACAATCATAATCTTGAAGCATAACCAAAGGTGTTTTTTGCCCTGCACTGCGTTGAGGAACGGGCGCAGGAGCGTAATTCTGGGGCAGAAATCTTTCGTTGGAGCTGTAATTTTCGGCTAGACTAGGACCAACATCCAAATCATCTGAGGCTTGGCTGGAGGGTGCACATGGGCCGCTTGGGCTGAAGGATTCAACTAGACTACAGGCAAGAGGACTGGGCGAAGTGACTGGGCTGAGTGCAGCCAGCCCACACGAGGAAAAGCTGCTATCTGGATCACCGAAAGATGGCTCAATGGAAGGTGGGCCGCGAATGGGCTTTCCTGGTCTAGGCTGAGAGATCTGCTGCTCTGGACTAGTCTGTTTGGTGCTCCCCCTTGTTGATGAACCCAAGTCCAAGGGTGTTTTTGAGGATCCCACATATGTTTGCCTAGAATCAAATTTTGCAAAAAAATTGTCCGATCCAGCCTGGAGTTTGTGTGAATCAGAAGCTTAAGGAAACTTGGTCTCGTCAAAAAACACATCTCATGAAATAAGGAATTTCTTGTTATCCAAATCATAAAATCTCCACCCCTTTTTCCCAAATGGGTATCCAAGAAAAACACACGGATGACTTCAGGCACGAAATTGGTCTTTAGGCAAGCAGTGATCATGAGCAAAAGCTAAACAACAGAAACCGCATAAATGGGAATAAAAGGGTGGTCTTCCATGAAGAAGTTCAAATGGAGTTTTGTTGTGTAAAAGTGAGGAAGGAGTTTTGTAGATGAGATATCTGATAGTAAAACTCTATTCCTCCAAAAATTTTAAAGGCAAATTAGCTTGAAGATGCAAAGCCCACGCCATATTAAGAATATAGCGATATTTGTGCTCCACTCTCCCATTTTGTTGGGGAGTTCCCACAATCGTTGTTTGATGAAGAGTTCCCTTTTCCAAAAAATATGGTTTTAAACAAATGAATTCCGTCCCATTATTGCGCCAAACAGTTTTGATATTTTTATGAAATTAAGTTGAGACCATAGCAAAAAAATCTTTCATAACGGATGAAACCTTACTTTTCTCAGCAATTAAATATATCCAAACGACTGTAGAAAAATCATCCAAAATTGTAAGAAAATAGGAAGCACTGGAGGTAGATTTTGTTTTGCAAGGTCCCCACAAATTACAATGGATTAAATCAAAACTTGCAATTGCATTATTAGAACTTATACAAAACTATCACATGTTTGTTTAGTACGAACACAAATATTACAAGGTCTAGTCCAAAAATTTTGGGACACATGTAAAATGATTGTTCTAAAAATTTATTCACCAAAGTATCTGACAGATGACCCAAATGGATGTGTCACAATTCTCGGGAAGCAAACACAACACCACCAAAAGAAAAACAAGATGGCAAATTCACCGGCTTGTAAAAAAATATCTCATTCCTCTGTCACCTTCCAATCGGTCTCATCACGTTACGATCCTGTAAGAGACACATCTCATCAGATAAATCACAAAACAATTTAGATCCCAACATAATTGGGCCAATGAAATTAAATTTAATTTAATCTTAGGAATAAAAAAGACGTTAGGAATTTTGAGGTCGGGTGGTAAATTAATACTACCTTATTGGACAGCCATTGTCGCAGCACCATTAGGAAGACCAATTGAATAAGGATAAAATGGAAAAAGAATGTTGTAAACATTCTTTCCTACCGTTCATGTGATGTGAACATCCCGAATTTAAAATCCAAGGATTTGCCATGCCATCTAATTTATCGGAGTCGATGGAATTTTGATTTTTTTGGCTGCCATCAGGGAGGACCATTGTTCGTTGGTGAAACCTGGGAATGAGTGGGATGAAGCACAGCCGAAGGTGGCGTGTCCCTCTTTCTCGTTTCCAGCAATGGTGGCAGCGTGGTCCCAACCTCTATGCTGCTACGATCCAGACGTAGCCCAAACGTTGGAACAGCAGCCCTAAACGACTAAGCATAGATGACGACCTTGGTCTTGTCGATGACGACCTTGGCCTTGTCCTCGGTTTCAGGCGCCAATGTAGCCATCACGTTCAGCTGCGGCGGTAGTCGGGAAGTCAGATTTGGACCACCATTCGGGGTACCCAATAAGTTGGAAGTAGCTCTCTGTGATAGTGCCGACAAGTCTTGACACCATGGTTCAATGGTCATGGTTTTATAGCTGCAAAAGCTGTGCCGGTGCCGTCCCTCTCCTCCATGGTAGCTCCTCTAGATAAGTTTTGCAAATTTGAGCAGGGACCTGTTTGACTTTGGGTACAGGTTCGTCCTGTATGATGTGGGAACGGACAATTCCATAATTTGTGTCATTAAGACCCATCAGGAATTGAAATACTTTCTCCTCCTCTTCTTTTTGTTGATGATATTAGAAATATTACACTGAGTAAGTTGTGTAATTGTCTAATTCGTCCCAATTTTTCCTTAATCGAGAATAATACTCATTAACCGTGTCATCACCTTGTTTGCAATTCACCAACACGGCTTTTAATTCATACTTTCTTGGTCCATTACTGACAAAAAATCTTTCTTTTAAATCTGCCCAAAGTTCATCTACTCTTTCAAAGTATGTTATGGAGGACCTCAGGGCTGGTTCAATAGTATTCAGAATCCATGAACCAACAAAAGTATTTAGTTTCCACCATTCTTCTTCCTTGTTTGGGTCGTCTTCTAGTTTTGGAATTAAACCATCAAGAAATCTTAATTCTTTTTCGATTTTAAAGCTAGTCGTATAGCTTTTGCCCATTCAACATAATTATTATCCTTTAATTGGACTTCTGTAATGATCAAGCCCAACCAATCTAACGATGCAACATAATATGGGTCCTTTATTAAAGACTTTCTCCGGACGTGTTGTTCTTCTTCCACGTCTGAGGAGCTTTGTTTCTTTCAATCTCTTTACTCATTATGAGAAAAGATATGCTCTGATACCAAGAAAGTTTTTAGTGGAAAAGCTTTTCTTTCTATCTTGTCATTAATCACAAAAGACCACGATTACATACAATTGCAATCCTACCTAAACTAAGTACAAACAATAAGAAAGACAACCAATAAAGAAATCTATAATCAATCACCTAATTAAGCATCTAATTAAGCAATACAATTGATACAAGGATATTCAATGATTTGGAAATATCCCAAAAGATCTGCGTAATAATTATTGTTATAAAATTTTAATGTGACATATAAAAAGAACACAAAAATTACTACGATATGACACGTAAAAAAATAGATGAACTATTTTTTCAGTCTTACGAACTCGAAGTAGAGGGAAAACGGTAAGTAATGACCGTACCCATAAGTTTAGCAAGGAAAATCATGCTTGATTATTATTATTATTATTATTATTATTATTATTATTATTATTATTATTATTACTATTATTATTATTGTTGTTGTTGTTGTTGTTGTTGTTGTTGTTGTTGTTGTTGTTGTTGTTGTTTTATGCAAATTAGTATATTAGAAGCTCAAAGCTAGTATGGACCAATATTTATATGCCAATAAAAATTGAAAACATTCTCATTAATAATGGCATGATGAAGATTGATTGCTCGAATTTATTTCACCAATCCGAAAAAGCAGGGTTTGTATTTGAAGGAAAATCTTGATAATTAACATAAGAAGGCTATTATAGGCACCATCTTTTTAAAACAGACGGGTAAAGAATTATAAAAATTCTTACACTATTTACCGATTGCTTAATGTTATGATCTATTTTAATATATTATTTTTAGTTAATTTTCACATGTTTATTGATTTAATTATTTAAATTAGTTAGTTTTTATTCTTGCTTGGATTTTATGCAAAAAAAGTCATCTTAGAAGAAAATGAGGAAAACTGTTAATAAATTATTTGAATTTGTGAAAAAGACTTAAGAGCTGGATAAGGTGTGGGTACGTGCTATCAGGAATTCAAAGATGACAGATTTTCTTAGTTGACTTAGTTAGGATAGGATCTTATTGTTTTGTTGAACTTGGTTAGATTTTGATTTTATTTTGCTGATTAGGATCCTCTTCTACCATTTTTTCTTTTATATATAGATAGTGCTAAACCTCATTGAAGGTGTAGAGTGTTTAAAGAACAAAGTACTTATAAGATTCTTGCTATTTTAAGATTTGTAAAAGTCTTTCCTTTCAGTAAAATACTTCTTTCTTATTTTCATCTATGTTCTTCTATTTTTATTTTCGATCAAGAATAGTTGTACATTTGCTTTCTAACTCCTTTGACACGCTTAATTGTGAATCGGATTGGTATAAAAGCAAATTGAATTCCCCAAAAAGTCTTCTGTTGCAAGGTTAGTTTGTTATTAAATTGCCTAAACAGTCTTCTACCGCAAGGTTAATTTGCTTGGAGGAAGTGGGACTAAGTTAATTGTTACAACTTATGAGCAATTATTTAGTTACATGTTTTACACTCATATTGAGACAATATCAAGTAAATTTTAATTGCTTTTTAATCAAGTTTGCTTGATATCTTGGATTATATGACTTCTCAAATAATTCGTTTATTTGAGTGTTTGATTCCTTCAGTTTTGAAGGTAGTCGAATATGTTTATGTTATTAGAATAGGAAAAAGATTTTACATTCTTGAAAAGTGAAGAATCAAAACTTGATACTACCTCTATTTTATAATATAAGGTTAAGTTACCATATTTTGAGTTTCATAATATAAGTTGATTTCTCTTTATAAACTTTTTTTCCAAGAACAACCCTATTCATTTAATATATTACTACTTAGTAATTCTCAATACCTAAACCCATTCACATTTGATAAATCCTTAAAATATGGAGAGAGGAGAGAGAAGATAAAGTCTTGGAATAAGAAGTTTATAAAATTAATAAAGGGTATTATAGGTATTTTACTATAAAAACACCTTAATTTCATGTTTTCTTAATTTGTGTGAAAAAGCAACTTAACCTTATATTATGAAATGGAGGTAGTATTTGGTTTTAAGACACTTTACCCTGTTTAATTATTTTCAAAACATCCCATCTTGAATCTTTCTTTTTATTTCAATTTATTGTAAAGTATGTATAGCTTCCTTTGGGTTCGATCAAGTTTTACCATTGATCTACAAATTTTAAAATTAATACTTTATTTTTGGTGATTTCAACACACATAACTTAAAATACCCTTAAATTTTACTTTTTAATATTTTACCTTCAAAATATTTTTGAGTCGTTAAAACTACCATTTTGACCAATTTTATGGTGGTTTAGAGTGTAGACTACGAAAAATTGACCGGAAATCATTGTTAAATTGGTCAAAAATTACTATAAAATTGGTTAGAAAGATATTTTAAGCGGTTCGAAAATAATTAGCGGGTAAAATTTTTAAAAATTAAAATTTAAAAATCTTTTAAGTAGTTCGTAAATAATGTAAAGAGATTTATAACCATTTTCCCTAATAAAAAAGTTAGTGGTACTCTTTTATGAAAAAAAAAAGACAAATATGAATAATAAGTAAAAAGTATCTTCTAACTTTCCATCGCCACCGGTTCTTATATCTATGACCATTCAGAACTTACCACAAAATTTTCAATTCTGGACAACTTTGGAACATTTGATTCACATATCATCCTTTTGCAGAATTTTTTAATCCGATATCCGAGAGTTATTGTCTAATTAGAGAGGGGTCGATGGATACAAGACTCCCAAACAGCAATACAAGGCTTACATGCGACAATAAATTGCTCAAGAGTAACTCGAACTCAAAACCTCTAACTTGACATGTCAAAGTAAGGTACCTAAGTGAGGGGGATCGCGCCTTTGAACCACATATTTTGTCATATTTTTGCTGATTTGATATGTTAAAAATGTTCAACATATAGAACAATAATTATGGACCTGTCTGACTAGAAGAGTTCATTACAAAAGAAAAAAAGTATTCTTAAGTTTAAAATTTTGTCAATTAAGGAATCGTTCTTTTTTAATTGTCAGTTGAAGTTCAATTTGGAGTAAATGCATAGTTTTTAAAACTTATAATTTAATTTTCTTATCAAGTTCATGCCCCAATTTCTCTGTGTCTTTTTAAATTTCATAATCTATTAAATTTTCAAATTTGTCATCTTTCTATACTTTACATCAACTCAACCTATATATTTCTATATACAAAGCTAGACTTGTGGAAAAAAATTATGATCGAACTGTCTCCTCGATATCATTGTCCATTGTAGTTGTTTCTTTTCATTTTTTCTCGTCTCTCAACTATCCTCTCAAATTTTAATCTTCTCTCCCTTTCCATTTCATGTCTTATACTCTTGTGTTTTTAATTTGAGCCAAAAGAGGACGAGTTTGAAAGAAGAGAGAAGAAATAGCGGCAAATTGGGGAAAATATTAATAGACAGTGAAAACAAAAAAATTAAATAAATGCAAAAAAGAATAAATAAGGAGTTAAAATTGGATGTTGAACAACAACATTAACTAGTGGCCTTTATAAATAAAATGATTTCAATAAAATATATGAGTTGATTGGTGTGAAATATAATGAAGAAAGATTAAAAAAGTTGGATGTTGAAAATAATTAGGATTAAAAAGATTTAGAGAAATTAGAGGTGAATTTGATATGAAAATTAAATCATGAGTTTTAAAATTTATACATTTTCCCAAAAACACTAAATTGAGACTCCCATAATTGATAATTTCTTGAACTTAGGAGTACTTATTTAGAATCAACCCCATTTTTTATCCTACATTCCCGATTTTTTTTTTAAAGAAAATAATGAATCGAAATGTATATCTTTATAAGGTGATGCTAAATTGATCAACTTGATCCATAATATTATGGATTAAAAGGGCTATTAATGTAAATTTATTGAAAAATATGATGTATTTTTTCCATTTGTACCCTTTATTGATTTTCATGAAAATTTTGGGTTCGAGCATGAACATTTAATTCAGTTACAAATTTTCAAAGTTCTTGGAAATAATTTTTGTTTATTACCACATTTGACATTCAATGCATAGGACCATGTCAACATTTGTTTTTGGTCGAATTAGAAAATGAAGGATAAACTATGCTATTAACTCTTAAACTTTCTCATTTTTTAATTTTTAATCCTAAACTAAAAGATACTTAGTTCAAGTACGCTAATTATCTAAACGTTGAATTTTGACCATTCTTCCTATTTTTCCCTTAAATACAAACATAAATCATCCATGTAAATATTAATAAGGGTGTTTGGTCAAATCAAATATGAATGCTAAAAAAAAGTATAAATTATAAATTTTTTTTATTTTGGTCTTCCTTTTTTTGTATTTTTGTTTTTCTTTTCCTCCCACACCCTTTGTTTACTCCCCAAATCCGCTGATCATCTTCTCCACCAAAACCCACCAGCAACACCTCCTCCGCCGGCCAGTGTCGGAAGTAGTCAGGGGCTCGGGTAGGTTCGAGCCCCTCCGAGAAAAAATTTTTTTAAACCATTTTTGATGTACTTATATTCAAGCCCCTCCAATTTTCTTTTTTTCAATAGAACCCCATACCTTTTGGATTGGGTTTAGGGTTAAAAAAAAAAACCGGACGTTCTATTGCGCGGTGCCGCACACTCTCTGCCCCTCTCTTCTTCCTTCCTTCGGCCGACGCCGATACTCGCTCTTCTCTCCGGTTCTCCCTTCCGCTTCTCTTCTCGACAGCGGCGACGGTGCAGGCTTACTCTTTCTTCTCGGCGAGACGCATTTGCTGCTCCTTCTTGTTGCTCTTCTGCCTCTACTGTTGTTGCCTGTTGCTGTGCGCTTTTCTTGTCGGCTGCCGCTGGCCCGCTGCCACACTGCTTCTCGACGACCGGACAGACGACAGCGGGGATGCGGCTCAGTGCTCCTCTGGACCTCTACTGCTGTTCTTTTGTCTGTTCCTCACTTCCTCTCCTCTGCTTCTCTACTGACTGCTGTTGCTGTGCTGTCTATGCTGCTGCCTCCTGCCTGCTTTCTGCTTCTCGTCTATTGAATAAAAGGTAAGAACCACTGCACCGGTTTCTCTTCTATTGGTTGTTTGGTTTCTAGGGTTTTTTTTTTTGGTAAAAATATGATTGCTCATTTAATTATGTTCTAACTTCTAATTAATGATTAATGTCAACAGTGAAATGTGTTGAATTTAATTTAAAATGTTTAAATATTTATTATATAGGGTTTTAATATGGACAAATATTTTGAAAAGTGGTAGAAGGTTTCTAAATCGGAACTGGTTGAAGAAACATCGTCTAAAAAGTCTCGAGTAGGGTAGAGTTTTCGGATTGTGAGATTATTGGTGATCCAGGATTGCGTAAACCCATTGATAGTTATCCTTATGAAATTAGAGATAAATTAAGGAGATGGTATGTCGCTAAAGGCCTAACTCAACCATGTGATCATAAATTTCCGCAAACTGATTTTTGTGAAATTAGGAGATCGTTTCAAAAGAGTTGGTTTAAAGATTTTGCTTGGTTAGAGTACAGTGTACATAAAGATGTAGCATTTTGTTTCTGTTGTTATTTGTTTACTAAAGGTCAAAAGCACAAATATGGTGATGATATATTTACGGAAGTGGGTTTTAAAAATTGAAAACGTGCTAAAGAAAAGTTTAGAAACCATGAAGGATTGCAAAATAGTCCTCAGTTTGGTGCTGTAATTCAGTTGTTGGGTTTTAAAAATCAAAGACAAAATGTAGAATATATGTTATCGAAACAAAGTAGCCAGACAGAGATTGAATACCGTGCTCGGTTAACTGCTGTTGTAAAAGTGGTTCGATTTTTATTAAATCAGGGTTTAGCTTTCCGTGGACATGATGAGTCAAAAAATTCAACCAGACGATGTAATTTTCTTGAATTAACAAAATGGTATTGTGATTAAGTGGAAGAAGTAAACAAGGTCATCAACTTGAATGCTCCAGGAAATAATTAATTGACTTCTCCTAAAATTCAAAAAGAAATTATTAATGCTTGTGCAATAGAAGTGAGGCAAGCTATTGTAAATGAGATTGGTGACAAGTTTTTTTCTCTTTTGGTTGATGAGGCTCGAAATAGCTCCGTGAAAGAGCAAATGTCTATAGTTTTGAGATTAGTTAATGATAATGGAGAAGTGATCGAGCGTTTTCTTGGAGTTGTACACGTCAGTGACATTTCTGCACAGACTTTGAAAAATAGCATTGATGATTTCTTTGCAATAACTGGATTATCAATTTTCCGGCTCAGAGGTCAAGGTTATGATGGCGCGTCTAATATGCGTGGTGAAGAATAAAATTGCGATCCTAATCATTTCCTTCATTCTTCACATGTAAAACTCTATTTTAGATAATTTTTCGATATTGATTTCTTTTTCATTGTAAACGTGTTTGTATGAATGTTATTTATTTTTATATTAATCTTCTAATTGTTCTAAATTAATTGCAGCTCATTGGATTTTGTCTTTTGCTCATGCTCATCAGTTATCTAAAGATTCTGATCAAGATTCTCAGCTTTGATAGAGGTATTTATCCCGTGAGTGATGGGTAATCATTCATCGTGACTGATGGTTGATCACTCTTCATTGGTAATGGACGATTACCTATTTTTTGCTATGTTATTTGTAAATTTAGAATTATAATGCTTATCCCGTGAGTGATGGGTAATCATTCCTCGTGAGTGATGGGTGATCACTCCTCATTGGTAATTGGCGATTACGTAATTCTTGCTATGTTATTTGTAAATTTAGAATTGTAATGTTCATCCCGTAAGTGATGTGTAATAATTTTTGTGAGTGATGGGTGATCACTCCTCATTGGTAATGGGCGATTACCTATTTTTTGTTATTTTTATTTATAAATTTGAAATTGTTTGAATGTTTTGTACTTAAAATGTATCTATTTTATATACGAAATTCTCAAAAAAATTTTAATGTAGTTTAGTCCTTCCAAGTTTTGTTTGCCTGTTTGGCCATTGCCACCGGCTCCTCCTTCTCCACTACCACCACCTCTCCCTCAGATCCACAATTGAGGTGGAGACGATGATGGGAAATGGGAAAGAAGGGGAAGAAGAAAAAGGGAGGTCCTCCTTCTTTTCCCAACCTGATCTGTCGAAGACTCCAACCAACCATTAAATAACAGCCGCCACAACTCATCATAGAGACACACCCAGAAAATAAATTGAAAAGAAAAAGAACAAAAGTCGAATCTTGTTTGTTTTTAAAATTTTTTTATAGCCCAGAAAGAGGAAACTGCAATTACTGTTGTAAACTGAGAAAAAGCGAGGCAAATATTTAGTGGGGTTTTTTGGGCTTTTGATCAAGGACTATTGGAAGCTGGGAATTATGGAAGTTGTTAATGGGATTGAAGAAAAAGATTATATTTTGTTGAAGGATCTTAGAATAGAATTGCCAGATAAAGTTCAAGAAGAAAATTGGGGCTTTTCTCTTTGTTTTGGCTCTACCTTAGCATCAATGTCTTTCTTTACCTTCTGCAATTCTTCACCAGGTTTTGATGTTATATAGAGTGCGTTGATGGTTTTGTTGGTGGAATAAGTCAAAATTGGTAAATTTTGTTTCTTTAGGGTGGGTTTATGTAGTATTTGAAAGTTTAATTCAATGTTGGAGGGGGAACAGAAGAGGAAAGAAAAAGATGAGAAACGGATGAGATTTGTGTAGGGGATTTTGACTTTGGTAACATGTGGGTTTTGAAGGGATGAAATCTTTGTTAGCGGAGCTGTGAAAATCGAGGACAAAGATAGAAATTGTGGCAAAATGGGTGGAGATTGAACTAGGGAAGAGGAAGAGGAAAGAACTAAAATCTTTCTACTACTGCTGCTTCTTATGGCGTTTCTTCTAGTCTTCAATGGAGGAAATTTGGATTCTGAAGCTTCTGGGGGACTTGATTATCGGCACCCATTTTTCTGGTATTACTTTCCTGGAATTCTAAAATTTCCTCCTCTGTGTCACTATACTTTTAATTCCAAAATGGTTGGTTGGTAGGGGGTTGAAGATGGAGGAAATCTTTGCTACCGTTTTTTCTTTTTACTGTAGGGTAAAAAAACGCCATTGAAATTGATTAGGTGGATGATTTCTATTGCCACTTAACAGAAAAACTAGGAAAAATGATTAAAGTTGAATGGTTTGGATAATTCGAGTATTTGGACTTAGCCTTTCTTAATTTAAGGTAAAAAACTTAAAAAATGGGAAAGTTTAATAATTATTGGCTCACTTTACTCGAATATGAATGGCTCTTTGTTCCGAAATCTGTTGCATACTAGTGCTGCGAAATACAAACTACTTTAACTTTTTTTCTTTTTTTAATAACTTATAAAATTTATTTTTTATTTATGCTCAATGTGCTGCATATATGTGGTTTGAAGATTGTGAAGAACATTCTGCGATGAAGATTATTGTATGTTCATTTTTATTACTAGTTTTAGTATCTTTTGTCCGTCACTCTGTAATTTTGTTCCTATTGCTTTATGTAAATAACTGTACGGTTGGCCCAAGCTCTCAACTTTTCTCTTTTACTATGTTAGAGAAAAAGTTTGAGGATTATTTTGATTGTAATAGCCTCGGTCTTTTTCATATCAATGATAGCGTGATATCCCAACAAAAAAAATTCAATAATTATTTATCTCTTCCAAACTTAGTTCTATAGCTTTTTTAATTTTTTTAGTCCCGACAATTTATCTTAAAAGTTTGGTTCCCCACCGCCCCGACAAAAATGTTTTTAGATAATTTCAAATTACTCCCTCAAAATATGGCCTTTTGTCATTTAAGGACTCTAACTTGTAAAGTTCTTTAAAAATTCTTTCAAAATTTAGAAAATATATCAATCAAGTCTCTCACCTTATTTCTGTGAGGTTTAAATAGTCAGCTTCCAAATTATTAGTAAATCTCACTTGGACCATTTGGGGACAAAAATGTAGATTTAAATTTTAAAAAAAGAGTTGCAAATTCATTATTTTCAAACTCTCAAATAGGGAATATTGGTAAGGATACACCTATTTGTCCTATTAGCCATTACAAAATTCAAATATTGATTATTAGACCTTATACCAATCCTAAACCAATAAGCGATCAATAAATTTTTTACTGCTAATACTGAAACTGTTGCTCTATCGATAACCAAATCGATTAAAAAAATAAGACTAATTATTTTTCGATAAATTTTAAATTCGTCTCTGAAAAAATATGGTCTTTGTCAATTGAGGATCTCGAATTGTAAGGTTCTCTAAACAAATCATTCGAAATTTAAAAACAATTATCAAATTAGTTGTGGGATGAGTACTTTTTTTTTTTTTTTTGAAAGAAAGAAATTTTATATTAAGAAGGGAAGTCTGCTATAATCACAGAGGAAATACAATCAGGTATAGAGCCATCTACCCAAAATATTGGATACTCCAAAGGGGAACCACAATTCGCTAATCTATCTGCAACAAATATTCTGACTCGGGGAAATGCTTGAAAAACTAAAAAACTATAGCCTTTACACCTCTAGCTTTTTTTTTGGACTGAGCCCAGTTTTGATTATTGGGTACTAAAGTGGCCCAAAATTTTTTTTTCCGACTCCGGCTATAACACACAATGGGTGTGCGTTATGATCAGTGCAATAACGCATACTCGTTGTGCGTTATCAGACACATAATTTTTTAATTTTTTTATTATTTTTAATGAATTTTTTTTTGTTTTTAATGAAAATTTCTTTTAGAAAAACTTATAATTGTCTAAATTTTTTTTAGTATTTTGTTTAATGAATTATTATTTTTCTATGAAAATTTGGTTTAGGAAAACTTATAATTGTATAATTTTTTTAAAAAGACTGTATTTATTATATTTAACTTATTTTGTAATATTTATATCATTTTATTGGAAAATATATTTATATTTTAACCATTTCATCGCAAATTATTTGAAAAGTAATGCTAAAGAAATTATAAAAATTTCACGCAATGATGTAGTAATTAGAAGAAATGGAAAGAAAATTTTCATTAATAGAAACATGTTTTATTACAACTATTTCAAAAAAATGTCAAACTTATACATTGCTCGGTTTGGGGTTATTACAATTTTTCCTATTATGTCCAGGCATGCGACATCTGCCACATCTTGGGGGAGAATCTGTATTTCTATAATCTATTTCCCCCTGAAATCCCTTGTCCTGTTTCCTACCCCCTTCCTTTTTAATGTTTGGAGGATAGAATGTTAAATTAAAATAAACATCCCTCCAAAAGTTCTCACTTAAGACCAGATGAAAATTCTCTTGGTAAGTTCTTCTATACGTTTGTCGCGAATATATCTCCGACACATAAATATCTGTTCTTGACCCATTTTCTCTACACACTCGAAGAACATGAGAACAAGGCAATGTATATGTTTTCCATTTTCTTCAACTGGATGATTTATTATTTAGCCGCAATGTATAGACGTTGTTTCCCGTACCAGAAACCCGGATTGGAGATCTGACCATGTATATTCCCTTTCACGGATTGTAAGTTGTAGCTTTGTGTTCTCTTGATTTCATTTCAATCCGCAAGAACTTGTCAAAAATTCGAGTTGGAAATGGATGCACACAATTTTCAGACTCTTCACGGTGTTGGTGAAAGTACTTAACTAGTTTGTTGAATATTAGTTCAACCAGGGCTTTTAAAGGTAGAACCCTAGCTTTCTTCAACACACTGTTAAGTGCTTCAGAAATGTTGGTTGTCATGATACCGTGTCTATGATCGCCATCATGCAACAGTGTCTACTTCTCTGGGTCCAACTTCATCAAGTAAATGTAAGCATCAACATTTCTTTCTTGAATCTCTTTAATTACACGGTCAAATTTTCATTGTTTCATTTCTGTTCCGACCTGCCACATGAAGCTTTTGAGGTTTGTATTTTTAAAAGTCTTCTTGAAATTTGCTTGAATACGGCGTAAGCAAAATCGGTGAACTGCAAATGGTGGTTGCCACAAAGGTTGACTTTGAATTGCAGAGAAAATACCTTTGTGGCGATTAGAAATGAGGCATACGTGGCGATCTTTGACTATGTATTCTCGCAAGTTTTTAGGGAACCAATTCCAACTCTCGGAGGAAAATTCTTATGTCCAGTTTCCTTCTCAACAAAATAGGTTTCAAACTGACTATAATGTTTGATCAGTATGTAATTTCCAAAGGTGGAATTTTTGTTGGTAAATAATATGCTAGTGATGGCATGTTCATATTGAATATTGATATTAACAAAGCTAGTACTTCAGTTTATATACTTTCTTCTATTAACTTTTGGCATGCACGTCGGCATGCACGTTGGCATGATCAGTAGCATAGGATTAGTTCCTAAATTGAGTGATAAATTTGAGAAATGTGAAATTTGAAGTAGAAAAAATATTAGCAAAGGGCCACATAAGACTGTTCAAAGAAGAATTGATTTGCTTGAATTAATTAACACAGACTTATGTGAGTTTGGAAGTATTCTTACTCAAAGAGGAAATAAATATATTATCACTTTTATTGATGATTTTTTTTAAAATTTACGTATGTGTATTTACTTAAGAATAAGAGTGATGATCTAGAGTCTTTAAAAGTATTCCTCCTTGAAGTGGAAAATCAGTTTGGGAAAAAGATTAAGAGAATTAGAAGCAATAGACGTGGAGAACATGGATCCTTTGGATTTAACTCATTGTGTTCAATCTTTAGGAATTATTCATGAAACTACTCCTCCCTATTCTCTTTCGTCTAATGGTGTGGTTGACTGAAAGAATAGAACGCTCATTGAATTAACTAATGTGCACCTAGCAATGTCAAATGGGCCAAACCGGACTGGCCCGTGCCTAAATGGCCCGGTGCGGGCTCGCTTTTTATGGGCCTAAATTATATGAATCCATATCCGCCCGTAGCCAGCCCGCGGGCTTGGATAAAAAAAAAATTAGAAACAATATTTTATCAGAATTTTAGAGACCATCTTCTCTTCTACCTTGAGCCTTCTACTTCTACGGTTCTACCCAACCCACCAAATCCTCTGAACTTTTCGCAGCTAAAAAACAAACATGCAAATTTAAAATTTATCATCAGAAACATCTACATCTCCGAATAATAAAATCAAAACAAAAAACAGTCAAACAATTACAAGTACAACATTAATTAGTCTAAGAGACTACAATCTCAACAATCAATAAGCAGTAGCACCGGAATTTTATCTTCGCCATCAATGCGTCATTTTTTCCCCTGAAATTTCCTTTTTCTAGAAGATTCACTCCAATAGTCTGTACTTGGATGATTGTGTGATAGTGTGTATTGGCGTGTGTGCGGCGCCGGTGGCGTGAGAAGAAGGGGTAAAGAAGGGAGCAAAGAGGAAGATGGGGAAGCAAGAGAGAACAGAGAAGCTTGATGGTGAAGAAGAGGAGAAGAAGAAGAAAATAAAGTGCAGCGGCGTCAGCGTGACGTGAAGAAGAGGAAGAAGAAGAGGAGAAGAAGAAAATAAAGGGCGTCGGCGGCGGTGTGACATTGAAGAAGAGGAAGAAGAAGAAGAAGAAGAAAATAAAGGGTATTGGTGGCGGTGTGATAGTGAAGAAGAGGAAGAAGAAGAAGAGGAGAAGATGGCGGCGGAAAATGAAATGAATGAGAAAGAAGAAGAGAAATGCTAATTAATTACTAAACCCTTAAAAAAAAAAAGGGCCAGTTTGCGAACTGAACCGGACCGGACAGCAAAAGCCCGCACCCAAAACGGTCCGGTCCAGTTCGGAATGATTTTTTACGGACCTGAAATTATAAATCCATATCCGTCCATATCGTAGACGGTCCAAGCCAGCCTTCTTTGCTCAGGCCCGTATTGATACTGCTATGTGCACCTTCAAATTGATTACTATGCACCTTCAAATTTGTAGGGAGAAACTATTTTATCTGCATGCCATTTATTGAATCGTGTGCCACACAAAAAAGATAAAATTAGCTCCATATGAATTATGAAAGGATATAAGGCAAATTTGGGATATTTAAGAGTTTGCGGCTGCTTGGCTTATGTAAGATTGACTGACTCCAAAATACCTAAATTTGGTGTAAGAGCTGCCACTTGTGCTTTTCTTGGATATGGTAGTTCCAGTATAGCTTATAGGTTTCTTGATTTTGAAAATAATGTTATTTTTTAATCTAATAATGTAATTTTTCATAAAGTACAAATTCATTTTAAATTTAGAAATAGTGGGGGTCAAACTACTTTACAAAATATTTTAGAAAATTCTACCTCAGTTGATTTTAGTTTTGATACTTCCCAAACTATTTCTAAATCTAGAAGAAGTAAAAGAGCTAGAATAGAGAAAGATTTTGGTCCTGACTCTTTTGTCTATAATATTGAGAATCCTACAAATTTAAAAGAAGCTTTATCTTCTTATGATGTTGTTTGTTGGAAAGAGGCTGCGAATGATGAAATAGACTCACTAATTTCAAATAAAACTTGTAAATTGGTTAGTTTACCCCCAGGATGTAAACTATTACATGTAAACGAGTGTTAGAAAAAGAAATTAAAACCTGATGGAACCATTGATAAATACAAGGCAAGACTTGTTGCTAAAGGTTTCACATAGAAAGAAGATCTTGACTTTTTTGATATATTCTCTCCAATAACGAGAGTAACATCCATTAGACTTTTAATGGCTATTGAAGCAATATACGATTTACAAATTCATCAAATGTATATCGGAACTGCATTTTTTAATGGAGATTTAGAAGAAGAAATTTATATGGATCAAGGGTTCATAGAGACTAGACAAGAGAACAAAGTGTGCAAGCTTAATAAATCCCTTTAGGGCTTAAAACAAGCGCTAAAAAATGTGGCATGAAAAATTTGATGCTTGTATGATTGCTAATGGTTTTAAGATTAATGAATGTGATAAGTTCATATATTATAATTTTTTGAGAATTTATATGTAATTATATGTCTCTGTTGATGATATTTTAATATTTGGGTGAAATATACATGTTATTCAAGAAGTCAAAAACTTTTTGCTAATCATTTTGACATGAAAGATTTGGGAGAGGCAAATTTTATTTTGGACATGAAAATTACTAGGTGTAATGATGGTATACTTTTTATCAATACCATTATATTGAGAAAATATTGAAGAAATATAACTTTATTGATTGCAAGCCTGTAACTACTCTTTTTTATTTCAGTATTCACTTATTTCTTGTAGAGAATGATCATGAGATTTTTAATCAAAATGAATTTCCTAGTTTGATTGGGAGCTTATGTTATGGTACTGATTGTACTAGACCTGATATTGCATATGCAGTAGGATTACTTAGCAGGTTCACTAGCAAGTGAAGTAGACAACATTGGCATGCTTTGGAACGTATTATGAAATATTTGTCTCGTACTAAGATATATGGATTATTTTATAACAATATCCTGCTGTACTTGAGGGATGCTGTGATACTGATTGGAATACCATGTAAGGCGAGTCTTACTCTAAACTGGTTATATTTTTACTATAGGAGGTGGTGGTATGTGTTGGTGATGTCTTAAATAGGTATATCTAAAATTAATGCAATAGGCAAGATTACCTATCACGGTAGTAATAGAGATACACTCGGATTGTCGAACTCAGAGAACAGATAAGCTAATTTCTAACCGTTTTACCTACTGTCTAGTCTGACAAATTAATATTTGAGAAATTATTTAGAAAAATACTAAGAACAATTTGTTGGACTCCGTAGGAAAAACAAAATAAAATAAAACTTACGGAAATCCACCAACAGGATCTGCACATACTAGAAAAACCGATTGGGTGGAAATTATCTCAATGTTTTGATTGTTCGTTGTGGAGGCGTTGCTTTCTACGCTTCGCCCTCTACTGGTATCCACGCGACGAACTCCTTTTCAAGCGATCGGGATGCTAGCCCCTTCTGTGTTCTGAAAACTGTTCAGAACTGATCTTGACTATCTGGTAATCGGTCGTATTTCGGAGAGAGGAGGCTAGATACTATATCGCCGTTCTAGGGATTAGGGTTTTGTTTTCTTTAATCAGATAAAGGACGGCCACCAAGAAAAAGTTAACATCACCTTTTATAGCTGTCAATATCAAAACCCTAACTGCCATCTAATGATAGTTTAATCTCGTCTGTCGATTCCTATAATCATCCAACGGTTGGATGAGTAATATTAAGTAATTAATTTCATTTATTCGATTAAATAAAATTAATTACTTATTAACTTACCAGAAAATACAATATGGAATCTAATTCCCCTTTTGTATATGTTCAACGAATTTGGACACAATCTAGATTCATTGAAAGTGGACATTATGCTCACAAGATCGTCTATGCGTGTGACCATGTAGGTTCACTTAACGTTGGCAGTGAATGAAAAATGTCCTAGACATTTATTCACAAAACATAAACGGCCTCTAGCAAGACATTATGCTTACCCAAGTTAAGTAAATGTAATAATAACCTAGTATCAGATTTAATATTTAGTCCTTTTGTCACACGATATCCTAATTAAGTATAAGGCATGGACCAAGTCATCCTTATAAAACTTAATTAACCATTTACTTGATCACCAGGCAAACTGTTCCAACAAATAATATTAATAACACCTTATTAATACTTATTTGAGCATGACCATGCATATTTTCCAGTCTTCCTTATCAAGGGGCCTATGTATATCTCTCTCTTAAAAGAGAGGGACAAATCACTTTCACTATCTCCAATATTCAAGCCATGACAAGAAAATAAGCCAACCAATAGTCATAATGATCACCTAATTAAAAGTGATGTCTGACTATGTCAAAACATATTTTCTCCCCATGCAAGAAACATTAGGTCAAAGGACACTAAATATAAATCTGAGATGAAATACTTATAACTTAACCCATGCAATATTTCTTCTTCACTTTGGGTCATGTCCAATATAATATTCTCAATATGTATTTATGAATTGATTTTATATCTCATATTCATAATCAGGAAAACTTGACCATCAATCAACTTCACACTAGTTTACAAGATGTAATAAACTAGGGACAAATAAGAATAGTATTTTATTAGCTATAAGGGTTTTACTATCAAGTCACATACTTGATGACCAAGAGCATAAAATACAATTCAAAAAATACATGCTTCATAAATCATAAATGTGAGTCAATTGGTCTTAGGGCATATACTAACAATCTCCCACTTGCCCTACCACCAATTTGATATGACTCTCAAACCCATTGACCTAGTATGACTCTCATGCTTAAGTTGTGGGAGTGGCTTTGTCAATGGATCTGCAACATTGTCATTGGTGTCTACTTTGCAAATTTTAACATCTCCACGCTCAATAATTTCTCGAATGAGATGGAAACTGCCTGAGAATATGTTTGGATCGTTGATGAGATCTAGGTTCCTTAGCTTGTGCAATGGCTCCTGTATTATCACAATATAGGTCCACTGGTTTCACAATGCTAGGAATTACACATAGTTATGTGATGAACTTTCTGATCCAAACTGCCCCCTTGGCTGCATCAGAAGCAACCACATACTCAGCCTCTGTAGTAGAATTGGCCACGGTATCTTGGTTTGAACTCTTCCAGCTCACAGCACCTCCATTCAAACAAAACACAAATCCAGATTGCGATCTAAAATCATCTACATTAGTCTGAAAGCTAGCATCCGTGTAACCATTTACAACAAGCTCTCCTTCCTGACCTCCGTAGATCAAAAACATCTATTTAGTCCTTCTTAAGTACTTGAGAATGTTTTTTACTGCAGTCCAATGCGGTTCACCAGGATTTGACTGAAATTTTCTAGTCATGCTTAATGCATACGAGACATCTGGGCGAGTGCATAACATGGCGTACATGATAGATCCAATTGCGGAAGCGTAAGGAATCTTACTCGTGCGTTCTGTATCCTCCCTTGTGGTAGGACTTTGAGACTTACTGAGTTTAACGCCATGTGACATTGGCAAGAATCCTCTCTTAGAATCTTGTATACTGAACCTTTTCAGTACCTTGTCAATATATTCACTCTGACTTAGGCCAATAAGGTTTTTAGATCTATCTCGATAGATCCTAATGCCTAGAATATAGGCTGATTTGCCTAAATCTTTCATTGAAAAACACTTCCCCAACTAAGTTTTTACACTTTGCAAAGTGGGGATGTCATTCCCAATTAACAAGATGTCGTCGACATAGAGTACTAAGAAGACTACTGCATTTTCTGTAACCCTTTTGTAGACACAAGGTTCATCATCATTCTTGATGAAATTGAATTCTTTAATTGCTTCATCAAAACGAAGATTCCAACTTCGAGATGCTTGCTTCAAGCCATAAATGGATCTTTGAAGTTTACACACTTTACTAGAATTCGAAGGATGAATAAAACCTTCAGGTTGTGTTATATACACATCCTCCAGTAGATTTCTATTAAGAAAAGTAGTTTTAACATCCATTTTCCATATTTCATAATCATAATATGCTGCAATGGCAAGTAGAATTCTAATTGACTTAAGCATTACAACTGGAGAAAAGGTTTCATCATAGTCTATACCATGAGTTTGTCTATACCCTTTTGCTACTAATCGTGCTTTGTAAGTGTGCACATTGCCATCCATGTCAGTTTTCTTTTTGAAAACTCATTTACACCCTATGGTCTTGCAACCTTCAGGTGGATCAATCAAAGTCCAAACTTGATTATCATGCATGGATTGCATTTCTGATTTCATAGCCTCTAGCCATTTGCTAGATTCAGGACTATGAATAGCATCTTGGTAGGAATTAGGTTCACCTTGATCAATAAGATCAATATTATGATCCTCAGTCACAAGAAATCCATATCTCTGTGGTATCTGAGAAATCTTACCAGACCTTCTTGGTCCTTGTGTAAAAGGTTCAGGCTTAGTATGAATACGTGAGTCCAACAAAGTATCCATACTCGGTTCAGAAATGGTCTGCTGTCCTCGAGCTTCTTCAAGATGGATTCTACTCCCACTAACTCGTTTGGAAACGAATTCCCTTTCAAGGAAAATTCCGTTCCGAGCAACAAACACTTTGTTTTCAGATGGAAGATAAAAGTAGTATCTTTCAGTTTCCTTACGATATCCCACAAACAGACACTTATCAGATTTGGGTGCTAGTTTTTCAGATAATGATCGCTTCACATAAGTATGGCATCCCCAAATTTTGAGAAATGCTAAACTAGGTTGTTTCCCGGTCTATATCTCATATGATGTCTTCTGAACAGCTTTAGATGGAACTCTGTTTAATATGAATGCAGCAGTTTCTAGAGCATAACCCCAAAAAGAAATTAGAAGATCTGTTTGACTCATCATAGATTGAACCATATCCAATAGAGTTCGATTTCTGTGCTCAGACACACCATTCCATTGTGGTGTTCCTGGTGGAGTTAATTGTGATAATATCCCACAATTTTTTAGATGTTCGTCAAACTCTTGGCCTAAGTAATCACCACCTCGATCTGATCGAAGTAATTTGATACTCCTTCTAAGTTGATTCCGTACTTCATTTTGAAATTCCTTAAACTTTTGAAAGGAATCAGATTTATGTTTTATTAGATAGACATAACCATATCTACTGAAATCATCTGTGAACGTAATGAAATACTGAAAACCTCCTCTGGCTTGTGTGTTCATTGGCCCACATACATCAGTATGTATAAGTTCCAATAAATCAGTAGCCCTTTCATTTTGCCCTGTAAATGGACATTTAACTTCATTCGACCTTGAGTCTTATGACTTTAATTAATCGCATTAATAAGTAAAACAGAATATGATATATGCGAATCCTATAATTCAATTTACTCTGATTATTATACTAATTAGAAACCTTACTATAAGGCCAATTGAAAACAACACATGTAATCAAAGCGGTAACAGATAAAATCAGTAAAACTAGTATGTACGAGGCTCTGATACCACTATTGGACTCCGTAGGCAAAAACAAAATAAAATAAAACTTACAAAAATCTACCAACAGGATCTGCACACGCTAGAAAAACCGATTGCATGGAAATTACCTCAATGGTTTGATTGTCCGTTGTGGAGGCGCTGTTTTCTACACTTCGCCCTCTACTGGTATCCACGCGACGAACTCCTCTGCAAGCGATCGGGATGCTAGCCCCTTCTGTGTTCTGAAAACTGTTCAGAACTGATCCTGACTATCTGGTAATCGGTCGTATTTCGAAGAGAGGAGGCTAGATACTATATCGCCGCTCTAGGGTTTAGGGTTTTGTTTTCTTTAATCAGATAAAGGACGGCCACCAAGAAAAGGTTTAACATAACCCTTTATAGGGTTCAATATCAAAACCCTAACTGTCATCTAATGACAGTTTAATCTCGTCCGTCTATTCCTATAATCATCCAACGGTTGGATGAGCAATATCAAGTAATTAATTTCATTTATTCGATTAAATAAATTAATTACTTATTAACTTACCAGAAAATACAATATGGATTCTGATTCCCCTTTTGTATACGTTCAACGAATCTGGACACAATCTAGATTCATTGAACGTGGACATTATGCTCACAAGATCGTCTATGCGTGTGACCCTGTAGGTTCACTTAACATTGGCAGTGAATGAAAAATGTCCTAGACATTTATTCACAAAACATAAGCGGCCTCTAGCAAGGCATTATGCTTACCCAAGTTAAGTAAATGTAATAATAACCTAGCATCAGATTTAATATTTAGTCCTTTTGTGACACGATATCCTAATTAAGTATAAGGCATGGACCAAGTCATCCTTATAAAACTTAATTAACCATTTACTTGATCACCAGGCAGACTGTTCCAACAAATAATATTAATAACACCTTATTAATACTTATTTGAGCATGGCCATGCATATTTTCTAGTCTTCCTTATCAAGGGGCCCATGGATATCTCTCTCTAAAAAGAGAGGGACAAATCCCTCTCACTATCTCAAATATTCAAGACATGACAAAAAAATAAGCCAACCAATAGTCATAATGATCACCTAATTGAAAGTGATGTTAAACTATGTCAAAAACATATTTTCTCCCCATGCAAGAAACATTACAAACATTAGGTCAAAGGACACCAAATATAAAACTGAGAAGAAATACTTATAACTTAAACCCATGCAATATTTCTTCTTCACTTTGGGTCATGTCCAATACAATATTCTCAAGATGTATTTATGAATTGATTTTATATCTCATATTCATGATCAGTAAAACTTGACCATCAATCAACTTCACACTAGTTTACAAGATGTAATAAACTAGGGACAAATAAGAATAGTATTTTATTAGCTATAAACATACTTGATGACCAAGAGCATAAAATACAATTCAAAAGATACATGCTTCATAAATCATAAATGTGAGTCAATTGGTCTTAGGGCATGTACTAACATGTTTATTGTTTTAAGGTTTCATGGATGTTGTGATTTGTTTCTGGATTATATATTTAGTTTATGGGTTTTTTTTTTTTTTTTATGTTTGATAGATGTTTTACATTTAGTTTATGAATAGTTTATATTGCTTTTGTCGGATTTTCGACATTCAAAGAGTTTCAGTTTTGTTTTTAAATCATATAAAAAAAAGTATTACCGACAGTATAGTGATGAATATAGACAAGTTACAACAAAAGTGTTGAAGGATATAGGAAAGAATTGGAGTTGTGCACTTTGAGATTGAGCTTGAAGGAAGATAAGGATGCTTCAATTGCAAGGTTCCTAAGTGGTCTCAATAGGGACATTTCTAAATCAACTAGAATTGTATCGCTATACCACTTATGAAGACATGTGTCATTTGGCTACCAAGATTGAAAATAAAAGGAAGATGATTGGTTTCTCTAAAACTAATCTTCTTTCTTCAAGAAGTATGGTGCCTAAACCTCAAGCATCTACCTACAAGAGTTGGCCTAGGAATGAAGAAACACCTAAGGTGGCTTTCAAAGATCATTCTAAGCCTATAGTGGAAAAGAAAGGAAAGTTGATCACTAATCCAACAAGTTGCTTCAAATGCAATGGTGTGGGGCATGTTGCTATAAATTGTCGTACCAAGAGGACTTTAGTGTTTAGTGAAGATTTAAATTGATGGATTGAGAAGAGTGAAGATGATTGCCAAGAAGGGATAATGGACAAGGATGCAAGTAGTGAAGAGCAAGATATTGTCTCTTTTGAAGCCGATGAAGCGGGAATGAGCTTGGTGACCATTAGAGTTTTGCCTACTCAAATCCATGAGGAAGAATCAAGCATTAAAAAAGAAAACATCATTCATACTAAATGCTTAGTGGGAGGTAAGGTGGCTAACCTTATTATTGATAGTGGTAGATGCACTAATGTGGCTAGCATTTATATTGTTGAAAAGTTGAATTTGCCTCTTATTACGCATCCTAAAACTTATAAGCTACATTGATTGAATTACAGTGGGGAAGTAAAAGTGAACAAACAAGTGCTAGCATCTATTTCTAAGGGATCATATAACGATGAGATTCATTATGATGTGGCTCCAATACAAGTGAGGCATTTGTTGCTAGGGAGTCCTTGGTAATTGATAGAAAGGCTATTCATGATGGTGTGAAGAATACTTACACTTTTGAAAATAATGGGGAACGTTCATGTTGAATCCCTTGACTCCTAGTCAAGTCTTTGTTGAACAAAAGAAAATGAGAGAAAAAGAGAGAGACTAGAGAGTGAGAAAAAGAAAAAGAGTATTGAAGAGGGAAAAAGATTTAAGGGAAAATAATTGAGTAAGGAAAAATATAGAGAGGAAAAAGTGAAGAAAGACAACAAGAAGAGTGACAGTTGCAAGGGAGAGAAAAGATACTTCTATGCAAAAGAGAGTGAGATCATAGAAGCCATTGAAAAAGAAGAGTTGGTATTACTTTTTTATTGCAAGGGAACATTGTTTCCACTGATGATCATTTGCCTTCTTTGTCTAATGCTATAGTAAATGTTATTGAAGATCTTAAAGATGAATTTCCCGAAGAGATGCTCGGTAGACTTCCTCCCTTGAGAGGGATTGAGCATGAAATTGATTTGGTACCCGGAGCGGTGTTGCAAAATAGACTAGCTTACAGAAGTCCTCCCAAAGAAACCAAGGAACTAAGGAGACAAGTTGAAGAATTTCTCTCTAAGGGATATGTAAGAGAAAGCTTAAGCCCTTTTGCCTTTCCCGTTTTATTAGTTCCAAGGAAAGATAGTACATAGCGTATGTGTATAGATTGTAGAGCCATTAACAATACAACTATCAAGTATAGGCATCTTATTCCTAGACTAGATGATTTGTTTGATGAGTTGTGTTCTCAAATATTTTCAAAGATTGATTTAAAATCGAGTTACCATCAAATTAGAAAATGAGGAAAGGGAATGAGTTTTAAACGACTTTTAAAACTAACTTTGGTCTTTATGAGTGGCTAGGCATGCCTTTTGGTTTAACTAATTCTCCTAGTACATTCATGAGACTTATGCATCATATGTTGAGGAATTTCATCGGTAAATTTGTTGTTGTCTATTTTGATGATATTTTGATACATAGCAAGACTTATGAAGATCATTTGCATCATCTTAAACAAGTTTTATTAGTTTTGAGAAGTGAAAAGTTATGTGGTAACCTTGGAAAATGTGAGTTTTGTTTGGAAAAGGTGACTTTCCTGGGTTATGTGGTGAGTTCTCAAGGCCTTCAAGTGGATCAAGAGAAAGTTAAAGCGATCAAGGAGTGGCCTACTTCCAAAAACGTATCCGAAGTGAGGAGTTTTCATAGATTGGCAAGTTTCTATAGAAGGTTCCTCAAGGACTTTAGCACCATTGCTGGTCCTTTGAAGGATGTTATTAAGAAGATGAATAGATTCAAATAGGAGGAGGTTCAAGAGAAGGCATTCAATTTATTGAAGGAAAGGTTGAGTAGTGCACTTTTGCTTGCACTACCAAAATTTTGAGAAGATGTTTGAGATAGAATGTGATACTTCAAGTGTTGGCATTGGAGGAGTCTTGATGCAAGACAAGAGACCCTTGGCTTTCTTTAGTGAAAAATTGACTAGTGTAGCATTGAACCATCCAACATATGATAAGGAGCTCTATGCACTTGTGCGAACATTGAAGTATTGGCAACATTATTTTTAGCAAAAGGAGTTTGTGGTGCATATCGATCATGAGTCCTTGAAATTTCTCAAAGGACAACAGAAGTTGAAAAAGAGACATGCCAGATAGATGGAGTTCATTAAGACATTTCCATACATTATTCGCTACAAGAAAGGTAAAGAAAACATTGTAGCCGATGCATTATCTAGAAGGTACAGTCTTATCTCTATTTTGCAAGCTCAAATTCTAGGTTTTGAGATGCCTAAAGAATTATATGCTAGTGATCATGACGTTAAGGATATATATGAGAATTGCTTGCTTGTGCGTAGTGATAAGTACTTTTTTCATGATGGTTTTTGTGAAGGAAAATTGTGTGTTCCATCTTGTTCTACTAGATTATTGTTAGTTAAAGAGGCTCATTCTACTGGCTTAATGGGAATTTCGACATTGCTAAAACTTATGATATCTTGCATGAGCATTTCTATTGGCCTCACATGAGAAAAGATGTTGAAAAGTTTTGTGAAAATTGTTTAGATTGCAAAGAAGCTAAATCTACTTCTTTGCCTCATGGTCTTTATACTCCATTAGATGTGCCTAAAGTTTCTTGGGTTGACATTTTTATGGATTTTATTCTTAGTTGGCCAAAATCTCCTAAGGGAATGGATTCTATTTTTGTTGTGGTAGAAAGGTTTTCTAAAATGGCTCATTTTAGACCTTGCAAGAAAACCGATTATGCTAACCATGTAGTAAATTTATTCTTTACTTGGGTGGTTCAGTTCCATGGAATTTAAAGAACCATTGCTTCGAACCGTGACACTAACTTTCTTAGTAATTTTTGGTGCATTTTGTGAAGGAAGCTTGGTACTAATTTTTTGTATTCTACAGCTTGCCATCTGTAAACCGATGGCCAAACAAAGGTGGTCAATGGGACCATTCGGAAACTTCTTAGGGCCATCATTAAGAAGAATTTGCACCAATGGGAAGCAGTTATTCCACACATTGAGTTTGCTTATAATTGGGCTAAACATTCTACTACTTCCTTTTCTCCTTTTGAGATTGTTTATGGTTTTAATCCTTTGAATCCATTTGATTTGGTTCCTTTACCTATAGATCATGTAGTGAGCTTTTATGGAAAACAGAAAGCGGAGTTTTTCAAGTCCATTCATGCCAAAGTGCACGAAGCTATTGTGTCTAACAACAAGAAGTTGGTGGCTAGATGGAATGTTGGAAGGAAACATGTTGTGTTTGAACCCAGTGGTTGAATTTGGGTTCATCTTCAAAAGAACATTTTCCTTCTCAACATAAGGAAATCTTGATTCCCATGGCGATGGATCATTTCAAGTTCTTGAGCATTTTAATGGTAATGCCTATAGAATTGATCTTTCGAGAGATTATAATATTAGCGCTACCTTTAATGTTTCCGATTTGTCTCCTTTTGATGTAAGTGAAGATTCAAGGACGAATCTTTTCAAGGGTGGGGTGGATGATATGAACCAGACGAGTCCATGATCAACGGAAGTAAAGCTTGGAAAGATGACTAGAGCTTAAAGGAAAAAACTAAAGCTTCAAGAAGATAATCAAGACAACCGAGAAGACAACAACATGATTTTTTATATAATAAATGCTTTGATGAGCAAAGATGGAGAGTTTAAAGCTCAAGGAAAGCATCCTAAGTTATTTACAATGTGTTCAATTGTTAAAAACCAATCAAGGGCATAACTTGGGGTAAAATTTGGCAGTGTTGGCAAGACTACACCCTACCACCGACGGCAGGGCCACACCTACCGTCATTAGTAAGATTTCTTTTTGGAACCTCCCATAAATTGGCAAACTACCACTGACAGTAGGTTCTACCTTACTGTCGTCGGTAGGTCTCGAGATGGGAATTTCTTAATCGGCCTTTTGGGCCGAATTTGTAATGCAAGTTGATTTCCCAACTTCTAATCATGGGGTTTATGAGTAATTCAAGCCATTAAACACTTGTTTAGCTAGGGTTAAGGCTTGACACATATAAATACCCCATTATAACAATTTGTAACTAACTTTGGAAGTTTAATGAATTTTTCTTAAATTCTTAAGAGAGAAACTCTCTTAGTCTCTAGGGTTCTTCCTGTTGCTTAGCTAGTTCACTAAGGCTTCATGTCCTTAGCAAAGAGCAATTGAATTTCCTTAAGTTGATGAACCTATAGAATCTAATTGATCATCTTAAAATTCCTTCTATTGATTGAGTTTAGAGTTCTTGTTCTTAATTCAATTGATTCTAAGGTGTTCTATATTGTGTGGTAGGGGTTTTGAGGTCATAGTTCCCTCAAGATTTTCGCCATCAATTTAGGAAAGAGTTAAACCTCTCAATCTTAGGTTTATGAGGCTTGCTCCTTATAGGTTTTCCATTGGAGTGTGGAGATACAAAATCCTCAAAATAGGTAATTCATAAGGAGGTGATCTTAGGAGAGATTTGGATCCAATTCATTAAGCAAAAGAGGATTTATATAAGAATCACAAGGTAACGGAACATACGTGTACAAGTAGTGTCATGACCTGTATCGTGCATTATGTGTATGATGAGGGATGCTATAGAAAAAGGGGACTGTTTTTGAAGTTTATCGATCATGTAAAGATCAAGAATTCTAACATCGGTCTCGAGGTGATCGTAAGAAGCCTCGTTGTTCCAGTTCGGGTCTTTGTCGATGGTTTTTTATTAGAATCGATAGTGATAGTATTTCTGTCGTCCCTAATCCTAAAATAGAAGCGAGACGCTATCTATCTAAAACCATCCTCACTTCTTTGACCGTGGAAATAATTGTGGAGAGGTCCTTGTCTATTTTATGAAATATATTAGCATAAAACTCTAGGACAAGGTCGGGATAATAGTTTCTAGTAAACGTGCAAATGAGATTTCCACCTAAACCACCAAAAAGAGCATGCAACCCTAAGTGTTTGATAACAGGTGCATTAAAGGATTTTTCTATGATTAGCTTAAGGGCCTCTCTGTTTGTTGTTCATTTTGAGCTGCCGTAGAGAGGCACTCCGGAAAAGGAAGAATGGCAGGATTGGTGGTGTTGAGCGTGGAATTATCAACATAAGCCCTTTTGATGTTTTGGTTCGTTTTGAGGAGGACGTGGTGGACTTTGTAGGTGCCATGAAGGAGTTAAACAAAAGATAAGATACGAAAAAGTACAAAGACCCAACACAAGGTAATCGCTAAAACAATAAACAAATAAAATGATATACTAAAACTAACACAGCCTATGTGTGCTGAAGTGTTCTATACGTCATCCGTGTGTGATGAAATGTGACACAACATAAATGAACAAAAAAACAAATAAACTAATGAACGTGAACTTTAACAACAGAATAAAATCACAAAGTACAAAACAGACTAAAAAAGAACACAATTGACAATTAAAATAACTAAACAAAAGTGGAGCAAAGGGTATGAGGATTAGTCTTCGTTTGTTTGAACAAACAAAGCGTCGCTGCAATGCATTAAGACGCGCAATCTGCCTCAAACGGTGTACTGTCGGAGCTCCGCCGAAGTTGCTGGAATGTCACAGAAATTTTTGCCAATTTTTTGCAAACATTGTTAGTAAAAGAAAGATGAGGGATGACACCAGTGTTAGGAAAGGAAAAAATATAAAAGAAGAAAAAAAAGGAGATAAATGTGACAAAGGGAGAGGGAACGTTTTGAATGGTTGAAGTAGAAAGGTGAAGGGAGGATCTTGGTGGAGTAGAAAGAAAGGGAAGAACGGAAGGTGGTGATAGTGGGTAGTGTGAGAAAGAATAGGAGACGAACAAGAAGAAGAAAAAGAAGAAAGGAAGAAAAGAAGAAGAACAAGAGAGAGAGAGAGACAAAGAGAAAGAGATAGAGAACAAACCGATGGTGGTGGGTGGGAAGGATCATCGGAGGTGGAGGGAGGTCACCGAAGAAGAAGGCTGCCAGTGTGGTAGTGAAAACCGAGAAGAAATATGGAAAAATTGAGAGGAGGAGCAGAAGAGAAAGAGGTGTGGAGCTTGGGATTTGAAAGAGAAGAATTGGGGGGAAATTGCAAAAAAAATTAGGGAAGGGGCTGAAAATCAATTGAATTGGGGTCGACTTAACCTGTTTACCCACAATTTGACCTGAACTGCAGCATAAAAACCAACCTACCACGTGGGGTAGATTGAGGCGTACTGTCTGCGATTAGTGATATGTGCCACTTTTTACTATATTTACACATGTTATTTTAATTGCTTTACGGTATTTTTAATATATAAAATGTATTATTTACACCATTTACCTCTATTCTTATCCTAGGTGCCTCTTGATGAAAAAAACAAAGAATAAAAGCGAAAATGGAGAAAACAAAGCCACTGGACCGAGGAAGGAGACCTACCGCTGACCGTAGGCCAACCTACAGCAAGTGGTAGGTCCTTGAGATCAAGAATCTTGCCAACAAAAGCCTACAGCAGATGGTAGGCTAGACCTACTGTGCGCGGTAGGTCCCGACGATCTCAAGACCCACAGGAATAGAACCCTACCGCGGACGGTAGGGCTTGACCTACCGGACATGGTAGGCTCCGTCAGCAACGGAGTTAATGCATTTTTTGTGTATTTATATCAGTTTTTACCCCTTTTTTAGGGGAGAACAATTTTAGATTTAGAGAGGAGGAATTAGGGGTGAATTTGGGCAAGAAAAACCCTCTTAATTCCTCATCAATTACGTATATTTTCTATAATTAACATCAAATTGGAGCTCTTGGAGGGAGATTGAAGCGATTTCATGGAGAAATTTTGGGTTTCATCAAGCGAATCGAGAGACAAGCTCTAGTGGCGTTCAGAACTGTGGATTCAACCTTTTTTCAGCCTAAGCTTTCTTTTCTTTTGTTACTTATCATTTCTAGAGTTGACTATTGTTAGGATGTTTACTAGATAAAATTTTTATATTGTTTGAAATAAGGGTTGAACCCTAGCTTTGGATGATATGATTTTTTTATTGAATTTCATTAAATTGATGTTTGTTTTTATGTTATTGTTCAATAACGTTTTCTTGATAATTTATTTGCACAAAATCGATTATTTCGCAAGATTGATTGAAATTGAAAAAGGAGTATGAATTTAGGGCAACTAATTGGGTAATAAGAGTTCGCAATTGGATAGATATATTATTTGCACTTTTTGGTTATTAGATCACCTAAGTTGTTTATTATATTCATAATTGGTTAGGGACAGAAGAGATTCTACTGTAAAGTATAAGTGAATATAGTGGCCTTCGCCTAGATATAGGGATTGCCCATCTTTCGTGTGATAACCCAACCTGCATTTTCAAATATCGTTTGATGAGTTTTTAATTGAAACAGTTGACAAAAGTTAAGGGGATCCTTCATTCAACTCTTTTCCTAAAATTTCATCCTTTAATTGTTACTCTTATTTATTTGTTCTTAGAAGTTTTTCCAATTTATTAATTTATCCTTAAAACCCAATTTGTAAGACTAAACATTGGTAAAGATGGTTAGTATTTGAGCCTCTACTATTCCCGAAGTTTGACAACTCGGGTGTGTCTCTAGTGCTACAATGATAGGTACATTTGTATGTTGCATTCGTCTTAGTTATACATCCCTTAAACATCAGTACACTTCTGTTTGTGCTAGAAGTTTATCGTCTGGACCTACCGTGTGTGGTAGGGTACTCTACTATCCGTAGTAGGGTTCTGTATGAACCTATAATTTTCTTCTTTTTACGATTTTCAGCCCTGTTTCACGCATGGTAAAGTCATGGATTCTTTTCAAGCTCATAATTAGTATATAGAAGGCATTCATCTCTATAAAACACCTTACAACAACAATCAAAGTGGAAAAAGAGAGACAAAATACAAGTAAATGATACAACAAATTTACAAATAGTTATATGAAATACTCCCTTCAAGATTCCAAAAGCACTTCCCGAATCATGACGATTCGAGTTTTTCTTGACCTTCCCATTCTCGATATGATGAATGGGTACCTACTTCATCAAACCTGCTTTTAATTTGGGGGAAAGAGTCTTCCTCTTTCTCTTTGATTTCTTCGGGGTATCATCCTATGATGGGTGAGTTTCCTACAAAGGCAAAGGCACTTCTTGAGTCATATGATTAATATAGAAGAAAATATCTTGACTTCTAGAAGGGGGTTAGATTTAAAGAAAATTTAAACACTATTTCATTATCCCCAACCCTTAAGAGTCGTTTCCCTTTCTCCTTATTTATCAAAGCCCTGGAAGTATGCAAAAATAGAGGTCCTATGATTAGAGGGAATTCTACATCCTCTTCCATATCGAGAATGACGAAATCTACAGGGAATACAAGGTCTTTGACCTTGATCAGGACATCTTCTATTACCCCTTAGAGTGTATAACACCTCTATATGCTAGATTAATGGACATCTTAACGGGTGTTAGCTTTCCTAGGCCTAGTTTTTTACACATAGAATATGGCACAACATTTATACTAGCACCTAAATTTGCTAATGCTTTATCAACTTGAAAACTACCAATAGTGAAAGGAAAAGAAAAACTCCCTGAATCTTCTAACTTTTGTGGTAATTTTTCCTTGTGAATAAGAACTGCCGAACATTCTTCATCAAGAGGTTTGTTAATGCATCATTAAGCTTGCTCTTCTTTGTCAGCATCTCTTTCAAGTATATAGCATACTTGGGTACCTGCAAGAGTAAATCACAAAGAGGTAAGTTTATTTTGAACTGTTTGAAAGTCTCTACGAATTTTCTCATGTTGTCTTGGCTAGTTTACAAATAAGAGCAGTCGGATGAGGAATTTTAGATTTGTACTCGACAATTACCAAGTTCTCGTTCTTCTCTTCGTGGCTTGGATCTAATGCTTTAGAGTCAAGAGTGTCGGATGATCTCACTTCTTTTTTAACATAGCTCTTCTCTTATATGATCATCACCTTTTCTTCTTTAGGAATCTTCTTATCAAATCTTACCGAGATAGCATTGACATGATCTCTCGGACTCATTTCGGTATTCCTCGGGAGAGTTCCTAGAGTCCTCTCTGATACTAATTTGACTAGTTGCCCAATATATTTCTCCATATTTTGAATTGAAGGCTCGTGGTTCCACTGGGTAGCCTCTATAGTGTTCATTTTGGTATCAGTGGCGTTCATGAACTTTATTATGAGCTCTTTCAAATTAGCTTTTACTAGTGGGGGAATTCTGCAGAGCTGCATCATAGGGTAATAGCTGAGTATGACCCCTATTCTAGAATCCTGGAGGTTGTTGTGGTCTTTCCTATCCTTGCCCACCCCAAGAAAAGTTGGGGTGATTCCTCCAACCCAGATTATAAGTATTTGCATAGGGGTTGTTGCCCTACTAGTTCCTTTGCACAAAATCTACTTGCTCCATAGGACCTCCATTACGAGGGCATTTATGATTAGGATGCCTACCACTATAGAAATCTCATAATATGACCTGCTGAGTATTTTTACTTGAAGGTTTAGTAGTCAAGTTCTCCATCTTATGTTCTTGTTAGTATATGCCCTAAGACCAATTGACTCACATTTATGATTTATGAAGCATGTATTTTTAAATTGTATTTTATGCTCTTGGTCATCAAGTATGTGACTTGATAGTAAAACCCTTATGGCTAATAAAATACTATTCTTATTTGTCCCTAGTATATTACATCTTGTAAACTAGTGTGAAGTTGATTGATGGTCAAATTTTACTGATCATGAATATGAGATATAAAATCAATTCATAAATACATAATGAGAATATTGTATTGGACATAACCCAAAGTGAAGAAGAAATATTGTATGGGTTTAAGTTATAAATATTTCTTCTCAGTTTTATATTTGGTGTCCTTCGACCTAATGTTTCTAATGTTTCTTGCATGGGGAGAAACATTATGTTTTGACATAGTCAAACATCACTTTTAATTAGGTGATCATTATGATTATTGGTTGGCTTATTTTCTCGTCATGGCTTGAATATTGGAGATAGTGAAAGGGATTTGTCCCTCTCTTTTTAGAGAGAGATATCCATGGGCCCCTTGATAAGGAAGACTGGAAAATATGAATGGCCATGCTCAAATAAGTATTAATAAGGTGTTATTAATATTATTTGTTGGAACAGTCTGCCTGGTGATCAAGTAAATGGTTAATTAAGTTTTATAAGGATGACTTGATCCATGCCTTATACTTAATCAGGATATCGTGTGACAAAAGGACTAAATATTAAATCTGATGCTAGGTTATTATTACATTTACTTAACTTGGGCAAGCATAATGTCTTGCTAGAGGCCGCTTATGTTTTGTGAATAAATGTCTAGGACATTTTTCATTCACTGCCAACGTTAAGTGAACCTATAGGGTCACACGCATAGACGATCTTGTGAGCATAATGTCCACGTTCAATGTATCTAGATTGTGTCCAGATTCGTTGAACGTATACAAAAGGGGAATCAAATTACATATTGTATTTTCTGGTAGGTTAATAAGTAATTAATTTTATTTAATAGAATAAATGAAATTAATTACTTAATATTACTCATCCAACCGTTGGATGATTATAGGAATAGACGGACGAGATTAAACTGTCATTAGATGACAGTTAGAGTTTTGATATTGACAGCTATAAAAGGTTATGTTAACCTTTTCTTGGCGGCCGTCCTTTATCTGAATAAAGAAAAACAAAACCCTAAACCCTAGAACGGCGATATAGTATCTCGTCTCCTCTCTCCGAAATACGACCGATTACCAGATAGTGGACAGTTTTCAGAACACAGAAGGGGCTAGCATCCCGATCGCTTGCAGAGGAGTTCGTCGCATGGATACCAGTAGAGGGCGAAGCGTACAAAGCAGCGCCTCCACAACGAACAATCAAAACATTGAGGTAATTTCTATCCAATCGGTTTTTCTAGTATGTGCAGATCCTGTTGGTGGATTTCCGTAGTTTTATTTTACTTTGTTTTTGCCTACGGATTCCAACAGTTCTATCATTGCTGCCAATCTAGCTACTAGGGCAGTGATAGCATCTTGTGTACTCCAGCAGGTTTGGGCTTTGATCTCTGTCCTCCCTAGGTATTGCTATTCATAGCTATTTGTTCAATGAGATCATATATCTGTTGGGCAGTCTTGTGATCTATGAAACCACCACCATGGACATCGATAAGTTGTCTTGCCCCAAATAATACTCCATTATAAAAGGACTGAATTTGAATCCCCAAGTCTAAGCCATGGTAGGGACACTTTCTGATTAGCTCCTTCCATCTTTCCCAAGCCTCATATAGGCTTTCTCCTTTTATCTGGTTTAACGATAGGATCTCGTTCCAAAGCTTGGTTGTACGACCTGGAAGAAAGTACCTTCCTAGAAACTTCTCAGCTAATGAATCTCATAAGGTAATTAAGCATGAAGGTAAGGACTTTAACCATGATTTTGCCTTCCCCTCAGAGAGAATGGGAAAAGACGAAGTCTAATGGCATCTCCTAAGACTCTGTTTATCTTGAATGTGTCACACACCTCCAAGAAATTATCGATTTGCGCATTGAGATTTTTCTCTGGGAGTCCATCGAACTTATTCTGCAACATTTAGATCATGTTCGGCTTGATCTCAAAGTTGCTTGGTTTGACACGTGGTCTGGCTATGCTTCACTGCATCCCAGTAATGGACAGTCTGTCGTAGTCTACTATTGTTTGCTCCACCATTTGTAGTGGTGGAGGTGGTACAAACAATGGATTTATCAAAGGTAGATCTTCTTGACCCTCTTCCATCTTATCAACGACAATGATGGCGTTGTTGTTCGTCATCTAGAATCGAAGAATATGGGGGGCACTCTGCAGCGAACGCTCGAGCTCTAGATCTAAAAGGACTAATTCACCCCGTTGAGCTCAGAGCATAAACTAGTTAACCTAAAACCTAAAACAGACGAACTCCAGTTAAGTTCCACAAATACTAAAGCACAATTCAAGATATAAGCCAAAAATAAACCAGTAAATGCAAGAATAATGAAGAATCCAGAACAAAACCCAAAAAAGAAAAAAAAAACAAAAAGACAAGAAAACTAAAATGACTAAAGCACAAGATAAATGGTTTTCTTTTAGTATTCATTCCCCGGCAACGGCACAAAAAACTTGATGTCTTAAATGGGTATATCTAAAATTAATGCAACAAGCAAGTATACCAATCATTATAGTAACAGAGATACAGCCGGGTTGTCGAACTCAGGGAACAGATAAGCTCAATTACTAATCGTTTTACCTAATGTCTATTCTAACAAATTACTTTTTGAGAAATTATTTTAAAGAGTACTAAGAACAATTAATTGAAAGCAATAGCAAAGAGTTTGAGGAAAAGAGTTTGAAAGGTATAACTTACGTCAACAATTTCAATTGGAAAAATCATAAAACCATGTTTGAACACCAAGGTTAGGTTATCACACGAAAATCAGACAATCCTTATCTCTAGGTGAAGGCCACTCTACCATTAACATGTAGAGGAGAATCTCTTCTCTCTCTAACTGATTATGAATGCAGTTAAAATTCAGGTGATCTAATAATCTGAAAGTACAACGAATATCTCTATTCAATTGCCAACTTTTATTATCTAATTAGTTTCCCTAGATTTGTTTTTCTTTTCCAATTCCAACCAATCTTGCGAAGTAATCGATTTTGCGCAAACTAATCATTAGAAAAACATAAATGAACAACAACCCAAAGTAAAACAAATATCAATTTGATAAAATCCAACAAAAATCACATGCTCCAAAAGTTAGGGTTCAACCCTCATTCAAACAATGAAAGTTAGCTACTAAACTACCTAACAAACTCAAATTCATAGCAGTATTCATAAAGAACAAAGGAAAAGAAAGCTGAGGATCAACAAGAGGCATTTCCCTGATTCCGAAGGTCACCAGAGCTCGTCTCTGAATCGCTTCCTGGATCTCGAAATTACTTTTTAGAAAGACTTCAATCTTTATCCAAAATCTCTAATTTAATCTTTATTAATGAAAGACTACCTAATTGAAGAGGAATTGAGAGGGTTTTTGTTGCCAATTTTGCCCTTAAAACTGAAGAATGTCTAAAAAGAGGGGGAAATTACATAAATAAAGCTTAAAAATGCATTAACTTGTGCTGCTGTCGGGACCTACTATGTCCGGTAGGTTGAGCCCTACCGTCCACCATAGGTTTCTATCCAGAGGTCCTCGAGTGCTCGACACCTATCGCATGTGGTAAGTCTAGCGTATCGTCTGTGGTAGGCTTCTGTTTATCATCATCTTTTTACTTCATTACCTACTGCGTACGGTAGGTTAGCCTACCATCGGCGGTAGATCATCTTAATTGAGCCGATAGCTTCCGTTCTCTTCGTTTTTGCCCGTTTTCACTTTTATTTTCCGTCTTCTATCGGGAAGCACTTAAGATAAGAATAGAGGTAAATAGAGTAAATTACACATCTTATACATTAAAAGCATCGTAAGAACACAAAATTAATATGTAAAAGTAGTACTATATGGCACATATCAGTTGGAAATACAAAAAATTAACTATTATAATAGCCAATTCTACTATGCAAGCTTAGTTAATTTCCCTAGCATGAGCAAGTGAGGAAGCTAATTGGCTAAGAGATTTATTGTTTAATATTCCATTACTTGGAACTTCGATTCAATCTATCTTAATTCATTGTGGTAGCACTGCTACAATGCGTAGCATAAAGAACTGTTACTATAACAAAAAAATCCAGATCTATAAGAAGAAAACATAATATTATTAGATCATATTTGAATATTGATGTTGTAAATATTGAGTATATTAAGTCTCTTGATAATTTTGCAGATCCATTGAGTAATGCCTTGGTAAGATATAAGATTTGGGGTACATCGAGGGGAATGGGATTGAAACCCAGAGTGTCATGATTCACGTATGAAGATATCCAACCCAAGGACAAGAGATCTTGTAATTGGGTTGAAAGGAAAAAATTAATAATATGGTGAACGTAAGGAAATGTACTATATTTTTCCAATCCTATGAGGACTAGTACATTATCCGACAATGATTGGAGGGCTAAGTTATTAAATTCTTAATGATAATCTGTAGTTCTCTATAAGTATAGTGTCATAATCGTAGAAGCACCCTTGACGGAGTTTACATATATAGTATGAAAGTTAGGCCACTTTCTACGCGAATAGGACTTATTCTAAAAAACACTTATGAAAAGAGAGCACAAGGTTGTAATGTGTTAGCTAATCAGCTTAAACTTTAAACTCCTGAATTATAATGTGTGTACAATAGTTTTCTCTTCCCTTAAGCAGTAAAGTTCAATAGTGAGCATACTCTGACTGGATTAAATATCGTTGTTTCAATAAGTGAAGGTTCAATGCAGAGCACACCTTCGTTATGCATAATAGTTCATCTTTGGTTGGTTTTCTCTCTCTTGCAGTTTTTTTAGTTGCAATTTTTAAGTGTTTTCTTCATGAGGAGTTGTAACTATTTTTTATGTGTTTGTTATTAAAAGTTGGACATGTTTTTTGGTAAATGAAGTGGTGAGATTATTGCTTATATATATGTATATATGTATAAAAATGTATGTATATATTATATTATGTATATATGAGAAAAATATATATTATATTGTATTATATATACATGAGTAAAATATGATTTTGATTCATTCAAGTCTAAAGCATTAATTTTTGATATTGCAACATTTGAGAGAGAATAAGAACTAGAGAAAGGTGTTCTGTTTGGGGAGCTTGAGCTTGGGCATTTTCTACAGATTGTCACAAGCTAAATGACAAAGTTGGGCTATTGTATCCAGGAGGGGACGAGTTAGTGTTATTCTATATTACACCAGTTTTAGTATATTTTGTTTACCATAGAGGGCTCGAATCTCCTTAAAGAGAGCGAGATATCGAACCTCAGCCTTGTATTCTTGTATAACATATCTCTTATTCTCTATCAAGATTATTATTTCTTTATGCACTAATAGTGTTTACATATAGGTAAAGTGAGTATGTGGAGACGAGTCTCTATTTCGACTAAAGAGAAAAGAAAATTAGTGACAACGTAGTTCTGGTCTCTATTTCATCTCTAATTTCAGAGACTAGATCCAACAGTGGATATTTTCTTTCTAACCGTAGACACGAGTTGCATATGGTAAACCATTTGTTCTCTACAAGATATCAGTCTCTATTAATGTTAGAGACGAAAGAGGCAACTACAATTTTAGAGTCACTCAAGTTTGTCTCCAATGAGGCTCCAATTTTCTATGTTATAACGCTTTTGTTGTTTGCTCTCAAGCTCGACTCTACTTCGTCCCTGTTTGGAGAAGAAAATGTTACGCCTCTAAAACTTCATCTCTATATGGAGGCTCTCCCAGAGTGCCAAAAAAGGACGCAAACTTGGTTTTTTTTCTTGTCTGATTGCCTTGTTTAGGGTCTCTCTCTCTCTCTCTCTCTCTCTCTCTCTCTCTCTCTCACTCATTAGAGTTGTAACTGCTCTCGCTTGTTTATCTTCGCATGCATTGTGTTGAGATCCATGATCTTTTGTGAACACTTAATCTTACTAGTGAGGAATTATCGATACTAGCATTCTGGAGGATGAATTATCTGAAGGAAAAGAGGAATAGTAAAATAGTCTAATTCAGAAGTTTCTCTGGAGTAGGATTCTTAATATCTGTAACTATAAGTAGGCTATGATAGTTTACATAGAATAGTGAGGAGTATTTTGTGCTGCGACTTTGTCGGAATGCTTATCATATTTTCATAAGCAATGCAAAGGTGAGCAAACATATTGTTGAGGATTGTCCATGGTACTTTGTGAACATCCTATTTTTAATGGAACCACAGAGTAAGGAATCATCTAGGAAGACTAAAAGAAAAGTCCCGTTTGCAATGGACTTTTTTGCATGGGACACATATCCATTGCTATTGTGCCATAAATTTGCAACAAAATAAATATCTTTTGCAAATTAGCAACACCTTTGCAATGCTTGCAAACATCATTGCATAAGTGCAATTTTTACCATGCACTGTTGCACAATCATTACCAATTAGCAATAGATTTGCAGAGACCTCAGAAATTTGTTGTAAAATTTTAATCACACATGCGTCAGTTGAAAATGCCTTGCACCTTTGCAACCACTTTGCAACAAATATAATGTTGTTGTGAATTTTGCAATGGATTTGCAACGAACATTATTAATTTTGAGAAAAAAAAAAGGATGGAATAAATAAAAGACTCTATCTGGTTCAAATCCATTGCCAATTCGCAAGGGACTTGCAATTGTTAATTTTTCTCATGTTAAAAAATATTTAGGTCCTCAAGCTGTTGAAAAATCCCTTGTAAAGGTGCAACATATTATATTTTTCATTTAAAAATAAACATAAAAAATAAAGTTAACTTCTTCTATTGCAAATCCCTTGCAAAATTGCTAGGGATTTGCAAAGACCAAATTCTTTTCATGAGAAAAATACTAAAGTTTATTTAAGTCATTTTGCCATTACAAATCCCTTGCAGAGTCGCAACGGATTATACTTTATCTTAAAAAACTAATACTAAAAACAAAGCTAATTTCTTATGTTGCAAATTCGTTGCAAATGTGCAAGAGATTTGCAACGGTTAATTTTTCTCAAGAGAATAAAATTAAAATATATTTACATCCTTTGGTTGTTGCAAATCCATTTCAAAATGGCAACGGATTTTCAACAGTCAAATTTTTTTAATGGGAGAAAACTTAAATTTACTTAAGTCATTATGTCTTTGCAAATCCCTTGCAAAGTTGTAACAGATTAGTAACATATTATATTTTAGCTTAAAAATAAATGTTGAAAAAAGTTAATTTCTTTTGTTGCAAATCGGTTGCAAATTTGTATGGGATTTGCAACGGTTAATTTTTCTCATGAAAAATAAAACTAAAAAACATATTTAGGTCCCTAGGCTGTTGCAAATCCCTTGCAAAGTTGTAACGGATTTGCAATGGATTGTGTTTTTTATAAAAATAAATATAAAAAATAGTCTTTGTTTTTCTATTGCGAATCCATTGGGAAATTGCAAGGGTTTTGCAACATGCCATTGTTTTTGTGAAAAAACACTAAAATTCATTTAAGTCATTATGTCTTTGAAAATTCCTTACAAATTTGCAAAAGATTTGCAACAAAGATTATATTTTATCTTAAAAAATAAATATTGAAAGAAAAGTTAATTTGTTATGTTGCAAGTTCGTTGCAAATATGCAAGGGCTAATTTTTTTAATGAGAAAAAAAATGTATTTAGGTCCTTAAGCTATTACAAAATCACTTGCAAGGTTATAACGGATTTGCAAAATAAAGGCAAATTTGCAAGAAACTATGTTTTTCTAAACTTTCCTTGCAAACGAAGCTTTTTCCTTGTATTGAAATAATGAAATGAATAACAATCCATTCAATTCAAATTTCTTGAAATTTACTTTCCTTTGGAATAATTTTGAAAAAAAATGATAATAATAGTTAATATGTATCATACATATTTGCATGAAAATTAAAAAAAAAATAAAAATAAAAAATCCTGCGTGGCACACCTATGCTATTTGGCGTCCATGTATACACCTTCTTATTTTCTCTTTCTATTATATTCTAAAAGAAAAGAGATAATAATGAATTTGATAAACATAATAATTAAAAAGTTTTAATTTGATAATAATAATTGAAGAGTTTTAATTTAATAGTTTGCTTCCAATTCACACTACTACTACTTCTTCCAATTCACGAAACTACTACTTCTTCAATTTCTTTTAACTTACAACGTAACTTCATCATCTTTTTTTTTCCTTAAATTCGTTATTTTTTGTTTCTTTTTTATTCATACCATAATGTTGTTGGTGTTACTACTGATTAAAGTAGACAATCCAGGATACAAATCTAGGATACTCCCTAATCTCAACTAGATTCTGATAAATATCTTTGTATCTATTTCCTATAATCCTTCTACTATCATAAATACTCATTATGAACATTTCTGCTCACAAAAACATTTTGCTCCTGTTCTGCTTTACGAACCATTCCGCTCCTAGAATGTTCTGCTCCTGCCATGGCATCTTCATCATCATCAGTCGGTAAATTATTTTTTGGTTGACCTTTTATTGTTTTATTTAGTTTTTGTAATAGTAAATAGAAAAGAATAAGGGCAAATGGTAAATAGAAGATTATTGTAATAGTAAGTAGTAGACTAATTATCTACTTACTATTACAATAATCTTCTATTTACCATTTCCCCTTTTGTTTTCTATTTACGATTAGAAAAACTAAATATATTCTGAATGCACATTATAATCTAATATACATTAATCATAAATGATATAGGAAATTCAAAGTGAAGATGTGTGGATAACATATGTCCGAAAGAGTTCGATGGTCTCCTCATGCTCCGAGACCTGATAAAGAAACACGATAAAATTAAAGAACAAACAAAAGACTTGGGAAAACATTATAAAGATATCTTATAAATTTTTAAGAAGTATTTGGAAAACAAAGAACAAGGTTTAATTTATGATGTTTACAAATAGATCCTAAGAAAGTGCAAGGAACTTGAGTCGTACTGTAAACAAATGTCCAAATAAAAAAAAGAAGAGTATGAAGCATATGCTTCATTAGTTGAAGAGATCGAAGCGTAGATGAACAGTGCGTAGTATCTTTTATTTTAAACAAAATTATATGTTTTTCATTTAGTTATTTTATGTTTTTCATTGTGATATTTATTCTCTAGCTTCTTTTGTATTAATTTCAGTACTTAGTGGAAGTATGGCTTTATATTTCAGTTACAAGCAATAATATTTTCATCTTCTAAAGTAACTCAAAATTTCAATTTAGCTCCTTGCTTTAATTGAAAAATGATCCAATGTCATCAACCAAAACAAATAAAATCATATATAAAAGCGAAAAAACATATTGATATTTCTTTTAAAATTTAACTAATAAATTGTATATCTTAAATAATGTAAGTGAAATATTCACCATAATCAAATAATAGGAAAAATATAAGGCATTGCAAAAATGCAAAAAATTCACTCAACCTAAACCATTTTGCCTATATATACATATTTCTATATCACATAAACAGTGCTATCCTACAGAGCAGTTGGTTGAATAAAGTGGTTGGTATATTCAAAGCATCAAAATAAATCTTAGATTTCAGAGCCTTAATTATAGAATTTACTCAAATGAATCTTAGTTTTACTGAAAAAGAAGCAATCACAAAGAATGCCTACAGTATTACAGGTAATTATATGCTTCTTAATTGTACCAAAAGTCCATAAAATGAAAATATCTAAGGAAAAAAGTTACTAGATCGGGGTGTAAATGCAATGAATGTTTAATTTTTTCTTCATGAAATTTCGTTTAGGAATCACACATATATATATGTGTGTAAATCAACTTAGTTCTTTCACTGGCTTGCTATCTGCAGTTTGCAAAAATAAGATTCTTAGCAACCTTTGATTCACTTCTCTCAGGTCATAACGGCTATTTGGTGCTGAGGATTACCCAATCCCATCTTCTGGGATCGGAGTAAGGACCTTTATGAGCCAATCGGTAGGCTCACTAGTCAAGAAATGATAGAGAGCCACGAAATGGCTTCCTTTCACTCTTGGATATTGATCTCGGCGTGTCGATGGAGGCAATAGGGACAATGGAAGCTGAACTAGGGCACTTGTAAATATTTATACACACATATACGTATATACATATATATACATATATATACATATACATATATATGTATACATACATATATATAACAAAGGAATACTACGTGGCACAGTTTCGCTACTTGGCATCCAAATGGACACCTTCTCATTTTTCTTTCTATTCTAGTATGAAAAAAAGTTATTGTAATAATTTTGATATAAATAATAATTAAAAAATTTTAATTTGGTAATGATAATTGAGTAGTTTTAATTGAATAATTTGATTTAAATTCACACTACTGCTATGCTTCAAATTTTCGAAATTACTACTGTTGAAGTTGCTGCTTCTAATTTCTAAAAATTTTGCACTCATCCTTGCCACTTTATGTAATAAAAAAAAAAGTGATATTTGCTTTCAATTCACTCTACTACTACCAAAATATTTCTTTCAATTCACATTACTACTACTACTACTACTACTACTACTACTACTACTACTACTACTACTACTACTACTGAACCTCATCCCTAATCTAAATTTCTTTGTACTTGAATGTAACTTTATCATCATCTTTTTTTTCTTTAAAATCGTTATGTTTCTTGTTTCTTTTTTATTGGTACCATAATGTTGCTCATGTTGCTACAGATTGGAGTAAAAAATCTTGGATAGTCCCTGATTTCCACAAGATTATGATAACGATCTTTGTATTTATCTCCTACAATCTTTCTACTACTATAAATACTTATTATGAACATTTTTTCTCATAAAAATATTTTGCTCCTATAACCGTTTTGCTCTTAGAAAAATTTTACTCCTAGAAAGTTATGCTTGTACCATGGCATCTTATCATCATCGCTCAGATAATTCATAATAATCTGCTATTTACTGTTATAATAATCTTCTACTTATCATTCACCCTTATTTGTTCTATTTACTATTACAAAAACTAATTATATTCTCAATACACATTATAATCTAATAGACAATAATCATAAATGATACAGGAAATTTGAAGCAAAGACGATTGGACAACATACCTCCAAAATAGTTGGATGCTCTCCTCATACTCCGGGACCTGATAAAGGAGCACAATAAAGTTAAGGAACAAACAGAAGACTTGGAAAAACTTTACGAAGATATCTTAAAAAGTTTTAAGAAATATTTGAAAAAACAAGAACAAGCTGTAATTAATGAAATCGACAAATGGAAACTAAGAAAGTGCAAGGATCTCCAGTCGTGGTGTAAAAAAGCGTCCAAATCAAGAAGGAAATAATATGAAGCATATGCTTCATTAGTTGAAGAGATCAAAGCTAAGATGAACAATTCATAACATCTCTTATTTTAAATGAAATTATATGTTTTTCATTTAAATATTTTATAATTTCCATTATGTTATTTATTCTCTAGCTTCTTTTGTATTAATTGCAGTACTAAGTAGAAGTGTAAGCAAAATATTGACCACAATCTAGTGACATGCATAATACAAGTCACTGCATAAATGCAACAAATACACTCAATCTAAACCATTATGCCTATATATACATATTTCTATATCATATAAACAGTAACATCCTACAGAGCAGTCAGTTGAATAAAGTGGTTGGTATATTCAAAGTATCAACATATAAAATAATTAGATTTCAGAGCCTTAGTTATAGAACTTACTCAAACGAATCTTAGTTTTAGTGAAAAAGAAGCAATCAGAAAGAATGCCAATAGTAATTCACTTAATTATATGTTTCTCAACTATACCAAAAGCCAATAAAATGAAAATATCCAATGAAAAGAGTGACTAAACTAGGGTGGAATTGCAACGAATGTTTAATTTTTTCTTCAAAAATATTGTTTGGTAAACATCATTATATATGTCAATATATACATATATATGGATTTTACATGGCATATTTCGCCACTTGGTGTCAACATGGACGATTTTTTTTTTTTTTCTATTCTATCATAAAAAAGGAGATAACAATGAATTGAAAATAGATAATAATTAAAGAGTCTTAATTTGATAATGATAGTTAAAGAGTTTTAAGAATTTGTTTCAATTAACACTACTGCTACCTACAATTCTCGAAACTACCAATACTAAATTTGTTGCTTCCAATTTTCGATAACCTTGCACTCATCCTCGCTTGTTTATAGAATAAAAAAAAAAGTGATATTGCTTCCAATTCACACTACTACTGAAAACATTTTCTTTCAATTCATCATACTACTACTACTACTACTACTACTGAAACTCCTCCCAAATCTCAATTTCTTTTCATTTAAAGGTAACTTCATCATCATTTTTTTTTCACGTAACTTCATCATCATTTTTTTTAAAATTTTTATTTTTTGTTTCTTTTTTATCTGTACCATAATGTTAATGAAGTTACTTTTGATTGAAGTAGAAAATCTATGATACAAATCTAGGATACTCCCTGATATCTCTAGGTTATAATAAACATTATTGCATCTATCTCCCATAATCTTTCTACTATTAATAATACTCATTATGAAAATTTATGCTCATAGAAACGTTTTTCCATTACCACTGTTCTGCTCTTAAAACCATTCTGCTCCTAGAATGTTATGTGTTGTTTTAAACGAGACTACTCTAAAATACCCTAATAGGCAAGTGCACCTATGAAAAGTAGTAAGGAGAAACTCTCGAGTTGTCGAACAATGGGCAAGAAAAAGCTAAATTACTAGCCATGTTCCTAAGGTCTGATCACTAAAATGGGTTGAAGAGATTTTTTTTTTTTTTAAAACAAAAGAAACAAAGACAAACTTAAGTTAAACTATGCAAATAAAGAAATAGTGACTCGATTTAAAAATAACGTTTATAAAAAGGGTTTGAATGATGGAATCTCCCTAACTATGTATGCTACTTTGATTTGTAAAAAGAATATGAAAAAGATGAATGAAAGAAAAGATTCGGTCTCATGCTATCCTCAAGTAATCCCTATCTCTATGTGAAAACTGCCCTGTCGGATAATCTTCAGAGGAGAATCTCTTCTCTCTCTAACCAATTATGAATGCAATAAGGTTGAGTGATTAATGACGTAAAAGCGCAAACCGCATCTCTACGTGATTGCCAACTTCTAAGGTTCAACTAGATGCCTTAGATTAGTGTTCCTTTTTAAATTCCCATAAACCTTGAGCTAAAAGTGATCTCGCGATAATCTCCCAAGCAATTAAACATAAAAGAACGACAATGCCTATAAAATCAAACATAAATTTTATACACTTTATCCAACTCAAGCATAAACATCATCTAAAATTAGGTTCATCACTCATTCAAACAAAAGAAATTAGCTCTTGTTCATACTTCGATAATCAAATCTAACACTAGAAATCATTGAATTATAAAAGATAAAGGAAACCTCATGATTTAATTGAAGTTCCACAGCTTCGTCTCCCCCAAACTCTTCTCTCGATTTCACTTGAAGAATCACGAAGTTGCCTCCTTGAGAAGTCTTCAATTTTCAGTCTTCAACCTAATGTAGTGTATAATTTAAACAATCAAACTAACTATAATTGAATTTTGAGAAGAAAAAAGAGGAGAATTGTTCAAAATTTTCGCCCCTAAACTTCTCCCTAAACCGTATATATGAGAATCCTATAAAAATGAGCTAAAAATTACATTTAAATCCATAAAAACACATTACATCTGTTGCAGTCAGGACGTACCACCAGCAGTAGGTCGACCTACCGTCCGCGGTAGGTTGCTATCCAGAATCCACAAAAACCTTCAAGACCTACCAATGACGGTAGAGGTAGCCTACTATTGTCAGTGGTAGAGTAGCCTACCATAGGCGGTAGGCTACTGTCTTCAATGATGGTAGCTTTCGTGCTCTCCATTTTTGTTTTATTTTAGTCAGTTTTGCTTCCTTTTTCACTTGTATTCTTCAAACTTTTCTTCGGGAAGTACTTAAGATAATATGAAAGGGAAAATAAAGTAAGATATACATTTTATCTACTAAAAAATCGTAAAATGAAATAATTAAAATATAAAAGGAACGATACTTAAGCAAATATCAAATACTCTCACACTTATCTGTTGCTTGCCCTCAAGCAACACCAAAATTAGACAATACAAAAACAGAGAATCATGCAGCACTCTGGCTCAACAAAGATTACAGAATGAAAGGACAAACTTAATTTCCAAATATTAAGGAACCTAAAAAAAATGACAAAGACAAAATTGAATTAAAATGTCACTTCCACAGGGTATATGATCACTTAACCACATAAAGAACTCTTGAAGGACAAATCTCAAGGAAAAAAAATCCCACCGATATCTCACTTATAGGCTTACGAATCAATGATGTGTATATGTGTGTGATTTTCTTGTGTGATTATCAAGTGATTAACACAGTGATTTACTTTAGTGGCTACTGCACCAAGCAACTCATGGTCTCCGATACTTTTCTGCTCCAAGTTCTACCATAAGTTGTTCCCGGATTAGGTAGGACTTTCAAGCTTATAATGTTAGACTCCGGACATAAAAGTTTTATAACAAAGGAAAAGGAAAAGCAAAGGAAATCAAAATAGAGGCAATGCAACCGAAAGGGGAAGAAATCAAATATTATCAAAAACTTTCCAGCCGCTTTCGCTCATTCTCATTCACCTCTGAACACTTTACCTGGCTAATACTACACCCAACCCTCCAAAAATTTTCCAAAATCCATTAATCATGTACACTCAAGGAAGTTTGTAAATAAGAGAAAGAAGCTCAAAAATTTATGGAGACAAGGATATAGAAAATCTAAGGTAACCATTCTCTTTTTTTTTTTTTTAACAAATTTATTTTTCTTCAACAGTTTTCTTCTTTTCTTTTCACAATGATTGAGGATAGTCATGCATTTCTTTCTTTATTCGAAGAGAGCATGTACTTTTCATAAAATCTTCATAACACTTTTGCTTCCTCTCTTTTCATTTCCAAATGAACCTTGCTCACATAAATGCACAAAGTACCCCTTTTTGTTCACAATTCCTCTTCTTCAATCAAATACCTCCACACTTCTCTGTTATCCTCATTTAAAATGGCTAAAAATTTAAAGACCATTAGCTCAACGAATTGAAGGTTTCATATAATGTTACTTTAAAAGAAAAGAATAGAAGGGATCAAATCCTTCGCATGAAGGCACAAAAAGGGTACTAAATTAATTTCAAAAGGTAGTCACAAACGGTTCAATGAAGGCCGAAGACCATCATCTCTGGGACCCACTTAGACTAGACCTTTTCACTTGAAAGTAAAGAGAACAAGTGTGAAGGCAAAAGCTCGAAATGCAATCACTATACTAATCCCCTAATATTCCAAGCGTTCTAATACTAACCGACATTTGCAAGTGCATAAAAACTGTTGATTTCATAAGAATGTCAAGCAAGTGTGGCTTTCAATTCAATAAAATCAAATGCCTTTTTAAGTTCCTAAGGGTTTTGCAATTGAGATCCCCATCGGTTGTGTAAAAAGAAAATTTTTTTGGATTTTTAAATTTTAAAAACATTTAAAGACTAAAAGAGGAAAGTAAAAAAGGAAATCTTCTGGTATTTTTAGAATAGGAAACAAAAATGAGACTTTTTAAATTTTTTATAAAATAAAAAGAAAAGGAAAGAAAGATATTTTTGGGATTTCCTAGATATCTAAGTTTATTGCTTTTTAGATGTTTGAAAATAAGACAAAAGTTGCAACCAGAAAATGACCTAAACATATAGAAATGTCCCCACACTTTAAACTACATTGTTCTTTATGTGGGGGCCAGGATCAAATGCAAACATCAAACAAAAGAAAAGAACAGAAAACACGTAAAAGTATTCGTGGAAAGTCATCACAAATATACTAAACAGGCCAGTAAAAAGCGGAAGCAATCCCCACAAAGAAATAAAACACAAGAAAAATAAAAAAATAAACATAAAAATCCATAAAAACAAACTATAGGGAAGCAATCCTTTGTAAAATAAAAAGAAAGTAAGAAAATCAGAAAAGTATACAAAGGAGAGGGAAAGGAAGACTTCCTTATTGGGACCCATGTTCATGGTGCAGCTACCACCGGTATCCTAATTTGGCATAAATTTGCTACACAACCTAGCCAACATAACCTCCTGGTAATATGTGGATTCCCTCTAATGTGCCAACTCATCTGCATATCGGCTAGTAGAATCAACGAGTTCCACCAATTGAGCGCCATGAGTGTCCTGTGTCATGCGGAACTGTGCGAAGACGTCCCGCATTCTCCATCTGAAAGACGTCCATGGAGACAGCAGGAGGAGCATTCTTGTAGGAAGGATCGTAAGATTCGTCATCATCAGAGGACTCATCATCCATCGGCTGCTGTGAGGAGGATCCCCCGAGGCCTGTCTGAAATGTCTTCTTGATACTTCAGAAGCCGAAGGCGTTCTAGTCCCTCAGTCGATCCTCTAACCTCGGAGCTCCTTTTTCTACTTATCCCAATCATACCCAAAATTCTTGAACGTATCGAACGTGATAATCTGGGACCGCCTAGTCGCCTAGTTAACTCTCGTCTTAAACTTATAAAATCAACGTTAAAAGATTGAACGACCCGAGAGAGTACAACAGGATAACGATACACGCGGGTTTTAGTCATATCACAAACCGTATTTCTCGTTGCATCTATTATTAATGAAACGATAGAAAAAAGAGACTGGTTCTATATTTTTTCTATCACATAAAGATCTAAAATTCGAACCTTACTCTGCCCTCCCTTTTTTTGTGTTGAAGGTGGGACTAGAGAAATAGGCTAAGACTCGAGGAAGAAGGTCGGAGAAATCACTCCCAGTGAAGAATATATTTCTTATCACTCGGACGCGGATGGATCTGAAGGTGATTTATGATCGCCTCAAAACTGCCCGGGTCCTCTTGGATAGATTTCCTATTAGAGCCCATGGTGGCAATGTTTCCCTCATCTCTAATGCTTAGGATTGATTTTAGACGGGTCCCATCCAACATAATCCTAACTGGTTCATTGTGGGAAAGATAGTTTGAAGCGTTCTATTAGTCTTATAGAACATGTTGGAATGGAATTCTCTGACAAGATGGAGATAGTAGTCACCCAAGAGGTGAAGGAGAGGTTCCTACACTAATTACCAAAGAGAATAGTCAAGCTAGATATTCTGGAACATGCTCGTCAAAGGATTTTTCAGCTATCATTTTTAATTTGTGCTTATCAGATATTCATTTTTGACTCGCAATAGATATTCTATCAAGTTAGGGAAGAATAGCTAGATTTTGGGTAGGTTTGGCTGCAGGTGGTTTGGCTGCAGGATCATCGACTCAAGCCTATTTCGAAGTGTTTGTGAGTTTAAGAGGTGGCAATCAGCTTTTTGGGTGGCATGATGATAGGACAACTACAACACTCACCAATGCAACAAACAAACATACAACAAAAGCAACACAAATACAATCACGAGATCAACGAAATAATCACACAATTAGTAACGAGAAGGAACTACATGTAGCCTGTGTGTGAAAAAGTGATCTAAGTGTTGCCCGTGCATGATAAAGTTTAGCAAAAGAGAAACTAACAGGAAGCACAACAGATACCTAAAAAACTAAAATTTGAATAATAGAAAACAAAATTATGTTTATTGTTTAAGAAAAAATTACACTTCACAAAATAAGTAGAAACAAGCATAAGAGTTAGAAGCTGCTATATTGATGAGCACAAGTGACTGCCTCAAATTTCTTGCCATCGGAATCTTTATCGGAATGTCACCGAAATATCCCTAGAATGTCCTACACAAAACATGAGCAGAGGAGAAGAAAAGAAATACAATTAAAAGAAAAGAAACTGAAAAAGAAGGAAAAGAAGGAAAAGGGGAGAAGGAAATTGTGGTGGTGACAGTGTTGTCATGTTATGGTGTGGAGGGCTTGGCAGAGAGACAGATAAGAGAGAAAGAGAGGGGAAAAGTGGTAGTGGTGGAAGAATGAGAGGAAAAGAAGAAGAGAAAGGGAAATCCGAGAGGGGAAGAGTGGAGGTTGGTGGGTGGCGAATTTTTGTAGAAAAATGGGGGAAAAACAAAGAAGAGAAGAGGAAAAGAAATAAAAAGAAAAGAAAAGGGAGGACGTGTTCAGATTGACTAGAGTTGGTGCCAGAAAAGACGGAAAAAAATGGAGGAAAACAGACAGTAACGAGAAGGGTGGAAAGTTAAGGAATTAGAGACTAGGGAGGTGATTTGAGGGAAATTGAAGAAACTTGGAGAAGAAGCTCTAAAAATTAGGTGTAAAATCCATTAACCCAACCCCTTTACCGTTTGTCCTACTTCGGATCAAACCCACGGCTATTGATGGATCCTACCTTTGGTTGTAGGTAGAGGCCTAACATCCGCGGTAGGCTTCTGTTCCATCTTGTGAAAATCATCCTCCAACCTAACGTCGGCGGTAGGTGTGGCCTACCATTTGTGGTAGGTTTCTGCCTCTTTCTGTTTTGTGAATGCCTAACCCTACCGCTAGAGTACCCTACCTTCTACGGTAGGGTTTATTTCAAACTTTAGATTTGTTCGTTTTATGATTTCTCAGCTCCATTTCGTGCCCTGTAAAATCTGGTATCCCTTCTAAGCAACCAACCTTTGTTTACTATGAACTCAAACTCCCATAAACACCTTATCATGAAAACGGACAATCAAGAAAATGAAAGATGTTCGGGAAAACATAAGAATACAAGTATATAATTACATTATACAAAAGCAAAAAAGAAGCCAATCTCACTCATTATGGAGAACAAAGCAAACGTTTTGAAGGGTTCCCACCTCCTCTCCAAAATATGGCATAAAACGATGCCCATTTACATTAAAAGTGCCTCGTGTAAGTTGTGTTATCGAGATTTTACTGTAAAGGAAGACCTTACTCACTATAAACAGTCCGAACCATCAGGACTTTAGCTTCCTAGTAAAGCGACAAAGACGAGAGTTATAGAGGAGTATGGAGTCTTCTTCTCTGAACTCTTTCTTAATCAAATCGTTACGTGCCACCTCTTCGTCTTTTCCTTATAGATGCTTGCACTCTCATAAGCTTTGAAGTGCCATTCTTCATGCTCATTAATGAGTTGAATGGTCGAATGCACTCTATGTTCAACATCTACAGGCATATGACAAGCTTTTCCATTTATCAAACGAAAATGAGTGGAACCTATATGGGTTTTATAAGGGGTTCTATACGCCACAATGCATCATCGAGTTTAAGAATCCAATCATTTCTAGTGCTATCTTTTCTAAAGTCCTTTTGATTTCCCTATTAAAAGCCTTTATTTGGGCACTAGTCTGAGGATGGTAAGGTGTAGCCATTTTATACGTAACTTCTAAACGTGAAAACACCTTTTCAAGCTGTTAGTTACCGAATGGGTACCCCTATCACTAATTATGGCCCTAGAAATGCCAAAACGAGAAAATAATTTCTTTAAAAACTTTACTACAACTCTGTCATCATTTGTAAGTAAGGCTTGAGCCTCCATCCACTTAGAAACATACTCAACTGCCACCAAAATACATTCATTATCAGAGGATGGGGGAAAAGGCCCCATAAAATCGATTCCCTAATAGTCAAATACTTAACACACTTGAAAAATAGTTAAAGGCATTTTATTTTGTTTTGAGATATTATTTGAGCATTGACAACTATCACAAGTCATGAAACACCTCTTGGCGTCTTTGAAGAGAGTGGGCCAATAGAAACCCGACTCTTGTACCTTTAAGTTTGTGAGTAAGCCACACATCTCTGGATGATTTAATCTGCACACTGACGAAAAAGATATGGATCCTCCCAAAGTAGTGCTTCAAGTCCGCAAAAAACTTCATATTTGTTGTGATGTACCTGCAAGCATAACATTTGAAACAAGATAGTCAGCAATGCCAGCATAACAAGGGAAAATATCAATAATAGTATGGCAGAAAAGAAGTTCATTTGGGGAAGTATCATTCATGCTTCCTTTCTCCAAAAGGTCTGAAGCCAGGATTCTCTAATCTTTAGAGATGATCTGTAGCCAGATTCTCGGCTCCCTTTTTGTCCTTCGTTTCCAAATTGAACTCCTGCAACAAAAGTACCCATCTAATAAGTCTAAGCTTGGCGTCGTTCTTAGATAACAAATACTTAAGAGTAGAATGGTCAGTGTATACAATGACTTTAGAAAAACTGAGATAGGGACGGAATTTATCAAACGCAAATACTATGGCAAGGAATTCCTTCTTTGTAGTTATGTAGTTTGCTTTAGCGCCCATCAAGGACTTGCTTGCATAGTGAATAGGCTGAAAGTACTTACCCTTTCTTTGGCCTAAATTTCCCCTATAGCAAAGTCACTAGCTTCACACATTAGTTCAAAAGGGAGTGACCAATTTTGAGAAACTAAGATAGGAAAATTGGTTAGTTTTTTCTTGAGCAATGAAAAGCATTCAAAAAATATCATTCAAATGAAAAGGGTCATCTTTCTCAAGAAATGCATTAAGTGGTTTTGTAATTTTAGAAAAATCCCTATTGAAACTCTAAAAAACCCAGCATGCCCTAGAAAACTCCTCACCACTTTCATAGAAGAAGGGGGAGATAACACTTCGATTGTTTCAAAGTTGGCCCTATCGACCTCATTGGCAATTTCATATATTTTATTCCCTAGGACTATTCCCTCCCTAACCATGAAATGGCCTTTCTCCCAATTCAAAACCAAGTGAGTTTCCTCACCTTTTCAAAACTTTTTCAAGATGATTTAAGCATGCATAAAATGAATTGCCAAAAATAGAAAAATCATCCTTGAAAACTTCCATAATTTCCCGCAGTAGACCTTAAAAAATGGCAATCATGCAACGGTGAAAAGTAGCAGGAGAAATACAAATCCAAAAGGCATACACTTGTAAGCCAATGTATCTTACGGGTAGGTGAATGTGTTTTTTTGCTGGTCCTTTGGAGAGACGGGAATCTCAAAGTAGACATAGAATCCATCGAGAAAGCAGTATGAATAGCCTGCCAACTGTTCCAACATTTGATCGATGAACAGAAAAGGGAAATGATCATATCAGGTGGCTTCATTTAGCTTCCTATATCAATGCACACCCCTAATCTAGTGATGACTCTAGTTGGTATAAGCTTATTCTTCTCATTGAGGACCACTGTCATACAGCCTTTCTTTGACACGATGATATGAATCTTGTTGTGCAAAGATCAAAAGCCTTCAATTAAACTTCCCAAGAAGCTTTTTGCCTTCAACAGGACTTGAATACTCCCCATTCTCAAGAAACTCCTAGCTAATTCTTAGGACCTCTTGAACCCATGTTGAATATTTTTTCCTTCATAAGCCAATTCAATAGTAGGATTGTTTACCCACCATCTAATTGTTAGTATATGCCCTAAGACTAATTGACTCACATTTATGATTTATGAAGCATGTATTTTTGAATTGTATTTTATGCTCTTGGTCATCAAGTATGTGACTTGATAGTAAAACCCTTATAGCTAATAAAATACTATTCTCATTTGTCCCTAGTTTATTACATCATGTAAACTAGTGTGAAGTTGATTGATGGTCAAGTTTTACTGGTCATGAATGTGAGGTATAAAATCAATTCATAAATACATATTGAGAATATTGTATTGGACATGACCCAAAGTGAAGAAGAAATATTGCATGGGTTTAAGTTATAAGTATTTCTTCCCAGTTTTATATTTGATGTCTTTTGACCTAATGTTTCTTGCATGGGGAGAACATATGTTTTGACACAGTCAAACATCACTTTTGATTAGGTGATTATTATGACTATTGGTTGGCTTATTTTCTTGTAATGGCTGGAATATTGGAGATAGTGAAAGGGATTTGTCCCTCTCTTTTTAGAGAGAGATATCCATGGGCCCCTTGATACGGAAGACTGGAAAATATGCATGGCCATGCTCAAATAAGTATTAATAAGGTGTTATTAATATTATTTGTTGGTCAGTCTGTCTGGTGATCAAGTAAATGGTTAATTAAGTTTTATAAGGATGACTTGGTCCATGCCCTATACTTAATTAGGATATCGTGTGACAAAAGGACTAAATATTAAATATGATGCTAGGTTGTTATTGCATTTACTTAACTTGGGTAAGCAATAATGTCTTGCTAGAGGCCACTTATGTTGTGTGAATAAATGTCTAGGACATATTTTGTTCACTGCCAATGTTAAGTCGACCTACAGGGTCACACGCATAGACGATCTTATGAGCATACTGTCCACGTTCAATGAATCTAGACTGTGTCCAGATTCGTTGAACGTATACAAAAGGGGAATCATATTCCATATGTGTTTTCTGGTAAGTTAATAAGTAATTAATTTTATTTAATGGAATAAATGAAATTAATTACTTAATATTACTCATCCAACCGTTGGATGATTATAGGAATGGATGGACGAGATTAAACTATCATTAGATGACAGTTAGGGTTTTGATGTTGACAACTATAAAAGGTTATGTTAACCTTTTCTTGGTGGCGGTCCTTTATCTGATTAAAGAAAAACAAAACCCTAAACCCTAGAACGGCGATATAGTATCTAGCCTTCTCTCTCCGAAATACGATCGATTACCAGATAGTCAGGATCAGTTCTGAATAGTTTTCAGAACAAAGAAAGGGCTAGCATCCTGATCGCTTGCAGAGGAGTTCGTCGCGTAGATTCCAGTAGAGGGCGAAGTGTAAACAGCAGCGCATCCACATCGAAGAATCAAAGTATTGAGGTAGTTTCTATCCAATTGGTTTTTCTAGTATGTGCAGATCCTGTTGGTGGATTTCCGTAGTTTTATTTTATTTTGTTTTTTGCCTACGGCTCCAACACTAATTAGTCTCATGTGAAGAAGACCTTCCTCTAAGACAATTACAAGGATGTAATATCAAAGAGTAGGAATTAAGATCCAATTGAGAACCCTTGGATCTTCCCAGTCTAAGTGTTTAATAAAATCAATCAAAGGGTTGAACAAACCGTAAAAGAAGTTTAAGGAGAAAGCTTCAAAACTTAAGAACCCTAGAGATAAACTCATTAAATTTCATAGAATCACCAATTAGTCTTGCAATTATGCTATAAAGGGGTATATATAGAGTTTAGGCTAAACCCTACTCTAAATATGGTCTTAGGTCAACTCAAGACCCATTAGGCACTTAATTAAAAGCTCTAAAGTGAATACTGTGTTTGCTAATCCAGGCAATTATACTAGACCGCAGTTTTCTTCCGGGGGCGACCCTCTTTTTGTTTTTTTGGCATGTTTCTTTCTATCTTTAGTTGCATGGTGCATAGTATGGCCCTTTACCTCTTGTGATTGATTGGCTTATTTTGTTAACGGGTTGTATGTTTTCAAATACGGTCTGCGTGTCGTTATTTTCATTTATGTAATATTATCAAGCTTTACTAGAATAGGTTTATTCTATCCCCTATTCCTATGTATGTTTTCTTTCCTATGTAACAAGATTAGAAGGCCAAGACACTGGAGGCAAGCTCATGGAGATGAAGACTTACCTAGATTGACCTTTGACTTCCATAAGGCTCGTAGAAGTCAACATGGGATTAGGGCCATGCTATGACACGTTTTATTGGATGTATATATTATGCATGTGTTGTTTAGTTTATTTCCTTTTATTTCTGGATATATGTTTTGTGAAATAATATACAAATAAAAGGAAGAAGGTTTTTGAAACTCTTACATGATCCAAATTGGAATGAGGACTTTCACTAGTTCTAATATAACCACAGATATCCATGAATTCTTGGAGGATTCAAGTCCAAGAGTTAAAGCTAGAAGAATAGTCAAAATGGAGATAAACTAGAATTTCTTGACCCATTTGGAAGAACTCCTTTTTGGGGCTTTAATAACTTCAAATGAGCAAGTGATCTTCCTAAAGATTGTTGAAGACTTCTTGAGGTTTCTAGAATGGTATAGCTCATTCCTAGATGAGTTCATTTGGATATCCTATGACCAGTCTTAAACTGGACATTCTACCTTCGATTACAAAGATGACACATTCTGGAAAAATGGCTGTAACTTGTGCAAAAAAAAGTGCATTTGGGATATTCTATATTCATTGGAATACGAAGAGAATTCTCTATAGGTTTGTTGAAGACACCAAGAACCAGTTTGAATGTTTTAAAGGTCAAACCAATCCGATAACCGAGGAGATATAAAATCGCAAAAGAAAGGCTAAAACAGAGCCTACCAGCGACAGTAGGCTCGCAACCTACCGTCCTTGGTAGGCCTCTGGATATAATGGAAAGTTTTGAAGGTTGAATAGCCAGACCTGGCCAAGTTAAGACTACAACTTATTTTTTGTCAATTCTAGTTAATTTTTTATTAATTCTTGATTTATTTATTTCCAAATTTGTAATTAACATTTATTAGAAGGTTAATTAGGTATTTGTAATATTCATTAGGTTTTATAAAGAGGAGTAGATTTTCTATATAAATGCCTACTTATGCCTCCCCTTGTAATCAACTTTAAAGATGAATGATATAAGAAATTTGAGAGAGGGTTCTTTGGTTTTCTAGCTTTCTCCAAACTTCATCTAGGGTTTGATCATTCCTTATATTGATTTTATTTGAAAACATCGATTAGGTTTATCCAAGTGTTCTTAATTTGATCAAAATTCCTAATTCTATTATAATCACATCATTGGGATTTGTTCTAGGGTTTAGGTCTTCTTCAATTGATCTAATTAGGTAGTGGTAACTAGCCTCATTGTCCTTTTAGCAATTGAGAAAAAGATCCTCTCCCTATACATTTGTTCATAGCTTAGGTTGAATTATTGGTAGGTGTTGTTGAAGAAAATTGTCCTACTGAAGCAAAAAATCCTTGGGAGGTTTGATTGAATGCTTTTAATGTTTGCATAAAAAGATTCATATCATTTGGTATCAGAGCTACCTCAAAGTAAGCCCCAATTATATGTTTATTTGTTGAAAAATCGTTCCAAAAAAAGTACATGATGGTCTATACATAATACATGAAGAACATACAAAAATATTGGACATAAAATTTATGCCAGAAGATTGGCTTGATTCGAAGCTATAATGATTTCTTTTTGCACAATGTTGACATATATCTCAACTAGTATGGTTTATTGATCGTTTTCAACTAGTTTCATTGGATTTGGAATTGATTTGATAGATCAAATATTTGAAAACTTTCGATCTGTCTAGAAACCGAAACTGTTTGGGAAGTTTGAATTAATCTGGATATATGTTGTGTTATAATTATCCAATTCAAACGAAATTTTTGCTTAAATTCATCTTCATTTAGTGATACTTCTTTCTAGATTAGTTTTAATCGATTTGGATTTATAGTCTTTAAGTTATCTTGATATTCATAATAGGGTGTTAGTGACCTCCGTGTTTTGGAAAGTTTTGTTCTAGTACTCTTTCTTCTTTATTTAGCTTAGCTTTGTTTTCTTTCATTGTATTTGGATTCTAATTTCTTTCTTTCAATGTTTAAACTTCTTTGTGTGATCAAATTTCTTTTGATTAGCTCTAATTTGCTCTTGGATTGTTATTGAAACACTTGCACTACAAGTGTTTGATGAAATTTCTCTTTGACTTCTTAACTCCTCAATTAAGTGTGTAATTAGAACTTGTCCTTAGTTGATTGCCTTTGGTGGTTGTAGGGGAGAAAGTTTGAAGACTAAGAATTCTTGTGAGTTGAGAGTTTCAAAAGAGGCAAGAGGCTGAGCTCATTATTATAAAAGCCATAAAGAGTGCATACAAGAGTGAAATGAGTAACTATCTAAAGAGAGTAAACACTAAGGGAGTGATGGGAGGTCCTTTTTTCTTCTAATCTTTTTGTGTAGGTCTAAACAAGAAATAAATGGAGTATCATTGGTCTAGTTCATCATAACAAAGGATGTGAGCTACGAGAAAACAAGAGGATTATTAATCCAAACTTCCAAGGGATATGTATAATTTCTGTCACGGTGATGGAAATCGAGTCGATACTTATGTGTTAGTATATGCCCTAAGACCAATTGACTCACATTTATGATTTATGAAGCATGTATTTTTTTAATTGTATTTTATGCTTTTGGTCATCAAGTATGTGACTTGATAGTAAAACCCTTATAGCTAATAAAATACTATTCTTATTTGTCCCTAGTTTATTACATCTTGTAAACTAGTGTGAAGTTGATTGATCGTCAAGTTTTACTGATCATGAATATGAGATATAAAATCAATTCATAAATACATATTGAGAATATTGTATTGGAGATGACCCAAAGTGAAGAAGAAATATTGCATTGGTTTAAGTTATAAGTATTTCTTCTCAGTTTTATATTTGGTGTCGTTTGACCTAATGTTTCTAATGTTTCTTGCATGGGGAGAAAATATGTTTTGACACAGTCAAACATCACTTTTAATTAGGTGATCATTATGACTATTGGTTGGCTTATTTTCTCGTCATGCCTTGAATATTCGAGATAGTGAAAGGGATTTGTCCCTCTCTTTTTAGAGAGAGATATCCATGGGCCTCTTGATAAGGAAGATTGGAAAATATGCATGGCCATGCTCAAATAAGTATTAATAAGGTGTTATTAATATTATTTCTTGGAACAGTCTGCCTGGTGATCAAGTAAATGGTTAATTAAGTTTTATAAGGATGACTTTATCCATGTCTTATACTTAATTAGGATACCGTGTGACAAAAGGACTAAATATTAAATCTGATGCTAGGTTATTATTACATTTACTTAACTTGGGTAAGCATAATGTCTTGCTAGAGGCCGCTTATGTTTTGTGAATAAATGTCTAGGACATTTTTCATTCACTGCCAATGTTAAGTGAACCTACAGGGTCACACGCATAGACGATCTTGTGAGCATAATGTCCACGTTCAATGAATCTAGATTGTATCTAGATTCGTAGAACGTATACAAAAGGAGAATCAGATTCCATATTGTATTTTCTTGTAAGTTAATAAGTAATTAATTTTATTTAATCGAATAAATGAAATTAATTACTTAATATTACTCATCCAACCGTTGGATGATTATAGGAATAGACGGACGAGATTAAACTATCATTAGATGACAGTTAGGGTTTTGATATTGACAGGTATAAAAGGTTATGTTAACCTTTTCTTGGTGGCGGTTCTTTATCTGATTAAAGAAAAACAAAACCCTAAACCCTAGAACGGCGATATAGTATCTAGCCTCCTCTCTCCGAAATACGATCGATTACCAGATAGTCAGGATCAGTTCTGAACAGTTTTCAGAACATAGAAGGGGCTAGTATCCCAATCGCTTGCAGAGGGGTTCGTCGCGTGGATACCAGTAGAGGGCGAAGCGTACAAAGCAGCGTTTCCACAACGAGCAATCAAAACATTGAGGTAATTTCTATCGAATCGGTTTTTCTAGTATGTGCAGATCATGTTGGTGGATTTTCGTAGTTTTATTTTATTTTGTTTTTGCCTACGGATTCCAACAGTGGTGTCACAGCCTCGTACATACTAGTTTTACTGATTTTATCTATTACCGCTTTGATTACATGTGTTGTTTTCCATCGGCCTTATAGTAAGGTTTCTGATTAGTGTGATAATCAGAGTAAATTGAATTATAGGATTCGCATATATCATATTCTGTTTTACCTATTAATACGATTAATTAAATAGAATGTTGTTACTGCCAAATCGTTTGGCATTCAGTCTGTAATTTGTGCAATTTAATTGTTATATTAATATGCAGAATCACATAATTTAATGTTTAACTGTTAAACAAAATTTCTGGCAGCATGATTTTAGGGTTTATGATGGCAGCAACTTATTCAATGAGTTAGCGGGACCGCCGTTTTCTTCCCGGGGCTTCGCCCCCGGAACCCCCTTGTTGTGTTTGGCATGCTTCTTTCTATCTTTAGATGTATGGTGCATAGCATGGCCCTTTACCTCTTGTGATTGATTAGCTTATTTTGTTAATGGGTTGTATGTTTTTAAATACGGCCTGCGTGTCATTGTTTTCGTTGATGTAATATTATCAAGCTTTACTAGAATAGGTTAATTATATTTCCTATTCCTATGTATGTTTTCTGTCCTATGTAACAAGATTAGAAGGCCAAGCCATTAGAGGCAAGCTCATGGAGATGAAGACTTACCTAGATTGACCTTTGACTTCCATGAGGCTCGTGGAAGTCAATATAGGATTGGGGCCATGCTATGACACGTTTTATTTGATGTATATATTATGCATGTGATGCTTAGTTTATTTCCTTTTATTTTTGGATATATGTTTTGTGAAATAATATACAAATAAAAGGAAGAAGGTTTTTGAAACCATGTAAAAATTAAGTCGTAAAATGCCTTCCATGATCATAAGCACTTCTCCATGCTTGGATCATCATTTTGTCTCATTACCAAAGCAAGAGATAAATGGTTACCTAAGTAGGGGAAGAAGGAAAATGGTGATTTCCATATGCTTGGAATGGTTTGGCTTAACTAGGCTATCAAAACGGTTTTGAGCTTAGGACATCATATGGGATTTTGCCGGTACATATAGATATAAATCCCATTAATACATTTTTCTCTAATTATGGGTGTTAAGCCAAAGCTTACTTATGATTAGAATAAAATGAATTTTTATACCCATGATTTATATCAAGTGTTGAATATTTCAGGGAAAATTTAATGCTTCATTTATTTAATTTTACTTTGCAAATTCTATGTAGATAATGGCCTCAAACAATTCAAACACCTCATTGCGATCCGTGCTTGAAAAGAATAAGCTTAGTGGGACTAACTTTCTTGATTGGGCACGAAATTTAAGGATTGTCTTTCAACAAGAAAAAAAAGCTATATGTACTTGAGAACCCTATCCCTAATCAACCAGCTAACAACGCTCCTAGAGTCGAAAAGAATGCTTATAGTAAGCACAAGGATGATTCTAACGATGTGACATGTCTTATGTTGGCTACAATGGAATCTGAGTTGCAAAAGCAATTCGAGGAAGTTGAGGCTTATGAGATGATAAAACAGCTCAAGGAAATGTTCCAAGAGTAGGCACGTCAAGAGAGATATCTTACCACTAAGGCATTGAATAGCTGCAAAATGACCCCTGGCACTTCAGTTAGTGCTCATGTCCTTAAGATGAAAGGGTATTTTGATCAGCTTGAAAAACTTGGAGCACCTGTAAGTCATGACTTGGCTACTGATATGATCTTGGCCTCTTTAACCTCTGGCTATGATCAGTTTGTCATGAACTTCAATATGCATAATATGGAAAAGTCCATAAATGAATTGCAAGGGATGCTCAAGCAGGCTGAACAAAACATTAGGAAGTCTACTCCTAATGTTCTGATGGTTCAGAAGGGGCAGTTCAAGAAGAACAAGGGAAAGGGAAAGGGAAAGGGAAAGGATATGGCCAAAAAAGGTAAAGGCAAGCAGAAGCCCAAGCCCAAGGTTAAAACACCAAAGGAAGGGACTTGCTTCCACTACAATGAACCTGGTCATTAGAAGAGGAATTGGAAGCTCTACTTGGAAGAAAAGAAGAAGCAAAAGGCCAGTGAGACTGCCTCTTTAGGTATTTTCGTTATAGAAATTAATATGTCTACTCCTACTTCATGGGTATTAGATACCGAATGTGGAGCTCACATTTGTGTAAATGTGCAGGGACTCAAAAGGAGTAGATCTTTGGCAAAGGGAGAGGTGGACCTACGAGTTGCAAATGGAGCAAAAGTTGTTGCTATAGCTGTAGGGACATTTGATTTACTTTTGCCTACTGGGCTTATAATTGAACTTAAAGATTGTTATTATGTTCCTGCTATGAGTAAGAACATAATTTCAGTTTCTTGTTTGGATATTGATGGTTTTGAGTTTAATACTAAGAATGGTAGAAGTTCTATTTATAAAAATGGTATTTTCTATGGGGATGCCTCTTTATGTAATGGACTTTACATTCTTAACCTACATGATTCCATTAGTAAGCCCATCTATAACATAAATACAAAGAAATTTAAATCTAATGATTTAAATCAAACTTACTTCTAGCATTGTCGTTTGGGCCATATAAATGAGAAACGCATATCCAAACTCCATCAAGACGGACTTTTATCTTCATTCGACCTTGAGTCTTATGAAAAATGTGATTCTTGTTTATTGGGAAAATGACTAAAAGTCCATTTACAGGGCAAAGTGAAAGGGCTACCGATTTATTGGAACTTATACATACTGATGTATGTGGGCCAATGAACAAACAAGCCAGAGGAGGTTTTCAGAATTTCATTACATTCACAGATGATTTCAGTAGATATGGTTATGTCGATCTAATGAAACATAAATCTGATTCCTTTCAAAAGTGTAAGGAATTTCAAAATGAAGTACAGAATCAACTTGGAAGGAGTATCAAATTACTTCGATCAGATCGAGGTGGTGAATACTTAGGCCAAGAATTTGACGAACATCTAAAAAATTGTGGGATATTATCACAATTAACTCCACAAGGAACACCACAATGGAATGGTGTGTCTGAACGCAGAAATCGAACTCTATTGGATATCGTTCGATCTATGATGAGTCAAATAGATCTTCTAATTTCTTTTTGGGATTATGCTCTAGAAACTGTTGCATTCATATTAAATAGAGTTCCATCTAGAGCTGTTCAGAAGACACCATATGAGATATGGACCGGGAAACAACCTAGTTTAGCATTTCTCAAAATTTGGGGATGTGATGCTTATGTGAAGCGATCATTATTTGAAAAACTAGCACCCAAATCTGATAAGTGTCTGTTTGTGGGATATCCTAAGGAAACTAAAGGATACTACTTTTATCTTCCATCTGAAAACAAAGTGTTTGTTGCTCGGAACGGAATTTTCCTTGAAAGGAAATTCGTTTCCAAAAGAGTTAGTAGGAGTAGAATCCATCTTGAAGAAGCTCAAGGACAGCAGACCACTTCTGAACCGAGTATAGATACTCAGTTGGACTCACGTATTCATACTGAGCCTGAACCTTTGACATAAGGACCAAGAAGGTCTGGTAGGATTTCTCAGATACCACAGAGATATGGATTTGTTGTGACTGAGGATCATAATGTTGATCTTATTGATCAAGGTGAACCTAATTCCTACCAAGATGCTATTCATAGTCCTGAATCTAGCAAATGGCTAGAGGCTATGAAATCAGAAATGCAATCCATGCATGATAATCAAATTTGGACTTTAATTGATCCACCTGAAGGTTGTAAGACCATAGGGTGTAAATGGGTTTTCAAAAAGAAAACTGACATGGATGGCAATGTGCACACTTACAAAGCACGATTGATAGCAAAAGGGTATAGACAAACTCATGGTATAGACTATGATGAAACCTTTTCTCCAGTTGTAATGCTTAAGTCAATTAGAATTCTACTTGCCATTGCAGCATATTATGATTATGAAATATGGCAAATGGATGTTAAAACTGCTTTTCTTAATGGAAATCTACGGGAGGATGTGTATATGACACAACCTGAAGGTTTTATTCATCCTTCGAATTCTAGTAAAGTGTGTAAACTTCAAAGATCCATTTATGGCTTGAAGCAAGCATCTCGAAGTTGGAATCTTTGTTTTGATGAAGCAATTAAAGAATTCAATTTCATCAAGAATCATGATGAACCTTGTGTCTACAAAAGGGTTACAGAAAATGCAGTAGTCTTCTTAGTACTCTATGTCGATGACATCTTGTTAATTGGGAATGACATCCCCACTTTGCAAAATGTAAAAACTTGGTTGGGGAAGTGTTTTTGAATAAATGTTTTAGGCGAAGCAGCCTATATTCTAGGCATTAGGATCTATCGAGATAGATCTAAAAACCTTATTGGCCTAAGTCAGACTGGATATATTGACAAGGTACTGAAAAGGTTCAGTATGCAAGTTTCTAAGAGAGGATTCTTGCCAATGTCACATGGCGTTAAAAACAGTAAGTCTCAAACTCCTACCACAAGGGAGGATACAGAACGCATGAGTACGATGCCCTAAGACCAATTGACTCACATTTATGATTTATGAAGCATGCATTTTTTGAATTGTATTTTATGCTCTTGGTCATCAAGTATGTGACTTGATAGTAAAACCCTTATAGCTAATAAAATACTATTCTTATTTGTCCATAGTTTATTACATCTTGTAAACTAGTGTGAAGTTGGTTGATGGTCAAGTTTTACTTATCATGAATATAAGATATAAAATCAATTCATAAATACATATTGAGAAGAAATATTGCATGGGTTTAAGTTATAATTATTTCTTCTCAGTTTTATATTTGGTGTCCTTTGACCTAATGTTTCTAATGTTTCTTGCATGGGGAAAAAATATGTTTTGACATAGTCAAACATCACTTTTAATTAGGTGATCATTATGACTATTGGTTGGCTTATTTTCTCGTCATGGCTTAAATATTGGAGATAGTGAAAGGGATTTGTCCCTCTCTTTTTAGAGAGAGATATCCATGGGCCCCTTGATAAGGAAGACTGGAAAATATGCATGGCCATGCTCAAATAAGTATTAATAAGGTGTTATTAATATTATTTGTTGGAACAGTCTGCCTGGTGATCAAGTAAATGGTTAATTAAGTTTTATAAGGATGACTTGATCCATGCCTTATACTTAACTAGGATACCGTGTGACAAAAGGACTAAATATTAAATCTGATGCTAGGTTATTATTACATTTACTTGACTTGGGTAAGCATAATGCCTTGCTAGAGGCCGCTTATGTTTTGTGAATGAATGTCTTGGACATTTTTCATTCACTGCCAACGTTAAGTGAACCTACAGGGTCACGCATAAACGATCTTGTGAGCATAATGTACACGTTCAATGAATCTAGATTGTGTCCAGATTCGTTGAACGTATACAAAAGGGGAATCAGATTCCATATTGTACTTTGTGGTAAGTTAATAAGTAATTAATTTTATTTAATCGAATAAATGAAATTAATTACTTAATATTACACATCCTACTATTGGATGATTATAGGAATAAACGGACGAGATTAAACTGTCATTAGCTGACAGTTAGGGTTTTGATATTGACAGGTATAAAAGGTTATGTTAACCTTTTCTTGGTGGCGGTCCTTTATCTGATTATAGAAAAACAAAACCCTAAACCCTAGAACGACGATATAGTATCTAGCCTCCTCTCTCCGAAATACAACCGATTACCAGATAGTTAGGATCAGTTCTGAACAGTTTTCAGAACACAAAAGGGGCTAGCATCCAGATCGCTTGCAGAGGAGTTCGTCGCGTGGATACTAGTAGAGGGCGAAGCGTACAAAGTAGCGTCTCCACAACAAACAATCAAAACATTGAGGTAATTTCTATCCAATCGGTTTTTCTAGTATGTGCAGATCCTGTTGATGGATTTTCGTAGTTTTATTTTATTTTGTTTTTGCCTACGGATTCCAACATTATGGTGGAAGCAACCATAGAAACTTCATTTCTAGAGTACATGATGGGTATGGAAACTTCACTCCTAAAAGACATAAAGAAGTTTGTAACTTCTCTTCTTACGCTAAATCTTATGAGCATATTTCTTATGATGATTATGGGGGTTATGAAAGAGTTAATGCTAGATATATTGAGCATAGTCCTTATGATTGTTATGAAGGATCTCATGATGGTTATAAATTTATCGATCCTTGTTATGGTAGAAGAGTTTATCATGAGAATCTGATTGATGAAAATGTCTATGGTAGGGAAAATAAAACTGAGCTTGTTATCCATATTAAATGCAAAGTGCAAGATAGACTTGCTAATCTTGTTGTTTATGAAGTTACTTATGTTAATGCGGGTAGTACTTACCTTGTTGAAAATTTTAATTTTCCACTTCTTGAACATCCTAGTAATTAATACACCATTGGTCAAATTATTGTATTGAGATAAAACAAGCAAGTATGTGTGTCTATTTCCATGGGATCTTATAATGATGATGTGTTATGTGATGTAGCACCCTTGCAAGTGGGTCCTCAGATATTTGGAAGTCCATGGCTATATGATAGGAAAGCTATATACAATGCGAACAAGAATGGCAAGAGTCTCACTCTTAATTCATTGGTGCTACACCAAGTTTATGAAAAGCAAAAGAAGTTGAAAAAAAGGATAAGAATGTTTGAACATGAGAAAAAGGAAAAGAGCTTCAAGAAAGCTAAAGGATGTTAGGATACGCAACTTTCCATGTCATCTCAAGGAGTTGCCACCATCAATGGGTGATGAACTTCCATGAATAAAGGAGCTTCCACAAACTAAAATTGAAAAGAGTCTTGAATACATGTTGAGAAGGAGACATCTAATGAGGATTCTTATGATATAATGAAGAGAAGAGCATTGAAAAAGAAGAGTGCAATGAACTTAAAGAAAAAGAAAGAGTGGAAGAAAAAGAGAGCTTGAGTGAAAATTCATGTTATTTATATTCCATTACTACTTTATGTGAGAAGTTAGAAAAAGACGAGTGTTCAAAAGAGAAGAAGTGTGAGCTTGAGAAAAGTGAGAGTAGAAAAGAGAATGAGTGCTTTATTGAAAAACAAGAAAGTATAGAAAAAGAGCAAAAATAAAAATAAGTAGTTGCACTTGACAAAAGTGAGATAGTGAATGTTTTTACTAACCAAACTAACTCTATTCTTGTTAGTGATTCTTCATGTGTGAAGAATTTTTTGACACAAAACTTGGAGAATGAAGGGACCTTGGACTTGATGGGTTGGTCAAGACCCTTAAAATTAAACTAAATTCCTATTAGACCAAAAATAAATATGTAGTATCAATGGGACCAGGTCGAATCCCAAGGGAACTAATATTTTAATTCTTAACTTAAGAAAAAGTAGTAAAATGGGGAAATTTTCTTGTGAAAAAAACAATAAATTACTCGAGAATAATGTAATATTATGAAAATTTTGATTTAAGGGGTTACTTCTATTCAATTAAATTATTGATCGTAGGCTAAAATAGTAATTTTACTTGTTTAAGTGTTCTACCTTGGATTTATCCTGATAGCCGTAATAAATATTATATTTTCCTAAATTGATTGATTAAACCAAGCATTCAATCAATACTTACTACAATTCAACTAGGATGATTGCATTCTATATTAAATTATGATAGCAATAAACATAGTGAAAATATAGTTGAACCAAGAAGTGAAATAATCAAAATAGCTACAATTATTTAGTTTTGTCTTGTTTATTTACATATTTAGGCTAATTATGCATATCGAAATGTCACACTAATATACATAATAATCCTAAGTGCTACTTAGTGCCAAGAGTTTTGACAATTATGGATCAAGAACTAATAGTAGCAGCAGAAAGAAAGTGTTTAATTAATTTGTTAGACAAATCAAACATCCACAAAAAAAAAAAAAAAAAAAAACTCAATAAATCAATAAGTACTTGAATTAAAATTAAGAAAATAAATATAAGCTCATAGCATCACAAAAATTATAGTTGAAATAAAAACCTTAAATCAGAATAAGAAAACATAGCTACTCATGGTGATAAACATAACTTTGAAATAATCTGAGCTAGCTAATCTAATGGAAGACTTCTTTCTTCTTCCCTTTTCTTGCTTTTTTTCTTCTTTTCCTATCACCTATCTATAGTGTTTTTTTCCTAACAAAATTTCAATTGAGGGAATCAAATCACTTGATTTCCTTCCCTTCCTGAAAACTTCAAATAAAATAAAATATACCTAAAAAATAACTTATTTAAAACTCCAAAAAATTGGATAAAAAAACTACAATGTCTGCTTTGACTTTCTATCTACTAGAGTAGATGAATTGACTTGGTCTTCAACAATTACTTTGGTAAAATCCATCAAGTAAATGTCTTTTTCATAATCTTTTGCTATAAGATCTCTTTCTCTAAAGATATTCCAAAATAGCCCCTTGTAAGCTCAATCAGTCAAATCTCCAGAACTTATTCCTAGCACAAAACAGTAGTAAAATTCCTTATTTTCTTTAAATAATAAAGCAAAACTATAACATAAACAATATAATAAAAGTATACTTTTATTATTATATCAGGACTACACCTTAAACTAAACAACAAGCTTCTTTGATCCTACTTATTATCTATGTTTTGATCAGTTTCTCAAGAGAACTAAATTTAATTCTTTTGCACTTATTTTTTATAGGAATTCACTTAAACATCCTTGAACTTGGACATTAAAGCTTGGAAGAAACCACATCCTTGAACTTGGACATTAAAGCTTGGAAGAAACCACAGCATGAAGAGTGAAGACCAAGGAGAGATAGTTGGAAAAGACCTATTTCAATGCCCTGAAAATTGATCAATGAGCCCTCTTCTTAAACCTTCTCTTTTATCTCATGAAGTTTCTTATGTGAAATTAAGGTTTTTTTTAGCATCTTACATTTCTCATGTGAGCATAATTGGAGATGTATGTTCTATTTCTTTTCATGGTGGTCTCTTTCTTGTTCGGTCTTATTCTTCTACTGGCTTTTCTTCTCATGCTTTTCTTGAGGATCAATTATTGAATAGTGGTTCTATGTTTCATCCTTCTTGCCATGAGTTCAGATTTATAAATAGTACTTCCATTGACTCTACAGTTGTTGGTTTGAGGTTAGAATGTGCTTCACTTGATATTGTACATAATAAATGTGTAGGAAAGTTTGTTTAGAATGTTAGATATTTTCCCTCTTTCCTTGATACATTCGTGGAGAATCATAATGATTTTGTCTTCTTAGACAAACTTATGCCCTTTTTGAGTGGTCAAGATAAGTTTTTTTGCAATGAACTTGAGCTTTTAAATGTTATTGAATCTTTGAACTCATAGTTTGAAAACAAATTTGGATTCAAATCTACTATTTACATTTGAAGGATTTCTTGCTGAAGGAATTTTGAAGCAAGGAAGAAAATTGTTTTGAAAAGTTTAAAGATGATTTGAGAAAGATAATTTGAGAGAGGATTCTTTTGAAAAGTCTTGAAAACCTTTTATTGAAACACATCTTTCGTACTATCTACCTTTTAATAAGCGGTATAGGAAGTCGTTCATTTTAAGAGTTTATTTTCCAAAAACTCCTATTGTGCTTCATTTTAAAATGTTTCTAAGTTCATTTTAGATAGCTATTAAGAGGGATATTATGAACAGAGAGAATTTGGCAAAATCAAATTGAAGATTCCTTCATTCCAAGGTAAAAGTGACCCAGAAGTATATCTTGAATGGGAAAAGAAAGTAGAGCTAGCCTTTGATTGTGACAACTATTTAGAAGCCATGAAGATAAGGTTGTCAGTGGCTGAATTCACCAATTATGCTGTCATTTGGTGGGATCAATTGGTGAAAAATTGGAGGAGAAACTTGGATAGATCTTTGGAGCCTTACGAGGAATTGAAGACTTTGATGAGAAAGAAGTTTATACCTCCACACTACCATAGAGATCTCTACAACAAGCTCTAAAATCTTAAGCAAGGGAGAAAAAAAGTGGAAGATTGTTATAAGAAGATGGAAGTAGCCATGATAAGAGCCAACATTGTTGAAGATAGAGAAGCTATAATGGCTAGGTTCATGAATGGTTTGAACTGGGACATTGATCATACCTTGGAGTTTCAAGCTTATGTGGAATTAGATGAGATAGCTCACAAGGCCATGAAGATAGAAAAGCAATTAAAGGTCAAGGAACCTTACAAGATCCCATTCACTTCTTCTAAACCGGTGACAACTACTTTCAAACCTAATCATTTAAGGAGAGATGACACTCCTAAAGTAGCTTTCAAGGATGGATCTAAAGGAAAATGGGAAGCCAAGGAAAAGAGTAAGGTATAAGTGGCATCTAATAGAGTTAGAGACATTCAATACTTCAAGTACAAAGGATATGGCCATTACTCCAACAATTTTCCAACCAAGAAAGTCATGATCATTAGACCTAATGGGGAAGTAATTTCTAAGGATGAAGTTGAAGGTGAACTAGAAGATGAAGAATACGATGAGGAGTCGCCCTATGAAGGGAGGTCTTGGTGATCTTGAGAACTCTTGAAGATGGTTCAAGCTAACAAAGAGAGAATATTTTCCACACAAGATGCAACCTAGACAATAAGGCTCACAATGTTATCATTGATAGTGGGATTGCACTAATGTGGTAAGTATATATTTGGTGGAAAAGTTGAATTTACTAACCATCAAACACCCTAAACATTACTGATTGCAATGGATAAATGATAGTGGAGAGGTGAGGGTTACAAAGCAAGTAATGGTATCTTTTTCCATTGGAAAATACAAGGATGAGATCCTTTGTGATGTGGTGTCTATGCTGTAATTTGATAGGAAAACCGTAAATGACGGGTCCAAGAATACCTAGTCTTTTGAGAAGAATGAATTAGGATTTCATTAAAAACTCTCGCTCCTTTTCAAGTGTACCAAAATCAAGTAAAGATGAGAAAAAAAGGGTTAGAGAAGAAAAAGAAAAGTATGAAAGAGGACAAGAGAGTAGAGGAAAAAGAAAACAGAGAACAATCTCAAGAGAGAGGAAAATAAAGAGAGAGAAATTTATAATAAACGAGAAAAAAGAGGCTAGAATGAGTTTCTTTGCCAAAGTGAGTGAGATATGTGAGGCGATAGAAGCTAAAGACACGGTTCTACTCCTTAGGTAGAATGAAGCTTATTCGTTTTCCAACGAGATTGTTTCTTCTTTGTCTCAAGTAATTGTAGGTGTTATCAAGGAGCTTGAAGATATCTTTCAGAAGGAGGTACCAAGAATATTGCCACCGTTGGGAGACATAGAACACAAAATTGATTTTTTACCGGAGCCGTGGTATAGCACCGCTTATAGGAGCTCATCCAAGGAGACCAAAGAACTTCAAAGGTAAGTGGAGGAGTTACTTGCTAAGGGGCACATCCAAGAGAGCTTTAGCCCATGTGCGTTACTGGTAGTCATATGAATCAAGATGGCCAAGGAGATGAAAAGCTTCAAGGATCAATCACAAGAGCAAAAACAAGAAGAATTAAAGGAAAGTGTTAGTCGTAAGGGCATTATTGCATATGATTTTGATTATGATTAACATATGTTCATGTGATGTTTATTAAGCTTAGTTTCTATAGAACAAAATAAGAATCTTTGAAGTCTCAAGGCTACGCTCTTAGAAGTAAAAGATCTTAGTGATCAAGGTAAAATGAAGAAGAAAAGATCAAGCCATTGAAGACCTTGTAGAATTGTGTCTTAGTTTGGGATATGCGAAGGTATTTTGTAAAACTCCCTAACTCTCATCTTTGGTTGTTGATCAAGTGTGAAGCTTCTTGGATGAATTTCTTTTTATAAACTATTCTTGAAAAACCCAAGTATTCCTGATAGAGTTTTTGATGCCTTTGAATGTTTTCTTATTCTAAAGAATATCAAGAATACATGTTTTGAAGTGTTTTGAAATGTGACGGAAAGTTCTTTTTATTTAATAGAAACTGGCTTTTAAATCCTTCTAAAAAAAATGTCATCCGATTTTAAAACTGGTCATCCGATTTTTTGTAGGGTGAAAAATTGGACGTCCTATTTTAAAATCGGTCGTCCGATTTTTCTAGCTTTAGAAAAATCGGTCGTCCTATTTTTAAGGGGATCATCCGATTCTTTTTGTAAAACAAAACCGATATTCCTATTTTAAAAAAGGCTTATCCAATTTTCCTTTTACAAGGAAATTGGACGTCCGTTTTCTAAAACCGGTTGTCCGGTTTTTTATTTTTACTGCAAAAATATTACCATTACACAGACAGTAAAGATCACTTTTTCCTTCTCTTATAAATAGAGCTTTTCATCAGTATTAAAACAAGAAGGTTGTTGAAAAAAATTATTGAGATCATTTAAGAACATTTAAAGAGCTTTAAAGTACATTCTTTCATACATTTCATTTCACAAAAAGGAAATATCTTCTTGGAGCTTCATTGTTGATCATCTATCAAAGGAGAAGTAAAGAGGAGCTTGTAGAAGTACTCAATTCTGGGTTTTTTTTTGGTAGAAATATGATTATTATGTAATTTATGTTCTAATTAATTATTATGTCATAAGTGAAATGTGTTGATTTGTGAATTTAAAATATTTGAATATTATATAGGATTTTACTATGGAGAAATATTTTGGAAAGTGTATTCTAATCATACTCATCAGTTATCTCAAGATTCTGATCAAGATTCTCAGCTTTGATAGAGGTATTTATCCCGTGAGTGATTGGTGATCACTCTTCATTTGTAATGGGCGATTACCTATTTTTTGCCATTTTATTTATAAATTTAGAATTGTAAGGCTTATCCCGTGAGTGATGGGTAATCATTCCTCGTGAGTGATGGGTAATCACTCCTCATTGGTAATGGGCAATTACCTATTTTTTTGCTATTTTATTTGTAAATTTGGAATTGTTTGAATAGTTTTGTACTTGGAATGCGTCTATAAAATAGACGAAATTCTAGAAAAATTTTAGTTGTTCTTCTGTCTCCCAATCTTTTTGTCCTGGTTCTGTCCCTATTTCCTTCTTAAGGTCACTTGGTAACATTGTTCCTTACTCATCTCTTTTTCTATTGATATTAAAGGTTTGTGTTGAAAAGCCCCTTGTGTTATCCCTTGATTGTAATTGTGTTTCTGTTGATATCAAAGGTTTGTGTTGAAAAACCCCTTGGGTTATCCTTTGATTGTAATTGTGTTGTGGATTGAGGTTGCTTGCAAAACCCTTAGTGGGTGATCGTCAAACTTGTGATTATTGTAGACTTTGATTATAATGGACTTATAAAATCCTTGGGTGTTGACTCAAGGTAGTGGATGTAGCTCTTTGAGAGAGTGAACCACTATAAATTGTTGTGCATCTTATTCTATGCTTTTAGCTTGATTGTCAAAATTATAAGATTTTGTTTGGTTTGGATTCTTATTAAAAAGAGTTTTAGAATTCTTTCTCAAGAAAATTGGAGGTTTACATTTTAATCACACAAAAGATTTTTTAATCACCAAGCAAGCAAATAGTTTATTGCTTTGTTTTTCTCTCTAATCTTCTCTATTTGGAACCCCCAATCTCTACTTCAAACCCTAAGTCGAAATTCCTTCAAAATGGTGAAATTAAATAATGCCAATGTTGGAAGGGATGGCCATGGTGAAGAAAGTCGAAGTAGTAGAGGTGGTAAAAAGGGGAAGGGCAAACAAGTAGCAAGGAGTGAAACTCCTTCAGATAAATTTATCTTAGTAAAAGCCGTTGCTAACTATAAAGATTGGACAAAGAAGAAAGGAAAATCGCTCCCGGACACCGAGTTGACCTATCAAACATGGGAGGTATGAAATAATTCCTGCACTTTTTCAAGATATTGGTTGGGGTTCTTTACTGATTGTTAATGAATTATTCTATCTATGATGCTTTATGAGTTTTATGCAAATCTGCTAAGGGGTAGAATACAAACTGGTGGGAATGTTGTTACCTCTAGAGTGAATGAAAAGAATATTGCCTTCCATGATAGACTGTTGAATTCTACTATTGAGACACCCGAAGATGGAATGCTTTTTTACACAAAAAATAAAAAGTGCTTTGATCCCAATCTATATAATGAAAAGAGGTTTGAAGAATTATTACCAAATGAATTGTGCTAAAAAGGAGTGAAGATAAAACAGTTGACAGACTTGATGCCTATGGGAAGATTTTACATCACATTATTTCGAATATTATTATCCCCAATGTAGGGCACAAGTCTTCAATAACAAACATGCATTCCTTTGTTATCCTAGCATTGCATGAACACAGAAAGATGAATTTTGGTTATACTGCAATAGAACACATGCTAGCTACACAATCCTCATCAACAAAATGTTTCCCTTATGGTTGTTTTCTTGCCAAGGTGTTCCAACATTTTAAGATCACTTTCTTTGGACCAAATGACAATATTGGAATCAGTAAGATATACAATCAAAACACCTTCAAGAGAATGGGATTCTCTAGAAATGAAGATGGGAAATTGATAAGGGGAGGCCAAAAGGAAGATAGTGAAAATAGTGAAAAATATGAAGAAGAAGAGGGCAATGAGCCCGAAAATGTGGATGAAGAAGAAAGTGACTCAGAGACGGAGCAAGAAAGATTTAGAAGAGAAACAAGGAAAAAGAAGAGACAAGAAAGAACGGAGGAAGGTTCATCTTCGGGTAGCATGACTCAACTGATGGAAATGATAGCTTCCCTACAAACATCAATGAACACTTGGTTTGACGCTTTAGATGACAAGATATCCGACATTCAAGAAAGGGTTATGAGATTGGAGGCAAGAGATAGAGATGAAGGCCATTGAAGAGATGATAAAAAGTGAGTAACTTGCTATTGGTCTTTATTTCTTTTGTTTAGTTTCAAACTCTTACTCTTTGAGCCTCTTTTTTCTTTTGTTTTGAACTACTTTTTCTTATAACTTTGGTGCTTATGAAGTTTTATGCTTTATGATTAGTCTCACTGGTCTTTGTTTCTATGATCTCTTTTGATTAGTTTCAAACTCTATGATGAAATCTTAATGATATTTCCTTTTTCTTTGTTTCTATGATCCCTTAAAAACTCTCCTAAGTGTCTTTTTGATTTATGACAAAGGGGGAGAAATATGTGTAAGAAGTAAGGGGGAGAAAATGTAAGAGGCAAAGGTATTGTTGATGCCTATGCTTGTTGATAATTATGTTAAATGCTTATGCTTTAGTTTGTTGATATCAATGTTGGTATTATTGGTATATTGTTGAATATGCCTTGCATTGTTTGCATTGTTTAACAATGGTTGATACTGACTTGTCATTGTCTTATGATTCATATGTTTTTGATGTTTTGAAAACTTCAGTTTTTGAGTTGCATAAGGCATTATGCATCATATCTTTTTGGCTATATGGCTTGGAGTTGCCTTGATGATTTTTTGATGCCATATTTGTTGTAAAGCATGTTTTTAGGGGGAGCTTATCTTTCTAAACTATCTTTCAAACCCTTGGCATGTTTTCAAATTCATAGGGGGAGTTATCTCTCTCTTATGGTGTTTGATATGCTTTGCTCTTATTGATGATTTCCTTGAAGCATCACCATAGCTATAAAAGGTTATGTTAACCTTTTCTCTGTGGCTGTCTTTTTATCTGATTAAAGAAAAACAAAACCCTAAAAACCTCGAACGGCGATATAGTATCTAGCCTCCTCTCTCTGAAATTCCACCTACTACCAGATAGTCAGGATTAGTTCTGAATAGTTTTCAGAATACAGAAGGGGATAGCATCCCGATCGCTTGCAGAGGAGTTCGTTGCGTGGATACCAATAGAGGGCGTAGCGTAAACAACAACGCTTCCACATCAAACAGTAAAAAACATTGAGGTAATTTCTATCCAATCGGTTTTTCTAGTATGTGCAGATCTTGTTGATGGATTTCTGTAGTTTTATTTTATTTGTTTTGCCTACGGTCTCCAACAAATATGCCCTACTCCATTGCACTTGAAGTATCTTGTTGGATTAGTGATCAACCTTCCTTTCTCTTCCACCTTAGGCTTAGAATGATCTTTGAAAGCCACCTTAGGTGTATCTTCTTTCTTTGGCCAACTCTTATAGGTTGATGCGTGAGGTTTTGGTACCACACTTCTTAAAGAAGAAAGATTAGTTTTAGAGAAACCAATTTTCTTCCTTTGGTTTTCAATCTTGGTAGCCAAATGACACATATCTTCATAAGTAGGAACACAACTCTATTTGATTAGCAATCTCCTTATTGAGACCACTTAGAAACCTAGTAATTTAAGCATCCATGTCCTCCTCCAAGCTCAATCTCAAAGTGTACAACTCCATTTGTTGCCTATATTCTTCAACACCTTTGCTGCCTTACTTAAGAATCATCAACTTGTAGTGGAGCTCCCAATACTAATGTTCTGGTACAAATCTTTCTTTCATAGTATTCTTCAACTCCGCCCAAGTTTATATCGGTTGCCTTCTAGTTCTCAACCTTTATGTAACAATCCTTTCCCACCAATGACGTGCATTACCCAAAAATTCGGCAATGACTAGTTTCACATTGACAATAGCCTCTCACCATGAATAGGTTCTCTACTTATCACTCCCAATCTAGGAAGAGATTAGGATCACTCTCTTCCATGAAGCTAGACACCTTCCATTTGATTTTAGCACGAGCTTTATCACCTTGTGGTTTACCATAGTAGCCACCATGGTATGCTTGGCCAACATGATATCCATAATTAGATACATTGTCAAAAGGTCTTCGATAGTGTGGTAAATGGAAACCTCCAAGGTTATCTCCAACTCTTCACTTCATTGTGGCACTACTCTTGCATTCTTAATCTCTTCAACATCTCTAGCAACACTTTGGTATTGCCTTGCCAATCCTTCAATCGATTGTTGTAAAGACTACCAAAGTCTCATTTACATGCTTCATTGAAGGTTTACTAGTACCTTCTTGATGAGATTAAGTAGGCATATGACCATCCATAGGCATTATTAAACCTTCAATTTTAAACAAAGAAACAAAACAAAGGACCTCCCAATCACTCCCTAAGTGTTTCACTCTTTGATGATCACTCAATTCATTCGTGTTTACCACTCTTTATGGCTTTTATCAAAATAAGCTCACCCTCTTTCCTTTTCCAATCTCTCAACACTCAAGTCTCTATATGATCCTTCAAACTTCTTAGCTAACTCAAACCAAGAGTATTAATCCAAAGCAATCAAACAATCAAAGCACTTAGTTGGATAAGTTTTCAAAGAGGCAAAATATCACACACTTGAGGTGTAAGAGTTTCAAAGAATTTAATCTATGTAAAAGAGCCAAAAAACTTAATTGATCATCAACAAATGATTAGAAGAACACAAAGAAACAATTAGAAGTAAAAACAAGCAATGCAAAACAATTAGGTTAAACAAAGAACATAAGAGTACTAAAACAATATTTCCAAGAAATATAATGACACCCTGACACTAAAACAATGATAACACACAAACTATTAATCAGAAACAGATGAGACGAATTCATAAAGATTCCTCATTCAAAGAGGATGAATGTAAGCATAAATTTTGTTAGAATCGAATCAACACAAGATATGATCGGATTAATCAACACTTTTTTTGCAGTCATGAATCTGAAACACAATCCATAATTCAATCAAATAGAATAATCAAATGAACTCCAAATTGAGCACACCTTATTTCAAATTAATCACAACTCAAACGAGAGCATCTCCACCAAAATTCATCAACAAATTCGCACAAATTTCAACTGAATTTTCTTTTAATTTTCGCAACAATTTTTCTACGATTTTTCTGTACTACTATTACATGATCTTTTGTATGTTTTTCATAGATCATTAACTACTTATTCTTTTTCTTTGAATTTCAATGACTTTTAACAACTTACAAATCAGATGACCTTCAATTGGAGGTTGCTTCGATACCACTTTGATATGAATCCTCTTTTGATTGTAGAATTCGATCTGAATCCTTCTCAAGATCACCTCCTTTGATTGAAGAACCGCTATTGAGGATTTTGTAGCTTCAACACTCCAATGAAAAACCTATCAGGATCTAAGCCTCATAAACCCAACATTGAGAGGCAATTGATAAAATAACTAGAATCTTGAGGAAACAAAGGCCTCAAAACCCCAATTACACAAGCTAGAAGACGTAAAATCAATTGAATCAAGAACAAGAACTCTAGACTCAATCAATAGAAGGAGTTATGATGATTAATTGAATTCCAAAGACTCGTCATCCTAAGCCATTCAATTTCTCACAACTAAGGACAATAACCCTTAGCAAGCTAGACTAAGCCAGGGTGAAGAACCCTAGAGACCAAGAGATTCTCTCTCAATAATTTTCAAAAAAAATTCACAATTAGTTTTGCAATGAGTGTATAATGGAGTATTTATAGGCTAAGCCTTAACCCTAGCTAAACAAGTTTAGGGTTAAACAACTTGAATTGCACATAAACCCCTTGGTTAAAACCTGGAAAAACAACTTAAATTATTGAATCCCACCCAAAAGGGCGTTAAGCAAAGCCCAACCCGAGGGCTACCGGCAACGGTAGGGCAGGACTTACCATCGGCAATAGGTGTAGTCTTCAACTGGGCCATCCATCCAGAAACCTACTCGCGATGGTAGGGCAACCCTGCCGTCGGTGGTAGGGTGGCTTCTTTCAAATACGTAGTTAATTTTCACCCAAAACTGTTCCCTAGATTGCTCCTTGACAATTAAACGCATTGTGATCAACTTGAGAGGCGTTCCTTGACCATCAAACTCTTCAATCTTTCTCTTCAAAGCGTCCTCCATGCAAGTAATCATGCCGTTATCTTCTTGAAGCTTGAATTTCTACCTTTTAGCTCTAGTGATCAGTTCAAGCTTCAAATCAAAAAGTGATTGACTCGTCCGGTTCATATGATCTACCATTTATTTAAGGTTTAGTCTAAAGGTTGTTGTCGAAAAAATTAACAAGAGAGATGTTACAGATGTTAACAAAAGCTAAGAAAGAAAAACCAATGAACAAATATCAAAAGAATTTTATAAACCAAGAGTTTGGATCTCGAGATCCCCCTAATCTTGTTACTACTTAATTGATTGATTTTAATCGACGTTTAATTAACGAATTGGGTCATCACACTCTCAATCAAGCAATCTCTATCTCTAGGTGAAAGCCGGCCTATTCACCATTCTTAGACGAGAATCTCTTGTCTCCTTAACAGGTAGTGAATGCTCTAAATGCAGGTTATAAATGGACCTAAAAGTGCATTATTCTATCTCTAGTCTAATGCCCCAATTAATTGCCTCGGGTGTTCTTCCTTTTTCAATTCCAAACACCCTGGCGATTCATCTAAGCGACACTTAAATTGCATGAAAATACCAATTGAAGAACAATTCAAACGTCCACCGCATTCAATTTAAGCCAAATCAACTCAATTTCATAGAAACCAAAATTAGAGTTCAACCCTAAACCCAAACAATAAAATTACTCACTATTCATAATGTAAAACTGAAATTAAATTGTTAAAATCTAATAGAGAAAAGGAAAGAGCGGCTTAGGAATGAGTTTGAAGGTTGAATTGTGATCCCAAAATAGTCCCAAGCTCATCGCTCGAGTTGCTCCACCGATGCCTGAATTTGCCTTTTCGATCCTTGAATCTTCTTGGAAACCTTTAATTCTCCCTCTCTTATCTAATTTCTAACTAATAAAGGTGACAATGGGGAGAATTCGCCACATAACATTGCCCTAATTCACCTCCCTAAGCCCTAATGGCAGAAGTCTAAAAACAAGAGTAATGAACTACACAAAAACTGTCTAAAAATAACTAGAAGTATCGCTAAAATCGGGACAAATCATCAGCGGTAGGTCGGGACCGATAGTCCCCAGTAGGCATAGAATGTCAAAGAAATATTCAAGAGTATGAGTCGAAGAATGAGTCTAATTTCCATAAAAAGATTAGAAAAACACTTATAGTTATATCCCAATGAATTTGCCAATTAAAAACTAAGATAATTGGTTCACAATTCTAGGATACGAGAGTAGTAGAATTCAATTTCCAGAAAACAAAGCATGAAAAGAATCTATAGTAATCTCAACATAACTCGTCCAGTTCTAAACCAAATAAGCCTAAGTTTGTTTCAAGGACTTAATCAAATAAGGATTCGATCAAGACTAATTTCAAGCAATTCGGAGTTCATTTGGTACACTGCTCACTGCAATATTTACTCACTATTGTTTCTGGCCGAAAATTTTTTCCAGTTTGCTTGCCTTTTCTAAAATACTTTAAATACAAAATCAAAAAATAAACACATAAAACTTCACCTCAAAGAGAGCTTTCATCTGATATCACATGGTTTGATCCTTCCAAGCTTCCCTTACAGATCAAATACTCCCAAGAATCAATTCCCTTCTAGAGGATGCCCTTGATGGTTTTGTTTAGAAGAAGTGAAGAATATATACTGAAAATTGTAAAAAGATAACAAAGAAGAAAGCAATTAAACCTGCTTATATGAACGGGAGAATCAACAAGGCTTGATACAAACTTACCTATCCTCCACATTCTAAGAAGCACCTAAGACCCAAGCAACACCAACTAAATAGTTGGCACCTCAAGGGATGAATAGGATTTGAAATTAGACTTGAACTATTGAATTAGAAGATTCAAGAAGTTTCTTGTCAAGAAATTATACAATAGGAATACTTAATTTACATGGAAGAAGAAGAAATCTTCAGAACCCTAGTTTTCAATCTTAGAAAATTTTCATTGAACGTGTGTTCCCCAAATGGCTACCAACAAAAGAGTATTTATAAGGGTCTTTAAAAGTATTTGTCAACCCTAGGATGACTAATTAAAAAGAGTTCAAAAGACACATAGAATACTTAAATGTAAGTCTAACAAGCTTACAACAAAAAATGACTAGTTAAGGGAATTAAAAACTTCCCAATTTTCCCCTCAGCCAGGACAAACCAGTGACTGTAGGTCCCGACCTACCGTCGCTGGTAGGTGGATCTGCTCAAGCCCTTTCTTGTCCAGAAACCTACAGTCGACAGTAGGGCGGAACCTACCATCAGTGGTTTGTAGTGTGAAAGCTTTCCCCTCGCGTCCAGAACCCACTATAGACAGTGCGGTGTACTCTAACATCAGTGATAGGGTCCAAAACTTTCATCTACCTTCCATTTTGAAGCTATAAAACCCCCAAGCTTGCTTCCTTATATTGTTCTATTTGCACTTTGACTACTAGGAAGGTTTTGGCTCCTCTAAGGTCCTCTTCTTGCTCCTCTAGCATATGTCGAGTGAAGTTGTTGAACTCTTCTCCAATAACGTTGTCAACCTCTTGGGTTCGTCTTCCATCTTCTTGGCTCTAACCCTTGTGATCGGCTCCTGAAACAAGTCCACTGTCTCTTGTACATCCTGGGTTATACCACGCAACCCTCTTTTAAAGTATTTATCCTCAAATCCGCATCTACATCAAAGAGAGATAAGTAAGAAACATTGAATGTAGCACTAACGCTATACTCACCGGGAAGATCAATCTTGTATGCATTGTTGTTGATCTTTTCAAGGACTTGAAATGGTCCATAGCCTCTTGTGTCCAAGTTGGCCTTTCGGAGATTTGGAAACCATTCTTTTCTCAAATGTACCCAAACCCAATCTCTAGGTTCAAACGTCACTTTCTTGCATCCTTGATTCTTACTAGAAGCCACCTTTTCATTCTTCCTTTCAATGTGTTCACGGACCTTGGCATGAATAGATCGAACAAATTTGGCCTTTCTTTTACCAACAAAACTCAGCTGATGGTCAATTGGCAAAGAAATCAAATCTATAGGGTTAGTGGATTAAAACCATAGACAACTTCAAATTGTGAAAACAAAGTAGTAAAATGACAAGTTCTATTATTAGCAAATTCAACAAACGACAAACATTCTTCCCACTTGTTAATATGTTTTTTGAGAATAGCCCTAAAAACTTGTCCCATAGTCTTATTAACTACTTCGGTTTGACCATCCGTTTCAGGATGACAAGAAGTGGAGTAAAGTAAGTTAGTCTCTAGTTTCTTCCATAACACCTTCCAAGAGTGACTAACAAACTTGGTATGTAACATCCCGAATAAGCACCTCAAAGTTAGCTTAGTTCACGGTAAGTTCAGACAAAAGTTTCGGGGTTAGTTTATAAAGAATAATAAGTATTGCGGTCATTTGGTAATTATTAGAAAAATTAAGGAAAGAATTTTTTTTCTGTGGAGAACTTTTCAGACATGTTTTAGAATTATTTGGGTTTAACGCTTTAAAGTAGAAATTGAAATTTTAAGTTTAAGATAATTTTTAGTCATTTTTAAGATCTGGGGCCAACGTAGAAGTTTTAGAAAGTTGAGGGACTACTTACTTGGAGAGCAGGTAATGACATGGCTGGCAAGGACATGTGGAAGGGTATTTGACATCCACATGGAAGGGAATGGCAAGTGGATTAGAAGGTAAGTGACACATGGTTGGCCATTGGCATGTGTCTCATGCATGTACACAAGAAGCCATGCATAAATGGCTATAAATAGGAGATTTTTTGCTAAAAAAAATGGGGTACCAGCCTTTCTTTCTTTCTTCTCTCTCTCTCTCTCTCTCTCTCTCTCTCTCTCTCTCTCTCTCTCTCTCTCTCTCTCTCTCTCTCTCTCTCTCTCCGCTCTCCCTCTCGGTCAAACCAGCCCTTCCCCTTTTAATTTCTCTGTCTCTCTCTCTCTCTCTCTCTCTCTCCATACTTTCCATTTCTTTCCTTTCCTTTTTGGTTGATCTTTCGGCTTTGCTCCTCCAGGTAAGTACTTCTTTTATTATTAATTTTTTTTTGTTTTGTTTATTTTATTTTGTTTCTTCTATATACTATTGTTATTATTATTATTAGTAGTAGTAGTAGTAGTAGTAGTAGTAGTAGTAGTAGTAGTAGTAGTAGTAGTAGTATTTCATAAAAACAAATTCTTTCCAGATAATAGAAAAATATAAGAATTATTATGAACCTATTTTCTTGGAATTATTCTTCTAGAATTTCTTTTGAAATAAATTTTAGGTGAACCTTAGAGTCATCTTAGGGTCAAGGTATATATATATATATATTATTTGATTAAGTTTGGAATTGTTATTTGTAGGTTTAATTCATATCAAGATTCCAGGTGAGTTCACCAACCTTTTTCTTTTACAAGAGTTTTAACTATTTCTTGAAAACATATTTTTCCTATATTTGGGATTTTGACAAAAGTTACAAAATATTTAACGGAATTATTACGGGTTATGCTAAATATGTTTGGATTATTAAAATATTTGTGTTTTAAATATTCTTTTATGGCATGGAAATATATCTTGAGTTAGTAACGTATTTTCATGATGTATTTACTTGAAACATTTTGTACAACCCTTTTAATTTGGGTTTTGAGTTTCAAAAATTATTTTGAGAAATTCTTTTTTCAAAATATTTATTATTTCTTTTTGGAAATAATATTTCTAAATATGTTAATTTCTCTTAGGCATTTTTGAGTTATAAAATGATTTTGAGAAATATTTTCAAAATATTTACTAATTACTTTTGGAAATAATATTTTTAAACATTTTAAATTCTCTTAAGGTTGTGAGTTTTAAAGTTATTTTGAGAAATTATTTTCAAAATATTTATTATTCTTTTTGGGAATAATACCTTTAAATATTTTTAATTGTCTTAAAGATTTTAAGTTTCAAAATTATTTTGAGAAATTATTTTTAAAATATTTATTATCTCTTCTTGGAAATAATATTCTAAACATTTTAAGAAAGTTTGGAGGTATATTATTTATTTGGAAAAGTTATTCCGAAAATAGTTATTCTTTATTATTTCCTTTGGAAATAATATTTTAAATATTTTAAATATTTTTATAGGGTTTGAGATTTAAAATTATCTTTAACATATTTATTATTTCTTTTTGAAAATAATACTTTACATATTTGTTAGATATTTTTAAAAAGGTTTTCTTGAGTTAAGAGAATATTTTCACTACTTTTACTTTAGATATTCTTATAGTATGATTTTAAAAAAAAATTGTTTACTAGTTATTTTTTAAAGAATATTTCTCTACGGTTTTATTATTACTTTAAGTTTTGGAAGTATTAAAAATTTTCTTTCGAGAAATATTTATCATAATTTTTGGTACACATCTTGGCATAACCTATTTTATACCCGGTAATGTGATTCAAAGTTTACATTCCAACGTCGCATTTACATGGCTACGAGTTTGGCCCAACGGATAGGGATTTGTCGTTATCTAAAGCATTTTATATCACCGATAGATGGCCTATAATTTTATAAAATACTTTAAAACCCTAATTCGGCAAAAGGGGGCTTGGTATACATTTTTTATCAACATGTCGAAAGGACTTGCACTTTGCGTGGCTAGTCTCCCGTACAAGGGCCTCTTCCTAATGACATGCTTGGTAGTGTTACTCTTGATCTGGATCTTGATAGAGGGCGTAGTATCGTTGGAGGGTTAGGCCCAAGGCGGTATTGCGTTTTACTCCGTATCATGCTCTGCGGTAGTGGCTATTTCCTAGAAGGTTGGGTCAAGAGGGGCCTACCGACTAGGGTAGCACAGAGCGGCCTGGTAAGTACGCTAGGGCTTGTTACCTGTTTCTGTATATGCTGTGTGAGGTTGAAAATAGAACGTTCGTACAGTGTGCTTTGGAGTTCAGGTTGGTATTAACTACGGGATGCCGAAATTTGTCCGATGACCCCGTGTAATGTTCCGGACTCTGTCCGTTGAGCCTATCATGGTGCATGCATGTTTTTCTTAAAAGTTCAGGTGTCGTGGCAACGCCAATGTGTCTTGATTTGCTCAAACTTTTCGGCTGCGCCCCTACCCCTCAGAAAAATTTATATGTCGCATAAAAAGATTTGTTTTGACAGCACTTATTTTCTGGGATGACAATCCATTTTTGGAAACAAATAAATATATATTTTGCCCGTATGGAAAAGACTCGGATAGCACATGTGCACGTGAACTCACTGGGCATTCATCGCTCATGTTTTCCAAATGTTTTTTCTTCCCTCTTTCAGATGACTTGGTAACTAGATCTGGCTAGTAGAGCCATGGTGAGCCATTGGAGTCGGCATCATAGAAGTTTTTCACCTCTAGAAAGATTTCAGTTATGTACACTACGGCCTTAGCGGCCTTAAACCTATGTATAAGTTTGAGAAGCTTTTATTATAAAGTTATATTCAAACCTTTCTTCCTTCTCATATTATCTAATGTAGAAATACTCATTACAGCTCCTCCCAGTTGTACCTTAGTTTGGCATTGTTTGTAAGTTCAGTGCCGAGAGGCACGCAGGTACCTTACTCCGCCACAGTTGACCTAGCTAAGGGGTACAGGGTATCACATAGCATCTTGGTCCGATGCTATAGTTCTAGGCATGCCATGCAATCTCACAACTTCTTTAAAGAATAGACTGCAATATGAGATGCATCATCCATTTTTTGACAAGCAATGAGATACAACATTTTGGAAAAACGATCCATAACAACAAAGATAGAATCCTTTTCGGAAGAAGTTCTCAGAATTCCCAAAATAAAGTCCATGGAAACATCCTCCCAAGGAGCTTTGGCACCCGGTAAAGGGGTGTATAAACCATGAGGTAACGAAGACGATTTTGCATGTTTACAATCTAGATAATTACCCACAAATTTCTCAACATCTCTTTTAATTTTAGGCCAAAAGAAATGCTCATGCAAAATGCCATAGGTCTTAGCTATACCAAAATGACCCATAAGACCACCCCCATGAGTCTTCTTAACAAGCCGATGCCTAATGGATCCAGTAGGAATGCAAAGTTTCCCTTCTCTAAACAAGAATCCATCATTCAAATTTATCACAAGGAGCAATTAAGCATGCATCAAAGATACTACCAAAATCCACATTATATAAATCCTTCAACGTTTCAAACTCAAGTAATTGCGAATGTAGTGAAGTGAAAAGAGTGTAACTTCATAAAAGTGCATCGGCCACAACATTCTCCTTTCCTTTCTTATAGTGGATGACGTAAGGAAACATCTCAATAAATTCTATCCACAGCACATATCTCTTGTTAAGCTTTTGTTGACCCTTCAAATATTTCAATGACTCATGGTCGGTGTAGATGATGAACTCCTTTGCCCACAAGTAATGTTGCCAATGCTTCAAGGTCTTCACCAAGGCGTACAACTCCTTGTCATACGTGGCGTAGTTCAATGTTGCTCCCAACAACTTTTCACTAAATTAGGCAGCGGGTTTCTTCTCTTGCATTAGAACCCCTCCACTTCCTACCTCCAATGCATCACACTCGATCTCAAACATCTTGTCAAAGTTGGGTAAGGTGAAGAGCGGAGCATTGTATAGCTTTTCCTTCAAGACCTTGAATGCTAACTTTTGAGCATCTGCTAAGATAAACCCATTGGTCTTCTTGAGGACCTCAATGAGAGGACTAGCAATGGTGCTAAAGTCCTTTATAAACCTCCGTTAGAAACTAGCCAACCCATGGAAACTTCTAACTTTTGTAGCACTCTTGGACATTGGTCAATCCTCTATCGCCCTCACTTTGTCAAGATCCACTTGTATACTTTTGGAACTAACAACATAGCCAAGAAAGGTTACCTTTTCCAAACAAAATTCACATTTTCCGAAATTAGAATATTATTGTCCTCTCCTAAGAACCAAACAAACTTTCCTAATGTGATGCAAATTATCTTCATATGTTTTGTTATAAACTAAGATGTCATCAAAATACACAACAACAATTTTCCAATAAATTCACACAAAAAATGGTGCATCAATCTATAAATGTGCTTGGAGCATTGGTAAGGTCAAAAGGTATAACAAGCCACTCATAAAGACCAAACTTAGTTTTGAAGGTGGTTCTCCATTCATCTCCTTCTTTCATTCGGTTTGATGATAACCCAATTTCAAATGAATTGTAGATAAAATCATGGAACCATGCAATTCATCAAGCAAATCATCTAGCCTAGGGATGGGTTGACGATATTTAATGGTTATGTTATTAATTTCCCTACAATCAACAAACATACGCCGACTGCCACCCTTTTTCGGGACAAGAAGTACCGGTACCACACATAGGCTAAGACTCTCTCGGATGTGGCCCTTGGCATGAAGCTCATCCCCTTGTCGTTGAAGTTCCTTGGTCTCTTTGGGGGAGCTACTATATGAGTGTCGGTTTCGTAAAACGGCTTCGGCAACAAAATCAAGTTGGTGCTCTATGCCTCTCAAGGGTGGCAATCCTCTGGGCACCTCCCCTGGGAAATGTCTTCAAACTCCTTGATGACACCTACAATAGCTTGAGACAAAGAAGAAATGATTTCATTGTTAGAAGACATGTAGGCTCCTTTGTACATAATAAGTAAGACTGTTTCTTTTACATCAATAGCCTTACAAATCTCACTCTCCTTAGCAAATAACTCAGCCTAGCCTCTCCCTTTCCCTCATTTATTACCACTCTATTTTTCTTTGTTCTCGCTTGAATTCTCTCACTCTCTTGAGTCTCTCCTCTCTTATCTTTTTCCTCTACTTTCTTCTCCTCCTTTATGTTTTTCTTTTTATGTTCCATCTCTTTCTCCTTCATTTTTACTTGGTCTTGATACACTTGGAATGGAGTGAGGGGTTTGAGACAAATCTTAACACCATCATTCTCAAAAAAATAGGTGTTCTTGTACCCATCGTGGCTGGCTCTCCTATCGAATTGCCATGGTCTTCCAAACAAAAGATGTCCGGCTTGCATAGGCACAATGTCAATAAGGACCTCATCCTTGTACCTCCCTATAGCAAAGGTCACGAATATTGACTTTGTCACCCTCACTTCCCCACTATCATTTAGTGATTGCAACCGATATGGTCTAGGGTGTTTGGTGGTCGGCAAACTCAATTTTTCCACCATATACTTGCTATATTAGTGTAACTCCCACTATTAATGATGACATTGTAAGCTTTCGCTTCAATATTACACCTTGTATAGAATATATTCTCTCTTTGTTCACTCGATCTATCTTCAAAGGCTTGTGAGCTAAGATCCCTCAAGACCACTAAAGCCTCTCCCTCATATGGGGACCCTTCATCCGATTCTTCAAGCTCTTGTTTAACTTCGGCCTCATCTTTGGAAATGACCTCCCCATTTGGCCTAACAATCATGACCTTCTGGTGGGACAGTTACTAGAATAGTGTCTATTCCTTTTGCATTTAAACCATTGAATATCTCTAACCCGACTAGGAACCCCCTCCACCTTACTCTTATCCTTGTTCTCTCTATTCTTCTTAGACCCTTCCTTGAATTCGACCTTGGGAGTATCTTCCTTTTTCAAAGGGTTAGGTTTGTAGGTTGAGGCCACTGGCTTGGAAATAGTGAAAGGATTTTTTAAGGATGCCTTACTCGTTAATTGTTTCTCTATTTTCACGGTCTTATAAACCATCTCTTTCAATTCCACATATGCTTGTAACTCCAAAGTGTGAGCTAGATCCCGGTTAAACCCACTATGAATCTTGCCATTGTTTCTTTCTTATCTTTAATGATATTAGCTTTTATCATTGTTACTTCCTTCTCCTTGTAGTAATCTTCTACACTTTGCTCCCTTGCCAGTGGTTTTGTAGCTTGCTATAAAGAGCTCTACGGTAATATGGGAGGAATAAATCTCTTCCTCATCAAGGTTCTCTATTCCTCCCATGTCTCCACTGGTCTCTCTAAATTCCTCCTTCGATTCATCACCAATTGATCCCACCATATGATGGCATAGTCGGTGAATTCTACTACCACCAATCTCATCTTTGTTAAGTCCGAGTAGTTGTGACAATAAAGACAAGTTCAACCTTCTTTTCCCATTCAAGGTAAGCTTCTGAATCACTCTTCCCTTGAAATGGAGGGATTTTCAATTTAATCCTCCTAAATTATTTTTCCTCATAGTATCCGTTTTTATATGTTTCTAATTCCCGGTCATATCTATCTTGTCCATCATAGTACCTTTTTTCTTCTCTTGTCATTCTCATGAATTCTCTTTCAAATCCTCTTCCCATGCCCCTTCCATTCCTTTCCCCTCTAGCACCAAACCTTCCTCCGCCTTGGGTTTCTAAAGGTTGGAAACTTTATTGGAAATTTTTGATAGGTCATCCCTAACTCCAAAATTGGCATGAGGAGAGCTATCTTAATCTCTCATAGTTCGTCTTGGAGTAAGGTTTTCATAATTGTGAAATCCTCGCCTTTGACCCAATATCGATTCTTGTCGATCAATACGGGCAGACAACGCCGCAACATTCCTTTCAATGTTCCCCATTTCTTGTTGCAAGGACCCTAAAGTACCAACAACCTCGTGCATAAAAGGATCATTAGGCCCCTCATTATGATTTCGATTTTCTTCCTCTTCATGAGATATAGTCAAGATTGATGGACCACAAAGGTACTTATAAAACAAGCAATAAGTAATAGAAACTAGGACTTCGCCGCTCCCTAAGTGTTTCACTCAATCGGAATGGCTCTAAACCATCGTGTTTGCGCTCCTCTATATGGCTTTTATATCAATGTACTCACCGTCTTGCTTTTTCTTATTTTTTTTCCTCACCACAAGAGTTATCTAGTGATTTCTAAAGCTTCCAAGTTATAAGGCATTCCCAAAGCAAAAAATCATACAAGCAACTCTTGATAAATAAGAACAAAGAATTCAAAGAGAAAATTTGTCGAACATGTGGTAGGCATAGAATGTCAAAGCAAAAATTCAAGAGTATGAGTCAAATAATGAGTTTAATTTCCAACAAAAGATCAGAAAAAACACTTATAATTATATCTCAATGAATTTGCCAATTCAAAACTACGATAATTGGTTAACAATTCAAAGATATGTAGAGTACTAGAATTCAATTTCAAGAAAACAGAGCATGAAAACAATCTGTAGTAATCTCAACATAACTCATCCAATTGTAAACTAAATAAGCCCAAATTTGTTTTAAAGTCTTCAAAATCAAAGAAGATTTCGATCAAGAGTAATTTCAAGCAATTCGGAGTTAATTTAGTTTACCTTCCGTTGCAATCTTTACTCACTACTGTTTCTGGCCGAAAATTTTTCTAGTTTGCTTGCCTTTTCTCAAATACTTTCAGTGGCTTTTTCTTAAATACAAATAATAAACAAATAAAACTTCACCTGAAAGAGACTTTTGCTCTATTACCACATTATATGATCCAAAGAATCAATTGCCTTCTAAAGGATGCCCTTGATGGTCTTGTTTAGAAGAAGTGAAGAACATATACTCAAATTTGAAGAAAGATAACAAAGAAGAAAGAAATTAAACCTACTTATATGAATCGGAGAATAAACAAGGGTTGATTCAAGCCTCACCTATCCTCCACATTCTAAGAAGTACCTAAGACCCAAGCAACACCAACTAGATAGTTGGCACCTCAAGGGATGAATAGGATTTGAAATTAGACTTGAACTCTTTAATTTGAAGATTCAAGAAGTTTCTCGTCAAGAAATTATACAATAGGAATACTTAATTTACATGGAAGAAGAAGAAATCTTTATAAGACACTTAGATTACTTAAATATAAGTCTGACAAGTTTACAACCCAAAATGATTAGTTAAGGTAATTAAAAACTTCCCAATTTTCCCCTCAGCTGAGACCTACCGCCGATGGTAGATCCTGACCTACTGTCCGCGGTAGGTGGATTTGCTCAAGCCGTTACTTGTCCAAAAACCTACTGTCGGTGGTAGGTTGTGTGAAATTTCCCCCCATGGCCAAAAACCGAATGTGGACTGTGGGGTGTATCCCCTACCATCGGCTGTAGAGTCGAGAAAGTTCATCTTTCTTCAATTTTGAAACTATAAAATCCCCCAAAGCTTGTTTCCTTGGATTCTTCTATTTGCACTTTGACTACTGGGAAGGTTTTGGCTCCTCTAAGGTCCTCTCCTCGGTCCTGTATCATATGCCATGTAAAGTTGTTGAAACTCTTCTCGAATAACGCCGTTAACCCCTTATGTTCGTCTTCCATCTTCGTGGCTCTTGACCTTGTGGTCATACCCTAGAACAAGTCCACCTCTCTTGTGCATCCCGGGTCATACAAATTGGCATAGAAAAATTTAACATCGTTTTGTACTTCATTGCAAAACCAAGTTTCGAAAATAACTCTTCAAATGGCAAGTGAAGAAAAAAAATCATTTCCCTTTTCCATTTCAAAGAAACATCAAAATATTTTCTCAATTCTTTGACCAAAAACTCTAGACAATGACATTCAAGACTAACACTTCCAATCCACTAATAAATGTCATGAAGATCCTTAGAAGTGCTAACTCATCCTTTTGCTAAATCATGTTTCCAAAAGATATCTTTTAAGGGAAGATGGTAAAATAAGAAGTTTTGATGCAAAATATTCCAGAATAGTACCAAGAAGCCATTCAATAAAGAACAATCTTGGTCTATCTTCAAAATAGGAAGAACTTTAAATCCCCTCTTGAAAATCAACTCCTCCAAAAGCACCGTGAAAGATAGATAATAAAGCAATGTACCACCAAAGAATTGATTCAAAAACTTAACATAAGAACTCGTGTTTTAAACTAGTAAGCCTTTTAAAATATCGTCTTTCAAAAGAAAGTCAATAAAGGAAATAGAATAAATAAGATGTTTCTCAACAATATTCTTCCAAGTTAGTTCAAAAACACTATTTTCAGAGGTAGTGTTAAAGATCACAAAGATGGGCTTTAAGCACTTTTAAACTACCATTCTTTTCTTTTCACAAATGAGCAACCGCTTGAGTTCCATGAAATGAAAATGATGGAATTGAAATCCATGAATGTTTTCAAGCAACAAAACTTTCAAAAATTCACCAACAATTAAAACCTCTTGTTCGTCATAAGGAAATTCAAATTTATGACTCACAAAGCACAATAGTTGAATAGAAGGAATAAATCCATCAAAATTTTTCATAGGAGCATGAAGGAAAGAGGGCGCATAATCACAATTCTCAACAAACTTCCCTTTAATCATACCATGGAAAACATCATACAAAGAACAAGAGAACTAACGAACTGTCTCAACATAACCACTTTCAACAAAAGATCCAAGGAAATATTACCTATATGGAGTAAGATATGAATCTTGTTCCATATAGATGCACAAGAAGATAAGACATTGGAAATAATAAGATCAAAGAAAAGATTATCATGTAACAATTCAAGGTCATGGTAAGACGGTTTAATTCTAGCAACCATAAACAAAAATTGTTTCTCAAAATAAGCACATGGAGAAGAGCACTTAAACATATGAGCAACATTAAGAGCTAGTTCATAAGTTAAAGAATTAACCATCAAATTTCCAACTATAGTCACATAAGAGGTATACAATTTTAAGAACAACTTTAACTTCTTAAAAGATAGCTTTGTTCCACAAGTATTTAAGAATTTGAAAATTTGAGTTTGAATCTTATAAAAAAAAATGAGAAAAAGAACAATTATTAGGTTCATTAATTATGAGATCAAAAGACAAGAAAGATGTGGAAGGAAGGAAGCTTATGGTTTTGTAGAGCTTATAGCCAAGACTTCTTTTAGTTTCCATGTTTTAAGCTTCAAATTTCTATATAATTGGAGAAAAACAAGCAAGGAAATGGTTAATGGAATTAGTAAATAAGTTCCCGCCTCACTAGAAAGTGAGGTTAATGTTAAACTAATGTCACAACAACTCTCACTCATTTCCTCTCTTTTATATCTTTCTTTGTTTCCTACCTCTTTTCAATCTCATCCTGCTTTTCTTCCACTTGTTCTTCTTTAAAACTCTCATAATTTTCAATCAAGCACTCACTTTATTTTGTTTTTCCCTCACTTTCTTTTATTTCACAACACTCGTGTTACATTAACACTCTTCCAATGAAGTAGATATGGATTCAATAGTACTTTGTTCCTCATTGAAATTCCCTTGTTCCACTATTTTTTTCTCTTCCATGGAATGTGTCTTAAGACGCTTTTCAACCATTGATGACTCCATGAATTTAATCTTTGCTTATCCTTGTCCTAATCCTTCATGGTTTTCAACTCGACATTTGATCCTCAATGCTTGCTTCATTAAACTCCAACTCTTGATTGGTTTTAATCCCATTCTTCTTATATTTTCACAATTACAATCCCACCAATCATTTACCATATAAGAGAAAGATTTTAACACCATTGGAACTTCTCTTCTTCTCTTAAATCATAGGAATAGAACAACGATTCCACTTTCTGCTCCCATGCTTCATAATCATAAGGACAAAAAGTTCCACATGAAAGATGTAATTTCAAATTGTTGTAATTAAGAGGTCTTGATGCAGTTCCCAAAGTTTTAGAAGTTTTTCCATAACTATATCTCCATATTAATGACTATTATAGTATCTCTCATAATCATCTCTTCTTTTATGGAATATCCCATCCATATTTACATAATGCCCTTCTTTTCTAATTTCATTCCTTTGAACTCTCTTATATGATTTATCATTAAAACCATTTCTAGCTCCAAGTCTATTTCCCTCGTAGCGATCATAAGAATTATGCTCATAAGATCTAGCATAAGGAGAGAAGTTATCATATGCCCATTGAATATTATGCATTGAATGTCCACAAGGATTTCTTCCACTACTTTGTTCCAAAATGGCATCCTCTTCTCTTTTTAAGTCACTCACACCTTTTTAGGCATGATAGTTTTGCTCTAATCCTTCCATGGCTTGTTGCACATGACGCAACTCATCATCCATGTTTGATTTAAATGTTTAAGAACTTGCAAAATTGACAGTAAAAACCAAGAAAAAGGACCTCACAATCACTTCCTAAGTGTATGCACTCTTTTGATGATCACTCAATTCTCTCGTGTTTAACTCTCTCATGGCTTTTGATAAAATAGGCTAACCCTCTTGCCTTTTACCAATCTTTCACCTCACAAGAGTTCTTTCAATCTTCAAACTTCCTCCACCAAAACCGCCAAAGGCAATCAATCAAAGATAGACTTCAATTAAACACTTAGTTGAGGTAGTTAAAGAAATTCAAGAATTTTCATCAAATACTTGTAGTGCAAGAGTTTCAAAGATTATCAAGAGTAATTAGAGCCAATCAAAGGCAATTGATCACCACAAAAGACTTAAAACACTTAAAGAAAGAAATTAGAGTTCGAAAACAATGAATCAAAACAAAGCTAAGCTAGCGAAGAAGAAAGAGTACTAAAAAAAATTTCTAGAAAACAGAGGTCACTGATACTCAGTCACAAAAATCACGATAACTCAAAAGTTATAATACCAAATCTTGTCAAACTAAATCCAGAATGCTCAGCTCGATAAGGATGAATCTAAACACTAATATCGCTCCAGTTGAACAAGTAAAAACAAGATATGAGCCTATTAATCCACACTTTTCAAACAGATTCGGTTTCTAAACAATTTCAAGAGTTTGATAGAATTGATCTAGCAAATCAAGCCCAAATCTAATGAAATCAATTGCAACTGATCAATAACCCAAAATAGTTAAGACCAGTACTAAATTTTTGCAAAAAACAAAGAAACACAACTTCTAATCAAGCCAATCTTATGGCATCCTTTTTTCTCAGAGATTTTCATGATCTTCATGTATTTTTCTATACATCTTCATTTACTCTTTTTTTTTTTTTTTTTTGGAATTTGCAGCAATTGAAATAAATTAGAGCTTACTTAAAGGTAGCTCTAATACTAAATGGTCTAAAATTTGATTTGCAAATGGATCAAATGCTTAAAATTTTCAAATGTTCAATCTTAAAGACCTTTTTCCTTCAAGGACTTAATTAGCTCTGTCCCCCAAGCAACCATAGGTATACAAAACCTATGACCTCTTGAATTCATACAATTAATATTTTTCCCATAGTCTAATTCAAGAATGGGTATGCTAAACCTAATACCTAATTAGCTTGTGTATAGATGACCCAATCTAGACAAATACAATGATGTAGATATCTTAGAGAAGGAATTTTGATCACTTGGAACAATCCTTGGATCTTCCAATCCAAGTGTCTTATGTAAAATCAACCTAAAGGAGCTCAAACCCTAGATAAAGTTAGGAGAAAGCTCCAAAGTTTAAGAACTGTAGAGATAAACTGATCAATTTCATAAAATCATCAATTGGTCTTACAATTAAGCTATAATTGGGTATTTATAGAGTTTAGGCTAAACATGGTCTTGGACCCAAGACCTATTAGGGACTTAATTAAAAGTTGTAAATGGGTTTTATATACTAACAACCGAACACAACAACACAGTACATCAATTCAGTACCCTACCACAGACGGTAGAGTGAACTTACCATGGCCGGTAGGTTGTTGATCCTTCAACCAACTTCTTCCAGAATCCTATAATGGACGGTAGGTATGGGACCTACCATCGACAGTAGGTCCTGTTTTTCCAAGGACTTCAATGTTTGTACTTCTATCTTGCTCTATTGATTAAATCTTCATAGATTCTTCAATTGTTTCCATCACTCCTTGAGCAAATCCAGCTCCTTGATCTTCCTTGACTTTGCTCTAGCGATTGGTCCTTGAAATTGCTTAGCTTCTAGATCACTCCAGTTCATATCACTTTCACTACTAAAAAATGCTTCTTGTAAATGATAAAAATTGGTTGGTAGCTTTCAAATTCAGTTAGAAAATAACCATGTACCAACTGATTACCAACCCATTTTAGTAGTTTTCTAAAACTCTTGTTGGTGATCATTTTCCAACAAAATTTCTTTGAGTCAGTTGGTAGTTATAAACCGAGACTTCAATTGTTACATTAATTAGTCCTAATTGATGTTAATAATTTTTAGTTGGTAATTACTAACTACCATATTTAAATTTATTCACTAAAATTTTCGGTTGGTTACTTCCAACTATTTTTTTGTTGGTATATAAAAAATATACGTTGGTATTTTTTCAACGCGATACTAAAATAAATTATTTCTGTTACCAATAAAATTTTTAGGGTTACCAATTGTAATTTTTGTTTCTAGTTATCAAGTATCTTAAAATAATACTTGCCAACTATTAGTCTATTTGTAATTACCGACAACAAATCTGTTGGTAATTTATTTATAAATATCTGTTGGTATTTATACCTAACAACAGATATGACAATTGCTAATTTGTTACTAATTATCAATATTTATGTTAATTGGAAATGCTTTATTAATTATCAAGAAATGTTTCAGTTAGTAGTTTTGTTTGTAAGTTCACAATATTTATTAATAGTTCAATTCAATCGGTAATCAATTGTAATTATTTATTACCAATTGACTGATTTAAGTTGGTAATCCACTTTTATGTAATATATAATTTCCAACCAATTTCCAATTAGTATGTTTACCTGCACCAAATAATAACTGTTGGTAATAAATAACTGAAAAGTTTGTTCCTAAATAAAAAAGTGTCAACCTGTAAATAAATATAATCACCTAAATAATACCAAAACAAATATAATTACATAAATCATCTAAAAAACCTATATACCATAATACCTAAAGTTATAATTTCATATCATATCATCAAATAGCGTAATATAATTCTACATCAAACCATCAAACAACCTAATATAATTCCACATCAAATGATCAACCTATAAATAAGTATAATCAACTAAATAATACCAAAACAAACAAAACTATATTAATCATCCAACAAATGTAAATACCATAAGGATGTACCAAAAGTTATAATTCTGTATCAATCATCAAATATCCTTATATAATTCTACATCAAATCATCAAACATAATATAGTTCCACATCAAATCATCAACCTAAGCACCACAATGATAAACTATTACTCATCCTTCCACATCAAATGAATTCAACAAACTAAATTATATAGTCAAAGTTCAATATGTAAATAATACAAGTGGCAAAAATCTAAAGCAATAATTAATAAAGTCAAGCATCATCCTCGAAAGAATCTAATTCCTTGAGTTCCTTAACTTCTTTTGTAAGAGATGCCACTTTTGCTAGCAGATATTCATTCACCTCCCTTAACATCTTGTGATCTTCCATGAACGGACCGAGAATCTTTTGTATTGACTCCTCTACACTTAGTTGAAACTCAGACGTTTGAACAAAATCAGAAGGCTGAGATACACAAGATGAAGAAGGTTTGTACTTAGTAGAGTTATCAAGGCAATTCTTGCTGAGAGATCCCATGCCATAAACCATTTTTTTCCCTTCTTCAGTGGACACACTCTTAGCCGAATATCAACATAGTTAATTGCTGGAGGTTTCTCTCCTTCTGGTGTTTCTTTTGCATGTCGCTCTATATTCTTCTTTCACTTCTTCCTTGTAATGGCGCTGTGAAACAATTATTTACATTATATATTTATATATATGTATAGAAACAAAGTATAATAAATAAATTTATAGCAAAACAATATTTAATTAAATTCCATTGAAATTATATAATTATACATGACATATATTTTTTATACAAGAAAATTTCAGCTATCATTTTCCAAGACAAAAATAAAAATAAAAAAAAGTATTTTGCAAATCATGTCTTTACCATTCTTTGACTTTAAAGAACAAGTTTACGGATCAATAATGAAAGAACTCTTATGATCATTATGGTAGGTGAGGTGGCAAATATTTGATATCTATCATAACATCTTACTTCAATTGGATATAAACAATGAAATTTAAGTTCTTCTGTAGTAGTTGTTATTTATTCAAGAAATGAAATATTTGTTGTGCAAAAGCAAAGTCCATAGATGCATAACTGCTTCTTTTCATAGTAAATGAGAATGAGATGCAAACGAGTCTCCAGAAGAATTTTTAATGAAATAGTGAATCCAACTCCAATTGTGTTATTCAATATAAAGAATATAAGTATAAAGTATATAACAAGCTCAAAATATTTTATTCAGTCAAGAAATCATATCCTAATGTTCCAAAAAATATGTATAAAAACATAAATCAGCCCATCATACAACTCTCCAGCTTGAAAGTAGAGAAAACAAATTAAGAAAATGGTACACTACATAGATATGATCAATAATTCTTGTTATAAGTGGAACGTTGAAACTAGTGATTGATGTCTCAAGAAAAATCCAACTACAAAATGAAAGGACATAAACTCCAATTCTATTAGATGAACCAACACTAAATTTAGACAACCAACTCCATTCCTAGTTTCTAATGTATACCAACTATTGTGGTTAGCATGTCATAATTCATAACTAAAATGAATTAAGCACAACAAAATTCCTAACTTAGATACATTCAGAAAACAAATTAAGGTACTTTCACGGTCAAGAAAGGTTAAAAGTAGCTACTCACATAGGTTTCCTCTGAGCACTTGTTAGTAAATTCAAGAGTTTGGCCCTCTGATTCCACATCTTCACCCAATAGGATTCTTTCATCTTTTTCGACTATCTTTACTATCTCCTGTTCAGTATTTTTGTAGTGAGTGATGATTGGGGCTAAAGTTTCATGTTTATATCATAAAAGTAATCATCGTTTGTCATGATTTTATTGAACTTATGACTTGTTTTCTACTGATTTTCCTTTGTATGGATCAGATTACCTCTTTACTCTTCTTTTGTGCAGTTTGATTGATTTTGGTCGCTTTAGTCAATGATAATGCGTATAATAACAAAGGAGAGTCTAAGGTTTGGTGGAGAGACGCTCGGAGGTCAATTTGTCAAAGAAAGAGCACAAGAAAAAGGCCTAAGTTATGAACTTTAGCATTGTGTGTCAACAAGCAAGTGTCTATGCGATTGAGTTGAAGCTCCACAAGAAGTTTGAAGTTCCAGACACATTGCGTAGGCACGTAAAATCTGTGCAGCCACACAAGCCTCTCAAGATTTCAAAAGTTTCTGAACACTTTATGCTAGCACGCAAAATTCTGCATAACCGCATAAAACAAATCGTGAATTATATTACAAGACTTAAAAAGTCTAACTTAGTATTATTATCTTAATTTTATTATTTGATTCTAAAGGTTGATTAGGATACTTAATAAGGAATTATTGTAATAGTGTAGGGTGAAAAAAAAATTGAAGAGTTAGAGATGATTGAGGAGCGACCGTTCTTCTCTCTCTTTATCGTTTCTTTTCTCTCAATTCTACTAAGAACCTTGGTTTTTATGATTTCAATAGAAGATTTTTCTCAGCAACTTTTTAATGATCAACCTTAGACTTTGAATTCAATTCATCGAGCAAAGTTCCTTCCTTTTCTCTCTTGTCTTTTTATTTTGTTTTGTTTATTATTATTGGCAAGATGAATGTTTTCACAATTGATGTTGATTGTTCAGATATGTGTGAGTAATTTCTTAATCTATGATGGGATTAGCAAAATTAATTTCTATTAGTTGATGGGTTGATGCAATTTTGCTATTTTTATTTTTTATCGATATTTACTTCTTATGTTCTTAATGCCTGTAGTTATAAAGCTAGCTATAATTGGTTTAAGGATCGAAAGGTGAAATCCACTAATGGAAGAATAGGAATTAAACATGAATTTTTAGATCATAAGAGTAGTTCTATTATTCCTTAGAAGTAAAAAAATCTCACAATTCTTAATAGGTCTAATTCGATTTAATCACCATGAGAATAGGGGTTAGGTTGGTTAAGCTACATTATTGTACTTCGAGAGGAGACAATAATTACTATAGGATATTTCACCTTTTTGATCACATAATGAACAGTTTAGAACAATCAATTCTAGACTAAGTTATTTGTGGGGAACCCCTATCCTAGATGTTTCTTCGTAATTGATTTCTGAAAGCTTTTGCTTTTGCTTTAATTGTTTTATGTTATTTAGTAAAAATATCTTAATCATCATATGTGGTTGGCTTAGATAACAACAATTATAGTAGTTGGTACCTAATGAATTATCTCTCTGGGATCGGTACTTTTATTTATAAATGGTAGGTCGTGCACTTGCAGAAATCCCCTATCAAGTGAAAAGGTAAATATCATCATATAGTGAGTAGTCATTTTAAAATTTCTTCTCCTGTACTAGATAAGAATAAGGTAACCATATATAATAGCTAACATAAATAACATTTATTAATATTTATGCAATGATAAATTGCTAAAACCATAATTAAATTACTAGTTTTCTCTTATGAACTGTTGTTGAGATAGATCCTCTTGAATGGTATGAGCCCCCTAAACCTCCTTTGTCACTTATTTTGTTAGTTGACATAATCTTAGAGATAGTCTTGTATCCATCACTATCCCATAATTTCAGCAACTCATTGTAAAATTCAATCTTCATGACGTTATGACTTTTATTCCCATTTCTAACTTCGTCCACTAACTGAAAATATGGTTTTACCGACTGATTCAAATTCAGTTAGTAACTGTAGAATATATTGACCAATTGGAGACCAATGCATGTCTGTCGGTATGTGATGGATTTATCGATTTATTTTTTAATTTACTGACTGAAGTTACTTTAGAGACAAAAATTCGGTCGGTAATTAGCCATTGACTTTAATTATTTTTAAAAAAATTGACTCAGTTACCAACTGATAGTTTCGGTCGCCCATCAATCACTAACTTAATTTATTGTTAAAAAAATAATTACAAAGGTCCGTAAAAACGGGAATTTCTGATTCCCAGAATGCCTTCACCCTTTTCCTTTTCATTCTTTCCTTCTTCCCAAAATCCTATCCCCCCGAATCGCGACCCTTCACCGTACCTCCTCCGCAGGGACAGAACCAGAACAATATTGTTGGGGGGGCTGGAGAAGAATTTTTACCAGAATTTCGTCTATGAAATGATGCATTCCATGTACAAAAGACGTTCAAACAATTCCAAATTTACATATAATATAACAAAAGAATAGGTAATCGCTCATTACCAATGAGGAGTGATCACCCATCACTCACGAGGAATGATTACCCATCACTCATGGGATAAGCATTACAATTCTAAATTTACATAATAATCATATTTTTACCAAAAAAACCCAAGAAAATTTTTTACTATCAAAATCAAAATTTAAGCACCTTAAAATCTATTTACCAAAATAAAAAATAAAAAATAAAAAATGTTTCTACATAAATTAATCTAAAAAACTTACATTTTTTCTTCTTCAAAGTTTGAAGAACAGGGAACGAAGCCGTCGGCCCGCCGCCATCCTCCGTCTGCCTGATTGCTGGTGCTGCCGCGCTGCTGCAGCTTACTGTCCGCAGCTCCATCGTCGCGAGGTTTCTGTGGCCGTCGACCCCACCTGCCGTCGAGCTCGGACCGAGGAAGAGGATCGATTGTTTACGCGGAGGAACTTAAATGTAAAAACCATAAAATTTTTTTAAAAACATAAAATTTTTGGGGGGGCTCGAGCCCACCCGAGCCCCCCTATAGTTCCGTCCCTGCTCCTCCGGCGACCTCCAGGAGACACTGCCACTGCCGCCTTTAGCTGGTTTTAATTTTTTTCATAGATCTTTTGTTGTTTTAGTTATTTGTAGTGTGTCTATGTTTATTAATTTTCATTTCCAATATTTTCAATTCCATGGAAAAATTCCAAAAGAATGATCCTACTTACACAAAATTAGCTAAAGCAACATAAATTTTACATTGTTTCTCTTGTATGCCATTCGTTAATATTCAATGAATATGACCATTTTGTTTTGAAACTGTACAAAGTTGTGTAAATTTTACCGATATTTCTAGGAAAGCAAGAGATATTTAATAAGTACATCTAATTAAAATGTACAATTCTGAAGGTATATAAAAAAAAATACACAAATTAACTATCATTCATAGAAGGAAGTAAGGCTATAATTTAAGATGAATTGTTGTCTTTATGGGGGAGCCCGGACTCTTAAAACTTTGTTACGTTTGTTGTCTGTTTGTGTTATTGGTGTCTTTATGGGGAGCTCGAACTCTTAAACTATTGATTATCTGTCTTTATGGGGGAGTCCGGACTTTTAACCTTTGTTAGATTTGTTGTGTGATTGTGTTGTTGGTGTCTTTATGGTGGAGCCCAAACTCTTAAACTATTGATTATTTGTCTTTATAAGGGAGTCCAGACTCTTAAAGTTTGTTAGATTTTCGTTTGTGTGTTTGTTGTTTGGTATGGCCATTGTGCCTTGGAATTGTTCATCTTATAGGGGAAACTCTGTCAAAATTTTTGTGATATTTAAATTTTAAAGTCTTTGTTCTTAAACTCTTAAACTTGGTTAATTAGTTTTGGAAAGTTTTGGGAAACATATTTGATGTATGTTTGTATAATACTCAAATGATTATAGAATTCTTTAACCTCTTAATCTATAAGTTTAAACGTAAAATTCTTAATAAAACTCTTAAATTCTTAATAAAACTCTTTAATTCTTAATCTCTAAAATATTTTGATTTATTTCTAATGAAGAAATGATTATAGAATCCATTGACCTCTTAATCTATAAGTTTAAACATAAAACTCTTAAAATCTAAATCTCTAATGATTTGTAATATCAAATGATTAGAGAAGTCTTTAAACTCTTAAACATAAAACTCTTAAACTATAAATATTTCACAAAACACATGTAAACACCTTAAATGTAAGACTTAATGAAGAATGAATTCTAATTTTGGACTCTTCATCTGTAAGTGTCATACTTATAAAGTCTTATGTTAAAATGTGTGTGTTTTGTTTTGTGAAGTTATGGAGGAGGATCGTAGTTGGATGTATAGAAAAATTGTGCCCGGAGTCATGGGGATTAGTAGTGAGTTTCAACTAGGTGTGAAGTGTCTTGTGAATTGGTGTCTTAATTACAGGTCTTGGTACAGCTAACGAGTTACGGTGTCCATGTGCAAAGTGCAAGAACTTAAAAGTATCTTAAAAGAGGATGATGTGAAGTTGCATCTTTATAAATCAGGGTTTTTACCTAATTATCATAATTGGATTTCACATGGAGAATCGTCGGTGGGTTATCAACCGATTGTTTGTGGCTGTGGTTTTTAATTTCAGGTGGATATTTATAATTATAAATAAAATATTTTTAAAAAATACAAGTTAACGAACACCACCAACCGATGGTAGGTCAGTAAATAATTAATTTTTTAAAAAATAAATTAATTTACCTAGCGAATTTTAGTTGGTAAATAAAGATACTGACTAATTGTTCTGTTGGTAATTACAAAAAGTCTGCTGGTAACTTACTATTTAATTTACATTTTTTAATTAAGAAAAATAAAGTTACCGACCGAAATATCTATCGATACCTCCAAATATTCGATCAGCAAAAGTTATAGAGCGACAATTTATTTTGTCATAGCCAGTTGCTGACCAAAATACAACGACTGCTCATATCAAACGGTAACTATCTTTTAGCGACTGATTACTGATCGTACTGTCAGTCAATAATCTGTTGAATTCTTGTAGTGATCTATCAAAGTTGTATAGCTTTTACCTCCTTTTAGTACCCATTTTTCTCTCATTATGGGATCATACTTACACTCCTATGTATACTTCTTCTGTATATTTACAAGAACATATCAATTTCTATCACTTTATAATTTCTTTTTGAAAAATTATAATACAAGCATAAAGTAAACTACTTACTGTCCACTCAACATACCATACATCCCTAATTTCTTTTGGGATTTTTGTTCGACTGGGATATGGTCCCACAAACATCCCCTCAACGATCAGACGAATAGATCACACAGCTTGTTTAGAGGGTTAGCGTTATAAAGAATGCTACAATAAAGAGAATAAGAAAAGAGTACCTAAATAAACTGTAAAAGTCACTAAATTTTTGCATAATCACAACACATTACAACATCATAGTAATAGAAAGTAGTTATCTATGAAATAAATATAATAGTGTCTATGTATCAAATTAATGCCTAATTATTTAGCATTTATTAATCTTTCCATATACTATCACACCAATCGTAAAACTTTATTCTTGGTTACAATTCAAAAACTAGTTCGTCCAAAAAGCTGGTCAAAACTTTGCATATAAACTACCAACAAATATGATACTATATATTACCTCCATCTTTTTTAATTCTGGAAAGTCTCACTTTTATCTAAATCCAAATTTTTATAATTGGATGAGAATAATGGTTTACCCTCGTTGGCAATTCAACTAATCTGCGTTGGTTAAAGTGCAAGGATCATAATGCCAATATGAATTAATATTATATTGTCACAACACTTACACATTCATTTCAGTAGTACTAACAAATAACCATCAATTTGAGAATTCAATGGTTAACGAAACAATTTTATCAAACAACTCTTAACAAAACAAAAAGATAAGAGAAAGAACATACTCATTTCCTTCAATATGCACAAGTTTTTGCACGTATTTTGTGCAACTGTAGCTGAAGTTGAAGAAGATATAGGGATAGTATCATTTGCAGGGGTAGAAGTTGCGGAAAATAGAATATTTGATGTAGAAATATCAACATCGACATGATTGATCTCATCATCTAAATCAGTTTGGCTTTCATACACAATAGGCTGATTTTTGGATCGAAGGCAACTCTATCTGTTAGGGCAATATGCTGCAGAACAGAAGCATTCTTGGGAGGTGCCTCTGTTTCATTTGCATGCAAAAGTGTGGACTCAAGAACCTCTAAGGAGACCGGTACACTAGTAGAATATTTGCCTAGCCATATGGAAAAGTTTGGCAGAAGATGGGCCTTTAGATGCACCTCGTTCATTGTTATTAGTGCTTGAATTCATTGACTTTTTACTCCGTGCCATGTCTAAAAAGAAAAATGTAACAAAACACCAGTTAGTAAAATGTGTAGAAAAGCATAGATAAATAACAATTAGAAAGTGGAAAGAATAGTATGATTAGAAAAAGTAAAATGCAGATACAAAGTTTAAATCTTCTAGATACAAAAAACTGTAATTTGTATACCAAGCAAGAGAAAACAATGCATATATTTTTTTAAACATACAAACTAATCACCTTCACTATTGTAGCGACTTTTTGAATCATTCTTCTAATTCAAACATGAGTTCATCCAAGTCTTCTTCTTCTAAACCACTTAGGTCCTTAAGCTTATTCTCTTGTAAAACATCATTAATCAAAAGCTAAGCCTCATCAAAACTGCCATTAGGATCAATGAGACTATCAATTTGATCATCAGTGATATTAATATTTAATTTCTTAACTTTATCTCTTGTAAAGCACTATCTACTAAAGAAATTTCTATATTACGCCTTGCAGCAACATGATACACATATAACTAATTTGAATTATCTCCCTTCAGAGTTGGATAGGTATGAAATACACTTGTTTCTTGTTGTGCAAGTACAAATGGCTCATACTTGTTCCACAGTTTCTTCTGATTAACATCAACAGTCCTATAGCTAGAATGTATTCTTACATACACCTCCTCTCTTGGATCACACCAATCACAATGAAGTAAGAGAGGCTTTCTGACTAGCAATCCCAAATACTCCAATTCAATTACCTCATTCAGCATACCATAATAATTAACTTCATACTCATCATCATAGTTTGATCCTTTTATGCACACACCTATATTTGTAGTGGATTTTCCTTCACTATGGTTAACAATATGAAAATTGTATCCATTTAAAAAGAATTGAGAATAAGATTGAACCAATTTCTTTGAATCCCATGCTATATGCTTTACTTCTTCATTCAACATATTGTTTTGTTGGATTGTGTCCCTATTTTATGCAATAATTTTAAGCTTGAAAAATAAGTTTAGGAAGAAAATTTAAACTAAATGAAAAATGTAGGATATTAATTACATATTCTTTAAATCACAGAACGAACTGTTTTTCCATGGACATCGATCTCATGTTCTGTAATTCTAGCTGAATTTTGCCGATTTTCACTCCTGAACAATCTATGTATTTTTAAAATTATAAAGTGTAATTATAATTAAGGGACTGGTGTATAAAAAATTATGTTATGGAGGCACTCACTCAACATGTGGTTGGATCTCATCGGTGTTTAGCAAGAGATATAATGCAACTGCATCATATTCTTTATTATTTAGAAAATGTTTTATAGAGGCACCAGATAGTCTCCCAAGATAATTAATGAGGAAAATTCTTGATGGGTATGACTACTCTCAACCATCATCATTTCGATCTGCTCTTCTACTTTTGGGTTTGACATGTGGTTTGAAATAATGAGTGCAAAAAAGTTAACACTTCTTAGACCAGGTACGCATTGCATATTGAAGCCTTAATTTTTGCATTATTCTTCACTTTTCTTTTTCAAATTTTACAAGAACCTAAGAGAAGGATGAGGATTTTTAAAGCATATAAAAATGACATTCAACAAAATAAATGAAAAAAATGGATTGGCTAACCTCTCAAAAGGATACATCCACCTATATTGTACTGGACCATGTACAAGAGCTTCATATGGCAAGTGAACGGGCAAATGCTCCATGGAATCAAAGGAGCTAGGAGGAAAAATTTTCTCTAACTTGCATAAGATAAGAGGAATATTTTCTTCTAGTTTGTGTACTTTGTCTTCATACAACATTCTAGAAGTTCGGTCCTTGAAGAACAAACTTAATTCTATCAAAGCCTTGGTCACACATTTTGGAAGTAAATGACGAAATGCTATGGGGATCAACCGAAGCATGAATACATGATAATCATGACTTTTAAGCCCAAATAATTTGCACTCCTTCATGTCCACACATCTAGAAAGATTCGAAATATAAAGATTGGAAATTTCAACGAGTTAATCCAATAAAATAAGATTTAACGAGCATTTTTTCTATGCAATAGCATCCCCTTGGTTTCTTAGTGCCTCAATCAGTCAACTCCAAATCTTTACGCCAACAAATTTCACGTAAATCTTTCCTAGCATTCTCATGGTCTTTTTTATTCCCTTTTACATCAAATACAGTATTGAATAAATTATTAAAAATATTCTTAATGATGTGCATAACATCAATGTTATGCCAAAGAAGATTTGTGATATATATCGGAAGAGCTAAGCATCCCTAGAGTTGAAGGCTAGACTAATGACTAGTGCTCGAATGAAGAAATTCAAGGCTTCCAATGAAATGAGGATAGTGGCATGGTATCTTACATGGAGGAAGCTTTGAAAAATAAGTTTGAACAGTTTAAAGGCAAAGAAAAGACTTCCAAGTTGTTCACCATTTGTTCAATTAGCAGGGATTACTCAAGGGAACAATTAGGAGTTGAAAATTGGCTAACTATATGAAGAAAAGACCCTACCGCCGACGGTAGGCCATGCCCCTACCATACCGTTAGGCTTCTGTCGGCCATTTCTTTGTATTTCATAAACCTACTGCTGACGGTAGATTCCCCCTACCATCGATGGTAGGGCTTGGCTGAATGGGTGCTTAATGTGTTTTAATTAAGTAGTTTTTGTTATTTTACTTGTCTTTTCAGTTTTTAATCAAGGGTTAATGGATATTTTGAGTCATTTAACCATAGGTTAGCTAGGTCAAGAGTTTAGTCTATGAATACCCCACTATAACTCAATGTAAATCAACAACGATGAATTTGCTAAAAAAAATATGAGAGAATTTTCCAAGCTGCTTCTTAGGTTCTTCATCTTTCTAGACTAGCTTGGTAATGGGTTAATGTCCTTAGCATCTGAATAATTGAGCCTTAGATTGAATATCTATGGATTCAATTGTTCATTCAAATTGCTTTCATTAGTTGATTCATAGAGTTTCCTTTCTTTGAATCAATTTATTTTGGGTCTTCTAGTTGTGTATTTTGGGTTTTGAGGTCTTCGTTCCTCAAGGTCTAATTATCAATTTAGGAAAGAATTTAATCTTTCAATATTGGGTTTATGAGACTTATTTTCTCATAGGTTTTCTATTGGAGTGTTTGAATTTAAAATCCTAAATTGAGCTTTTACAATCAAAGGAGGTGACCTTGGGAAGGGTGTGGAATCCAATCTACAATCAATTGAAGATTCACATTAAAGTGGTATCAGAGCAACCTCCAATTGAAGGTCAATTTGAGTCTTAAGTTGTTTAAATTCGTTGAAAATCATAAAATAAAATAAAAATAAGTACTTGATGATCTATAAGATTCCCATGATAATCATGCAAAAACTAAGCACAGAAAATTATCCAAAAATCAATTGCAAACTGAACTAAATCACGTGTGCATTTGTTGGTGATTTTTTTGGAGATGTTCCCCTTTATGTTAGGATTCATTTGGAGATCAATTGATTGCTCAATTTGATTGGTTTGTGAAATGTGTTTCAGCTTCGTGACTGCACAAAAAGTGTTGATTAGTTTGGGTATATCTTATGTTATACTGATTCAATTTGAATGAAATTTCTACTTAAATTCATCCTCATCGAGTGATGAATCTTCCTGAATTGGTTTCATCTAATTTTCATTCGTATATTTGGAGATATTTTCGGTTTAGTAAAAGGTTGTGGTCATTCCCTGTTTTCTGGAAAAAATTTTCTTAGTACTCTTTTGTTCTTTATTTAGTCTAATTGTTTTGAATTTTTTTTTTTTTTGGTAGTTGTTTCCTTGTGTGTTTCTAGTCTTTTATTGGTGATAAATCTTATTTATTGGCTCAATTCCATAGATTACATCCTTTGAAATTCATACACCTCAAGTGTTTCATATTTTGCCTCATTGAACATTTATCCCACTAAGTGCATTGATTGATTTACTTGCTTGGGATTGTTGCTCTTGGTTTGAGTTAGCTAAGAGGTTGAAGGATATCATAGAGGCTTGAGTGTTGAGTGTTTGAGAAAGGCAAGAGGGTGAGTTTATATTGATAAAAGCCAATTAAGAGAGTTAAAAACGAGTGATTAGAGTGATCATCAAAGAGTGAAACACTTAGGGAGTTATTTGGGAGGTCCTTTGTTTTTGTTTCTTTGTTTCATGTGCAGGTTTAATAATGTGTACGAACGGTCATATTCCTACTCAATCTTATGAAGAAGGTACTAGTGAATCCTCAATGAGGCAAGTAAATGAGACTTTGCGATGTTTACAACAATCGATTGAAGGATTGGCAAGGCAATAACAAAGTGTTGCTAGAGATGTTGAGGAGCTTAGGAAGCGCAAGAGTAGTGCCAGAATAGAGCAAAGAGTTGGAGATAATTTTGGAAGAGTTAATTCACCTTATCCTCCAAGACATTATCACAATATGTCTACCCAAGGATACCATGGCATGCAGGTTCACAATCCTTACCCATTTCATGAAGTTGGAAATCAAGGAAGGCCACAAGCTAGAGACGGAAGAAAAAGAGGACAAGGTGGAAGAGGATATTAGAGATCACATGAAGAGGCTCCAAGACAAAAAGCATGGTGAGGTGATAATTTGTTTGAAGATTTTGGAGATGTTCCTAATGTTGGCAAAGCAAACTATGGAGGCTTCTGCAGTAATCAACAAGGGCATTGGGCTTTTGAAAAAATCAAGTGGAAGGTGCCAAGCTTCAAGGAGAAAGTGATCCAAATTTATTCCTTGATTGGGAATGATACGTGGAGAATTTATTCATGGTAAGAAACTATAGTGACATTGTCAAGGTGAAGCTAGTGATAGCCGAATTTTCGAGTGATACACTCCATTGGTAGGAAAGAGTTGTCACTCAAAGGTTGAGAAATGGTAGACCACTGGTAGGAACTTAGGCGGATTTGAAGTCACTCATAAAGGAGATATTTGTACCGGAACATTATTATAGAGAGTTTCATCACAAGTTTATAACTCTTAAGCAAGGCAACGAAAGTGTTGAAGAGTAAAGGCAAGAAATGGAACTATACACTTTTAGATTGAGCTTGGAGGAAGACAAAGATACTTCAATTGCTAGATTTCTAAGTTGTCTTAATAGGGACATTGCTAATGAATTAGGATTGTACCATTACACCACTTATGAAGACATGTGTCATTTGGCTACCAAGATTGAAAATCAAAGGGAAAGGATTGGTTTATCTAAATTTAATTTACCTTCTTCAAGGAGTACGGTGCCTAAACCTCAAGCATCAACCTACAAGAGTTGGCCAAAGAAAGAAGACACACTGAAGGTCGCATTCAAAGATCATTCTAAACCTAAAGTGGAGGAAAAAGGAAGGTTGATCACCAATCCAACAAGGTGTTTCAAGTGCAATGGTGTAGGCCATATTGCTATCAATTGTCTCACCACAAGAACCTTGATTTTTAATGAAAATTGAATGGTTGGATTGAAAGGTAAGAAGATGATTGCCAAGATGAGTTGATTGACAAGGAAGAAGATAATGAAGATCAAAAGATTGACTCTTATGAAGCTATTCAAGAGTAAACGAGTTTGGTGACCATTAGAGAGCTTTGTCTACTCAAGTCTTGGAGGAAGAAGTAAGTGTACAAAGGGAAAACATCTTTCACACTAAATGCTTAGTGGGATATATGGTTGCTAACATCATTATAGATAGTAGTAGTTGCACCAATGTGGCTAGTACATATCATGTTGAGAAATTGAATTTACCTCTTCTTAAGCTATTGGTTAAATGATAGTAGGGAAGTGAAGGTCAATAAACAAGTTCTAGCACCTTTTACTAAAGGGGTATATCATGATGATATTATTTGTGATGTTGTTCCTATGCAAGCGGGGAATTTGTTGTTGGGGCATCCTTGGTCATATGATAGAAAGGCTATTCATGATGGTGTGAAGAAAACCTACACTTTTGAAAAGGATAGGAAAAAGTTCATGCTGAATCCCTTAACTCCTAGTCAAGTTTTTTAAGAGCGAAAGAAAATGAGAGAAAAAGAGAAACTAGAGAGTGAAAAAAAGGAAAAGAGCATTGAAGAGGGAAAAAGAGATGATGAATGAAACGTGAGTGTGGAAAAGCCTAGAGAGAAAAAAGTTAGTACAGACAAGAAAATGAGTGATCAAAAGAGTGATAGTGGAAAGAGAGAAAAGAGGTGCTTCTATGCAAAAGAGAATGAGATCATATAAGCTATTGAAAAGAAAGAGATTTTTTTTTACTTCTCTATTGCAAAGGTACTTTTGTGTCTACTAATGATCATTCGTCTTCTTTGTCTAATGCCATAGTGAAGATTATTGAAGAATACAAAGATGTATTCTCTACTGAGGTACCCGGTAGACTTCCTCCTTTGAGAAGAATTGAGCATCAAATTGATTTGGTACCCAGAGCGGTGTTGCCAAATACATAGGCCTATAGGAGTTCCCCTGAAGAGACTAAGAAGCTAGCCAGACAAGTAGAGGCTTTGCTTTCCAAGGGGTATGTGCGAGAATGCTTAAGTTCTTGTGTCGTTCCGTTGTTGCTAGTTCCAAAGAAAGATTGTACATGGCGTATGTGTATAGATTGTAGAGCCATCAATAATATTACTATCAAGTATAGACATCCTATTCCTAGATTAGATGATTTACTTGATGAGTTGCATGGTTCAAAAATCTTTTCTAGAATTAACTTGAGATTTGGTTAAGATCTAAGTTTGGTCTTTATGAGTGGCTAGCTATGCCTTTTGGATTAACTAATACTCCTAGTACATTCATGAGACTTATGCATCATGTGTTGAGACATTTCATTGGTAAAATTTGTTGTTGTCTATTTTGATGATATCTTGATCTATAGCAAAACTTATGAAGATCATTTGCATCATATGAAACAAGTTTTGTTAGTTTTAAAAAGTGAGAAACTTTATGCTAACTTTGGGAAATGTGACATTTGTTTGGAGAAAATGACTTTCCTAGGTTATGTTGTGAGCTCTCACGGACTTCAAGTTGATCAATAGAAGGTCAAAGCAATCGAAGATTGGCCCCGAAGAATGCATCTGAAGTGAGGAGCTTTCATAGATTGGCAAGATTCTATAGGATGTTCATCAAGGATTTTAGTACCATTACTAGTCCTTTGACAGATGTGATTAAAAAGATGAATGGTTTCAAGTGGAAGGAGAAGCAAGAGAAGGCATTTGAATTGCTTAAGGCAAGGTTGAGTAGTGCATCCTTACTTGCAATACCTAACTTTGACAAAATGTTTGAGATAGAATGTGATACCTCGAGTGTGGGCATTGGAGGAGTCTTAATGCAAGAAAAGAGGCCATTGGCTTACTTAAGTGAGAAGTTAACTGGTGCGGCATTGAATTACACGACATATGATAAGGAGCTCTATGCACTTGTGAGGACATTAAAGCATTGGCAACATTATTTGTGGCTAAAGGAGTTTGTGGTGCACACCAATCATGAGTCTTTGAAGTTTTTTAAAGGACAACAAAAGCTAAACAAGAGGCATGCAAGATGGATGGAGTTTATTGAACCTTTCCATACATCATTCGATACAAGAGAGGTAAAGAAAACATTGTAGCCGATGCATTGTCTAGAAGGTAAACTCTTATCTCTACTTTGCAAGCTCAAATTCTTGGTTTTGAGATGCTTAAGGACTTATATGCTAGTGATCTAGATTTTAAAGAAATATTTGAGGATTGCTTGCTTATGCCTACTGATAAGTATCTCATACATGATGGTGTTCTTTATCATGAGGGTAAATTGTGCATTCCATCTTGCCCCACTAGTTGTTATTAGTTAAAGAGGCTCACAATTCGGGGCAAGAAAGCCTAGAAAGACTTTCTTGATTGTGGTAATTTAATGTGACATTTTGGTATTCTTAAAACTTATGATATCTTACATGAGCATTTCTTTCGGCCTCACATGTGGAAAGGTGTTGAAAGATTCATCGGAAATTGTTTAGATTGTAAGAGGGCTAAATCTACTTCTTTGCCTCATGGTTTCTATACTCCTTTAGAAGTGCCTAAAGATCCTTGTATTGATATTTCTATGGATTTTATTCTTGGTTTTCCAAAATCTCCTAAAGAAATGGATTCTATCTTTGCTGTGGTAGATCGGTTTTCCAAAATGGCTCATTTTATACCTTGGAAGAAAACCGACGATGCTAGCCATGTAACAAACTTGTTCTTTGCTTGGTTAGTGCGCTTCTATGGAATTCCTAGAACCATTGGTTTGAACCGTGACACTAAGTTTCTTAGTCATTTTTGGCATATTTTGTGGAGGACACTTGGCACTAACTTGTTGTATTCTACAGCTTTCCATCCACAAATCGATGGCCAAATGGAAATGGTCAATAGGACCATTGGAAAACTTCTTAGGGCCATCCTTAAGAAGAATTTGAACCAATGGGAAGAAGTTATTCCTCATATTGAGTTTGCTTACAACGGAGCTAAACATTCCACTACTTCATTTTCTCCTTTTGAAGTTTTTTATGGTTTCAATCCTTCAACTCCATTTGATTTGGTTCCTTTTCCTGTAGATCATGTTGTGAGTATGGATGGAAAGCGGAAGGCAGAGTTTGTTAAATCTATTCACGCTAAGGTGCATGAAGCTATTTAGTCTAAGAACAAGAAATTGGTGGCTTTACGGAATGTTGGAAGGAAACGTGTGGTGTTTGAACCTGGTGATTGGGGTTGGGTTCTTCTTCGGAAGGAACGTTTTCCTTCTCAATGAAAGAACAAGCTTGATTTCGTGGCGATAGAACTTTCCAAGTTTTAGAGCGTGTTAATGATAATACTCATAGAATTAATCTTCTAGGTGAATACAATTTTAGCGCCACCTTTAATGTTTCTTATTTGTCTCCTTTTGATGTAGGGTGAAGATTCGAGGTTTAATCTTTTCAAAGGAGTGCAGGATGATGTAGATTGGAAGAGTTAAGCATCCATGGAGTTAAAGCTTGGACCAATAACTAGTGCTCAGATGAAGAAACTCAAGGCTTCCAATGGAAGTGAGGATAGTGGCACGATAGCTTACAAGGAGGAAGCTTTGAAGAACAAGTTTGAAGAGTTTAAAGGCCAAGAAAAGACTTCAAAGGTGTTCACTGTTTGTTCAAGTAGCAAGGATTACTCAAGGGAATAATTAGGATTTTAAAATTTGCTAAGTATATGAAGAAAAGACCCTATCGTCGATGGTATATGAGGATAGTGGCACGATAGCTTACATGGAGGAAGCTTTGAAGAACAAGTTTGAAGAGCTTAAAGGCCAGAAAAGACTTCCAAGTTGTTCACCGTTTGTTCAATTAGCAAGGATTACTCAAGGGAACAATTGGGATTTGAAAATTTGCTAAGTATATGAAGAAAAGACCCGATCGTCGATGGTAGGCCTTGCCCCTACTGTCGCTGGTAGGCTTTTGTCGGCCAGTCCTTTGTATTCACCTACCTACCACCAATAGTAGGTTCCCCCTACCGTCGACGGTACGGGTCGGTTGAATTGGTGCTTAATGCATTTTAATTGAGTAGTTTTTGTTATTTGGCTATCTCTTTTCAGTTTTTAATGAACGGTTTAATTAGTATTTTGAGTCATTTAACCATAGGTTAGCTAAGTCAAGAGTTTAGTCTATAAATACCCCATTATAACTCAATATAATTCAACAATAATGAATTTGCTAAAAACATGAGAGAATTATTCCAAGTTGCTTCTTGGGTTCTTCATCTGCCTAGACTAGCTTGCGAAAGGGTTAATGTCCTTAGCATTGTGAACAATTGAGCCTTAGATTGAAGAATCTATGGATTCAATTGATGATTCAAATTCCTTTCATTAGTTGATTCATAGAATTTCCTTTATTTGAATCAATTAATCTTGGGTCTTCTAGTTGTGTAATTTGGGTTTTGAGGTCTTTGTTCCCTCAAGGTTCTAATTATCAATCTAGGAAAGAATTTAGCCTTTCAATATTGGGTTTATGAGACTTAGTTTCTAATAGGTTTTTATTGGAGTGTTTGAATTTGAAATCCTCAATAGAGGTTCTTCAATCGAAGGAGGTGATCTTGGGAAGGGGTGGAATCCAATCTACAATCAATTGAAGATTCACATCAATTTGTCCTCTAATAAGGTAAAGTCCAGAATGCACTTTGCTTATTCCAATTGTGGTTCTCCGATAACCTTTAGGTATGCCATCTCCACCATTTTCCATGATAGTTTGCAAGTCTTTACCCAAGTGCTAATTTCCTCCCTACTCATTCGTGGCAGAGGAACATAATCCTCAGTTTGGTTCTTCCTAAATTGAGCTTTTATTCTTCCTAAAATGATGCTCAAATGAGTGAAATTGCTGATGACAATCAAATAAGCATTGCTTCCAAAAATGTTTGAGCCTAAATGCCTTAGATTTGTCCATACAATATGGGCAACGTAATCTACCTGCTGTACTCCAGCAAGATAACATACCATAAGTAGGAAATCACTAATCGTATACATTAAAGAGGCTCTCATTTGAAAATTCTGCCTAGTTGAAATGTGATAAGCTTGAACTCTTACTTCCCATAACAATATCAATTCATCCACCAGTGGTTGTAAATATACATCTAACTTTTTCTTTGGATTTTTTGGACCAGGCATTATAATAGTAAGGAACATGTAAGGTGCTTTCATGCTCATTCAAGGTGGTAGATTATAGGGTGTGACAATCATAGGCCAACAAGAATACTGCTTACCAGATTCACCAAAAGGAGTGAAGACATTAGTACAAAGTCCAACCCTAGCCTCGGCAGAAAATGTAGGGTGTCCCGATTGAAGGACTTCCAAACCTCTGCATCAGAAGGATGACTCATTATCTCAAGTTGGGATTCATGTTGAGCATGCCATCTCTGTACTCAGCCGTGACTTTTGATGTATACAAGTATTGTATTCTCAGTGTTAATCGGAAATAATGCATTATTACATATGGCACATTTTTTCCACACTTGAAATATCTTTTTGTGGGTTTCCACCTTGGAGGCTTGCAAAACCTACATTCTGTTAATTGATTAAATTGTTCCTAGGATATCATGCAACCATTAGTGCAACATTTTATTTGTTGATATTGAAGGCCCAACCCTAAAATAATTTGTTTTTTCCGCATAGAAATTTTCGGCATCTTATCCCCATCAGGTTTAACGCCTTTAATAAGTTGGAATATAGCATCATAACAGGCTTCAAGCAAATTGGAATCTACCTTAATATTCAAAAGGTGTCCAGTTGTAGACAATAAGGTCTGACTTTCACATCCAGGCGACAAAGGATCATTCGAAGCATTTAGTAAGTCATAGAACCTTTATGCACCTGTATTTAGCTGCTCATCTACTCCAAAATCTACGTTTGATGTGCTATCATATCAAGCTGCATCAAGTACCATATCCCTAAATGGGTTACATACAACAAGGTTTGTTTCCACTCCGCCACTAATGTCCCCATTATCTATTAGCTCTAAAGGGAAAACATATGGTTCACCATGGGGATGCCAATTATAGTAATCTTGAAGGAAACCATGACAACACAAGTGTCAAATTCACAGTGTCAACGTCAGAATGCTTTCTATTCTTGCAATTAGAACAGGGACACCTAATTCTCCACTCCATAAAATAATATGATTGTGTAGTTGCAAATTCTACAAATTCTTGAATTTCACGGCGAAACTCTATTGTTATCCATTTTCTACCTAGTAAAAGTGTATTATACATCCATATTCGATCAGACCCAATTAAGGTAACCTATAAGAGGGGATAGTAAAAAAGTAAAAATGGGAAATATCTAGATTAGATATATGATTTCTCTTGCCTTTTCTTGTTTTGATGTATTAATAAAATATTTTGATCAAGTTTGTTGTACAATATTGATTCTATAGCTCTAGACTTTTAGGAAAAGTACTACTAGTTTGAAAGTAATGTTAGAAGTCTATTAGTACAAAGCTAAAATAGTTACCTAAGTTAGCCAAAAGTGAACTTAAGGATAAAGGCTAAGAAAGTATTATTTTTAATAATGAGAATGATATGCTTTCTTTCAAGCCTAAGAATTTATATGCTAAACTACATTTTAATTATGTATTTAATTTCTCTTGCCTTTATTTTTTTGATGCCATGTTACAAGTTCTCGATCAAGTTTGTCATACCATATCGATTCTATTGATTTGGATTTTTAGTTTCTAACATAAGAAAAGTACTACTAATTTTCAAAGTTATGTTTGAAGTTTATTTGCACTAAACTAAAATAGTAATTACTTAAGTTAGCCAAAAGTGAACTTAAGGATAAATAGTTAAGAAAATATTTATTTTAAATAATGAGAAGGATATGTTTTTCTTCAAGGATAAGCATTTGTGCCTTGAAAAACATTTTCAATATGTATTTAATTTCTCTTCCCTTTTATTATTTTGATGTAATGATCAAATATTTTGATCAAGTTTGTTGTACGATATTAATTATATTTCTTTAGACTTTTAGCTTCAACCATAAGAAAATTACTACTAACTTCAAAGTTATGTTATAAGTTTATAAGTACTAAACTAAACAGTAATTACTTAAGTTAGACAAAAGTGAACTTAAGGATGAATGGTTAATAAAGTATTTATTTTAAATAATGAAAATGATATGTTTTTCTTCAAGCACAAGAATTTGTGTGTTGAAATACATTTTTAATACATATTTAATTTCTCTTGCCCTTTTTTTTAAAAGAACCGGGAAACAACCGACAGCACTCAATATCCGAAGCATTATATACGTACATTGAATGAGTGAATCGACGCATATGCTACACAAGGTCTGTGGACCCATCACAAATCTCTAATTTCAAATGAATAAAATAGTGTTGTAAAGGTGCAAAAGCATAAGCATCAATGAGAGGATTGTTCTACAAGAAATCCCAACGACGCTCTATCGTAGGAGTAGGAGCAGTAGACATCATCTACCCAATGGCTTGATTTACTAATCATGTATAGTGGCACCAGTGGAAAATTATCATTGTGAGAAAGGATCTCCTGGCATGATGAAATGAGGAACACTAGGTAATGGAAAAGCAGGTATAGTAACATGCGATTAAGGAACAAATCTTGATGCAAGGTAAGGTATTGGAGTGGTTGCAACAAGAATGGAAGATTGTGGCAACATTGTTTGCAAAGAAACTAAGAGCAAGTGAAGTTGAGACACTTGATCTGGCGACGAAGAGATAATTGTAGAACCTAATCCTGATGAAGAAGCTTCTTGCCCCGAAAGTCCTTCTAAAGTTACAGGAATAGAAATTGTGGAACCAGGAACTTCACCACACCAGGAGTGATACCCTCTGATGATGTATGTATAGTCGTGGATAAAGTTTTAGAAGCCATCAAGAAGAAGAAAAAAGGGTCAGTTATCATCAAAAATGAAAGTAACCATGGTGGGCGTCAGTTGATGAATCCTGATCACCAACAAGTTCTCATGATAATAGCCCCCAACTTATCTTTAAATAAACTAACACATAGGGCGGGATTTACCCCATTTTACTTTTGATGCTTAAGTAAGAGAGTGATTGTGATAGAGTAATAGTACAGTAAGAATCAACTTATCTCATAAATGTAAACAATACCTTTTTATAGTGTACCAAAATGAATAACTTTCCTCTCCCAATTGATGTGGGATTTTTAGGAATGATCTTTCCTGACCCTCTGACCTTTGTGAGGTCATCGGTTTCAATGGTGATGCAATCAGGGTTGACTCTAAAAAAGTCTTTTCCCTTAAATAATGGGCTTGCTGGCCCAACTTTAATAAATGAGATAGGTTGGTCCCATGAGTGGTCAGCCATATCTTTGTAACCCTTGGAATGTACTTTTTGAACATTATGATTAGTGAGTAATTTAAATGGACTGATATGGGGTTTTTAAGATCCGGAGTTTACACGCTCCAGATAATGGGTTTTGGTGACTAGAGTGTCTACATTTGTGAGTACTTTAAATCATCATTAGATGCTAATTTTTGTAAAAAAAAGTCTGGAAGAATGTAATGTATAACCTGTGCCAAACTGAAGATTATATTTAGTCGAAGACATAGTTTTGGTTAAGATAATTTCATTAACACTGACGATTCTATACTATTGTTAGGGTTGGAGTTCTGGAGGTTAAAGAATCCAGACGAGAGGCAAATTGAAATTCCCAATGGGCACAAGAATAAATAATATGCTTTCCAATAAATGAAATTTAGTTGTTTTGATAGTGTAATTGTTAAGTGTTGTTTCACATATTAATGTATCATTTATTAGATGCTTCTCTGTATTTGATTTATTATTTTCATTATACTTACTTGCCACCTTTAGTTACCGTGACTACATTTCAAATTGGCATTCTATCTAGACATTTCCAAGTGGTGGAGTGATTTAATGTCTATTGATAGTATGAAGATTTGCAACTATAAATTTTCCCCTGTTTGAGTAGAACTTGAAATTGTTTGGTTGATTGTAATATATGTCCTCCTTCAGCTTCCATGATTACATGTGCCCTTTTTTCGTAGTCAGCTGAGGAATAAATGATGTGTGCCGTACTTTTATATTTTGATCTCAGGAAGAATACCGCCTTCATATTTAGCGGATATGCATTTGAGTTCATGAAGAACTATGGAACTCTTGCTGCTTATGCGCTCAATTATGTTGTGAATGATGAATTCTGAAGGGTCTTACATTAGCAAATTGAGTTTTTCTCCAATAATCTTAGTGCAGATACTCTGAACCGTGTCAGATGGGAAGTTTGCGAGGTAATTTATTTATTTATGGTTACCATACCAGAGGAAAAGAAATGAAATAAATAATTATAAATTGCTCATTTAATAAATATTTGTGTTGTTACAATGACGGAAGATGAATCCTTAGTTATCACTAATTAAAAAGTAAGATTTGATAAATTATTTGGCTTTATCGAATGCTTAGCAATATGGAAATATTCGACGTAAGCACAACGTAAGTCCTTATGAACAATTCTTCTAAATGTGACTGTCTATAATGCATGGACTGTGTAAATACTTTGATTATTATTAGATTTTTGCTTCTTTAACTTTAACTGAGATTAGGCAAGTTCTAGTAACTTGGAAAGTCATCTGATTTTCAAATTCTCACTCAAGTTACAGATGCAGGTTTGTGAGTGTGGATTATGATATCTTGGTGATGTTCAGTCTTGAGTTATCTTGGTCTTCTCTTTCTAGTTCTGCTTTAGAGTTTCTACACAGAATTGCTGCTTGAGTCAAACTCATTGCTAAAATTAGCAGCTAATACTGCAATAATATCTTTTTAAATTGCGGTAAATAGATTGCATGGCAAATGTATTCTTCTTCTAAGTTTTCATCCTCGTATGAAAGGGGCTACGAACTATGATTTGAATTAATATTTTTTTTTTATATGAAATCGACAAAGGATTGTTAAATAGTTTGCATAGGATAACTAGAGAATTGAAAAATGCATGATTGAAACATCAATTGAGGAATCTCGAATTTAATTGGAAGGTTTGGAACATGTTACAAGACTTCCAAGACACCTTAAAGTCCTAAGCACCTCAAAACAATCAAACTAGATGCTCCCAGTCATCATAGATAATCGAAAAACAAGGAAGAGGGAAGAACAGAGTCTTCCTACGATGGTAGGTTCCCACTCTACTGTCCCCAGTAGTTCTCGGGTCAAATAAGAGAGTTGTGAAGACTATTTACCGGCGACAGTAGGCTCCCACCCTACTTTCCCCGGTAGGTCTCGGGACAAAGAAAAAAGCCTTGAAGTAGCGCTTTAATTTTAGTCAAAATTAATTACTTTTTGGTCAATTCTTAGTGTCTTTCATTTCCAAGCTTGTAATTAACTATATTAAAAGGATAATTAGGTCTTTTAATAATGAAATTAGGTTTTAGGGAAGAATAATAGGATGTCTCTATAAATATCCTATTATGCATCATCTTGTAATTAGAAAGTTGAATATTGATGAAATTAAGAGGATTCTCTAATAGCTTCAAGGGTTATTCAACCCTTCTTGGCTAGCTTATAATGGTTTGCTTCATTAGTAGGTGAGCAATTAATAACTTAGATTGAAAAATCTTTGGAATTCAATTGATCATCTTCCAATTCCTTCTTTGACTAATTTTAGGGTTCTTGTTTCTAGAGTTGATTAATCTAGGCCTTTTAATTTATGTAGTGGTGTGTCCATTTAATACATATTTTTACAGTATTTAATCGAAGTATTTTAGTAATAAAATGGCATATTTATTCTCCGTTCTTCTCTTTTGTTTTCAGGAATGACTTGGATGAGTTAGAATAAGAATGAAATGAAACGAGAGCATAGGGAGCAAGAACGGACGAGAAATGAGAAAAAATGCACAAAATCTAGCAGGCAGGGGGACCCGGCCATCTCACCAGTTGGATTCAGCTGCCCAAGAACCAAAATGGCAGGACTCGGCCAGTCGCGCAATAGGGGCAGTTTCATAATTTTTTGATATCTTTTTAAATATTCTTTCTTTGTCATTTTAATCCGTCTTTGTATAAAGTTTTTTGGGGGCTGAGAGGTGATTTTCGAGAGAAAATCCCACCAAAAAACTTCCATTAATCGACGTGGATCAATAGTTAGTTCTTGAATTCAAATTTCAATTATTAATTTGAAGGTTTTTTTAGGAGTAATTTCTGGATTCTTCGAAAAATTTGAGAGAAGAGTTCGGGCAATACTTTAGGACCGTAGATTCTTCAATTTTACTTCCTAAGCCTTCTCTTGTTTATTATGAATTCTTATATGGATTTTATGATTTCTATGATGTTTACTGGCTAGAGTTTATTTTTATATTCAATTAGGGTTGAACCTTAGATGATTTTAGTTATGTGCATTGGATTTTATGGAATAAATTGTGGAATTACATATTGATTGTTGTTCGATTACTTTGTTTGTGTTGCTAATTTTACCGATAATTAGCACATTTGCATAGCTTGTTTTGAATTGAGAAATGAAGAACAATCTAGGGCTAAAATTGAACCGTAAGAATTTGGTAGTTAATTAGAGATTAAGCTACAATTTCTAGGTCATTAGTAAGCACTCCTATACTTTAATCATTCATAATTGAGCTAGGGAGAGAAGAGATTCTTCTCTAATCAATTAGAAGAATAATAGGTTTTCGCCTAGAGGAAGGATTAATCCTAATTAACGAGTGAGATCTGATCAATGATTCAACTATTTTTCCAAAGTTTTCAATGAATTAGCTAAGGGATTCTAGGGGGATTCCGCCGTTTAAAGACATTCTTTCTAAAACTTGATTTCAATTACTTTTAGTTTGCTTTTAAAGAATTTTACTTTTTTTAGTTAAAAATTTTTCCCAACTATTTTATTTTTGATTAAACCTTAGAGTGGCGGTGATTATTAAAGCTTTTCTGTTCCCTGAGTTCCACAATCCGGGAGTTTCTCTAGTACTATATTGATGAGTTCGCTTGCTTGTTTTATGTTAATTTTAGAACAATCCCATTTTATACATCAAGTTTTTGGCGTTGTTGCCATGGAACGGTAACTCTAAGAACCCTATTAATCTATTGCTTTAATCACTCTTAGTTTCTTGTTTTTTTTTTAATATTATTTTCTTGCATTATTAGTATTTTATTCGTGGTTATTTCTTCAAAGTTTTATTTTTTCTATTCTTGGATTGATTTTTATTTTTTTCCTTTGCAGGTTTTCATATCCTTCCTATGAATCCACCACCTCCAATAGCATAAAGGACCATGGTGGACTATGCTCGACCGTTCATTATTGGGGCATAGTCAAGCATAGCTAGACCACCAATGCAAGTCAAAAACTTCGAGATTAAGCCAAATGTATTACAAATGCTGCAGAAAAATATCAAATTCAACGATCCAGGAAGAAGATCCAAATACGCACATCGCCAAATTTTTGGAGGTGTGCGATACATTTAAAATCAATGGAGTCTCGAACGACGTCATCCGTCTTTTCCTTTTCCCATTCTCTCTAAGGGGAATGGGAAAATCTTAGCTGAAATCACTTCCTTCCTACTCAATTATATTTTTTGGATTCGTTCGCCGAGAAGTTCTTGGGCAGATACTTCCTGGTAGCACTACTAAGTTAAGAAACGAAATATTATCGTTTTAACAAATTGATGGGGAAATTTTATATGAAGCATAGGAGCGATGGAAGGAGTTGCTTAGAAAATGTCCTCATCAAGGCCTCGACTTTGGGATTCGAATTCAGACATTCTATAATGGAGTTTCTTTTGGGGCCAGACAACTGATTGATGCTTCTGTTGGTGGGTCCATAGACAATAAGACTCCTCAACAAGTATACGATTTTATAGAGCAGATAGCCATGAAAACTTGGGAAGGACAGAGAGCAAAGTCTTAGTCTGCTGGGGTCTACAGTGTTGATGCTATTAATGCTATGGAGGGCAAAGTCATAGTCTATGACTTTTGCAATGGAGGGCATCCCAACCATGAGTGCCCTAGCATGAGTACTCCAATGGAGCAAGAGGATTATGTTCAAGGGAATCGGCAAGGAAACAACCCCTATTCTAACTCTAACAATCCTGGTTGGAGGAATCACCCTAATTTTTCATGCGGAAATTAAGGTTAACAACGCATACAACAACCTCCAGGATTTCAGAATAGAGGCCCTACTCAGCCCTTGCCATATGAAAAGCCCCCTCAAAATCCTCCACCAGTAAAACCTAATTAAGAAAATTTGATGGTCAAATTTGTGAATCCAACAGATGCCAGAATCAGCATAGAAGCTACTCAAAGAAATCAAGAGGCATCTATTCGTAATCTAAAGAAGCAAATTGGACAATTGGTTAAAATGGTATCAATGAGAACTTCTGGAACTCTCTTGGACAATACTGAAGTGAATCCGAGAGAGTATGTTAATGCTATCTCAGTAAGATTTGATAAGGAATTTCCTAAGGAAGAGAAGGTGATGATTGTCCAAAAGAAGAATTGTGATAAAAGGGCTACAGAAGAGCCGAATAATAAGCCAATTGTTAAAGTTTATAAGCCAAGAATTCCTTGTCCAGAGGCTCTTGTTTGTGACTGAAGTAAAGACGAGATGAGGCAGTTTGTAGAGATTTTCAAATAATTAAAGATTAACTTACCTTTATGTGATTTGCTTTTGCCGGTGCCTAAGTATATGAAGTACTTGAAGAAGATGCTTTCGAGGAAAAAGAGGTTGGACAAAGCATCTATATTCACATTGGGCGAGGAATGTTCGGTGATCTTGATCAATAAGGAGAAGCTGCCACAGAAATTAAACGACCCCAGAGAGTTTTTCTTTCCCTTGTATGATTAGTAGTTTTTCTATTGATAGAGCTTTAGCCGATCTAGGAGCTAGCTTAAATATTACTTCTTATAACATGTGTAAAATGCTAGGCTTAGGAGAACTAAAACCCACTAGGATGACAGTAAGCTTGGCTGATAAGAGTATTGGACATCCTAGAGATGTTATAGAGGATGTTTTCGTATTGGCCAAGGACCTTGTCTTTCCCGTGGATTTCATTGTTGATATGCAAAAGGATGTAGAATAGATATTCCTTTGATCTTAGAACGTCCATTTTCATACACTTCTAGAGCTTTAATAGATATGGAGAAAGGAAAATTATGCTAGAGAGTTGGAGAAAAAGAAGTAGTTTTCAAATTTCCTATACTCCTACTCTTTTGCATTTTAATGACACTTTGTTGTACATAGATCATACTAATCTTGAAGTGTCTTAGCCCTCACAGGATAACAATTCGCCAACCCCCCGAAGCTTCTAAGGAATTAAAGAAGGTGAAGAAGTCAATATCTCCTCATTCTACAAAGAAGGGCTTGAAAAAGTGGGTGCAAAAATGGCAAAAGAAACGAGGAAAAACCAAAACGAAATCGGATTTTAAGGATCCGGCAGGTGGTTTCGGCACCTAAAAAGGAGAATTGCTTACTTCTCTTGTGAATTATGTTATATCCTTAGCATGTTTGAGTTTAATTTATCAAATTTGAGTTGTGCATGTTTCATTTTTCTAGTTTGGCTTTTGATTTAGTGAGTAATTTTTTCTTTTGGTTCATTAGTTTTTGTGTTTTATTTAAGTTTTGAGGTAGAATTAGAGGGTTTATTATGCAATATTGGTGGCCTAAATATGTTCTATATCATGTACGCAAGTTGCACGAAAAAAAAACTGCACAAAACTTGGAGAAAAAGTTTTAAAAATCAAATTTTTTTAGGCTTGGACGAGCTGTCTAGGTGGGGTGACTCGACCAGACCATGTTTGGCGAAATTTTTTTTTTTCCAGAATATTACCTGCGATGGTAGGATATAAGATATCGTGTGCGGTTGGTTAAAAAACCAAAAAAAAAAAAAAAGAATTAGTCCCCAAATCCTCCCTTCTTCTTCGTTGTATCCCTCCCTCTGTTTCTCATCCTTTACACAAACCACCTCCCAGCCAACATCTCTCTCGACTGCAATATCACCTCCTCTACTCCCTATCTGCAGTGCTGCAACCATACGCCACCCACCTTTCACGTCCTCTGCTACTCGTTATTTCAACCGCAATTTCCTCCCCTCCCTCTACTACTCCCTTCTTCTCCATTCAATCACAGCGTCACCACTGCCCCTTTCTTCTCTGTTTAATTCCTCCTCTCTTCCCCCTCCCTTCTATTTTTGCCTCTCTGTTCACCTTCTCTGTAACACCACCGTATGCCTGCCACCACAACCGGCTGCCACCCACAATATCTCTCATCTTCCCTCTTCTTCTTCTCTTCTCTCCTCCATCTGCCTTCGTTTCTTTTTCTTCCTGCTGCCACAGCCCCTGTCTACTGATGTCGACCTATCCTCCATCACCATAATCCTCTAGCGATCACCACTCCTCTGTTCTTCACGCAACCACTCTTCTCCACTTCTTGCAACGTCACTGGAGCACGCCAACTAGCAGCAACGAAACCAATCATTAACAGCATCTTAGTCTTGCCAGAAATGTAGACTAAGTTTCTCTTGTTTTAATTTTCCATTTTTGCTTAGTCTTTAGTTGTCGAAATTGTTGTTTTCTTTTGAAACTTCTCTAGCTATTGAGTTATGATTTGGTGGCATTGAACTAACTTTCGTTACTCTCTTGCCAATTTTTTTTTTTTTTTTTTTTTTTTTTTTTTTTTTTTTTTTTTTGGTGTGGTGAATTTTGTTATCTGTGAAATATTTGGTGGGGTTTGCGGTCAATCTTCACAATTCGCACCCACAGGCTTCGTTTGCTTTTACTGCTCTAACTATTTTACCTCGCTCTCTGTGCTTGCTACTGATCATTCACTAGTGACAATTACTAATTTCGTCGAGTTATTAATTTGATTATCACACTATTCACACACTGGCCACGTTCTATATTTTTCTGTTAGACTTTTCTCACTATTCTTATTTCAATTTTTTGAGATTATACTTCACTACTATGGCTTTTTCTTTATTTTTAACAGTTTTAGAGTAATTTCATTGCGCTCGTTTTTGTTACTCTAAACTATTATTTGTTTTTTTCTTAGTATCATGTCATGTGATTAGTTAATTATGCTTTGTTACCTTTTGTGTGTTTTGTTCAAAGGTTTTAAGTGTGTTTGGTCATGTGGTTTACTTGGTAACTTGTTTAGTTTATTGCTGTCGGTTATTTTGAGGAGTGATTGGTATAAAAACCATCCGAGGTGGTGAATTTTCTTTTCTTCTACAAACTGTGTAACTGTGGGTTACTTCCTCTTTGCTGGGGATAATCAGTTTTGTTGTGAATTTGTGTGGTGTGTTTTTTTTTTTTTCTCCTTAGAGTCATGCCTCCCAGAAATTCCACCGCCTCTAATAAAAGAAATAGGGCAATTGCCGGTCCATCGACTAATGAACCTACTCTTCCTTTACTATATAGAATATCTAATGAGGCCAATAGAATGTAGTACAATACCAAGCTTAGAAATAGACTTGTGGTTGAGTGCGCAGTCCATAATCTCGTTAGGGATTATGGGGTGAGACTTGTCAGTTACAATGACAGGAGATTATTACCCTAATCTCGTTAGAGAGTTCTACGCCAACAGTTTTTCCAAATCCGACCTATATAAAACTAACATCACCACTTCTGTTAAAAGGGTTAGAATTATCTTGACTGAGCCAGACTCGGACAGATTCTAGGTATACTCGATGAGGGACACTTGACATTCTTTGAACGTACTTCCATGAGCATTTTTGCGGACCTAAATTAGGTTTATTCTGAGGCATTAGCCAGATTTTGTGTTCAAGCGCAAGCTGTAGGAAAAAGGGTTGTTAAATCAAACGATTTAGAGGGAACTTGGAAGGTCGCCTCCCTTCTTATAGGCATAAACATTGCACCTCGAACTCCCAACCAAACTAATGATTTGAGGATGATTGATGTTCATATTATGGATAAGATGAGGAGTCATTCTCCCTTTTCTCTCTCCTCTCCACTCATCCTCTTTCTGCTAGACGTCGTTTATAGCCCTATGTCTAATAAGTTTATTGGTTTTCCCTTACTTTTATCTCGTATCTTTAACCACTTTTATGTTCATTTTGAAGGTGAATTGCAAGAAACTACCTCCGCCTCAAACATAATCAAGGAGGCCACCATTAAACGAAGCCATTAGTGGTGGTATGAAAATGATAGGAGGTGGCACCAGGCGGTTCAACAAGGGGGCAAGCAGCAAAGGTGGCTGACGGTGAGGAGGACGATTTCAAGACCGCTGTGATTGACCTATTAGAGCACCTCTAAATCTGACAAGAGGAGATCCAACATCAAATCCATATCCACTAAGAGAATACCAAGAACTGATTCAAAGTGTGGATGATATGTTGCAGTGCCAGCACGAGATGCTAAACTACCTTTATCGGTGCCTCTCATCAGATTGGGGATCGAGTAGTGGCGGTGTAGCACCATAAAGGAGTTTTCTGTTTCCATTTTTACTTTTATTTGTGTTTTTTGTACTTATTTTATTTTCTTTTATTCTATTTAGTTTGTTTTTAGGATTTCTTCCCTTATTTTATTGTCTTGGTTTATCTCTTTATCTTCTTATGTTTTGTTTATCTTTTTGTGTTGGGATTGCTTCCCATGTATGCTTGCATTTTTAGATTTTTTGATTGCTTCCCATGCACGGTTATTTTTCTTTTTGGGATTGCTTCTCGTGCATGTGTTCTGTTTAATTTGTTTTCCCTTTTAGTCTTTTTATTTCTTTTATTTGGTTATGACTCCCACATTGAGGACAATGTGGTTTAGAGTGTGGGGGATGTTTAGTTTAAGCTTTTCTTCCGTGATTTGAGTTTTTCTTATAGATAAATACCTAAAACATTAGAAAATTTGAAAATTTCCAAAAATATTGTTGTTTTATTCTCAAGGGTTTCAGTTTCTTTTGATAGTTCTATTTGAGCAAAAAATCCAAAAAAATAAATAAATCAAATATTCTAAAAAAAACCTCCAAAAATATTTTAATTCATGTCTTCCCTTTGTTTAAAACTTTGAAAACCCCAATAATATTTTTGTTTTACTTTATAGTTTACCCTTTTAGTTTTCGTAATATTAAAAAAGTCAAAAAGATTTTTCATTTTTCAAATTCACTATTTGAGAACTTGTAGAACTTTTACTTTTATCTTATGAAACTTTAAAAAGACTTGTTGCTTAGCTTTTGTGTGATATCATGCACTTGTGTGAACTCTTGAATTAATGGTTTATTTGCACATACGAGTGTCTTGTTATTAGATAAATGCTTTGTGAATTTTTGGATATTAGCTTAATAATTTGCTTATATGCATGCCTTGAGATTTACCTTGTCATGCCTTGAGGCAAAGTTGTATCTAGCTTAGGTTGACCCTGTAAATGATGGTTTTAAGCCTTGACCCGTTTGAGCCTTTTCTTACCATTTAATGTTAAATCCCTCGTACCCTTTTTTTAACCTAATTGTATAAGGGTTTAACCCTTCTCTTCTTTGTTTTTAAACTCATGCAATATTTTAAACCTCAATTGCGAGAGCTAATGAATTCTTATATATGTATGTCACTTCTAAGTGAGGTACATAGATAAGTATGGAGGAGAAAGTCGAAACCAGTATTCCATGTAAAGGGGTATTTTGGGAAAATTTTGTGAGAAAGAAATCAAATGAGGGGTTTTAAGTGAATTGAAAATTCTATGTGTTGATCGAAGCTTGTGTTTCTCAATCTCATTTTGGTGAAAAAGAAAGAAAATTTGAGGAAGAAAAAGAAAAAAAATGAGAAAAAGAAGTTTGAAAAAACAAAAGAATGTCCCTAGCCTTTTATCCTTTTATGTCCCGAGTCTAACATTACAAGCTTGAAAGTCCTAGCTAATCCAGGAATGACTTTAGTTGGACCAACTAGCTAATATGTAGTAGAAAGTTGAGTTTAAAGGCATTGTTGTTAAAGTGAATTATTTTGTTAAGTTCCATTCATTCTCTTTGCATTTGTTAAAACTTGGCATGAGTAGTCACACACACACACACACACACCATTGATTCATAAATGTTTACATGAGATGCTTGGTGGATCTTTTAAGCTTTCTAACTTGGGCCTGGATGAGTCTTATGTGATTCTTGTGAAGTTTGAACTTGTTCAACTGTGGTGTAATTTTTCTTAAGTGTTTAAAAAGTATGTCTTTACTTTGTTTGTTTTTGTGTTTTTTATTTTTAGTTGGAAAGTCATGTTCGGTCCTTGCATTTTTGTGTTGTTGCTTTAGTTTATGTTGCTTGAGGGAAACAATGCTTAAGTGTGGAGGAAATCAACATGTCCATTAGGCTTGCTTCGCATAGGCTACACAAGCGGTACACTGAACCTTTTCAAAGCCTGAACTCCGAGGTCGAGAGCCACCAGACACCTTTCCGAACCTAGAAGACGGACGGAACGCTTAGCGAATTCGCTACCACCAATGTCCGATTTATATATGCTTTTATAGTGTTTGATCTTCGGTTTCAAAGTATTTTAGTAGTATAATGTCATATTTATCCTCTGTTTCTTCTTTTTTGTTTGTAGGTATGAGTCAGATGAGTTAGAATAAAGAATGAAGTGAAACGGAAGCATACAGAGCAAGATAAGACAAGAAATCAGAATAAATGTACAAATGCAAGCAAGCGGGGGGACCCGACCATCTCGCCAGCCGGACCCGACCGCCTAGCAACCAAAATGGCAAGACCTTGCTGGACCCAGCAACCCAAGCGGGGAGACCTGGTAGGTCGCGTAGTAAGGGCAATTATTCAATTTTTTGATATCTTTTTAAATAGTCTCTCTTTGTGATTTTAATCCAAGTTCGTCTATGGTTTCTTGGCGGCAGAGCGAGGCAATTTTCAAGAGAAAATCCCTCCCCAGAACTTCTATTAATCGACTTAGATCAATAGTTAGTTCTTGAATTCAAGTTTCAATAGTTAATTTGAAGGTTTTCTTCAGAGTAATTTTAGGATTCTCCGAGCAATTCGAGAAAAGAGTTCGGGCACCATTGCGAGACCGTGGATTCTTCAATTTTACTTCCTAAGCCTTCTAAAAATCTTGTTTACTATGAATTCTACGATGTTTAGTGACTAGGGTTTATTTTTCTGTTTAATTAGGGTTCAACCCTAGATGACATTAGTTATGTTCATTGGATTTTTATGTAATATATTGTTGAATTAAATGTTGATTGTTGTTCAATTACTGTGTTTGTGTTGCTAATTAGCACATTCGCGTAGGTTGTTTGGAATTGAGAAAGGAAGAACAATCTAGGGCTAAAATTAAACAATAGGAATTTGGTAGTTAATTAGAGATAATAGTTACGCGTTCTAGGTCATTAGTAATAACTCATATACTTTAATCATTCATAATTAAATTAGGGAGAGAAGAGATTATTCTATAATCAATTAGGAGAATAGTGGGTTTTCGCCTAGAGATAAGGTTAATCCTAATTAACGAGTGAGACCCGATCAACGATTCAACTATTTTTCCAAAGTTTTCAATGAATTAGCGAAGGGATTCTAGGGGGATTCCATTGTTTAAACACATTCTTTTAAAACTTGATTTCAATTATTTTTTAATTTATTTTTAAAGTATTTTACTTTCCTTAGTTAAAAAATTCTTTCCAACTATTTTGTTTCGATTAAATTTTAGAGAGGCGGTCATTATTTGAGCTTCTTCATGCCCTGAATTCTACAACCCTAGAGGTTCTCCTGTACTACATATATAGGTTCGCTTGCCTGTTTTATGTGAATTTTAGAGTAGTCCCATTTTAAACATCATGTAGCTTGGGTTTTCCATAGTTTCCCTAAGGTTCTTGTTGCTGAGTTGGAAAAGAGTTCTTCCTCTCACTATTAGGTTTATGTTGCTTAGTTCTTCTTAGGTTCTATAGTTGAGTGTTAGAATTACAAAATCTTCAATAGAAGTTCTTCAATAAGGAGGTGATCTTGGGATGGTGATGGATTCAATTTGCAATCAAATTGGGATTTCACATCAAAATTGTATCAGAGTGATCTCCAATTGACGGTCCATTTATGTTTATTTTGTTTAAAAATCGTTTGAAAAAAAAGAGAGAAGGTACTTGATGATCTAACAAAACACCATGAAGGTCATGCAAAACTTGTATAGAAACATCATGTCAGAAAAATCGAATGAAAAACTCTGTTTGTAACATCCCGACTAAGCACCTCAAAGTTAGCTTTGGTCGTGGTAAGTTCAAATAAAAGTGTCGAGGTTAGTTTATAAAGAATAGTAAGTTTTAGGGTCATTTGGTAATTTTTAGAAAAATTAAGGGAAGAATTTTTCCAGAGAAAAACTATTCGGACATGTTTTAGAATTATTTGGGTTTAATGCTTTAAAGTAGAAATGGAAATTTTAAGTTTAAGATGAGTTTTTAGTCATTTTTAAGATTTGAGGCCAACGTAGAAGTTTTAGAAAGTTGAAGAACTACTTACTTGGAAAGGTGGTAATGACATGGCTGGTATGAACATATGGACAAAAGAGTGAGTGACACATGGCTGGTTGGTGCCATGTGTCTCATGCATGGAAAGCCAAACCATGCATGAATGGCTATTTAAGGAGGTCCAAAATGCTAAAAAAAAATACATCCTTCTTTTTCCTTTCTCCATTCTCTCTCTCTCTCTCTCTCTCTCTCTCTCTCTCTCTCTCTCTCTCTCTCTCTCTCTCTCTCTGTTTTTCTCTCTCCCCTCTTGCACTACACAAGCCTTTTCGTTTCTTTTCTTTTCTTTTTTTCTCCTCTCTCTCTCTCTCTCTCTCTCTCTCTCTCTCTCTCTCTCTCTCTCTCTCTCTCTCTCACTTTTCTCTTTGTTTTTCTTTCTTATTTTTTTTCTCTTTTTTTTCTTCTTTCGACTCTCCTTCTCTCCAGGTATATATATATTTATTTATTTTTTTCTTTCCTTTTCTTTGTTTCTTTGAGAGCTTTATTCTATTTTTCTATTATTATTAAATAATATTAAGGTTTAATACTTATTAATTTATTTTGGGAACCCATATTTTTTGTTAAAGAATTATTATAAAATTATTTTGGAGTTGGTTTTAGAATTTTTTTTGGGTTTAAAATAATTGTAGGTACACCCTAAGATTATTATGAGGTCATGGTTATATTTTTTTTGGAGCTATTTGATTAAGTTTGGAATGATATTCTTTATAGGTTTAACTCATTTCGCGGCACAAGGTGAGTTCACCGATCCCTTTTCTGTTAAAAGAAATTTAAATATTGTTCTTATAAAGCGTATTAATTTGTTATCAAATCTTGACAAAATGCGCAAAATAATTATCGATGTTATATTACGGGTTATGCTAAAATGTGATGAGTAATTAATGTATTTATATTTTAAATATTCGTTTATGGCACTAAAAAAATATATTTTAAAGGTTAGTGCCATATTCTTACTATTGCTTTTACCAGAGACATTTCTTTTAACAATCCTTTTATTTTGAATTTTGAGTTTAAAATTATTTTGAAGAAAATATTTTCAAAATAAGTGTTATTTCTTTTTGGGAAATAATATATTTAAATATTTTAAATTCCTTTAAGGTTTTAAGTTTTAAAATAACTTGGGGAAATTATTTTCAAACTATTACTATTTTTTTTTAAGAAATAATATTTTTAATTCTTTTAAAAGTTTTTGAGTTTCAAGATTATCTTGAGAAATTATTTTTAAAATATTTATTATATCTTTTTAGAAAGAACATTTTTACATATTTTATATTTTCAAAAAAAAAAAGTTTTGAGTTTTAAAATTATTTTGGGAGATTATTTTTTTAACATATTTATTATTTCTTCTTAGGAATAATGTTTTTTTATTTATATATCAATACTTTAAGTTTCGTTAAAAGGATTTTGAGATATATTATTTGGAAAAGTTATTCGTAAACTAGTTATTATTTATTACTTCCTTTGGAAATAATATTTTAAATATTTTTATAGGGTTTGAAATTTAAAATTATCTTTAACATATTTATTATTTCTTTTTGAAAATAATACTTTACATATTTTCTAGATATTCTTAAAAAGGTTTTCTTGAGTTAAGAAAATATTTTCATAATACTTTTACTTTAAATATTCTTAAAGTATGATTTCGAAAAATATTTACTAGTTATGTGTAAAGAATATTTCTCTACGGTTTTATTCTTACTTTAAATCTTGGAAGTATTAGTAATTTCCTTTCGAGAAAAATTTATCATGATTTTTGACACGCTTATTAGCATAACCTATTTTATACCCGGTAATGTGTTTCAAAACTTACATTCTAAAGTCACATTTGCATGACTATGAGTTTTACCCAACGGATAGGGATTTTTCGATATATGAAGAGTTTTATGTGGCCGATAGATAGCCTATAATTTTATAAAAGTAGATTAAAAACTCTAATCCAGCAAAAAGGGGCTTGGTATACATTTTTTTATCAACATGTCGAAAGGACTTGCACTGTGTGTGGCTAGTCCCAGTATGAGGGCCTCTTCCTAACGACATGCTTGGTAGTGTTACTCTTGATCTGGATCCAGTTGATAGAGGATATAGTATCGTTGGAGGGTTAGGCCCAAGGAGGTATTGCGTTTGACTCCGTATCATGCTCTGCGGTAGTAGCTGTTTCCTAGAAGGTTAGGTCAGGAGGGTCCCACCGGCTAGGATAGCACAGGGTAGCTTGGTAAATACGTCAGGGCTCCTTACCTGTTTATGTATGTTGTGTGAGGTTGAAAAATCGAATGTTCGTACAGTGTGTTTTGGAGTTCGGGCTGGTATTGACTACGGAATGCTGAAATTTGTCTGAAGACCCCATTTCAGGTTCCGGACTCTGTCCGTTGGGCCTATCATGGTGCATGCCTGTTTTTCTTAAAATTTCAGGTGTTGTGGCAGCACCGATGTGTCTTGATTCGCTCAGACTTCCTGGCTACGCCCGAACCCTTCAAAAAATTTATATTTTGCATAAAGGTTTTGAAAGCACTTACTTTGCTATGATGATAAACCATTTTATAAATATATATACTTTTCCCGTACGGGAAGCTCACGAATAGCACACGTGCACGTGAACTCACTGAGCGTCCATCGCTCATGTTTTCCAAATGTTTCTCCCCCCATTTTCAGATGACTTGGTAACTAGCTCGGGTTAGAGGAGCCATGGTGAGCCATTGAAGCTGGCATATTTGAAGTCTTCCATCTCTAGTCAAAAGATTTTGATTATGTAGATTATGGCCTTAGCGGCCTTAAGCCGATGTATAAGTTTGAGATGCTTTTGTTATAAATTTATATTCAAACATTTCTTTCTTCTCACATTATTTAATATAGAAATACTCATTACAGCTCCTCCCGGTTGTACCTTAGTTTTGTATTTTTGTAAGTTTAGTGCCAAAAGGCACGCAAGTACCTTACTCTGCCGTAATTGACCTAGCGGAGGGTTACGGGGTATCACACTGTTAATTGCGATTTTTGTGCAAAGATTTTGATAAATCTATCTCCTATGAGTTGGGGATGATTTGAAATACATATCACTCAATTTGGAGTTGATTTAATTGTTCAATTAGATCAAAACTTTAGATCTATCTAGAATGTTCGGTTGTTGAGAACTTGCTTCTTAATTTGACTATATCTCATATTAAGTTGTTCCAAATTTGATAGAATTTGTGCTTTCTCTCATCCTCATCGAATTTTTCTTCTATCTAAACTGTTTTGACTCGATTTGGAGTTCATTTTCCTAATCAATTCAATTGAAAACTAAAAGGTGTTTGAGATCTCGGTTTCAAAAAATGAAGTTTAAATTAAACCAATCATATCTTGTGTTATATTGCTTCGATTCAATCAAATTTTGTGCCTAGTTCATTCCCTTCGAGTGAGGAATCTTTCTAAACTTGTTTTACTTGATTTGAATTAGTATTCACGGAGTTATTGGCGTTTTGGTTACAAGGTGTCATCATTCCCTGTTTTCTGGAAAATTTTTCTTTTAGTACTCTTTATTTTTGTTTAGCTTCATTTCTTTTGAATTGTTTTGAATTTTATTTTCTAATTTCTTTCTTGTGTGTTCCTATTCTTTGTTTGATGATTAATTATGTTCATTTGCTCTTTTCCATAGACAAGCTTGAAATTCCTTATACTTTAAGTGTTTGATAAATTGTTTCTTTAAATTCTTTGTGTCCAACTAAGTGCATTAATTGTTTTACTTACTTGGGCTGATTCTCTTGGTTGAGTTGGCTTAGAGGTTTGAAGAATCTATAGAACCTTGGGAAGAGAGTGATTGTAAAAGGCAAGAGAGAGTTCATTTTCATAAAGGCCAATAAGATAGCATCAACGTGAGAAATGAGTGATCGCCTACAAGAGTACATACACTTAGGGAGTGATTAAGAGGTCTTCTTTTTTGTTGGTTTTCTTGATATTTTTCCGATTTTAAATCATCTAAATTAAACATGGAAGATGAGTTGCGTCATATACGACAAGCCATAGAGGGATTGGATCAACAATTGTCATGCCTAACAAAGGATGTAGGAGACCTAAAAAGAGAAGAGGAAGCCATTTTGGAACAAAGTAGTAGAAGAAACATTGGTGTACATCCAATGCATAATGATCAATGGGCATATGGTAACTTCTCTCCTTTTGTCAGATCTTATGAGTATAATTTTAATGATTGCTACAAGGTAATAGATTTAGAACTATACATGATTATATGATAGAACTTATAAGAAAGTTCCAAGGAATGAAGTTAGAAATGGGGGGAATTATGTGAAACTAGATGAGAGGTTCCATAAAAAAAGGGAATGTTGAAACCATGATAGTTATGATCATTAAGAGCATAGCTACGGTAGTAAGAACATGTATAATGAGCATAATGATAGTTATAGCTATAGAGGGTATAATTATAGAAGAAGTTCTCAAACTTTGGGAACTACATCGAGACCTCTTAGCTACAACAATTTAAAATTACCTCTTTTGTGGGGCACTTTTAGTCCTTATGATTACGAAGCATGGGAGCAAAAAGTGGAATCATTGTTCTATTCCTATGGTATAAGAAAAAAGAGAAGTTTCAATTGGTGCTAAAATCTCTCTCTCTTTCTCTCTCTCTCTCTCTCTCTCTCTCTCTCTCTCTCTCTCTCCCTCTCTTTTCTTCTCTCTCTTATTAGGTCAATGTTTGGTAGGCTTGTAAATGTTAAAATAGAAGAAGAATGGGAGCCAAACCAATTAAGACTTGAAGCTTAACGAAGCAATTAAGGAATAGAGTTGGAGTTGTAAACTATGAAGGACAAATACAAGGTTAGGTTAAATTCATGGAACTATCAATTGTTGAAGAATCTCCAAAGGTCAAAGAACTTCCACATGCCAAAGCTGAAGCTAAAGAGGTTGTTGAAAACACATGTTGAGAAGGAGACATCTAATGAAGATTCTTGTTGTATCATGAGGGAGAAGAGCATTAAAATCAAAGAAAAAGAAAAGAGTGGAAGAAAAAGAAAGATTAGTAGAAAGACCATGTAACTTTGGTTCTAACTCTATCCTTTCAAAAGAGAATGAACATTTTGAGTATTCAAAAGAAAAAGAGAGTGAGTTTGAGAAAAATGAGAGAGTAAAAGAAAACGAGTGCTTCATTGAAAAACAAGAGAGTGAAGAAGAAGAGCAAAGAGAAAAAATAGATAGTTGTACTTAAAAAGAATGAGGAATTGAATTTCTATACTTACGAAACTAACTGTTTCTTTGCTAGCGAATACTTATGTGTGCAGAATTTTGAAGATTCAGGCAAGGATGAACGAGGAAAGCTTACCTACAAGTCCATCAAGACCATAAACTTCTTTCCCTCTAATTCCTACTTGAGCTTTGAGATTTATTTTAAGGAAATTAAGTTTGTTCTCACTTGTTTTTATGGAAAATAGACATAAATTTTACTTTCTCAACTCTCTTGGAACTTTATTAGAAAAGAAACAATTCTTAGAGTTTAATTCCATTTCTTGTGCAATTCCTAGAGTTGATGAATACTCTTTCAATATTATTAATTATGTTTCTTGTGTGCTAGGAGTTGAAGACAAAGGAAAGAGAATGGAGAAAGAGCTTGGCAATTATCTTGAAGACTTACCAATAAGCCCATTGCTTAACCCTTCTCTTTAATTTCCTGAAGTTTCTTTTGAGGAAGTAAGTCTTTGTTGGTTTCTTATACTTCTCATGTGGGCATACTTGGTGATATATGTATTATCTATTTTGATGGAAATGTCTTTCTTCTTATGCCTTGTATGACTAAATGTCTTTCTTCCCATATTTCTCTTGAGGTTTCATTGATGCATAGTGGTGCTAAATTTGATCCTTCTTGTTATGGCTTTGATATGTTAGATGATACTTCCCTTGTTGATCCTAACATTGTTGGTTTTTTAGCTTAATTGTGCTTTATTTGACATTTTACATGATGAGTGTTTAGAAAAGTTTATTGAGGATGTTGTTTATGTGTTTCCTTTCCTTAATGCTTTTATGAAGAATTTTGATGGAGTTATTTCTTTAAACCAATATTTCCACATTTTGAATGATTAATTTGAGTTTTCTTACAATAAGCACAAGCTTTCAAGTGTTGTTAACTCTTTGAACTTATTGTTTGAAAACACATTCGGATTCAAATTCTGTCATTTACATTTCAAGGATTTCTTGTTAAAAGGTTTAAGAATCATGATAGAGGTAGGATTAGAACAAGTTTTGAAAGATTTGTTGTTGAGCATCTTTATTACCATATACCTATCAAGGACTGGTTTTCAAAGTTGTTCATTTCATTTGCTAGTCTTCAAAAGAACTCTTGTGCATTAAACTTGAAACATGAGTTTGAAGCTACATTATTTTATCAACTACTTTTTAAGGAGTTCTTTGATAAAATGTTTTCAAATAGGAATGTAGGCCATCTTGGAATTTCAAAATTTTATGTCTACATTTCCTCACCTCATTTTTGAAATGATGAAATTTGAGACACATCAAGCATTTGTGTCTATTTAGAAGGTGCTTTTAAATTATTATTATTATTATTATTATTATTATTATTATTATTATTATTATTATTAAGCTTTTAAAGAAAAGAGATTTCGAATGGTTTTTATGAGTATTTTGACAAGAATGAAAGCTTTCAATATCATTTACCCTTCAAGGATTTTGATTTTGAACTTTTCTTTGATCAATTGGCAAGACAGTTGTTCTTAACACTTGTGTTTTAAATTTCCTTAGGATTTTTGAGAAAAATCACCTTGTGTTTGGGCCATTGAAAATCCTTACAACTTCTTGTTTCAACATTTGAAAACATTACATACCTTGAGCTCTATATATCATAATCTTTTGAAAGAGGAGATATTTCAAACTCATGACCTTTTTGATTTACTTTTGGAGTTTAAAAGTGATGAAAGTTTCTACTTTTATTTGCCTTTTAAAGAGTGTTTGAAGAAATGGATTTTTGGAAATAAATTTGACAAATCTTTTGATCTTAAAAACTTTGTTTCCATGTTCTCTTATCTTGATTGTGATGTTTGAAGAGTTTGTAGAACTTAAAGTCTTTTATTTGCTTTCAAACTCTTTTGATTTTATTTGAAAAATCCATTTTGCATTTCATCATCCTTTTAAGGAAGAAAAATTTTCAAACTTCTTGAATTATTCCTTGAGTTTGGAAAGGACAAAAGTTTCTTGTATCGTTTGCCTTTCCAGGATGTTGATATTTGTCTTCTTTTTGAAAGAAGGTCAAAGAAGTTTTTCTAAGAAGCTACATTTCAAACTTTCTCTATTAAACTTTTGAAGGAACACGTCTTTATAGGAATTTCAAGTGTTTTCAAATCGTCATGTCCTTACCTTGGAAGTTTTAGCCAATTTGAGTTTTCAATATCATAGGCCTTTCAAGAACACTTTAGAAAATGTTGTTTATATGTTTGATTTACAAGACTTCCTTATTTTCAATGGCCATACTATTTGGAGAATTCTAGTAAAACTTGAGTAGTTTTTTTGAATAGTTCTTTTTGGAGTTACATTGCCTTGAACTTCTTTGTATATACTTCCTTTGTTTATAATAGACCATTCAAAGAAGTTCTACAGTCCTTGCTTGTTTTGTTGTTTAGATGATCATTAGAATTAATTGTTTGATCTTAGCAATGTTTATATTATTGAGTCCTTTCTAATGTTTCCCGCCTTTGTAGATATTTGAAGGAAAAGATTCGATGACGAATCCTTTTAAGAGAGGGGTATGATACAAAATTGGCAAATGATTGTTCAATAATTTGCATAGGAGCAACTAGAGAATTGAAGAACGTATGGTTGAAGCTTCAATTGAGGAATCTCGAATTTAATTGGAAGGTTTGGAAGGGTTTACAAGACTTCTAATACACAGTAAAGTCCTAAGAAACTCAACAAAATCAAACTTGAAGCTCCCGACCATCATGGATAACGAAAGAAGTAAGGAAGAGGGAAGAATAGAGCCTATCGCCGAAGGTAGGTTCCCACTATATCGTCTTCGGTAGCTCTCGGGTTAAGTAAGAAAGTTGTGAAGACTACCTACTGGCAGCAGTAGGCTCCCACCCTACCGTCCCCAGTAGGTCTTAGGACAAAGAAGAAAGCCTTGAAGACTACACTTTAATTTTGGTCAAAATAATTAATCTTTGGTCAATTCGTGGTGTCTTGATTTCCAAGTTTGTAATTAACTATGTTAAAAGGATAACTAGGTCTTTTAATCATGAACTTAGGTTTTAGGGAAGAGTAGTAGGATTTCTCTATAAATATCCTATTATGCCTCCTCTTGTAATTAGAAAGTTGAATATTGATGAAATTGAGAGGATTTTCTAATGGTTTCTAGGGTTCCCAACCCATGTTAGTTAGCTTTTCTAAGGATTTGGTTCCTTACTAGGTGAACAATTGATAACTTAGATTGAAGAATCTATGGAATTCAATTGATCATCTTCCAATTCCTTTTTTTATTGATTCTAGGAGTTCTTGTTTCTAGAGTTGATTAATCTAAGTTTTCTAATTTGTGTAGCTTGGATTTTAGGGCCATAGTTTCCCTAAGGTTCTTGTTCCAAAGTTGGGAAAGAGTTCTTCCTCTCACTATTGAGTTTATTTTGCTTAGTTCTTCATAGGTTCTTTAGTGGAGTGTTAGAATTACAAAATCTTCAATAGAAGTTCTTCAACAAAAAGGTGATCTTGGATGGTGATGGATTGGGGATTCACATCACTTATTACCTTGAATAGTCATATTATGCTACATAAAATCAGGTGTTTCAGTTAGTGTGGTTCTAGCTTCATAGATATGCCTACTGCAATGCCTCTTTAATTTGCAAAAGAAGTTTGTCCTTTGGATGTCGTATGAGTTTGCTTGGTGTTATTTTTCATATTGTTAAACAAATTACTGGTTTTGCTTGGTGATTTGTCCAACTATATAAGTTAAGAAGCTTAATGTGTTTTATCAAAGATAATGTGTGTATTCAGAAAATTATTTCTAGGGAACATTTGTTTTTACCATTCACTTTTGGATTTAACTGTTAAATTTGGTAACATCACTTAAGCATACTTCATGCGATAATGTAAGGAAACTAAAGCCATGATAAAAGGTTTGTAAGAGAATCTTATTTCATCATCTCCATATATTTTAAGCTATACATGATAAGTTTCTTTATTATTTTTATTTGATCTGCTTGGTGAAAAACAACTATTGGTATGGATTTTTGGCAATATTGGTTAAAGATAATGTTTTCTTAATAAAAACATGTTTGATCTCACTAAAAAACCTAGGAGAGGACTTCATTATGAGTTTTTGACCCATCCAAAGAAGTTGGAAGACAGAAGTTAGGCCAACATTAGTGCACAGTACATCTCAATTGCTTGATTGAGTTGGATGGGCGTTGTCAAGTTCCCCTTCCCTCTTGATATCTACACTCTCATTCTCATATACCTTGGGAGATTTTCAAGGGGCATTATCATATTTATGTTTAATTTTAAACATCTGTATGAAATTGAGATTATTATAAATGGGTTCAATCCAATGAAACAAACTAACTTCTTTATGAAAGATTTGATTTTGCTCATATTCTGGTTCATTATTTGTTCCCATTGTGCATGGTAAAACAACAACTTTTATATTGAAATGTTAAAAATTTTACACATGAAAGTTTTGGCTCTTTAAACGTTTATTTTCGGGTTTCGTCTTTAAAAAGTGACAAATCATGTTCTTTACATTGGCTCCATTTAGTCTCCATATAGAGACAGAATAGAGAGAAATTCTAAAGTTTAATTTAACTTAAATTGAGTAGATTTTGAGCTTGAGATTTTGTCTCTATGTTGAGATGAACATAATTTTAATATGAATAACACTTTCATTTTATTTTCACTGATTGATGAACAATAACCGTTATGTCGGTAATATAAAAGTAACTTTTATTTTTCATTTGATATGTTGGTAAAATAAATGCCATTTTCACTTTACCAGCGGATTACCAATTGTAATTTAATTGGTAATATGGGTGATAATTTCACGTTAAATTTTAATAACAGTTTTCTATGGTGGTTATGTTAGTAATATGAATATCACTTTCATTTTTAGTTACACAAATTGACTACCAATCCTAATTTTGTTGGTAATATGAGTGTAATTTCACTTTAAATTTACCTACTCATTACCAATAGTTTTTCTGTTGGTAATATGAATGTCACTTTCACTTTCAATCTTAGTGACAGATTACCAGTTTCATTCTATTAGTAATATGAATGGCACTTTCACTTTCAATTTTACTAAATATTTACCAACCATCTAGATTTCTAACTAAATTTTTATGTTAGATGTTTGTTGGGAACTTGTATGAATATTTTAACATTCAATTGAAAGGAGCCATTGATTTCTAGACTACAAGATGTTTCCGGAGATTCCGTTGGTAATATTATTTTACCTATTATTTTCCCACCAATTATCAACTTAATGCATTTCCAACAAAGGTTGACAATATGAAATCTATTCGTAAACTGGTGGAAATTTTTTTTCCCTCCACACTACCAGTAGATTACCAATAGATAAATACCCAACCATCAAACATCTGATGGTAAATATATTGGTAAATTTTTACAAAAAAAAAATTACTAATAAAGTACTAATGAATTTTCAATGAAACATTACTTAGAGATTTAAGTTTGTTGGCAATCTGTTTATAATATGCTCAAATTTATTCATTTTCACCTCAACTGTTAATTTCCCGATACTCTGTTGGCATTTACTAACCGAATACTCAAGTTGAGGCTTGGATTATAATGAAACTTTTGCTCCTGTCACAATAATTGTGACAGTTCGCACATTATTTCTGTAGCGGCCGCCTGGAAGTGGGAGATACATCACATGGATATTCATAACGCATTAGTCCATAGTGATTTGCGTGAGGTAGTTTATATAAAGCTTCGTCCGATTTCTCTCGGGGTAAGGATGGAAAGGTATATTTGCAAATTGCAGAAGTCTTTATATGGTCTTAAACAAGCTCCACGTTGTTAGTTTGCCAAGTTAAGTTATGTACTAAAACAATACAGATTTCGATAGTCTTACTCTCAATACTCATTATTTACCTGTTCTTCTGGTAATAATTTCTCTGTGTGTTGGTATATGTGGACAACGTAATTGTGACAGGAAATGATCTGGCTGCACTTCAACGTTTTAAAGCACATTTGAGCACATGCTTCCATATAAAACATTTGGGACCTTTAAAATATTTTTTGGGTATAAAAGTAGCCCCAAAAAATTAAGGCATATATGTTTTTGTCAAAGAAAATATATGCATTGGATATTTTGACTAATGTTGGATTCTTGGGATCGAAACCTCTCAGTTCTCCTATAGCACAAAACTACCAACTAGGGAAAGCAAGGGCCCACTACTTTCACATCTTGACTCTTATCATCGACTTGTAGCTCGTCTTATCTATCTCACTATTACATGGCCAGATCTGGCTTACTTTGTATAGGGTTTATCTAAGTTTATGACACAATCTCGACCAGATCACTAGGATGCTGCTCTTCAAGTTCTTTGACTGGATTTTTTTATTCCTTGGGACATTCCCCACTCTCACGGGAATCTAAAAAAGTAACATACTGTTTCCTATTTTCTAATTGAAGTAGAATATTATTAAGGATTAAGATTAAATTATATTATCAATAGGATTATTATTCTGTTTATTTTGGATTCTTATTTCCATAAATCCTAATCCATGTATGTTTTAGTTTCCTAGTTGTACATAGATTTAGTTTCCTAGTTATAATTTATTTAGGATTGGTGACACATGTTAACAACTATATAATGTACACTATTTTACAATAATAAAGAGAAAACATTGGATTGTTTTCCCACTGGAAACTTTCATGGTATCAAAACCTACCAAAAAAAAGAAAATAAAAAGAGGGGCCTTTGCTTAAACAAGAAGAAAGAAGCAGGGAAGGTATGGCCTTCACTGTTGCTCACCGCTCATCTTCGTCAACCTTGTGAAAGCACTGTCATAGGAGCAGATGCGATGTGAGAAGCCACTTCCAACTAGAGGGCTACCTAGAATGGTGGCTCAAGCATATCGCCGGCAACTGCGGACCTCCATTCAGACGCAGCAGTCGAGGAATGCACACCACAGGAGGTGTTCGCAGTAGACCTCAAGCACGTTCCTTCGTTCGGCGTGACAACATGACTCCACCCAATCACGGCAGGAACTCGATAGTTGGAGGAAGTTGAGGTAGCTACAGGGGCAGAGCACTCACAGGTCGAGATGTTGGAATCGAGAGACTAGAGAGAGGGAAGGTGACGGGAGGAAGAGCCGTTGACAGTTGGGCCAACACAGCCGCCGTCCGACGCTCAGTCACCATGGAAAAAGACAATAGCAACATTGACGTTACAGCAACGACGCTTCCAACCGAGAATAATAGAAGGAAAGTTGGGATGCCTAACAACTTTCCCAATTTGTCATAAGCCTAATGGTCAAAGTTGTTAACCATTATAAATAACCCACACACCCCTCAATCTGAAAATATGTCTGGTATGAAAAATTTATGGATTTTAGACGTAGGATACCCTCAACATATGACTGGTAGGAAAGTTCTTTTGCAAAATTTAAATAATATTTATCCATATACTATTGGTTTCCCTAATGGCTAAGGCAATTGCTCTGCAAGAATGAGAGGTTTTTTTTAATTATAGACTCAAACTCCACAGTGTGTTGTTAATTCCTGAGCTTAAATGCAATTTAATTTCCTTATCTTAATTGTCACTACTCTAAGTACTTTATCACTCTCTCTGAAAATTTCTGTGTTATACAGGACCGTACCTCGATGAGGCCAATTGCAGTGGGGAAGCAAAGGAATGCGATTTTCTTTTGTAAATCGTTGCAGTTATCAGCTCTATATGTTTTTTCTATGGATGTTCTTGATTCTAGCACATTATGGCATATTCGATTGGGCCATCCGTCAGATCTTGTGGTAAATAATTTTTTTGGACGTTCTAAAGACTCTAGAACTGAATCTGCACCCTACAATATTTGTCTACGTGCTAAGAAAACTCGTGACTATTTTCCTTTAAGTATAAATAAAGCATCTCAGCCTTTTCATTTAATTCATTGTTATTTTTTAGTACCATACAAAACTGTATCTACTATAGGTGCCTCTTATTTTCTTACATACTAGATGATTATTCCAAGGCTGTCCAGATATATTTGATTTCAGAGAAAAGCGAAGTTGCATCCGTTTTAAAAGATTATTTCGCCATGGTGAAAACCCAATTTGGCAAAACCATGAAAACAGTCCAGAGTGATAATGGTGCGGAATTTATTTATCTAAAATCATATTTTTCCGCCCATGGCATGATACATTAAACCACCATCATTGGGACGCCACCACAAAATGGCAAGGTCGAACGAAAGCATCGTCATATTCTGAATGTCACTCGTACCTTGCGGTTTCAAGCTAACCTGCCCATAAAATTTTGGGGAGAATGTGTTCTGATAGCCCGATATCTTATCAATCGCACACCCTCTTCATTGTTACATGGAAAAACGCCTTATGACCTGCTACATGGGAAACAACCATCTTATTCTCACATTAAAAGTTTTGGGTATCTAGCTTACGTCCATGATCATGATCTACCTAAATAAATTCCGAGCCCGAAATAGAATGTGTTTCTTCCTCAGATATCCTTCAACAAAAAAGGTTAGCGATTTTATGACTTGCAACAGGAGAAATTCATCTAGTCCAAAGATATAATCTTTGATGAAACAAAGTTTTCATATAAAGAAAAATTTGGCACTCCACAATGTATTCCAGATTTTGCACAATCTTACAATTTTGAAGAACAAATTTTGGGCTCACCAGCAGGGGGAGTAAATTTTTTCATCAGCAACAGCGGCCATCCTATCACACTATCACTGAACAGCCCAAACCTTGTAGGCCAAGCAAATCAGCCCAACTCCAAGAAAACATGTCGCCTGGGCCATGCGTCCTCAGCCCAGAAACAATAAAAACAGATACGGCCCAACCGTCTTGTTCTGGCCCAGTATTCCACACGGTCCAACCCCCAAGTCCAGCAACACAGCCCAGCTCCAGTTGATGCAGCCCAGCTTCCTACTCTGCACTCTAGCTCCAACAACTTGCCCAGACAACGCAACCCAACTCCACGAACATGGCCCAGCTTCCCATTTGGACAGCTCCAGCTGGCCCAACAGAACCCAACGACTCCTCTGCCCAATCAGAAAATATTGCTAATTTTTCTGCCGCAGCTCCAGATAGCCAGGGCGGCCCACCCCAGTGACTCCATTCCAGCGACTTTTCCTTCAACAGCTGCAACAGAAAATATTGGTCCAGTTGCTTAAAGACAACCCACAGCAATTTTGGGTACAAGAAAAAGTACTCATAGTAATAAGGTTCCTGTTCGACTACAAGATTTTGATTGCAATGCCATATGGAAGTCTTTTATATCTCATTCCTCCTCTACTCCCTCATCCTCTTCAGACCTCTCAGATACTTCCCTTTATCTTATAATATATTTTGTGGACTATACAAAATTTTCTCCCTCGCATAAGTATTTTTTAGCGTATGTTGCCATAGAACTGGAACCTACCACATACTTTGAGGTTGTCTTTAATTCTAAATAGCGCACTGCAATGCAACAAGAAATTAATGCCCTAGAAAAAAAATGGCACGTGAACTTTGACATCCTTGTCCCTGGCAAACCTGCTCTTGGAAGTAAATAAGTTTATCGCATTAAATATAAAGAGAATGGTACTAACGAGTGATACAAGGCACGCCTAGTGATTTTGGGCAACACACAAACGACGGGTGTTGATTTTACAGCCCTTTTGCCCCCTGTTACTAAAATGGTTACTGTTCGCACCTTACTTTCTGTTGCTACTGCTCGAAATCAGCATATTCATCATATGGATGTCCACAATACATTTCTACATGGAGATTTACAGGAAGAAGTCTATGTGCGTCCCTTACCTAGTTTTTTCTCTTCTTTTCACAGATAGGTTTGTCTTCTGAAGAAATCAATGTATGGCCTTCGACAAGCTTCTCGGTGTTGGTTTTCCAAGCTGACTACTGCTCTTCGTAAGTGTGGCTTTTTTCAGCCTTATGCAGATTATTTTCTTTTTACATACTCAAGGGATAATATATTTTTCTGTGTTCTCATTTATGTGGACGATTTATTACTTACTGGAAATTTACTACCCTCTATAAATGCATTCAAAGATTCCTTGAATACTTACTTTCACATGAAGGACTTAGTCCTCTCAAATATTTTTTGGCATTGAAATTGCAAGAAATCCTTCCAGTTTATTTTTGTGCCAATGAAAGTACATTTTGGAAATTCTCTCTGAGACTGGATTATTATGGGCCAAACCGGTCTCTACTCCTATTGAACCAAATCATCAGTAGGCCAAAGCTACTGACTCTTATTTTGATAACCCAGAACGATACTGCAGACTCATTGGCAAGCTAATCTATCTTACTCTTACTCGACTTGAGCTCGCTTACTCTGTTCACATGCTCGCTCAGTTTATGAACGCACCTCGTCGTGCTCATTGGGATGCGGCTATCAGGGTTATTCGATATCTCAAGGGTAGTCCTAGCCGTGGTATTCTTCTTCAATATAATTCTCCTCTTTTACTGACCACATATTGTGACTCCGATTGGGCCACATGTCCTATTACTCGGCGTTCTGTTAACGGGTATTTTATTTCACTTGGTGGTTCTCCTATTTCTTAGAAAACAAATAAACAACATATTATTTCTTGCTGAGTATGTTGATGACTTTATATGAATTAAAATGGCTATCTAGCCTCCTTCGTGATTTTCATGTGCCTATCACTTGCCTCATTCTATTACACTATGATAATCAAACTGCTCTTAACAACGCAGAAAATCTTGTTTTCCATGAACGTACTAAACATATTGAAATTGATTGTCACTTTGTCCGCGATGCATTTCAAGCCGGATTCATTTCTTCGCTTATATTCGCAACGAATTTTAGCCAACTAATGTTCTTACTAAAGCTCTTCATCCTACTCATTTTCATCATTTAGCTTCCAAGTTGGGCATTTAAGACCTTCATGCTCCAACTTGAGGGGGAGTACCTTCATGCTCCAACTTGAGGGGGAGTATTAAGGATTAAGATTAAATTATATTATGAATAGGATTATTATTCTGTTTATTTAGGATTCTTATTTCCATAAATCCTAATATATGTATGTTTTAGTTTCCTAGTTGTACATAGATTTAGTTTCCTAGTTATAATTTATTTAGAATTGGTCACACATGTTGACAACTATATAATGTACACTATTTTACAATAATAAACAGAAAATATTGAATTGTTTTCCCCACTGAAAACTTTCAAATATCGTTCCATGTTTGTCACATATTATGAATTGAAATGGTTGCGATATTTACTTCTTGACGTGTTTGTTCCTCAGTCTTGCACCTTAATTTTGTGATAATCAAGTTTCCCTTCACATCTCTTTAAATTCTGTTTTCACGAACGTACTATGATATTGAGATAGATTGTCATTTTGTCTAAGATGAGCTTCAGGCGCACCACATTGCTCCTGTTTATTTCCACTAAGGCTTAGCTCGCAAATATCTTACCAAGGCCTTGGGGCACTCACAGTTTTTACTCTTAGGCAAGTTGAACATTTGTAATTTACAAACTCCAATTATAAGTGTATTTTGATTGCTAATTAGTTCCCTAGATTAGGTAATGACCGATGTATATATTACACCTCTCACTAAATGAAAAATTCAAACATTGCAGCTGATTTCTGTACCGTAATTCTTGACAAAGAATCATCCTACATAGACTGTTTCCATAAAACCCTTCCTGTTGCTTCAACAAAATGCATGTATTGGTAAGATAATATGTTTCTATGAAGTTCTTGCACAATTTTCACAGTCTGAATGATGTTTTTTCTCTTACAAGTTACAATAAAACTGGCCAAATGATGCAAATTTAGGAGACACTGGACAAGCTGGTAATCATAATGTTTGTGTTTTTTTCTTCCGACTTATACCTTTTTTCTGGAGTTGTCATTTTAAGAGCTTCAATGGCCTCATCATCGCATTATCTTCATGGTCTAAGATCTGCATGCAAGTTTCCACAGTCATCGAAACATAATATTAAAACTACTTCTACACAAAAGGAAACCATAAAGAAGAAATGACATACTAATTTTGAATAACAAACATTTAGTTTTGCTATTTTTATTCTTTTTCCTTTTAATATGATCCTAATTATTTTGATCCTGGGTGAGGTGGATGGATGGCTAAAGTATAAGCTTTTCACAAATTTTAAGGGTAATTAATTTAATTTTCAAATGAACTCATCTCTTTATTTATTAAAAAAATATAAAAAATACTACCCCAATCAGAAATATACTCATCTTAGACTTACACATAATAATTTTTTAAGAATATTTTAATTTCATCTTCAAAGATACTCATATCTTTATTTATTAAATAAATTAAAAAGTATTATCTCTATCATAAATATATGTCATTTTGAATTTATACACACTAATTAATGATCTTAAAAATTAAGTGATATTTTTTTAAAAAAGAAAAATAATATTAGGTGGCTTTTTTAACTAAAATATCATTTATGCTCACTAAAATCGGGAGATAGAAAGTAAAAGTAAAATAAGCGTAAAATGATTCATATTTTGTCATTCTTCAGTGTTCTAAACAAGATAGTACTAAATATTAAAAGTTATATAATTTTTAAATTTCTTAATTATTATACTATAAAATGACATATATTTCTTATCCAAGATAATTAAAAAAACATCTTTAAAAATTTGAAGCGGCAGATAATGAAGACAAAAAACTTCTAATCTTCGTTTGTTAACGTTAGAAATTATCCTAAGTTTTGTTCTGCATTCAAGTAAACAATGATAGGCAACTAAAATAATAAAAATAATAATAATAAAAACAATTAAAAAAAAAAAGCTAAGAGAACATGAACTGGAGAAAGTGACACTGAAAAACCTTTGGAAGTGTCTCGACTTGACGACAACTTTCATGAAATTATCTGAAACTTTTCAAGACTCATCAGACAACCCGTGAATTATTTATAGTATTAAACAATTTTCCTTGGAATCAAAACCTTCTTAATCTTCCCAAAATCTATCCCAATATCTGTATTCCAGGTGGTTTTTGTTTGAGAAAATCCCCTAGTATTAGGATGATTTCAAAACCTAAAGATTCATGGGATAAATTGCGTCACATAATGCACCTTTTAATTTTTTTTGAATGAATACTTTTTTACAATGCTTTTATTAATAAATCATATATAATTAAAGATTATGAGAAAAATATATACGTAATTAAAAGTAAAATCTTAAAAATATTATTATAAAATAAAATGTTAAAAAGAATGTATTAGAAAATAGAAAGAAAATTCTTAGTGCATAAATTACTTTAAAAAATGAAAAAAAAAAAAAAAAAAGGCTAATGAGAGGAAGAAAGAACTTACATGACAATGATAGACATAGCCAGGCTCATTGGTTGCATCAAACGGATAGGAGGCATTTGAATGTATGAAAGAAAATCTCACCACAATCTTTGTAACAAAGCCAGGCATTATCTTGAACACATTTTTCCAGCCTCTCTCATGAGCTGGCACCTCTACTTTCTTGCCACGTGTGTACTTGCTCACTTTGCATTTCTTCGCATCATTTTTCTTTATCATACACTCCTTGAACTCATCTAATTTATTCTTCACCAACTCTGTTTGCTCCAACACTGAGAAAAGCCCTAAATGGATATGTAAAGGGTGATTATCCTCAGTAAGATTGATCACGTACCATATTTCACTAGTCCCAACATTTGGTTTCTCTGTCACGGGTGCTTCATAAGGTTTTCCGTTGATGTACAAATGTGTGGGCTCATCAATGGTGCTAGTATATTCGTACATGGCAATATATCTTATTTGTGAAACAGGTGATGATGTCGGAGTCGGATATTTTATTAATTGTTCAGGAATACGCAACATATCAATCTCGTACTTATAAGGTTTGATGATGAATTTCATTACCTTGCTATTTGCTTCATTCACGGGATCTCCAGCAGGGTAAGGATATGGTGCGTCATTGGCTAGAATAACTGAATAGGAATTTGACTTAGAAAAATCAATTACCACATCTGCAATTTCTGATGGGGCCAAAAGTAATTCTTTGAGTATCACCGGCCATTGGTGATAGGCAGAGTCGGATGCCACGTGTATGAATGTTAAATTATTTAGAAAATAAAATTTAAAAAATCTGGCATTGCTCGCATTAATTATCCTAAAGCGATACTTTCTCTGTCGGACGATCATGTAAGGCCATGCTTTGCCATTCACTATGATTGCATCTCCGAAGTATTCAGGTTGCCATTGAGGGTGTATGGTGGGATTATTTCCCGTGGAATTCATGAACAGAGAACCATTTGTATAAAAACTTCGATCAAACACGATCAACGGTCGATCAAACTCTTCATCATACGGTAATCTAAGTGGGACCTCGATATCGGGTTGGCGGATAATGTATGCCCCAATCAGACCAGCCAAAAGGTTGACTCTAGTCAACCCCATTGCATGATCATGGTACCAGAGGGTCCCAGGCTGTTGAATATTGTAGTAATGGTATTTTCTCTTGGTCCAAGTGGGGCCCACTTGATTAAACCGGGCGGTAAACCATGACTGGGAGTTTCCATCACTATCTGGCTCGTGGATGCCACCGTGGAGATGAACGACTGTTGGAATCCCAATCTTGGTAGAAGGAATGGCAGTTGGAATCGTTGGATCCCATGGCAGTATGTGCTTTGAAGGGAGGTAATTTCGCCAGCTCAGGTACAAGTCAACTCCATGAAGGGCCTCGATTGTTGGACCAGGGACTGTTGCGCTGCGCCTCGATGTACCGTATGCAAACACTGCCGTTGCAGGAAGTTGTCCATGGAATTTCTTTTAAAGAAAAATACAAAAATTCTGATTAAAAAAATAGTATTATAATTTATGTGTCATTTTAAAAGAATGCATACGAATTAAATAGGTCTACCAAGACAGATAAAAAAAATGGTAGTTTTAAATCAACAAAAGTAGTTATTTTACTTCTAGTCAAACTGATTTAAAATGAAAGCCCTCTCTCTTAATCTTAATAAATTAGACTAGTGGTATCGTATCGTATAGTTGATCAAACTTTTGTTTTTAGGAGTGAATTAGAGAAAGACTGGGGGTATGACGGGGAGGAGTTTGATGAACAATATTGCATACGGTGCCATCCACACCAGAATAAATAGAGTTTTTCGAAAAAGACGAAAATAGGACTGTCTTAATAAGATAAATAAGTCATCGCTCCAACCCAGCAAATAATAATTGAAATAAAAATTTCCTTCTCTTTTATTTCTCTTTAAAAAAATAATATATGAATCAATTTAAAATTTATTGCCTGAACCAAACTGTTATTGTACACATGTTGATCCACTAGTTGGTCTCAATATCTATTCCAAAGCATGTGTATAATATTTAATCTTACAAATATTCACCAGATATTTATTAAATTTGTGGTACATATTTAAAACAAAAAGGTATATATATTCACCAACCTAGCACTCAGTAGATAGAATAATCTAGTATTTGTTCTTTAACTCTGACAGAAAATGATAATATGAGTAGGACAACTAAAGAATGTCGAATCTTACAATGAGTGACAATTTTATTAATTAATAATAGATTTTATTAGTCAATCAAGAATAATTATTTTAAATATCCATTTACATTGGAATCTTAAGGATTAATAAGCGATATTCATAAGGAGGTGTCCACTAGAATTAATCAACAAAGTTAGCAATGACCAAAAGTTTTATGCTGACAATACTTTATCCGAATAATTATAATAGATTGGAATATACACTAAAAAAAATTTAAAATTTAATCGGAATAAGTTTTCCATTTCGTTCTAAATTTTTTATTTTACTTTTCTTTTTTCCCTTCCAAATTATAATTTCATTTTCTTTTACGAATGTTAGTTAAATTTTTAATTTTTTATTTCGCCCTCATCGTTATATATTTTAACTACTAAATATCTTCGTTTTTCAAAAAATATTAATAAAATACCTACTACTTCAATAATTTTATGTCTACATTCACAAAATTGCACAATAAAAAATCAAATTCATTTAATATCAAATAGTATAAAAGAGAAATTAAATTAAAATTTAATAGTCTAACTAAGTTTCTTAATTCATATGAAATTGAATTAAGACCAAAAATTCAAAGATTTAAGACGGAAGGAGTATTTTTTACGTTATTTTAATAAGATTTATACTGTTTTTTGGTATGATTTATATATATATATAATATCTACTTAATAGTGTATAATCAAAGGAAAGAAAAAGTTTTATGCTTTTTACAACATTCTAGAGATAGTTCCAATAGTGTTCAAACACAGGTTGTGACTCAGTTGCTTTTCAGTTCATCATAAAAGTATGAGATTCCTACCCGTGATCTCAAGTTGGAATTTACTTACCATTGTAATCACAAGAGGGATAAATATAAAACAAATAAAATAAATGGCATTTCAATTAGAAAATGAATATGAAAAAGTTGAATAAATTCAATTTCAATTAGAATTTTTCTAACATCTGCCTTAAGGACCATTTTTTTTTTTTTTCTCTCTTTTTTGAAGAAAAAAGATCAACCCTTATATTATTAAGTAGGTTAGTCAAACATAGGAAATACAATTAGAAGAAAAAGTATAGATAATGCAATCAGGAAAAAAGCCATCCACAAAAAATATATGGCATCGGAAAGGTGGCGCAAAAAAAGCAAATTAAGGTCATATTAATATGAATTAAATTTTAATTTCAAATTTAAATTTACTCAACATTTGAATTTTAGATTTCATAAAATTTTGAAAATTTAAAGTAGTATATATTTTATATTTGCTTCGTCCCACAAAGATTTTCCTATTTCATTTTTCACATAGATTAACAAAGTTAGTGATACTAATAAATTTTGTTTTGATTTTTTTCTTTATATTTTTATTTAATATTAAATGAATTTGACTTTTTATCTTGAAATTACAATGATCGTAGAAAAATAGTGTGTGCTTACTAACCATTCTTGGGAAGTAGAAATTTTTAGTAATTAAGAAGTAATAAAATAAAGAGAAGTATAAAAGAAAGTAAAAAATTAACTAACATTTATAAAAGGAAATAAGAGTATAATTTGAAACAGGAAAAAAAAAAGAAAAAAAGAAAGTGAAACTCTCTTTATGAAGGGAAGGATATGAATTAATATGTCTCAATTATATTTTATTCCTTCCATTTTTCTTTTTACTTGTTTGTATAATTCTTTATTTTTTTAATTATCATATTTTAACAATAATGAAATTAATTTATATCTTTCCACTAAAACAAATTTTAAATTCTTTTAATATTTCTTTTATCAAACTTGGGAGAATTAATCGAGTATACTAGTTTCCAGAAGAAAAAAAAAAAAATTCAAAATTTTGTATTTTCACAAACATGGACATAGGTATAATGCAACAACTGATAAAAAAATTTATTAACCAAGCGGGTAATTCGATGACTAAAACTTGAGCAAAAAAAAGACAAAACTAGGAGTTTAGACTTATCAAGAAGAAGATGTAAATATTGAAGAAACCAAACGGAATTCATGGAAATCAAGAACTCTTCTGATTTGTAATTACTCTGTTCATTAAATTCCAGAATAAACACGTAAAAGAGGGAAATTAAATTATATATGTATATATATATATCTTTTTTCTTACCCATTTTTTCTGAAACATGCCTATCTTGAGGGACCTGGAAACAGGAACGCCATTTATGAGATTGTAACCTTTGATTCTTGGCATATTAGGAAGTTCATCCACGAATTTTCTCAGCTTATATGGATTTGCCAGTCCCCCATTTTCGGCCCTTGATGTAAAGAAAAGTGGCAGAAATGCTACAGAAAGGAACTTAAATAGTACAATTCTGTTATAAACTGCTACCATCTCTTACTTGGCATTAAAAAATCAAAGAACGGACCCAAGGGGTAAAATGTTTCTTGTTTGGAGCAGAGAGAGCAGAGGGAAAGGAAAAGAAAAGGAGAAGATGGACTTTTTTTTTTCGGGTGATTTTTCTGAGGGGAGGAAAATGAAAAGGAGGGAATAAGTAGTAGTAGGGTAAAATGAAAAGGTAACTTATGTTTCTGGTCGGAATAAGCGTCACACTCTGCTATTGGAATTCTTCAAATTAGTCTTATGAGTTGGTGGGGAAGTGGGATACTCAAATTAGCAAAGTAGAGAGAAAGGTGACTAATTTTCCATTGAAGGGCTTTGATTTTTTTGGGGGGGTGGGTGGGGTGGAGGTGTTTAAATAGAGGGCTGTGATGTTTTCGAGAGAAGAAAAGAACAAAGATAGAGGTGTCTGCGCCTGCAACTTTAATCAAACAATTATGTTCTCTTTTGATATGTTTTTATTTTATAGGAGTAATGGATAAATTTAGCCCTGTTATAATATTTTGTTTAATTTTAAGGGTTAATTTAAAATATTCCTTAAAGTTAGATGTTGATGTCACTTTAATTTAAAAATTAGAAAAATGCTCATTTAGTCAAAAATTAAACGCATAATATTCCCATAATTAGGATATTACGATATTCGGTCAAAAATATAAATTATTTTGGACATTAACTACGAATTAATGATAAAGAAACAATGCAAATTTTAAGTTAAGATTTTTATTCTACCCTCAATAAATAGTGAGAAAGAAAGAGAAGAAGGAAGATAATAAATGAATTAAAGAGGATGGAATTATAAAATAGACAATAAGTACACGTTAAAATGTGTAAAAATACTTATAATTTTGACCATCTAATTTTAGTTAAAACGACTTATATTTTTGACCGGAGGTAGTACCACTTTAGTTCATGATGTTAAAAAAAAAAACATATTTAACCCAAAATAATTTAAGTAAAATTTAATAAAAGATTATGACATTAATCTAATAATTTAAATCTAATTACTATATTACTCATAAACTCATGACTATTGAATCTCTTAAACTTTTTAATTTGATAAAAATAATATTTCTTCTGAAAGTAAAAAATATAAATAAATAAAAACTCGACCCAGTAGCCATCTCCATAGTAAAAAAAAATTTAAAATGCTGGTTACACCATAGTAGAGTTATTACAGAGCCACCACCACTCACCTTCACTATAATTTTTATTAGTTATCACATTCACTACAACAACTATCCATACAATCACAAATGGATGTGTTAACACGGATATATATATATATATATATTTTTTTATCATATGATGATAATTTTTAAATTTTTACAATTAACGTAATGATTTTTGTTCCGAGTTACAATCGATGACATAAGAAGAAACGGTTTCCTCAAGTTTTGCAAGAACAATATATCATTGAATTCTCGTCCTTGTAATGGTATGCAAAGGCTAAGAATTCATCAACTTTTGCTAAGTACTCATTGGAAGTTCTATCTCTCAAATACATCCAACCCCCATCCATGCTATTAACCACTTATTTTTCCGTTAAAATTATCCTATTATTAGTTGTCATTTTGAGTCCAATCAACAAAAGCATATACCCATGACACCATAATACTAGTTTATATAATTTGGACCAAAAGAGAGAATAATTACGACATAATTTGATAAATAAATCAATGCAACTTAGAATGTAGTAAATCAATTAGTGTGAAATATCTTTACCAATAGTACTTCCCAACATTGCAAAGCTTCAAGTTCTTATTTTCTTTCGCCTTCTTGCATCAAGAGAATTTTATAAATGATTTTCAGAAGGATCTTTTTTTTTAATTTGTTATTATTGTATGATACTATTCATAATATAATATACCTTTTCCAAATTGCATATGTTTTTCTGCAAAATGCTCATCAAATCTACTACAAAAATCACATGTCTAATGCTATACCAAAACTGTGAAAATTCCAGCAAAAATTAAGCAATCTATACCAACAACAACTCAAGTATTTTATGCCAAGGAAAAAAACCAGAGAAATATACGGGGAAAGTTCTAGAAAAATAAAATGAAAGGGAAAAAGTTATTCACTTAAACATTTATTTTACTTGAAAGAAAAGGAAAAGTCTTGGTCCATAAACGAATTTGATGCGTTGCTCATTATTAGACATAATATAAGGATACCAAATAACTTAAACAAATTGATAGAATATCCTCGCTCATTAAACACCTTACAAATTGTATCTATTTTTCTACAAAATACTCATCAAATCTAATGCTAAAACTACCTGTCTAATACTATACCAAAACTGTAGCAAATTCCAGCAAAATGAAGCAATCTATACGAACAATAACTCAAGTATTCTATGCCAAGGAAAAAAACCAGAGAAATAAAAGGGAAAGTTCCTATAAAAAAAATGAAAGGGAAAGAGTTTTTAACTTAAACATTTGTTTATCTTGAAAGAAAAGGAAAAGCCTTGGCCCATAAACAAATTTAACATTAATGAAATACAAGATTAAAACACACATTTTTCAAACACAATGATATTGTAAGACAGAAGATGTCAATTACGACAAAACATCTTCTTATTACCAAAAAAAAAATAATAATAATAATAATAACAAAACAGTATCAAATATGTATCAAAACTAAGAAATCTTCAAAACTAAAATTAGATATATAAGCTTTATTTGCAAATTAGCAACAAAACAGCATCAAAACAGTAGCAAATCTGTAGCAAAAGTGGACTACTTTCTTTTGTGAGAGAGAGAGAGAGAGAGAGAGAGAGATAGGATCTAGAGTACATCGAGGGCAATGGGATTGAAGCCAGAGTTTCATGATTCATGTATGAGGATACCCAACCCAAGGACCAGAGATCCTCTAATTGTCTTCAATGGAAAAAATGAACCATATGGTAAACGTAAGGAAATGTACTATATATTTCCATTCCTATGATAAATAGTACAATATCCTACAATGATTGGAGGGTTAGATTATTAAACACTTGATGATAATATGTAATTCTTAATGAGTAGGGTGCCATAATTGTAGGAGCATCGTTGATGGAAGTGTGAAACTTAGGCCTCTTTGTATGAGAATTCGGCTTATTCTTAAAAACACTCTTGAAAACTAGGAAACACAAGGTCATAATGTGTTAGCTAAATAAGTTTAAAACTTTTTAACACCTGAATTATTATGTGTGTGCAATAGTCTTTTCTTCCCTTAAGCAGTTAAAGTTCAATGCTAAACATATATGACTCTGGATTAAAGATTATTGTTTCACTAAGAGGAGGTTCAGTGCAAAACACATCTTTATTATGTATAATAGTTCATCTTTAACTATTATATTCTCTTTCTTACACTGTCATATGCATTCATACATTAATATTAAAATGAGTGGAGAAATGTTGGTACATTTTAATATTCAACGTATATACATGTACAATTTCTAATGCTTGTATATGAATTTACTAGTTATGTCTTCATGTATATACTTTAAATTTAGTATATACATTTAAATTTAGTAATAAATGGAAGATGATTGAATAATTATACTCATTCACGTCTCAAATGTTGAAAATAAACACTCCTTGACTGCACGAGCCTAAACTGTAAAGTTATTCAAAATGATGAATATCAATGCTCCTTGAGTGTATGAGCTTGAACTACAAAGTCATCTCAAGCTCAAATGATCAAATATACACTCCTTGACTGTACGAGCTTAAATTGCAAAGTCATATGAAGTCTCAAATGATGAAAAATGCTCCAAAGATACATTAAAGTTTATACCTGAAATTGAGACTTTTGCTTATTCTCACACGAAGTGCGAAAATGAGGTCATCTATGAGGTGACTAACAGATCAGTAGAAGAGTATTCATCTGAATCTGAGAGTGAGAATCCTAAGATGGCAAACTTGATGACTCTAAAGGATCATACCAAGCGAATGATGGAGGGGTTTAATATGGCAATAAACAGCCTAACAATCATGGCTGCAACTTTTAAGATTGAACCGGCATACATTAAAATGGTTCTAAACAATCCCTTCTTTGGAAAGTTGAACGACAATCCTCAGACTCCCATTGAGAATTTCTTGATGATCTGCGATACTTTTCAAATTAATGAAGTCTGTGATGATGAAAAAAGACTAAAGCTTTTCCATTTCTTTAAGGGATAAAGCCCGAGCATGGCTAAATTCTCTCCCTGCTAATTCTATTAATTCCTAGGCTAAATTGCAAGAAGCCTTTTTAAATAAAATTTTCCTCCTATTAAGACTATCTGATGTGTATTATATATAAAACGGGAATGCACTACTAAACTAAGCAACAGACAAGTGGACCTATTATTGTAGTAACGAGCTCTATCCGAGTGCAAATCTCTCGACGACGGTAAAGGCTTAAGGTATTAATCGCGTCTCCAATGTTTAGTCTAATAAAAGAATGGTTTTTGAAAACGAGATAATAAAAGAAAAACTGAAAATAATTGAACAACTAAGAAAGCTATGGAAACTTAAGATTTTAAAACTTAATAAAGCAAGAGTTTGGATGGTGGAATCCCCCTAATCCTTGTTACTAATTCAATTGGAAAACCATTATGAAAACAATGTTGAATTAATAAGTTGGGTTATCACTTAAATCGGGAAATTCCTATCTCTAGGCAAAAGCCACCCTACTCACTAACCCTATAGGAAAATCTCTTTTGTCCCTAACAAATTATGAGTGCAGTAAACTTAGGTGATTTAAAGGACCAATTGGTTGCCCTAGATCGTTCTTCCGAATAATTTTGTGATTAAACTAATCTCGCGACAATTAAATTGCATACAAACACAATTGGAAGAAAACTTAGATCAAACAAACATCGAATTCAAGAAATTAAACCAAGATTTTCATAATCAAGAACTAGGTTTCAACCCTCATCAAAACATAAAGAACTACTCACTATTCATCATATAAAAACTGAAATTCAACATTAAAATCCAATAACAAAGTAAAGGATAGAAAGGTTATGAGTAGAATTAAAGCCGCAATTGTCGTCCTAACCACTGCTCAAGCTCGTCTTTTGAGTTGCCCAAATCGAACTTGAGTTCTTGAAATTGAATCTCCAAGAATTGAATTGCAAAAAGTCTAAAAAATAATTAACTAATAGAATGCAAAATTGCAGAATTGATTAACCTAAATCTAGCCCTAACTATCTACTAGCTACTCCTAATTATTCTTATCTAAGTCCCCTTGCCTTAATTTAATAGTAACCTCTTAAATAAATGAAAAAATTACAAAAAAAATAGAGTTTGAATCGGATTAAACCACCCTCTGTCGATACCTAACGCCGACGGTAGGTCGAGCCCTACTGTCCGTAGTAGGGTTCTACCTACAAATCTTATTTTTGACATCAGGGACCTACCTCAGGCGGTAGGTCATCTTCGTTGGTGCCGTCGGTTTTGTTTTTGTCGTTTTCGCTCCGTTTTCGTCCATTTTTGCTTCCTTTCATTTTTTTCTCTTTCGGAAGGCACCTAAGATAAATGAAAGGTATTAGCCCAAAATAAATACTTTTCCTTATTAAAACCATCGAAAATTGAAGAAAATAACATATAAAAATATAGACAAATAAGCATATATCAAATACCCACGTTTATCTGTTGCTGGCCCTCAAGCAACACAAACTAAACAGACAAAAAAAAGGAGTTAAAAACTTTTATTTTGGAAAGACAATACACGAAAATTAGAGAAGCCGAATTAAAACAGTTAAGATCACAACGGGTACGGGTCTTACTCGTACCTGCGCGGGTCTATACCCGTTTATAGCGGGTAATGTTTAAATTTTATAACTGCGGATTCGTACCCGTACCTATATATATTCTGTTAAATGGGTCTGGGCAGGGTATGATGATACCCAAACCCGTATACCCGTAGTAATAAATAATATATATTTATGTATCTATATATTATATTATTTATATATATAATATGATATTTTCCCATATTTTATAAATTTTATGTTAATATGCAGCATTGTAGGTAAAAACAGTATGTAGTTGGGAATATATGTCACCAGATGGATTGGCTTTACATTCGAAATGGAATGAAGCAGAGAAATATATTTGCAATCCCAAATCAGGGGAAGTTCCTCTTGAATGTTTATCAGCAAAATCATTAAGTGCAAGACCGTTTCGAAGCTTAATTACAAGTGGAATTACAATGTCTGCTCAACTTATTTATCCTAGTTCTCATCATCATAATCAAAGACATTTTCATACAATGCCATCCATTTCAATACTTGAAGATGAAGAAACAGAAGACCAAGTTTAAATTGATGAAGTTCTTGATGGTAAATCAAGAATGTTCAAATGTGATAATTTCATGTCTTGATTATTCTCTTGATTGACCTTTTTTTTTCCTTTGATCATATTACAGAGAAGAAAAAGAAAGTATGACTAGAGATGTTGATCATATTCATAATTGTATTGAATTAGAACTTTTATTTTTATTGGATTAATATACAATGAAGATTTTGTGTGTATTTGAAATTTTAATCATTTGAATTAGAGATGTTAAATGATTGTATTTGTCGAAAGAGATGTTGAGGAAATTATGTTAATAATGTAAAAACTTTTATTTTAGGATTATACATTATTTTATATTTGTTTGTTTAACAAGGAAAAAATAGAAGAATGTCATACGGATACAGGTATACCTAGACCCTGGAGGGTCGGGTCTGGGTCCATAAATTTTATACCCGGAGGGTATGGGTGTAAGTTTTACTGTAAGGGTATGAGTCTGGGTCTGGGAGTACCCAGAGGGTCTGGATCCATTTACAACCCTAGTTACAACATAAATTAATACAAGAAATCAGAAAAATAAAAGAAAAGAGGAGAACAAGAAGTACAAAGAAAAGGTGAAGAAAATAAAGAATGAGGGGAGAAAGGTGGAGCTTTTAGAGTAAGAGTGGGAGAAATGGAGGTGGTAGTGTAGGATTTTGTGGCGGTGGGATGGAAGAAAAGAAAATTGGATAAAATAAAGGCGATAGAAGAGTTAGAAGAAGAGGAGGAACGAAAGAAGAAAAGAGTGAGAAGGTAGTGTACAAACCAAGAAAAGGAGAAGAAGAAGAAGACGCCGAAGTGGTGAGGGTCGTCGGAAGACTTGAAGATTGAGAGAGATAGAGTGCCGAGAGGAAGCGAGGAGTTGTGAGTTTGGAAGAAGAGAGGAAGAGGGAAAACTTTAGGGATTTTGGAAGAGAGATAAAGAGAGGTAAATTGTAGAAAATTGAAATAAAATCTAGAATTGAGGCAAATCGGGTTGACCAAACCTGTTTCCCACTTGAAAAACCTGAACTGCAGCCTTCCTTAGATCCCACCATGCACAGTAGGTCAGGACCTACCATACGTGATAGATCTTTGCCTGCCTGTGCCGAGAAATACCGAAGGACACTACCGCTGGCAGTAGGTTGGACCTACCATCTACGGTAGGTCTCTGTCGATGAAAACCTTTGTTGCTTTGGCCCTACCGCTGGCGGTAGTTTACCCTATTGTCTGTGGTAGGCTTCTACCGAGACACCAATCTTTCTTCTTTTTCTACAATTTTGAAGCTCATTCATGCCCTTTAACATGATGTATTCTATATAGCTCAATTTAGGCTGTAACAAGGTGTTTATCTATCCAAAATGACCTTATCACAAAAACAACAAACGATTTAAGTGGAAGAACAAAACAAGAAAATTAAAATTACGATTATACATTTACAATATTCAAGGGAATAAGGGTACTCCCTTTTTTAGGTGTCGTAGACAGCTCCTGGGTTACGTAAATCTAAGTGTTTCTTTGGCTCCTCTTTCTCCTTGCCCCGTACCGGCCCTATTTCATTAATCGAGCTTTTAATTTGGAGCTGGTTTGCCGTCCATTGTCCTTATGCTTTTTCCTTAGCTTTTCATTTCCCTTCTTCTTGGGGATTTCTTGTGCATGAAAAGATACTCTGTCAGTTTTATGATCTATAGCACAAAGTATCATGGGATTTATAGATAGGAGTCAGAAGCAAAGGAAACTTGAACACTGTTTCGTTTCCTCTGACCATTAACACTAATTTCCCTTTTTCCATGTCTATTAATGCCCTTAAAATGAGCAGAAAAGGGATACCTGATACTATGGGAAAATGAACATCGTCCTCCATGTCCAGTACTACGAAGTCGACCGGAAAAACTAAATCCTTGACTTTGACTAAAACATTCTCTATTATCCCCTTAGGATGTCGACACTCCTATCTGCCAGATTGATCGACATCCTCAAGGTTACCTAGACCTACACGCTTACATATAGAAGAAGATATAACATTAATACTCGTACCTAGATCTGCTACAGCCCTATCAATAGTAATACAAACAATTATGCAAGGGAAAGAAAAACTCCCTGTGTCTCCCATCTGTTGTGGTAGTATATTTTTCTTCATTAGGAGGCTGAACACTCTTCACCAAGTATGTGGGTTGATGCTTCTCGAAGATGATCTTTCTTTGTGATCATATCTTTTAAGTACCTTGCATACTTGGATACCTGCAATAAGAGATCACATAAGGGTAAGTTTATCTTTAACCGACGAAATATTCTAATAAACTCCCTCATATCATTTTGATTTCGGTCCCGAACAAGTGCTTTTTGGGATTGGGTCTTCGGTTTATAATTGGTACTTGTCGACTTCCTCTTGCCTTTAACTTCATCTATTTCTTCAGATGGTCACCTTTCTTCTGTAGTGCAGCTTTCTTCTTCTATGATTATCCTTTTTTTCATAATTATTGGAATATCCTCATTGATTGTTATAAAGATAGCATTTACATGTTCTCTTAGGCTTAGTTCTCTGATACTCGGGAGGGTTCTTGGAGTTCTTTCAGATACTATCTTCACTAGCTGCTCAATTTGTTTCTCCAAGTTTCTAATGGAGGCTTCTTGATTCCTTTGGGCTGCCTTAATGGTGTTCATTTTATTATCGGTTACACTCATGAACTTTACCATCAATTGTTCCAAATTTGTCTTAGCCGGCAGAGGATGATTTTGTGGACCCACTTCATAGGGCAATGGTGGAAGAGCACCCCTACACTTCTGGCTCTCGGGAGTCTCTTTGTAGGATACTTGGCTAAAGTGTGACCTGTTAGCCCATAAGTAAGTACTGTGACGAAGCAGCTGTTGCTCACCCGACACGATCGTACGAGGTCACAATTCACCCAACACGATCCTCTAGGGTGAACAAGAATTGGGGATCGGATGCGGGCGAAATTCCCGCTAATGGCTGAGATGTTCAGTCGACTCTCTCCCCCTTTGTGGGGGTTCGGACCCCTATGAGTGAGTAGAAAAGGGAGGAGGAAAGAGGCCCTCGTGAACCGTCATAATTAGTGAACAAGTGTAAGCTTTGCTACCCGATAGTATGGAGTACTGACCACACCGAGGGACAGGCCCTAAAGCGAAGGACGGGAACGAGCGGAATCAATGTGTTCTAATTTCTGGCCTTGCACCGACCATCCAATGGACCATGGACTAAATGGCCACTGCCCGAGAGGACTATGTCCAGGGGGACCACGGCCCCCCCTCCCCCCCAACAAGGTACATCTTGCGCCTATGGGACACTATAACTATCCAAGAAGACACTTGAAACTGGAAGGATAAACAAACCCATCTAGTGGACTGCCGAGCTACAAGTCCTACGAAACAGGAGCAGGATTCTCTAAAAAGCCAAGGTCGTGGGTGGCCAAGAGGGCCCATTTGGAGACTTGGGATCTCAGCAGGAAATGCGAAGGTTGCTTAAAGCCGGCTGATAGGTGAAAGAGAATCAACTAGTTTAGTTCTGATCTGAGTAGGCTCATAATAGGGAATACCCTAACCCTGGGAACGGGGGCCTTGCCATCCTTCGGTTGCGGTCAACGTTCCAGCTTTGCCCGTCGACAGCTGAATCTTTCGATCTGGTTCGATTCATGATCTTATCTACAAACCTTATCCCGTGGGGTAGAAAGCCCGGGGGTTGATGTGGCCTTTGTTGTCCTTGACCACCCAAAGAGAAGTTAGGATGGTTTCTCTAACCCGGATTATATGTATTCGAATAAGGATTATTTTGAGGCCGTTTTTCTTGTACGAAATTGACTTGCTAATTTTGGCCTCCCATACTTGGGCATTCATGATTTGGATGTTCACCGTTGCAAAAATCACAGGACATGACCGTTTGATTATTTTTGCTTGCTGATGAACTGATCAAGTTCCCTATATTTTTTGCTCAATTATCACCATAAATCTTGCTTCTATAGCAAAAACTGCATCCATATTATGTACTGCAGCTGTCTTCGGTTTCGATCTTTGCACTTCCCAGAAATAACCATTCATGGCAATTTGCTCTGTCAGATCATATACCTGTTGAGGGGTCTCTTGCTCTGTAGACACTCCAGCTGAGGCATCTATTAACTATCTTGTCCTAAACGATATTCCATTATAAAAGCTTTAAATTTGTATCCCCAAATCTAGACCCATGGTGGAGATATTTTCTTAGTGGCTCTTTCCATCGTTCCTATGCCTCGTAGAGGCTTTCTCTGTCTATCTGTTGGAATGAAAGAATCTAGTTCTTTAACTTAGTTGTCTGTTTCGGAGGAAAGTACTTCCCTAAGAATTCTTTTGCTAATGAGTCCCATGAAGTTATGGATCCCGATGAAAATGATTTAAGCTAAGACTTCGCCTTCCCCCTTAGAAAGAATGGAAAAAGACGAAGCAGGATGGCTCTTCTGTAACTCTGTTTATCTTAAAGTTGTCGCACACCTCTAAGAAATTTCTGATATGAGCATTTGGATCCTCATCCGGAATTTCGTCGAATTGGATGTTGTTTTGCAGCATTTGAATTATGTTCGGCTTCATTTCAAAATTGTTCGCCTCTACCCTTGGCCTTGCTATATGATGTGCTTTAAAATGAAAAGGAATCAGATCCTACAACTGCAGTGTATGGCAAGTAGACCTCACACTTGTAGAAATGGGTTCACCCCGAGTGTTGATATTCTCGAGGATGGCAAGACTCAACTACTCAATCGTTCACTCAATGTTTAGTCTTACCAATGTGGTGGAAATAATCGTAAGCTAATAGAAAAATAAACACAAGCATCAACTAGCAAAAGGAAAACAAAATAAAACGGAGTTTGGATCTCGGGATCCCCTTAACCTTGTTACTGTTTCAATTAACAGGACTAATGAAAATTGTTAGTGAACTGGGTCATCACACTCGTTGGGAAATCTCTATCTCTAGTTGAAAGCCTCTCTATTCTCTATAGTTTTTACACGAGAATCTCTTCTCTTCCTAACAAGTCACTAAACCCAGGTGATTGTGGACCTAAGAATGTCCTAAATATCTCTAGTTTAATACCCCAATTGATTCCCCAAATTGGAAGCCCTCGAGTGTTCTTCCTTTTTCAATTCCAAACACTCGTGCGATACTTCAAGTTCATGACACTTAAATAAAAAACCAATTGAAGAACAATTCAATAAGAAACAACATTCAATTTCATTAAAATCAAGCCAACTTCATAACACCCACGACGTTATGATTCCACTGTCGAATAAAAAAAAAACTAGTTACTCACAATTCATTATATATAATTGAAATGAAACATAAATTAATCTAATGGAGAAGGGAAAGAAATGCTTAGGCCTAGAAATTGAAGCTGAATTGCATCCCCGAACTACGCCCGAGCTCGTCTCTCAAGTTACTTCTGGAAGCTCGAATCCCCTGTTTTGATCTTATTTTACGCTTGATATCACTCAATCCTTGTTCTCTAATCTGATATCTACCTAATTGAGGTGAGAATCAGGGCAAATTTGTCACTGAAAATTGCCCTAATTCGCCTCTTAAGAGTCTGTCTACGCTACTTTAAAACTAGGGAATTGAGTTATGCTAAAAATAACCCAGAAAATAAACTAAGTACTACTATTTTCGGGACCTAGGTCTCTGTCCCCATTGTGTCCTGTGTTGTTTGGAAGCTACTGCGGCCAGTAGGGGGGAGCCTGCCGTACGCGGCAGACTTCTATCTGCCACCGCTTTTGCATTGTTTTCTGTCGTTTTTGCTCCATTTCAAGCCGTTTTTGTTCGTTTTTCGTTGTACTTCATTTGGCAAGAACCTACGACACAAATGGAGGATATTAGATACAAATATACACTTTATATCTTAAAATCACTGAAAAAAATAAAATTAACATATAAAATAATAGCCAAATTAACACCTATCAAATACCCCCACACTTGAGCGTTGCTTACCCTCAAGAAACAGGACTAAAGGGAAAGAACGAAAAAGTTCAAAAGGCTTTTTCAAATAAAGACTTCACGAAAAACGGAACACCCAAAGGCGCTAAGTACATGAGCAAAAAAGGAAAAACAAAGATACAAAAGGAGCAATACCAAAGAAAATCACACAAAAACAAATAAAAGGAAGAACGAAACTAAAACGAAAAATGCCACTTCAAAAGAATCTTCAATCACTCAAAAACCAAGATAAAACTGAAGAGCGTGCTCAAGATACACTTAGTCCAGCACACTTGCAAATAAACACTACATGCTAATGTTGTGTGCGTTCTGCTCGTGCTGTTTTAATAGAAACTAAGGGATGCTGTGTAATTAGCAAAATGAAATCCTTCAAAAAACAATGCACAACAATCTCATATTTATCTGTGTCTCATTCGTTCCAAGTCTTATCCTCAGTCGTTCCTGGATTAGATAGGACTTTTTAGCTTGTATTGTTAGGCTTGGGACATCAAAGGTAACAAACGAAGGTAACAGGAGACAAGAACAAACAAGATAGAGCTAATACCACCGAAAGGACAAAAATGACATAATTAAGGAATAACATTTTAATTGCCATTCGCTCTTCTCGCTCACCCTTGAATAACTTTAACTTCGTTTCTCTCGCACACCTCATCCAACACACTTACAATGTTTAGCCCCTTTGACAAGAGATAGACTAGTGCTGTTATTTTTTCCACAACACATTATTCACAAACCGAAAGTACCAATTTTTTCCTCTTTGTTTTCTTTTCTCTTTTTTTATTCCTTGATTTTTTTCTTTTCAAAAGCCACAAAACCACTCTTCTCTCTTTTTTTTTCCAACAATTTGTACCAAAAAGTGAAAATCCCAAACTACTCACTCTTACAACATTTTTTTTTCTTCCCTTTTTCACCCCCACACTTATCTATGACTTCCACTCAAAATGGCTAGCATGTTATTCCAATATTGGCTCCACGAAATGAGGTTAAATTTTGTGTGAGACTAAAATGTCAAAGAATAGAAGGGAGTAGAACCCTTAGCACGAAGGCACAAATAAGGGAGCTAGGGGTTAATTTCAAACACGGAGGTAAGTCAAAAGCTCAAACGGTACAATGAAGGCCTAAGACCATTATTTCAGGGCTTAACTCAGACTAAGAATCTTCACTTCAGAGAACAGAAAAAACACAAGGATATATGCACGAATATCAAAGGATTTTCACAAGGCTAATTTCCTGGAATTCTTAGGTTTCTACTAGTAATAACACTCATGGGTGCATGAAAACAATGAACATGTAAGATTAATATGCAAATAAGGTTTTCAAAATGCCAAAAGTGCTATGCCCTTTCAAAAAAATCCCGACAGTCTTGCGATCTAGCATTCTACTTAAAGTCGCAAAAAGAAAGATCAAGGAAAATCTCTTTGGTTTAGGGTTTTTTTCAAATAAAAAGATAAAGAAGACTAAGAAATTTTTTTTAAAATTTTTAGATTTTTTATTTTTTTTAATTTTTCATAAGGAAAACGACAGTAAAAAGACAAAAACAAAGAATCCCCTCCCCCTCCACTTAAAATCACATTGTCCTCAATATGGGGGCCAGACTCAAACAAAACAAATGAAAACATACATGGGAGGCGCTCCCCCAGATGATAAAGCAGTAAAGCACAGGGGAAGCCATCCCCACAGAAATAATTAAGGAAAAGCACAGAAACACATACATGGGAGGCGCTCCCGAACAAATAGAACAGTAAAGCACAAGGGAAGCCATCGCCACATAGAACCCAATAAAACAAGAAAGAAAAAAATAAATGCAAAACAACTTAACAATAGAAAATAAAACATGAAAGAAAAAAAGGAATAGAAACAAAAAGAAAAGAAAAGAAAACTCTCTATGGAGGACCAAAGTCTGCGGCGCCACTGCCGCCGGCAATGACCTCCTTGTAATGAAATTGAAGGAATTTAAAACCTAAATCAAGAAGACAAATCAAACTTTTAAAACCGATTTTGAGAAAGATGTTACTAATTAAGAATAGCTTTAATTCTTTAAAGGAAAACACAATGTTAACGAATGTTAAGTTTGAAGAAAACCTCAGTCTCGCTTTCTCGTGGAAAAAGGCTTGTTTTTTCTTTGCGAATTCAAATTTTTCTCTGAACTCCATGAAATTTCTCCTCTTCTCGTCTTTATCCTCGGATTGCGTCCATGGTGCCTGTACACATAAAGAATGACATAAAGAAACGAGTTAGCTTCTTGAGTAAGGAAATTCACTCCCTCACTTTTTCCGATGACATCAATCTCCATTTCTTGTCACTCTTCTTTATGATCCTTGTGACTTTCCACAAGACACTTGTTTTCCTTTTCTTGCTCGCTTTCCTCTACCTCACTCATAGCCTCTGGCACGCACTCATTCCTCTTACTTTCTCTAGTTTTCCTTGTAACCCGAGGAGGTTCTTCGATTATTGGTAAACTACGATGCCTCCTTTCCATTATTTCTTGTTCTGCCTCCTCTTCCTCAAAAAATGGATCCCTCCGGTGCTTGAGTAGTTGTCTCCGCTTCATCCACAACCATGAAAAAGGTATTCACTTGTTCTTTTGCACTCTGCAAGGTGACTGCCTCTAAATACTCCCTTGGAATCCGCTCTGTATTCCTAGGCGAACTACCAAGTGGTCCTTCAATGATTATCTTTTCCAAAAGGTTTATCTGACTTTCCATGTTGTGAATGGAAGTTGTTTGAATTTTTCAAACTTCTTCCATACTCTTCACCCCGGCATCTGCCGACTCATATATCGTGAAACTAAATCTTCTAGATCAGACTGAAGGGGTAATGGATGCACCAGTGGAATATAATCGTATGGTGAATATGTAGTATAACTTTCCTAGGAAACATCCGGTTGATATATCTAACTTGAACTATACTGGTTAGGGTACGTGTTATACCCCTGCCAGTAGACTTGAGATGCAACTACTATTTTCTCCACCCCTTGTTTTAATATTGCCGCCAACCGGGCTTTCATGGCCTCATTGGTATCCATGTTCTTTTCTATGGAACCTAAAATCAATGGAATATATAATCAACATTGGTCCAAAGATAATAACCTGGAATTCCAAAGTCCATATCATAAACATTCGATCAACAAGAATAATGAACAAGGAGAAAAGAAGTAAGCAATAAAGACAAAAGAAACGAAAAGAAAAACTATACAAATGAAAGGAAAAGAATATACAAATGACTAAAGCACCAAAGAACGATATTTCATTAAACTTGTCGTGCTCCCCGGCAACGACACAAAAAACTTGATGTGTTTTAAAATGAACGGGAATGGGATAATACAACTACATTGTAAGGCAAGTGGACGTCATACTTGTAGAAATGGGTTCACCTCGATATCGATATTCTCGACGGTTGCAAGACTTAACTACTCAATGTTCACTCAATGTTTAGTCCGAACAATGTGTTGGAAATGATCGTGAGCTGATAAAACACTAAACACAAGCATCAACTAATAAAAGGGAAACAAATAAAAAATGGGAGATTGGATATCGGGATCCCCCTAACCTTGTTACTATTTCAATTAATAGGAATAAATGAAAATTGTAGTTGTCTTAGTGAATTGGGTCATCTCACTCGCTGTTGGGCAATCCCTATCTCTAGGTGAAAGCCTCTCTATTCCATAAAACTTTTAGACGACAATCTCTTCTCTCCCTAACAAGTTTTGAATGCACAAAACCCAGGTGATTGTTGACCTAAGAATGTTCTAACTATCTCTAGTTTAATACCCCAATTAATCCCCAAATTGGAAGCCCTCGAGTGTTCTTCCTTTCTCAATTCCAAACACCTGTGCGATACTTCAAGTTCATGACAATTAAATAAAAACCTAATTGAAGAACAATTCAATAAGAAACAACATTCACTTTCATTAAAATCAAGTCAACTTCATAATACCTACAATGTTATGATTCAACTGTCGAATCAAAACAAACTAATTACTCACAATTCATTATATATAATTGAAATTAAACATATATTAATCTAATAGAGAAGGGAAAGAAATGCTTAAGCGTAGAAATTGAAGTTGAATTCCGTCCCCGAACCGCACCCGAGCTCGTATCTTAAGTTGCTCCCGTGAAGCTCGAATCCCTTAATCACTCAATCTTTGTTCTCCAATCCAATATCTACCTAATTAAGGTGGGAATTAAGAGAAATTCACCACTGCAAATCGCCCAAATTTACCTCCTAAGAGTCAATATACAGTACTCTAAAACTAAGGAATTGAATGATGCCGAAGATAACCAAAAAAATAAATTAAGTACTGCTATTTTTTGGACCTACTATCCGCGGTTGGTCTCTTTCCCCATTGTGCATTGTGTTGTCCGAAAGCTACCACGGCCGATAAGAGGGAGCCTACCGTGCGCGGTAGGCTTTTGTCTACCACTTCTCTTGTTCCCAAGGGACTACTGCATGCGATAGGGTGGCCTACTGTGGGTGTTAGGCTACTGCCTGCACCCTTCTTGTATCGTTTTTCATCGTTTTTGCTTTGTTTTTAGCCGTTTTTATTCGTTCTTCATTGTACTTCATTCGACAAGCACCTACAACACAAATGGAGGATATTAGACACAAATATACACTTTATTCCTTAAAATCACCAAACAAGTGAAATTAACATACAAAATAAGGGCCAAATTAACACCTATCACTATACTCGATTGCGTCCTAAGATGGATGGTTGGGCAGAGTCTGCCATTGTCTTCTCCGCCATAGGTCATTCCGCTATTTGTGGTGGTGGAAGCAGTACAAAGAGTAGATTATTAATTTGTGGAACTTGTGGTTCATCTTCCGTCTTATCGACGGGCACTATTGCTCTAGTGCTTGCCATTTCGAATTGAAGGGTGCGGCGGGCATTTCGCAACGTACGTTCTAGCTCTGGATCAAACGGTACTAGTTCACCCTTTTTCTTTCAGGGTATATAATAATACCACACGATCTTCAATAGACAAAAAACGTTATCAATTCCACAAAATATAGCACAATTTAGGAAGATAAACCAAAATAACTGAATGATGCAAAGACAAGGACCAATTTAAACAAGAAAAGCAAAAACAAAAACTAACTAAAGCACTAATAAAATGATTTTTCCTTAAGTTGTAGTCCCTAGCAAGGACGCCAAAAACTTGATGTGTATTATATATAAAATGGGAATAAGCTACTAAACGAAGCAACAGGCAAGCGGACCTATCACTATAGTAAAGGAGCTCTGCCCGAGTGTCGAATCTCTCGAGGACAGTAAAGGCTTATGGGACTAATTGCGTCTCCAATGTTTACGCTAATAAAAAAATAGTTTTTGAAAACGAGATAATAAAAGAAAAATAGAAAACAATTATACAACTAAGAAAGCAATGAAACCTTAAAATTTTAAAACTAATAAAGCAAGAGTTTGGATGATGGAATCCCCCTAATTCTTGTTGCTAATTCAATTGGAAAACCTTTATGAAAACGATGTTGAATTATGAAAACTTCTTGTTTTTTGACCCAATAACTTCATGCACTCATGCTATAAATGCACTTTCCATTTGCCATCCAAGCTGCAAATGAGCCATATCAAATGGAGTCAATAGATTAAAACCATAAACAATCCCAAAAGGAGAAATGGAAGAAGTAGAATGTTTTGCCCTATTGTAAACAAACTCAATGTGAGGAATAACTTCTTCCCAATGACGTAAATTCTTCTTAAGAATGGGCTAAGAAGTTGCCAAATGGTCCTATTGACTACCTCTGTGTGGCCATCGGTTTGTGGTTGGCAAGTTGTAGAATACAACAAATTAGTACCAAGTTTTCGCCACAAAACATGCCAAAAATGACTAAGAAACTTGGTGTCAGGTCCGACACAATGGTTCTAGGAATTCTATGAAACTGCACCACCCAAGTAAAGAATAAGGTTGATACATGACTAGCATCATCGGTTTTCTTGCAAGGTATCAAATGAGCTATTTTAGAAAACCTATCTACCACAACAAAGATAGAGTCCTTCCCCTTAGGATATTTGGGCAATCCAAGAATAAAATCCATAGAAATATCCACCCAAGGAACTTTAGGCACATCTAATGGAGTATAAAGACCATGAGGCAAAGAAGTAGATTTAGCCCTTTCGCAATCTAAGCAATTCCCACAAAACTTTTCAACATCTTTTCTCATGTAAGGCCAATCGAAATGCTCATGCAAGATGTCATAAGGTTTAGCAATGCCAAAATGTCCTATTTAGCCACCACAATGAGCCTCTTTAACCAATAACAATCTAGTAGAACAAGATGAAATGCACAATTTACCTTCACTAAAGAAAACCATCATGAATGAGGTACTTATCACTAGGCACAAGCAAGTAATTCTCATATATGTCCTTAAAATCATGATCACTAGCGTATAACTCGTTAAGAATCTCAAAACCAAGAATTTGAGCTGGCAAAGTAGAGATAAGAGTATACCTTCTAGACAATGCATTGGCTACGATGTTTTTTTTACCTTTCTTATAACGAATGATGTATGGAAATGTTTCAATGAGCTACTTCTATCTCGCATGTATTTTGTTCAACTTTTTTTGTCCTTTAAGAAATTTCAAAGACTCAGGATTGGTGTGTACCACAAACTCCTTTGGCCACAAATAATGTTGCCAATGCTTCAATATCCTCATAAGTGCATAGAGCTCCTTATCATATGTTTCATAATTCAAGGCCGCATCAATCAACTTTTCACTAAATTATGCCAAGGGTCTCTTGTCTGGCATCAAAACTCCTCCAATGCCTACCCGAGGCATCATATTCTATCTCAAACATCTTCTCAAAATTTGGTAGTGCAAGTAAAGGTGCACCGCTCAACCTTCCCTTCAATAGAGTGAATTCCTTCTCTTGAACCTCCTCCCATTTGAATATGTTCATCTTCTTAATAATATCCGTCAAAGGACTAGCAATGGTGCTAAAATCCTTGATGAACCTCCTATGGAAACTCGCCAATCCATGGAAAGCTCCTTACTTCGGATGCATTCTTGGGGGTAGGCTTATGATTGCTTTAACCTTCTATTGATCCACTTGAAGGCCTTGAGAGCTTACCACATAACCTAGGAAAGTCACTTTTTCCAAGCAAAACTCACAATTTCCAAGGTTAGAAAATAATTTTCCACTTCTCAAGACTATTAAAACTTGTTTCAGATGATGCAAATGTTCTTCATAAGTCTTGCTATAAATCAAAATATCATCAAAATAGAAAACAACAAATTTACCAATGAAATTCCTCAACATATGATGCATAATCTCATGAATGTACTAGGAGCATTAGGTAAACCAAAAGGCATGACTAGCCACTCATAAGGACCAAAATTAGTTTTGAAAGTCATTTTCCACTCATCTCCTTCCCTCATTCTAATTTGAGGGCAACCCAATTTTAAATCAATCTTTGACAAAATTGAGAACCATGCAACTTATCAAGCAAATCATCTAATCTGGGAAAAGGATGCCTATACTTGATAGTTATATTATTAATGGCTCTACAATCTGCACATATACGACATGTACCATCTTTCTTTGGAACTAATAAAATGGGAATGGCAAAAGGGCTTAAATTTTCTCTTACATAACCTTTAGAGAGCAAATGCTCAACTTGTCTTCTTAACTCCTTGGCTTTTTCGGGAGGACTTCTATAAGCCGGTCTATTTGGCAATATCGCTCTGGGTACCAAATAAATTTGATGCTCAATCTCTCAAGGGAGGAAGTCCACCATGCATCTCATCAAGAAAAACATCTTTGAACACTTCAATAACCTTGAAAATAGAATTAGACCAAGAATACAAGTGATCATTAGTGGAAACAAATGTTCCCTTGCAATAGAGAAGCAAAACAAACTCTTCTTTTTCAACGGCCTCTATGATCTCACTCTCTTTTGCATAGAAGCATATTTTTCTATCCCTTGCCACTATCACTCTTTTTCTTGTCTCTCTTCAATTTTTCCTCTCTAGATCTTTCCACACTCAATTCTTTTCCCTCAATTATTTTTCCCTCTTCAATTCTCTTTTTCCTTTTCTCATTCTCTGGTCTCTCTTTTTCTCTCGTTTTCTTTTGTTCAACAAAGACTTGACTAGGAGTCAAGGGATTCAACATGAACTTTTTCCCATCCTTTTCAAAAGTGTAGGTGTTCTTCACACCATCATGAATAGCCTTTCTATCATATTGCCAAGGACGTCCAAACAACAAATGGCCCGTTTCCATAGGAGCCACATCAAATAGAATCTCATCATTATATGACCCCTCAGAAATAGACACTAAAACTTGTTTGTTCACTTTAACTTCCCCACTATCATTTTACAAATATAGCTAATAGGGTTTAGGATGCTTCAAGATATGTAAATTCAATTTGTCAACAAGATAAATGCTAGCCACATTAGTGCAACTACCCCTATCAATGATAAGATTAGCAACCTTACCTCCCACTAAGCATTTTTGTGTGAAAGATGTTTTTTCCTTGAATTCTTGATTCTTCCTCATGGATTTGAGTAGACACAGCTCTAATAGTCACAAGCTTATACCCTCTTCATCGGCTTCAAAAGAGAAAATATCTTGATCTTTACTACTTTCATCCTTGTCCACAATCCCTTCTTGGCAATCATCATCACTCTTCTCAGTCCAACCATTTAAATCTTCACTGAACACCAAAGTTTGCTTAGTAGGACAATATAGAGAAATATGCCCCACTCGATTACACTTGAAGCATCTTGTTGGATTAGTGATCAACTTTCCTTTCTCTTCCACCTTAGGCTTAGAATGATCTTTGTAAGCCACCTTAGGTGTATCTCCTTTCTTAGGCCAACTCTTGTAGGTAGATGCTTAAGGTTTAAGCACTATACTTCTTAAAGAAGGAAGTTTTGTTTTAGAGAAACCAATCCTCTTCCTTTGATTTTCAATATTGTTAGCCAAATGACACATGTCTTCATAAGTGGTCTAAGGGTATAACTGTAATTGAGCTATATCCCTATTGAGGCCACGTATAAATCTAGCAATTAAAGTATTTTTACCTTTCTCCAAGCTCAATCTCAAAGTATATAAGTCCAATTCATGCCTATATTCCTCAACACTTTTGTTGTCTTATTTAAGAGTCATCAACTTGTAATGAAACTCCCCAAAATAATGTTCTGATACAAATTTTTCTTTCATGAGAGTCTTTAACTCTGCCCCAGTTTCTACCAGTTGCCTTCTATTTCTCAACCTTTGAGTAACAACCCTTTCCCACCAATGAAGTGCATAACCAAAAAATTCGGTTATGACTAGTTTCACCTTGACAATATCACTATAGCTTATCACCATGAATAGGTTCTGTACTTGTCTTTCCCAATCAAGGAACACATTTGGATCATTTTCACCCTTGAAGCTAGGCACCTTCCACTTGATTTTGTCAGGAGCTTTATCCCCTTGTTGATTACCATAGTAGCCCCCATTGTATGCTTGGTAGACATGAGGATTATCTCCATAATGTTCATACAAATTATCTCCAAGCCACGCTTCATGTCTTGGGAATTCTTCTTGTGGTCTATGGTATCCTCTTCCTCCTAGACCTCCTCTTCTACCGCTTCTAACTTGTGGTCTTCCTTGATATCCACCTTTATGGAATGGATGAGAAATTTTAACTGGCATGTCATGGTATCCATAAGTAGAAACATTATCAACAGGTCTTTGATGGTGAGGTGAATTGAAGCCACCAAGGTTATCTCCAACTCATTGCTCTATCATATCACTACTCTTGCCCTTCTGAAGCTCTTCAATACTTCTAGCAACACTTTGGAATTGTCTTGCTAATCCTTCAATAGATTGTTGCATAGACCTCAAAGTCTCATTGAGATTTATCCTGAAGGATCACTAGTACCTTCTTGATAAGATTGAGTGGGCATATGACCATTTATAGACATTATTAAACTTGCAATTTAAACAAGAAAACAAAAAGAAAGGATCTCGCAATCACTCCCTAAGTGTTTCATTCTTTGATAATTACTCAATTTCACTCGTGTTGGCTTTTATCAAGATAGACTCACCCTCTTGCCTTTTTCAATCACTCAACACTCAAGTCTCTTTAGATCCTTCAAACTTCTTACCCAACTCAAAACAAGAGCATCAATCCCATGCAAGCAAACAATCAATGCACTTAGTTGGAAGTGTTCAAAGAGGCAAAGTATCAAACACTTGATGTGTAAGAGTTTCTAAGAAGATAATCTATAGAAAAGAACCAAAAAAATTAATTTATCATAAAAAAGGATTAAAAGCACTCATGGAAAAATTAGAAGTAAACAACAAAGCAAATAAAAGCAATTAAGCTAGATATAGAACATAAGAGTATTAAAATAAAATTTCCATGAAACAGGGGATAATGAGACCCTTTCACTAAAACAACGATAACTCAAACACTACAATCAAAATAAGATGCAATCTATGCATGGAGATTCCTCACTTGAAGAGGATGAAATTAAGCTTGAATTTCAATCGATTTGGATCAGTATAACAAAAGTTATGTTCGGATCAATCAACACTTTCTCTGCAATTGCGAATCAGAAACACAATCCACAATTCAATTCAATTGAGCAATCAAATGACCTCCAAATTGAGAAAAACTTATTTAAAATGAATCAAAACTCAAAGGAGAATATCTCAATAAAATTTCATCAACAAATTCGCACAAATAGCATTCGATTTTTCAATTGATTTTTGCAACAATTTCTTTGTGATTTTTCTATACTCAATTTTGCATGATCTTCGTATAATTTTGTTGAGATCATCAAGTACTTTCACTTTTTTTTTTATTTTTCACTAATTTAATCAACTTAGAAATCAATTTGACCTTCAATTGGAGGTTTCTCTGATACCACTTTGATATGAATTCTCTTTTTCTTGATGAATTGGATCTAAATCCTTTGAAAGATCACCTCCCCATGAAGTACCTATATTGAGGATTTTGTAGTTCCACACTCCAATAGAAAATCTATGAGGAACAAACCTCATAAACCTGACATTGAGAGGCTAAGCTCTTTCTCAAAATGATGGCAAAAACCTTGAGAGAACTAAGACCTCAAAACCCTTACCACACAATCTAGAAGACTTTAGAATCAATTGAATCAAGAACGAGAACTCGAGACACAATCGTGGAAGGAATTAAGTTGATCAATTTGATTATATAGATTCATTAACCTAAGGCAATTCAATTGCTCACTACCAAGGACATAAACCCGTAGTGAACTAGTTGGGCAAGGGAGGAACCCTACAGATTAAGAAAGTTTTTTTCACAAGAATTTCAATAAAATTCATTCAACTTCCAAAGTTTGTTTCAAAATGTTTATAATAGGGTATTTATAAGGTCAAGCCTTAAACCCTAGCTTAGTGAGTGTTTAATGGCTTGAATTACCTATAAACCCCTTGATTAAAAGCTGGAAAATCAACTTGCATTACAAATTCCTACCCAAAAGGGTGTTAAGCTTTCGCCAATCCAAGACCTACCGTGTGTGGTAGGTGACAATCTTCAAAGGCTCTCCCGGCAGAAGCATAACTGCAACGGTAGGGGCAACCCTGCCATCGGTGGTAGGGTAGTTTCTCTTAACACTTAGCCAATTTCTTCTCCAAGTTGTTTCCTTGATTGCTCCTTGACAATTGAACACATTGTAAACAACTTTAGATGCTTTCCTTGATCTTCAAACTCATCATCTTTGCTCTTCAAAGTTTCTATCATATAAACAATCATGTCGTTGTCTTCTTTAAGCTTCAGTTTCTTTATTTGAGCTCTAGTAGTTAGTCCAAGCTTTACTTCCATTGATGAAGGACTCGTCCAGTTCATATCACATTGCCTACTTTAGTGAAAAGTTGCCGGGAGCTACAGTGAAATATGCCACGAATGACAAGGAGTTGTACGCCTTGGTAATGACTTTGAAGCATTGTCAACATTATTTGTGGCCGAAGGAGTTCGTTATCCACACCGACCATAAGTCATTGAAATATTTGAAGGGTCAATAAAAGCTCAAGAAAAGGCATGCACAGTGGATAGAATTCATGAAGACGTTTCCTTATGTCATCCACTATAGGAAAGGAAAGGAGAATGTCTTGACCGATGCACTCTCACGAAGGTATACACATTTCACTTTACTAGATTCGCATTTACTCGGATTTGAAATTTTGAAAGATTTGTATGCTAGTGATATTGATTTTGGCAGTACCTTTGATGCATGTTTGATTGCTCCTTGTGATAAGTTTATGTGACGGATGGATTTTGTTTAGAGAAGAGAAACTTTGCATTCCTAGTTGATCCATCAAACATTTTCTTGTTAAGGAGGATCATGGGGGTTGTCTTATGGATCATTTATGTGTAGCTAAAAGCTATGACATTTTGCATGAGCATTTCTTTTGGTCTAAAATGAAAAGAGATTTTGAAAAATTTGTGGGTAACTGTTTGGATTGTAAACGTGCAAAATCGTCTTTGTTACCTCATGGTTTGTACACCCCTTTAGCGGTTAGCAAAGCTCCTTGGGAGGATGTTTCCATGGATTTTATTTTGGGGCTCCCGAGGACTTCTTTAGGAATGGATTCTATCTTTATTGTTATTGATTGTTTCTAAAAAATGTCGCATTTCATTGCTTGTTGAAAATTGGATAATGCATCTCCTATTGCAAGTTTATTCTTAAAGAAATTGTGAGATTGCATGGCGTACCTAGAACTATAGTTTCGGACCGAGATACCAAGTTTTTTAGTCATTTTTTGAAAGTATTATTGAAGAAACTAGGGACTAACTTACTTTACTCCACTTCTTGTCATCCTCAAACGGATGGTCAAACTGAGGTAAAGAATAAGACCATAGGCCAACTTCTTAGGGCTATTTTTAAAAAGCATATTAGCAAGTGGGAAGAATGTTTGCCATTCATTGAATTTGCTTATAACATGTCTTGTCATTCTACTACTATGTTTTCTCAATTTGAAGTTGTCTATGGCTTTAATCCACTAACCCCTTTAGATTTGATTGCATTTCCAATTGACTATCAACTAAGTTTTGATGGTCAAAAGAAGGCCGAATTTGTTAAATCTATTCATGCCAAGGTCCCTGACCAAATTGAAAAGAGGAACGAAATGGTGGCCTCTAGGAAAAAATAAAGGACTCAGGAAAGTGACTTTTGAGCCCGAAGATTGGGTATGAGTACATTTAAGGAAAGAACGCTTTCCTCACATTTGCAAAGCCAAATTGGATGCTAGGGGTGATAGAGCATTTCAAGTCCTTGAGAAGATCAATGACAATGCCTATAAGATTGATCTTCCCAGTGAGTATCATGTTAGCACCACTTTCAACGTCTCTGACTTGTCTCTTTTTGATGTAGATACAGATTCAAGGACGAATCCTTTCAAAAGAGCAGCAGATGGTATGACCGGGATGCACAAGAAATCATGGAGTTGATGTAAGAGCCGATCACGAGAGCAAAGGCCAAGAGTATGGAAGAGGAATATAAGGGTGAAGTAGCCTTGTTTGAGAAGATGCTCTAACACCTTCCTTGGCACGTGCTAGAGAAACAATGAGAAGACTTTGAAGGATCCAAAACCTTTCTATTTTCAAGGGTACAAATGGAAGAATCCGAGGAAGCAACCTTGGGAGGTTTTATAGCTTCAAAACAAAAGGAAGAAACCATTCTGGAGCTTACCGTCCATGGTAGGGTTCTATCCGAAGAAGAAGTTGGGCATTTATCCGAGACCTACCGTCGCAGTAGGTTTCGGCTAGTGAACTTTTTGGGGAGTTTTTAACTACCTTGACTCTTCAATTTGGTTGTAAATCTATTTTGACTTATACCTAAGAGGTCTTAGCATTCCCTAAACTCTTTTAAATTAGTATAATACCTAGGGTTGGAAACTAATTGTGAAGTCCACTATAAATACTCATGTTTTGCAGCTATTTTGGCAAGCTTGATATATTGTGAAATCTACAGAGAGAAGAACTAGGGTTCTTGAGTATTCTTCTTCTTCCCTGTAAATTAAGAGTTTTCATTGTATAATTCAAGGCAAGAAACTTCTTGAATCTCCCATTCAAGAGTCCAAGTCTAATTTAAAAAATCCTATTACTCCCTTGAGGTGCCAAATCTATAGTTGGTGTGTTGCTTGGGAATATAGGTTCTTCTTAGTGTGTGGAGGATAGGTGAGGCTTTTCCAAGACTTGTTGATTCTCCCCTTACATATAAGAAGATCTATTTTTTCTTCTTATTTATCTTACCTGCAATTTGTGTTTGTGTCCTTAAAAAATCTCCAAAACATCCATCCAAGGAATCTGCTAGAAAGGAGTTGCATCTTGGGAGTAAATATCTTCAATGGAAGCTTAGGAGGACCATACCACCTAGTATGGGTACTATTGTTGTACAAGTGGATTTTGTCAAGAGAAATAGGAAAAATAACAATCCGTACTTAAACATCTATAATCTTGGATGGAGGAATCACCCAAACTTCTCAAGGGACAACCAATGGCAACAGTGACCTCAGAATCTGCAATATTTTCATAATAGAGGACCTGCACAACAGTTGCTATATGATGCACCTCCTCCCAATTCTCCACCAGCAAAGGCCAATTTAGAAGATCTGATAGTCCAGTTCATGAGTGCAACAGATGCTAGAATAAACGGTATAAAGGTTGCTTAGAGAAACCAGGTATCTATTCATAATCTAGAGAAGTAGATTGGGAAGCTAATCAAATTGGTATTAGAAAGGACTCCTGGTACTCTCCTGAGCAACATTGAAGTGAATCCGAGAGAGCATGTGAATGCCATCTTAGTAAGATTTGATAAGGAGGTTCCCAAATAAGAGAAGGCAGTAATCGTCAGAGAGAAGAGCTGTGATGAAAAGGAAAAGAAGATATCCACTAATCCTAAATCCAAAGTGGTGGAACCAAGTAAAAAGGGAACGAACGAGAAGCCAATGGTTGTAGTATACAAGCCGAAAGTCCCTTATCCAGCAGCCCTTGTTCGTGACCATAGCAAGGATGAAATGAAAAAGTTCATTGATATGTTTAAGCAATTAACTATTAACTTACCTCTATGTGATTTACTCTTGCAAGTGCCCAAGTATGCAAAATACTTGAAGAAGATTCTCACAAGGAAGAGAAAGCTTGACCAAGCATCTATACATGCCTTGGGAGAGGAGTGGTCAGCAATTCTCATCCACAAAGACAGGCTACCAAAGAAGTTAGAAGACTAAGGGAGTTTTTCTTTCCGTTGCATGATTGGTAATTTTCATGTTGATAAGAGTTTAGCTAGTCTAGGCACTAATATAAATGTTAAGACTTTTGCTATGTGTAAGAAACTAGGCCTAGGGAACCCAACTCCGCTTAGGATGTCTGTGAGTTTAGCTGATAGGAGCACTAGGCATCCTAGGGGAGTTATGAAAGTTGTTTTAATAAAGGTAAGGCCCTTGCCTTTCCCTTGGACTTTGTTATCCTCAATATGGAAGAGGATGTAGACTTTCCTTTAATATTAGGGCGTCCATTTTTGTCTATGTCTAGGGCATTAATAGATATGGAAAAGAGAAAGTTACTTATCAGGGTTAGGGAGAGTAAGGTTGTTTTCAAATTCCCAAAACTCCAACCATCCCTTCAAATTGTAAAGACACTTTGTTTTGCATTACTCGTACTAATCATGATGTGATGTGAACCGGTTAGACATGCAAGAACATCAAGGAGTTGTGACAAGAGCCAAGGCAAAACAACTAAAGAGTCACTAGGGTCAAATTGAGCAAGAGAAGTTTGAAGGCTTAAATTTTGATGTCCAAGACTTTATAGGGCTTAAATTTTGATGTCCAAGACTTTATAAGCCTTAAATTTTGATGTCCAAGACTTTATGGGACTTAAATTTTGATGTCCAAGACTTTATGGGGCAATATCCTAAATTTTTGAATAAGTTAGAAATTGAAAATTCACCTTCGTAGATGGTTGGAAGCCCTTTTACCCAAGCTAAAAAATTGCCTCCTATTTTTGGCAATATGTTGACTAGTGCTCTAGAATAGTCCAAATGCAATTAAAACACTTCTATTGTCTTATCAAGTGTATGTATAGGTTATATCTATCCTTTGGGCTGAAAATATGAGAGGGAAAAATTCCTATTTTCTCCCTCAAGTCTCTATAAATATGTAGTCTTCCATTTTGAAGAAACTAATCAAGAAATTTTTCAAGACAAAGGTTCTTCTCTTAGTATTCTTAGTTCTTAGCTTAGTTTTTCTATCTTTTTCAAGGGTGAACTTCCTTCAAAGAAAAATTACTTTGAAGACTTGTTGAAAGTTTCAGGAGCTTCAAGGTTGATCATAAAAAAATTCCTTCATATTAGTTACTACACTCTTGTAGAAAACTAGTCTTGAGGTCTTCTTCTTGTTTCATTGAGGTCTAAGGTTCAAAATACCTTAGGTTTCTTGAACTTTGAAGAAAAGATTTTGTTTTAACCTTCTTGAGGTCTTGGATTTAATGTATCCAAGGTTGCTAGAAGTTTAATATTTTCAAGTCCTTTCAAAGGCACTTTCTCTTCTACTTTTTACTCTTGTTTTGTTTGTTTTCTCCCTCACTTCTTGGATGAAATTTTATGCTCTTGAAGATCATTCCACATCATTTGGTATCAGAGCCACCTTCAAGTAAGTGTTTTTGAGATATCTTACATACAAAAAAGAAAAAAAATTACAAGACAAAAAGAGAAAAGAGACAAGATTGCTGGAAAATGGCATCACAAAAATAGAGTGCTTGAACGACCTGGAATATGACTAGAAATTTGCAATATTTTACATTGAGTTATACTATATGGACCTGGGAAACAAATGAAACAAGTCTCATCTAATTTGGACTTCATTTGATATCTCAAAATAGTCAAAACTTGAAGGTGTACCTGGCTTTTCCGCAGACAAAAAGTACTGAAATGATCTGAGCATATCTTCTTTTTTACTAATCCTTTTTTTTTTATTCTTGAGCCTAAACTCAAGAATTTTGAGTAAGGATTCTTTCTAGAGAAACCTCATTCAATTTAGACTTGTGGTTCAATACCAGTTTTTTGAACAATCCGAGCATGTCATCTACTCTGCTTGCTGGAAACTTTTATTGTGTATTCTTTTGTGTTCTTGAAGTATCCTAGCTTTGTGTTTGTATTTGTGGTCGAATTTCTTTCCTTTTTCAGTACTTATTTCTTCATTTGGTCAATCTACCATTATTGACTCAAATGCTCTTGGAAATGTTGTTGAACTTCCTTAAAATGAATGGATGAGTCAATATCATTTTCCTTGCTTCTCATATTTCTCAACTAGTTTTTGTTTGTGATTTCTTTTTTTATTTTGATCGCTTTAAACTTGAGTAGAGATGTTAAATCTTCGTTAAGAACTCATAGAACTCTTTGAGACTTGAACCTTTAGAAAAAGGCAAGAGTTGTGAGAATATCCTCAAAAAAAGCCAAAGAGAGTTAAACTAGAGAGTTTTGTGAGGTAAACACTATCAAGATGTCAACCCAAGCACAAGCACCAACTCCTTTTGGAGAAGAGTCTAGCAACTCCCAAGATGATGACCCTTTGAGGCTCATAATGCAAGAGTTACAATCTCTAAGAGATGAGATGAGGGATATTAGAAGGGATGTCACTAATCTCTCTAATCAACAAAGGGAGGTTAGTCCTCATGGTAGTCTCAATGCTACTACCCCAAGGAGCAATGGAGCATTCAATTGCTCTAGGACAACCGAGTTCCACCAACCTCCACATTTTGATGAACAACTTCATCCACCTCCTTACGGTGGTAGAAGAGGCAGTTTTGGAGGAAGAGGCATGCCCAGACACTTTGAAGAAGTTCCAAGACCACAAGCTAGGCATGGAGATCTATTATATGATGATCATAAACGTGTTCTATTTGTTGCCAACCGTGGAAGAGACCAAGGTGACCAAACCTTGGACCGAATGAAGTGGGAGCTCCCTAGTTTTAATGGTGAGAATGACCCTAACATTTTCTTAGATTGGAAGAGGCCAGTAGAAAACATGTTTATGTTGAAAGATTGTAATGAGTTCTTAAAAGCTAGACTTGTAATAGCCGAATTTTTCGACTATGCTTTACATTGGTGGGAAAGGGTAGTAAACCAAAGAGTTAGAAGTGGTAGACCATCGGTTGATACTTGGAGAGAGTTAAAAGCTTTGATGAGAAAAAGATTTGTGCCCGAGCATTACTATAGAGAGCTTCATTATAAGCTCATGACTCTAAAACAAGGTGCAAAAAGTGTAGAAGAGTATATACAAGAGCTTGAGCTCTACATCTTGAGGTTGAACTTGGAAGAAGACAAGGATGCTTCAATGGCTAGGTTCCTTAGTGGTCTCAATAGGGACATAGCCAACCAACTTGAGTTGTATCCACATACAACTTATGAAGACATGTGACACCTTGCCAACAAGATCGAATCACAAAGGAAAAGAAGTGGAATGATGCGATCCTCATTTCCCAATCAAAGACTAGTTGCAACAACAAAACCACCTACTTCCAACTTCAAGCCAAGGCCAAAAAAGGAGCAGGCTCCTAGAGGTACTTTCCAACCTCCAACCAAACCAAAGATGGAAGAGAGAGATAAAATCATTTCTAAACCTCCTAAGTGCTTTAAATGTAATGGTGTAGGACACTATGCAAGTAGTTGTCCAACAAAGAGAGCTTTGATCTTTATGGAGGATTTGAATGGTTGCATTGAGAAGGAGGAGGATGAAAGTGGCGAATGTGTTGAGGGTGAAGAAAATGGTGAGGATGATGAACATGTTGATTTGAACCCTTTAGAAAGTGATGACGATGTCTTGAGCTTAGTTACCATAAGAGCACTAGCTTTTGATGATAACATGACTGAACAAAGAGAAAGCATCTTCCATTCTAAATGTAAAGTTGAGGGAAGGATTGCCAACCTTATCATTGATAGTGGTAGTTGTGTAAATGTGGCTAGTGTTTATCTTATAGAGAAGTTGAAACTACCTAATACAAACCATGATAAACCCTACAAACTCCATTAGCTAAATGATAGTGAAGAAATTAAAGTGTTAAGAAAAGTAGTGGTACCAATAGAAATGGGAGCTTACAAAAATGAGATACTATGTGATGTGGTGCCCATGCAAGCATGCCATCTTCTCTTGGGAAGACCTTGGCAATTCGATAGAAAGTCCCTCCACAATGGGGATAAAAATACTTATTCTTTTTTGAAGAATGGAAGAACATTCACTATGAATCCTCTTACACCTCAACAAGTGAGAGATGAACAAAAAAAAATGAGGGAGAAAGAGAGGGTCGAAAGTGAGCTCAAAAGAAAAAAAATCGAGGAGGGAAAGAGAATTGAGGAAAAAGAAAAGAGTGATGAAAAACAAGAGTGACAAAAAAAAAAAAAAATAGAGAGTGAGATGAAAGAGAAGAATTGTTTCTCTGCAAAACCTAGTGAGGTGATTGGAGCAATTGAAAGAAAAGAAGTGGTATTGCTCTTGTATTGTAGGGAATCTTTTAGTTCATCTAAAGAACACTCACCCTCTTTTTCAAGTGAAATTTTGCAGGTCATTGAAGATTACAAAGACGCAACTCCCGATGAGAGGCCCAGAGGTCTTCCACCAATTAGAGGAATCCAACAACAAATCGATTTTGTCCCCGAGACGGCCTTGCCAAACCGAGCGGCCTATAGGAGTCCACCGAAAGAGACTAAGGAGCTAAAAAGGCAAGTTGAGGATCTAATTTTAAAAGGGCATGTGCGTGAGTCCATGAGTCCTTGTGCGGTTCCGGTTTTACTTATTCCAAAAAAAGATGGTACATGGAGAATGTGTATAGATTGTAGAGCCATAAACAATATTACTTTTAAGTATAGGCATCCCATACCTAGACTTTATGATTTACTTGATGAGTTGCATGGTTCTAATCTTTTCTCTAAAATTGACTTGAAATCCGGATACCATCAAATTAGGATGAGAGAAGGGGATGAGTTGAAAACCGCTTTTAAGACTAACTTTGGTTTGTATTAATGGAAAGTTATGCCCTTTGGATTAACTAATGCTCCTAGTACATTTGTGAGATTAATGAATCATGTGTTGAGAAATTTTATTGGGAAATTTGCTGTTGTATACTTTGATGATATTTTGGTCTATAGCAAGACATATGAAATGCATGTTCAACATCTTAGGGAAGTGCTAAATGTCTTGAGAATTGAAAAACTTTTTGCTAACCTTGAAAAATGTGAGTTTTGTTTGGAGAAATTTACATTTCTAGGTTATGTGGTGAGCTCACAAGGACTTCAAGTAGATGAAGGTAAGGTCTAAGAAATTAAGGAATGGCCAACACCAAGAAACGCATCGGAAGTGAGGAGTTTCCATGGCCTAGCAAGTTTTTATAGGTGGTTCATCAAAAATTTCAGCACAGTTGCTAGCCCTTTGACCGATGTGATCAAGAAAACCGAAGGATTTAAGTGGGAAACAAAGCAAGAACAAGCATTTTAATTGTTGAAAGAAAAGTTGTGTAGTGCACTCCTTTTGTCACTACCAAACTTTGAGAAAACTTTTGAGGTGGAGTGTGATGCATCCGGCATTGGTATAAGTGCTGTACTTATGCAAGATGGAAAGCCCTTGGCCTATTTTAGTAAAAAACTTAATGGGGCCGCCGTGAGGTACTCAACCTATGACAAGGAGCTTTATGCTTTAATAAGAACATTAAAACATTGGCAACACTACCTATGGCCAAAGGAGTTTGTTGTGCACATCGATCATGAGGCTTTGAAGTTTCTCAAGGGCCAACATAAACTCAATAAGAGACATGCAAGATGGATGGAGTTCATTGAAACATTTCCATATGTCATCCGTTACAAGAAAGGTAAGGAGAATGTGGTGGCCGATGCTCTATCTAGAAGGTATACTCTCTTATCCATCCTTCAAACAAAAATTTTGGGTTTTGAAATGCTTAAAGAAACGTATTCTAGTGATCATGAATTCAAGGAAACTTTTGAGAAATGCTTATTAGCACCTTTTGGAAAATATTTTTTGCATGAAAGATTTCTTTATTGTGAAGGTAGATTGTGCATACCATCTTGTTCTACTAGAATTCTACTTGTCAAAGAAGCATATTGTGGGGGTTTAATAGGACATTTTGGCGTCACTAAAACCTATGAAATTCTTCATGAACATTTTTTTTTTGCCACATTTAAAAAGAGATGTAGAAAGATTTGTAGGAAGTTGTATTGAATGCAAGAAAGCTAAATCTAGAACTCTTCCACATGGACTTTACACACTATTAGAAGTTCCTGAAGAACCTTGGGTTGATATTTCTATGGATTTTATTTTTGGTTTAACTAGGACCTCTAGAGGTATGGATTCTATTTTTGTTGTTATGAATAGGTTCTCTAAAATGGCACACTTTATTCCTTGTAGGAAATCCGATGATACTAGTCATGTAGCTAGCTTGTTCTTTACTTGGATAGTTAGATTCCATGGAATTCCAAGGTCTATTGTGTCGGATAGGGATACTAAATTCTGGAGACATTTTTGGAGAGTTCTTTGGAAGAAGTTTTGTACCAACTTGCTTTATTCTACAGCTTGCCATCCACAAACGGATGGACAAACCGAAGTGGTAAATAGAACAATTGGCCAACTTCTAAGGGCTATTTTGAAGAAGAAATTGAGGCAATGGGAGGAGTGTTTGGCACACACTGAATTTGCCTATAATAGGGCACCTCACTCTACTACTTCTCATTCTCCATTTCAAGTTGTTTATGGCTTTAACCCTTTAACTCCCTTTGATTTGGTTCCTTTGCCTATAGATCAAGAACTAAGCAAGGATGCAAGAAAGAAGGCTGATTTTGTGAAAGCAATTCATGCAAATCCATGGAGCCATTGTCAACTCCAACAAAAAGCTTGAAGAGAAAAGAAAAGTGGTATTCAAACCCGGTGATTGGGTTTGGGTGCATTTTGGAAAGGAAAGATTTCCCTAACAAAGAAAGTCTAAGCTTGATGATAGGGGAGATGGGCCATTTCAAATGCTTGAGAAAATTAATGACAATGCCTATAAAGTTGATCTTCCGGGACATTATAATGTTAGTGCCACCTTTAATGTTTCCAATCTCTCTTTATTTGATATAGGTTATGGAGATTCGAGGACGAATCCTTTTCAAGAGGGGGAGGATGATGTGAACTGGTTAGACATGCAAGAACATCAAGGAGTTGTGACAAGAGCCAAGGCAACACAACTAAAGAGTCAGAACGATCAAATTGAGCAAGAGAAGTTTCAAGGCTTAAATTTTGATGTCCAAAACTTTATGGGGCTTAAATTTTGATGTCCAAGACTTTATGGGGCAATATCCTAAATTTTTGAATAAGTTAGAAATTGAAAATTCACCTTGGTAGATGGTTGGAAGCCCTTTTACCCAAGCTGAAAAATTGCCTTCTATTTTTGGCAATATGTTGACTAGTGCTATAGAATAGTCCAAATGCAATTAAAACACCTCTATTGTCTTATCAAGTGTATGTATATGTTATATCTATCTTTTGGGCTGAAAATATGAGAGGGAAAAATTCCTATTTTCTCCCTCAAGTCTCTATAAATACGTAGTCTTCCATTTTGAAGAAACTAATCAAGAAACTTTTCAAGACAAAGGTTCTTCTCTTAATATTCTTAGTTCTTAGCTTAGTTTTTCTATCTTTTTCAAGGGTGAAATTCCTTGAAAGAAAAATCACTTTGAAGACTTGTTGAAAGTTCCAAGAGCTTCAAGGTTGTTAATAAAAAAATTCCTTCATACTAGTTACTACACTCTTGTAGAAAACTAGGTCTTCTTCTTGTTTCATTGAGGTCTAAGGTTCAAAATACCTTGGGTTTCTTGAACTTTGAAGAAAAGATTTTGCTTAAACCTTCTGGAGGTCTTGGATTTAATATATCCAAGGTTACTAGAAGTTCAAAATTTTCAAGTCCTTTCAAAGGCACTTTCTCTTCTACTTGTTACACTTGTTTTGTTTGTTTTCTCCCTCACTTCTTGGATGAAATTTTATGCTCTTGAAGATCATTCCACATCATGATGTGTCTTTTTCATCGCAGGAAACCAAGTCACCCCTACAAGAGAGCCCGAAAGTAGTAAAAGGAAGGGCTTCATGAAGTGGTTGCCCATACGTAAACAAGGGGAAGGTCAAAACGACCCTAGATTCTCATGATCTGAGAGATGCCTATGGCACCTAGAAAGGGAGTATCTCGTACCTCTTTTGTAAACTTTGTTGTACTCTTAGCGCATGATCATCTTTTCCTTTCCGTTGTTAAAATCTGCATGCTTTCTTTTTTAGTTTAAGAATTGTTTGTTTCGTCATGTCCTTATGCCGTTACATTCCTTTTTGTTGAATTTCATTGTTTTTGTTTATTTTAGAGTATTGTTGGAAGTTGGAAGTTTACTTTTGTGCTTAATGATGTTTGTAGGTAAAATTAGAGTTTGCACTTGTATGTTGAGCTCTTCTTTGGAGAAAATATTGATTTACAGGAAAAAATGGTTGAATGGAGGATGGAATCAAGGATGGAATCAAACGTTGCGGGCAGGTTGTCCGGAAGCTAGCCCGGCCTAGCAAGCATCACTACCATTACTGAACTATATTAAAGAAGAGGAGTAGAATTCTTTTTCTAGCAAACACCTCGGCCTAGCTAGTCTGACTAGCCCGGCCGGGCTAGTCTTCCAAGGGTACAGGTTCGAGTTGATAAACGAGTATTGGTCGATTTTTACCTAGATTCTTTCCTCATCTTTCTTCGAAAATTCCAAGCAACCCCACCTTCCCTTTTCTTCTCCCTCGACATCGACCCTCCAGTCCAAACACCCCCTACATTTCCACTACTTCCATTCTTCTTCCCTATCATCTTCCCTTCTTTCTCTCTGTTTCCATTTTTCCCCTCAATCAAGACCTCCCAACATCACCTCCCGTTTTTCTTCTCTTCTCCAAACACTACCCCTCTGTCATTACTTTTCTTCCTTTTCTTTCTCCTCCTTTATTCCTCCTTTATTGACCACACATATGCTTCCATTCCCTGCAGCAACTAAGATCATTACACATTTGCCCTTAACCACAATAGCTGCTAGCCGTGGAGCTCATTGTCATCGCCACTGCAAATAGAGCGCCACCCAGCTCCTAAGTTTCTTTGTTCTTAGGTTTTCATTTCTTGGTCTTTCATTTATTTGCCTTTCATTGCAAACATTTCGGGGCTTGTGATTTTCTCACATTGTTGTGTCAAACTGTTCGGCATTGCCTCATTTTATTTCTTGTACCTTTCCTACTTGTTAATGTGCTTAACTGCCTTATACAACACACCGAAGGGCAACACTTTTATTTGTTCTGTTCTGTTTTCCTCTACCTGTAGCCATCATCTTTTTTTTTGGTTATCTTTTTTGTGTTTTGTGGGTAGCTTGATGTCTTTTGGGTGTTTTCTTGTGGAGTTTACTTTTAAGTAAGGGGTGGCTGTTGTGCAAGCGGTATTGCTAGTTGTAAGGGGAGGTTGTTGTGAGTAACTAGTTGTGTTGAGAGTTATTTTCACCGTTAATGATGGCCCCTCATAATAATGCCACCAAACAGAGTAAAGTAGAGGCGTCTAGTTCTCAATCGGCCAAAAATTTACCCCCTCGTCCTGATAGGATCACCGACCCTCGAAACTACGAGTGGTATGACAAGAAAAATTCAATTGTCGTAGAGTATACCTTTAACAAACATTTAGACACTTACCTATCTTTGTTTGTTCTATTTCACTATATAGGGTGGGCCTGTTTAATTGAGATGTCAAGCTAGTACTACCCAGTCTAGTTAGGGAATTTTTTGCCAACATTAAAGACAAATCCAACAAGGGCACTATGGTAATTAAAACCTCTGTTAAGGCTGTACTGATGTACTCTAACTCCCTCGTCCTTAGCCGAGCTTTTAGTATTAGAAATAAGGGGGATGAGGTGAATATGAGTTCTACAAAAAATGAAATCTCAGATGTCCTGGAGTGGAACTACAACCAAGTGTATAACCGGTAACACATTTGGTGTATATTCTCTCGTGGTTTCCGTTTTTATTTCAGATAATTTTGCTCCACGTGTACATGGATCGACTGAATTGTGTCTTGTGGATATTTACATTATGGATGAAATGCTCACTCGCACCCCTTTCTCGCTTATCAATTATAATCTTTAATATGCGTGAAATTGCTGCTAGTACTCTCGACAATAAATCTTTTGATTTTCCCCTATTACTTACCGTATTTTCCAACATTTTCAAGTTGATTTTTAGGCGAGGAACAAAAAGTAACCACTGCTGCGGATGTGATTGATGGCAATCTCTTGGGGCGATGCTCATATATATATGATAAAGAAACCAAGGAGTGGCAAAAGCTTGCTGAGGTGAAATCTTGACGTCGGCAAACGAAACTATATCTAACCAACCTAATCTGACGAGCCCCAAACCCAGACTTATCCTCTCGTCCGAGCTTGCCCCTGTTTTCCCACCGTTGATAGAGGCCTTCTACACAGAAATGCAAGCATTGTTTGAGCACATCTGACTCTAGAACGAGGCCTATAGTATTTGGTTGCTTGGTCTTGAGGCTTCCATGCAACGCCAAAAGGCTTCTATCCAACATCAAGAAGCGATGCTCTCGAGTCTTTGCCGACATTTCCCTCCACATGAAGGCACTAGTAGAGGAGGCGACCCGGTTATGGATCAGAAATGAGGGAGTTCTTTTTCTCTTTTTTTCATCTTTTTTTCATATTTCATTGTACTCTCTTTTCTTTTCTTATGTTTTCCTTATGTTTATTTTTCTTATTTTCGGGATCGCTTCCTGTTTTTTGTTTGTTTATTTCCGTTTCGGGATTGCTTCTTGTGTGTGCTTGCATGCTTATCTATAGGGATGGCTTTCTATGCTTTCATGTTGTTTCGTTCGGTGTTGTTTTGTTAATTCCCTCCTTGTTTCTGTTTGGTCTTGGCCCCCACATTGAGGATAATGTAGTTTTAAGAGTGGGGGCATATTTGTATATTAGTGATTCTTTATTTGTTTAGTTCGTGAGTTTTTCATTTTAAGTAGGTCATTATTAGGTCAAAAATAAAAATCCAAAAGCATCAAAAACTTTATAAATCCCCAAAATATTTTTTTTTCATTTAGCATTCTACTTCATAAATCCCAGAGTGTCGTCTTTCTTTTCGGTGTTTCATACTTTTATTACAATATTTATGTTAAGGTTTTAGAAACCACAAAAGATTTTCACGTGTTTTACTTTGTAAAAAGACATAAATATTTTCCCAGAAAATTTTTCTTTTCACAACCTGATAAGATTGCTTTTTGCACTTTTAGGAAGTTTAATGAGGCTTGTCAGTTGAAGGGTTGGAAACCGCACACTTTCTTACATTTCTTATTGAATTCAATGGTTTTTTATGCACTTGCAAGAATCAGTAAGCATTAGAACGCCTTGGAATCCTATGAGATTAGCCTAATGAGTCCTTTTAAGCTCCTGCCTTTGCACTTGTCTTTTCCTCACATTGAGGCAAGAAGGTCTGAGGTGGGTCCAAAAATGGACGGTCTAGGCCTTCACTGATCAATTTGTGCCTAATGTGTCATATGGGGTATAGCTAAAATTAAAGCAATAGGCAAGCGTACAATCACTATTGTATCAGAGATAAACCCGAGTTGTCGAACTCAGGGAACAGAAAAGCTCAAATACTCATCGTTTACCTAATGTCTAGTCTAACAAATTGATTTTGAGAAATTATTTTAGAACTACTAAAAACAAGTAAACAAAAGAGATAGTTTAAAAGGTATAAAATTTAGGAAAATAGTTTGAATGATGGAATCCCTAACTTTTGTCAACTATTTCAATTAGAAAACTCATAAAATGATATTTGAAAACTAAGGTTGGGTTATCACACGAAAATTGGGCAATCTCTATCTCTAGGTGAAGGCCATTCTACTCACTAACCTTAACAGGAGAATTTCTTCTCTCCCTAACCGATTATGAATGCAATAACAATTTAGGTGATCTAATAACCTAAAAATGCAATGAATATCTCTATTCAATTGCCAACTTTTACTAGCCAACGAGTTGCCCTAGATTGGTCATTCTTTTTCAATTCCAACCAATCTTACGAAATAATAGCTTCCCCCAAATCAATTATCACAAAGACATAACAAACATCAATTTCAATCAAAAGTCACATCATTCAAAACTTAGGGTTCAACCCTCAATTCAAACAACGAAAGAATTAGCTACTAAAGATCCTAAAAATACTCAAATCAATAATAGAATTCATAATTAAGAAGAGAAAATAAGGCTTAGCTTGAAGAATGTTTGCATCCATGGTTCCGAAGGCCACCTGAGCTCGTCTTTCGATTCTCTTAGTGAAACCCGAAATTACTTTGCAAAATCCCTTGAATCTTCTTCCATGATCTTCAATTTGGTGTTAATTAATGATAAACTACGTAATTGAGGAGGAATTGAGAGGGTTTTTCTTGCCAAAGTTTGCCCCTAATTCCCCTCCCTAAACCTAAAATTGTCTTCTCATGAACAGGAGGGAAAATTCCATAAATAACATACAAAAACGCATTAACTATGCCGTTGATGCGACCTACCATGTCCGGTAGGTCAAGTCCTACCGTCTGCAGTAGGCTTCTGGTTGATTCTTCTTTTGACTCCACTACCTACTGCGTGTAGTAAGTTGGTATACCATTGGCGGTAGGTCTTTTTCCTTGGTACCGGCAGCTTCTGTTCTCTTTGTTTTCACTCTGTTTTGCCCGTTTTTGCTTTTATTCTTCATCAAGAAGCACCTAAGATAAGAATAGAGGTAAATAGCGTAAATTATACATTTTACACATTACAAACATCGTAAAATGATGAAAATAATATATAAATATATATATATATATAAATGTAGTACTAAATGGAAAATATCTATGCCTTTCTTGCCTATCCTTTTTAAAAGTTAATTCTTAATACCTGTTTTGAGCCTACATGCCAAGGGATTCGGTCCCTTCTTTTTTTGTCTTCGAAACCACATTTAATATAAAACCCTCAATCACATGAGCTAATGATCTATACCTTTTGAGTGAGCTTGATAGATAAGTGCGAGGCAAGGAGTGAAGAGAGAAATGTGAAAAAAAAAGGTATTTTGCGAAGCTTTGTGAGAAAGTTTGCAATCGAGAGATAGAGAGGAAGGGAATTTTTATTCAAGCAAGATTTTGAGAGAAACTCTTTGTGAAAAGCTCGTAAGTTCTTCAATCAATTGTTGAGAAAAAAGAAAAAGAAAAAAAAAGAGAAAGAGAGCATTCATTAAAGACTTAATTCTCTCTTAAATATGTTATAGACTTCCTTTTTCTTACATATAAACTTCCTTGGGATAATGCTTGATTGATGAGAGTTAGGAAATGTTAGGTGGGTTATGTGAATCAGAAAAACGTGAGGATAAAGTGTTCTGCGGTAAATGGGAAGTGAGTGAAGCGGCTTAAAGGTTATAGGTAATCCTTGAATTTGTTTTTCCTTTTGGTTTCATTAGCTTCTCTTCTTATTCATTTGTTTGTCCTTTCCGTTTATTTCTTAACCCTTTATGTCCCGAGCCTAACATTACAAGCTTGAAATTCCTAACTAATTCGAGAATGGCTTAGGATAGAACTTGTATCGGATAGGTATTGGATAGGCTAGTGTTAAAGGCATTACAATCAAAAGAGATCATTTTGTTAATCACTTGAATTTCCTTTACGTTCTTTGAAAATTGACTCAATTAATCACGCAGACACCATTGGTTTGTAAGCATGTGAACAAGATTGTTTAGTGGAATGCTTCATTCTTGTGATGTGTCCCTCTCATGAGTTATGTGAACTATAGTATTGTTGGGAAATGACAGTAGTTTAAGTTCGTTTCAACCCTTTTATTTAGTTTTGTCTTTGTCTCTTGTTCCCTTTAGTTTTTAAGGTCGTTATCGAGTCCAGTATTTGCAATTTTTTTGTCTTGTGTTGTTTTTGACTTTGTATTGCTTCAGGGCATGCAACACTCAAGTGTGGGGAAGTTTGATAATTTTATTTTATAGACATTTTTAGATGTATTAATCTTCATTTTTCGAAGTACTTCATAAATAAAATGGATTATTTACACTCGAGTTCTCTTCTTATTGTTTTAGGTACATCCTGTGAGAGTTTTAGATGCAAACAAGTCAAAACGGGAGCCCAAGGCGCAAAATGATGAAAAAGGGAGAATTCCATAATGGAGGAAAATTGCACTACCCCTACATTGCAAGCAACTGCCCTGTAGGGGTGGTATCAAACAATACAAGCAATATCAAAGCAGTGGCTATCTCAGCCTGGGTTAATTAGACTAGCCTGGCCGGGGTAGTCACGGTCAATAGTGGGTTGACTCCAAACTTTGGGTGTTTTTTAAGTGATTTTTGCTGCAAGTTTTGGAATTATTATATCAAGGGATAGGGAGAACTTTCTTATGGGGACTATACTCTTTCAAATTCATCCCAATCCCTCCCTTAGTTCGTAAAATTAGAGAGATTACAAATTGAATTAGGATTTTGAAGAGGAATTGAAGGCATCCATTAGAGGAAAATTTGGATTTCGTTGGGCAAATCGGGAAACGAACTCGGTGGTATTCTGGAACCCTTGAGTTGATGATTCTAGATGTAAGCCTTCAAAACTCTTCTCTTTTCATGAATTTTATTATAAGTTTGTGATAGGAACAATGTTTAGTGCTAATTTCTTAGTTGTTGAATAGGGATGAACCCTAGGCTTGAATACTATATTTTCTAATTGATTTTTATGGAATTAATGTTTGATTTTTTTGTTGGTTGTTTTTTAATTTTATTATTATTTTATCGATTTTCTGTAGAATCGGTAATCTCACAAGGTTAATTGGAATTGAAAAAGGAAAATTAACCTATGAAAATTAATTAATCGATAAGGTTTTGTAATTGAGTAGAGATGCTAATTACAGACCTTTAAGTCCTTAATTTCACTCTAATACTTTTATGCATTCATAATCAAGAGAAGAAATTCTTCTCCAAACGGTTAATTGAATAGGTGGAACTTCACCTAGACATGGGGAATTTCCGAACTTATGAGTGAGACCCAACCAAAGTTTTCTAAATATTCATCCCTACAATTTTCTAATTGGAGTAGTTGAACATCCTAGGGAGATTCCATCATTTAAACATCCTTTTATCAAAATTGGTTTTTAAAGCTATTTTTACTTGTTCTTATTATGCCTTGCCTTGTTAATTATTTTATTAAGTTTAAAACTTTTCAAAACCTTTTTATTGAATAAACATTAGAGATATAGTTAGCATTATCTCTTTGCCATCCCTAGAGATTGACATCCTAGGGGCCCTTCTAGTATACTCATTCGATAGGTACACTTGTCTATTAGTGGTAATTTTCTAGAGTAGTTTCCACACATCAGAGACTTGGACTCACAACATGATGGATATGGAGGGTCATTAGTGGTCATTGGAATCTTGATTCTCAAGGCCTTGAAAGAGTGCCTATTTATCAGTTGGAGAGATTATTGCAGACAAGATGCAATATTGCCAACAAAGCTTATCATACCATTATTGATAGAGAAAGTGGTTCAAATTTAGCTGGTGCCTACCTTATGGAGAAATTGAGCTTACCTACCATGGAGCACCCCAAGCCCTATCTCTTAAGGTGGTTAAATGGTCATGAAGAAGTGTGGGTTACTAGACAAGTATGGGTATTAGTTTTCCTTGGAAGATATACGGATGAGGTTTTTTTGTGACGTTATTCCAATACAAGTGAGAAACTTAATAGTTGGACAACCATGGACAGATTCGAGGAAGGCTTCCTATGATGGTTCCAAGAAGACATACTCCATTGAATGGGGAGGTCTTACAAGTACCCTTAAACCTCTCTCTTTAACTAAAGTGTATGAAGAGCAAAAGAAGTTAGAAGAAATAGCAAGGATATTTGAGAATGAGAAAAAGGGAAAGAGCATCATAGAGGCTAAAAAATGGGAGGAAGAGAAACTATCCATGCCATACCAAGTAGTTGAAAAGTTTAAAACCATGAAAGCCATCAATAGTTGATGATCTTCCAAGAATCAAAGAACTTTCACAAGCTACAATTGTATTTGAAGAGAGTGATGAAACACATTTTGAGAAAGAGAAACCTATTGAAGATCTTTGTGATATCATGTATAAGAAGGATATTGAAAGATAAGAGAGCATTGAAACTAAAGAAAAAGAAAGAGAGAAAAAAGGAGAGAAAGAGAATAGTTAAGAGATTAAGTATATTTTGTTCCATATCTATTCTTGCAAGAGAGAGTGAGAAAAAGGAGTTCTAAAAAGAAAAGGAGAGTGAGCTTGAGAAATGTGAGCAAGTAAAAGAAAATGAGAGCCTCATGGTGAAACAAGAGGGTTATAAAGAAGAGCTGCTAGATAGTTGTCATTGAAAAGAGTGAGAAAGTGAACTTTCTTACTAATCAAACTAACTCTTTCCTTGTTTATGATACTTTACATGTGCCGAAATTTTTACTAAGAAACATTGAGGATGAAGGAAAGATGGACAACAACATTGATATGACCCGGGATGTGCAAGAGGCGGTGGAATTATTACAAGGATCGGTCACAATGGTAATAGCTAAAAAGATGGAGGAAGTGTATGAAGAGAAGTGGCTTTGTTCTAGAAAATGGTTCAAGATCTTACTTGCCTTGTGTGATAAAGGAAAGAAGAAGACCCTAGAGACTCCAAAACACTTATATTATCCATGGTGCAAGTGAAGGAATCAAAAGAGACAAGTATGGAAGAGTTAGAAGCCTTTAACTTCAAGAAGGAGAGAAATACAGACCCTACCATGGTAGGGTTCTGGAAATAGAAACAAAGTTGAAGCATGACCTACTCCCATCAGTAGGTACCCCTTACCTTCCGCGGTGGGTTGCGGGACACACAAAGATTTTGGAGCAAGACCTACCGGCAATGATAGGAAACCTACCGTTGACGGTCGGTCACAGCTGGGCAGAGGACTTGAAGAGTTTAAAAGCCTTTTGACCCCTTATTTTTATGTCTTAAATTCTTTTGACTTGTAATTAAGTGGGCTAAGTCCCCATTTGCTTCTTTTAAGTGAAACTAAGAGCTAGGGTTGGATATTAATCATATAAGTTCCTATATATACTTATTTTTAGCTATTTTGAAGGATAAAATGATATATACGAAAGTTTGAGAGTAAACCTAGGGTTCTGTGGTTTCTTTTTTTTCCCCCTCGTAAAATAGGGATTCCTAATTGTAAAATCAAGACAAGAAACTCTTGAATCTTCATTCAAGAGTTCTCATTGTTTTCCCAAAATTCCTATATCTCCTACTAGCTCTATAGCTAGTGTTGCTTGGAATTAGGTCTTTCCATGCGAGTGGAGAATAGGTAAGGCTTTCACAATTCTGTTGGAAATTCTGTAGACAAAAACATAATAAAACATAACTACCAAAACGGCCAACGGGATCCGCACATAACAGAAAAACCAATTTGGAAAGAAAACTACCTCAATGTTTGATGTTACTAGGTTTGGAGGCGCCGTTGTTTATGCTTCACCCTCTATTGGTATCCACACGACGATCTCCTCTGCAAGCGATCGGGACGCTAGCCCCTTCGGCGTTTTGAAAACTATTCAGAACAAATCCTAACTATCTGGTAATACGTTAGAATTTCGTGGAGAGAGAGGCAAGATACAATTCTCACTGTTCTAGGGTTAAAGCTTTTTTTAATCAGAAGAAGACGTCTACGAAAAAGGCTAACATAACATTTTATAGATGTCAACATCAGAACCCTAATTGTCATTTAATGACAGTTTTAATCTCGTCTGTCTATTCTTATAATCATCCAATGGTTGGATGAATAATATTAAGTAATTAATTTCCTTTATTTGATAAATAAATTAATTACTTATTGACTTTCCAAATAATTACAATACGGAATCTGATTCCTTATTTGTATACGTTCAACAACTTCTAAACACAATCTAGATTCATTGAACGTGAACACGTGCTTACAAGATCTTCTATGCTTGTGACCTTGTTGGTTCACTTAATGTTGACAGTGAATAAAAATGTCCCAGACATTTATCCACAAAACATAAGTGGCCTCTAACAAGTCATTATGCTTACCCAAGTTATGTAAAGGATATGATAACCTAACATAGTTTTAATCTTTAGTCCTTTTGTCACACGATATCCTAATTAAGTATAAGGCATGGACCCAGTAATCCTTATAAAAATTAATTAACATTTTACTTGATCACCAGGTAGATTGTTCCGGTAAATAATATTAATAACACCTTATTAATACTTATTTGGGCATGGCCATGCATATTCTCCAGTCTTCCTTATCAAGGGGCCCATGGATTTCTCTCTCTAATGAAAGAGGGACAAATCTCTTTCACTATCTCTAATATTAAAGCCATGACAAGAAAATAGCCCAACCAATAGTCATAATAATCACTTAATTAAAAGTGATGTTTGACTATGTCAAAACATATTTTCTCCCCATGCAAGAAGCATTAGAAACATTAGGTAAAAGGAGACCAAACATAAAACTGAGAAGAAATATTTATGACTTAAACCCATGCAATATTTCTTCTTCACTTTTGGTCATGCTAATACAATATTCGTAATATTTATTCATGAACTAATTTTATATCTCCTATTCATGATGAGTAAAACTTGATCATCAATCAACTTCACACTAGTTTAATAATATAAGATGTAATAAAACTAGGGACAAACAAGAATAGTATTTTATTAGCAATAAGGGTTTTACTATCAAGTCACATACTTGATGACCAAGAGCATAAAATACAATTCAAAATACATGCTTAATAAATCATAAATGTAAGTCAATTGGTCTAGGGCATATACTAACAATCTCCCACTTGCCCTACTACCAATTTTATATGACTCTTAAGCCCATTGATCTAGTATAACACTCATGCTTAAGTTGTGGGAGTGGCTTTGTCAATGGATCTGCGACATTGTCATTGGTATCTACTTTGCAAATTTTTACATCTCCATGCTCAATGTTTCTCGAATGAGATGAAAATGCCTAAGAATATGTTTGGGTCGTTAATGATATCTAGGTTTCTTAGCTTGTGCAATGGCTCCTGCATTATCACAATATAGGTCCACTACGTCCACAATGCTAGGAATCATACCTAGTTCAGTGATGAACTTTCTGATCAAAACTGCCTCCTTGACTGTATCAGAATCAACCACATACTCAGCCTTCGTAGTAGAATCAGCCGCAGTATCTTGCTTTGAAATTTTCCAACCCACAACAGCTCCATTAAAACAAAATACAAATCCAGATTGTAATCTAAAATCATTTACATCAATCTGAAAGCCAACATCTGTGTAATCCTTTGCAACAAGCTCTCCTTCTTGACCTCCATTGATCAAAAACATCTCTTTAGTCCTTCTTAAGTACTTAAGAATGTTTTTGACTACAGGCCAATGTGGTTCACCAGGTTTTGATTGGAATCTGCTAGACATGGTTATTGCATACGAGACATCTGAGTGAGTGTATAACATGGCGTACATAATAGACCCAATTGCGGAAGCTTAAGGAATCTTACTCATGTGTTTTGTATCCTCCCTCGTGGTAGGACTTTGAGACTTACTAAGTTAAACGCCATGTGACATCGGCAAGAATCCTCTCCTAGAATCTTGCGTACTGAACCTTTTCAGTACCTTGCCAATATATCCGCTCTGACTTAGGCCAATTAGGTTTTTAAATCTATCTCGATAGATCCTAATGCCTAGAATATAGGTTGCTTCACCTAAATATTTCGTGGAAAAACACTTCCCCAACCAAGTTTTTACACTTTGCAAAGTGGGGATGTCATTCCCAATTAAAAAGATGTCATCGATATAGAGCACTAAGAAGACTTCTACATTTTCTGTAACCCTTTTGTACACATAAGGTTCATCTTCATTCTTGATGAAATTGAATTCTTTAATTGCTTTATCGAAACAAAGATTTCAAGCTCGAGATGCTTACTTCAAGCCATAAATGGATCTTTAAAGTTTACACACTTTACCAGAATTCGAAGGATGAATAAAACCTTCAAGTTGTGTCATATACACATCCTCCAGTAGATTTCCATTAAGAAATGCAGTTTAACATCCATTTGCAATATTTCATAATCATAATATGCTGCAATGGCAAGTGGTATTCTAATTGACTAAAACATTACAACTGGAGAAAATGTTTCATCATAGTCAATACCATGAGTTCATCTATAACCTTTTGCTACCAGCCGTACTTTGTAAGTGTGCACATTGCCATCCATGTCAGTGTTCTTTTTGAAAACCCATTTACACCCTATGGTCTTGCAACCTTCAGGTGGATCAATCAAACTCCAAACTTGATTGTCATGCATTTCTAATTTCATAGCCTCTAGCTGTTTGCTAAATTCAGGACTATGAATAGCATCTTGGTAGGAATTAGGTTCACCTTGATCAATAAGATCAACATTAGAATCCTCAATCAATCACAAGAAATCCATATCTCTGTGGTATTTGATGAATCCTATGGACTTTCTTGGGCGTTGTGTCAAAGGTTCTGGCTCAATATGAATACGTGAGTCGAACTGAGTGTCCTTACTCAGTTCAAAAATAGTCTGCTGTCCTTGAGCTTCTTCAAGATGGATTGCACTCCCACTAACTCCTTTGGAAATGAATTCCCTTTCAAGGAAAATTTCATTCCGAGCAACAAACACTTTGTTTTCAGATGGAAGATAGAAATAGATCCTTTAGTTTCCTTAAGATATCCCACAAACAGACACTTATTAGATTTTGGTGTTAGTTTTTCGGATAAGGATCGCGTCACATAATCATCACATCCCTAAATTTTGAGAAGTGCTAAACTACATTGTTTCCTAGTCCATATCTCCTATGGTGTCTTCTGAACAATTTTAGATGGAACTCTATTTAATATGAATGCAGCAGTTTCTAGAGCATAACCCCAAAAAGAAATTGGAAGATTTGTTTGACTCATCATAAATCGAACCATATCCAATAGAGTTTGATTTCTACATTCAGACACACCATTTCCTTGTGGGGTTCCTGGTGGAGTTAATTCTGACACTAACCCACAATTTTTAACATGTTCGTCAAACTCTTGGCCTAAGTATTCACCATCTCAATCTTATCAAAGTAATTTGATACTCTTTCCAAGTTGATTCTATAATTCATTTTGAATTTCCTTAAACTTTTGAAAGGAATCTGATTTATTTTTCATTAGCTAGACATAACCATATTTACCGAAATCATCTATGAATGTAATGAATTACTGAAAACCTCCTCAGGCTTTTGTGTTCATTGGTCCATATACATTGGTATGTATAAGTTCCAATAAATCTGTAGCACTTTCACTTTGTCCTGTAAATGGACTTTTAGTCATTTTGACCAATAAACAAGAATGATATTTCTCATAAGACTCGAGGTCGAATGAAGATAAAAGTCCATCTTTATAGAGTTTGGATATGCATTTCTCATTCATGTGTCCCAAACGACAATTCCAGAAGTAAGTTTTGTGATGCCCCCAACCCTGCCACTAGGTCAACTGCTGCTGAGTAGGGCATCTGCGTTCCTCTTGGCACTAAGTTATAAGCTTCACAACAAAACAAAACCCTAGAATAATACTAATAGGTATACACAAAGTACGCGGAAAACTTAAGTAAATTAGATACTACTGGTGCGCTCAAAACACAGGATAAAAAAAAAACTTCTCATTTTCGTTTTATAATAAACATAAAAGTAATCTTACATCAACAACTTACATAAAAACATAAAAAGAAACTCTACAAACGATTCGAGTCTAAAAAGATAAAACATAAATATATGCTTCTGGGGAGATTTGATCCAAAAGCTCCTGGTCTAAAACTTCAGTGGCTCGTGGGGCCCCTGACTGTTCCAAGCTAATCTGAGAAGAAAACATGATATGGAAAAATGTGAGCGCGAACGCTCAGTGAGTCCACGTGTGTGTGTGCGGTAGTGATTTCTTTAAAACTATGACGATGCCATTTTACAAAACAGTTCATGCAATGCTTATAAGAAAAGTATTTCTTTTGCTATTTTAACAAAACTAATGCTTGAACCTACATGAGGGTTTCGAGCGCAGCTGGGAAGTCTGAGCTAATCAAGACATATCAGCGCAGCTTCTATGCCCCAATTTTAATAGAACATGTAATGCAACAGTGGGGCTCCACAGACAAAGTCCGGATCCCCAAAACGAGACCATGGGAACCAAGTTCTGGCATCTCGTAGTCAAATACCAGCCAAACAACATACGAGCGCTTGATTATAAACAACCGCACTCCCATATCACTGGTCAAAACAGGCTACAGACTCCTGGGGCACCTACCAGGTCTGCCCTGGGACCAACCTCAGTGTCGAGCCCCTCCTGACTCTCCACTAGGCGGTCGAACCCCACCGTAGAGCATGATGCGGTGTCCACGTAGACCGATTGGGCCACACCCTCCGCAGTCTACGCCCCTCTTAAAGTGGATCCACCCTCAGAGTCAAAAACCCGTCCACGTTATCAGAAGAGGCCCTAATACGGGGGACTAGCCACGTACAGTGCAATCCGCTAACGCGTCCGTTCACTTGATTTCCAACAAGCTTTAACCCCGGTCGGAATGAGGTTTTCATATGTATTTACAAATCAAAGGGGCCATTTGCCCGGCCATAATAACAGATTCAAGTCATAAACATTTCACAATATTAAAAAAAAATCCTCATCCGCCAGTCATCACATGCTTATGCAATTTCACAAGTATGCCAATGCGAGATCTTTATTTATGCATATCAAAATACGTAACTTTTCATGCTAGAACATTTTTCAATATATAAATATTTCCAAAAAACCTGCGCACAATGCACCACCATAATAATCTGTTTTAAAAGAAACACCTATTTGGAGCACCGCTCCTATGCATTTTTCTACGAAACACGTAACACATTAGGGAGAACATCTCCAAAAACACGCTGAGAAATATCGTTCCAAAAATAGCAATATTTTGTAGAGGCTAAAAAGAACATATTTATATGTCTTGTACTATTTGAAATAAAATGGAGTTTATGGACTCACCTGGATGTAGATCTGGTGCTAAGATCCTACAAGATAATAATGCGAAAATACTTAATACCTGGGTATCGATCAAATAATCCTATTCCCTAAATAATATCGAAATCTTATGAAATGAACTTTAGGATGTATATATATATACACCTATATAATGATATATATACTTATATAATTCTTTGAAAAGATCGAAAAATCCTATACTCTAAAAAAAAATATACTCTCCCAAGAAACCATAATTAACTATATACTTTATACTAAAAATCCATTTAAAATATTGAAATCTTAAAATAAATAACTAGATTAAAAATATATAATCTAACTAGAAATAGATCTCACTATATATTAAAGAAAACAAATAAACATATACTATATATACATATATATATATAACCTAACTAACTAAAGAAAAGAAAGAAAGGAAAACAAAACATGCAAACAAATAAACTTACTTGAGATGCAAGTTGGCTGCCTTTTTTTCATTCAAGAAAGAGCCTTTCTTATTCAGGAAAGAAAATGATATGTATATATATATATATATATGCTTATGTTATGGCGGCCAAGGATGAGAGAATTGCATGAAAAAAAAATGGCTTGCATGGCCTCTATATAGGAAATGTGATGGCGGCTAAAGGCTAGAAAAACAAAGAAAAGGTTTGGGATGGTGGCAGGTGGATGGCAGTAGGTGGCTCACTTTCTTAATTGTGAAGTTTAGTTTTTTTTTTTTTTTTTAATTCCTATATGAAAATGTCAAGTATTTAAATTTCTAAAATAAATATACCAGGTATTAAAAATAAAAATCCACTTAAAGGCATTTATAAACCTTAATAATAAAACCTCAATAAGATAATAAAATTTTATTCCTATTCCTAAATATCCCCAAAATACTACTAAGTGCCAAAAATACTATATCCCACCATATAGATCAAAACTCTATTTTCATCACGTTCTTACTTTTTAAAGTCACGCTAGGTGCTTACGAGGTAGGGCGTTACAAGTTTGATTTAAATCATTAGCTTTAAATTTCTTTATATTTATGTTATAGATGGGCTTACTAATGGAATGTAGGTTAAGAATGTAAAGTTCATCAAATAAAGAGGCATCCCCATAGAAATACAATTTTTATAAATAGAACTTTTACTGTTCTTAGTATTAAACTCAAAACCATCAATATCCAAAAAAGAAATTGAAATGATGTTCCTACTCTTAGCAGGAACATAATAACAATCTTTAAGTTTAGTGATAAGCTCAATGGGCAAAAGTAAATGAAATGTCCCTACAGCTACAGTAGCAACTTTTGCTCCATTTGCTACTCGCAAGTCCATCTCTCCTTTCACCAAAGATCTACTTATTTTGAGTCCTAGCACATTTACACAAATGTGAGCTCCATATCCAATATCTAATACCCATGAAGTAGGAGTAGACATATTAATTTCTATAATGGAAATACCTGAAGCGCCAATATCACTGGCCTTTTGCTTCTTCTTTTCTTCCAAGTAGAGCCCTCTTCCAATGACCAAGTTCATTGCAGTGAAAGCAAGTCCCTTCCTTTGGTGGTTTAGCCTTGGGCTTGGCCTTTTGCTTGCCTTGCCCTTCTTAGCCATATCTTTTACCTTTCCCTTTCCCTTGTTCTTATTGAACTGTCCCTTCTGAACTATAAGAACATTAGGAGTGGACTTCCTAAAGTTTTGCTCAGCCTGCTTAAGTATCCTGTGCAATTCATTTATGGACTTTTCCATACTATGCATATTGAAGTTCATGACAAACTGATCATATTCAGAAGTCAAAGAGGCCAAGATCATATCAGTAGCTAAGTCATGACTAATAGATTCTCCAAGCTTTTCAAGCTGATCAAAATAACCCTTTATCATAAGGACATGAGTACTAACTGAAGTGCCTCGGGTAATTTTGCAGTTATTCAACGCCTTAGTAGTAAGATACCTCACTTGATATGCTTGTTCTTGGAACATTTCCTTGAGCTGTTTCATAATCTCATCAGCCTCAACTTCCTCTAATTGCTTTTGCAACTCAGATTCCGTTTTAGCCAACATGAGACATGTTACATCATTAGAATTATCTTTGAGGTTACTATAAGCATCCTTATTGACTCTAGGAGCGTTGTTAGCTAGTTGATTAGGGATAGGGTTCTCAAGTATAATAGCCATTTTTCTTGTTTAAAGACAATCCTTAGATTTCATGCACAGTCAAGAAAGTTAGTTCCACTATGCTTATTTTTTTCAAGTACGGATCGCAACGAGGTGTTTAAATTGTTTGAGGCCATTATCTACCTAGAATTTGCAAAGTAAAATAAATAAATGAAGCATTAAGTTTCTCTAAAATATTCAACAATTGATATAAATCGTGGGTAGAAAACTTCCATTTTATAATAATCACAAGTAAGCTTTGGCGTAACACCCGTAATTAAAGAAAAATGGATTAATGGGATTAACATCTATATGTCCCGGTAAAATCCCATACGATGCCCTAGACTTAAAACCTTTTTGATAACCTAGTTAAGTCAAACCATTCCAAACATATGGAAATCACCATTTTCCATCTTCCCCTACTTAGGTAACCATTTATCTCCTACTTTGGCAATGAGACAAAATGATGATCCAGTCATGCAGAAGTACTTAAGATTATGGGAGGCATTTTATGGCTTAATTTTATATGGTTTTAAAAACATTCCTCCTTTTGTATATATTATTTTATAAAGCATTTATCCACTAAAATAAAAGGAAATAAACTAAACATCACATGGATAATATATACATAGAATAAAACGTGACATAGCATGGCCCCAATCCTATATTGACTCTCACGAGCCTCATGGAAGTCAAAGGTCAATCTAGTAAGTCTTCATCTCCATGAGCTTGTCTCCAAAGTCTTGGCCTCCTAATCTTGTTATGTAGGATAGAAAACATACACAAGAATATGAAATAGAATAAACCTATTCTAGTAAAACTTAATAATATTACATAAACAAAAATGGCGACATGCAGGCCGTATTTAAAGATATTACAACCCATGAACAAAATAAATCAACCAATCACAAGAGGTAAAGGACCATACTATGCACCATGCATCTAAAGATAGAAAGAAACATGCCAAAACAAACGAGGGGGTTTCAGGCGCAAAGCCCCCGAAAGAAAATGAAGGTTCGCTGGTCAGTCAGTGGGCATGGTCAATGGTCAGCGCCCTTGCGGGGGTCTCAGGGGGCAGTACCCTTGCGGGAGTCTCAGGGGGCGGTGCCCTTGCGGGCCCCCGGAAAGAAAAACGATTTTTTCTTTCTAACTCATTGAATGAGTTGCTGCCATTATAAATCCTAATAATCATGCTGCCAGAAATTATGTTTAACAGTTAAACCATAAGTTATGTGATTCTACATAGTTGTTTAACATTTAAACTGCACAGATGATACTGTATATGCCAAACAATTTAACTATAGCAATATTTTGTTTATTTAATCTCATTAATATGCATAACAAAATATGATATATGTGAATCTTATAATTCAATTAAGTCTGATTATTACACTAATCAGAAAACTTACTATAAGGCCAATTGAAAACAACATATGTAATCAGAGCGATAAAAGATAAAACCAGTAAAACTAGTATGTACGAGGCTCTAATACCACTCTTAGAAATTCCGTAGAAAAAAACATAACTAGGAAAACTGCAAAAAGGATCCTCATGTACTAGAAAAATCGAGTTGGAAAGAAAACTACCTCAATATTTGATGCTGCGAGGTGTGGAGGCGCTGTTGTTTACGCTTCGCCCTCTACTAGTATCCACGTGATGATCTCCTCTGCAAGCGATTAGGATGTTTTTCTGGAAGAGGTATCTAGAGGATTGCCACCATTGAGAGGCATAGAACATTAAATCGACTTTGTGGCTAGTGCCCTGCTACCAAATCGCTTGCTCATAGGAGCTCACTCGAAGAGACCAAAGAACTTCATAGGCAAGTGGAGGAGCTACTTGTGAAATGGCACATCTGAGAGAACCTTAGCCCATGTGCGGTACCGGTATTTCTAGTCCCTAAACATGATGGTAGTTAGCATATGTGTGTAGACTGTAGGGCAATCAATAACATTAGTATTACGTACCGTCATCACTTTCCTAGACTAGATGATTTACTTGATGAATCGCATGGTACCAAATTCGAATGAAAGTGGGAGATGAGTGGAAAACTGCTTTCAAAACCAAGTTTTGTCTCACTAATGCACCTAGCACATTTATGAGATTAATGTATCATGTCTTGCGTGATTTCGTTGGGAAATTTTTTGTTGTGTACTTTGATGATATTTTTATTTATAGGAAGACCTATGAGGACAATTTGCATCATATTAGGCAAGTTTTTTTTTGTGCTTAGGAGAGAACAATTATATGTTAATTTCAGAAAATGTGAATATTGTGTAGAAAAGATAACTTTTCTTGGCTATGTCGTTAGTTCTTAAGTATTGCAAGTAGATCTTCACAAGATGAAGGCAATACAGGATTGGCCAACTCCAAAGAGTGCCACCGAAGTTCGAAGCTTCTATGGGTTAACAAGTTTCTATCAGAGGTTTACCAAAGATTTTAGCACCATTGCCAGTCCTCTCACCGAAGTCATTAAAATGTCCAATGGGCTTACATGGGGAGAAGCTCAAGTGTATGGGTCCTCATTTGATTGTAGATTGGATTCCACACCTTCCAAACATCACCTCCTTTGATGAAGAACCTCTATTTAAGGATTTTGTAGTTTCAACACTCTAATAGAAAACCTATGAGGATCTAAGCCTTATAAACCCAATATTGAGAGGAAAAACTCATTCTCAATTTGATAGAAAGAACGTAGAGGAACTAAGGACTCAAAATCCCAACCACACAAACTAGAAGACCTAGGTTCAATAGAATCTAAGAACAAGAATTCTGAGACTCAATCAAATAAAGGAATTGGATAATCAATTTATTCAATAGATTCAACAATCTAAAGCAAAAACTTGTTCACAGTACTAAGAAAAGAAACCCTTAGAAAGCTAACTAAGAAGAGTGGAGAAACCTAGAGACAATAGAGAATTGTCTCCCAAATTTCGCAAAATATCAATGTTAGTTACAAATGAGCTTACAATTGGGTATTTATAGGCTAAGGTCTAACCTAACTTATCTATTGATTAATGGCTTCAAAAATACCCACTAAGCCCTTTATTAATAGCTAGAAATAAAGTTCAAACAATAAAATTTGGCCTAAAAGTTGTATAGGTCATTTCCTTCTCGAACCCTATCGGCAATGATAGGGTGCACCTTACCAGACATGGTAGGGTATTGTCTCTTCATTCCAGGCAGAAAGCTACCAGCGACGGTAGGGGCAGGGCCTGCCGATGGTGGTAGGTCCAAGACTTCACAAAACATGCTCCTTTTCACATCTAAATTGCTCTCTTGAATAGTCCTCGCTTATGGTATAGATTATGAGCAACTTGTAGATTTGTCCTTTATCGGCAAAGCCTTCAAACTTGTTCTTCTAATGAAAATAATCGTGCCATCAATGAAACTTCTATCATTATCTTTGATCTACTTTGGCCTTACACTAGTGAATGGTCTATGTAATAAATATTTAGTTTCTAGGCTTTCCCGATCCATATCATGAAGAGATGGCATTCAAGGCTTTAAAGGAGAAGTTATGCAACACTCTACTCCTCACCTTACCTAATTTTGAAAAGATGTTTGAAATGAAGTGTGATGCATGGGGGGCAGGAATTGGAGGAGTTTTGATGGAAAACAAGAAGCCCTAGCCTGTTTTAGTGAAAAATTTTTGGGGGCTATCTTGAACTATGCAACTTGTGATAAGGAATTGTACGCCTTGGTCAAAACATTAAAGCATTGGTAACATTATTTGTGGCCAAAGGAGTTTGCATCCACACTGACCACGAATCCTTGAAGTACTTGAAGGGTTAACAAAAGCTCAACAAGAGACATGCTCGGTAAATGGAGTTCATAGAGACATTTCTTTACGTTATTCACTACAAGAAGGGAAAACATTGGAGGTGTTTTTTATTCATGCTTGATTACTTCTTACGATAAGTTTTATGTAAAAGATGTTTTTCTTTTTAGACAAGGAAAATTTTGCATCCCTTGTCGTTCCACTAGAAATTTGGTAGTTAAAGAAGCTCATGGGAGTGGACTTATGGGATATTTTGGCATAGCTAAAACTTATGATATCTTACATGAGCATTTCTTTTGGCCAAAGATGAAAAGGGATATTGAGAAGTTTATGGGTAATTGCTTAGATTGTAGGCATGCTAAATTTTCTTCCTTTCCTCATGGCTTGTACACACCTTTGCCGGTTCCCATTGCTCCTTAGGAGGATATTTCAATGGATTCCATCTTAGGGCTGCCTAGAACTTATTTCGGAGAGGATTCCATATTTGTGGTAGTGGACCCATTTTCAAAATTTCTCATTTCATTACTTGTACCTAACAGGCGATGCATCTCATATTGCTAGTTCGTTCTTTAGAGAGATTGTGAGGTTATGCTTAGACTATAGTGTTGAACCATGATACAAAGTTTGTTAGTCATTTTTGGAAAGTACTATGGAGGAAACTTGGAAGTAACTTACATTATTCCACTTTTTGTCATCCTAAAACGGATGGCAAAACCGAGGTTGTTAACCAAACTATAGGGAAACTTCTTAGAGCTATTCTTAAGAAGCATATAAGTAAGTGGGAAGATGTTTACCATTCATTGAATTTGCTTATAATAGAGCTTGTCATTCTACTATTACTTTTGCCCATTCGAAGTTGCATATGGTTTTAATCCACTAAATCCTTTGGATTTATTTCATTGCAAATTAATCATCAATGAGTTTTGATGGTAAGAGGAAAGCCGACTTTGTTAAGTTCACTCATGTCAAAGTACATGAGCAATTTCAAAAGAAAAATGACATGGTGGCTACTAAGAAGGACAAGGGAGATGCAAGAGGATATCTTTTGAACCCAGAGATTGGGTATGGGTGCACTTGAGGAAGGAATGTTTCCCTAACCTCCGAAAGAGGAAGATGGATTGTAGAGGTGTTGGCCCATTTCAAGTCCTTGAAAAGATCAACAATAATAAATACAAGATTGATCTTCCCTGTGAGTACAATATTAGCAGCACTTTCAATGTTTCTAACTTATCTTTGTTTGATATAGATACAGATTTGAGGAAGAATCATTTCAAATGAAGGGAGGATGATATAACCTGGAATGCACAAGAGATGATAGAATTGTTACAAGGACCGGTCACAAAGGCAATGGCTAAAAAGTTGGAGGAAGAGCACAAAGGGAGGCTGGCTTTATTCAAGAAAATTATGCAAGATCTTACTTGGCTTGTGTTAGAAAGGCAAGAAGAAGACCCTAGAAGCTTCAAAATACATCAATTGTCCATGGTGCAAGTGAAGTAATCAAAAGAGACAAGTATGAAAGAGTAAGAAGCCTTCAATTTCAAGAGGGAGAGAAATTTGGACCCTACCGCGACGGTAGTACCTCCTACTATCCGCGGTAGGGTTCTGGACACACAGAGATTTTGGAGCAAGACCTACCGCCTATGGTAGGATGGGACCTACCATCGAAAGTAGGCCTCGGCTGGACAGAGGACATAAAGAGTTTAAAAGCCTTTTGACCCTTCATTTGGTCTCTTAACTTCTTTTGACTTGTAATTAATTTAAACTGATATATACGCATTTTTCAGCTATTTTGAAGAATATAATGATATATACGAACGTTTGAGTACTTAGGGTTCTATGGTTTCTTGTTCTTCCTTGTAAAATACGGATTCCCAATTGTAAAATCAAGAGAAGGAATTCTTGAATCTTCATTCAATAGTTCTTGTTCTTTTCCCAAAATTCCTATATCTCCTTGAGGTGCTAGCTTTATAGCTAGTGTTACTTGGAGTTAAGTCTTTCCTTGTGAGTGGAGAATGGGTGAGGTTTTCATAGTTCTTGTTAATTCTCCCTCAAGATGTGATGGTTTTATTTATTTGTTTTCTTAGTTAATTTCTTTAACTTCCGCCCTTCTGTTTATCCATTGATCATATAAAAGTCTTCAAATTTTCTCTTAAAGAAAGAAGCATCTTGGTTAGGAGTGGACTTCAATCAAGCTTTGGAAAGTTCACATCAAATACCTATGACATAATATAAGCTTCTTTCCTCCTACTTCATGCTCATGTTTTGATCACATTCGTAAAAACACTAAGTCTTCCTATTTTCTACTTGTTTTTTGTAGGAACTCTCCACATCAATTAGAATAAGGACACATACCATGGGGTTCAAATTCTAAATAGAGAGTGTTGGAAGAAAACTATTATGTTATGGAAATCGGTAATGATTTTTCTTCAAACTTATTTCTCTATTACCTTGTGTTTTCCTTTAAAGAGGTGAAACCGTTTTTAAATGGTTATGTCTTTCTTGAGTTTGATCTTGATTTTTTTATCCTCTATTCTCTTTACAATTCTTATTATTGCTATAAGAAAACTAAGTTGCTTTCTTGTGATGTCATGGGACAAATGGTTCATTCTTTACTTGTTTAATGTGCCTCACGAAGTTGGTAACCTATAGAAAAATCATTTCTTGGTAGTTTGATGTGTGAAAACTTAAAACGGGAATTCTAATGACTATAACGCTAGACAAGTGTACCTAACAAAGTAGAGGTGAGTTTAACTCGAGTGTCAAATCTCTCAAGGATGGACGAAGGTTCAAGTGCTACTCGTGTCTCTAATGTTTAGTCGAATAAAAAGATTGTCGTTGAGAAAAACTTAAAATAATAAAAGCACTTAAAAGAAAGAAATAATAAAAAAACTCTTAAAAGATTAATAAAAACAAGAGTTTTGCTTGGCGAATCCCCCTAATCCTTATTACTAGATCAGTTGGAAAAGAATTTAATGAAAACGATGTTGAATTAACTATGTTAGGTCATCACTAAAAAACTGGGCAATCTCTATCTCCAGGACGAAAACCACCTTACTCACTAACCATTAGAGGAAAATCTATTTTCTCCTTAATAAATTAGAGTGCCATAAACTTAGGTGATTTAAAAGACCCAAAAGTGTAAAATCGTATCTCTAGTCAATTGCCCCAATTAACCCCCAATTGATTGTCCTAGATTTTTCTTCGTTTTTCAATTCCAAAAAATCTTTCGAATAATCTAATCTCGCAACAATTAAATTAACAAACAAACGCAATTGGAAGACAATTTAAATTAAACAAGCATCGAAATCAAGAAATCAAACCAAGGACTTCATAAACAATAATTACAGTTCAACCCAAATCCAAACAAGAAAAGCTACTCGCTATTCATATTAATAAAACTGAAAATAATTAAAGAATTCAAGAACAGTAAAAAGAAAGCTTAGGATTAAGTCTTGAAGCCGAAGTTGAATCCTGAACGTCTTCTAAGATCGTCTCTGGAGTCACTACGTCGAAGATCCAAATCTTGAATCAAAGTCTTCAATTCCTGAATCCAAGAGAGTAAATCTTGCACAAAACTTGAAATTCTAGAAATAAAGGAAATATAAAAGCTGGAAGTTTCAAAGATTGTTTAACTACTCTAACCTAATTAATCTACTCCTAATCTAAAGTATCTTAATTTTATCTAATGGTATCTTACAATGGCTGCATAAAAGCCCTATATAAAAAGGTAAAATTACAAGAAACCCAAGCTAAAGTCGAAGTAGGAATAAAAAAAATCGAGTTTGAAAAGGATTAAAATTTTCCCTTTGCTAGTCCACCTACTGCCGACAGTAGGGTGAGGCCTACCATCCATGGTAGGTCTCGGGTTACAGCTTCTTTGGCCATACTCGGCACCCACCGACAATGGTAGGTTGCCCTGCCATCTGCGGTAGGTGCGACTACTTTATCGACAGCTTTCGTTTTCGTCGATTTTGCTTCATTTTCGTTCATTTTTGTTTCCTTTTCGTCATATCTACTTCCGGGGGGTACCTAGACAAGAATAAGAGATATTTAGCTCAAATATATACTTTTACATATTAAAAATGCCGAAAACGATGAAATTAACATAGAGAAAATATAGATAAAAATGCACTTATAATATACCCCCATACTTATCTGTTGCTTGCCCTCAAGAAACACAAAATGAACATACAAAAAAAAGGATGTAAAGACTTTCTATGCTAAAAACGAAAACGATATAAGCCGAATAAAATATATAATTAAAAACCGATTGCAACATTTATACTCCAAAATAAGCTTTTAAAAAACAAAAACTAAAACAAAATAAAACACAATTAAATTAAACTTAGAAAAATTAAATAAGGAACCACTTCAATAGAGTACATCAATATCCAGCTCCAAAGATACATCAAAATAGACAACTATAAAATCACCAAGATCACCATAAATTACTAAAATCATTACCAATCAACGGTGTGTAAGTGTGAATTTTCTCATGCCATTCTTCATAGAAAAATAAGAATGTTAAGTGATTAGCAATAAGAAGTATTTTCAAAGACAATGCACACAATTCATACTTTTCTATCATTTAGCCACATTAAAGTCTATTTTTAGGTCGTTACCGGATTAGGTAGGACTTTTTGGCTTGTAATGTTATGTTAGGGACATAAATAGGTTACGAACGAAGGTAAAAGGAGACAAAAACAAACGAGATAGAGCTAACACAACCGAGAGCATAAGATAATGAAATAAAAGGACACTCTCTAGCTGCCGTTTTCACTTATCTCTCTCATCTTTGCACCACTTACTTCATTCTTCTTTGATAACAACCCTATTTAATAACATAACTTTCTCAAAATTTTCAATAATAACCAAAGTAATTTAGAGAGAGATGATGCTTGACTTTTAAAGATTTTTCTACAAAATAAAGCACATATATTTTTCTTCGTTTTTTCGCCAATTTCTCATCTTTTTGTCTTTTTCTCTTTTCCCTCATTGTTCTCTTCTTTTCAAGAATCAATAAATTTTTCTTTTTTCTATCTTTAATAGCCAAAGAACCGAATACATGAAATTTTCAAAAACTACCCATTTTTTCTATATACATTAGGGCTTTCTTTCTTTCTTTCTTTATCACTTTCTCCACTCAAGATAGCCAAAAGTCTATACTAACCAATAGCTCATGAATCGAAGTTCACTCAAAACAACCAAAAGTATATTAACCATTAGCTCACGAATTAAGATTCTATATATAGTGAGGTTAAAAGAACAAAGAAAAGAAGGGAGTACAACCCTTGGCATAAAGGCATAAAAAGGGAACTGTGGATTGATTTCATAGGATATAAGATAAAAAAGGCTCAATCGGTTCAAAGCAGGCCTAAGACCATCATCTCCGGGACCATCCTAGACTAGACTTCTTTGCTTTTAAAGATAGACAAATCATGAAATTGCAGGCAAAGCTCAAAAATTATTATCATAGTGCTAATTACTCAAGATTCTTAAAATTATATTACTCAACAACATTCCCAAGTGCATAAAAACCATTGATCAAGTAAAACTTTAGCAAATACGGTTTTCAAAGTAATTAAATAATTTTCCATTTTCGAAAAACCTAAGGAATTTTTCAGTTTTAAACTCTATCAAAAGTGATGAAAATAAAATAGTTTTGGATTTTTAAATAAGTAAAAAGAAAAAGACATAAAATAATTTTGGAATTTTTAAATAAGTAAAAAGAAAAGAAAATAAACTATTTTTGGAATTTTGAAAATTTCTTGATTTTTTTTCGGAATTTTTAGAATAAGAGACTAATAGAAAAAAACTTTTACAGGCACAAAAATGAAAAGAGACTAACAGAAAAAAACTTAAACTAACGAAAATACCCCCACACATAAAATTATATTGTTCTCAGTGTGGGGGATATACTAAAAGAAACAAGGAAATAAACACATACATAGGAAGCAATCCCGTAGATATAAAGCGATAAAAGCATATCGAGAAGCCAACCCCACACAAAAATAAAATAAAATAAAGACAAACAAATAATAAATAAATGAAACAAGAAAAATAAAAAGAAATCAAATAAAACAAAAAAATATTAAAGAAGCGAAAATAAAAGAAAACTCCCTATTTTAGAGCTCAGTCCGTGCTACCGCCCTTACTATTGCCTTGATTAGGCATGAATTTGTTGCACAGTCGGGCTAGCATCACTTCTTGGCGATCGATCGATGCCCTTTGATGTTCCAATTCATCCGCATAGTGGCAAGTGGACTTTACTATTTTATTCAATTGCATCTCTTGGATTTCTTGATTGATCCAGAGTTGCTCAAAGGCAGTCTGCATCTCAATTTGGAATGCATCCATTGGGATCGTGTTTTGGGTATCGATCTCGTCCTCCTCATCATATGAGGATTCGGCCTCATCATCATCCTCACTTGGTTGTGAGGACGATGCTCCTATGCCATGTTGAGTGGTTTTCTTTATTGGTCGAAAACTACCGGCAGAGCAGTCTTGCAACCTATCTTCTTCGGAGGGGGGAATCCACTCCTTTCTCCTCTTGTCCTATTGGAAACCGCAATTGTTGAATGTTGTGAATTGAATCACTTGTTGCGGCCTGGTTGATAATCGTCATTCTCCTGGCGAATTAACATTGAAAATAGAAAATATCCGAGATAGTATTACAGGATAACGAAAGACACGCTTTTTAGTAGTATCACAACCCGTGTTGTGCATCATGTGGATTATCAAAGATGGGAGAGAAAGGGGGGAGGGATTTCCTATGGAGTTTATCTACTTAGTACATATCCACAATACGGACTTCACTAAATTCTCCCCTTTTTTGAAAAAGAGTATAGCCAAAGAAGTAAGTGAGGGCCCGTGGAAAGAGGAATGGAAAATTGCCCCCGTGAATTATTCTACGACGATCGAGACCCAGAGCTGGATATTAAAATGGCTACAACCCGTATCAAAAATTCCAATCCCGGTCCTCATCTATAGACCTCCTATTCGAATCCACAGTGACTGCATTTCCATTGTTCAGAATCCTAAGAATGAATGCCAGATGGTCCCTTTCTAGAATGATCCTAACCCCTTTGACATGAGAGATGATGATAGGAAGATCCTTGTCCATTTTATGAAGTATGTTTGCGTAGAATTCTCGGACAAAGTATTGAGAGTAATCGCCAGAGAGGCAGAGGAGAGGAACCCAACCCAACCATCTAAAAGGATTTTCAAGCCTAAAATGTTCTATGACCTCTTCACCAAAAGATTTTTCAACAATTATATTAATTGATGCCCTATCGGAGAGCCATTCCCGGGCGGAATCTGTGAGACGCTCAGGAAAGGAAGAACATTAGGAGTGGGGTCAGGAGAGGTTCCTTTAACTCTAGCGCTTTTTTATTTAGATTTTGAGGAAGAAGCTACAACTTTCTTGGGAACCATAGGGAGAATAGAAACGAAAAGGAAGACAGGAAAAATGAGAGGGAAAAATACAACACCAAAAGGCACCAACACAAACAATTATAAGAAAAAAACACACAATAATCAAAATACTATCGTACCCAGTGTGTAATAGTGTCCTACGTAGCCCATGGGTGTATTAGTGTGCAAAAAAAGATAAAAATAACAGAAATAACAACAATGTATCTAACAAATTAAAAGCATAATATCAAGTCCAAAAATTAAAATTAAAGAATGGGCAAGAAAGGAGACAAAGTTTAGAATAAACTTGTAGTTGTTTGCGGAAACAACTATTTTACAAAAAAAATTTCTCTTTTCTATGTCTTTCTTGAAATGCTGCTGGAGTTCGCTGAAATTTCACCGGAGTTCTTGCCGGAATATTTTCTTGGACTTCTTTTGCAAAATTTTGTTAGAAAACACAATAGATCACAAAAACTAAGTTATTTTTACAAAAAGAACACAAAACCGAAATTACAAAGAATTCAAGAAAACTTGGAAATTAGAGACAAAGGTACTGGAAGGGAAATTGAAGGGAAAGGTGGGTTCTTTTGGGTGAAAGGTGGAAGAAGAAGATGATTATGTGGTTTAATTTGGTTAGAATGTTGAGAAGAAGAGTGAAGGAGGTAGAGGGTTTCAAGAGAAAAGAAGAGAAATAAAAGAAAATTAGAAGAGAGAGAGAAAGAGAGAAAAGAAAAAATACCAACAAGGATAGAGAGGGACAGTGCTGCCGCCTTCTTTTCATCGGAATTTGTGGGATTTTGCTGGAGTTGTGGAGGATGATAGAGAATGGTTGAGGGAGTTGTGAAGGTGAGAAGAGGTTATGAAGACTTTGAGAGAAGATGAAGAAGGAAAATAAAATTTGAATGGGTTTTGGAAGGTGAGGGGCAAGAAAAGTGCAGCAAAAACATCACAAAGCTGTAATTTCAAGCCAAAAGTTGGGTCGAACCGACCCGTTTTACCTTGGAACAGCCTAAACAGGATCTCACATGGACCCTATCGTCGATGGTAGGGCGAGACGTGCCGTCCGCTGTAGGTCTCGGATCACTGGTGCCAAGAAATCCCTGTAGCCTACCACCAATGGTAGGGCGGGGCCTACCGTCTGTAGTAGGTTGCTGCTGAAGGACACTTATGCTTGCCTGTAACCTACCGGCAACAGTAGGGCAACCTACCATCCGCGATAAGTTGTTGTCAAACCTTCGTTTTTGCTTCGTTTTCTGCAATTTTCGAACCCCATTCAAACCACCTACCTTGTGAACTCAACTTAACTTATTGTAGGCCTTTAGGTTATCACTTTTTTTCCAAAATGTCCTTACAAATTAACAAATGATTAAAACGAAAAAACAAAACGAAAAGAAAAAATAGAAAAACGTAAAGAATACAATTTTACAAACTATAATTACAAAGAGTACTCCCGTTTTTTAGGTGCTATTTGCACCTCCTGGGTCACGGTAATCTAAGTTTTCTTTAAGTCCTTCTTCCATACCGGCACCTATTCCATCTTGCCAACTTTTTTATTTGGAGCGGATTGCCTCCATTTCTTACGTTTCCTTCTTGGCTTTTCTTTGATTTCTTTTTCTAGTGGGTTCCCGCACACTTGAGAATACTTTGTTAGTTTTAGAAGCTATTGTATATGAAATATACTTAGTTGTAGATGGGGAGGTCAGAGCAAAGGAAATTAGAGCATTACCTTATTTCCTTCAACCCTTAGAGTTAACTTCCCTTTTTCCATATCTATTAATGCCCTAGATGTTCATAAGAAAGGGCGACCTAAAATAATGTGGAAATCAACATCTTCCTTCATGTCAAAAACTACAAAGTTAACGGGGAAGACTAAATCGTTGAATTCGACTAACAGAATCTCTATTACCCCTTAGGATATCTAACACTGATATCTGCTAGATATATAGACATTTTAACAGGTTTCAAGGTACCTAAACCTAGATGCTCCGACATAAACGAAGAAATAACAGTAATAATTCGCCTAAGTCATCTAAAGCCCTATCTACTTTAGTACTACCAATAATGCAAGGAAAAGAGAAACTCTTTGTATCTTTTAACTTTTGTGGTAGTGTTTCTGTCTTGATTGCGAGGGATGAACTTTCTTCTTCCACGATAATCCCTTCTTTATTTGGAATCTCCTCATTGGTTGAGATAGCATGGACATGTCCTCTCGGGTTTATTTCAGTATTACTTTGGCGAGGAGTTCTTTTGGATAGAATTTTGAATAATTGCCCAATTTGGTTCTCTAAGTTCCTAATGGAGGCCTCTTGATTCCTTTGGGTTGCCTCAATCATGTTCATCCTACTTTCTGTTGCATTCATAAACTTTACCATTAAGTCCTCCAAATTTGTCTTATTAGGTGGAGGATGATTTTGTGTACCCACTTCATTAGGTAAAGGCAGCGAAGGACCTCTATTTTGAAAACCCAACGGTTAATTTTGTCTTTGCTCTCCTTGGCCACCCCAAGAGAAATTGGGGTGGTTTCTCCATCCCAGATTGTATGTAATTAAGTATGAATTATTTTGCCTATTCCCCTGCACAAATTCTTGATAGAGTTGATTTTTAATATAAATAAACACCTTAAGTTATAATTATTAACTTTTAAAAATATTTTATTTATTAAATATAATTATTATATTTAATTTATTTTATTTTGGTGATAAAGGGAAAGAAGCCTACAAGCAAGTCCATGATTGAGAGAAGTCCAAGAAGTGGAGGTAGCCCAATTCAAAGAAAAAGGAAAAACAGAGAAAGAGAATATGGTTGCTATTGTAAATAAAGAGAAAAGAAGGACCAAAAAGAAAAAAAATAAGAAGAAAAGGGAAGTTACTAAAAAGAGAGGGCTGGAGAAAAAAAAAAGGAAGGGGGAAACCTAGTAGAAGAAGGAGAACAAGAGCTGCTGAGAGGCAGCTTTAAAAAGGAGAAACAAGAGAGGAGAGAAGGGGAGATCGGTGGGGGGGAAGAACAGAAAAAATAAAAAAAATAAAAAGAGAAAAGGCATCAAGCAGCTGTTGGCTGTAGTTGAAGCAGAAATTGAAGAAGCTGATGTGTGAGCAGCTGAACACGAGCAACAGCAGCCGCCATTGGAGCAACATTCAAAGCAGCTGCACGCAGAAAGCAGCAACACACGCGACAGCAGCTGCTGTGCACAAGCAGATGAAGAAGAAGCCACACAAATTCGCAGCAGGTGCTGCATGCAGACGAATTGCAGCAGAAAACCAGCTGCAACGGACAAAGGAAGAAGCTGCGAAAGTTTCTATTGGGGAAAACAATCTAAATTTTCCTGATTTATTATCTTGAAGGAATTACATTATATAGTGGGTTACTTTTCTAAACAATTAGGAAAGTAAATATCCTATAAGATTTAGGATTTCTGCATATAGAAATATCTAAATAAGAGAATGAGCTAAATATAGAAGCTGCTAAATATATAGTTATGGAAGCTGCTAAATATCTAATTATGGAAGCTGCTAAATATAAGCTTCAATACTCCCCCTCAAGTTGGAGCATGAAGGTCGGTAATGCCCAACTTGAGGGGGAGTATTGAGGCTTATATTTAGCTGCTTCCATAGTTAGATATTTAGCAGCTTCTATTTTTAGCTCATTCTCTTATTCAGATATTTCTATATGCAGAAATCCTAAATCTTATAGGATATTTACTTTCCTAATTGTTTAGGAAAGTAACCCACTATATAATGTAATTTCTTCAAGATAATAAATCAGGAAAATTTAGATTGTTTTCCCCACTGGAAACTTTCATGGTATCAGAGCCAGTTGTTGAGCTGCCCGAGTTGGGCTACCAGCGCAGATGTCCAATCCTGCAAAATTCCACGCACCATATGTACATTCCTGGGCGTGAGGGGGTGTGCTGAGAATCTCACATCGGCTAGTTAAAAAAAGTAATTACTCCTTATGGAGACTTGGACAGTCCTCCCCTCTTGAGGTACCTTTTGGGGTAAGTTAGGCCCAAGCCCAAAAATTCTAACAAACACAAAATGGGAAGCAGCTAGGAGCAGAATTTCTACAGCAGAAAATTCCAAAAGAAGCTGAAGCAGAAATTAGGCAGAAACTAGCAGAAATCTGGACAGCAACAGCAGAAAATTCTGGACAGCAAAAGAAAATTTCAGCAGCTGAAGCAGTGCAGAAAAATTCCAGCTTCAGTTGAAGAAAAAAGCCATGATTTCTTCCAATAAATTGGTTCCTTCTTTCCCTTTTACCATGAACTAATTTTATTTTTATTTTTTTATGAAACCTTAGCTATGTGACTTTGATTTATTTTATTTTGGGAGATTCATTATTTTATTTATGTGATTGTATATCTTTGGAAATTTCTTGGTTTGATGCAATTACATCTTTATGATTGTTCTTGTAGAATAATTATTTGAGTTAATTGATTTTTTTTTATCTATGCTTAATTTTTGTAGTCTTAAGTATGAGAGATGTGTGATTTTTGCAAGTATATTATGGGTTTTAGAATTGGATAGTTCATGCTAATTTTAGATGATTTATGTCATAGAAATGAATAAGTCATGCTAATGGTTAGATGGAGTATGTCGTTCATTTAAACATAATATATTTCTCTAGTGAATCGAAACTTATAGCCTAGATCACCACGTAAATGTTTAATCTTTTCTCCTAAATAAAATTAAATCATTGTTATATAGATTAGTGGTGGATTCAAGATTCTAAATCAATTTCTTTGGTTAATCTCCTGTTAGTTTCAATTTATTTATTTTATTCATTAGTTTTAATTAATTTAGGAATAATAATAAAATCTCATTCTTATTTTTATAAAATTAATTTAGGAAGATAGTAATTTAAGTAGTTAATACTCTGTGGGTCGATACTCTAATACTTCCTTATTACATTGATCTTGTGCACTTGCAAGTATTGGGTTAAAACTTTGTTATAAAAATCCCGATCAAGTTTTTGGCGCCGTTGCCGGGGAAGGGATAATTTAATTTCTTGTGTTATTGTCTCATAAATTTGTTAGTATTTTTATTTGTTTCAATTTTTTTTTTATTATTGAAAAGAAAAATTTTGTTTTCTTAGTTGTCTTTAATTTTTTTCTTTATAATTCCCTTTTATTTAGATATTTATTCTTCATTATTATTTGTAGTTATTTTTTTTTCTTTCTTGAATTTATTTATTAATGCATGGTCGTCATTCGCTCTCTGTTGATTTGAAAGAATTTGATCCTGAGATAGAGCGTACACTTAAAACACTTAGAGCACAAGGAAAAATCACTAACACTTTTGACATTAAAATGGCTGAATATCCACTAGCATTAAGGGAGTATTTTACTCCCAACAAATATAACTCACCAATAGGTAATAGAATACCTGAAATTGAGTCTAATCAATTTGAAATCAAAGCTTCTACTATTTAAATGTTACCATCTTTTTATGGTCTTCATTTTATAAGTATATTGATGAGTGTTTTGAAATTTGCTCTACTTTTAAATTGCCTAATATTACTGATGATGCTACTAGATTGTGCCTTTTTCCTTTTTCTTTGAAAGATAAGGCTAAACATTGGTTACATACACGTGAGAGAATAGGTACTTGGGCTGAGATGTGTAGGGAATTTCTAAAAAAATATTTTCCTATGGGTAAACTTACAAGGTTAAGGAGAGAAATAACTACTTTTTCCCAACAAAATAGTGAACAATTTCACGAGAGTTGGGAGAGATTTAAAGAACTTCTTCGTAGTTGCCCTCACCATGAAGTCCCTAAATGGCAGCAAATACAAATTTTTTATTCAAGATTAGATGAGAGAAATCGCCAAATGGTTGATTCTTCTTGTAGTGGTACCTTTCTTCATAAAACTTCAGATGAGGCATGGAATTTATTTGAAAATTTGTGTGATAATTCACAACAATATGCCACATCCTCACGTGTAGGCACATCTAGGCAAATAGGAAATAGAGGAATATATGAAGTTTCTCAAAATGTTGATCTTTCTTTGAAAGTTGATGCCTTATCTAAAAAGTTTGATAAATTGTTAGCTTTAAATACATTTCCTACTAATTCTCCTAATGTTCAAGGTGTTTTTACAATTTGCTCTAGTCCTTCTCATGTTATCTATGACTGTCCTAGTGCTTCACTATTTCCAGATTTGTGCAGGAACAAGTCAATGCAGCTCAAGGATTTCACAGGCAAAATGACCCCTATATAAACACGTACAATCAAGCCTGGAAAAATCATCCTAATTTCTCCTGGAAGCAACAAGGAGGGGAAGGTCAATTAGGCCAGCAACAATATCAGCAGAATAAACAACCTGGTATGACTGCTCCTCCTGGTTTTCAATCTCAAAGGTATGTACCTCCTCATTCTCCTCAAAGTGGAAATTCTATTTTTGAAGTAAAAGTCTTATCTGCTTTGAAAGGTTTGGAAGTTAAGACACAAATTCTAGACTCTCACACTCAATCTATTGCTAAGTTAGAAACTCAAATAGGGCAACTAGCTAATGCGATAAGTAGAAGAGATGAGGGTAGGCTTCCTAGTCATCCAATAGAGAACCCTAGAGCTAATTATCATGAGCAAGCTAAAGTTGTAATTGCTCTTAGGAATGGGAAGGAGGTAGATAATAAAGTGGGGGAACCAATTAAAGATAATGAATTAAATGAAAACGAAACGAAGGAGATTGATATAGAGACTAAAATTGAAAAGAAGGTAAACTAGCTTCCTCTTCTAAACCTAAAACTCCAGAACTATCTCCCATGACTTCGTACAAGCCTAAGGTTCCCTTTCCTCAAGCTTTATTACCACCTCCACATCTTAGAAAGGACAATAAAATGGAAGACATATTAGAAACTTTCAAAGAAGTTAAAATCAACCTTCCACTTTTAGATGCCATTAAGCAAGTCCCAGCCTATGCAAAGTTTCTTAAAGACATGTGCACTTTCAAAATAAGAACTAAAAGTAATGTTTCTAAGAAAATCTTCTTAACTGAACAGGTAAGCTCCATTTTGTAACATAACACTCCACCTAAATACAAAGACCCTGGTGTCCCTACCATCTCTTGTCTTATTGGTGATCATAAAATAGATAGGGCACTCTTAGATTTAGGTTCTAGTGTTAACTTCATTCCTTACACTATCTATGAAGAATTAGGATTAGGGGAACTGCAACCAACTGATATGACTTTACAGTTAGCTGATAGATCAATCAAGGTACCTAGGTGGAGGATAGATGATGTTCTTGTTCAAATTGATAAGGGTGTCTTCCCTGTAGACTTTGTAGTCTTAGATATGGAACCTGGTAGATCTTCTAATAAGCGTATCCCTGTTGTTCTAGGCCGTCCTTTCTTAACTACTGCAAATGCTACTATTAATTGCAGAACTGGGGTAATAGATGTCTCTGTGATGAATATAAGGATTAGATTGAATATTTTTAAAGCTTCTTCACAACCAATTATGGAAGATAATTATGATTGTTATTTGGTAGATATAATTGATGAATTAATTGAAGAAACTCTACCTATAATGTATTCTAAAGAATCTGCTTCTATTGAGAATGAGAATATTATGTGCATGGATAATATAAATTCTATTTTTCCTCATATTGCACCACTAGAAAATTCTTCGTGGGTTGGGAATCATGAACCTTTGCCTGTGCTTGCAAAATCCCCTGATGTACCTTCTCTTATGTGTCCACCCCAACTTGAATTGAAAACCTTTCCTTCTAAACTTAAATATGTTTTCTTAGGTGAAAATAAAATTTTGCCTGTGATAATTTCATCTGAGTTAAAATCTGACCAAGAAAGGGATTTAATTAAAAAAATTTCTAATCATAAAGGGGCTATAGAGTAGTCCATAGCTGATTTAAAGGGAATAGACTCATATGTATGCATGCATAGAATGCATCTAATAGACAATGTGCAACCTTCTAGGGAATTACAAAGAAGGCTAAACCCTAACATGAAAGAAATAGTAAAAAAGGAGGTAGTTAAACTCTTAGATTCTGGTATCTATTATCCTATCTCTGATAGTCCATGGGTTAGTCCTACACAAGTTGTACCAAAGAAGGCAGGCGTGTCTGTAGTTGAGAATAAGGAAGGAGAGTTAGTTCCTACTAGAGAGGTTGCTAGGGTGGAGAATGTGTGTGGACTATAGAAAACTAAATGCTGCAACTAGAAAAGACTATTTCCCTCTACCTTTTATTGATCAAATTCTTGAAAAATTAGATGGTCAAAGTTTTTATTGCTTCTTAGATGGTTATTCAAGATACTACCAAATTCCAGTATACCCCGAGGACCAAGAGAAAACTACTTTTACGTGCCCTTTTGGTACTTTTGCTTTTCGTAGAATGCCTTTAGATTATGTAATGGGACTGCTACTTTTTAAAGATGTATGCTTGCTATTTTTTCTGATATACAAGGTTTTTATGGGTGATTTTTCCGTTTTTGGACCTACTTTTGAAGATTGCCTTAATAACTTGTCTGCTGTTTTAGAAAGATGTGAAGAAGCTAACTTAGTCTTAAGTTGGGAAAAGAGTTATTTCATGGTTACAGATGAAGTAGTTTTGGGACATAAAGTGTCTAAAGAGGGAATTGAAGTAGATAAAGCTAAAATTGATTTAATTGCTAATCTTCCTCCACCTAAATCTGTCAAGAAAATTAGATCATTTTTGGGGCATGCAAGATTTTATAGAAGATTTATAAAAGACTTTAGCATGATTGCTAGACCTTTAACTAATCTCTTGAGCAAAGATGTTGCATTCAATTTTGATGAATCTTGCATGAAAGCTTTTGAAAAACTTCGTTCTCTTCTTGTATCTGCACCTATAGTTCAGACTCCTATTTTTTTTTTACCCTTTGAAATTATGTGTGATGCTTCTGATTTTGCTGTGGGAGCTATTTTGGGGCAAAAGATTGAAAAAAAAAACCTCATGTCCTTTACTATGCTAGTAGAACTCTTACAGATGCTCAAAGAAATTATACAACAACTAAAAAAGAGTTATTGGCTGTAGTTTTTGCACTTGAGAAATTTCGTTCTTATCTCTTACATTCCAAAGTGATTATTTATTTTGATCATTCTGCTTTAAAATACTTGTTGTCTAAAAAAGAGACTAAACCAAGATTGATTAGATGGATATTACTTTTGCAAGAATTTGATATTGAAATCAGAGATAAGAAAGGTTCAAAAAATTTAGTAGCTGATCATTTATCTAGATTGTGGGATAATAATCATGATGAAGCAGTTGCTTTGAAAGATACTTTTCTTGATGAGCAATTATTTTCTTTATCACATTCTCCTATTTCTTGGTTTGCACCTATTATTAACTATCTCTCTGCAGGTGAAATTCTAGTACATTGGAATAAACAAGATAGGGATAAATTCTTTTCAATTGTTAAGTACTATTATTGGGATGATCCCTACCTGTTTAAACATTGTCCTGATCAAGTAATCCGTAGATGCATACCTGAATGTGAATTTCATAGTATTTTAACTTTTTTTCATTCGTATGCATGCAGTGGACATTTTGGAGGTCGTAAAACTACTGCTAAAGTTCTTCAAAGTGGTTTTTATTGGCCTAGTTTATTCAAATATGCTCATAATTTTTACTTGGCATGTGAAAGGTGTCAACATACTGGTTCTATTTCTAAACGTAATATGATGCCTTTACAACCTATTTTAATTGTTAAGATCTTTAATGTTTGGGGAATTGATTTTATGGGTCCTTTCCATCTTCCTTTGGTTATCATTACATTTTGGTAGCAATGGATTATGTGTCTAAATGGGTGGAAGCTATAGCTACAAGAACAAATGATCATAAGGTAGTTACAAAATTTATTAGAGATCATATTTTCTGCAGATTTGGTACCCCTAGAGCTATTATTAGTGATGGAGGAAGTCATTTTTGTAACCGTTCTTTTGAAGCACTTCTTAGGAAGTATTCTATAACTCATAAAGTGGCTACTCCTTATCACCCCCAAACAAGTGGTCAAGTAGAAGTGGCTAATAGAGAGATTAAATCTATTCTTGAGAAAACTGTTAGACCTGATAGAGAGGATTGGCCTCGAAGATTGAATGATGCACTTTGGGCTTATCGCACAGCTTACAAGACTCCTATAGGAATGTCCTTTTTTAGACTCTTTTTTGGGAAAGCATGTCACTTGCCAGTATAATTAGAACATAGAGCTTATTGGGCTATTAAAGCTCTTAATTTTGATTTGAAGCAAGCTGGTTCTAATAGAAAATTGCAATTAAATGAACTTGATGAATTACGAAATGAGACATATCAGAATGATAAAATTTATAAAGCTAAAACTAAAGCCTTTCATGATAAGATAATTTCCCGAAATTCATTTGAACCTAAACAAAAAGTTTGGCTTTTTAATTCTAAATTACGCCTCTTTCCTGGTAAGTTGAGATCTCGTTGGAACGGAACATTTATTGTCAAACAAGTTTTTCCTTCAGGTGCTATTCAAATTGAAGATCTTAAAAACAACCGAACCTTGATGGTTAATGGACAACGGTTGAAGCCTACTATTACCAATGACATGGAAGAAGGTAAGATTGAATCTATTATGTTAGTAGATCCTACATATCAGGACTAGTTGGTGATAGAGTCTGGCTGAAGACTTTAAATTTAGCACTTTTGGGAGGCGACCAAACTTTCTGTTTACCTATTTATTTGTTTATTTATGTTATTCTTTTTTTTATTTTACTTGATTGGTAGAAAGGTACGAAGTGTTTGTTTTGTAGGGTAATAAAACAACTTATCATTATCATGGAGATTACAGAGATTGTTTACTACTCTTGCAGACATGCATTAATAATGCCTCTTCTAACAGGTTGTGTTGCTCTGTTCTTTGTCTCTTCTCTACTCTTGGTATTCTCTTATCACATTGTGGATAATGTAAGGTCTAGGTGTGGGGGAGAAGATGCTTTTATTCTGGTGTCAATTATTTTTATTTGTTTATTATTTTTTTCATTTTTCTCAATTTTTTTATTTTTATTTTTGCTAATTTTTTTATTTTTTTATTATTTTTACATTATTTTGAAAAAAAAACCCAAAAATATGATTTAATGTAAAGAATAATTTTTTTTTGAGTTCCTTTTAAAAATGTCTTGAATAAGTTAAAAAAAAGTACTTGTTTTCTTATTTTTTTTTATTAGAGTGATGGACTTATATCCTATATCTGTTATAACTTTTACATGACTTACACTTGAGCACATGGGTTATTGTTAGTGTTTAATAAATCTTTTACATTATTTTTGAGTTGCATAAAGTTGATGGATATCTTCCCTATATTCTAGAACTTACTTGAGTACCTCTTGAGGCAAAATAGAAAAGTTTTCCTTATTTGACTCACAGACGATGATCATAGGCCTTCTTTGAATCGTTTTTGCCTTTCAAGCCTACCAAATTTCATTATTTTTACCTTCGTACCCTTTTGAGCCTTAAATGTTATTTTCTTTCTTTGAACTACTTAAATATTAACCCTTAATTTTGTAGAGAGCTTAATGCAAACTTCTAACTTATGCTTCAATGATGGGTTGTTGTTTTTGCATTAGAGAAAGAGAATATGTTAGTTTGACAAAAGGAAGAAAAAAAGTATTATATGACTTGTTGTGTTGAAAAATATAAATGTATTGAGCTGAAAAAAAAAAAAAGAAAGAAAAGTGGATACATGATTGTTACAAGTCATGAGGTGCAAAGAAAAAAAAATAGTCAAGAGGCCCGTATTTGTAAATGTAAGAAAAAATGGCCTTAAACGAGAAAATTTTTAGAAAAGAAGATGGTAGTTGGTGAATGGATTAGTTGAAAAAAAGGGAGTTAAAAGCAAATTTAGAAAGTTTGCCAAAATTTTAAAGTATCCATATTCATTGTAAGCTCTCTTTTCTTTGAATTTGAACTCCTTACCTTCGTTTGATAACCAACACTCTAACCTTACATTACAAGCTTTAAAGTCCTACCTGATCTAAGTTGAGTTTGAGAATCCTTGATTAGTGGAGAGAAGGTACAAAAAGTGAGCCTATGGAATGAACTCTTGTTGAGATCTGTCTTCTATGTGTAATTTGAAAATCTTGTTTAGTATTTATTGTACACTCTCTTATGACCACGATCGCACCTTACACAAGTCTTGCATTAGTTATGGGAGATAATTGAATGTTTGTTTGTTAACTTGATTTCAAAAATAAGAAGAAGAGTACTTGCTCTGATAAGTTTGAGATATTGGTGAAGGGTACTTAATTTGGGACTATTCTATATCTTTTCTAAACTTTGTTGCTTATTTTGACTTTGTGGGTACGTCGTCTGCAAACTCTCATGAGACCATACTCGTCCACTAGGGGTAACTTAGGGGTTTAAAGGGCTTGTTGCATATGCTAAGTGCAATCGTGAGTCCTACGAAAGTGTCTAGTTAATCTGTCTTTTTGCTATTTTATTCTTTATTTTTGCTTGAGGACTAGCAAAACTTAGGTGTGGGGGAGTTGATAGAGTTGATTTTTAATATAAATAAACACCTTAAGTTTTAATTATTAACTTTTAAAAATGTTTTATTTATTAAATATAATTATTGTATTTAATTTATTTTATTTTGGTGATAAAGGGAAAGAAGCCCACAAGCAAGTCCATAATTGAGAGAAGTCCAAGAAGTGGAGGTAGCCCAATTTAAGGAAAAAGGAAAAAAAAAAAGAGAAAGAGAATAGGGCTGCTATGGTAAATAAAGAGAAAAGAAGGATCAAAAAGAAAAAAAATAAGAAGAAAAGGAAAGTTACTAAAAAGAGAGAGCTGGAGAAAAAAAAATGAAGGGGGAAACCTAGTAGAAGAAGGAGAACAAGAGTTGCTGAGAGGCAGCTTTAAAAAGGAGAAACAGAGAGGAGAGAGGGGGAGATCGGCAAGGCAAGGAGGAAGAACAGAAAAAATAAAAATAAAAATAAAAAGAGAAAAGGTATCAAGCAGCTGTTGGCTGTAGTTGAAGCAAAAATTGAAGAAGTTGCTGTGTGAGCAGCTGAACAAGAGCAACAGCAGCCACCATTGGAGCAACATTCAAAGTAGCTGCACGCAGAAACCGAAGCAGCAACACACGCAACAGCAGCTGCTGTGCACAAGTAGCTGAAGGAGAAGCCACACAAATTCACAGTAGGTGCTGCGCGCAGACAAATTGTAGCAGAAAACCAGCCGCAGCGGACAAAGGAAGAAGCTGCGAAGCAGCACAAAAAGGGAAGCAGCTAGGAGCAGAATTTCTGGAGCAGAAAATTCCAGAAGAAGCTGAAGCAGAAATTAGGCAGAAATCTGGACAGTAGAAGCAGAAAATTCTGGACATCAGAAGAAAGTTTCAGCAGCTGAAGCAGTGCAGAAAAATTCCAGCTTCAGTTGAAGAAAAAAAGCTGTGATTTCTTCCAATAAATTGGTTCCTTGTTTCCCTTTTGCCATGAACTAATTTTATTTTTAAAATCTTGATGAAACCATAGTTATGTGACTTTGATTTATTTTATTTTGGGAGATTCATTATTTTATTTATGTGATTGCATATCTTTGGAAATTTCTTGGTTTGATGCAATTAAATATTTATGATTGTTCTTGTAGAATAATTATTTGGCTGAATTGATTTTTTTTATCCATGCTTAATTCTTGTAGTCTTAAGTATGAGAGATATGTGATTTTTGCAAGTATATTATGGGTTTTAGAATTGAATACTTCATGTTAATTTTAGATGATTTATGTCATAGAAATGAATAAGTCATGCTAATGGTTAGATGGAGTATGCCGTTCATTTAAACATAATATATTTCTCTAGTGAATCGAAACTTGTAGCCTAGATCACCACATAAATGTTTAATCTTTTCTCCTAAATAAAATTAAATCATTGTTATATAGGTTAGTGGTGGATTTAAGGTTCTAAATCAATTTCTTTGGTTAATCTCCTGTTAATTTCAATTTATTTATTTTATTCATTAGTTTTAATTAATTTAGGAATAATAATAAAATCTCATTCTTATTTTTATAAAATTAATTTAGGAAGATAGTAATTTAAGTAGTTAAGCCTTTTTCTGTAGGTCGATACCCTAATACTTCCTTATTACATGGATCTTGTGCACTTGCAAGTACGGGGTTAAAACTTTATTATAAAAATCCCGATCAATTCTACTTGCTCTACTTGTCCTCCCATACTCAGACACTCTTGATTGGAATGCCCCCCATTGCAAAAATTACAAAGCATGGTCGTTTGATTATTCTTATTTGTTTGTGGACTGGCCAAGCTACCTATTTTTCTGCTCAATAATCACTGTTAGTCTTTCTTCCATAGCCAATATTGAATCCATATTATATATCCCAGCTAATTTTAGCTTTCCTCTTTAGCCTCCCTAAGTATAACTGTCCATTGCTATTTGTTCCATTAAATCATATACTTGTTAGGGAGTTTTGTAATCTATGGACCCTCCAGCTGAGGCATCTATTAATTGTCTAACATTAAAAAAAAACTCCATTATAAAAACTTTGAATTTGTATCGCCAAGTCTAACATATGATGGGGGCATTTTCTTAATAATTCTTTCCATCATTCCCATGCCTTGTAGAGGCTTTCTCCATCTATTTGTGGAAACGAGAGAATCTCATTCCTTAATTGTGTTGTTGGCCCTGGAGAAAAGTAACTCCCTAAAAACTTTTCTGCTAATGAGTCCCATGAAGTAATGAAACCCGATGGTAGGGACTTCAGCCAAGATTTCGCCTTTCCCCTTAAAGAGAATGGGAAAAGACGGAGTCGAACTGCCTTCTCAGAAACTCCGTTAATTTTAAAAGTATCATATACCAGTAAGAAATTTCCAATATACGCATTGGGATCTTCATTTGGAAGTCTGTGGAATTGAACCTGATTTTGTAACATCTGAATTATGTTCGGTTTAATCTTAAATTTGTTCACCTCTATCCTTAGCCTTGTTATGCTCAATTGCATCCCTAAGATGAGCGGTTGAGCATAGTCCTCCATTGTTCTCTCTGGTACCGGTATTAGTTGTGCTGCCATCAGAGGTGTTGATTCAAAGAGAGGGTTGTTAAATGGAGATGCTTCGAGTTCTTCTTTCGCCTTAACTTCGGGTGTTATTGCACTAGTGCCCGCTGTTCCAAACTAAAGAGCGCATCGAGCACTCCACAATGTACGTTCGAGCTCTGGACGAACCGTACTAGCTCACCCTTTTCTTTCGAGGCATAAACTAACACAATCTACAATAACAAGAAAAAGGTGATTAGCTCCACAAACACAAAACAATTCAAGAGTATAAACTGAAAATAATAGAATGATGCAAAAACCAACAATTCGAAAAAGATTAAAAAAAACGAAAAGAAAAATAAAAGAACTGTGACTAAAGGACTAAATAAACTATATTCTTTAAACTTGTTGTCCCCGAAAACGGCGCTAAAAACTTGATGTGTATAAAAACAAACAATAAAAATGGGGAATTCTAATCACTACAATGCTAGACAAGTGGACCTAACAAAGTAGAGGTGAGTTCAACCCGAGTATCGAATCTCTCAGGGATGGATAAAGGTTCAAGTACTACTCGTGTCTCTAATGTTTAGTCGAATAAAACTATTGTAGTTGAAAAAAACTTAAAACAATAAAAGCACTTAAAAGAAAGCAATAATAAAACAATTCTTAAAATATTAATAAAAACAAGAGTTTTGTTTAGTGGAATCCCCCTAATACTCATTACTAGCTCAATTGGAAAAGACTTTAATGAAAATGATGTTGAATTAATTAAGTTGGATATCACTAAAAAATTGGGCAATCCCTATCTTTAGGACGAAAGCCACCCTACTTACTAACCATTAGAAGAAAATCTCTTTTCTCCCTAACAAATATGAGTGCCATAAACTTAGGTCATTTAAAAGACCTAAAAGTGCAAAATCGTATCTCTAGTCAATTGCCCTAATTAACCCCCAATTGGTTGCCCTAGATTGTTCTTCCTTTTTAAATTCCAAACAACCTTGCGAATAATTTAATCTCGCGATAATTAAATTAACAAACAAACGCAATTGGAAGACAACTTAAATTAAGACAAGCATCAAAATCAAACCAAGAACTTCATAAACAAGAATTAGGGTTCAACCCAATTCCTAACAAGAAAAACTATTTGCTATTCATATTAATAAACTGAAAATAATTAAAGAATTCAAGAACAAGAAAAGTAAAAAGAAAGCTTAGGATTAAGTCTTGAAGCCGAAGTCGAATCCCGAACGTCTTCTAAGATCGTCTCTCGAGTCACTAAGTCGAAGATCAAAATCTTGGATCAAAGTCTTCAATTCTCGAATCCAAGAAAGTGAATCTTGCACAAAACTTGAAATTCTATACTAAAGAAAATATAAAAGCTAGAATTTTTAAAGAGTGTTTAACTCATCTAACCTAATTAATCTACTCCTAATCTAAAATCTAATCTAACCTAAATCTAATCTAAAGTAATTCTATCTTAATTGTATCTAACGGTATCTTAGAATGGTTTCGTAAAAGCCCGATATATAGAGGTAAAATTAAAAGAAATCCAAGCTAAAGTTGAAGTAGGAATCAAGAAAATCGAGTTTGAAAAGGATTGGCTTTTATCCTTTGCTAACCTTGTTGACTCACATTTGTGATTTATGAAGCATGTATTTTTTAATTGTATTTTATGCTCTTGGTCATCAAGTATGTGACTTGATAGTAAAACCCTTATAACTAATAAAATACTATTTTTATTTGTCTCTAGTTTATTACATCTTGTAAACTAGTGTGAAGTTGATTGATGGTCAAGTTTTACTGATCATGAATATTAGATATAAAATCAATTCATAAATACATATTGAGAATATTGTATTGGACATGACCCAAAGTGAAGAAGAAATATTGCATGGGTTTAAGTCATAGGTATTTCTTCTCAGTTTTATATTTGGTGTCCTTCGACCTAATGTTTCTAATGTTTCTTGCATGGGGAGAAAAATATGTTTTGACATAGTCAAACATCACTTTTAATTAGGTGATCATTATGATTATTGGTTGGCTTATTTTCTCGTCATGGCTTGAATATTGGAGATAGTGAAAGGGATTTGTCCCTCTCTTTTTAGAGAGAGATATCCATGGGCCCCTTGATAAGGAAGATTGGAAAATATGCATGGCCATGCTCAAATAAGTATTAATAAGGTGTTATTAATATTATTTGTTGGAACAGTCTGCCTGGTGATCAAGTAAATGGTTAATTAAGTTTTATAAGGATGACTTGATCCATGCCTTATACTTAATTAGGATATCGTGTGACAAAAGGACTAAATATTAAATCTGATGCTAGGTTATTATTACATTTACTTAACTTGGGTAAGCATAATGTCTTGCTAGAGGCCGCTTATGTTTTGTGAATAAATGTCTAGGACATTTTTTCATTCACTGCCGACGTTAAGTGAACCTACAGGGTCACACGCATAGACGATCTTGTGAGCATAATGTCCACATTCAATGAATCTAGATTGTGTCCAGATTCGTTGAACGTATACAAAAGGGGAATCAGATTCCATATTGTATTTTCCGGTAGGTTAATAAGTAATTAATTTTATTTAATCAAATAAATGAAATTAATTACTTAATATTACTCATCCAACCGTTGGATGATTATAGGAATAGACGGACGAGATTAAACTATCATTAGATGACAGTTAGGGTTTTGATGTTGACAGCTATAAAAGGTTATGTTAACATTTTCTTGGTAGCGGTCCTCTATCTGATTAAAGAAAAACAAAACCCTAAACCCTAGAACGGCGATATAGTATCTACCCTCCTCTCTCCGAAATACGATCGATTACCAGATAGTCAGGATCAGTTCTGAACAGTTTTCAGAACACAGAAGGGGCTATCATCCCGATCGCTTGCAGAAGAGTTCGTCGCGTGGATACCAGTAGAGGGCGAAGCGTACAAAGCAGCGCCTCCAAACCGAACAATCAAAACATTGAGGTAATTTCTATCCAATCGGTTTTTCTAGTATGTGCAGATCCTGTTGGTGGATTTCCGTAGTTTTATTTTACTTTGTTTTTGCCTACGGATTCCAACAAACCTACCTACCACCAACAGTAGGGTGAGGCCAACGGTCTGTGGTGGGTCTCAGGTTACTGCTTCCTTGGCCATTCTCGGCACTTATCGGCGACCGTAGGTTACCCTGCTATCCGCAGTAGGTACTGCTACATTGCAGACATCTTGTGTTTTCGTCGTTTTCGTCCGTTTTGTTTCCTTTTCATCATTTCTACTTTCGAAGGGTACCTACATAAGAATAATGGATATTTAGCTCAAATATATACTTTTACATATTAAAAACACCAAAAACGATGAAACTAACATATAGAAAATATAGATAAAAATGCACTTATCATGGTTAATGACTTGTCTCTTGATAATCTTTACATTGTTTCCAATGATATTGGACCATGGACTCTGTGATTTATTAGGAGATGCTAATCATCATATCTTTGGCGTTCTTGGAAATTAATTCTATAATTTTGATGATTCTTTGATTTCTTTACTTGGTAATCTTTGTGATAAGTTTCAAGGAGAAATAGTTGAGCATTTTGAATATGTGTTGCCTTCTCTTGATACTTTTGTGACAAATCTTGTTGATCATACTTTTGTGGGCAAACCTTTGTTGGTTGCGCATGGCTTACATGAACATTTGTGGCATTGGCATAAATTTCTCATTACTGAAAAATCTTTTAAAACATTGCTTGAAAATGCATTTGGTTTCAAATTCTTTTATTTGCATTACAAGGAGTTCTTATTTTTAAAGGATTTTGAAAACCAAATGGGCTCTTGTTTTAAAATGAGTAAAACTAATGTTTGGGAGCTTTTGGAAACTATTATGGCAGGAAATGTTTTAAAACCCCTTTGGAGGGAAGGTTTGGGAAGAGATATCTACTACTATTTTCCTTTTAAGGAGTTATTTTTGAAATTGTCCATTGCACTTGCTAGTTTTTTGGAAAACTTTCGGGCTATAACTTTGAAAGTTAGATTTGATGGAACATGGTACTATTATCCACCTTTTAAGGAGTTCTTAAAGAATATGATTTTTAAAGAGAAAGGTGGAAGATCTTGGAATTTTGGAATTTGTGAGATCACCTTTTCTAGCTCAATTTTGAAGCATGGGCATTTGTGAAGTACAAAGTTTTTTCTTCATTTTCGTATACCTGGTAGTTCCTTTGGATAGTAGCTTGTGGTTACCACTATCCTTTTGGAAAAGACACATTTCAAACTATTGGCTCTCTTGAGTTACTTTTAGAGTTTGAAAATGATGAAAGTTTCTACTTCCACTTACTTTTTTAAAGATGTTGGTAATTGTTCTTTCTCAAAAGAATTGTCAAGGAAGTGCTTCCTAAGAATGATATGACCATGGATATGCATGAATTCTTGGAATATTCAAGTCCAAGAGTTAAAGCTAGAAGAATGGTCAAAATGGAGATAAACTAGAATTTCTAGACCATTTTTGGAAGAACTCCATTTTGGAGATTTTAATGACTTCAAACGAACAAGTGATCTCATGAATACTGTAGAAGACTTTTTGAGGTTTCTAGAATGGTATAGCTCATGCATATATGTGTTCATTTGTATATCCTATGACCAGTCCTAAACCAGACATTTACCTTCAATTGCAAAGATGACATATGCCGGTAAAACGGCAGTAACTTGCACTATAGGAGTTCAATTGAGAAGATTCAAAATTTATTGGAGAATTCTCTACAAGTTTGCTGAAGACACTAAGAACCAGTTTGAATGTTTTGAAGGTCAAACAAAGCCATAATCGAGAGATGTAAAATCGTAGCAAAAAGGCTAAAACATAGCCTACCGGCAACAGTAGTCCCCCACCCTACTGTTCCCAGTAGGTCTCTCTTATTAGAACGGCGGAACCTAGCCACCTTCTCGGCCGGACCCGGCCTGGTCAAGCCTAAATCTTATTTTGGTCAATTCTAGTTATTTTTAGATTAATTCTTGTGTTTCTTATTTCCAAATTTGTAATTAACTTTTATTACAAGGATAATTAGGTATTTTTAATACTTGGTAGGGTTCAGGAAGAGGTGTAGGTTTTCCTATGAATACCTACTTATGCCTCCTCTAGTAAACAACATTGATGAATTTGCTAAAATTTGAGAGAGATTCTCCAATTGCTTCTAGGTTTCTTTACCTTCTTACACTAGCTTGCTAAGTAATGTCCTTAGTGCTGCGAACAATTGTTGCCTTAGATTGTAGAATCTATGGAACCGATTGATTATCCAAATTCCTTTCATTAGTTGATTCATAATGTTTCCTTTCTTTGAATCAATTGATCTTGGGTCTTCTAATTGTGTAATTGGGGTTATGAGGCCTTTGTTTCCTCTAGGTTCTAATTATCAATCTAGGAAAGAATTTTAGCCTCTCAATATTAGGTTTACGAGGCTTATATCCTCATAGGTTTCTTATTGGAGTGTTAGGTTTAAAAATCCTCAATAGAGGTTCTTCAAGAAAAGGAGGTGATCCTTGGAAAGGAGTAGAATCCAAATTACAATTAAAAGTGGATATACATCAATGTGGTACTAAGAAACCTCCAATTGAAGGTCAATTTGTGTTTTAAGTGTTTAAATTTCGCTGAAATAAAAGAAAAAAAGAAGTACTTGATGATCTATGAAAATTCCATGAAGATCATGCAATATTGAGTAACAAAAAATTAGAACGAAAAATCAATTGAAAATTTTAATGATTAGTTGCGAAATTGCTTCATGTTTTGTGATGGATATGTTCTCCTTTGAGTTAGAATTCAATTGGAATAAGTTTTACTCAATTTAGAGATCAATTGATTGGTCAATTGGATTGATTTGTGAAATGTGTTTCAGATTTATGACTGCAGAAAAAGTGTAGATTAATTTGAGCATATATTATGTTATACGGATTCAATTCGAATGAAATTTGTGCTTGAATTCATCCTCATGGAGTGAGAAATCTTCCTGAATTTGTTTCATCAGATTGGAACTCGTAGATTTTGAGATATCGTGGTTTTAGTAAAAGGTTGTCTTCATCTCCTATTTTCTAGAAAATTTTTTCTTAGTACTCTTTTAGTCTTTGTTCATTCTAATTGTTTTGAATTACTTTGTTTTTTATTTATAATTGTTTCCTTGTATGTTTCTAGTCTTTTTTTTTATGATCAATCTTGTTTGTTGGCTCAATTCCACAAATTTCATTCTTTGAAATTCATCCACCTCAAGTGTTTGATATTTTGCCTCATTGAACACTTATCCAACTAAGTGCATTGATTGATTTACTTACTTAGGTTTGTTGCTCTTAGTTTGAGTTGCCTAAGAGGTTGAAGGATATCATAGAGGCTTGGGTGTTGAGTGTTTGAAAATGGAAAGAGGATGAGCTTATATCGATAAAAGCTAATTTAAAGAGTTAAACACGAGTGAATGGAGTGATCATCAAAGAGTTTAAACATTTAGGGAGTGATTGGGAGGTCCTTTTTGTGTTGTTTCTTTGTTTAATTTTTAGGTTTTATGACATCTATCTAAACATGGAAGATGAGTTCTATCATGTGCAACGAATGCAATAAGCCTTGAAAGGATTGGAACAACAATTATCATGTCTAGCAAATGGTGTGAAGGATTTAAAAGAGAAGAGGAAGCCATTTTTTAAGAGACTTTGGTGGAAACCCAATGCATGATAACCAATGGGGATATGGTAACTTTTCTCCTCATGCTAGATCTTATGTTAATAACTTTTATGATTGCTATGAGGGCATCAGATTTGGAACTAGAAATGATTTTAATGATACATTTTGTAAAAGAGTTCCAAGAAATGATGTTAGAAATGGAGGAAATTATGTGAATATGGATGAAAGGCTCCATAAAAGGAAAGGTGATTATGAGGGATACTTTGATAGTTATAACTGCGGAGGATATAATTGTAGAAGAAATTCTCAAACTTTGGGAACTACATCAAGACCTTTTAGTTACAATAATTTGAAATTACCTCTTTTATGTGGAACTTTTGGTCCTTATGATTATGAAGCATGTGAGAAAAAAGTGGAATCATTGTTCTATTCCTATTGTGTAAGAGACGAAGAAAAGTTCTAACTAGTATTAGAATCTCTTTCTTATGAGGTCAATGTTTGGTGGGATTGTAAATATGCAAATAAAAGGAGAATGGGAGCTCAACCAATCAAGACTTGGAGCTTAATGAAGCAATCATTGAGGAATAGATTTGGAGTTGGAAACCATAAGGACAAAGAGAAGGTCAAGCAAACATTAAATGCATGGAACCATCAATTGTTGAAGAAGCTCCAAAGGTCAAAGAGCTTTCACAAGCTAAAATTGAAGAGAGTCTTAAACTCCATGTTATAGAAGAGACCTCAAATGAAGATCCTTGTTGTATCACGAATGAGAACAACATTGAAATAAAAGAAAAAGAAAGAATGGAAGAAAAAGAGAGATTAGTAGAAAGACTATGTATCTTCGATTCCATTTCTATCTTTTCAAAGAGAGTAAACATTTAGAGTGCTCAAAAGAGAAAAAAAAAAGTGAGCTTGAGAAAAGTGAGAGAATAAAAGAAACTGAGTGCTTTATTGAAAAATAAGAGCAAAGAGAAAAAGCGATAGTTGCACTTGAAAAGAGTGAGAAAGTGAATTTCTATGCTAATGAAACTAACTCTTTCTTTGCTAGTGAACTCTTATGTGTGCAGAATTTTGGAAATTCAAGCAAGGATAAAGGAGGAAAGCTTGCCTACAAGTCTATCAAGACCATAAACTCCTTTCCCTCTAATTCCTACTTGAGCTTTGAGATTTATTTTAAGGAAATTAAGTTGTTTTCACTTGTTTTTATGGAAATGGATATGAATTTTACTTTCTCAACTCTCTTGGAACTTTATTTGGAAAGAAACAACATATAAAGTTTAATTCCTTATCTTGTGTCATTCCTAGAGGTGATGAGTACCGTGACAATGTTGCTAATTATGCTTCTAGTGTTCTAGGAATAGAAGATAAATAATGGAGCAAGCAGGAAGAGCTTAGCACTATTCTTGGAGACTTATGAATAAGCCTATCTCTTAACTTTCTCTTCATTTAATGAAGTTTCTTTCATTGAATTAAAGTCTTTGTTGGTTTCTTATACTCTTCATGTGGGCATACTTGGTGATATATGTGTTATTTCTTTTGATTGGAATGTCTTTTTTCTTATGCCTTGTATAACTAAATGCCTTTCTTCCCATACTTCTCTCAAGGATTCATCGATGCATAGTGGTGCTAAATTTGATCCTTCTTGTTGTGGCTTTGGTATGCTAGATGATACTTTCTTTGTTGATCCTAACACTATCGGTTCTGAGCTTAATTATGCTTTATTTGACATTTTAAATGATGAGTATTTAGGAAAGTTTATTTGAGGATGTTGATTATGCTTTTCCTTTCCTTGTGCTTTCAATAAAGATCTTGATGGAGTTATTCCTTTAAACCAACATTTTCACCTTTTTAGTGATCAATTCGAGTTTTCTTACAATGAGCACAAGATTTCAAGTGTTGTTTACTCTTTGAACTCGTTGTTTGAAATCACATTTGGATTCAAATCCTACCATTTACATTTCAAGGATTTTGTGTTAAAAGTTTTTGAAATCATGGTAGAGGTAGGATTTGAACAAGTTTGCAAAGATTTCATTGTTGAGCATCTTTATTACCCCATACCTTTCAAGGAGAAGTTTTCAAAGTTGTTCATTTCATTTGGTAGTCTTCAAAGGAACTCTTGTGCATTAATTTTGAAACATGAATTTGAAGCTACATTGTTTAACTATCTACTTCTTAAAGAGTTCTTTGATAAAATAGTTTTCAAAGGGAAATGTAGACCATCTTGGAATTTTGGAAATTTTATGTCTATATTTTCTCACCTTATTTGTGAAATGATGAAATTTGAGATTCATCAATGCTATTCTATCATGCTAAATGTTTTTATGTCAATTTTGAAGGTGCTTTGGAATTATCATTATCCTTTCAAAGAAAAGAGATTTTAAATGTGTGGTTTTCATGAATATTTTGAAAAGAATGAAAGTTTACGATATCATTTACCCTTCAAGGATTTTGTTTTTGAATTTTTCTTTCAAAATTGACAAGAAAGTTGTTTCTTAGCACTTGTGTTTTAAATTTGCTTCTTAGAATTTTTGAGAAAACACCTTGTGCTTAGAGCATTGAAAATCCTCACAACTTCTTGTTTCAATATTTGAAATCATTACACACAATGAGCTCTACATTTCATCATCTTTTGAAAGAAGAGATATTTCAAACTCATGAACTTCTTGACTTACTTTTGGAGTTTAGACATGATGAAAGCTTCTATTTTCATTTGCCTTTTAAGGATGTTAGTAGCAGTTCCTTCTTGAAAGATAAGTTAATCCTAAAAAGCTTTATTTTATAGTCCTTTTCTAAAACTTTTGAAGGAACACTTCTTATTTAGAAACTTGAACTTCTATATCACTTAATTCTTCATTTTGAAAGATTTAGAAAACTTGAGTCTCCAATTTCATCACCCTTTGAGAACTTTGTGAGAAATGTTGTTACTATGTTTGATTTACAATATTTCTATACTTTCACTTATGCTTTCATTGGAAGAAGTCGTGTAACTTTGAGTGTTTCTTGCATAGCCCTTATTTGAGCTATCTCGCTTTGAACTTCTTTGATCATACAATATTTGCATATCATAGAGCTTTCAAAGAAGTTATAGACATCTTGCTCTTCTTGTTATTTCCATGACCGTTGGACTTATTTCTCTAGTCCTTGAGTGCTTTAGCAATAGTGATCATAGCATGGTTCATTTGAAAATTACGTTTCTAATGAATGCCCCCTTTTTGTTCTTAAATGATGGTGCAAATTTGAGGACGAATTATTTTTAAAAGAGGGGGTATAATATGACCACGGATATGCATAAATTTTTGGAAGATTCAAGTCCAAGAGTTAAAACTACAAGATTGGTCAAAATGGAGATAAACTAGAATTTCTGGAATTTCTGGACCAGTTTTGGAAAAACTCCATTTCGGGCTTTTAATGACTTTAAATGAACAAGTGATCTTCATGAAGATTGTGAATACTTCTTGAGGTTTCAATAATGGTATAGCTCATGCATAGATGTGTTCATTTGTATATCATATGACCAGTCTTAAACAGAACATTCTACCTTCAATTACAAAGATGACGCATTCCGGTAAAATGGTCATAACTTCTGCTACAGGATTCCAATTGAGAAAATTCAAGATTCATGGAAATATTGGAGAATGTTCTACAAGTTTGCTGAAGACACCAAGAATCATTTTGAACGTCTTGAAGGTCAAAGAAAGCCGATAACCAAGAAGATACAAAATCACAACAGAAAGGCTAAAATAGAGCCTACCGGCAATAATAGGCCCCCACCCTACCAACCTCGGTAGGTATCTTGTTAGAATGAACAGTTTTAAACGTCAAATAGCTGGGCCCGGCCACCTTCTTGGCCAGACCTGGCTGGGTCAAGTCTAAAACTTATTTTTGGTCAATTCTAGTTATTTGTTTTATTGATTCTTGGTTTCTTTACTTCCGAATTTGTAATTAACTTTTATTACAAGGTTAGTCAGGTATTTTTAATACTCATTATGTTTTAGAAACAGAGTAGGTTTTCTCTATAAATACCTACTTATGCCTCCTCTTGTAAACAACATTGATGAATTTCCTAAAATTTGATAGAGATTGTCCAATTGCTTCTAGGTTTTTTTACCTTCTTAGACTAGCTTGCTAAGGGTTAATGTCCTTAGTATTGTGAAAAATTGTTGTCTGAAATTGTAGAATACATGGAATCAATTGATCATTTAAATTCCTTTCATTAGTTGATTCATAGAGTTTCCTTTCATTGAATCAATTGATACTGGGTCTTCTTGTATAATTGGGGTTTTGAGGCCTTTGTTTTCTCAAGGTTGTAATTGTTAGTGTAGGAAAGAACTTTATCCTCTCAATATTAGGTTTATGAGGCTTAGATCCTCATAGGTTCTTATTAGAGTGTTGGGTTTAAAAATCCTCAATAAAGGTTCTTCAAGAAAAGGAGATGATCCTTGGGAAGGAGTAGAATCAAAACTACAATCAAAAGTGGATCTATATCAAAGAAGCTTCATTTCAAAACTCCTTTCAAAACCTTTTGAAGGAACACTTCTTATTTGGAATCTTATTGTTTACAAAACTTCTTGTTTTTATTGTTGAAGTATCTTAAGGATTTGATCTTTAGTTTTTATCATACTTTCATACAAGTGTTGGAATTTGATGTAGTAGAATTTTATTTAGAAGATTTTTATTGTTTAACTTATGTTATCATTGAGAAAATTCTTGTAAGTTCTTGGCGGTTTGTGCTTAAGTGTCCTTTAGAGTGCCTTGTCTTAAACTTCTTTGTGTATACATCTTTTGCATATCATAGACCTTTCAAAGAAGTTATGGACACCTTGATTTCCTTACTGTTTTTATGACCAATAGAACTTGACTAGTTCTCATTGTTCATTTGAAACGTTTCATTTCTAATGTTGCCCACCTTTTGTACATTAATGAATGTATGAATTCAAGGACATATTCTTTTTAAGAGAGGATGCATGATATGACCATGAATATGCGTGAATGATTGGAAGATTCAAGTCTAAGAGTTAGAGTTAGAAGAATGGTCGAAAGGGAGGAAAGTTAGAATTTCTGGACAGGTTTTGGAAGAACTCCATTTTGGGGCTTTTAAAGAATTCAAATTAACAAGTGACCTTCATGAAGATTGTAGAAACTTCATGAGGTTTCCAAAATTTTAGGCTCTTTCGTGTATGAGCTCATTTGGATATCTTATGACCAGTTTTAAACTGGATACTCTGCCTTTGATTGCCAAGATGAAACATTTCGGTGAAATGGCCAAAACATGAGTTATAGGAGACTAATTAAGGTGATTCAAGATGAATTGGAAAGCTAAGGGAAAGACTACAACATTGATAGACTATAACATTCGAACGATTTTGAGGTCAAACAAGGAGAAACATAGCCATGATAGGGTGCTGACCAAGAACCACTCCCTTAAAAACAACCTACCATCTGGATGGCAGGTAGACCTACTCAACTGAGAGACTCATTCTTTTAATATTTGAGAGTATTTTGACTTCTTAACTTTGTTTCTCAGCACATTAACTTGTAATTAAGTAGCATAAGATGCGCATTAACTTTCTTTAAGCTAGTTTAGAAGCTAGGGTTGGAATTATTCACCAAAGAGGCCTATATATACTCCTTTTAAGCCTATTTGAAGACGATGAATGATAAATGAAATAAATTGAGTTTTTGAGAGAGAAAACTAGGGTTTCTAGTGTTTCTTCTTCTTCCTTATATTTGATTTGTAAATTGGGGAAGCTAATTCTTGAATTGGATTAAAGAGCTATTGTTCATCCCCAAATCCTAAATTTCCTTAAGTTGCTAGATTTCTAGCTATTGTTACTTGGAGCTAAGTGTTCTCTTGTGAATGAGGGATAGGTGAGGATTCATCATAATCTTTCTTGATTCCTCTTCTAGATAAAGAAGTTGTTTTCCTTTTTTTTTTTTTTTCTTTTGTTCCTACAATTTTTTCTTTGTTATTCTTTAAATTGTGCCAAATCAACCCTTTCAAAGGAGCTCTTGAGGTGAGAAGATTCTTGGGCAAGATTGGACTCCAAAGAAACCTAGAGGATTTCATATAAGAAGAGCACTCATCGATATAAGGTACGATCATGCAAGGAGACTGTCATACAATGACCTTTAATTCTATGACATTGTTCGATTTTCGTAGGCAAAAGCAGAAAGAAATAAAATGACTTACGAAAAGCCGCCAATAGAATCCGCACATACTAGTGAAACCGATTGGATAGAAAACTACCTAATGAGTTTTCTGATGCCGTGGAGGTGTGGAGCACTGTTGTTTCTAGACTTCGTCCTCTACCGGTATCCACACGCCGAACTTCTTTGCGAGCGAATAGATGCTAACCCCTGGTTGTTCTTTGAACTCTTTAGAACGACTCCTAGTTCCATAGTGTTCGGAATTTTGAAATGAAACTAGACCAGAAGGTCTAGCCGTTTTAGGATTTTTTCTGGGAATCAATCTAGTGAAAAAGTTAACATAACCTTTTATAACTGTTAATATAAGAATCATAATTGTCATCTAATGACAATTCTAATTTCATCTGTTAATTCCTAGTATCCGCCTATTTGCTGAAAAATACTAAGAAATTAATTTTATTTATCAGATAAATAAATTAATTACTTATTAACTTACAAAAAATAGCTGAACGTAGGATCTGGACACCTCCGCAGACCCTATTGTTTATGTTCAACGAACCTAGACATATTCTTGATTCATTAAACATTGACATAGTGCTCACATGATCATCTATGTGTGTGACCCTGTAGGTTCACTTAAAGTTGACAGTGGATGAAAGTTATGCCCTATCTATAAAACATAAATGGGGTTTGCATAACCTAAAAAACACATTTTGTCAGTTTGAATGTTTAGTCGTTTTGTCACACGATTTCCTAATTAAGCATAAGGCTTGGATTGAGTTATCCTCATATAACTTAATTAACCATTTACTAGATCACCAAGTAGACTGTTCCGACAAATAATATTAATTGTGCCTTATTAATATATATTTGAGCATGGCATGCATAAATCTATAGTCTTCCTTATAAAGGGGCTCATGGATATTTTTCTTTAATAAGAGAGGGACAAATCCCTTTCACTATCTGGTGTTTGACTACATCAAAATATAGTTCTCCTCATGCAAGAAAAAATTAGAAACATAAGGTCAAAGGACACAAAGTATAAAACTGAGAAAAAATATTTATGACTTAAACCCATGCAGTATTTCTCCATATTTTTGGGCCATCTCCAATATATTATTTTCAATATATATTTATGAATTGATTTTATATATCTCATATTAATGATCAGTAAAACTTGATTATCAATCAACTTCATACTAGTTTAATAATACAAGGTATGATAAAACTAGGGACTATAAGAATAGTATTTTATTAGCAAAAGAGTTTTACTATCAAGTTGCATACTTGATGACCACAAGCATGAAATACAAATTCTAAATACATGCCTCATAAAATCCATTACAATGTAAGTCAATTGATCTAGAGCATATAACTAACAGGCATGCCCAACTCCATTGACCGGCCATGTATAATATTACTTGTACTTTAATTAACAACAATTTGCATCTTATTGTGAAGCACAACTTAACACATGGATTGCCTACTTAATGTACGTGATGTGTGTATAATAAATAAGTAAATGCATCCATAAAAGAATCACAGAGATCATTTTATGCATTCCAAAAATAATATAGTATTACATCGAATACTTCCCCAACACAATATCCTTCAAATGGACATCTCGCTGGCAATGTTGAAAGCATGTTTGTAGAAGTACACAAATCCTTGCAAGATACTTTCAAGATGTTGAAGGTGGTCGTAGGTAAAGAGTGCATACTACTTGTTGTTGTAGATCTTTGCAGTCGTCAAATCTTCACAACGACTCGAGGCATCTTGCACAAACTCCCAATGCTCTAATGTGGAACTTATTGGGCATCTCAAAGTGATGAACTCTGTTGAACCTCTATGTTGATTGTTCTTTGATCAAGTGAAGGAAGTTTGTCGAAGGAACTCAGAGAATAATGAGTTAAGTCGAGGTGAATCCAACACTACAAAAAAAAAAAACAAAAAAGTTATTTAAGTTAGGTTTCTTGAGGAGGTTATAATAACCTCTTCTAAATACTTTCATTTAGGGCAATTCCTATAGCCTCCCAAAATACTTGTTTAGAGTAGATTTTGTGTTTTTTGGGGTTTGCTGAGTTATATTTATGAAACTTAAAAGGAAAGAATTTTCTTTCTCAATTAACCCAAAATTACCCGACACCCAATTCAATTCTCTTTCTTTTCGGACCAAATTCACACATTTCACATCCTTCTCTCCTCTCTAACACAATTCACACACAAGCACGGCGACTTCCTCTCGATGACTCCGACCGCACATGCACCGGCCACCAGAGCTCTGCACCTTAACCCCTTCGCCTTCACTCAGGTCATATTGTTTTGTGCCCTAGCTCCACTACAGTTCTTCAATTTTATTTAGCATTCATCGCAACTAGCTATACTTTAGTAAAATGCGAAAACTCGGTATCATAAGTTGATTGTTTAATTGGATGGGAAAGAGCATTCAACGCATCGGCGACGCGGCAAAAAGCGGAATTAGCAAAGGCAAATTCGTTTTATCACGACGAAAATTAGGGCAAATCGGCGATACTGTTTCTTAATCATATCAAAATCATCGGTTCGATGTCTGATTTTAAGAATTGAATTCCAATCGTGATGATTGCTTATGCGCTTCTCCGCCACTGCTAAGATCTGATCGGAACTGTTGTTTAATGCAGTGCTCAGCACAGGCGCAACTAAGGAACAATGGGTACGTGTTTCTCTATTTGCTTTATGCTTCGTAATTTGATTTCCTGCTATTTCGTTCATCAAACTTGCTTCATCATGATTAGTCGTTTATATCTTCTTCCTCGCTTGTGCCGCAACTAAAATCGCAAATTCTCAGAAACTATTCAATCTATTTTCATAAGCTAGATAATTTTTTGGTTCCGCAACTTGTTATGTTTCGGTGTATTTGTATGATCTCATTAATGTAATTGTCTCTGCTGTTCTTTTGATTGCTGTTCTCTTATTCAGTGGAGTTATCTGTATGCTGGTGATTTGAAGTTTGCTTTTCATGCTACTAAGGTTTTCATCTGTCTCAATCTTTTTAGTGCTTTTCTATTATATGTCTTATGTATAGACCCAGAGGAGATTTTGTTTCTATATATGTAGGAAATATGCTTTTACTCTAAATTTGTTGTGAGATCCATATATTAGTTGCACTAGAGTAGTTCCTGAATCCACAGCACTTGGTAACCTATAAGTTGGAGAAATTCTAGAATCCCGAGCAACATACTTGTCAGTTAATTCTTTTACGTTTGGCAGATTGATTCCCGGACGTGCACTTCTTAGCTATCGTGAGCTTCCAAACATTTTTATTCCTTTTGAAAAATCCATAGTGGTAGAATATTTTCGCTGTAAATGCCTTGCTTTATTTACTTCTCTGTTATTTTCAGGCTACATATGGTGCACCTTTAGGGCTGCATGTGATCAGGGATGCCAATGGATTTTATTCAAGTTGGTGAAAATTGAAATGATGTCATATCTGCTCAAGATCAGAAGTTTGTTCTATATCCTAACTCGGATAATTCTGTTTTTAGTTTATCATAGCAGTTGAATCCATTAATGTTGTTTTTAACTCCAAACCAAAGATTAATTTCCAGTTTTTATAGGTGGGAAAAGGGTTTGTTATTGAATCATTTATTTATTATTTTCCAGTACTTATTTATCATATAAAATTTCCTCTTCATCACAATAATTTGGCATTGGCAAGGTTCACTATAACTCATGATCATCAGTGCAATCCAAGAAATTGTTTGGTGAATGTATAGATGACCAGAGAGCTTATTTTACAGTCCACTTTTTTTATCTCCTCTTGTTTTTGCTTAGTGAGACATGTAGCTTTCATATTTCGAGATGACAATTCTGGTAATGTTAGTGCCTGCAAAGGTATATTCAAGGGTATTTGAATGGAAAATTATGATTATTTAAATGGTATATTTAGTGACAATTCATGGTTGATTATTTCTTTTTATTGGCATTCAGTTTTTATTCCTTTTCTTACGCAAGAGGAACTGAAGTTTTATACCTCATATTTTTTGAGATTTTCATTTGGATAGATGAGGATATGCGGTAAATTGTATGCCATTCCCAGGTATTGCATAAACTTTGAAAAAACATAGCCCATCTCCAATAAGAATCTATAGTAGTCGACTAACTTTGAGTCCTGACTTTTAATATGAGATTGGATTTCATGAGTCCTGACTTTTAATATGAGATTGGATTTCAAGCATTTGATTAGGGCTAAACTTAAGACTAGAATGCAGTGCTGAATATAGAAATACTGATTCATGTGCAATTCTGGTGAGAAAAATCTAGATATGTGGTGTTGGACAATCTTTAAACAAAGTAAACTATGTTGTTTTGTGAATTCCTTATGTTCAGGATTTACATACTACTAGAAAGAAGAAAGAAAATCTAGAACTCAAATATAGTGGTGAACCATCCTCAAGATTGTAACCATTGACATCACATGAACTAGAAATGTGCATCACTGTAATGAAGAAAGCTCAAACTTTTAGGGATGATACACCCTTATTTATTTAGTGTAGTACTCTTTTAACTTATGTTATCAGGTTCATCTAGCCACTGACCTCAAGGATCTTGATGATGGTTATAGAAGGGAACCAACAGATTGAGCCTCAAGCAGTTGGAGTAACGTTCAAGTCATATCTAACGAGATTCTCTGTGCCTTTAGAGGAATCTGGTTCCAATAGTAATTTCTTCTACTCATTTGATGCCGGAGTACACTTTATCATGTTAGCAGCATATATCGACTAGAACAGAACAGGTAAATATCCATTGCCTCCTTCTGGGGAACAGTATTTTCCTCAAAGGTGCTCATTTTGTCACTGGAAAAACTTTCTGCTGATGTACTAAGAATACTTTTAAAAGTCTCCATAATTTGATTCTTATTAGTTTCATCAATTATTCATTTTAAAAGGTTCCAGTCTGATTGGCTCTTGAAAGACCTGCATAGGATAGATCGCAGTGTGAACCCTTGGGTTGTAGCAGCATGGAATCCTCCTTGGTATAACAACTACTCATCCCATTATTAGGAATTTGAGTGCATGAGATTGGAAATTGAAGAAATTCTCTATTCATATCGCATTGACATTGTCTTTTCTAGTCATGTAAGCTGAAGTAAAACTTTGTAAATACATAATTTTTTTGGTCCTTGTTATTTGCCTTGATAAGGAATTGATGTTCATGGCTTACTGGGTAATGGAACATAATATTCTTTTTTCTTTGTTTAGGTGCATGCTTATGAACGGATGAATCGAGTCTACAACTACACATTAGATCCATGTGGTCCTGTATACATCACAATTGGAAATGGTGGTAACATTGAGAAAGTTGATGTTGATCATGTTGATAAACCTGGCAAGTGTCCTTCTTCTAGAGACAACATTCTAGAATTGGAGGTGTCTGCCATTTCAATTTCTCCTCTGGACCTGCAAAGGGCAAGTTCTGCTGGGACAGACAGCCAGAGTGGAGTGCATATAGAGAGAGCACTTCCCACTTTGCTGAACTCCACCTTGAATGCAATGGAGGTAACTGTTTTTTTACTTTTCCTGGTTTGATTTATAAATTTACTTTCGATACTTTGGCTTATTAATCATGAATATTGAATATATTGATCAATGAAGTGAAGAATTATGTGCGACATCTGGTACGTGTAATAAGTTCCTCAATTGGTACAAGCTCTCCCACTTCCTATTTTCTGAAAGTATTGATCCTCTTTAAGGATTTTAACACAGTTGTGTTATTTTCTGCCAGAGTAGAAAGCTTTTTTTGAACAAAAATTTCAAACAAGAAATACAAAGAAGAGGAATCAGGAAAAAGAAAAGGTAGCCACGACAACCACATTTTTTCCATGGCTGAGATCAGAAAAGAGAGAAACAGGGCAAAGTTGTTGAAGAGACTGATGGTGGCCTTCCTTCACCACCAACTCAAGTTCTATTTTCTGTTTCTTTTTTCCTTTGTGAAGTAACTTGTTGGATTTTTTTTGCCTTTTTCTGGTGCTTTTTTATGTTCTATTGTTCTTTAGGTACAATGCCAATCATGAAAAATAATAAGTATTATTCTTTGATAGTTTTTTGGGTTTTCTAAGTGAAAAAGAGAGTTTTTTGTTGGATTTTTAACCAGTGAAGTCGATTATAGGGTTTACTTGAAACATTTTGCAGGCATTATCAGCATGGGAGATGGCAAGAAAAATACCATTGTTAGCTTATTTCACCTTAGTTCTATGATTTATATAGATTTATGTTGTTTTGTTATATGTATGTTTTTTAATGAACATTTTATTATATTCTATTATAGGTTTTTTTCTATGTTTAGTCCATTTTTTGAAAATGGATACAAAGTTGGTTCAGTTTTTTTTTTTTTAATCTTACAATGGCCATCATGTGAGATAACGCACAATAGTTGCGTTATTACTAATAACCGGATTAAAACGCATTAAAAATTATGTTTAACGACGTGCCAGAATCGTTTACTAACGTAGCAGTGAGTTGTCAATAACGCACAACCATTGTGAGTTGTCAATAACGCACAACCATTGTGCGTTATCACCTTATACTTGTATCTTCTCTTAGCACACAGTCATTATATGATAATGCACAATGACGGTGTGCTATCACCTTATAAACCCTATACCTCCTCCTTCTTTCTTCTTTCTTTCATTCTTGAAAATTTTCTTTTCTTCTTTCTTTGTGCCGCCGCCACTCTCGCTGCTCCCCCACCGCTACTTGGTAAGTCCTTTTCCTCTTCCTTTTATTTTCTTCCTTCTTATACTTGTATCTTCTCTTCTTCTTATACTTTTGTATTTTATTTCAAAATTTACATTAAAAATTTCGAAAAAATTTAGTTCAATTTTGTAAATCCAAGTTTGAATCGATGAGACTTCCCTTGGAGTACGAAGGTTGTTGGAATTTTGCAGTGCAAAACGGTAGATAGAGCTTATCAGTACGAAAGTGCATTTTTAATGTTTGGTAAGTTTTTATTTATTTAAATTATTTGGTGTATTATGTATTAATTTTAATTATTGTTTATTTGAGCTTGTTAATTGTTGTTTGTGAATTATTTTTATGAATTTCATTTTGATTATTTGTCAATTTGAATTAATTTATTTTGTGAAAGTGGGTTGTAGATTTATGTTTAAACTTGTTCTTATTGATAAATTTGTACAAATTTGATCATTTTATGTATATAATTGCGTTTTGTATTGCAAAAGTGATTTTAGGGTGATGAATTTATTTGGATAATTAGGTATTTTTTTTTTATCGTACTTTATGATTATTTGGATTCTTTTTATTTATTTGGATAATTATTTTGCATCATTCTTATAAGTTTTTTAGTAGAAAAGATGGGGATTTGGAATTTGGGTTTTTTTCTCTTCACTTTTTTTTCCTAATTAAGGGTTTAATATCTTATTATTAATTGTATGTTAAAAAACAAATATGGACTAAAACCTAAAACCCTAATATTGAATTTAGCAAGTAGTAAAATACTTAGCTATAAAATATAGCATTAATGATCCTAAAAAACTTAAAAATCCTAAACTTTAAATAATAAAAAACTTGAAAATCTATTACTAAAATCCTAAATTTTACATCAAACATTAAACACTAAAATTCTAAACTTTTTTAACAGTAAACCCCAAAACCCCAAAATCTTAATACTAAAATCCTATAACGTAAATTATAAAAATAAAAAAAAAATCTTAAAAACTCTAAAATTGATATGTTAAATATTAAACTGTAAAACTCTAAACTTTTTAACAGTAAGTCCTAAAAATTCAAAATCATAATATTAAAATCCTATAGCGTAAATTATAAAAATCCTAAAATTGATATTTTAAACATTAAACCGTAAAACTCTAAACTTTGTAACAGTAAACCCTAAAAATCCAACATCTTAATATTCAAATCCTATACCGTAAATTATAAAAACCTTAAAAACCCCAAAAATACTAAACTTGGTATGTTAAAAATCATATAAACCCTAAAAGCTCTAAAATAATTGTACCATAAACAACACACCTTAGAAAGTTTGGAATTATTTATTTAAAATTTTTTATTTTAATTTATAGATATTGACCGTAACTCAAACTGTAAATAATGTAGATGGAAGAAGTCCTAACATACGTGCATCCGGGTCCCGTAGTCCCTGATGTTTTGACGAGACAGCACGAGCATAGGTCTGGGTTGATATAGAGTGGGGACCATGAGACGTGTTTCACGGATCTTCAGTGTAGGCGTTTCGGTCGCTATCTATTCTGGTGTTACACTACGGTTTCCCGTAGGTTGGTAGATCTTATTGATAGGATTGGTTTAGGGGGAGTGTTTAGATTTGGTTACATTGGGCTCGACCACACTCTTATTACCGCCTTAGTTGAGCATTGGAGACCGAAGATTCACACATTTCACATGACTTGTGGTGAAGTCATAATAACCCTTCAGGATGTGCATGCATTATGGGTTACGGATAGAGGGTTTGCCCGTTACTGGTCCCAATTGGAGTGTACATCAGAAACAAGATTGGATTGAGATGATCGAGAGACTTATTGATGTACGGTTGTCTCAGTCACTTTTCGGGTTATAAGGTGAAGAAGGAACCTCTGGAAGCCTGGATTTTGAGAGCATTTACCCGTTCAGAGACCGATGATGACCTCATCTTGCTCGTTCGAGGATTTATTTTTTTATTTTTGGCGGTCCTATGCTTCCCGATTTCTCAGGCAATTTGGTTCATGTGCGCTACCTCAATTTGTTAGAGGATATTAATGCCATCAGCACGTATAGCTGGGGTAGTTGCGTACTTGATTTTTTATATAGACAGTTGTGCATGGCAGCTTTAGCGGGTGCACGACAAATAGGGGGAACCTTACTCATACTACAAATTTGGGCGTGGTCGCGTGTCACTGTACTGCGGCTTTAGCTGATGATTGATGTTCAGGCTGACACTCTTGCTCCACTTGGTGTTATATGGTGCATATCTTTTGACTATAGCTAACTGCCCACTCACACCCTAGTTACATACAGAGACCAGTTAGGTTTCATGCCATCTGATCAGGTTCGTTTTAAAATACTTTGTATTACGTGTAAACCATAATTCTTTAAGCACTTAACATTTTATTGATTTTGAATTTTAACTTCACAGTTTGTATGGTTCCCTTATCATGACCGTGGTCTGGTTCCATCTGACCTGTGGCGGTCAGAGGTCCCACTCATTTGTTATGAGATAGTGGAGTATCACTATTCCGGGCGTGTGATTCGTTAATTTGCACGGGCTCAACATATACTGGACGCATGTGATACTCGTCTTGATCTGCCTCGGATACAGCTTAGAGAAAATGACCACACTTATTGGGGGACACAACATGCTAACTATGTAGAGGTCTGGCATCAGTGGCGACTGCATATTAGGGATGGCCTTGCCTTGGCAGTTGAAGTCTTATCATACCTAAATGACAAGTACATTAGATGGTACCGTGAAATCACACGGGTGTACATCGGGAATCTAGCAAATCGTAATACCCGTTCGGTTGGATACAGGCTTGCTGGGGTCGCCATACAGATGATGGTACATTCTAGAGTTTCATTTTTTTTGGTATTTTTATGCATTTCATTTATTTATGATTGACTTTTAACGGTTTAAATTTTTTTTTTTTAAAGACTTCCATGCTACATGAGGTAGCTGACATGGCTTCAGTAGTGATACGGGAATAACCTTCATCTCCGTCACAAATGGCTATTTTTGCGAAGAAAGTGCAGACTATCATTCGGAGGTGCATGATATCTATTGGCGATACCTTGGGCTGCACTCTACCATAGCACGACATTAACAGACATTTCCAGTAAAGCCGTCGCGACGCCGTCCCCGAGAGCCCTTACCGGACCGGGGTGCTCGTGGAGTTAAGAGGGGCGCTCGTAGATTGCCTGGTCGTGGAGCACGTGATGGACACCCTCCTATCCCTCCTTTTCCAGGCAAACTCGGACATGCAGACCCTGGACATGAGGTAGAGAGAGATGAGGGATCTGAAGGTGGACTCCCTCCTATTGACCCATATTGACGGCCCAGACTTAGAGATACCATCTTTTAGTTTGGGTTTGACGCCATCTCCCCAGCCACTTCCAGGTGGATTCGGGACATTGTGCGCGCCTCCCCCTTCGGGTTTAGGATTTGCCCCATTTCACTCACCACACCATATATCTTTAGGGTTTTAATCGTTTCATGCACCTCCTCCTCCGGGCACAGCAAGTTCATCTACACCGCATCAGCCTATATCGCATGCATCTTCATCTGATGAAGAGGAGCGAACGGATGACACGACGCATGTACATCTTGGATTCCATGACTGATATTCAGTTAGGCATAAGATTCGTTGACAAAGTACAGGCAATAAGTGCGGTACGTAAGTGGTCCATCAGTGTGGGACGTGAATATAGAGTTGTGAAAAGTAAAAATGATATATGGACCGCAAGATTTTACCATCACAGTGATGCTAATTACTGTTCATGGTACATCCATATTAAACAAAAAAGCAACACACAGTCGATGGGAAATAACTAGATTCGTAAAAGAACATACATACCTTATCCAAATTGAACAAAACGAGCAAATAAACTTGTGCTCAAAATTTATTTCAATGTCAATATCGCACCTAGTTGCCAACGATCCTGAGATACATGTGTCAAACAATAATCAAGAAGTGCAGGTATTATTTCAAATGGATTGTACATACAAGCGGGCATGGTATGCTAAAAAATTTGCCACAGAGGATTTTTGGGAGCTAGGAGACAACCTTCAATATTTTACCGAAATATTTACAAGCTGTACAGGATTTAAACCCGGGGACTGTATACGAATTTTTGCATCACAAAACAAGCAGTCCCCCTAATTATGTTTTCAAATTTGTTTTCTGGTGTTTCTCGCTATGTATAGACGGATTTCTATATTCTCAGCCAGTGATTTCTATGGATGGAACACACTTAAAGGGGCCATAAAAGGGTGTACTGTTAATTGCAAGTACGTGGGATGCCAATAATCACTTGTTCCCACTTTTTCACAGAGAAAGATTTCAAATATCTGGAGTTTCTTTTTGTATATTATATGGATGATCCGACCCGTAAGGACCACGATTGGGAATTGTTTGATCGTCTCTCTGAGGAAGAGGCGAAATACAATCAACTTGAATTCGGGACCGCTATTCGAAATCTTAGTGAAACACTAGATTTCTTATCTCATTTCTGCTTTTCGTGAAAAAATACCAGCTTTTGCAATTGTTGATAAGGAATCCTCCGAAAGTTCGAATTGGTTCCTTAAAAATTTGCGAGAATACATTATCAAAGATCGTCATATATGCCTCATTTCTGATCGCCACAAAGGTATTTTTTCTGCTATTCAAAGTCAACCTTTATGACAACCTCTATTTCCAGTTCACCGGTTTTGTTTACGCCACATTCGAGCAAATTTGAGCAAGACTTTTAAGAACACAACCCTAAAAAACTTGATGTGACAGGCCAGAACAGAATCAAAACAACGGAAATTTGACCGTGTAATGAAAGAGATTCAAGAAAGAAATGTGGATGTTTACATTTACTTGATTAAGTTGGATTCAGAGAAATTGACACTATTGCATGATAGCGGGTACAGACACGGTATCATGACAACCAACACTTCTGAAGCACTTAACAGTGTGTTGAAGAAAGCTAGGGTCCTACTTTTAGAAGCCCTGGTTGAACTAATATTCAACAAACTAGTTAGGTACTTTCACCAACATCGTGAAGAGGCTGAAAATTGTGTGCATCAATTTCCAACCCGAATTTTTGACAAGCTCTTGTGGATTGAAATGAAATCAAGAGAACACAAAGTTACAACTTACAATCCGCGAGAAGCAATATACATGGTCAGATCTTTGATCTGGGTTTCTGGTATTGGCAACGATGTCTATACATTGCGAATAAATAATAAATCATGTAGTTTCGGAAAATGGCAAACATATACATTGCCTTGTTCTCATGTTTTTGCAGTGTGTAGAGAAAATGGGTCAAGAGCATATACTTATGTGTCAGAGATATATTCGCGACAAACGTACAGAAGAACTTACCAATTGAATTTTCATCCGGTCTTGAGTAAGAATTTTTGGAGGGATGTTCCTTAATTTAACATTTTATCGTCCAAACATGAAAAAAGAACGGAGTAGGAAATAGGACAAGCGATTTCAGGGGGGAATGAATTATAGAAATCTGGATTCTCCCCTAAAATGTAGGAGATATCGCATGTCGGGACATAATAGAAAAAATTGTAATAATCCCGGACCAAGCAATTATAAGTTTGTTTTCTTGAAATTATTGTAATAAAATAGGTTTATGTTAATGAAATTTTTTCTTTCAATTTCTTCTAATTACTACTTCATTGCTCTAAATTTTTACAATATCTTTAGTATTACTTCTTCAAATAACTTAACATGAAATGGTTAAAAGTTAAACATATTTTCTAAAAAAACAATATAAATATTATCATAACAATACGTTTAAAATAAGTTAAATATTATATATACTGTCTTTTTAAATAAATTATACAATTATTTAAGTTTCGACTAAAATGTAAAGAAAATTTCATTTCTTAAAAAAATTTTAAAAAAATAAAAAATAAATAACTAACGTGGCAGATAACGCACAAACACTGTGCATTATTGCTTGGTCATAACGCACAATGGTTGTGCGTTATCCGCCACCTCGACAGATTATCGGGGCTAATTATAATTAGATGATAACGCACAATAGTTGTGCGTTATTAATAAGGATAACGCACAACCATTGTGCGTTATGGCCACAATAAGGATAAAAAAAGGTGGGTTACTTTAGTAGCCAAATTTCAAAAATAGTGTAAATAAAGAAAAAAACTCTATTATATGTACTTGCACTAAATATTACTTTTATGTGGCATTAGATTATAAAATTTTTTGTTGACATTTCTTATCTTCGTATTGTTATATTTAAAATAAATATTTGGAATTTCAATAGGTGTAAACACTTTGTGGAACTTTTTTAGAAAAAGATAAAAATCATTTAGCGGCTCATTATGTGGAGGTTTTTTAAATTGCCATACTAACGTTTAGTAGAGGTTTGGAATCGCTACTAAACGAAAAACTAACCCCTGTTGTATTGTTAGTGCTTTTAAATTTGAAATTCATTGATAAATTCTTCATAATCTTTGGCAAGGAGCCCACGTATTCGTTGAAGATTACTTTGTAAAGTGTTACCATTGTTGCCTCCTTTATTGTGTCATTTTTATTGCTACGAATGATTCATATATGAGCTCGAAGAAGAATTTGAATTCAAAAAGTAAACCATGGTTGATCTAGACAAAGAAAGCTAGAATGGAAAAGAAAAGCATGCTCATGTTAAAAGCTTCATGCAATGAAATTCGTCTACATATGTGGTGGAAATTAAATCAATTTCAATTTGGGGCAATGCAAGGACTTTTGAAAGTAGCACGGAATATATTGATTTAAAAAAAGAAAAAAGAAATAAGAAGCTGTGAGACTATTAAACCCAAAACCAAAAAAAGAAAAAAAAGAAAACATGGTGGGAAACTAAATATAATAATCAAAATTGTTACCATGCAAAATTGATACATGCACATGAACGGAAAGCTTAAAAGAAAAAAATCTTCGAAATTCTTTAAAGGTTGCAAAACTGTAAAGTAATTCGGGGATTTGCTGCTATTTTGCTTTAGCCGTTTAGCTCTTCAAGTTGTGTGAAAGAAGAAGAACAAAGAGCTCTTTATATATAGGGATTGAGATAGAGGTTTAACATTTGATTCTGTAATTATGCAAAGATTAAATTAAAATCTTATGAGATTGACATTTTAAATTTTATAAGAATTCAAATCTTTTAAAAATTCTATAAAGGTTTATGAAAGCTTTTAGTGGGAAAATAATCAATTGTTTTCTGTCTTATTATTGCAAAGCAGGTTATATTATATACTTGTATATTTGTGACAAGTCCTAAGTGAATTATAACTAGGAAACTTAATCTTTTACAGCTAGGAAACTAAATATATATGGTTTAGGATTTTAAGAAGACTATTAATAATCCTATTGTAATTATAATCCTCAGTAAATCCCCTCAATACTCCCCCTCAGGTTGGAGAATGAAGATATGAAATGCCCAACTTGTAAGCTAAACGATGAAACTGAGTGGGATGAAGAGCTTTAGTAAGAAAATCGCTACGAATATAAGCAGGATTGATAAAACCAGCTTGGAAAGCATTACGGACAAAATGACAATCAACCTCGATATGCTTAGTACGTTCATGAAAAATGGGATTAGCGACAATGTTGTGAGTAGCCTGATTATCACAATGTAATGGAATGGGACGAGTTATAGGTACATGAAGATCACGAAGCAAACCAGATAACCACTTTAATTCACACAAAGTCATAACCATGGAGCGATATTCAGCCCCAATAGAAGAACGAGAAACAGTATGATGTTTCTTTGTTTTCCAAGAAATAGGAGAGCTGCCAAGAGAAATATAGTAGCTAGTAACAGATCGATGATTAATTGGGCAGGTAGCCTAATCAGTGTTACAATATGCAGTCAGTAAAAGAGAAGATTTAGATGGAAGGAAAATACCACGACCAGGACTTCTTTTTAGATATCGAACTAACCGGAGAGCAACATTCCAATGTGAGAGCCAAGGTGCGTGTATGAACAGCATAGGCAAGCTCAGGGTGTGTGAGAGTAAGATAAATTAATTTTTCAATTAGTCTGCAACAGCGATCGGGTTTATCAAAATATGGACCTGATGCTTTAGCCAACTGATGATTCGTTTCGATTGGAGTAGAGATCGATTTGGCTCCAAGCAGGCTAGTCTCAGAAAGGTTCTCCAAAGTGTATTTGCATTGGCACAAAAATAAACCCGTAGGATTTCGTGTAATTTAAATCCTCAAAAAATATTTTAGGGAACCTAAGTCCTTCATATGAAAGCACACATTCAAAGAAGCTTTGAATGCATTAATAAAAGATAGAGAATTGCCAGTATGTAAAAAATCGTCCACATAAATGAGGACACATAGAAAACATTATGTCTAAAATATGTAAAAAGAGAGTAGTCCACATACGATTGGGAAAAACCACACTTACGCAGAGCGGCAGTAAGTTTGGAGAACCAACACCTAGAAGCTTAGTGAAGACCATACAAAGACTTCTTTAGAAGACAAACCTGTCCGCGAAAAGAGGGGTAAAAACTAGGTGGCAGACATATATAAACTTCTTCTTGTAAATTTCCATGAAGAAAAGTATTGTGGACATCCATCCGGTATATAGTCCAGTTTCAAGCGGTAGCAATGGAAAGTAAGGTGCGAACTGTGACCATTTTAGCAACAGGGGAAAATTTGTCTGTAAAGTCAATACCTGCCATTTTTGTGTTACACAAAATCACCAAGCAGGCCTTATATTGCTCAATGGTGCCATCTACTTTGTACTTAATGCGGAAAACCTATTTACTCCCTAAAGCACGTTTTCCAGGGGGCAAGCATATCAAAGACCATGTGCCATTCTTTTCGAGTGCATTAATTTCTTATTGCATGACAGTACGCCATCTAGGATTAGAAACAGCTTCAGAGTGGGTGGTGGGTTCAGAATCTGTGGAAACGGATGCTAAAAAATGCCTGTGTGAAGGAAAAATTTTTCCATAGTCCATGGTTTGTTATAAGATAAAGTGACGTACCTGAGAGATCCGAATAGGGTGAGTGAGCAGGAGAGGAATGGGATATAGGAGACTTCAATATTGCATTGCAGTAAAAATCTCGGGGTCGAGGAGAAATCTTTTTAATGCGAGTACTTTTTCTAGTACCAAGTATTTATGTGGGCTCATTAGAGGCTGCTGGAGCATTCGGATCAGATGTTACGGAAATAAGAAAGGGACATTCTTGAGCAGTTGCAGCTAGCTCAGGTGGAAATTGTTCGGGCAGATTCGGAAGCAACTGGAGCTCTGGCCCAGGGATTTCAGGTTGGACCGCGGAGCTTGCTGGAGCAAACTCGGCGTCAGATGAGGTGGGCTGGTCTTTGTGATGGGATGGAGTGGACACGTCTGGGCCAGACAGATCCAGCTGCGCTGCGCCAAACGCAGCTGGGCCAGAAAAATCCAACAGGGCCACGCCATACATAGCTGGGGCAGACAGTTTTAGGTGGGCTACTCTATTGGTTTTTCCTCTAAGGCTGGGCTGCACTGGGTGCTGGGTTGCTTGGGCTTCTATTCCTGGGCTGGTCTGTGGTAAAAGGGGGTTGTGTGCTGTCTTTTTGGGCTTGCTTGTGGGAAAGTGTACTGCCCCTTTCTGGTAAGCCCAAGAATTGTTCCTCAAAATTGTAAGATTGTGCAATTTGGAGTACATTGAGAGTTGTTCGATTTTTCTTTGTAAGGAAACTCGGTCTCGTAAAAAATTACATCTCTGGATAAAATGAATTTCTTCCTTCGTAAGTCATAAAATTGTCAACCTTTCTTATTAAAGGGATATTCGAGGAAGACACACATTCTACTTCGGACTTGAAATTTATCTTTAGGTAGATCATGATCATGGACATAAGCTACACACAAAAAACTTTTAATGTGAGAATATGATGGCCTTTTCCTATGTAGAAACTCATAAGGGATTTTTCCATGTAACAATGAAGAGGGTGTGCGATCGATAAGATATTCAACCGTCAGAACACATTTGCTCCAAAGTTGCTGTTTGATGAAGCTCCTTCTGCTCCAAAGTTGCGGCTTTCCACCGCAATTGCAGCTCCGCGTCGGACGGCAGTGTTGGCCCAGCAGTCGACACCGCCTCTTCCTCTCATCTGCTGCTACTGCGTCTTACCGTTACCTGCAGTTCGGCCAGAGAAGAGGCGCCAATTTCTGCCTCGTCCTCCTGCAACAAGCGTCGTTCCACGACTGCAGCCAGTTGGAGCTGCGCGACTGCCAGTGCTAGAAGTCAAGCTTCTTGGCCACCAATCTAGATACCCTGTAAGCTGAAAACAACCTGCAATATCGTGGCCATTCCTATTATAGTGGCTGCAGAATAATCTTGAGCAGTCCGTTCTGGCTACAGCAAAGGCAGCGGCGTCTCCACAATGTTCTGTCGTTCGGGCCAAGTTGCAATCCTGGTCTTCTTTACATATTTGAGCAAGGACTATTCGCACCTTTGGCATGTGTTCTTGTTGTATCAGATGGGAGCGAATAATGCCGTAAATGTCACTGTTAGACCCATTAAAAATGAACAAGCTTTTTCTTTCCTCTTTCATTTATTATAGCAGTTAAGATTTCTGTATCTATGGTAGATTGGAGTTGCGAGTAATTTTCTAATTCATCCCATAACTTTTTCAAATGTGAATAATATACGTTTATTGAGTCTCCTCTTGTTTACAATTTGCTAATGACCCCTCCGACTCGTATTTTCTTGGCCCGTTTTCAACCAAGAATCTTTCCTTTAAATCTGCCCATAATTCATCAGCTCTCTTGGAGTATTTTATACAAGAACGGAGAGAAGGTTGAATGGTATTGAGAATCCAAGAAAATTTACGAGAGTGTTAATTTCCCACCACTCTTCTTCTTTGTCTGGGTCGTTTTCCGGTATGGGAATTATTTCATCAATAAAACCAAATTTCTTCTTTGATTGCAAGGCTAGGTGCATTACTTTTGCATATTCCGCATAATTATTGTCCTTTTCGTTCTCTTTTAACTGGACTGTTGTTATGATCAGTCTGGGTCCATCTGAGGATGCTACATAGTATGCATCTTTCTTCATTTTACGAACATGACTTTCTTCTACTATGTCATTGTCAATATTACCAGTATTGTTGTTACTCATTATGAGGGTTTAGATAACCTGGCTCTGATACCATGAAAGTTTCCAGTGGAAAAACAATCAATTATTTTCTGTCTTATTATTGCAAAGCAGGGTACATTATATACTTGTATACTTGTGACAAGTCTTAAGTGAATTATAACTAGGAATCTTAATCTATTTACAACTAGAAAACTAAATATTATGGTTTAGGATTTTGTGAAGACTAATAATAATCCTATTGTAGTTATAATCCTTAATAAATCTCCTCAATAACTTAAGTTCCAAACTTTATATAAGGATTCAAAGCTTCAAAAGAGTCCTATAAAGATTCAAGCTTCGAAAGCTTCAAAATTTTATGAGGAATAAAAAAGGATTCAATTTCCTTTTTTTTTTTTTTTTATGTCTTGAATTTGGTTGGAATTTAAGACTCCAAGTGCGTTTAAAAAAAAAATTAGAACCTGATATTGGATTGTCATAGAAATTGCCAAATCAATGTAGTTCTTGCACGAGTTGCCAAATCACTCTGTTAAAAAAATGAACAAAAAAGGAAAAATGTTCGGACATTTTGATGGGCTTCGGCAATAGTAGTCCAGATCAATCCAAAAAAAATCGAGTAAAAGAACAAGTGAACTCTGCCATCAATGGTTTACTTCCTAAATCTCAAGTTCACTCACCAAATTTCAAATAAAAAAAATAGAATTAAACTAATTTATTTAATATTTGAAGTGGTTACAGATCTTAAAAAAAGTTACTAATTTGTAAGAGAATCATCTGATTCTTCTCTTCAGCAAAATGTTCACTTGAGGGCCTGAAAAGCTTAATCTCGGATCGGATGAACTTTGATTGTGAATCAAGAGCTTGAAAGTTTGATCTAGAATTGCACGAACTCTGATTGTGAATCAAGGGCTTGAACGTTTGATCTTGAATCAAATGAACTTTCTGAATCAATGGCTTGAAAACTTGATCTTGAATCAGACGAACTTTTTGAATCAGGGGCTTAAAAGCTTTATCTCAAATCGGATGATTGCTGATTGTAAACTCAATGACTTGAAAACTTGATGTCGAGTCTGTCGAACTTTGATTTTGGATAGGGAAACCTGTAAGCTTGATTGAGCTGGACAAACTCCGATGATGAACTCGATGGCTTGAAAGCTTGATCTCGGATCATAGAGTCTTTGAAGCTTTCTTCACCTTTCCAGACGAACAATGCAAAAAATACTAGATGATTCGAAGAAGACAAGAAGACTATTGTTGGAGAGTCTCTGGTAAGTTTTCACTTGTTTGAAACTTGAGTCTCTTCTTAATTCTCTTTTGAATGCCATATTCTAAATGATTCTGAATGCTTCTAAATCTTCTCCTAAATGCTTCTGAATGATCTCTCAAATTTCGGGAAGACCCTTATTTATAAGTGGAGATGGAATTTTGCCTTTTTTGGCCACTAAGCGACCTATAATCAGTATTGGGTCGGCCAATTCTTTATTTGATAAATCCCAATTTATTTAACCTATAATTTAATGGACTTAATGTAATGATTTTGGACTCTATTTAATTGGGATGTTGGTATGGATCTTATTTAGATAATTCTAAATCAAGCCTAATTTATATGATTCAGCTCGAATGATCCAATTCGAATAGTCCAAAAGACATCTTTCCACTAATTTAATTTTAAAAACTAAGACTAAAAATATTTATTTTATTTAGTCTTTCATTAAATGAATAAATTTAAAATTCACTGTCTACAAATGCCCCCATTTCAAGACATGAAAAAAAGTATTAAGCTAAAACTTAAAATGTAAGACTTGAAGTATTTAAATGCAAATTTTAGGACTACAAATGTGCCCTTTTTTTCACAACCCTTTTTTTTTTTTTTAACACAAAAGCTGCCCATCCTTGGGTTCCCTCTCTCTTTCTAGGTTGTTTCTACCCAATTTTGGGCTTTCAATTTTTTCTTGAACTCGTATTCTTGGGTCGTATGTCTGGATGGATGCTTTTGAGATTAATAAGCTTGTTTCCTCTCTTACTCTAATGGATACCGAGGATCCTTAGTGTTCCCTTACGAAGAATGAATTGAAGGAAGGAAATTGCAAATGTAAAGATAGTGTTATTGGAAAGTTCATCTCTACTCGAGACTTACAGATTTATAACTATATCCAGGCGATGGAACACATTAGAGGTTGCAAGGAATTTGATGCAGTCCATGAGAGGAAGAATGTTTCCAACTTTTTATAACGGATGCAGGGATTTGGAAGTATATTCTCATAAGAGGACCATGGTGTTTTAGAGACATACTTTTTGTTGTTTGTCCTTAGGATCGGGCCTTGCTGTAATTTGTTGAGGGATTTCGGCCTTGCAAGTGTTGATCCATGTGGTCAGTTTGCCGTATGAGTGTTACAGCGTGGCTGTTGGCCAGAAGATTGCTGAACTTCTGGGTAATGCCATTTGTGTTGAGATATGCCAGTCTAATCGACCAAAATGGAAGTATTTCCATATTTAGTGCTTTACTTTTGTGGAGGGCCCTATCAAAAGAGCAATAACCTGGATTGCCCCTTTCTATGGTAAAATTATAAGGTTATTGCGATATGAGCTCCTTCCAAATTTCTGTTTTTATTATGGTCACATCGACCATACTGTCCGAAATTGTTCTGATTTGGGGGGTGAAATAACTCTAGAATAGAAGTAACATTTCCAGTATAAGGAATGGTTAAATACCTCTTCTGATAAAGGACCTTTGATAAAGATTGTTTCAACACATGAAGATATATAGTGCTGCAGTCTAGGGCATGATCAGAGAGGGTCTTTATCTGGAGTGGAGGAAGACAATGAGCAGCCGTTGGTTGTGTACTCAGGCCTAGTACATGCGTCTAAGTTTTCAAGTGGTTTAGTGGGTTTGGGAGAAGGGGTGTGTGAGGGGAATGTGGATGGTAAGGGGCAGTTTTTTGCTTCTGGAGATGGTGTTTCAGTGAGGGATGAGATGGGTAGTGTTTTGGAGGAGGGTGTTGGTGAAGATAGGGTGAGATATCCTTCTGTTTTGATACTGGGGACTCGAGTGATGAGGGTGGTTGATGTATTATAAATGGGTATAAATGAAATGAATGCAACAGGCAAGTGTACTTATCATTCTAGTATTAGAGATACACCCGAGTTGTCGAACTCAGGAAACGGTAAAGGCTCAAATAGTCAATGTTTTACCTAATGTTTAGTCTAAGAAATTAGGTTTTAAGAAATCAATTAACAAATTGGGAAAACTACTAAAAACATTTAAATGGAAGCAACAATAAAAGGTATGAAAGTTTAGGAAAAAAGTTTGAATGAAGGATCCCCCTTGCATACAAGAAGGTCTATTTGTATCTTCTTATTTATCTTTTATTATACCAGCAATTGTGTGTGTTCTTCAAATTCCTCAAAAAAACCATCGAAGTAATCGTCAAGAAGGAAGTTGCATCTTAGGAGTGAACAAAATTTATATCTTGTGTTATACTCCATTAAATTGAGCAAAATTTGTACCTAAATTCATCATCTTCGAGTTATGCATCTTTCTAAATTTGTTTGACTTGATTTGGAGCGGCCATCACTTAATTATTGCGATTTTTCAGATGAAATGTCTTAATGCTCAGTTTTCTTGAAATTTTTTATAGTACTCACGAATTCTTTGAATTAAGCTTTCAATTGTCTTTGTTTTGAATTTGAAACTTTTGTGGATATATTTCTAAGTGTTTTTCCGATCTCTTTGTGGAAATTAGACTCATTCTTTGACTCATACTCTTGAAATTCTCTTTGTTAATCTATGTCTTCTACGTGTTCATAAAAAGTCCTCTTTGAATCATTTGTTCTTATCTTTTGAGAAATTTCTTGCTTGATTTTTCTTATAGCTTGGAAGTTTTAGAAACCACTAAGTAACTCTAGTGGGGAGGAAAAGGAAATGGAAAGAGGGTGAGCACATTGATACAAACGCCATAGAGAGTGAGAGTAAACACAATGGTTGAGAGCAATTACCATCGAGCGAAACACTTAGGGAGTATGAGGTCCTTGTTTTTCTATTACTTGTTTCTATTTTGTAGGTGTCAATGTTATAATAATGTATGGGATGAAGAACTACCGAAGAAAATATGATACATACTATGAATGCTATGATCATGGTTTCCATACTTATGAAAGATATAATTTGGGTGCCTACGGTGGGAATGATTGTAATGGAAGCTATGGGGATGAACCAATGGTTGAAAGAAGGATAATGGATAGTGACGACATTGTTAGTAGAGGAATAGATAGAAAGAATAGTGATGGAGACTTGGTATTAAAATTTGATGGATATGGAAGGACAATGGTTGTCATGAGAATCTTTATTCTCAAGGCCTTAGAGGAGTGCCTATTAACCATAGGGAGAGATTATTCCATACGCGATGCAATATTTCCAACAAAGATTGTCACACCATTATTGATGGCGAAAGTGGTGCAAACTTACCTAGTGTCTATCTTGTAAGAAAATTGAGTTTACCTACCACGGACCATCCTAAGCCCTATCGCTTAAGATGGTTAAATGGTCATGAAGAGGTGTGGGTTACTAGACAAGTATGGGTATCATTGTCCATTGGAACATACATGGATGAAGTTCTTTATGACATTATTCCAGTGCAAGTAAGCTACTTAATATTTGGGCAACCATCGATAGATACAAGGAAAGCTTCCTATGACGACTTCAAGAAGACATACTCGATTGAAAGGGGTGGTCTTAAGAGTCCCCTTAAATCTCTCTCTCCTACTCAAGTGATTGAAGATTTAAAGAAATTGAAAGAGAGAATGCAAGGAGAACAAAAACAACCAAAGGGTGTTGAAATAGTGAGTTGTGGAGAGGAAGAAAAGATAACAACCCATGGTGTTCTTAGTCATTTCTTGAACAAAGATGAGTGCACAAAAGAAAAGAAGAATGATCTTGAGAAAAATGAGAGAACAAAAGAAATGGGTAAAGAAAATCGAGAGAATTTTAAAGAGAGTTGAATGTATTTGAAAAGACTATCTCTTCTCTTGTTAGTGAATTTCCTTTTGTGCAGAATTTGGGAGAGCCAAACAAGAATCAAGAGGAAAGACGTATCTACAACTCCATCAAAACAATAAGCTTCTTTCCTTCTAATTCCTACTTGTACTTTGAGATTTGTTTTAAGGAAATTAAGTTGTTCTCACTTGTTTTCATAAAATATGATATCATTTCATTTTCCTTAACTCTCTTGGAACATATCTTGAAAGGAGATGCTTCATTGAGTTTAATGCCCTATCTTGTGCAACTCCTAGAGTTGATAAAAATGATTTCAATGTTCCTAATTGTGTTTCTTATGTGCTAGGAGTTGAGGATAAAAGAAGCATGGGAAAGAGCTTGGTCCTATTCTTAAAGACTTATCAATAAGCATATATCTTAACCCTTCTTCTTTATGTTATGAAGTTTCTCTTGAAGAATTAAAATCTTTGTTTGATTCTTATAGTTTCAAGTGAGCTTAATTAGTGATATGTGTATTATTGCTTTCGAAGGGAACCTTTTCCTTCTTGTGCCATCTATGACAAATCGCCTTTCTTCTCATTTGCCACTTGAGGATCCATTGATGAGTAGTAATGTTATGTTTGATCCTTCTTGTTATGGCTTTGGTAATTTAGATGATACTTCCCTTGTTGAGCTTAACATTGTTGCCTTTGCACGTGGATTTGATAGGAATTCTCTCCAACATGTTTTCACCATAACATCAATGAGAGGAAGGAGGCATACCATGGAGTTTGAAGGCCAAGGTGAAAGTGTTGGAGGAAAACTAATCTTGTGCTATGGAAATTTGACAATGAGTTTTTCTTCAAACCTATTTCTCTTTTACCTTGTGTTTTCCTATAAAGAGTTAAAATTGTCCTTAGAATTGAATGCTTTCTATTTGATTTTGGTTGGGGATTGTATGGTTAATCTTTTAACTTGTGAGCTAGGACTTGATATTGACCATATGCTTAAGTATTTTTCTTCATGTGCTTTTCTTGAAATACAACTTATGGTTAGTATTGCTAGAATTAAACCATCTTGTCATGACCATAAGTTGTTACATAATAATCTCATCTTTGATAGACTTATTGCTCATGTCTCAACTTCTTGTGCATCTATGTGGAGCAAGATTTGTATCTTCCTTCAAACTTTTTTTGAAAATGGTTATGAAGAGAGAGGTCATTGTTTCTTCAGGACCTTATGTGGTGATTTTTCATGTTAAGTTTAAAGGAGGGTTTGTTGAGAATTGTGATTATGAATCACCTTTCCTTTATGCTTCTAAGAAAAATTTTGATGGATTTGTTCCTTCCATTAAACTCTTGTGCCTTATGAGTTTTTAAATTTCCTCGTGAAGAACAAAAGGTTTTAAATCAAAAGAACTTTTGAAAACTTTGTTGTTTGGAAACATTTATAGATTTCAATTCTACCATTTTCATTTCAAGGAATTTATGTGGTTGCTAAACTTTAGAAAGAAAATGAATGGTAGTTTAAAGGTGTTTAAAGCCCATCTTCGTGATCTTATGAAAAATATCTTTGGAAATGGCGTTTTTGAACTAAACTTGAAGAATCTTGTCGAGAAACATCTTGTCTATTCTAGTGCCTTTGTTGACTTTCTCTTCAAAGATGAAGCTTTAAATGAAACAATTGTTCAAAACACAAAGTTTTGTATCAAGATTGAGAATCAATCTCTTAGTGCTATCTTGCTTTATTCTCTAACCTTCGAGAAGTTCTTGGATGAGTTGATTTTTAGAAAAGAATTGAAAGTTCTGCAAGTTTTGATGTTAAACCAAGAGTGTTCTTTGTTGAATAATGTCTTGAAGCTCTTTTGGAAGAAATCGCGTCAAAACTTTTTATTTTACCATCTTCCTTTCAAAGAAATCTTTTGGAAACATGATTTAGCAAAAGAACAAGTTAGCACTTCTTAAGATTTTTATGGGAGTTATTGGTGGACTAGAAGTGTTAGTCCTGAATTTAATTGTTTAGAGCTCTTGATCAAACAATTGAGAAAATGTTTTGAAGATTCTTTGAAATGGAAAAGTGAAAGGATTTGGTGTTTTCACTTGCAATTTGAAGAGTTATTTTTGAAATTTGATGTTGCAAATGAAGTACAAAATTATGTGAACCTTTTAACACCAAATCTTTAACTTCCAAAAGGAGTTTTCTAGCTAATGAAATTTGTGATCTTGAGAGTCTTTTGTTAAAAACTTCTTGGATTCTCCAATATATTTCTAGAATTTTGCAAAAGCATTTATCAAGAATCAATGAAGGAACTTTTAAAATTGTTGAGAATCTATGTTTAATTTACCACTATCGTTTTAAAGAGACCATGTTTCAAACTCTCGATCTTCTAGATTTACTCCTTGAGTTGGAAAAGGACAAAAGCTTTTACTATCATCTTTCTTTTAAAGATATTGATGTTAACCTTTTCAATTGTGCTTCTTTTTGGAGAGTTATTGTAAATTTTGAGTGCCTCTTGAATAGTCTTTTTTGGAGCTTCTTAGCCTTGAACTTCTTTGTTAACACTTCTTTGTATTAACATAGACCATTTAAGAAATCATGTTAATTATAGAATTCTTATGGTGTTGCGACGTTGATCGACAAACTTAATACTTTATTCGCTTATTCTCTTCTAAGTCTTGAGTGCTTGGATAACTTTCTTAGTATCGTGCCTTTTAATGCCAACACTTCTAATGTTGCCCGCCTCTTGTTATTCGAAGGAACGGATTCGAGGATGAATCCTTTCAAAGGTAGGGCGGATGACCTAGAAAGTGCAAGGAACCATAGAACTATTCCAAGGTCCGGTCACAACATCCATGGCTAGAAGAATGGAAAGGGAGCCGGATTTAAAAGGATGATCCAACACTTGGCTTGCCAAGTGATAGGAGATAAACAAGAGGGCTTTAAAAGGTCCAAAACCATCCTATGGTCTAGTGTGCAAGTGAAGGAATCTAAGAAAGCAAACTTGGGGAGTTTAGGATCTTTAAAAATAAATAGAATGATTTTTCTGGACCCTACCACCAATGATAGGTCTACCCTACCATCAATGGTAGGGTTCTGGCCAAGGAAGGACTGCAGGTATTTGACCTACTATCAGAGGTAGGTCTCGGCTGGTGAAATTTTTGGAAAGTTTTTAACTCCCTTAACTCTTCATTTTGGATTGTGAACTTATTTGACCTATACCTAAGTGGCCTTATCATTCCCTAAAGTCCTTTTAAGCTTGTTTAATACCTAGGGTTGGAAACTAATTGTGAAGACCACTATAAATACTCTTATCACAACCATTTGTTGCAAGCTTGATATATTTGAGAAATCAAAGAGTGAAGAACTAGGGTTCTTGAGTTTTCTTCTTCTTCCTTTTAAATTAGGAGTTTCCATTATATAATTCAAGTCAAGGAGCTTCTTGAATCTTCAAATTCAAGAGTCCAAGTCTAATTTCAAAATCCTATCTATCCTTTGAGTTGCCAATTCCTTAATTAGTGTTGCTTGGGAATATAGGTGCTTCTTGAAGTGTGGAAGATAGGTGAGGCTTTCTTTAAGCATTGTTGATTCTCCCGTTCATATAAGAATCTTTAGTTGTTATATTCTTGTTTGTTATTCCTACAATTGTGTTTGTGTTCTTCAAATTCTCCAAAAATATCCATCAAAAGGGAGACTCTAGAAGGGAGTCCTTCTTAGGAGTACATGATCATCAAAGGAAGCTTGGGAGGATCATACCATGTTCGCCTCTCGTTATTATCGAAGGAATGGATTTGAGGACGAATCCTTTCAAATGAGGGGCAAATGGTGTGACCCGGAAAACGCAAGGAACTGTAGAGCTATTGCAAGGTCCGGTCTCTAGAGCCATGGCTAGAAGAAGGAAGAGGAGCACCAGGGAAACATAGCCGGATTTGAAAAAATGATCCCAGACTTGGCTTGGCAAGTGATAGGAGATCAAGAAGAGGACTTTAAAAGGTCCGAAACTGTCCTACGGTCTAGTGTGAAAGTAGAGGAATCTAAGGAAGCAAACTTGGTGAATTTGGGAGCTTAAAAAATCAAAAGAATGATTTTTCTGAACCCTACAATCGACGGTAGGTCAACCCTACCATCGACGGTAGGGTTTTGGCTAAGGAAGGACTTGAGGTACTTGACCTACCACACACGGTTGGTCGAGACCTACCGTCAGAGGTAAGTCTCGGCTGGTGATGTTTTTGGGAAGTTTTTAACTCCCTTAACACTTCATTGTTTTGTTGTAAACTTATTTGACTTATTCCTAAGTGGTCTTATCATTACCTAAGCTCCTTTTAGGCTAGTTTAATACATATGGTTGGAAAATAATTGTGAAGACCACTATAAATACTCTTATTGCAGCCATTTGTTGCATGCTTGATATATTTGTGAAATCAAAAAGTGAAGAACTAGGGTTCTTGAGTTTTCTTCTTCTTCCTTATAAATTAGGAGTTTCTTTGTATAATTCAAGGTAAGGAACTTCTTGAATCTTCAAATTCAAGAGTCCAAGTCTAATTCCGAAATCCTATCTATCCCTTGAGGTGTCAATTCCTTAATTGCCGATGCTTGGGAATATAGGTGCTTCTTTAAGTGTGGAGGATAGTTGAGGCTTTTGCAAGCCTTGTTGATTCTTCCCTTGCATAAAAGAAGGTCTATTTGTGTATTCTTATTTATCTCTTATTATACCTGCAATTGTGTGTTTGTGTTCTTCAAATTTTCCAAAACAATCATCAAGGGAATCCTCAAGAAGGGAGGTGCATCTTGGGAGTGAATGGCCTTCAAGGAAAGTTAAGGAGGGTCATACCACGTTGTGAATTCGTTTAAAGCTCAAAATAGGTCTTAAGCAAGCATTCATCTCTCCGAAAACACCGTGCAACAACAAAACAATCAACATAAAATGAAGAGAAAATTACAATTCAAGTACAATTACAAAGAGTTATATGAAATACTCTCTTCTAGGTGCCAAAAGCACCTCCTGGATCACGACAATCTGAGTTCTTCTTGACCTTCCATTTCTTGATACGCTGAACGTGTACTTATTTTTTCAATCCCTCTTTCAATTCAGGGGAAAGAGTCTTCCCCTTTTTCTTTGATTTCTTTGGACTATCGTCTCATTTTTTGTGAGTTTCTTGCAAAGGCGAAGACACTTCTTCAGTTGTATGATTAATGCAACATAAAGTTGAGAAGGGGGAGTTGAATTTAAAGGAAATTTGAACACTATATCATTATCCCCCACCCTTAAGATTAACTTCCCTTTCTCCCTATTTATTAAAGTTCTCGAAGTATGTAAAAATAGGCGTCCTAAGATTATCGGGAAGTCTACATTCTCATCCATATCGAGAATGAAGAAGTCTACAGGGAATACAAGGTCCTTAAACTTGATCAGGACAGCTTCTATGACCCATTTAGGATGTCTAACACTTCTGTCCGCTAAATTAATGGGCATCCTAATAGGTCTTGATTTTCCTAGGCCTAGTGTCTTACACATAGCATATGACATAACGTTTATACTAGCGCCTAAATATGCTAATGCCTTATCAACTTGAATACTACCAATAGTACAAGGGAAAGAAAAACCCTTTAGATCTTCTAACTTTTGCAGTAGTTTGTCCTTGTTGATAAGGATCACAGAACATTCCTTGCTCAAGATGTGTGTGCATGTATCGTTGCGTTTGCTCTTCTTTGTCAGCATCTCCTTCAAGTACTTATCATATCTCTATGAACTTCCTCATGTTGAACTATCTACGATCACGAACAAGAGCTGCCGGATACGGAATTTTAGGCTTGTATTCGATAATCGCTAACTTTTCGTTCTTCTCTTCTCTACTTGGCTCTAATTCTTTAGAGTCAAGGGATTTAAATGATCTTATTTCCTTTTCAGCACAATTTTTCTCTTGTATGATCGTCACCTTTTCTTCTTTTGGGACTTCCTCATCAAATCTTACCTAGATAGCATTGACATGCTCTCTGGGGGGTTCACTTCAATGTTGCTTGGGAGAGTTCCTGGAGTTCTCTCTGATACTAATTTGACGAGCTGCCAAATCTATTTCTCCAAATTTATCCAGATTTCGAATCGAGGCTTCTTGGTTTGGTTGGGCAACCTCTATAGTGCTCATTCTTGTATTAGTAGCGTTCATTAATTTCACAATTAGCTCTTCAAAATTAGCTTTTGTTGGTGGAGGATTTTCTAGAGCTGCATCATAAGGAAGTAGCTGGGTAGGACCTCTATTCTTAAATCTCGGAGGTTGTTGCTGTCTCTGCTGTCCTTGCCCATCCCAAGAAAAGTTTGGTCGTTACTCCACGTAGAATTATAAGTGTTGGAGTAGGGGTTATTACCCTGCCGTTTGCTTTGCACGAAATTAACATGCTCCACAGGGCTTCCCATGCTAGGGCATTCATGATTGGGATCCCTGCACTACAAAAGTCGCAAACTGGCTAAGTAGTTTTATTTGCAGGTGAAGAAATCAGGTTCCCTATTTTCTGCTCTATACCAATCGAGCTTCCATGACAGTGACAATATCTACATTATGGACTCTAGCAGGTTTTGGCTTGGATCTCTATCCATCCCAGGAATAGCTATTTGCTTAATTAGGTCATTCTTTTAATATTTGAGAGTATTTTGACTTCTTAACTTTGTTTCTCAGCACATTAACTTGTAATTAAGTAGCATAAGATGCGCATTAACTTTCTTTAAGCTAGTTTAGAAGCTAGGGTTGGAATTATTCACCAAAGAGGCCTATATATACTCCTTTTAAGCCTATTTGAAGACGATGAATGATAAATGAAATAAATTGAGTTTTTGAGAGAGAAAACTAGGGTTTCTAGTGTTTCATCTTCTTCCTTATATTTGATTTGTAAATTGGGGAAGCTAATTCTTGAATTGGATTAAAGAGCTATTGTTCATCCCCAAATCCTAAATTTCCTTAAGTTGCTAGATTTCTAGCTATTGTTACTTGGAACTAAGTGTTCTCTTGTGAATGAGGGATAGGTGAGGATTCATCATAATCTTTCTTGATTCCTCTTCTAGATAAAGAAGTTGTTTTCCTTTTTTTTTTTTTTTCTTTTGTTCCTACAATTTTTTCTTTGTTATTCTTTAAATTGTGCCAAATCAACCCTTTCAAAGGAGCTCCTGAGGTGAGAAGATTCTTGGGCAAGATTGGACTCCAAAGAAACCTAGAGGATTTCATATAAGAAGAGCACTCATCGATATAAGGTACGATCATGCAAGGAGACTATCATACAATGACCTTTAATTCTATGACATTGTTCGATTTTCGTAGGCAAAAGCAGAAAGAAATAAAATGACTTACGAAAAGCCGCCAATAGAATCCGCACATACTAGTGAAACCGATTGGATAGAAAACTACCTAATGAGTTTTCTGATGCCGTGGAGGTATGGAGCACTGTTGTTTCTAGACTTCGTCCTCTACCGGTATCCACACGACGAACTTCTTTGCGAGCGAATAGATGCTAACCCCTGGTTGTTCTCTGAACTCTTTAGAACGACTCCTAGTTCCATAGTGTTCGGAATTTTGAAATGAAACTAGACCAGAAGGTCTAGCCGTTTTAGGATTTTTTCTGGGAATCAATCTAGTGAAAAAGTTAACATAACCTTTTATAACTGTTAATATAAGAATCATAATTGTCATCTAATGACAATTCTAATTTCATCTGTTAATTCCTAGTATCCGCCTATTTGCTGAAAAATACTAAGAAATTAATTTTATTTATCAGATAAATAAATTAATTACTTATTAACTTACAAAAAATAGCTGAACGTAGGATCTGGACACCTCCGCAGATCCTATTGTTTATGTTCAACGAACCTAGACATATTCTTGATTCATTAAACATTGACATAGTGCTCACATGATCATCTATGTGTGTGACCCTGTAGGTTCACTTAAAGTTGACAGTGGATGAAAGTTATGCCCTATCTATAAAACATAAATGGGGTTTGCATAACCTAAAAAACACATTTTGTCAGTTTGAATGTTTAGTCGTTTTGTCACACGATTTCCTAATTAAGCATAAGGCTTGGATTGAGTTATCCTCATATAACTTAATTAACCATTTACTAGATCACCAAGTAGACTGTTCCGACAAATAATATTAATTGTGCCTTATTAATATATATTTGAGCATGGCATGCATAAATCTATAGTCTTCCTTATAAAAGGGCTCATGGATATTTTTCTTTAATAAGAGAGGGACAAATCCCTTTCACTATCTGGTGTTTGACTACATCAAAATATAGTTCTCCTCATGCAAGAAAAAATTAGAAACATAAGGTCAAAGGACACAAAGTATAAAACTGAGAAAAAATATTTATGACTTAAACCCATGCAGTATTTCTCCATATTTTTGGGCCATCTCCAATATATTATTTTCAATATATATTTATGAATTGATTTTATATATCTCATATTAATGATCAGTAAAACTTGATTATCAATCAACTTCATACTAGTTTAATAATACAAGGTATGATAAAACTAGGGACTATAAGAATAGTATTTTATTAGCAAAAGAGTTTTACTATCAAGTTGCATACTTGATGACCACAAGCATGAAATACAAATTCTAAATACATGCCTCATAAAATCCATTACAATGTAAGTCAATTGATCTAGAGCATATAACTAACAGGCATGCCCAACTCCATTGACCGGCCATGTATAATATTACTTGTACTTTAATTAACAACAATTTGCATCTTATTGTGAAGCACAACTTAACACATGGATTGCCTACTTAATGTACGTGATGTGTGTATAATAAATAAGTAAATGCATCCATAAAAGAATCACAGAGATCATTTTATGCATTCCAAAAATAATATAGTATTACATCGAATACTTCCCCAACACAATATCCTTCACATGGACATCTCGCTGGCAATGTTGAAAGCATGTTTGTAGAAGTACACAAATCCTTGCAAGATACTTTCAAGATGTTGAAGGTGGTCGTAGGTAAAGAGTGCATACTACTTGTTGTTGTAGATCTTTGCAGTCGTCAAATCTTCACAACGACTCGAGGCATCTTGCACAAACTCCCAATGCTCTAATGTGGAACTTATTGGGCATCTCAAAGTGATGAACTCTGTTGAACCTCTATGTTGATTGTTCTTTGATCAAGTGAAGGAAGTTTGTCGAAGGAACTCAGAGAATAATGAGTTAAGTCGAGGTGAATCCTACACTACAACAAAAAAAAAAAAAAAGTTATTTAAGTTAGGTTTCTTGAGGAGGTTATAATAACCTCTTCTAAATACTTTCATTTAGGGCAATTCCTATAACCTCCCAAAATACTTGTTTAGAGTAGATTTTGTGTTTTTTGGGGTTTGCTGAGTTATATTTATGAAACTTAAAAGGAAAGAATTTTCTTTCTCAATTAACCCAAAATTACCCGACACCCAATTCAATTCTCTTTCTTTTCGGACCAAATTCACACATTTCACATCCTTCTCTCCTCTCTAACACAATTCACACACAAGCACGGCGACTTCCTCTCGATGACTCCGACCGCACATGCACCGGCCACCAGAGCTCTGCACCTTAACCCTTCGCCTTCACTCAGGTCATATTGTTTTGTGCCCTAGCTCCACTACAGTTCTTCAATTTTATTTAGCATTCATCGCAACTAGCTATACTTTAGTAAAATGCGAAAACTCGGTATCATAAGTTGATTGTTTAATTGGATGGGAAAGAGCATTCAACGCATCGGCGACGCGGCAAAAAGCGGAATTAGCAAAGGCAAATTCGTTTTATCACGACGAAAATTAGGGCAAATCGGCGATACTGTTTCTTAATCATATCAAAATCATCGGTTCGATGTCTGATTTTAAGAATTGAATTCCAATCGTGATGATTGCTTATGCGCTTCTCCGCCACTGCTAAGATCTGATCGGAACTGTTGTTTAATGCAGTGCTCAGCACAGGCGCAACTAAGGAACAATGGGTACGTGTTTCTCTATTTGCTTTATGCTTCGTAATTTGATTTCCTGCTATTTCGTTCATCAAACTTGCTTCATCATGATTAGTCGTTTATATCTTCTTCCTCGCTTGTGCCGCAACTAAAATCGCAAATTCTCAGAAACTATTCAATCTATTTTCATAAGCTAGATAATTTTTTGGTTCCGCAACTTGTTATGTTTCGGTGTATTTGTATGATCTCATTAATGTAATTGTCTCTGCTGTTCTTTTGATTGCTGTTCTCTTATTCAGTGGAGTTATCTGTATGCTGGTGATTTGAAGTTTGCTTTTCATGCTACTAAGGTTTTCATCTGTCTCAATCTTTTTAGTGCTTTTCTATTATATGTCTTATGTATAGACCCAGAGGAGATTTTGTTTCTATATATGTAGGAAATATGCTTTTACTCTAAATTTGTTGTGAGATCCATATATTAGTTGCACTAGAGTAGTTCCTGAATCCACAGCACTTGGTAACCTATAAGTTGGAGAAATTCTAGAATCCCGAGCAACATACTTGTCAGTTAATTCTTTTACGTTTGGCAGATTGATTCCCGGACGTGCACTTCTTAGCTATCGTGAGCTTCCAAACATTTTTATTCCTTTTGAAAAATCCATAGTGGTAGAATATTTTCGCTGTAAATGCCTTGCTTTATTTACTTCTCTGTTATTTTCAGGCTACATATGGTGCACCTTTAGGGCTGCATGTGATCAGGGATGCCAATGGATTTTATTCAAGTTGGTGAAAATTGAAATGATGTCATATCTGCTCAAGATCAGAAGTTTGTTCTATATCCTAACTCGGATAATTCTGTTTTTAGTTTATCATAGCAGTTGAATCCATTAATGTTGTTTTTAACTCCAAACCAAAGATTAATTTCCAGTTTTTATAGGTGGGAAAAGGGTTTGTTATTGAATCATTTATTTATTATTTTCCAGTACTTATTTATCATATAAAATTTCCTCTTCATCACAATAATTTGGCATTGGCAAGGTTCACTATAACTCATGATCATCAGTGCTAATCCAAGAAATTGTTTGGTGAATATATAGATGACCAGAGAGCTTATTTTACAGTCCACTTTTTTTATCTCCTCTTGTTTTTGCTTAGTGAGACATGTAGCTTTCATATTTCGAGATGACAATTCTGGTAATGTTAGTGCCTGCAAAGGTATATTCAAGGGTATTTGAATGGAAAATTATGATTATTTAAATGGTATATTTAGTGACAATTCATGGTTGATTATTTCTTTTTATTGGCATTCAGTTTTTATTCCTTTTCTTACGCAAGAGGAACTGAAGTTTTATACCTCATACTTTTTGAGATTTTCATTTGGATAGATGAGGATATGCGGTAAATTGTATGCCATTCCCAGGTATTGCATAAACTTTGAAAAAACATAGCCCATCTCCAATAAGAATCTATAGTAGTCGAATAACTTTGAGTCCTGACTTTTAATATGAGATTGGATTTCATGAGTCCTGACTTTTAATATGAGATTGGATTTCAAGCATTTGATTAGGGCTAAACTTAAGACTAAAATGCAGTGCTGAATATAGAAATACTGATTCATGTGCAATTCTGGTGAGAAAAATCTAGATATGTGGTGTTGGACAATCTTTAAACAAAGTAAACTATGTTGTTTTGTGAATTCCTTATGTTCAGGATTTACATACTACTAGAAAGAAAAAAAAAAAAAAAAAGAAAGAAAATCTAGAACTCAAATATAGTGGTGAACCATCCTCAAGATTGTAACCACTGACATCACATGAACTAGAAATGTGCATCACTGTAATGAAGAAAGCTCAAACTTTTAGGGATGATACACCCTTATTTATTTAGTGTAGTACTCTTTTAACTTATGTTATCAGGTTCATCTAGCCACTGACCTCAAGGATCTTGATGATGGTTATAGAAGGGAACCAACAGATTGAGCCTCAAGCAGTTGGAGTAACGTTCAAGTCATATCTAACGAGATTCTCTGTGCCTTCAGAGGAATCTGGTTCCATTAGTAATTTCTTCTACTCATTTGATGCCGGAGTACACTTTATCATGTTAGCAGCATATATCGACTACAACAGAACAGGTAAATATCCATTGCCTCCTTCTGGGGAACAGTATTTTCCTCAAAGGTGCTCATTTTGTCACTGGAAAAACTTTCTGCTGATGTACTAAGAATACTTTTAAAAGTCTCCATAATTTGATTCTTATTAGTTTCATCAATTATTCATTTTAAAAGGTTCCAGTCTGATTGGCTCTTGAAAGACCTGCATAGGATAGATCGCAGTGTGAACCCTTGGGTTGTAGCAGCATGGAATCCTCCTTGGTATAACAGCTACTCATCCCATTATTAGGAATTTGAGTGCATGAGATTGGAAATTGAAGAAATTCTCTATTCATATCGCATTGACATTGTCTTTTCTGGTCATGTAAGCTGAAGTAAAACTTTGTAAATACAAAATTTTTTTGGTCCTTGTTATTTGCCTTGATAAGGAATTGATGTTCATGGCTTACTAGGTAATGGAACATAATATTCTTTTTTCTTTGTTTAGGTGCATGCTTATGAACGGATGAATCGAGTCTACAACTACACATTAGATCCATGTGGTCCTGTATACATCACAATTGGAAATGGTGGTAACATTGAGAAAGTTGATGTTGATCATGTTGATAAACCTGGCAAGTGTCCTTCTTCTAGAGACAACATTCTAGAATTGGAGGTGTCTGCCATTTCAGTTTCTCCTCTGGACCTGCAAAGGGCAAGTTCTGCTGGGACAGACAGCCAGAGTGGAGTGCATACAGAGAGAGCACTTCCCACTTTGCTGAACTCCACCTTGAATGCAATGGAGGTAACTGTTTTTTTACTTTTCCTGGTTTGATTTATAAATTTACTTCGATACTTTGGCTTATTAATCATGAATATTGAATATATTGATCAATGAAGTGAAGAATTATGTGCGACATCTGGTACGTGTAATAAGTTCCTCAATTGGTACAAGCTCTCACACTTCCTATTTTCTGAAAGTATTGATCCTCTTTAAGGATTTTAACACAGTTGTGTTATTTTCTGCCAGAGTAGAAAGCTTTTTTTGAACAAAAATTTCAAACAAGAAATACAAAGAAGAGGAATCAGGAAAAAGAAAAGGTAGCCACGACAACCACATTTTTTCCATGGCTGAGATCAGAAAAGAGAGAAACAGGGCAATGTTGTTGAAGAGACTGATGGTGGCCTTCCTTCACCACCAACTCAGGTTCTATTTTCTGTTTCTTTTTTCCTTTGTGAAGTAACTTGTTGGATTTTTTTTGCCTTTTTCTGGTGCTTTTTTATGTTCTATTGTTCTTTAGGTACAATGCCAATCATGAAAAATAATAAGTATTATTCTTTGATAGTTTTTTGGGTTTTCTAAGTGAAAAAAGAGAGTTTTTTGTTGGATTTTTAACCAGTGAAGTCGATTATAGGGTTTACTTGAAACATTTTGCAGGCATTATCAGCATGGGAGATGGCAAGAAAAATACCATTGTTAGCTTATTTCACCTTAGTTCTATGATTTATATAGATTTATGTTGTTTTGTTATATGTATGGTTTTTAATGAACATTTTATTATATTCTATTATAGGTTTTTTTCTATGTTTAGTCCATTTTTTGAAAATGGATACAAAGTTGGTTCAGTTTTTTTTTTTTTAATCTTACAATGGCCATCATGTGAGATAACGCACAATAGTTGCGTTATTACTAATAACCGGATTAAAACGCATTAAAAATTATGTTTAACGACGTGCCAGAATCGTTTACTAACGTAGCAGTGAGTTGTCAATAACGCACAACCATTGTGAGTTGTCAATAACGCACAACCATTGTGCGTTATCACCTTATACTTGTATCTTCTCTTAGCACACAGTCATTATATGATAATGCACAATGACTGTGTGCTATCACCTTATAAACCCTATACCGCCTCCTTCTTTCTTCTTTCTTTCATTCTTGAAAATTTTCTTTTCTTCTTTCTTTGTGCCGCCACCACTCTCGCTGCTCCGCCACCGCTACTTGGTAAGTCCTTTTCCTCTTCCTTTTATTTTCTTCCTTCTTATACTTGTATCTTCTCTTCTTCTTATACTTTTGTATTTTATTTCAAAATTTACATTAAAAATTTTGAAAAAATTTAGTTCAATTTTGTAAATCCAAGTTTGAATCGATGAGACTTCCCTTGGAGTACGAAGATTGTTAGAATTTTGCAGTGCAAAACGGTAGATAGAGCTTATCAGTACGAAAGTGCATTTTTAATGTTTGGTAAGTTTTTATTTATTTAAATTATTTGGTGTATTATGTATTAATTTTAATTATTGTTTATTTGAGCTTGTTAATTGTTGTTTGTGAATTATTTTTATGAATTTCATTTTGATTATTTGTCAATTTGAATTAATTTATTTTGTGAAAGTGGGTTGTAGATTTATGTTTAAACTTGTTCTTATTGATAAATTTGTACAAATTTGATCATTTTATGTATATAATTGCGTTTTGTATTGCAAAAGTGATTTTAGGGTGATGAATTTATTTGGATAATTAGGTATTTTTTTTTATCGTACTTTATGATTATTTGGATTCTTTTTATTTATTTGGATAATTATTTTGCATCATTCTTATAAGTTTTTTAGTAGAAAAGATGGGGATTTGGAATTTGGGTTTTTTTCTCTTCACTTTTTTTTCCTAATTAAGGGTTTAATATCTTATTATTAATTGTATGTTAAAAAACAAATATGGACTAAACCCTAAAACCCTAATATTGAATTTACCAAGTAGTAAAATACTTAGCTATAAAATATAGCATTAATGATCCTAAAAAACTTAAAAATCCTAAACTTTAAATAATAAAAAACTTGAAAATCTATTACTAAAATCCTAAATTTAAATCAAACATTAAACACTAAAATTCTAAACTTTTTTAACAGTAAACCCCAAAATCTTAATATTAAAATCCTATAACGTAAATTATAAAAAAAAAAAAAATCTTAAAAACTCTAAAATTGATATGTTAAATATTAAACTGTAAAACTCTAAACTTTTTAACAGTAAGTCCTAAAAATTCAAAATCATAATATTAAAATCCTATAGCGTAAATTATAAAAATCCTAAAATTGATATTTTAAACATTAAACCGTAAAACTCTAAACTTTGTAACAGTAAACCCTAAAAATCCAACATCTTAATATTCAAATCCTATACCGTAAATTATAAAAACCTTAAAAACCCCAAAAATACTAAACTTGGTATGTTAAAAATCATATAAACCCTAAAAGCTCTAAAATAATTGTACCATAAACAACACACCTTAGAAAGTTTGGAATTATTTATTTAAAATTTTTTATTTTAATTTATAGATATTGACCGTAACTCAAACTGTAAATAATGTAGATGGAAGAAGTCCTAACATACGTGCATCCGAGTCCCGTAGTCCCTGATGTTTTGACGAGACAGCACGAGCATAGGTCTGGGTTGATATAGAGTGGGGACCATGAGACTTGTTTCACGGATCTTCAGTGTAGGCGTTTCGGTCGCTATCTATTATGGTGTTACACTACGGTTTCCCATAGGTTGGTAGATCTTATTGATAGGATTGGTTTAGGGGGAGTGTTTAGATTTGGTTACATTGGGCTCGACCACACTCTTATTACCGCGTTAGTTGAGCATTGGAGACCGAAGATTCACACATTTCACATGACTTGTGGTGAAGTCATAATAACCCTTCAGGATGTGCATGCATTATGGGTTACGGATAGAGGGTTTGCCCGTTACTGGTCCCAATTGGAGTGTACATCAGAAACAGTATTGGATTGAGATGATCGAGAGACTTATTGATGTACGGTTGTCTCAGTCACTTTTCGGGTTATAAGGTGAAGAAGGAACCTCTGGAAGCCTGGATTTTGAGAGCATTTAACCGTTCAGAGACCGATGATGACCTCATCTTGCTCGTTCGAGGATTTATTTTTTTATTTTTGGCGGTCCTATGCTTCCCGATTTCTCAGGCAATTTGGTTCATGTGCGCTACCTCAATTTGTTAGAGGATATTAATGCCATCAGCACGTATAGCTGGGGTAGTTGCGTACTTGATTTTTTATATAGACAGTTGTGCATGGCAGCTTTAGCGGGTGCACGACAAATAGGGGGAACCTTACTCATACTACAAATTTGGGCGTGTTCGCGTATCACTGTACTGCGGCTTTAGCTGATGATTGATGTTCAGGCTGACACTCTTGCTCCACTTGGTGTTATATGGTGCATATCTTTTGACTATAGCCAACTGCCCACTCACACCCTAGTTACATACAGAGACCAGTTAGGTTTCATGCCATCTGATCAGGTTTGTTTTAAAATACTTTGTATTACGTGTAAACCATAATTCTTTAAGCACTTAACATTTTATTGATTTTGAATTTTAACTTCACAGTTTGTATGATTCCCTTATCATGACCGTGGTCTGGTTCCATCTGACCTGTGGCGGTCAGAGGTCCCACTCATTTGTTATGAGATAGTAGAGTATCACTATTCCGGGCGTGTGATTTGTTAATTTGCACGGGCTCAACATATACTGGACGCATGTGATACTCGTCTTGATCTGCATCGGATACAGCTTAGAGAAAATGACCACACTTATTGGGGGACACAACATGCTAACTATGTAGAGGTCTGGCATCAGTGGCGCTGCATATTAGGGATGGCCTTGCCTTGGCAGTTGAAGTCTTATCATACCTAAATGACAAGTACATTAGATGGTACCGTGAAATCACACGGGTGTACATCGGGAATCTACCAAATCGTAATACCCGTTCGGTTGGATACAGGCTTGCTGGGGTCGCCAGACAGATGATGGTACATTCTAGAGTTTCATTTTTTTTGGTATTTTTATGCATTTCATTTATTTATGATTGACTTTTAACGGTTTAAATTTTTTTTTTTTAAAGACTTCCATACTATATGAGGTAGCTGACATGGCTTCAGTAGTGATACGGGAATAACCTTCATCTCCGTCACAAATGGCTATTTTTGCGAAGAAAGTGCAGACTATCATTCGGAGGTGCATGATATCTATTGGCGGTACCTTGGGCTGCACTCTACCATAGCACGATATTAACAGACATTTCCAGTACAGCCGTCGCGACGCCGTCCCCAAGAGCCCTTACCGGACCGGGGTGCTCGTGGAGTTAAGAAGGGCGCTCGTAGATTGCCTGGTCGTGGAGCACGTGATGGACACCCTCCTATCCCTCATTTTCCAGGCAAACTCGGACATGCAGACCCTGGACATGAGGTAGAGAGAGATGAGGGATCTGAAGGTGGATGCCCTCCCATTGACCCATATTGACGGCCCAGACTTAGAGATACCATCTTTTAGTTTGGGTTTGACGCCATCTCCCCAGCCACTTCCAGGTGGATTCGGGACATTGCGCGCGTCTCCCCCTCCGGGTTTAGGATTTGCCCCATTTCACTCACCACACCATACATCTTTAGGGTTTTAATCGTTTCATGCACCTCCTCCTCCGGGCACAGCAAGTTCATCTACACCGCATCAGCCTATATCGCATGCATCTTCATCTGATGAAGAGGAGCGAACGGATGACACGACACATGTACATCTTGGATTCCATGACTGATATTCAGTTAGGCATGAGATTCGTTGACAAAGTACAGGCAATAAGTGCGGTACGTAAGTGGTCCATCAGTGTGGGACGTGAATACAGAGTTGTGAAAAGTAAAAATGATATATGGACCGCAAGATTTTACCATCACAGTGATGCTAATTACTGTTCATGGTACATCCATATTAAACAAAAAAGCAACACACAGTCGATGGGAAATAACCAGATTCGTAAAAGAACATACATACCTTATCCAAATTGAACAAAACGAGCAAATAAACTTGTGCTCAAAATTTATTTCAATGTCAATATCGCACCTAGTTGCCAACGATCCTGAGATACATGTGTCAAACATTAATCAAGAAGTGCAGGTATTATTTCAAATGGATTGTACATACAAGGGGGCATGGTATGCTAAAAAATTTGCCACAGAGGATTTTTGGGAGCTGGGAGACAACCTTCAATATTTTACCGAAATATTTACAAGCTGTACAGGATTTAAACCCGGGGACTGTATACGAATTTTTGCATCACAAAACAAGCAGTCCCCCTAATTATGTTTTCAAATTTATTTTCTGGTGTTTCTCGCTATGTATAGACGGATTTCTATATTCTCAGCCAGTGATTTCTGTGGATGGAACACACTTAAAGGGGCCATAAAAGGGTGTACTGTTAATTGCAAGTACGTGGGATGCCAATAATCACTTGTTCCCACTTTTTCAAAGAGAAAGATTTCAAATATCTGGAGTTTCTTTTTGTATATTATATGGATGATCCGACCCGTAAGGACCACGATTGGGAATTGTTTGATCGTCTCTCTGAGGAAAAGGCGAAATACAATCAACTTGAATTCGGGACCGCTATTCGAAATCTTAGTGAAACACTAGATTTCTTATCTCATTTCTGCTTTTCGTGAAAAAATACCAGCTTTTGCAATTGTTGATAAGGAATCCTCCGAAAGTTGGAATTGGTTCCTTAAAAATCTGCGAGAATACATTATCAAAGATCGTCATATATGCCTCATTTCTGATCGCCACAAAGGTATTTTTTCTACTATTCAAAGTCAACCTTTATGACAACCTCTATTTCCAGTTCACCGGTTTTGTTTACGCCACATTCGAGCAAATTTGAGCAAGACTTTTAAGCACACAACCCTAAAAAACTTGATGTGGCAGGCCAGAACAGAATCAAAACAACGGAAATTTGACCGTGTAATGAAAGAGATTCAAGAAAGAAATGTGGATGTTTACATTTACTTGATTAAGTTGGATTCAGAGAAATGGACACTATTGCATGATAGCGGGTACAGACACGGTATCATGACAACCAACACTTCTGAAGCACTTAACAGTGTGTTGAAGAAAGCTAGGGTCCTACTTTTAGAAGCCCTGGTTGAACTAATATTCAACAAACTAGTTAGGTACTTTCACCAACATCGTGAAGAGGCTGAAAATTGTGTGCATCAATTTCCAACCCGAATTTTTGACAAGCTCCTGTGGATTGAAATGAAATCAAGAGAACACAAAGTTACAACTTACAATCCGCGAGAAGCAATATACATGGTCAGATCTTTGATCTGGGTTTCTGGTATTGGCAACGATGTCTATACATTGCGAATAAATAATAAATCATGTAGTTTCGGAAAATGGCAAACATATACATTGCCTTGTTCTCATGTTTTTGCAGTGTGTAGAGAAAATGGGTCAAGAGCATATACTAATGTGTCAGAGATATATTCGCGACAAACGTACAGAAGAATTTACCAATTGAATTTTCATCCGGTCTTGAGTAAGAATTTTTGGAGGGATGTTCCTTAATTTAACATTTTATCCTCCAAACATGAAAAAGGAACGGAGTAGGAAATAGGACAAGCGATTTTAGGGGGGAATGAATTATAGAAATCTGGATTCTCCCCTAAAATGTAGGAGATATCGCATGTCGGGACATAATAGAAAAAAATGTAATAATCCCGGACAAAACAATTATAAGTTTGTTTTCTTGAAATTATTGTAATAAAATAGGTTTATGTTAATGAAATTTTTTCTTTCAATTTCTTCTAATTACTACTTCATTGCTCTAAATTTTTACAATATCTTTAGTATTACTTCTTCAAATAACTTAACATGAAATGGTTAAAAGTTAAACATATTTTTTTAAAAAACAATATAAATATTATCATAACAAATACGTTTAAAATAAGTTAAATATTATATATACTGTCTTTTTAAATAAATTATACAATTATTTAAGTTTCGACTAAAATGTAAAGAAAATTTCATTTCTTAAAAAAATTTTAAAAAAATAAAAAATAAATAACTGACGTGGCAGATAACGCACAAACACTGTGCATTATTGCTTGGTCATAACGCACAATGGTTGTGCGTTATCTGCCACCTCGACAGATTATCGGGGCTAATTATAATTAGATGATAACGCACAATAGTTGTGCGTTATTAATAAGGATAACGCACAACCATTGTGCGTTATGGCCACAATAAGGATAAAAAAAAGGTGGGTTACTTTAGTAGCCAAATTTCAAAAATAGTGTAAATAAAGAAAAAAACTCTATTATATGTACTTGCACTAAATATTACTTTTATGTGGTATTAGATTATAAAATTTTTTGTTGACATTTCTTATCTTCGTATTGTTATATTTAAAATAAATATTTGGAATTTCAATAGGTGTAAACACTTTGTGGCACTTTTTTAGAAAAAGATAAAAATCATTTAGCGGCTCATTATGTGGAGGTTTTTTAAATTGCCATACTAACGTTTAGTAGAGGTTTGGAATCGCTACTAAACGAAAAACTAACCCCTGTTGTATTGTTAGTGCTTTTAAATTTGAAATTCATTGATAAATTCTTCATAATCTTTGGCAAGGGGCCCACGTATTCGTTGAAGATTACTTTGTAAAGTGTTACCATTGTTGCCTCCTTTATTGTGTCATTTTTATTGCTACGAATGATTCATATCTGAGCTCGAAGAAGAATTTGAATTCAAAAAGTAAACCATGGTTGATCTAGACAAAGAAAGCTAGAATGGAAAAGAAAAGCATGCTCATGTTAAAAGCTTCATACAATGAAATTCGTCTACATATGTGGTGGAAATTAAATCAATTTCAATTTGGGGCAATGCAAGGACTTTTGAAAGTAGCACGGAATATATTGATTTAAAAAAAGAAGAAAGAAATAAGAAGCTGTGAGACTATTAAACCCAAAACCAAAAAAGGAAAAAAAAGAAAACATGGTGGGAAACTAAATATAATAATCAAAATTGTTACCATGCAAAATTGATACATGCACATGAACGGAAAGCTTAAAAGAAAAAAATCTTCGAAATTCTTTAAAGGTTGCAAAACTGTAAAGTAATTCGGGGATTTGCTGCTATTTTGCTTTAGCCGTTTAGCTCTTCAAGTTGTGTGAAAGAAGAAGAACAAAGAGCTCTTTATATATAGGGATTGAGATAGAGGTTTAACATTTGATTCTGTAATTATGCAAAGATTAAATTAAAATCTTATGAGATTGACATTTTAAATTTTATAAGAATTCAAATCTTGTAAAAATTCTATAAAGGTTTATGAAAGTTTTTAGTGGGAAAATAATCAATTGTTTTCTGTCTTATTATTGCAAAGCAGGTTATATTATATACTTGTATATTTGTGACAAGTCCTAAGTGAATTATAACTAGGAAACTTAATCTTTTACAGCTAGGAAACTAAATATATATGGTTTAGGATTTTAAGAAGACTATTAATAATCCTATTGTAATTATAATCCTCAGTAAATCCCCTCAATACTCCCCCTCAGGTTGGAGAATGAAGATATGAAATGCCCAACTTGTAAGCTAAACGATGAAATTGAGTGAGATGAAGAGCTTTAGTAAGAATATCGGTCAACTGAAAATCGCTACGAATATAAGCAGGAATGATAAAACCAGCTTGGAAAGCATTACGGACAAAATGACAATCAACCTCGATATGCTTAGTACGTTCATGAAAAATGGGATTAGCGACAATGTTGTGAGTAGCCTGATTATCACAATGTAATGGAATGGGACGAGTTATAGGTACATGAAGATCACGAAGCAAACCAGATAACCACTTTAATTCACACAAAGTCATAACCATGGAGCGATATTCAGCCCCAATAGAAGAACGAGAAACAGTATGATGTTTCTTTGTTTTCCAAGAAATAGGAGAGCTGCCAAGAGAAATATAGTAGCTAGTAACAGATCGATGATTAATTGGGCAGGTAGCCTAATCAGAGTTACAATATGCAGTCAGTAAAAGAGAAGATTTAGATGGAAGGAAAATACCACAACCAGGACTTCTTTTTAGATATCGAACTAACCGGAGAGCAACATTCCAATGTGAGAGCCAAGGTGCGTGTATGAACAGCATAGGCGAGCTCAGGGTGTGTGAGAGTAAGATAAATTAATTTTTCAATTAGTCTGCAACAGCGATCGGGTTTATCAAAATATGGACCTGATGCTTTAGCCAACTGATGATTCGTTTCGATTGGAGTAGAGATCGATTTGGCTCCAAGCAGGCTAGTCTCAGAAAGGTTCTCCAAAGTGTATTTGCATTGGCACAAAAATAAACCCGTAGGATTTCGTGTAATTTAAATCCTCAAAAAATATTTTAGGGAACCTAAGTCCTTCATATGAAAGTACACATTCAAAGAAGCTTTGAATGCATTAATAAAAGATAGAGAATTGCCAGTATGTAAAAAATCGTCCACATAAATGAGGACACATAGAAAACATTATGTCTAAAATATGTAAAAAGAGAGTAGTCCACATATGATTGGGAAAAACTACACTTACGCAGAGCGGCAGTAAGTTTGGAGAACCAACACCTAGAAGCTTAGTGAAGACCATACAAAGACTTCTTTAGAAGACAAACCTGTCCGCGAAAAGAGGGGTAAAAACTAGGTGGCAGACATATATAAACTTCTTCTTGTAAATTTCCATGAAGAAAAGTATTGTGGACATCCATCCGGTATATAGTCCAATTTCAAGCGGTAGCAATGGAAAGTAAGATGCGAACTGTGACCATTTTAGCAACAGGGGAAAATTTGTCTGTAAAGTCAATACCTGCCATTTTTGTGTTACACAAAATCACCAAGCAGGCCTTATATTGCTCAATGGTGCCATCTAATTTGTACTTAATGCGGAAAACCTATTTACTCCCTAAAGCACGTTTTCCAGGGGGCAAGGATATCAAAGACCATGTGCCATTCTTTTCGAGTACATTAATTTCTTATTGCATGACAGTACGCCATCTAGGATTAGAAACAGCTTCAGAGTGGGTGGTGGGTTCAGAATCTGTGGAAACGGATGCTAAAAAATGCCTGTGTGAAGGAAAAATTTTTCCATAGTCCATGGTTTGTTATAAGATAAAGTGACGTACCTGAGAGATCCGAATAGGGTGAGTGAGCAGGAGAGGAATGGGATATAGGAGACTTCAATATTGCATTGCAGTAAAAATCTCGGGGTCGAGGAGAAATCTTTTTAATGCGAGTACTTTTTCTAGTACCAAGTATTTATGTGGGCTCATTAGAGGCTGCTGGAGCATTCGGATCAGATGCTACGGAAATAAGAAAGGGACATTCTTGAGCAGTTGCAGCTAGCTCAGGTGGAAATTGTTCGGGCAGATTCGGAAGCAACTGGAGCTCTGGCCCAGGGATTTCAGGTTGGACCGCGGAGCTTGCTGGAGCAAACTCGGCGTCAGATGAGGTGGGCTGGTCTTTGTGATGGGATGGAGTGGACACGTCTGGGCCAGACAGATCCAGCTGCGCTGCGCCAAACGCAGCTGGGCCAGAAAAATCCAACAGGGCCACGCCATACATAGCTGGGGCAGACAGTTTTAGGTGGGCTACTCTATTGGTTTTTCCTCTAAGGTCAGAGTCTGCACTGGGTCTTTCGGGTTGCTTGGGCTTCTATTCCTGGGCTGGTCTGTGGTAAAAGGGGGTTGTGTGCTGTCTTTTTGGGCTTGCTTGTGGGAAAGTGTACTGCCCCTTTCTGGTAAGCCCAAGAGTTGTTCCTCAAAATTGTAAGATTGTGCAATTTGGAGTACATTGTGAGTTGTTCGATTTTTCTTTGTAAGGAAACTCGGTCTCGTAAAAAATTACATCTCTGGATAAAATGAATTTCTTCCTTCGTAAGTCATAAAATTGTCAACCTTTCTTATTAAAGGGATATTCGAGGAAGACACACATTCTACTTCGGACTTGAAATTTATCTTTAGGTAGATCATGATCATGGACATAAGCTACACACAAAAAACTTTTAATGTGAGAATATGATGGCCTTTTCCTATGTAGAAACTCATGAGGGATTTTTCCATGTAACAATGAAGAGGGTGTGCGATCGATAAGATATTCAACCGTCAGAACACATTCTCTCCAAAAATTTGTAGTCAAATTTGCTTGAAAACGCAAAGCCCGAGCAATGTTCAATATATGTCGATGCTTTCGTTCAACCCTACGATTCTATTGTGGGATGCCAGCAATAGTGGTCTAATGTATCATACCATGAGTGGTAAAGTACGACTTTAAACATGTAAATTCCTTGCCATTATCACTCCAGACTATTTTTATAGTTTTGTGAAATTGTGTTTTGATCATAACAAAGTAATCTTTTAGAACATATGCGACTTCACTTTTTTCAGAAATTAAATAAATCCAAATGGCTCTAGAGTAATAATCCAATATGGTAAGAAAATATGAGGCGCCTATGATAGATAAAGTTTTGTATGGTCCCCATAAATCACAATAAATTAAATAAAAAACTACAGATGCTTTATTAATACTTAAAGAAAAACATTCATGAGTTTGTTTAGCACGTAGATAAATATTGCAAGGAGCAGTTCCAGTTCTAGAATTCTTAGAAAATCCTAAAAAATGTTCCCCACAAAATTAGAAGGATGTCTCAACTTTACATGCCACAATGTTGGAATCAAGAACGGTGCTGGAAAAAGCATACAATGCTGACAGCTGCATAGGTTTGTAGAAGAAAATCTCATTCCTTTGCTCACTTACTCCAATCGGCCTCATCGAGATACGGTCATGTATAACACTAGAATTATCAGAAAGAGTGATAAAAAACTGAGTCTCGGGCCAATTGAGACAAGGAAATTAAGTTGCATTCAAGCTCAGGAATTAAAAACATACTGATGAGTTTAAGTTTAGGATTTAAGGAAACCATTCCTTCTTGCAGAGCGATTGCCTTAGCACCATTAGGCAGACTAATAGTATATGTGTAGATATTATTTAAATTCGCTCAAAAAATCTTTCCTACCAGTCATATGATGAGAATATCCTGAATCCAAAATCTATAAATTTTCCATAACAGATAATTTTTAGACTAAGTAGCATTTGTGTTATTTATAATAGTCAATAATTTTGACCATTGATCTTGTGATAAATTAGGATTGTTTGACATCCCAACTTTCCTGTTGCAACTGTTTGCTCCAAAGTTGCTGTTTGATGAAGCTCCTTCTGCTCCAAAGTTGCGGCTTTCCACCGTAATTGCAGCTCCGTGTCGGACGGCAGTGTTGGCCCAGCTGTCGACACCGCCTCTTCCTCTCATCTGCTGCTACTGCGTCTTACCGTTACCTGCAGTTCGGCCAGAGAAGAGGCGCCAATTTCTGCCTCGTCCTCCTGCAACAAGCATCGTTCCACGACTGCAGCCAGTTGGAGCTGCGCGACTGCCAGTGCTAGAAGTCAAGCTTCTTGGCCACCAATCTAGATACCCTGTAAGCTGAAAACAACCTGCAATATCGTGGCCATTCCTATTATAGTGGCTGCAGAATAATCTTGAGCGATCAGTTACAGCTCAGACAAAGGCAGCGGCGTCTCCACAATGTTCTGTCGTTCGGGCCAGGTTGCGATCCTGGTCTTCTTTACATATTTGAGCAAGGACTATTCGCACCTTTGGCATGTGTTCTTGTTGTATCAGATGGGAGCGAATAATGCCGTAAATGTCACTGTTAGACCCATTAAAAATGAAAAAGCTTTTTCTTTCCTCTTTCATTTATTATAGCAGTTAAGATTTCTGTATCTATGGTAGATTGGAGTTGCGAGTAATTTTCTAATTCATCCCATAACTTTTTCAAACGTGAATAATATACGTTTATTGAGTCTCCTCTTGTTTACAATTTGCTAATGCCCCCTCCGACTCGTATTTTCTTGGCCCGTTTTCAACCAAGAATCTTTCCTTTAAATCTGCCCATAATTCATCAGCTCTCTTGGAGTATTTTATACAAGAACGGAGAGAAGGTTGAATGGTATTGAGAATCCAAGAAAATTTACGAGAGTGTTAATTTCCCACCACTCTTCTTCTTTGTCTGGGTCGTTTTCCGGTATGGGAATTATTTCATCAATAAACCCAAATTTCTTCTTTGATTGCAAGGCTAGGTGCATTACTTTTGCATATTCCGCATAATTATTGTCCTTTTCGTTCTCTTTTAACTGGACTGTTGTTATGATCAGTCTGGGTCCATCTGAGGATGCTACATAGTATACATCTTTCTTCATTTTACGAACATGACTTTCTTCTACTATGTCATTGTCAATATTACCAGTATTGTTGTTACTCATTATGAGGGTTTAGATAACCTGGCTCTGATAACATGAAAGTTTCCAGTGGGAAAACAATCAATTATTTTATGTCTTATTATTGCAAAGCAGGGTACATTATATACTTGTATACTTGTGACAAGTCCTAAGTGAATTATAACTAGGAATCTTAATCTATTTACAACTAGAAAACTAAATATTATGGTTTAAGATTTTGTGAAGACTAATAATAATCCTATTGTAGTTATAATCCTTAATAAATCTCCTCAATAACTTAAGTTCCAAACTTTATATAAGGATTCAAAGCTTCAAAAGAGTCCTATAAAGATTCAAGCTTCGAAAGCTTCAAAATTTTATGAGGAATAAAAAAGGATTCAATTTCCTTTTTTTTTTTTTTTTTATGTCTTGAATTTGGTTGGAATTTAAGACTCCAAGTGCGTTTTAAAAAAAAAATTAGAACCTGATATTGGATTGTCATAGAAATTGCCAAATCAATGTAGTTCTTGCACGAGTTGCCAAATCACTCTGTTAAAAAAATGAACAAAAAAGGAAAAATGTTCGGACATTTTGATGGGCTTCGGCAATAGTAGTCAAGGTCAATCCAAAAAAAATCGAGTAAAAGAACAAGTGAACTCTGCCATCAATGGTTTACTTCCTAAATCTCAAGTTCACTCACCAAATTTCAAATAAAAAAAATAGAATTAAACTAATTTATTTAATATTTGAAATGGTTACAGATCTTAAAAAAAGTTACTAATTTGTAAGAGAATCATCTGATTCTTCTCTTAAGCAAAATGTTCACTTGAGGGCCTGAAAAGCTTAATCTCGGATCGGATGAACTTTGATTGTGAATCGAGAGCTTGAAAGTTTGATCTAGAATTGCACGAACTCTGATTGTGAATCAAGGGCTTGAACGTTTGATCTTGAATCAAATGAACTTTCTGAATCAATGGCTTGAAAACTTGATCTTGAATCAGACGAACTTTTTGAATCAGGGGCTTAAAAGCTTTATCTCAAATCGGATGATTGCTGATTGTAAACTCAATGACTTGAAAACTTGATGTCGAGTCTGTCGAACTTTGATTTTGGATAGGGAAACCTGTAAGCTTGATTGAGCTGGACAAACTCCGATGATGAACTCGATGGCTTGAAAGCTTGATCTCGGATCATAGAGTCTTTGAAGCTTTCTTCACCTTTCCAGACGAACAATGCAAAAAATACTAGATGATTCGAAGAAGACAAGAAGACTATTGTTGGAGAGTCTCTGGTAAGTTTTCACTTGTTTGAAACTTGAGTCTCTTCTTAATTCTCTTTTGAATGCCATATTCTAAATGATTCTGAATGCTTCTAAATCTTCTCCTAAATGCTTCTGAATGATCTCTCAAATTTCGGGAAGACCCTTATTTATAAGTGGAGATGGAATTTTGCCTTTTTTGGCCACTAAGCGACCTATAATCAGTATTGGGTCGGCCAATTCTTTATTTGATAAATCCCAATTTATTTAACCTATAATTTAATGGACTTAATGTAATGATTTTGGACTCTATTTAATTGGGATGTTGGTATGGATCTTATTTAGATAATTCTAAATCAAGCCTAATTTATATGATTCAGCTCGAATGATCCAATTCGAATAGTCCAAAAGACATCTTTCCACTAATTTAATTTTAAAAACTAAGACTAAAAATATTTATTTTATTTAGTCTTTCATTAAATGAATAAATTTAAAATTCACTGTCTACAAATGCCCCCATTTCAAGACATGAAAACAAGTATTAAGCTAAAACTTAAAATGTAAGACTTGAAGTATTTAAATGCAAATTTTAGGACTACAAATGTGCCCTTTTTTTCACAACCCTTTTTTTTTTTTTTTTAACACAAAAGCTGCCCATCCTTGGGTTCCCTCTCTCTTTCTAGGTTGTTTCTACCCAATTTTGGGCTTTCAATTTTTTCTTGAACTCGTATTCTTGGGTCGTATTTCTGGATGGATGCTTTTGAGATTAATAAGCTTGTTTCCTCTCTTACTCTGATGGATACCGAGGATCCTTAGTGTTCCCTTACGAAGAATGAATTGAAGGAAGGAAATTGCAAATGTAAAGATAGTGTTATTGGAAAGTTCATCTCTACTCGAGACTTACAGATTTATAACTATATCCAGGCGATGGAACACATTAGAGGTTGCAAGGAATTTGATACAGTCCGTGAGAGGAAGAATGTTTCCAACTTTTTATAACGGATGCAGGGATTTGGAAGTATATTCTCATAAGAGGACCATGGTGTTTTAGAGACATACTTTTTGTTGTTTGTCCTTAGGATCGGGCCTTGCTGTAATTTGTTGAGGGATTTCGGCCTTGCAAGTGTTGATCCATGTGGTCGAGCTTGTCAGTATGAGTGTTACGAGCGTAGGGTCATTGGCCGAAAGATTGTCGAACTTCGGGTAATGCCATTTGTGTTGAGATATGCCAGTCTAATCGACCAAATGGAAGTATTTCCATATTTAGTGCTTTACTTTTGTGGAGGGCCCTATCAAAAGAGTGATAACCTGGATTGCCCCTTTCTATGGTAAAATTATAAGGTTATTGCGATATGAGCTCCTTCCAAATTTCTGTTTTTATTATGGTCACATCGACCATACTGTCCGAAATTGTTCTGATTTGGGGGGTTAAATAACTCTAGAATAGAAGTAACATTTCCAGTATAAGGAATGGTTAAATACCTCTTCTGATAAAGGACCTTTGATAAAGATTGTTTCAACACATGAAGATATATAGTGCGGCAGTCTAGGGCATGATCAGAGAGGGTCTTTATCTGGAGTGGAGGAAGACAATGAGCAGCCGTTGGTTGTGTACTCAGGCCTAGTACATGCGTCTAAGTTTTCAAGTGGTTTAGTGGGTTTGGGAGAAGGGGTGTGTGAGGGGAATGTGGATGGTAAGGGGCAGTTTTTTGCTTCTGGAGATGGTGTTTCAGTGAGGGATGAGATGGGTAGTGTTTTGGAGGAGGGTGTTGGTGAAGATAGGGTGAGATATCCTTCTGTTTTGATACTGGGGACTCGAGTGATGAGGGTGGTTGATGTATTATAAATGGGTATAAATGAAATGAATGCAACAGGCAAGTGTACTTATCATTCTAGTATTAGAGATACACCCGAGTTGTCGAACTCAGGAAACGGTAAAGGCTCAAATAGTCAATGTTTTACCTAATGTTTAGTCTAGGAAATTAGGTTTTAAGAAATCAATTAACAAATTGGGAAAACTACTAAAAACATTTAAATGGAAGCAACAATAAAAGGTATGAAAGTTTAGGAAAAAAGTTTGAATGAAGGATCCCCCTTGCATACAAGAAGGTCTATTTGTATCTTCTTATTTATCTTTTATTATACCAGCAATTGTGTGTGTTCTTCAAATTCCTCAAAAAAACCATTGAAGTAATCGTCAAGAAGGAAGTTGCATCTTAGGAGTGAACAAAATTTATATCTTGTGTTATACTCCATTAAATTGAGCAAAATTTGTACCTAAATTCATCATCTTCGAGTTATGCATCTTTCTAAATTTGTTTGACTTGATTTGGAGCGGCCATCACTTAATTATTGCGATTTTTCAGATGAAATGTCTTGATGCTCAGTTTTCTTGAAATTTTTCATAGTACTCACGAATTCTTTGAATTAAGCTTTCAATTGTCTTTGTTTTGAATTTGAAACTTTTGTGGATATATTTCTAAGTGTTTTTCCGATCTCTTTGTGGAAATTAGACTCATTCTTTGACTCATACTCTTGAATTTCTCTTTGTTAATCTATGTCTTCTACGTGTTCATAAAAAGTCCTCTTTGAATCATTTGTTCTTATCTTTTGAGAAATTTCTTGCTTGATTTTTCTTATAGCTTGGAAGTTTTAGAAACCACTAAGTAACTCTAGTGGGGAGGAAAAGGAAATGGAAAGAGGGTGAGCACATTGATACAAACGCCATAGAGAGTGAGAGTAAACACGATGGTTGAGAGCAATTACCATCGAGCGAAACACTTAGGGAGTATGAGGTCCTTGTTTTCCTATTACTTGTTTCTATTTTGTAGGTGTCAATGTTATAATAATGTATGGGATGAAGAACTACCGAAGAAAATATGATACATACTATGAATGCTATGATCATGGTTTCCATACTTATGAAAGATATAATTTGGGTGCCTACGGTGGGAATGATTGTAATGGAAGCTATGGGGATGAACCAATGGTTGAAAGAAGGATAATGGATAGTGACGACATTGTTAGTAGAGGAATAGATAGAAAGAATAGTGATGGAGACTTGGTATTAAAATTTGATGGATATGGAAGGACAATGGTTGTCATGAGAATCTTTATTCTCAAGGCCTTAGAGGAGTGCCTATTAACCATAGGGAGAGATTATTCCATACGCGATGCAATATTTCCAACAAAGATTGTCACACCATTATTGATGGCGAAAGTGGTGCAAACTTACCTAGTGTCTATCTTGTAAGAAAATTGAGTTTACCTACCACGGACCATCCTAAGCCTTATCGCTTAAGATGGTTAAATGGTCATGAAGAGGTGTGGGTTACTAGACAAGTATGGGTATCATTGTCCATTGGAACATACATGGATGAAGTTCTTTATGACATTATTCCAGTGCAAGTAAGCTACTTAATATTTGGGCAACCATCGATAGATACAAGGAAAGCTTCCTATGACGACTTCAAGAAGACATACTCGATTGAAAGGGGTGGTCTTAAGAGTCCCCTTAAATCTCTCTCTCCTACTCAAGTGATTGAAGATTTAAAGAAATTGAAAGAGAGAATGCAAGGAGAACAAAAACAACCAAAGGGTGTTGAAATAGTGAGTTGTGGAGAGGAAGAAAAGATAACAACCCATGGTGTTCTTAGTCATTTCTTGAACAAAGATGAGTGCACAAAAGAAAAGAAGAATGATCTTGAGAAAAATGAGAGAACAAAAGAAATGGGTAAAGAAAATCGAGAGAATTTTAAAGAGAGTTGAATGTATTTGAAAAGACTATCTCTTCTCTTGTTAGTGAATTTCCTTTTGTGCAGAATTTGGGAGAGCCAAACAAGAATCAAGAGGAAAGACGTATCTACAACTCCATCAAAACAATAAGCTTCTTTCCTTCTAATTCCTACTTGTACTTTGAGATTTATTTTAAGGAAATTAAGTTGTTCTCACTTGTTTTCATAAAATATGATATCATTTCATTTTCCTTAACTCTCTTGGAACATATCTTGAAAGGAGATGCTTCATTGAGTTTAATGCCCTATCTTGTGCAACTCCTAGAGTTGATAAAAATGATTTCAATGTTCCTAATTGTGTTTCTTATGTGCTAGGAGTTGAGGATAAAAGAAGCATGGGAAAGAGCTTGGTCCTATTCTTAAAGACTTATCAATAAGCATATATCTTAACCCTTCTTCTTTATGTTATGAAGTTTCTCTTGAAGAATTAAAATCTTTGTTTGATTCTTATAGTTTCAAGTGAGCTTAATTAGTGATATGTGTATTATTGCTTTCGAAGGGAACCTTTTCCTTCTTGTGCCATCTATGACAAATCGCCTTTCTTCTCATTTGCCACTTGAGGATCCATTGATGAGTAGTAATGTTATGTTTGATCCTTCTTGTTATGGCTTTGGTAATTTAGATGATACTTCCCTTGTTGAGCTTAACATTGTTGCCTTTGCACGTGGATTTGATAGGAATTCTCTCCAACATGTTTTCACCATAACATCAATGAGAGGAAGGAGGCATACCATGGAGTTTGAAGGCCAAGGTGAAAGTGTTGGAGGAAAACTAATCTTGTGCTATGGAAATTTGACAATGAGTTTTTCTTCAAACCTATTTCTCTTTTACCTTGTGTTTTCCTATAAAGAGTTAAAATTGTCCTTAGAATTGAATGCTTTCTATTTGATTTTGGTTGGGGATTGTATGGTTAATCTTTTAACTTGTGAGCTAGGACTTGATATTGACCATATGCTTAAGTATTTTTCTTCATGTGCTTTTCTTGAAATACAACTTATGGTTAGTATTGCTAGAATTAAACCATCTTGTCATGACCATAAGTTGTTACATAATAATCTCATCTTTGATAGACTTATTGCTCATGTCTCAACTTCTTGTGCATCTATGTGGAGCAAGATTTGTATCTTCCTTCAAACTTTTTTTGAAAATGGTTATGAAGAGAGAGGTCATTGTTTCTTCAGGACCTTATGTGGTGATTTTTCATGTTAAGTTTAAAGGAGGGTTTGTTGAGAATTGTGATTATGAATCACCTTTCCTTTATGCTTCTAAGAAAAATTTTGATGGATTTGTTCCTTCCATTAAACTCTTGTGCCTTATGAGTTTTTAAATTTCCTCGTGAAGAACAAAAGGTTTTAAATCAAAAGAACTTTTGAAAACTTTGTTGTTTGGAAACATTTATAGATTTCAATTCTACCATTTTCATTTCAAGGAATTTATGTGGTTGCTAAACTTTAGAAAGAAAATGAATGGTAGTTTAAAGGTGTTTAAAGCCCATCTTCGTGATCTTATGAAAAATATCTTTGGAAATGGCGTTTTTGAACTAAACTTGAAGAATCTTGTCGAGAAACATCTTGTCTATTCTAGTGCCTTTGTTGACTTTCTCTTCAAAGATGAAGCTTTAAATGAAACAATTGTTCAAAACACAAAGTTTTGTATCAAGATTGAGAATCAATCTCTTAGTGCTATCTTGCTTTATTCTCTAACCTTCGAGAAGTTCTTGGATGAGTTGATTTTTAGAAAAGAATTGAAAGTTCTGCAAGTTTTGATGTTAAACCAAGAGTGTTCTTTGTTGAATAATGTCTTGAAGCTCTTTTGGAAGAAATCGCGTCAAAACTTTTTATTTTACCATCTTCCTTTCAAAGAAATCTTTTGGAAACATGATTTAGCAAAAGAACAAGTTAGCACTTCTTAAGATTTTTATGGGAGTTATTGGTGGACTAGAAGTGTTAGTCCTGAATTTAATTGTTTAGAGCTCTTGATCAAACAATTGAGAAAATGTTTTGACGATTCTTTGAAATGGAAAAGTGAAAGGATTTGGTGTTTTCACTTGCAATTTGAAGAGTTATTTTTGAAATTTGATGTTGCAAATGAAGTACAAAATTATGTGAACCTTTTAACACCAAATCTTTAACTTCCAAAAGGAGTTTTCTAGCTAATGAAATTTGTGATCTTGAGAGTCTTTTGTTAAAAACTTCTTGGATTCTCCAATATATTTCTAGAATTTTGCAAAAGCATTTATCAAGAATCAATGAAGGAACTTTTAAAATTGTTGAGAATCTATGTTTAATTTACCACTATCGTTTTAAAGAGACCATGTTTCAAACTCTCGATCTTCTAGATTTACTCCTTGAGTTGGAAAAGGACAAAAGCTTTTACTATCATCTTTCTTTTAAAGATATTGATGTTAACCTTTTCAATTGTGCTTCTTTTTGGAGAGTTATTGTAAATTTTGAGTGCCTCTTGAATAGTCTTTTTTGGAGCTTCTTAGCCTTGAACTTCTTTGTTAACACTTCTTTGTATTAACATAGACCATTTAAGGAATCATGTTAATTATAGAATTCTTATGGTGTTGCGACGTTGATCGACAAACTTAATACTTTATTCGCTTATTCTCTTCTAAGTCTTGAGTGCTTGGATAACTTTCTTAGTATCGTGCCTTTTAATGCCAACACTTCTAATGTTGCCCGCCTCTTGTTATTCGAAGGAACGGATTCGAGGATGAATCCTTTCAAAGGTAGGGCGGATGACCTAGAAAGTGCAAGGAACCATAGAACTATTCCAAGGTCCGGTCACAACATCCATGGCTAGAAGAATGGAAAGGGAGCCGGATTTAAAAGGATGATCCAACACTTGGCTTGCCAAGTGATAGGAGATAAACAAGAGGGCTTTAAAAGGTCCAAAACCATCCTATGGTCTAGTGTGCAAGTGAAGAAATCTAAGAAAGCAAACTTGGGGAGTTTAGGATCTTTAAAAATAAATAGAATGATTTTTCTGGACCCTACCACCAATGATAGGTCTACCCTACCATCAATGGTAGGGTTCTGGCCAAGGAAGGACTGCAGGTATTTGACCTACTATCAGAGGTAGGTCTCGGGCTGGTGAAATTTTTGGAAAGTTTTTTAACTCCCTTAACTCTTCATTTTGGATTGTGAACTTATTTGACCTATACCTAAGTGGCCTTATCATTCCCTAAAGTCCTTTTAAGCTTGTTTAATACCTAGGGTTGGAAACTAATTGTGAAGACCACTATAAATACTCTTATCACAACCATTTGTTGCAAGCTTGATATATTTGAGAAATCAAAGAGTGAAGAACTAGGGTTCTTGAGTTTTCTTCTTCTTCCTTTTAAATTAGGAGTTTCCATTATATAATTGAAGTCAAGGAGCTTCTTGAATCTTCAAATTCAAGAGTCCAAGTCTAATTTCAAAATCCTATCTATCCTTTGAGTTGCCAATTCCTTAATTAGTGTTGCTTGGGAATATAGGTGCTTCTTGAAGTGTGGAAGATAGGTGAGGCTTTCTTTAAGCATTGTTGATTCTCCCGTTCATATAAGAATCTTTAGTTGTTATATTCTTGTTTGTTATTCCTACAATTGTGTTTGTGTTCTTCAAATTCTCCAAAAATATCCATCAAAAGGGAGACTCTAGAAGGGAGTCCTTCTTAGGAGTACATGATCATCAAAGGAAGCTTGGGAGGATCATACCATGTTCGCCTCTCGTTATTATCGAAGGAATGGATTTGAGGACGAATCCTTTCAAATGAGGGGCAAATGGTGTGACCCGAAAAACGCAAGGAACTGTAGAGCTATTGCAAAGTCCGGTCTCTAGAGCCATGGCTAGAAGAAGGAAGAGGAGCACCAGGGAAACATAGCCGGATTTGAAAAAATGATCCCAGACTTGGCTTGGCAAGTGATAGGAGATCAAGAAGAGGACTTTAAAAGGTCCGAAACTGTCCTACGGTCTAGTGTGAAAGTAGAGGAATCTAAGGAAGCAAACTTGGTGAATTTGGGAGCTTAAAAAATCAAAAGAATGATTTTTCTGAACCCTACAATCGACGGTAGGTCAACCCTACCATCGACGGTAGGGTTTTGGCTAAGGAAGGACTTGAGGTACTTGACCTACCACACACGGTTGGTCGAGACCCTACCGTCAGAGGTAAGTCTCGGCTGGTGATGTTTTTGGGAAGTTTTTAACTCCCTTAACACTTCATTGTTTTGTTGTAAACTTATTTGACTTATTCCTAAGTGGTCTTATCATTACCTAAGCTCCTTTTAGGCTAGTTTAATACATATGGTTGGAAAATAATTGTGAAGACCACTATAAATACTCTTATTGCAGCCATTTGTTGCATGCTTGATATATTTGTGAAATCAAAAAGTGAAGAACTAGGGTTCTTGAGTTTTCTTCTTCTTCCTTATAAATTAGGAGTTTCTTTGTATAATTCAAGGTAAGGAACTTCTTGAATCTTCAAATTCAAGAGTCCAAGTCTAATTCCGAAATCCTATCTATCCCTTGAGGTGCCAATTCCTTAATTGCCGATGCTTGGGAATATAGGTGCTTCTTTAAGTGTGGAGGATAGTTGAGGCTTTTGCAAGCCTTGTTGATTCTTCCCTTGCATAAAAGAAGGTCTATTTGTGTATTCTTATTTATCTATTATTATACCTGCAATTGTGTGTTTGTGTTCTTCAAATTTTCCAAAACAATCATCAAGGGAATCCTCAAGAAGAGAGGTGCATCTTGGGAGTGAATGGCCTTCAAGGAAAGTTAAGGAGGGTCATACCACGTTGTGAATTTGTTAAAAGCTCAAAATAGGTCTTAAGAAAGCATTCATCTCTCCGAAAACACCGTGCAACAACAAAACAATCAACATAAAATGAAGAGAAAATTACAATTCAAGTACAATTACAAAGAGTTATATGAAATACTCTCTTCTAGGTGCCAAAAGCACCTCCTGGATCACGACAATCTGAGTTCTTCTTGACCTTCCATTTCTTGATACGCTGAACGTGTACTTATTTTTTCAATCCCTCTTTCAATTCAGGGGAAAGAGTCTTCCCCTTTTTCTTTGATTTCTTTGGACTATCGTCTCATTTTTTGTGAGTTTCTTGCAAAGGCGAAGACACTTCTTCAGTTGTATGATTAATGCAACATAAAGTTGAGAAGGGGGAGTTGAATTTAAAGGAAATTTGAACACTATATCATTATCCCCCACCCTTAAGATTAACTTCCCTTTCTCCCTATTTATTAAAGTTCTCGAAGTATGTAAAAATAGGCGTCCTAAGATTATCGGGAAGTCTACATTCTCGTCCATATCGAGAATGAAGAAGTCTACAGGGAATACAAGGTCCTTAAACTTGATCAGGACAGCTTCTATGACCCATTTAGGATGTCTAACACTTCTGTCCGCTAAATTAATGGGCATCCTAATAGGTCTTGATTTTCCTAGGCCTAGTGTCTTACACATAGCATATGACATAACGTTTATACTAGCGCCTAAATATGCTAATGCCTTATCAACTTGAATACTACCAATAGTACAAGGGAAAGAAAAACCCCTTTAGATCTTCTAACTTTTGCAGTAGTTTGTGCTTGTTGATAAGGATCACAGAACATTCCTTGCTCAAGATGTGTGTGCATGTATGGTTGCGTTTGCTCTTCTTTGTCAGCATCTCCTTCAAGTACTTATCATATCTCTATGAACTTCCTCATGTTGAACTATCTACGATCACGAACAAGAGCTGCCGGATACGGAATTTTAGGCTTGTATTCGATAATCGCTAACTTTTCGTTCTTCTCTTCTCTACTTGGCTCTAATTCTTTAGAGTCAAGGGATTTAAATGATCTTATTTCCTTTTCAGCACAATTTTTCTCTTGTATGATCGTCACCTTTTCTTCTTTTGGGACTTCCTCATCAAATCTTACCTAGATAGCATTGACATGCTCTCTGGGGGGTTCACTTCAATGTTGCTTGGGAGAGTTCCTGGAGTTCTCTCTGATACTAATTTGACGAGCTGCCAAATCTATTTCTCCAAATTTATCCAGATTTCGAATCGAGGCTTCTTGGTTTGGTTGGGCAACCTCTATAGTGCTCATTCTTGTATTAGTAGCGTTCATTAATTTCACAATTAGCTCTTCAAAATTAGCTTTTGTTGGTGGAGGATTTTCTAGAGCTGCATCATAAGGAAGTAGCTGGGTAGGACCTCTATTCTTAAATCTCGGAGGTTGTTGCTGTCTCTGCTGTCCTTGCCCATCCCAAGAAAAGTTTGGTCGTTACTCCACCCAGAATTATAAGTGTTGGAGTAGGGGTTATTACCCTGCCATTTGCTTTGCACGAAATTAACATGCTCCACAGGGCTTCCCATGCTAGGGCATTCATGATTGGGATCCCTGCACTACAAAAGTCGCAAACTGGCTAAGTAGTTTTATTTGCAGGTGAAGAAATCAGGTTCCCTATTTTCTGCTCTATACCAATCGAGCTTCCATGGCAGTGACAATATCTACATTATGGACTCTAGCAGGTTTTGGCTTGGATCTCTATCCATCCCAGGAATAGCTATTTGCTTAATTAGGTCATACACCTGCTGGGGATTCTTGTGATCTGTAAGACCACCAGTAGAGGCATCAATTAGCTATTTGATATGAACCGACGAGTAAATTACCTTTGGATTTGAAGCTTGGACGATGACTAGAGCTCAAAGGAAGAAACTCAAGCTTCAAGACGAAAACAACATGATTTCTTACAAGGAGGATACTTTGAAAAGCAAAATTGATGAGTTTGGAGATCAAGGAAAGCATCTTAAGTTGTTTACAATGTGTTCAATTATCAAGGAGCAATCAAGGGCACCACTTGTGATGGGCTAAGTGTTGGCAAGAATACACCCTATTGCCGATGGCAGGGCCATCCTTACCGTCCCTGGTAGGCTTCTACGGGGGAAGTCCTTGGAGTTCCACCACCTACTGCGCACGATAGGTCTTAGGAATAAGCGGGAATTTGTAAAGAAAGTTGATTTTCGATCTTTTAGTGAAGGGGCTTATGGGTAATTTAAGCCATTAATCACTCACTTAGATAGGGTTTAATGCTTAGCCTATAAATACCTGACAAGTGCATTTTTGTCTATATTTTCTATATGTTAATTTCATCGTTTTTGGTGCTTTTAATATATAAAATATATTTGAGCTAAATACTCTTATTCTTGTCTAGGTGCCCTCTGGAAGTAAAAATGATGAAAAGGAAATAAAAACAGATGAAAAACGGAGCAAAAACGACGAAAAAAGAAGCCGTCGACAAAGTAGCCGTACCTACCGCTAATGGTCGGGCAACCTACCATTGATAGTAAGTGCCGAGAATGCCTGGGAAGTTGTAACCGGGGACCTACTGCAAACAGTAGGCCTCACCCTACGTGTTGGAGGTAGGTAGGCTAGCAGGAACGAATCCAATCCTTTTCAAACTCGATTTTCTTAATTCCTGCTTCAATTTTAGCTTGGATTTCTTGTATTTTTACCTTTATATATAGGGCTTTTATGCAGCCATTTTAAGAGACAATTTAGACAACATATACTATTTAGATATAATTTAGTGTAGTTTATATTGGATTAGATTTGTGCAAGATTTACTTTTTTCGATTCGAGAATTGAAGACTTGGATTAAAGATTTCGTTTTTTGACTCGTGACTCGAGAGACAATCTTAGAAGACATTTAGGATTCAACTTTGGCTTCAAGACTTAATCCTAAACTTTCTTGTTATTGAATTCTTTTAATTTAATTTCAGTTTTTATTAATATGAATAGTGAGTAGTTTTTCTTGTTGGATTTGGGGTTGAACCCTAGTTCTTGATTATGAAGTTCTTGTTTCGATTTCTTGATTTCGATGCTTGTTTTAATTTAAGTTGTCTTCCAATTGCATTTCTTGTTAATTTAATTGTCGTGAGATTAGATTATTCACAAGGTTGTTTGGAATTGAAAAATGAAGAACAATCTAGGGCAACCAATTGGGGGTTAATTGTGGCAATTGACTAGAGATACGATATTGCACTTTTAAGTCTTTTTAATCACCTTAGTTTATTGCACTCATAATTTGTTAGGGAGAAAATAGATTTCCTCTAAGGATTAGTGAGTAGGGTGGCTTTCGTCCTAAAGATAGGGATTGCACGATTTTTGAGTGAGGACTCAACTAATTAATTCAAACATCATGTTCATTAAAGTCTTTTCCAATTCAGCTCGTAACAAGGGTTAGGGGGATTCCACCAAACAAAACTCTTGTTTCAATTAATCTTTTAAGAATTGTTTTCTTTTGATTGCTTTTATTGTTTTTAATTTTTTCTCAACAACAACCTCTTTATTCGACTAAACATTAGAAACACGAGTAGTACTTGAACCTTCATCTGTCCCTGAGAGATTCGACACTCTGCTTGAACTCTTAGGTCCACTTGTCTAGCATTGTAGTGATTAGAATTCCCCATTTTTATTTCTTGTTTTCATACACATCAATACCTCATTATACATTGATTGTAATTAACTTTGGAAGTTGAATAAATTTTGCTGAAATTTTAGAGAGAAAACCTCTTGCTCTCCTGGTTTCTTCCCACTCTTAGTCTAGCTTGCCTAGGGTTAATGTCCTTGGCATTTTGAATAATTGAGTCTATATTGAAGTATCTATAGAATCAATTGATCATGCACATTCCTTTCATTGGTTGATTCATAGAGTTTCCTTTCTTAGAATCAATTGATTTTAGGTCTTCTAGATTGTGTGGTAAGGGTTTTGAGGTCTTAGTTCCCTCAATGTTTCCTTGCGTGCTTCTAAGCATTTGTTGATGATCAATTATGTTTTGGAACTTTTCCTACCTCTTTTATGTGGAACTTTTGGTCCTTACGATCATGAAGCATAGGACCAAAAAGTGGAATCATTGTTCTATTCTTCTTGTGTAAGAGAATAAGAAAAGTTCCAATTGGTGTTAAAATCTATTTCTTATGAGGTCAATGTTTGGTAGGATTGTAAATGTGAAAATAGAAGGAGAATGGAGCTCAACAAATCAAGACTTGGAGCTTAATAAAGAAAATATTAAGGGATAGATTTGGCGTTGAAAACCATGAAAGACAAAGACAAGGTCAAGCAAAGGAAAAATTCATGAAATCTTCAACGGGTGAAAAGTCTACAAAAAAAAATAAACTTTCACAAGCTAAAGATGTAATTGATAGAAAAGTCATTCACCATGAGAAGAAGAACACTTGTACCTTTGTAAAAGAAGAAAAATCAAGAGAGGAAAAAGTGAAGAGTGTTGTGAGTACAAAAGAAAGTGAAGGAAAAAGAAAAGAGAGTGAGTGTTTGATTGAAAATCATGAGAGTTTAAAAGAAAAACAAGTAAAAGAAAAGCAAGATGAGATTGAAAAGAGTGAGGAAACAAAGGAAAATATGAGCTTAATGATTTTTTTTAGGGAGATAAAAGAGAGGAAATGAGACAGAGTTGTTGTGACATTAGTTCATCATTAAACTCACTTTCTACTGAGGAGATGAACTTGTTTAGTAATTCCAATAACTATTTCCTTGCTTGTTTTTCTCAAAGTGTGCAGAAATTTGAAGCTCAAAACATAGAAAATGAAGGAAGTCTTGGCTATAAGCTCTACAAAACCATAAGCTTCCTTCCTTCTACATCTTTCTTGTCTTTTGATTTCATAACCAATGAATCTCATAGTTGTTCTTTTTCTTTCTTTTGTGATAGAATTCAACCTCAATTCTTGAACTTCCTAACTACAACTTATGGAACAAAACGAAATCATAGGATGAAAGCTAAAGAAGAAGGCATGGGAAAGGAGCTTAGCATTGGCTTTGAATATACATTAATAAGCCTTTCTTTAAACCCTTTTCTTTTATACCATGAGTTATCTTTTAAGGAGTTAAAGTTGTTCTTAGAGTTGTATGCCTCTTATGTGACTTTGGTTGGAAATATGATAGTTAATCCTTTCACTTGTGATCTATCTTTTGATATTTATCATATGCTTAAGTGCTCTTTTCCATGTCCTTATCTTGAGAAACAACTTTTGGTTAGTATTGCTAGAATTAAACCATCTTACCATGACCTTGAGTTGTTACACAATAATCTTTCCTTTAATCTTCTTGTTGCTAATTTCTCATCATCTTGTGCTATGTGGAGTAAGATTCCTATCTTCTTTGGATATTTTGTTGAAAGTAGTTATGATGAGAGGTTTAGTTGTTTCCCTTGGTTTTTATATAGTGATTTTCATGCTAAGTTTAAAGGAGAACTTGTTGAGAATTGTGATTATGAATCATCTTTCCTTTATGATTTAATGAAAAATCATGATGGGTTTATTCCTTCCATTCAACTCTTGAGCCTTGTGAGTCATAAATCTGAATTTCCTCATGTGAACAAAATGTTTTAATTGTTGATGGATTTTTGAAAGCTTTGTTGTTAGGAAACCTCCATGGGTTTCAATTCTATCATTTTCATTTCACATAATTCATGTGGTTGCCATTTTGTGGAAAGAAAATGAATGGTAGTTTTAAGGTACTTAAAGTTCATCTTTGCGATCTTGTGAAAACTAACTTTGAAAATGTTGTTTTTGAACTATCTTTGAAAGATCTTGATGAGAAACTTGTTTATCCTATTTCCGTTATTGATTATCTTTTGAAACGTGAGAATTTAAAAGACTTCTTAATTCAACAAACAACTTCTTATGTCAAGCTTTTGAATCAATCTTTTGGTGGTATTTTGCTTTATTCTCTAACCTTCAAGAAGTTTTTGGACGAGTTTATATTACTTCCCTATTGCAAAGAGGAACTCGATGGACCTTCTCTATTGAAGGAAACGGTACATCAAATTGAATAGGTGACCGGAGCGCCATTGAGATTTGCTATCATGACAAGGAGCTCTATACATTGTCTTTCAAAGAACAACAAAAACTCAACAAGTGGTGAGAGGAATGAAATTTTAAAGATATTTCCAAATGCCATTTGTTGCAAGAGAGGTAAAGAAAATGTTTTAACTAATGCTTTGTTAAAAAGGTGTATTCTAATCTTTGCTTTACAAGCTTAATTATTTTGTTTTTATATGCTTAAGGAATTACTTATCAGTGATAATGAATTCAAGGACATACTTGATGCTTGTTTGGTTGTGCATAATGATGAGTATCTTATGCATGATAATCTTCTTTACTGTGAAGGTGAATTGTACATTCCTTCTTGTTTCTCTAGATTGTTGTTAGCTAAAGAAGCTCATTGTCGGGGTTTGATGGATTGTTTTGATATTTCCAATATTTATGACAATTTACATGAGCATTTCTTTTGGCTTGGCATTAAAAGAGACGTAGAACAGTTTATTATTAATTGCTTGGAGTATAAAAGAGCTAACTCTACATCTTTGCCACATGGATATTATATTTCTTTGAATGTGCCTAGAGAATCTTGTGTAGATATATCTTTGGAGTTTAAAGTTGAATTACTTAAGTTTCTTTTAAGAATGATTTTTTGTATTTGTTGTGGCTTATGTTGATGACATCTTGAATGATAGCAAAACTTATGCCATTATTTTACTCAAGTTTTGTCTATTTTGAGTAATGAGATTTTATTTGCTAACCTTGGAATTTTATGAGTTTTGTGTAAAAAATAGTACTTTCCTAGGTTATGCATTGCATTTTCAAGGTTTCCAAGTGGGTGTAAATATGGGGCAAGTAATTAAAGATTGGCTTATTTCCAAGAGAGCTTTTGACGAGAAAAGCTTAAGTGGTTTGACAAGCTTTTATGAGATCTTCATCAAGGAGCTTAGCACCATTGCTAGTTCTTTGATAGTTGTAACCAAGATGATTACCGGATTCACATGGGAACTTGTTTTTCTTAACTAGAGATTGCTCATAGTTCTACTATTCTTTATTCTTCTTTTGAAGTTGATTATGGTGACAATATGCTAATGTCTTTTGATTTGACACCGTTTTCCATAGATCATGCTTTAAGCTTTGCTGAAGTGAATAAGATGGAGTTTGTCAATTATATCCTTTTTCAGGATCATGATGCTATTGATGTCATCCTCATGACATTTGAAAGAAATGACTAGCTTTTGATCACGGAGGTTGGGTTGGGATTTTTGATTTGGATGGTGTTCCTTCCGACAGCCTTTAAGCTTGATGGCCATGCTAAAGTGCTTTTGCATATTTTTGAGCGCTTTAGTACTTCTATAATTACTTTTTCAGTTGCATTTCAATTAGTGTTTCCTTCTTTGTTGTGATATGTCTTTGTTTGATGTAGGTGAAGATTTAGGGACAAATCTTTTCAAAGGCGAAGCAGATGATATGAACAGGACGAGTCAATCACCCTTAGATTTGAAGCTTGGACGATGACTAGAACTTAAAGGAAGAAACTCAAGCTTCAAGACAAATACAACATGATTTCTTACAAGGAGGATGCTTTGAAGAGCAAAGTTGATGAGTTTCAAGATCAAGGAAAGCATTTTAAGTTGTTTACAATGTGTTCAATTATTACGGAGCAACTAAGGGCACAACTTGTGATGGGAATTTGGCTAAGTGTTAGCAAGAATACATCCTACGCCGACAACAGGGCCACTCTTAGCATTGCTGATAGGCTTCTGTAGGGGAAGTCCTTTGAGTTCGACCACCTACCTCGCATGATAGTTCTCGGGAATGAAAATTCTTAACTGCCCTTTTGGATGGCAATTTGAAATACAAGTTGATTTTCCAGCTTTTAATCAAGAGGTTTATGGGTAATTTAAGCCATTTATTACTTGTTTAGCTAGGGGTTAATGCTTAGCCTATAAATACTTCATTATGCATTCATTTTAATTAACTTTTGAAGTTGACTGAATTTTGCTGAAATTTTAGAGAGTGAACCCTTGGTCTCTTGGTTTTTTCCCCTTCTTAGTCTAGCTTGCCTAGGGTTAATGTCCTTGGCATTGTGAAAAATTGAGCCTAGATTGAAGTATCTATGGAATCAATTGATCATGCAAATTCTTTTCATTGGTTGATTCATAGAGTTTCCTTTTTTTGAATCAATTGATTTTAGGTCTTCTAGATTGTGTAGTAGGGTTTTGTGGTCTTAGTCCCCTCAAGGTTTTAGCCATCAATTTGGGAAAGAGCTTAGCCTCTCAATGTTAGGTTTGTGAGGCTTGTTCATCATAGGTTTTCCATTGGAGTGACGAACAAATCCTCAATAGAGGTTCTTCATGAGGAGGTGATTTTGGGAAGGATTTGGATCTAATTCAACAAGCAAAAGAGGATTCTTTTGAATCCCCAAATCTAATCTGTGGTGGGGACACTTTCTTAGCAGCTCCTTCTATCTTTCCCAAGCCTCATAGAGCCTTTCTCAATCAATCTGTTGGAATGACAAGATCTCATTTCAAAGCTTTGCTGTACGACCAGGAGGAAAAAACCTCCCTAGAAACTTCTCATCTAGTAAATCCCATGATGTAATCAAGCCAGAAGGTAATGACTTAACCATGATTTCTCCTTCCCGCTCTGAGAAAATAGGAAAAGACGAAGTTTAATAGCGTCTTCTGAGACTTAAGTAAATCTTAAATGTATCGTATACTTTCAAGAAATTGTCAATGTGTACATTAGGATTTTGCTCAAGGAGTCCATTGAACTGTATATTGTTCTGCAACATTTGGATCACGTTCGACTTGATCTCAAAGTTCTTTGCTTCTACCCATGGTCTTGCTACACTAGATTGCATCCCAGAGATGGACGGTCTAGCATAATCTGCTATTATTCTCTCCTTTATTGGTGGTGGTGCATGTGGTACAAATAGTGGATTTATGTAAAGTAGAGCTTCTTGACCTTCTTCCTTCTTCTCAACGACAAAGACGGTGTTGTTGTTCGCCATCTCAAACCGAAGAGCACTGGCGAGCACTCCGCAATGAACGCTCGGGTTCCAGATCGAATGGGACTAATTCACCCCATTTCATTTAGGGCATAAACTAGTTATCCAAGACATGAAACAGACAAATCCAATCAAGTCTATGAACAATAAATCACGAATAAAGATATAAGCTAACAATTAACCAATAATTGCAAGAATAACGAACAATCCAAAACAAAAACAAAAATAAGAAAAATAAAAATGACTAAAGCACAAGAAAAACAATTTTCTTTAAGTTATCGTTCCCTAGCAACAGTGGCAAAAACTTGATATGTTATGAATGGGGTATAACTAAAACGAATGCAACGGGCAAGTGTCACTATCACTATAGTATTAGAGAAATGCCCGAGTTCTTGAACTAAGGGAACAGTAAAGGCTCAAATAGTCACTGTTTTACCTAATGTTTAGTCTAACCAATTGGATTTTAAGATATTAATTAACAAATAGAGAAAACTACTGAAAACAATTAAATGGCAGTAACAATTAAAGGTATGAAATTTTTGGGAAAGAGTTTGAACGAAGGATCCCCCTAACTTTTGTCAACTATCTAATTGAAAATCTGATAAAACAATTCTTGAAACCAAAGGTTGCGTTACCACGCGAAAGCTGAGCGATCCCTATCTCTAGGTGAATGCCGCTCTACTCACCGAACCTTTAGAGGAGAATCTCTTCTCTCTCTAACCAATTATGAATGCAATAAACTTAGGTGATCTAATAACCTAAAAGTGGAAAGAATATCTCTATTCAATTGCTAACTCTTATTATCTAATTAGTTGCCCTAGATTGATCTTTTTTTCTTAAGTCAATCAATCTTGCGAAATAATCAATTCCGCGCAAATCAATTATCAAGAAAATGCAGTTGAACAACAACAAACACATAAACAAACATCAATTTAATTAAATTCAATAAAAAATTATATCATCCAAAGGTAGGGTTTAACCCTCAATTTAAACAGTAGAAATTTAGCTAGTAAAAATCCTAACAATAGTCAATTAAATAACAGAAATCGTAATTAACAAAATATAAAGAAAGCTTAGGTTGAAAAGGGTTGAATCCACGGTTCCGAACACCACCTGAGCTCGTCTCTCGATTCGCTTGATGAACCCCGAAATTGCTTCGTGAAATCTCTTCAATCTTCCTCCAAGAGCTTCAATTTGATGATAATTATGGAGAATCTACCTAATTTAAGCGGAATTGAGAGGGTTTTTCTTGCCAAACTTTGCCCCTAATTCCCCCTCTCTAAACCTAAAACTGTTCTCCCTAGAAAGGGGGAAAAAACTAATATAAATACACAAAAAATGCATTGTTACATTACTGACGGGACCTACTGCGTCTTATAGGTCGAGCGTTACTGTTCGTGATTGGGGTCTATTCCAGAATGGCTTAAACTCATCGAGAACTACCGTTGCGGTAAGTCTAGCATACGTCCGTAGTAGGCTTCTGTTGGCAAACTTCTTGTGGCCTTTAGACCTAACATTTTCGTTCGTTTTCTCCATTTTCGCTTTTGTTCTTCGTCTCATTTATCGAGAAGCACCTAAGATAAGAATAGAGGTAAATCGTATAAATTATACATTTTATATATTAAAAATATCGTAAAATAACAGAAATAATATATGTAAATGCAGTACAATATGGCATATATTAGTGGTCCTTCCAGAAAAGAAATTATAGAAAGGAGGATGATGGAAGAATCAGTTAAGGGGGCTCTCTTTGGTGATTTTGAAGTTGATGTGCTTTCTGTTCAAGTGGAGGAAGATCTTCTCTGTGAGGTCTCTATTCATACTATTGTATCACTATCAGTTGGCTTAGTTGTGAGTGAAAGGATACAACATAATGTTACCAGCTCTCCTTTAATTATTCGAAAGCTGGTTTGTCACAATGCGATTCCAAGAAAGCCGATGGCGAAGTCTATTAAGAAGGAGAAGGGTGGTGTTGCTACTGATACGGAGTCTGAAACATGCTCTCAAGGACATATCTAACTTAGCTAAAACCCAGTATACCAGTCTGATCAAGAAACCTAGGTTAGAGGATGAGAATTCCGATTTGTTTGTTTCTTCTTTTCTGTCTACTAATGTACTAGCGGTGGAGGCTGTGAACCATCCCCATTAAGCTCAATGAATTATTTAGTTTGGAACTGTTGGGGGTTGGGCCAGCCCTCTATAGTTTGGGCTCTTTTTGTTTTACTTGGGATACATTTTCTTCTAGTCGTGTTTTTTTAAAAAACAAAAATGCAAAAAAAATTATGTTGCTTCTTTACGTGTTAAATTTGGTTTTTCTGGCTACTTTATGGTTGACTGTGTTGGTTTGGGTAGTGGTCTTGCACCTTTTTGGACACATGAGGTGGATGTTTCTTTGATTAGTTATTCAATGGGACATATTGGTGCTTGTGTTCAAGATATTCGAGTATGGGTGGACTGGTTTTTACTAGATTTTATAGTAATCCTGTAGTTAAATTGCTGCCTTATTCTTGCCGTTTATTGGAACGGATTAGTTTGGGGAGGAATGGGCCATGGCTCTGTGGAAGGGATTTTTAATGAAGTTCTTTCTGTAATGAGGTAAAAGGGGACAGGATAGGAGATAGGAAAATATAAGGGGTTTTATGGATGTTATTAATAGATAGAGTAGGTTTAGTGGATTTAGGAATGAAAGGAGAGATTTTTACTTGGCGTAATAAATGGGATGGCTTCCAAATGTACAATGGAAACAGTTTTTTCCTAATTCACGGGTTACTATATTACAATCCTCTCATTCTGGTCACACTCCTTAATTAAATTAATGGGGCCAAAAAAAACTTTTCACTTTGACCCTTTCTTGTTGCAACAACAATCTTGTATTGAGTTGGTACATGACGCATGGTGGTTAGGTAGTTTTGGTGGTGATGGTGGCATTGTAGTATTAATGGAATTAGAGAAGACTTATAGAGCTGGAGAAAGGAAGTCTTTGGGATTTTGGATAACAAAATTTCCGAAGTGGAGGGCCATATTAATATCGTATGTGGTGATGGGGGGGTGGAAAGCAAGGTGCTGGTAGATTTACAAAGAAAACTAGAAGATTTATTAGGCAAAAAAGGTACTTACTAGAAGACGAGGTCTGAGTCCAATTGGCTTAGCAGTGGTGATAGCAACACAAAATATTTTCATCACCATGCTTATCAAAGTAGTTCAAGGAATTTTATTTCTTCATTGCAGGATGAGTTAGGGTGGGTTCTAAAAAATTTTAACGAGATTGAAGATCATATTATGGATTTCTATGGCCTCTTATTTTCCTCAGAGCAGACTGATTTTCCATATGATGAAATTTTTCAGGAGCTTCATATGCCTGTCTTATCTCCAGATGAGTATGATTTTTCATCTCAACCGTTTACCGCAGATGAAGTCTGTAAAGCTCTGAGAGGTATATTCCCTACTAAATCTCCTTGTCCTAATGATTTTCATGCTATTTTTTATTAAAAGTTTTGGGATGTAGTGGAAGAAAATGTTTTAAGGGTTGTGCTAGGCTTTTAAAATGGTTCGATGAATATCAGTTCCCTTAAGGAGACTTTTGTTGTTCTTATCCCTAAAGTTAAAGACCCCAATTAATGTAGATCCACACTGATTGCAACTTTGGATTCTACTCCTTTCCAAGGATCACTCCTTCTTTGAAGAACCTCTATTAGGGATTTTTAAATTCAAACACTTCAATAAGAAACCTATGAGAAACTAAGTCTTATAAACCTAATATTGAGAGACTAAATTCCTTCCTAGATTGATAATTAGAACCTTGAGGGAACAAAGACCTCAAGACCCCAATTACACAATCTAGAAGGCTCAAGATTAATTGATTCAAAGAAAGAAAACTCTATGAATGAACTAATGAAAGGAATTGGAATGATCAATTGATTTTATAGATACTTCAATAGGAAGCTCAATTGCTTACAATACTAAGGACATTAACCCTTAGTTACCTAGTCTAAGAAAGTGAAGAAACCAAGAGGCAACTTGGAGAAACTCTCTCATATTTTCAACAAATTCATCATTGTTGTTTACAATGAGTTATAATGGGATATTTACATGTTAAAGTCTAACCCTAGCTAACCTATAGCTTAATAGCTTAAAATACACATTAAACCCTTGACTAAAAATTGAAAAGACAAGCCAAATAACAAAAACTCGTCAATTAGATCGCATTAAGTATTCCTTCAACAGAACCCTACCGTCGACGATAGGGGTAACGTACCATCGGCTGTAGGTTTGAATGTCAGCTTTGCTGACAGAAGCCTACCGGTGATCATAGGGGCAGGGTTACCCTCAGCGGTAGGGTGCCTTTTCTCCTATACTTAGCCATTTTCACTATCAAATTGTTCGCTTGAATGATCTTTGCTAATTGAGCAAATTGTGAATAACTTAGATGTCTTTCCTTAGCCTTCAAACTCTTCAAACATGTTCTTCAAAGCTTCTTCTATGTAAGACACCATACCATTATCCTTATTTTTATTGGAAGCTTTGAATTTCTTCATCAGAGCTCTAGTCATTGGTCAAAGCTTCAACTCCATGCATGCTTGACTCTTCCGATCTACATCATCACCCCTCCTTTGAAAAGATTCATCCTCGAATCTTTACCTACATCCAACAAAACAAAGACATATCAAAACAATGAAGGTAGCACCAAACGAAATTCAACAAGAAAAGTAAGTAAAGAAGCACTAAAGCATTCAATAATGTGCAAAGGCGCTCCGGGATCAAAGACCAAACGCTGCATTCTAAACTTTATATTGTTGGCATGAACAACGTCATGATTCTTGGAATGAATATATTTGATTAACTTCATATTCGTCTTTTCATCCAAGCACAAAACATGAACTATAAAGAAAGGAATCAAATCAAAAGACGTTAGAAGCTTGAAACCATAGTCAACTTCAAGAGAAGAATAAAGAGTAGTAGAATAAGGAACTTGATTGGAAGCAATCTTATTAAGGTGAAAACAAATTTGCCAACGAAATACGGTCTTCTTCTCGGGTATATCTATCAAAGAACTAGCAATGGTGCTAAAATCATTGATGTATTTCCTATAAAAGATTGCAAGACCATAGAAGCTTTTCTCCTGAAAGGCAGTCTTGGAAATTAGCCAATCTTAGATTGCTTGCTTCATATTTGCACCCACTTGGAAACCTTGAAAATTCACTACATAACCTAGGAAAGTACATTTTCCACACAAAACTCATATTTTCCAAGGTTAGCATATAGTTTCTCATTCCTTGAAGCAAATAAAGCTTGTTCAAGATGATGCAAATGATCTTCAAAAGTCTTTCTATCAATCAAGATGTCATCAACATAAGCCACAACTAATGGATAAGCCATACCTTTAAGAAACCTAAGTATTGTCCAATTATAAACTCCATAGATATGTCTACACAAGGTTCTCTAAGCATATACAAAGAAATATAATGTCCATGAGACAAAGATGTAGAGTTAGCTCTTTTATATTCCAAGAAATTAACAATAAACCTTTCTACATCTCTTTTTTCATACCAAACCAAAAGAAGCGCTCATGTAAGATCACATAAGTTTTGGAAATATTGAAACAATCCATCAACCCACCACTATGAGCTTCTTTAGCTAACAACAATCCAAAGTAAAAAGAAGGAATGCACAACTTTCCAACATGGTAAAGAACATCATCATGTATAAAGTACTCACCATTATACACAACCAAACAAGCATCAAATATGTCCTTGAATTCATTACATATAACATGTAATTCCTTGAACATCACAAAACTAAGTAATTGAACTTGTAAGTTGAGAATAAAATGTACCTTTTTGACAAAGAATTGGTTACAACATTTTCATTACCTCTTTTGTTCCAAGTGACATATGGTTCGTCTTTATGAATTTCATTCATCTTCCAAACCACTTGTTGAACTTTCATTGATCTTTGAAAACCACTCTATTAAAGAACTCTTTAAAAATTAGATGAATAAATAATTCATCTTCAAATTCATGTTTCAAAATAAATGCACAAGAGTTCTTTTGAAGACTAGCACATGAAATGAACAACTTTGAAAACCACTCCTTGAAAGGCCCATGGTAGTAAAGATACCCAACAACAAAATCTTTGCAAACTTATTCAAAGGCCTCCTTTCCCAAATTAGAATTTTCAAATACCCAAGGATTAACTTTGAAAAACTCAACATTAAGTCCCATTCGCTTTTCAAAATCTTTCAATAAGAAATCCTTGAAATGCGAATGATAAAATTAGAACCCAAATGTGTTTTCAAATAAAGTGTTCAAGGAGTTAATGACATTTGAAAGCTTTTGTTCATTGCAAGAAAACTTAACTTGACCACTCACAAAGGACATAAGTTAATTTAATGAAGCAAAAGCATTATGATTCTCCATAAAAGTATCAAGAAAAGAGGAAACATAGCCCGCATTCTCAAAAAACTTTCCTAAACACTTACCATGTAGAATATCAAATAAAGCACTATCTAATCCAGAACCAACAATTACAGACTCAATGGAAGCATTACTCTTAACTCCGAAATCATAGCAAGAAAGATCAAACATAGAACCACTATGCAACATTGAATCCTCAAGAAAAGCAAAAGAAGAAAGTCATTTAGACACATAAAGCACAACAAGAAAGAGATCACAACCAAAAGAGATAGAACAAAGGTCTCCAATTATGCACACTTGAGAAAGATAAGACTCTAGGAACAACTTTAATTCCACAAAAGAAACTTCATAACGCATGAGAGAAGGTTTAAGAGATAAGCCTTTTAGTAATTCTTTAAGATTAGCTCCAAGCTCTTTCTCCATGTTCCTTCTGTTGTCTTCAATTCCTAGCACTTGATACACATAATTGGCAACATTGAAATGGTATTCATCAACTCTATGAATTTCACAAGAAATGGAATTAAACTCTATGAATTTTTCTTTTCTAATAAAGTTACAAGAGAGTTGAGAAAATAAAATTGATATCTATTTTCCATGAAAACAAGTGAGAACAACTTTATTTACTTAAAATAAATCTAAAAGCTCAAGTAGGAATTAGGAGGAAAGAAGTTTATGGTCTTGATGGACTTGTAGGCAAGCTTTCCATCTTCATCCTTGCTTGGATCTTCAAAATTCTGCATGCATAAGGATTCACTAGCAAAGAAAGAGTTAGTTTCATTAGCATAGAAATTAACTTCATCACTCTTTTCAACTATAACTATCTCTTTTTCTCTTTGCTCTCCGTTTCCACTCTCTTGTTTTTTAATGAAGCACTCATTTTCTTTTACTCTCTCTCTCTCTCTCTCTCTCTCTTTTCTCAAGCTCACTTTCTTTCTCGTTTGAGCACTCTAAAAGTTCACTCTCTTTTGAAATGATAGGGATGGAATCAAAGATACATAATCTTTCTACTAACCTCTCTTTTTCTTCCATTCTTTTTTTTTTCTTTTATTTCAATGCTCTTCTTATTCCTGATACAACAAGGATCTTTATTACATGTCTCTTCCATAACATGGATTTTAAGACTATCTTCAATTTTATCTTGTGAAAGCTCTTTGACCTTTGGAGCTTCTTCAACAGTTGATGGTTCCATGCATTTAATGTTTGCTTGATCTTGTATTTGTCCTTCATGGTTTCCAACTCCAAATCTATTCCTCAATGATTGCTTCATTAAGCTCCAAATCTTGATCGGTTGAGATTCCATTCTCCTTCTATTTTCACATTTATAATCCCACCAAATGTTGACCTCATAAGAAAGAGATTTTAACACCAGTTGGAACTTTTCTTCTTCTCTTACATAAGAGGAATAGAACAATGATTCCACTTTTTGCTCCCATGCTTCATAATCATAAGGACCAAAAGTTCCACATAAAAGAGGTAATTTCAAATTCTTGTAACTAAGAGGTCTTGATATAGTCCTCAAAGTTTGAGAACTTCTATAATTATACCCTTCGCAGTTATAACTATCATAATATCCCTCATAATCACCTTTTCTTTTATGGAACCTCTCATCCATATTCACATAATTTCCTCCATTTCTAACATCATTTCTTGGAACTCTTTTATAAGGTGTATCATTATAATCATTTGTAGTTCCAAATCTATTGCCCTCATAGCAATCATAAAAATGGTGCTCATAAGATCTAGCATGAGAAGAAAAGTTACCATATCCCAATTGGTTATCATGCATTGGTTTCCTCCATTTCTAAATCCTTCACACCCTTTTCTAGGCAAGATAATTGTTGTTCCAATCCTTTCAAGGGTTGTTGCATTCATTGCATATTATGGAACTCATCTTCGATGTTGAAATAGATGTTCTTAAAAACCCTACAAATTAAACAAAGAAACAAAACAAAAGGACCTCCCAATCACTCTTAATTGTTTACTCTGTTTGATGATCACTCCAATTACTCGTGTTTAATTCTCTTAATCGGCTTTTATCAATATAAGCTCACCCTCTTGCCTTTTTCAAACACTGAACAATCAAGCCTCTATGATGTGCTTCAACCTCTTTGCCAACTCAAACCAAGAGCAACAATCCAAAGCAAGTAAATCAATCAATGCACTTAGTTGGATAAGTGTTCAATGAGGTAAAATATCCAACACATGAGGTGTATAAATTTCAAAGAATGTAATCTATGGAATTAATCCAACACACAAGATTGATCATAAGAAAAAGGACTAGAAACACACAAGGAAACAACTAGAAGTGAAAAACAAAGCAATTCAAATCATTTAGACTAAACGAAGAGCAAAAGAGTACTAAGAAAAATTTTCCCGAAAATAGAGTATGACAATAACCATTTAGTAAAACGATGATATCTCAAAATATTTGACTTGAAATCAGATGAAACAAATTCAGGAAGATTTCTCACTAGATGAGGATGAATTTAAGCACAAATTTTCATTCGAATTGAATCAGTATAAGGTAAGATATGCCCAAATTAATCTACACTTTTCTACAAGCATCGGAAACAAATCAATCCAATTGACCAATCAATTGATCTCCAAATTGAGTAAACCTAATTTCAAATAACTCCTAACTCAAGGTAGAACATCTCCATAAAAAACAATCAAGAATTAGCCAAATGGTCAATGGATTTTCGGACCTATTTTCTAGACTTAGTTTTTACATGATCTTCATGGGAATTTTATAGATCATCAAGTACTACTTCTTTTCTCTTTTTGAATTTCAACAAATTTAAAGAACTTACAACTTAAATTGACCTTTAATTAGAGGTTTCTGTGATACCTTTTTTTATGTAGATCCACTTTGATTGTAACTTCTGACTACTTATTTCCAAGGATCACCTCATTCTTTGAAGAACCTCTATTGAGAATTTTTAAGTTCAAACACTCCAATAAGAAACCTAAGAGAATCTAAGTCTCACAAACCTAATATTGAGAGGCTAAAAAGTCTTTCCTAGACTGATAGTTAGAACCTTGAGGAAACAAAGACCATAAAACTCCAATTACACAATTTAGAAGACCCAAGATTAATTGATTCAAAGAAAGGAAACTATATGAATGAACTAATGAAAAGAATTGGAATGATCAATTGATTCCATAGATACTTCAGTCTAAGGCTCAATTGTTCACAATACTAAGGACATTAACCCTTAGCAAACTAATCTAAGAAGGTGAAGAAACCAAGAGGCAACTTGGAGAAACTCTCATATATTCAGCAAATTCATCATTGTTTTTTACAATGATTTATAACGGGATATTTATAGGCTAAAGTCTAACCCTAGCTAATCTATAGCTTAATGGCTTAAAATCTCATTAAACCATTAATTAAAAACTGAAAAGACAAGCTAGATAACAAAAACTCTTCAATTAGATCGCATTAAGTAACCTTACCGTCAACGGTTGGGGGAACCTACCATTGGCAGTAGATTTGAGATGTTCCCAACTTTGCTCGACAGAAGCCTACAGGCGACGGTAGGGGCAGGGCTACTGTCGGCAGTGGGGTGCCTTTTCTCCCATACTTAGCCATTTTCACCATCAAATTTTTCCTTTGAATGATCCTTGCTAATTGAGCAAATTGTGAACAACATAGATGCCCTTCCTTTGCCTTCAAACTCTTCGAACTTGTTTTTCAAAGCTTCTTCCATGTAAGCCACCATGCCACTATCCTCATTTCCATTGGAAGCTTTGAATTTCTTCATCCGAGCTCTAGCCATTGGTCCAAGCTTCAACTCCATGAATGCTTGACTCTTCTGATCTACATCACCAAAGTTATTAACGAATACCGGCCTATTAGTATGTGCAATATTATTAATAAATTAATCTCTGACATATTACCTAATAGGCTGAGTTCACTTCTTCCATCTCTTATCTCTGAATCCCAAAGTGCTTTTGTTAAAGACTGCCTCATAACAAATAATGCGATTATAGCAATTGAATCTTTTCATAGTATGAATTTTGGCTACCCTCTTCTTTCTACTCCATGCATGGTCGTGAAATTGGACATGATGAAAACATATGATAAGGTGGAGTAGGATTTTCTTGAAGGCATTCTTGTTAAAATGGACTTTCCTTATCGGTGGGTATCTATGATTATGAGTTGTATTACAACTGTTTCATTCCAAATTCTATTGAATGGGGTGCCAACAAGGGCATTTATTCCTATTAAAGGAATCAGATAGGGAGACCCGTTGAGCCTATATATTTTCGTTCTCTGGTGTGAAGGTCTTTCTGCTCTTATACGAAGGGCGTTTGATAACTACTTTTGGAGGGATGTGGCTTTTGGGAGTGGGGATTATCTCTGTTTCACATTTTCTTTGCAAATGATAGTCTTCTTTTTCATGGTGCTTCTCCTTAGGGCATACATGTGCTATTATCCATTCTTGCAGAGTACGAAAAGTTATCGGGACAGAAAGTGAATCTTAGCAAGTCATCGGTTTTGTTTTCTAGCCATATTGTTCACGATGAAAAGGTTCACTTGGCGACTAGAATGGGCATACAAATGTCTGTGGGAAAGGAAGATTGAAGAAATAGATTTTTTCATTTCTGAGGAACAGGTTGGCAAAGAAAACAAGAGGTTGGAAAGAAAAATTCTTATCCCAAGGGGAAAAAGAGGTACTTATTAAATTAATATTACAATCTATTTCAACTTATTTCATGTCTACTTTCTTATTATCTAAATCATTATGTGATGAATTAACTTCATTATTCGGCAATTCTGGTGGGGTAATAATGAAAAGGATAAAGGAATATGTTGGAGAAGTTGGAATGATGTCTATAAGAAGAAAGAGGATGGGGGTTTTAGGTTTCAAGAATTTAGAGTACATAATTATGCTATGTTGGTGAAACAAGGGTGGAGATTGTTACAGTGCCCAGACTCTTTTCTTGCATGATACCTTGAAGCCAAATACTTTCCTCATATTGATTTCTTGAATGCACCTTTGGGCTCTAAAGTATTTTATACTTGGAGATCAATTATGAAAGTTCTAGGTCTTTTAAACGAGGATATGCGATGGAGGGTAGGCAATAGTCAAAATATTTGAGTTTGGGGTAATCAATGGGTCCCTGTACATCATGGTTTTAAAATTATAACTCCCAATTTATTCTTGGAGCAGAATTTATATATGGGTGATCATATTGATACATCATCAACCACTTGGAAACTTGATATTGTTGTTGAAATTTATAATACTAGGGATAGTGAATTAATTTTGCAAATCTCTCTATCTTTTCCCTTTTTGGAAGACCCGTATGTGTGGCATAGTTGGGAGCCACCTAGGGTGTGTTAGGTCGAAATGATCCGCCTGGTATCTCTTAGCCCACAATAAATTTCAGTCCACTAAAGGAGATAGAATTGTGAGGCCTAAACTTAAATCATCATTGGGTATAAAATAGTTGGTCCAAAGAGGACAAACCCAACAAACTCCACATTGACCACAACTCAAGGTAATTAGACCAACATGACTCGTCGGAGTCAAACTTCACTAACATGAAGCAAGTCCCTGTTAGTATATGCCCTAAGACCAATTGACTCACATTTATGATTTATGAAGCATGTATTTTTGAATTGTATTTTATGCTCTTGGTCATCAAGTATGTGACTTGATAGTAAAACCCTTATAGCTAATAAAATACTATTCTTATTTGTCCCTAGTTTATTACATCTTGTAAACTAGTGTGAAGTTGATTGATGGTCAAGTTTTACTGATCATGAATATGAGATATAAAATCAATTCATAAATACATATTGAGAACATTGTATTGGACATGACCCAAAGAGAAGAAGAAATATTGCATGGGTTTAAGTTATAAGGATTTCTTCTTAGTTTTATATTTGGTGTCCTTCGACCTAATGTTTCTAATGTTTCTTGCATGGGGAGAAAAATATGTTTTGACATAGTCAAACATCACTTTTAATTAGGTGATCATTATGATTATTGGTTGGCTTATTTTCTCATCATGGCTTGAATATTGGAGATAGTGAAAGGGATTTGTCCCTCTCTTTTTAGAGAGAGATATCCATGGGCCCCTTAATAAGGAAGACTGGAAAATATGCATGGCCATGCTCAAATAAGTATTAATAAGGTGTTATTAATATTATTTGTTGGAACAGTCTGTCTGGTGATCAAGTAAATGGTTAATTAAGTTTTATAAGGATGACTTGATCCATGCCTTATACTTAATTAGGATATCGTGTGACAAAAGGACTAAATATTAAATCTGATGCTAGGTTATTATTACATTTACTTAACTTGGGTAAGCATAATGTCTTGCTAGAGGCCGCTTATGTTTTGTGAATAAATGTCTAGGAAACTTTTTCATTCACTACCAACGTTAAGTGAACCTACAAGGTCACACACATAGACGATCTTGTGAGCATAATGTCCACGTTCAATGAATCTAGATTGTGTCCAGATTCGTTGAACATATACAAAAAGGGAATCAAATTCCATATTGTATTTTCTGGTAGGTTAATAAGTAATTAATTTTATTTAATCGAATAAATGAAATTAATTACTTAATATTACTCATCCAACCGTTGGATGATTATGGGAATAGACGGATGAGATTAAACTATCATTAGATGACAGTTAGGGTTTTGATATTGGCAGCTATAAAAGGTTATGTTAACCTTTTCTTGGTAGCCGTCCTTTATCTGACTAAAGAAAAAAAATCCTAAACCCTAGAACGGCGATATAGTATCTAGCCTCCTCTCTCCGAAATACGACCGATTATCAGACAGTCAGGATTAGTTCTGAACAGTTTTCAGAACACAGAAGGGGCTAGCATCCCGATCGCTTGCAGAGGAGTTCGTCGCGTGGATACCAGTAGAGGGCAAAGCGTACAAAGCAGCGCCTCCACAACCAACAATCAAAACATTAAGGTAATTTCTATCCAATCGGTTTTTCTAGTATGTGCAGATCCTGTTGTGGATTTCTGTAGTTTTATTTTACTTTGTTTTTGCCTACGGATTCCAACAGTCCCCGCAAAGATCAAATTGATCAGTAGTCACAATCTTGGTACCAAATTCAGCAGGATTATCCTTAGTGTTAATCTTGATGACATCATAAATACCATTTTAGTGAACTTTTCCCTATTGAAATGATACTTAACATCAATATGCTTAGTTCTTTCATGATAAACCAAGTTTTTACACAAATGCAAATAGCTTTGACTATCAGTGTAAATGATAACTTTAGATTGCAACAACTACAGCTTAGATAAAAGCACTTGAAGCCAAATGGCTTCCTTAGTTGCCTCAAAGGTAGTAATATACTCAGCCTCAGTAGTTGAAAGCGCAACTACAGATTGAAGTTGGGATTTCCAAAAAATGCTATTACCAGCAAGAATAAAGAAATATATCGTTGTGGATTTTCAAAAATTTTTATTGGTAGCAAAATCAGAATCACATAAGTAACCAGATCGAACGTTTTAGTCCAGTTATAATAGTATAAACGTATAAGAGTCTCATTCAAGTACCTCAATAGCCATTTAAGAGCATCCCAATAGTTCGTGCCAGGGTTGGACATGAACATGCTAAGAAGGCTTATGGAATAGGTTATATCAGGTCTAGTGGAGATCATAGAGTACATAACTGATCCTACAACCATTTTATGAGGAATGTTCGCAATATTTTTGTTCTCATTTCCAGTGTTGGGATAGGCTTTGGAAGAAAGCTAAAAGTGGCTAGTAAGAGGGTTACTAACAGGCTTACACATGTCCAGAGAAAATTTGGAAACAATTTCTTTCAGAAAAATTTTTGGGATACAAACAAAGAATAATTATATCTATCCTATCAATGTTTATGCCAAGGATTCTAGAGGCAAAACAGAAATCTTTCATATCAAATTCTGATTTTAGCAAAAATTTCATCTTTACAATATTTTCTTTATATTTGCAAGAAATTAGCATATCACCGACATAAAACAGCAAGTAAATAACATTGTAAGCATTATCACCACAAAAATAAAGGCCACTATCATAATTGCTTTTAACAAAACAAGATTTAATCATAAAGGAATCAAACCTTTTGTACCACCGTCTAGGTGAATGTTTGAGTCCATACAAGGACTTTTTCAAAAGACAAGCTATGTTATCTTTACCTTTTACCTCAAAATCGGGAAGTTGTCGTATGTAAATTGTTTCATCTAATTCGTCATGCAAGGAAGTATTTTTGACATCTTACTACTCAAGTTCCAGATCAAATAATGAAATAGCATGATTCTAATCGTTTTGTATTTAATGATGGGAGAAAAAATTTCATTAAAGTTAACACCTTCAACTTGTGAAAAAACTTTTGCAACAAGTCTAGCTTTAAAACATGGAGGTTCATTAACCGATTCAGATTCTTTGATTTTGAAAATCAATTTACAATCAATTAACTTTTGCTTAGAAGGTTTAGGAACAAGCACCCAAGTTTTATTCTTATACAAAGAGTAATTAGTACTCTTAATAACATGCATCCACAAAGAGTAATTATGACTCTTAATAACATCAAAAAAACACAGGTTCTTTTTCTTCAACAAAAGATGCAGCAACAAATTAATATGACACAATATATGAATACTCATATCTATCGGGTCGCTTGGATGTCCTTCTAATCCTATCCTTAGTTAATTGAAAATCATCAAAAGCATGTGTTTGTTCTTCGGGATGTTCCACATCACTGTCAGAACTTTCTGACTCAGGCACAACATCTTCAGGTGTAGAACCTGGGTTATTCGATTCATTACTCGTTTTAGGTGTGTGTGATTGGAAGTGTGAACAGAGGTGTCGTCCACCACAATGGAAACATTCCCAACTAAGGAAGAATCAGTAGTATTAATAGGATCAGTAAGGTGTAAGACATGGCATGTCAAGCTCATTGAAAACTACATCCCTACTAATAACTACCCTCGCCCCTGGTTCACCTCTAAGTCATATATTATAACCATTAACTCTACTTGGATAACCTATAAACATACCCTTCTTTGACCTAGGATCAAGTTTCCCTTCCTTTTATGTAAAAGTAGCACACCTAAAAACTCTAAGGTTGGACAAATTTGGTGATGCACCGGACTACAATTCAATGGGTGTTTTAAAATTAATAGTAATGAAAGGGGACCTATTAATCAAATAAACAGTTGTACTTACAACTTTACCCCAAAAAGGTTTAGGAATGCCAGAAGATACCATGTGACACTTAACCTTATCTATGATGGTCCTATTCATCCTCTCAACAACACTATTCTGCTGGGGATTATGCCTAACAGTTTTATGATGCATGATGGCATGAGATGCACATAAATCATCAAACTTTTTGTTGCAAAATTCCAAACTGTTATCCACTCTTATAAATTTCCATTTTTTACCTGTTTGATTTTCAGCAAAGACTTTCCATTCATTGAATTTTTCAAAAGTTTAATCCTTAGTTGTCCAAAGAAAAACCTAATCTAGAAAAAATCATTCACAATGGAAAGAAAGTAGACATTACCACCATAAGTGGGTTCCTTTTCAGGACTCCATAAACCACAATGCACATAATCAAGTACAACAATGGACTTCTATGTGCCAATAGAAAACTGAGTTTGTGTTGTTCACCAAGAACACAGTGATAACAAAAATATAAGCATTGATTTTGTTACTATTTAAAAGATTTTGTTAGTTCAAGCATTGCAAACCATTTTCACTGATGTGGCCTATACTCCTATGCCACAACACGGATGCTTCAGAAATATTTTTTGTAAACAATACAGATGATTCACAAACAATTTTACCAAGCAAAGTGTATAAGCCATTTTTCTTAAAATCTTTAAGTATGACCAAAGAACCTTTGCAAACACGTAAAATTCCATTTTCAGATTTGTAAGAATAATCGTTTGTGTCAAAAATGCCAAGAGAAATTAAATTTCTTTTAAGATTAGGAACATATCTAACATTTGTTTTCCTAGTCACATCATCATGCATTTTTATAAAAATGGATCCAATCCCTTTAACGTCACAGACCTCATTATTTCCCAAAAATACTTTTCCATAGTCAAGAATTTGAAAATTAGAAAACTAGTGTTTGTTTGGACTCAAGTGAAAAGTGCAACCAGAAAAAAAAAATCCACTCATCAGAAACATGTGAGGAAGAAGGGGTAGGGGACACTCACAAAACCTTAGAATACATTGAACTTCTATTCGATTCAAAATTTGTTTTGTTGTTGGTTTTATTGCTCCCGTTACCTTTCTTACCTTGTTTTTCCTCTCTGATTCGTTTAAAACACTTGTTTTTCACATCACCTTTTTTGCCACAGTAAAAACATTTGATTTTACCTTTACTTTTATCTCTAGATTTGGATCTTCCCCTACTCTTGGATCTGTTGTTAAAAGGTTCTCTCTTATCTACTCTCCCTCTCACGAAAAGGTTTTCACCGTAAGATTTATTTTCCTTACTAAATCTAAAACTTTAGATTTCAAAGCGTTTTTAACATCAGACCAAGTCAAATCGTCTAGGCCATATTTGATGACAGATTTTACGTCGTTGAAAGACTCAAGCAAAAAGTTTAACAAAATCACTGTAACATTTTCATAGGAAATCTTTTTACCAATATTTTATAGTTCTAAAATGATTTTGTTTAAATCATCAATATTTTAAGAAAATGATTTTGATGCACTCATTTTAAAACCAAAAAGCTTTTCTTTCAAATAAACTTTACTGGACAAAGAGTTTTCCAAATATAGTTTCTCAAGTTTTGTCCATATTTCAAAAGCAATATCTTTTTCATCGATTTCTCTTAAAACTCTGTCACTTAATTGCAAGGTGAGACTGCTATGAGCATCACCAAGTTTTTCAACTAACAAGACTTTGGATATCTATCAGGACCTAAAATAGTGAGTGCAGTTTTATTTTGAACCATAAAAACTTTCATTTTCTTTCTCCACATTATAAAATCAATTTGTCATCAAACTTTTCGGTTTCGATTTTGAGATTAGACATGATGCACACAAAAAGATTAGACACAAACTGAAGATGAAAAACCAGTGTAGAGACAGAACTAAAACAAAGCCACAAAGACACTTATATCCCAAGGACAAAATAAAGTTACCACCAGAAGTGACAAAACCAAGAATCACAGGAAACAGATATCAGCAATTAAAAGCTAATTATCAAACAGCCCAACAGAGATAAATAAGTAGAAAATACCTCCAATGTTACATATCTAATTTTAATAAATTGTTTTAAAAAATAAAAGGTGTGAGTCTCAATAGGACTCAAGCCAAGCTTGGGTTTAATATTTTGAAAATCACAAGTGTTAATCAACAGATTAACAACAAAGTACCAAATAGATCTGTAACAAAGGTATATATATAAGTATATCCGAGAGAGAAAAAGAAACTAGTAACAGTAGCAGAGAGAAAAAATATGAAGAAACCTGGATCTAAAATGATCAACAAGAAACCAAGAAATAAATGATCCAAGAGGGTAACTGAAATACTTCCCTGAGCAGAACTCTAAGGTTCGCGTCGGAATTCCTAAAGAAATTTATATTGGGTGACGAAAAAGAAAACCCACACCACAGGATGCAATTTTCTTTCAGTCCAAGTGCTATTCCACCACCGTCGCCGTCAGATTTGCGAGATACACGTCAGAAAATAGCGAAAGAGGCTCTAATACCAATGTGACAAAATATAGTGAACCAAATTAAACCTATCTCATAATCTATTACAACCAAATAGAATAAAGTTGCAAGAAAAATAAATTCCCTAGTCTATTACAAGATTTAAGAAAAATTTCTGCAGCAACAAGTCTTCAATTTGTGTGAGAAATATGAGAAGAAGGGAAGTAGGAATTTTTAACCCTCAGAAGATGAACCTCACAACAACACAAATCCCCTCTCTACAAACACCTCTCTATCTCCAAACTTTCTAAAAATCAGTCAAGTAACAAAGTACCGACAAGATCTTAATGGCGGCACAAGATGGAGAAAAGAATATAGAGGTCCTGGAGAGAAAAGAAGGCTGCCAGATTTTCTCCCAAGAGAGAGAGTCGACTGCAACAAGAGAAGAGAGGAGAGTGTTCAAAATGAGATATTAGGACACAAGTAGGAGAAAGAGAAAAATAGGGAGCCATCTGGGACGAGACGGGGCGGGCCGAACCGACCCGTCCGGTATCTCTTAGCCCACAATAAACTTCAACCCACCAAAGGAGATATAGAGTTGTGGGGCCCAAACTTAAATCATCATTGGGTATAAAACAATTGGTCCAGAGACATTAATTGTGGGCACAAACCCAACAGGGATAATTTATTACTCACGGTTCTTTTTTCTCATGCAAATCTCGAAGGCAACTCGAGTTAGCTGCTCAGGAACAACAACTCGGGGTATTGATTTTCTTCGGCAACTCATGGTAGTAATTTTCTTCATATCAATTCCAAATCAAACTGGTGAGCAGCCATTTTCTTCATATGATTTTGTATGTTCGCCAATTGATTTTGTGAACAAATATAGTATATGGGTTTGTGATTATGACTTCACCAGATGCAACGTATTTCGTTATTACAATGCATTTCACATCAAAGCTGGGAAGTCTTCAATTCTAGAAAAATTTGTGAAGTTATGTGCGATGACAATTAGTTGGGAGCCTCCGAGAACACCAATAAACACTAGATTCTTGACTAATCTTCCTCACGGGCAATCTCGAATACAACATCTCAAGATTGTTTTTTCGCCTTGATTAGTATATTTCAAAATGTGCATTACTAGTTAATATTTACCTCGACAACTGTGTTATTCCTCTTTTCTCTTCCTAATCACTTTATGTAAAACTAACAAAACAACCTTCGAATCGGAACTTCTTTTAAAAGGGAATGTATACTACTCTCAATCAGGATAAAAAGATAGAATGATCTATCTCTTTGATCGGCTTAAAATAAGGGAAGTAATTTATTAATTAATTTTCCGCATTACATTATGTTTTCACAGTATGCAATTAATTTGCAACCTTTCAAAAAGTTACATTATCTTTACACTCCAAGATTTGAAGCACACCTATGGAACTCGTTTCTTTATGGGAACAACCCGAATTGCTTTAGGCACAACTTGCACCATTATGGGAGCTACCCGTGTCATCATGAGAACAACCCATAGTGTCACACGAACTACCCATATTATTACTTTACGAGGCTCATGCCCATATCACCACTTATGCTTAATTACTTGCGAGTTCTTTATTACGTTGAAATTCAATATTATGACCCTTAATTATGGTCTAATGTGTCACTCTTCTTGGAAGAGACTTGCAGCATTTGACATAACCATTACCAGACAGTACAGTCCGGAAGCTTGTAATGCCGATCAAGTCGGGGAATGTTTTCATATCTGGATGAAGCACCTAAAAGTTTTGGGGGAGCAGATCTATCTCAATACACACTCAGGCATATCTTCCTCGGGCAACACCCATGGTAGTGCTGTCAATTTTCACAGCCTTACCAATGGCCTTTCCCATAGCCATGAGGGTTTCTTTCTCAAAGAACTCTATCAAAACCTCTGGAAAGCGAACCCAGGCAAGCGCAAAAGTCGTTCTATAACAATTCAAGACAACAAGAAAGCAAAAAAAGGATAGCGATCGCTTTGGAAGCGTCACGGGGAAGGAAGATAGAAAGGTAACCTATGACACCGGGAAGTTACGCCTCCCGCCTCAACTTCGCGGATGGGAGGAGGGCGAGAGCTGAGCACGCATGCTCTATGCTTTTCCCCAGCTTGGTATGTTAACAAATTGGTCCACTACCGAAATGAGACTTCATAAATTCAGGGACTTGAGAATGGAACAAAAAATAGGGAGACTCAATCCTCTTCCAAAAAGAGATGCAGCTACGTTTAAAAGACAATTATCTCGTTTGCAAACATATCTGGGCGGGATTAAATACATGACAGGGTTACCCGATATTGTAATCTCAGGATGAACGCTGGCAGCATGCTTAACACATGCAAGTCGGACGGGAAGTGGTGTTTCCAGTGGCGGATGGTTGAGTAATGCGTAAGAACCTGCCCTTAGGAGGGGAACAACAGCTGGAAACGGCTGCTAATGCCCCGTAGGCTGAGGAGTAAAAGGAGGAATCTGCCCAAGGAGGGGCTCGCGTCTGATTAGCTAGTTGGTGAGGCAATAGCTTACCAAGGCTCTGCTTAGGGATCTGTGGGATGAGCAAAGAAGATCCATGAGGACGACTAGGCATTCATCAAGAGAGACATGAAGACCAACAGCCGAATGTGACATTTTGGACTAAAAAACGACCGACCGAACGAAGCTCTTTCTTTTTTTTGGCCATGTCGTGAAGTGAAATTGTATCGTATGTTAGTTAGAGAGGTTGGCAAATTACTACGATCTATAGATTCCCCATCTATATCCAATCCTAACAAGAATAGAAACGAGTAGCTTCCGGCTTATCTTCTAGTAGTAGTCTTTTTGCTTTCCATTTTTTTCTTCCAAAGAAGGGCGGGTTACTCGACCTGAAAAAGTTTTTCCTAATCCTTATGCAAACTGAGAAACAGTAATTTTCTTCACAATTGGGTTTGGGATCGATAGACTTACCGCACACAATGCCCGCCTAGGATACAGTCTTTCTCTGAGAAGTTGAGTTGCCGTAGGTGACGATGCCATTCCCATTGAATTGGATTTCCCTAAATCATTATTCCCCTTACCAAAAAAATGCTAGCGTACAGCGCTGCGAGGATTTCAAAGGAAAGGTAACCGTACCCGTATCGTCTCTGCAAGCTCATCAAACAGCGCTTTTTAGCTTTCTTCAGGATTTGGCCCAACTGTTCGGCAGATTTCCACGCGTTACGCACCAATTCGCCACTTTGTTCTCAACTCTTCTCACCTCCTGGGCAAGATAAGCTACCTTTAGCTAGGAGCCTCTTTTCCTTTTGCCTAGCTCCCCGAATGTCAATACTTTTTCGGAGGGGATAATGATGGAATATGGACTTTTGGGTCTTTAGGAAAGCCTTTTAGAGTCCCACATGAAAATTCCACAACTTTCCTTTACGGCATGTCTCTCTATAAAAGGAGGAATACTTTTTACCTTTTCTTGGTCTTTCTCTTAGTCTCTCATAAACTCTTGGGTCTTGCATATACTCTCTTACTCTCTTAAGACCAAGCCTCTAGACTTGGACCCAACTCTTAATAGTTCTTGCCTTTACTATTATTTTTTTATGATCTTGGCACTGAATTAAACATCGAAGCAGAAACAGGAGACTAGTCCCAACCTCCATCTATTTCTCACTTGTTATTGTCTTGCAGGCGAAGACCCAAAGGCAAAAATTTTCATCAGTATACCAGGCACAAATCCTCGTATCGTGCAAATTTCTAAATAGTGATCCGATTATTACTCTATCATCTCACATAAATAGTCTCACTTAAATAATAATAGTTAGATTTTGATGATATTCCAAAAAACGAAATTACCCGTACTGTTAATGCATTCGACAGAAACCACCTAAATGAAACTGATGTTCATTAGTAGAAACTTGTGACAGACCTAAAATAAATTTCAGAATATGAATGTGCTAAGAAATTTAGAGCGCAGATAAGAATAATATTAAATCCTTCAACTGATGTCCTTCTTATTAATTATAATCTAATATTTATAGTTCACAAAGTATCATAATTCTAATTAATTTAAAATTTCTAATCAAAATAAGATCCTAACCAATCACCGATAAGGAATACTGCTATAATAGTTACTATAATAGTACTAATTAAAAACATATCGGATATAAAATAATCTCTTATAGAATCTAACATAATTTAAGAGAATCACATGCTGATGTGATATCTCCAACACCCCCCTCAAGTTGGAACGTGCAAAATTGTATGTCCAAGTTGCTGCAGTTTTTCAATTTTTGGAATATGCAAATTGCACATCCAACTTGCACAATTTGTTTTTAAGCTTTTTTTCGTCAATAACGATAATCTTCCACCATCCATCGCTGTGGTCTTTACCATCACTTGCTGTCTCTATGATTTTTGTCATCAATTGTTGTCGATGTAGTTCTTCCAACAGTCGTAATCGTTGTGATCTTCTTCCATAAATTGCAGTCATTGTGGTCTTCTTTCATCAGTCGAAATGGCTTTTGTCATTCATCGTCGAAAATTTCTTTGATCACTTTAGAGTTTCTTCAATAAAACATCCATCAATTCCAATTTCAATTTCTAAATTTAGGCGCTTCAAGAGGAGACTTGAATATGATTTTTAAAAAAATTATGTCCTAAACTTTTATTGAATCAAATTAGAAGAAATACTAAAAACGTAAAAAAAATAAAAATTAAAAAAAACTTGTTTAAAATGAACGAAAGGAATTGTTCAAGCTGAATGAAAAGAGAATAAAGTCATAGATATGGAAGACTTTTTTTCTTCTTCTTCTTCAAACCTAGCTCTGACACCATGTTAAAAAATTTAGGGTGCAGAAAAGAATAATATTGAATACTTCAACTAATGTTTTTTTAATTAATTATAATCTAATATTTACAATTTATAAAGTATCCTAATTATAATTAATATAAAATTTATAATCAAAATAAGATCCTAACCAATAATTGATAAGGAATACTGATAGAGTCAATTTTTAGCACAAATAAACACCTTAAGTTTTAATTATTAGCCTTTGAAAATATTTTATTTATTTATTAGTCATAATTATTATATTTAATTTATTTTATTTATCTTTGTGCAGATTTCTAAAAAAAAAGAATGAAAAATAAATATTCCATATTAAATTTGGTAAAGGGAAGCTGCAGTATTTGAATCCTTTAATGATTAGGATTAGAACTTTAGTAGAATCCTTTAAGGATTAGGATTTTGCTTCTCTTTTGTCTATATATAGAAGAGCCACACAAGAAGAGAGGAGGAGAAAAAAGAGAGAAGAGCTGCAGCGACTTTCAATTGGAGAAGAAGAAAGCCATGATCTACTCCAAGAATTGGTTCCTTCTTTCCCTTTAGCCATGAACTAAATTTATTTTTAGAATCTTGATGAAACTCTAGACATGCGACTTTGGTTTATTTTATTTTGGGAGATTTATTCTATTATTTATGTGATTACATATTTTGGGATGTTTATTGGTTTGATTCAATTAATTCTTTGTGATTGTTCTTCTAGAATAATTATTTGGGTTAATTGATATTTTTATCCATGCTTGATTCTTGTAGTCTTGAGTATGAGAGATATGTAATTTTTGCAAGTATATTGTGAGTTTTAGAATTGAATAGTTCATGCTAATTTTAGATGATTTATGTCATAGGAATGAATAAGTCATGCTAATGGTTAGATGGATTATGTCATGCATTTAAACACAATATATTTCTTTAGTGGATCAAAGCTTATAGCCTAGATCACCACATAAAAGTTTAATCTTTTCTCTTAAATAAAATTAAATCATTGTTATATAGGTTAGTGGTGGATTCAAGGTTCTAAATCATCTTCTTTGGTTAATCTCCTGTTAGTTTCAGTTTATTTATTTTATTCATTAGTTTTAATTAATTTAGGAATAATAATAAAATCTCATTCTTCTTTTTATAAAATTAATTTAGGAAGATTATAATTTTAGTAGTTAAGCTTTTCTCTGTGGTTCGATACCCTTATACTTCCGTATTACATTGATCTTGTGCACTTGCGAGTATTGGGTTTAAAACTTAGTTAGAAAATCCCGATCAAGTTTTTGGCGCCGTTTCCGGGGAGAGGTTAAATTAATTGCTTTTGTTATTGCCTCCGAAATTTGTTAGTATTTTTTTTATTCTACTTTTATTCTTGAAAAAAAAAATATAAAACTTTTTTTTTTTTTTGTCTTCAACGTTTTTTTTTATTATTATTTTTTTATTTCATTATTTGATAGTTTATTCATCATTATTATTTGTGGTAATTTTTTTTATTTTTTGAATTTGTTTATTAATGCATGGTGGTCGTTCGTTCTCTGTTGATTTGAAAGAATTTGATCCTGAGATAGAGCGTACACTTAAGGCACTTAGAGCACAAGGAAAAATTACTAACACTTGTGAGGTTAAAATGGCTGAAAATCCACGAGCATTAAAGGAGTATTTTACTCCTAACACTTATGGTTAAAATGGCTGAAAATCCACGAGCATTAAAGGAGTATTTTACTCCTAACACTTATAATTCACCAATAGGTAATAGACTACCTGAAATTGAGGCTAATCACTTTGAAATCAAAGCTTCTACTATTCAAATGTTGCCATCTTTTTATGGGCTTGATTCTGAAAATCCTTATAAGCATATTGATGAGTTTTTAGAAATTTGCTCTACTTTTAAACTGCCTAGTGTAAGTGATGATGCTATTAGATTACGTCTTTTTCCTTTTTCTTTAAAGGATAAGGCTAAACATTGGTTGCACACGCATGAGAGAATAGGTACTTGGGCTGAGATGTCTAGGGAATTTCTAAAAAAATATTTTCCTATGGGTAAACTTACAAGGTTAAGGAGAGAAATCACTACTTTTTCCCAACAAAATAATGAACAATTTCATGAGAGTTGGGAGAGATTTAAAGAACTTTTTCATAGTTGCCCTCACCATGAAGTCCCTAAATGGCAGCAAATATAAAGCTTTTATTCAGGATCAGATAAGAGAAACCACCAAATGGTTGATTCCTCTTGTGGTGGTACCTTTCTTCATAAAACTGCATATGAGACATGGGATTTATTTGAAAATTTGAGTGATAATTCACAACAACACGCCACCTCCTCACGAGTAGGTACATCTAGGAAAATAGGAAATAGAGGATGTTGGAATCCGTGGGCAAAAACAAAGTAAAATAAAACTACGGAAATCCACCAACAGGATCTGCATATACTAGAAAAACCGATTGGATAGAAATTACCTCAATATTTTGATTGTTCGTTGTGGAGGCGCTACTTTGTACGCTTCGCCCTCTACTGGTATCCACGCGATGAACTCCTCTGCAAGCCATCGGGATGCTAGCCCCTTCTGTGTTCTGAAAACTGTTCAGAACTGATCCTGACTATCTGGTAATCGGTCGTATTTCGGAGAGAGAAGGCTAGATACTATATCGCCATTCTAGGGTTTAGGGTTTTGTTTTTCTTTAATCAGATAAAGGACGACTACCAAGAAAAGGTTAACATAACCTTTTATAGCTGTCATTATCAAAACCTTAACTGTACTTGATGACCAAGAGCATAAAATACAATTCAAAAATACATGCTTCATAAATCATAAATGTGAGTCAATTGGTCTTAGGGCATATACTAACAATCTCCCACTTGCCCTACCACTAATTTGACATGACTCTCAAACCCATTGACCTAGTATGACTCTCATGCTTAAGTTGTGGGAGTGGCTTTGTCAATGGATCTGCGACATTGTTATTGGTGTCTACTTTGCAAATTTTAACATCTCCACGCTCAATAATTTCTCAAATGAGATGGAAACGCCTGAGAATATGTTTGGATCGTTGATGAGATCTAGGTTCCTTAGCTTGTGTAATGGCTCTTATATTATCACAATATAGGTCCACTGGGTTCACAATGCTAGGAATTACAGCTAGTTCTGTGATGAACTTTCTGATCCAAACTGCCTCCTTGGCTGCATCAGAAGCAGCCACATACTCAGCCACTGTAGTAGAATCGGCCACGGTATCTTGCTTTGAACTCTTCCAGCTCACAGTACCTCCATTCAAACAAAACACAAATCCAGATTGCGATCTTAATCATCTACATCAGTCTGAAAGCTAGCATCCGTGTAAACATTTACAACAAGTTCTCCTTCCTGACCTCCGTAGATCAAAAACATCTCTTTAGTCCTTCTTAAGTACTTGAGAATGTTTTTTACTGCAGTCCAATGCGGTTCACCAGGATTTGACTGGAATCTGCTAGTCATGCTTAATGCATACGAGACATCGGGGCGAGTGCATAACATGGCGTACATGATAGATCTAACTACAGAAGCGTAAGGAATCTTACTCATGCGTTCTGTATCCTCCCTTGTGGTAGGACTTTGAGACTTACTGAGTTTAACGCCATGTGACATTGGCAAGAATCCTCTCTTAGAATCTTGCATACTGAACCTTTTCAGTACCTTGTCAATATATCCACTCTGACTTAGGCCAATAAGCTTTTTAGATCTATCTCGATAGATCCTAATGCCTAGAATATAGGCTGCTTCGCCTAAATCTTTCATTGAAAAACACTTCCCCAACCAATTTTTTACACTTTGCAAAGTGGGGATGTCATTCCCAATTAACAAGATGTCATCGACATAGAGTACTAAGAAGACTACTGCATTTTCTGTAACCCTTTTGTAGATACAAGGTTCATCATCATTCTTGATGAAATTGAATTCTTTAATTTCTTCATCAAAACGAAGATTCCAACTTCGAGATGCTTGCTTCAAGCCATAAATGGATCTTTGAAGTTTACACACTTTACAAGAATTCGAAGGATGAATAAAACCTTCAGGTTGTGTAATATACACATCCTCTAGTAGATTTCCATTAAGAAAAGCAGTTTTAACATCCATTTGCCATATTTCATAATCATAATATGCTGCAATGGCAAGTAGAATTCTAATTGACTTAAGCATTACAACTGGAGAAAAGGTTTCATCATAGTCTATACCATGAGTTTGTCTATACCCTTTTGCTACCAATCGTGCTTTGTAAGTGTGCACATTGCCATCCATGTCAGTTTTCTTTTTGAAAATCTATTTACACCCTATGGTCTTACAACCTTCAGGTGGATCAATCAAAGTCCAAACTTGATTATCATGCATGGATTGCATTTCTGATTTCATAGCCTCTAGCCATTTGCTAGATTCAGGACTATGAATAGCATCTTGGTAGGAATTAGGTTCACCTTGATCAATAAGATCAATATTATGATCCTCAGTCACAAGAAATCCATATCTCTGTGGTATCTGAGAAATCCTACTAGACCTTCTTAGCCCTTGTGTCAAAGGTTCAGGCTCAGTATGAATACGTGAGTCCAACTGAGTATCCATACTCGGTTCGAAATGGTCTGCTCGTCCCTTGAGCTTCTTCAAGATGGATTCTACTCCCATCGACTCTTTTGGAAACGAATTCCCTTTCAAGAAAATTCCGTTCCGAGCAACAAACACTTTGTTTTCAGATGGAAGATAAAAGTAGTATCCTTTAGTTTCCTTAGGATATCCCACAAACATACACTTATCAGATTTGGGTGCTAGTTTTTCAGATAATGATCGCTTCACATAAGCATCACATCCCCAAATTTTGAGAAATGCTAAACTAGGTTGTTTCCTGGTCCCATATCTCATACGGTGTCTTCGAACGACTTTAGATGGAACTCTATTTAATATGAATGCAGCAGTTTCTAGAGCATAACCCCAAAAAGAAATTGGAAGATCTGTTTGACTCATCATAGATCGAACCATATCCAATAGAGTTCCATTTCTGCGTTCAGACACACCATTCCATTGTGGTGTTCCTGGTGGAGTTAATTGTGATAATATCCCACAATTTTTTAGATGTTCGTCAAACTCTTGGCCTAAGTATTCACCACCTCGATCTGATCGAAGTAATTTGATACTCCTTCCAAGTTGATTCTGTACTTCATTTTGAAATTCCTTAAACTTTTGAAAGGAATCAGATTTATGTTTCATTAGATAGACATAACCATATCTACTGAAATCATCTGTGAATGTAATGAAATACTGAAAACCTCCTCTGGCTTGTGTGTTCATTGGCCCACATACATCAGTATGTATAAGTTCCAATAAATTAGTAGCCCTTTCACTTTGCCCTATAAATGGACTTTTAGTCATTTTTCCCAATAAACAAGAATCACATTTTTCATAAGACTCAAGGTCGAATGAAGATAAAAGTCCATCTTGATGGAGTTTTGATATGCGTTTCTCATTTATATGGCCCAAACGACAATGCCAGAAGTAAGTTTGATTTAAATCATTAGATTTAAATTTCTTTGTATTTATGTTATAGATGGGCTTACTAATGGAATCATGTAGGTTAAGAATGTAAAGTCCATTACATAAAGAGGCATCCCCATAGAAAATACCATTTTTATAAATAGAACTTTTACCATTCTTAGTATTAAACTCAAAACCATCAATATCAAAACAAGAAACTTAAATGATGTTCCTACTCATAGCAGGAACATAAAAACAATCTTTAAGTTCAATTATAAGCCCAGTAGGCAAAAGTAAATCAAATGTCCCTACAGCTACAGCAGCAACTTTTGCTCCATTTGCAACTCATAGGTCCACCTCTCCCTTTGCCAAAGATCTACTCCTTTTGAGTCCTGCACATTTACACAAATGTGAGCTCCACATCCGGTATCTAATACCCATGAAGTAGGAGTAGACATATTAATTTCTATAACGAAACTACCTGAAGCGGTAGTCTCACTGGCCTTTTGCTTCGTCTTTTCTTCCAAGTAGAGCCTGAAGCGGTAGTCTCACTAGCCTTTCGCTTCGTCTTTTCTTCCAAGTAGAGCTTGCCATTCCTCTTCCATTGACCAGGTTCATTACAGTGGAAGCAAGTCCCTTCCTTTGGTGGTTTAACCTTGGGCTTGGGCATCTGCTTGCCTTTACCCTTTTTGGCCATATCCTTTCCCTTTCCCTTTCCCTTGTTCTTCTTGAACTGCCCTTTCTGAACCATCAGAACATTAGGAGTAGACTTCCTAATGTTTTGTTCAGCCTGCTAGAGCATCCCTTGCAATTCATTTATGGACTTTTCCATATTATGCATATTAAAGTTCATGACAAACTGATCATAGTCAGAGGTCAAAGAGGCGAAGATCATATCAGTAGCCAAGTCATGACTTACAGGTGCTCCAAGTTTTTCAAGCTGATCAAAATACCCTTTCATCTTAAGGACATGAGCACTAACTGAAGTGCCAGGGGTCATTTTATAGCTATACAACGCCTTAGTGGTAAGATATCTCTCTTGACGTGCCTGCTCTTGGAACATTTCCTTGAGCTATTTTATCATCTCATAAGCCTCAACTTCCTCGAATTGATTTTGCAACTCAGATTCCATCGTGGCCAACATGAGACATGTCACATCGTTAGAATCATCCTTGTGCTTACTATAAGCATCCTTTTCGACTCTAGGGGCATTGTTAGCTGGTTGGTTAGGGATAGGGTTCTCAAGTACATATAGCTTTTTTTCTTGTTTAAGGACAATCCTTAAATTTCGTGCCCAATCAAGAAAGTTAGTCCCACTAAGCTTATTCTTTTCAAGCACGGATCGCAACGATGTGTTTGAATTGTTTGAGGCCATTATCTACATAGAATTTGCAAAGTAAAATTAAATAAATGAAGCATTAAATTTTCCCTGAAATATTCAACACTTGATATAAATCATGGGTATAAAAATTCATTTTATTCTAATCATAAGTAAGCTTTGGCTTAACACCCATAATTAGAGAAAAATGTATTAATGGGATTTACATCTACATGTACCGGCAAAATCCCATATGATGTCCTAGGCTCAAAACCGTTTTGATAGCCTAGTTAAGCCAAACCATTCCAAGCATATGGAAATCACCATTTTCCATCTTCCCCTACTTAGGTAACTATTTATCTCTTGCTTTGGCAATGAGACAAAATGATGATCCAAGCATGGAGAAGTGCTTATGTTCATGGAAGGCATTTTACGACTTAATTTTTTTTTTTTTTACATGGTTTCAAAAACCTTCTTCCTTTTTATTTGTATATTATTTCACAAAACATATATAAAAAATAAAAGGAAATAAACTAAACATCACATGCATAATATATATACATCAAATAAAACGTGTCATAGCATGGCCCCAATCCTATATTGACTTCCACGAGCCTCATGGAAGTCAAAGGTCAATCTAGGTAAGTTTTCATCTCCATGAGCTTGCCTCCAATGTCTTGGCCTTCTAATCTTGTTACATAGGACAGAAAACATACATAGGAATAGGAAATAAATTTAACCTATTCTAGTAAAGCTTGATAATATTACATCAACGAAAACAACGACACACAAGCCATATTTAAAAACATACAACCCATTAACAAAATAAGCCAATCAATCACAAGAGGTAAAGGGCCATGCTATGCACCATGCATCTAAAGATAGGAAGAAACATGCAACAAAAAAAAAAAAAAAAAAAAAAAAAAAAAAAAAAGAGGGTTTCGGGGCGAAGTCCCCGGAAGAAAACGGCGGTCCCGGAAAGAAAAACAATTTTTCTTTCTAACTCATTAAATGAGTTATTGCCGTCATAAACCCTAAAATCATGCCGCCAGAAATTTTGTTTAACAGTTAAACATTAAATCATGTGATTCTGCATATTAGTTTAACAATTAAATTGCACAGATTACAGACTGTACACCAAACAATTTGGCAGTAACAACATTCTGTTTAATTAATCGCATTAATAAGTTAAACAGAATATGATATATTCGAATCCTATAATTCAATTTACTCTGATTATTACACTAATCAGAAACCTTACTATAAGGCCGATTGAAAACAACACATGTAATCAAAGCGGTAACAGATAAAATCAGTAAAACTAGTATGTACGAGGTTCTGATACCACTGTTGGAATCCGTAGGCAAAAGCAAAGTAAAATAAAACTACGAAAATCCACCAACTGGATCTGCACATACTAGAAAAACCGATTGGATAGAAATTACCTCAATATTTTGATTGTTCGTTGTGGAGGCGCTGCTTTGTACGCTTTGCCCTCTACTGGTATCCACGCGACGAACTCCTCTGCAAGCGATCGGGATGCTAGCCCCTTTTGTGTTCTGAAAACTGTTCAGAACTGATCCTGACTATCTGGTAATAGATCGTATTTTGGAGAGAGGAGGCTAGATACTATATCGCCGTTCTAGGGTTTAGAGTTTTGTTTTTCTTTAATTAGATAAAGGACGGCTACCAAGAAAAGGTTAACATAACCTTTTATAGCTGTCAATATCAAAACCCTAACTGTCATCTAATGACAGTTTAATCTCGTCCGTCTATTCCCATAATCATCCAACGGTTGGATGAGTAATATTAAGTAATTAATTTCATTTATTCGATTAAATAAAATTAATTAATTATTAACCTACCAGAAGATACAATATGGAATCTGATTCCCCTTTTGTATATGTTTAATGAATCTGGACACAATCTATATTCATTGAACGTGGACATTATGCTCACAAGATCGTCTATGCGTGTGACCCTGTAGGTTCACTTAACGTTGGCAGCGAATGAAAAAATGTCCTAGACATTTATTCACAAAACATAAGCGGCCTCTAGCAAGACATTATGCTTACCCAAGTTAAGTAAATGTAATAATAACCTAGCATCAGATTTAATATTTAGTCCTTTTGTCACACGATATCCTAATTACGTATAAGGCATGGATCAAGTCATCCTTATAAAACTTAATTAAACATTTACTTGATCACCAGGCAGACTGTTCCAACAAATAATATTAATAACACCTTATTAATACTTATTTGAGCATGGCCATGCATATTTTCCAGTCTTCCTTATCAAGGGACCCATGGATATCTCTCTATAAAAAGAGAGGGACAAATTCCTTTCACTATCTCGAATAGTCAAGTCGTGACGAGAAAATAAGCCAACCAATAATCATAATGATCACCTAATTAAAAGTGATGTTTGACTATGTCAAAACATATTTTTCTCCCCATGCAAGAAACATTAGGTCGAAGGACACCAAATATAAAACTGAGAAGAAATACTTATAACTTAAATCCATGCAATATTTCTTCTTCACTTTGGGTCATGTCCAATACAATATTCTCAATATGTATTTATGAATTGATTTTATATCTCATATTTATGATCAGTAAAACTTGACCATCAATCAACTTCACACTAGTTGATGTAATAAACTAGGGACAAATAAGAATAATATTTTATTAGCTATAAGGGTTTTACTATCAAGTCACATACTTGATGACCAAGAGCATAAAATACAATTCAAAAATACATGCTTCATAAATCATAAATGTGAGTCAATTGGTCTTAGGGCATATACTAACAGAGGAATGTTTGAAGTTTCTCAAAATGTTGATCTTTCTGTGAAAGTTGATGCTTTATCTAAAAAATTTGATCAATTATTAGCTTTGAATACATTGCCTACTAATTCTACTAATGTGCAAAGTGTTTGTGCAATTTGCTCTAGTCCTTCTCATGTTATCTATGACTGTCCTAGTGCTTCACTATTTCTAGAATTTGTGCAGGAACAAGTCAATGCAGCCCAAGGATTTCACAGACAGAATGGCCCATATTCAAACACGTACAATCCAAGCTGGAGAAATCATCCTAATTTCTCCTGGAGGCAACAAGGAGGGGAAAGTTCAATTAGGCCAATAACAATATCAACAAAATAGACAATCTGGTATGACTACAATCTCAAAGGTATGTACCTCCTCATCCTCCTCAAAGTGGAAACTCTATTTTTGAAGAAAAAGTATTATCTTCTTTGAAAGGTTTAGAATCTATGACATAAATTCTAGATTCACACACCCAATCTATTGCTAAGTTAGAAACTCAAATAGGGCAACTAGCTAATGCAATAAGTAGAAGAGATAAGGGTAAGCTTCCTAGTCATCCAATAGAGAATCCTAGAGCTAATTACCCTGAGCAAGCTAAAGCTGTAATTACTATTAGAAATGGGAAGTTGGTAGATAATAAAGTAGGGGAACCTATTAAAGATAGTGATTCAAATAATAATGAAACCAAGGGAATTTCTATGACTAAAATTGAAAGGAAGATAGAGAAGGAACTATCTTCTTCCTCTAATTTTAAGACTCTAGAATCATCTCCTACGACTTCATATAAACCGAAGGTTCCTTATCCAGAAACTTTATTGCCACCCTCACATCTTAGAAAGGATAATAAAAGGGAAGATATTTTAGAAACTCTAAAACAATTTAAAATTAATCTTCCACTTTTAGAGGTTATTAAGCAAGTCCCATCCTATGCAAAATTTCTTAAAGACATGTGTACTTTTAAAAGAAAATCTAAAACCAGTGTTTCTAAGAAAATCTTCCTAACTGAACAGGTGAGCTCAGTTTTGCAATATAACACTCCACCTAAATATAAAGATCTTGGTGTCCCTACTATCTCATGTCTTATTGGTAATCATAAAATAGATAGGGTACTCTTAGATTTAGGTTCTAGTGTTAATTTGATTCCATACTCTGTTTATGAAGAGTTAGGATTAGGAGAATTGCAACCAGCTGATATGACCTTACAATTAGCTGATAGGTCTATCAAGGTACCTAGGGGAAGGATAGATAATGTTCTAGTTCAAATTGATAAAGGTGTCTTCCCTGTAGACTTTGTAGTCCTAGATATGGAACCTGGTAGATCTTCTCAAAATCATATCCCCATTATTCTAGGTCGTCCCTTCTTGGCTACTGCTGACGCCACTATTAATTGTAGAACTGGGGTTATGGATGTCTCTGTAATGAATATGAGGGTTAGATTAAATATTTTGAAAACTTCTTCACAACCTTCTATAGAAGATAATTCTGATTGCTATTTGGTAGATGTAAATGATGAATTAATTGAAGAAACTCTACATTTAATGTGTTCAAAAGATTATACTTTTATTGAGAAAGAAAACCGTATCTGCACTGAAAATGTTAATTCTAATCTTGCCTGCATTGCTCCACCTGAAAACTCTTCTTTGATTGTGAATCATGAGCTTAATATGAGAGAAATAGATCCTGGCTGAATGCAAAAGAATTAGGGAGTTTGGCTGAAGAATTTAAAATTAGCGCTTTTGGGAGGCAACCCAAATTTTATTTTATTTATTTTATTTTTATATTTTTATTTTATTTTATTTTTTTATTCCACTTGATTGGTAGAAAGGTATGAAATGTTTGTTTTGTAGGGTAATAAAACAACTTATCATTATCATGGAGATTACAGAGATTGTTTACTACTCTTGCAGACATGCATTATTACTGCCTCTTCTACTAGGTTGTATTGTTCTTTTCTTTGTCTCTTCTCTACTCTTGGTACTCTTATCACATTGTGGACAATGTAGGGTCTAGGTATGGGGGAGAAGATGCTTTTATTCTTATATCTACTATTTTTTTAGTATTTTCATTTTTTTTCTCGTATTTCTTGTTCAATTATTTTTTTTTAATTTTATTTATTTTTCTACATTATTTTAAAAAAAATCAAAAATATGATTTCACTTAAAGGATGATTCTTTTTGAGTTCCTTTAAAAATGTCTTGCATGAGTTGAGAAAAGTACTTATTTTCTTGTTTTTAAGTAGGGTGACGGACATATGTTCTATATTTGTTATAACTTTTGCATGACTTACACTTGAGCACATGGGTTATTGTTAGTATTTACTAAATCCTTTACATTATTTTTGAGTTACATAAAGTTGATGAATCTCTTCCCTACATTCTAGAACTTACTTGAGTACCTCTTGAGGCGAAATAGAAAGGTTTTCTCGATTTAACTCAGAGACGATGGTCATAGGCCTTCTTTGAATCGTTTGTGCCTTTCAAGCTTACCAAATCTTATGATTTTTTTTTAGTACCCTTTTTTAGCCTTAAATCCTATTTTCTTTCTTTAAACTACTTAAATACTAACCCTTAATCTTGTAGAGAGCTTAATGTAAACTTCTAACTTGTGCTTCAATGGTGAGTAATTATTTTTTATGTTACGGAAAGAGAAGAAGTTATTTTGAAAAAAGGGAGAAGAAAAAAAATATATATATACATATGACTTGTGGTGTTGAAAAAAAAAATGTATTGAGCTGAAAAAAAAAAGGAAAAAGACAAAGAAATAAAAGTCGATACATGATTGTTACAAGTTATATGGTGCAAAGAAAAAAATTCAAGAGGCCCGAATTTGTGAATATAAGAAAATGAAGGACCTTAATGATGAAATTTTGAGAAAAAGAAGATGGTAGTTGGTGAATGTATTACTGAAAAAGAGCAAAAACAAAGTTAGAAAGTTTGTCGAAATTTTAAAGTATCCATCTTCTTTGTAAGCTCTCTTTTCTTTGATTTTGAATTCCTTACCTTCGCTTGATAACCAATGCCCTAACCTTACATTACAAGCTTTAAAGTCCTACCTGATCTGAGTTGAGTTGAGAATCCTTGATTAGTGGAGAGAAGGTACGAAGAGTGAGCCTATGGAATGAACTCTTGCTGAGATTTGTTCTCTATGCGTAATTTGAAAATTTTGTTTAGTATTTATTTCATACTCTCTGATGACCACGATCACACATTACACAAGTTTTGCATTAGTTATGAGAGATAATTGAATACTTGTTTGTTTACTTAAGTTTAAAAATGAAAGGAAGAGTATTCGTCTTGATAAGTTTGAGATATTGATGGAGGGTACTTAATTTGGGCTATTCTCTATCTTTTCTAAGTTTGTTGTTTATTTTGACTTTGTGGGTACGTCATTTGCAAACCCTCACGAGACCATACTCGTCCACTAAGGGTAACTTAGGGGTTTAAAGGGCCTGTTGCACATGCTAAGTGCAATCGTGAGTCCTACGAAAGTGGCTAGTTAGTTTTTCTTTTTCTTTTTTTTATTTTTGCTTGAGGACTAGCAAAACTTAGGTGTGGGGGAGTTGATAGAGTCGATTTTTAGCACAAATAAACACCTTTAAGTTTTAATTATTAGCTTTTGAAAATATTTTATTTATTTATTAGTCATAATTATTATATTTAATTTATTTTATTTATCTTTGTGCAGATTTCTAAGAAAAAGAATGGAAAATAAAGATTCCATATTAAATTTGGTAAAGGGAAGCTGCAGTATTTGAATCCTTTAAGGATTAGGATTAGAACTTTAGTAGAATCCTTTAAGGATTAGGATTTTGCTTCTCTTTTGTCTATATATAGAAGAGCCACACAAGAAGAGAGGAGGAGAAAAAAGAGAGAAGAGCTGCAGCGACTTTCAATTGGAGAAGAAGAAAGCCATGATCTACTCCAAGAAATTGGTTCCTTCTGTCCCTTTAGCCATGAACTAAATTTATTTTTAGAATCTTGATGAAACCCTAGCCATGCGACTTTGGTTTATTTTATTTTGGGAGATTTATTCTATTATTTATGTGATTACATATTTTGGGATGTTTATTGGTTTGATTCAATTAATTTCTTTGTGATTATTCTTCTAGAATAATTATTTAGGTTAATTGATATTTTTATCCATGCTTGATTCTTGTAGTCTTGAGTATGAGAGATATGTAATTTTTGCAAGTATATTGTGAGTTTTAGAATTGAATAGTTCATGCTAATTTTAGATGATTTATGTCATAGGAATGAATAAGTCATGCTAATGGTTAGATGGATTATGTCATGCATTTAAATACAATATATTTCTTTAGTGAATCAAAGATTGTAGCCTAGATCACCACATAAAAGTTTAATCTTTTCTCCTAAATAAAATTAAATCATTGTTATATAGGTTAGCGGTGGATTCAAAGTTCTAAATCATCTTCTTTGGTTAATCTCCTGTTAGTTTCAGTTTATTTATTTTATTCATTAGTTTTAATTAATTTAGGAATAATAATAAAATCTCATTCTTCTTTTTATAAAATTAATTTAGGAAGATTATAATTTTAGTAGTTAAGCTTTTCTCTGTGGTTCGATACCCTTATACTTCCGTATTACATTGATCTTGTGCACTTGCGAGTATTGGGTTTAAAACTTAGTTAGAAAATCCCGATTAAATAATGCTATAATAGTTACTATAATAGTACTAATTAATAATATATCGGATCTAAAATAATCTCTAATAGAATCTAAGATAATTTAAGATAATCTAGGAGAGTGATATGCTATCTCTGACAGGATGCATGATCCTTAAGTTAGATGGTGCTTTTCTTGGAGGTAAAAATCTTTAGAAACACAATTTGATCCGAAACCTTGAGGGGGAAAAGAATATATACAATTTGACCGAAAGCAGACAAAAATTAGAAAGTTTTGAAGTCGGGGCTCTGCAACATAACATAATAATGTAGGTCTCATTGTCATCTAACAAATTTTCTTATGGGAGATTGATCATTACCCAATGATACAAAAAATATGAATATCCTTCAAGATTCTGACTTGAACCAATTACTTCCAAATTCAAGAATAAAGAATCGAGAAGCTCCATGAATACGAAAAATCTCAAAATGAAAGTAAAAGGGTTGTTGCCAGTGAAGATAAATACTACACATACACAACCTAAAAAAGCAATAAATTGAGATCATATACTTTGCATATACACATATAACTTTACGACCATGTAGATTTATTCAATTTATCATTTAGCTAAAATGGACAGTAAATGAAGTTTTTAGTGAGATATTTCTTGAAATACTGGCAATGCAGATGTTTCTTATCTGAATTCTCCATCTACCCATACAAAATTAACGTTTTACATATTATAAATGAGGTTCTGACAAATATTAATGATTTGGTTACTTCTATATTGTTTAAAAAAATTTTTATATTATTGGACATATTTACTATTACAACTTCGAATTAATATTACAATTAATCAGAATAATACAACGGAAAAATAAACAGCCTAACACTATTGCAAAGACAAACTCCTTTCTCCTCCTCCACCGTCGATTTGAGCCGATCGGAAATACTAGAAAACTACACAAACACCCGTTAACAAAAATAAAGGAAATAAACCAAAAGGGACCGAAAAACTTACCCACCGCCGTGGGTCGGTTCTGCCGACGGAAGAAACACAGTACCGAGACCGAGACGGCGCCGAGCAGCGGTGAGAGGTCACGAATGCGTCGAGGTGCCGGCGGCAAGCAGAAACGGCACAATCGATCTTAACTCGAGTCCCTCAATTCACAGGGCCTCAACCAAGAAAATGAATCACCGGTGTCTCCCTCTCTCAACCTTTCGGCTCTCTCTCTCAATTTTACCAAAAAAAGACGATCAGATGAAGACCGCCACAAGCCGTCGTTCACATTAAACGGAACGACACTACAGAAGACCAAAGGTCGGAGGAGAGCAACAGACGCGGCAAGCCGCGGTAAAGAAAGGGAAGAAGAAGAGACAGAGACAGCACTTGAAGAAGCAGAGGAAGAAAGAAGAAAAATAATAAAAGAGTCAGCTGTGTATTACCGAGGAGAGGATGAGAGGTTAAATAGGTGAAAGTCACAACAGGAGCCCGGGTTGGCTCGGCCCAGCCCGACATCTCTAACCAGTTCAAACCATCTTATCTTTCTATTGAGGTCCATTGGATCATCATAGGAAATTAATGTAGGCTGAAAAAATGAAAAATATTGGAATGAAAATAGCCCCAAATGCCTACACATATCATCATTTCAATTACAATTTGGAGGATTTAAACACCTATATATATCAAATGCAGGCTGCTCATTTGCAAGTATATTGTTGGTCTCTACTAAATCTAGGCCAGAATGAAAGTTCCTATGCTTGTAACAGCCCAAAAAGGAAAAAAATGATGGCATTATATCTGACATCTAGATCTAGAGAGATATCTTACTTGTGGGGAAAAAAATCAGCACACTTCTGTATAATCAACGCGTGCTTACCTTATCAATCACAATCACGCTGTTTTGTAGTATTTTCAAAGTACCATAATTTAGAGCCACAATCGAAAGTACTTAAAGTCAGCTAACCAAAATTTCAGTAAAATATAAACTTGATAACTTAATAAATAGAAAAATACCTACAACAAAAAATAAGGTAGAGATGGTATTCAAGATATCGAATAAAAGCATTTAATCTGAGTGTAAATTTAGTTCAGTTAAATATTGAAAAGCAAATGGAGACTTACATTATCTTTTGAGGGTCTCCTTAATCGCCAAGACCTCACCAAACATAATATTCACATCCTCGTTTTCATCAATGAATGCTTTAACTTCCCTATGGCTTTCAAATACACCAAAAAGTAAAGTGAAGCATAATACATTGTAAATTAGTTCATATTATAAATTCATTTGCCAGAAAGATAGTATCAAAATCAAACCTATGCCAACTAACAGAATCAGTAACAAACCTATGTTAATTTTCATTAGTCTTGAAAAGGATCTTTCATTACCAAAGAATACATCAAAAAACAAAGTGTACAGAAGCTATATCAATGACTATTATTGTTGGCCTATTGAGCCATTTTTCACATTTTTCATTTCACCCTTTCAGCCCTTTATCCCAATGATGAATACCAAGTGGGCCTCTTTAAGAGTGGAAGTGGGCTGGCAGGCATTGATGCCGGGCGGGCCGGGTTCAACCCAACCCGACCCAGGTGACTTGGTTATATATATTTTCTTTTCTCCTCAGCCTGCCCTAATCTCCTCTTCATTTTGCTTGAGCCGCCGCTGCCTCCCTAAACTCTCTCTGACCTTCTGTCTTCCCTCTCTCTCTTCTTTCGAACCGTTTGTCTGTTCGGTTTCTGTGTGACCCTTCGGGACTCTTTCTCCGCTGGTCTGTGCCGGTTGACCTTCGTGGTACTGTGCGTGTGGCTGGGTGAGAGAGGAAAGGGACTTTGTTGAGAGAGAGAGATCGAGAGCTGTCTATTGAGGCCACTGGTTAGCCTGAGGGATTCCCGTCGTTCTTCACCGGAAGAACACTCCATGGCTGTTCTTCGTTGCGCACACAGAAGCCGAACTCGCCAAGCTCGTTCGGCTCCAGCTGCTGCCGGTCTAATCGAGACCTGAAGGGTCTCGAGATAAAGATTACAGCTTTCGTTCTGTTTTACTACTAACGCTTCTGTTTGTTACTGTTTTACTCCGATCTGTCTTCTGGAAGACATTCAAGAAGGAGAAGCTGATTGTAATAGACTAGGACTGTTATTTTCTGCCTTTCTTCTTCTTATTCAAGGATCTGTAATAGTAAATAGGAGCAGTTGTAATAGTAATTAGTTTCTGTTTGGTGCCGGATCGGCATAACAATTATGAAATAGAACTATCCTCAAGATTATAAGAGTCCTACTTTTAAAAGCCAACTACATGCCTTGCCCTGAAACCAAATGTCAGCAACTACAAAGATTTCTTATTCCTACCAAACCAAACTGAGCCTATCATTCAACTTCTTTTTTTCCCTATTTTAGTAAAACTGGCACTGAAATAGTCCATCTACATTAAAAAAAACTTGTATGTAAGAGGATTTGAACTCTTGACCTCATGAAAAATAACATAAAAACTTACCAATAGACCAAGATGAACAATTATTTGAATATTTGCATGAGATTTTATTTAATAATAACATACTTACGTATTCCAATATCTACCAACTTCAATCATTTGAATTTTTAATTAGAGCAAAAAGAAGACTGCTCCTCTATTTAATTTTCAAATTGGTGGCGTAATTTTTTAGTTAATAAGAGAGAAAGTATCAGAAAATTACAGAAACGTAAATTAAAATGAAAATAGTACGTTTTTGTGGGAACGGTTGGTGGAAACCGCCTAAAGTTATGCCCACAAGAATCGCCTCAATCGGAAGTCCGAGCGTAAAGTTATGCCCCGTCAAAGTTTTTGACTATACGAAACAATTTTTTTGCCTCGAAACACGTCCGGATCACTTTTTTGGCGATGTCGTTGCGTTCTCTTTACGAGAACCATTGAAACAAGTGGTCATATACGTTAAACGGACATCCGACCGCAGAGTTATTCATATTTCAAGTTTTCCAAATACCTACAAAAATTCTTTCTTCCTAATCAACATAAACAAGATAAACAAGTTTTCCATTGTGAGTTATCATCTACCTCAGCACCAAACCCCACCTCTTTGCCACGTCTGTGCCACATCGTTAAAAATGCAATTTAACGCGGATTAAGCCGGTGATTAGCTATAACGCACAATCATTGTGCGTTCGTTATGACCACTTCTAAATTTTTTATAAAAAAAAAAAACTGGACATATTTAGTACTTATTTTTTTAAAATGGGCTAAATAAAGAAAAAAACCTTTAAAAGTTTTGTTAAAAGAAAATACAGCAAAGAGAATTAAGCAGCAATACTTAGGGTTATCTATCTTATATGCACAATGTATGTAAAGTACAAAGGTTTTCAATTTACTCTAATTACAATGCCAATAATCAGGAATACTACCTTAATATAGGCTAATCAATCATAGGACAAATAAGAAACCATAATATGCTCAATATTACATTCCAAATATATTTCCAACAAAACAAAAAAAAAATATTAAAGCTAACATAAAACTAATTCGAGCAGTCCAAAATTCCAAGTATCCCATCCCAAAAAAAACTCAAAAGATATTAGAAAAAGAAGAAAAGAAAAACAGTCTATATGTTTACTTGTTCCAAAATGGTTCATTTTGAAAACCCACCTAATTTGGCTAAAAAATTTGAGCACAAACCAATAGAAGGAGCTGATTCACCCTCCAAATTGAATTGCGCGAAAAGCACAGATCGTAACTTCAAAGCCAATGGCTATGAATTTTTCTAGTTCCTAGCAGAAATTGGTCCGTTCATTTTTTAAAAAATTATCTCCAGACTTGCCTTAGCTCATCATTTTGATACCCATTCTTACTGTTCTAGACCACCACTAATTGCAGCCACCTCCAACCACCGAAAGAAAACAAAAATCAAACCAGCAATCAGGACGGAATCAGGACAAAAAAGTTGAGGACTGAAGAATAATAAAAATTTTGCTTGAATTTCGTCGATTTTATTGATGCATTTCAAGTACAAAACTATTCAAACAATTTCAAATTTATAAATAAAATAGTAAATTTTAAGGTTGTATTAAAAAAAAAAATTAGAGAGTTTAAAGGTAAAATATTTAAAAATTCTAAAGTTTTCAAATTTTTCCGGAAGGCTCGAGCCCACCTAAGCCGCCCCCGTTCCGTCCCGCAGCAACTATTCAAGAAAATTTCAAACTTATATATTGCTCGGTCCGGGGTTATTACAACTATTTCAAGAAAATGTCAAACTTATATATTGCTCGGTCCGGGGTTATTACAATTTTTCCTATTATGTCCCGGCATGCGACATCTGCCACATCTTGGGGGAGAATCCGGATTTCTATAATCCATTTTCCCCTAAAATTGTTTGCCCTGTTTCCTACCCCGTTCCTTTTTCATGTTTGGAGGATAGGATGTTAAATTAAAAGGAACATCCCTCCAAAAGTTCTCACTCAAGACCGGATGAAAATTCGCTTGGTAAATTCTTCTGTACGGTTTGTCGCGAATATATCTCCGGCACATAAGTATGTGTTCTTGACCCATTTTTTCTACACACTGCAAGAACATAAGAACAAGGTAATGTATAGGTTTGCCATTTTCCGCAACTGCATCATTTATTATTTAGCTGCAAAGTATAGACGTTGTTTCCCGTACCAGAAACCCGAATTGGAGATCTGACCATGTATGTTCCCTCTCGCGGATTGTAAGTTATAACTTTGTGTTCTCTTGATTTCATTTCAATCCACAAGAACTTGTAAAAAATTCGAGTTGGAAATTGATGCACACAATTTTCCGCCTCTTCACAGTGTTGGTTAAAGTACTTAACTAGTTTGTTGAATATTAGTTTAACCAGGGCTTTTAAAGGTAGAACCCTAGCTTTCTTCAACACACTGTTAAGTGCTTCAGAAATATTGGTTGTCATGATACCGTGTCTGTGACCGCCATCATGCAACAGTGTCCATTTCTCTGGGTCCAACTTCATCAAGTAAATGTATGCATCAACATTTCTTTCTTGAATCTCTTTCATTACACGGTCAAATTTCCATTGTTTTGTTTCTGTTCCAGCCTGCCACATCAAGCTTTTTAGGTTTGTATTTCTAAAAGTCTTGTTGAAATTTGCTCGAATATGGAGTAAGCAAAACCGGTGAACTGCAAATGATGGTTGCCACAAAGGCTGACTTTGAATAGCTGAGAAAATACCTTTATGGCGATCAGAAATTAGGCATACTTGGTGATCTTTGACAGTGTATTCTCGCAAGTTTTTAAGGAACCAATTCCAACTCTCGGAGGATTCCTTATCAACAATTGCAAAAGCAAGTGGGAACAAGTGATTATTTTCATCTCACGTACTTGCAATTAACAGCATTCCCTTGTATGGTCCCCTTAAGTGTGTTCCATCCACAGAAATCACCGGCCGGCAATATAGAAATCCATCTATACATGGCGAGAAACACCAAAAAACAAATTTGACAACATAATTAGGGGGACTGCTTGTTCTGTGATGCAAAAATTCGTATATAGTTCCCGGGTTTAAATCCTGTACAACTTGTAAGTATTTAGGTAAGATACTGAAGGCTGTATCCCAGCTACTAAAAACCCTCTCGATAGAAAATTTTCGAGCATACCATGCCCACTTATATGTACAGCCAATTTGAAACAGATACTTGCAATTCTAATTCCAAACTCCTTTTTAGATCATGTATAGTTAATCATCAAGAATATTAAGATATAACTGTTATTGCGTTTAACGGTTATAAAGTTTATAGTTTTATAGTTTAATGTTTCCAAATATCATTTTTAGGGTTTATTGGAGCAAAATTTAGGGATGTACAGTTTAATGTTTAAAAAAATAATATTTTAAAGATTTTAATGTTTATAGTTACGTTGTTTACAGTTTTACGAATTAATGTTTAAAATATTCAAATTTTTGTTTTTTTAAGGGTTTGCTATTATACAATTTACAGTTTTATGATTTAGTGTTTAAAATATTAAGATTTTAATGCAAGAGGGATTATTGTTACAACGTTGACAATTTCACGATCAAATGTTCAAAATATCAATTTTAATGTTCTTTGGGTTTATTACGGTTTACTGCTACAAAGTTTGTAGTCTTATTTTTTAATTTTTCAAAAATCAATTTTAAGGGTTTTTAGAGTTTTTATAATGTACCCTATAGAATTTTAATATTATGATTTTGGTTTTTTAAGGTTTACTGTTAAAAAGTTTATAGTTTTACGATTTATTGTTTGATGTAAATTTTTGGATTTTGATAATAGATTTTTATGTTTTCTACTATTTAAAGTTTATAATTTTTAAGTTTTTTAAGTTACTTATACTATATTTTATAGGTAAGCATTTTACTACTTCATAAATTCACTATTACAGTTTTACAGTTTAAATAAAAGTATTAATTACTAAACTATAAATTTCCAAGTACCTGTTATACTATTTACAAAAAAAAATTATATATATGATAAAAATACCAAATTACAGGTTCCCATATTTTCTACTCGAAAATTTATACGGAATGTACAAAATAAATTATCTACATAATTAAAAAAAATTTCAAATAATCATAAACTTGGGTAAAAAATTCAACCCTGCTTATGCAAATAAATAAATTCATGAAAATAATTTATCACATTAACATCACTTTTTAAATGCACAAAACAATTATAAACATAAAATTATCAAATTTGTACAAATTTATTATTAACAACAATTTCAAACATAAATACAAACCCCACTTTCACAAAAAAAATTGTACGTAAAATTTTGGATTTTAATAATAGATTTTTAAGTTTCGTATTATTTAAATTTTACAATTTCTAAGTTTTTCAAGGTTACTTATTGTATATTTTAGAAGTAAGCATTTTACTACTTCGTAAATTCACTGTTACGGTTCTAGAATTTAGATAAAATTATTAATTACTAAACTATTAATTTCCAAGTATCGGTTCTATTGTTTACAAAAAAAAAAAGTTAAAAATACCGAATTATAAGTTCTCATATTTTTTCCTCAATAATTTATACGAAATATGCAAAATAATTATCTAAATAATTAAAAAAAATTCAAATAATCATAAGTAAGGTAAGAAATTAAACCTAATTATCCAAATAAATTCATGAAAATAATACATAACCTTAATATCACTTTTTAAATGCAAAAAACAGTTATATACATAAAATTATCAAATTTATACAAATTTATTAATAACAACAATTTTATACATAAATCCAAAACCCAATTTCACAAAAAGTAAATTAATTCAAATTAACAAATAAAATTCATAAAATGATTAATAAACAACAAATAACAAACCCAAACACACAATAATTAAACTTAATAAATAATGCCCCAAAAAAAATTTTTGATAACTTACCGAAAATTTAAAATGCAGCTCTAGTCTACCGTTTTCAACTCCAAATCTTTAATAACCTTCGTACTCCAAAGAAAGTCTCGCAGATTTAAACTTGAACTTCAAATATTAACTAAGTTTTAACTGTAAATTTCGAAATAAAATACAAAATTATTAGAAGAAGAGAAATCAAAGTATAGTAAGAAATAAACAAATCAAAGGAAAAGAGGAAAACAACTTACCGAGCAGTGACGGCGACGGAGGAAAACAAAAAAATTGACGCGAAGAGGCTGAAAAAAAAAGAGGAAGACCAATGAGACTGAAAAAATATGGGAAGAATAATGAGGCAGAGAGGATGAAAAAAAATAGAGAAAGAAGAATGAGGCGGAGGAGACTGAAAAAAAAAATTGAGGAAGAACCGAGGAAGAATGAGGCTGAAAAAATAGAAAGAAGAAGAAATAGGGGAGAAGAAAAGGGGAAGGGGGCGGCTGCGGCTGAAGCTGCTAGGTTTTATAACGTGATAACGTGCAATCACTGTGCGTCATCACCTTGATAACGCATCATCGCTGTGCACTATCAAGGATGATAACGCACAATGAGTGTGCGTTATCGCCACATCAGCGTCAAATCGGAGCCACTCGGAGCCACGTCACTTTTTCACGCAATTAGTGCGGCTTAAGCCCCGTGATTACGGATAACGCACACTCATTGTGCGTTATCTCAGGTGATAACGCACAATGAGTGTGTTATGGCCTGTCCAGGAATTAAAAAAAACTGGGCCTCTTTAGTGCATAATTTTAAATACTGGGCCCAACCCAGAAAAAAACTCAAAGATTGTCTGTGTCTCTTACTTGAACAAAAAATAGCTCCCTCTCAACATGAATCCAGGAACACATGTACTCCCTTTAACATCTCTCTGGGAAATCAGATGTAAAAAGAAATAAATCCAAAAGAGAGAAGAAAGAGATAGAGAAAATCATCGGGAGAGAAGAGCGAAAAGACGGTAGAGGAAAAACAGGCGAGTGGAGTACAGTCTATTCCGACAGAGAAACAGATAGAGTATGAGCCAGTCGATCTCGTCTAGAGAGGAGGAGGAGAATGGCAAATTATATCATGTGTGGGTTACATGTCAGTGTTTTTAATAAACATAATAATTTGATATTAATTTGAAAAAGAGAAAATAAAAAAAGGAAATTTCAAAGAAAGTTCACTAAAATTCTATTTTTCTTTTTTTTCAACGAAAGCTGCATGAATCTTTTTTTCATCGAAGTTGTTCTCTCTTTTTTTTAAATATTTTTTAATAGAACTGCTCTTTCTTTTTTTAATGGAAGCTACTCCTTTTTTTAAAATTAATAAATAATTTTTCTATTTCCTTTTTTTATTTTTTATTTTTATAAAACAATCTTCCATAATTTCATTTAAGTTTTAGACTTTAATCTCAAAATTATTTTTTTAATTTTTATTAGGAATTATTAGTATTTGAAGATGTTCATATAGTTTAATTTTTTTATAAATAAGGCTTTTTTTTTTTTTAAATACGTAATCGTAAATAGATGTGCCTATTTTTATAACTAACAGTGCCTACTTTTATAACTAGAAGTGCTTAATTTTGACACTAATAGCGCCAACTTTTATAACTAGAAGTGCCTACTTTTATAATTCATACCTTTAAAACTAGACATTCTTAGATTAAAAACAAGGCATTCCTAATGTTAAAACTACACATTCCTAGCTTTAAAACTAGGCATTCTTAGTATTAAAACTAGCCATTCATAGGGTTAAAACTAAGCCTTTCTAGTTTTAAAACTAGGCATTTCTAACTTAAAAATTATGCATTCCTAGTTCTAAAACTAGACATTCGCAAGTTTTAAAGCTAGGCATTCATAAGCTTTAAAACTAAACATTCCCAAGCTTTAAAACTAGGCATTCCCAATTTTAAAACTCGGCATTCCTAATTCTAAGACTAGGCATTTGTAATTTTTAAAACTAAGCATTTCTAGTGCTAAAACTAGGCATTACTAGTTCTAAAAATATGCATCCCTACACTTTAAAACTAGACATTCCTAAACTTTAAAATCAGGCATTCCTAGTTCTAAAATCAGGCATTCTTAGTTTAAAAATTAGGCATTTTCCTAGTGTTAAAACTAGGCATTCCTAACTTGAAAACTAGGTGTTCATAGCATTAAAATGAGGCATTCTCAAGCTTTAAAACTAGGCATTCCTAGCTTAAAAATTAGGCATTTCTAATGTTAAAACTAGGCATTCCTAATTCTAAAACTAGATATTCACATGTTTTAAAACTAGACATTCCCAAGCTTTAAAACTAAAAATTTCCAAGGATTAAAAATTAGGCATTCCTAACTTAAAATCTAGGTATTCATAGTATTGTTTCTTTCTTCTTATTTCATCTTTCCTTGGGCTTTCAGAAATTATCTGAAGAAGAAAATTTGTCATTTACTTCCTGATCTCTTTCGTGAGATTCCATTTAAATCTTTTGGAAATTTCTGGGTCTTAATTATTATCTAGACCTTTTGTTTTCACTATCTTCACAGCTTACTCTGAACATTCACAAACTATTGTTTTTTCTGGGTTCTAGTACATGCAGACGATCATTTCTTATGTATTTTTTCCTTTTGAGCATTTGTCCAAATCATTTTTGTTGTCCCAAAAATAAGTGCACTGAGAACTGATCTTTAGTATATACTACTTTTATTTTGGAATTTGCAGGCAGAAATGACTATGAAACAACTAGAACACTGTCAGTCATCTTATTTTGTGGTTTTCCAAACACGAACTGGACTTCTTTTGATCCATCTATCTGGTAAATTCTCTCCGAGTTGATCGGTTACAGTGGGAGCCCTCCAGGGGATTCCAGTCGTCGGACATTCATTTTTCACTTGAATTCTTAACGAAATTCTCCGTTTCCCGTACACAAAAAAATCATCTATAATAATCTTATTGATTCCGATTCCGATTCTATGAACAAAAAAATCCATCTATAATAATCTACTATTAATGTCGAAGAAGGCTGTTCATACGAGTGTAGGGTTTGATTTTTTGCCCAATTGTTAGGTTTAATAAAAATGACGTAGTTTTGGCACTGAGTATACCTTGCATGATGTATCCTAGTGCATGGTATAATAACCCATTCCATCTCAGGATAGCAAAATCCAAGATATGTATTCTTCTTTGCCAGAGGAGCTCCTAAAAAATTTGTATCCATTTTTCATGATATTATGCATGGATCGAGTATATTATGGCCTAGCACTAACCAGATTTCTTTTCACCCAGAGTGCTTCGAAAGCCAGCGATGCTTATGATTTGTAAATGAGTGAGAATTCTCTAGAAAGATCTCTTTTCATTGCAGGGATCTCCCCACACAAATTTAGGAAGCATGAACCCAAAGACTAACACCAAAAAAAAAAAAATGAACTCATAATCATAATGCGTTCAATTTGGCCAACAGAAAAAAAATACAAAAATCGCTAGATAACAAAAATGGTTGTCCAGCCCATGACTTTTAGTATATCAACTTAGATATGGAGCAACATAAAGGGTTTGTACTTCCTAGAAATGAGAAAAGTTTGCAAATTAATTAAGTCATCATATGGCTTGAAGCAAGCTCCAAAAGAGTAGCATGAAAAACTTGATAAAGTAATATTTTTAAATGATTTCATTTATAATGGAAGAGATAGGTGCATATATTTTAAATTCAAGAAGGACTTTGGAGTTACTGTGCATCTCTCTGTCGATGATATGTGTTGATCATAGGGTTCTGATACTGAAGGCTAATTGACTTCTCAATTTAAAATAAAATATTTGGGAGAAGTTGATACTTAGGAATCAAAGTTAAAAAACATAGGGGGTCATGTTTTATTTCAAACTCACTACATTGACAAGGTTCTTTCTAAATTTAATCATTTAGGTATTAAGGAAGCAAATACTACACCTGATATTTCTAACAAATTAAAAGAAAATTCTTTTAGAATTGTTTCTAGGCATACTCATAATCCTTGATGTGAAATTTGCAAGTGTACAAATATCTAGCAAGTAATAAAGTAATGAAGAAAGATCATCCCATGAGGATTTTTATCTAATTGGAGAACTCGCATACTTATAAGCAGACTTAACCAAAAATAAAGGTAACTTATACATTTATAAAAACTAAAACGAATCTAAAGTTAATTAAAACGAGAAATTAAACTAACAATTACCAAAGACTTTTTATGAAAAGTTTGTTGATTAAAAATGGACTAAGGCACCCCTAATCCAATCTACTCCTTTTATGCCTATTATTAATTTATTCTTGATTAACTCTTGGTCTAATTAAGAGTGGAATTACTGAGAATAAGTTAGACTCAATCTCTTGCAGTAAATCTCCTAAACTTGCTAATAAACTAATCTTATCTCTGCGTGATTTTAAGAATCAAGACCTCATACACCTCTGTGCGCCTTTTCTAACTTTCGTTTCTTACTTATTAGAAACCGCACAAAGAAACCAAATCTATCTCTGATCAGTTTTATGATGTGTTGTTATCACCTTGATCTAATTGTATCTAATATCTTTCGGTCACTAGATACAATTTATGAATATGCAATAATTGACCAGAAAATTGCAAGCATTAAGAACACGTGATAATAATTAACCAAGAACAAAAAAAAAGATTAAATCCTTAAATAAATAAAAACAATCATTATATAAAAATTTTGACCTTCAAAGTAAGTCTTAGTCACTAAAGACTTAGCTACTAATATTAAACAAATAAATAAAAACTAAAATAAAAAAGAGAGAGTTTAGAAGAAGCCTGAATAGAGAGCCGCCCAATTCTTCTCCAAAAATCTACTCTGTAAAGATATAACCCTAAGATTCGGTAAAGTCCCATTTATAGAGTTTACAAATCCTAAGTTGAAAAGAAAATTGAATATCAATTCTAAGTTGAAAAGAAATTTTAATTAAAGAAAGAAACTAAATAGGAAAAAAATAAAATTGAGAAGCTTCTGCAACTACCGGAGACAAGATTGGTGCCAAAATTAACAAATCTGGTGCCAGAAACTTTGACGACGAAAATCTGTGACTGAAGAAAAACGCTTCCATCGCCGGAATTGTTTAATGCAAATGAGAGATTTGCATGCCTGCCAATAATTAATTGCAATTGCAATTTCATAGCCCCACCTAATTTTGTCTTTTGATTCTTCCTTTTTTTTTTTTTTTTGATTTTTCCCTTTGCACTTTAGTCCTTGAAGCTTTATTGTCTTCACTTGAGCCCCTGCAGATCAATTCAAATACAAAAGGAGTTATTTGTTCTGTTTATACTTAAAATACACTAAAATTTTATTAAAATAAATACTAAAATATGCCTAAAAACTAGTGCAAAATATCAATATATCAACTCCCGATGCTTAAATATTTGCTTTCCTCAAGCAAAGAAGTTTAAGAAAAGATAGAGATCAATTCAGATAAAGCATTCTTCATGAAAATTACAAACTCATCAAAATAAAACATTCATCCACTAATCCCCAAATTTAATTTAACAAAATAAATGTTCAATTATCTTCCATAACTAAAGCAAGACTTTGTGCAAAGTGTTTTTATGGCTGTTAGAAAGTGTTAAATAAATACTAGACAAAGTTTTCAAACCACACAAAGAAGATGAAGTTTCAAAAATTGATCGTTCCATAAGCTTACTTTTCATACCATCTCTCCACTAATTGATGCTTCCCAAATTCAACTTAGATCAAGTAGAACTTTTAAGTTGGTAACGTATGGCTAGGATATTGGTTAACAAAAGAAGGATAAGGAATTCAAAATTAAAGAAAGAGAAAGCTTGCAAAAATCGATTGAACTGCAACAAACTTTCTAATTTTGTTTTTGCTCCAATATTTTCCCAATAAAAACTTCATGAACTAAAACAAATTTATAACAATATCTCTTCATTTACAAACTGATATAAACCAGTATAACCAAGAACTTAAGGAGTTGATTCAAGGACCAATCACTAGAACAAGGGCAAGGAAGATCAAGAACCATAATGACTAAAGGAATGGTTTCATTTATTGATGATACAAAGAAGAATGGATTAAAGAGCAAGAATGAAGGCATTGAAGATGATGGAAAACCTCCCAAGTTACTCATGATTCATACCGTAGGAAGGAACAATCAATGGAGCAAGTTGGAGGCGAAAAAGTCCAAAGAGAGCTGAAAATAAGACCTACCGTCGACGTTAGGCCCAATACCTATCTTCAATGATACACTTCTAGAATAAAATTGGTTAAAGGCTTTACAGCCTACAGTTAACAGCAGGGTATTGGATATTGAACAAATGCATTATTTTGAGCAGATTTTAATGTTTAAACTCTATTTTCAGTTGTTAATTAAGGGTCTAATTAGTCTTTTAGAGCCTTAGGTAGTAGTCAAGGTAGGGTTTAGCCCTAGCATTATAAATATCAATTTATAGCCTATCTTGTAAGTTGAATTGGAAATGAAATTGAGAGGATTCTCTAATGGCTTCTAGGGTTCTTCAATCCATTTTAATTAGATCCTAAGGGTTTACTTCCTTAGTGGTGAGCAATTAATAACTTAGATTGAAGAATCTATGGAATTCAACTGATGATCTTCTAATTCCTTCTTTGATTAATTCTAGGAGTTCTTATTTCTAGAGTTGATCGATTTAGGTCTTCTAATTTGTGTAGCTTAGGTTTAGGGCCTTAGTTTCCCTAATATTCTTGTTGCCAAATTGGGAAAGAGTTCTTCCTCTCACTCTTAGATTTATGGTGCTTAGCTCTCCATAAGTTCTTTAGTGGAGTGTTTGAATTATAAAATCTTCAATAAAAGTTCTTCACAAGGAGGTGGTCTTGGGATGGTGATGGATTCAATTTGCAATCAAATTAGGAATTTACATGAAATTGGTATCAGGGAAACCTCCAATTGAAAGTCAATTTATGTTTTCGTTGTTTTGAAATTCGTTAAAAAAAAAAAGAAATAAGAAAAAAGAGGAATTACTTGATGATCTAAACAAAATTCCATGAAGATCATGCAAAACTTGTACATAAAAATGATATAAAAAATTGAATGAAAAAGAATGATTAAGTGAGAATTTTTTTTGCAGTTTTGTGATTGATCTAAACTCCTTTGAGACGGGGGTTCAATTAAAATAAGTTTTTTCTCAATTTGGGGTCCATTTTTTTATCAAATCGATTGCAAAACTAAAAAGTGTTTTGATATATCGGTTGCAATGAATTAATCCGAGCATATCATGTGTTATATTTATGCAATTCAACTGAAACTTGTGCTGAAAATCATCCTCTTAGAGTGAGGAGCTTCTACACTTCTTTGACTCTATTTGGAGTAGTACTTGCAGAGTTATAGCCGTTTTGGTAAGAAGGTGTCATCATCCCCTGTTTTCTAGAAAGTTTTTCTTAGTACCCTTAATTTCTTTGTTTAGCTTAGTTTTGATGATCAATTATATTATTAGCTTTTTTTATAGATAAACTCTTTAAACTCCTTACACCTCAAGTGTTTGATAAATTGCTTCTTTGATCTCTTTGTATCCAACTAAGTGCATTGATTGGTTTATTGCTTGGATTGTTTCTCTTGGTTGAGTTGGTTAAGAGGTTTGAAAAATCTATAGAACCTTGAGAGAAAAGTGACTGGAAAAAGGAAAAAGGGTGAGCCTATTGTTATAGAAGCCAATAAGAGAGTTAAACATGAGAGAACTAAGTTATCATCAAAAGAGGGTAAACACATCGGGAGTGATTGTGAGGTCCAATTTCTTGTTTCTTTGGTTTATTTTTCAGGTTTTACAATATCAATGGATGTTCATTTACCTGCCTCATCTCATATGAAGGCACTAGTGATCCTACAAGTATGAATGTTAATGAAACCTTGCCAATTATTCAACAATGTATTGAAGGCTTTGCAAGACAATTCCAAGGAGTGGCTAGAAATATTAAAGAGTTAAAGAAGCGTAAGGGAAGTGCCACAATAGAGCAAAGAGTTGGGGAAAATCTTGGAGGATTTTTCTCACCTGACCATCAAAGTTCTTATCCATTTCATGAAAGTAGTTATCAAGGAAGCCAAGTCAATAGAGGTCGAAGAAGAGGGGGTCTAGGAGGAAGAGGAAACAATAGACCATAAGAAGAGATCCCAAGAAATGAGGCATGGCATAAAGATAACTTGTTTGATGACTATGGCGAGAATCCTAATGGTAGTCAAGAATTCTTTGGTGGGTATCAAGGAGGATAATAAGGGGGGTAAAGCTTTAGACAAAATCAAGTGGAAGATTCCTAGCTTCAAGGGGGAAATTGGTCCAAATGTATTCCTTGATCTGGAACATCGAGTAAAGAATCTCTTCATGGTGAGAAATTATAGTGACAATATCAAGGGTAAGTTAAGTCATTGATAAATTTTCAAGTTACACACTTCATTGGTGGGACAAGATTGCAACTCAAAGGGGAAATAGAAGAAGACCGTTCGAAACATAAACCGAATTGAAGACTCTTATGAAAGAAAAATTTTTGTACCAGATCCTTATTATAAGGAGCTTCAGTACAAATTGATTACTCTTAGGCAAGGTGGTAAAAGTGTTGAAGAATGTAGGTAAGAGATGGAGTTATACACTTTGAGGTTGTGCTTGGAGGAGAACAAGGATGCTTCTATTACTAGATTTCTAAGTGGTCTTAATAGGGACATTGCTAATCAACTAGAATTTTACCCGTACACCACTTATGAAAACATGTGCCATTAGCAACAAGATTGAGAATCAAAGGAAGGGAAGTGGGTTCTCCAAAACTAGTCTTCCTTCTTCAAGAAACCTGTTGTCTAAGCCCTAAGCTTCTACTTTCAAAGGGTGGCCAAATAAGGATGAAACACCTAAGGTGGCTTTCAAAGATAATCCTAAGCCTAAGGTGGAGGAAAAAGGTAGATTGATTACTAATCCAACTAGGTGCTTCAAATGCAATGGTGTGGGATATATAGCTATTAATTGTCTTACTAAGAGGACTTTGATCTTTCGTGAAGATTTGAATGGTTGGGTTAAAAAGAATGAACAGGATTGCCAAGAGGACATTGTTGAAGAGGAAGAAGAGATTGGTAATGAATCTCAAGGAACTGCTTCTTTAGACTCCAGTGAAGAAGGCATGAGTTTAGTGACTATTAGAGCTTTGTCTACTCAAATTTTTGAAGAAGAATTTAGCATTCAAAGGGAAAACATCTTTCACACTAAATACTTAGTGAGACATAAGTTGCTAATCTTATTGTGGATAGTGGTAGTTGTAATTGCACTAATGTAACTAGTACCTATCTAATTGAAAAGTTGAATTTACCTCTCCTCAAGCATCCTAAGCCTTATAAGCTTCATTGGTTGAACGATAGTAGGGAAGCTAAGGTTAACAAACAAGTGCTAGTTTCTATTACTAAGGGGTCATATAATAATGAAATTATTTGTGGTGTGACTCCTATAAAAGTGGGGCATTTGTTGTTAGGACGTCCTTGGCTATATAATAAAAAAGCTATGCATGATGGCATGAAAAAAACCTACACTTTTGAAAAGGATGGCAAAAAGTGCATCTTGAATCCTTTCACTCCTAGTCTGGTCTTTGAAGAGCAAAAAAAAAATGAGAGAAAAAGAAAGAGTTGAGAGTAAGAACAAGAGAAAGAGTATTGAAGAGGGAAAAAGAATTGAGGAAAAAGAAACGAGTGTGGAAAAATCAAGAGAGGAAAAATTAGTGAGAGACAAGAAAATAAGTGATCAAAAGAGTGATAGTTGCGAGAGAGAAAAGGGATGTTTCTATGCAAAAGAAAGTGATATCATAGAGGCCATAGAAAAAGAAGAGTTGGTCTTATTTCTTTATTTCAGAAGGTACATTTGTGTCTATCAATGATCATTTGTCTTATATGTCTAGTACTTTAGTAAAGATCATTGAAGAATTCAAGGATGTTTTCCCTAAAAGGTGACCAGTCGACTCCCTCCTTTGAGAGGAATTGAACATCAGATTGATTTGGTGCCCTGTATCGTGTTATCAAATAGACTGGCTCATAGAAGTCCTCCCGAAGAGACCAAAGAGTTGAGAAGACAGGTTAAGGAATTACTCTGCAAAGGTTATGAAAGAGAAAGCTTGAGCCCTTGTACCATTCCCATTTTATTAGTTCCTAAGAAAGATGATACATGGCACATGTGTATAGATTATAGAGCTATTAACAACATTACCACCAAGTATATGCATCTCATTCTTAGATTAGATGATTTGCTTGATGAGTTTCATGGTTGCAAAATATTTTCCAAAATAGATTTTAAAAAGTTAGGTTGCCATCAAATTCATATGAGGGAAGGAGATGAGCGGAAAACGACTTTAAAAAACAATCTTGTCTTTGTGAATAGTTAGTCATGCCTTTTGGGTTAACTAATGCACCTAGCACATTCATGACACTAATGCATCCTGTTTTCAAAGATTTCATTGAAAAACTTCTTGTAGTTTAATTTGATGAGATCTTGATTTATAGCAAAACATATGAAGATCATTTGCATCATCTTAAGCAAGTTTTGTTAGTTTTAAGAAGTGAGAAATTATATGCTAACTTTGGAAAATGTGAGTTTTTTTTGGAAAAGGTCACTTTTCTTAGTTATGTGGCGAGTTCTCAAGGTCTTCAAGTAGATGAAGAGAAGGTGACATCTACCAAGGATTGGCCTACTCCAAAGAATGGATCCGAAGTTAGGAGTTTTCATAGTTTAGCAAGTTTTTATAGGAGGTTCATCAAGGATTTTCGCACCATTTCTAGTTCTTTGACGGATGTAATCAAGAAGATGAATGGCTTCAAACGGCAGGAGAAACAAGAGAAAAGCATTCAAGTTGTTGAATGAAAGGTTGAGTAGAGCACCTCTACGTACACTACCTAAATTTGAAAAGACATTTGAGATTGAATGTGATGCCTTGGTGGTTAGAATTGGAGGAGTCTTGATGCAAGACAAGCAGCCTTTGGCTTATTTTAGTGAAAAGTTGACCAATGCAACATTGAATTATGCTATTTATGACAAAAAGCTCAATGCACTAGTGAGGACATTGAAACATTGGAAACACTATTTGTGGCCTAAAGAGTTTGTATTGCACACCGACCATGAGTCTTTGAAGTTTCTCAAAGGGCGACAAAAGCTTAACAAGAGGCATGCGAGATGGATGGAGTTTATTGAGACATTTTCATACATCATTCAATATAAGAAAGGTAAAGAAAACATTGTAACCGATGCTTTGTCAAGAAGGTACACTCTTATCTCTACTTTGCAAGCATGGTCTTTATACTCCTCTAGATGTACCTAAAGAATCTCGGGTAGATATATCTATGAATTTTATTCTTGGATTACCTAGGTCATCTAAGGGCATGGATTCCATTTTTGTTGTGGTAGATAGATTTTCTAAAATGGCTCATTTCATACCTTGTAAGAAAACCGATGATGCTAGCCATGTTGCAGATCTTTTCTTTACTTGGGTGGTGCGATTCTATAGCATTCCTAGGATCATTGTTTCGGATCGTGACACTAAGTTCCTTAGTCATTTTTTGCGTGTTTTCTGGAGGAAACTTGGAACTAACTTGCTGTATTCTACAGCTGCCATCCACAAACTGATGGTCAAATGAAGGTGGTTAATAGAATCGTTGGACAATTTCTTAGGTCCATCCTTAAGAAGAACTTGCACCAATGATTGTTTGCCTCATTTCGAGTTTGCTTATAATAGAGCACATCATTTTGTTACTTCTCACTCTCCTTTTGAAATTGTTTATGTTTTCAATGCTTTAACTTTATTTTACTTGGTGCCTTTATCTGTAGATCATGCTTTTAGCTCGGTAGAAAGAAGAAAGCTGAGTTTGTTAAGTCTATCCATTCTAAAGTTCATGAAGCTATTGTAGCCAACAACAAGAAACTTGTGACTAAAAGAAATGTTGGAAGGAAACGAGTAGTCTTTGAAACTAACGATGGGTCTAGGATCACCTTAGAAAAGAGCAATTTCCTTCTCATCGAAAGTCTAATCTGGATACTCGTGGTGATGGCCATTTTCAAGTTCTTGAGTGCATTAGTGACAAAGCTTATAAAATTTATCTTCCGAGTGAATATAATGTTAGTGCTACTTTCAATGTTTCTGAATTATCTTTTTTTGATGTAGGTGATGACTCAAGAATGAATCTAGAAGGAGCAATTATATGAACCGAGATGACTAAGAAGCTAAGGAGTTGATTTAAGGACCAATCACTAGAGTAAGGGAAAGGAAGATCAAGGGCCATGATGATGGTTTGACTAAATGAATGGTTGCATTTATTGAAGAAACAATAAAGAATGGATTAAAGAGTAAGAATGAAGGCATTGAAGATGATAGAAAACCTCCCAAGTTGCTTTGATTCATACCATAAGTAAGGAGCAACCAATGGAGCAAGTTGAAGGTGAAAAAGTCCAAAAAGAGCTGAAAATAGGATGGTAGGCTCTGTACCTATCATCCACGGTTGGCTTCTGGAATAAAATTAGTTGAAGGCTTAACAACCTACCACCAATGTTAGAGTACCCTACCATCGACGGTAGGGTACTGGATATTGAACAAATGCATTGTTTTGAGCAGATTTTAACGTTTAAACTCTATTTTCAATTGTTAGTTAAGGGTCTAATTAGTCTTTTAGAGCCTTAAGTCAATAATCAAGGTAAGGTTTAGCCCTTACACTATAAATATCAATTTATATCTTATCTCGTAAATAAGTTGAATTTTGAACAAAATTGAGAGGATTCTCCAATGGCTTCTAAGGTTCTTCAACACATTTTATTTAGATCCCAAGGGTTTACCTCCTTAGTGGTGAACTTAGATTGAACAATCTATGGAATTCAATTGATTATCTTCCAATTCCTTCTTTGATTATTTATAGGAGTTCTTATTTCAAGAATTGATTGATATAGGTCTTCTAATTTGTGTATCTTGAGTTTTAGGGCCTTAATTTCCCGAAGGTTCTTGTTGTCAAGTTGGAAAAGAGTTCTTCTCACTGTTGGGTTTATGGTGCTTAGGGTTTGAATTATAAAATCTTCAATAGAAGTTCTTCACAAAGATGTAATCTCAGGATGGTGATGGATTCAATTTGCAATCATGTTAGGAACTCATATCACAAACTTTATTTCCTCATTTTTTTTTCATATATGTTATTTTTTCTTCTTTTTCTTTTTTTTTCTTGGCATTTATTTTATCTTTTTCACCATGACCTATAAGCTTTTTTTGCATCCTTTTGCTTTTCTTTCTCTCTTTCTTCAATCTCATTTTCTTGTCAACTAGTCAAATGTTCTTTTCCATACCTCTTTTAAAAAAATTCTTCAAAGTCTTCCAAATCACAAAAATATATCCCAAGGAGTAACAAATTTGGGAATTCGTATCAAGCTCTCTACAAAATGAAGGGTAAATATTTAAGTAACTTATAAAAGAAAATAATATATAAGGCTCGAAAGGGCACACGAAGGTAAAATTTTGAAATTTTTATGGGTTTGAAAGGCACCAACAAGTCAAAGAAAACCTATGACCATCGTCTCTAAGTCAAGTAAGAGAAACCTTTCTATTTCGCCTCAAAAGGTAATCAAATAAGTTCTAGAACGTCATATTAAAAATAATCTATCAACTTCATTTAACTCAAAAATAATGTGAAGGATTTATAAAATTCTATCATGGTCAAATAGTGTTAAAGTAAAAGTCGTGCAAAAGTTATAAAAGATATAGAAACAAGTATTACTAACCAAGTTAGTAGTCAAACGCTCTTAATTTATTAAAGAAATTTTTGAAAAATACTCGAACAAAATCGTCCTTCAAAGAGTAACTTAGATTACTAAGAAAAAAAACTTAATCTTCTAACAACAAAAAGACTCAATAAATAAAATAAAATTAAAATTAAAAATTAGTTCTTGTTTATATTCTCAAGCTTGACTTCTTTTTTAGGCCATTGATCAAAGAGGATATTTATTCGAACCCTCCCTTTTTGGGTTGGCATAATCCTTTAGAGTCCTCAAGTGTTGATCTATTATGGTATAGACACTAACCAAAACAAATAAAATAAAAGACAAAAAAAATACTAACCAACCAAAAATAAAATTTAAAAAAATAAAAAAATCAAATAAAAAGCGAAAAGAAAAAAATTTAATTCTTTTTAAATTTTTTTTAAGCCATTAAGAATATACAAAAAGAAAATATTTTTTTAGTTTTTTACAGAAAAATAAATAAATAAATAAAACGATTTAATACTTAAATTCTACAGTAGATATGGAATTTGCAACTGTACAAATATTTAGCAAGTAATAAAATAGTGAATAAATATCGTCCCATGAAAATTGTTATCTAACAAGAGAACTCGCCTACTTATAACTATACTTAAAAAAAATAAAGGTAATTGGTTAAAACTAAAACGAATCAAAAGTTAATTAAAATTAGTAATTAAACTAACATTTACTGACGATTTTTTTATGAAAAGTTTGTTAATTAAAAATGGACTAAGGTACTCTTAATTCAGTCTATTCTTTTTATGCCTATAGTTGATTTATTATTTATTAACTCTTGATCTAGTTAATGGTGGAAGAGACTGCATACACTTCCCTGAATCTTTCATAACTTTCGTTTTCTACTTATTAGAAAACATACAAAGAAACTGAATCTATCTAGAATCAGTTTTAATCCAATTAAACCTAATACCTCTCAATTACTATATACAATTTATGAATATGTAATAATTGATCAAAAAATCACAAGAACTAATAATAATTAACCAAGAATAAGAGAAAAGATTAAATTTTTAAAAAAAATAATCATTGCATAAAAGTTTCAACCTTCAAAGAATACCTTAATGACAAAAGACGTGACTACTAATAAATATAAATAAATAAAAACTAAAATAAAAAGAAAGGATAAAAGGAGCTAAATCGATCGAGAGCCGCACAAATCTTCTCCTAAAATCTACTCTATGACGGCATAATCATAAGATTTTATAAAATCCTATATTTATAGTGTACAAATACTAATTTGAAAAGGAAATAGAATAATAATCCTAGGTTGAAAAGGAATTATAATTAAAGAAAGAAACTGAAAAGGAAAAACTTAAGAAGCTCATGAAACTACTGGAGACGAAATCGGCGCCGGGAATTTCGACGACGAAAATACGCGGCTATAGGAAAACGCTTCCTGCGCCGGAGTTTTTTAATCCCAATGAGAGATTCGCACGCCTCCCATTAAGTAACTGCATTTTCATAAACCCACGTGATTTTGTCTTTTCTTCTTTTTTTTTTAATTTTCTCCCTTTGTACTTTAGTCCTTGAAACTTTATTGTCTTCACTTAAGTCCCTGCAAATTAATTCAAATACAAAAGGAGTTAGTTTTTCTTTTTATACTAAAAGTACACTAGAATTTTATTAAAATAAATGTCAAAACAGGCCTAAAAACTAGTGCAAAAATCAATATATCAATCCTAGTTCTGATAATTGGAAAGGCATTGCAAGGACTTGATTATCTGAAAAGGACTAGGTCCTTTGGCTTATTTTACAACAAATTTCCTTATATTTTTTATGAATATTGTGATGCAAGTTAGATAACCAGCGTGAAAACAGATCAACACATGGATGGAATTTTAAGCTAGGTAGAAGAGCTGTCTCATGTGCTTCTAAGAAGCAGACATGCATTACTCATTCCAATATGGAATATGAGTTTATTACCTTGGCAAAAGTAGGGAAAGCGACAAAATAACTTAGGAATATATTGTTAGATATAAAGTTGTGGCCACAACCGATATCAGCAATCTGTTTGTAATGTGATAGTGAAACAACTATCAAGGGTATTTAGCAAGATACATAACCGTAAATTCAGACATATTGCTTTACGACATGAATACATTAGACAACTTATTCCTGATGGCATTATTACTGTTGTCTGTGTAAGATCAAGTAGTAATCTGGTGAACCCATTAATAAAAGGACTCTCGAGTGACATGATTAAATGTACTGCTAGAGCTATGGATCTAAAAATTTTTGTAAGTTTGTCATAAGTAATGGAAACCTAACATTTCTTATTGCTTATCGATTTTAAAGGTTTAAGAGGTGAAAACAAAATACTTATGGTTGATAGTAAGCACCAGGTGTAAATACTGCTTAAGAGACAAAGGTTGAACATGAAATGTTCTTGATGAAGTGTAAGTTTTGTCTAGGAACAATAAAGTTCAATATATAAGCTCCAAGGTACTTCATCTGTATGAATACAAGAAATGGTGATATTTCATTCAAACGTTTGAAAATAGAACTTTTGAAAGTGTTCATAAATTCAAGAGGTAGCACAAGGCTTTAATATGGTATTAAAGATCACGGAAATTATGTAGAGAAAGTATATAATACATGAGTAAGAGCATATCTGAATTTGATGCTTAGAAATTGTGGTTTAATGAAATTCAACCATTGATTTCAATAGATATTTAATATATCTTATTAATAGTAGCTTTAAGTTGAGAAACACCTGCTAAACGCATGGGCTAATTCCAAGTTATACTATTTTTCATATCACTAACTAAGTGGGGCATTGTTGCATCTAATTAATGATATGTGTTTAATGAAGAAGTTAAACACAACTTTTAAAGCTGGTCTTAATTGCTTAATTGAATACATAGTTATCTATTGACGCTATGTTATGCCTCTTCATATTATGAAACTAACATGTGTCTTCAATAGCTCTACTAAGTGTTTCAATTAATAAAGTGTATTAAAGTTATGGGAGTTAAAAGTTGAGGAGAGTAGCCTATACAATGTGAAGTTTTGCTATCTTAATCTATAACAAATACTCTTTTCTCTCTCCAAGTTTTCTCTACATATTCGTGGGGAATTTCCTTGTTGTAGTGGGAAATTTAGTAGACTTTGTATAATCCTCAAGACTTATTGCCATCTAGCATGCAACACCTATAGTGGGAGCTATATATGCTTAAGGATAGTGATTCCACGACGTCAAAGTCTATCTATCTTGTTTATCTTATATATATATTTTTTTTTATCACTAATTCTAATCAATATAAGATAAAAGACAACTGTAATACTTCTAACCAATCGCAGCTAAATAACATATAGATAATCTCCTCAAGAATATCTAAAATAATCTAGGATAATTACTATTTGATACCTCCAACAAATAGAGTAGTCCTTGATTTTGGTTTCCTCCATAGCAGAGATATCATTATTACTTAGTATCGTATTTAACATAATTCAAAATTTTCATATCTCTACAAATATAAACGGTTCATATTTAACAGAATTTTTTTGATAGTGTTATTAAAGAGAAGGGGATAAAAAATACCTCGACTGTCTAACACAGTGTTTCTATCCAATACTTAGATTTGAATTTAAATTACATTGTTTTTTTGGTCCATAGAATTCTAACTATAAGTCATTAGCTCTGGCGTGAGGAAGATCTTGCTTTATTTTGGGAAGGATTTTGTTAGAAGCTGTGGGATGATAACGATGATCTTTTTTATTTTTCTTGACAATGATACTTTTGTACCATATAGCAGAGTGCTTGGGATATCTGGTCAACAAGCTATCCTTGTAATCCACATAATGAAGCCCAAAGCGAACTGAATAGCCCGAAGCCCACTCAAAATTGTCCAATAATGACCATGCAAAGTAGCCAGTAACATTAGCCTCTTTCTGCCTAAGAAATTCATGCAAGTTATGAGAAACACACAATGTGAGCCAAGAAATCAATAGGGAAATTGTTTATGCCTAAAAACTATTTATGTTTTTCTATTTCTAATAAAAAAACTTTTATTTCATCTTTTGATGTTCATGAAATATCAAATTTTCAATGTTGATGAAAAACTCAGCCAAAACAGACACATACATGTTTATATGTACGTACCACTATATATTAATTATAACAAGAACAATGTTGGGTGTTTGAAGTTGATTTTCAGGGATATTGAAGGATTAGAAAATCTAAAATCAATTAAGGTGAGTTATATATATATATATATTATATTGAGTTGAATTAATTTTGATATGTATAATTTAAATATGTTGTTGAGGAATGAAGAAAATATCGTGAACCAAATTTGTCTCGAAAAAGTAGTATGTGTATGTGGTGTGACTTTTCTTGCCAAATTTTTTCACAATATTAAAAATAGTTTTGGTATATATATACATATGAATGATTTTATTGAGAGAGAGAGAGAGAGAGAGAGAGAGAGAGAGAGAGAGAGAGAGAGAGAGAGAGAGAGAGAGAGAGAGAGAGAGAGAGAGAGAGAGAGAGAGAGAGAGAGAGAGAGAGAGAGAGCTTACTTAATTGTTTGGAGGATGCAACAAAGGTGTTCAACGATGTAATCTCTTCGAATATCATCCTTGATAGCCTCAAGAATAGTTAAATTGTCATTTCTTGCTTCATAGAGACCTAAAAATTCATTTGATCAAATGTAACAAAAGAAGAAAAAAGAAAGTTAAATATATACAAATCTCGATTTAAGCAAAAATGTAAAATTGATAGTAGTAATAAATTCAAGTTCATAAGTACCATTTTCAGTAATCAAAATGACTGGATTATCATATTTTTTATTCATATAAGACAACAAATCTTGAAGTCCCTTTGGGTAAATACGAATCCAACTTCCCTTTACCGCTTCTTCACCAATAGGCTTGTTGTCTCGTTCGACTGAGAGAAAAACCAAGGATTCTCAGGAATGACGAATAATAAATAATTAGTCATGTAAATATATATACTCATTCAGATATAACGTTTTTTAAACCACTAATTGAGATATAGTAATTATATGGCTAAACCAGTCAAGTCTTTAAAATAGGAATTTTAAATTATTTTAAGTTATAGATGATTTTTTAATTATTTTAGACTTCTTATTATATCTAATAGTTTAAAAAATTAAAAATATAAAAGATATCTTAGAGGTACTTTGAAAATTACTTATAGATGCAGAGTTATTTACATTAGAATTTCTACATAATTTTGTGATTATTTTCTATAAAGTTTAGTGAAACTGCTTAAATACATACTCTCTTTATATTTTATTGGGATGGTAGGATTAAATTGGACAGAAAATGAAACTCTGATGCTCTAAATTTAATATATAAATGAAGAGATAAGAGTTTGTTTTAAGCCCCTGAATACGCGGCACATTTCACGCCACGGATCTACTGTGTGCCATGGGCTTGCTGCCACTTAATCTGGCGCAGATAAAATCATTTTGTGGCAAATCTTATCCAGAAAGTTTTTACGGACCAATTGGCAAAACAAATTGGATCAGATGCAGGTTGTCAAAGCAACTCGGCACCAAATTCATCAGCCCCAACAATGGATAAAATTTGGGCAAGAAACCCGATCAAATTTTTTTTTTTTTTGGGAAAAATAACCATTTATATTAATGAGAGAGATATGCTAAAACAGCAGAATAAACACAATCAAGCATCATAAAAAACAAAGAGGTGGTTCATTAAAAGTACTACTATAGGTTGCTAATCTATCTGCCACAACATTTTGGCTCCTGTTAACATTACTAATATGCCTCATATGTAATCCGTGGACTTGCACTTCAAAGTGATTAATTAGAGTGCCTAAAGGGGAGAGATCACGCCCTTTGGTTGAGAGCTTGCGAACCACTGCAATATTATCACACTCCATTACGAAATCCGCCACTCTCCTCCTTCTCAGTAGCTTGATCCAAAGCAGTACCACTAACAATTCTGCTTGCTCGGCACTCAGCACATGTCGGAGTTATGGCTGCAACAATAACCACTCGCCCACTGCTTTTCCCAATGACTAGCCCAGCACCTCTATGGCCAGCTCCATCCTCATCCAACTAGAAGGCAGCGTCTATGTTCACCTTCAACTACCCCATCGCTGGAGGCAGCCATTGTTGCACCTACTCCGTATTACCAACACCCATCGCCACTCCCCTGGCTTTAATAAAATTTCCATTCCATACCCTTCATCTGAGTCCTAGAAGTAGCAAACCATGAGCTTCCTAGATCGATCACCAACTATACAGTTCTCTAGGAGCTAATGGAGCCTCCAAAAATCCAAGAAAGAGCGGCACTTGGCCTTTAAGGCCCTTGCAAGGTGTGACTGAGGATTTTGCACTAATCACCACCCCTGTTTCGCTAACAAAGCTAAGTTAAACACCTCCATATCTCTGAAGCCCGTTACGTTGTCCCACTTACTTCTGTATAAATCGTTCCATTTTTCCAACAAATTCCACGTTCCTTTCCATTACCACTCCACCAGAATTTTCGAATCATGACAGTCATTTCATCAGATAAAGTCTTAGGCAATAGGAACACCAACATGGCATAAATGGTAATGGATTGAAGCACCTCCTTCCCAACTTGGGTCTCTTTCCATCATCCCCTAGTCTTTCTCCCCTCCCTCTCCATTTTGTAATTAAATATCTCCTTCTTTGTTCTTCCAACTACATTCGGGAGCCCAAGAAACTTCCCTTTTCCATCTGATAAAGACATATCAAGCATTTCTGCCAAAGCATCACGGTCACTCCGTAGGACCTGCTTAGAAAAATATACCGAAGACTTTGCTAAACTCACTTTCTGCCAGACATATTCTCTATAAAGATAAAACTGATTTAAGAACTATTGCCCCTTCCAAGGAGCTCGCTGAAACAACAATCAGTCATCATTAAAGAAGAGGTGAGAGATAGACACCTCTGGGCCAAAAGGTTACCCTCTCCTCAGAGATTGAGATGTTTCCAGCTGAATTAGAGCCGAGAAGCCTTCAAAACAAAGGACAAAGAGGAAAGGACTTAGAGGGTCACCTTGTCTACTACTTCTTGTCTGTCTGAAAGTCTAAAAAGGCTGCCTATTGAAAAGAACTTTAAAACTCACTGAGGATACACACCTCATTATCTGTCGGATCAACACTTGTTGAAAGGCCATCTTATGCAAAACCTACTCTAGATATCTCCATTCCACTATGTCATCAACCTTCATCATATCTAGCTTTATGGTCATATATCCCTGACAATCTTCATGGAATGCAATGCCTCAATCCCACCAAGATGGCATTGTGTGTAATCAATCTGTTCGACACAAAGGAAACTTTGCGACTCTCCTATCATCTTCAGAAGGAATCTACGCAATCTGTTAGTTAAAATTTTGGAAATGAGTTTGTAATTATCGTTACAAAGACTGATTGTACGAAATTCAGAAACTCTCTCTAGACTCTTCACTTTTTGTATTACAGTCAGAAAAGTCTCAATAATGCACCCAATATCTTGTTCCCCATTAAGATACTAAAGCACTAATCGAATCACATCTGGTCCCACCACACTCCAGCATTTTTGATAGAAAATCGCATGGTAACCATCTGGGCCCGGAGCCTTTATAGGGCTCATGTCCTTTATTGTCTTCACCACCTTTGCTACTATATAAGGTAACTCCAATTCCTGAATGCTATCTGCACATAAAGTTCAAAACAGCATATCAAGTAGTTCAACATCAAAATCCATCTAATCCTACTCAGTCGAGAACATGTTCTTATAAAAGGCAACAACATGGTCTACAATCCACCCCTCATTAGTAATCATGTGACCTGCATCACATTCCTATCCTTCTATTGACTAGCATGATATGGAAATAAGTGGTATTTCTATCACCATATTTAAGCCACTCAGATATGGACCTAGCCCTCCAATACTCTACTTGTCTCCCTAAACATCCCTCCAACCATGTCTCGGCCACTTGAACACCCCTTCCCTCAGAAACCCTCTTCAAGTCCTTTCTCATCTTATGTACCTCCTAATTCACGTTCCAAAACATTTCCCGCCTCAAGATTTCAGAGTAGCCCTTTCCTTCCTCAGAGTACCCACAAAACTGCTGATACCCCCGCTCCTTAAAGTTCTGCCACCACCTCTAAACAACTCTCATCCCGAAATGGTTCAAAATGAAAAGTTTGATTCCGCATTCCTACACCACCCCTCGAACTTTGCACAAGAGACAAGGAAATCAGATTGTGATCAGAATTTAAAGAATGGAGAAAGGACAAAGAGGCATAAGGAAATAAGCTTTCCATGCCACGTTCCCAAACGCCCGGTGAAGCTTCACCCTTGTAACTCTTCTCCTTCCCTCAAGTTTCTCCAAGTAAAAGCCCCTCCAACCAACCCCAAATATACCAAACCTACTATCTCCATTGCCTTCTTAGACGCTCTCATTTTTCCTAGAAGAAGGTTAGCCCTCTCAATTTTTAATAAGGCTAGGCCCTCATTAAATTCCCCACCATATAAGCAAGGCCCCACCCTTCCCTCCCCAATTCTATTCAACAACAGCCACGACTCCCTCCTCAACTCTGCCTTAGGATTACCATAAAAATCAGTAAAAACCACCCCTCAGCATACCTTAACCCTTCCACTAAAACATCAATATGGTCCCATGGAAAAAGACAAGAGATAAACATCAATAGCGTCTTTCCAAAAGAGCAAAAGACCCCCAGCCGAACTGACTCTTTCAACAATAAAACGATGAGATACCCAAGTACAACACACAATATTTCAGCTTTATTCCTAAGCAATTTAGTCTTAGGAAAAAAAAAAAGAGAAGGACGAGACTGAGGCCTCGACAGTTCCACAGGAGGCAACTCATTGATCCCGACGGGTTTGCATTGCAGAACCCGCCATTGGTTGAAAAGAAATAACTTTAGCTCGCAGCTTCTTGTTCCCCTCCATAGTACTATTTCCATGAGCATTGGTAATATCTACAAATGGCCTCTTCCTTCCCGTTTTCCTTTCACCGACCATCTTCTTCCCCTTTCCTTTTCCTTTTACTTTCCTCTCCTCTCTCAGGCTCTACACTGACACTTCGAAACCCGCCGCAAATCCTCCCTTGTCACACCAAGGTCCACCATCACAGGCACATCTTGAAGCTGCACCTCAACTCCGAGTAGTCCTACCAGCACTAATTCAATAGACACCCTAAAGTTCCCATATAGAACATCCTTATTCACACCAAACTAACCCCTCCCCTCACATGATTCTCCACTGGACCAAATTCACCCACCTTCCTCAAATCCTCTTCAGCACACACCAAGTCACTGTCTCCACCACATCCATCTACTAGATCCCTTTTCACTTCCCTCCCCACACTAATACCCTCTACCACAACAATTCCCTCTCCCAGCCCATAATCCACTACAATACCCTTTCGCTGCCCCATCTGTTCTTGCAGGCACAGGGTATTCTTCCTCACTTTCTCCCTTCTAACCTCAATGCTTTCCCTACAGTCATGAGCACACACCACAAGACCCTTCTCTAATAGCGCATTCATCCAGAATCTATACTTCAAAGACCATTTGTGTTCATAAGAAAGCTCCCCTTTTACGTCTAGGTAATTCTTAATTGTATGTTGAAGCATTCTACAATTATGGTAGAAGTGGCAATCACTCATATGTAGACTGACCTCACCATAATGTGGCAAGTTCAGGACAATCGCCCTTTGCAGCATGCAAGTAACATTTAAGGGTACCTTCAAGAGAAAGAAGCATAAATCCAGCTAGCAGTGTGTACGCACCTCCGTTTTATAGAATCCATTAGACACCTCCCAATAGCCCTGGCCACCGATAATGTATAACCTGATCTCGGTAGGCCTGAAACATAGACCCATAAGTCATAGAAATCAAATCCTCCTTTGCCCTGCAACAGTGATCGTACCATGGCTTAACAATAAAGAGGACATCATTGAAGCCCTAGGGGCCCTCTGTCAGTACTCCGCACCGAACATCCCATTTATCAATGAACAAGCGAATTTGTTCAGTCGAAAACTTGCAACACCCCATGCCTACATCATAGTCTGGCGACAATTTCGTATGCACAAATCACAGTGGGAAATAAAGAAACCCAATATGCTATGTTCACATGCCTTTGTTCCTTCTTTAAATGCCCTGGCCTCAACCATCTCCACCAGGCATTCATCTGGCATCAAGGATAATGACCGCAGGGACTCAGCATCTCCAACACATCCATTTTCATTCAAAAATCACTAGGCAGGAAACCTATTCGGGTAGGATACTCCTATGAGGAGAGAAAAACCCTATTCCCTAAATTTTTTAATGCTTGTTTTCTTCATTTTTTTAGGATTTTACTTTAATTAAATTATGGGGAAAAAAAGAACATACCTAAAACATCAACCTCTGAATCAGTTAAGTAGCTATAGGTAGAAGCATTAGGTTTGTGCTTTGCATAACTTGAAGTATAGTAGTTTAAGCCAATAAAGTCAAACGACCCTATCATCTTTGCTCTCTCAGAACTCTTAAATTTGGGTAGCCGACTTCCAACTCTAGTTCTCATGCTTTCTGGATACTTTCCATTTGTTAATGGCTCCATAAACCTGAATGTGAAAAAGATTAAGAATATCTATGATTTTTCAAGAAAATTTTTAGATAAATTGATTATTTATAGCCATAAACTATTTTTACTTTTCTTTTTATAATTACAAACTTTGATTTTTATCTTATTTTAATCATGAACTATTTTACTTTTCTGTTTATAGTAAAAAAACTTTGAGTTTTTCTTTTTCTAGCTATGAACTATTTTTTCTCTTTTTTTGTGAAAATAGCCATGAACTATTTTTTATATCTCAGGTATAGCCATGAGCTATTTTTCTATATCTGAGAGATCCAAAATAGTTCCTGGCTATTTTTAAAAAAAGAAAAGTTAATGGATAGAAAAAAGATAAAATCAAAGTTTGTGACCATAAAGATAAAAGAAATAATAGTTCATGGGTAGAAAAATATAAAATAAAACTTTGTGATTATAAATAGAAAAGCAAAAACAGCTTATGCTAAAAATAGTCAATTTCTCAAGATTTCAATGTATACACATTTTTGTAATTGTTGAAAAATAGGAAGTGAAAAAGTGGAGGGGGCTAGATTTTTTTTTTTTTTATTTCTAGCCCACCAATATTACATAATATCATATGTTAGTAATAATGTAATTATCGCAACCTCAGGTACATCCAAACATGTTTATTTCTATTTTAAAGATAATGCATATGGCATATGCGATACTATTTATATCTTTATGCTATACGTGTCATGCCCATAATAGAAATAACAAAAAATATGGTCATTTTAGTTTTTTTATTAAAAAAACAAGGCCAAATAAGATTTAAAAAACCCCACTTTGCACCCATTATTTGTCCCCTATTTAATTTGAATAGTGAACTAATCCAATTAGAATCATACCTAACTCTCCACTAATATAATTTTTTTTTTATACATTGAATCTCCAACAATATCTTTTAGAAATAATGTGAAAGTGAATATAGTTCAAATAAAAAACTTTGAAAAAGGTAAATATTTTTACTAATATGTTACTATCTTTCCACATACTCTATCAATGTGGAATATATATATATATATATATATTTAGGGGGAGAGGGGGGTGTGTGTGTGTCTCTTCTTGTACTTACCATCCTAATTGGAAATCGAGGGCTCTATCTTTAGCCTTTCTGTCTTCATCTGTTTTACTGTATGGCTCGTACCACTGAGAAACAACTGTAATTCCAATCTTTCCCTTTTGCCTTTTCTATAAGTACATTCTCGAACAAAAAAAAACAATTAGAATCATTCAAAAAAGAAAAAGAAAGTGTTAATAGATAGTAAATGACAATAGCAGGGATCCGTACACTTTTCTGGAAAATCCTTATTCCCACCCACACCCCCAAATTCCTATCACTTTACATTCTTACCCCACTCTTTCAATTGAGTCATATTACAAAAATCCTGGCCTAGTCATTAAAGAGCCTGAGGAATTAAATGAGCCCGTTTAAAGCCCAAATGATGAGTTATTAATGTCTTAAGCCTCGACCTTATAAATACAAATATTTATGAGCCTATGGATCATTCAGTTAATGAGCCTTTCATCCAAGGTCATCTCCTAGAATACATTAAACCACTAGACTAGCCCACTTCTTTAAACCCACCTAACCCTTTCTACCAGGCCATTAACACTATACAATACACACCCATCTACTAAGATACTTATCCCTCCCCCAACCTGATACAAACTTCCCCTACTAATCCCTACAATACACACCCTACTAATCCTACCCTAAAAAAATGACCTACGTTCACACTGATGATTAACCCGAAGAGGATTAAATACCCTAATCCCAACACCCCTTATTCTTTCAATTTCTCCTACTATATGTACTGAACTACTATCTTCTCTAAGCATTCAAGAACAAAATTCGAATGCAGACCAGGAGAATCAGAGGGATGAGGTAGTTCAAATTGTTCAAAAAGAAACGATTACTGAGAAGAATTGTCCATATCAAACGCCTAGCTAGGGAAAGAGGTAGGGCATCTAGGCAGACACATCACCCTCCCCTTTCAAGGTTGAGAGTCGGGATTTCTGAAGTTGGAGAGAAACACAATGATGGATTACAGTATGTTATTGATTCTATTCTCTTGGCTGAGGAGACGAGCCCAAAGCATGCCCCCACCTTCATATATGATTCTTATATCTTGGAACTGCCAAGGGCTCTCTCGATTGTCGCTAGTGAGTATCATCTAGGACATGATCTCAATTCATAAACCCTCTCTTCTCTTTCTTGTCGAACTCAAATCTTCTTCCCTCTCTAAAATCTCTTCTACTCTTAGATCTCTTGGTTTTGCAAATTCTAAAGTCACTCCATATGTAGACTGGGATGGAGGCCTTGCTCTAGCTTGAAAATATAATGTTAAGTTGATTGTTCTTGTTAAACACGATTTTTTGATCAATGTGTTGATTATGTCTGATACTACCCCCCAGTCATGGCAGCTATTTTGTGTTTAGAGCCCACCATAGGCTATGAATAAAAAATAGTTTTGGGATGCTTTAAATAATATCGGTGAGGCTTATCAGGGACCGTGGTATGTTATAGTGGATTTTAATTCCAGTATTAGTCTCAATGAGAAAAAATAGGGTAGGCATTTTGCTTCTAGTAGTAAAAAGGGAATGGGTAAAGTGATTGAGGATTCTAGTCTGATTGATCTGGGGCTTGGAGGGCACCAATTCACTTGGAGTAACAAGAGGAGTGGTAAGAAAACCATCCAAAAGAGACTAGATCATGGTATTGTGAATGCTACTTTGCGTGTCCTGTTTCCTAAAGCTTTTGTTGTTCACCTCCCAGCTATTGATTCCGGTCATAATCCCATTCTTCTCAATACCAATCCTTCTTCTAATATGTCTCCCCTTCCTTTTAGGTTCGAATCTATATGGGTCCATGATCCTTCTTCATCTACTGTTGTTGAAAATGCATGGCCTTTGCTAGTTAGAGGACCTCCCATGTTTCAGTTCTACCAAAAAATTGGAACAACTAAATCTGCTCTTAGATGCTGGAATAGGAACTCATTTGGTCATTTCCAGTTGAAAATCCAGCATCTTAAAAAGGATATTGACTCTCTTCAATATCTTGATTAAAATGATTTTATTCTTAACCAATCTAATGCTAAACATGAGGAGCTTATTGGACTGTTAAAAAGAGAGGAATGCTTATGGAGGGACAAAGCTTAGGTTTAATGTGCGGAGGAAGGGGACCTCAACACCCACTTTTTTCATCTATCAATAATAATCAGGAGAATGTATAATTCCATTGGTCTCATACAAGATGAGGATCTTTCTTGGAAGCCTAATTTTCCTGCTGATTTTGAACAGTTGATTGCTCCTACTGTTACTGATGATGATAATGCTTTTTTATGTGTTGTCCCCACCTCCCATGATATTAAACAGAGTATGTTTCATATGAATTCGTTTAAGAGTCCTGGTCTGATAGCATATCTTCTATTTTTTACAAAAAATATTAGCCTATCCTTGCTAAAGATATGGTGTCTGTTCAAAAAATTTTTTATCACTGGAAAACTTATCCAAATTTTCAATCAAAATTTTATCTCCCTTATCCCTAAAACTGATAATCTTACTAAGGTGGATCAGTTTCGTCCTATTTCACTGTGCAATATTTGCTATAAAATTATCTCCAAGATCATTGCTTCTAGAGTTAAACATATTCTTGAGAGGATTATTTCTCCCACCCAAGCTATTTTTGTGCCTATTAAAAGTATTTCTGATAATTCTATCATTTATCAAGAGGTTGTGCATTACATGAACAGGAAAAAATGTAAACTAGGTTTTCATGGGCATCAAAGTTGATATGGCAAAAGCCTATGATAGAGTTCAATGGGATGTTTTGTGACATGTTCTTAGATGTCATGGTTGCTCCATTAATTTTGTTAACCTTATCCTTGGGTGCATCTCTTCTCCTACTTATTCTGTTCTTATGAATGGTTCCCCTTATGGTTCCATTAATCCTACATGTGGTTTCAGGCAGGGGGATCCTATTTCCCCTACCCTCTTCGTCATAATTCTCTCTGACTTGCTCTCCATATTCTCTTAAAAATTGAGGCTAATAGCAGTATCTATGGGGTCAAAGTATCATGTCACAACCCCACTATTTCTCACCTTGTATATGCAGACGACCTACTTATTTTTTACAAGGCTGATCAGCTAGAGCATAAGGTGGTGATTGATTGCATTAATAAATATTACCACTTTACAGGACAACTTATCAATTGCTCCAAATCTTCAATACATTTCAGCAAGAATGTGCTAGCAACCACCAAAGAGGAAATCTGCTCGGTGATCGCTAAAGAAGAATCTAATCATAAAACCAAGTACTTGAGTAACCAATTTTGTAAAGATAGCTCCAAGAGAGAAGCTTTCAAAGGATTAGTGGAAAAGGTGAAAGAAAAACTTGGAGGATGAAGGAAGAGAGCTTTGTCTCAAGTCGGTCGAACTATCTTTATTAAATCGGTGGTTTAACCTATCCCAATGTACTATATGCAAATAACAAACCTCCCCAAAACTAGTTGCAGAGAGATTGAGGCGTAAATTTTAGTGGGGAGCTTATCAAAAAGAGAGAACTCCACTTTGTTTAGAAGGTTGGGATTCTATATATTGCCCCAAATAATCAGGTGGGTTAGAAATCAAGAAAATGGAGGACATGAATAAAGCTTATAACACAAAGCTAGCTTGGGATATATGTGCACAACCACAAAAGCAGTGGGTTAAAATTGTTAAAGACAGGTATATAGGAAATGGAAATATTTTTTAGCATGACCTTGTGGTTGGGAATACTTCTTGGCACTGGAAAGCCGTTTTGAATGGTATTGAGTATTTTAGAAAAGGTGCTTGTTGCAATTTGGGAAATGCAAGGGATATTAAAATATGGAAAGAACCATGGATTCCGGATATCCAAGGTTTCAAGCTGCCAGTACAGGTAAGGAATAAACATTCTCCCTTATGGGTTACCAATCTTTTTGATGATCAGACAAAGTAATGGAAGGTGGGGGTGCTAAATAGCTTGTTCCCTCCAGATATTGTGGAAGCTATCTCAAGAAATCAAATTCCACATCATGCAGAACCAAATTCTCTTGTGTGGACTCCTTAGTCAGGGAAGTTTAGTGTTTGTTCTGCAAATCGGATTGGCCAACAAAAGAGATTTGCACAAAAATTCAAACATCCCAAGATCAGTCTGGAAGTGTTTATGGTAGAGTAACTTACACCAACGAAACAAGCACCTCTTGTGAAAACTGATGGTTGAAATCCTACTCACTAGAGAACAACTTAAAAGAGCCCTAAGAGATATTGAAAACAAATGTGTAGTGCGTGATCATGGGGATGAATCTGTAAAACACATTTTGATTTCTTGTCCCTTGGCTAAATTTATCTGACTGTGATATCTGCTTAGTTATCTATATTTTCTATATCTTATTTCATCGTTTCGATGTTTTAAATATGTAAAAGTATTTATCTTATGCTAATACCCTTCATTCTCGTCTTAGGGGCCTTCCGAAAGAGAAAACGGATGAAAACGGGATGAAAACTGAGCAGAAACGAAAACGAAGCTGACGGCACAAACGGAGATGACCTACCACCTGAGGTAGGCTAACCTACCGTCAGCGATAGGTCCAGTGGTCACAAATTAAGCCATGGCAAAAGCTTACTGGCATTGGTAGGCCAACCTACCGTCGGTAGTAGATTCCCGATGTCAAAAGAATATTATGGTCAGAACCCTATCGTCGACGGTAGGTACCAGGCAGTGGGGTTTTAATCCGGTTCAAACTCTGTTTTCTTTTAATATTCCCTTCTATATAAAGGCTAACTCTACAATTACGTAGATATTTAGAGTAGGACCTAGAATAGCGGTAATTATGAGTAGTAATAGATAATTAAGGTTAGTTTAGATTAAACAATTCTTCAATTTTCAATTTTTATACATTCAATTAGTTAAACAATTTTTAGATTTCTGTAATTTTACTTCTTGAATTTCAAGAAATGAAGAACTAATTTCAAGATTTCAATCTTCAACTTGGCGACTACAAAGACGAGCTTGGAGACGTGCAGAACTTCGAATCCGGCTTCAATTTCAATTCTAAGCTTTCATTTCTCTTACTGTTATTGAATTTTTAATGTTGAATTTCAGTTTTTATATAATGAATAGTGAGTAATTATTTATGTTTAGATGAGGGTTGAACCCTAATTATTAATTATGAGTTTCTTGGTTCAATTTCTTGAATTTGACGTTTGTTTCGATTTAAGTTGTCTTCCAATTGTGTTTGTTTTCAATTTAATTGTCACGAGATTAGATTAATTGCAAGATTGTTCAAAATTGAAAAAGGAACAACGATCCAGGGCAACCAATTGGGGTTAATTGAGGCAAGTGACTAGAGATACGATTTTGCACTTTTAGATCCTTTAAATCACCTAATTTTACTACGCTCATAATTTGTTAGGGAGAGGAGATTTTCCTTTAAGGATTAGTGAGTAGGGTGGCTTTCGCCTAGAGATAGGGATTGCACGATTTGAGTGATAACCCAACTCAACTAATTCAACATCATTTTCATAAAAGTTTTTTCAATTGAATTAGTAACAAGAATTAGGGGGATTCCACCATCCAAACTCTTGCTTTAATAATTTTTAAAAAATTCTAAGTTTTCATTGCTTTCTTAGTTGTTTAATTGTTTTCAATTTTTCTTTTATTATTTCATTTTCAAAATCATCCATTTATTAGACTAAACATTAGAGACGCAGTTAGTACCTTAAGCCTTTAACGTCCTCGAGAGATTTGATACTCAGGTTGAACTCACCTCTACAATGTTAGGTCCACTTACTTTGCATTGTAGTGATTAGGAACCCCTGTTTTATATTTTAAACACATCATGTTTTCGGTGCTGTTGCCGGGACTGCAGCATAAGGAAAATCGTTTTTTTAGTGCTTTAGTCGTTTGTTTTTATTTTCTTTTGTTTGGATTGACTTTTGTTTTTACATCATTCAGTTATTTTCAGTTTATATTTTTGAATTGTGCTTTGTGTTCGTGGAACTAATCACGTTTTCCATTATTTGCAGATCGTGTGGTATTAGTTTATGCCCCGAAAGAAAAGGGGCGAGTTAGTATTGTTCAATCCAGAGCCTAAATGTATGCTGCCTAGGTACCTGTCGCGCCCTTCAATTCGAAATGGCAGACACTAGTGCAATGGCACCCATCAATAAGGAGAAAGAAGAAGAAGAAGCACTACTATTCAGCAATCCTCTTTTCGTACTAATTTCAACACCTCCAATGGCAGCACAACTAGTGGTAGAGAAAATAATAGCGGACTATGCCCGACCGTCTATCTCTGGGAAGCAATTGAGTATAGCAAGGCCAAGGTTAGAGGCGAACAATTTTGGATCAAGCCATATAAAATCCAATGTTACAAAATCATGTCCAAATCAACGGGCTTCTGGATGAGGATCCCTATGCTCATATCGGAAACTTCTTAGAGGTGTGTGACATCATTAAGATAAACGGAGTATCTGAAGGTAACATCCACCTTCGTCTTTTTCCATTCTCTCAAAGGGGAAAGGCAAAGTCCTGACTCAAATCACTACCATCAGGGTCATCACTTCATGGGACTCAATAGTAAAGAAATTCCTAGGGAGGTACTTTCCTCCAGGACGGACAGCACAATTGAGGAACAAGATTCTATCATTCAAATAAATAGACAGAGAAAGCCTTTATGAGGCATGGGAACGATGGAAGGAGTTCTTAAGAAAGTGTCCCTATCATGGGTTGGTTCTAGGGATACAAAATCAAAGTTTCGATAATGGACTATCATTTTGGGCGAGACAATTAATAGATGCCTCAGCTGGAGGGTTTACAGACCATAAGACTCTTCAACAAGTATACAATTTGATAGAACAAACTGTTATGAACATCTATACTTGGGGAGGGCAAAGATCAAGGACAAAGACAGCTGGGGTACATAATGTGGATGAAATATTTGCTATAGAAGTAAGATTGACGACAGTAATAGAGTAGAAAATAGGAAATTTGGCAAGTACATCAACAAATAAAAATAATAAAACGGTCATGTTCTATGATTTTTGCAATGGAGGGCATCCAAATTAGAAATATCAAGTACGGGAGGATCAATGGAGTAAGTAGAGTTTGTACCGGGGAATCGAACTAACAACAACCCCTACTCAAATACATATAATCTGGGATGGAGAAACTACCCCAACTTCTCTTGTAGTGGTCAAGGACAACAAAGAAAATTCAACCCCTGGGTTTCCAAAATAGGGGTCCTCCACTATTACCTTATGACCCGGTTCTACAAAATCATCCTCCATTGGCTAAGGCAGACTTAGAAGAATTGATGGTAAAGCTTATGAGTGCAACCGACAATAGAATGAATACCATCGAGGCTGTACAAAGGAATAAAGAAGCCTTTATTAGAAACTTAAAAAAGCAAATTAGGCAGTAAGTGAAGATAGTATCCGAAAGAACTCCAGGCACTCTCCTGAGTAACACCGAAGTAAACCCGAGAGAGCATGTAAATGCTATTTTGGCGACCATTAATGAGGAGATTCCAAAGACTAGCTGATCATAGAAGAAGAATGCTATATTGAAGTAGAAAGTCGATCATTAGAAAAAGTGGCTAAAAAGGAAAAAGAGTTGGGAAAAGACAAAAGGAAGGCAACAAATGCCAATAATGAATCGAAAATTAAATTCCCAAGAGCACTTGTTCGAGACCATAATCAAGATGAGATGAGGGAGTTTATTAAAATATTTCGTCAATTAAAAATAAATTTGCCCTTGTGTGATCTTTTATTGCAAATTCCCAAGTATGCAAGATATTTAAAGGACATGCTCACGAAGAATGGGAAGCTTCAGGAAGCATCAAATACATACTCGGTGAAGAATGTTCAGTCCTCTTAATTAAAAGGACAACTACCACAAAAAGGAGAAGACACAGAGAGTTTTTCTTTCCCTTGCACTATTGGTAGTATTAATGTTAATAGGGATTTTGCGAATTTAGGCTCAAGTGTTAATGTTATTTCTTCTTCTATGTGTAAGCATCTAGGTCTAGGTATCTCGAAACCTGTGAGAATGTCGATTAGTCTGGCCGATAAGAGTGTTAGATATCTTAAACTGGTAATAGAGGATGTGTTGGTCAAAGTCAAGGACTTGGTCTTTCCCGTTGACTTCGTAGTTTTGGACATGCAGGAAGACGGTGATTTCCCCATAATATTTGGTTGCTCTTTTCTGCGTACCTCAAAGGCAGTAATAGATATAGAAAATCGAAAATTAGTGCTAAGGGTTGGAGAAAACCAAATAGCATTCAAGTTCCCTTTGCTCCCGACCCCTACGTCTAAAACTCAAGATACTTTGTGCATTATAGGTCATGAAACTAAGAAAGTATTTTTGAATGCACAGGATACCCCGAAAAGGAAGGGCAAAAAAAGCCAGTAAAGAAGCTTAAGGAAAAAGAAAGGCAAATCACCTCTAATTTGAAGGCTAGTTTAATAAAATGGGTGCCAGTACAGAAGAATGAGACTAAGAGACCAATGGAAAACCTAGATTTTAGTTTCTATTTGTTTTTTTCTTTGATTGTTCATCGTTTGTGTGTTGCAAGGTCATTTTGGAGAGAAATAAGTGATTACTTAAGGACCTACAATGAAGATTGATTGAGTTCATAAAGTAGGTGACTTGAAAAAGGGTAAAAAATTACATAAAAAGAAGAAAAATCCAGCAGAAGCCTACTACCGGTGGTAGGTGCTCGGCATTTTTCGGCACAGGAAGGCAGAGACCTACCACGGATGGTAGGTCTCATCCCACCGTCGATGTTAGGGTCCAATTTCATCAACGGTTCGGTTCTTCAAAGGAAAACGGGTCGGGTCAACCTGATTAAATCTCAACTGCAATAATTTATTCAATTTTTCTACATTATTTCCCTACATCCTCCTCTACAAACCCTCGCGAAAATTTCTCATTCCCTCTTCCTCTTTTCTCAAACTCTCGTATCCTCTTCTCACCTTTCCAACTTCTCTAAGAATTCTTCCTTACTTTCTCCATCTTTTTCGGTGGTTTCTTCCCACTTCTGGCGAGCACCACCGATGGCAATAACTCCTCTCCATCTCTCATGGTTTGTATTTTTCTTTCTTATTCTTCTATTACTTATCTCTTTCTCCACATCTTCTAACCCTCCTACCTTTTCTATTCTTCTCCTATTTCTACTCTACACAAATTCCATACCAAAACCTTCTTTTTCTTCTTCCACCTTTTCTTCAAAAGACTCCATCTTTTAATTCAATTTCTTCTCTCCACAGACCCTCTTTCTTTAATTTTTATTTCTGCTAGTCTCTTGTAATTTCGTCATTTTTGTTAATCTTTTTAGTTAATAACTTTATTTTGTGTTTTATTTTGCTTCCTAAAAAAATTTTGCAGAAAAAAGTTCAAGAAATTTTCCAGCAAAATTCCAACGAACTTCCACGGTGATAGTGAGGCATAAAAATGCGCATTATTCCGTTAGATCACTCTAGAAACATAAAGGCTACGTTAGTATTTATTCTTTTGAGCGTTTCCTGTGTTTTATTGTTTGTTTTGCTGTGTTAGTTTTATTGTGTTGCGTTGTTGTATTCTTTTCCCTTTTCTTTCTCTTTCGTTTGATTTTTATCTCCCTATGGCCTCAAATAAATCCATTGCTTACTCCTCCAAATCCAAACGGGCTCGTAGTGAGGGGACTTCGCCCGACCCCACTGCCCAAGATATTCTTCCTTTCCCAGATCGTCTCTCCACGGTAGCTCGTAAATGGGTGCCCTATAGGGAGTCGCTCAAGAAGATTATTGAAAAATCCTTTGATGAGGTGGTCATCAATCATCTTAAGCTTGAACAACTTTTTGGGAGCTTAGGTTGGATCCTCTACTCGTATCTTTGGAAATTCTTACAGCGACCATGTCCGTGAATTCTATGCCAATATGACTCACAAGACAGAAAGGGATCTTGAAACAATCATCTCTACAGTCAAAGGGATTCAAATTATTTTGAAAATGGAACGTCTGGCATACATTCTTAGAATTTCGAACAAGGGAATCAGTCACCGTGGACTCAAATAAAAAACTATCAATGTGGACCCGCACTGGAATTTTGATGCGGCATGTGACCGTTTAAATATCTGGCCCCCCAGCAATGGATCATCGCTGAATCCTCTACGGGGGCGATTTTCCAACCCTTCTTCCTTGTGTCCTTTTTTATTTCTTCAGGTACACACTTTTTCAAAAGGGGGCGGACTAACTGAAGTCTGTATTCTTGACATCTATATGCTTGATAAAATCCAAAATCAATCCCTCTTTTCCCTTGCTTCCTTGATGATTCACACCATGCACAATACTGGGTGTGACACCACTAAGAAATGTGTGTATCGTTATCCTGTAATTTTATCTCGGACTTTTGCTGCTTTCAATATCAATTTTGTAGCAGAATGATGATCATCAACAGGACTGCAGTAGGTTATAAAGTTTACAATCTTCAATAACTGGAGCTATTCTTGGGACGAGAAGAATAAAGTGTGGATCCCTCCATCCTAGGAAGATCGGCTAAGGGAATGCAACCCTGCCGATTTTCATTCAATAAAGAAAATCACACAAACCAATACAGGGACGTCTTCCTCACAGTTAGATGATGAGGAAGATGAGGCTGATGAGTCCTATAACCTCTTAGATGATGAGGATGATGAGGCCGATGCCCATCTGACAGTCCCAATGGATGCATTCCAAGTTAAGCTGCAGACTGCTTTTGAGTAGCTTCGTGCCACTCAAGATGCCCACGGGGTATAGTTAGCGATATAGTGGAGTCCCCTGCCGTTATGCAGATGAGTTGGCTCATCAGAGGACATCTATTGATCGTCAGGAGGTGATGCTTGTCTGTTTGTGAAGCAGATTCATGCCCGATCAGGGCAGCAGCAGAAGTGGCGCCACGGACTTTGAGTGTGGATGGCTTCCTGATATGCTTTATCACTTTATATCTAAGGAATTACTTCCCATGTATTTGTTTCTTTTAGTTTTTCTTTTAGTCTAACCGCCACATTGAGGACAATGTGGTTTAAGTGTGAGGGATATTTCGTCTTTTATTCCTTTTCCCTTCTTTCTTATTATTTTAAATTTAGTCTCTTATTTGAAATTTTCCCAAAAAAAATCAGAAAATTTGAAAATTCTAAAACCCTTTATTTCCTTTTCTTTTCATTTTTCTTAGAAAAATCAAAAAATATTTTTATTTTGCCACTTTCAGTAGAATACGTAACTACAAAATTCTTTAGGTTTTTCGAAAATGGCAAATTACTTAATTACTTTGAATGTTTACTAATTTTATTACATGATCAATGGTTTTGCATGCGCTTGTAAATCTTGTTTTAGTAATAGAAACATAGGAATATTTGGTAATTAGCATAATGATAATCTTTTTTGGGTCTTTGCTTGCAATTTCATGATTTTTCTATCCTTAAAAGCAAAGAATTCTAGTCTAGGATGGTCCCGGAGATGATGGTCTTAGGTCTTTTTTATATCATTTGTGCCTTTCTTATCATATCCTTTATGAAAGCAAGTCCTAGTTCCCTTTTTTGTGCCTTCATGCTAAGGGTTTCAATCCCTTCTTTTCTTTGTGCTTTTAAACTCACTATGTAAAACCTCAATTCTTGGAGCTAATGGTTAGTATATACTTTTAGCCGTTTTGAGTGAGGAAACGAATAAGTATTGGGGTGAAGGAGTGAAGAAAGAAAGAAAGAAAGAAAAAACCTATAAAGAGACCAGGCATATTTGGGTATTTCAAATGTCCGATACTTATGGCTATTGAAAAGAGAGAAAAGAAAAAAAATCGATGCTTGACAAGAAAAAAAATGAAAAAAAAAAGAGAAAGAAGTACAAAAAATGAACAAAAAATAGCAGAAAAAAGAAGAAAAAAATATGAGTTTTTATTTTATAGTAAATTCTTGAAAAATATCAAGCATCTCTCTCTCTCTCTCTCTCTCTCTCTCTCTCTCTCTCTCTCTCTCTCTCTCTCTTGTATTGGTAATTCATGAAAATCTTGAAAAAAAGATGTTTTTAGGTGGGGTGTGTACCAAAAAGAACGAAGTAGGATGTTTAAGGGTGGTTGAGAAGAGTGAAAAGCGATGGCTTGAAAATGTTATTTAATTTTGCTATATTTTCCTTTAAGTTGCATTAGCTCTATCTCATTTGTTTTTGTTCTCCTTTTACCTTTGTTTGTTACCCTATTTATGTCCAAAGCCTAACATTACAAGTTGAAAAGTTCTACGTAATCCGCAAATGATCTAGAATAGAGAGGATAGAGAAGCATGAATTTGTGTGCATTGTTTTTTAAAATATTTCATTATGCTAATCACTTGATATTCCTTTTCTTCTGTGAAAAAGGGCATAAGATAGTCATACACATCTTTGATATTTAACGATTTTTAGTGACTTGTGGTGGACTTAGTGATTCTTGTTGTTTGTTTATTTTGATTTACCTATGGAGTTGGGTGGTGAAATATCCTATTGAAGTGGCTTTGTCTTTAGGTTTTATTTTTGTTTTGTATTATTTTTTGGATTAATTCTGCTACCATTAATTGTGGCCGTTTTGGGATTTTAATTATTTTAAGTCGGCCTATCTTGTTTTTCGTGTATTTTCTCTCCAAAATAAAAGTTTTTTAATCCTCTATTTGGCTGTTTAGTTTGTGTGGCTTGAGGGCAAGCAACGGATAAGTGTGGGGGTATTTGATATGTGCATAGTTGTCTATGTTTTCTCTATGTTATTTTCATTTTTTTTAATGTTTTTAATATGTAAAAGTATTATCTTAGGCTAATACCTTTCATTCTTGCCTTAGGTGCCTTCTGGAAGAGAAAACGATGAAAGGAAACGAAAACGGAGTGAAAACGACGAAAACAAAGCCGATGGCACCAACGGAGATGACCTACCGCCTGAGATAGGCTAACCTATCGTCAGCGGTAGGTCCGATGGTCACAAATTAAGCCATGGCAGGACTTTACCGCATCGGTAGGTTGGCAACTTACCATTGGTAGTAGGTCCCCAACATCAAAAGAATATTGTGAGCAGAGAACCCTACCATTGATGGTAGGGGTCGACCTACTGTCTGCGGTGGGTACGGACAGTAGGGTGTTTTAATTCAATTCAAACTTTGGTTTCTTGTAATTTTTCCTTCCATTTAAAGGCCAACTCTGCAATTAGGAAAATATATATCGGTAATTAGAAGTACTAATAGATAATTAAGGTTAGTTTAGATTAAACAATTCTTCAATTTTTAGCTTTTATACATTCAATTAGTTAAACAATTTTTAGATTTCTGCAATTTTACTTCTTTGATTTCAAGAATTGAAGAACCAATTTCAAGATTTCAATCTTCAACTTGGCAACTCGAAAGACAAGCTCGAGAGACGTTCGGGACTTCGATTGCGACTTTAATTTCAATCTTAAGCTTTCTTTTCTCTTCTTGTTATTGAATTTTTAATGATGAATTTCAGTTTTTATATAATGAATAATGAGCAGTTCTTTATATTTGGATAAGGGTTGAACCCTGATTCTTGATTATGAGTTTCTTGGTTTAATTCTTGAATTCGATGTTTGTTTTATTTAAGTTGTCTTCCAATTGTGTTTGTTTGCAATTTAATTTCGCGAGATTATATTAATCACAAGATTGTTCAGAAATTGAAAAAGGAAGAACGACCTACGGACCAATTGGGGTTTAATTGGCAAAATTGACTAGAGAAATGATTTTTCACTTTTAGGTCTTTTAAAAATCACCTAATTTACTGTGCTCATAATTTGGTAAGGAGATGAGAGATTTTCCTCTAAGGGGTTAGTGAGCAGGGTGGCTTTCGCCTAGAGACAGAGATTGTCCGATTTGAGTGATGACCCAACTTAACTAATTCAACATCGTTTTCATAAAAGTTTTTCCAATTGAATTAGTAACAAGGATTAGGGGGATTCTACCATCCAAACTATTGCTTTATTAATTTTTAAAAATCTTAAGTTTTCATTGCTTTCTTAGTTCTTTAATTTTTTTCAATTTTTCTTTTATTATTTCATTTTCAAAATCATCCTTTTATTAGACTAAAAATTAGAGATGCGGTTAGTACCTTAAGCCTTTACCGTCCTAGAGATATTTGACACTCGGATTGAACTCACCTCTGTGTTAGGTCCACTTGCCTTGCATTGTAGTGATAGGAACCCCCGTTTTATATTTTAAACACATCAACTGCACAGCAAATGTCAAACCCACATTGAGGCATTTGAAGATTGGGAGTTGGTGAAATGGATTGAAGGAATTTTAAAACCACAGAATATCTAACCATTAACTATTAGGAAGCTTAGGAACTCATGAATTTCGTCGCAATTGAAAAGGTTTGGATGCAAAGCAATGCTAAGTTGTACAATAAATGAGTAAATGATTGGGAGCGACTAAGTAATGAGATAAACTGGTTCGCTAAAGAATATTAAGATGATGGAATACGTAGAAGACTCAAATGGACAACTGCTCCAATGAGAAGATACTGGACTTCCCCAACCCAAGGCTAGATCAAACTTAATTTTGATGTCAATTTCAAAGATGGCCAATGTATTGCTGTTGTAATCCATATGAACAATATGGGCACCATCATCAATGCTTGGACTGATAGAGGCAAAATTCTAAATGCAAAAGTGGTAGAGTTAATGGCTGTGAAAATGGTCATGTTTAGTTGAAAGCTAAGGAGTTAAATCATCACCAAACTGTCATTGAAAGGGATGTTATTAATGTGATTTACTCTCTTAGAGGCCATGCAAATGCAGTAGATTGGAGGGGTGAATCCATTGTTAAGGATGCAGGGATTTTGTGATCCATAATCCATAATGGCAAACTAGGCATGTCTATAGGCATTGTAACACAGCGGCTCATACTCTAGCAGCTCATGCTCTTGCAGCTTGGGCAAATGATTGTAATGGAATATGCCATATAGATACTGTCTCCCTCCCTGAGGAGGTCTTGTGCAACTTGGAGGAAGAACCTCCTAACTCCTGTTACCCTTCTGTTTTGGTTAATGGATGACAATTTTATGAACAAAAAAAGGTAGATAATACTTACGAAAGTAAAATAATAGCTAAATTAAGAAGTAAAGAACCTGATATTGAGTTCTATAAAGATGAACAACAGCAGCATGAGCAAGAAGCTGATTATGTGTTATGATATATGGTTCTATTCCTGAATCGCCACCTGTACAGTTTAGTTCCTGCCAGTCAGAGCATCGGCCAGGCGCAAAGGTACCAGTTCCATGACCGAAAATACTGTAAGTCCATGGCTCATTCAAAGTTATCCAATGTTTCACACGATCACCAAAGTAAGAGAATAGAATCTCTGAGAAATCTCGAAAATCAGTCCTGTTACATATATATAATATAAGGTACATCAGAATTGGTCAAAATAGATAATTAATTTTGCAGATTCTTTTGCACCAGTGCTAAATTATTTCAGTTAAATGCTTAATTAAACAAGTGAGAAGTATCTTATTCATAAAAAGAATGGATGATAAATAATATTTATATGAAAACTATGTCCTTAATATGCAATCTACTTCTTTAATATCTACTGGATGGTATAATGATATTCAGATTAGAGTAACACGTGGGATCTATGTGCTAGGATTAGTTTGATTTTTCATTATGTCAGGCTCCGTTTGATTGACTTGGAAGTAAAGTTGAGGTGGAAATATGATTACTTGGAATCTAAATTTATAGAATGTAAATTCATATATATCCCTTTATTTTGCTTGAATTGTACTATTAGTTAAGAAGGGGAAATCATAGAAATCGTTTTCAAGTGTTTGGTTTGATAAATTACAACTATGTGATAAATTTACATTTGAATTAAATTGTCCATAATGTCTTTTTAATACATATATCTTAACAAGAGTTAACATTACTGTTGAGATTGAGAGATTGAGATTATTGCCTTTACTGAAAGCTAATTGTTCTATATTATATTTCCGTTATTGTATTGGTAGAAACCTTTTTGTATATGGCAGGTGTTCTTGATTAACTTGTAATTAGGCCTTTTTATCTCCATGGAATAGGGAACTCTAAGTATATATATATATATATATTAGTGGTTTCTCTAGTGAAATACTCAAGCAATTGCAGCATCTTTTCTGGACCATATTCTCTTTGACATAGTATCAAAGCCAATAAAAAAAAATTTAGTTGAAGCTTAGTAGGAAAGTACTCACGGTTGAGCAAAAGAATACAACAAAGTTCTTCGGGTTTTTTCCTTTGCTTTCTCAATCACCAAAGAAGCCTGATCAATTTGGGAATCCCAGAAGGGATCAAATTGTTTGGCATCATCCTGTACAATCTTGAACCAAGGGTTGGTTAACAAATCTTTCCTTTGAATCTTTTCTATTATTTACTGCTACCTCTTGCTATCTCCTCCTTCCTAATTCAAAAAAAAGAAGTATCTGTAGAGCAGAAGAAGATAAAGTTCCTTTCCTTGTGTTTCTCATCATCATCACTACTGCTTCTCCACTTATCTTCTCAAATTTGAATATGTTCAACAAAAAAAAATACATCTCATTCTGGTAGCAAAAATAGTCCTCGCGGCATATATGGTTCTCATGCCGCTATTGCTCCGACAATCTTTTCGGCTTCTTCATTAACATGGCCACACTGGTCTCCGACAGTGACCATAACTGGCCAGACCTTCAAAGTTCAAACCCATAAGCTGACACTCCCAATATTTTCCATACTGGAAAGGCATGGTCTTCCAGATGATCCCATCAAACTATTCAACTAGGATTGCAAATTTTATGCCTTATGCACATGTGAATGGTATGAACTCTTGGTTAGTATATTCTAGTGCTTCTAGACATATGACCGATCAACGTAATTTCATGTCTAATATTACATCTGTACCACCTTGTTATATTGGTTTGCCTAATGGGGCTTATACTGTGGCTAACTGTGAAGGGACTATCAATTTTGGACCTAAACTTATAATGTTCTTTACACTCCAAACTTGACTTGCAATCGTATCTCTATTTCCAAATTGTTGCAATCTTATCCTAAGTTTGGTGTCTGTTTTTCTATTGATGATTTTGTTATATAAGATCGTACTTCGAGGACGGAAATTGGAGTAGGTAGAGTGACCAATAGGGTGTATCACTTCTCACAGGAGCAAACTAATCATACCTATGTTATTTCTATAGATTTATTACACCAAAGTTTAGGTCATCTTTCATTTAGTGTGCTTGAAAAGTTTACTGGTTGTTCTCGTCCTTTGAATTCTTCTAGTTCTTGCACTATTTGTTTTCAAGCTAAACTTTCACGAACTTTTTTTTCTATAGGTGACGCTATTTCTAGTAATTTATTTGACTTGATTCATTGTGATGTTTGGTGCCCATATTCTCATAAATCTACATGTGGCTCATCTTACTTTCTTACATTAGTTAATGATCATTCTCGTTCTACTTGGGTTTACTTATTTGCTGATAAAAGCAGTGTTAGCACTCACTTCGAACATTTTGTTCAGCTCATCCAAACCCAGTTTAATAGAACTACTAAAAGTGTTCGAACAGATAATGGCATAGAATTTTTACCCTTAAAATCTGTCTTTCTTTCTCATGGGATCATACATCAAACAATAGTTGTCTACACCCCTCAACAAAATGGTAAGGTAGAATGTAAACACCATCACATTTTGAATGTGGCAAGAGCTTTTTGTCTTCAAGCTTCTTTGGGCCTCAATTTTGTGGAGAGTGTGTTTAAATTACAGTTTATTTAATAAACTGCACCCTTCTTCCATTCTTCAAGGCAAACCTCCAAGCTAATCTCATTTGAGAGTTTTTGGCTCTCTATGTTTTGCACACGTCTGTACCACTGATAATTCAAAACCCGTATTCGTTCTTATGTTTTCATGGGCTATCCTTATAGCAAAAAGGGATGGACACTATATAATTTAGATACACATAAATTTTTTGTTTCTCAAGACATGAATTTTGTCAAAAATCAATTTCCCTTCTCTACAGTTCCCACACAATCCTCTAATTCTTATCCTGATTTCAAAATGACATCCCCCCAGGCCACTATTGTGGCCCCACTTCCAAATTCATTGCCCCAGCCTCCTCTCAACATTGTGGCCTAATCAACAACTACTTCTGCTTCCACATCTTCTGGGTCAGCTCCTCTCACTAGACCAGCTTCTTCGCTAGGGCCTGTCTCGCCCAGTCTTTCTCTTGGACTAACAGAGAGATAAGATCCAACTTCAACTCCTTTAACTCAACCTCCTCTTGATTCTCCTGAGATCCAGCAAAGCCAACGTTCTCGCCATCGTCTGGCGAAACTGAATGACTATGTTTGTAACACTGTGAGGAGTTTTCCGTCCTTGACGGTCATTGCCCCTTCAGCTTCACCCTCAAGTATACGTTCTTACCCTATTTCACAATTTGTTTCGAGTGAAAAATTATCTCCATACTACAAAGATTTTCTTGTAGCAATTACGGTTGATACTGAACCCTCTCAATTCTGTGAGGCTATTTCTATTCCTCAATAGTGCGACGCAATGCGCAGTGAGATTGATGCTTTTAAAAGAAATAATACATGAAGTATCACTTTTCTCCCACTTGGTAAAAAGACGTTGGGATGTAAACGGGTTTATAAAATCAAAAGAAAGTCTGATGATAGTATTGAACGATACAAACCTTGTTTGGTGATTTTACGTAGTACTCAAGTAGAAGGTCTGGATTACAATGAAACTTTTGCTCCTATAGCAAAAATAATGACCGTCCAAACTTTGTTATCAGTAGCAACAGCAAGGAAATGGGAGGTACATCAGATAGATGATCATAATATGTTCCTTCATGTTGTGATCTGCAAGAGGATGTTCATATGAAGCTTTCTCCGGGTTTTTCTAAAGGAATGGACGACAAGGTGTACCGATTGCAAAAATCTTTATACAGTCTCAAATAAGCTCCCAGATGTTAGTTTTCTAAATTGACTAGCGCACTTAAACAGTGCGGTGTTCACCAGTCAGATTACTCCTTATTCACATTTACTGCAAGTAACATATTCCTCTATGTTTTGGTTTATGCAGATGATCTGATTGTAATAGGGAATGACCTACCTTCTCTTCAAAAATTCAAAGCCCATTTGAGTACCTACTTCCACGTGAAAGACTTGGGACCTTTGAAATATTTTTTGGGTATAGAGATGGCTTGAAATAAACAAGGCATATATCTTTGTCAATGCAAATATGCTTTTGATGTTTTGACTGATGTAGGTTTGTTGGGCGCCAAACCACTTGGCTTTCCTATGGAATAGAATCATTAGCTTGGGAAAGGTAAGGGTTTTCCTCTTTCTCAGCCAAACTCCTACAAACGATTTGTGGGTCGACTTATTTACCTTACCATCATTCGACTAGATTTGGCTTATTCGGTGCAAGTTTTATCTCAATTCATACATCAGCCTAGACAAGAATACTGGAATGTTGCTCTTCGCGTTCTTTGGGCAGATTCTGATTTTGGGCAAGTTGTCCTATCACGAGGCATTCACTCACAGGTTTTTTTATATCCCCAGGAATTCTCCTATTTCTTGGAAATCGAAGAAACAACACACTGTCTCTAGATCTTCGGCTGAGGCAAAATATCGTTCATGGCTCACACCTGTTGTGAGTTGAAATGGCTGAGGTATCTTCTTTGAGACCTTCGAGTGTCTCAATCTGCTCCAACACCTCTGTTCTGTGATAATCAAGCTGATCTCTACATCTCTTCTAATCCTGTTTTTCACGAACGTACCAAACATATTGAAATTGACTGTCATTTCGTTCGTGATGAGTTTCAGGTACAATGAGTTTTTCCTACCTACATTCCTACTATTTGCCAACCCGCTGATATCTTTTCTAAGGCTCTAGGGTAGTCACAATTTTATGCTCTCTTGGACAAGTTGGCATTTGCAACTCTCATGCTCCAATTGAGAGAGGTGTTGAGATTGAGAGATTGAGATCATTGCATTATGGAAAACTAACTATTCTATATTACATTTCCTTTATTATATTGGTAGGAATCTTTTTGTATATGGTGGGTGTTCTTGATGAGCTTGTAATTAGGCCTTTTAGTCTACCTAGAGTAGGGAACTCTAAGTGTATATATTATTGGTTTCTCTAATAAAATACTCAAGCAATTGCAGCTTCTTTTCTAGACCATTTTCTATTTGACAATTACATTCATAAAAAGTTAAAAATTTGCATTATATTTTTATATGAATAGAACTTTGTTCATATTTATTTTATAAAAAACATAACTTTATTAACTCATAGTTCTACTTTATATTACAGAAACTCTTAAAATATATTAACTAGATAGATAAATAATTTTTTATTACTATTTAGTAAATATTCTTATACAATTAATATATATTATTTTTATTTCAAAGAATTAAAGTTAATAAAATCATAAAAATGACTTTCATACTTTAACATTTTTTTATCTCATATTTTATGTTTTCAATATTTCTAGTTTAGCTTGTTTTCAAAATTTATAGGATATAAACATACATTTAGTTATATAATTTGATATTTTCCATACATTCCTTAAAAAGTTAATCTTGATACAATATTCATATTTCAAAATGAACAAAAATAAAATTACATTATCCAATATTTAATAATTTTTATTTAATTTATATTTGTGAGTTATATAGTAATAAAAGAACAATTAAACTAAAAATTTATAATAAATTTAGTTAATTTTTCGTGTTTTTTATTCTTTTGAAAAAAAATATATAAAATTATTAGATTGAAAAAAGTATAAGAGGGTGAAAGGACATATTGGTTAACGTTTAACCACAAAATAAACAAATAAATAATAAAAGACAATAAAAATGGGCACAATTATTGGTTAATGTTTTATTTTTTTATTTTTTATTTGTTAGATTCTTTAGGAATGAAAACACAATACTGTCTCCTATTAAGGATTCACTATCCCAATATTTTGGCTTTATTTTTTTAGATATGAGAAATCATATTACTTTTCCATGACAAAAATAAGAAATATACATTAGAATTTAAATTTTGGGAATGAGACTACTTTCTATCTTCACTTTCCTTAATAATCAATGGAGGTTAGAGTTTTTATCTCAATCAATCGAGGTTAGAGATTTTATCTTCCCATATTGTAGGAGTTATGCCTTGTACCATCTCTTTGCAAAAATTGGTTATTTATGGCCATAATATATTTACTTTTCTCTCATAGTCATAAATTTTGATTTTATTTTTTCTAGTTATGAATTATTTTTTACTTTTCATATATAACAATTTATTAAATTCATAGTGAAATTTGATTTATTTTATGTTCATCTCACTTCTCAGTGTTTTCAATATTTCAAAGGATTGTAGACTAAAATTTAGAATCCATGTAAACCGGCTTATATACTTTTTGAAACCAAATTTACTTTTAGATGGGTTCTAAAAATAAATTAGATTTAAATAATATATGGATCGGTTAGATGGGTTCTAAACTTGAATCGACAAAAATGTCCTTTTAAAATATTGAGGACGTCGCGCGTGCCAAAATAAATTAGATTCTTGTCTTAATTTTAATAAATTGTTATATTTGATAGGTAAAAATAATTCATGGCTATTTCCACACAAAAAAAAAAAAAAATAGATCATCACTGAAAAAAATAAAATTAAAGTTTGTAACTATAAATAGAAAATAAAAAATAATTTATGAGTATAAATACATAATTTCTCTTTTATTTTAGTGTGGCAATAATATAAGATCCTTTTGGAGAAAAAAATAGATAATCACAGGCGCAATCTATATTTCCTATTATTGTCTTGATTAACAAAGAGCAAGTAAATGTATTATTAATAAATAAGTAGTTTTTTTTAGAATTATTGATAAATAAGTAAAGTAAATACAGCTAAACTACAAGGCCTCATTTGATTGATCAGAAAAGTGGGTTAGGGAAAGTAATTACTTTGCCTACTTTTAAATTCTTATGTTTGGCTTAATGTTTGTGTAATTGGAAAGTAATATAATTCCTAGGATTTGAGAAAATAAATGCACCACCCTAAAAAAGAGAATCTTTGTTTGGAGGTAGTATTGTGATTCCTTTCCCAAAGATTTTAAATAAAAAATAATAAAATATATATTCTAAATAAAGTACACGTTTATCGATTTCTTATTGACTTATTTATCTTCATAACTCTTTAAATATTCTTTTTTCCTAATCCCAACAAAATAGTATAGATAGAAAAAATAACTAATATGTTCAAATATTAATTTTTTATTAATAATTCTCTCTCTCTCTCTCTCTCTCTCTCTCTCTCTCTCTCTCTCTCTCTCTCTCTCTCTCTCTCATTGTTTGAGGAGTTTTTTTTAGAAATAATTTATTATTATATTTGAAAGGATATCAAATTAATAAACATAATGTACAAATATAATTAAAATCCTTATATTTATATGATTTACATTTTTCATATATTTTCTAAAAACTAAAATGTACGATACCATATGAGATATTTAATTTTTTAAAATTATAATTTTTTTTTATATTAAAACAAAATAAATAACAAACTTTACCTACTTTTCTTAACATTATTTTGAAACTTTCAAACATAAGAATTGTAATCTATTAGAAATCATATTACTAGGATTTATTTTCCTAGGAATTAGATTCATAATATCATTTTACTTTCCTGATAATTAAATGATGCCCAAGAGTAATTTAGGAAAAATATCCAAGCACAAACAAATAGGTGTACATTCCTTTGAAATATTGTGGAAGAGAAATTAGTTATAACTACCCATAAACAATTTTCACTTTTCCTATTTCACCCATAAACTTTAATTTGAACTGATTCTACCCATAAAGATTTTTTTCATTACACATTTTAACAAATTAAGGATTTGTTGCCAGAATCTGATAAATTTCATAATGTGACATTCTTTTGGACTACTTGTACACCTTCAAATTTCTTTTTCGGACATTGTCTTTGCACTACAAGTAGCATAAAGACAATGTAACATGATGATATTTGTCGAATTCATGTAACAAATGTTTAATTTGTCAAAATGAGTAGAGTAAAAAATCTTTATGGGTAGAACCAGTTCAAGTTAAAATTTATGAGTAGAATAAAACAAAAAATGTTTATGGGTAACTGTAACTAATTTCTCTATTATGGAAATTGAAACTTTACGCTGGTTTTGACTAGGAATGGCAATGGGGGCGGGGGCACTAACCTCCGGCCCCATCTCCACCTCCCTATTTTGTCCCTATCCCTAACCAAACCCCATTCTTGGGTAACCAAACCCCATTCTTGGGCATGAAATTCATCCGCATCCCTAACCCAACCTTCCATAACTGAGCCCCATCCCCAACCGATCCTCGCCAAACCCGCTGGGGAATTGGAGATCCAAGCGGGGATTACATTTATTATTTTCAACAAAATGTTAAACACAAAATAATAATATGCATGCCACAAAATTAAACGAATTAAAACTTAAAAATAATACAAAAATCCTTTCAAAAATGAAAAAAAAAAAAGTCAAACCATGTGCAACAACTAGTTCAATAATTTTCAACCTGACGAGAGCCTTGAAAGTTGAAATGGAGGAGAAATGTCAAGATCGAGACTAGAGTAGTAGAGAGAGATTGATTGAATATCAACGAGTAATTGAGTAGTATTTTTTCGTATCTTTCTTTACTATTTAAATTAGTATTTTACTAAAAATATTATATATATTTATATATACATATATATATATGTATATATAATGAGATGGATAGGGCTGGGGAAAACCTAATCCCCACCCTCAATCCATTCCCAAATTTAAGTACAATTTTCAACTCCATTTTCACCCGGATCCCCAGTCAAACTGAAGTCAAACAAGTAGAGATTATTTGGGGGTTGGTGGGTATCTGATTAGACCTACACCATTGTCATAACTAATTTTGACTATACTTCATTATATGGTACTTAAAATTGGAATAATATATAAATATTTTTTTGTCTAACTAACTTCAAAATCTTTTTTGTCCGGCCATGCCAACATGGGAAACTAACGTTTCTTTAAATAAAGACTCTGCAACTCAATGTATGTGAAATCTGTTGTAGTCTAGTTGGTCAAGATACTCGGCTCTCACCCGAGAGACTCGGATTCAAGTCCTTGGCATTGGAAACTTTTATGAATCTTTTTCTCATTTTGTCATGTGTGTATGCTATAGCAATATTAAAGGAGGAGGCATTGATCTCTCTCCTAGGGTTACCTGTATTTGATTCTACTGTTACTTGTGTTTTTTATAAATCTTTTTCTCATTTTGTCATGTGTATGCTATAGCGTTATTAAAGGAGGAGGCAGTGATCCCTCTCCTATGGCTACCTGTATTCGATTCAACTGTTACTTATGTTTTTTATATATTCAATATTTAAAATTTTACTTACACAATTTGCAAACTTAGGAATCCGCCATATGCATCTTGTAAAGACTGAGGGACATTAAAGTGGAACATTGTCACAAATGGCTTGATACCTGCACTTTTTTCAAATCAATTAATTATTAGTCCAACTTGGATTTTCCTCAAGAAAGAAAAATAGCAACTTTGGGTTGTTAAAATCTCCATTGTGTTAAGAAAATATTTATTTATATTAGATTTTCATTAATATGATCTATTTTAAGATTTTATACACTTTCAAAAAAATTGACATTCATTTATTGAATACCATACTATAAAAACAGAGATCGTTTGATTATTTATTTTAAAATTCAAGTTTTTGTTGAATACATTTTTGTATATATACTCCAACCTTTCTTTCATTAAAAAATTATATATATTTACTGTAACCTTTCCAAAACCAAAAACAAAAAAAAATGCCAACCAAGAGAAAAAAATCTTAAAAGGATAAGTGAGGAAAAACTAAAAAGAGGAAATGGCAAAAGATTGGCCATTACCATTGACAAGAAGATCATTTATGAGCATGTTATAATAGTCAATTCCTTCCTGATTTACACCTTGGCTTCGGTTTCCCCCTGAAGATGAATTAAAGGGAAACAAGACATTATTATGTAATTAATAAGAGAAAATAAGCACAAATGTTTTAGAAAATCATTTTTCATAAATTTGAATTCCAGTTATACCAATCAACACCCATATAAAAGGAAAAAAAAAATTGAGATAGAGTTGATAGTGCTCAATTTAACTTTAGGGTTAAGTCCAAAAATTGACTCACTTAAAGGATTGTGTAAATTAGATGTTTAAATTTTTAATTGTGATAATTAAATTTATTTTAATTTTTAATTAGGACAGTTAAAAATATATTAATATAAAAAATATCCATAAAGTTTAAAACTATTATCAATTAAGTATATAAACTTCATATTTATATAATTTATTACTGATTTATAGTTTTTAATATTCGTATAAATTACTTTAATGCATTTTTTATTCCTTATGACATAATAATTATTAATAAATTATAAAAGAAATTATTAAAAGTTAATTTTAATGTGGCATCTCTTGTATTCTAAAAAAAATATTAAAATATAATATATAAAAAATAAAATATTATAAATAAAAAACAAATTGTTCTAAAAGATTACTACAATGAAATTTTATAAATCTTGTTAAAGAGGCCAAAGAGAGATACGCAGGTAGAAAAATATTTTTGAAAAACTATAGAGTTTTTTTAAAAAACATTTCAAAAAAACAATAAGATATATATATTAAGAAAATTTTGATCGAGTTGTTAATGATTATTATAAAAATTAGTCAAAAATCTATTTATATATGGGGATAAAATTTTTATAATAAGAATAAATGTACATATATAATATTGTATTTTTAAATAAAAATATTATTTAATTAAAAATACATATATAATATATTTTTATGTGGTTTGAAATCAAAATCTATTTCATGATAAAAGAGTTTTTATATAAATAAAAATGAGGAAAATGATATTAATAAAAATATAAAAATAAAATAAAAAATTTTAATATTAAAAGAAAAAATTTAAAAATTTGTAATATTTCTCTTTCCCTCCTCAAATTGAACCCAACACCCTCTCCATTCTCTCCCCTTCCCTCCCACTCCTCCACCCCAAAGGAAAAAAAACCCCTTTTCACCCCATCTCTCTCCCCCTTCCCCTAAAAAAAATCCTCTTTCTTACACACCACCGCCCCTCTTTCCCTCGTATGCCACACCCACACTAACACCTCTGCTCCTCTCCCCTCCCCTTCCCCGACACCCAACCCGCCGCCTCCCCTCTTTCTCTCAAACCCCCCCCGCCCCGCCCCCCTAGCCCCAAGAAAAACCCTCTCTTTTCTCCTCACACCCTTCTCCCTCTAAACCCCTCCCCCCGCCCTTTCCCGATTCCACCTACAAAAAAAAATATAAAAAAATTGATTCCAAATTTTTACATCACAAAATTAGATTGGTGAGAAAAAAAATAATTAAAAGTAAATTAAAATATTATCGGGAAGAATATATGCAATTAAAAGAAACTCCCCTATTTCCCACAGACTACCGCCCCCCTCTCCCCCTTCCCCACCCCCCGCCCCGCCCCCCCCAAAAAAAAAGAAGAGAAGAAAACCCCCTTTCACACCCTTCTCCCCATTCTCTCTCCCCGAAACCTCTTCCCCCTTTTCCCGGCACCCCCTCCAAAAAAAAAAAGAAAAACCAATTCCAAACTTTTGCATCACAAGATTAAATTGGTGAGAAAGAAAACAATTAAAGAGCATTTAAATTAAAATATGATGAGAAGAATATAAGCAATTAAAATATCAATATCCATAAAATCACGTTAGATTACTTAGCTTATTTTGTATGCAGTTGAGTGGCATTTATAGTTGATTATCATAAAAAATTTTAAAATAATTCAATTAATAATATCTTATTCATAATTAATGAAAATATTTAAATATTATCTTATAATAATTATTCCTTTCAAAATTAATTATTACCTCATAAGATTTGAAAAGGTATACAAATAATTTGTATAACTGTTAAAAAGAATTAAACCAAACTACAGATCAAGAACTTAATTATTAAAATATAAAATTTATATATTTAATTGACAAAAATTTCAAAGTTTTGGGATGTATTTAAAATTAACAAATTTATAATTTTTCTAATTAAATTGAGAAGCTTATAATTGTCATAATTAAAAATTTAAGCGTTTAATTGACACGATTCCTTAACTTCTTAAGTTCAAACATTTTCTAAACTTAACCCTTAACTTTATATATGGTTTAATTTGTTTATTATTATGCCTGGAGTATAATAGCGAAAAGAGTTTTTTTAGTATAATTAAAATTAATAAAAAAAATAAAGTAGTATAACTAAAACAAATGTATATGTATTTATGACAAAATAATTGAGAACAATATTCGTAAAAAAAATCATAATAAATAGTATATGTACCTGGCAATATCCTCGACCATGAGATCGAAAACCTGTATGCATCGGCCCCTAACTCTTTTAATAATTGCACGTCATCCTGATAAATAGTTAGTTTTTGTAGCAAAAAAAAAACAGTCATTATGATCCTAATTTCGTAAACAACAGATAAACAAAGTCAACCATTGATAAAAAAATAAAAATAAAATAAACAAATAAACTTCTGCATCAGAATGTAGTCTTTTTTTTAATTTGATTGTTGTTTAAGCAATATCTACTCATGTATGATAAATCTAAGAGGCTAAAGTATTAGCAAGTTAAGAGGCTAACGTATCGAAGGAGTATAATATTTTACACGAAATTAAAATGTAAATAGAGATATATACCTTAAAACGATGGTAAGAATCAACAGCCACATCTCCGTTAGATTTGTCTTCAATCTTGTCTGCAATTAGAAATGGTCAAGTTTAAAATTAGATCTTAACTATGCATAGGGTAGCTCAATTTTCCTCCAATTTTGTGACCTTTTATTTTTGAAATAATTACATTTACCTCCTTAAAGTTTATTCAAATTATAATTTTATTCTTATATTTTATATAAATTACAAATATATCATTATCATTAATATATAATAATTAATTAGTAAGTACTGTTAATTTCAATGAAAACTTTATTAAAAAATAATCGTTCTATTGAAAAATATTCAAAATCTCAAAATATTCTTTTATGGGGCCAAATTAGGTTTGTACCATAACCAAATTAAGACTATAAATACCCTAAATTACGTAAATTATGTCTATAAAGAATTATTTTAAAAAGAATATTACGTAAATTATATCTATAAAGAATTATTTTAAAAAGAATATTACGGTTTTAATAAATTGGGTACTTTATAAAAATTATCTCGACAAAAGTATACTTAGGAAGATCATAAATTTTTTGCTCTAGAAACATTATTGTTTTCTAATAACTTTTTTAAAATAAAAATTAATTAATTATGAATATGTAAATAATAAAGATTTATTTTTAATTTATACAAAATAAGTAGGTAAATATTATAATTTGGATAGATCTTGAAGAGGTAAAATGTAATTAACACTATTAAAATTTCTTTTTCTACTTTCACATATCACTACAAAATTATCTTCATTTGCAACATTATTTTTACGACATTGGTAAAACTGTTAGAGAAGGCCTTTAAAAAAAAAATGGGTTTTTGCTTCTTAATTTGCATTACTGTATATTTCAGAAACTTGCATAAATTTGCAAAATATACTCCCCAACCCCGGCAATATATATATATATATATAAAAGATACTATTTAAGAAATTAAAAAAAAAAAAAAGGAAAGCAACTTAGCAAAAATAAAATAAATAAAATCAAGGGGAGAGAGGGATAACCTGGATATGTGTGAGCGAAATGATCCCACAAACTCATTCCTTTACCTCCTTCATTATAAGCACCTTCTACCTTAAAAGGAGATAGAACTAATTTAACGTAAATATACAAAACAAAAAAGTTAGAGAACTTACCCATGCATATTGAGAAATCAAACCCCAACAAACTAATTTGATCATTTCACTTTTAATCACAAATTAATGATAATGAACATTTTAAAATATGATATCTATACATCTAGTTCAAAGCCATCTAGTTCAAAGCTTACAAATTAGATCGAGACTTCTAACTGAAAAATTAATTTTAATTTTAATTTTATGTTATTACTACAAAAATGACAAATTATTAATTCATATTACATCAATATCAATCAACCTAAAATCAAATTAAGTACTATTTTAATTAGCAGAGAAACTAACCTTATACATCCTGCACAATGCAGGATTCCTCTAGTTAGGAGGCCTAAATCTAATGTGAGATTTGAACTATTAATATTTTTAATGTGAGATTCATACATTTATTAGGACAAGGTCTCATTGGCTCTTATTTAGTGTGAGGTTTATGCATCAACAATAATTAACACTGCTTCAATTGATTAAGGATCAACAATTTAATTGTGTATAAAAATATACAAATGTCCTTATCTGAATTTGGAGAGAAAACTAGCATCAATTTCCCTTTAAATTGGTTGCCATACATTCTTCTCATCATTAACTTTGTAAAATCCAAAGTAAATGTTTAACCTCTTACAGACAAGACTAAAAGAATTGTTAACTTGTTTTTAATTTTTCTTTAATAAAAATTAGTCATGGTTCTGCAAACTTTAATTTGAGGTATCATTACCGTGTGTTTAGGTTTAAGAAAGTATTTTATGTAATTAATAATTTTTTAAAAATTAAATATATTAAATGTTATTAATTATATATATTATACAAGTACCAGTAATTTTACTATTTAAATAATATATTTGTCCATATTTACTAAATATTATATTCTATTTGTCTAAATTAAACACGTAAATAAATATATTATATTGTATAATACATTTTGTATAATATAGTATAGCACTATAATATGCTTAATTATTTTTAAAATTAATCAAATAACTTACTTACTTTTAAAAAAAAAAATATTACTTTAAGTCATTGCCTATAGTAATATGATCATAGTAATAATAAAATAACTCGTATTTTGTCTATGGATGAAATTGCTACTCATTTATTAGTTTTGCAATTTTAATGCTATATTTTCAAAATTTTCAATTATTTCTAAAATTGACCGAATAACTTATTTACTTTTTAAAAAACGTATTATTTTAATTCATTTTTTATAGTAATATGATCATAATATAGCAAAATAATTTGTATTCTGTCTATCAACTAAATTGCTACTACTTTCTATATTTTACACTTCTAGCATTATATTTTAAGAACTTCAATTATTTCTAAAATTGACAAATAACTTACTTTTTAAAGAACGTATTGTTTTAAGTCATTTCCTATGGTAATATGATCATATTAATAACAAAATAACTTGTATTTTGTCAATGAAATGAAATTGCTACTAATTTCTCTATTTTACGTTTCTAGCACTTGATTTTCAAGAACTTCAATTATTTTTAAAATTAATCAAATAACTTTTTATTTAATAAACAAGGTATTTTAAGTCTTTCCTATAGTAATATGATCAATAGTAATAACAAAGTAACTTGTACTTTGTCTATGAAATTAAATTGATACTAATTTCTCTATTTTGCACTTCTAACACTACTATATTTTCAAGAACTTCAATTATTTCTAAATTGATCAAATAACCTACTTTTATTAAAGAAGGTAAATATAATCATAGTAATAAAAAAATAACTTGTATTTTGTCTATGAAATGAAATTGCTACTAATTTTTCTATTTTACACTTCTAACACTATATTTTCAAGAACTTCAATTATTTCTAAAACTTATGAAATAACTCACTTTTTAAATAACATATTATTTTAAGTCATTTCCTATAGTAATATGATCATATTAATAACAAAATAACTTGTATTTTGTCTATAAAATGAAATTGTTACTAATTTCTCTATTTTGCACTTCTAGTACTATATTTTCAAGAACTTCAATTATTTCTAAACTTGATCAAATAACTTTTTATTATTAAACAATGTATTATTTTAAGTGATTTTCTATAGTAATATGATCATAGTAATAACAAAGTAACTTGTATTTTTTTCTATGAAATTAAATTGATACTAATTTCTTTATATTGCATTTCTAGCACTATATTTTCAAGAACTTCAATTATTTCTAAAATTGATCAAATGACTTAATTATTAAAGAAGACATTATTTTAAGTGATTTCCTATAGTAATATGATCATAGTAATAACCAAATAACTTGTGTTTTGTCTATGAAATGAAATTGCTTCTAATTTCCCTATTTTGCACTTATAGCACTATGTTTTCAAGAACTTCGATTATTTTTAAAATTGATCAGGTAACTTTCTTACTTTTTAAAGAACGTATTATTTCAAGTTATTTCCTATAGTAATATGATCATATTAATAACAAAATTACTTGTATTTTGTCAATGAAATAAAACTGCTACTAATTTTTTATTTTACACTTCTAGCACTATATTTTCAAGAACTTCAATTATTTCTAAAATTAATGAAATAACTTACTTATTTTTTAAAACTCATTTTTCTAAGTTATTTCCTATAGTGATATGATCATAATAATAACAAAATAACATGTATTTTGTGTGTTGCGACTGGTTGGGTGCATGTCATGCCGAGGGCTGTGCTTGGCTGGGCACAGGTACAGACTTCCTCACGTATGGCCCAGCTTTTTCATGAGACTTCAATCTATCTACATTTGGGTGCAATTTTTACGTCAAAATTGATGTTTTCTAACATAAAATCTTCAAAATTATACATATTTATCTTCAAAATCTTTAAAATTTTCAAAAATTCAAGTTGATTTTTAGAGAGAAGTGAGAGAGAAGGAGGCTAGAGAGAGAACATGTTTAGAGAGAAAAAGAAAAATTTGAATTTTTTCGTGCGTTTCTTTTATCTTCCCGCGTGTCCTTTATTGATATCTTATTCTAGGGTTAATACAAAAAAGTATCCTAAACTCTGCCTATTATGTCAATTAAGTACTTATTCTTTGAAAATGAGAATGAAGGGATAGTTTGCTTTTCTGATAAAATAAATTGAACGAAAACTGATTAGAATTAGTAATGTCTGTTATACTTTAATAAAATTTGGAAAATTAATTTTACATTTCCATAGGAAGGAAGTTGATCATCAAAATTGAAGGAAAAATATAATAAAAAACACTCTTTTCCCAAGACTATCAAAGCACCCAACTACCACTAAATTCCATGAGAAGAAAATGACATAGTCTCTTTCTCTTTCTTCCCTAAACCCTCAAAAACTGTATACCAAAGCTTCATCAAACGATTATTATAACTTAAAAAAACCCTTATTTTGCTTGCAATCAACTGTAAGGAGTAAGACGTATTATAGAGATTAAAAAGTTTAACCTTCAAAAATTTGTAAAATTGTAAAAAAGATACTCTAGCAAGGGGATGTACCAAAAAAGTATCCTGAACTTTGGCTATTGACATAGTATCTTTGACAATTTCACAAATGTTTTTATTAAATTTTCTTCCCTCAATTTTGATGACTAGCTTCCCTCCTATGGAAGGGTAAAATTGATTTTCCAAAATTTATTAGCGCATAATAGACATCACTCATTTCTGATCAATTTTCTTTGAAATCATTTACTGGAAAAGAAAAATTGTCTCTTAATTGTCATTTTCAAGGATCGAGTACTTAAGACTTGGGGGATAATAAATATAACTCATAAATCTATAAGGATAACGTGAAAAAATTTATTTTACTCGCCAAATTCCTCTCTCTAACCCAATTCTCTCTAACTCAAAACTCAAATCTTTTACATTCAACACAAATTGAAGATAGCTATGGATGCTTTTGAATATTTTTGCTAGAAAATATTGATTTTGAAGTAAAAAAAATCCCAAAATTATATTTTTTTCAACTCTCCTGAGTTTTTCCCAAATGGGTGAAATTCCCTAAGAAATTTCGCGCATCCTAGCGAAATTTATGAAGTAATTTCGCAAGTGGTTTCCATTCACTGTTTTCACAAAAAAGTCATATTTTCATTTTAATTTATATTTTTTCAATTTTATAATACTTTTTCTTTTATTAACTAAAGAATTACGACACCGATTTTAAAATTAAACAAATGAGCAGTTCTTTTTTTTACTCTAATTAAAAATTTAAATGATTGAAGTTGGTAAACATTCAAATACGTAAATAAGTTATTATTATATAAAATCCCATGCACTTATTAACATGAAGTTTTATGTTGGTTTTTTGGTAACTTTCTTGTTATTTTTTGTGAGGTCATATGTTCAAATCTCTTACAAGTTCTTTTAATTTAATTTTTTTAAAAAACAACTCCCACGAGTTTCTCCCATGTAGGTGGAATTTCGCCAACCTGGGCGAAATTCTTCAACAAATTTCGCCAGGTTGAGCGAACCATGTGGGAGAAACTTGTGTCAGTTGCGAAAAATTAAAATTTTGAAGTCTTTTTACCTCAGAATCAATATTTTCTTATAAAAATATTCAAATTTATCCAAATCTAGAATTTTGAGTTAGAGAAAATTAGGTTAGAGAAAGAAATTTGACGAGAAAAAATAAAATTCTTTCACGTTATCTCCATAAATTTTCGAATTATATTTATTATTCCCGTACTTAATTGATATAAAACCAAATTTCAAGTTACTTCTTTTAGTATTAATCCCTTATTCTCAAAGAAAATATGGGTGGATATGGAATTCATTCTAGGTCTCCATATTTTCCTTTTTTTTCCTCTAGAAAATGAATGGGTGGTTCAGATTTGTTCTCTGTTTTTTTTTTCTCCACCACATTATGCATTGGGTTCTACGTACACTCACTGTTGTCCACTAAATCTCTCCACCAAATTTCTGTAGGTCTCTCTTTTACTTTTGATCATCATTTTTCATTCGTCAGCAAAAAAAAAAGTGAGAAGAATGACAATGTTTCAAAGATATATTTTCAACATCATCCGTGGATCAAAGGTTTGATTCTTAAAAAATTGTCTGCTCTGGTTGGAGATAGGAGTTTTCATTTTTTTCCTTCAATTACCCCCGCACTGAACAAAATGATGTGTAGGTGAGGAACTTTCGATCACTCATCTTCGTCTGCGGTGGTAGCTGTGCCGGTAGAGAAAAGAGAAGAGGTGCGAGCTTCGCATCCTTAACAGAGGGAGGGTGAAAAGAAAAGAGAAAGGGTTCAGGGTTGTGGAAAGGATACCGTAAAGAGCAAAGAACTCTTCTTCCTAGATCCTCAGGCCAAGGTGGGCAGAGGGGAACTTTTCAGATTAAATGGAAATTCGAGGTGAGTATTCAAACTTTTTTTTGCCAAACATCAAATTTTACTGTCTCTTCATCTTTCTTCTGTAAAAGCCCTAACCACGGAAAAGTCCTTTGTAATTTCTTCAATCTGTCCCTGTAAAATCTAAACAGGCAACTCGCCAACTTCAAATGGATTCTCCACCGTGGGATTGACACGGTGTTTCCCTCGTTGGTAGATTCCAAGGTTTGATTCTGAAAGTTTTGGTCTTGTTCTTAGTGTTGGTATGCTTTCTCTTCTTTTTCAGAATTTTACTCTTTTCTGACCAATTTTTGGTAAAATATGCATTCAATTATTCTTGGGTTGTTTTGATGTGATGAAAATTTGGGATTGTAGAAAAAAGTGAGTTTTAGGCCTTCAAATTTACATAATTTGCATGTTTATTGGAGATCATTGTTAGGTAGTATTAAGGATTGAGATTAGGATTATTATTATTGTGTTTATTCAGATTACCTTTTTTATAAGTCCTAAACAATGTATATTTAGTTTCTTAGTTGTACATGTACTTAGTTTTCTAGTTATAATTGTTTTAGGATTTGTTACAAGTATAGACAAGTATATAATGTAACATCTTTTACATTAATAAGACAGAAAACATTAGATTGTTTTCTCTACTGGAAACTTTGATAGCATGAGAGTCAATTGTCTAAACTCTCGTTATGAGTAAGGACAATACTGACAATCTTGACAGTGACATGGTAGAAGAAAGTTATGTTCCAAGAATGAAGAAAGATGCCTACTTTGTAGCATCCTCAGACGGACCCGGACTTATCATAACAACAATCCAGTTAAAAGAGAATGACAAAGACAATAATTATACAGAATGAGCAAAAGTAATGCTCCTGGCACTATTATCAAAAAAGAAATTAGATTTCATCGATGAAATAATTCTCATACCGGAAAACGATCCAAACAAAGAAGAAGAGTGGTGGGAAATTAACACTCTTGTAAATTCTTGGATTCTTAATATCATTAAGCCTTCTCATCGTTCTTCTATGAATTACTTCGAGAGAGCTGATGAATTATGGAGAGATTTAACGGAAAGATTCTTAATTGGAAATGGGCCAAGAAAATACGAGCTAAAGGCGGCATTAACAAATTGTACATGAGGAGGAGACTCGATAAACGTGTATTATTCATGTTTGAAAAAGTTATGGGATTAATTGGACAATTACTCTTAACTCCTATCCACTACAGATACAGAAATCTTGACCGTTATTAAAAACGGAAGATAAGAAAAAAAAAAATTTTCAATTTTTAATGGGATTAAACAGTGAAATTTATGGCACTGTTTGCTCCCATATGATACAACAGGAACCTATGTCGAAGGTACGAACAGTTCTTGCCCAAATATGCAAAGAAGAGCAACATCGTAACCTCGCTCGAACAGTAGATCACGGCGGCAACGACGCCGCCTTTGCCGTCGCTGGAATGGTCCGGTCGTCTTCTTCCTCAAAGTTATTTTGTACCCATTGTATTGGAGGAGGCCATGACGTAGGGGGTTGTTTCCAACTTGTTGGCTACCCGGATTGGTGGCCAAGGAGCACCGCACCGGGCGCTGGCAGCTGCGCAGCTCCGACCAGCTGCGACAGTCGCGGGAACTCGATGGCTAGATGTCGAGGCAGATCCAAGGACCATGCATTCACTGGCTGAACTGCAGGTTTTGGGAGAATAGAGAGAAAGCAGGCGACGAGAAGAGGCGTGGATGGCTGGGCCAACACCGCCGCCGTCCGATGCATTGCTGTCGAGGAAGAAGACTACAGAAATATTGCAGCAGTAGATATTTCAACAGCAGAAAAATACAGTGGGAAGGTTGGGGTGTTAAACAACTTTCCCAACTTAACAAAGGACTAATGGTCAAAATTGTTGACCATCATAAATAACACAAATGCCACTCAATTCGAAAAATTATCTGGTATGAAAAATTTATGGATTTTGGATTCATGATATTCGCATTGTATGATTGGTAGGAAGATTTTTTGAGCAATTTAAATAATATCTACCCATATACTATTGGTCTACCTAATGGTGTTAAGGCAATTGCCCTATAGAGGGAATGGTCTCCTTAAATCCTAGACTCAAACTTCTCAGTGTGTTTTTAATCCCTGAGCTTAAATGTAACTTAATTTCTTTATCCCAATTAGCTCGAGATTCTTGATGTTTTATCACTCTTTGATAATTTTTGTGTTATATTAGACTGTATCTCGATGAGGCTGATTGGAGTGGGAGCAAAGGAATGGAATTTTCTTCATCAAACCAATGCAGTTGGCAGCATAATATGCTTTTTCTAGTAATGTTCTCGATCCCAGCACATTGTGGCATGTAAGGTTGGGACATCTTTTAGATTTTGTGGTGAATAATTTTTTGGGATTTTCTAAGAAATTGAACTGCTCCTTGCAATATTTGTCTGCATGCTAAACAGACTCATGACTGTTTTCCTTTAAGTAGTAAATCATCTGCTATTTTTGATTTAATTCATTGCGATTTGTGAGGATCTTAGAAAACTGTGTCTACTATAGGCGCCTTATATTTTCTAACTATACTGGATGATTATTCTAGGGCTATTTGGATATATTTAATCTCTAAAAAAAGTGAAGTAGCCTCTATTCTAAAAGATTACTTTGCCATGGTCAAAACCCAATTTCACAAAATCGTAAAAGTAGTCCAAAGTGATAATGACACGGAATTTACATGTCTAAAATCGTATTTTTTCGCTCATGATATGATACACCAGACAACTATTGTGGGCAGTCCACAACAAAATGGTAGGGTAGAATGCAAGTATCGACATATTCTAAACGTCGCCTGGTTTGCGTTTTCAAGCAAATTTGCCAACAAAATTTTGGAAAGAATGTGTTTTTACGGCCGGATATCTTATCAACTGCACACCGTCTTCGTTATTACATGGAAAAACTCCTTATGAATTGCTGTATGGAAAAAGGCCATCATATTCTTATATTAAAAGTTTTGTGTGTCTATCTTATGTCTATGATCATGATCTACCCAAAGATAAATTTCGAGCCCGCAGTAGAATGTGTCTTCCTTGGTTATCCTTTTAACAAGAAAGGATGGCGATTTTATAACTTCCAAAAGGGGAAGTTCATTTATTCCAAAGATGTGATTTTTGATGAGACAAAGTTTCCATACAGAGAGAAATCTGACACCCCAAATTATAATCCGGATTTTGCACAGTTTTATAATTTTGGGGAACAAATTTTAGACTCACCAGAAAGGGGGAGTGAATTTTTCCAAGTCCAAAAAGACAGTAGCCCAGGATCTCCATGCGCTGCTGCTGAAATGGTTTCGCACCTTACTATTTATTGCTACCGCTCGAAACTAGTCCATACATCAAATGGATGTCCACAATACTTTCCTTCATGGAGATTTACAAGAAGAAGTTTATATGCGACCTCCACTTGGTTTTTACCCATCCTTCCACGGCTAGGTTTGTCTTCTAAGCAAGTCCTTATATGGTCTTTGCCAAGCTCTGAGGTGTTGGTTCTCAAAACTTACTGCCGCCCTTCGTAAGTATGGTTTTCCTCAACCCTATGCGGACTACTATCTCCTCATATATTTCATGAATAATGTTTTCCTATGTGTTCGCATCTATGTGGATGATTTTTACATACTGAAAATTCCCTTTCTTCTATTAACGCATTCAAAGCTTCTTTGAATGCGTGCTTTCATACGAAGGACTTGGGTCCCCTAACATATTTTTTAGAAATTGAAATTGCAAGAAATCCTTCGGGTTTATTTTTGTGTTAACGAAAATAAACTTTGGAGATTCTTTGTGAAACAGGCCTTCTTGGTGCCAAACCGGCCTCTACACCAATCAAACCTAATCATCAGTTGGCTAAGGCATCCGGTCCGTATTTTGATTAAACCCGATCACTATCGAAGACTCATTGAAAAATTAATATATCTTACTCTCACACGCTCTGATCTTGCCTATGTTGTTCACATCCTTAATTTATGCACGCCCCTCGGATGGCTCATTGGGATGCCGTCCATCGGCTGGTTCGATATCTAAAGGGTAGTCTTGGACGTGGTATTTTTCTTCAAGCTAAATTTTCACTTTTAATGACTGCATATTGTGACTCTAATTGGGCTACCTGCCCAATTACTCAACGTTTTGTTACCGGCTACTTTATTTTACTCGGTGGTTCTCCTATTTCTTGGAAAACAAAGAAACAACATACTGTTTCTCGTTATTCTGCTGAAGCTAAATATTGCTCAATGGTGATGACTTTATGTGAATTAAAATGGTTATCTAGCCTCGTTCGTGATCTTCATGTGCCTATCACTCGCACCATTCCGTTACATTGTGATAATCAATCTGTTCTTCACATTGTAGAAAATCTTGTTTTCCATGAACATACTAAACATATTGAAATTGATTGTCACTTTGTTCGCGATGCATTTCAAGCTGGATTTATTGCTCTTTCTTATATTCGCAGTGAACTTCAACCGGTCAATGTTCTCACTAAAGCTCTTCATCCTATTCATTTTCATTGTTTAACTTCCAAGTTGGGTATTTCAGATCTTCATACTCCAGCTTAAGGGAGAGTGTTAAGGATTAAGATTAGGATTATTATTATTGTGTTTATTTAGGATTACTTTTCTTATAAATCCTGAACCATGTATATTTAGTTTCTTAGTTGTACATGGACTTAGTTTCTTAGTTATAATTGTTTTAGGATTTGTCATAAGTATTGACAAGTATATAATGTAACCTATTTTATATTAATAAGACGGAAAATATTGGATTATTTTCTCTACTGGAAACTTTCAATTATGTAATAAATTTGATAATTTAGTTGAAATCCTCTACAAATAAATTATACAAATTGGAGGACGTTGTGTATGGTGGCGTGCAATTCAACCTCGTGTATTGAGAAGAGCAGGGATTTTGACTTGAAGAGAAGGGGGTCTTTGTGGGTTCGGGGTGTTCCATTTGTACATGTCTTGCTAATTTACATTATACTACATTGCATGAGATCTGTTTTTTATGGAAAGCCAAGAATTCTGTGATATTTTGATGAGATCGACTTCACAAATAACACAAGAAATGTGGTCTTTTCGGAAGTTTTTGCATTAGCACAAGACAACACATTCTCGGTAGTGTCCTAATTCGGGAGTTGTATAGGTGTAATGATCAAGTTCTGTGTGGGATTGCAGCCTTTCAGAACTTGCAGATGCTAAGATTGATTGCAAATGTGGATGGATTTTATAGTTCAGTGGTTTCAGATGTTGGCCTGACTACCTTAGCACAAGGATACAAGAGATCATTAGTGAAGCTTGAACTGAGTGGATGTGAAGGGTACTATGAAGGAATTAGAGCTATTGGACAGTGTTGTCAAATGCTTGAAGAGTTAAGTTTCTGTAATCATAAGATGGAAGATGGATGGTTATCAGCTCTTCCTTACTGTGAGAATTTGAAGACTTTAAAGTCTTTATCTTGTAAAACCATTGATATGAATCCTTGGTCTTATGAGGATATTGGATCTTGACCAACACTAGAAATGTTGCATTTGGAGAAGTGCCTGTTCCAAGATAAGACAGTGCCATAGCTTTGTTTTTTGTCTGTCATGGAGTGAAGGAGATAGTTTTCAGAAACTGTTGGGACTTGAATGATGATATATATATTTTTTGGTAACCCAGTATTCGAGAGTCAATGACTAATCCAGAAGGAGATATCGGAGGAGATTAGGCCCGTAAACAACAGCACTAAAGTAGTATGCGGCATTAAATCGCTTCTTAAATTACTCGAACTTAGAACCTCTCACTTGGCTTGCCATGTAGAGGATCCTAAGTGAAGGGTGCAAACCATTGGACCACACACCTTTTGTTAATGATGATATGTTTAGTACTGCAAGTAATTGTAGGTAAAAAGAATTCTGCTATTTTTCTGTGTATAATTTACTGTTTCTTTCTCCAAAAGTTCCAAGCTTTATTACTTGCTGGGTCCTTGTTCTCAATTACATTATGCTTGCATTTCATTTATAGAAGTCTTTTATAAGTGTTTGTTTTTTAAATTTGTAGACACTTTTTCTTTACGTTCCCTTGTCAATATTTTGAAAATTTTCTTCACATTAATTCTCGACCATGCAAAATTAAAGTTCTGGCTTTGTGTATGGATGAAATGGAATGATGAGATTGATAAGCTCAGTTGATGAAGCATGCCGAAGTAACATTCCTGCGAAGTGCAGTTTATATTTCATCATAAACTCAAGTATAACCTTCTACAATTGGGTTCCCTCCGAGTAGAGTAAAGTTCCTGCCAATTGAAGGTTGTTCATTACTGACAACAGCTGGTCTGAAGTTGGCATGTAATAGAATAAAGGACAATGAGATCAGTTTCATGCTTTGTTTATTTTCGTGTCTAAAAGATTTGAGTCTTGCAATGGAAGCCAGATTCAAATTCTCTTCTTTCAGCAAATCTTTGCAGGAACTGGAATGGGAGAAAAGGGTACCAAATTCTTGAAGAAGACTTATGATTGGAGATCACTTCCTGTAGCTTAGAAGGATTATTACAATAGTTGTATTGTAACAATTGAGTAATCATTTTCCTTTCCCTTAGGAAAAGGGTTAACAAAACTGTCACTGGAGCAATGTTTGTGACTTTGAATTTCTGTAAAATTTAAAGACCCTTTTCCCTCATACTGTTACAGGAAGGGGGACAATGTAATAATGTCAAATGTTACTATTTCTGATAAAAAATTAAAGATTTATTGGATTTTGTATACGAATTAAAAATGAAGAAAATAATATGAAGAAAATAATGTAATTTTTAAGGTAAAATTTTTATTTTACCCTCAGTAAATAAGAAGAGAGGAAGGAAGATAATAAATAAATTAAAAATGATAGAATTAAAAAATAAACTATAAATATACATTGAAATATGTAAAAAAAATTTATAATATTATTATTATTTAATTTTGATTAAAAGAACTTATATTTTTACCGTGATTGTAGTATTTGCGTAAGTAGAGTTCTTACCACGAGGATACCTGTATTCGATATTGTAATATGGTAATGAGCTTGCTAGGATTTTGATATTGTAATTTAGTAATGAGCTCGCTAGGATTCTGGAGATTAGGATTATGAGATATCTACAGAAGATTTTATTCGTTTTATTTATTTATTTATTTTACTGGGCAAGCGCTGCAACTAGTGTATTTGAATTATTGATACCGATGGCAATTTTATCTCTACCAAAGGTATCAACCTGTAACCTGATGACAAATATTTTGCGGAAGGTAGTAGCACAATTTTCTGGTCAGAAGTTTTAGGTTTAAACCAGATCTTCCTTCTCATGTTTAAAAAAGAGAAAATGTAAAGGAATTTAATACACTCATTCTCTCCTCTAAATAGTTTTTCTGTGTGTTCTTGAAACCCATACTTGTACACATACTCTTCTATTCTTCATAAAATTTTGGTCCATTTTAAACTTTAAAAAAAATGTTGGAAATTCTTTTACATTATTTTAAGATTTGTCTTATACTTATTTCATGCAATTTGTCCCCGTAGATATTAAAGCATTATATCTTACTTTTTATATATATCCTAAATTTCTTAACAAAAAGTACCTGGTAAGCAGATGTTGCTGCACCAAATAGGAAACCTTCAGGGAAATCATCACGGTTGATCTTTCCTTCATCGCATTGACACTTTGTATCATCTGTGGATGTTACTGATGAAGTAAAAACGAAGTTTTGAACTAGAAGACACACAATAAAAAGAACATCATTTGCCATGCTCAATAACAAGAATTTCCAACACTTTGGTTCCTTCACAGTCTTTTAATTTATAGACAAAGGTTTGACGTACTCCTTAATTATAGTTTTATGCCATTAAATATAATCAACCTTCCTTCACTATATGTCGATCAACTTGCTCTGGACCTTTACTGCTTTGAATCCGATTCCAAAGCAGGAATAATCTCATGGAATTTGATGCTAAACTTGTTTAATAGTCGCCACTAGAAATTTAATATCAAGATTAAATAGTTAGTGGCTAGCGTGAGGTTCTAGCCAGCCAGCTTAAGGGATTGTGGATGGGGTAAACCTTGGCCAAATTGAAATCGAAATTGTCAAATTGAATTGGCGGTTATGGTAGATTTTGATTCCTATTTGAAACTGTAATTTAAATCGGAATCATTTTTTAAATAAAAGAATCGGAACCGTCAGTTTTAAAGGTTTCAATTATAAATAAATAAAATTTAAATTTATATTTTTAACGGTCAGATATATTTAGACATTAAAATTATGTTCACCTCTCATACATGTTAAAATTTTTAATACGAGTTTTTGGTAAATTCACGATTCCAATTATTCGAATTCACAGTTCACGTTTGGCAGTTTATGGTTCTGATTTCATAATTAGTTTTCATGGCTTTACGGTTTTGGTTTTTCGATTTTACGCTTCGGCTTAAGGAATTTACGGTTTTTAATTTCGTAATTTTATAATTCCGATTTTCATAGATTGGTAGTTTCGGTTTTTCGATGTCATGGTTTCGGTTTGACAGTTTTTTTATTCTGGTTTTTTTTTTTTATTTCATGGCTTCGGTTGATGATTTTACGGTTTTAATTTCATGATTTTATAATTCTGGTTTTCAAAGTTTGGCGGTTTTGGTTTTCTGATTCACGGTTCTAGTTTGGCAATTTTGATTTTTCGATTTTACAGGTTCGGTTTGACGGTTTCTTTATTCTGGATATTCCAATTTTAAGGTTCCGATTATTTGATTTCACGGTTCCAGTTTGGTGGTTTTACATTTCTAATTTCATGATTTTATATTTTCGGTTTTCATGGTTGACGATTTTAGTTTTTCGATTTCATTATTCCAGTTTGACGGTTTTACGGTTCTAATTTCATGATTTTAAAATTTTGTGTTTTCATGATTTGACGGTTTTGGTTTACCAATTTTACGGTTTTGGTTTTCTAATTTCACAGTTTCGATTCAGCGAGTTTTTTATTTCGATTTTTCTGATTTCACGGTTCTGATTATTCGATTTGATAGCTCTAGTGTGACAGTTTTGCGGATAATTCATGATTTTATAATTCCAGTTTTCATAGTTTTGCAATTTTAGTTTTTTTATTTCACGGTTTCGGTTGCAGTTTAAAGATTCTAATTTCTTGATTTTATAATTTCAGTTTTCACGATTTTCCGATTTTGGTTTTTTGATTTCACGATTTTGGTTTACGGTTTCTGTATTCCGGGTTTTTCCAATTTCACAGTTCCAATTATTCGATTTCACGTTTCGACTTGGTGGTTTACAATTCAAATTTCATGAATACAGTATTCCGGTTTTCACAGTTTAGAGTTTCAGGTTTTTTGATTTTAGTTCAGTTTCATGTGGGCTTTGATTCCACTATCCTCCGAGAAGATATGTAGATAACTTATTTGAGGCTTTTGCGATTTTCGCAATTTCGAATCCTTGATTTAACGATTCTAATTTCATCGTTTTTTCAATTTTGAATTTTGAATTTACATTTTTTAATCTTATTTGGAGTTTTGCAAAATATATTAGAACTATGAAACCGGACTGGAAAACTCGTTAAATCGAGAAATTGGGAGCGTTTTAAAACCATAATTTTTAAAGAACTACAAAAACCTTAACCGTAAGAATCGAAACCGTTAAAAAATAGAACTGAAATTGGAAAACCCAAATCGTGAACGGAGGTCTAATTGGGGTCGAGTGGAGAGAAAAAGACTAAAATTATATTTTCTTAATTGTTTATTATTTTTTTAAGTGATTGAAATAAAAATGATTTAATTTTTTTAAAAAAAGATAATACACATTTTTTGTTTTTACGATATTAATAAGGAAAAATAGTTTCAAGAAATACTCTTAAAATGATTTTTTCTTAAAATGAATTTTCAAAAGTATTTTTTTTTTTTCAACTTTTCTGGAAGCAATAAACATGTCATGAGCATTGGATAATAAGTTCCAAAACAGTTTGTGGTATAAAATAAACTTTGAGCAGTTTATTTTAAATAATTGAAAATAGAATCTAAAATAGTAGTATTTTCCCTCTAACAAATTTAAATAGGAAAAACAATTAAAAGATAAATGAAGGCCAATAGCGCCTCCCTTTTAATAAATTTCATTAGTTTAAACAATAGAATACGATCATTTCCATGAGTTGGCTTGGAAATAATAAGGAAAGCAATTTGAACTAGAAAAATATTAATGTAAATTAAGAAGAATTAAATTGCTTAAAAAAAAGTTGATCGGGCGGTTGGTTGTAGAGTACAAGACTCGCTAAAAAAAAAGTTTTAAATTTTTTCTTATTTTGAAATCGATGTTTTCACGTTTAAAAGTTCAATGTTGCTCATATTTTGTTCCTTATTTCTTCCAACTTAAATTTTTTTTTTATGATTTTAAGTGAATTGTTTGAGAAAGAATTATAGAGAAAAAAAGTATAGAGAGAGAAATATAAAGTGAGAAATGAAGGTTTCAATTGCTGTAAACAACCCTTAGAATTAATTAAGGTTGAGAACAGGAGTCCCCTGACATTCTATATTTTCCTTCTCTCCCTACTCCCAAATTAATACTACCCCTGGACATATAAATACGTCTTTTTAGGGTGTTTAAGAATGATAAAAAATAATGTCATTTTATACATTTTAATGAGCGTTTATTATATTTTTTTCATCTTTACTCATTTATTTAGTTAGCATTATTGTCTATGATGCGAAACCCAATGAACTTGTCAAGAGACAGGACATCAATAAGATGGAAATCAGTTCCTAGATCGTCCAAGGAAGGTTTAAAAAGGAAGTGACTATTGAGCACATAGCTACACAGGACCCGAGAGGGCTCGAGTCCCCTTGCCGTTTCCAACCCCTATGTAATTTTTTTTAATTGTAGTTTAAGTTCCTCCAATAATTTTTTTAAAACAAAATCCTAAGACTTTATAATTGTTTTTTTTTTTGTCTCTTTTATTTGCTTTCTAATTTTAATTCTCTAATCTCTATTTCTAGTTTTTTCTATTTGCACAAAGTGCCATAAGGATTCATGTTTGATTCATGCTTTTTAGTTTTTTACTAATTTTTTTATAATAAAATTGAATAATGAGAGTAAGGAGAATAAAAATATAAATTATTATCTTTTAATAATTATTTTGCTACATAATCTTAGTATAGTGGACCTTTGTAAAATATAATTTTTTTGGACAAAAATCTCAAAGTGAGGTCTTTTTACTTTGTTTTTTATTTTTAAAAAAGTCTTGCAAGCAACTCGTGAGTAACAATCTAGACCATTCTCCTTTCAAATGATCACCAATAACATCCGACATATATTGATGCAGAATGATCTTCAAGAGCATAAAATTTCGTCCAAGAAGCCACGGAGAAAATAAACAAAACAAGTGTAACAAGTAGAAGAGATAAAGTGCATTTGAAAAGACTTGAAAATGTTAAACTTTTAGCAAACTTGGATGTATTAAATCCAAGATCTCAAGAAGGTTTAAACAAAATCTTTTATTCAAAGTTTAAGCAACCTAAGGTACTTTGAACCTTAGACCTCAATGAAACAAGAAGAAGACCTCAAGACTAGTTTTCTATAAGAGTGTAGTAACTAGCACGAATGAATTTTGATGATCAACCTTGAAGCTCTTGGAACTTCCAACAAGTCTTCAAAGTGACTTTTTTTTAAAGGAAGTTCACCCTTGAAGAAGATAGAAAACTAAGAATACTAAGAGAAGAACCTTTGTCTTGAAAATTTTCTGGATAAGCTTCTTCAAAATGGAAGACTACATATTTATAGACACTTGAGGGAGAAAATAGGAATTTTTCCCTCTTATAATTTCATCCCAAAAGATAGATATAACCTATACATACACTTGATAAGACAATAGAGGTGATTTAATTGTATTTGGATTATTCTAGAGCACTAGTCAACACATTGCGAAAAATAGGAGGCAATTTTCCAGCTTGGGCAAAAGGGCTTCCAACCATCTACCAAGGTGAAATTTCAATTTTCAACTAATTCAAAACTTTAGGATATTGCCCCATAAGTCTTGAACATCAAAATTTAAGTCCCATAAAGTCTTGGATATTAAAATTTAAGCCCCATAAGGTCTTGGACATCAAAATTTAAGCCTTGAAACTTCTCTTGCTCAATTTGATCCTTGTGACTCTTTAATTGTTTTGTCTTGGCTCTTGTCACAACTCTTTGATGTTCTTGCATGTCTAACCGGTTCACATCATCCTCCCCCTCTTGAAAAGGATTCATCCTCGAATCTCCATCACCTATATCAAATAAATAGATCGGATACATTAAAAGTGGCACTAGCATTATAATGTCCCAGAAGATCAACTTTATAGGCATTGTCATTAATTTTCTCAAGGATTTGAAATGGCCGATCTCCCGTATCATCAAGCTTAGACTTTCTTTGTTGGGGAAATTTTCTTTCTAAAATGTACCTAAACCCAATCACTGAGTTTGAATACCATTTTTTTTCCCCACATTTCTTTTCCCTACAAGCTTTTTGTTGGAGTTGAAAATGGCTTCATGGACCTTTGCATGAATTGCTTTCACAAAATCAACCTTCTTACTAGCATCCTTGCTCAATTCTTGATCTATAGGCAAAGGAACCAAATCAAAGGGAATTAGAGGGTTAAAACCATAAACAACTTGAAATAGAGAATGAGAAGTAGTAGAGTGAGGTGCCCTATTATAGGCAAATTCAATTTGTGGCAAACACTCCTCCCATTGCCACAAGTTCTTCAAAATAGCCCTTAGAAGTTGGCCAATTATTCTATTTGCCACTTTGATTTGTCCATCCATTTGTGGACGGCAAACTATAGAATAAAGTAAGTTAGTACCAAGTTTCTTCCAAAGAACTCTCACAAAATGGCTCAAGAATTTGGTCCCTATCCGACACAATAGACCTTGGAATTCATGGAATCTAACTATCCAAGTAAAGAACAACCTAGCTATATGGCTAGCATCATCGGATTTCCTACAAGGAATAAAGTGTGCCATTTTAGAGAACCTATCCACAACAACAAAAATAGAATCCATATCTCTAGAGGTCCTAGGTAAACCAAGAATAAAATCCGTAGAAATATCAACCCAAGGTTCTTTAGAAACTTCTAATGGTGTGTAAAGTCCATATGGAAGAGCTCTAGATTTAGCTTTCTTGCATTCAATACAACTTCTTACAAATCTTTTTAAATTTGGCCAAAAAAAAAAATGTTCATGAAGAATTTCATAAGTTTTAGTGACACCAAAATGTCCCATTAAACCCCCACAATGTGCTTCCTTGAGAAGTAAAATTCTTGTAGAACAAGATGATATGCACAATCTACCTTCACAATAAAGAAATCCTTCATGCAAAAAATATTTTCCAAAAGGTTCTAACAAGCATTTCTCAAAAATTTTCTTAAAGTCATGATCACTAGCATACATTTCTTTAAGCATTTCAAAACCCAAAATTTTTGTTTGAAGGGTGGATAAGAGAGTATACGTTCTAGATAGAGTATACGTTTGAAGGCCACCACATTCTCCTTACTTTTCTTGTAACAGATGACATATGGAAATGTTTCAATAAACTCCATCCATCTTGCATGTCTCTTATTGAGTTTATGTTGGCCTTTGAGAAACATCAAAGCCTCATGATCGGTGTGCACAACAAACTCCTTTGGCCATAGGTAGTGTTGCCAATGCTTTAATGTTCTTATTAAAGCATAAAGTTCCTTGTCATAAGTTGAGTACCTCACGGCTGCCCTATTAAGTTTTTTACTAAAATAGGCCAAGGGTTTTCCATCTTGCATAAGTACACCACCTATACAATGCCGAATGCATCATACTCTGCCTCAAAAGTTTTCTCAAAGTTTGGTAGTGACAAAAGGGGTGCACTACACAACTTTTCCTTCAACAATTGCAATGCTTGTTCTTGCTTTGTTTCCCACTTAAATCCTTCGGTTTTCTTGGTCACATCGGTCAAAGGCCTAGCAAGTGTGCTGAATTTTTGATGAACCGCCGATGTGTTTCTTGGTGTTGGCCATTCCTTAATTGTTTGGACCTTACCTTCATCTACTTGAAGTCCTTGTGAGTTCACCAAATAACCTAGAAATGTAACTTTCTCCAAACAATACTCACATTTTTCAAGGTTAGCAAAAAGTTTTTCAATTCTCAAGACATTTACCACTTCCCTAAGGTGTTGAACATGTATTTCATATGTCTTTCTATAGACCAAAATTTCATCAAAGTATATAACAACAAATTTCCCAATAAAATTCCTCAACACATGATTCATTAATCTCATAAATTTACTAGGAGCATTAGTTAATCCAAAAGGGCAAACATCCATTCATACAAATCAAAGTTAGTCTTAAAAGCGGTTTTCCACTCATCTCTTTCTCTCATCCTAATTTGATGGTATCCAGATTTCAAGTCAATTTTAGAGAAAAGATTAGAACCATGCAACTCATCAAGTAAATCATCAAGTCTAGGTATGGGATGCCTATACTTAATAGTAATGTTGTCTATGGTTCTACAATCTATACACATTCTCCGTGTACCATTATTTTTTGGAACAAGTAAAACCAGAACTGCACAAGGAATCATGGACTCGCGCATATACCCTTTTGAAATTAGATCCTCAACTTGCCTTTTTAGCTCCTAAGTCTTTTTCCGGTGGACTCCTATAAGCCGGTCGGTTTGACAACACTACCTCGAGGACAAAATTAATTTGGTGTTCGATTCCTCTAATTGGGAAATACCTCCGGGCATCTCATCGGGAAATACGTCTTTGTAATCTTCAATACCCTACAAAATTTCACTTGAAAAAGAGGGTGAGTGTTCTTTAGATGAAGTAAAAGATTCCCTACAATACAAGAACAACACCAGTTCTTTTCTTTCTATTGCTCCAATCACCTCACTAGGTTTTGCAAAGAAACAATTCTTTTCTTTCATCTCACTCTCTTTTTTTTGGTCAATCTTTTTCTTTTCACTCTTGTTTTTCATCACTCTTTCTTCACTCGTTTCTTTTTCCTCAACTCTCTTTCCTTCCTCGATTTTTTTTCTTTTGAGCTCACTTTCGGCCCTCTCTTTCTCCCTCATCTTTTTTTTGTTTATCTCTCACTTGTTGAGGTGTAAGAGTATTCATAGTGAATGTTCTTCTATCCTTCACAAAAGAATAAGTATTTTTCTCCCCATTGTGGAGGGACTTTCTATCAAATTGCCAAGGTCTTCCCAAGAGGAGATGGCATGCTTGCATGGGCACCACATCACATAGTATATCATCTTTGTAAGCTTCCATTTCTATTGGTACCACAACTTGTCTCATCACTTTAATTTCTCCAATATCATTTAGCCAATGGAGTTTTTAGGGTTTATTATGTTTTGTAGTAGGTAGTTTCAACTTCTCAATAAGATGAGCACTAGCCACATTTACATAACTACCACTGTCAATGATAAGGTTGGCAATCCTTCCCTTAACTTTACATTTAGAATGGAAGATGTTTTCTCTTTGTTCAATCATGTTATCATCAAAAGCTTGAGCACTTAGTGAAGTCTTATGGTAACTAAGCTCAAGATATCATCATCACTTTCTAAAGGATTCAAATCAACATGTTTATCATCCTCACAATTTTCTTCATCTTCAACACATTTGTCACTTTCATCCTCCTCCTTCTCAATCCAACTATTCAAATCCTCACTAAAGATCAAAGCTCTCTTTGTCGGACTATTTGTATAGTGTCCTACACTATTACATTTAAAGCACTTTGGAGGGTTAGAAATAATGTTACCTCTCTCTTCCATCCTTGGTTTGGTTGGAGGTTGGAAAGTGCCTCTTGGAGCCTCCTCCTTTTTTTGCCATGGCTTAAAGTTGGAAGTAGGTGGTTTTGTTGTTGCAACTTGTCTTTGGTTGGGAAACGAGGATCACATCATCCCACTCCTTTTCCTTTGGGATTTGATCTTGTTGGCAAGGTGGCACATGTCTTCATAAGTTGTATGTGGATACAACTCAAGTTGGTTGGCTACATCCCTACTGAGACCACTAAGGAACCTAGCCATTGAAGCATTCTTGTCTTCTTCCAAGTTCAACCTCAAGATGTAGAGCTCAAGCTCTTGTCTAGACTCTTCTACACTTTTTACACCTTGTTTTGAAGTCATGAGCTTATAATGAAGCTCTCTATAGCAGTTCTCGGGCATAAATCTTTCTCTCATCAAAGCTTTTATCTTTCTCCAAGTATCAACCAGTGGTCTACCACTTCTAACTCTTTTGTTTACTACCCTTTTCTACCAATGTAATGCACAGCCGGAAAATTCAGCTATTACAAGTCTAGCTTTTAAGAACTCATTACAATTTTTCAACATAAACATGTTTTCTACTTGCCTCTCAAAATCTAAGAAAATGTTAGGGTCATTCTCACTCTTAAAACTAGAGAGCTTCCACTTAATTCGGTCTAAGGTTTGGTCACCTTGGTCTCTTCCACGGTTGGCAACAAATGAAACATGTTCATGATCATCATATAATGGCTCTCTATGTCTAGCTTTTGGTCTTGGAACTTCTTCAAAGTGTCTAGGCATGTCTCTTCCTCCAAAACCGCCTCTTCTACCACTGTAAGGAGGTGGATGAAGTTCTTCATCAAAATGTGGAGGTTGGTGGAACTCGGTTGTCCTAAAGCAATTGAATGGTCCATTGCTCCTTGGGGTAGTAACATTAAGACTACCATGATGACCAGCCTCCCTTTCTTGATTAGAGAGATTAGTGACATCCCTTCTAATATCCCTTATCTCATCTCTTAGGGATTGTAATTTTTGCATTAGGAGCCTCAAAGGGTCATCATGTTGGGAGTTGCTAGATTCTTCTCCAAAAAGAGTTGGTGCTTGAGCTTGGATTGACATCTTGATAGTGTTTACCTCACAAAACTCTCTTATTTAACTCTCTTTGACTTTTTTTGAAGATATTCTCGCAACTCTTGCCTTTTTCTAAAGGTTCAAGTCTCAAAGAGCTCTATGAGTTTTTAACAAAGATTTAACACCTCTACTCAAGTTTAAAACAACCAAAATAAAAAAAAAAATCACAAACAAAAACTAGTTGAGAAATACGAGAAGCAAGAAAAATGATATTGAGTCATCGATTCATTTTAAGGAAGTTCAACGACATTTCCAAGAGCATTTGAGTCAATAATGATAGATTGACCAAATGAAGAAATAAGTACCAAAAAAGGAAAGAAATTTGACCACAAATACAAACACAAAGCTAGGATACTTCAAGAACACAAAAGAATACACAACAAAAGTTTTCATCAAGCAGAGTAGATGACATACTCGGCTTCTTTTGAAAACTGGTATTGAACCACAAGTCTAAATTGAATGAGTTTTTCTAGAAAGAATCCTCACTCAAAATTCTTGAGTTTAGGCTCAAGAATCAAAGAAAAAGGATTAGTAAAACAGAAGATATTCTCAGATCATTTCAGCACTTTTTGTCTGCAGAAAAGCCAGGTGCACCTTCAAGTTTTTGACTATTTTGAGATATCAAATAAAGTCCAATTAGATGAGACCTGTTTCATTTTTCCCAGGTTAATGTAGTATAACTCCATGTAAAAAGGTTACAATGTTCAGAACATATTCCAGGTCATTCAAGCACTCTATTTTTGTATTGCCATTTTCCAGCAATCTTGTCTCTTTTCTCTTTTTTTTTGTTCTCTTGTATGTAAGATATCTCAAAAACATAAAATTTCATCCAAGAAGTGATGGATAGAACAAACAAAACAAGTGTAACAAGTAGCAGAAAGAAAGTGCCTTTTAAAGGACTTGAAAGTATTAAACTTCTGGCAACCTTGGATATATTAAATCCAAGACCTCAAGAAGGTTTAAACAAAATCTTTTCTTCAAATTTCAAGCAACCTAAGGTGTTTTGAACCTTAGGACTTAATGAAAAAAGAAGAAGACCTCAAGACTAGTTTTCTACATGAGTGTAGTAACTAGTATTAAGGAATTTTGATGATCAACCTTGAAGCTCTTGGAACTTTGAACAAGTCTTCAAAGTGATTTTTTTCGTTCAAGGAAGTTAACCCTTGAAGAAGATAGAAAAACTAAGCTAAGAACTAAGAATACTAAGAGAAGAACCTTTTTTTTGAAAAATTTCTTGATTAGCTTATTCAAAATGGAAGACTACATATTTATAGACACCTGAAGGAGAAAATAGGAATTTTTTCCCTATCATATTTTTTAGACCAAAGGATAGATATAACCTATACATACATTTGATAAGACAATAGAAGTGTTTTAATTACATTTGGACTATTCTAGAGCACTAGTCAACATATTGCTAAAAATAGGAGGCAATTTTCCAGCTTGGGCAAAAAGGCTTCCAACCATCTACCAAGGTGAATTTTTAATTTCTAACTTATTAAAAACTTTAGAATATTGCCCCATAAAGTGTTGGACATCAAAATTCAAGCCCCATAAAGTATTGGACATCAAAATTTAAGCCCCATAAGGTCTTGGACATCAAAATTTAAGTCTTGAAACTTCTCTTACTCAATTTGATCCTTGTGACTCTTTAGTTGTTTTGCCTTGGCTCTTGTCACAACTCCTTGATATTCTTGTATGTCTAACCGGTTCACATCATATATGGACACTGTTAACTCACCATTTGTTAATCTTAGAGTTTGGGCCCCCAACCCCCGAGTCCTGATTTTGCCGTTGATTGACCCCGTAGTTATAGTGAGCCATCAAGAAAAGGAACACAGACCCCGTTGTTATCCATGAGCAAGAAACCAATATTATCAAGAGAATATTGTTCATATGGCTATAGTAGAGCCAGAAACAAAAATTATAAGTATGAAAATGAAGTGATTGCACTTGAGATTACTGTAAGTTCTACACAAGAACAAATCGGAGAAAAATCTAACAAGATAATCACATTTCAAAGTTGATTGATTTACAAATGATCCCAAGTATTTGTAGACAAAGATGACTTGGATGGAAAGAGTACTCTAGAATAGCTCTAATAGCCTTCAAGACAACCATAGACCTTCCAAATGCCTGTCATAAAGGACGATCAAAATAGTTGGACAAATTTAGATACTTATAGAGTTTTCTTTCTTTGATTAGGTGGGAAATGAGTTTAAGTTATCTATTTTTGATTTGCAACACATTGGCAATATTCAAGTCCAACTTTTTTTTGAGATCCAAATACTTGTACGAAGTGATTTTGGACTTCTTTGAAGCTTCTTAGCTCGAGCTCTAGTGATTGGCTCAACTGGTCTCTCAAATTTAGCTAATATTTCTTCATGGTCTAACCCTTCTTGATCTCCATTTGGGTTTACATTATTCCTCCTTCTTAAAAGTGATTTGTCCTCGAACATGGAACCTGTAAAAAGGAGAGATGCCAGATACATTAAAAGATGAGCCCACTTGATAATCAACAAGAAGATCAATTATGTAAGAATTATCACTAATCTTCTCTAAAACTTGAAATGGACCATTTCCAAGAGGATTTGATTTGGAATTTCTTGTTTGGGTAGCGTTGTTTAGGAAATTGAAGCCAAACCTAATCTGCATGTTGAAATATGACTAGCTTTCATCCTTTGTTGGCATTGGTGACAAATTATGCATTTCTTCTTTTGAGGATATATTGACGTACTTCTTCATGAATTTTCTTCACCATCCAACCTTTTGCTTCATATCTAGACAAGTGATCTCATTAACATTCAAAGGAAGTAAGTCTAATGGGATTAATGGATTAAAACTATAAACAACCTTAAAATAGTGAATGAGAAGTAGAAGAATGCACAATTCTATTATAGGAAAACTCAATAAAAGGATTTCAATCTTCCCAAGATTTTTATTACATCACGCAAAAGAGTCCCCAAGGTTCTGTTCCCAACTTTAGTTTGTTCGTTAGTTTGTGAGTGACAAGAAGTGGAAAAAAGAAAAATTGTTCCTAACTTACCCCACAAGTTTTCCGAAAGTGATTAAGAAATAGTAGAGGTCATAGAAGGATCATTCACAAGATCAAGGGCAAAGAAGAGCGTCAAAGATGTGATAGGATTGACAACTTGAACGCTTTTTGCGCCATATATATTTTTGACATTCTTCCAGTCTAATAACAAAAATATTCCTTCATACTCTTTGTGCAAGACTATTTAAGGATTATGGAATGCTAAAGTATGTTCCAATATGAGTTTGTTTGGTACATCAAATTGTTAGAGGAACTCAACACATTAAGATTGCATTCCAGTTCTTGAACACTTTAGTAAATGAGCCATAACATGCAGTATTCGTATCTAAATGAGATTATTAAAGCTTCTATGCTTGCCAGCATCTGTCTTATTGACTGGCTTTTAGACCTACTATGGTTTCCACGAGTTCTATTGTTTTGTTTTTCCTTAAAGATAAAAGAAAGTGCTATAACGTTGATGAAGAAATTAAGAACTTAAATCGGAAGATTGGAGGTCCAAAACTTGCTAGATCCAACAAGCAAGACCTAGGCAGCTTCTAATGGACAATTTTGATGTTTTTATCATTTTAATTGGGTTTTTTTCAATTATGAGCTTGAATTAAGCGACATATTTCCCAAATTACCTTAATACATTGGCTAATTACTAGGGTTCGGGTTTAGGGTAGATGATGCCTATAAATTCATCTTTTCCCCTCATAATTCATAGCTTTTGATGAAACTAATGAAATTGAGTGTTTTCCGAAACTATTTATACAACAAATGAATCATATTATGAAGCACTTAAGGGACATGAAAAGAGAAAACTGAGGTTTCACTTTGGGCCAAGAGGGATAACACAATCTTGGTAGAAATTCCATACCTAATAGTTAAATGGGACATGGTAACTTCTCTCCTTGTGCTAGATGTTTTGAACATAGTTCTTATAATTTCTATGAAGAAAATAGACTAGGAGCTACATATGTTTCTTTCAACAAAAGAAGGAAAAGAGAGAATGAGTAGGATTCTTTATGCATCCACAGTAGGAAGTCTCAAATACGCCATGCCTTATGCACAGCCAAATATTTTCTTTGCAGTGTCTGATTTCCAAGTCGATAAAGATGAGAGAAAATCCGCCATTTTTTTGGAAGAGTGTAAAACAATCTTGCATTACAAACTCTACCACAGGGGCAGAGTATGTAGCAACGTCCGAAGCATCTAAGGAGGCAATATGGCTTGTTGGGACTTATGCCAAAAAATACTACTCCTTATGAATTTTTATGGAATATAATAAAATAATTTATTTGTTAAATAAAGATTCTTAGTTTGGAATTGTAATTCCCCGTGCCTGAGGCAGAGAGACTACCTTGTAAATTGATGTCTCCAAGACACAACGTCTCTTATCATCGTAAATTAAGTACTAAAAAAAAATGAAAACTCCAAGCATAAAATAAAATTTGAAACTCTAACTTTAAATTGAAAGTGGAATAATATTTCTTGACATTAATAGATCCTCTACAAAAAGAGTCTAAACTTAAAGAAATGAGACATCAGAATCTAATAAGAACATCATAAACAAACTAACATTTCTATCCATAAGTCTCTTCAATCACAAAAAGAAACTTCTTCTAAATCACTAAAAACATTTTCTTTTGGCTTATGTGTTAAGGATTAAAATTCTACTATGATTAGGATTATTATTATTGTTAGGATTTATATCTTCTAATCCATGTATATTTAGTTTATTAGTTTCCTAATTATAGTTGGTTTAGGATTGGTCACACATGGTGACAACTATATAATGTACACTTTTTTACAATAATGGATTGTTTTCTCCACTAGAAACTTTCATGGTATCAAAGCCAAGTTCGAAAAAAAAAAACTTTGCTCAAAAAAAAAAAAATCATAATAATAATTTTGAAAGTATAGCCTTCACAACTGCTCACCACCGTTCATCGTCGGGTTCATTGTCTTCAACCTGGTGCAGCATAATTTGTAGGCATTGTAATCTGAGCAGACCTCTGTTTAGTCGCAGTAGCCGAGACCGTGGAACACCACCAGGTCGCAGTAGCAGAGGTGGATAGCAATGTAGATCTCGCCAATCTTTTGGCTGCGGTACAGCAAGACAGCAGCAGCAACTTATGCAGAAAGGACGATCGGCTGATGCGTGGGCCAATACTGCCACGACAGACCAACGCGGAGGAACGCCGATCGTCGCCGGCGTAGAAACCTTCAGCCGAGCAAGAAGCTCCAGCAACAATATTCCCAATTTATCCAGTGAACAATGGTAAAAATTGTTGACTATTATAAATAACACAGATGTCACTCAATCCGATAAATTATCTGGTATGAAAAATTTATGGATTTTGGATTCAGGATGTTCTCATCACATGATTGGCAGGAAAGATTTTTTGAGCAATTTAAATAATGTCTACCTGTATACTATTGGTCTACCTAATGGTACTAAGGCAATTGCCCTTCAAGAAGAAATGATCTCCTTAACTCCCAGACTCAAACTCCTAAATGTGCTTTTAATTCCTGAACTTAAATGCAACCTAATTTCCTTGTCTCAATTGGCCCAGACTCTCAGTGTTTTATCACATTTTTTGATAATTTTTGTGTTATACAAGATCGTATCTCGATGAGGCCGATTGGAGTGGGTGAGCAAATGAATGGGATTTTTTTCTATAAGCCGTTGCAATTATCAGCTTTGTACGCTTTTTCTAGCACGGTTCTTGATTCTAGCACATTATGGCATATACGGTTGGGCCATCCTTCGAATTTTGTGGTAAATAATTTCTTAGGACTTTCTAAAGACTCTAGAACCAAATCTGCACCTTGTAATATTTGTCTGCGTGCTAAACAGACTCGTGACTGTTTTCCTTTGAGTATAAATAAGGCATCTCAGACTTTTGACTTAATTCATTGTGATTTATGGGGACCATACAAAACTGTGTCTATTATCGGGGCCTCTTATCTCCTTACTATAGTAGATGATTATTCCAAAGCAGTCTGGATATATTTGATCTCAGAGAAAAGGGAAGTAGCATCCGTTTTATAAGATTATTTTGCCAGGGTGAGAACTCAATTTGGCAAAACCATAAAGACAGTCCGGAGTGATAATGGTACATAATTTATTTGTCTAAAGTCATATTTTTCCGCCTATGGCATGATACATCAGACCACCATCGCTGGGACTCCACAACGAAACGGCAGGGTCGAACGGAAGCATCGGCATATCCTGAATGCCGCTCGTGCTTTGCGGTTTCAAGCTAACCTAACCATAAAATTTTGGGGAGAATGTGTTCTGACAACCGGATATCTTATAAATCACACACCGTCTTCATTGTTACATGGAAAAACGCCTTATGAGATGCTACATGGGAAAAGACCATCTTATTTTCACATTAAAAGTTTTGGGTGTTTAGCTTATGTCCATGATCATGATCTACCTAGAGATAAATTCCGAGCCCGAAGCAGAATGTGTGTCTTCCTTAGATATCTCTTCAACAAGAAAGGTTGGCGATTTTATGATTTAAAAAGGGAGAAGTTCATTATATCTAGAGATGTAATTTTTTATGAGACAAAGTTTCCATATAGAGACTCGGAAACCCCACAATGTACTTCAGATTTTGCAAGCTCTTATAATTTTGGGGAACAAATGTTGGGCTTACAAGCAAGGGGGAGTAAATTCTTTTGGGAAAATAACATACAAATCCAGCCCAGAGCAAATAGCCCAGCAAGATGTAGCCCAATAAGACAAAGGGAGGAGGAGCCTGTGACCAAGATAGCCCTTCTCCAAGCTGTTCACTCGCCTGGCCCAGCATCTCGTGCGGCCCATCACGACCGGGCCAGCACAGACAGCCCAACCGCATCCATTCCTTTTGACAGCGAGGCCCAGCGCGCACAGCCTAGCACGCATGGCCCAGCCAATTCTCTCCCTGCTGATAGCACGACCCAACGCCTCCATCCCAGCGATCAAACTTCTGTTTCTGTTCTGCCCAGTCAAGACTGCACCACGGGCCCAGTTGCGGATCCATCCAATCCAGCTAGCTTCTTGGACCAGAACATTTCCACTGCACCTTATCAAGTGGCTCCAAATCCAATAACATTTATACCAGCTGCTCCTTCTACTTCTCCAAGCCAGTCCATGGAAATACTTGGTACAAGGAAACGTACTCGAATTAAAAAGGTTCCTGCTCGACTCCAGGATTTTGATTGTAATGTTATATGGAAGACTTCTATATCCCATTCCTCTTCTACTCCCTCATCCTCTTCGGACCTCTCAGGTACGTCCCTTTACCCTATAACACAATTTGTGGACTATAGAAAATTTTCTCCTTCCCACAGGCATTTTTTAGCATCGGTAGCCACAAAATCTGAGCCCACCACCTACTCTGAAGCAGTATCTAATCCTCTTTGGCACGCCGCTATGCGCCAAGAAATTGATGCACTCGAAAAGAATGGCACATGGTTTTTAACGCCCTTGCCTTCTGGAAAACGTGCTCTAGGGAGTAAATGATTCTTTCGTATTAAGTACAAAAAAGACGGCACCATCGAGCGATATAAAGCCCGCTTGGTGATTTTGGGAAACACACAAATGGTAGGTGTAGACTTCATGGACATATTTGCCCCAATTGCTAAAATGGTCACAGTTCGCACTTTACTTTCTGTCGCTACTGCTCGAAATTGGCATATTCATCAGATGGATGTCCACAATGCGTTTCTCCATAGAGATTTACAGGAAGAAGTTAATATGTGACCGCCACCTGGTTTTCGGCCCTCTTTCTGAGGACAAGTCTGTCTTTTGAAGAAATCTTTATACGGCCTTCGCTAAGCTCCTCGGTGTTGGTTTTCAAAACTGACTGCCGCTCTTCGTAAGTATGGCTTTTCTCAGTCTTATGCTGATTATTCTCTCTTCACATACTCTCGCGGAAATATTTTTTTGTGTGTCCTCATTTATGTGGATGATTTACTAATTACTGGAAATTCACTACCCACTCTCAATAAATTCAAAGCTTCCTTGAATAAGTGCTTTCATATGAAGGACTTGAGTCCTCTCAAATAGTTTTTGGGTATTGAAATTGCAAGAAACCCTTCGGGTTTATTTTTATGCTAACGAAAGTACACTTTGGAAATTCTTTCTGAAACTGGTTTGTTAGGGGCCAAGCCAGCATCTACACCTATTGAACCCAATTATCAGTTAGCCAAGGCTACTGGATCTTATTTCGATAACCTAGAACGATACCGAAGACTCATTGGTAAGCTGGTCTACCTTACTCTTACATGACCTGAGCTCGCTTACTTGTTCACACGCTCGCTCAGTTTATGCACGCTCCTCCCCAAGCTCATTAGGATGCGGCTATCAGGGTTGTTCGATATCTCAAAGGTAATCCTGGTTATGGTATTCTTCTTCAGTCTAATTCTCCTCTTGTCTTGACTGCATACTGTGACTCAGATTGGGCCAGATGCCCCATTACTCGGCGTTCTGCTACTGGCTATTTTATTTCACTCGGTGGTTCTTCTGTTTTGCGGAGAACAAAGAAACAACATACCGTTTCTCGCTCTTCTGCTGAAGCTGAATATCGCTCCGTGGCAATGACTTTATGTGAACTAAAATGGTTATCTAGCCTCCTTCACGATCTTCATGTGCCTATCACACGCCCCATTTTATTACACTGTGATAATCAAGCTGCTCTTCACATTGCCAAAAATCATGTATTCCATGAACGTACTAAACATATTGAAATTGATTGTCATTTTGTCCGTGATGCATTTCAAGACGGATTTATTTCTCCTTATTATATTCGAAGCGAAGATCAGCCGACCGATGTTCTCACTAAAGCTCTTCTCCCACTCACTTTCATCGTTTCGTTTCCAAGTTGGGCATTTCAGACCTTCATACTCCAACTTGAAGGGGAGTGTTAAGGATTAAAATTCTACTATGATTAGGATTATTATTATTGTTAGGATTTATATCTCCTAATCCATGTATATTTAGTTTATTAGTTTCCTAATTATAGTTGGTTTAGGATCGGTCACACATGGTGACAACTATATAATGTACACTTTTTTACACTAATAGACAGAAAACAATAGATTGTTTTCCCTACTGGAAACTTTCATTATGATCACATGCGAGGTGGGGGAAAGGAATGAACTTCCAACTTAACAAGTACCGGTAACCCTTACCCAACAGTTAAAGAAATATTGTCTATGAAAATGAGGTTGGAGTTTTAAGAAAGTTTTAACTAGTTACAAAAGAATCTTTAGAAAACATTTTTAATTTGTGAAAATAACATATTTTGGGGCTGTATTAAAAGTTCAAAAAACTTTGGAGGTTAATTTGAGATTTTTAGCAAATTTTACTAAAATAACCTAAGAGGGGGTGAATTAGGATGGTTCGACGGAACAAAAAGTCTACATCCACTGCTTGAGTCACACCCAAGGATTTACCAATCTCACACTAAATTACTTTTTCACAAAGATGGTAGGGAAATACCAATCCTCACACTGGTGGATCACCTCAAATGGGCTTTACACCTCAACCACTCAACCTTTCCATAACTACAAGGATCACTCTATACAGTTGAGTTTTACAACTCCTAACCTTGTACAACACTAATATGATTGATTACAATCAAATGAAGTACTAATATCTCTTATCATTCTTTTACTTAATAAACACTAATAAATCTTAAATAATAAATTCTTTACTCTTGAAAGCTTAGGAAATGTTTAGGCTCGAAAACTAAGTTTTTGTATTTCAAAATTGAGGTCTAATATTTATAAGAAAGCTTCAAATGTTCGAAAACGGCTAGAACTGGCTAGTTTTGACTTTTAATGTGCCATCAGAACATCAGGACCTTTAATGGGCCATCAAAACTTGTTATTCAAATCTTCAAACCTTAGAAGATAAAACTTAACTTCGGACATCTGAGGTTTAACCCTCTACATCCGAAACTTGAATAAAAGCTTCTTCTCTTAAGAACTTCGGACATTCGAACCTTGGTTTCGAACTTCTGAATTGACATTTAAAAATCATTTTTGAAGTCTAAATCAAACAGTCAACTCTAAGTGTTTTAATTACTTATTTATGGACTTCCCAAAATGAAGAGTAACACAACTAAACCTTAATATAGATAATCCACCATGAATTACTTCAACACCTAAAATTAACCATTCAATTCAAATACTTTAAAACATTTTAATTCAACTCATAACCTTTTTAGTAAAACATGATTAATCAAAGAGCAAAGTATAGGTTTAAAAAAAAATAGTTCCTCAATTTTGAAAGCACTTTCAGGTTGAGCTTTATCAATGCATATCAAAGTCAAAGAGAATTAAGATAAGGGTTTACAAGATTGAACTACAACAAAATATGTATTTAGCGATATATTTTTTTGTGACATTTTATTGTGAAACGTTTTCATAAAATATTTTTATGATGGTGATATATGTCATTAAAATTAGAGGAAACAAAACAACATAATTTTATAATATAAACTAATGTCTCATTGTATAATTATTTAGTGACACTTATTATTTATAAAAAAAACTTCATCTAACACTTGCTTCTAAAAATGATAAAGGCTAAATATTTTGAGACAATTTATTATTGTTAAAATAATCTAAGTCCATCTCGAGAAGTTATCAAAAACAAGAAAAATATATGTTTTTTGTAAAAACTTTTTTTTTTTTACAGTTCTTTAGTTAAAACTTTTCTCTGATTCGATTAATGAAGGGGGTTTTTTTTTTTAACTAGGGCAGAACCTAGTGGGAATCCCCCAATTTTATTAAAAAAGAAACAGAAAGAAAGACACATAGGGCAGTGCATAAAGTTTACACCGAAACAACAAATAAACTTAAAGAAACTGCTAAGCTAATGTTAACCTTGCCAACACATGGAGGGAGTACCCCACCTATGAAGAATACAAAGTCCTAGAATAGAGAGGGGTATAACAAAGAAGACTGAAAAATGATAGGAAGTAATAGATCACACCCATAATTAGATAATGCGACAAAGTCACGAAGATGCATGACTTTTCCCATCTCCATCAGCTGCAGGTTTGATGCCTTGAAGCAAAGCAAAAGCCTTAGGAAAATCGTTGATATCATAATTCTCTAGATAAGAAGAGAATGCTGCTATAAAATCTCATTGTGAGGTTCTTAGAATAACACCAGCAGCAAGAAGGCCAGGATTCCTTTAGAGGCTTTGCTTGTCATTAGGTACAATCAAACAATCTTCAAATATATCCTTGAAATCATGATCACTAGCAAACAATTCTTTAAGCTTTTCAAAGTCAAGTAATTGAGCTTGCAACATAGAGAGAAGAGTATACCTCCTAGACAAAACATCTGACAATAATATTTTATTTACCTTTCTTGTAACGTCATCACTAGAAAATAAGGTTTTAATGACATACTTTTAGTTATAATTTTATAAAAACTTGGTAATAAATGGGTCTATAATAACACTTTTATTGAAGGTTATCTTAGCAATGATTTCATGACACTTTGAAAGCGTCACACCCATGAACATGCGCAAAGAGCAAGAATCCCCCAAACCAAAATATTAGTTGTAACCCACAAATCACACGATACACTTTCCTCTTCTCCCTATAGCTTAGACGCCGTTTGGGAGCGAGGAGAAGGAAGAAACAGTACTTAATCAGGCCATCCTCAAAACCCTTATCAAGAGGCTGCCTAAAAACCCCCAAGATTTCAGACCTCCGTTTCTCCTCTTCTCTCTATACCTGACACCGATGGTGAATGAAGAGAAGGAAGATCATCCGTTTTCAATCTTGTTGTCCTTCCATATTAAAGGGAGAACTCTGCTCCACTTGAAGGAAAATCACCGATGGGGGAAGGTGAGTTTCTGGCCATACTATTCCTCCACCACCTAATTTCTCATTTCTATATTTTTTTCCTTGAATTTCGGTTCTTTCAAAGGCTATCTAGGTCTTGTCTGTGGTGGCATTTCTGTGTGAAGAATTGGAATTTCTCGCAGCTTTCAGAGAACTTCTGAATTCCGTGAATTGCATGTACTCTAAATATTTGAATTTCTAGCCTTATTTTTACTCTTGGACAACTTTGGATGTGAATTTTTTTTTTTATTGTGGTTTTGTTTGCACATTTTGCTTCCGATTTCTGTGTTTATACATTTCTGTTCTTCTATTGGATGCTAACATTTGAAGAATATTATTTATGTCATCTATTGTTTAATTATTTTCCTTCTCAGAATATCATCTTATGTATATCGTATTTAGTTCCAGTTCTGAATTTCTGCCATAATATTAATTTTTTCAAGAATAATTTTCTTCCCTTACTATTTTCTAAATAAGATGTATTTTCAATGGATTTTTGTGAGCTGAAAAAACAATCCTAAATTTAGTTTGAATTGTGGAATGCATTCACTTTATAAACTGATGCATGTAATTTTAGAGTTGATTATCAATCAAATTAGCCATTGGCTTTGATATTCTGAATAGATATCGCAAGTGTCTGCACAATTCATACAGCGAAAAAAGGTTGTGGGGAAGGAAGGGGGCTATCAGCAGGGAGACGAGGATTTGAATGTAACAGATCTAATAAAATGAAGAAGCTGTAGTATGTGGGTGCCTTAATTTTGATATGATTAAAGAGGGATAAACGGTAGAGGTATAAATATTATGAATGGAAGTGTTGCATAGGCTAGTGAATATAAATAGCTAAGAGTAAGTGCAATGAAAATGAGTCAATAATACATAATTGCTACAATGGTTAGACTAATTAAGTATAGATGTAGTCTATGAAATGAAATGGTTTTAAACCGTTTTGATCATTTTTGTTTAGCAACAGATGTGCAACGTTTTAATGAAACATAAATATTTGGGCTTAAGGCGTTTGATGAAACAGAAATATAGGGGACTTATTTGTGTCTTAAAATGCCTCATTTAACTTCAGAAATTTTTGCTTATTAAGGTAATTCCAAGTGCTTATAAGTTCTTCATTAATACACTTTTGAAGAACCTATATGTGTAGTAAAATACTACCTAATTACTTAAGGAGACACAAGGGCATTAATGGATGTCATCTCCAAACTCCTTTCCTAAACCTCTTTTCTTTTCCAGCCAACTACATCCTTAGGATCAACTGCATTTGATCTCAATTGATGGCTTGCAAATAAAAGGTTACTGCATGCTTCAGTCATTGTAGGATATGTTCAGCTAGTATGTATTTTCATAATGATATACTTTTGTGTTGGGAAATATATTGACCATTTATTACTTCTTACAAATATGGTAGTGGACAGAGTGGTAGTTACTTGGATGGATCTGCTCCTGATGGGCTTTATGGGATTTGGACAGGGGGGAATTCTATACCTAGTTTGCTTCCAAAATCTGGTCTGGTTCCATATTCATTTTCACTTTGTTTTGACAATAACTATTCCGGGAAAATTTACTTTAGGGACCAAGAGCCTCGAATTCAACTAAGTGCTCCTCTTTTATCTTATGAAGGGAAATAGTATGCATAACCACGGTTCTTTTGTCTTCTATTTCTTAACTTCTTGTTGAATGATTTAAGTTCTTTTTTACTATACTAATTTCCTCTAGATTAGGATCTTTCGTGATTTATGTTTTTCTTATTTTTCTTTTGCGGTCAGTTCTTGCTATTTTGTTAAAGTTGGAGACTATTTCATGGGTAGTTTCTGTCTAAAGTAAAATGGATTTTAGGCACTAGTTGATTCCCACTTGAAATATTCGGATATCTGGCATGGTAAAATTGATTGCCACTAGAAATTTCCTTTTAATTACACATGCCATTTCTTTTACCTTATATTTTGGTTGTTCTTTTTTATTCAGTTCACATCGACAACTAAATTTTCCTAGCATGAAGCTCGTGCTTGCAATGAACCAAATCTTTACTGTTCAGAATTCGATGTTTCAGTTTACTAGCTATCAGCTGCGGTTTCACTTGCAATTCAGAACCAAAGCATTATGCGTACTTAAAACTCTATACACAAACCTTTTCTTAGAATGAAAATAAATGTAATGAACCAACTTACAATATTTGCATGCAATATATTGTGAGAAGGATCTCACAGGTGAAATATCTTTTTTGCAAGGAACTAATTTGCGTTGCTTAGTTTTGATACCTATTATGGAGAAATTGGAATTATTGGCAGTGAGTCTCTCTTACTTATGACTGGTTTGCGTGAATCTGTACATTTCAATTCCTTTTCATCCTTTTCCTTTATTTTTACTATCTTTGTGTCCTTCACACATACACGCAGAAGAAATAATTCAGATTTAGCATGCCAGTTATTTTCCAACTTGTCTGTCAATGATTTAATTCTTTCTCTCTACTTGGATTGCTATGTTTTTCTAATAAAATGTAATTTTTTATCTCGGAGTTCATGAAAGTTCAATTTTTGGTGAGAGGAGAGGTGGGACCCAGGTGAAAAATTGAGTAAAAACTAAAACTGAAAAAATAGCAATATAAGTACAGCCTTAGTTTCTTTCTCTTGCACAATAACACAGAAAAAGAAATTCCCCTGACATTTTGTGTTATGCATGTTCTGCAAAAAATTTTATGCTGGGTTATCACATAGTTTTTGATTGGGAGGATATGAAGCTCGGTTGGGTATCATTCAAGTTGTAAGTTATTTGTGTATATGCGTAGTTTAAGAGTCTCCTGAACTTGTATGTTTGCTGCCAGATTATATGAGAAGGGAAAACAACAATCAAATGAATATAGTTGAATTACATTAACCTAAATGTTCAAATATTTGGATTGACCATATTTTCTTGCAATCTACTCCATATGATTCTCTATTTGGATTGGCTTTTGTTTGGAAAAAGTGATTCTTTTGTCGTTGGGATTTGTAAAGTTAAATTGTTTGTGAGAGAAGATGTGTGACCCAGAGTATGAAAAGTAAAAAATATAATTTGTATTAGAAGCCAATCCAAATAGAGTCACTACTTAGAGCATTCTGATGAAGATTTCCTCTTGGATTAGTCGGCCACAAGGAAAAAGAAGCATATTAGATGCTTCATTCTACTCTTGAAATCAATCTATAAATGAGTGTTGTGTCTCATTTGTTTCCATTGTTCTGTTCATTATCTTTTTCTCTCACATAATTCTCAAGTCCAGAATGTTATTCGATTATTCATAAAAAAAGAAGTATGTTATTTTATCTTCATTTAGTTGAGTACAAAAACATCATGAATCTTCTGAACAATATCTAGGTCTTACAAATGACTGACCAATTTTGGGCAAATTTTGAGGGACTCTTTCATTTGATCATTCTATAAGCTCTTTTGTCTATTGCTTGGCCATGTTATTTGGTATTCTCTTTGCATATGCACTTTATTTCCATGTCTCATTTTGATAATATGTTGTATATGAGATTATTAACAGTGATTACTTTTTTTTTTTAAAACAATACTATAGGTTAGGAGATACAATTATAATACAGATCGAACTGGAAGGCGTTGAGCTTACACTTGGTAAGCAATATCCTATTATTTTGTGGTTGTTCATGAAAAGGTTCTACTTGAAAGTTCTGTGGTTGGACACGTTTCTTTTTGCTCATGAATAATTTTGGAGAATTGTAGGATATAGAGATTTGCTAAGTGATAGTTTGATATTGTAATTGGATATTGCGGTTGTTTATGGAGTGTTTTGGAGACTTGGATTAACTTGTATGGATGTTGTTTATTTTTGTCATGTAATTTTTTTGTTGGGTTTGGATATTTTAATATTTTGATATCAATGTTGAGATATTAATTTATATTTCAGTTCTGATGTTCCATATATATACTCTATTCGAGTAGTACATTCTTTTCTTTTTTTCTAAAGAGACTTATAGTGACATTTTAAAAGTGTAGTAATATATATTAATATACATGTTATTGTTATGTTTAAAAGCCTAGGAATAGATATTCTATTGTGATGCTTTTATCTACACATATTAACAATATATAGGGACGTTTTAGAGCATCATCATAGAGCAATCGTGACGCTTTTAAAGGTAATATAATCTTGAAAAATTTTAAAATTTTTTATAACGATCGTGACGCTTTTAAAGGTAATATAATCTTGAAAAATTTTAAAATTTTTTAACGTTATAATGTCTGTTGTTATACTTAAAAAATGTAGGCATAATATATGTTTAATGTAAATGTAGGCATAATATATGTTTAATGACATTCAAAGTGTAAGTATAGACAATATATAATGATGCTTTAAAGTGTTATTGAGTCTATAGCTACACGACTTTAGACTATGCTGTTTGAAAGCGTCACCATAGAGAATTTATAGTGCATGCTTTTATGCGTCACCATAAGAGTATTTTCTGGTAGTGCGTATAATTCGGGATGTAAACGGGGTGGGTTTTACTTGTATCCGCGCGGGTCATACTCATTTATAGCCGGTAAGGTTAAAATTTTATACCCCCGGACCTGTACCCATACCCGTGCCCTTATAGATTCTATTAAATGGGTTTGTGTAGGGTACAATGATACTGAGACTCATATAACTGTATACCCGTTATAATAAAATATATTTATATATATTATATTATTTTTATATTTTTTATTAATACAAATTTATACATTTATGATATTGAGTGGTTTATTTTTCTTAGTTTAGAGAAGAGAAGAGAAGAGAAGAGAAGAGAAACTTTATTTATAATTTATAGAAGATAAATTTTCTTCAAGATTTCTTAGGGCCTCACAGTTTAGAGAAGAGAAATTTTCTTAGGGACTCATAGTTTAGAGAGAGAAATTTTCTTCAAGATTTCTTAGGGCCTTATAGTTTAGAGAAGAGAAATTTTCTTAGAAACTCATAGTTTAGAGAAGAGAAATTTTCTTCAAGGTTTCTTAGGGCCTCACACTTTAGAGAAGAGAAATTCTCTTAGGGACTCATAGTTTAGAGAGAGAAATTTTCTTCAAGATTTCTTAGGGCCTCATAGTTTAGAGAAGAGAAATTTTTTTAGAGACTCATAGTTTAGAGAAGAGAAATTTTCTTCAAGGTTTCTTTTTCGAGACATCAGTACTACTATTTTTTCTCCGTTGGATGTTTCTTGTGGACTTGTTTCTCATTCAAAATTTTATGCAGTGGTTGTTTATTCCAAAGACGAATAACAAAGGCATGATTTTTTAAGGTTAGCTTTTCTAAATTTTTTTTTATATATTTTGTTTAACAAGGAAAAAATAGAAAATGTTATACGGGTACGTTGTATATCCAGACTCTACTCTAGACCCTGGAGGATCTGGTCTGGGTCCATAAATTTCATACCTAGAGGGTATGGGTTTGAGTTGGGGTTCATCTTTCATTATAAGGGTTTGGGTCTGAGAGTACCCAGAAGGTCTGGACTCATTTACACCCCTACGTATGACGTATGAAAATATTTCAATGAACTCCGTCCAATGAGCATGCCTCCTATTAAGCTTTTTTGACCCTTGAGATACTTCAAGGACTCATGATCTATGAATAACAAACTCCTTGGGCGACAAGTAGTGTTGCCAATGCTTCAATGTCTTCACTATTGCATATAATCTTTGTCGTACGAAGCATAGTTTAAGGCTGCATCGGTCAACTTTTCACTACCATATACCAAAAGTCGTTTCTCAAGCACCAAGACTCCGTCGATTCCAATTCTCGAAGCATCACATTCAATCTCAAATGTCTTCTCAAAGTTAGGTAGTACAAGTAGAGGTGCACTTTCAACCTTTCCATCATTAACTTGAATGCCTTTTCTTGCTTATCTTCCCACTTGAAACCATTCATCTTTTTTATTATATCCGTCAAAGGACTAGCAATGGTGCTAAAATCCCTGATGAATCTTCTATAGAAGCTTTCAAAACGATGGAAACTTCTAACTCTAGATGTACTCCTTGGAGTAGGCCATTGCTTAAGAGATATCCCCTTCTTCATCTACTTGAAGTCCTTGAGAACTCACCACATAACCTAGAAAAGGAACTTTTTCCAAACAAAACTCACATGTTCCAAGGTTAGCACTGAGTTTCTGTCTTCTCAAAACTAACAAAACTTGTTTAAGACGATGCAAATAATTTTCATAAGTTTTGTTATAAATAAAAATGTCATCAAAGTAGACTACAACAAACTTTCCAATGAAAATCCCTCAAAACATGATGCATGAGTCTCATGAATGTGCTATGTTCATTAGTTAAACCAAAAGGCATGACTAACTATTCATATAGACCAAAATTAGTTTTGAAAGTCGTTTTCCATTCATGTCCTTCTCTCATGCGAATTTGATGGTACCCAGACTTTAAATCTATCTTTAAAAGTATTTGGATATCTTGCAACTAATCAAGGAATCATCTAGCCTAAGGATGCCTATATTTAATGGCTCTACAATCTACACACATGCGCCATGTACTATATTTCTTATGAACAAATAAACGGGAATGGCACAAGGGATTAAGTTTTCTCTTACATCACCTTTGGAGAGAAACTCTTCAACTTGTCTTCTCAACTCCTTTGTCTCTCTTTGGGTGGGCTTCTATAAGCCTGCCAATTTTGAAGCTCTGCACCGGGCACCAAATCAATTTGATGTTCAATTCCTCTCAAAGGATGATCGGCATCTCATCAGAAAACACGTCCTCGAACTCTTCAATGACCTTCACTATAGCACTGGACAAAGAAGACAAATGATGATTAGTAGAAACAAACGTGCCCTTGCAATATAAAAATAAGACCAATTTTTCTTTTTCAATGACCTCTATGATCTCACTCTCTTTTTCTTAGAAACATCCATTTTTTTTCATATCACTCTCTTTCTTTTGATAACTCATTTTCTTGCCACTTTTCACTTTTTCCTCTCTTGATTTTTCCTTACTCACATCTTGTCCCTCTATTCTTTTTTCCCTGACTTATACTATTTTTCTTCATCTCATTCTCTACCCTCTCTTTCTCTTTCATTTCTCTTTTCTCTTCAAAAACTTGTTAAGGAGATAAATGATTCATGGTATAGGATTTTCCACTCCTAGAGGTATAAATGTTCTTCTCCCTATGGTGAATTGCTTTCCTATCAAATTGCCAAGGACGACCAAATAACAAGTGATCTACTTGCATAGGAACAACATCACATACCACCTTATCATTTTATGACCCCATATAAATGGGCACTTTCACTTACCTCAAAACTTTAATCTCACCATTATCATTCAACCAATGTAATTTGTATGGATTAGGATGCTTGCTAGTAGGCAACTTCAATTTATCTGTAAGATAAGTGCTGGCTCTATTAGTGCAACTACCACTTCTATGATGAGATTAGCAAGTCTACATTCCATTTTACATTTGAGATGAAAGATGTTCTCCCTTTGGATGCTTGAATCCTCATCAATGGCTTGTGTAGTCAAAGCCCTTATAGTAACCAAATTCAAGGAATCCTCTTTGACATCTAGGGAAGTGCCACCTATGACTTCATCATCATGGTTATCCTTTTCATAAACAATGTTCTCAAGACAATCCACTTCATCCTTTTCAATCCAACCATTCAAGTCTTCACGAAAGATCAAAGTCCTCTTGGTAGGACAATTTATAGGTAGACGCCTCACACCAATCATTGCACTTAAAATATCTAATTGGATTAGTAACCAATCTACCTTTCTCCTCCACATTAGATTTAGATTTATCCTTGCAAGGCATTTTAGGTGTATCATCTTTCTTTGGCCACCCTTGAAAGTAGATGATTGAGGTTTAATAACACCTCGTAAAAAAGAGAAAGAGAGGTTTACGTGAATTCACTCCTTTTTTCTTTGACTTTCAATCTTCACCGCTAGATGGCACATCTCCTCATAAGTGGAAAAATGATAAAACTCAAGTTGATTAGCTATATCCCTATTGAGTCCACTTAAGAATCTCGCCATGGATGCATCTTTGTCTATAAACACTTTTAGTCCTTTGCTTGAGAGTCATCAACTTGTAATTAAGTTCTCTATAGAAAAGTTCCGGAATAAACCTTTATCTCACGAGGATCTTCAATTTAGTCCATGTCTCAACCGTAAGAGCTCCAATCCTAACTCTATGAATTGTAGTCTTATCCCACTAATGAAATGTATAACCCAAAAGATTCTACAATGGCCAATTTAGACTTGACATACTCACTATAATTTCACACGTTGAAGAGGTTTTCCACTTTTCGTTCCCAATCCAGAAACACATTTGAGTCACTATCTACATAGAAGCTACGCAACTTCCATTTGATATTTTCTAGAGCTTTGTCTTCTTGTTGTCCCCCATAATCAGTACCAAAGTATTCTTGACCCAAATTTGGATATCCATCTTCTTTAACACCAAGGTTTTCTTCATTAAATTCTTCACCTTTTTGAAAGTCCTCATTAGCTCTTTAGTGTCGTCTTCCACCTAGTCCTCTATGTCTTTCCCCTCTAGTAGTGATGTGTCTACCACCATTATGAATTGATGAGTGCTTTGAACCGGTACTTCATATGGACTATGCGGATTGTAGCTTTCATAACCCCGTTTTGCATATAAGAAGTGACATGCACCACAGTGTTTGTTTGCTCTTTGCTCTCTAGATAGATTAGTCAATCCCTTCTCATATCCGTAATGTCCTTTCTCATTTGTTGAAGCTCTTGCATGCTAGCCTTCATTGGATCTAAATTGGAATGAGGACTTTCACTAGCTCCTTCATTGTGAGGGGTAGGTAGTTGAGCTTCCGTAGAATAGTTAAACCTGCAAATTAATAATAAAACCAACAACAAAGGATCTCACAATCACTCCCTAAGTGTATGCACTCTTGTGATAGTCTCATCCTCTTGCCTTTTTCCAAACTCTCACATCACAAGAATCCTTTAAGTCTTCAAACTCCTTCCACCACAACTTCCAAGGTAATTACCCAAAGATAAGACTTCAATCAACACCCTTAGTTGAGGTAATAAAGTAATTCAAAGAGAATTTTCAACAAACAATTGAGATTTAAGAGTTTCAAAAATACTCAAAGAGAAATTAGAGCCCACAAAGATAATTAATCACCAAAAATTACTTAGAAACACTGAAAAGAAGCAATTAGAGTTAAAAAATAATGAAACAAAACAAAGTTAAGCTACACAAAGAAGAAAGAGTACTAAAAAAATTTTCGCAGAAAATAGGTGACAATGATACCCTATCACTAAAGTCGTAAATACTCAGCACGTATAACTCCAAATTGAGTCAAATTAATTTCAATAGATGCGTAACTTGAAGAGGATGAAATTGAGCACAAGTGTCGTCCCATTTGAACCAGGAAAACATGAGATATGATCAAATAATCCACAATTTTTCAGTTCTGGTTTCTTCATACTTTTCAAGTTTTGGTCAAATTGATCAACCAAATCAGATCCAAAATCAATGAAATTGATCTAGAACGATCACCAACACAGTAGATGAGCTCCATTATAACTTTTTGTACAAGAAGATTAATTAAGGATCCGATTCAAGACACTTTTCTAGCATCATTTTTCTTTACGAATTTTGCATGATCTATATGGATTTTTCTTTGATTATCATATAACCTCTCTCTCTCTTTTTGAATTTTTGCAGCAATAAAAACAAAATTGAGCTTACTTTAAGGTAGCTCTGATACCAAATGATATAGATTTTGATGTGCAAGGGATAAAATCTTCAATTCATCATCCCAAGAATCTTTGCCTTCAATAGTACTTGATAATCCATCATTCTCAAGCAACCTTAAGCTAATATAAAGACCTCTTAATTCCATGATGAACAATCTTTCCTCGATAAGCTAATTAAACATTGGGATTGATTACCCAATACCTAATTAGACTCTTATAAGAAGATCTAATTCTATGACAATTACAAGATTGTAGTAATAAGAGAAATCAATTGTAGAATCTCTTGGATCCTCCCAATCAAAGAATTTCAATTAAAATCTAATGAAGGATGATCTATCCCTAGATAGAAGTAAGAAAGAAGCTTTAAAACTCAAGAACCCTAAAAGAAATACTCTGAATTCCAAATATAATCAAACTTAGTTCAAAATGAGCTAATAAGAAGTATTTATAGTGTTTATAACTAACCCTATTTTGACCCTAGTTTTAGGTCACTAAAACATTTAAGACCTTCATTAAAAGCTGGGAATAGGATTAAAGTACTAAAACCTGAGCCAAACATTGCATTGACTTAAATAACTGCTCTACTGCAGATGGTAGGTCAGACCCTTTCGTTGGTGGTAGGTTGTTGATTCTTCAGCCGAATTTCCACCAGAAGCCTACCGTGGACAGTAATGCATGGCTTACTGCTAGCGGTAGGCTCTGTTCTCAATTCTCCTTGGGGTTTATTCCTCCACTTGCTCCCTTGGTTCCTCCTTTTTTAAAACATGAATCATGAGCGACTTGAGAGGTTTAAGACCATCATCAAGGCCTTAAGTCTTGCTCTTTAGTCCATTCTTTATTGTGTCTTCCACAGTAATCATTCCATTAGCAATGCCATCACCATGCTCCCTAATCTTTCTTGCCCTTGCTCTAGTAATCGGTCCTTGAAAGAAATCCTTAGCTTCTTTATCATTCCGGTTGATATCATTTTGGGTTAAATTGTGTTTTTTTTTTTTTTTTTTATGTTTTATATGATATGTTTATAAAAAATCTTGTTGAGCATTATGGCTACACTAAAAAAAAAAATACCCTGTTACTGATGGCAAGCACTTGGAAATGCATCAGTATTTCACTATTACTGATGGAACACCAATGGAAAAATAACCTTGGGCTAATTTTCGTCGGTAATAACCTGTATCGACGAAACAATCGCGGTAATAGTTATTAGTGACGAATTTCTCGACAGAAGTTTTTTGACCCAGCAGGTCCAATGTTGTAGAGTATTACCTATGAAAGTCAGCCGTTGGTATCTATTACCAACGGACTTAGTGACTGTGCCATTTTGCTATCGGTTATAGGTACCAACACCCGTTATTGATGACTTCAGCCGATGGTAAATTATGTAAAATAAATATTAAAAAATGTGTTACGGTCAGATGTCCCATCGGTAAGTAATGTTTGCTAATGTAATTCATAAAACGCATAAAAAAACTCCCTAAAATGTAGCTATAAAAATAAACAAGCAATATCCAAATATTAAGAATCTAAAAACATTCAATATTAAAATATCGACAAAACAAAACTCATAGCATAAAAGATAACATATAAAATATCTTCATAACATATAAACCAAGGCTCTAAGAGATGTAGCTCGACTGCTCTTGGGCTGAGATGAGCTGCCTCTAAACTAGCTCCATATAAATAGCCGTGGCTCATGCTTCCAACTACTATGGACATAAGGTGGAGACCATCGGGCATAACAGAACCCGTCACAGTAGCTTCCTCTTCGGCCTTCTTTTTCAGCTTGTTAAATCTCTCCTACAATATAAAATGTTTGTTGGAAAATATTAAGTTATAAAACATTATATAGACTTTAAATTTTATGTAAGTTATAAAACATTATATAAACTTAAGTTATAAGTTATAAGTTTTCACTAGACTTAACCAGAACTCTGCAAACTGGAAATCTACATACTCCCCCTTCTGATGCTTGTGTAACTCCTCCAAGTACTTGCTATTCGAGAACCAATCTGATAAATCATTTGCTACAAAACAACAATACAATTAATGGTTTTTCTTTATAGTTAATTAATCGAAAGAAGTAATATTAAAGAAAGTTCTTACCCTTTTCGCGAGAGTATTGGGATAGGAGATAGAACCACTCGTGTGCTTCCCTGCTCCTCGTCCTCCTATCCCTCATTCATATTGTTCTTATTCTGTTCAGATTGTGCTTTATACTTAGGACTATCCCAATGCTTTCACAAGTCAATCTAGAATCTCTCCTCATTCCACAAGGGCTTCTTCTTTGTTGCTCGAGCATCGCCTAGAAAATCCCTCAACCTCCTATTGGTCTTGCTCTCCCATGCTTCTCAAACCCTCGTGATGGATGATGTAGTGTTGCATACACATTTTTCTATATTCAATGAAAATGCATAACATTAGATAAGGATATGACGTTAAAAAACTAAAGACATTTTTAAAAAAGAACAAGATTGTATTTATTTACCTAAAACTCTGCTCAGCATAAATCTCGGACCTCAGGCGGGATTAGAGATTAACTATGGTAATCACCCGTGAAACGTTCCTAAATGTTAGTTGAGATGGCTCTGGCGGTTCTTGAAGACAGATGTAATATATTACCCAAAGATTATGTTAGTATATATTATAGTTCATTAATGATAAGAATATAGTGTTAAGTGAAGTTACTGATCTACATTTAGCTATAAAAACTCTCAAGTATTGCAGAAAGTCGACTTCCAAGCTAGAGGACCCATCTCGAGAGCCACTGAAGGAGGGTTTGGTTCTGTGGTATGAGGAGAGCTTTGTAGTATGAGGGGTAGATGTAGTGGGAGCCTCGAAAGGAGGCAGAGGAGAAATGGACGATTGACACATCTTTCTAGACAGTGACAGAGGCTGAGGAGCTGCCGGGAGTATATGTCACAAGAGCTGGTGTCCCTGTGGGCTTTTCCTATGTGCTAGCATCCTCAATATACTTTCTCTTCTGCCCTCGAGCCATTGAACCTGCGACATAAGGCAATTAATTAGTGAAATGTTATAATCATATAATAAACATATGCATAATCATATAAGTCTAAATCTATAAATATAATCTATATAAGAATAATAAACATAAATATAATAATATAAGCATAATAAAAAAAGCATAATTATAGAAGTAAAATAAAAGTTAACCCTACAATGTTCTATGTGTCGGAAACTTCATTGGAACCATCATCGGCATCTTCGTCAGCATCTTTATCGGAATCTTCATCGAAATCCCATTCTATCTCAGTTTCATCATTTTGAAATCTCTCGAAATTTGTTTCATTGATATCAACCTCTTTCGACGAACGAGAGTCATGGACGAGAAGTCCTACGTCTTAAATCATCAGTTTTGTTGTCGAAGCCTCGTTAACATCCGTGTTCTCTTGGAATACATCATTTTGGATCGAAACATCTATTATTCGAGGTTGAGATTTCATTACACTAACCCAATTGATCCTTGGTCTTTTGGAGCCAGGATATGGGAGGAATCACATTTGCTCTTCTTGATGAGCTAAAAAGAAAGGATCGCATCCTGATATCTCTGTTCTTTAGTGTTCTTGGTCTTTTAATTAAGTCCCTAATGGGTCTTGGGTTAACCTAAGACTATGTTTTGACTAGGGTTTAGCCTAAACTCTATAAATATCCCATTATAGCTTAATTGTAAGACTAATTGACGATTATATGAAATTGAGAGTGTTTGGATTAGGGTTCTTGAGTTCTTCAAGATTTTTCCTAACTTCTATCTAGGGTTTGATCTCCCTTAGGTTCATGATGTGGAATGATCTTCAAGAGCATAAAATTTCATCCAAGAAGTGAGGGAGAGAACAAAAAAAACAAGTGTAACAAGTAGAAGAGAAAGTGCTTTTGAAAGGACTTGAAAATGTTAAAGTTCTAGCAACCTTGGATATATTAAATCCAAGACCTCAAGAAGGTTTAAACAAAATATTTTCTTCAAAGTTCAAGAAACCTAAGGTATTTTGAACCTTAGACCTTAATGAAATAAGAAGAAGACCTCAAGACTAGTTTTCTACAAGAGTGTAGTAACTAGTATGAAGGAATTTTTTTATGATCAACCTTGAAACTCTTGGAACTTTCAACAAGTCTTCAAAGTGATTTTTGTTTCAAGGAAGTTCACCCTTGAAGAAGATAGAAAAACTAAGCTAAGAACTAAGAATACTAAGAGAAGAACCTTTGTCTTGAAATATTTCTTGATTAGTTTCTTCAAAATGGAAGAATACATATTTATAGAGACTTGAGGGAGAAAATAGGAATTTTTCCCTCTCATATTTTCAGCCCAAAGGATAGATACAACCTATACATACACTTGATAAGACAATAGAGGTGTTTTAATTGCATTTGGACTATTCTAGAGCACTAGTCAACATATTGCCAATAATAGGAGAATTTTTCAGCTTGGGCAAAAGGGCTTCCAACCATCTACCAAGGTGAATTTTCAATTTCTAACTTATTCAAAAATTTAGGATATTGCCCCATAAAGTCTTGGACATCAAAATTTATGCCCCATAAAGTCTTGAACATCAAAATTTAAGCCTTGAAACTTCTCTTACTCAATTTGATCCTTGTGACTCTTTAGTTGTTTTGCCTTGGCTCTTGTCACAACTCCTTGAAGTTCTTGCATGTCCAACCGGCTCACATCATCCTCCCCCTCTTGAGAAGGATTCGTCCTCGAATCTCCATCACCTATATCATATAAAGAGAGATCGGAAACATTAAAAGTGGCACTAACATTATAATGTCCCGGAAGATCAACTTTATAGGCATTGTCATTAATTTTCTCAAGGATTTGAAATGGCCCATCTCCCCTATCATCAAGCTTAGACGTTCTTTGTTGGAGAAATCTTTCCTTCGTAAAATGCACCCAAACCCAATCACCGGGTTTGAATACCACTTTTCTTCTTCCCACATTTCTTTTCTCTACAAGCTTTTTGTTGGAGTTGACGATGGCTTCATGGACCTTGGCATGAATTGCTTTTACAAAATCAGCCTTCCTACTTGCATCCTTGCTTAGTGCTTGATCTATAGGCAAAGGAACCAAATCAAAGGGAGCTAGAGGGTTAAAGCCATAAATAACTTGAAATGGAGAATGAGAAGTAGTAGAGTGAGGTGCCCTATTATAGGCAAATTCAATGTGTGGCAAACACTCCTCCCATTGCCTCAATTTCTTTAAAATAGACCTTAGAAGTTGGCCAATTGTTTTATTTACCACTTCGGTTTGTCCATCCGTTTGTGGATGGCAAGCTGTAGAATAAAGCTAGTTAGTACCAAGCTTCTTCCAAAGAACTTTCCAAAAATGGCTCAAGAATTTGGTATCCCTATCCGACACAATAGACCTTGGAATTCCATGGAATCTAACTATCCAAGTAAAGAACAAGCTAGCTACATGACTAGCATCATCGGATTTCCTACAAGGAATAAAGTGTGCCATTTTAGAGAACCTATCCACAACAACAAAAATAGAATCCATACGTCTAGAGATCCTAGGTAAACCAAGAATAAAATCCATAGAAATATCAACCCAAGGTTCTATAGGAACTTCCAATGGTGTGTAAAGTCCATGTGGAAGAGTTCTAGATTTAGCTTTCTTGCATTCAATACAACTTTCTACAAATCTTTCTACATCTCTTTTTAAATGTGGCCAAAAAAAATGTTCATGAAGAATTTCATAGGTTTTAGTGACACCAAAATGTCCCATTAAACCCCCACAATGTGCTTCTTTGACAAGTAGAATTCTAGTAGAACAAGATGGTATGCACAATCTACCTTCACAATAAAGAAATCCTTCATGCAAAAAATATTTTCCAAAAGTTGCTAACAAGCATTTCTAAAAAATTTCCTTAAAGTCATGATCACTAGAGTACATTTCTTTAAGCATTTCAAAACCCAAACTTTTTGTTTGAAGGGTGGATAAGAGAGTATACCTTCTAGATATAGCATCGGCCACCACATTTTCCTTACCTTTCTTGTAACGGATGACATATAGAAATATTTCAATGAACTCCATCCATCTTGCATGTCTCTTATTGAGTTTATGTTGGCCCTTGAGAAACTTCAAAGCCTCATGATTGGTGTGCACAAAAAACTCCTTTGGCCATAGGTAGTGTTGCCAATGCTTTAATGTTCTTATTAAAGCATAAAGATCCTTGTCATAAGTTAAGTACCTCACGGCTGTCCCATTAAGTTTTTCACTAAAATAGGCCAAGGGCTTTCCATCTTGCATAAGTACACCACCTATACCAATGCCGGATGCATCACACTCCACCTCACAAGTTTTCTCAAAGTTTGATAGTGACAAAAGGGGTGCACTACACAACTTTTCCTTCAACAATTGAAATGCTTGTTCTTGCTTTGTTTCCCACTTAAATCCTTCGATTTTCTTGATCACATCGGTCAAAGGGCTAGCATGTGTGCTGAAATTTTTGATGAACCGCCTATAAAAACTTGCTAGGCCATGGAAACTCCTCACTTCCGATGCGCTTCTTGGTGTTGGCCATTCTTTAATTGCTTGGACCTTACCTTCATCTACTTGAAGTCCTTGTGAGCTCACCATATGACCTTGAAATGTAACTTTCTCTAAACAAAACTCACATTTGTCAAGGTTAGCAAAAAGTTTTTCAATTCTCAAGACATTTAGCACTTCCCTAAGACGTTGAACATGCATTTCATATGTCTTGCTATAGACCAAAATATCATCAAAGTATACAACAACAAATTTCCCAATAAATTCCTCAACACATGATTCATTAATCTCATAAATGTACTAGGAGCATTAGTTAATCCAAAGGCCATCCATTCATATAAACCAAAGTTAGTCTTAAAAGCGGTTTTCCACTCATCCCCTTCTCTCATCCTAATTTGATGGTATCCAGATTTCAAGTTAATTTTAGAGAAATGATTAGAACCATTCAACTCATCAAGTAAATCATCAAGTCTAGGTATGGGATGCTTATACTTAATAGTAATGTTGTTTATGGCTCTACAATCTATACACATTCTCCATGTACCATCTATTTTTGGAACAAGTAAAACCGGAACCGCATAAGGACTCATGGACTCACGCACATACCTTTTTGAAATTAGATCCTCAACCTGCCTTTTTAGCTCCTTTGTCTCTTCCGGTGGACTCCTATAGGCCGGTCGGTTTGGCAAGACCGCCCCGGGGACAAAATCAATTTGGTGTTCGATTCTTCTAATTGGTGGAAGACCTTTGGGCATCTCATCGGGAAATACGTCTTTGTAATCTTCAATGACTTGCAAAATTTCACTTGAAAAAGAGGGTGAGTGTTCTTTAGATGAAGAAAAAAATTCCCTACAATACAATAGCAACACCACTTCTTTTGTTTCAATTGCTCCAATCACCTAACTAGGTTTTGCAAAGAAACAATTCTTTTCTTTCATCTCACTCTCTTTTTCTTTTCACTCTTGTTTCTCATCACTCTTTCTTTACTCTTTTCTTTTTCCTCAACTCTCTTTCCCTCCTCGATTTTTTTTCTTTTGAGCTCACTTTCGGCCCTCTCTTTCTCTCTCATCTTTTTTTGTTCATCTCTCACTTGTTGAGGTGTATGAGGATTCATAGTGAATGTTCTTCCATCCTTCACAAAAGAATAAGTATTTTTCTCCCCATTGTGGAAGGACTTTCTATCGAATTGCCAAGGTCTTCCCATGAGAAGATGGCATGCTTGCACGGGCACTACAAAACATAGTATCTCATCTTTGTAAGCTCCCATTTCTATTGGTAACTCTACTTGCCTCAACACTTTAATTTCTCCACTATCATTTAGCTAATGGAGTTTGTAGGGTTTATCATGTTTTGTAGTTGGTAGTTTCAACTTCTCAACAAGATAAGCACTAGCCACATTTACATAACTACCACTATCAATGATAAGGTTGGCAATCCTTCCCTCAACTTTACATTTAGAATGGAAGATGTTTTCTCTTTGTTCAATCATGTTATCATCAAAAGCTTGAGCACTTAGTGCTCTTATGGTAACTAAGCTCAAGACATCGTCATCACTTTCTAAAGGGTTCAAATCAACATGTTCATCGTCCTCACCATTTTCTTCACCCTCAACACATTCGCCACTTTCATCCTCCTCCTTCTCAATCCAACCATTCAAATCCTCCATAAAGATCAAAGCTCTCTTTGTCGGACAACTACTTACATAGTGTCCTACACCATTACATTTAAAGCACTTAGAAGGGTTAGAAATGATTTTATCTCTCTCTTCCATCTTTGGTTTGGTTGGAGGTTGGAAAGTACCTCTAGAAGCCTCCTCGTTTTTTGGCCATGGCTTGAAGTTGGAAGTAGGTGGTTTTGTTGTTGTAACTTGTCTTTGATTGGGAAATGAGGATCGCATCATCCCACTTCTTTTCCTTTGTGATTCGATCTTGTTGGCAAGGTGGCACATGTCTTCATAAGTTGTATGTGGATACAATGGTTGGCTATCTCCCTATTCAACCTCAAGATGTAGAGCTCAAGCTCTTGTCTATACTTTTCTAAATTTTTTCCCCTTGTTTTAAAGTCATGAGCTTATAATGAAACTCCCTATAGTAATGCTCGGGCACAAATCTTTCTCTCATCAAAGCATTTAACTCTCTCCAAGTATCAACCAATGGTCTACCACTTCTAACTATTTGGTTTACTACCCTTTTCCACCAATGTAAAGCATAGCCGAAAAATTCGGCTATTACAAGTCTAGCTTTTAAGAACTCATTACAATTTTTCAACATAAACATGTTTTCTACTTGCCTCTCCCAATCTAAGAAAATGTTAGGGTCATTCTCACCCTTTAAACTAGGGAACTTCCCCTTCATTCGGTCCAAGGTTTGGTCACCTTGGTCTCTTCCACGGTTGGCAACAAATGGAACATGTTCATGATCATCATATAATGGCTCTCCATGCCTAGCTTGTGGTCTTGGAACTTCTTCAAAGTGTCTAGGCACGCTTCTTCCTCCAAAATCGCCTCTTCTACTACCGTAAGGAGGGGGATGAAGTTCTTCATCAACATGTGGAGGTTGGTGGAACTCGGTTGTCCTATAGTAATTGAATGGTCCATTGCTCCTTGGGGTAGTAGTATTGAGACTACCATGAGGACTAACCTCCCTTTGTTGATTAGAGAGATTAGTGACATCCCTTCTAATATCCCTCATCTCATCTCTTAGAGATGGTAACTCTTGCATTATAAGCCTCAAAGGGTCATCATGTTGGGAGTTGCTAGACTCTTCTCCAAAAGGAGTTGGTGCTTGAGCTTGGGTTGACATCTTGATAGTGTTTACCTCACAAAACTCTCTTGTTTAACTCTCTTTGGCTTTTTTTGAGGATATTCTGACAACTCTTGCCTTTTTCTAAAGGTTCAAGTCTCAAAGAGTTCTATGAGTTTTTAACAAAGATTTAACACCTCTACTCAAGTTTAAAACAACCAAAATAAAAAAAAATCACAAACAAAAACTAGTTGAGAAATACGAGAAGCAAGAAAAATGATATTGACACATCCATTCATTTTAAGGAAGTTCAACAACATTTCCAAGAGCATTTGAGTCAATAATGGTAGATTGACAAAATGAAAAAATAAGTACTGAAAAAGGAAAGAAATTCGACTACAAATACAAACACAAAGCTAGGATACTTCAAGAACACAAAAGAATACACAATAAAGGTTTCCAGCAAGCAGAGTAGATGACATACTCGGCTTGTTTTGAAAACTGGTATTGAATCACAAATCTAAATTGAATGAGCTTTATCTATAAAGAATCCTCACTCAAAATTCTTGAGTTTAGGCTCAGGAATCAAAGAAAAAAGATTAGTAAAAAAAGAAGATACGCTCAGATCATTTCAGTACTTTTTGTCTGCGAAAAAGCCAGGTACACCTTCAAGTTTTGACTATTTTGAGATATCAAATGAAGTCCAAATTAGATGAGACTTGTTTCATTTGTTTCCCAGGTCCATGTAGTATAACTCCAGGTAAAAATATTGTAAATTTCTAGTCCTATTCCAGGTCCTTCAAGCATTCTATTTTTGTGATGCCATTTTCCAGCAATCTTGTCTCTTTTCTCGTTTTTTTTTGTCTTGTATTTTTTTTTTTGTATGTAAGATATCTCAAAAACACTTACTTGAAGGTGGCTCTGATACCAAATGATGTGGAATGATCTTCAAGAGTATAAAATTTCATCCAAGAATTGAGGGAGAGAACAAACAAAACAAGTGTAACAAGTAGAAGAGAAAGTGCCTTTGAAAGGACTTGAAAATGTTAAACTTCTAGCAACCTTGGATATATTAAATCCAAGACCTCAAGAAGGTTTAAACAAAATATTTTCTTCAAAGTTCAAGAAACCTAAGGTATTTTGAACCGTAGACCTCAATGAAACAAGAAGAAGACCTCAAGACTAGTTTTCTACAAGAGTGTAGTAACTAGAATGAAGGAATTTTGAAGATCAACCTTGAAGCTCTTGGAAATTTTAACAAGTCTTCAAAGTGATTTCTCTTTCAAGGAAGTTCACCCTTGAAGAAGATAGAAAAACTAAGCTAAGAACTAAGAATACTAAGAGAAGAACCTTTGTCTTGAAATATTTCTTGATTAGTTTCTTCAAAATGGAAGACTACATATTTATAGAGACTCGAGGGAGAAAATAGGAATTTTTCCCTCTCATATTTTCAGCCCAAAGGATAGATATAACCTATACATACACTTGATAAGACAATAGAGGTGTTTTAATTGCATTTGGACTATTCTAGAGCACTAGTCAACATATTGCCAAAAATAGGAGGCAATTTTTCAGCTTGGGCAAAAGGGCTTCCAACCATCTACCTAGGTGAATTTTCAATTTCTAACTTATTCAAAAATTTAGGATACTACCCCATAAAGTCTTGGACATCAAAATTTAAGCCCCATAATGTCTTGGACATCAAAATTTAAGTCTTGAAACTTCTCTTGCTCAATTTGATCCTTATGACTCTTTAGTTGTTTTGCCTTGGCTCTTGTCACAACTCCTTGATGTTCTTGCATGTCTAACCGGTTCACATCAGTTCATTTCAATTGAATCACTTGGATTAGGACGATCCAAGGGTTTCTATACTTGATCATAATTCCGACTCTTTAATATTCACATCCTTGTAAGTGTCATAGAACTAGGTCTTCTTCATAAGAGTCTAATTTGATGATGGGTAATCAATCCCATTGTTGAATTACCTTATGGAGGAAAGATAATTCATTATGGCTTCAAGAAGTGTTTAGATTGGATAGAGGTTGCTTGAGGGTAGTGAAATTTTAAGTCCTATTGATGACAAAGATTCTTGGCAAGCTTATTTGAATATTTTGATCCTTGCACAACAAGAATCATATCAATAAGGTTGCACCTTCTCGCAATTAAGGAGGATATAGTTCCTCACCTCTTTCAGTTCTCGATCTTCCAAGAATCTTTTTTTCATTTCACCTAATTTTCTTCCTTGTTGATTGCATATAGATAGAACTCACCATCGTGAAGAGGATTCCCAGCATTATCATTTTGTCTAACTCTTTTGTGGAGTATAGGTGCGCCCTCTTCAAATTAGTAACTAAAGAATATCACGGCCTCCTCGATTACGTAAGCATTACTTTTATTGTCTTCTTATTGTGTATGGCGTTGATGTTATGACGGACTAAAATGTATGCCAATAAGGAAGATCCCAAAATGTACTCTTCTTGTCCAGTTGTGATCATTTTCCCTACCATCTTCCTTGCCCAATTCCTTTACTATTTCAGTTATTTTAGGGAAGTCCTAGACCCTTTCCCATATCTGTTCTGCTAAAAGTCGCGGTGGCAGCAGTAACCGATGTTCACCTCTACCTCTCTTGAAAGACCTCGAATGATGCCTAAATTGATGACCCCGAGGCAAGAAATATCGATGACAATAGAACCGATATTGTTTTTGCCCATTTTTCAATCAAAACAACTGTGTCTATTCCATACAACATGGACAGGCCAGTGCCCCCGCTGTACTCTAACCGCTCAACGTACTGTATACCGAAAAGTCACTAACCGTTCAAAGAAGTATCGTTTGCATTAAGAAGTTCTGTCTCTTCGATATGTAAAAGGTAAGGGTCCCAACATCCCACAATTGATTCAACTCTTCTATTAATCGTTGCAAATAAACAGCCAAGTCATTTTTCAAAATTTTTGGACCCGAGATGAGAACCATCAAGAACATTACCTCATTTTCATACATATCTAAGGTCACAAGTTATACAAGGCTACCATTACTTGCCACAAAGAGTATGTATTTCGCGCCATTCCAAAAGGTGAAAAACCTACTAGTACACAAGACAAGTCTCACATTCCTTGTTTTTGCCGAATAATCTGAGTAAGTCCTATCAAGTTGTTTCCAAGCTTCCACATCTCTAGGATGATGCATTACATCTGGCTGCTGTGAGCTTTTAGATTGCCTTCTAATGTGTTCGGTAGTTCTTTTTGACGTATACAATCTTTGCAATCTAGGAGTTAACCGAAAATAAAACATTGTCTTCAGTGGTCTCTTCGCATGCGGTTTCTTCTTCTTCCCTATTTTCTTCCTACGTATCTTATACTAGTGACTGCCATAAAACTTACATTCCATTCTTTCGTAGTCCTTGTTCCAATAAAGCATACAACTATTCACGCACACATCAATCCTTTGCATGTGTAATCCTAAGTCAGATATCAATTTCTAATTCACGTACCAATCTTCGACCGTATTATTGCTTGGCGGTAAAGGCTTCTTGATATATGTATAAACATCATCGTATGACTTTTGAGTCCTTGTTTCTTAGACTTAATGACAAAAACTTCCCAGTCATAGATAAAATTGAATGATTGGTTTCTTCCTGAGAGAAAAAGTTTGAACCGACTGCTCATCTCACGATATGAGTTACTTTTAGGCGACATTGACCATGAACTTCCTAACCTAATATTTGATTGGATTGTATCAGCACGTTCTGCAAGAATACGTTCCTCGTCATGTGGCCACAGTTTTCCACAATGAGCTATCCAATTATGATACAAAGGCACACAACCCCATAGCAAAAGATCTTGCTTTCAATATTGGCAGGTATGAACTTTTTATTTTTACACTTTCCACACGGACACCTCATCTCTTTTTCACATCCATTATTTGTTTCAAGACAACTACGAATAAAAACAATAAATCCCATGAATGAATTCACTGGTAAGACAATGCTCTCCTCTATCCATCAAACTACAATATGGTATTTTCATAGCTTTTAAGAATGATTAGGAGAAAGAATTGTTAGTTCCATAACTTGTAAGTTACAATTATAAAGTTTTAAATTTTAGACGTACTTCAATATCTTAGTTTTTTAAAGATTATAAGAAATCTTAGTTTGTTTTATATTATAAGGTTTTAATCATAGTTCATTTTAAGTTTTACTGTATGTTATTACATAAAAATTGATGTTTTTTATAAGATTATAAAAATTTGGCAGAATTTCCCTTGTATTTTGACTATTTTTCAGGCACACAGGCCACTCAAACAAACAAAAAACACCAATCAAACACAAAATTCAAGAGTCAGGGCTCCTGCATAAACTATATATATAAATTAAAGAGTCAGGGTTCCCCCATAAAACTATATATATATATTAGAGTCAGGGCTCCCTCGTAAAATAATAGTTGAAACTAATTAAACACATACCTGTACCATCTATATGCTGGAGAATATGCCACCAAAACGCTCACAAGCAAATCTATAAGAAAACAAGAGAATAATATTAAATTTTAAACTTAAACTTAAACTACTTAATTTGAGGTCGTAAACTTAAAGTAATTTAACTACTTCAACTTAAATCTACACTTCTTTACAAGTTCTAAACATTTTAAGTTATAAACTTTAATAATGTTATATGTTACAAATCTTAGAACTCATAATTGTAACATAAGAAACCTTTGTGTAGCCTTTAAAGTGGAGATAGGTTATGTAGTTTCTCATTTTCGTCTTACGAATAAAATGAGAAAGCTACATAGAGCTTTCTTTGAAAATATTTTGCAAGAAATAGAACTCACGATTGAGAAATTGTAAATCCAAAGCTTGAAACTTAAGAATTAGGGACAACAAGAATTAAAGAATTAAAGAGAATAAGAATTAAAACTTATCGTTGCTTTTGCAATTTAAATGTAACTTTGGTTACTTAAGGCAAGTGAAAGAGAAATTAATCCCTTAATATTTTTTTAAAAGCTTAAGGGATATCAAACTAGGAATGCGCTCTCAGGAATTTAGAAAAAGAAGTTTAAAGTGCTAGTTCATAAGAACAACCATCTCGACAATTTTTCCAAGAAAGCTTCAAATCTTGATTTACTTTTATATATGATCATAACCCAAATTGATATTACCTTACCTCTATTTAGTTTCACCTCAATTTTAACCATTCATTATTAATTTATCAAACGATTCCTATCTGAACGTTCCTTAAAATATATGCCTTTGAGAAAATTTTTATTTTATTTTATCCAATGATGTTGTCCATTGTGGGAAAGGTTAGAGAATGTCTAGTTTTAGCTATATTTGCCTTTGTATTTCTTAAACAATAGATTGTCATGATCATACCAAGTCGTAATACGCCAAGTACTAATGAGGAGACGGTCAAGAAAGATGTGGTGGGCTAATATAACTTGAGATACGGAGGAGACAGTGGATTGATTAGAGGGCCAGTCACAAGGGCAATGGCAGGAAGATTGAGAAGAAGAACAAAGGAAATGTGCCCTTGTTCGAGAAGAGCTTTCCTGATCTCAGTTGGTACGCAATGGAAGGAGAAGATAAGGACCAAAGAGGCATCAAAATACTTCTAATTTCTATGGTGGAAGTGAAGAAACCAAAGGAAGCAAGGATGGAAGACTTGGATGGATTAAACATCAAGTGGAAGCTAAATGAAGGTCTTACTGCTAGCAGTAGGGGACACCCTACTAGCTGCGATAACCTTCTGTTCCAGGAGAGACAAAAGAACAACAACCTATTGTCCACCTTAGTTTGGGAGCTAGTGTCAAAGGTAGGTCTCGACTGGGAGGAAACTTGAAGAGGTTTAAGCATATTTTTACTTCCCAACTCTATTTCTTAAATCGTGAACCTGTAATTAAGTGGCTTAAGTTGCCCATTGAGTATCTCTAATTTAAATTAGGAGCTAAGGCTTGGTGCCAATCACCAAAGGATCTATAAACACTCTTTTTTTCAGCCATTTTGAAGAACAATGAATGAAAATTATTGAGCTTGAGATATTTGAGAGAGAAACTAGGGTTCCTAGTGTTTCGTCTCCTTCATTGTATTTCAAGTGTTTGATTGTAATTTAGACAAGCCATTCTTGAATTGAATTTAGGAGTTCTTGTTCTCCTCTAATCCTATATTCCTTAAAGGTGCTAACTCTCTAGTTAGTGTTGTTAGGGATTAGGTGTTTCTTTTTGAAGGAGGGATGTGTGAAAGTTCATTATAATTCTTGTTGATTCCTCTTCTAGATAGGAAGTTTGTTTTCTTTGTTTTACTATAATTTTTACTTTCTTTCCTTTGAAGTTTTGCCATATTGAACCTTTAGACCCTCTTGAAGAGAGAAGAATCTTTGGCAAAGGACTCCAAAGAAGCTTAGAGGAGTTCACATCATATGGTATCATAGCTAATCTCTAGATGAGGTGAAATTTTTTGTGGTTTGGTTGTTGAATTTAGTTTATACAAATGCCAATTAAAGAAATTGAAAAACAAAAAATCTCGAAAATTTTTTTCCAGAAAAAGTGATATGAAAAGAATGAATTGAAAAGTATAGATAATGAATTCCAAATTGCGTGAAACTTGTCTTCATTGAATGCTTACTTGCTGGAGGATCTTTTGCAACAAATTTGAGCTATTTTGGTGGAGGAATGACTGAGATATGGCAATGCTTAATTGATAGTGGACCTTTTGCAACAAATTTGAGCTAAACTAGCATAGTTAAATTTAGTGCTCTATTTTCTGGAAATTCATGCTCAGCACTCTTGATTTCTTGAATTTTGATTGCCAAGTATCTTTGCTTTGATTTGTAGCGTTCTTTTGATCAAATATGCTACGTGCTTTGTTCTTCTTTGTAGAGATTGGACAATTTTGTTGGCTCACCCTCTTGAATTGGTTTTTGAAACTCTATGCACTCTGAGCGTTTGTAAAAATATCTCTTAATCTTTGACTTTTACTTGGTAACTTGGGAGACTAGAAGCTATTAGGAAACTCTGTGCTATGAATCTTGTTGTGGAAGGATCAAAATCTTCAATTAATCTTCCCAAGGATCTTTGCCTTCAATAGGACTTGATCTTCTTCAACAACATCCACCCATAATTCAATCCAAACAATGAACAAAGGAATATTAAGAGGATCTTTCTCTCAATTTATAAAAGAACAATGGGGCTGGTTAGCCACTACCCAATTAGATCAATTGAAGAAGACCTAAGTCCTAAAACAAATCACAAGGACGTAATCATCATAGAATTAGGAATTGTGATCAAATTAGAACCTTTGGATCAACCTAATCCAAGTATTCAATAAAATCAATCTAAGGAATGATCAAAACCTAGACAAAGTTTAAGGAGAAAGCCTCAAAACTTAAGAACCCCAAGAGAAAACTCTCAAATTTTATATATCATCAAAGTTAGTTACAATGTAGGCTATAAATGCATATTTATGGTGTTAGGGCTAAACCCTACATTGACTATTGACATAAGACTATAAAAGACAAATTAGACCCTTAATTAACTAAAAATAGAGTTTAAACCTTAAAATCTGCCAAAAACAATGCATTGTTCGAAATCAGGACCCTACCGTCAATGGTAGGTATACCCTATTGTACGTAGTAGGTCTTTGTCTTACAATTCCAATTTGGAACGGAAACCTAATAGGAATGATAGGTAAAGGGCCCACCGTTGACAATAAGCTCTATTTTTTCCTTTCCTTGATTGTTTCTCTTCCAATTTGCTCCATTGATTGCTCCAAGTTAAGGTATTGAACCACAAGTGATAAGTGCAAAGTTATCTATATTCTGTATGTTAATTTCATTATTTTTTGTATTTTTAATATGTAAAAGTATATATTTAATGTAAATACCTCTTATTCTTGTCTTAGGTGCTCTCCAGAAGTGAAAACAATGAAAGGAAATAAAAACGGAGCGAAAACAACAAAAAAAGAAGCCGTCGATAAAAATACAGCACCTATCGCGCGAGGTAGGTTGACCTCCTTCACCGGTAGGTGCCGAGAGCTGAAGGGCCAAGGAAAAAGGTTTACACTACCATCGGCGGTAGGGTATGCTGCAAAGGTGGTTGGAATTCTACTCCAACTCGATTTTCTTGATTTCTACTACAAATCTAGCTTTGTTTTCTTGTATTTTTACCTCTATATAAAGGGCTTTTTATGCAGCCATTGTAACATACTTTTAGACAATTAGAATTGAGTACATAGATTAGCATATATTAGAACAGTTAGATTTAGGTTAGATTAGATTTTAGATTAGGAGTTGATTAATTAGGTTAAATACTTTTTAAATTTCCAGCTTTTATATTTTCTTTAGTTATAGAATTTCAAGATTTGTGCAAGATTTACTTTCTTAGATTCAGAATTGAAGACTTTATTCAAGATTTCAATCTTCAACTTGGTGACTCGAGAGACAATCTTAGGAGACAATTGGGACTTCAATTGTAGCTTCAAGAATTCAATCCTAAGCTTTCTTTTACTTTTCTTGTCATTGAATTTTATTATTAATTTCAGTTTTTATTACAATGACTAGTGAGTAGTTTTTCTTGTTTTAATTGGGGTTGAACCCTAATTCTTGATTATGAAATTTTTGGTTTAATTCTTGATTTTGATGTTTTGTTTTATTTAAGTTGTTCTCCAATTTCTTTTATTTGTAATTTAATTATCGTGAGATTAGATTATTTACAAGGTTGTTTGTAATTGAAAAAGGAAGAACAATCTAGGACAACCAATTGGGGGTTAGTTGGGGCAATTGACTAGAGATATAATTTTGCACTTTTAGGTCTTTTTAAATCACCTAAGTTTATTGCACTCATAATTTGTTAGGGAGAAAAGAGATTTCCCTCTAAGGGTTAGTGAGTAGGGTGGCTTTTGCCTAGAGATAGGGATATCCTGATTTGAGTAATGACCCAACTTAATTAATTCAACATCGTTTTCATTGAAGTTTTTCCAATTGATTTAGTAACAAGGATTAGGGGATTCCACCAAACCAAACACTTGTTTTTATTAATCTTTTAAATCTTTTAGTATTTCTTTATTTTTATTGCTTTTAAGTTTTTCACAAGACCGTCTTTTCTTTTTAGACTAAACATTAGAGACACGAGTAGTACTTGAACCTTCGACTATCCTCGAGAGATTCGATACTTGGGTTGAACTCACCTCTACTTTGTTAGGTCTACTTGCCTTGCATTGTAGTGATTAGGATTTCACATCCTGTTTTAAGATTTTAAACACATCAACAAGCAACTTAAGATGATTTCCATCATCTTCCAAGCCTTTATTCTTTAACTTTAGGCCTTCTTTCATAGTTTCTTCAATTGTTATCATCAATCCATGAGCGACTCGATCATTATTCTCTTTAATTCGCTTTGTTCTTGCTCTTATGATAGGTCCTTGAAGCTTTTCATCTCCTTGACCATCTTGGTTCATATGATGCGCCCTCCTTTGAAAAGATTCTTTCTCAAATCTTGACCTACATGAAATGGAGATAAATCAGAAAACATTGAAAGTAGCACTAACATCTCAATCACCCAGAAGATCAATCCTATAAGCATTATCATTAACACGTTCAAGAACTTGAAAAGGGCCCTCACCATGGCTGTCTAACTTTGATTTCCTTTGAGATGGAAAACGTTCTTTTGGAAGATGTCGCCAAACCTAATCACCGGGTTCAAAGACTATACGTTTCCTTCCCAAATTTCTTTTTGCAACAATCTTCTTGTGTTTAGCCTCAATGGCTTCATAAACTTTGGAATTAATAGTTTTCACAAACTCCACCTTTTTCTTTCCATCCAAGCTAAAAGTGTGATCTTTCTTGTACCGAATAACATATGCAAATGTCTCTATGAATTCCATCATCTTGCATGCCTCTTGTTGAGCTTTAGTTGTCCTTTGAGAAACTTCAATGACTCATGGTCGGTATTGACTACAAGCAGTTTAGGCCATAAATAGTGTGGCCAATGCTTCAATGTTCTCACCAGCCATAGAGTTCCTTGTCATAAGTAGCATATTTCAATTCCGCTCTGGTCAATTTCTCACTAAAATAAGCCAAAGGCCTCTTATCTTGCATCAACACTCCTCCAATGACAACGCCCGAGGCGTCACACTCAATTTCAAACATTTTTTCAAAGTTAGGTGGTGCTAATAGAGGAGAGCACTACTCAACCTTTCTTTCAACAATTTAAAAGCCTTCTCTTGTTTTTCCTCCAATTTGGATCCAATCATCTTCTTGATTACATCCGTCAAGGGACTAGCAATTGTGCTTAAGTCCTTGATGAATCTCCTATAAAAGCTTGCTAGACCGTGGAAGCTTCTCACTTTGGATGCATCTTGGGAGTAAGCTAATCCTTGATTACTTTCACCCCATTTTCATCTACTTAGAGACCTTGAAAACTCATCACATAACCTTGGAAAGCAACCTTTTTCCAAACAAAACTCACACTTTCCAAGGTTAGCATATAATTTCTCACTTCTCAAGACAAACTTAACTTGTTTAAGATGATGCAAATGATCTTCATAAGTTTTGCTAGATGTCATCAAAATAATCAACAACAAAATTTCCAATGAAATCCCTCAAAACATGATTCATGAGTCTCATGAATGTACTAGGTCCATTAATTAAACCAAAAGGCATGACCAACCTCTCATAAAGACCAAAATTAGTTTTGAAAGTCATTTTTCATTCATCCCTTTCTTTCATGCAAATTTGATGGTAATCCAATTTTAAATCTATCTTTAAAAAGATTTGAGAACCATGCAAATTATCAAGCAAATCATATAATCTAGGAATGGGATGCCGGTACTCTATGGTAATGTTATTAATGGCTCTACAATCTACAAACATGCGCCATGTACCATCTTTCTTAGGAACTAACAAAATGGGAACGACAGAAGGGCTTAAACTTTCTCTCACATAGCTTTTAAAGAGCAATTCTTCCACTTGTCTTCTCAACTCCACGGTCTCTTCGAGAGGGCTCCTATAAGCCAGCCTATTTGAAAACACCGCATAGGGAACCAAATCAATCTGGTGTTCAATGTCTCTCAAAGGAGGGAGTCCACCAGACATCTCATCGAGAAAGACATCTTTGAATTCTTCAATCACCTCCATCTAAAGCTGAGGGTGGTGGACCAAAGCAGAGCTTGGCCCTCGTCCGCGCTATTCCTCCAATTCAGATGTTGTTAAGTGCGCCGGGGAGGGGGTAAAAGTCCTATTATTTAATAGAAAAGAAGGAATAGAAAGAGTTAGAACTGCATTAGCTACAAGTACAAGGGCATATAGTAAAGGATCGTTTCCCCCCTTAATCCCCCTCGGGGGGAGATTGAGCTGCAGGCTGCAGTAGCAGCATTAGCTGCAGTTCTATTCATTTGGAACGGGGTTCTCTTCCTTCGGAAGGGGGTTCCATTCCTTCGGAACGGTGAGCTACCTCACAATAGCACTAGATAAAGAAGATAAATGATCATTAGTATAAACAAATGCTTCCTTGGTATATAAAAGTAACCCCAACTCTTCTTTTTTAATAGCGTCTATGATTTCACTCTCTTTTGCATAGAAACATCACTTTTCTTTTGTAACACTCTCTTTCTTTTGATCACTTATTTTCTTATCACTCTTCACTTTTACCTGTTTGGTCTCTTCATCACTTATTTCTCTTCTCTCAACTCTTTTTTCTTCCTCAATGATTTTTCTCTTTTGTTCATTCTCAATTCATTCTTTTTCTCTCATTTTCTTTTGTTCTTCTCTAGCTTGTCGAGGTATAAGAGGATTCATGGTATAGGATTTTCCATCCTTTACAAAAGTGTAATGATTCTTCTCCTTATGATAAATGGCTTTCCTATCAAATTGCCAAGGACTACCCAACAATAAGTGGCAAGCTTTCATAGCACTATATCACGTATTACTTCATCATTGTATGTTCCCCTAACAATAGGTACTTTCACTTGCCTCCACACTCTAACTTCCCCAGTATCATTCAACCAATGCAACTTTTAAGGATTAGGATGTTTAAGGATATACACATTCAATTTCTCCACAAGATAAGTACTAGCTACATTAGTGCAGCTACCACTATCTACGATGATATTAGAAATTCTACCTTCCACTTTGCATTTGGTATAAAATAATATTCTCCATTTTTATGCTTAAGTCATTTTCAATGATTTGAATAGTCAAAGACCTTATAGTCACTAAACTGAAAGCATCTTCCTCAGCATCCAGAGAAGTATCCCCAATGGTTCCATCTTCATGGTTATTTCCATCATCAACAATATTCTCAAGACTTTCTTCATCATCTTTCTCAATCCAACCATTCAAGTCTTCAAAAAGATCTTGGTAGGACAATTGATAGCTATATATCCCAAACCATTGCACTTAAAGCACCTAGTTGAATTGAACCTTCTCTTCCATCTTAGGCTTACAATTATCTTTGAAAGCTACATTAGGGGTTTCATCCTTCTTTGGCCAATCTTTTAAAGTAGATGCTTGAGGCTAGACATACATTTCTTGAATAAAGAAGAGTATTTTTTAGAGAAACCATTTCTTTTCATTTGAGTTTCAATCTTGGTTGCTAAATGGCACATTCTTCATAAGTGGTGTAAGAGTATAATTCTAATTGATTAGCAATGTCCCTATTGAGACCACTTATAAATCTAGCAATAGAAGCATCCTTGTCCTCCTGCAAACTCAGCCTCAAAGTGTATAACTCCATCTCTTGCCTATACTCTCAACACTTTTGCTACCTTGCCTAAGGGTCATCAATTTATAGTGAAGCTCCCCATAATAATGCTCCGGTATGAATCTTTCTCTTATAAGAGTCTTCAGTTCGGCCCAAGTTTCAACCGGTTGCCATCCATTTGTAATCCTTTGAGTGACAATCCTTTCCCACGAATGAAGTGCATAACCCGAAAATTCGACAATAATTTCTCACCATAAAGAGGTTCTCCACTTGACGCTCATAATCAAGGAACACATTGGGATCACTTTTCCCCTTGAAGCTAGGCACCTTCTTCTTGATCTTGTCTAAGGGTTTATCCCTTGTTTTCCACCATAATAGCCGCCAAAGTATGCTGGGCCAACATTAGGATTCTCTCCATACTCATCAAATAAGTTATCTTCATGCTATGCTTCATGTCTTGGAACCTCTTGTGGTCTATTGTACCCCTTTCCTCCTAGACCTCCTCTTCTTCCACCTCTAGTGTGTTGCCTTCCTTGGTATCCACTTTCATGAAATGGATTGGAGCTTTGAGCTGAAATGTCATAATGTCCGTAAGGAGGTGCATTTTCATAGGCCCTTTGATGATGAGGTGACGAAACTCCTCTAATGTTGTCCCAAATTCATTGCTCTACTGTGGCATTTCCCTTGCCCTTATTTAACTCTTCAACATCTCCAACCACACCTTGGAATTGTCTTTTCAAACCCTTAATAGATTGTTGCATAGATCGTAAAGTTTCATTTTATGTTCATCCTTGTAGGATAACTAGTGCCTTCTTAATAAGATGGGGTAGGTAAATTACCACCTGTTGACATTGTTAACCTGAAAATTAAACAAAAGAAACAAGAAATAGGACCTCACATACACTCTAAGTATATGCTCTCTTTTAATGATCACTCAATTCCCTCGTATTTGGCTCTCTTATGGCTTTTATAACAATAAGCTCACCAACTTTCCTTTTTCCAAACATTCACCTCACAAGAGTTCTTTGAGTCTTCAAACTTCCTCCCCCAGAACCACCAAAGGCAATCAATCAAAGATAAACTTCAATTAAACACTTAATTGAGGTAGTAAAAAAAGTTAAAGAGTAATTTCAACAAACACTTAATGTACGAGAGTTTCAAAGATTATCCAAGAGCAATTAGAGCCAACAATATCAATTTGATCACCACAAATAATAGGAAACACTAAAAGAAGCAATTAGAACCCAAAAGAAGTTAAGCAAAACAAAGCTAGGATAATTATATAAAAAAAGAGCACTAAACAAAATTTTCACAAAAAATGGATGTTACTAACACCCTATGATTAAAATGACGATAAATCAAAAAGTACAACTCCAAATTTTGTAAGATTAGTTTAGAAAGAAGAAAATCTCGATGAGGATGAATTTAACCACAAATTTCAATTGAATTCAATGAGTATAACACAAGGTGTGATAAGATTAATTCGCACTTTCAAAACAGATCTAATTTCTAGAAACTTTCAAACTTTTGATTGAATTGATCTATAGATCAATTCCAAATCGAGTGAAACCAATTGCAATTGATCCATAACTGATAGAGGTTGAAATCCATATCAAAGTTTAGCAAAAACAACACAATTCTACTTCGGATCAAGCCAAACTTACGGCATCAAATTTTATATCCGAGAATTGCATGTTCTTCATGTATTTATGTAGATCATTACACGTACACACACACACACACATATATATTAACAAATTTTTCATCAAATAACACATAAAATGAGCTTACATTGAAGGTTCTGTGATACCGAATGATATGAATCTTGTTGTACAAAGATCAAAATCTTCAATTAAGCTTCCCAAGGATCTTTGCCTTCAATAGGACTTGATCTTCTTCAACAAAACCCACCCATAATTCAACTCAAACTATTAACAAATGAATATGAAGAGGATCTTTCCCTCAATTATAAAAGAAAAGTGGGGCTGGTTACCCATTTCCCAATCAGATTAATTGAAGAAGACCTAAGCTCTAAAACGAATCACAAGGATGTAATCATCATAGAATTAGGAATTGTGTTCAAATTAGAACCACTGGATCAACCCAATCCAAATATTCAATAAAATCAATCTAAGGAATGATCAAACCCTAGATAAAGTTCAAGGAGAAAGCCTCAAAACTTAAGAACCCTAAGAGAAAACTCTCAGATTTCATATATCATCAAAGTTAATTACAATATAGGCTATAAATGCATATTTATACTGTTAGGATAAACCCCACATTGACTATTGACTTAAGACTCTAAAAGACAAATAAGACCCTTAATTAACAACTGAAAATAGTGTTTAAACCTTAAGATCTCCCAAAAAAGTGCATTTTTCAAAACTAGGACCCTGCTATTGACTGTAGGTATTCCCTACCACAAGCTATAGGTCTTAGGCTTAAAAGTCCAGTTTTTGACAGAAACATACGAGGGACGGCAGGTACAAGGCCTATCGCCAACAGTAGGCTATACTTTTCCCTTTCTTGATTTGTTCCTCTTCCAATTTACTCCATTGATTGCTCTAAGTTTAGCCATTGAACCGTACGCAACTTAGGATGATTTCCATCATCTTCCAAGCCTCCATTCTTGAACTTTAGGCCTTCATTTTCTTCAATTATCATTATCAATCTATGAGCAACTTGATCATCATTCTCTTGAAATTCTCTTTGCTCTTGCTCTTGTAATAGGTCATTGAAACTTTTCATCTTCTTGACCATCTTGGTTTATATGACTCTAGTAGGTGAGGAATAGAATGAGGCAAGAGGGTGAGACAATTTTTTTAAAACACGAGGTTTGAGTGAAGCATAGTTGAGTGATACACTTAGAGAGAGGTGAGGTATTTTCTTTCTATTATTTGTTTTCTATATTGTAGGTACTTATTACTTGTTAAACTTCCATGATGTCTCGTGACAAAGAACAACCCTAAAACAAAAATGATGGCCCTAGTAATCTAATCATGCAAGAATTAGTTAAAGTCCTTTCAATACTAAATGGGCAACATAGAAAGAAATGTCATGCATTCTCCGCTCTGATGGATAGAGAAGAGTCCACATTGGACAAAAGAAGGGGATTCCATAACCTTGAAAACCTTACCCCAAGAAGAACGATGAGAGAAGATGATATTTTGGCCTCGCTAAAACTAACCTAGCTAGTGGACTAGTTCAGTTATAGTATGATCAAGGTCGATCCCACAAGGATTTGCAACCAATTACCAATTATTACTATTTATCTATATTCAAATAGACCAAACTTTAGTGAATGATTAATTAAAACTAATGAAAGACGACAAAGGAAATTAATGAGATAAAGTTTAATTAAGGCTAGATCCAATTAGTTAATTATTAATGTAAAGGTGTGATCTTTCTTACTAAACCAAATTTGCCTTCATTGATTAACAATAGAATTCCCTTAATTAGAGTTAAGCCCAATCTCTTGGCACGAAGACCTTATCTCTAATTAATAAGCTTAATATATATCTACGTAGATTAGTTAACTAAAAACGCATTACACTGTAGAATTCCAACTTTTCACAATTTCCTAAATTGATTACTCACATGAACCCTAGCTAGACATTGCTACAATCTCTTGCCAATTTTACTAGATGTTCTTATTCTTAGTTCCTACTTGATTTATCTCCACTAGGTCTGAAAACCAAATATTAGATCATGTGAGAGATGGCCAATCAATCACAAGTGTTAAGATCAAGTAATAAGAATTAATCATGAAGAATATGGTAAAGAGAATTAATTAACACATAAACATTATTAAACTTTATCCAAAAAGATCCATGAAAATAAATAAAAACAGTATACAAAGAAAATTATAAATAAAGAAAACAAGCCTTAAAGAGAGAACTTGAATCCGTTTTCCTCGATCTCCTTCTTCACCGTCTTGATCTCCAAGGAATTAAAAAAAACAAGAACTAAGGTTTTAGCCCTAATGGCTAAAACCCTAACTAAAAGTAACTAGAGAATTGCATGATTCACTAATTTACTTACTAATTCAACTCTCTAAAAAAAACTGATTGTAATGGCTAGGAAAACCTTATTTATAGAGTCTCTAACCCTAGGAGAGTTAGGAAATTACTAAAATATGAAAGTAGAAGTTTAAGAGCACAAGAAATCAATTTAGAAGGCACAAAATATTGGACAAAATTCAATGAGAGTAAGGAAAATATCCTTGGAGAATCTCCAAGATCCGGCCCTTTAAAATGAAGTCCAGCACTGATCTTTTGCAATGTCCAGCATCGGTCTTTCTCTTTTTCACTTTTCTTCATAGAACGATCAAAGTCCGACGCTGGTTTTCTACATGTCCAGCACTGATCTTCCTCTTCAGTCTTGATGCGTTGTTTTGATCTTTTTGCTGGATGAAATGTCCGTTATGCCCCTAACATCAAAATAACATTATAGAGAGTCTTTTATACAAATTTATGCTCTAAAACATATATAACCCATTTTCTTCACAAAGTCAAGTGTAAAAGTGTATAAAATATAGATAAATCTATGATTTATCAACTACCCCCACTTAAACTTTGCTCGTCCTCGAGCAAAACTCAAAGAAACACTATCATGGAAACGTATCTACCTTCAACTAATCTCAAGACCGCAAAGAATTTTAAGTAATATCATATTCTATCAAGTAAAGAAATTCAAAAATATTCAAAGTCAATTATCAAAACGCTCGTCTTTTAACCAAAGATATTTCAAAAAGATTTATTAAGCAAAATTATTCGGCAAAGTAACTCAAACCACACTAAAAAGACATTAAGCAAACTAAGCACCCTTTCAAAGCAAATTAAGCAAGAGAAACACGACCATAAGCTTGAAACCATGCCTTCTCTCTACTAATGAGGCTTAGCAAATCAACTTGGGTCAAAACAGACTTTATAAGCTTGTAATGTTAGGCTAAGGGATATGGCTACCAAATGAAGGGAAATAATTTAAGCAAAAGCCAAGAAAGTAAAGTAAAAAATGCATCACACCTTACTTCCTCATTCTACCCTTGGATATAACTCCATCATTTTCAATCATTTACCTCAAACATAAAACAACTTTCCCACTTAATTTACGGGGAAAAACATATTAAAAAATAACCATGCCAAAACCCTTTTTCATGAGCTTTCTTTCATATTTTTTAACATTTTGTCATTTTTCTTTTTCAACTCATCTTTGTACTTTTTAAGCATTTTTCTAGCTCATTTTGCGACAATTTTCAGCAAACATTACTCTTATCATCCTCTTTGAAGACTCATTACCATACTTTCACATTAAGACAAAAACCCAACTTCAATTAAGATGTGTGTGCACTTCACTCTCTTGAAAGGGAAAGGATAAAAAATCTTTAAGTTAAAATGGTAAGTAATTGAGGCTTACAAGAAAGAAATAACGAATGGTGGTTTCAACGATTCTTTTCATTAAGGCTAAAAAAGGGAACTAGAGATAAATTGTATACAAGGAGTAAGCTAGAATGGCTCAAACAATTCAAAGAAGACCTAATTTCACTCCCAAGTCAATCAACCAAACCTTAAATTTCGTATCTTGAATGCAAAGAAATAAGTTCTAGAGTGTAGCTCACAAAATTTTTTCAAAAAGAGTCCAACGTTCACAAATCAAAATTTAAGTGTGATCTAAATTCCAAAATAAAGTTCAAAGTAAGGAAGATAAAAACACCTTGAATCCTTCAACCAAAAACTAGGAATTAAGAGAAATTTTCTTTAAAAATGTTCTTTTCTCGTTTCAAGATAGACATACAAAATCAAAGTCTCAACAATCCATGGCCTCAAAACAATAATCTTAGGAAGATAAAACGACATAAACAAAACAAAGACTCAAAAAAAAAAAAAAAAAACATGACAAAACTGCAGAAAATAAAGAACAAACTAAAATAATTAAAATAACAAAATTTTGAAAAATTGAAAAACAACTAGAAATAAAGAAACACAAATATCCTACTCCCCACTTTAAAATTCATCATTGTCCTCAATGATGCACAAAATTAAAATAAGAACGAATGCTATACTCCTTTTTTCGTTAAGCCCACTTTTGCATCTGGAGAGTAGGGAACCAAGCCCTTAATGAACATCATCGTGGTCCCGTAACCATTTCATATATGTGTCATGATCATCAGCCTTCTTGTTGGCTATTATATTCTTCAATAACTTCCGGTACTTGGGTGATTTAGCACTTAATTATGCAAAAGGGAAGTTAATGCCGAGTTTCTTGAAAATTTCAAGATACTTTTTAAGATGAAAATTATTATTCTCCATAGAATTAACCGCTCGAGGATAAGGTAAAGAAGAAAGGTCAATATGAGAGTTATAACAAATATACTTATCTTTCCCTTCATCTTTCTTCCAATGGGGAGCCCTCCTCATTCGTGCCTTGAATATTTATAGCCAACGTTTGTCCTTTTGAGTTTGGCTCTTCATTAATATTAGGATCATCTCCTTCTTCTTCACATCCCTCCATAATCTTCTTACATTCTCTCGGATTTCTCTATGTGTCACTAGGCAAAGAGTCATTAAATTCAATAGAAATCAAATTAACAATGTTACCAAACTGGATTTCCGTATTCCTAATTCTTGGATCAATACTTTCAAAGTGTTTTTCTATATTATAGAAGTGATTTTTTATCTTTGAAGTGCATTCTCGGAGGTAGAAATCCACTTCTCGGTATCACCAACAAACTTTTCTATGAGAACCTCCAAATTGGATTTCTACTCTTGAGGAAATTCATGTGGTTCTCTTCTCTCTTCATATTGATTCCCAGAATAGTTTGGATGATCTTTCCAACAATCCATATTTTAAGAAGGTAATAGAGATTATTTTGCCATGAATTTTGACCTACATAATTAATGTGTTAGTTGGCATAACTCCAACGAAGAGTAAGAGACATCAACTCCATCCAAAGATAATGATCCTTGATTTGGAGGCGCCGAAAAACCCAGTCTACTAAATTTCTCATTCAAGGCCACAATTTATGACAAATGATTTTTCAAAATCAATTCCATCAAGAACTCTTACTCGAAGACAACAGAAGGGAGGATTATAACCAAAGAAATTAAGTACTAAAAAATTAAAAGATAAAAAATGAAAATAAAATAAAATAAACAAAAAATTTTTGTATATTTTTTAAAACAATAAATAAATAGACAACGAAGCTAAAAAACTAAAATAAATAAAGATTTACTGAAATAACAGTTTTAAAAAAAATGGCTTATCTAAAATCGAATAGCAACTATATGATATTGAATAAAACAAATCCCCAACAACGGTGCCAAAAACTTGGTGTAGATAGATCTAACCTAGCAAGTGCACTAGTTCAATTATAGTATAATCAAGGTGTTCCCACAAGGATTTGTATCTAATTACCAATTATTACTATTTAACTTAATTCAAACCTATCAAACTTTAGTGAATGATTAATTAAAACTAATGGAAGAAGACAAAGGAAATTAATGACATAGAAATTGCTACAATTTCTTGCCAGTTTTACTAGATGCTCTTATTACTTAGTTCCTACTCGATTATCTCTGCTAGTTTGCAAATCGAGTATTAGATCATGTGAGAGATGGCTAATCAATCACAAGCATTAAAATCAAGTAATAAAGATTAACCATGAAGAATATGGTAAAGAGAATTAATCAACACATAAACATTATTAAAAACACATAATCTTCACATAAACCCTCGTTAAAGAACTTTAGCCAAAAAGTTCCATGAAAACAAATAAAAACATATTCTTTACAAATGAAAAAAGTTTATAGAGAAAATTGTAAATGAAGAAAATAGAGAAAATTGTAAATGAAGAAAACAAGAGTTAAAGAGATAATCTTCAATCTCCTATTTCATTGTCTTGATCTCCAAGGAATTAAAGAAAACAAGAACTGAGGTTTTATCCCTAGTGGTTGAAACCCCTAACTAAAAGTAACTAGAGAATTACATGATTCTCTAATTTAATTACTAACTAAACTCTATAAAAAAACTGATTCTAATGGCTAGAAAAGCCTTTTATAGATTCTTTAACCCTAGGAGAGTTAGGAACTTACTAAAATATGAAAGTAGAAGTTTAATAGCACAAGAAATCAATTTAGGAGGCATAAAATATCGGACAAATCCAATGAAAATAAGGAAAAGATTCTTGAAGAATCTCCTAGATTTGGCCCTTTAAAATGAAGTTCGGTGCCAGTCTTTTGCAATGTCTAGCACTGGTCTTTCTAGGTTTCACTTTTCTTCATTGAACGCTCAAAGTCCGGTACTGGTCTTCTGCATTTCCAGCACCGATCTTCCTCTTTTTAGTCTTGATGCATTATTTTGCCGGATAAAATGTCCATTATGCCCCTGACTTCAAAATAACATTATAGTAAGTCTTTTATACAAATTTATGCTCTAATATAAATAAATCTATTTTCTTCACAAAATCAATTGTAAAAGAGTATAAAACATAGATAAATATACGATTTATCACGTTTCTCCCCATGCCACTTATGGAGCTAGAGATGATCTTTCTCAAAACATCCAAGAGAGCTTTCAACCTTTGGGAGCCCAAGGTTGAGGATGGTTTGGAGAAAAAGGGGAGGAAGAAAATGAAGGGGTTTTGTAGAAGTTTCGAAAGGGAGTTTGTGAGGACACTTAGGGAGCAAGAAAGATACTACGGGGGTCAAGAAATACATAAGAGGGAGTTAGATAGGGATAAAGAGGGTATTACAAAGAGAATAAATTTGGTAAAATGAAATTGAAGATTCCTTCATTCCAAGGAAAAAGTGATCCAGAGGCCTATCTTAAGTTGGGAAAAAAATAGAATTAGTCTTTGATTGTCACAAACTTTTGGAGCTCACTATAGTGAGTTTGGTTGTGGTTGAGTTCACCAATTATGCCGTCATTTAGTGGGATCAATTGGTGACCAATAGGAGGAGGAACTTGGAGAAGCCAGTGGAAACTAGGGAGGAATTGAGGACTTTGATGAGAAAAAGGTTTATACCTCCATATTACCATAGATATCTCTACAACAAGCTCCAAAATCTCAAGCGTGGGAGCTAGAGCATGGAAGATTAATATAATGAGATGGAAGTAGCTATGATAAAAGCAAACATTATTGAAGAGCATGAGGCTACAATGGCTTGATTCATGAGTGGTTTGAATCGAGACATAGTCACACCTTGTAGCTTCAAGCTTATGTGGAAGTAGATGAGATGGTTCACAAGGCCATGAAGATAGAAAAATAATTGAAGAGCAAGGCATTCTACGAGACTCCATTCATTTTTTCTAAGCCGGTGACTTCTACTTTCAAGCCTACTACATTGAAAAAAGATGATACCCTTAAGGTAGCCTTCAAAGAAGGGTCCAAGGGAAAAGAAGAGGCCAAGGACAAAGGTAAGGTGGAAGTGGCACCTAGTAGGGTTAGAGGCTTCCAATGTTACAAATGCAAGGGATGGCCACTACTCTAACAATTATCCTACCAAGAAAGCCATGATCATTAGACCTGATGGGGAAATCATTTCCGAGGATGATGATGAAGGGGAGCAAGAAAATAAAGAGTCTGATGAGGAGTCATCTTATGAAGGGGAGGTTTTTGGTTATCTTGAGAGCTCTTAACTCTCAGGCTTTTGATGATGGTTCAGGCCAACAAAGAGATAATATTTTCCACACGAGGTGCAACATAGAAAACAAGGCTTGCAACAATATCATCGATAGTGGCAATTGTACAAACGTGTCAAGCACCTACTTGGTGGAGAAATTGAACTTGCCAACAACCACCTTACACCTTATTGTTTGCAAAGGTTGAATGATATTGGAGAAGAGAGGGTCACAGAGTAAGTGTTGGTGTCTTTTTGCCGTTGGGTGGTACAAAGGTGAGATCCTTTATAATGTTATACCTATGCAAGTACATCTCTTATTTGGAAGGCCATGGCAATTTGATAGGAAGGTCGTCCATGACGGTTTAAAAACATTTACTCTTTTGAGAAGAATGGCATCAAGATTTCACTTAAGCCTCTTACTCCATTTCAAGTATATAAAGATCAAGTAAAATTACAGAGAAAGATATGGAGGAGAAAAAGAAGAGAGCAGAAAACAGGGAAAAAGAGTTGAGGAAAAAGAAAGATTAGAAAGACTACAAGAGAGTGAGGAAAACCAAGAGATATCAAAGAAGAAAGGAGTGGTAATAAACGAGGGAAAAGAAGAGCCTAGGATGAGTTTCTCTGCAAAAGAGAGTGGGATATGTGAGGCTATAGATTCTACGGAATCGGTCCTACTCCTTATCTTCAAATGAGTTTATTTATCTACTAATGATGTCATTTCTTATTTGTTTCAAGAAACTGTGGGTGTCATCAAGGAGTTTGAACATGTCTTCCCCAAGGAGGTACCCAAAGGATTACCACCATTGAGAGACATAGAGCATCAAATATACTTTGTGCCGGGCCATACTAGCAAACCAGCCCGCTTGTAGAAGTTCATCCAAAGAGACCAAAGAACTTCAAAGACAAGTGGAGCAGCTATTTCTAAGTAGCACATCCAAAGTGCCTTAGTACATGTGTGGTACTGATAATTCTAGCTCCTAAAAAGGATGGTAGTTAGCGTATGTGTGTAGATTGGAGAGCTATTAAAATATAACTATTAAGTATCATTATCCCATTCCTAGACTAGATGATTTACGTAATGATTTGAATGATTCCATCATTTTCATTAAAATTGATTTGAAATTGGGTTATCACCAAATCCGGATGAAAGAGGGACATGAGTGGCAAACCGCTTTCAAAACCAAGTTTGGTCTTTATAATTATTTAGCGATGCCTTTTGAACTCACTAATTCTTCTAGCAGTTTTATGAGATTGATGCATTATGTCTTACATGATTTTATTGGAAAGTTTGTTGTTGTGTATTTTGATGATATCTTGATTTATAGTAAGACATATGAGGATCATTTGCGTCATATCAGGCAAGTATGTTTTGTGATTAGAGAGCAATTATACGCTAATTTGAATAAATATGAGTTTTTCATGGAAAGAAGCACCTTTCTTGGTTATGTTGTTAGTTTTAAGGGCTTGTAGGTGGACCTTGTAAAGGTGAACGCAATAGAAGAATGGCCAACTCCAAAAAGTAACACCGAAGTGCGAAGTTTTCATAGGTTGGCAAGCTTCTATTAGAGTTTCATCAAGGACTTTAGTAGCATTGCTAGTCCTTGCATCGAAGTCATTAAGAACACCAATTGGTTTATATAGGGTGAACCTAAGAGATGGCATCCAAGGTCTTGAAAGAAAAGTTATGCAACGTTCCACTCCTCACCTTGCTTAACTTTTAGAAGATATTTGAAATAAAATGTGATGCATCTAGGATAGGAATTCGAGGAGCTTTGATGCAAGACAAGAAACACATAGCTTATTTTAGTGAGATGTTGTAGGGGGATACTGTGAATTATGCCACCTATGATAAGGAGTTGTATACCTTGGTCAAGACATTGAAGCATTGGCAACATTACTTGTGGCCCAAGGAGTTTGTCATACACACTAACCATGAATCCTTGAAGTACTTGAAGGGTCAACAAAAGCTTAACAAGAGACATGCTCAATGGATGGAGTTCATAGAGACCTTTCCTTATATCATCCACTATAAGAAGGGTAAGGGCAACATCATAGTGAATGATCTTTCCAGGAGGTATACTCTTTTCACTTCATTACACTCTCACTTTGCTTGGATTTCAAGTGTTGAAAGAGTTATGTGCTAGTGATGATGACATTTGTAGTGTGTTTGATTATTGTTTGATTACTCCATGCAATAATTTTTATGTGAAAGATGGGTTTCTCATTAGAGAAAGAAAACTTTACATTCCTTGTGGTTCTATTAGAAATTTGTTTGTTAAAGAAGTTTATGGGGGTGATCTTATGGGGCATTTGGGTATAGCTAAAACTTATGATATCTTGCATGAATACTTCCTTTGGACTAGAATGAAGATTCATGTTGAAAAGTTTGTGGCTAATCGCTTAGATTGTAAACATGCTTAGTCTTCTTCTCGATCTCATGGGTTGTACACTCCTTTGCCAATTCTTAGTGCTCCTTAGGAGGATATTTCAGTGGATTTTATCTTAGGACTTCCTAAAACTTCTTCTGGAAAGGATTCCACATTTGTTGTTGTAGATAATTTCTCTAAAATGTCCTATTTCATTGTTTGTAGTAAAACGGATGATACATCTCATATTGCTAATTTGTTCTTTAGAGAAATTGTGAAGTTGTATGGCCTTCCTAGGACTATAGTATGGGATCGTGATTCAAAGTTTGTTAGTCATTTTTGGAAAATAGTGTGGAAGAAACTTGGAACTAGCTTGCTTTATTGTACTTCTTGTCATACAAATGGATGGTCAAACTGAGGTTGTTAATAGGACAAGAGGACAACTTCTTAAAGCTATTCTTCAGAAGCATTTAAGTACGTGAAAAGAATGCTTGCCATTCATTTAATTTGCATATAATAGAGCTTGTCATTCTACTACCACTTTCTCTCATTTTGAAGTTGTCTATGGTTTTAACCCTTAACTCCGAATTTGTTAAGTCCATTCATGCCAAGGTCCATGAGTACATAGAAAAGAAGAATGAAATAGTGGGTTTTAAGAAGAACAAGGGAGGCAAGAAGGTGATCTTTGGACCCTAAGATTGGGTTTTGGTGCATTTAAGGAAAGACCATTTCCCAACCTCTGAAAGAGTCAGCGTGATTCTAGAGGCAATGGCCCATTCAAAGTTCTTGAAAAGAACAATAGTAATGCCAACAAGATTGATCTTCATGGTGAGTATAATAATAGTGCCACCTAATGTTTTTGACTTATTTTTGTTTGATGTAGATACGGATTCGAGGAAAAATCATTCCAATGGAGGGGCAAATGATATGACTCGGGATATGGAGGAAACGGTGGACTTGATTAGAGGACCTACCACAAGAGTGATGGCAAAGAAGATAGAAGAGGAGCACAAAGGAAATGTGGCATTGTTTGGGAAGAGCTTTCAAGATCTCACTTTGTACCCAATGGAAGGAGAATATAAGAATCGAAGAGGCAACAAAATACTTCTAATTTCCAAGATGCAAGTGAAGGAACCAAAAGAAGCAAGGATGGAAGACTTGGATGGATCAATCATCAAGTGGAAGGGAAATGAAGGCCTACCACTGGAGGTAGGGGACCCCCTACCGGAAAAAGTAACCTTCTATTCCAAGAGGGACAAAAGAACAACAACCCACCATCTAAGGTAGGTTGGGCCCTACTGACAACAGTAGGTCTCGGCTGGGATGATCCTTGAAGAGTTTTAACCATAATTTGACTTTCCAACTTGATTTCTTAAATCCTTTACTTGTAATTAAGTGGCTTACGTTGTCTAATTACTCTCCTTAAGTTAAATTAGTAGCCAGGGCTTGGTGCTAATCACCCAAGGACCTATAAATACCCCTTTTTCAGCCATTTTGAAGAAAAATGATATTGAGCTTGAGATATTTTAGCGAGAAACTTGGGCTTCGTGTGTTTCTTCTTCTTCCTTGTATTCTAGGTGCTCTAGTTGTAATTTAGACAAGCCATTCTTGAATTGACTCCAGGCATTCTTGTTCTCCCAAAATCCTATATTCCCTAAAGTTGTTAACTCTATAGTTAGTGTTATTAGGAATTAGGCGTATTCTTGTGAACAAGGGATGGTTGATCGGGATTTTTATACCAAAGTTTTAATCCAATACTTGCAAGTGCACAAGATCAAGTGTACAAGACACTAATGACAATGTCGCAGATCCATTAACAAAGCCACTCCCACAACTTAAGCATGAGAGTCATACTAGGTCAATGGGTTTGAGAGTCATGTCAAATTGGTGGTAGGGCAAGTGGAAGATTGTCAGTATATGGCCTAAGATCAATTGACTCACATTTATGATTTATGAAGCATGTATTTTTGAATTGTATTTTATACTCTTAGTCATCAAGTATGTGACTTGATAGTAAAACCCTTATAGTTAATAAAATACTATTCTTATTTGTCCCTAGTTTATTACATCTTGTAAACTAGTGTGAAGTTGATTGATGGTCAAGTTTTACTGATCATGAATATGAGATATAAAATCAATTCATAAATACATATTGAGAATATTGTATTGGACATGACCCAAAGTGAAGAAGAAATATTACATGGGCTTAAGTTATAAGTATTTCTTCTCAGTTTTATATTTGGTGTCCTTCGACCTAATGTTTCTAATGTTTCTTGCATGGGGAGAAAAATATGTTTTGACATAGTCAAACATCACTTTTAATTAGGTGATCATTATGATTATTGGTTGGCTTATTTTCTCATCATGACTTGAATATTGGAGATAGTGAAAGGGATTTGTCCCTCTCTTTTTAGAGAGAGATATCCATGGGCCCCTTGATAAGGAAGACTGGAAAATATGCATGGCCATGCTCAAATAAGTATTAATAAGGTGTTATTAATATTATTTGTTGGAACAGTCTGCCTGGTGATCAAGTAAATGGTTAATTAAGTTTTATAAGGATGACTTGATCCATGCCTTATACTTAATTAGGATATCATGTGACAAAAGGACTAAATATCAAATCTGATGCTAGGTTATTATTACATTTATTTAACTTGGCTAAGCATAATGTCTTGCTAGAGGCCGCTTATGTTTTGTGAATAAATGTCTAGGACATTTTTTCATTCACTGCCAACGTTAAGTGAACCTACAGGGTCACACGCATAGACGATCTTGTGAGCATAATGTCCACGTTCAATGAATCTAGATTGTGTCCAGATTCGTTGAACGTATACAAAAGGGGAATCAGATTCCATATTGTATTTTCTGGTAGGTTAATAAGTAATTAATTTTATTTAATCGAATAAATGAAATTAATTACTTAGTATTACTCATCCAACCGTTGGATGATTATAGGAATAGACAGACGAGATTAAACTGTCATTAGATGACAGTTAGGGTTTTGATATTGACAGCTATAAAAGGTTATGTTAACCTTTTCTTGGTGGTCGTCCTTTATCTGATTAAAGAAAAACAAAACCCTAAACCCTAGAACGGCGATATAGTATCTAGCCTCCTCTCTCCGAAATACGACTGATTACCAGATAGTCAGGATCAGTTCTGAACAGTTTTCAGAACATAGAAGGGGCTAGTATCCCGATCGCTTGTAGAGGAGTTCGTCGCGTGGATACCAGTAGAGGGCGAAGCGTACAAAGCAGAGCCTCCACAACGAACAATCAAAACATTGAGGTAATTTCTATCCAATCGGTTTTTCTAGTATGTGCAGATCCTGTTGGTGGATTTCCGTAGTTTTATTTTACTTTGTTTTTGCCTACGGATTCCAACATCCTCCTAAATTAATTTTATAAAAATAAGAATGAGATTTAATTATTATTCCTAAATTAATTAAAACTAATGAATAAAATAAATCAACTAAAACTAACGGGAGACTAACCAAAGAATTTGATTTAGAACCTTGAATCCACCACTAACCTATATAACAATGATTTAATTTTAATTAGGAGAAAAGATTAAACATTCATGTAGTGATCTATGCCACAAGCTTTGATTCACTAAAGAAATATACATGCTTAAATGCATGACATAATTCATCTAACCATTAGCATGACTTATTCATTTCTATGACATAAATCATCTAAAATTAGCATGAAATATTCAATTCTAAAACCCACAACATACTTACAAAAATCACAGATCTCTCATACTCAAGACTACAAGAATTAAGCATGGATAAAAATATCAATTAACTCAAATAATTATTTTACAAGAACAATCACAAAAATTAATTGCATTACACCAAGAAATTTCTAAAGATATGTAATCACATGAATAATCAAAATAAATCTCCCAAAATAAAATAAATCAAAGCCACATAATTAGAGTTTCATCAAGATTCTAAAAATAAAATTAGTTCATGACAAAAGGGAAAGATGCAACCGATTTGTTGGAAAAGGTCATTGCTTTTTTTTTTCCAATAATGTCGTTGCTGCTGATTTTCTGCTTCAGGTCCTCTTCTCTACGGCTACTGCGATTGGTTTTGCTGTGCAACTGCTGCTGTTTCAGCTGTGTCAGCCTATTTCTGCTTCAGCTGCTTCTTAAGCTGCTAATTTCTACTTTGTCTTCTACCAGCAACAGATTAAGATTTCTGTCTTCTTCTTCAGCTGCTTGCGCAGCAGCTTCGGTCTGTGTCCAATTCCAGCCCCAGCTTTCAGCTCTCTTTCTCCTCTCTTCTCTTTATATTTTTCTCTCCTTTCTTTCTTCCTGCGCCGCAACTCCTTCCTTTTTACTCAGCTGCTTGCACAGCAGCTTTTTATTTTCTGTGTTCTTCCCCCTCGCCGATCTCCCTCCTTTCTGTTTTCTTTTCTTGCGGTGCAGCCCCAGCTGCCTCCGCCCTTTTTCTTCTTTTAAAGCTGCCTCTTAGCAGCTCTTCTTCTCCTTTTACTAAGTTTCTCCCTTCCCCTTTTTTTTTATTGTTCCAGCCCTCTTGTTTTAGTAACTTTCTTTTCTTCTTATTTTTTTCTTTTTGGTCATTCTTTTCTCTTTATTTACAGCAGCAACCCTATTCTCTTTCTTTTTATCACCAAAATAAAATAAATTAAATATAATAATTATATTTAATAAATAAATCTTTAAAAGTTAATAATTTAAAATTAAGGTGTTTATTTATACTAAAAATCAACTCTATCAGTGGTGAGAGTTCAATTATCTTTCTTGTTGATTCCTCTTTTGGATAGAAAGTTTGTTTTCTTTATTTTACTGTAATTTTTGCTTTGTTTCTTTCCAAGTTTTTCCATAACAAACCTTCAAAAACCTCTTAAAGAGAGAAAAATCTTGGGCAAAGGATAGACACGAAAGAAGCTTAGAGGAGTTCACATCATGGGTAGTGCCATGTACAACAAGGAATGAGAATTTGAGAACATAATCATGAATGGACAGTGAAGAAATACTAAATATGAAGCTTGCAACAACCAAAGAAGAGCCATATAGATAAATGCTAAGGAAAATAGGGGTTCTAACGAAATATCGATACACGTCCAAGAATGTGAAAAAAGATTTCTTCTTAAAGTGAAGATTTCAAGACTCTTGATGTCTTAATTTAGCCTCAAAGTGCCATCGGTTTTTCCTCTGTGTCTCCTGCACTTAAAAATTCAAGATCAGAAAGATAATTACATGTTATAAAGCTTCTCTTCTTTAAAAAAAATGAGCAATTACAGATGCATACAATGCCATTTGATGTTGTATGGCATTTGACGTCATTCCTCACACAAAAAAAAAAAAAAAAAAAAACCAAACAAAATAGATTTTTAAAAACTTTTTAAAACTAAAACAGAAGCGCAATTCTATTTAGCAGAAAAACACAAAAAAAAGATAAAAAATGTCATCATCAGATTCAGTTTCTATTTTGCAGAAATAAAAGAAGTACGTTGATAGAAAAACATGAATTTCTCATAACCTAGGCAATATTTAGGAAAGCATAAATATAAACCAATTAAACTACTTACTAGAGCAGTGACAGCCTACTTTTCCAGCAACCAGTGGCACGACTAGCTTCAAGTAGTAGATGATAGATGATGATGAAGAAGAAGAAGAAGAAGAAGAAGCAGCTGAAAACTGAGGAGAAAGGAAAAATAAGAAGAAGAAGAAGAAGCTGAAAAATAGAGGAGAAAGAGAGAAGAAGAAGAAGAAGAATAAGAAGAATAAGAAGCTGAAAAACAAAGGGGAGAGAGAGAGAGAGAGAGAGAGAGAGAGAGAGAGAGAGAGAGATTGGGCAAGCCAAGAAGCTAAAGATTTATTGATCGGACATTCACTAGTGCAACATCGAAGAAGAACTAGCTTGAAGGTTTTGAAGGTCAAGTTTGAAGAGTTTGAAGACCAAGGAAAGGCATCTAAGTTGTTCACAATTTGCTCGATTAGCAACGATAATTCTAGGAACAATTTGATAGTGAAAATGGCTAAGTATGGAAGAAAAGGCACCCTACTGCCAACAGTAGCCCTGCCCCTACCGTCGCCAGTAGGCTTCTGCCGGGTAATTGCTTAAAGTTTTTATACCTACCACCGACGGTAGGTTCATCGACCTACCGTCGACGGTAGGGTTCTGCTGAAACATTGGCTAATGCGATCTTTTGAAGGACTTTAAGTTATTTGGCTTGTCTTTTTAGTTTTTAATCAAGGGTTGTATTTTAAGTTATTAAGCTATAGGTTAGGGCGTAGACCTTAGTCTATAAATATCCATTATAACTTATTGTAAAACAACAATGATGAATTTTTCTGAAAATATGAGAATTATTCCAAGTTGTTTCTTCGGTTCTTCATATTCTTAGACTAGCTGGCTAAAGCATTAATGTCCTTAGCATTGTGAACAATTGAGCCTTAGATTGAAGTTTCTATGGAATCAATTGATCATTCAAATTCCTTTCATTAGTAGATTCATAGAGTTTCCTTTCTTTATAATTTGGGTTTTGAGGTATTTGTTCCCTCGAGGTTCTAATTATCAATCTAGGAAAGAATTTAGCCTCTCAATATTAGGTTTGTGAGACTTAGTTTCTCATAAGGTTTTCTATTGGAGTGTTTGAATTTAAAAATCCTCAATACAAGTTCTTTAATCATAAGAGGTGATCTTGGGAAGGATTTAGATCCAATTCTACAATCAAAGAGGATCTACATCAAAATGGTATCAGACGAACCTCCAATTGAAGGTCAATTTGTTATGCAAGTGTTTGAATTTCGCTAAAAAAAAAGAAGAAGCACTTGATGATCTATGAAAAACATATATGAAGATCATGCAATAGTATTACAGAAAAATCACAGAAAATTTGTTGCGAAAATCAAATGAAAAATAAGTTGAGGTATGTGCGAATTTGGTGTTTATTTGTAATGGAGAAGTTCTCATTTGAGTTAGGTTTCATTTGAAATAAATTTTTCTCAATTTGGACTACAATTGATTGCTCAATTTGATTGAATTGTGAAATGTGTTTCGGATTCGTGACTACAAAAAAGCGTTGATTAATCTGAGCATATCTTGTATTATACTGCTTCTATTCAGATGAAATTTGTGGATAAATTCATCCTCTTCGAGTGAGAAATATTTGTGTATTGGTTTCATCTGATTTGGATTCGTAGATTCTGACATATAGTCGTTTTAGTAAAAGGTTGTCATCATACTCTGTTTTCTGGAGAAATTTTTCTTAGTACTCTTTTGTTCTTTGTTTATTCCAACTGTTTTAAATTGCTTTCTAGTTGTTTCCTTATGTTTTTCTAGTTTTTTTTATTATCAATCATGGTTGTTGGCTCAATTCCATAGATTACATTCATTGAAATTCCTACAGCTCAAGTGTTTGATATTTTGCCTCATTGAACACTTATCCAACTAAGTGCATTGATTGATTTACTTGGTTGGGATTATTGCTCTTGGTTTTAGTTGGCTAAGACGTTGAAGGATATCATAGAGGCTTGCGTGTTGAGTGTTTGAAAAAGGCAAGAGAGTGAGATTATCTTGATAAAAGCCATAAAGAATGTTAAACACGAGTGGATCGAGTGATCATCAAAGAATGTAAATACTAAGGAAGTGATTGGGAGGTCCTTTTGTTTTGTTTTATTTGTTTAATTTTCAGGTTTTAAGACATATATTCCAGCGTGGAAGATGCATTCCATCATGTGCAACGAATGTAACAAGCCTTGAAAGGATTGGAACAACAATTTTCATGCCTAGCAAAGGATGTGAAGGACTTAAAAGGAGAAGAGAAAGCCAATTATGAACAAAGTAATAGAAGAAACCTTAGTGGACATCGAATGCATAATAATCAATGGGGATATGGTAACTTTTCTTCTCATGCTAGATCTTATGAGCATAATTTTTATGATGGCTATGAGGGCAATAGATTTGGAAATAGAAATTATTACAATGATACATCTTGTTAAAGAGTTCCAAGAAATGATGTTAGAAATGGAGGGAATTAGGTGAATATGGATGAGAAGTTCCATAAAAGGAAAGGTGATTTTAAGGAATACTATGATAGTTATAACTATGGAGGATATAATTGTAGAAGAAGTTCTCAAACATTGGGAGCTACATCAAGACCTCTTAGTTACAACAATTAGAAATTACCTTTTTTGTGTGGGACTTTTGGTCCTTATGATTATAAAGCATGAGGAAAAATTGGAATCATTGTTTTATTCCTATTGTGCAAGAGAAGAATAAAAGTCCCTATTGGTGTTAAAATCTCTTTCTTACGAGGTTAATGTTTGGTGGGATAGTAAATGTGAAAATAGAAAAAGGATGGGAGCTCAACTAATCAAGATTGGAGCTTAATGAAGCAATCATTGAGGAATAGATTTGGAGTTGGAAAACATGAAGGACAAAGACAAGGTCAACCAAAGGTTAAATTCATAGAGTTATTAAAAGTTGAAGAGTCTCCAAAGGCCAAAGAGATTTCATAAGCTAAAATTGAAGAAAGTCTTGAAATCCATGTTATGGAAGAGACATCTAATGAGGATCCTCGTTGTATCATGAGTGAGAAGAGAATTAAAATTAAAGAAAAAGAAAGAGTGGAAGAAAAAGAGAGATTAGTAGAGAGATTATGTATCTTTGATTCCATCTCTATCTTTTCAAAAGAGAGTGAACATGTAGAGTGTTCAAAAGAGAAAGAAAGTGAGCTTGAGAAAAGAGAGAGAGTAAAGAAAATGAGTGCTTCATTGAAAAATAAGAGAGTGAAAAAGAATAGCTAAGAGAAAAAGAGATATTTGTACTTGAAAAGAGTGAGGAAGTAAATTTCTATGCTAATGAAACTAACTTTTTCTTTGCTAGTGAATCCTTATGTGTGCAGAATTTTGAAGATTTAAGTAAGGATGAAGAATGAAAGTTTGCCTACAAGTCCATCAAGACCATACATTTCCTTCCCTCTACTTCTTACTTGAGCTTTGAGATTTATTTTAAGGAAATTAAGTTGTTCTCACTCGTTTTCATGGAAAATGGATATCAATTTTATTTTCTCAACTCTCTTGGAACTTTACTAGAAAAAGGAACAATTCATAGAGTTTAATTCCATTTCTTGTGCAATTCCTAGAGTTGCTAAATACAATTTCAATATTGGTAATTATGTTTCTTGTGTGCTAGGAATAGAAGACAAAGGAAGGATCATTGGAGAAAGAGCTTGGAGCTATTCTTGAAGAATTATCAATAAGCTTATCTCTTATCCCTTCTCTCATGTGTTATGAAGTTTCCTTTATGCAATTAATGTTTTTCCCAGAGTCTTATCTTTCTCATGTGAGCATATATGGAGATCTTTACGCTATTTCTCTTGGTGGTGGTCTTTTTCTTGTTGTGCCTTATGAGTCTAGCTTTTCTGCCTTTTTTAGTAGAGGAATGGGTATGGAAAGTAAAAGAAATGTCTTTCTTCTTATGCTTTTCTTGAGGATTCATTGTTGCATAGTGGTTCTATGTTAGATCCTTCTTGCTATGATTTTGGAGTTATGATTAATGCTTCCATTGAGTCTATAGTTGTGGTTTTGGATTGGATGGTGCTTTATTTGATATTCTAGATGATAAATGTTTAGGAAAGTTTGTTGAGAATGATGGATATATTCTCTTTCCATGATACTTTTATAGAGAGTTATAATGATTTTGTTTTCTTTAACCAACTTATGTCCTTCGTGAGTGGGCAAGTTGAGTTTTCTTGCAATGAACAAAAGCTTTTCAAGGTCATTAACTCCTTGAACACTTTATTTGAAAACACATTTCGGTTCCATTTTATCATTCGCATTTCAAGGAATTCTTATTGAAAGATTTTGAACACTGAATGGGAGTTAATCTTGAGTTGTTCAAAGTTAATCCTTGCGCATTTGAAAATTCTAATTTGAGAAAGGAGCCTTTGAACTAGTTTGCAAAGATTTTGTTGTTGGGATTCTTTACTGCCATAGGCCTTTCAAGGAGTGGTTTTTAAAGAACAACATCTCACTTGTATTGTTTGGAAGAACTCTTATGCATTAACTTTGAAACTTGAATTTGAAACATCATTGTTTTATCATCTATTTCTTTAAGAGTTCTTTGATGAAATGGATCTTAAAGAGGAACGAAGACCATCTTGGAACTGTGGAAATTTTAAGTGTACATTTTCTCATCTCCTTTGTGAAATGATGAATGTTGAGGCTCATCAATGCTATCCTTTCATGCTAAATACCTTTGTGTTTATTCGGAAGGAGCTCTATGCATTGTTTGTCAATGGACAACAAAAGTTCAACAAGAGGTATACAAGATGGATGGAATTCATAGAGGCATTTCTAAATGTCATTTGGTGCAAAAGAGGTAAAGAAATGTTGTAGCCAGTGCTCTGTCAAAAAGGTACACTATGCTCTTTACCTTACAAGCTCAATTATTTGGTTTTAATATGCTTAAGGAAGTACATGCTAGTGATAATGAATTCAAGAACATATTTGATTATTGTTTGGTGTTGCATAATGTTGAGTAACTTATACATGATGGTGTTCTTTACCATCAAGTTGAAATGTGCATTCCTTCTTGTTACTTTAGATTGTTGTTAGCTAAGAAGCTCATAGTGGTGGGTTGATGGATTGTTTCGATATTTCCAAAACTTACATGATTTTACATGAGTGCTTCTTTTGGTTTGATATGAAAAGATATGTAGAAAGGTTTAGTTTAATTGCTTAAAATATAAAAGAGCTAACTCTACATCTTTGCCACATGGACATTATATTTCTTTTTATGTACGAAGAAAACCTTGTGTAGACATATCTATGGAGTTTGTACTTGGAGTACTTAGGTTTCTTGAAAAAAGCATGGCTTCTGTATTAGTTGTGGCTTATGTTATGACACCTTGATTGATAGCAAGACTTTTGGAGAGCACTTGCATCATTTTTAACAAGCTTTGTTTATTTTGATGAATGAGAAACTATATGCTAACCTTAGAAAATATGAGTTATCTTGTGGAACATGGTACTTTCCTAAGTTATTAGTGAGTTTTCAAGGTTTCTAAGTGGGTGCAAATGTGGTGCAAGCAATCCAAGATTGTCTAATTTCCAAGACTTCCTTTGAGGAGAAAAGCTTCCATGGTCTTGTACTCTTTTATAGGAAATACATCAAGTATTTTGGCACTATTGCTAGTTCTTTGATGGATATACCCGAGAAGAAGATCGGATTTCCCAGGCAAATTCAGTTACACCTTAATGAGATTGCTTCCAATCAAGTTCCTTATTCTACTACTCCTAATTATTCTCTTGAAATGGACAGTGGTTTCCAGCTTCTAAAGTCTTTTAAGTTAACTCCTTTCTCTATAGGTAATTTTTTGTGCTTGGATGAAAAGACAAATATGAAGTAAATCAAGTATTTGTATTCCAAGAATCATGACGTTGTTCATGTCATCAACAAGAAGTTTCGAACGAAACGATTTATCTTTGATCCCGAAGGTTGGGTTGGGATCCCTTGGATTCAAATGATGTGCTTTCCGACGCAAACCTACAATTGATGCTCTTGTTGGAGTGCCTTTGCACATTCTTGAGTGCTTTAGTGCTCATATAATTTATTTTCCGGTTGACTTTCATTTCGTGCTACCTTCCATATTTTGATATGTCATTGTTTGATGTAGGTTAAGATTCGAGGACGAATCTTTTCGAAGAAGGGGCGAATGATGTAGATCAGGAAAGTCAAGAAGCTAAAGATTGATTGATCGGACAATCCACTAGTGTAAGGCTAAAGAAGCACTAGCTTGAAGGTTTTGAAGATCAAGTTTGAAGAGTTTGAAGGCCAAGGAAAGGCATCTAAGTTGTTTACAATTTGCTCAATTAGCAAGGATCATTCAAGGGAACAATTTGATGGTGAAAATGCCTAAGTATAGGAGAAAAGGCACCCTATCGCCGATGGTAGGCCTGCCCCTACCATCGCTGGTAGGTTTCTACCGGGGAATTGCTAAAAGTTCTCATACCTACTACCAACCGTAGGTTTCCCCAACCGTCGATGGTAGGTCTTTGTTGAAACATTGGTTAATACAATCTTGTGAAGGACTTTATGTTATTTGGCTTGCCTTTTTAGTTTTTAATTAGGAGTTTAATGGGTATTTTAAGTCGCTATAGGTTAGCTAGGTTAGACCTTAGTCTATAAATATCCCATTATAACTCATTGTGAAACAACAAGGATGAATTTTGCTTAAAATATCAGAGAATTATTCCAAGTTGCTCCTTGGGTTCTTCATTTTCTTAGACTAGCTTGCTAAAGGGTTAATGTCCTTAGCATTGTCAACAATTGAGCCTTAGATTGAATTATCTATAGAATCAATTGATCATTTAAATTCCTTTCATTACTTGATTCATAGAGTTTCTTTCATTGAATCAACTGATTTTGGATCTTCTACTTGTGTAATTTGGGTTTTGAGGTCTTTCTTCCCTCAAGGTTCTAATTATAAATCTAGGAAAGAATTTAGCCTCTCAATATTGGGTTTATGAACTTAGTTTCTCATAGGTTTTCTATTGGAGTGTTTGGATTTAAAAATCCCTAATAGAGGTTCTTCAATCAAAGGAGGTGATATTGGGAAAGATTTGGATCTAATTCTACAATTAAAGAGGATCTACATCAGAGAGAGAGAGAGAGAGAGAACATTAAATGGACTATTTTAAAACGGAGGCAGTGGTGGAGGGGCGCTGGAGAGGGGTCGCCGTCGGTGATGGCATTGGTAGCTTTGTGGGAAGGGGAGGATTTTATCGGAGGGGATTTAGAAAAATTTAAATCGATTTTGTGCGGGAGGAAAGGGTTGCCCAATTTTCCCAATGTGGGACTTTGTTACTGACGTCTTAACCATAAGTAACTATACTTTATAATTTATCAATGGCACCTATGTTGTTAAGTCTATCGGTAACATAGTTGTATTACCGACGTGTGCTTATCGTTCATGACTTCCGTCGCTACCTTATGTTACCAATGGTTGCATGGTTGGTAATACCTTCTATATATATATATATATTAATTATCGATGCTAACATTTCCTTTCCAAAGTCCCGTCAGTAATTAATGTTACCAACGGCTAGTTCAGTCGGGAAGTGTCATCAATTTTTGGCACACCTTTTCTCTCCAATTTTTAGCTAACTTGGTAAACCTTCCGTGAAATTACTTTACTCCGGCAGAAAACTGTTGGTATTTACCGAGAGATCTTTTTTCTCTCGGTAACTGCCACCGGTAAAAGGGTATTTTTCGTAGGTCTAATGCCTTAGATTTCCTTGAATCTTGTATGAAGAATCTTGATGATTTTTTTCCTTTAAACAACTTTGTGCCCTTTTTTAGTAAACAAATCGAATATCTTTGCGTGTAACATGAGCTTTAAAATGTGATTGAATCTTTGAACACTATGTTTGGAAACCATAAAGGTTTCCAATTTTATCATTTGCATTTCAAGGATTTCTTGTTGTTAAAAGATTGTGAAAACCAAATAGGAGCATCTTATATAATGTTTAAAGCTACTCCTTATGAGATTTTGAAAGATATTTGAGAAAGGATTCTTTAAAACCAACTTGGAAGGATTTTGTTTACAAATATCTTTACTACCATTTACCTTTCAAAGAATGTTTTTTGAAGTTGATTGTTCATATGCTTGGTTTGGGGAGAACTCTTGATATGAATCGGTATGAACAAGAAGCTAAGAAGTTAATTCAAGGACCAATTACTAGAGCAAGGGCAAGGAGGATCAAAGAACGTGAAGTGCGCATGGCAAGAGGAATGAGGGCATTCATTGAGGAAATCATGAAGGATGGACTTTAGAGTAATAATGAAAACCTTGAAGATGGGGATAACCTTCCCAAGTTGCTTATGATTCATGTTTCAACCAAGGGAGCAATTGAAGGAACAATTCATAAGGGAAAAGTGAAATCAGAGCCTATAGTCGGTGGTAGGCCCTATAACTAACGTCTATAATAGGCTTCTAGTTGGAAAATTGCTGAAGGTTCAACAACCTACTGCCAATGGTAGGTCCAACCTATCATCGATGGTAGGGTTTTGATTTATGTAATGCGACGTTTTGGACGGGTTTATGTGTTTTAACTGTAATTCCAGCATGTAATTAAGGTCCTAAATGGTGTTTTAGTGATTTAAGATCACAGTCAAAGTAGGGTTAAGTCCTAAACTCTATAAATTCATCTTATTAGCTCATTTGTATTAAGTTGGATTATATGTGAAGTTGAGAATGTTTGAATTATGGTTCTTGAGTTCTTCAAGCCTATTCCTAACTTCTATCTAGGATTTTATCATCCTTAGGTTGATTTTACTTGAATCACTTGGATTGGGATGATCCATGGGTTTCTACAATTGATCTCAATTCCTTCTCCATAACATCTACAACATTGTATTTGTCTTAGATTGGGTCTTCTACACAAGCTAATAGATGTTGGGTTTAGTATTCCTAATATTGAATTATAGTGTAGGAAAACGATTAGTTTCATGAATTCAAGAGGTCTTAGCTTTAGAATAGTTACGGTTGCTTGAGGATGAAATTAATCAAGTCCTTCTTGGAGGAAAAGGTCCTTTGGCTGAAGATTTGAAGAATTTGACCCACTTCACATCAAATTCCACATTAAAGAGAAAAAAGAAGTATATGATGATCAAATAGAAAAATACATGATGATCATGTAAAATCTCGGTCAGAAAAATTAATCCAAAAGATTGGATTGAATTCAAAGTTTAATTGATGTGTTTATGCAAAAATTCCTTATGGGTATATTTAGTTAGTGATCATTTTGAATTAATTTCATTGAATTTTTTAATATGATTTGATAGCTTAATAAATCAAATGTTTGAAACTGTCCCAAAACCGGAACTGTCTAAGCATTGTGGATCATTTTTTTCATATCTAATATTATAGTTGTTCAAATTGGATGAAAGTCGTGCTTAATTTCATACTCATCCAATTGTTCTTCTAACTAAATTGATTTGACTCGACTTGGAGTTGTACTTTTTTAAGAATTGTGATATCTGTGACAGGGTGTCAGTGACCTCTGTTTTCTGTGAAAAATTGTGTTAGTATTATTACTTCTTTGTTTAGCTTTTATTTTGATTCATTGTTTTTGAACTCTAATTTCTTTCTTTCATTATTTTTAAGTCTTTGTGGTGATTAATTGTCTTTGATTGTCGCTAATTACTCTTGGATTATTTTTGAAACTCTTGAACTTCAAGTGTTTAATGAAAATTTTCTTTGAATTCCTTTTAACTACGTCAACTAAGTGTCTTCGTTAAAATCTATTCTTTGGTTTATTACCTTTGTAATTGTCGTGGAAGGAGTTTGAAGGCTTAAAGGATCTTTGGGAAGTGAGAGTTTGGAAAAGGCAAGAGGCTAAGCCTATTTTGTAAAAGGCATATCCAGAGCATACACAAGAGAAACGAGTGTTTATCACAAGAGTGCATACATTTAGGGAGTGATTATGAGGTCCTTTCGCATGTTTAATCATGTCTACGGAAGCTCAATTACTTACCCCTCACAATGAAGGAACTAGTGAAAGTTCTCATTCCAATTTGGATCCAATGAAGGTTAGCATGTAAGAGCTTCAACAAACTAGAAATGAGAAGAGACATGACCAATCTTTCTATGGAGCATAGAGGTCGAAGAAACATTGGAGGACATGCACTCCTCATACTCAAAGAGATTATGTAGCTACAAACCTCATGGTCCATATGAAACACCGATTCGAAGCACTCATCAATTCTATAATGGCGGTAGAAACAACACTTCTAGAGGTTCAAGATGTGGAAGACTAGGTGGAAGAGGTTATCAATGACCTCATGAGGAATTTCAAAGGGGTGAAGAAGGGTATGAAGATAACCTTGGTGTTGAAGAAGATGGATATCCAAATGAGGGTCAAGAATACTTTGGTGTTCATTATGGTGGTCAACAAGAAGACAAAGCTCTAGAAAAGATCAAATGGAAGGTGCCTAGCTTCCATGGATATAGTGACCCAATTGTGTTTCTTAATAGGGAACAAAAATGGAGAACCTATTCAATGTGAGAAATTATAGTGAGCATGTCAATGCTAACTTCGCCATTGCTAATTTTCGCGTTATGCACTTTATTAGTGGTAAGACTACAATTCATAGAGCTAGAATTGGAACTCCTATGGTTGAGACATGGACCAAATCAAAGATACTCATAAGAAAAAGGTTTATTTTGGAACATTTCCATCAAGAACTTCATTACAAGTTGATGACTATCAAGCAAGGAACCAAAAATATTGAAGAGTATAGACAAGAGTTGGAGTTATACCTTTTGAGATTCAGCATGGAAGAAGACAAAGATGCATCCATGGCTAGATTTCTAAGTGGACTCAATAGGGATCTAGCTAATCAACTTGAGTTATACTCTTTCTTCCCTTATGAGGAGATGTGCCATCTAGTGGATACATGAAAGCCTATCTCCCTTCTTCAAGAGGCATTGCTACTAAACCTCAAGCATCTACTTCCAAGGGGTGGACAAAGAAAGATGATACACCGAAGGTGCCTTTCAAGGATAATTCTAAACCTAAGGTGGAGGAGAAAGGTATATTGATTACTAATCTAACTCAATGTTTCAAGTGTGATAGTGCGGGACATATAGCCATAAATTATCCTACTAAATGGACTTTGATCTTTCGTAAAGACTTGAATTGTTGAATTGAAAAGAATTAAGAGGATTTTCTTGAAGATCTTGTTGACGAAAAGGATAACCATGATTATGAATTCATTGGAGACACTTCTCTAGAACTCGAAGAAGATACCATGAGTTTGGTTACTATAAGGGCTTTGACTACACAAGCCATTGATTAAAATTCAAGCATCCTCGGCCTTCGGCTACATAAGCCATTGGCTAATACTTACCTTGTTGAAAAGTTGAATTTTCCACTTCTTGAACATCCTAGTCCTTACATACACCATTTGTCAAATAACTGTATTGAGATAAAAGTTACCAAGAAAGTGTGGATGTCTATTTCTATGAGATTTTATAAAGATTATGTGTTTTGTGATGTAGTGTCCATGCAAGCGGGTCATTTGTTATTTGGAAGTCCATGGTTATATGATAGGAAACCTATAAACAATTGGGACAAGAATAATTTTAACTTCACCAAGGATAGCAAGAGATTCACTCTTAATTGTTTGGCACAATAGCAAGTTTAAGAAGAGCAGAAGAAGTTGAAAGAAAGGATCAGAATGTTTGAAAAATGAAAAGAGGTTAATGAATGCTAAAGGATGTGAGGATACACAACTTGCTAAGCCATCTCAAGGAGTTTCAAAGGTGGAACCCCTGACGCTATCCCTGGTGTAGCTGGGCCATCCAAGACTTGAACTAGAGACCTCACTCGTGAAGTAAATCATTGCACCTACGATCTAACCAATTGGGAGAAAATCAATACATTCCTTTTCGGGAGTGATTCATCCTTCCTAAACGCAGCATACAATTCTCCACTGTATTGTGCTCTCGGAGCCTCCTTGGGCTGCAAGGACCGGATTGAAAACTATCCACCTATGTGAAAACCCTAAAATGAATTGAGCACAGACAATACAAGTTCTAATGCCCGAGTACCAATAAAAAATATATACATATATATACATCTATATATATATTTATGCGAAGTCTAGAGAACAGTTGGGGATTCAAAACAATTGACTCCTACTTCTCCTCCACACTGAACAATTGGTAGAATTTTGTCAGAGGAGATTCAATTATTAAAGAAGCACCAAGGTCAAAGAGCTTCCACATGTTAACTTGAAATTCAAGAGAGTCTTGAAACACATGTTGAGAAGGAGATATCTAATGAGAATTATTGTGATAACATGAATAAGAAGAGCATTGAAAAAGAAGAGTGTAGGGAATTTAAAGAAAAAGAAAGAGTGGAAGAAAAAGAGAGCTTGAGTGAAACTTCATATTTCTTCTATTCCATATCTACTTTGGGTGAGAAGTTAGAAAAAAAATGAGTGTTCAAAAGAGAAAGAGTATGAGCTTGAGAAAAGTTAGAGTACAAAAGGGAATGAGTGCTTCATTGAACAACAAGAGAGTATAGAGAAAGAGCAAAGAGAAAAAGAGGTAGTTGCACTTGAGAAGAGTGAGGTAGTGAGTGTTTTTACTAACCCCACTAACTCTATTCTAGTTAGTGACTCTTCATCTGCGAACAATTTTTTGACACGAAACTTGGAGAATCAAGGGAGCTTGGACTACAAGATGTACAAGACAATAAGCTTCTTTACTCCTACTTCTTATTTGTGTTTTGATCACTTTCTCAAGGAAACTAAATTGAATTCTTTTTCAGTTAATTTTTATAGGAATTCTCTTGAGCATCCTTGTACTTGAACATCAAATCTCGGAAGAAACCATACCATGAAGAGTGAGGAATGTAATCAAAGATTGAGGCTAGTCGTTCTGCAATTCTTCGAAGATATTCAGCAAAAGAGAAGACAACGGTTCATAGTGGTTGAGTTTGTGCAGTCCTTGGGACATCATGACAACCAAGGGAGGTTGATCTGTTACCAGACCTTCTCTGCTCAAAGGTACAAATTATGCCTACTGGAAGGTGAAGAACGCGAATTTTCATTCAACATTTGGATGGAACTGCATGGAATGATGTTGAGTGTGAATAGAAACCTCCTAGAAAGATTGAGGAAGATGCAACAACTAAGTTAACCATGGTAGTCGTAAAGCCCAGATCAGAATGGACTGATAATAAGAGAAAATTTGGTCAGGCTAATGCTAAGGAATTGAACACCATCTTTGTCGATGTGGATGAGGAGCAATTCAAGTTGATCTCAACATGCACATCTGCAAAGAAGGCTTGGGAAACTTTGGAAACTATTCATGAAGGTACTAATGCTGTACAATTTCCAAATTACAGATACTGACTACTCAATTTGAAGAATTAAGGATGCAAGAGAATGAAACAATTGGTGAGTTCAGTGGCAGGCTCAGAGATATTGGAAATACGACTTATCAGTTGGTTAAAGAGTTCTTTGAAGAAAAACTAGTGCGAAAGGCACTAAGATCTTTACCTGCACGAATTCGTCCCATGTTTGCAGCAATTAAAGAAGCAAAGGATGTGGCAAAGCTTCCTTTGAATGACCTTTAGGGATCTTTGAGGACATATGAGATGAATTTTCATGTGGAATCTAAAGATAAAAGTATTGTACTAAAAGTTGAACATAACTCATCTAATACCACACCCTATTCTGAAGAAGAGATGATGATGCTCACACGAGACTTGGGGAAGATTCTTCGTAGAACTTGAAAGTCATCTAAGCCTCAAGAAAGATTCAAGGCTAATATTGGGGACAAGAAAGGTCCTAATAAGTTTAAATATGAAGGTAGCATATTGAAAAAGAAGTTTGACATGGGTGAAAAAGAAAGAGGCATATAATGTAGAGAGTGTGAATATATAATCCAAGTTGAATGTGCTAGTACCTTGAAGAAAAACAGATCCATGAACTCTACCCTCAGTGATGATGATAAGAAACATGACACTAAAGATGATGAAAAGGATACTAATTCCAATAAAACACTGGCATTCAATGTGATCATAGATTTGGGAGATACATCTATGCATAATGATCACCAAGATGATTGTGGTGATGATTCCATTTATAGTGATGAAGTGTCCTATAAGGAATCGCAAGATAAGTACAACCTACTCTAAACCAAGTAGGTTGGACCTGTGGAGGTATATCAAGACCTGAAAAATTGTTTAAAGAAGATCCAGGAACTAAAAAATGTTCTGGAAAGAAGAAACTATGAGCTAATGGCTCAGGTCAAGGATGCAATTGATAGAGTAAAGGTGGCTGAAGGTAAAATAGCAAGACGGAACACTGGAAATGCTAAACTTGATGAAATAATCTGTGGGAAGATCAGCTGGAATGAAATTAGGACTTGACTACATTGGCACAAATCTTAATTACACAAAAGGTACACATGTCACACAACGCATGGCAAGTTGGAAGGAGTGTTTGTAAAAAACAGCTTGAGTCAAGCAGAGAAGAGAAATTTGACTAAGAAATACATAACTAGAAAGCCTTCACTTATGTGTGATTACTGCAAAATGATCGAGCATGTGTGGCATCAGGCGAAAAATTAGAGAGCTGAAGCAAGGAAGAAAGCTTTACACACATGTATTGACCAAACAAGATGTCAAGATGTGTTGGATTTTGGATAAGAAAGGATGAGTTGGGATGTAATGTAGTTCATCTATCTCTGTTTGCAAATCTTGGGAGTGTATAGTATCTTGACAGCAGATGCTCACGCCAGATGACTAGAAATAAATAATGTCTTACAGAGTATGTAGTGTTTAGTAAAGGCAGTGTGACATTTGGTAATCGTGTGGAAAAAACAAAGAAGTTGGTGTGGGGACGCTTAATGTAGAAGGAATGCCAAGATTATCCGATGTGCTACACAATTAAGAAATGAAAGCTAATCTGATAAGCATAAATCAATTGTGTGATAATGGTGATCTACTGGTGTATTTTGATAAACGGAGATGCTATGTGGTGACGAAAAATGAAAGATGCATATTTATAGGAATAAGAACAGCTGACAATTGCTACCAGATGAATACAATGAAAGAACCTTTAGGTTTGGTTGGACAAATTGGAGAAGTTGAACTATGGCATAAACGACTTGGGCATGTAACTATAAGCACTTACACAAACTTGGAAGCAAACAAACTCTTAGAGGAATCCCTCAATTCAAAAAGGAGTGTAAGTTGCTGTGTGAAGTCTGCCAAATTGGTAAACCAGTCTGAGCCAATCACAATCAAGTTAGAGACATCACTACAGTACATACTTTGGAATTAATGCATATTGTTCTATTTGGACCAACACAGGTAGAAAGCCTTGGTGGAAAAAGGTATGCTTTGGTATGTGTCAATGACATTTCAAGATATACATGAATAGACTTTCTCAAAAACAAGTCAGATTCGTTTCATGCATTCAGAAAGATATATCGAAGTATTCAGACAGAGACGAGCACAACTCTGAAAAGACTAAGGAGTGATCATGGGAAAAAGTTTCTTAACAGCCAATTTTCAAAGTTCTTTGAGTCACATGGTATCAGACATGAATTCTCAACACCAAAGACACCACAACAAAAAGGTATGGTTAAGAGAAAGAACAGAACAATTCAAGACATGATTTGCGTGATGCTAAATTCCAAGAGACAGTCATATAGTTGGTGGACAGAGGCAGCTAACACTGTTGTTCACATTATTAATAGAGTATTTCTAAGGCCCTTGCTGAACAAAACAATATATGAAACCTGGAACGGCAGGAAGCCTAAGCTAAGTAACCTACATATGTTTGGAAGTAAATGCCGCATCTTGAAGGACTGAGAGCATCTAAGAAAATTCGATACCATAAGTGACGAGGGAATACTTCGGGGATACTTCACAAACAGTCATGTATACTGTGTGTTTAACAAATGCACTGGTGTAGTCATGGAATCAGTAAATGTGACTATTGAGGTTATTGACACAAAAAAACTTAATGTAGAAAGTCAAGCTATTGACGATGAAGACAACACATCTAAGTAAAAATAACTCAAGAAGATAAAAGTAATATTCAAGGTTTCTCAAACTTGTCAATTGATAAGAGTATGACTCACACCCAAGATAATGAGAAAGAAAGAAGAAAAGACATAAGACTTCTAAAGGATCACCCACAGATGCTATCATTAGTGACATCACTAAAGTGCGAAGAACTAGAATCAAGAAAGGAGCAGACTACAATCAAACAGCTATGATGATCAGCATGACATGCTACACCTCTACACTTGAACCCCAAGAATGTTAAAGAGGCTCTCACTGATAAGTACTGGATTGAAGCAATGCAAGAAGAGTAGCAACAGTTTGAAAGAAATGATGTTTGGGAACTGGTCACAAGACCAGAGGGTGTGAATGTGATTGGTACCAAGTGGATATTAAGAAACAAAACTGATCGAGAAGGTAACAGCACACGCAATAAGGTAAGGCAGTTTGCACAAGGGTATACTCAAGTAGAGGGACTGGATTTTGATGAAACATTTGCCCCAGTCACATGACTTGAATTTGTGAGACTGTTGGTCTCGTTTACATGTGCTAAGAATTTCACACTCCAGTAGATGGATGTTAAGAGTGCATTCCTGAATGGAATATTACAGGAAGAAGCATTTGTTGACAACCAAAAGGATTTGTGAATCTAAAGTATCATGATTATGTTTATAAGCTGAAAAGGGCTCTTTATGGACGAAAGCAGGCTCCAAGAGTCTGGTATGAAAGACTCACTAACTATTTGCTAAACAAAGGATACCTTAGAGGGTGTGTGGGGAAAACTAAAATTATCAAAAGATCTGCACAGCATGTGCACATAGCATAGATATATGCTGATGACACAGTGTTTGGATCAACATCAAAGGAGCTCACTGAGGAATTCATCACATCCATGAGAATTAAATTTGAAATTAGTATGGTGGGAGAATTGACATTCTTTTTAGGATTACAAAATGACAAATGAAGGAAGGCATATTTCTCTCCCAAGCAAAATATACAAGAAATCTAGTGAAGAAGTTTAGTTGGGAAATTGGAAAGATAGTAAGAACACCCATGAGTACCACACTCAAGATTAACAAGGATGAGAAGGGAACCAATATGGATCAGCATGAGTACAGAAACATGATCAGTGGATTACTCTACTTAATAGCTACTAGACCTAATATATCATATAGTGTTGGAGTGTGTGCAATATATTAAGAAGATCCTAAGGATTCACACAAGAAAGCAGTAAAACGCATCCTGAGATATGTGCACAAAATTGTTGCTTATGGGTTGTCCTACAGTAAGGAAACCACAACTCATCTTGTTAGTTACAGTGATGGTGATTGGACTAGAAACTATGATGATAAAAAAAAGGTACTTCTATGGGTTCTTGTATGTCAGAAACAATCTAGTCTCCTGATACAATAAAAAACAAAACTGTATCTCATTATCCACTATAGATGTTGAGTACATTATAGCAGGGATCTGCTGCACACAACTCCTTTGGATGAAACAAATGTTAAGTGATTATGGGATTACATAGAAGGAGCTAATTATGTATCGTGACAACACTAGTGCAATCAACATCACCCAAAACCCTTTCTAACACAGCACGACCAAGCACATTCAAATAAGACATCACTTTATTCATGAATTGATTGAGCAACAGATTGTGAGCTTGAGTATGTGAGCACACGGAAACAATTGGCTGACATCCTTACTAACTCCCTAGATGCCATGAGATTTGAAGAACTCATATAGGCATTAGGGATCTCTATGATCAACTAGTATGTAAGATGTCTATCTAACAATGTTGTCATTACTTTCTCTTGTTTGACAGGCACATGCAATGTGAGAGCTCAACAAACATTCTTAAAACTCATACTCAGGACAATGTATTGTGAACAATCCTTGACACACTAAAAATGTCAACTAACAGCATACCTCTCTGCTCACACATACAACACCTCAGAGGCAAAGTCCATTATTAAGTCTAACAATTTTCCCTCTCATAAATCAAATCATCAGACGATTCCCATTTCAAAAGACTTTCAAATCAGACTCGTTTTGCCTCCATTCTCAAAGACCACTCTGTGTTCCTTAGGGTTTTATTCCCTTAGTTCTTCTCCGGTGCATTATCACCATCTCTGCATAGTTTCCAATGTCGTCAATATGTGACGATCTTTCGCCAATGGCCGGCAAACAACCTATTAGACCTAGAAGAGCACTAGCTTTGGGATATGATGATCGTAAAGCAATACCGAGATACACTTCTCTTGGTTCCTCAAGCACAACAACATCGTTGGCTACTTAGGACATACTCGTGACCATGCCGGTAACCTCTCTGTCCCTTGGATATTACCTAGGTACTCTGGATGAATGTCTATTCATATGTAGGCTGAGGCCTTCCAACACTCAAATCTCATTTGTGCTAAATCCTTCACTGCTACCTACTTTATCTATTTTTCATTTTTGGTTAATGATAAATGCACATGTACCTCAATATTTTCTAGAAAATACTTTATCTCTGCCTACTGTTGAAAATTTGGGATCTGAAGTCATGTATACTGGAGCACACCTTGTTCATCATTTTTATAAGTTTATTCTTATTGTTGTCATGCCACCTTTTACAGTTAAAAGTTCTATAAATCGGTCTGTTGAAGATATGGATGAAGGGCTTGAGGAAATTTCTGAAAAGGAGAGCTCTGTGTCATACCTAAAGGTAAGGGGGTAACCCCTAGCCCTGGATTAAGCTAAGGAAGAAAAAGGACTAGAGCAGCTCACAAAGGAGCCTCATCTTCTCAAACTAGTGTGAAAAAGACACAAGCTGCTACATCTACCCCTGCTCCTCTCATGGGCCATAATGCTCTAAACAAACATTTCTACACTAAGACTGTTGAATTGAGGATGGTTGAACTGATTAGGAAACCAATCATGGCTGAGAAAAGAGTCAGTCCAGGGGTGTTAGAACAATACAAAGTGTTAGAGTTGTTATCGGGAATAAGCTGTGTGGAGTTGGCACTGTTTGCAAAAAGACACAATGAGGACTTAGTTAAAGAATTCTATCCCAATCTGTTAGATACTTTGGCAATATTGAGAGCTTAACTTATGGTCAAGTCTATGTGAGGGGGCACATCATTGACTTCTCTCCTGCCAATATTGCACACTACTTAAGCTCCCCACTGTTCAGTGATATTGAAAGGACAAGATAAGAGGAAGAAGTTGATTTTGATGAGATGATACGAGTTCTAACTGGAGATCTGGGGCTGCCTAGCCAAAGACCAATAGGCTCAATTCAAATCTGATGAAAATGCCATACAGAGCTCTGTTTAGATTATTTTGTGGATGATGGCTGACCACTACAAATGTCACTGCTTTCTTAAAGGAAAGGGCTCATTTTCTCTATGCTTTTGCAACCAAAGAGAGGATCAATTTGTGCACTGTCATCTTCAGGAACATCCTCAAGCAAATAGACCAGAAGAAGGCTAGTAAGATTGCTCTCCCCTCTTCTTGTTTGATTTCTGAATACATTCTTGGATGTAGGGACCTTTCTCTGCAGACTGACTCATGGGCACGGGAACTCGAACCTCTAGTGATGCTAAAGATTACAGCTCTTGGTATCATGCCACCTTCTCCCACTCCATCCACACAAAGAAACACTGGTGCAGGAAGGTCTATAAGGCAGCAGTCATCGAAAAACAAAGCAGACCAGCACTACCCTGGCCTCACCCTCACCTCCTGCTCCCAGTGTTGAATCTTTAGAAGTGACCATAGGTGATGAGAACCAGTTAGACATGCAATAAAATCAAGGAGTTGCGACAAGAGCCAAGGCAAAACAACTAAAGAGTCTCAAGGATCAAATTGAGCAAGAGAAGTTTTAAGGCTTAAATTTTGATGTCCAAGACCTTATGGGGCTTAAATTTTAATGTCCAAGACTTTATGGGGCTTAAATTTTGATGTCGAATACTTTATGGGGCTGCATCCTAAAGTTATGTATAAGTTAGAAATTGAAAATTCACCTTGATAGATGCTTAGAAGCCCTTTTGCCCAAGCTGGAAAATCGACTCTTATTTTTGGCAATGTGTTGACTAAAGCTCTAGAATAGTCCAAATGCAATTAAAACACCTCTATTGTCTTATCAAGTGTATGTATAGGTTATGTCTATCCCTTGGGCTGAAAATATGAGAGGGAAAAATTCCTATTTTCTCCCTCAAGTCTCTATAAATGTGTAGTCTTCCATTTGAAGAAGCTAATCAAGAAATGTTTCAAGACAAAGGTTCTTCTCTTAGTATTCTTAGTTCTTAGCTTAGTTTTTCTATCTTCTTCAAAGGTAAACTTCCTTGAAAGAAAAATCACTTTGAAGGCTTGTCGAAAGTTTCAAGAGCTTCAAGGTTGATCATCAAAATTCCTTCATACTAGTTACTACACTCTAGTAGAAAACTAGTCTTGAGGTCTTCTTCTTGTTTCATTGAGGTCTAAGGTTCAAAATACCTTAGGTTGCTTGAACTTTGAAGAAAAAGATTTTGTTTAAACCTTCTTGAGGTCTTGGATTTAATATATCCAAGGTTGCTAGAAGTTTAATATTTTCAAGTCCTTTCAAAGGCACTTTCTCTCTTCTACTTGTTACGCTTGTTTTGTTTGTTCTCTCTCTCATTTCTTGGACGAAATTTCACACTCTTGAAGATCATTCCACATCATTTGGTATCAGAGCCACCTTCAAGTAAGTTTTTTTGAGATATCTTACATACAAAAAAAAAGAGAAAAGAGACAAGATTGCTGGAAAATGGTAACACAAAAATAGAGGGCTTGAACGACCTGGAATATGACTAGAAATTTGTAATATTTTTACATGGAGTTATACTACATTAACCTGCGAAACAAATGAAACAAATCTCATCTAATTTGGACTTCATTTGATATCTCAAAACAGTCAAAAACTTGAAGGTGCACCCAGCTTTTCCGCAGACAAAAAGTACTGAAATGATCTGAGCATATCTTCTGTTTTTCTAATCCTTTTTCTTTGATTCTTGAGCTTATACTCAAGAATTTTGAGTTGAGGATTCTTTCTAGACAAACCTCATTCAATTTAGAGTTGTGGTTCAATACCAGTTTTCAAAACAAGCTGAGTATGTCATCTACTCTGCTTGCTGGAAACTTTTGTTGTGTATTCTTTTGTGTTCTTGAAGTATCCTAGCTTTGTGTTTGTATTTGTAGTCAAATTTCTTTTCTTTTTCTGAACTTATTTCTTCATTTGGTAATCTACCATTATTGACTCAAATGCTCTTGGGAATGTTGTTGAACTTCCCTAAAATGAATGGATGACTCAATATCATTTTCTTTGCTTTTCATATTTCTCAACTAGTTTTTGTTTGTGATTTTTTTATTTTGGTTGTTTTAAACTTGAGTAGAGGTGTTAAATCTTTGTTAAGAACTCATTGAACTCTTTGAGACTTGAACCTCTAGAAAAAGGCAAGAGATGTGAGAATATCCTCAAAAAAAAGCCAAAGAGAGTTAAATAAGAGAGTTTTGTGAGGTAAACACTATCAAGATGTCAACCCAAGCTCAGGCACCAACTCCTTTTGGAGAATGGTCTAGAAACTACCAACATGGTGACCCTTTGAGGCTCATAATGCAAGTGTTACAATCTCTAAGATATGAGATGAGGGATATTAGAATAGATGTCACTAATATCTTTAATCAACAAAGTGAGGTTTAGTCCTCATAGTAGTCTCAATGCTACTACCCCAAGGAGCAATGGACCATTCAATTGCTCTAGGACAACCAAGTTCCACCAACCTCCACATTTTGATGAAGAACTTCATCCACCTCCTTACGGTGGTAGAAGAGGCGGTTTTGGAGGAAGAGGCATGCCTAGATACTATGAAGAAGTTCCAAGACCACAAGCTAGGCATGGAGAGCCATTATATGATGATCATGAACATGTTCCATTTGTTGCCAACCGTGAAAGAAACCAGGGTGACCAAACCTTGGACCCAATGAAGTGGAAGTTCCCTAGTTTTAAGGGTGAGAATGACCCTAACATTTTCTTAGATTGGGAGAGGTAAGTGGAAAACATGTTTATGTTGAAAATTGTAATGAGTTCTTAAAAGCTAGACTTGTAATAGCCGAATTTTCTGGCTGTGCTTTACATTGGTGGGAAAGGGTAGTAAACCAAAAGTTAGAAGTGGTAGACCGCCGGTTGATACTTGGAGAGAGTTAAAAGCTTTGATGAGAGAAAGATTTGTGCCCGAGCACTACTATAGAGAGCTTCATTATAAGCTCATGACTTTAAAACAAGGTGCAAAAAGTGTAGAAGAGTATAGTCAAGAGCTTGAGCTCTACATCTTGTGGTTGAACTTGGAAGAAGACAAGGATGCTTCTCTGGCTAGGTTCCTTAGTTGTCTCAATAAGGAGATAGCCAACCAACTTAAGTTGTATCCACATACAACTTATGAAGACATATGCCACCTGGCCAACAAGATCGAATCCTAAAGGAAAAGAAGTGGGATGATGCGATCCTCATTTGTCAACCAAAGAAAGTTGCAACAAAAAAACCATCTACTTCCAACTTCAAGCCATGGCCAAAATAGGAGGAGGCTCCTAGAGGTACTTTTCAACCTCCAACAAACCAAAGATGGAAGAGAGAGGTAAAATCATTTCTAACCCTCCAAAGTGCTTTAAATGTAATGGTGTACGACACAATGCAAGTAGTTGTCCGACAAAGACAGCTTTGATCTTTAGGGAGGATTTGAATGGTTGGATTGAGAAGGAAGAGGATGAAAGTAGCAAATGTATTGATGGTGAAGAAAATGGTGAAGATGATGAACATGTTGATTTGAATCCTTTAGAAAGTGATGACGATATCTTGAGCTTAGTTACCATAAGCGCACTAAGTGCTCAAGCTTTTGATGATAACATTATTGAACAAAGAGAAAAAACATCTTCCATTCTAAATGTAAAGTTGAGGGAAGGATTGCCAACTTTATCATTAGTAGTGGTAGTTGTGTAAATGTGGCTAGTGCTTATCTTGTTGAGAAGTTGAAACTACCTACAACAAAACATGATAAACCCTACAAACTCTATTGGCTAAATATAATCGAGAAATTAAAGTACTGAGACAAGTAGTGGTACCAATAGAAATAGGAGCTTACAAAGACGAGATACTATGTAATGTGGTGCCCATGCAAGCATGCCATCTCCTCTTGGGAAGAACTTGGCAATTTGATAGAAAGTCCCTCCACAACGGAGAGAAAAATACTTATTCTTTTGTGAAGGATGGAAGAACATTCACTATGAATCCTCTTACACCTCAACAAGTGAGAGATCAACAAAAAAAGATGAGGGAGAAAGAGAGGGCCAAATATGAGCTCAAAAGAAAAAAAATTGAAGAGGGAAAGAGAGTTGAGGAAAAAGAAAAGAGTGAGGAAAGAGTGATGAAAAACAAGAGTGAAAAGAAAAAGAGTGACAAAAAAACAGAGTGAGATGAAAGAAAGGAATTGTTTCTTTGCAAAACCTAGTAAGGTGATTGGAGCATTTGAAAGAAAAAAAGTAGTGTTGCTCTTGTATTGTAGGGAATCTTTTACTACATCTAAAGAACACTCACCCTCTTTTTCAAATGAAATTTTGCAGGTTATTGAAGATTACAAAGACGTATTTCCTGATGAGATGCCCGGTGGTCTTCCAACAATCAGAGGAATCGAACACCAAATCGATTTCATCCCCGGGGCGGTCTTGCGAACCGACCTGCCTATAGGAGTCCACTGGAAGAGACTAAGGAGCTAAAAAGGCAAGTTGAGGATCTAATTTCAAAAGGGTATGTGCGTGAGTCCATGAGTCCTTGTGCTGTTCTGGTTTTACTTGTTCCAAAAAAATATGGTACATGGAGAATGTATATAGATTGTAGAGCCATAAACAACATTACGATTAAGTATAGGCATCCCATAACTAGACTTGATGATTTACTTGATGAGTTGCGTGGTTCTAATCTTTTCTCTAAAATTGACTTGAAATCTGAATCCCATCAAATTAGGATGAGAGAAGGGGATGAGTGGAAAACCACTTTTAAGACTAACTTTGGTTTGTATGAATGGATGGTTATGCCCTTTGGATTAATTAATGCTCCTAGTACATTTATGAGATTAATGAATCATGTGTTTAGGAATTTTATTAGGAAATTTGTTTTGTATACTTTGATGACATTTTGGTCTATAGCAAGACATGAAATGCATGTTCAACATCTTAGGGAAGTGCTAAATGTCTTGAGAATTGAAAAACTTTTCGCTAACCTTGACAAATGTGAGTTTTGTTTGGAGAAAGTTATATTTCTAGGTTATGTGGTGAGCTCACAAGGACTTCAAGTAGATGAAGGTAAGGTCCAAGCAATTAAAGAATGGCCAACACTAAGAAATGCATCGGAAGTGAGGAGTTTCCATGGCCTAGAAAGTTTCTATAGGCGGTTCATCAAAATTTTCAGCATACTTGCTAGCCCTTTGACCGATGTGATCAAGAAAACCAAAGGATTTAAGTGGGAAACAAAGCAAGAACAAGCATTTCAATTGTTAAAGGAAAAGTTGTGTAGTGCACCCCTTTTGTCACTACCAAACTTTGAGAAAACTTTTGAGGTAGAGTGTGATGCATCTGGCATTGGTGTAGGTGGTGTACTTATGCAAGATGGAAAGCCCTTGGCCTATTTTAGTGAAAAACTTAAAGGTGCAGCCGTGAGGTACTCAACTTATGACAAGGAACTTTTTGCTTTAATAAGAACATTAAAGCATTGGCAAACCTACCTATGGCCAAAGGAGTTTGTTGTGCACACCGATCATGAGGCTTTGAAGTTTCTCAAGGGCCAACATAAACTCAATAAGAGACATGCAAGATGGATGAAATTCATTGAAACATTTCCATATGCCATCCGTTACAAGAAAGGTAAGGAGAATGTGGTGGCCGATGCTCTATCTAGAAGGTATACTCTCTTATCCACCCTTCAAACAAAAATTTTGGGTTTTGAAATGCTTAAAGAAATGTATTCTAGTGATCATGACTTTAAGGAAACTTTTGAAAAATTGTTGTTAGCACCTTTTGGAAAATATTTCTTGCATGAAGGATTTCTTTATTTTAAAGGTAGATTGTGCATACCATCTTGTTATACTAGGATTCTACTAGTCAAAGAAGCACATTGTGGGGGTTTAATGGGACACTTTATTCCTTGTAGGAAATCCGATGATGCTAGTCATGTAGCTAGCTTGTTCTTTACTTGGATAGTTAAATTCCATGGAATTCCAAGGTCCATTGTGTCGGATAGGGATACCAAATTCTTGAGCCATTTTTGTAGGGTTCTTTGTAAGAAACTTGGTACTAACTTGCTTTATTCTACAACTTGTCATCCACAAAGTGATGGATAAACCAAAGTGGTAAGTAGAACAATTGGCCAACTTCTAAGGGCTATTTTGAAGAAGAGCTTGCAGCAATGGGAGGAGTGTTTTACACACATTGAATTTGCCTATAATAGGGTACCTCACTCTACTACTTCTCATTCTCCATTCAAGTTGTTTATGGTTTTAACCCTCTAACTCCCTTTGATTTAGTTCATTTTCCTATAGATCAAGCATTAAGCAAGGATGCCAGCAAGAAGGCTGATTTTGTGAAAGCAATTCATGCAAAGGTCCATGAAGCCATTGTCAACTCCAACAAAAAGCTTGTAGAGAAAAGAAATGTGGGAAGAAGAAAAGTGGTATTCAAACCCGGTGATTGGGTTTGGGTGCATTTTAGAAAGGAAAGATTTTCCCCACAAAGAAAATCTAAGCTTGATGATAAGGGAGATGGGCCATTTCAAATCCTTGAGAAAATTAATGACAATGCCTATAAAGTTGATCTTCTTGGACATTAAATGTTAGTGCCACTTTTAATGTATCCGATCTCTCTTTATTTGATATAAGTGATGGAGATTCGAGGAAGAATCTTTTTCAAGAGGGGAGGATGATGTGAACCGGTTAGACATACAAGAACATCAAGGAGTTTTGACAAGAGCCAAGGCAAAACAACTTAAGAGTTACAAGGATTAAATTGAGCAACATAAGTTTCAAGGCTTAAATTTTAATGTCCAAGACCTTATGGGGCTTAAATTTTGATGTCCAAGACTTTATGGGGCTTAAAATTTTGATGTCGAATACTTTATGGGGCAGCATCCTAAAGTTATGTATAAGTTAGAAATCGAAAATTCACCTTGATAGATGCTTAGAAGCCCTTTTGCCCAAGCTGGAAAATTGACTCTTATTTTTGGCAATGTGTTGACTAGTGCTCTAGAATAGTCCAAATGCAATTAAAACACCTCTATTGTCTTATCAAGTGTATGTATAGGGTATGTCTATCCCTTGGGCTGAAAATATGAGAGGGAAAAATTCCTATTTTCTCCCTCAAGTCTCTATAAATGTGTAGTCTTCCATTTGAAGAAGCTAATCAAGAAATGTTTCAACACAAAGGTTCTTCTCTTAGTATTCTTAGTTCTTAGCTTAGTTTTTCTATCTTCTTCAAAGGTAAACTTCCTTGAAAGAAAAATCACTTTGAAGGCTTGTTGAAAGTTTCAAGAGCTTCAAGGTTGATCATCAAAATTCCTTCATACTAGTTACTACACTCTAGTAGAAAACTAGTCTTGAGGTCTTCTTCCTGTTTCATTGAGGTCTAAGGTTCAAAATACCTTAGGTTTGCGTTTCAAAATACCTAGTCTTGAGATCATCAAAATTCCTTCATTGAACTTTGAAGAAAAGATTTCGTTTAAACCTTCTTGAGGTCTTGGATTTAATATATCCAAGGTTGCTAGAAGTTTAACATTTTCAAGTCCTTTCAAAGGCACTTTCTCTCTTCTACTTGTTACGCTTGTTTTGTTTGTTCTCTTCCTCACTTCTTGGACGAAATTTTACTCTCTTGAAGATAATTCCACATCAACAAGCTTGGACCTCCTCAACCAACAACTCTTAACTGTCATTGCCTCTATTCTCAAAATGCAACAAGACCTCCAAAATCTCAAAGATAAGCTCCCTTGAGCATTATTTCGAATCAAAAGAGGGAGTATTGCAATTTTTTAAAATTTTTTTTATGAATTACCATGTTTGGCTGGTTGTGTTCTTGGATTGAATTTGCCTTGACTTGGACTATTATTATGGTTTTTCTTGTGTGGTAGCCTGTGAGCTATCTGTTTTGGCCTGTGTGCCCCTATCTTTAGACTTGAATACTTTACTTAGTTCTTTTCATGCTTTGGTTTAATATGCATGCTATGGTTTTCTAATGAAGTATGAAAGTCTGTGCAGCTCACTGGTGTTTGATCTAAAACAATGCCAAAGGGGGAGTATGGCCACACAAGATGGTTGTGTGACAAAACAAGCTCCAGGTTTCACTGGCACTAAGTATTGGCATTGTTTTAGGATTCCTGGAAGATCCCGAAGATTTTGACTATTGAGTGAAAATTATGAGCTATATTATTAAAGTTCAGTTAGGACATTACCTCAAGGAAGAGTTGAAGAAAAACGGAAAGACCAAAACCTAATGGAAATAGAACTTTGTTTGTAATAAAACTAAAAGTTTTTTTTGGAAACAAAGTCCTAATTGGAAAAGGATTGATGTTTCAAGATCTTTCGTTCAGCCTTAACAACTATGAATAAAAGAATGTAATTAAATGGGGCTAGTCGTTCTGCAATTCTTCAAAGATATTCTACAAAAGAGAAGACGACTGTTCATGATGGTTGAGTTTGTGTAGTCATAAACTTCAACAAACACTGTTAATTCAATAGAGTTCTTATTTTGAAAACTATAGCTTCTAAGGATAGAAGCTGTGCTGTGGTTCAATGGAGTTAAAGACTTGAAAAGATTCAACACCAAGTAGCTTGTTCCAATGGGGAGCATTGAAGAGTTGAAGGGATTCAATTATGCAGTGTGCAAAGGGAGTTTGCACTGATTCCACTAGAGTAACACCAGATGGGAAAAAAACATAGGTGTATTCTTGTACTGTGTTGACAGTCATTAGTGAATTATTTTTTTACAGTGGCCCCGCAGAAGTAGGCTTGGCCGAACTACTCAAGCTCTCCTTTAGTAGCTTGAATGCCTTGTCTTAACTCTCCTCCCATTTGAAGCCATTCATCTTCTTTATAACATCTGTCAAAGGACTAGCAATGTTGCTAAAATCCTTGAAGAACCTCCTATAGAAACTTGCCAAACCATGTAAGCTCCTTACTTTGGATGCATTTTTGGGAGTAGGTCATTCTTTGATTGCTTTCCCCTTTTCTTAATCCACTTGAAGGCCTTGAGAACTCACCACATAGCCTAGAAAAGTCACTTTTTTCAAACAAAACTCACATTTTCCAAGGTTAGCATATAGCTTATGACTTCTCAAAACTAACAAAATTTGTTTAAGATGATGTAAATGATCTTTATAAGTTTTGCTATAGATCAAAATATCTGACAACAACAAATTTACCAATGAAATTTCTCAAAAGATTATGCATAAGTCTCATGAATGTACTAGGAGCATTAGTTAAACCAAAAGGCATGACTAACCACTCATAAAGACCAAAATTTGCTTTGAAAGCCATTTTCCACTCATCCCCTTCCTTCATTCTAATTTGATGGTAACCCAACTTTAATAAATCTTTGAAAATATTTGAGAACCATGTAATTCATCAATCAAATCATCTAATATAGGAATAGGATGCCTATACTTGATAGTAATGGCTCTACAATTTTTCTTTGGAACTAATAAAAGAGGAATGATACAAGGGCTTAAGCTTTCTCTTACATAGCCTTTAGAGAGAAATTCCTCAACTTGTCTTCTTACCTCCTTGGTCTCTTCAGAAGGACTTCAATAAGCTGGTCTATTTGGCAACTCCGCTCCACTTGCAAAATTAATTTAATGCTCAATCCCTCTCAAGGGAGGAAGTCTACCGAGCATCTCTTCCAGGGAAGATATCCTTGAATTACTCAATAACCTTTACTATAGAAGTAGGCAAAGAAGACAAGTTACCATTAGTAGAAACAAATTGCCTTTCCAAAGTAAAACCAACTCTTCTTTCTTATGGCTTCTATGGTCTCACTTTCTTTTGCATAGAAACACCTTTTCACTCCTTTGCAACTATCATTGTTTTCTTGTCTTTCTTCAATTTTTCCTCTCTAGGTTTTTCAACACTCAATTCTTTTTTCATCAATTCTTTTTCCCTCTTTAAGGCTCTTTCTCTTTTCTCACTCTTTAGTCTCTCTTTTTCTCTCATTTTCTATTGTTCTACAAAGACTTTACTGGGAGTCAAGAGATTCAACATGAACTTTTCCCCATCCTTTTCAAAAGTGTAGGTGTTCTTCACACCATCATGAATAGCCTTTCTATCATATTGCCAAGGACATCCCAACAGCAAACGTCCTGCTTGCATAGGAGCCACATCACAAAGAATCTCATCATTCAACCAATGAAGCTCATAAGGCTTAGGATGCTTAAGGAGAGGTAAGTTCAACTTTTCAACAACATAAGTGCTAGCCACATTAGTGCAACTACCACTAACATTAATGAGGTTAACAACCATACCTCCCACTAAGGATTTGATTGGAGATTTGATTCAACACCTTCCCAAGATCACCTCCTTGATGAAGAACCTATGCAGAGGATTTTGTAGCTTTAACACTCCAATGGAAAACCTATGAGGATCTAAGCCTCATAAACCCAATATCGAGAGGCAAAAATATTTTCTAATTTGATAGAAAGAACCTTGAGGAAATGAACTAGAAGACCTAAGATCAATTGAATTAAGGAACAAGAACTCTAATACTCAATAAAAGAAAGGAATTAGAATGGTCAATTGAATTCCATAGATTCCTCAACCTAAGGCAATCAATTGTTCACAACTAAGGACATTAACCCTTAGCGAGCCAACTAAGAAAGGGTGAAGAACCCTAGAGACAAAGAGAATCCTCTCTCACAATTTTCAGCAAATTCCAAGTTAGTTACAAATGAGCTTATAAATGGGTATATATAGGCTAAGGATTTAACCTATTAACTTATTGATTATTGGCTTAAAATACCCATTAAGCCCTTGATTAAAATCTGGAAAATAAGTTCAAACAATAAAATCCCGCCTAAAAATTACAAAGGCTATTTCCCATCCAAACCCTACCAGCGACGGTAGGGTGAGACCAACCGTCGCTGGTAGAGCATGGTCTTCCAAATGCTAGGCTAGCAGAAGCCTACCGGTGATGGTAGGGGCAGAGCTACTATCGGCAATAGGGTGTTCTCCTTAAGGACTTATCCATTTTCACCTACAATTTGTTCCCTTTAATGACCCTTGCTAATTGAACACATTGAAAACAACTATTCTTTCAGATCGTGGCACCAAGTTTCTTAGTGATTTTTGTCGTGTTTTGTGGAAGAAACTTGGAACTAACTGTTGTATTCTACAACTTGCCATCCACAAATCAATGGTCAAATGAAGATGGTTAATAGAACAATTAGACAACTTCTAGGGCCATCCTTTAGAAGAACTTAGTGCCAAATGGAAAGAATGTTTGCCACATTTTGAATTTGCTTACAATAGAGCTCGTTGCTCTACTACTTCTTACTCTCTTTTTGAGGTTATTTATGGGTTTAATCCTATAACTCAATTTAATTTGGTGTGCCTTTCTTATAGATCATCTCTTTAGCTTTGATAGAAAGAAAAAGGCAGAGTTCGTTCGAGCCATTCATTCAAAAGTCCATGATGCCATTGAAGCTAATAACAAGAAGCATGTAGCTAAAAGGAATATGGGAAGGAAACGTGTGGCATTTAAACACGATGATTGGGTGCGTGTTTATCTTCGAAAAGAGTGCTTTCTTTCTCAAAGGAAGACAAAGTTACATGCCCGTGGCGATGGCCCCTTTCAAATTCATGAATGCATTATCATAATGCTTATAAGATTGATCTTTCAGGTGATTATCATGTTAGTGTTACCTTCAATATTTCTTATCTTTGTTTGATATAGGTGAAGATTTGAAAATGAATATTTTCAAAGAAGGAGCGAATGATATGAACTGGGATTAAAAAGAAGCTAATGAGTTAATTCAAGGACCAATCACTAGAGCAAAGGCAAGGAAGATCAAAGAATATAAAAAGGGCATCGCAAGAGGAATGATGGCATTCATTGAATAAATCATGAAGGATACTTAAGAGTGATAATGAAAGCCTTAAAATTGGGATAAACCTCCCAAGTTGCTTATGGTTCATGTTTTAACCAAGGGAGTAATTGAAGGAACAATTCACAAGGGAAAAGTTAGAACAGAGCCTACCCTCGACGGTAGGCCCTGTACCTACCATCCTTAGTACACTTCTAGTAGAAAATAGCTAAAGGTTCAACAACTTACTGCCAACAGTAGGTCCAATCTATCTTCGATGATAGGGTCCTAGTTTATGTAATGCTGTGTTTTGGACTAGTCTAAGTGTTTTAACTCTAATTCCAACTTGTAATTAAGGTCCTAAATAGCCTATTAGTGACCTAAGAGCATGGTCAAAGTATGGTTAAGTCCTAAACTCTATAAATTATCTTCTTAGCTCATTTGCATTAAGTTGGATTATATAAGAAATAAAGAGTGTTTGAATTAGGGTTCTTGAGTTCTTCACGACTATTCCTAACTTCTATCTAGGGTTTCATTATTCTTAGATTGATTTTACTTGAATCACATGGATTGGGATGGCTCAATAGTTTCTACTATTGATCATAAAATTCCTTCTCTATGATATTTACAATAGTGTATGTCCCTTAGATTAGGTCTTTTATACACAAGCTAATTAGGTGTTGGTTTTAGTATACCCGATGTTGAATTAGAGTGTAGGGGAAAGATTAGGTTCATGGATTCAAGAGGTCTTAGCTTTAGTATAGCTATCGTTGCTTGAGGATGAAATTAATCAGGTCCTTCTTGGAGGAAAAGGCCCTTGGGATGAAGATTTGAAGAATTAGATCCATTTCACACCAAATTCCACAACTCTTGTACCTAGTTTCTAAAACATGATGTTGGAAGATTCATTTTGGCATGTTATGTTGAGTCCATGTTGTGTTACCTAGAGTCAACATAGCCACTCAAAATGGACCCATCGAAGATTAGTCAATAAGAGTTCGCATTGTTTTTGGAGTCTTGAAGATCTGGTGGAGAATCTTTGTTGATTGTGCAATATAAGTTTCCTAATTGATACATGGTTGATTAAAATACAAATCCTAGAGTATCTAATCATATGGGACATTTTATATGTTAGGAAGATCTGAACATAGAAAAGGTTTATGGTTCCTTTTAAAAGAAAACAACCTAGAGTATTTAAGGATCTCATCAGTGAAGAATTAAGGTTAGCTTTAGTGTATTCTGCTCAAGCATTCCATCGTTATTATGAGCTTGAGTTTATAAACATCAATATCTTGAAGTTCATGGAGTTCATTATAATTGCATAAATGTTGTTCTTCCAGTGCTTGGTTGCTGTGTTGATAGTTCTCAACATTTGTCATTGTTGAAGACCATCAGCTTCTTGGGAAAGGAGCCATGTTGCATACAACTTGGTTGTTAGTTGAAGGGAGTTCAAGCCAAGCAGCAATTTACGAAGGAGAATCCTAGAAGGTTGAAGGGAGTCCAACCGTGTTATGTGCAAAGAGAGTTTTTCACCATCCACTAGGGAAAACACTAGTTATGTTACCAAGCTAAGTGTTTTCTTGTATTGTGTTATCAATTTTAGTGGATTATCTTTCTGGGTGTGGCCCCATAGATGTAGTCTTGTTTGGTCTAACTGCTTTAACATTGCTTATGTTATGCTTGTTTTTGTTTAATTGCTTATCATCACACGATAAACTTAACACAATATGCTGATAAACTGTTGAACTCAACACGATTTACCTAAATATAAACTTATAGGTGGTATCAAATCTTGGAACCTTTCTGTTGTACTATTTTCTTAGCATGTGAGATCGTGAGAAGTTGGTATTTAGATCATCATGTCTATCAAGGAAGGTGGCTTTGTGACATGTCCTCCACTACTTGAGGGGACAAACTATGCCTAGTGGAAGACTAGTCCATTGATGGTTTTTCTTGGGATGTTTTCGAGTATAAATGAGCTCAGCCTACTAAAAAGGTAGAAGATGTGACAACAAAGATAACTAAGAATGTTGTCAAGCTACGAAGTGAATGGGACGAGGTTGAAAAGAATTATGCACAAGCAAATGCTTAGGGACTAAACACAATCTTTGCTAGAGTTGATGATCAGAAATTCAATTTGATATTTATGTGTACCTTAGCAAAGAAAGCTTGGGGCATTTTACAAACTGTACACGAAGGTACCAACACAATCAGGATTTCCAAACTGCAGAGGTTGACAACATAGTTTAAGGAACCTAGACTACACAAGAATGATAACGTTGATGTGCTAAGAAGAAAACTGAGAGACATTTCCAACAATGATTTTAGTTGGGAGAAATATATTCAGAAGAAAATCTGGTTTGAAAAACTATGAGATCACTATCTATGAGGTTTAGGGCTAAAGTTGCTACTATTGAGGAAGTCAAAGATGTTGCTAAGATTACATTGGATGATCTATTGGGCTCTATTCAAACCTATGAGATGAATCTAAAGGCACAAGCCAAGGACAAGGGTATTACATTAAAAGCAAAAGAAAAACCGTTCTGAAGGTGTTCCATACATAGAAGAAGAAATTGTGACGTCTAGACGAAATTGTGGAAAACTTCTTCGAAAGTTTGGCAGACCATCAAGGACTGAAAACTATTTGAAATGCATGTTGAAAAGAAAAACTACGAGTCAACACAGAAAGGGAAAGGCATCCAGTGTAGAGAGTATGAGGGTTTTGGACACATACAAGCTGAATGTGCCAACACACTAATGAAGAACAAATCTCTCTCTCTCTCTCTCTCTCTCTCTCTCTCTCTTTTTTGAAAGGAGAATAATAGTTCTCTTAACACGATGCTAAGTGATATTGAAATAAAAGAAGAGGCTGACTATGATGAAGGTGATGACGTGGACTATGATGACACCGTGGCATTCATTGTAGTTGTTGACATGAAAGATACTTCCATACACAAAGTTGAAAACAATATTGATGAATAAGAGTCAATCTACAGTGATGAAGAGGATGTGGAAGTGACATTTGAGGAGCTTCAGGAGAAATATAATCTCATGTATACAAAATGGATTGAACTTGCTGAGATCAAGAAGGCGTTGAAAAAATGCCTACAAGATTTTCAGACACAGAAAAAGTCTCTGAATCGGAGAAACTATGAGTTGATGGCTCAAGTAAAAGATGTAACTAAAGACTGAACCACATTGAATCAAAGATCACCCGAATGAACACAAGAAAGGCTAAAGTTGATGAAATGATACAAATTAGAAGACAAAATAGTGTGACAACAAGTCTCAGATATCTTGGTGAAAAGAATGTCAACCATGCTATGAGCAAGACAGGAAATTTTAAGGGTGTGTTTAGAAGAGAAAAACATGAGAAATACTGAGAAGAAGAGAATCATTAACAAATTCAAGCCCAAGAAACATTCAATTGATTGAGATTATTGCATAATGATAGGACGTGTGGAATAAATGTTCTCGAAGACACAAGGATCTCAGACAAGGGAGAAGACTGCAGACATGGTAAAAGTAACTTAGATGGGAAGAAAAACTCATGCTTGGATCTGAATTGGAAAACATGACCTGACAAGCTATGTTACAAATCTATCTTTGTCAGTCAACATGAGTTATGCTTGGTGCCTTGATAGCGGATATTTAAGACACATGACAAGAAAAAAGGAGTACTTAATTGTTTATGTTGAATGCCAGGAACATGGCACATAGCTTGTGGGTAGAAGTAACCAACAAGACAATTCATATAATTAGCAAGGTTTACACGAGGCCTTTGAAAAACAAAACTCCATATGATATGTGGAAGGGTAAGAAATCCAAATTGAGCTACCTACATGTCTTTGGCAGCAAGTGTTACGTGCTAAATGACATGGACCATCTAAGAAAGTTTGATGCATGAGGCGATGAAGGCCTCTTTCTGGGATACTCCAAGAATAGTCATGCTTACTGTGTGTACAACAAGAGAACTGGTGTTGTTATGGAATCGGTGAATATTACAGTGGCAGATGCTAAAATAAAAAAAGAATGCACAAAGAACACAGACATTGAGCATGTTGATAGTGCATTCAACACTGAAGTACAACACAGTGTTGAGTGTAAACCTGATAATAGCTAAAATATTGTTGAAGGGGATACCAAAATGATGTTGAAGAGGTAATCAAACTAAAGAAAATGAGTGGAGAGCAAAAAGTATCATCTAACATATCCAATCATTAGGGACATCACATAAGGAAGAAGAATAAGAGAAAAAAGGCATGTTGACTACCTAAAAATGGCTAGCATGAGTAGGATTACATGTTATACTATACCATAGAGCCCAAGAACATGAAAAAAGTAATTGTTGATGAGTGTTGGATTGATCTATGAAGGAAAAATTACACCAACTCAAAAGGAATGATGTGTGCGAGCTTATCCCCATACCAAATGCTGTGAATGTAATTGGAATCAATTGGGTTTAGAAGAACAAAGCAGATGAGAACAAAAACATTATAAGAAACAAGGCAAGACTTGTAGCATACAGACACACACAAGTTCAAAGCATAGACTTCAAAGATACATTCACACTGGTAACCCGATTGGAATTTGTGAGATTGTTTCTATCTATTAAATATGATAGAAATATTATGATACAACACATGGATGTGAAGAGTTCATTCCTCAATGGCATACTTCAAGAAAAAGCTTATGTTGAATAACCAAAGGTTTTATAGATCTGGAGCGTCCTGATCGTGTGTACAAGTTGAAGAAAGCTCTATATAGATTCAAGCAAGCTCCCAGAGCATTGTTTGAAAGGCAGACCAGCTATTTGTTGAATAGGGATTACAAACATGGCGGTGCTAACAAGACCATATTTGTCAAAGAGGGCAACACAACATGTGGTGATCATACAAATTTATGTTGATGATGTAGTGTTTGAATCTGCTTCCAATGAGCTCATTGATGAATTCATCACATCTATGCGAACGAAATTTGACATGAGCATGGTTAGTAAGCTAACATTCTTCTTAGGATTGCAAACCAAACAAATGAAAGAAGACATCATGTATCTCAATATAAGTACGCATACAATATTGTGAAGAAGCTTGGAATGGGAAGTTGAAAGACAGTCAGAACACCTATGAGCTCAACACTCAAAATCACGAAGGATGAGAAAGCCAAGAATGTTTACCAACATGAGTATAGAAGCATGATTGGTGGATTACTACATTTGAAAGCCAATCGACATGACATAGCCTACACTATTGAAGTATGTGACAGGTATCAAGCAGATCCAAAGTAATCACACAAGCAGGTTGTAAAACGTGTGATGAGATATGTAAATTGCACTATAGATCATGAGCTTTTCTACAGCAAAGACACCATAGCACACCTTGTTGGGTACCATGATGCTGACTAGGCAGGATACTGTGATGATAGAAAGAGCACATCTGATGAATGTTTCTATGATTGGAACAATCTTGTGCCATGGTAAATAGCAAAAAATAGAATTGCATTCACTCTTTAGGGCAGAAACATAGTATATTGCAGCAGGAAGCTGTTGCACACAATTATTAAGGATGAAGTGGATATTGAATGATTATAGCATAGCATAGAAGCAACTAATCATGTTCTGTACAACACAAGTGCAATCAACATCGCTAAGAATCCTGTGCAACATATCAAAACAAAGCACATTTACATCATACATTACTTCGTTAGAGAATTAGTGGAGAAAGGTGTTTTGATCTGGAGTATGTCACCACACAGAAGTAAGTAGCAGATATCCTTACGATTCCCTGGATGTTATGAGATTTGAAGAACTCCGGCAAGCTTTGGGGATATGTGCTCTCTGATTATGTATTTTGTTTATCTTGTCTAACCTATTGTGCTAATGTGTTCTCATTTATGGTTAAACGTGCACCTTCTATTGAGAACATTATATGGATTTCTATTCATTATCTCATGGTTTTCTCATATTATGGTATTCTTTATGTGTTGTGTGGTTTGGTCTTCTATTATCAACATAACACGGCTTTAATAGCCTTTGGTGGGGAAAAAAGACTTCTCTTTTGAGTCTGACTTAATTCCTTGAAAATAGGGATTTTCTCTCTCCACTACCACATCATGCATAGTCCTTCCATTTTCCATAGTTATCATACATTTTTTAACTTGAGCAAAAATTATGTTACCTCCACTGAAAAAACTAGGGTTTTCTTTTTGCTGTCGGTATTCAATCTCTCCGCCCTGCTTCTTCCTCTCTTGAAAAGCCCATGCAGAACTCTATTCTTCATATTTTTTTACCTATCAATGGCGGGCTAACACTAAAAAAATCTACCTTGATACTGTCGGCAGATTCGCGTCGGTATTCTATCCAAAAACAATCGTACAAACGGAATACCGACGGAAGGCCTTTCGGCTATTTTACGTTGGTAAATTAAATTTCCGATGCTTTTTCCATCAGTAACTCTACCTCTCAACGGTTTGCTCGTGAGACATTGGAATAGGAAAAAAGTTTCTGTTAACGTCCTTATATCCATCGGTAACGAATATCGACAGAAGTTTTCGAAGAACCCGTGTCCGTCGGTAGGTACATTACTAACAGATTTAACGATGGACACTTAATAAATAAATTAAAAAAATAAAAACCTATTACTGACGGATTTTTCTTAGGTAAGGCCATCAGTAAGAACTTTTTTATATAATTTGCAAAACGAGTAAAAACCCCCTAAAAAACAAAAAAAAAAAAAAAAAATCCCAACACAAGTAATAATATTAAGAATTCGACATTATTAACACCGTTTGATAAAATGTACTAAACATTACTACTACACAATATTAAACATAACAAATATATACATACATATATGTAAAATATCTTGATAAAGAACATAAGCAAAAATAAATCAAACATCCTGATCTGTCCTAGGATCACTAGAGGGCGGGAGGGCATCATCATTGCAAGGAGCACTAATAGAGGGAGAAGGAGTAGAGGAGAATCAAACTGCAACACCAGGGGCAGGGGCCTCTATGTCTGCAGCAGGTGCAGGCGGTGAACATGTTGAGGCGCCAATACCCATAGCCACTCTTACGAGGTCCAACATAGGTGGCAAAGGAATGTACACCAAATGATTCTACTCCATAAACTGCCTCGTATGCTTGTCGAAAGCATCAGAGACGTTCAAAATGGCAGCCTCCACCCTCCTCAACATATCAACACAGCACGACCCGATCGGAGCTAATCCTCTACAAGATGTGGCCCGACTGCTCTCAGCTCTCTGATTATAATCTTTAAACTTTAGACATAATACAAAATCTTATAATCTTTTGAAACAATGATTTAAACTTTCGTTCATTTATAATCTTTAGAAACAATGATTTAAATGTTCAATCGTTTATAATCTTTAGAAACACATGAGAAGGGAAGTTAACAAAGTTCTTTCGAAAAGTGGAAGGAATTTCTTAAGTTTATCATCATCAAAATAGTTTCATTTAATGTTTTATTTTTTTATAAGTTTGGTAAAATTTTGACAAAGTTTCCCTTGTATTATGGATATTTTCAAGACACACATGCCACACAAATAGGCAACAAACAACCTCAAATAAAGATAAAGAGTCAGGAGTCCCCCATAAAACATCATCTATAATTAAAGAGTCAGGGCTTACCCATAAAACTTTAAAGGGTCAGGGTTTCCCCATAAAAATTTAAATTATAAACTAACTAAACACATACCTCTACCGTATATATATTGGAGAAGATATCACCAAAATCCTCTTGAGAAAAACTATAAGAAAAAAATAGAATAATATTATATATTTAAACTTGTAACGTTACAACTCTAATATAAAGAAATGTAAACTTAAAATAATTAAACTACTTAAATCTTCATCATATTTAAGAGAATAATGTCAAAGAAAGGCATCAACAAATTAATATTAAAAACAAGTTTGTGAGGCTCATCGAAGTTCATGAAAGTTAAAATATGTCAAGAGATCAAAATAGTTGTATATAGTATTACAGACTCTCAGGATTATCTAACACTAAATACATTCTCTAATGCATGTTTCAGTAACTTTCTCATTAGGGTTTATCTTGAACCGTTCAAGTTTTTTTTAAAAATCTTTTACACTTTCATTATCGAATCTACTCTCACAAATTATTTAACTTTTATAAAACTCAAAACCAAAAAAAAAAGAAAGTATATGGGTTTAATCAATAATACCATCAAACTTAATGAGTTCTATTATTGATTGAATGGAGTGAGGGAATAAAAAAAAAAAAAAAGAAAAAAAGTTTAAAAATGGGTTTAATCCTTTGAGGCCCAAAATATTTATATTGATTTCAGCCAAAATAGTTAACTCTTTTAAAGTTAACTATTAAAGCATAAATGGAATTGATCAAAAGAACTTGATTGTCACTATCTAAACATTTTGAATGACTCATTAGAAAATTTTGAAATTTGATACATTTTCATATACTAATTTGAAATTTATCTTATTCCAAACAATCATTCTTTTATATATATATATATATATATAGGCACAATCATTCTCTAATATATCATTCTCTAATATATCAAACTCTAATATGTAGGCACAATCATTCTCTAATACATAATCATTCTTTTATGTATATACATACAACCAAATACTACTAATTATATCAAATTCCCAAAAGAAGCATATTTCATACAATTCAAAGATATTATTTACCAAATGAGAAAAAACTTTAATGAAGGAACTTTTGAGCTTGTTAGAGATGGAAATTTTCTTTAAAATTGAAGGATAAACTTCAAAGTTACATGGAAAAAATGCCTCATAGCATTTTTCAGCATTAAACAAATAATCAAGCATAAGCATGATAGAAATCATTTTCCAGTTCTATGAAGAACTCCCGGCTCCAGCTTGTACAAGCGGCGTGTTCTTGAGTGAAGAGAGAATAAGAAAACATTAAAGAAGAAGAAGAATATCAAGATGTTTATGGAATCTGTGAGTGGAGAGAGAGAGAGAGAGAGAGAGAGACACTTACTAGTGGCAGGAATTGATGGCTGCCAGCAGCACCGTCAGTTGCCCGTAGTAGGGTCGGTATCGGGAGGCTCGTTGGAAGTTGGGAGGGTTTGGGGAGGTTTTTCATTTTCCATAAATAAGGGAGGAGGAAGAAAGGCTCTATTTCGTATGCCTAATCATTATTTTCCGACGGACATAGAGACAACCCCATCGTTAATAACATAACATCATGCATTATCGAAGGTAGTCACGTCAATAACTTCAAGAAACGTACTGATGGAAGAAGATGCATTGGTAAATCCGTCCGCAACCAAAAACTCTTAGCAACTGTATGTTTTCCCTGTCCAATTTCTGACACTATATACTCTCTCTGACGGTAGGTCCTTCGGTATGTTCAGTGAATTTATGGCGCAACAATTCCCTCCAAAATTTTGTCAAGCTTTTGTGAAAATTGCGTTGCGAGGAGCTGGTCTGTCTGAATTCTGTTGCTAGCTCACCGATGGCTCAATTTTTGCCGAAAAATACTATAGGTAAATTGCAAATTTTTTTAAGTGGAACAACCTTTTGCCCTCAAAGATGCCTTTCGGTTTAAAATACATAGTATCAAACCTCACTGGCAATATTGTATGCGTCTCTGGATCTTGAAGCATTTCTACTTCACAGATGGCACCTGATTCGATAATGTTTCCCTGCTTAACTCGTGATAGCTATCTGAATCCACTAGAAGTTTTTGCTGTATTATATAGACGGCCCTTATCAGCACTACAGTTCCTCTTTCTGTATCTATGTTTTAAATACCTGTTTTTGAAGAGTTTAAGTTTTGTATTCTACACATACTCATGTACCACAATAATTTTTGAAAAAAACGTTATCTTTGCCTACTATTGGGAACCTTGGTAAACTAATTCCTATTAATACACATGCTATGCACTACTTTGTTGCTGAGATGGTCCCTCTTGTTGTATTGCTTCCTCTTGATGAGGTAACAAAATTTGAGATCCCTATTGAGGAAGAAACTACAGCAACGTCCACTGATTTGGAACTTGAAGTACTGGGAGGGATCAATAACGATGCAACTGATCCAAAGGGTAAAGGGAAGAAGAGGACTAGATCCTCTCTAAGATTGAAGGCCCTCTCCTCCTCCATTTGGAAATATTGAACTGCTAGAGGCAATCAGCAAGCTAGATCAAACTGAGGATACCATTGCCAAGATAGACACCAAGTTTCTATCCAATCTTGATACTATTAATGACCAACTTACAACAGCGTTGACCACTATTTTCCAACCACAGTTAGATGTAAACTGGCTCGAGGATAGGTTGCCTCATATATTGTTTCTAAGCAAAAAGGGGAGAACAATTGGCAGGTTCAGGGAGAGTAAACTTTCTTCATTTGTCTTGATGAATTTTTGTGTTTGTTTATGGCAATGACCTGAATGGCCTTGTATATTTTTTATATTTTGTTTTGGTTTTCTTTATGTCCTTAATGGCCTTGGATACTTCTCTTGGTTTAGTTTTTGGTCCAGGGTTGTCAACTTTATAGGTTTTCGAAGGGTCATTCTGGTATTCTAGTTTTTTATTTATTCTTAATATGCTTGATTGGTGAAAATTTATGAAGTATGAAGACCTTTTTGAAATATTCACAATAAATACGCAGTACTCAGACTCGGTTGTGATCATCTTTATCTATATATTGTGCACAAGGTATGTTTGCTCAAAAACAACGCCAAAGGGTGAGTTGTCAGAAAATTCATTTTTGGCATGTTGCGTGGAGTACTCCATGTTCTGTTATTTGGAGTCAATATAGCCACTAAATAGAGGACCTATCGAAGATCAATGAATAAGAGTTGGCATTATTTTTGGAATCTAGAAGATCCGCTGCAAAAGAGTAATTGTGTAATCTAAGTTTTCTAATTGATACATGGTTGATTAGAATAAAAATCTCAGATTACCTAATCTTACAGCACGCGTAGATATGTTAGGAAACTAAATCCTTATTACATCAAAGAAGACCTAAAGATACAAAAAGTTTAGTATTCCTTTTAAAAGAAAACAACCCTAAGTATTTAAGGATCTCATCGGTGAAGAATTAGGGTTGGCTCGAGTGTATTATGCTCAAGCAAGCTTCCCATCATTATTCTGAGCATGAGTTTTTGAAAATTAATATCTTGAAGTTCATAGAGTTCATCATAATTTCATAAATGTTGTTTTTCAGTGCTTAGCTACTACATTGACCATTCTCAACATTATATCTTTGTTGAAGACCATCAGCTTCTTGGGAAAGGATCCGTGTTCCATACAACTTCGTTGTTGGTTTGGTATGACTAGGAACACGCAAGAAACCATAGAGTTAATGTAAAGGCCGATCACGAGAGCAAAATTAAGATAATAGAAGAGAAATACAAGGGTGAAATAGCTTTGTTCGAGAAGATGTTCCAAGAACTTGCTTGGCACTATGCTAGGGGAACAACGAGAAGACTTTGGAGTAGCCAAAACTTTTCTACTTTCAACGATACAAATGGAAGAATCCAAGAAAGCAAGCTTGGAAGGTTTAGAAGCTTCAAAAACTAAAAGGGGACCAATTTCAAAGACCCTACTTCCGGCGTTAGGTTCTACCCTACCATCACCGATAGGCCTCTAGTCACAAAGGGGCTAAAGGCAAATGACCTACCGTCGACAGTAGGTTAGGATATATCGTCTTCGGTAGGTCTCAGTTGAGGGAAGAATTGGGAAGTTTTTAACTTCCTTAACTATTCATTTTTGTTTTAAACTTGTGTTGACTTATTCTTAATTGGTCTAAGTATCTTTAAATTCTCTTAAGTTAATCTAATACCTAGGGTTGGCTACTAATTGTGAAGACCACTATAAATACTCTTATTGTAGCCATTTGTCGCAAGCTTGATATATTTGAGAAATCAAAGAGTGAAGAACTAGAGTTCTTGAGTTTCCTTCTTCTTTCTTTTAACTTAGGAGTTTCATTGTATAATTCAAGGCAAGGAACGAATCTTCAAATTCAGGAGTCTTAAGTCTTATTTCTAAATCCTATCTATCTCTTGAGGTGCCAATTCTTTAATTGGTGTTGCTTGGAAATATAGGTGCTTCTTAAAGTGTGGAGGATAGGTGAGGCTTTTGCAAGCCTTGTTGATTCTCTCCTTGCATATAAGAAGGTATTTTTGTTTCTTCTTATTCATCTTTTATTATACCTGCAGTTTGTGTGTGTGTCTTCCTCAAAATCTCCAAACCAACTATCAAAGGAATCCTCAAGAAGGGAGTGGCATCTTAGTAGTGAATGACCTTCAAGGGAAGCTAAGAAGGGTCATACCATGGTTGAAGGGACTTCAAGCCAAGCAGTAATCTATCAAGGGGGATCTTTGAAGTGTTGAACATAGTTCAACATTGTTATGTGCAGAGTGAGTTTTTATCATGTAAAACATTACATGATTTAATGAGCTAAATATTTTCTTGTACTGTGTTATCAGTTTTAGTGGATTATCTTTCTGGTCATGGCCCCGCAGATGTAGGCTTGTTTGGCATAACTGCATTACCATTGCTTGTGTTATGTTTACACAACATACTGATACACTGTTGAACTCGAAACGACTGATCTAAATATAAACTTACATATGGATTTGGAGCTACTTTGTTTTATCACTTACCTTTCAAAGAGTTCTTGGAGAAAATGGTTTTCAAGAGGAATGTAGAAAATCTTTGAATTTTGGAAACTTTGTGCCTACATTTCCTCATCTCAATTGTGAAGTTATGGAGTTTGTGGAGTATATAGCTTATTCTTCACATTTGAAGCTTTTTGTTTTCATTTTAAAGGCGCATTTAGATTATCATTATATATTTAAGGAGAAGAGATTTCAAATGTTTGGTTTCCATATGTATTTTGAAAAGAATGAGAGTTTTCAATATCATTTACCTTTCAAAGATTATGATCTTGAAGTGTTCTTTGAAAAATTGACAAGTTGTTTCTTAGCACTTGTGTTTTAAATTCCTTTCCTCGAATTCTTGAGAAAACATCATCATTGGAACCTTGAAAATCTTACAACTTCTTGTTCTTGCTTGGAAATCATTTCAAACATTAAATTTTAAATTTCATCATCCTTTTATCGAAGAGATATTTCAAACTCATGACTTCCTTGATACACTTTTCAATTTGGGAAGGATAAAAGTTTCAATTATCATTTTCATTTTAAGTATGTTGGTATTGATCCTTTCTTTGAAGAATTGTTATGGAAGTTTTTCTTAGAAAGATCCATTTCATACTTCTTTCCTCAAACTTCTTAAGGATAACTTCTTCATTGGAATCTCAAGTGCCTTCAAAACTTCTTGTTCATAACTTTGGAATATATTCAAAATTTGAGTTTTAACTTGCGTCGTCCTTTATGGAAGTTTTAGGAGTCATTGTGGTTGTGTTTGATTTACAAGATTTCTATACCTTTACTTATGTTTTTTTTGAAAGAAGACTTTTAAAATTGTTGCTATTTGCCTAGTTCTTCCTTGGAGCATCATGTCCTAAACTTCTTTGTTCATACATCTTTTTCATATCATAGGCCTTTCAAGGAAGTTTAGAAAGCTTGTTTACCTTGTTGATGAGATTGGTCATTGGACTTTACTTGTTTAATTCTTAGCATTACTCATTTTAATGAATTCATTTCTAATGTTACCCACTTTTTTGTGATTGTTTGAAGGAACGAATTCGAGGATAATTTTATTCAGTACAAGGGCGGATGATCTTCCCAGATCGCGCATGAGTCCGTGGGGTTTTTCAAAGGGCAGATGACTAGAGCGTGATCTAAGGAAGTTAAGGAATAAGCCAGTTGAATTAATGCCTTAGTGGAAAATTCAACAAGGGAATGTTTTTGGAACCAAGGATGTTACAAGGAGGAGAAATGACTACTTCTAAGATGTTTCTTGTTCATGCAATCACTCAAGAGAATCAAGATATTCAAGAAATTAGCTCAAAACTCATTATTGATAGAGGGAAGAAAAAACTAATGCCGGATTTCCCAGAACTGGCGCCCGGACATGCAGAGCAAAACAACTTAAAGATGTTTGAAATAAATGGTTATGGTCTTTCAACCACAACTAGCGCTAGACTTCCATTATTTGAAAATTAGGAATAACACAGCAAAAAACTGGTGCTGCACTTTTAACCATTTTAGTATTAGTTATTTTTTTGTTTTGCTTCATTTTATGGTCGAATTTCCCTAAAACTAGCTTGTAATTAAGTCCACTAAGACCTCACTTAATTGCTAAGGTTAACCTAAAGGGTAATGTAGCCTTTAAATACACGATATTCTCATATTGTAGAGATTATTTAATGATGGTTATATAAAATATAGAGTTTCTGTTAAAAGGTCCAAGAGAATCTCCAGTGATCAACTAATTCCTTGTTATTTGATTTTAGAAGCTAGTCCTTCTAATGTTATCTAGCTAGGTCTTCTAGATTATGTTGTAGGGGGTTTAGAAACTTGATTTCCTAAGGTATTTTTCATCCAATTTGGAAATGAATTCAATTTCTCATCATGGGGTTTTTGGGCCATAGTTTCCCAAGGGTTTTATGGTGGAAGAAGGATTTCAATCCATAATAAAAGACTTCATGAAAGTAGATGATAGGGATTGATTTAAACTTCAAACATCAACACAAGCAAGTCCACATCAATATCTTTTATTTTTCACATTGTTTAGTTTGCTTTTAAGTGGTTTGTGTGCATGTGTGTTTTTAAAATTTTTATTTGTTGTATTGTGTTTTCTTTATAAGTTTTTTTGTTGTGTTTGTTTCGGTGTTTAGTGGTGCTCAATGATGATATCATTATGGTAAGAACTTCTTATACCACCTTTTTTTTATCCCTCCCTATGTGCTTTTAATGATGCCAAAAGGGGGTGAAAATTGTGTACAATGAGTGTGTTAAGTGTTTAAGGTTTGGTTTGTGCTATGTGTTGAAGTTCTTAAGTTTCATGTAATTGGTTCCAACGAAATTCTCGCGTATGCAAAGGAGCAATAACTGCGATTAACATATATGATTAAGTCGAGGAGATAAAAATTCTCAAAAAAATTTTTATGACATGACTTTATTATTATTTTCAAAAGAAATTCAGGTACCTGAAAGTCATGATAATTTTGAGATCTCATAGTATCAAATAAAGGGAACCACAATAACACAAAAAGTCGAAGATATTTATGTGCATATTACGTATTAGAATGTGGATCTTGAATTAAAGTTTGGAAACTCGAGATTCTAATATTTTAGAGATATTTTTCCAAATAAGAATATAAAAGTTCGCATTGGAAAATATGAAAAGTGCAGACAATTACCAAGTATGTAAACTTGAACTGTACATATATTTCCTAAATGAATTATACACCTGAAGTGTAACACTAGAAGGATTTGAGTTCATGTTTAGGGTACAAAATATTTTTTATAAGTTGTGATATAAGATTCTTCGTAAAGTAATATTGACTACGAAGAAATTAAATTTATAGTGGTAGATTGAGTTTAGATAATAGTACACTAAACGATTAGGATTTATTATAAGTCCTTGAAGGATTTAATATAAATGCCTAAAGCATGAAAGTGAATTTTTCCTGAAGAACATAACATCATTGTCTTAATGATCTTTATTGAAAGAAATATATGAAATTCAGATCTAATAAATCCATGAAACATTTCTTAGAATATGTTATGCTTGCATTTTATAATTATGTTTCTATTATAAGTGCTCTCCAAATTAGGGGGAGAAAAATAGAATCATAAAAATTTTATATCCATAATTGATCTTGATCTTCATATAAGCATTTGTGCACTAGAAGTTCTATATATTTTTTATTTGCAAAAGAATACAAACGTAGTTGATGTTTTTGTTAAATCTAAAAGAGTTATCAAGTAGATTATTGTATTTATAGATGCTTATTCTAATTGGAAAATATTATTAGTTTTGTAAACTAGGATTCTAAAGCATGCCTAAAATGATTTTTGGCTTCATGATGTTTAATTTTTTGAAAGAGAAAATTAAATATTTTACGTTTTCCTCTTGAAGAATTTATGACGGCAAGCAAATATTGGAAGGGAAGTATTAAAATCATGTATTTCAAATACTTGTCTTGATTTTACAAATCAAAATCTTAAAGATAAATTTGTTTATCAATTCATATAATGTTTACATGGATATAGTATATTGGACATTATATTCCAATTGTCATAAGATGTTGTTAAATATCACATGTCTATATATGAGAAGATAATGAATACCTTTTGGTCCTGAAAAGTACCATAACATTGCACAATTGGTGCACTAATTCTTCTCTAAATGACTTGTGGGATAATACTATTTTGTCCTACAATATTTTTCAAGGATAATTAATTTTGGATTATGGAGAAAATTTCAACTCCTGTTGAGATGGATAAACACCAAGTTATTTACTTATATGATCCATTAAAGACACATTTCTCAAAAAAACAAGTTATGCATCTATGATGAAGATATTATCATTTATAGAGCAACTATTATTCCAAGTATGTTGAAATATCGTTTTATGTAGATTGCTGAGAATACCTGTGATCATTATCGATAATTAATTTTGAGATATTTATATTGTATCCTCTAAGGATTAAATTACAACCATATTATTAGGTTGTAAAATCTAAGGACATGTTTAGAAAAATATGACAAAATAAATATCACCAATATTCCTTTATATGAAATGTGAGATTAATGTGCAATAATTTCCATCAAATGTGACAGATAATCCTGAAGATTTATTCACTAAGACATACCAATGTATTAGTTAAATAATGTTTTAAACATGGAGAATATAAAAATATAAATGAATAGTGTACTCTTTTTCTTTCACCAAATGTTCTTCTCCCATAGGGTTTTTGTTTTTAAAATGTATATTCTTTATGTTATAGACATGCAAGGGGCAATGTCATGAAATTAATCTATACATATTGTATGTCCAAATACATTCCTTGAAGAGAACTTGAATTCTCAAACCCCAATTCTAAAATTGACTCTAACTTCCTAATCTCAAAGCATATTCCTTTTAGGGTTCTATTATCTATTATATCTTGATAATGAAAATAGGCCATATGAGAAGACATTAATTAACAAATTCAGACTTGATTCTTGAGTTATACTTTCTCTCGATATGTTCTTTCTTATATTTATTCTTCTAATCTATATTTATATTATTATTCCAAGCAGCAGGTGTGTCGCGTTAATTAAATTCATAACATTCTTCTCAAATTTGATCACGGAGAGAAAAACATTAACGTGATGGAGAAGAACATTTTGCAAACCTATAAATGCTCCAAGTTCCTATGTCTACAGAAAAGGCATGAAAGAAATAAAATAATATAACTTTTAGGCTCTTATCTATAGAGCAGCATTTTAGTACATGGTATAAGTATTTATTTGTTGATCCACAATATACTTGGATCAAGTTGATCATCAAGCATTTTCCAAAATATAATTCCTTTTGACCTAAGTTTTATGGTCAAAATTATAGGTCTTTTTACACATTTCAACGTGTATTTATTGTCTGCTTTCTAATTCTAACCTCTCTTTAATTTATTTATTATATTGCCCTCTCCCCTCCCCCCCTCCTTTCTTTCCTTATTTAGTAAGACTATAATACATATCTTACCTCAAAAGTTACATTAGTTTCTTAATCTTTAATTTATGTGTGCAAGTTTAAAAGAACTTATTCTAGACGTGAGTTAGTAGTACTTCCATTTCATATTTAATTTTAAAAAAATGATTAGATTATCTATATTCAAAATAAAATTGACTAAATTATTACTTGATCATCATTAATAGTTGCAATAAAATTTCTAGACAATTGTTTAATTCCAAAAAATCAAAATGTATGCTGTTAAATTTGAAGCCTATAAAGAAAAAGACAAGAAATATAGAAACAAAGAAATTTATTTAATATATTTGAAGTGGTTACAAAATCTTTGGTTACAATATAGAAACAAAGCAATTTACAAGACTTGATAAGGTAGTAGGAAGCTCAACAAAATCAAATTAGAAGCTCCAAGCCATCATAGATAACGAAAAAAGTAAAGAGGGGAAGAAAACAGAGCCTACCATTCCTACTTTCAAGGGGAACTTTGATGACTACCTAACGGTAATGGTAGGTTCTCACCCTACCGTACCTGAAAGACCTCAGGATTAATAAGGAGCTTTGAAGACTACACTTTAATTTCAGTCAAAATTAGTTAGTTTTTAGTCAATTATTGGTTTCTTGATTTCCAAGCTTGTAATTAACTTTTATTAGAAGCTTACTTAGGTATTTTTAATACTTATTAAGTTTTAGAAATAGGAGTAGGTTTTCTCTATAAACCCACTTATGCCTCCTCTTGTAATCAAATTGAAGATGAATATATGAAATTTGAGAATTTTCTCTTAGGTTTCTTAAGTTTTGAGGCTTTCTCCTTAAACTTCATCTAAGATTTTATCATTGGTTAAATTGATTTTATTTGAATACTTGGATTGTATTGATCCAAGGGTTCTTAATTTGATCACAATTCCTAATTCTATGGTAATCACGCACTTGTGATTTGTCTAGGGCTTAGGTCTTCTTCAATTGATCTAATTGGTTAGGGGCATCAAGTCCCTTTGTTTGATTATCAATTGAGGAAAAGATCCTCTTCATATTCATTTTACTTGTAGTTTGGGTTGAATTATAGGTGGGTGTTGTTGAAGAAGATCAAGTCCTATTGAAGGCAAGGTCTTTTGGAGATGGATATGAAGATTTGGATTCATTGAAGATCCTAAATCACATTATTTTTGCATCAGAGCAACCTTCAAAGTAATCTCTAAGTTGTGTTTGGTTGCTGCAAAATTTGTGAAAAAAAAAAGTAAAAGTATATGATGATCTATAGAAAATACATGAACGATCATGCAAATCTCAGACAAAACATTAATGCCATAAGATTGTCTTGATCCAAAGTTGTATCATGTATTTTTGCAAAACTTTCCTATATATCTCAACTATTATGAGTTATTGATCAATTGCCTTTGGCTTCATTGGATTTGGACATGATTTGTTAGATCAAATTGATAAATAACTTACCATCTGTCCAGAAATCGAAAACTGTTTGGAAAGTGTGGATTTATATGTTCATATCTTGTGTTATACTTATCCAATTTAAGAGAAATTTGTGCTTAAATTCTTCCTTATTGAGATATTCTTCTCTCTGGCTTAGTTTGAATCTATTTGGATTTATATTCTTTTAGTTGTCGTTATTTTTGTAACAGGGTATCAGTGACCTCTATTTTATGGAAAATTTCGTTTAATACTTTTTCTTCGTTGTGTAGCTTAACTTTGTTTCAATTCATTGTTATTTAACTTTAATTTCTTTCTTTCAGTGTTTATACTTCTGTGGGTGATTAAATTGATTTTGACTGGCTCTAATTACTCTTGGATTATTTTTTAAACTCTTGCACTACAAGTGTTTGAAGAAATTTCTCTTTGAACTTCTTTAATTCCTCAACTAAGTGTTTAATTAGAGTTTATCTTTGGTTAATTGCCTTTGGTGGTTTGGGAGAGGAATTTTGAAGATTCAAATAACTCTTATGAGGTTAGAGTTTGGAAAAAGGCAAGAGGGTGAGCTTATTGTTATAAAAGCCATAAGAGAGTTAAACACTAGAGAACCGAGTGGTCATCAAAAGAGTGCATACACCTAGGGAGTGATTGTGAGGTCGTTCTTTTGTTTAATTTTCAGGTTTAACTATGTCTATGGAAGCCCAATTACTTACTCATTACAATGAAAGAACTAGTGGAAGTTCTCATTCCAATTTGGATCCCATGATGGTTATCATGCAAGAGTTTGAAGTGATGAGAAAGGACATGAAGGAAATCAGATGGAACATTACTAATCTTTCTATGGAACATAGAGATCAAAGCAACATTGGAGGGAATGTCACTTCTCATACTCAATGGGGATATGTTAACTTCTCTCCTCATGCTAGAACTTTGGAGCATAATTGTTATGATTACTATGAAGGCAATAGACTTGGAGCTAGAAATGGTTATAATGATACATCTTGTAAAAGAGTTCCAATGAAGTTAAAAACGGAGGGAATTATAGGTTCCATAAAAGAAGAGGGAATGTTGAAAGAAACCATGATAGTTATGATCATTATGAGCATAGCTATGGTAGTAAGAACATGTATAATGAGCATAATGATAGTTATAACTATAGAGGGTATAAAATTGTAGAAGTTCTCAAACTTTGGCAATTACATCAAGACCTCTTAGTTATAACAATTTGGAATTACCTCTTTTGTATGGAACTTTTGGTTCTTATGATCATGTAGAATGGGAACAAAAAAATGAATCATTGTTCTATTCCTATGGTGTAAGAGAAAAAGAGAAGTTTCAATTGGTGCTACAATCTCTCTCTTATGAGGCTAATGTTTGGAGGGATTGTAAATGTGAAAATAGAAGGAGAATAGGATCTCAACTAATCAAGACTTGGAGCTTAATGAAGCAAGCATTGATAAATAGATTTGGAGTTAGAAACTGTGAAGGACAAAGACAAGGTAAAGCAAAGGAAAATTTCATGGAATTTTCAATGGGGGAAAAGTCTACAAAAGTAGATGAGCTTTCACAAGATAAAGAAGTAGTTGAAAGAAAAGCCATTCACTATGAGAAGAAGAACACTTGTACCCTTGCAAAGGAGGAAAATTCCAACACCATAAATCCTTTATCTCCTAAACAATTTCATGAAGAGCAAAAAAAATGAGAGAGAAAAAGAGAGTTGAAAATGAGATATGGAAAAAGAGTATAAGTGAGGATAAGACAATAGAGGGACAAGATGTGATTGAAGAAAAATCAAGAGAGGAAAAAGTGAAGAGTGACAAGAAAATTAGTGATCAAAAGAAAGAGGGCGCTATGGAAGAGAAAAGAAGAGTGAGTTTCAATGAGGAACAAAGTGTTATTGAATCCATTTCTACTTCTATGGAAGAGTGTGAATGTGCGAATAGTGTTGTGAGTAAAACAAAGTGAGGGAAAAAGAAAAGAAAGTGAATGCTTGATTGAAAATCATGAGAGTTTAAAAGAAGAAAAAGTGGAAGAAAAGCAAGATGAGATTGAAAAGAGTGAGGAAACAAAGGAAGACATGAGCTTAATTACTTTTTATGGAGATAAAAGAGAGGAAATGAAAGAGAGATACTGTGACATTAGTCTACCATTAAACTCACTTTCGAGTGAGGATGTGAACTTGTTTACTAATTTCATTAACCGTTTCCTAGCTTGTTTTTCTCCATGTGTGCAGAAATTTGAAGCTCAAGACTTGAAAAATGAAGGAAGTCTCTATTACAGGCTCTACAAAGTCATAAGCTTCTTTCCTTCCACATCTTTCTTGTCTTTTGATTTCTTTATCAACGACTCTAATAGTTGTTCTTTTTCTATCTTTTGTGATAGAATTCAATCTCAATTCTTGTACATCTAAACTACAACTTGTGGAACAAAGTTAAACTATGGGATGAAAGCTAAAGGAGAAAGTATGGGAAAAGAGCTTAGCATTTGCTGTGAAGACACATCAATAAGCCTTTCTTTAAACCCTTTTCTTCTATGCCATCAGTTCTCTTTTAAGAAGTTAAAGTTGTTCTTAGAATTGTATGCCTTTTATATGAATTTAGTTGGAAATGTGATGGTTAATCCTTTCACTTGTGATCTTGCTCTTGATGTTGATCATATGCTTAAGTGCCCTTCTCTATGTGCTTATCTTGACGAACAACTTTTGGATAGTATTGCTAGAATTAAACCATCTTACCATGACCTTGAGTTGTCACATGATAATCTTTTCTTTGATCTTCTTGTTGCTAATTTCTCATCGTCTTGTGCATCCATGTGGAGCAAGATGCATATCTTCTTTGGATCTTTTGTTGAAAATGGTTATGGTGAGAGAATTAGATGGTTCTCTAGGTCTTTAGGTGGTAATTTTTATGATAAGTTTAAAGGAGAGCTTGTTGAAAATTGTGATTATGTGTCACCTTTCCTTTATACTTCTTTGAAAATATTTGGTGGGTTTATTCCTTCCATTCAACTCTTGGGCTTTGTGAGACATCAATTTGAATTTCCTTATTATGAACAAAATATTTTAAATGTTGATAAATTTTTGAAAGCTTTGATTGGAAACATTCGAGGATTACAATTCTATCATTTTCATTTCAAGGAATTCATGTGTTTGCTGATTTGTAAAAAGAAAATGAATGATAGCTTTAAAGTTCTTAAAGCTCATCTCTGCGATCTTGTGAAAACTGCCTTTAAAAATGGTGCTTTTGAACTAACATTGCAAAATCTTGTTGAGAAACTTTTTCTTTATCCTATTTCCATTATTTACTTGCTCTTCAAATATGATAATGCACATGATTTATTAGCTCAAAGCACGTGTTCTTATGTCAAGCTTTTGAATCAACCTTTTGGTGTTCCTTTGATGATAAAACAAGGTTGTTATTTCTTGAAAGGTTTCTTGGAAGTATCTTGGAAGAATTTGCATCTAAACTTCTTATTTTACCATCTTCCTTTCAAAGAAATCTTTTTGGAAACATTATTTAACAAAAGAACAAGTTAGCATGTCTAAGGATTTTTATGAGATTTATTGGTGGATTAGAAGTGTTAGTCTTGAATTTCATTGTTTAGATCTTAAGATTGAAGAATTGAGAAAAAATTTTGAAGTTTCTTTGAAAAGGAAAACAGAAATCATTTAGTATCTTCATTTGCCATTTGAAGAGCTATTTTGGAAATTTTGTTTAGCAAATGAAGTACAAAATGATGTTAAAATTTTCAATGCAAATTCTTTGATTTTCAAAAGAAACTTTCTAACTAAAGATGTCTATGCTCTTGAATGTCTTGTGGTCAAAACTTCTTGGATTCTTCAATATGGTTCTAGAGTTTTGAAAATATATTTATCAAGAATCCGTGAAGGAATTTTAAGAAGGGTGGAACTGGTGCTACCATCTTCCTTTTAAAGAATGTCTCCTTGAAGCAAGCTTTCATCATGGTTCTTTACACTTGTTATAAAGAAATTCTATTGATCTTTTCTTTTCTTATTTTTATGATGTTCAATCCTTTGCTTGGATCTGTGGAAACCATCAAGATGTTTTGAACTTGTGGAATCTTAAGCATTCTTGTCTCTACGTTCATTCAACAAGATTCCATTATAATGTTAGCTCGAGTTTCATAGGCCTTTTAAAGAAGTTCTAGAATCCTTGCTTGTTTTTTGCTTAGATGGTCACTAGATTTAAGTGGTTCGTTCTTAGAAATGCTTATATTGTTAAATCCTTGTTAATGTTTCCCGCCTTTGTAGATATTTGTAGAAAAAACATTCCAGGATGAATCCTTTTAAGAGAGAGGGTATGATATGAATCGACAAAGGATTTCTCAACAATTTGCATAGGAGCAAATAGAGAATTAAAGAAAACATGGTTGAATCTTCAATCGAGGAATTCCATATTTAATTGAAAGAGTTTACAAGACTTCCAAGACTCAATTAAAGTTATATGAAGCTCAATAAAACCAAACTAGAAGCTCCCAGCCATTATAGATAACGAAAGAAGCAAGGAGAGCAAGCAAACAGAGCCTGCCGGTGACGGTAAGCTTCCACGCTACTGTCCCCGATAGCACTTTGTTTTAAAGAGGAGCTTTGATAACTACCTATCGGTGATAGTAAGTTCCCACCTTACAGTCCTTGGTAGACCTCGGGATTAATAAGTAGCTTTGAAGACTGCCCTTTAATTTTAGTCAAAATTAGTTAGTGAAGTCAACTATTTTGTTTCTTGATTTTCAAGCTTGTAATTAACTTTTATTTGAAGGTTAATTAGGTATTTTTTTACTTATTAGATTTTAGGAAGAGGAGTAGATTTTCTCTATGAATACCTACTTATGCCTTCTCTTGTAATCAAGTTGAAGATGAATGATCTATGAAATTTGAGAGTTTTCTCTTAGGGTCATTAAGTTTTGAGGCTTTCTCCTTGAACTTCATCTAGGGTTTGATCATTCCATAGATTGATTTTGTTTGAATACTTGGATTGGGTTGATCCAAGGGTTCTTAATTTGATCACAATTCCTAATTCTATTGTAATCACACACTTGTAATTTGTCTAGAGCTTAGGTCTTCTTCAATTGATCTAATTGGGTAGGGGGTACCAATTCCCTTTGTTTGATTCCCAATTGAGAGAAAGATCCTCTTCATATTCATTTTACTCTTAGCTTGGGTTGAATTATGGGTGGATGTTGTTGAAGAAGATCAAGTCCTATTAAAGGTAAGGTCCTTAGGAGATGTATATGAAGATTTGGATTCATTGAAGATCCTAAATCATATCACAAGCTCATATCGGGTTGTATCAACACTTCTCTAAATACCAAAGAAGTAGCTTTGAGTTTGATTACTATAAAGGCCTTGAACACACAAGCTATTGGTAAGTATTCAAGCATTCAAGGAGAGAACATATTTCATGCTGAATTCCAGGTGGAAGGTAGACTTGATGATCTCATAATTGATAGTGGTAGTTGTAATAATGTGGCTAGCACTTATCTTGTGGATAAATTGAACTTGACTACTGTCAAACATCCTAATCCTTACAAATTGCATTAGTTGAATGATAGTTGGGAGGGGGGGTTGGGGTGTGCAGGCAAGTAAAGTGCCTATTTCTATGGGGTCATATAATTATGAGGTGCTTTGCCATATAGTGTCTTTGCAAGCGGGCCATTTGTTGTTGGGACGCCCATAGTAATTTGATAGAAAGATGAAACATGTTGGAGAAAAGCACACTTAAACTTTTGTAAAAGATGGAAATTTTCCTTTTTACCATACAAGTTTGTCAAATCAAAACCATTAAAAGTTCCTCTTGAAGAGATAAGAATCTTGGGAAAGAATTGGACTCCAATCAAGCTTAGGAGAGATCACATCATGTGGTATCAGCTCAAATCTCTCATAGAGTAAAGTTTATGTGTTTTATTGTTGAATTTTTACCATGCAAAAGCCAATTAAATGAAATTTAAAAGGCAAAGAAATCTGGAAAATTTTCGGACAGAAAAAATTAAGTGCAAAGATTGAATTGAAAAGTATGCAAAATGAACTACAAATTTCATGCAACTTTCCTTGATTGAAAGCTTACTTAAGTTTGGATTGTTTGCAATAAATTTCAATTGTGCTAGTTGAGAAATGACCGATATATGGTGAAAATTGTACATCTTGTTTTCATGCTCTGTTTTCTAAAATTTTCTTTTAGTACTCTTGATTTCTTGAATTTTTGTTATTAATTGCCTTTGTTTTAGATCATTGAATTTTCTTTGATCAAATTGCTAATTGCTTTGTTCTTTTTTGTGAGGATTGAACATCTTATTAGCTCTTATTCTTAAATTTGTTCTTCGGACTCTATGCACTTCAAGTGTTTGTGAAAATACCTCTTAAATATTTGACATCTTCTTTAATTGGGAATTTCCTACTCGAACTTCTTTTTGGAATTTCTTGAAAACATGGAAGTCATAGAAGCCATTTAGCAATAGAAGGCGAGGAATAGCAAAAGACAAGAGGGTGAGACTATTTTTACAAAAGCTATAGAGAGTGACTATCAATCACAAGGGATGAGCAAATCAAAGTCTAGTGAACCACTTAAGGAGTGGCGAGGTCCTTTTCTTTCCTATTTGTTTTCTATTTTGTAAAGAATTATTACTTGTTCAACTTCTATGATGTCTCGTGACGAGGAGCAACACAGGAATAATGATGAGGGAAGAAAACATTTCTCCCCATGCCACTTATGAGTTAGGGATGATCTTTCCTAAAACTTCCAAGAGAGCTTTCAACCTTTGGGAGCTCAAGATGAAGGGAGGTTTGGAGCTAGAGAGGGAGGAAGAAATGGAAGAAAGTTTGATAGGGGTTTTTGAAGGGAGTTTGTGAGGACACCTAGGGAGAAAGAGAGTTACTACGGGGATCAGGAAAGATATGAGAGACAGTTAGATAGGGATGAAGAAGGGTATTGTGAAGAAATAGAGTTTCCCAAAATAAAGGTGAAAATTCCTTCATTCCAAGGCAAGAGTGAACCAGAGGCCTATCTTAAGTGGGAGAAGAAAGTACACCTAGTCTTTGATTGTCACAATTTTTCAAAGCTCACTAGGATGAGGTTGGCAATGGTTCAGTTTACTGATTATGCGGGTGGGATAAATTAGTAACAAATCAGAGGAGAAACTTGGAAAGGATAGAGGAAATATGGGAGGAATTGAGAACCTTGATGAGAAAGGGGTTTATACCTCCTCACTATCATAGAGATGCAAAACTGTGGAAGATTATTATAAGGAGATGGAAGTAGCAATGATAAGGGCAAATATTGTAGAATTCAAGAGGCTACTATGGCTAGATTTATGAGTGGATTGAACTGGACATAGCTCACACCTTGGAGCTTGAAACTCATGTGGAATTAGATGAGATGGTTCATAAAGCCATGAAGTTATGAAAAATAATTGAATAGCAAGACATTCTATAAGACTCCATTCACCTTTTCAAAGCCGGTGACTTCTACTTTCAACCCTACTACGCTGAAAAGGGATGACACTCCTAAGGTAGCCTTCAAGGAGCGATCCAATGGAAAGAAGAGGACAGTGATAAGGGCAAGGTGGAAGTGGCACTTAGTAGGCTAGAGATTTTCAATGTGCAAGAGATATGACCACCACTCAAACAATTGTCCTACCAAGAAACTCATGATCATTAGACCTAATGGAGAAGTCATTTCCGAGGATGAAGATGAAGAGGAAAAAGAAAAGAGGGATTCTGATCAGGAGTCACTATATGAAGGAGAGGTCTTAGTCATCGTGAGAGCCCCTAACTCTCAAGCTTTTGAAGATGGGACTAGCCAACAAAGAGAGAACATTTTCCACACAAGGTGCAACATAGACAACAAGTCTTGCAATGTCATCATTGATAGCGGTTGTTGTACAAATGTGGAAAGTACCTACTTAGTGGAGAAAATTGAATTTGCTAACAATCAAGCATCCTAAAACTTATCACTTGCAATGGTTGAATGATACTGGAGTGAGGATTACAAAGTAAGTGGTGGTATCTTTTTCTATTGGGAGGTACAAGGATGAAGTCCTTTGCGATGTGGTGCATGTGCAAGTCGGACATCTCTTATTTGGAGGCCTAGGCAATTTGATAAGGCCATCCATGATGGTTTCAAGAACACATACTCTTTCAAGAATTATGGAGTCAAGATTTCACTCCAGCCTCTTACTCCATTTCAAGTATACCAAGATCAAGTAAAAATGAGAGAGAAATAGGTTAAGGAGAAAAAGAAGAGTATAGGAGAGGGAAAGAGAGTTGAGGGAAAAGAAAAGAGTGGAAGGATACAGGAGAGTGAGGAAAACCAAGAATGATCAAAGAAGAAAGGAGTGGTAATAAATGAGGGAAGAAGAGCCTAGGATGAGAGTCTTTGCGAAAGAGAATGAGATATGTGATGCTATAGATGCTATGGAATTGGTCTTACTCTTATGTTCAAAGGAACTTATTTGTCTACTAATGGTGATTTTTCTTCTTTATCTCATGCTATTGTAGATGATCAATGAGTTTCAGGATGATTGCCACCATTGAGAGGCATTGAGCATCGAATACACTTTGTGCCTGAAGCTATGCTACAAAATCGATCCACTCATAGGAGCGCACCCGAGGAGACCAAACAACTTCAAAGACAAGTGCAGTAACTACTTGCAGAAGGGCACATTCGAGAAAGCCTTAGCCCATGTGCGGTACTAATACTTCTAGTCCCTAAAAAGAATGGTAGTTGGCAAATGTGCATAGATTGTAGAGCTATTAATAATATAACTATTAAATATTACCATCCTATTCCTAGGATAGATAATTTACTTGATGAATTGTATGGTTCTAAGATTTTCTCCAAAATTGATTTGAAATCGGGTTATCACCAAATCTAAATGAAAGAGCGAGATAAGAGGAAAACAACATTTAAAACCAAATATGTTTTTATGAGTGGCTAGTTATGCCCTTTGGGCTCACTAAGGCACCTAGCACTTTTATGAGTTTGAAACATCATGTGTTGCATGAATTCATTGGTAAATTTGTTGTTGTGTATTTTGATAATCTTTTATTTATAATAAGACATATGAGGATCATTTGCATCATATTAAACAAGTGTGTTGTGTGCTTAGGAGAGAAAAATTACATGCAAATCTTGGTAAATGTGAATTTTTTAAAACGATAACCTTTCTGAGCTACGTTGTTAATTCTAAAGGATTGCAAGTAGAATATTGACAAGGTGAAGGCAATAGAAGATTGGTCGACTCCCAAGAGTGCCACTGAAGTTCAAAGTATTCATGGTTTGGCAAGTTTCTATCGGAGCTTCATCAAGGAATTTAGCACCATTTCTAGTCCTCTCACCAAAGTCATTAAGAAGACAGATGGGCTTACATGGGGTGAAGCACAAGAGTTGGCATTCAAATCCTTGAAAGAAAAGTTATGTAGTGCTCTACTCTCACATTACCTAACTTTGAGAAGATATTCGAAATAGAATGTGATGCTTCGGGAGGTACACATTGGAGGTGCTTTGATACAAGACAAGAAGCCCGGAGAGTATTTTAGTGAGAAATTATTGAGAGATACGCATTAAATTACCTCACCTATGACAAGGAGTTATATGCTTTGGTCAAGACATTGAAGCATTGGAAACATGATTGTGGCTAGAGGAGTTTATCATCCACACTGATAATGAATCCTTGAAGTATATAAAGAAACAAGGAAAGCTTAACAAGAGACATGTCTGATGAATAGAGTTCATAGAGACTTTTCCTTAAGTCATCCATTACAAGAATGGAAACGAAAACGTCGTGGCAGATGCTCTTTCTAGGAGATATACTCTTTCTTTTTCCTTACGCTCACACTTAATTTTAGTAGTGTATATGAATCTTGCTTGATTACCCTTTGTAATAGATTCTATGTGAAAGATGGGTTCCTCTTTAGAGAGGATAAACTTTGCATTTCTTGTTATTCCATTAGAAGTTTGTTGATTAAAGAGGCTCATGGGGGCGGTCTTATAGGATATTTTGGTGTATCCAAAACTTTTGATATCATACATGAGCATTTTTTTTGCCTAAAATGAAAAGGGATGTTAAAAAGTTTGTGGCTAGATGCTTAGATTATTGATATGTTAAAACCGTTATATCTAAAACTAAAGCAAGTGCACCTATCGTCGTAGTATCAAAGATACTCGGGTTGTCGAACTCAGGAAACAGATAAGCTCAAGTACTAACCATCTTAACTAATGCCTAGTCTAACAAATTGATTTTTGAGAAATTATTTTGAAAACTACTAAAAATAATTAAATGAAAGCAACAGTTTAAAAGGTATAAAATTTAGGAAAATAGTTTGAATGATGGAATCTCCCTAACTTTTGTCAACTATTTCAATTGGAAAACTCATAAAACGATGTTTGAAAACTAAGATTGGGTTATTACAAAAAATCGGGCGATCCCTATCTCTAGGTAAAGGCCTCTCTACCCTCTAACGATTAGATGAGAATCTCTTCTCTCTCTAACCAATTATGAATGCAACTATACTTAGGTGATCTAATAACCTAAAAGTGCAACAAATATCTCTATTCAATTGCCAACTTTTATTATTCAATTAGTTTCCCTAGATTGGTCTTCTTTTTTCAATTCCAACCAACCTTGTGAAATAATCGACTCCACACAAATCAATTATCATAAATACATAATCAAACAACAAACATCAATTTAATGAAATTCAATCAAAATTCATTTCTATTTAAAAGTTAAGGCTCAACCCTCAATTCAAACAATGAGAAATTAGCTACTAAATATCATAACAATACTCAAATCAATAATAGAATTCATAATTAACAAGAGAAAAGAAGGCTTAGACTGAAGAAGATTTGAATCCACGGTTCCAAAAGCCACCCGAGCTCGTCTCTCGATTCGCTTGATGAAACCCGAAATTACTCCATAAAACCTCTTCAATCTTCCCCCAAAACCTTCAATTTCATGCTAATTAATGATAAACTACAAAATTGAAGAGGAATTTAGAGGGTTTTTTGGGTCAATGTTCGCCCTTCATTCCTCCTCTCTAACCTAGAACTGTTGAATCCTGAAAAAGAGGGAAAATTTACATAAATAAGTGCTAAAATGCATTAACTGGGCAGTTGTCAAGACCTACGCTTCCGGTAGGTCGAGCCCTACTATCCTCTGTAGGATTCTGTCCAAGATTTGTTTGAACGCTCAGGACTTATCGCGTGTGATAGGTCTTGCCTACCATCTGCGGTAGGCTTTTGTTGACATTTTCTATTGACTACGATACCTACCACGTGCAGTAGGTTGGCCTACCATGGGCGGTAGGTCTTCTTCCTTGGTGTTGGTAGCTTCCATTCTCTCCATTTTCGCTTTTATTTTTTGTCTTCTTCATCGGGAAGCACCTAAGATAAGATAGAGGTAAATGGCATAAATTATACATTTTATACGTTAAAAACATCATAAAACAACGAAAATAATATATATATATAAATTTAATACTAAATGGCATATATCAAATACCTGCACACTTATGTGTTGCTTGCTCTCAAACAACACAAAGTTTTATTCATTGAAAATGATGCACGGAAGGAAAAACACAAATGACAAGAAGCACAAGACTCTACGAATGAAAAAGAGAAAAAGTAAAACAAGAATAAAAACGACTAAAAACGTCACTTCAAAGGGAATATGACTACTCGACAACAAAAGGAGTATTCAAAGGATGAATCACAAGAATTAACCATTCTACCCTATCTTACTGATATTCTTACTACTCGACGGTGTGAGTGTGTGTATATGAATTGCTCGTATCGCCTTTGAAAGAAAACAAGTAATATCATGTTATTAACATAGTGAACAACTTTATTGGAAAATGCACAACACACTCGGATTTCCCAAAATCTTTTCCTTCTAAGTTCTATTCTAAGTTATTCACAAATTAGATAGGACTTTTCAACTTGTAATGTTAGGCTCGGGACATAAAGGGTGTTAAATGAAGGGAAAGGAAAAACAAAAGCAATTGAGATAGAGCTAATGCAACCGAAAAGAAATATATAAAAAATTATGAACACTTTCTGGCCGCTTCACTCATTTCCATCTACCCTTGAACGTCTTACTTCGTTCAAATAATGCACAATCCACCTAACAATTCTCTATTTCTTATGAACCACATATTTCAAGTATAAGAGAGAGAGCAATCGAGATTTTTTAGAGATAACTGAAGAGATATTCAAATACTCATATTCTTTTCTTTATTTTCTCTGATTTATTTATTTTTTATTTTTATTTTTTTTCAATCTAGTTTTCTCTCTTTCAACCACTGCATATACCTTACAAACATTTTCCAGAATACCTTTTTATATAAAAGTCCTCTTCTTTACACGAATAACCCCCACACTTATCTATTTTCCTCATTCAAATGTCTAAAAAGTACTCAATCATTAGCCCAACGAATGGAGGTCTTATATAATGTGAGTTTAAAAGGTAAAGAATGAAAGGGATTAAAATCCTTGTCATGAAGGCACAAAAGGGGAACTAGAGTTTGATTTTTATAAGAGATAGGCAAGAAAGGCACAAACAGTACAATGAAGGCTTATGACCATCATTTTCAGGATCAACCTAGATTAAACCTTATCGCTTCAAAGCAAAGAAAAACACAAGAGTGAAAGGAAAGACTCGAAAGGTGTTCACTATGCTAATCTCCTAAGATTCCAAGGCTTATATTACTAATCGGCACTTACAAGTGCATAAAAACCATTTATTTTGTAAGAATAAAAGCAAGTGTGTTTTTTAAGTTGATCAAGTTAAATGCTTTTTTCAAATCCTACGGGTTTTGCAATAAACACTCCCACTAAATGCGACCAAAAAAAAATTGTTTTTTGATTTTTCAAGTATAAGAAAATTGAAAAAGGTAAAAAAAAAACATAAAGATTTGTAGGTTTTCTCAAATTATCTAATTTTTTTGCACTTTTAAAATGTGAACAAAAAAAAAAAAAGAAACATGACTCCATAGACAATAAAACTAAGAAAAAAATACAGCTCAAAATAAAAAAAGAAATAGGCAAAGGACACAAATACCCCCACACTTAACACTACATTGTCCTCAATGTGAGGCCAGAACAATGTGTAAACAATTAAGGCACGTACAAGGGAAGCTATCTACAGAGATAAGGCATATAAGCATATCGAGAAGCAATCCCCACAAAAAGTCAAAATAGAAAATTAAACAAATAACAAAAAATATAACATAAACAAAATAGAAAAAAAAAAAAAGAAAACAAGGGAAACATGAAAATACAAAAGGAAGAGAAAAAGAAAGACTCTCTCATTGCGGACCAAAGTTCGCGAGGCCACCTCCACTGCTACCTTGATCAGGTAGGAATCGAATGCACAGCCGGACGAGCATCACCTCTTGGCAGTCTATGGAAACCCTCTGATGGGCCAACTCATCCACATAATAGCGAGTAGACTCCACTATCTCCGGTAGCTGGTCTCCATGGATGCCTTGTGTAGGGAAGAACTGCTTGAAAGCATCTCGCATCTTTGTCTGAAAAGCGTCCATTGGGATACTAGGAGGTGTATCCTCGGCCGAGATGTCATAGGACTCGTCATCCTCACTCTCATCATCAGCGGGATGGGAGGAGAACGTGCCAATGCCCGTTTTTTGGTGGTTTTCTTGATCTTTCAAAAATTGGTAATGTTGCATTCCCTTAGCCGATCCTTCTCTACCTGAGGTATCAAAATCTTCTGGGCCTCATACCAAACGTAGCCGCAGTTGTTGAAAATAGTGAATTTTATAATCGACAGCTACAGTCGTCGCTCTCCGTTCGCCTGTGAAATTAACATTGAAAAAAACAAATACATGTGAAAGTATCGCATGGTAATAGAACACACGTGTACAAGTCGTGTCACAATCAGTGTTCTCATAGTGTGTAAAATGAGGGACGCTACGGAAAAAAAGGACTGCTTTTGGAGTTTATCGATCACATAAAGATCGAGAATCCTAACATCGCTCTGCCCACCCCTTTTTTTGACCAACGTGCGGCCAAAGAAATAAGTAAGAACTCAGGATAAGAGTTGGGGAAAATCACCCCCATGAAGAATTCGTAATTGATCACCCAAATGTAGGCGGATGTCAAGGCGATCGCAAGTGGTCTCGCAGTTATAGTTCTGGTCCTCGTTGATGGTTTTCTTACTAGAATCGATGGTGATAGTGTTTCTCTCGTCCCTAATCCCCATAACAGAAGTTAGATGCTCCCCATCTAAGGTTATCCTTACTCCTTTGACTGTTGAAATAATTGTAGAAAGGTCCTTGTCCATTTTATGAAACATATTAGGGTGAAACTCACGGACAAGCTCGGGGTAATAGTTTCTAGAAATATACAAAAGTGGTTCCCACCCTAACCCACCGAAAAGAGCGTTAAACCTAAGTGTTCCATAACAGGAGCATCAAAGGATTTTTTAACATATTAGCTATCCATTTCTGAGCTACTGCAGAGAGGTGCTCCAGATAATGAGGAATGGCACGGTTGGTAGGGTCAGCAAGGAATCATTAACTTGAGCGTTTTTGGAAGTGTTTGTTTGTTTGGAGGAGGAGGCGGTAGACTTTTTAGGTGTCCTAGAGGAAGGAAACAAAGGATAAGATAAAAAAAGGGAAAAAAAACAAGATTCCAACATAACACAAATGAACCGCTAAAAAATAACAGACAAAAAGGATATATCAAAACTAACGTAGCCCATGTGTGCTGAAGTGTCCTATACATTGCCCCTGTGTGAGAAAGTGTGACACAATGTAAAAGAACAGAAAATGAGTAAAATAATGAGGTGAACAGTAATAATGAAAACGCAATCAAATCACAAAGCACAAAATAAACTAAAATCACTTCTGACTCCTGTGTACAATAGCCAAAATCTTTTTGGAATTTGATTTTTTTGTACAAATTTTTGTTAGAATATCAAAGAAGAAAGACAACACAAGTGTTAGGAAAAGAAGAAATATAAAAAATGAAGAAGAAAAACAAAAAGATAAAAGAAAAGAGAGAGAAACTGGGTAGAAGGGGAAAAGAGACTGTTTTAAATGGTTGAGGTAGGAGCATGACGGAAGGAGTTTGGTGGAGTAACCAGAGAGAGAAAAACAGAAGGTGAAGATGGTGGGTGGTGTGAGAAAGAAGAAGAAGAAGAAAAGAAAAGGAACAAGAGAGAGAGAGAGAGTAGAAACCGGCGGTGGGGGCTGGTTGCCCACAGTGGTGGGAGTTCGTCGAAAGTGGAAAGGCTGCCTGGGTGTTGCTGAAAACCAAGAGGGGAAAGGAGAACCGAGAGAGAAAGGAAGAAGAGAAAAGGTGAAAGCTTAGGGATTTGAGGGAATGATTTAGGGATAATTGCAGAAATTTGGGGGGATGGTTGGAATTTTGAATTAAATTTGGGTCAACTCGACCTATTTACCGGCAATTTTTCCTGAGTCACTGCTTAAAAACCAACCTCCTGCTTCCAGTAGGTCAAGGCCTACTATCCAGGTAGGCTTCTGCCCATGTTGGATTTATATATCTTGAACCTACTGCGTGCAGTAGGTTGGACATAACGTTTGCGGTAGTTTTCTATCCTTTGAAGAAAAACTTGCCATGACCCTACTGCATGTAGTAGGGGACCCTACTATTCGCAGTAGGGTTTCTGCTTAACCTCTGAATTTTCTTCCCTATGTGATTTGCAGCCCCGTTTAACTCCGACGAAAGTGGTGGATTCATTTTAAACTCAAAATAAGTATAAAGCAGGCATTCATCTCTCCAAAAACTCTTTGTAACAACACAAACAACAAAACGATCAAAGCGGAAAAGGACAAAAAACCAAAATATAGTGTACAATTACATACTGTAACATTAAAAAAGGAGGACTAAGCTCACTCATTTCGGAGGACGAGGAATCCTTTTGAAGGGTTCCCACATCCTCTCAAAAGTACGACTTAAGACGATGCCCGTTTACCTTAACTGTACCCTATGTAGGGTGTGTTACCTCGACTGTACTATAAAGAAAGACCTTACTTTTTGTAAACGGTCAAGACCACTGAGATTTGAGCTTCGCAAGAAATAGATGAAGATGGGAGTTCTAGAGGAGTACGGAATCCCCTACCTTAAACTCTTTGTTAATCAAGTGCTTGTCATGTCATCTCTTTATCTTTTCCTTATACATGCTCGAGTTCTCGTATGCTTGCAATTGCCATTCATCAAGCTCATTGAGTTAGAGTAGTTCTTGTTTACCTTCATGAACATAATCGAAGTTAACTAATTGAATCGCCCAATGAGATTTATGCTCAACTTCGACAGGTAAATGACAAGACTTCCCATATAAAAGACGAAACAGAGTAAAGCCTACGGGGGTCTTGTAAGTTGTTCTATAGGCCCAAAGAGCATCATCTAACTTAATGCTCTGGTCCTTACGAGTATTATAAACAATTTTCTTGAGGATACACTAGATTTCCCTATTCACTACTTCTACTTGGCTACTAGTTTTAGGATGATAGGGAGTAGGTAGCTTATGAGTTACTCCTAAATTGCTTAAACATTTTTTTCAAGTTGTTGGTTACAAAAATGAGTATCCTATCACTTTTAATAGCTCTAGGAATGCCAAAGCGAGAAAATAATTGTTTTAGAAACTTAACCACAACTCTAGCATCATTTGTAGGTAAGGCTTGAGCCTCAACCCACCTAGACACATACTCGACAGCGACCAAGATATACTATTTACCAAAAGAACTATGGAAAGGGCCCATGAAGTCTATACCCCAATAGTTAAACACCTTACAAATTTGTAAAGTAGACATAGGCATAGCATTGTGTTTGAAGATGTTACCTATTCACTGGCAATTATCACATTCCATAACGCACCTCTTGGCATCCTTAAACAAAGTCGACCGATAAAAGCCCGACTCGAGTACTTTTTGAGTAATCCTATTTACTTGATAATGTCCATCGGTGGGACCCTTATGACAATGGCACAATATATCTTCTGTTTTAGAGTATACCACACATCTCCGAATAATTTGATAAGCACATTGGTAAAAATAGTACTTGAGGTCGGCAAAGAACTTCTTCTTCTTTTGAGTGTTACCTGCAGGCACAACATTAGATACCAAATAGTTAGCTGTATCGGCATACCAAAGTGTGTTATTAGTAATAGCTTTACAAAAATGAAGTTTTTCATCAGGGAATGTGTCGTCAATTTACTCTTCATCCAGCGGCTCTAAGCTAGGATTCTCTAATCGAGAGAGGTGATTGGCCACTAGATTTTTAGCTCCCTTCTTATCCTTGATCTCCAAATCAAATTCCAGCAATAAAAGTACCCATCTAATCAGTCTAGGCTTAGCATCATTCTTAGAAATAAGGTACTTCAGAGCAGAATGATGAGTATAAACTATGACTTTACAAAGGATTAAGTAAGGGCGAAATTTATCGAAAATGGAAAACTATTGCGAGTAACTCCTTCTTCGTGGTTGTGTCATTCGTCTGGGCAGCTGTTAGAGTCTTGCTTGCATAGTATATTAGTTGGAAAAATTTACCCTTCCTTTGGCCCAAAACAGCACCTGTGGCATATTTACTAGCATCACACATAAGTTCAAAAGAGAGTGACCAATCTGAAGAGACTAAAAGTGGAGAATTTGTTAGATTTTCCTTAAGCAAAGTAAAAGCAAACAAGCAGTTAGTATTAAAATTAAAAGGCACATCTTTCTCAAGCAAAGCAGTAAGAGGTTTAATAACCTTTAAAAAATCTTGTATAAATCTCTTATAAACCCCACATGCCCTAAGAAACTCCTAACCGCCTTCACAGAAGAAGGTGGAGGTAACCTTTCAGTCGTCTCTATCTTAGCTCTATCAACCTCAATGCCATGTTCAGAAATTTTATGGCCCAGAACTGTCCCTTTTTAGACCATAAAATGGCATTTTTCCCTGTTTAATACAAGGTGGGTTTCCTCACATCTTTTCAAAAATCTTTCAAGATTAGACAGGCAAGCATCAAAAGAGTTCCCAAAAAAAGAAAAATCATCCATAAAAACTTCCAAAATAACCCTTACCAACCCCTCAAATATGGCAATCATGCAATGCTAAAGTGTAGCAGGAGTACAAAAAGGCATACATCTATATGCAAATGTAACTTATGGGTAGGTGAAGGTGGTCTTTTCCTGATCTTATAGAGCAATGGAAATCTGAAAGTAACCTGAAACCCCGTCTAGGAAGCAATAGAAAGAGTGGCCCGCTAGCCTCCCAAGCATCTGATCGATGAATGAGAGAGGAAAATGGTCTTTCCTTGTCGCCTCATTCAAACATCTGTAGTCAATACATACCCTCCATCCAGCGATTACCCGTATCGGGATTAGCTCATTCTTCTCGTTCGCAACCACCGCCATACCACCTTTTTTCGATACCACTTGTGCTGAACTTACCCAAATGCTGTTTGATATCGAATATATGATACCGACATCTAGGAGTTTGATTTTATTGATAGTCACTCTATTGTCTTTTCCATTCCTGAGAGTGCGGGTTAGTTCATCCGTTATCTCGCATTAAACCTCCTCGTTCATCACTTTTTGCATATTCAGATTCAACCGCCTTCGAGTTTGAAACACAGGCTTAGAATCCTCCTCAAGTAAAATCTTGTGGGTACAAAAGGATGGACCTATTCCTTGAATATCTACTACCTTCCATGCAATTGCCTTCTTGTATTTTTGCAAAGTCCGAAGTAACGCTCATTTTTTGAGGTGGCTTAGCTTAGAGGAAATGATGACCGAGAGCGTTGATTTTTCCCCAAGAAAGGCATAATCCAAGTGATCTGACAACAGTTTCAGCTCTAACTCCAGAGGTTCTTCAAGTGAGGATTTAAGAGAAGGCCAACGGGGTGCCTTTAAGTCTTTTTTACAGCAGCTTTCTCCTTCACTACTTTTGCGTCTAGTTTATCCACCAATGCTTGAACCTCCTCAAAATCTACCTTGTCATGGTCATTCTATCATAGAGCTATCACAAGGGACTCTTCTTGAACAAATTCCTGCACATGAGTGAAAATGTAAGGATCAATAGCATCTATCATAAAACAAGTATCATCACGATCCAAAGATCTACACATAATATCAAGAGTTTTTAGAATATTTTTTTCATCCCCTAACCTAAGGGTCAACTTCCCTTCCCATACATCAATTAGAGCCTTAGCAGTAGCGAGAAAGGGACAACCAAGAATGAGTGGGACTTCAATATCTCCACTCATATCTATAACCACAAAATCAACAGGGAAAACCAAATCCTCTACTTGCACTAGAGCATCCTCAAAAATACCTCTAGGATATTTAATAGGCCTATCTGCGAGTTGAATACTCATCCTAGTAGGTTTTATTCCTCCTACTCCCAACTTCTTAAAGAAATCAAAGGGCATTAAATTGATGCTAGCACCTAAATCAGCTAAAGCCCTAGGTATAGTTATACCATCTAAAGTACAAGGAATAGTAAAACTCCCTGGATCCTTTAGTTTTTCTGGAACCTTCTCCTTGGGATTGAGAATGGCTGAACGTTCCTCGTTCATCATCACATAAGAGATGTTTTCCAACCATTTATTCCAAAAATAACCTCCTTCAGGAACTTTGCATATTTAGGCATCTGCATCAAAATATCAATCAAAGGCAAGTTAATATGTAATTGTTTAAAAATTTCCAAAACTTACCATACTATTCATTTTGCTTTGCCTTTAACACTCTTTGGGGAATGGGATGGGAGGTCTATATAGTGGAGAAGACGGTTTATTCCCTTATGATTTGGCTTAATGAAACTAATCTTCCTTGGTGGGAGTAGGCTCTTCTGGTGCTTAAATATTCTCCTTTTCTATATCCACAACCATAAGAGGTGTCTCTACTAGTTACTTTCCACTCCTCAATGTGTCTGCCTTCGCATGCTCCCTTGGGTTCTTCTCGATATTACTAGGTAAAGCGTCAAAGGGCCTTTTAGAGATCATCTTTACTAGCTGCGCGATTTGATTCTCAAAATTATGTATGGAGGCTTCTTGATTCTATTGGGCAGCTTCCATACTTTGCGTTCTAGCATCTGCCCAAGTTGTATCCTTAGAAATAAGATCCTCTGGATTAGATTTTGATGTGGTGGTAGATTTGCGGGGGAGCATTGTAAGGTAGAGTTTAAGTGGGACCTCTACTCTAGAATCCCGGAGGTTGCTACTGTCTCTACCTATCCCAAGAGAAGTTGGGGAGATTCCTTCATCCCGTACTATGAGTGTCGGAGTAGGGCTTATTTCCTTGCCGATTCCCTTGCACAAAGTCTACTTGCTCCATAATGGTACCCATGCTCGAATACTCATGATTTGGATGCCCTCCACTACAGAAGTCACATAACATGATTTTTTGTGAATTCATATTAGGCAATGTAATAGTCATGTTCCCTATCTTTTGCTCTATCATTGCTGCCAATCTAACTTCCATGGCAGTGATAGCATATATATTGTGTAACCTAGCAGGTTTGGGCTTGGATCTCTGTCCTCCCCAAGTGTAGCTATTCATAGCTATTTGTTCAATGAGATCATATACTGAGGAGTCTTGTGATCTGTGGAACCACTAGCATAGGCATCAATAGGTTGTCTTGTCCTAAATAAAACTCCATTATAAAATGAATTTATTTGAATCCCCAAGTCTAGGCCATGTGGGGACATTTCCTTAGTAGCTCCTTCTATTTTTCCTAAGCCTCATATAGGCTTTCTCTATTTATCTGCTAGAATGACGGGATCTTATTCCAAAGCTTGGTTGTAGGACCAGAAGAAAAGTACCTCCTTAGAAACTTCTCGGCTAAAGAATCCCATGATACAATTGAGCCGGAAGGTATTGACTTTAACCATAATTTTGCCTTCCCCCCAGAAGGAATAGGAAAAGGCGAAGTCTAATGGCATCCTCTGAGACTCTGTTTATCTTGAATGTATTGTACACCTCCAAGAAATTTTCGATGTGCGTATTAGGATCTTACTTAGGGATTCCATCAAATCGTACATTGTTCTATAACATTTGGATCACGTTCGGCTTGATGTCAAAGTTGTTTTCTTCTACACATGGTCTGGCTATGCTTGACTGTGTCCCAATAATGGACGGTCTGGCATAGTCTGCCATTGTCTGCTCCTCCATTTGTGGTAGAGGATGTGTTACAAACAACAGATTTATAAAAGGTGCAAATTCTTGACCCTCTTTCATCTTATCAATGGTAATGATGGTGTTATTGTTTGTAGTCTCGAATCAAAGAGCGTGGCGGGCATTCCGCAGCGAACGGTCAAGCTCTAGATAAAATGGGACTAATTCACCCCTTTGAATTTGGGGCATAAACTAATCGCCAAAAACCTAAAATAGACAAACCCTACTCATGCTCCACAAATGATAAAGCACAATGTGAGATGTAAGCCAAAGATAAACCAACAATTGCAAGAATAATCAATAACCCAAAACAAAAACAAGAAAAAAAAAAAAAGAAAATGACTAAAGCACAAGAAAAATGATTATCTTAAGCTGTTGTTCCCCGACAACGGCGCCAAAAACTTGATGTGTTAAAACCGGCATATCTAAAATTAAAGCAATAGGCAAGTGTACCTATCACTATAGTATCAGAGATACACCTGAGTTGTCGAACTCAAGGAACAGATAAGCTCAAGTACTAACCGTTTTAACTAATGTCTAGTCTAACAAATTGATTTTTGAGAAATTATTTTGAAAACTACGAAAAACAATTACATGAAAGCAATAGTTTAAAAGGTATAAAATTTATGAACATAGTTTTAATGATGGAATCCCCCTAACTTTTGTCAACTATTTCAATTAGAAAACTCATAATACGATGTTCGAAAACTAAGGTTGGGTTATCGCATGAAAATCGGGAAATCCTTATCTCTTGGTGAAGGCCACTCTACCCACTAACCTTTAGATGAGAATCTCTTCTCTCTCTAACCGATTATGAATGCAATTATACTTAGGTGATCTAATAATCTAAAAATGCAACAAATATCTCTATTCAATTGACAACTTTTATTATTCAATTAGTTACCCTAGATTGGCCTTCTTTTTTCAATTCCAACCAACCCTATGAAATAATCGATTCCACACAAATGATTTATCATAAATAAATGATCAAACAACAACCAATAGTAAAAATAAATAAATTTTATGAAGCTTAATCAACATTCATATTATTCAAAAGTTAGGGTTCAACCCTCAATTCAACCAATGAGAAATTCACTACTAAACATCCTAAAAGTACTCAAATCAATAATAGAAGTCATAACTAAAAAGTGAAAAGAAGGCTTAGGCTGAAGAAGATTTGAATCCATGATTCTGAAAGCCACCCGAGCTCGTCACTTGATTCGCTTGATGAAACCTGAAATTACTCTGTAAAACCTCTTCAATCTTCCTTCAAGAGCTTCAATTTCATGTTAATTAATGATAAACTACCGAATTGAAGAGGAATTAAGAGGGTTTTTATTTCCAATATTTGCCCCTAATTTCTCCTTTCTAGCCTAGAATTGTTGAATCCTAAAAAAGAGGGAAGAATTACAAAAATAAGTGCTACAAAAGCATTAATTGATCAGCTGTTGAGATATACAGCGTCCAATAGTTCGAGCCCTACTGTTCACAGTAGGGTTCTGTCTAAGATTTGTTTGAATGCTCGGGACCTACCACATGCGGTAGGTCTAGCCTACCACGTGTGGTAGGTTGGCCTACCATCGGCGGTAGCTCTTCTTCCTTGCTGCTGGCAGCTTCCGTTTCTCTGTTTTCGTATTTATTCTCTGTCTTCTTGATCAGGAAGTACCTAATATAATAATAGAGGTAAATTGCATAAATTATACATTTTATATATTAAAAATATCGTAAAACGACAAAAATAATATATATACATATAAATGTAATACTAAATGACACATATTAATTGCAAACGTGCTAAATCTTCATCTTTACCTTATGGTTTGTATACACCCTGGTCGATTCCTAATGCTCCTTGGGAGCATATGTTAATGAATTTCATCTTAGTACTTCCTAGGACTTACTCCGGGAAGGACTCCATCTATGTTGTGGTAGATCATTTCTGTAAATTGTCTCATTTCATTGCTTGTAATAAAATGAATGATGCATCTCATATTGCTAGTTTACTCTTTAAAGATATTGTGAGATTACATGGCATACTTAGTACTGTAGTACCAGACAGTGATACAAAGTTTGTTAGTCATTTTGGAAAAGTTTATGGAAGAAACTTTGAACTAACTTGTTTTATTCTACTTCTTACTATCCACATATGGATTGTCAAACCAAGGTTGTTAATATGGCTATAGGACAACTACTTCGAGCTATTCTTAAGAAGCATTTGGGTAAGTGGGAAGAGTGCTTACCATTCATTGAATTTGCATACAATCGAGCTTGTCATTCTACTTCTACTTTCTCCCCTTTTGAAGTTGTCCATGGTTTTAACCCCTTAACCCCTTTGGATTTGATTTCTTTGCCTATTGATCATCAATTGAGTTTAGATGGTAAGAAGAAGGCCAATTTTGTTAAGTCCATTCATGCTAAGGTTCGTAAGCAAATAATTCTTGCTTATGGTATAAATTATGAGTCACTTGGAAGGTTCTCCTTGATCTTCAAAGCCTTCATTCTTGTTGTTCATAGCTTCCTCTATGAATGCAACCATGCCTTTAGCCAAACTTCTATCATTAGCCTTGATCTTCTTCGCCCTTACTCTAGTGAGTGGTCCATGCATCGACTCAATAACTTCTTGGCACTCCCTGTTCATATCAAGAGGTCTCACAAGATCAATGGCAAGGAAGATAGAAAAAGAGAACAAAGGATGGTGACATTATTCGAGAAGAACTTTCAAGATCTTGCTAGGAAGGCTTTGGAAGGGGAAGATGAAGATAAAAAAGCACCTAAACACTCTTAATATCCATAGTGCAAGAGTAGAAACCAAAAGAATCATGGGAGAATCAAACATCAAGTGGAAGCTAGTAAGAAACCCTACCACCCGGCAGAAGGGTACCCCTACTGGCCACGGTAGGGTACTGGATGAACTCTTCAAATGAGAGCACACCCTACTGCCCGGGGTATATATATACATATATATATATATATGTATATATATGTAATATATATGTATGTATATAGACTTATTTCAACCATTTCAAGACAATGAATGACAATATATGATATTTTGTGAGAAAACTCTAGGGTTTCTATAGTTTCTTCTTCTTCCTTGTAAATTAGTGATTCCAATTTGTAAATTTAGCCAAGTCATTCTAGAATTCCAATTCAAGAGTACTTTTTCTCCCCAAATCCTAAATTTCCTTGAGGTGTTACTAGCTAGTGTTGCTTAGAATTAGGTCCTTTCTTGAGAATGAGTAATGGGTAAAAGTTCCATAATAACTGTTGTTGATTTCTCTTGTAGATAGGAAAGTTTATTTTTCTTAATTTTTCCTGTAGTTTTCCTTTTTACCTTACAAGTTTGTCAAATCAAAACCATTCAAAGTTCCTCTTGAACAGAGAAGAATCTTGTGAAAGAGTTGGACTCCAATCAAGCTTGCGAGTTCACATTACTATACATCAAGTATGGACATGTTTGCAAATATATGTATTCATAAACACGCATGATATTCTTATATAACCAAGAGTACATCTCTCTAAGTGACATACTTTAAACAAAATCATCCAACAAATGAAGAATCTCAAAACATCAAACTAGTTACAAATAAAGAGAGAACAAGAAATCTCTTACTTGTATTCTTCCTTCCTTTATGTATTATATAGTAATATAAAAAATAAAAAATAAAAGAATAGAAAGCACCAAAACAGTAGGTTCTGTCTAGAGGCGATAATTTCCAATCTAACTGTCCAAATAATATCTCTACTATCCATATTGAAGCACAGTCTCCAAATAATAACCCCTAACTTGTCTCACAAACTCTACCCATATTAAGAAAGTTATGCATCTGCGACTTTCTTCTCTATTATTAACATAGCATCTTTCAAAAAAAAAAATTCAATATGATGAAGTAGCCTTCTCCCATCATAACTAACTATGTTCCCCATGCTCGAAGTACAGGTGAATACTTACAAAAAAACACCTTGTAGGGTTCTTTGGACACTTGATTGTTAAATTAAAAGTTTTTCAGCAGTTTTATTTTTTTTTACGAAACCCTAATTTTGGTACTTATTTGTCAAATTAAAAGTTTAGATACTGAATAGACAATTCATTAAAAATATAGGGGTGTTTTTCAAATAACCCTAAATTATACAAAATATGAAAACCTTATACAAATTGTTAAACCATAAGAAAACTTGTATATTAAATTAAAAAGTTAATTCATAATTAATGTATGCCTCAGGTGTTAGTATATGTCCTAGACCAATTGACTTACATTTATGATTTATGAAGCATGTGTTTTGAATTGTATTTTTTGCTCTTGGTCATCAAGTATGTGACTTGATAGTAAAACCCTCATTTCTAATAAAGTACTATTCTTCTTTGTCCCTAGTTTTATTACATCTTGTATTATTAAACTAGTTTGAAGTTAATTGATGATCAAGTTTTACTGATCATGAATATGAGATATAAAATCAGTTCATAAATACATATTGAGAATATTGTATTGGACATGGCCCAAAGTGAAGAAGAAATATTGCATGGGTTTAAGTCATAAGTATTTCTTCTCAATTTTATATTTAGTGTCCTTTGACCTAATGTTTCTAATGCTTCTTGCATAAGGAGAAAATATATTTTGACATAGTCAAACATCACTTTTAATTAGGAGATTATTATGACTATTAGTTAGGCTATTTTCTTGTCATGGCTTGAATATTGGAGATAGTGAAAGGGATTTGTCCCTCTCCTTTTAGAGAGAGATATCAATGGGCCCCTTGATAAGGAAGACTAGAAAATATGCATGGGCATGCTCAAATAAGTAATAATAAGGTGTTATTAATATTATTTGTCAGAACAGTCTTCCCGGTGATCAAGTAAATGGTTAATTAAGTTTTATAAGGATGACTCGATCCATGCCTTATACTTAATTAGGATACCATGTGACAAAAAGACTAAATATTAAAACTGATGCTAGGTTATTATTGCTTTTACTTAACTTGGATAAGCATAATGTCTTGCTAGAGGCCGCTTATGTTTTGTGAATAAATGTCTAGGACATTTTTCATTCACTGCCAATTTTAAGTGAACCTACAGGTCACACGCATAGACGATCTTATGAGCACAATGTCCATGTTCAATGAATCTAGATCGTGTCCAGATTCGTTGAACGTATGCAAAAGGGAATCAGATTCCAAATCGTATTTTTTGGTAAGTTAATAAGTAACTAATTTTATTTATCAGATAAATAAAATTAATTACTTAATATTACTCATCCAACCGTTAGATTATTATAGGAATAGACGGACGAGATTAAACTGTCATTAGATGACAATTAGGGTTCTGATATTAACAGCTATAAAAGGTTATGTTAACCTTTTCTCGGTAGCCGTCTTCATCTAATTAAAAACAATAACCCAAAACCCTAGAACGGCGATAATAGTATCTAGCCTCCCTCTCTCCGAAATTCCACGTATTACCAAATTGTCAGGATTAGTTCTGAACAGTTTTCAGAACACAGAAGGGGCTAGCATCCCGATCTCTTACAGAGGAGTTCGTCACTTGGATACCAGTAGAGGGCGAAGTGTAAACAACAGTGCCTCCACACTGAACGGCAGAATATATTGAGGTAGTTTCTATCCAATCGGTTTTTCTAGTATGTGCGGATCCTGTTGGTGGATTTTCGTAGTTTTGATTTATTTATTTTTGCCTACAAAATCCAACATCAGGAGTAGAATATTTTAACGTATTCATAATGGGAAAGTTAGTCATACTGGAGTAGAATATTTTAGTTTTGAAAGTTATAAAAAACATAAGGACTGAAAAATACTTTATTTCCCAAAATAAATATTTTATTATTTTAGTGACAATTTATATTTTATTAATTATTAATGTTTTGCTCAATTTTGATACTTATTTTAGTGACAGTTTATCTTTTATTAATTAATAATTTTTTTGTTGAATTTTGATCCAATAATTATATGCTTGTTAGATTTCTTTTAATGAAAATTCATTTGCTATGGTTCAAGAGTGTAAACAATAATCTTTGTACTTTGTATTTGTTAATTACTTCATACCCTCTCCCTCCCCTCCCCCCTTCCAAAAAAAAAAAAATCTCCGACATTTCGAGTTCACTATTTCAATATTGGATCACCAAAGCACCATCAAAGGTCCTAGTAATCCTTGGTAAAGTTATTACTACCATAGCTCATATATCAGTTTTGGTTCTAAATTTTGTTTACATGTCTAACAACTACTTTTTCCGATAAAAGATACATGTTTAGTTCAAAAGAACAATTATTATTTTTTTATGAGTCCCTCCTAGTGTCTAAGGAAAGAAAAAGAGTCATTTCCTCGATTCTTTTTAAAGGACCTTGTCATCAATTTTAGATTATATCTTTTTATTTGGATTATTATTCATACATTTTCATACCCAATAGACGCCAGGGAGAGGTTTTTTAATGTAAATGTGTGAAACAGGTTGATGAATCTTGATGAGGTATAAAAAACATCATTAGAAGGTTATGGTGATGTAAATGTATCTGTATTTAAGAATTTGAATTCAATGAGAATTGAAAATTCAAATTAGTTAAAATGGGATTTTTATGTTTCTAAATCAATCAAAGAAACACATTTATCCCCTCATAAAAAGGTTTATGAGATTGAAGCACGAGATAAAATTTATGAATCATAAAATTATATTAAAATAAAAGTTAGAAATTCTTATATATCTAATGTAATGATCAAGTATACTGTTGTACTTTAAAAAAACTGTGCAATGCTAGGGGAAGAGTACTTTGTTATAATTTTGACAAAACATGTAATATTTTATTTTTTGAAAAAGGAAAATGTTTCTTTAATTAAAAATAATAAACATTATTTTAAAACAAAGACTAATACTTCTTCTTTCCCACATTTGAAAACTTCCTTCAGAAATGATCCAAGGAAGAAGGAGACTAAAAACACATATGCAGTATATTATTATTTTTTTTTTTTTTTTTTTTTGCAGTCCATAATTAATATACTTATGAATCTATTCATATAAACCAATATAAATAAAAAAGAACTAAAAAAAGAATATTAAAGAAAAAGGGTATAAGAAACATTAAAAAAATCTAATAGGATCTTTATTTGCTAATAAAAAATTAGATAGGATTTGTTAATGCTTATCATTTCCTATTCAAAATAAAGCAATAATTTGTATCTAATACACCTCACTCACAACACCTACCCAAAAAAGAAAAACTCATTTCCGCCTCCCCAAAACTCTTTCCCTACTCCTAGAAATTAGGCAACAATTCGTAACTGATCTTCCCACTTGTGACCCACCCTCCAGCACCTCATCTTCCTCCATCAAAAAAAAAGAAAAAAACTAAAAAATTATAATATTCAATTAAAAAAGGATGTAATGGAGTATGAAAGTTAGATAATTATCTAATTGGCCTATAACAAAGCAAACATCAAATATATGTACATATACACATATATATACATATATACACAAACACACACATATATATGTAATATAATTTTCCTTTAAAAAAGAAAGTCATGTAATACTTTTTAAAAAAAACTAGATAATTAAAAGAATGACATATCCAAATATATTTTGATGTATTCATTAGTTTCAATTCCAGTATCTACAACTCAAAGTTCAACAAAAATAATCATATAAATAAAAAAAGGTTAGTAGTTATAATTAGGAGGTATACTATAATTTATCCCAAAATACACAAAAAGTACTTGATCATTAAATTGATATCTGGCCACAAAAATCCAATCTTTTAACAAATGGAAACACATAAAAAAGAGAAAGAAAGAAAAAAGAATTACATTAGTTCTTTATGAAATTATATTTAAATATAAAAAGGATAGTCCAAGAGAAAAAAATAAAAGAATGGCAGAGGAAAAATTTTCAATTTGTAATACACAGAATTATCACTCATGAAATGGAAGATTAAAAGATGACGAATAGAGAAGTCATATAGAGAATGCTTTGCTGATGAAAAATATCAGCGGTGTGGGAATTTGGTATCAGAAGAAAAGTCAATTTAAAAAGAATTATGTTTAACGTCAACTTATAAATACTAATATAGGACATAATTCCAAATATTGTAAAATGTTTAAAATGCTTACACCTATAAATAATAGGGCTAGCATCGGTTGTCAACAAAAATCAAACCTCTTTCATTGATTTATTATGTCTCTTGTATTATTTTTCAAATTTTAAAAATATTTATGCATAATAGGGAAAGCATTAGATATATTAAAAAAATAAATCCAAAAAATTTTTGGATGGGAAGAAAAAATGAGAAGGTGTCTACGTGGCAAGTCATATGTTATATTTTTTTTCTTGCCAATATTTCATATTTATTTTTTTAATACATTTTAAAATATTTGTAGTGTTTCAACTACAAATTAAATTTTTTGGAAATCAAAATTTTTGAATTTATTTTATTAGATTAACTTGCTTCTTGCATGATTTTCAAATCATCAGCGAATAAAATTTTAGTATCAAATTAAAACTCCTCAATTATCATTATGAAATTAAACTCTTTAATTTTTATATATATTAAATTCAAATATTATCTCTTTTTTTAAAACTAAATTTGCATTTTCTTTTTTTTCTGAATTTCGAAAATTAAAATTTTCAAATTTATTTTTTATTATAATTTTAAAAATATTGTAGTATTTTACTGCAAATTAAATGTTTTGGAAATTAAATTTTTCAATTTTATTTTATTGGATTAACTTGCTTCTTGCAAGATTCTCAAATCATGAGCAAATAAAATTTTATTATCAAATTAAAACTCTCCAATTATCATTATCAAATTAAAACTCTTTAATTATTATCTACATCAAATTTATTATTATCTCTTTTTTTGAATTAAATTTTTTTAATTTATTTTTGCATTTTCCTTTTTTATAAATTTCAAAAATTAAATTTTTCATATTTATTTCTTTAATATTTTAAAAAATTATTGTAGTTTTCGGTTAAAAATTAAATTCTTTGGAAATTAAAGTTTTTGAATTTATTTTATTACATTAACTTGGGTCTTGCAAAATTATGAATTAATGAGCAAATAAAGTTTTATTATCAAATTAAAACTCTTTAACTATTATCTATATCAAATTCAATATTATCTCTTTTTTAAAATTAAAATTTTCAAATTTATTTTCGCATTTTCTTTTTTTATGAATTTCATAAATTAAATTTTTTTGAATTTATTATTTTAATATATTTAGAAATGTCGTAGTTTTTCGGCTACAAATTCAATTTTTTGGAAATTAAAGTTTTTTAATTTATTTTATTAGATAAATTTTTATTAGATTAACTTGCTTCTTGAAGAATTCTCAATCATCAGCAAATAAAATTTTATTATCATATTAAAACTCTTTAATTATTATATATATCAAATTCATCATTATCTCTTTTTCTTAAATTAAAATTTTCGGATTTATTTTCATATTTTTTTCTTAATTTCAGAAATTAACTTTTTGGATTTATATTTTTAATATATTTAAAAAAAATTCTAGCTTTTCGGCTGCAAGATTAAATTTTTTCGAAATTAAAATTTTTGAATTTATCTTATTAGATTAATTTTTATTTGATTAACTTGCTTCTCGCAGGATTCTCAAACCATGAACAAATAAAGCTTTATTATCAAATCAAAACTCTTCAATTATCATTATCAAATTAAAACTCTTTAACTATTATCTATATCAAATTCATTATTATCTTTTTTTTATAATAGAATATTCATTAACTATTTTATATTTTTTATAGTCATAAACTATTTTTCTGGAAATAGCCATGAAATATTTTTTTACCTCTCAAATATAGAAATTTATTAAAATAGTTCATGGCTATATTTAAGAAGTCAAAAATATTTCATGGCTATTTCGATGAAAAAATAGTTCATGATTAGAAAAAGATCAAATATGTACTATAAACAGAAAAGCAAAAATATTTCTTGGTTAAAAGAATATAAAAATAAAGTTTATGGTTGTAAATAGAAATGTTAAAATAATTCATGGATATTTATAACTAATTTCTATAATATAATATAATATAATAATAATAATAATAAAGCGTAAGTTTCAAGCATGAGAAATTAGCTTTCTATACCCAATAACTATTTTTACTTTTCTATGCATAGCCAAAAAATTTTTAAAAACATTAATATCCAAAAACTATTTTTAAACTTACATTCATACCAAAAAATTATTTTCAAACTTGCAGGCATAACAAATTATGTCGTATATAGCTATTTTTAGCCAAATTTTAACACGTCCCATTCACATGACCGTTTAATAAAGGAAATGGATGTGGATCTTTTAATCGGGTAATGTGTCTTTTAAATAGGTTGACGCATGTGTTTTCAAATCCTTTTATATTATTTTATAAAAAATTCTAATCCAACAACTTAGATAGAAAAAAAATGCTATTTATTAAATGGTTACCTGTATTAGGCGTGTTAAAATTCGGAGTTGCTAGACTCATTTTTTAATACAAATAAACACCTTAAATTTTAATATTATTAGCCTTTAAAAATATTTTATTTATTTATTAGTCATAATTATTATATTTTATTTATTTTATTTATCTTTGTGCAAATTTCTAAAAAAAGAATGGAAAATAAAGATTCCATATTAAATTTGGTAAAGGGAAGAAAGAGTGCGCATGGTCATTGGGCAAGTGAAGATAAAAAATAATAATAAAGCATATTACCTACTGCAGTATTTGAATCCTTTAAGGATTAGGATTTTAGTTGAATCCTTTAAGGATTAGGCTTTTGCTTCTCTTTTTTCTATATATAGAAGAGCCACACAAGAAGGGTGGGGAGAAGATCAAGAAAAAAAAAGGAGAGCTGTTGGGGAGAGGGGGGAGGGGACAGCAGCTGTGCAAGCGACTGCCCGAGCTACAACGAGAGAAAAAAAAGTAGCCGCAAGACGGCCACAATTTGAAGCAGCAAATCTAAGAAGCAGCAGCGAAAAATTATTTGGAAGAAAAAGCCATGATCTACAAATTTTTTCCTTCTTTCCCTTTTAAACATGAACTAATTTTCTTTTTAGAATGTTGATGAAACCCTAGCCATGTAACTTTGATTTATTCTATTTTAGGAGATTTATTATATTATTTATGTGATTGCATATCTTGTGATGTTTCTTAGTTTGATGCAATTAATTCTTTGCGATTGTTCTTGTAGAATAAATTATTTGGGTTAATTGATATTTTTATGCATGCTTAATTCTTTTAGTCTTGAGTATGAGAGATATGTGATTTTTACAAGTATACTGTGGGTTTTAGAATTGAATAGTTTATGCTAATTTTAGATGATTTATATCATAGAATTGAATAAGTCATGCTAATGGTTAGATGAGTTATGTCATGCATTTAAACACAATATATTTCTTTAGTGAATCGAAGCTTATAGCCTAGATCACCACATAAAGGTCTAATCTTTTCTCCTAAGTAAAATTAAATCACTGTTTTATATAGGCTGGTGGTAGATTCAAGATTCTAAATCATCTCTTTGGTTAAGCTCTTATTATTTTAATTTAGTTATTTTATTTTATTAGTTTTTACTTAATTTAGTAATAATTTTTAGATAATAAAATTTCAATGTTCTTTTTATAAAATTAATTTACAAATATAGTAATTTAAGTAGTTAAGCCTTTCTCTGTGGTTCGATACCCTGATACTTCCGTATTACATTGACCTTGTGCACTTGCAAGTATTGAGTTTAAAACTTAGTTAAAAAAATCCCGACCAAGTTTTCGGCGTCGTTGCCGGGGAGAGGTTAAATTAATTACTTTTACTATTGTCTCCTAAATTTGTTAGTATTTTTTTATTTTATTTTACTTTTATTATTCTTAAAAAAAAATTAGTTTGTTCTCTTAGTTGTTTTCATTTTTTATTATTATATTTTTTCTTTTATTTAGTATTTTATTCTTCATTATTATTTGCAGTAATTTTTTTTCTTTCTTTAAGTTGTCTCTTGTGAGGTTAAAATGGCTGAGAATCCACAAGCATTAAGGGAGTATTTTGTTCCTAACACTTATAACTCACCAATAGGTAATAGGCTACCTAAAATTAAGGCTAATCACTTTGAAATTAAAGCTTCTACTATTCAAATGCTACCATCTTTTTATGGGCTTGATTCCAAAAATCCTTATAAACATATTGATGAGTTTTTAGAAATTCGCTCAACTTTTAAACTGCCTAATGTTAGTGATGATGCTATTAGATTGTGCATTTTTCCTTTTTCTCTTAAGGATAAGGCTAAACATTGGTTGCACACATATGAGAGAATAGGTACTTGGGCTGAGATGTCTAGGGAATTTCTGAAAAAATATTTTCCTATGGGTAAACTTACAAGATTAAGGAGAGAGATCACTACTTTTTCCCATTAAAATAATGAACAATTTCATGAGAGTTGGGAGAGATTTAAAGAACTTCTTCGTAGTTGCCCTCACCATGAAGTCCCTAAATGGCAGCAAATACAAAGTTTTTATTCAGGACTAGATGAGAGAAATCACCAAATGGTTGGTTCCTCTTGTGGTGGTACCTTTCTTCATAAAACTGCAGATGAGGCGTGGGATTTATTTGAAAATTTGAGTGATAATTCACAACAACACGCCACATCCTCACGTATAGGTAAATAGGAAATAGAAGAATGTATGAAGTTTCTCAAGATGTTGATCTTTCTGTGGAAGTTGATGCTTTATCTAAAAAATTTGATCAATTATTAGCTCTGAATACATTGCCTACTAATTCTCCTAATATACAAGGTGTTTGTGCAATTTGCTCTAGTCCTTCTCATGTTATCTATGACTGTCCTAGTGCTTTACTATTTCCAGAATTTGTGCAGGAATAAGTCAATGTAGCCCAAGGATTTCAAACAAGTACAATCCAAGCTGGAGAAATCATCCTAATTTCTCCCGGAGGCAACAAATAGAGGAAAGTCAATTGGACCCGCAACAATATCAACAAAACAAACAATCTGGTACGACTACTCCCCCTGGTTTTCAATCTCAAAGGTATGTACCCCCTCACCCTTCTCAAAGTGGAAACTCTATGTTTGAAGAAAAAGTCTTATCTGCTTTGAAAGGCCTAAAAGCAATGACACAAATTGTAAACTCACACACTCAATCTATTGCTAAGCTAGAAACTCAAATAGGGCAACTAGCTAATGCAGTAAGTAGAAGAGATGAAGGTAAGCTTCGTAGTCATCCAATAGAGAACCCTAGAGTTAATTATCACGAGCAAGCTAAAGCTGTAATTACTCTTAGAAATGGGAAGTTGGTAGATAATAAAGTAGGGGAACCTATTAAAGATGATAAGTTTAATGAACAGGAAATCGAGAGAATTGATATTATGACTAAAATTGAAAGAAAGTTAGAGAAGGAACTAGCTTCTTCCTCTAATCCTAAAACTCTAGAATCATCTCGTACGGCTTCATATAAACCAAAGGTTCCTTATCCACAAGCTTTATTGCCACTCCCATATCTTAGAAAGGATAATAAAAGGGAAGATACTTTAGAAACTCTCAAACAAGTTAAAATTAATATTCAACTTTTAGAGGTTATTACGCAAGTTCCATCCTATGCAAAATTTCTTAAAGCATATACTTTTAAAGAAAATATAAAAGCAATGTTTCTAAGAAAATCTTCCTATCTGAACAGGTGAGCTCCGTTTTGCAATATAACACTCCACCTAAATATAAAGATCCTGGTGTCCCTACTATCTCATGTCTTATTGGTAATCATAAAATAGATAGGGCGCTCCTAGATTTAGGTTCTAGTGTTAACTTGATTCTTTACACTGTTTATGAAGAGTTGGGATTAGGAGAATTGCAACCAACTGATATTACTTTGCAACTAGCTGATAGGTCTATCAAAGTACCTAGGGGAAGGATAGATGATGTACTTATTCAAATTGATAAAGGTGTCTTCCCTGTAGACTTTGTAGTCCTAGATATGGAACCTGGTAGATCTTCTCAGAATCATATCCCCATTATTCTAGGTCGTCCTTTGTTGGCTACTGTTGATGCCACTATTAATTGTAGAACTGGGGTTATGGATGTCTCTGTGATGAATATGAGGGTTAGATTAAATATTTTCAAAACTTCTTCACAACCTTCTATGGAAGATGATTCTGATTGTTATTTGGTTGATGTAATTGATGAATTAATTGAAGAAACTCTACCTCTAATGTGTTCAAAAGAACATACTTCTATTGAGAAAGAAAACCTAATGTACAATGAGGATGCTAATTCTAACCTTGCTTGCATTGCTCCATTAGAAAATTCTTCTTGCATTGTGAATCATGAGCCTAACATGAGAGAAATAGATCCTAGCTGAATGCAAAGAATTAAGGAGTCTAGCTGAAGACTTTAAAATTAGTGCTTTTAGGAGGCAACCCAAATTTTATTTTGTTTTTTATTTTTTTTATTTTTATTTTTATCTCACTTGGGTGTTTTTTTTGTATGGTAATACACAACATATCATTATCATGGAGATTACAGAGATGATCTACTACCCTTCTGAACATGCACTAATATTGCCTTTTCTACCAGGTTGTGTTGTTCTTCTCTTTATCTCTTCTCTACTCCTGTCATTCTTTTATCATATTGTGGACAATGTAGGGTCTAGGTGTGGGGGAGAAGATTCTTTTATTCTTGTGTCAATTATTTTTTTTTTTCATTTTTCTCGTATTTTTGTTCAATTTTTGTTAATTTTTTTAATTTTATGTTATTATTTTTTTCCATTATTTTGAGAAAAAACCAAAAAAAATATGAGTTCACTTAAAAAATGATTCTTTTTTAGTTACTTTAAAAATGTCTTGAATATGTTGAGAAAAGTACTTGTTCTTAATTAGAGTGACAGACTTATGTTCTATTTCTGTTATAACTTTTGCATGACTTACACTTGAGCACATGAGTTATTGTTAGTGTTTAATAAATCCTTTACATTATTTTTGAGTTGCATAAAGTTGATGAATCTCTTCCCTATATTCTCGAACTTACTTGAGTACCTCTTGAGGCGAAATAGAAAGGTTTTCCTGATTTGACTCAGAGACGACGGTCATAGGCCTTCTTTAAATCGTTTATGTCTTTCAAGCTTACCAAATCGCATGATTTTTACCTTAGTACCCTTTTGAGCCTTAAATGTATCTCTTTCTTTAAAATACTTAAATATTAACCCTTAATCTTGTAGAGAGCTTAATGCAAACTTCTAACTTGTGCTTCAATGATGAGTTATTATTTTTGTGTCATGGAAAGAGAATAAGTCATTTTGACAAAAGGGAGAAGGAAAAGGAAAAAAAACTTGTTGTGATGAAAAAATAAATGTATTGAGCTAAAAAAAAAGAAAAAGGAAAGAAAAGTTGATACATGTTTATTACAAGTCATAAACTGCAAAGAAGAAAAAAATTAAAGAGGCCCGAATTTGTGGATACAAAAAAAAAAAAAAAAGGGGGCCTTAAATGATGAAATTTTGAGAAAAAGGAGATGATAGTTGGTGAATGTATTAATTGAAAAGAAAAAGGGAAAGCAAAAACAAAGTTAGAAAGCTGTCGAAATTTTAAAGTATCCATATTCTTTGCAAGCTCTCTTTTCTTTGAATTTGAGTTCCCTACCTTCATTTGTTAACCAACACCCTAATCTTACATTACAGGCTTTAATGTCCTTCCTGATCTGAGTTGAATTTGAGAATCCTTGATTAATAGAGAGAAGGTACAAAGAGTGAGTCTATGGAATGAACTCTTGTTGAGATTTGTCTTCTATGTGCAATTTGAAAACCTTGTTTAGCATTTATTTTTACCCTCTCTTATGACCACGATCATACCTTACACAAGTCTTGCATTAGTTATGGGAGATAATTGAATGTTTGTTTGTTAACTTGAGATTGAAAAAAAGAAGAAGAGTGCTTGTCTTGATAAGTTTGAGATATTGATGAAGGGTTCTTAATTTGAGATTATTCTATATCTTTTCGAAAGTTTGTTCTTTATTTGACTTTGTGGGTTTATCATCTGCAAACCCTCACGAGATCATACTCGTCCACTAGGGGGAACTTAGAGGTTTAAAGGGCTTGTTGCACATGCTAAGTACAATCGTGAGTCCTACGAAAGTGGCTAGTTAGTTTTTCTTTTTGTTTTTTAATTTTTGCTTGAGGACTAGCAAAATTTAGGTGTGCGGGAGTTAATAGAGTCGTTTTTTAGTACAAATAAACACCTTAAGTTTTAATTATTAGCCTTTTTAAAAATATTTTATTTATTTATTAGTCATAATTATTATATTTAATTTATTTTATTTATCTTTGTTCAGATTTATAAAAAAAAGAATGGAAATGAAGATTCCATATTAAATTTGGTAAAGGGAAGAAAGAGTGCACATGGTCATTGGGGAAGCGAAGATAAAAAATAATAATAAAGCATATTACCTACTGCAGTATTTGAATCCTTTAAAGATTAGGATTAGAACTTTAGTAGAATCCTTTAAGGATTAGGATTTTGCTTCTTTTTTTTCTATAAATAGCAGAGCCACACAAGAAAGGTGGGGAGAAGATCAAGAAAAAAAAAAGAGGAGAGCTACTGTGGGAGACAGCAACAGCTGTGCAAGCAGCTGCCCGAGCTGCAATGACAGGAAAAGAAAAGTAGCCGCAAGACGGCCACAATTTGAAGCAGCAAATCTAAGAAGCAGCAGTGAAAAATTATTTGGAAGAAAAAGCCATGATCTACAAATTGGTTCCTTCTTTCCCTTTTAACCATGAACTAATTTTCTTTTTAGAATGTTTATGAAACCTTAGCCATGTAACTTTGATTTATTCTATTTCAGGAGATTTATTATATTATTTATGTGATTACATACCTTGGGATGTTTCTTGGTTTGATGCAATTAATTCTTTGTTATTGTTCTTATAGAATAAATTATTTGGGTTAGTTGATATTTTTATGCATGCTTCGCTCTTTTAGCCTTGAGTATGAGAGATATGTGATTTTTGCATGTATATTGTGGGTTTTAGAATTGAATAGTTCATGCTAATTTTAGATTATTTATGTCATAGAATTGAATAAGTCATGCTAATGGTTAGATGGGTTATGTCATGCATTTAAACACAATATATTTCTTTAGTGAATCGAAGCTTGTAGCCTAAATACCACATAAAGGTCTAATCTTTTCTCCTAAGTAAAACTAAATCATTGTTATATAGGCTGGTGGTGGATTCAAGGCTCTAAATCATCTCTTTGGTTAAGCTCTTATTATTTTAATTTAGTTATTTTATTTTATTAGTTTTTACATAATTTAGTAATAATTTTTAGATAATAAAAGTTCAATGTTCTTTTTATAAAATTAATTTAGGAAGATAATAATTTAAATAGTTAAGTCTTTCTCTGTGGTTCGATACCCTGATACTTCTGTATTTTATTGATCTTGTGCACTTGCAAGTATTGGGTTTAAAACTTAGTTAGAAAAATCCCGACCAGTCAGAGACTACCACATATTATATAATTTGTTATGTATGCAATTTTAAAAATATTTTTTGGGTATGAATTTTAAAAGAAAATTTTGGCTATACATAGAAAAGTAACAATAGTTATTGGGTATGAAAAGCTAATTCCTCTTAAAAATAAATCTTTAAAAAACGTAAGCTCCCATCCTTAAAAAAGGAAGATTAACATGTCACTTCCACTTCCTTATAGCGATGATATCACTGCGCTTAGTATGCCTTTAGCTCTCTGACTTCGACGCACTGAGACTAAATATAACACTATTTTTTAATTCAAAAAAAATTATGACACTATTTTCTAATCTTTTCATTCGAAAATGGAGAAGAAAAATAAACTATAATTTTATTGGAGAGCCCATAAAAACAACCTTAAAAAATGACATACAATTCATCAAATAAACACATGGTTTGAAAGTAAATCAATAAGAAACAATTAAACGATTTTCCTTGTTTACACTTGTTTTTTTAAAGTAAATCATAAACAAATTTATAGTTTAGCATGTGTAGAAGCTAACACATTGAAAAGGGAGCAGTTTATTCTTTGATATTCTTTGAGGACTGCGGAGTTTTTTTCTGGGTTGGGCCTAGCTTTTTAAAATGGGTACTAAAGAAGCCCATTTTTTTTAATTTTGGATCAGGCCATAACTCACAATGGTTGTGCGTTATCTTTGATGATAACGCACAACCATTGTGAGTTGTCAGATAATTATGCCTTCTTCACTAATCAGCCCATGTGAGCGATAACGCACAACCATTGTGCGTTATGATTAGGCAATAACGCACACTCGTTGTGCGTTATCAGCCACGTAATTTTTCTATTTTTTATTTTTTTATTTATTATTTTTTAATGAAATTTTTTTGTTTTTAATGAAAATTTCTTTTGGGAAAACTTATAATTGTATTTTTTTTTTTAAATTTTTTTTAATGAATTGTTTTTTTTTTTTAATGAAAATTTCTTTTGGGAAAACTTATAATTGTATAATTATTTTAAAAGACTGTATTTATTATATTTAACTTATTTTAAGTGTATTTATGATGATACTATTTATATTGTTTTCTTGGAAAATATATTTAACCCTTAACCATTTCATCTCAAGTTATTTGAATAAGTAAAACTAAAGATATTGTAAAATTTTAGAGCAATGATGTAGTAAATAGAAGAAATTGAAAGAAAATTTTCATTAATAGAAACATGTTTTATTACAACAATTTCAAGAAAATGTCAAACTTATACATTGCTCGGTTCGGGGTTATTACAATTTTTTCTATTATGTCAAGGCATGCGACATCTGCCACATCTTGGGGGAGAATCCGGATTTCTATAATCCATTTCCCCCTGAAATCGCTTGCCCTGTTTCCTACCCCGTTCCTTTTTCAAGTTTGGAGGATAAAATGTTAAATTAAAAGGAACATCCCTCCAAAAGTTCTCACTCAAGAACGGATGAAAATTCGCTTGGTAAGGTCTTCTGTATATTTGTCGTGAATATATCTCCGGCACATAAGTATATGTTCTTGACCTATTTTCTCTACACACTGCAAGAACATGAGAACAAGGCAATGTATATGTTTGTCATTTTCCGCAACTACATGATTTATTATTTAGCCACAATGTATAAACGTTGTTGCCCGTACCAGAAACCCGGATTGGAGATTTGACCATGTATATTCCCTCTCGCGGATTATAAGTTGTAACTTTGTGTTCTCTTGATTTCATTTCAATCCGCAAGAACTTGTCAAAAATTCGAGTTGGAAATGGATGCACACAATTTTCAGCCTCTTCACGGTGTTGGTGAAAGTACTTAACTAGTTTGTTGAATATTAGTTCAACCAGGGCTTTTAAAAATAGAACCCTAGCTTTCTTCAACACACTGTTAAGTGCTTCAGAAATGTTGGTTGTCATGATACCGCGTCTGTGACCGCCATCAAGTAAATATAAGCATCAACATTTCTTTCTTGAATCTCTTTCATTACACAGTCAAATTTCAATTGTTTTGTTTCTGTTTCGGCCTGCCACATCAAGCTTTTTAGGTTTATTTTCTTAAAAGTCTTGTTGAAATTTGCTCGAATGTGGCGTAAACAAAACCGGTGAACTGCAAATGGTGGTTGCCACAAAGGTTAACTTTGAATAGAAGAGAAAATACCTTTGTGGCGATCAGAAATAAGGCATACGTGGCGATTTTTAACAATGTATTCTCGCAAGTTTTTAAGGAACCAATTCCAACTCTCGGAGGATTCCTTATCAACAATTGTAAAAGCAAGTGGGAACAAGTGATTATTTGCATCCCACGTACTTGCAATTAATAGCATGCCCTTGTATGGTCCCCTTAAGTTTGTTCCATCCACAGAAATCATCGGCCGGCAATATGAAAATCCGTCTATATATGGCGAAAAACACTAGAAAACAAATTTGAAAACATAATTAGGGGGACTGCTTGTTCTGTGATGCAAAAATTCGTATACAGTCCCCGGGTTTAAATCCTGTACAGCTTGTAAGTATTTAGGTAAAATATTGAAGGTTGTATTCCAGCTACCAAAAACCCTCTCGATGGCAAATTTTCAAGCATACCATACCCCTTGTAAATACAGCCCGTTTGAAACAATACCTGCACTTCTTGAATGATGTTCGACATCTCAGGATCGTTGGCAACTAGGTATGATATAGACATTGATATAAATTTTGAAGACAAGTTTCTGTGCTTGTTTTGTTCAATCTGTATAAGGCATGTGTGTTCTTTTACGAATCTGGTTATTTCTCACCGATTGTGCGTGGCTTTCTTTTTTATACGGATGTACCATGAACAGTAATTATCGTTACTGTGATGGTAACATCTTGTGGTCCATGTATCAATCTTACTTTTCAAAACTCGGTATTCACCTCCCACACTGATAGAGTACTTACGAACTGCACTTATTGCTGCACTTTATCAACGAATCTCATGCCTAACTATATGTCAGTCATGGAGTCGTTCCAATCGAGTAATCGGACGGTACCAGATTCTACGAGGTCATCTATAGGAGAACCCGAGCCCATATCTAGGAATGCTCCAGAATGTGTGTAGTCATACCTAGCACTGCTGAACCATTGGCTGCTCTCCCATTGTTGCACTATGTTTTCAGTTATCGGGTTGACAGGATTTACAGGGTTCAGGGGAGTTTGGAACTCTCCTTCTTCCTGGTCATTTTCATCATTCGATTTAGATTGACTAGAAACGGCATCATCTCCGTCCGATCCGTCAACCTCATCGTTATCATTATTGACGGTACTGTACAACATAGACGGTTCATCAGAAACCATCTGTGTTACCGCCATAATATGTTTTGGCAAAGTTGTTGTATTTCCATCGTGTGTATTTGGAATATTTTGTTGCTGGATATGCTCGAATTCAACAAGAATATGAATCCCTTCCTTCGCTAGGTGGAGTGGAATAGTCCATAGATAACGCATTTCCTCATTGTTGTTCATGCTATATAAATTAAAGTAAAACATATGATGCACTTCGTAGTATGAAGGCACCCTCATTGTCATTCGAACATTCCAGAGATTGGGATCCATATCTCGGTATTTCAATATTTTTTTTACTAGTTCGGCATGTGAAATCATTCGGTTCGTTGGCAATGTCCAACTTTTTCGAATTGTTCTAGTAAAATAGGGACCATATGCATCCCTTGCAATTTTAGAATTCCAAAATAGCATCACTCTAACAGGGTTGATTGCTTCCATTTTAAAATGATTTAACTATAAGTGTTTATGGAGGATGAAATATGAAGATGTTTAGAACTTTGTGAATTGAAAAAGAATGAATGGATTGTGAGGGGAGAGAAGTTGTATATGCTGTAAGAAGTGTTTTATAGATGGAGAGAAGAATGAATGGATGTATTTATAAAGTTTTAATGGTTTAGGGTGCCGAGAGTGAAAAGGAAAAGGATGACTGAAAAGTAATTAGTTGGATGAATTATTGTCCTTGGATGAGCTAGATTCACGGGATGAGCTCAGTTGGATGAATTATTGTCTTGGGAAGAGCTAGTATGAGTGACTTATTATACTGGGGTGTGCGTTATCTTAAGATAACGCACAACAATTGTGCGTTATCCTTGAAGATAACACAAAACTGTTGTGCGTTATGTTCAGTACCTTTTTTTTTTTCCAGTAAAAATTTTTTTCCGTTATCTTCTGAAATTTTTTTTTCTTCAGTAAATTTTTTTCTTTTACATATTTTCCCGGTTTTTATTTTTTCCTTTTTTAAACCAATTAAAAGATTTGTTAAAATGCAAAATATTAATTTTCCCCGCTTTTAGTTTTTTTTTCCTTTTTCAAACAAAATTAAAAATGTTATTGTTAAAATGTACAATATGAATTTTTCGGTTTCTACCTAAACCAAAATAATCAATAATTAAGATACGTAAAACAAATAAATCAATAATATAAACATGAACTGAATACTTTATATAGAAATTTAATTTACATATAATTGGCGATGAAAACTAGAAAAAATATTAATTATAACTAAGGCCAGTCGGATGGCGTGAACCTCGTAGTCTTCTTACCAACACGATGCCCGAATCCGTAATGTTGTACACCATCCATGTCATCTACCCGCTCCTCTTTATCAGACGAAGATTCCTGCGATATAGGCTGATGCGGTGTAGATGAACCGGTTGTGCCTAGAAGAGGGGGTGCATGAAACCCGGAAAACCCGAAAGATGTAGAATGTGGTGCTTGAAATGAGGCAAATCCTAAACCGGGAGGGGGAGGCATCTGCGATGTCCTGGATCCACTAGGAAGTGACTAGGAAGCTGGCGTCGAACCCAAACTAAAAGAAGGTATATCTAAGTTCGAGTTGGGTCAACAGTCGGTTGTCCACCTCCAGATCCCTCACCCTTCTCCACTTCTTCATGCCTGGGGTCGACATGTTCGTGCATGTGTAGAAAAGGCAGTACATGAGGGCTTCCACCGCCTGTTCCACGACCAGGCTATCTGCGAGTGCCCCTCTTAACTCCACGAACACCCCGTTCCAATACGTGCCCCCGGGATAGTGACGCGATGGTTGAATAGGAAACGTCTGCTGGATATCGTGTTGTGATGGAGTGCAGCCCAAGGTACCACCGATAGAGACAATGCATCTCTGAATAATCGTCTGCACTTTCTTCACGAACACAGCCATCTGTGAAGGAACAGTAGGTGGTTGATGTATAACCACTGAAGCCATATCATCCACCTCCTGCATCATGGAAGTCTAAACAAATAAATAAATAAATAAATAAAACCCTAAATAAATTAACTAATTAAACTGTTAGAATTAAACATAAATAACTGAAATGCATAAGAATATTTTAACTAAAAACAATATTTATTTGGAGAACTTACCATCATCCGTCTGTTCACACCGGCAGGCTGATATTCACGCGAACTAGTATCACAGTTAGCTGGACTGCCGATGTAAACCCGTGTGATACCCCTATACCATCTGATGTACTCGTCACTGGGGTATGACAACACCTCGGAAGCTATAGCAGGGCCATCCCTCACGCGAAGTCGCCACTAGTAACAGGCCTCGATGTGACTAGCATGTTGTGTCCCCCAGTATGTGTGTTCATTCCTCCTAAGCTGGATCTAGTGCAGGTCCAGATGAGTATCACATGCATCTGGAACCATCTAAGCCCGTGCAAACTGGCGCATCACACACCCAGGATAGTGGTACTCCACTATCTCATAACAGATGAGCGGGACCTCTGCCCACCACATGTCAGATGGAACCAGAGCACGTTCAAGATAAGGTAGCCATATAAACTATCAAGTCAAAATCCAAAATGAATAAAAATTTAAGTGCATAAAAAAATCTCAATTAATTACAAATAATACAAAATATTGTAAAGCGAACCTAATCAGATGGCATGAAATCTAACTGGTCCATGTAGGTCACGAGAGGGTGCATGGGCAGTTGGCTATAGTCAAAGAATGTGCACCATATAGCACCAAGAGGAGCAAGAGGGTCGGCCTGAATATCCGTAATCAGATGAGGCCGCAATGCAGGTATACGCGACCACCCCCAAATCTGTACTAAGACTAAAACCCTCCCCCCAATCTGTCATGTACCCCCCAAAGCTGCCGTGCACAACTGCCTATACAAAAATCCAAGTACGCAGCTACCCCAGCTGTATGTCCTGATAGCATCAAATCCTCTAATAAACTGAGGTAGCGCACATGAACCAAATTCTCGGAGAAGTCGGGAAGCATATGTCCGCCAATGAGTAAGAAAATAAATCCACGAGCACGCAGGATTAGATCATCATCGGTCTCTGGACCGGTAAACGCTCTCAGGATCCATGCTTCCAAAGGTTCCCTCTTCACTTTGTATCCAGAAAAGTAGTTGAGAGACAACCGCACACCAAGAAGTCTCTCGATAAGCTCAATCCAGTACTGTTTGGGGTTTACACTCCAACTAGGGCCGGTAACGGCCATACCGTCTATCCTTAAACCCTACAGTCTCGGTACATCCTATAGTGTTATTGAGACTTCACCACACGTCAGGTGAAATGTGTGAGTCTCTGGTCTCCACCGCTCTACCAATGCGATAATAAGTGCGTGGTCCAACACAATGTAACCACATCTAAAGATTCCCCCCCAACCCAATGCCGTCAATAAGCTCCACCAACCTACGGGGAGCCATACTGTAGCACTGGAATAGGTTCCGCCCAAAACACCTACCTAAAGATCAGTATAACACGTCTCGTGGTCCCCACTCCAGATCAAACCAGATCGGTGCTCGTGCTGTCTCGATAAAACATCAGAGACAATGGGCCCCGAATGCACGTGCGCTGGCACTTGTTTCATCTACATTATTTATAGTTTGAGATACTGTCAATATCTATATGTTAAAAGTAAGAATTTTTAAATAAATTCTAACTCCAAACTCTTTAAGGTGTGTTCTTTATAGTAAACTTCATTTTAGGGTTTTAGGTTTGATTGATTTTTAGCATATCAAATTTAGTGTTTTTAGGGTTTTCAGAGTTTTTAATTTTTATAATTTATAGTTAATTATTAAGAATATTAATATTTAAGTGTTATTACGGTTTACGGTTATAAAGTCTATAGTTTTACAGTTTAATGTTTACAAATATCATTTTTAGGGTTTACTATAGTAAAATTTAGAGTTTTACGGTTTAATGTTTAAAACAATAAGATTTTAAAGTTTTTAAGGTTTACTATTACATAATTGACAGTTTTACGATTTAATGTTTAAAATATTCAGATTTTCATTTTTTTTTAGGGTTTATGTTACAAAGTTTACATTTTTATAGTTTATTGTTTAAAATATTAAGATTTTAAGGCAAGAGGGATTACTGTTACAACATTGACAATTTCACAGTTTAATGTTCAAAATATCAATTTTAAGGTTCTTGGGGTTTATTAGGGTTTACTATTGCAGAGTTTCTAGTTTTATTTTTTAATGTTTCAAAAATCAATTTTAAGGGTTTTTAAAGTTTTTATCATATACCCTGTAGAATTTTAATATTATGATTTTGGCTTTTTCAGGTTTACTGTTAAAATGTTTATAGTTTTACAGTTTAATGTTTGATGTAAAATTTTGTTTTTTAATTTTAATAATAGATTTTTAAGTTTTCTATTATTTAAAGTTTAGAATTTTAAAATTTTTAAGGTTACTTATAGTATATTTTATAAGTAAGTATTTTACTACTTCATAAATTTACTATTACGGTTTTAGAGTTTAAATAAAAGTATTAATTACTAAACTATAAATTTCAAAGTATCGGTTCTACTATTTAGAAAAAAAAAAACTAACATATGAGAAAAATACCAAATTACAGGTTCCCATCTTTTCTACTCAAAAATTTATACGAAATATGCAAAATGATTATCTAAATAATTAAAAAAAATCAAATAATCATAAAGTAAAGTAAACAATTAAACCCTAATTATCCAAATAAATTCATTAAAATAATATATCACCCTAAGATCACTTTTTAAATGCAAAAAATAATTATATACATAAAATTATCAAATTTGTACAAATTAATTAATAACAACAATTTTAAACATAAATCCAAACCCCACTTTCATAAAAAATGAAATATTTCAAATTAACAAATAAAATTCATAAAAATGATTAACAAATAACAAATAACAAACCCAAACACACAATAATTAAACTTAATAAATAATACACCAAAAAATTTAAATAACTAAAAACTTACCAAAAATTAAAAATGCAGCTCTAGTTTACCGTTTTCCACTCCAAATCTTTAATAACCTTCGTGCTCCAAAGAAAGTCTCTCAAATTCAAACTTCACCTTCAAATATTAACTATTTTTAATACAAAAGTATTAGAAGAACAGAAGTCAAAGTATAATAAGAATTAAGAAAATAAAAGGAAGAGAAAAATAACTTACCGAGCGGGAGCGGCGGCAGCGACGGAAGAGGCTGCAAATTTTTTCATGCGACAATAAAAAAGAAGTAAGGCGAAAGAAAGGAAGAAGGCGAGAAAGCAGAAAAATTGGGCGGAGGAGGCTGAAAAAATAGAGGAAAAAGAATGAAGCGGAGGAAAAAGAGAGAAAATTTGAGGCTGAAAAAATAGAGGAAGAAGAAATAAGAGAGAAGAAATAAGGAAGAAAAAGAAAAGGGAAATAAGGAAGGGGCAGCGGCTGGTACGAATAGGGTTTATAACGTGTGCGTTAACGCATAATGGACGTGCGTTATCAAGGATAATAACACACAATAGCTGTGCGTTATCACCACATCAGCGCCAGATCGGAGCCACGTCAGTTTTTTAACGCAATTAGCACAGCTTAACGCAGCCGCGTTATTAGGGATAACGCAACCATTGTAAGTTATCACCTGAGATAACGCGCGTTATGGTTTGTTCCAGAATTTTAAAAGAAATGGACCTCTTTAATATCCATTTCTAAAATATGGGTCCAATCCAGAAAAAAATCGGACTTCGGAGACGATTGGCCTCCTAATTCATTTTTGTGCTTCTCAATCACATATGTGATTCCTTTTTGTCTTTGTGCTCTTGGATCTTCCTGTCCTATAAAAAATAACATTGAATCACAGCCTCAATCCACAACAAATGGTATTAAAAATTATGCATAAGCAAAAAGGATTCTGGGATTTTCTTTGTAGCTTTCTTCAATTTCGAAAGGTTTGAATTGGAAATATAATTGTTAGCTAATGGCTTCTTTTCTCTCTTGGAATTGTCATCATAATATATGGCTTGATCATATCCTTCGAAACTTCACTTTTTGCTTCTCAAGTTTTGATTGTTATCGTGCCAAAAGAGGCGGTGGTAGGTGTTGATAGAGAAAGTTCCGGCGAGATTAATGGTGGTTGCGGTAGCAATTGAGGTATAACCCGGATTCTTTTCTATTATTAGCCATATTTTTTTAAAAAGTTACTAAAATGACCACAATATTTTTTTATCAAAAACTTACCTAACGATCAATAAAAAGTTTCATGTTAATGTGTGCATGTAATTTTATCTAATAATAATCTATTTATGTATCTTAATATTTACGTAAATTAAAATGAAAATATAACGTTTTTATAAAAACGGTTGATGAAAACCGCTTATGGGTGTTGATCTCAAAAATATACCTGAAATGTCTACAAGAATTGATAACGAACAAAAAAAATTATGATCACTTTAGTGGCAATTTTAAAAGAAAAAAGACTAAAACAAGAAAAAACCTATAAGCGGCCATAGCTTGAGATTTTAACTAAAATCCAAATTAATTTTGACAAAAAACTATTGATAATCTTATGTTATCAAAAGAATCCAAAGAAAATTGATGTGATCGGTTTAATCTAAATTTAAAATACTAAAGAATTAGTTAAATCTAAAAGAAGAGAGAAACGAACCATGTTTATTTTTAATCTTTGTTGCCTCCAATTTGCAGCAATATTTGATGAGCAATTGAGAGTGATCATGCGTGATGAAAGCCTTGAAACTAACATATGTTGCTACAATATACAAATGATGTATAGAGTAGATGCAGTACAGATTAGAGTTAATCTTATATGAGATATCAGACTGACATATCAGAAGATTAAGTTTGATCTCATCTTATCAGATTATTATGTTTGAGGGGGAAGCCAGCTGACTAAGAATTATCTAAATAACTTGAAAGTAGAACTTTTAATATTTTAAACCACTTCAGATTGGCGATCCAAATATTTTTTAAATATTATTAATTATCCCATATATTATTTCTTCCTTTTCATTTTTACCTAAGAGAAAAAGAGAGAATCCACACCGGTCGAAAGTAGCCAATAAAAAAATATAAAAGAAATATTAAATCATTGGCCAATATCAGCCATGTACACACCGGTCGAAAGTAGCCAATAAAAAAATATAAAAGAAATATCAAATCATTGGCCAATATCAGCCATGTACATTAGAATTCATAATAATCTTTTTACTTTCGAAAATTTAGTTCTCACATTATTACGTATTATTATAAATTTAAATTATAAAATAATTAAAAATTAAAAAATTTATTATTATCTGTCCTTAAAAAATTAATCTTGTCAATAATTTATTCTTATCAAAACATTAATTTGATTAATACTATCTTATAATAATTTTAATGTAACCAACCTTAAATTGAGGGATATAGTTATCATTATTAATTATTTTTTATATTATTCATTTTTATAATAATTTTAACGTAGCCCACCTGAATTTCAAAAATTAAAATTTTCAGATGTATTTTTTAAATATATTTAAAATAAATATTGTAGTTTTTTTAGCTACAAATTAATTTTTTTGAAAATTAAAAGTTTCAGATTTATTTTAGATTAACTTCTCTCTTGCAGGATTCTCAAATCCATGAGCAAATAAAGTTTAATTGTCAAATTAATATCTTCAATCATCATTATCGAATTCAACCTCTTTTATTATTATCTATATCAAATAGATTATTATCTCTTCTTTCTTTAATGATAGAATAGAAAGAAAAAAGAAGAATGTGTCCACGTGGACGCCAAATGCTGAAAGTGTGCCACATCAGATTTCTTTGTTTTCATATATATACTAGCTATGTTTCTCGTGCTTGAAGCATGAATGAATATTTAGGAAACACCCTGTATTTTTAGTGAATTATTTTCATTTTATAAATAAGTATCTAAAATGGTTTCATAGGAAAAACTAACATTTGAAAAAAAAATTAACGGTTACTTCTGACAATAAAGTACCAAATTAGGGTTCTGTGGAAAAAAATAACGGTAAACCCTGATTTGGATACTTGATTGTTAGAATTAAAAGTTTTTCAAAAGTTTTTTTTAGGATATCCTAATTTTGGTACTTATTTGTCAAATTAAAAGTTTAGATACTCAATTGACAATTCATTAAAAGTATAGGGGTGTTTTTGAAATTAACCCTAAATCATATAAAATCTGAAAACCTAATACAAATTGTTAAACCATAAGAAAACTTATATAGTAGATTGGAAAGTTAATCCATAGTTAGCATATGCCTAAGAGAGTAGAATATTTTAACGTATCCATAATTGGAAAGTCAGTCACACTTGAGTAGAATATTTTAGTTTTGAAGAAAATTATAGGAAATATAAGGAGTCAAAAAGTACTTTATTATTTTAGTAATAATTTACCTTTAATTAATAATTTTTTATTCAACTTAATCAAATAATTATATGCTTGTTAGATTGTAATGAAAATTTTTTTTACTATTTAGAGTGTAAGTAATAATCTTTGTACTTTGTATATGTTAATTACTTCATACCCTATCAAGATGAAAATTAAAAAAAATTAGTAATCTTAAGTATAGTTATTACTTCCATGTTTATATATATATATATATATATCAATTTTGGTTCTAAATTTTGTTTACATGTTTAAGAACTACTTTTCCCAATAAAAGAAACATGTTTAGTTCAAAAGAACAATTATTGCTTTTTGTTGAGTCCCTTAAGAAATGAAGAAAATTACATAATTAGCCTCACTAAAATTGTTCTTCATTTGTAAAAATACGTTTTACACTATAAGGTGCGTTTGGGGCCATAGAATTGGAATCTATAAAATTAGAATCCTATAGATTTTTTAAGAATTTTTAATTCCAATTCCTTTGTTTGGTAAAAGTATAAAATTGTCGTGGAATTCATTTTCTAATTTCAATTCCTTTGTTTGGAAATCCAAAAAATTATAGAATTAAAATTTAAAATATAAATATATATTTACTCAAAATGCATATATATAAGAGTGAAGTGTGTATGTATGATTTTTAGAGAGAGAAAGTGAGTCTAAATTTTACAGAGAGAAAGTGGCCTGAATTCTAGAGAGAGAAAGTGTCATGATTTTTAGAGAGAGAAAGTGCTGTGAATCCTAGAGAAAGTGTCGTGATTTTTAGAGAGAGAAAGTGTCATAAATTCTAGAGAGAGAAAGTGTCGTAATTTATGGAGAGAGAAAGTGTAATGAATTTTAGTGACAGAAACTGTCGTGAATTTTTAGTGAGAAAGTATCGTGAATTTTAGAGAGAAAAAGTGCCGTAAATTTTAATGAGAGAAAGTGTATAAAAAAATATGAATATAAAAATTGTATAATTAATAATGGAACGGATGAATATGAAAATCTTATCGAATTGGAATTGTAATTATTAGGTTTTGATTTGGAATTGGAACGGATGGATTTTTTAGAATTAGAAAAAAGAATTAGAATTGAAATTCTAATTCTAATTTTAATTCTAAACCCCCAATTCTATGTCCCTAAACACAACCTGAAGAAAAATAGATAACAATGATTAATGAGTATTTATCAAATTGAACCCAAACAAACTCATTTAAAAAACATATTCATAAAGTCATTATGAAAAATTTTTAAAAATAATAAGAAAATTTATTTATATCAAGTTTATAAATGAAAAAAGAAAAAAATATGGAATTGCATTGAATTCCTAAGAAAAATTGGAAAAAAGGGTTTCCAGAGAAAATTAACTTGATGCTTGATTTTGTTACAGCAAGATTGCAATTACTATTTTAGGAAAAAAAATATTACAATTACCATTAAATTGGAAAAAAATAAAGAGGGATTGAATATAATTACAAAAAAAAAAAAAAGTTACTTCTTATGTATAGTCTAAAATTAGGTTTGACGTAATGTAGTTTAGCATTCATGAAAAATCTTTGATGATATCGAAGCATTATTTGAAATGACAAATTCACCTACAATAGAGATGGTGAACGATAATCATACATTTAGCCAAAAAAAAGTTAAAAATAGATTTCTTTTTTATCAGATGTTAAAAAAGCAAAAATACATTAATAAACAGAGTCAGATAATATTTAAAAGAAGGATATATCTAAATATATTTTGATGAACTCATTAGCTTCAACTTAAGTATCTGCAACCTAAAAATTCAACAAAAATAATCTCATAAGAAAAGAAAACATAAACAAATTAATTAGTATAGTTAAAATTAGAAGGCACACTATCCATTAACTCAAAATACACAAAAAGCATATGTTCAAAAGAAATACACAAAAAAAAAAAAAAAAACAGTTGATATGTACAAGTATATCTTATCTTCGTCAGATGTTAAAAGAAAACAAATAAATTTATAAAGGACTTCCTAAATCTATAAACTTAAATGGAAAAGTCAGATAATGTTTCGTTTAAAAAAGAAAGTCAACCAGATAATATTAGAAGAATGTCATATCCAAATAATATATTTGGATGCATTCATTAGTTTCAACTCTAATATCTGCAACTAAAAGTTCAACAAAGATAATCTCATTAAAAACAAGGTTAGTAGGCATAATTAGAAGGTATACTATAATTTAACTCAAAATACAAAAAAAAAAAAAAAATACTTGATCATTAAATTGATAGCAGGCCACATAAAAAAGATAAAGATAGAAAAAAGAATTATATTAGTTCTTCATGATGTTATATTTAAACACAAAGAAAGGATAGTCTAGGAGAAAAAAAAGAATTGCAAAAGAAAAATAATTCCAATTTGTAAATACCGTCCTCGTAAAACTTTGAAGAACTGAACTTTGTTCATCTTTCACACTTTAATATATGATGGCATACTACACAAAATTATCACTCACGAAATGGAACATTAAAAGATGAGGAATAGAGAAGTCATATGGAAAATGCTTTGCTGATAAAAATAATTGTGGTGGTGGGAGAGTAGTATCAGAAGATAAGTCAGTTTAAAAAGATTATATTTAACATCAACCTACAAATACTAATGTAGGAGATAACTTCAAATTTCTTAAAATTCTTTAAAATTTCAAAAATCATATCCCTTTCATTTATTTATTATATCTCTTACATTTATTTTCAAAATTTTAAAAATACTTTACCTCTAAATAATAGGGAGATCATTAGATATATGTTTCACTTCTTATTATCTCATATATTATGTTTTTTCATTTTTTATGAGAAAAAAAAAAGAAGGTACTCACCTGCCATGTCATTATGGCTTTGTTTTAATATATATATATATATATATATTAAAAACATGCAAATAAAAAATTATCATGTATATCTTATCATGTAATTGAAATATCAAGATTTTCCCTTGTTCAAATGCATAATTTTTAAGTGATTAGATAATCTTTTTTAAATTCAAAATATAAAATAATTAAAGTCTAAAGTTTGTTGTTATCCATTCTTATAAAGTTAATATTGCTATTTGTTCTTATCAAAATATTAATTTAATTAATATTATTTTATATTAATTTTAATGTAGCCTACCTTTAATGAAGGAAAATAGTTATCACTATTAATTATCTCTTATATTCTCTATTTATGGCACTCATTATGGTTTTGTTTATATATATATATATATATATATATTAATTTTTATTTGTGCATTTAGAGTGGCATGTCTCTATGTCTTCGTTGTTATCAATCCTTAAAGAAGTTAATCTTCCTAATAATTTGTTATTAATATTATATTATCGTAATTTTAATGTAGCCCACCATAATTTAAGCGATATAGTTAGGGGTCAATAAATACAACTCGGGAATCTATAAGGATAACTCAAAAAAATTTCATTTTAAACATTTCACTTTCTCTCTCTAAAACTTTTCTCTCTAACCTCTCTATAAAAAAAATACCAACTTTCGACATTAAAGTAAACATAGAAGAACATATGGATCCCTTTGACGATTGTTTGGAAGAAACTGTTGGTTTTGAGGTAAGAAAATCAATTAATTTTTTTTCAAATTCTGGTGCACTTTCTCCCAGACGGGCGAAAAGTCCAAGCAACTTTTTCCCATCTAGGCGAAACGACACAAACACATTCACCCAGATTGGTGAAAGTTACTTGGACTTTTCGGCCGTCTGGGTGAAAGTGGTCCAAAATTTTTTTTTTATATTTTTTTCAATTTAGGATCTTCATTTTTTTTTCAAAATTTTGTTTTTTTGCATGGCTAATATTTTTGTTTTACATTACAATGGTAATGAAGATCCAAATACGTTCGAAGAATTTTTAGAACCGGAAAAATATATTGATCATGGACATTTATTCACAACAGACCGAAAATTTAATTCGAAAGATGAGTTGGTGGATTGGGCAAAACAAACTGCGATGAAAGCTAACACGTATTTGATCGTCAATCGGTATCAGAAATCAAGAACATCTGACCGTCGACAGTATGTTACATTGGCTTGTGAGCGTGGAGGTGCAGTTAGAAAAAAGACTAAACCAATAATTGATGATGAAGAAGAAGAAGTGCTATTCAAAAGGCGAGGACCTTACGGGACAAAAAAAAATGTGGGTGTCCATTTAAATTAAAGGGAGAGCAAATGGCTACAAGTGAGAATTGACAATTGTTCGTATACAACGGGGAAGTAAAACCATAAAATAGTTGCTTACAATCATGGTCATGCTCAGGCTACCAGACTTACGGAGGAGCAGTTGCAACAGACTGAGCAGTTCAAGAAGAGTCATGCGCCACCTTGTAATATCCTACGATTTGTGTAGTTAGGTATATTAGGGTGGAATTATTTTTAATAGTTTACTAAAATATTTTAGATTTGTGTTTCTTCCGTTAATATAACGAATTTTATGATATATAGTGCACAAAAAATATACAATTTGCGAAAATTAAGAAGAACAGGATAAAGGGACGAAACACGGTAAAGGAAGTTCTTTCCTTAAGTGCAGAACGGGGTTACATGGTCTTCTGTAGAAGCCGTGAGGAGAGCAACGTACTAAGTGATATTGTCGTTGCACACCCAACATCAATTGCAATGATTAGAATGTGGCCATATGTACTAATAATGGATGCCACATATAAAATGAAAAAGTTCTCTAGCAGATCATTGTATTGTTAAATTTCTTTATTAATTTAAATGTATATTTCTTTTTAATCTTTTATTTTTTTTTAAATAGTAAAGAATGTTTTAAATATCGTTTAAAACAGTTTCCATTGTAATCACAAATTTTCCTCTTTAGGAATATAATTTAGGCACAATATGTCATTATTTGAAGCTGTCGGAATGACTCCGATTGGAAAGAACTTCACAGTGGCAACCGCTTTTATGTGCAATGAACAGGCTACTACATACAGATGGGTACTTCAACAAATCAAGCACATGTATGTTTCATCTGCTTTGTCATATGAGAATGGTTCAATTCTTAATGATGGTGAGCCAATCGCTATTATTACGGATAGGGAAAGTAGACTCATGTCTGTGATTGATGATGTGTTCAAAAACGCATATCATATGTTATGTAGAAGGCACATCGATCAGAATGTGTTGGCAAAGTTAACAGAGCTCATTAAAGATGAAGAGGTTGCACAACGGTTCGTGAATGGCTCGTGGCACAAATTAATAAATGAAGTTGATGAGGCCGAATACCGTAGAAAATTGGAAGTTTTGAAGTCGAGGTGGCAAAGCAGGCCAAACTTTTTACATTATATGTTTAACACATGGCTGAATCTACTTGCACATAAATTTTGCAGGATTTGGACATGTGAAGTATTGCATTTCGGTGTTGAGACAACGAACCGTGCTGAGAGCGAACATTCGGTACTGAAGCTTTCATGGTGATTTGGACACCGTATTTCTTAATATTGACTCTCTCATCGAAGGTCAAATTGCTGAGATGAAAACCTCATTGGAGATTTCTAAACTTAAAAAAAAGTATGGTGCAAAGACGAATCCCATATTGAAGAATATAAGTAATATCATCAGTCATTTGGCTTTGAAGAAGATATGGCTTGAGATAAAGAGAGCTGGCGAGATAAGTGGTGATCCACAGAGTAAGTGTCGGCATTATCTAAGGAAGTCGCACGGTCTTCCTTGTGCATGTGAACTGGTTGGTAGATACATACATGCACTTCCGCTACAGGCAGAAGATATTTATATCTTTTGGAGAAAACTAGAAATTGGTGTTGACATTTCGAATGTACATGAGAGAGACATGGATTCCGAAATGTGTGATCTCACCTCCATGTTAGAGGAAATAAGCATGGGTCCAATATCGAAAGTCAGGAAAGTATGTCATCTCATCAAAGATGTTATAAGTCCGGTGTTGCCCGACAATCCTTGTGCTCCATTGACAAACCCCCTCCTCCCCCCCTCCTTCCGAAACCACAGTCATGAAGGGACGAAGGAAGACGAATTCAACCAAAAGGGATAAGTCTTACTGGGAACACGTGTCCATCGCACATAGGAAGATAGGAAAGTCAAGCAATTCAGGGTCTGGTTCAGGAAACGGTTTCGATTCAGGGTCTGGTCCTAGTCCACGTGGTAGAGGTAGACCTCCCCGTTCCGGTAGGGGTAGGGGAAGAGGACGTAATAGTGGACAAAGCAGTTTATCTTCTGTTGTAGATCCGGATACCCCTTCAACGCCATTCCTGTTCAGTGATGCATTTCTCAAGTTCATGTATGAGTTCATTCAAAACTGAAAAAATGTGGTAGGTGATGTAATTGTGGGTTTAGGGTAGTAGCCAATTTTCTATTCGAGGATTAAAATCAATGGCCTGAAATTCATAGAAGAATGTCTTCTGATTTGCACCATCATATGAATATATATGTGTCATTGTTCGGATCAGTGGAACATGTGTATGAGTTGATAAGTAAGACCTGCTGGGATGAGGGTTCGGCGCCTTATGAGCACTGGTTGGATACCCCTGATCATCTTTATATCATTGCCAACACATTCAATTTCTACGTGGTTTTAATTGTACGTTTAGGGTCGACCACTGTCCTTCCCTTTTACTCTAATATAGATTGCACAGCTAGAACACTTTATATCGGATTCATATCAGACCAACAACATTTCATTCAGGTATAAAGAATGTGTAACTGATAATCTTTTTGGTTTATTGTCTTGGTACTTTATTATTAGGGTTTTTAGAGCTTCTTAAGTACTTTATTCTTATTTTTTTTTCTTTTTTGTGTTATATAGTTACATATGCAAGATGGATGCTCGTTGCCTCCAATTCATGTGCAATGGCAATATCATTGGGATGTAGGAGTCAGTGGGTAGGCAGATCATTATTATGAATGGATTGCAGAGAGGATTCGGATATCACGTACCTCAAATCCAACAAGAGGTTCTACTTATGTTATTATAATCTAGTTACATATATGTTGTACGTTTAGAAATTATTTTCTATTCATGTCATGGATTATATTATGACATTAATGGTTTTCTATTTTCTATTTATTATTATTTATTATTCCCTTTAAAAAAAATAATCGTGTATAAAAATGAGAACATAAGAGAACCACTGATAATAAAAATGGGGGAAAAAGGAGAAAAAAAATAATAAATTCCCACTGCGACAATAAATATAACAAAGTGCTAACTACCACGGTAATGTCTCGTAAGTAAATCCAACATCCTGTCAAATTTCTGTTCCTTTCCGACATCCTCTTGCCCAGACTCACGGGCTATCAAATCTAACAGAGCCTGGGGTGGCATCGAGTGGTCAGCTGGCACGTGAAATCCAAGAGGAATATTCACGGGATTCTGTATCCGAGGGTGACTACGAGGAATGAACCACTGCATATAATCATTCGTACAGGCACGAGGAAGAATAGCCAGAACACTAGTCCAGGTCTCTGTTAGTAAATGCGATGGTGCCTCAAACCACAGTGCCTCCACTTTCCTCACAACGTACATTCTGTTGTTGGCGGGCCTACGTGCCTCCTGAGATCGGATGGGGTGGGCAGGAATACATTGCCTATACCCGAACTGTCTAACAACCCTGTCAGGCATATACGGCTCAACACAGTCGAAGTATGCAATGAAGCGGTGCCATGTGGAAACCTAGCAATCCCGAATCTCCTGAAGTCAGTAAGATGTCCATCTAACCTCATCAGCTAACATCATATCCAGCCGCAGGCGAATGTCTAACAGTTTATGCTCACTCTTGTAACCCAACATGGGATACTACTGGATGTAGGCTTGCAAGACGGAGTGTCCGATCTAACCGCATGTGCAAACATCGAAAAGTACATATAAATCCATGCCTAATACAACAAATAATAAAAACCCTAAATTATATGAACATAAATAATACGCAATATAAATCATAATAAATATATAATTGTAATTAATAAATATATAACTAAATATATAAATATAATTCATAAATAAAAAATGAACATAAATAATACCTCCAGTAGTGACCAGCATCCCACCAACTCCTTTGCATCCACACGTGAGGCCGCACCAAGATTCCCATACAGATATGCAAGCGTCGCACCACCCCAAGAAAACTTCCCAGAAGATCTCACATCCTTCACCAGTGGCCAAAGTTTGGAAGGAACTATGTTGCCACTCTTATCAGTGAACAAGGAGCTGCCCAGCAAATACTGTATGTAACATGCAACTCTGTCATTCTTGGAAAGTGTACTCTGCAAGCTAGTGGCAACATCAAATAGCTCCTGACCGTTTATCCCTCTACCAGTGAATCCTAAACCGAGATCATCTTGGATAACAGCTACCAACTGATCCCGTGATAAATGCAGATCAACGGCCCGGCCGTATGCAGGGACCCCGAGTATTAGCTCCACGTCATGTAGTGTAATCATCATCTCACCTCATGGCATGTGAAAGCTGTTCGTGTTCGGCTGCCACCTCTCAACAAATGTCAATAATAATGCCAAATTAGGGTGCTGAAACATGTAGGAACGCAAATGCATTAGACCTGTCCCGGTCGCTAATGAAACAACCTCTGCATCAGTAAAGCTCCACCCTGTAAGTGTCATGTAGTGTGATCGGCACTTCAATGACGATCCTGAAAATAAAACAAATCAATTTCTTATTAATAAGCAATATAAATCATAAAAAAAATACATATGATATAATTAGTTGAGAAATTACATAAAAAAATTAATAAAAAAAATTTAACATGGACACGGGAGGATAAAGATAAGTATCTGTCCACGCCATATCGGGCCTACCACATGTCCACTGTATGATGGGATCAACTCCGGGTCAATAGGACCTCCCTCTGTTGGCCCTGTCTGCTCCCAATCTGAAGCTTTCACTCTCTTCTTCTATGTAAGAGTTGGAACAGTATGAGCCTTATCTGGTCTTTTGTTACGAGACTCTGAAATCTTACTCATGACCGACATAAAATTGTCGGTCAACCCTTTCCCTTTCCCGTGACGAGGCCGCCTATCGAATCCACTAGCAAATGACACAAGCAAAGGCTGCTCCTCGTGTCCGCCATCATCATCATCATCATCATCATCATCATCATCATCATCAGCTCTCTCATCATCCTCTCCCCCAATATGCAGGGATTGGACCCTGTCAGGCTCCTCGCCTAAACACCTATCCCCTCAAACCTCAAATTTGTGGACTGCCTCCCCATGAAAGGCTCAGAAGATGAGACGCTATAATCTTCAGTAGTATAACCATGTGTGTTATACGAAGAGTCGGGATGGACAGCGCCAACCATCTGCTCAAAAATATCTGCTCCTAACCGCCTCGCCGGACTACTAAACTCAGTCAAAGGCTCCTAAGCTGCTGATCTGTATGGTATATGAGGACGTACAGTGGAATCTGCTGAGTAGGGGTCATACACTACGGGTGGTGGCTGTGAATGTGGATGTGCAGATCCGTATGCCTCATATGGTACAGGGGTGTGAGAAAGATGTAATGGGAAGGGAGGTCGAGATCTAAAAGGTACAGGCGGTGGTTGGGTAGAAGACTTGGGTACACCTGTATCATAATGTAAGCCAATAGGAAGAGGTTTAAGGGTAGATAGGAGGTACGATGTACTATATCGCCCCCTCACACCTCTGGACGAAGCTGTGACAGTGCGACCCTGAACTCTACCTGTCATGTCCGTGACAGAACCAAAATCATCATCTCCTCTATGGCCGCTCGGTCGAACCATCTATTATTCATTCAAACACATTAATAAATATTTTTATACATTACAACAATTAATTTTTTCGATATTATTTTATTATTTATTCTTATCAGGATAATGTTATTTTATTTCTACTATTTACTACCATTTAATTTCTACTATTATTATTATTTTTTATTTCATCACTAATATTACTTAGTAATAGTTATTAATTTACATATTATTTTACCTAAACCCTAAACCCTAAAATCTAAGGCCAAGAATAACGATCAATTCAAATTAACCTTCAAATAGTTGAGCAATTACATAACACATCTTCTCATATTAAACACATAAATATAAGAAAACAATTTCAAACATGTAACATTTATCCTACATGTACAAAATTAAATATCGTTTGTAATAACATTTATTATTAGTTTATTATTTAAATCCGTTATCTTTTCCCTTTAACACTATTAATAATTATGGACAAAAAAGTAAAATAAATAAACAAACATTAAAAAAAATACATGCAGGGGACTTTCGCCTAGGCTGGCGGAAGTCACCATGAATATTCGCCTAGCCTGGCGATTGTCCAACAGCCTGACAGCTAGGTCGGGCGAAAGTCTCTTGTCACTTTCGCTTGAACGGGCGAAAATGCACGGTGACTTTCGCTCAGGCCAGCGAAAGCCACCATTTCTGTTAAAAAAAATGAAACTAAAAGTACAATTCTTTTGCGAATTTAAAGCATATTTTCATGATCTAAACCAATAAAATAGTAGATAATTGAATATAAATTGAAGAACTAACATTTTTTCTTTTAAATTTGGACGGTCAGATCTTCCAAAATCTGAGATTAAAGTGAAGAGTCCTAGAGAGAGTTTAGAAATTTTTTTTTCGAGAGAGAAAATTTTTATGAAAAAATGAAAATTTTTGAATTTTTTCAAGTTATCCTTATAGATTCCCAAGTTGCATTTATTGACCCCCTATAATTATTATTAATAATTATCTTTTATATCATCTATTTTTTATATTAGAATAGAAAGAAAAATTAGGCGAACTATATTGATATATTGGTATATTATATCAACATAAAATCAATAATCAATATATATTATCTTTTTTTAAAAATAAAAAAAAAAAGAGGCGAACTATATTGATATATTATTGTCTCCATTTTTGCATTTTATTTTTTTCTAAATTTCGAACATTAAATTTTTCATATTTATTTTCACACTTCCTCTTTTATTCTTCTTAATTTTAAAAATTAAATTTTTAGGATTTATTTTTTAATATATTTTAAAAAATATATTAGTTTTTTGCCTACGAATTAATTTTTTTGAAAATTAAAGTTTTCATGTTTATTTAATTTGCTTATTTTTTATTAGATTAACTTGTTGCATGCAGAATTCTCAAATAATCAACAAGTTTTATTATTAATACAATTATGATTATCAATAGTGGTATTATTCATTAATTCGTAACTATCACGTATATTATTTTTTTAAATATAATATCTCAGTGGGGGTAATAAGGTGTTATTATTATCTCTTATTTTCACTTTTTCATTGGAAGGAGAAAAAGGAAGAGGGTGCCACGTGACGCTCTTATAACATTCAGTATGAATTTGATTCTATATATATGTATATATGTATAAATATATAGATGTTAGAGCCATCTTTAAGATAAGCCTTGAGACTGTTAGAGAAAAATAGCTGTGGGATCGATTTCAAGATGCGTTACAATATCTCTTGTCTTTAAGGCTTATTACACACTATCAATACCTTGGTATGCAACTGGATCCAGTAAAATATTCTTGAGGATACAATAAAGCCTTGATCGTGATTCTTCTGTTCTCTAATCTTTCTAATGTTTAACAACGTCTTGCATTAACGATATCAAATCCTAGAATATTACCGATTTTATAAATATATGAGAACCTTATAGAATATTAATGGGAGACTATTTCAAAATCATAAGAGGTTTATGAGACTTTGAGTAAAAGAGATCATCTTATATCTATCAATTTCTAGTGAAACATATCCTTCATTAGTTAGGTCCAAGAACTTTCATAATTCACCTGAAATATTCAAAGCATTCTGAAAATATTCAAAATTTTCAGCATTCTATAGAATTTTTTGCTAATTTCATATTTTTTATATTCTTAAACTCTTTTGAGTTGTCACCGATCAAATTTATAAATGTTTCACAAACAACATAGTCTAAGCAGATTAGCTATTCAAACCATATAAATGTTTTATATTTAAGAGGGATAACTTCTGTGGTAAAATTTATGTTTTGTAAAATATTTGTCAATTTGAATTGTTCGAAAATAGTTAATTCATAGCAAAAGGTAAAAGTAATTACTACTACTTAAACAATACAAAAAGACAAAAATTGTTTCATAGATAACTTCTCTAAAATGTTTTCCTTTAACGTCAACTTAGATTGTAAATAATAATGAAAAACGTTGTGTAAACAATAAATTAATTATAAAAAATATATAATTCAAAATGAATAAGTAAGTAATTTTTAAATTTTAAACTTATTAGAATTTGGGCTTGGACCTAACTCACCTCAAAAGGTACCTCAAGAGGAGAGAACTGCTCAAATTTTGATAAGGAGTAATTTTTTTCTTTTAATTAGCCGATGTGGGATTCTCAACACACCCTCTCACGCCCAGGAATGAACATATGGTGCGTGGAATTTTGCAGGATTGGACATTTGCGCGGGTGGCCCAACTCGAACAGCTTAACAACTGGCTCTAATATCATGTTAGAATTTTTGGGCTTGGGCCTAACTCACCCCAAAAAATACCTCAAGAGCGGAGGACTACTCAAATTTTTATAAAGAATAATTTTTTTCTTTTAATTAACCGATGTGGAATTCTCAACAAAACCCAATCTTAAATACACCCACTATAACCCAAACGCAGGTTATCCGGATTGGGGAAGGATAGGAAAGTACGCGAAGGCATGTGACAAGCGAGACAGGTATTTATATAGAAGTCGGCTTGTCAAGTCGCTATTCTTCTTTTTTATTGTTTTTTTTTCAGTATTTAACGTTAAATCACATCATTTCAGAATTCAGAGCAGCCCTTTTTTCAAAACGAAAAAATAAAAATCAGAGCAACCCTCTTTGGTCCTAACCCACCCCGGACTTCCATCAACCTCTCCTCCCCGGCCCTGCCCTGCCCTTCCCCTCCAAGTTACTTTCTCCGACCCGCTCTCCCTCTAAATCTTTTTTTTCCCCTTTCTAGCTATCCTTCTACAGAAGTGTATTTGGATTCCATTTTGGGTGAGTTACTTTTTCTAATTTTACTTTGTGAAAAGATATCACAAATGACATAGTTTGTATTGTATTTTTTTGTTAATCACAAATAAGTATATTTAAGGGTGAAAAATCATCGATTATGGATCGTTTTTTCAAATTGTCAATTTAGAGATAATTTGGGATAAATATAAAATTTTTAAAACTCATAATTAAATTCATAAAGAAATTCATGATTGAATTTCCATATTAAATTTACCTTCAAATTTTTTTAAAATCCTTTTTCAAATATTATAATCTATTTCACCTTCTAACTTTCTCATTTTTTTCTTTATATTTCACATCAACTTAACATATATATTTTTAAATCATTATATTTCTGTGACCTACTATTTAATATTTTAACAACTCTTAACTCTTTATTTATTTTTCTTAAAAAAGCTATCTATTTATTTTTTCTACATTTATTTTCATTTTTTATTGTCACCGTCAATAAAATTTTTCTCAAGTCACTACTACTTCTTTCCTCTTCTTTCAGACTCTAGTCCTCGTTTTGCTCAAATTGAAATAATAAGAAGAGAGAATATATGATGGAAGGGAGAGAGAATATCAATATTTGAGATAATAGTAAAGATACTAAAAAATGAGAAGTGACAATGTGATGAACGATTATGGAGTTAAGGCACTTCGATCACAATTCTTTTTCTACAACTTTAGTATATCTATAGAAATAAAATGATATAAAAATATATGGATTCAGTTTGTGTGAAATATAATTAAGAAAAATGAAAAATTGAAAAGTGAAATATTAAGAAATTTAAAAAGATTTAAAAAAATTATAATAAACTTAATATGAAAATTAAATAGAGAGTTTAAAAAATTATACATGAAATTATCCCTCAATTGACAATTAGAAAAGAACAATCCCTTAATTAACAATCCACACATTTAAGAGTATTTATTTGTCATTAGCTTTTTTTTTTAATGTGTTACATTGGGATGGAATATTGTTCAAACTCAAAAATCTCTTGCATGATAAAAAATATTTTTACCACTAAACAACTACCTCTCACAATTGTATTGTAATTAAACTCAAAAAGGTGATTATTTTTTTGTAAATATACTTTTTTGTATTTTTACTTTTTTTCGAAAAATACATAATGTATTTGGGAACCAAGCTTTACCCAAAACTTATTCTTCTTGCGCCTCGCACTTCGACATAGCTTCGAGAATTTTAAAAGAAAAAAACCCCCACTTTTTTTAAATCAAAACTCGATCCAAAATACAGTGCATCGTGAAAAATGTAAAACTCTTTTTGTTCTCGATATGAATTTTTCATTCTTAAACCACCTTCATCTAACAAAAAATTTTGTGCACATTTTGTCACTTTAATTTTGTAAACAGTATATTGTTTATAAAGAACTTGTGGAGTTTAAAAATAAAGAAAAAATAAAAATAATTTTTTTCTACTTCCATCAGAATACGTCTTAATTCAAAACAACTCCACAATCTCTTTAGTTATTTAATTCTTATACTATGCATTCGAATGTACTAGTAAAATATATCTTGTTATTGAAACTACGTAATTTTTTAAAGATGATTTTTACTTAATTAGGGTCAAATTTTTACTATTATTAAAATTATATAATTTTAATAACATATACACAATGTAAGATATACCCAAATTTATAATATAATTTGCGTCAATTTGATTTCTTAGTCCCTTTAGATAATTTTGAAGTTGAAAAATGCGGAGTTATAACTTGACAATACAATCTACGTGTTTTTTGACTCGTTGTAGTTGAAGAGTTTCTACTCTTATCCAATCATACCCTAAAGTTCTATTTTTTTATAGGAATAAAATATCAGGGTTTGATAAACAAAAAGACTTCTACTTATTGCAATCCTATTTTACTAGTGAAGCCATATAACCTCATTTCCTCTGTTCCACTTTTTGTCGCTAACTTATCATACTCTCTAATTTTTTCACTAAGAAAATCTAACCTAAACTATGATTTGAAATAATTTGAGTTAGTGCCTAGTACAGGAAGTTCTGTACAACATCATCTGCGGGGTGACCTAGCAACTCTAATACCATGTTAAAATCTCGGAGCCAAACTAATATGAACCAAAATAGTCAAGGAGATGAAAAGCTTTGAGAACTTATCACAAGAGCACAAAGAGAATTAAAGAGAATGACGATCAAGTTACTCATGGATTGATGATAGCAATTGAAGAAACTACGAAAGAAGGCCTAGAGTTCAACAATGGAGGCTTGGAAGATGATGGAAACATCCTAAGCTGTTTATGGTTCAATGTCTAAACTTGGAGCAACCAATGGAGCAAGTTGGAAGAGGAACAAATCAAGGAGAGGCAAAAACAGAGCATTGTTAGTTAAACTCTATTTTCAGTTGTTAATTAAGGGTCTAATTAGTCTTTTAGAGTCTAAGGTCAATAGTCAATGTACGGTTTAGCCTAACACTATAAATATGCATTTATAGCCTACATTGTAATTAACTTTGATAACATATGAAATTTGAGAATTTTCTCTTAGGGTTCTTAAGTTTTGAGGTTTTCTCCTTGAATAGATTGATTTTATTTGAATACTTGGATTGGGTTCATCTAAGGGTTCTTAATTTAATCACAAATTCCTAATTCTATAATAATCACATACTTATGATTTGTCTAGAGCTTAGGTATTCTTCGATTGATCTAATTGGGTAGTATTAACCAGCCCCATTGTTCTTTTAGCAATTGAGGAAAAAAATCCTCTTCATATACATTTGTTCATAGTTTTGGTTGAATTATGGGTGGGTGTTGTTGAAGGAGATCAAGTCCTATTGAAAGCAAAAGGACCTTAGGAGGTTGGCTTAAAGGTTTTTGATCATTGCACAACAAGATTCATATCATTTCGTATCAGAACACCTTCAACGTAAGCTCATTTTATGTGTTATTTGATAAAAAAAATTCGTGAAAAAAATATATGTGATATGTGATGATCTGCACAAAATATATAAAGAACATGCAATTCTCATACAGAAAATGTGATGCAATAAGTTTGGCTTGATCCGAAGTAAATTATGTTTTTTGTTCTAAATTTTGATATGTATTTCAACCCCTATGAGTTATTGATAAATTTCAATTGGTTTCACTCAATTTGGACTTAAATTTTTAGATCAATTCGATCAAAAGTTTGAAAGCATCTAGAAATCGGATCTGTTTTGAAAGTGCGAATTAATCTGATCATATCTTGTGTTATGCTCATCCAATTCAATTGAAATTTGCACTCAAATTCATCCTCTTCGAGCTGCGTGATTTTTTCTAAACTAATCTTACTCGATTTGGAGTTTTATTTTGTGAGTGATCATGATTTTTGTAATAAGGTGTCCGTGACCTGTATTTTTTGGGAATTTTTGTTTTAGTACTCTTACTTCTTTGTTAGCCTAGTTTTTCTTTGTTTCATTGATTTTAGATTCTAATTGTTTCTTTCAGTGTTTTCCTATTCTTTGTGATGATCAAATTGATATTGTTGGTTCTAATTGCTCTTGGATAATCTTCGAAACTCTTGCACATTAAGTGTTTATTGTAATTACTTCTTGAACTTCTTTTACTACCTCAACTAAGTGTCTAATTGAAGTCTATCTTTGGTTTATTGCGTTTGGTGGTTTTGGGGGAGGAAGTTTGAAGACTCAAAGAACTCTTGTGAGGTGAGTGTTTGGAAAAAGGCAAGAGGGTGAGCCTATTGTTATAAAAGCCATTAGAGAGCCAAGCACGAGGGAATTGAGTGATCATTACAAGAGAGCATACACTTAGAGAGTGACTGTGAGATCCTATTTCTTGTTTCTTTTGTGTAATTTACAGGTTTCATTATGTCTACGGATGCTCAAATACCAACTCCTCACAATGAAGGAACTAGTGAAAGTCCTCATTCCAGCTTAGATCCAATGAGGATCATCATGCAAGAGCTTTAATCTATGAGAAAAGAAATGGGAGATATACGAAGGGATATAACTAGTGTATCTATAGAGAAAAGAGGTCAAAGTCACATTGAATGGTATGTCAATTCCCATACTCAAAAGGGTTATGGAAACTACAATCATCATTGGTTCACTTGAAATACCGGTCTAAAGCACTCATCAATTCTATGATGGTGATAGACACACCACTCCTAGAGGTGGAAGAAGAGGAGGTCTAGGAGGGAGTGGATACGATAGACTACAAGAGGAGATTCCAAGACATGGAGCATAGCATGAAGATCGCTTGTTTGAAGATTATAGGGAGAATCCTAATATTGGCCAAGAATAGTTTGGTAGTTACTATGGTGGATAACAAGGGATAGAGCCTTAGACAAGATTAAGTAGAAGGTACATAGCTTCAAGGGGGAAAGTGATTCAAATGTGTTTCTTGATTGGGAACGTCAAGTGGAGAACCTTTTCTTGGTGAGAAATTATAGTGACAATGTCAAGGCTAAGTTAATCATTGCCGAATTTTCGAGTTATGCACTTCATTGGTGGGAACGGATTGTCACTCAAAGGATTAGAAACGGAAGGCAACCAATTGAAACTTGGGTTGAACTGAAGACTTTTATGAGAGAAAGATTTGTACCAGAGCATTATTATAAGGAATTTTACTACAAATTAATGACTCTTAGACAAGGTAGTAAAAGTGTTGAGGAGTATAGGCAAGAGATGGAGTCACACGCTTTAAGGTTAAGTTTGGAGGAGGACAAGGACGCTTCTATTGCTAGATTTCTAAGTGGTCTCAATAGAGAGAATGCTAATCAATTAGAATTTTACCCTTACACAACTTATGAAGAATGTGGCATTTAGCAACCAAGATTGAGACTCAAAGGAAATGAGTGGTTTCTCTAAAGCTACTCTTTCTTCTTCAAGAAATGTGGAGTCTATGCCTCAAGCATCTACTTCAAAGGTTGGCCAAAGAAAGATGAAACACCTGAGGTAGATTTCAAAGATAATTCTAAGCCTAAGGTGGAAGAGAAGAGTAGATTGATTACCAATCCGGCAACTAGGTGTTTTAAATGCAATGGTTTGCGATATATAGCTATCAATTGTCCTACCAAGAGGACTTTGATATTTTGTGAAGACTTGAATTGTTGGATTGAGAAATATGACGAAGAAAGTCTTGAGAACATTGTTGATGATGGAAATAGCCATGAAGATAAAACAAATGGGAATGCTTCTCTAGATGTTGAGGAAGATGCTTTGAATTTGGTGACTATAAGGTCTTTGACTACTCAAATAATTGAAGATGACCCAAGCATTCAAAGGGTGAATATCACACCAAATGCAAGGTGGAAGGTAGACTTGCTAACCTCATTATAGATAGTGGTAGTTGCACTAGTGTAGCTAGTACCTAGCTTGTGGACAAATTGAATTTGTTTACCTTTAAACATCCTAATCCTTCTAAGCTGCATTGATTGAATGATAGTGGGGAAGTTAGAGTGTGGAGGCAAGTGAAAGTGTCTATTGTTATGAGAACATACAATGATGAAGTGGTATGTGATGTAGTGTCTATGCAAGCTGCCACTTATTGTTGGGTCGTCCTTGGCAATTTGATAGGAAAGTCATTCACTATAGAGAGACGTATTCTTTTGTAAAGGATGGCAAATCCTATACCATGAATCCTATTATACCTTAACAAGTTAGAGAAGAACAAAAAAAGAATTAGAGAAAAAGAAAGAATTGAGAATGAACAAAAGAGAAAAATCATTAAGGAAGGAAAAAAGTTCAGGAAAAAGAAATGAGTGTCGAAAAGACAAAAGAGGTAAAAATGGAGAGTGATAAGAAAATAAGTGATCAAAAGAAATGTTACAAAAGAAAAGAGATGTTTCTATGCAAAAGAGAGCGAGATCATAGAAGTTATTGAAAAGAAGAATTGGTGTTACTTTTATATTGCAAGGAAGCATTTGTTTTTACTAATGATCATTTCTCTTTTTTGTCTAGTACTATTGTGAAGGTGATTGAAGAATTAAAAAATGTCTTCCCGATGAGACATGCGGTGGACTCCCTCCTTTGAGAGGCATTGAACACCAAATTTATTTGGTGCCCAGTGCGGTGTTGCCAAATAGGCCGGCTTACAGGATCCATCCCGAAGAGACCAAAGAGTTGAGAAGGCAAGTGTAGGAATTTCTCTCCAAATTCTATGTAAGAGAAAGCTCGAGCCCTTGTCCCATTCCCGTTTTATTAGTTCCTAAGATAGATGGTACATGGTGCATATGTGTAGATTGTAGAGCTATTAACAATATCACCATCAAATATGGGCATCTTATCCCTAGGTTAGATGATTTGCTTAATGAGTTGCATGGTTCTCAAATCTTTTCAAAGATAGATTTAAAATCGGGTTACCATCAAATTCGCATTAAAGAAGAGGATGAATGGAAAACAACTTTCAAAACTAATGTTAGTCTTTATGGGTGGTTGGTCATGCCTTTTGCTTTAACTAATGCACCTAGTACATTCATAAGGCTCATGTATCATATTTTGAGGGATTCATTAGAAAATTTGTTGTGGTTTATTTTGATGACATCTTGATTTATAGAAAAACTTATAAAGATTATTTTCATTATCTTAAACAAGTTTGTTCGTTTTGAGAAGTGAGAAAATATATGCTAACCTTGGAAAATATGTGTTTTGTTTGGAAAAGGTTACTTTCCTAGGTTATGTGGTGAGTTCTCAAGGTCTCCAAGTGGATGAAGATGATGTGAAAGCAATCAAGGATTGGCCTACTCCCAAGAGTGTATCCGAAGTGAGAAGCTTTCGTGGTTTAGCAAGCTTTATAAGAGATTCATCAAGGACTTTAGCATCATTGTTAATCCCTTGACGGATGTAATCAAGAAGATGACCGGATTCAAATGGGAGGAAAGCCAAGAGAAGGCTTTTAAATTATTAAAAGAAAGGTTCCGTAGTGTTCCTCTATTAGCACTACCTAACTTTGAGAAAATGTTTGAGATTACGTGTGACACCTCGAGGGTTGGCATTGGAGGAATATTGTTGCAAAATAAGAGGCCTTTGGCTTATTTAGTGAGAAATTGACCAGAGCGGCATTGAATTATGCTACTTATGATAAGGAGCTCTATGCATTGGTGAGAACATTTAAGCTTTGGCAACATTATTTGTGGCCTAAAAAGTTTGTAGTCCATACCGGCCATGAGTCATTGAAGTTTCTCAAAGGACAATGAAAGCTCAACAAGAGGCATGCAAGATGGATGGAATTCATAGAAACATTTCCATATGTCATTCGGTACAAGAAAGGTAAAGAAAATCTTGTAGCCAATGCTTTATCAAGAAGGTACATTCTAATCTCTACTTTACAAGCTCAAATACTTGGTTTTGAAATGCTTAAGGAGTTGTATGCTAGTAATAATGACTTCAAGGACATATTTGATGCTTGTTTGGTTGTGCCTAATGAAAAGTACCATATACATGATAGTTTTCTTCATCATGAAGGAAAATTATGTATTCTTATTATTCCTCTAGATTGTTGCTAGTTTAGGAAGCTCATTGTGGTGGTTTGATGGGTCATTTTGGTATTTTCAAAACTTATGACATTTTGCATGAGCATTTCGTTTGGCCTCGTATAAAAAGAGATGTAGAGAGGCTTATTGATAATTGTTTAGAATGTAAAAGAGCTAAATATACATCTTTGAGATATGAACTTTATACTCCTTTGAATATGCCTAGAGAACTGTGGGTAGACATTTCTATGAATTTTATTCTTGGACTACCTAGGTCCCCTAAGGACATGGATTCTATATTTGTTGTGGTAGATCGGTTTTCTAAAATGGCTCATTTCATACCTTGTAAGAAAACTGATGATGCTAGCCGTGTTGCAGATTTGTTCTTTACTTGGGTGGTGTGATTCCATGGTATAGCTAGACCTATTGTTTTGGATCGTAACACTAAGTTTTTTAGTCATTTTTGGCGTGTTTTGTGGAAGAAGTTTGGAACTAATGTGTTATATTCTACAACTTGTCATCCACAAACCGATGGACAAATGGAGGTGATAAATAGAACCATTGGCCAACTTCTTAGGGCCATTCTTAAGAAGAATTTGTGCCAATGGGAAGCTTGTTTACCTCAATTGAGTTTGCTTACAATAGAGCTCGTCACTCTACTAATTCTTACACTCCTTTTAAAGTTGTTTATGGGTTTAATCCTCTAACGTCTTTTGATTTGATTCCTTTACCTATAGATTACGCTTTGAGCTTGGATGGAAAGAAAAAGGTGGAGTTTGTGAAAACTATTCACTCCAAAGTTCATGAAGTTATTGAGGCTACAAATAAGATGCTTGTTGCAAAAAGGAATTTGGGAACAAAACTTGTAGTCTTTGAACCCTAGTGATTGGGTTTGGGTTCATCTTTGAAAAGAACGTTTTCTTTCTCAAAGGAAATCAAAGTTGGATAGCCGTGGTGATAGCCCCTTTCAATTTCTTGAACTAGTTAATGATAATGCCTATAAGATTGATCTTCCTGGTGATTATAATGTTAGTGTTACTTTCAATGTTTCTGATCTATCTCCATTTGATGTAGGTCAAGATTCGAGGACGAATCTTTTCAAAGGAGCGGCAAATGATATGAACCAAGATGGTCAAGGAAATGAAAAGCTTCAAGGACCTATCACAAGAGCAAAGAGAATTAAAGAGAATGATGATCAAGTTGCTCATAAATTGATCATAGTAATTGAAGAAACTATGAAAGAAGGCCTAAAGTTCAAGAATTAATGGAGGCTTGAAAGATGATGGAAACCATCCTAAGTTGCTTCTGGTTCAATGCCTAAACTTGGAGAAATCAATAGAGCAATTGGAAGAGGAACAAATCAAGGAGACACAAAAACAGATCCTACCATCGACGGTAGGCCCTGTACCTACTATCCACAGTAGGTTTCTGCCAAAATTGGACTTGTGGGCTAAAGACCTGCCGCATACGGTAAGGTATACCTACTGCCGATGGTAGGGTCCTGGATTTGAAAAAGTGCATTGATTTGGGAAAATTTTTAATGTTTAAACTCTACTTTTAGTTGTTAATTAAGGGTCTAATTGGTCTTTTAGAGTCTTAGATCTATAGTCAATGTAGGGTTTAGCCCTAACACTGTAAATATGCATTTATAGTCTACATAATAATTAACTTTGATGATATATGAAATTTGAGAGTTTTCTTTTAGGGTTCTTAAGTTTTGAGGCTTTCTCCTTGAACTTCATCTAGGGCTTGATCATTCCTTAGGTTGCTTATATTTGAATACTTGGATTGGATTGATCCAAGGGTTCTTAATTTGATTACAATTCCTAATTTTATAATAATCATATCCTTATGATTTGTCTAGAGCTTAGGTCTTCATCAATTAATCCAATTGGGTAGTGGGTAACCAACCCCATTGTTCTTTTAGCAATTGAGGAATAGATCATCTTCATATACATTTATTCATAATTTGAGTTGGATTATGGGTGGGTGTTGTTGAAGGAGATCAAGTCCTATTGAAGGAAAAAGGTCCTTGAGAGGTTTGCTTGAAGGCTTTTGATTTTTTCACAACAAGATTCATATCACAAACTCGCCCTACAAAGGGTACCTTAAGAAAGACGGATTGTCCAACCCTTATAAGGGATTCATTGGTTCTTTAATTAGCCAATATGATATTTTCAAAAAAAAAATTGAAAGAAAAAAATTATACAGCTGTCTACACCACTCGATTACTGTGCACGCGGAACTGGCAGAGCAACTCGTTCTGTTCACATAATACCGGATGGCGCTACCCAATACCGTGTGCGCGGTAATCTGGTAGTGCACATGATTGTTTAATTTACTTATTTTTTAAATTTCGCACACAATTGAGTGCATCACCCTGTCATTATACACATGTACTAGGTGTGAATAGTGTACTCGATACTGTGTGAATAGTATTGGGTGGTGCACCAGTTGTGTATGAGGGTCTATTTGGATTGATAATTTAATTCACACTTCACTTTACTTTTTTTATTATTGGCCCCACATATTATCTCATAAATATTTTAAATTTCACGAAATTTAATAATAAAAAAAAACTTGCATTTTTTCAAATAAAACCCGATCCAAATAAAGCCAATTCAAAATTAATATTTTCAATTTTTTTTTGTTTGTTAGAGATTTTTATGAACATGTCATATAAATCATGAAGGTTTTTGCAACCTAACTAACAGATATAATCTTTATGTATCTATTACTATTAATATAAAACAATAATAGTAATGGGATTAAGATGACTCCAAGGTGCATTACAATGTCGCTTTCCTTGAGACTTATTCCACCCCACCAATACCTTGGTATGCAACTGATTTTAGTGAAATATCCTCGAGGATACAATGAAGCTTATGTTTGACAGCGTCTTGCATTATGATATCAAACCCTAGAGTATTACCGATTCTACAGAAATATGAGAACCTTATAGGATATTAATGGGAGACACTTTAGGATCATAAGAGGCTTATGAGACTTTGAGTATGAGAGATCATGTTATGTCCTTTCATTTATGTGTGCCACCTATCCTTTTAGAGATAGTCTTGTACCTCTAGTTTAAGGTCACAATTCTTTAGTTTAGACTTATATCTCTATTAAATTGACTGTTCATGAACTATTGTGACTACTATGAATATGTCATATAAATCATGAAGGTTCTTCATTCTTGGAACCTAATTAATAGATATATTTTTATGTATAAGTTATAAATACTCATAGTAGTTATATTTTTAATAGAGATATAATTCTAAGCTAAAGAATTATAAACTTAAACTAGAGGTGTAACACTATATATAAAAGGATAAAAAGATCTTGTTAACTTAGTCTCATTAGCCTCTATTATGGTTATATAGTCTCTCAATATCCTAGAAGGCTCTCATACTTCAGTACAAATTGGTAATACTCTAGAGTTTGATATCGTTAATGCAAGATGCTGTCAAACATAAGGCTTTATTGTATCCTTGAAGATATTTCGCTGAACTCAGTTGCACATCAAAGTATTGGTGGGGCAAAATAAGTCTTAAGGAAAGTGACATTGTAACGCGTCTTGGAATCATCTTAATCCCACTACCGTTTTTTTTCTAATAATCTTAAGGCTTGTTTGAAGATAGTTACAATGTCAGAATGTGCAAAGGCTACTTCATCGTATTGAAGGACAAGAAAGAGGCAACATGAGAGAGAGTAGAAAAGAGAAAGAGTATTAAAAAAAAAAAGGATTTCCTCAAGTTGTGCAATCATCTTCTAGCGGATGATCAGATGGTCATGGTCATCTCTTTTCTAATTGAGCTAAAATTTGGACTGGTGGTAGAGGAGAGGCATTACTTCAATCTAAATGATAAAAATCATTTTTTGATGGTCAGATAAGAAATTATTAGCTTAGAACAGAACCTACTGTGTGTTTCATACTCTTTTTCTTTTATATTACTATATAGTACGTAAAAGAAGCTTACAAGTAAGAGATTTCTTGGTTCACTCTTGATTTATACATATTTTTTTAGATAACTTTGTATAGAGTATGTTCAATTGGAGAAATACATGCTTAATTATATATGACATCATGCATGTTTATATGGATATATATTTGCAAAAATGTCTAGACTTGATATATGGTAATACATATGTTGTTTGCATTTTATCTAATTTTTAGTGAGCATGATATTTTAATATATTTATAAACAATTATTCAATATCATATTGTGAAAATCTTCTGATTTTAGAAGATTATGTTTTAAGAGAGAATAAAAACTCACAAAGGTAAAGTTACATTTTGTAGCAAGTTATATATTGAATTTTCAAAACATGATAGAAGTGGAAATATTGTGATCCATTGGGATTTGAATTTTAGTTCTTTATATGTTACAATATAATTTTGTGCTTGAGAAGGGAAATAGAGTGTCATGCAAAAAATAATACCATATTATCATATTCTATTTGTTCTCAAGATTTTGGATAATGAAGTTGTATTAATGATATTGAATAAAATTCAAACTAGAAAAAATAAAATTATTCCATATGAGACATGTATTTAAAAAAAGCTCTAACTAATACATTTGGAGGTGCAGAGCTATTTGGATGAAAATTTTCATGAACTTCAATGAAAATTCGGTGAAAAAAGAATTGAGTATGCATGAAGATAATGCATATTGGTTTATAACTAATAGAACCAAAGGTTCTATAGAGGATTATTACTTTCATTGAATCAAGATAGTATTCAATGAATTATAATTCTATTCCTATACCTAAAGTTTAAAAGTGTACATCTCTTAAGGGATAAGATCTCAGAAAATGAGAAAAATGAAATGATAAGTCAAGGATTTATGACTTACGTTCTAAAGTCTTTATATTTCTTGAACAAAGTATAAGAGGGTTTTATAACTATAGTTATATTAAATATTTGGTGATCACTATTTATTTTCTAAGATCAGTTTAATGCTAGCAACTATATTAGAAAGATCTTACAAGAGAGCTCTTGTGTTTAAAAAGTTAAATGGGGATGGGTCACAGGTAGAACTGTAAACGGGCACGCGTCTTACCTGTACCCAAACGGGTCTATTATCCGTTTATAGCGGGTAAGGTTAAAATTTTACACCCGCAGACTTGGACCCGTACTCGTACCCGTATATATTCTATTAAATAAGTATGGGTAGGGTATGATAATACCCAAACTCGTTTACCTGTTATAATGAAATAATATATATTATATTATTTTTATATATTATAATATATTATATATTATAATATATTATATTATTTTTATATTTTTTTATTAATACATAATTTATACCTTTATCCTATTTGTGTGTACTTGAACTTTTAATCATTTGAATTAGAGATGTGAAATGATTATATTTGTTGAAAGAGATGATGAAATTATGTTAATCATGTTATAGTTTTTTTTAGAGTTATACATTGTTTTATATATATTTTTGTTTTACAGGGAAAAAATAGAAAAATAGCATAAGGGTATGGGTATACCCAGACCCATCCGAGACTCTAGAGAGTCGGGTCTGGGTCCATAAATTTTATACCCAAAGTGCCTGGGTCTGGGTCCATGTTTCACTATAAAGGTTGGATCTGGCAAAGGGAGTACTGTACCCATCTAGACCTGTTTACACCCTTAGTCACAAGTCCATCTAAAAAATCACCAATAATGGCACTCGACTCAATGCTTGATACAATATCAAGTCTTGAGTTTAATAAGTTAAAGTTATTATATATGTGATTGCAAGTACTATAATATTATTATTTCTCCATCCTGAGTAAAGTGCTTGGTATTCCGTAAGTTTGGTAAGAAGGCTAAGTTTAAAATTCTTCATGAACTTGCAAGTTTAATGTAATATTTTATACTGTGGGAGCCTCTATATGTAGAGTTTACCTATATGAATGTGAAGCCTGGCCGCTTCTCAGAGTTAAGGACTTGACTCTTACCACATTTATGAAAATTATACAGACACATGGATATAATAATGTCAATTGATTAGAGTATCTATTGGTTCTAAAATCTACGGGTAGAGTATGTTTAGCTAATCGATATAGAATCGTTAGTTCAAAGATTTATGCTACCATGCCTTTTGATTAATTATGACGTACTTTACTAAGTAATGTTTAAATCACAATATACCTTTGTTTATGCATATGATTTACACTTATATGATTTTTTAAATATTCTAAAAATGATGAGAGATTGTTGGAGATTTTCAGAATGCTATGGACATGTCATATGAATCATTAAGGTTCTTGGAAGCTAACTAACGGATATATCTGTATATATCAGTAATGAATATTCACAGTAGTTATAATAGTTCATGAAAGTCCATTGATAGAGATATAATTTTAAGCTAAAGATTATAAGATTAAACTAAAAGTGTAAGACTGTCTATAAAAGGATAAACAGATCTTTTTTTACTTAGCCTTATTAGCCCCTATTATGTTTATATAGTCTCTCAATATCTTAAAAGACTTTCATATGTCTATAGAAATCGATAATGCTTTAGTGTTTGATATGGTTAATGCAAAATGTTGTCAAACATATGACTTCATTGTATACTCAAGGATATTTCGTTAAACCTAATTGCATACTAAAGTATTGGTGGAACGAAAGCTACATTGTAACACGTCTTGAAGTCATTTTAATTCTACAACTGTTTTGTTCTAAACAATGTTTATATTATATTTCATATTATTTAAAATATTTGAAATTATTAATTTGTGTTTGATTTTTTTACGAAGGAATAAGAGAATAAGAGAATGATAAGCTAGAGAAAGAATTGTGAAGTTGTTCCTTTTTTTGGTTATTTAAAAAAAGAAAAAAGAATTATGAAGGTTGAATGGCTACACTCAACTGCAATTAGCAAATTCCAAAGTAAAAAATCCAATTCCCAGAAGGAACCAGAGTTACTGTTTCGCTCACTGTCCTACCCCTATCCCCTCAGTCTCTCACCCCATCCCTCTCTGCAGAAGCCCCTTTCCTCCCCCCTTTTACTCGCCCTTTCACCATAGCTCTGACTTCGTTCATCTCTTTCTCTTTTATTTAAAATGTAATGTATACTTTTTTTTCTTTCTTTTACTTCTTTGTCTGGGCATTCAAGATTTGTTTTTGCATTGTTCCTGCTTCCCCTTTTTATTGTATCTTTAAGACATTCCCCCATTTGTTCTTCCCTTTGTTTGTTTATATGACACTTTCTCCTCATTTCTTGTTGTCACATGTACTAAAGTCCCTCTTATAGCCTCTGCATCTTTTTAAATTTTGTTTCCCATTTTGTAGCAGATCTCCTTCTTCCCAGTGAAAGAAATGACTAAAGATGAAGACTTTAAGCTCCTAAAGATTCAGGTATTGTTTGTTCCTCTCTGAAAACCCAACCTTATTCTGTTGTCTTTTAATACACTACTTTTATAACTCCATTAGATAGTTTTACTAAAAAGTTGGATTCTTATCTTATTATCCAAAAGTTTCTTGCTGATTTTGCCTTCCATTTTCCTTTCCTTCTTCTTGTAGACTTGTGTTCTCAGAGTGAACATACATTGTGATGGCTGCAAACAGAAAGTGAAAAAACTCCTTCAGCGAATTGACGGTGGGTAAAATTGTTCCTTTCCTTTTTCAAGATTTGTTCTTCTAATATTCTTGTTCCCCAAATTATTCTGTTTTGTTGTTTTTATTTTCCTTTGTCTGTTCTTGCATTTTTTTAGTTTATTTGGAGAGGTTAAGGAATTTCTTTTGTAATTATTCTATATGATTATTCCATGAAAGTGTTGGCACTTGAATAGGTGACTGACATTACCTGATGTTATTAATTAATTCACTATCATATTCCTTGTCAACAGAACCATTGGGTACTTTTACTGTTCCCAATTTGAGAGATTACTGTAGGCAATCTTACTTTTTTTAAGTCCAGAAATAATGATCCTCTTTTGTGGCAAATGTCTTTCATTCTTGTTGCCTTTTGTGTCCCAGGAGTTTACCAAGTAAATATAGATGCAGAGCAACAGAAAGTCACGGTTTCAGGAGGGGTAGATGCTGGAACCCTTATCAAGAAATTGGTTAAGGCTGGAAAACATGCTGAGCTATGGTCCCAAAAGAGTAGTCAAAACCACCAGAAACAGAAAGGAAATTGTTTAAAAGATAACAAAAACAATAACAAGGGTCGAAAGCAAGGGCTTACCAAAGGTCTTGAAGCTCTGAAAAACCAGCAGCAGAAATTTCCATGTAACTTGCAAGAAGATGAATCATTTCTTGATGATGATGATGAGGAAGAAGTAGATGATGAACACGATGAAATTCGGTTCATCAGGGAGAAATCTAACCATCTAAATCTCCTGAGGCAACAAGCTGTAGCAATGGAGGGGAATAATGGGAAGAAAAATTTTGGGGCAATTGCTACTGCAGCAGCAGCTCCAAATAATGGGAAAATGAACAATGCAAAGAAAGGGAATGCTAATCAGAACATGGGGGGAATCAAAGGAAATCAAGGTGGTATAGGGATAGATCAGAAAACAATGGCAGCTTTGAAGAATAATGGTCAATTAGGTGGTGCTAATGTCAATAATACTGGTGGGGAAGCAAAGATTGGTAATGACATTAGTACTATGATGAGTCTTGCTGGTTTCCATGGAAATGGTGGGACTACAAATCTTGCTGCTTTATTGGGGGGAGGAAATCCTAATAACATTGGAAATTTTCATCATCAAATCCAAGCTTCAAACAATGGATTCGTGGGTTCTTCTTCTGCAGGTAGATTTCCTACAGCAGTGAATGGATATCAACAATACCCTTCTTCATCAATGCTGATGAACTTGCAAAACAGGCAACCACAGATGATGTATAACAGATCTCCATTCATTCCTTCAAGCACTGCTTATTTCTACAATTATGGCAGAGTTCCAAACCCTACTGCTGCTGACCATTATTATCATAGTGGTGCTGATCAATCTGCTGCTGCTACCCATATGTTCAGTGATGACAACATCAGCAGTTGTTCAATTATGTAATCCAATTAGTCCTTTTTAACAATATATTTTGAATTAGGAAGCCATGCAGTAATATAGAATGTCCATCCAAGACTTCTTCTGTCAGTTTCTGTGATAATGTTCTGTAAGAATGATGCTACTGCTTTTCTTTAATTACTCTAAAGTTGTTGCTTTTGGTTGCTTCTTCTTTTCTGTTTAAGTATTGAGTATTGACTTTGGAATTGTGTTTGATAAATTCAAGACCGTTATTGTTTTTTTGTAAATTAATGGTAAAGCCTAGCGTTTAGTTTATATTCCTTCGGTGGTTTTAAATTATGTTTTATTGGATATACTCTTTTCCTTTCAAAATATCTGTTTCAAAATATGTGGTTTTACTAAATTAAGAGAGTAATTGAATTAAATAATGTCTACAATTTTTTATTAGAATTATTAATGGTAATTATTCAAATATTAATTAATCCATTTTTTAATTGTTGACAATTTAATAATTTTTTTAATTATTGTATTATGTCCTTCACAAATAATATAAAACGGATAAAGTGATTTTTTATTTTGAAAAAGAGATATTAGTTATTTATAATTATAAATTATTTTTAATTTTTTTCTTTATGGTTATAAATTTTTATTTTAAAATTTTCTACTTATGAACTATTTTGTTTTTCTCTTTATTCTATACATTTTCATTTTATTTTTTTTTAACTATTAATCATTTTTGTTTTTCTATTTATACTTATAAATTATTTTTAACTTTTTAAATATAACAATTTATTAAAAATAGTATATGGATATAAAGATAAAAATAATTTATAGCTATAAATAAGAAAATAAAAATTAAAAATTAAAAAATAATAAAATTATAAAAACAAAATAATTATAATTTACAATTATAAAAATTTAAAATAAAAATTTATGATTATAGAAAAAAAATAAAAATAGTTAATGATTATAAATAATTTATATCGCTTTTAAAAATTTATTTATAGTTTTCTGATTCATGGTTTTGAGTATTAGAGTCAACTTGGTATTTCTTTCCGTTATTATTATTATTATTATTCTTTTTTATGGGTAGTCGGTCAACTTTGGGATTTCAATACAATTTGCTTGGAGACAAGGGGTGACATTGGGTACTGTGGTGAGGCAGAAACATTATAACATGATGCAGGGGATAGTAGTCTCAGAAAAAAAAAATAAAATGCAGAGGGTAGTAGGAACAGGTATGTTGAGACTGTAAAAGCATTTATGCAAGAAAAACTAGTAATAAAGAAAGATGGATGTACAGGTTAGGTAGGAGAGCATGCTTGGGGCACGTGTGTTCTGTCAAATTTTGTCACCTCCAGGACCATCAAAGGCAAAGTAAAAATTGGGGTTTGCTGATCTCAATTCGCAGGGCTTGTTTCGGAGTGTAGAAATGGAGAAAAAGGAAGAGATTTAGGATGGAAGGGGTTGGATTTCTTCAGTTTGAGATCTTTTAAGGGAGTTGATAAAGGCAATTTGGAAAACTATAAGGATAACTTGAAAAGATTTAAAAATTTTCATTTTCATCTAAACACTTTCTCTCTTCACTTAAACATTCTCCAAGACTACAAACTTTAATCTCAGATCTTCGAAGATCGACCGTTCAAATTGAAAAAAAAAGGTTAGTTCTTCAATCTATTCTCATTTATTTACAATTTTACCGTTTTAGATCATTGAAATATCTGTTTAAAAAAAAATCAAATTTAAAAAAAAAATCTGGCGGAATGGACACTTTCGTCCGTTACCAACGAAAGTGCTCGAATACTTTCGCCGACAGTGAACAGAAGTACTCCGGCACTTTCGTCGGCGACGTGCGAAAGTGTCCATTTATTTTTAAATATTTAAATTTTTTTGTTCATAAATGATTATTTGATTATTTAATTAATTTTGTATATGTAGAATGAGTGTGACTAGTTGTTTAACATATTTTATGTGATAATTTTTAATTGTTAAAATGCTTATGGATTTGTGAACATTATAAAATGAATAAAATAACAGAAATGAAAAAGGATAAAAATTGATAAAGTGAACAATAAAGTAATAATAAATATATCTGAGAATGTTATTTAATTTTATCTATTTAGGGTAAAATGTAACTAGTTTAAAATTGTTTGCTTATGATTATGTGTTTAATAAGAAAATGTGTTATGTAATTGTTAAATTATTTGAATTTTTATTTGAAATCATTGTTATTCTTCGCCTTAGGTTTAAGGGTTTAGGGTTATGTAATTGTTAAACTATTTGAATTTTTATTTGAAATCATTGTTATTCTTGGCCTTATATTTAGGATATAATTCTTAGATTGAATAATTATAAATTAATAACTATTACTAAAGAATATTAGTGATGAATAATAATTGAATGAAAGAAATAGTAGAAATGAAATAATAGATACCGATAATTCTAAATAATAAAATAATAATAGATGTTAAAGTAAATATTGAAATATATGATAAACAAGTATTAACGAGTTTGAATAACTAATAGATGGTTCGACCTAGCGGCCGTAGAGGAGACGATGATCTTGGTCTTGTCACGGATAGGACAGGTCGAGTTGAGGGACGTACTGTCACAGTTTCGTTTAGAGGTGTGAGGGGGCGACATAGTACTTCTGACCTCCCTGTTACTCCTACCCCTCTTGCACCTGGTTTCAATCATGGTACAGGTGAAGTCGGGCATTCTACTTAACCACCGTCCGTACCTTTTAGATCTCGACCTCCCTCCAACCCCATCTGTCTCATACACCTGTGCGCTATGAGCCATATGGATCTGCACATCCACCTTCACACCCCATAGACACAGTATATGATCCATACTTACATGCTTCTACTGTTGTGCGACCTCATATAGGGGTTGAGTTTTTTGATCAGCTGCTTGGCGCCGCCTCTCAGGATTCTTCATGCAGTACACACGGGTATTTTCATGCTGAGTATGGTGTTTCATCTTTTAATCCTTACGTATCGGGGCCTGCATATAGGGTTTTTGAGGGTGATATGATTGTTGGCGAGGAGCAAGAAAGAGTCCGATCCCTACATATTCAAGGAGAGGCAGATGAGAGAGGTGATGATGATGGTGATGGTGGTGATGATGATGGAGATGAGGAGCAGACCGTATATGTTGCACCTATGGCATCAGCTAGTGGATCGGACGGGCGTCCTCGTCACGGGAAAGTGAAGGGTTTGACCAGCAGCTTTATGTCGTAATGAGTAAGATTACAGGGTCTTGTAACAAAAGACCTGAGATGGGTCGTGAAGTTCCAGTACCGACACAGAAGAGGAAGAAAGTGAAGGCTTCAGATTGGGAGTAGACAGGCGCAGCAAAGAGAGGTCTTGTAGACCCGGAGCTCATCCCATCATATGGTGGACATGTGGCGGGTCCGATATGGCATGGATAGGTATTTATCTTTATGTTAAAGTGACATGTTATTATTATCGTTATTATTCTTTAATCTGTCAAATATTATTTATTATGATAAATAAAAAATAATTTTTACATAAACATATTATTATATGACTATATAAATTTATTTGTTTTATCTTCAAGATCGTGGTTTATTGAAGTACCGATCTCATTATATGGCTCTCATTGGTTGGGACCTTACCGATTCGCAGGCTCAACCCTTGGTTTCCGGGTCCGGTCTGACGCACCTACGATGGTGCATGTTTCAGCATGCCAATGCTGCATTGTTGTCAGCATTTGTTGAGAGATGGCAGCCCGACACGAACAGCTTCCACACGCCATAGGGTGAGATGACCATTAAACTGCACGATGTGGAGTTTATTCTTAGGGTACATGCTTATGGTGTGGTAGTGGATCACAGATTATCCAAGGAGCAGTTGATACGGGTTGTTCAGGATGATCTAGGTTTAGCTCTCACTGGGGTTTAGGGTTTAATGCATCGAGCTTCATGCTGTTGCTACTAGTAGACAGACTTCACAGTCACATTAGGTCAGAGCTGCATGCTATCTACAGTATATTTTAGGTAGCTCACTCTTCAGTGATAAGAGTGGCAACATTGTACCTGCGAGACTGTGGCCACTTTTGCGGGATGTGAGTTCTATTGGGAGGTTCGCATGGGGTGCTGCCTTTCTTGCGTATCTGTACCGGAATCTGGGCCAGGCTTCCAGGGTTGATGCGAAGGAGCTTGCAGGGTGCTGGTCACTATTAGAGGTATATGTTTTAAAAGTAATGTTAATTATGTTGTTTTTATATTTTCAGGGTTTAGGGTTTATTTATATTTCTTTTTATATTTATATTGAATTTATATTTTATATTTTAGGCGTGAATATATTTGTATTTTTCCATGTTTGCACCCCCGTTTAGACATTCTTCCGAAGGATGCAAGCCCTACATCCAGATGTTTCCGACGATCGGTTATAAGAATAAGAATAAACTGCTGGATATTCGCTTGAGACTGGATATGATGACAGATGATGAGGTTCGATGGATACCGTACAGGACTCAAGATATTCGAGATTGTTGGGTTTTCACACGACACGGGTTCATTGCATATTTTGACTGCGTAGAGCCTTACATGCCTGACCGGGTTTTGAGACAGTTCGATTTTAGCCAGTGTATTCCCGCCCACCCTATCCAGCCTCAGGAGGCACGCCGCCCGCTGAACAAGAGGATGTACGTCTTGAGGAACACTTTTGTCGAGGCACTGTGGCTCAAGGCACCTTCGCACTTATTAATAGAGTCATGGACTAGTGTTCCGGCCATTCTAGCGAGTTTTTGCACTGATGATTACATGGTTTGGTACCTTCCCCGCACTCACAGGAGGATTCAGAATCCCGGGAATATTCCCAACTATAATGTCCCGGTAACTCCCGCCATGCCACCAAAGGCTCTCTTAGATTTGATTGCATGTGAGTCTCATAGACAGGATATTGATGGTGATGAGTTTAGACGTATGGTTCGAGATTTACTAAGGAAGCATTACATAGCTCTTTAGTAAATCGTTATGTATTCAGATATTGTGTATTTCTTTTTTTATTCCTCTTCGTTATGTATTATTGAGTTTTTGTGATGTTCATTATATTTATTCCCTCTTGTTCGGGTTTATTATTGCATTATCAATATAATTACACGAAAAATGTAAATAAAAAGAACTTCAAACGACAAATTATACGAAATATTATTAACATTTAAAAAAAATAATACATTATAAATTACAAATTGCAATATTATTACATAAAATGTCTCTGCGGCGGATACATTTCACGGTCCCCCATCCACTAACTCGTATATCTCGATGATATTCCCATTGCACATGTAATGGGGGTAAAGGACATCCATCTACCAACTGTAACTGCAAAAAAAAAAAAACTAATAATAATATATACACTTAATAAAATATCAATCTGCAATAATTCAATTAATAATAATAATAATAAAAAGTTATCAATAATAAATACCTGTATAAAATGCTGCAATTCCTCTGTGAGTCCGATGTATATCGTTCTAGCAGTACCATCCATATTAGAAACAAAAGATAAGACAGTGGTTGATTCTGGCCGTGCAAGAAATACAACACATAGATTGAATGTGTTAGCAATGACATAAAGGTGATCAGGTGTATCCATCTAATATTCAGGTGGCGCTGAACCCTTTTCCCAATTTGTCTTCATTATCAACTCTATCACACGTTCAACTGAGCCGAACAATTGCTCATGTACGTTCATACGGTGCCGTAAATCATAGCTCATTCTTCTACGAATTTCAACCCAATGGTTTTCATCCTCAACAAAAAATTTGATACAACCCTAAATCTACAATTACCATCTCCAACCACATTTTTCCAGTTTTGTATAAATTCATACTTAAACCCGAAAAATACATTGTTGAAAGGGAATGGCAATGATGGTGAATCCGGATTTACAATGGATGATAAACTGGACCAACTACTGCTACGTCCTCTACCCCTACCCCTACCGCCACGAGGCGGTCTACCTCTTCCACAAGGACTAGGATTAGAACCTGAACCTGAACCGCTACCAGACCCAGAACCTGAACCGCTACCAGACCCAGAACCTGAACCACTGAACTTTCTTATCTTCCTATGTGTGATGGAGACGTACTCCCAATGAGACTTATCCCTTTTGGTAGAATTCGTCTTCCGTCGTCCCCTTGTGACTGTGGTCTCGGGGAGGAGGGTGGGTTGACAACGGTTGACAAGGATCATCAGGCAACACCGGATATATAACACATTTGATGAGTCGCCTAACTTCCCGGACATTAGAAATTGGACCAGTACTAATTTCCTGTAACAGTGAAGTGAGATTACGCATTTCAAATTCCATATCTCTATCGTGTTCTTCAGGAATATCAGGACCAATTTCTAGTTTTCTCAAAAAAATGTGAACATCTTCCTCTTGGATTGGAATTAAATATTGGCACCTATTAATAAGTTCACATGCACATGGTAGACCACGCGACTTCCTTAAATAATGCAGACAATTACTTCCCGGTTCTTCAACCATCTGACGTGCTTTCTTTAACTCATCCATTATCTTCTTCAAACCCAAATGACTAATTTTATTACTTAAATTCTTCACGATGGGATTACTCTTAGTGCCATACTTCTCTTTAAGTTTAGCAATTTCTAAAGTGTATTTAATTTCTGCAATTTGACCTTGGATGAGAGAGTTGATATTCAGAAACACGGTGTCCAAATCACCGTGACACGTTGATAGCCACTGCTTCAACACAGAATGTTCGCTCTCTGCTGGATTCGTTGTCTCTACCCCAAAATGCAACACTTGATATGTCCAAACCCTGCAAAATTTATGGGCAGATGGATTCAACCATGTCCTGAACAGGTAATGTAGAAAGTCAGGCCTGTTTTGCCACCTAGTCTTCAAGACTTCCAACTTTCTCTGATATTCCACCTCATCTATTTCATTAATTAATTTTTTTCACGAACACCGTTGTGCCACATTTTCATCTTTCACCATCTCTGTCAACTTGGCCAACACATTCTGATCGATGTGTCTTCTACATAACATATGATATGAATTGCTAAAGATATCATCAATCACCGGCATTAGTCCACTTTCCCTATTGGTAAGAATGACTAGAGGCTCTCCTTCATTGATAATTGAACCCTGACCATTTGACATAGCAGATGTAAAATATAAGTGCTTGATTTGTTGAACAACCCATCCGTATGTTGTTGCCTGTTCATTGCAAATAAAAGCTGTTGCCACTGTGAAGTTCTTTCCTGTTGGAGTCATCCCTACACATTCTAATAGTGGCATGTTGTACCTTAATTAAAAAATAAACGGGAAGATTAATTATTAACATTCACTAATATTTTTTCACGGACTTAAAAATATTACTACCTATTTACTAAAAAAAATATTATAAAATTTAAATATTTGTGCGAATAAATTAATAAAGATATCTAATAATACAATTAATACATTATAGTACTTACTTATTCGTTTTATACGTTGTATCCATTATCAGTATATATGACCACGTTCTAATCATTGCAATCGATGTCGGGTGTGCAACGACAATATCACTAAGTATGTTGTTGTCCTCACAATTTCTATGGAAAACGGTGTAGCCCCCTTTCTGTACTTAAGCGGAGAATTTCCTCTACCGTATTTCTTCCTTGCATCCGGTTCCACTTAATCTTCGCAACAACATTGTAAATTTTCTGAGCACTACATACATCAAAATTTTCTATTTATTAATGGAATAAAAACAAATCTAAAATATTTAAATAAAATATTAAAAATAATTCCCTTATAACTTACCTAACTGCATAACCAACGTCTTGTTCTCGGAAAAATTGTAATATATTGCGAGGTGGAACATGACTCTTCCTGAATTGCTCGGTCTGTTGCAACTGCTCCTCCGTAAGTTTTGCAGCCTGAGCATGATCGTGACTGTAAACAGCTATTTTATGGTTGTGTCTCCCGTTGTGTACGAACAATTCCCAATTTTCACTTGTTGCTATTTGCTCTCCCTTTAGCTTAAATGGACCCCCACATTTTTTCGTCCCATAAGGTCCACACCTTTTTTTCGGTATTTCTTCTTCCTCGTTATTGACAATTGATTTTTTATATTTTTTAATTGAACCTCCGTGCTCGCAAGCCAATGTGACATATGGTCGACGGTCCAATGTTCTGGACCTTTGATACCGAGTTATGATTAAATATGTGTTGGCATTCATTGCAGTTTGTTTTGCCTAGTCCACCAACTCATCTTTCGAACTAAATATTTGGTTAGTTGTAAATAAATGTCCAAGATCGATATATTCTTCCGGTTCTAGAAATTCTTCAAACGTATTTGGATCTTCATCACCCTGTTAATGTAAAATGAAAAGTTAATATTACAAAAAAAAAAAAAATTAAAAGAACAAAAAACAGAAAAAAAAAAAAAATTTTTCCAAAAATCGGGGGGGACTTCCGCCCAGATGGGGTGAAAATTGCTTGAGATTTTTGCCCAATCTGGACGAAAGCTGGGCGAAAATCTCAAGGAAAGTCCCCCCTATTTTTGAAAAAAAAATTCAATCGATTTCTTACCTCAAAACCAACATTTTCTTGCAAAGATTCTTCAAAAGGATCCATATTTTCTTCTAATTTCGTTTTAGTGTTTAAAGTTGGAGTTTTTTTTAGAGAGATGTTAGAGAGAAAGTTTGTAGAGAGAGAAAGTGAAAGTTTATAATGAAATATTTTCGAGTTATACTTATAGATTTCCGAATTATCTTTATCGGACCCTTTTTTTAAAGAAAGTTTAATAGTTGAAACATCGTCAACATGGTACAGATGAAAGTAGCAGAAGAATTCTAGAATCCCAAAAATAACAAACGATATTCGAGAAAAATAGGTTTTTAAATGTTAATGATCTATCTGTCAAGTTATGAGTACAACTTCAACAACCATTTCGATCTATGAAGTTTTTGAAACATGAAAATAACTAAAGGCAAAAAAAAAAAAAAAACTACAAAGTAGAACAAACGTTAATCTAATAAAAAATACTAATCTCAATTTGATAACAGGTGAAAAGCACAACCAACAACAAATGTTAGTGACTTTTGAAATCCAACACCTGGGAGGTACTGCCGGCACAATGCCAGATAAGGATAAGGTGGTTTGGCGAAGATATCATCACAACAATTGGGGCACAGTTGCAGAAAACCCCTCCACAAATACTCAAGCATCAGAAATCAAAACCCACATGAACTATTCACCACCCACCAAACTTACTGAAATCACTTGAATGGAGAACACATCCAGACTACCAAAGCAAGATCCCGGGAGAACCCACTCAGATCTGGGTTAATTGAAATTTCCACTAGCAGTCAACCAACACCGTACTCATAAAGCATCAAACCAGCTCAAGCAAAATATACACCACCTCAGCCACCAGGAAACAACCATCAGCCAGAGAGGAGCTTATTCAAGAATAGCGAATAACAAGCTGATAAGCCATCTAACATTGTTGAAATAGTACACTAGCCACTCTCCTCACAACAACAACACACTGCCACAAATCTAGATAAAGCTAACTAGATCGGCCTAAATCTAAAAAAGACATGTTCGAAAGAGAAAAAATGAAAAAAGAAAAAAAAAACAACCTCTTCCTTTGTACCGATGAGCTTTTAAACAATTACTGTCCGAAATTGCATAGTCGGCTGTTTCGCTTCCGTTGATCGATTTTTCATCCTTTTGAGTGTGGATTTTTTCGATGATCCTTCTAGCCAAGATCCTACCATTCTTCATCAATCTCACATGCTTTTAAGGTCTTCTGGAGTATTCCCGGAACTAGCAAGAGTCTCCGGTGAAAAAGAAACAAAGAACTAGAATAGAAGAGAAGAATTACTTAATTGTTCTTAAGAAAATTTGAAGAACCTTTTTTGTTCTTCTTTTCTCAATAATTTTGGCTAGAATAGGGAAGAGGATAGCTGCCAATTTTGTGATTCTTGGCTGATGGAATGAATGAGAGAGAGGTCTTGGTTGTTTGGATCAACTTCTATGAGTTTTGGATAGGTTCCCACTCATTAGTGACAACCACCTCCTAGATTCTCTCTTTCCCTACCATGATATGAGTTAGAATCTTTAATGAAAGCAAATTTTCAAATCCATCACCCAAGGACCTTGTCTTCAATAGGATTTGATCTTCCTCAACAACACCCACCAACCAAAATTAAGAGTAAAATGCATATAAAAGAGGATCTTTTCCTCAATTGCTAATCAGACAAAGGGATTAGATGCTCCCTACCTAATTAGATCAATTAAACAAGACCTAAGCTCTAGAATAAATCCTAAGGATGTAATTATCAAAGAATTAGAAATTGTGAACCCTTGGATCAAGCCAATCCAAATATTCAAATAATCAATCTAAGGAATAATCAAACCTTAGATGAAGTTTAGGAGAAAGCCTCAAAACCTAAGAATAAACTCAAAATTTTATATATCATTTATCTTCAACTTGGTTACAGAAGGAGGCATAGTAGGATATTTATAGAGAAATTCTAACTCATTTTCCTAAAACCTGAGTATTAAAAACACCTAATTATCCTTTTAACAAAGTTAATTGCAAACTTGAAATAAAGAAAACACAAAATTAACCAAAAATATTAGCTATATTGAACATTTGGTGAGGTTAACTCGAGACCTACTGGGGACGGAAGGGTGGGAGCCTACTGGTTGGGATTTTTCTAACAAGTTTTAAACCCAATACTTGCAAGTGCACAAGATCAATGTAACACGGAAGTATTAGGGTATCGAACCATAGAGAAAGGCTTAACTACTTAAATTACTATCTTCCTAAATTAATTTTATAAAAAGAACATTGAAATTTTATTATCTAAAAATTATTACTAAATTAAGTAAAAACTAATAAAATAAAATAACTAAATTAAAATAACAAAAGCTTAACCAAAGAGAGGTTTAGAACCTTGAATCCACCACCAGCCTATATAACAATGATTTAATTTTACTTAAGAGAAAACATTAGACCTTTATGTGGTGATCTAGGCTACAAGCTTCGATTCACTTAAGAAATATATTGTGTTTAAATGCATGACATAACTTATCTAACCATTAGCATGACTTATTCAATTCTATGACATAAATCATCTAAAATTAGCATGAACTATTCAATTCTAAAACCCACAATATATTTGCAAAAATCACATATCTCTCATACTCAAGACTAAAAGAATTAAGCATGCATAAAAATATCAATTAACTCAAATAATTATTCTACAAGAACAATCACAAAGAATTAATTGCATAAAACCAAGAAACATCACAAGATATGCAATCACATAAATAATATAATAAATCTCCTAAAAAGAATAAATCAAAGTTACATGGCTAGGGTTTCATAAACATTCTAAAAAGAAAATTAGTTTATGGTTAAAAGGGAAAGAAGGAACCAATTTGTAGATCAGGGCTTTTTCTTCCAAATAATTTTTTGCTGCTGCTTCTTAGGTTTGCTGCTTCAAATTGTGGCCGTCTTGCGGCTACTTTTCTTTTTCTCTCGTTGTAGCTTAGGCAGCTGCGTGCACAGCTGCTGCTGTCTCTCCTTGCAGCTCTCCTCTTTTTTTCTTGATCTTCTCCAATTAAAAGTCGCCCGCAACTCTTCTCTTTTTTCTTGATGTTCTTCCCCTTTTCTCTTGTGTGGTTCTTCTATATATAGACAAAAGAAAAGCAAAATCCTAATCTTTAGAGGATTCAACTAAAATCCTAATTCTTAAAGGATTCTACTAAATTCCTAATCCTAATCCTTAAAGGATTCAAATACTGCAGCAGGTAATTGTTAGTATATGCCCTAAGACCAATTGACTCACATTTATGATTTATGAAGCATGTATTTTTTAATTGTATTTTATGCTCTTGGTCATCAAGTATGTGACTTGATAATAAAACCCTTATAGCTAATAAAATACTATTCTTATTTGTCCCTAGTTTATTACATCTTGTAAACTAGTATGAAGTTGATTGATGGTCAAGTTTTACTGATCATGAATATGAGATATAAAATCAATACATAAATACATATTGAGAATATTGTATTGGACATGACCCAAAGTGAAGAAGAAATATTGCATGGGTTTAAGTTATAAGTATTTCTTCTCAATTTTATATTTGATGTCCTTCGACCTAATGTTTCTAATATTTCTTGCATGGGGAGAAAAATATGTTTTGATATAGTCAAACATCACTTTTAATTAGGTGATCATTATGATTATTGGTTGGCTTATTTTCTCTTCATGGCTTGAATATTGGAGATAGTGAAAGGGATTTGTCCCTCTCTTTTTAGAGAGAGATATCCATGGGCCCCTTGATAAGGAAGACTGGAAAATATGCATGGCCATGCTCAAATAAGTATTAATAAGGTGTTATTAATATTATTTGTTGGAACAGTCTGCCTGGTGATCAAGTAAATGGTTAATTAAGTTTTATAAGGATGACTTGATCCATGCCTTATACTTAATTAGGATATCGTGTGACAAAAGGACTAAATATTAAATCTGATGCTAGGTTATTATTACATGTACTTAACTTGGGTAAGCATAATGTCTTGCTAGAGGCCGCTTATGTTTTGTGAATAAATGTCTAGGACATTTTCCATTCACTGCCAACGTTAAGTGAACCTACAGGGTCACACGCATAGACGATCTTGTGAGCACAATGTCCACGTTCAATGTATCTAGATTGTGTCCAGATTCGTTGAACGTATACAAAAGGGGAATCAGATTCCATATTGTATTTTCTGGTAGGTTAATAAGTAATTAATTTTATTTAATCGAACAAAATGAAATTAATTACTTAATATTACTCATCCAACCGTTGGATGATTATAGGGATAGACGGATGAGATTAAACTGTCATTAGATGACAGTTAGGGTTTTGATATTGACAGCTATAAAAGGTTATGTTAGCATTTTCTTGGTGGCCGTCCTTTATCTGATTAAAGAAAAATAAAACCCTAAACCCTAGAACGGCGATATAGTATCTAGCCTCCTCTCTCCGAAATACGACCGATTACCAGATAGTCAGGATCAGTTCTGAACAGTTTTCAGAACACAGAAGGGGCTAGCATCCCGATCGCTTGCAGAGGAGTTCGTCGCGTGGATACCAGTAGAGGGCGAAGCGTACAAAGCAGCGCCTCCACAACGAACAATCAAAACATTCAGGTAATTTCTATCCAATCGGTTTTTCTAGTACTTGCAGATCCTGTTGGTGGATTTCCGTAGTTTTATTTTACTTTGTTTTTGCCTACGGATTCCAACAGTAATATGATTTATTATTATTTTATTATTATTATTATTTTATCTTCTCCTCCCCAATGACCATGCGCACTCTTCCAAATTTGATATGGAATATTTTTTTTCCATTCTTTTTTAGAAATCTGCACAAAGATAAATAAAATATAATAATAATAATAAATAAATAAAATATTTTCTAAGGCTAATAATTAAAAATTAAGGTTTTTATTTGTATTAAAAATCGACTCTATCACCTGCCTCCGCAAGTAGGTGGTCTTCAAAACTCCCCATTTAACCCGAGAGCTACCGGGGACAGTAGGGTGGGAACCTACCATCACCGGTAGGCTCTGCTCTTCCTCCCTTCATTGCTTCTTTCCTCGTTTATGATAGTAGAGAGCTTCTAGTTTGTTTCCATTGAGCTTCTTATGATTTTAATGTGTCTTGAAAGTCTTGTAAATTCTTTCAAACCTTCCAATTAAATCCGAGGTTCCTCTATGGAAGCTTCAACCATGCTTTCTTTAATTCTCTAGTTGCTCCTATGCACATTGTTGAAGAATCCTTTGTCAATTCGTATCATAAACCCTCTCTTAAAAGGATTCATCCTCGAATATCTTCCTTCAAATATCTATAAAGGCGGGCAACATTAGAAAGGATTCAACAATCAGTATTGCTAAGATTTAAACAACGAAAATCCAAATGCCATCTAAACAACAAAATAAGCAAGGAGGCTAGAACTTCTTTGAATGGTCTATGATATACAAATGTTGTATGATCAAAGAAGTTCAAAGCAAGATAGCTCAAATAAGGACTATGCAAGAAACACTAAAAGATTACAAGGCTTCTTCCAATAAAAGCATAAGTAAAAGTATATAAATCTTGTAAATCAAACATAGTAATAATATTTTCCACAAAGTCCTCAAAAAGCCGATGAAAATGGAAACTCAAGTTTTCTAAATATTTCAAATTAAGAACATAAAGTAGAAGTTCAAGTTTCCAAATAAGAAGTGTTCCTTCAAAAGTTTTATAAAAGAACTTTAAAATGAAGCTTTTTAGGAACAACCTTTTTGACAATTCCTCAAAGACAACATCCTTGAAAGGAAGATGATAATAAAGCTTTTGTCCCTTTCCAACTCAAAGAGTAAATCAAGAAGATCAAGAGTTTTGAATATGACCTCTTTAAAAGGATGATGATATTCAAAATGCACCTTTGAAATGAACTTAGAAACATTTGAAAATGAAGAACAATAGTAGTTCTTTTGAAAATAAAAACTTAAAATGAACAACTTTATACACCACTCCTTAAAAGGTAGATGGTAGGAAAGATGTGTTTCAATAAAAGCTTTCCAAGACTTTTCAAAAGAGTCCTTTCTCAAATTAGCTTTCACAAAGAACCAAGGATTAGCTTTAAACTTTTCAAAACAATTTTCTTCCTTGTTTTCAAAATCATTCAACAGTAAATCCTTAAAATATAAATGGTAGAATTTGAATCCATAGGTGTTTTCAAACAAAGGCCTCAAGGATTCCAAGACATTTAAAAAGCTCAATTTCTTTGCAAGAGAACTCAATTTGATCATTCAAAAAGGCCATAAGTAGGTTAAAAAATACAAAATAATTATGATTCTCGATAAAAGTATCAAGGAAAGAGGAAAAATATCCAACATTCTCAACAAACTTTCCTACACACTTATCATGTAGAATATCAAGTAAAGCACATTCTGATGCGGGCGCATGTTGCTTTTTAATTCATGAAGATTTATGTATAAAGAATGATGGACCGTTCAAGGGTTATTTGGGTCTTCCTACAATCCATAATCAAGTCCACATGACTATTCTGGAGTTGATTCACACAATCAGCTTATAAGGAGCATTCAAATGGTTAATTCAATTAATCTTGATTCACTCATAATCAAGCTTGGTATCCTAAACTATCTTTAAATGCTTTCCTAGTTTTTCTACAACTTTTAACTCATAGAAATTAGCTTAGTCAAGTCTTGAAAGTAGAAATTTTGACTTTGTTATTTACTAGACTCATTGAAATCATCTTACTAAGTGTTGGAAGTTGTAACTTTGAATTTGTTATTTACAGGACTTGTAGGGGAGATGTATTGGTTGCCTATATTGTCGGAATCCGTAGGCAAAAACAAATAAAATAAAACTACGGAAATCCACCAACAGGATCTGCACACACTAGAAAAACCGATTTGATAGAAATTACCTCAATGTTTTTGACTGTTCGGTGTGGAGGCGTTGCTGTTTATGCTTCGCCCTCTACTAGTATCCATGCGACGAACTCCTCTGCAAGTGATTGGGATGTTAGCCCCTTCTGTGTTCTAAAATTTGTTCAGAACTAATCCTGACTATCTGGTAATACGTGGAATTTCGGAGAGAGGGAGGTTAGATACTATTATCGCCGTTCTAGGGTTTAGGGTTTTGTTTTAATCAGATGAAGATGGCTACCGAGAAAAAGGTTAACATAACCTTTTATAGCTGTCAATATCAGAACCCTAATTGTTATCTAATGACAATTTAATCTATTCCGTCTATTCCTATAATTATCCAACGGTTGGATGAGTAATATTAAATAATTAATCTCATTTATCCGATAAATAAAATTAGTTACTTATTAACTTACCATAAAATACAAAATGAAATATGATTCCCCTTTTGTATACGTTCAACGAATCTGGATACAATCGAGATTCATTGAACGTGGACATTGTGCTCACAAGATCGTCTATGCGTATGACCTTGTAGGTTCACTTAACGTTGGCAGTGAATGAAAAATGTCCTAGACATTTATTCACAAAATATAAGCGGCCTCTAGCAAGACATTATGCTTACCTAAGTTAAGTAAAAGCAATAATAGCCTAGCATCAGATTTAATATTTAGTCCTTTTATCACACGATATTCTAATTAAGCATAAGGTATGGACCGAGTCATCCTTATCAAGCTTAATTAACCATTTACTTGATCACTAGGCAGACTGTTTCGACAAATAATACTAATAACACCTTATTAATACTTATTTGAGTATGGCCATGCATATTTTCAAGTCTTCCTTATCAAGGGGCCCATGGATATCTCTTTCTAAAAGAGAGGGACAAATCGCTTTCACTATCTCCAATATTCAAGCCATGACAAGAAAATAAGCCAACCAATAGTCATAATAATCACCTAATTAAAAGTGATGTCTGACTATCTCAAAACATATTTTCTCCCCATGCAAGAAGCATTAGAAACATTAGGTCAAAGGATACCAAATATAAAACTGAGAAGAAATACTTATGACTTAAACCCATGCAAGGTTTCTTCTTCACTTTGGGTCATGTCCAATACAATATTTTCATTATGTATTTTGTGAATTGATTTTATATCTCATATTCATGAGCTTTTCTTTCCTGAAATGATACATAAATTCTATGCAAATTTATATAAGGGTAGAATTCAAAGGCATGGAAATATAACCCATCAAAGGATAATCTCTAAGGTTGGTGGCAGAGACATTTCCTTTGATGATAGATTGCTAAACACTATCTTAGAAACACCTAAAGATGGCATAAGATTTTATGCCAAAAATAAGAAATGTTTTGATCCCAACCTATATAGTGAGAGAAGATTTGAAGAAATATTTACAAAGGGAGAAGTTCATAAAAGGCATGATGATAGAAGTGTCAATAAGCTAGACACCTATGGAAGATTACTGTACCATATGATCTCTAATAGAGTCATTCCTAATATTGGTCACAAGTCTTCTATTACAAACATGCACTCCTTTGTCATGCTAGCATTACATCAGCATAAAAGAATGAACTTTGGATTTATGGCCGTAGAACATCGGCCATCCACTCAAACGTCTTCTACAAAATGCTTGCTATGTGGTTGTTTCCTCACGAAAGTATTTTAATACTTTGTGCTTAATTTGGTTGGAGTTGGTGAACCCTTGGGGCTGGAAAAATCTACAACAAGCATACTTTTAAAAGAATGTGTTTTGAGAAAGGAAGGTATGTTAGTTAGAGATGGACAAGATGATGATGAAGAGAGTGATGAAGATAATGAAGGAAGCAAAGGGAAAGAAGCGATGAATGGATGAAGAGGAAAGTGAAGAAGAATCTGAAGAGGATACCTATAGAAGAGAAATGAGGAAAAAGAAAAGGCAAGAACGAGTTGAAGAAGGTCAATCATCCGGAAACATGACTCAAATTATGGATATGATAGCCTCTTTGCAAGCCTCCATAAACAGTAGCTTTGATGCATTAGATGGTTGCTTTGATGCATTAGCTGGAAAGATATCCAACATTCAAGAGAGAGTAAAGAGAATGGAAGCAAAGGACAAAGGAGAAGATGAATGAGGGATGAAGAAAGACAAACAAGAAGGGAGTTACAAACTAGTTTATGTTTATGACTTAAGTTTTACATTTTTGAACTACTTTTGTTTCTTTCTCTTTGAACTACTTTTACTTATGAACTTATTCACCGTTGCTTAAGAATTTTCTTTTTAAACTATTTGTCTTCTTTGCTTAGTTTGGAACTCCATTATGAGATCGTAATGATTAGAGTTCCCTTGATCCTTGTTTCAATGATCCCTTATAATCCTTATACTTTTTGAGTTATGACAAAAGGGGGAGAAAATATAAGATGCATATGTTGATGATGCTTTATAAGATGCATTTGTTGTTGTTGGTTTATATGATTATGCCTTAATATGTTGAATATTTCTTAATGCCTTGATGATCTGTTGATGTTGCCTTATGATATGAGATGCTTTACATTGGCATTATGTTGATGCTATAAGGGGATATACATATATAAAATGCATATGCTTTGTTGAGAATTGTCTTAATAACTTGAGTTGTGTTGCCTTGATGTTTTGAACACTTTGTGTTGGCAACATGCCTTGAGTTGTATAAAGGTTTATGCATTATGCCTTGATGCTTATATGGCTTGAGGTTTATTGATGAAATTTTTGTGCTATATTTGTTGTGAAGCATGCTTTTAGGGGGAGCTTTAACTTTCTAAATTATTTTTCAAACCTTGGCTTGCTTTCAAAAATGAAAGGGGAAGTTCTATCTCTCTCATTTTTATATGCTTAGCTCTAAATGTTGATCTTTTGAAGCATTCTCTTGGCTAGACCTTGTTCTTTTGTTTTATATAATCATCATCTTGTATCTCTGTTTGTCATAATCAAAACGGGGGAGATTGTAAGCCTAAGGGCATATTTGTAATGTTTTGATTATGATTAAATTGTGCTTTGTGATAATTAGAAATAGCTTTATATGGAAGAACAAAAGATGCACGAGAGAAGTCTCAAGGGTAATCTACAAAGAAGCAAAAGATCACTTAAGACAACAAGAGCTTATGAAGATGAAGTGATCAAGTTGAATACCTTGAAGACAAGAAGAATAGTTAGGGGTATCCTATAAGGTAATTTTGTAAAACTCCCTAACCTGTTTCTTTGATTTTTGATTAATCATGTTAAGCTGCTTAGAAGAAATATTTTTGACAAATTATCCTTGAAAAACTAAGTGTTCTTGATAAATTTTTTACGTTTTAAAAGTTTTACACATTTTTAAAGAGTATCAAGAATACATGTTTTAAGGTGGGAAAGAAAATGTATATTTTACAGGAAAACTGGTTGTCCAATTTTCTGTCATAATTCTAAAACCAGTCATCCGATTTTTTGCTATTGAGAAAATCGGACGTCAAATGTTTTAGTTTTCACAAAAGAAAATTGTTCATCCGATTTTTTCAAGCCTTTTAAAAACCAGTCTTCCTATTTTGAAAAAGGTCATCCGATTTTCTGTTCATAAGAAAATCAGACGTCCTATTTTGAAAACCAGTCGTCCAGTTTTCACTTCTACTGTAAAAAAAATGACCGTTGGCTGACAGTAACGGGTAGTTTTTACCTTTGCATATAAAATAACTCTTTAACCAGCCATAAATTCCAAGTAGTTGAAGAATATTTTAAGAACTTTTTCAAGATCATTAAAGAACACATTCCTAATCTTCTTTATCCTACAAAAACAAAAAAGAGAAATCTCCTTGGAGCTTCATCATTGATCATCTTTCAAAGAAGGAGAAAAAGGGAGCTTGTAGAAGCATTAAATCAAGTTGAATCTTTCTCTTTTCAAGCTTCTTTGGTAACATTGTTCCATTTTCATATTTACTTGTGATCAAAGGTTTTGTGAAAAACCCTTTGGCTGATCCTTTGATAATTGTTATATTGTTTTGTTTTGTAAACTTTCAGGTTTGAGTGTAAAACCCTTGAAGGGTGATCCTCATTGTGATATTGTGTAGTAGCTCATGATTAGTGGATTTGTGAAATCCTTGAGTTGAGTCTCAATGTAGTGGATGTAGCTCTATTGAGAGAGTGAACCACTATAAATTCTTGGTCTCTTTTCTTTGTGGGTTACTTTTAATTTCTATGCTTATTGTCTAATCCTTGATCATAAAAGAGATTTTGTTTGGGTAGGAATTTTATCAACAAGGAGTTATTAAATTCTTCATCAAATAAATCAGAAGTTTGAATTAAAATTGTTCAAAAAGTTTTTAATTAGCAAAAAACCTTATTCACCGCCCCCTCCCCCTCTAAGGTTCTTCAAAAGGTAGTCGTAGGATACAAGCTGATGGACAAAAGCAAAAAAAAAGTGTTATAAGTGTCAAGGGTATGGCCATTTTGCTGTTGAATATGCTAATAAGAAAATGCTCAACCATCCGTGAGATTGAAGAAATAGAGGGTGAACATGAGGAAGAAGAGGAGGAGATTGATGCCAACCCAGAAGCAGGAGAGAGCCTGTGGATTAAAGACGTCATTGCATGTCCAAGTCACTTCGAAGGATGAAGAGCAACAAGACCAAATTTTCCGTACCCACTGCACTACAGGAGGTACAGTGTGCAATTTAATAATTGATAGCGGTAGTTGCACAATTGTCGCTTCATCTCTTCTTGTTGAAAAGTTGTCACTTCCTCTACGTGATCACCGTAGACCTTATTCACTTCAATGGCTTAAAAAAGGAAATGATTTGAAGGCTAATACACAAGTCTTGGTGAATTTTGCAATTGGTTCTTACAATGATGAACGATGGTGTAATGTTTTGCCTATGGATGTCATGTTTTATTGGGGGGACCACGACAATTTGATAGAGATGTGAAACATGAGACTGTAAAGGAGAAGGAAGGGCCTTGTTAACACCATGGTTTTTTAGATGCGTTCCCTGCGTCGGGGATAGGTACGTTTGTCACTCGGATTTTGAGTAGTTCAAATCACCGAGTAAATACAGTCGTTAGGCCACCATTTCCCTAGAAGGCAATGAAGATTGTTTAAGCCAAAAGGGATGCTAAGTAGAGATGGCTTTCCTAACCTAGGAGCATACTTCGGTCTAGCCAGCATACCCCTTTGACCTAGGTGGAAAAGAGATCAAATCTGAGGTCAAACTATGGGCACAAGGAGGTAAGGTATAGTCAGTTCCTTCTTCGTCTTTTGCTTGTCATTAGAATGGAAGCCGCAGGCAATGCCTTGATTAGATAGATCACCTTCAATCGGAAGACTCAGTTGTCTCATCCACATTCCTTCCCTGTCTTTCCCCAGGTAGGTCCATTCCTTACCCCCTAATAAAGTGCATGATACCCCTAGTAGCTTTGGAAATTTTGAGAGCATGTTTCTTAGTGCTTTGGAGATTGAAAAAGAGATACAAGAAGAAAGGGTAGTGTATGTTTTGACGGTGAAAGAAACTGTCCTTGAATATGGTTCTGGTGATAATCCTATACTTGCAAAATTACTTGAGGATTTTTGTGATGTGTTACTGAATAAGCTACCTCCTAGTTTGCTACCAATGAGAGGAATTGAACACCAGATAGGTTTGATTCTTGGAGCTTTCCTTCCAAATAAGCCAGCTTATAGGTGTAATCCCAAAGAAGCAAAAGAACTCTAATAACAAGTGGAATAACTTATGGCTCGTGGCCATGTTCTAGAGAGCCTTAGCCCTTGTGTCGTTCCAGCTTTGTTGGTGCCGAAGAAAGATGGGACATGGCGTGTGTATGTGGATACTAGAGCAGTAAACAATATCACCATCAAATACCGATTTCCTATGCCTCGTTTGGATGATCTATTGGATGAGTTGCATGTTGGAATCCGTAGGCAAAAACAAATAAAATAAAACTATGGAAATCCACCAACAGGATCTGCACATACTAGAAAAAACTGATTGGATAGAAATTACCTCAATGTTTTTTACTGTTCGGTGTAGAGGCGTTGTTGTTTACACTTCGCCCTCTACTGGTATCTATACGACGAAATCCTCTGCAAGCGATCGGGATGCTAGCCCCTTTTGTGTTCTGAAAACTATTAATAACTAATCCAGACTATCTGGTAATATGTGAAATTTTGGAGAGAGGGAGTCTAGATACTATTATCGCCGTTCTAGGGTTTACAGTTTTGTTTTTAATTAGATGAAGACGGCTACCAAGAAAAAGGTTAACATAACCTCTTATAGCTGTCAATATCAGAACCCTAATTGTCATCTAATGACAGTTTAATCTCGTCCGTCTATTCCTATAATCATCCAATAGTTAGATGAGTAATATTAAGTAATTATTTTTATTTTCATTTATCCGATAAATAAAATTAGTTACTTATTAACTTACCAGAAAATACAATATGGAATCTGATTCCCCTCTTGTATACGTTCAACAAATCTAGACACAATCTAGATTCATTGAACATGGACATTGTTCTCACAAGATCGTCTATGCGTGTGACCTTCAGGTTCACTTAATGTTGGCAGTGAATGAAAAATGTCCTAGACATTTATTCACAAAACATAAGCGGCCTCTAGCAAGACATTATGCTTACCCAATTTAAGTGAAAGCAATAATAACCTAGGATCAGATTTAATATTTAGTCCTTTTGTCACACGATATCCTAATTAAGTACAAGGCATGGACCGAGTCATCCTTATAAGAGTTAATTAACCATTTACTTGATCACCAGGCAGACTGTTTCAACAAATAATATTAATAACACCTTATTAATACTTATTTGAGCATGGCCATACATATTTTCCAATCTTCCTTATCAAGGGGCCCATGGATATCTCTCTCTAAAAGAGAGGGACAAATCCCTTTCACTATCTCCAATATTCAAGCCATGACAAGAAAATAAGCCAACCAATAGTCATAATAATCACCTAATTAAAAGTGATGTCTGACTATCTCAAAACATATTTTCTCCCCATGCAAGAAGTATTAGAAACATTAGGTCAAAGGATATCAAATATAAAACTGAGAAGAAATACTTATGACTTAAACCCATGCAAGGTTTTCTTCTTCACTTTGGGTCATGTCCAATACAATATTCTCAATATGTATTTTGCGAATTGATTTTATATCTCATACTCATGTTCAATAAAACTTGATCATTAATCAATTTCACACTAGTTTAATAATATAAGATGTGATAAAACTAGGGACAAACACGAATGGTATTTTATTAGCTATAAGGGTTTTACTATCAAGTCACATACTTGATGACCAAGAGCATAAAATATAATTCAAAATACATGCTTCATAAATCATAAATGTGAGTCAATTGGTCTAGGGCATATACTAACATTCTCCCACTTGCCCTACTACTAATTTGACATGACTCTCAAACCCATTGACCTAGTATGACTCTCATGCTTAAGTTGTGGGAGTGGTTTTGTCAATGGATCTGCGACACTGTCATTGGTGTCTACTTTGCAAATTTTAACATCTCTACGCTCAATAATTTCTCGAATGAGATGGAAACGCCTGAGAATATGTTGGATCGTTGATGAGATCTAGGTTCCTTAGCTTGTGCAATAGCTCCTATATTATCACAATATAGGTCAACTGGGTTCAGAATGCTAGGAATCACACCTAGTTCAGTGATGAACTTTCTGATCCAAACTGCTTCCTTGGATGCATCAGAAGCAGCCACATACTCAGCCTCTGTAGTAGAATCAGCCACGGTATCTTGCTTTGAACTCTTCCAGCTCACAACAGCTCCATTCAAACAAAACACAAATCCAGATTGTGATCTAAAATCATCTACATCAGTCTAAAAGCTAGTATCCGTGTAACCATTTACAACAAGCTCTCGTTCCTGACCTCTGTAGATCAAAACATCTCTTTAGTCGTTCTTAAGTACTTGAGAATGTTTTTACTGCACTACAATGTGGTTCACCAGGATTTGACTGGAATCTGCCAGTCATGCTTAATGCATAGAGATTATCTGGGCGAGTGCATAACATAGTGTACATGATAGATCCAATTGCAGAAGTGTAAGGAATCTTACTCATGCGTTCTGTATCCTCTCTTGTGGTAGGACTTTGAGACTTACTAAGTTTAACGCCATGTGACATCGGCAAGAATCCTCTCTTGGAATCTTGCATACTGAACCTTTTCAGTACCTTGTCAATATATCCACTCTGACTTAGGCCAATTAGGTTTTTAGATCTATCTCGATAGATCCTAATGCCTAGAATATAGGTTGCTTCGCCTAAATCTTTCATTGAAAAACACTTCCCCAACCAAGTTTTTACACTTTGCAAAGTGGGGATGTCATTCCCAATTAACAAGATATCATCGACATAGAGCACTAAGAAGACTACTGTATTTTCTGTAACCCTTTTGTACACACAAGGTTCATCATCATTCTTGATGAAATTGAATTCTTTAATTGCTTCATCAAAACGAAGATTCCAACTTCGAGATGCTTGCTTCAAGCCATAGATGGATCTTTGAAGTTTACACACTTCACTAGAATTCAAAGGATGAATAAAACCTTCAGGTTGTGTCATATACACATCCTCCAGTAGATTTCCATTAAGAAAAGTAGTTTTAACATCCATTTGACATATTTCATAATCATAATATGCTGCAATGGCAAGTAGAATTCTGATTGACTTAAGCATTACAACTGGAAAAAAGGTTTCGTCATAATCTATAGCATGAGTTTGTCTATGACCTTTTGCTACTAGTCGTGCTTTGTAAGTGTGCAGTTGCCATCCAGGTCAGTTTTCTTTTTGAAAACCCATTTACACCCTATGGTCTTGCAACCTTCAGGTGGATCAATCAAAGTCCAAACTAGATTGTCATGCATGGATTGCATTTCTGATTTCATAGCCTCTAGCTATTTGCTAGATTCAGGACTATGAATAGCATCTTGGTAGGAGTTAGGTTCACCTTGATCAATAAGATCAATTATGATCCTCAGTCACAAGAAATCCATATCTCTGTGGTATCTGAGGAATCCTACCAGACCTTTTTAGGCCTTGTGTCAAAGGTTCGGGCTCAGTGATGAATACGTGAGTCCAATTGAGTGTCCATACCCGGTTCAGAAATGGTCTGCTGTCCTTGAGCTTCTTCAAGATGGATTCTACTCTCACTAACTCTTTTGGAAATGAATTCTCGTTAGGAAAATTCCGTTCCGAGCAACAAAAACTTTATTTTCAGATGGAAGATAGAAATAGTATCTGTTAGTTTCCTTAAGATATCCCACAAACAAACACTTATCAGATTTGGGTGCTAGTTTTTTCAGATAATGATCGCTTCACATAAGCATCACATTCCCAAATTTTGAGAAATGCTAAACTAGGTTGTATCCCAGTCCATATCTCATATGGTATCTTCTGAACAGCTTTAGATGGAACTCTATTTAATATGAACTCTAAAAGGAAATTGGAAGATCTGTTTGACTAATCATAGATTGAACCATATCTAATAGAGTTCGATTTCTGCGTTCAGACACACCATTCCATTGTGGTGTTCCTGGTGGAGTTAATTATGATACTATCCCACAATTTTTTAGATGTTCGTCAAACTCTTGGCCTAAGTATTCACCATCTCGATCTGATCGAAGTAATTTGATACTCCTTTCAAGTTGATTCTGTACTTCATTTTGAAATTCCTTAAACTTTTGAAAGGAATCAGATTTTATGTTTCATTAGATAGACATAACCATATCTACTGAAATCATCTGTGAATGTAAGAAGTACTGAAAACCTCCTCTGGCTTATGTGTTCATTGGTCCACATACATCGGTATGTATAAGTTCCAACAAATTAGTAACCCTTTCACTTTGTCCTGTAAATGTGCTTTTAGTCATTTTGCCCAATAAACAAGAATCGCATTTTTCATAAGACTCAAGGTCTAATGAAGATAAAAGTCCATCTTGATGGAGTTTGGATATGCGTTTCTCATTTATGTGGCCCAAACGACAATGCCAGAAGTAAGTTTGATTTAAATCATTAGATTTAAATTTCTTTGTATTTATGTTATAGATGGGCTTACTAATGGAATCGTGTAGGTTAAGAATGTAAAGTCCATTACATAAAGAGGCATCCCCATAGAAAATACTATTTTTATAAATAGAACTTTTACCATTCTTAGTATTAAACTCAAAACCATCAATATCCAAACAAGAAACTGAAATGATGTTCTTACTCATAGCAGGAACATAATAACAATCTTTAAGTTCAATGATAAGCCCAATAGACAAAAATAAATCAAGTGTCCCTACAGCTACAACAGCAACTTTTGCTCCATTTGTAACTCGTAGGTCCACCTCTCCATTTGCCAAAGATCTACTCCTTTTTAGTCCCTGCACATTTACACAAACGTGAGCTCCATATCCGGTATCTAATACCCATGAAGTAGGAGTAGATATATTAATTTCTATAACGAAAATACCTGAAGCGGCAGTCTCACTGGCCTTTTGCTTCTTCTTTTCTTCCAAGTAGAGCTTGCAGTTCCTCTTCCAATGACCAGGTTCATTGCAGTGGAAGCAAGTCCCTTCCTTTGGTGGTTTAACGTTGGGCTTGGGCTTTTGCTTGCCTTTACCCTTCTTGGCCATATCCTTTCCCTTTCCCTTTCCCTTGTTCTTCTTAAACTGCCCCTTCTGAACCATCAGCACATTAGGAGTAGACTTCCTAATGTTTTGTTCAGCCTGCTTGACCATCCCGTGCAATTCATTTATGGAATTTTCCATATTATGCATATTGAAGTTCATGAAAAAATGATCATAGTCAGAAGTCAAAGAGGCCAAGATCATATCAGTAGCCAAGTCATGACTTACAGGTGCTCCAAGTTTTTCAAGCTGATCAAAATACCCCTTCATCTTAAGGACATGAGCACTAACTAAAGTGTCAGGGGTCATTTTGCAGCTATTTGACGCCTTAGTAGTAAGATATCTCTCTTGACGTGCTTGCTCTTAGAACATTTCCTTGAGCTGTTTCATTTTCTCATAAGCCTCAACTTCCTCGAATTGCTTTTGCAACTCAGATTCCATTGTAGCCAACATGAGACATGTCACATCGTTAGAATCGTCCCTGTGCTTACCATAAGCATCTTTTTTCGACTCTAGGAACGTTGTTAGCTGGTTGATTAGGGATAGGGTTCTCAAGTAAATATAGTCTTTTTTCTTGTTTAAGGACAATTCTTAAATTTCATGCCTAATAAAGAAAGTTAGTCCCACTAAGCTTATTCTTTTCAAGCACGGATCACAACGAGGTGTTTGAATTGTTTGAGGCCATTATCTACATAGAATTTGCAAAGTAAAATTAAATAAATGAAGCATTAATTTTTTCGTTTGAAATATTCAACGCTGGATATAAATCATGGGTAGAAAAATTCCATTTTATAATAATCATAAGTAAGCTTTGACTTAACACCCATAATTAGAGAAAAATGGATAAATGGGATTTACATCTATATGTACCGGCAAAATCCCATATGATGCCCTAGGCTCAAAACCGTTTTGATAGCCTAGTTAAGCCAAACCATTCCAAGCATATGGAAATCACCATTTTCCATCTTCCCCTACTTAGGTAACCATTTATCTCTTGCTTTGGCAATGAGACAAAATGATGATCCAAGCATGGAGAAGTGCTTATGATCATGGGAGGCATTTTACGACTTAATTTTTTACATGGCTTCAAAAACCTTCTTCCTTTTATATATATTATTTCATAAAACATATATCCAATAAAATAAAAGGAAATAAACTAAACATCACATGCATAATATATACATAGAAAAAAAACGTGTCATAGCATGGCCCCAATCCTATATTGACTTCCATGAGCCGCATGGAAGTCAAAGGTCAATCTAGGTAAGTCTTCATCTCCATGAACTTGCCTCCAATGTCTTGGCCTTCTGATCTTGTTACATAGGATAGAAAAACATACATAGGAATAGAAATAGAATAAACCTATTCTAGTAAAGCTTGATAATATTACATCAATGAAAACGACGACACGCAGGCCGTATTTAAAAACATTACAACCCATTAACAAATTAAACCAACCAATCACAAGGGGTAAAGGGCCATGCTATGCACAATGCATCTAAAGATAGACAGAAACATGCTAAAAAAAACCAACGAGGGGGTTTCCGGGGGTGAAGCCCCCGAAAGAAAACGGCGGTCCCGTTGACCGGTCAGCGGGCAGGGTCAAGGGCAGCGCCCTTGCGGGGGTCTCATTGAATGAGTTACCGCCGTCATAAACCTTTCCTAACTCATTGAATGAGTTACTGCCATCATAAACCCTAAATTTCATGCCTCCAAAAATTATGTTTAACAGTTAAAAATTAAATTATATGATTCTGCATATTAGTTTAACAATTAGACTGCACAGATTATACCATGTACGCCAAACAATTCGGCTATAGCAACATTCTGTTTATTTAATCGCATTAATAAGCAAAACAGAATATGATATATGTGAATCATATAATTCAATTTACTCTGATTATTACACTAGTCAGAAACATTACTATAAGGCCGATTGAAAACAACACATGTAATCAAAAGCGGTAATAGATAAAATCAATAAAACTAGTATGTACGAGGCTCTGATACCACTGTTGGAATCCGTAGGCAAAAATAAATAAAATAAAACTACGAAAATCCACCAACAAGATCTGCACATACTAGAAAAAACTGATTGGATAGAAATTACCTCAATGTTTTTGACTGTTCGGAGTGGAGGCGCTACTATTTATGCTTCGCCCTCTACTAGTATCCACACGACGAACTCCTCTGCAAGTGATCGGGATGCTAACCCCTTCTGTGTTCTAAAAACTATTTAGAACTAATCCTGATTATCTGGTAATACGTGGAATTTCGTAGAGAGGGAGGCTAGATACTATTATCTCTGTTCTAGGTTTTAGGGTTTTGTTTTTAATCAGATGAAGACAGCTACCGAGAAAAAGTTAACATAACCTTTTATAACCGTCAATATCAGAACCCTAATTGTCATCTAATGACAGTTTAATCTCGTCCGCCTATTCCTATAATCAGCCAACAGTTAGATAAGTAATATTAAGTAATTAATTTCATTTATCCGATAAATAAAATTAGTTACTCATTAACTTACCAGAAAATACAAAATGGAATCTGATTCCCCTTTTGTATACATTCAACGAATCTGGACACAATCTAGATTTATTGAACGTGGACATTGTGCTCACATGATCGTCTATGCGTGTGACCCTGTAGGTTCACTTAATGTTGGCAGTGAATGAAAAATGTCCTAGACATTCATTCAGAAAAGATAAGCGGCCTCTAGCAAGACATTATGCGTACCCAAGTTAAGTAAAAGCAATAATAACCTAGCATCAGATTTAATATTTAGTCCTTTCATCACACGATATCCTAATTAAGTACAAGGAATGGATCGAGTCATCCTTATAAAAGTTAATTAACCATTTACTTGATCACCAGGCAGACTGTTCCAACAAATAATATTAATAACATCTTATTAATACTTATTTGAGCATGGCCATGCATATTTTCCAGTCTTCTTTATCAAGAGGCCCATGGATATCTCTCTCTAAAAGAGATGGACAAATCCCTTTCACTATCTTCAATGTTCAAGCCATGACAAGAAAATAAGCCAACCAATAGTCATAGTAATCACCTAATTAAAAGTGATGTTTGACAATGTCAAAACATATTTTCTCCCCATGCAAGAAAAATTAGAAACATTTGGTCAAAGGACACCAAATATAAAACTGAGAAGAAATACTTATGACTTAAACCCAAGCAATATTTCTTCTTCACTTTGGGTCATGTCCAATACAATATTCTCAATATGTATTTTGTGAATTGATTTTATATCTCATATTCATGATTAGTAAAACTTGATCATCAATCAACTTCACACTAGTTTAATAATACAAGATGTGATAAAACTAGGAACAAACAAGAATAGTATTATATTAGCTATAAGGGTTTTACTATCAAGTCACATACTTGATGACCAAGAGCATAAAATACAATTCAAAATACATGCTTCATAAATAAAAAATGTGAGTCAATTGTCTAGGGCATATACTAATATTGCATGGTTCTAATATCTTCCCAAAATTGATTTTGCAGTCGTTATCATCAAATAAGAATTCGTGAAGGAGATGAATGGAAGATGGCCTTTAAGACTTAACGTGGCCTATATGAATGGCTCGTGATGCCCTTTGGTCTATGTAATGCTCCTAGTTCATTCATTCCATTAATGAATGAGGTGCTTCATCCCTTTCTTGCTTCATTTTTTTGTTGTTTATCTTGATGATATTCTTGTGTATAGCAAAAACAAGGAAGAACATGTACAACATTTGAAACTTCTTTTAGAGAAGCTTAGAAAGCAGAAATTGTATGGAAAGATGGAGAAATGCTCGTTCATGACTTCAAGTATAACCTTCTTAGGTTACATGGTTGTGGATCCTACCAAAATTAAAGTAATCTCTACTTTGCAAGCTCCTAAGACAGTAACGGAAGTTCGAAATTTTTATGGCCTAGCTTCTTTTTATCGAAGGTTCATTAAGAATTTCAGCACTATATGGCTCCTATCATCGAGCTTATGAAGAAAGGAGGGTTCTTGTGACCAAGTTTAGCCCAGAAAGCAGTCCAAGAGATTAAAAAGAAACTTTGTGAAGCTCCAGTCTTGGACTTTCTAGATTTTAACAAGCCATTTGAGATTGAGTGTGATGCTAGTGGTGTTGGAATTGGAGCGGTTCTTGTTCAAGAAAAGAGGCCCATTGCTTATTTTAGTAAGAAACTCAGTGCAGCAAGGCTGAATTACTCAACCTATGACAAGGAGTTCTATGCTATTATTTGAGCCTTGGGCCATTGGAGTTATTATTTGAAGCCTAAGCCATTTGTGCTCTGTTCAGGTCATAAAGCTTTGAAGTATATACATGGTCAACAAAAGGTAAGTGCTAGTGAAGTAGATCCACTTTGATTGAAGTTTGGATTCTACTCCGTCCCAAGGAGCACCTTTTTTTCTTCCTCAAAGACTTGAGTAGACAAAGCTATAATAACCACCAAACTCATTCCCTCTTTAAATGGATTCATAATAATCAATCTATTGATTTTCATTGCTTCCTTCCTTGTCAACAATATCATCTTGGCAATCATCTTCTTCTCTTTCAATCCAACCATTAAATTCTTCATTAAAAATCAAGGTTCTCTTGGTAGGACAATTTACGACTATATGTCCCATACTATTGCACTTGAAACACCTTGTTGGATTGGTAATCAGCCTTCATTTTTCTTCCACCTTAGGCTTAGGATTATCTTTGAAAGCCATCTTAGGTGTATCTTCTTTCTTTGGCCAACTCTTGTAGGCTGATGCTTGAGGTTTAGGCACCACACTCCTTGAAGAAGGAAGATTAGTTTTAGAGAAACCAATCCTCTTTCTTTGATAATCTCTTGGTAGCCAAATGACACATGTCATTATAAGTGGTGTAAGGGTACAATTCTAGTTGATTAGCAGTGTCTCTATTGAGGCCTCTTAGAAATCTAGCAATTGAAGTATCTTTGTCTTCCTCAAAGCTCAATCTCAAAGTATATAATTCAATTTCTTGTCTATACTCTTCAACACTTTTGTTGTCTTGCTTAAGAGTCATCAACTTGTAATGAAGATCTCTATAATAATGTTCATGTACAAATCTCTCTTCATGAGTGTCTTCAATATTGCCCAAGTTTCTACCGATTGTCTTCTATTTTTCAGCCTTTCAGTGATAACTCTTTCCCACTAGTGAGTGCATAACCTGAGAATTCGGCTATGACTAGCTTCACCTTAACAATGTCACTATAGTTACTTACCATGAATAAGTTCTCCACTTGTCGTTCCCAATCAAGGAATACATTTGGATCACTATCACCCTTGAAGCTTGACACCTTCCACTTGATTTTATCTAGAGCCTTAGCCCCTTGTTGATTACTATAGTAGCCACCATGGTATGCTTGGCCAACATTAGGATCCTCTCCAAAATCTTCAAACAAATTATCCTCATGCCATGCTTCATGTCTTGGAACCTCTTCATATGGTCTATAGTATCCTCTTCCACCTTATCCTCTCTTACTTCCACTTCTAGCTCGTGGTCTTCCTTGATACCCACCTTCATGAAATGGATAAGGGTTGTGAACCGACATATTATGGTATCCTTGAGTAGACATATTGTCATAAGGTCTTTGGTGATGAGATGAATTAACTCCTCCAAAGTTATCTCCAACTCTTTGCTTCATTGTGCCACTACTCTTGCCCCTCTTAAGTTCTTCCATATTTCTAGCAACACTTTGGTATTGCCTTGCCAATCCTTCAATTGATTGTTGCATAGATCTCAAAGTCTCATTTAGATTCATCCTTGTAGGATCACAAGTTCCTTCTTGATGAAATTGAGTACGTAATTGTCCTTTTGTAGACATCATAAAACCTGAAAATTAAACAAAGAAAACAACAAAGGACCTCCTGATCATTCCCTAAGTGTTTACACTTTTTGATGATCACTCAAGTCGCTCGTGTATAACTCTCTCAATTGGCTTTTATCAATATAAGCTCACCTTCTTGCTTTTTTTAAACTCTAAACACTCAAGCCTTTATGATATTCTTTAACCTCTTAGCCAACTCAAACCAAGAGCAACAATCCTAACCAAGTAACTCAGTCAATGCACTTAGTTGGATAAGTGTTCAGTGAGGCAAAATATGAAATACTTGAGGTGTATGGATTTAAAAGAATGTAATCTATGGAATTGAGCCAACAAACAAGATTAATAATCAACAAAAGACTAGAAACACACAAGGAAGCAAATAGAAATAAAAAACAAAGTAATTCAAAACAATTAGACTAAACAAAGAACAAAAGTGTACTAGGAAAATTTTTTTCTAGAAAATAGGGGATGACAACAACCTTTTACTAAAATGACGTTATCTCAAAATATACAAATATAAATCAGATGAAACCAATTCAAGAAGATTCCTCACTCGATGAGGATGAATTAAGCATAAATTTTCATTCAAATTGAATCTGTATAACATAAGATATACCCAAATTAATACACATTTTTACTGTAGTCACGAATCCGAAACACAGTTCACAAATCAATCCAATTGACCAATAAATTGATCTCCAAATTGAGTAAAACTTATTTCAATTGAATCCAAAATCAAAGGAGAAAATCTACATCACAAAACATCAAGCAATTTTGTAATTCATTAGTAAAAGTTTCAATTGATTTTCGGACATGTTTTTCTATACTTAGTTTTTGCATGATCTTCATGGGAATTTTATAGATCATTAAGTGCTTCTTTTTTATGATTTCAAAAAATTTAAACAACTTATAATACAAATTGACCTTCAATTGGAGATTGCTCTGATACCACTTTTGATGTAGATCCACTTTGATTGAAGTTTAGATTCTACTCCTTCCCAAGAATCACCTCATTTTCTTGAAGAACCTCTATTAAGGATTTTTAAACTCAACACTCCAATAAGAAACCTATGAGGATCTAAGCCTCATAAACCTAATATTGAGACGCTAAAGTTCTTTCCTAGATTGATAATTAGAACCTTAAGGAAACAAAGTCCTCAAAACTCCAATTAAACAATTAGAAGACCCAAGATCAATTGATTCAAATAAAGGAAACTCTATGAATAAACTAATGAAAAGAATTTGAATAATTAATTGGTTCCGTAGATTCTACAATCTAAGGCAACAATTGTTCACAACACTAAGGATATTAATCCTTAGCAAGCTAGTCTAAGAAGGCTAAGAAACCTAGAAGCAATTGGAGAATATCTCTCAAATTTCAGCAAATTCATCATTGTTGTTCACCATAGCTAGCCTATAGTTTAATGACTTAAAATACCCATTAAACCCTTGATTAAAAACTGAAAAGACAAGCCAAATAACAAAAGCCCCTCAATTAGATCGCATTAGAATGTCTCAGCGAACCCTACCGGCGATAGTAGGATGAGACCTACCGTCGGCAGTAGGGCGTGAACTCTTCAGCCCTTTTTGGCCAAAAGAGATGGTAGGGGCAGGGCTAATTTTCTCCCTCAAGTTACTTCCTTGAATGATCCTTGTTATTGAACAAATTGAAAACAATTTGAAGTTGGCTCATACTGAATTTGCCTATAATAGAACACCAACTATAGCTGCTAGACAATCTATATTCGAGGTTGTATATGGTGCTAATACTTTCCTTCCTATTGATTTAATTGACATCACAAAAAGGATCTTTTGAGTTTTGAAGCCAAGAATATATTGGAGGTCTTCAAAAGTATTCATGATCAAATAAAGATGCAGATTGAGAAAGCGAATGCATGATATAAAGAGAAGATAAACAAGAATAGGAAGCAAGCATAATTCAAAGAAGGAGGCTTGGTTTGGCTTCATTTGTGAAAGGAGAGATTTTTGGGCAAGAGGAAGAATAAGTTGATGCCTAGAGCTGATGGACCCTTCAAAGTGCTTGCCAAGTGTGGAGATAATGCCTATAAGATTGAGCTCGCAGATGAATATGGTGGAGTAAGTGCTACATTCAACATCGGTGATCTCTCACCTTTATCTAGATGATGAAAATTTGAGGGCGAATTCTTCCAAAGAAGGGGAGAATAGTGCGGGTGCATGTGGGCTTTTAAGTCATGAAGATTTATGTATAAAGATCCTGGACCGTTCCAGGATTTTTTTGGGTCTTCCTACATCCCATAATCAAGTTCACATGACTATGCTAGAGTGGACTCACACAATCAGTCCATAAGGAGCATTCAAGTGGTTAATTCAATGAATCTTGATTCACTCACAATCAAGCTTGGAATCCTAAACTATCTTTAAATGCTTTCCTAGTTTTTCTACAACTTTTGACTCATAGAAATCGACTTAGTCAAGTCTTAAAAGTAGAAATTTTGACTTTGTTATGTACTGGACTCATTGAAATCTTACTAAGTCTTGGAAGTTGTAACTTTGACTTTGTTACTTACTAGACTTGTAGGGGGAGATATATTAGTTGCCTATATAAGAGGCATGATATTTTGTTTTGAAGGGAAAATCTTATGAATGAAAAGTTAAACACTTTCCCCCTTGAAATTCTTTCTGAGTTTCAATTGTCTAGACACCCTTGTCTTTGTTACCCTCCACTTGAGCTTATTTAAAGCCGTGTGACTTAGTGTTTGAGGTTAAAAATTTGTTCAAGTAATCATCCTTTTAAGTTCCAGTAATTTAATACAAAACCCATAAAAATACTTTCCCTTGGCCATACACGCATCTTCCATCTTTCAAACTAACAAATATAGAGTCAATGGAAGCATTATTCATCAATCCGAAATCATGGCAAGAAGGATCAAATATAGAACCACTATTCAACAATGGATCTTCAAGAGAAGCATGATAAGAAAGGAATTTAGATACATAAGGCACAACAAGAAAGAGACCACCACCAAAAGAAATAGAACAAGCATCTCCAATTATGCTCACATGAGAAATGTAATATGCTAAAAACAACTTTAATTCCTCATAAGAAACTTCATGAGATAAAAGTGAAGTATTAACAAAAGAGCTTATTAATGAATTTTCATGGCTAGTGATAACTCTTTTCCAATGATCTCTACTTGTTCTTCAAACTCCATGGTGTGTTTACTTCCAAGCATTGATGTCAAAGTGCAAGAATGCTCAAGAGAAATCGTATCAAAATTAAATGTAAAAAGATACAATTTAGTTTTCTTAAGAAAGTGATCAAAACATAGATAAGAAGTAGGATCAAAGACGCTTATTGTTTTGTATATGTTGTAGTCCAAGCTCCCTTCATTCTCCAAGTTTTGTCTCGAAAAATTCTGCACACATGAAGAATCACTAACAAGAATAGAGTTAGTGGGGTTAGTAAAATCACTCACTACCTCACTCTTGTCAAGTGCAACTACCTCTTTTTCGTTTTGCTACTTTTCTATACTATCTTGTTTTTCAATATAGCACTCATTCTCTTTTATACTCTCACTTTTCTCAAGCTCACACTCTTTCTTTTGAATACTCAAAATGTTCACTCTCTTTTGAAAGGATAGAGGTGGAACCAAAGATACATGATCTCTCTACTAATTCCTCTTTTTGTTCCACTCTTTCTTTTCCTTTATTCTCAATGATTTCTTCTTTCTCACTTTTCTTTTCTCTCATGCATTCACAAGAATCCTCATTAGATGTCTCCTTCTCAACATGTTTTTCAAGACCCTCTTCAATTTTAGCTTGTGGAAGCTCTTTGACCTTTGGAGCTTCTTCAACAATTGATGATGTCAAGGGTTCCACCTTTGCAACTTCTTGAGATGGCTTAGAAAGTGGTGTATCCTCACATCCTTTAGCTTTCATTAAGCTCTTTCCCTTTTTCTCATGTTCAAACATTCTTACCTTTTCTGTCAATTTCTTTTGCTCATCATAAACTTGGTGAGGTGCCAAAGAATTAAGATTAAATCTCTTGCCATTCTTGGTGAGTTGAAAGCATTCTTGTCCCTATTGTATATAGCTTTTCTATAATATAGACATGGATTTCCAAATAACAAATGATCCACTTGCATGAGTGCTATATCATATAACATATCATCTTTATAAGATCCCATAGAAATAGACACCCACACTTGCTTGGTAACTTTGATTTTCAACATTATCACTTGACCAATGGCATATTTAAGGATTATGATGTTCAAGAAGAGGCAAATTCAACTTTTCAACAAGGTAAGTACTAGCCACATTAACACAACTAACATCATCAACAACATGATTAGCAAGTCTATCTTGCACTTTGCATTTTAGTATTGAGAACATGCTCATTTTGATTTTCCCTCTCATAGACATTTTCATCAATCAAGCTCTCATGGTAAAATCCTCTACCATAATTATGATCTCCAAAGTCATAACTAGCATGAGATCCTTCATAATAACCATAAAGACTATACTCAACATATTTAGCATTAACTCTTTCATAACCCCCATAATCATCATACAAAGTATGCCCATAACATTGATCATAAGGAGAGAAGTTACCAACTCCATTATATCTTTTAGGAATGAAGGTTCCATAACCATCATGTCCTCTAGAAATGAAGTTTCCATGTCAATGGTTGCTTTCACCATAAGCATTGACTCCATTGCCACCTCCATGATAGAAATTATGCATATCCCTTGCAAGCTTGGATTGATAGTGCTCTTGTTTTCTTATAGCGTCCATCGTTTGCCATGATGAATTATACCAAGTATATACTCCATTTATTTCTTGTTTAGACCTAAACAAAAAGATTAGAAACAAAACAAAAGGCCTCCCATCACTCCCTTAACGTTTACTCTTTGTAGATGATTAGTTATTTCACTTTGCTATGCATTCTTTATGGCTTTTATAATAATGAGTTCACCTTCTTGCCTTTTTCCAAACTCTTAACTCACAAGAGTTCTTTAAGCCTTCAAACTTCTTCCGCCACAACCACCAAAGGTAATCAACCAAGGATAGACTTCAATTAAATACTTAGTTGAGGTAGTTAAAGGAATTCAAAGAGAATTTTCAACAAACACTTGAAGTGCAAGAGTTTCAAAAATAATCCAAGAGTGATTAGAGGCAATCAAAAACAATTGATCACCGCAAAGACTTAGAAAAACTGAAGGAAAGCAATTAGAGTTCAAAAACAATTAATCGAAACAAAACTAAGCTAATCAAATAAGAAAGATTACTAAACAAAATTTTTCCAGAAAATAGGGGACAATGACACCCTGTGACTAAAATGGCAATAACTCTGCACTTATAGATCTAAATCGAGTCCAACAAATTTAGATAGATTCCTTACTCGAAGATGATGAGTTTAAGCACAAATTTCAATTGAATTGAGTCAGAATAATAGAATATTTGATCAATGTAATTTTGCACTTTTCTGAAACTGAGATCTAACAAACACCTCTTGGTTTTCAATTGAATTGAACAAGCAAATGAATTCCAAATCAATTCAAATCAGTTTAACATATCATATGATCAAATGAATCTACTACTGTTCAACAGATCCGATTTCTGGACAGATCGAAATTATTGATCTAATTAACCAACCAAGTTAACTCCAAATGAGTGAAACTTGTTTCAGATGATCCTCAACCCATAGGAGATTAGATCCATCTCAAAGTTTGCAAAAAAAAATCTCACTTAAAATTCTTTTTCATTCGATTTTTTTACATGAGTTCGTTGTACGAGATTTTGCATAATCAACATGTATTTTTCCATAGGTCATCATGTACTTTTTTTTCACGATTTTTTTCAAAAATAAACATAAAATTGATCTTACTTTGAAGGTAGCTCTGATATCAAATGATATGATTTAGGATCTCAATAAAACCAAATCTTCATACCCATCACCCAAGGACCTTCCTTTCAATAGGACTTGATCTTGTTTAACAACGCCCACCCATAATTCAACCCAAATTAAGAGCAAAATACATATGAAAGAGGATCTTTCCCTCATTTTCTAATCAAACAAAGGGATTGGATACCCTCTACCCAATTAAATCAATTGAAGAAGATCTAAGCTTTAGAACAAATCACAAGGATGTGATCATCATAGGATTAGGAATTGTGATTAAATTGTGAAGCCTTAGATCAACCCAATCCAAATGTTCAAATAAAATAAATCTAAGGAGTGATAAAACCCTAGATGAAGTTTAGGAGAAAGCTTCAAAACCTAAGAACCCTAAGATTAAACTCACAATCTCATATATCATTCATCTTCAACTTGGTTATAAAAGGAGGCATAATAGGATATTTATATAGAAATCCTAACTCCTTTTCCTAAAACCTAATGAGTATAAAAAATACCTAATTATCCTTTTAAAAAAAGTTAATTACAAACTTGAAATAAAGAAAAAGCAAAAGTAACAAAAAATATTAGTTAAATTGAACATTTGGTGAAGTTAACCCGAGACCTATCGAGGCGATAAGGTGGGGGCCTATCTTCACCGGTAGGTGGTCTTCAAAACTCCCTATTTAACCCGAGAGCTACCGGAGACGGTAGGGTGGGAACCTATCCTCGTCGTTAGGCTTTGCTCTTCCTCTCTTCATTTCTTCATTTATCGTTTATAATGATCTGGAACTTCTAGTTTGCTTCTGTTGAGCTTTTTATAATTTTAATGTGTCTTGGAAGTCTTGTAAGCTCTTCCAAACCTTCCAATTAAATCCAAGATTTCTCAATTGAAGCTTCAACCATGCTTTCTTTAATTCTCTAGCTGCTCCTACGCAAATTATTGAACAATCTTTTGCCGATTCGTATCACACTAAGACTCCAAAGAGTCAATTATCCCATATGTTGGTTGCTACCCTATGCTAAAAGGACCTTAGGGTTTCGGCCATATGCTCCACTCTGGGCCTTGGACTTTTTTTTCCAACTCAGGACAAGCCCAGTCCTCTCTATTTGGACCAGTTTTTTCTGGCTTTCTTTTGATTAAATAAATTAATTAAAAAACTTATAACTACTAACCCAATATGAAATAAAGCCTTTGAACTTCTTAATTTAATTAAATAGATTGGCCCAATTTACTTAATAAATACTCAGGGCCGTATTAATCAAATAACCATTATTTCTTCTCTAATCCTTTTATTCTTGTGTTGTAACATTAAAGTCACCCAACTTTCATGAGCTACTCCAGGGACCAAAGACTAAATTATTCTGGGCTACTAAAATACCAAAATACCCAAGCATAAAATAACATTATTTCTCATTTTAAATATCTACATTTACGACCATATGGAGATATTAACCCCCAAAACAATATTGTGTAAACAGGCCGTTGCACTACAGGTGTAATAATGGGAATATCCCTCTATGTAATACCCATCATTGAGTATAGGTTGAGTGTACTAACTCTTTCCTCAATGATGTCTACCATTATTAGATGTCTAGTCCCATAATCAATGACTACTCAGGATATTTCTTGCTTATCTTAGGAAGCTACCTTAAAGCAAACATCCAAAAACATTATTCTAGGCTTGAATCTTAAAGATTATCCTAGATAATCACCAAGAGGTGATTCCTATAGAAGTTATTATACGAGTCCATCTTGACTAACTAATTCCAACTACCCAGCGTATAAAGATTATTAACCCCATGGTTGGAAGTCTCACCTATAACACATCTAAGCAGAAGGAGCTTAGCTTCACTAGACCGCCAGCTCATACTCTAGCCAGAGTACTCGTCCATGCCATAGTTATGATAGCTTAGGTTTCTTTTTCTCTATAGTACTTTATAGAAAACCTCCATCATGGGGTCCAGTTCTATATGCTATAAGCATACTTGTATAATAGTCATGAGAAGACCACTCATTGATCTAAGGTACGATCATCCATGAAGGAGACTATCATACAATGACTTTTTTAATTCAATGGCATGCCAACTCGATTGACCGACCATGAACAAATTACTTGCACTTTAAGTAATAGGAATCTGCACCTTACTACGAAGCACAACCCAACACGTGGATTGTCTATTTAGAGTACGTGGACCTTATGTGTGTACAGTAAATAAAGGCATCCAAACAGACAACATAATCATAAATATTATTTCATATTAATTCAATTAAGTATAGAGTTTTATATAAAACAGAAGTATTTCTTGGAATAATTCCCAACAAACTTCCACTTACACAACAAAGACTAATCTAGCCCTCAGTTCCCTACCCCTTAAACATCAAGGTGTTTCTTGAACGCCTTCTTTACTCAAGGCTTGGTAAGTGAGTCTGCTAGATTCTTTTCTAAAAAGATTCATTCCACCATTTTCTGATTCTTCTAGATGATCTCCTGAATCAGTTGGTTCTTTCTATCGATGTGCTTGTGAATCTTGTGGTTTCTAGGCTTTGTGTACTGTGACATTGCTCTGCATTTGTCACAGAATATAACCATCTATTTGTCCACATTAGGCATTACTCCAAGTTCTAAAAGAAACATTCACATAGACTACCTCCTTGGATGCTTCTGACGCCACTACACACTCTGATTACATGGTAGAATCAGCAATACATGCATGCTTGATTCTTCTCCATGAGATAGCTTTTCCAGGAAAAGTGAAGACATACCCACAAGTAGATTTTTTTTCTTTCACTTTATCCGTTTGGAAATCAGAGTCCATACAGCCGAAAAGAATTTTAAGTCATTAGCTCTTTAAACTAGCATATAATTTCTCATACTTTTCCAATATCTGAGAATATGAGTTACGGCTAGCTAGTAAGTTTCCCCTTGGTTTGACTAATATCTGCATGCCATACAAAAAACAAAGGAGATATTTGACCTTATACAAAGTATAGCATTAATGAGATCTCCTATCGCAATAGCGTATGGAATCCTTCCTATTCTCTCTTTCTCTTCTTATGTCGAAAGACATATTTCCAGAAGATAAAGTTAGACCATGCCTGAAAGGAATGGAAATTCCCTTACACTAGTCAATCTTGTTAACATATGTGAATTGGGAAAGATCTAATGTTCTCTTCTTTTTATAGCTAAAAGGCATGACACTGAGAATGTAATTAATTTTTCCCATGTCTTTCATACTTAATTGACAAGATAGTCAAATTTTTATAGATGACAATATCACCACAAAAAAACAGATATTTAGAGGAGGTTATTTTGCAGAGGTTACAGAGAAAGCAGGAAGCACTCCAAAAAGCTCTCTCTCTACTAGGCTAGGTTTGGGATAGACCCCATCTAGCAAAGAAAGCAGTCAAGCCTAAACTTTACTTCACCGAGAATACTTTACTTTAGCTTTCAATCCTAAGATCTGTAATCTTTTCGTCCTCTCAAAAAAGAGGCCTAACTTTATAGGATAAAATGGCTCTGCCGCCCTCCACACTGGTGAACGAGAGCAAAGATAAAGAGGGGACGACATAAATGAGAAAGACGGGGATAAGAGGGCTCCCTATAAATTTGGAAAGATAAAACTTCTCTAAATACTTTATTTTGGGACAATTTTCCTAACCTCCTCCAAATAAAGCGGGTTTGGAGGTGAATGTTATGTTTTTAAGGGGTCTGAAAAATAATCAATTCCACTACAATTTATTTTTAAAAAAATCCCTACAAACCCGCTCAATTACACTCCATTCAGACCAAAATTATCCAATACCTAAACCATAACTCTCATCAACGCTGCTCCACACAGACTTTTTCTCTCTTCCAGGCTCACGCAGCCACACTGCCACTCCCTCCGCCTCCGGCCTCGGTCTCTCAATTCATCATAACTTTTCGATTCGAGTTCATTTCAGACAGTAAGGACTCATTTCGATCGAATTTCTGATGACAACGATCGAGTTTCGTTGCAGAGAGGAGTTCACAGTTTGTAATCCTATATTGGCAATCAATTCATTGAAATAAGCAGTTTTTTATCTTAAATCCAAACCTTCGACATCTGACTCCGAGAGTTTCTGACTTAAGGTAAGAACATAGAAAATAGAGCCACAATCGTCATTATAATTGGATAAATTCTCGACCTTTTGCACAATCATCATTTATATTACAGATTTTGTGTGTGTGTTTTTAATTTTTGTATTTTTGTAGGATTTTTCGAAATATTTTTCTTAAAACATGATTTTATGTAGTTTTACCTTTTTCCATGTGTCGATTTTCGCCCGCAACCATATCCCTGCAGGTAACGATTTATAGCCATTGATACTTTGTTTCTTCTGGAGGTTTGATTTTTATGTCAATTTATCTGTTATTCTAATCTATCTTCTGTGCATGTGCTTGTTAATCGTCATGAATATTTTGTGGTTTTTCTTTTCTTTTCTGGTTTTGTTCACTAAACTTGTGATAAATGGCAAAATTATGATGTGTCAAATTTTCTTAAACTGCTTCAGTGTATCTTCTTTTTGTTCTTTGCATAAGTTCTGAAGCTTTAGTTTCTCGATCTGTGGGGTAGGATCATCTAGGTGCAACGTGGATGTTTTGAAAGTTTTGATGAGTATTAATTATTAAAGAGCCAATTTTTCTTTAGAATCATGGTTGTTACCCTTGTTCTTTTGAGTGACTTAAGATTGAAAGATAAACTAGGTTAAGATGTTATAGTTCCCTACTTGTGGATTAGTGTTTAATAGTATGGCTTGGTGCTTAGTGATCCTATCCTCACTTAAAATTAATAGCAGTTGCAGGAAATGTCAGTAAGAATTGGTACTTTGTTTAATACTTGACTCTTTGTTAAGTGTAAGTACTATGATTTATTGCGATGTCATGATCTTATTTTTTTTTTAAAACGATGTCATGATCTTATTAAACACTCTGTGGTAAGGAAAAAATTATACGAAAATATGGAAGGAAGAAAGTTTCTGGGCATCACAAAATATTATTATGTTGAGAAATGTACCCATTGATCACCTGTTAAATTTCCTTTTTCAAGTGGCAAATATATCTTCTTATCCCATTTAGTTTATGAATAATTGAAATGGATCTTATGATACATTCAAACTACTTGGAGTTGAATCATCTTATTTTCCAGTGTTTATAAAGGAACTAAGTTAGTAGGAACTAAGTGAGTGGCTGAAGATATTCTATGCTAAAGGACTTATGTATTTTTAACAATCTATATATTGGAAGATAAACTCTTTATAAAGTAGGATAATAAAGATATCTCTGCTGCATTTAGTTGCAGGGTGGTCCTGTAAGTCTCTTTATGGTTTGGGGCTGTGATTTGTAAGTCTCTTTATTGCTTGCTATACTACAAGGTTTGACACTTCTTTCTTATATGCATGGTAGATCCAGAGAAGTTACACTATCAGCGTGTTTCTGATTTGTAACATTTTCTAGTTTTGGGATTCGGTGAGGATGTAATCTCTGGTTTCTTGTTTTCTAGTATTATTACTTCTCTTTGTGAGGATGAAATTTGTTAAACTTTCAATATGAAAAGTATATGGTGAAAAATGAACGCTCCCTGCTGCTCTACTTTATTTTAGTTCCTAGTATGTAAAATCGATTTAGGCCAATTGATTTAGGACTATTTTTGCTCAACTCCAATCTAACCTGGTGCCATTAGAAGCTTAGCATACTCGATATATTTTATTTTACTTGCTTCAGTTACAGTTTCTTAATATTTGAGTTGCATTCTTTTGACATTTCTTAAGCAGAATATTGAAACGCTTGAGGTAGTTAACTTAATATGCTTGAGATTATTAAAGGATTTCTGCTGAAACTTCTGTATATGTTGGTTTCTCCATTACTATTGAGTATATAGTTTCATTCCAAAGAAAGAAGTTAAAATCATTTGTTCCTTGCACGACTTTTATATGCAACAGTGCAGTTCTGGGTGCTCTGGACTCAAGAGAGTTGTACCACAATTATGCAAGGTAAAAATGGTATTCTTTTGCTCTGATCATACTTAGGAACTCTTCCACTTGTGCATACAATTTTGATTAACTAGGTTAAGTACGTTTTCTCCTAAGCCTTAGATATATGAATTAGGAGATAAACTTTCTTTTTAGGAGATACATATTTAGATAAAGGAAAATAACCTTTCCTAAAATGGGTTTTTTTTTTCATTCAATATTCTTGTTGAATTTTTCCTCCAGTTCATAATGATTTGGACTTTTGTTGTGCATAGAATTTGCTTTATAAATATAGTTCTTGCCTTGTTGTTCCAGTGTTGGAAGTATCTCTCTTGAACATTGCCAAATACATCGGTTTTGGCAAAGTGTGCTTGAGATACTCCACCAGATATAAACTAATTTGAAGCTTCAAGGGAATTTCTTGCTACCCAAATTTTAAGTGCACAAGAGAGTTCTTTCCTTTTTGTTCTTTTTTCTCCTTAACATTTCTTCAATGCTTGAATGTAGAGTATTTCATATGGAGAATCCCATGAATCTTAGTACCATATACCCAAGTTTATAATAATAATTCTAATTATTATGTGCTTTGTTATTGATTTTCATTTGGGATTATCTATTTATGAATCAGATTTTTCTTTTAACCAATGCAATTGTTGAGGATTGCAAGTAATATCTTTCCATATACAAGTATGTGTTCTACTGAAAATATATAATTTGTTTCCCTCTTGTTCCAAAACTAGCTACCTAGTTGTAGTTAATTCGATTCTATATTCAGGAACTTCAGTGGCAAAAGAACTATATGACATGTTATTTTGGTTAGTAGAAAATAACCAAAAGGGGTTGATTTATTGTTTTAATTTGAATGCAGTCGCCTTATAACAGGGTTGGTACTAGCAACTGCAAAAGGAAATCTACTAATGGAAGAGAATTCAGTTGCCCTTGATGTAGTCATCAAGGAAGCTGTTGATCTGGTATGTTCTTTGATTCTTCAATTGTTTGATTTTCTTAAGGTTTTGACCCTGTCTAGTTGCATTTTCTGTCATGTCCTTGTGCTCCCTACTTCCACTTTCTTAGTGAATTTTGACTGAACTTATACCTTGGAAATGAAAAAGAAAAGTGTCTTTTGATGGAAAAGAGAGCATGGAAATAAGACTGCACAAATTTCGTACTAATTGGAAATGGAGTACAAACTTGTTTCTTCTAACTAGGTTATTATTGTATGATTATACAAAGTCTTCTAATGTTATTTTTATATTTCTAATAATCATGAAGTAATCTACGATTATAATATTGACTTCATGTTTCTATACTTTCCACTTATTGGTTTCAAATTGTGCAGGAGAACATACCCCTTGAAGAAGGTATTTGATCATGTGAAATGTACCAGGTAAGGTTTCTTTCCATACTGGGGACCTGTAAACACTTATTTATATAAACATGAATTCTATAACTTGTATAGACTTGTATTTTTCTATTATATGTATGTTTTTATGACAATTTTGTTATATGTACTTCGCACAAAAAATTTATCTTTTTGTGGTTGAATCATCAAAAGTTTTATTGACTTTTCTTCTTATCTTATATGATTATATTTAATTATTGATTCAGGTTTTAATTAAATTGAGTATTGACAAAAAATAGTATAAATTGCAGGTTTAAATTTAAAACATTAGCTGAACTTCTAGGAAAAATATATCAGCCAAACAAACAAAAGTTACATAATAAAAACAAATAGCAAGAAAACATAGAGGGGGTTGGAACTCCCTAAATAAACAAATTTGATAAGAGAGAAATGCAGTGTTGCGTTTTGGGAGGTTCTGGCTGTGTGTTACAGTGGTTATAAAAGGTAGAAAACGGTTAAGCAGCACCCTATTTTGAGGGTTTTACTAACGTTTAGTGGACGTTTATAACTGCCAGTTAAAAAACCTCCGCTATATTTATATTTTTTTGTAGTGTATATGGTTCATCCAAGTTTTGCATAAAACCATAAAACTTTATAGTCTCACTAAAAAATATGTTCCATGATCTAGTTGCTTGCTTAGATCCAAGCATGGAACGTTTAAGCTTGCAAACCAAGTATTCTTGGCCTCTGGCAATAAACTTGTCTGGTTACTCCATTTAGACATCTTTACTAAGAATGCACATTAGGAAGGTGATATGTCTATTTTATACATGTTTTTACAGTGTTTAATTTTTTATTTTCGAAGAACTTTATTAGTAAAATGGTATATTTATTATCTGTTTCTTCTCTTTTGTTTATAGGTATGTCCCGGATGAGTTAGTAGAAAGAATGAAGTGAAAGGAGAGTATATGGAGTAAGAACGGACGAACAAGAGAAGATATGCACAAAATTCAGTAGGCGAGGGGATCTGGTCGCATCACCGGCCGGACCCAGACAAAAAAGAACACTAGAAAGCAAGACTCGGCCTGACCCGAGCCGCCCAATAGGGGGACCCGGCCTGTTGCACAGTAGGGGCCAATTATGCAATTTCTCATTTCTTTTTAATTAGTCTTTCATTGTATTTTGGGACATCTTAGGTTCGGTTTCTAGGGAGGGAAAATAGACGAATTTCGAGAGAAAATCCCTCCTAAAAACCCCATTAATCTACTTAGCTTATATTTTAGTTTTGATTTTCAAGTCTCAATAGTTAAATTGAATGTTTCGTTCGGAGCAATTTTGGGATTTTTGGAGCAATTCTAGAGAAAGTTCAGGCAACGTTCTGAAAATGCGGATCATTCAATTTTACTTCCTAAGCTTCTAAACTTATCTTTAATTGAATTCTTATATGGATTTTATGATTATGATGATGTTTAGAGGCTAGGTTTCTTTATGTTTAAATGGGGTTGAACTTTAGATGATCTTAGGTTTATTTTTATTGGATTTTATGAATAGACTGTTGAATTGAAAGTTGATTGTTGCCCAATTTGCGTTGTTTGTGTGGCTAATTTTACAAGTAATTGGCACATTTGCACAGGTTATTTGGAATTGAGAAAGGAAGATCTAGGGCTATAATTGAATAATAAGAATTTGGTAGTTAGAGATAATGGCTAAAGTTTCTAGGTCATTAATAATCACTTCTATACTTTAATCATTTATAATTGAGTTAGAGATAGAAATAGGGTAGATCCTGATAACGAGTGAGACCCGAGCAACAGTTCTAACTACTTTTCCTAAGTTTCCAATGAAATAGCTAAGAGATTCCAGGCGATCCTACTATTTAAATACATTCTTTCTAAAACTTTATTTCAATTACTTATTATGTTTAAAGTATTTTATTTTTATTGGTTAAAAATTCTTTTCAACTCATTATTTTGATTAAACCTTAGGGAGATGGTTATTGTTATAGCTTCTCCATTCCTAGAGTTCGATAACTCGGGAGATTCTCTAGTACTAAATTGATAGGTCCATTTGCTTGTTATGTGTTAATTTTAGAGTAGTCCCATTTTAAATATTAGGTTTTTGGTACCGTTGTCGGGGAACTGTAACTTTAAGAACACTGTTAATCTATTGCTTTAATCACTTTTAGTTTCTTGTTTTTGTGTTTTATTTTTGTTCTTGCATTATTAATATTTCATTCATGGATATTTCTTAGAAGTTTTATTATTGCTATTTTTGGATTTATTTTATCTTTTTGTCCGTTGCAGGTTTTATTGAACTTGTTTTTGCCCCATAGCAAACGGGATGAATTAGTTCCGCAGAACCCAAAAATTGAGCGTACACTGCGGAGGTGCCCGTTGTGCCCTTCGATTCGAAACAATGGGAAACGAGATCATTCCGGTGTACAAAAGGGAGAAAGGTCAACAGGATATACCACCAAACTCTCTGTTTATACCACCTCCGCCTCCACCTCCACCAATGGAAGAAAGGACCATGGCGGAGTCTCCTCGATCGTCCATCACTGGGACCAGTCGAGCATAGCTAGACTGCCAGTGCATGCTCATAGTTTTGAGATTAAACTGAATGTCATACAAATCGTGCAGAACAACGTGCAATTCTAGACTCTAAGAAGAAGATCCAAATGCGCACATCACCAACTTTTTGAAGGTGTGCGACGAATTCAAAATTAATACAGTCTCGGACGACGCCATCCGTCTTTGCCTTATCTCATTCTCTCTGAGGGGAAAGGAAAACTCTTGGCTGAAATCACTCCCTTCTGGATCGGTCACATCATGGGATTCTTTAGCCGAGAAGTTCTTTGGCAAATACTTCCCCCTTGGTCGTGGCTAATTTAAGAAACGAGATATTATCATTTTAACAAAATGATGGGGAAAGTTTATATGAAGCCTGGGAGAGATGGAAGGAGTTGCTCATGAAGTGTCTCCACCATGCCCTAGAATAGGGAATTCAAATTCAGTTATTCTATAATGGAGCATCTTTTGGGGCTAGACAACTGATTGATAATTCTGTTAGTGGGTCCACATACAACAATACTCCTCAACAAGTATACAATCTGATAGAGCAAATGGCTATGAACAATTACACTTAGGGAGGACAAAGAGCCAAGCTTAAGTCTGTTGGAGTTCACAATGTTGATGCAACTGCTGTTATGAAGGCTTGACTAGCAGCGATGATTGAGCAGAAGATATAGAATATGACATGACACCTTCGAATATAAATTCCAAGCCAATCATGTCTAGTGACTTCTACAATGGAGGGCATCTCAACCATGAGTGCCCTAGCATGGTACTCCAAGAGCAAGTGGAGTTCGTTCAAGGGAACCGATAGGAGAATAACCCCTATTCAACCACTTATAATCCCGATTGGAGGAATCAACCCAATTTTTCATGGGGTAATCAAGGTGAAAACGTACGCAACAACCTCTAGGATTTTAGAATAGAGGTCCTATTAAGCTCTTGCCATATGATGCACCCCCTCAAAATCCTCCACTAATAAAGGCCAATTTAGAAGATTTGATGGTCAATTTTGTGAGTGCAATAGATACCAGAATTAACAGTATAGAAGCTGCTCAAAGAAATCAAATGGCATCTATTCGCAATCTAGAGAAGCAAATCAGATAATTGGTTAAATTGGTATCAGAGAGAACTCCTGGAACTCTCCCAAGCAATACCGAAGTGAACCTGAGAGACATGTCAACGCTATCTTGGTGAGATTTGATAAGGAGGTTCCCAAGGAAGAGAAAGTGGTGGTCGTCCAAGAAAAGAGTTGTAATTAAAGAACCATCAAAGTGCCAAATAAGAAGCCGGCCGTTGAAGCTTATAAGCAAAAAATTCTTATCTGACAGCTCTTGTTCGTGACCGATGCAAAGATGAGATGAGGAGGTTTGTAGAGATTTTCAAACAATTAAAAATTAACTCGCTTCTCTGTGATTTGATTTTGCTGGTGCCCAAGTATGCGAAGTACTTGAAAGAGATACTTTTGAGGAAAAGAGGTTGGACAAAGCATCTACATTCACACTGGGCAAGGAATGTTCGATAATCTTGATCAACAAGAAAAAGCTACCACAGAAACTAAACGACTCAGGGAGTTTTTCTTTCACTTGTATGAGTGTTAGTTTTTCTATTAATAGAGCGTTAGTGGACCTAGGAGCTAGCATAAACGTTATTTCCTATAACATATGTAAGACGGTAGGCCTAGGGGAATCAACACCCACTAGGATCACTGTAAGTTTGGCCGATAAGAGCATTAGACATCCTAGAGGGGTTGTAGAAGATATTTTGGTAAAGGTCAAGGACCTTGTCTTTCCCATTGACTTCGTTGTTCTTGATATACAAGAGGATGCAAACTTCCCTTTGATCGTAGGATGTCTATTTTTATACGCTTCTAGAGCTTTAATAGATATGGACAAAGGGAAATTGTCCATTCGAGTTGGAGAAAATGAAGTAGTTTTTAAATTTCCTATTAGTACTGTTTCCTCTTTGCATCGTAAGGACACTTTGTTTCATCTAGATTACTCTAATCCTGAAGTGTCTTACCTTTTCCAAAAAACCAAGTCACCATTCTCGAAGCTTCTAAGGAATTAAAAGTAGTGGAGAAGTCTATATCACCTCATTCGGAAAAGAAGAGCTTGAAAAAGTGGGTGCAAAAACGGCGAAAGAAAGGAGAGAAAGCCAAAACAAATTCAGATTCTCATGATCGAAACGGTATTTTCGGCACCTAAAAGGGAGTATTGCTTGCTTCTCTTGTGAATTATGTTATATCATTAGTGCATGGTTGGTTTTAGTTTGGCAAATTTTAGTTTTGCATACTTCAAATTTCCTTGTTTAGTAATTGATCTGTGAGTGTTTTTCTCTTTCGTTTTATTAGTTTTATGTTTTGATTAAGTTTGAGGTGAAATTGGGAGGTTATTGTGCAATTTTTGTGGCCTAAGTATGTTTTATATCATGTATGAAGGTTGCAAGAGGAAAAACGGAATAAAAAGTATTTAAAAAAGTCTCGAGGGATCCAGTCGGACCTACCCTGGCACAAAATCAGAATTTCCAGAGCATGACCGGGGACGGTAGGTGTGGGCTACTGGGTGGAGTAGATAAAAAAAACACCCAAAATCCCTAATTTCCCCACTTCTTTCTTTCTCCTTTTCCTTCCCCTTCCTCCTTCACAGCGCACCACTGCCCTTCCCTTTGTTTAACTCCTTCCTTCAGCCATTGTGCCACCACGGCAGCACTGGCCACTGCTGCCACCAATTTCTTTCTCTTTCTGCTTTCATTCTTCTCCTCATCCCTCTGTTTTTCCCTCTTACATGAAAACTCCCTCTCAATTTCCTTCTCCTCCTTCTTTTTCCACCATTTCACACCTTTCTTCTTCCTCCCATTGTCCTTACTTCTTCTCCTTTTCTCCCTTTCTCATTTTTTCGTTCTCACTATCTCCAGAAACCACCCAAGCCTAGCGTCTCCTTCCTCTTCTCTTTCCTTCCTTCTTCCTCTCGGTTCTTCCTTCTCCAACGCCACCCCTGCTCCCTTCAACTTCTTTCTCCAGCCACTCGCGCTACCAGTCACCACTCACCTGCTCCTTATACCACCGCTCATCTTCTTCTCCTTTTTCCTTTCTTTCTTTTTCTTCTACTCCCTTCCTCACTGTCATTGTTACATGACTGCCACCACAACTGCCGGCCCCTATTCCACTGTCTCTCTCTCCACTGCACTACCGCCGCCTCCTATCCTCCCCCAACACTACAGCAACACCGAGATTGACCGGAAAAGAGCAACAACACGCTCATCAGTGGACTGTTTAATCTTTATATTTCTTTTATTTAGTTATGGCCCCCACATTGAGGGCAATGTGGTTTGAAGTGTGGGGGATGCTTAGTTTAGGTTTTTCTTTAGTTGTGAGCTTTTCTTATAAATAAAAAAGCCTAAAAACATTAAATCTTTTAAAAACTCTAAAAATATTGTTGCTTTTATTCTTAAGTTTTTTAGTTTCTTTTGATAGTTTTATTTGAGCTAAAAATCCAAAAAAATCAAATATTCTAAAAACTCCAAAAAAATATTTTATTTTTTATTTTCTTTTTGTTTAAAACTTTGAAAAAAAACCCAAAAATGTTTTTGTTTTACTTTATAGTTTACCCTTTAAATTTTCATAGTATTAAAAAGTCAAAAAGATTTTTCATTTTTCAAACTCACCATTTGAGAACTTGTAGGACTTTTACTTTTATCACATGAAACTTTGAAAATACTTGGCGGTGTAGCTTTTTATGTCATGTCAAGCAATTGCGTGAACTTTTATTAATTAATGATTTATTTGCACATACGAATATCTTGTTAGTAGATAAATGCTTTGTAAATATTAGGATATTAGCTCAATAATTTACTTATATGCATGCCCTGAGATTTATATTTTCACGCCTTGAGGCAAAGTTGTGTCTAGCTTACATTGATCCGGAAATGATAGTTTTAGGCCTTCTTTGACTCGTTTGATCCTTTCTTGCCTACCCTTCAATGTCAAATTCCTCGTACCCTTTTTGAGCCTAAATTGCATATGGGTTTTAACCCTTCTTTTCTTTGTTTTTAAATTCACACGATATTTTAAACCCTCGATTGTGAGAGGTAATGAATTCTTGTATCTTTAAGTCTCTTTTGAGTAAGATACATAGATAAGTGTGGAGAAGAAAGTGGAGATAATTATTTTATGTAAAGGGTATTTTTGGAAAATTTTATGAGAAAGAAATCAAATGAGGGGTTTTGGGTGAATTGAAAATTCTCTGTTGATCGAAGCTTGTGATTCTTAATCTCATTTTGTTGAAAAAAAAATATATGAGGAAAAGAAGATGAAAAAAAAGAAAAGAAAGAGTGAATAGTTGAAATATATATTTGTATGAGTTTCTCTCTTGAAAAAATAGTTATAAACTTCTTATCATAGAACTTCCTTATACTTCATGTGGGATTGAGAATAGTTGAAACTCCTAGTTAGGGTTGTGTATCGTTTAAAATAGTGAATCAAATGAGAAGTAAAGTGTTCCAGGAGTAAAGGGTAAAAATGTGTGAAAAGGGACTTGAAGGTTTTAGATTAGACATCGATTTTGTTTTCCTTTTGGTTGCATTATTTTCTCTTTACTTTTTGTTTTCCCTTTCCCTTCGTTTGATATCCTTGAATTTCCCTAGCCTAAAATTACAAGCTTGAAAGTCCTACCTAATTCAGGGATGGCTTTAGTAGGACTAATTAGCTAATAGGTAGTGGAATGCCGAGTTCAAGGGCATCATTATTAATGTGAATTATTTTGTTAATTTCCTTTCATTCTCTTTGCATTTGTTGAAGCTTGACATAAGTAGTCACACACATACACCGTTGATTCATAATTGTTTACACAAGATGCTTGATGGATTGTTTAAGTTGTGTAACTTGTTCTTGGATAGTTTTGTGTGATTGTAATGAAGTTTAGACTTGTTCAATTGCGGTGATGTCATTTTTCTTATGCGTTTAAAAAGTTTGTTTTTACTGTTTGTTTCCGTGATTGAGTTTTTGTTGGACAGTTGTGTCCAGTCTTTGCATCTTTGGGTTGTTGCTTTAGTTTGTATTGCTTGAGGGCAAGCAACACTTAAGTGTGGGGAATTTGATATGTCCATTTTATATATATTTTTACATGTTTAATCTTCAATTTTCAAAGTATTTTATTAGTAAAATGATATATTTATCCTCCATTTCTTTTCTTTTGTTTATAGGTATGTTCCAAATAAGTTAGAAGAAAGAATAAAGTGAAACAAGAGCATACGGAGCAAGAACGAATGAAAAAAAGAAGATATGCACAAATCCAGTAAGCGACGGGACTGGCCACATAATTTGTCAGACCCCGCCGAAACAACACAAGAAGGCAAGATTTGGCTACACCCGACCGGCCAAGTGTGGGGACCCAGCCGGCCGCACAGCAGGGGCCAATTCTATAATTTTCTGATTTCTTTTTAATTAGTCTTTCATTGTATTTTGAGACATCTTAGGTTAGGGTTTCTAGGGAGCGAAAATGGGTGAATTTCGAGAGAAAATCCCTCCTAAAAACTCTCGTTAATCTCCTTAGATCATATTTAGTTTTGATTTTAAAGTCTCAATAGTTAAATTGAAGGTTTTCTTTGGAGCAATTTTGGAATTTTTTGAGCAATTCATAATCACTCCTATACTTTAATCATTCATAATTGAGCTAGAGAGAAAAGAGATTCTTCTCTAATCAATTCAGGAATAGTGGATTTTCGCCTAAAGATAGGATTAATCCTAGTAAATGAGTGAGACCCAATCAACAATTCAATTTTCTCCATTTAACCACATTCTTCCTAAAACTTGATTTCAATTACTTTTTGATTGTTTATAAAGTATTTTACTTTTCTTAGTTAAAAATTCTTTTCAACTCATTTATTTTGAATAAGCCCTTGAGTTCGACAATCCGGGAGGTTCTCTAGTATTACATCCATAGGTTCACTTGGCTGTTAAGTGTTAATTTTAGAGTAGTCCCATTTTAAACATCAGAAGACATACTTTGACATCCATCTGCCATATCTCGTAGTCATAAATGAAACATTACGAAAAGAAGTATGCTAATAGATTTAAGCATGGCTACCGGTGCAAAATTTCTCCATAGTAAATACCTCATCTTTTGAGTACTACTCTTTGCATCAACCTAACTTTATAGGTTTGCACCTTGCCCATATACCTCTATTCATCTTGTAAACTCACTTGAACCTAATGGATTTTATTCCATTAGGTGTTGGGACAAGATCCCAAACTTGATTAAAGTCGAAAGGCTGAATCATGGTCTTTATGACCCTCTTGCCATTTATCAGCATTAATATCTACAATAGCATCATCATACCTTGTGAGATCCTATTCTTGATCGTCAGAAATTAGGCCAAAGGCCTCTCCTATTCATCCATCAGGAACTTTAGGAATCCTCCCACTATAATTTGACTCAAACGCTTTTGGTGCTTGGACAGTAGTTCATTTGATACCTTGACTGGATTTAGAAGTTTGAGAGTTAGGCTTTTTCTAATTTCCAAATCCATCTTTGATTGAGGAAATGATTGAGTTGTGTAAATTCAAAAGAAAATGGACTAAATTATACTTTAACTGTCACTAATAGTTCTTGTAGGCCTTTGGGCCTTAGTCTCCCAATCTTTTTCCCCATTTTTCCAGCCTATTACTTCTTTCCCTATGATGTTACTATTGGGCCACAACAGAAAGATAAGGTTTTTGAACTGGTCAGAGATGCCGGGCCTGGCCGGGCCAACCTGGGCTTGCCCGTTGTAACCTGACCTATTTCTACCTTCTCCTCTCCCTAGTTCACACACCACAGCCGACTCTCTATTTTCCTCTTCCTCTCTTCCTCTGCTGCCGGTTGCGTCTTTGTCTCTTCTTCTTCCTTTCTCGGCTTTTGTGGCTTGTTGTGTCTGCTGCCTCTTCGCCTCTTCGGCTTTTGCACCGCTGCTTCGGTTGTACCGATCATCAGTCTCTTGCGATCTTTACTTGATTGTTGTTTTGCTTGAGGGAAATAGAAAGAGTGTTAGAGAGAGAGAGAGAGAGATAGAGAGAGGAACCAATGACATTTTGTGGCCCTTAGACTGAGGGAAAACCCTCCTTTTCTACCGATCTTGCTGCGTCTATCGCTGGTGCCTCGACGCGGCTTGTTGATCTTCGCTGCTGCTTGGCGCCGTTGTTATCTCGGCATGGTGGTTCTCCACTTTCGGTACTGACACTGCTGCGATAGGTAAAAGGTATTTTTACTATTTTATTTTTCCTTCTCTTGATTGTTTTTTCTGTGGCTGTCGTTTGGTCTTGCCTTTTGGCTTGAACAGATTCACAGGAGGAAGAGGAAGGGATTTTCTATAACAGATAGGGGTGTTTGTTTTCCGCTGCTATTAGTTTTGATATTGTAATAGTAAATAGATTGCTCTGTAATAGTAATTAGTTTTTCAACTGGTGGTATTAGAGCCACGGTTTCGCTCATCGGCGCCGGCACCTCAGAAGAATCCGGGTATGAGGGAACTGTTGAGTTCCTCAGATCTGGCCAGTGAAGTTTTCTTAGACTTTCCTCTTTTCTTTCAATTATTCTTTATTGTTTTTCGTTTTGGCTTGCCGCCGGTTACCTTCTTTGTTTCTATTTTGTTCTTGGCTTGCCGCCGATTATCTCTGTTTTTCTGTTGCTTTGGCTTGCTGCCAGTCTGTGATTACTATTACTGTGTTTTTCTCTGAATTGTGTTACGGTTCAGCTTTTCTGTTTACTATTCTTGTGTTATACCTGCTTCTGTTTATATTATTCTAATGCTATTCTGTTTTTTTTTTTTTTTTTTTTTTTGGGGTTTTCATTCAGTTTTTCAAAACTATAAAACCCAAGTGTAGCTTGAATCTGTAAGATTTCAAGTATCTGTGCCTCGGCGCATTTTCCCATTTTTCAAATATTTTTTTATTCTTTCTGCTTGTGTTTTTATGCTCTTTCTGTGGTATAGTACTTTCTGCCGTTTTTCTTGTTTTTTCAGTTATAAACATTGCTGTTGTTTGCTTTACATGTTTACTTGGGTTTTGTGCCTCACACGTTATTACACCGTTTTTAAAAAAAAAAAAAAGAGCAAACAAAACCATCGCCATTTTTCCTAAAAATATATATACATTTGTTTAAAACAAAAACTAATTCGGGTATTTTATTTTTTTCCCCAAACTTTTTCAAATCTTTCATTTTTCTAGTCACTTAATTACATTTATTTGCCTTTAAAACATGTCAATTCCAAAAATTGAAACTGATAAGTTTGATGGAAAATCTGACTTTATAATGTGTCGGAGAAAAAATGAAAGCAGTTTTGGTACAAAATAAAATTGCACCCGCTATTTGTAGCCCCAAAGGGTATCCAGAATCTTGGAGGGGTGAAGTTCTTACGGAAAAATTAGGTGATGCGCACAGTTGCCTCACCTTGCATTTAACCGACAATGTTTTACGAGAAATCGACGAAAAAGACAATGCTTTTGAAAAATTAGGTGATGCGAACAGTTGCCTGACCTTGCATTTAACCGACAATGGTTTACGAGAAATCGACGAAAAAGACAATGCTTTTGAAATTTGGGCTAAACTGGAAAACTATATTTGGGAAAATCACTTTCAAATAAAATTTATTTAAAAGAATAGCTGTTCGGTTTTAAAATGAGCGGGTCAAAAACACTTTCAGAAAATATGGATGATTTAAATAAAATCGTTTTGGAACTTCAAAACGTTGGAGAGAAAATCTCTGATGAAAATATTGCAGTCATTTTATTAAATGTCTTACATGATTCTTTCAACAATGTTAAATCTGCTATTAAATATGGCAGAGATGGTTTATCTCTTTCCGATATTAAAAATGCTTTGAAATCTAAAGATTTGGATTTGCAAAAAGAAAATAAATCACACAGTGAAAACCTTTATGTGCAAGGAAGAGTTGACCGGAGAGAACTTCTTAGTCACCGTTCTAAAAGTAAAGGACGACCCAAATCTCGAGAGAAGAACAAAGAAGTGTTTTTATTGTGGAAAAGAGGGTCATATGAAAAACAAGTGTTTTAAAAGGATTAAAGATGAAAAACAATGTAAACATGGTAAAGGGAGTAATAAAATTGACAAAACCCATGATTTTGATTCTCATGGTAATTCTATGTTTTCAGAGGTTTTGTAACGCCCTACCCCGTAAGCACCTAGCATGACTTTAAAATTAAGATCGTGATGAAAATAGAGTTTTGATCTATATGGTGGGATATAGTATTTTTGGCACTTAGTAGTATTTTGAGGATATTTAGGAATAGGAATAAAATTTTATTACCTTATTGAGGTTTTATTATTAAGATTTATAAATGCCTTTAAGTGGATTTTTATTTTTAATACCTAGTATATTTATTTTAGAAATTTAAATAATTGGCATTTTCATATAGGAATTAAAAAAAAAAAAAACTAAACTTAACAATTAAGGAAGGGAGCCACCTAGCCATCCACCTGCCACCATCCGAATTTCTTTCCAGCCTTGAGCCGTTATTTCATTCTCTATATATAGGCATGCAAGCCATTTCTTTTGTTTCATGCACATTCTCATCCTTGGCCATCATAACATAGACATATATATCTCTCATTTTCTTGAACAACAAAGGTTCTTTCTTGAATAAAAAAAGGGGCAGCCAACATAGCAATTCAAGTAAGTTTATATATATTTGCATGTTTGCATGTTTTTCAAGTAAGTTTGCATGTTTGGTTTTCCTTTATTATTATTATTTTTTTAGTTAGTTAGGTTATATATATATATGTATATATATAGTATATGTTTATTTGTCTTCTTTAATATATAGTGAGATCTATTTCTAGTTAGATTATATATTTTAAGATTTCAATATTTTAAATGGATTTTTAGTATAAAGTATATACTTAATTATGGTTTCTTGGTAGAGTATATTTTTTTTAGAATATAGGATTTTTCGATCTTTTTAAAGAATTATATAAGTATATGTATCATTATATAGGTATATTTATATACATCCCAAAGTTCATTTCATAAGATTTTGATATTATTTAGGGAATAGGATTATTTGATCGATACCCAGGTATTAAGTATTTTCGCATTATTATTTTGTAGGATCTTAGCATCAGATCTACGTCCAGGTGAGTCCATAAACTCCATTTTATTTCAAATAGTACAAGACATATAAATATGTTTTTTTTTAACCTTTACAAAATTTTGTTATTTTTGGAACGATATTTCTCAGCGTTTTTTTGGAGATGTTCTCCTTAATGTGTTACGTGTTTCGTAGAAAAATGCATAGGAGCGGTGCTCCAAATAGGTGTCTCTTTTAAAACGAACTATTACGGTGGTGCATAAGTAGTTTGTTGTATGCAAGTTTTTTTTCCGGAAATATTTATATATTGAAAAATGTTCTAGCTTGAAAAGTTACGTATTTTGATATGCATGAATATAGATTTGGCATTGGCATAATTGTGAAATTGCATAAGCATGTAATGACTGGCGGACGAGGATTTTCTTTTGTGTTCCGAAATGTTTATGACTTGAATCTGTTATTATGGCCGGGCAAAAGGCCCTTTTACTTGTAAATACATACGAAAACCTCATTCCGACCAAGGTTAAAGTTTATTGATAATCAAGTGAACGGACGCGTTAACGGATTGCACTGTACGTGGCTAGTCCCCCGTACTAGGGCCTCTTCCGATAACGTGGACGGGTTTTGACTCTAAGGGTGGATCCACTTTAAGAGGGGCGTAGACCGCAGAGGGTGTGGCCCAATCTGTCTACGTGGACACCGCATCATGCTCTACAGTGGGGTTCGACCGCCTAGTGGAGACTCAGGAGGGGCTCGACACCGAGGTTGGTCCCAGGGCAGACCTGGTAGGTGCCCCAGGAGTCTGTAGCCTGTTTTGACCGGTGTTATGGGAGTGCAGTTGTTTGTAATCGAGGGCTCGTATGTTGTTTGGCTGGTGTTTGACTATGAGATGCCGGAACTTGGTTCCGATGGCCTCGTTTTGGGGATCCGGACTTTGTCTGTGGAGCCCGACTTTTGCATTACATGTTCTTTTAAAACTGGGGCGTAGAGCTGCTCTGATGTGTCTTGATTCGCTCAGACTTCCCGGCTACGCTCGAAACCCTCATGTAGGTTCGGGCATCAGTTTTGTTAAAATAGCAAAGGAAATATTTTTCTTATACCATTGCATGAATTGTTTTGTAAAATGACATCGTCATGGTTTTAAAGAAATCACTACCGGACACACACACGTGGACTCACTGAGCGTTCGCGCTCACGTTTTTCCATATCATGTTTTCTTCTCAAATTAGCTTGGAACGGTCAGGGGTCCCGCGAGCTACTGAAGTTTTAGGCCAGGAGTTTTTGGATCAAATCTCCCTGGAAGGGCATAGATTTATGTGTTATCTTTTTAGACTCGACTCGTCTGTAGAGTTTTTTATGTTTTATGTAAGTTGTTGATGTAAGATTACTTTTGTGTTTATTATAAAACGGAAATGAGAAGTTTTTTTTTTTCTTTTTTTTTTTTTATCCTGTGTTTGAGAGCACCAGTAGTATCTAATTTACTTAAGTATTTCGCGTACTTTGTGTACACCTGTTAGTATTGTTCTAGAGTTTTGTTTTAGTGTGGAGCTTATAATTTAGTGCCGAGAGGCACGCAGATGTCCTACTCAGCCGTAGTTGACCTAGTGGCAGGGTTGGGGGCATCACAGGTGGTATCAGAGCATCTAGGTTTGATACTAGGTTTGAAACGTTGGATTTTAGACAAGCTATAAGAGTTAACTATTTAAACTTTAAAGTTAACCATATGATTTATTGGTTAGTACTGACCCTAAGATTTTGTTTTGTAGGTACTAGATGGCACATCCTTCTCATAGATGGACATACAGGGAGGGCACCCTCGTAGATGAGCCTAGCAGGGCTACGTCATCATTATCATCCTCATATTCCCTTAGGGAGATCATCCCAGAAAGGGAACCAATTCCAGTGATTGACTTTTCCGATGATGAGTCAGTAGAAGGACCAGAGATAGCACCAGTGGCACCGGGAATAGGACCTGGAACATCGATAGAAGAGGACCCTGGCGAGCCCACGTCGGGCTCAGAAATGACGCCTGAACCAGAGCGAGGGACATCGGCAGTCATTGGGAGTATGGGTGCCTCTGTAGCAAATACTATGCCAGCAGCAGCATCCCCTACCCCTATTCTACCCGTGACGTCTGTATCTTCTTTTCCAGCATCACTACTTCGGGGTGGGGTCTGGGAGTATGACATTTGTGGTTATTGCCTGTGGCGTGAGCAACGGGCTGAAGCCGCTAGCCAGCAGGTTATAGCGTTGAGAGAGGAGATTTCCCGAATGGACGCCTTATTTTATGCGGCACGCCAGGCATGGCGACAGGAGATGGCGAGGGCCATCATGTTAGAGGAGGAGTTAGCCCAGACGCGAGAGGCTCATGCAGCCTGAGAGAGAGAGAGAGATTTTGGAGCTGATTAACGAGCGGGACTGGCTTAGACAGTTTATCGCTCAGTTCCTTGGAACTACTAGAGATTCAATGGATAGAGCACGTGATGAGCTGGAGTCCCGTCCAGGATGTTCTAGTAGCCAGTGTCCTTAGGCGGAGTAGGTTTGGATAGAGTACAGGTAGGTGTGCATATTTGGTTACTTGGATAGGTACAAGTAGTCTTTTTGTTGGTACTTGATGCAGTAGGCTTAGGATCGTAGGTATGAGGTCCTTGAGTTTTGGATATGCATAGCAACCCGGCCATATATTTTTGGGTGGTAGGACCAGGATGATCTGATTGTATCTTGACACTACTTGTACCAAAAATCCTTATTTTGAGTTATATATATATATGTTTATATTTGTGCCTGAGATGAATTTATGTTTACCTGTCGTAAAGTATCTATAATCGTAGATGTTTATTAGTATTGGAACTTTTTGGTTTTTAGAAACATGTCAGGTTCACAATCTCCCAACCGTGCGGACGAGGTTATGTCAGAAAATTCTCAAAATAGACAGTCTGAACCTAAGAGAGAGGCCACACCTCGTCCAGAACAAGCTACACAAAGTAATCGAGAATTTTATGATTAAGATGACAGAATTATCAGAAACTTCAATGGCCACAAGAAGAAACGAACGAGTACCAGTCACTGGGGTAGATAAAGCACTAGAACGATTTCTTAAGTTTCGACCCCCGGAGTTCTATGGAGATGTTGAGCAAGAGATTAAAGCTGAACTGTTTCTTGAGCAGTTGAATGATATCTATGATACCCTTAAGTATGAGGATGCCCTGAGGGTAACGTTTGCAGCTTTTAGACTTCGAGGAATGGCAAAGGATTGGTGGCTTAGAGCTTCCGAAGCACGGACACTTAAGAACCAACCATAGTCCTGGAACGATTTTCAAGAAGAATTTAAAAAGGAGTACATACCTCATTAGGTTCGGGAGCAACGAGAGGATGAGTTTCAACAATTGAGACAGGGTAACCTGACAGTTGCCCAGTATACGGCAAAGTTTAATAGGTTGGCTAAGTATTGCTTAAGGTTGATAGACACTGACGAAAATAAGATGCGACAATTTGTGAAAGGATTGAGGGTTGAGTTGCAACGAGCATTAGCTCCCTTGCCACCGATGGGATTCGCGGCCGCAGTTGAAGCCACCACGCGAACAGAGATGGCTAATCAAGCGGTTATACAGAGGAAAACAGCCATTGGTTCAGCGACGTGTCACGCACTTACTTTTTCTTGTAAGTAGCCGTGCGGCCTTAGCACTCCCGCAAATGCTAAGAAAGCCTTAACTTGCTCAAAACTTCAAAGTCTAGATGAAAACCTTGGAAAGTTGTAGGCAAGAGTGGGTGTTTATGAAAGGAAGTTTATATTGCTTGAAAGAAGCTTACAAGTCTTGGAACTCTAAGTTCTTATGTGTGTTTACAAATGAAGAGGGTGAGCCTATTTATAGGCAAGCACCTCCTCAATGGATGGCTAAGATTATTACATGTGGCAACGATCTAACGGTTGCCTTATATCATTCTAGAATATTCGACATAAAGATCTAGCTATGGAGGGTTCTAGAGAATTCTAGAGTAGTCTACATATTGCTTCCTCTATGGTTCTAGAGACTTCCAGAGTATTCTAGGCTTTTCCAGGGTCCTCTAGACAAGTCTAGATCATAGTAGAGCCTTCTGGAATGTTCTAGAACTTTGTGGGCTTGTCTAAAAATGTGGAAGAACCTCATGTCTTGCAAGCAGGGCGTGACAGACGGCTCCATATAAACGTCCTGGACAAGGACCATGGAAACCTAGAGATTTCAATAGATCGCGTGGTGAACAAAGGACTGGAAATGAAGGCCGACCAACCCTAACCCCTGGAGGATCCCACAGAATATGTACATACTGTGGATGAAGTGGGCATGTGGCTGAAATGTGTTATCGGAAGTTAAGATTATGTTTCAAGTGTGGAAAACCAGGACATACCAAGGACCAATGCCCTGAGATGCAATAAGTAACCCAGGAGATGTCCAGAAAAGCAAGCCGACCTCCGGTCATGAGAGGAAAAACAGAAGGAAGGAATAATAAGCCACAAGTAAAAGCTAAAGTTTATGCACTGGATGGATTGCCTGTAGATACTGAAGCGGAAGTAGTTGAAGGTATGATAAAAATCTTTTCTTAACCAGCAAGAGTACTCATTGACCCTGGAGCTGCCCATTCTTTTGTGAGTTTTCATTTCAAAAAACATATTCCTATACCTCCTGTTAACATGCATTATCAGTTGATAGTTAGCACTCCTATGGGCGTGAATAAGATAACTGAGGTAAAGTACCCTAATTGTGACATATGTGTCGAGAAAGTGGTTTTATCCGGAGATTTAATTGCCTTACCATTGGAGGGATATGACGTGATACTTGGGATGGACTGGTTGTCTAAACATTATGCCCAAGTAGATTGTCGACGGAAGTTGGTTAAGTTTAACCGACCGAGTATGCCACTCCTGGTGTTCCAAGGAAATCGAACAAAACGGGAGAATCTCTTTTTATCTGGCATGAAAGCCAGGAAGTTGCTATGGAAAGGATGTCAAGGGTACTTAGCATATTTACTCAACAAACCTAAGGAGGAGGTAAAATTAGACACAGTACCTGTAGTGAGGGAGTTTGTGGATGTTTTTCCTGAGAAGTTGGCGACGCTACCCCCAGATCGAGAAGTGGAGTTTGGCATAGAATTGGTACCTGATGCTAAACCAATATCTCGAACTCCATATCGGATGGAACAGGAGGAACTAAAAGAGTTGAAAAAGCAACTACAAGAACTGTTGCAGCAAGGATATATTCGTCCAAGTACATCTCCTCGGGGTACGCCAGTTTTGTTTGTAAAAAAAAAGGATGGAACCCTGAGGATGTGTATAGATTACAGAGGATTGAATAATGTGACAGTTAAGAACAAATACCCACTACCCCTCATTGATGAGTTATTTGACCAACTCTGAAGAGCGGGATGTTTTTCCAAATTGGACTTGAAACAGGGGTATTATCAAGTCAGGATAAGAGAAAAAGATATTCCAATGACGACATTCAACACACGATATGGACATTACAAGTTTGTGGTTATGCCGTTTGGATTAACTAATGCACCTGCAACATTTATGGACTTGATGCATAGAGTCTTTAATCCTTACTTGGATAAGTTTGTAGTGATTTTTATTGATGATATTCTTGTTTATTCACCCAACCCTGAAGTTCATGAACAACATCTTCGAAAAGTGTTGCAAACCCTATGGGAGCATAAGTTATATGCTAAGTTTAGCAAATGTGAGTTCTGGATGAGTCAAGTCACTTTCCTAGGACATGTTATCACCCAGGAAGGAATTTCGGTGGATCCAGCGAAAGTAGAAGCAGTGACTTATTGGATACAACCCGAAACACCAACTGAAGTACGTAGTTTCTTGGGTGTGGCGGGATACTATCGGAGATTTATAAAAGACTTTTCAAGGATTGCTGGACCTCTAACCCAATTAACCAGAAAAGCAACCAAGTTTGAGTGGACGGAAAAGTGTGAGAGGAGTTTTCAAGAATTGAAGAACTGACTAACGTCGGCACTAGTGTTAACATTACCCGATCCGAACAAGGAGTTTTCATTATATACAGATGCTTCAGGAGAAGGTCTAGGAGCTGTGTTGATCCTAGACAGGAAAGTTGTAGCATATATTTCAAGAAAGTTGAAGGATCATGAACGGAATTATCCGACACACGATTTGGAATTAGCAGCCATCGTGTTTGCACTTAAGAAGTGGCGAAACTACTTGTTTAGGGCTAAATATGAGATATTTACTAATCATAAGAGTTTAAAGTATCTGTTTTCTCAAAAAGACTTGAACATGAGACAACGTCGATGGATGGAACTGCTGGAAGAATATCGATGTCCGATTAACTATCATCCAGGAAAGACGAATGTGGTGGCGGATGCATTGAGTAGAAAAGCAAAGATATCAAGTCTTAGCTTAACATCCACCCTATAAGAGGATATTAGAAGTGCCCAAAGAGTAATAAGGAGTTCCAAGAGTTCAAGAACCGTGTGGAAGCTAAGGGATTGGAAGATTTTCGAACATTAGAAGCTGATGGGAGCCTGTACTTTCAGAATCGGTTATGTGTACCCAATGATACTGAACTTAAGCGCAAGATTCTAGAGGAAGCCCACAGAAGTAAGTATTCGATGCATCCTGGAGAGAATAAGATGTATAAAGACTTAAAGCAAAAGTTTTCGTGGAACGGAATGAAAAGAGAAATTGCGGAGTATGTAGCGGCTTGTCTTACATGTCAAAGGGTTAAGGCGGAACATCAAAAGTCAGTGGGACTACTACAACCGTTACCTGTTCCCGAATAGAAATGGGATCATGTGACAATGGACTTTATCACAGGATTGCCCCGGACCAAGGGTTATAAGGATGCTATCTGGGTAATCGTTGATCGTTTAACAAAAGTGGCTCATTTTATTGCCATTAATATGTCATACCCTTTGGAAAAGTTGGCACAGATTTATGTAGATGAGATTGTTCGACTTCATGGAGTACCCGTTGATATTGTATCTGATAGAGACCGAAGGTTTACCTCAAGGTTTTGGCCTAAGTTCTAGGCAGCTATGGGGACCAATCTAAGTTATAGCACCTCAGTACATCCCCAAACCGATGGACAGTCTGAAAGAACAATTCAAACTCTAGAGGATATGTTAAGGGCTTGCGCCTTAGACTTTGGAAATAAGTGGGTTGACAATCTTGCTTGTGCTGAGTTTGCTTATAATAATAGCTACCACTCTTCGATAGGAATGGCACCATTTGAAGCATTGTATGGTAGGAGATGCAGAACACCTTCATACTGGGATGAAGTCGAAGTTCGATCCCATTGGAGGCAAAGAAACTTGATGCCAGAATTGGAAGAGATGTAGAAACAAGTTAAGATAATTCAAGACCGGCTTCAAACAGCTAAAAGTAGACAGAAGAGCTATGCCGACAATCGAAGAAGGGATCTGGAGTTTAATGTAGGAGATCGAGTTTTCTTAAAACTTACACCACATCGCGGGAAGCTGCGATATCCGAGGAGAGGAAAGTTAAGCCCCCGATATATTGGACCATTTGAAATTATTGACAGGATTGGTAAAGTAGCATACCGACTCGCCTTACCAAATGAATTGATAGGTATACATGATGTGTTCCATGTATCACAATTAAAGAAGTATCACCCTGCACCTGATCATGTTCTCAATGATGACCAATTGGAATTACAAGCTGATCTGTCATATGAAGAAAAACCAACTGAGATTATAGAATGAAGCGTAAAAGAGTTACGCGGGAGAGAGATTCCAATGTGTAAAGTGATATGGAAACATCATGGGATCGAAGAGGCAACCTGGGAAACTGAGGAGTACTTGAAGAAAAAGTATCCAGAGCTTATAGGTACATAACTATTCAATTTCGAGGACGAAATTGTTTTTCAGGAGGGTAGAATGTAACGCCCTACCCCGTAAGCACCTAGCATGACTTTAAAATTAAGAACGTGATGAAAATAGAGTTTTGATCTATATGGTGGGATGTAGTGTTTTTGGCACTTAGTAGTATTTTGGGGATATTTAGGAATAGGAATAAAATTTTATTACCTTATTGAGGTTTTATTATTAAGATTTATAAATGCCTTTAAGTGGATTTTTATTTTTAATACCTAGTATATTTATTTTAGAAATTTAAATACTTGGCATTTTCATATAGGAATTAAAAAAAAAAAAAAAACTAAACTCAACAATTAAGGAAGGGAGCCACCTAGCCATCCACCTGCCACTATCCGAATTTCTTTCCAGCCTTGAGCCGTCATTTCATTCTCTATATATAGGCATGCAAGCCATTTTTTTTGTTTCATGCACATTCTCATCCTTGGCCATCATAACATAGACATATATATCTCTCATTTTCTTGAACAACAAAGGTTCTTTCTTGAATAAAAAAAGGGGCAGCCAACATAGCAATTCAAGTAAGTTTATATATATTTGCATGTTTGCATGTTTTTCAAGTAAGTTTGCATGTTTGGTTTTCCTTTATTATTATTATTTTTTTAGTTAGTTAGGTTATATATATATGTATATATATAGTATATGTTTATTTGTCTTCTTTAATATATAGTGAGATCTATTTCTAGTTAGATTATATATTTTTAAGCTAGTTATATATTTTAAGATTTCAATATTTTAAATGGATTTTTAGTATAAAGTATATACTTAATTATGGTTTCTTGGTAAAGTATATTTTTTTTAGAATATAGGACTTTTCGATCTTTTTAAAGAATTATATAAGTATATGTATCATTATATAGGTATATTTATATACATCCCAAAGTTCATTTCATAAGATTTTGGCATTATTTAGGGAATATGATTATTTGATCGATACCCAGGTATTAAGTATTTTCGCATTATTATTTTGTAGGATCTTAGCATCAGATCTACATCCAGGTGAGTCCATAAACTCCATTTTATTTCAAATAGTACAAGACATATAAATATGTTTTTTTTAACCTTTACAAAATTTTGTTATTTTTGGAACGATATTTCTCAACATTTTTTTGGAGATGTTCTCCTTAATGTGTTACGTGTTTCGTAGAAAAATGCATAGGAGCGGTGCTCCAAATAGGTGTCTCTTTTAAAACGGACTATTACGGTGGTGCATAAGTAGTTTGTTATATGCAGGTTTTTTTCCCGGAAATATTTATATATTGAAAAATGTTCTAGCTTGAAAAGTTACGTATTTTGATATGCATGAATATAGATTTGGCATTGGCATAATTGTGAAATTGCATAAGCATGTGATGACTGGCGGACGAGGATTTTCTTTTGTGTTCCGAAATGTTTATGACTTGAATCTGTTATTATGGCCGGGCAAAAGGCCCTTTTATTTGTAAATACATACGAAAACCTCATTCCGACCAAGGTTAAAGTTTATTGATAATCAAGTGAACGGACGCGTTAGCGGATTGCACTGTACGTGGCTAGTCCCTCGTACTAGGGCCTCTTCCGATGACGTGGACGGGTTTTTGACTCGGAAGGTGGATCCACTTTAAGAGGGGCGTAGACCGCGGAGGGTGTGGCCTAATCGGTCTACGTGGACACCGCATCATGCTTTACAGTGGGGTTCGACTGCCTAGTGGAGAGTCAGGAGGGGCTCGACACCGAGGTTGGTCCCAGGGCAGACCTGATAGGTGCCCCAGGAGTCTGTAGCCTGTTTTGACCAGTGTTATGGGAGTGCGGTTGTTTGTAATCGAGCGCTCGTATGTTGTTTGGCTGGTATTTGACTACGAGATGCCGGAACTTGGTTCCGATGGCCTCGTTTTGGGGATCCGGACTTTGTCTGTAGAGCCCCACTGTTGCATTATATGTTCTTTTAAAATTGGGGCATAGAGCTGCGCTGATGTGTCTTGATTCGCTCAGACTTCCCGGCTGCGCGCGAAACCCTCATGTAGGTTCGGGCATTAGTTTTGTTAAAATAGCAAAGGAAATATTTTTCATATAACATTGCATGAATTGTTTTGTAAAATGACATCGTCATGGTTTTAAAGAAATCACTACCGCACACACACACGTAGACTCACTGAGCGTTCGCGCTCACGTTTTTCCATATCATGTTTTCTTCTCAGATTAGCTTGGAACGGTCAGGGGTCCCGCGAGCCACTGAAGTTTTAGGCCAGGAGTTTTTGGATCAAATCTCCCTGGAAGGGCATAGATTTATGTGTTATCTTTTCAGACTCGACTCGTTTGTAGAGTTTTTTATGTTTTATGTAAGTTGTTGATGTAAGATTACTTTTGTGTTTATTATAAAACAGAAATGAGAAGTTTTATTTTTTTATTTTTTTTTATCCTGTGTTTGAGAGCACCAGTAGTATCTAATTTACTTAAGTATTCCGCGTACTTTGTGTATACCTGTTAGTATTGTTCTAGGGTTTTGTTTTAGTGTGAAGCTTATAATTTAGTGCCGAGAGACACGCAGATGCCCTACTCAGCCGCAGTTGACCTAGTGGCAAGGTTGGGGGCATCACAGGTTTTGTGTGTTTCCCTTTCCCCATCTTGTTCTAAAGTTGTTGATCATTGGGTTCTTGATTCTGGTTATACATTTCACATGACACCCAACAAATACTGGTTTTCTGATTTTAAACCTTAAATCAAGGAAAGGTTCAAATGGGAAACAATCAAGTTTGTGATGTTAAAGAGATTGGAAATATTTTCATTAAAATGCATGATGGTGTGACTAGGGAACTCACTGAGGTGAGATACATGCCTGACCTTCGTCGGAATCTTATCTCTCTTAGTTATTTGGATTCTCTTGGTCTTTCTTTTAAATCCAAAAATGGTATTTTACGTATTTGGAAAGGAAATCTAGTCATGCTAAAAGGTTTTAAAAGAGATAGTTTGTACATCCTTTTTAGTAAAACAATTTGTATCTCCTCTACATTGATTTCAAAAACTGTTCCTGAAAGAACTATGTTGTGGCATCGTCGGATTGGCCACATTAGTGAAAAGGGACTTTATTATTTACAAAAACAAAATATTTTATGTGGTGACAAGATTTATTCTTTGGATTTTTGTGACCACTGTGTTTTGGGAAAACAACACAAAGTCAGTTTTTCAACTAGCACACACAAGTCTTTTGCTATACCTGATTATGTGCATTGTGATCTATGGGCCTGAAAAGGTTCCAACTTATGGTAGTAATGTTTATTTCTTGTTTATCGTTGATGATTTTTCAAGGCATGTTTTGGGTTTTTCTTTTAAAAATAAAAGATCAAACTTTTGAAATATTTTGTGAATGGAAACGTTTTGCCGAAAATCATTCTAGAAATAAACTAAAAACTATCAAGACCGATAATGGTCTTGAGTTTTGTCACCGGAAGTTTTCTGATTTGTGTGCATCACATGGAATCTTACACCATAGGACAGTTAGATATAACCCCCAGCAAAACGGAGTAGCTGAGAGGATGAACCGTACCATTATGGATAAGGTTAGATGTCTCCTTGTTTCTTCTGGTGTCCCAAAACCTTTCTGGGGTGAAACTGTTAGCACGGCTGTCTATCTTATCAATAGATCCCCTTCTACAACGATAAATTTAGGACTCTTATAGAACTTTGGTGTGGTAAACCCCCTAACCTTTCCAACCTGAGAGTTTCGGGTATGCGGCCTTTGCACATCAGAAGAAGGGTAACTAGATCCTAGATCTAGAAAGGGAGTGTTTATAGGATATCCTAGTGGGGTGAAGGGTTATAGAGTGTGGTTAAAAGGTGAACCGGGAGTAAGGGTTGTTATCAGTAGGGATGTTATCTTCAACGAGTTAGAAATGCCTTGTCTTAAGGATAAACACATCTCCGATTAGTCCACCGAGTGTTCCCACTCCTAGTAGTATTCCTGTGGAGGTGGAGTTCACCTTTGAACCTTCTTTAGAACCACCCTACGAACCTAAAACCAACCAAGAGTTACCTGCTTCATCCAGTGGCACACCTGATCCTCCTAGTATTCTTGAAACCTGTGATCCAATTTTAGAAGGTTCTGATGAGGAAGAAGAGCACCCTGAGGCCCAAGCTCAAGCCCTTAGGGATTATCAGCTTGCGAGAGATAGGGTTAGAAGGGTACCTAAGGAACATCCTCGGTAAGGTTACTCCTACATTGTTTCATATGCCTTTACTGTTGCATCTTATGTGGAAGAAAAAGAACTATTATGTTTTTCTGATGTTTTGAAAAGCCCTATTCGCGCTCTATGGTTTCGTGCTATGGATAAGGAAATGTCTTCTTTAAACACAACAAAACCTGGATTCTTGTTTCAAAACCCTCAAAATAAAAGTTAGTTGATTGCAAATGGATTTACAAAATAAAAGAGCCTGAGTCTTCTGATGAACCTCCAAGGTTCAAGGCTAGGCTGGTTGCAAAAGATTTTTCACAGGTTGAGGGCATCGATTTTAACAAAATCTTTTCTCCTGTCATTAAATATAAAACGATTAGGATTATTCTTGCTCTTGTTGCTTTTTATGATCTCAATCTTGAACAACTTGATATTAAAACCGCTTTCTTGCATGGTGATCTCGAAGAGACTATATATATACGGCAGCCACCGGGTTTTGAGGTTAAAGGTAAAGAACACATGGTATGTCTTTTGAAAAAGTCCTTATATGGACTTAAACAATCACCCAGACAATGGTACAAGAAGTTTGCTTTTTTTTTTTTTTTTTTCTGTTAAAAATTGGTTTTACTAAAAGCAACTATGATAGTTGTCTTTACTTTTCTGGTAATAATGTTGATTATGCTATTTACTTATTGCTTTATATGGATGATATGCTAATTGCTTGCAAACATAAGGCTAAGGTTGATGATCTAAAATCTCTGTTAAAATCTGAATTCAATATGAAGGATTTAGGTGTTGCATCCAGAATCCTTGGGATGAGTATTTCGAAAGATAGAACTGATCGTTCACTTTTTCTATCTCAAAAGCCTTTCCTTCAGAAAATTGTATCCAAATTTTCTATGCACTTGTGTAAGCCTGTTATAACTCCTCTTGCGAGATATTTCAAACTTTCTAACAAAACCTGTCCAAAAACCGAAAGTGAGAAAAGATATATGGCAAATATTCCTTACAGAATGGCCATAGGCTCAGTCATGTACTCAATGATATCTACCTGACCAGATATTGGTTTTTCTATAAGCCTTCTCAGCAGATTTATGTCTAACCCTGGGAAAGATCACTGGGCTGCTCTCAAGTGGCTTCTACGTTATCTTAACGGAACCTTAGATCGAGGGTTACACTATCATAATTGGCCTGATTTTGAACTAATTGGATTTGTTGATTCTAATTTTGCAGGTGATAAGGATGGTAGAAAATCTACCTCATCCTATTTCTTTACCCTAGCGGGTAATTGTGTCTCGTGAAAGTCTCATTTGCAACCGGCAGTTGCTTTATCAACTACCAAGGCTGAATACATCGCAGCAACGGAAGCGATCAAAGAAGCCATCTGGCTTCAAGGGTTATTGAATGAATTATAAGTTTTACATTCAAGAGCTATTATTTATACTGATAGTCAGAGTTGTTTACATTTATGTAAAAATCCGGTCTATCACGAACGGACAAAATATATAGATGTCAAATATCACTTTATTAGGGAAAAAGTCTCTAGTGGTTTAGTTGACATAGACAAGATTAGTACTGATAATAATCCTGTAGATTTTCGTACTAAAATTGTAAACACTGACAAGTTTATGTTTTGCAGGGATTTCCTTCATTTAGACACGGTCTGATTCTTGGTAAGTTAAAACAAGAGTTGAAAAAATATTGTTCGAGGTGGAGATTGCAAGTCTTTGGGCCTTAGTCTTCCAATCTTTTTCCCCATTTTTCTAGCCCATTACTTTCTTTTTCTATGATGTTACTATTGGGCCACAACAGAAAGATAAGCTTTTTGAACCGATCAAAGATGCCGGGCCGGACTAGGCCGAGCCAACCCGGGCTTACCCGTTGTAACATGACCTATTTCTACCCTCTCCTCTCCTCAGTTCACAAACCACAGCCGACTCTCTATTTTTCTCTTCCTCTGCTGCTCGTTGAGTCTCTGTCTCTTCTTCTTCCTTTCTCGGCTTTTGCGGCTTGCTGTGTCCGCCGCCTCTTCGACTTCTGCACTGCTGCTTCAGTTGTACCGATCATCGGTCACTTGCGATCTTTACTTGATTGCTGTTTTGCTTGAGGGAAATAGAAAGGGTGTTAGAGAGAGAGAGATAGATAGAGGAACCAATGACATTTTGTGTGCCTTAGATTGAGGGAAAACCTCCTTTTCTTCCGATCTTGTTGCGTCTATCCCCAGTGCCTCGACGAGGCTTGTTGATCTTCGCCGCTGCTCGGCGTTGTTGTTATCTCGGCATGGTGGTTCTCCACTAGCGGTACCGACACCGCTGCGGCAGGTAAAGGGTGTTTTTACTATTTTACTTTTCCTTCTCTTGACTGGTTTTTTTGTGGCTGTCGTTTGGTCTTGCCTTTCGGCTTGAACCGATTCACAGGAGGAAGAGGAAGGGATTTTCTGTAATGGATAGGATTGTTTATTTTCCGCTACTATTAGTTTTGATATTGTAATAGTAAATAAATTACTCTGTAATAGTAATTAGTTTTCCAACAGTTCTATTGAGAGTTTTCAGGTAATTATTTAATTACAATAAAAAATATCATTTATATTTTTTTTAATTTATTAAAATAATAAATATTTTGAAATAGAGAAATATGTCCAAGTAATAGATAATATGAGACGGAGACGGTAGTTCGTTAACTAAGTACTCTTATTAAGTGTAAAAACTCTTATTAAGTGATATGCGTGAAGTTCGGATATGTACATCATCTTCTAATGTATTAAAAATTAAAACTTGTGGTGTAGAGACATCAGATGGCAATGCATTATACATTTAGCTACCCAGAGAATCATAGATGAATGAATGAACACGTAAGGTCTTAGGATAAGATTTCAGTTTGCCGCACTTTTTATACAACAATAAAATAGTACCCATATTATATATACGTTTGCCTAATGTGTATTTGGAATAAACCTTAACCTGATAAACTTTAACTAATGTAATTTAAGTACAATAAATTTTTTAAATTTTAAAAACCGCTAAAAAATTTTGAAATCCTAAACTAATCCACACCAATATTAAATACATCCATTATATATACACTATACAAATAAAGAAAAGTTTTTTTAATTTCACTAACATTTTTCACTGTTATTGATAGTAAAATATTATTTCTATTTCATATATTTATTGTCTTGAGACATTATATAATAATTAAAAAAATAATTGAATTGTAGAAGTATAGTCAAAGAAGAATAGATTTAATTACTTTTTAAATAATTATTTAATTTGAATAATTTAAGAATATACATGAAAAAATATACTTTAATATTTTTAATTTATTAAAATTTATAATGTATTTTAAAACGAAAAAAGTATTGCTCAAATAACTGATAATATGAAAAGAAACGAATGTAATGTAGCACTAATACATCATGTAACAATAATGCTATACATAATCCATTTTTACTTATGAAGAAAGATTAAGATGACAAAAGGGCTCATTAAAGAAGCTTCTTCTTGTTCTTGCAGGATTAGTATAAGGAAGTTTAATTTCATGGATATATCTTATATGGGAATTAATAAATTTAAGGTGATCTTTTTTAATCCCAATATTACCTTTGGCAAAATAACTTCCTTATCAAATATCCTTTTTTTCAGAATCAAAACTTAAGCGCTCAAGTCTTCTCCTTTTCTCTATGCACTCTCATTCTCCTCTTCTCTCTGTTGGTTGTATTGTCCAAGCTTGCAATTTTGGGCTCTAGAGCTTTGTGTCACCGTCTCTCTCGACTGCTAGTTTACTTCCAAAGCTCATATCCAACTCTGAACTCTCCATAATGGCTGCCATCAAAAGATTGCAAGCCAATTTCAAAGAAGGCACAAACTTTTCACTTGTAGAAAGCAATTGCAAAATCATAATAGTGTTAACTTTTAGAATAATTGCGATTCATCATCTTGAGTAATACTATGTGATTATTAAGGGAAAGGTTTTCGAAGAGTATATTGCATTCTTCGTTTGGTTTGATTTTCGAATTTTTCAATTTGACTCCGCAAAAAAAAAACCCAAGCGACCCGTGTGGAGAAAAGTGACACTTTATGATCCAGCTTCTGGATGAAGGAAGAAGAAGGAAAAGCTTCGCCATGGATAATTCAACTACGAAGATTGAAGGTTTTTTAAAAAAATTGAATATTGAAGCCCTCCAATAGCATTTTAGTGCACATATTTCAACTATGAAGGTTGAAGCCCTTTGTAAAGTTTTAAGAAGCAAACAATGAAATTTGAGAATGAGAAGTTTTACTTCCCAATGTTCTACCTTTTGTCTTTGGCGAATAGCCGTGTATATGTAACATACAAGTATTGTATTAAATATGGAAATAAATCTATACAAGGGATATGCTAATTAAGGGGTTATTATATTATGCAGTTGGATACATCCTTTCAGGGTGTATCCAATGTCAAAACTACATCGTTTTAATTAAACTCAATAATTGGACAAAAAATCAAACACACTCTCCCCCATAAACTGAAACCCACACACGCACAGTTCATCCTTACCGTCAAACTAGGGGGAGAATTACACCTAATGGTCTTTCCATCATTCTGCCCCCAACAAACTAAACTACCAAGATTGATATCAGGAAGGTCTATGGCACCATTTCATGGGATTTATTGGAGAAAACTCATTATGCTTTGGATTTTCCGAAGAGGTTCAATCAAGTGGGTAATGGTTTGTGTTTTTACTCCTTATTCCCTTAGAATTAATGGTGTATTGGCTTTTTCAAAGGGGATCCTATTTCTCCTTTCCTTTTTGTTATTTGCATAGAGTACCTTTCAAGGAGTTTAAATGGGGCTACTTTGCATGACAACTTTAATTTACACTCTAAATATGAGAAATTAAATATAGTCACCTTGCTTTTGCCAATGATTTGGTGATTTTTGCTAGAGGACATTATTTATCCTCTAGGTTTTTATGTGAGGCTCTAAAGGCTTTTGGTGGTGTTTCAAGCTTGAAGGAAAATCTAATGAAGTTTAATGTATTTCTTGCAGGCATAGATGAGGAGGAGAGAAACCTCATTACTAATTTGACTGGTTTTTTTTTGTTGGTACTATGCCTTTTCAATATTTGAGGATACCTTAGACAGGTACTTATTTAAAAGTTGTTGGTTATGCCCCTTTGATTGATAAAGTCTCCAAGACTTTACTTGCTTCGGCAGAACTTAATCTTTCTTACGCTAGCAAATTGGAGGTTATTCGTTCTGTTATACAGGGTATTGAGAGCTTCTGGCTAGGTATTCTACCTCTTTCTGCGGCAGTTCTTCATAGACTCACATCTTTATGCCTTCAATTCCTATGGGGTGGAAACTATGCCCGTGTTGCTTGGAAGACTATATGTCTGAGTAAGGAGCATAGCGGTCTTGGTTTAAGGGACTCAAAAAATTGGAACAATACTTTGCTCACTAAAACACACTCTATGGTGTGGGTGGATTCATCATGTCTATGTGAAATCAGTTTCAGTGTGGGACTTCCATGTGAAGAAGGATTTCCCACCTCTTGTCAAGCGCATAATCTCTATAAAAAATAAGATCATTAAAGATGAGGGTTCCATTCCAAATGCTATTGGTCACCTATCTTCTCGGCATCTTGGAGGTTCTTTACACACATCCCTTGCTTATGATTTCTTTAGGCCCATAGGACAGAGGAAGATCTGACATAGAATTGTTTGGAATTTTATTAACCCGCCAAAGTTTTCTTTTATGATTTGGCTTGCTGTTATGGGACGACTTCCTATGATGAATAGACTTTCTTTCTTGCAGGTTGATCAGGCTTGCAAATTTTGCAACCAGATGGAAGAGAAAAAGTCAGGGCAGCTGTCCCTGTGCTAAAGAGGTTTAGAGACACATTAGAGAGTGGTCGGAACTCAGGAGGAATATGTCTACTATTCAGATGAGCCTTAAATGACGTTAGAAAGAAAGCAAGGGATCTTCAGGAAGTGCAAATAGAGGAAGCTTTATTTTGCAACCACTTTGTACTATCTTTAGCAATATATGTACAAAGTTATTTTTGAGCTTTACGGCCATGATTGTATACTTATTGTAAACAAGATAAAAATATACGTATATAAGATTATTTATGCCTCGTATCTTCATATTTTGACTTGATTTTATAAATATTTTAGTATATTTTAATCACCATGAGTATGCCAGTGCGTATTATATATCTTTTGATTACTTTGTTCCTTGTGGATTGCCACAAATATGCCTGCGAGTATTTTGTACAGAAACCTCTTTTGATCTGTACTACATTTACGTTTACTACATTTACATTTAGATAAAAGGAAAAAAAAACTAAACTACTTATCTCTTCACCTTAATTAGTTGCCCATTTTGTGACCACTATTATTCCCAAAACTCTAACCTCGTATTTCTGTTGCTGATAAGATTGAGTGAGGCGTACTTTCCAATTGATGAAACGATGGAGTTCGATCTTAAGTTAAAATTATGTTCAGACCACCTTTAGAATAATGTTCTTTGTGCCTCTCTTTTTCAATCCCCTGTTTTGGATAACTTTTGAACATCAATGGACTGTGGAAATTAGAATCTTCCTTCATCTTTTGTTTTTACACACTGTTTTTCCCCATTTCTCTAGTTTTGCATTTTTTTTCAATTTTCACTCTTCTAGAAAAAGTTGCATTCTTGATTAATTTTAGGCAAAGAAAAGGTTCCTGCATGGACAATGTTATATAGCTGACATGACTCATTACAATTTGTTTAATGTTACCTCCTTTTTCATAATATATAAAATTAAATTGTGATATTAAGAATGTCTAATTTCAAAACTAAAAATGTCTAATTTTAAAATTAAGAATACATAATTTTTAAGACTAAAAGTGCTGATTTTAAAATTTGAAAATGTCTTGTTTTAAAACTAGGATACCTAACTTTTAAGTTAGAAATGCCTAATTTTATAAGTGAAAATGTCTAGTTCTAAAATTAGGCATTTTCTAATTTTAAAACTTACCATTGCCTACTTTTTACACTGAGAATGCTGATTTCAAAGCAAAGAATGCCTAATTTTAAAACTAAAAATACCTAGTTTTTAAGATTAGGAAGCTTAGTTTTAAAATTAGGAACACTACAAAAAACAGTAAATATTGTAGAGGTTTCTTATGCATTTAGCGGATGTTTTGAACTCCCACAAAGTGGTTTAGCAGCGGAAAACCGTCGCGCCCAGCTAAATATTGTGGTTTTCTGCTCTGCAGCGATTCTAAACCTCTGTTAAATATTCGGCGATTTAAAACCCTTGAAACATTTTACATTTTTTAAAAAAAATTATTAATTGTGGGTGAGTGAAACCCCACTATTAATAATTTTAAAGAAAATCATATAGTACCTCTGATCTACAACCAAGACTATACCAAAATGAAAGTTAGAAAGGTGCATTAATATCAAACATAATTAATATTTGATATCTAAATATTTTAACAAAATTACAAGATTTTGATGTTAGCAAACAAGCGGCCACACGATCCACTAGTAATAATGTTTCTAACACAAATGACATAAAATATATGAAGAATAATTTGTTTAAGTACTTTAACACAAAAAAAAATTAGTTTTAAGCATATTGGCAGTAGACTATGATAACTGACATATATTATTGTTGGTAATAAAGCAACCAAAAATAATTCAAAAGTTTCACTTCATATAATTTTAAACCATTGAATCATTTTATTGAAGACCCCATTACTTAAATCAACATGTCACGTTCATTAAATGATTATCTTAAGGAGGAAAAAGCAACAAATCAAATAAGGTTTCCACTAAATTTACAAAGAGAATATCACTCACCCATAGTAGGAATTTTTTTTTTTTTTTTTTTTTGTAGTACAATATGGACTGGAGTAGAAACTTGTTGTGCTACTCCATTTCTTCCATCTCTTGCTACTAGTGCTACTTCTCTAACATCCCAAGCAAGGAATGGATTAATGAAAATGAACAAAAGAAAGCTTTTTGAAGTGACCATTCTAAATATTTAACTATTTCTGTACTATTTGTTTGTTTATAAAAGAGCTGGACTCTTATATGTCTAAAGATCCCACCTATCTACTGGTTGAATTATTTAGTGTAAAAATTAAATAAAAAATATATTTTTTTCTTTGAGATAAAAGATAAATTAATTATGGTCTGGCAGAGAAAATGGCAGAGAGAATACACAATGGCATGAGATCACCAACCAGTAAGAGATTTATGCTCAAGATGAGCAGCTAAATGGGACAACCTATCAGTTACACAGTTTTGAGAACTGCCAACAACTAGAATCCCTTTTAAAGGAAGGTAAGATGCATGCTCATGGAAGAAATAAGAGAAAAAATTGGAGGGAGTATTGTTGTTATCTAGAATTGAACGAGAATCATTTGAGGAGTTAGAGTACTGGTTACCTGCTATATAAAATAGTATATTAACTTGTGGTTACAAACTTGTCTAATCCAGAAGTATAATGCAATAATTAAAATATAAAATGTATACCATCTAACTTCCATAAAAAAATAATTATAATAAGAATAAAAATGCACTTTAACATCCAGCATTATAAATACAAGGAGAATGAAACAACATATACATCATATAGAGAGAACTTACTAGTGAATTGGCAAGAAACATATTCAATCCCATAAGAGCAAAAACACCTAACCCCATTATTAGTATCAGGATTAATACCACAATGACCACCTCTCAACTGACATATGTGTTTCACACAACATTTATTTAATTTTAATTAACTTTTATTTAATTTTTAATTCACCAGTAGACAACAGCAGTAAGGCGAAAAGTTCTTCTAATAACCAAACTAGTATAAAAATTGAGTTCTTTTCTAAAAAGTTTCAATATTAATAGAGGTAAAGCTTCAGTCCCTTAACATTTGCAAATCGATTCATTACAGTAATCACACACAAACAACACAAATTATCCGAGTAAAAATGACATACAAAAATTGAATAGAAATTCAACGAAGGAATTCAAGAAACTACCTTTAGGTGACTCCTAGTTCAGTTTTCAGTCTCATTACGGTGCTTATTACATCATCAATTCTGCATTACAGAAAAATTGATTAAAAGTCCGTAGATAAAAACGTCAAAAGGAAAAATCATCAGGAAATCTTGGCTAAAAAAACTTCACATCATAATATGTATAAACAAAATGAAATTACTCTAGAAAATGAGATTTTCATTGAAAAATGCAGATCTATTTTGCTCAAATATTCCAGCAATAATCACTGCTCTGCATAGTTCTTATGGTTGGTGTGCTAGAGACCCTAACTCTGCCTGGCGCCTCAGCTTTGCCGTCAACATCCTTGGCTCCATTTGCTAGCTCTTCCTTCTCTCACCGTCAATTGAATTATGTATTGCAGAGCAGATAGTGATCGCAAAGAAGCAGTCTCTTTTTCCGTACAACGAAGATCAATTCTACAGATACAAGATTCTTCTTTAGCTTATACTCCATTCATCCTGATGCCGCTAGTTGTCGGTCACGGGCTAGGAGGAGGTGGTGGGGTCGATGGTTCTAGGAGAGGAAAAGGGAGAGGTGGTAGGTAGGGGGTTTTTTTTTTTAGAGGAATGATGAAGGAAAGCAACAATACTGCCCTAGCTGCAGTTTTATTTATTTATTTATTTATTTTTAATTCTACTCATACTCATAAAAAAAAAAAAAAAATCAAAGTTAGGGGTTCAACCCCACTGCAAAATAACATAACCGCCGCTATTTACATTTAATTTAGCGGCGATTATCTAATCGCTGCAAATTAAAAGATTTAGCGACTATAACAACTGCAAAAAAAAACTACCGCTAAACAAGGTTTTTTTGTTTTTTTGTTTTTTTTTTTTTGTAATGGAATGTCTAGTTTTATAACTGATAATGCTTACTTTTAAAACTTATGAATGCCTACTTTTTACACTGAGAATACTGAGTTTTAAAGCTAGGAATGCTGCCTAATTTTTAGAATCGGGAATGCCTAGATTTTGAAATTTGGGAATGCCTAGTTTTCAAGTTTGGAATGCCTAGTTTTATAACTGAGAATGCCTAGTGCTAAAACTAGGCATTTTTAGTTTTAAAACTTACGAATGTCTACTTTTTACACTGAGAATGTCGAGTTTCAAAGTTAGGAATGCCTATTTTTTAAGATTAGAAATGCCTAGTTTTGAAATTTGGGAATGCGTAGTTTTAGAACTAGGAATGCCTAGTTTTTAAGTTTAGAATGCCTAGCTTTATAACTGAGAATGCCTAGTTCTAAAACTACGCATTCCCAAATTTCAAACTTATGACTTAAGAGTTTCAAAGCTAGGAGTGCCTAGTTTTGAAAGTTAGCAATGCCTAGTTTTAGAACTAGGAATGCCTAGTTTTATAACTGAGAATGCCTGATTCTAAAACTAGGCATTTCTAGTTTTAAAAATTATGAATGAAGAGTTTCAAAGCTAGGAATGCCTAGTTTTAGAACTAGATTGCCTAGTTTTGAAATTTGGGAATGTCTTGTTTTAAAACTAGGAATGTCTATTTTTATAACAGAGAATGCCTAGTTCTGAACTAGGCATTTCTAGTTTTAAAAGTTAAAAATCCCTACTGTAAACCTTAAGGGCATATTTGTAATGTTTTTATTATGATTAACTTGTGCTTTGTGATAATTAGAAATAGCTTTACACGAGAATAAAAGATGCACAAAAGGAGTCTCAAGGGAATCTACAAAGAAGCAAATGATCATTCAAGACTACATGATTTTATGAAGATGAAGTGATCAAGTTAAAAACCTTGAAGAAAAGAAGAATGATTAGGGGTAGCTTATAAGGTATTTTTATAAAACTCCCTAACTTGTTTATTTGATTATTGATCAATTATGTTAGCTTCTTAGAAGAAATATTTTTGACAAATTATCCTTGAAATCTAAGTACTCTTGGTAAAGCTTTGATGATTTAAAAGTATTACACTTTTTTTAAAGTTGTATCAAGAATACATGTTTTAATTGTGAAGGAAAATCTATGTCCTACAAGAAAACCGGTTGTCAAATGTTTTTGTTCTGTCTAAAAACCGATCATCCGATTTTCTACTTCTTAGAAAATCGGACGTCCGAATTTTCAATTTTCAAAATGAAAATCGATCATTCGATTTTTTCAAGCCTCTAAAAAAATTGGTTTTCCTATTTTAAAATCGGGCATCCAATTTTTTCAAGCCTTTAAAAAATCTGTCTTCCTACTTTGAAAAACGGTCATCCGATTTTTTCAAGCTTTTAAAATCGGTCTTCCTATTTCGGAAAAATGTCATCCAATTTTCTATTCATCAAGAAAATCGAAAATCGGTCGTCCGATTTCTAATTTTACTATCAAAAAATGACTGTAACTGCTGACAGTAACAACTAGTTTTTTACATTCACATATAAGAGAGCTATTGATCAGCCATAAATATCAAGTAGTTGAAGAACATTTAAGAAAAATTTTAAGAGCATTGAAGAGCACATTTTTAAACCTTCTTTATCATACTAAAACAAAAAGAAAAAACTCTTGGAGCTGCATTTACTAATTATTTCTCAAAGAATGAGGAAAGGAAGCTTGTAGAAGTATTGCACAAATTTGTCTCTTTCTGTTATCAAGCTTCTTTGGTAACATTATTCCATCTCTACTTTTTCATCTTATATTATGATCAAAGGTTTTGTGAAAAACTATTTTGGGTGATCCTTTGATATTTTGTATTATTTTGTGAACTTTGAGGTTTGTGTGCAAAACTTTTTAAGGGTGATCCTCATTGTGTTATTGTATAAAAAAATACTTGTGTTTAGTGTATTTGTGAAATCCTTGAGTTGAGTCTCAAGGTAGTGGATGTAGCTCAATTGAGATAGTAAACCACTATAATCCTTTGTCTCTCTTTTGTGGTTTACACATTATCTTTATGCATATTGTTTAATTCTTGTTCATAAAAGAGATTTTGGTTGGCTAGAAATTTTATTAAAAAAAGTTATTAAATTCTTCTTCAAACAAAATTGGAGGTTCTATTTATAATTGTAAAAAAATTTCAAATTCGCCAAAAACCTTATTCACCCCCTCTAAGGTTTTTTACCTACTTTTTACACTGAGAATGCCGAGTTTCAAAGCTAAGAATGCCTAATTTTTGAACTAGGAAGGCCTAGTTTTTAATATTAGGAATGCCTAGTTTTAAAACTACAACATTAAAGGTAGAGAAAGTCTATTATGTTATTGATAGCATTGCAAAATGCAGCCCTAGTTCGCTCTTTACTCTTGAATTTTTTTTTCCTTTTTTATGATCACATTACTATCAAGATTTTTCAGCAACAACAGACTATCTTATGGTAATTCTAAAAGCCGGTTTTCCCTTTCTCAATATCTTGAATTCAATTTCATCACATTCTAGACATTTTTTTTTTTTTTTTTTTGTCTCCACTAGAGAAAAGTTACGGTGTAGATGAAACTCTTCACTACTCGTGCTTACAATTTTCCCCCAAATTTCCAAATATCAATTGATTCCTATGGCATTCCTGTATCCCTTTACAAGGATGATGAGATCGTGAGCGTTGAATTCTGGTGCAAAATCCAAACGGCACTTACTTTTGGGAATATTCAAGTCCTGCCTTGTTATTGATTGCTACTGCTGAAACCTACCACTTGATGCCGGAGAAATATCACGAAGAATAAGAAGAAGCGTGTAGTAAGGATAAGTTTTAAATTCTAATTGTGATTTTTTATGAAAACAAATTGTAATTTTGATCAAAACTATGTAGTTTCTCTAATTGGGTACACCTAGCAAGGTGTATCCAGGTACATGGTATAAACTGCCCTAATTAAGATATACACAATATATAGAAAGTAACCAACATTATGCTAATCTAGGGTTAATTGTAAAATACCCCCCATCAAGTGGAGGGTTAAATGTACTTTACTTTCCAAAGTTGAAAAAATATGCAGTTTATCCCCCAAAATATGTTAGATCACAAAATAGCCTTTCATGTAAGTTACGGTTTGTTGGAAAAGAACCTCCTCAAGTTCGATATAAAATAATTTTAGTCCATAGCCTAATTTATAATTATAGTTTATCACAAAATACTTCCATTTGATTTATGATAATATCTTTTTAGTCTATATTCATTAAAAATTTATTATTTAACTTGATTATTTCAGGAAAATTAGCAACGTGATTTTAAAGTTAATTCAAAGGAAAAAATAAAATATTCCAAAGTAAAATTCTAAAATTATAGACAAAAATCTAATTTTTCCCCTTTACAGTATATACAATTAATTTATTACATAAAATTAGTTATAAATTCTAACAATTTATTAATTTTTATGAAATAAAATACTTTGTTTTCAATTAATCATTTTAAAGAATATAGACTAAAAGTATATTATTACAAAATATGTAAATAAAGTTTGTAACAATATTTTTTTTAGTCTATATTCTTTCAAGATTGATTATGTAACTTTATAAAACTTGACTACTGGGAAAATAAAAAGGCAAACTTAAATTAATAGTATGTATTGTAAAGAAAAAAAATAGATTTTCGCGTATTATTTTAGTACTTTACTTCTGAACATTTTATTTTTTTCATTGAATTACATTTAAAATGACCATGCTAATTTTACTTAAACAATCAAATTTTTAAAGTAAAATAACCAATCATTAAAAAATATACACAATTTTAGCATCAAATCAGTCTAATATTCAACACCAAATCAGTGTAATCTTCACCACTCCTCCTCAAGTTGGAGCATGCAGGTTGGAATGCCCAACTTGCTCAGAAGATCATGGAAAACATGATGTTCGAGAGACTTAGTGAAAATATCAGCAAGTTGTGACTTAAAAGGAACGTAAGTGAGAGAAATCTATGGGGACTGAAATTCATCTCGGATAAAATGACAGTCCATTCAATATATTTTACGCGCTCGTGATACACTAGCTTTGCTGTAATGTGAATAGCTGCTTAATTATCACAACACAACTATGCAGGAAAATTATGCAGAACACGGGGATCAAAAAGTAACTGGAGGAGAAATTTAAGCTCAGAAAAATTAATAACCATGGATCAGTATTCTGCTTTAGTGGAGGACCAAGAAACCGTGGGTTGCTTCTTAGTTTTCCACGATATAGGAGAATTTCCTAGAAAAATGAAGTACCCTATGAGAGAACGTCGATTCAAAAGGCAGCTAGCCTAATCGACATCACAATAAGCAATAAGAGAGAGAGAGAGAGAGAGAGAGAGAGAGAGAGAGAGAGAGAGAGAGAGAGAGAGAGAGAGAGAGAGAGAGAGAGATTATTCGAAAAGCTAAGAAAAAGTCCTTGGCTGGGATGGGATTTTAGGTACCGAACTACTCTCAAAGCTACTTCCCAATTGCGAATACGAGGTTTCTACATGAATTGAGCAAGAGTATGAATGAAAAATGCAAGCTTAGGTATGGTAATTATGAGATAGATCAGACAACTAATGAGTATGCGATATCCATCGGGAGTAGTTAGGAAATCACTTTCTTCAGTTGCCAAATGGGTGATTTGTTCAATTGGAGGAGGGCCAGTTTGGAACCAAAAAGGCCTATCTTAGAAATGATATCCAACGCATATTTGCGGTGGCTTAAATACAAGCCAAAAACATTTCGAGCTACCTCAATGCCACGAAAATACTTAAGAGTGCTAAGATCTTTCATGTGGAAGCACTTGCTTAAATGATTTTTGAACTTTAAAATAGCTTGGGAATCATTCCGAGTGATAATAATATCGTCAACATGGACAAGAACACAAATAGAGTACCATGAGAAGCATAAGTGAATAATGGGTAATCAACATAAGAGTGTTTAAAACCATATTTTGTGAGAGCTGTGGAGAGTTAGGAAAACCAACATTGAGGAATCCAATACAGACCGTAGAGTGACTTTTGAAGCAAGCACACCTAATTGGTATGAGATTCTCAGAAACTGGGAAGTAGCTTCTTATACACTTTTTCGGCAAGATCTTCTTGAAGAAATGCATTATGTACGTCCATTTGATGAATTTCTCACTCTTTGGCAATTGGGACCAATAATAAAGTTCGAGCAGTAACAAGTTTTGTAGCAGGAGCAACTTCAACTTGGGTATTTCCAAAAATAAAAGACAAGCTTTGTAATGCTCGACAATATCATCTGATTTCAATTTAATCTGATATACTTACATATAACCAAGAGCTTTCTTTAGTGGAGGAAGTGAGGTAAGGTTCCAAGTGGCATTACTTTTAAGAGCATCAATTTCTTGCTGCATGACAACTACCACTTAGAATTTTTCACAGCTTCAAAAATCCAGTAGGTTCTTTGTGGAAGCAGCAACAAGGAAACCTCTATGCTTTGCAGAGAAATTAGCACAGTATCATAAGATGCTCAGGGATAAGGACACGAACCTAAATTCACTATTGGAGCGGATGAAGTGAGGAACGAGTGAGACCCTTCATAGTGTAGCAGACATAATCGGACAAATCTTGTGGAGGTCTTTTGACTCAATCACTGCAATGAAGATTTAAATTGACGGAGAAGAAATGATCCCCCTATTGGAGGAAGAATTTTCTGAAGCGAGATTGCTAGAATTTTCAGCGGACCCGTTTGGAGAATCCAACTAGAGAGGCAAATGTCCAGTGGCAGAAGGCTTAGAGTTTGATGGACTCACAGGTAAAGTGGGTTGTGTAGAAGGGAGGCCGGGCTAAACTGTGAAGGGAGCTGGCCCAATAGAAGAAAGAAAAGTGTTTTCGGTTGTGCAAATGGGACACGTTCAGGGGAAAGAGGATGTGGGTTGATTGGCTGCTCCGAGATATGACTACACGAGTCATAGGAGTAGAATCCAGGGCAGTTGGCCGAAGATTTCAGACTGGAGTAGTTGGAAAAGAGCCCAGTGGGCTGGTCAAAGGAGACTCAGTCTGGGATAGGTCAATGTTATTTTCTGGGCTAGAGTGGGGAAGAATCGGCTTTTTTTGTGTTGGTCCTTTTTCATCTGAGGATTTATTAGAAAGATAATGAAATATTTTTAATTAAAAAACCACATCCCTTGAGACTAGGAATTCCTTTGTGTGAATACCATAAACACTCCAAACCTTTTTCACAAACAGAAACCGATATAAATGCATTTTCTGTTCCTAGGATGAAATTTATCAGAACTCATGTTATGATGTAACACAGACAACCAAAAGTATGAAATACATTACAATCAAAAGGAGTGTCATGCAATAATTCAAGAGGAGTTTTACCATTAAGAAGAGACACGAGTGAGTTCAATTTATAAGATATCCGACCATAAGTACATAATCACCACAAAAAGAATAGGGAGGTTGCTTGAAATAAAAAAGCCCTAACTAGGTCAAGTATGTGTCAGTGTTTGTGTTCAACATAACAATTTTGTTGGGGAGTGTAAGGGATTGAAGATTGATGAGTAATTCCATTTTCAAGAAAGAAATCTTTTAAAGCTATGAATTCTCTCCCGTTATCGGAGCTGACCATTTTAATAGGTGTTTGGAATTGTGTGTGAATCAGTTTGCGAAAATTGGCCATAATATTTCGAACTTTACTTTTTTTTTTCATCAAATAAATCTACATATCACAAGAAAAATCATTCAATATGGTGAGAAAATATTTAGCCCTCCCATGTGCTTTCACTTTATATGGCCCCCAGATCGCAATGAATCAAAGAGAATATGGCAGATGCTTTATTTAATGAATTTGGAAATGATTTTCAAGTTTGTTTAGCACGGAAACATAGATCACATGGAATAGAATTTTTAAAATACAATACATGAGATAAAAAAATCAATATAAGCATTTGAAGGATGTCCCAACCTCATATCTCAAAGTTTTCTAAAGTCAAAGACTTGAACTTTATTTATGTGAGTCACATTTCTGAAGTAGTACAACAAATTTCGCAATTCACCCATTTTAATCAGCGTCCTTGAGGAACGGTCCTGTATAGCACATGTAAAGCCTTCATTAGTATACTAGTAAATCATATGTCATATTTACTCATATGGAGAAATTTAGATATAAAAATCAAATGACACTTTATATGAGGAAGATACAAGACTTCTTCTAAAATCAAATTAGGACCATGCCTAACTCTTCTACTCTTCTCTGCAGATTTCACTTTCCCATCTGGAAAAGTAATTGGCCACGGTGGAATGATTTAACATCAAATAACAATTCAATTTTGCATGACATGTGGTGCGTAGCTCCACTGTCTATAGTCCAAGTAATTTGAACAAAGTTACCAGATAGGCGCTCGGATGAAGCTATATTTGCCTGGCTATTCACGAGGGCAACCAGCGACTTCCACTGATCTATAGAGAGAGACGTAATTCCAGCAGCAGCTGCTAGAGCAGTTCCAAATAGTGTCTTTACTATCCCGTCAGTAATACTGGCGATTGAATGAGAATCGCCTGTAGATGCCCAGGCGTGATGAGCCGTTCCTCCGGGCTGTCATTTCTCTCGTTTCCCCCTCGTTGATTTCAGTTCCACCGCGTCCTCTACCAGTACATCCACCTCCCCTTGTTGAGTTGTTTTTTTTGTTTTTGTCTAACCACCAGTCTGGTAACCCACTACCTGGAAGCAATATTTTGATTCATGACTTATTTTATTGCAAATATCACAAATTAGACCAGATTTATCAATTTGGCTTCCATGGTTGCTTCGAGCCACAAAGGCTGCTCCAGTGCCTTCCTCAATCTATTGCTTTGTCATATTTTTAATTTACTCCTGTTGTATCACTTTTGAGTAAGCTTGGTTGATATTGGATTATGGATTTTCACCTAAAATGGAGGAACGAATAGTCCCAAGGACAATGGTATCCAAACCGAAGAGAAATTGGAGTAGTTTTTCACGTCACTTTGTCAATTATGTCAAAGTTTTTAACAATGACATACAGAAATTCTCTCATAATTTGAGAGTTCATCCCACAGCTTGTTCAATTTGGCATAATATGTCGCCACGAACATCCCTTTTTGCTTGCAACTCATGATTGCAACTTTTAGTTCATAATAACAAGGTCTGTGTTTTCTGAAAAAATCTTTGTAGTAGTTCCTCCCATATAATTTTCATAACCATCGTTTTCGTGGTTGAAGATTGCAAAGAGGACTCAATGATATTAAAAAATCCACGATCCAATCAAAGCATTTATCTCCTTCCATCTCTTGAATTTTGGATCTTCTTCCTTAGGCTATAGAAGAGACCCATCAATAAACCCCAGTTTATTTTTGGACTCGAGTGCCATTTCAATTGTCTCTACCCATTCATAAAAATTAGTGTCCTTTAATTTAACAAGAGTAATTAAGGTACCGGGTCCATCATTTAGTGCCAGGTAATACTTACCATCCTCATCATATTTTTGCACTATTTTTTTAAAAGTTCTAGCCGCTTCTTTAGTAGTTGTGGCTCTAATACGATGTAAAATTCTAAAAAGCAAACAATGAAATATGAGAATGAGAAGTTTAATTTCTCAATGTTCTATCTTTTGTCTTTGGCCAATAGCTGTGTATATGTAATGTAAAAGGATTTTATCAAATATAAATAATAAACCTATACAAGGGATATGCTAATTAAGATATACACAACATAAGGGAAGTAACCAACATTATGCTAATCTAATATACACAATTTTAGTATTAAATCTGTCTAATATTCAACACCCTTTAACTGTAGAGATTCAATAGCAATAAAAGAAGTTCTTATTATTTCTTCAAAAAAAAAAAAAAGAAAGAAAGAAAGAAACGAAGTCCTTATTAGATTAATCATCCTAATAAAATTTTGTTATGCTCCACAAAATATGTTAATTCATGGTCATTGAGATTCATGTCAATTCGGATTAGTATTTAGATAGATATTACCTCTTTTTTTTTTTCTTTCAAATAAATTGCAGTGATTGAAGTTTTTCTATTTGGAATCGTGTTAGGTCTAAGTCCTATTACTTTGGCTGGATTATTCGTAACTGCATACTTACAATATAAACGTGGTGATTTTTTTTTATTAGGTTTGATTAACATCGATTAACAACTTTTTTTTTATTTTTTATTGACCTCCTCCTTTCTTTTTATTTAATCCACATAAGGTCAAATTCCTATTACTGTGCAAGTTACTGAATCCATTTCTGTTCACACTCTGTAGGTTCGAAACTATGAGATCGAGTTTTGGAGACCCACGTTCTACCGCACTAAACTAAGTGCATCTTCTTATTTGAATAGACAGGGCGCAAAGAAAAGGCATTCTTGATTCTGTTCTGATCGAGATATATAGATAATGTTCATGGATTAATGAAAATGTGCAAAAACTCGATTTGCCTGTAGCATTCTATGAGAGTCTCTTTCCTTTTGCGTATGGCATCACCACTCCCTTTGGCAACATCCATTAATTCGGAACTTAATTTCAAAGAACCTGGACGTTTTCGGGATACGGCTAATAACCAATGAATGGCCAAGTGTTTTTCCTTATGTACATCCTATTTAAATGGGAACTTGATGGGTCGAACCACCTGCACATTTTTCTTTTACTGCTATATCGAGAGTTACTCCACGTATTGCTTGACGTAAAACAGATAGTGGATTTGATTCTATCTCCTATTTTTTTATGAAGAGAATGAATCTTTTCTCGAAGGATCAGAAAAAGATAGGTCTGGATATTCTGCGAGAATGATGTGGAAGATCCACAACAAATATGAGCGGTATTTTCCATAATGGACGCAGTCAATCAATACAGATTGATCCGAAATCTGATTTCAATCATGTATAGTGCCTATGGGTACATAAGAAATGTATTGAATCGATTATTTTTTATGAACAGATCTGATCGTATCTTCGAATATGAAATTCAAAGGGATCAAATAGGAAAGGATACTCTGAATCATAGAACTCTAATGAAATATACGATCAACCAATATATCTCTACAAGTCATACATCAACTGAACTACGTCCATCCTCTCTTCCTCTATCCTTCTCTTATTCTCTATATATCTACTCTTTTACTTATTTTACTCCTTTTTCAAGTCTTCCACTCGCCTGCGCTTCCCCTAGTGAGTAGTGGTCGATAAAATTTATCATGATTCTATCGAATGAAATTAGTACGCGGGGTGGACAATACTTGGCCCTTTACCTTAGACAGCCCTAGGCTAAAAGCTTTCAAAGTCTTATTCTATTCTATTTTTATGTTCTAATCTGTCTACCTCCTTTCCATTCTCTGCGCCCATGGAAAACTATACCTTTCCCTTCTTGCATTGAGTGCTCGATCTTGTACTTGCTCTATCAAACCAAGTCACTACACCCATTAGTTTAAAAATGTTTTATTTCCCATAATAACAATGTACATGGAGGGGGAAACGTTGAGTGGTGGAGAATTTACAAGTAGAGGAAAATATTCGTTAAGGGTAATTTAGAAATTACAAAAGAATTTTCCCTAAATTTAAAATTTTGGCGTTCAATATATCAGGCCATCTTACATACATGCTCTTAGAAATCCACTTTGTCTTATTGATTGGTCCATTGCTTTACGGAGACAGATTTTGACAATTTGGGAAAATTTGGTAACTATATCATCATTTTACCTCCATGATGGAAAATGGGAAACTTTAACAAAATATATTGCCTACATCAATGGCTAATTATTTGCTAATTACTACTTCGATTTTATATTATCGATCGTTTAAAAAAAATACAAGAATTAAAAAATAATTGTTTAAATTAGAAAATTAACTAAATTAGTCTTTAACTATTATGGTTAATAATTTTAATAAAAATTTTTAAATAATGATTTAATTCTAACAAAATAAAATATATATAAAAATATTATTAATTTTTTTAAAATTTATTAAAATCACAAATATTTTAAAAAGAAAAAATATATCCAAACTATATATAATATTGAACACGGAGTATCTATGTAAAGGTTCTTGCATTATTTAAGAATTAAGTATACGTTAAGAAATTTAGGACACAAAAAAGAATAATATTGAATGATTCAATTGATTGTGTTTCTTATTCATTATAATCTACTATTTATAGACTACAAAGTATTCTAATTCTAATCAATATAGGATTCTAAGCAACCACTAATAAGGAATAATGCTATAATACTACTATAATACAAAGTATCCTAATTATAATCAATATAGGATTCCAACAAACCACTATAAGCAATACTACTATAATAGGATCTAAAATAATCTCTTATAGAATCCAAGATAATATACGAGAATCACATACTGATGTGATATCTCCAACACCCTCCCTCAAGTTGGGACGTGCAAAACTATATGTCCAACTTGCCACAAATTTTCAATTTCTTTTTGTAATGTGCAAATTGCACATCAAACTTTCCACATTTTTTTTTAAAAACTTGTCGATAATGGTAGTCTTCCACCATCTGTCGCTGTGGTCTTTACTATCACTCGTTGTCGGTATGGTTTTTGTCATAAATCGTTTTCGCTGTGATTCTTCCATCAGTTGCAGTCGTTGTGATCTTCTTCCATCAGTCGCAGTGACTTCCGTCATCCATCATCGAAAATTCCTTTGATGTTACTTTAGAGTTTTATTTTTCAATAAAGCATCCATCAATTTCTAAATTTAGGCGCTTCAAATTTTGGTTGATGAAGCTGCCTGACTTAAATATGATTTATAAAAATATAATCTCCTAAATTTTTATTGAAGCAAATTAGAAGAAATATTAAAAACCTAAAAAAAACTTATTCAAACTGAACGAAAAGAATTGTTCAAGTTGAATGAAACGAGAATAAAGTCACAGATGTGAAAAACTTATTTTTTTTCTTCTTCTTCTTCAAACCTGGCTCTGGCTCTAATACCATGTTAGGAAATTTAGGACACAAACAAGAATAATATTAAATGCTTCAATTGATTGTGTTTCTTATTCATTATAATCTACTATTTATATACTACAAAATATCCTAATTCTAATTAATATAGGATTCTAACCAACTACTAATAAGGAATACATCCAAGATAATATACGAGAGATGTGATATCTCTAACAGTATATAAGATTGATATTTGCAACAGTTATAAAGATTTCTAATCATGCATCATTTTTCTTTCGGCGTTAATCATTAAAAAGTTATAGGAAAGAGGATTTATTTTTCCCTTCGTCGCTATTTTATATCAGAATTTTTTAATGTGCACACATTAAGATGAATTTTCTTTTAGATATTTAATATTTTAATTTCCTAGAGATTTTATAATTTTCTATAATAATTTGAATCTTATAATATTTTTAAACTTAAAACTATAATTTATAATGATATATTATATGTATCAGTGTGTGCTTCAGACAAACCCCTTTTGTATTATTACGAAAAGCTTGAAAAAAAAGATAGGAAATGCGTTAAGAGGGGTAGTTATACAGAGGACCTTTCAAGGTACACTCTACATTTATTATTATTTGGGCATTGGTTCGTGCACAAATGCGCGCGTAAATTTATATTTATGCATTCAAATTCCATGAAAATTTTACTGATGCTCTATAAAGTATATATATATTTTCATAAAAATAATATTGATGTTTTATGGGTTATGTATTTCATAAAAATGATATTCTTGTTCCAATATAATTTCCACATTTGGGTTTCATCGAAATACTATTTATATTCCATTGGTTATATGTTTCATAAAAATATGTTCCATGAGTTATGTATTCCATAAAGATGATATTAATATTCCATAGTTTATGTGTTCAAATTCCATCAAAGTACTATTGATGTTTCATTTGTTCCATAAACACAGACGTTCATGGGTTATGTGTTCCATGAAAATAATATTGATGTTCTATGGGCTCTAAGATCTATGGTTTCTGTGTTATTAAAGGAATTTGAAGGTAACTCTGAAACCTTCATAGGTGGGATACGCAAAGGCCAATCCTCATCACTTGCGACCTTCCAAGGATAGACGGTGAGAAAGAATTCGCTCAACAGAGGTAGTATCAAGATAAAGCTCCAGTAAAGGAACCAACCTTCAAATGGCCAAGCCCGAAAAGCCACTCTATCAGGATCTTTAGGGGATTCATATCCTTGAGAACCGCTCGATCTCATAAAGCGATTGCAAATAGCTCAAAAATGATGGAAGACCCACTAAAGTCTTATCACACCTTTCCCCGAAGATTAACACCACAACCATGCAAATAGAATACATATTCTATGGTTATGTAGTAGTGTTCCATGAGAAATATATTAAAGTTTCATGGATTCTGTTTTAAAGTTCCACAGTAATAGTATTGATGTTACATGAGTTATCGTTAATGTTTCACAAGGATATACTCCATGTTTTATGAGTTTTGTATTAGGGCTCAATGAAAATATTATTGATGTTTCACATGTTATGTGTTAATATTCTATGTAAATAAAACACATGTTCCATGTAAAAAATAGAAAACATCTCATGGAAATCCGATAACATATCACTTTAACAACTAGAAAAAACATCAAATCCATAGAAAAAAAAAACAATTCTTCCTCTTTATCTCCTTCGATAACGGTTCTTCCTTCGTCTCTTCTCTATAACACAAACTTTTATCACCCCACATACACTGAAAACATAAAGTATACACAAACCTTAGTTATACAATCTTCGGACTACAGTTATAGAACCATGGAACTTAAAAAATTGAAATATGGAACTCAGATAACATATAACTTTAAAAACTAGAAAAAAACATTAATTACATAAAAAAAAAAAAAGACTTCTTATTTATCTCCTTTAATGAGGAGTTTTTTTGCATTCCTCCATATATTTACTTTATACAATTCAACAAAATAACATACAAAAAACGTAAATAAATAAATAAATAAATAAATAGAAAGATATTACCACCAATCAAACAAGATAGAAACTAAGATTGCTACTCTACTGGAACCTAAAGGCATTGGAATTGTAATCGTGAAAATCGTTCTTCCGAAAAATAAGAACAAAAGAATGCAATAGTGATTTCATTAGAGATTTTTTGGGGAATATTGATAGAGAAGATGGGAAGAAATGAAGAAAGGAAGGAAGAAGGAGGAGTTGGGGCCTGCAAAAGAAAGGATAGAATAAAAACGTGTGAGTTAATAAACTCTAATAATTTCTATCAGTTTTTTTTTAATAAAATGGTGTCATTTTACCGTGGGGTGTACCTAGCAGGTATATCTGGGATATACGATATAATTTGTGCTCATTCACTACGAGTTAGGAACTCAAGTTTCTTGGAATTTAAATTGTAAAGAAATTACATTTAGTTGGTGTGAGTGGTTTGGTACTCTCACCCCTTAATCAGAGGTCTCAAGTTTGAGCCTTGGGAATAGAAAAATTAATTTGGCTAGCATTTACCCTGCAAAGGGCTGATCCAGTGAGAGTAGGGATTATCCTAGCGTGATGTGTGCTGAAACAAGCCTTCCACAGCGAAGGTCCCATAAGATATCTCGTGTAGAAAACCATTGAATAAAAAAATTGTTGAAGAAATCATTTCATTTGATGATCTAGAGTAAATGTTGGTTTTAGTCGCCAACTTAATTACCTTGTTTAGGTTTGGTCCCTAACAAATATTTTATCTTTTTTTGTCCTCAACTAATTTACACGTAAACTTTTTGGTCCTTTTGGACGACTTTCAGCAATTTTCACCGGTGGTCATCGATTTTTTCTGGTTATATTAAAATAAAAAAAGGTAAAAAAATAAACATTCACTCAACTCAAGAAAGAAAAAGAAAAATAATCTTTTTTTTCATTTTTCTTTTAACTTGATTTGTGTGAATTTTTATTCTTTATTATTTTGACATAATCAGGGAGAAATCGTTGACCACCTGTCAAAATTGTTTGAATTTGTCAAAAATTTCTAAAAAAGTTGCTCCTAAATTAGTTGAGGACAAAAAAAAGATACAAATATTTGTTGAGATCAAAATTAAACAAGAAAAATATTTTGGGAACAAAAAACAACTTCAATATGGTGATCTATTTAAAGAAAATAACTACTTTTCAAGAAAAAAAATATTATTTACAGTCTAAAATAATAAGCATGTTTTGGAGAACTTTCTAATTTGAATTATCTTTTTTATAAAGGGAGTAGTCCCAAAACAATATATGTTTGAATACCTAAAAACTATATTTTATACTTATTCCAAATTTTACTTTTATATATATTTTTTTAATATTTTATTAACTAACATAGTTGGAATTTTTTTCACTTGTGAAGTAGGGTAAAATGTGTCTTTCCACAGTATTTAAACACTTTTTGAGAAAGAGGGAAATTAAATTCCATTACAGGGATTAAGACTTTCTTTATTAGAAAAAAAAAAACTTATAATGTGTCACTACTTCCAATAACACTTATTTCAGTCGGCAACATTTTCACTTCTTTTTTATAATTAGAAATTTCTAATGATAAAAGTTACAATCTTCGATAAAAAATATAAGTCTTTTTACTGTTATGTAAAAGAATTAAAGGTATCAAAAACAAGATAAGTTTTTTGTTTCAAAAAAAAAATCTTATATAGGCTTAATAAATTAGGAAAGAGATAAACAATAAGTATAGAATAAATGATAAAAAATAGGTAAACATAAAAAAAAAAATGTAATAAATACTCATTAAAATGTGCAAAATTACTTACACTCATGACTGAATGTAAGTATTAATTAAACAACTCATAATACAGTTTAACCATTGATGGGATAAAGCCCCATCGACATAACACTTTGGCCTAGCAAAGCCCAACATAGACATAAACAACACAAAAGATCGTGAGTCACCCCATCGCAGCCGTCTACAATACAAGACTTAGCAACTCAATTGATTGCCGATAAAAGGTTCAACTCTTTCCACATTTACTGCTAAATGAATACTAGCTAATTAATGCTCTTTACTCCTCTTCCAACTACCTTCTTTGGACCAATACTGACTAAGGCATCTAAGTGCTTTCGGGGGGCATATCCCCATCAGTCTCTAATTTTTATTTACTTCACAGGGTATTGAGCACGTGGCAGTTATGAATTCATCAATTAATGCCATTATGTATGACTGACTCTATCTTTCGAGGATCTAAGAAATTGCAATTCATGGACGCCTCGAAAGATAAGACACTCTTAACCCTAATATGTCGGATAACTCAAGTCCAAAACTTGCAGTTCCCCACACGAGTAGCAATGTACTAGATGTCCCCTTCAACCCCCAGTAGAGGCCTTTCCTCATGTCCATATTTGGTTTAGGGACCAAAAGGGTAGCAGCGAAGGAACCCGCCACACCTCGTGAACCAGTCACACCCGCCACAATCCAAACTCACATACAAACGATGATGAACGACATCCGAGATCCATCAAGCTCCCGAGACAACAATTGGAATTACGTGGCCTGTAGTCCCCTTTCTAATATTTACCGATAGACCCGATATTAGACAAATTCAATACTTTATGTTTTGACTATTATGATGGAACCACAGACCCCGACAAACCTTCACAATGCTTATGACGTTGAACTTTGCTACCTCTTCCCAAGTTCTCTACGGGATTTAGCTTTACTAGTTAGCCTTGTTACCCTCGCGATCAATCTCTGAGTTTTAGGACCTTGGGAAAAAAATTTAGACATCATTTTGCTACTCCAAGAGAAATCATCCTGGCATTTGACTACCCACTCACAGTCCATCAACCTCAGTTTGAAATGGTCCGGGCATACACGAAACAATTCAATAAAGAGGCCATGAAAGTACCTAATCTAAGCAATTGGGAGCACATCCAAGCTTACAAATATGGACTTCAATCTTTTTCTCTTACTGAGGTCCTCGCAACAAAGAACTTACTCATAGTTGATCATTTATTAGATGCAGTGCATGAATTCATCAAAGGAGAAATCAGTGTGTAAAGCAAACGAGAGCAATAGGACACGAATTTGGTAGAAGGGAAAGGAAAGAAACATACTGTCCCCAAGAATATATCCGGCAGCCCGTCAGAGAATAGTTATTGTATCCATATAACTGCAGCCAACACCGAGGATAGACTCGGAGACACTTAGAGTGGCAAGATACCTTTACCCCACTAAAAAAAATCCCACACCAAGGTCTTACAACTTGTAGAGTCTTTGTGAATTCTCAAAGCCCCAGTGGAAATGACATCACCTCCAGAAAGAAGAAGCTCAATGAAATACTGTGAATTCTACGAAGACAACGGACACGAAAAAAAGCAGTGTATTGAATTAAGAAAAAAAATTTTGAAAATGCTTTGCGAAAAGGATTTTTAAAATAATTCATTGCTCAAAGAGTAGAGCTCAGACAAAAGAGACAAAAAAAAATGGGAAAGAATGTCAAGGCAAGAAAGGAAACCCATCACTGGGAGCCACTAAGGACACAAAAATCATCAAAGTCATCAACAACGAGCCCATCAAAAGTGGCTGAAAACAAAATTGGGATAAAGAAGATTCTGCCCTTTTTGTCGTCACATTAGAGATTAACAGTTGCGCAGTCCGTTGCATTCTGCTAAACACATGGAGTGCAACAAATGTGTTATTCAAAGATCCTTTAGATTAGATGGGCATCCTGCAAGGAAAAATTGAACCTCGCGAAATACCATTGATAGGATTCACAGGAAGAAGTGTTACCTCCATCAGTACTATCACGCTACCCGTAAATGTCAATGGTACCGTATGGGAGTTGGAATTCTTGATTGTTGACACACCTTCATCTTACAACAGAATTATAGAGTGACCATCATTAAACACGTTCAGAGCCTCGGTCTAGACATACTTCGCAATAGTGGAAATCCAGACCAGACTGGCCCTCATGTCAATAAAGGAGATAAACATATAGGTCGAGAATATTTCATAGCCTCAAAAGTTGAAGCTGAAAATCATGTTGTGGAAGAAAAACTTAGAAAAACGGAAGAATCGTCCAGAAATTTCAAACCTCAGGGAGGATTTGAATTATTCAGCATCGATAATTCTCAGCCAAAAAGGAATATCAAGATTAGCAAAAACCTCCTGCCACAGGTTTTCAAGGAAATATGTGGAATTCTCTTTGAATCTCAAGATATCTTTTCCTAGACTCCAAATGATCTGGGATCTATATCCCAAGATATCGTCAAGCACCGTTTGGGAATCTCGGAACAAACCTAACCAACCGTAGAAGGTGTTCGCACGACAACGACAAAATTTAATCAGGAAAAACGTGCAAGAATTGTTGGCTGCAGGAATAATCAAACAGATTGACTACCCCACATGGCTAGCAAACACAGTGGTTGTACCTAAACATAATGGAAAGTGGCAGATGTGAATCGATTATACTGATTTGAACAAAGTGATCCCGAAGAAGCCTTTTTTCCTTACCCCACATTGATCAGGTGGTTTATGCAGTAGCAGGCCATGATGTTCTTTGCTTCCGTGATGCTTACAATGGATATTACTAGATCCCTATAGTCCCGTAAGACATGAAGAAAAAAAACCTTCGTAACTAACGATGACATCTTTTCTAATCGCATGTCCTTCAAGCTAAAGAATCCTGGGTGGAATTTCAGCACATGGTAAACCATATTTTTGAAATCAAGATAAACACGTACATGGAAGTCTATGTCGATGATATGATATAAAACGGGATGCACTACTAAACTAAGCAATAAGCAAGTGGACCTATCACTGTAGTAAACAAGTTATACTTGAGTATCAAATCTCTGGAGGACAGTAAAGGCTTAAGTACTAATCGTGTCTCTAATGTTTAGTCTAAAGAAAAATTGGTTTTAGAAAACAATTAAACTAAAAAGCTGGAAATAGTTTGACAACTAAAGAAAGCAAGTAATAAAATTAAGATTTAAAAACTTTATAAAATAAGAGTTTGGATGGTGGAATCCCCCTAATCCTTGTTACTAATTCAATTGGAAAACTTCAATAAAAATGATGTTGAAATAATTAAGTTGAGTCATCACTATAAATCGGACAATCCCTATCTCTAGGCGAAAGCCACCCTGCTCACTAACCCTTAGAGGAAAATCTCTTTTCTCCCTAACAAATTTTGAGCGCAGTTAAATTAAGTGATTCAATAGATCTAAAAGTGAAAAATCGTTTCTTTAGTCAACTGCAACAACTAAACCCCAGTTGGTTGTCCTAGATCATTTTTCCTTTTTTAATTCTGAACAACCTTGCGATTAATCTAATCTCGCGAAAACTAAATTGCAAACAAAAACAATTAGAGAACAACTTAATCAACACAAATATCGCTGTAATAATCAAGAACTAGGCTTCAACCCTCATCCAAACAATAAAAATTACTCACTATTCATTGTAATAAAATTGAAATTAAACATTAATTCAATAACAAAGTAAGGGAAAGAAAGCTTAGGAGTAAAATCGAAGCCGAAACTGAAATCCCGAACGTCTCTCGAATTCCTCTCTCGAGTCACCCAATTGAAGCTCGAAATCTTGAAATTATATCTTTAAATCTTGAACTCCAAGAATTAAATTGCAAAAAATCTAATAACTAATTAACTAATTGAATGAAAGATTCAATAATTAACTAACCTAAATCTAGCATTATCTACTATCTACTCCTAATTGCTGCCCTCCACTTTAATTGGAGAGTAAACTCTTAAATAGATGAAAAATTATAGCAACAAAGTTTGAATAGGATTAAAACTGCCTATCAGTCAGGACCTACCACTGACGGTAGGCCAAGCCCTACCGCCCGCGGTAGGGGTCTTCCTACAAATTTGTTTTTGATGTCAGAGACCTAGCGCCGATGGTAGGGGTAGCCTACCATCGCCAGTAAGGTTCTACCTTGGCTCCTTGTGTGGTCTCTGGACCTATCACCGATGGTAAGTTAACCTACCTCAGGCGATAGGTCTTCATCATGGACATTGTCGGCTCCGTTTTCGTCTTTTTCGCTCAGTTTTCAACTATTTTTGTTTCCTTTCATCGTTTTCTCTTCCGGAAGGCATCTAAGATAAGAATAAAGGGTCTTAGTCTAAAATAAGTATTTTTACATATTAAAAACATAAAAAATGATGAAAATAACATATAGAAATATAGAAAAATAAATACATATCAAATACCCCAATACTTATCCGTTGCTTGCCCTCAAGCAACACAAACTAAACAAACAAAATTGAGGAGTTAAAAACTGTTACTTTAGAAAGACAACACGCGAAAACAAGTGAAAGCGAATTAAAATAATTAAGATCACAAAACGGCCACAAGCAATGGTAGCAGAAATAATCACAAAAACAAAACAGAGTAAAAGCAACAAGAACGAATAAAACTAGTAAAAACAAAAGATAAAACCACATCAATAGAATACTATCCTATCCAACTCCAAAGATAAATCAAAATAGACCAACGACAAAAATCACCAAGTCCACCACAAGTTACTAAAAATCGTTACAGATCAAAGGTATATGTGTGCGAATCGCTCATGCTATTTTTCATAGAAAATGAGAAATGTCAAGTGATTGGCACAATGAAATATTTTAAAAGACAATGCGCAAAAACTCATGCTTCTCTATCACTTATCTACTCTAAAGTCTATTCTAGGTCGTTCTCAGATTAGGTAAGACTTTTCAGCTTGTAATGTTAGGCCTAGGACATGTATAAGGTAACAAACGAAGGTAAATGGAGAACAAATACATAAAAGCAAGAAAGGGATATACGGCACAAAGAAGGCCTAAGAACATCATTTCCGAGACCATCCTAGACTAGAATTCTTTGCTTTTAAAGACAGAAGAATATGAAATTGCAGGCAAAGACCCAAAAATTGATTATCATTATGCTAATTACCCAAGATTTCTAGGCTTCTATTACCTAAACAACATTTACAAGTGCATGAAAAACCAATGATCAAATAAGAAAGTTTGTAACTATGGTTTTCAAAGTGACTGAGTCACTTGCCTTTTTCGAAAAACCTAAAGAATTTTATAGTTATTTACTCTACTAAAAGTGGCAAGACAAAAATATTTTTAAATTTTTCTAAGAATAGGAAAAAGAAAAGGAAATAAAAGTTTTAAAATTTTCTGATTTTTTGGGAGTTCTTCAAGTAAACTACTAAAACTTAAAATAAAAAGAGAAAGAAGGATAAAGAAAATAAGACATAAAAAACCCCACCATTTAAAGTCACATTGTCCTCAATGTGGGGGTTAGACTAAAGGAAAAACTAAAACACACACATACATAGAAAGCAATTTGCCAAGTATAAAGCGATAAAGCATATTGGGAAGCCATCCCCACACAAAAACAAGACATGAAAAAGAAAAAAAATAATTGCAAAAATATCTAAAAAAAATAGAAACATATAAAATAATAATGAAAATAAGAGAAAAAAACAGGAAAAATAAAAGAAAGATAGCCGGCACCATTCCTGCTGCCCTGGTCGGGCAGCGGGCTAGCATCACCTACTGGCGATCAATAGATGCCCTTTTATGAGCCAACTCGTCCACATATCAGCGAGCCGATTTTACTATTTCTGCCAGCCGGGTCACGTGGATATCCTAAGTGACATGGAGTTGCTCAAAAGCAGTCCGCATCTTAGCTTGGAATGTATCCATCAGGACTGTTAGATGGGCATCGACCTCATCATCCTCATCATCTTAGAGGTGATATGTTCATCGGCCGCATCATCCTTATCATCTGGCTGCGAGAAAGATGCCCCACCCGTTTGTGTGGTTTTCCTAATTGAATGAAAACCGGTAGGGTTACGTTCCCGTAGCCGATCTTCCTCGAACGGAGATATCCACACTTTGTTCCTCTCGTCCCAGGAATAACTGAAGTTATTAAAGATTGTAAATTTGATAACCTGTTGCGGTCCTGTCGATGATCGTCATTCTCCTGTAAAGTTGACATTGAAAGCAGCAAAAACTTGAGATAAAATCACAGGATAACAAAATACACGCTTTTTGGTGGTGTCACACCCAATATTGTGCATGGTGTGTATCATCAAGGAAGCGAGGGAAAAGCAGGATCGATTGTGGAGTTTGTCAAGCATATAGATGTTAAGAATACGAACTTCACTTAGTCCACCCCCCTTTTGTACAAGAGTCTGCCTGAAGAAATAAGCCAGGGCACGAGGAAGAAGGATTGGAAAATCGCCCCTATGAAGAATTCAGTGACGATCCAATCGACGCAGCCAGATATAAAAACAGTTACAAGCCGCATCGAAATTCCAGTCCGATCCTCGTCGATAGTTTTTCTATTTGAGTCCACGGTGACTGAATTTCCTTCGTCCGGAATGCCAAGAATGGAAGACAGACGTTCCTTAGTCAAAATTATTCGAACTCCTTTGATAGTAGAAATAATTATTTCAAGATCTTTATTCGTTTTGTGAAACATATTAGAATAGAATTCACGGACAAGGTCGGGGTAAAAATGGCCAGAAAGGCGAAGAAGATGGACCCAACCCAACCCCCCAATAAAAGTTGTTCAAGTTTAAAATGTTTGATGACCGCCTCATCGAACAATTTTTCAATAACTATCTTGCGACTCTCTATTAGTTACCCATTTACAGGCTGCCATAGAAAGACACTCCGAAAAAGGGAGAATATCTGGGGTGTGAGGGTCGGGCGAGGTCCCCTTAATGTGAGCCCGTTTGGATTTAGAGGAGGATGCAACTAATTTCTTTGGAGCCATAGGGAGTAAAATCATATGACAGAAAGGAGAAGGATAACGGATACAACAACGCAACACAACAACACAAATAAGCAAAACACTAAAACACAAGAAGCGCACAAATAGAAAATAAAACAACCTGACATAGCCCGTGTGTGCTAAGTGTTTTAACGTCGCCCGTGTATGTGGAATGTGTTACAAAACTAAGAGAAGAAACTAGGTAAGCAGGAAAGGTAACAATAAAAATCGAAATCCAAAGAAACAAAAATAAAAAAAAAATTCTATAATAAAAGTTATAAATCATATAAGAAAGAACTAAATGAAACAGAGCCAAAAGATGAAAGAAATAGCCTATGTTTCTTTGACAAACAAACTATTTCCACGAAATCTGCTTTTGCTGCCTCAAATTTTCGCTGGAGTTCGATTTGAATTGCCGGAAGTTAGCCGAAAAATTCCTTGAAATTTTTTGCAAAATAAAGTACACAAAAAGTTAGTTAAAAAATTTGACAAAAGAATCGAAAAAAAAAAAAGAAAATATAAGAAAAGAAATAAAAGGGGAAAGGTGAAGAAATTAAAGGAGGGAAAAAGGTGGAGTCTTTGAAAGAAAGAGTGGAAGAAAAGAGAGGTCGTGTTGAATCTCGGTTGGGTTGAATAGAAAAGGAAGAATAAGATTTAAAGAAATAGAGCATGTAGAAGAAAAAGAGAAGAAGAAGTAGAAGAGAGAGAGAGAGAGAGAGAGAGAGAGAGAGAGAGAGAGAGAGAAGTATAATAACCAAGTTGGGGAGAGAGTGTTGTCAGAGTGCTCGCCGGAGATGGTGAAGTACATCGGGAAATATGAAGGAGGGGGATTGGTGGATGACCGAGAGAGGTTGAGAATGAGGGTAAGGAATCGGGTGGTAGGGAGAATGGGAAGAGGGAAAAGTTTAGGGATTTTGGAAGAGAAAAAGGGGGAAAAGATGCAGAAATTTTCAATTTTGGACTGAAATTGGGTTCAAATCGGGTCGACCCGTCCCGATTCTCCTTTGAAAAACCCGAATCGCTGTCTGCCTTAGACCCTACTACGCACGGTAGGTCGAGGCCTATCGTCCGTGGTAGGTCCCTGTCCTATTGTTTTGAGAAACGCCGAAGTACCTACCACTGGCAGTAGGTTGGACCTACCGTCCGCGGGAGGTCTCTACGGAGAAATTCCTAAAATGCCCTGTTCCTATCGTTTGCTGCAGGCTTCTGTCGAGATGCCGATTTTTATTCTTTTTCTGCAATTTTGAACCTCATTCATGTCTTCTAACGTTATGTACTCAATGTAGCTCAATGTAGGTCTTAAAGGAAGCATTAATTCTCTCCAAAATGACCTTACAACATAAACAACAAATGATTAAAAGTAGAAAACAAAGAGAGAAAACTAAATTACAATTATACAATTACAATATTCAAGGGAATAAAGAGTACTCCCCTTTTTTGGTGCTATGAGCACTTCCTGGATTATAGAAATTCGAGTGTTTCCTTGGCTCCTTTCTCTATGCGGCATACTGACACCCATCTCATTAATCGAGCCTTCAATTTGGAGGTAATTTGCCTTTTGTCATCCTTATACTTCTTCCTTGGCTGGGTGTCCTTCACATTTAAAGATACTTGATTAGTTTTATGATCTATAGCACATAAAGTATCTTGGGATTTAGAGGTAGGAGTGGGGATCAAAAGAAACATGAACACTATCTCGTTTCCTCCAAACCTTAACACTAATTTCCCCTTTTTCATATCTATCAATGCCTTAAAGTATACAGAAAAGGGCGACCTAATAATATGGGAAAATCAACGTCATCCTCCATGTCTAGCACTACAAAGCCGACTGGAAATACCAAATCCTTGATTTGACTAAAACGTTCTCTATTACTCCCTTAGGATGTCAGACATTCCTATTTGCTAGATTGATTGACATCCTCACAGGTTTTGGGGTACCTAGACCTAGCTTACACATAGAAGAAGAGATGACATTGATACTTGCGCTTAAGTCTGCTAGAGCCCTATCAACATTAATATTACCAATTGTACAAGGAAAAGAAAAACTCTATGTGTCTTTCATCTTTTGTGGTAGTATGTTTTTCTTCATTAGGAGGGTTGAACACTCTTCACCAAGTATGTGTGTTGATGCCTCTCAAAGCTTGTCCTTTTTCACGAGCATGTCCTTTAAGTATCTTGCATACTTAGGTACTTGCAATAAGAGATCACATAAGGGTAAGTTTATTTTGAATTGACGAAATATTTTGATAAAACCCTCATCTCATCTTGATTATGGTCGCGAACAAGTGCGCTTGAGAGTGGGATCTTCGGTTTATAATTAGCACTTGTTGACTTCCTCTTGCTTTTATCTTCTCCTAACTTTTCAAATGATTGTCTTTTTCCCTTAGTGCAACTTTCGTCATCTACGATCATCCCTTCATTCCTAATTGTTGGAATCTCCTCCTCGATGGTCATTGAGATAGCATTTATATGCTCTCTCGGATTTACTTCTGTGTTACTCGGGAGAGTTCCCGGAGTCCTTACAAATATTATCTTCACTAGTTCGCCAATTTGTTTTTCCAAGTTTCTAATGGAGGCTTCTTGATTCCTTTGGGCTGCCTCGATGATATTCATCCTATTATCTATTGCACTCATGAACTTCACTATCAATTCTTCCAAATTTATCGTAGCCGACAGAGGATGGTTCTATGGGGCCGCTTCATAAGGTAATGGTGGAGGAGGACCCCTAATTTGAAAACCCAGGGGTTGATGTAACCTTTGTTGTCCTTGACCACCCCGAGAGAAGTTGGGATGGTTCCTCTAACCCAAATTATATGTATTTGAATAAGGATTAGTTTGAGGTCGGTTCCCTAGTACGAAATCTACTTGCCTATTTTGTCCTCCCATACTTGGGCATTCATGATTGGATGCCCACCGTTGTGAAAATCGTAGAACACGACCGTTTGATTATTTTTGCTTGCTGATGTAGTGGTCAAGTTTCCTATTTTTTGCTCTATTACTACCGTTAATCTTTCTTCCATAGCAAAAATTGCATCCACATTATGTACTCCAGCCGTCTTTGATTACGATCTTTGCCCTCTCTAGGTATAACTGTTCTTGTCGATTTGTTCTATTAGATTGTATGCCTGTTGAGGGGTCTTATGGTCTGTAACCCTCCAGCTGAGGCGTCTATCAACTATCTCGCCCCAAGAGAAACTCTATTATAGGAACTCTTAATTTGTATCCCCAGATCCAATCCATGATGGGGACATTTTCGTAGCAGCTCATTCCATCGTTCCTAGGCCTCGTAGAGGCTTTCTTTGTCTATTTTTTTGAGGGATAGGATTTCGTTCCTTAGTTGTGCTATCCACCCCGGAAGAAATACCTCTCCAAAAATTTTTCGACCAATGAGTCCCATGAGGTGATGGATCCCAATGGCAACAATGATTTGAGCCAAGACTCTGCCTTCTCCTTTAGAGAGAAGCGAAAAAGATCAAGTCGGATGGTGTCTTTAGAAACTCTATTTATCTTAAAGGTGTCGCACACCTCTAATAAATTTTCGATATGAGCTTTGGGATCCTCATTCAGAAGTCCGTCAAATTGGATGTTGTTTTGCAGCATTTTGGATTATATTCGGTTTTATTTCGAAATTGTTCGCCTCTACCTTTGGCCTTGCTATACTTGATTACGTCTCAAAGATGGACGGTCAGGCATAGTCTGTCATTGTTCACTTCGCCATAGGTCATTCCGCCATTGGTCGTGGTGGAAACGGTACGAAGAGAGGATTGTTAAATTGGTGGAACTGGTGATTCGTCTTTCGTATTTTCGGCAGGCACTATAAAAGTAGTGCCTGCCATTCCGAATTAAAGGGCGTGAGGGGCACCCCGTAGTATCCATTCTAATTATGGATCAAATGATACCAATTCACCCTTTTTCTTTTGGGGCATATACTACACAATCTATAATAGACAAAAAATGTGATCAATTCCACAAAAATAGAGCACAATTTAAGACGATAAACAAAAATAACTGAATAATGCAAAGGCAAAGACCAATTCAACCAAGAAAAAACAAAAACAAAATGACTAAAGCACTAATAAAATGACTTTTCCTTAAATTGTCATCCCCGGTAACGGTGCCAAAAACTTGGTGTGATATAAAATGTGATGCACTACTAAACTAAGCAACATGCAAGTGGACCGATCACTGTAGTAAATAACTTATACCCGAATGTCGAATCCCTTCAGGACGGTAAAGGCTTAAGTATTAATTGCGTCTCTAATGTTTATTCTAAAGAAAATAGTTAAGCTAAAAAACTGGAAATAGTTTAGCAACTAAAGAAAGCAAGTAACAAAATTAAGATTTGAAAACTTTATAAAAAAAGAGTTTCGATGGTAGAATCTCCCTAATCCTTGTTACTAATTCAATTGGAAAACTTCAATGAAAACGATGTTGAATTAGTTAAGTTGGGTCATCACTGTAAATCGGGTAATCCCTATCTCTCAGCGAAAGCTACTCTACTCACTAGCCTTTAGAGGAAAATCTCTTTTCTCCCTGACAAATTTTGAGCACAATAAATAAGAATAAGTGATTCAACTTACCTAAAAGAGCAATACCGTTTCTCTAGTCAATTGCCCCAATTTACTCTCAATTGGTTGTCCTAGATCGTTCTTCTTTTTTCAATTCCGAACAACCTTGCAATTAATCTAATCTCGCTAAAATTAAATTGCAAACAAACACAATTGGAGAGCAACTTAATCAAAACAGACATCGAAATACAGAAACCAAACTAAGAATTTCATAATCAAGAACTAGGGTTTCACCCTCATCCAAACAATAAAAACAACTCACTATTCACTGTAACAAAACTGAAATTAAACATTAATTCAATAACAAAGTAGGGGAAATAAAGCTTAGGAGTAAAATCGAAGCCAAAATTTAAGTCCCAAACGTCTCCCGAGCTCGTCTCTTGAGTCGCCCAATTAAAGGTTGAAATCTTGAAATTAGCTCTTCAAATCTTGAAAGCCAACAATTAAATTGCAAAATATCTAGTAACTATTTAACTAATTGAATGAAAGATTGAATATTTAACGAGCCTAAATCTTGCCCTAATTATCTACTATCTACTCCTAATTACTACCCTCCACTTTAATTGCAGAGTAACCACTTAAATAGATAAAAAATTACACCAAAATAGAGTTTGAATCGGATTAAAACTGCCCATAAGTCGGGACCTACCGCCAATGATAGGCCGAGCCCTACCGTCTGCGGATTCTTTTTTGACGTCGGGGACCTACCGCCAACAGTGGGTAGCCTATCATTACCGGTAAGGTTTTACCTTGGCTTTTTGTATGATCTCCGGACCTACTGTTGACGGTATGCTAGCCTACCTCAGGCTGTAGGTCTTTATCGTTGATACCATCAGCTCTGTGTTCGTGGTTTTCGTTATGTTTACGTCCGTTTTCGTTTCCTTTCATTGTTTTCTCTTCCGGAAGGCACCTAAGATAAGAATAAAAGGTATTAGTCGAAAATATATATTTTTACACATTAAAAATATCGAAAATGACTAAAACAACATATAGAAATATAGGCAAATAAGCACATATCAGCCAACGACCTCATCCTGAAATCTAAAAAGATGAATAATCTCCCAACATATATGTGGGAAACAATTTACAGGATTTGGAGAACGGGAATTTGATTGAACGCTAAGAAATATATTTTTGGCGCACCTTCTAGAAAATGTTTAGGATTCATTGTATCGAAATGAGGAACAGAAGTCGACCCTGAGAAAATCCAAGCAATCCAACAAATGCCAACCCCGAAAAACATAAAAGACATCCAAAAATTGTCTCAATGCATGGCGTATCTTAGTTGATTCCTATGAAAGATGGGAGAGAAGAGCTTACATTTTACCAACTTTTAAAGGGAAACGTCACTTTCGAATGGACTCTGATTGTCAGAAAGCCTTCGATAAGTTGAAAGAGTATCTTAGCCAGCCACCCTTATTGGTTAGTCTAATAGAGTGGAAACAATTTTTTATATATTTGTCCATAACAAAAGCTGTTGTCATTGCTGTAATATGCTATTTGCGTAATGAGAAAATGCTGCATGTTTACTATATGAGTCATGTGCTGGCAGGTGTTGAAACTCGGCACAGACCATCAGAAAAGCACATTTTCAGTTTTTTCTATCAGCCTAAAAACTGAAACCATACTTCAAGGCGCAGCTCGTAAATTTGCTAACAAATGTGCCTTTTTTGCAAGTTATGCACAAATTAGACCTTACGGACTGAATGACAAAATGGGTACTCAAGTTAAGTGAATATCACATTGATTTCCAACCAAGGAAAATTAAACAAGCACAAGCCTTGGCTGATTTCGTCGTGAAAACCACTTTGCTCAGCACCATAGGCGTGTGCTCATCCCCAGCAGCATTAGACACAAAAAGGGATTGGATCTTACATGTGGACGGATTCGCAGCACAGGAACACAAAGGTGCAGGGTTCATTCTGAAAAGTCCCAACAGGATGGAATTTGCATATGCATTCAAATATGACTTTCTCGTTAGCAACAATGAGTTCAAATATGAACTACTCGTAGAGGGACTTCGCATGGCCTTGGAAATGAATATAGAGCAACTCCTAATCTGTGGGGATTCAAAAGTTCTTTTTGGTCACGTCACAGGCTCCTTCGAGGCAAAAGAGGAAATATGAAGAAATACTCCGCTTTAGCAAAAGCACTGGCTTCACATTTCCAAATCACATGGTTTGAGAAAATTGATAGAAGAAATAATTAGAGGGCAGACGAGTTGTCCAAAGCCAAATCTAGGAGGAGATCTCGAGCGTATGGCTAGAACTTCTTACCCAGAAAAGCATTAATAACAAAATCATGTGTGTCGAAATGGAAGAAAACTAGATAACACTGATAAAAAACTACATAGTCAACGGCTCTTTGCCTGAAGGCGGGGGAAAGGCCGAGGCCTGGAAAATAAGAACCACAATGACTAGGTACGTCATTAATGGTGAGAACTTGTATACAACGATGGGGAATTGATCGTTGCTCAAAATGCGTGCCCTGCGAAGAAGAGAATTATATTCTGAGAGAAATGCACGAAGGAATATGTGTTGGTAACAACGCTTTAGTTCGAAAAATGATACGATACGACTACTTTTAGCCAACAAAACGGGAAGACGCAGAAGAGATTGTACGAGTCTGTAACAAATGCCTAATACATTCGAATGACCATCACATGCCTAAAAATGAATATCATTGCATGATTTCCCCAATCCTGTTTGCAAAAGGGGATGAACCTCTTGGGTAAAATTCAAAAATCAAACGGTGAAAATGAGAATTATAAAATTATGAAATTGAAATGATAAAAGCACCAAGAATTTGAAAAACAGGAACTATAAAACTATGAAGTTGGAATTATAAAATCTTGAAATCGAAATCGTAAAACTGTCAAATAAAAACAAAGAATTCGAATAAATTGAACTGTAAAATTGGAAGCGTAAAATCGAAAAATCGAAACTGTAAAATCGTGAAAATCGGAATCGTAAAGTTACAAAATCGAAACCATAAATTCGAATAATTTGAAACGTAAAACCGGAACCATGAAATCAAATAAACAAATTTGTAAACCGTTAAACGAAACTATGAAATCAAAAAATCAGAATTGCAAAACAAGGATTTTTAAAATCGTGAAATCAGAATCGTGAAACCAAAAGCGTGAATTCGAATATTTGAACCGTAAAATTAGAATTGTGAAATTGAAATAAAAGACCGCAAATTCAAAAAATCTGAACCGCAAAACCGTGATTGAAATGGTAAAATCGCCAAACTAAAACTGTGATTTCGAATAATTATAATCATATAACCATAGAATTTGTATTAAAAAAAATTTTAATTATAGGATATAAATTTAAATTTCAACAACTAAAAAATCTAACCGTTAAAAATGTAACTTTAAATTTTATTTATTTATTGAAAATTTTAGAACAAACTATTTAAAATTGATAGTTTTAATTTTTTCATATAAAAAACTATTACGATTCTGATTACGGTTTTAAATAAAAATCGCATCCTGAATTGAAATCATAAAAAATATAACTACCCCGATTTGATTTTACACTTCCGAAATTCGGCCACGTCTGTATATACTCTAGAAAAAAAATTTTTTTTGAAATATACTCTAGAATTGTGAGGTCTATAAAACGATGTATCGTGATGCTTTTTTGGACCCAGATGTCACATTACTTGCTCCTATTAGTAATAGCTGGTTAATTAAATACTCTCATTAGGTGACATGGGTGAAGTTCGGATATTTACATCATCTTCTAATGTATTAAAAATTAAAGTTTGTGGGTGTAGAAATCTATATAGCTTCCTAGAAAACCATAGATGAACGAACACTAACCAAAAAAAAAAAAGAGAAGAAGATGAACGAACAGATAAGGCCTCAGGATAAGATTTATACAACAATAAATAATATAAAGGGAGGTACCTAGATTATGTATCGGTTTGTCTAATATATATTTGGAATAAATTCTAATACTAATAAAATATATAATATATAATTTAAATTGTTATTGTTATGGACTTATTTTTCATTGTTTCTATTTTGTTTAAGCACTTTAAAAGAAGTCTCTAGAAAAGTTATTTTAAAAAAATTATTTTAACATTTTTAATTTTAATATCATCGATAAGTAAGAGTAGTTTAAAAAAATATCTCTAGCTGTTTCTAAAAAATAATTTGATTCAACTTATTTTAAGCTATAAGCAAATTTAAAAAGCGATCGAGAATGACTTAAAAATAGCTTGTAGTTTAAAGTAAATTAGAAGTTGCTCATTTTAAATAATAGAGAATATGACCTATATGTAATCTAAATAGAATAAACTTTTTAAATTTTAAAATCCTATGAAAAATATGAAATCCTAAATTAATTCACACAAACGTTAAAAACATCCATCATATATACACTACACAAATAAAGAAAAGTTATTTTTTAATTTCAGTCACATCTTTCACTGTCATTGATAGTGAAATATTATTTTTAGTTTATATATCTATCGCCTCAAACATTAACAAGAATTAAAAAAATGATTAGATTAGATTCAAAAAGGAATCAATTAAATTATCCTTTAATTGTTATTATTAATTTTAATAAAATTTTTAAACAATTTTTAATTTCAATAAGTTAAAAATATATATATAAATATAATTTAATACTTTCTTAATTTTATAAAATGATAAATAATTTGAAGCGAAAATAGTATTTTTTAAGCAACTGAAAATGCCGATAATATAAAACAGATTTAGTATTAATTACATCATGTAACAATAATGCTAATCATAATCCATTTAACTTATGAAGAATGATTAAGATAATAAAAGGGCCCACTAAAGAAGCTTCTTCTTGTTCCTGCCGGATTAGAATAAGGAAGTTTAATTTCATGGATCTATCTTACATACATGCTCTTAAAAAGAAAATCCACTTTGTCTCTCTATTTTGTCTTGTTGATTGATTCATTGCTTTTCGGAGACAGATTGAAAAATTTGGGAAAAATTGGTAATTATATCATCATTTTGTCTCTATGATGAAAATAGGGAACTTTTACATTGATATATTGTTGCCTATTTCTTTCCAAAAATAAAAAATAAAAAAATGTTGTTGCCTATATCATTTTTTGATAGGTATGTTATTGCATATATCAATGGCTAATTATTTGTTAAATACTATTTATGTTTTATTGGCTTTAAAATATTGAAAAAGAATTAAGAAAATAATTTTATTATTTAAATTCAAAAGAAAATTGTTGACATTATACTTTGACCGGCATAATTAACAATTTTACTAAATATTTCTACACAATTGTTTAATTCCAACAAAATATAGACATATATGAAAAAGTAGAGACTATAGCCAATGTAGGGTCTATTCTTTTTCTTTTTTTTGTCACCACTTGTGTCACTCAAATTTTTTTGAATGACCAAAAATGTCCAAAGCGTAGGTTTCTGGTGTATTTGGGTAGAAATTATCACGTACGCACTCATTATTTATTCATAAAATTATAAAATAGAAATAATACTTGTGATACCCCCAACCTCTACACTAAGTTAAATGCGGCTGAGTAGGGTATGTGCGTGCCTCTTGGCACTAAACTACAAGTCCCAAAAAACCAAAGCATACCCTAGGACAACACTTAGAAGTATATAATACACAATGGAGAACTAAGTAAACTGAATATCAAATGAATGCTCATTGCATAAGGTTCAAGAATACTTCTTATGATCATCCTAATACAGGGATGAAAATATTTTACACAATCAAATCCCCACGAGGAAGTAAGAAGAAAAACTATACAAATGGCTTGAGTATAAGAAAAATCAAAACAAAAACATATGTTCTTCCAGAGGGACCCGATCCAAAAACTACATGCCTAAAACTTCAGCGGCTTATTGCGCCTCTGATCGTCATGAGTTAACTGAGACAAAAACATGAGATGGAAAGATGTGAGCATGAACGCTCAGTGAGTCCACGTGTGTGTATATGCTTTAGTGATATCTTTAAAACAATAATTGTGTAGTTTTATGAAAATAATTCATGCAATGTTATAAGAATATATTTTTCTTTTGTTGCTTTAACAGCACTGATACTTGAACCTACATGAGGGGTTCGAACGCAACTAGGAAGTTTGAGCGAATCAAGACACATCAGTGTAGCTTCTACACCCAAATTCAAAAGAACATGTAATGCAACAATTGAGCTCCACGGACAAAGTCCGGATCCTATAATGAGGTCAATGAAAACAAGTTCCGGTATCTCGTAGTCAATACCAGTCAAACATCTCATGAATGTTCAATTCCATAGCCACTGCACTCTTCATTCACATAAAACTAGGCTACAGATCCTGGGCACCTACCAAGTCTGCCCTGAGACCAACCTTAGTTTCAAGTCCCTCATAACTCTCCACAAGGCGGCCGTCCCACCGCAAGCATGATGCGATGTCGACGTAATATTGATTGGGCCAAACCCTTTACGGTACTACACCTCCTCTCTCAAGTGGATCCACCCTCAGAGTCAGAAACTGTCTACGTCATCAGGAGAGGCCCTAGTACGAAGGACTAGCCACGTGTAGTGCAATTCTCTGACGCTTCCGAACACATGATCATAACCAAAACTTTATCCCTGGTCGGAATGGGATTTTCATACATATTTATAAATCAAAAGGCCACTTGCTCAACTGTCGAAACAGATTAAAGTCATAACTATTTTAAACTAGCAAAAATCCCCATCCGCCAGTCAACACATGCTTATGCAGATTACAAATATGCCAGGTCTATATTCATGCATGTCAAATCATATAATTCTTCAATACTAGAACATTTCCAATCCAAAGAAAAATTTCCAAAAAACCTGTGTACGATACTAATTTCATTTACAATAGTAATAATTCTTTTTCTAACCATCATAGTTTGTTTTAAAAATGGAAGACCGCTCCTACGCTTTTCTCAAGAATATGTTAACACATTGTGGAGAACATCTCTAATTAATGAGCATGCTAAGTTATATTGTTCCAAAAGCAGTAAATATTTTATGGTAGGTTTAGAAGTCATATTTATATAACCAACATTTGAGATAGAATAATAAAATGGGGTTTGTGGACTCACCTGAATGCAGATCTAGTGCTATGATCCTACAAATAGAATAACAAAAATACTTTTAAAAAATCACATACCTATTCGCTAACAGACATAATTATCTCTTTATAATCTTAGGATACATATATATACATATACATATACATATATAAGAGCGATGGCAATTAGTGGGCAGAAGAAAAAAGAAAAGGAAACAAGGTGGTGGTGACGAGTGGAGGCTTGAGATGGCAGAAATTTTCCTAATCAGTAAGGTTTTTTTTTTATTTTTTAACTCCACTAATAAAAGCTTAATATAATAAAGCTCTAATCTCATTCCTAAGTATCTACAAAATATCACTAAGTGGCAAAAACACTTTACTCCTTAAGCATCAAATACCACTAAAGTCCTGTAAGGTGCTCACTGAGTAGGAGAAACAATACTACTCTTATATAGTGACAAAATACTGATACAGATAAAATGAGAGGAAAAGCTATGCACGTGAACTATGTTTGCTTCAAAACATGACAGAGCTATGGATTAACAAATAAGGGCACTTCAATGTTTATTTACTCTTTTATGAACAAACTATATGTAATTCACATAATAATCTCTACCTAAAATATCAAAAGGCAATGTATTTTCGTATTGTTAGACATTCAAAAAAAGTAAAAAAAGTTTAATGGTAATTTTAGCCAATAAAAAAAGTTGAGTGATATAATTGGCGAAAAAAGGAATAAATCTTTTTTTAGGGGAAAAAAGAATAAATTTTACTTTGGTAAAACGTAAAAAGAAGAAGGATATTTTTAGTTATATTCTCAAAAAGGTACTATTAATACTTTTTTCTTAGTAACATATATTTTAAAACGAAAGTTGTAAGTAAAAACTATAGATAACAAGAAGCACAGAGTATCTATGAAAAAGTTATTTGCACTATTTAGGACTGATTTCATAATTATGTGTATAAGATTCATATTTGCAGTAGTTAGATTTCTTTTTTTTGAAAAAAATTAGTAAGATTTCTAATCGCGCGCATCACTTTTCCTTCAATGTTAATCATTATAAAATATAGGAAAAAGGATTTGTCTTACTTTTTCCCATCTTCCAAGCAACAGAAGCCTTGGAAGAAGTGGATGACTGTGTAGTCAGTGGGGTAGATATCGTGGGAGCCTCGAAGGTGGAGGTCGGCTGCGTTTATAATGGACAAGATGTGAGGGACTAAGAAGGCGACGCAAGGACAAGACAGCTGCATAGGGTGTGGTAGATGGCGTGGGAATAGTAGATGGTGTGGGAGTAGTAGATGGCGATAGCTCCTCTCGGGATGTGTTAGCATCCTCAGTATACTTTCTCTTCCATCCATGTGCCATCTGACCTACAATATCCGTATAATAATCATAAATCTGTTCATATTTATATATAACATAATAAAATTTTTATAAACTTTCATAAACTTTAATAAGCTTTTTATCATTATGAATACGACGAAATAAACTTTAATAAACATTTCAATAAACTTTCATAAACTTTAATAAACTTTTCATCATTATGAATACGACATAATAAACTTTAATAAAATTTTTATCATTATGAATACAACATAATAAACTTTTTAATAAACTTTCATAAACTTTTATCATTATGAATAATACGACAGAATAAACTTTAATAAACTTTTTAACATTATGAATAATAAGATGAAACAATATTTTTATTAATATGAATAACACGACCATTTAATAATACGATATTATCTTAAGATTCATTTTTTCTATAAGTCATTACAAAAAAAAAAAAATCTAAGTTTTTTATAAGTTTAGAAATATTTCGGCAAAGTTTCTCCTGTATTATGGATATTTTTCAAGCACACAAGCCACACAAACAGGCAACAGACACAAATTCATAATATGAAAAATTGTAAAAGCTCCCCGCAAGACAATATTTTTTAACTAAAAGAGTCAAGGCTTCTCCGTAAATCAATATTTAAACTACAAAATAATTATTACTTAACAAAATTCCAGCAATAACTATTAATTAGTGAATAAAAAAGTCAAAAAAACTATTTCTTTATAAAAATACTACACCAAAATAAATGGGACAAAAAGAAGCATATTCTTATCCACATACACAAATGTTAAAGAATGTATATACTTATTGAATCCTAATCTTTTTACTTATCAAGTTCAAATCAAAGTTTTCTTGTATTAAAATCTATCCAATGAAATGTTTTTTAAACTTTATCTTTTTGTTCCTTTAATATTAGAGACTTGATTTCGTATCAAAATTTAAGTATTTCCTTTCCTTTATAAACTTTTTTACGTGTCAAATATTAATTGTTTATAAACATCTTTGATTATCCTAACAAGACTTTTTCATGTTAAAATTAAAAGTTTGATTATACAACTACAATAACATGAATTAACAATTCCCCTTATGCAAACGATCGACAAACGTATTGTAAAATTTTGGGTCTTAGCCCATAGACCTAGACTACTAGCTAGGTGTTGATGTAGATGTTCTTTAAAAAACATATAATTGGATACCTAAGCAAGGACGACCCGTGATAGTAATTAATTAGTAGTTGATTTTTTCTTAGCTTTTTTAGTTTGCAATAATACATATATGTATCTTGTTTTATTGATGATGATTAAATTAGCTCAACTTGAATAGAGATTAAATATTAATTATTAATTATTTTAAATTGGAGGACCTGTATTTTCTTTCACAAATTATTAACTTTTCAGATATTGCAAAATAAAAATTACAATAAAGGCAAATTAAACGCTTATTCAAGTTGATCCTAAAACATTTCGCTCTTAGTTCTTTTGAAGGAAAAGATCACAACAATGTTTTCTCTACAGTCAAGGTTTAGGCATATGAAACACAAGATTTCCTCTCATTAGATCAATAATAATGCCAAACAGTCATATACTTCTGAGGCAAAATTAAAATATCAAAATTTTATATGTTAATTTTACGAAATAATACTGATTTATTATTATTCCTTCGTTAATAACTTAATTTTAGTTGACAAATAACTTAATTTTCTACCCTCATTTAATCTCAAGCATAGAAACTCATAAACATGCAAAATTTTTTCTTCCCCTACTTCTCTAACAACTTTTTTTTTTTTTTTTTTTTTCGTATAGCCAAGAATATCAGTTGAAGAGAGAATCAACTAAAGTAAATTAAAAGGGACCTAATATACCTACTATTTCTCTTACTCCGAACAGCAAGGTGGCTAGCGTCGGTTGTTCCGGTGAGTTCCTGGTGGCGAACAGAGATGGCAATCAACTGATAGAGAGAAGAAGAAGAAGAAGATTACAAAGAGAGAAGAAGAAGAAAACATAGAGAGAGTATACAGAGAGAGAGAGAGAGAGAGAGAGAGAGAGAGAGAGAGAGTACCTGAATGATCAACTCGCCGTCTGTTGCGGGTGGCACCGGAAAGGGGTGGCTATCGGTGGTGTCCATGTGGCTGTTCATAGGAGAGGGGGAGGGTTTGGGGGGAAATTTGAAGAGGAAGATTTGGTTTTTGAAATGGGGAGTGAAGAGGGTTTGTCCGTTTTGTTAATTCTATTCCTTATTTAGTGATGGAACACCTACTGAGGTACCGTAAGTAATTTTAATTCATAAAGTAGTGACGGAGTTTCCATCGTAACATCTGTCGGTACCTTGAATGTCTTACCGACGGATACAAAACTGTGCCTAAGACCGTCGCTAACTAGTTACCAGCGAAAGAATCCGTCGGTACCTTACGTTGTTTTATGGCGTGCCTTTTCTCTCAAAATTTTAGGAGAAGTCGTGGAAAAACCAATATCTAGTTCTACATTGTCGGAAATCCGACGATATTTACCGACGAATGACATTTCTATCGGTAAAAGGCGAATTTCTGGTAGTGACATTAGATTTTTTCTAATGCGCAAAAATTAATATGGATTTTCCTTTCAATATTTGATTTTTTTTATGAGTCAATGTTTAATATTTTAATTTCCTAAGATTTTTATAATTTTCTATAATATTTTTAAACTTAAAACTAGAATATAATGAGATATTCTATGTATATTAATGTGTGCGTCACACAAAACCTTTTTCTATTATTACAAAAAACTTGGGAAAATAGGTAGAAAATGTGTTAAGGGTGGGTACTTATATTGTACATCCTAGGTAGGCCTTGAAAGGTAGACCTTGCATTTATTGCCATTCGTGTATTAATTTGTGCGCATATTTATATTCGCACGTTCGGGTTTCATCGAAATTCTACCGATGTTCTATGGAGTATATATTCCCTGAAAGTGGTATTGATGTTCCATAGGTTAAGTGTTTCATAAGAATGATATTAATGTTCCATAGTTTCTAGTTCGGGTTCCATCAAATACCATTGACATTCCATTAGTTATATGTTCAAATAAAAATAGTATTGATGTTCCATGAATTATTTGTTTCATGGGTTCTAAGATTTCATGGTTTTTGTGTTAGTCTTCCATAGAAATAGAATCCATGTTCCATGGTCATTTGTTAGTGTTCCATGTGAATAGTATTACTGTTTTTGTGGTTTCTGTTTTAATGTCTATGGAAATAATATTGATGTACCATGAGTTATGCATTAATATGTTTCACGAGGATATACTTCATGTTTCTTGGGTTATGTATTAGGGTTCCATGGGAATAGTATTTATGTTTTATATGTTATGTGTAAATGTTCTATATAAATAAAATAAATGTTCCATGTAAAAATAGAAAACATCTCATGGAACTCCAAATACATATTACTTTAACAACCAGAAAAAACATCAAAATCCATTAAAAAAACACTTCCTCTTCATCTACTCTAATAACAGTTCTTCCTCAATCTCTTCTCTAGACCACAAAAATTTATCATCGACATATACTGAAAATGTAAAATATACAACTTAATATATGATGAACTGTTTATATAATAATGAAACTACCGTTATAGAACCATGGAATTTAAACAAGTGAAATATGGAACTCCGATAACATATAATTTTAACAGCTAGAAAAAACATCAAGTACACAGGAAAAATGATTCTTCCTTCTCATCTCATCCAATAATGAGTTTCTACATTCTTCAGTAAATTTACTTTATAAATTCAATAAATAACATAAAAAAACGTAGAAAGGATACCTAGAAAAATGTTGTCGTCGAACAAAGAAGATGAAAATTGTATTGCTACTTCGTTAGAACCTGCTGCGATGCTGTTAAAATCGTGAAAATCATTTTTTGAAAAAAAAAATATAGGCAACGGTGACTTAAATATGGATCTCTGGAAAATTCTGGTAGAAAAAAGAGGATGAATGAAGAAAGAAAGAAAGAAAGAAAAAGGAGATAAGACGCTTGCAGACATCAGAAAACGAGAGAGGCATGCGTGATTAAAAAATCCTATTGATTTTTATATCTTTAACAATATGAATAAAATGACATCATTTTACCTTGGGGTATATCTAGCATGGTATACCACTACTAGAAAATTAGGTTTCAGCGACTGAATTTACCGACCGACTCTATTAAGTCGGTAACTCTGTTTAGTTACCGATCTATTAACAACCGAATGGTAATCCGTCAGTAATTAAGAAAAGTTACCGACTGATTGGGACTAATTCGGTCGATAACTCAAATTCAACAGGCTATAGACCGACTTGGTTGTCGCTAATCGATCAGTAAGGTTTAATTTATTTTAAAAAAGATTCGGACAAAAACCCCAGCCCCCCATTCCAAGAAACCCTCCCCCTCCCTCTCACTCCCTCTGCTTCCCTCCTCCCTCTCCCGTAACCCCACAGCCTCCCTCATGCCGTCCACCGTCACTGCCGCATCATCATGTATGCCCTCCTTTCTCTCTCTCTCTCTCTCTCTCTCTCTCTCTCTCTCTCTCTCTCTCTCTCTCTCTCTCTCTCTCTCTTTCTCTATTCTCTTAATCGTATCCTTTTCAATTTTTTTTTTTTAATTTTGCAAGCTCTGTCTGCGTCTCCTGCCGACATCATCATTCACTTGTCAGTTGCTATTCACAATGTCGTCACAGTTGCACTTTGCCTATAAGTTTTTTTTAATAATTTTTTGCAATTTTCCCTTTTTACAGTAAAGGATTTCAGTTCAAATATTTTTTTTATTTCTTGGAATCAGCTTCTTTTTGCCACTTTGCTCTCTTCTTATGAAACATTTTCCTAGGTTCAAATTAGGATTTCCACAAGTATACTGCAAAACACAATAAATATTGTGGGGGAGAAGGGAGGGGGGGGGAGTTGCGTTTGGTGGCAGTTTTGAACCCCCACAAAATGGTTTAGCGGTGGTTTAGAAAACCATCACTAGAAGTGATGTCTCTAAACGATAGTGGCAGTTTTTTGAAGACCGCTGCGCACACCGCTGCAAAATGTAGTGGCATTGTTTTCCTATTTTGCAGCAGTTTTGAACCTCCGTAACAATAATTCTTTTTTTTAAAAAAAATAAATATTTGTTGTGATCTCAAACCCCCACTAAAATATTTGTTTCATTTTTAAAAATTTATTTTGTGGCGGTTTTTAACCTCTGCTAATAATGATATGTTTTAAAAATATATATATTATTTGTGGGTGCCTAAAGCCTGCTATTTCTTTGTAATTTTTTTTAAATTACGAAGAATTCATTCACAATTAATGATAAGTAAACATATTTAGTATATTTATTATATATATCCAATAAAACTTTCAAAGTCGAAATATCCAATTCATAATGAAAAAAAAGTGTATGTATGCAAGAAAAAGAAATATGTTTCCCTAATACCTAAAGAGGTGGTCTTGATGAGAACCTACCCAAGTCATCTGGTAATTATAAAAAAAATAATCTCCTTATGACCTCTTCATAAAAAAATTAAAATAAAAAATGAAATGGAGGAAAGTAGATACCTCTTTAGAATTGTGAAGGCACTCGAGATGGTCTTCTCGGAAAGAAGAGCAACCATTGGGTTCTTTGCGGTGGGATATACACTTGCTGAAGTCAATCTAAACTCATAGCATCTGTGTTTGTTCCCAGCTATTCTCCATCCAAATGCCATCTACAAATTTTAGGTCCTTCTTAATTAATGAACATTTTGGATCAACAATTCCTGAAATTGGAAATTCAAAGTAAAATCAGATTAAGGGTACAACATAAAAACAAAAGCGAAATCACTAGTGGAGTAGACAATGGGGAAAACTTCTTGAAGAGATTACAAATTGACAACCAAAATAAATTAAATTTAATATTGAAGAAGAATCTGAACTGGAAAGACTTACGATGGAGGGTTCGTTTGCACCTGTAAAACTTCTCGTCTGTATTGATTGTCAAGTTTCTCTGCTCAACTTCTCGTCTATGCCGATTGCACTACTTCCCCTCTGGCAGAGGCCAGTGTAGCTGAGGGTGGCGGGGAGTCAGGAGTAAGGGAGCTGCTGAGGCGGGACAATGAGGGAGGGGAAAGGTTAGTGTTTAGGGAGTTTAAAGGTAGGGAGTGTAAGGGTCTACATAGGGAGAGGGTTAGAATAGTTTAGCAAGTGATGGTTCTAAATGGGTTATTTATTGGTAGTTGGGAAACTGACTTAATTAACGTATTTAGTGTCAATTTCTGAAACTACCGCAAATAAATCTGCTACATACACCTTTTTTTTTTTGTATTGGTCGTTTGTATGCAAGTAATAATTTTGGTTTTTGTATTTTGTATTTTGTAGGTAATAATATGTATTTCCTCCTCTTGGCATTCTAATTGTACAGCTTTCTGTCCATTTTGTTCTATATTGGATATTTGAAAAGTCATATGAATGATCTTTTTGTTTTTTTTTTTTGTTGGGTATATGAATGATCTTTTTGTCTACTCTATCTTTGGAAAAATCCAATTAATTCTCTTGTTTGTTATATAGTGTGAGATCAAAATAGGATTTCAAATCTCTATTTTGCGACCAACATCTTCCTGATGATGTAAATCAAGATTCCCGATGATTCTGAGTTTAGGGAACCCTGAACAATGAGGGCTTATGGACTATACTCATTGTAGCTTTTTGATATTGCAATTCCAATGGCTATCCCCGTTACAGTGGTCAAAGAGAAAAATAGAACCATTATTGTCCTATTCGAGGATACATTCTTCTCGTAAGCTACCAAGAAATAATGGGTTTAATCTAATTACTTGTTTCCATGTGTTGTAGTTTAATTATAGTGTAGTGATAATATAGCAAAGAGTGTATTAAACTATATGAGATATACAAAAACACTTGGGATCCTTCTTGTAAACTTTCTATTCAAAATCATGGCTATGCACATAATTAGAGGTTAAAGTTAAGAGATAGTCAACATCTTCTAAAATTCCTATTCAAGTTGAGTATAAGTTGTGAGATAGTTCTCTTTACTTTAACTTTTTTATTTTTTAAAAAAATAAATCTCAAATGTGATATTTTCTTGAGAGAGAGTTCATGTGAATTCATCGGTTAACATTGATAACATGTTCTGTACCATTTTCTCCATAAAACTTTTAACATAATTTTTGTAACTCCTTCTTTGGTTTTCTTTTAATTAAATAATAACGGTTTAGATTCTTTGTTTCAGGCAGATTTTCAAGGCTAAGCGCGGTTTATTATTTTCAAGAGAGGTAAAACTGTTAAACTCTTAATCTCTAAGTTGTGGCATATTTAATCCTTAAAGTTTAAGTTTTAAAATGACTATTTGGTCTTCATATTATAAATCAATAAAGTTCATGGTTTAATCTTGATAGTTTGCAAATAAAGCAAAAGTGATAGTTTTTAAGCGTTCTTATGCTTTGTAAACTGCTGATTATTTGTAAATAGAAGTTTAAAAATTGAAATTGTTTATGGGGGAGCCTGAACTTTATAATTTAAATTGTTCATTGGGGAGCCCGAACTCTTTAATTTAATTTTTTTATGGAGGAGCCCAGACTCTTTAAATTATTTTGAATGTTGTCTTTTCAGTGGCTGTTGTGGTAGGAAAATGTCCATTTTAAAAAGGAGAATCTGTTAAAATTTTTTTAAATCTTAGAGAATAGTTAGGTATTACTTCTTCTTTGAGAATTAATCTAATCACAATGTATCAAAAGCGACTTCTTCATTTCAGAAGTCAATCTAAACAAACGTTTTCGTAATCTATAAGCTTACACGTAAAACTCCTAATCTATAAGTTTATATGTAAAACCCTTTAAAATCTTAATCTCTCAAAAACTTTGATGTATAGGTGACAATCAAATGCTTACATAAGTTTTTAAACTCTTAAACTCTAAATATTTCATAAAGCTTTAAATAAGTAGTGAATTCTAACTTTAAATGAATGTGTTTTGTTTAGTGAAGTTATGGAGCAGGATCGTTGGAAGTATAGAAGAACTGTGCCTTGGGTTATGGGAATTAGTAGTGAGTTTCAACTAGATATGAAGCATTTGTAAATTGGTGTCTTAATTACTGTCTTGGTACGGCTAACAAGTTATTGTATCTGTATACAAAGTGAAAGAAAAAAAAAAAGGTATCTTAAAGAGGATGATGTGAAGCTGCATCTTTATAAATAAAGGGTTTTACCGGATTATTATAATTGAACTGCACATGAAGAACCATCGTGGTGTTGCCGATTGATTGTTGGGGAAGGTTTTGTTACAAGAAATATTGAAAGCAACACTTACCGTGAGGTATTTTTTTATACGGATGGTCCAAATTTTGTACCCTATGAGAAGACACCTAATCTTGAGGTTCATCAGTTTTATGACCTGTTGAAATCAGTTGATACACTATTTTATGAAAGACTTACAAAGTATTCACAGTTCTCTGAGATGGCGAGTTTCTTGAACATCAAGTTAGAGAACAACATGTTTGAAAAGTACTTTGATCAAATAGTACATTTCTCGAAGGATGTACTTCTGGATGAAATTAAGGTGTTGGATGATTGGTACTAAACCAAAAAATTGGTTTCCAGTCTGCATATGCTGGTGCAAAAGATTGATATGTGTTAGTGGATTATGCTGTATTGGAAAGAGAATGCCTAAACACGTCACTGTAAGTTTTGTGGCGATGACCGTTATATGAGAAGAAATAAAACTAAGAAGAAGAAGTCCAAAGACATTCCACACAAGAAGATGTATTATTTTCCTCCAACACCTAGATTACAGAGATTGTATGGTTCTCAAAGAATGACTGAGCATATGAGATAGCACTCAGAAAGCGTCCCTGAGCCGGATATGATAAGTCACCCTAGGTATGGAGAAGCTTGGAAGTATTTCAATAGTACTCATCTTGAGTTTGCTTTCGAAGCTAGGAATGTAAGACTTAGATTGTGTACTAACAGTTTCTCACCATTTGGGATGCCTTGAAAGCAATATTCTTCTTGGCCAGTGATTGTTACACCGTACAACTTGCCTCCTTTGATGTGTTTAAAAACTCTGGTAATGTTCTTGTTATATATTATTCTGAGCCCTCAAAATCCAAAACACATAACTTAGATGTCTACTTGCAACCATTGGTAGAAAGTTGAATCAATTGTGGTTGCATGGAGTTAACATGTATGATATTTCAAAGAAACATAAGTTTAAAATGAGGGTTGTCCTTCTTTAGACTGTTAGTGACTTTCCAGCTTACAGGATGTTGTCCGATTGGAGTACTGTTGGTGCATTAGCTTGTCCTTATTGCATGGAAGAAACAAAGTCATTTTGGTTTTATTGTCATGGTTTCTTTCTGCCTTCGAATCATCCCTTTCGGAAGGATTCAAGATCTTTTAAGAAGGGTAGAGGAAAAGATCATTCAAGACCACCGCCTCATCTTACCAGAGATCAGTTGTGGGAAAGGGTTTATAACCTGCCAAAGATTACAAAAAACGGAACGAAGATGGGTAAGGAAGATGGCATAGGACAATCTCACAATTAAACAAGGCGTAGTATCTTTTGAGATCTTCTATATTGGCGTACTCTTCTAGTTCGCCATAATCTTAACGTTATGCATAATGAAAAGAATGTCTTTGATAATGTTTTAAACACAGTTATAGGTGTAAAAGGGAAGACGAAAAAGATAACGTGAAGTCTAGGGAAGATGTTCAAAGATATTGTAATCGGCCAGAACTAAATCTAAAAGGTTCTGCAAAACCGAAGGCATGTTACACTTTAACAAATTAACAAAGGAAAGCCATACTTGAGTGGGTGAAAGGTTTGAAACTACCAGATGGATATACCTGTAACTTGAGCAGATGTGTTAATTTGAAGGAGTTGAGAATGTCCTGAATGAAAAGTTATGATTGCCACGTGTTTTTGGAGAGATTGATTCATATTGCTCTAACAGAGATACTTCCCAACAAGGTGTGGAGTGCCTTGGTAGAATTAAGTATGCATTATTGGGACTTGTGTTCTTCTAAATTAAGTATGGTGCACATGCTTGAATTGGAGAGTAATATTGTTGTGCTATTATGCATGTTAGAAAGGATTTTTCCTCCTTCCTTCTTCGATGTCATGGAGCATTTAATAGTTTACTTGCCGTATGAGGCTAGAGTATGTGGTCCTGTTCAGTACAAATGGATATATCCATTTGAGAGGTACTCGAACCATCTAAAAAAAAAAACCAAGAATAAGGCTAGGATTGAGGGATCAATGTGCAATGCTTATTTGGCTGAAGAAGCTGCCACATTTTATAGCTACTACTTTGAACCTCATGTATCAACCAAGGCAAGAGATCCACCAAGAAATGATGAGGGTGGTCAACCTGAAGTTTGAGAATCGGTTCTATCAATTAGCAATAGACAAGGAAGTGCATACGGTAAGTCAACAGTAAGATTTTTGGATGATAAAGAATATAAGGCGGCAATGAACTACATTATATTGAATGTGATGAAGTGGAATCGTATACTAAGTTAGTCTCATTACTTATTCTATAATAAGATATTTACTTATTAATGAAATTGTGTGATTCATTATATGTTAAATATATTAATTACTTGTAGGAAGTAAAAATGGAATTGAGGATGTGTTTTCCAAGTTTAACAGAAGGTCTCATACAAACGAGAATCAGTGAGAGGTTTTTGTCGTTGTTTGGGGATGATGTGAGTTGAAAGTTACGTTAATTTCCATAATATAAGTTTAATTATGTATAAACTAAACAAATATTCATTCCTTTATTCATATGAAGAATCTCGTGAATACAAGCAATAGCGAATGCCTTAAGAATTTATCATGGGGCCCGTCTAAACTTGTGAAATCGTTTAATGGGTATTTCGTTAATGGGTTTAGGTTTCATACACAAGAACGAGGTTCTGGTAGTCTTTTATATAATTACTGTGTACATGTAAAAGGTAACTATCATGGGATTTTAAATGAGATCCTTGAAGTTGGATTTCCCGGAATACCAATTCAAAAAGTCGTGCTTTTTAAGTGTGTTTGGTTTGATTCGTCTTTACATCGAGGTCTCAAGATTCATTATAAATATAAACTTGTAGAGTTGTACATTAAAAGAAAACATGCAGCGTGTATGATTCCAATTTATCCCGACAAGCCGAACAAGTTACTTACATCTCGTACCCTACTACTAAATGACAAAAAAGTGATTGGTGGACTGAAATAAAATCAAGACCTCATATTTTAGAATTATCTCTAGTAGATGTTCCATTCCAAGAATATGTTGATATTGATGAGACTTCAAGGATAGACGTTGATGTTCAAGACATTGGAACTCTCATTCACAAGTCAGGTGAGTTAGAATCGGTAGAGATTCGCGGGAGGAATAGCATTGGAGATGAAGATGACAATAATGAGAATGAACAAGAGGTGAAATGGGAGTCCAATGATAAAAAAAAAAGGAAGAGTTTCAATCGGAGTCCGATTCCGAAATGTAGATTGTTTAATTGGTAACTTTTTTGATTCATAACTAAATTGTTTAAGTAACTTATTCATTTCTTTTTCTCTTAAGTTTTGTGTAAGTAACTTTACTTTTAAATAGCATTTTTTGTTTCTTTTTCCTTTACGTGAGTTTAAAGTAACCTTCTTTTTAAGTAACTTTCTAAAATTGTTTTATCTTTGATATTACAGATGGTACATGGGAGTAAGAAGAAGAGGGCTCCCCGAGACGTCTATTGGTCCGGCTACGATGTCTACTCCTCTAGCATCGGCTTCTATTCCTCCGGGGACATCTGCTTCTCTGGCTACGACATCTACACCTCCAACGTCGGCTTCTATTCCTTCGAGTATGTCTACACTTCTGGCGACCTTAACTCTATTTCCACAGTTGTTGTACTCGAGTCCCGGCCCATTACTATTCCTTCTTCATCATCCATTGTGGGGACGTCATCGAGGCCTGCCCTTGCATCATCAGCACATTCACAGTGCAACCTGTGTAGGATGCTGTTGACTCTTGCATTCTTATCTTACCGACCGCTGACAGGTACATGACGTAGCCAAAATAGATCACTATATAACCTGTGTACAAACAAGTATGAAATTGCTTATGAAATTGTTGTCTTCAAAATTTATGGGAGAGTTTGGACTCTTAAAAGTTTGTGATATATTGAATTGCTCTGTGTTGCTTTTCTCTGTGCCTAGGAATTATTTATTTTATAAGGAAAACTCTGTCAAAATATTTTCAAAACTTAAACGTTACTATTTGAATGTTAAACTCTTAACTTTTGTTTTGAGATTTGATTAGGGTTTGGGTTTTGTTTTGAATGTTAAACCCTAAATATCACTAATTGAATGTTAAAACTAAATTTCTCTATTTTCTTTTGAACATTTGCACAGCTTCAACAAGCAATTGGCTTGTGCAAAGTCGATTACTGAAATCATGAAGGAGCACTTTGTTGAGGCTCATGCAAGTTTTGGGAAGATCCTAAACAGAATAAAGAACTTGTGGTATACAGAGTTAGGATAAGTGTTTGAATAACTGTCATTATAGGAACTTTTAAATATATAAGCTTATATTCATTAACAAAGTATGTGTTGTTGCAGAAAAAGCTATCGATGGGACCTGTTGCATGAGCGTACCATATGGGACACTTGGGAGAAAAAAGCCTCATCACGTTACAAAGACTTGATGTACGGGGTACAAGCGGACGAGTATCAGCTTGAATGGATGACTACCGCACAGTACACGAGTCTTTGTGATGTATGGAGCTCGGATGCATTCAAAAAAATGTGGGAGGGAGCACTGAGGAACCTTTTTCATGGCATGGTGTCCAGGAGCCTGACAAGCACACCAGCGGGTTTAGGTCATTCATTGAGTGGGTAAGTCAATTACATCTTTTTCATATGTAATTATTCTATTTTTTTTAACTTACAACGATATTTTTTTATAACTTAAAGTTATTTTTAACTTTCTTGATGTTTGAAATCTCATTTATCCTTTAAATGTTTGCAGCGAGAGAAAATGGGCGAGGCATTTGCGCAATTAGAGTTGTACGTCCTACTTCATCAGCAAAAGGGACAGTGGGTCGACACTCGATCTAATGAATTTTGGGTAAAGTAATTTAGTAGTTTTAGTTTGATGTTATATTATCGTTCATTACTCGTCTGCATATTCTTAACAATAACTTATTAATGTCTTTCTTGTAGACGAAATATTGGGAGCTAACGGCAAGCGCAAAGCGGCTTCACATCGAGACTGGTCATCTATACTGACTGACAAGCAATTGATGTTCGAGGCTGCCGATGGCAGCAACAAGGGCTATGTCTACGATTTTAGCTTACAATCTATAGCCATCACCGTGGAGCGATGGGGAGATAGCAGTAGCACGTCATCGGTTCTGTCGGTATTTTTGCAACTGCCCATGATGCTTGCATCAAGAGGGAGAAAAGGTTGTGGGGTTACATGCAGCAGGTACAGGACAAGTTCGCCAGTTTCATGACTTCGTTTGCCTCTCAGTGGTGTGCAACTAGATACGTTTCGCACTATGTTCCCTCCTTTCGCTCTGACGGATGACATAGACGTTTCTCAGCCACCGACCGTTCCTCCTCGTCCTCTAGCCCACCTCCATCTATATAGTGCTTAGATACTTAGAGTATTCATTTCATTAATTATTTCGTTTCGTATTTGATATTTATATATTATGTATGCTACATTTGTTTCAGATCGTACTCGATATTTATATATCATGTATTTTTAGACGTTTTTAACATACTAGAATAAGATTATATATTGATTGTATTCATTTTATATTTTTGTTGTTGTTGTTGTTGTTGGTTTCAAATTCAGGTGGGTTATTATAATTATAAATAAAATATTAAAAAAATTCAAAAGTCAACGATCGATATCGACTGAAATTCGATCGGTAACTATTTATTAAAAAATAAAAATAAATAAAGTTACCGATCAAATTTTGATCGGTAAATAAAAAATACTGACCGAAGAATTGATCGGTAAGGTTTGAAATTGATCGGTAACTTGTTTTTTTTTTAAATTGATTATTTTAAATGAGAAAATTGAAATTATTGACGGATATTTCGATCAGAACTTGTGAACTTTGAACATATTCGGTCGCAAACAATTAGCAACTAAAAATTGTCGACGGACTTAATTGATCTATAATTGCTTGTTTTTTTTAGTGTACCAAAAACGTACAATAGGACCTACTATATAATTTTACGGTTAAAAGTTATACATGGAATTGGAGATTTTCGGTTTGGTACTACCAAGAATATAGCAGCTCAATTACTAAAATACATGTAATCAAATAAAGTCGCCAAAACATTTTATACTACTATATATATATATATATATTACATATTGATCCAACCGTTTAGAAATTACTTGATATTTCAAACTCAACATCCCTAGGATACTTATCCGTTTTCATGTCCATCCAAAATTATATATACTTTAGAAAATTGATATGTTCAAAGTTTTTTATCGATTTATCTTCATCATACCAATGGTATTGGGATTTGATTTAGAAGATGGCGAAAGAAAACCTAATGCATATTTACTTATCTTTTATATTTTATTTTGTACCAACATAGAGTTTTTTAAATTTGTATTTCTGTTATTATGAATATAAAAGTCTTGTAAGATCTTATTCATTTATTTAAGTTGTTGATTTAGAAGATGGCGAAAGAAAATCTAATGCATATTTGCTTATCTTTTACATTTTATTTTGTACCAACTTAGAGTTTTTTAAATTTGTATCATTTCTCTTATTATGAATATAAAAGTCTTGTAAGATCTTACTTATTTATTTAATTTGTTACTTTTCGGTTGTTTAATACATTTACTTATCTAAAAAAAATCTGTTTCACAGTAGAAACCGGTAATGATTATTCAATATAATACACTATAAGAGACTCTTGAGTACAAAATACTCTTAAGTTATCTAATGTATTGAAAATCCAAAGAAGGTTTCTAGTAGTGTGTTGATCACATGATAGAGCAAGCATTTGGGTTTTCATCACTAAAAAGAGTGGTGTATCTCTCAACTGGTGCACTTGGGCTTGGAAATGCTTGAACAACATTTCTTACATAACCAGATGGTGCCTTCTTATCATAGGCTTGGGGTACATATGGATATGAAACCAAATTGTATTGAACATACGGCCAAAATTCTGCTCTTTTTCCTGTGTTTTTCACCTTGTTTAACACCTTGTTTGGCTCAACATTTCCAGTCACTGTTACTCTGCTTTGTTTTCTGTTCACATCCACTGATTTAACACCTAAAATAAATGCCCAAAAAATTGTAATTAGGATTTAAAAAATACTTAAGGGGGTGTACGTAACTTAAAGCTTGAGGTACATATGTACTACTTCCGTTTCATATTAAGATATGATATAAATATTAAAAAAATAATTAGTTTTTAAGGTTAATACCAAAAAGTACTTTAAACTTTGTTATTATGTCAATTAAGTACTCAATCTTTGAAAATGACAATTAAAAGAAAATTTATTTTTTTGGTAAAATAAATTGAACTAAAACTGATCAGAAATGACAATTTTACTCTTCCACTGGGGAAAGCTAATAATCAAAATGAAGAGAAGAAATATAATAATAATAATAATAATAATAATAATAATAATAATAATAATAATAATAATAATAATAATAAAACTTCTCTTACCAACACCATCAAAACACGCAACTACCATAAAATTCCATTAGAAGAAAAAAATGGCATTGGAAAAAACCATATATGAAAGCTTCATCAAACCATTATTGTAGTTTTAAAAAATCATTCTTCTGCTTGTAATAAACTGTAAAGGTTATGACAAAAAAAAATTGTAAGTTGGTAAGAAGTACTATAGGGATTAAAAACTTTCAACCTCCAAAATTTGTAAAATTGTCAAAAAGATACTCTGGTAAGTAGGGCCTCATGCTTCCACTCAAAAGATTCCGCTGGAAAAAAAAATGTTCTTAATTGTCATTTTCAAAAGATTGGATAATTATTAACATAATGGCAAAGTTCAGGATACTTTTTTGTATTAATTAAAAAAAATTTGTTCTTTAATTGTCATTTTTAAAATTAGGTACTTAATTAACATAATGAACAGAGTTCAGATACGTTTTTAGTATTAATTCTAATTTTTATTAATTTGAAGTTAAATAGAGAATATAAGTTTATTTGAATTTTTTTTAAATATAAGATCCTCATAATATTAAATAATAAGGATATATATGTATAATATTTATGTAATGCACCTTAATATGCTAAAGTGCGTATCTTTCGAAAAGAATATGAAACTAAGGGAGTATTTGCTTGTGTATAAAGTAGTAAGTTTGAAATTGGACAAAAGAAACAGTAGCTATCATACAAATTGACAAATGCAAATTTCCAGTTGGTTTTTGGTATGGGGCGCCGTTTAGTTTGCTGGAGAACTTCTTTGCATTTATGAAGACATTGAAAACAATATTTTCTCTTGATTACTCAAATTTATATATAGGATTAAATAATGAGTTTTAATAATTTACAATATTATTTCTTCTACTATAGAGGGAACAGAACTTTCAACTTTTAAGATAGAAATATATGTATAAGGAAAATATTTAAGATGAAGGGGAAGGAATTTGAAGAAAAAATATGACAAAATATAAAAATTTTTAATAATAATACCAAAAAGTATCTTAAACTTTGCATATTATTTCAATTAAGTACTCAAATTTTGAAAATGATAATAAGGGGACGATTTTGCTTTTCCAGTAAAATGAAGTGAACGAAATTTATCAGAAATGAGTAATGTCTATTATGCCCTAATAAATTTAGAAAAAATAATTTTACCCTTCCATAATAAAAAAGTTGGTAACAAAAATAGAGGGAATAAATATAATAAAATAATTGTGAAAATTGTCAAAAGATACTCAAAGGATTAATTTTTGACAATTTCACTAATTTTAGAGATTGTAATTTTTTAATTCCTGTAATACACATTATCCCTTACAATTGATCGCAAGAATAATAAAAGTTTTATCAAAAACTTTACTATATGATTTTTTGAGCGTTTGTGGAGGAAATGAGATGCAGGCTTTTTTTTGTTATGATAGAATTTGGTGGTAATCGGGTATTTTGATGATTTTCGAAAGAGAGAGATTTTTTAATTATATTTCTTACTTTTAAATTGATGACCGACTTCCCTCCTATGGAACAGTAAAATTGGTGTTCCAAATTTTATTATGACATAGCAGACACTATTCATTTTTGATAAGTTTTGTTTAATTTATTTTATCGAAAAAGTAAATCTTATTTTTTAATTGTCATTTTTTAAAGATTAAGGACATAATTTAAAGTGCTTTTTTTAATATTAACTCTAAATAAATTTTATAAACCTAAAGGACAACTATTGTCTCGGCCTTCTTTCGTTCTGGCCTCAATTGACCTGACCATATTCGAATGCATGAGAGAGAGAGAGAGAGAGAGAGAGAGAGAGAGAGAGAGAGAGAGAGAGAGAGAGAGAGAGAGAGAGAGAGAGAGAGAGATTAAGCAAAAACCTTTGATGTGAGACACAGCATTTCTGACTTTCCTTTCACATCCATCACAGTCCATCTTCACCTTAATTTCAACTATCTAAAGAAGGACATTAAGTAGCCTAATTACTATATATGAGTAAGAATAGTAACAACATAAACAATACCATCTTTTAAAAGAAGTCCATAATTATTAGCTTGTTTTTCTAATCATGAACAAAGAAAATAAAGAAGAAATAAATGAAATATAATATTACCTGCATGGGCTTGCGTTTCTTCTTTGTTAAATCTGCTATATCTGAATCATTGCAGACATCTGAGAGATGATCAAGAAAACCCATTTTTTCTTTTCCTTCGTTAAGATTGAAAATAGAGAAATATTTCTACGTTAAGTTTAGCCAAAAGAAAGAGAGAACTTGTAGTTTTTGTGAAGATTTGTGCTTATAACTTGTTGGTTGGGCTTGGGTTGGATTTGGTTATATATGAGATGAAAGTGAAGGAAAGGGTCAGAGGAGAAATAGTTGTAAACAAGCTGTGGTTTGGAAATCATATAATATGAAACCAAGAAAATGACTTTTGTCTGCCTAATCATGCATGGTACATATGAGTCCCCCAATGTCATGCTGGACAATTATATATATATATATATATATATTCATGATTGGTCTTTTTGCTTCACCCCCAATTAATCATATTTTGGAATTTTCCCAATTTAATCATTCATATATTTGATTTTTTTTCGTTTTTGAGGGTATTCATTAACCCATTTGAAAATATCTTGAATGTATATTTCTATATTTTTTATTAATATCTTCAGTTAAAAATATAAGTTCTTTTAAATTTATGCACATAAATTTATGTGTTTGAAATTAAAATATTTTTTAGTCACAAATATTCTACCAAAATTATCTAAGAAAAAAGCAAAATAACTTATATAACTCCTGACTAAGAATATAAGTTATTTTAAACTTTGCACACGAATTAAGGATGGAAAAAACAATATAATTTTTAAGGTAACATTTTTATTGTACTTTCAATAAATAAGGAATAAAATAAAGAAGGTAGAGTTGGAAAATAAAGTAAAATTTATAATTTTAATAATTTAATTTTAACTAAAAAACTTGTATTTTTTTATCGGAAGTAATATATTTGAAAGGAACGTATATTTCCAACTAGGGGAATAGTAGTTTGTTATAAAATTTTACCTCGATCATATATAACTATAGTTTTGATTGAGAATAAATATGAAAATGTTTAAAAAATTATATTTATTTTAAGGCATTAGATATTTCATATTATACAATTCAAGATAAGGTATTAATTTTCCTAAAAGAAAGATAAGAATATTAATGATAGACAGATTGGGGGCTGTTTTATACATTAAGAAAGTGATTACACGAAATGACGGAATAGGAAAGGTAGTTGTGCATGAATGTAACTCAATTAATTTAATTTATTATGAGAATAAAAAAATTAGTAATAATAAAGTTTATATTTTATTAGTTGTAGTATATGAATTTTAATTTTTCTAATGTAAAGAGTAATTTTTTATGTATATCATTATCTGACCTTTACTTTAAAAATAAATAAATTACCATAATTTATATATTAATTGGATGTCATATAATTTAATAAGACCATGAAAATTTTCGTCTTTTTTAGTAATAGGAAGGAAACGCGGTGGAAAGCGCTTTTTGTGATTATTTTTGCTCAAACAGCCGTTTTCCTTCATGGGTAGATTTAGAGTAGATCTTGGAAGAAAAAGGAACGCGTCTTGAGGACCGCGTTTAATTAATCAGTATCTAGTTTCCCAATTAGAATATGCCTTTCGTGGTTCAGCACCAGACTGTTACCCTCAATATTAAGATTACCGGGGGGTGTGCAGACCTTCTTTCCATTTTTTTTCCTTTTTCTTTTTTCTCCGAGCAGAAAAAAAAAAAGCATACAATAGGAACTAAACTCATTCGCTACGAGTTAGAAACTCAAGTTTCTTTGACAAAAAAAAATAAATAAATAAATAGAGAGAAACTCAAGTTTCTTGAAAAGCAAATTGTTAAAAAAATTAAATTTGGTTGGTGTGAGTAATTTAGTACTCTCATTTCTTAATTATGAGAAGTCTTGCATTCAAATTCTTGAAATGAAAAATTAGTTTGATTATCATCATTTACCCTAAGAAGGGCCACATAGTGAGAGCGAGGACTAATTTGAGATTGTGCCGAAACAAGTATCTTATAGTTGGGACCCCAAAATACTTCGTGCGAAAATTGTTAAATAAAAAAAATTATTAAACAAATCATTCCATTGGATGATAGAGAGTAAATGTTGTTTTTAATCTCTAACATATTTACATTATTATTCAAGTTTGGTTCTTAACAAATATTTTAACTTTTTTGTCCGCAATTAATTTACAAGTAACCTTTTTTGTCTTTTTAGAGGAATTCTGACCATTTTGACCCGTGGTCATCAATTTTCTCCAGTTATATTAAAATAAAAAAGGTAAAAAGTTAAATTCACACCACTTAAAATAAAAGCAATAGAAAAAAAAATTGTTTTCTTTTTAACTTGAGTTGTGTGAGTTGTTCATTTTTGCTCTTGTTATTTTACTATATCAAGGAGAAATCGTTGACCACATATCAAAATTGTCGGAATTCGTACAAAAGGTCCAAAAAAGTTGCTCTTACACTAGTTGACGAACAAAAAAGATAAAATTATTTGTTGAGCATCAAATTTAAACAAAATAAATATGTAAGGGATAAAAAATACCATTTAGTCTGACCATCTATTGAATGAAAATTAATTACTTTTTCAAGAAAGAAAAATATTGTTTACAGTCGAAAATAATAAGCATATTTTAAAGAACTTACTAATCTGAATTATCCTTTTTTCAAAGGGAATAGTCCTAAAACCATATATATTATATTCATTTCAAATTTTATTTTTATATTTTAAGTATGTTCAGATGTTTCTTTCCACTCTATTTAAAGACATTTTAAGAAAAAAAGGAATTAGAATTCCATTACGTGGGTATTGTAAGCCCCTTCATGTGGCACTACTTTTATCACGGGGTTCTTCTTTGGCAATATCGTGCGACCTATCTTTCTCAAAAGAAAGTCAGCTTATTCTCATTCATTTACTTGCCTTTAACATAGTTTATGCCTTTTGACAGCGGAAGTCTTAATTATGAGGCAACGAACAATAATTTTATATGAAACCAGGCAACACAAGCCGTTGACGGGCAAAGCCCAACCTTTATATTATTGAATACAAAGGAATAATTACACTCTCTCCATCCCCAGTCTCGTATTCTCTATTGAATGTACAATTCAATAGATAAGGAGTAAAAATGGTTCCCACTAACCAACAACCAACTCCTACACTATCAGCCCACATACCTATATATAGGAGAAGGTAAATAACGAAATCTATGGGCTTGGCCAATCATGGTGAAGAGATGTAGGTAGTTAAATAACCGCCCATGATGCAAGGTTGGGATATTACAACTTCCCTTGGCACTCCTTGGACACTTGGTAGATGCTCATATTATCATGGTGTCTTGGAAAATAACTTCTCACAACTTTAGGAAAGTGAGGGTGGTTGTTATAACTGCCACTACTGCCCATAACCGCCTCCTGGTTCATTTTTTCACTCCTAGAAGTCCATAACTTCGTTTTTCGTCCAAAAGCCTTATAGACACCTGACATGGCTTTGCCATCGCTCACAAGTAGCCCATAATTCCCACATTTCTTGGCACTACTTGGAATGCCAAGTTCTTTGGATTGGCAAGATGTCATGCCTTGTATTTTGCCCAGGATTGCCAAGTTTGGCATGCTTACTGTGCTCGTGTATAGCCTTCAAATCTATCTCTACGGCCTTTCAGTAACTTGTTTGGTGCTTGATCAAGCACTATTCGACACTTGCTATGTAGCTTAGTGTCTTGCACGGCATAGGAAAAGTGTGTATGGACGCCCACGACAGTCAGTAAATCGGCGCCCAAAGAGGAGCCAGACTATGACCCCTTTATAGTTCTCCCTCGGTTGAAATGTTGACGTCCTCGTTAACAACTTTTCCCCACACTAGGGATCCGAAAGAAACGATGGTAAGCTGTCTGTAAAGAATCTACTCACTAGTCCCTTGGTACATAGCAACACTTGCAAGCTTTTGATCCTCCTCCACACAAAGTTAGATACTTCAAGGCCACTCCCACATTTAAGCAAAGCTCAAGTGTTTGCCAACAATCCTCTTGATTTTGTACCAACCCAAAGACAAACACATTGTTTTTCTTAGACTACTTACTTCATCTAAGATTACAATGAAACCCACAAATTTCTCACATAAAAGGTCTTAATAAAATAAAAATAAAGTACAAAAGGGATAAGGCATAGGTTTTTCCATCAAGGCATTACAAGGACGTCCCTTGTCTTCTATGCTTATTTCTATCACCTATTTACTAGTCAACAATTTGGAGACAACCCATCCTTGGAGTGGCATCTCAGTATTCGGCCTGAGTTCCCTATTCCACCACTAAGGCAGTAAGGCTTCCCCTATTTAGGCATTTCTGCATGTAGTAGGATCCGCCACAGATGTAACATGTCACGATTTTACCATTGTTGGACTTGTTACTAATATTACCTTTGACCTTCTTGGAAGATGCTTCAACCACAAGCTTGTTTTCTTGACTAAAATTTTCCCCAAGTTTGGAACCAGTATCTTGGCACTTTTTTCCCTTGTCCCCCTGTTGCATATGATAGTCCACTAAACGATCAGCAGCCGCGATGGCCTAGGCAACATTTTGGACTACTTGCTGCCTTAATTCTAGTTGTACCCAACTATGCAAACCAGCCATAAAGTTGAATAGTTTGTCCTCCTCTGACATCTCACAAATATCCAGCAAAAAAAGGAACTAAAGTCTTTGACATAGTCCTTAATTGTGCTGGTCTGTTTCAACTTCCTCAGGGCTTCTTTTGCCATCCAAGATGTGTTTCTAAGCAAGAATTGTCCAGTCATCGCCTTCTTAAGTGCTTCCCAAATTTCAATTTCTGGAAGGGTACGGTCGGTAGTACGTGTACACCACCAGAGTTTAGCATCTCCGACGAGGTACATGTTTGCCAAGTTAATAGGCATCTTTGATGTATTGTTCCACATCCCACAAGAAATTTTCCAGTTTCTTGGACAAACGTTCTCCACCAAATATTTTCGGCTCCGATACCTTGAGTTTGGATCAAGCACCATTGTCATGAAGACCATCACTGAGAATGGCAGCTACTGCCGCTTTCATTAACACCACATCGTCCTTCAAAGAAACCAAGGAAGCCATGGAATCCTTGAGCTCAACAACATCGGTTATTGTTTGAGAAGATGATGCCGACGCTTGAATGGAGGCGTCCACTTTCGCCTCAAGTTGTTGAATTCTCTAAACGAGAGAATTAAAAACATCGAGAGAGTCAATCTCCAAGGGTTGGATAGTAACACGCTCCTGTCCACCTAAGGTGTTGAAGACCGCAGCCATTTGCTCCTCCAACAAAGAAACTCGGTCATGTATCCTTGTGCTCGTTGCCATATTTCAAAGAGAAAATTGGATCCAAAATTTCATTAGCACAAATTTGACGCGTTGTTCTAACCGTGCTCTGATATCAACTGTCAACTACTTGCGTTGCCTAGTTTCATATAAATTATTCTTTGCTACCTTATAATTAAGAATTCTGCCAAAAGGCTCAAACCACGTTTAAAGGCAAGTAAAGGAACGAGGGTAGGCTGACTGTGTTTTGGGAAGGACAGGCCGCACGCTGTTGATGAGGAACAACCTCTTGACAACTTTCAACCACACTTATCCCAACTGGAGACATTTTCGCTTCTTTTTAACAAATTCTAATGATAAAAGTTACTATCTTGGGTAAAAGAATATACTACTTTCGGTCAAAAATATAAATCTTTTTATTCAAAATTAGATGGTTAACCTTCCTCTCTTTCTCTCTTTAATTATTGAAGAGTAAAATAGATATCTTCCATAAAATATTATAATTTTTTCTTAATCTTTAATTTGTGTGCAAAGTTTAAAAGGACTTATATTCTTGATCGAAGGTAATAACACCTTTTACACTATTACAACAAAAATTCACGGTATTAAAAACACAAGTTTTAAAGCAAAATAATCTTTGTAGTATAAATATGCAAGAAGCATAGAATAAATAATAAATAGATAGACAAAAATAAAAAAAAATACTCTAAAAAGTATAAATACTCAAACGCCTTAAAAAGATTTACACTCCCCACCGAATGTAAGTAATTAGTGTTGAACCAACTTATAAGTTTTTATCATCATAATACGGTTTAACGATCACTTAAAAATGAAATTTAAAGATTCTTAATTAGTGTTGCATCAACTTATAATGAATGGCAGGTTCAAGTTTGTGGTATTTGTTGGAGAAAGCTGAGATCCATTTTCACAATTAATAATATGGAGCCCATTTTGTTGCATTATTTCCAAGTATGAAAGGATGGCTGCTGAATTTAGTTTTTTTTCAAATATTCATAGTCCACATAACCCCTTTCAACATAATTACCAGATTGTGACCTCATGTATATCAATATACATTCGGCACAAATCAATACCTCTTTCTCAAACCCCATATACCCTTTAAAAGGATAATAATTAATCAATTGTTAATAAGAAATTGAAATATATATATGTATATGTATGTATATATATATATGTTATATATATATGTATATATGTTATATATATATATATATATATATGAATGAGAGTATTTATGGAGATTGGTACATACCGTTTAACATTTTGGTGCGGAAAGTTTTGGCTATTATTTTCATCAGTCTAATCCTTCTACAAATACGATTAATTTATCCCTTCCTTCATGGCACAATTACTGATACTGTCATGGACTGTATTTTCCTGCTTTTAATATCAGTACTTAACTAATTGTTTGAAGCTTGAGCCTGACAACTCATATGAACTGAAATAAATTCGTGGGCAATTTGATCTCCCATATGATGCTTCAGTTTCTCATTTTGTGTTATTTTTAACCAGTTTAATGTTTTTGTTTATATTTTTTCTACTATGACTTTTAGAGAAAACATTTAAATATTTTAATCAGCTACTTTGGAACAATTTTCAATAAGCCATTTGTTACTCGCCTTTTTCACTATACAAGTTACATACTTAGTCTATGCAATTTAAATGGGAAGATTTTTCTGGAAGGAAATTGATTTTCCTGGGTAAAACTGTGTTAGAAACTTTGTCAAGTGAGATAAGAAAATAGAGCTATTTGATGAAAAAAATCACAGGTAATGTAGTTTATAAGCAAATCGTATTTTGGTCCACACTCGAATCAATCCGCAGATAGTTTGAAGTGTCAAAGATGGGGTCATCACTTTCCATTTCGCGGCATTAAGTCTCGAGAAGAGACCAAAGCTGATTGCTCCAACCTGCGCTTAGAAAAGAAGATTCCAACGTAAGCAAGCTGCCCAGTACCAATAAAACAGGAACAGTCAAGCAAAGTTACGAACTAATATGGTTAGTTTCATTCCCGTCGAGTACTTAAGCGACATTTCTGAGATTTAGGCCTAAAGAACTACCCTTTTACATAATATTAGAAATATACATGAAATGTATTTGGTTTAATACAAGACTTTGAATTTGAATGCGTATATACTTACATAAGTTCTACATATTTTAAGTATATAGTCAATGTAATGGACCGTGCTTCACAGAAAGGTGTGGACTAGTTTTACTTACTTTACAAGGGAAATGAGTTTGTTCTTGTCAAATTGATAGAGTTCGGCATATCATTAGGTTAAAGATCATTATATGGAAGTTTCCTAAATGAATGACCTACATTTGGTTAATGTGTGTCTTTCTCATTACTAATTATGCAAGTGTGCTTGAGCACATTGAAGTGGACACTGCGATATTAGTTTCTAAAAAGTGCTATTAAGAAAAATAAACTATAGCTTCACATGCTACTGCATGAGTGAATGCTTTATGGTATTAATGTATGTTGGCAGTCTTGCGAAGCTAGGAATTATTTACTTTGGTATAGCATGGGAGAAGAACACTATGTAAATGAATCGGCAAACTTCGTATGCTGGGTAAATGAATTTAGTTAGCTAAGATGGATATGTATGTTTGCTTCTATTGAAATCACTCCCTTGTGATTGTTCAGGTTAATCTCGAGACCAAGGCCTTGGCAATATGACTCCGATGTTTGCTTAAGGATCCCCAAGAAAGCAGAAACATTGAAGAGCTCGAATTAGTAGACTACATGTCATGGTAGATTTCATTGAGGAGGGTGATATAGTATATTTCTATACTCAATGACGGGTGCAAACATAGAGAGGCATTATCGTCATTACACTTGTAGGTCAAAGACATTGTATCCCGCAGGTTTTCGTTCTTAGAATTAATATTTTCGTATGGTGATAATATTTTGAATGGAGGTGACATAGCTTATAGCAAGGTCATTTCGGTCAATATAAGCTAAGAAGCAAATGATTTTTTGGTCCCATGAGTAGCTTATGTAATCACTACTTAAGAGAATTGGGACTTATTTGAGAAGTTATGATTAATTTAAGTCCTTAGTATTATTTTACAAAGATAAAAGACCAAGTGATTAATTAAGAGAAGAAGTACTACAATTAATTGAGTCATATTAATATTATAATTTGGGTAGGCAATTAATTAGTGGGATTGGATAATTAATTTAGTTTTAATTATATTTATTAAAAGACTCGTAGATTAATCATGGATTTATGGAAATTGATTGAGTCCGGACTTTATTCGAGACAGAGATCGAACCCATGATATCCACATGGTCACCGAAACCCTAAGAGTTTCATTTTTAGGAGCCGTCGACCTCCTCCCATTTATGGGAAGGTTTTGTCTTCTACATGTGAAAGATAGCATCCTATTTAGTTAGGATTAATGCTACTTATAGAGATTCTCCAAGATCACATGGAAGATTAAATTCCTAATATGATGGAAGCTATCTTTAGAAGTATCTTATTCAATTATGATTAATGCTTCATATTTCTCCAAGATCACATTGGAGAGTTTATTTCATAAAGTCTTACTAGAAATTGGAACTCCTTAGGAAGTATCCTACACAACTGTCATCTAAATTTATATTAAAATCAGTTAAATCAGGAGATTCTGGTTCCTAGGATACTGGGGTTAAATTATTATATTTTGATGATACAAATTTATTGTAAAGATTTCTTACAGACAAAACTTCGTCCCTAAATTAGAAAAATCTTTAATCATATGCCACGTGTGATCAAATTTAAATATCTTTTAAGACAACAAATAAATTGACAGTAATTCTTTTGTAAGAAAAATCTACAAGTGATGGTAGTATATTTGTTAGTTCACTAGCCATTAAGTGTACTAACCAAAAGGCTTTGATATTGACATATAGCAATTACTCTCCAAATCTACTTTAGATACGCTATTGGGATTCATATTTCCACTTGTCTGTAGCAACCACTTAATTTTTGAACGACTTTTTTCTTTTATTCATTGGCGTTGTGCTTCCAAAGATCAATTATTTCATTTTTCCCAAACATCGTGTGTAGATTCGTTGCATTTGCTTTCAATCTGACTCCAAAAGTTTTTTGCGTTGTGCCCCAATGATCGAATCTTGTGAAATCTCCATGTAAGTTCGACATTCTAGGGTATCTTTGCTATGATTATACCCTGAAGATCTAGATTTCATAATTTAAGAATTGATATTCTAAGAGGGTTTGGAAAATGAAAGAGAGAGTAGAAGACTCTTTGTATGTGTTTGTGATTCATTAAGACTTCATGTTATGTATTTATAAAGTTTTTTATGATAAGTTATCATTATCTCATCCGTTAGATGGATTTAACTCATCTCAACCGATGGATGAAATCCAATAGCAATTATTACCTTATCATCAATGTTATCGATGTACAGCCGTAGAATATATTTCATTGTTATCTCAATTATTGGATGGATTTCATCCTCATCTCAACCGTTAGATGGATTTCATAATCATCTCAACTGTTGGATGAAATCCATAGCAATTATTACCTTATCATCAATGTTATCTATGTATCAACCGTCAGATAGATTTCATGGTCATCTCAACGGTTAAATAGATTTCATCCCTATCACAACCATTAGAAGAAGTTTATAATTATCTCAATCTTTGATGTATTTTATGTTATGTTATTTACTTTATGGAATTTTGTACGTCGTTCTATAATATTTTGTTAAAGTATAAATTCGTAACTAAAATTTTTACCAAGCAATTATTTAAAGCAAATTTTTTTATTATTTAATTACTTTAAATTAGAGTGTAATGTAAAAATAATATTTTGGATGAATATATAATAGACAAATAAAGTTGGGTTGTTTTGGAAAATTAGTATATTATTAAAATATAAAAGATAAAAGGAATCTAAAGAGAATATTCTTTTTGGTGTAAAACTCGTGTTGTGGGTTAGAGATGATTTTACCATATCAAAGCCAAAAACACCAAATTTAGTGATGTGTGGTTGGAGTTTCCCTAAAATATGAAACTTACAAAGAGTCTAAATACGAACTCATTTCTCATTAACTATTATGTTTAATGTTTTGAGATGTTCATTTATAAACGATTAAAGTTTAAGAGTGTAAGTAAGAGGTTAATTAAGAGTTTAAGAGTTTTACGTTTAAACTTATAGATTAAGAGATTAAATAAGAATCATTACTTGGTTATATTTAAAATGCTTTAGTTTAAGTTTGACTAATTTAATTTTTGAAAAATTATGACAAAGTTCCCCCCGATAACATGAACAAATATTTTTAGGCATAACACCCACACAAACAAATCTTTGGCCATTATCAAATTTAAGAGTTTGAGCTCCCCCATAAAAATCAAGAAATAGTTATATTTTTAAGAGTCAGAGCTCCCTTACTACAAAAAAAATCACCGTTTACTGACAGTCAATATTGATGAAAACTTAGGCCGTTGGAAATTTTCGACGAAATTCTGACGATAAAAAGAATTTTACAAATGAATTTTCAATTCAGCCAAAAAATTTGGAGGCAGAAGGCGCACCAAAAGATGACGAGAATTACCAACGGAAGTAGCCATTATATGTTAATGACCAGTGGTCTTCAGGACGGTAACTACACTGTCGGTAATATAAGCTATCGACGGGCTTTTCGATGGTGTATCTGTCAATAATTTGTAAGTATTAGTTACTGACAGTCCTTCCATCGGTAACAAGGTCCCAAATTGGTAAAACGAACAAACCTTCCCCCTTCTTCCCCCAAATTCAATTTTCCCTCTAGCAAAGCCATGTCCTGCGACTCCTTGATGAACCACCGATAGCTGTCACCCTCTTCAGCGGCAAGCCCCACCACCACTGCCGCCATTACCTACCAATAAGCTCTCATATTTAACTCTCTATTTCTCTAACTCTCTCTATTTCTGGCCTGTTTTTCTTTTTCTTAGTTTCTTCTTCTTTCTTCCTCTTTTTCTTCTATCATGTTATTGGAGCTCACTAGAGTTGCCGTCCTCGCTATCGCCGCTGCTACTGAAACTGTTAATAGAAACTAACTGAGAAATCTCCAAGGGTAGGTTTTTTTTTTTTTTTTTTTTTTGAAACCCTTCTGTTTTTCAGTTAATCTGATTGAAAATCATGAAGAAATCAAAAGGGTAAAACAATATGGGTGTTAATATGTTATTCTACTTTTCTGTTAATTTGTTTTTATATTACTTATTGTTCTAACATGAAAATGTTGTTTACTTGTCCATAATCCTGCTCTATATGGATAAATTTTGATGTGATTTTTCATAGAGAATAATGTTAATTAGTTCAAAGTCTTTGATGAGGCAAAAATTGGAGAGGATTTTCGACGAGAATGACTTCTTGGGATGCTGTATTGCTATGTAAATATGCTATTGGTATGTCATGGGATCTTATTAAGGTGAAATTTCTCCTAAGTTTTGTGTTCGAGACTGATTATACCTTTTGTGTTTTTACGGGACTATTTTCCTTTCGAATCAAGTGGATACAAGTTGTATTCTGTTAGGATTGTTAATCATATTACTATTAATATTGTTATTTGTGATTATATATTTTGGCTGGTGTTTTTAATTAGTTTTAAAGTTGCAATCACTATCTTTTTGTTTTCTTTTTATATAGTCAACTAAAAGAATTAAACGTTAGTGAGGTTTTAGATTCATTTCTTATGAACTTAGTTGAAAAATCTTGAATACATGTTGAAAAAAGTTAGTATTATTGGAATGAGTTAAAATTCACATTAATCTTCGTGATTGATGGATTATTGTGAAAGCAAAACGTAAGATTAAAGTCACGAAAAGTTCATTTTTGAAAATCAATTAAAATGTACATGGTCTTTTGTTCATGATAATACTTTTAAAACTAAAATCTACAATCTTTTAAAATAGAGAGATTGGTATAGTTCTCACATATAAATGGTAAGTTTTGTGAAAGAAAATGCAAGATTAAAGTTATAATAAGTTGTTTTTAAAAAACTAATTCAAATATACATGGTCATATATTCATAAGAAAGGAAGAAGGGATTTCTTCAATTCAGGACTAAAACTTGTTACTTTTGAGATCCTATTATTAGAAAGAATTATTCGTTGATGAAAGAAGAATAACTTTTCCTTGTTTTAGAAAGTGAAATTCAAGCAATCAATTGGAAGAAGGGGAATATGTTTTTTTTGCCTAATGATCATAGAATTCAACCTCTATACATCTCATCTACTTCTTTCAAACATAACGGGGAAGCCACTTATGTAACTTTTATTATGATTCTCACATTTTAGTTATTAAAAAAAAAAAAAGAAAAAGGATTCTCATAATGACTCATCTAGGCACCAAAATTATACTTTTATTAATCACCTTTAAATATTTACTAATTTATAAGCATTTAATTTAAAAAAGAAAAGAAAGGAAATGCATAGTAATATTTCTATGAATTCTTTCAATTGTAGTGACTTTTGATGGCAACCATAGAAATTGATCACGTGGTAGTTAAATTAGTTTAAGTAGTTAGATTACTTTAAGTTTATGACTTTAAGTTAAGTAGTTTAATATTATTCTCTTTTTCGCATATAGTTTAATTCGTGAAGATTTTGGTGAAATATTAATTTTCATCATATACATAGTAGAGGTATGTGTTTAGTTGGTTTAAATTTTATTTACAGGGGGCCTTGGCTCTTTAAAGTTCTATGAGGGAGCCCTGACTCTTTAAAGTTTTATGAGGGAGCCCGGACTCTTTAAGTTGGATATATAGTTTTATGAGAAAGCTCTGACTCTTCATTTTTGTTTGGTATTTGTTTGTTGGTTGTTTGAGTGGACTGTGTGCCGAAAAATGTCCATATTACAGGGGAAACATAGCAAAAAATTTTCTAATCTTATAAAAAACTTAGACTATCTATTAATGACTTAAAGTAAAACTTAAAATGAAAGAAGAACCTTTTTTATACAGATATAAAAGATTAGAAGTTTTAATCCTTGTTTCTAAAGATTATAAGTTATTATTTACATTTAAAATTTTAAAATTTGTAACTGTAATATAGAAGTTATGGTACTAACAAGTCTTTTTCTTAATCATTCTTAGAAGCTATGGAAATACCATATCATAGTTGGATGTATAGATAAAGAGGATCCGCGCTTAGTGCTCTTACAAGTGAATTCATTCATGGGGTAACTTATTTTGTTCGTCAATGTTTTTCTTTTCTTTTTTTTTTTTTATAATAGAAGTAAAAATGATTTGAGATGTCCGTGTTAAAAATGTAAAACTAAGAAGTTTATACTTGCTAAGTAGGTGAAGAAACATTTTATGCGGTAGGGTTTTGTGCCTTTTTATCATAATTGGACAACTTATGGTGAAAAAATGTAGCCACAAGATGAGGAAGGTGTTCTTTCAGAACGTTCTAGTACAATCGGTCAAATATTGTGGTTGAAAGTTCAGAGTCAATGCTGACTAAAAGCAACTACTATCATGAGATGATATTTGATGTAATCGGTGTGAACTTCATCCCTTATGAAGAAACGAACCATGTAGATCCACCTAATCCTGAGGCACAAAACTTTTTTTGACATGATAAAAGTGGTAGACACACCCTTGGTTGAAAGATTCTGACATAAAGAACATTGTATGCTTGACTTTGATTATGCTTGTGTTCATATACTTATGTTTATTTCTTCTAACACAGGTTCAATGGCCCAAGGACGGAAGAGACAGCATGTTGAGGATGCTAGAGCATTGGGATAGCAGATAGGGACACAAGCCACCTCGACACCTGCCACAACAGAGCAGATGACAAAGGCCACCCCAACACCTGTTGCGGTTCCTGAGACGGATCTTCCGACTTGGCATCTACTTGCTGGTAATGCTCGAGAATTATTAAAGTTGCATGTAAGTTCACTTCATATATACACACACAGACACACACATACATATTATATTCTAATATATATATACATACTAACATCATCTTTGTGTAACAAATTGACTATATCCATCTTTGAGAGCCGCCACCCACATCCTAGCTATTTTCCAAGAGACATTCACAGCCATACTACAGTTGGAATGAGGTTCCTCAGGAGGTTCGAGAGATGTGGTGGGCACAGTTTCAGGTAAATGAATCCAATATAGTAGTTTTATTACTTATCTTCAGGTTTTTTACATCTCTCTATAGTTATGCTTATTATACTTATAAAATTTAACGTCAAATTCCATTCTAATATATTTTTCAATGAATTTTAAGAAAAGATGTGGATGAGACTAGACATTACCCATTGTTAAGGTTAGGCAGGCAGGGGAGATCAAGGTGAGCAATCGGATGAGGAATTTGCTGGGTGACACTCGAGCAAAGAGCAATCGTGTGGAGTCAGAGAGATTCTAGGAGGACATGTAGAAGTATTGGGATAGCCCTGAGTATAGAGCCCAGTATGAACGAAATAAAAAGAACAAGACTGAGGGATAGGAGAGGGGAGATGAGGAGCCAGGAAGCACACAAGTGGCTCCATCTCCTTTACTAAGACTATTGCGAAAAAAAGGTAAGAACGTTATCTAATATTACTTCATTATATTAATTAAATATAATCAATTGAATGTTAATTGCCTTGTTGTTTTGTAGCAAGAGGATTTATTAGAGAGGTTCTCCAAGAGCAAGAAATTGGAAGAGCTCAACAAGCATCAGAACGGGGAGAAGAAGGCTCAATATATGGATTTCATCTCGGTAGAGTTCTTGGTAAGTTTAGTATCTTTATAATTTAAGTTTATATAATATTTCATAACAATTATAACTTTAAAGTTTATATCATGTTAATAACTTATTATTATCCAACTAACATTTTATATTATAGGAGTGGTTTCACGAAATACGGCCGAAGGCCGAGGAGGAAGCTACGGCCACGGGCATGGCTATGCCCGATGACCTCCACTTAATCGCTACTGCAGCTGGTGGTATAAGCCGGGGCCTTTTATATGGGATTGTTTTGGAGGCAACTTATCTCAGAGCCAAGAGCAGTCGGATCGCAACTCTTAAAGGATTGGCTCCATGATGTGTAGATACCGAGGATGATGAATAGATTGGAGGCTGCTGTTTTGAGCATCTCCAGAGTGTTTGATGAGCACATGAGGTGGTTTGTGCAGAAGACTTGGCGTACACTCCTCTTTCATCGATGATGGACCTTGCCAAAAGCTCTGTGGCTCATGTTCCCTCGATGTTACATCAACTACAGCAGCTGCAAAGTCGGAGGTCCTTGCCCCTGACTTACCGGTTTGATCTTCCTCTGCTCCCCCCTCTCATTGATGTTAGGTTAGGCGTCTCGATGATGCCCTCCTGTCTTCTAGTGAAGTCAAGCATCTCGATGATATTTTATACTTTTAACGATGCTATATCATGTCGATGTGTTATTTATTTGATGTTTTATGTAATGGTTTAGGTTTTTTGATATTCTAATATTTGATGTTTTAGATTGTATATGAATAAACATTGCTGCTGTTGGAACTATCGTGTAATATATAAAATGATCGCTCCCACAGATAGTTTCTTAAGTAACAACTACTACAATTTTAGTTATCTAAGTGGACTGAATCTTATGCTTAAGATATTTTTACTAAATAATAGTAAAACAATTAAAGCAAAGTCAAAAGCTTTTAAAAATCAATTAGGAAGAAAACATCTAAGATAGGGGTTCACCAGAAAGAACTCTATTAGCCTTGAATGAACTCTTTTAAGCTGATAATTATGTGATCAAAAGGCGTGATATTTTAAGGTAATTATTGTCTCCTCTTGAAGTACAATAATATATCTAAAGAAACCTAACCCCTATTCTCATGGTGATTGAATTGAATTAGAGTCATTAAAAATTATGATATTCATTTGCTCATCGGGAAAATTAGAACTGCTCTTGTAATCTAAAACTTCCTGTTTAGTTCCTATTTTTCCAATAAACAATTTCATCTTTTGGTCCTTCACCCAATTATATAAAATCAGGCAATTATAGCGCTCAATATAATCGCATTCAATAAGAACATAGGAACTAAATAATGATCTGCTACAAAAAACAACAAAATGGAATCAATCCATCAGCTATTAGAAATTCATTAGGCTAATCCCATCCTAGTTATGAAATTACTTATATGTATCTGAACAATTAGTTACAATCCTAAAAAAATTCATTGTGCAAAAGATGAATAAATAAAAGGAGATAAAAAGACAAGACAGAGAAGAAAAGAACTCTGCTTGATGAATTGAATTCAAAGTTTGAAGTTGATCATCCAAAACTTGTTGAGAAAAATCTAACCTTATCCTTCAATTGAAATCCTAAAACACTAGGGTTTCAAAAGGTTGGAAGAGAAGAGGAGAGAGAGAGAGAGAGAGAGAGAGAGAGAGAGAGAGAGAGAGAGAGAATAGAACAATCTTTTTTTGGAATGCTCTATGCCTCCTTAGTTTTTCTACGTAAAACCTATTATAATAATGTCCTTTTAAGTCTCTTAATCAGCCTTTAAAATAAAAGAATAAAATAAAGATTAATAATAATACAATGTGTGACTTTAAAGCCTTTTAATGAAATTCACAACCTGATTGACGCAGCTGCACAAAATTTCTCTTGCCCTTGTAAGGTGTCTAGAAACTTTCAAATCTCTAGAGGCTTGCATTGCCGAGCAGATTGTGCGTGCCTACGTAAAGTATCTAGAAACTCTTCAAGCTTCCTCACAGGCTTCAGGTTAACCATGTAAGATTTTCTTGGCCATGCAGAACGCTAAACTTCATGACTTAAGCCTTTCTCATGCTTCTTCTTTGAAAAATCGACCAGTGAGCATCTCTCAATCAAGCCTTAGGCTCTCTTTTCTGAATTTACGCATTATTGTTGACTAAAGCAACCTAAAATCAATCAACTTGCACGAAAGAAGAGTAAGCTATCTTATTCATAGAAAGTAAAATCAATAGAAAATAAGTCATGAGTTCGTTAAAACCATGAGAAATGATGATTACTTTTATGCTATAAACACGACACATTAGCTCCTATCCAACTCCCCCAAGCTTAGCTCTTTGCTTGTGCTCAAGCAAAATAGACATGAAAACACAAAGGAGAGTTATAAAAAGACATGAAAAAGAGTTCACCTTCTCAGTTAAAAGTTTCCATGTAATTAACAACCAATTAGAAGAATTTTCAAAAGATCATAACTCAATATAGACTTGTATAAAAAAGTACAATCTTACCACAAAACTTTCCTCAAGATTAATGCAACAATATAGTAAATCCTCACTTTTGTTATATGAACACTCTCACTCAAAAGGATAATGTTTCACTAAGCTACCTACTTAACAGTCATAGTCTAACATATACTTGCCCATTATCTCATCTTTTCTCTAAATAAAATGACAAAAACACAAGCAAGTCAAGAAACCATGGGTTACAATGTTTTTAATGTATGCTTGGGTTATGGTTAGATAAATATTTTGGAAAATGTAGCTTAAAGAGCCAATAGAACAACGGAGTAAAGTTCAACAAATTGTAACTATACCATCATCTCAAGTTACAACTCCAACTTTTAAACACAACCAAAAACCTCTTTGTAATAATAAATGTGCAAGATGAACACTAACACCAACCAACGTTAAATAAAACCTAAGGGAAATCACACTCTCATAAGAGAAAACATTGAAATTGAATTCCCCAATTATTAGGACCAAGAAGATTCTTTAACAAGACAACAATATTTTCCTTCTTTTTCTACTTCTTTTCTTTTTTTTAATTCTCTTATTTTATTTTTCTATACTTTGCCTTTTTCAATTTCTTTCAAATGGCTTTTATAACAATCAAAACACAAAAACATCACCTCAAAGAGAGCTTTGATCTGATACTAAATGGTATGAACCTCCTTAGGCTTGAATGAGATCCAATTTGCTACAAAGATTTAACTCTCTTCAAGAGGCTTCATTGAACTCTAAGGATGGTAAAAGTGAGATTCCAAAAACATGTTTCAGTAGAAATTAAACAAGAAAAAAAACATTTTTGTTTTTAGGGTTTAGGGAGAATCAACAAAGCCTAAAGAGACTTTACCTATTCTCCACACACAAGACCTCAGTTTAAGCTATACAAAGCTAGCACCTGAAGGAGATAAAAGGATTTGGGAAAAGAACAAGAACTCTTGAATTGGATTCAAGAATCACTTGCTTGCAATTGTACAATGGATATAAATCCCGAATTTACAAGGGAGTGGGAAAAACCTCAATAACCCCAGGTTCTTCTCTCAAGTTTTTCTTTCAAATATATCTTCAATGTTGTGCTCAATGGCTGAAAAATACATACACACACGCACATATATATATAAATATATATAGTTTTCCACATCATTAAATCTCAACCCTAATGGTTAATCTAGTTTATGATAAGTAAATGGGCACCTAGGCCACTTACTTACAAGTTAAAATAAACTTAACAATCAAAATGATAGGTCCACGGAGTTAAAATCTCCCGAATCTTCAGCCTTCCAAGATCTACCATTGACGGTAGGCCTCGTCTTACCGTGGATGGTAGGTAGAACTTCCCAAGGACTTATTCGGCCAGAACTCTACCAACGATAGTAGGGTGAACCTAACGTCTGCGGTAGGTAGCATTTCTTCTTCCCTTGCCATGACCCTACTATGAACGGTAGGTGTACCCTACCGCCTGCAGTAAGGTTTATTCCTTCTTCTCCAATTGATGTTGAATCTTCAAAATCTTCCAAACTTATTCCTTTGTCTTTCTATACTTGCATTATGGACCTTAGGAATGTTTGGTGCTTCTTTGATCTTCATTTTCTTCTTTCCAATGCCTTCCACATATAATCTTAAAGGTCCTTCCGATCAAAGCTACCATTTCTTCGTTCTCCTTTTCTAACTTCCTTGCCCTCAACCTCGTAGTTGGTCCTTGGAAGATCTTCATATTCTCATGCTTATCACGGGTTATACCATAATCAATCGGAAAGTTTAAACATTTTTTAAAAAATAAATTATTTTATAATTAATTTCACATTACCGAACGAATCGGTCGGTAATCTGTCAAATAAATTACCAACCGATCTGAGGTCAGTAGTGGGTATGTAGGTTCCTAAAATTTCCAAATTGTTAGGGCTTTCAACGGGCTTGCCTCTTTTATTCTCTCCCCGCTCTGCAATACTTCAAACCCCTCCTCTTCGCGTCCCTGCCATAACCTCCGTCTCTCACTGCCGTCCCTTACCGTCGTGTTGCCGCCTCACATTGAAGGTAAGTTTTGCTTCTTCTCTTCTCTTATCTTTCTTCTCTTCCTCCCCTCTTTCTAACTCCTTCTGCTTCCTGATTATCATCAAATATGACATTCTTGGGACTTTGAGTGTGATACTAATGGCAAAAAACTAAAATATATATGAGGGAGTGTTAGAAAGGACATGAATTATATTTAGATAATTTATCGGACAAAGTTAAACTAGATATGAACTCCACCATTTTTTCTTTTTTGCATATATACTTTGTGAATGATTCTTTTTGCCGATTTCTTATCTTTAAGTCAAAACTCTAATGGCGAAGCTAATTTGAATGGGGAGAGTTCTAATTTCTTAACTTTTCTTTTTCAAAACAATTTTTAAAGGTTAAAATTATTTTACTATTAAATATTTTTTGGAAGAAAATAGTTGAATGGTAAAAAAATAAAAGAATGTTTATAGCTACCTATTAAAAATAAAAATAGTTTATTGATATTTAAATTACTTTCTCAAATAAATAATTGTACAATTGTATGTAGGGTCAAGAGTTTCAAACGAGAATAAAAAACAAAGAAAAAACAAGATGTCACTTTACATGAAACATAATCTATTGAGCTAAATATTGAATTGTTTTATCAAGTGCCTACTTTGAAGTATCCGTTAATACATATAAATATACACCAAAGATCATCTTTTTCTATTCTTAATAAAGTTTAATATCCTAACTTCTAACAAAAAAACTATACGAATGATGTTCTTTTCCTTTAAATAAAAAATAACTAATTTCTCACTACAAATAGAGAAATTTGCTTTCTTTTTGTTAGGAATAAGTATCATCTTTATAAACTCTTTTTAAGAAAGAAAATCACTATTGTTCCTTATAGAGAAAGAAAATCACTTTACATTGCCCCTTGAGGAACTTTACTATAATTCCTTAGAGTAGAGTGTTTTAGATTACCAAGAGGAATAGTTCTACTTATAAAATATGTAACAAAACTATGTATCTATTTTTACAAAACCCATAAATAATAATGATTTTGTATCTTTGTTTCAAGAACATTTTCAAGACTAAGTTAATTTTATTAGCCTTCATTGAGGTATGTATTATGCAATTATATTTTTTCAGTGGGACCCAACACATCATAAATGGATACACGATGCATTTGATACACGTGTATCCAAGCGTTATAAGGACAACATGTATGAAATTCGTCGAGACGGTAGGCTTGATTAGATGATAGAGAGATTTTACACTGATCTTTTGGGGCAGTGGAATGACCCTAAGTACAAGAAAAAGTAGGAGACAACTCAGAGGAACTGCGTTGAGGGGGGTTGTGGCCAGGGCCCAGTAAACACACTGGAGGTTTGTTGTCATTTATTGAATGGGTAAGTATGTTATAAGTCTTGCTTCTTCATTGTTGTAGTGTTTCTTACAAGTCTTATGCTCGTTGTTTGTAAGTCTAAATGAAATCATGTTTGTTTTATCTCATTATGACATGATGCACGTTTTTTATACATCTTAGAAAATGATGTTCTTTTTTTATAAGACTTATTTGGTGTTAAATTATGTAATGAAATGTTTGTTTCTTATAAGTCTTATTTGGTGTTAAATTATGAAATGATATTCGCACCTTTAAAATTATATTGGTTTCTTATAAGTCTTATGCTCGTTGTTTATAAGTCTTATGAAATCATATTTATTTTTATCTCGTTATGACATGATGTTTGTTTTTAATACATCCTATGAAATAATGTTCGTTTCTTATAAGTCTTATTTGGTGTTAAATTATGTAATAACATTTGTTTCTTATAAGTCTTATTTGGTGTTAAATTATGAAATGATGTTCATTTCTTAAAATGATATTAGTTTCTTATAAGTTTTATAAAATGTTAAATTCATATTAGTTTCTTACAAGCCAAGTGTTATAAAATGTTAAAATGGTAATAGTCTCTTTACTTTATTTTGCAGAAGGAAAAGATGGGCAATAATTTCAAACAATCAAATTTGTACGTCGTCCTCCATCAGCAAAGAAAAGGGTAAAATAAGGGGAAGTTGATCGACTTGCGTTCGGATGAGTTTTGGTAAGTATTTTAATGTTATTCTTAAATTTTATACTTGAATACTCAATTTTTTAACAAATAACTTATTCCTTTTTTGTAGGACAAATTTTTTGAACTAAAGCGAATGCGGAATGCATGGCTGCAGAGACTGGGACACCAGTTCCGAGCGATGATGCCTTGATTTTCGAGGCTGCTGGGCGTATCAACAAAGGCCACATCTATAGATTTGGCTCACAGTCTACAACCATCGCAATAGGGAGTCAGAGCGACGACACCTCGTCATCGACACCTTCAGTTTCCTCTGTATCTGCCCCTGACTGTTTTGTTCAGACCACGAAGACATTGATGGGCTATGTGGAGCACGCTCAAGATTACTTCTCCAATCATATGGAGAATTTTGCTAGGAAGGTTGGGTGCGACCCAATCCAGCTCCAAGACTCTTTCCATTTCCCCTTATGGAGGCCGCCCCGTTTGATGTTGTATTTTGTGACCCTACTTCGAGCGATGATCCCCCCTCATATGCCCCCCTCCCCATCGCAGTTATATATGTTTTATACTTTGTATATTTTATACTTTATTTGTTTTGCATACTTTAGATATTTAATTCTTTAGTATGGATGAATTATTTTGTTTTAGTATGTTAGAATTGATGATGACTTTTGGGCTTTTGTGAATTGTTAATGTTTTAGTATGATTTTGGTTTGAATATTGTTGGTTTGGAACTTATGTAAATTGCAGGAGGATTATTAGAAAATTAAAAGAAATATTTAAAGAAATATTTTTAAAAAATATAACTTTATCGACCGAATGCTGACTGAATTCAATAGATCAATTGTTTTTTAATGTTTTTAAATTAGTTTCGTAATATTCACCGACCAATTACCCACTGGCAGACTCGGCTGGTAAAAGAATTATTTTTATTATTTTATTACAAAAAGTACCGACCGAAACAGCATTCGGTCGGTAAGTTAAGAAATTACTGGATGACATCAGTCGGTAAGTATGAAAAATTGGTCAGTAATATTTTTAGAAATTCAATTTATTTAAATTGGGGAAAAAGTTAACGACTGACTCTATTGGTCGATCAATCTAATAAATCACTTGGTAAGTTTTGGTAAATTCCTCCCCACCAACAAACACCCGATCGAGCTTCATTGGTTGGTAAATTCGAATTACCGAATGAATTGTCAGTCGATAATGGCCCTCTTTCTCGTAGTGTACACCGAAAAGTGAAATTTTTTAGGAGTAGACACCACACATCAAGTTTTTCGGCACCGTTTGCTGGGGACGTTACCATTAGGAACGCTATTTATTTGTTGCTTTAATAATTTTTCCTATTTTTTTATGTTTTTATTTTTAGTTTTTTTATTAGTTTGTACCTTTGTTGTATAATTTGTTGTATTTTTAATTCATCTTATTTCGCTTTATAGTGACCTTAGTTTTTGTTTTTGTTTTTGTTTTTATATATTTTTTTATTATTTTTTTACGTTCTCGTCTTGTATTTTCTTTGTTTTAATTTTTAAAGTATGGAAGTTAGAAATTGTTTAATTTGTTGAAACATTAGAGCATGGTTGTTTTGCTTTTATGATTTTTTTTTAGTTTTTGTTATTTTATGTCATTTCGTCTTGTTATTTTCGTACTTGTTTGGGTCATTAACAAGAGTAGGTGCGTTTTTTATTGTCATAAAACACTTGTAATGAGCCATATATGTTGTTTGTAGGGCAAAAGGTTGGAAAACGAACGAAAAGGGACGAAATTAGCGAATTCCTACAACAAACAGAATTTTTCGGAACCGGAAAGTCAAAAGTACTTTTAATCATGATATTTTGTCTTTGGTTGTTGAGTTTGTACTTTTAATCATTATTTTTCTTTTCTCATAACAACTCACCGATGGGCTATGTTTAGTTTGTTTGCTATTTTTATATTGCGTTTTTTTCTGCCAGGCATTGTTAGTTTGTTTCTTTTTTTTTTTTAGTTGCACGAGTAGTCCTTGGAGTAATTGTTGGATCCGTTTTTTTATTGCTCTCTTGGTTCCTTCTTGTGTTTTTTGTGGCTTTTGTTTTTATTCCATTGCCTTAGTTTTGTTCACCCCTACATTGAGAACAATGTCGTTTTAAGTGTGAGGGAGTGTTTAGTTATTTACTTTCTTAATTGTTTTTATTGTTTATTTTTACAAAAAGTAAAAAAATTGAAAAAATCCAAAAACTCAAAAAACTTTGAAAATTTTCGTAAAACACGCAAAAAAATTGTTTTTGTTCCTAAAGAATCGTTTTTATCATTCTTGAAAAAATTCAAAAATATTTTGCTTTTTATTTTTTACTAGATAAGCATTTAAAAAGGTGCATTTAACTTGTTAATACTTGGAATAGGCATAGTATGCAGTTAACTTCACATCTTTCTTTTGTTTATATCTTGTGAATTGATGGTTCTATGCACAGACTTTCTTTTAGGAGTAGAAATATGCTTTAAGAATCTTGTGAAATTGTCTTATACGATTTATTTTTCAAAGCATCATTTTAGAACTTACTTTTCACACCTTGAAACCCGAAATCCCATAGCATTTTATTGAAATATTATGAAGACACCAAGAACCAGTTTGAACATTTTGAAGCTCAAACAAAGCCGATAAACGAGGAGATGTAAAATCACAACAAAGATGCTAAAACAGAGCCTATCAGCGATGGTAGGCCCCTTCCCTACTGTCCTAGGTAGGTATCTGGTTAGAATGGCCAGTTTTGAAGGTTAAAATGGCCGAACCTGTCCAGTTTCTCCACCGAACTCGGACGGGTCAAGTCTACAACTTATTTTTTTTTCAATTCTAGTTATTTTTGGATTATTTCTGGTTTCTTTATTTCCAAATTTGTAATTAACTTTTATTAGAAGTTTACTAGGTATTTTTAATACTCATTATGTTTTAGAAAGAGGAATAGGTTTTCTCTATAAATACCTACTTATACCTCTTCTTGTACATAACTTTGATGAATTTTGCGGGAATTTGTGAGAGAGGATTCTGTTTGTCTCTAGGGTTCTTCACCTTTTTTAGTTAGCTTGCTAAGGGTTAATGTCCTTAGTTTGTGAACAATTATTTGTATTGGATTGTGGAATCTATGGAATCAATTGATGATCCAATTCCTTTATTTAATTGAGTCTTAGAGTTCTTGTTCTTAGATTCAATTAATCCTAGGACTTCTAGTTTGTGTAGTTGGGGCTTTAAGGCCTTAGTTTCCTCAAGGTTCTTTTTATCAATTGGGGAAGAGTAATACCTCTTATTATTATGTTTATGAGGCTTAGATCCTCTTAGATTTTCTATTGGAATATTGAAACTATAAAATCCTCAATAGAGGTTCTTCATCAAAGGAGGTGACCTTGGAAGGCGTTGAATAAAAAACTACAATCAATTGAAAATTCACATCAAAGTGGTATAAGAGAAACTTCCAAATGAAGGTCAATTTGTGTTGTAAGTAGTTTTAATTCGCTGAAAATAAGAAGAAGTACTTGATGGTCAAACAAAATTTTATGAAGATCATGCAACATCAAGTACAGAAAAATTAGATCCAAAAAATCGGATGAAACATTGATTGAATAAGTGCGAATTTGTTAATATTTTGTGATGGAGATGTTCTCATTTGAGGTAGGATTCAATTGAAATAAGGTTTACTCAATTTGGAGTTCAATTGATTGCTCAATTTAATTGAATTGTGAAATGTGTTTCGGAATTGCAACTGCAGAAAAGTGCGGTTCAATAGGAGCATATCTTATATTATACTGAATAACTTTGCATAAAATTTGTGCTTAAATTCATCTTCTTCTAGTGAGTAATCGTCCTGAATTAGTTTTATCTGATTTGGATTTGTAGTTTTCGAGCTAGGCTCATTTTAGTGACAGGGTGTCATTGTTCCTAGTTTCTGGGAAAATTTGTCTTAGTACTCTTGTGTTCTTCGTATATCTTAATTTCTATGAATTGTTTTGTTTTTTACTTCTAATTGTTTTCTTGCGTGTTTCTACTCTTTTATTGATGATCAATTATGTTTGTTGGTAATTTTCCATGGATTACATTCCTTGAAATTCTTACAGCTCAAATGTTTGAAACTTTGCCTCTTTGAACACTTATCCAACTAAGTGCATTAATTGATTTACTTGCTAGTGATTGTTGCTTTTGGTTTGAGTTGGTTAAGAAGTTTGAAGGATCTTATAGAGACTTGATTGTTGAGTGTTTGGAAAAGTCAAGAGGGAGAGCTTATCTTCATAAAAGCCGTTAAGAGTGCTAAATACGAGGGCATTGAGTGGTCATCAAAGAGTGTAAACACTTAGGGAAAGATTGGGAGGTATTTTTCTTATTTTCTAACCTTTTTGCACAGGTTTTAAATAATAAATAAATAGAGTACCATTGGTCTGATCAATCATGAAAAATGATGGAAGCAAAGAGCAAACAAGAGATTATCAATCTAAGCTTTCAAGAGATATGCATAATTTCCATCATGGTGGTGGCAACGGATTCAATGCTTATGGTGAGAACAACCATGGAAATGGAAACTTCACTTCAAGAAGACATGTGGGGATTGGTAACTTCTCTTCTAATGCAAATTCTTTTGAGCATACTAGATGATTATGGGGGTTATGAAAGAGTTAATACTAGATATGATAATTATGAGCATAGTCCTTATGATTGTTTTGAAAATTATCATCACAGTTATGGTGGCGTAGTTTACTTTGAGAGCTTATATGATGAACATGTCTATCTCGAATGCCATGTGGACAGTAAAGTTGCTATTCTTATTGTTGATGGTAGTAGTTGTGCTAATATGGCTAGTAATTACCTTGTGGAAAAGTTGAATTTGCCTCTTCTTGAACATCCTAAGCCTTACATACACTATTGGTCAAATAACAATGATAAGATCAAAGTAACTAAGCAAGTATAGGTGTCTATCTCTAAAGAAATATATAAAAATGATGTGTTATGTGATGTCGCACCCATGCAAGTGGGTCATTTATTGTTTGGAAGTCCTTGGATAAATTATAGGAAAGCTATATACAATGGGGACAAGAATTCTTACACCTTCACCAAAGATGGCAAGAGATTCATTCAAAATTCTTTGGCGCCTCACGAAATTTATGACGAGTAAAAGAAGTTGAAGAAAGGGTAAGAATATTTAGTCAATAGAAAAAGGAAAAGAGCAGCACAAAGACTAAAAGATGTGACTACAAACAACTTCCCAAGCTACTTCAAGCAGTTACAAAGGTAGAAAACTTGAAACCATCAATGATTGAAGAATTTTCAAAAGTAAATGAGTTTCCACGAGCTCAAGAGGAGTTAAAAAAAATATTGTACCACATGTTGAGGAAGAAGCATTTAAAGAGAAACCTTATTGTAACATGAGTGGAAAGAGCATTGAGATTAAAGAAAAAGAAAGAGTGGAAGAAAAACAGAGATTAGTAGAAAGATTATGTATCTCTGATTACATCTCTATCTTTTCAAAAGAGAGAGAAAATTTAGAGTGCTTAAAAGAGAAAGGAAGTGAGGTTGAGAAAAGTGAGAGAGTAAAAGAAAATGAGTGCTTCATTAAAAAACAAGAGAGCGAAAAAGAAGAGCAACAAGAAAAAGAGATAGTTGTACTTGAAAAGAGTGAGGAAGTGAATTCTATGCAAATGAAACTCTTTCTTTGTTAGTGAATCCTTATGTGTGCGGAATTTTGAAGATTCAAGCAAGGATGAAGATGGAAAGCTTGGCTACTATAACTCCTACTTGTTCTTTGAGTTTTCACTTGTTTTTATGGAAGATGGATATGAATTTTACTTTCTCAACTCTCTTGGTACTTTATTGGAATATAAATAATATATAGAGTTTAATTCCTTATCTTGTGTCATTCCTAGAGGTGATGACGATAAAAGATAATGTTGCTAATTATGCTTCTTGTATTCTAGCAATAAAAGGTAAAGAATGGAGCAAGGAGAAAGAGTTAGCACTATTTTTGAAGATTTATTAATAAGCCTATCTCTTAACCCTTCTCTTTCATTTCATGAAATTTCTTTTGTGGAATTAAAGTCTTTGTTGGTTTCTTATACTCTTCATGTGGGCATACTTGGTCATATATGTGTTATTTCTTTTCATGGGAATGCCTTTCTTCTTACGCCTTGTATGACCAAATCTCTTTCTTCCCATACTTCTCTTAAGGATTCATTGATGTATAGTGGGGCGAAATTTGGTCCTTCTTGTTATGGCTTTAGTATGTTAGATGATACTTCTTTTGTTGATCCTAACATTTTTTTGTTTTGAACTTAATTATGCTTTATTTGACATCTCACATGATGAGTATTTAGGAAAGTTTATTGAGGATGTTTATTATGCATTTCCTTTCCTTGGTGCTTTCATGAAAGATATTATGGAGTTATTCCTTTAAACTAACGTTTTCACATTTTTAGTGATCAATCTGAGTTTTCTTACAATGAGCACAAGATTTCAAGTGTTGTTAACTATTTGAACTTGTTTGAAAACACATTTGGATTCAAATTCTAACATTTTACATTTCAAGGATTTCTGGTTAAAAGGTTTTGGAATCATGGTAGAGGTAGGATTTGAACAAGTTTGCAAAGATTTCATTGTTGAGTATCTTTATTACCATATACCTTTCAAGGAGTGGTTTTTAAAGTTGTTCATTTCATTTGCTAGTCTTCAAAAGAACTCTGGTTCATTAATTTTGAAACATGAATTTGAAGGTACATTGTTTAACTATCTAATTTTTAAAGAGTTCTTTGATAAAATTGTTTCAAAGGGAAATGTGGACCATCTTGGAATTTTGAAAATTTTATGTCTATATTTTCTCTCCTTATTTCTAAAATGATGAAATTTGAGACTCATCAAGGCTATTCTATCATGCTAATGTTTTTGTGTCTATTTTGAAGGTGCTTTGGAATTATCATTACCCTTTCATGGAAAAGAGATTTCAAATGTGTGGTTTTCATGACTATTTTGAAAAGAATGTAAGTTTTCAAAATCATTTACCCTTCAAGGATTTTGATTTTAAACTTTTCTTTGCAAAATTGACAAGAAAGTTGTTTCTTAACTTGTGTTTTAAGTTTCCTTCTTAGAATTTTTGAGAAAACACCTTGTGCTTGGAGCATTGAAAGTCCTTACAACTTCTTCTTTCAACATTTGAAATCATTCCACAGAACCAGCTCTATATTTCATCATCTTTTGAAAGAAGAGATATTTCAAACTCCTGAATTTCTTTCACTTACTTTTGGAGTTTAGATATGATGAAAGCTTCTACTTTTATTTACCTTTTAAGGATGTTAGTAGTAGTTCCTTCTTGAAAGATACGTCAAAGAAGTTGTTCCTAGAAAACTTCATTTTAAAGTCCTTTTCTAAAACTTTTGACGGAACACGTCTTATTTGGAAACTTGAACTTCTACAACACTTTATGTTTTTTTCTTTTGAAAGATTTAGAAAACTTGAGTCTCCAATTTCATCGACCCTTTGAGGAATTTGTGAGAAATATTGTTGCTATGTTTGATTTACAAGATTTCTATACTTTGACTTATGCTTTCATTGGAAGAAGTCTTGTAATCTTTGAGCATTTCTTGCATAGCCCTTATTTCAGCTATCTCGCTTTTTAAGCTTATTTGATCATATATCATTTGCATATTGTTGAGGAAAGTAACCTGGTGATGAGCCCTGTTACATAAACAAAACCTCTACAAAATTATTACAAAAGCAGCGAAAGAACAGAATATAAATATTCTAATTTATTACAAATAACCGGATGATGGAACAGATAACAACTCTTAAAAATGACCCTTCAAAATCGGATGAGGTGTCTGAAAAACGGACCGCCTATTCTTCTTCAATCCAAGGTACCTATAAAAATCGGACTACAAAATTGGATGAGTAGGCAAAAAATCGGACGTGCAATTTTTCCAGCAAAAGAAAGAATCGGACGACCAACTTAAAAACCAGACGTCTATTTTCAAAACCAGACGACCAACACAGAAAAACCGAACGACCGATTTCTGTGAAAGAAAGGAACAGACCAAACGACCAGTTTTGCTGAATAAGTCAGAATCTCTATCAAACCCTCAGAATAATGGATGAGCTTCACACAATAATAATCTAATCTCGCACTCTCGGTTCTCTCCTTCACAAGCCACCCAAGCACACAGTCAACCAAGAATGGAGACTAATGGCGGCAGCAACAAAAGAATTCACAGAGAACAGGCAGTAACAGAGGAATAAAAAACTGTAGAGAAGAAGAAGAAGAAGAAGAGTGAAAATAACGTAAGCTTCAAACAAAGTTATTAGTCACCTCATCTATCAGCAATAGGATGGATAAGAGTATTTATAGAGTACCTAAGGTAGACTCATTCAAAACAGAACAACCAAGAACCTGGAAGGCTCATTCAAAAGACCAACAACTAAGTCACCTGGGGAAGACATAGTAAAGTAGATTTGGCTATTTACCAGCCCGACCCACCTGGCATCTTGGGGTAAAAGTAAACTCATCCTATTTGGGTTGTGAGGTTCAGTCCACCTCATCATAGGATACAAGAACATGGGCTGAGAACGAAAAAGAAGAAAAAAATGTGTGAACAAAGGTCTAACTGGACTACACATATCATAGACCTTTCAAAAAAGTTATAGACATCTTGCTTCTCTTGTTATTTACATGACCATTTGACTTATTTGTCTAGTTCTTGAGTTCTTTAGAAATAGTGATCATACTATGGTTCATTTGAAAATTATATTTCCAATGAATGTCTACCTTTCGTTCTTAAATGAACGTGTGAATTCAAGGACAAATTCTTTTTAAGAGAAGGGATATGATATGACCATGAATGTGAATGAATTCTTAGAATATTTAAGTCAGGAGTTAAAGCTAGAAGATTGGTCAAAATGGAGATAAACTGGAATTTCTGGACCAGTTTTGGAAGAACTCTATTTTGGGGCTTTTAATGACTTCAAATGAACAAGTGATCTCATGAATATTGTAGGAGGCTTCTAGAGGTTTCTAGAAAGATATACCTCATGCATAGATGTGTTCATTTGTATATCCTACGACCAGTCTTAACCCGAACATTCTACTTTCGATTGCAGAGATGATACATTCCGATAAAATGGCCATAACTTTCTCTATAACAGTCAAATTGAGAAGATTCAAGATTCATTAGAAATATTAGAAAATGCTCTAAAAGTTTTCTAAAGACACCAAGAATCATTTTGAAGGTCAAACAAAGCCAATAACTGAGGAGTTATAAAATCACAGAAGAAAGGCTAAAACATTGCTTACCAATGACGGTAGGCCCCCACCCTACCATCATGGGTAGGTCTCTAATTAGAATAGCCAGTTTTGAAGGTTAAATGGCCAAACGTAGCCACCTTCTCGACCGGAACTGGCCGGGTCAAGTCTACAACTTATTTTTGGTCAATTCTAGTTATTTTTGGATTAATTCTTTGTTTTTTTATCTCCAAATTTGTAATTAACTTGTATTAGAAGATTAATTAGGTATTTTTTATACTTATTAGGTTTTAGGAAGCGGAGTAGGTTTTCTCTATAAATACCTACTTATGCCTCCTCTTTCTAAACAACTTTGATGAATTTTGCTGAAATTTGTGAGAGAGAATTCTCTTTGTCTCTATGATTCTTTACTGTTTTTAGTTAGCTTGCTAAGGGTTAATGTCCTTGGTTTGTGAACAATTGTTTGCCTTAGATTGTGGAATCTATGGAATCAATTGATCATCCAATCCCTTTCTTTAATTGAGTCTTATAATTCTTATTTTTAGATTCAATTAATCTTGGGTCTTATAGTTTGTGTAGTTGGGTTTTGAGGCCTTAGTTTCCTCAAAGTTCTTTCTATCAAATTGAGAAAGAGTTTTACCTCTCAATATTGGGTTTATGAGACTTAGATCCTCTTAGGTTTTCTATTGGAGTGTTGGAAACCACAAAATTCTCAATAGAGGTTCTTCATCAAAAGAGGTAATCTTAGGAAGCTGTTGAATCAAAAACTTCAATCAATTGAAGATTTACATCACTTTTTTTAAATCTAGGGCAAATTTAATTCGATCTCTATACTACCCCTAGTAGTTTACTTTTACCCTCCTTCGAAGAACCAAATTTCACGCTCTCTCAATTCCTCTTTTTCCCCTCTCTCTCACACTGTTGATGTTCATCCTCTCTCTTTCTCTAATTTGCCCTCCAATGTTGCCGACCTCCATACTGCTCACCTAGATACTTCAACAATTAGATTGTCCTTTTAAAATATTTTTTAATCTTATGAATCTTTTTTTAATTAAAGTAGCTTTTGATCACATAGTTATTATTTAGGCTTCAGATATTGAATGTCTTTTCTTTCATTTTTCCTGAATTAAATATGCACCAGGGGGGGAGGGAGAGCTAATGATAGTTAACTAAGAGAAAGGTTTGGATGAATTGGGGATGAGTATTGAATGCAAGAATCAATTGGGAGAATTTGTTTGCCAGTTTTGTATGATGTAGACCCATCAGTATTGAGGAAAATGGAAGTTTTAGAAAATTCTTTGCCAAATTGAAATAGATTTGGAAGATATAGCAAAAGGTGGAAAGGTGCTCTTCTTGGAAGTGAATTTATCATGCTGGGATATTCCCAACAATGCCAATGCGTAAAATTGCAAAGCGAAGGGAAGAGATTGATCACAAATTTGTAGTACGGTTTTGAAAGTTGAAACTACAAAGAGAGAGAGAGAGAAAGAGAGGAGGAACATATCTAAAATGAGAGAGATAAGAGAGAGGGTGATGCACTGTTGTGGGTATAGAGATCGGACCCGTGATTTTTTTTTTTTTTTTTTTATTAAGAGGGGATAAATAAAGGAGGTGTATCTATAAAGGGTATGATGGAAATTTTGCAAATATTTGCCCTCAACTCAAAATTTTGGCCCTAGATATATCACCTTCCTTTGCCTTTTTTGTGATTCTGAGCTATTTTGTAATTTTCATAAAGTTTGGGGGTTAGTTTTGTAATTTTTGAAATCTTTGTTTTTCCAAGGAATTCCGTTAGAATTACTTTCCAAGATAATTTGACGATGATGGACCAAAGATGGAAACCATGAAGATGAACTCGAAGTCCTTTTCTGGCTTTCCTAGTATAATTTGTTCTATATTTTCATTAGGTAAATTTTTTGTCACAACTTTTGGTGATTTATTGCTTTCTATATATGATATGAACCGTTTTAGAAAGTACCACCTTTAGGAGAGAAACATATTTGTTTATCTATATCGCTTTCTTTCCTTGTTTTTGTTGGTCACATACGAACAATAAACTATAAAAAAAACATAGTGTTCATATTTATCGTTATATCCTATGTTTATAATTGTCTTGTTTATTTCCAACATATGGACAACATACAAAAACGATTTTCTTAAGAAAGCTTATTTATATAGAAGGGTATTTTATTTTTCTCAAAGGGTGTTATCCTTGAATTAAAAAAATAATAATAATAATAACCTTTAATCATTAGATCTCCAAGTTTTTAGAAAATGGACGTTTTCTGATTGAGTGGGAGAGGGACCTAAGATCTCGCAGCTTCCACTATTGGTTCAAGTAGTTGGTTAGGGTGTCCTCACATCACCCTAAGTGTGACCCCCAGGACGTATATGTTAATATTTTGACATATGGCCTAACTTTTTTTCGGTCCGCAATGCTTTTTTGGGCCTAAGATTTTTTTCTATTTTTTGGGGCATATTACCTATTTAAACTGAGCTAGACTACTGGTTGTTTTCTTTTGGTTTAAGCATAGTCATTCAGATAGCTGACCCAAAATTTTAATTAAAAAAAAAAAAAAAACCCAAAATTCTAATGGCCTAGTTCTTTTTTCGGCCTATAAATTTATTATGTGTAAATGGTCCTAGTGACAACTTCAACAAATAATTTAAGAGTTTACTCTTTTTCCAATTTGGGCCAATAATCCATTCATATAAATAATTCAAAATTTTATTTCTTGTTAAATATATATTTTTCTCCTTTTCTTTTTTTTTTCTTAAAACTAATGTCTATTAAAATATGTACTACTAAAAAAACTAATATTACCTACCAACGATTTTCAATATATAAATACTGTACGAAAGAAAATAGGTCGGTAATATTCAAAAGTTACAGATCGATTTAAATTCGATCAGTAATTCATTGGTAATTTCGATCGATAATTTAATTTTTTTTAATCTTTTGTTCTTTATATTTTAAAATTTACTCTACATATATATACACACATATACATATATATACAATATACATGTATACATCTATACATATATACATATATACATATCTATACAGATATATACATATATATATATATATATGTGTGTGTGAGTTTTCTTGCACAAGTTAGAATAACAACTTCAATAGAGCAACTTGTTATAACTGTGACCTCTAATTTTTGGAGGTCACGGGTTCATTAAACCTCCTCTAAGGCAAATCTCAATATTTAAATTCAATATGGTCACGGGACGAGTTAACTCCACGAATCGCGTTGGGTGGGGTGGACCCGGTCTTTTCTTTTATAATTTTTTTTTAATTTGAAAAACAAACTACAGACCAAACATCGGTCGGTAACTTTAAAATATCCGTCGGTAATGATTACTTACCTACTAAAAAATCCGTCCCAAATTACCGGTCAATGTTTACTGACGGATCTTGACAAGTTGGTGAATGACACTTACCAACCTATCACCGACCGAATTATCGATCGATAAATCTAATTGTCTTTATATTTTTCCGTACTTGCTAATTGGATCAATAGCCGACAATTTATTATTTTCTTTTACGATTGGCTAAATCCATAGCTCAAAAAAATTATGTGTTCGTGTATTTGTACAAATAATATGATAATTATATATTTCTATTAAAAATATATTGGTATTTTTAAATAATGAAATCATATGTTAAGTGACAACAAATATGTTGATACATTTTATGACAAAATCATATTCTCACCTAACACAACATCGAATATATTTTGAAATTTCCCCACAAAAAATACATATTTTGTTATTGGGAAGAATAATAATTTTCATAACTTAGTTTAGTGACAATAGCTAATGTTGTTACTATTGGCATTTCCGTATTTCAAAATAATTTAATGTGCAGCCTTTAGTGACAAGACTTTTTGACAACTATCTTTGTTTTTGCTAAAATTCAATTTGGTTCATGTATTAGTGGTAATTTATAATTTTGTTTCTAATATCGTGACTTTGTGACAACAATCATTGTGTTTACTAAAGTTCATTTTGGTTCATGTATTAATGACAATTTACACTAAAAAAAAAAGAAGATAATTACCAACCAAAGAATCAGTTGGTAATCGGTCGGTATTCAATATTTACCAACCGATTATCGACCAACTAGATAACACAGTGATTCTTAGTCAGTAACTATCTGTGACCGAATATATGGTTAGTCGGTAACTTTTATCGACCGAAGTTCACGAGTTATTGATCGAATTATAGTCGGTAACTTTAATTTTCTCATTTAAAATAATCGATTTACAAAAACAACCCACCGACCGATTTTTCCGTCAGTCTTTTTTATTTACCGATCAAATTTCAGTTGGTATTTTTTATTTACCGACCGAATTTCGATCGGTAACTTTATTTATTTTTATTTTTCAATAATAGTTACTGACCGATTTTCAGTCGGTATCGGTCGATAACTTTTAAATTATTTTTTAATATTTTATTTACAATTATAATAAACTACCTGAAATTAAAACCAACAATAGCAACAAACAATATAAAATGAATACAATCAATGTATAATCTTCTCACAATATGATAATAACAAAAATTCTAAAAATAAATAATATATAGATATCAAATATGAACTAAAGCAAATCTACCATACATAATATATAAATATTAAATACGAAACGAAATAAGTAATGAAACAAATACTCTAAATATCAAACTACTACATAGGTAGAAGTGGGCCAGATGACGAGGGAGGAGCAGTTAGTGGCTGAGGAATATCTGGGTCAAACATCGAAGGGAAAGGAGGGAACAGAGTGGGTATCGAATCCAACTGCACACCACACTGAGAGGCAAACGAGGTCAAGAAGCCGGTGAACTTGTCTAGTGCCTGCTGCATGTATCCCCACAACCTCTTCTCTCTCGCGATGCAGGCATCGTGGTCAGCCACAGAAGATACCGACGGAACCAATAATGTGCTGTTGTAGCCTCCCTGTCGCTCGACGGTGATGGCTGCAGCTTGTGAACAAAAACCATAGACATGGCCCTTGTTGCTGCCACCGCCAGCCTCAAACATCAACTGCTCGTCATTCGGTATGGGTGAGCCAGTCTCGACGTTAAAGCGCTCTACATTCGCCTTTAGCTCCTAATATTCCTCCTACAAGAAAGACATTAATAAGTTATTGTTAAGTAATATACAAAAGAGTAATAAACGATAATATAACATTAAACTAAAACTATTAAATTACTTTACCCAAAATTCCTCAGATCACTTGTCGACTCACTGCCCATTTGCTGATACAGTAGGACATACAACTCTGATTTTGCAAATGCCTCGCCCATTATCTCCCACTGCAAATATTTAAAGGATAAATGAAATATTAAATATCAAGAAATTTAAAAGAACTACAAGTTATAAGAAAAATATCGTTGTAAGTTAAGAAATATAATAATTAAATATGGAAAATATGTAATTGACTTACCCACTCAATGAATGACCTAGACCCGCCGATGTGCTTGCCTAGCCCCCTGGCCACCATGTCCCTGTAGACGGTTCGTCTGCGCCTCCTCCCGCTTCTTCTTGAAAGCATCCGAGCTCCATATATCATAGAGACTCGTGTACCGTACAGTAGTCATCCATTCAGACCTATACTCGTCCGCTCGTATCTCGTACATCAAGTCCTTGTAACGTAATGAGGTTCGTTTCTTCCAAGCGTCCCATATAGCACGCTCATGCAACAGGTCCCATCAATACTTTTTCTGCAACAACACATACTTTGTTAATGAATGTAAACTTATATATTTAAAAGTTCCTATAATGACAGTTATTTAAACACTAACCCTGAACTCTGTATACCACAAGTTCTTTATTCTGTCCGGGATTATCCCAAAACTTGCATGAGCCTAAACAAAGTGCTCTTTCGTGATTTCAATAATTGACTTTACACAAGCCAATTGCTTATTGAAGCTGTGCAAATATTCAAAAGAAAATAGTGACATTTAGGATTTAACATTCAAAAGAAAAACCCTAAACCCTGATCAAATCTCTGAACAAAACTTAAGATTTTAACATTAAAATAGTGGCGTTTAAGTTTTGAAAATATTTTGACAGAATTTCCCTCATAAAATAAATGATTCCTAGACAAAAAAAATAACAACACAGAGCAATTCAGTGTATAATAAAGATTTAAGAGTTCGGGCTTCCCCATAAAGTTTGAACACAACAATTTCATAAGCAATTCCATACTTGTTTGTATATAGGTTATATAATGATCTATTTTTTCTACGTCATGTACCTATCAGCGGTCGATGAGATAAGGATGCGAGAGTCAACAGCACCCTGCACAAGTGGGGCCGGTGGACGTGTTAATGGTGAAGAGGCAGGCCTCAATGAAGTCCCCATAGTAGATAATGAAGAAGAAGGAGTAGAAATGGGCGCAAGACTCAAATACATAAACTGTGGAAATAGAGTCAAGGTCACCGGAGGTGTAGACACCCCCGGAGGAATAGAAGCCGATGCCAGATGTATAGACATCATAGCCGGTGAAGCAGATGTCTCCGGATGAATAGAAGCCAATATTGGAGGTGTAGACACTGTAGCCGGACCAGTAGACGTCTCTGGGTGAGCCCTCTTCTTCTTACTCCCACGTACCATCTGTAATATAAAAGATTAAAAAAATTTAAAAAGTTACTTTTAACTCACGTAAAAGAAAAACTTATGGATCCAATGCTATTTACAAATAAAGTTTAGGGTTTAGGGTAAAAACCCTGATTTATAAAAATGCAACTTCACATCATCTTCTTTAAGACACATTTTATTCTTGCACTTTGCACATGGACACCATAACTCATTAGTTTTACCAAGACCGTAATTAAGACACCAATTTTAAGCTTCACACCTAGTTGAAACTTGCTACTAATCCCCAAAACCCTAGGCACGGTTCTTCTATACATCTAACTATGATAAACCCTATAACTTCACTAAACAAAACACATTCCTTTAAAGTTAAAATTCATTATTCATTTAAAGTTATATGAAATATTTAGAGTTTAGAGACTTCTCTAGTCATTTGAGTGCTACATTTACATCAAAATTTTTTAGAGATTAAGATTTTAAGGGTTTTACATATAGACTTATAGATTAAGATTTTTACGTAAAAACTTATAGCTTACCAAAACGTCTGTTTATGTTGACTTCTAAAAGAAGAAGTCGCTTTTCATACATTATGATTGGATTAATTCTAAAAGAAGTAATAGTTAACTATTATATAATATTTTAAAAAATTTTGACAGTCTCCTTTGTAAAATAGATATTTTCTTGCCACAATGACCATTCAAAAGGCAACATTCAAAATAATTTAAAGAGTGCGTCTCCCCCATAAAAAATTTAAATAAAGAGTCTGGGCTCCCCATAAATAATTTCAATTTTAAACTTTTATTTACAAACAATGAACAGTTTACAAATCATAAGAATGCTTAAAAACTATCACTTTCGCATTTTTTGCAAACTATCAAGATTAAACCATGAACTTTATTGATTTATAATATGAAGATCAAAAGTCATATTAAAACCTAATCTTTAAAGATTAAATATGCCACAACTTAGAGATTAAGAGTTATGAATTTTACTTCTCTCGAAAGTAATAAATTGCACTTAATTTTGAAAATGTGCATGAAATAAAGAATCAAAATCATTATTATTTAATTAAAAGAAAACTAAAAAAGCAGTTAAAAACATTATATTAAAAATTTTATGGACAAAATGGTATTCAAGTAAAGAGGCAGCAATCCATGTCCCACCACTATGTTGCAAGAAGAAAACTTTGTCCAACATGTTGTCCAAATCCACCTAAAGGTATCTATTAAATGGTCCAAATTTTGCAATTGTCGGTCCATTAAAAGGGTAAAAAAGCCAAAAAATAATATCACTAAATGTATCACCAAAATTGGTTTTCACGTGGATATAGGATTCAAAGCTATGTAAATTACCTTTCTTGAGTTTTTCACTTTCTTTTTTATCGAAAGGAAGGTCTATCCAATATGTTTCATCAGCTAATCCACCTTGAGGAAGATTTGAGCCATTATAATTGATTGAAACAGGTTTTGAATTTCGGCCCTTTTGGTATAATTTTGCACCATTTGCAAAAAATCAATTGATTGAAGAAGGTAAATTTCTTTAATGGTGTAAGAATATTTTTGGAGAATATTCTTTAATCAAGGCTATAATTTGTAACAAATTTGGCATGGAAGAAAAAAGGTTCATTTCCTTGTTTTTTAAATAAGAAAGTGGTAATTGAGCATAATTCATAGAATCCTCAACGAAAATTAACCCAAATTCCCCAACTAACAGGCCTTGACCTTGTGTCTCTTTATCATATATGGACATAAACTATATACTTGAAATCCATAAGCATTTTTATTTTTTCCTTCACCCCATATCTAATTTTCGATTTCACGATCATCTGTTAACTCTTTTTAGATGCACCTGATTTTATCGAGGAATGGTTTCTCTGGCAAGTTGGTGACAACATGGGTTAAAGCTTCATAACCATCAAGTGGAATTGGAAACCAAATGTAGCCATGGCCTAAATCTTGTTTGGTTATTGAAAATTGACTGCTCCAAAACTAATGTATAATCAATTGGCTTCTTTAAAATCAACCAAACCACCCAATATTATTATTTTATGCCTTCTCATCTCAAAGAGAAGCTACAAATACTTAACTAGTATCGGTTCATCATTCATGCTTTAAATTTTAATGAACCCTTTCTTTCCACTCCTCACAATGACACCAAACTATAGAGGCAATTAATCCAGCAAAATCAACATTACAAATACACAAAGTGAGTAGAGAAAAATCATTTACTGCTCCAGAGTCACAGAGGCATGGAAAAAGACAGTTAATAATCCAAATTAGACTTTAAAAAATTTTGACTAGCCTTATAAATAGGTTGCTTTATCTGTCATTTGTCATATTTTCTTCTCTTTTATAATTACATATTTCAATTGTATCAATACAAGTCCGTAGAGTTTTAGGAAGAAGAAAAGCACATAAGAATTAATCATCTTATGAATCAAGCACTAGAACGAAAATCGTTAATCCATAGAAACTGAGAGAAAACTTAAAGGATTCTTTAATGTATTGTTTTGTTGATGCTTAAAAGTGAAAAGCAAAATTAGAAGCCAATAAATGTGTTTCTTTTTTCTTTTTCTGAGCATGATATATTTCCAAATATATGATTTAATATATTATTACTAAATTGCTAAACCTATAAGGAATTTGGCTAAATAAGTTCATCGATTTCGATAAAAAAAAAAATTATAAACTATGAAAGATAATGATTTTAATTCTTAATTCCCTTCTTTGCTATTCGTTTGGCTGATTATTGTCTTGAATATAATTAACAAAACTGTCTTAAACATTGACAATTTATGACTTATTATGATTGTGGACCGAGAGAGAGAGAGAGAGAGAGAGAGAGAGAGAGAGAGAGAGAGAGAGAGAGAGAGAGAGAGAGAGAGAGAACAATTGAAAAAAAAAACTTTTTTAACTTTCATGGACAATCTAAGAAAGCTCACTCAAATTGAAAAAAAAAGTTAATTTACAATACACAACTTACATTAACCAAAACAAAGTTAAGCAGCTGCCAAATGCTATTGGCAAGTCTAAACAACAATCAGAGTGAAAACAAAATTCGGTCTTTTTTTTCCTTAACAAATTCTAATAAACGTATTGACTTAAAAAACAAAAGTATATGCCATTCAGCTCTTTGATTTGGATTTCTTAACAAGCCAACCTCGATCTATAATAGAGTCAGTTTTGGAACTCCACAATGATATTCAATAGCTTTAAAGGAAATAATTTAGACAAATAAAATTTATAAGGAGTTTAAAGGAAGAAAGAATACATACCTGTACCTTTTTAAGCATCAAACTTCAAACTTCAAAGGAGAGGAAGAGGAAGATAGAGACAGCATGGTTGCTAGAGTCGAGCTTCTAAGATGGAGAAAAAGGTTCAAGCTACAAGGAAGCATGGAGAGGGGAGAACATAAGGGAAAGGAGAACAAACCTGGGGTGGCTGTGCGGCAATGTAGCAGTGGATGGCGTGCAGGTGCAGGAGATTACATCAGAAGGAGGAGGGAAGCAGAGGGAATGAGAGGGAGGGGTGAGGGTTACTGGAGCTATAGGGCGTTTAAATGGGACTGGGGAATTTTGTCTGAATTTTTCTATAAAAAATTTCACTTTATCGACCCATTAGCAATTGCCAAATTGGTCAATAGCTTATTTAGGTGGAGTTACTGACTGAATTGTCTCAATGAGTTTGGTAACTTTTTTTAATTACCGACTGATTACCAATCAGTCGATAAGTTTGATCGCCAAAACCCGGTTTTGGATATTGTTATAATTTTATTTCTAATTCTTACCTTTAGTGACAAAATTTGTTTCGTCACACACACATCTCTCTCTCTCTCTCTCTCTCTCTCTCTCTCTCTCTCTCTCTCTCTCTCTCTCTCTCTCTCTCTCTCTCTATATATATATATATATATACACAGTGGCAGAACCAAGACTCGAGCACTGGGAGGGATGACTCTAGGGTAAGAAACATTAGGTTGACCACGACGATATAGCCACACCTCGGTGGTGATCGTTTGAGAGAAGAATGGTCTAAGTTGTTACCCACGAGTGGCAAAAGATTTTTTAAAACAAAAATCAAAGTAAAAAAGCTTCACTTTGAAATTTTTCTTTTAAAAAAATTATATTTTGCAAAAGGTCTAACAGTTGACTACTGGACTCTAATTTCTTGTTTTTTTAGATATCCTCACTAACATTCTTTATAAATCTGCCTTTCAAGTCAAAAAAATTTAGAATTTCATAAAATTAAGAAATATAATAAGGTTGAACTAGAATAAAGTAGAGCAAAAAGGAGCTTGTGAAAATAGTATCATGCATGTGCATTCACATACAAACAGATATTAAAAAATTAAAATTTGAAATAAATAAAAGGATAAAAAAGAATTAAAACCTTAACGTTTTGTTTTAAAAAAAAAATTATTGAAGGGACTTAAGCTATAATTATAAAAAATATTACATAGGGCCGTGTATAAATTCCACCAATGTGTCTATATATATATATATATATATAAATATATGAAGGAGTGGATCGGAGTATTAACTCTTAGAATAATGTCAACCTCAAAGGAAATATAATTTTCAAGGAAAATATTAATCAACAAAAATAACTTGGTTTCTAAGACTATATTTTTTGGTGTGCTCATGCTTTTAATTTAGATTTGACAAATTTATTACCGTTAATCCGTCAAAAATTAAATAAAAAAAAAAGAATAGATTGGAGCATAGAAGTCATATTTAATTCGTTATTATAAAAGTATTTCTCCTCACAAATAAATAAGGGTTAGAATGATTATGAGCTTTCCTTACGCTTTCCAAGATGACACTTAAGCCATGTCAAGGAAAGAAAATTTCAAAGAAATTGAAAGATGAAAGTTCAAATGAACAACCTCAATCTAGAACTGGTTCTGGTGATAGCAACAAATTTGGAAAAGGATATCTCAAAACTAATGATGAAAAAGGCAAAAGCAGCGTAGGAAGAACATCAAAGCCTCCCACTAATCCCTCGTCAAATTATTCAGTTTCCAACTATTACAGAGTAGGACTTGATAAAGAATTTTCAGGCATTATGAACACGACATGTTAGAATTTGGACTTGGACCTAACTCACCCCAAAAGGTACCTCAAGAGAAGGAGGATTGCCCAAGTTTAAGGGTTCATTAATTCTTTAATTAGCCTATATGGGATTCTCAACAAACCCCCTCACGCCCAGGCTGATCATTTTGGTGCGTGGAATTTTGCAGGATTGGACATCTGCACGGGTGGCCTAACAACTGGCTCTGATACCATGAAAGTTTCCAGTGGGGAAAACAATCTTATGTTTTGTCTCATTAGTATGAAATATTGTACATTATATAGATTGTCTATGTGACAAATCCTAAATAGATTATGAGTAGGAAACCTAACTAATTACAACTAGGTAACTAAAACATAATTATACATAGTTTAGGATTTATAATAATAATCCTATTTTAATTACATGTCAATCCTTAACGCTACCCCTCAAGTTGGAGCATGAAGGTCAGAATGCCCAACTTGGAAGCTAAATGATGAAAATGTGTCGGATGATGAGCTTTAGTGAGAATATCGACTGGCTGAACCTCACTGCGAATATAGGCGGGGAAAATAAAACCGTCTTGGAAAGCATCACGAATAAAATGACAATCGATTTCAATATATTTAGTGCGTTCATGGAAAACATGATTTTCAGCTATATGAAGAGCAGACTGATTATCACAATGTAATGGAATTGGGCGGGTGACAAGAACATGAAGATCACGCAGTAGAATAGATAACCATTTTAGTTCACATAAAGTCATTGCCATAGAACGATATTCAGCTTCGGCAGATGAACGAGAAACAGTATGTTGTTTCGTTGTCTTCCAGGAAATAGGAGACCCACCAAGGGAGATAAAATAGCCAGTGAGAGATCGTCAAGTTATCTGGCAGGTAGCCCAATCTGAGTCACAATATGCAGTCAATAAAAGTGGAGAGTTAGATTTAAAAAGAATGCCACGACCAGGACTCCCTTTCAGATATTGGACAACTCGGATAGCAGCATCCCAATGAGCACGACGAGGGGCGTGCATAAATTGAGCAAATGTATGTACGGCGTAGGCGAGTTCAAGTCGAGTGAGGGTGAGATACATCAACTTGCCTATGAGTCTGTGTTAGCGATCTGGGTTATCAAACAAAGATCCAAAAGCTTTTGCCAACTGATGATTAGGTTCCACAGGAGTAGATGTTGGTTTAGCTCCTAATAAACCCATTTCAGAGAGAATTTCCAATGTGTACTTTCTTTGACATAAAAATAAACCGTGGGGTTTCTTGTAATTTCTATTCCCAAAAAATATTTGAGAGGACCCAAGTCCTTCATGTGAAAGCATTTATGCAATGAAGCTTGAATTTCTCGAGATTCGATAGCGAATTTCCATTAATGAGTAAATCATCCACATAAATAAGAACACATAAATAAATATTCTCTTGAGAGTATGTGAAGAGAGAATAATCTGCATAAGACTGAGAAAAACCATACCTACGAAGAGCGGTAGTGAGTTTTGAAAACCAACACCGAGGGGCTTGGTGAAGACCGTATAAAGATTTTTCAAGCGACAGACTTGTCCTCGGAAAGAGGTGCGAAAACTGGGTGGTGGTCACATATAGACTTCTTCCTGTAAATCTCCATGGAGAAATGCGTTGTGGACATCCATTTGATGGATAGGCCAGTTGCGAGCAGTGGCAACGAAAAGTAAGGTGCGAACGGTGACCATTTTAGCAACTGGAGCAAAGGTGTCTGTGAAGTCAATACCTGCCATTTGTGTATTTCCTAAAATCACCAAGCGGGTTTTATATCACTCGATGGTGCCATCTGCTTTGTACTTAATACAGAAGATCCATTTACTCCCCAGAGCACGTTTTCCAGGAGGCAAGGATGTTAAAGATCACATGTTATTTAGTTCAAGTGCATCAATCTCTTGGTGCATAGCGGTGCGCCAAAGTGGATTAGAAACTGCTTCAGAATAGGTGGTGGGCTTGGATTCCGTGGCTATAGATGCTAAAAAGTGCCTGTGTGAATTAGAAAATTTGATATAGTCTACAAATTGTGTTATTGGATAAAGGGACGTACCTAAGAGGTCCGAAGTGGGTGAGAGAGCAGAGTAGGAATGGGATATAGAAGACTTCCATATGGCGTTGCAATCATAATCTCAGAGCCGAGCCGGAATATTTTTAATTCGAGTGCTTCATCTAGATGCATTAGTGGGCTAATTTTCTTATGTCAATTTGGTATTAATTTCTTCCTGCTTTGGACTGTGTGCAAGACTGAGGGTGACTGGGCCACAATTTGGTTATGTGCTTGTTATGCTATAAGAGGGTGTCCCAGTTGGGCTGCGGGAAGGACTTCTGGTGGCTGGGTCTTGGGAGGAGGGCTGCTACTGTTTTGGGCTGAAGGTGAGGTCGCTGGACCGAATGAAGTTGGGCCGCGTGAAGAGTGTTGCCGGCCAGCGCTAGAAGCTGGAGTATCTGCAGGTGGGCTGCACAAAACTGGGCCGCGAAAAGGGGCTGCTGGTGGGCCGTGGGAAAGGGCTATTGGATCTGGGTTGGGTATTTGTTGTTGGGTAGGTGGTCTGCTCAGATTTGGGCTGCGGGAAGGGGCTGGTAGATCTGGGGCTGCTGGTGGGCCGTGGGAAGGGATTATTGGATCTGGGCTGGGTATTTGGTGTTAGGTAGGTGGGCTGCTCAGATTTGGGCTGCGGGAAGGGGCTGGTGGATCTCCCCCTATCTTGCATAATATGTTGTTTTGAGCCTAAAACTTGTTCTCCAAAATTGTAAAATTATGCAAAGTCTGTAGGAATTATTGAAATGTCTGATTTTTCTTGGAATGGAAATCTTGTTTCATTAAAAATCACATCTCGGGACACAAGGAATTTTTCTGTTTGTAAGTTATAAAATCTCCATCCTTTCTTATGAAGGGGGGGGTAGCCAAGAAAAACACATGATCGGCTGCGGGCGAAATTTATCTTTGGGTGGATCGTGGTCATGAACATAAGCTAAGCACCCAAAGCTTTTAATGTGAGAATATGATGGCTTCTTTCTGTATAGAAACTTATAAGGAGTCTTACCGTATAACAACTTTGAGGGAGTTCGATTGATGAGATACCTAGCCGTCAAAACACATTCTCCCCAAAATTTTATAGGCAAATTAGCTTGAAACTGCAAGGCCCGAGCTACATTTAAAATATGTCAATCCTTCCATTTTGTTGTAGTGTGCCAACAATAGTGGTTTGGTGGATTATGCCATGGGTAGCATCCGACTTTAAAGGTGCAAATTCTGTCCCATTATCACTACGGACTATCTTGACAGTTTTGTGAAATTGTGTTTTGATCATGGCAAAGTAATCTTGAAGAATAGACGCAACTTCACTTTTCTCTGACAGTAGATATATCCCATTAATAAATTGCTTTCTAACTTAACAATAAAATGTATAGGTGGCTGCTGACATTAATAAGCGTAATTGGAGCATGCATGGGCCTCCACATAGATGTGGTATAACAGCTTTTGCAATCATTAGAAAGGAAGTAAATTTCAATAAGTTATATAAATCATGCTTCAATTTATTTATGTAGTAAAATGACAAAAAATAGTGGACTTTCTTCTTATTAGATTCAAGAAGAAGGGGAGGAAACATATATGCTTTCTGTGTAGATTAGAACAAGAACAGATGTAAATAGAGTTCTTGTTAGTGAGGAAGCAACAAATGTCATAGTATGATTTCTTCTTTTTTACCACATGAATGAATTTAGCACTAAACATTTGGTGTTTGTTTTAGCCACTTTACCTTTTATTTCTTTATTTCTCTTAATCATACGTATTCACATAAAATTCAATGAAAGTGAGGCTTAAGGAATTCTCTCCTGAGGAGCAAACAATTGCACTTAGAACCGCATTTTCAAAGAGTTTATGGGACCTGAGGGACATGGATATGTGAGAACAATGGGATCAGGTCCAACTCCCTCACATGTGTTTGGGAAAGCAAGTATATCTCAAACTCCGATTGATGAGTCTATAATATCTTTAAAGCTTGAAAGTTTGGTAAAGGAAAAGATGGAATCCATGGTGTCGACCATGCAGTCTGAAATTGATAATCTTAAAAATCGTTTGGAGGAGATGGTTGGTTTAATGGAAAAATCTCAAAGCATATCTTGCACTAATTGTGCCCATCAAGTTATTGTCTCTATCTCTTATTTGTTGCCTTTAATGTTTTCTTCTTTTAATTTCTAAATAATTACTTTTTTATTTCTTTATTTATGTTTTCATTAGGTAGTTGATGCTTCAAGTTCGCCAAATTTAAATACAAACTTGAATGGCTATAATGTTTCTCATGAGGCACATGGCACTGCAGAAGATGTGGTATTTATGGTACAAAATACTTACAGAGTTTACATATTATAGTAATGCATATTGGTACTGGTATTATGATTATGATCTTCTAAGTCAATATTTAATAGGTGGTTTTTTACAGCTTTGTTCATTGAGTTCTAATAGTAATGTTAATGGTGCTGGTATTCTGATTTTAATCTTTTGAATAATATTATTTTTGGTGATTGTTTATGGCCTTGTTATTTGAGTTCTTATAAGCTAATTTTCATGGTTAAAAATCAAGGCATTGTGATCCTTGATTTCTATTTTTTGTCACAGATTCTTTTGTCTCTATTATGCACTTAGATAAACTTTTTATATATATTTTGGGGGATCAGGATAGATGGAGCCATGGCATATTAATTTATGTCTAGTTGTCAAAAGACTGAGGTTGATATCTCTTTGAATATGGCCTTGAATTTCAGCAAATATTCGTACTGTGTCTTGATAGAAACTAAATCTGTTTTTCATCAGTTTTGTGTAGAGATGAGTCCTACTTGTTGTAACTTGTGTGTTTTCATAGAGAACTTTCAAACTTGGTAATTGATATGCAGCTAGCTTTTCTTGAATTTCTTACTTTGTCATCTCATTCTTAAAGCCCTATGTGCTTTGTTTTCTGTGGGCACACAATTGAATTAGATATTGTTATTGTTTCATGCATGTAACTATTTCATTCATGTTCTTGGTCTAATGACATTTGTATTCTTTTCTTTGCACTCATGTTGGTGAAACAAATTATTCTTTTGGAAAGAGGAAGCTGATGGATGATATGTTGGTTTATTTCCATGTCTACTCCTATGTTTTTGTTTGGCTCCATAAATATTTGTTTATTACTATTGCAGCATGCATGGATTCACTCACTGATTTCCTACGATTAGTATGACACCACATTCTTGGCTGTTATCATATAAACTAGAGTTAGTTATATATGGTCAACTAAAATCCAACATAATCCTCTCGGGCTATCCTCTATTGTGTTTAGATAGTTAAAGTAGGACTTACAAGAAATATAAGAAACTAATTTACATATTTATTTGAATTCACTCACCGACTACTCATTGTTGTTTATCTTGTGGTGTTTGGTTCTCAGTTGATCGTGTTTATATCTTATAGTGTTTTGGTTTTCCCTTATGATAATTTATTTTGAGTTGTTTATTTTTATCTTTAATTACAAATAAAGAATGAAATGATGTATTTCAATTTTATTTTTGTTGTACATGATGAAGAAGATGATATGTAGTCTTGCTTGGTTTGAGGATTTTGATTTATTATGTTGAGTAAACAGTTTAGATTGCTTTGGTTATGGAATGTTATGATACTAAACGAATATGAGTATTTTGTTTGTGGTATCTAGTAGGCACTTGTTCTTATTTTAGAACTATATGTATTAGCAATTCTCCTAAATTATGTAATTTTCGGATCTTGAGACTTTTTAAAAGAATTTTATTGTTCAAGCTATTTAAGGATTCTGAAATTGATGCTATTTAGAAATTTATACATTAGGGACAGTTCAGGTTATGTCTAATACATATATATTGCATGAATAGGGATAATAAAATAGAATATTCTAGTCATACCAACGGCACCAATACTTTTGCTAAAAGTTTTTGAAACAACAAAACATTCCCCACAGTTTCAAAATTGTTACATAAAGAAAAATGCACATTATTTCACAACGAAAAACTACATATATAAAACGATGGTTAAAATTTAATAGCCCAAGAAATTATAAAATGTTGCAAATGAGTATTCTCTACAGCTCAAATTCATTTTGATGTGCATTTTTCACAGTTAATCACCCACAGTTTATAAATCGTGGCAAATCTATGGCTAATACTTTTGCCAACAGTCAAAAAACTATGGTAAAATATTCCCAATGCTTCCATCGCTAACGCCCGAAACACAGTGGCTAAATTGTGGGGAATGACTTTTAACCACGATTTTGGTACAATTAACCACAATTTTACCAGTGTTGGAAAAAGTCTTTTTTTTTTTTTTTTTTTTGTAATTGTATCACCAGAGGCAGCTTACAAGCCGCAGGATCCGTAGATGATGACAGCTATGTGGTCGATGCGGAAGATGAACCAAGATCGTTGGAACTGGCTGGTACTTGTATCTGTTTGGTCGATGCGGAAGACGAACCGGGAGCATCGGAACTAGCTGTACCTGTGTCTGTGTCAGTACATCCTGATCTATACGTGTGGAGGGATCCTAGTGTGCAGGAGTGTGGATCTGTCTGTGTAGAAGGAAATGTATCCAGCTGTGTGGAACATAAGTATAACTAAGGTATTATAAATATCATTAGTTAATAAATCCAATTATAATGATAACACAAGTACTATAGCATAAGTACAATAAAACATAATCATGCAATGTTCTATATGTCAGAATCCTCATCGAAATCCTCGTTGATCTTTTCATTGGAGTCTTTATCGGAATCTTCTTTCTCAGAATCCCATTGTATTTCGGTTTCATCATTTTTACTTCCTCAAAATATGTCTCCACCGCCATATCTAATTCTTCCGACAAACGAGACTCGTGGACGAGAAGTCTTACGTCTTCAATCATTACATATAGTGCTGAACTATTGTGAATGTCTACGTTCTCTTGGAACGCATCATCTTGGTGGGGAACATGTATTAGGCAGGGTCCAGATTTCACCATACTAACCCAATCGGTCCATAGTGTTTTAGAGCCAGTATACGGGAGGAACGAAACTTGCTCAGCTTGATGAGCTAACACGAAAGGACCATATCCTCTATACCTCCGGTCTTTGTGCATATTAACAATTTTATAATGAGGTTGAATTCTCATTCCTCTATCCAAAGAATCAAACCAATCATTATGAAACAAGATGACCTTTTGGATTGGTGTTCCAGTCAACTCTACCTCAACTATTTCTTTTAAAATATCGTAATAGTTCGGTTTCACACACACACCCCATCATTATAAGTTTCTCCCTCCTCACCCCTATCTCTTGTGTGAAACTTAAACCTATTAACAATGTATCTCGTGAACGTCTTAACTTTTTAGAAGGACCCCAAGATAGATTTTTTAGGAGTTGACTACACTTTTCCATGGGCTTGTGCATCTGTATACACATTTGACAAGGTTAATAAGGTTATGTAACAATATTTTTTAATTAAATTTAAATACTTAGGTGAGATTAACTTACTTCAACTTTAAACCACTTTGCGAATCCCTTGCTTATTTTCTCTTGATTTCATCATCCAATATATTATAATTGAGATTTCTCAGTTCTAATTCATATTTTCGGCACAAGTAAATTTAAAGTTTACAAAATGTGTATATATGAATACAAAATATGTGTGAAGGGATTATTTGTCGATTAACTTACTGAAGGGAAGGTTCCATTTTTTTACAATTAAGGAGGATATAGTTCTAGGCGGTTTTCCATTCTCGATCATCCAAGAATCCTTTTTTCATTTCGCTGAATTTTCTTCCTTGTTGATTGCATATTGGTTAAACCTCACCCTAATGAAGAAGATTCCCGATGTTATCATTTCGCCTAACTCGTTTGTGGAGTGTAGGTACGCTCTCTTCAAAGTACTAACTGAAGAATATTGCAGCCTCCTCAATTAGGTAAGCATCGCAAATTGATTCCTCGAATCTTGCCTTATCTTTTATTGTCTTCTTTATATGGTGCAAATACCTAATATATTGCAAATATATTATAACAAGTTATATAATCTAATTAAAATGACGTTTCGAAAAATAATTAAGTGAAGATGTGCAGGTTACCTCTCGAAGGGGTACATCCACCTGTATTGGATAGGACCGCATACTCTTGCCTTGTACGGCAAATGAATCATCAAATGCTCCATAACATTGAAAAACCCCGAAGGGAATATGCGATCTAACTTGCATATCAAAATGGGAATGCTTTTCTCTAATTCACGCATATGGGGCTCACTTATCCTCAATGCACACAGGTCCTGATAGAATAGACTCAACTCGGCTAAGCAATTTTACACTTTTGCCAGAATATGCTCTCTAAAGGCGATGGGCAAAAGTCGCTCCATGAACACGTGGTAATCATGACTTTTCATGCCGGTCATCTTCATGTCTTTATAATCAATGCACCATCCAAAGTTAGATGCATATCCATCCGGCGGGTGCAACTCTTTAACCCAATCAAGTAACATTTTCTTTTGTTCCTTCGCCAAAACATTATCAAACATATTCTTTTCATTGTGCATCACGTCAATGTTATAACGTACTAAAAGAGTAAGCCAATAAAGAAGATCCCAAAATATACTACTCTTGGTCCAGTTATGATTCATCTCCCTCTCACCTCCCTTGCCCAGTTCATTTCCTATTTCTATGATTTTTGAAAAGTGTTGGACCCTGTCCCATATACGACCTCCTGAAATTCTCGGTAGAGGCGATGAGCAGTCTTTGACTCTACCCTTCTTGAAAGATCTAGAATCTCGTCTAAATTGATGACTCGTTGGCAAGAAACATCGATGGCAATAGGACCAATATTGTTTTTCACCATTTTGCAATTGAAATGACTGTGTTTGTTCCATGTAATACGAACAAGACAACGCCCCTGCTTTACTCCAATCACACAACATACCATATTTTGGGAAGTCACTAATGGTCCAAAGAAGTACGGCCCGCATTTAGAATTTTTTTTTATATGTCAAAAGTAAGGGTCTCGACATCCCACAACTGATTTAATTCATCTATCAACAGTTGCAAACAAATGTCTAGGTTATTTTTCAGATTCTTCGGACCCGGGATGAGAATCGTCAAGAACTTTACCTTCTTTTTCATACACATCCAAGGCGGAAAATTATAGGAGTTACAATTACTAGTCACGAAGAGTATGTCTTTCCCGCCATTCCAAAAGGTGAAAACCCATCCGTACACAAACCGAGTCTCATGTTCCTTATTCTTGCCAAAAAATATGAGTAAGTCCTATCAAAATGCTTCCAAGCCTCTCCATCCCTAGGATGACTCATCACATTTGGCTCCTGTGAACTAGAAGAATGCCATCTCATGTGTTCGGCTGTTCTTTTCGAGGCATACAATATTTGCAATCTAGGAGTTAACGGAAAATAAAACATTGTATTCACCGGTCTCTTCAGCACAATTTTCTCTTCTTCCCTCTTTTCTCCCTACATACATTGTACCGATGACATTCACAAAACTTACATTCCATTATGTTGGAGTCCTCCTTCCAATAAAGCATACAACCATTGGGACACACATAAATCCTTTGCACGGGCAATCCTAACCCAAATATGATTTTTTTCATCACGTACCAATCTTTGCCTATATTATTTCCTGGCAGCAAATTCTTCTTTATGAATGCACAAACATCATTGAATGACTTTTGAGTCCATTAATTCTCGGACTTAATATGCAACAACTTCACAGAAGCAGATAACATTGAATATTTGTCATCGCCTTCAACCAACGGTGATGTCTCTACTGCTTTTAACATGTAAAATAACTTTTTGTCACAGGATTAGGTGGTTCTTTATGATTAATTTCTTCATGATGATAATGTTTGGACCGCCTGCACCAATTGTCATCTCAAGATAGGAGTTTATTTCTGACAGCATTAACCGTGTACTTTCTAACCCAAGATTTCACCAGATTGTACCAGAACATTCCGCAAGAACACGTCCCTCATCATGTGGACATATTTTTTCACCATAACCTATCCAATTATGATAACAAGGCACAAAACCCACTGCAAAAGATGATCCTTCACACCATCCGCTTCAATAAATTTCTTATTTGTATACTTTGCACATGGACATCTCATCTCTTTTTTACTTTTGTTATTCATTTCAAGACAATGTGAAATAAAACTATTAACCCCATTAATGAATTCACTTGTAAGACCCTTAACCCCAGGCACGAGTCGTTCTCTATACATCCAACTATGATCTGGTGTATTTTCCATACCTGGGAAGATTGATTAGAAGAAAGAATTGTTAGTTCCGTAACTTCTAAGTTACGATTACTTCTTTATTAATTTTAGACATACTTAAAATTCTTAGGGTTTTAGGGTTTAGGGTTTCAGGTTTTAGGGTTTAAGTTTTAGGGTTCAGGGTTTAGGGTTTCAGGTTTTAGGGTTTAAGTTTTAGGGTTCAGGGTTTAGGGTTTATAATCTTAACTAAGTTTCCCTAAAAAGATTTAAAAACTTTCAACTCCAATTTTCATTTAAAATTTTACTTTATGTCATTACTAAAAGTTTTAAGTTTTTTATAAGATTGAAAAATTTTTGGTATAGTTTTCTCTGTATTATGCAAATTTCTCAGGCACACAAGACACGCAAACAAGAAACAAACTCACATATTGACTCCGTACAACTCAATATAGATTTAAGTAAATCTAGAAAAACAATAATCCCAAGTATACCCCTAAACAATAACCCTTTCGTACACATTCACGTAGAGGTAAAACAAATATACTTCAACCTTCACATGCACTAGTATAAACACAAACGAATAACTCCCTTCACAAACTCAAATCCTATAGTTTATGTACATAAAAAAAATAGATTATGCATATAATAAAACTTGAAAATAAATTCATAAAACATTTTCCCTTAATAAGCGAGGTTTCTCTCTTTATAATCATAACAAAGTTTCACTGTGCCGATTTAAAAAGTTTCAACTTTCTCCTTTCGTTTTAAATTTTACTTTTAGTCATTACTAAAAAAATTAAGTCTTTTATAACATTGAAAAATTTTTGGCAGAGTTTCCTCTGTATTATGGGCATTTTCTAGGCACACAAGGCACTCAAACAAACAACACACAAAACCAAACGAAAAATTAAGAGTCGGGGCTCCCCCATAAAGCTTTAAAGAGTCAGGGCTCCCCAGTAAAAGTTTAAATAGTCAGGAATCCCCTGTAAAACAAAATTTAAACTAATTAAACACATGCCTCTAATGTGTATATGATGGATAATATATCATTGAAATCCTCAAGAACAAAACTATAAAAAGAAAAAAAAGAGAATAATATTAAACTATTAACTTAGAGTCGTAAATTTAAAGTAATTTACCAACTTAAACTAATTTAACTATCGTGTGAATTCACAGAAACATTACTATGCATTTCCTTTTTAAATTAAATGCTTATAAAATAGTAAATATTTAAAGGAATTAAATTATCAAAGATGCCTTGCTTCATGGAGATAAAATATAAGGTATTTCACATCTTTAGGTAATGAAATTGAATTTCATTATTGATTATGTTTTTTTTTTTTCAGTCGATGTCGTCAAATGTTCCTTCTGAATTGCTACTAATATCGAAGCATATCTGTTTTAATAAAATTTTCATTTTCTTTCAAAAAAACATAAGAAAAATCAAATCGAGATTCTGTTATATCGCACTCTTGCTTTTATGTGCTTTTTGGGATTTTTGTTTCTTACTGTTTTTCTAGAATTCTGCTAAGATCGTTTCATTGCTTCCGATTTTCTTATTCCTTTACCACTATTGGTTAGGCTTTTGGGTAGTAGAGAAAGAAATCAAGAAAATCCCTTGTTTGTTGCTTTCTTAGTGAAGTTCTTGATTGCATGAAAAATTGATTTTTGGTTCATCTCATAGGTCTCATAATGATACTGTTATTGATTATGATTCTCTTCCAAAAATTACTTTGATTCCAATGATTTTATGGATGTCCAATCTGTAAAATATTTTCGTGAATGGCATGGCATATCTATCAATTTAATCAAGAAGTGCATAGAAAGATTATACTATATGGTGTTTGGCTGCCTGCAAGTGTTGCTTAACTTTGTATAGCAATTATAATTGTGTTCTTTTCTTCTGTGAGAAATGTTTATATCCAGCTTGTTTCAGGCCATTGAAGATTTAGTTAACTAAAGATGATGTTACATTTTTATAAAAATTTACTTGTTGCATTTGCATTTTCATCATAATCATCAATCAAAAAACAAAGAACTGAAAAACCTTACTGAATAACCCACACCAAGCAAATTTCGGACCAACAGCAGGAACAAATTATGGCGGCCCCAACAACATATTCAGACCAACAGCTGCAGTAAGAGAAGAAGAAGATGAAGAAAAGGAATAGTAGAGAAAAAGAGAAGAAAAGAAAAGAAAAAGAGCGAGAGAGAAGGAGACAGAGAGAGTACCGGAGTGAGAGAGAGAGAGAGAGAGAGAGAGAGAGAGCGATGGGGCGACGGCACCGGAGATTGAACATTGTCAGTGAGGGGCATCGGTGGCGAGACATTGGTGAGGGGATGCCATCGGTAAGTAAGGTGTTTGAGGGGTTAGGGAGGGGTTTTTGCTTCTGAACAAATTAGGAAAGAAAGGGGTTTGTTCGATTTTGATTATCTCTAAGTTATTACTGATGGGACATTGACAGTCCTCACGCCGGTAACATAATTTCAAAATATACCGACGATTCTCCTATTGCTAAAATTAAAGGTAAATAAGCATTAAGTACCAACAGTCAACGACCGTAGGAAACCCGTTGGTACCAACTCGTCATTTTTTTGTGCGTAGTTTCTCTCCTTTTTATTTGATAGAATTCCTAAATACCGACGATAATTATCTAATGCATCAGTACTCCGTCGTTAAATACCAACGGAGGCAAAGGCTGACGGTAACTTCCATATGTAAATGGATCTTTTTTCTAGTGGTACAGTTGATTTAACTGACAGTGAAATTGATGAGTTTGACAGAAAATAGGTTGACTATGATAAATTTGAAGAAAAATATAATCTTGATATGCATCTTGGATGAACTTAGATAAGGATTATATTGAGGTAAAGGCTGAAAATAAAAAGCTATCAGAAAAGAATTCAAAGATGAACTTGTCTTGTAAGAGTTTGGAACAGAAACTTCAACTAACAACAACTCAACATGAGAACACTATTGGAAAAAGCTTTGGAGATCATACTGATTTGGGTTTATATTGATTAAGTAGTCACAAGCAGTTCACAGCAAAAGAAGTTTAAAGTGAAGCTAGAATGATGAAGATCAAATGGACAAACAAGAAGAAAAGTTTCTTCAGAAGGATGAAATGGAAACCTCTTCCCTGTTTTTGATTATTTCATAATCTCTTGAAAGGTTTGGAGATGTTGTGTGAAACGTATCAAAGATCTTCAACGAGGTAAGTTTATTGCTAAATCTAATCTTGTTGTTGACATAAACATGTTTTAAAAAACGTGGGTTATGAAGGAGATGATCAAAAGCTTTATTGTCCACTTATCTCTAAAAGCAAGTGCATTATGTGCATGGTACCGTGACAATGGGTGTTCACATCATATGACAGGGGACAAAGATTTTCTTCCTAAATATCAATGTCGGAAATGGAAGTACTATTACTTACGATGATGGTGTTAAAAATAATATTGTTGGTATAAGAATGTGAAATGTTGATTACATGCCAAAGATCAATAACATTCTACGTGTTAATGGTTGAAAAGTGAATTTGATAAGTATAAGTCAGTTATGTGATGAAAACTTCATTGTCACTTTCACTAAAAAAGGTTTTAGTATAACTGATCAACAAGGAGAAAAAGTTATAATGGGTGAGAGATCTAATGATAATTGTTACAAGTTGACTAAGTTAACAAGAACAAATCAATGCTATGTGAGCAGAAAAGATAATTTCAATATATTGAATAAAAAATGTTGTGTTGCAAGTGCAAAAATGTCAAGAAAGTAATATAATAATGGATAAAATCATTCCACAAGGATTTGATTTTACTGGAGAAATATCCTACTTACGACTAGACTTGAACAAAAAATAAAGTTGATTTATTTAAACTAATGAAATCTAACAATGAGAACAAAACTGTCTATGACACCCCTAATCCAGTTCACTCCTTCTATGTCTATGGTTGGTTCACTCTTGATTAATTTTTTATTTAGCTAACTATGGAATTTCTTAATATAAGCTAGACCTAATCTATTATGTAAAGCTCCTAATCCCACTAATAAATCAGTTGTATTCCATGTGATTTTAATTATCGAAACTGTATACACATCTGTGGACCTTTCCATACTTTTGTCTCCTACTTGTTAGAAATCATAAACTAAAATCGAATATATCTCTAATCATTTTACAATATGTTATAATTACTCTAAGTCAATCAAACCTAGTACTTCTCAATATCTAGATTCAATTTATGAACATGCAATAGTTGATCAGAAAATTGCAGCCATGAAGAACAAGCAATACCCAAGATAAAGTTTGCAAGACCCTACATGAAGAGTTGTCCAAGTCTTCTCCTAAATCTACTCTAAAAATTACATAACCCTAAAATTCTATAAGATTCTAATTATAGAGTTTGTTAAAATACATAAAACTTAATTTGAAAAGGAATTAAATTAAAGAAGGAATCTAATAGGAAAATTAAAAATAAAGAAATAAAACAAGAAAGAAACACCTAAATATACCCGGTGCCAAAATTGGAAAAGGAAAATCTGCGGTTGAAGAAGACACTTCCCGTGTTGGAACTGTTTAATCCAAAAGAGAGATCCAATTAGCACGCCTGCCAAGAAGCAATTTGTAATTCAATTTCAATTCTAAATAAAATACCACGTGAACATTTCTTCATTCTTCTAGTTTGACTTTTTGTGTGGGAAAGAGCATCTTCAGCCTAAAAGGACTCTTTGAGCAGCAGCCAAATATTTTTTCTCTTTTTGCACTTTAATCCTCAAAAGCTTCTTTGGTCTTCACGTGAACCCTTGCAAATCAAATAAAGTAATAAGGTGGTCATTTGTGTCAATTAAACTCTGACTTTAGTTAAAATAAATATTTATATGCCTAAAACTAGTGCAAATATCAATACATCAAAAAACTTGGGCATATAAACTATAAGTTCTTGCAAACATTGAGCAACATAGGTTGTGGACGGCTTACCAAGTTTGAAGGTCATTGACTCCTTAGTGTGTGGAGCATGTCAAGAAGGAAAATATATTCATTAAACACATAAAGGTACAAGCTCGGTACTGACCTCAAGATCTCTTGAATTAATGCTATTTGATTTAATTGAACCAATACAACTTGAAAGTATTTCTTGTAAAAGATATATATATATATATATGCTTGTTTGTGTTGATGATTATTCACATATCACATGGGTAGATTTCTTGCGTGAAAATTTTGATGCTTTTTCTTGTTATAGAAAGTTCTATCTCAAATTGCAGAGGGAAAAAGATGCTCCTCTTATTAAGATTAAGAATGATCATGACAGAGAATTCGACAACATACTGTTTAACATGTTCTATGAAGAGTCTGGAATTCAACAAGGATTTTAGGCACCTAAGACTCCACAAAAAAATTGGAGTAATGGAATGTAAAAATAGAACCATTCAGGAGATGGTGGTGTGCTATTAATTTTTTTAAAAATAAACCCCTCAAAATAATATTGCAAAGAAGCTGTTAACATAGTTGTCTATATCATCAATAGAATGTATTTGAGACCTCACAAGACCAAGACAAAATATGAAGTTTTGAAGGGCAAGAAGCCAAATCTAAGTCATTGCCACATCTTTGGGAGTACATGTTACATATTAAATGACAAAGACAATCTTGAAAATTTTCAATGATGAATGAGTATTTTTCGGATACTCAAACAGCAACAGAGCCTATAGAGTGTTTAAACCAAGGGCAAAGGTAATCACTGAATATGTTAATATTGTTGTTGATGACATTTTTTATTATGTCAAATAGGGGAACGAGAATGATGTTTAGACCATAGACCAACAAGGTGAAGGTAGCAATTCAACATAATCTAACAAAGTAGAGATGAGTTTCAACCCAAGTCTCGAATCTCTCGGGGACGGACGAAGGTTCAAGTATTAATTGTGTTTCTAATGTCTAGGCGAAAAGAAATATGATCATTGAGAAAAACAATAAAAGCAATTAAAAGAAAGCAATAATAAAAACAATTCTTAAAAATAATAATAAAAACAAGAGTTCGGTTTGGTAGAATCCCCCTAATCCTTGTTACTAGTTCAATTGGAAAAGACTTTAATGAAAACAATGTTGAATTAATTAAGTTAGATCATCACTACAAATCGGGCAATCCCTATCTCTAGGATGAAAGCCACCCTACTCACTAGCCCTTAGACGAAAATATCTTTTCTCTCTAACAAATTATAAGTGCAATAAACTTAGGTGATTTAAAAGACCTAAAAGTGCAAAATTGTATCTCTAGTCAATTGCCCCAACTAACCCCCAATCGGTTGCACTAGATTGTTCTTCCTTTTTCAATTCCAAACAACCTTGCAAATAATCTATTCTCGCGACAATTAAATTAACAAAAAACACAATTGGAAGACAACTTAAAATAAAACAAACAACAAAAATCAAGAAATCAAACGAAGCACTTTATAAACAAGAGCTAGGGTTCAAACCTAAATGCAAACAAGAAAAAACTACTCACTATTCATATTTATAAAACTGAAAATTAATTAAAGAATTCAATAACAAGAAAAGGAAAAAGAAAGCTTATGATTAAGTCTTGAAGCCAAAATTGAATCTCGAACATCTTTTAAGATCGTCTCTCAATTCACCAAGTCAAAGATCGAAATCTTGAATCAAAAGTCTTCAATTCTTGAATCCAAGAGAGTATATCTTGCACAAAACTTAAAATTCTATAACTAAGGAAAACATAAAAGCTGGAATTTAAAGAGTGTTTAACTAATCTAACATAATTAATCTACTCCTAAACTAAAATCTAACCTAATATTATGTATTTAATCTATTATAAACTATTCTAAATTATATCTTCATTCCCTTACAATGGCTACATAAAAGCCCTATATGTAGAGGTAAAAATACAAGAAATCCAAGCTAGAGTTGGAGTAGAAATCAAGAAAACCGAGTTTGAAAAGGATTGGAACCATCCTTGCAAGCACTACCTACCACCGACCGTAGGGTGAGGCCTACCGTCTGCGGTAGGTCTCAACTTACACTTGCCCTGCAATCCTTGGCACCTACTGTCGACGGTAGGTTACCCTACCATGCGCGGTAGGTGCAGTCTTTTTGCAGACGGCTTTCGTTTTCGTCGTTTTCAATACATTTTCGTTTCCTTTCCATTGTTTCCACTTTCAGAGGGTACCCAGACAATAATAAGAAATATTTAGCTAAAATATACACTTTCACATATTAAAAACACCAAAAACAATGAAATTAACATATAGAAAATATAGACAACTATGCACTTATCATCAACATACCTATCGGAGCATGATTGGAGGTTTGTTATATGTCTATCTTATAAATATAACCAAATAATTATATGTCTATCTTATTTAATTACTTAGCCCAATTTAAATAAATAAATTGCTAGTGGCCAACTAAATAATTAATCTCTTCAATTATTAATTCTAATACTCTTTATTTAATAAATAAATAATCTAAGAGTATAATTTATAAATATCTCTTTAATTATTCTCGTAGCTTTTATGATGTGATTAATAAATGATCGCTAATGCTTCATGAGCTACTTAGGGTGCCAAAATACCATTCTTCACTTGGCTGCCAAAATGGCCAAATGTCCTTGATATAAATTGCAGCATTTCTCATTTTGAATATTTCCAATTATGAACATATGGAATTATTGACCTCAAGTACAAAACTGTGAAAACATAGTCTATACCCAACAGGTGTTAAAGACTATATTGCCTCTATTTGTTTGCACCTATCATTGAGTATAGAAAAAAGTGTACTAGCACATTCTTGGATGACATCTATGATCCTTAGACCTCTAGTCTGATAATCCAAGCTCTATGATTTTTCTACTTTCTTAGAGAGTGACTATTAAGCTAACATTGATCTTATATGCCAAGGCCTTTGACTCTAGATTATTACAGACAATCAAAAAAGGGTGATAAAAGTTATAGAGGGGTAGTGGAAGACAAAAAGAAGGCAAAAAAAAAGGATTTGTATACCATTGGAGTGTGCTTAATACATTTTCTGTCAAGAAATCAACTACGTGGTTTATGTGTTCTCGTTGCATTGTTATGCTTCTGTTCTTAATGGCAAGATGGATGGTGGCTATCAAGTGAGTCTTCGAAGCCTTTTCATGAATGTCACATGCTTCTAAGGATTATGAAGTGTTCTCTCAAGTGCACAAGAATCTACGGTGAAACAGAAATAAAGAGAAGAGTAGAAAAGAGAAATGTTTTTGTGAAAAACTTGAAGAACTTGTCTTCCACTTTTGCAAGTATTTTTGCTAGAAAAGGGAAAGAGAGAGGATGTTAATTTCGAACCATAGAGCGAAATGGATGAATCTGAGAGTCTTAGTATTAGGGGATCAATTAGAGAGAGATTCTTATAAGAACAAACTCAATAAAGATCATACCTAATTCTCTATGTCTATCTAACAAACTACGACTCCGAATGAGCCTTTTCCCACAAGATGGCTGCCAACCTAGGCTAAAAGTATCTTAGGGTTTCAACCATGGGCTTATTTTGGGCCTTAGATTTTCGGTCCTACTAAGAATTAGAACAATCCACTTTATCTAGTCTAGTTATTTCTAGATTTCATTTTATTATTATTGTGTTATGACAAATAAGTCACACAACTTTTATGAGCTACTCTAGGGACAAAAGACTATTATTCCGAGATTCTAAATGACCAAAATACACTTGATATAGAATAATAGTATTTCTCCTTTTAAATATCTTCATTTATCACCATATGAAGATCTTGACCCCCAGAACAATATTGTGTAAAATAAGTCTTTGCCCTAAAGGTGTACTGAATGAGGATACCCCTCTACATAATACACATCATTGAGTACAGGTTGAACGTACTAACTACTTCCTCAATGGTGTCTACAATCCCTAGATGTCTAGTCTGGTAATCAATGAATTTTCAGGATATTTCCTATTTATCCCAGGGAGCGACCCTCAAGGAAACATCCAAAGACATTATTTTAGGCCTAGATCTTTTCGATTATCCCGGACAATGACAAAGGGGTGATTCCCATAAAAGTTTATTATACGAGTCCACCTTGACCAACTAATTCCGATATCCTCTCCTTTATTAGAACTATCCCTACTCCCTTCACTGTGGAGATTTACAATTTTTAAATTCTCATTATTTTTGTGAAGCATGTTTGCATAGAATTTCCTAACCAAGTTCGAGTAGTAATCCTCACGTAAAGAAAGAACGTTCTCCCAACCCATACCTCTTAAGAGTAACGTGATTTTAAAACTACTATCTAAAGAGATGAAAATTTTATTCAATAACCATGTTACCATTTTATGTGCTTCAAACTAAGCTCTACTCTCTAGGGATAACCTATTGGGAAATGAGGTGTGGCTTGGGGTTGTTCGTTCTCTGAAGTGTCCGAGATGACTCTAGAATGTTTGTAATTAGTGGCTTCTTTACAGGGACGCATATTTTTCTAAAACTCTCAACAACTACCAAACAAAGGTTAGGGGTACTTTTCTTCCCTCATCAACAATCACCTCACACACAATAGCAACTAAGAATGAGCACAAACAGTACCAAAAAAAAAAAAAAAAGGCTATTTAGCGACGATTTTTTTTCATTTTGCGGCGAGTTTTAATTTAATAAAATGTTTTGCGGGGGTCTTGCAAATCGCTAGAGATATAGATACCGCTAAACAATTATGGCGGTTTACTGTTGTGTACATTGTCAGTTATAACAGTGATTCTAAAATTACTTTGCATTAATTTTTAATCATATTTTGATACTTATTTTAATTAAATTTGAGTGTTATTTGAGTTAGATTAGAACAAATAATTACTTTAATACTTTAATTGGTTGCAAGGGCTCAAAAAGATAAAGATGAAGATGAAAGGAAATTTGAGGACTTATGTGGAAAAAAAAAAAGAAAAAGGATCAAATGAAATCCACATGTGCACGTGAATGTGTCAACATGTTGAAGAAAATTGTAATTGAAATTCATACGCATTCACCAAATTGAAATTCAACATGTTGCCGCCGAAGCTGTTCGTCGAAATTCTGGCCCGTTGTCCCCAGTAGTTGGGGTAGTTTTTTCTTTTATTATTTTCTTTTTAGAATTTTAATTGAATTATATTTCTTTTTTAACTTAGTATTTAGTATTTTAATATTTTGATAAACTCTATATATAGAATCTTCTATAATTTTAGAGTTATGTTTTTCATAGAGTAGAGTTGGGGAAAGATTTGGGGAGCTCTTCATTCACTGTCTTCCTAAACACTCTATTTATTTTTAATTTTTATTTATTCATTTCTTATGTATATCTAACTTTTTATGACTAAAGCTTTAGCTAAACGCTTAAACTTTTATGTAATGGTTGTTTTTATTTAAGATTTAAATTTTTCTCAATTTTTTGGTCAATTATTGCATATTCATAAATTGTATTTAGATACTAAGAAGTACTATGTTTAATTAGATTAGGGTAATAACAGTATATCATAAAATTGGTTAGAGATATATTCGGTTCCTCTATCAAGTTTCTAATGAGTAGGAAACGAAATGTAGCGAAGGTCTACAGATGTGTATGTGGTTTCAATAATTAAAATCACGTAGAAATGCGATTGGTTTATTACAGAATTTACGAGCTCTTTGCCAAGAGATTAGGTCTAACTTATTTATGAGAATTTCACCATTAACCAGATCAATAACTAATTAAAACCGAATAAAACATAGACATAAAAGGAGTAGACTTGATTAGAAGTGCCTTAGTCTATCTTTAGTTGTTAACTTTTCATAAATAATTTGTGTGCTCTTTATATTTCTTATTTTTAATTAATTTTAATTTAATCAAACAACCTTTATTTAGTTTAAATTGGGTTACAAGTGAAAGAATTTTCTAGTTAGATAGCAACTCTTGTGTATCAATTGTACTTACTACTTTATTATTTGCTTTATATTTAAGCATTTACAAATTTGACAATAGAAAATAAAAAACTCTTCCCGCATATATATATATATATATATATATATGTATATATGTGGTGGGGGCAAAAACATCTTTAAATCTACATCAACATGAATATTAGAAAATAGTTAAACTTCTGAACATACAGCACAACACATATTTGCACCAGTCCCAAAGTAGAGCATCCCATAGTTGAACCGGATACTCATGTGTAGTGATTGCAAATACACATATATTTGGATCTACATACAAAGTCGAAGTCAGAACTCTGTTCAAGGTTTTTTTTACATGTTTAGCCCTTTTTTAAAAAATTGATACTAAAGTGGTCCAGGTTTTTTTTTAATCTTGAAGGGGCCATAATGCACAACGGTTGTGCGTTATCAGTAATCAGATGCTTAAGGCCCATTTAAATCTTGTTTAGTGACATGGCGAGATTTGTAAGTGATGTGGGGCTGATTTGGCAATAGCGCACATTGGTTATCTTGAGTAATAATGCACAATCATTGTGCGATATCAAGATAACGCACATACGCACAATCAATGTGCGTTATCTACTTATAAAATATGCCCCCGCTGCCTTTCTTCTTCTTTCTTCTTTCTTCTTTCTTCCCTGTTTAGGGTTTAGGGTTTTCATTATACTAATTAGAGTTTCGTTTCTTGAAATTAGGGTTTTCATTATACTAATTAGGGTTTCATTTCTTGAAATTAGGATTTAGGGTTCTACTAGTTACGGTATCATTTTTTGAAATTAGGGTTTAGGGTTCTACTAATTAGGGTTTTGTTTCTTGAGATTAGGGTATAGGACTTAGGGTTTCATTTCTTGAAATTAGGGTTTAGGGTTCTACTAATTAGGTTTCATTTCTTGAATTAGGGTTTAGGATTCTACTAGGTAGGGTTTCATTTTTTGAAATTAGGGTTTAGGGTTTCATTTCTTGAAATTAGGGTTTAGGATTCTACTAATTAGGGTTTCATTTTTTGAAATTAGGATTTAGGGTTCTACTAATTAGGGTTTCATTTTTTGAAATTAGGGTTTCATTTAGAACATTAGGGTTTTATTTTCACACAAATTTGCCATATTTATTTTTGTCTTGTCATGTCATCACATGGCATGGTCGGCAATAATTCAAGAGCATGCATCATTTTTTTTGAGTTGTCATGTGAATTTTGACAACTCATAATTAACAGTTCAACGGATTTGTCCTGCTCCCGACAAGCCCATGTGGGCAGAAGTGACAACTCATAATTAATGACACCCGATATGCCCATGTGGGCCGAAGTGACAGCTCATAATTAATGACACCCGACATGGCAATGTGGGCGTAAGTGACAACTCATAATTAATGACTCCCGACATGGCCATTTGGACTCTTTATCTCGGCAATAATTCAAGACCCACCCTCAACAAGACCCCTATATATACATACATCCTAACCCACACTTCAGCCATCACAATTTCAACCCTTCTACTTTCATTCCTTTTCAATTTTTAAATTCCTTCCGATCGTCGACCGTTCATTACATTGGATTACCAACATGGAGGTGCAAATAAACCAATAACAAAGCTGAGAGTTGATGATGAAGAAGAAGAAGTTCTCATAAAAAGGCGGGGTCCTTACAGGAAAAATTGGGGTTGCTCCTTTAAATTAAAAGGCGAGCAAATGGCCACGTATGAAAATTAGCAATTATTAGTACATGATGGGAGGCATAACCATGGAATAGGTGTCTATAATCACGGTCACGCTCAGGCTACAAAATTATCGGAGCAACAGCTGATACAGATCGAGAAATTTAGGAAGAGTCATGTGCCACCACGTAATATCTTATAATTTTTTTGAGAACAAAATATGGGTTGGGCCGTGAGGTATGTTGCATTACTTTTAATAGGTTATTATAATATTTTAAATTTGTGTTTAGGGTCTAATAATATGATTTTTATGATTTATGTAGTGCACAGAAAATATACAATGTTGTTGCCAAGATTAAGAAGAATAGGATATAGGGGCGAAACACGGTAGAAGAAGTTCTTTGCTTAAGTGCTCAACGAGGTTACACGGTCTTCTACATAAACTGTGACGACAGCAACGTACTTAGTAATATTGTTGTTGCACACCCGACATCAATTCAAATAATGAGAACGTGGCCATATGTACTGATAATGGATACAACATATAAAAACAAAAAAGTATGTTGTCTGTATACATTCTATTAAGTGCAGATTTGGATATTAATTGTATATTGATTGTTTAAGTTATAATATTAATATGATTATATTGGAGGATTGTTATTGTTTAATTTATATTTATAATTAATTAACATTGATGATGAATATTCTATGTATTTTTTTATGACGGTTAGTTTCGTGTTTCATGTAATTTTAATTTTCTTGTGTGAAGTATCCGAATTTATACTTTAGTTTATGTTTAATTTAGTTTTCTTTTAGTATAAAAATATTTGATTAATATTTGATGAGTATTTAAATGAATTAGGTCATATTTAATTGGTTTTCCTTTAAGTTTAATTATTTTATTGTATACGGGGTCAATGGTTTAGATGTATTATGTACAGTTTCTAAATATCTTATCTGTCCTCTATATTTTAAAAAATGTAAAATATGCCATTGTTGGAGGCTGTAGGAATGACTCCAACGGGTAAGAACTTCACTGTAGCAAGTACGTTCATGCGGAATGAGCAAGTTACGATATATAGATAGGTTATTCAACAGATTAAGCACCTATATTTTTCATCAGCTATGTCAACAGGGAATGAGCAAGATGGTAGTGCACATGAGCCGTGAATGATTATTACAAACAGGGAAAGCAGTTTAATGCCTGTGATTGAAGAGTTGTTTAGTACAGCATACCATATGCTATGTAGAAGGCACATTGATCAGAACGTATTGGCAAAATTAACCGAGATGATAAAAGATGAAGAGGTCGCACCACAGTTCGTAAATGGCTCATGGCACAAATTGCGGAATAAAATCGATGAGCAGGAAAATTTAAGAAAATTGGATGTTCTGAAGACGAAGTTGCATAATAGGCCGGACTTCTTACATTATTTGTTAAACACTTGGTTGAATCTGCTGGCTCACAAATTCGTTAGAGTTTGGACAGGTCAAGTACTGCAATTTGGGGTAGAGACCACAAAACGTGTTGCGAGTGAACATTCAGACCAGATTGGAACACAAGGTATGCTAGAGCATATCCAACAGGAGATCTCATTCATGCTAACTTGTTATTGTTTTTGTAATTAAATTTATTATTTATTTGTATACTAATTGTAATTTTTCCACCTTATAGTTACTCGCTTGTTGCTCGTTGTAAATAAGTTTTTGTAAGCCCTAAGGCATATTTTGTTTTGTTTCGATTATGAACAATAGTTGCATATTTAGACGACCAATTTTAAACTTTATAATATGATTTTTTAAGTTAATTAAAATATCGGACGACCCTTTTTAAAATTCGCTGTTCGATTTTCTCTTTATCATCAAAATCGGTCGTCCAATTTTGATAATCCATCGTCCGATTTTCTCAGGTCATTTCTCAAAGTAAACGTTTTTCATTGAAAAAACAGTACATGAAGAAACCGTACATAAAATAAATATACTAAAAGTAACATACTAAAGAAATGTCCAAATGAAAGCTTAAAACAACATCAATCTAAGGGCGAGACTGATAATACGTCTTCATCATTTGGCATATCCTTTCGTAGGGAGAGTCATTAGTGTTTTCACGGTCCACTTCACAAGCAATCATGTCCAAGAGAACTCTGTAGGATATGGGAATTGTAGTCAGAAACTGTGTGCCATATGGAAGTCTTTTAGGATTTTGTAACTTGGGATGAGTACGAGGGATAAACTACGGCATGTAATTATCTATGCAACGGCTCGGGATTATAGTTGGTACACTGGCCCTGTCTCCGTCAGCAGATGTGATGGTGCCTCTAGCTACAACGCCTCGATAAATGCATTCTTCACAATGAACATCCTGTTATTTGCTGGCCTACAAGCCTCCAAAGGTCGAATAGGATATGCTGGAATGCATTGAACCCACCCTAACTATTGGAAAACTCTGTCGGGCATGTACGACTCAACACAATCGAAGTATGCAAGCATCCATGCCATGTAGAAACCCAAACGTCCTGTATCTCATTGGGCTTGTACGGAGTCCTTCCATACCTCATCAGCATTCATCACATCTAAGCGTAGGCGGAAGTCGACTAATTTGTGCTCAGATTTGTGTCCCAACATTTCATATCGTTGGATATACATCTTACAGGACTTCGTTCCCGGTCTCACCACTGGGGCAAACATAGGAAATTTCATGTATATCCATACCTAACAAACACAAAAACAACATATGAATTATGTTAAACTAGGAATATTAAAACATGTTACATCCATAAAAAATAACACATAGATGATCATGTTTACTTCTATACCGTGGCGGATCCTAGGCGGGCATATGGGGAGGTACAGAAGGGACATGTGCATATAGATCATATGATGTAAGTAGGGACTGAGATAGTGGTTGAGAAGATCTATAAGGGTCATAGGGTATGGGAGTGTATAGACAATGTGATGGGAGAGGAGGATGGGTCTTAACCGGTGTATGGGGTGTTTGGGTAGAAGTCCCTGGTGCACCAAGGTCATAATATATCCCAGGTCCAAGTGGGATAGGAGTACACGGGATGTCAGAAGTACTGTGGCGACCCCTCACACTACGAGATGAAGCAGTGACTACACGACCTTGGACTTGACTGGTCCTGTCTGTCATATGACCTAGATCATCATCTCCCCTACTTGCTTTGGGCAGAACCATCTAAACAAATTCTCAAACATATTCATAAATAATTAATAATATATTTTTCTAATTCATGTCTTATAATCTTTCTATACAGCACAAGTAATGTATTTGTCTTTATTGTATTAATTTAACTTCGTTCTTCATAATTTTTTATTATTTAAATTATATTTTTTAATTATGCCATTTATATTATTTTATTATTTAATATTTTCATAATTTGAATCAATATTGTATTTATTATTCATAATTTTTTATTATTTAAATTATAATTTTTAATTACATAATTTATATTAGTTTATTATTTATTTTTAAAATTTATTGTATTATTTCTTTTGTATTATTACATTAACTTATTATTTTTTGATACGTTTATTATTTCATTTACATTACTTTATTATTTATTATTATTAATAAGGGATAAACCGCTCTATATAGTTTTATATTTGGAATCAATATTTACTTCTCAAATCGCTCTATATTTTATTATCTTATTATTTAGTTGTAAATAAGTTAATTTTTTTTATTTATATTATTTTATTAATTTTCATTATTAATAATGTAAATAACAGTTATTACGTCAATAGTGTAATTATTTGTTATTAAAATTACTATTTAAAATGGGTTGGATCCTATTATTTAAATTATTATCATTATTCTTTATGTATTGTTAATTATTATCATTCATAATAATGATTTAAATATCAACATTATTATTATTACTATTCACAACATTATTAAAATATCAATGCTTAAATAATTATTGGGTTAGAGTCATTCATTAAGCTTTATAGATTAATATATTCCTGAGTTATATTTATTATCTCCTTTAAACACTTCAGACTTTTTTATTAAATAATGTCAACCTAAACATATAAATTTATTCAAAATATAACATGAATCATTATAACACTTATATCAAAATGCTCATTTAAAGTCGTATTATTCACGTAAACATAATTCATAATCATATTAAACAAATAATTATAAAATAAACCATTTAAACAACTAATTACATGTATTCTAAATAAACAAAATTAAATAACATGTCAATTAAACATATCGCCAAATTTATTTAAACACTAAATTAAATAACATAACATAAACAAATAAATATAATCATAAACAAAAGTAAATAACAAAATAAATGTTTAAAAAAATTAAATAAACGATTAATATTAAAACCAAGTTGGCGAAAAGCACAAGAAATTCGCCCAGTGGCGAAAACTTTAGCATACTTTGAACCAACGCGAAAATACTAGGATTTTTGCTTGAACCAGCGCAATTATATAAAGATTTTCACCGGACCGAGCAAAACTCAACAGGCAATTTTGCCAGTCCGGGCGAAAGAACACAAAATCGGGCAGTTTTTTAAGGAAGAAAAGTGTGACGTTTTTTTTCAATCCAATGCTTATTTTTAAATTTTAAATCGATAACATTATGAATAAATGAATATAAATCGAACTACTATTAAAAAAAAGATTTGTTGGAAACCGAAAATTTTCGCACTATACATTTAGATTGCCACTTATATTTGTTGACCTCCTTTTCTTCTTTGATAGTGGATCCTCTCCCTTAAAATGCTATTACTCATTATGTTCTCAATTCTCACCCTCACTCATTTCTCTATCTAAGCACAATGCTTCAAGCCTTCATCACCGAAGGAACCTTTTTATTCATCCTTGAATTTGCAGTTAATATTTGATACCAGAAATAAGTTCTGGAATTTGCAGATCTACGACTAAAGCTTCCAAGACTCTTCTCTCTGCCTCCCCCAAGCCGAGCTCTTGCGCCTTTACCGATTTATGAAATTCACACCAAGCTTTGTACAGAGCTTTGTTTTTGCTTCTTCGGCAATTTGGCATCATCGTTGTTGGACTGACGGTAGTTCCGGCTTACTTCACCGCCTCCACCAGTCAAGCGCCGGCACCAACTCTGCTACAGCAAAATAAATCCAAAATTTTTTGGGTCTAATATATCCCAGATCTGAGTAATCAACACCAAAATTAGATGGTTTATTTCACTACCTTGCAAAACCCTTTTACTTTACAGATGGAAATCCTCTTCTAATTTCTCTCTAAGTTTGGGTAATAACTTGTGGATATTCTTGTTGATTGCAAGTTTGTCTTCTCAAGTTTGAATATGAGAATAAACACAGTCATCTAGTTTTTTTTGACAAAAACCAAAGACAATATTCTTGTTGATTTCAATTTTGTCTTCCACAATTTCTCTCTGATATCTTGCCCATATGGAATTATTTGCACTTCCAAATCCTAATAATTTTCATTCTCAAATTACTATTGGCCTTAATTCATGAACTCCTTTGTCTGTTGATTGGTGGACGAGAAGGATATCTGACTTTTGAATACTGAGATGGGGCTCCTAGTTCCTGATATCGGATTCATTAGACTCTTTATCTGATCGGGAAAAACTGTAACTATAAGGTGACATCGGGATTTCTAATTCTCTATCGATTTTTATAATCCGGAAAACAGATACAGGTAAGAAGACATTAAGAATTCCTAATTCCTAATCGGGATTTTCTGGATTTTTCTAAAGAGGAAATAATATTATCAGGATAACTAATTCTTGATCAAGAAAAAATATTACTAAATCAGGATTTCTAATTCCCGATTTAAAATTTCATGATTGGAAAAAAATCAACTAAAGCTCATCGGTCGGGAATTTAAAATCCCGTTAGCATTCCACCTTTTCATTCAGGATGAATTCTACTCTCAACTCAAGAGACACTTCTAACATTCGTATTTCCTGTCAAGGGCCCTATTTATCTATTATTCACATTACATTTCTGAACCGATCAAAATGCTTCTTACCATCCGGGGATCACTCATTTGGAATTTCTTTACGTCCTCACTGGCAGCGTGTTCGGAGAAGCTTGCTTATGATCCGGGTAATATCATTTTGCAATTGTTTGATTATTGTAAGGGAACAACCTACTTATACATCAGATTTTGCCGAATGACGACAAAATTTTGGAATTATCAACTTCTTTTTATCTTGATGGAATAAGAAGTAAGGGGTTGAGTGATTATCAGACAAATGCTGAATTGAGTTTAGACATCATATGGGATAGACAAGAAGCAACTTTTATGACTTGCTAAAACCAAGTATCGGTTTTGCTATTTAAAGGGAAATCAAATGCGAAGCTATTGGGATTTTATTTATGGCAAACGACTTCCAGAGAGTCGGGAGAAGAGAATAATTAGCATTGAAAGCTTTCACCGGGGAAAACAATTTATTGTTTTCCGTCTATTATTGTAAAAAAAGTGTACATTATATAGTTGTCACCATGTGTGATCAATCATAAACCAACTATAATTAGGAAATCCTAAACCAACTATAATTAGGAAACTAATAAACTAAATATACATGGATTAGGAGATATAATTCCTAACAATAATAATCCTAATCATAGTAGAAATTTAATCCTTAACACTCCCCCTCAAGTTGGAGCATGAAGGTCTGAAATGCCCAACTTGGAAACTAAACGATGAAAGTGAGTGGGATGAAGAGCTTTAGTGAGAACATCGGCTGGCTGATGTTCACTTCGAATATAATAAGGAGAAATAAATCCGTCTTGAAATGCATCACGGACAAAATGACAATCAATTTCAATATGTTTAGTACGTTCATGGAATACAGGATTTTCAGCAATGTGAAGAGCAGCTTGATTATCACAGTGTAATAAAATGGGGTGTGTGATAGGCACCTGAAGATCGCGAAGGAGGCTAGATAACCATTTTAGTTCACATAAAGTCATCGCCATGGAGCGATATTCAGCTTCAGCAGAAGAGCGAGAAATGGTATGTTGTTTCTTTGTTTTCCACGAAATAGGAGAACCACCGAGTGAAATAAAATAGCCGGTAACAGAACGCCGAGTAATGGGGCATGTGGCCTAATCGGAGTCACAGTATGCAGTCAAGACAAGAGGAGAATTAGACTGAAGAAGAATACCACGACCAGGATTACCTTTGAGATATTGAACAACTCTGATAGCCGCATCCCAATGAGTTTGGCGAGGAGCGTGCATAAACTGAGCGAGCATGTGAACAGAGTAAGCGAGCTCAGGTCGTGTAAGAGTAAGGTAGATCAGCTTACCAATTAGTCTGCGGTATCGTTCTGGGTTATCGAAATAAGATCCAGTATCCTTGGCTAACTGATGATTGGGCTCAATAGGTGTAGATGCTGGCTTGGCCCCTAACAAACCAGTTTCAGAAAGAATTTCCAAAGTGTACTTTCGATGGCATAAAAATAAACCCGAAGGGTTTCTTGCAATTTCAATACCCAAAAAATATTTGAGAGGACCCAAGTCCTTCATATGAAAGCACTTATTCAAGGAAGCTTTGAATTTATTGAGAGTGGGTAGTGAATTTCCAGTAATTAGTAAATCATCCACATAAATGAGGACACATAAAAAAATATTTCTGCGAGAGTATGTAATGAGAGAATAATCTGCATAAGACTGAGAAAAGCCACACTTACGAAGAACGGCAGTTAGTTTTGAAAACCAGCACAGAGGAGCTTGGCGAAGGACGTATAAAGATTTCTTCAGAAGACAGACTTGTCCTCGGAAAGAGGGCCGAAAACCAAGTGGCGGTCGCTATAAACTTCTTCTTGTAAATCTCCATGGAGAAACGCATTGTGAACATCCATCTGATGAATAGGCCAATTTCGAGCAGTAGCGACAGAAAGTAAAGTGCGAACTGTGACCATTTTAGCAACTGGGACAAATGTGTCTGTGAAGTCAACACCTGCCATTTGTGTGTTTCCCAAAACCACCAAGCGGGCTTTATATCGCTCGATGGTGCCGTCTGCTTTATACTTAATACGAAAGACCCATTTACTCCCTAGAGCACGTTTTCCAGGATGCAAGGACGTTAAAGACCATGTGCCATTCTTTTCGAGTGCATCAATTTCTTGGCGCATAGCGGCGCGCCAAAGAGGATTAGATACTATTTCAGAGTAGGTGGTGGGTTCAGATTCTGTGTCTACCGATGCTAAAAAATGTCTGTGTGAAGGAGAAAATTTTCTATAGTTCACAAATTGTGTTATAGGGTAAAGGGACGTACCTGAGAGGTCCGAAGAGGATGAGGGAGCAGAAGAGGAATGGGATATAGAAGTCTTCCATATAGAATTACAATCAAAATCTTGGAGTCGAGCAGGAACTTTTTTAATTCGAGTACTTTTCCTTGTACCAAGTATCTCTGTAGACTGGCTTGGAGAAGGAGAAGGAGCAGCTGGTATAAATGTTACTGGATTTGGAGCCACTGGATGAGGTGCAGTGGAAATGTTCTGGTCCAAGAAGCTACCTGGATTGGATGGATCCACAACTGGGCCCGTGGTGCGGTCTTGAGTGGGCAAGACAGAAACAGAAGTTCGGTCACTGGGATGGAGGCGGTGGGCCGTGCTATTAGCAGGGAGAAAATCGGCTGGGCCATGCGTGCTAGGCTGTGCGCGCTGGGCCTCGCTGTCAAAAGGAATAGATACGGTTGGGCTGTGTGTACTGGGCCGATCGTGATAGGCCGCACGAGATGCTGGGCCAGGTGAGTCAACAGCTTGGAGAAGGACTGTCTTGATCGTGGGCTCCTCCTCCCTTTGTCTTATTGGGCTACATCTTGCTGGGTTATTTGCTCTGGGCTGAATTTGTATGTTATTTTCACGAAAGAATTTACTCCCCCTTGCTTGTAAGCCCAACATTTGTTCCCCAAAATTATAAGAGCTTGCAAAATCTGGAGTACATTGTGGGGTTTCCGAGTCTCTGTATGGAAACTTTGTCTCATAAAAAATTACATCTCTGGATATAATGAACTTTTCCCTTTTTAAATCATAAAATCGCCAACCTTTCTTGTTGAAGGGATATCCAAGGAAGACACACATTCTACTTCGGGCTCGGAATTTATCTCTAGGTAGATCATGATCATGGACATAAGTTAAACACCCAAAACTTTTAATGTGAGAATAAGATGGTCTTTTCCCATGTAGCATCTCATAAAGCATTTTTCCATGTAACAATGTAGAGGGTGTGCATTTAAGTTCAGGAATTAAAAGCACATTTAGGAGTTTGAGTCCGGGAGTTAAGGAGACCATTCCTTCTTGAAGAGCAATTGCCTTAGTACCATTAGGTAGACCAATAGTATACGGGTAGACATTATTTAAATTGCTCAAAAAATCTTTCCTACCAGTCATGTGATGAGAACATCCTGAATCCAAAATCCATAAATTTTTCATACCAGATAATTTATCGGATTGAGTGACATCTGTGTTATTTATAAAGGTCAACAATTTTAACCATTGTTCAATTGATAAATTGGGAATATTGTTGCTGGAGCTTCTTGCTCGGCTGAAGGTTTCTACGTCGGCAACGAACGGCGTTCCTCAGCGTTGGTCTGTCGTGGCGATATTGGCCCACGAATCACCCGATCGTCCTCTCTGCGTAAGTTGTTACTGCTGTCTTGCTGTACCACGGCCAGAAGATGGGCGAGATCTGCCTCGCCATCCACCACTGCTACTGCGATCTTGTGGTGTTCCGTGGTCTCGGCTACTGCGACTAAACGGAGGTCTGCTCCGATTACAATGCCTGCAAATTATGCCATACCAGGTTGAAGACAATGAACCCCGCGATGAACGGCGGTGAGCAGCGGTGAAGGCCATACTTTCAAAATTATTATTATTATTATTTTTTTTAGCAAAGTTTTTTTTTCGAACTTAGCTCTGATACCATGAAAGCTTCCAGTGGGGAAAACAATCTATTGTTTTCTGTCTATTATTGTAAAAAAAGTGTACATTATATAGTTGTCACCATGTGTGATCAATCCTAAACCAACTATAATTAGGAAATCCTAAACCAACTATAATTAGGAAACTAATAAACTAAATATACATGGATTAGGAGATATAAATCCTAACAATAATAATAATCCTAATCATAGTAGAAATTTAATTCTTAACAAGCATCAAAAGTCTAACAACAGAGATCATATACCCACTCCAACTTCCAACCTACCTTTTATTCTTGTTTTATGAGTTCATTTCTCTATTTCGATTTTTTTTTATATAATTAGCCCTTTTTTTCAAAAAAGCCACTAAAAGTAGCCATAAAAATTTTTTTAATTCATAATCTAGCCATAACGCACAGTTTTTGTGCGTTATCAGTTAATTACAGTTTTATGGTTTAATCGGTCGATGTGGCGAATAATACATAGAAGACATGTGTTATAAACTAGCAATAACGTATAATCTTTGTGCATTATCAGCCACATCATTTTTTTTCAAAACTCAAAATTTCTTTTTTTTCAAAACTTATAATTATATATATTTTTAAAAAGACTGTATTATTTTATTTAACCTATTTTGACGTATATTTCATGATAATATTTATAACCGTTTTAAAAGAAAATATGTTTAACTTATAACCATTTTATTAAAAAAATATTAAGAAGTAATTTAAAGTATTGTAAATTTTATAGAAGAAGTAGTTAGAAGAAATTCAAAGAAAAATTTCATTAATAGAAACCCTAAAATATTACAACACTTTCAAGAAAACAAGTTTATACATTGCTTAAATTGGGGTTATTACAATTTTTTATATTACGTCTCAACATGCGATATCTACCACATCTTGGGAGAGTATCCGGATTTCGATAATTCATTTCCCTCCAAAACCTTGTGTCCTATTTTCTCATCTTGGTGAATCATACTATGGCATTCAATGCATCTCAGCATTAGGACTATAAACGAGGCGGGTCTTACTCGTACCCGCGCGGGTCTGTACCCGTTTTTAGCGGGTAAGGATTAAATTTTATAACCACGAACCCGTACACGTATCCATGCCCGTATTTATACTGCTATATGGGTCTGGGCAAGGTATGGTGATGCCCAGACCCATATACTCGTATTAATAAAATAATAATATATATTATATATATTATATTAGATGGAGGGTATTAAATGTGCATGGGGAAGTTTGGCTGAGTGGTTAAATAGGTAAACTTAAACACTTGTGTGGCTTGGTAGTGCAAGTTCCTGTCACTAGCCTCTTCTTTTTTTTCCACATTTTCTCTTTTTTTTCTTTTCTCCTTTTCAGTCATTTTCTCTTTTTTTCTCATTTTCAGTCATTTTCTCTTTTTTTTCTCCTTTTCAGGCATAAATAGAGTCTCTTTATTTGATGGATTTGGCCCAACTAACCTCTTTCAAATTATTTATTTATTTATTTTCAACTTTATTTCAAATGCCATTTCACAAATAATTTATGTTTACTAAATATAAAAATATATTCTTTCATCCCATGTAAAAGCAATTTATGATAGTAATATGTTTGCCTTATTTTTTATTTCATAGAACTACTGAAAATATGGATCATGACAAAAAGGACAATCTTTTTCTTTATTTTTCTTTGTCGTTCTCTATCTTATATGCTACTATTTGACTTATCTATTAGGCGACACCGTATTATTACATATATTCTTTGCTCAGAGGTTGTCCAGGAATTTGGATTACAGACTTAAATTAATATAGTTAAAGGGGTCTATATCCCTATACATTTATGAATATGTTAAATGATTGTATTTGTTGAAAGAAATGTTGAGGAGATTATGTTAATCATGTTAAAATTTTTATTTTAGGATTATACATTGTTTTATATATTTTTGTTTAACAGGGAAAAAAAATAGAAAAATATCATACGGGTACGGGTATACCCATACCCTACCCTGGACCCTGGAGGGTCGGGTCTGAGTCCAAAATTTTATACCCTGGAGGATATGGGTCCGTATCTGGGTCCAAGTATAACTATAAGGGTATGGGTCTGGGGTACCCTGAGGGTCTAGATCCGTTTACAGCCCTACTCAGCATAGTGTGATAGTTAAGTTTTCTCATCCACTTGCAAAGTTATGGATTTTAGATTCAAGGCTACTGGCCATATAACTTGTTCTACTTCCTATTATATTTCTTGTGTGCCTGTTATGAATGTTTTTGTTCAATTGCCAACCTTACAAATTATTCCAACCACACACAAAGGCACAATTAAACTAAATCAATATCTTGTGCTGCATGATGTTCTTTGTGTCCTGTTTTACTTTCAACATGGTATCTTGGAGTAAAATGGTGCAGAATTCTTATCAAGTACTAAGTGATGCCTTTACATGTGAAATACAGGATCCCGTCTCCAAGAAGAAGATTGGATAAGCTAAATGGCAGAGAGATTATGTCTTAGATAATATGACATTGGCTTTTGTTCTTGATCAATCTTCTGATAAAAGTGATTTTATCTCAAAACCCATTCCTGTTTCAACTTCAAATGATGTTTCGTCTTCTAATCAATGTTGTGTTTAGTTTGATGATAAAGAAGTTTCCAATTTGCTTTATAGATTAGGTCATTTGTCTACTCTATGTTTATAACATCTACATGATACTCATAAAGAAATCAATGTCAATACTGATTCTCATTGTTCTACCTGTCCTTTAGCCAAACAACACAAACTTATTGATACTCCTTTGCATACTTCTTCTACACAATGGTGTTTCGAGCTAGTGCATTTTGACATATGGGGCCGGTGGGGGCCTGTTAAAAAACCTATTGTTAATGGTAAAAAGTATTTTCTTACTGCAGTTGATGACTATAGTAGATATACAAAGATTTTTATCATAAAAGATAAAGGCTCTGCTAGAATGGAACTACAATGTTTTTTGTGCATATGTTGAGTCTCAGTTTGAAACAAATATTAAGATAATCAGATCAAATAATATTCTAGAGTTTAATATGCCTCTTTTTTATTCCTCAAAAGGTCTTGTTCTCAAACTAGTTGTACGTACACTCCTCAACAAAATGGGGTTTTTCACAAAAAACACCAACATATTTTAAATATTGGGAGAACTTTAAAATTTCAGTCTTCTTTACCTCTTGGTTACTAGGGTTTTTGTGTTAAACATGCCACTATGTTCATAAACATTACTCCTACACCTATTTTAAAAAATAAAACTCCTTATGAATTGTTATTTTCTAAACTTCCCTCTTATAAATATGTCAAAGACTTTGGTTGTCTTTCTTATGCTTGTACTATTGATCATGAGGAGTCAAAGTTTGATCCTAGAGGAAACCAATGTGTCTATCTTGGCAATTCTTCTACATCAAAAGGGTATGTTTTACTAGATATACATACTCAACAGGTTTTTGTTTCTAGAGATGTGCTCTTTGTAGAATATATATTTACTTATAAGCATTCTTTACTTGATTCTTTTGAGCCTTCTATTTCTAATATTGAATATGTTTCATCTACTTTACCAATGGCATATGGTGGTGTAGATTATATTATTCCTTTTGATCATGTAGTTGGTACAATTTCTTCAAATGAGAATACTGGTTCACATGAAGGTAATTGCTTATTTTTTACTACTTCAACTAATAATCTTTCTCTTACAATTGATGATTGTTCTGATTCTTCTTCTATTCCTAATTCTAACTCTATTCCTTTGAGTTCATCTTCTCAACCAGTATTGAGAAGATCCACTAGAGAAAAGCATATGTCACAATATTTGCAAGATTATGATTGTACTTCAAAACCTTTTACTTCTCCTCATAATCTTGCCTCTTTTATCACATATGATTATTTGCCCCAAGATCGTAAATCTTTTATTTTGCAAGTTGGATTAGTTAAGGAACCCAAACATTATGCTGAGGCAGTCAAAATGTCTGAATGGAGAGATGCTATGAAACTGGAGCTAGATGCCTTGAAAGTTACAAACACTTTACTATTACACATTTACCTCCTCACAAGCATGTTATAGGCTGCAAATGGGTGTTTAAATTCAAGTATAAATCTGATGGTTCTATTGAGAGGTATAAGGCCAGACTAGTTGCAAAAGGGTATACCTAACAACTAGGAATTGATTATTTGGACACTTTTAGTCCAGTTGCCAAGATAACTACCATCAGATTGGTAAAGGAAGTTGCAGCTGCAAAGGGATGGTTTATACATCAATTAGACATTAACAATGCTTTCTTACAAACTTGTTTGAAGAAGTTTATATGTAGCCTCCTTTGGGTTATAAGGTACCTTTTAATCACGTTTGTAAGTTTAATAGGTATTTATATAGTTTAAAACAAGCTTCAAGGAAATGGAATGCTAAGTTGATACAAACACTACTGAAATGGGTCTTAAACAAAGCTGGCATTATTAGAATCTGTTTGTTTTGAACAAATTGAAGCAAATGGTGATATTGCTAGTTTATGTAACTGATATTTTTGTCATCAGTGATGCTCTTGATGAAATTCTTTTAGTAAAAAGGACATTACATGAGTTGTTTAAAATCACGGATTTGGGAGAGGCTAGATATTTTCTTGGCATGGAAATTTCAAGAAGTACTGGAGGCATTGAGGTTACACAGAGAAAATATGCACTTGATCTTTTGGAAGAGACGGGTTTTTTATCATATAAACCAGTAGCTACTCCAATGGAGCTTAATGTGAAGTTTCATTATGGTGATTCAGAGCCATTGTTGGGCATAAATCATCTATCACCAACATGCACTCTTTCGTGATGCTAGCTTAAAATAAACATAGGAGGATGAACTTTGGGTATATGGTTATAGAGCATATGCTAGCCACACAATCCTCCTCAACCAAATGCTTGCCTTATAGATGCTTCAGTACAAAAATTTTTCAATACTTTGTGATCAATTTGGTTGGCATTAGTGGTCACATTGTGTCATGGAAAGATATACAATCAACAAACTTTCAAGATGATGGGATTTGAATGAAACGATGAAGGGGGATTCATAAGAGGTGGTCAAGACCAAGGTGATAGTGAAGAAGAAGATGATGATGAAGAACAAGAAGAAATGCATGTGAGTGAAGAAGAAAGTGACTCCGAGACGGAGGTTGAAAGAATCAGAAGAGAAACTAGAAGAAAGAAGAGGCAAGAGAGACTGGAGGAAGGGTCAACTTCCGGAAGCATAAGTCAAGTGATGGACATGATAGACTCCCTACAAACTTCAATGAATACTCGGTTTGATGTATTTGACAGTCGCTTTGAGGTTTTGGATGGGAAAGTCTCCGACATTCAAGAAAGGCTTGATGCATTGGATAATAAGATGACCGGCATACGAGAATGGGTTATGAAACTAGAGCAAGGAGGAAGAGATAGAGATGATTGAGATCTTCTTTTTACAAAACCCTCTCCACTTCTCTTGGTTTTCTCTTAATGTTATGCTTTTTGTTCTCTTGTTACTTAATATATGTCATGTTTTTTTTTTTGTTTTACTTTTGGTGTGATATGTGAACCATTTGTTGCTACCTTTTATTGCTTTGACTCTTTTTTTATGGACTTCATGATGATAACTTAATTATAAAAGCCTAATTGCTACCTCTTCTATGATCCCAAGAAATTTCTCTCCTCAGGTCCTTTTTTGATTTATGACAAAAGGGGGAGAAAATAGTGCAAGATGTAAGGGGGAGAAATTGTTGTTTGATGAGATATGTTGATGATGCTTTTTCATATATATATATATATATATGTTTATGCCTTTTTGGTGCCTTTGTATTTCTTATACTTTGTGGAGTTGCTATATATTGATTCTTTCACTCTATGGGCTATTTGGCTTATTTTGGACTTGTTATCTTCTTTAGCCATATTTGATATGAAGTATGTACTTAAGGGGAGCTATCTCTATCTTATGGTGATTGTTGTGCTTTGCTCTTATTATTGATCTTTTTTTTTTTAAGCATCACCATGCTTTTACTCTTGCTCTTTTGTTCTTCTTGCATATGTGTTTGTCATAATAAAAAATGGGGAGATTGTTAGCCCTAAGGGCATTATTACTTATGATTTTGATTATGATTAACATATGTTTGTGTGAGTATTAAGCTAACTTTTCATAGAACGAAAGAAGTACTTTTGGAGTCTCAAGTCTACATTCTCAAAAAGCAAAAGATCCTGGTGATGAAGGCAGAATGAAGGAGAACGGACCAAGCTATTCCAAGATCAAGTCATTGAAGACATTGAAGACTTATGTCTAAGTTAGGGTGTGCTAAGGTATTTCTTTGTAAAACTCCCTAACCTTAATCTTTGATTATTGATCATATGCGAAGCTCTTTTAATGATTTTCTCAATATAAACTTTTCTTAAAATCTAAGTATTCTTGATAGAATTTTTTATGCTTTTGAAAGTTTTTCTATCTGTAAAAAGAGTATCAAGAATACATGACTTTGAAATAGAAAGGAAAGCTCTTGTCTTAAAAAAACTAGCTGTAGAAATTCTGAAAAATTAGTCATCCGGTTTTAAAACCGATCGTCCGATTTTTTCTGGTTTTAGAAAAATTGGTCGTCCGATTGTCTGTAGATGAGTATGAATCTTTCTGTTCAAAGCCGGTCATCTGATTTTAGGAACCGGTCGTCCGGTTTTCATATTTACTGTAAAAAAAAAATATTACCGTTGCACTTAGCAACGGTAATTTTTCTCAGAAAATATATATAGAGTTTTTTTATCAGCCAAAAAGCAAGAAGTTTGGTGAAATATTTATTGAGATCATTTAAGACTTTTAAAAGAGCTTTAAAGTACATTTATTTCAAATACTTTCAATCTCAAAAACATCTTCTTGAGCTTCATTGTTGATCTTCATCAAAGAAGAAGTAAAGAGGAGCTTGTAGAAATATTCCATTGAGTTGTATCTTCTATTTCTCAAGCTCACATTGGTAACATTGTTCTTAAACTTATCTCTTTCTCTTATTGATATCAAAGGTTTGTGTTAAAAAACCCCTTGGGTAATCCTTTGATTTATATTTTGTTGTGAATTGAGGTTGTGTACAAAACCCTTGTAGGGTGATCCTTAAATTTGTACTTAGTGTATATTGTGTTTACAGGCTCAAGGTAGTAGATGTAACTCTTTGAGAGAGTGAACCACTATAAATCTTTGTGCATTTCTTTCTAAGGTTTTTACTTAATTGTCTTAACCAAAAGATTTTGTTTGGTTTGGAATTTTATTAAAAAGAGTTTTAGAATTCTTTCCCAAACAACTAAAGGTTTTTCACAAGGTTAGGGGGATTCCGAGATCCAAACTCCCGTTTTATATTTGTTTTCCTTTTTCTAATTGATGCTTGTGTTTATTGTTCTATTAGTTCACGATCATTTCACCACACTTTTAAGACTAAATAATAAAACAACGGTTGAGTAGTTGAATCTTGCCATCCTCGAGAAGATCGACACTTGTGGTGAACCCATTCTTATAGTGTTAAGATCCACTTGCCTTGCACTGTAGCCTTAGGATTCCCATCCCATTTAATTTTTAAAACCAAACATGTCAAACTCTATTATAATTTGGCCATTACATGCCAATCTAATCGGGAAGGTATCTTCCAATCAATTCTTATATTTTATATATTTGAAAATATTTTGGGAGTTCACGAATTCTTGAAATATAATTATCAACTCTCAAAATCATGCAAGAGCTCGTATTGTTCGTATTGGATTTCTTTTGTAGTTGGGAAAGAACAACAACCCAATTCATCATATATCCTGATTTTGCTGTTAGGATTTATTCACAAACACCTGATTGAATATATGGAGAAAATATGATCATGGAACATCCTCATCAATCATATCAGGCCTATGCCCCCAAACTCGTTTTGTCATAATGGGTCCAACAGGGGACATTCCTAAAATGTACACAACCTAAACATGGTGTTTGGGACACAACTAATGCCTTCAGGTTTACAAAACCTTATGGAGTTGGCAGAGGCTCATACTTCACAACTTAAAACTATCCAAGGTTTAACTAAGGGACATGGTCTTCTTCCTTATCATCACATTTCTCTTCCCGTTAGGAGAAACCACTTTTTTCGTGACCCCGGTGCACCACGTGATGGAGAATAGGTCCTTGTTGCTCTTTCCCTTTGTCCTAAGTTTCTTTCCCTTCGATCATATTTTCTTCCTGAGGTGCCACTTCAACGAGAAGCTGTTAATTCCTGGGGCCTCAATAGAGGAAATTGTAAGTCCATGATTTCTTCAGAAAATGTCAACAAAACAATTAAAAAATTTAAGAATGAGATTATAACAAGATTTGACAAGTTCCAAGGCAATTCTAACCCAAACAAAAACTTTGCTACACAACTTCTCATACAATCAAACATCAATTGGATTTCTTAAGTTAGTATATAGTTTCACAAATCTCCTTTTCTATTAGGAAAATGAAGAAGAAGATTACAAAGGAGAATGAGCTCGTAATAAATGACATATGATCTACATATGTCAATTTTTCGAAGGGCAAGTAGTATATACGGGTTCAATCCGTTGAATTATTTGACAGAAAATCTCTTTCTTATCAAGTAATCTTGAAAAACCAAGCCTGATACATTGAAAGAAAATATCTTACATATTCTTTCTCTTCTTTCTCCGATTAGAGAGAAAGAGATATCTTGGAATTCTATCAATTGACCAAGTTGATATATTATTTATAATCTTTCTATTGGAATTCTTTGAAGTGGAAAGATTCTTCAAGACAAATAGAAAAGTCAATTATACATTGGGAAAGGAGATTGGAAGATCTCAAATCATCTCTAATACTTTTCAACCTAGATTCAAATATTGTTTCAACAAAAGTTGACCAATACGGAGACAGTTTTTTATGATGGAATTTTATGACATTTATATTAAAGTGTTCAACACATCCACGAAGACATTTTTCATATCGAAGTGTCAGTCTCTTGGTTCCATTGAAGTCACTTAATTTGAAGACTGGCTTGTTCATGGTACCTTCCAAGATCATCACATCTCAAGGAAAGCGTACCATCCTAATATTCTCTATTTCTACTTTAAGAAATGAAATTCATGAATACTTTTTGTTTTTTAATTCATTTATTGACATAATTTCATATATGTCAACATTTTCGAAGGGCATATGATTGGAATGGTTTTACCCACCTTTGTAACAAGGCCAAATTGTGCAATATACAATCGCACATGGAAAGTCTACGACTCTCTTGGGGACTTGCTCTCCTATAAATATGTATCATCACTCACTTATAAGATATCTCCCTTTTGGTCCCCACTTGGGGTATCACACATTTTATGATGCCTCTATGATATCATCACTTGTTATTATAAGTAACCCTGCTTTATTTCCTTTCCTCTCGATTATTATTTGGTCTTGTATTGGCTCAAGCATCGGAGCAGGAATGGGAATTTAGCCCCTACCTCTCCTAATTGCTTGTGTTTCTCTCTCAGGTCCAAGACTTCGATAGTAAGGACTTATCAAATTGCTAACTTTGTTCTTGATGCAGACATTTTAAGGAATTCATTTTTCTTGATTACACATTTTCTCAACGATACTCTTCTACTTTACATTCCTTTCTCCTTCTAGTCGAATTCCAATTGGATATTTAATATAATATTTCTCTCCTTTATAGTTTGAATCATTTACATAAGTTGTTCCAACTTCTTCAATGATTTTGTCTCTTGTTTGTTTGAGCCCTTTTTCTATATAACACGGGCTTTCTAGATTAGTTCACTAGCTATTATCAAACTTGAAAATTTTCTAATCCTTTTGTTGTCTCCAAATGCTTGAAACTTGAATGTCCTTGCACTGTGCTTTGCTTATAGTATCAGTAATACAACTGCTATTGCTTAACATAACATCCTTTCTTCATCTTTTTGATACATACTATTCTAGAATAGCATGAACACAATTAATATTTAAGACACGCAGAGGATGTGAGCACAAAATACCAACCTGGGTGCACATCTTACACGTGCATGTCATAGAATTATCACCATTATTATATGACCGTATGTCAAAAAATGTCAACGTCAGGACACCAGATCTAATAAACATGAGCCTCATTACTAGATAGCATGCTTTCATGAAAATATGATGGGGTTTTCATAAATTCTTGCTCAAATAGTAAGTATGTTTCAATTGTGTATACTTGATTAGCATGTTGTAATAGTTTTGAATTAGTTATTGCCATCTCAACCCAAAATTGATTTGAAAGGAAATCCTCCATATTTTGTTGCTGCTCCATTCAGATATAACTTGAACAAATGTTCGGTAGAAATCATTCAATGTAGATGTTTCTTAAAGTCACTTAGAAATAGCATGGTTGGTTGATTCACTTCTTTTTTATGATAATATACTTCTGGAAAAAAATCTTTGTTGAAAGTTGGACACAGTGCTTTTCTCTAATTTTGTATAGTTTATTCAACCATGAATCATTTGGATAGTTATAATCAGTCAACAACCTGTATCACATACACAACAATTGTTATTTTTGTCGAAATACCATACTATATATTATAATGTTCCATAAAAATTGAACTAATATGCCATTATATTAAAGTAACTATTCCAATAATACTCAAATTCAATAACTGGAGACATTATTAAACATGTCTACAACATGTGCTTTTGACTTTAATCCGTTAATATGTTTCTTAGAATTCTTATCAATGTGCCAGTTGTAAAGCTTATGTCGCGTATTTGGGAAAACTTCACGAATAGCCCCAAGCATAGTAGCACACTGATCCATCATTAATGTTAATGGATGCTTACCCCCCTCCCCCCATAGACCTAAAAAAGGTTTTAACAACTATGTAAAAGAATATATTATTTCATTCTTCAAAAATCTGCACCAAAACATCATATTTTTGCAATGATGATCCATGCCAACAAAAGGTCTACAGATCATGCCATACTTATTTGTTCTATACGTTGTATCATGTACCAATAGATCAGTAAATAGTTCATAGTATTTTTTCATTCTTCCATCCCTCAAGAAGATACTGCATAATGATGAATTGCGATCAAACTCAAAATCATAATAAAAATCATCTCCGTTGTCTTTTCTCTATTTGAATATCTGCAACAAGGAATTTGCATCTCCACTATCAATGTGTTCTCATTTGAATGTTTCTAGATTATTATAGGCATCTCTTGTTGTAAAACTAACGTATGGCAAACCACCAGCTTGATTCTTAATCACCCTTAGACGAGTAGCAATGGAAACCCCACTATCCTTCAACTCTTGCAGGTATACAACATGGTTTTTTGTTAATAACCGTTGGGAACACATAAGATGTCTCTGATTCTCTAGGCAAAGGCCATGATTGTGTACCATTTGATGCTTGATAATTGTCCAAATTCCTCCATTATTTTATTTTGAACTGTATCATTGCTTTACAACCTGTACGGGTATTAACTTTTGAGTAACAGTTATTCAGCTTCCTTTTTAACACTTCTTACCTTTTTTGTTGCATACAAACTGTTTCTAAATATAACCTGCTAAATCCCATCTTGTATGCATGATTATTGTATAACTCAAATTATTAAGGCTAATATTTAGTAGCTTCTATAATTAGATATTTAGCAGCTTCTATATTTAGCTCATTCTCTTATTTAGATATTTCTATATGCAGAAATCCTAAATCTTATAGGATATTTACTTTCCTAATTGTTTAGGAAAGTAACCCACTATATAATGTAATTCCTTCAAGATAATAAATCAGGAAAATTTAGATTGTTTTCCCCACTGGAAACTTTCATGGTATCAGAGCCAGCCTTGTCTAAGTTCTCAAAATGAGTTACGACAAGGAAGATGTTGGCAATGTTGAAAATAACATGGTAGAAGAAAACCATGTTCATAAAATAAAAAAAGATGCCTACTTTGTGGCATCCTCTGATGGACCCGGACTGATCATAACGACAGTCCAATTAAAGGAAAACAACAAAGACAACAACTATGCCGAATGGGCAAAAGCTATAAGCTTGGCTTTACGATCAAAGAAAAAATTGGGATTTATAGATGGAATAATTCCTATACCAGAAGATGACCCGGACAGAGAGGAAGAATGGTGGGAAATAAATATGTTAGTGAATTCATGGATTTTAAACACTATCGAGCCTTCTCTCCGGTCTTCCATAAACTACTCTGAACGAGCTGATGAATTATGGACAGATTTGAAGGAAAGATTTTTAGTAGGGAACGGGCCTTGAAAATATGAGTTGAGAACTGCATTAGCAAATTGTAAACAAGGAGGAGACTCTGTACAAACGTATTATTCACGTTTGAAAAAATTGTGGGATGAGTTAGACAACTATACTCAACTCCCATCTTCTGCAGACACAAATTTATTAACAGTTGTTATAAATGAAAGAGAGGAAGAAAAAATTTTTCAATTTTTAATGGGACTAAATGATGCAATTTATGGAACTGTTCGTTCTCATCTGATTCAACAGGAACCCATACCAAAAATGAGAACAATTCTTGCCCAAATTTGCAAAGAAGAACAACACAAAAACATGGCCCGAATGGAAGACAGCGGCAGCAACGGCGCAGCCTTCGCCGTCGCCAAAACATGACGCACGGCAGCGCCACCACGACCACCGCCATCATCTTCTTCTTCCTCACGGATGGTCTGTAGCCACTGTCATCGGGTAGGACATGATGTTTCTGGCTGTTTCCTTCTCATAGGATTTCTTGAATGGTGGCCCAGATCTGGAGCAGGAAGAGTTGGCAGATCTGTTGCTTCCCTCGGCAACGAACGGAGAGGTGATGCAGCAGGCAGGAGTTCGCACGGCAGGGAGAGTGCGAGTCGTGGACGGCGTCTCTCTGTCGGACAGACTAGCGCTGGACATAAATCGGCACTAGCAGGCGATGACCGGGGATGGGCGTACGCAGTGAACGGTGGGACTTCTTTCTCTTCCAAAAATGGCAGCAACCAAATTGGCTCACCTTCCATAAATGGCAGCAACCAAATTGGCTCACCTTCCACAAATGGCAGCCACTGTTTTGGAAACTTTCCAAATTTAGATTCCAACCAATGTTCAAAATTATTGACCTTGCTCAATAATCCCACTCCCAGACAAATTGATACACTCTCTGGTATGAAAATTTTATGGATTTTAGATTCGGGCTGTTCTCATCACATGACTGGTAGGAAAGATTTTTTAAAAAATTTAAATACCATACATCCATATACAGTTAGCCTGCCAAATGGTGCTAAAGCACTGGCTCTACAAGGAGGAAAGATTTCCTTAAACCCGAAACTAACATTACAGAGTGTGTTTTTAATTCCTGAGCTCAAGTGTAATTTAATTTCTTTAGCACAACTAACACGAGATTTGAAGTGTTTTATCACCATCTCTGATGAATTTTGTGTAATACAGGACCGTACCTCGATGAGGCCGATTGGAGTGGGTGAGCAGAGGAATGGGATATACTTCTACCGACCTTTGTCGTTGCTGGATTTGTTCGCTTTCTCTATTATTACTTTTGATTCAAGTACTTTATGGCGTATCCGACTTGGACATCCTTTGGATTTTGTCGTAGAAAGTTTTTTAGGCCTTTCTAAGAAAACTACAACTCCTACTACTCCTTGCAATATTTGTTTACGTGCCAAACAAACACGTGATTATTTTCCTTTAAGTCTTAATAAAGCATCTGCCATTTTTGATTTGATTCACTATGATTTGTGGGGACCTTACAAAACCACATCCACTATTGGTGCTTCCTATTTCCTTACTATCCTAGATGATTATTCCAGAGCAGTGTGGATTTATTTAATTGCCGAGAAAAGTCATGTAGCAAATGTTTTAAAAGACTACTTTGCCATGGTCAAAACACATTTTCACAAAACTGTGAAAATAGTTCGCAGTGATAATGGCACGGAATTTCTCTGCTTAAAATCATATTTTTCCACAAATTGAATGATCCATCAAACTACTATTGCTGGCACACCTCAACAAAATGGTCGAGTAGAGCGCAAGCATCGTCATATTCTTAATGTTGCTCGGGCTTTGCGGTTCCAAGCTCATCTACCCATATGCGTCTTAATGGCAGGATATCTTATTAATCATACCCCCTCTTCTTTGTTAAAAGGGAAGATGCCTTATGAAATGTTATATAATGAGAAGCCATCTTATTCTCATATTAAAAGTTTCGGGTGCCTTGCTTATGTCCATGATCATGATCTACCCAAAGATAAATTTTGTGCTCGTAGTCGCGTTTGTGTTTTTCTCGACTATCCCTACAACAAGAAAGGTTGGCAATTTTATGATTTACAAAGCAAGAAATTTATTCTGTCCAGAGATGTGGTTTTTGATGAAACCAAGTTTCCTTATAAAGAATATTCAGATACTGCTACAACACCTCCCAAATTTTCTCATTCTTACAACTTTGGGGCACAACCTTTGAGTTATTTGCACAACAACCCACCTCCGCAAAATCCAACCCAAACTGATCCCGCTACAGGCCCAACCCCAGCTACTGAAACCCATCCACACATACAAACCCACCGCCTAGACACAGCCCCAGCAACGGGCCTTTCTTCAGCCGCACCTTGCAGCCCAAAAAAGGGCCCAGACACTGGCCCAACCTATATAGCAAATCCTGCCGCTGACCAGCCCACTGGCCCATCCTCCTCAGACGACCCAGCCTCCCTCAGCCCACATACACTTCCAGCACCAAGTCCAACTCCACCCACCATGCCTTTTGCTCCCCTTGGCACTAGAAAAAGTACACGTCTTAAGACGATTCCGGCACGGCTTCAAGACTTCAATTGTCATGCAGCTTGGACGTCTACTATATCCCCTTCTTCTGCTCCATCTTCTTCCACGGCTTTCTCAGGTAAGTCCCGTTATCCTCTTACAAATTTCATAAATTATGATAAATTCTCTGCTCCTCATCAGCACTTTCTAGGATCTGTTACTACGGAACCGGAACCCACCAAATATTCTGAAGCTGTGTCTAATCCTAAATGGCGTGCCGCCATGCAAGAAGAAATTAATGCCTTGGTACAAAATGACACATGGTCTTTGACTACTTTGCCTCCAGGTAAACGTGCACTAGGCAGCAAATAGGTTTTCCGCATCAAATATAAAGCAGATGGTACAATTGAGTGGTATAAAGCTCGGTTGGTCATTTTGGGAAACACCCAGGCCGAAGGCATTGACTTTACAGAGACCTTTGCTCCCGTTGCTAAGATGGTTACTGTTCGTACTCTCCTGTCCGTGGCCGCCTCCCGAAATTGGCCGATACATCAGATGGATGTCCATAATGCTTTTCTCCACGGTGATTTGCAAGAGGAAGTATATATGTGGCCCTCCCCTGGATTTCATCCTCCTCACCCTGGCCAGGTTTGCAAACTCCAGAAATCTTTGTATGGTCTCCGTTAAGTACCCCGGTGTTGGTTTTCGAAGCTCACCAACGCTCTCCGTAAGTGTGGATTTTCTTAGTCCTATACTAATTATTCTTTTTTTACTTACTCTCGAAATGATGTTTCTTTTATGCGTCCTCATCTATGTGGACGATTTATTAATTACTGGGAATTCTCTTACCTCCATCACTAAGTTCAAAGCCTCCTTGAGTGCTTGCTTCTATATGAAGGACTTGGGTCCCCTTAAATATTTCTTAGGTATCGAAATTGCAAGAAATCCTTCGGGTTTATTTCTGTGCCAACGCAAGTACACTTTGAAAATTCTCTCAGAAACCGGTTTATTGGGAGCTAAACCGGCATCTACTCCTATTGAACCGAATCATCAATTGGCCAAGGCAACTGGTCCTTCCTTCGATAAGCCAGAACGCTATCGCCATCTCATCGGCAAGTTGATCTACCTCACTCTTACTCGTCCTGAGCTCACTTACGCTGTTCACACACTTGCTCAGTTCATGCACGCTCCCCGCTGTGCTCATTGGGATGCTGCTATTCATGTTGTTCGATATCTCAAAGGCAGTCCAGGTCGTGGCATACTTCTTCAGTCTAAGTCTCCTTTGTATTTAACCGCATATTGTGATTCAGATTGGGCTACATGTCCTATTACTCGCCATTCTGTTATAGGATATGTTATCTCTCTCTGTGGATCGCCCATTTCTTGGAAAACAAAGAAACAACACACGGTTTCTCGTTCTTCTGCCGAGGCTGAATATCGCTCTATGGCTATGACTTTATGTGAGTTAAAATGGTTATCTCGCCTCCTTAAAGATCTTCAAGTTCTCATTACTCGCCCTATTCATCTACATTGTGATAATCAGGCCGCTCTTCATATCGCGGCCAATCCCGTCTTTCACGAACGGACTAAGCATATTGAAATTGATTGCCATTTTGTCCGGGATGCTTTCCAAGCTGGTTTTATTTCTCCCTCCTACATTCGAAGCGATCTTCAGCCTGCTGATATTCCCACAAAGGCTCTTCATCCTACTCAGTTTCACTATTTAGCATGCAAGTTGGACATTACCAACCTTCATGCTCCAACTTGAGGGGGAGTATTAAGACTTATATTTAGCAGCTTCCATAATTAGATATTTAGCAGCTTCTATATTTAGCTCATTCTCTTATTTAAAATATTTCTATATGCAGAAATCCTAAATTTTATAGGATATTTACTTTCCTAATTGTTTAGGAAAGTAACCCACTATATAATGTAATTCCTTCAAGATAATAAATCAGGAAAATTTAGATTGTTTTCCCCACTGGAAACTTTCACAAATGCTTCTTTTTCGAAATTTGCTGTCAATCTAACTAATGTATGTGGACCATTGTTCGATGAATCACAAACTGTAAGAAAATGTTATAGTATTTAATATAAACATGGACTGAAATATTATGTGACCCATGAAATATTAGTTATAATACAATAGTATATATATGTATATGTCACAAACACATGATAAGAATGGTATAGAGGTGTGACAGAGTAAAATATTTATGACACATAAGCAACATAAGTATGGAATAATAGTCATAATATGATAGTATATAAAGATTTTACAAAGATAAAATGGGGAATAAAAGTAGCATAATCATGGAATATTAATACAAGAGTCATGGACTAATGATAATGATAAGATGGTATATAAAGATTTTACAAGGATACATCAATACAAGTAAAATGACCAAAAAAAAAAAAAAAAGAATACATGAAATGTGTCAAGAGTTAGAAAAAAATGATACAAAATGAAGATTAGAATGGATTGTTAGTTATAAAGAAAAGTTGTGCAAAGATTACAATCCTAGATCAAGTCAAGTACTACAAAATAAAAAATGAGCAATAATTAGGGAACAAACATAATATATTTATGCAATATTAGTACAGTACACATGGAAGTATTAGTGATACAACTGTGTAATATCTCGATACCAAAATAGAAACAGCTTGCAGAAATTGCAAAAGATATATTATTTAACAAAATTACTTAAAACTATAGTTATTTGTGCATAAAACTAAAATAAATCTTACATTAATCAACTATGTAATTGAAAAATCTTCATTTTTTAAGAATATAAGATAATTAAACACTCACATGAATCAGCAGCATCTTCACATTCAATCTGGAAACAAATTGAACATATCATGCTCTTCAACAGCTTGATATAATTCTACATTATTTTTCATTATGAAGATTTCTTTGAAAAGGAACAATGATGTTGAAGAGAATGATGTGCGATTTTTGCTAGAGATATTTTAAAATGATTATTTTGCTGTTGAACGAAGTTGCAGAGGATTACAGGTAGAAATATCGTTGAGAGAGCAGTGTTGGTAATTGTGATTCGCCAGCGCTCATAGTTGACGTGTGCTGTAGGTTTTTTTTTATAAGTTTATAAAGATTCTAAATTTCATAGAACTACACTTTTTAATTGTGGAGTGTAAATGGTATAGTCGGGTGGTGTATGGTATAAGCCCCGCACTATATAAGAAAGAAAACATGACAACTAAAATGAGAAAAAGATCCTCCTTTCTCTTTCTGCAGAATCCAATCAAATCCAATCGTACAATTTTCCCCTTTCATTTCAACAATTGCGACTCTGCTGCTTCTCCCAGTGGAGAGCTTGAGCTGGATTGCTTGTCTATCCATTGCAGCTCTAAGGTCCATTACCTCCTCTTAACTAGGTTAAAATTTTCAGTTTTTTGCTAACTTTTTATCTTCTGCACTGTTTTCTGGATTAATTTGTATGTGAACTATGTTTTTGCCTCTCGCGATTTTGAATTTTTTATATAAATTCTGTCGAGATGTGCATCTATGTTGATTTCTCTGTCTTCTCTTCGGCGCGTTTCAACAAGCATGTATCCACCGTTTTTACAGTAATGACATAGGTCTGCAGTCTATGCTAATGCCCCAAAGTGTTTTCGATCTGAAAATATAGCTTGTAACTTCTGCCGGATTTCTTTCTTTCACGAAGAATAGTTTATTTGACATCTATCAGGCTTTTCAATATTTTCTGCAGAATCGAACACCTGTAAGCAATCTCTCTCTCTCTCTCTCTGTCTTTCGTGTTTGGCTGTTAATTGTACTACAATTCCAGTTCATGATAATGAAGGTTCCGTTTTGTTGATCCTCACAAGTATCAGTTTTCGTATCCATGACACTGTTATTACTTAATTGATAGGAACTAGTTCCATGGTTATCCAAAATGCCACAAGTAGTCACAAAATTACAAAATTACCTTTTTCCATAATTTTCTCACAGAGAATAATTTCTCATGAAGTACTTGTTGTATCCGACAAACAGGAGCCTTAAATCTTGTGTTCTCTTTATTCTGATTGATCTGAATCATACTAATCCAGTTAACTGAAGGTTTTGAGCTCATGTTAGTATTTTTGTGTCTGACATTCACTACAAAGACGAGAAGGTCTCAAGAATCAGATTAATGCTTGATTCTTGTTTCTTTGTCCCTTTGAAACTCATATATATACCTTCTTTTGGGTAGATTATATATCTGGAAACTCATACCTGTTGTGAGAGGATTCTATCCTCTTTTCCTATTGCCAAATAATTTAGAGGAGATATGATTTGCTGGGCTAAAAAAATTTGGAAATGCTATTATTCAATTGGATTGAGGGTATTTGTCTATGAAAATGTAGAATAGAGCATAGAGTTTTAGGAATAATTTATTTCTGATTTTACTCTCTTATATGTTTATTTCAATCAAATCTGAACTTTTTCAACTACCATTTCATGTTTCTTTTGACTCTGATGTGAGTTTCAGATTTTGTGCAGTCAAGGAATTTTGGGGAAAGAGATTGCCGGCCTAACTGTATAGTGCTCTTTTATGTGTATGCCAAACTTAAATAATGGATTCAGCAGCATCAGTTGCTGTGAATTTTGCAAAAGTAGTATCTGATTGGTTAACTTTTGCATTTGATGCTCCTTCTGCTAGAGCTGTTGTCTTTGGAGTGCAAATCGGAGGTTAATTGTGAATCAAAAATTAGTCACATATTCTACCCATTTGGATGGTTTTAACTTTTCCCTTTTCTTGTAGGACATCTTTTCGTGGAGGTTCTTCTCGTTGTCGTCATTATTTTTCTGCTGTCCCAGAAAAGTTATAAGCCACCTAAAAGACCATTGACAAAGAAGGTTGGTCGGTCATATGCCTATCTCCAGAATCTTATCAACAGTTATTTTGGTTCACTGGTTTGTTGACCTTTGAGGTTCAAATATAGTTTTGGGGGGCCGGGGGGGGGGTGGGGGCGCTGGGTGAGGTTCAAATATAGTACTAGAAAGTTCTGCACTCTTCTTTCTTTCTCTTTCCTTTTCAAGTAATAACATTTATCTGTTGAGTAATTTGCTATTGGGTGAGGTTCAAATATAGTACCAGAAAGTTCTGCACTCTTCTTTCTTTCTCTTTCCTTTTCAAGTAATAACATTTATCTGTTGAGTAATTTGCTATTCTACTGCATGGTACCTGAGATACATTTTAATCTTGGCTTGGGAATTTCTTTTCCTCTGTTAGAGAATAGCAACTTTTCTTTTTGGCTCTGATTTTGAAATTATTATTGCTGTATCATCCCTTTTCCAGTATGGATTATGTTACTCATTCTTTGCCAAACCTCTTATAGTATGGCCTCAGTATTTCAGTATTGCCGCAGCTGTGGAATAAAAAAATCAACAAACTTTCAGTATGGTACTTATCTTTTGTATATTCCCTTTCTGACAATATCTCAGTGTGCTTGTGGGCATTCATTTTCATAACCATCAAAGTCTTGCATAGTCTCTTCATGGTTTCCATCTACTAAAATTTATCCTTAACAATGTCACTGGTATCCTTTTAGTGAGGATATGTGAAAGATCCATCTCTCCGTGATGATGCTATGCATGTCATAGTATTCAAGACGTGGATTGTCCATACCTTGTAGGCAACAATGATGTTCTAATACCTTCCTCCTTAACCTTCACACAAAAGGAATAAAGGTCATTGTTGGAACTTTGATTTCTCTTCTCTGATTGATCATAGTGGTCCCAATATGTTCTATACTATTTGTGTTTAAAACATGTGGGTGCTTTTATTTTTTGCAAGGGAAAGTATAATGAGAAAAAAGAAGAGGAAACACGCCCATAAACACACATATATATACACAAATTGCATTGCCATACAACATGAGATATATAATTTCATATGTTGAAGGAAAGGACCTTGAAGCAATATGTTCATAGGACTTTTGGAGCAAAGAGAGATAGTTGGCTCTACTTGGATTGCTTTTAAATTTGAATTTTTGTCCTTCTTGACTCTGGGCTCCACATCTTGTCTCACAAACAATTTAACTTTCATGAAACCCAAGAAGAAAAACATCATACTTTCTTCAAACTAAAAACCTATCCAAGTAGAGCCTAAGAAACTTCTGATTTTTCTGCTATGTTCTCTTCCATTTATGTTGTCCGATATGAATTTATGCACAGAAGGATACCTCTCTGATGAAGGACAAAGTAGGGGGTATCTTTGTCTTGCTTTAGGCCGCAGAAGAACTCCTTAAACCTTTAGTTTTGCTCTAGAGAATGGCGAAAACATGAGGGGAATAGAATGGACAGAACTTAGAGAGAATAACTACCTCATAAGAGAAGAGGCAGAAGTTGTTCAAAGGCTATGAACAGTAGCTGTGAATAGTAAGTTCTGCAAGAAAAGTAAGAAAAGAGAGAGAAAGGAGGAAAAGATAGGCAACACCTAAACAAACAATATAACTCTCAAATACTTAAGAATTCCCTGCTGGAAAAGTAAGCTATTACCAGTTATTATAATGTGAAGACTAAGACTTAAGACTAACAACAAATTGAATAAGGACTCTATACTAATTCCTGGCAAATTCTAGCAATAAACTAAATGACCAAAATACCCTTGACTCCTAAAACTATTAAATAATTAAATTATAGGACGTTTGATTCTTTTAATCACCATGGACACCTTTTTTAGATGGAAATTTCTTCTTCTTTGAACAAGAATGGTTAAGTTTGTGTTTAGGCTTCCAAATATTATACTTCTTATCTAGTCATTGGATAGTGTCTCTATCAAATCTCCCCCGCTAAAAAAAACTTGACTCCTGCAAGTGAGGATATGGACCAAGAATGCCATCTCCGCTAGTAAGGCGTTTTAGAAGGAAAGAAGGGTTGCACGCTTGAGCTTTAGTGGCTGCAAATCTTTAGTAGGACGAAAAGTGAAGTCTATGCCCTTTTCCTTAAAAAGAATGTGATGTTGAATCCACAATGTTGCACTTTCTTGTCATAAAGCCATGGACGTCCCAAAAGAATATATCAAACACTCATTGGCATCACATCACGTCAAGAGTCTCAACTAATGGTCCGATAGGAAAAGTCAATAAACACTTTTCATTCACCTTAAGACTAGTGTTCTTCACCCAATCCAACTTGTAAAGATTAGGATGCGGTTTAGTTTCCAACCCTAGCTTTCGAACAACATTTTCAGAAATTGCATTGTTACAACTTCCAGAATCAACGACCATGCTGCACAGCCGTCCATTGCATCGTACTCGTGTTTGAAAAAAGTTATTCCTCTTCCAATCATTACCCTCCATCATTCTTGTGTGTTGTAAGGAGTGGTCGAACCAAGTAACAAGGTTCATAACATTCCTCATCAACCCTGTCTAGCTTTTCGTCTTCAGTTTCTTCTTCAGCATTCAAAAGAACTTGTTTTGTCTTTTGTTCAGCCGTAGAAGAATCAACAGGTGCATCTCTTGTGCCACGGGAGCAGCTAATCTGTTTGGCTTATTTGGACAGAACGCCATAAGATGTCCAGTTTGACCACAAAGATGACACTCATACGAATTTCTGTTTGGCCGTCGCTGCCGCTTTTGATTTCCTTGTCCCCCTTGAGAAGTGTGAGAAAATTGACTCTTGGGCTGTGTAGGATAACTCTGAATTTTCAACAGCTCCATTGTGAGAATATTCTGCATTAAACTTGTACCCTTGTCGATTATTTTGTGCAGCAATTTTGTCTGAAGATCTTGCCAAGATATCTTCTTCATTTGAGTGGCAACTTGTATAGCATCACTCAATGAATAGAGTATTACTACAGCAAGTCTTGATAAAATTTGGGGCTTCAATCCTCCCTATAAATTGCTATCATAGTGTCCTCATTCTGTTCGAAATTACAGCGAGTAGCTAGATGATAGAACTTACTTGTATACTCGTCTACTGTCATAGGTTCTTGTTTTAGATGCATGGATTGCTGATAAATTCTTTGTTTATGGTTTGGAGGAACAAAATGACGGCTCATGACTTGCTTCATCTCTTCCCAAGTTTTGGTTGCTCCAAAACCCGTCCTTCTAACATATGCTTGTTCTCTCATCCACCATACGAGTGCTGTTCCTTTGAGCTTAGCCTCAGCAAAAAAATAATTTCCTTGCTTCATTCATGTTGTACCATCTAAAATAGCTATCTAAACTATGTATTCAATCAAGGAACACATCAACATGCCCATCTCCATAAAAATCTGAAACTTCTAACTTTATCCCTTTGTTGAAATTGTCATCTGCTTGAAATATGTTAGGTTGGTGGCATGACCGATTTTGTAGAGGAGCATAAGATTGCATAGGTGCTACCATCCGTGGATTATTTGCAGCACTCGGAGGCTGTTGGATAGGAATTGGTGGAATGGACTCTAGAAACATTGATGTTGATGGAGGTTTCGTTTGCTGCGGGACCATATAATCTGGTTTATCCACCACGGGATTTGAACCCATAGGTTTCTTACCATAAATGGAAGTTGTCAAGCCTTCTATCATAGCCTTCATGTCTTCCATGGATCCTTTGAATTCCTGAATGTTAGATTTGAGAGCTTGAACTTCTGCACAAAGACCCAAGATTTCATCTTTTTTGCTGTTTTTTTTAAGCCTCATAATCCTTGATGAAAACTTCCAAAGTTGAATTTAGTTCGGCATTCGTAGGCATGGCTGAACACAGGATTATTCTGTTCTGATACCAAACTGATGCAGGACAAAGTAGGCAGGACAGAGTAGGGGGTATCTTTGTCCTGCTTTAGGCCACGGAAGAACTCCTTAAACCTTCAGTTTAGCTCTAGAGAATGGCTAAAACATGAGGGGAACAGAATGGACAGAACTTAGAAAAAATAACTACCTCAAAGGAGAAGAGGCAGAAGTTGTTCAGAGGCTATGAACAGTAGCCATGAACAGTAAATTCTGCAAGAAAAGTAAGAAAAGAGGGAGGAAGAAGAGAGAGAGGAGGAAAAGATAGGCAACTCCTAAACAAACAATAACCAAATCGTAGTGGAATTAGAATTGCTTCTAAAGGTATAAGACTCTTTACTTTCCTAAGATAATAAGAACTCCAAATAAGACTCGAAGATTAACAACAAATTAAATAAGTACTCTATACTAATTCCTTGCAAATTCTAGCAATAAACTAAATGAACAAAATACCCTTGACTCCTAAAACTACTAAATAATAACATTATAGGACACCTGATTCTTTTAATCACCATGGGCACCTTTTTTAGAGGGAAATTTCTTCTTTGAATAAGAACAAAGTTTGTGTTTAGGCTTCCAAATATTATACCTCTTATCTAGCCATAGGATAGCGTCTCTATCACCTTCGTTTGGTTCTTGATAGTAGTTTTGATAAAGGTAATTTATTAGTTGATTCACCTGAGTAATAAATGGTCACTTTTTATTAGCTTTCAACCATCAAGATTTATGTTCGGAACTTCTCATAAATAACTTATACATGTAAGAACTTGATGAATCTGCTTGTTTCATAATTTTCAGGAAATTGATGAGCTGTGTGATGAATGGGTTCCTGAACCCCTTATTGCGAAAATCACAGAAAAGATGAAATATGAACCTCCAGTACTGGAAAGGTAGAAATATGAATTATCATATGTATTTCATAGTTTGTCACATATTAAAATCATGGAACACCTGTCAGTGTTAAGTTCTTTTTCCCCTTCTGGGAGGGGAGGGGATAGAGATTGTACAAATTGAAATAAAGAGAGGCAGAAACATTAAGTGGAGAACTTTAATTTATTACGTGAATAATGGAAACTTCTCTAGCTGCTTCTCTGATTGAGAGAGAGATTGTTTCGCTGAAGACTTATTGTGATTTTATCTTTGCAGTGCTGCTGGTCCACATACAGTCATCAATGGCACAGAAGTCGTCAATTTTGCGTCAGCGAATTATCTTGGATTAATCGGAAATCAAAAATTACTTGTGAGGAGAAGCTGCCACTATTAGTTAATGCGTTCTGTTTGTTCTCCCATGTTTAACTTAAGTGGATTACTCTTACTTATTCAACAGGAATCCTGTACAAGATCTTTGGAGAAATATGGAGTTGGCTCTTGTGGTCCTCGTGGATTTTATGGAACAATTGGTACTTCTTATTTTGTCATTTAGTGGAATTGTTTTTTGATGGACAGATTTGGCTTTTTCTCATAATTTTCTCGTTTGAACTGAACTTTTTGTCTTTTATGTAAAGATGTCCATCTTGATTGCGAGGCCAGAATCGCAAAGTTTCTTGGAACTCCTGATTCTATACTCTATTCTTATGGACTTTCCACCATGTTCAGTGCAATTCCTGCTTTTTGTAAAAAGGGAGACGTCATTGTAGCGTGAGTATATTTAATCTCTATCCTAATCTTCAGAAACGTGTTAGAGCAAACTATTTATTGGAAAGGGTATCTACTGTGGAGCATAGCTGTTGATGCGTTATGAAAATCTCTATTAGGCTTGTTCTCAGTTGCTTAAACTAAGCTGCTTTTAGCTTTCTTTAAGCCAAAAGCTGTTTCTCAATTGTTCTCAACTGTTTATTCACTTTTGATTTTACCTTTAAACAGCTGAAAAGGCTGTTTTTGACAACTTACTTTAGTGGTGCTTTTTAAAACTGCTTTTTCTTGTTGATGCTGTTAAAATATGAAATGTTATATTAATTTTAACAGCATTTTCCAAAAGCCTTTTTACCCATCAACTTTAAAAAGCTCCACCAATGAAAACGCCCCTTATGGTGTTTTAATGAGAATGGAGAATGGTCTCATCAAATACTTTTACTTTTTATTTTTGGAATAACAAACACGTTTTACTAATTTATGGTGTTTTATGCCATATTTGCCTTGGGAGCTTTTGGCAGCCTCCTTCCCAAGAAAACTTCTTGCTTGAGAAATCACTTGTCTTCCTTTTCCCAAGTTTCTTCGTTGTCGATAATCCTACTATTTCCACCTTTCTGTTGAATATGAACTGCGCTAATAGTCACTGCTATGCTTCTTCTTTTCTTCAACTGATGCCCATTCAGAATATGTCGATGCATCCGTTCTTCATACTGGTACTCAGTAATTTCCAGCACCTTAACATGTTTTCTAGCTGAATTTTTGGGGTTTTTTTCATGCTCAATTAAATGCCCTTCTGTTGAACTTTTATTGTAAGTCTTTTGAATTAGTAATACTTGGACTAGACTGAATTACACTAGATGAGACATCTACAAAAGTGTATTCCTTAAACTAATCATCCTTTGGATGAATAATCAAACCTTGGAATGTCTTGAATCAAATTAAACTTGGAATGCTTTGGTTCATGTCAGTTAACTTACTGAATTAATATGAATTTTATAGTCAAGTAAAACTTAAACATTTTTACTGAATTTTGGTTGAGAAAGACAATAATTTACAATAAGTTTAAACTTGGGTTCATTATGGTAGAGTTGTGAGATAAACGTTAATTTACTCAATGCTATACATGGGATAAGTAATCCCACCTCTCTCACAGGATATTTTAATCCTGAATTTAATGATAAGTCGTTTTAATTTGATAGTTATCCTGATTAGAATCACAAACAAACGTAAGATGAAGCGGATGACTGATCCAATCCCATACCATCCCAGGAAGCAGAATAGCCCTCTGTGTTTATTAAATTATTAGAGTATTTATACTGTTTATATGCTGGTTGCCTTCAAGTTTTCTTATTATTATTTGTTAAATTTGTCTTAGGGATTGGCATATAGAAATTTGGTTTCCAACTTTCTGATCCGTTTTACTCTTTGCAGTGATGAGGGTGTACACTGGGGAATTCAAAATGGCCTTCAGCTTTCCAGAAGTACCGTGATGTATTTCAAGCACAATGACATGGAATCTTTGAGAAATACATTAGAAAATGTTACCCTGGAGAATAAGCGTGCAAAGAAACTAAGGCGCTACATTGTAGTTGAAGCTGTATATCAGGTATGATCTTTCTTTTATGATGAATCAAGTCTCTGTATATTATGCTTCCAACTCCTCCCTTTTCCCCTTCTCTTTTGTTTCATCTCTATTACTATTTTCAAATAACAACAGCCAAAAAGTCTGTTCAGTTATCTTTCCCTTGCTACTTTCTAAACTAGAGATGAAAATTTGACATTTAGATTTCTGTTTGGGAGACGGTTCTCCTGCTGGACCTAACAGCATGGAGCAGTTTTAAACTATGTGCTTATAAAGCATTCTTCATATCCTTTCAGTAAAATTTCTGAACACTTCTGGCCTGAATGTCACAGATCAACAAATGCTAGAGACATATTTGCTGCATTCTTTCTGGATATCTATATTCAACAGTTGCTTATGATCCCTTGCTATTTAAAACACAAAAAACATTTTGATAACCGAATTAATGAATTTGGTCGTAGAATATTTCAGCTTATTAGCTTGTGCAATGAAAATTCTGTCGGTTTGGTTATCTGTCCCCTCACCCTCAAATTAGACAAGCTTATCACTGTAATTTCTTCCATTTCGTTTGTTCCATCTGCATAAGTCGTGCTGTAATGATTTTGTCTAATTACAGAATTCTGGGCAAGTTGCTCCATTGGACAAGATCATTAGACTGAAGGAAAAATATCGCTTCCGCGTCTTACTGGATGAAAGCAATTCTTTGGGTGTTCTTGGCGATTCTGGCCAAGGGTTAACTGAATACTGCAAAGTTCCGGTGTGTTTATAAAAATGTTTTTCAAAATAAATTAGTTAGAGTCTTCATATAAGGATTAATATTTGTTTTTAATTGTAGATTGAGAAGATTGATATTGTAATGGCTGCTATGGGGCATGCATTGGCAACAGAGGGAGGATTCTGCAGTGGGAGTGCTAGAGTTGTTGACCATCAAGTAAGTGAAATGTATCCAATAGCAACCTTGACTAAACGTTATTCTGAAAGAAAGAATATGGGGCTAATTTGTTCTAGTGGATCACTGTCTTGTTGAACTCTCTTGATTTGTTGTGCTAATGCATACCTGACGGTTTATTATGGCAGCGCCTTAGCAGTTCTGGTTACGTCTTTTCTGCTTCTTTACCCCCTTACCTTGCAAGTGCTGCGATTACAGCCATTGATATCCTGGAAGAAAACCCTCATCTCACTAGAAAACTCGCGAGAAATATTGACATACTACGGAAAGGTGCTTCTTTTGTCATTGTCATTTACTGCCTTTTAACCTGTATCCTACAACTAAGAAAAAATCCTGAATCTTCCTGGTGTTTCTGTATTAAATGCTTGCAGCACTATCTGATGTACAGGGCCTTGAAATAGTGAGTGATCCAGCATCACCCATTGTTTTCTTGAGATTAAATAAGTCTCGAGGTTCGCAAAAGATTGACCTTCAGCTGCTTGAAGACATTGCTGACAGGGTACCTGTTTGTTCTTAGCATCGTCCTAATAATCCTACTGAAATGATTCTTTTAATCTCAGTTGTATTTTTTGTGTTTTTGAAAATTAATGTACAATCTTCACTCTGCATGCCTTGCGCCTTAGTTTGCTCCAGTAAAAAATCAAGTTGAGAAATATGCTTATGCAGGTATTGAAGGAAGACCATGTTCTTGTGGTAACTTCAAAGAGGTCAACACTCGACAAATGTCATCTGCCGGTTGGCATTAGATTATTTGTCTCTGCTGGGCATTCAGAGTCCGACTTAATTAAAGCAAGTGAATCATTGAAGAGGATTGCTTCTTTGGCATTAGCTGATAACCATTAGATGTTTCAGATTGGGATTTGTTCATAGAGGTTCACCATGGATATTTCTGTTAGCAAGGTAACAACGAGGAGAAAATAGTGGAAATTTTTATTGAAATCCAGTTGTGGAACTGTATTTTGTATGTTCACTCCAGCTTGCCATTTAAGCAGGATAAGCAGCTTGATTCTTTATCCTGGAGCTAGAACTTCTTTCGATCATGTTTTGATTCCCGTTGTACCTATTACGTTTTCTGAGCACTGGAAAGTTATTTTGCCACGAAATTCCTGGAGGTTCTGCCGTCTCTCAGTGTAATATAGATTGCATCCGGACAAGTGTTATGACATGATTCTGCTGCATTCACTAGGTTACTGTTGGACAGTTACAGGGAAATTGTTGCGGTTGGTCTGCCTGCTGAACTGTTGTGATGAACACAGATATGCAGCCCGAGTTTTGACACATGTAGAAAAACACCAGATCTAGCATATAGGGATCAGATATCAAAGGACGGTAAAGAAAAAAAACTGATGGAAGAGTGGATAGATTTGTTCTGTGGCTATTTTTGCCTTCATTCAGCTTAGGGACTGGTACTGCATTGGCGTTGTCAGGCAAAATCTAGCCTTGTGTTTAGCACTCTGTTCTTGTCTGGCTAGCTTGAATTGTGTATAATTAATTACACAACCAGTCTTCAAATGCCTTTTTTTTTTTTTTTTCTTAAAAAGAACAATTGAATTTTGCGTTAAATCTTCGTGTCGTTTAGAGGCATCACTAAGATCTGATCGCTTTAGATCCCAATCGATGTTGAATCTATAATCTCGGCATATTTTTGCGTAAAATAGCGTAGATTGTTATTTATTTACTTTATTTCCAGGTGGTGAAGAGGAGTTATTATGTAAGTGATGGCATACTGGTAACTTTTTCTTTTGTAATACGGAATTGAAAGGCATTTATTAATTTGGAAGAGATCAGAGGATACAAAGTCTTTAAATAGCAGCACAAGCTTGGTATGTATCATTAAATCGTTACTTTGATAACTCAAATTTAGCATCTTTCACTTGACATATTAAGTGTAGGTATTTAAATAAAGGTGTTGAGTCTTTGGGCCACACACTTCTTACTATGGGCCCGTAATTTTTTTTGAGGAAAGGACAACTACAGAACTTAACACGAGAGGAGGATCCCACACTAACAACTTGTGACATCCCTAACTCAAGTAATGTTACATTAGATACTAATATCAATAATATGGCATAAAGTCAAGAACTAAATCACAACAATTACTAAATGTTGCACTATTCTCTAATAATGTCTTATTATCTTCTAGGTATAAGATTTTCTAAGTTTGAAAACCCCTCAAGTATTGTTGAAGACTTATTTATATAATAATAGCTTAATCCCATAAAATGCATCTTGATAACCTAACCTGCAATCTAATAGATAAAAGAAAAAAATAGTAAGCTAAAGATTGCCCAGTGACTCTCAATATGCGTAAAAACATAAGAACCCTCTTCTTTTTTTTTTTTTTTTTTTTTAACGATAATAAAAATTAGAAATAAGTAAACCGGTGGTGCCATCAAGATATCAAAGTAAATAATTTTTGGGAGCCAAAAACTTTCCCAGGCAAACAATCAGCCTCACACCATACATGCGCGTGATTTCTCAACCTTATCCCAGTTTACTTAGAAGTGAACTAGCAGGAGTGGATACCCACTAGCCCGAGTCCACGAGCCAACACCTCCAAGTTAAACCTCCTAACCCAAAAGACATGTCAGCAGAAAATCAGTATTCGCACTTTGGTACACACTACTAGGCGACAGTCAACCTGATGCTTTCCCTGACCTAGAGGTTTCCACATAGGCCGGGATTCCAAAATATTCTAGATATCCAATAATAACAGTCTGAAAGGCTCTCGTATGGTGACGAGCCATTGGTAAGATAGAAGATCATTCTCATAAACACATAAATATTTTATTTTTAAGAAATATTTAATATAAACATTTTCTTTGAAAACTTTGAGAAAACTCTAGATTTGGACTTTTTTTTTTCCAAAATGGCTTTCCAATTTAAAAACTTAGAAATATACTATCTTTTTACAAAATAACTATACAATTCAAAAACTCGATAGAAATCTTTTATCAAATCCAAGCTCTATAATTTTTGGGGGAGAAATTCACCTCCACTAGGACTTTATCTGGGACTAGTATCTAAAGCCAATAATAAATGTTATTATTTTGTGACAAAATATTACTATAAAATAATCAAGCCTTAATAAATATCCTAACATCAATTCTTATCAACTAAATAATGTATCTTTTTCTCTTAAAATTTTACTTTATTTTTATGGGAATTTTACTAAATAATCTTCGAGAATTGCTCGACTAACAATTGGGAAACAAACATCACACTTATATATGCAACAAATCACAATTTCCAAAGTTAATTCGAAATTAACAGAATTGTTAGGGTAGCCTTAGTAATTGTTCTACTTTCTAGGGACTGCCTTGCAAATAGGGGTGTAAACGGGTCCAAACCCTTTGGGTAATCCTATACCTAAACTCATACCTTTATAGTGAAACATGGAACCGGACCTAGACCCAAACACTCTAGGTATAAAATTTTTATGAACCCAGACCCGACCCTTCAGGGTCTAGGGTAGGGCCTGGGTATACCTGTACCCGTATGACATTTTTCTATTTTTTAAACAAAAATATATATAAAAAAATTTTCAGAAAATCTAACCTTAAAAAATCATACCTCTGTTATTCGCCTTTGGAACAAACAACCACTAGTATAAAATTTTGTATGAGAGAAACAAGTCCATAAGAAACATCGAATGGAGAAAACAGTAGTACTGATGTCTCGAAGAAGAAATATTGAAAAAAATTTCTCTTCTCTAAACTATGAAGAAAATTTCTCTTCTCTTCCTAAACTAAGAAAATAAACCACTGAATATCATAAATGTATAAATTATGTATTAATAAAAAAAATATAAAAATAATATAATATATAAATTGTGATACCCCAACCCGGCCACTAGGTCAACTGCCGCTAAGTAGGGCATCTGCGTGCCTCTCGGCACTAAATTATAAGTTCCACAATAAAACACAACCCTAGAACAACACTAACAGGTATACACATAAAGTACGCAGAAAAACTTAAGTAAACTAGATACTACTAGTGGACTCAGAATACAAGATTAAAAAAAAAAACTTCTCATGATCGTTTCAATATAAAAACAAAAGTATCTTACATCAACAACTTTACACGACAAAATAAAAAGAAAAAACTTTACAAATGGTTCGAGTCTAGGAAAGAGAAAACATAAACATATGCCCTTCTGGGGAGATTTGATCTAAAAACTCCTAGCCTAAAATTTCAGTGGCTTGCTGGGCCCCTGATCGTCCTGAGTTAATCTGAGAAGAAAATATGATATGGAAAAACATGAGCGCAAATGCTCAGTGAGTTCACATGTGTGTGTGCTGTAGTGATTTCTTTAAAACCATGATGATGATGCAGCTTCACAAAGCAGTTCATGCATTGTTATAAGAAAACATATTCTTTTATTATTTTAACAAAACTGATGCTTGAACCTACATGAGGGTTTCGAGCGTAGCTGTGAAATCTGAGCGAATCAAGACACATCAGCACAGCTTCTACACCTAAATTTAAAAGGAAATATAATGCAACAGTGGGGCTCCAAGGACAAAGTTCGGATCCCCAAAACAAGGTCATTGGAACAAAGTTCCAGCATCTTGTAGTCGATGCCAGCCAAACATCATACGAGCGCTCGATTACAGAACAATCGCACTCCTATATCACTGGTCAAAACATGCTACAGACTCCTAGGGCACCTACCAAGTCTATCCTGGGATCAACCTCAGTTTCGAGCCCCTCCTGACTCTCCACTAGGTGGCTAAACCCCACCGCAGAGCATGATGTAGTATCCACGTAGACCGATTAGGCTACACCCTCCGCGATCTACGCCCCTCTTCAAGTGTATCCACTCCCCCGAGTCTGAAACGTCCATGCCATCAGAAGAGGCCCTCGTACAGGGGACTAGCCACGTACAGTAAAAACCTCTGGTGCTTCCGAACACAAGATCATAGTCAGAATTGACACCCTGGTCGGAATGGGGTTTTTCATATGTATTTGTAAACAAAAAGGCCATTTGTCCAGCCGTCAGGACAGAATCAGGTCATAAATATTTTCAGCAAAATCCCCATCCGCCAGTCACCACAGGCTCATGAAAATTTCACAATTATATCAATGCCAGATCTATATTCATGCATGTCAAAACATGTAACTTCTCAAGCTAGAACATGTTCCAACTTATGAATATTCCAGAAAAAACTTGTGAACAACAAATTCTTTTTCACCATAGTACTAGTCTGTTTTAAAAGAAACACTTATATGGAGCATCCACTCCTATACATTTTTTCTAAGGAACATGTAACACATTGTGGAGAACATCTCCAAAAACATGCTGAGTTATATTGTTCCAAAAACAACAAACATTTTTTTGACAGGTTCGGAAAACATATTTAAACGACTCGTAATATTTGAAATAACATAATGACACGGAGTTTGTGGACTCACTTGGATGCAGATTTGGTGCTAAGATCCGACAAAATAATAACACGAAAATACTTAATACCTGGGTACCAATCGAATAGTCTTATTCCCTAAATAACATCGAGATCCTATGAAATGAACTTAGGATGTACATATATACCTATATAACGATATATATATATACATATCATAATTCTTTAAAAGATAAAAAATTATATACTCTTAAAAAAAATATACTCTCCCAAAAAGCCATAATTAACTATATACTATATACTAAAAATCCATTTAAAACATTTAAATCCTAAAATAAGTAACTAACTTAAAAAAAATATATATATATATATATATACCCATATACTTATATAATCTTAATGGGAATGGAAATAAAAAAAAAATGAAAAAGAAAATACTAACCTGAGGTGGAAGTTTACTTTCTCTTTTTCCCTTTTTTTTTCGTTTCCAAAAAGATGGCATGCAAACCATATATTTATATATATATACAGCATTATGGCGGTTAGTGGGGGGAGAAAGAAAAGAAAAAGAAAAAGAAGAAATTGGTGGGGTGACGGATGGCTAGAGAGGGTGGCAGAATTTTTCTTAACGACGAAGTTTGTTTGTTTGTTTGTTTTTTTTTTTTAACTTATATGAAAATGTCAAGTACTTAAATTTCTAAAATACACACACTATGTATTAAAACCAAAATCCACTTAGAGGCATTTATAACCTTAACAATAAAATCTCAATATAATAAAATTTTATTCTTATTCCTAAGTATCCCCAAATAGCACTAAGTGTCAAAAACACTATATTCCACCAATATAGATCTAAACTCTATTTTCATAACGTCCGTAATTTTAAAGTAATGCTAGGTGCTTATGGGGTAGGGCGTTACATTCTACCCTCCTTAAAAGAAATTTCGTCCTCGAAATTGAATAGTTACATACCTATAAGCTCTGGATACTTTTTCTTCAAGTACTCCTCAGTTTCCCAGGTTGCCTCTTCGATCCCATGATGTCTCCATACCACTTTACACATTGGAATCTATTTCCCACATAACACCTTTACAGTTCATTCTATAATCTCAGTTGGTTTTTCTTTGTATGACAGATCGGCTTGTAATTCAAATTGGTCATCATTGAGAACATGATCAGGTGCAGGATGATACTTCTTTAATTGTGATACATGAAACACATCATGTATACCCATCAGTTCATTTGGCAATGGGGGGCCGATATGCCACTTTACCAACCCTGTCAATAATTTCAAACGGTTCGATATATCGGGGGCTTAACTTTCCTCCCATCGAATATCTCAGCTTTCCGAGATGTGGTGTAAGTTTTAAGAAAACTATATCTCCCACACTAAACTCTAGATCCCATCTTCGATTGTTGGCATAGCGCTTCTGTCTACTTTTAGCTGTCCAAAGCCGATCTTGAATTATTCTAACTTGTTTCTGCATCTCCTCCAATTTCGGCATCAAGTTTCTTTGTCTCCAATGGGATCGAACTCCGACTTCATCCCTGTACAAAGGTGTTTTGCATCTCCTACCATATAATGCTTCAAACGGTGCCATTCCTATTGAAGAGTAGTAGCTATTATTATAAGCAAACTCAGCACAAGCAAGATTGTCAACCCACTTATTTCCAAGTCTAAGGCGCAAGCTCTTAACATATCCTCTAGGGTTTGAATTGTCCTTTCAGACTTCCATCGGTTTGGGGATGTGCTGTAGTGCTATAACTTCGATTGGTCCCCAAAGCTGCCTGGAACTTGGGCCAAAACCTTGAGGTAAACCTTGGGTCTCTATCGGATACAATATCAACGGGCACCCCATGAAGGTGGACAATCTCATCTACATAAATCTGTGCCAACTTATCCAAAGGGTATGTCATATTAATGGCAATAAAATAAGCCACTTTTGTTAAACGATCAATGATTACCCAGATAGCATCCTTATATCCCTTGGTCCGGGGCAATCCTATGACAAAGTCTATTGTCACATGATCTCATTTCCATTCAGGAATAGGTAGCGGTTGTGGTAGTCTTGCTGACTTTTGATGTTGCGCCTTAACCCTTTGACATGTAAGATAGGCTGCTACATACTCCACAATCTCTCTCTTCGTGCCGTTCCACCAAAACTTTTGCTTTAAGTCTTTGTACATCTTATTCTCTCCAGGATGCATTGAATACTTACTTCTGTGGGCTTCCTCTAGAATCTTATGCTTAAGTTCAGTATTATTGGGTACACACAACCGATTCTGAAAGTACAGGTTCCCATCAGCTTCTAATGCTCGAAAATCTTCCAATTTCTTAGCTTCCACACGGTTTTTGGATTCCTGAAACTCCTTATTATTCTTTTGGACGCTTCTAATATCCTGTTGTAGGGTGGATGTTAAGCTAAGACTTGATATCTTTTCTTTTCTACTCAATGCATCTGCCACCACATTCATATTTCCTGGATGATAGTTAATCGGGCATCGATATTCTTCTAGCAGTTCCATCTATCGATGTTGTCTCATGTTCAAGTCCTTCTAAGAAAACAGATACTTTAAGCTCTTATGATTAGTGAATATCTCATACTTAGCCCTATACAGGTAGTGTCGCCACTTCTTAAGTGCAAACACGATGGCTGCTAACTCCAAATCGTGTGTCGGATAATTCCGTTCATGATCCTTCAACTTTCTTGAGGTATATGCGACAACCTTCCTGTCTTGCATCAACACAGCTCCTAGACCTTTCCCTGAAGCATCGGTATATAGTGAAAATTCCTTGTTCCGATCGGGTAATGTTAACACTGGTGCCGACGTCATTTGGTTCTTCAATTCTTGAAAACTCCTCTCACACTTCTCCGTCCACTCAAACTTGGTTGCTTTTCTGGTTAATTGTATTAGAGGTCTAGCAATCCTAGAAAAGTCTTTTATTAATCTCCGATAGTATCCCACCATACCCAAGAAACTATGTACTTCGGTTGGTGTTTTGGGTTGCGTCCAATGGGTCACTGCTTTTACTTTCGCTGGATCTACCGAGATTCCTTCCTAGCTGATAACATGTCCTAGAAAAGTGACTTGACTCATCCAGAGTTTGCAACACTTTTCGAAGATGTTGTTCATGAGCTTCAGGGTTGGGTGAATAAACAAGAATATCATCAATAAAAATCACCACAAACTTATCCAGGTAAGGACTAAAGACTCTAAGCATCAAGTCCATAAATGCCGCAGGTGCATTAGTTAATCCAAACTTGCATAACCACAAACTCATAATGCCCATATCGTGTGTTGAAAGCTGTCATCGGAATATCCTTGTCTCTTATCCTGACTTGATAATACCCCTGTCTCAAGTCCAATTTGGAAAAACATCCCGCTCCTCAGAGTTGGTCAATTAACTCATCAATGAGAAGTAGTGGGTATTTGTTCTTGACTATTACACTATTCAATCCTCTGTAATCTATACACATCCTGAGGGTTCCATTCTCCTTCTTTACAAACAAAACTGGCACACCCCAAGGAGATGTACTTGGACGGATGTATCCTTATTGCAAGAGTTCTTGTAGTTGCTTTTTCAACTCTTTTAGTTCCTCTTGTGCCATCTGATATGGAGTTCGAGATGTTGGTTTAGCATCAGGTACCAATTTTATACCGAACTCCACTTCTCGATCTGGGGGTAGCGTCCTTAACTCCTTAGGAAAAACATCCACAAACTCCCTCACTACGGGTACTCTTTCTAATTTTACCTCCTCCTTAGGCTTGTTGAGTAAATATGCTAGGTACCCTTGACATCCTTTCCATAGTAACTTTCTGGCTTTAATGCCAAACAAAAAGAGATTCTCCCTTTTTGTTTGCTTCCCTTGGAACATCAAGATTGGTATACTCGGTCGGCTAAACTTAACCAACTTCCGTCGACAATCTACTTGGGCATAATGTTTAGACAACCAGTCCATCCCAAGTATCACGTCATATCCCTCCAATGGTAAGGCAATTAAATCTCTGGATAAAACCACACTCTCGACACAGATGTCACAATCAGGGTACTTTACCTCAGTTATCTTATTCACGCCCATAGGAGTGCTAACTATCAACTGGTAATGCATGTTAACAGAAAGTATATGAGTATGTTTTATGAAATGCAAACTCACAAAAGAATGCGTAGCTCCAGGGTCAATGAGTATTCTAGTTGGTTGAGAAAAGATTTGTATCATACCTTCAACTACTTCTGCTTCAGTGTCTACGGGCAATCCATCCAATGCATAAACTTTAGCCTTTACTTGTGGCTTATTATTCCTTCCTTCTGTTGCTCTTCTCATAACCGGGGGTCGGCCTGCTCTTCTGGACGTCTCCGGAGGTATTTATTGTATCTTAGGGTACTGGTCTTTGGTATGTCCTGGTTTCCCACACTTGAAGCATAACCTTAACTTTCGATAACACATTTCAACCACATGCGCACTTCGTCCACAGTATGTATATACTCTATGGGCTCCTCCAGAGATTAGGGTTGGTCGGCCTTCATTTCCAGTCCTTTGCTCACCACGGGATCTCTTGAAATCTCTAGGTTTCCATGGTCCTTGTCCAAGACGTTTATATGGAGTCGCCGCTGAACCAACGGCTGTTTTCCTCTGTATAACCGCTTGATCAAACATCTCTGTTCGCGTGGCGGCTTCAATTGCGGTTATGAATTCCATCGGTGGCAAGGGAGCCAATGCTTGTTGCAGCTTAACCCTTAATCCTTTTACAAATTGTCGCGTCTTGTTCTCATCAGTATCTATCAATCTTAAGCAGTATTTAGCCAACCTATTGAAATTTACTGTATACTGGGTAACTGTTAGGTTACCCTGTCTCAATTGCTGAAACTCGTCCTCCTGTTGCTCACGAACCCAACGAGGTATGCATTCCTTTTTGAATTCTTCTTGAAAATCTTTCCAAGTCCATGGTTGGTTCTTAAGTGTCCAAGCTTCGGAAGCTCTAAGCCACCAATCCTTTGCCATTCCTCGGAGTCTAAAAGCTGTGAACGTTACCTTCTGGGCATTCTCGTACTTAAGGGTATCATAAATATCATTCAGTTGCTCGAGGAATAGTTCAGCTTTAATTTCTTGTTCAACTTCTCCATAGAACTTCGGGGGTCGAAACTTGAGAAATCGTTCTAGTGCTTCATCTGCTTCAGTGGCTGGTACTCGTTCGTTCCTCCTTGTGGCCATTGAAGTTTCTAACAATTCTGTCATCTTGATCATAAAATTCTCAATTACCTTGTGTGTGGCTTGTTCTGGACGAGGTGTGGCCTCCCTTATAGGTTCAAACTGTCTTTTTTGAGAACTTCAAACACAGCCTCATTTGCATGATTGGGGGACTGTGAATCTGACATGTTTCTAAAAACCAAAAAGTTCCAACACTAATAAATCTCTAAGGTTACATATACTCTGCAATAGGTAAACATGAATTTATCCCAGGCACCAACATCACTACGTACATATAAACATATATATAACTCAAAATGAGAATTTTTAGTACAAGTAGTATCAAGATACAGTCAGATCATCCTGGTCCTACAATCCAAAAAATATATGGCCGGGTTACTATACATGTCCAAAACCCGAGGACCTCATACCTACGACCCTAAACCTACTGCATCAAGTACTGACAAAAACATTACTCGCAACTACCAAGTGACCAAATATACAAATCTACCTGTACTCTATGCAATACCTACTCTGCCTGAGGACACTAGTTACCAGAACATCCTGGTCGGGACTCTAACTCGACACGGGCTCCATCCACTGAATCTCTAGTAGTACTAAGGAACTAGGCGATAAATCACCTAAGCCAGTCCCGCTCATCAATCAGCTCCATAATCTCTCTTTCTCGGGCCGTGTGTGCCTCCCGTACCTGAACTAGTTCCGCCTCTAGCATAACGGCCCTCGCCGTTGCCTGTTGATGTGCCTGGCGAGCTGTATAGAATAGGGCATCTACCCGGGAAATCTCCTCTCTCAGTTCCATAATCTGCTGTCCAGTGGCCTCAACCCACTGCTCACACCACAAACATTAGCCACAGATGTCTTACCCCTGACCCCACTCGAAGTAATGATGGTAGTGCTGGAAAAGAAGTTACAGACTCCATAGGTGGAATAGGGGTAAGGGATGCTGCTACTGGCAAACTATCTGCTACAAAGGTACCCATATCCCCAACGGCCGCCGGTGCCACTCTTACCGGCTCAGGCGTCATCTCTGAGTCTGACGTAGGTTCACTAGAGTCCTCTTCTATAGATGTTCCAAGCCCTATTCCTGGTGCCACTGGTGCCATCTCTGGTCCCTCTACTGATTCATCATCGGAAAGGTCAATCACCAGAATTGGTTCCCTCTCTGGGACGATCTCTCTAAGGGAATATGATAATGATGATGATGACGTAGTCCTACTAGGCTCACCTACGAGTGTGCCCTCCTGATATATCCATCTGTGGGGGTGGTGTGCCATCTAGTCCCTACAAAACAAAATCTCAGGTCAGTACTAACTAATAAATCATATGGTTGACTTTAAAGTTTAAACAGTTGACTCTTATAGCTTGTCTAAAATCTAACATTTCAAACCTAGTATCGAACCTAGATGCTCTGATGCCACCTGTGATACCCCCAAACCTGCCACTAGGTCAACTGCGGCTGAGTAGGGCATCTGCGTGCCTTTCGGCACTAAATTATAAGTTCCACAATAAACCACAACCCTAGAACAACACTAACACATACACACAAAGTACGCAAAAAAACTTAAGTAAACTAGATACTACTAGTGCGCTCAGAACACAAGATTTAAAAAAAAAAACTTCTCATGATCGTTTCAATATAAAAACAAAAGTATCTTACATCAATAACTTTACACGACAAAATAAAAAGAAAAAACTTTACAAATGGTTCGAGTCTAGGAAAGAGAAAACATAAACATATGCCCTTCTGGGGAGATTTGATCTAAAAACTCCTGGCCTAAAATTTCAGTGGCTTGCTGGGCCCCTGACTGTCGTCCTGAGTTAATCTGAGAAGAAAACATGATATGGAAAAACGTGAGCGCGAACGCTCAGTGAGTCGAGTCTATGTGTGTGTGCTGTAGTGATTTCTTTAAAACAATGATGATGTAGTTTCACAAAATAGTTCATGCAATGTTATAAGAAAACATTTTCTTTTATTATTTTAACAAAACTGATGCTTGAACCTGAGGGTTTCGAGTGCAGTTTGGAAGTTTGAACGAATAAAGACACATCAGCGCAGCTTCTACACTCAAATTTAAAAGAACATGTAATACAACAGTGGGGCTCCACAGACAAAGTCTGGATCCCCAAAACGAGGTTATTGGAACCAAGTTCCGGCATCTCGTAGTCAATACCAGTCAAACACTATACGAGCACTCGATTACAAAACAATTGCACTCCCATATCACTGGTCAAAACAGGCTACAGATTCCTGGGGCACCCGCCAGATTTGCTCTAGGACCAACCTCAGTTTCGAGCCCCTCCTGACTCTCCACTAGGCGGCCGAACCCCACCGCAGAGCATGATGCAGTGTCCATGTAGACCGATTGGGCCACACCACACCCTCCGCGGTCTACGCCCCTCTTTAAGTGGATCCACTCTCCTGAGTCTGAAACGTCCACGCCATTGGAAGAGGACCTCGTACAGGGACTAGCCATGTATAGTGCAATCCTCTGACGCTTCCGAACACAAGATCATAACCAGAATTGACACCCTGGTCGGAATGGAGTTTTTCATATGTATTTATAAACAGAATGGCCATTTGTTCGGCCGTCAGGACAAAATCAGGTCATAAATATTTTCAGTAAAATCCCCATCCGCCAGTCACCACATGCTCATGAAAATTTCACAATTATGTCAATGCCAGATCTATATTCATACATGTCAAAATATGTAACTTTTCAAGCTAGAACATTTTCCAACTCATGAATATTCCAGAAAAAAACTTGTGCACAACCAAATTCTTTTTCACCATAGTACTAGTTTGTTTTAAAAGAAACACCTATATGGAGCATCCGCTCCTATAAATTTTTTCTAAGGAACATGTAACACATTGTGGAGAACATCTCCAAAAACATGCTGAATTATATTGTTCCAAAAATAGCAAAAATTTTGTGACAGGTTCGGAAAACATATTTATACGACTCGTAATATATTAAATAACATAATAACACGGAGTTTATGGACTCCCTTGGATGCAGATCTGGTGCTAAGATCCTACAAAATAATAATACGAAAATACTTAATACCTGGTTACCAATCGGATAGTCTTATTCCCTAAATAACATCGAGATCCTACGAAATGAACTTAGGATGTACATATATACCTATATAACGATATATATATACATATCATAATTCTTTAAAAGATTGAAAATCATATACTCTTAAAAAAAATATACTCTCCCAAGAAGTCATAATTAACTATATACTATATACTAAAAAATCCATTTAAAACATTTAAATCCTAAAATAAGTAACCAACTTAATATATATATATACACACACCTATATACTTATATAATCTTAATGGGAATGGAAATAAAAAAAAAAAGAAAAAGAAAATACTAACGTGAGGTGGAAGTTTACTTTCTCTTTTTCCCTTTTTTTTTCGTTGCCAAAAAAAAAAAAAAATGGCATGCAAACCATATATATCCAACATTATGGTGGTTAGTGGGGGGAGAAAGAAAAGAAAAAGAAAAGGAGGAAATTGGTGGGGTGACGGGTGGCTAGGCAGGGTGGCAAAATTTTTCTCAATGACTAAGTTTTTTTTTTTTTTTAAATTTATATGAAAATGTCAATTACTTAAATTTTTAAAATACACACACTATGTATTAAAAACAAAATTCACTTAGAGGATTTATAAACCTTAATAATAAATCCTCAAGATAATAAAGTTTTATTTTATTCCTAAGTATCCCCAAAATACCACTAAGGTTTCAAAAACTCTATATTCCACCAATATAGATCCAAACTCTATTTTCATAACATCCGTAATTTTAAAGTTATGTTAAGCGCTTATGGGGTAGGGCGTTACATAAATATATATTATTATTTTATTATAACAGGTATTTGGGTCTGGACAGTATCGTACCCTATCCAGACCCACTTAATAGAATCTATATGGGTATGGATATGGGTAGGGTCCGCGGATATAAAATTTTAACCTTACCCGCTATAAATGGGTATAGACCTGCGTGGATACGGGTAAGACCCGCCCCCTTTACAGCCCTACTTGCAAATAAAATAGTAAAAGTCTAGAAGATTACTGATGCATGAGTTCTTTTTCTCTACTCTTCATGTGCAACGCCTCCCCTTCTCCTTTCTTTTCTTTTCAGTTAATGAATTCTTTCTCCTCTTTCCCCTTTTCTCTCTCTTCCTCCTTGCACTCTCTTCCTTCCCCATTTCTCTCTTTCCTCAGCCAAAAACCACACTTCCAACCTTTCACTGTCTCAAAGTTTCCATTAATGATGATCCCTCTTTTATTTTTTTATCCTTCTTCTCCTGTTCCTTCTCTCTCCAAGTAATTCTTCCTCACTTTTTTTATGGTTCGTATTGTCCGTAATATTTCCTGTAACACTTTCTGTAACATTCCTAATTTGGTATGTTTTATTAATAAAATCTACCAAATAAATATAAACCCTAAGGGAAAAGGTAAACCCAAAAGGAAAAACACATATTATAAAAGGAAATGTTATATAGGATCCTGAGTATTTCTCTTATGGTATAATTTATTTTACTTTTAAAGATTTTTATTTCCTTAAATAACCTATTTTTATTCTTCTCTTAGTGAACTTTAACTCCCTCCAAATTTATTCTTCCTCTTTCTTCTCTACCTCTCGCCAGTCCCCCTGTCTTCTCTTCTTTTTTTTTTTTTTTGGTAATGCTTTTACATAATCTCCCTTTTTCCTTTCTGGTTTCTCTCTCTTCTTCTCACGCCTCACTTTCTCCAATTTCTCCCCCTCCTTTCAGTAACCTTCATTTCCCTTTTTTATAATCATATCTTTATCTATATACAAATTGTTAGCCCTAAGGGCATGATTGCATATGTTTTTTATTATGATTAACATATGTTTGTGTGATGAGTATAGCTTAGTCTCTATAGAACAAAAGAAGCATTTTTGGAGTCTCAAGGCTACACTACATAAGAAGTAAAAGATCTTGGCTATTAAAGCATAATGAAGAAGGAGAGATCAAACCATTCCAAGATCAAGACATTGAAGACCTTGAAGACTTATCTCTTAGTTAGGGATGTGCTAAGGTATTTCTTTGTAAAACTTCCTAACTCTCATCTGTGATCGTTGATCATATGTGAAGCTCCTTAGATGAATTTCCTTTTATAAACTTGTCTTGAAATCCAATTGTTCTTGATAGAGTTTTTGATGCCTTTAAAACGTTGTCTTATCTCTAAACGAGTATCAATAATACATGTTTTTGAAATAGGAAGGAAAGCTCTTTACTTGTAAAATACTGGCTGTAAAATCCTTTTCAAAACCCAGTCATCCAGTTTTAAAACCAGTCGTTCGATTTTCTGGTTTCAGAAAAATCGGTTCGATTTTTTGTAGGATGCGTTCGAATCTTTTCGATTCAAAACCGGTCTTCCTATTTTAAAAACCGGCTCATCCGATTTCAGTTTTACAAGGAAATCGGACGTCCGATTTCTGAAACTGGTCGTCCGATTTTCAGTTTTTCCATTGAAATATTACCGTTACAGAACAGTAACGATCACTTGCTCCCTCTTCTATGAATTAAGTTTTTCATCTGCAGTAAATGCAAGAAGTTGGGTTGAAAATTTATTGAGATCATTTTAGAACATTTAAAGAGCTTTAAAATTAAATTCTTTCAAATATCTTCATCTCATAAAAATAAATAGAACAATCTTCTTGGAGCTTCTCTTGTGATCATCCATCAAAGAAGAAGTAAAGAGGAGCTAGTAGAAGTATTCCATTGAGTTGTATTATTTATTTCAAGCTCACTTGGTAACGTTGTTCCCTACTTATCTCTTGTTCTTTTGATATCAAAGGTTCGTGTTGAAAAACCCCTTGGGTCATCCTTTGATTTATATTGTGTTGAGAATTGAGGTTGTGTGCAAAACCCTTGTTGGGTGATCCTCAAACTTGTGTTAATTGTATTTGTGTTGTGGATTGAGGTTACTTGCAAAACCCTTGGTGGGTGATCCTCAAACTTGTGATTGTTGTAGACTTGGATTATAGTGGATTTGGGAAATCCTTGGTTGTTGACTCTAGGTAGTGGATATAGCTCTTTGGGGAGTGAACCACTATAAATTGTTGTGCATCTTTATTCTATGCTTTTACGTGATTGTCATAACTGTAAGATTTTGTTTGATTTGGATTTTTTTTATTAAAAAGAGTTTTAGTATTCCTTCTCAAACAAAATTGGAGGTTTATCTTTTTAATTATACAAAAGATTTTTTGAAAATTAGCCAAACACCTTATTCACCTCCCCCTAAGTTTTTTCACATATGTATATAGATCTAAGGATATTTGATACATATATATGCTAAGATTTAGAATATTTAGTATATAATATGTATATATAGGGTCAATAAATATAACTCGGAAATCTATATGTATAGCATGAAAAAATTCATTTTTTTGGGGCAAATTTCTCGCTCTAGCCCAATTCTCTCTAACTCAAAATTCAAATCTTTCGCATTCAACACAAATTGAAGATAGATATGGGTACTTCTAAATATTTTTTTTTGCAAGAAAATATCTATTTTAAGGTAAAAAAAACCCTCAAAATTACATTTTTTCAACTATACTGAGTTTCTCCAAGATGGGAAAAATTCCTCCCAACCTGGCGAAATTATTTAATTTCACCCATTTGGGAGAAATTCTTTTTCCCATATGGGAGAAACTCGTGTTAGTTGCTTTTTTTTTTTTTTTAAAAAACATTGAAATGAATTTCGCCCAGGTGGGCGAAATTCTCTAAGAAATTTCACCAACTTGGGCGAAATTCCTTCAAAAATTTCGCCAGGTTGGGCAAAATTCCTTAGAGAATTTCACCCATCTGGAAGAAACTCTGGATAGTTGAAAAAAATGTAATTTTGGGGGTTTTTTTACCTCAAAATCGATATTTTCTTGCAAAAGAATTCAAAATTATCCATATCTATCTTGAATTGTGTTGAATGTGAAAAATTTAAGTTTTGAGTTAAAGAGAACTGGATTAGAGAGAGAAATTTTGGCCCAAAAAAATGAATTTTTTCGTGCTATACATATATATTCCTAAGTTATGTTTCTTGACCCATATATATATATATATCATTAATTAAAGAAAATTTATTTGCATAAATAAACAAAAGATGATTTATGATGCTTACTTTCTTCTTTATTCTATTACGAATTCTTGGACTTTATTGGTTATAGGCTAAGAAGAAGAAGACAAACTATTTGGTGGTGGGTTTGACAAGGAAAGGGACGGTAGAGAGAGAACAGGGTGTTTTTGTGAATTTGGGTGCTAGCACCTTAAAATTAGACCATCATTTATAGGGGAAAATTGTTATCATTCTTGTTATTTCTTTTTAATATTGTAATCATAATCTTTTTGCCAAGTGTTCCTATCATTTTTTTTAAAGTCAAAAGGACTATTTTACCATTTATTATAAGTAGAAATTACATTAATCGAAAAATAACCATTTTCCCCTTGGTAATTCTTAAAAATTTATAAGAACTGTCTACTCTACCCTTGGTAATTTATAGAAATTACATTGATGAAAAATTGTCTATTTTATCCCCTCATTATTTTTAGAAATTACGATTGTGTCTAAAGAAAAAGACAATTTTAATCTTCCTTAAGTTAGTAAAATACGATTAAATCCTAATTGGTCAACTAACGCCATTAATTGCCAAATTTTTGGAGGATCACCTTCTCACTTCCTTAAAAAGAATTTTATCTTCGAAATTTACAGTTCTGGAATCATTTCAGGGTATTTCTACTGCAAGAATTATTCGGTTTCCCACGTAATTTCTTCCACTACAGTGTTTCTCCATAGCACATTGTGTAATGTCATCTCCCTGTTCCTTAATTTCTTATTTTCTTTTTCCAAAATCTAGACTGGTCGGATCTTGTAGGAAAGGTTTAAGTTTAACTTTAAAGGTTCTTCAATTAGAAAATGTTCTGGAGATGGGCGGTACTTCTTTAATTGATATATGTGAAAGATGGCATAGATCTTTGCTAACTCCTCAGGCAAAGGTAAACAATAGGCTACTAGTCCGATCCTTTCTAGTATCTCAAATGAAGTGATCTTTTTTTTCGTTTCGTGGTTGACCAGAATTACCTCTTTGTGGAGTGATCTTTAGGAATACTTTTTCTCCTACTCTAAATTTATGAGTCCTCTTATTATCCGCATAACTTTTCTATCAATCCTTGCAGTCTTTATCCTTTGCTGGATAATTTTCATTTTCTCCTGTTGTTCTTCCAATTCTGGTATCAATCTCAATTCTGTGACAAAGCTTGTGTCTTGGTTTCTTCCCAGAACATAAGAGATCTGCACTTACTCCCATACAATGCTTCAAAATGAGCCATCACAGTTGATGCTTGGATAACTATTGTTATATGCAAATTCTGCAAGGGGTAAACTATCGACCAATTTATTGTTGAATTTCGAAATACATGCCCACAACATATCTTCCAGAGTTTGGATTGTCTGTGCAATTTGCCCATCTGTTTGAGGATGTCCTGCTGTCTTGAAATTTAATTTAGTTCCAAGAGCTTCTCAGAACCGAGGCTAGAACCAAGAAGTAAATCTTGGATTTCTGTCGCAGACAAATTCTTTTGGTATTCCATATAATTTCACAATTGCCTCTATGTATAATTGAGCAAGCTTATCCAATGAGTAGCTTATGTTGATGGGTAAAAAATGAGCCATTTTGGTTAATCGATTCACGATTAACCATATTCATTATGATTTCCTCGAGCTATGGGGAATCCAGTAACGAAATCTAATAGTGATACAGTCCCATTTCAATTCTAGTACTGGCAATGGTTGAAGGAGTTCTGATACTTTTTTCGTTCTGCTTTGACCTTTTGACAGATGAGACGGGTTTGTAAATGTTGTACTATGTCTCGTTTCATCTTTTTCCACCAGTATTTTTTCTTTACATCTAGGTACTTTTGTTTCTCTCATATGGATTGAGTAACATCGAGAATAGGCCTCTTCTAATAGAAGTTTCTTCAGGTTTGGTTCATCTGGAATACACAATCGGTTTTGAAAATACAAAGTACCTTTATTTTCATGGAAATCAGGAAGTTGTTTTTGTACCACTTGTTTCTTGAATTTTCGAAAAATCTTCATTAGTTTTTGTGCCTTCTTGAATTGCTCCTGGAGGTCTGAGATGATCGTAATATTCACGATCAAGCTTTTGGTTTCTACATAGTTGAGGCGTTCGCCAAACTCTTGTAAGCTGGAGAAAGTAAGATGTGAGAGTATACTTTTTCGGCTTAAGCGCATCTGTAACCACATTAGCCTTTCCTGGATTGTATTTAATGGGACATCGATACTCTTCCAAAAATTCCATCTATTGCCTCTATCTCATGTTAAGATCCTTTTGTGAAAATAGATACTTTAAACCTTTATGATCAATGAACATCTCAAACTCACTATGATACAGATAGTGTCTTCATTTCTTTAATGCAAAAACTATGGCGACCAATTCTAAGTCACGAATAGGGTAATTTCCTTCATACTCTTTGAGTTTTCAAGAGATATAAGTAACCACTTTTCTTTTTTACATAAGGACTCCTCCTAGTCCTTCATGAGATGCGTCAATATACATCTCATATTTCTTATTTGAATCTGGCAGAACCAACACAAGTGCTGATGTCAAGTGATGCTTGAGCTCCTGAAGCTCTTTTCGCATTTATAATTCCATTTAAAATCCACTTTTTTTCGAGTCAACCAGGTCAGTGGATCAGTAATTTTTGAGAAAACCTGAATAAACCTTCGATAATATCCTCCTAATCCTAGAAAAATTCTTATTTTCGTAGAGTTTTGCAGTTGTTTTCAATTCAATGCGGATTCTACCTTGCTAGTTATTACCTCTTAATCCTTCTTTAGAAATTATGTGTCCCAAAAATGACATAGATTCCAACCAAAATTCACATTTCTATATGTAGCATATAGTTTGTGCTCTCTTAAAATTTGTAAAGCTCTCCACAAATGTGCTTCGTGAGCTTCAGGAGTTGGAAAATAAATCAAAATATCATCGATAAATACCACCACAAATTTGTCTATTTTTGGTCAAAACAGCCGATTCATCAAGTCCATAAAAGTGGCAGGAGCATTTGCAAAACCAAAGGGCATTACTACAAATTCAAAATGCCCATACCTAGTTTTAAATGCCGTCTTTGGTATGTTTGTCTCTTTAATTTTCACCTGATAATATCCTTGTCAAAGATCTAACTTTGAGTAACAGGCAGGTCCCCGTAGTTGATCAAACAACTCATCAATGAAAGAAAGCAGATATTTGTGCTTGATTGTCGCATTATTCAATCTTCTATAATTGATACATAATCTCAGTGATACACTTGGTTTGATGAATCCTTACTCCAAAAAGGTATTAAGTTACTCCTTTAATTCTGCCAACTCAGTTGGGACATTCGATATGGGGCCCGTGAAATGGTTTCTATACCAGGAATTAAGTCGACAGAAAATTCGACTTCTTGATCAGGTGGCAGTGTCGTTAATTCTTCCAGAAACACATCGAAAAATTCCTTCACCATTGGGGTAGATTCGTCCTAGCGGTGTTCTAGTTAGTAACTGATAGGTCATTTCTTAAGGTGGACTTTTAATATGTGATGCAAAGTGAGGAGCAACCAAAGAATGAGGAGATCCAGGATCTATTGAGGCTTGAGCATTATGCGAATAAATTACTAGCATACTTTCTATGACATTTGAATCTTCTTCAACCTTCTACTCTTCCAAAGTATAAACTCGAGCCTTAATTTGAGGTTTCATGGCTGTTGGATTTTTAGTAGTTTAGACGCTAGTTGTTTGACTGGTCCTTGGCAGTTTTTTGAAGTTGAAATACTTCAAAAGTATCTTTTTTTTCATCGGCGTATGACAAGGTGTCTTAGATATCTGTCAGCTATTCCAAAAATAATTATGCCTTTTCTTCTTGTTTTGGTATATCGAAGAATTCTAGGGGCCGAAATTTTCGAAATTTTTCTAGAGTCTAATCGTGTTGGTCCACATATTCTCTCTGTCTATGTCCTATGGTGGATTCTAGTAAGTCAGTGATTCGAGTTCAGATTTGGGTAAAGGGTGCATTTTGATTTGATTGTTCGGTCATAACTTCCACTCTATGAGAGGGAATGAAATTTGGATTATCAGATTCACTAGAGCTTCGAAGAGAGGTCCTGGTTCTAGGTTCCATGGATTTAAAATAAATGATTAGGAAGACAAGAATATTAGATTCTTAAATATTAGAAGTGATAATAAAAAAAATTAATACTGAAAATACATTTTTTTAGTATGACATTTAGATATGCATGAAACAAGATATAAAACAATTATTAATACAAACATATAATCATAGTTATTTAATCACAATACACACATATTATAACAATATTAGTCATATTAACATAGTTTACATTATTTCTACCTTACATTATTTTATCTTACATTATTTATTTCAAAGAACCTCCCTCTCAAGAGTGTCATCACTATTTATAGCTTATCTCCATGTACTCAGATACTTAAATTTCCCCGTTATCCAGTCTTTTCTAATAAGGTGACTTAACTAATTGTGACAGCCCCTATATGGATTTTCAGCTACGTGGACCCTGCGACGTCAGTACTGCAAGTTCTGGGTCAGTTTCTAATTTGTTCGTTTAAAGAGATAATTTCTCGGTTATGACTTTCTATCTCATAGTCATTAATTAATTATCTTTCACTTAATTACTGGTACTGTCTGTATAACGATTGATAATTTTCTATTAAGCTCTAGTAGTTGTGATGTTAAACCTCGAGCTGACTAATTATTCCTTGCAACTGCGCAATCTGCATATCTTTTTCTATGCAATTTAAGCACCTTAAAAGGAAGGATTGGGGGTTGGTATGTGCATAGCATTATATATATCTTTCGTTAAAGAGTATTTTATTCGTACAAAGTAAACAAAAGATGATCTATGATGCTTACTTTCTTCTTTATTTTATTATTAATTCTTGAATTTTTACTGATTGTATGCTAAGAAGAAGAAAAACAATTTTTGGTGGTGGGGTTTGGAAAGCAAAGGGAAGGTAGAGAGAAGAGGATGTATTTGTAGATTGGGATGCAAGCCCCTTAAAATTAGGCCATCATTTATAGAGAAAAATTATTATCATTTTTGTAATTTGTTTTTAATATTGTAATAATTACTTTTTGGGAAGTGTTTGGCAAGTGTTCCTATCATTTTTTTAAGTCAAAAGACCTATTATACCCTTTATTATAAGTAAGAATTACATTAATGGAAAAATAACCATTTAACCCTAGGTAATTCTTAAAATTTACATTTATAAGAAATGTCTACCTACACTTGGTAATTTATAGAAATTACGGTGATGAGAAATCGTCTATTGTACCCCTCTTTATTTTAAAAAATTACTATTATATCTGAAAGGACAATTTTAACTTCCTTTAAGTTAGTAAAATATGATTAAATCCTAATTGATCAATTAACCTCATTAATTACCGAATTTTTGGGGTATCACACAACTAGTTTGCAATCTGTGCTACGAGCAAAAATTCGCTCAATCTCAAAAATATTTTGTAATAATAAAAATCATTTTTATGTAAAACTCATTTATGTACATTAAAAGTATAATATAATACATATATATATGTCGCATGATATAATATTATAAATTCATACTTTTGTAATTGAAAAATAAGGTCTTTTAAAAAAATTACAAAGGATATTTCTTTTTTTGTTCTAAATATAAAATAAAGTCTTCAATATAAATTTTTTGGAGATTTCTAACATTATAATATTATTATAAAGTTATATTAAAAAGATTACAATAGAAAGTAGGGCTTGTCTAACACGTGCCCCTAAGCGTACGTTAATATGGATTAACTTTCCAATTTAAGATTTAAGTTTCTTTAGGAGGTTCAACAATTTCTATTAGATTTTTTGATTTTATAAGATTTGACTATTATATGTAGAATGGTTTACTTATATATGGTATATTTTATCCATACTAACATATGCCATAAGAGTACGTGTTAACAAACCCTAAAATGTATAACTTGATTTTATAAAAATAAAAAATGCAAAAAACTCATCATCGTAATGAGTTCTTCATTGGCCCGGTTCTCCATTACTTAAAATCAGCAGTTTTTAGCTTATTTTAAGCTATAAGTTATTTTGGAGCTGTTCTCGACTGCTTATTATATCATCTTTCAAGTTTTAAAAAGCTAAAAAAAATGCCCTTGTTCAATTTACGTTTTTCCACTTAAGGACATTATTTATTTTATTAGTCATTTGTGCCCAATAGCTTTATGGCGGTCGAAAATGTGCATATACGATGGCGATGGGTAATTTTCAACCAATTTGTGTCACGTGGCTCTCAAATGTTATCCTTAGTAAAGGTAGAACTATCCAACCACTAATCAAGTGCCAATTAGTGGCTGAAATGGGTAAAAATAATCCGACCTATGAACTGAATTGAATACACTATCGGCTTACTCATTATAGTTGCATGTTGGCCTTTAAATTGGTAGTGAACAATTTTTCCTTACTAAAGATGACATGTGAGTGTTAAGAAACACAAATTTGTGGAAACCACTCCTTGCCGTCGTAAATGGACATTTTCAACCATTGTAAAAGCTATGGGGTAGAAGTGGCCAATTAAATAAATAATGTCCTCAAGTGGCCAAAAAAAAAAACACAAATTATGGAGGGGTATTTTTGGCCAGTTTCTCTATTATTAAAAATAAAATTGTTATATTAATTTATTTAAACAACTCTTTTATAAGTATTTATGTTTAATTGTTTAAAAGAAAGTACAAGTAATGGAGAACATGCTATTATAGGACTAAAACAAAAAACAAAAATTATAAAAGAACAACTTTTTGAATCATATATTTTCTTTAGTACGAGAAGTTTACCCAACTACGAAAATATTTTGTGAATTCTAATTGTGAAAATGACTTAAATGGGCTTATCTTTGTTATACCTTTTAAAAGTAGAATACAAGAGCTTGAAAAAAGATCGGATTAGATTTCTTTGTTTAAAAATTTAAAATATGATACATAAATAATTATGTATATATTAGGAGCCATCATTATAAATATATATGTAAAAATATATTAGAAATATAAAATACTTTTAGAAAGGTAAGAAGAAATAAAAATGTAAGAAACGAATAACACACATATACTCTATATTTACCAAAGAATATCAGATTCTTGTAATATGTTGTCTTAGTTATACTGACAAATGTGTGTGACCATATTGCACTCTTTAGGTAAATATTTTGGAAAATACATTACAAAATGTGTTCTTCATGAAATTAATTGACAAAAGAAATTAATATAATCTTTCTATAAAAAAAAGGTAAATACAAAAAAAATCTCAAAAAATTTGCAGAACTCATTACAATCATGAGTTCTTTTAAAAAGGAAAGAGTGGGATAAAACATTAACATAAAAAGCTCATTACCATCATGAGTTCTTCAAAACAAGATTAACATGAAAAGCTCATTACCATAATGAGTTCTTCAAAACAAGACAAATTAATATGGAGGGTTAGGAATTTAGGATGAATCCTATTTTCAACCAAATGTTCTTTTAGTATATAGGTATTGATATTGGGTATTACTTATATACATTGATTAAATTTTAATTAGGTACTTGAAAAATAGATGATTGTCCCAAGTAAGGATATATTTTCAAAAATCCATAAAGAATCCATAGAAATAAGGAGTTTTTCTCAAATGGATTCTTGCTTGAAGATGAAAGCTCCATCTTAACTTAAATGTAATAAAAGAAAGTTTGAGAGACGTATAATTTATTTATTGAATAAATTTTAATAGTCTTTGAAATAAATGATTGTCTCAATTAAGAATTTATTTTTTCAAAAATTTATAAAGGATCCTCGGAAGTAGGGTATTTGTCACAAAATGGGTCCTTCTGTTAGCTCACTCTTTGGTCTTGATGTTAGATTGAGGACCTAACTAGAGAAAAGAAAATTTGACGAAGAGTATATTCAGGATTGAAGTCAATGGATTGAAGCTTCGCGTACTTGAGTCTGAGATGAGAAATGGGTCGATGCAGTGGTGTTCTGTCAATGGTACTCTTGGGTTGGCGACATCAAATGGTTGTGGTGTCTTAGTTATAAAGTCATTGTCTTTGATTATAGACATTGGGGGCCGATAAAGGCAACTTGGAAATCTATAAGGATAACTCAAAAAATTTCAAAAATTTCATTTTCCCTCTTCTCACTTTCTCTCACTACACACATTCTCTCTAACATCTCTCTAGGATTATAAACTTTAATCTCAGATCTTGAAAGATCCGACAGTCCAAATTGAAAAAAAAAGGTTAGTTCTTCAATCTATTCTCTTTTAAAATCCATATATTTTCAAAAATCCATAAAGAATCCATAGAAATAAGGAGTTTTTCTCAAATGGATTCTTGCTTGAAGATGAAAGCTCCATCTTAACTTAAATGTAATAAAAGAAAGTTTGAGAGACGTATAATTTATTTATTGAATAAATTTTAATAGTCTTTGAAATAAATGATTGTCTCAATTAAGAATTTATTTTTTCAAAAATTTATAAAGGATCCTCGGAAGTAGGGTATTTGTCACAAAATGGGTCCTTCTGTTAGCTCACTCTTTGGTCTTGATGTTAGATTGAGGACCTAACTAGAGAAAAGAAAATTTGACGAAGAGTATATTCAGGATTGAAGTCAATGGATTGAAGCTTCGCGTACTTGAGTCTGAGATGAGAAATGGGTCGATGCAGTGGTGTTCTGTCAATGGTACTCTTGGGTTGGCGACATCAAATGGTTGTGGTGTCTTAGTTATAAAGTCATTGTCTTTGATTATAGACATTGGGGGCCGATAAAGGCAACTTGGGAATCTATAAGGATAACTCAAAAAATTTCAAAAATTTCATTTTCCCTCTTCTCACTTTCTCTCACTACACACATTCTCTCTAACATCTCTCTAGGATTACAAACTTTAATCTCAGATCTTGAAAGATCCGACAGTCCAAATTGAAAAAAAAAGGTTAGTTCTTCAATCTATTCTCTTTTAGAATCCATATATTTTCAAAAATCCATAAAGAATCCATAGAAATAAGGAGTTTTTCTCAAATGGATTCTTGCTTAAAGATGAAAGCTCCATCTTAACTTAAATGTAATAAAAGAAAGTTTGAGAGACGTATAATTTATTTATTGAATAAATTTTAATAGTCTTTGAAATAAATGATTGTCTCAATTAAGAATTTATTTTTTCAAAAATTTATAAAGGATCCTCGGAAGTAGGGTATTTGTCACAAAATGGGTCCTTCTGTTAGCTCACTCTTTGGTCTTGATGTTAGATTGAGGACCTAACTAGAGAAAAGAAAATTTGACGAAGAGTATATTCAGGATTGAAGTCAATGGATTGAAGCTTCGCGTACTTGAGTCTGAGATGAGAAATGGGTCGATGCAGTGGTGTTCTGTCAATGGTACTCTTGGGTTGGCGACATCAAATGGTTGTGGTGGTTTAGTTATAAAGTCATTGTCTTTGATTATAGACATTGGGGGCCGATAAAGGCAACTTGGGAATCTATAAGGATAACTCAAAAAATTTCAAAAATTTCATTTTCCCTCTTCTCACTTTCTCTCACTACACACATTCTCTCTAACATCTCTCTAGGATTACAAACTTTAATCTCAGATCTTGAAAGATCCGACAGTCCAAATTGAAAAAAAAAGGTTAGTTCTTCAATCTATTCTCTTTTATTTACAATGTTACCATTTTATATCGTTGAAATATCTGTTAAAAAAGGAAAAAATCGAAATTTTTTTTTTTAAAAATTCTGGCGGCACTTTCGGTTGTCGCCGGCGACCGAAAGTTCTCCGGCACTTTCGCCGGCGACGGCCGAAAGTGCCGCCAGAAATTTTTTATTTATTTTATTTATTTTTTTAATTTTTTTAAAAATTTTTTTGTTAATTTATTTTAATTTTTTAATTTTTTTAATTTTTTTTAATTTTTAAAATCTTTTTTTAGGGTTTAGATCTTTTAATTTTTTGTTCATAGTATATTTGATTATTTAATTAATTTTGTATATGTAATTTAATTGTTTGTGACTAGTTATTTGAATATGTAGAATGTGTGTGACTAGTTGTTTAACATATTTTATATGATACCCATTTTTAATTGTTAATGTGAATATAGATTTGTAAACATTATGAAATGAAAAAAAATAACGGAAATGAAATAGGATAATAATCGATAAAGTGAACAATACTAAAGTAATAATAAATATCTCTGATAATGTTATATAATTTTGTCCACTTAGAGTAATGTAACTAGCTTAAAATTGTTTGCTTCATGATTATGGGTTTAATAAGAAAATGTGTAATGTAATTGCTAAATTGTTTGTATTTTAATTTGAAATCATTGTTATGTTATTCTTGGCCTTAGTTTTAGGATATAATTCTAAGGTTGTATAATTTACAAATTAATAACTATTACCAAAGAAGAATATTAGTGATGAATAATAATTGAACGAAAGAAATAGTAGCCCCTTGAAATAATAGATACCGATAATTCTTAAGGTAAAATAAGAATCGATGAAGTGAATATTTAATTATTTAATTTATAATTTTTTGTTCACAATAGTATATTTGATTATTTAAGTAATTTTGTATATGTAGAATGGATCCTTTTCAAGAATCTCTGTAAGTAAATATTGGTTTTGAGGTAAGAAATAAGGATTTATTTTTCACATTTTCGAGCACACTTTCTCCCAGATTGAGCAAAAGTCACTGTGAGGACAGACTAAATCTAGGCGAAAGTGTGCCCGATAATGTGAAAAAAATATTTTTTTTGTGTTTTTTGTTTCTTTAGGTTTTTCTTTTTGTAATATTAACTTTTCATTATACATTAACAGGGTGATGAAGATCCAAGTACCTTTGAAGAATTTCTAGATTCAGAAGAATATATCGATCTTGGACATTTATTTACAACGGACCGAATATTTAGTTCGAAAGATGAGTTGGTGGAGTGGACAAAACAGATTGCAATGAATGCGAAGACATTTTTAATCATAACTCGGTATCAGAGAGCAAGAACATTTGACCGTCGACCGTATGTCACATTGGCTTGCTAACACGGAGGTTCAGTAAGAAAATATAAACAACCATTAGTTGACGATGAGGATGAAGAAATACCGAAAAAAAAGCGGGGACCGTATGGGACAAAAAAATGTGGTTGTCCACTTAAGCTAAAGGGAGAGCAAATGGCAACAAGTGAAAATTGGCAATTGTTCATACACAACGGGAGGCACAACCACAAAATAGCTGTTTATAGTCACGGTCATGCTCAAGCTGCAAGACTTACAGAGGAGTAGTTGCAACAGACCGAGCAGTTTAGGAAGAGTCATGCTCCACCGCGCAATATATTACAATTTTTTCGAGAACAAGACGTTGGTTGTGCTGTCAGGTAAGTTATAAGGGAATTATTAGATTATTTTTAATACTTTATTTATATATTTTAGAGTTGTTTTTAGGGTTTAGGAATATAATATTAAATTTTGCATGTATGTAGTTCCCAGAAAATTTACAATGTTATTGCCAAGATTAAGAGGGACTGGATGCAGGAAAGAAATACAGTAGAGGAAGTTCTTCGCTTAAGTGCGGATAGGGGCTACACCGTTTTCTATAGAAATGGTGAGGACAACAACGTACTCAGTGATATTATCGTTGCACTCCCGACATCGATTGCAATGCTTAGAACGTGGCCATATGTGCTAATAATGGATACGACGTACAAAACGAACAAGTAAGTACTATAGTGGATTAATTGTATTATTAGCTATCTTTATTAATTTTATTGGCACGAACATTTAAAAAAATTTAGGGTTAGTAAGTAGTTAATAATATTTTTAAGTACGTGAAAAATGATTAGCCAATTCATAATAATTAAATTTATCGCTCTTTGTTTAAGGTACAACATGTCACTATTAGAATGTGTAGGGATAACTCCAACAGGCAAGAACTTCACAGTCGCAACGGCTTTTATGTGTAATGAACACGCAACGACATACAGATGGGTTCTTCAACAAATCAAGCACTTATATTTTACATCTGCAATGTCGGATGGTTAGGGTTCGGCTATCAATGAAGGAGAGCCTTTAGTTGTTCTTACGGATAGGGAAAGTGGACTAATGCCGGTGATCGATGATGTGTTTAGCAATTCTTATCATATGTTATGTAGAAGACATATCGATCAGAATGTGTTGGTAAAGTTGACTGAGATGGTGAAAGATGAAGAGGTGGCCCAACGGTTCGTGAATGGCTCTTGGAAGAAATTAATTAATGAACTTGATTAGGTGGAATTTCAAAGAAAGTTGGAAGTGTTAAAGACTAGGTGGCGAACTAGGCCCGACTTTCTACATTACCTGTTCAGCACATGGTTGAATCCATTTGCACCATAAATTTTGCAGGGTTTGGATCTCTCAAGTGATGCATTTTGGGGTGGAGACAACGAATCGTGCTGAGAGTGAATATTCAGTGTTGAAGCTGTGGCTATCAACGTGTCACGGTGATTTGGACACCGTATTTTTGAATATCGACTCTCTCATCCAAGCTCAAGTCGCATAAATTAAATACTCTTTGGAAATTTCAAGACTTAAAGAGAAATATGGCGCCAAGAGTAATCCCATCCTGAAGAATTTATGTAATTAGTCATTTGGGATTGAAGAAGACAATGGATGAGTTAAAGAAGGCACGTTAATTGGTAGAAGAACCGGACAGTAATTATTTGCATTACTTAAGGAAGTCGCATGGTCTACTTTGTGCATGTGAACTTATTAATCGGTGCCAACATTTATTGCCAATCCAAGAGGGAGAAGTTGTCATGTTCTGGAAAAAACTAGAAATTGGTTTTGATATTCTTGAAGAACACCATAGAGATATGGAATCAGAAATGCGTGATCTCACATCACTGTTACAGGAAATTAGTACTGGGCCAATTTCTAATGTCCGGGAAGTGAGGCGACTCATCAAAAGTGTTATACATCCGGTGTTGCCTGATGATCCTTCTCAACCGTTGTCAAACCCCCCAGAGACCGCAGTCACGAAGGGACGACGGAAGACGAATTCCACCAAAAGGGATAAGTCTCACTGGGAATACGTCTCCATCATCCATAGGAAGATAGGAAAGTCAAGCGGTTCAGGTTCTGGATCTGGTAGCGGTTCAAGTTCAGGTCTAATCCTAGCCCTCGTGGAAGGGGTAGGCTGCCTAGCGGTAGGAGTAGGGGCAGAGGACGTAGCAGTGGTAGATCGAGTTTATCAACCGTTGTAAGTCCTGATTCACCTCCAGTGCCATTCTCTTTCAAAAATGCATTTCCCGAGTTTACGTATCAATTCATACAAAACTGGAAGAACGTGGCCGGAGATGGTAATTATGGTTTCAGGGTTGTATCAAATTTCTTGTTCGGGGACGAAAATCATTGGGTTGAAATTCGAAGAAGAATGATATTTGATTTACGGCACCATATGCGGGTATATGAGCAATTATTCGGGTCAGTTGAATGTGTGACAGAGTTGATAATGCAAACAAATTGGGAAGATGGTTCGGCGCCACGAGAGTATTGGATGAATACACCTGATCATCTTTATGTAATTGCTAACACATTCAACCTATGCGTTGTATTTCTTGCACGGTCACAGTCAACCATTGTCCTGCCTCTTGTTTCTAATATGGACGGGCCTTCGGGAATGATATTTGTCTGACTCATAGAGGAATTGCAGCATTTCATACAGGTATTTATGATTCATAACTTTTTATTATTATTAATATTAATTGAATTATTGCAGACCAATATTATATTAAGTGTATGTATTAAAATTTTTTTTCTAGTTACAGTTGATAGATGGATGCCCTTTGCCCCCATTACATGTGCAATGGGAATATCATCAAGATATGCGAGTTAGTGGATGGGCGACCCCATATCGCAATCGGATGGCAGATTGGGTTGCGAAATACAATGAAATGTATCCGCCACAGAGACATTTTATGTAATAATGTTGCAACTTGTAATTTATAACGTAGTTTATTTTTTAAAAGTGTTAATAATATTTCGTAAGTTTGTCATTCGGAATTTTATTTATTTACCCATTCCCTATATTAATTATATTAATTTGCAAATTAATTATTTTACGTAGATGCAATAATAAACCAATCCATACATGCATGAGGGAATAAATATAATGAATATGACAAAAACTCAGTAATACACAACCAACAGAAATAAAAAAACAAATACACAATATAATAAATAAGTATCCGAATACATAAAGATCTACTAAAGAGCATTGTAATGAACCCGTAGTAAATCTCGAACCCTATGGTGAAACTCTTCACTTGAAATATCTTGTCTGTGACACTCGCGTGCAATCATATCTAAGAGTGCTTGTGGTGGCATGGCAGAAGCTACCGGGACATTATAGCCAATGGGAATATTCTCGAGATTCTGTATCCTCGGGTGCATGCGGGAGAGGTACCAGTCCAAATAATCATTTTTACATGAACTGGCTGGAATGGCCGGGACACTAGTCCATGTCTCTGTCAGTAAGTCTGAAGGTGCCTCGAGCCAGAGTGCCTCCACAAAAGTGTTCCGCAAGACATATATCCTATTGTTAGGCGGTCGGCGTGCCTCCGAGGCTGGATGGGCGGGAATACACTGTCTAAACTCGAAGTACCTCAGAACCCGGTCGGGCATATACGGCTCCACGCAGTCGAAATATACAAGAAACCGTGCCATGTTGACACCCAGCAATCACGTACATCCTGAGTCCTGTACGGCATCCATCGGACCTCATCAGTTGTCATCAAATCCAGCCTCAGGCGAATATCCAGGAGTTTACGCTCACTCTTATAGCCGATCTGCGGAAACATCTGCATGTACGGCTTGTATCCTTCGGGAGAATGTCTAAACGGGGGAGCGAACATGGGAAACTACAAATATATCCATGCCTAAAATATAAAACATAAATTCAATAAGAATATAAAAAATGAAATAAAAATGAAATATTAAATAAATAAACCCTAAACACTAAACCATTTAAATATAAATAATGACACGATTAACGTTAATTTTAAAACACATACCTCCAATAGTGACCAGCAACCTGCAAGCTCCTTCTCATCAGCCCTGGAAGCCTGACCCAGATTCCGATATAGAAATGCAAGAAATGCAGCACTCCATGCGAACCTCCCAACACGACTCACATCCCGCAGAAGTGGCCACAGTCTCGTGGCCACAGTGTTGCCACTCTTGTCACTAAAGAGTGAGCTACCCAAAATGTACTGTAGGTAACATGCAGCTCTGACCTGATGTGACTGTGAAGTCTGTCTGCTAGTAGCAACGGCATGGAGCTCCAGTGCATTAAACCCTAAACCCCCCAGTTAGACCTAAACCCAGATCTTGCTGAACAGCCCGTATCAACTGATCCCTCGATAATCTGTGATCCACTACCGCACCATAAGCAGGCACCCCAAGAATAAGCTCCACATCGTGCAGTGTAATAATCATCGCACCCCAGGGCATGTGGAAGCTGTTCGTGTCCGGCTGCCACCTCTCAACAAATGCCGAGAACAATGCAGTATTGGCGTGCTGAAACATGCACGATCGTAGGTCCGTCAGACCGGTACCCGTACGCCAGAGGCCCAGCCTGCGAATCGGTCAGCTCCCACCAGCGAGCGCCATATAACGAGATCGACACTTCAATAAACCACGATCCTGGAGATAAAACATATAAATTTATACAAATATATAAAAATATATTTATACCATTATTATTATTTTTATTTATCATAATGAATAATATTTTACATTATAAAGACTAATAACAATAATAACATGTCAATTTAACATAAAGATAAATACCTGTCCACGCCATATCCGACCTGCCACATATCCACCGTATGACGGGATGAGCTCCAGGTCAACAGGACCTCCCTCTGCTGTCTTTGTCTGCTCCCAATCAGAAGGCTTCACTTTCTTCCTCTTCTGCGTCGGTACTAGAACATCAAGAACCACGTCGGGTCTTTTGTTACGAGACCCTGCAAACTTACTCATCACCGACATAAGGCTGCCGGTCAAACCCTTCCCTTTCCCGTGACGAGGACGCCCATCCGATCCACTGGCTGGTGCCACAGGTGCAACATATAAGGGCTGCTCCTCATCTCCATCATCATCACCGTCATTGTGATCATCATCACCACCGTCACCATCACCGTCACCTCCCTCACCATCTAAACCCCACCATCACCATCATCACCACCATCGTCGTCACCTCTCTCATCCGACTCTCCCTGAATATGTAGGGTTTGGACTCTTTCTTGCTCCTCCCCTAAAACCCTATCACCCTCAAGAACCCTATCTGCAAGTCCAGGTACATAATGATCAGAAGATGAAACACCATAATCAGCATGAGAATACCCATGTGTGCTGCAAGAAGAATCCTGACGGGTGGCTCCAAGCATCTGATCAATAAACTCAACCCCTATCTGCCTCGCCTGAGACCCATCGTACAATATAGGCTTCTGTAATGCGGATAGATACGGTATGCGAGGTCGCACAACGGTAGGAGCCTGTATGTATGGATCATATACTGTGTCTGTATGGTGTGAAGGTGGATGTGCAAATTCATATGGCTCATAGGGTACAGGTGTGTGTGACTGATAAGGATGAAAGGGAGGTCGAGATCGAAAAGGTACAGCAGGTGGTTGGGTAGAAGACCCGGCTTCACCTGTACCATGATGGAAACCAGGTGCAAGAGGGGTAGGAGTAACAGGGATGTCAGAAGTACTATGTCGCCCTCTTACACCTCTAGACGAAGCTGTCACAGGGCGCCCCTCAACTCGACCTGTCCTATCCATAACAGGACCAAGATCAGCATCTCCTCTACAACCGCTAGGCCGAACCATCTATTAGTTATTCAAGCTCGTTAATAATTGTTTATCATATATTTCATTACTTACTTTATCAATTATTTCATCCCAAGAATAACGTAACAATGATTTCAAATTAAAATACAAACATTTTAGCAATTACATTACACATTTTCTTATTAAACCCATAATCATGAAGCAAATAATCTTAAGCTAGTTATATTACTCTAAGTGGACAAAATTATGTAACATTATCAGAGATATTTATTATTACTTTAGTATTGTTCACTTCATCGATTCTTATTTTATCTTAAGAATTATCGGTATCTATTATTTCACGGGACTACTATTTCTTTCGTTCAATTATTATTCATCACTAATATTCTTCTTTGGTAATAGTTATTTATTTGTAAATTATACAACCTTAGAATTATATCCTAAAACTAAGGCCAAGAATAACATAACAATGATTTCAAATTAAAATACAAACAGTTTAGCAATTACATTACACATTTTCTTATTAAACCCATAATCATGAAGCAAATAATTTTAAGCTAGTTATATTACTCTAAGTGGACAAAATTATGTAACATTGTTAGAGATATTTATTATTACTTTAGTATTGTTCTCTTCATCGATTCTTATTTTATCTTAAGAATTATCGGTATCTATTATTTCACGGGACTACTATTTCTTTCGTTCAATTATTATTCATCACTAATATTCTTTTTTGGTAATAGTTATTACTTTGTAAATTATACAACCTTAGAATTATATCCTAAAACTAAGGCCAAGAATAACATAACAATGATTTCAAATTAAAATACAAACAGTTTAGCAATTACATTACACATTTTCTTATTAAACCCATAATCATGAAGCAAATAACTTTAAGCTAGTTACATTACTCTAAGTGGACAAAATTATATAACATTATTAGAGATATTTATTATTACTTTAGTATTGTTCACTTTATCGATTATTATCCTATTTCATTTCCGTTATTTTTTTTCATTTCATAATGTTCACAAATCTATATTTACATTAACAATTAAAAATGGGTATCACATAAATATGTTAAAAAACTAGTCACACACATTCTACATATACAAACAACTAGTCACAAACAATTAAATTACATATACAAAATTAATTAAATAATCAAATATACTATCAACAAAAAATTAAAATATCTAAACCCTAAAAAGAGATTTTAAAAATTAAAATAAATTAACAAAAAAATTAAAAAATTAAAAAAATTCAAAAATTCAAAAAAATTAAAAATATTAAAAAAATATTAAAAAAATAAAAATTATTAAAAAAATAAAAAAATTTAAAAAAAAATTCTGGCAGCACTTTCGGTCGGCGGCACCGGAAGTTTTCCGGTACTTTCGTCGGCGATGGCCGAAAGTGCCGCCAGAATTTTTTTTAAAAAAAATCCGATTTTTTCCTTTTTTAACAAATATTTCAACGATCTAAAACGGTAACATTATAAATAAAAGAGAATAGATTGAAGAACTAATATTTTTTTTCAATTTGGACGGTCGGATCTTCCAAGATCTGAGATTGAAGTTTGTAATCCTAGAGAGATGTTAGAGAGAATGTGTGTAGTGAGAGAAAGTGAGAGGAAGAATAATAAAATTTTTAAAATTTTTCGAATTATCCTTTTAGATTCTCGAGTTGCCTTGATCGGCCCATAGAGATTTTCTTACATACAAGTTACCAGACTCGTCACTAGTACCGACGTAGGTAGGTTACCTTTGTCAATTTAAATCGATGATCTCCACTCACTCCCTGTGATGTGATCTTGGCTTTTCCAAGATAGCATTTGCATTGCAAATTAACTTTCATCTTTTGCATTTCTTCCCCCTTTATTATACTAAAATGATTTCTGAAACTCTAGTTAAATTTTAGCTACTTGAAGAATATGAGGAACTCAACTTTTTTAATGTATAGAAATGATTGATTTTTTCTTTCTAACTTTATGATATTGCACTTTTTTTGTGTGTATGGTTTTTGATGGCTCATTCTGCATTATGATTCCTCAAATCCTTTTCATATTTAAAAAATAAAAAATAAAAATATCCATGGAATAAGACAAACTGAAACATAATTAAATATAGGAATATGAATTTCGAATTTCATATTTACTCCACCGCCTGCACCATTTCAATGGTACCTAGCTTACGTGAAGGCTTGTATATCTCAATAAGGCGGGTAAAGAATTTTGGTGTACATACATGGTGCTACATATATTAGACGGAAACATATTATAAATATATATAGTAATTCAAGTATAATAAATTTTATGATTAATTATATTTTCTCACTTGAAATTTGTTTACAAGATTATTTCATTCCTCAAAATATATATTATAAATTTATTTTTTTTATATCATTATTACTATTTAATACTAATTTCAGTAAAATAGTAATTTAATAACAAAAAAATTAAAAAATTTTCAAAAATATGATTTCACGTGTTTAATTCTTATTTACTAGACTATATTAATACCTTAAATCCTTACTAAATGTTCTATTAGTCTAGTTTCTATAATAAAGTATATTATTGTCTTAATATATCATACTCCCTCCATCCTAAATTTTTGTCTCATTTCAATTCTCACACAGCTTAAAAAAATTAGTTAGATTAATAAATTTTATTTTTATTTCTCTTTTATATCCCTATTTAATATTAAATGAATTTGACATTTTGCTTTGAAATTTTACAATATAGGCATGAAGTTACTGGAATAGTGTCTATTTTATTAATATTTTTTAGAAAACAGAAATATTTAGTAGTTAAGATATATAATAAACGGTATAATAGGAAATTAAAATTAAGAAAAAATAAAAAAATATATGAACATAAAAAATTAATTACTATTCATAAAAAGAAAATGAGAGTATAATTTGGAGTGAAAAAAAGAAAAGAAAAGTAAGACAAAAAATTTGAAACAATGAAAAAAATAAATAAAAAGAAGATTCACACAATCATATTTTAGAAAATTCATAAAATGGGACTATAATATGAGACATTGAAAGTTTTCAGTGGAGAAAACAATCCAATATTTTTTGTCTATTATTGTAAAATAATATACATTATATAGTTGTCCACATATGTGACCAATCCTAAACAAATTATATTTAGAGAACTAAATCTATGTACAACTAGAAAACTAATTATACATTGATTAGGATTTATAAGAATCATAACAACCAATAGTAATCCTAATTATAGTAGAATTTGAATCCTTAATACTCCCCCTTAAGTTGGAGCATGAAGGTCTGAAATGCCCAATTTAGAAGCTAAACGATGAAAGTGGGTAGGATGAAGAGTTTTAGTGAGAACATCAGCTGGTTGAAATTCGCTACGAAGGTAGATTGGAATAATAAAACCATTTTGAAAGCGTCACGGACAAAATGACAATCAATTTCGATGTGTTCAGTTCGTTCATGGAAAACAGGATTTTCAACAATGTGAAGAGCAGTCTAATTATCACAATGTAGCGGTATAGGGTGAGTGATAGGCACATGAAGATCACGTAGTAAGCTAGATAACCACTTTAATTCACATAAAGTCATTGTCATAGAGCGATATTCAGCTTCAGCAGAATAACGAGAAATGATATGTTGTTTCTTTATTTTTCATGAAATTGGGGACCCACCAAGTGAAATAAAATAGCCAGTGATAGAGCGTCGAGTAATTGGACAAGTAGCCCAATCAGAGTCACAATATGCAGTCAATAATAATGGTGATTTAGATTGGAGAAAAATGCCACGACCAGGACTGCCTTTGAGATAGTGCACAACACGGATAGCAGCATCCCAATGAGCATGCCGAGGAGCGTCATAAACTGAGCAAGTGTATAGACTGTGTAGGCAAACTCAAGTCTAGTAAGAGTAAGATAAATCAGTTTCCCGATAAGTCTGCGGTAGCGATCTGGTTCAAAGGAAGGTCCAGAAGCTTTGGCTAACTGATGATTAGGTTCCATAGGAGTAGATACTAGTCTGGCCCCTAACATATCAGTTTCAGAGAGAATTTCCAAAGTGTACTTGCGTTGGCATAAAAATAAACCCGAAGGATTTCGGGCAGTTTCAATACCCAAAAAGAATGAAAGGATTTATGTAAGGAAGCTTTGAATTTATTGAGGATGGGTAGTGAGTTTCCAATAAGTAATAAATCATCTACATAGATGAGAGCACATAAAAAAAATACTTTCTCGAGAGTATGTGAAGAGAGAATAATCTACATAGGATTAAGAGAAACCACACTTACGAAAGGCGGTAGTAAGTTCGGAAAACCAACATCAAGGAGCTTGGCAAAGACCAAATAAAGATTTCTTTAGAAGACAGACTTGTCCTCGGATGGAGGGACGAAACCGGTGGTGGGCGCATATATATTTCTTCCTGTAGATCTCCATGAAGAAACGCATTGTGGACATCCATCTGATGAATATGCCAATTTCGAGCAGTAGCAATTGAAAGCAACGTGCGAACGGTGACCATTTTAGCAACTGGGACAAAGGTATTTGTGTAATCAATACCTGCTAGTTGTGTATTTCCCAAGATTACCAAGCGTGCTTTATATCGTTCAATGGTGCCATCAGCTTTGTATTTAATGTGAAAGACCCATTTACTCCCAAGAGCACGTTTGCCAGGAGGCAAGGATGTGAAGAACCACGGGCCATTTTTTTCGAGGGCATCAATTTCTTGACACATAACCACATGCCATTTAGGATTTGCCATGGCTTCAGAGAAGGTGGTGGGTTCAGATTCGGTGGCTACGGATACTAAAAAATGCCTATGGGAAGGAGAAAATTTTTCATAATTGACAAAGTTTGTTATTGGATAAAGTGATGTAGCTAAGAGATCCGAAGAGGGTGAGAGAGCAGAGGATGAATGAGATATAGAAGACTTCCAAATGGCATTGCGATCATAGTCTCAGAGTCGGGCTGGAATAATTTTTTATTCTAGTACTCTTCTGAGTTACAATATTTTGCCAATTTTCTGGTAAATTTTGTTGAGCAAATTTGGATGAATCAGACTGGGGTGGTCCTTTGGAAGAAATACCTTATGGTTGCTGAAATTGTGCTTGAAGAGGTGCTGGAAGAGGTTGGTGATGATGTTGGGCTGTTAATTGGGTTGTTGGGCCGCAAGAGGAGCAACCAAGAGTTTGGGCCGCGGGAGCGTGAGAGGTCAGCTGGGCAGGAGTTGTTTTTGGGCCGCGAGAGGGAGAGCTAGGCTGGTCAGGTAGGCCGCAAGGAGCTAGAGCAGGTGTACTACGCGTAGGGGCTGAATCTGGGCCTCCTGGGCTGCGCGAGGTTGGGATAGGTTGCTGAGGTTTGGGCTGCACGTGGTTGGACCGCGAGGTAGGCTGGCAAATTTTGTGGAGAAATGTGGGTCTTGTGGGTTGGGCTGAGTTTTTGGACCTTGCTGTTGGGCTGTTATATTTTGTGGGTTTATTTTGGCTGCTGGACTTATACTTCCCCTGTCTTTTGAGGCCAAAATTTGTTCTCCAAAATTGTATAATTGTTGGAATTCGGTAGCATTTATGGAAGTATTGGATTGCTCTTGGTAGGGGAACCTTGTTTCATCAAAAATTACATCTCAGGATAAGATAAACTTCTCTGCTTGCAAGTCATAAAAATGCCAACCTTTCTTGTTATATGCATATCCAAGGAAGACACATTCTGCTTCTAACTTTGAATTTATCTCTTGGTAAATCATGATCATGAACATAAGCTAAACATCCAAAGCTTTTAATGTGAGAATCTTCCCATATAGTAATTCATAAGGAGTTTTTCCATATAATAATGAGGAGGGTGTGCGGTTGATAAGATAACCGGCAGTGGGTACACATTCTCCCAAAATTATATGGGCAAATTGGCTTGAAAATGCAAAGCCCGAGCAATGTTTGGAATGTGTCGATGATTCCGTTCAACCCTACCATTTTATTATGGGGTGCTAGCAATTGTAGTTTGATGCAGCATGCCATGAGTTGAAAAATACGTCTTTAAACATGTAAATTTTGTGCATTGTCACTTCGCACTACTTTGATGGTTTTGTGAAATTGAGTTTTTATCATGGTAAAGTAATTTTTTAGAAGTGGTGCAACTCCACTTTTTTCAGAGATGAGATATATCCAAACAGCCCTAGAATAATCATCAAGTATGGTAAAGAAATATGAGGCACCTATAGTATATGGAGTTTTGTATGGCCCCCACAAATCACAATCACTGTTGGAATCCGTAGGCAAAAACAAATAAAATAAAACTACGAAAATCCACCAACAGGATCTGCACATACTAGAAAACTCGATTGGATAGAAATTACCTCAATGTTTTTAATTGTTCGGTGTGGAGGCACTGTTGTTTACGCTTTGCCCTCTACTGGTATCCACGCGACGAACTCCTCTGTAAGTGATCGGGATGCTAGCCCCTTGTGTGTTCTGAAAACTGTTCAGAACTAATTCTAACTATCTGGTAATAGGCCGAATTTCAGAGAGAGGGAGGTAGATACTATATCGCCGTTCCAGGGTTTAGGGTTTTGTTTTTTTTAATCAGATAAAAATGGCCACAGAGAAAAGGTTAACATAACCTTTTATAGCTATCAATATCAAAATCCTAATTGTCATCTAATGACAGTTTAATCTCGTCGGTCTATTCCTATAATCATCAAACGATTGGATGAGTAATATTAAGTAATAAATTTCATTTATTCGATAAATAAAATTAGTTACTTATTAACTTACCAGAAAATACAACTTGGAATTTGATTCCCCTTTTGTATACGTCTAACGAATCCAGACACAATCTAGATTCATTAAATGTGGACATTATGCTCACAAGATCGTCTATGCGTGTGACCCTGTAGGTTCACTTAACATTGGCAGTGAATGAAAAATGTCCTAGACATTTATTCACAAAACATAAGCGGCCTCTAGCAAGACATTATGCTTACCCAAGTTAAGTAAAAGCAACAATAACCTAGCATCAGATTTAATATTTAGTCCTTTTGTCACACGATATCCTAATTAAGTATAAGGCATGGATCGAGTCATCCTTATAAAACTTAATTAACCATTTACTTGATCACCAGGCAGACTGTTCCAACAAATAATATTAATAACACCTTATTAATACTTATTTGAGCATGGCCATGCATATTTTCCAGTCTTCCTTATCAAGGGGCCCATGGATATTTTTCTCTAAAAAGTGAGGGACAAATCCCTTTCACTATCTTCAATATTTAAGCCATGACAAGAAAATAAGCCAACCAATAGTCATAATAATCACCTAATTAAAAGTGACGTTTGACTATGTCAAAACATATTTTCTCCCCATGCAAGAAGGATTAGAAATATTAGGTCAAAGGACACCAAATATAAAACTGAGAAGAAATACTTATAACTTAAACCTATGCAATATTTCTTCTTCACTTTGGTCATGTCCAATACAATATTCTCAATATGTATTTACGAATTGATTTTATATCTCATATTCATGATCAGTAAAACTTGACCATCAATCAACTTCACACTAGTTTAATAATACAAGATGTAATAAAACTAAGGACAAATAAGAATAGTATTTTATTAGCTATAAGGGTTTTACTATCAAGTTACATACTTGATGACCAAGACCATAAAATATAATTCAAAATACATGCTTCATAAATTATAAATGTGAGTCAATTAGTCTTAGAGCATATACTAACAGCTTTATTATCACTTAAAGAGAAACAATCACGAGTTTGTTTAGCTTGCAGACATATATTGAAAGGAACAGTTCTAGTGCTGGAGTTTTTAGAAATTCCCAAAAACTTATTCACCACAAAATCCGAAGGATGCCTCAACTATATATGCCATAATGTGCCGGAATTTAGAACAGTACTAGAAAAAGCATATAATGCTGGCGGTTTAATCGGCTTGTAGAAGAAAATCCCATTCCTCTGCTCAACCATTCCAATCGACCTCATCGAGATACGGTCCTGTATAACACAAAAAGTGTCAGAAAGGGTAGTAAAATACCGTGAGTCTCGGGCCAATTGAGATAAGGAAATTCGGTTGCATTTAAGTTCGGGAGTTAAAAGTACATTTTGGAGTTTGAGTTTAGGAGTTAAGGAGACTGTTCCTTCTTGTAGAGCAATTGCCTTAGCTCCATTAGGCAGACCAATAGTATATAGGTAGACATTATTTAAATTGCTTAAAAAGTCTTTCCTACCAGTCATATGATGAGAATGTCCTAAATCCAAAATTCATAAATTTTTCATACCAGATAATTTTTTGGATTGAGGTGTATTTGAGTAATTTAAGACAGTTAACAGCTTTGACCATTGGTCAGCTATAAAAAAAAGAAGGTTCGGTCGCTTCTGAGATTCGGCCCAGTGTTGCTTGCATTTGGCCCGCTTGGCTCGAGCCAATTACAGTCTTCTTCTCCAACGAGGTCTCTGCCGCTGCAACTTCCTCCTCCACGCTGGACGCTCACTGTGTTGGCCCAAGTGTCCGGCCTTTTTCCTCTTGGCGAGTTCCCTGCATCCATCCAACTAGAAGGAGGCCATCCACGAAACCTGCCACGTCCGCCTCCTGCCTGTTATCCTTTGCCGCCGCGACCAAGTTGAGATCCTCGGCCGCCAGCGTTCGCTTGTTTGGGCCACCAATCTGGAGATCCTACTAGCTGGAAGCAATTTGTGAGTTCATGGCCAGTTTTCTTGCAATGTGTGCAAAAGAAATTTTGAGAATGTTGGCGCCAGTGGTCCATTCTGGCAACGACAAAGGCAGCGCCGGCGAGATTTCGGCACGGGCGAGATTTCGATGCTGCTCCTCTTTACAAATTTGTGCAAGAATTGTTCTTACTTTTGGCATGGATTCTTGTTGTATTAGATAGGAGAGAATAGTACCGTAAATTTACTATTCGAACCCATTAAAAATTGAAAAACTTTTCTTCTTCTCTTTCATTCACGATAATACTTAAAAGATTTGTGTCTGTCGTGGATAGGAGTTGAGAATAGTTATCTAATTCATCCCATAACTTTTTCAAACGTGAATAATACATGTTTATAGAGTCTCCTCCTTTTTTACAATTTGCAAGTGCCGTCTTCAGCTCATATTTTCTTGGCTCGTTTCCAACCAAGAATATTTATTTTAAATCTCTCCATAATTCATCTGCTCTTTCAGAATAATTTATAGAGGATCGGTGAGAGGGTTCTATAGTATTGAGAATCTAAGAGTTTATGAGGGTGTTGATTTCCCACTATTCTTCCTCTTTGTCAGGGTCGTTTTTTGGTATGGGAATTAGTCTGTCAATAAAACCCAATTTCTTCTTCGATCGTAAGGGGAGGCGCATTGTTTTTGGCCATTCAGCATAATAAGCATCTTTCTTCATTCTACGATCATGGCTTTCTTCCACCATTCGTTGTTGCTATTACTACCTTCTTCTCTATCATTATTCATTATGAGAGTTCAGACAAACGCTCTGATACCATGTTAGAATTTGGGCTTGGGCCTAACTCACCCCAAAAGATACCTCAAGAGGGAAGAAATGCCAAGTCTTTATAAGAAGTAATTATTTTATTTAATTAGCCGATGTGGGATTCTCAACACAACCCTCATGCCCAGGCTGATCATTTGGGCCTGGAGCATGGCATTCTATAGGATTAGACATCTGCGAGTGGCCCAACACAGGCAGCCCAACAACTGGCTCTAATATCATGAAAGTTTCTAATTAGTAAAACAATCCAATGTTTTCTGTCTATTATTGTAAAATAATGTACATTATATAGTTGTCCAAGTATGTAACCAATCCTAAACAAATTATATTTAGAGAACTAAATCTATGTACAACTAAAAAATTAATTATACCTTGATTAGGATTTATAAAAATCCTAACAACCAATAGTAATTACTATTATAATAATCAGAATAAACACAGCAAAAAAATAAAATAGCCTAATCACTATTACAAGAATATCTTCCTTCTTCTCCTCTACCATCAATCTAAGCCGAGCGGAACACCAAGAATAGATTTACACAAAGCAGTTAGCAAAAATGGTATAAGAAATAAATAAAAGGAGACCGAAAAACTTACCCACCGCGGGTATGTTCCACCGGTGAAAGAAAAACCAATACCGAGATCGAGAGGATGCCGAGTAGAGGTGAGAGGTCACGAACCGCGTCGAGGTGCCGGGGGCAAATGAAGAACAGCTCGATCAGTCTAAAACGGGTCCCTGAGTCATGGGGCCTCAACCAAAGAAAAAAACACCGGTGTCTCTCTCTAAACCTTTCGGTTCTCTCCAAAACTTACCAGAAATGGTGATCAATTGAGGACCACCACAAGCTGCCGTTCACAATAAAAGTGACAACGTTACATAAAACCAAAAGACAGAGAAGAGCAATGGACGTGGCAAGCCGCGATGAAGAAAGGGAAGAAGAAGAGACAGAGACGCAACTCAGCAGAGAAGAGAAGAAAGAAAAAATAAAAGAGTCGGTTGTGTGTCAAACCGAGGAGCGAAAGAGAGACTTAAATAGGTCAAAGCCACAACAGATAGCTCGGATTGGCACGGCCCAGCCCGGCTTGGCATCTCTGATCAGTTCAAACCACCTTATCTTTCTGTTGAGGACCATTGGATCATCATAGGGAAGCTAATGTGGGCTGAAAGATAAAAGGAAAATATTCGGAAGAAAATCAGCCCAAATGCCTACAAGAACTATTAGGTACTAACTTCTCATCCATCCATGCCTTATCCTCAGACACATACCTTTCAAATCATCTACAAATTATGGTAGAAGCATGAGCCACACTGCTTAGTAAAGAATATGAACTGTTCTTGGGAACGAGCATTAGTAAAACCGTTTAAAACATTTTAATAATTTACAAAACAATTCATTATTCAAAATGGAATATAAAAGAGTTAACTCTAGTAAATAAGTCAAATCAGGGCAGGTGCTTTTCCCTCGGCCCTCTTTCGCTGCGAGCTTGTATAGCCGTCCCAAAATGTGGAATCCTAGAAAGTTTTCTTCAGCAATTTTGGATTTCTAGTGGACCTCTTTGTAGGTGGGGAACTTCTAGGTACTCTTAGTTTGGAAGACTCTTTTTTGGTCTTAAAACTATTGGGGCCGCCATTTTTTTGGAAATTAGAAATTGATATCCAAATCGGTTAAGTATTCCTAACCGTTTCATGGAAATATATCGTGTAGAAAAAACTCGACTCTGTAGGCTTCTGGCAGACGAATGGTTGATATCAATAGATCTCTTTTCCATCTAGGTCAAAGGGGTATTCTATCTAGACCGAGGTATGCTCCTAGGTTAGGTAAGCTATTGGCTTTGGATCTGTCTCTTGATCACAAGCAGAAGACTCTGTTAAATCAAAGACAGAATTCGAAAATAGATCTAGAGGTATTGGTGGGTGGTAACTCACAAGGAAGAGTCCATATCTCCTATAGGCCAATCAAATTAGATAAAGGGATGGCATTTTTGCCAAGAGAGTTTCTGATTCTGATGTTGCCTATTGAAACTTACTTATAGTTAGTGGAAGAAAGAATTCCTCTAAACTAAGAAATAAAATAAAGCTCCGATTTAGAAATACTTTACTTACACGGAAAAGATGATAAATAAAATAATATAAATTAATTTCAAACTTCAATTTTTCAATAAATATTTTGGTGCTATTGAGATTGTAATTCAATAACATTAACTAGTCAATCATAAATAAAATGTTTTAGAAGAATTTAAGACTTCATCAATAAAATATCATTTCAAAATAAGGTTTCAACCAATAAATACTTTAATCGATATAAATTCAAAACAATTGCATCAATTATTACAAAAGAACTAAAGCCATGATATGAAACTTGCTACGAAAAGTCAATCAAAATTTTTGTAGAATTCGGTCACACAGATATGTGGCCACACTGGTGTGTACTGTGATCATGTCAAGGCAAACTGAAATCACACGCTCAACTATAGGGTTCACTTGAAGAATTGTATTGGCATTATTTTAGAAGTCTTGAAGATCTTGAAGATGCATTGCAGGATCCTATAAAGATCACAAGACTAATACTTCCTTATGTATTGTATGTTCTATAAGGACACAAATCCTAGTGTGTCTAGGTAATTAAGGAAGTACAAGCGGAGAAAGAAACTAAATCCATTGATAATCAGGGAAGATCTTATTGTGATAAGGATTTAGGATTTCTTAATTGATTAAACAACCCTATGTAATTAAAGACATCATTACGAAATTTTCAGGGGAAGCCGTTCATTATTCAAGTTATATTATTCAAGCAATTAGACAACGATTCATGGATTCAAGTCTATGCATTTATATGCTTTACAGACCATGATGCTCATCCAGTGTTAAGTGTTGTTCTCAAGTCCAACTTGAGTTCTTCTCAAGTTTTGAATCAGTCATCATCTTAGTCTTCCTTCTTGGTAAATCGGATCATATCCGTTTTGTAATTATCTTATCCAAATAGACCTAGTAATTATGGTAAGATATCTTTGGGTATTGATTTTTTTTGTGTAATTAATTCATTTATTAGGCTTTTTCTACAATGCCCAATTTGGTGATTTTGGGTTTTCCAAAAGATTCAAAATATTTGGGGTAGTTTCACTTACTTATATATTATGAGGACTAAGGAGCAAAATATAAAGTTAATGCTATCAGTTTATAATGAATTATTTTTCTGGGCATAGCCCTATAGACGTAGGGTCGAGTTGAACTGTGTTCCCAATTTGTTGTGTTGTGTTCTTCATGTTTGTTATTACTACAGTCACACTGATCACTTAACACAACACTTACACTATTATCTCGCCACACTGCATTGGGTCTCAAAGTACTAACTTACAATTTCTTCAAAGATCATTTAGATTAGTTAAGCTCATGACATGTTGAAAATTGCAAAACACTGATAATAGGTACTAGCTATTGTATCCACTAGAAAGAGCCAAGTAGATAAATAATAGGTATAACATCTCCCTAATCTGGCCAAACAGAAGGTTCAAGATATGCATGCCCCTACCAAAATTTTCTCACATCATTGAACAAAACATTTTATTCACACATTGAAAAAGTACATACAGCCTTTTTCTATCTATTCAACATAAAATATAAAAACATTCAGAAACATCTATGAGATCATGAAACAATTTTGATGTGAATCCAATTGTAGAAGCTTCATTGATTCAATCACCAACCCAAGATCACCTCCTTGCTTGAAGAACTTCTAGTGAAGATTTTTTAATCAACACACTCTACTATAAAGCCTATGGAAAACTAAGCACCATAAACTCTATAATGAGAGGGATGATTCTTTCCAAATTGACAACAAGAACCTTAAGGAAACAATGGCCCTAAAACACAAGCTACACAATTCAAATATCTAATCAATCAACTAAATAAACAAGAACTTCTAGGATTGATTAAAGAGGAATTGTTGATGATTAATTGAATTTCGTAGAACTACATTCTAGGTTCATCAATTGTTCACTAACTAAGGAAACCCTTAGGAACTAAGCTAAAGCTAAGATGGGTTGAAGAACCATAGATACTCGTTTGGGAATTCTCTCGATATCATTCAAAGTCAACTTAGTATAAAATAGGCTACAATGAGATATTTATAGTGTTTAAGACTTAACTCTACTTTGACCATGGTCTTCGGTCACTAAAAGACCATTTTAGACCTTAATTAAAAGCTGGAAATAGAGTTAACACACTAAAAACAATTCAAAACATCACATTAGCTGAAATAAGTGCCCTACCGTCAATGGTAGGATACCTATCATTGGCAGTAGGCTGTTGAGCTTTTAGCCGAGTTTTATCCAGAAACCTACCGTGGATGGTAGGTGCAGGGTCTACCATCGATGGTAGGTCCTATTTTTATCTCTCCTTGCTCTTTTGCATCTCCAACTTGCTCCATCAGTTGCTCCTTGCTTATGGCATGAATCATGAACAATTTAGAAGGTTTAACACTATCTTTAATGTCTTTATTCTTATTCTTTAATCCATTCTTCATTGCTTCTTTAATAATCAACCATTCCTTTAGCCAAGCCATCATCATAATCGCTGATCTTCCTTGCCGTTTCTCCAGTGATTGGTCCTTGAAAGGAGTCCCTGGCTTCTTCATCATCCTGGTTCATATCATTCGTCCCTCTTTTAAAAAGATTCATCCTTGAATCTTCACCTACATTAAACAAAGATAAGTCCGAAATGTTAAAGGTGGCACTAGTATTATATTCACCTAGAAGATCAACTTTATAAGTATTGTCACTAATGCACTCAAGAAATTGAAAAGGGTCATCACCACGGGCATCAAGCTTAGATTTTCCTTGGGAAAGAAATCGCTCTTTTCTAAGGGGAACCCAAACCCAGTCGTCAGGTTCAAATACCACTTATTTCCTTCCAATATCCCTCTTAGCTACAAGCTTCTTATTGTTGTCTTCAATGGCTTTATGGACTTTGGAATGGATAGCCTTAACAAACTCCTCTTTCTTCTTTCTATCCAAGCTCAAAGCATGATCTATAGGTAGAAGCACGAAATCAAATGGAGTTAGAGGATTGAAACCATAAACAACTTCAAAAGGAGCATAAGAAGTAGTAGAATGACGCGCTCTATTGTAAGCAAACTCGATGTAAGGCAAATGATTTTTCCATTGGCGCAAGTTCTTCTTAAGGATGGCCCTAAGAAGTTCCCCAATGGTTCTATTAAACACCTCTATTTGGCCATCGGTTTGTGGGTGGGAAGCTGTAGAATACAATAATTTTGTTCCAAATTTCCTCCAGAAAACACACAAAAAATGACTAAAGAACTTAGTGTCACGATTTGATACAATGGTTCTAGGAATACCATGGAACCGCACCACCCAAGTAAAGAAAAGATCTGCAACATGGCTAGCATCATCGGTTTTCTTACAATGTATGAAATGAGCCATTTTAGTAAATCTATCTACCATAATCCATGCCCTTAGGTGACCTAGGTAGTCTAAGAATAAAATCCATAGATATACACGGTTCTTTAGGCACATCTAGAGGAGTATAAAGACCATATGGCATAGATGTAGACTTAGTTTTCTTACACTCTAAGCAATTACCAATGAATTTCTCAATATCTTTTCTCATGTTAGGCCAAAAGAAATAATCATGCAATATGTCATAAGTTTTAGCAATGCCAAAATGACCCATCAAACCACCACAATGAGCTTCCTTCACTAACAACAACCTAGTAGAACAAGAATGGATGCACAATCTACCCTCGTGATAAAGAAAGCCATCATGTAAGAAATAATTATCATTAGTACAATCAAACAATCATCAAATATATCCTTCAAATTTTGATCACTAGCATGCAATTCCTTAAGCATTTCAAAGCCAAGTAATTGAGCTTACAAAATAGAGATACGAGTTTACCTTCTAGACAAAGGATCGGCTATAATGTTTCTTTACTTTACCAGATGACGTATGCAAATATCTCAATTAACTCCATCCATCTAGCATACCTCTGTTAAGCTTTTATTGTCCTTTAAGAAACTTCAAAGACTCATGGTTTGTGTGCATTACAAACTCTTTAGGCCAAAAATAGTGTTACCAATATTTCAATGTCCTCACTAGTGCATAAAGCTCATTGTCATAAGTAGCATAATTCAATGCTGTACTGGATAACTTTCACTAAAGTATGCCAAAGGTCCTTATCTTGCATCAAGACTCCTCCAATTCCAACCCCGAGGCGTTGCATTCTATCTCAAATGTCTTGTCAAAGTTAGCTAGTGCTAGAAAGAAGCACTACTCAACTTTTCCTTCAACAACTTGAATGCTTTCTCTTGTTTCTCCTCCCACTTGAATCCATTCATCTTCTTAAGTACATCCGTCAAAGGACTAGAAATGGTACTTAAAACCTTTTTGAACCTCCTATAGAAGCTTTCTAAACCATGAAAACTCCTAACTTCGGATGCATTCTTGGGAGTAGGCCAGTCCTTGATAGTTTTCACCTTCTCTTCATCTACTTGAAGACCTTGAGAACTCATTGCATAACCTAGGAAAGTCACATTTTCTAAACAAAACTCACATTTTCCAAGGTTAGCATATAATTTCTCACTTCTTAAAACTAAAAAAACTTGTTTGAGATGATATAAATGATCTTCATAAGTTCTTCTATAAACCAAAATGCCATCAAAATATATTATAACGAATTTGCCAACAAAACTCCTCAAAACATGATGCATGAATCTCATGAATGTGCTAGGTGCATTAGTTAACCCAAAAGGCATGATTAACCATCCATAAAGACCAAAATTTGTTCAGAAAGCCATTTTTCACTCATCCCATCCCTCATTCGAATTTGATGGTAACTCGAATTTAAACTATCTTTGAAAATATTTGTGAACCATGAAACTCATCAAGAAAATCATCTAACTTAGGGATAAAATGCCTATATTTGACGGTAATATTGTTAATGGATCTACAATCTACACACATACACTATGTACCATCTTTCTTAGGAACTAATAAAATGGGAACGACACAAGGACTTAAGCTTTCTCTTACATATCCCTTGGAGAGCAACTCCTCCACCTATCTTCTCAACTCTTTGGTCTCTTCGGGTGGACTTCTATAAGCTTATCTATTTGGAAGAACCGCAGCGGACACCAAATTAATTTGATGTTCAATTCCTCGTAAAGGAGGAAGTCCACAAGCATTTCTTTGAGGAAGATATCCTTGATTCTTCAATGACTTTCACCATAGCATTAGACATGGAAGACAAGTGATCATTAGTAGAAACAAATGTATCTTTCCAATAAAGAAGTAAGACCAATTGTTCTTTTTTAATGGCCTCTATGATCTCATTTTCTTTTGCATAGAAACATATCTTTTCTCTCTTACAACTATCACTCTTTTGATCACTAATTTTCTTGTCTCTCATCAAATTTCCTCTCTTGATTTTTCCACACTCATTTCTTTTTCCTCAATTCTTTTTCTCTCTTTAATACTCTTTCTTTTTTTCTCACCCTCAAGTCTTTTTTTTTTCTCTCAATTTTTTTTTTTCTCTTCAAAGACTTGACTAGGATTCAAAGAATTCAACATGAACTTCTTGCCATCTTTTTCAAAAATATAGGTGTTCTTCACAACATCATGCATAGCTATTCTATCATATTGCCAAAGACGTCCCAATAATAAATGCCCCGCTTGCATAGGAGCCACATCACAAAGAATTTCATCATTATATGACCCTTTTGTAATAGAAACTTTCACTTGTTTGTTAACCTTTAACTTCCCCACTATCATTTAACCAATGTAGCTTATAAGGTTTAGGATGCTTTAGGAGAGGTAAGTTCAACTTTTCAACAAGATAGGTACCAGCTACATTAGTGCAACTACCACTATCTACAATAAGGTTAGAAACTTCTTATCCCACTAAGATTTTAGTGTGAAAGATGTTATCGCTTTGAATGCTAGAATATTCTTCAAGAATTTGAGTAGACAAAGCTCTGATAGCTACAAAACTCATCCTTTTCAATTCAACCATTCAAATATTCACGAAAGATCAAAGTCCTTTTGATAGGACAATTAATGGCTATATGTCCCACACCATTGCACTTGAAACACCTAGTTGGATTGGTAATCAATCTGCCTTTCTCCTCCATCTTAGGCTTAAAATTATTTTTGAAAGCCACCTTAGGTGTGTCGTCCTTTGGACACCTTTTGAAAGTAGATGCTTGAGGTTTAGACACCACATTTCTTGAATAAGGACGAGTGGTTTTAGAGAATCTACTCCTCTTCCTTTGATTCTCAAGCTTGGTTGCTAAATGACACATGTTTTCATAAGTGGTGTAAGGGTACAATTCTAGTTGACTAGCAATGTCCCTATTGAGACCACTTAGAAACCTAGCAATGAAAGCATCCTTGTCCTCCTCTAAGCTCAACCTCAAAGTGTATAACTCCATCTCTTGCCTATATTCTTCAACACTTTTGCTACCTTGCCTAAGAGTCATCAATTTGTAGTGAACCTCCCTATAATAATGCGCCAGCACAAATCTTAAGAGTCTTCAATTGGGTCAAAGTTTCAACCAGTCTTCTTCCATTTCTAACCCTTTGAGTTGCAATATTATCCCACCAATGAAGTGCATCGAAAATTCGGCAATAACTAACTTAGCCTTGACATTGTCACTATAGTTTCTCACAATAAAGAGATTCTCCACTTGATGCTCACAATCAAGGAATACATTTGGATCACTTTCCCCCTTGAAGCTAGACACTTTCCACTTGATCTTGTCTAAAGTTTTATCACCTTGTTATCCTCCTTGTTACCCCACCAAAGAATTCTTGGCCAACATTATGGTTCTCCCTATAATCATCAAACAAGTTATCTTCATTCCATGCTTCATTTCTTGGAAGCTCTTCTTGTGGTCCATTGTTTCCTCTTCCCCCTAGACCTCCTCTTCTTCCACCTATAGTAGCTTGTCTTCCTTGATAACTAATTTCATGAAATGGATAGGAACTTTGAGCCAGCATGTCATAGTAGCTATAACGAGGTGCATTGTCATAGGCCCTTTAATGGTGGGGCGAGAAAACTCCTCCAAGATTGTCCTCAACTCGTTGCTCTATTGTGGTACTTTCCTTGCCCTTCTTTTACCTCTTCAACATCTCTAGCTACTCCTTGGAATTGTTTTGCCAAGCCTTCAATAGATTGTTGAATAGTTCGCAAGGTTTTATTCATATTCATCATTGTAGGATCACCAGTGCCTTCATGATAAGGCATGATTGGTAAATGACCATCTGTTGACATCATAAAACCTACAAATAAACAAAAGAAACAAGAGATAGGACCTCACAATCACTCCCTAAGTGTTTTCCCTCTTTTGATGATCACTCGATTCTCTCGTGTTTAACTCTCTCATTAGCTTTTATAACAATAGGCTCACCCTCTTGTCTTTTTCCAATCACTCTCCTCTAAAGGTTTTATAGATTCTTCAAGATTCTTAACCAACTAAACCAAGAGAATCAACCCAAGCAAGTAAAACAATTAATGCACTTAGTTGGGTACAAAGAGTTCAATGAAGTAAACTATCAAACACTTGAGGTGTAAGGAATTTCAAAGAGTTTGTCTATGGAAAAGAGCCAAGCAAACATAATTGATCATCAAAAAAAGAATAGGAAGATACAAGAAAGCAATTAGAAATCAAATTCAAAATAATTTAAAGCAAACTAAGCTAACCAAAGTAATAAAGAGTACTAAGAAAAACTTCCAGAAAATAGGGGATGACGACGCTCTGTAACAAAAATGGCAATACCTCCGGACGTACTAATCCAAATAGAGTTAAAAAAGTTTAGAAAGATTCCTCACTCGAAGAGGATGAATTTAAGCACGTATTTCAATTAAATTGAACCCGTATAACACAAGATAGAATTAATTTAATACGCACTTTTTCTGTAACTGAGATCTCAAAATACTTTCAAAACACTTTTTAGTTTTCAATCGATTTGATTAATCAAATGGCCTCCAAATTGAGTAAAACTTATTTCAAATGATCCACAAATCATAGAATATTAGATCTATCACAAATGTTGCAAACAAATTCACAGCTAACCTTTTTTTTTTCATTCGATTTTCCTGACATAATTTTTCTATATGATCTTTTCATGATCTTTATGAATGTTATTTAGATCATCATGTATATATATATACATATATACATATATATATATATACATATATGTGTATATATATATATTCAGGGAATTTTAAACAACACAAACATAACTTGACCTTCAATTGGACATTTCTCTAATACTAATTTGATGTGAATCCACTTGTAGAACCTTGATTGATTTAATCACCAACCCAAGATCAACTCCTTACTTGAAGAACTTCTATAAAAGATTTTGTAATCAACACACTCCACTATAAAACCTGTGGAGAACTACGCACCATAAACCCCATAATGAGAGTGATGATTCTTTCCAAATTGGCAACCAGAACCTTAAGGAAACAAAGGCCCTAAAACCCAAGCTATATAATTCAAAGACCTAATCAATCAACCAAAGAAACAAGAACTTCTAGGATTGATTAAAGAGGAATCGATGATGATCAATTGAATTCTATAGACCTAAAATCTAGGCTCATCATTAATTGCTCACCAACTAAAGAAGGAAACCCTTAAGAACTAAGCTAAGATGGGTTGAAGAACCCTAGAAATCCATTTGGGAATTATCTCAATTTCATTCAAATTCAACTTAGTACAAAATAGGCAATGATGAGAATTTACAGTGTTTAAGACCCAACCCTACTTTGACCATGGTCTTAGGTCACTAAAAGACCACGTAGGACCTTAATTAAAATATAGGAATAACTTTAACACACTAAAAACCATTCAAAACATTGCATTAGTTGAAATCAGTACCCTACCGTCAACAGTAGGGTACCTACTGTTGGTGGTAGGCTGTTGAGCCTTCAGCCGAGTTTCATCCAAAAACCTAACTGTGGACAATAGGTGCATGGCCTACTGTCAACGATAAGTCCTAAATTTTTCTCCCCTTGGTCTTTTGAATCTCCAACTTGCTCCATTGGTTGCTCCTTGCTTATGGCATGAATCATGAACAATTTAGAAGGTTTACCATCATTTTCAATGCATTCATTCTTACTCTTTAATCCATTTTTCATTACTTCTTCAACAGATGCAACCAGTCCTTTAGCCAGGCCATCATCATAATCGTTGATCTTCCTTGCTCTTGCTCTAGTGATTGGTCCTTGAAAGAAGTCTTTGGCTTCTTGATCATCCCGATCCATATCATATTTTTATGCTCCTTCCCATTTTGCAACTCAATTAATAAAAAATTCCATCCCTACGATGTTCTTTCAAAAAGATACAGGAAGGCACAAACCCCTTACCTTGAATCTCCAATCGAAAATGGATCAAGTCCTCATAAGGTACACCACATTAGATTTCTAGAACATAAAAAAACTTTAGTTAATCAATGAATTGATCCAAACTAAAGAGCCCTAATTTAGAATCTCATACATAAATTTAGATTTGCAAAAATTAAGGCTTACTAATGATTCTATAGAGATAAAGAAACTTAGACTCACCATCGATCGAATACTTAGGATGCTAGATTGCAGTTCTTGCTTCTCGTTTATTGTTTCTACTCTCAGAGTCTTTCGATAGAACAAACAATTGTTCTTTTTACTTTAACTAATATACAGCTCCATTCTATTTAACTCAAGTCCTTTTATTGACTTCATATTTTTCTCCTTAGTCCTCATAATATATAAGTAAGTGTTCGTGTGAAGATATTATGTTTTTACACCTTTATATTAGTTTTTTAATACATTTTTGGATTTTTTTTTTTTTGGGAATCTACTCATTTTATGTTATCTTGGTGTTTTTAGGTACTTGAAATCAAATGAGTGGATTTTGTGACTTAAAAGATGAAAAAAGTGAAGAAGATCAAATATGATATTTGGACAGAATGTTGCGCATCATGTGCAAAAGGTGTTGCAGAACTACTGGAGTTGGTTTTTTTTTACGCAATGCACAGTATGTTCACACTCTGTGCAAAAAGGTATGCAAGTCGGCGTAAAATAAAATTCTAATCGCGAATTAGGGTTTTTAAAGGCCTATTTAAAGGAGACTTAAGAGAATACATAAGGGATCATCTTGGGACATCTTGAGCACCAAAGTTGAGGGCTTTCAGCACCTAAGAAGGTCGAAATAATGAAGAGAAGATCAATATTTCAATTCTCAATCATGAGTTTTTCTCTTCTAACCCAATCTTTCTTTGTTTTTACTATGTTCAGAGAGTAGACTCTTCTAATTAGCTAGGTCATGGATTGATTTATATTTTTATGGAATTTTGAGATTTTTTTTTATTAAAGATACATTCTTTAATTATCTTTTTCATTGATTATGAGTATTTACACAATTTCTGATATCCTTCTTAGTGATTGTGTGAACTAATTAGAATTGAACACTCTAGTTAGTTCACATAGTTAAATTGATAGGGTTTATTAATTCCATATTAATTACCCGCAAGTAGAGACTATTGATTTGAAAAGGTTGCAGCTATTAGCTTGAATAAATAAATAGGGAGTTGTATAATTAAAATTGCATGTGATTGAAGCTCATTGTTATACGCAATTTGATATTGGTGATGCCTTATGTAGTTATGCAATCTATTTATTAATTCAATACACCCTTATTGGTTGGATTAGTTAATTAGTAGTGGTTAATTTGCAATGCTGAACGAAATTAAACCTAATTTTGTAAGGGTAGGGGTTTGGAGCACAAAGAAGAATTCTAAAATCAATTGTTCATCAATCAATAATGATCAATGATAAGTAACATAAAACATAATCAATTGCATGTGGCTTGCTAACGCATTTTCCCTTGATTGTCTTAAGTGTTTAATTTAAGTTTTTAGCTGACTTTAGCTTATTTTACTTAGTTATTTATTTTAGCAAAACTTTCAAATTAGGTTCCCTCCCAAAACCGTTACTTTGTGATTAGTAGATTACCTTTAAGGATTAAATAGAGTGTTTGTAGGATTGACTCTTGTTTGCCCTAACTATATTCTTAGGAAGAGTATAGGAATTAATTTGACGAGCCTACAATAGCATGCAGTAGTAAGCCTAAACTATTCCAAATATTTCAAGTCCTTTGAAAAACCCCAATCACCAAATTGGGCTCACCATAAATCGAATACTTAGGATACTAGATTGTCATTCTTGCTTTTTGTTTGTTCTTCTCTATCTCAAAGTATAGAACAAACAATCGTTCCATTTACCATAACTGATATACAACTTCATTCTATTTAACTCAAGTCTTTTGCATAATTTTGTAGTTTTCTCCTTAGTCCGTATGGTATATAAGTAAGCCCAAACTACCCCAGATATTACAAGTCCTTTGAAATAATCCAATCACCGAGTCGGGCTCTGCAGAAAAAGCCTAACAAATTAATTAATTACACCAAAATATCAATACCTAAAGATATCTTACCATAATTACTAGGTCTATTTGGATGGGGTAATTACATAATATCCTTTAACAAAAAGTTCTAGCCTCAAAACTTATTCTCTTAAACTCTTTCCTCCCCAACTTCCTTTCATAATATCTGTGTTATCGGAAGTACTAACTAATTGATCATTACTCCCTTTTTTTTTTTTTTTTTGTAGGTGTGTTCTATTTTAGAAGGAAGAACTCTATCATTTCTTGTTATGCTATTGTTCACTTGTTTGATTATGGATCATGTACTTACAAAACCTATCGAACTTTTGCTGTGTCACCTTATTTATTGCTCGTAAGCATCCAAAACATATCAAGGTTGAACTTTCTTCTCATTAAGTCCTACACCTTAAATTTGGTGCAACATTATGATTCCGAATATATTACTATTGTATTATCACTATTACTAACTCAAGACCATTGAGCCTTAAAGTCACTAATGCATCGTTATTATTAAATCTTCACCTAATGTTGCTAAACTTCACTAAACTTTCAAAACTAGCGCCAACTTCAATATATGTGAAAAGTAATTCTTTGCTTAAAACACTTAAAGATCACATTCATGTAAATTGTCTTCCTTAAATGTGTCATACTCAGATTGTATCCAGCATGATATCTAGAGATGTATGAATACAATTTTTTTTTTTTAATCTCTTAATTTCAAATAAATATGATTTTTAGTAAAATTGAAATTTTCGTTTAGAAACCTCCTTCAAATAGTTTTTTTTTCAAACATAAAAAACAAAGATTCATATATAAAAAAGGTCATAGGGCTATCCAAAATATATTTAGTATGACATACATGCTTATAAGAATCAAATTATTATCAAATAACTTACCTTGAAAACCTCAAATTCAAACTTATTTAGGTAATAGAAAAACAAAATTTCAATTTATAATTAAGTAAATAATTCTTTAAGTTTCAAGAAAAGGTTTGGATGGTTAAGGGAAATATTTAAATTGGATACTAAACTTTTTGGGGAATCAATTTACCAAAGTATTTGTAAGTCAAAATAATTATATAATAAATGTGTTATCTTTAGTCAAATTTAAGAAAAATAAATGCTAAATTTAAAACTATTAAAGTGTTCATAACAATTATTTTTTAGAAAATAGTTGGTTTGAGGAAAACTTATGTATATTTATATAAATAAAAAACTAATTATCGAATGTATCTTTATAAGGAAATTAGAAAAAAATTTAAAATATAAAGCACTTAAAAAAAATATCAAGAAATTGAAACATTTCTCTAAAGAACATTACAAAGTAAATGACTCTTAAGATGTACAAAAGTATAACAAGATTAAATATTTTTTGTCTTTTTTCTCACAAATCCTGTTGTTTGTATTAAATGAAGCACGACAATATTTAAAAGATTTTTCTAAAGTCTGCATTGTGTTTCTAGTTGTTTAAATAATTCTTTAAACACAAACTATCTATTTCATCGCTTAATTGCCTAAAAGATTTACATGTAAAAAAAAGTTATACAACTTTTAGTTGGTGAAAAGAAATGAATATCGAAATTCTTATAGTTTAAAATAATAAAAAAAAATTATAATAAACTATATATACAAGCACAAGGAAAATACAATAAGTATTATGAAACTTGTTGGCGTAGTGTAGTCGATAAATAGAATAATATGTATAAAATATAAAGTATAGAGAGAGAGAGAGAGAGAGAGAGAGAGAGAGAGAGAGAGAGAGAGAGAGAGAGAGAGAGAATAAATAGAGAAAATATATAGAATAATTAGAAGAATCTAAAGAGAAGAAGAGGAGGTAGAGAAGAGAAAATAGAGAATTTTTATTGCTTTCTCTTTGAGGTGTGTTTACAATTGAAGGCCAATGGCCTCATTTATAGTCCTTGGGGATACAAAAGATAGAGATGGAATAGGGAGATAGATTCTATCATAACTAAGATAGGATTAAAATTCAATCACTTATCTCTTCATGATATCTAATCCCTATTGAATATCTTTCTTATCAGGATTTCTATATCTTCATAATATCTATCTCTTCAGGAGATATACTTTATCTTTTATGTTAGATATTCAATTATCTGTTAGGGACATCCACATATTTAATTATTTTCATAATACTCCCCCTTGGATGTTCATTACATAGATAATATGCATCATTAAAATCTTACTAGATAAAAACCCAGTGGGAAAAAAATCCTAGTGAAGGAAAAAGAGTACATCATTCTCTATGTGAAATATTACTCCCACTGATAAGAGAATCACTTGAGATTTCTAAACATGAGTATTCAGGGATGATCTCAAGTATTGTTATCGATAATATTTTAGTGGATAAATCTTCCAAATTTCATTGATCAAATTTGTTTGCACATCATTGCTACATCTCTTCTGGAGATCATGTACAAATATACATATCTTATCTCCTTTAATATATCCTTAAATTTTATAATCATCTCCAACAATATAATTAGAATTTCATCTAGGAGGATATATATAAATCTTGAATAATTTGTTCTTTTTGATCAAACACATTTTAGCTAGCCATCATAATTATATTTCTTCAACACAAGTTAAAGAAGCGGCCGCTATATATGTCTATGTACACAATATCATAGTGCATGTCAATACATTGCCTGATTTGTATGGATCATGTAAACAATCAATATCTTAATATTCATCTATGCAGGAGTTGGATTGTTTTCAAATTTCATGATAATCATCTGAAGGAGATATCAAAGAATTAGTTCAATATATATTCCAAAATCATTAGTTATAAAACAACTATAATAATCATCTTACTTGTATGAAACAAGAATACCTATGTACTATATGTGTAGAATCATGGTTCTTCAGAACCAAATTGTTCTTCAATATTCTTCATAAGAGATCCTTATGAATATTTAATGACTTGGAATATTAATGATGTGTTATGTTCATGTATAACATTTTCAGAATATCTAATTTATTATTCCAGACCCAAGCTTGATTTCAAAACCTTTATCATGATACTTACCTTTGTTTATTCTTCAAGAATCATATTTGTTCATATAATCCTCATCTTTTTGAGAATATATATCTTTATATTCAAGAGGTATATCACGCTTCAAGCATTATCCAAACTTATGAGATTTATAGTCTTTCTAGGAAATCTACCTAAATAAGAGTATATATTAGAAACTCTTATAAATTTGGTAAAATTTACATAAAGTACTTGATTCGCAATTATTTGCAAATGACCAAATCTTGTGAACTTCTAGTTCACTTATTCTTGTGGGTAGATGATATTCTCATAAGATATCATTCTTTTATTGCTGATGTTCTCTCCCTAAAGTGGAGCAGACTAGTTCATCAAAGCGTTTATCAACAAAAACCTTAACAAAGTAATATATATAGCAAGTATAATTAACCAAGATCAGTAAATGTTTCTCGATCTTCTCATCATCATCTTCAATGATGATTCACTAAGACAGTTACATTATGTTCTTCTAGAACAATTTACTTGTATACTTTAGGCATACTAAGTCCATTAGGGACTTCATATAAACTTGTTATCAAATGTTAACATAGACAATGTATATCAATTGTCTTGTGCACTATTATGAAAACTAATCATATTCTCCACCAGAAAATATTTCTTCGTAAGTAATATCAGGCCTTTACAAAGAGTGATAACCAATACTTATTTCATATTTCGCATATCATAAATATCCATAACTATCTTTCTGGAATTAACACTTCAGGTGTATAATTCCTTCTAGGAATAATTCCTTCTAGGAATTGTGTACACTTTATGTGTACTTGTTAATTATTCGGACTAACTTTTATAATTCTCATGCGAACTCTATATTATCTTGAGTCTGCAGAATTTTAATCGATCTAAGTCAATACCACTATGCGCATAAAAATGCTCTTGTACTTTTACGATTCCATTCATTCAATCATGACCTATTATGATGAGATCTCATAATACTACCATTTTTAGGTACCTAAATTTCTTCTAGAAATAATACATTGGTCATGTTTGAAAAATTCTCTGGATTTTTATTTCCTCCACTTTATAGTATGACCATCTAAACTATTGCTCCTTTCATACGTGAGAAGTTCATATTAATGGAATCGACTTATTTACCACGTTTAGATTGTGTCTTAAATACTTTGATGGTGGTACGTTATCTTCAAGGACGTCAAATATATTAGGATCATTATTGGTCGGATGTTGGTAAGAAAACATGCCTAGCTATATGTATTCGAACTTCTGGTTCAAAATTTATTAGAAACACAAAGTAATTAATATTTTCATTCGACTACATGTCATGTTTTCTCCTCTTAATGTTGGGATATTCAAAATAAATAAATTATAAATATCTCTTTTGATATATTTTACCCAATACATTTAAGTCCATCTTGGGTAGAGCAATGAATAGTACACATTTAATTCGTAGGTGGCAATACTTAGTTTTTGGCCATAAACCAATATCAAAGAGGAGTATATATACTAGTTTATTGTCAAAAATGAGAAGCGAGTGCTACTGCATTTATAATTACTCATATTGATGTATTTCTGGTCTATGGGACCATTTAATATATGAACATATTTTGCAGGATGTTCAACACTAATACATGTCACAACCAGTATAATTAGGATAAGTTGTACCTTTTTTGAAAAAATTTAAAGCATGAGCTTCGTAAATTGCACATTAGGAGTCAATAAGATTCACAGTACTATCTTATTGATGCATCGATTAATAATTTTGCATTTACCACAAAGTAGCACATTCAACCCTAAAGTAGTATTGGTGATATTTATACATAATTTGTATTTAAAATAAGTAGCACATGGAATTCATCAAATTATGAAACTTCTGGTTCCATATGAATTCATGAATATTATTCATATGTTAATGATTTTGGATGGTCAAACCGGTCATGCAAATAATAAATTGTTTAACTCAATAAATTTCTTGTTTATTGAATAATTGTGTCTCAAATTTATTTATTCGGTGCAATATAAATAAATGGTAGTATTTATTTTATAGAACAATAATAGTAATGCATATTTCTTATCAATTGTCTCGAGATGATAGAAAGTATCATCGAGACTAAAAGCAATATTCTACAACACTTTGTTGAGAAGAATGCATTACAATTTTGACATTTTGTATATAGATACACTAGTTCTTCTGGAGCCTTTTAATTTCCTAACTCTTTTGGAGTTTTAAACAATTAGTTCTTCAGGAACTTTTTACTACCATAAAGTTTTGGACATTTATTCAAAGCATGTCTTCATGCACCATTCTTAATTATAGATATTCCATATATAAAGGAAATAATCTGATACTTTAAAAACTATAAAAATATATCAAGAAAAATCATCTGATATTTTTGAATAATTTGACATCATTTTCATGTTCCATTTTGATGTCATTAGTAATAGCATCATTAGTATCAGTAGCATAATTTTCGGAGTAACAACACTTTTATCTTATTTTTATAAGATGCTTAATAACAATTCAAATGGCGTACTTTAGGTACGAAACAATTCACATCGATAATTATTTTACAAAGTATCATAATATATATTCTCTCTATTTTCACCTCTGGTGAAAATCCATATATCGAGAGTTTATGAAGTCATCGTGATAACTATAAGTAATATTTATATCATTGTTATAGTCACGAATGTATTCACTTAAGAGAGTAACAAAAAATCAATTCGTCGGTCAATACCCTTTTCATCAATGACTCAATTTTCATTTAGTCTCAAGAAGATGTAAGACTAATCAAATAAAACTTTCTTAAACATCTTTCTCAATATTGCTATTTCAGGAGCATGTTTGAGATATGATAAGGATAGAATATTTTCTCTATCACTACCAATATTTTCTCCGTAATCAACAAGATCTAAGTAAAAAGAAATGCCTCTTTGTCTTGATTAAATACTTCAAAATTTTGACAGCATGACAACCCTTCTACAAAAAAAAATTTTTGTTTCGGAGGAGGCAACAACTTATGCTAGAGTCTCGTACTGATAATGTCTCGGAATAAAATATAAAGTATAAAGGGGGAGAGAATAATAGAGAAAATATATAGAATACTTAGAAAAATAGATAGAGAAGAAGAGAAGGTAGAGAAGTAGAGAGATTTTATTGTTTTCTCTCTGAGGTGTGTTTAAAATTGAAGGCCAAGGCTCTATTTATAGTGCTTTCTACATAACTAAGATAGAATTAAAATTCTATCACTTATCTCTTCATGATATCTAATCCCCATTGAATATCTATCTCATCAAGATTTCTATATATTCAAAATATCTATTATAAACTTTATCTTTATGTGAGATATTCAATTACCTTTTATGGGCATCCACATATTTAATTATTTTTATAACATTAAGTATATAATTAGAGTATTTATAACCTTCAAATATATTTCAGAGCTACAAATATAAAAATGTTTACAATTTTAGTAATATATCCTTTTGGTAGTTTTAAAAAAAAAATTAAAGTAATTGGTTTGGTATTTAAAAAAAAAACATTTAAAGTAATTGGTATAAAGTTTAGCTAGTACAACTTTATCGTATATGAAGTTTCAATAAAAATCAGTAGATGTCTAAAAATCCAAGACAAGCAAACTTAAGTTTTAAAAAGTTTGGAAGTTTAAAAAAATAATTGAACTAGAAATTAAATTTTTCGAGATTAATATGATGAATTATGATGTTCAAAACTCATTACATATTGAATATGTATTTAATGAAAGTCAAGTTTAATAGAATGGATACTCAATTGAGGTTATAAGTTTTAAAGTTCAAAAATTTTATCATTGGTCAATGAGAAAAACATATCCACATGTTTATACAAACATAAAAATATTTAATTTAATGTAACTTCATAAAAGAAAATCGGGAAACAAGTTTTGAATTGGAAGCACCTTTTAAAAGAAAGCATCTAATGATTCAAAAGAAATTTTCAAGAATGAGGCTAAATAGATTATTAAAAAATGCAAAAGAGAATATATTCTTTCACACTCTTTTTCTCCTGATGGTGTTATTTGAATTATATTATAGTAAAATTTAAAAGCTTTATTAAACCACAAAAATCATGTTTTACATCGTTACAAAACCCATTTAAACACTGTTAATCTATTTCATAGATTGATAAGGCTAAAATTTTGTACAAAGATTTACAATTTTAATTTTAGTCATCCAGCACAAACGTTATCACAATATTTATTAATTTAAAGAATCCAAGATCAATACGCAATAAGATATAGAGAAAATCAAATATTTATCCACAAACAATTTACACTTTCTCTTTTACCCATAAACTTATTTATTAAATTTATGCACAAAATAATTTTTAATTGATTGATTTTATCAAATTATTGAATATACAGTATCCTATTAAAAAGAAGTGAATACACAACAGAAGACAGTATGCCTAACGCACGAAATTTAACGGGCAATCCAAATTAATTTTAAAGTCCTGAACTGACTCAACTCGATCCGACCCTAACCCAAAACGAAATAGTGAAATTCACAAAAGATTGGGTTGGGCCGGATTGTTTCATGGAATTTAAATTAATTTGAATCGATGGTATTTCGTGAATGGACAAAAATACTCCTCTAGCCGGTGACAAATGCGTTAGGCACAAGGTCTTCCTTCGTGTATTCACTAATTTTTGATAGACTCCATTAATCAAAATTATATTGAAATGTAAATTAAATGAATAAATGTTAATAAATAAAAAGAGAAAATTATAAATTGTTTATGAGTAATTAGAGTAATTTTTTCTTAAGATATATACAACCCGTAAAATAGAATTAATACAAACTAAAAGCATTCACAAACTTTGATTATTAGAAATATAAAAATGTTTATAATCTTAGTAATAAAGTCTTTAATCACCTTTAAAAACTTCTTTAAAATACCCAATATCAAGTTACCATATTAACTTTCCAAAAAAAAAAATGGAAGATACCAAAATAACAAAAATTTTAATCATATATAATATTAAGATTAAACTCTAAAATATTGGCACATGAATCAAATACTAAATTCTTCATAACGTATCCTTTATATGTACCTTTCTTCAAGACTCGCTCTAATCTCATTCTAATGTGTCATTTTAAATCTCCAAACAGATTATAGAACGTGTAGAAAGAGATACAACGCCAGCAACACAAAATATAAATAGTAGTTATAATCAGTCTATATAATCTTATCAGAAGAAGTGCCTGTGTTCTGTATAAAGAGCTTTTTGGAAATTTGAAATACAATAACCTTTACAAGAATGAACACTAATTATTCGAGCAATAATCTCTTATCATCTACAAAAAGCACCTTTTCACTTAATCAAAGTGCAGGTATAATTAAGGTTACTCTATATACTTATCATCCCATATTACAGTACTATTAAGGTTACTCTATATACTTATCATCCCGTATTATAGTACTACTAACAAAGATTCAGGAAATAATTTAAATCGTACTTTGATACTATTTTACGTCACACTCCGAATTAGATAATGACATGGAAACATCTTTAGAAGGAGCCCAAGAGTACTGAACCCTTACTCTAACAGTTCAACACTAAATTAATATCAAAAGGAACGGAGGTCGACAAATCTAACTCGGGAATCTATACGTATAGTGCGAAAAAAATCATTAGTTTCCCTCTTCTTCCCTACTCTTTCTCTCTCTATACAATTTCTCTCTAAACTTCTCTCTACTTCTTCTCCATTCAAAAACTAAAATCTTTAATATTAAACTTGTATTGGAGATAGATATGGATCATTATGAAGAATTTGTGGAAGAAAATATCGATTTAAATGTAAGAAAAGTTGAAATTATTTTTTTCGGCACTGACGCTCGGATCGCCTGGACCGGCGACTCGGACATGAGAAGATCACCTAGATGGACGACTCGGACAGGTCTGGGTCGCCGGTCCAAGCGACCGAGCCCCAGTTGGGTTTTTTTTTATTTTATTTTATTTTTATTTTTTAAGGAAGAAAGAATTTTTGTAGGTATTTAGAAAACTTGAAACATGAATAACTCTACAATCGGAGGTCCGTTTCATGCGTATGACCACTCATTTTGATGGTTCTCATAAAGATAAACGCAGCTACATCATCAAAAAAAGTGATCTAGACACGTTTCGGGGCAAAAAAATTGTCTCATATAATCGAAAACTTTGACGGGACATAACTTTGCGCTCGGACATCCGATTGAGGCGATTCTTGTGGGCATTTCGTGTATTTTTTCGAGATCTATGCGATGGAACTGCTGAAGGCAGTTTCTATCAACCGTTTCCACAAAAAAAAAGTCCTATTTTCGTTTTAATTTACGTTTTTGTAACTTTCTAATACTTTCTCTCTTATTAACTAAAAAATTATGGTACCAATTTGAAAATTAAACTGAGGAGCATTCTTCTTTTCGCTCTAATTAAAAATTCAAATGATTGAAGTTGGTGAATATTGGAATACGTAAATACTTTATTATTAAATAAAATCTCATGCACTTGTTGTAATAATGTTTCTATGTTATTTTCCATGAGGTCAAGGTTCCATTTTCTTACCAGTTTTAAATAAATGAAAGAATGATGTGGCAAATAACGTGCAATCAAGGTGCATTATCTGCCACATAGGATATTTAACCAGTAAAATTGTAAATTAGTGATAACGCACAATGAAAATGCAAATAGATCCAAATAACAAAACGACGTAGATCTAAATACATTTGAAGAATTTTTGGAACAGAAAGAATACGTGGATCACGGATATTTATTTATAACTGATCGAATCTACATCTTTTTGTTACGATATAGTACGGAACAATTAAAATCTTAACACATTTCATATTAAAAATAAAATTGTAAAATCAGTGTAATAAACAAAAATTTCAAAAACTAACATTTAAAAATGACTTTTTCGGCGATGCCATTGCGTTTGTCTGTCCGACAACTATCGAAACGACTGGTCATATGCATTAAACGGACATCCGATCGCAGAGTTATTCATGTTTCAAGTTTTCCAAATACCTACAAAAATTCTTTCTTCCTAAAAAAAAAAAAAAGAAAAACTAACTGGGGCTCGGGTCGCCTGGACCAGTGACCCGGATCTGAGCGGGTCCCCCATCTGGGCGATCCGAGTGCCAGTGCCGAAAAAAATAATAATTTCAACTTTTCTTACATCTAAATCGACATTTTCTTCCACAAATTCTTCATACAAATTTTTCATAATGATCCATATCTACCTCCAATACAAGTTCAATGTTAAAGATTTCGGTTTTAGAATGGAGAAGGAGTAGAGAGAAGCTAGAAAGAAATTGTGTAGAGAAAGAAAGAGTATGAAAGATGAGGGAAAATAATGATTTTTTCACACTATACATATAGATTTTCGAGTTAGATTTATCGATCTCCAATGGAACCCAGACTCATCAAGTGAATTAACTAGAACTCTTCAAATTTCAAACTAGAGATAAAAACATTTCAGTAATCTTTTACAAATCTTTAATCAAAATTCATAAAACAACTCTTATTTACTAACTTCTCATCCACCCAAGCCTCATCTACAAACATACCTTTCAAATCATCTACAAAATGGTAGATTGGTGAGCTATATGAACCGATCCTGGGAACGAGCATCGGTAAAACCATTTGAAATATTTTAATAATTGACATAATAATTTATTATTCAAAATGGAATTTAAAACAATTAACTTTAACGATCTTAGCAATTGATATCCAAACCAATTGAGTATTCCTGACAGTTTCATGGAATATATCATTTCATAGTAAAAACTAAAACAAAGCTCTGATATAGAAATACTTTACTTACATAGAAAAGATCAGGAATAAAATAATATTAATTAATTTCCAGACTTTAATTCTGCAATAAATATTTTGGTGCTAGTGAGATTGTAATTCAATGATGTTAACTAGTCAATCTAAAATAAATGTTTTAGAAGAATTTAAGACTTCCTAGTAAAATAGCATTTCAAAATAAGGTTTAAACCAATAAATAATTTAATCTACAAAAAAATTTAAAACAATTGCATCAACTATTACGAAAGAACTGAAGCCATGATGAAACTTGCTGTGGAAATTCAATCAAAATTTCTTCAAAGACCATTTGGATTTTTTAAGCTCATGATATGTTGAAAATTGGCAATCACTGATATTAAGTACAAGCTATTGTACTCACTAGGAAGGGTCATACAGACATATAATAGGTATATATCCCCCTAGCCAGACTAGGCACATTTTATTCAAACATTGAACAATTACATACAGTGATAAAATATTTTTCAATCTATTCCACGTATAGTACAAAAACATTTTGGAAATATTTATGAGATCATACAATTTTGATGCTCCTTCCAGTTTTGTAACAGAAATAATATAATTACTAAATTATCAAAAAATCTAGCCCTACAATGTTCTATTAGAAAGTTACAGGAAGGCACAAACCCCTTATTTGAATCTCCGATCAAAAATAAATTAAGTCCCCACGAGGTACACCATATTAAATTCTTAGAACATCAAAAGACTTCTCTTAATCAATGAATTCATCCAAATTAAAGTCCCTAATTAAACTCCCAATTCAGAATCTCAGACATAAGCCTTAAAATTGTAGAAATTAAGGCTAGCTAATGATATTACATAGATTAATAAACGTATACTCACTATCAATCGAATATTTAGGAAACATAGACTCATCATCACTCAAATACTTTAGGATACTAGATTGTGGTTATTGCTTTTTGTTTGTTATTCTCTACCCTCATAGTATAGAACGAACAATAGATTTGTTTACTGTAGCTTATATACATGGTATTCTATTTAACTCCAGTCCTTTTTATTAATTTTGTATTTTGCCCCTTGGTCCTCATAGTTTATAAATAAGCCCAAACTACCCAAGTTATTTCAAGTCTTTTGAAAATTTTCAATTACTGAATTGGGCTCTGCCAAAAAAAAAAAAAAAAAAAAAGACACCTAACAAATTAATTAATTACAACAAAATATCAATACCCAAGATAAGATACCTTATCATAATTACTAGGTCCATTTGGATCGAGGAAATACAATTTTTGCCTCTACAACTTCTTTTTTAATTTTATCTGGCTCTTTTTTTTTTTTTTGGGGTTTATCATGACTCAAGAAAAGTGGGTTTATTTTAATATTTTATTATTTAATATTAAAATAATATGTAGCTTTAGATTTATGGAATGTCATTCTCTCAAGGGCAAGAGAATTTTTAATTTCAACACTTCAAATATATGAGAAGGATGAAGATATGATGGATTAAGGGGATTAAAACCCACAAGCTTCATAGTCTTAATGATTTTCTGTATTTTTTTTTTTTTTGGAGTAAAGATAGATCGATATAGGGATGGCAACTGGGTAGGTGGCTCGAGTCACAAGACATGGTTCAATTCATCGGGCCAATCTTAATGGGTTGGAGGTCCAGGGTGAGTTGGGCTACAGTTCAAGAAAGGTGAACCCAGTATGAACCGCCTCATAGGATCAGACCAAGCAGGTCGGTCTGCAGACTACCCATTAATTATTATTGTTTTTGTTAGCCACAAGGGCATTATTGTATATGTTTTTTTATTATATGATTAACATATGTTTGTGTGATGAATATAGCTTAGTCTCTATAGAACAAAAGGAGCATTTTTTTAGTTTCAAGGCTACACTACATAAGAAGTAACAGGTCTTGGCAATTAAAGCATAATGAAGAAGGAGAGGTCAAGCCATTCCAAGATCAAGAGTTTGAAAACATTGAAGACTTATGTCTTCGTTAGGAATTTGCTAAGGTATTTGTAAAACTCCCTAACTCTCTCATCTTTGATTGTTGATGAAGTGAAGCTCCTTAAATGTTTTTCTTTTTACAAACTTATTCTTGAAAAACCCAAGTATTCTTGATAAAGTTTTTTATGTCTTTGAAAGTTTTCTTATCTCTAGAAATGCATCAAGAATACATGCTTTTGAATTATGAAGAAAAGATCTTTTGTTGGTAAGAAATTTTGTCTGCAAAAACTATCTCAAAAAGGGTCATCCGATTTTTCTAAAGGAAAAGAAAAATCGGACATCCTATTTTAAAATCGGTTGTCCGATTTTATAGAGGATCATCCGATTCTCTCAGTTTTAAAAACTGGTCTTCCTTTTCTTAGAAACAAATCATCCGATTTTCCATTTACAAGGAAATCAGACGTCCGGTTTCTGAAATCGATCGTCCAGTTTTTCAATTTTACCGTTGGAATTTTACCATTGCAGACAATAACGGTCAATTTTCATCCTCCTCTATAAAGACGTGCTCAATTGGGTGAAATTTTGGAATTAGATCGTGCTACTGAAATCCGATGGTGTTTTTCGTAGCAGTCCAAGGGGTTGGTTTACTTTTGGACATGCTTCATTTGCTTTGCTCTTCTTCTTCGGACACATTTGGCACGGTGCTAGAACCTTGTTCAGAGATGTTTTTGCCGGCATTGACCCGGATTTAGATGCTCAAGTAGAATTTGGAGCATTCCAAAAACTTGGGGAAATTGAGTTTTCATCTGCAGTAAATGCAAGAAAGTTGGTTGAAAATTTTTTGAGATCATTTTAGAACATTTAAAGAGCTTTAAAAGTACATTCTTTCAAATATCTTCATCTCATAAAACAAATAGAAAATTCATCTTGGAGCTTTATTTGTGATCATCCATCAAAGAAGAAGTAAAGAGGAGCTTTTAGAAGTATTCCATTAAGTTGTATCATTTATCTCAAGCTCACTTGGTAACATTGTTTCCTACTTATCTCTTGTTCTTTTGATATCAAAGGTTAGTGTTGAAAAACCCCTTGGGTCATCCTTTGATTTATATTGTGTTGATAATTAAGGTTGTGTGCAAAATCTTTGTTGGGTGATCCTCAAACTTATATTTGTTGTATATTGTGATTATAGTGGATTTGGTAAATCTTTGGGTGTTGACTCAAGGTAGTGGATGTAGCTCTTTGAGATAGTGAACCACTATAAATTGTTGTGCATCTTTATTCTATGCTTTTTACTTGATTGTCATAACTGTAAGATTTTGTTTGATTTGGATTTTTATTAAAAAGGTTTTTAGTATTCCCTCTCAAACAAAATTAGAGGTTTATCTTTTAATTACACAAAATATTTTTGAAAATTAATCAGAAACGTTATTCACCCTCCCTCTAAGGTTTTTTCATTTTTATTATTCTTTTCTTAATCCAAGATAAAGAAAACATATAAATTTCATCAATAAATAACATACAAATAAGACTTAAGTTACGTAAAATTTTAATTTAAATAACTTACGTTAAAAGAAAATTGCATAACAGTTAATACTTATGAGTTACTAAAATATGAAAATAACAATAAATGTAAATTATAAATAGATAAAAACATACATACTAAACTAAAGTTAAGTACTTAAGGAGTCTCAGGTGCTCTCAATTTTTAAGGGGAAATCGATGAAAAGCGGAGATAGTTCTTCAGGCGCCTTTGATTTGAGTTAGGCTGCTGGCGGCGCAGAACGAACTAATCCGCGACGCACGCCATAGCATACATTAAACTTCCAACCACTAAAGGCACTTTCTTCATTTCTTCTTTATCTTTCTCACTTGTAGGACACTGATTGGTACTGAGTGCAAATTGGCCTGCAAGTGGAGTAGTGACTGGTTTTGCTCCCGAGTAGGTCAAGCAAAAGAATCACTCCATACACCTTGGAGGAGACGGTAGTGGTGAAAGAAAATTCCTGACTTCATCTTCTTCATGATATCTGTGCAAGTGTCGGATTAAGACGGAAGTACCGGCGTCCATCCGATTGTATGCATGAGCAAGACCACAGGAACGACATAAAGCTCTTCGGGTTTCATCATCTATATCAACAATAACGAATATTCGTAAGGCTGTGGAGGCTCTATTATGATTTGGCGAGAAAGGTTGTTGTTGTTGGAAGAGGAGGAAGCCATTTCTTGAAAGAGATTTGGAACTTGGGAAGAAGTTTAAAATTGCAAGAAGTTGAGAGAGAAAGAGAAGATTGCAAGTGAGGTATGAGGAGGAAATTGTTGGGAAATTGTAGTATTATTTACAGAAAGAAATTAAATTAAATTTTTTAAAATTCTTTTTAATAATTTGTGATAGTAATTTGCATGTACTTGTCAATTCAAGTCATATGCAACATATATTTACAAATTAAGTTTCAAAATAATTTTTTTGAAGAAAATCGGTTTTTTATTTTTTAAATTATTTTCCTATTTTAATTTTTAAATTAGTTTTTTTTAAAAAAATTCTTAAGTTGTAAAAATGGAAGATATTTTTATTAAGAATAGAAAACTTAAGTTATTTTTATTAAGTTTAGATGGCTCAAGTTTTTTTTTTTTAATTTAAGTTTAGAAAGTTCAAATTTTTTTTTCTTAATTTAGAAAATTTTAAGTTATTTTTATTAAATTTTTGAAAATTAAAGTTTTTTTTATTAAGTTTAGAAAATTTAAGTTTTTTTTTAATTAAATTTCAAGAACTTAAGTTAGTTTTATTAAATTTAGATTCCCACCCCCGCCTTTCCCCAACACCTCTTATTTTTATTCAGAAAAAAAGGTATGGCCCGTAGTCCAATGAGTTGGGCTGGTTCGGATTCGTATTAGACCGATTATGAGTTGGTTTGCAAATTGGTCCGAATTTTTTTTTTCTTTTGGATTAGGCCGGATTGGGTTTTGAATTGGATGGTTTGGGCAAGGCTACGACTTCAAAATTTTAGTTCAGCATGGCCCACACTTCTTGAACCACCCCTTTCACGTGCTAACCCAAGTTTGGATATCTTGGGTCCAAATGGACTGGCCGTTCAGATTGGCATGCCAACCCTACACAGTGGCCATCCCTAGATCTATAATAGAGACATTTAAATGTAAAAAAACAACAATTTGGAGTTAAAAAATAAACATCACCTTCTAAAGTGAATTGCAAAACTCTTAATAGTTTATATTGCCAAGCATCTTTCATTCACTCACTCCTTTTAGCACCTCATACTTTAACTAAGAAGAACTCAGAATAACCTTATTCGAACAAAAATACGCTAGCATTCCTCCCAAGCCAAACCGAACAAAGAGCCAAACTGAATAAAGAGCTTCCATGAAGACGAAATTCTAGTAAATCCTCCACTGTGGCAACCACTTATTTAGCAAGGTTCATATTCACCCATTCCTCGATAGGCAACAGTTATCCCAAGAACTTTGGGGCAGCAGCAGCGTCCAAAACTCCTACCCCTACAAACACTCACGCTGCATGTAACCCAAACTCCATTACAGTCCCACAAACGATGCAAATTAGATTTTCCAAATTTTTTCGCAGAAACTGCAAAGCAACACTCGGAAAAATATCCTTTCTAGCTTGCCAGAGATTCAAAATGAACTATTGATGCCCCTACATTTTCCACAACCGAGCCCACTCTGACAGCAGTTGTCGATCGATTTTCACCACCTGACTTTCCGTCAATCCATAAGCCTTCTTCACCAAAAATTTCATCCCCTTGCCAAGCTGTAGAAATACTTTGAATATCATCCCCATCCCAATCAAGGATTGATTGATCCTGCACCCCCAATTTCACCAACTCCCATCCATAATGAATACTCCTCCACGTATGAGACATTTCGCCGTTTCTTTAACTCAAGCAAGGGCAAACCACATTTATCCTACTCAGAATCATCTAATACATTCTTTAGTACATCTTCTAATACATTTTTTTTAATAGTAACTTTCCTTTAAAGTTACCTTTTAAAATTTAAGATTTATCTTTTATTCTATATAATTTATATTAATAAAACTACTATAAAAAATATGTACAAAAGAATATATTAAAAATGTACTAGACAATCCCGATCATATTTGCCCCATAGCTAACCACAAGCAGTCAGGGTTTGCAGCATACGCCACGCTAAAATGAGAGACATTTCGCCCTTCCTGTGATTCTTAGGTGTTCAAATTATTGGTAGAAATAAGATGTGGATGACTGAGACTGAGTAATGAGAGAAAACAGCACATGCAAGACATGGCTTCAAGCTTCAGCACCTTTCCTGGCACTTTTGGTAGCACAGAATCTCAGAGGAAAAGAGGATATCAAATTCGGTTTTGATATCTCTAAACAAAAAACAATGTGTTTTCCAAACTCTTAAACAATTCTTAAATATGAAATCCAATATTAATAAAATGCATGAGACATGGAAAAATCTCCGGAAGTCTATTAATTAGCACTAGGTCCTTTGGGGTTTTATATACCACAGATAGCACATTATTTCACGAAATAAACGCTGGAATCCGTCAATAAAAGTCGTAGGACCTAAAAGGAATATCACTATAAAGGAACTTTCATATCCAGTTTGTCCGCCTAGAGAACATATCAAATGCATTCCTGATCCATGCAACAACAGATTCTCTGTAATAGTAGCAGATAACAAAGTCCATAAAGGTTTACAGGGCATTGCAATGCAATCGAATAGTCATTGAGATTGATTCAAAATGCATCAACAAAAGATGGCTGAACAGGCTCTATTTATGATAATTTATTTATGACCTTGATCTCAAAAAGCAGCAGCAGGCTGGGAATTCTTCACACCAAGAATTATATTTATTTTTGCAACAGAGAGAACATAAAACTGGAAAACTGGGGCCAAAAGGGGCAGAGAACAATGAAACAAGAACTTTATTCATTCTTGCCAACATCATAGTTTGGGGTCTAGAAGTTGCAGCAATTTAGAGGCTGCCAAAATTGATAGGATCTCTCAAGAATCTTTCCATTTGGCGTGCCCTTGTCCTTATAGACATGTCAAAGACCTTCTGACTGAATTCTACCACAAGACCCCCAAGAATACTAGGATCAATCTGGATATTTAAAAGTAACATTATAAACAATTCTGAAGATGCAAAATATTGAACTAACAGAATATAAATAGCCACATAAGTTCATCAGGCTCCAAAAATAATTTTGAATCTTTACTTACTTTCTGTTCAAGCTTAACCTTCTTTCCTTGACCAATAACATCCTGCAGTGTTTCTCTCAATTCTTTCTCCTCTTCTGGCGGAAGGGGCTACAGAAAACAAAAAGATCATAAGATCATACATGCTAGAACCTACAAAAAGTTCTTGATGGGACTCTTTGAACAAATAAAATACGGTCAACTATCAGAAGAAATCAACGGACAGCACACCCCGCGGCTTTATCCTTTGGTATTTTCATTTTTTAACTTCTTTCTTGAAAGGTTCTAGATTTAGGGGTTTGTATCCACAACAAGAAAAAGATTCCAACTACTCCAACAGCAAAACGATATAAATTAGAACCATTTTACTTCAATTAACTGGAGTATAATAATCTAACATCAGCCCCTAAAATACTAGTAAATTGTACTTTTCATAAGAGCTTATAAAGCAGTGGCATATTTCTGCTGAAACTCAAGCATCAGATCAAACAAAAACGAGGAGATTAATATCTAATGCTTCACATGAAAATCAGTGAATTCATGCGTCTACAACTAAGCAATCTTTCTTTGAGTACTACCTCAATTAGAAATACTTGTCACTTTGGGACAAGGTGCACGAATTAAGGTTTTGATAAAATTTTTGTAAAACTATGTGAAAAGACTAAAATAACCTCATTAAAAGTGTAAATGGGTGAATAGGAAATGGGAGGAACCAACGACAATGTTATATCAATGCATGTCATTTGACATCTAAATTAAAGAATGATGAGGGGAAAGAAAGTAAGAAAAGTAATAAACATATTACAGATTGACAAGTATTTTGAAACGACAGAAATAGATAACCAAACAAGTACTTTGAACAGAGGCAGTACCATATTACAGATTTATCTGGCAAAAAAGTATCATATCTTGTGAGTTGGAGAAGTTAACATAAAATGATAGTTATATTTCTGAGCATTAAAAAGTTCTCAGCATGTGGACAGAATCTTTAAACATACTTGATGCTGACGCAGGTCTCTTTTGATAAAATTAAAATTAAATTAAAAAAAAAACATGAAAAAGCTATTTGCAGCATCCAATTTGACAAAGCTGTTCAAATCCAAATGAATTCTGAGAAAATATGTTAAGTCTCAAAACTATGCACAAGCCACAGAAAAAGCATAGCATGATCGATAAGTTTCAACATGTGGAAAGAATATTTAAACGTTTCTACTAGATGATGAAGCAGCCGTCTTTTGATAAAATTAAGATTTAAAAAAATATATTAAAAAGCTATTTGCAGCATCCAATTTGACAAAGCTGTTCAAATCTAAATGAATTCTGAGAAAATACATTAAGTCTCAAAACCATGCACACACAGACCAGAAAAATACAATTCCATTTTCATTTAACAACAAGAATTATACTTTCTACATCCCACAGATCCTGTACTGGTGTTTTAAATTCAGATGAATATAAAAGGATCTCGAAACTAATGAATTCTTCTGAATCAAATTTTAATCTAACAATTCAGAAAGGTAAAAACGTATGTTATGGCCTCACACATTGTTCGACAGCCTATCTTAAAAAATTAACAGCAGCTCTCACATGAAACTTAATCCAGAATTTCTGTTGCAGTCAGAACCAAGGTCTGCATGGATTTCATAGAAAGTAGGGTGCACTTGGATTGGATTTTAGTTTGAAAAAAGTAAATATTTTTTTCTTGAGTTTCCTAAAAGGTAGATTGTTTGTGAAAAAGTGGGTGGGGGTCCAAAACAAAAACTAAAAGTATTTTCTGTTTTAAATCCAATCCAAATGGACCCTTAGTTCTCAATCAATAATAAATGGTTTTTCAATGTTAATAGATGACAGGATCCAGAAAAAAAGAAAACTCCGAAGAGACAACAAATAGGGCCATGGATAAAATTGAAGAAAAAGATCATTTGCAGCAAACATTCATAATAGTTTTGAACCAATTTTTAGGTGTGTTTCAATTTCGCAAAGATATTTCAAAGAAAGAAATCAACAGAATCAGCAATAATGTTGAAAACACGTTTGTCCACAAAAGGCTACCTGAAAGGAAATGGAGCTGAATATGCATCCTCATGAAAAGATGCACATTCAGAAAGATGCTTGGTGCAAAAATTTTAAGTGCATCTTCAAGCAAAATTTTACTTAGATATAGAAAAATCAGAGCGTAATTACAATACATATCCGGTACACCGAATAGATAAGACTCACTATCACAGATGTTACAATGGCCTTGACTTCTCCCTTGTGTGCCATGGTTAATTCTGTAAATCTCTTCGCCATGCTCTCTATGTGTCTCAGCCTCCCATTTTCAGCCAAAACCACTGTTACAAATAAGATGAAACTTTTACTAAAAAAATTTCAAAAGGACTAGAGAAAAACAGAACAGTAAGTTATCATAAATTCAAGTATACAGAAACAAGACACAATAAAGAGAAACCATATGAATAACCGTTCAGGAAATGCCAATAAAATGGTTTATCCAGAGGACCTGCTATGTACCTCAAATGGTCTATCAAAAACTTTAAATCCTCATTTGTATGTAAGTTCTTTATATCTTACAAATATCTGTTCACATGTTTGTGCTACAGTAATATTCAAAAGCATAAAACAATAAGATAACTTCACTAGAAAAAAAGAAGGAAAAAAAAAAAGAGAGAGAGAGTACTTTCATGCTAATATCTCTGCTATCCAGCTGCAACTTTAATGAAGAAAATTTGACTTCCATTCAATACAACAAATGACATGTTACAGATTTATTTCAAACATATATGTTAAGGAAGGAGAATATCTACACTCAAGAATCTACTCTGCTAATTGTCACATAAAAATGTCCAACCATATCTTCATCGAGAAACATCTCTTGTGAGAACAGAACTAACTTGGGTGCCAAAAATCAAGCAATAAGAATTAAGGATAACCTGCCCTTGTTGCTATCAAACTATATGCAACAATAATCATGAACAACCTATAAACACAAACTAACCTAAATGAGAGCAAGCAAAATAAGAAAACTTGAAAGAAGGTAAAATGAAACTGAAAGCAACATGGCAAGCTAAGGGGAAGGGGGGAAGAACAAAAGGAAATGGCATTCCCAATGTCCTTTATTCATCAACCTAGGTAATGTAAAATAAGCCATTCTCCTTTACATGAAGAATACAACTATAAGGCACTAATGCATTTAGAAACGCTCAGCATCTCTTTCAATAGAATGAGGGAACTGGCAAGATGTTAAAAAAGTTCTTCCCTTCTCATAATTGAAAAAACATCTTTCCTGAGAAAACTTAAATCCACTCTCATCAATCACGATATATCTTTCTACTGCTCTAGTAAGTTCAGCATTCAATAAAAAATAGAAAAGAAATTACAGGCTGATAGACATACACAAGAAGTTCTTTGTAACATCAGACAATTTTCCCTGAGTGCAAATCTCAGTTATAGCCTTTACTCTTGTATCTGTGGGTACTGACAAATCCTTCATGAACTGGGAAAAGGTAGGACTTCTCTTTGATGCCTCAACGAAATCAAGAAGCTCAGTTTCAACCTTGTCCAGGGAGTTAGCTTTCACTGCAGAAATGTATAATGCAGAGGCGTAGTTTCCAGAAAGCCCGAACATTGTAACAGGCACCTAAAAGAATCAGCCCAGGACAATAAATAATAATAACCAAACATGACATACCCAGACAATTGAAGAAACTCTCTTTTAACACCTTAAGAGAAATTTTACACAGGTTCTTTAAAGATTGGAAGCAATTCCTACTACAGAACTACACAAAAAGGCCAGTTCCTATGCAAATCAGATGCTCACCTTAACTTTCTCCTCTTTAGCTGCAGTTGCATAATTCCTTGACAACTACAAGAACCAAGAAAGGATTAAAATGCATTTCAACAGATGGTGAGAAAGATAATACCCTCAACACACATACCATTTTTATACTGAAACAAGAATCCATAGATTAAAAGTACATAATCATATATATCATTCGATATACAAATATCAGCAAAATTAACTTGCCAATGTCAACCAGAAAAACACTGCTGAGAAACACCCTCTGGAACAGCATGATGCCTAAAACCTGATTTTATGGTGTAAAGAGACCAGATTCCTCATGTGGCTCAGGATTTGATGAAATTTTTATGAAATACAAGATGGTGGTGCAAACCGTACAAGCTTTTTAACTTCCCTAAAAATAATAATTGTCCCCTAAATTTGGAGAAAACCAATCATCTCAGCGTAAAATAATATAGAAAAGGTTCAGGCAAACAACAAACAAGAAAAAAAAAAACCCGAACTACTCAAAAGTAAATAAAATATAACTGAATAACACAAGATTTGGAAACGAAAAATTGAAAATAATATCGGGAAAATAGTGTGCAAAAAAAAGTGAAGAAAATCATGTGTCTTGTACCTCGGGATATGTGAGGGAAGGGCAGAGCAGGGCATGAGATCTCTGAGATGAAGAAGACATTGAATCAGCAGTAAGAATCCTACGAAGAAGAGGAAGACCTGATCTGAGCCGCCCAACCGCCATTGCCATTCTCGACCCTTTACCGTGTACAAAAATGTATCTATAGATTGACACGAAAATGGAGCAGTGCAATCATGGGGATAGTAACAAGGTCAATTTTATACTCCATTCAGGGGCAATCAGAGAAATAGAATATGGGTAATACTAACGTTTACACGAGAAATTTGTCAAAATTTATTATTTTTTTTCCCTTTTTGAGTCCTGGATGATGATAATCAGAACATAAACATCAGGAAAAGAACAAACTTTTTTGGTTCATGTAATCTACGCAATTTTATATTTTTTTGGTTTTTTCTTTTTCCTCATCTAGTCTCTGATATGTTCTCATTATGCAAGCAACTTCCTTATGCTAACAAAAAAATAGAAGAGGGGGAAAAAAAGAACGGTACCTGAAGTCTGCCTAAGTTTGAACGCTGGCGGTGCCGCCCTTGCAGAATGCGGAGGTCTCGACTGCGGACGCGGGGTTGCAGTGGGCAGTGGTGCGGTAAGGGTGTGAGGGTCGGTGAGGGTGAGAAAGATGTCGAAGCAAAATAATATTGCGGAGATCTGAGGCGGTAGAAGTGCCAAACAGAGGCGTTGGCGAATTCCACTGAGACAGGCGAAAGGAGTTCGACGGCGTGGTGAAATTCTGAAAGTTTAGCTCGGATCAGCTTTGCATAATTTTTTGGATAAATTTCAATCTGGTCCATCCAAGTTGGTTTCGTCACAAGGAAGGATATAACGAGTACCTCAAATTGGGTTTTTCTCAAGTAAATACTTGACCTAACTTCCATGTCAATAGATTGGGGCGAAAATGAAAAAAATAAAAGATCTTGGAGAGCTAAGCAAATGTGGAAGGACTCTCTTGACAAGGCGAAGGCAATAGAAGATTGACCGACCCGAAAGGGTGCCACCAAAGTACTTCGTTTATGTAGATTGGCAAGCTTGTACTAGAGAGTCATTAAGGATTTTAGTACAATTGTTAGTCCTCTTACTAAAGACATTAAGAAGACTATGAGTTTACAAGTGGTGAAGTACAAGAGTTGGCATTCAAGTCCTTGAAAGAGAAGCTATGCAATGATTCACTTCTCACTTTATCCAACTTTGAGAGATATTTGAAATCGAATGTGATGCTTCAGAGATAGGCATTGGAGGGGTTTTGATGCAAGACAATAAGCCTACCACATATTTTAGTGAGAAATTGTCGGAGCTAACATTGAATTGCGCCACCTGCGACAAGGAGTTGTATTCTTTGGTCAAGACCTTGAAGCATTGACAACACTGTTAGTGGCCAAAGAAGTTTTTCATCCACACCGATCATGAATCTTTGAAGTACTTGAGAGGAAAACAAAAATTTAACAAGAGGCATGCTCATTGTTGGATGGAGTTTATGGAGACCTTTCTCTGTGTCATCCACTACAAGAAGGGTAAGGAGAATGTTGTGGCAAATACTCTTTCTAGGAGATAGTCTCTTCACTTCTTTACATTCTCACTTGCTTGGATTTGAAATGTTGAATGATTTGTATGCTAGTGATGATGATTTTGGTAGTGTGTATGAATCTTGTTTGATTACTCCTTGTGATAGATTCTATGTGGTAGAGGGGTTCCTCTTTAGAAAGGACAAAACTTTGTATTCCTTGTGGTTCTATTAGATGCTTATTGGTGAAAGAAGCTCATATGGGTGGTCTGATGAGGTATTTTGGTGTAGCTAAAACTTTTGATATCTTACATGAGCATTTCCTTTGGCCTAGAATGAAAAGGGATGTTGAAAAGTTGTAGCTAGTTGCTTATATTGTAAATGTGCTAAGTCTTCATCCTTACCCTCATGGTTTGTAAAGACCCTTGCCGGCTCTCAATGCTTCTTGGGAAGATATTTGAATGGATTTTATCTTAGGACTTCATCCGGAAGGGACTCCATCTTTGTTGTGGTTAGACCGTTTTTCTAAGATGTCTCATTTTATAGCTTGTAATGAAATGAATGGTACATCGTATATTGCTAGTTTGTTCTTTAAAGAGATTGTGAGATTACATGGTATACCTAGGACTATAGGGTCTGATCGAAATACAAAGTTTGTGAGACTTTTTGAAAGTGTTGTGGAAGAAACTTGAAGCTAACTTGCTTTATTCTACTTTTTATCATCTACAAACGGATGGTCAAACCGAAGTTGTTAATAGGACTATAGGAAAACTTCTTAGAGCTATTCTTAATAAGCATTTGGGTAAGTGGGAAGAGAACGCTTGCCATTCATTGAATTTGCATATAATCAAGCTTACTATTCTACTACTACTTTCTCTCCTTTGAAGTTGTCTATGGTTTTAACCCCTTAACTCCTTTGGATTTGATCTCTTTTCCTATTGATAATCAATTCAGTTTAGATGGAAGGAAAAAGGCCGATTTTGTTAAGTCTACCCATGCTAAGGTTTGTAAGCATATAGAAAAGAAGAACGAGATGGTGGCTTCTAAGAAGAACCAGGGACACAAGAAGGTGACTTTTGAACCAAGAGATTGGGCGTAGGTGCTTTTGTGAAAGGAGCGATTTCCCAACATTGGAAAGGGCAAGCTTGACCCTAGAGGAAATGGTCCATTCCAAGCTCTTGAGAAGATTAACGACAACACCTATAAAATTGATCTTCTCGGTGAGTAATGAGTATAATGTTAGTGCCACTTTCAATGTCTCTGACTTATCTTTGTTTGATGTACATGCAAATTCGAGGACGAATTCTTTTAAAGAAGGGGCAGATGATATGACCCGGAATGCGCAAGAGACAGTTGACTTGATGAGAGTGCTGGTCACAAGATCGATGGCAAGAAAGATAGAAGAGGAGAACAAAGGAATAGTGGCATTATTCGAGAAGAACTTTCAAGATCTTTCTTGGCATGCATTAGAAGGGGAAGATGAAGAGAAAAAAGGTACCAAAACACTCTTAGTATCCATGGTTCAAGAGAGGAAACCAAAGGAAGTAAGTTTGGAGGACTTGGAATGCTCAAATTGCAAGTGGCCACAAGAAGAAGTCCTACTACCAGTGGTAGGGGCCAGACCTACTAGCCACGGTGGGTCTTTGTTCCTAAAGCCCAAATAAGCTCAACCCTATCGCACAAGGTAGGTTGAGGCTTATCGGCCGCAGCAAGTCTCAGCTGAAGCTCCGACATTGTGATCTTTAAGCTTGTTTTGACTTCTCAATTTGATTTTTAAACATCTTAACTTGTAATTAAGAGGCATCTGATGCCCATTTACTTCCTTTAAGATAGATTAGAGATTAGGGCTTGGAGCTAATCATCAAGGAACATTTATATACTCTTATTTCAGCCTATTTCAACTAATGAATGAATATGAAATTGAGAGTAGCTAAGAGAGAACTCTAGGGTTCCTATGGTTTCTTCTTCTTCTTCCTTGTAAACTAGGTATTTCAATTTATAATTTAAGCAAGACATTCTTGAATTACATTCAAGACTTCTTGTTCTTCCCAAATCCTACATTCCTTAGAGCTAGAAGTGCTAACTCTTTAGTTAGTGTTGCTAGGTATTAGGTAGTTCTTTGTGAATGAGGAATAGGTGAGAGTTGCTCAATAACTCTTCTTGATTCCTCTTCTAGATAGAAAAATTAGTTCTAACCTGTTGCAATTTCTTTGTTCCTTTCTAATTTTCCATATCAAACAATCTTCAAAGCTCCTCTAGAAGAGAGAAGATCGTTGGAAGAGATTGGATTCCAAAACAAGCTTGGAGGAGTTCACATCACATACATGTCCATAAGTTCCAAATAATATTGAGCCACTGTTTTCTTAAAAATCTAGCAAAAACTTTATGAGTTTTGTCTAATAGAATAACAATACCATGTATAACAAACTCAAAGGAAAAAAAATTGCATCTTCTTAATAAGCTCCTACAGCTTAAAACATAACCAAAAAAGAAAATCGCTTAGCTAATCTAAACATAACTTCAGTCTTCGTTTCCCAGAGGTCCCCTTATCTGCAATGTTTTTTGCCTTTTGTTTTTTGTAGCTGTGAGATTTCCCAAAGTTGTGCATTACTTACCCTTCCATTTCAAGGCTGTTGGCTGCACTTGTGTTCCGCTAACTTGAATAGGCTGCTGATTCGCAACTATTTTTTGCATATGAGCAGGTGGTGGTGGAAGTCCAGTAACCTGCAGTAAAAGCAACATTCAATTCACAACCAAACTAGGAAAATATTAACTAAAAGCAGTGAAAATGATAATTCTAGACCTCATTAGATGATGAAATGGTAAGGTAGCATTTAATCTACTTAGGGCTTGATTGATTGCAGAGTTGTGTTCAATATTGGGTCCTTGGGCCTACAAAAGAAATATAAAAATCAGACTTTGAATGAGACAAAGTGTTTAAAAAATTCAATGAATAAACTTTATTGGGCCTGGTTAGGATGTCCTCCAGCAAAGGCTTGGCTGTGTTGGATTATTATTTCAACCTCATGTTAACTAGGATTCCCAAAAGTAACATTCCCCTTGAGTCTCTTACAACTCCTTTTGTTATGGCTAAACTGCGTATAGTTACTGTATCTATTTTTGCGCCCATTCTCTTTAAAGAACCTTGTTGCAGATTTTGCTCAGTTTCTTGTGGTTCTGTCCTCCTTGAAACCTTGGGTCTCCCTGACTTCTTCTCAATTTCAGGAGGTAGCAATTCATTCAAACATGTAAAAGGCCATATATCCTTATCACGGATTGCGATAAGGATTGGATTGAGTAACTAGCCGTATGTTTTCATGAATGTGACCCTTGAAAACCGTTCCTCTACAAACTTTTTTGGTGGAATTCTTAAGATGTAACATGCAACTGCAACATAACAGCATGAAATACCAGATAAATCCCAAGATTTGTGGCTGCAAGTTCTAGACTCCAAATCAACAACCCTGCTACTACTGGATCCAGCACCAACTTCAAACTTCAAGCCCCCATTCTAATTTGGTATGTATGGCCCATATTCCTCCTTGATTTGGTTTAACTCTTTCTGGATAGCAGGACATATATTACCATTATATTTAACCATTTTAGTTTTTTTTTGCCTTTTGAACCCTTTCAATCAAATACTCTCGTATCTTCTCAAGCTTGGCTAATATAGGCCACCCTCTTGTTTCTAAAATATGTTCCACCTGATTGAAACTTTCAACAAATTATTAAGAAGATGGTCCACCTTAGAGCGTGTCTTGAAATAAGCTCTAGACCACTGCATTGGATTCCTTGATTGACACCATTGGAAAGCTGTCTCATCAACAATCTTCATCTTTTCCATGACCTTTTTGAATTTACACTCTCTTTTTGCTTTCCTAGCTTCAAACATCAACTTTTTCAGTGCAAGACCTTTGTGTTTGAGTATGAAATTGTTGTATAAATATGCCTCAAACAATGCATATATTCTGCATTTTGTAGGAAATGTTCAATGGCATTTTGCAGCCTCTTCTGGTTATCACTCAAAAATGTCCATGAGTAGTCATTTTCAATTCCCAAATCCTCAATTAAGTTCTCTAAAACCTACCTATATGATTTGTAAGTTTACTTCTCTATAACTGAATAAGCAAATCGGTAAATCTGCCCATTTGCATCACATCACATAAGTGTAAGTAGCATACTATATTGCCCCTTGAAAGGTTCGACCCTCTAAAATCCTATACCATTCATTGCAGCCATTGAGCCTTATGAAATGTGAGCATGCCTCTAAAACTCCCATTTTCAAAGGATCAAGACAAATATACAATCTTTTAAACATAGAAGAATTCTCACCCACGGGTTTGGCCTTAGTCTTATATGTAGTCCCTGGATTACTCCTTATCAATTCAACACAATAACTCCAAGGCAAATTGTACTGTTCTTTCTAACTTCCCATTATCTCTGTTGCAACATCTTTTCTCACCCTGTACAACATTGACTTGATACATCCAAAACATGCTCAGACCTAATGTCTTGTTTTAATGCCTTAACTGGGTAGTTGGGGTTATTCCTAATTCTATAACAGTACTTCTCAATCAGCCATTTCCTACTAACCAAGGACACTTTAAATGTGTTGTTACAAGTATGCGGCTTCAAGGTTCTTATATGTATATTATCAGAAGTCTTAATCTTGGAAGAAAATAGGAAAAAAAAAAAAAAAACCACATCCCTCCTCACATTTTGCCCCAACCTGAGTTGCATTATTCTTACTAAATCGAACCTCCCTATCTTCCTTAATAGCATCTCAACTATAGATGTTTTTAGTGTAGATGTGCTATCAAATTGCACACCTAGCTATTAAAAACAAGATTATCCATACCAATATCCTGGTTAAATTCATCATATTTTGGCACAACAATACTTCTACTAAAGTCTTCGCCCTTATTGTCAATTGTCATATTCCTATCAGGCTCACCATGCACAATATCTTAGGGTAAATCCATCTCATTAACTCCAGCAAACACTCTTAACTTCTGAACTTGAACCCTCATTTTTTTGCTGTAACATAAGGATCCTCTAACATTGCAACAGAAGGCCCCTCAATCTCAACCCTAGCTTGTTCCCCATCACTTTTAAAACTCTCTAACCTATGAACCATTCCATCATTAATCTCATTATAGGCAAGATATCACTTACATCTACTAGAGGACCCTCATACTCATCCTCATAATCAGAATTAGCATTCCTATCATCATCTGAATCATAAATGTCTAAAACAGGAGCACTTGTATTCACCAAACATTGTTCTTGTTTTTTTTTTTTTTTTTTTGTGTGAAATGTACATGCTTGGCGTCTAAATGTTCTACATAGACATCTATAACCCTATTTTTGTTCACAATATTTCTAAGCCGATAACATTAACATTAATTTCCAACAATTTTTACCAACACATTGGAATTAGACAATGGTAGTTCATTAACCTAATGTGTAACGCCCTACCCGGTAAGTACTTTGCATGACTCTAAAGATTGTGGGTGTCACGAATGTAGAATTTGGGGTCTGATGTAGTGGAGTAAAGTGTTTTTAGCACTTAGTAATATTTTTATAGATACTTAGGAATGAGAGTAAAACTTTATTACGTTAATATTTTATTAGTGGAGTTTATAAGTGTCTTTTAAATGAGATTTTTTTAATATCTAACATGCGCATTTTAGAAATTTAAATATTTGACATTCCCATATATGATTTAAACTATTGAATTTAATAATAAGATATTGATCCTAAAGAGAAAAGATTTCTTCCTAATTAAAGTTAACTGCCACCTCAACTCCCCACCTGTCGTCACTTTGTTTTTTTTCTTTTGAACTACACCGCCTACCACCTCTCTACTTTGTTTTTTTTCTTTTGAACTACACCGCCTACCACCTCTCTATATATGCCGTAAAGTCATGTTTTTTTTTAGCTTTGTTTGGCAGCCATAATCAGGTTAGTTTCTCTTTAGGAACTTTTTATATATAAGTGTTGCTTGTCTAGATTCTTAGGTGCTAACATGTCATTTGATGTTTTCTTTTCGTGTTCAATTTTTTTTCTTTGTTCCACGAGACTATATATATATAGATAAGGGTATGTTAAATAGTTAAGTTTTTTTTCTTCTTTTTCTTAGATTTATTTTCTCTTTATTTGATCTTGGATAATGTTTGATTATAGCGTCTTAAGAGAGTATATTTTTAAGAGTATTAAATTTTCAATCTTTTTAAAGAATTACTATAGGTATATATATACATTCTAAATTCATTTCGTAGAATTTTTATATAATTTACGGAATAAGATTGTTTGATTGGTACTAATTAAATATTAAGTATTTTATTACTTTATTTTGCAGAACATAACCATCGATTTGTCCATATAGGGCACTCCAATTTCCAAAAAAAAGAATTTTTGTAGAGACTGCCTTCTTGAATGCTTCAAACGCTGCTACATACTCTGATTACAAGGTAGAATCAACAATACAAGATTATTTTATGCATCCCCATGCAAGAGCTCCTCCAGATAAAGACAGATCCCTAAGCGAATTTTCTTTTCATCTTTATCCGTGTGAAATTCAGAGTCTATATGCAAATAAAAAAATAACTTAAAAAAAAACTCAAGTCATTGACTCCATAAACCGGCATATAATTTCTCATACTTTCATAGTATTTGAGAATATGCCTTACAACTAGCCAATGAGTTTCCTCTTGATTTGACTAATATCTGCTAACATGCCAGTAACAAAGCAGATATTTGACATTGTACAAAGTATAACATTTGTAAGATTTCTTATCAAGCAGATATTTGACATTGTACAAAGTATAACATTTTAAGATTTCTTATCGGAAAAGTGTATGCAATCCTTCTCATTCTCTCTTTCTCTTCTTGTGTCAAAGGACACATATCTAGAAGATAAAGTTAGACCCATGCCTAAAGGAAATGGAAGTTCCCTGACACTGGTCCATGATATACTTTGACAAAAGTCTTGTCAATATATGTGACTTGGGAAAGACCTAATGTTCTCTGCTATCTATTGCTAAAAAGCGTGATACTGAGAACATAATTAGCTTCTCCCATATCCTTCATACTTATTGACAAGGCAATAGAAACTTTACAAATGACAATGACCCTACATCATTTCTGATCTATAGGATATCATCCTTATAAAGTACAAATAAAGTTATTTGAGTTCCATCTAGTTCTTGTAGACACGTAATTAACTCATATTTTGGATGAGACCATAATCCTGATGCTTGCTTAAGTCAATAAATGCACCTTTAATCCTTCAGGCCAAGTGTTCCAGGCCTCTGGCAAAAAACTCATAAGGTTACTCAATTTAGACATCTTTACTGAGGATGTACTTTAGGAAGGAATTCTTTGACATTTCATAGTAATAAATGAAACATTATTGCTAGGAGTATGCTGATGAATTTAAGCATGGGTTCTGGTGCAAAGGTTTCCCATAGTAGATATCTCATCTTTTTTATTACAACACTTTGCAACCAACCTAACCTTGTAGGTTTTCACCTTTCCTATCTATGTCTATTTTTTCATCTTGTAAACCCACTTGCACCTAATTAATGGGTTTTATACTATCAGGTGTTGGGGTAAGATCCAGACATGATTGAAATATACTCCTATTTAACCTTTAGGATATTCAATGTAGCATAACTATATTCTTGGATCTAACTTGATTCCTTTAGTTAGTATATAAGCAAGCAACTCTATATCTTAAGATAAGTCATACTCGGCTAGAGACTAGTCAACATATCATATAGTGTCTTGGGTACTGACTTAGAAAGCACCAAGTTCAGAATTTATGCCTCAGTTTCTAGGGCATATCCCAAGAAAAGATAGGTAAAGGTACATGAGACATTGTGCTCTTTACCTTTTTCCTTAAGTGTTTTGTTCCTGATATTTTACTAAATGATATGTCCATTTTGTATACATTTTTACATTGTTTAATCTTATATTTTTTTGAAGAGTTTTTTGTTTAACATGGATCATTACTTACCACTTGCTCTATTTTGTTTATAGGTATGTCTTGGATGAGTTAGAAGGAAGAAGAAGTGAAATAGAAGCATGCAGAGAAAGGATGGACGAAAAAAGAGAAGGAACAGCAAAATCCAATATCCATCTGGATCCAGTCGCCTAGCTGGCTTGATCCGGGCAGAAGAAAAGAAACTACAGAGCATACGGACAGAGCTCGACTAAACTCTGCTACCTCAATTGCCCAAATCCAGCCGGTTGACCAGGAAGACTAAATTGGATTTTTTTCAGTATTCTAATAATTAGACTTTAATTGTATTATTTCATTATCTTCAGTTATGGCTACAGAGAGGCAAAAGAGAGGCGCTTTTGAGAGAGAGAAAAAAAAAAAACATCTCTAGGAATCTCTCTAAGTTCCTTAGATCATAGATTAGATTTTTTATTTTAGTTTTCAAAAGTAGCTTGAAGACGTTCTTCGGAGTGATTTCTGGTTTCTTCGGGCGAATCGAGAGAGGAGTTCAAATGAAATTCTGGGGCCGTGGAATTCTTTGATTTTACTTCTTAAAATTTCAAAACTTATTCTTATTATGAATTTGTTGTTGAACTTTATGATATTGATGATGTTTAGTGGCTAAGTTTTTATTTTAGTTGAATGGGGTTGAACTCTAAGATGCTTTAGCTTACTTTTCATGGAATATATGAAATAATTTGTTGAATTTAATATTGATTGTTGTTTACTTGTATTGTTTGTGTTATCAACTTTCATCGGTAATTGATAGTTTTTGCAAAGGTTGTTTGGAATTGAGAAATGAAGAACAATCTAGGGCATTAATTGAACATTAGGAATTGGTAGTTGATTAGAGATAATAGCTACAGTTTCTAGGTCCATTAGATTCATCTAATTCACTTTGATGTTTCATTCATTCACAATTAAGTTAGGGAGATAAGAGATGCTTTTCTAATCAAATAGGGGAATAGTGAGTTTTCACCTAAAGATAGGATTAATCTTAATAATTAAGTGAGACCCAATAAGCGATTCATGGTTTTCAAAAGTTTCCTATGAATTAGCTAAAGGATTCTAAGAGGATTCCACCATCTGAACAATTTTTTTCCAAAACACGAATTGAATCCGTTTTTTCGTTTTCGTAGTTTAATTGTTTTCGTCTTATAATTTATTTCTTTTACTTTAAAATCTTTTTCAAACATTTTTTCGGTTAAGCAGTGAGAGAATAATAAGTACTATTGCTTGGTCGTCCCTAGAGTTCGACAATCCGAACTTCTCTAGCTATACTCAAACGATAGGTATGCTTTCCTAGAGTGGTAGTTTGTTAGGTTAGAAACTACAACAAGAAGTTTTTGGCATCGTAGTTAGGAACGATAGCGTTAGGAATGCTACTATTTTGCTAATTTAAACATTTTCTTTCTTATTTTTGTTTTTTTTTGTTTTATCTTTGTTTTGGTTTAGTCATTTTTGTTAGTACGTTATTTAGATTCTTTGTTTGATTTTGTGGCTTTTTATTTGAGGTTTTTGTTTCTTTTTATTGAGTCTTTAGTTAGTTTTCTTTGTGTTTTTTGTTTCGAGTTTTCATTCAATTGACGGATTGGTTATTGATAAGCAGGAGGAGGAAGTACTCCCCTTGCCACCATTGGTAATGGCAAACTGAACAATGGCCGATTATACCAGTCTTCTATTATTCGGACGTAGGCGAGTATAGCAAGACCGGCGATAAATGCTAACAACTTCGAGATTAAGCCCATAATCATCCAGATGGTGCAGAACAACGTTCAATTTGATGGGCTACCTTAGAAGGATCTTAATGCACACATTGCCAACTTTTTGGAGGTGTGTGATACTTTCAAGATCAGCGGAGCATTGGAGGATAAAAGTAAACTTTGTCTTTTCCCTTCTCTTTAAAGCTTGGACGACTGGTAAGCTCGCAACTGCCAGATTTCCAATTGGTGGGAAGCTATGCTGGAAACTTATCATAGGAGCTACGCCTAGAGCTTAGCCAGTAGGAACTTGAAATGTCATTGGCAGTATAGGGGAGATACCAAATTGAATATACGAAGGTGGTACCTCATCGCTCACTTGGATTGTTACTTATGGACCTCTTGTAGTTGAGTTATAACGTGCCCGTGACGTTGGTATAGATCACTGTTTGGATAGATACTTGACAATGCATCACATAAAGTTGTGGGTATCCTCCATACGAGCTAGATACTAAAGGGATTGGTACTTCAACAGCGCATGTGGAAGCGAAAGAAAAGAGATGGTAGAAATTTTAACGAAAGGGCAATTTTGACTTTTCCGAATTTATTGTGGCGAAATAGTGGTTGAACTTCTTGTTCCTCTTCCTTTCCATGAAGTGCTTCATTTATCTCCGGTTGAAGTCCTTGTAAACGACGACTCCTCATAAACTTTCCACTCAACTCTCAGTTTTCCTAAGTATTCTATAACCTCTCAGACATTGTTTAGAGAGAACAAGGGAATTATTGCATGAGAGAAGAAGATAGAAGAAGAGAATTCTCCTAGTGAAAATGTTAGAGTTAGCAAAAAATCCCCAAGGCAATAATGACTAGGATTTTCGATATATGGTGTTTTGTGCAAGACTAATTCCTTTCCTAAAATGAATTAGGAAGTCTTGTTAGACTAGGAAAAATAATTCTCAAGTGATTTTGGAGAATCTTTTATTAAAGCACTAATTCTAAATTAATAGGATACTTCCTAAAATAGAATTCCAGCACATGTTGAAGACAACTTGTTCCCTAATTAGAAAAGAGGTGGTCGGCCACCCTAATGACTAGAGCCTTAGGGTTTCAGCCACAATAAGGTTCACATGGCCTCGGGGCTTATCTTGAATAAAGTTCGGGCCTAACATTATTTCTATAAGTCCATAATTAATCTTTGGGCATTTTAATTAAATATAATTAAAACTAAATTAATTATATTACCCAATAAATTAGTTAATTAGCCAGATAATAATATTAATAAAGGCCCAATTAAATATAATCTCTTCTTTATTTAATTAATTACTGGGTCCCCTAACTTAGTATATAAATACTAAGGCCCATATTAATTGAATACTCTCAAATAGCTCCCATATTGTGTAGTGATTAAATAATCACATATGTTGCTTAAGCTACTTAGGGGACAAGAGTATTTGTATATTGGCTTAAATAGAATGATCAAAATGCCTTTGCTACAAAAAGCAACATTTCCATTCTAAATATTTTCAATAAACACAATATAGAAATATTGACCCCCAGAACAAACCGATGGAATACAGTGTCTTTGATCTGTAGGTGTTGTGATGAAAAGGCCTCTCTATATTTGGACCCATCATTGAGTATAGGAATAGCGTACTAACACCTTCCTCAATGACATGCACCATCCTTAGACCTCCAGTCTGCTAATCCAAGCTCTTTAATATTTCTAAGTTAAGGGAGTAACCCTTAAATAGAGACATAAGAGTCTCATTACCAGGGCCGTAGCACACAAGTCCATCTTAGCTAACTAAGTTCATCTACCCAACATATAGAGTACATCGACCACATACGTAGAGGTTTTCTCCCATAACATATCTAAGTACACAAGCCTTAGCATCGGTAGACTGCTAACTCAAGTAAATACCATAAGGTACGCCTACGCTATAGCATGTGAATCTTCAGTTTCTCCACCTTTATAGTACTTTCTAAAAAAAAATATCACCCGATCTGGTACTTCTATGTTGTATGAAACTCATCAAGCTTGAATCGAAGTCTAAAATGCTCACAAGATACAACTCTCTTCAAGAGGACACTTTTGAGACTTTAATAAGAATTGATGATTTAATAACAATAAAAACTAAGGGAACACAGTTAGAACCTTCCTATCTTTGAGGGAGAGTCAACAAAGTTTAAAAAACCTCACCTACACTCCACACACAAGGAAGACCTAGTTTCCAAGCAACACTAACTATAGAGAGCTAGCACCTCAAGGAAGAATAGCATTTGGGAATTAGAACAAGGACTCTTGAATTAAAGATTCAAGAATCTCTTGCCTAGAATTGTACAATGGAAATCCTTAATTTACAGGGAAGTGGTAGAAACCATAGAACTCTAGGTTCTTCTCTCAATTTTCTTCAATTTTTATTCTATCCTTCAACATGGCTGCAAGAGAAGTATTTATGGTGCATTACATGATTAATTTCCAACCTTAGCTATTAAACTAACTTAAAAGGAGTTTATGGGCACTTAGACCACTTAATTACAAGTCAAAATAAGTTTAACAACCAAACCAAATTGAAAGGTCAAGGAGGTTAAAAACTCCCCCACTCTTACCCATCAGCCACCCAAAATCTTCTTATTCAGAACCCTACCATCGATGGAAGGGGGACCTACCATCGGAGGTAGGCTCTTGTTCCCTTTTCTCCTCCATGAGCGGAGTGCTACCGTGGACGGTAGGGTATTCCCTGCCGCCCGCTGTAGGGTTCAAATACTCTCCTCCCTTTGATTTTGTAGCTTCAAAACCTTCTAAACTTGTTTCTTTAGATTTCTCCACTTGCAACTTGAACAATAGAAGTATTTTGGATCCTCTAAGGTCTTCTCTTTGTTCTTCTAACACATGCCAAGACAAGTCTTAGAACATCTTCTCAAATAAAGCTATCTTTCCTTTGTGCTCTTCCTCCATCCTGCTAGCCATTACCTTTGTGATCGGCCCTTGCAACAACTCCACTTTCTCTTGCGCATCTCGGGTTATACTAACCGTCCGTCCTTTCAAAAGATTCGTCCTCAAATCCGTATCTACATAAAAAAAAGATAATAAAATACATTGAAAGTAGGAACTCTTATCTTTTTCAAGTTCAAGAAGTAAAGCAAGAAGATTTAGAGTTCAGAATGTCTTTTCTTTAAAAGGATAATGATAAGTGAAATGGACTTTCTAAATAAAGAAAAAGGCTTTGTAAGTGAAGAATATAATTAAGGTTCTACAAACTCCACTATTTCGCAAAAAAAAAAAAACTAGGAAATATAGAAACAAAATTTCCAAAATCCAAAGATGTGTCCAAGTTTTTCTCACCAGTCCACTTCTTCAAGTCTTTTAAAGAAGGATGGTAAAACAAGAAACTTCCAAATTCTTGATGTTTAAAAATTGCTTTTAGAATTTGAAAAAGCTCTTCTTTGAAAAGATAAGGACAAGTAAACCACACCTTCTAAACGAAATCCAAAAGAATAATCTTTATACTTCTCAAATTTAACCTTACAAAATTAAGATGGGGAAAAGTAGACGCAAAGTTTTCAAGAATCCAAGATTTTCTATATTCCTCCTCAAAATCCTTTTTCTCCAAGAACTCTTTGAAACGAACATGATACAACAAAGTAGCTCCAAATTCATATTTTAAAAATAAGGCATAAGAGTTCTTCTAGGACAAAGTAAGTGAAATGTCATTCTTCCAAATCAACTCTTTAAAAGGTTTGTGGTAAAACAAGGAGCTATCAGTTTCATGATTCAAAGAAGAAGCACAAGAGTTCTTTTGAAAACACAAATGAAATTTCCAATTTCCAACACTAATCCTTGAAAGGTATGTGGTAGTAAGGATATTTGTCAACAAAAACTTTCCAAGTTTGTTCAAAAGACTTTTTTTCCAAGATAGTTTTCACAAATACACAAGGACTAGCTTTAAGATTTTCAAAACCGACTCTCATTTTGTTTTCAAAATCATTCTTCAAGATGAATTTCTTGAAGTGTGAATGATAAAATTGAAAACCACGGGCATTTTCAAACAATGCTTTCAAAGATTCAACCACATTTGGTAGCTCATGTTCATCCAACGAAAATTCAATTTGTTCACTTAAAAAGGATACAAGTTGGTTAGAAGGAGCAAACCCAATGAAATCTTTCATAAAAACCTTAATAAAGCTAAGAGATGTTTAATGGAAAGAAATTCAATTTGGTCACTCAAAGGGGACAAAGGTTGGTTAGAAAGGATAAATCCATCAAGATTCTTCATGAAAGTAGCAAAGAAGGTTAACACATGATCATTATTCTCAATAGGCTTTCCCTCAATCCTAGCATGAAGAACATCAAATTAGCACAAGCTAACCAACTTTCAACCACTTTAGGTTCCATATATGATGTTCAATGCAAAGAAGATCAAGTTTAGCTTCACTAGGTAACAAGTGATTCACAAAGAAGCATGAGAAGAAAAACACTTAAACACATTACGCACAAGTTGATTTTCAAGAGAAATACAAGCAGTTAAACACTTAAGCATGCAAGGCAGCAGGAGAAATAAAATTTTCCATCAAGAGATATAGCACACAATTCTCTAAATAGGCTCACATTAGAGGTATAAGGAAATAACAACATCTCTAATACCCTAAGTAAACTTCATGACATAAAGAGAAAAGGTTAAGAGAAAAGCTTATTGTTATGTCTCTCCATGAATGATGCTAAGCTCTTTCTCAGAACTCTTTCCTTGGTCTTCTATTCCTAGCATAAAAGAAGCTTCATTAGCCACATTGAAGTTATAATCATGAACTCTAGGAACTTTTAAAGAAATATTACAAAATGAAAAATTAAACTCAAGAAAATATTTCTTTTCTAGTTAAGTTCCAAGTAAGTTAAGAAAAGTGAGATGATCTCCATTTTCGATGAAAACAAGTGAGAACAACTTAATTTTCTTAAAGAAAATAACAAAACACTAGTAAGAGTTAGAAAGAAAGAAGCTTATTGTTTTGATGGAGTTGTAGCCAAGTCTTCCCTCTTGCTTCTTGCTTGGTTCTCCAAAATTCTACACAAAAGAAAATTCACCAACAAGATAAGATTCAGTTTGGTTAGCAAATAAATTCATTTCCTCACTCTTTTCAAATACAACTAGCTCTTCTTTTGAATTCTTTCATTTTTCTTCACTCATTTCTTTTGTTCTCTCATTTTTCTCAATGTCATTCTCTTCTTCTTGTACACACTCATCATTTTCAAGCTCCTCAAATAAAGAAGAAATGGAATCAAAGAAACATGATTCTTCATGACTCTTCAACTAAGCTCTCTTTTCTTTCCATTCGTTCTTTTTCTTTAATCTCACTCTCCTTCTCTTCTTCAATGCTCTTTTTCATCTTGAAATCACAAGAATCTTCACTGGCAGCATATACTTCAACAAGAGCTCCAACTACCTCTTTAACTTGTAGAAGTTTAATGGCTCTTTGGGACTCTTCAACAATTGAAAACTTCTTGGTTTCCTTCTTTACAAGTCCTTGAGATGAAATGAGGAGTTGTTTCTCCTTCTTAGGCTTCATTCTTTCATTATGCCTTTTTTGTTTCTCAAGATAAGTGACTCCAAAAGATAACCTCATGTCTTCTTTTAATATCTTCCAAGTCTTGATGGTTTCCAATACTCTTTTCCTTCTAGATTCGCAAGCAGATTCCCACCAACCAATAGCCCCATGAGTGAAAGATTCTAAAGCTAATGGCGCCTTATCTTTCTCCATTAGGTCATAGACTTGAAACAACTTTTCCACTTTTCCTTCCCATTCTAGATAGGGCTCCAATTCACATTGTCCAAAAGGGGGCAAACACATTTTGGATTGTTTTTTAACATAAGCTTTATGTTCTTTCATACTATGCATATCTTGCTCACTTTGATACCCCTTCCCATAGAAATTTTTATCATACTCTCACAGTAAGCTTTTCGATCATAATCGCCAAGACTATCATGGTAACCTTCATGGCATTTATAATGACTATGCTTATAACAATCATGCTTACCATTCTCTCTTTCATATCTACCAGAAGGGTCCCATAGGAATCATAAAAATGATGCTCATGATATTTAGCAAAAGTAGATAGTTACCAATGCCATTTTTCCTTCTTGGAGGAAGGTTGCCATCACCATGGATGTGTCCACCGTAAGCCCTTCAGCTATGATTATGAGAACCATAACCATAGCCCTCATGGTATCTTTCATATTCCCCACAGTTACTCTTCCAACCACTCATGATTATAACATTTTAAACCTACAAAACAAAGAAAAAAGTAAAAAAAAAACATGGCCCTCACCACTCCTTTAATGTGTACACTCAAAATGATAACACTCACCCCTCATGTATTGTTCACTCTCAAGGCTTTTATGATAATAATCTTTCCCGCTTACCTCTTTCTATTCAACACTTACTAGAGTTTCTTAGTGATTTCTAGAACTTCCAAGTTATAAGAAATATCCCAAAAGCAATTCAAGTAGGAAATTCTCAAATAGATAAGGAAAATAATGACTAAAAGGTATTTTGTCGAACACTTACAGTGCAACGAGTTCAAGGATAAATTCACGAGTATGAGTTAAACATAATTTCATTTCCCACAAATTAGATGGGCAAAACACTTAGCAATTTGATCAAAGAAACGTCTCAAACCAAAGCAAGGACAATTTTTCAAGTATCAATTAGGAAGTTAAGAGTACTAGCAAGATTTTTAAAAAATAGAGTACAATGACACATTGTAACTAAAATCACAATAATTCCATGAATATATATCCAAATCGAGTCAAACGAGTGCAGAAAGATGCAAAACAAGAAGAAAATGAATTTAAGCTCAAATTTTGATCAATTTGAAAGAGTATAATACAAGATATATGCAATTTAATCCACATGTTCTCAATAGTCGGATTTATGAACAGTTTGCAAATTTGCATTCAATTGACCCACTAAAATAGCTCCAAATCGACGCAAACTTGTTACTAGAAAAGGAGAAATCCCTCCCCCACAGGGTCTCCACCAGACTGCCCGATGCCCAGGTGTTACCAAATCGACCTCAACTTGTTTTCAAAGAACCACAATTAACAAGGATTAACACTGGACACATTCACGTAATTTGGATTTCATTTGATATACTTTCATCTCAATCTTTTCACATGTAATTTCTGGTCCGAAGATTCCATATTCATGCCTTTTGTTCAATTTCTTTCAATAGGACTTTTCGTAACTGAAATTCAACAATCAAAGTACATAAATTTTCAACTTATAGAGAGATTAGCTCTGCTACCACATAGTATGAACCTCATCAAGCTTGAATTGAAGTCCAAAATGCTCCCAAGACTCTTCAAAAGGACACTTTGAGACTTAATAAGAAATTCATGATTTAATAACAATGAAAATGAAGGGAAAACAAGTAAAACCTTCCTATCATTGAGGGAGAGTCAACAAGGTTTAAGAAAACCTCACCTACACTCTACACACAAGGAAGACCTAGTTTCCAAGCAACACTAACTATAGAGAGTTAGCACCTCAAGGAAGAATAGAATTTGGGAATTAGAACGAGAACTTTTGAATTGAAGATTCAAGAATCTCTTGACTAGAATTGTACAATGGAAATACCTAATTTACAAGAAAATAGTAGAAACCATAGAACCCTAGGTTCTTCTCTCAATTTTCTTCAATTTTCATGCTATCCTTCAAAATGGTTGCCAAAGAAGTATTTATAGTGCATTACATTATTGACTTCCAACCCTAGCTATTAAACTAATTTAAAAGGAGTTTATTGGCACGTAGGCCACTTAATTACAAGTTAAAAGAAGTTTAACAACCAAAATAAAAAGGTTAAGGAGGTTAAAAAATCTCCCACTCTCTGTCATCTGAGACCTGCAAACGATGGTAGGTCAGACATCCAAAATCTTCTTATTCAGAACCCTACCTTTGGTGGTAGGTCTTGTTTCCTTTTTCTCCTCCATGAGCATAGCTCTACTGTTGACGGTGGGTGTGCCCTATCGCCTACGGTAGGGTTTAAATACTCTACTCCCTTGATTTGTAGTTTCAAAACCTTCCAAACTCATTTCTTTGGATTCCTCCACTTGCAACTTAGACAATAGAAGTGTTTTAGATCCTCTAACGCCTTCTCCTTGTTCTTCTAACACATGCCAAGCCAAGTCTTGGAACATCTTCTCAAATAAAGCTATATTTCCTTTATGCTCTTCCTCCATCCTCCTAGCCATTGCCCTTGTGACCGGCCCTTGCAACAACTCCACTGTCTTTTGTGCATCCCGGGTTATGCCATATATGCTCCAAGAACACTTGCACAGTCAGTTATTTGAAAGGCACTCATTGACTAAAGGTAAATCATCCATTCAGAAAACTGCCATGAAATGACCTTTTGTCTAATAGAATGCTCAACTCCATCAATTGGCCAAGAACAAAAGATTGCTTGTATAATAAGTAACAATGACTCGCACCTTTCAGTAAAGCATGACCCATCACGTGGACTATCTATATAAGGTACTTGGACTTTATGTAAGTATATGTGCATTCAAACTCAAATTATTGTATTAATAGATAATACACTTTATTAATATTCTAAATGTTACGCAATTACAGAGACTTTTTGCCATACATCCCAATAGGTACTATCTAGCCAAATAGGATGATTGTGTATCACCCTGACCAATAGGGAATTAACTCCCTGAAGTAGTTCCCGAGGTTTCTCCTCCTTGGGTTCTTCGAGCAATTGTGACGTTGCCGTAGGGAAAGGTTTGGAACAGAAACTTGGCCCTTCCAGTGAAGGAAGTGTTGGAATCCGTAAAAAAAAAAATAAAATAAAATAAAACCACAGAAATCCACCAACAGGATCTGCACATACTAGAAAAACCGATTGGATAGAAATTACCTCAATGTTTTGATTGTTCGTTGTGGAGGCGCTACTTTGTACGCTTTGCCCTCTACTGGTATCCACGCGACGAACTCTTCTGCAAGCGTTCGGGATGCTAGCCCCTTCTGTATTCTGAAAACTGTTCAAACTGATCCTGACTATCTGGTAATCGGTCGTATTTCGGAGAGAGGAGGCTAGATACTATATCGTCGTTCTAGGGTTTAGGGTTTTGTTTTTCTTTAATCAGATAAAGGACGGCCACCAAGAAAAGGTTAACATAACCTTTTATAGCTGTCAATATCAAAACCCTAACTGTCATCTAATGACAGTTTAATCTCGTCATCTATTCCTATAATCATCCAACGGTTGGATGAGTAATATTAAGTAATTAATTTCATTTATTTGATTAAATAAAATTAATTACTTATTAACTTACCAGAAAATACAATATGGAATCTGATTCCCCTTTTGTATACGTTCAATGAATCTGTACACAATCTAGATTCATTGAACGTGGACATTATGCTCACAAGATCGTCTATGCGTGTGACCCTGTAGGTTCACTTAACGTTGGCAATGAATGAAAAATGTCCTAGACATTTATTCACAAAACATAAGCGGCCTCTAGCAAGACATTATGCTTACCCAAGTTAAGTAAATGTAATAATAACCTAGCATCAGATTTAATATTTAGTCCTTTTGTCACACGATATCCTAATTAAGTATAAGGCATGGATCAAGTCATCCTTATAAAACTTAATTAACCATTTACTTGATCACCAGGCAGACTGTTCCAACAAATAATATTAATAACACCTTATTAATACTTATTTGAGCATGACCATGCATATTTTCCAGTCTTTCTTATCAAGGGGCCCATGGATATTTGTCTATAAAAAGAGAGGGACAAATCCCTTTCACTATCTCCAATATTCAAGCCATGAGGAGAAAATAAGCCAACCAATAGTCATAATGATCACCTAATTAAAAGTGATGTTTGACTATGTCAAAACATATTTTTCTCCCCATGCAAGAAACATTAGAAACATTAGGTCGAAGGACACCAAATATAAAACTGAGAAGAAATACTTATAACTTAAACCCATGCAATATTTCTTCTTCACTTTGGGTCATGTCCAATACAATATTCTCAATATGTATTTATGAATTGATTTTACATCTCATATTCATGATCAGTAAAACTTGACCATCAATCAACTTCACACTAGTTTACAAGATGTAATAAACTAGGGACAAATAAGAATAGTATTTTATTACCTATAAGGGTTTTAGTATCAAGTCACATACTTGATGACCAAGAGCATAAAATACAATTCAAAAAATACATGCTTCATAAATCATAAATGTGAGTCAATTGATCTTAGGGCATATACTAACAGGAAGAACTGCTACTCGGTAGGAAGAGATATTGCATGTTGCCTACTCTGAAGAGCTTGTATCTCGTTCTAAAGAATTGGCATGAAGACTATACCCATTTGTTGGACAAGATTTTTTATCATCTACCTCATACTCTTATCGGCCTGCTATCTGATAGGGTCAGAGAGGTGGAAACTGTTGCAAAACAAAGCCTGGAGATTGGTTGTTTTGATCATTCAAACTTTCTTCCATGGATATTTTCTTTTTAGACCATAATCGCATTCACTAAAAACTGACTTGGACGTGCCAATTAAGTGTTTGACCAGGATTTTGAGCTAGACCTTAGTTTCATAGCTTTAACTAGAATGGTGTACTTTTAGTACACACTTAAAGATGTCCAAAACATGAAAGCTAAGTTCTTAATGGAAGAACTAGTTTAAGGATCTCTGTGACTCCCTAAGAAGAGATGACTAGCAAGCCAAGAGAAAGGAAAAATGTATAAGAAAACTATAAGAAAGCTACCAAAAAGCTATAAGAAAGTTGAAAAGACTAGGATTTAAGGGAAAGCTAGAATTCTATTAATTAAATGAAGAATATAACATGTAATGCCCTACCTTGTAAGCACCTCTCGAATGACCCTAAAAGTGCAGAAGTCACAAATGAAGAGTTTGGGGTCTAACGTAGTAGAATAAAGTATTCGGAGTGTAATGGTAATTTGTAGATGTTTAGGAAAGAGAGTAAAATTTTATCTAGACAAGTAATTGTTAGTGGAGTTTACAACTATCTTTAAGTAGATTTTTTTTTTTTTTTTATGCTTAGCATGCACATTTTAGGGATTCAAATACTTGACATTTTTTAGTAAGATTTAAATTAGTGAATTTAAGATAAAAAAATATTGGGTCTAGAAAAGAATATTCGAAGGATACCATTAGGAACCAAGTGTAATTTTTGTGCGACTTTATAAATAGTCTGCACATTTTTCTTTTTAGGTTAAGATAAGATAAATATTATTACTGTTATCATTAATACTAACATTTGTAGGGTTGTTTTCAATTACTTAAGTATGACACATGTCATCCTTAGCCATTAAGTGAAGAAACCCACTCACCTCTCTCTCTCTCTCTCTCTCTCTCTCTCTCTCTCTCTCTCTCTCTCTCTCTCTCTATATATATATATATATATAATATAAGAGAGCCATGCCTTTTATTTTTCCTTTCGTTCCTTTTTGCTTCATTCCTCCTTGTGTAGAGATTCAGAATAGCCATAGGTATCGTTTGATTGTCAAGAAAGTAAAGTGATATTAGGATTCTAATTCCTAGGAAAATAAATCCTAGTAATATGATTTCTAATAGATTACATTCTTATGTTTGGAAGATTCAAAATAATGTTAAGGAAAGTAAGTAAAGCTTGTTATTTATTTTATTTTAATATACAAGAAAATAAACTATTAATTTTAAAAAATTAAATATCTCATACATTATTATACATTTTAGTTTTTGAAAAATATATCAAAAATTTAAATCATATAAATATAAAGGTTTTCATTATATTTGTAGATTATGTTCATTAATTTGATACCATTTCAAATATAATAATAAATTATTTCTTAAAAAAACTCCTCAAACGTAGGTGCATATTAGAGAGAAGGACAGAGCCCATTCTTGAAAATCTCTCATCCCGGGTTGCGAGAACAGATGTTCTGGCACAACTCTGAGGTCCTTTGCTCTCAGTTTCTCCCTAAGAAAATGAGCCAGGGTTCCTCGAAGATAAGGATTTAAAGGCATGCCTCGACCAAGTATTAATAAAAATTAATATTCGACATATTATTTTATTTTTTCTATCTATTTTATTTTGATGGGATTAGGAAAAAAGAATATTTAAAGAGTTATGACGATAAATAAGCTAATAAGAAATTATAAATATGTACTTTATTATTTAGAATATATATTTTATTAATTTTTATTTAAAATCCTTGAGAAAGGAATCACAATGCCACCTCCAACTAAGTATTCTCTTTCCAGGATTGTGCGTTTATTTTTCTAGATCCTAGGAATCATGTTACTTTTCCATTACACAAACATTAAGCCAAACTTAGGAATTTAAAAACAGGGAAAGTGATTACTTTCCATAACCCACTTTTATGGTTAATCAAACAAGGCCATAAGGTAAGCACTTCTCTTCTTTTTTCTTCATTGTTCTTACTTTAGTAAATTCCAGGCTTTTTAGCAATTAGATTTTAGGATGAATTTGGTTGATCTCTACCCTTTTATTCTAAAATTGAGATTAGGGTAGGGTTAAAGAAAAAAATAGAAAACCTTTTCTTTGGTTTTTCCTCTTTATTCATCTTTAAAATTTGTTTTATAAAAATCTTAATCTTTTTTCTTCTCAAAGACTTTAAATGAACTAAATGAATTTTAGTGTATAATTTAATTTTTGAGTTAGTTCTAATTTTATTTTAAGCAATTTAGGCATTTTAGGTACGTGCCCATATTAAAGATTCTTGAGATTATAAGTTTTGTGTCTTCTTTAGGAACTATATATGTGTATATATATATCCTAAGATAGTAAGGAGATAATTATACTCGTTGGCAAATAGAAATGTTATGATTTTTAATAAGTATTTTTGTTATCCTATTTTGTAGGATTATAGCATCAAGTTTGCACTCAGGTGAGTCGACAAGCTCAACCTAAATATTTGAATGGTGTTATTGCTGTTTCTTTAAGTGAATATTTTCTTTGATATGTTGTCTAGTTAAGATTTATATAAAATGCCCACTGCTTTTGAGATGATATAATATTTGAATTTTTTAAGATTGGAGATGCTATCCACAATATGTTTAATATGCGCCTTAGAAATGCATAAGAGCGCGATCCTCCGTGTAGAGATTTCTATTTTGAAAGGAATACTATTGTGTACAGATTTTCTTGGAATATTATGAGTTGGAAATGTTTTAATATTATCTAGTTGCATGGTTTGACATGCTTGAACATACTTTGACATATTTGTAAAACCTGTATACGCATGACTTGAATGCCGGATGGGAATTTTGTTATTTAAAATGATTATAACTTAAATTTATGTGAACGGTCGAGTGAGTGGCCTTTTGGTTTGTGAAGGAATATGAAAACCCCATTCCAACCAGGGACAAAGTTCTTGATATGAGTATGTGTTCAGAAGTGTTAGTGAAGTGCACTGTATGTGGCTAGTCCCCCATACTAGGGCCTCTTCTGATGACATGGACAGTTACAACTCTGGAGGGTGGATCTACTTGAAAGGGAGCGTAATACCATTGAGGGTTTGGCACAATCAGTATTACGTCGGACATTGTATCATGCTCTGTAATGGGCCAGCCGCCTAGTGGAGGGTTAGAAGGGGCTCGAAATTAAGGTTGGTCTCAAGGCAGACTTAGTAAGTGCTGCAGGATCTGTAGCCTGGTTTTATGTAATTGGAGAGTGCATTTGATATGGAAACCGAGAACTCGTATGGTATTTGGATGTTAATGACTACAAGATGCTGGAATTTGTTTTCGTGACCTCATTATAGGTTTCGAATTCTGACTGTGGAGCCAAAATTTTGCATGGCATGATTTTAGAATTCGAGTGTAGAAGTTGTATTGATGTGTCTTGGTCGCTAAGACTTCCCAGGTGCGGTCAAACCCCTCTATATATGTATATGTATTTGCACTTTTAAAGTAACAAAAAAAATATTTTCTTTTGACATAGAATGAATTATTTTATGGAAATTGCATCATTATTTTAGAAAAGCACGGAAGCACACACTCATGTGGACTCGTTGCACATTTTTGCTCACATCTTTAAATGTCATGTTTTCCAGAGGACTTGGGACAAGAGACAGTGCAGTAATCTGCTATAGTGTTTTGCACAGAGTTTTTAGGGCAAGGACATGCTGTGTATAGTCGTTTTGGGAAAGATGTTTTGTGCTTTATATGCTCAACTAGTTTGAAACATTTTTTATTTTTGTAAAATATTTCCTATGTTTCAATTGTTATAAGAAGTTTCCTTGAAACTTATATAATGTTCGCCTTGTTTTTATACAGTTTTTCCCCTGCTTAGTATTTGTAGATGTTTCTAAGTGTTTCTTCAAGTTTTACGTTAGTTTGGATGTTTGTAGTTTAGTACCAAGAGGCATGTTGCTGCCTTACTCAATTGCAGTTGACCTAGCGGAGGGGTTGGGGGTATCATATAACGGCTAAAATAAATGAAAACTTAAGGAAAAGCTTAAAAGATAAAGATATGGTATTTTTATTTTGTTGGTGGAACCTTAATTTAAGTTTAGGTACTTGACTGTCAAAATTAAAAGTTCATATACGTAATTGACAATTGACTAAAAGTACACGGTGTTTTTAGAATTAACCCTTAAACAAATAGGATAAATTTCAATTTGGTCCATCAAAGTTGGCTTTCGTCTCAAGTAAGGATTTCAAAGTTGAATTGTCCACAAAGAGTGCCTCAAATTTGGGTTTTTGTCTTAATTATGTACCTGGCCTAATTTCCATCCATTGAGTGACAGTCAATGCCCCAAAAGTCAACAAAATAGGGTAAAAAGAAAAAATTTAAAAATTTGGGAGAGATTAGCAAAAGTCAAGGGCTCTCTTGTCTTTTCCACATCCCTCATTAGTGTCTAAAATAGGAGACTACTTTTACTTTCTACCTTCTACTAGATATCGAGGATGGCTGGTTGACCATTCAACCCATCCTAAAATTGACTCAAACAGTGAGAGGGGTGAGATTTTTCTGTTTCCATCATTCAAAGCTAGTGTCTGTAAAAAGTGTTTGTGTGAAACCCCTATCCTATATGGGATATGTATAAAATGTTTGAGTGGTATATAAGCATGGGCCTAAGTACCCATGGTAACCTTGGAATATTCAATTTGACATAGCAAGGACGGTTGCCAAGTAGGGGGCCAGGCCCATGAGTCGCGCTCTCGAGCATACGGGCCCAGAGTTTGACATTATGGTATCAGAGCATGGTTACCTACCGGACGTGTGGGAACTAAGTGCTACGCTGGTAGGAGCCACCTCTAGAATCCCATGGGAACTAAGTGCTACACCAGTGGGACTACCTCTAGAGTCCCGCATCCCTCGTCTTGTCCTGAGCTAAGTCTGGAGAACCTAGTAAGGACGTTAGCGCCTTAAGAGAGGTTGAATGTGAAACACCTATTCCACATAGAATATGTATAAAATGTTTAAATAGTATATAAGCATATGTCTAAGTACCTATGGACATCTTGGGATATCCATTTTGGTATAGTAAGATGGTTGCCAAGTAGGGGTTGTGGGTGCTACCTGGCCCATGAGTCACACTCTCCAGCCTGCATGCTCGAGGCGTTACAGTTTGGAGCAACTTTAGTGTTGATCAAAGGTTGTTTTCACCATGTTCAACTGAGGAGATGAGTTGTTTCCTTGGATTCAATTCGACACAAGATGTGTCGATACACGATAAGTTTTAAATCATAGGATGGGTTATTTGTTTTATGTGATTATTTAAGTGGTGTATTCTGTGTTTTTTTCAAAAAAATATGCGTATAGAGATGTTGAATATAGTTCTATTAGGGGAAAAGGAGAAAGCAGAGTATGTTTCTCAAGAGTAGAATAATGCTTATTCTGTTCTAAATGTATGTGTATCTGATGGTCCCTTTTTTCCTGAATATGAACACTTTTCTATAACATTGGGTTATTATTTCTTTAGTGTTCTTTTCTGTTGATTAAACGGTATGGGCCGTATAGACTCTTTATTGTTCACTTTTTTGTTTTTGTAAGATGTGGGAGAAAATTTTCAGAAAAGAAAGGTGGAAAATGAGTTATTTTTTTTTATTATTGCACTAGCTGTTTTGTAGTTTTTTGTTTATTTATCTTTAATTGTGTTTTTTGTTGCTTGAGTACTGCATGTCTATAAAAGATGAACAATGCAAAATTTTTTTTCTTTTTGGCTAGTTGTAGAGACCTTGTTCTACTCAATCAAAACGCACTGCAAATGGAAATTTTATTGGAAAATAGTTCAAGACCTATATTGGAGGGATGGTTAATCATTTTGATCATTGTGAGAGTGCTATGATGTCACTGGTTGAATTAAATGCAATGATAAAAGAGTTAGGGTGCATTGTGTGATACCACCAACCCCTCCACTAAATTAACTGCGGTTGAGTAGGGTATCAGTGTGCCTCTCGACACTAAAGTACAAGTTCCAAAACTAAAGCAAACCCTGGGTAACACTTAGAAGCATATACATAGAATACACAGCGGAAAAACAAATCAGTAAACTTAATACTAATAGAACGCTTAAAACATAAGGTTCAAGAAAACTTCTTATGATCATTCTAATACAGGGATGAAAATACTTTACACAAACTAATCCACACAAAAAAGTAAAAAGAAGAACTTTACAAACGGCTAGAGCATAAGAAAAATAAAAATAAAAACACATGTCCTTTCCGGGAATAAACCGATCTCAAAACTCCAAGCATACTACTTCATCGGCTTACTGCGCCTCTGTTCGTCCTGAGTCAGTTGAAAAAAAAAATGATACGGAAGCGAACGCTCAGTGAATCCACATGTGTGTGTGTGTGTGCTTTGGTAATATTCTTAGGAAAATAAAGAGGTAGTTTTATGAAAATAGTTCATGCAAAATTATAAGAAACATTTTCCTTTGTTATCTTAAGATACCGACACTTGAACCTATATGAGGGGTTCGAACGCAACTGGGAAGTCTGAGCAAATTAAGACACATCAGTGCAGCTTCTACACCCGAATTCGAAAGATCATGTAATGTGAAAGTCGGGCTCCATGAACAGAGTCCGGAACTCATAACAAGGTCATCAGAAACAAGTTCCGACATCTCGTAGTCAATACCGGCCAAACATCTTACGAGCGCTCGATTTTATAATCACCACACTCTCCATTCATATAAAACTAGGCTACAGACCAACCTTAATTTCAAGTCCCTACTAAATTTCCACAAGGCGTTCGTCCCATAGCAGAGTATGATGCGATGTTTGACGCAATACCGATTGGGCCAAACCCTCCACAGTATTATGCTCTCTCTCAAGTGGATCCACCTTCCAGACTCTGAAATCATCCACGTCATCGGAAGAAGCCCTAGTACGGGAGATTAGCCACCTACAGTGCAATCCTCTTATGCTTTCGAACACACGATAATATCCAGAACTTTATACCTTTGTTGGAATGGGGTTTTCATATATTTACAAACTAAAAGGCCACTTGTTCGGCCATCAAATAAATTCAACTAAGAAACATTTTAGAATAGCAAAATTCCCATCCGCCAGTCAACTCATGCAGATTTTACAAATATGTCAGGTCTACATTCATGTATGTCAAACCATGCATTATTTCAATACTAGAATAGTTCTAACTCAAAAAAAAATTTCCAGAAATCTGTGTACGATACTAATTCTTTTTACAACAGTAATATCTTTTTTTCAAAAAATAATAATTTGTTTTAAAAATGGAGCACAGCTCCTAAAGTATCTTGACTTTGAGAAGGGGGAGTTAAATTTAAAGGAAATTTGAACACTTAATTGTTATCCCCCACCCTTACGATTAGCTTCCCTTTCTCCATATCTATTAAAGCCCTTAAGGTACGTAAGAATGGGCATCCTAAGATAATAGGAAAGTCCACATCCTCCTCCATATCGAGAATGACAAAGTCTATAGGGAATATGAGGTCCTTTACGTTTATTAGGACATCTTCTATGACCCCCTTACGATGTCTTACACTTTTATTTGCCAAATTAATGGACATCCTAACGGGCCTTGGCTTTTCTAGGCCTATTTCTTACATATAGCATATGACATAATGTTTATACTAACGCCTAAATCTGCTAATGCCTTATCAACTTGAACACTACCAATAGTACAGGGGAAAGAAAAACTCTCTGGAGCTTCTAGTTTCTTTGGTAGTTTGTCCTTGTTGATAAGGATCGCTGAATATTCCTCGCCTAAGACATGTGTTGATGCATCGTTGAGTTTGCTCTTCTTTGTCAACATCTCTTTCAAGTATTTAGCGTACTTGGGTACTTGCAAGAGTAAATCACAGAGCAGTAAGTTTATTTTCAATTGTTTAAATATCTCTATGAACTTCCGATCACGAATAGTTCTAAGACTAGGCATTTTTAGTTTTAAAACTTTGAGAATGCCTAGTTTTAGAACTAGGAATGCCTAGTTTTTAAGCTAGCAATGTCTAGTTTTAAAACTTTAGAATGCCAAAGTTTGAAAACTGGGAATGCCTAGTTTTAAAGCTAAGAATCCCAAATTTTAAAACTAGGAATACGTAGTTTTTAAGCTAGGAATGCCAGTTTTAAAACTCAGAACGCCTAGTTCTAAAACTAGGCATTTTTAGTTTCAAAACTCAGAATGCCAAAGTTTGAAAACTAGGAATGCTTAGTTTAAAAGCTAGGAATGCCTAGTTTTTAAGCTAGGAAAGCCTAGTTTTAAAACTCAAAATGCCTAGTTCTAAAACTAGACATTTCTAGTTTTAGAACTTTGGAATGCCAAGGTTCGAAAACTAGGAATGCCTAGTTTTTAAGCTAAGCATACCTAGTTTTATAACTCAGAATGCCTAGTTCTAAGGTACCCTATCGCAAGCGGTACGGTCATGGCACGAAAGTTTTCCACAGCAGATACCTATTGCAAATGGTAGGTCCAACCTACCGCACGTGGTAGGTCCAACGGCGAAAATTCTTCGGCAAACAGAAGCGTACCGCGGATAGTAGGCCTTAACCTACTCGACGCAATAGAGTCGTTTCCAAGCTGCGGGTTAGGTCTTTTTTTGGGTAAACAGGTTGGGTCGACCCGATTTCGCTCTAATTTCAATAATTTCCCCAAAATTTTCTGAAATTGAAACCCTAAATTCTCTCAAAATCCCTAACTCTCCCCCTCGTTCCCTTCTTACTTCCTCCTCCTCTCTCTCTCTCTCTCTCTCTCTCTCTCTCTCTCTCTCTCTCTCTCGATTTTCTCCTTCTCAGTTCTCTCCCTTCTCTTCCACAACTCCAACGGCAACCTCCCTCCACCGGTGAAAATTCTCCGACCACTCCAATGAACCACCTCTCGGTACTCCCTTTCCCTCTCACATCTCTTGTCTTCTTCTTCTTCTTCTTCTTTTCTTTTTCTTCTTCCTTTTCTTCTCTTTGCTTCTTCTTCTTCCTCCTCTTCTTTTTCTCCCATCTTTCTCACAACATCCACCAAAAACTCCACCCTTGATTCGCACTTTATGGCATTTCCACTATAGAAATTCATGGGTATCTGAGATTGGAATCCCTTGGACCATTTCTACATGTATTGTTTGTATATGTATTTTCTTGGGTTCGTGCAAATACAAGTAGCAAAATACGTTGACAAACCATGAGATTTAGAATTTCGCTTAGCCCCACCAGGAACGCGGCTAGAAAGGGGAGAAGTGTCTCTTACTAGTCTAAATGCTCTACCAAAACTTCCCCCTCTCTACCGATTTCCCTCCCTCCACCCCGTTTTTCTCTTTTTTTTTCTTCTTTTTTCCTTTCCTTTTTCTATTTCTTTTGCTATTTCTTGCTTTACTAACAATTCTATTATCTTTCGTTATTTTTTCTAACCAAAATTTGCAGAAAAATTCCAAAACAATTTACTGACAAAGATTCCGGCAACTCTTGCAGTGTGGACTTTGGTTCGCAATGAGGGAGTTTTTATTTCTTTCCTTTTTCTTTTCTTTTCATATTTTCACATTTTTCCTTCATGTATTTTCTTTTCTGTTTCGTTCATGTTATTTTTGCTGCTAATTATGTCTTTTTCTGTTTTGACTTCTTTTCATTGGGATTGCTTCCCGACAAGCTTATCTCCTTATATCTGTAGAACTGCTCCCTTGTATGTGCTTAAATTGTTTACACTTTGTTCGTGGCCCCACATTAAGGACAATGTAGTGTTTTAAGTGTGGGGGTAATTATATCCTTTGGCTATCTCCTTTTGTTTTTTATGTGTGCTCATGTTTGGTTATTGTTATAATCTATAATCATTTTTCTCTTTTTCACTTGTGAAAAATCCAAAAAATTTTAGATAATTTGAAAAACCCAAAAAAACTTTTCTTTCTTTTCCCTTTTCAGTCTTCCAATACTTAGAAAAAAATCCAAAAAAAATGTTTTTTTGGTCACATTCAGTAGGAGCCTTGAGTACAAAACCTGTAGGTTTTAAAAAGGCATTTTACTTTATCTACTTGAAAACCGCACTTACTTTTTACTCTTACAAAATCAATGCTTTTATGCACTTATAAGTGTCGGTTAGTTATAGAAGCCTTAGAATCTTAGGGGATTAGCATAGTGAATTCTTCTTCGAGTCTTTGCCTTCACTCTTATGTTTTTCTTAGCCTTGAAGCGATAAGGTTTAGTCTAGGTTGATCCCATAAATGATGGCCATAGGCCTTCTTTGTACTGTTTGTGCCTTTCTTGTGTATCCCTTATATGAAATCAAAACCTAGTTCCCTTTTTGTGCCTTCATGCCAAGGGTTTTAATTCCTTCCATTCTTTACCTTTAAACTCATACTATATAAAACCTCAATTCGTGAGCTAATGATTGCATACTTTGTAGCCGTTTTGAGTGAGGAAAGTAGATAAGTGTAGGGGTACTTTTGTAAAGAAGAGTATACTTGTATAAAAAGGGTATTATGGGAAATGTTTGTGAGTAAGTTATACGCAGTGTTGAAAAGAGAGAAAGCTAAGTTTGAAAAAAATGAAAAATTAGAGAAAGCAAAGAAAAAATGAGTTTTTAAATATCTTTTCATTTTGTCTCTCAAAAATCTCGAGCTTTTCTCTCTTATACTTGAAAAATATGTGGTTTGTGAGAAATAGAAAAGTGTTAGGTGGGTTGTGCATTATGTGAACGAAGTGAGACGTTCAAGGGTAGATGGGAATGAGTGAAAAGTGGCTAGAAAGTTTTTATAGTGTTTGATATCTTTTCTTTTGGTTGCATTAGCTCTATCTCAATTGCTTTTGTTTTTCCTTTCTGTTTGTTTAACATCCACTATGCCCTGAGCATAACATTACAAGCTAAAAAGTCCTACCTAATCTGGGAACGACTTAGAATAGAATGTAGAGTGAAAAGGGTTTGAGAAATCTGGGTTGTGTTGTGCATTTTTCAAAATTTTTTTCACTATGTTAATAACCTAACATTCCTTGTTTTCTTTGAAAGACGACACGAGCAATTCCCACACACACATACCCCATTGACTAGTAAGGATATTAGTAAGATAGTGGTGGGATTGTCGATTCTTGTGTTTCGTCTTTTTGAAAAGTCTTTATGCGGTTGAGAAGTCATATTCCCATCGAAGTGACGTGTTTAGCCATTTTTATTTTTCTTTTGTTTACTTTTTTTTCGTTCGTATAGTCTTGTTTCTCTTTGGTCGTTTATTTTGTTGACCTTTCATGTGTCATTTTCAACGAATAAACTTTGTGTACTTCTCTTTTTAAGTTTCCTAGTTTTTGTCTAGTTTTGTGTTGCTTGAGGGCAAGCAATAGATAAATATGGAGGTATTTGATATATGCCATATTTTACTATATTACATATGTTATTTTTGTCCTTTTACGATGTTTTTAATATATAAAATGTATTATTTACACCATTTACCTCTATTCTTAACTTAGGTGCTTTCCAATTAAGAAGACGAAGAATAAGAGCGAAAATGGGTGAAAATAGAAGCTACCGATACCAAGAAAGGAGACCTACCGCCGATGGTAGGTTGGACGTTCCCAGCAGAACCCTACCACGGATGATAGGCTAGACCTACCAAACTCGGTAGGTCCTGAGCCTTCAGCAATATTTGGAAAACCCTGCCATAGACGATGGGGCTCAACCTACCAGACGCGATTGGTCTCGTCAGTAGGCAGAGTGTTATTATATCAGTTTTTCCCTTTTTTCAATTGAGAAAAGTTTCAAGTTTAGAGAGGAGGAATTAGGGGCGAACTTTGGCAAGAAAACCTCTCTCAATTCCTGTTCAATTAGGTAGCTTCTCCATAATTAACACTAAATTGAAGCTCTTGAAGGAAGATTGAAGAGATTTTACGAAGAAATTTCGGGTTTCATCAAGCAAATTGAGAGATGAGCTCAGGTAGCATTCGGAACGTGGATTCGATCCTTTTTCAACTTAAGCATTCTTTTCTTTTGTTAATTATGAATTCTATGTTGAATTGAATATTGTTAGGATATTTACTAGCTAAATTTCCATTGTTTGAATTGAGGGATGAACCTTAGATTTTGGATGAGATGAGTTTTGATTGAAGATTATAGAATGATATTTGTTTATTTGTTGGTTGTTGTTCAATTAATGTGTTGATGATAATTTATTACCGCACAATCGATTATTTCTCAAGATTGGTTGAAACTGAAAAAGGAAGATTAATCTAGAACAACTAATTGAATGATAAAAGTTGTTAATTGAATAAAAATACTAATTTCACTTTTAGGTTATTAGATCACCTAAGTTAATTGCATTCATAATTGGTTAAGGAGAGAAGAGATTTTCCTCCAAAGGTTAAGTGACAAGAGCGGCCTTCACCTAGAGATAGGGATTGCCCGTTTTTTCGTGTGAGAACCCAACCTTGATTTTCAAATATCCTTTTATAAGTTTTTCAATTGGAATAGTTGACAAAAGTTAGGGGGATTCCTTCATTCAAACTATTTTCCTAAAATTTCATACTTTTTACTTGTTGCTTCCATTTAATTTTTTATAGTAGTTTTCTAATTGATTTCTAAAAAACCAATTTATTAGACTAAACATTAGTTAAGACAGTGACTATTTGAGCTTTTCCGTTCCTTGAGTTCGGAAACTTGGGTGTGTCTCTAATACTACAGTGATAGGTACACTTGCTTGTTGCATTCATTTTAGTTATACCCCATTTTATAAGAAATCAATGGGTCACAACCAAGTCGAATCAAGAAAAACCCAAACTGGCCTAAACCATAGGGCACATGGCTGAATCCCTCGATTCTAAGTGCCGAGAAACCCCTGGTTGTGCCTGGGCTTGCACCTATGCGTGCTAGGGGTCTTGGATAGCCTATGTCGAGAGGCCTATACTCACGTTTTGCTGCCGGATGCTGCTGGGAATCGGGCTGCTTAAACATAAGGCCCTGTCCATTACGGAGCTTCTATTCACCGACGCCTAGAGAATTCACCCACTTAGGCCTCTTTCTCGAGCTGCTGTTGCCGAGAAGCTTTACCATGGGGTACTAAGAACTCAGGCACTGCCCCCTTCTTTGGGACTGCCAGTGCGGAGAAAACTTGGCAGTCAGCACTCTTGGCCAGGGTTTTGCCAAAATCCTACTTTGGTTTTTATGGCTAATTAAATTTCAAATTTTGATTTTTTTGTGTTCCACCATGATGTGCTCGATTTTCTTGAATCATCATCCACTAAGAACATAAAAATAAAATTACATCATTTCTTATACCTCAAAGACGCTTTCTTGGTTCCTAACAAAATTGTAATAAAGATAACAACTTTTACATTTTCCTATGCCTCTCTATAGAGCCATATATCGATTTCTATCACAGAGACGTGGTGAAAAATACAGTTTATAGGGAAAGCGATAAAACACATGAAAAGTATAAAAAACAACATAAAGGTACCATGTTATGTAGTTTTTATCCTAACAAAATTCTACTTTTAGGCAAGCGTACCTATCGGTTTAATAAGGCAAGGAAAGTCTCTAGATTGTCGAACTCTCAGGACGGCCAATCACTAGTACTAACTACATCTCTACTGTTTAATTAAATAAAATGTTTGAAAAGATATTTGTAAACAAAGAAAGAAATTAAGGACTAAATTATGAATTAGGAAAGAAATTAAAGGTTTTTAATCCAAATTTGGAAAAAAAGGTGTTTAAATGGTGGAATCCCCCTAGAACATTTAGCTAATCCAATTGAAATATTATAGTCAAGAAAGTTTTAGAAACATTAATTGGGTCTCACTCAAACATTGAATAATCCTTATCTCTAGGCGAAGACCCTCCTATTCACTTAACCATTTAGAGAATAATCCCCTCTCCCTAATCCAATTATGAACGAATTATAGATCAAGAGTAAAATTCATGACCTAAAGATTGTAATTAGTATCTCTACTTAATTACCAATCCCTATTGTTTAATTAATGCCCTCGGTTAATCTTTCTTTCTTCATTTCCAATTAACCTTGTGAATGTATCAATTTTGGTAAAATTAATAGCACAAACAAAGAACTTAAGTAACAACCAATAAATATCATAACAGTCAAACCATAAAATGAATTGGAATCAACATCAAGAATTCTAGAGTTCATCCCAATTCAAAAACAAAATAAATTAGCCGCTAAATAATTTTCTAAAGCACAATTTCAAAGACAGATTCATGAAATAGAAAGAGTTTAGAGAGCATAGGAGAAGAATCGAAGATTCCACGGCTCCGGTGAATGCCCGAGCTTATCTCTCGAGTAATCTGAAGAAACCCCAAAATTGCCTCAGAATTGGATCATCAAAAACTTCTTTACAATATATGAATGTATGAATTTAAACCCTAAGTTAACAATTAATCTAACTAATAGGGTTTGTATAGGAAATTCCTAAGCTAAAAACACCTTAATCCTTTCTTAAAAAGAGTTGGAAATGGAATTACAAAGGAAAAGGAAATAGAAGTCTAAAAGGAAAATTATAGAAAAATTACAATTAAGCCCTTGCGCGACTTTCCGGATAAGGAAAGCTGGCCTTCCTAAGCCGAAAACCTTCTAGCTGAATTTTTTTTTGTCACAACAATATCCGGACCTAGAAAGTGACTATCCGGATCCGGATAGTAGCTTTCTAGCAGCTCCTTTTTCCAACTAGCGATTTTTTTTCCGTTTTGCTTCATTTTCGCTCCAAAGGGCTTATTTTGACTCGTATCAACATTACCTCATTCCAAAGAGAAGAAACGGGATTCAAATAGTTCATTTTATAGACTATTATGCTAAAAAACTAATGAAAATAATAAACCCTCAAAAGAGAAAAATGAACATATCATACCACCTTTCTCGTTTTTTAACATGCAACCCTAACATAATATCTATTCCATTAAAATCGCTTTGATAACTATTGAAGGAATTGGTACCTCAACACATGTGAAATCCAAAAGGATCGAGATAGTAAGATATACTTACCATTTTAGGGTTTTTAAAACTCTTCCTTATTTGCAGGGGTGAATGCATGATGGGGAACTTGCTTATCTTCTCCTTGAAGAACCTCGTTTAGCTCCCGTTCAAGCCCTTGCAAAAGCCAGGTTATTCTCATAAACTTATCACAAAGCAATTAGTCCACCTAAGTATCCTCTAACCTCTCAAAAGTAGTATATTGAGAACTTATGGAATTATTCTATGAGAGAAGGATGAAAAGAATAAGATATTTCTCCAAGAATTTGGGAGAGAATTGGTCGAAATTCCACAATGGAATTGTGTTACGCTTGGCCGAAAATCCCAAGGGATTATTCCCTAATATTTTCGGCTAGTTCGGTCTTTTAGTGCAAAAGGATATCAGAGCACACATTGGAAGCTACGAGATCAAAATTTTACCTCTAGGAGCATAGAACTCCTAGGCAGCTTGAGAAAACGTTGTTGCTCGGTATTCGCCAATTTGTTCGGTTTGCTCGCCTTGTTCTTGTTCCTAAATTTTTGTGGCCATGGGTTGGATTTCTAAAAATTTCTCTATCTTCAAAAGAACCCCACAGAAATCCATGATCTTCTGGAGTATTCTCTTACCCACACGAGCATTTCGGGTTAAGAAAAACAAAGGAAGAATAGAAGAAATTAAAGAGAAAACCTAAAAGCCAAAAGGTGGCTCTTTTTCTTTTCAATTCTTCGGCCAAGAGGGGTTGTAAAAGAGAGTAATTTCGACCAAGAGGAATGAGGGCAAAGAATATAGTTCGTTGGAAGAGTGTTGGGGAAAATTCTGATGAAAATCAAATCCCCTCCTCTTTTTCCAATTATAGACTCCGAGTCTATCGTTCCTCTAAACCTCTAAGGAGACTTATTTTACTCCTTATGGTCGGCCACCCTAGAGTGTAATGCTATAGGGTTTTGGCTGATCATAGACTTGGGCCAATGGCCTTTGAATCAAGTCCAAAATCAACTCGTCTCTCTTGGTCTACTTCGGTTATTTTTAGACTTCCTTTAATTAATCAAATTAATTAAAAACCCAATAACCACAAACCCGATAAAAGGCCTTTGGACTTCTTATTTAATTAAATAGCTTGGCCCGAATTATTAAATAAACACTTAGGATCCTATTAATTAAATAACCCTTATTTCTTCTCTAGTCCTTATACTCTCATGTTTTGGTGATTAAACCACACAGATTTTTGTGAGCTACCCTGGGGACCAAAGACAAATTATTCTGGGCTACTAAAATGGCCAAAATACCCTTGCTATAGAATAGCAACATTTCTAATTTTAAATATCTTCAATAATCACAACATAGAGATACTGAACCCACAATAATATTGTGGAAACAGGTCTTTGACCTACAGGTGTAGCGACGAGAATACACCTTTACGTAACACCTATCATTGTGTATAGGTTGAGTGTTACAAACTCCTTCCTCATTGATATCTACCATCCTTAAATATCTAATTCGATAATGAATGAGTCCTCAGGATGTTTCTTGCTTATCTCAGGGAGTGACCCTTAAGCAAACATCCAGAGACATTTCCTAGGGCCCTAGATCTTACTGATTATTCTTAACGATCACAAGGGACTGGTCCCCACAGAATTGATCATACGAGCCCATTTTGACTAACTAATTTCAACTACTCAACATACAAGGATTATTAACCTCGTGGCTAGAAGTCTCATCTATAGTGCATTTAAGTAGAGAGAGCTTAACTTCGCTAGACCACCAACTCGTACTCTAACTATAGAGTATTCTTCCATGCCGTAGCTGTGATAGACTAGGTTTCTTTTCCTTTATAGTATTTTCTAAAACGACTATACTAGGTCCTATTGATCGGAATTTTTATAATAAAGTTTTAAACCCAATACTTGCAAGTACACAAGATCAATGTAATACGGAAGTATTAGGGTATCGAACCACAGAGAAAAAGCTTAACTACTTAAATTATTGTCTACCTAAATTAATTTTAAAGAATGAAATTTTATTATCTAAAAATTATTCCTAAATTAAGTTTAACTAATTAATAAAATAACTAAATTAAAGATAATAGGAGCTTAACCAAAGAAGATGATTTAGAACCTAGAATCCGCCAATAACCTATATAACAATTATTTAATTTTATTTTAGGATAAAAGATTAAATTTTTATATGGTGATATAGGCTACAAGCTTCGATTCAATAGAGAAATATATTGTGCTTAAATGCATGACATAATCCATCTAACCATTAGCATGACTTATTCATTCCTATGACATAAATCATCTAAAATTAGCATGGACTATTCAATTCTAAAACCCACAATATACTTGCAAAAATCACATATCTCTCATACTTAAGACTACAAGAATTAAGCATAGATAAAAATATCAATTAACCCGAATAATTATTCTACAAGAACAATCACAAAGAATTAATTGCATCACCAAGAACATCCCAAGATATGCAATCACATAAACAATATAATAAATCTCCCAAAATAAAATAAATCAAAGTCACATGGCTAGAGTTTCATCAAGATTCTAAAAATAAATTTAGTTCATAGCTAAAGGGAAAGAAAAACCAATTAGAAGATTATGGCTTTTCTTCAATTAGAAGCTGCAGATTTTTCTTGCTACTGCAGTTTTTTTTCTGCCTCAATTTCTGCTGGTTTCTGCCTAATCTCTGCTTCAGCTGCTGCAGTTTCTGCTTTCTTCGGCTGCTGCTTCTGGTTCTGCGCTTGCAGCTATTTTCTAAGCAGCTTACTCAGCTGCTACTGTGTTTCTGCAGCGGAGCTCCTGCTGCTCTCAACAATTTCTGCTGCTTTGGTTATTTTAGCCGCAGCTACTGTTTTGTGCTGCTGCGGTCGTATTTCTTTCTTCTTTTTTTTAGCTCCCCTCGGCTCTTCTTTGTTTCTCCTCTTAAAGCTTCTGCAAGTCCGTTTTCCTTATGCTTTTCCAATTTCTTCTCCTTCTCCTATTCTTCTTCAATTTCTTTTTCCTAATTCCTCTCGGCAGCTCTTCTTTCCTTTTTCTTTTCTGCCGTTTCTCCTCTTTCTTTTTATTTCTTTTGATTTCCTTTTTCTTGGCCCAGATTTCCTTGTAGCAACCCAATACTCTTTTGGGCCCATTTATAATTTTTTTCCATGCACAAAAATAAAATAAATTAAATAGAATAATTATGATTAATAAATAAAATATTTTTTAAAATTAATAATTAAAACTTAAAGGTGTTTATTTGTATCATAAATGGACTTTATCACCAATTCTATATGCTCCAAGCACACTTGCACCATATTACGGAGAAGACCATTCATTAACCTTAGGTACGATCATTCATAAGGAGACTATTGTACAATGACCTTTAATTCAATAGTATGCCCAACTCCAATGATCGGCCAAGAACAAAATTACTTACAGTTTAAGTAACAGCAGTCCTCACCTTACTAAAAATCGAGTAACCCCTATCTCTAGATGAAGGCCGCTCTGCTCAGTTAACCTTTAGAGGAGAATATTTTCTCTCCCTAACCGATAATGAATGAAATTAACTTAGGTGATCTAATAACCTAAAAGTACAATTAATATCTCTATTTAATTGCCAAGTTTTATCGTTCAATTAGTTGCCCTAGATTGATCTTTCTTTTTCAATTTCAACCAATCTTGCAAAATAATGTATTCTGTGCAAATCAATTATCATCAAAACATAATCGAACCAAAACAAACAAATAAACAAACATCAATTCTATGAAATTAAATCAAAATTCATTTCATCCAAAAGCTAAGGTTCAACCCTCAATTCAAAAATGAAAAGTTAGCAAGAAAACATCCTAACAATATCTAATTCAATAATAGAATTCATAATTAACAAAAGAAAAGAAAGCTTAGGCTGAAAAAGGATGGAATACATGGTTCCGAATGCCAGCCGAGCTTGTCTCTCAATTCGATTGATGAAACTTTAAATTGCTCCATAAAATCTCTTCAATCTTCCTCCAAGAGCTTCAATTTAATGTTAATTATGGAGAATCTAACCAATGAAGAGGAATTGAGAGGGTTTTTCTTGCCAAAGTTCGCCCCTACTTTATCCTCTCTTAATCTAAAACTGTTCTCCCTTGAAAAAAGGTGAAAAAGTGATATAACTACACACAAACAATGCATTAACTACGCTGCTAACTGGACCTACCGTTCACGGTACGGTTCTGTTCTAAATATTACTGAAGGCTTTAGACCTACCACGTGCGAAAGGCCTAGCCTATCCTTCACGGTAGGCTTTTGCTGGAAATGTTTTTTTGGCTCCTGGACCTACTCCGTGTGGTAGGTTGGCCTACTGTCGGCGGTAGGTCTCCTTCCTTGATACCGATGGCTTCCGTTTTCTCTGTTTTTGCTCCGTTTTCGCCCTTTTTCCCTCTTATTCTTCGTCTTCTTCATCAAGAAGCACCTAAGATAAAAATAGAGGTAAATAGTGTAAATAATACAGTTTATATATTAAAAATATCGTAAAAAAATGAAAATAACATACATAAATATAGTAGAATATGGCACATATCACCCGTATTGCTATTTTTGGTATTTTGATCTATTTTATAATTTTTACAAAGTTTGGGTTATTATGTCATTTTTAAAATTTTTGTTTTTCCAAGGAAATTTCATGAAAATTATTTGCCAAGAAATTTTAATGATGACGAACCCAAGATGGCAACCATGAATATGAAGATGAAGATGGTGGCCTTTTTCTTGTTTTCCTAGAATAGGTCGTTTTTTTATTTCATTGGACAATTTTTTTGCCTGAGCTATATGACAATGGGAATGCATAAAGTCTTGAAAGATTCAAGTCCCAGAGTTAGGTCTAGAAGAATGGTCGAAATGGAGGCAAGTTGGAGTTTCTGGAATTCCTGAACTAGTTTTGTAAGAACTCTATTTTAGTGACCTTAAAGACTTCAAATGAATAAGTGACTCATGAAGATTTTAGAAGACTTTTTGAGATTTCCATAATGGTATCACTCATTTTTATATGAGTTCATTTGGATATCCTATGACCAGTGACATGCTACCTTCGATTTCCAAGATTATACATGTTAGTAAAATGGCCATAACTTCGGTTATAAGAGTCCAATTGAGGTGATTCAAGTTGCATTGAAAATCTAGAGAAAGTTCTACAACTTTGATAAAGACACCAAGAGCCAGTTCGGTCGATGTTAAGGTCAAACAGAGCCTATCGCACAATCTACAGCCTACAACAAGCTTCTACCCAAAATGGATATTTGAAGAGTTAAGTGGCCGAACCAGAAAGAAAAAATGAATAATTGGTCATTTTTTTTTAATCTTGGTCTAATTTTCGGGTTCCTTAATTCCAACACTTGTAATTAACTTTTCTAATGCCTAATTTAGTTTTTTAAACACATCCTAATCACTAGGGTTAGGATGGAGTGAGAGTTTTCCTTTAAATACCCCATTATGCCTCATCTGTAACTAGATTGAGAGATTTCCCTTTGGGGTTTCTAGGATTCTTCAACCTATCTTAGCTTGTTCTCTTAGGGTTTCCTTCCTTAGTGAGTGATCAATTAATGTTTTAGGTTGAAGGTCTATGGGATCAATTGATCATCTTATTTCCTTCTTCAATTAGTCCTAGAAGTTCTAGTTTCTTTCGTTGATTGATTTAGGTCTTCTAATTTGTGTATCTTAGGTTTTAGAGACTTGATTCTCTAGGGTTCTTGTTGGCAAGTTGGGAAAGAGTTCTCCCTCTCGTTGTGGGGTTAATGGAGCTTTGATCTCCAAATGTTTTAGTGGAGTGTGTGAATTACAAAATCTTCAATAAAGGTTCTTCAAGCATGGAGGTGATCTTTGGAAAGTGGTGGAATTAAATTGTAATCAAATTGAGAATTCACATTAACTTGTAGTGGTTTATCGCCTTCTATATATGTTATAACTATTTTAGAAAGTACCACCTTTAGGAAAGAATACATATGTGTTGATTTATATTGCTTTCGTTCCTTTGCTTTTCTCATTGGTCAGATAGGAATAATAAACTAGAAGAAGAAATGTGGTTTTTTCCAATTTATCTATACATCCTATATTAGTACAAAAACTGTCTTATATGTTTCCAATGGATAGACAAGACAAAAAAATGATTTTCTTAAGAAAACTTTTTAATAAGAGGGTAATTTGTTTTTCTCAAAGGGTCTCATCCTTGACACAAAAACTTCTAATTACAAAAAACTGTAAGTTTTAAAATAATGAACGTTTTTGAAGTAAACCCTTATTTTAAAAGATTGAGTGGGAGAGAAACTCCAATGGTCCCGTGGCTTCCATTATTGGTTCAAGTAGCTAGTTAGGACATCCTCGCATCACCTAGTTTGTGGCCCCCACTACCAAGAAAAACTATTTCACCGATCGATTTTATCGACTAACGGGAATAAATCCGTAATTTTTGCATCTTACCGATTGATTACCTACCGAAAGGGATTCAGTACAGTAATATGCAAAAGTTATCGACCGATTGTCTATTCAGTCTGTAATATGCATAAATTACTGACCGAAAGTAATTGTTCCGTAATTTTTTTTGTTTTGGTGATTTATTTTTTTAAAATTTCAAACATATATATATACACATATGTATATGTAAATTTTTTGCTTCGGTGATTTATTTTTTAAAATTTCAAACATAGATATACACATATACATATATGTATATATATTTATATTTATAAATATATACATATATATACTATGTATATATTATATACACATATATATACATGTATATATATAAATATATATACCGACCGAAATTTCTTTTGATAATTCGGTGTAAGTTTGTCATCAGTCGCTAAGTTTTTGCTTTTGGTCGGGAATTTTTGCCAACCAACCTAAATTGGTCATTAATCGGTTAGTAACTTGGTTTTATCAACCGATTATCGACCAAATGGTCAGTCGATAAAATGTTGTTTTTTGTAATGCCCCTGAAAGAAGGGCTCCATAAGCTATTGACTAAGTTGAACTCAATACTAAAACCGTGGGTATGAGTTAGTATCGACTAGCCTATATTGGAGGTTCTAACCTAGCTTGTCCATTGTTTGTATTAGGAAATGATTAAGCTATGTTGGAGTTATGCTTAAGATCTAAGCCATAGGTATTTGGTAAAATAATGGTAAAATATACTCAATATAGATAGCATTAATCTTCCTACGAGGCACTATTGCTCCCCCCATGAGCCAAACTAGTCATTAGGTATTATATTGTTATTACATAGTAAATACGCTAAGGCATTATATTATTGAAATAGAGAAGTAAGGGTAACTCTATTCAGAGATAATATGAAAGAACATTGTTTCCTAAAACACTAATATGTTCATTTTGTGCTTTATTCGCTATTATTCAAACTCTTATATTTAAATATTATAGTAACGTCGGAGGTTCCTTTACATAGAGGGTATTTTTATTAAAGACAAAAATCGAGCTAAATTATGGAGTATTAAAATCTCTATGGTTAGATGCTTCATGTGAGCTTGCATAGAAAAACCTCTTTTAAAGACTTATACCTCTTTTGATAACACGTATGATCATGATCAAGCTCTAGAAGATATTTATGGGCTCAAAGCCATTACCTCTAAGGGACCATTCTTTGAGATTGAGTATAAAATTGAGAAGTCGAAGGAGAAAGTTGCTCTTGAGCTTCATGATAAGAAAAAAAGGGGAAAACTGATTTGCCTGGAGAGTGCTTGAAGTGCATCAAGCAGGATCTTTCTGATAAATCCGACACATTAGTGGCAAAAGCTACTACAGGTATGTTATTTTTCCTTTAGTCTATTACGATCGTTGGATCTTCATATACTTGGATTGTTGATTTCGAAGCCACTAACCATGTTTATAACTCCATGCAGGGGTTCAAGAGGCAAAAGGGACTCCCTAAGGGAGAGCATGGATTGCAAGTTGGAAATGGAGCTTGTGTATGGCCCAAAGTAGTGAGAAATTTATTTACGTATTTTGACAATGTAACTTTTATCTATTTAAAGGGTGTTTTCTATGTGCCAAGTTGCCGACAAAACCTAATTTCAGTTTCTCAATCATTAAGAGATGGTTATACTGTTAATTTCCATAATAATGGCACAATCACTTATAATGGAAAGTTTATTTGTTGTGGCACATGTCATAATAATCTTTATTCTTTACATCCAAATTCACATTAAATTAATGATATAAAATTAGAACAAAGTAACAAAAGGAAGAGAACGTAATCTAATGACTCGTATTTATGGCATCTAAGATTGGGGCACATAAACCCTAGTCCGATTCAGAGGCTAATCCATGATGGGCCTTCAGGTTCGTTACAAATAGAGAAATGGCCTCAATGCAAATCGTGAATAGGGAAAATGAACAAAAGACCAATCAACCAAAAGGCACATGGAGCCAAAGAAATACTTGACCTAATTCATACTGATGTTTTTAGTTGTTGACTACACCAAATAGAGGTGGATACAATACTTCATCACATTTACTGATGATTGTTCTCACTATGTTTATGTTTACTTAACAAGGTGCAAGTCTGACTCTTTTGAGAAATTCAAGGAGTTTAAGGCTGAAATGGAGAGTCAAACAAGTAGACTGACCAAAGCAATGAGATCAGGTCGTGATGGAGATTATCTATCCAGTGAATTTAAATACCACTTGTTACGTCAAGAGATTGTATGCCGATTTACTGCACCTGATTTCCCCACAAAATAGTGTAGTAGAAAGAAGGAATAGGACGTTGTTAGAAATAGTAAGGAGTATGATGGCACATTCTTCACTCTCAGTTTTTCTTTTTCTTTTTTTGGGTTAGGCCTAGATACAGTGGCATGTATTCTCAACCTAGTCCCTTCAAGTTAGTACCTCTGACACCCCATGAAATGTTGGCTGGATGCAACCCCAATCTAAGCCACCTCAAAATATGGGGTTGTTATATCTTGACCAAAAGGAAGCAAGCTTGAACTAAGGTATGAGATATGCTATTTTGTTGGGTATACGAAAGCTACTAGAGGTAGTTGCTTTTATCTTCCAAGTGAACAAAAGGTGATTGTTAGCACAAATTCTAAGTACTTGGAAGATGATCAAAATTCATCCTCTAGGTGTTCTAAACAAGTGGATCTAGAAGTAAGAGAATCTAATTCTCATACTTCAAATCCAATAGAAGTATTGGATGATATTACTGTCTAGCATGATGATCCTAGAGAGCTACGTCGTAGTGGGAGGGTTTCTCGCGTTCTAGAAAGATGGACTGGAGAAGCTTTGGAACTTATCTAAGATCATGAGGAATAAGATTCTAGTAGGTATGATGAAGCGGTCACAGATATTGATGCACAATTTTGGCACAAAGCTATGAAAACCGAAATAGATTCAATACATATGAATCAAGTCTGGGATCTTGCCGTCACACCCAAAGAGATCAAACCCATAGGATGCAAGTGAGTTTACAAGAGAAAAAAAGAGTGAAACGTTTAACACAAGGTTGGTTGCAAAAGGATACACTAAAAAAGAAGGAGTCGATTATGAGGAAACATTTTCACCGGTAGCCATGCTTAAATCAATTCGCACACTTCTTGCTATCGCATGCCATTACGACTACGAGATATGGCAAATGGATGTTAAGACTGTCTTCTTAAATGGCAATCTTATCAAAACATCTTTATGGAGCGGCCATATGGTTTTATTGCAAAAGGCCTAGAAAACTTGGTATGTAAGCTTAAAAATTTCATCTAAGGACTCAAGTAAGCATCAAGGTCACAAAAGTTACGTTTTGATGAATATTAAAGCATGTGGATTTATTCAAAACATAGATAAGCCATGTGTTTATAAAAGACTGGATGGTATAAACATATCATTGCTAGTACTTTAAGTGGATGACACTCTACTCATTGGCAATGATGTAGGGACATTGTCATCAATAAAGGTTTTGTTGTAAACACATTTTCATATGAAAGATTTGGGAGATGCTTCTTATGTACTTGGCATTAAGGTTCTTAGAAATAGGAGCTTTAGGATGCTAGGACTCTCCCAGGCTTCTTATGTTGACAAGATATTGTCAAATTACAGGATAGACCAGTGTAAAGGAGCTCTTACTCCCTTCAGGCTTGATCTAGCCCTATCTTCTAAAATGTATCCTTGGACACGAGAAGAAAAAGAGAGAATAAGTAAGATTCCTTATACTTCGACTGAGGAAGACTTATCTAAGCTATGCTTTGTAAAAGGCCGATATGTGCTTTGCCATTGGCATGTTAGCTGACATCAGTCAGACTCCAAGAAAGCTCATCGGCAAGTTGTTAAGCATATTTTCAAGTATCTGAAAAGAACTAGAGATTACATGCTTGTTTATAAGGTCGATTACTTAATCCCTTCGGCTACACGAGCTTTGATTTCTAGGCTAAGAAAGAAGAGAGGAAATCCATTTATGGATATGCCTTCACTTTGTTTGGAGGGGCTATTTCATGGAGAAGTATCAAGCAATCTTGTATTGCTGATTCTACCATGGAATCAGAGTATGTAGCAGCATCCGAAGCATCCAAAGAGGTAGTTTGGCTCCACAAGTTCCTTATGGAACTAGGTATAAGGCCTGATATGGCCAAACCACTTGCCATGTTTTGTGACAATAGTAGAGAACCTAAAAACCATAAGAAGGGCAAGCACATCGAGAGAAAGTATTACCTCATTCGGGATTTCATTCAAAAAGAGGAGATAGTGGTGGAGCAGATTCCTTCCGAGAAGAATCTTGCAGATCCATTCACAAAGCCTTTAGCAGGGAAGGTGTTCAAGCAGCACTTAGATGCTATAGGTGTTAGACTCTTCATAGAGTAGTCTCATTTGTGCAAGTGGGAGTTTGTTAGGATTTATGCAAAATAGACTACCCTATTATGTAATATTTGAATATTAATTATAAAGTGTATTTTTTATATAAGGCTTTGAGTTTGAATACATATATGCTTACATAAGGTCTACGTATGTTAAGTAGATAGTCCACATGACGTGTCATGCTTGACAGAAAGGTGTGGGGCTTGCAGGTGAAGAAGGATTTCCCATCACTTGTCAAGCACATCATCTCTATCAGGGATAAGATCATTGAAGCTAAGGGTTCATTCCAAATGTCATTGGTCTCCTATCTTCTTGGGCTTCTTGGAGGTTCTTTAGACACATCACTTGCTTATGATTTCTTTAGGCCCATGGGACAAAGAAAGATCTGGCATAAAGTTGTTTGAAATTCTATTAACCCGCCAAAGTTTTCTTTTACACTTTGGCTTGTTGTTATGTGACGACTTTCTACGATGGATAGACTTTCTTTCTTGCAGGTTGATCAGACTTGCAAGCTTTGCAACTAGATGGAAGAGACACACTTACACCTATTCTATGGTTGTCCCTTTGCTAAAGAGGTTTGGAGGCACATTAGAAATAGTCAGGACTCAAGAGGAACATGCCTACTATTTATATGAGTCTTAAATGGCTTTTGACGGGAAAGCAGGGGATCTACATGGAAGTGCAAATGGAGGAAGGTTTGTTTTGCTGCCACTTTGTACTATCTTGGGCAATATAGAAATAAAGTCATTTTTTAGCTTTATGATCTTGATTGTATGCATATTGTAAACAAGATCAAAATACAGGCATACAAGGCTGTCTATGCCTCGTATCCCCATATTTTGACTTGATTTTATGATGTATTTTGGTATATTTTGATCACCATGGGTAATCCCGCACACGTTACGTATCTTATGATTACTTTGTTTCTTGTGGATTGTCGCGGGTATGCCTGCGAGTATTTGTACATAAACCTCTTTTGATCTATACTACATTTACTTTTAGATAAAAAAAAGGTGGGCTATTGTTACTTACTTTACAAGAAATATTTTGTTGTAGCTAAGTGATAAAGTTACGCATACCATTAGGCTAAAGGTCATTACATGGAATTTTCCTAAATGGATTACTTATGTTTGGTTAATGAGTATCTTCCTCATGACTGACTGTGTAAGTTTGTTTAGAGCATATAGACTAAACCCTGTGATATTAATTTCTGGAAAGTACTATAAAGGAAGAGAAACTAAAAGTTCACATGCTAGTGCGTGGGCGAATTGCTTATAGTATTCAAATTAGTTGGCAGTCTAGCAAAGCCAGGAATGTTCTACTTTTTGTATACTATGGGAGAAGAACACTACTAATAGGATTAGTATACTCTGTATTCTTGGTAAATGAATTTAGTTAGCCAAGACGGACTTGCGTGTTTGCTTCTATGAGAATCACCCTCTTGTGATTTTCTTGTTAATCTAGAACCAAGGCCTTGGAATTTATATCTCTTATGTTTGCTTAAGGGTAGCTCCCTGAAAGCGAAAACATTAAAGAATTCAGATTAGCAGACTAGAGGTCTAAGAATGGTAAATGTCATTGAGAAAGATGTTAGTACATTATTCCTATACTCAATGATGGGTGCAAACATAGATAGACAATATCGTCATTACACCTATAAGTCAAAGACACTGTAATACGCAAGTTTGTTTTGGGGCTGATATTTGTATATGGTGATGATTGGAAATATTTAAAATGAAACTGCTGATATTATTATAGAAAGGCATTTTGGTCATTCTATTTAACCCGTGATAAAAATAGTCTTTTGGTCCCCTAAGTAGCTCAAGCGACCTAAGTGATTATTTAATCACTACCTTATTATTAATTAACTAAGTTAAAGGACCAAGTAACTAATTTAAGAAGAGAATATAATTAATTGGGCCTTATAAATATTGTTATTAATTGGGCTAGGTAATTAATTAATTGGGTAATATAATTAATTGAAATTTAATTATAAGGCCCAAAGATTAATTATGGAGTTATAGAAATTGGGCCTAACCTGGACTTTATTCAAGACAAAGCTCAAGCCCAAGAATATTCAAGAGTGGCCGAAATCCAAAGAATATTAGCCTTAGGGTTGCTGGCCACCTCTTCCCCTTTTAGGGAAATTGTGAGTCTTGTAAATGTGATAGAATTCTTTTTAGGAAGTATACCATTTAATTAGGGTTAATGCTTCAATAAATGATTCTTCAAGATCACATACAATATTTAATTTCCTTGTCTTGCAAGACTTCCTAATTCACTTTAGGAAGGAATTAGTCTTGCACTCCAAGACCAAGTAGTTGAAAATATTAGAAAATAAACCCTTGGGATTTTCGGCCAAGCCTAACACAATTCCACTGTGGAATTTCGGCCAACTCTCTCTCCAACTCTTGGATAATTCTCTTCTTCTTTTCATTATTCTCTCAAAGAATAGTTCCTTGAGTTCTCACTAAACTACTTTTGAAAGGTTAGAGGATACTTAGGAAGACTAATTGCTTTGTGTAAGTTTATGATAAGAAACCAACATTTGCAATTGATTGAACCGGAGCTAAATGAGGGTCTTCAAGGAAAAGAAGTGGAGCAAGTTCTCCAATCCTCCATTCTGCTATCACAATACGGAAGATTTTTAAAAACCAGAATGATAAGTATGCCAAACCATCTCAATCCTTTTCGCTTTCACAGCGCTGCGAGGTACATTGTTCCTTCACTTGTTAGTTTGAATGTCTCATGCATGTTGTCATAGATACATCAAATTAATTCATATACTCTCCCTAAAGATATAGTTAGGGCAAGCTAGGCTCCTTAAAAATAATCTGCTAAACACAAGTAATAGGTTTAGTGGAAAATTTGTTTGTGAGTTTAAATAAATTAAATAAGTAACTAAAATAAGTTTAATTCAACTAGAAAATTAGATTAACCACTTAAGAAATCAAGGGGAAAATATGCTAAAATGACACATGCAATTGATTACGTTTTACAGAACCTATCATTTATTATTATTGATTGATGAACAATTGATTTTAAAACTCTTTTGAGCAATGCAAACTCCTATCCTTATAGATTAGGTTAATTTTATTCAACACTACAAATTAATCATAACCAAATTAACTAATCAAACCAACAAGCGTGTATAATATTAATTAAATTACCTAACAACATAAGGCATCACCAATATCAAGTCGCATATAACCATGAGCTTCAATCATATGCTACTTGAATTATGCAATTCCCTATTGATTTAATCAAGTCAAAGCTAAAACCTTTTCAAATCAATAACCGGTGCTCATGGGTATTTATTATGGAATTAACAAAGCCTAACAATTTAACTATGTGAACTAATTAGCGTGGCCAATCTTAATTAATTCAACATATTCAATAGGAAAGATATCAGAAAATTTAATAAGTACTCACAATCAATATTGAAAAGCAGAATTAAAGAGTGAATCTTTAACATAAAAGATCTCAAAATCCTATAAAAACATAAATTAATCCATGACCTGGCTAACTAGAAGAGTCTACTCTATAATCATGGTAAAAACCAAGAAAGATTAAGTCAGAAGAGAAAAATCAATGACTAACAAGTCTAAACTTGATCTTCTCTGTGTTATTATGCTCTTTTTTTATGCTGAAAACCTTGAAGTTTCGTGTCCGAGACACCTCAAGATCCTCTTTAATGTTTCTCTTAAGCTCCCTTTAAATAGGCCTCCAAAATCCCTAATTTGCACCAGAAATTTCTATTCTGCCGATTTGTACACCTTGTTGCAAAGGATATACAACATCATGTGCATTGCATAGGGAAAACCGATTACAACAATTCTTCACACCTTCCTATACATGATGCACAACATCCAGTGCAAATCCTAAATTTGAATTTCTTCACTTTTTTCTATCTTTTAAACTATAACATCCACTCATTTCGATTCCAAGTACTTAAAAGCGCCTAATAACAAAAAATGTGTAAATTCTGTACCAATATAACACAAATGCATTAAAAGACTAAGTATAAGGGGTGTAAAAATATAATATTTTCACACTTAACAATGTCTGTGTTGCTTTGAGATTTATTTGTAGTTTTATTTGATATGTGTAAGTGAAGTTTCGGGCAATTTGCAAATGGTTTCACAAGCTTTCTTTATTCTTTTTTTTTTTGGGAGAGTAATTTGGATTTTGTTGATAGTAAGAAAAAAGTGCTTTTTAGAAATTTTCAATTTTTGAAAGCTTATAATACTTATAGATCATATGAATTGATGGGCTTAAATTTCTGAATACTGTATGAAAAGGTATAACTCTTTAAATTTACTTTTATGGATCATAGAATTAGCTTTGTTGTTTAGTATTTGGTTTTTAATTGAAATATTGGAATCTTGTAGAAGCCTAAACTTCAATATGTAATTCTTGAAAGGTTATAGTTGATATATTCATTTCACAAAATAATACTACCTTCGTTTTCATATTATAATTAACTTTGGATATTCACATAGATTTAAAAAACTTGAAAAATCAATGTATTTTTTAGAATAAAATACCTCTAATGCCCTTATCTTCAAAAATAAAAAATTAAATTAGGAAAAATAGATTTGTGAAAATAAGTGGAATATGGATTAGATTAGTGATAGAATATTAAAAATAGTGCGAAAGGTTTAAAAGCTAACTAAAAGATATTTTGAACCTAGCAAAAATCAAAAAAAAAAAAAAATTAGAAGATATTTTGAATAAGGTGATGGATAGTAATTACTAAATAATGGGAGCTTAAGTTAATAGAGATATTATTGAAAAATAAAACTTTAAAAAGGGAAAGTTCCCTATAATATAAAACACAAAATATGGCAATAATTCCTTATAATTTGAAATGGAGATAGTACTATTTTAATTAATAGATATGACTCTAATATGACCTGCTGACATCTCAAGGGAAACTCGAGCATATATGCTAGTAATTTATTAGCATATATTAGGTATGCCTTCATGGACGGAACCGTATGTGAGTGGATAAGGGTGTCAGTCACCCTCTAAGTTTTTAAAATTATTTTTGAAAATAGAAATAGTTATAAGAGAAAATCACCAAAATTTCTTAAAAACAATTTATACTAACCATAAACATTTATTCATTTAATTTATAGGCAAATAAAATTTCGGATTGATTGATTCTATAAAATTAGTGAATACAAAATGGAAGATGGCATGCCTAATGCATTTGTCACTGGCCATAGGAGTATTTTTGTTCATTTATGAAATATAATCGTCAATTCAAATTAGTTTCAAGTCCCTACAACACCCCGACCCACATGTTTAGGAATTTCACTATTTCATTTTTTTTTTGCTTTTGAGTTGAGTCGGGTTAGTTCAGAGACTTGAAACTAATTTGAATTGATTGTTACATTTCATGAATGGATAAAAGTGCCCCCTATGCTATGTGACATGTGTGTTAGGTATGTCATCTTCTGCCTGTATTCACTATTTTAATTTTATTTTTGAAGAGTATTGTGTATTTACTAATCTGATAGAATCAGCTAATCGAAAATTGTATTTGGGTATAAATTAAACAAATATATGTTTGTGTGTAAAAAGATAAAAGCATAAATTGTTTGTAGGCAATTAGGATGATTTTCTTTAGTTATAAATATATTTCAATTAGGGGTATTATTGAAAAAAATTTGAAAAAGGAAAGTTCCTTATAATATAAAACACAAAATATGACAATGATTCCTTATAATATGACGGAGGTAGTACTATTTTAAAGATCTGTAGATTTGTAGAGAGCAATTTTTAGTAAAACAACACACCTCACACACACACACATATATATATTGAAGAAGTTAAGAATGTCCGAAATGAAAAGTCGTGATTTCCATGTGTTTTTGGAGAGATTGATTCCTATTGCTCTTAAAGAGATACTTTCCAACAAGGTCTGGAGTGCCTTTGCAGAATTGAGTATGTTTTATAGGGACTTATGTTCTCCTCAATTAAGTGGCGCGCACATGCGTGAATTGGTGAGTAATATTGTTGTGTTGTTGTGGAAGTTAGAAAGGATTTTTCCTCTTTTGTTCTTTGATGTCATGGAGCATTTAATGGTTCACTTGCTGTATGAGGCTGGAGTATGTGATCCTCTTCAGTACAGATGATGTATCCGTTCAAGAGGTACTTGAACCATCTAAAGAAGAAAATTAAGAATAAGGGTAGCTTTGAGGGATTGATTTGCAACGCTTATTCAGCTGAAGAGGCTGCCACGTTTTATAGCTACTACGTTGAACCTCATGTATCAACCAAGGCAAGGGATCCACCAAGAAATGATGAGTCGACTATTTTGAGAATCGGTTTTGTCAATTTGTAATGGACAAGGAAGGGCATATTGTAAGTCAACGATAATATTTTTGGATGACAAAGAATATAAGGCGACAACAAACTACATTATATTGAACTGCAATGGAGTGGAACCTTACATTAAGTAAGTTAGTCTTATTATTTATTATATAACAAGATATTTACTTATTAGTGAAATTGTGTGATTAATTAATTACTTGTAGGAAGTATACAACATAATTGAGGATCCGTTTTCCAAGTTTAACAGAAAGTGACATACATACGAGAATCAGGGAGGGGTTTTCATTGTGGTTTAGGCAAGAAGTGAGTTGAAAGTTACATTAATTTTCATAATATAAGTTTAATTTTGTATAAATTAAACAAATATTCATTCCTTCATTCAGATGATGAATCCCAAGAATGCAAGCAATAGCGAATGCTTTAAGAATTTATCATGGGGTCCATCTAAACTTGTGAAATAGTGTAATCGGTATTTTGTTAACGGGTTTAGGCTTCATACACAAGAACAAGGTTTCGATAGTCTTACATATAACTATGGTGTGCGGATAAAAGGTGACTATCATGGAATTTTAATTGAGATCCTTGAAGTTGGATTCCTAGGAATAAAAAGTCAAAAGGTCGTGATTTTTAAGTATGATTGGTTTGATTCATCTTTACATCGAGGTCTCAAGATTCATGATAAATATAAACTTGTGGAGTTTCACATTAAAAGAAAATATGCGGGGGTATGATCCTTTCATTTTATCCTAACAGGCCAAACAAATGAGTTACGTCTCATACCCTACTACCAAACAATAAAAAAACGATTGGTGGGTTGTAATAAAATTAAAACCTCGTATTTTAGAGGTACATCTAGTAGACGTTCCATTCCAAGATGAAAAAACCTTAGGGGGGGAGTGATTAAAGTTTTCGGCTAATTTAAAAAACTTTTGTTCAAGAAAAAGAAATAGAAACTCCGATTTTGTTTGAAGAAGAATTTAATAACTCTTTTTAATAAAATTTCTAACCAAACAAAATCTCTTTTATAAACAAGGATCAAGTAATAAACATAGAGAATGAGCAAAATACAAAAGAGAGAGAGAGAGAGACAAAGGAGTAATAGTGGTTCACTCTCTTAGTAGAGCTACATCCACTAACTTGAGATTAACTCAAGGATTTCACAAATTCACTAGTCACAAGTTTTTATACAATACCATAATGAGGATCACCCTTCAAGGGTGTTGCATACAAACCTCAAAGCTCACAAAGCAATACAAGATGACAAAGTATCAGAGGATCACCGAAAGGTTTTTTCACAAAACCTTTTATCACAATTTAAGATAAAAGAGTAGAGATGGAACAATATTACCAAGGAAGCTTGATAAGTAAAATATGCAATTTTTTCCAATGCTCCTACAAGCTTCCTTTACTCCTTTGAAATATGATAAAAAAATGCAGCTCCAAGGATTTTTCTTTTTGTTTTAATATGATAAAAAAGGTTGAAAATGCGCTCTTTAATGCTCTTGAAAGTGTTCTTAAAAGTTCTTCAACTACTGCTCATTTATGGCTGATTAACAGTCCTTTTATATGTGAAAGTAAAAAAACTAGCCATTACTGTCAGCAGTAACAGTCATTTTTTTACAGTAAAAACAGAAACCGGATGACCGGTTTTAAAAAGTGGACGTTTGATTTTCTTGAAGAACAGAAAATCAGATGATCGATTTTCTAGAAGAGTAAAAATAAGAAGACCAATTTTTTTTATACTTAGGAAATTTTCGGACATCCAATTTAAAAATTGGATGACTGATATTTTGTGAGACCATAAAATCACACGTCCGATTTTCTAGAAAATCGAATGACCCTTTTTTTTTTTTTTACTTAAGAAACTTGGGACAACCGATTTTCCTATAAAACACAGATTTTCCTTCACTTTCAAAATATATTTCTTGAAGTAACAACTTTAAAAACATGTAACACTTTTAAATCATCAAAGCTTTATCAAGAGCACTTAGTTTTTCAAGGATAATTTCTCAAAAAATATTTCTTCTAAGGAGCTAACATACTTGATCAAAAATCAATGAAACAAGTTAGAGAGTTTTACATAAATACGTTACAAAGCTATCCTTAACCATTCATCTTGTCTTCAGGGTCTTTAACTTGATCACTTTATCTTCATAAAGTCTTGTAGTCTTCAGTGATCTTTTGCTTCTTCGTAGATTACCCTTGAGACTCCTCTTGTGCATCTTTTGTTCTTCTTATAAAAAGATTTCTATTTTCACAAAGCACAAGTTAATCATAATGAAAACATTACAAATATGCCCTTAGGGATTACACAAGAGGATGTTGATATTGATGAGACCTCAAGGATAGACGTTAAATGTTCAAGACATTGGAACTCTCGTTCATGACTCGAGCAAGTTAGAATCGATAGAGATTCGGGGAAAAATAGCATTGAAGATGAAGATGACAATAATGAAGATGAAGAAGAGGTCGAATGTTAGTCCAATGATAAAGAGGAAGAGTTTTAATCGAAGTCGGATTCCAAAACGTAGAATGTTTAATTGGTAACTTTTTTTATTCAAACCTAAATTGTTTAAGTAACTTGTTAGTTTCTTTTTCTCTTAAGTTATGTTTAAGTAACTTTTATTTTAAATAGCATTGTTTGTTTCTTTTTTCCTTTACCTGAGTTTAAGTTACTTTATTTCTAAATGACTTATTTGTTTCTTTTTACTGTTATGTAATTTTAAATAACTTTCTTTTTAAGTAATTTTCTAAAGTTGTTTTATCTTTTATATTACAGATGGTACGTGGGAGTAAGAAGAAAAGGGCTTATCCAGAGACTTCTTCTGACATCGTCTTCTATTCCTATGGGGACGTCTGCTTCTCCAACTACGACGTCTATACCTCCAACGACCTTGACTCCATTTCCATAGTTGTCGTACTCAAGTCCAGCACCCATTTTTACTCCTTCTTCTTCATCATCTGATGGGGGGACGTCATTGAAGCCTGCCCCTTCATCATCAGCACGTCCACTGGTACCACCTGTGCAGGATGCAGTTGTCTCTCGCATTCTTATCTTACCGACCACTGACAGGTACATGTTGTAGCCAAAATATATCATTATATGACATGTATACAAACAAGAGTTCAAATAGATCATTTACGGTATGAGAGGATGTTAGATATTCCTTTATGAGTATGGAATTTCTTATGAAATTGTTGTCTCCAAACTTTATGTGGGAGCCCGAACTTTTAAACTTTGTTACAAATTGAATTACTCTGTGTTGTTGTTTTCTGTGCCTAGGAATTTTTTATTTCATAAGGGAAACTCTGTCAAAATATTTTCAAAACTTAAACTATTTCGAATGTTAAACTCTTACATTTTGTTTTGCGATTTGATTAGATTTGGTTAATTAAATGTCACTTTTTTTCTTTAACATTTGCGTAGCTTTAACAAGCAATCGGCTTGTACAAAGACGATCACTGAAATCATGAAGCAACACTTTATTGAGGCTCATGCAAGTTTAGGGAAGATCCCGGACATAATGAAGAACATGTAGTGTACAGAAATCAGGGTAAGTGTTTAAATAACTGTCAGTATAGGAACTTTTAAATATATAAGCTTATATTCATTAACAAAGTATGTGTTGTTGCAGAAAAGGTATCGATGGGACCCTTTGCATAAGCATGCCATACCGGAATTTCTGGAGAAACGAGTGTCATTACGCTACAAGGACTTGATGTACGAGGTTCGAGCAGATGGGTATCAGCCCGATGGATGACTACCGCACAGTACACGAGTCTCTGTGATGTATGGAACTCAGATGCTTTTAGGAAGAAGTGGGAGGTGGCACAGAGGAACGGTCTGCAGAGGCATGATCGCCAGGGGCCTGGCAAGCACACCGACGAGTTTAGGTCATTCATTGAGTGGGTAAGTCAATTACATCTTTTCCATATTTAATTATTAATTTTTTTTTTACTTACAAACATATTCTTTTATGACTTACTGTTCTTTCTAACTTGATATTTGAAATCTCATTTATCCTTTAAATGTTTGCAGTAGGAGAAAATGGGTGAGGCGTTTACACAATCAGAGTTGTACGTCCTACTACATCAGTAAAAGGGACAGTGGGTTGACACGCGGTCCGACGAATTTTAGGTAAGGTTATTAATATTTTTAGTTTAATGTTATATTGTCGTTCATTAATCTTTTGTATATTACTTAACAATAACTTATTGGTGTCTTTCTTGTAGGTGAAATATTAGGAGCTAAAGGCGAAAGTGGAACGCGGAACTCCATTTGGGCCCCCTTTCCCCGTTTCAATTTTAGGATTTTATGATTTTTAACTTTAAATATTTAAATGGGTTTGTTTTTGTTGATGTATTTTGGTTTGCTATTGTGCCAGTGTGTGGATACGGCATCTTCGACCTCTGTTTGTTTAGCCGTTGTTGTGGTTCTAAAATTTACTTTTATAGCAGTAATATAATATTTTGGATGGCTTGGAGTTAAGGTTCAAAGGATTGTGTTTTTGTCGTGCTTGCTTGGGAGTTGTTATATCTTGCACCTAACTGTACAATGTTATTATACCCTGAATTCTGATACTACGTATACTCACATGAGTTTTATGTCTAGTTCCATGGAAATATTATACAAGTTCCATAGTTTTATTGTGATGGGGTTCCAAGAGTTCTGTATTCGAATTCTACGAAAATATTATGGAAGTTCCATAGAAATAGAATGTATGTTTCATGATTTTCATTTTTTTTCTTTTTGGACTCCAATGCTTTTGGGTTCATATATCTTTTCCCTATATTTTGGAAAATTAAATATTTGATAATTATAAAGATTAGTAGACTAAAAATATAATATCACCAAATCATTTTAAAAAAAAATATATATATATATATAAAATTATTCAATCATGGAACGCTCATAATATATAACTTCATCATCCACATATATTGAAAACTAAAAATACACAACTTAATATTTCATGGACTGTTACATATGTAATTATGGAACTATAATTATAGAAACATAAAACTCAAGCAATTGACATGGAACTCCGGCAACATATAACTTTAACAACAAAAAAAAAACTGTCAATCACATGGGAAAAATTATTCTTCTATCTTACTCATCTCTTCCAACGACGATTTTCCACATTCTTCCGTAGATTTACCTTACACAATTCAATGAATAAGATAAAAAAAACGATAATATGTAAAAATGCAGAGAAACTAAAAAATTGTTGTCATCGATCAAACAAGATAAAAACAGAACTGCTTCTACCATTGGAACATGCTACCGCCATTGGAATGCCGCTATGCAATCGTTAGAATCGTTTTTGAAAAAAAAAAACTATTTTTTTTAAAAGAGTGGTCGATCTCGGTTGTTGCTACTACTACAAGTGAAACAAAACCTTTACTAATACATAGCAAAACGATGCATTTTTAATAATAGGATGCATAATGCAAGGTGCACAAACGTGCAAGATATAATTTGCAGTTGGGGCTTCGACTATTTCAGTATTCTTCTCCTTGTTTCTAGCTTGGTGGCTGATGACAATGAACTGCACATGTTCTCGTCAGTGATGGTGTGATGGGTCTGCTTCGTGGTAAGAGGCAACGACTGGCTAGGCCGAGATGGTGACTGTGAATGGTGTACCCCTCCTTAATGTTGTTCTTAAGAGTGTCATGGTGGTGGCTAGTTGTCTCTGCCAGAGTTGTAGTGGACTGGAAAGAGGGGGCTTGACAAAAATCCTTGCGGATTTGGTCATTAATTTGCTAGGTTCCTTGGAGACGGCAGCGACAATTAACGTCTCCTACTTTAGCTTTATTAGAGGTTGCCCTAGGTTGTTTAGGCCCACTCAGTTCTCTTTAGGCTAGTCATGTTTGGACTAGCTTTGGGAGTTCCATTAGGGCTTAGACTTTTTCATGTTTAGTTGGCTAGCTTATTTTCTAAGATTATATGATTAGTCGGACTACTATGAACTTGTTAATTGCCCAGTTAATGTCCTTTTACATAGATCTATGTTAAGACAAGTCATTCTAAGAATAGTTTTAAGACTTTGTTCAAAAAAATAATAATTGAAGAATAGTAATGACTAAATCTAAAGAAAAATATATTTGAGAATGCTCCAAAATGAAATAAACAAATTTTGAACTTTTTTATGAGAATAACTCTTCACAAAAGATTCTACAACTTTTACTTTTAAATCTAAAATCTCCTGATGTTTTACTTTTTTGTCAATTGAGGATATTAACTTTTATTAGAACAAAAAAAAACTCTTAAAGTTAGGATTCTTTTGGTCCAGGATGTAAACTTTTCTTGACAAAAATCTTAAGGCATTGTTTGGTTCAAAGATTTTGGTGAAGAAAAATAAAAGAGAGAAAAGGAAAATGAAATTCTTAGAAAACTAAAATCCGTACATTATTTGGTTAACTTAGGAAATAGAATTTCTCTTGTTTGGTATGTGAACTTTGAGATGGAAACGGAAAAAGGAAATGATGAAAAAGAACGTATTGCATGTTCCAAATACATTCTAACAAGTTAGTTTGACAAAAATTATATTAATTTACAAACAAATCAATCAAAATATGTCCAATTATGGCATGTGATATATGATTCCTATGAAGCTAATGACAAGAGAAAGTCGAGACTTCCTCTAAAGACATAGACAAAAAATATTTGATGCCATGAAACAAAAGAAGATTTTGAAATCTCAAAAGAAATCGAAATTTGAGAAGAAGAAAAAGGACATATAGAAGCCCAATGGTGAAGAAGGAAAGAAGCACGTAAAATTCAGAACGTCAAAAACAGTTAATGCTAACTTAATTACGTAGTACCAATCTCAAACACTCATACATAAACACTTGTTTCATTATTTAAATGAAAAAGTCGAGTATAAAAATAATTTAATAAAAAATTAAGTATTATAGGAGCAAAGATATGTATTTTGAGTTAACTAGAAAATATTAATATTTTGATGAATAAAACGAAGAAAAAAGAACAGAGAGGAAAAAATAAAAGAGAAAAAAAGAAAAAAGAAACAGAGAAAAAGCACTGCGATCGTTTTTTGTGAGGGAAAAAACGGCGATCATCGTGAGCAAAACTATAAAATAAAAGTAAGTTAAGAATATTAAAAACCTTATTTTTTTTATATTAAAAAAAAAAACCTCCATTGAAAATAGATAATCATGATTTTCCTTCAATTTTTCCTTTTCCTCACCAAATATGAGGAAAGTATTTTCCTTCAATTTGAATTGAGCTATTCCTTAGAGTTTCCTTTAGTCTAATTGCCATAATATTTTTCTTAGTAACCAATCAAGGGAAAATATTTTCTAAAGAAAAGTATTTTCTTTTTCACACTAAAATCCATTAATTAGACGGGGGCTAAAGTTGGACATGTTTTTTCAATTGAAGACCTAATTCTTTTTCCTTTTTTCTTTAAGAAACACCTAAACCCACAATATCATTTATCTTTCAATGTAGTACAAGTCATTATAATTTTATAAGTTAAGTACATTTTTCCTCTCGAAGTTTGTCAAAACTACTATTTATCTCTCTATTTTGTATATATTACAAATACATCTTTATCGTTTGCATATTTATAACTAATTAATCCGTTACTAATTTAGTAAAAAAAATATTAGCAAAATATAACAATTTGATAGCAAAAAGTTTAATGTTTTTCTAAAATATTATTTCAAGTGTCCAATACTTATTCCCTACCATATTTTAAGACCATAATACGATTGCTAAATTTTTTTTATTGCTCTAATTTCTATAATGAAGGATATTTTTGTGTTAATATATGATAATAAACACGAAGAAAACTCGCAAAATGATATTTTAGAAAGATTTTAAACTTTTTACCAGAATCATTCTTTTTTGATAAAATTTTTTTAATTGAAATTAGTAGTAGGGACTAATAATTTATAAAAATATAAATGATAAGAATGTAATTGCCATTTATACAAAATAGAAGGATAAAATTGTAGTTTGGACAAACCTTAAAGAGGAAAATATAAATAACCCTAATTTTATTTATGTTCTAGTTTCTCCGTATTTCTCCTTCAACTATCTAAAATTTCTCCACAGTCATCTATTTATTATGAATTAAATAATATTTGTGAATGTCCATAAGAGATAAGATATCTCCTGAAAAAATAAATATTATGAAGATATAGACATCCTAAATATATAGATATAGATATTCTTAAGATAGATATCTTGAAGAGATATAATCTAATTAAGAAATAATGATAGAGTTTTAATCTTATATTAGATATGATAGAATCTATCTCCCTTTTCCATCTCTATCCCTTGTATCCCCTAAGCACTATAAATAGGGTCATTGGCCTTAAGTTGTAGTTACACCTCAAAGAGAAAACAATTAAGTTCTATACTTTTCTTTCTACTCTTCTTTGTCTTCTTTTCTTCTCTATATATTCTTCTAGTTATTCTTTCTATTTCTATTCTCTATTTCTTTATACTTTATATTTTATATCGATTGTTCTATTGAGCAGATAATGTTGCACCAACAAGTTTCACAATACGTTATCAGCACAAGACTCTACCATGAGACTAAGGAATTTTGTAGTAGTGTTGCTGTGCTGAAAAAAGGCAGAGAGAGGTACTTTTTAATAATATCTCGATTATAAAACTTGAGCTTTTGGCTCATGATATTTTTAGGAAAAAATCATACTTTTGTCTTGTAATTATTTATGCAAATTCATCTAAATATATAATGGGTCTAGAAGACATTATTAAAAAAATATATTTAGATGAAAGTGTCTTAAAGACACAATTAATAGAACTACAGCATCAAAGCTTTAGACCAACTATGAAACCACGAGAAGTTGATTGTTATACAATTTACAATCAACTATGCAATCAACAGAAGTTGGTTATTATACAAACACAAGTTGTGTGTGGTTATACTTGTGGCTAAAAGCTTTATGTTTATTAGTAGCATACTTCTATCACATTTAGAATTTCTCCTAAATCAAAATCTATGGAGAAAATATTATTAATAGTGATAGAGAAAATATTTTATAATATCTCAAATATACTCCTGCAGTAGCAGTATTGAGAAAATTATTTTTGAGCATTTTATGAAATTATTCTCACATCTTCTTGAGACTAAACAGAAATTGAGTCATTGATGAAAGTGATACTAGTGACTAATTGTTTTATGACATTCCCTGAAGTGATGCATTAAACTTATAATTTATTTATAAAATATATTTTGGTCATGACCATAAATATAGTATAAATATTACTTATACTTATTACAATAACTCAACGAACTCTCAATATATAGATTTTCACCAGAAGTGAAAATAGTGAGAAATAGAAAGATGATAGATTGCAACACTTTGTAAAATAGTTGTCAATGCGAATACTTTCGTATCTGAAGTACACTTTTTAAATTGTTGTTAAGCATCATCTAAGAAGGGATATGAAAATTTTGTTTACTTTCCAAAATTATGATATTGATATTAGTGATGCTATTAGTAATGACATGAAAATGGCACATGCAAATGATGCCAAATTATTATAAAAAAAATATCCAGATGATCTTTCTTAACATCTTTTATTGGTGTTAAATATTTTAAAGTATCAAATTATTTTCTATGTATTTCTTGTTTTAGAGTTTAATATTAGTATTTTATATTTTATAATGGTGAGATAAAATATCTCTCATTATAGTGCATGAGGACATATTGCATAAGTCCAAAAATATTAATGGTAGTACAAAGTTAAACTCCAGAAGGGTTAAATAATTAAAGACTCCAAAAGTGTTAGTGTTCTTATACAAAAAATGCTAAATTTGTAATGCATTATTCTCGAAAAGTGCCATAGAATATTATTTTTAGTCTCTGATACTTTCATCATCTTGAGATAATAGATCAGAAATATGCATTACTATTAGCGTTGTATGAAACAAATACTACCATTTATTTTCTTATAATTTGAATTGCACCCAAATATTTGAAGTCGAGATGTACTTACTCAATAAACATAAAGTTCATTGATTTAAACAGTTTATTATTGGTATGACCGGTTGGACCATTGTGAATTATTAAGATAGAAAATTATATAACACTTCATTAATTAATATGGAACCAGAAGTTTCCCAATTCAATGAATTAGATGTGCTGCTTATTTTCGATGCAATTTATTTTATAAATATCAGGTGTGCTATTTTAGGGTTGAATGTGCTACTTTAAGATGAATGCAAAATTATTAATCGATGCATCGATAAGATAGTAGTGTGAATATTATTGACTCTTAACCTTTAGTTTACGATATCTTAATGAGCTCATCCTTTAAATTTTTCCAAAGGCACAATTTATCCTAATTATACTGGTTGCATTATGTATTTATTGATATTAGTGTTGAACATCCTACGGAATATGTTCATACAATAAATTGTCTTGTAGACCATAAATACATCAATGAGTTATTATAAATGTAGTATCACCCTCTTTGTATTTTTTTTAATAAATTATTATATATACTCCTCTTTGTTATTGGTTTATGGTCAGAAACCAAGTATTGCCTTCTACAAAATAAATGTGCACTATTTATTTTTATTACTCCAAAAAGTAGATGGACTTATATTTGTTGGGCAAAGAATATTAAAAGAGATATTCATAATTTGTTGTTTTTCTATATCTCAACATTAAGAGGAGAAACATGTTGTCTGATGAAAATATTAATTTCTTGTATCTCATCTTGATATTTATATGGTATTTGAACCAAAAGTTCAAAGAATATGGCAAAGCATGTTTTCTGACCAACATCCGACTAATAATGCTCCTAATATATTAGATGTCCCTAAAGTACGATATACCACAATTAATGATTTGAGACACAATCGAAACATAGTAGATAAGTCGATTCCTTTAATATGAACTCCTCACATATGAAAGGAGCAAATGTTTAGATGGTCACATTATAAAGTTGAGGAAATAAAATTCTAGAAGAATTTTTCAAACATGACCAATATATATTTCTTGAAGAAATTCAGGTACCTGAAAAATGGTGATATTATGAGATCTCAACGTAATATATTATGATTGAAAATAAATGGAATCGCAAAAGTTCCAGAATATTTATACGCATAGTGATATTGAATTAGAATGATTCAAAGTATGTGGACTCAAGATAATATAGAGTTCCCATGAGAATTATAAAAGTTAGTTCGGACAATTAACAAGTACATATGAAGCGTATGATTCTTAGAAGAAATTATACACCTAAAGTGTAATCCCAAAAGGATGATTTTGAATATTTATTTATTATGTGAGAACTATGAAATAAATATTGATTATGACTCTTCATAAAGGTCTGGCATTACTTACGAATAAATATTTATGGTGGAGAATATGATTAGTTTTCATAATAGCACCCAAGACAATCGATATACATTTTTCTATGTGATATTTGATAACATATTAATATAAAGTCTCTGATGGACTTAATATTCCTGAAGTATATAAGTAAATTATTTTAGAAGAAAATAATGTAACTAAGTCTTCGTAAATCATCATTGAAAATGATGATAAAAAGATCGAGTGTGTCCATGTATGAGGAAACATTTACTCATGTTGGTTAATTATACTTGCTATATATATTATTTTATTAAAAGATATTTTTATTGTAAAATTTGCTGATTAACACTTTGATGAACTAGTGTACCCCACATTATGGAGCGGGAGAAGATCAGCAATAGAAGAATGATATCATATGAGAATATCTTTTACCCACAGGAATAAGTGGGAGTTTAAAAGATTTGGCTATTTGCAAATAATTGTGAATCAAGTATTTTATATACTTCTGCAAAATTTATAAATGTTTCTAATAGATACTCTTATTTGGGTAGATGTCCTGGAAGGACCATAAATCTCATAAGTTTGAATAACGTTCGAAGCGTGGTACACTTCTTAATTATAAAGATATATATCCTCTAAAAGAAGAGGATTATAAGAGCAAATGTTATTCTAAAAGAATAAACAAAGGCAAGTATGATGATCAAAAGTACTGAAGTAAAGCTTTTGTCTTAATTAATAAATTGAACATTCTGAAAATGTTCTACATGGACATGGCACATCATTACTATTTCAAGTCATTGAGTCATTAGATATCGATAAAAATCTTTTGTAATAGGATATTGAAGAGGCAATTGGTCCTAAAGCATCATGATTATGCAAATTAGTACATGATTATACTTGTTTCATGCAAGTATATGACTATTATGGTTCTTCTCTAACAAAAGAGTTGGGAATATATTGAGCTTATCGTTTGATATCTCTTTAAAATGATTATCTCGAAATTTGTTACCTATCACAGTACTTTTTGAATGTTGAATTTGTTGCTGTCCTTTGCACCGACATTTTCTAGCAACAACTACCTCAATTCTTCCTTTACCGAAGGGAAATAACATTTTCAAATGTTTAGTCAGATGAGTAGTCCCCGCTTTTCTGCCGCAGAAAGTGTTTTTTTTTTTTGCACCAATTACACTGAACTTTAATACTTCCATCCGGATCAGTCAACCTTGACATTTCTTTCCATACATCTGAAGTTTTTGCCTTTGAGGGATCTGCTTGATCAACCACCTCATTTTAAATAGTTATTTCTATTGCATCATCAGCAGTAGATGCCTTGGAACTTTTAGTTGGTATTGATCCAACAACATTTCCAGGTGTATCGGATGTCCTAAATAAAATATACAAAATAAAATTTAATTAACTCAATAGGTAATTTACTTCAATAATTTCAAATATTCAAAAACAAAGTTGCAAATCACTATTTACAGCCCGATATATAAGTTATATTACTCTACGTACAGTTTAATATTACCCACTATTTGAACTTTTTTCCACACTAGAAAAATAAGAAAATGTACAGTAAATTAAAGTAACGTCGACAATTTACATAACTTAGAATTGGAAAAACAATTTTTAATAATCTCCTCTCCTTTCAAAACAAAAAAGTTCCAATTGCTTACTCAAAAAATTTCAACTCTTAAAACAACATCATATTAACATTTGCATATCCATTTCATTTGCACCAAACATTTGAGAAGAATTCTTCTCTCAGCTTCAGTTGGAGTTAGGGAAGTTGAGATTTGTTGTATCAAAAACCCAAGTTTGTCTTGAAAACATAAAAATGAATACTAATAGTGATATGCATTGAAGTCTCCAGATGATTATATATAGGATATGGAGGGCAGAGTAATTGAGGTAGAAGCACTGCAAAAGGCCCTCCAAGAAGGAATAGGTTCATCTGGATGCTTGTAGTGTTTATAAGAATTATTGTATTTCTTGCATCCTTTTGCAGAAGCTTATGATAAACTTGTCAATATTTTGCTGCCATCAGAATCCAAAAAATGCTAATATTTTAAGGTCATTTCCTCTTCCTCCACCCTTTTTTTTTAATAGGACCCTTATCAATAAATTTTCTAAAACCATCAACATTTCCATTAGGCATTAAGCATTCAAACAACTCAAGATTTAAAAAAAAAAAAGAAAACTCTATTTTTGTTTAGGAAAAAAAAATCCCGGCAAATAAATATAGAGAGAAATGTTGCTCAAAAAATCAATCAATTCAAGAAAAAGAAATTTAAAAAAAATAGAATGAACTGAGGAAATGCTCACTTAAACAATTTACCAGACACATTTTACATACCTGTCGGAAGACTGAAGAATAGAGGAGCAACGCCGGTGTCGGAAGACTGAAGAACAGAGCAGTGTTGGCATAGCAATCGGCAGTCGGTAGTCGCAGTCGGCAGTAGTATGGAATGTGGAGTGGAGGAGATGAGGATTTTGGGTTTTGGGCTTTGGAAGAGCAGAGAGAGGGAGAGCACCAGTGACAAATATCAAATGAATGAGAAGAGTGAGAGAATAAGGGGTTAGAGAAGTTGATGAATAAATTATGTATAACGTATTAATAAAAAAATATAAAAATAACATAATATATATTATTCTATTATAATGGGTATACGGATATACTGGTCGGGGATCATAATAACCTGCTCAAACCCATTTAATAGAAGTTATACTGGTATGGAAACAGGTCTGAGTCTGCTAGTATAACTTTTGAACCTTACCCGCTATAAACAGGTATAGACTCGCTAGGGTATAGGAAGACCTAACCCGTTTACATCCCTAATAAGGATGGCAACTGGGATGGACTCGCAGTTTTGGACCTGGTCAGGTCGGGTCAGGTGAACCGATTTAGCTCGTCAAGCCAGTCTTAATAGGTTGGCGGTTCGAATTGGGCTAGGCTGCAATTCAAGAATGAGAAACCCAGCACAACCCTCCTCTTACGATCATATTAAGCGGCCAGTCCCGAGCCAGTCTGCATGCTACCCAATTATTTATTTATTTATTTATTTATTTATTTTGAATCCAAAGTTAAAAAATCGATTTTAAATTAGTTTTTTACTTTTTAAAAAAAAAAAACTTTATGAAGCTATAAAAAGCTAAGGTACTTTTTCAAGAATAGAAAACTTAAATTATTTTATTAAGTTTAAAAAACTCAAGTTTTTTTATAAAGTTTGAAAAACTTAAATTATTTTTATTAAGTTTAGTTTAGAAAATTTAAATTATTTTTATTAAGTCTAAAAAACAAATTTTTTTATTAAGTTTAGAAATCTTAAGTAATTTTTATTAAGTTTAGAAAACTTAAAGTTTTTTTATTAAGTTTAGAAAACTTGTTTTTTTAATTAATTTTAGAAAAAAAGTTATTTTTATTAAGTTAAAAAAAAATGATTAAAGAAAACCACCTTGAAAATGATGGGGGTTTGGTATAGACCCTTACTGGTTTTATTAATAGCACAATAAAAATTACATAGGAGAGGAATTTAAGAACTAAACTTCCCAAAAGAAATTACAATTTAAAATCTAATAAATTAATACTATATTCGTCTCATTGTCGTATGTTTCATCTTTTTCGTCAGATTGAACGGATACTACATTCGACTCATTGTCGATATTCAGCTCGTCAATCATATCTTCTTGTATGTACCGATCGGCTAAACACAGAAGAACCTCTAGTGTGTTATGGGAAAGATGACTCCTAATTTCATCAATTGTACAATAATTTTTGGAGAAGGCATTTTTTAGAAATCACAATATAGACCAGAGGACATCCTGAGCGATCATAGATAGGACACGATATTGTATCGAATTGATTTGTCTTCCACTATTCAAGTATGTTGAAATTATCTACACGATGCTCAACTCTAGGGGCATATTCGTATATAGACAACTCGATTAGAGTTGTTCATAGATGATGATCTCAGGGCACAAAGATCATTTATATCCATCATCTATCCACATTCTCCTCCTTAATTTGAAGAAGATGGTATCCCTCCATATCCTAAATGACTTGCACTCGAGCTTGATTAAGTCTCCGATCGCCTCCCTGTTTGACTTTCTCCCAAATATAGATCGAATAAGTTTTTAAAAGTTTATGATACGTCCTCTTTTATTTTGTTAACATTTCTTTAGAGAGTAAAAAAAATGATCCAAAGCGAGAATCTAAACATTAATACGAAAAATCAATCAAACGTTTAAAACCCTCACTTTCAAAACGGAGGTCTAAAATAAAAGCATACACAATATTAAGAAAATTTTCGTCATACTTTTTTTTTAAAAAATCCGTACCAAACATCATAGGACCATATATGACATGTGGTCTAAATTCTCTAAAAACACTTGCACCTTCTATCATTGTGGGAAGCATGTTGTGAGTAGTGGGCTAGTATTACCGAGAAGAAAGTTCAAGTCACTTATGCAAAAGTCTTTTAAAAAGAAGATATAACTAAACATTCATAAAAGAACATTTGAATCAAGTGATAGTCCATCATTTGCTATTGTAAATTCAATAAGTTGTTTATAACATATCTAAAGTTGTGTTCCGTCCTATAATAGCATCTGTTTTAAAAACTCTATAAGATATATTTTGTTCTACACAAAGTGATTTAAACATTGTTGTCTAGGATTGAAAGAGCTAATGAACAAAACAATGTCTAACAATTTTTGTAACATCTTCAACATATGTATAACCATCTTGTACGCACAAATTCAAAATATGACATGCACATCTCATATGAAATAATTTTCCATCTAAAATTGGTCTAAAATTATTTTTCAAATTTGAAAACTAAAGAATCATTATTTGAAGCATTATCAAAAAAATTGAAAAAGTTCCGTTATCAATTCTATAATTACGATATGTTTGAGTGATACTTCATGCTATATTCCAATTAGAGTTATAAACGAGACGAGTCTTACCCGTACCCGACCAAGTTTTATACCCATTTATAATGCGTAATGTTCAAAATTTATACCCGTGGACTCGGACCTGTAAAACTTCTATTAAATGGGTCTCGGTAAGGTATGATGATACTCAGACCCGTGTACTCAATATAATAAAATAATAATATTTATATATTATATTATTTTTATATTTTATATGAACACTTAATTTATTTCCCCTAACTAAGGCCCTACCTCGGATTGGCTGGTTTGTTTCCTACTTAAATCATTCTTTCTTTATCTACTATAATTAATATTGGCGATTTATTTATTTTTTTGTTCTTATTCTAGTTTTAAATTTAAGTTCAAGAATTGGGTGGTTTAGATCCTACAGAACCGCTAAAATCTTACCTTTGTCGTTGCACATTTTTACCAAAATAGAGATTATTTCCAGAACTGTTACATGGTACAAAACTAATTATTTATCATCTAATTAATTCCTTTGTATTATATATATGTATATATATTGTTTAATAGGAAAAAAATAGAAAAATAGTAGACGGGTACGGGTAGACTCGGACCCTACCTGAGACCCTGGAGCATCAGTGTCTGAGTCCACAAATTTTATACCCGGTGGGTCTGGGTCCATAAATTTTATACCGGCAGGTCTAGGTCTAGATCCATGTTTTACTATAAAGGTCTAGGTCTACAATGAGTATCATACCTATCTGAACCCGTTTACAACCCTAATTCCAGTATTTGGAAATTCAAAAATTTTTAAACCAATGATTATTTTGTTTAAATGTCAATTTTCATCGACCCAATAACATGTAATGCATAAAAAATCTACATAGGCAACAGTTGTCCATCAATCACAAGTAAGCAAAATTTTATTAAGAATATATTCAAAAATTGCAACAAGTACATTTTTTTCTTCCTAAAAGTATTAAGAATTTCCCTTCTAAGTGAAATTCTAGAAAATCCCTTATAAGCCAGTTAAAATGCAATTTGTATTAATCTCACAAATGGATTATTAGAAAGTAAAGATAAAAAAAAGTCTATCAAGTGTCACTTACCTAACTATTTCTTTTTTTAATAACGCACTATCATATTTAAAAGTTATCATGGTACTACAAGAACTAGAACCATTTTGTGTCTGTTTAGTTAAATCTACAGCTTCAGAGGAGTGATTTTTAATTATTGTAAGTATACAAGTGCTACCATTTCCCTTATGTGAGAATTCTTGTATACAAATTTTATATCTAACTTGATCACATATCTTTTCAAAACCATTTGTTCATTATGTTCATTATCAAAGACTACAGTGTGAGAGGATGCATGTCTTGAATCCATAATAATAAAGTAAACAAATTTAATAACTAAATAAATCAAGTAAAAAATAAGTATTAATTTTTTTTTAAAGGAAATAAGTATTAAAAAACTAAATAAACAAACTATATTAAATAAAATAAATAAATAATTATTTAAAACTAAATAAAGAAAACAAATAAATATTAAAAAACTAAATAAACAAATTATAGTAAATAAAGTAAATAAATAATTATTTAAAATTAATTAAGTATGAAAATAAAAATTAATAAACAAAGTAACATAAATTGAAGTGTAAAGGAAGCAATCAATGATAATGAAGCCTGAAGTTCGAAGAAGAATTGAAGAAATTTTGATTTTTGTCGAAAATTTTTCAATTCCTTCTAATTTAGAACAATTCTCGAAAAACAATTACAAGTGATCTTGATTCTTGATAGTAAAGAAGAGTTTAGAGAGATACGAGAGGGTTTAGGAGAAGATAGAAGTAAGAATGAATAATTTTGTGTGAAAAATGAATTGATTTAGGGATATTTATAGGAGAAATTGTGAGTTTTTTAAAAATAAAATAAAATTCTAGCCGATTTCTTATATAAAAAAATTCTAGAAACCGTTAGATCCAAACAGTCCGATCATCTGAATTGTTGAATCTCAACAGTCATCTGAGATTTAACGGTCAAATAATCTAAACTGTTAATCTCTAAGGATCTAAAAAGTACCAGATAATTCATCCCAAACTAACAATTTTTTTTTTTTTTTTTTGAGAAAAAAGGACCGTACTCCAGCCAGTTGAACCGATTCGTAAGCTGGTCCAATTTCTTTTTGCAAGCTAATTGAGTTTTATACAGGCCGATTTGTACTGAACCGCAGTTCAAAAATATTGAACCCGACACAACCCATACCCCTTAAACCACACCATTCACGACTTGAGCCGGATTTAATGGTCCCAAGTCGGGTCAGGCGGGTTACTGTCAGTGGCCATCCCTAAGAGGGTCTTTGAAATGACACTCAGGGAGTTCAATAAACTTAAGACGCTTCTCTTTTCCATGATGATGGCCAACTCTGGAAGCCATTTATAAGTTTGAAAAATTCTTTTAAAATATTCCTAAACTATTTATTCTGCATCTCAAAATATTCAAAAAGTAATTTGTTATTTTTTACATCTACGAACTAAATATATATGCTTTAAATTGGAACATTCCCACTAAACAAGGTCACTTGTGATGAGCACGTGCAGCACATGATACCAATTCTTAGAGAAATTATTTAAATACATCATTCCTTCTAAATATTAACCACATAATCAGATATCTCAGCTAAGCTCATATTATTTGATTAACTATTTGGTCTTAAATTTGAAAAGTACAACATAATCAGATATCTTACCTAAACTCATATATCTGATTAACTATTTAATCTTAAATTTGAAAAGTACAAAGTGCATAAACTATGTTATATATAAAATTAGTATCACACGAGTCGCATATACTCTTCTTCTTCGCTCAACTTAACCTTATTTAAAGGTGGCTTACCAATTTAATGTAATATAATGTAATATAAGAGACATTTACTAAGAATCTGTATGATGTAAATATAATGTGGTTTTTTTTTTCTTTTTAATGAATACGTATATGTAAAGCCAAATAATGTCCAGTATCTACATGCCATTTTGTCCCTCCTATGCTAAAAATATTGGTTAGATAATACATTTGTTCTCCAACTAAAGAACTATTTACTTTTTCTCATATTCGGTCTCAAATTTTGTCACACAACAATTCAAATTTTGCAAAAATTTAGTTAAAAACACACCTTATTCAGACAGAAAACAAATCCAAATACCAGTATAATACTCATTGCCAAATATGTATGCAGTTATAGAACAATCAAGATAACAAAGCATGCACCACAACAAATCACCAATGCCTATATATACACATCATAAGTAAAAGAGAGTTGGTCAGATGACAGCACATGGTGTGAAGTTCAGGCTAGAACAAAACTACACATCTTTACTCCCCAAATCACTTCAATAACCAGGGACATCCAGTGGACAATCTAGCCAGTGTCCTCTTTCTAATTCAAAGGACAATGTTTAGCACACCCTGGGAGTTTTTTTACTCAATTTTGACCTTGTATTTAGATTCACTAAAATGGACTTGTTTTGGGAGGGGTACTTAACTACAAAACGCAAATAGTAGATGCTTTATGAGTTTAGTGAGTAAAAAACTAAAGAGATTAAAATTTCCAAAACTAGAAATTGTGTATTTTTTTTTTCAAAACAAAAATATGAACCATAATGCAAAGACTAGTTTAGTTTGCTTTCACAACGCAAATTGCAGTTGCATTAATTAAAGTAATCCCTCGCAAAACAAGTCAATTACAGTTGCCTGTATACCAACATATATCAACTTTGACCTTTCGCGTGTTAGTTCTTCAAAAGTATTTCTTTAGTTCTTGATAAACAATGCCCCCAATTTCGTTGAAAGTAGACCAATTTAGTTTCTGAAGGTTAGGTTGTGATTGCATTTTGAAGTTCAGTATTGCCTTCCAAGTCCCAGCCCATTTCATTATTATGCACTCATGAAAGTTATCTGATTATCCAGCTACTTTATACTTCCAAAGTTCAGGTAGAGAAGATAAACATCAATATGCAGGACATTTGAATGCAAATGCATGTATTCTAATTCTATTATAATGCAAATAAGGGGAAGAGAGACGAACAAATTTAGAAAAGACTGTTAAATGAAATATACACATCCAATATGTTTTCAGCAATAAATGTATGCATAAAATGTTCACAGCTAAAAGATCAGGACTTTTCTACACTTATATCCAGCCTGTCAACCCATACCTGTCTGCAACATTGTACATTACCAGGTCATTCCAAACATGGCCAAAGAGATGATCCCCGCCCAAGGCAAAGGTAAGAGCCCATGAAGAAAGTAGGGCCGTGAATATCAGGAAGCCAATTGCTGATCCAACAACATCTGCAAAATTAAATATTCTCAGAGACGCTTTCAATTTTAAAAAGAGTAAAGAATTAAAGTAAAATATTAAGACCATGATCTTTCTTTTTTTTTTTTCCTTTTTTTGGGCCAAGTTCCAGAGCATGATCAATATAACAGAACCTCAATGAGGCTCTATTCTAGAAGCTGACAATCCTTTCTACACCAACAAATATGTTTTCAATGTTTCTGGAATTAAGCATTAGAGTACAGCATCATGATTGCATATCATATAAAAGATGCTGCATTATAAAATTAACAGCATAACTGCACAGCTAGCTATATTCACCCTCCTGAAGATAGACAAAATACAATCTGTACAAGCTACAGACTGGTTAGTTAACAAAGAGGAAGAAACAGTTACAATACAGAAACTAGCAATTATTATCATTGCAGCCATGCTGAGAATATGAAACCAATATCATTTAAAAATAAAAAAACATGAAACCAATATCACTATGAAATACTTCATAAGAACAGTGCAATTCCATGCTGAAACTTCCTCCTAGTTATACATTTAAACATGCGTATGCTAAAATGAAGCATTTTAAGTAGAACCATTAAGAGACTTTAGTGTTAGTTAAGATGGTAAAAGTGTAACTACAATTGATTTGTGAATTCTTGTATGAGATTGCTTAACAGAAGTACGAAGAATAGAACAGAGAAGAATAATATGAATGCTGATGGAAATTGAAATGGTTAAAGTTAGTGGGTAAGGGACTAATTGCGAACTAACAGATGTCTTTTACAAACTTAAAAATTGAATTGGATTAGAAACCAGCTTCAATGCTTTCCATGATAAATAAGACAAAACAAACAATTGTATAAGAAGGCATGGTTGACTAAGCATGTTTGTACCATCATTCACTAATACCCAGATTTTTTTTTTTGCTTTTTGTTTTTCATTTTTTTTGGCTAAACACCAACACCTCAGACTAATTGACTCTAACCACCCCCGCTAGCGCAGTGATTTTATCTAAAGTAAGAAGTACGATAGTAAATTATTTGGTCGACGAATTTTTTTATTTGTTGAATAGTCCCGGCAGTCAACTTTCATAATGGTAAAGAATAGGTTGGACCAATAAATTACAACATCAAGGTAGGTAAAGGAAAGAAGGTTCATAACCCAATCCTCTTTTATAAGATTCTAAAAGCAGTAAGTAAAGGAAAGAACTGAATTAAAATTATTATACAAAAAATACAAAAAAGAAAAGAAAGGAACAAATATCAAACTTCGGGCTTCAATTTCATACCAGCCACCATTAGTTATACATAACCAGAGCCTTGCCCAAAGAAAATGAAATCACACAATTCTTTGAGTTTGTTAATTTACGTAATTGTGGAAATACTAGTTTTAGCCTACAAATCTTCGGCTTGATGGCAAATGTTAAAATTTGACAAGTGAATGAAACTGGAAGTTTTAGCTAAAACAGTGCTCACCAATATACTCAGTCATTTTCCTTTCAATCACAGAGATTATTCCCATTAGTCATGACTACAAACGTAAACTTCACAACATTGATGACCTCAATATAAGAGTACTGGAAAATTGAAACAATGTTTCCTGACCTCCCCTCTCTCCATTCAAGAACACCTAGTTATTGCAGATGACCAACTAATTTGTTCACGGTAGAATTGTATTCCAGTTATCAAGAAAATTTCCCTCCTCATGAGTCCATCATCGTAATTTATCAAGCATATCGTTACACATCAAAACCGTGGCTTGGCATCGCTAACAAAAGCTACAGTCTTCATGTCATTCTTTTTATTTTCCATCAAGGATATAATATTGTTCTTACAACAGAATTCACTGAATCACTTCAGATTAATCAATCTTGCACTATCTGTTCAGCTTGAACAGGAAAAAGTCTCTGCGGTTTTGATGAATCATTTTTTCAAAAGACGTTCATTTTCTTGCACAGATTCCATAGAGTATCAAACATTTGTCAAAATTACAAAATGAATCCTTTTGTATGTAGGGTTTCTAAAGTTAACTTTTAGTGGGTTAATGCGATCATTCATACATGGTAAGCAAGTTTCACAGTCCTAGTTAAAATGATGCAATTTCTTAGAGTGAAAGGATATCCTAAAATTACAGAATGAACTCCTGTAAGTCTAATAAAAAACGACAATCTCAAGAGGAGCGACGCAATCTATGATGAATCAACAATTAGAAACCTACCTAGCTGATTGTGAACTCCATTCACATCTTAATTTCAATATTTAAATAATTTTTTTTTTAATCAAAACCATTTCGGGAAATGGATATAAATGCCCCTCAACAATCTACATTTCTTCAAATGTATCCACAATCTTTTATGTCAAATAAATGACCATAAACCATTTTTATTTGATTATTTCTATCCATCCGCCACCCGAGACGGCGGTTTACAACCACACAATGCACGTGTCCACACATAGCCCTTTTTAAAGGGGTAAACACACCTTTCGCTCTATTTGGAGGGAAATAAATATATAAATAGAGTGTTGGCAAAAAGTATTTGGTGGGAACATAATGAGAGGAAACGTGTGGAACATGATTTTATTTGGAAGGAAATAAACAGAATGATGTTTTTGCCCTTCTAAAAAGGGTCATGTATGTCGCATGTATTCTGCTGCCGAAAACCACCTTCTCGAGTGGCAGAATGTAGAATTGTCAAACAAAAATAGATTATTATCATAATAGTTGAAATAAAAGATTGTGAAAACTTTTGAAAAAACATAAATAGTTTAGCGGCATTTAAAGCAATTTTTCCAACCATTTCAGTGTCAAAGACTTAGCTCAAATAGATGATCAGGAAGAACTTATAAAAGGTGAATCATAACTATAAAGCTCAACATTGACCCTTGCCTAACAATTTTTAAATAATAATAATTATAATAATAATAATATAATAATAATAATAATAACAATAATAGAATCCCAAAGGTTCTGTCTTTTTCTAAGCAAAGCCCTTTGAACTTAATACATTTCATGAAGGATAATAATATATCACTCTAAATGAGGGAAAGCATAAACAAATGTTACTCCTGTGCACATCGGCTTTGCAGAAGTGGCCCATCCTGTTCATTCTTTTAACTGGAATAAAAAACTATTGTACCTATTTAATCTCCTGAATGCATGAAACATGACAATCACGCAAAGGTTACATGTCTCCTCACATGTCTGAATATTCCCATCCTACTACATGCCTCTAGTCCTAAAAGCCAAGCATTTTGTCAGAAGCAATGATGAGCCTTCTGATTTTTTGCTAAGGAAGCAGTTCAGATGAAAGTTTCTTATATTAAACATAGTTCCTAATCATCTCCTTGAGAAAAGAAGTACAAATATAAAACTTTCCTAACTTCTAACTTTTGTCTCACACTCGGGGAAGGCTGTTAAAGGACAAGTTGAGCTAGGTTTCTTAATTAGGTTGACGTCATTAGCGCAATCTTTAGGTCACCCTAAATTTTAAGCCTAACCTCCCTTTCTTTCTTGGTTTATAGGTAAATTTCATTTTACGCAGCCATTTGTTCAAAATGTTAATCTTAATTTTCTCCTATTCTCAACTTAATGCTCAATTGGGAACAATAAAGAGAAGTAATCAAGTATCAGGATTGCTGAAAGTGCAGTGTTAAGGAATCCAACAAACCAAGTTTTGCATCCTGACATTGGAATTTGGAAAGAATCTCCTTTTCTGTTATTGAGTTTACCTCCATAATAATAGAAAACCATTTGGTTTGCTAAGAAGCTTCATGTGACAATGAATAAGGTCTGATTTGGGAGAACGGAACAGGTTTCATGTCACACCTCTCTGTAGATATATTGTAAAAAGAAATGAAACTGAATCTGAGTATGAAGGATATGTCAACTACGAAATGACTGGTGCCTCAGTATAAGATTTATGAGTTTCTTCAGCCTAGAGACTCAATAGAGCAGCTATTTTCCTTTTCATTATGATATCAACAAAAAAGAACAAATTTGAGATGGGATTCCCTTTAACTACTATATCTGCATTTGACAGTGGGATTCGCTTTAGTTACTATATCTGCATTTGACAGTGTTTAATGATCTGACTAGTTTTCCTGTAAGCTTTCACAGAATTAAGCATCACCATTTGATTTAGAAAGTCAATTTCTACAAGTCAACCTAGCATTAGGAATTTTATTTTACGTCAGTTTAGCCCTTTGTTAGAAAGCGCCCTAGAGTTACAAGTGTTTTATTATATTGTACTTGCAATAGGTTTTCAAGTCTTTGTTTATGATCAGGATTTCTCAATTAACTTGTTTTAGGAATCCTATTGTCCTAGTTGTTTTAGTTTTAGAATCTTACTCTTCTTCTATTTAGTTTAGGATTTGCCTATTCAGTCTTTTCTATATTCTTTACAATATGTTATCTTTATTCAATAAAAGAGTCTAGTGTTTCTGTAAAATCTAGACGTGTGATGCAATCAAACCTAAGGTGTTGTTTGTGTGAAGCTAAGGGTTTATCTCCTTCTATTCTTTCTGCAAATTTTCCGTGTTTCCAGCATTAATTACTGCTTGTTTCATTCCATAAGTTAGCAGAACCTAGAGCTCTTCTTGCAGGACAGCTTAACCCGAGTTTCTCCTTCCTCACCATTGATTTTATTGGGCAGAAAACAAGCACATTTTAGAACTTTGTCTCTAACTAACCCAAGAGGATGCTTGTGTCCAATCAACCACAAGAATTGAGTTTACACTAAAGTTGAGACGTTTATTGGAGGTATTTCTAGCTTAATTGCAAAACTTGGGATTCATCAAAGAAAAAAAGAATATAAACCTCGAGCGCCTTGCCTTGTTGCTTGAACTGTTTCGTTACCAAATTTTATTCTACAAAATTTACACCTATGGAAATGTAACAAAGGTAACTAGTGATGTACAGGCATGTCTATGCAACTCCTTCAAGCATCTGCTAGTATTAAATGATAAATGGACCATTTATAATGATGATAACCAGGAAGAAAGCAAGTTGATGAAATCTATAGCACAAAAGTTTTAGAAGCTGCTAAGTAAGACAAAAGGCAGACCCAAAAACCAGACACTTTAACCTGCCCAAACTCTAATCCTTTGAACGGTAGAGGCCCAACTCATAAGGAACTTCTCTCAGAGGACCCACTAAATAACCCAATTCAAACAAATTAATCAACCATCAAAATTTATCGAATCAACCGAAATTATCCAATTAGGAAACATAATTTCGCTTAATTATCTTCTTCATTGACCCCTTAGTTCTCAGATCAATATATGAATATTAAATACATAAGCGCAATAGAGAGAGAGAGAGAGAGAGAGAGAGAGAGAGAGAGAGAGAGAGGGATTACAGTAACGGAGCTGAGGATGAGAATGAGCACTGGATTTTCTTAGAACAGGCCAGAAGTACAAGCAATTAACAGCCCAAAGCCACGGCAGCAATATAAATCCAAATCTGAAGAAGTTTTGAGCCTGCTTTAGAGATTCTTCCTCCGACAGACCAAGTGAACCGTCAATTGTTGGCCACCTGACGCCTCTCCCGCTTCTTGATGATAATGGTGAAGAAATGTTACCGATGTTACTTCCATTGCTGTGAACACCGTCGGCAGCGGCGATGGCGGAGGCAGAGGCAGCGACAGTGGTGGAACCCGCGGCCGCGGAGGCTATGTTAATGATGGAGTGATCAGAGGATGGCGCCTCACTTGCCCTCTCCATGTAGCCTTTGCCAACAACTCAACAGGAAACTAATACTGAATGCGTAGAATGAAAAAGTCAATATAAAGAGAAGAATATATATAGGTATTCATAAAAATAATTCGGAAATCTATAAGATAACTCGAAAATAATGCATTTTAAACATAAATTTTTCTCTTTACAAATTTTCTCTCTAGCCTCTCTCTAAAAAAAACTCTAACTTTGAACACTAAAATGAGAATGTTTGTTGTGGTAAGAAAATCGATTAATTTTTTTTTCAATTTTTGGGTCACTTTCGCCCATCTGGCTTGAACGCAATTTTCGCCCAAACAGGTGAAATTTCCTTTGCGTTTTTGCTCCCCTGGCGAAAATGTTCTGAAAATATATTTTTTTTATGAATTTCTTTTTTTTTTTTATTGCTAATATTTTTATTTTACATTAACAGGGTGATGAAGATCCAAATAGGTTTGAAGAATTTTTAGAACCGGAAGAATATATTGATCTTGGACATTTATTTTCAAATCAAATTTTTAGTTCGAAATATGAGTTGGTCGACTGGGCAAAACAAACTGTGATGAAAGCCAAGACATATTTAATAATCAATCGGTATCAGGGATCAAGAACAGCCGACCATTGACCGTATGTCGCATTGACTTGCGAGCATGGAGGTGCAGTTAAAAAAAACGAAGCCAATAGTTGACGATGAGGAAGAAGAAATTCCAATAAAAAGAAAAGGACCTTATGGGACAAAAAAATGCGGGTACCCATTTAAACTAAAGGGAGAGCAAATGGCAACAAGCGAAAATTGGCAATTGGTCATATACAACGGGAGACACAATCATAAAATAGCTGTTTACAATCACGGTCATGCTCAGGCTGCAAGACTTACGGAGGAGCAGTTGCAACAGATCGAGCAGTTCAAGAAGAGTCATGTACCGCCTTGTAATATCTTACGATCTTTCTGAGAAAAAGACATTGGTTGTGCAGTTAGGTATGTTAGAAAGGAATTATTTTTAATAATTTATTAAAATATTTTAGATTTGTTTTTCTTCCGTTAATAAAAATAATTTTATGATATATGTAGTGCACAGAAAATTTACAATGTTGTTGCGAAGATTAAGAAGAACCGAATGCAGGGAAGAAACACGATAGAGGAACTTCTCTGCCTAAGTGCACAACAGGGTTACACGGTCTTCTATAGAAACCATGAGGAGAGCAACATACTTGGTGATATTATTGTTGTGCACCCAACATCAATTGTAATGATTAGAACGTGGCCACATATACTGATAATGGATACCACGTGTATAACAACAAGTAAGTACTCTAGTGGATCATTGTATTATTAAATCTCTTTATTAATTTAAATGCAAATTGCTTTTTTATCATTTTTTTAATAAATGGTTAAAAATATTTTGAAGTTTCGTTTAAAACAGTTACCATGTTAATCATTAATTTTTCTCTTTATTTTTTAATTAAGGTACAATTTGCCACTATTAAAAGCTGTAGGCATGACTCCGACATACAGATGGGTTCTGCAACAAATAAAGCACTTATATGTTATATCTGCTAGTCAACTGGGCACGGTTCAATTCTTAATGACAGTGAGTCAATCATGATTCTTACTGATAGGGAAAGCGGATGCCGATGATTGATGATGTGTTCAAAAATTCATATTATATGTTATGTAGAAGACACATCGATCAGAATGTGTTGACAGTTTACAGAGATGTTTAAAGACGAAAAGGTGGCACAACGGTTCGTGAATGGTTCATGGCACAAATTAATAAATGAAATTGATTAGGTAGAATACCGGAGAAAGTTGGAAGTGTTGAAGACTAGGTGGCAAAGTAGGTCGAACTTTCTACATTACCTATTTAACACATGGTTGAATCCATTTGCACATAAATTTTGCAGGGCTTGGACCTCTCAAGTGCTGCATTTTGGGGTTGAGACAACGAACCGTGCTGAGAGCGAACATTCGGTGTTGAAGCTATGGTTCTCAACGTGTCATGGTGATTTGGACACCGTGTTTCTTAATATTGACTCTCTTATCGAAGGTCAAATTGCCAAAATAAAAACCTCATTGGAAATTTCTAAACTTAAAGAGAAGTATGCCACGAAGAATAATGTCATATTGACGAATATAAGTAATAAAATCAGTCATTTGGCTTTGAAGAATATATGGTTGGAGATAAAAAAAAAAAAAAAAAAAAAAGCACGCGAGATGTTTGAAAATCTGGAAAATAAGTGCTTGCATTATTTAAGGAAGTCGACGGTCTACCATGTCCATGTGAGCTGGTTGGTAGGTGCCAATATTTACTTCCGCTCTAGCTGGAAGATGTTTATATTTTTTGGAGAAAACTAGAAATTAGTGTTGATATCCCAAATGTACATAAGAGAGACATAGATTCTGAGATCCGTGATCTCACCTCAATGTTAGAGGAAATTAGTACGGGTCCAATTTCGAAGGTCCGGGAAGTGCGTCGTCTCATCAAAGATGTTATATGTCCGGTGTTGCCTGAAGATCCTTGCCTTCCGTTGACAACCCCTCCCCTACCCCCACCCCCACCCCTGAAACTGCAGTCACAAAGGGATGACAGAAGACCAATTCAACCAAAAGGGATAAGTCTTACTGGGAACACGTGTCCATCGCACATAAGAAGATAGGAAAGTCAAGCGGTTCAGGGTCTGGTTCGGGAAGCAGTCAGGCTCAGGGTCTGGTCCTAGTCCACGTGGAAGAGGTAGGTCATCCCGTTCAGAAAGGGGTAGGGGTAGAGGACATAACAATGGGAGGTCTAGTTTATCTTCCGTTGTAAATCCGGATTCCCTATCAACGCCATTCTCGTTCAACAATGCATTTTCCGGTTTCATGTATGAGTTCATCCAAAACTGGAAGAATATGGTAGGTGATGGTAATTGTGGATTTAGGGCTGTAACCAATTTTCTGTTCGGGGATGAAAACCAGTGGCTTGAAATTCGTAGAAGAATGTCTTATAATTTGTACTATCATATGAATATGTATGTGCAATTATTCGGATCATTAGAACGTGTTTACGAGCTGATAAAGAAGACAAATTGGGAAGAGCGTTCGGCGCCTTATGAGCATTGGATGGATACTCCCAATCATTTTTATGTTATTGCCAACAAATTCAATTTCTATGTGGTTTTAATTGCACGGTTAGGGTCAACCACCGTCCTTCCTCTTTATTCTAATATGGATTATACTATTGGAATGCTATTCATCGGATTCATATCGGAACAAGATCATTTCATACATGTATTTATCGACTTATTTTTTTTAATGCGACATTATTTAAGTTTTATTGATTTACAGAGCTTCTTATTTACTTTTTCTTGTATGTTCTGTAGTTACAGTTGCGAGATGGATGCCCTTTGCCTCCAATGCAGTTCCAATGGCAATATCATCGAGATGTACGAGTCAGTGGCTGGGCAGAACCTTATCATAATCGTATTGTAGATTGGATTAAGAGATACCATGAAATATATCTAGCTCAGAGTCATGCTCATGTTGCTATTAACTAGTCAGTTATAAATTGTACATTTATCGACTTATTTTTTTAATGTGATGTTTGCCATTATTAAAATATTAGTTTTTTTTCATTTAAAATTATTTTTTTAATGAAAATTTATTACATTATTATATTAATATGCATTATTTAACCTAATGAAAAAATTAAAATAATAAACATGGGAAAAAATTACAAATACAAAAAGGAAACGCATAAAATATAAAAAAAAGTATGAAAATACAAAACATCAAACTAAGGAGGGCGATGATGCCTCTTTAGTAAATCCAAAACCCTATCAAGTCTCTCTTCCTTCCCGCTGTCCTCTCGAGAAGCCTCACTTGCAACCAGAGCTAAACGAGCTTCGGTTGGCATCGAGGGATCTGCTGGTACGTGAAATCCATGGAGAATATTCAAGGGATTTTGTATCCTTGGGTGACTGCGGGGGAGGAACCAGTCCATGTAATCCTCCGTACAGAAACTGGGTGGTATGGCCGAAATATTAGTCCACGACTCTGTCGATAAATGCGAAGGTGCCTCGAGCCACAGTGCCTCTACAAATAAGTTCCTTACCACGTACATCCTGTTGTTTGCCGGCCTGCTTGCCTCCAGAGATTGGATAGGGTGCACCAGAATGCACTGCCTAAACCCGAACTGTCTTACAACCCTTTCAAGCATGTACGGCTCGACGCAGTCAAAATATGCAATGAATCCGTACCACGTGGATACCAGCAGTCTCAAATCTCCCGCATCTTGTACGGTGCCCATCTAACCTCATCAGCTGTCATCATATCTAGCCGCAGGCGAATGTCCAACAGTTTATGTTCATTCTTATAACCCAACATGGGATACTGCTGGATTTAGGGCTTGCAGGCTTGAGTTCTCGGTCTAACTGCAAGTGCAAACATGGGAAAATACATGTATATCCATGCCTAAAACATAAATATGAAAAATATGAAAATAAAATAAAAAAACATTACACGGTCTAAAATAAAAAATAACCCTAAAATATAAATATAAAACCCTAAAACATAAATACGGAAAATATTTACATAAAATAAACACATTATTATATAAAATATAAATATATTTTATATAAACCCTAATGCAATAAATATGAAAAATATAAACATAACATAAAACACATTATATTTAAAACACATACCTCCAGTAGTGACCAGCACCCAGCAAGCTCCTTTGCATCAACACGTGACGCCTGCCCCAGATTTCTATACAAATACGCAAGCGTGGCTGTACCCCATGAGAACTTCCCAGCAGACCTCACATCCTTCACTAGTGGCCAAAGTCTGGAAAGAACTATGTTGCCACTCTTATCACTAAACAGTGAGCAACCCAACAAATACTGAATATAGCAGGCAGCTCTGTCACTGGATAACAGTGTACTCCGGGAGCTAATGGCTATACCGTGAAGCTCCGATGCATTTATCCATCCAGCAGTGAAGGCCAAACCCAGATCACCCTGGACGATCCGTACCAACTGATCCCGTGATAAACTCGAATCCGCGGCCCGACTATATGCAGGAACCCCGAGTATCAGCTCCACGTCGTGTAATGTAACGATCATCTCACCGCATGGCATGTGGAAGCTGTTCGTGTCCAACTGCCACCTCTCAACAAAGGCCGATAACAATGCAGCATTGGGGTGCTGGAACATGCACAATCAAATACATAAGACCTATCCTAAAATCTAAGGAACGAACCTGTGTATCGGTAAAGTCCCACCCGGTGAGTGCCATGTAACGTGATCGACACTTCAATAAACCACGATCCTGGTGATAAAATAAATAAATTTTGCATTTGAGATAAATCAAAATAAACTATTTATAAAAATATAAATATTTTGGTAATTACATAAAAATAAATTAATAATTACAGTATGTAACTTTAGGATAAAGATATGTACTTGTCCATGTCATATCGGACCTGAAACATGACCACCGTATGATGGGATGAGCTCCGGGTCAACAGGACCTCCCTCTGCTGGGCCTATCTGCTCTCAATCTAAAGCCTTCACTTTCTTCCTCCTCTGAGTTGGAGCCGGAACTTCACGAGCCACATCGAGTCTTTTGTTACAAGACCCTGAAATCTTACTTATGACCGACATAAAACTGCCGGTCAACCTTTTCCCTTTTCCGTGACGAGGCCGCCGTCGGATCGGCTAGCAGATGCTATAGGCACGGGCTGCTCCTCATCTCCATCATCCTCACCATCATCCTGATCATCATCATCACCACCACTATTATCATCAACTCTCTCATCCGCCTCACCTTCAATATGTAGGGATCGAACTCTGTCATGCTCCTCGCCCAAACCCCTATCACCCTCAAAGCCCCTATATGTAGAATGCCTCCCTATGTAAGGCTTAGAAGATGAAACACCATAAGCTATAGCAATATGGCCATATGTGCTGTATGAAGAATCCTGAGGGGCAGTGCCCATCATCTGATAAAAAAACTCTACCCCTATCTGCCTCGGTTGACCATTAAACTCCTTTAGAGGCTCTTGGGCTGCAGATCTATATGGTATATGAGGTCGTACAGTGGGAGCATTTAGGTAGGGATCATACACTGTGCCTGGGGGTTGTGAAGGTGGATGTGCAGATCAATATGGCTCATATGGTATAGGAGTGTAAGACGGATGTGATGGGGGGGGAGGCTGAGATCTAAAAGGTACAGACGGTGGTTGGGTAGAAGAACTAGGTGCACTTGTATCATAATGAAAACTAGCAGGAAGGGGGTTAGGGGTAGACAGGAGGTCGGATGTACTATGTCGCCCCCTCAAACCTCTAGACGAAGCTGTGATAGTGCGCCCCTCAACTCGACCTGTCCTGTTCGTGACAGGACTAAGATCATCATCTCCTCTATAGCCGCTATGTCGAACCATCTATTATTTATTCAAACTCATTAATAGCTGCTTATTATATATTTGAGCAATTACTTTAACGGCTACTATTATTTTATTATTTATTATTATCGAGATCTGTTATTTCATTTCTACTGTCACTTTCATACTATTATTATTCATCACTAATATTACTTAGTAGTAATAGTTATTAATTTATATATTATTTGATCTTATCTCCTAAACCCTAAACCTAAGGCCAAGAATAACGATGAATTCAAATTAAAATTCAAATAGTTGTGCAATTACATAACACATTTTCTTATTAAACACTTAATTATAAGCAAACAATTTTAAACTAGTTACACTTACTCTAAATAGACAAAATTAAAAAACATTTGAAATAACATTATTATTACTTTGTTATTGACCTTAACGGGATTTATTATTTCATTTCTGTTATTTGATTTGTTCTCACTAATAATCATTCATTTCATATTGTTCACAAAAATATCATTCATAATCATATTAATAATAAAAATTATAACATAAAATATTTTAAACAACTAGTTACACTCATTCTACATATACAAAATTAAATAACAATTCAGATAAACATTTATGAAAAAAAATGAAACATATAATAAAAATTAAAAAAAATTTAATTTAGGAATTTTTGCCCGGGCTAGGGAAATTCAAAGGTGATTTTCGCCCAGCCTGGAGAAAATCACCCGTGATTTTTGCCCGGCCTGGAGAAACTCACCCCCAAAATCGCCATTCTCGGAGAATGTTTACAAGCACTTTCGCTTGGCAGTGAGAAAGCCCGACCTGGGCAAAAATGCATTTTTTTGGCAGATAAAAGGTCTTTCTAAAATTGCGATTTTTTTAAATTAAAGGCATATTTTCATGATTTAAACCGACAAAATTGTAACTACATGAGAATAGATTGAAGAACTAACCTTTTTTTTTTTTTAATTTTGACGGTCGGATCATCCAAGATCTGATATTGAAATGAAGAGTCCTACAGAGTGTTTAGGGAATTTTTTTTAGAGAGAGAAAATTTTGAGGTGAAAATGAAATTTTTTGAATTTTTTCGAGTTTTCCTTATAGATTCCCGAGTTGCCTTTATTAACCCCCATATATATATATATATATATATGAGGGTTTTCATAAATTATGCGGCCACATATTACCACTTGCGCGAAGATGCCATTTTCACCTCTCTCTTCTCCCTAAGTTTTCTTGTACATCCCAAAACTTTGAATAACCCAAAACTTCGGATAATGATACGCTCAAATCCAACAGTTAAATATTGTAAAAAATGTTAGTATATTATTCTATAATGTCCTAATTAATTTTTTTATATTATGTTACCTGTTAATTTTATTAATTTTTATGATTACTCTATAATGATTATGAATTATTTAATTGTTAATAATTTATTTATTATGAATGATTTATTGTGAATTATTTAATTATTTATTACTTTTTAGATGATTACAATGATTATGAAGTATTTAATTGTTATTAATTTAGGAACTACTTTAAAAAATTAAAGATGAAATAATAATAAAATAATAAAAGTTAATTTAATAATATTTAAAGAGAAATTAATAATTGTAGTAATTTACCATAATTGAATGTAATTTAATTAGGTAAAATTAATAATATATTACGATAAGGTGATAATAATAAGAAAAATATTATGAGAACTAAAATATATTAAAATTTAATATAATTGATAATTAATTTTTTAATTTATTAAAATTGAATAATTTTTATTTTTAACATATAATTAATATTAAAAATTATAATAATAATTTAAATAATATAATGATTTAATAAGAAATAATTATTATTTATGGTTATTTTAAAATTAATTTAAATGGATCGTGAGTAGTAGAGACATCAAAGAGACGACAATTTAGGGCCTATAGCAAATTCGAGTGGTTGTACTGTCACAGCTTCATCCCGGGAATTAAGGGGTAGGCATAGCACGTCTGACATGCCTAGTACTCCTGCCCCTGTTAGTCTTGTTGGTCAGGGGTATTTGATCCAGCTTCCTCCTATTCCGAGTAGGATTCGTATGTTTCACGACCCTTATACACCACTACTATATCATCCATCTACACAGCTTCCTCCCTACCCACCTATCTTCATCTTCCTATTACCAGTATCACCCTCATACATCTAGTCATCCTAGTTATTTTGAACCCCTCTCCCCCCCACCCCCTAACACAACAACCAGTTATTACTAGTACTGGTTGTACGAATTCGCAGTTGGGTTCGTCATTCGTAGATGACCTGTTGTCAGGATCCCCAACTGTTTCCAAGTATAGCAGCCAGACTTGGATCATTATGGGAGCTCTAGATAAATGCCTTCCTACATACCTGTGTTGGGAGAGCATGGTAGGGATGAGGATGGCAAGGAGACAGTTCATATGGGGGAGATGGCATGAATATTCAAGGAGACGAGGTAGAGGATGAGTTGGAGCATTTAGAGGACAAGGGAGAGGAGGACATGGATCTGGGGGGGGGGGGGGATAGTGGGACAATTGCCGAGGTTCCTCCATCGTCATCGATGAGTAGGCTCGGTAGGGAGAAAGGAGTTAGGTTTATATTACAACGAGATCTATGATGAAGTTAGTAAGGGTCTCGATCTTCATTAGGACGACGTGTTGAGTCCGACGTTGCTGAGGCTTTGAGTGCTGGAAGAAAAAGGCAAAGAAGACTGATAGCAGTTCTTGGCTATAGAGAGGACCTACTCTTAGAGGTCTACAGGATCCAAAGATCATGCTCTCATACGGCTGACACGTTGCCGTTGCCATTTGGCTCGAAGAGGTACATTTTACAATTTTTTCTAGTATTTCATTTTATAATGTTTCAGTTAATTAAATGTATTATTTTTCGTTTTATAATATATTTATGTGTATTTTTTATTATTATCATATGCAGGAGCGTCCTACATTGAGGTTACATGGCCGTTATTCCACACTTACCTCATGGACAACGAGTTGCTAATGAGAGATAGCAAATAGTTATCAGGACTTGTCCATCTCCGGTCCTGCATGTTCTAGCACAGACACAATGCATTTTTGAGTGCGTTTGTTGAGAGGTGGCAGCCGGATACTAACTCATTCCATATGTCTTTTGGTGAGATGACTATCACTTTACATGATGTAGGGCTCATATACTTGGCATACCTGTAAATGGGGATTCTATTTATGCTGAAATGTTATCACAGGCGCAGCTCATCACGTTAGTGAACTGGGACCTTGACATCAGTCTCACTGGTAGAGGTGATACTCAATGTGGGATTCCACAGGGATCTATTTCAGCTGCTGGTGATGATCATCAGCTTCTCATAGATATTAGAGTATCCTGTTACATGCTATCTATAATCGGGAATTCTATCTTCACTGATAAGAGCGGCTTGAATGTAGTTCCTTACCATCTATAGCCTTTAGTGAAGAATCTTTAGAGGTGCAGCAGATAGCATGGGGTGCTGCTGTTTTGACGTGTTACAGGAACCTGGGTCAGGCGTCATGTGCTAATGCAAGAGACTAGGGGCCTACTACTCACTATTGGAGGTATGTATCTTGATTTATTTAATATACTAAGGCTTTGGCATTTTATAAATTTTATATGTATTATGTTTATATCACCTTTATGTTTTAGGCATGGATATACCTCTATTTTTCCATGTTTGCAATAGCAGCGAGTCCTAGTGCAATTACCCGCAGTCCCTATATCCAATAATTTGAGTTGTTGGGGTCGACTCGTGGTAGTTCTGTGTTAGACTATCGGTTTTGATTGGGTACCATGAGAGCATGTGAGGTTCGATAGACACCACACATGGCTCAGGAGATAGAGAGAGTACGATTTGTCACATGCCACGAAACATTAGCTTTCTTCGATATTGTAGAGCCACACATGCCTGAGAGATGTATACAACAGTTCGGTAGGTTGCAGCGCATTCCCACTCCTCGTATCATCGCGCCACGCGAGCATCATGGACTGGCTAGCACAAAGGTTAAGTATGTCATGGAGCACACATTTGCAGCCGCGTACTAGGATGACACAGCAAGCCACCGTATAGACCCCAAGCATATGAGAAGGCTTGCAGCGCCTCTGTTCGCTACTATGCCAAGCTACATGGACACCTGCACATACAGAATCCCAACAGACTACCTCCCGACAGAGTTTTCCTAGCACATCCTTCCATTTTAGCTGTTGTTGTCCTCAACGCATTAGACCCCTATATTGGTGATGATATCCTGAAGATGCAGGTACTGGTAATGCGAGATTCAGAGAGATCGCACGGCTTGTCCGTATGTATTGATAGTTTCATGTTTAGATTTTTTATTATGTATTTCTTATTATGTATGTATTTTCGTTTGGATTCATTATATACTTTGCTTTATTATTATGCTTCTTGATTCTATCTTTTGAAATTTATTAGTTACATTTTTTTTTACGTCGACTTACTAATTACAACATCGAATAAGAATACAAATTTTCATATCTAATTTAATAAGTAAGATCTCAACCAATTAGAACAATGAATAGGAATACAATTTTTTCTAACTAATTTAATAAGTAAGATCTCAACTAATTACATGTGTTTAGGGATGATTTATTGAACAAGGATATACTCTGGCATAGAATTCCTGCCACTCCAATAAACAAGCACCAAGGGGTCACACCAATCCTTGATACTAACATGACACGACCACTGCCAACTGTACATATATAGGTGGCAAGGGAAAGTTATTTTTCATGTGTAGTTGTGAAAAAGATTAATAATATCGAAATTATTTTACGTGGAAAATTTAATTTATAAATTAAATGAATAGTTATTTCATGAAGGAAATTAATGAAAACATTCATGATCTGACAAATGTTCGACTACATTAGTGTTTCCCACGTTCTCTCCCGCCGAATAAAAAGGCAAAATTGTGCAGCAATCCTGGCTAGCAATAAGGACGATGCATAAATTGAGCGTGTTCACTACGATGATGAGATGATCAAGTACATCTATCCAAAAATGCCTCGATGCGAATCCCTCCGATTACGCACAAGCATCAAGAACCTCGTTAAACCTCCCACTACCACCAAAGAAATTAATGTATAGATCTCATTTATCGTGTAGCTCATTCTATATTGGTCTATGTACTTCCATCCACCATTGTCGTATAAGAAGTAGGATTACATCCTAAACCCACAGTTTCCATCTCCCACTACATTCATCCAGCTTTTGATCAAAGGGTGAACAAACTTGTAGAAAGCACATATGTAAAGGAACTCATGGAAAACAAACTCCTCTCTAATCGACACAGATGAAAGCCCCGAACTCCATCCCCTACTATAGCCTCTATCTCAACCCCTAGGAGTACGTGGCAGCCTCTCTCTTCCACGGGACCCCGATCCACTTGAGTTCTTCGTTGTTATATGGGCAATCTATATATGCTCCTAATGTGATTTGTCCCTTTTGGTAGAGTCAGTCTTACGTCGGCCTTTAGTGATGACCGTGGGTGGAGCATATGAAACCGGACCTTCTGGATTTGATGGGATAACGGGATGTAAGATTTGTTTGCCAGCCCAATGCATCTTCATAACCTATAATAAGCCATAGAATATTAAAAGCATACATATACAATGACATTATGTAATTCTAGACACTAAAATCGTAATGTACAATATTTAAAATAACTTATTTAAAAACATATATATATATATACAAACCTCGGATGCTGGCCTTTTAGAGAACTCATGAAAAATACCAGCAAGATCATGCAGCTGATACTGAAGGTCACTCTCTTGAGCAGATTACTGTCCTCCTATTCCCGATACCCTATTTATTTCGAAAGATGTCCAAAAACTATGAACATCATCCAACTTTAGAGGAATGTATATTTAGTATCATCTAAGTAACTCGCATTAACAGCGGAGCATGTGTGAAGTTCTAATCTAGTGTCCGCACAGATTCTTTAGATCAGCCAAGATTTTTTAGGCCCTCTAGTTTAGATTGTAATGCAACTGAGCTATCACTGGATTACTCTTGTCATTATCTTTCTCTTTCATTTAGGAATGCTCAAGTATCATCTTAATCTTAGTAATCTGTCCCTCAATCAATGAATCTATCTTGAGGAAAACCATGTCTAAATCATTGTGGCAAGTTTAGAGCCATGCCTTCAACTGTGTATTTTTACTCTCGGCCCGACTTCTAGTTTCTGACCTAAAATGCAAAAACCTACCGGTCCAAACTCTCACAAACTTTTAAGCGCACATATTTAACCATTCATCAAATAGGTATCCCAGGAACCACTACATTCTATGCCACTTAGTCTTCAATTTTTTGAATATCTTATTATAATCCTGCTCATTATTGGAGTTGATTAATCTGTGTCAAGTAGTAATTACAAACAATTCAGCTCCTTTTCCAATCTTCAGATTTAACTTTCCAACAATATTTTGATCAATATGTCTTTTGCATGGCATGTGGTAAGATTTATTGACGACCAAAGAGATCACCAGCATCAAACCTAACTCCTTGTCAATTACAATCACTGCTGGCTTGGGAGATTCAAAATATAAGTTCTTAAGTTGTCGGAGCACTCATTCATAGGTTTCAGCTTTCTCATTCCGCATGAACGCAGTGGCTATGGTGAAATTCTTTCCCGTAGGAGTCATCCCGACAACCTCAAGTAACGCGCATATTATACCTAAATAATACCATATAACACAATATACATTTAATAATAAGGAAATAAAATATATTATATTTTAAAATATGATAACAACTAAAACAATATATAAAGAATCAACTACATACTAATATAAAACCAACTAAACCAACAACTAACGTAAGAACGAGTAATTAAATATATAATTAACCTAAAAATATGATATCAATTAAAACAATATATAAAAAATCAGCTAACATACTAATATAAAACCAACTAAACCAACAACTAACATAAGAACGAATAAATTAAATATATAACTAAACGAAAAATATTTTCTAACTAAAATAATATATAGAAAATCAACTAACATACTAATATAAAACCAACTAAACCAACAACTAACATAATAACATACATACAATTATATGAATATGCATAATTATTAAAGAAGCTCACTTTTTTGTTTTGTACATTGTGTCCATAATCAAGACAAATGGCCATGTCTTTATCATCATAATGGATATTGGATGAGCAACAACGATATCGTTTAGGACGTAATTTTCTTCACGGTTTCTCCAGTACGACCCTCCTCGCTTATTACATTGATGAAGTACTTTTTCTATCGTGTTCCGTCCTTCCATCCTCTTCTTCATCTTAGCATGAAAAAAAAAATAGATTATATAAGTAAAATAATTAAGCTAAAAAACAAAACAGCAATGCGACATACCTCACAATACATTTCGGATTTTTTTTTCTAGCAAATTTGCCATAGTATACCGAGGGGTGACTTAACACCTACTAAATTCCTTAGTGAGCTTTAGCTGGTCATTGGTCAACTCGCTGCCTGGGCATGCCTGTGAGGATAGACACCTATTTTATGGTTGTACTTCCCATCTTTAACATATAATTTCCACGTATCTCTACTGGCTGATTGCTCACCTTTCAATTGAAAGAGACAACTAAACTTCTTAGTTCCGCACGGATTCCTACGGTTTATCGAAACTTCTTCTTCTTCATCATTGTCCTCCACTATTTCTTTCTTTTTCCTTCCCTCCCCACGTTCGCAAGTAAGAGCCACATACGGTCGACAATCAAATGTTCTAATTGACTTGTACAGAGTAATAATAAGATATGTATTAATTGTCTTTGCTCTTTCTCTTGCCCACTTAACCAAGTCCTTGTTTTAACCAAATAATTAATCTGTTTGAAACAAATAACTATGCTTCACATACTCTTCCTCGGTTTGTATAAATTCTTCAAATGTTTCAAGATTTACATCTTCCTGTTATGTAATAATATTACAACTTTATTAAAAAAAACTAAAACAACAACATAATTATAATTTTATTAATAAAAAATTTTAACTTGACATTATTAATTATTATTGATACTTTTTTATTATTCAATTATAAAATTGCAGTTGTTATTATTTTTATTATTAATTTTTGAAGTTGTTATTATTTATTTTAACTTTATATTTTATTACTTAAGCATAAGTTAAGTAATTAAAATTTTTAATTTTTATTAATTATTAGTATATTTTTAATTATTCAATTATATTTTTATGATAATTATATTATATTCTTTAATTATAATTATATTTTTAATTATTGAATTATATTTCTAAATTTTAATAAATATATATTTATTAATTATTAAATTCAATTATGAAGATAAATTATTCAAAATATTATTTAAAAATTATTTAATATCTAAAAAACCCTAAACCTGTTAAAGAGGGGGTTAAAAAGTAACATGATCAAACAATTATAAAATTAAAATTAAACATTTAATTATCAACTAAAAGTAAACTAAATGCTAACATATACGCATGTATTAACATTAAAACAAAATTTTATAATATTAAACTAAAAATCACATAAAAAAAAAGGGGGAAAAATAAAAAAACTGATCCGCCCCACTTGAGCCATGTCCTGGCACGAGTATGGGTGACTCCACGCCAGGGACTGGTGCAGAGTCACCCCTACTCACGCCAGGACGTAGCTCAATTGAGGTAGATTGGTTTTTTTATCTGTTTTTTGTGATTTCTACCTCATAATTGATCGTATCTGAAGATAATCTTCAAAACTATCCACGTTTAACTATAAAATCTTCAAATCTTCAAAAAATACCATATTTTTTGGAGAGAAGTTGGAGAAAACATGTATGTAGAGAGAGAGAGAGAGAGAGAGAGAGAGAGAGAGAGAGAGAGAGAGTGTGTGTGTGTGTTTTGAAGGGAGAAAAAATGTTTGACTTTTCGAGCGTAAATTTTATATTTGGGTGTGTAATTTACTATAACCCTAAATAGACAAGAAAGGTTTAAGTCTTTTAGAAGATGCACTCGGTTGAAAAAGGGCTTTATCCCACTAAAATATAAAAACAAAACAAAAACAATCGTTCAGTTTCAGCAGAAATAAAAAATCAAGCGCGAAAGGAAGTAACGCACATGCGCGTGAGATATTCCATAATTAATGTAGATTGGAAATCACGCTATTATTTATGGACTAAAGTGTGGCTCACACACATATAGCTATAGAAATTATTGTAACTGATAATTCTCACTATTTGGTAAATTAGATAATAAAGGGATTCTATTAGTTATACATGCCCGATCAGTTTTTGATGGACGAAAACGATAAGCGTACATGCTGACTTCGAGTCCCTAGCCTATCTATAAGATATACTTGTGACATCCACTGATTAATAATGATTTTGATCGATTTGGTATAGGCTTGAAGATTTAGACAAAATAAAATTTACATAAATAAATTGGTGATCTAATTTAGTGATCTAATATGAGGAATCTGGGAGAAGATTCCACGTTAGTGGAAGGAAACAATTATTCTTAAACTACAATAGCTACTATTGAAGGTATATGTTCATCTTCCATTGCTATTGTTCTATATACCTTTGGTTGTGTGTTAACATCTTAAGAACTTGATATGTAGAGAAATATATAATACCTTCTAGTTATAAGTGATTAATTTTGAATGACATCTATGAAGTTCAATTATCTTATTAGAATAGTAACTCAGTCCCACAGGAAGGTAACTATTTTGATAAAATTAATTGTAATGAGATTGCAAACATATAGTTAATTTTTCCTATGACTATAGGTATGGATTATTTTTTGTAATTTTAGTTTACAAGTCTCATTATAAAGTTATCGTAAATTCTATGCATGTGTGGCAACCTCTACGATAGGAAGGTTAGAATTTTCCTGAATCACTTATATTGATTCATTTTGATGGTTTGTACTTTATAGCTTATGTATGTATATTCTTGAGTTTCAGTTTTTCATACTACTTTCTTTAATGAAAATGCCCGTATTCCAATACTTTCTGGTGACAATTTTTCTGAATGGAAGGATAGAGTCCTTCTAACTTTAGGGTATATGGATATGGACTTGGCAGTCTGTGAGGATGAACCACCCATCCCCACAGAATCAAGTACGCTAGAAGAAAGGGTGTTTATGAGCATTGGAAGCGATCTAATTGCCTAAGTTTAATGCTCATTAAAGCACACATTAGCTAGAGCATTAGAAATTCCATTTATGAATGCAAGACTATCAAAGCTTACATGGTGGCCATTGATGCCCAATTTATAAGTTCTAACAAGGCTTTGGCCAGAACCCTAATGAAGAAACTTTCTAACGTGAAGCTTGATAAAGATAGATCTATGCATAAGCATATTATGGAAATGAGAGACATTGTTGTTAAGCTTAAAGCTCTTGAGGTTGACATATTTGAGTCATTCCTTGTGCTTTTCATTCTTAACTCCCTCCTTGCAAAATTTGGTCCTTTCGAAATTTTCTACAACAAATATAAGGAAAAATGGTCAACCAATGAACTTTTGACCATATGTGTTCAAGAGGAAGGGAGGTTGAAACATGAGGTACTAGAAAGTGATAGTTTAGTAACTCATGATAAAGGAAAGACACGAAAAGGAAGGAATGTTCCTATGAAGAAGAAAGAGATAATTGCCATTCTGCAAGAAGAAGGAAAACTTGAAGAAGGATTGCCTGAAATATAAGAAATAAATCGAGGAAAAAGATAATTTCTATGTCATGAATCTAATTTTATTGAGATTTCTAATAATACATAGTGGATTGATTTTGGTTCTATATTTCACATTGCCAAAATTATGCAAGGCTTTCTGAATCTTAGGGAGTTGCCGAGAAGTGAGCAATATATTTATTCTGGCAACAAGATGCATTCACAGGCCTAGGACTTATAGACTCATTTTAGAAAGTGTTTTCAAGATCTAATTGAAATCTCCAAATCGGACCGTGAATTCAGAAAATCAGAATCGTGAAAAAAATTGTGAAATTAGAACCATAAATTCAAATAATTTGAACTACAAAACTGGAAATTGTGAAATCAGAATAGAAGAAATCAGAAAATTGTAAACCAGAATTGTGGAATTGGAAAATATAAACCTTGAATATCATAATTGTAAAATCATAAAATTGGAATTACAAAACCATCGAACCAGAACCGTGACTTCCAATAATAGGAACCGTAAAATTGTAAAACTAAAATTGCAAAATTCTGAAATTAAAATCATAAAAATTGCCGCACCGGAACAGTGAAGTAAAAAAATCAGAACCGCAAACAATGAAAATCAAAATCATAAAATTGTGAAATTGGACACAAAATCGAAAACATAAATTCAAATCAGTTTAAATTGGAACTGTAAAATCATAATTGAAAATTTGCGAAACTGAAACAATTAAATCAGCAAATCATAACCTTAAAACTGTGAAAAACAGAACTGTGAAATCATGAAATTGGAAGCATAAAACTGCCAAATTAGAACCGTAAATTCGAATAATTGGAATCATAAAACTATGAAAGCTGCAACCGCAAAATTGTGAAATCAAAATCATACAACTGTCAAGTCGAAAGTGAGAATTTGGAAAATCGGAATCGCAAACTCAAAAACCAAAATTATAAAATTGTGAAAATCGGAACATTAAAACCACCAAGCTAGAACCATGAATTGGAATAATTTTAACTGCAAAACCAGAATCGTGAAATCGGAAAAGTAGAATTGAAAAATCGTCAAACTAAAACAGAGAAATAAAAATCAAAGCCGTAAAAAAGCTTAAACTATAATTGTATAGTCATGAAATCAGAATCCTAAAACAATAAAATAGGAGCTGTGAATTAGATTAATTAGAATCGTAAAACCATGAAAACTAAAATCGCAAAATTGTGAAATCAAAATCGTAAAATCGCAAAACTAGAACTGTGAATTTTTAGAAAAATTGAACTGCAGACCACTAAAACAAAAATCATAAAATTGTGAAATCAAAACTGTAAAATCGAGGAACAAGAATCGTTAGTTCGATTAATTTTTACCACCACCAAAAAATGTGTTTTACCAAGCAACGACTCAGTCAGTAATATTACTTTTTCAGACCTCCTTGTTGTAATGTCATTTCTTAACCAGTTGCTCAACTGAAGTAGTATTTTTTTTTAAGGGAAAGCAGCACGAATCTATTAGCAGAGGTTTGCAAGAAATATAAAGGGTAAAAAGTTAGAGCCCATGCCAGAAAGTTACATCAGATAACTTAAAAAGAAAACTTAGCAGGAGCATCTGCTACCACATTTTATTTCTTATTAATTTTAAAATTGCTCTACAAGCCAAAACTATGACTTTATTCTAATCTCCATCATCAAATTTCAAATAACAAAGAAGTCATTTACTGCAGAAGAACATTTGCTAACACATTGTTGTTGTCACTTTCTAAAGAGAAAGGAATCCCCCCAAACCTTGCTGCCAGATGTATACCCAACAAGATTGCCATGGCTTCAGCCTGTCTACCTCCTCATTAGCAGTGTAGCTAGAGCTTCCACAAAGCACCCCCATTCATCCGTTGCAATCTCAGAACACCATTTTCCCCCTACAACCACCCCATCTACATTAATCTTCAACAACCCAGGCAACAGCCTCTTCCATCTAACCACTTACGCACTAGCAACCATCCAAGTTGTAGCAGGCTGTAGCATTCCCAAAGTAACCTGTGCAACTGCTGCTGGCGGCATCCTTGTACCTTCAAACACCAACTAACACCTCACTCTCTTTATTTCCCACAATACCACAATAATCTTCTCCAAGCACTTCTGCATTTTTCAAAAGCAAACCCATATACTCTTGCAAAGAACACGCCCCACAGCTCAAAGTATCCAAACTCAACCCATCACACTACCATATCTCCCTCACAAATTCAGATTACATAAACAAATGAAAGCCTGTTTCTAGTTCCTTCCCACAAAAGGACAAATCACTGATTCCATTACTATCCACTGATTCAAATTAAATCTTGAGCAAGGGAATTAGTGTATATCTTCCATAGATGCAATCTAGCCTTAGGAAGAACATTAAACTTACACAGATCTTTCCAAATTCTAGTAGATAATGTCGAAGAACTTGGTGTTCTCTAGCCTAATCAACAAAAAATTTACAACTCAAGTGATAAGCAGACCTGACATAAAATAGCCCGTTCTTCATATAATGCCACAAACGAACCTGATATGTGCCGCATTATAATTTCTTTTATATGTTATTTTCATCATTTTTACGATATTTTTAATACATAAGATGTATCATTTACAACATTTGCCTTTACTTTTATCTTAGGTGCTTCCCGATTAAGAAGACGGAGAAATCAAGTAAAAAGGGGCAAAAGTAGAGTGAAAACGGAGAAACGGAAGCTGCCGGCACCAAGGAAAATACCCTACCACAGATGGTAAGTCTTAGGCATCATAAAGAAGATAGACAGAAACCTACTGATGGCAGTAGGCTACCCCAATAGTCGACGGTAGGTCCGAAGTTCTGAACAAAACCCTACCGCAGAGGGTAGAAGCAGCACAGTTAATGCATTTTTCTACTATTTAATTGTATTTTTTTCCTCTTTTGGGCAATTCTTCAGTTTAGGCTTAGAGAGGAAGAATTAGGGGTGAAAATTGGCAACAAATCCCCTTCCAATCATTATTCAATTAGGTAGTTTTTTATCAATTAACATTTAATTGAAGACTTTTGGTGGAGATTGAAGAAGTTTTACGGAGCAATTTCGGAGTTCATCAAGCAAATCGAGAGACGAGTTCGGGTGATCTTCGGAACCATTTAGCGACACCTCTCCATCCTAAGCTTTCTTTTCCCTTCTTTCTTATGAATACTATGATTAATTCAAGTTTTTTTAGGACGTTTAGTACCTAGATTTTCATTGTTTGAATGAGGGTTGAACCCTAATTTTTGGATGATGTGATTTTTGGTTAGATTTTATACAATTGATGTTTGTTTTACTTTGGGTTGTTGTTCAATTATATTTTTATAATAATTGATTTTCGCGGAATCGATTATTTTGCAAGATTGGTTGGAATTGAAAAAGGAAAACTACTCTAGGACAACTAATCAGATAATAAAAGTTGGCAATTGAATAGAGTTGTTCTTTGCACTTTTAGGTTTTTAGATCACCTAATCTAATTGGATTCATAAATGGTTACAGAGAAAAGAGTTTCTCCTCTAAAGGCTAGTGAATAAAGTGGCCTTCACCTAGAGATAGGGGTTATCCGATTTTCGTATAATAATCCAACCTTAGTTTCTCAAGCATCATTTTATGATTTTTCCAATAGAAATAGTTGACAAAAGTTAAGAGGATTCCACCATTCAAACTCTTTTATCAAATGTCTACATTTTTAAACTTTGTATTCTTTTAATTGTTTTCTTAGTAGTCTTTAAATACTTTCTCAAAATTTAATTTGGTTAGACTAGACATTAGATCAAGTGGTTTGTATTTGAGCTTATCTGTTCCCTGAGTTTGACCACTCGGGTGTAGTTCTGTTACTATGGTGATAAGTACACTTGCTTGTTACGTAATTTAAGATATAACCTATCTTTTAGACATCATGTCCCCAATGATGGAGCTAGTGGGATATGCAAAATCAGCTCAATATTCCTCTCAATGGGTTAGCTCCCTATTTTACTCTTCTTTACCGAATCAAATCAGCATCCATAAAAGAGTGCTTCGAAAATAGATTTCTTGTGGTCACTTGGAATGATAAGGCTCATGTAACCACCCCTACCATACCCGAATCATAGCTCTATTCCCCAATCTCCACTAAATCCCTTCCTCCAATAGCCCCCAAGCTTCCTATATCGATCACCATTCAAATGAAGGCCTATTCCCAAGTTGTGCCTGCATGAAATCTGAGCTCGGTAAATATATTGCCTGTAAACATCTTGACAGAATTGATTCAGGATTGTGCAATAGTCGCGACCCTTGTTTCGCAAAGAGGAAAAAATTGAATACCTCGAAATTGCGAAATCCCAAACCTCCTTTCCAATTTACTTTTACACAAATCCTTCCACTTTTCCAACAAATCCCCCTCTCTTTCTCCTCACTTGACCACCAGATTTGCTGTATCACATCGGTAATCTCATCGCAAAGAAAATTGGGAAGCAAAAACACAGACATGACATATGATCGAATAGCCTGTAAAACAAACTTAATCAAAATTTTCTTACCAGCCTGGGATAACAATTTTTCCTTCCATCCCGTTATTTTCTCCAAGATCCTCTCACGAAGGTATAAAAAGATCTTCTTATAATTCTGCCCAATCAAGTAAGGAAGTCTGAGAAATTTTCTTTTCCCCTTAGAAATCAACATCCTCAACTTATCAACCAACTCTGTCCAGACTACTTCTAGTACCTGCTTAGAGAAAAAGAACGAGGACTTGGGTAAGCACATTTTCTTCCCTAAAACCGTCTCACTCAGAAGCAATACCGCCAATAATGTTTGTATCCCTCCACCATGGCCTCCTGAAAAAGTATACTATTGTCAGAAAAAAAAAATGAGTGAGAAGGAGAAATCAAACCTTGACCAGATGGAATACCCATCCATAAATGTTGTCTCACCCTTTGGTTGATCAAAGTAGACAACTCTTTAGAACATATAGCAAAAAGGAACAGACTAAGTGGCTCCCCTTGTCGAATGGCTCTTGTGGTTAAGAATCTCCGAGAAGGCTTCCCATTAATCAAGATCCAGAACGAAACACATAGCATAATCAAATCACCAAACCCATCGAAAAGTGCATCCTACGGAGCATCACTCCAAATACGACCATTCAATCCTGTCATATACATTCCTCATATCGAGCTTAATTGCCATGCAATCCTGGGTCAATTGGGGTCTTCCCATTTTCATAGAAAGGAGTGCATTAGTACTTAGTATTGCATTGTCAGTGATGAGCCATTCTTTCACAAAAGAACTTTGAAAATCATCAATAATATCCAAAAGAACTCCCCGCAAACGTTTGGAAATTAACTTATTGACCATATTACATAGGCTAATAGGTTGGTATTCCGTAATACGCTTTAGATCCTTGACTTTTGGGATCAACATAATGAAAGTGTCATGCAACTCCGATATATCAAAGTCATCATTTAGGAAACCTAAAATGACTTGAGCAATATCCTGCCCCACTGTTCCCTAGCAATGCTGAAAAACAAAGCATGAAAACCGTCCGTCTTGGCGACGGCGTAGGATGCATATCCTTCAAACTAGCCAAGACCTCCTCCGATGTAAAAGTCCTGCTCAAAGACTCAATACACTCCAGATCCAAAACCGGAACATGAATATCTATTAATATCGAATCATAATCCTTATTCATCTGCTTCGAAGAAAATAGACCCTGGTAATACTCCACAACATGACCTTCCACTTCCTTATCAGCTGTCAAGCTCTAGCCATCTTGTGTCCCTAGAGAGTCGATGAAATTATTTCCTTTCCTATAGTTAGCATGGTGAAAATAGCTCGTGTTTCTGTCACCATAGTACTACAAATTTGATGTGGCCTGCACTTTCCAATATTCATCTTTCTTTTCCTATACAGTCTCCAAACCGGCCTGCACCTGCTACAACTCCTGGCCATCCTCTCCTCTCCCCTTAACCTCACTTAATTTATTCCTCACTTTTTTTTCCTCCCTCTACAAGTCCACGACTTTCTTCACCCCCATACTTTCAACTTTGCCATCAATGTTTCCTACCCAGCCATCAAACCATACACCAGCCCTCTCCTCCCAGTCCATCCCCTCTAGCTCCTCCCTACCAACTCTCAAAATTTCATCTCCTTCCTTTCCCCTTAACTCTCCAGCTCCTCCCTACCAAACAAAGAAATCCCCCAAACTGACCCCTTTCCTCAGGACACATCTTCTTTTAATTTAAGAAGTAAAAGAGAATGATCTAAATGAAAAGTAGCCAGAACCTACAAGGAAGCTAAAGGAAACAACTGTCACCAAGCTAAGTTCCCAACCCCTATCTATTTCTAAATATAGTGTTCCCTCCCTCTCTCATATTACACCAAGTATAACTCCTTCCTTAAATTACCGAGCCCCAATTTTGTCGCCACCTCCCGAAGGTCTCGAATCTGTTCCACCCATTCCTCTCCCTCGCCTAATCTCATCTAATGATAAAACCTCATATGTATATGAATATATATATACATATATATACATATATATGATATATATGTATATACAGACATACACACACAAACACACACACACACACATATATATACACAGACATATACACACATATATATACTACATATACATAAATTGTAATGCCCTACCCAATAAGTACACATGACTCTAAAAGTGAGGGTGTCACGAACGTTGAGTTTGGGGCTTGACGAGTGGAGTAGAGTGTTTGGAACATAACAATATTTTTGTAAGTACTTAGGAAGGAGGGTAAAATTTTATAAAGACAAGTTTTTGTTAGTGGAGTTTATAAGTATCTTTACATGGATTATTGTTAGTATGACTAGTATGCACATTTTAGAGATTTAAATACTTGACATTCTTATATAAGGTTTAAAGTGGTGGATTTAATAAAATGGTATTGGGTCTAGAAAAGATGTTTTGAAGAAAATACAATTAGGATCAAAATATAATTCTTTTTGTGGCACAATATTAGATATATTTTATTGGATCAAGTGTAAGGGTATTATTATTATTGGTACTTCTATGAATAGTAGTAGCAATTTAAAAAAAAAAAGAAAGAGGGTGAGTAAGCCTTATCCTTGCCGCTTGTCAAGCATAGTTTTATACTTGTAAGCTTTTAATACAAAGAAGCCACTCCCACCCCTATATATATACATATATAGACACGCACACACACACGCACAGACTTATATTAGACTCTTTGTTTTCTTTTTTTTCCCTCCTCCTTTCTTGCACTTGCATGAAGCTCACAGAAAGCTATAGGTAATCTCTTCTTTCTAGTTTTTTCCTTGTTCTTATAATTTCTTGTAGATTAGGTTGTAATATGATGAATTTTCTATGTGTGTGTACATATATAGTATAATAGTTAAGTTCTTTAATTTTTTTCTTGGATTTATTTTCTATTTATTGGATTAAAGATAGGGTTTGAATATGGCTTCTTAAGATGAAATATTTAGGTTTTGATTGGTTTAGAGGTACTATTTAGTTAATTTTAGTCTCTTGGGTTCACTTTATTTAATTCCAATTATTTTAAAAAAATCCTTTATATATTTCTCAACATTTAAATAATTGAAAGGAAGTTTTAGCCTATATTGTAGTTGTGAGTTTAATCCTTAACACTTAGTTAATTTATTTTAGTATATATTTTTAGTGTATATGTTGCTTTTTGTATGGTTTAAGAAATTTAGTCACATTGGAGTTAGTATATGTGTGTTTGTATCCTAAGATCATAAGGAAATATTTATAATTATATTCGTTGGCAAATAAAAATGTTGGGATTCGTAATCAAGTGTTTTCTTTGCCTATGTTGTTACCCTATTTGTAGGATCATAGCACCAGGTCAGCACTCAGGTTAGTCCACACACCCCACCTAAATATTTTACAAATATTGCTAGAGATGTCTATAACGTTTTATATATATCTAAGCAATTTTTAAAATGTCTACTACTTTTGGGACAATATAACATGTTGTTATTTTACATTGGAGATGTTCTCCACAATGTATGTAACTTGTACCTCAGGAATGCATAGGACCGGTGCTCCATATAGGTGTGTTTAGAAAATTGTAAACTGTGTATTAAACAAAAATAATGTGTGTAAGTGCAACAATTCAATAGACTGTTCATACATCAACTATGTGCTACAACTGTGTAGAATATATTCAGTTACTTGATTACCAATGACTATAATGTGTTATAAATATGTGTGAAATAAATAAATAGTAGTATTTAGTCCTTATATTGTATCTGTACAAAGTGCTACTGCACAAAGTTAACCCTAGCATGTTATAGGTATTTATGTTTAAAAGATATTCATGCCTTGTATGATTGAATTACATGTTCTACATATTTATAAAAATTGCATATGCATGTCTTGACTGGTGGATGGGAATTTTTTATTCTAAAGCAGTTATAACCTTAATTTATATATACTATCGATTGAGTGGCCTTTTGATTTGTAAATTGATATGAAAATACCCCATCTATCTAGGGATGAAGTTTTTTACAGATTATAAGAATCAGGCAGTGTCAAAGAATTGCACTATACGTGACTAGTCCCCCGTACTAGGGCCTCTTCCAAAGACGTTGACGGTTAGAAACTCTGGAGGGTGGATCCACTTGAGAGAGGGCGTAATACCGTTAAGGGTTTGGCCCCAATCGGTACTGCATCAAACATTGCATCATGCTCTGCAGTAGGATGGCCATTTTTTGGAGAGTCAGGAGTGGCTTGAAACTAAGGTTGGCCTTAGGGTGGACCTGGTAGGTGCCCTAGGATATGTAGCTTGGTTATATGTGATTAGAGAGTGCGGCGGTTATGAAACCGAGTACTCGTAAGGTGTTTTGCTAGTACTGACTACGGGATGTTGAAACTTGTTTATGATGACATCGTTATAGGTTTTGAACTCTGTCCGTGGAGCTTGACTATTGCATGGCATGATTTTTTATTTCGGGTGTAGGAGCTACACTGATGTATCTTGATTTGCTCAGACTTCCCAGTCGCGTTCCAACCCCTCATATAGGTTCAAGTGCCAGCACTTTTAAAATAGCTAAGAGAAATGTTTTCTTATAACATTGCATGAACTATTTTGTAAAATTACGTCACTTTTTTAAAGGAAAACACAACAGCACACACACGTGGGCTCACTGAGCGTTCTCGCTCACGTCCTTAAATGTCATTTTTTTTCCAGATGACTCAAGACGAGAAATGCCGCAGTAAGCTGTTAGAGTATTTTGCACGGAAGTTTGGGATCGGGTCATGTTGTGTATCATAATTTTTGGGAGGATATTTGTACTTTTTTTATTCTCGACCAGCTTGTAACGTCTTTTTGTTGTTTTTGTTTTGTAAAGTATTTTCTATATTAGAGATGTTATAAGAAGCTTCCCTGAACCTTATGTAATGGTTGCCCTTTCTTTATTTAGTTTAATTTTTTTTCCGCTACGTAGTATATATATATATATGTTTCTAATTGTTATTCAGGTTTGCTTTAGCTTAGGGGCTTGTAGTGTAGTGCCAAGAGGCATGATGGTACCTTACTCAGCCTGCAGTTAACCTTTCAGAGGAGTTGGGGGTATCACAGGTGGTATTAGAGCTTCTAGGTTCAGTACTAGGTTCGAATCGTTGGATCCTAGATGAGCTATAAGAGCCAACCGCTTAAACCTTGATGTTAATCATATGATTCTATCTTGGTACTGATCCTAAGATTATGTTTTGCAGGTATTAGATGGCACATCGTTCACGTAGGTAGGTATACCATGAGGGTATGCTCATAGGCGGGTCTGGCGGGGCTGCATCATCATCATCCTATTCCTTTAGAGAGACATCCTAGAGAGAAGCACGGTTTTGGTAGTTGATCGTTCTGACGGTGAGTCTATAGAGGGACCAGCGGTGCAGGAGGTAGAGGTTGGGGCGAAGATAGAGGAGGACCCAGTGAGCCCGAGATAGATTAAGAGAAGATAGCAAAACCGGAAGGAGTGGCACTGGTTGAGACTGAGAAGATGGACACCCCTATAGTGGATGGTCCCTCATTAGTAATATCACGTACTCCTATTTTGCCTGCGAAGTCAGTCTTTCCCATCGTTACCACCGTTGGGTGATTCTGAGGTACAGGATTTCTATAGATATTGTATATGGTGCGAGCAGCAACTTGAGGACACGGGTCGGCACATTACGAGCTGAGGAGCGAGATTTCACGGACAGATAGTTTGTTTTACTCAGCTTGTTTAGCTCTACGGTAGAAGACAGCGAGGGCCGATAGATTGGATATCGAGTTAGCTCAGATGAGAGAGGCACATACACAGAGAGAGAGAGAGAGAGAGAGAGAGAGAGAGAGAGAGAGAGAGAGAGAGCTGATGGAGGACCAGGATTGGCTTAGGCAGTTCTCTACCCTATTCCTTGGCACCACTAGAGACTATGTTGATAGGGCTTGTGCTGAGCCGGAGACCCGGTTAGGGTATTCCAGTAGTCAGCAACACTAGATGGAGGTAGACTTTGGTTGGGTTACCAGGATGTTTGTACATTTTAGTTATTCGGATAGTTAAGATTGATGTTTTAACTAGTACTCAGTGCGGTAGATTTGGGATTGTAGATACGAGATCTCGAGTTTTGGGTATGTGTAGTGAACCGGCCATACATTTTGGGTAGTAAGACTAGGATGATCTATTTGTATTTGGATTGCGTGTGGAGGCATCACCACATGAACTAAAAGCTATTTTTGACTCGTATATATATATATATATATATGTACATAGTTATGTTTATGCCTTCATGCTTGTGATAATTTTATATCTGCTTGCTATGATATATCTGCAAATCCAAAGTTTTATTAGTACTGGAACTTCTTGCTATTTAAAAGAATATTGGGTTCACGATTTCCTAATCGAGTGGGGGAGGCCGCATCTGCAAATTCACAAAATAGACAGTCTGAGCCAGTAATGGAGGCCACACCCCACCTGGAACTACACTTGGAATAATTGAAAATTTTATGGCCAAGATGACGAAGTTATTAGAAACTTCAATGGCAACTAGGAGGATCGAACGAGTACCTGCCACTGGAGCGAATGAAGCGTTGGAGCAATTTTTGAAGTTTCTACCTCCAAAATTCTATGGAGCGATTGAAAAGGAAATCAAAGCTAAGTTATTTCTCGAACAGCTGAACGACATTTATGATACCCTTAAGTATGATAATGCTATGAGAGTAAGGTTTGCAACCTTTCGACTTCGAGGAATGATAAAAGATTGGTGGCTTAGAGCTTTTGAAGCTCGTGCACTTAAGGATCAACCATGGACTTGGAATGATTTTCAAGAAGAGTTAAAAAAGGAGTACATATCTTGTTAGATTCATGAACAATGAGAGGACGAGTTTCAACAACTAAAGTAGGGTAGTCTGACAGTTGCACATTATACGAAAAAATTCAATAGGTTGGCTAAGTATTGTCTAATGGGACCCACGATAGCAGTGGAAGTCGCCACATGGACGGAGATGGCAGAAGCGACAGTTATGCAAAGGAAAATAGCCATTGGCCCAGTTGCACCCTCATGTAAACATCCTAGACAAGGACCATGGAAGCTTGGGGATTCCAAGAGGCCTCAAAATGAACCAAGGACGGGAAATGGAAACTGTGAAAACCTCACGCCTAGAGGTGTCCGCAGAGTATGCATCTATTGCGGACGAAGTACACATGTTGCAGAGACATGTTATCGGAAATTAAGATTATGCTACCGATGTGAAAATTCCGGACACTTTAGGGAGCAGTGTCCTGAGAAGTAGCGAGCACCTCCTGAGACTTTCAAAAGAGCTGGTCGACCCTCTGCTATGAGAGGAGCGGCAGAAGAGAGGAATAATAATCTGCAAGTGAAGGCAAAAGTTTATGCATTGGATGGACAGCCCATAGACACTGAAACTAAGGTGGTTGAAGGTATGATTCAAATCTTTTTTCAACTAGTCAAAGTACTTATTGATCTTGGAGCTACACATTCTTTTTTGAGCATGCATTATGTAAAGCATATCCCTATACCTTCTATTACTATGCATTATCAATTGATAGTTAGTACTCTTATGAGCATGAGTAAAGCAACTAAGGTAAAGTACCCAGGTTGTGATATCTATGTCGATAATATGATGCTACCTGGTGACCTGATTGCCTTACCATTCGAGGGGCATAATGCAGTATTAGGTATAGACTGGCTGTCCAAACGTTACGCTCAGGTAGACTACTGACGAAAATTGGTTAAGTTTAGCCGACCGAGTATAACAATCCTTGAATTCCAAGGTAATAGAACGAAATGGAAGAATCCCTTACTATCCAGTATGAAAGCTAGAAAGTTATATACAGAAAGGATGTCAAGTATACTTAGCATATTTACTCAACAAGCCTAAGGAAGAGGTAAAGTTAGAAACAGTGGCGTTAGTGAAAGATGTTTTTGTTGGAATTCGTAGGCAAAAAAAAAAAAAAATAAAGCTACAAAAATCTGCCAACAGGATCCGGTCATACTAGAAAAACCGATTTGATAGAAAACTACTTCAATGTTTTTTGCCATTAGGTATGGAGGTGCTGCTGTTTACACTTCTCCCTCTACTGGTATCAACGCAACAAACTCTTCTGCAAGCGATCGGGATGCTATCCCCTTCGGTGTTTTGAAAAACATTCAGAACGAATTCTCACTATTTGGTAATACGTGGAATTTTGGAGAGAGAGAGAGGCTAGATACTATATCGCCGTTCTAAGGTTAAAGCCTTTTATTTTTAATCAGATGAAGACGGCTACGGGAAAAAAGGTTAACATAACCTTTTATAGCTATCAACATCAGAACCCTAATTGTCATCTAATGACAATTTTAATCTCGTCCGTCTATTCCTATAATCATCCAACAGTTGGATGACTAATATTAAGTAATTAATTTCATTCATTTGATAAATAAAATTAATTACTTATTAACTTACCAAAAAAATATAATATGGAATCTGATTCCTCTTTTGTATATGTTCAACGAATCTGGACACGATCTAGATTCATTGACGTGGACATCATGCTCACAAGATCGTCTATGCGTGTGATCTTGTAGGTTCACTTAACGTTGGCAGTGAATGAAAAATGTCCTAGACATTTATTCACAAAACATAAGTGGCCTCTAGTAAGACATTATGCTTACCCAAGTTAAGTAAAAGCAATGATAGCCTGGCGTCGGTTTTAATATTTAGTCTTTTTGTCACACGATATCCTAATTAAGTATAAGGCATGGACCGAGTCATCCTTATAAAACTTAAGTAACCATCTACTTGATCACCAAGTAGACTGTTCTAACAAATAATATTAATAACACCTTACTAATACTTATTTGAGCATGACCATGCGTATTTTCTAGTCTTCCTTATCAAGGGGCTCATGGATCTCTCTCTAATCAGAGAAGGATAAATTCCTTTCACTATCTCTAATATTCAAGCCATGACAAGAAAATAGCCCAACAAATAGTCATAATAATCACCTGATTAAAAGTGATGTTTGACTATGTTAAAACATATTTTCTCCCCATGCAAGAAGCATTAAAAATATTAGGTCAAAGGACACCAAATATAAAACTAAGAAGAAATACTTATGACTTAAACCCATGCGATATTTCTTCTTCACTTTGGGTCATGTCCAATACAATATTCTCAATATGTATTTATGAGTTAATTTATATTTCATATTCATAATTAGTAAAACTTGATCATCAATCAACTTCATACTAGTTGAATAATACAAGATGTAATAAAACTAGGGACAAACAAGAATAGTATTTTATTAGCAATACAGGTTTTACTATCAAGTCACACATTTGATAACCAAAAGCATAAAATACAATTCAAAATATATGCATCATAAATCATAAATGTAAGTCATGGTCTAGGGCATATACTAACAGTTTCTCCAAAGGAGTTAACAACTTTGTAACCAGAACGGGAAGTGGAGTTCGGTATAGAGTTGGTACTCGGTACTGAACCAATATCTCGAATTCGGTATCGGATGGTATAGGAATAGTTGAGAGTGTTAAAAGAGCAACTATAGGAACTGTTGCAGCAAGGATACATCCATCCGAGTTATCTCCTTGGAGTGCGCCAGTTTTGTTTGTAAAGATGAAGGATGGGACCCTTAGGATGTGTATGGATTACAGAGGGCTGAATAATGTGATAGTTAAGAACAAGTACCCACTTCCACTTATTGATCAGCTGTTTGATCAACTCTGAGAAGCAGGATATTATTCTAAATTGGACTTAAGACAAGGGTACTATCAAGTTAGGAGAAGAGAAAAAGATATTCCGATGACAACTTTCAACACATGATACGGACATCATGAGTTTGTTGTTATGCCATTTAGGTTAACCAGTGTACCCGCTACATTCATGGACTTGATGCATAGGATCTTCTGTCCTTACCTAGATAAGTTTGTGGTGATTTTCATTGATGATATTGCTGTCTATTCACCCAACCCCGAAACACATGAACAACATCTTCGAAGGGTATTACAAACCCTATGAGAGCATAAGTTGTAAGCCAAGTTCAGCAAGTGTGAGTTTTGGATGAGTCATGTAACTTTCTTGGGATATGTTATTACTCAGGAAGGGATCTCTATAGATCCGGCAAAGGTGGAGGCAGTGTGGGCACAACCTAAAACACCAACCGAATTACTTAGTTTCTTAGGTATGGCAAGATACTATCGGAGATTCATAAAAGACTTTTCTAGGATTGTTAGACCTTTAACAAAATTAACCAGAAGAGAAATTCAGTTTAAATGGACGGAGAAGTGTGAGAGAAGTTTCCAAGAATTAAAGCATCGACTGACCTCGGCACCAGTTCTAACATTACCCGATCCGAACGAAGAATTATCCCTATACACAGATGCTTTGGGGGAAGGCCTAGGAGCCGTGTTGATGCAAGATAGGAATGTTGTAGCTTATTTCGAGGAAATTAAAGGATCATGAACGGAATTATCCAACACACGATTTGGAGTTAGCAGCTATCTATTTGCTCTTAAGAAGCGGCGACACTACTTATACGGGGCCAAGTATGAGATCTTTACCGATCATAAAAGTTTAAAGTTCTTTTCTACCAAAAGGATTTAAACATGAGGCAACAGCGACGGATGGAGCTGCTAGAGGAATATCGATGCCCAATTAACTACTATCCGGGAAGAGCGAATGTGGTAGTTGATGCTATATGTAGGAAGGCAAAGGTATCAAGTCTCAGCTTAACATCTACCGTACAACAAGATATTAAAAGTGCTAAAAAGGATAACGTGAGATTCCAAGAATTGAAGAACCGTGTGGGAGCTAAGAAATTGATGGATTTCGAACATTAGAAACCGATGAGAGCTTGTATTTCAAAATCAGTTGTGCATACTCGATGAAACAAAACTTAAGCGTAAAATACTAGAAGAGGCACACAGAAGCGTATAATATGCACCCTGGAGAGAATGAGATGTATAAAGACTTAAAGCAAAATTTTGGGTGGAATGAAATGAAAAGAGAGATTATTTAGTATGTGGCAGCTTATCTTACGTGTTAAAGGGTGAAAGCAGAGCATTAGAAGTCAGCAGGAGTACTGCAACTGTTACCTGTCCCGGAATGGAGATTGTATCATTTGACTATGGACTTTGTTACTGGATTGCCTCGAACCAAGGCATATAAGGACATTATCTAGGTGATCGTTCATCAACTAACAAAGGTTGCACATTTCATTGCCATTAATATGACATACCCTTTGGACAAGTTAGCACAAATACACATAGAAGAGATTGTATGACTTCATGGGGTACCTATTGATATTGTGTCCGACCAGGATCCAAGGTTCACTTCAAGGTTTTAGCCCAAGTTTCAGTCGGCCATGGGGACCAATCTAAGTTATAGTACCTCGGCGCACCCCTAAACCGATGGATAGTCTGAGAGAACGATTCAGACCCTAGAGGACATGTTAAGTGCTTGTGTTTTATATTTTGGGAGCAAATGGGTTGACAATCTTACAATAACAGCTACCACTCCTCAATAGAGATGGCACCATTTGAAGTATTGTATGATAAGAGGTACAGAACACCCCTGTATTGGGATGAGGTTGGAGTTCGACCTCTTTGGAAACAAAGGAACTTGACGCCAGAATTAGAAGAGATGCAGAAACAAATTAAGATAATTCAAGATCGGCTTCGAACGGCCAAGAGTAGATAGAAGAGTTATGCCGATAATCGGAGGAGAGATATGGAGTTTAAGGTGAGAGACAGAGTTTCCTAAGACTTACACCTCATTGCGAGAAGCATAGATACTCGAGAGGAGGAAAGTTAAGTCCCATATATATAGGACTGTTTGAAGTAGTTGATAAAATTGATAAAGTGGCATATCGGTCTGAGAGAGCTTATGGGTATACATGATGTATTTCATGTATCCCAATTAAAGAAGTATTATCCTGCACTTGATCATGTTCTCAACAAAGACAAATTGGAGTTGAGAGCCGATTTGTCATACGAAAAAAATCAACTAAGATCGTAGAGCGAAGCGTAAAAGAGTTACGCGAGAGATAGATTCCAATGTGTAAAGTTGTATGGAGACATCATGGAATTGAAGAGGCAACTTGGGAGTCTAAGGAGTACATGAAGAATAAGTATCTGGAACTTATAGATATGTGATTTGAATTTTGAGGACGAAATTTTTTTAAGGATAGTAGAATGTAACGTGCTACTTGATAAGTACCTTGCATGAGCCTAAAAATGGAAGAGTCACGAACGTAGAGTTTGGGGTCTGACATAGTGGAGTAAAGTGTTTGGAACTTAACGATATTTTTATAAATACATAGGAAGGGGAGTAAAATTTTACTAAGACAAGTTTTTGTTAGTGGAGTTTATAAGTATCTTTACATGGATTATTATTAGTATGGCTAGCATGCACATTTTAGAGATTTAAATAATTGACATTCTCATATAGGGTTTAAAGTAGTGAATTTAATAAAATAGTATTGGGTCTAGAAAAGATGTTTTGAAGAAAATATCATTATGATGTGGACTACAAATTTGTTGTGGACCGCACCTTCCAATATTCATCTTTTCTTTCCAATATAGTCTTCAAACCGGGCTTTACCTTCTACAACTCCCGGCCATCCCCTTCTCCCCCCTTAACCTCACTTAATTTTTACCTCACTTGTTTTTCCTCCCTCTCTAAGTCCTCGAACTTCCTTCACCCCCATATTTTCAACTCTGCCATTAATGTTTCCTACCCATCCATTAAACCATACACCAGTCTTCTCCTCCCATTCCACCCCCTCTAGCTTCTCCCTACCAACTCTCTACATTCCATCTCCTTGACCCACATAGACTCAACTGAGAAATCCCCCTAACTGACCTTTTTCCTTGGGACCCATCTTCTTTTAATTTAAGAAGGAAATGAGAATGATCTGTGTGAGAAGTAGCCAACACCTACAAGGAAACCAAAGGAAACAATTGTTACCAAGCTAAGTTCCGAACCCCTATCTAATCGCTCCTAAATATAGTGTTCCCTCTCTCTCTCTCTCTCTCTCTCTCTCTCTCTCTCTCTCTCTCTCTCTCTCTCTCTCTCTCTCTCTCAAAGTATAACTCCCTCCCATTAACCCCAAATCATCAAGCCCCAATTTTGTTGCCACTTCCCGAAAGTCCCGAATCTGTCCCACCCTCTTCTTCTACCTCACCTAATCTCATCTAATGATAAACCTCATATATATGTATGTATATATGTGTATCTAATATATATACATTTATATATATATATATATGAATATATATATGCATATATATACACACACATACATATATAAATATATATACACACATATACATATATTTTAACGCCCTATCAGGTAAGTACTTTACATGACTCTAAAAGTTCAGGCGTCACGAACATAGAGTTTAGGGTCCATTGTAATGGAGTAAAATGTTTGGAACTTAATGATATTTTTCTAAGTACTTAGTAAGGAGAGTAAAATTTTATTAAGACAAGTTTTTGTTAGTGGAGTTTATAAGTATCTTTACATGAATTATTATTAGTATGACTAGCATGCACATTTTAGCAATTTAAGTACTTGACATTCTCATAAAGGTTTAAAATGGTGAATTTAATAAAATAGTATTAGGTCTAGAAAAGACGTTTTGAAGAAAATAATATTAGGATCCAAATATAATTCTTTTTGTGGGACAATACTAGATATATTTTATTGGATTAAGTGGAATGGTATTATTGTTATTGGTACTTCTCTGAGTAGTAGCAGCAATTTTTAAAAAAAAAAGGAGAAGGGGAGGAGTAAGCCTTACCTTTGTCACTTGTCAAGCATAGTTTGACACTTGCAAGCTTTTAATACAAAGAAGCCACTCCCACCCCTATATATATACACACTTATATGAGATCCTTTATTTTCCTTTTTTTCTCCTCTTTTCTTACACTTGTGTGAAGCTCACAGTAAGCCATAGGTAATCTCTTGTTTCTAGTTTTTTCCTATTCCTTATAGTTTCTTGTAGATTAGATTGTAATATGACGAATTTTCTTTTGCTTCTTTGTTTTTGTCTGCTCTTCTAACAGAGACCCCACACGCACATACAAATATATATAGATGTACATATATAGTATAATGTTAAGTTCTTTTCTTTTTTTCTTGAATTTATTTTCTATTTATTTGATTAAAGATAGGGTTTGATTATGGGTTCTTAAGATGAAATATTTATGGTTTGATTAGTTTATGCTACTATTTAATTAATTTTTCTCTCTTGGATTCACTTTATTTAATTCTAATTATTTTTTTAAAAAACATTTTCGTGGTATATTTCTCAATATTTAAATAACTTAAAGGGATTTTTAGTATATATTGTAGTTGTGAGTTTAATCCCTAGTCCTTGATTAATTTTTTTAGTATATTATTTTTAGTGTATATGTGGTTTAATCCCTATTGATTGTTCTTTTTATATGGTTTAAGAAATTTAGGCGCTTTGGGGTTAGTATATGTATATATGTATCCTAGGATCTTAAAGAGATATTTATAATTATATCAGTGGCGAATAGAAATGTTGAGATTTGTAATTAAGTTTTTTCTTTATTTTTGTTGTTACCCTATTTGTAGAATCATAGCACCAGGTCAACACTCAGGCGAATCTACAAACTCCGCCTAAATATTTTACAAGTACGAGGGAGATGTCTATAACGTTTTATATATATCTAAGCAATTTTTAAAATGCCTACTGCTTTTGGGACAATATAACATGGTGTTGTTTTACATTAGAGATATTATCCACAACATATGTAACTTGCATATTAGGAATGCATAGGAGCAGTGCTTCGTATAGGTGTGCTTACAAAATGATAAATTGTGAATTAAACAAAAATGATGTGTGTGCAGTGCAAGAATTCAGTATACTATTCATAGATCAACTGTGTAGAATATATTTAGTTAATTGATTAGTAATAACTATAACATGATATAAATATGTGTGTATAAATAAATAGCTGTATTCGGTCTTTATATTATATCTGTGCAAAGTGCTACTGTACAAAGTTAACCCTAGCATGTTATAGGTATTTGTGTTTGAAATATGTGCATGCCTTGTATGATTAAATTATATGTTCTATATATTTATAAAAATTACATATGCATGTCTTGATTGGCGGATGGGAATTTATTTATTCTAAAACGGTTATAACCTTAATTTATTTAAACTGCAGAATGAGTGACTTTCTGATTTGTAAATGGGTATAAAAAACTCCATCCTACCAGACACGGAGTTTTTTATAGGATTATATGTATCCAGAAGTGTTAGAGGATTGCGCCGTACATGGCTAGTCCCCGTACTTGGGCCTCTTCCGAAGATATGGATGGTTAGAAACTCTGGAGGGTAGATCCACTTGAGAGAGGGTGTAATACCGTTGAGGGTTTGACCCAAATCAGTATTACGTCAGACATCGCATCATGCTCTGCAGTGGGATGGCCACTTTATGGAGAGTAAGGAGTTGCATGAAACTAAGGTTGGTCTCAGGGCAAACCTGTTAGGTGCCCCAGGATCTGTAGCTTGGTTTTATGTGATTGGAGAGTGTGGTGGTTATGGAATCGAGCGCTCGTAAGGTGTTTGACTAGTATTGACTATGGGATACCAGAAACTTGTTTTCAATGACCTCGTTATGAGTTTCAGACATTGTTTGCAGAGCACAACTATTGCATGGCATGATTTTGAAGTTCAAGTGTTGGAGCTGTACTAATGTGTCTTGATTCGCTCAAAATTTCCATTCGCATTCAAACCCCTCATATAGGTTCAAGTGTCGGCACTTTCAAAACATCTAAGAAAAATGCTTTCTTATAACATTACATGAACTATTTTGTAAAACTACATCACTTTTTTTTAAGGAAAACACGGAAGCACACACACACGCACGTGGACTCACTGAGCATTCGTGCTCACGTCTTTAAATGTCATTTTTTTCCAGATGACTCGGGACAAGAAATGGTGCAGTAAGCTGTTAGAATATTTTGAATGGAGTTTTGGGATCGGGTCATGCTGTGTATAGTCATTTTTTGGAAGGATATTTATACTTTTTTATGCTCGACCAGTTTGTAACATCTTTTTGATGTTTTTGTTTAGTAACATATTTTCTATATTAGAGATGTTATAAGAAGTTTCCCTGAACCTTATGTAATGGTGCCCCTTTCTGTATTCAGTTATTTTTTTGCCGTTGCGTAGTGTATATATATATATATGTTTTTAAGTTTTATTCAGGCTTGCTTTAACTTAGGGGCTTGTAGTGTATTGCGGAAAGGCACACTAGTACATTACTCTGCCACAGTTAACCTAACGGAGTATATACATATATATACATATATATGTATATATATGTATATATACATATACATGTATATATACATGTACATATATATATATATGTGTGTGTGTTCAAGTTGTTTTACTTCGAAGAAAACCCTTTTGACTTCCAACCTTCGAAGATCGACAAATCTTTTTGATAGATTTAAAATTTTTAATCGAACCTTAGTGACAATGTCTAATTCTTAATATATAAAAAATACTTATTCCGAAAATAACATTGCACAACCCCAAGTTGAGGATCATAATAAATATCTTCATGCAAATCAAATTTCGAAAGATTTTTTCGACTCTCTCATGCTGAGAGTTTCTCTCTAGTTGACTGGGGTTTCTCCTCCTATTTTTTAAGGATTTTTCTTTCTACCTCACCGTTCTCCTAACGGGCACCATTTGTTCATTAGTTTTCTTGATTACAATCGTCTCTATCATTTTCATTTTCTCTTTGCTGCTATAACTATTCCACCATTGATAATGATATTACAAAACAACTTGATTCTCTCTCTTAATGAAGAAGAATCAAACTATGTTGGACTTTTCGACACTGAAGCTGGGATCCAAACAAGAGACATGTGACCGTACTATCTTTATCATTTATCTATGGTGAAGGATGCATCAACATGCTTGGGTTTAAGGCTGCCATGTCGTGACTGTGGCAATATAAGGGTAACCCATTTATTTTGCACTCTCTTCCTAATAACGTTTTCCAAATTGTCTTTCCAACTCAGGTGATCAAAGAGTATGTACTTAAACATAGGCCATGGGATTTTGACAAGTTAATTCTCATGCATCCATGCTCCCCAGAATCTTCGAATCCTCCAGATATCTTTGATCGCACGCACATATGGTTAAGAGTTTACTATCTTCCTCCTTGGTGCTACTCTCCAGAAATTGGTTGTTTGGCTTCCATCCGTGAAAATAACTGTGAACTTAAGATATGCAATATATGCTAGATGGGTTTGGCCAATGTTTTTCGAATCTGGGCTCTCCTCCGTATATACAAGCCCCTTCGGCGTTGTATTATGATTCATATTCCTGGTGAAGGATTATTTTAAGCTAAGGTGAATATGAGAGATTACCTCAATCTTGCTATTTTCGTGGTCGAATTGGGCATAGGTATCCACAATATGAGTCTAGAAAGAGTGCACACCCAGATTCAACTAATTTTACAATGAATGACTATCCATGTAAACCCTCTCTTGGATCTACTGAACGCAGCCAACCTATTACTACTTTTAAAGAACTTTCACCTGTGGTTTCTTCTTATGTAGTGACCACTATACATAAACTTTCATCGATTCTGGGGGCAAATAGAGATGTTTGTGTGTATAATTCTGTTGAAGGTGCATCAATATCGGAACAAACTCAGAAAAATTCATGCCTTATGCCTACTTCTGTCAGTCCTCCTTTCTCAGCTCTTGTTATTGCTGGTATTGCAATTGACAAAGGAAAAAATAAAATAGTTATACTGCCTGAAAATGATCGTGACAAAGGACATGACCCTACAAGAGGTAAATGTTTCTATAAAAAATCAGTAGGAATAATGAAAGGAAGAACTACCTTCATCATCAGCCACAAGTTATCAGGCAATACACCAACATGCAGAGATCAATCACCAATGTTAATTAATTTTCGTTCTACAGATATTTCCATCCCTTGTCTGTCTAGGGTACCCATTCTTTCCAAATTTCTCATTGAGCACTATTTAATTTCTGAAATTGACTATTTCTTGCTTGATTCTCATAGTGGTTTTTTCCTTTTGTTTGAGTGTATTTCCCTCTATCACTCATCCCTTTTTACTACCCCCTTTCTTTTTACATATTCTATTCCCAATATTAATATATTTTTTTGATGACATTTTTGATAGCCCCTCTAATACTGAATCTTCCTTTGAACTCTGGCTCCTAGACAACCTCTTGTTGCGATTAATAATCAAAATTTGGTGGTAGTTTCTCTAACTCTTAAAAGGAATTCTATTGTTGTTAGTGATGATACAAAATAGGCTTTGAAGTGCCTCAAGTCCATTGCTTCCTCTACATCTTTACCAATAGTGCCTGCTGATACTCAACCTTGACGAGGAAAATTTGGAATTGCTAAGAACTCAACAGTCCTCGTGCAATTTGAGCTCTTCATAGTCTTATTCAGACTATGAAACCTTTCATTGTTTTTCTTTTAATAACTGTTTAAAAAATAAAATGGATAGAACTAGTATTCTTCAGGATTTGACTGTGGTTTTTTGTTGATAGAGTTAGTTTGTCTGGTGGACTTTGTATGCTTTAGAATAATGTAATAGATTTTTGTTTGCTTGGTTATTTTGCCCATCATATTGATGTTTCTTTTTCTTTATGTAACTCTCCTTGTTTTTGTTTTATAGGCTTTTATGGTAATCCTAAGGCTGAATTTAAACGTTTTTCTTGGGACCTTCTCGGAGGCTCCATTCTTTGTCTAAAATACCTTGGCTTATTGCAGAAGATTTCAATGGATTCTCCTCCCCGGATGAAAAAATAGGCAGAGAACGAAATAACTGGCAGATTGATAATTTTTGTAATGCTCTTTTTGACATTGGGCTTTTTTACATGGGCTTTGAAGGTCCAAAATTCACTTGGAAAAGATCCAAGCAACGGTCAAATTATGTCAGGGCCCGTCTAGTCAGAGGACTTATTTCTACCTATTTTTTCAGATTTTTCCATTATGTAGACTTGTCAATACTTCTGCTAGCCATTTTGATCATCTCGCCCTTGTTATTTGTTAGTCTCAGGTTGCTGGCTTCTCTCCGATCAAGAAATCAAACCCTAAGCGTTTATAACCCCCCAGATCATGGATGATGACTGTCTTGAATTTTTTGGACAAACTTTGGCTACTAGATCCTTCCCCTTCTACAGGCAAGATTAGAGATAATATTAGCGTTATTCTAGATCAGTTCTTAGAGTGCAACAAGAAAAAGCATGGAAATATCCAACACAACATTAGGAGGATCAGAGAAAAACTAAATCGAATTAGATCACAGCCTTCTTGGTCTGATCATGAGGAATCAAAGCTTGAAATTGATCTTGAAAGAATGCTTGCAATTGAAGAAGACTATTGGAAAACCAGATCAAGGGCTGATTGGCTCATGGAAGGGGACAGGAATACAACTGTTTTCCACCATAAGGTAACCCGGTGCCAGAAAAGAAATTCCATCACTCTTTTTAAAGGCACTAATGGAATGAACATTACTGATCCTTTAGAGATAGAACAAGTTGTTCTTCTTTATTTTCAGTCCAATATACTTCTAATTATTTGACTTGTGTTTTGCAGGATGGTATGATTGATCATACTCAATTTGCTATGGAAGTTGAATCTTTGTCGAAACCTTTTTCCTCTGCTGAGGTTATAGAAGCTTTGAAACGGATAAAAGGTAGAAAAGCTCCAAGTCCAGACGGATTACAAGCTTACTTTCTACAAAAATATTGGAACATTCTTGGCACAGATGTAACAAACATGGTCCTTGGCATCTTAAACAATAGGGAGCATATTAATGCCTTTAATGACACGAATATTGCTTTAATTCCTAGAGTTAAATTCCCTACCAGTGTTAAAGATTTCAGACTTATTGGGCTTTGCAATGTTATTTACAAACTTGTTTCTAAAGTTATAGTTAATTGGCTCAAGCCTCTTTTGCCTTCTGTTGTCCATGATATTCAAAGTGCTTTTGTTGAAAAATGACTTACTATTGACAATGTTATAGTGGCTTTTGAAGCTTTTCATTCCGTGAATGATGAAAAAATCAATGGCTCTAACCACTTTGCTCTTAAACTTGATCTCAATAAAGCGTTTGATAGGTTTGAATGGAATTTTCTTGAGTCTATCATGGTTTCCATGCATTTCCCCATGAGTGTTGTCTCCCTTATTATGCATTACGTGCAGTCTGTTCATTTTTTTTTGTTCTTATTAATGGCTGTCCTTCGGCCAGTTTCTCATCGACTAGTGGTGTCTGTCAAGGAGATCCTCTCTCTCTCTCTCTCTCTCTCTCTCTCTCTCTCTCTCTCTCTCTCTCTCTCTCTCTCTCTCCCTTATTTGTTTATTTTATGTGCAGAAGGATTATCTTCTATGATCTATTATACTGAAAGACATAGGCTATTTTGGGGCATCATTTCAATTCTGTTTGCCCTTCGATTTCCCATCTATGTTTTGCAGATGATAGCATTATTTTCAGTGAAGCATTTCTTCAACAGGTTGACATTATTAAAGAAGTTTTTAGGATCATTCCTCCATCTCTAGACAAGAGATAAATTTTCAAAAAGTTGTTCTATTTTTGACAAATTTGTTCCTCTATCTACTTAGGATTCCATTACCGAGGTCTTGGGAATTAACAAAACGGGTGGCTATGGAACTTATTTAGGTTTTCCTTGTCTTATGGGTCGTTCAAAAAAGTAAATCTTCCAATTTGTTAAAGATAGAGTGTGGAAAAAGCTTAATGGATGGAAGGAAAAAGCCCTATCACAAGCAGGTAAAGAGATTCTTATTAAAAATATGGTTTAAGCCGTTCCTACAAATCCTACGTCCTTCTTTCTTTTACCTGTACATCTCATTCATTCTTTGAATTCTATGGTTCTTCAAATTTTTTAGGGAGGGTTAGAAGGCAATAGAAAACTCTGTTGAAAATCTTGGAATGATCTTTGTAAACCAAAAAATTTAGGGAGAATGGGTTTTAGAGACTTCGAAGGTTTTAACCTCACTTTACCCGCCAAGCGATGTTGGCATCTTATTACCTGTCCATCTTCTTTGATGGCTAAATGGCTTTAGGAAAAATATTTCCCTCATGGTGATTTTCTAGGTGCTTCGCTAGCACATGGACCTTCCTATCTCTGGTGGAGTCTTCTCAAGGGAAGGAATCTTCTTTCTCTAGGGATATGTTCTTACGTTGGCAATGGTCTTTCCACTAACATTTATGGTAAGTGGATCCCTTCTTTTCACGAGAATACACTATCATATTTTTTTTTTCTTGCCAGGGGTGCTAAAAGATAGGTATCAGAACTCATATATTTCAACTAGGCTTGTTGGAGAGAGGATTGCATAAGATACCTCTTTTTACATCACGAAGCGGAAGCAATCTTGAAAACCCCTCTTAATCCTGCGTGGCTGGAGGATAGAATTATATGGTATCATACCCCAAATGGAATATATTCTATTAATTCTAGCTACAAGGTGGGTATGAATCATAGGCGATCCGCCAATACAAATGATGGTTCTTTGGGTTCAGTCTAGAAATCTAAGTTATGGAATTTCCTTAATAATCTTATGGTGCAACAAAAAATCAGGATTTCTCTATGGCTAACAATATTGGATATTCTTCCCACTGGAGGAAATCTTGTGAAGAGAGCTGTGATAAATTCCATGGCTTGTATACATTGTGGCTTCCAGTTCGAAAATGACAGGCATATTCTATTTGATTGTGTGTTTACACAAAAGGTTTGGACTCAGCTTCCTTTTGGTAATAAATGGAGAAATATCTCTACTCTCTATTTTACAGGCTTGTTCTACTCAGTTGTTACACAGTTTGAAGTAGAGGAAGTATCCATTTTTTCAATATACACTTAGTTGATATGGTATGCGTGTAATAAACTTCGTCATGATGGATCCTGCTCTTCTGCAAATCAGATTTCTTTGTAGATCTTACATTTTGTTGAGCAATATAAATCTCTCCATCAATAGTCTGTTCATTCTAATAGAGTTAGTCAATCCTCATTTATGTAGAGAAGGTGACGAGCTCCAGAACTTGGTTATCTTAAGATCAACACTGATATAGCTTTTTCTGATACTAAGATCGGCATTGGAATTTTGGTTCGAAATCATTTGGGTGTACCTCTTCTTGCAAGAGCCTTACCATGCTCGGGACACTTTATAGTGGATTGTGTTGAACTTATTGGCAACATAGAGGGTTATGTGATAGGATCCTCCTTTTCTGGCCAACTTATTTTAGAGAGTGATTCATTATTGGCCATTAGAACTCTCTCATTTCATGGGAATGATATTTCTGAGCTGGGATCACTGGCTTCTCATTTTCTAAGTTTTTTAAACACTAGTTCCACTATTTTTTCACATGCACAGATCGGGAAATAGCCTGACCCACCTTTTAGCTAAGATAGCTTTATTTTCAACTGCTTCCTTGAAATGGATTCAAAACATTCCTTCTGATGTAGCTCATGGCATTTCTTTAGACATTAATAATATATAATTCTTATTTTCCTAAAAAAATGTAAATCAAATTCCAATTCAAGTATCTATATGGATTTTAGTGATTTTGACCTTCAGGATGGCTTCATTTAGGTACGGGCATGCAAAGATAAGAAGAAACAGTTACAAGTTGAGTGTACCATGTTTTATTAGAAACAACTATAGAGTATTAGACTTTTTAGTTAGTATCCTTTTATGTATGTGTAGCTTTGTGCTCTTTTTAAGTGGATTTATTCCCAATCTTTGGACAGCGGTCTGTCTTGACACACTTGTACTCAAAGAATTCAAGTACTATGTTCAAGTTCTTTTTTTAGTCCTTGTCATTTGGGCTTGATAAGCTTATTCTCAAAGAGAAATACCCCAAAAGACTAAAAGAACTTCCATTAGACATAAAAAGAAAAACATAAATGGAAACAAAATTGTTTGGATTAAGGCATTTAAATTTAAACACACACACATATCATTTCATAGAAATACTATTATTTTCATATTATCTTAGATAGAAGATAACCCCTACTTATGGTCCATAATATGGTGGTGTAGCATGTTTATCTAGGTAGTGACATAACAACATCTAATGACCATGTTCGACTCTTAGAGTAAACAACGAAGCTCCTTTTGGAGGTTAATACCCTCTAAGTTGAGTGTAAAACCATTATTTTACCAAACACATGTAGCTCGTATCTTAAGGATAGCTCCAACGTGGCCTAGTTGCCACCTCATAAAAACTACGGACAAGCTAGTGTTAGTACCTCCAAATGCGAGATGGCTGATCCTAGCACATGCCCATAACTTTAGTCTTGAGTTTAACTTGTAACGTCTAAGCCTCAAAAGACCATCCTACACGGGGCCACGCCCAGGGTGACACAAGGAAATCTAAGACTAGTTACTTGAACCAGCAATGGAAGCCAGGGGACCGTTGGAATCCCTTTCCCAGTCAATATTTTATATATAAAAGGGTTTTTGTCAAAATGTTCCATTTCTAAAACCTTTTAGAAACTTAGTAACTTAAAACTATTTTAATTTTCCAATCTTTGATCCTTTAAAGAAAACTTATTACCTTCATTTTAAAAAGAGTTTCTTACAAGAAATATTTTTACCAAGTTCATCCATTGGAGATAAACTTCTTTGTTGTAACCATAGATATAAACCAAGAAAGCTAAAAGCAACAAATAAACATGTTACATACTTTTCTTTCCTTTAAACCTATGTGACCAACAAGGAAACGGATAAAAGCATAAAGAAAGAAAATATATCATTTTAATTCTAAAATGGCTTTCTAAACATGCATAAACACATAAGAAAGCTAGTAAAACCATCTCAAGGGATAAAAACCAAAGAATAAAACTATCTATTACAGAATATGTAACTTCCTGGATCTTCATAGATACGAAATCGCATGACGGTAATCTGATCATTAAAGTGGATCTTCAGAAAGCTTTTGATCAGGTTTCCTAGGGTTTTCTTCAAAAGATCCTTTCCTTTTTTTTGTTTTAGCTTTCATACCCGGCACCTCATTAGAAATTATGTTGAACTTAATTTCTTTTTGCCCTTCTATTTCTTTCTTGTCCACTCGAGGAGTCAAGCAAGGTGACCCTCTCTCATCTTCTTTTTATCCTTGTTGTTAATGCATTGTCTCGGGGGCTTAAAAGTCTCTTACATGATCACATTATTGATCCCTATGCTCTCCCTTGTGGCCGCCTCCCTATTTCTTATCTCTCTTATGCGGATGACATTATCATTTTTAACTGGAGCTTTTCCAAGAGTCTCTTAAGAACATGTTATTTTTAGAAGACTATAAAAATGCTTGTGATACGCTTATCAATGTTTCTAAGAGTTCCTTCCATATTGGGCACAAGAAAGTTTCCTATTTTCATGATCTGTTTCAGAAGATTGGTATAAAGATTTCTGGGTAGCAGAGCAAACCTCTATCTATAGGGGCCCATTTAATCCTTATTAAGCATGTTTTACAGTCTATCCCTATATACCTCATGGCTGCTCTTGATCCCCTCAAACAGGTTATTAGTGATATTAAGAGGCTCCTCACCAATTTCTTATGGGGTTCTTTTGAGGGCACTTCTAAAAAACACTGGATGTCATGGGATAATATTTGTCGAGCGGCTAATACTAATGGCCTTGGTAACACTTCTCTTCATTATCTGAATGCCTCTTTTTCTGGGAAACTATGGTGGTTGTATTTCACTAAGGACTCTCTTTGGACTAATCTTATGCGTTCCAAATATGGGGATCCCATTCACGTTATTTCTCCTAGGCCTTCTGATTCTCATACTTAGATTCGTATGTTATCCGCTAAGGATTTTATGCAACAATACATTTGTGTCTGCTATGATTCTGGGATTCTTCCTTCTGGTAGGAAAATTGGACCTTATTTGGGAGGCTCACCTTTTCGACATTGGGTCTCCTCCCTAACTTGCTCCAACTGCATGTTTTGAGGATTCTCAGTCATTGTCCTATGTGCATAATCAGGAGATTATTTTTTAGACCTGATCCTAAAAAAATGGTAGGAAATCCTGAAATTAATGAAGTTACAACTCAAAACAGTTCCATTACATGAGATAAATCCATAACAAAACACTAACATGAAAGCTATTGTAACCTACCAGTGTAAAACCAGTAGCTAATATATTGCATATAACAATCTTTTGGAACTCAAGATATGACCCTAATCTCTATGAGCTACATCCTGGCCTAGCTTCAAGTCTCAACATGATTTCCCTTTATAAAATCCTTAACTAAGGCACACACAAGTACATGAATCACATCATTAACTAATTCTAACTCACAGATCAAATCGTCCATCTTTTTGTCATAGGAAATATGGCCATTTGTTATCCTAAGCAACTCAACCTCAAGCATATAAGCCCTCATAGCCTCATGTTATCATCCCTGTCAGTCTCAACTAAATTAATAAAATCATAAAGTTTTTAGACGATAAAGAACTGGGTAGATAACTCACACAACTTGTTTAGAATATACTTATTCAAACCTAGTATCAAACCTAGGGCTCTTATACTAACTGTGATACCCCCAACTCCTTCCTTGGGTTACATGTTACTGAGTAAGGTACTGATAAGCCAAAAGGAGCTCCATTTCAAGATCACATTGTTGGGGAGTCAAGGAGTGAAAAGAATGAAGTTTAGAAGCTCCAAAATGTAAAAAAACAGAGAAAGGAAAAACTGGGTTAAATTCGGCGACAGAAATGTTGAAAAAAACCTTTCAAGGGTTTTCGGGGCAAGAATTCGGCGCCGGGTTTCCTTTTCACAGCTACCCCACTATTTTGCTGTTATATACAGTTTAGCCCTAAAACTTTCTAGCTTGTTTCTTTTCGAATTATCATCTCTTTGAAGTTATTTTAAGTTTAATTTTAAGGATTTTAACTTCCTTTGAATTTGCTCTAAGTAGTGGCAGGGTTTGGCATGTATAAATACTTCAGTATGGGCCAAAATTAAGGAAGTTATGATAATTTTATGAAAATTTCATCTTTAGAGCTCGTACTCTATTTTGAAGAAACCTTAGGGTTCTTCCGTTCTTTGGAGGAGATTGATTCTGCATGAAAGTTAATCCAATTAATTAACCATCCTCAATTCTTTCAATTTCAAGGGTTCTTGAATGTTATTCTTCAAGAATTCTTGAGGGGTTCCTCAAATTTCCTGCAAGTGGGTCTTTTGATTTCTTCCAATTAAAAGGTTCTTTTGTTTGAATTTGTTGTAGATTCTCCTACTACAACTACTTGGGTCTTAATTACAACTTGGATTGTAGTTCAATTTAGAGCTAAAAGAAGAGAATGGAAATGGGTCTCCTAGCTAGAGCTTCTATTTGAAGAACAAGCTTTTGGGAATTCAATTGCATAACCTCTTGGAGTAAAGGTCTGCGTTATTTTCCTATCACGTATTAGCATGCCTCTCGGTACTACGACATACTAATCCACAATTCATTTTCGAGCAGCAGAAACTTTTTATATACGTAAGTAGATCTTTAGCTTAAGATACAAAAGCTTCAAAAACAAGATAACCTTAAGTTGTGCCGAGTAACTATATTAACGTATTTCTCAAGTCAAATGTATAGGTAGAATAGAAGAAACATAGAATAAAAAAGGCTAGCTTCCATAAGACTTACTGTTCCACCCCTTGGTCTAAAATATCTGCAAATGCCATGCAAAAAATGTGAGCTAGAAAGCTCAATGAGTCCACATGGGTGTGTATTAATGTGCCTTTTTTTTTTCCAAACAGAAGATACAGTCATGCAAGGGTTCAAGCAAAATAAGAGCTTCATTTTCCTGATAATTTCACAAGATCCAATGCAAAAACACATATGAAGGTCTAGTGCGTAGCTAAGAAGTCTAAGTAAATCAAGACACATCAGTGCAGCTTCCAAAATTAAATTTCAAATCATGCCCGAATTCGGGGTCGATCGACGTATATCTAGAACCCATAACGGGGTCATTAGAACTAAGTTCTGGCATCCCATAGTCAATACCAGCTAAAGCACCACCTATACGAACGTTCGATTTCACAAATGTCACGCTCTCCAAACATATCAAGGCTACCCAATATTGGGGCACCTACCCTGCCGTACCTGGTGACCATCTTAGTTTTGAGTCCCTCTTGACTCTCCTCTAGCTAGCCCGCCACACCTTTTGGTGTCAAACAAATGTAGCACTAGTTGGGACAAACCCTCAAGGATACTACAACCCATCTAGTGGATCCACATCAAGAATCAAAGAACGTCCATGCCATTGGAAGAGGCCCTAGCATAGGAGACCAGCCACGTACAGTGCATTCCTCGAGATGCTTTCAAACACATAATTAGATACAAAAGTACATATATCAAATCTGGTCAGAACGAGGTTTTCATGCATATTTTTAAAAGAAAGGGCCTTAACCAGAAATTTAAACAAGTTTAAAACATATCCATATTTCAGAATCAAAATACCACGTAAATGGTCATTCAAACGTTTCATAATCATAACCAATTTAGAATTGAAAAATCATCCGTTTACCAGTCCAAATCATACTGATGCAAGTTTTACAAATATGCCGTGTATATGCACAAGTATCTCGAATCATATGATTTTCATATGACGGATCATTTTCAAATGATATATATGTTCAATGGACCTGCAAGAGATAGTAAACCTTCCTGCAATTCAAAACAACTACACAAAGCACTACTATGCATTTCTAATGCACAAGAAGAAAATATTATGGAGAACTTCTCTAATTTAAAGGAACTTACGAAAAAAAAAATAGTAAGGTCAAATATTTAGAATATTTGTATAAGGTATAGTTATTTAAGAAAATAACATTAAAACTACTAAAATAATTAAGTTATGTTAATGGACTCACCTGTGAGTAAACAATGTAATCACGAGTTACGGGCTCCTACAAACAATAGAATGAAACTACTTTATAGCCACTAATAAATCTCTAGTATTTCTTATCCTAAATAATGTAAACATTTCTCGAAATTAAAGTACATCAGCGTCTAATCTTATCTCTGAAAATTAAATAGCCCAACCCTATACATAGTGTACTAGAACTAACTATCGTTTCAATACTCAAATCCACCAAAACTTAAATGAATGAATGTAAGTGATGGACCTTGGTGAACCTCCAGCTACCAAATGCTCTAGACCCTATAAGATAGACGACAGTTAGTGTTAGTTATATGCCCAAGACTAATTGACTTACATTTATATTGGTTATTTTTAAGGAATGTATTTTGAATTGTATTTTATGCTCTTGGTCATTAAGTATCTGACTTGATAGTAAAACCCTTCTCGGTAATAAAATACTATTCTTGTTTATCCCTTGTTTTATCACATCTTATATTATTAAACTAGTATGAAATTGATTGATGATCAAGTTTTACTTATCATGAATATAAGTTATAAAATCAATTCATAAATACATATTGAGAATATTATATTGGACATGACCCAAAGTGAAGAAGAAATATTGCATGGGTTTAAGTCATAAGTATTTCTTCTTAGTTTTATATGTGGTGTTCTTTAACCTAATGTTTCTAATTCTTTTTGCATGGGGAGAAAGTATGTTTTGACATAGTCAAACATCACTTTTAATCAGGTGACTGTTATGACTACTGGTTGGGCTATTTTCTTGTCATGGCTTGAATATTTGATATAGTGGAAGGGATTTGTCCCTCTCTTATTAGAGAGAGATATCCATGGGCCCCTTGATAAGGAAGACTGGAAAATATGCATGGCCATGCTCAAATTAATATTATTTGTCAAAACAGTCTGCTTGGTGATCAAGTAAATGGTTAATTAAGTTTTATAAGGATGACTTGATCCATGCCTCATACTTAATTAGGATATCGTGTCACAAAAGGACTAAATATTAAAATTGATGTTAGATTATCATATCTTTTACTTAACTTAGTTAAGCATAATATCTTGCTAGATACCACTTATATTTTGTGGATAAATGTCTAGGACATTTTTATTCACTGCCAATGTTAAGTAAACCTATAGGGTCACATGCATAGACGATCTTGTGAGCACGATGTCCATGTTCAAAGAATCTAGATTGTGTCCAAATTCACTTAGTACTCATGTCCTCAAGATGAAGGGTTATTTTGATCAACTTGAAAAACTTGGAGCGCCTGTTAGTCACGATTTGGCTACTGATATGATCTTGGCCTCTTTAATATCTGAATATGATCAGTTTGTCATGAACTTCAATATGCATAATATGGAAAAGTCCATAAATTAACTACACCGGATGCTCAAGCAGGTTGAGCAAAACATTAGGAAGTCTACTCCTAATGTTCTGATGGTCCAGAAGGGGCATTTCAAGAAGAACAAGGAAAAGGGAAAAGATATAGCCAAGAAGGCAAAGGCAAGCAGAAGCCCAAGCCCAAGGCTTGCTTCCACCGCAATGAACCTGGTCATCAAAGAGGAACTGCAAGCTCTACTTGGAAGAAAAAAAGAAGCAAAAGGCCATTGAGATTGCCGCTTTAGGAGTTTTCATTATAGAAATTAATATGTCTACTCCTACCTCATGGGTGTTAGATACCGGAAGTGGAGCTCACATTTGTGTAAATGTGCATGGACTCAAAAGGAGTAGATCTTTGGCAAAAGGAGAGGTGGACCTGCGAGTAGCAAATGGAGCAAAAGTTGTTGCTGTAGCTGTAGGGACATTTGATTTACTTTTGCTCAGTGGGCTTATCATTGAACTTAAAGATTGTTATTATGTTCCTATTATGAGTAGGAACATCATTTTAGTTTCTTGTTTGGATATTGATGGTTTTGAGTTTAATACTAAGAATGGTAAAAGTTCTATTTATAAAAATGATATTTTCTATGGAGATCCATCTTTATTTGATGGTCTTTACATTCTTAACCTACATGATTCCACTAGTAAGCCCATCTATAACATAAATACAAAGAAATTTATATCTAATGATTTAAATCAAACTTACTTCTGGCATTGTCTTTTGGGCCATATAAATGAGAAACGCATATCCAAACTCCATCAAGATAAACTTTTATCTTCATTCGACCTTGAGCCTATGAAAAATATGATTCTTGTCTATTGGGCAAAATAACTAAACATTTACATGACAAAGTGAAAGGGCTACCGATTTATTGGAAATTATACATACCGATGTATGTGGACCAATGAATACACATGCCAGAGGAGGTTTTCAATAATTCATTACGTTCACAGATGATTTCAGTAGCTACGACTATGTCTATCTAATGAATTATAAATCTGATTCCTTTCAAAAGTTTAAGGAGTTTCAAAATGAAGTACATGATCAACTTGGGAAGAGTATCAAATTACTTCGATCAGATCGAGGTAGTGAATACTTAGGCTAAGAGTTTGACGAACATCTTAAAAATTATGGGATAGTATCACAATTAACTCCATCAGAAACTCCACAATGGAATGGTGTGTCTGAACGCAGAAATCAAACTCTATTGGATATGGCTCAATCTATGATGAGTCAAACAGATCTTCCAATTTCTTGGGGTTATGCTCTAGAAACTGTTACATTCATATTAAATAGAGTTTTATCTAAAGCTGTTCAGAAGACACCATATAAGATATGGACCGAGAAACAACCTAGTTTAGCATTCCTCAAATTTTGGGGATGTGATGCTTATATGAAGGGATCATTATTTGAAAAACTAGTACCCAAATCTGATAAGTGTCTGTTTGTGGGATATCCTAAGGAAACTAAAGGATTCTATTTCTATCTTCCATCTGAAAACAAAGTGTTTGTTACTCGGAATGGAATTTTCCTTGAAAGGGAATTCGTTTCCAAAAGAGTTAGTGGGAGTAGAATCTATATTGAAGAAGCTCAAGGACAGCAAACTATTAATTGAGTATGGACACTCAGTTGGACTCACGTATTCATACTGAGCCCGAGCCTTTGACACAAGGCCTAAGAAGGGCCGGTAGGATTCATCAGATACCACAGAGATATGGATTTCTTGTGATCGAGGATCATAATATTGATCATATTGATCAAAGTGAACCTAATTTCTACCATGATGCTATACATAGTCCTGAATCTAGCAAATGGCTAGAAGTTATGAAATCAGAAATGCAATCCATGCATGACAATCAAGTTTGGAATTTGATTGATCCACTTGAATGTTGCAAAATCATAGGGTGAAAATGGGTTTTCGAAAAAAAAAACTGACATGGATGGAAATGTGCAATTTTACAAAGCAAAACTGGTAGCAAAAGGTAATAGACAAACTCATGGTATTGACTGTAATAAAACCTATCTCCAGTTATAATGCTTAAGTCAATCAGAATTCTACTTGCCATTGCACCATATTATGATTATGAAATATGGCAAATGGATGTTAAAACTGCATGTCTTAATGGAAATCTACTAAATGATGTGTATATAACACAACCTGAAGGTTTTTATCCTTCGAATTCTAGTAAAGTGTGTAAACTTCAAAGATCCATTTATGACTTGAAGCAAGCATCTCGAAGTTGGAATCTTCATTTTGATGAAGCAATTAAGGAATTCAATTTCATAAAAAATGAAGATGAACCTTGTGTGTACAAAAGGGTTACAGAAAATGCAATAGTCTTCTTAGTGCTATCTATCGATGACATCTTGTTAATTGGGAATGACATCCCCACTTTGCAAAGTATAAAAACTTAGTTGGAGAAGTGTTTTTCAATGAAAGATTTAGGAGAAGCAACCTATATTCTGGGCATTAGGATCTATCGAGATAGATCTAAAAACCTAATTAGCCTAAGTCAGAGTGGATATATTGACAAGGTATTGAAAAGGTTAAGTATGCAAGATTCTAAGAGAGGATTCTTGCTAATGTCACATGGCGTTAAAATCAATAAGTCTCAAAGTCCTACCACAAGGGAGGATACAGAATGCATGAGTAAGATTCCCTGCGCTTTCACAATTGGATCTATTATGTACGCTATGTTATGTACTCGCCCAGATGTCTCGTATGCATTAAGCATGACTAGCAAATTCTAGTAAAATCCTAGTAAACCAAATTGGACTGCAGTAAAAAATATTCTTAAGCACTTAAGAAGGACTAAAGAGATGTTTTTTTATCTACGGAGGTCAAAAAGGAGAGCTTGTTGTAAATAGTTACACAAATGCTAGCTTTCAGACAGATGTAGATAATTTTAGATCGCAATTTGGATTTTTGTTTTGTTTAAATAGAGGTGTTGTGAGCTGGAAGAATTCAAAGCAAGATACCGTGGCCATTCTACTATGGAGGCTGAGTATGTGGCTGCTCCTGATGCAGCCAAGGACGCAGTTTGGATTAGAAAGCTCATCACTGAACTAGGTGTGATTCTTAGCATTGTGAACCCAATGGACCTATATTGTGATAATACAAGAGCCATTGCATAAGCTAAGGAACCTAGATCTCATCAACGAACCAAACATATTATCAGGCATTTCCATCTCATCAGAGAAATCATTGAGAGTGGAGATGTAAAAATTTGCAAAGTAGATACCAATGACAATGTCACAGATCCATTGAGAAAGCCACCCCACAACTTAAGCATTAGAGTCATACTAGGTCAATAGGTTTGAGAGTCATGTCGAATTGGTAGTAGGGCAAGTGGGAAATTGTTAGTTATGGCCCCAGACCAATTGACGCACCTGGTGACCACCTTAGCTTTGAGTCCCCCCTTGACTCTCCTCTAGCTGGCCTACCACACCTTTTGGTGTAAAAAAAAAGCAGCATTGGTTGGGTCGAACCCTCAAGGATGCTACACCCCTATCTAGTGGATCCACATCAAGAGTCAAAGAACATCCACGTCATTGGAAGAGGCCCTAGCATAGGGAACCAGTCACGTACAGTGCATTCCTCGAGACGTTTTTGAACACATAATTAGATACAAAAGTACCTTATATCAAATCTGGTCAGAACAGGGTTTTCATGCATATTTTTAAAACAAAGGGCCTTAACCAGAAATTTAAACAAGTTTAAAACGTATCCATATTTCAGAATCAAAATACCACGTAAATGGTCATTCAGACATTTCATAATCATAACCTATTTAGAATAAAAAAATCACCCGTTCACCAATCCAAATCATGCTAATGCAAGTATATGCCATGTATATGCACAAGTATCTCGAATCGTATGGTTTTCATATTAGGATAATTTCTAAATCATATATATGTTCAATGAACCTGCAAGAGATAGTAAACATTCCCCCAATTCAAAACACCAACACAACGCACCGCTATGCACTTCTAATGCACAAGTAGAAAGCATTATAGAGAACTTCTCAAATTTAAAGGAACTTACGAAAATAAAACATTAACTTATTTTAAAAAATATTAAGGTCAAATATTTAGAATATTTGTATTAGGTTTAGTTATTTAAGAAAATAACATTAAAACCACTAAAATAATTAAGTTACGTTAGTGGACTCACCTGTGAGTAAACAATGTAATCACGAGTTACGGGCTCCTACAAACAATGGAATCAAACTATGTATCTACTAATAAATCTATAGTATTTCTTATCCTAAATAATGTAAACATTTCTCGAAATTAAAGTACATCGACATCTAATCTTATCTCTGAAAATTAAATAACCTAACCCTATACATAGTGTACTGGAACTAACTATCGTTTCAATAATCAAATCCACCAGAACTTAAATTAATGAATATAAGTGATGGACCTTGGTGAACCTCCAGCTACCAGATGCTCTAGACCCCTACAAGATAGATGGCAGTTAGTGGTTATATGCCCTAGACCAATTGACTTATATTTATATTGGTTACTTATGAGGCATGTATTTTGAATTGTATTTTATGCTCTTGGTCAAGTATGTGACTTGATAGTAAAACCCTTCCTACTAATAAAATACTATTCATATTTGTCCCTAGTTTTATCACATCTTATATTATTCAACTAGTTTGAAGTTTATTGATGATCAAGTTTTATTGATCATGTATATGAGATATAAAATCAATTCATAAATACATATTGAGAATATTGTATTGGACATGACCCAAAGTGAAGAAGAAACATTGCATGGGTTTAAATCATAAGTATTTCTTCTCAGTTTTATGTCTGGTGTCCTTTGACCTAATGTTTCTAATGCTTCATGCATGTGGAGAAAATATATTTTGACATAGTCAAACATCACTTTTAATCAGGTGATTATTATGACTATTGGTTGGGCTATTTTCTTATCATGGCTTGAATATTAGATATAGTGAAAGGGATTTGTCCCTCTCTTATTAGAGAGATATCCATGGGCCGCTTGATAAAGAAGAGTGGAAAATACGCATGGCCATGCTCAAATAAGTATTAATAAGATGTTATTGATATTATTTGTTGGAACAGTCTTCGTGATGATCAAGTAAATGGTTAATTAAGTTTGATAAGGATGACTCAGTCTATGCCTTATACTTAAGTAGGATATCGTGTGGCAAAATGACTAAATATTAAAACTGATGCTAGGTTATCGTTGCCTTTACTTAACTTGGGTAAGCATACTGTCTTGCTAGAGACCACTTGTGTTTTGTGAATAACTATCTAGGACACTTTTCATTCACTAGCAACATTAAGTGAATATACAGGGTCACATGCATAGACGAACTTGTGAGCACGATGTTCACATTCATTGAATCTAGATGGTGTCCTGATTCATTGAACATATATAAAAAGGGATCAGATTCCGTGTTGTATATATTTTGTAAGTTAAATGAGTAACTAATTTATTTATCAGATAAATGAAATTCATTACTTAATAATATTCATTCAACCGTTGGATAATTATAGGAATAGACGGACGAGATTAAATTGTCATTAAAGTACAATTAGTATTCTGATGTGGACAGTTATAAAAGCTTATGTTAACATTTTCCATAGTTGTCTTCCTTTGATAAAAGAAAAACTTAACACTAGAACAGCGAGAATTGTGCATAGCATCTCTCTCTCTCTAAAATTCCAAAGCATTACCAAATAGTTAGGGTTCGTTTTTAATAGTTTTCAGAATGCCGAAGGGCTAGCATCCCTTTCTCTTGCAGAGGAGGTCGTCGCGTGGATACCGGTAGGGGGTGAAGCTTAAATAGTAGCGCCTCCACATCTAGCGGCATCGAAAACATTAAGGTATTTTTCTCTCCAATCGATTTTTCTGGTATGTGCGGATCCTATTGGTGGTTTTTGTAGTTTTTTTATATTATGTTTTTGTCTACGAATTCCATCAGTTAGAGACCGAGGGGACTAACTCCCCAAGGGCACTCCGATTCCTAAGTCAGTGTGATAGTCAAGAAGAGGTTGGTGGAGAAGTAAATAGTATTTAATAGCTAGAATTCTGACCAAGCATTAATGAGAAGAGGGAGGACCTTTTTATAGGCGTTCTGATAGGCTTTTTGGCTTCTTATGCTTGCGATTGGGTCAGGCTAGTTTTGGTCCTAAACAGCTCCTTGTTCTCAGCTCTTAATTGGACCTTGACATGTTGGTGGGCTGGGTGATGGGGTTTTATCCTATCATCTGCCCTTCCTTTAAAAGATGCATCACCGACACGACGTGTCCTTTATTTCTAATGTAGGATTTGGCTTCTTAGGGACACATTCTGTCTTGTATCTCTGTTTCCTGTGCCTCTTAAATTATGACGGTAGGTGGTTTTGCTTTTTCTTCTTCCTTCTTTTTGTACTTTTGAGGGATTGTCTCTACCACATTTAATCCGTGCTTTATTTGTTTCTTCTTTATTTCTGGTGCTCGCTTCCTGTATCACGTAGATGGCTTCTTCTAACAGTCCTAATACCAGCCACAGAAAATAACAGAGGTTCCAGCTGTTCTTCTGGTCTAAGGTATAGGCTTTACCCCATCGAGGTTGTTTTTTCTCCCCTCGACAAACTGTGAGTTTCTGACGGGCATATCCCTGCAAAGACGATAGCGATTGTTTCTAGTAAACGAGCTAAATTAGGAGTTTTTGAAGGCCAGACCACTAGTTCCAGTAGTATAGTGACATATATATCTTTGGTAGGTTTTTGGGAAAAATACTCGATTCAACGTCCTTTTGCGTCCAGGCCCAGATGCGAGGGCATCTTCTCCTCCTCTTGGGTGTTACTCCGTTTATGAAGAACATCTAAAATTTGGGATGTGTTCACCTGTTGGTTGTTTGAGGTTTTGAGATTCTGGAATCTTCCTCTGGGCCAAGGTCATCCTCTTTTCGCAGGGCATCTTGTGGGCTTTATCATTATCTGTCGGACGTTGGGCGTTCCTACAAATTGTGACTTGTTTCGAAAATATCTTGGCGTCCAGTATGGCAAAGGTGGATGGTACACTTATACATCGAAGAAGTTTTTGGTTCTATCGAAACCTTCTAAAATAAAGGATTAGAAGGACCATTTCTTCTTTGTGCGGGATCCTTATCCTACATTGAAATCTTCTTAGACTATCTCCAAGCGCTTACCTAGTCCTCCCGTGAAGCTCGATGTTGAACTGCACCATTACAGGAAAATTATTGACCATTATCTGGGCTAACTTCGGATTTGGGAGAGTTGGTCACAGTTACTGTTGGAAAGCTGCAGCTTTTATGGCAGAGTGTTCAATAGAGCTGTTTTGCATTAGTATCCGTTAGAGTCTTTTTTGGCTTTTCTGTGGTTCCTTCTTGGATCAATTCGTCTTTTTTTTTTTTTTGCGCTTTAATGTGAATTTTGTTCATTTAGCATGGAATGAAAACATGGTTTACCTAGTTGCTGCTGCTTTTGCCTTTGGGATAGGTGGTGTTCTGAAACCATTTGTAGTTACTCGATCACATGTAACGGGTGTTGTTATTGGGGATGCAAAGAGACAAAAGAAAGGCTTCTGCGGCACTGCTACTTATGAGGTCCCCGCTAGGTGGGCTGCATCTTCCCGTTTCAAGAATAATAAGTAAATATGGCCAGACCAGGTATGTTGTTGTCACAGTATAATTCTCTTGTTTAGTTTCCATGCCGTTCTATTTTTGAGTACTGATATGGGATCCGAGGTAAACTTGTAAAAGGATTGCGAGAGCAGTTTGCACAAGCGGGTGTAAGTTCTGATGATATTTACGATTTATTAGGGCAAGAACTTTTTGTGCAGACAGGCGAAGAAACAGTGGACGAGGGAAGGATGTCGCCTATCCATGAGGGGCGCAGTCTGGGTCTAACCCAGATTCTGAGCGTACCCCTTTACAGGTGTCTGCGATGGCCTGATCTACCAATCCTCATGCTGCAACTGATACTTCCGCGTCATATAGGGATGCTTCATCGAATGCGTCAAAGAGATGCTGCGGGTTAGGAGGTGATTGTTACGTCGTCTGCCGCATGGATTAAGGGAATTTTGTTGTTCTTCCATACGAAAAGGGTCCTGCATCGAAAGTTGATGATCTGTTTTTTGATAAGCACCCTGTCCCTGAGTTGGAAACGGGGGGTGAACAGATTTTGTTCTGACTTGATTGGAGTTTGAACATGAATGACCACACCATTGATCCCAGGGTTTGTGCAGAAATACTAGACCATATAGTGCTTCCTCAGGACATAATTTTCGCTTCTCAAATTTCGCAAAAGCCCTCAACACTTTACAATAGGGAGTGATACAATCCAGCCACCGACTTCCCCGTGGCTACTTTGTTACGACTTTCTTAGTGGTCTGAGCTTGGGTAAGTCTCTTTCAAACCGGCACGCGGTTACCACCCTTCGACCGTAAGAAGATCCTTTGATTTCTGCTGAATTGATGACATATTTTCCGGCCGCGTTGATACAGGTAAGTATTCATGTAATTTGTTGTAGTGGATGTATTATATATATATATATATATTAGTAGGGTTTGACATCGGTTCCTTGATAGACGATGATATTTAGCTGTGAGCTACTTTTCCAGTTGCAAACAATAATGCTGGGAGTATCAGCCGTTGCAGATAAGAAGATAAAAAATTTGGAAGAGGAGGTTCATGATTTAGAAATGCTTAAGGGGGAGATAATGAATGCTAAAGGCGCAATGATGCGCAAATGCGATACAAGTCAAAAGCGTGTTTGCCAACTAGAGACGGAGCTGAAATCAAATTTCGCATCATTGGGCGAGAGATTCAACTGGCCGAGTCAGCTCATGACGCAAAGGAGCGTGAACTGGCCAATATAGCTTGTAAAGTGCCTTCTCTGGCAGCAACTGTTGATGAACAGGAAGACAATTTGCAGAAGGCACTGTTAGAATTTGTTGATTTGGAGCGGTTACTCAGGCTGGTAATGAATAGCAAGGGCCGACTTAACCCTCATCTTGTGAGGGGTATATGAGAGAGGTTTGTGCTGCAGACCCTATTTTACCAGTGGATGCTCATAGTGGTGCAAAAGATCGTTCATGACCTTGTAGCTGATGTTCAGAAGACCACTCCGGGGTATCAAGTTGATGCGGATACTGCCCGAGTGATACAACCTCCTACTCCTTCATTCATACACCCATGTCCAAGTGATAGGGATTTTATGGATAATCCTAAGGGTAAGGTACTATTTGTTCGCTCAGGGTCCACAACAAAAGTGTCTTTTTCGATGGAGGACTTTATTGTCCAAGATGAGGTGGTATGTCCTCTAAAAGATTTTGATGCTTCCACCTTTGTGCCTTATCCGGCTGTCACATCAACGGTGTATCCCGTGAATACATGTGATAGTAGTTGTAACCTACCTTCGAGGGAATCCCTACAAGACATGGATGATAATGATCGTCTTTTTGAATATTTTTGTAAGAGAAATTGGTTGTTTATGTTTTTCCTAAGAGGAAACTTTTTTGTAATAAATGGTTGTTTGTAGGACATGTCTTTTTTGTGTTAAATTGTTAACTCATTGCGCATGTATGTGTGGCCGATAAGAGAAACCACTTTAGGCTAGTCGTGAGGGAGACAGACCGGTCTCCTTTGTATTAAGGGTGCCCGTACCAAGGCTGTCCCTAAGAAAATTTGCTTGATTATCTTGTGATTGCGGGTGTTTAGAGTTAGCTTGGTAGATAGTGACCCTGCTTTGGTGTGTGCTCGTTTAACCCTTATTTTGACAGTTCTTTGACCATTGCGTGGTGACATGGACTCATGGTCCTTTCGGATACACTTACATGAATTAAGTGTGAGTGACGTTCCAAGTCACTTCAATTAAATGGCGTAGGTACCCGTGTACTTGGAATGTCTAGGCTTTTTCATTAATACACCATTTGCGATCTTTAATGTATAATCATCAATTCAGTATTATTGCTGAGTAGCTCAAGGGATTTATCTTTATTTTCCATGTCTATAAATACCAAGAGGCGATGTGCAAATCATATTCTTCGAGTTTATAAGGTCAAAAACTTCTTTATCTAAAATTTCTTAGTGTGGTACTTACCTTTTCACAATGGTTGCTCCTCGCCCTTTTCCTTATGGTGCAATCGGTCTGTTGGGGATCAGTTTGCACAGTCGTCTAGGGCAGTGCTTGATTGTTAGGCCTCCCCACAATGGTTGTCCTCGTAAGGTCATCGTGAAGTTCGGTGGTGCATTTGAAATTGATAACTGAGAAGGCCAGAATTTTAGGTGGTTCATCGAGGTGCTTAGAATCTGCTTAGGTGCAATGGACGAGCCTCAGGAGCTGTTCTATTCTCCCAAGTTTTGGGTTCATTTCCCTCGAGTTGTTATGCGCCTTTTGCGCATATGCCCGTATTCAGCGTTTCTTCCACATTGCTCAGGCATTTTTTCAGGAGGTCAATTATCATCTCGTGGCTCCGAACGTTGAGATTGGCATGTGACATCGGGGGTTAGGGATTGTATATTCCACCGTGTGGTTCAATGGCTACATAGCATTGCCTGCTTTTCTTATGGACATCAATGATTTGGAGGAGTAATCTGATGAGGAAGATTGAGGAGGAATGGGGAAGGATTTTGGAAAATTTTTAAAAGGGTTACAGGGCTAGTACCAAGCCATATTAGTTTAACGGTTTTTTATGTGTTTGTTTTATTCTTTTAATATGGTAATATAAAGGCGAGATGCCTTATTTTGATCGACTAATGAAAATGATTCGGCTTTATAAAGATCTCTCTCTCTCTCTCTCTCTCTCTCTCTCTCTCTCTCTCTCTCTCTCTCTCTCTCTCTCTCTCGTAATACTTGAGGAGATAACTAGACATTTTTTATAATGACTTTGTCATAGGTGGTCTTTTTTTTAGATTTGTGGTGTTCCATGTTTTAGGTAACTGCCTTCTTTTTATATCTTCAAGAATGTATGCAGCGTTCCTGTGAGCTTTGATGACCTTGTAGTGTCCTTCCCAAAATATGTCTAACTTTCGCGAAGGCTCTTGCCTGCTAACTTTGTTTTTGCAGAGAGCTAAGTCTCCAGCTTTAATCCTAGAAGACTCGGAAGTTGTGGTATTTGGAGCAGCTCTTTTGAAATACTTATTTTTCCTGGCCGCTTCGTTGTGGAGATCTTTAATAAGCAGCAAATTTTCTCGCAGGAGTTATTCATTTTGTTTTGGGTTGAAGTAATTATTTCGGGTGCTTGGAGAACTGACCACTGCTAGAATAAAAGCTTCCAAGCCAAAGCATAGACTAAACGGTGATTCTCCAGTTGCCTTTCGTGAGGTGATCCTATAATGGTGCGTCTTTTTACTCAAAAGGTGGTCCTACGGTATTAGGATCATTGCTTGAGTAGGGAATGACTTCGTCCCACATTGGTTGCAGAGGACTTCTTGGCCTGATTTATAAGATGGGCTAAACCTTTACTCTTGAGTGCACTTTTGTGGTGAAGTATAGGGGGCCCCTCTCTTATCATTTGGTATTAGAGCTAGTCCTTCACATCGGTGTTCCTAGAGATTCTCTCGTCCTGCCTCGACCATCAGTTTAAAATACTCGACCGAGGACGGTTGGGCCCAAAAAAGGGATAGGGGTGGTGCGTCCTTTACTCAAGAGGTGATCCTATGGTGTTAGGATTGTTTCTTGAGTAGGAATGACTTCATCCCACATCGGTTACAGAGGACTATGGTGAAGTATTGGGGCCCCTCTCTTATCAGAATGACATAAAATCAATTGGTCGGCCAAGAAGATATGAGACTAATTTAATAAAATGTTCAAAAACATCTTTTTTAATATTGCTACTATATAAGTATATTTGAGATATGATAAGGGTGGAATATTTAGATATCCAGATAGATTTGCATAAATAATTACAAAACAAAAGTATAATTTTATTTAAAAAATATCATCTATACATTATGTCTATTTCTGCAGAATATTTATCTCTTTAGAATATCTATATTTTCATAATATCTATCTTTTCATGAGATAGATTTTATCTAAGATATTCTTATTTCTTATTTGTTATGAACATCCACAAATATTATTTAATTCATAACAGATAAATTAAAATTGAAAATTTTCAATTATTTAAAGATTAAAATTTGTAATAAAAAGACGAAAAAATAATGAATGTAAATCATTTGGAATAAAAAATTTTAAATTAATATTAAGAGATCAAAATGGAGTAATTTAAATTATTTCGGGCCATACTAAAAGAATCTTTCTAAAATTATTGTTGTGCAGCTTCACTTGGTGCCAGTTAGCATCTACATTGAATGCTAGAGTGCCTTTTTTTTTTTTTTAATTAGGTTTTTTTTATATAAATATAAATCATTGTTTTATATTAATATAAATTTTATTATTTTAATTCAGAAAAGACTTTCAAAGTCATATAACTTTTTTTAATACATTAGGAAAGGAAAATATTATTCGAACTCAGTACCTTTATTTTATAAGAAACTCTCTCTACCACTAGGTCCTTAACACCAAAATCACATAAGTAATTAATTTTTTTAAAACAAATTACAAATAAAATAATTATCATGCAAACTTAAAATGATTATCAATAATAATCCCTTCTATCTTATCCTTCCTGAAAGTTGATCCGATGTGATACCCAATACCATCAAGAATATGATTTTCTCGCTTTTGTGCTAAGCAAATTGATAAATTTATATGCTATTGTAATTATTTTCTTTTATGCTACCTATGTAGATCTAAGCAATTGATACTTTTGTTTACTAAATCTAAGCAATTGAATCTATCACCTTTTGGGTTCTTTAGTTTTTTTTACATTCTGTTCTTTCTTTATTTTTTTAATTCAAATTTTCTATTTATACTGACCTTGTCATTCAATATTGACATGGTATCCAAAGATATTTATTTTTGAGTAATTTGATTCGATTAATTTAACTTTTTATTTTAACTTTTATTGAATATGAATAATCTTTAAATATGAATTATCTTTAAGTATATATAAGTTCAAAAGGTATAAATATAATTTGTTCAGAGTTCCTCGTCGGAGGGATGTGGGGACAAGAAGATATTGGAACATAAATTTAGAAGAGATGATGGGATCAGGAGTTCATTTTGGCCATGGTACTAGACGTCATAGACGGAATTAGTAAATTATATAAATGCATGCCATGCCCTGAACACTGGACCCAAGGATCCATCTGGATGCATTGCACTAGATATCCATTAGATAAGAACAATAAAATGTTCTCCGGTTGGGGTCTCGAGAGGCTTATCTTATTGGGGGGAAATGATGGCAAATTCTTCTTAGTTCTCGCGCGTGGCCTGGAATAGCCACACGTGGGAAAGGGAATTGTGACTTTATTTATAAATATTTTATTATACAAAAATGTATGATTCTTATATTTTTTTAAATCAGGAATCCATCATCATTTGTGTTGAAAAGAACAAATATTGAAAGAGTTCTCATCGGATGAGATGAATTAAAAGAATAGATTATATACTTTTGATGATGATACGTATATTTATTATAAAAGTATCCTATATTTGAATCACAAATATTATGACAATTGAATCTTTTAATAAGTTAGTGAGATGTGTTATATATGTTTTGTGATATTAAACTATTTATGGATTATAATATTTTAATTTTATTATTAATACAATGTTAGAATTTTTTGGGCTTGGTCCTAACTCACCCCAATACCTCAAGAGAGGAGGACTGATAAGTCTTTATAAGGAATAATTATTTTTTTTAATTCGCCGATGTGGGATTCTCAACACCCCCTCTCACGCCCAGGCTGATCATTTGGGCTTAGAGTGTGGCATTCTACAGGATTGGACATCTACGTGGGTGGCCCAACACGGGTAGCCCAACAACTAGTTCTTATACCATGTTAGAATTTGAGTTTAGGCCTAACTCACCCAAAAAGGTACCTAAAGAGAGGAGGACTGTCCAAGTCTTTATAAGGAGTAATTATTTTTTTTAATTAGCCGATGTGGGATTCTTAACACAACGAAGGTTAAGTACCCAAAACTTTTAATGTGAGAATATGATGGAGGTTTTCCATACAATAATTCATACGGTGTCTTGCCATCCAATAATGAAGATGGGGTACGATTGATGAGATATCCAACTGTCAAAACACATTCTTCCCAAAACTTTGTAGGTAAGTGAGCTTGAAATCTCAAAGCTCGAGCCACATTTAATATATGACGATGTTTTCGTTCCACTCGGCCATTTTCTTGAGGGGTGCCGGCGATGGTCGTTTGATGTATCATACCTTGTTCTGCAAAATAGGATTTTAGACAAACAAATTCTGTTCCATTATTACTCCTAATGACTTTGACTGTTTTATGGAATTGGGTCTTGATCATGATAAGATACTCCTTTAAAACTGAAGCGACTTCACTCATCTCAGAAATCAAATATATCCATACTGCTCTTGAATAGTCATCTAATATAGAAAGGAAATATGAAGCTCCTACTGTGGAAACAGTTTTGTATGGGTCCCATAAGTCACAATGAATTAAATCAAAAATTGCGGTAGATTTATTTATACTTAAAGAGAAACAATCACGAGTTTGTTTGGCACGCAAACAAATGTTGCAAGGAGCATTTCTAATTCTAGATTTCACAGAATTTTCCAAAAATTTGCTTACCGCAAAGTCTGATGGATGACCCAATCGTATATGCCATAATGTACTTGAGTTCAAAACAACACTAGAAAAAGAAAATAGAGATGATAACTTTAGATGTTTGTAGAAAAATATCTCATTCTTTTGCTCACCCACTCCAATCGGCCTCATTGAGGTACGGTACTATATCACACAAAAATTATTAGACAAAGTGATAAAGTACCTTGAGTCACGTGCCAATTGAGCTAAAGAATTCAAATTGCATTTTAGCTCAGGAATATAAAACACACTAAGAAGTTTAAGGCGAGGATTTAAAGAAACCATTCCTTCTCGTAGAGCAATGGCCTTATTACCATTGGGTAGACAAACAGTATAAGGGTGAATAGGATTTAAATTGGTTAAAAAATCCTTCCTACCAGTCATGTGACGAGAACATCCAGAATTCAAAATCAATAAATTTTCCATACCAGATAATTTATCAGTTTGGCCATGATTTGAATTATTTATTATAGTCAAAAGTGTTGACCCTTGCTCCTCATTGACATTTGGGAAAGCAGATTTAGTTCTAGCCTTCCCACTATGTTCTGCCATCGAGATTCTTTCCCCGTTTCCTGTCATCGATGCTGCATTTGCCCGACTGGAGCTGGCTTCTCCAGCTCGTTGCTATCCGGCAACTATACGGCCGGCACGACCTTGTCTGTAGCTCTCCCTACCTCGAAGTCCTGTACCTCTTGCTGCTATGCTGTGTCCGCCATTGTTGTCGTTCAGCCTGCCGCCACTTCCTCCTCGGTTTCTGCCGGTGCTGCTCGTCTTTGGCCACCAGTCGGAGTACCCTACCAACTGAAATAGCCATCGATGGTTTGGCCGTTTCGATTGCAGTGGCTGCAATGGCTTCTCGGTATGGAAAGTGAAGCTCGATCTGTTCGTGCAGCGGCGGCGGTGGTGAGGTGGTTCCGGTCCATCCTTGCAACCGCAAAGGCAATGTCGACACCGCTGTGTTCCTCTATTCGTGTCAGATTCTGGTACTGTTCTTCTGTACAGATCTGAGCAAGAATCATTTTCATCTTCGGCATTGGCTCTTGTTGAATTAAATGGGAACGAACTGTTTCATAAGTGTACCATTTAATTCCATTAAAAATTGGAAAACTTTTTCCTCTTCTCGTTCATTTGTGATTGCTGCCAACAATTCTGTATCTGTGGAAGAAGGGAATTGAGAGTAATTATCCAACTCGTCCCATAATTTTTTCAAACGTGAGTAATACACGTTAACCGAATCTCCTATTTGTTTACAATTTGCTAAAACGGCTTTTAATTCATATTTTCTAATGTTTTCTCTACTGGAAACTATCATACAATATTGATTGAAATAAAAAATATCTATCCATACGTTGAGCACAGGATCAAAACTAGTACTTAATAAAATCGGATTTTCATATAATTTTCATCAATCATACAAATTTTCAAATTCTTCAAACAATTAACATAGAAAAATATTTTATTTCATATCTGCGTTTGTCAAACCCATGCCTCTAGAAAATTGATTAATATAAATCCTTATATAATGTAACAAGATGCACCTTATATGGTGTACATGCTGTACACAGTATCAAAATTACATAATTTTACTTAATTTTTAAAAATAGGTAAAAAACTAAAACAAATCTCATTCCCTGGTAACTAAAACACGCGGCCCCCGTTCTTCTTACACCCTTCATCTTCAACCTTAATTTCCCGTATCGATTGCCCGATTGCTTCAGAACAGTCAACATTAAACCACAATCGTTGTTGTTTAGCGACAATTGCAGCGGCTGGTGGTGCTTCAGTTTCATGGGATTTAGTGATTTATCCTCGTCATGGGATCCGCAATAGTCTTCAAGTGTATCATGTCTACTTCCATTTAATTTCATGAAATGGTTCTTATCTACTTTTCTTCTATGTTTTTTTTTTAATATACGGGTTTATTTTTCCTTTTCCACCATGATTGGATTAAAATGAAAATTGAAGAAATTTGATTGAATCCAAGATTTAGTCTTTTACGTTTTGTAAAAGTAAAGAAATTGTTTATGAGAAGCAAAATGAGAATAGACATAAAAAAAATTTTTGTTTACAAGAAGGAAGGTGAGATATGAAATGAATAATTTTGCATTGAATTTCAGAGCATATATGGGAGAGATAGTACCATAAAATCTAATATTAAAATTTAATAAAAAATATCTACGTATAGAAAAAAAATTTAATAAAAAATATCGACATATGGAAAAAAAAACTTGATCAAGACGAGAATAGTAAATAATTTTTCTAGTTCTAAAAATAAGCATCTTTAATTATAAAAATTAACACTCATACTAATAGAAGTTGGACGACACGTCAACATATTACGAAAAACTTCTCAACTATATTTAAAGAAATATAAGAGTATCAAAATCAATAATAAAACTCAACAAAAGCATCTACATATAGAAAAAAGAAAACTTGACCAAGACAAATAGTGATTGGGTCTCTAATTATGAAAATAAGCACCCATAATTGTAAAAATAAGCACCATTGGTAATAAAAATAAGCACCTCTACTCACAGAAAGTAGAAAACATGTCATCATATCATGAAATATTTCTCAACTATATTAAAAGAAATATGAGAATTAAACACATAAAATGTACCATAAAATCTAATAATAAAACTCAACAAAAGTATCGACATATAAAAAAGGAAAACTTGATCAAGACAAAATAGTGAATGGTCCCTTAGTTATAAAAATAAACACCTCTATTTATAAAAATAAGCACCCATACTTTCAAAAGTTGGACAACATGTTAAAGTATCACGAAACACTTATCAACTATATTCAAAGAAATATGAGAGTTAAAACATATAAAAGGTACCATAAAATCCAATCATAAAACTTAACAAAAGCATCTACATATCGAAGAAGAAAACTTGACCAAGATAGAATAGTGAATGGTTCCCCTAGTTATAAAAATAAGCACCCCTAGTTTCTACCAACAGAAGTTAGACGACACATCAACATATCATGAAACACTTCTCAATTATATTAAAAAAAATATGAAAGTTAAAAAATACATAAACGTACCATAAAATTAACAATAAAACTCAATAAAAGCATCTACATATAGAAAAGGAAATTACACTTGACCAAGACAGAATACTGAGTGGTTTCCCTAATTATGAAAATAGGCACCCCTGATAATAAAAATAAGTACCCATACTCACAAAAGAGGAAAACATGTTAACATATCATGAAACACTTCTCAACTATAATTAAAGAAATATGAGAGTTGAAACACATAAAAAGTCCCATAAAAACCAATAATAAAACTCAATAAAAGTATATGTATATAGAAAAAGAAAATTTGACTAAGACAGAATAGTGAATTGTTCCAAAAGTTATTAAAATATGCACCCATAGATATAAAAATAAGGACCCCAACTTACACGTGAAGAACATGTTAACATCTCATGAAACTTCATATTTTCTGGTTGGGGTCCATTGTCTTCAAATTAATCCCATTTTATACTACTAGTATACTTACAATTTAGGTCTAATCACTATTCCCTCAACAATTAGGGCCGCTTTGATGTTTGAGATGCTCTCCCTTCACTTCTCTTAAGACTCATTTTCACTTCTTTTCCACTTCCATCATTATAAAGCTCTCCTAATTGAATTTCTAACCATCCATCTTTCCTTTCTATGAGGACTCTTTCTTCCATTGCCGAATCTCTTTTTGGTAACACAAAAAGACTTTTTTGATCCTTTTCCTCTGCATAAAGTCTGGTGCATACGCGAATGAACCAATTGGGAAAAAAACTAAATTCCACCATTATAAATTATTCCAACAGAATGAAAGAGAAAAAAAATACTAATATTTGCCAGAAGATCAGTGATGGAAACCATGCAATGGAATGCAATCATGAATGGTCACTTTGTTCTTCTTCAACTTCAACCTAATGAATGTGAAAATGAAAAAAGAACAGGATCCATAGATGATGATTGATATTTTTCTCAAATTCTTTTGCTTGTTAATCTTCTGCAACTCATTAAGAGGAAATGTTGCATGTGCTCGCATGGGCATAACTCAATTAGTTTGGGGCTGCAGAGTTAGTAACAAGAACCAAAGTTCAAATTCTGTTAGCGGTAGTATGGAAATTTCACCCTCTCCAATGTGGGGGTGGTTCATTATGTGCACAAGGGTCTGGCCTCCAGTGTACAAGGCTGCTGAGTCACTATGATTTACATCCTCTATTTGAGCGCCGGACAGTCTAGTAGGGACCCTGTGGGTAAGGGTTTCGCCTTTTGGTAACGAAGAACTGGTGCATGTTGGCGGAGGAGCATTTAATACAAATCCAGGTTAATAAAATTTCTAGCGCGTGAAGATGTGATTTGGAGAATTTTATTTGATTTGTTTTAAATTTTAACTTTTATAAAAAACTATATAGTTCTAATAACTGTATGCATCATGCAAGATGCACCTAGGTGCATTATATAAATTTTTCAATATGGATTAACTTTCCAAGTTAATATATAAGTTTACTTAGAATTCAATAATTTCTACTAGATATTTTATATTTTATAAGATTTTATTATCATAGTACTCCTTTCGTTTTTTTTTTTTTTTTATTTTCATATTATATCAATTCCTATATTATTTTACTTGTCAAATTATGAACATGATGCAATATTTAATAAAAATTTTCCATTGTACTCTTCGTTAAAAATAAATTTCAACCTCTTTTAACTCGTCTAACATGGAAAATTGTCGAAATAATAATGAAGAGAAAGAATTTGAAGAACATTCTAGTCTATACAAGAAAAACATCTGAAATTTTGTATTTTCTTAAATAGTGCGATGTTTAAAATGTGACAACAAATAAAAGACGGAAGAAATATATTTTATCCATATTATCGTATGCCAAAAGGTACATGTTAGATAGACCCTTCATACATTTATCATGAACTAAATATTGGATTTTCTTTTCTTTCATTTTTAGCCATCAATACGAGAATTTTGTTTCTTCTCTTTGAAGGGTTTTTTGTTTTTTAGGGGTTTTTTTTTAGATGAAGAGACCAGAATTTATTATGAAATATCTGAATCTCATAAATCAAAGATTAGTTTTTTTTGAAACAATGCTAAATGGATCAATTTGATCAAAATATTGTGATCCAAAAAAAGTATTTATGTACGTTTATTAATAAAGCATGATTAGTCTTCCATATTTCCTTTATGAATTTCAAAATAAAATTTTAAATATAACAGGATCATTGAATACAAGTTGAAGCATTCATTTAGTTGTAATTTCCATAACTTTTGGGAATAAATTTTGTTTATTCCAAATTAGGAAAAATGACCTATTTTGTTCCTAAATATTAGTCCATTACATGATATGATTATAGTCCCTACATAATTTGCACAAATTCAATAAAATCCTTCTGCCATCCAACATTTTTTGTCAAAAAAATCACACAATCTACTTAAACGTACGGAGTAATCTAAAGGGTAAAATAGATAAATGTAGGCCATTCCTTTCAGAGGAAACACACTTGAGACTTGTTTTGGAGGAAAATAAAAACTGTTTTCCTTCCAAAAATTGCACACCACATTTTTTTTTTTTATAAAAAGAATGGCTTACAAAATATTTTACCCTTTAGATTATAACATGTGAGTAGCTTGTGTGATATTTTTCTCATTAATTAAGTGTTCGATAACAAAAGGATCTGATTGGATTGTTGTAAATTGCTTAGGGACCATAATGTCAGAAAATAAGCTTTGAGGATTATATCATGTGAAAGCCTAAACTTAGGGTCTAATAGGCTATTTTTCCCCAAATTATTACTATATTTGTTTCATATTATAAGGCAATCTTTCCATATTTGGGGTTTCATGTATATTATAAGGAAATTTGCTCACCCTATTCAATTAATGCATCACTACTTACTACTTCTCACCCTTCACTCTGATATGTACTCATTGCAGTTATAACCTAAACACATTCATATTTGAAGAGAAAAGAGACAATGTATAGTAATCTTAAATTTTAAAACAATTAGGAGAGAGGAGAGAGAAGATAGAATATAAAGCCTAGAAATATAAAAGTTAATTAGAACTAATATAAAGGGTATTAGTGAAATTTTACTTTAAAAAACAAATTAAATTCAAGTTTTCTTAATATGTGTGAACACTACAAAAATCCACCCTAATACCGATGACATGTTCCCATACAGATAGAACACCGACGAAAACGGGCTTGTCGGCTCTTTTACGTCAGTAAATCCAATTTTCGACGGTTTATCCGTTGGTAACTCAATTTCCTAATGGGTTTCTTGTGAGACGTCTGTATAGTGAAAAAATTTATGTTGATGTTATTATATCCTCTGGTAACAAGTACAGACAGATGCTACTGACGGACGGGTTCCGTCGGTAGGTTTGCTACCGACAGACTTAACGACGGACACTTAATAAATAAATAAAAAAATGAAACATATTAAAGACGGCTTTTCCGTAGGTAAGAATTTGTTTACATATAATTTACAAAACAAGTAAAAACCTCTTGAAAAACAACAGAATTTCCAACACAAGTAATAGTATTAAACATTCAACATAATTAATACTGTTGATATAAAATACTAAACGTTCATATTGCATAATATTAAACATAACATATATATATACATACATACATATATAAAACATCATAGTAAAAAACATAAGTAAAAATAAATCAAATATCCTGATCTGTCCTAGGATCACTAGAAGGCGGGGAAGGCATCATCAGTGCCCGGAGCACGAATAGAGGGAGAGGGAGTGGAGGAAGATCGAACCGCAACATGAGGGGCAAGGGCCTCCGAGTCCGCAGCAAGAGCAGGGGCCTCTGAGTCTGCAGTAAGCGCAGGCAATGAAGATGTTGAGGCGCTGGTACCCGTAGCTATTCTGACGAGATCCAACATAGGCAATGGAAGAATGTACACCAAATGATTCAACTTTGTAAACCGGCCTCATATAGTCGTTGAAAGTACTAGAGATGCTCAAAATGGCAGTCTCTACCCTCATAACACTGGACGATCGGAGCTAATCCTCTATAAGATGGGGCACGACTACTCACAACTCTCAAATGGACAGCCTCCAATCTAGCTCCATAGACACGTCAGCGCCTCACGCCTCCCTCTACTATGGCCATAAGGGCAAGATCATTAGGCATAGCTGTGCCCCTCGCCGTAACTTTCTCCTCAGCCTTCCTCTTCATCTCATGAAATCTCTCTTACAATATAAAATGTTAAGTAGATAATAATAACTTATACAATATTAATTAGATAAACTTTAAAATATTAAAACGTTATAGAAACTTAAATTTTCATTAGCATACCCAGAACTCTTCGGAGGTAAAATCCATGTACTCCCCTTCCTTCTCTCCCGAATGATACTTGTGCAGCTCCTCCAACTCCTTTCTCTTAAAAAAATCTCTCAACTAATATTCCTTGCTTCAAAATTATTAATTAACGTGATTTACAATTAACTAACCGAAAGATATAATATTAATGAAATTGAATACCTTCTTCGCTAGAGACTCAGTGAAGGAAATAGACCCACCAGTGAATTTAAGTAAAGTTTTGGTTTTTTACCTCTTGAATGGGTTCATCCTCCTGTATTGGACGAGACCGCATACTCTCACCCCATACGGCAAATGAATCATCCAATGCTCCATGACATCATAAAAAGCTCAGAGGGAATATGTGTTCTAACTTGCATATCAAAATGAGAACGCTTTCCTCTAATTCACGCACATGAGACTCACTTATCTTCGGGGCACATAAGTCTCGGTAGAAAAGACTCAACTTGGCCAAACAACTCCACACCTTCGCTGGAAGGAGCTTTTTAAAGTCGATGGGCATCAGTTGTTCTATGAACACGTGATAGTCATGGCTTTTCATGCCGGTCAACTTCATTTCTTTATAATCGACACACCTATCCAAGTTAGATACATATCCATCTGGTAGTTGCAATTCTTTAACCCAATCAAGAACTTTTTTTTTTTTTTTTTTGTTCCTTAGTCAAGATATAACATGCCATTAGCTTCAAGCAGTTACCCCCACTGCTCTCTTTCATCAACAAGTTCGGTCTGTTGCAATACAAATGTAGGTCTTCTCTAGCCTTGATATTATCTTTTGACTTCCCTTTCACATCCATAACAGTGTTGAACACATTATCAAATACATTCTTCTCATTATGTATCACGTCAATGTTATGATAAACTAAAAGGGTACGCCAATAAAGAAATCCCAAAATATACTCCTCCTTGTCCAGTTGTGATCCTTCCCCTACCATCTTCTTCCTTGCCAATTCCTTTTTTGAATTGGTGATCTTTGAAAAGTCATGGACCCTTTCCCATATCCGTTCTCCCGAAAGTCTCGATGGCGGCGAAGAGTGGTCTTCACCTCTATCCCTCTTGAAAGATCTCGAATCTCATCTAAATTGATGACCTGGTGGCAAGAAACATCGATGACGATCGAACCAAGATTGTTTTCCACCATTTTGCAAACAAAAGGACAATGTATGTTCCATGTAATAAGGACAATCCAATACCCTTGCTGTACACCAACCTCTCAACATATCGTATATCGGGAAGTCACTAACCGTCTAAAGAAGCGTGGCCTGCATTTGAAATTTTTGTTTCTTCGATATGTCATAAGTAAGGGTCCCAACATCCCACAACTCATTTAATTCTTCTATCTACGGTTGCAAAAAGACATCCAAGTTGCTTTTCAAATTTCTCGGACCCAAGATGAGAACGGTCAAGAAGGTTACCTCTTTTTTCATACACATCCAAGGTGGCAAGTTATACGAGATTACCATTATTAGCCACGAAGAGTATATCTTTCCCGCTATTCCAAAAGGTAAAAACCCATGAGTACACAAGCTAAGTCTAACATTCCTTGTTTCTGTTGAAAATCAGAGTAAATCCTATCAAAATGATTCCAAGCTTCTCCATCCCTAGGATGACTCATCACATCCAACTCCTGTGAGCTTTCAGAATGCCATTTCAACACATACAATCTTTGCAATTTAGGAGTTAGCTTAGCAGTCTCTACATGTTGTTTCTATAGTAACTACTTCTGCCCTCCCCTCCCGTCCATAATTCATTGTCTCACAATTTCTATATCCGTCGTTTCCTTCTAATATAGCATCGAGGGATGTTTTTCTCAGAGAGAATCACCTATTCCATAAACCTAAACTATTCATAGTTTAGTCAATCAAACTCTCGCTCAAATGACTCCTTCTATATGTCCCTTGGACGGTGGTTGGGATTTTTTACAATATAACCCTTTAGTTGAATCCTATGCTTGTGCCCCAATATCCAATCATTGTTCTCATCTAAAAAAAGTATGATGGATCTTCGGACCTAACTGAGCACATGATGTGATTCATTTCTCAAATGTATGTTTACAATGCTTCTGATAGCACGTGTTTTAGAATGTTCCCGAGTTTGCTCATGGGAAAAGCTCTAGCGTGGTATGCACATCTACCACCCAGAAGTATAATTAGTTTCAAAAACTTAGAAGAAAAGTTTATTCAAAACTTTCTTCCTCAGTCTATTTTTTAACACACTTCAGACTTTCTTCTCAGTGTGAGACGAAGACTATCAGAATCCATTCGGGATTTTATTGCCCGATTCAATCAGGCTGCACAAGAAATTCCCCACTTGTCTGAAAAAGAATATATAAGGCATATAGACATGGGTTAACCAATCCCGCTTTCTCCAGAAAATTACTACAAAAAGAACCAACCAACGTCAACACTCTTTTGTCAAAAACCCTAAAACTCATTCATGTACATGATTATGTGAGACGGAAACGAGAGTTAGATAAAAAATAAGAATTTTAGAACGACCAACAAAGATGCTTTCTCCTCCAGAAAGACGCAATAAAGCTAAATAATGCCGATTCCACAAAGATCATGGTCACTGATACTGAACGATGCGATAAATTGAAGAAGGCCATCGAAAATTCCATTAAGAAAGGAGAATTAAGGGAATTCATTGACAGTGCTTCTGCCAAGCGATTACCAAGTAGTGATCATACAAAGAAATCCTGTCAAAATGATAAGAAAAGCCCAAAAAATGACACTTCCTCTTATAAAATGAAAGTTATCAATGTCATCCAAGATGTTGGACTTCCTACTTCTAGAAAGAGGACAGGGGATGCTCATAATGATGATCCGTTGGTTATCACTATGACCATAGATCAGTATCTTGTTAAGAGAATCCTTGTCGATGCTTGAAGTTCAATCAATGTTTTTTTTCAAAGATACATTCAAGCAAATCGACATTCAGTGTTATCATACGAAATACCTTTGGTTGGGTTCACGGGGTAAACTGTCAAGTTTGAAGGCAAGATTACTCTACTAGTTTCCATTGATACACTACTCATGTGGTCGAGTTTATAATTGTTTCTGCTCCTTCCCCATAAAACTGTATTATGGGATGACCCGCTTTAAATTAATTATAAGCTAAAGTCTCCACTTGTGATATATCCATGGAAGTTCCTACTGGGGAAGAAGTTCATATAATTTATGGTGACCAAAAAGCTTCCCAGGAAGGCTATTTTACTAAGGCTAAGGAAGTCGAACGCATTGAAGAAAAATCGGAGGAAAATAGCAAAATACCCAAGCTTAAGCCTGATGGTGAGTTTGAGCTTTTTGTTCTTGATGCCCAACAGCCAGATCACACAGTTAAAGTTGGGAGAACTTTACCTACATCTTTACGTATGCAGCTTGTCGAGATTTTGGTGCAATATAAAGACATTTTTGCATGGTTCTTGTAGACTTAGGGATAGTACCTCGCTCCATTGCAGAACATAAGTTGGGGATTCCATCAGGCATTAAATTAACCTTTCAAAAGAAGAGAGTTTTTGCTAAAGTAAGACAGGTCATAAGAAAAGAAGTGCAAGAGTTGTTTGTCGCTAGTATAATCAAACCTATTGATTTCCCTAAGTGTTTATCTAATCCAGTGGTCTTGGCCAAACCAGGAGAGGAGAAGGGAGGGAGGGAGGGGGGGAGGGGGGAGGAGAGGGGGGCTTGGCGTGTGTGTATTGATTTCACATATTTGAATAAATCTATTCCAAAGAAACCATACCCCCTTCCCAAAATTGACCAACTAGCGGTTTCCATTGAGATGAAGCTCAACCCAAAAAGTGTACTTTTGGAGTTTTATTTGGAAAGTGTTTGGGTTATCTGGTTTTAGAAAGAGGAATAGAGGTTAATCCAGCAAAGATTAAAGTCATTCAGGATATGATAGAACCCCGGACAATGAAGGAGGTGTAGAGGTTGGCAGGGAAAATGCTTTTGGTCGCTTTTTAGCATGAGCAGGAAACCAGATTGCCATTTTATCAGATATTGAGGCATCCATCCAAGTTTGAACGGACAACAGAAGTTAGTAATGCTTTCCACAAGCTTAAAGTATACCTTTCTTTCCCTCACCTATTAGCAACCCCAATGCCCAATGAGTTATTATATTTGTACTTAGCAATCACTCCCAAAGTGATTAGCTCTGTCTTTTGTTCAAAACGTGATAATAATATGAATCCAGTTTACTATGTGAGTCATGTTTTGAATGGCCCAGAAGAACGGTATAGTTCTTTGGAAAAATATATTTTGTGTTTGGTTGTTACTGCTAGGAAATTAAGCCATATTTCAAAGCACAAGCCATTAATATTTTAACAAATATCCCACTTTGACATATATTGCACAAACCAGACATGTCAAGTCGAACATCTAAGTGAGCTTTAGAATTAAGTGAATACCAAATTGACTTTTCCTCCCGTAAAACCATCCAAGGTCAAGAGTTAGCTGATTTTATTATTGAATGTTCTTTCCCGATTCTCTTGTTGATAACAAATCATCAGATAATGATGTGACTCATTTTTTGGATCTTAAACGTAGGTGGATCAATGAGAGAAAAGCACAGGGACGGGTTTCATTTTGGAGGACCATGATAGTCATCAATACGCTTATGCTATGAAATTCTTATTCCCCATTAGTAAATGAAGTCGAATACGAAGCTTTACTAGTAGGATTACGAATGACTCAAAGTATCAAAATTTCTAATCTTTATATTTGAAGTGATTCACAGGTTGTCATCGGTCATATCACTGATACTTTTGAAGCCAAAGAAGATGATATGAAAAAGTATTTGGCATGTGTTTAACAATTGCTAACGGGATTTTCAAAAGTTCTTTTTGAAAAGGTGCCTCGGAAGGAAAATAAACGTGTTGATACATTGTCTAAGGTAAGTGTGGGGGAACCCATGGAAGGCACATAATTGAGTCTCTTCAAGAAAAAACCATTGCTCGAGAAGTTTTTTTGACAGATTCATCTGGTGATGATTGAACTCAACCAATCAAAAATTTCATCTTGAATGAGAAACTTCCGAATGATGAGAGGTAAGCCAGAAAAATTCGCACAACCTCCGCATAGTATATTGTGATTGATGATCAATTGTAGCGGACCATGAGCGATTGGCCACTTTTAAAATATGTTATTCCAATAGATGGGCAATACGTCCTGCGCGAAATTCGTGAAGGCATTTGTGGATCTCATATTGGGATGAAGGCATTGGTGAATAAAGCGCTACGATAAGGATATTATTGGCGATCCATGAAGGAAGATTTTATTCATTTCGTGAAAACATGTACAAAGTGTCAAATTCATGTCAATGAGCATTACATCCCAATATCAGAATATCATACCTTTGGTACCCCAATTCCTTTTGCTCAGTGGGGCATTGATCTTCTTTGACCTTTCTCGAAAGCTCTTGCTGGTAAGAACTATTTGGTAGTTTAGTATTAGCTACTATTACGACAAGAAAGGTGGAGGAATTTTTCTATGAAAATGTCATTTGTCGATTTGGAATTCCTAAAATATGAATTTCAAACAATGGTGAACGGTTTGATTCTCAATAGTTCCAGGAATTTTGTGAAGAGTTAGGCATTGAACAATGATTTACATCTGTAGGGTACCCTCAAAGCATTGGTGCAATGGAGGTCACTAATATAATTATTCTGAAAGGATTGAAAACCATGTTTGATGAGTTGAAGGGTAGATGATTAGAAGAATTTTCAAATGTTCTGTGGTCTTATAGAACAACCCCAAATAGCAACGGGTGAAACTCCATTTAGTTTATGTTTTGGATAGTGGCTGTCATTCTAGCTGAGATTGGTAACAAGTCATCACGAAATATTTCTTTTAATGAACATTCAAATGACCGGATGTTGTATGCACACCTTACACTTATTGATGAAATCAGGGGTCAAGCAACCAAACGGGATGCACACTGTAAAAAATAAGTGGCCAGATATTAGAATGCCAAAGTTAAGCCTTCTACGATTAAAGAAGATGACTTAGTCCTTAGAGAAAATGAGATTATTCGGGCGGATCCAAAAAAAAATGTTAGATCCTTATATGGAAGGTCTCTATCAGGCAGTTCAATGCAACACTAATGGGAGTTACAAGTTACGAGATAATAAAGGAAAAATCTTGACCAGGACTTGGAATGAAATCAACCTTAGGAAAGCTCTTGCTGGTAAGAAATGTTTTGTGGTTGCTTTAGATCATCTTACTCGATAGGTTGAAGTGAAAGCATTAGCCACTATTACAGCAAGAAATGTGAAGGAATTTTTTCTATGAAGATGTCATTTGTCAATTTGAAATTCCTAAAATCCTAATTTCAGAAAATGGTAAACAGTTTGATTCTAAAGAGTTCTGGGAATTTTGTGAAGAGTTAGACATTTGAACAACGATTCACATCTGCGGGACCCTCAAACCAATAGTGCAACGGAGGTCACTAATAGAACTATTCTGAAAGGATTGGAAACAAGATTAGATCAGTTGAAGGATAGATGATTAGAAAATTTCCAAATGTTCTGTGGTCTTAAAGAACAACCCCTCGAACAGCAACAGGTGAAACTCCATTTAATTTATTTTTTGGGTTGATTCTGTGATTCCAGCTAAGATTGGTCACAAGTCATTGTGAAATATTATGATCCAATGTTGTATGAACACCTTATATTTATTGATGAAATCAAGGATCAAGCCACCAAATGGGATACACATTGTAGAAAACAAGTGGCCAGATATTACAATGCCAAAGTTAAGCTTTCTAAGATTAAAGAAAGTGACTTAGTCCTTAGAAAAAATTAGGTTAATCGGATGGATCCAAACAAAAAGTTAGTTCCTAATTGGGAAAGTCCCTATCGGGCAGTTCCATGCAAGTAATAGGAGTTACTAGTTACAATATAATGAAGGAAAAATCTTGGCTCGGGCTCGGAATGAAATCAACCTTAGGAAATTTTTTCCTTAAAAAGAAAAAGAAATAGCGACTTCTTTCATAGAATTTTGGTTGTATTTGATTATTTTTCAAATATCATATATCTTCTTTTTTATACATATAAGCACTATTTTGTTTATTTCTGATTCTTTTGCTCTCAATCTAATTGATAAAGCTATCGAGAATATTCATGTAACGAGTAACAACTTAAACAAATCATGCTATAACAAAAGTTGTTTACTTCAACAATTATATATATTTATATATATGTATATATTATGTATATGTATATGTATATATATGCATATATTATGTATATGTATATATATATATGTATATTTGTATATGTATATGTGTGTATATATATGTATATGTACATATGTATATATATGTATATATACATATACACATGTATATATGTATATGTATATATGTATATATGTATATGTATATATGTGTATATATATGTATATGTATATGTACATAGATATGTGTATATATATACATATATATTATTACTCATAATATAGATTATTTTCGAACATCAGAAGTAATATGTATATAATATTATATATTTCCCAAATTTAAATACCAAAAAAAAAACCAAAAGAGGCCTGATACGTTTTTTCTGTCCATTAAGGAGCCATCTTTAATACACCTAATCTACATTTCCATGTTTTACTATAGTGAAAACAAGGAAATCTTACATCCTTATGTCCCGACTCAGCGGGAGACCTGCCTTTCCTTTATTTTTAATAAATATTCCTTTTTCTAAATTACCCTTCTCATAATTTCAAGTTCATTTCCAGAGATCATGTCCTTCATATTTTCTCTTGCGCTTTAGTCTTTCCAGTTTGAACGATTCAAAATTTGCATGCAGTTTCAAGACCTTATAGTTAGCAAGATTTGGAGAACATCGTCGTTCATTCTTAAATTGTTTGTCAAAGTGAGCAATTTCCTGTTGAGGAGCTAAGATGTCTCTAGCTTGAGTGACATACCAACCTTCTTGAATGTCTATATGATGGCACATCTTATGTGCGTCCAATTCCACGCTTACTGACTCTCTTCAGAAAGCCAGGAATGTCTTCACCATCATGCAAAACCTCTCAAAGGAGAAGTTATCATGTTCTTTTAACACATGCACTAAAGGAATATTCAAGTATTCTTTCCCTTTATGAGAATGTGTGCGACACAAGCGGAATTTTGGAAAAGTGTCTTTGACAAAATATCCCACAGGTGGGCGATGGGTAAGGCACAACCTTCTATAGCTTCTACCATGGGTGCCATTGTTTTTCTGATAATTGTTAATGTAATTTTATGACAGAGGTAAACTACAGAATGAAACACCTCCTATTTTTCCTCTCCCCCTTTTATATTTGTCTTTTGGCAATTCAAACAGTCTCAAAGATGCTTCATTTTGAAGCAATAATTAATTTTTACCTTGGGAATTCAAACGGTTCATTTATCATTTGACACATGGACATCCTTTCGAATTATTTCTGATAAGATGTGACGTTTAGGGTACATTCATATTTATCTTTGGATTTAACTCTACCATAGTTAATTCTCTTATTTTTAGGTCAGTTCCCAACATTGGGCTTACATTTTAGCCCATTAGATAAAAACACTTTTTTTTTTATCTTGTACAAGGTAAAAACAAGCCTTCAAGGAAAACACAATCCTATGCATGGATATACTTCACATATCAACTATTCAATATAACATATGATTTATTAGAGGAACAGCCTCTCAAGTTATATTTTCCCCTTCCTGTTAGGGGACACATTCTTCTTTCTACCATCAGGAGATGTCACTTCCTCTCCAGCATGCCCTATTTATTCTTATTTGGAGATTTACTTGGCACATTCTTCTTTCGTCTTTCATTTTCTTGTTGTGTCTCAACTCGAATGGCACTTTTCTCTCCAGAGACCACTTGAATAAGACGTTGATCATTTTTCGGTACAATAGTAATTGAGGATCTCATCCTAATCATACGTCTTCATTTGTCCTTATCTTATTTCAAGAAAATGAGGATCTTTTATGGTTAAAGAGGGCGTATCGGGAATGCTAGTTTTAGAAAACTCATCCATTGTACTTCCTTCTTGATCTTGTTCTGGCAAGTTAGGATTTTCAGCTTTTGTTGTTGGAATTTCAGCAGACACCATTAGATTTTCTAGTTCAGATACTGGATTTCTTTTTGTTTCGAGGATTCGGCATATTGTGTTGCTAATTTTTCAATCTCTAACCTCCGCCGCTTGTTCCAAGGAAATTCGGGACATGTTACACCTTCTGTATAGTACAATTTTGCCACTTTAGGAAACACATCTTCATTGGTATCATGCATCTTCTCTATCAGTTCAGTCACAACTACCATCAATATTGGCACCACTAATCTCAAAAACCAATATTCCCCATCCATGGATTCACAAAATTCTTTTACAATTTATTCCTTTACCGAAAGTTGAAATTCTCCTTTTTCCATTAGCAGTTGGGATAATTGTCCTTTCAAGTAGTCACTTCCCGATCATATCTTTTGATTTCCTTTCCTAGTGTTTCAAATTCGAGACGTTCTCGATTCTGCAATCATTTATTCTTTTTAACTCTCCTTCTTTGGTAGAAATTGTTTTACTTAACAGCATATTTTATGCCTTCACATCTATCACATTATTTTCCAAAAGCTTTTATTCGTTCTTCAAAATGTCCTTTTTCTTGTCGATTTTTTTTCTATTATTTTTTTCATTATTCCTTGTTTTTCTTGTATCTCCCGATGTGCAGCATGCAAACTTGCAAAGCATTGGGCAGCCTCATTTTCTATGTTCATATTCTATATACATAAAATAATACTCAAATCCTTTTTCTTTAGTAATATGTTCATTATATCATAATTCTTATGCTTGTATAAATTTTTACCCAAAACACATTCATTGCAAAACCATCCATCAATCCATCCCAAGACCAATTTGCTACTGCACCCATCGGTAACGGGGCCAAACTTGACTCATTAATACCTTTCTCCCATTCCGGTGATCTTCTTTGTCTTTTCATTTTCACCGTCCAACTTGCGATCACAGCTTTCCAGCGACTCCACTTCTATTCTTTCTTCTGGGGTTGATTCTACACCTCTTTCTTCTTGAGGAGTTTCTTCAGGAATTGGAGGAAGTTCATGTTCTTCAGCTCTATCAAGAATCACTATTGGTAAAAGAACATTTCTCTTCTTCTTTTCACTATTTCCAGTTCTTTTTCTGTTGCACACATTAGCCACATCGAGGAGATCTACAGCATTTGAACTACTTACGGGAATAAGTTATTTATCCTTTCTTTCTATTGTATCTACTGCCCTTTTAATTCTCTCTTCATGATGTTTGTCCACTGGTTCTTCTACAAACATGTCTTCAACAGAAAGCTTCCTCGATTACTATATCTCTTTTATGATAAATTTTTATATAAGTGGATATACCTTCTTCTGGTATAGCTATCATTAGTGGGGTATCTTTAATTTATAGCTGATTCCATCAAACTTGTTAGTAATGCCACTCCTGCACATTTAACCATCTTCGGTTATTTTTTCCAATATTATATATACACACACACACACACACAATATATTCATTAGTGTTTATCATATATTATAACACTAACTCAATGTAAATCCACATCTTCATTTGCATAAAAACCTCTACTTCTATTATATTTCATCCTAGTTACCCTCTCCCAAAATCATCCCAAATTCATAATCTTCTAATTTCTTTTTATAATATTCAACAAATGGATAATTTGATCCCACTTCATAATCGGCAACATTATTTCTCGATTCCAAGGGATTTCTGAGAAATTCTGCCCTTTTGTCATATAAAAAAAAAAACATTCTTCCAACCATGAATTGATAGGGGCACCTTTATTATTAAATTTGTCCGCTCCGTTTTTCTTCTGAAAAGTATGCCATTCGGGACCCTCTTTTAATGGTTTTATATCAAACATCTTTCTGAACACTTCTATTTGTTGGAAGCCGAAAGCCTTACAAATCATAATAAATGTCACAACCTGGCATATTCCGTTTAGGGCAGTTTGTCCAATTTCGATTTCCCAATAATCAATTATCTCAATGAACGAAAAATGTACTGGAAATTGTAACCCTACTTTTAGTTGTTTTCGATAGATTGCGAAATACCTGCAAGGGGTATATGGGCCCTATAATCACCGACGGCTGCCATTAATCCCTATTGGGGTAGTATCCAAAAGGTTTTTTGAAGATTTACTGGGTTTGTGAAATGGATATTAGAAAGGTATAACATTGATCTCAGTTCACATACATCGGCACCATCATTGACGTTATATTGGATGGGAGGTTCTATAGAACGAATATGTTTTGTCATAAAGGTATCAACTTGAACGGGATCAACAGGACGGTATAAAATTTTATAATCCCTAATTAAATTTTTCCACCATCAAGAATGGTAACTGATTTAGGATGAAAATTGAAACACGCAATTCAAAAGAGCTACCTGCATAGGAGGTTTTAAATTTTGAAGATTTCTAAGAAGCTTGTTCAGAGTTCTTGGAAGGTGTTTCTTTTAAACTTGACATAGTGAAGCACAATCAGAGGTCTACAAAGAAGAAATGATAATCGTTATTGAGAAAGGTAAACGATTTATAATTACAGAAAAGGTAGTTTTACCTGAATCGCCGTCAAAGGGTTTTTCCTCGAAAAGCCAATTTGAATTTTCACCCAAAAATTTAAACGACTTGGAAATCAAAAAATCGTAACCCATTTATGATTATTTTTGGAGGGCTTATAATGGGGACAGCCCATCAGGCTTTTATATTTTGGGTTTAAAACAATTAGTCCATAATGGATTCAGCCCATTGGATTTATATTATGGGGTTATAACATTTGACCCAACTCATAATTGTTTTATTATTACCTTAAGTCCTCTTACATATATAGGTTTAATGATATATAGGGAAAAACCATTTTTATCCCTTTCCATATTTATAATTACAAATGACAGCGACAGATCCGATGAGGATATTCTTCTTGGTAGTGTTGCTCTGTTATAGTCAAATAATTCTATCATATTGTTATCTATCAAATTGTGTGCTAATTTAAGCATTAAAAGTGAAACAGCAACAGGCCCACCTTGTTTCGTCTATGTGTTGTTTTGCAGGTGGACTTTCACAAAAAGTGAATAGCAGAACTCATTAGAAACAAAAAAAACCTAATCCTGATTCACCAATTAGTTCTCTCTATCAAGGTCATTATCCGAGAACCAAGAATAAAAATTGGCAATGATAATTTGAGCAAATTCAATTTTGCACAAGCTGAATTGAAGAGAAAAATTTTAATTTTGCACAAGCTGAATTCAAGAAAAAATTTGCAAGAACATTAAGTAGAATTAAAAGGTACGAATTTGGTACAAAGAATCTTTCTTCAAAAGCTCTCCTTTTTAGTTAGTTCATCCAGGCTTCGATGCCCATTCCACAAATAGCCTATTTAGAACTACAAAACCCCAAAGGTAGAGAAAACCCCATTAATTCTTTTATTTTGTAATCATAGGCCTTCAGAGTATTTCAAGAAAAGTCAAAGAATAGATCTGACAGAGGAAGGATAGGTCAACTGACAAGAAGTAACCCTATGAGAATCCAACCACTTGGAAAGATTTTATTTTATTTTTGGTGAAAAGTCTTCTTCTTCTGAAACATAGTAGAAGTAAACAATGTGGTGTGGGGGATCAGATTACCATGCTGCAGTACTACTAGTAGATAGAGAGGGAAAGAAAAAGTAGGGAAAAAGCTTTTTTCCCTTTTTCATTTTTCTAGTCCACTGGTGGGATGTGAACAGGGGTGCACCAAGAATTTCCTAAAAAGTGGAGCCTTTAAGCGAAGGAGAAAATTGACATTTTGGTATTTTTTTTCCTTTGTTAAATGACATCTTTTGACATAAAATTCCCAAAGATGTGAGGGTGATTTTGTAGTTTGGACACACTATAAGAAAAAACATGAAATAGCGACCAAAATTGCGACTGAAATTTTTGGTCGCTAAGTTAGCGACCAAATTGCAACCAACTAATCTGACAAAAAATTTGTGACTATTCACGACCAAATATCACATTGGTCACTATTTAGAAAAAATTAACGACTTAATGACCCAAATAATCCGTCCCAAACTTTTTAAGATAATGACTGAATGGTTGCTATTCGGTCCCCAACTCAATAATATAGGTATAGCTGTAAACGGGGTGGGTCTTACTCGTATCTGCGCGGGTCTATCCATTTATAGCGGGTAAGGTTAAAATTTTATACCCGCAGACCCGTACATGTACCTTTACTCATATAAATTCTATTAACTCGTTATAATAAAATAATATATATTTATATATTATATTATTTTTATATTTTTTTAATTAAGACATAAGTTATACATTTATGATATTGAGTGGTTTATTTTCTTAGTCTAGAGAAGAGAGGAGAAATTTTCTTCAAGATTTCTTAGAGGCTCATAGTTTAGAAAGGAGAAATTTTCTTCAAGATTTCTTCGAGACATCTATATTACTGTTTTCTCCATTGGATATTTCTTGTAGATTTGTTTCTCTCCTTCAAAATTTTATAGCAGTGGTTGTTTGTTCCAAAGGCGAATAACAGAGGCATGATTTTTTTATATATTTTTGTTTAACAGAGAAAAAAATAGAAAAATGTCATACAAGTACGAGTATACCTAGACCCTACCCTATACTTTGGAGAGTCGAGTCGAGTCTGAGTCCATAAATTTTATACCTAGAAGGTCTGAGTCTGAATCTGGATCCACGTTTCACTATAAAGGTCTAAGTCTGGGAGTACCCGGAGGATTTGGACCCATTTACAACCTTAAATATAGGGACAAAAAACCCGAACCTCCCCCTCCCATTTCTCAATTCTTCCTCATCCTTCTCTTCCCTCCCCTTCCCTCCCCTCTACGACTCACCCCTCTATTAAACCGTACCCTGCTGCCCCCTGGGACCCGTATCCCTACCACCCTCTCCTCTTTCCTTCCTTTTCTATTCTCTCCTGATCCATCTCTTGCCTCTTCCCTTCTCTCTTCACTTCTCTCTTCTCTTCTCTTCTCCTCTTTTCTTTTCTCTGCTGCCGGACAGACGCCGATTGGCCGACGCTGCAACATCCTCGTCTGTGGATTGCTGGTAAGTTTTACATATGCGTTCTTTGATTTTCTGTACATATAACATCTATTTAGCGCTAGCTGGAATTCTATCATTTCTTGTTTGTTGTGAATTGTGATATGTGGAAAGAACATAAAAAAAAGAGTTTCTTTCTGCCCTTTTGAATTCTAAAATCTGAGCTTTTCTTTTCAATCTTTAATTTTTGTTCTTAGAAAGCTGCTATTAATTAGTAGAAAAAAAAATCGGTGCTATTGATGGTGACTTATAGCCATATCTCGCAAGTAATATTTGTACTTTCTTTTTCTTTCAATCCCAATTGATGCCATTTCTGAAAGTACGTGAGCCAATTTCTATTCTTTCTAGCATTTATATATTGGATTTGTTGGACTAACTTATGGCGCGATGTCCAACTTACTGTTCTTACAACTTTGGTAAATTTCATAGATATTGTCTAATTTGGCTATCAAATTTCGGAAGGAACCAAAAGGAGTGACTGAAGAGGTGACTCATTAAATCCATAAGGTTCTTCACTATTTATTTTATTGAACGAGTAACTTTGGTTTCTTGAGTGATCAAAACTTAATTGTAAATTCTTGTTGAAAGAAATTCATCTCTATCTTTGTAATAAACTATTGCAACTGTGCTAAATTATCACGTTTTAAGATGTTTTATACTATGCATATTTGCTCAATTTTTAGAGTTACATGCCAATGTTGACTCTTGAATTCAGCAGCATGTACTTCTACTTCCCATGTATATCATGTAAGATTAGTCAAATCAGAGAAAGAATGAGGAATTTACTATAAACTCTTGTAAAATATTTTCTACTGTGATTAAAGCAATGGGCTAACTATTCATTGGAGCAAAGAACAAAAACTAATGATGAAAACAAGGTTTAATTTCAAATTATGCTGCAGATTATGGTGAGGTTACATGTGCATGGCACTCAGCAAAAACATGACTGGTGTTGGATGTTGCCATTGAAAAATGTATTCTGCCTTTTTCTTTCGTATATTCAATAATGTTCCCTTGTTGAAGTGATAATAAAGTTGCCAAAAAAAATAAAAAATAAAAACCAGTCCAAATCCAAGATATTCAAGAACTATTACTCTAAAAAATGGAATAGGTTCTTTTTGTATCACTTGCCCCTCTTTTTATTTATTTCCTAAGGTTACAGGGCTCTATAAATAGGATTAAAAAAAGGATTCCCATCCCAATTAATTAGTAGGAGAGAGCGGGGAACTTCGCTTCTTTGGAAAAAAAAAAAAAAAAAAGACAAGCCTTAAGGCGGAAGGCCTTGGGATCGCCAGATAAAGGGCTCAAAAAAACCCTATCTCTGCAAGACAAGAGAGGAAAGTGAAAGTCAAGCACAAAAACGAACAACTTTGTTAACTTTTCTTATGAAGAAGAGGGTAGGGAATGTGCTCATAAACAAGATCAGCGTGCTACTAAATATTTTAAAATTAAAAATTATTCGATTTATGTGAACTATTTCCCTTGTTTCAATCCTTAGTTTCCCTTTGGGTTCTGAACGAGAAGGATGAAAGCGACTCGATATACTAATTCCTTTCTTTTCTTTATTTTTTTTCAATTGTTTTATCATTTATAGCTACTAAATTTTCTTGTACAAATAGTGGGTTTATTGCAAAGGCATGAATAAAATGGAAAATGTGAGGACTTGTAATCTACATTTTTGGTGGATCTTGCATGTCAATTCTTAGGTCTTTTGTATTAGGATTTATTTGGATATATTATGGTATTTTAGCGGATATTCAATTGTAATTTTTGTATGAATATTTTTTATTTTTAGTTTTTTTTTAATCTTTAGGATGATGCTACGAATGATTAAAATTAATATAAAAAATAATAATTTGAGATAGAATCTGGTCAAAAAAATTAAATTTGTGACTAAATTACAATCGAAATACTCTTTTTGGCACGAAATTTTGCATCAAAACGGTTAGAATTCGGTCAGGGCATATTGGAATTGCTATTTTGTCAAAAACTTTAATTTTCGATTCGCAAATTTTTGTTAGCGACCATCATTTAGTGACTGACAAATTCCATCACAATTTTATTGCAAAAATAAATTTGCGATTGAATTACGAAGGTATCTGCCGTTGCCATTTGATCATTTTCTTGTAGTGACATTACTTAAGAATACTTTTGTAATTGTCCCAAAAAAAAAACTTTTTTTTTCATATTCAACCACAATCCAAATACACAGGCTGGTATCCCTGTATTTAAACCAAAGGAAACATTACAAAAAGTTTCCTAAAATTGAAAACTATGCAAACTTTAACACAAAACTACTAATTTAAAACATAGTCGTACACGTTTTCCACTTATAGATATAGAAATGAAATTGAGTTTCACGTTGACCCACTTGTAGATATTATTAGTGTGTAATTTGTAGGATTTTTTAATATCAAATAATATGTTGCGTATTACTTCCCCCTTTTTATATTATCTATCGCATTAAGACGTGTAATAATGCCTAAGAAAATGATTGCATTGTCTTAATTTAAAAAGAAATGAAATAAATTATCAGTTGATTGTCATTAATAATTTTAATGAACATTTTTAAACAAATGTTTAATCCAACAACATAAGGGTATATATAGAAAAGTATCATTTAATACTCCCTTAATTTACTAAAGTGATAGACATTTTAAAATAAAAAAGTATGCACAAGAAACAAATCATATGAAATGGAATGGAGGGAGCATGTAAATAAAAAAATAGATAATTGCAAAAATATCTTTAAAGTTTGTACAAAATACATAACAAACCTTCATTAGTTCAAAATTTGTTTGTGTTTGAATTATTTAATTTATGAGTAATAAGATCTGTGCAAACATCTTATTACTATCCCAAGGATATGTGTAGGGCTGTAAACGGGTCCAGACCCTCAGGGTACCCCTAGACCCGGACCCGTACCCTTATAGTGAAACTTGGACCCAGACCCGGACCCATACCCTCCAGGGTATAAAATTTTGGATCCAGACCCGACCCTCCAGGGTCCAGGGTAGGGTACGGGTATACCCGTACCCGTATGACATTTTTCTATTTTATTTCCCTGTTAAACAAAAATATGTAAAACAATGTATAATTCAAAAAATAAAAATTTTAACATGATTAACATAATCTCCTTAACATTTCTTTCAACAAATAAAATCATTTAACATCTCTAATTCACATAATTATAAGTTCAAATATACACAAAATCGTCATAGTGTGAGTGTGATGTGGTGTGAGTGTAGTTGGTTGGTAGGTAGGTAGAGTAGAGGTAGTAGGTTAGGGTTAAAGATAAGAGTAAAATAATATGTTAAAAAAATTATAAATTATATATTAATATAATATAATATATAAAATATATTATTATTTTATTAATACGAGTATACGGGTAAGGGTACGGGTCCGGGTCCGCGGGTATAAAATTTAAACCTTACCCGCTAAAAACGAGTACAGACCCGTACGGGTACGGGTAAGACCCGCCCCGTTTACAGCCCTAGATATGTGAATCACAAAAAAAAATAATAATAATAAATAAAACAAAAGAAAAACGCCAAATAGAGCGTTGAATTCTCATTCTTCAGTGGAATAGTAAGTAAAATTAAAAAATGAATAGTTTTAAGAATTTAAGTAAGAATACTAATGTTATTTGTTTTTAACTTATTTGAAATTATAAACTATTTTTTAATTGTTTCCTTCGCTTGTCATCTTAGAAAGGAAAAAATTTTAAAACGAAAAAAAAATGTCAATGACAAGTGTCCTTATTGTTTTCTTTTAGAAAAAAAGAAAGTAAAATACTTTATTGTGTACCACCATGATATGTTTCACAAAAGAGCCTCAACCTAAAAAACACAACCATTCTGCAAACAACCTTTTTTTTTTTTTGGGGCTAATTTCCTGCATTATGCAAGTACTATTACAAGCTCCTATTAATGCAACAGTAACCAATTAAGAAAGGTATTCAGTATCCTTGGTTTTCTTGTGAATGTGAACCTAAGAAATTCCAGATGCCCTGGTAAGAAAATAGTCCGATGACTGCATGGAAGAAGGCTAGCGGGGGCATTATATGGAACTTTTGGCCAATCAACATAGGTACCTTTATGGTATGCGTTCGCTTAAAATTCATTAAGCTAAGCGTGGCATTTACCTTTTATAGTCCTTTGTGAATCTGGGTGAGGAAATAGGTGATTCATTTATATGTATGCCCCAGACTAGGGTGCTGCTAATAGATAGGGCACAGACCAAGGCAAAGAAAGAAAAAACAACAAAGTGCCACTTCTAACTATATTGATTATTAGTCAAAAGACGAAAGAAAGTTTGGGGCGTAGGGACGGAGGTCTGACTTTCAAAGGACAGATAGATGGAAGGTAGAGGAAGGGGTCCGGTTCAGTGATCTTTCCGCTTGTCAATTCTTGGTATCAGATCACTATAGTTCGATTAACTTATCATAAGATAGTTCATCTCCTTATATTTAATAGTATTAGTACTAGTATAGATAGTAAAATAAGAAAGAGTTAGAGTTACTCGTTAAAGACAAGAGAAGAAGCAGTCAACGGTTACCAGTTTCGTTAGCTGTGTAGTTAGCAAACGATATTGGACTTTGAGCTGCCTCCTATACAACCTATTGCTCAACAGATCCTTTTTATAGAGGAGAGTATTCCCTATCTTAATTCCCTATATACGAGTCTCATCGAGAACGGGACCCAAGGGAAATCTTTTCTCCAAGTTTTACAATTTCTTGTAGGGTAGTCTTTCTGATGGTTCCGGTATAAAAATGGGTGCTTTTTTTACTTACATCGACTATGGATAAAAGCACGTAGATGTGTTGTCACTAAGAAGGTAGTCGGCGCCTTTCAAAGCACTTTCTGCCTCTTCTGGTCACCTTCGGCTGAAACGGCAAAAAATTTACCTTTCTATTTGGCAAAAAGACATGTTTATCTTACCGATGGATTTAAAAAAACCTCGCGAATTGACTTGGGTTACAGGTGTGGTTTTAGCTGTAGTAACTCATCTTTTGGTGTAACTAGTTATTCCTTACCCTAGGACCAAATTGGTTATTTGGCAGTGAAAATTGTAACAGGTGTACTTGAAGCTATTCCTGTAATAGGATCCCCTTTGGTAGAATGGTTGCGTGGAAGTGCTAGTGTGGGACAATCCACTTTGACTCGTTTTTATAGTTTACACACTTTTGTCTTGCCCCTTCTTACTGTCATATTTATGCTAATGAACTTTTCAATGATACGTAAACAGGGTATTTCTGGTCCTTTATAGAGAAGATATTTCATCAATATTTGGAATCAATCATTTATCACTTGGAGGAGGAATAATAGTATTTCATTGCTATAAATATGGATTATTAAAAACAATATGACATGTATTTGGATATTTCCTTTCAATCGATTCCTAAGACCTCATAGATTTTTATGATTGGTTGCTGGAAGAATCGGCATTTCTAATGACAAATAAAGAGAAAGATCACCGCACGAAGCTTGACTTCCCGCTTACCCCTAACTCGTGCTTCTATGTTTTTCAGGACCTGCGAACGAGGGAGACAATTGGTGGTGGTCGTGAAGCCAACGGGTTGTTTGAGTCGACGAGGGCAAGCTCTGTTTGCCTTTGGACACGCAGTTGCGAAAGTCCCTGGCTGAATCCCGTGAAACAATTTCATAGAAGTTTATTGATACCTTCTTTTTTTATAAAGCAAATCGACTTCGATTCTTGAATAATCCACATCACTTCTGCTTCTATTGGAACACAAGATTCACCTTTTCTGTGAAAAAGGCCCGTATCAATATCAATAATTCTGATTTTACATATGGACAATTCTTTAGTATCTTGTTCATTCGCTACAAAATATTTTCTTTGTGTGTCGGTAAAAAAACATGCTTTTTGGGGGAGAGATACTATTTCACCAATTAAGTCACAGGTATCTAACATATTCATACCTAATGATTTTTCACAAAGTGGTGACAAAATGTATAACTTATACAAATCTTTCCATTTTCCAAGTCGATCCGATCCATTCGTTCGTTACTCGATTGCAGACATTTCTGGAACACCTCTAAGAGAGGGACAAATAGTCAATTCTGAAAGAACCCTCTCGCTACCACAGTAGCACCTAGCGTGGTCAGCACCAATCATGTTCGGACAATGAAGCTTACACTCATTCACATTGGTCCATTCTGCTATGCCCTGGGCCTTTTCCTCTTCTAACGTAAAAGGTGACCGGCCATTCGTCAAGGCCCAGGAATCCGCTGGACATTTCAGCAGCGGGATTTGATACCCGCATCCGATCAAAGTTCCATTTTAGTGTCCCCCTAACATAAATTTTTTATCCAATTGTTCATTCTTGGGAAGAGGAAGAAGCAGATAAAGCAAAGGCCTCATCTTTCCTTTCCTAAGTGAGCGAATTACATGTATAGATTCGTAGGGGTTATAGTTTAATTGGTGGAAACGTACTGCTCATAACGGTGATATTGTAGGTTCGAGCCCTACTAATCCTACACCCCCTTGGTGTGGGGTCTAAGAGGATTCATTCATTTTTCTTTATTTTTTTTTTTTGCTATTTTGGATCGAACAACCCACCTATGAGGAGTTGTGGCCTACATAACCTACTTCATGTGGCAATGGAATGGGGTATCAGATCACTATAGGTCGATTAACTTATAATAAGAATGTTCATCTCTCAGAGGACTACTAGTCAGGTCTAAAAGCTTTGTTTTAGCACCCTTCTTGCTTGCTTTCCTTCTGTTATGAGAGAGAGACGCTATACAGCGATTTCTCTTTAGACAAATAATTTTCCCATTCCATTGCTAGAAAACACACTGAGTAGGATTCAGCTGCATGGTGAATGAAACAAGATTCATTGAATGAGTTGACGCTAAACCTCCTGCTCTTTAAGATAGTAAGGGCTGTCTGCATTACAGGATTAACTATAATTATTATTAGTATAAAAAAGGGCCACGTAGACTATTCAGGGAGGTATGCTCATCAATGATCTACTGATTTAACTAATACTACTGAAGCACCTGCCAGATATGCTATTGGCTTAACTGGCTTTAAACCCTCCCACCCGATAAAGGACTAAATTTTAAGTAGTCGTCTACACTTAATTTCTGTCTTCACCAATAAGCATTTAGCTTGGCCGAGGCACCTATGTATTATGAGGCATCAACCTATGTGTTGGCTTTGTTTTCATTCTTTGGCAGTCACATATTTTTCTTTCCCTCTATCTAAAGGCTCCGACAAGAATTTCTATAATGAATACGATATGAATCCGTTCCAAGACCCATCATTCCAAAAGTCACGGTAGTGGGAAGACAAGTGGAGCGATAAGAAGTCACTAATAGGACTATCCCGCAAGGTCTCTTTGATTTATCACCTTTAGAGAAATGGTCAGGCTGAAGTGTCCCCTCTAAAGGAAAATCAGTTACTGGCGATAGAAGGGAAGATCCTTTTCTCAGTTGATGGAGTGAAAGCACCTTGAAGCGAATAGTGCTGCCTCACTTTCTTTAGCTAGCCTGAGAAGCCAATTCCCGAGTTGGCAAGGAAGTTCAGTTCATGAGACCGCAGCAGAGTGGAGGAGCCGCGACACGAAGTTCCTTACCTTAGCTAGATCTCACTGGTGTCACCTACCTATCACTAGTGGCTAGCTCTTCCTGGTAGGCTGAAAATGATGAAAGCCCGGGTCAGGAAAGCGACCTTAATCTCCTGCCATAGCCAATGGCTTCCTCACGCCGGCAAATGGGTACCTAGGCTTCTCTTGCCAATGTATACAAATAGACAGACCTGGCGTTGCATTCGGGTTTGGTTTGGGAAATAGAATAGACGCAATCAGAAATGGAACCTTTGGCGAGATTCTTTCCCACACCATCCATATCCCACCTAGTGGTTATTCTTTTTTTTCCATTCTATCATTTGTTTGACAGCTTAAAATAGGTTCAACTTTAGATAGGTTTTTGGTCTTAATCAAAATAGGTCAAGGGCGAGTTGGAACGATCAGTAGCTGCTTAGTCTCATCCGAGAGTATAATCTCCTTTTACTGCTTTATTTTAAAGAAAAAAAATAAAGAAGGGGGGCGATGTAGGCTCCTTCCCTTCCACTGCATAGCTGCACTAACAGGTCAAGACAAGAAAGAACTCTATAAAAGAGGTTTTCAATCCTGGATTGCTATTTCGAAGCAAAGTGTCACGGAATTGATCAAAGAACTTAAACTAGGCTCACAACAGATTTAGCACTACGGTACTTAACTACGCCCTTCCTGTACAGTGGTACCCCACGAGGAGATATTCTTTCACTCCAGTAGTAATGGGCCAGTTTCCTTCTTCAGGCATGGGACTTGGCCAACCCCAAAAGTTCCTTACAAATCGGCCAACAAAAGTCTCCACCTAGGAATAAGATTTTTTATTGCACGAACCAACTAAGACTCCCTAAAACATTTAAAAAAAGAAGATAGACGGGATTTCAGGGTGCAAGTAGGGGGACGATCCACAAGGAATGAAAAAAGAAATGGGGTACAAGAACTCGGAATTGGTTCTTTGGCCGCTAACAAAGCAGATTTTCTTCCATGAGATAGATCTATCCTTTTTTTCTATCACTAGGAAGTGCAATAAGGCGCCTATCTTCTTTGATCGAAATGAAGATGCTAACTATTCTCACGAACAGAGAAAGTAGAAAGGAGAAAAGAGAACAGATGAGAGTTCGCCTAATAGAAGCGAGTGACTCAAGCTACGCATCATTCAACTCTCTTTACCTGAGACTAGGTTAGGGGAGTTTAGTGAGCGAGGAGAAGAGTCAGTAGCTCTTAAAAACAATCAATTCAATCATCTCTAGAGCTAGAGTTCACTCTTCCATGTTCCACACAGCCAAGGAAGCATCGTTTTTTTAATCTTATTATGACTTGGTTGTTTGGAAGATATTTTTTCTCGATCAGAATAGAGGAATGGAAGGCATGGAAAGAAATTAAATACTCATTTTCAAACCAAAGGCTTTTTTTGTCTTGCAAAAAAAAGCTTAGTAAGCCGTTCTTCGAGAAGATCCAACTTTCTGATGGGAATTTGGCGGGGTGCCCCCCCTTCCTAAGGGTTTCCCCACCGACCCGGTGACACTGAATGGGGCTTTCAATGCGGGGTTGGACCATGAAGTGGCATCGGCCCCACTGAATCTCTTCTTTGAATGACTAAGACAAGGGGCGCTTCCCACCTAACTTCTTCTCTTAGTTTGACAGGAATATGCCCCCCAAGCGAATTATATAATTGCACCCCGAAAAATATTATAGGCGTCAATCTTTTTCGAACATGATAGTAGCAAATTCTTTCAATCAATGTGGTGATTTGGCGGCAAGTCATTTCAGAAGCAGTTGGTACTGCTAGTTCAGATAGTGCAACAGTGCTAGGGTTAGTAAGGCAAGAAGTCAAGGAGTTAGTTTACAAGGTCGAAGTCTGAAAGAAGAAGGCTATAGGAAGGATAATAACGACTAGTTCTAAAGGCCATGAAGACCGGAAAACCTATTTCGGCAGTGGGAAGACAAATGGAGCGATAAAGAAGAGAGAGTGGACAACTAAAATGTTGGAAGCTATCGCCGCACTATGGATATCGTGGCGTGTCCATGCTATTCTCCTGGCCTTCCACGTTGCCTCGACCGATAGGGAGAGGAAGGTAGAAGTAACTCGACTAAAAGGAGAGGAAGCTTCGTATTTGTTTTTCTTCAAACCCCCAATCTGCTCTCGCCCGCCACTACTAACAGGGTCTCGGTTGATTTCCTTCCTTTAGCTACTCAGATATTTCAGTTCACTAAGTTTGAAAAGTCCAAAGAGCGCAGACTAGCCAGGCTGAAAGTAAGGCCACAAGGTCAGAAAAGTAGAGCGCGCCGTACCAGTTCTGATTCAATATGGAAAGGAGACCAGCAAACCGACTTGTCTGATGGAAGGCGACCTGAGAGCCGTAAGAGTCGGGAAACTAGAAATGAAAGTTAGATAGGCGGGATGTCTGCTTATCATAAACTCTAATATTTAGAATTCGTAGCAGACAAAATTCAAACAAGAGTAGCATAACCCAGTAGATAAGGTACATTACATAGTCCACGGATTGGCGACTTACCTATTCAATGACTTTGGCACTGGACGTTCCCAAAATGGGTACTATCAGGTCGGGTGAATTCAATAATAGATGCCTGTTGGTGTAACATCCCAAATATTCACCTCAAAGTTAACATAGGTCTCGGTAAGCTCAAACAAAAGTTTTGGAAGAATAGAAAGTTTTTGGGTCATTTGATAATTTTTAGAAAATTTAAGAATGAATTTTTCATTGGAAAACTTTTTGGACGTATTTTAGAATTATTAGTGTTTAGCGCTTTAAGTTAGAGATTGTGATTTTAAGTTTAATATGAATTTTAAATCATTTTTAAGTTTTGAGGCCAACGTAGAAAGTCTAAAAATTAGAGGACTTTAGAGCAATTATAAGGGTTAGTGGTGCCAAGTAGGATATTAAATTGTGGACACATGGCAAGTGAGTGACATGTGTCTTGACAACACAAGGCACCACCATGCATACTTGGCTATATATATGAGGTGCTAGGATAACCAATTATTCACCTCTTTTCTCTCTCTCTTTCTCTCTCTATCTCTCTCTCTCTCTCAGCAGCCACTATCTTCTCTTTTCTTCTCTCTCTTTTCTATTTTTTTTCCTTTTCCCCTCTCTTTCTCTCGGTTCTCTCTCTCTCTCTCCCAAGGTAAATCTTTTTTTCTTTTCTTTTATTTTTTGTTTTGTTCTTTTTATAGTTTTATAATTATAGATTTATTTTAAGAACCCATGATTTTTTTAAGAATTATTACGAAATTATTTTGGAGATTTTTTTTTTTTTTTAGAATTCCTTTGGGTTTAAAATAAATTAAGGTACACCCTAGGGTCGTCATGGGGTTATAGTTATATTTTTATAGAGCTATTTGATTAACTTTGGAATGATATTCTTCGTAGGTTTAACTCATTCCGCGGCTCAAGGTGAGTTCACCAACATTTTTCTTTTAAAATAAATTTAATTTTTTTTTTCTTGAAAATTATATTTCTCTACCTTTGGTTCTTGACAAGATGCACAAAATATATTTACCGGTGGTATATTACGGGTTATGCTAAAAGTGTGATAAGTTTTTAAAATATTTATAGTTTAAATATTCTCTTATGGCACTATAATATGTTTTAAGTTAGTGACATATTTTATGATGCTTTTACTTGAAATATTTTTACAACCCTTTTATTTTAGGTTTCAAGTTTTAAAATTATTTTGGAAAGTTATTTTTAAAAACATTTATTATTTATTCTTGGAAATAATATTTTAAACTCCCTTAAAGGTTTTAAGTTTTAAAATTATTTTAAGAAATTATTTTCAAAATATTTATTATTTCTTTTGGAAATAATATTTTTCTTTTTTTTTTATATTTCAAATTTTCTTAAAGGATTTGAGTTCAAAGATTATTTTAAATTATTCTCAAAATATTTATTATTTCTCTTTTGAAATAATATTTTAACTACTTTTAAAATTTCTCTTAAAGGTTTTGAATTCAAAAGTTATTTTTGGGAAATTATGTTCAAAATATTTTATTATTTATTATCGGAAATAATATTTATATATATAGTTTAAATTCTCTTAAAGGTTTGAATTTTAAAATTAAGCTGAGAGATTATTTTCAAAATATTTACTTCCTTTTTAAAATAATATTTTTAAACATTTTAAAATTCTCTTGGAAGTCTTGAGTATTAAAATTACATTGAGGAAATTATTTCCTTTAAAGTGTTTATTATTTCTTTTTGGAAAGAATATCTTAAATCTTCTTATTCGAAGGGGTTTTTGAGATTTAAAACTATATCTAAAATATTTATTATTTCTTTTTGAGAATCATACTTTACAAATTTTCTAAATATTCTTATCAAGGCTTTGTTTTAAAAGTATTTTTAATACTTTTATTTTAAATGTGAGCTCAAAGAAGTTTACTATGTCTTTTTAATGAATATTTCTCTACGGTTTTATTCTTACTTTACTTTAAATTGTGGAGGTATTTAATGAGTTTTCTTTGAGAGATATTTATCATGATTTTGGTAAGCATAATGGCATAACCTATTTTATACTCGGTAATATGTGTTAAAGCTTACATTTCAAAGTTACTTATACATTTATCATGGCTACGAGTTTTGCCCGGCGGATAGGGATTTTTTGATACCTGAAAACTTTTGTGTGGCCGAGAGATGGCCTATAATTTTGTAAAAATAAATTAAAACCCTAATCCAACAAAAAGGGGCTTGGTATACATTTTTAATCAACATGTCGAGAGAACTTGCATTGTGTGTGGCTAGTCCCCCGTACAAGGTCCTCTTCCGAACGACATGCTTGGTGGTGTTACTCTTGATCTGGATCCAGTTGACACAGGGCGTAGTACCATTGGAGGGTTAGGCCCAAGGCGGTATTGTGTTTGACTCTGTATCATGCTCTGCGGTAGTGGCTATTTCCTAGCAGGTTGGGTCAGAAGAGGTCCACCGGCTAGGGTAGCACAGGGCGGCCTGGTAGGTATGCGAGGGCTTGTTACCTGTTTATGTAAATGTTGTTTGAGGTTGAAAAATCGAACGTTCGTACATTGTGCTTTGGAGTTCAGGCTGGTATTGACTACGGGATGCCGGAACTTGTTCCGATGACCCCGTTTAAGGTTCCAGACTCTGTCCGTGAGCCTATCATGGTGCATGCATGTTTTTCTTAAAAGTCAGGTGTCGTGGCAGCGCCGATGTGTCTTGATTCGCTCACACTTTTCGGCTGCACCCCAACCCCTCAGAAAAATTTATATTTTGCATAAAAAAATTTGTTTTGAAAGCACTTATTTTCTGGGATGACAATTTATTTTATAAACAAATAGAAATATATATTTATCGCTGGGTGTCCATCGCTCATGTTTTCCAAATGTTTTTCTCCTTTCTTTAAGATGACTTCGTAACCAAATCTGGCTAGTGGAGCCATGGTGAGCCATTAAAGTCAGCATCATTGAAGTCTTCCATCTCTAGTCAAAAGATTTTGATTATGTATACTATGGCCTTAGCGGCCTTAAACCTATGTATAAGTTTAAGAAGCTTTTGTTATAAAATTATATTCAAACCTTTCATTCTTCTCACATTATCTAATATAGAAATACTCATTACAGCTCCTCCCGGTTGTATCTTAGTCTTGTGTTTTTTTGTAAGTTCAGTGCTGAGAGGCACGCAGGTACATTACTCCGCCGCAGTTGACCTAGCGGAGGAGTACGGGGTATCACAGGTGGTATCAGAGCTCTAGGTTTGATACTAGGTTCTCTAAATCCTAGATGAGTTTTAAGAGTTGATTGCTTTGCTTTCTATGTCCTTAAGATTTGGTAGTTTTACTCGTCCTGTCTGGTTAGACCATTAGATACTGCGGGTAGGTTGACAGCTAAGACAACACTGATGAGAGGAACCCTTGAGGCTCAATAGTAGGTTATGACTCGACGATGTTTGGTAGGATCGGCGAATAGATCGGTAAGAGACCCCAAAGAGACCGAGGCTCGCCGAAGAGGATTTAGTAGTCGTTTTCCCCGACAAGGTTAAACTCTTGATAGAACGTTTTATGATCTTGACGTTTGGGCAGTAGGTACCAAATAAGCTTGAAGTCTTTGTATTTGGTAGAAACTTTTTAGCTCGACTTGTGTTAGATTTTCACTATCAGCTTGTGTGTTTTGAGTGGATAGGCTTAATGAAGTATGATTTCTTTATGATTATAGTTTGTTTTAAGTTTTGATATTTCTTTTAAGTATGGGATGTTACGTGTAAGCTATAATTTCAAACTCAAGGTTAGCACTCCTAATTTTTCATTAGATTCGAACTTATCCTTGGTTTATGAAGATGTTAGGACCACACTCCCCAAATCACGAAAACCAAGTTATGCCAGAAAACTCATCTCACGGACCAATAGATACTGCAAGTCATGAAATAATAGGAAATTTCATGAGAAAAAATGACTGAATTGCTGAAGCTAGTTTGGCAAATAGAAAGGAAAAGTACCCCGATTGTGAGATTTACATAGGGATCGTGATATTACCTTGGGATTTGATCACCTTATCCTTTGAAAAATATGATGTGATATTAGGTATGGATTGGTTGTCTAAGCATTACACCCAGGTAGATTGCCGAAAGAAAATGGTTTAGTTTACCCGACCGGATATGCCTGCCCTAGAATTTCAAGGAGATAAAACCAAGAAAGAAAACTATTTGATCTCCGGTATTAAAGCAAGAAAATTGATCAAGAAAGGATGCCACGGGTATTTGGCATACTTGCTCAACAAAACATAAGAAGAATAACAAATGGAGATTATCCCGGTGGTGAAGGAATTCTTGGATATTTTTCCTGCCGAATTAACAACTTTACCACCTAAAACGGTAGGTAAACTTCAGCATAGAACTAGTATCTGGTGCTGCACCAATATCCCGAACACCGTACCAAATGGCTTAGAAGGAGTTGAAGGACCTAAAAAAACAACTATAAGAATTATTACGACAAGGCTACATTCGACCGAGCACATCACCATGGGGTGCACTAGTATTGTTTGTCAAAAAGAAAGATGGAACCCTTAGAATGTGCATCAACTACCAAGGGTTGAACAATGCCACTATAAAGAATAATTACCCTCTTCCCTTGATCGATGAATTGTTTGACCAACTTCGCGAAGCAGGTTGTTACTCGAAGTTGGATTTAAGACAAGGATATTATCAAGTGCAGATAAAAGAAAAGAATCCTAATAACTGCTTTTAACACGCGGTACAGACATATGAGTTTGTAGTGATGCCTTTTGGTTTGACCAATGCACTAGCGACATTCATGGGTTGTGATGCAAAGAATTTAATACCCATACTTGGACTAGTTTGTGGTTATTTTCATCGATGATAACTTAGTTTACTCACCAGACGCTGTGATGCACAACCAACACCTTCGAAGTATGCTACAAACAATATGAGAACACAAACTATATGCCAAGTTCAATAAATGTGAGTTTTGGATAGAGAAGGTGAACTTTCTGGGACATGTGGTCAACGTGAAGGCATAATCGTAGATCTAGCCAAGATGGAAGCTGTGACTCTCTGAACACCACCAAGAACCCTCATAGAATTAACTCAAAAGGCTGTTGAGTTCAAATGGTAAGAGAAGTGTGAGAAAAGTTTTCAGGAGTTGAAGCATCGATTGACGTCGGTACCAGTGCTAACTTTGGCTGATCCGCAAAAGGAGTTTACCTTATATACCGATGCATCTGGAGAAAGATTAGGAGGGGTATTAATGCAAGACTAGAAGGTGGTTGCCTATATCTCTCGAAAGTTGAAGAATCACGAGAAAAACTACCTAACGCGTGACTTGGAGCTAGCGGCCATGGTATTTGCACTCAAGAAGTGGCGACATTACCTCTATGGGGCCAAGTACGAGATCTTTATCGACCACAAGAGTTTGAAGTATCTATTCTCCCAAAAAGATCTAAACATCAGGCAACGAAGATGAATGGAACTGTTTGAAGAGTATCGATGCCCAATCAACTACCACCCCAGGAAAGCAAACATGGTAGCTGATGCTTTGAGTAGAAATGCCAACTTAGCAAGTCTCACTTTAACTTCAACCTTGCCACAAGAGATTAAGGAAACCCAAAGGAGTAATAAGGAACTTCAAAGGTTTAAAACTCAAGTTGAGGCAAAGAAATTAGACGACATTCAAGTCTTGGGTACTGATGAGAGTTTGTATTTTCGAAATCGGTTATGTGTACCGAATGAGGTAGAGATTAAACGAAGGATATTGGAGGAAGCACATAAAAGCAAGTATTCCCTACCCCCAGGTGAAAACAAGATGTATCAGGCTCTCAAGAGGAAATTTTGATGGAATGGAATGAAAAGAGATGTGGCAGAATATGTGGCTGCCTGTCTTACCTGTCAAAGGGTGAAAGTAGAACACAAGAAGTCTGCAGGACTCCTACAGCTATTACCTATTCCGGAATAGAATTGAGATTGTGTTACGATGGACTTTGTCACTAGGTTGCTACAGACAAAAGGTTACAAGGACACCATTTGAATATAGTTGATCGTTTGACAAAAGTGGCACACTTTATTTCTATCAATATAACGTACTCCTTGGAAAAGCTAGCCCAGCTTTATGTGGAGGAGATTGTAAGATTTCATGGAGTTCCTGTAGACATTGTGTCAGACAGAGATCCGAGATTTACTTCGAGATTTTGGCCTAAGTTTCAAGGTGCATTGGGAACTAATTTAAGCTATAGCACTGCCGCACATCCCCAGACTGATGGACAATCAGAAAGAACAATCCAAACTTCAGAAGATATGTTGTGAGCGTGTGCTTTAGAGTTTGGAAACAAATGGATCGATAACCTGGTCTGGGCGGAGTTCGCTTACAACAACAGCTACCATTCCTCAATCGGAATGGCACCCTTGGAAGTTCTATATGGGAAGAAATATAGAACGCTTTTATATTGGGATGACACCGGAATTCGCTCCCTTAGTTAGATGCCAGAGTTAGAAGAGGCACAGAAACATGTGAAAATAATTCCAGAACGGCTCCAAGCTACTAAAAGCCGACAAAAGAGCTATGCCGACAATCGACGACAAGACTTGGAATTTGAAGTGGAGAATCGAGTTTTTCTAAAACTCACACCACACCGAGGAAACTCTAGACACCCAAGAAAAGGAAAATTAAGCCCTCGATACATTAGACCATTTGAGATAAGTAACAGGATTGGTAAGGTAGCTTATCGACTGATGTTACCAGAATAATTAACGGGCATTCATGACGTCTTCCACGTTTCTCAATTAAAGAAATACCAACCGTCGTCGAGCATGTTCTGAATGACGATCAATTAGAATTGCGAACCAACCTATCATACGAGGAAAAGCCTAGTAGGATTGTGGAACGAAGCGTAAAGAAGTTACATGGAAAGAAAATTCCAATAAGCAAAGTATTATGGAGACACCACGAGCATCAAGGAAACCACATGGGAAACCGAAGAGTTTCTACGTAGAAAACATCCGGAGATTCTAGGTACCTGAATATTAGAATTTTGATGACGAAATTTTTCTAAGGAGGGTAGAATGTAACATCCTAAATAAGCACCTTAAAATTAACATAAGTCTCAGTAAGCTCAGACAAAAGTTTTGGGGTTAATTCATAAAGAATAAAAAGTGTTGGGGTCATTTGATAATTTTTAGAAAATTTAAGAAAGAATTTTTCATTGGAAAACTTTTTGGGCGTATTTTAGAATTATTAGTGATTCTGGGATTTTAAGTTTAATATGAATTTTAAATCATTTTCAAGGTTTGAGGCCAACGTAGAAAGTCTAGAAATTTAGAAGACTTTAGAGCAATTATAAGAGTTAATGGTACCAAGTGGGCTGTTAAATTGTGGACACATGGCAAGTGAGTGCCACGTGTCTTGACAACACAAGGCACCACCATGCATACTTGGCTATATATATGAGGTGCTAGAATAACCAATTTTTCACCTCCTCTCTCTCTCTCTCTCTCTCTCTCTCTCTCTCTCTCTCTCTCTCTCTCTCTCTCTCTCTCTCTCTCTCTCTCTCTCTCTCTCCAGCCACTATCTTCACTTTTCCCCTTTCTCTCTTTTCCTTTTTTTTCTTTTTCCCCACTCTCTCGGTTCTCTCTCTCTCTCTCTCAAGGTAAATCTTTTTTTTTTCTTATCTTTTATTTTTTGTTTTGTTCTTTTTATAGTATTATTTTATTATAAAATAATATTAAGATTTAATAATTATATAATTATTTTAAGAACCCATGAATTTTTTAGGAATTATTATGAAATTATTTTGGAGATTTTTTTAAAAAAAATTCCTTTGGGTTTAAAATAAATTAAGGTACACCCTAGGGTCATTATGGGGCTATAGTTATATTTTTATAGAGTTATTTAATTAACTTTGAAATGATATTCTTTGTAGGTTTAACTCATTCCGCGGCTCAAGATGAGTTCACCAACATTTTTCTTTTAAAAGAAATTTAATTTTTTTTTTCTTGAAAATTATATTTCTCTACCTTTGGTTCTTGACAAAATGCGTAAAATATATTTACCGATGGTATATTACGGGTTATGCTAAAAATGTTATAAGTTTTTAAAATATTTATATTTTAAATATTCTCTTATGGCACTATAATATCTTTTAAGTTAGTGACATTTTTAATGATGCGTTTACTTGAAATATTTTTACAACCCTTTTATTTTGGGTTTCAGGTTTTAAAATTATTTTGGAAAGTTATTTTTAAAAACATTTATTATTTCTTTTTAGAAATAATATTTTAAACTCTCTTAAAGGTTTTGAGTTTTAAAATTATTTTGAGAAATTATTTTCAAAACATTTATTATTTCTTTTGGAAATAATATTTTTCTTTTTTTTTTTTTTTGATATTTCAAATATTAATAAACTATAAATTTCCAAGTATCAGTTCTACTATTTACAAAAAAACAAAAAAAAACATATGAAAAAAATATCAAATTACAGGTTCCCATCTTTTCTACTCAAAAATTTATACAAAATATGTGAAATAATTATCTAAATAATTAAAAAAAAATTCAAATAATCATAAAGTAACTTAAAAAATTAAACCCTAATTATCCAAATAAATTCATCAAAATAATTCCTCACAATCACTCTTTTAAATTCAAAAAATAATTATATACATAAAATTATCAAAATTGTATAAATTTACTAATAACACAATTTTAAACATAAATCCAAACCCCACTTTCACAAAACATTAATGTAAAATTTTAGATTTTAATAATACATTTTTAAGTTTTCTATTACTTAAACTTTAGAATTTTTAACTTTTTTAAAGTTACTTATAATATAATTTATAAGTAGTATTTTAGTACTTCGTAAATTCACTATTACAGTTTTAGAGTTTAAATAAAATTATTAATTACTAAACTATAAATTTCCAAGTATTGGTTGTACTATTTACAAAAAAAAAAAAACAAAAAAAAAAAAAACATATGAAAAAAATACCAAATTACAGGTTCCCATCTTTTCTACTCAAATTTATATGAAATATGCAAAATAATTTTAAAATATTCAAATAATCATAAAATAACGTAAAAAATTAAACCCTAATTATCCGAAAATAATTCCTAACAATAAGATCACTTTTTAAATTCAAAAAACAATTATATACATAAAATTATCAAATTTGTACAAATTTATTAATAACAGCAATTTTAAACATAAATCCAAACCCAACTTTCACAAAAAATGAATTAATTCAAATTAACAAATAAAATTCATAAAAATGATTAACAAACAACAAATAACAAATCCAAACACACAATAATTAAACTTAATAAATAATACACCAAACATTTAAATAACTAAAAACTTACTGAAAATTAAAAATGCAACTCTAATATACAGTTTTCCACTTCAAATCTTTTAATAATTTTCGTACTCCAAAGAAAGTTTCGCAAATTCAAACTTGAACTTCAAATATTCACTACTTTTTAACTGTAAATTTCGAAATAAAATACAAAATTATTAGAAGAGAAGTCAAAGTATAATAAGAATTAAAAAAATCAAACGGAAAATAACTTACCTAGCGACGGCGGCGACGAAGGAAAGCAGAAAAATTGAGGCGGAGTAGGCCAAAAAAATAGAGGAAGAAGAATGAGGCAGGCTGAAAAAAAATAGAGGGAGAAGAATGAGGCGGAAGAGGCTGAAAAAAGATTAAGGAAGAAGCCGAAGAAGAATGAGGCGGAGGAAATAGAGAGAATTTGTGGCTGAAAAAATAGAGGAAGAAGAAATAAAGAAGAAATAAGGAAGAAGAAGAAAAGGGAAAGAAGGAAGGGGGCGGCCCACGGCTGCGAAATTTTATAACGTGATAATGCACAATCACTGTGTGTTATCACTCTTAATAATGTATAATGGTTGATATTGTTTATTATCAAGGATGATAATGCACAATGACTGTACGTTATCGCCACATCAGCGCCAGATCGAAGCCACGTCAATTTTTTATGCAATTAGCGCGGCTTAACGCGGCTTAAGCCGCATGATTACGGATAACGCACACTCATTATACATATCTCAGGTGATAACGCACAATAAGTATACGTTATGGTCCGTTTCGAAATTAAAAAAAATGGACCCATTTAGTATCCAATTCTATTTACTGGGCCCAAAAAAGACCGATATCTAGAGGTAATTAATTCATCAAAAAATGAAAAAAAAAATTAACTGAGTAAGATCATAGTAGCACAAAACTTTGCAGAATTCACCTTTGATAAGAGATCAAGAAGAAGCCCAAATCTCAATTCCTGCTTCCAAGAATTCTGAAGATCAAAAGACTATTAAATTTCAATAAAATCACAAAAATAGCACGAAATTCGTAAAAACTTGTAGACTCACGAGTCAGAGACTTCAGAAAAATGAAAACCCAGAAGGGAAGATTTCTAAAACTGAGAATTGATCTTTATCATTGCTTCACCAAGAAACCTCACATAAATTATCGCCCAGACAAATATACTACTTGATTTCAAAGAAAGAATGATTTGCTTTGCTGCTTTTGACTGTTCAACACACTTATACAAAGTACATACACAAATAAAAAATTAGAGTAGATAAACGAATGTCGCCGACGACGACTGAGTAAAAGAAAACCCAAAAAAATCTCTACTTTTTTTTTTTGTCTTTCCATAGCTAAAACTACAGTTGGACTCTTTTTTCTCTCACACGCAAAGACCCCGGACTGAAACCGAACATAATGAAGGTCAGAAAATGGTGGTCACTTTCTTTTACAAGGGGTGAGGTGTTGGAGAGAGAAAAAAAAAAAGAGTGAGAAGGTGGTGGAGGGAGATGGCTGAGGAAGAAGAGGGCAAGAAGAAAGAGATGAAAGTAGATTAGATTGAAATATTATTTCATGTTAATGCTTAATTTCTTATTTTTTATTTTAGTCCCAAAATAATCTTAGAAGTTAGAGGATTTAAATTTTTTTTCCTGCGAAAATACCATCAACATAACAGTCAACAGAAATAGTTACAGTTAAATTGAAAGGAAATATCTATTTTTCCAAAAAAAAATTTAGGTATCTAAAAATAATAAATTAATATTTGGGTAACAAGTCCATAATTAATAAATATTTTAAAGGAAGAAAATGCCTATTAGCCTTCTTTTTGTACCAATCTTACTCATAGATCCTTTTATTTAGAACAAGGCCAGATTAGAAGCATCACATAGCGTTGCTTCTACCTCATGTACTCCCTATATCAGTTCTTAAATTAATATAATTCTCTGTTTTTACCCAAAAAAACACAAACCACTCACAGCATCCTTGGCTATCACTTGACATTTTCTAAACACACCATCAAAACATTCTGATGTTCCTTCCCTCCAAACTTTGATAAAATCACTGTCAAATGTGCGTTTACAAAAACACAACTGCGAAAATCATTTGAAGAATAGTGCATCTGGAAATGTGACAGAACCACAGCATCACAACAACAGAACATAAAACAAGTATTCACGAGATTCTTTAAGTTCTTGGCAGAAAATACATCTGTTATTCTGCACTACCGCCTGTTTTCTCAACCTTTCTAAAGCATAAATCTATCTTACATAGTAAACAAACAAGAAAATCAGATTGACAGAGTCCATAAAATTTTGGACTAGTAGACAAAGTTATTGGGAACTTACTCAAGGAAGCAGCATGTTCAACTTACAGTGATAGTCGTCCAAAAGACTTATAACAGACTGCATCAATTTCCGGCCCTAACCAAAGAAATGAAGAATTCCTTCTGAATACCAGTCAACAATGGCAGGAAATTGCATACAGAAAAAGAATGCTCTTCCTGGCCCAAATCATCAGTAGAAGTATCCTGCACACAAGCATCAATGTAGTCACTGCATTGGAACAGCAGTTATATGCATGCCCAAAAACAATAGTAAAGAAACACTCATCAGAATTGCCCACAGCTTAACAAGGCATCACAATTTGCACACATCTAAGCAGCGAAACACATTCGAAACCCTTTCAGCAGCCATTGAATGCAAGCAGAGCTGCCATTCGTTAACACTCCTTAATCACTGATCCTCCAGATTTTCATAGTTCATACAGGCTCAGATCTGCATTTCTCTGGCATCCTTTTTCAGATAGTGAAGTGTATACCATTATTGATGGCGCACGAGTGACCGTCATTCTACAAGGTATACTTATGCTGATTTTGAAACTTCTCTACCTTTCAGATGAGCTGAACAGGACTGCTTCTTGATTGAGATGGACAAATCTCCTTGCTCTATCATGATTTGGGCACATGTTTGTTTTTCTTTGGATTTGTGGTTAAAGCCAGAACACATAAGGCTTTGAGAAGAAACCAACCAAATCTCGATTCAAGGACTAGTCGAATCATTAAACTTGATCCTGTCGCTTTTAATTTGGGTAACGGTGACAGACTGAAGGAACAAATGGAGATGTTCGAACTTAGATGGTTCGAATCAAGTGAAATGAAAGCATGAATCGAGAATTGTACAGTATTACACCAGAACGATGTCACCAGATAGTTTCTTGCATCAACTGATTCATTAGGATATAACTTGCTTCCTCTTGTACATCATCATCTTGTAGCATACCTAAACAATGGGTTTTCCCAGTAATTTCCCAAGTTCAAGTAACATTGCAATCAACAATTAGCAACAAAAGTCACAATTACAAAATGAAGCAACATAAGGACCATGTCTTAGAGATACCATAAATAATTCATAGATCATTCAGATATCAACAGGCAACAAAAGAAGCGACTTCATTCTCATAATACCAAATTCATTCTTAAAACATAATTACCATACAGAACTCTTACCTTGTCTCTGAATAAGGAGGATACATCACCTTAATGGATACATAATCCTGACTGTTTCATGTTAACTAACACTCTTAAATAATATTCATCAAAAAGAATAAACAAAAAAGACACTTAAATAAACTGTCAAAACTAAGAATCATAACTAATAAGACTTCTCTAAACAAATAACTACTGGATAATAAAATAAAATAGCCTGACCTTTTTGATAAAAATCAATATAAAATAGGTAAATCAGGATGAAAATGTATCCTTAAATTTTGCCTCTAAGACATTGTGTCTCCAGTGTCGATATAAATATAAATTCAAAATCCAAAACAGAAACCCACCAACATATTATCTCCAAAAGATTCAAGCACTGCACTTTGTGTGGGTTCAACTCACTCCAAAAGTAGGTGTTTGAAATGTTGATTAGGTACATGCTCACCTGGGCCACAAAAAACCAAGCAATGACAAACTTCAATGATAGTAGTCCTGATTGTGGCATAAGAATACCGTTTCAAATGATACTAACAATTTTCAAGGAGCAGAAAAAGGAAACTATGATGACATTACCTACTTAATTTAAAACCGGTACTGGTTCCATTCAAAGAGGTCCTTCTTGTATAATGTTCAAGGACCACTTCTAACACACTAATTTTTTCCTTCACATGACAGAAGCAGGGATTATTTGTCACTTGCATCACGTAGTTTCCAAACCATTCTGGGAGACAGTAATCACCTCTTTCAAATAAGGTTCATCAACATCATCAAAGATCGAAATATACTGCAATGCAATAACTTAATTGACAAACCATTTTATTTAAAAAGAAATTTACACAGGTTATAATAACGAGGGTAGAATTCAAGTGTATCCCCCCCCCCCCCCAAACACATACACACAGAAACAAAACCACATTGCAAGGATAACTTGCATAAATTGAGGGTCCACTTGGATTGCCTTTTATTATTTTATACTTTGGGGCCCACTTCTATTCTCATAAATAATTTACCTTTTACACATCTCGAGTAAAAAATCTATACTTTTTTCATTCTTAAATCCAATCCAAGTGCACCCTAAGTATCGAAGGAAACTTTTCTTTCCCATGGTTTTCTTATTTAGTTTTCTCACCGGGGTAAATGCTGATATAAACGACAACAGGTGTGTTGTCCAATGGCTTGACCCCCTCACTTAGGATCCTCCGCATGACATGCTAAGTGAGAGATTCTGAGTTCGAGACACCTAGGGAGAGGCTTATTTTCACATATTTGGGGGACTTGTGTCCTCCGATCCCTCTCAGATTAGTCGATGACTCTCAGATACCGGGTTACAAAAAAAATGCTGATATAAACTGGTATTTTTCTTGGTAGACATTTTAATGAATAGAATTTCGGTAAACATATTTCGGTAATGTGTATCCTTAGCTTGCCAATTGCTCCAGCTTTAGTAATATGTTATTAGCATGAGAAATATACAGTAGACAGAATTAATTAAAGCATTTAAGAAAGACTTTAAACTGGGATTCTTAGGATGCAGTATAATATTCAATAAGTGAGCATTTTTCTGGTATTACGTTACATGTAGATTGTTCCTATTTTTGGAATTGATATCAACCCTACCAAATAACACAAGACTAAGGCCATCTATGTAACCGTTCTAGATGCACATCTGAAGTAGTTTAAATTACTGCCTAAGAAGAAGAGGCTAAGGCTTATTAGTTTATTAGGAAAATGCACATGAAGTTGCAGATATTCGAATCTTCGATAAATTAAATTGTAATTTATACTTTTTAATTATTGTAGCCATTTCTAGTGTTTGTTGCATTTTCTTCTCTATTTTTTGGGTATATAAAACATCCAGGTGCTTTTTTTTCCATTTTTTGCCTCCTACTAAAATAAGTGATTTTTAAAATTTTAAGATTAATATTTTTATCAATATATTAAACTATTTCATGCAGGTTTTAAGTTTATTTTTGTGTCCATGCAATTATAGTTTGGGAGTAAAATGTTTATGCGACCGTTAAACTTACCACAAATCCAACTTTTCTTGTCCAACTCTTGCCCTTCTGTCCAAATTTGCAGTTAAATGCGTAACAGATGCCTGCACATGCTAGTCACATGACATTTTTCAAAGGTATTTTTTTGTCAATATGCATTTTCTTTTACTTCATTCTCTACTTTTTTTAATAAAAAAAAAATAAGAGAAAATAATTGCCCGATTTTTCTTTATTCCATTTCTGTTCCTAATATTATCTCCATCTATCTCCTCCATCACATCCATCTCCCCCACTGCTGCCAACCAGCATCTTTGACTACCTCATTTAACTATCCATTTGTCATTCTAATTGGAACCCTTAACAATCTTGGTGTTATACTTGTTGGTGCTCCTGCAATACTTTCTCCACTCAGGACCATGCCGCTATTTCCATCACACTGGATAACGTTGGGTCTTTGCCTGGATGGGAAAGTATTTAAGATGCTAAATCTTACTTATCCGGGACTTCTTTTCTTGATATTTAGGTAGAACTTGGATATATGGTTGGTGGTAATTTTAGGAATTCTAGTGGTGCACAGGAAGAGTATTCGATGATGTTCAAAGGGAGGACCAGATATGCTTATGGAAGAGGGCGGTGATGCTACAATCAACGAGGGAAAGAAACCGATTGAATATTATGAGAAAACACAGAACCTTTCCAATCCAATCTCTAATAAATGCTGAGCATGTTTTGGGAGGGATGGATTCAAGGTGGATCCCAGTATCACAAGATAGAGAGAATGGTTGCAGTCTTAGTAGGAGATCACCTCTAGGTTGGACTACCATGGATGAAACCAAGTTTCACGCAAGAGAATGAATCAACTGAAATGCTTCCAAATGTAACATCCAAGTTGTACCGCTAAGATACAGGTCAAATCAGCTCTATGCCCAAATAAACAACTTGGAGAAAGGATAATCATCATTCCCGGTTTGACAAACTAAACTACAAGCTCTAATATTAAGAAGGGGAGATAAAGGATTGCACTTCAAGCCAAATCCTTCTCTAGGAATATACTTCAAACAGAGATAAAGGATTGCACTTTAAGCCAAATCCTTCTCTAGGAATAATATCCTACTTTTATTTCCATATCTCAAATTTCGAGAAAAACATTGATGTTCAATAAGCCATCAACTCTTTATGAACTCCAAAAGTTTCCAAGTGGATCCAAGCTCCATTGATGCTGCTGACAGGCAGTTGGCTCCCTAGTGACAGACACAGGTATTGGTGGTCAGATGCGGTTCTGGGATCCATCGGAGGCTGCCACTAAGTCTATAGAGCCGCTCTCAAAAAGGGGGAAGAAGGCGAAGGAAAAAAATTAATTTCACAAACCTTGTAAAATGTCACATGACTTGCACGTGATGGCATCTATTAATCCCTAGCTCTCTGGACAGAAGCGCTAGAGATTGCATTAATAGTTCGACAATAAGAGCTAGACCAAACAGAAAAATGGAGGGCATAAACTGGAAATCACTTCCTATGTTGTACAGGTATGGATAATAAAAGGGCATCAATGTTCTTATTAATAGGTGGTAATGAACCTTCCTAGGAATTCTTCCGTTTAGGATATCATGCAACTATTTTTTTTAATAGCTCTGGTATATTACATCATTTAATCCTTAAAAGTACATCGAAGTAACCCTCTTATCCTTTTCGTATAGTCACTCAGGTACCTATTCCATAATTCTTGTATACATATTATAACGAATACAAACAATATTTGGATATCTTCTTCAACCTTCATAGAAGAGCTATTGGGTTCTAATTGGATAAGCTAAGTAGCCTTGTGTTTCATATGTCATCATTCTTTGAGCAAGTGAGTTGTTACATATGAACTTGTCATATAGCAGTTTATCTCCTGCATCAAAGTCATTCTAAACTCTTGTATTCAATAGTTCGCTCAGTATTCCAAGATCATGCTTCTTTCCGGCGGACAACCTCTAGTAACTAATGACTACATGATTGTTTATAATGGTGGCTCTTCTATCACCTTCTAACCTAGTTCACAGCCTATATTCTTCTCAATGCTAGGTTAAAGAAAAAACAACTTAACCTAAAAGAGCAAAAGAAAGACAGTTCCTTCCTATGTCTCATTCGGAAAAGTAGCAACGTACACAGAAGATATGGAAGAGTAATCAACATAAAATCATCTACCATTTCATGAAGCCCAGTAAAATATTCTTTTAACAAAATCCAATTTGTTAGGTAAATGAGCAGAAAATTCAAGCATCTTTTGCTGATCTCAAGCTGATAAATATATGACATAAAATTTAATCTTTTGTTAGTGTGTGTATTAAAAAATGCAAACCATCGCATGGGCCAAAAATAGGCACTTGTATCTTAACAAAATGGACCACACAGTCACAAGCAATTAGCCAGAAATTATTTTAAGCAAGAAATCTCAGAAAAGTGAGGTGAAAAGATTTCGAAGGTACAAGAATCAGAGAATGTTTGTCAAGGTGGACTACTAAAACATACATCCCTATATGCCATGGTGATCAACAAGAACAAAAATCCAACTATTTCTTAGCAACAGATTTATATTGTTTCTGATCATTTACCAGATTGTTTGTTCCTCTTTGAAGGATTCTTAGCCTTTTGAACTTGAGACTCCATTACCTTATCAGAAGGCATGTCCTCCTGTATCCTCTGCAGCAGAATTATCCATTCCTGCAAATTAGATTCACAGTTTAGGACAGAAGCTAAACTAAAACATCTAGCTTCTCATATACCAATAATAGAAAATGCCTGCAGCAAATTCACTTAGGGTAAGATCAGATCTAGTTTTCAGAACTTATCTGCCACATCAATATAACACAAGACAAACAATGATCAACTTATACAGGAGTATAACTTTGATAACCATGCGCGAACAGCAGAGGCCATTAAAGAAGAAGCTTCTTTAAAATACAGTAAAAGAATTTCACGTAAGCATGTAACCCAAATTTTGAAACCCTGACTTGTTTTAAGATTACAGAGGTAGAAACATAAAAATACACCTGATGAAAATTATGTTGAAATCCCACAATGCATCATGGGGGGAGCATTTTCCTCATCAAACCAATTGTCTATCAAACGAACAACAAAAACTAGTTCTTTAATAGAATGTAGTAATTCTCATTATCATCTAGTCCTCAACACCAAATTTTGGTTCTAAAGGATATGGAAAATACAATTATTTCTTAGGTAATCTAGGAGAAACTCATATTAAATATATTAAAGATTCTTTGAAGAGAAAATTAAACCTTTGAGGACTTCTTTGCCCCCTTCTCCACTTGACCAATATGTTGGAACCCTACCAAAATATACTTTCCGCTGTAACACATTATGATTACGTCAACAGGTGCTCATTGTTTTGAAATCAGTATCTAATATTAATAACTCATTAAACTAACTTATTTTTCATATATTTTAAAATCAATCAAGAAACATATGTCAAATTCAAGAATTATACATGTACCCAATTTCTAAAGAAACATAGTACTTTTTCCTTTTTTAGGTATTAAGAAACCTAGTCAGATTATTCAGCAGGAAGGTTTCTACAGGATTTTGATTCTGAAAAAGAAATTTATATAGAAATTTTGGATGACTTAGACAACGTTAGCTTACCCAAAAAGGAGAAAGGTTCTGTTAACCATCTAAAATAGAGATAATAGTTGAACCATTTAGCTGAGAAGCCCTTTTTATGAAACTTAAGGTCCCTATGGATGGTCAATATACTTATTATTTAATAGCTTTCCTCAAATATCTTATTCCTATTTAGGGTAGGATCTCAGAAACATTTACCTGAATTAATTGTACAAAACAATTCTTGCAAGGGTTTCCAGTATTTTTCCCAAAACTAAAAGTCTCCTGGAATGGAGATATGTATGTGTAATGTTGAGTTGAATCTCATAGTAAACATGAAATTTATTCAGTTTCTTATCAAATTTCCAGAATCACTCTTAGCCAATATAATAGTAAACAATTTTAACATGCATATCACACACCTTAGATCAGAGGAAGTATTATAAGATAGATAAGAAAGCCTGATTTGCATGTTTTTGGAAATTACAATCTTTTCCTAGTTGACCCAGTTCCCGATAGAACCTATATCCATGCTTTACAAGTTTATCAAATTATGTTAATAATATTCCCTTTCCATATTGAGAGGACCCGAGCAGGCATTAAACTCTTATCAAGAAAATCTATTACCTATATATATGGGCCACAGATAATATAGAATTGTATTCTACCTTCAAGAGGACTTGAATAATGGGTCACTGACTGCCCGCTTGTCTTGGCTCATCATTGCCTACTTTAAAGTACTTCCTACACACTTGTCCTGCTGCTCAGGAAAATCAGGTATTGGCTCTGGAGGCAAGTAGCATATCTCTTCCTGTGACATATCTGAATCACTGAGAGCTGAATTCTTCTCCACTGTCACGATATCAATTTCATCATCTTCATTTACACCTGATTCTTTGACCTGCAAAAGCACATATATTTAAGAAGAAGAATAATAAAAAGAGCTAGTGGTTCCACTCCAAGGAACCTTTTACATCTCACCTTTTCGGTCACAGGCATCAAATCGAATTCATCTTCCCGTTCTACATACTCTTCGTTCTCCTCGAGTTCCATAAAATCTGGTGCAAACGCACTCCAATTCTCAGCTTGATCTTTAGCCCATATATAAACCAACCCATCAAGTGAAACAGAGACAACAATGGGGCGCAAAGGATGCCATGTTAAATCCATTAATGCGTCCTTTGGACCTTCAAGAATTTTAACAAGATGTCCAGCCTTGCCCCATATATAGAACTTGTGTTCTCCTTTGCTAGCAGAGCCACCAGTAACCCATTCACCGTCACCACTGAAACATGGATCCTTCCATTGCACTTTAGTGATGGAATCTTGAAACTCCCGGGAAAGTGCTAAACACCTTGATCCTATAGATCTCAGCTTTTCTACGCCATCTAGCTTATCTAAATCACTATTGGATTCATCAAGTACTTTGAGTCCATCTTTTACTGGAAGGAGGTTTTCATAAATCCTGATTGTACGATCACTTGAATTGGTGAGAAGATACTGCCCATTTCGACTGAATACAATATTCTTTATCACCAAATTCCCAGTAACTTGAACAATACCACGGATCTGGATACTCGTATGATCAATGATAAGTATCTGCCCCTTTGAATTACCAACATAAACCAGATCCCCATATTTGTTAAAGCATGCTGCTGATGCAATAATGGGAGCAGAGATGTCTGAAAATTTATTACGTAATGAAGGAGCAAGTGTGGTAGTTCTTTCAGACGTTGATACAGGAAGCACAGTTGTGCTAGTAGTATCCAAGTCAACTATCATTGGAGCAGATGAAAGAGTGCATACCAAGCAAATTGAAGGAGTAGGGGAACCAGGATGAAGACGAGCCTGTAATGGAGTTTGTTGAAGTCTTATTCTTGCTATCTTTTCTCCTTTGACAACATCCCACACTGTCAATGATTTATCAGCAGCAGAAACAAGTATCCAGTGACCATATCTGGACCAACAGACACTAGTTATTGCAGCAAGACAATCCTCATCCTTGAGTTCTTTTGCAATCACCCTAGTTTCAAAATCCCATATAACACAGCTTCCATCAGAGCACCCAGCTGAAAGACAGAAAAACATACCTTCACACTATGAATAGATGAGCAACAAGAAACTAATGGCAATATGTCAAATTCAATATGTTAAGTTATCAATACATCCACTGAAAGAACTTATGTCACTAGCAACAATAAAATCAAGAGTAGCATATGTAACACTCCATTCTTTTTCAAAAACTTTGAGAGAGAGGGAGAGAGAGAGAGAGAGAGAAGAAAGCCTTTAATTAGGTCTTTCAAAAAACTAATAGAACACATTTGATAAATTCAACTCTGTTGTTGAGTTTTGAAAAATAAAAGGAGAGAAGAAGAAAACTATAAAAAAAATACAATTCTTGACTTGATACTTATAGTGAAAATCGTTTTATTCTATATGCATATAAAATCAAAATATATTATGTTACTAATATGATTTCAAGATCCCATAGCCCATAGTCCTTACAGATTTATATACTGATGTAGAGAAATTTGATATAAATAACCATGAAGTATTTTCCCTTTTTGCCTAGAAACTTTTTTTCAAGTTTTTTTCTATCTTCAACTATTTCCACATCACCATAATTGTCAAATAAATACAACCATGGTGTAAACCAATAACATAAGTTTTCATGTGCCTGTGTTCCTAAGGGAATTTTTGTCCATTTTTTTGTGGAAACAACTTGTGCATGCAAATTCCAGTTCCAATTCCAATCAGAAGCCAAAATTTTCCTCCTCCAATCAAATTTTTTCGATCTCCGGTCTACTCCCTACTTAAATACGCTCTGGTCTTCTTTGCCTCCTGCCAAAACAATCAGAAGCCAAGCCGAGCTGCTCATCATAGAGAACAACAATAACCATAGTGGTGGTACTACAATTCCTAATCCTCCTGTGGAGAATCTTTCATGACTATAAGCACTGATGAAGCACCCAAGCATGGTGTCAATTCAAGAACCAAAAAGATGACTCAAATTAAAATGGTACCCATCTTTCTCATCCATGGATATGCTTTAATGTATAAAAAGGGGACAAAAGAAAATAGCTTCAAATTTCAAATGCCAAAAAAAAAAAAAAAGGAAAAGTTCGGCATGAACAATCTGTGGTATCATCTTCTCGTCCTTTAGCTCATCTTCTCTAAAATAGTCCCAAGCTTGAGATACTGAGAAGTTTCTGTTGAAGAACAAGTGGCGGCACAACCTTTACCAAACCCTTCGCCTCCACCATCTTCTCTAATTGTTTTTGTTGGGCTTGATGTTAACAGAGTCCACTAGAGAAGGGTCAAGAGAGGATTCGAGGCACTACACCTCGGTGTTGGCAGACTCCACTTGTGAAGGGTCGATGGGCCTAACCAGGAGAGAGAGAGAGAGAGATGGATGGATACTGTATCTTTTGCATACTGTTGAAGCTTAGCTTTGTGTGTTCTAAGAGAAATGCATCATTCATTTAGTCTAGTCCACGAAGAAATTATACATTTAAGAGGGTTCAATGTCCCCGTTCAACATGAGTGACACAGATTCCCTTTCAAATCTATTTGGAACCTCTAAGCATCGTTGATGGTTCAAATTTTAGAAGTTAAAAACAAGAGTGGGACACTTAAGAGGACGTGTGTCAATCATTTATATTCATTTTGGAACTAAATATAAAGATTCATATGAACTATCTTTGATACTATGATCCAATATTTACTAAAACACTCTTGACGCAAAACTAAGTCATGAGGCAACATTGAAAGTTCAATGCTGGCGCATGAATGCACATGAAACATAAAATCCACCAAAAGCATTTGACAGCACTTCTCATTGATACAATCAAATGACCAGAAAATAGTAATCATGTAATTGTGGTTCGAGCTATGCCCCAACTGATGTTGAGAACTTAAGAAAAGTAAAATTATCCTACAATACTGATGGTTCAAGAACATGGGGTATGGAATAAACATTGATGCATTATACTAATGCAGACAGATGTCGGGAGAACATGATCAAGATGTTTGATGTCTAGTAGTCAGTGACAGAATCAACTATATACAAGCAGCAAACCTGGATTAAGATACCAAGAACATAAAAGACAGTGAATTTCAGCTTTTCTTAGCAAGTTTAACACAGTAGTTATACTCTGGTGTTATTTTCATGCCATCTGGAAGACTAGAAAGAAAAAAGAAATTAAAAGAAAACCAACTAATAGCCTACTGAATTCCAACTCCAGCTTTTACAGAAGCTTACAAGAATTTATAGACTAGCTGTAGCATTAGTGATCTTGTTTTGGAATCATTCTGTTTAATATGAAAAATATCCGTATTTCATTGCCTTCCACTTACTTTACCCCTTTTCAAGTTCTACTAAGATTTCACTGCTAAAATTACATATCCATTGACAAAATAACCAACAGGTAGCTTTGATTTGCAGATAGAGGATTAGTAAACTGGTTTGCTTTCGTCCTTCCCGTTTAGAGTCCAAGAGAAACCAAGGATTGAATCAAAGGGATGGTTCACATAAATGAATATATCTTCAAATCTGCAGAAAATATTTCCACAGAATCACGATATCATATATTTTTCCCAAAAGAGCTCAGTGATGTTCTCCAGATATCAAAGGACAGAAACAGGAGCATTTGAGCTGACTCAGAACTCATAGTAAAAAGTTATAAAGCAGAACCTTTTCTTCACCCAGTGCAACTTGCCAACAGTAAAACTGCAAATTACTTTGCACATTAACAGCCAACTATGCTTTATGAAGGGAGAAAAACAAAAAAAAAATGTGCAAAAACGAATTTTGTGAATACTTTCTTTTATTAAGGGTTGTATGACTAGGCTGAACAAGCACGAATCCCTCACACACACTCACAAAAAAATAAAAATAAAAAAATCTCAACTGAGGCCATATTTTACTGAACATTGTCGAGTATAATAAGCAGGGAACTAGATTAGATATATTTAGAGAAAGAGAAAGAAACATAGTTGAGAATACCAGCAAGAAGCGTTCCCCGGCGATTAAAGGCAATGCATTTGGTCACCCCATGTTCCAAAAACTCTTCTATTACTTCTGGAAAATTCCTCTGTAGAGAATCTTTACCCAATAGTAAAGAAAAACAATAAGTTTTATTCAACGAACTACTATAACCAAAAACTAAAGTAAAAAAAAAGAGAGAAAAAACTAAATTAAAACAAGATGCTCAAACCGCATCGAGATATTATACAGGATTTGTTCTTGAAACTGTGATAAAAGGAACGGATTAAACAAAAAAAAGAACCCAGAAGGGAGCACCAGAACTGAACTTAAAGAAGAAGAATTACCTCTAATTAGGGCATCCATGCTGCAAATTTATTGCTCTTGCAGAACGGCTAAGACGATGAATCTAGTACCACCCTGAAATCACGGCACCGTTGCAACCAACAATTCTGGCTGGCTCCCATGGGATCGCTAAATCATAAAGTAACCAGAGAGGCAATGCTTGTTTTTCCTTTTTCTTTTCACTGTTAGTGTTTAGTGTTGTTGCTGTTGCAGAGCAAGAATTATCAGGGAGAGGAGGAAGGCGGGACGGGAAGGGTATGATTTTTTATTTTTTATATTTTAACTTTTTTAAGATAGGGTGTACTTGTTTTTTGGGTTTTTTTTTTTTTTTTATTTGTGAGACTTAAATTTTCTCGTGAAAGGAGATATAAAATTAGTGAAAGAATGTGTAAAAAGTAAAAGCTCAACAAAATCATCTATCCGAGTAGCCACAAAGGCTTCATTAGATTTTTTAGTTTGGAAAAATTAGATTTTTTCTTTTTTAATTATGTAAAAATTAAATTATAGTGGGAGAAGATATAATATCTACTTCGGTATATGGTTATATGGTTTAGATGATTAATTTTTTTTAGGGAAGATTCTTTTATATAGTATCTAACTAATTTGCATTTCTTGATTTTGATCTTCTTTATTTATTTTCAATCTTTTTCCCTTTTCGTTATTAATAATTTTTAATTTAATTTTAACACTTTGAATAAGAAACTAACATTAGATGCATTGCTATAAGTTACTAATGTATATATAATAATATTATTTTTATCATTCAATTTCTATAAAAACCAGACATTCTCACTCTAGGTAACACTTATAACCATCTAGATTTGAAGATTTCGTCATAAATTTATATGTTTAAAGTTTATAAATTCACTTTTTTCATAAAAAAAAAATTTATAACTTTACTTTATTTATCTTTTTTTATCAATATACTTAAAACACTAAAATTGCCCTCGGAAGTGTGAAATTTTCTAAATTACATAACAACCCTCCATGATATGTTCTTCCAAATAATAATGAAATTAAAATAATATTAATTACTCAAAACTAAATAATAAAAGATAATAGTAACATCTAAAACTAAAAAATGAGAAAATTTAAATTCCTTTATCGACTTTTTCTTTGCAGATGGGTCTCTTTATGTGAGATTCACTCATATATACGAATCTCATGGGTCATCTCTGCCCTTGCATGACATATTATCTAGTTTCGAAGTTTCCAGTAGATAGCATTTCCAAGGATGATTTTCACTGGTTGTGTTTATATACATTAATGAAAAATACCAAATAAAGTTGAGCTATCAATGTTAAACATGCGAATTTGCAATGAAATATTTAGATTTGAATGATTTTGAGTGTCGTCTAAGGAGAAAATATGTGATTTTATAGAAACTAAATTATATGAAATGGTGTGTTATAGTTATTATAGCTTCCTCCATTTTTTATTAGTCGTCATGTTTGGACATCATACTGATTAATAAAATGCGAAACTTTAGATTTTGTTCCTTAATGGACTACAATGCCAGTCAAATTATCCTCTCTTCTCATTATTATTTCTACAAGTTTTAATGTTATAAGAGTTAAAGAGGTTGAAATTTGTTTTTTAGAAAAGGGTGTAATGGAAAAATATTCATTAAGTGTTTACATTGTTTTCACAATTTGACAAGTAAAAAAAAATACGAGAATAGGCTCAATGTCACAAGTGAAAAAAACGAAAGGAGTATGCTATTATATGTTACATTAGTAAGTTATAGTGTTTCGTTTAATAATAGTCCCCAATTAAAAATGTTAAAAGTAAATTAAAAGTTATTAATAACATAAAGGACCAAAAAAACGCCAGTATGGTAGTTGGAATTCTAAAACGAATTTTTAGAATTGAAAATAAAGATTAGAGACTAAAATAAAAAAAGTGAATTGATTCAAATATGATTTAATTTGATTTGAAGATCCTAATTATCACCTTTTTCATGATTTTATGGTCATATCTTTTATCTATGGAACAAAAAAATATGTGAGGTGACTATAAATATTTAATGAAGTGTTAAATTGTAATGAACAATTGTTCAGTATCTACTTCAACGGTGAATTTGCCGTGGGTACATGAGCAAAAAGGAAAAAAAGATTTCTTTCCTTTAATTTTTACCCATTTGAAGTTCGATCTCAATGTTTTTAATTAGCAAAAATAAAATAAACATTCAAAGATTGATATACTAACCTCTTTTTTGTACAGATCTGATGTAGATTTGCTCCGGTTTGATGTTTTATTGTTTTAGTGTTTGAGAAAGAAAAAATAAATTAGAAAGAAAAAGTAAAGGAAAAAATTAGGGTTTAGGGGCTGCAACTAGTTTTTGAAAGAGTTGCCCCAGTATATATACAAAGCTTCCTTTTGGTTGAAAAAAGGTTGCACTTGGAATAGGTTTTTGAAATATTCACACAAATTAATAAACTAATAAGAATGAGTAGTATGTCCCTAATTACTCTTTTGTTATCTCAAGGAAATAACTAAAAGGGAAAATTTGATAAATGATAGAGGAAGGAATTTATGGACTATCTCTATAAGTACTATTACCTCCGATCGGAAATATAAATCTTTTTATGGTGTTAGAGGATACTAAAAATTATAAGTCCTTTTAAACCTTTTAATGAACATTTATTGCATTGTTTTTTTTTACCCATTTTTTTATGCATTTATTCCACATTTATTTGCCTATCTTTTTCCTTATTTATTAAGGTATATAGGGTATTTTGATTAAAAAATTGACTTTTTTTCAAAGCTTTTAATCTGTGTACATAAGTCCAAAAAGACTTATATTCCTACCGAAGATAATTATAAATAGTATAGGAAAACTAGAGTATTTGTTGTACAAAGAAAATAACAATATTTATTGCACAGAGTTATTTTTATATTATGGTAAATATGAAAAGTAATGAAATTTCATTTTTTTTTTTTGGTTGAAGGTCACATATTTTGCAACAAACACCAAACTTTTAAAATGCCACTTAAATTGAACACGAGTGAGTATTACTTTATCTATGTCATACTCACTTTATTTCTTTTACTTATCAAAATTTATCAACATTGGTATTTTTTTTTTTACTTGTCACATTATAAGAACAATGCAACATTTAATGAATTTCTTGTTATACTCTTGCATAAAAAAAAAATTCCATCCCATTTTAATCATTCTAACATAGAAACTTATAGAAGTATATAATAAGGAAAGAGACTAATTTGAAGGGTATTTTAGTCTATATAAGAAAATAAAGATTCTCTTATTTAGTTCCCCAATAATTTAAAATTGTTCCGTGTTGGTCCTCAATTTTAAATTGCACCTTTCTTACTCTCAAATAATTTACATTCGTCCCTTTTTGTTTCTTTTAGGACAAATATAACCCCGTAAAAAATTCAGACTTTGGTAGTTTGAAAATTCACATAGCAGAAAGATTCTTTTATTAGTCCCAAATAATTTATTTTTATTAGTTTTAGTCCCTCGATTTTAATTGAACCTTTTTAATCCCCAAATAATTTACGTTTGTTCTTTTTTATCCTTTTAGGATAAATTTACCCCATTAAAAATTCAAAAATTTTTTTCCTTAGAAGACCACAAGGATAAATTTAGAATTTCACATATAATATTAAGAAAAAAGATTAAAAGAACTAGAAACCCACTGCTCCCTCCATCTTCTGCTTCTTATTTTCTAGTTCTCCCCCTTTTCTTCTCCAGCAGTGCATCATTACTCCCTTACCCCTCCTTCTTCTTCTCTCCCTCTTCATCTCTCCCTTCCTCCCCTGATGTGCTATATCTAAACTGACACGTATACTAGTTAAATATTCCAAAAAAAAAAAAAAAAGTATACTAGTTCAATTATAATCTAATCAAGGTCATCGCACAGAGATTCGTACCTAACTACCAAATTATTACTATTTAATTTAATTCAAACTAATCAAATTTTAGTGAATATTTTTTTTTATCAAGAACTTTAGTGAAGGAATTAATTAAACTAAGAAAAACGATAAGAGAAATCAATGGGAAAAGATTAACCAAGGCTAACAATTCGATTAGTGATTTATTAATGTAAATGTGTGACTTTTCTTACTAAACCAAATTTATCTTCAAAGATTAGTAGCGAAATTCTCTTATTTAAAACTAGACCCAATTTCTCAGTGAAAAGATCATATCTTTAATTAATAATTTACTATATTTCTATGTAGATTAATTAACTATAAACACATTAAGATATGTGAAATTTCGAGTTTTCATTAAATAATTATTCAAATAAACCTCACAATTTTACCAAGAATTCTTATTACTTAGCTCCTACTCAATTTATTTCAGTAGGCCTCAAAACCAATTATTAAATCATGCAAGAGATGGCGAATAAATCACAAGCATTAAGATCAAGTAACGAGGATCACTCATGAATAATTATGGTAAAGCAAATAAATAAATACAAAAATATTAATAAAAACACATATTCTTCACCCCCAAGCCCTAGTTAAAGAGTCTTTAGCAAGAAAGATCCATAAAAATAAATAAAAATATATTCTTTAGAAACATAGGCGATTTACAGAGCAAAATATTACGTAAAATAGAGAAAACAAGCCTTCAAGAGAGGACTTGAATCCATCGTCATTGACCTTCTCATCCACCGTTTTGGTCTCCAAGAAATTAAAGAAAAACAAGAACTAAAGGTTTAGCTTTGGTGGTTGACTAAACCCTTAAACCTAAACTACAATAAAAGAGGTACATAATTCTCTAATTAATTAACGAACGAATTCCACTAATGGCTGGAAAAAGCCTTATTTATAGAGTTTCTAACCCTAGAAGAGTTAGGAAATAACTAAAATATAATCTAGACTTTTAATAGGACTAAAATAACAATTTAAGAAGCTGAAATAGACCCCCCAAAAAAAAAAAAATCAACCAAACCAAGCTTCAGCCTAGCAAAACAAATCTACTCACTGAATCACCCCAAAAACCGAACAAACTAGTGTCTAGAACCGGACTAGAAGTCTCAAACTATTAGCTGCTTACAGTGGAGGACGCAACCTGGACTGGCTTCGACCCATCCACAGTAGTTGAACTAAGGCTACGACCTGCAAACTTGGGATTGCCCGACCCGGACTGTGTGAGCTACTGACCTATGTGCTGTTGGAATTAAATCAAGACCAACAATGGTCTACTGATTGAACCAGTGTCGATCAACCTCGATTTTGAACGTTTTTTATGTTTTGATTATGTCTGACACCGGTTCTGACTAATTTTGGCAACTTTGAGTTGATTTTCAACTTATTTGGCCATTTGAGAAGCCTGTTAAGCTCCTACAATCAAAATAACATTATAGTCGGTCTTTCTTGCAAGTATATGCTAAAAAGCATGTTTAAAACATTTTTCCTCATAAAGCTAAATGTAAAAGTGTGATACCCCGTACCCCTCCGTTAGGTCAACTACGGCTGGGTAAGGTACCTACTTGCCTCTCGGCACTGGATTTACAAAAACATAAAGCTAGGATACAATTGGGAGGAACTAGAACGTATCTCTCTAAACTAAACAGCGGAAGTAGAAAGAATAATATAAATATAACTCTATAGTAAAAAAAAACTTCTCAAAACTTGTACATCGGTTCAAGGCCGTGAGGGCCAAGTTCTTCTAGAGGTGGAGAACCCTAATATTACCGAATCCAGTGGGCCTGCATTGGCTCAACTAGCTAGATCTGGTGACCGAGTCATCTGAAAAAGGAGAGAAAACATTTTAAAAGCATGAGCGATGGATGCTCAGTGAGTTCACGTGCACGTGTGTTTTCGTGAGTTTTCCATACGGGTAAAATACTTTTTATAATTTTTATAAAACAGTTTTCATGCCAGAAAAGAAATGTTTTCATAAAAATCTCTCGTATGCAAGTTATAAACTGTTAGCCCTAAGGGCATTATTACTTATGATTTTGATTATGATTAACATATGTTTGTGTGATGAGTATAACTTAGTCTCTATAAAACAAAAGAAGCATTTTTGGAGTCTCAAGGCTACGCTACATAAGAAGTAAAAGATCTTGGCAATTAAAGCATAATGAAGAAGGAGAGATCAAGCCACTCCAAGATCAAGTCATTGAAGACCTTGAAGACTTATGTCTTAGTTAGGGATATGCTAAGGTATTTTGTAAAACTCCCTAACTCTTACCTTTGTTTGTTGATCAAGTGTGAAGCTCCTTGGATGAATTTCTTTTTATAAACTATTCTTGAAAAATCCAAGTATTCTTGATAGAGTTTTTGATGCCTTCAAAAGTTTTCTTATCTCTAAAAGAGTATCAAGAATACATATTATGAAATGTGAAGGAAAGTTCTTTTTGTTTAAGGAAAACTGGCTTGTTTAAGGAAAACTGGCTTTTAAATTCTTCTCAAAAAATGGTCATCTGATTTTCAAAACTGGTCATCCGATTTTAAAACTGGCCATCCAATTTTTAAAACAGGTCATCCGATTTTCAAAATCGGACGTCCTATTTTAAAATCGGTCATCCGATTTTTCTAGCTTTAGAAAAATAGGTCGTCCAATTTTTAAGAGGGATCATCCGATTTTTGTAGGATGCGTCCGAATCTTTCTGTTTCAAAAATAGGCCGTCCGTTTTCTAAAACCGGTTGTTCGGTTTTAGTCTTTTACTGCAAAAATATTACCGTTACACAGTGTAACAACTACTTTCTTCTCCTTCATATATATATATTGACTTTGATCAGCTGCAAAAAGAATAGAGGTTGGTTGAAAAATTTATTGAGATCATTTTAGAACATTTAAAGAGCTTTAAAAGTACATTCTTTCAAATATCTTCATCTCATAAAAACAAATAGAAAAATTTTCTTGGAGCTTCATTGTTGATCATCCATCAAAGAAGAAGTAAAGAGGTGCTTGTAGAAGTATTCCATTGAGTTGTATCTTCCTCTTCTTAAGCTCATTTGGTAACATTGTTCCTTACTCTTTTTATTCTTTTATTGTGATCAAAGGTTTGTGGAAAACCTTTGGGTGATCCTTTGATAAATTTGTTGTATTGTTGTGTTGTGTAAACTTTGAGGTTTTAGTGTAAAACCCTTGAAGGATGATCCTCATTGTGTTGTTCTATAACCAACTTTGAAGATAGTGGATTTGTGAAATCCTTGGGTTGAGTCTCAAGGTAGTGGATGTAGCTCTTTGAGAGAGTGAACCACTATAAATTGTTGTGTATGTTCTTTAAAGTTTAATTCTATGCTCATTGCTTGATTGCCAAAACTATAAGATTTTGATTGGTGTGGATTCTTATAAAAAAGAGTTTTAGAATTCTTTCACAAATAAATTGGAGGTTTATCTTTCTAATCACACAAAAGATTTTTTAAAATTAGCCAAAATCCTTATTCACCCCCTCTAAGGTTTTTCATAAACTTTTTGAAGGGTTCGGCCGCAGCCAGGAAGTCTGAGCGAATCAAGACACATGGGCGCTGCCGCGACACCTGAACTTTCAAAACCATGCATGTATCATGATAGGCTCAACGGACAGAGAACCTTAAACGGAGTCATCGGATACAAATTCCGGCATCTCATAGTCTATACCAACCTAAAACACACCAAATTAATGTTCGATTTTTCATAAACCATCTTACATACCATTTAAACACAGAACAGATAACGAGCCCTGGGCCGCCCTGTGCTACTCTAGCAGGTGGGCCCCTCCTGACCGAACCTGCTAGAAAGTAGCCCAAACTGCAGAGCATGATACGGAGTCAAACGCAATACCGCCTTGGGCCTAACCCTCCAACGGTACTACGCCCTTTGTCAACTGGATCCAGATCAAGAGTAACACTACCAAGCATGTCGTTCAGAAGAGACCCTTGTACGGGGGACTAGCCACGCACAGTGCAAGTCCTCTCGACATGTTATTAAAAAAATGTATACCAAGCCCTCTTATGTCAGATTAGGGTTCTAATTTATTTTTACAAAATTATAGGCCTCTTGGGCATACAAAACCCTCACGTATAAAAAATAAATCCCTATCCGCCGAGCAAAACTTCTAGCCATGTATATGTGACTTCGGAATGCTAGCTTTGGAACATATTATTAGGTGTAAAAGAGGTTATGCCGATATGCTTATTGAAATCATTGTAAATATCTCTCAAATAAAATTTATTAAATGCCTCAAAAATTTAAAAGTAATTTAAGAATAAAACCATAGAGAAATATTCTTTAAAAAAAATAGTAAACATTTTTGAAATAATAATATAAGAATATTTAAACAAAAGTATTAAATATTTTAATAATTTCAAAAGCCTTTATAAGAATATTTAGAAAATATGTAAAGTATTATTTTTAAACAGAAATATTAAATATTTTAGAGATAATTTTAAATCTCAAAACCCGTTTAAAAAAATATTTAAGATATTCTTTCCAAAAAGAAATAATAAACATTTTAAAGAAAATAATTTCCTCAAAGTAATTTTAATACTCAAGACTTCCAAGAGAATTTAAAATATTTAAAAATATTATTTCCAAAAGGAAATAATAAATATTTTGAAAATAATTTCTCAAAATAATTTTAAAACTCAAAACCTAAACTAAAAGGGTTGTAAAAATATTTCAAGTAAAAGCATCATGAAAATATGGTACAACTTAAAACATATTTTAGTGCCATAAAAGAATATTTTAATCTTAATATTATCTAATAAAAATAAAATAAAGCTCCCAAAGAAACAAAAAATATATATATATACCTTGAGGGAGAGAAAGAGAGCCGAGAGAAGAAAAGAAAAAAAAAGAGAGAAAAACAAAAAGAGAAAGTGGGGAGAGAGCTTCCAAGAGAGAGAGAAGAGAAAATGGATGAGAAAAAGCTCCCTCGACCCCCTTTATATAGCCATGTATGAGCTTTGGCTTGTGTGGTCAAGATGTGTCAACAAATCACTATCCCACTCGGCCCCACTAAACTTATAATTGTATTAAAGTCTTCTAAATTTTTAAACTTTCTACGTTGACCCCAAATATTAAAAATGACTTAAAACTCATATTAAATTTAAAATCTCAATCTCCAACTTAAAGAGGTAAACACTAATAATTCTAAAATACGCCTAAAAAATTTTTCAACAAAAAATTCTTCCTTAAATTTTTTAAAAATTACCAAATGATCCCAAAACTTTCTGTTACTTATAAAATAATCCCTAAAACTTTTGTTTGAACTCACTGTGACTTATATTAACTTTGAGATGCTTAGAGGGGATGTTACAAAAAGTGTATAAAATATAGATAAATGTAGATTCATCATATCCTTCTTGCTTTGATTCACATATACTCCTCCTCCACATACTGCTAATAAAGAGTGTCCATGACAATGTATAAAGAAAAAATGTCAACATTCAACAACACCACCACCAATAGTAGCTTCAAGAAAGCTAAAATAACGTCCAACACTACAATCACCCTTACTCTCAAAATTCTCAACTTAACAAGATAAGAATTCATCACCAGAAACACCCGAAGAAGCTCATAAACTCCCACCTTCTGGTCGAGATTTTTATAACAAAGCTTTAAATCCAATACTTGCAAGAACACAAGATCAATGTAATATGAAAGTATCAGGGTATCGAACCACAAAAAAAAGTTTAATTACTTAAATTATTATCTTCCTAAATTAATTTTATAAAAAGAAGAATCAAATTATCTTATCTAAAAATTATTCCTAAATTAAATAAAACTAATAAATAAAATAACTAAACTAAAAATAACAAGAGCTTAACTAAAGAGATGATTTAGAACGTTGAATCCACCACTAACCTATATAACAATGATATAATTTTATTCAGGAGAAAATATCAGACCTTTAGGTGATGATCTAGGCTACAAGTTTCGATTCACTAAAGAACTATATTGTGCTTAAATGCATAACATAACCCATCTAACCATTAGCATGACTTATTCAATTCTATGACATAAATCATCTGAAATTAGTATGAACTATTTATTCTAAAACCCACGATATACTTGCAAAAATCACATATCTCTCATACTCAAGACTACCAGAATTAAGTATGGATAAAAATATCAATCAACCTAAATAATTATTCTACAAGAACAATCACAAAGAATTAATTGCATCAAATCAAAAAACATCCAAAGATATGTAATTACATAAATATCATAATAAATCTCCCAAAATAAAATAAACCAAAGTCACGTAGCTTAGGTTTCATCAAGATTTTAAAAAAAAATTAATTTATGGTTAAAGGAAAGGAACAAATCGATTTATTAGAAAAGATCATGGTTTCTTCCAATTGAAGCGACTACCGATTTTCAGCTCTCTGCTTCAGCTGCTGCTGCAATCCTTTTCGTCCTCTGCTGCGGCTGTTTCCTGTTTTTTTCTTGAAGCCCAACTAGCAGCTTCCTTTTCCAGCAGCTGCGTCTATTTCCTCTGCCCTCTTAGCTCTTCGCCAGCAGCTGCTTCTGTTTTCTACAGCTGCGGCTTTTTTTTTTTTCTCTAGCCCCAAGCAACTCCCTATTGCATCCCTTCTTCATCCGTTTATTTGTTCTACGACCGCCTCTTTTTTTTTTTTTTTTTAATTTCTTTGGGCCGCCGCCTTTCTTTTTTTTTCCTTTTTCTTCTTCCTTTTTTTTTCTTGCCATGGGCTTGCTTGTGATGGGCTTCTGCTTTTCTTCTTCAATTTGTGGTCCGTCCCCTTCTTTCTTCTTATTTGTGAGCTGACTCTTTTAATGGACTTCTTCTTTTTTATCACCAAAATAAAATAAATTAAATATAATAATTATGTTTAATAAATAAATAAAATATTTTTTAAAAGTTAATAATTAAAACTTAAAGTATTTATTTGAAAAAAAATGGACTCTATCACCTTCTTCCACATCCAATTATTAGAGAAATTATTATTTTTTATTGGACTATTTTAATACTAATTGAAAAGGGAAACTCATTAGGAATTCCGAAGAAGATAATAAGTTCTCTAAGAGTGATTTTTCCATATGCCTATTGTGTTGTTAAATTTGTATTTATCTTTGTCTTCTTGTAGTAAGACTTCTGGTGGAAGGAGAGGCAAAGTGGAGACTAAGGTGGAAAAAGGGAAAGAGGAGGAGGAGAAAAGAGAAGTTGTCAGTGGCGGCGGCAGTTTGTGGAGGAGAAGTTGAAGTTTTAGGTACAGATGTTAAGGGTTGAATGTAACTTTTTTAGAAAAGAGAGAGAACTTGCTTTAAAGGAAGGAGAGAAGGAGGAGAGGAAGAGGGAGAGAAGAAGGAGAAGGGGGAGGGAAGCAACATTGTGCTGTCGGGGAGGGGAGGAGAGGTGGGAGGGGAGAAGAGGAAGAAGAAGGAAGGAGAGTAGTGGCTCTTTCTCTTTTTCCCCTTTTTTTTTTTTTTTTTGAAGGATAGAGAACCGTGGGGTTCTGAGTATTTTTTTTCTAATCATTTGTAAAATTTCAAGATTGTCCCTATAATCTTATGAGGAAAAAATCAGATTTTTATAGGGGTAAATTTATCATAAAAATACCAAAAAGGATGAGCGTAAATGATTTGGAATAAAAATAGTTGAATTAAAATTGAGGGACCAAAACCAAGAAGGCTAAATTATTTGGGGATTAAATCAAATAATCTTCCTTATATATGAAATTTCAAAACTACCCTCTAGTAGTTTTCTAAAAAAAGAGTTTGAATTTTATGGGAGTATATTTGTCTAAATTATTAAGGGACAAAACAGGAAAATTTTCATATAAGAAAAAATATTTAAAATTTAATATTTTTTAAATGAGTGTTTTAATGTCTGAAATATGAAAAGTAAAAGAGATAGGGAAGTATTACTTTGTATTCCTAAATTTAACATTCAAATTGCTCTCTATTAAACAGTCTTAAATTACCTCAAGACATATTACATATTTGTGAGATGATTAGGATCTCTTCTAACTTAACTAGAGGTATAAGTGCAAATCTTGGGAATGTAATTGTATTGTAGTAGAATTTTACTTCCCTTATGGTCCTACCAGATTCAAACGAGGATTAGTCTAGGTAGGCTACGATTTAAGGGCACTTCTCGTATGTGCATGCATGAGCCCGCTAAAGTTACCTCATAGTTTGGCAAAAAAAAGTTAAATTTAATAATATAGAGAAAATTTCTCAAAATGTCGGTAAATTATTTATGTGGGTTGTATTATATCTACCATAACAAACTGTGTTTATGTATATGTATATATAAGCTATTTTTGTGTATCATAAATTGAATCTTCACCCACCAACTTGGCAATATCTAAAAGGAAATTGCACAAGTAACATCGATATCATATTTTCAAAGATAAATTTGTCCAAACATCCCATTCCCTTAAAAATAGAGGGGGAATGGGTTGTTCTCACCTGAAATAAGTGAGAGAGAGAGAGAGAGAGAGAGAGAGAGAGAGAGAGAGAGAGAGAGAGAGAGAGAGAGAGAGAGAGAGATTTAACGGTGATGTAGGTTGGGTCAAATCTCTCTCGACCACCTATTTTATTGGGGATCCAGACTTTTTGGGAGGAGTAAGGTATTGAGACAAATTTACCCTCGATAAATATAGCATAGAGTTTGATTTCTTGTTGAATTTAGTCAAGTTGGTGGACAGAAATCCATAAAAAATAGTTGAGGGTATAAATAAATAAGATTCATGATTGTGAATAACCATGACTGGCATAAATATTTAGTGATATTTTGAGAGGTATTTGCTTTTTAGTGTAAATAGAGAATTTGGTATTAATTAATCAAGAGTTACAAAGTGATGTACAAAGAAGAAAATCGAGACTTTGAAAGAATTGAAATCTAAAATTTATTTTATAAGAAACTCTAATTTCAGATGATCAGGTTTAGGATCCTTATTAGGGAGAAGTCTCTATCGTTTTTCTACCGAGCAAATGATTTGAGAGATATTTTCTTTAATATATTCTAAATGTAACATAATGTATTCATTAGCTCCCATTACTTTACATAATGTCAAATCATTACTTTTGTATTCCTAAATTTAATAGTATATTCATCAGCTCACACGTGTCTTATCTTTTACATATTACTTTCATATTCTTAAATTTTGACATAATGAATTCATTAGCTCACATGTGTATTTTGTCTTTCACAAATTGCTTTCAAATTTTTAAATTTAACGTAACATATTCATTAGTCACATATTTCTTACCTTTTACTATTCAATTTATTTGAAGAAGATTGTATGCTATAAAACATTTCAGTGAAAATGAAACAAGAGGAATATTTTACACTTTCTCTATTTTCTTTTATAATTATTGATTATATTTGAGAATTACTATTACCTAAAATTATTTTTTGTAATAACTTAATAATTTTCACCATAAATCTCTTTTACTTTTTAATTGAAGCTGAAGGAGAACTCAGCCTGAACTTATTCGTTTATGTGAGTTAAGCATAGGTATTATATGTATGATATTAGTTTGAATTTAAGTTTTGTGGTTGGGTATGCATTATTCTTCAAACTTAACATGAGCAAGGACAAAATTCAACAACACCCAAACTAACGTTTGACCTCACACTTGCAATGACTAATAACTTGTTGCTCTCTCAGTCTGTATTTGTATTCTTTTTTCATCTATTTATTTTATTTTCTTAATTATTGCTAAACAATGTCTCAATTTAAAATATTAAAAATGTCAAGCTCAACATGTTACTTCCTAGGTTTTTATTTTTATTTTTTCATCTTGCTAATCTTCAACTTTAATTATCCTACTAATTTGTTTGAATTGATTTTCCAAATTTCAGTGAGATAACATTGTCATTTTATTCTTAATTTGCGTAAAAAGAAAGACAGATGCATGTGTGTATAGCTAACATTATCTAGCATCATTAAAAAAAAAGGGTTAGTTATATTTTTCTCTTTCAAATTTATTACTACTTTATCCATCTATTTTGTATATATTACAAATACATTCTTATTGTATACATATATATATGTTTATAACTAGCTAATCTCTATTACTAATTTAATAAAAAAAATCATTAAAACAACAATTTGGTGGCAAAAGGTTTAAAAAACTTTTCTAAAATATCATTTTGTGTGTCTAATTCTTGTTCACTACCATATATTAAGATCATAATACTCTTGCTAAATTTTTTTTATTAGTCTAATTTCTGTAATGAAAGATATTATTTTCTTAATATATGGTAATAAACAAGAAGTAAACTCACAAAATGATACATTAGAAAAATTTCAAACTTTTTACCGCATAATCGTTGTTTTGTGATAATTTTTTTATTGAAATAAGTAGTAGAAATTAATTAGTTATGAAAATATAAACGTAAAGATGTATTTGTAATTTATATAGAATAGAGGGATGAAATTGTAATTTCTACATACCTCAAGGGAAAAACATAATTAACCCTTTAAAAATCAACTTTTGTAATTTAAAATTAAATTAGATTTAATGAAATGAAGTTTATTTACGAAATTAAAAATAAAGTAAAAATATTTTAATAGATACAATTATTGTAGTTAGTTAACTAAAATTTTATTTTATTGGGGTGTCATTTGTTTTATTTAGTTATTTTTTCTTAAACACAATTAGTGAGGGATTTATTTGCTCAACATTTTGTGTCTTTTAGCCTCCACATGTGAAATCATTGGAGAGAGCTAATTTAAAGAGATCATTCTAGATTTGAACAAGAGTTGGTGTGTCCAATTGTGAATATGGCCTTGGAAGGGGTAATAGTTGAATGGATGGTGAATGGATGGTGTATCCAATTGTGAATATGGCCTTGGGACGGAACCAGTGGAGGTCTCGACTAGGCTCGAGTCCTACGAGATATTTTGAAAACTTTAAATTTTTTTAGTATTTTACATTCAAGCTCTATTAATTTTTTTATCTCGTGAGTGATGAGTAATAATTTTCGTGAGTGATGGGTGATTACTCCACATTGTTAATAAATGATTACCTATTTTTTGATATTTTATTTGTAAATTTAGAATTGTAATGCTTATCTCGTGAGTGATGAGTCTCGATTGTTCTTCAATCCCTTAACTTTTTTGTCCTGGTTCCATCCGTGCAAACAGAAGTCTCGATTCTCCCATGATTACAAAACAATGCAGCTGACAATTGTTGGGGATCAATCTCACCAAAAGAATTACAAAAGCAAGCGTACTTGGCTAAATTATGGGCAGCAGACCTTCTTCAATGATATCAAGGACTATCCTACTAGAGACTTCTCTATCTCCCTTTAAAGCTCTAAAGATATTGATTGAATCACCTTCAAAAACTGCAGTCTTAATTCCTTATTTATTCAGCAAATTTGAGTGCTTCAAGTGCCGCTATGGCCTCTGCCATAAAGGAGTTAGAGGCATCAAAGTGGTCAGTCCAAGCACCTAAAATGGTTCTAGTGTAATCTCTTTCAAGTCAGGCAATTAAGGGTGTAAACAGGTCAAGACCCTTTGAGTACTTCCAAATTTAGATCCAAACTCTTATAGTAAAACATAGGCCTAGATTCAGACCCAGATCCTTTAGGTATATAATTTATTGACCCAGACCTAGGGTAGGGTCTAGATATACCCGTACCCGTATGACATTTTTCTATTTTTTTCCTGTTAAATAAAAATATATATAAACATTTTTTTTCAGAAAATCTATGCCTCTGTTATTCGCATTTGGAACAAACAACCACTGGTATAAAATTTTGAAGGAGAGAAACAAGTCCACAAGAAACATCCAATGGAGAAAACAGTAGTACTGATGTCTCGAAGAAAAAGAAATCTTGAAAAAAATTTCTCCTCTCTAAACTATGAGGCCCTAAAAAATATTATGAGGCTCTAAGAGAATTTCTCTTCTTTAAACTATGAAGAAAACTTTTTTTTCTCTTCTTTAAACTAAGAAAGTACACCACTCAATATCATAAATGTATAAACTATATATTAATAAAAAAATATAAAAATAATATAATATATATAAATGTATATTATTATTTTATTATAACGGGTATACAGATCTGAATATCATCGTACCCTACCTAAATCATTTAACAGAATCTATACGGTACGGGTACACATATAGATCTGCAAATATAAAATTTTAATTTTACCTGCTATAAATGAGAATAGACACGTACGGATACGGGTAAGACCCGCTCATCTTCAGCCCTACCTGCAATTGTTGCAATTTCATCCGTGAAAGCTGCATAAAAATTTAGCTTAATCACGCTCTGTCTAGGCATCTGCCAAGTCTGAGAATAGTTCTTCTTTTGCTTAAGTTTCCTTGACATTGCCGCCTTCCAGTAATTATATGCTGTGTTATTCACCAGATTTCCAAAAGTTGCCTAGTCACTAATTCGCTTACCATGGAGAATCTCATTTCTTGCCTTCCATACTTGTTCCATTGTAGTGACAACAAAGTGGAACTCCTCCTCTTTTTCATTAACTGATATTGGCAAACTATTATGAGTATCAGCAAGGTACTGAATCCATTCAATACTCGACCCCATACCAAACCCTTCCAGCCTAATCTTCCATCTAGAATACTACTAAATCAGTTTGGACAATGGACATCCAATCTAAATCTGTGTTTCAAATTTCCTCTTGTACAAAGAAATTTGTGACGGTTGTGAAGGAGATAAGAAGTCGTTGATTGATAGTAAATTTGGATTATTTGAGAATATTCAAATTGGAAGAGAAAATGTGCCAATAGATTAGAATGACCTCCTATGTGGCAGTATTAGTCTCTCATTCATAATATGACCCAACAGAATTGAGAATGAAAGGATCCTAAACAGAGTTGAACGAATTTTTGGAGAGACAGTGAATGATAACATTTCAGTAAAGGAAGTAATGCAAATAATATCTGAATCACTAAGGAGTTAATAAACTCAACTCCGAAATATATATGTATAACACGGAAAAATTCAAAAAAATTCATTTTTGAATGTAAAATTTCTCCAACTTCAACAAATACTCTAAACTCTCTCTAAAACCACAAATTTCAACTACAGATTTTTAGAAAGATTCGACCGTTGTAATATGAAAAAAATGTTAGTACTTCGATCCATACTCATTTATTTACATTTTTATCGGTTGAAAATTTGAAAATATCTGTTGGATTGAAAAAAAATGACATTTTTTCGATGAGAAAATTTCTATCCGAAAATGTCCAATCGCTGGGACCAGCGACTAGAGCCGTTTCGGGTTGCCTGGTCCGGCGACTGGTCTCGGTAAGCAATCGCTTGGTCCGGCGTGCCAACTCTTCCGCGTTCTCCGGTTCTGGTGGTTCGGACTGGCTCTGATCGCCAATTTCTGGACGAATGCAATGTTTTATATTTTTTATTTATTTATTTTTTTTACATTTATTTATGATTATGTTATTATAATTAATGATTATTTTATTTTTTTAAAGTTATGATTACGTTTATGTTTATTTGTTTAATTTAGAGTTTATATTATGTTACCGTGTAATTTTTTTTAAACATTTATTTATGATTATGTTATTATAATTAATGATTATGTTATTTCTTTAAAGTTATGATTACGTTTATGTTTATTTGTTTACTTTAGAGTTTATATTATGTTATTTAATTTGTTTAATTATTTTTACTTTTTTAACATATGTTTATGATTATGTTATTATAATGAATGATTATGTTATTTTTTTAAAATTATGATTACGTTTATGTTTATTTGTTTAATTTAGAGTTTATATTATGTTCTTTAATTTGTTTATGTTTATTAGGGTGCCTGTGGATTTGACTGATTGTATAATTTTGTTTATTTAGAGTTTAGGTACGGTTTATATGAATAATACGACTTTATAAACAAATATCATAAACAAATTGCATAAATTAGGGTTTAGGGTTTAGGATTTTTCAGGTTATATATTGAAGATTTTATGTTTTAGGGTTGACACCATCTAATAAAAAAGTGGAAGTGTTCAAATGGGTAATAAATATAACTATAATCAATTTAGCTTAACGCATGGCTTTAACTAAATAATATAAAGATGAAGAAAAATGCATTACTTGGATCGTGTAAAAAAGATTTTGTTAGCCCTAAGGGCATTTTTGTATATATTTTTTATTATGATTAATATACGTTTGTGTGATGAGTATAGCTTAGTCTCTATAAAACAAAGGAAGCATTTTTGGAGTCTCAAGGCTACACTACATAAGAAGTAAAAGATCTTGACAATTAAAGCATAATGAAGAAGGAGAGATCAAGCCATTCCAAGATGAAGGCATTGAAGACCTTGAAGACTTATGTCTTAGTTAGAGATGTTCTAAGGTATTTCTTTGTAAAACTCCCTAACTCTCATCTTTGATTGTTGATCATATGTGAAGCTCCTTGGATGAATTTCTTTTTATAAACTATTCTTGAAAAATCCAAGTATATTTGATAGAGTTTTTGATGCCTTAGAAAGTTTTCTTATCTCTAAAAGTGTATCAAGAATATATGTTTTGAAGTGTTTTGAAATGTGAAGGAAAGTTCTTTTTGTTTAAGGAAAACTGGCTTTTAAATACTTCTAAAAAATAGGGTCATTTGATTTTCAAAACCGGTCATCCGATTTTTAAAATCAGTTGTCCGATTTTTAAGAGGGATCATTCAAATTTTGTAGGATGTGTCCGAATCTTTCTGTTTCAAAACCGGTCTTCCTATTTTAAAAAACGGATCATCTGATTTCTCTTTTACAAAGAAATCGGACATCCGATTTGTGAAACTGGTTGCCCTTTTTTTTTTTTTTCACCGTTAGAATTTTACCATTGCAGACAATAACGGTCAAGTTTCATCCCCGTCTATAAATTGAGTTTTTCATCTACAGTAAAGTGAGAGGAGTTGGATTGAAAATTGATTGAGATTATTTTAGAACATTTACAGAGTTTTAAAAGTACATTCTTTCAAATATCTTCATCTCATAAAAACAAATAGAAAAATCTTCTTGGAGCTTCGTTTGTGATCATCCATCAAAGAAGAAGTAAAGAAGAGCTTGTAGAAGTATTCCATTGAGTTGTATCATCTATCTCAAGCTCACTTGGTAACATTGTTCCCTACTTATCTCTTGTTCTTTTGATATCAAAGGTTTGTGTTGAAAAACCCCTTGGGTCATCCTTTGATTTATATTGTGTTGAGAATTGAGGGTGTGTGCAAAACTCTTATTGGGTGATCCTCAAACTTGTGTTGATTGTATGTGTGTTATGGATTGAGATTGCTTGCAAAACCCTTGGTGGATGATCCTCAAACTTGTGATTGTTGTAGACTTGGATTATAGTGGATTTGGGAAATCCTTGGGTGTTGACTCAGGGTAGTGGATGTAGCTCTTTGGGAGAGTGGACCACTATAAATTATTTTGCATCTTTATTCTATGTTTTTAATTAATTGTCTTAACTGTAAAGTTTTGTTTGATTTGGATTTTTATTAAAAAGAGTTTTAGTATTCCTTCTCAAACAAAATTGGAGGTTTATCTTCTTAATTACACAAAAGATTTTTGAAAATTAGTTAAAAACCTTATTCACCCCCCTCTAAGGTTTTTCAGATTTAAATAATATAAGAGATGAATTAGATAAATATGATGTAATGTGATTGAGGAAAATGTTTGGTAATTTGTTTAGATGGCTCGACCGGAGCACGTAGGGGTGATGATGATTTAGGTCCTGTGACAGACAAGACCGGTTGGATTGAAGGTCGTGCAGTGACTATGTCATCCCGTGGTGTTAGGGGATGCCCCAGTACTTTAGACATACCGTCTACTCCTACACCATTTGGACCGGGTATATATGATGACCCTGGTGCACCGGGGTCTTCCACCCAGCCATCTCTATACCGTTTAGGACCCGTCCTCCTACCATATCACACCATCCGTACACCTCCATACTCTATGACTCTTATGGATATTCTCAGCCACCACATACATCATATGATCCATATATACATGCTCATTCTCCGCTTCTCCGTATGCCTGGCCAGGATCGGACACAGTATTTTTCTAAAACTCATAATCCATTAAATAAGGTCAGTGGTCTAGGGTTGCAGTTAGGTGGCCAGTTCTTCGAGCAGCTTGTGTCATCCATCCCGGTGGACTCATCTTACAGCGATGCTGACTATAGAGTCACTAATTGTGGCAATCCCTCATCTGATGCTAGATTGGGTAGGGATTCTGGTACATCGGGGGATGGTGACAGGACCCGGTCTAACAAGCCTGCCATGGTTGGTTCCCTCTACATTCATGGCAGTAAGGACAATGAGGATGAGCCTGAGGATGATGGTGGAGATGACCTTTAACTTGATGGCATGCCTAGCTCTATTAGCCGGTCAAGAACATAAATATTTTCCTTGTAAAGTAAGTAACAATAGTCTGCACCTTTCAGTGAAGCAGGACCCATCACGTGGACTATCTAACTAAGCTAGGTGGACCTGTGGACCTTATTAAGTATAAGTGCTTTCAAACTCAAAGTCTCTTATTAAACCAAATACACTTTGTAAATATTCCTAATATTAAATAATAAGATAGTCTTTTTGGGATAAATCCCAACAAACTACTACTTCCACAAAAGAGACTACTCTATGAAGAGTTTGACACCTAAAGGATCCAAGTGTTGCCTGAAGACCTTCTATGCTAAAAGCTTTGTGAATGGATTTGCAAAAGATTGTTCTTGGAAGGTATATGCTCTACCACTATTGCCTCTCTCTGGATAAAATCCTAAATGAGGTGATATTTCCTCTTAATGTGCTTGCCCTTCTTGTAGTTTCTAGGTTCCTTGCATTGTGAAACAGCTCCACTGCTGTCACAAAACATGACATGTTTGTCCATATCAGGCAACACACCTAGTTCCATAAGGAACTCGAAGAGCCAAACTGCCTCTATGGATGCTTTGGATGTTGCTACATACTCTACTTCCATGGTAGAGCCAGTAATACAGGGTTGCTTAACATTCTCCCAGGAAATAGCCCCTCCAAACAAAGTGAAAGCATATCTAGAAGTGGATTCCATTTATTCTTTATCAACTATTAAATCAGAGTCCGTGTAGCTAAAAAGAACTAAGTCATCAGCTCTATAAAAAAGCATGTAATCTCTAGTTTGCTTCAGATACTTGAGAATATGCTTAACGGCTTGCCAATGAGCTTCCCTTGGGTTCGACCTGCTAACCATGCCAAGGGTAAAACATATATCTGGTCTTGTACAAAGCATAGCATACATAAGACTTCCTATAGCTGAAGCATAAGGAATATTACTCATTTTCTAGACCATGCTTGACATCATTAAAAATATCTTAGAAGAAAGAGTTAGACCATGCTTGAAGCAATGTTGAGAAATTGAACTGAGACCAAACCAATCAAGCTACTGGTTCACTGGTTCATTAGTTTAACCGGTTAAACCAGTGGTTGAAGTGGTATGATATCATAATGACATCATTAATATATAATAATTATAAATATTATAAATATATTAATTATTTACAAAAATAGAAAAAACTTGTACTTTCTCCAAAAAAATTAAAAAACACACATAACATATAGAAAAACCTGTATTTCTCGAAAAAAAAAAAAATAACATAGAAGTTAAGAACTATTAATATTTATACTAAAAACACATAATTCTCAACAATACTAAATGCTTATAATATCTCTAAATACTTATATGTTTAGAACAACCTCTCTTGAAAGACTTCCATCTTGAAAAAGAGCGACTAACTTTCTACGCGCATATTGTGGGAGGCCACTATTTATTTTTAACACAAAATAAGATTCCATCGTATTATCTTGTATTTAGACTTGCTAGAATCTATCAAATTATCATTTCTGATTCTAAAGACATTTCTGATAAAGTCAATTTTTGATACAAATGAACACTGTAATTTTAATGATTAGCTCTTAAAAATACTAATTTTTTATTTATTGTAGTTATAATATATATATTTGATTCTCTTTTTGCAGCTTTTAAAAAAGAAAAAAAGAATTAAACGCATGGGTGATTCAATTGCATTCAAATTTCTGGAAACAAAAGAAATTAAAAAAATGGGATTAAAGTCTATTAGACTTTGAGACAGTGGTGGCCACATGAATGAAGGAAAATATAAGAAGCCTTAAGAGTCTTTTATGGATTCTAAGAAAAAGATCATTTATGGGCTTTGACTTTGTTGTAGACCGAAGGAATCCAAAATTGAGTTGGAAAACAAATATTCTAACTTAGAAATCTATAAGGATAATTCGAAAATAATTTATTTTAAACATAAACCTTTCTCTTTCTACAAACTTTCTCCCTAACCTCTCTCTAAAAAAATACTCCAACTTTGAACACTAAAATAAAATTAGAAGAAAATATGGATTCTGTTTAAGAATTTTTGCGAGAAAATGTTGGTAGTTAGGTAAGAAAATCAATTGAATTTTTTTTCAGTTTCTGGGTCACTTTCGCCTAAATGGGCAAAATTACAGGGCAACTTTTGCCCATCTGGACGAAACTTAAACGTAATTTTTGCCCAAAAAGGCGAAATTTTTTTTACATATTTTTATTTTTTTGGTTTATGAATTTCTTTTTTATTTTTTTTGTATTGCTAATATTTTTATTTTACATTAACAGGGTGATGGATCCAAATACGTTTGAAGAATTTTTAGAACCGGAAGAATATATTGATCTTGGACATTTATTCACAATATACCGAATTTTTAGTTCAAAAGATGAGTTGGTCGACTGGCAAAACAAACTGCAATAAAAGCCAAGACATATTTAATCATCAATCGGTATCAGGGATCAAGAACAGCTGACGGTCGACCGTATGTCACATTGGCTTGCGAGCGCGGAGGTGCAGTTAAAAAAAAAACGAAGCAAATAATTAACGATGAGAAAGAAGAAATTCTGATAAAAAGGCGGGGACCTTATGAGACAAAAAAAATGTGAATGCCCATTTAAACTAAAGGGAGAGCAAATGGCAACAAGCGAAAATTGGCAATTGTTCGTACACAACGGGAGGCACAACCATAAAATAGCTATTTACAATCATAGTCATTCTCAGGCTGCAAGACTTACGGAGGAGCAGTTGCAACTGAATGAGCAGTTTAGGAAGAGTCATGTGCCGCCTCGTAATATCTTACGATTTTTTCGAGAACAAGACATTGGTTGTGCAATTAGGTATGTTAGACGGGAATTATTTTTAATACTTTATTAAAATATTTTAGATTTTTTTTCCTCCGTGAATAAAATTAATTTTATGATATATGTAGTGCAGAGAAAATTTACAATGTTGTTGCGAAGATTAAGAAGGACCGGATGCAGGGAAGAAACACAGTAGAGGAAGTTATTTGCCTAAGTGCACAATGGGATTACACGGTCTTCTATAGAAACCGTGAGGGGAGCTACGTACTTAGTGATATTGTTGTTGCACACCCAACATCAATTGCAATGATTAGAACGTGGCCATATGTACTGATAATGGATACCACGTATAAAACGAACAAGTAAGTACTCTAGTGTATCATTGTATTATTAAATCTCTTTATTAATTTAAATGCATATTTCTTTTTTATCATTTTTTTTAATAATAGTTAAAAATATTTTGAAGTTTGTTTAAAACAGTTGCCATGTTAATCATTAATTTTCTCCTTTATTTTTTAATTAAGGTACAAGATGCTACTATTGGAATTCGTAGGCATGACTCTGACTGGAAAGAACTTCACAGTGGCAACAACTTTTATGTGCAATGAATAGGCTACGACATACAGATGGGTTCTACAACAAATAAAGCACTTATATGTTACATCTGCTATGTCAACTGGGCACAGTTCAATTCTTAATGACAGTGAGCCAATCGTGATTATTACTGATAGGGAAAGCGGACTTATGCTAGTAATTGATGATGTGTTCAGAAATTCATATCATATGTTATGTAGAAGACACATCGATCAGAATGTGTTGGCAAAGTTGACAGAGATGATTAAAGACGAAGAGGTGGCACAACGGTTTGTGAATGGCTCGTGGTATAAATTAATAAATGATATTGATGAGGCAGAATACCGGAAAAAGTTGGAAGTGTTGAAGACTAGGTGGCAAAGTAGGCCAGACTTTCTACATTACCTGTTTAGCACATGGTTGAATCCATTTGTGCATAAATTTTGCAGGGTTTGGATATCTCAAGTGTTGCATTTTGGAGTTGAGACAACGAACCGTGCTGAGAGCGAACATTCAGTGTTGAAGCTATGGCTCTCAACATGTCATGGTGATTTGTACACCGTATTTCTTAATATCGACTCTCTCATCAAAGTTCAAATTGCTGAAATAAAAACCTCATTGGAAATTTCTAAACTTAAAGAGAAGTATGCTGCGAAGAGTAATACCATATTGACGAATATAAGTAATAAAATCAGTCATTTGGCTTTGAAGAAGATATGGCTGGAGATAAAGAAAGCACGCGAGATGGTTGAAAATCCGAAAAATAAGTGCTTGCATTATTTAAAGAAGTTGCACGGTCTACCATGTGCATGTGAGCTAGTTGGTAGGTGCCAATATTTACTTCCACTCCAGCTGGAAGATGTTTATATTTTTTGGAGAAAACTAGAAATTGGTGTTGATATCCCGAATGTGCATGAGAGAGACATGAATTCCGAGATGCGTGATCTCACCTTAATGTTAGAGGAAATTATTACGGGTCTAATTTCAAAGGTCCGGAAAGTGCGTCGTCTTCCCCTTACCGAAACCGCAGTCATGAAGGGATGACACATCGCACATAGGAAGATAAGAAAGTCAAGTGGTTCAGGGTCTGGTTCGGGGAAGCGGTTCAGGATCAAGACTGGTCTTAGTCCACCTGGAAGAGGTAGGCCATCCGATTCCGGAAGGGGTAGGGACAGAGGACGTAACAGTGGGAGGTCTAGTTTATCTTTTGTTGTAAATCCAGATTCACCATCAAAGCCATTCCCGTTCAACAATGTATTTCCCGATTTCATGTATGTGTTCATCCAAAACTGGAAGAATATGGAAGGTGGTGGTAATTGTGGATTTAGGGTTGTAGCCAAGTTTCTGTTCGGAGATGAAAACCAGTGGCTTGAAATTCGTAGAAGAATGTCTTATGATTTGCACCATCATATGAATATGTATGTACAATTGTTCGGATCATTAGAACGTGTTTACGAGCTGATAAAGAAGACGAATTGGGAAGAGGGTTCGGCGCCTTATGAGCATTGGATAGATACTCCTGATCATCTTTATGTCATTACCAACACATTCAATTTCTGTGTGGTTTTAATTGCACGGTTTGGATCGACCACCGTCCTTCCTCTTTATTCTAATATGGATTGTACTGCTGAAACGCTATTCGTCGGATTCATATTGGAACAAGATCATTTCATATAGGTATTTATTGACTTATTTTTTTTAATTCGATATTATTTAAGTTTTATTGATTTACAGAGCTTCTTATTTACTTTTTCTTTTATGTTCTGTAGTTACAGTTGCGAGATGGATGCCCTTTGCCTCTAATGCAGGTCCAATGGCAATATTATTGAGATGCACGAGTCAGTGGCTGGGCAGAACCTTATCATAATCGTATTGTAGATTGGGTTACGAGATACCGTGAAATGTATCCAGCTCAGAGTCATGCTCATATTGCTATTAACTAGTCAATTATAAATTGTACATTTATCGACTTATTTTTTTAATGTGATGTTTGCTATTATTAATATATTAACTGTTTTTCATTTTAAATTATTTTTTAATGTAAATTTATTACATTATTATATTAATATGCATTATTTAACCCAATGAAAAAACTAAAATAATAAACATGGGAAAAAATTACAAATACAAAAAGGGAACGCATAAAATATAAAACAAAGTATGAAAACACAAAACATCAAACTAAGGAGCGCGCGATGCTTCCTTAGTAAATCCAAAACCCTATCAAGTCTCTCTTCCTTCCCAATGTCCTCTCGAGAAGCCTCACTTGCAACCAAATCTAAAAGAGCTTCGGCTGGCATCGGGGGATCTACCCGTACGTGAAATCCATGGGAATATTCGAGGGATTTTGTATCCTTAGGTGACTGCAGTGGAGGAACCAGTCCCTGTAATCCTCCATACAAGAACTGGGTGGTATAGCCGGAACACTAGTCCACGAGTCTGTCAATAAATGCGAAGGTGCCTTGAGCCACAGTGCCTCTACAAATAAGTTCCTCACCACGTACATCCTGTTGTTTGCGCGCCTGTGTGCCTTGTGAGATCGGATAGGGTGCGCCGGAATACACTGCCTAAACCCGAACTGTCTCACAAACTTGTCAGGCATGTATGGCTTGACGGAGTTAAAGTATGCAATGAATCCGTGCCACGTGGATACCCAGCAGTCTCGAATCTCCTGCATTCTGTACGGTGTCCATTTAACCTCATTATCTGTCATCATATCCAGCCGCAGGCGAATGCCCAGCAGTTTATGTTCATTCTTATAACCCAACATGAGATACTGCTGGATGTAGGGCTTGCAGGCTTGAGTTCCCACTCTAACCGCAGGTGTAAACATGGGAAAGTACATGTATATCCATGCCTAAAACATAAATATGAAAAATATGAAAATAAAATAAAAAATATTACACGGTCTAAAATATAAAATAACCCTAAAATATAAATATAAAAGAATATAAATATAAATATAAAACCTGAAAACATAAATATGAAAAATATTTACATAAATAAACACATTATTATATAAAATATAAATATATTTTATATAAACCCTAATGCAATAAATATGAAAAATTTAAACATAACATAAAACACAATATATTTAAAACACATACCTCCAGTAATGACCAGCACCCAGTGAGCTCCTTTGCATCAACACGTGACGTCTGCCCCAAATTCTTATACAAATATGCAAGCGTGGCAGCACCCCATGCGGACTTCCCAACAGACCTCACATCCTTCACTAGTGGCCAAAGTCTGGAAGGAACTATGTTGCCACTCTTATTACTAAACAGTGAGCAACCCAGCAAACATTGAATGTAGCAGGCAACTTCGTCACTGGATGACAGTGTACTCCGGGAGCTAATGGCTACACCGTGAAGCTCCGATGCATTTCTCTCCAGCAGTGAAGGCCAAACCCAGATCACTCTGGACGATTCATACCAATTGATCCCGTGATAAACTTGAATCCACGGCCCGACCATATGCAGGAACCCAAGTATCAGCTTCACGTCGTGTAATATAACGGTCATCTTACCCCATGGCATGTGGAAGCTGTTCGTGTCCGGCTGCCACCTCTCAACAAAGGCCGATAATAATGTAGCATTTGGGGTACTGGAACATGCACGATTTCAAATGCATAAGACTTGTCCCGAAAGCCAAGGAACGAACATGTGCATTGGTAAGGTCCCACCCGATAAGTGCCATGTAGCGTGATTGGCACTTAAATAAACCACGATCCTGATGATAAAATAAATAAATTTTGCATTTGAGATAAATCAAATAAACTATTTATAAAAATATAAATATTTTGGTAATTACATAAAAATAAATTAATAATTTCAACATGTAACTTTAGGATAAAGATATGTACCTGTCCATGCCATATCGGACCTGAAACATGACCACCGTATGATGGGATGAGCTCCGGGTTAATAGGACCTCCCTCTGCTGGGCTTGTCTGCTCCCAATCTTCCTTCACTTTTTTCCTCCTCTGAGTTGGAGCCGAAACTTCACGAGCCACGTCAGATTCGCTAAGCGGGCTGCTCCTCATCCAGCATCCTCACCATTATCCTGATCACCATCATCATCAACTCTCTCATCCGCCTTACCCTCAATATGTAGGGATCGAACCCTGTCATGCTCCTCGCCCAAACCCCTATCACCCTCAAAGCCCTTCTCTATAGAATGCCTCCCTATGTAAGGCTCAGAAGATGAAACACCATAAATTGTAGCAGTATGGCCATATGTGCTGTATGAAGAATCCTAAGGGGCAGCGCCCACCATCTGATAGAAAAACTCTACCCTTATCTGGCTCAGCTGACTACTAAACTCCTGTGGAGGCTCTTGGGCTACAGATCTATATGGTATGTGAGGTCGTACAGTGGGAGCATCTAGGTAGGGATCATACACTATGTCTGGAGGGTGTGAAGGTGGATGTGCAAATCCATATGGCTCATATGGTACAAGAGTGTAAGACGGATGTGATGGGAGGGGAGGCCGAGATCTAAAAGGTACAGGTGGTGGTTGGATAGAAGACTCCGGTGCACCTGTATCATAATGAAAACTAGCAAGAAGGGGGTTAGGAGTAGATGGAAGGTCGGATATACTATGTCGCCCCCTCAAACCTCTAGATGAAGCTGTGATAGTGCGCCCCTCAACTAGACCTGTCCTGTCCGTGACAGGACCAAGATCATCATCCCCTCTACGGCCGCTAGGTCGAACCATCTATTATTTATTCAAACTCATCAATAGCTGTTTATCATATATTTGAACATTTACTTTAACATCTACTATTATTTCATTATTTATTATTATCGGGATCTGTTATTTCATTTCTACTATTTCTTTCATACTATTATTATTTATCACTAATATTACTTAGTAGTAATATTTATTAACTTATATATATTATTTGATCTTATCTCCAAAATCTAAACCTAACGCCAAGAATAACGATGAATTCAAATTAAAATTCAAATAGTTGAGCAAATACATAACACATTTTCTTATTAAACACATAATTATAAGCAAACAATTTTAAACTAGTTACATTTACTCTACATAGACAAAATTAAATAACATTTGAAATAACATTTATTATTACTTTATTATTGACCTTAACGGGATTTATTATTTCATTTCTGTTATTTTATTTCTTATCACTAATAATAATTCATTTCATATTGTTCACAAATACATAATTCATAATCATATTAATAATAAAAATTATAACATAAAATATTTTAAACAACTTGTTACATTCATTCTACATATACAAAATTAAATAATAATTCAGATAAACATTTATGAACCAAAAAAAAAATGAAACATATAATAAAAATTAAAAAAAAATTTAATTCAGGCATTTTCGCCCAGCCTGGAGAAAATCACTCCCCAGAATCGCCAGCCCCAGAGAATGTTTACAGGCACTTTCGCTTGATCGGGAGAAAGTCACCAGAGACATTTTCCGGCCTGGGCAAAAGTGCATTTTTTCAGCAAATAAAAAGTCTTTCTAAAATTGCAATTTTTTTTCAAATTAAAGGCATGTTTTCATGTAAACCGAGAAAATTGTAAATAAATGAGAATAGATTGAAGAACTAACATTTTTTTTGAATTTTGACGGTGGAATCTTCCAAGATCTGATATTGAAGTGAAGAGTCCTTGAGAATGTTTAGGGAATTTTTTTTTTAGAGAGAGAAAATTTTTAGGAGAAAATGAAATTTTTTGAATTTTTTGAGTTATCTTTATAGATTTCTGAGTTGCCTTTATTACTCCCCTTCAGCTTTAGGAAGAGAACTCTTCTTCAATATAAAGGGGGCCACATGAGAGGAGTCCTTTAGCGCAAAAGAGAGAGTCGCTGCAACAATTGAAGAAGAAAGAAGTTACGTTCTTTCTCAATAATTTGGTTATTTCTCTTCTTTTAATTATGAATTAATTTTCTTTTAGAATTTTAATAAAATTCTAGTCATATAATTTAAATTTATTTTATTTTAATAGATTTATTATATTATTTATATGATTATATATCTTATAATTTTTTTTGGTTTGATTCAATTAATTTTTTGTGATTGTTCTTGTAGAATAATCTTTGGGTTAGTTGGTTTTTTGATTCATGCTTAATTCTTGTAGTCTCAAGTATGAAGAATATGTTATTTTTTCAATTATATTGCGGGATTTAGAATTGAATAGTTAATGCTAATTTAGATGATTTATGTCATAAAATTGAATAAGTCATACTAATGGAATGTGTTATGCTATGTATTTAAGCACAATATATTTCTTTGGTGAATCGAAACTTGTAACCTAGATCACTACATAAATGTCTAATCTTTTTTCCTAAATAAATAAATTAGATCATTGTTATGTAGGTTAGTGGTAGAGTCAAGATTCTAAATAATCTCTTTGGTTAAGTTCTTGTTATTTTTAATTTGGTTATTTATTTATTAGTTTTAATTAATTTATGAATAATTTTTAGATAATAAATTTTTATTATTTTTATAAAATTAATTTAAGAAGATATTAGTTAAGCCTTTCTCTATGATTCCACACCCTTTTAATCGCCATTTTATATTAATTTTGTACGCTTACAAGTATTGAGTTAAGTCTTTGTTATAAAAATCCTAACCAATTCCAAACAAGGTAAATAGATTAGATATGCATAAAATGTAAAAAGCATGACAAGCATGAATGGAATAATTAAAAGAAACATATTGAGCTACTTCAAGTAAATCCCTTATGCATATGTCTTTTTCTATCTCAGAATTGTTTCAAAGTTCTAAATAGGAAAAAGTTTCCTTTCTCCCAACAAGAATATTAATTTTTCACACAATATCAACTTAAGGTCATTGCTTAGAAAAGTTATTGTAGTCTAATAGCCAACGCCATAATTTATGGAAGGAATACACGTCGATACCTGTTGTGTTCGATTCATTTAGAAGAAAAAGAAAAAAATTGAGAACAGTTTTAGATTTTTTTCTTGGTTTAGTCATTTTTTCTAAAAGGTCACTAAAGTTGCCACAAATTTTTTTATTCGTAATCTATCCATAACGCATAACAGCCTTGCTTTATCACTTAATTCTAGTTTTCCATATAATCTGCTAATGTGGCGGATAACGCATAACTTTTGTGCGTAATCAGACACATCAGTTATTTTTATTTATGCTGATTGGAAAGAAAGAATTTTTGTAGGTATTTGGAAAACTTGAAATATGAATAACTTTGCGAACGGATATCCGTTTAACGTATATGACCACTCATTTCAATGGTTCTTGTAAAGATAAATGCAATGACATCGTTAAAAAAGTGATTTAGACACGTTTTTGGGCAAAAAATTGTCCTCGTATAGTCGAAAACTTTGACGGGACATAACTTTGTACTCGGACGTCCGATTGAGGCGATTCTTGTGGGCATTTCGTGTATTTTTTTGAGATCTAAGCATTGGAAGTGTTTCCATAGGCAGTTTCCATCGATAGTTTTTACAAAAACGTTCTATTTTCATTTTAATTTATGTTTTTTGCAATTTTCTAATACTTTCTCTATTATTAACTAAGGAAATTATGCCACGGATTTTAAAATTAAACGGAGGAGCAATCTTTTTTTTTGCTCTAATTATAAATTTAAATAATTGAAGTTGGTGAATATTAGAATACTTAAATACTTTATTATTAAATAAAATCTCATGCATTCATTAACATGAAGCTTCATGTTGGTTTGTTGGTAAGTTTTTTATGTTATTTTTCTTGAGGTCAAGGGTTCAAAACTCTTACAAGATTTTTTTTAAATAAATGAAAGGATGACAAATAACGCACAATGAAGATGCATTATTTGCCACATAGGATATATTTAGCAGATAAATTTGTGAATTAGTGATAATGCACAATGAAGATGCGTTATCACTATTCCATGTGCGTTATGGCCAAAATAAGACAAAAAAAGATATTGTGGCCATTTTAATGGCTTTTTAAAAAAATATGGCTGATAATAGCAAAAAATCACAGTTTCAACTTCAAAACAGATAAGTACAAAACCGAATAAAGCAAGGAGAATGAGAGATACCTGTTGTTAGGAGATCAGAGAATGGAGCACGGAGCATCAACAGACGCTGGCGATCAGCTGCGATCGGTCGGTGGACAAAGAGACCAATCTGAGAGAGAGCTAGGGTAAGGAATTTTGAAATTGGGAATTTTTTCCCTCAACATGCTTACGTGCATGAGTGACCAGACAGAGAATCAGGGAAACATTCTTAGTGATTTTAGGTTAAAAGAAAAATAAAAAAAAACACAAGAACCCGGTTTTCGGTTCCCGATCAAGCTGTTCGATTTTGATCTGGTTTTACCGGTTCAGTGCTGCATCAATTTTCTTATTGAACCAGACTAGACAAGCTATCGGTTCTCAGTTCAACCGATTGAACCAGCCAATCTGGTCTGGAGTTTTTTAACATTGGCCTGAAGGGAATCAAAGCTCCCTTACTTTTGTCCATGATATATTTTGACAATATCTTGTCAACGTAAGGTACCTGTGAGAGTCCTAAGAAGATTAATACCAAGTACATAATAAGCATCTCCCATATCTTTAATATGAAACTGTACAGATGGCCAAACCTTTATTGATGATAGTGTCCATATATCATTGCCAATGATTAGAATGTTCTCCAAATAAAGTACTAGAAATGATACATTTACACCACACATTCTTTTATGAAAACATGGCTCATCTACGTTTTAAATAAAGACATAGGCTTTAATAGTCTCGTCAAAACTTAAGTTCCATGATCTTGATGCTTCCTTAAGTTCATAAATAGACTTCTTAAGCTTACAGACCAAGTTCTATTGGCCTTTGATAATAAAACCATCTAGTTGCTCTATAAAGATGTTTTCACTAAGATTGCCATTCAACAAGGCAGTCTTAACATCTATTTGCCATATTTCGTAGTCATAATGACATGTGATAGCAAGGAGTATGCACATACATTTAAGCATAGATAGCAGTGAAAAGGTTTCCTCATAATTGACTTATTTTTTCTGAGTATACCTTTTTGCAACCAACCTTGCTTTAAAGATTCCAACCTTTCCATGTACATTTCTTTTCCTCTTGTAAATCCGCTTGCACCCTATGGTTTTCACCCTTTCGGGTACTGGGACAAGATCCAATCTTGATTCAAATGCATTGAATCTATTTCGGCTTTCATAGCCTCGTGCTAAAATTTTGCATTAATATCTGTGGCCGCTTCGTCATATCTAGTCGGATTTTGTTCCTTGTGGTCTGAGATGAGCTCACAAGCTTTCCCAATCCATCTTTCTAGAACTTGAGATATCCTCCCACTACGACGTGGCTTTATACGGTTATCATGCTGGATAGTAGTATCATCCAATACTTCTATTTGGTTTGAAGTTTGGGAATTAGATTCTCTTACTTCTAGATGCACTTGTTTAGAGCACCTAGAGGATAACTTGTAATCATCTTCCAAGTATTTGGTTGGTGCCTAACAAACATTTTTCGTTCACTCGAAAGATAAAAGTAACTGCCTCTAGTAGCTTTTATACACCCAATAAAATAGCACATCTCAGATATTGGTTCAAGCTAGCTTCCTTTAGTTAGGACGTATACTGGACATCCCATATTCTGAGATAGCTTAGATTGGGCTTGCACCCATTCCAGATCTTTAGCTAGTTTTGTCATTGGACCATAAACATCAGTATGGATTAGGCCAAATATTTCATTGGCTATAAGTGCCTTTTGGTTGAATGGCCTTTCGGTCATTTTCCCCATTAGACACGATTCATAATAAGGCCATTCCTTTATTCTTAATGAACCTAAATGCCCATCATGGATTAGCCTCTGAATTCAACTAGTGTTTATTTGTCCAAATCTTAGATGCCATAAATACAAATGATTCCGTTTTCTTCCTTTTGTTGCTTTCTTCTAATTTTGTATGATTCCTTCAATTTCTAAAAACATCTTACTCCTTCTTTGAACCACACTATTTTATTAGGAAGTCCTCGGGGCAATAAGTTAGGATACAATCTTTTGATGTACCAAATCGTCTTTAAACTCACCAGATAGATATTTTCCACTATGATCTGATCTCAATCCTTTGATCAGTCTACTTGTTTGACGCTTTAGTTCAACCTTAAACTTTTTGAATTTCTCAAAATAGTCAAACTTGCACATTATCAACTAAACATAACCATAGGGAGAAGAGTCATCAGTAAATGTGATGAAGTACTCATATCCATCTCTAGTTGTGTAGTCATTGGACCATAAACATTAGTATGGATTGAGTCACATATTTCCTTGGCTCTACGGGACTTTTGGTTGAATGGCCTTTTTTAATTATTTTCCCTATTGGACATGATTCACATTGAGGCCATATTCCTCCATTCTTAATAAACCTAAAGGCCCATCATGTATTATCCTCTAAATCCGATTAGGGTTTTTGTGCCCTAATCTTAGATGCCATAAATGCAAGTTGTTAGATTCAATTGTCTTCCTTTTGTTGCTTTATTCTAATTTTGTATTATTAGCTTGCCATGAGTTTGGATGTAAATAATAAAGATTAATATGGCTTGTGCCACGACAAGTAAAATTCCATTATAAGTGACCTGTCCTGTCCGTGATAGGACCAAGATCATCATCTCCTCTATGCCTCGAGGTCGAACCATCTATTATTTATTCAAACTCATTAATAGCTGTTTATCATATGTTTGAACATTTACTTTAACATCTACTATTATTTTATTATTTATTATTATCGGGATCTGTTATTTCATATCTACTCTTTTTTTCATACTATTATTACTCATCACTAATATTACTTAGTAGTAATAGTTATTAATTTGTGTATTATTTGATCTTATCTCCTACACCTAAACCTAAGGCCAAGAATAACGATGAATTCAAATTATAATTCAAATAGTTGAGCAATTACATTACATATTTTCTTATTAAACACATAATTATAAGCAAACAATTTTAAACTAGTTACATTTACTCTACATAGACAAAATTAAATAACATTTGAAATAACATTTATTATTACTTTAATATTTACCTTAACGAGATTTATTATTTCATTTTTGTTATTTTATTTCTTCTCACTAATAATAATTCATTTCATATTGTTCACAAATACATAATTCATAATCATATTAATAACAAAAATTATAACATAAAATATTTTAAACAACTAGTTACACTCATTCTACATGTACAAAACTAAATAACAATTCAGATAAATATTTATGAACAAAAAAAGTGAAACATATAATAATTAAAAAAATTTAATTCAGGCATTTTCGCCCAGGCTAGAGAAATTCAAAGGTGATTTTCGCCCGGCTTGGAGAAAATCATCCCCCAGAATCCCCAGCCCCAGAGAATGTTTACAGGCACTTTCGTTTGACCGGGAGAAAGTCACCAGAGATATTCTTCGGCCTGGGCAAAAGTGCATTTTTTCGGCACATAAAAAGTCTTTCTAAAATTACGATTTTTTTCAAGTTAAAAGCATGTTTTCATGATCTAAACCAATAAAATTGTAAATAAATGAGAATAGATTGAAGAACTAACCTTTTTTTTTTGAATTTTGACAGTTAGATCTTCCAAGATCTGATATTGAAGTGTAGAGTCCTAGAGAGTGTTTAGGGAATTTTTTTTAGAGAGAGAAAATTTTAGGTGAAAATGAAAATTTTTGAATTTTTTCAAGTTATCCTTATAGATTTCTGAGTTGCCTTTATTAACGCCCTTCAGCTTTAGGAAGAGAACTCTTTCTCAATAAAAGGAGGCCAACATGAGAGGAGTCCTTCAGCGCAAAAGAGAGAGAGCCGCGACAACAATTGAAGAAGAAAGAAGTTACATTCTTTCTCAATAATTTGGTTCTTTCTCTTCTTTTAATTATGAATTGATTTTCTTTTAGAATTTTGATAAAATTCTTGTCATATTGTGATACCCCGTACCCCTCCGCTAGGTCAACTGCGGCGGAGTAAGGTACCTGCGTGCCTCTCGGCACTGAACTTACAAATATACAAGACTAAGGTACGACCGGGAGGAGCTGTAATGAGTATTTCTATATTAAATAATGTGAGAAGAAAGAAAGGTTTGAATATAACTTTATAACAAAAGCTTCTCAAACTTATACATCGGTTTAAGGCTGCTAAGGCCATAGTCTACATAAACAAAATCTTTTGACTAGAGATGGAAGACTTCAAATATGTCGGCTTCAATGGCTCACCATGGCTCCTCTAACCCGAGCTAGTTACCAAGTCATCTGAAAAAAATGGGGAGGGGGGGAACATTTGGAAACATGAGCGATGGACGCTCAGTGAGTTCACGTGCACGTGTGCTATTCGTGAGCTTCCCGTACGGGAAAAGTATATACATTTTATTTATAAAACGGTTTATAATCCTAGCAAAGTAAGTGGTTTCAAAATTTTTATGCAAAATATAAATTTTATGAAGGGTTCGGGCCTAGCCGGGAAGTCTGAGCGAATCAAGACGCATCGGCATTGCCACGACACCTAAAATTTTAAGAAAAACATGCATGCACCATGATAGACTCAACGGACAAAGTTCGAAACCTGAAACGGGGTCTTATGACAAATCCCGGCATCCCGTAGTCAATACCAGCCTGTACTCCAAACACACTGTACGAATGTTCAATTTTTCAATCTCACACAATATATACATAAACAGGTAACGAGCCCTGGCGTACTTACCAGGCCGCCCTGTGCTACCCTAGCCGGTGGGCCCCTCCTGACCCAACCTGCTAGGAAATAGCCACTACCGCAGAGCATACGGAGTCAAATGCAATACCGTCTTGGGCCTAACCCTCAAACGGTACTACGCCCTGTGTCAACTGGATCCAGATCAAGAGTAACACTACCAAGCATGTCTTTCGGAAGAGGCCCTCGTATGGGGGACTAGCCACGCACAGTGCAAGTCCTTTCGACATGTTGATAAAAAATGTATACCAAGCCTCTTTTTGCCGGATTCAGGTTTTAAGTTACTTTATAAGATTATAGGCCATCTATCGGCCACATAAAACTCTTTAGATAACGAGAATCCTTATCCGCTGGGCAAAACTCGCAGTTATGCAAAGGTGACTTTATATGAATTTAATTTAATTTACAATAAACTTGATTGTAGAAATAATAAATTATATTAAGGAGTAAATATAAACACCAATACATTAATAATAAATTTCCCAAATTAATAGAGCATGTAATCCGTGAATAGAACATTTATGGGAACAATACACTAATTCTCAAAATTATTAGATTATGTAATCCGTATTTTTAATAATTTTATGTGTGTTTCGTATGTCGTAATGTGTATTTTAATATTTTATGTTATTGTATAATATTTTGTTAAAGTATAAATTCTTAATTAAAATTTTGCTTAATCAATTTTATTATTATTATTTAGTTACTTTAAATTAGAGTGTAATATAAAAATAATATTTTGGATGAATATGTAATAGATAAATAATATTAGACTGTTTTTGTAAATTAATATATTATTAAAATATAGAAGATGAAAAGGAATCTAAAGAGAATATTATTTTTGGTGTGAAATTTGGTGATATGAGTTGGAGATGGTTTTACTGTAGCAACACCAAAAACACCAAATTTGGTGATGGGAGTCATCAAATTTGGTGATATAGGTTGGAGATGGCCTAACACCTTCCTCAATGAGATGTACCATCCTTAGACCTCTAGTCCAATAATCAGAGTTTTTTAATGTTTCCACTTTATCAAGGAGCTACCTTTAAGCAAGCATAAGAGTTATATATGCCAAGGACTTGATCTATAGATTAACATGGATAATCATAAGGGGTGATTCTCATAGAAGCAAACATACATATCTGTTTTGGTTAACTAAGTTCATTTACCTAGCATATGGAGTTCGTCGATCCCTTGCATAGGGCTCTTCTCCCATAGTATGCCAAAGTAAAAAAATCCCTAGCTTCGCTAGACTGCTAACATGCATGAATACCATATGGCATTCGCGCACATAGTAGTATGTGAATCTATAGTTTCTTTTCCTTTATAATATTTTTTAGAAACTAATATCACAAGGTCCAGTTCCATGTGCTCTAAGCACATGCTTGCATAGTTCGTCATGAGAAAGACACTCATTAAGGTGGGCTATCCTTTTAGAAAACTACCATGCAATGACCTTTAACTTGATGGCATGCGGAACTCCATCAGCCGGTCAAGAACATAAATGTTTTCCTTGTAAAGTAAGTAGCAATAGTCCGCACTTTTCGCTGAAGTACAACACATCACATTGACTATCTTTTAATAGACGTTGACCTTAATAATGTAAGTGTATATGTATCCAAACTCAAAGTCGTGTATTAAACCAAATACACTTTGTAACTATCCGAGGATTATAACCCCGATCATCACTTTTCTTTATCATTGTCGCCTTGACGCGGCAGTGCCGCTGCTCGGCATCCGATTCTAGTTTGATAACCCCTCGGTTTGTGCTCCTCAGTCATCTCTTTGATTTTCTGTTGGCCGGCTACGCCGGCAGTGGTGAGCAAACCGTTCATTTTTCTTATTTGGGTTACTTTGATACTAATCGGATGTTATTTTGCAAATTATCTATTTATTGTTCTTTGGCTGATTTCTGTTCTTAGAAAGATCAAATATTTCTTTTTATTTATTATGCTGTAATTTATTACTTGTTGAAATTGTAATAGTAATAGTAATAGTATTTGTAATAGTAATTAGGAGTGTTTTTCTCCAACAAGTGGTATCAGAGCTTGGTTTCTGGCTCTCTGATTTCGGCGTCTGGCAGCAATCTTCGAATTTGAAAAGTATCTCAGAACCCGGCCAGTGAAGTTCCTTCTTCTCCTCTCTGTTTTTACAGTTTTTCTTTTTCAGTTTATTCGGCTTGCCTCCGTTTTTCTGTTTACTGTTTATCGGCTTGCCGCCGGCTTTATCGGGTTTATATGTTTCGGCTTGTAGCCGATTTCTGATTCTGCCTTTATTTCGGCTTGTCGCCGGTTCTGTTTCTGTTGATTGCTGTTGTGACGGCTTGCTGCCGTTTTGGTTACTATTTCTGCTTTGTTATTACTTTACAGTTCTTCTGTTTTCTGTTCTTTTATTGTTTTATTATTTCCAGTTTTATTGTTTTTTTTCTTCTTCAAAAACCAAAACCCAAGCCTGGCTTGAATCCAAGAGATATCAAGTATCTGTGTCTTGGCGGTTTTATTTTTGATTTCAGAAGTTTTTTTTCCTTTCTGTCTTTTTCTGTTGTATCTGACTGTTCCTGTTCTCTTGGTTATTCTGTTTGTTTACTATGTTGATTTAGTTTTTTCTGTGCCTTTTTGTGCCACACTGTTTTGTAATCAAAACCAAACCTAATCAAACAAAATTAAAACAAACAACGCCGTTTTTCTTTGGAAGATCTTTCTTCTATTTTTAAAGGAAAATCTGGACAATTTTTTATTCAAAACTTTTCAAATCTTTCATCTTTCTGAAACCACCGAATTACACCTATTTGCCCTTAAAACATATTAGTTCCGAAAATTGAAACTGATAGGTTTGATGGCAAATCTGATTTTGTAATGTGGCGGAGGAAAATGAAAGCAGTTTTGGTACAAAACAAAATTGCTCCTGCTATTTGCAGCCCTGAAGATTATCCGGAATCTTGGAAGGGCGAAATTCTTAAAGAAAAACTAGGTGACGCTCACAGCTGTCTCACCTTGCATTTGACTGATAACGTTTTACGGGAAATTGATGAAAAAGACAATGCTTTTGAAATCTGGACAAAACTGGAAAAATTGTATTTGGGAAAATCTCTTTCAAATAAAATCTATTTAAAAGAACAGCTTTTTGGTTTCAAAATGAGTGGGACAAAATCACTTTCTAAAAATATAGATGATTTAAATAAAATCATTTTGGAGCTACAAAACGTCGGAGAGAAAATCTCTATTGAAAATGTTGCAATCATTTTACTAAATGCGTTACCTGATTCTTTTAATGATGTCAAATCTGCCATTAAATATGGTAGAGATGATCTTTCCCTTTCTGATGTCAAAAATGCTTTAAAATCAAAAGATTTGGATTTGCAAAAAGAGAACAAATCTCATAGTGAAAATCTTTTTGTAAGAGGAAGGATTGACCGGAGAGAACCTCCTACTCATCATTTTAAAAGCCGTTCCAAATCATGAGAGAAAAGCAAGGTAAAATGTTTTTACTGTGGGAAAGAAGGGCATATGAAAAACAAGTGTTTTAAACGAATCAAAGATGAGAAACAACGTAAACATGGTAAATGAGGGAATAAAGTCGATAAAACCCATGGTTTTGACTCATTTGGTAACTCTATGTTTTCTAAAGTTCAGTGTGTTTCTCTTCTCCTTCATGTACCGATGTTGTTAATCATTGGGTGCTTGATTCTGGTTGCTCATTTCACATGACACCTATAAACACTGGTTTTCTGATTTCAAAACTTTAAACCAAGGAAAAGTTTTTATGGGTAATAATCAGGTTTGTGATATAAAAGGCATTGGCAGTATTTTTATAAAAATGCATGATGGCTTGACTAGAAAACTCATTGAGGTGAGATATGTTCCTGACTTGCGTCGGAATCTTATCTCTCTCAATTATTTAGACTCTTTGGGTCTCTCTTTTAAATCCAAAAATGGCATTTTACGTCTTTGCAAAGGAAACCTAGTCATGCTAAAAGGTTTTAAAAGGGAAACTTTATACATCCTTCTTGGTAAATAGTTTGCAACTCTACTGCCTTGGTTTCAAAAACCGTCCCGGAGAAAACTATGTTGTGGCATCGGAGGATTGACCACATTGGTGAAAAGGGGCTTTATCATTTAAAAAAACAAAAACTTTTGTGTGCTGATAAAATCGATTCCTTGGATTTTTGTGATCACTGTGTTTTGGGAAAACAACAAAAAATTAGTTTTTCTACCAGTACACATAAGTCATTTGCACCTCTTGATTATGTGCATTGTGATCTATGGGGGCCTGAAAAGGTTCCAACTTACGGTGGTAACGTTTATTTCTTTTCTATTGTTGATGATTTTTTTAGGCATGTATGGGTTTTTCTTTTAAAAACCAAATATCCAACGTTTGAAAAATTTTGTGAATGGAAATGTTTTGCCGAAAATCATTCTCGAAATAAACTAAAAACTATCAGGACCGATAACGGTCTTGAATTTTGTAACCAGAAGTTTTCTTACTTATGTGCATCACATGGCATTTTACACCATAGAACGGTTAGACATAACCCAAAACAAAACGGAGTTGCCGAAAGGATGAACCGTACTATTATGGATAACGTCCGTTATCTGTTAGTGTCTTCTGGTATTCCAAAACCGTTCTGGGGTGAAGCTGTTAGTACAGCTGTATACCTCATCAATAGGTCTCCGTCCACAGCTATAAACTTTAGGACTCCTATAGAACTCTGGTCTGGGAAACCTCCCAACCTTTCCAACTTGAGGGTTTTCGGTTGTGCAGCCTTCGCTCATCAAAAAGAGGGGAAACTAGATCCAAGGTCTAGGAAGGGAGTGTTTATAGGATATCCTAGTGGGGTAAAGGGTTATAGAGTATGGTTGAAGGGTGAACCAGGGGTGAGGGTTATCATCAGTAGGGATGCATCTTCAATGAGTTAGAAATGCCCTGTCTTAAAGATAACACTATCACCGATAATCCTTCTTGTTATCCTTCTCCTAGTAGCATTCCGGTGGAGGTGGAGACTATCTCCGAACCTACTCTAGAGCCACCTCAGGAACTTGAAACAAATCCTGAGTCTTCTGCTCCATCTAGTAGTACTCCTGTTCCTGAAGCTTCTGACCCTATTCTAGATGGTTCTGATGAGGAAGAGGAATATCTTGAGGCTCAAACCCAAGCTCTTAGGGATTATCAGCTTGCTAGAGATCGGGTCCATAGAGTACCTAAGGATCATCCTCGGTATGGTTACTCCTACATTATATCATATGCTTTTGCTGTTGCTTCTTATGTTGAAGAAAAAGAACCCTTATGTTTTTCTGAGGTTTTAAAAAGTCCCAATCGCGTTTTATGGTTACGTGCTATGAAAGAAGAAATGTTTTCTTTAAACAAAAACAAAACCTAGATTCTTGTTCTAAAACCTTCAAAACAAAAACTCGTTGATTGCAAATGGATTTTCAAAATAAAGGAGTCTGAGTCTTCTAATGAACCTCCTAGGTTCAAAGCTAGACTTGTTGCAAAAGGTTTTTCACAAATTGAGGGCATTGATTTCAATGAAATTTTTTCTCCTGTTGTTAAATACAAAACAATTCGGATTGTTCTTGCTCTTGTTGCTTTCTATGGTCTTAATCTTGAACAGCTTGATGTGAAAACTGTCTTTTTACATGGTGATCTTGAGGAAACCATTTATATGCGTCAACCACCTAGTTTTGAAGTAAAGGGTAAAGAACATATAGCGTGTCTTTTGAAAAAGTCCCTATATAGACTTAAACAGTCACCAAGGCAATGGTACAAGAGGTTTGATTCTTTCATGTCCAAAATTGGTTTTTCGAAAAGTAACTACGATAGTTGTCTTTACTTTTCTGGTAATGATGTGGATTCTGCTATTTATCTGTTGCTGTATGTGGATGATATGTTGATAGCTTGTCGTCATAAAGCTAAGATCGATGAACTGAAGTCTCTGCTAAAATCTGAATTTGATATGAAGGACTTGGGTGTTGCCTCCAAAATCCTTGGGATGAATATTTCTAGAGATAGACCTGATCGTTCTCTCTTCTTATCTCAAAAGCCTTTCCTTCAGAAAATAGTATCCAAATTTTCTATGCAACTTTGTAAACCCGTTACTACTCCCCTTGCTAGCCACTTTAAACTTTCTGACAAAACTTGTCCTAAAACTCAAAAGTGAAAAGAGAGATATGGCCAATATCCCATACAGAATGGCCATAGGCTCTGTCACGTACTCAATGATATCCAACCGTCCTGACATTGCTTTTTCCATAAGCCTTCTTAGTAGATTTATGTCAAATCCTGGAAGAGATCATTGGGCTGCTCTCAAGTGGCTGTTACGTTACCTAAACGGAACTGTGGATCGGGGCTTACACTACCATAATTGGTCTGATTTTGAATTGATTGGATCTGTTGATTCTGATTTTGCAGGTGACAAGGATGGTAGAAAGTCTTCCACCTCTTACTTCTTTACCCTTGCGGGTAATTGCATTTCGTGGAAATCCCAACTACAGCCTGTAGTTGCCTTGTCAACTACTAAGGTTGAGTATATTGCAGCAACGGAAGCAATCAAAGAAGCCATTTGGCTTCAAGGGTTATTGAGTGAATTGAACATTTTAAATTCCAAAGTTATTATTTATACTGATAGTCAAAGTTGTTTACATTTGTATAAAAATCCGGTCTATCACGAACGGACGAAACATATTGATGTCAAGTACTACTTTATTAGAGAAAAGGTCTCTAGTGGTATTGTTAACATAAATAAGATTAGTACTGATAGTAATCCTGCTGATTTTGGTACAAAAATTGTAAACACTGATAAATTTATGTTTTGTAGGGACTTTCTTCATGTGCAAGCAGTTTTGAAAAACCTTAGACGGGGGGTGAATAAGGTTTTTGGCTAATTTTAAAAAATCTTTTGTGTGATTAGAAAGATAAACCTCCAATTTGTTTGTGAAAGAATTCTAAAACTCTTTTTCATAAGAATCCACACCAAACAAAATCTTATAGTTTTGGAAATCAAGAAATGAGTATAGAATTAAACTTTAAAGAACATGCACAACAATTTATAGTGGTTCACTCTCTCAAAGAGCTACATCCACTACCTTGAGACTCAACCCAAGGATTTCACAAATCCACTATCTTCAAAGTTGGTTACACAACAACACAATGAGGATCACCCTTCAAGGGTTTTACACAAAAACCTCAAAGTTTACACAACACAACAATACAACAAATTTATCAAAGGATCACCCAAAGGGTTTTCCACAAACCTTTGATCACAATAAAAGAATAAGAAGAGTAAGGAACAATGCTACCAAATGAGCTTGAGAAGAGGAAGATACAACTCAATGGAATACTTCTACAAGCACCTCTTTACTTCTTCTTTGATGGATGATCAACAATGAAGCTCCAAGAAGATTTTTTCTATTTGTATGTATGAGATGAAGATCTTTGAAAGAATGTACTTTTAAAACTCTTTAAATATTCTAAAATAATCTCAATCAAGTTTCAATTTAACCTCCATTCATTTTGCAGCTGATCAAAGTCAATATATATATGAAGGAGAAGAAAGTAGCCGTTATACTGTGTAACGGTAATATTTTTGCAGTAAAAAGACTAAAACCGGGCGACCGGTTTTAGAAAACGGATGACCTATTTTTTAAACAGAAAGACTCGGACTCATCCTATAAAAATCGGATGATCCCTCTTAAAAATCGGACGACCTATTTTTCTAAAGCTAGAAAAATCGGACGACCGATTTTAAAATAGGACGTCCGATTTTAAAAATCGGAGGACAAAATCGGATGACCAGTTTAAAAATCGGATGACCCTTTTTTTTTCAGCATGACTTAAAAGCCAGTTTTCCTTAAACAAGCCAGTTTTCCTTAAACAAACAGAACCTTCCTTCACATTTCAAAATATGTATTCTTGATACTCTTTTAGAGATAGGAAAACTTTTGAAGGCATCAAAAACTCTATCAAGAATACTTGGATTTTTCAAGAATAGTTTATAAAAAGAAATTCATCCAAGAAGCTTCACACTTGATCAACAAACAAAGATGAGATTTAGGGAGTTTTACAAAATACGTTAGCATAACTAAGACATAAGTCTTCAAGGTCTTCAATGCCTTGATCTTGGAATGGCTTGATCTTTCCTTCTTCATTATGCTTTAATTCCAAGATCTTTTACTTCTTATATAGTGTAGCCTTGAGCCTCCAAAAATGCTTCTTTTGTTCTATAGAGACTAAGCTATACTCATCACACAAACATATGTTAATCATAATAAAAAACATATACAATAATGCCCTTAGGGCTAACAATCTCCCCCTTTTTTGATTATGACAAATACATATGCAAGAAGAACAAAAGAGCAAGTATGATCAATATGGTAATGCTTCAAAGAAATCATCAGTAGGAACAAAGCATACCAAAGACCATAAAAGAGAGATAACTCCCCCTATGAATTTGAAAATATGCCAAGGGTTTGAAAGATAATATAACACAAAATAAGCTCACCTTAAAAGCATGCGTCACACCAAGAATGACATCAAACAATCATCAAACCAAGCACATTACCATAAGATATGTAGCTAACCAAAAGAAAGCATGAAACTTAAAAGCAACAAAATAAGAATCTTGCAACTATTTATCCCCCTTAGTTCTTGCACATATTTCTCCCCCTTTTGTCATAAATCAAAAAGATATTTAGGAGAGACTTCAAGGGATCATAGAACTACAATTGGACTTTCAACATAAAAGATCATCATGAAGTCTATAAAAAAAAACATGGCATCAAGATAACATAATTCCAATTAGAAAATCGCTTAATTTCTCATACCAAGCTCTTGGAGCTTGTTTTAAACCATAAAGTGCTTTTGAAAGTTTGTATGCATAATTTGGAAAATTTTCATGCACAAAACTGAGAGGTTGTTCAACATGAACTTCTTCCTCGATATCACCATTTAGGAAAGCACTCTTAACATCCATTTGAAAAAGCTTGAATCCTTTTAAAACAAGTAAAAGCTAAAAGCATCCTAATGGATTCAAGTCTAGCAACCGGAGCAAAAGTTTCATCAAAATCTATGCCTTCTTCTTGATTGAATCCTTGGGCAACAAGTCTAGCTTTGTTTCTAATAACTTCTCCGGAATCATTTAGTTTATTTCGAAAAACTCATTTTATGCCAATGGTAGGGTGATCATGTGGTCTAGGGACTAAAGTCCAAACTTTCTTTGTTTCAAAATGATTTAATTCCTCTTGCATAGCAATAATTCAAAACTCATCACACAAAGCATTATCAATAGACTTAGGCTCAATTTGAGATAATAGGGAAAAGTTGTCAATAAAGTACCTTCTTGTTCTTACCCCTTGTCAATACATCACCAATAATTTCTTCCTTGGAGTGTCCCTTTGGATATATCACATCTTGAGGAAGATTTTGAGCTTCTTGATCATTTTCTTTTGTTACTTCAATCTCTTCTTCCTCCATAAGCATGTTCTTCCATTGCTTGAGTGTACAAAGGTTGGTAGCTTAAAGAGTTATCTATGTCATCATCATCTTTCTTGTCAAAAATGTTAGTTTCATCAAAATATACATGAATAGACTCTTCAAAACATAACGTTCTTTTCTTATAAATTCTATAGGCCTTTTTGTTTGAAGAGTAACCAAGAAAAAATTTCCTCATCGGATTTTATTTTTTTTTCAAGATTATCCTTGGTGTTTAAGATAGAGCATTCGCATCCAAAAACTTTGAAGTAGCCAATTGAGGGGGTTTTGTTGAAAATAAGTTCAAAAAGAGTAAATGGTCTCAAGAGAACACGATTCATAATGTAGCATGTGGTGTTAACGGCCTCGGCCGAAAATGTTTAGGAAGGGAATTTTCACAAAGCATTGACCTTGCCATTTCTTGTAAAGTTCTATTTTTCCTTTCCACAAATCCATTTTGTTGAGGAGTTTTGGCTACCGAAAAAAGTTATGTAAAATACCAAAATCATCACAAAGTTTTGTAAAATCTTGGTTGTTGAATTCTCTCCCATTATCACTTCTTATAGAAATCAATTTGCAAACAAGGGAGGTTTGGACTCTTTTGAATAATTTAATAAATTCATGAAATGCTTCATCCTTTCGGCTTAAAAACAAAGTCCAAGTGAATCTTAAATCATCCACAATAATAAAGGCATACCTCTTACCACCAAGACTAGTGGTCCTCATTGGTCCAAATAAATCCATGTGAATGAGTTCTAAAGGTTTTGAAGTTGAAATCATTTTCTTTGGTTTAAAAGAGGTCTTAATTTGTTTTCCAAATTGACAAGCATCACAAAGTTTAGTTTTCTCAAAGTGAAGTTTTGGTAAGCCTCTAACAAGTTCTTTTGAGGAAAGTTGGTTCAATGAATCCATACTAATATGACCAAGCCTTCTATGCCACAAAAATGCATCATCATCATGAACCAAGAGATACTATAAGTTTTGAGAAATGAGAACTTCAAGATAAAAGACATAGACATATGCCAACTCTTTTTGAAACAAAAATAGTTTTGTTCACAAGCTTGTTTATGATAGAAGAAGATTCACTTTCAAAAACAACTTTGTAGCCATAATCACACAATTGACTAATACTAGATAAATTAAACTTCAAAACATCAATTTAAAAGAACTTCCTTAATTAAAGAAGATGAATCATATCTAATGTTACCTATACCGATGATCCTTCCAAGAGTAACAAAGCCACCTTCTGTTTCTCTTAGCTCATTCATGAGGGATGCATATCCGGTCATGTGTCTTAAGCATCCACTATCCAAATACCACTTAGATGTCCTTGACTTGTGTTCCTAAAAAAAGAAGTAGAAAAGACTTTTGGTACCCATATCTTTTTGGGTCCATGAATGTTAGTTGGATTTTCTTTTTATTTTCCAAATGGTTTTTACTCCCCTTTCAATCTTTCTTTTTTATAAAACATTTTGTGGATTTATGACCACTCTTTTCACAATAAGTACAACAAAGGTGTGAAAGGGATGAGGAGGCTTTTACAAAAACGTGTTTGTTTAGAAAAAATTATTGGAATGATTATATCCAATACCATTTTTTGTCAAAAGGTGATCTTTGAGAGCCAAGAAGTTTTTCAAAGTTTTTCTTTTCCTTTTGTGAACTTTTCAACACATAGAGTGAGATCACTCACCTTTTTCTTTAAGACTTCATAATCAATCAAACATTTTTCAAGAGAGGAAATCTTTTCACAAAGGTTTTTGTTTTCTAAAACAAGTTTTTGAAAGTCATCATTTGAACACTCTTTTTCTTTCTTCAAAACTTCCAAGGATTCAAGAATAGCTTTATTTTCACAAATGAGTCTTGAATTCTCATCTAACAAAAATTGAGTTTTGTTTTTCAAATCTTTGTTTCGTTTAGTAACCTTTTTGCACTCATCATACATTTCAATAAGCATTAAACTAGGATCAACATCACAATCATCATCAAGGATACTAGAAGAGTTAGAGGGTGAAGATTGTACCTCATTTTCTAATGCCATGAAACATATGTTTCCCTTTTCATCACCTTCACTTTCACTTGTATCTTGATCCCATGCACCAATTAGGCCCTTGCCTTTCTTCTTTTTCTTTAATGCCTCAAGCTTTTCTTCCAACGCTCCTTTCTCTTCTTCAATAGCTTTGGAACAATCGGTTATAAGATGGTCGGTGCTATTGCATTCAAAGCATCTAGCCTTGAAGAGTGATGAACTTTGTCCTCCTTTCTTGAATGGAGGATTCTTTCCTCTTTTGTTGAAGTCTTTCTTGTAAAATCTTTTAAATTTCCTCATTACTAAGGCCATATCCTCAATCTCATCTTCATTGTTTGACGAGCATGTATGATCATCAACATTCACTTTGAATGCTATGCCTTTTCTTCCTTTGTCTTCATCTTCTATTTCATATAATCTTTTTATTTTCATCTCATAGGTGAGGAGAGATCCTATGAGTTCTTTAATAGGAAGTTGTCTTAAATCTTTTGATTCCTCAATGGCAAGAGTTTTTAGTTGCCATGCTTTTGGGAGTGAATCAAGAATCTTTCTATTTACTTCTCCCCTTGTGTACTCTTTCCCATACGCCTTTAGGCCATTTTTGATGTTGGTGAACCTTGTGAACATGTCACTAATGCTTTCATATTCTTTCATCATGAATAGCTCATATTCTCTCACAAACATAGCCAACTTTGACTCTTTCACTTGATTGGTACCTTCATGAGTTACTTCAAGTAACTTCCACATTTCATGAGCCGAGTCGCATCCACTCACTCTATTGTATTCATTAGCATCCAAAGCACAACTCAATATGTTCATAGCTTGAAAGTTTAGAGTCATCTTTCTTGAGTCAAGCTCATCATATTCTTCAACCTTCTTGACTATTCCATCCTTTTTTGGAATATAAGGTCCTTTCTCTACAATGCTCCAAAGATTAAAGTTAATAGAGCAAATATATATTTTGATTCTAGATTTCCAAAAAGTATAATTTGTACCGTTGAAAAGAGGAGGTCTATTTGTAGAAGAGCCTTCTACATATGGTAAACTGAAATATTAGCCATAGTAAAATAAAGATCTTTTGCTTCAAGGGTGTTAGTCCTTTTTTTTTTAGAAGCCCTGCTCTGATACCAATTGAAAAACCTTAGAGGGGGATGAATAAGGTTTTGGGCTAATTTTAAAAAATCTTTTGTGTGATTAGAAAGATAAACCTCCAATTTCTTTGTGAAAGAATTCTAAAACTCTTTTTGATAAGAATCCACACCAAACAAAATCTTATAGTTTTGGAAATCAAGAAATGAGCATAGAATTAAACTTTAAAGAACATGCACAACAATTTATAGTGGTTCACTCTCTCGAAGAGCTACATCCACTACCTTGAGACTCAACCCAAGGATTTCACAAATCCACTATCTTCAAAGTTGGTTACACAACAACACAATGAGGATCACCCTTCAAGGGTTTTACACAAAAACCTCAAAGTTTACACAACACAACAATACAACAAATTTATCAAAGGATCACCCAAAGGGTTTTCCACAAACCTTTGATCACAATAAAAGAATAAGAAGAGTAAGGAACAATGTTACCGAATGAGCTTGAGAAGTGGAAGATACAACTTAAGGGAATACTTCTACATGCACCTCTTTACTTCTTCTTTGATGGATGACTAACAATGAAGCTCCAAGAAGATTTTTCTATTTGTATGTATGAGATGAAGATCTTTGAAAGAATGTACTTTTAAAGCTCTTTAAATATTCTAAAATAATCTCAATCAAGTTTCAATTTAACCTCCATTCATTTTGCAGCTGATCAAAGTCAATATATATATGAAGGAGAAGAAAGTAGCCGTTACACTGTGTAACGGTAATATTTTTGCAGTAAAAGACTAAAACCGGACGACCGGTTTTAGAAAACGGACGACCTATTTTTGAAACAGAAAGATTCGGACTCATCCTATAAAAATCGGATGATTCCTCTTAAAAATCGGACAACCTATTTTTCTAAAGCTAGAAAAATCGGACGACCGATTTTAAAATAGGATGTCCGATTTTAAAAATTGGATGACAAAATCGGATGACCAGTTTAAAAATCGGATGACCCTTTTTTTTCAGCATGACTTAAAAGCCAGTTTTCCTTAAACAAACAGAACCTTCCTTCACATTTCAAAATATGTATTCTTGATACTCTTTTAGAGATAAGAAAACTTTTGAAGGCATCAAAAACTCTATCAAGAATACTTGGATTTTTCAAGAATAGTTTATAAAAAGAAATTCATCCAAGAAGCTTCACACTTGATCAATAAACAAAGATGAGAGTTAGGGAGTTTTACAAAATACCTTAGCATAACTAAGAAATAAGTCTTCAAGGTCTTCAATGCCTTGATCTTGGAATGGCTTGATCTTTCCTTCTTCATTATGCTTTAATTCCAAGATCTTTTACTTCTTATATAGTGTAGCCTTGAGCCTCCAAAAATGCTTCTTTTGTTCTATAGAGACTAAGCTATACTCATCACACAAACATATGTTAATCATAATAAAAAACATATACAATAATGCCCTTAGGGCTAACAAGTTTGACTCAAATTGAGTTATCTTTCAGGATGGAAAAATATTGTTCGAGGTGGAGATTGTAGGTTTTATAGCCCATTTTCTTCCCAATATTTTTTTTTCTTTTCAACCCAATTGTCACTCCCCATAACCCCATGATGTTTTGGGCCTCAACCCAAGCTGAATAGGCTGTTTTGTTTTTTGGGCTGCCTTTAGGCCGTCTGCTTGTCTTGCCTGCTTCTGGGCTGCCTCTTGACCGAGTCCTGCGGGATGCCCGCGGCTTGGGCTGGCCACCCGGGTCATCCGTTGGTGACCCGCGGCTCGACCGCTCGGCTTCCCTTTAATTGATGCTGCCTCCTCGTTTCTGGAGCAGTCCCTCTCGAATTCCTCCTCTCAGCCATTTCTTATTCTCTCTCCCTGTGTCTCTTGGAGTCTTCAAGACTCCTTCTTTCTTCTCCTTCTCCTTCGCTCTGCCATTGCTGATCTCTCTCTGTTCTGTGCTTTTATGCTGTTAACCAGTCTTCTTCTCTGTCACCATTGTTTATCTGTTGGTGAGGTTAGAGAGATAACCGTGAGAGAGAGATAGAGGTTGTTTATTGCCGGTGATTTCTTTCCGGTTGAGGCCCGTTTCTGAGGGTTATGACCCCAATCATCACCTTTCTTTATCATAGTCGCTTCGACGCGGCAGTGCCGCTGCTCGGCATCCGATTCTGGTTTGATAACCCCTCAGTTTGTGCTCCTCAATCATCTCTTTGATTTTCTGTTGGCCGGCGACACCGGCAGTGGTGAGCAAACCGTTCATTGTTCTTATTTGGGTTACTTTGATACTAATCGGGTGTTATTTTGCAGATTATCTATTTATTGTTCTTTGGCTGATTTCTGTTCTTAGAAAGATCAAATCTTTCTGTTTATTTCTTCCGCTATAATTTATTATTTGTTGAAATTGTAATAGTAATAGTATTTATAATAGTAATTAGGAGTGTTTTTCTCCAACAAGGCCCAAGTAATTGTAGTAGAAAAAACTGCCCAAAAAAAATCAAACAAAGAACCAAGGAATTCAAAGAAATCACAAGACCCCATTTGAGTAGAATTTGAGGAACCCTTCAAGAACTCTTGAAGAAAACATTCAAGAATCCAAAAAATTGAAAGACAAATACAAGAGTTGTTAATTCCTTGCTTTAACTTTTATGGAGAGTTATTTTCCTTCAAACAAAATGGAAGAACCCTAAGGGTTCTTCAAGAGAGAGCCAATGCTCAAAAGCTGGAAAGTAATTCAAGACTTCAAAGTTTTGAGAGTGTTAGCCCCTTAAGAGGTATAAATACGTGTCATGACCTAACCTAACTAATACAAAGTAAAATGTGACTTAAACGTAACATTTTTCGATCATTTGGTTTCTTGTATGTTGGGCACCGAAAAGCTTCTATTTTGAAATCTAGTGTATTTCGGGCACCAAGTATAAAATATTCCAAGACATACTTCCCCAATCTTTTTGCCATGATTTTGAATTCCTTTTAAGCTTTGGGAAGTCTTCATAGCATGAAGAAATTTGTCTTGAAGTGCCGCTCATGTTTCTTCGATTCTCCGTATCGGAATGTCTTCAAATTCCCAATCTTCGTGATATTGATATACGTTGCATGAGTTGAAGACTCCCAAGAATACTCTGGCATATACCTTGTCGTGGCCTTATCAAGAACTTTGTTCAACCTTTTGGTATAAAGTGTTGGAAAGTCATAATCAATGGTCCGATCACCCTCATGAAAACTGAAGGGGGTGTTAGAACTAAGAAACTCAAAAGTTAGTTTTGTGACAATGATTGGAAGAATGTATAAGCTCATGTGAAGGCCTTAAATCTTATTCATTGTGCTCTTGATGTAAATGAGTATAGTAAGGTCTCTATATGCACATCTAAAAAGGAAGTTTGGGACAACCTACAAGTAATCTTTTATGGAACCAGTCAGGTTAAGAAATAAAAAATTAACATGCTGATAAACACTATAAATTGTTTAGCATGAAGCTTAATAAGTCTATTCATTGCCATACAACCATGAACAATTTGTTCACCGATTTTATTAATTCTCTTAAAGCCTTGGGAAAGGACATAACCAAGCAAGAAAGAGTGATAGATCGTAGATTTATCGATGTTTTACATACGTTTACACATGGCTTAGTGGAGAAAATAGTTTTAAATGTAATTTTTTTAGCATAAACTTGCATAAAAGACTCACTATGATGTTACTTTAATGTTAGGGGTCCCAAATGATGAAAATAAGTTGAAGACCAAGTTAAACAGGTGGAATACATAGGAATTGGTGCTAGAACTTGAATAACCAACGGTGAGATCATCAAAAAAGCAAGAAACCCCAATCCAAATAGAAATTGACCAGCGAAGGTTCAACTGGTAAACCAGCGTCAGTCTTTCAATTAAAGGGAGAGAGTTTGAGGGTCGAGCAGTTGCTTCACAGAGCTCTAGCGGGTCGCGCATCAGCCTCTCCAGTTTGCAGGTTAGAGGAGTGAGTTGTATCCTTAAGGTGAGCCACATGGCAAGTTGGTCAGGCTTTAGCTGCAGTTCGGTAGTTGGTTCGCGTGGTTCAGTGGTTCTAGTTCGATTTCTTGATAGATTTCTTGGTTTTCTTTTATTTCTTTTAGTTTTTCTTGGAATGTCAACTTCCTAAATTGTTATTTAGCCCTATTTAAACTTTAGATTATATTTTAGTTATTTTCTAACTCTTCTAGGTCTTAGAGTTTATAAATAAGGACTTTTCCAGTCATTAGAATTAATTAATTAGTGAGTTATTAAATTAGAAAATCATTTAGCTCTTTATTTTCTTTAGTTTAGGTTTAGGGTTTTAACTATAAGGGCTAAAACTTTTGTTTTTGTTTTTCTTTAAGTTCTTGAGATTAAAATGATGACTAAAAAGATCAAGAATGACGAATTCAAGTTCTCTCCTTAAGGTTTGTTTTCTTTATTTATGGTTTTTCTTTGTGAATTCTCTATTTTTGTAAAGAATAGTTTATATTTGTTTTTTTTGAATCTTTGCGTTTAAAGACCCTTTAACTAGGGCTGTGAAGATTATGTGTTTTTTTAATATTTTTATGTTGATTTATAGCTTTTCCAAAATTCTTGACATGATTAATTCTTGTTGCTTGATCTTAATACTTGTGATTGGTTAGCCATATTTTACATGATTTAATATTCGATTTTGAGACCTAAAGGAGATAAATTGAGTAGGAACTAAGTAATAAGAATACTTAGTAAAATTAGCAAGAAATTGTAGTAATTTTTAGGTGTAGTTTATGTGAGTAGTTATTTAATGAAAACTCAGAATTCTATAAATCTTAATGTGTTTTTAGTTAATTAATCTACCTAGAAATATAGTAGGTTGTTAATTAAAGATAGCAGCTTTTCGACTAGAAATTGGTTCTTGCATAAATAAGGAAATTTCGTTGTTAATCATTAAAGATAAAATAGGCTTAGCAAGAAAGATTACACTTTAGATCAATAATTTACTAGTATGATCGTTAGCCTTGGTTAAGCTTTTCCCTGATTTCCTTTATCATTTTTATTACTTTTAATTAATTCTTCACTAAAACTCGATTGGCTTGAATTAGGTTAAATAGTAATAATTTGGCAATTGGGTACAAAAATGTCTATGGGATCAACCTTAATTATACTATAATTGAATTGGTATACTTGTTACGTTAGCTTTAACACATCAAGTTTTTTATTCCGTTGCCAAGAATTTTTTTGATTCAATATCATATAATTTCTACTTGATTTAAGATCAAGCCTATTTTTTTTAATTGTTGCAGCTTATTTATTTCAATTTTTTGATTTTTTCTTTTACATTGCATGTTATTTTTTAAAAAATACAGCCAAAGAATTTCGTTTCATATCTTTTAATTTTATCTTTTTCCAGTTTTCATTATTTTTATTATTTTTTATTTTGAACCCTGCCAATCTTGCTAGAATCATGACCAACAATCAACATGTCATCAACATAAAGTAAGAGAGTTCTAACTCTTTCTTTTCCTTCTTTTCTATTAAATAATAGGACTTTAGCCCCCCCTCCCCCCGAAGATCCAATACTCGGGAGGTGAGTGAACCTGTGGCTTCTTATCTGATTTGGTTTTTGTATCTTTGAGCAAGAGTTCTTGATTGAGGTAATTTTGATTGGGGATCGATAAATTACACTCCAAAATATAAAATTTACATGCAATTTCCCTCTAAAACTCACTTTCTCTCGCTATACATATTTTTGTACCTTCTTTTTAAAAAAATGTGGTAATGTTTTCAAAATTTGAAGATTTTGGAGTTAAAAATAGATAATTTTGAAGATTATATACACGATAAGATAAATTTTGAGATAAAAATCACAACAAAACACATCAAAAATTAAAAAATACACCATCTTGAGCCACGCCCATGCGCGAATAGGGATATCCCCATGTCAGCCCTTTGCGCAGACAATAAGAGAGTCACGCCAAGGCCTGGCGCAGGGATACCCCTAGTTGCCTCAGTGCATGGCTCAAGCGTGCAGATGGTGTATTTTTTTTTAATTTTAAATGTGTTTTTTATAATTTTTTAATTATTAATTTTAATTATTTTTAAATATATATTTTAGTACCAATATGTTAATTTTAATTTAATATTATAATTTGAGTTTTTTTATGTTACTACATGTGTATATGTTAGTGTTTAATTTGTTTAGTTGATAATTAAATGTTTAATTTTAATTATATATAATAGTATTAAGTTTCTTAGTGATTAATAATTGTATAAAATATATTAAAAATAATTAATTATTAAACACATTTAATATAACAACTTAAATAACATTAACAGTTAAAAAAAATAAAAGAAAGCTTTGGTGCCAGGCATTGGCGTGAACACGGAGTACCCTGCACAAGGCCTTGGTGTGAGGTCTATTTGGTCCACACTAGGCCTTGGCGCGAGGCAGCCCAGGTCCGCGCCAATGCCTTGTTTTTCTATTTTGGTGTATTTTTAATTTTTTTTAAACCGGTAAAAAGATAAATAAACAAGTATATAACGATATATTAAGCTTTTTTTCTTTAATGGTTAGATTTGAGTAGACCATCATTTGAAGTCTTGGGCAAACATAGATGCACTCCTATGAACGTGAAAAATATACCGGATTGCTCGATTCGTGGGACTCCTGCGGGTAATAAAAAGCTTAAAAAATGAAGCCCATTTCCTTGATCATTCTCGTCCTGATCCACCATGGAAGTGTTCGACCCATTTAGTTTGAACTACCCGAAACAAAAGGAAAATCAGGCTAGGAGAGTTTAAGATTAACTCGGTTAACAAATAGGAATCATTTCAGTCGTACGGTTTAATCTTAATAATGCGGTAAATCATCCAATGTAGTGTAGAGAGCAGTTGAGAGAATGAAAGTAGAGAGAGAAAATAATTTGGTGAAAATAAATTTTTTTCGCACGTAAATTTTAGATTTTGGCGTGTAATTTATCGTGTCCTATTTTGAATAGTCATACTTATCAGATTTAGCACATCAAGTAGCACAAGTTGCGGCTTTCAATGAGACATTGGGTAATTTGGTCTTTTTAGTCAAGGTAATGTCTCATATATATCTATATTATGTTGTGGTAAGGAAACCTACTTGCCCAATGTTAGGCATGGCCAGTGCGCAGGCGTAGTTAATCTGAGCCGAGGTGGGCCCGTTCACTGAATTCGTCACCAGTCGTCGGACCAGCCCATGTGGACTAGCGGGCCGGTCCGGGCTGGGCTGCAGGCTAGAAAATATTGGTCTGGTGCGACCCACATTCTTGGATCGGACCAACCAAGTTGGGCTGAGAGGGCTGGATTTTTTTATTTTTATTTTTTTTAATTGAACATTAAAAAAATATGAGTTAAATTAAGTAATAACATATAAGTAAGATTTAAATTACATAAAAACAAACATAAACTACATGAAAGTGAAATTACATAAAAGTTAAAACTAAAAATTACATAATAAAATATCATAAGTTCATAACACAAATAAAAACTAAGTTAATTACTAAATCGATTTAGTTTGATTTTATTAAGTTTAGAAACTTAAAATTTGTTTTTATAAAGTACTTAAGTTAGAAACTTAAAGTTTTTTTTATTAAGTTTAGAATCCTTAAGTTTTTTATTAAGTTTAGAAAACTTAAAGTTTGTGAAAAAATGATTTAAGAAAGCTACCTTGAAGTGGTTGGGAGTTTGGCATGGAGCCCTACCGGTTTTATCGATAACAAAATAAAAATTACATAGGAGGGGGACTTAGGGCCTAAACCTCTCAAAAGTAATTACATATAATAATATTCCAATTAATAACTATTCTATTACATTTTAATAACTATCCTATTACATTTTAGTAAGTTTGGCTTGCAATTGCTTCTTTGTCGTTGTCGTCGTCATTATTTTCATCCTCGTCATTTAGCCACCCAGCAATCCTATCTTCTTACAAATGCCAATCAGCCAGACACATGAGTGCCTCTAAGATATTATGGGACAACCGGCTACTTGTTTCGTCGAGTGTACGAAAACTCATAGAAAATGCACTTTCAGAAGTCCCATAGAAACCCGAGCTGTTAGGATGTCCAGAGCGATCCTAGATAGGATAGGATATTGTACCACATTACTCTTCCACCATCCAAGAATTTCCCAATCATCTGCGTTATCTTGACTCGGTAGGCATATAGGTATATAGACAATTCAAAGAAAGGACTTCTCGAAGATGATGATGGACTCGGGCTGCAAAGCCGGTGAATATCTATATCAGCTCCAAAAGTTGCCTCTTTGACTTGAACTTCCACTCGAGCTCGGGCCAACACCCGATCGTCGCTCGCCATTCTGTTCTTCAAGGTCATTCTCATACATAAGGTATATCTCCTTTTAATGTATTAGATGCAGCAACTTTTAAATTAATTAGATTTCTTTCAGAGGACAAATATGACTCAAATCTAGTATGTAAACTAGCGTAAAAATAATCAAGCAAACGTTCAAAACCATCAACTTTAAAACGAGGATCTAAGATCACAGCAATACAATATAACATACGGACCGTATATGGAATGTGGTCTAAATTCTCTAAAAACATATGATACTTTAAGCATTGTGCATAGCATATGATGAGCAGTAGGGTAGTATTGTCCCGATAAAAGTTTAGTTGTTGTTGCAAAAGTTTTTAAAAAGTTATCTACAACGTAAGCTTCATCAAAAATAAATTCATTAAGATATGGTCCATCATTTGCTACTGTAAATACGATATGTTCTTGTTTATAATAAAAAGTACTTTATAATATTAAATGAGTTGAATTCCATCTTGTAGTAACATCAGTTTGAAATTTTTTATGAGGTTTATTACTTTCTCTACAAAGTTGTTTAAAATTTTGCAATCTAGGACCGGAAGATCTAATGGAAAAAATAATGTCTCTAATAGTTTTTATAACATGGTCAACATGAGCATAACCATCTTTTACACACAAATTTAAAATATGACATGCACATCTAACATGAAATAATTTACCATCTAAAGGTGGTCTTAATGTATTTTTCAAAATTGAAATTGAACTATCATTATTTGAAGCATTATCAAAAACAACAAAAAGTATTTTGTTTTCAATTCTATATTCACGACATGTTGTCATGATATTTCTAGCAATATTTACGCCAGTATATGGATGTTCAAACTTTTTAAAACCAATGATTTTTTTGTTTAAAAGCTAATTTTCATCAAGTCAATGACATGTAATGCACATAAAATGTTTAGAAGTAATTGCTTGCCAAGAATCACAAGTAAGTGCAAATCTACTAAAAGAAGATTAAAAAATTGCAGCAAGTAAGTCTTTTTCTTCCTTAAAAGTTTGAAGAATTTTCCTCCTAAGTGAAGTTCTAGGAATTCCTTTAAATACCAGTTGAAATGCTTGTTGTACAAATCTTACAAATGGAGTACTAGAAGGTAAGGATAAAGGAAGTCTACCAGTTGATAACTACTTTTTTTACTACAACACTGTCATATTTAAAACTAGTCATTACACCGGAACTAATAGAACCTGTTTGAGTTTATTTAGTTAAATCTACTATTTCACTAGGGTGGTGTTAATTTATATGTCTTGTTAGTATACTTATGCCACTACTAGTTTTATGTGTGAATTCTTGTTTACAAAGTTTACATCTAGCTTGATTACCTAGTTTTCCAAAAACATTCCAAGCCCAAGAGGTACCTGTTTTAGTACTAGTAGTTGGTTTGTTTTCGGAAGGGGGAGGCAAACTAGTAGGTTTTTCATTTTGTTCAAAATCTACAGTTTGAGATGATGCAATTCTTGATCTTGGAGGATCCATAATAATAATAATAATTAAGTAAACAAATAAGTGTTAGAAATTAAAAAAAGAAATTATAATAATTAACGTAAATAAATAAATTTAAAAAAAAATTATAGTAAATAAAATAAATTGAGAAGTTGAGAAAAACAAACTAATTTGAAGCTGAAAATTCGAAGAAGAATTGAGAAGTTTGATTTTTTTTCCGGCACTTCTTCCGTTCTTCGATTCCTTCCTCCGAAATCAAAATTGGAACAATTCTTCAAAAATATTATCAAAAAATTACATAATTGCAATTGTGTTGAGAGTAGAGAGAGATATGAGAGAGTTTAAGAGAAGATAGAATATTAGAATGTATGATTGTTGGTGTGAAGAATGAATTGAATTAGAATGTATTTATAGGAAAAATAAAGAGTTGAGATTGAGGTTTAAAAAAAGAATTTGACTAAAAAGCTGGCAGCAAACGACGGTAAAAAACTAACGACAACAATTTGGGTGCAGTAGCAGCCAATGGTTACAAATTGGGCAGCTCACATAGGCCATTCACTCAGCCCGCAGTTCAGCGAGTTGGGCTGAACTAGTTCGCGAGCTGGGCTAGTTTGTGGGCTGGTCTGATGTTTTCTTCTTGTGTTGGGTTGGGCTAGTTTTTTCGTGGGTTGGGTTGGACTAGACAGCGAATCAAGAAAATTAGGCCTGACTCAGCCCGTCTCATTTAACCACCACCTCGCGATTTGGATCAGCCGAAATAAGTGATGTGGCAGACCAAGATATGAGGGTTGGCATGTGCACCTTAGACCAACTAATTTGGGTAGGATAAAAGTACACCCATTATTGATAGTGGATTTAATTGGACTTAGACCGTTAATATTATAGAGGATTTGAGGATAACTTAAACTCATTTCTAGGATAACGAATAACGAATCTAATGGATAGTCCAATGGACAACCTAATGAATTTTCTAAAAACCCATCTGATTTATTCTTCTTTTATCATTCCTAATGTAATGCACTGAAATACCAAAACTAAAGCGTAGACTATCTTGAACACTTGTATTGCTCATTTCATATTTCTATTGCGGAAAAAAATTGGGAGTCGAGAATTTAAAAAAAAAAAAATGCATTCATCTATGTAACTAGAATTGATGTAAAAAAAATGGAATTAGTTTATAAAAATTTAAAAAAAGTGGAATTAATTGTTTTTTTAAAAGCAACTGGAATTAGTTTACTTCAAAAAAAAAAAAAACTGGAATCGATTTTTTTTTTTAAAAAAAAGTAACTTGAATTTTATAAAATTCTTTCTAGTAAAAGAATTATTCACCATTCCACGTCCTCGAACCATTAACTTAAGGAGATATTCTCCTGATCTATTCTTCTTTGGGAATCGATAAATTAAATGTGTTGAAAAATAAAATTTATACGCAAAATTTTTTTTTATTTTTAACAAATCATTTTCTCTGACTTCTCTTTATATTCCAAGACTTTAAATGACGAACTGTTCAAATCCAACCGTTAAATTTAAAAAGAAAAAAACTTAATAAAATGCTATATTTTATTTATTTACATTTTAATCGGTATAAAAATTTAAAATCGCATCAAAATAAAAAATATTAGTCCTGACACTGAAAATGAGTAATTGGCACCAGGACCATGTGCCAATCTCTCCTCTGCGCTAACTCCCGGTGTATTTGCGTTAATGTCATGCACCAACTTTCATGATTAGTTTTTAACAATGAATAATAGTAATTTTATTTGGGTCTTTTTTTATTTTTTATAATGATTAATATTATTTATATGGTTAAATTAATTGTTTTCTATATATTTTACATGTTAATTTTTAATTAATTTATATTATTTTTTATTAACTATACGAATTAAACATCAATATATACATACACATTATAATATGAAATTAACTAAAAAAATTAACATAATGATATAAAATAATTATAATTAATAATTAATAAAATTGAAAAAAGTATAAAAAATTTGAAAGTATATCATCTGTATACTTGAGCCACGCTCTAGCCCAAGTAGGGGTATCCTCGCGCCAGGCCTTGACTCGACTTTCTCATTGTCAGCGTCAAGACCTGGGCAGGATACCTCCACTCACGCCAAGACGTGGCTCAAGTGTGCATATAATATATGTTTTAATTTTTATCATTTTTTTTATTATATTTCAAAATTGAACGTATCGTATAGATAATATTTAAAATTATTCATTTTTAACTTCAAAATCTTCAAATTTTGAAAAGATCACCATATGTTTTTGGGGAAAAGTTTAAAAGACATGTATAGTAAGAGAGAAAGCATGTTTTGAAAGGAAAAAATATTTAAATTTTTTCGTGCATAAATTTTATATTTGTACGCATAATTTGTTATAACCCTCTTCTTTTATCATTCATTTTCTTACACTTGTTATAACCCTCTTCTTTTATCATTCATTTTCTTACACGTAACATTAGTATGGTAATTTTTCGAAAAAAATTTACCATGTATTATAATTTTTTTAAAAGAAAATTACGGTATTGTAAACAAAGATATCGTCTCTGCCGTAATTTTTTTTAAAAAAAAAATGACAGTACTGTATACAAGATCAGTATGTAATTTTTCTAAAATCACGTAACCTGAACAACAATATCGACAGCGTAAATTTTTTTATCAAATTACAGTACCTTCTACAACGATATCAGACGGTATTGTAAATATTTTTTTAAAAAAAAGTTATAATACTGTACAACGAAACTGATCAATAACATAAAATTTACGAATCACTCTGTAAAATTCACTCACTCTTCCTTATAATCACGCTCACTTTCATCCTTTAAAATTCAAGTACACTTTGTCTATCTAAAATTCATGACACGTTCTCTCTAAAAATTAAAAAAGATTTTGTAAAAGTAAAAACAAATCGTTAATAGGTTTATATAAGGCCATTAGTCAATGGAAAAATTGCAAAATGGTTAATGAATTTACACAAACCCATTTATTAATAAATTATAATATTTAATAGAATGTCTATTGAGTGTCATCTAAAATACTCAATAGGGCTACGTATAATTCATTTATGTCCATTTAAATCGCTTTATTTAAGATATTATTTTTTTGGAACATGGGTGGACATTTACCCACTACCTATGTATCATTTAACAACCTTTAAAACACCGGCCCAACCCTCTCATATATCATCCCCTCGCAACCAAAAATTATATTCCAGGTCAAAGGTTGGTCGCAGATTCTCAGTTTTCTTTGTATTGAGAACCTTTGAGAATTTCAAGTTACCACTTCATCTCCGAGGCAATGTGTCTGTCCCCTTGGTGCGAGAAGTGATGGATCAAGACTTGAGCGCATGAAATTACGGTCTTCCCACCATAGTTTGTTACAGAAATTCTAAAAATCAAGATTCCCCAAACAACATGGCCCTTTGGTTTGGGCTCCCTCTCGTCAGGGAAGTACACTGTGAAATCTGCTCAGCGACTTAGTTAACCAAGAAAATGACATCTCTGGTCATCCATCCCTACAGATACTAAGGCCTGGAAAATTTTGTGGACTTGGGAGCTTAATGGAATGCATAAACACATGCTATGGAAAATTCTGAAAGCATAACCCCAAGCAAGAATTGCAGATTCTTCAAAGACAATAGGGATAAAATGTGCATGCTGGCAAGATAGAACAAATAACAGTAACATTACTTTTGTATAATTCACTTTTCTAATAGGTCGCCCAATAAAAAACAATTTTTTTTAAAAAGGCAGAGCTTCTAAGCACTCTTACTCTCTCATGTAGAATCAGTGCTCTTCAATCTTCTTCAATGCTTTCATATCTGTTGTTTCCACCCTGCACAAATATGCCAGGACCGGAATCAGAGTGTGGAAAAGACAACATTCACTGGTATGCAAATTCTTAACGAAGAAGGGGGATACCAAGAGTAGAATACCATCCCAAACCCATTAAAAAACCAAGTAAAGAAAGTGTATTCAACCAACTCTTGTTTCTACTCTTGCAAATATTTTGGTATAGTACCTCAACGGATCAACTATACATTTTGGCATGATAGTATGGGCTAAGGGTTGTCTGTCAGACGCTGCTATGATCTAGCTAATCTTGCCCTATGCAGATTTTCATGCACAATTATCAGAATCTACCGAGCACATGATCACTTTAACATAAGAAAACTTATAAAAGGCATAGTTTCTTACTTTTGTTCCTCTGACCCATCAGGTCATATTGAATCATAGGTATTTGACCAAACGCAAGTTTTAATTTTGCCTGACCTGTTCAGGATCTTCCATGAATGATGGAATATTTTTCATATACTATCTTCAACTTATGTATTTATGTATGTTTTTTGGACAATATTGTACCAACTATAACATTCCTAGAGCGGCTATACTATCTACCAAATCACAAAAACAAACTAGATACAAGGAACATGCAGATAAAGTCTACTCCCAGCTGAAGCCAACAAGAGTTGTTGATAGTTGAGATTCTGACAAACATCATTGCACTTCGAAACGAAAGAGTTGATAATCTCAACCACAATGACCAGCAAAGCATTATATTCCAGCTATGTAAAACAAAGTAATCTCCAAATGAAAATGTACTATAAAAATTTAAAATAGGGTAAAAAGCCTCGGTAACCCTCAAACTTTTCTGGATTTTGAGTTTTGCACTTAGACTTTGAAACATCTATTTTCTGCACTCCGCTTAGTAAAACTTTCCCTTCTGCGAAACTGCAATGTTAACTCCTAAAGGTCAAAGGATATTCTGGTCAATTTCTCATTTGAAGATTAATAAATCCAAAAAATACATTATTTTTTCCATTAGATTCCTGTCAACATTTTTTTAACTTCCTCCTCTCAAAGTACTACTGTCATTGACGTTAGATCTAATAAAAAGAATCTGATATTCACCTTAATGTCATAGACCTAAAGAGATCTGGTGCAGGAAGTGGTTTTACGACAATGGTGGCAGCAAAGTGCAAGCAAGGAAGGAGAAGGGGAGGGTGGAGGCGGCTGTGGGAAGATGAAAGAGAAGGAGGGAAGAAGGAGAAAGGCAGTATTGGCTCTGGGCGTGGTCACGGGATAAGGAAAGGAGGAGAAAGAAGAGGGGAAGATAGAGGAGACAATGGAAAAGATATGCATAGTCTGGATACCCCGTCATTCAAAGGAAGAAAAAGAGGAAAAGAAAAAAAGAAAAAACGAAGGAATTTAAAGGGAGAAAAGAATAAAATAAGTGATAGTGGTATTGAGTCTATTGACTAAAACACCCTTAGAAGCGATCCCCTGACTATTGACTGTTATTAGTTTGATGTTGAAAATTAACAGAAGAGTATGCTTTGATTACATTTTGGTATTGGAGAGCAAAAATTAAACGGTTTAAATTGAATCGCAAAATTCAAAATCTGAGAATGTTTAAGAGTTACCGAGGCTATTTTACCCAAATAGCCTTTAAAATAATCTTGGAGTCGGTAAGTTTCACCTTTCTGGATTCATGTGCAAAATGTCGCTCATCATTTTAGCAATTGGCAAGGACAAATTCAACTCTGCTTCTGTGATACCTCTATTTATTTTTATTTTTTATTTTTTTTGGGTGGGGGAGGGGGGGAAGGGGGGGGGGTGCAGGAGCCAGGAGATTCTATATATCCTAAAGGCATATTAAGAAATTACTACAAACAAAAATCGGGCATGAAGAAAAGTAAAGATTAGGGTGCACTTGGTTTGGATTTAAAACAAAAAACAGTTTAACTTTTTTGTTTTGGAACCCACCTCCTCTCTCACAACAATCTACTTTTTATGAAAACCAAGTAAAAAATCTCAACTTTTTTCATCCTGAACTCCAATCCAAATACACCCTAAGTGGGAATATATATCTGAAAAGAACCACTAAATTGAGAGTGTCAAGTAAAACATCACCAAAGACAAATTAAACTGGGATATCAAGAATGCCAAAGTAAACCTGATTGGAAGGAAAAGAAAAATATGCAAATGATTGAAAGCAAAATGTGTCCATGAGAAAACTTACGTTGTCCCATATAGAACAATCTTCTGAACTTTTGTAACTTCAGAACCAGATTGATTGTCTTCAATGAATATTGTCAAGCTGGTTAAATTATTGAAAAAATGAGATTTGATTTTGCGAGCATATTAGGTAAAACATATGATGTCACAAAGAAATCCATACCTGCGAACATTTTGAAACTTAACATACTTCAAGATTACTGGTCTTCCCTGCACACGGACATGTATAGTTTATTCAACTAAGCATGGATAATATAAGTAATTGCAAACTATATCCAGGTAACTTGTTTCTTGTATAGAACCATCGTCAAGAAGCAACTCTAGGCACGGTAATTTACCTTGAGATTATCTTCAGTTAGAACAGCAGTGTCACTTGGAGGAAAATCATTGACATTGCTGCATATGACCATATAAGAAAAATTAATATGTCAAATCAAAGAGCCAGCCCAGAAGGTTATTTTGAACTCAAAAGTTACCTGAATCCCATGTGCTCCTTGTTTGAGAAAAGTTTTACTGTTTTAGGACCTGAGAAAGAAAATGAATTTAAAATAGAATAAAAAATGCAGTCAGTTCCAACTTTATTCAAACTGACAAGACTAGAAAAGACATATAATTCCACTTAGGTTATTGCACCCAAAAACCAGCCAAAATACCACAGCTAAAAAGGAAAATGAAAAGAAAAAAAAAACAATGCACCACTTAAAACCACAAGCCAGGCCTTATGCAAACCCAATACTAATTGAAATCCCACTATATATTTAACAATTAGAATTAGTAGTTTGGCAGATCATGCTCCGGTTTATCCTATTAACACCAAGGGAGCAAATCAGCATGAAATCTTGATAGAGGTGAGTTTTAGTAATTGATGAGTCTATAATCTCGCATAGAACAACTCTACGAAGGCTAGCTGTCATAGAAGCAATTTCCAAAATAGCAATTGTTGGACTCTTTATCTTTATTCACCTACTCACTTGACTCTCTTGCAAGCATAAGATAGTGTCAACATCATTTTCAAGTACTTATGTCCCATAATTTCCCAGGAACTACAAGATAAACATACAGCTTTACTGCAGATTACCTATCAGGTCACATATAGGGTGCACAAACTGGCAGTACAATCCTATAAGAAAGGACGAGACCTGCCGAGAAGATCTCGACTTTATTTGGATTTCATTTCAATCTAAATTTTTTTTACTTTTTTCACTCTAAGTCTCACATCTTCTCTCACAAACCATTTAACTTTCACGAATCTCAAGAAAAAAAGTCACTTTTTCCAAACTAAAAGCCAATCCAAATAAAGCCGCCTTTTTCTAAAAGAGAGTGGAATTTTAAAAATTCTGGGCAGGTGATGAACCCCCTCTCCCCTCTAGTTCCCATCTACAAGGGGCCTGAAAACTATAGAATAAGATAGTAATATACTGTGTAAGAGTACATAATTCACAGGAGCAATTAAGAAACCTAAAATGGAAAACTTTTCCGAAGAGTATAACTATTGGCACAGAGGGAATCGAGCAACTTTAATGGGGGAAAGTACAAAACAGAAGAAAATAAATCTATATCTCTCACTGAGTTGCCCATTAAAGGAATAAGTTTAACAATATTTGCCAACAACAAAGGGGTTTACTCAGGAAAGAGAGGGAAAAGAGCAACTACACTCCTACCTCAACCCAATATCAAAAAGTCGAACATGTATGATACACCATCACATACATGTAAATATAACTCAGATATTTAGTAAGTATTTCTTGCTATCATATAAATATGGAGGGGAGAGTAGAAGAAAAGACAAATACATACGATACACCTGTACATATATGTAAAGATAACTCAGATATTTAGTTAGCTAAGTATTTCTTACTATCATATAAACATGCAACGGAAGGTAGAAGACAAAACAAATACAATTTTTATTTTTAATCTATTCTTATTGACAAAGTCCCTTCTCTCTAATTTCTGGTTCCACAAACAACTTACTGCATACTACACCACAAAGAAAAATGGTAATTTTGTAGGAGGGTTGTTTGCCCGGTGACTGATCCTGCCATAATTTACTGAACTTCTAATTTTGGAGAATTCGATTCTGAAGCAAGGGGAAGGGGGGGAGGGGGAGGGGGGATCACCGATCCATGCCCCCGTCAATAGACCAGTCGAGCTGGAGTTGAATTGGGGAAGTTAAAGCTAGAACAAATCTGGTTCCTCATCTTAGATCAGGAGCGAACACTTGCAACTTATTCAGGGAAAGAATCGGTTATGTAAGAGGGGGCTAAGAGATACTCTGAACAATAAACGGGGCAATGCGAACAGAACGAGCATTCACATCGTCACCTTCCATCTCACATCCTAAACAGAGCGAGGAAGTTTCTATGAAATGGCTGATGTATTACTTAGTAACCTGAGTTAGAAGTGGGTCTGCCAAGAAGTCTACCCAGATTCATTTACATGGGTCAACAAGCACCGAATCAGAAGCATTAGTCCTAGATATTCATACTCTACCATGGTTACAAATTTGAATCAAGCCTTTGTAGCAATAATTGATGAACAAGAGTATAAGAAGCCTAATAAAAGTTAGTCAATAGGTTTTATCTCATAGAAGACATACTGCCAAGTTATCATCCATACCCCAAGAAATACTTTTCTAATGAATATAAATATTCATTCCTCTGATTAGTTATTCTTATCCTACATAAACTTATGGATTAAGTAACAGATATTGTCATTCACTCTCTTTTCTTGAACTCATTTGAAATTGATGAAGAAGGTAGATATTTCTTCCTCAATAAAGGTTTCAATTTTTAACATTTCTGATAGTGTCCAGTGAATTATACTATCTAATGGCAAGTATCTTCTAATACAATTTCTCTAACATGTATAAAGCATAAGCTGTTTCCACCACGCCATGTACAAGAGGCGAAATAAGTAATAATCTGTCTGGAAATAGTGATTGACCACAAGTTTCAAACTTAGCCAAACTGGAATTAGCATAAATTCTTTATAGCTCAAACTGAAAAAAAAAAATTCATTTCTCTTTCAAGTCTAAGCTCGTTTGGTTAAGTTCTGCAATATGACACCTGAAACTGTAATTATAGCTAATGTCAAATGATGACATGACCACAGGATGATTTTAAAATTTTAGATTTTTAAAAACATATATAAGAGCAAATCTAAGGGCATTCCTTCTACACGCTACATGTGACTTCTCATAGTCCAGCTATGGCTCTAAAATGTCTCAACTGACAAATTTATTGCTTCTTAATTTGAGTGCCTACTCATGCCATTTCCCATTATCATTGAAGAGTCATCATGCCCACCCTTTTGGACTTACTGACATCCAAATGACCCGTATTCCCTAAGTCACTAAAGGAAGAAAATAATAACTCTCCAGCCATCAACCAACTAGTGAGCTTAAGTTCTCAATGTATGACTCCAAAAAAAGCATTGGCTAAACAGTGTTTAACAGCTTGTTTTGATATAAGCAATGTTCTGATTGAAAAATGTGCTAGAAAAATCACAAAATTAATTGCTTAGGAAATGGTACCAGTGTAACTAAATGGCCTAAAAGTTTCTCAAGCAGCCAGTTGGTATTTATATGTGTTAAAAGAAGTCATTTAGTATCAAGTGCTATAGAAGATGGGAAGAAATACTCAGTGGATTATAATGTAGAATGCTGAACTAAATAGTTGGCAGGAATGCCTATCCAATTTACACGTGAAACAGAAATAAGACAGGAGAAACAAAAAAACTGTTCGTAATCACAAAAATTTAGAATTGTTTTCAAGAGTTTATAATAAAGCATTCACCTTCATCCTCCGGGCCTTTGACAACGATAGAATGCAGCTTCACCACTTGATTAAAAGGAATATACATAAGCAGTTGCTCATCTGCATCACTTTCTAGAACCAAGCCCTCATCCTCCCTATACCCCTGGTTCAAGATCAATTAAAAGCCAAAAGTATTAACAGAAACAGAACGTATAATCATGAGGGAAACAAAGAGATACAGGAACAGGGAGGACAACAGATGGCATCCATAATTTGTCTAGTGATTTACCTATATATATTAAGAAACTACAGAAATTTACTTCTCTCACTCAAAAAAGAAGAAAAAAAAGGAAGTATTCTGATATCGAAGGTGTAGAAAGTAAAACTCACATATCCAACATTTTTCCTTTATGGTTCTAAGAAGCCCAAGCCATTAGGTTCATAGAGAAAAAATATACATCCGTTAGTCCGTCCACAAAAGTGGTTGTTCTGCAGGATACATCTATTGAAATCAAAATGTCATAAATTCAGAGCTTTAAACCTACAATTAAAGTCCCCAAATTACGATATTACCCAATATTTGATGGTAGTTTTTCTTCCCAAGGAGTTGAAATATACATAGTACAGTCATATATGTAATCAAGGATTCTCTACTCTATGTCTTATAAAAATCCAACAAACAAGACTACGGGACAGGAAAGTACACAGTAGAAGAGTATAAAAAGCTGTTAAGTAGAGAAGGATTTTTGTAAGTAGGCAAAAAGTAGAACAGGATACTCCTGGTAAACTAGGTTTTCTTTTACAAGAGATGATGCATATAAACATATCATGAAAAACAAGTATGGACACCTTGACTACACATATTAAGCCACAAATAACTATTATCACTATAGAATATTCATGTCAACTTACCTCTTACAAGAGGAAAAAGAAGATGTTCATCAACTGAAATGTGAGTTTTATTGAAAGCATCAAGTGTTTTAGATCAGGATCAAGATTCAATATATTAACTACATATAGCCTTTGAAAGCCTACTGAATAGCGCAAGAGGGTGAGGATTCAGGATTTATATCCACTTCCTTTGGATTTTAGAAAATAAAGAAGGGTATTTATCAAAGAAAATAAAAAAGTAAAAATATTAACTTCATTAAATAACAAAATCTCTTCAGAGAAGTCTTGTCAGAAGTTGCATACAGTTTATTATCTCATTTTTTGTTTATCAAGCCTTTCATATGATGTCTAGAGTTTCTAGTCACTCAATCATTACTTAGAACTGTTCACCAAGTATTTGTGCATTTTCATTTCAAGCTTGAGTCTTTTCGGTAATTCTGTTACTAATAATTATTTAGAAGGGGGAAAAGTTCAACAGCAGGGAAGATGGTTGCCCATAATTCTTTTGTGCAAACAAAACACATCTGAAGACCACTTCTCTGAAGTATTTGTATGGAAAGGAGACAGTGCTTGAGTAAAATTTCTACCAATTTCTTACAGTATCACCAGTTATATTGTATTGAAAATCTTTCCCTAATAGTAACACCTTTTTGGTTTCAACAAATAGCTTTCTACTTAAATATTAGGAAACTGCTCAAGATTGTGCAGCAGTCCAATTTCATCCGTTCACTGTTGGATAGTCTACATGGGTGATGCCGATGGAAGTGCAAGAGAAAAATAAATTACTTAAATTCATGCCAAAGCTTAGACTTAAGAAGACTAAAAACTAAATCAATTCCAGTAAACACTAAAAATTGTAGGAAGAAATGTTCTTTACAGGGGAATGTTTTCCATATTCATCATGAATGATAGAATTCTAAACGAATGACAGACAGCAACTAGAGTAGCTGGTCACTTAAAGCAAAATTTCATTACCAAAACTAAACAACCTTGACATGCAATAAACTCAACTAAGAAGGAAAACAAACAGAATCCAAAGAGTAAACAGAACACTAACAAGAAGCATAAAGAGAGAACCAAAATGCAGCATATGGTGACTAGTATGCGAATCTCACTTGACCAGTTGCCCTCAGATTCAAACTCAACAGTGAAAAGGAAAATTAAAAAGAAAAATGCATCTCTATGTATCCTGTTCATGCGAACAAAAGAAAGAAAACCTAAAATGTTGTAGGGAAAAAAATTTTACCTGCTTAAGGGCGTTGGGCAGAGAGTGAGTGGTGCTTTGATTTAGGCATTCAACACTAGACCAGTCCACAAAATCCAATAAATCAACCTGAATAACGCAACCCATTACCAATTTTGACCCGTTTTTTCCTTGTTAGCGATAGTTAAAGCTAAAAATTAAATCAAAACATTAATTTAATAAGTATAAACATCAAACCAGTAGAAATTACAAAACATTAGAAGTAAAACGGCTCAAAAGCATTGTTGAATTTGGGATAATAATTACTTGACTTCTCTGAATAGCTGAGGCGGATTCGGCAGACATGGCTGATGAAGAATGAGACTCGAGACAACCAAAAGCGCTCACAGCCCCAACTGGCAACTGGGAGATTGCAGCAGCGAAAAAGCAATACGAAGCTGAAGGGGTTACTCGGGGGCAAGGAATGTGTATATATTCTTAGCAAGAGTGAATGTCATATTCAGTCCTAACATATTTATGTTGATCGTTATGGTCCAAACATATAATTTTAAGTATTAAAGTGCTCGACTAATTTATACTAGAAAAAAGAATTGCTCTTTCTAGGGTTTCTTTCTGTTTAGCCTTTGAGCGCTTCAAATTTTGGGTTTCGGCTTTGTGTTTTTGTTCAAATTTTGATTGTCTTGAATTATAGATGTTACGGATAATCATGACCTATTGCAATCGATACAATTGATGGAGGAGGAAGCCTTTTCTGGTATAGTAGGAGAGGAGGAATTGCAAGCTGGCAAGGAGTCTGAGGCTAGTTTGTTGGGAAAATTTATGTTCTCGAAGGATATTAGTATCTGAGATTATAAGTCATAGATTGTACACTATGGGATTGTGAGGACTTCCCAATTGTTCAATTACGCCATAATGTTCATTCCAAATAGGGCTCTGCATAAGCACATCCTCGACAAAGGTGCTTGGTATTTTAACAAGGTGTTGGTTGTGATGAAGCCCTGGAGTAGGGAATTGAGTATAGTAGATGATGGTTTTCAATTTTACGACTTCTAGGTTCATATAGTTGGATACCCTTTTGAGTATTGTACTGCAGAAGTGGCTAGAAGGGTCACCGACATGTTTCATGGGGTTAAGAAGTCGAAAATTCGGGAATACTCTAAAATGAAGTTACGTTTTTTCGGTTGTGGGTTGTAATTCCAGTAGCCAAGGTTCTTAAGAGAGCAGTGGTTCTTCAAGTGTTGATGTATGGAAGGTACGAGCGATGGTTTGCTATGAACGACTGTTGAACTTCTGTTTCAGTTGTAGTTTGATTGATCACACAGTTCGTAATTGCCCAAAGATTGATGGGGAGTTAAAGTTGGTGGCGCAAAAGCTACTTCTGTATGAAGCTTAGCTCACTGGCTCTACAGACAAGGAAGGGTTGGTGCAGTTGGTGCCCTGGGAGGCTGATATGAAGTTGGGAAGGGGGCAAGAGAGGGGTGGAACAGTGGATGCTCAGGTTGGGAGGACATCTCTGCCGCTTTGTGGTGTTTGAGGCATTTTCTTCTGATTCAGGCAAGCCGCCGAAGGAGGTGAGGGGGTAGATGGAAAGAAGGGTGTGGGGGTAGGGAGGTGTGTTTGTGGGGGTAGGGAAGTAGCAAGAGGAGGTCACCGCGGTCAAAACAGGTGAGAGGGTAGTGGAGGAATTGTTGCAGGAGGTGGCAGTAGAGGTTAGCACTATGGTCTTGAAGGGTAGTGACGTGAAGAAGGGGGGAGAAGGGAAAGCGAGAGGGGTAGGAAGGTGTATGTGGTATGCCAGGTGGCAAGAGTCCGATAGGGGGGAAGTAGCTGTGCTGGGCAGTGGGCCAAATAAGCACCCTTTATCTGAAATAACAAATAAGCAACTAGCTAGAGGGTGTAGCATGAAGAAACATAAGAGTTCAACTACTGTACAGACTCATTTACTTCTTTTCAACATGAGTATGGATGTTGTATCTGACTTTTCCTATGATATTTGAAGCAACCCTGTCGGGAATAATTAGTTGCTTGTTGTAGAACTGTGGGGTTTGGGAAAATCCCAAGCAATGCGTACTTTGGGTGATTTAGTACGGCGATATAAATCTGATATCATGTTTAAATCTGAGACCAAATTGTCTGAATTTAAAGTATGTTGATTGCATGTCCATTTTGGTTTTTCTTACTGCTTTGCTATTGATATAGTGGGAGAGGGGAGGTTTGGCTATTTTTGGTAGGAGGGAGTGAATGTTTCTCTAATTAATTTTCTCTGTGAGGTATGTGGATGTTAAAATTAGATGGTTTGGGAGTATGGTGTGGTGGTTTTTCATTGGGTTATATGGGAATCTAAGGATGGAGCTGAGGAGGGAATCCTGGAAACTTTCGAAGAGTATGGGGGAGGGCAGGAGTGCGCCTCAGTTTTACGGGGGATTTAAATGAGGTGTTGGTACTAGATGAGATTAGGGGAGGGAAGGGCAGGGGTGAGCCAGATTAGGGATTTCCAAGAGGTGGGTACAAATTGGGTTTGGGAGATTTAGGAGTGGGGAAGATAGGGGAAAGGGGGAGGGGAGGAGGCGGAGTTACACCTAGTGTAATATATGAGGTAGGGGAAGCATTGTACTTGGGAGAGATTAGATAGGGGTTTTGGGAATTTGGCTTAGAGAAATGTTTCCTCTTACTTTTTTGTAGGTTCTGGCTATTTCTCATTCAGATCACTCTCATCTACTTCTCAGTTTGTACAGAGACATGGACCAGTAGAGGGGAGATTGGGGGTGGGGTTTCCAAATTTGAATCGATGTGGGTTAAGGAGTTAGAGTGTGGGGAATTGGTAGGGAGGCATTGGAGGGGGAATGGGAAGGGAAAGGAAGATAGTGTGACGGTAGGAAGAGTTGATGGGGGAGCTAAAATCATTAGGGGTGTAGGAAGTTTGGGGACTTAAAGGAGGAAAAAAGAGTGAGGAAAAAATTGAGTGAGGTTAAGAGATGTAGATGTGATGGCCGAGAGTCGCAAATAGAGTTGGAGACTATTTTGGAGAGGAGGGTGAGTATTTGAAAGTAAGATCCTGGTCGAATTGGTTACTTCATATTGATAGGAATACAAACTATTTCCATCACCATATGAGCCAGAATTTTATTGCCTCCCTTAAGACAACAGATGGACGAAGATTAACTGATGATGAAGATGTGGATAATCATATTGTGGAGTTCTATATTAGACCTTCTTTGCATCAGAATAGGTGTGGATGGACTCTAATGCTGCTTTAGGGATCTTCGTGTTAGAGCCTTGGAGCCAGACTGTGTTCCAACTTTGAGCAGGGCTTTCATAGCATATGAGGTTCTGGAAGCTCTAAAGGAGATGCATTCTACTAAGTCGACAGGATAGAACAAATGCATTGTTCTACCGGTAGTACTAGAGCATTGTGGGTTCGGATATCACTCGTGTTGTTTTGTGTTTCTTGAATGAGGAAATGGATATTCCGAAGTTGATTGACACTTTTATTATGCTGGTGCCAAAGGTTAAGAGTTTGAAGCGTATTACAGAGTACAAGCCTATCAGTTTATGCAATATGGTTTATAAACTAATTTTTAAGACAATCACAAGATGATTGAGGGGTGTTGTTCTTGATATTATTGATGATTCCCAAACTGTATTCGTGAAAGAACGACTTACACATGAGCAATGACATTTTAGGTATTGAAGCTTTTCACTCTATGCAGACAGGAAGACCACATCTAGACCAAGATTGTATGATGGTAAAGCCTAACATAATGAAAGCTTATAACCTAATTGAATGTTCATATTTGAAATGGATGCTTTTGCGGATGTGTTTCCCGATTGCGGGGAGTGTATTTAATTATACAATGTGTAAGGTCTATGTCTTTCAGGATTTTGATTAATGGGAAACCATTTGGGAGATTTCTACCTACTTAAGGTATCGGAGGGGGGACCCACTTAGTCAATTCCTATTTGTCATCTATTCTAAGGGATAATCGGCACTGATAAATCATACGGTGGATCAGCAATTATGGCAGGGTATCCCTTTTTCTCATAATTCGCTTTTTTTGCCCTATTTATTCTTTGCTGATGATAGTCTTCTATTTCAAGAGGCCATGGTCGAGGGGGTACAAATTTTGTTGGTTGTTTTGGCTTTGTATGAAATGGCGTCAGGGTAGAAAGTGAGTTTACCAAAGTCCTTAGTGTTTTTCTCTAAACATACACCAGAAATAGTCGGGGCAGAGTTGGCTAGCAGATTGGGGATTTCAATTTTTTAAGGGAAAGGGAAGTACCTTGGACTCCCATATTTGATCAATTGAAAGAAAAATGAGATCTTTTCATATCTTCGTGAGAGGATTTCGCAAAAAACTACGGGTTGGAAGGAAAAACTACTGTTCCAGACGAGTAAGGAAACACTAATTAAGTCTGTTTTACAGTCCATCCCGTCTTATGTCATGTCTATTTTTCTAATTCTTAAGACTCTTTGTCATGAGCTTACTACTATTATCCGGCAATTCTAGTGGTCAAGTGGGGAGAAAGAGAGGGGGATTTGTAGGAGGAGGGGGGAGGAATTGTGTAGGAGTAAGTGGGAAGGAGGATTGGGATTCCATGATCTCAGTTTTTAGTTTTTTCACTCCTTGCAAAACAAGGGTGGCATTTGTTAGAGAACCCTGATTCAATTGTGTCTAGATGTTTGCAGGAGAAATATTTCTTGAATTCTGATTTTATGCAGGCATAGCTTGGAGCCCGACCCTCATATGCATGACGGTCAATGTGGGAAGCTTGGGGCCTATTAGATGAGGGGATTAAGTGGAAGGTGGGGAATGGGGAGAGGATTCGGGCGTGGTAATATCTGTGGCCGCATGAGCCTTCACTATGGAAAAATTGGGCTTTAGTGTCACACAATAAATGCCACCGAAAGTTGTTTAAGTATCACGCAAGCTCGAATTTTTTTTTTGTAGTGCTATGTGACCAAAGAAAATAGCAAGGAAAGAAAAAGTGATAAACATAAACACTTATGTTCTTTCCTAGAAGATGGTAGTTTCCACAAACATGCATAAACACTTAAGAAGGTGATAAACCACTACAAGCTCTAGTAAAAAACTAGCCTATGAAAATAAAGAGAACATATCTGGCCGCTGTCTTCATCTTCCACTTCATGGATATCTTCATGGACCAATCATAATATAATTCCTTCAAAAGTAAATTCAATGAAATTCTATTGGGAAAACGTTCAAATATTTCAAGAATCATAAAGAACCCTTATACTTGTAAATATTTACAAAAAAGCCCAAAACAAGAAAATAGCAAAATGGGTCAAAACTGGGTCGACCTGGGAAAATTCGTACCGCCTAAAACCCTAAGAACTTTTCTTCACTCTAGGTGCAGAGAGCTACCTGGGCCCTGTTTGGTCGTGACTTGTGTTGTTACCTATGTGCATGGATTGCCCAAGCACCTGGATTGAGAGCCCTGTCAGGTGGCATAGATCCTAAGACTGAAGCCACTGCCACCGCTACAATACGTGCAGGTGCCTATGAGATGCCGAGCAATCCGGGCATGATGCCCTGCTTGTTGCGACGCTATCCAGAAGTTGCTCCCTTACCGAACTACTAGTGCCGAGAAGTCTCGGAACCTCTCGGCCACATCTCAGCCAAACCCTAGGGTTTTGGTTGGGTTAAAATATGTTTTTCCAAATTCGATTTTTGTAATTTTCACTATTACGTATTTGCCTTCAAGAATCGTCCACCAAGAAACGTAAAGAAGCCTATCTATTACAATATTTCTATAGCTCAAAAAGGTTTACATCGATTCTATTAAAAACGGAAAAAAAAAACTTGCGTAAATAAAAAATAAATCATTACAAACTCTGACACCTTCCCAATGAAAGCGTACATAGATTCTATTACAGAGCTGTGATAGAGAAACACAATGTATATATAAACAGAAAAAATACACGAACATAAAACAAAAAGTATCATTATTTTCTTATTTTAATGTGCAATCCTAATATGCTCCTAGGCTAAAAACCACTTTGATACCAATTGAAGGGATTGATTGTTATCTGGGGTGCAATGAAAGCAAGCACAGGATCGAGATCAAGATAGAATAGAAGAATACCTTTTGGATTTAAAATCCATTTATTAGAATGCGCTTGCGGAGTAGGTTGATAGACCTCCTCTTGAGTTGCGAAGGTTGAGAGATTTCTAGTTCGACTCCTTGGAGCTTTCTACTCCGTCAATTGAAAACAATACCACTCACCAGTTGATATGGACCGGGATAATCAAGAAGTTAAGGAGTTAATTCAAGGACCAATCACAAGAACAAGGAAGATCAAAGAACATGAGGATGAAATGGCAAGAAGAATGATGGCATTTGTTGAAGAATCCATAAATGAAGGATTAGAGTTCAAGAATGAAGCCTTGGAAGATAGTGATAAACCTTGAAAGTTGCTCATGATTCATGTCCTAAGTAGGGAGCAACTACTAGAGCAAGTTGGAGATGCAAAAGTGGAAGAATGGCTAAAAAAAGGACCTATCGTCGACGATAGACCCTGTACCTATCGTCCACGGTAGGTTTTTTGAAAGAATTCTCAAAGGAGCACACAGCCTACCATCACGGTAGGATACCTACCGTCAATGATAGGATGCAGATTTTTTCATAATATGATGTTTTGAACAGTTTCTAGTGTGTTAACTCTATTTCCAGCTTTTAATTAAGGTCCTAAATAGTCCTTTAGTGACCTAAGACCATGGTCAAAGTATGGTAAAGTCCTAAATACTATAAATATCTCATTATTGCCTATTTGTACTAAGTTAGATTACATATGAAATTGAGAGTGTTTGAATTGGGGTTATTGAATTCTTCAAGCCTTTTCCTAACTTTTATTTAGGGTTTGATCTCCCTTACTTATATTTTATTTGAATCCCTTAGATTGGGATGATCCAAGATTTCTACACTTGATCATAATTCTTTTTTCTATAATTTCTACAATCTTGTAGTTATCTTAGATTAGGTCTTCTCTGTAGAGCCCAGTTAGGTAGCGGGTGATCAGCCCCATCATTAGATTGATATATAGGGGAAAGATTAGTCATCACAATTCATGAATTCGTTGTTAGGGGGGTGAGCTAAGGGTGCTTGATTTGGGGTGATAATCAAGTCTTGTTGAAGGCAAAGATCCTTAGGAAGCTTAATTGAAGAATTTCATCCTTGCACATTAAAATTCATATCATTTGGTATCAGAGCTACCTTCAAGTAAACTCAATTTAAGTTTCAATTGCTGAAAAAAATTAAAAAAAAAGTATATGATGATCAAAAAGCAAAATACATGTTGATCATGCAAAACCTCAGATAAAAAATTCATGTCAAAAAAATAGATTGAAAAAGAATGTTAAACGTGAATTTATGTGCAAAATTTGTTATGGATATAAACTCCTATGAGTTAGGGATTGTTTGAAATAAGTTTTACTCAATTTGGAGTTCATGTGATAGATCAATTTGATCAAAAGCTTGAAAGTGTCTAGAAACCAACTCTATTTAAAAATTGTGGATCAATTGGATCATTTATACCAGTTCAAATTGGACAAAAATTTGTGCTTACATTCTCATCGAGTAAGGAATATCTCTAAATTTATGTGACTCGATTTGGATCTACAATTGCGGAGCTATTGCCGATTTAGTCACTGTGTGTCATTATCCCCTGTTTTCTATGAAAATTTTGTTTAGTACTCTTTCCTCTTTGTTTAGCTTAACTTGATTTTGTTTCATTGTTTTTGAACTCTAATTTCTTTCAGTGTTTTGTCTTTTGGGGTGATCAATTATCATTGATTGACTCTAATTGCTTTCGGATTTATTTTATTTTATTTTTTTGAAACTCTTGCACTTCAAGTGTTTGATGAAAATACTCTTTGAATTCCTTTTACCTACCTTAATTAAGTGTTTTGATTTAGATCTATTCTTTAGTGGATTACTTTGGTAGTTATGGCAGAAGGAGTTTGAATGCTTAAAGGATCCTTGTAAGGTGAGATTTGAAAAAGGCAAGAGGGTGAGCCTATCTTTATAAAAGCCGTATAGAGAGTATGCACGAGTGAAAAGAGTGTTCATCACAAGAGAGTATACACTTAGGGAGTGATTATGAGGTCCTTTTTGTTTGTGTTTATCATTAATTTGTAGGTTTAATCATATCTCTGGAAGCTCAATTACCTACACATTACAATGAAGGAACTAGTAAAAGTCTTCATTCCAATTTGTATCCATGAAGATTATCATGCAAGAGCTTCAGCAAATGAGAAAGGAAATGATAGATATGAGAAGGGACATGACCAATCTTTTTATTGAGTATAGAGGTCAAAGAAACATTGGAAGGCATGTCACTCCTCATACTCAAAGGGGTTATGGAAGCTACAATCCTCATGTTCCACAAGAGACACCGGTTCAAAGCACTCACCAATTCTATGATAGTAGTAGACACACCACTCTTAGAGGTGGAAGAAGTAGAGGATTAGGTGGAAGAGGTTATCAAAGACCTCATGAGGAATTTCAAAGGGGTGAAGCATGGCATGAAGATAACCTTGGTGCTGAAGAAGATGGATAACCAAATGGGGGTCAAGAATAATTTGGTGGTCATTATGGTGGTCAACAAGAAGACAAGGCTCTAGAAAAGATCAAATGGAAGGTGCCTAGCTTCCAAGGAGATAGTGAACCAAATGTGTTTCTTGATTGGGAACGAAAAGTGGGAAACCTTTTCAATGTGAGAAACTATAGTGAGCATGTCAAGAATAAATTGGTCATTGCCAAATTTTTGGGTTTTGTGCTTCATTGGTGGGATAAGACTACAATTCATGGAGCTAGAATTGGAGCTCCTATGGTTGAGACACGGACCGAATTGAAGATACTCATAAGACAAAAGTTTATTCTGGAACATTTCTATGGAGAAATGCATTACAAGTTGATGACTCTCAAGCAAGGAACCAAAAGTGTTGAAGAGTATGAGAAAGAGTTGGAGCTATACTTTTTGAGATTGAGCATGGAAGAAGACAAAGATGTATCTATGGCTAGATTTCTAAGTGCACTCAATAGGGGCATAGTTAATCAACTTGAATTGTAACTTTTTTCTATTTATGAGGAGATGTTCCATCTAGCCATTAAGATTGAAAGTCAAAGGAAAATGAGAAGATTCATGAAAACTTTTCTCCCTTCTTCAAGAGGTGTTGCTACTAAACCTCAAGTATCTACTTACAAGGGATGCCCAAAGAAGGATGGTACACCTAAGATGCCTTTCAAGGATAATTCTAAACATAAGGTGGAGGAGAAAGGTAGATTGATTATTAATCCAACCCGATATTTCAAATGTAATGGTATGCAACATATAGCTATCGATTGTCCTACCAAGAGGACTTTGATCTTTCGTGAAGACTTGAATGGTTGGATTGAAAGGATGAAGAGGATTGTCTTGAAGATCTTGTAGATGAAAAGGATATCCATGATGATATTGGAGATATTTCTCTAGAAGCCAAAGAAGATTCCTTGAGTTTGGTGCTATAAGAGCTTGGGCCATACAAGCTATTGAGGAGGAAACAAGTGGTTAAAGGGAGAACATCTTTCATACCAAATGCAAGGTGGAAGGTAGAATTGCTAATCTTATAATAGGTAGTGGTAGTTGCACTAATGTAGCTATTACTTATCTTTTGGGAAAATTGAATTTGCCTACCTTCAAGTATCCTAACCCTTACAAATTACATTGGTTGAATGATAGTGGGGAGGTTAGAGTGTGGAGACAAGTGAAAATCCCTATCTTTATGGGATCATACAATGATGAAGTGGTGTGTGGTGTTGTTCCTATGCAAGAGGGACACCTATTGTTTTGTCGTTCTTGGCAATTTGATAGAAAAAGCCATTCACCATGGAGAGAATAACACTTCCACCTTTGTAAAGGATGGCAAATCCCATACCATGAATCCTTTATCCCCTCAACAAGTTTGTGAAGAGCATAGAAAAATGAGAGAGAAAGAGAGGGTTGAAAATGAAATGAAGAAAATGAGTATGAGTAAGGGCGAAAGAATAGAGAGACAAGCTGTGCGTGAAGAATCATCAAGAGAGGAAAAAGTAAAGGGTGCCAAGAAAATGAGTGATAAAAAGAAAGAGAGTGCTATGAAAGAAAAATGATATTTCTATGCAAAAAGAGTGGGATCATAGAGGCCATTGAAAAAGAAGAATTGGTCTAAACTTTTATACTGTAGGAATACATTTGTTTCTACTAATGATTATTTGTCTTCTTTCTCTAGGGCTATAGTGAAAATAATTGAAGAATTCAAAGATGCTTTCCTCGATGAGATATTTGGTGGACCTTCTCCTTTGAGAGGAATTGAACATCAAATTAATTTGATGCTCAGTGCGGTATTTCCAAATAGGCTGGCATATAGGAGTCCACTCGAAGAGGCCAAGGAGTTGAGAAGACAAGTCGAAGAGTTGCTCTCCAAAGGCTGTGTAAGAGAAAGCTTAAGCCTTTGTGCTGTTCCTGTTTTGTTAGTTCCTAGGAAAGGTGGTATATGGTGCATGTGTATGGATTGTAGAGCCATGAACAACGTTACTATCAATTATAGGCATCCAATTCCTAGAAGAGATGATTAGCTTGATGAGTTGCATTGTTCTCAAATATTTTCAAAGATAGATTTAAAATCGGGTTACCATCAAATTTGCATGAGGGAAGGGGATGAATGGAAAATAGCTTTCAAAACTAATTTTTGTCTATATGAATGGTTAGTCATGCCTTTTGGTTTAAGTAATGCACCTAGCACATTCATGAGACTCCTGCATCATGTTTTGAGAGATTTCATTGGAAAGTTTATTGTAGTCTATTTGGATGACATCTTGATTTATAAGAAAACTTATGAAGATCATTTGAATCATCTCAAACAAATTTTATTGGTTTTGAGAAGTGAGAAACTCTATGCTAACCTTGGAAAATGTGAGTTTTGTTTACAAAAGGTGGCTTTTCTAGGTTATGAGGTGAGTTCTCAAGGACTACAAGTAGATGGGGACAATATGAAAGCTATCATGGAATGACCTTACTCCAAAGAGTGCATTCGAAGTTAGAAGGTTCCACAGTCTAGCAAGTTTCTATAGGAGATTCATCAAGCATTTCAACACTATGCTAGTCCTTTAAAGGATATAATAAAAAAGATGAATAGCTTCAAGTGGGAAGATAAGTAAGAAAAGGCATTCAAGTTGTTGAAGGAAAGGTTGAGTAGTGCACCTCTACTTGAACTACAAAACATTGAAAAGACATTTAAGATTGAGTGTGATGCAAGACAAGTAACCTTTGGCATATTTTAGTGAAAAGTTGACTGGTGCGGCCTTAAACTATGCTACATATGACAAGGAGTTGTATGCACTAGTAAGGACTTTGAAGAATTGGAAACACTACTTGTGGCCCAAGGAGTTTGTTATTCATACCATTCATGAGTCCTTGAAGTAACTCAAGGGACAACAAAAGCTTAATAGGAGACATGCATGTTGGATGGAGTTTATTGAAACATTCCCATATGTCATATGTTACAAGAAAGGTAAAGAAAAATTGTTGCTGATGCTTTTTCTAAGAGGTACACCTCTTCTCTCTACTTTGCAAGCTCAATTAAATGGCTTTGAAATGCTTAAGGTATTGTATGCTGGTGATCATGATTTCAAGGACTTATTTGAGGATTGTTTGATTGTGCCTATTGACAAGTATCTCATACATGATGGTTTTCTTTATAATGAGGGTAGTTATACATTCCTTCTTGTTCTACTAGATTGTTGTTGGTGAAAGAAGCTCATTATGGTGGTTTAATGGGTCATTTTAGCATTGTTAAAACATATGACATATTGCATGAGCATTTCTTTTGGCCTCATATGCAAAAAGATGTTGAAAAGTTTATTTGTAATTGCTTAGAGTGTAAAAAAGCTAAGTCTACATCTTTGCCACATGGTCTTTATACTCCTTTGGAAGTGCCTAAGAAACCTTGGGTTGATATATCTATGGATTTTATTCTTGGTTTGCCTAGATCTCCTAAGGGCATGGATTCCATATTTGTGGTAGTAGATAGGTTTTCTAAGATGGCTCACTTTGCAGCTTGCAAGAAAACTGATGATGCTAGCCATGTTGCAGATCTCTTCTTTACTTGGGTTGTGCGTTTCTATGGTATACCTAAAACTATTATTTTAGATTGTGGCACTAAGTTTCTTAGTTATTTTGGCATGTTTTGTGGAGGAAACTTGGAATTAACTTCTTGTATTCTATAGCTGACCATCTACAAACCGATGGACAGATGGAGATGGTTGATAGAACCATTGGACAACTTCTTGGGGACAACCTTAAGAAAAACTTGAGCCAATGGGAAGAATGTTTACCACATATTAAATTTGCTTACAATGGAGCTTGTCACCCTACTATTTCTTACTCTCCTTTTAAGGATGTTTATAGGTTTAATCCTCTGAATCCATTTGATTTGGTACTTTTACCTATAGATCATAGATTGAGCTTGGATGGAAAGATGAAGGCGGAGTTCGTTTGGGCTATTCATTCCAAAGTCCATGATGCCATTGAAGCTAATAACAAGAAGCTAAGCTAAGGGAAATGTTGGAAGGAAATGTATGATCTTTGAACCCAGCGATTGGGTTTGGGTTCACCTCAAAAAAGAGTGATTTCCTTGTCAAGGAAAGTCTAAGCTTGATGCCCTAGGCGATGGCCTTTTTCAAGTTCTTGAATGCATTAATGATAATACTTATAAGATTGATCTTCTGAGTGATTATAATGTTAGTGCTACTTTCAATATTTATGACTTATCTTTGTTTGATGTAGGTGAATATTTAGGATGAATCTTTTCAAAGGAGGGGCAGATGATATGAATTGGAATGATCAAGAAGCTAAGGAGTTAATTCAGACTAATCACAAGAGCAAAGGCAAGGAAGATCAAAGAACATGAGGATGTATTGGCAAGAGGAATAATGGCATTTGTTGAAGAATCCATAAATTAAGTATTAAAGTTCAAGAATGAAGCCTTTGAAGATGGTGATAAACCTCCCAAGTTTCTCATGATTCATGTCCTAAGGAAGGAGCAACCAATGGAGCAAGTTGAAGGTGCAAAAGTTGAAGAATGGCTGAAAACAGGACCTACCGTCGATGGTAGGCTCTGTACCTGGCATGCACAGTAGGTTTCTTGAACGAATTTGGTAGGGTACTGATTTTTTCCATAATGCAATGTTTTGAACGATTTTAGTATGTTAACTCTATTTCTAGCTTTTAATTAAGGTCCTATATGGTCTTTTAGTGACCTAAGACCATGGTCAAAGTAGGGTTAGGTCCTAAACACTTTAAATCTCATTAAAGCTTAATTTGTACTAAGTTAAATTATATATGAAATTGAGTGTGTTTGAATTAGGGTTCTTGAGTTCTTCAAGCCTTTTCCTACGCTTTTATTAAGGTTTTGATCTTCCTTAGATTTTATTTGAATTACTTGGATTGGAATGATCCAAGAGTTCTACAATTGATCATAATTCCTTTTTCTATGATGTCTACAATCTTGTAGTTGTCTTAGATTAGGTCTTCTCTATAGAGCCCAATTGGGTAGTGGGTAATCAGTCCCATTGTTTGATTGGGATATAGGGGTAAGATAACTCATCACAATTCATGAATTCTTTGTTTGGGGTGAGTTAAGGGTGCTTGATTTAGGGTGATAATCAAGTCTGATAGAAGATAAAGATCCTTGGGAAACTTAATTGAAGAATTTGGTCCTTACACATCAATGTTCATATCACACTTAGTCTTCATAAAAATCCTCAAACCTCACAAAAGTTTGTCTAGTTAAAACAAGAAAATAGAAGAACAAGAGAATAGAAGAAGTTGAAGAGAAAATTCTTCTAGAGACAATTGTTTTAGCTTAGCCAAACATGGAGAATTCCATTGCTAGTGTTGGCCGAAATTCCTTTCCGAATAATGGTTGGGATTTTCGGCTGTATTGGGTTAATATGAGATTACCAGTTCTCTCTTAATTAGGATTAGAAAATGTTAGACAACTAGGTAACTAGATCTCCTATGTGATCTTGGAGAATATTTAGTTAGAAATTTTAATCCTAGTCAAAGCAGGACGCTTCCTAAATAATTCCACCACAAGATAAATTGGAGACTTCTTAGTGATTAAGGATAAGAGGTGGATGGCTATAACCCCAAGGGAGAATCTCTTAGGGTTTTTCGGCCACTGTATGGTCCATGAGCTTGGGCTTTGACTTTTGTCAATTCTAGGTGCTACCTTATTTCCATAAGTCCGATATAATTCATTACAAAAATACTGGGAATTACAGACTGAAGAATCGGTTAGATTGAGCATTTACCGACTGATTAAGTCCATCGTGATTTTTAATTGGTAGCCTGTGACTGATTACATGGTCTGTCGGTAACCTTTACTGATCGAAGTTCACAAGTTACTGACTGAAATATCGGTCGGTAACTTTAATTTTCTCATTTAAAATAATAAATTTAAAAAACAAGCACCAACCGATTTTAAAACTTACTGACCGATTCTTCGGTCGGTAACTGTATTTATTATTTTTTTAATAAATAGTTATTGACCGATTTTCAGTTGGTATTAGTCGGTAAATTTTAAATTTTTTTAACATTTTATTTATAATTATAATAATCCACCTGAAATTAAAACCAACAACAACAAGAAACAACATAAAACGAATACAATCAATGTATATAATCTTATTCCAATACGATAATAACAAAAACGTGTAAAAGTACATAATATATAAATAAAATACGAACCGAAACAAATCTAGCATACATAATATATAAATATCGAATATAAAACAAAATAAGTAATGGAACGAATACTCTAAGTATCAAGTACTACTTAGGTGGAGGTGGGCTAGAGGACGAGGGAGGACCGAGCAGTGGTTGAGGAACGTTCGCGTCATACGTTGGAGGGAAAGGCGGGAACAGAGTGGGAACCGAATCCAACTGCACATCATACTGAGAGACGAACAAGCTCATGAAGTCGACGAACTTGTCATATGCTTGCTGCATGTATCCCCACAACCTCTTCTCCCTCTCGATACAGGTATCGTGGGTAGCCGCAGAAGATATCAACAGAACCCATGACGCGCTGCTGTTGTCTCCCCATCACTTGGCGGTGATGGCTGCATATTGTGAGCCAAAACTATAGATATGGCCCTTGTTGCTGCCACCGGCAGCCTCGAACATCAACTGCTCATCAGTTAATATGGGAAAGTCAGTCTCGATGTGAAGACGCTTGCGTTCAGCTTTAGCTCCTGATATTTCGCCTACAATAAAGACATTAACAAGTTATTATTAAATAATGTACAAAAAAGTAATAAACGATAATATAACATTAAACTAAAAATATTAAATTACTTTGCCCGAAATTCTTCAGATCGCATATCGACCCACTGTTCCTTTTGCTGATAAAGTAGGACGTACAACTCTGATTGTGCAAATACCTCGCCCATTTTTTCCCGCTGCAAAAATTTGAAGGATAAATGAGATTTCAAATACCAAGAAAGTTAAAAAGAACTATAAGTTATAAAAAATATCGTTTTAAGTTAAAGAGATAGAATAATTAAATATGGAAAAGATGTGATTGACTGACACACTCAATGAATGACCTAGACCCGCCGGTGCGCTTGCTGGGCCCCTGGTTACCACGCCCCTATAGACAATTCCTCTGTGCCGCCTCCCGCTTCTTCTTGAAAGCATCTGAGCTCTATACATCATAGAGACTCGTGTACTGTGTAGTATTTATCCATTTAAGCTAATACCCGTCAACTCTTACCTCGTATATCAAGTCCTTGTAACGTAATGAGGCCCGTTTCTCCCAAGCGTCCCATATGGCATGCTCATGCAATGGGTTCCATTGATACATTTTCTACAACACATACTTTGTTAATGAATATAAGCTTATATATTTAACAGTTCCTATAATGATAGTTATTTAAACACTTACCCTGAACTTTGTATACCACAAGTTCTTTATTCTGTTCGGGATCTTCCCAAAACTTGCATGGGCCTCAACAAAGTGCTTTTTCATGATTTCGATAATTGACTTTGCACAAGCCGATTGCTTGCTGAAGCTATGCAAATGTTCAAAAGAAAATAGTGACATTTTAGGTTTAACATTCAAAAGAAAAACCCTAAACCCTGATCAAATCGCAAAACAAAACTTAAGAGTTTAACATTCAAATAGTGGCATTTAAGTTTTGAAAATATTTTGACAGAGTTTCCCCTATAAAATAAATAATTCCTAGGCATAGGAAATAACAACACAGAGAAATTCAATATAAAACAAACTTTTAAGAGTCTGGGCTCCCCCATAAAGTTTGAAGACAACAATTTTATAAGTAAATACAGGTTAATGATCTATTTTGGCTACGTCATGTACTTGTCAGCCATCGGTAAGATAAGAATGCGAGAGCCAACAACACCCTGCATAGGTGGCGTCGGTAGACGTGTTGATGGTGAAGGGATAGGCCTCGATGATGTCCCCACAACAAATGATGAAGAAGGAGTAGTAATGGGCGCTAGAATCGAGTACGATAACTGTGGAAATGGAGTCAACGTCGTCGGAGGTGTAGACGTCCCCGGAGGAATAGAAGCCGATGCTGAAGGTGTACACATCGTGGCCGGAGAAGTAGACATCCCGCAGGAATAGAAGCCGATGCCAAAGGTGTAAACGTCATCGCCAGAGAAGTAAACGTCCTCGGAGGAATAGAAGCATATGCTGAAGGTGTAGACATCGTAGCCCAACTAGTAAACGTCTCTGGGTGAGCCTTCTTCTTCTTACTCCCATGTATCATTTGTAATATAAAAGATAAAACAATTTTAGAAAGTTACTTAAAAAGAAAGTTACTGTAAACTCACGTAAAAGAAAAAGAAACAAACAATACTATTTGAAAGTAAAGTTACTTAAACAAAACTTAAGAGAAAAAACGAACAAGTTACTTAAACAATTTAGTTTTGAATAAAAAAGTTACCAATAAAACAATCTACGTTTCGGAATCGGATTCCGATTGAAACTCTTCCTCTTCATCATTAGACTCACATTCGACCTCTTCTTCATCTTCATTATTGTCATGTTCATCTCCAATGCTATTCCTCCCATGAATCTCTCTATCGATTCTAACTCGCCAGACTCGAGTTCTAATGTCTTGAACATCAACGTCTATCCTTGAAGTCTCATCAATATCAACATCTTTTTGGAATGGAACGTCTACTAGAGGTACCTCTAAAATACGAGGTCTTGATTTTATTACAGCCCCACCAATCGTTTTTTTTTTCGTTTAGTAGTAGAGTATGAGATATAAGTAACTTGTTTACCTGTTGGAATAAAATGAAAGGATCATACCCCCGGCATATTTTCTTTTAATATGCAGCTCCACAAGTTTATATTTATCATGAATCTTGAGACCTCGATGTAAAGACGAATCAAACCAATCACACTTAAAAAACACGAATTTTTGAATTGGTATTCCCGAGAATCCAACCTCAAGGAACTCATTTAAAATCCCAAGATAGTCACCTTTTACATGCACACCACAATTATATGTAAGACTATTGTAACCTTATTATTGTGTATGAAACCTAGACCCGGTAACGAAATACCCATTAAACGATTTCACAAGTTTAGCGGACCCTATGATAAATTCTCAAGGCATTCATACTGCTTGCATTCACTGATTCTTCATCTGAATAAAGGAATGAATATTTGTATAGTTTATACACAATTAAACTTATATTATGGAAATTAATGTAACTTCCAACTCACTTCTTCCTTAAACCACGATGAAAACCCCTCACTAATTCTCGTCTTTATATCACCTTTTGTTAAACTTGGAAAATGCATCCTAAATTCCGTTGTGTGCTTCCCACAAGTAATTAATATATTTAACATATAATGAATCACACAATTTCATTAATAAGTAAATATCTATTATGTAATAAGTTGAGACTAACTTACTTAATATACGGTTCTACTTCATCGCAGTTCAATGGAATATAGTTCATTGCCGCCTTATATTCTTGATCATCCAAAAATCTTGTCATCGACTTTTCGTACGTCCTTCCTTGTCCATTGGAAATTGATAGGACCGACTCTTAAACTTCAGGTGATTCCCTAAGCATTTCTTGGTGGATCTCTTGCCTTGGTTGATACATGAGGTTCAAAGTACTAGCTACAAAATGTGGTAGCCTCTTCAACCAAATAAGCATTGCACATCAATCCCTCAACCCTAGCCTTATTCTTTATTTTCTTCTTTAGATGGTTTAAGTACCTCTCAAATGGATACATCCATCTGTACTAAACAGGACCACATACTCTAGCCTCATACGACAAGTGAACTATTAAATACTCCATGACATTGAAGAATGAAGGAGGAAATATCCTTTCTAACTTGCACAACATCACAACAATATTACTCTCCAATTTACGTATGTGCACCACACTTAATTTAGGAGAACACAAGTCCCTATAAAACATAATTCTACCAAGGCACTCCAGGCCTTGTTGGGAAGTATCTCTTTAAGAGAAATAGGAATCAATCTCTCCAAAAATACGTGGCAATCATGGCTTTACATTCTGGACATTCTCATCTCCTTCAAATCAGCACATCTGCTCAAGTCAGAGGCATATCTATCCAGTAGTTTCAAGTCCTTCACCCACTCAAGTATGACTTTCCTTTGTTCTTTTGTCAAAGTGTAACATGCCTTCAATTTTATAGAACCTTTAGATTTAGTTTGGGCCGATTACAATATCTTTGAACAATATTCTCTAGACTCCACGGTATCTTTCGTCTTCCTTTTTACATCCATAACTGTGTTAAAAACATTATCAAAGATATTCTTCTCATTATGAATGATGTCAAGATTGTGGTGAACTAGAAGAGTACGCCAATGTGGAAGATCCCAAAAGATACTACGCATTTCTACTTGTGAGATTGTCCTCTGCCATCTTCCTTACCCATCTCCGTTCTGTTTTCTGTATTCTTTGGCATGTCATGAACCCTTTCCTACAATTGATCTTCGGTGACATGAGGTGGCGGCCCTGAATGATCTTCTCCTTTCCATTCTTAAAAGACGTTGAATCCCTCCGAAAGGGATGATCCAAAGATCGAAAGCAGTGATGACAATCAAACCAAGATTGTTTTCCCCCACTTTGTAGCCTAAATGACTTTGTTTCTTCCATGTAATAAGGACAAGCCAATACGCTAGCAGTACTCCTACCGGACAACATCTCGTAAGTTGGAAAGTCACTTCAATCCAAGGAAGGGCATCCCTCATTTTAAAGTTATGTTTCTTCGAAATATCATACATGTTAACTCCATGTAACCATAATTGATTCAATTCTTCTATCAACAGTTGCAAGTAAACATCTAACTTATGTTTTGGAATCTGAAGGCCTAGAATAATACATGACAAGACATTACTAGAGTTTTTAAGCACATCCTAGTAGGTAACTTGTACGACATAACGATCACTGGCCAAGAAGAATATTGCTTTCCAAACATCCCAAACGGTGAGAAACCGTCAGTACACAATCCAAGTCTTTCATTCCTAGCTTCGGAAGCAACTCAGGATAAGTACTATTGAAATGCGAAATGCTTCCAAGCTTCTCCATCCTTAGGGTGACTCATCATATCCGATTCATGTACGCTTTCTGAGAGCCATCTCATATGCTCAGTCGTTCTTTGAGAAGCATACACCTCTGCAATCTAGGTGTTAGAGGAAAATAATATATCTTCTCGTACAGAATGTCATTGGACTTCTTCTTCTTCTTATTTTTCTTTCTTCTCATGTAATAGTCATGGCCACAAAAATTACACTGATGTGTTTGGACATCCTCTTTTCAATACAACATACATCCATTAATACATATATCAATCTTTTGCACCGGCATATTCAAATTAGAAACCAATTTTTTTGTTTGGTACCAATCTTCTAACATCTTATTGCTTCGGTGAGTACATCCTTCAAGAACTGTGCTATTTGATCAAAGCACTTTTCAGACATATTGTTCTCTGCCTTATTGTTCAACAACCTCACAATCGCAGACAACTGTGAATACTTTGTACAACCTTTATGCAATGGTGTATCAACCAATTTCATAATGTCATAAAACCGTTGAACCTTAAAATTAGGTGCCTCCTCATAATTATAGTACGCTGCATCAGGTTCAAAATTTGACCTGTAACTAGTTAGTCAAGTTGTTCTTGAGTGTACGAGAGGGATTCCTACTGATAAAGCCTCTCTATTTCTTCTAAATGAGTCTTCGTCTCGGGTTGGGAGATTGAGCTGCAGGCTACAGTAGCAGCATTAGCTGCAGTTCCATTCCTTCAGAACAGGGTTCCCTCTCTTTGGAAGGGGGTTCCATTCCTTCGGAACGGTGAGCTACAGTTCCATTCCTTCGGATGCCTTCGACATCCTCGGAACGGGTTTAACTCAATAACTCAATAGTTACATTAGCTGCAGGAACGGTACTGCCCCTATTCTATTTCCTTAATTGCAACGGCATCAAAAGCACCCTCACAGTAAGTGTTGCTTTCAACATTTCTTGCAACACTATTCCCCAACAATCGGTCGGTAACCCTACGGCGGTTCTCCATATGCAGTCCAATTATAATAATAATCAGGTAAAAACCTTGAGATGCAACTTCACATCATCCTTTTTAAGATACCTTTTGTTCCTGTACTTTACACATGGACATCGTAACTCGTCAGCTATACCAAGACTGTAATTAAGACATCAATTTACAAAAAGCATCACGTCTAGTTGAAACTCACTACTAATCCCAATAACCCTAGGCACAATTCTTCTATACATCCAACTACGATCCTCCTCCATAACTTTACTAAACAAAACACATTCATTTAAAGTTAGAATTCATGACTTATTTAAAGCTTTATGAAATATTTAGAGTTTAAGAGTTTAAAGACTTCCATAATCATTTGAGTGTTACATATATATCAAAATTTTTGAGAGATTAAGATTTTAAGGGTTTTACTTGTAAACTTATAGATTGAGAGTTTTACGTGTAAACTTATAGATTACAAAAACGTTTGTTTAGATTGACTTCTAAAAGAAGAAGTCACTTTTGATACATTGTGATTAGATTACTTCTAAAAGAAGAAGTAATAGTTAACTATTCTCTAATATTTTCAAAAATTTTGACGGAGTATCCTTTGTAAAATAGACATTTTCCTGCCACAATAGCCACTAAAAAGGCAACATTCAAAATAATTTAAAGAGTTGGGGCTTCCCCAAACACACTTTAAATTAAAGAGTCCAGACTTCCTCATAAACAATTTAAATTATAGACTCCGAGCTCCCCCATAATCAATTTCAAGTTTTAAACTTCTATTTACAAAAAATCAACGGTTTACAAAGCATAAGAACGTTAAAAAACTATCAGCTTTGCTTTATTTGCAAACTATCGAGATTAAACCACAAACTTTATTGATTTATAATATGAAGACCAAATAGTCATTTTTAAACCTAAACTTTAAGGACTAAATATGCCACAACTTAGAGATTAAGCGTTTAAGAGCTTTACCTCTCTTGAAAGTAGTAAACTGCGCTTAGTCTTGAAAATGTGCCTGAAACAGAGAATCAAAATCATTATTATTTAATTAAAAGAAAACCAAAGAAGGAGTTAAAAAATTAAATTAAAAGGTTTATGGAGAAAATAGTACAGAACATGTTATCAATGTCAACCGATGATTCACACTGATTATCTCCCTCAAGATAACATCACATTTGGGATTTATTTTTTTAAAAAAAGTTAAAGAAAAGAGAACTATCTCATAACTTAGGCTCTACTTGAATAGGAATTTTAGAAGATGGTAACTATCTCTTAACTTTAACCTCTAATTATGTGCATAGCCATGATTTTGAATAGGAAGTTTACAAGAAGGATTCTAAGTGTTTTTGTATACCTCATATAGTTTAATACACTCTTTGCTATATTATCTAGTACACTATAATTAAACTACAATTCATGAAAACAAGTGATTACTTAAATCCATTATTTCTTGGTAGCTTACTAGGAGAAAGTATCCTCTAATAGGACAATAATGGTTCTAATTTTTCTCTTTGACAACTCCAACGGGGATAGCCATTGGAATTGCAATATCAAAAAGCTACATTGAGTATAGCCCCAAAGCCCTCATTGTTTAGCATTACCTAAAATCAGCATCAACAAGAATCTTTATTTACATGGCTTCGGTTGATTTTCTTGTTGCTGATTTCATGAACCCAAAGTTACTAAGCAAGTTCAAACTCTAACTTGTAACCAATTTGGCACTTCTTTTGGGTGCTTTTTACATATCATCTTTGGCTAAGTGGGCTGGCTCATAACTTGGTATTTTTTTGCCTTTTTCCCTTAAGATAGATTAATTGTTTTTGCTATTCCATTTTTTTTAATGTATCATAATATTGTGAGGAAGATTTGGCATCTACATTACTATAACACATATGGATCAGTTAAGGATCTACTCTCCATTTTTTTTTACTTTCTTTACAACAAATGAAGAAGTTCCTTTAAAAAATTTAAAAAATTAATCTAACATTTTTAATTTTAAAAGCATCAACAAGTAGAAGCAGTGTCGGAAAGCACCTCTAAAGTAGTTTGTCAAATTTAAATTTTCTAAACTTGTCTGATTCCATATAGCAACATACCTTATATATAAAGATGAAATCCCATGATTTCAATATCTTTTAGTAAAGATTACATGTATGCTCTATCTATCAATCATGTATATATGAATATATATATATATTTAAAGGACAAAATTGATATGGGCTCTCTCCCTCTCCCCATAAGAAAATTAAAATTCCCTTTTAACATATATTTGACCAACAAAATAAAGTCATGATTTTGTGTATCATCTTCAATTTTTTCATATAGTACTCCTAAAATTTTAGGTATTTATATGATATGTTCCTCAAAATATATTTTCTATCATTATGGTTCCTAAACAATATATAAGAATTTAATAAGATCCTTTAAACGTCAAACACTTAACCTCTGTAAAAAAAATAATAAGTCATTCATTCCAAACAAAACATATATGAGGTATAATTTGGGAAGAAATAAATGCTACTCTCCACCCTAAAATCATACCTTACGCACGTGTTTCTATTGGAAGTTGAGAGACTATAACAAGAGAATTGGTTGAATTTTACATAAATGATGTTGCTTCTCATCACAAAATCATACATTACGTGTGTTTCTATCAGAAGTTGAGAGACTATAAAAAGAGAATTGGTTGGATTTTTCAAAAAAAAAAAAAAAATCAATGTTGCTCCCCCTCCCAAAATCATACTCCATACCTCATGCATGTTTCAAGGAAGTTTTATTTTGAGATTTTTGTCAAACTTTTGTAAAAGTGGAATTATTTATAAGGGAAGATGTTGGTCACAAAATGGAGATTTGAAATCCTATTTGATCTCACACTATATAACGAACAAGAGAATTAATTGGATTTTGCCAAAGATAGAGCAGACAAAATGATCATTCATATACCCAACGTAAAAAAAACCAAAAAAAGATCATTCATATGCACTTTTCAAATATCCAATATAGAAAAAAATGGTGAACAAAATGGACAAAAAGCTGTACAATTACAATGCCAAGAGGAAGAAATACAAATTATTACCTACAAAATACAAAAACAAAAAATTATTACTTACATACAAACTAATTGTGGAAATCCTAATTTGAACCTAAGAAAATGTTTCATAGAAGAGAGCAAAATGGAAAAAAAAATCTGATTCCAAGAATAAAAAAAAAAAAAAAAAGAACTGAGATCCTTTACTGTAAGAAAAAGGAAAAACGAAAAAAAAACTTACAGGCAAAGTGCAACAGTGATGGCAACGTGAACGGTGACCAGCAAGTGAACGATGACGTCGGCAGGAGAGGCGGACAGAACCTGCAAAATGGAAAAATTGAAAAAAAAAGGAGAGGATTAAGAAGAGAGAGAGAGAGAGAGAGAGAGAGAGAGAGAGAGAGAGAGAGAGAGAAGAGGGCATACTTGACTGTGTGGCAGTGACGATTGACAACGTGAGGGAGGTTGCGAGGTTACAAGAGAGAGAGGAGGGAAGCAGAGGGAATGAGAGGGAGGGGAAGGGTTTCTGGGAGTGGGGGGCTGGGGTTTTTATCTGATATTTTTTTTTTAAAATTAAACTTTACTGACCGATTAGCGACGACAAGGTCGATCGGTAGCCTGTTTAATTGGAGTTACCGATCGAATTAGTCCCAATCAGTCGGTAACTTTACTTAATTAATGACGGATTACCATTCAGTCGGTATTCAATAGGTAACTAAATAAAGTTACCGATGTGTCTTAAATGAAACAGGAATGGGATCCTACAGCTACAGTGCAAGGCAAGTGGACCTTACACTTGTAGAAATGTGTTCACCCCGAGTGTCGATCTTCTCGAGGATGGCAAGACTCAATTACTCAATTGTTCATCCCATGTTTAGCATTAATAGTTTGGTGGAAATGATCGTGAGCTAATAAATTAGAAAAATAAGCATCAACTAGCAAAAAGAAGACAAATATAAAACGGAAGTTCAGATCTTGGGATCCCCCTAACCTTGTTACTATTTCAATTAACATGAATTAATGAAAATTGTAGTTGCCTTAGTGAATTAGGTCATCACACTTGTTGTTGGGCAATCCTTATCTCTAGGTGAAAGCCTCTCTATTCTCCATAACTTTTGGACGGGAATCTCTTCTCTCCCTAACAAGTTATGAATGTACTAAATCCAGGTGATTATTAACCTAAGAGTGTATTAACTATCTCTAGTTCAATACCCCAATTAATCCCCAAATTGAAAGCCCTTGGGTGTTCTTCCTTTCTCAATTCCGAACACCCGTATGATTAATTCAAGTTCATGGAACTTAAATTATACATAAATAATCAATTGAAGAACACTTCCAATTTCATAAAATTCAAGTCAATTTCATAATTCCCATAAGTTAGGGTTTAACACTTGAATCCAAACAAGCTAATTACTCACAATTCATTGTATGAAATTGAAATTAAACATAAATTAATCTAATAGAGCAGGAAAAGAAATACTTAGGCGTAGAAATTAAAGCCGAATTTTGTCCCTGAACCGTGCCTGAGCTCGTCTCTCGAGTTGCTCCCGCGAAGTTGGAATCCACTGTGTTGATCTTCGATTTCATTTGTAATCACTCAATCTTTGTTCTCTAATCTAATGTCTACCTAATTGAGGTGAGAATTGGGGGAAATTTATCAAAGAAAATCACCTTAATTCGCCTCCTAAAGACGTAGCTATGATACTCTAAAAACTAGGATGTGAATAATAAAATAAATAATGCTGAAAAACTAAGGTGTGAATAGCCATTCTCGGGACCTACCGTGCGCAGTACGTCTCTTTTTCCAGTTATAATGTGATGTCTAGAACTTATAGCAGCCGGTAGGGGGAGCCTACTGTGCGCGGTAGGCTCTGTCTTCCTCTCCTTTTGTTGCCAAGGGCCTATCGCGGCTTGTCGAGAGCGGTAGGCTACTGCCTACACTGTTTGCATCATTTTCCCGTCGTTTTCACTCAGTTTCAAACCATTTTTGTCCGTTCTTTGTTGTACTTCATTCGGCAAGCACCTATGACACAAATGGAAGATATTAGGCTAAAATATATACTTTATACCTCAAAATCACCAAAAAATGAAGAAATTAACATACAAAATAATAGCCAAAATCATGCCTATTAAATATCCCACACTTGAGTGTTGCTTGTCCTCAAGTAACAGAACTAAACGAAAGGAACGAAAAAGTTAAAAAAAACTTTTGTTTTTTTAAAATAAGGAGTTCATGAAAAATGGAAAATACACTGGCCTTAAGTAATTTAGAAAAGGGAAGACAAAAGATATGAAGAACATCAATACCAAAGAAGATAACATTAAAACAAATAAAAAGAAAATGAAACTAAAAACGAACAATGTCGCTTCAACTGAATCTTCAACAACTCAACCACTAAGACAAAATGGAAGCACGAGCATAAGGTACACTTTTTCCACCATACTCACAAATAAACACTACATGCCAATGGTGTGTGTGTTTTGCTCATGTTGTTTACATAGAAACTAAGAAATGCTGAGTAATTAGCAAAATAAAATTCTTCAAAAGACAATACACAATAATTCCATATTTCTCTGGTTCTCATTATTCCAAGTCTTATCCTAATTCATTCCCGCATCAGGTAGGAATTTTCGGCTTGTAACGTCGGGCTTTGGACATAGAAGGTAACAAACGAAGGTAACAGGAAACAAGAACAAATAAGACATAGCCAACACAACTGAAAGGACAAAAATGGCAAAATTAAGGAATAACATTCCAGCTGCCGTTTGCTCTTCTCACTCTCCCTTGAATAACCTATCATTTCCCTAGCATATCTTACCAACACTTTTGCAATATTCAACTCTTTTAACAAGAGAGAAAGAACAAATGTCATTTATTACTTTCACCACCACAATATACACAAGAATGAAAGCACAATTTTTTTCTTTGCTTTTTTCCTTTTTTTTTCTTATTTTTTTTTCATAAACAAAACAAAACAACTCTTATCTCTTTTTTTTCTCAACAATTTGTATCAAAAAGTAAAATACCTAAACTACCCCTCTTTTTGCAGCATTTTTTTTCTTTTTTTCCCTCTTTCACCCCCACAATCATCTATTACTTTCACTTAAAACAACTAGCATGCTTCCAACGTTGGCTCCACGAAATGAGGTTAAATTTTGTGTGAGTTTAAAAAGACGAAGAACAGAAGGGAGTAAGACCTTGGCATGAAGGCACAAATAAGGGAGCTAGGGGTTAATTTCACATAAGGATAGGCAAATTAAAAGCTCAAACGATACAATGAAGGTCTAAGACCATCATTTACAAGCTTAACTCAAACTAGGACTTTTCACTTCGAAGAATAGAGAAAGCACAAGTCTGCATGCATGAATTCCAATGGACTCTCATGAAGCTAATTTCTTAGAATTCCTAGGTTTCTACTACTAACAACACTCACATGTGCAAGAAAACCATCAGCACATATGAATATTGTGCAAATAAGGTTTTCCAAATTCCCAAGTGCTATGCCCTTTTGAAAAAATCCCAACAGTCTAGTGATCTAGCATTCTACTCAAAGTGGCAAAGAGAAAGGTCAAGGAAAATCTTTTTTGGTTTTTTCCAAATAAAAGATAACGAAGACTAAGAATTTTTTTTGAAGTTTTTTTTTTGGATTTTTCATAAGGAAAACGAAGAAGGACAGTAAAAAGACAAAAAGATAGAATTACCCTCCACTTTTAAAACCACAATGTCCTCAATGTGGAGGACAAAACCACACAATTCAAATAAAAACACACGTGGGAGGCACTCTCTTAGATAATAAAGTAATCAAACACACGGGAAACCATCCCCACACAAACAGATAAAGGAAAAAATAGATGGGAGACACTCTTACATTTCAGAAAACAATAAGGCATAAAGGAAGCTATCCCGACACAACCAATTAAAGAAAAGAACAAGAACTATCAACAAAACAAAACGCCACTAACTAAAACAAGACAAAAGAAGAAAAGAGTTGAAAAGTTAAGAGAGGTTATCCTGTTGGAAGAATTCTGTTATGTTCAATTTAGCTCCCTCTCCACTTTGGACCGACCTAGCGTTAGTCGTCCTCCTATGGTATAGAATACGCCCACAGCCATCCTCCCTATGAATTCTTACAATAGTGAAGTTAAAACGATCAAAACAATTCAACTTAGAACAAAAGTGAAAACTGAATAAATTAAATAATCAATTACAGTTACAACACGTTCTCACAGCCAAGATTACTAGTCAGTGAGAACGAGAGACTCTTCATGGAGAGTTCCTATATCCTTATCGAAGTACGGTTTAAGGCACTGGCAGTTTACCTTGAACGTGCCTTGTGTAGGGTGCGTTACCTCAATGGTACTGTATGGAAAAACTCTCCTTACAGTGAATGGTTCGGACTACCTAGATTTGAGCTTCCCAGGAAAGAGGCGAAGGCGGGATTCGTAGAGCAACACAAAATATCCTTCCTTGAATTCTTTCTTCACTAGATGTTTGTCATGCCGTCTCGTCATTTTCTCTTTATACAGCTTTGAATTCTCGTATGCTTGCAACTGTCACTCATCAAGTTCATTTAACTAGAGCAATCTTTGTTTACTTGCATGAACGTAGTCAAAGTTAACTAAATTAATCATCCAATGAGCATTATGCTGCTTTTTTACTGGTAAATGACATGCTTTCCCATACAAAAGGTGGAATGAAGTACGTCCAATTGGAGTCTTATAAGCTGTTTCTATAAGCCCACAAAGCATCATCCACTTAATACTCCAATCCTTATGAGTACTATAAACTATCTTTTCAAAGATGCGTTTAATTTCCCTGTTTACAACTTCTACTTGCCCACTAGTTTGAGAGTGATAGGGGGTAACTAGTTTATGGGTCACATCTAACCTCTTAAACGCTTTCTCTAGTTGTTGGTTACAAAAATGAGTACCCTGTCACTTATAATGGCTCGAGGGACACCAAAACGAGAAAACAATCTCTTTAAGAATTTAACCACAACTCTGGCATCGTTTTGTGGGTAAAGCCTGAGCTTTGACCCATCTAGACACGTACTCTACAGCTACAAAAATATATTGATTTCCAAAATAATTCAAGATCGACCCCATAAAATCAATACCCCAACAATCAAAAACTTCACAAACGTGAAAAGTAGCCATGGCATAGCATTTCGTTTGGAGATGTTACTTATCCGCTGACAGTTGTCACATTCCAAAATGTACCTTTTCGCATCCTCGAAAAGAGTCGACTAGTAAAAACCCAACTCGAGTACCTTGTGTGCAGTTCTATTGACTTGATAATGTCTGCCGGCTGGACTGTTATGGCAATGCTTCATAATCTCCTCTGTTTCAGGGTGAGCCACACACTGTCTTGTTATCTGTTAGCACATTACCGGAAGAGACAAGGGTCCTTAAAAATAATATTTCAGGTCTGCAAGGAATTTCTTCCTTTTCAGGTGGATACTTGTAAGCACAACATTTGAAACCAAATAGTTGATGATATCAGCATACCACGATAAATTATTAATGACAGTTTTACATAAAAGGAGTTGTTCATCCAAAAACGTGTCGTCGATTTATTCCTTGTCCAGCGGGTCTAAATTGGGATTCTCCAGTCTAGAAAGATGATCAGCCGCCAAATTCTCCGATCCCTTCTTGTCCTTGATCTCTAAGTCGAGTTCTTTCGACAGTATTAAGTAAGGGCAAAATTTATCAAACACGAATACTATTGTAAGCAATTCCTTTTCAGTTGTTGTATAATTCTCCTGAGCGTCCATGAGGGTTTTGCTTGCTTAGTGCATCGGTTGCAAAGACTTACCCTTTCTTTGACCTAACACAACACCTATGGCATAATCACTGGCATCACAAATAATTTCAAAGGGAATAGACCAATCTGGAGAAACTGAAATAGGAGACTTACTCAACTTTTCTTTAATCAAATTAAAAGCAGCAAGACAATTATCATAAAAAATAAAAGGCCTATCGTTCTCAAGCAATTCAGTAAGAGGCTTAGTAATTTTAGAAAAAAACCCTTAATAAATCTCCTATAAAAACCTGAATGACCTAAGAAACTCCTAATCGCCTTCACAGAAGAAGGCAGAGGCAACCTTTCAATCCTCTCAAGTTTAGCCCTATCAACTTCAATACCACTCTCAAAAATCTTATGGCTAAGAACTATCCCTTCTTGAACTATAAAGTGGCATTTCTCCCAATTTAAAACAAGGTGAGTTTTCTCACATCGTTTTAACACTCTCTCTAAATTAAGCAGGTAAGCATCAAAAGAACTATGAAAATAGAGAAATCATCCATAAACACTTCCATGATATCCTCCACCAAACCCTTAAAGATGGCAATCATACAACGTTGAAACGTACTTGGAGCATTGCACAAACTGAAAGGCATATGCCTGTAAGCGAAAGTTCTGTATGGGCATATAAATGTAATTTTCTCCTAATCCTCTGGGGCGGTGAGAATTTGGAAATAACTAGAGAGGCCGTCGAGGAAACAGTAAAAAAGATGGCCCGCTAACTGCTCTAACATCTGGTCGATGAAAGGAAGTGGGAAATGATCTTTTCGGATTGCCTCATTTAATTTCCTGTAGTCAATGTATACCCGCCATCTGGTGATTATTTGTGTCGGGATCAATTCATTTTTCTCGTTCGCAACCACCGTCTTTCCGTCCTTCTTCGGCACCACCTGTACCGGACTCACCCAGATGGTGCCCAAGATTGGGTAAATGATTCCAGTACTAACAACTTGATCACCTTCTTTTTTCACCACTTATTGTATATTTGGATTCAGAAACCTTTGTGGTCGGATCACTAGCTTTGAACCCTCCTCCAGTCGAATCTTGCAGGTGCTGCAGGACGGACTTATCCCTTGTATGTCGGCTATCTTCCAAGCGATTGCTTTCTTATATTTTTGTAAAGTTCTCAGCAGAGCTCATTTCTGGGGCCGAGTAAACTTTGAAGAAATGATTACCGGTAGTGTAGATTTCTTTCTAAAGAAAGCATACTCTAGGTAGTTCCAGTAACGGTTTCAGCTCTAGTTTTGGGGGTTCTTTGAATGAGGATTTGGGAGAAGGCTGCAAGACGCTTAAGACCCTCTTGTACGGTCGTGACTCTTTCCACCTCTGCTTCATCCAATTTGTCCGTTAAAACTCGAATTTCCCTGAATCTACCTCACCTTTATGATCCTGTTGCAAAGCTATCAGTAGCGCATCTTCTTGAACAAATTCCTGCACATGAGTAGAGATATCAATAAGATCCATCATAAAGAATGTGTCATCCTGATCCCTAAATTTACACATAGCATCAGGAAGTCTCAAAATGATTTCCTCCTCTCCTACTCTAAGAGTTAATTTCCCTTCCCCCACATTGATAAGGGCCTTAGTAGTGGCGAGGAAAGGACAACCTAATACGAGCGGGACTTCAGTGTCTCCACTCACACTATGATCACGAAATCGACTAGAAAAACTAAATCCCCTACTTGTACTAGAACTTTCTCTGTGATACCCCTAGGATACTTAGTGGACCTGTTTGCCAATTGAATGCTCATCCTAGTTGGTCTAGGTCTCCCACTCCCAGTTTGCAAAAAAAATCATAAGGCATAACATTAATACTGGCACCTAAATCAACTAAAGCTCTAGATACTGTTATACCACCTAAAGTGCAAGGGATAGTAAAAATCCCTACGTCATTTAGTTTTTTGGTAGTTTCTGGTTAGGGTTGAATGTAGCCGAGCATTCTCCATTCAGCACAACTGCAGAGATGTCCTCCAATCTTGTCCTCCCCGATATGGCTTCCTTCAAGAACTTTGCATAGCTCAGCATCTGCATTAAAACATCGATCAACGGTAAGTTAATGTGTAATTATTTAAAGATTTCCATGAATATATGGTATTGTTCATCCTGCTTCGCTTTAAGCACTCTCCGTGGGAATGGAATAGGAGGTCTGTATGGTGGATGTGAGGTTTTCTCCACTTCCTTCTGCTTTCTTTTCTCTTCCTCAGGAGGGATGGGTTTTACTGGTGCCTGGGAAGTCTTCTCCGTCTTGTTCGCAATGGTGGGAGGTGGTTCAACTAATTCTCTTCCACTTCTCAGAGTGATTGCATTCATTTGCTCTTCTGATTTTCCTTTAAATTGCTCTGTGGACCACCAATCGGCTTCTCATGAATCAGCCGTGTTAATTCGCTGAATCGACTGCTGATATGGATTTTGGTGCAAACATCATTCTCTCTGCCCCTTGTTCTAATACTGTCGCCAATCGGACTTCCATGGCGTCATCGGATTCTATTCTCTCATTTCTAAAACTTGAAATTAAAGGACCATAATCGACACAGGTCCAGACATAATAACCAAGAATTCCAACCTCCTTACCATAAACACCTGAAGACAAGAATAACAACAGTGATAAAAGAACCAAAAAGTTAAGATGAAATGAAAATAAAAAGACTATACAAACAAAAGGAGAAGGAATATACAAATGGAAGAAGAGGAAAACAAACTGAAAATTTTCAACTAAGAACCAAGTCAACTTACAATTTACAAAGACAAAACTAAACAAAGTGAACCAAAAGAGAGAATTGCAAAGGATGAAAAGTAATAAAAGTAGAAAAGTATCACCAAAGAATAATATTTCATTAAACTTGTCATGCTCCCCGATAATAGTGCCAGAAACTTGATGTGTCCTAAATGAAACGGGAATGGAATCCTACAGCTACAGTGCAAGGCAAATGGACTTCACCCCGAGTGTCGATCTTCTCGAGAATGGCAAGACTCAATTACTCAATCGTTCATCTAATGTTTAGACTTAATAGTGTGGTGGAAATGATCACGAGCTAACAAATTAACAAACATAAGTGTCAACTAGTAAAAAGAAGACAAATATAAAACAGGAGTTTAGATCTCAGGACCCCCTAACCTTGTTATTGTTTGAATTAGCAGGAATTAATGAAAATTGTAGTTGCCTTAGTGAATTGGGTCATCACACTCGTTGTTGGGCAATTCCTATCTCTTGGCGAAAGCCACTCTATTCTCTATAACTTTTAGATGAGAATCTCTTCTCTCCTTAACAAGTTATGAATGCATTACACCCAGGTGATTATTTTCTTAAGAGTGTATTAACTATCTATAGTTCAATACCCCAATTAATTCCCAAATTAAAAGCCCTCGGATGTTCTTCCTTTCTCAATTTCAAACACCCGTGCAATTAATTCAAGTTCATGACACTTAAATTGTATATAAATAATCAATTGAAGAATAATTAAAAAAGAAGCAACATTCAATTTCATAAAATTCAAGTCAATTTCATAATTTCCAAAAGATAGGGTTCAACCCTTGAATCCAAACAAGCTAATTACTCACAATTCATTGTATGAAATTGAAATTAAATATAAATTAATATAATATAGAAGGAAAAGAAATGCTTAACCGTAGAAATTGAAGCCAAATTGCGTTCCCGAATCGTGCCCAAGCTCGTCTCTCGAGTTGCTCTCGCAAAGCTCGAATCCGTTATTTTGATCTTCAATTTCACCTGCAATAACATAATCCTTGTTCTCTAATCTAATGTCTACCTAATTGAGGTGAGAATTGGGGGAAATTTGTCACAGAAAATTGCCCCAATTCGCCTCCTAAAGACCTATCTACGCTACTCTAAAAAGCTAAACTGTGAATAATGAAATGAATAATGCTGAAAAAACTCTAAAAAATAATTAAGTATAGCCATTCTTTGGACCTACTGGCGTAGATAGGTCTCTGTTCCAGTTGCGTTATGATGTCCGGGACCTACCTGGCCGGTAGGGGGACACAGTGGGCTCCTTTCTTCCTCTTCTACGCTACTCCTTTCTTCCTTCTATATTAATATAATATAGAAGGAAAAGAAATGCTTAAGCGTAGAAATTGAAGCCGAATTGCGTTCCCGAATCGTGCCCAAGCTCGTCTCTCGAGTTGCTCTCGCAAAGCTCGAATCCGTTATTTTGATCTTCAATTTCACCTGCAATAACATAATCCTTGTTCTCTAATCTAATGTCTACTTAATTGAGGTGAGAATTGGGGGAAATTTGTCACAGAAAATTGCCCCAATTCGCCTCCTAAAGACCTATCTACGCTACTCTAAAAAGCTAAACTGTGAATAATGAAATGAATAATGCTGAAAAAACTCTAAAAAATAATTAAGTATAGCCATTCTTTGGACCTACTGGCGTAGATAGGTCTCTGTTCCAGTTGCGTTATGATGTCCGGGACCTACCTGGCCGGTAGGGGGACACAGTGGGCTCCTTTCTTCCTCTTCTTTGGTTGCCAAGGGCCTACCACGGCCGGTAGGGTGGCCTATCATCGGCGATAGGATGCTTCCTACACCGTTTTGCATTTTTTCCATGTTTTCGCTTTGTTTCAAGCCCTTTTTGTCCATTCTTTGTTGTACTTCATTCAACAAGCACTTATGACACAAATGGGAGATATTAGGCTAAAATATATACGCTATACCTTAAAATCACTGAAAAATGATGAAATTAACATACAAAATAATAGCCACATTAATACGTATCAGTTACTGACCGTATAGAGTCGGTTGGTAAATTCGGTCGCTAAAACCATGTTTTCTGGTAGTGATTAATTGGTGCGATTTTTGATTATTTAATTAAAACCCATTATAAATCTAATAAATTTAATTGCATAACCCAATTTACTTAAATAAATTACTAGGGTCAATAAAATTAAATAAATTAATCTTTTCTTTATTAATTACCTTGCTCTTTATTTAATAAATAAATACTATAAGCATAATTAATAAATATTTCTTAATTTATTCTCATTGCTTTTGTGATGTGTTTAAAAAATAATCACTATTGCTTCATGAGCTACGTAGGGGACCAAAAGTCGATTTGTATCTTGACTCGTAAAATGACCAAAATGCCCTTGATATAAATAGCAACATTTCTTATTTTAAAACATTTATATTTATCACCTTATGGGAACATTGACCCCAAGTTCAAAACTGCAAAAAGAGTGTATGTCCCCTAAAAGTCTGAAAAAACTAAAATGCTCTTCTATATTTACACCCATCATTGTATAGGATAAAGTGTATTCTCACCTTCCTCAAGACATCTCTCATCCTTAGACCACTAGTCATATAATCCAAGCTCTAATATATTTATGCTTTATCTGGGACAACCTTTAAGCAAAAATATAACAGTCTTATATGCCAAGGCCTTGGACTTAAGATTATCATGGACAATCACAGGGGGGTGATTCTCATAGAAGCAAATATACAAGTCCATCTTAACTAACTAAGTTTATACCCAACATACAAATTACATCGGTTGCATGCATAGAGACCTTCACCCATAGTATATCTAAGTAGACAAGCCCTAGCTTCACTAGACTACCAACTCATATAAATTGCCATAAGGTAATGCCCCATGCTATAGCAAGTGAAGACTTTAGTTTCTTTCCTTTATAGTACGTTTATAGAAACTAACATCATTGGCTCTAGTTCTATATGTACTCAAAGTATACTTGCATAATTAGTCATGTGAAAGACACTCATGTAGCTAAGGTAAAGTCATCCCATTTAGGAAACTATTATGCAATGATCTTTACTTGAAAGAATGTCCAACTCTATCAAATGGTCAAGAACATAACATTAAAGTTTTATTACTTGTAACTTAAATAACCATAGTCTGCACCTTACTGTGAAGCCATAACCCCTCACATGGACTATTTCTTTAATTTACATGGACCTTATATAAGTAAATATGCATGTCAAATTGAAAATGCTGATTTAACAATAAATCCATTTTATTATATTTTGTAAATATAACATAGTCTTTTTCGACATAATTCCAACATTGGGAAGTGAATTAGTGTACCATACATAAGTAGCTCCCCTGCGTGATAAGAGAAATAACAATATGTGAAACTCACTGTCCCTAGCCTGTCACAGTGAGTCTTGAATCTGCCAATATGCTCCATGGTGGATTTGACATCATCTTCTATGAAGGTGGTGAAATCTTGAACTTAGTAACCCTTGGGTAGTGTGGTGATGTTGTCAATCCACTTTGGATATAGCTTAAGTAACTACTTTGGTAAAATCCTGTGTCTTTAAAACCGAATTGCCTCTATAATGGATCGGCAATGACTCTTGAGTCCACCTACTGTGGATAATTTGAGCTCGTAGGGTGTATATAGTAGCTAAATGAGCAACTTGATCGGTTGGTAAGCTAAGAGTGGCCTGATTTCCAGTTAGTGGGAAGTATGCTAGAAACTTGCCGTGGAAGATACCCCTACAGCGTGGCTTGCAAGGACTTGAAATATTTTTGGCATTGTAGGAAAGATACCAAATGGAATATATGAAGGTGGCACTTGATTACTTGTGGGGATTTATATTTGTAGGCCATCTGCGAACTGGGTTGTAACATGCCAATCTATCTTTGTGTAGATCATCGCTGGGATTGATGTTTAAAGATGCAACACATATAGTTGTGGAAATTCTCTATTAGAAATTGGTATTGCCTAGCTAAATAGGTTGACTGTGTATCAACTTGACCTATAAGGGAATTGGTTCTTTGAAGTAGTTCCCGAAGTTTCTCCTGCTTGATTCTTTCGATCAACTGTAACATTACCATTAGAAAGTTTAGAAGAAGAAACCTATGACTCCCAGCCAGGGAAAACTTGCTGCTCGCCGCGAAGAGAAGTTGTTGCTGCCTACCCTGTAGAGCTTGTATCTTAATCTGAAGTATTGGCTTGAAGACCGTATCCATTTGTTGGATGAAATTATTCATTATCTCTCCTATACTCACATTGGCCTATTGTCTCAGAAAGGTTAGAGAAGTGGGAACTGCTAAGGAAGTAGATCTTGGAGATTGGTCGTTTTGATCATGCAAACTTTCTTCCATGATACTTGCTTTCTGGTCCGTAAGCACATTTAATGATAACCGAATTGGAACCACTGGGCGTGCCAATTAAGTGTTGTACCAGAATTTCTAGATAGACCTCGGTTTGCACAATCTTAACTAGAATGGTGTAGCATAGTATATGCTTAAAGATGTCTTGAACCTGCAAGTTAAGTTCTTAACAAAAGAACTAGCTTAAGGACATCTATGACTCTATAGGAAGAGAGGACTAGCCTTGCATATAAGTTTCGAGCCTTCTTGGGGAGAGAAAATGAAGAAATAAAGGAAAGCTGTAAAGAAAGCTATAATCGACAAAAATTTTAAAGTAAAGATGGAATTGTATTTAGGAAATGAAGAACATAATGGCTAAAATAAGTAAAAACTAAATGAAAAGCTGAAAAAGACAATGATATGTTGTGTTTGGTTTGATGTGTCCTTTGTCTTCAGCTTGTCATTGGTTTAGCCGTTTGTCACTTCTTAACTTACTTCAACAGTCTCCACCTTTCTCTCCACATTTTGGAGTGGCCAGCAAGGCACGGAAAGTGTGTTGAGATTAATCCCACCTTAAAAAGTTCTTGCAAGAATATAGAATTTTGGTTCAGTCTGTTCCCATACTCTTAACTCGTTTGGGCTGACTTCTCGCGACTCTTGTAGGCAGTTACTTAGGTCACTTCGAGGCATATCCTGCAAGCTTGTATGCCCTTGAGGTTTGGCGACCCTATATTTTTGCTAGCTCAAGGGTTTCTTGTTGCTAGCTGACTTAAGCTCCTCAGCTCACTAAGTCATGCAATTTTGTGTGTCAATACTTATTAGTAAAAAATTTAAAAGAAAATATTAAGGGGGGCATAAAAGTTATTTGGACTCATTTGCATCGAATGCACACATCATACATGACATGCACACACACATTTGTATGTGTGTTAATGCGCACATAGAAACACACACGTAGGTACAAGGTGTGTGTGCGCGTGTCGTGCATGACATATGCATGTGTAGAACGCAAATGGATAAAATGAATCCTATAAAAGCTTTTGTGAATGCCTGCATTGAATGATATCAATTTTAAGGTGAAACAAATTTATAATATGTAGATCGGAAACTTATACACAAACAATTATAACTTTTTATTTGCACATATGGTTATATTTAAAGATCAAGTAGTTGATCGAATAAAACTAAGAAACTTATTAAATGATCATTAATAAGATAAACGAGAAAATCAAGGGATGTTAGAAAAGTAATTTCTACCCATTTGCATTCTACACGCTTGCACGTGTCATGCATGACACAGACACATTATACATAGTATATCTTTATATGTGCGAGTGTGCGTGGTCTTGGCATTCTATAGACGACATTCTACACACATGTATAGTGTGTATGTGTGTGCGTGCGTGTGTGCATCACACGTGCATGCACATAGAATGCAAATGAATCCCACAAAAAAACTTCATGGAATGTCCTCGCTAAATGATATTAATATTTTTAAATGTCTAATAAGTTTATAATATGCTGATCTCTAACTTATGCCCAACAAATTTGTGACATTTATTTGCAACTAAATATAGTTATGATATAATTATATGCACAATAAATTCATCTCACCATTAGATTTAAAGATTAAGCAGTTAATTAAAAAACTATGAAAGTTATCAGATAATTATATTAACGATAAGATAAAATGAGAAAATTAATTAAGGGATGGCCGAAAGTAATTTGCACATATTTTCATTCTTCATGCATACACATATCATGCACGACAAAAGCCTGCAAGGTTTGTGTGAGTATTGTCCATGACACTTGTATCAGTGTAGAATGCAAACGTATGCAAATGAATACAAGACAAATTTTCACGAGTCCCAACTCTAAATAATATAAATTCTAAAATTTTCATATTTAGACCAATAACTTATACACCAAATTTGTAATCTTTTATTTGAACCTCAACATGGTATGATATAACTTATGCGCATGTCATGAATTTATCTCATCATTATTAGACTTACAGGTCAAGTAGTTAATTGAACAAAAGTTAGAAAGTTAATAAAAATCATATTAATAATAAGACAAAACGAGAAAATTAAGGGATGACAGAAAAGTGTGATTTACACCCATTTCCATTTTACAGGAGAAAGTGAAATCTAAGAGAGGTAAAATGTTCTCCTATGGAGATTGGCAAAGGAAAAGATATTGAAAACTTTACCTTTGTGTAATAGAACTTAGAAATGAAAATTGAACAAAAAGTTAGATTAAAAGGTTCAAAGGAAACCAAACAATTGTTGAGGAATATTGACATAGGTATAGTTTTACCAGATAAAGGAAGAAACATTTGTAGATAATGTAGACGACATATAGTAGTTTTAATATAATCATTATAATAAAATAAAAACCTTTGCCGAATATGGTAAAATCCTATAAAATCAGAAATTTGAAATTTAAAATTTAATTCATATTAGCATTTGTTATAAGAGGTTAAAAAAATTCGTTATATATATATATATATATAGACACAAATACACACACAAGAATCGTGCATAGACGCTCGTGCAATATTATGGTTCAGTTGATGAAAAAAATTTGATTAATTCCTTTTTTTGGGAGGAAATATATCATTTATACATTATTTTATGGATCATATAAAAAGTGAAGTTGACTACTGCTTTTGCTTGCTAAATATATATATATATATATATATACAGATATATACATATATATATATATACATAAATATATATAGGGAGAGGAGAGAGAAAGAGAGAGAAACTAGCTATAATTACCAATAAATAATTTTCCCGTAACTAGATAGACTATGGGTAGTTCAGGTGCGTAAAGACATTCTGATGTTGTCTCAATTAGACTTAAGGATAAGGATTCTTTTCCCCCTTAAATGTAAAAATCTTAACACTTTTCTTATTTTACCCATAAATTTTCATTTGAACGGGTTCTACCCATAAAACTTTTTTGCTCTATTATTTTGACAAATTAAGTATTTGTTATCAAAATCCGACAAATTTCATCACGTGATATTGTCTTCGGACTATTTGTCCACCTTCCAATTTCATTTTCGGACATTGTCTTCGCACTATAAGTAATCGAAAGACAATGTCACGTGATGAAATTTGCCAGATTCCAGTAACAAATTCTTAATTTGTCAAAATGATTAGAATAAAAAATTTTTATAGGTAGAATTAACTCAAATTAAAATTTATGAATAGAATAAGAAAAGTGAAAATTATTTATAGGTAATTATATCTAATTTTTTTCTTTCTACTCCTATTTCAATCTGTGTCGGACTGATCGATATACCAATAATAAAGTCTTCAGTCAACTGGGCTTTTTTGGACGGGCAGAAAAACGGTGATCAGATACGCGTTTCCAAAGCAGAGCTTGGCCCTCGTTCACGCTATTCCTCTCTCTCTATATGTATATATCTGTAATATCTATATATATATACACAGACAATATATCTATGTATATATATGTATATATATTTATATATATGTATGGGTGATTGAAATTGGACAATGATACATGTCAAGTATATTATAACTATTTTTAAAATAATAAAATGATAGAAACTCATACATCATATTATTATTATTATTATTATAATGCATGTGCAGAATGGATTCATTTGCACTCACATATGCACGCATGCACAAAAAACACAAACATTATATATAGTGTGGGTGTGTGTATTTAGTGTGCGTTTGTGTATATATTTAGTTTGTATGGGTGTGTGTTTGTGTAGCATGTCGTACGTGCATGACAAGTGCATGCGTATAGAATGAAAATAAATGTATAACAAATTTAATGAACATCCACTCTTAAATGATATCAACTTTTATGTCTAACAATAATATGTAGATTTAATAACTTTACACACAACAAATTTGTAACCTTGTATTGGAATATCCATATGATTGTGAATAGGACAGTAAATGGTTTAGACCCTCAGAGTATCCTCAAAGACCCATACCTTTATAGTGAAACTTAGACGCAGACTTAGATACCTTTCAAGTATAAAATTTCTGGATTCAGACTTAACCCTCCAAGGTCTAGGGTAGGATATGGGTATACCCATACCCGTATGACATTTTTTTTATTTTTTTTCTTGTTAAACAAAAATATATAAAACAATGTATAATTCTAAAATAAAAATTTTAACATGATTAACATAATCTCCTCAACATTTCTTTTAACAAATAAAATTATTTAACATATACATAAATGAATAGGGATATAGACCCCTTTAATCATATTAAATCAGTCTGTAATCTAAATTCCTGGACAACCTCTAAGCAAAGAGTATATGTAATAATACGGTATTGCCTAATAGATAAGTCAAATAGTAGTATATAAGATAGAGACCGACAAAGAAAAACAAAGAAAAAGATTGTCCTTTTTGTCATGATTCATATTTTCAGCAATTCTATGAAATAAAAAATAAGACAAAAATATTACTATCATAAATTGCTTTTACATGGATGAAAGAATATATTTTTATATTTAGTAAAACTAAATTATTTGTGAAATAGTATTTGAAATAAAGTTAAAAATAAATAAATAAATAATTTGAAAGAGTTAGTTGGGCCAAGTCAATCAACTACAGAGACTCTATTTAGGACTGAAAAGGAGAAAAAAAAAAAAAGAAAAAAGAACTAAAAAGGAGAAAAAAAGAGAAAATGACTGAAAAGGTGAAAAAAAGAGAAAATGTTAACTAGATTTCAAACCTGAACATGCATAGCAAACTAGATTTCAAGTTTGTCTCCTTAACCACTCGAATAACCTCCTTAAGCACATCTATTGCCTTCCATCTAATATAATATATATAATATATATTATTATTTTATTGATACAGGTCTACGGGTATACAGATTTAGGCATTATCATATCCTGTCTAGACTCATATAACAGAATAAATATAGGTACAAGTACAGATAAAAATCCGCAAATATAAAATTTAAAACTTATCTATTAAAAATGAATATAGACCTATGCAGATACAGATAAAACACACCCTGTAAACAGGCTAATTGCGATATAATTTATATGCCTGATGTTTCATAAAAAAAATCTCATGTGGATGATGTTATTCTCATCATCAGACGTAAAGATCAAGCAGTTGACTAAATTAAACTAAGAAAGATATTAAATATCATATTAATAATTACTAAGGCAAAACGAGGAAATTAAACAGAAAGTTGAAGATTGACCATAGAGAATTTCTCTTCTGCAACGTCCCTTTTCTTTTTGTAGAGTGCCAATGTATTCATTAAATAAGTCCATGCCAAGCACTAAAACCAAGAGACTCATAAAAAAATGAAGAAATTCGGGAATATAGAATGTCATTCTCCAAGCAACAAAAGAGGTGGCTCCACTTGACGAATTAAAGCAAAAAGCAGCGGCATAAGGAGTAGTGTTGCTCTTTCCGAAAAAAGAGAAACAGAAAAAAAAAAAAAAAAAAGAGTTGTGTTGCCCCACATCTCCATTTGCCCCATTTAGCGCGGCAGTTACATCACAACTCAAACAATCTTGCCAGTAAATGTAGTACTTATTCATCTAGTATTGCAACAATAAAACTAAGGTAGTAAGAGAAAATCAGATCATGAACTTCACGAAAATATATCCACTAGCCGATGATACAAAATACAAACAAAATACAATAGGCATGGTTAGCAATAGAACAAATGTACATCATGGTCCTTTTATATCACAAGCGACACTCATGACAAACCTAGAGCAGATATATGATGTCAAAAATTGAAACTATATCCGTATTTCCTATATCATTTGTTCTCATATTGAGATCATCAGAGATAATTGGAACAAGTGGTTTAGCTGCAAATGTAGAAACAAAATAAGGTGAAATATTCTCATATGGGGACTCGCTAAATAGAAGATATTGAAAACTTTAACTTTGGATTCTTAATCAACAGGAAGATATGTTGTTGTATCTATTGCTATAGTTAGGTGTAAAGCCAACAAGAAGGTAAACATTTGTTCTTTCCCTGTAACTCTATGGAGAACTATCTAGGGAGACTTTATCAGTCATTGTATCATAACTTCTTTGCTAACTCTGTGTTTCTTCGTCTTTAGAATTTTATAGCTTTTATGATTAATTCAGTTAATCCATCAAGAATATGCAAAAATATATCTTGGGCATAAAACACTAGAAATAAGATGTAGTTATATTTAGAATTGAAAAATGAAGTAAAATTAGATTGAAATATTCAAAGAAAACTAAAGCATCGGTTAGTGAAAGTTTCCAGTGGGGAAAACAATCTTATATTTTCTGTTTTATTAATGTGAGAATAGTGTACAATTTATAGATTGTCCAAGTGACAAATCCTAAGCAGATTAGAAGTAGAAGTCCTAACTAAATACAAATAGGAAACATAATTATACATATTTTAGGATTAATAGTAATCCTATTTTAATTATATGTCTAACACTCCCCCTCAAGTTGGAGCATGAAGGTCAGAAATGCCCAACTTGGAAGCTAATCGATGAAAATGTGTCGGATGGAGGGCTTTAGTGAGAATATCTGCAGGTTGTTCTTCACTTCGAATATATGCAGGAAAGATAAAACCGTCTTGGAAAGCATCACGAACAAAATGACAATCTATTTCAATGTGTTTAGTGCGTTAATGGAAAACAGGATTTTCGGCGATATGAAGAGCAGCCTGGTTATCACAATGTAATGGAATGGGGCGAGTGACAGGGACATGAAGATCCCGCAGAAGAATAGATAACTATTTTAGTTCACATAAAGTCATAGCCATAGAACGATATTCAGCTTCGGCAGATGAACGAGAAACAGTATGTTGTTTCTTTGTCTTCCAAGAAATAGGAGACCCACCAAGAGAGATAAAATAACCCGTGAGAGATCGTCGAGTTATCGGGCAGGTGGCCCAATCGGAGTCACAATATGCAGTTAACGAAAGAGGAGAGTTAGAGGAAAGAAAAATGCCACGTCCAGGACTCCCTTTCAGATAACGGACAACGCGGATAGCAGCATCCCAATGAGCATGACGAGGGGCGTGCATAAATTGAGCAAGCGTATGTACAACATATGCAAGTTCAGGCCGAGTGAGTGTGAGATATATTAGCTTGCCTATGAGTCTGCGGTAGCGATCTGGTTTATCAAACAATGATCCAGATGCTTTTGCCAGCTGATGATTATGTTCCACAGGAGTAGATGCCGGTTTGGCACCTAATAAATCCATTTCACAGAGAATTTCTAATGTGTATTTTTTTGGCATAAAAATAATCCCGTGGAGTTTCTCGCAATTTCTATGCCCAAAAAATATTTGAGTGATCTCAAATCCTTCATGTAAAAGCACTTATGTAATGAAACTTTGAAATTTTCAATTGTGGATAGGGAATTTCCAGTAATGAGTAAATCATCCACATAAATAAGAACACATAGATAAATATTCCCTTGAGAATATGTGAAGAGAGAGTAATCTGCATAAGACTGAGAAAAACCATACCTACGGAGAGCGGTAGTTAGTTTTGAAAACCAACATCGAGGGGCTTGGCGAAGACCGTATAAAGATTTCTTCAAACGACGGACTTGTCTTTTGAAACAGGTACGAAAACCTGGAGGGGGTCGCATATATACTTTTTCTTGTAAATCTCCATGGAGAAAGGCGTTGTGAACATCCATTTGATGGATAGGCCAGTTGCGAGCAGTGGCAACGGAAAGTAGAGTACGAACAGTGACCATTTTAGCAACAGGAGCAAAGGTGTCTGTGAAATCAATACCTGCCATTTGTGTATTTCCCAAAATTACCAAACGGGCTTTATATCGCTCGATGGTGCCATCTGTTTTGTACTTAATTCGGTAGACCCATTTACTCCCCAGAGCACGTTTTCCAGGAGGCAAGGAGGTTAAAGTCCATGTACCATTTTGTTCAAGAGCATCGATCTCTTGCCGCATAGCGGTGCGCCAGAGAGGATTAGAAACTGCTTCAGAAAAAGTGGTAGGCTCGGATTCCATTGCTACAGATGCTAAAAATTGCCTGTGTAAATTAGAAAATTTGCTATATAGTCCACAAATTTTGTTATAGGATAAAGGGACGTATCTGAGAGGTCCGAAGAGGGTGAGAGAGCAGAGGAGGAATGGGATATAGAGGACTTCCATATGGCATTGCAATCATAATCTTGGAGCTGAGTCGGAATATGTTTAATTCGAGTGCTTCGTCTGGGTGCATTAGTTGGCGGATTGTCTTGCGTCAATCTGGCAGGAATAGCATCCTGAAGTGGGCTATAATTTGGCTCAATGTTTGTTTTGTCGCAAGGAGGCTGATGGGGATTGCTACTTGGGCTAATGTGGAGTGAGGCTGTGGGAGAGGTTGGTGGTGGGCTTCGCTGAACTGGGCTGCGGGATTGTGTATTTGGTGGGCCGGAAGAAAGGTGTGGGTCAGTGTGGGAAAGTGGAGGTGGGCTGTTGGAAGGGGTTGGTGGATCTGGGTTTGCAGGTGGGCTGTGTGTAGGATTCATTTGATCTGGTCTGGGTGTGTTATGTGCTAAACTCCCCCTTTCTTGCATACTATGTTGCTTGGAGCCCAAAACTTGTTCCCCAAAGTTGTAAAATTGTGTGAAGTCTGGAGAAATTGAAGTATCTGGTTTTTCGTGGAATGAAAATCTTGTTTCATCAAAAATCACATCTCGGGATACAAGGAATTTTTCCGTTTGCAAGTCATAAAATCTCCATCCTTTCTTATGAAGAGGGTAGCCAAGGAAAACACACGGTCTGCTGCGGGCGCGAAATTTATCTTTTGGGGTATCGTGGTTATGAACATAAGCTAAGCACCCAAAACTCTTAATGTGAGAGTATGATGGTTTCTTTTCGCATAGCAACTCATAAGGAGTCTTACCTTGTAACAATTTTGAGGGAGTTCGATTAATGAGATACCCAGCCGTCAAAATGCATTCTCCCAAAACTGTATAGGTAAATTTGCTTGAAATCGTAATGCCCGAGCTACATTTAAGATATGTCGATGCTTGCGTTCAACCCTTCCATTTTGTTGTGGTGTGCCAGCAATAGTAGTTTGGTGGATTATGCCATGGTTAGCAAGATACAACTTTAGGGGTGCAAATTCTGTCCCATTATCGCTACGGATTGTCTTAACAGTTTTGTGAAATTGTGTTTTGATCATGGTAAGGTAATCTTGAAGAATAGATGCAACTTCACTTTTCTCTGACAGTAGATATATCCAAATAGCCCTAGAATAATCATCTAAGATAGTAAGAAAATATGAAGCATCTATAGTGGATTTGGATTTATATAGGTCCCATAGATCGCAATGAATTAGGTAAAAAATTGTAGATGCTTTATTGATGCTAAGAGGAAAACAATCACGAGTTTGTTTTGCACGTAGCCAAATATTACAAGGCGATCTTCCAGTTGTAGAGTCTTTAGAATTACCCAAAAAATTATTGACGACACAATCTGAAGGACATCCCAACCGTATATGCCATAATGTGCTTGAGTCAAGGACCGTGCTAGAAAAGGTGTATAATTCCTTCAATTCCATAGGTTTGTAGAAGAAAATCCCATTCCTCTGCTCACCCACTCCAATCGGCCTCATCGAGATACGGTCCTGTATAAAACAAAATTTGTCAGAGAGTATGATAAAACATTGCAAGTCTCTTGCCAGTTGAGACAAAGAAATTAAATTGCATGTGAGTTCAGGAATTAGCAACACTTGGTGGAGTTTTAATGTAGGACTTAAAGAGACCATTCCTTCTTGTACAGCAAAAGTTTTGGCACCGTTAGGTAATCCAATAATATGCGGACAGATAGGATGTATATTTTGTGAAAAAAATTTCCTACCAGTCATATGGTTAGAACACCCTGAATCTAAAATCCATAAATTTTCCATACCAGATAACTTTTCAGATTGCGTATTATTTGAGGCCTGGAGTGCGGTCAACATTCAAAGCTGGGAAGGGGCCCAGGCCCGGCCCGTTGCTGCTGGAGCTCGGCCCGATGCCCGGCCCGTCACTGTAGATCGGCCCGCCCGGCCCGCGTCCTTCTTCTTCTCCAGCGCTGCGATTTCTGAGATTCTCCGCCGCCGTTCTTTCTTGCCGGACTGAGGCAGAATAAGCCCACACCTCCGACGGTCTTCCTCCTTCTGTGGTGCGCGGTCTCGGTGTCGGCGAGTGATGTCTGCCGCTCGCCCAGATCTGCCACCGCGCCAGTGTTTGTTGTTATTCGCCGGTGAGAAACCGCGGCCGGCGAGCTGTGGTGAGTTTCGAGGCCACCAATCCGGATAACCCACAAGCTGGAAGCATCCGGTGATGTCGTGGCCTGCTCGGTTGCAGTGAGTGCAATAATTTTGTGCAGAAATTTTTCTGCGATTTTTTTCGAAGGCGACGGCGGCGGCTCCGGTGGCGGTGCCGTCCCCAGAATAGTCTTCTTTTTGTGTCGAATTTTTGTGCTGTTCTTCTTTGCAAATTTGAGCAAGAACTGTACGTAATTTGGGTATAGGTTCTTGTTGGATCATATGGGAACGAACAGTACCATAAATTGCACTATTTAATCCTATTAAAAATTAGAAAACCTTCTCGTTTTCTCTTTCTTTTATGATAAAATTCAACAGATCTGTGTCTGTGCTGGGCGGAAGTTGAGTATAGTTTTCTAGTTCGTCCCATACCTTTGTTAGACGTGAAAAATACACGTGTACTGAATCACCGTCTTGCTTACAATTTGCCAATGCTGCTTTTAATTCAGATATTCGTGGGCCGGTGCCAACTAGAAATCGTTCCTTCAAGTCTATCCATAATTCATCAGCTCTCTCAGAATGATATATGGTGGATCGGAGAGAGGGTTCAATAGTGTTGAGAATCCAAGATTTTTACAAGATTATTGATCTCCCACCATTCTTCTTCTTTATCTGGATCACCTTCAGGAATTGGAATTATTCCGTCAATGAATCCCAACTTCTTCTTCGATCTCAAGGCCATGCTCATGGCTCTTGCCCATTCTGCATAATTATTATCTGTTTCTGTCTCTTTTAACTGGACCGTTGTGAGAATCAATCCAAGCCATCGGTGGATGCTACATAATAAGCATCTTTCTTTATTCTGTGAGCATGGCTTTCTTCCACCATGTCATTGTCAACATTGCCAATATTGTCGTTACTCATTGTGAGAAATTTCAGACAATTGGCTCTGATACCATGAAAGTTTCCAGTGGGGAAAACAATCTTATGTTTTCTGTTTTATTAATGTGAGAATAGTGTACAATTTATAGATTGTCCAAGTGACAAATCCTAAGCAGATTAGAAGTAGAAGTCCTAACTAAATACAACTAGGAAACATAATTATACACAATTTAGGATTAATAGTAATCCTATTTTAATTATATGTCTAACCGTTAGTGACATAGGTAGGCTTTTATTATAAAGAAAACGTATGTAGACAACATATGTAAGAAAAGATTCGGCAAAAAAACAAAACATATGCAAACAATTAAAATAATAAAGAGCTTTGTAGGTAGCTTATAAAAATTATTAATTTGGAAGGGTAAAGATAAAAAGATTCTCAATTCTCGTTAAAGTGTGTCAAAATTTAGATCTTAGAAGCATTTCTTATTAAAAGTTAAGTATTGAAAAACTAAAATAAAATTTTATTTTATGATATAAAGATAGCAGGAATATATTACTGATATTTTCATTACATATCAAATTATTGAAACTATCCTAGTCCATTTAATTAGATAATAAAACAACATAACAAGAAAAATATGTCATATTATTAGTTCATTTTGCTAAATTTTTTTATTCATTTGGAACCGTTTTGATCTTTAAAAAAAGATTTTGAGATTATAAATATTAAGTGCATACACCGTTATTACTTAAAAATAAATCACTTTAGTAAATTATAATTTTTTAAGGGAAGACACTTTAAGAATGTATTACTTTTACTACATATATTACTGAATTGATATTGTATTAATCTTTAAAAAATTTATTGTGAGAATATGCATATTATGTGCATGAAGAATTATTACTTAAAAATAAATCACTTTAATAAATTATATATATTTTTTTGGACAAAAATTAGATTTTAATGAAGAATTACTTTCACTATACATTATGCACGATCATTTTGTAAAGATAATCTAACGAATTAACTAATGCTAGGAAAAATTTCTATTTACGAGTGATATAAAATTATATATAAATTAATAAAGTAATTCAGTACAATTTTAGTCCGTATATATATACGTGTGTATATATATATGTGAGTGATTGACATTTTCCAATGATAAATTTCAAGTGTATAATAACCATTTTTTAAAATAATAAAAGATAGGAACTCAGACATATTATTATTACAATACGTGTGCAGAATGGAAACATTTGCACTAATATATGCGGTTTGCACGTATGCATGCCTGCACTAAAAATACAAACATTATATATATAGTGTGCGTGTGTATTTAGTGTTCGTTTGTGTATATATTTAGTCTATGTGTGTGTGTTTGTGTAGCGTGTCATACGCGCATGACAAGTGCATGTGTATATGCATGCATATAGAATGCAAATAAATCCATGACAAATTTATTTAATGTTCGCTCTTTACCTTACAACAACTTTATGTCTAATAATAATATGTAGATTTAATAACTTTATACACAACAAGTTTGTAACCCTGTATTGGCACATCAATATGATTATGATGTAACTTACATGCATGATTTTTCCAAAAAAAAAAAAAACCTTATATGGATGATGAGTTATTCTCATTATCAGACTTAAAGATCAAGTAGTTGAATAAATAAAACGAAGAAAGATATTAAATAATTTCATAATATTTAATAAGGGAAAACGAGGAAATTAAACACATCCCTTTTTTTTTTTTGTAGAGTGCTGAGGTTTTCATTAGATAAGTCCGTGCCAAGCACTAAAATCAAGAGACCAATAAAAACGTGAAGAAATACGGGAATATATAATGTCATTCTCCAAACTACAAATAGCGTGGCTCCCTCTCGATGAATTGAAGCAAAGAGTAACGACATAAGGAGTTTGATGCCCTTTTCTTAAAAAAATAGAAAAAGGAGTTGTGTAGCCCCACCTCCCACATTGCCCCATTCAGCAGCAGTTCCATCATAAGTGCAATAATCTTGCCATTAAACGTAGTACTCATCTAGTATTGCCATGAAACAAAGGTCGTAAGAGAAAATCCGATCATGAACCTCAAGAAAAAATATCCGCCATCCGATGACACAAAATATAAACAAAATAAAATAGGAACGGTTAGCATTAGAATGAAGGTACATGCGTGCCGTGGTCTTTCCATATCACAAGCGATACCTATGACAAGTCTAGAGAAGATATATGATGTCACAAACAGAAGCTATACTTGCATTTCCTATATCACTTTTTGTCATATTGAGATCATTATGGATAATTGGAACAAATGGTTTAGCTGCAATTGTGGAAACAAAACAGGGTGAAATAATTCTCATATGGGGACTCACTAAGGAGAAGCTATTGAAAACTTTAACTTTGTATTTTTAATCAACAGGAGAGCAAATTTTCTTGTTGTATCTGTCATTATAGTTATGTGTAAGGCCACATAGAAGGCAAACATTTGTTCTTTACCTGTAACTTCATGGAGAACTTCCTTGGGAGTCTTTGTCAGCCATTGTTTCAAAACTTCTTTGCTACCTCTATGTTTCTTTGGCTTTAGGATTTTATAGCGTTTATGATTAATTCAGTTAATCCATCAAGAAAGTGCCAAAATATATCTTGGGCATAAGATGCTAGAAATTAGATGTATTCATATTTAGAATTGAAAAATAAACTAAAAATTAGATTGAAAAGTTCAAAGCAATCCAAACAATCGGTTATGTATTTATTTAATTATAAATAAGATATGTATCTATTTGATTCATTCATTTTTCTAAATTTTTTTATTCATTTGGAATCTTTTTGATCTTTAAAATAATTATTTTGAGGTTATGCATATTACCTGCATACATCGTTATTACTTAAAAATAAATTACTTTAGTAAATTATAATTTTCTATAGAAAGTACATTTTAATAATATATTACTTTCACTAATATATTATTGCTTTGAAATTGTATTGATCTTTAAAATATTTATTGTGACATCGTGCAAATTATGTTATGAAGAGTTATTATTTAAAAATATATCACTTCAATAAATTATATTTTTCTACAGAAAGTACACTTTAATGATGTATTACTTTCACTATACATTATTTTTTTATAAATAATTCACTATACATTATGCAGGATCATTTTGTAAAGATAATCGAACCAATTAATTAATGCTAAGAAAATTTATACATACTAGTGGTATACAATTATATATAAATTAATGTGGCAATTCAGTACATAATTTTAGTCAATGTATAAATATATATCTACTATATATATTATATATATGTATATATATATACATATATATATATATATATATGAGGTTGTCCGCATCTTCAACTATCTTTTCTATGATGATAGTTCTTCTTCTTTGGTTTCTTCTGCGTCTATCTTGAATCATGCGCCCTCTTTTTTTATTGATTCTGATAATGTCTTTTTGGATCATCTTCCCATCCTTGAGGAAGTAAAGGACGCTGTTTTCTCCCATGTTCGAGATAGCGCTCCTGGACCTAACTAATTTTTGGGGAGCTTCTTTACTCATTACTGGATTATTATTGCGGATGTTTTCCAAGCTTTTTGTGATTTTTGGGCAGGCTTCCTTTACTTAAATCTTTCACTAGCACCTTAATTGTTCTAATTCCTAAAATTCCAAATCCTCTCAGTTTCTCGGACTTTCGTCTATTAGTCTCTATAATTTTGTCCAAAAAATTCTGTACAAAGTTCCGGCTCTTTGACTTGAGAAGCTCCTTCCCATATTATTTCTTATAATCAAGCAGCTTTTGTCAAAGATAGGAACATTATTGACAATATTCTTCTTGCCTTGGAGCTTACTCACTCTATTAATAGGACTAATTTGGGCGGTAATCTCATCCTTAAGCCTTACCTTCAAAAAGCTTTTGATTGTGTCTTCTAGAATTTTCTTCAGCAAGTTCTTTCCTGTTTTGGTTTTAGGCCCTACTTCTGTCATCTTATTAAAAATTATGTTGAATCTAATTTTTTCTGTGTTGATTAATAGTAGTCCTTTAGGGTTCCTTCCTTCATCTAAGGGGGGTTAAATTGGGTGATCTTTTATCCCCACTTCTTTTCATTCTTCTTGCTGATGTCCTCTCCCATGGCCTTAATTGCCTTGTCCGAGATTGCATTATTGATTCGTATACTCTTCCGAGGGGTTGCTTTCCAATCTATCATCTTTTCTATGTTGATGACATTATACTTTTCACCTCAGGTCATTCTAGGAGCCTTGCACGCCTTATGGATTTTTTGAGGGATTATGAGACTGCTTCTAGTCAGTGGATTAATAATTATAAGAACTCCTTTTGCACTTATAAACACTGCCCCCCGGGAGAATCAATATCATGCGCTCTATCATAGGTTTCCTTAAGCATGATTTTTCTTTCACTTATCTTGGTTGCCCTATCTATTCAGGTAGGAAAAAAGTCTCCTTTTTTTGGATGTTATTCATAAGATTGAGTCTAGGATTCTTCGCTGGGAAAGTAAGCTCCTCTCTATGGGAGATCATCTTATTCTCATAAAACATGTTCTTCAGTCTATTTCTATGTATGTGTTGGTTGCTTTGGATCCCCCTAAACATGTCCTCTATAATTGAGAAAGCTTTTGCTAATTTTCTTTGGGGTTCCCAAGATAGTATGTAGAAGCGTCATTGGATGTCTTGAGAGAGGATATGTAGGCGTACTGTTGCAAATGGTTTTGGAATTCTTTCTCTTAATCATATCTCTATGGCTTTCTCTGAGAAGTTATGATTTTTTCACTAAACGGTCTATTTGGTCGACTTTCATAAGTGCTAAATACGGGGATCCTATCCATATTCTTGCTCATCCTCCCCATCCTAGGTTCACCAATTCTCATACTTAGTCTCGTATGCTTTCTGTTATATAAGACATAGACCATATCTTGGTGTGTGTTTTCATTCTGGTAACTCCGCTTTTTTTTTTTTGGGTTGGAATAGTTTGATTCATGAGGGGAAGCTTATGGATCATGCTTTAGACTCGTTTCCTTTTGATTATATTGCTATTAGAGATGTTGTTTCCTAGGATTCTTGGAATATTCCCCTCCTTCGGTCCCTTGTTAGGCCCTCTCATATTGATATTGTTCTGTTTGCTGTTCCTTACTTTTTCGTAGGTATAAACAGTTATATTTGGATGCTTGAATCGTCGGGAAATTTTTCCCTAAAATCGGTGGCGCAGATTTTCTTGCCTGGATATGCTTCCCTTTTCTTTTTCACTTTCATTTGGGACAATAATGTTCCTCTTAAATTTTCTATATTCATGTGGAAATTGACTAATGGTTTTCTTGGCTTTGGATTCTTTCGTGCAAAATTTGGGGTTTTAATTGGCCTTTATGTGTTGGTGTAGGATTTGACTTGATTTCACTGATCACATATTTTTGCATTGTCCTTTTGCTCAGGATCTATGGAGGATGGTGGCTATATACCTTGGTTTTTCCAATATTCGTAGGGTCACTTTTCGTAGTATTAGAGAATGTGTTTCTTTTTGGTGGATATGTAGGCAGGATAAGAGGTTTTTCATTAATAAACTCATGCCTATTGTTATTTGTTAGTGTCTTTGGGTTGCTAGGTGTCAGGTTTTTTATGGTGTCTCCCTTTCGGTGGGCTTTACTTTTCACAAGGTTTTAAATACTTCACATGAGTTGGGCCTTGCTAAGGATTTTACTGGTTTCCAGGATAGACCTAATATGGCCCCTATTTCTCTTAAGCTCTTCGCGGTTTGTTGGAAAGATCATTATTCCTCTGTTATGGTTCTTAACACTAATAGGTTAACTAGGAGTAACCCATGTCCTTTTGCTATAGGGGGTTCTTCGCTTGGCATTTGGGGACTTCATTGCATGTTTTTCCATTTACCTTGGTAGTCATGGCACAAACAATTTAGGGAGAGGCGTCAGACTTTCTCCATTACCTTTGAGCTGCTAAGTCGCTTGGGTGCACTGATTTCCAGGTGCAATGTGACTCTGAGTTTCTTGTCTCTGTCCTTCATGGCAAGACTAAAGCTTCCTAGAGACTGGACAACTTGCTTCACGGAATCTCTTTTCTCCTTCAGTCTTTACGCTGTCATATTATTCATATCTTTAGAGAGACTAATATGGTTGCTAAATGATTGGCCAACCTTGGTTGCGATGCAGGTAATGAGAAGCGTTTTCACTCTATCCCTGAGCTACCTCCCCACATTCGGGTTCTATGTGCTCTTGATAAGTTAGGCACCTCTTATTTACGGAAGGTCTTTTAGCTACTTGTCCTTTCTTATTAGACTATCCTCTTAGTTGGTCTTTAGCTGTTTTGTTCTTTAAGTGGGTTTCCACCTTCTCTGTTTTCCCTTCTAGGCTAAGTTTCATATACTGCCCTTTGTATTGCTTTTCTATGAATAAAATCGGGGGGATGCCCACCAGGTTCTACCCTAGTTATTAATATATATATATATAACAATTTGAATCCGTTCATTAAAATAATACAAAACTGCAAAACCAAAATAATACAAAAATAGAAAAGCAAAGTCATAAAAGATTATGCAAGAGAGGACAACCAAATGAAATTAATTACTTTTTTTAATATATGAAAGGACATAGATCCAAAATATATCATCTAGCAAATATTATTAAAGTCTAAATTACCATCTTGTCGGAAATTGTCCACCATCAAAAGGAACCAATTACTGAAGAAGGTCACTTTTGAACCTATTATTGAATGAGGTCAAAAATGGCAGAAAATTGTAAATTCTCTCAACTTATTTGATGCATGATTTTAGCAGAAATTAGATTTTTTTAGAAAGAAACCAGAAGGATTTATTGTAAGTAAACTTTTAAAACTGAACGAATTAATCCCAAGCATGCACTGTTATCTGCATATGCAAATATTAAATAATGGGCATATCTAAGATGTACCCCTGTGACACACGTTCATCGCTTTGGATCTTTTGTCACATTATCTGTACCATCCTATGTTTCATTTCTAATTTGGTATATTTTATTTATAAAACCTACTAAATGAAAGATAAACCCTAAAAGGGAAAAGATAACCACTAAGGAAAAAATATATTATAAAATGAAATGGTAGAGGATGGTATAGAAATGTAATAGATGATCTTTGGTGCACGTTAATATGGATAAAACATATTATATATGAATAAACGTAAACATAAACATATATATACATAAACATATATAGATATATACACACGCACACACATATATATAAATATATACATACGTATATATATGTATTTATGTATATATATACATATATCTATGTATACATACATACATATATGTATAAATGTATATATATACATATATGTATATATACATATACATACATATATATGTATATATATACATATATATACATATAAACATATATACATATATATGTATATATATATATATATATGAGAATCTTTTCCCACTTTGCATACTGAACCTTTTCAGTACTTTGTGATATGTATCCATATATATATATGTATATGTGTGTGTGTATATATATACGCATATAGATATATATACATATATATACATGTGTTTGTATATATATATATATATATATATATTCTCATATACATATATGTATGAGAATCTTTTCCCACTTCGCGTACTGAACCTTTTCAGTACTTTATGACATGTCCACTCTTGTTCAGGCAAATTAGCCTTTTAGATCTATCTCGGTGGATCTTAATACCTAGAATATAAGCTGCTTCACCTAATTCTTTCATTGTGAAACACTTTCTTAGCTAGATTTTTATAATTTTCAAAGTGGGGATATCATTCCTAATTAACAAGTTGTCATCGTTATTGAGCACTAAAAAAATTACTGCATTTTCAGTAATCCTTTTGTACACAGAAAGCTCATTCATTCTTGATGAAATTGAAAATTTTAACCGTTTCATCAAAATGAAGATTCCATAATCAAGATGCCTACTTCCACGTATAAATGGATCTTCGAAACTTATACACTTTTCCAGAACTCGAAGGATGAATAAAACCTTCAGGTTGTGTCATATATATATCCGTGAGGAAATTCCATTAAGAAATGAAATTTTAACATCCATTTCCCATAATATGTTCCAATTGCAAGAAGAATTCTAATCGACTTAAGCATGACAACTGCAAAAACAGATTCATCATAGTTAATATCATGAGTTTGTCCATAACCTTTTGCTATCAGTCGTGCCTGATAAGTGTGAACATTACCATCTACGTCAGTATTCTTTTTGAAACCCCATTTACATCTTATTATTTTACAATCCTCAGGTGGATCAATTAAGGTTTATACTTTATTTTCATGCATGTATTCCATCTCATATTTCATAGTCTTTAGCCATTTGCTAGACTCAAGGCTATAAATAGCATTTTGGTAGGAAATATGTTCATTTCGATCGATAAGATCAACATTATAATTTTTTTTTTTTTTATAAATAACATTATAGTCATCAGTCACAAGAAATCTATATCTATGTGGTACTTGAGCAATACTAGTAGATCATCTTAAGTCTTTTGTCAAGGGTTCGTGCTCATTATGAATACGCGAGTCTAATTTAGTTTCCATACTTAGTTCATAAGCAACTTGTGGTTCTCGAATTTCTTCGAGAAGAATATTACGCCCATTAACTCTTTTGGAAAAAATTCTCTTTCGAGGAAAATTCCATTTCAAGCAACAAATACTTTGTTTTGTGATGGAAGATAGAAATAATATCCTTCAGTTTCCTTTGGATACAGATTTTGATGCAAGTTTCTCAGATAATAATCACCTTAGGTAAGCTTGGCATCCACAAATTTTGAGAAATGATAAACTAGGTCGTTTCCTTATCCATAACTCATATGATGTCCTCTAAACAACTTTTAGATAGAACTCTATTTAATACGAATGCATTAATCTCTAAGCATAGCCCTAAAAAGGAATTGGAAGATTTACTTGACTCATCATTGATCGAATTATTTCTAATAATGTCCAATTTCTCCATTCAGATACACCATTCCATTGATGTTCTTGTGTAGTTAATTGTAAGACTATCTCGTAATTTTTTAGATATTCGTCAAAATTTTATATAGGTATTTGACTCCCCGATCTGATCGAAGTAATTTAATACCCTATCCTAGGTTATTTTGTACTTCATTTTGAAATTCCTTAAACTTTTGAAAGGAATCCTATTTTTGTTTCATTAGATAGACATAGCTATACCTATTGAAATCATTTTTGCATGTGATGAAATACTAACAACATGCTCTGGCTTGAGTTTTATTGGTCTACATACATCAACATGTATGAGTTCTAAAAAATCAATAGCCCTTTCATTTTGTTCCATAAATGGGCTTTTAGTAATTTTTGCTAATAGACAAGAACGCATATTTCATAAGACTCAAAGTCAAATGAAGTTAAAAGCCCATCTTCATGGAGTTTAGATATATGTTTTCACATTTATGTGGCCTAAACAACTATGCCAAAAGTAAGTTTGATTTAAATCATTAGAAAAATTAGATGTTGCAATGAAAAAAAAAAAGTCAGTACAAATCCTCATGTAATGTTGTTTGGTGATCATTTATTGCTATTATTTTTTTTGGTAATCATTTATTGCTATTGTTATTTTGAGTACTTATTTAATATTAGTATCTTGTTTTTCATAACCTTCCTATTTATTTGGAAGAAAAAAATTATTTTGATAGAAAAAAAAGTTTATGAGAATGTTTTAACCCTTTTATGGAATATTTATTAGACTTACCTCCATATTTTTATTTCCTCCATATACAATAAAGCTATGCAAAGCTTTTCACGAAAGTTAGGATATATTTGTAAAGGTGCTACTTGATTATTCTTTATTAAAGAGAGATATCTTATTTAAATATAGGAATAATGAGGGTTATATATAGTTTGTTTGTTAAAGTGTCTTCCAATTATCATAATTGTGCTACGTAAAAAAAACATATACGATTATGATCTTGTTATTGATCTTATATTTTCTTTGGTTGTTTTCCTAATGACTAAAGAACTAAAATTTCTTGGGAAATTACTTTGAATTAAGATTTACTTGAAAAAAAAAATTATGTCAAAGTATCATTGCTGACTACGTAGCAAATGTGCTATGTATATGATGCTTTCTGTTGGTAGTCAAACAAAAGTTTGTAATAGCTAACTACACAAGTTGAAAAAGGGTCAACTAATTAGTGAGATTGGGTAAAAGACTTATTGTTTTAATATATCTGGACTTGGAAATTCTATGTGATTCATATATACGAGATGGAAGTACTGTATTCAAGATTAGTATATCCATTTTATAATGGTAAGTCCAGATTTATGGTAGGAAAATTTTTCATATTTGATAATGATTCTATATATGAGTATGCTAAAAAAACATTGTAGATATAGTGAGATAGGCCTAGACAAGAGATGTCATTCATGGAGTAAATCGAGGGGAATTGGATTGAAGCACAAACAAATTGCATGATTCAAGCCCAAACAAATTATGTGATTAGTGTATGAGGATACCGAACCCAAGGACTAGAGATCTTGTAATTGAGTTCAAAGGGAAAAAAACAAATCATATGATGAATGTAAAAAAAGTACTATAATTACCGTTCCGATGATGTTAATACCCTATCCTGCAATTATTGGAGGCTTGAGTTTTTAAACTCTTAATGATAATTTGTAAGGTGTTATAATTGTAGGAGCACCCTTAAAAGATTTCACCTATATAAGTATGAAAGTGAGGTCACTTTCTATGAGAATGAGGCTAATTCTTAAAGACGCTCATGAAAACACTAAAAGCATAGGCTAATTCTATGATCTTGTAATTCAAAGGGAAAACGAATCATATGGTGCACGTAAAAAAATATATTATAATTACTGTTCCTGTGATGTTAGTATATTATCCTGCAACATTTGAGTGTTTAGTTATTAAACTTTAAATGATAATTTGTAGCTCTTTATTGGTAGGGTGTCATAATTGTAGGAGCAACCTTGAAATATTTTACCTATATAAGTATGAAAGTGAGGCCTCTTTCTATGAGAATGAGGCTAATTCTCAAAAAACACTCATGAAACACGGAAAGAACGAGGCTACAGTGTGCTGGCTAAGTTACCTTAAAATTTTAACACTTGGATTATTATATGTGTACAATAGTCTTTTCTTCCCTTATGCACTCAAGCTTCAATGTTGAGCATACTATGACTCTTGAGTAAAGATTACTGTTTCAGTAAGTAGAAGTTCTATGCATAGCACACTTTTATTAAGCATGATAGTTCATCTATCACTACTATTATGTTTTTCTTGCATTATCATATGCATTTATGCATTAATAATAAAATGAGTGGAGGAATATTGGTCCATTTTACATTGGATGTACATATATATAATATATATAATTTTTTATGCATGTATATGAATTTAGTAATTGTGTCTGAAGAGTTATGTATCTTCTTATGGATATTGTTATGCCTATACATACATACACATATATATGTATATATATGTATACATATACATATATACATACACACACATGTATATATATATATATATGAATAGCTAGTCCTTGAGAGGGACATAAATATTATTATAATATGTTCATATCCATTCATTTGTGCATATATTGAGAGAATTTTAGTTGAAGAAAGGTATATTGAGCAGTTTGTACAGAATTGCTGCAAGGAACAATCAAATTGTTGGGTTGTTATATATGTTATGAAGGGGATGAGTTGAAGGTTATTTTGTGCTTCACCTAAAGGTGTTCACTATTTGGTTTAAACTAAATATCGAACCAAATTAAATTGAATTTTGTATTTCGATTTGGTTTTTAGTTTTCAATTCAATTTGATTCAGTTTTTAAAGAGTATATTAACTTCAGTTCAGTTTTTTATTTTTAATTTTCAAAAATAAAAAACCAAAATAAACTGAATACCTCCTAATATTTCAATTACAATTCTACAAGATTCCACTATTTCCAATTTCAATTCTACAAAACCCACCAATTCCAATTTCAAGTCTACAAAAGTCATCAATTCCGATTCCAAATAGAAAACCTAAGAATTACAATTTCAATTTTACAAGATTTTCATATTCATCACTTCTATTATTAACTATACAATTTTATATTCATGTTTTCTCACACACACATCTTCTCTCTAAAACTCAAGTACACTTTCTCTCTCTAAAATTCACGACATTTTATCTCTTTAAAATTCACGACACTTTATCTCTAAAAAACTCAAGACACTTTCTCTCTTTAAAATTTATGCTCATTTTCTCTCTCTAAAATTCACACATTTTCTCTCTCTAGAATTCTCGCTTACTTTCTCTCTCTAAAATTCACAACATTCATATTGGAATACCAATCGAACATTCTTATTGGAAGAAATTGGACCAAAAGAGAAACTAGACCCAATAGAAAGGTTGTTTGGTTTATTTCAAAATTTCGGTTGAAAACAAATCGAATTATTAAAAATTTTACTCAGTCAAAAAAAAAAAAAAAAAATCAAATTTCATTTTATTTGGTTGAAACCAAACCGAATTGAATTAAACTAAAAAAATTGGTTTGGTATATTTGCTTTTCAACTAAATATGGTTCAATTTGGTTTCAATTAGAAAACCACCAAAAAAAAAAAAAAAAAAATTCCAAACTAAAATCCAAATATGCACACCCCTAGCTGCACCAGTTTGAGAGTTTCTACCCACTGAAGAGGTCTTGAATTCCTTAAAGATAGCGAGATATCTACGCCTCAATCTTGTAGTCTTTGTAATTTCATAAATTTTCTATTATTCTTCTTTTCGTACGTGTAAGTTTATGTTTATATTATATACTTATTTCACTAACAATGAGAAAATTAAGGGATGATAGAAAAGTGATTTGCACCTATTTGCATATTCTACAAGTTAAAATGAAATCTATGAGAGGTAAAATATTCTTATATGCAGATTGTCTAAGGAAAAGATATTGAAAACTTTAGCTTTATGTTTTGAATCAACAGCATGGGAAAATTTTATTGTTATGTTTGTTGCTACAATTAGGTCTAAAGCTCCAGAGAAGGCAAAGGTTAGTTCATTGCCTATAATTCCATGGAGAGAAAATTTTGGAGAGCTTTTGTCAGTCATTTTTTCAAAACTTCTTTACTATTTTTCTGTTTCATTGCCTTTAAGATTTTATTGACTTTAGGATCTATTTAGTTAATCCATCACTAAAAAGTACAACAAGACAGTGCCAAAAATATATCAGGGGCAGAAATATATATCCTAAGAAGAGGACGTCTGAAATGAAAAATAGTCATATTTAGAAATGAAAAATAGTCATATTTAGAAATGAAAAATGACTAAAAAATTGGATTCAAAGGTTCAAAGGAAACCAAATGATGGGTGATAAATATTGACATAGGTGAGCTTTTACTAAATAAAGAAAGAAATATTTTGTACACAATGTAGACAACAAAATTTTTCTAAAAAGAAAGTTAACCACAGCGAAACCCGGTAGACATTCCCTAATTTACTAATAAAAAAGTAAATACAAAACGAAGGACAATGCATAAAACTTAGCTCAAAAGAAAACAACAAGAAGGTGGAAAAAGAGGTTTTTTTTTCTAAACATGCTACTAAAGTGGTCCCAAATTTTTTTTGTATCTGTAATCTGGCCATCATGCACAATGGTTGTGCATTATTAATTAGGATAACGCACAACCATTGTGCGTTATCACTTAATTCAAGTTTTTCCCCCTTAATCTGCCGATGTGGCGGATAACGCATAACGTTTGTGCGTTATTACCCCTATCAGTTTTTTTTATTTTTAATTTTTTATGTTGATTAGAATTTTGGAAAACTTTAAACATGAATAACTCTGCGATTGGATGTTCGTTTCACGCGTATGACCACTCATTTTGACGGTTCTCATAAAGATAAACGCAACGACATCATCGAAAAAGTGGTACGGACGTGTTTCGGGGAAAAAAATTGTCTTGTATAGTCGAAAACTTTGACGGGGCATAACTTTGCGCTCGAACGTCCGATTGAGGCGATTCTTGTGGATATTTCGGGTATTTTTTTGAGATCTACGCGTTCGACACGGATTTAAGCGGTTTTCACCAATCGTTTCCCCAAAAACATCCTATTTTTCTTTTAATTTACGTTTTTGTAATTTTCTAATACTTTCTCTCTTGTTAACTAAAAAATTATGGCATCAATTTGAAAATTAAACAGAAGATCAGTCTTCTTTTTGCTTTAACTAAAAATTCAAATGATTGAAGTTGGTAAATATTGGAATACGTAAGTAAATTATTATTAAATAAAATCTCATGCACCTATTAAATAAGTTTCAATGGTGGTCTATTGTTAAGTTTTTATGTTATTTCTCATGAGGTCAAGGGTTTAAATCTTGTTACAAGACTTGTTTTTTTAAAAAATAAATGAAAGGATGATGTGACAGATAATGCACAATGAAGATGCGTTATCTGCCCATATTACACATAAAAAAAATTTTTTTGGCCACTTTAGTAGCCTGTTAAAAAAAAAAAAGGGCTTTTGTAGAAAAAAATCAAAAAAAGACCACTATAAAATAAAAGAGAAAACAACAAGAAGATTAAATTACCTTAAGCAAGTATGGTGTACCCCTCTTGTCAAGGATACATAGTCCCCGGAAAGGAAGTTGTTCATAACCCAGATTAGTTAGAGCATCCGCAACCGTACTGACTTCTCTAAAAACATGTAGAACCTTAATGTGAAGTCGTTGGACCCAATAAAGAACCTCATGTATAATGCGATCGAGTCGCCATGGGAATGTGATTTTTGCCCATAATGCAATTGACAATTGAAAGTTTCCAGTGGGAAAAACAATCTTGTGTTTTCTGTCTCATTAATGTGAGAATAGTGTACAATTTATAGATTTGTCCAAGTGACAAATCCTAAGCAGATTAGAAGTAGAAGTCCTAACTAAATACAACCAGGAAACACAATTATACACAGTTTAGGATTAATCTCGTAGGAGAATAGATAACTATTTAAGTTCACATAAAGTCATAGCCATAGAGCGATATTCAGCTTCGGCAGATGAACGAGAAACAGTATGTTGTTTCTTTGTCTTCCAAGAAATAGGGGATCCACCAAGAGAGATAAAATAACCAGTGAGAGAGTGTCGAGTTATCGGGCAGGTGCCCAATCGGAGTCACAATACGCAGTTAACGAAAGAGGAGAGTTAGAGGAAAGAAAAATGCCACGTCCAGGACTCCCTTTCAGATAACGTACAACTCGGATAGCAGCATCCGAATGAGCATCACGAGGGGCGTGCATCAATTGAGCAAGTGTATGTACAGCATATGCAAGTTCGGGCCGAGTGAGTGTGAGATATATTAGCTTTCCTATGAGTCTTCGGTAGTGATCTGGGTTGTCAAACAATGATCCAGTTGCTTTTGCCAGCTGATGATTAGGTTCCACAGGAGTAGATGCCGGCTTGACACCTAATAAACCCATTTCAGAGAGAATTTCCAATGTGTATTTTCGTTTTGATAAAAATAATGCCGTGGAGTTTCTCGCAATTTCTATGCCAAAAAAATATTTGAGGGACCCCAAATCCTTCATGTGAAAGCACTTGTGTAATGAAGCTTCGAATTTTTCAAGTGTGGATAGGGAATTTCCAGTAATGAGTAAATCATCCACATAAATAAGAACACATAGATAAATATTCCCTCGAGAATATGTGAAAAGAGAGTAATTTGCATAAGACTGAGAAAAACCATACTTACGGAGAGCGGTGGTGAGTTTGGAAAACCAACATCGAGGGGCTTGGCGAAGACCATATAAAGATTTCTTTAAACGACATACTTGTCCTTTGTAACAGGTACGAAAACCTGGAGGGGGTCGCATATATACTTCTTCTTGTAAATCTCCATGGAGAAAGGCGTTGTGAACATCCATTTGATGGATAGGCCAGTTGCGAGTAGTGGCAACGGAAAGGAGAATACGAACGGTGACCATTTTAGCAACGGGAGTAAAGGAGTCTGTGAAATCAATACCTGCCATTTGTGTATTTCCTAAAATTACCAAGCGGGCTTTATATCGCTCGATGGTGCCATCGACTTTGTACTTTATTCGGTAGACCCATTTACTCCCCAGTGCACGTTTTCCAGGAGGCAAGGATGTTAAAGTCCATGTACCATTTTGTTCAAGAGCATCAATCTCTTGACGCATAGCAGTGCGCCAGAGAGGATTAGAAACTGCCTCAGAATAAGTGGTAGGCTCGGATTCCGTTGCTATAGATGCTAAAAATTGCCTGTGTGTATTAGAAAATTTACTATAGTCCACAAATTTTGTTATAGGATAAAGGGACGTACCTGAGAGGTCCGAAGAGGGTGAGATAGCAGAGGAGGAATGAGATATAGAGGACTTCCATATGGCATTGCAATCATAATCTTGGAGCCGAGTCGGAATATGTTTAATTTGAGTGCTTCTTCTTGGTGCATTAATTGGCGGATTGTCTTGCGGCAAGCGGGCAGGATTATCATCCGGAAGTGGGCTATAAGTTGGCTCAATGTTTGGTTCGTCGCAAGAAGGCGGATGTGAATTGCTATTTGGGCTAGTTTGGAGTGGGGCTGCTGGAGAGGTTGGTGGTGGGCTTTACTGAACTGGGCTGTGGGGTTATGGGTGTGGATCAGGGTGTGAAAGTGGAGGTGGGCTGTGGGAAGGGTATAGTGGAGCTGGGCCGTGGGTTAGTGGGCTGCGGGAAGGGTTGGTGGATCTGGGTTTGCAGGTGGGCTGTGGGTAGGATTTATTTGATCTGGGCTAGGTGTGTTATGTGCTAAACTCCCCCTCTCTTGCATACTATGTTGCTGGGAGCCCAAAACTTGTTCCCCAAAATTGTAAGATTGTGTGAAGTCTGTAGAAATGGAAGTACCTGATTTTTCGTGGAATGAAAATTTTGTTTCATAAAAAATCACATCTCGGGATACAAGGAATTTTTCTGTTTGCAGGTCATAAAATCTCCATCATTTCTTATGAAGAGGGTAGCCAAGGAAGACACACGGTTTGCTGCGGGCTCGAAATTTATCTTTTGGAATATCGTGGTTATGAACATAAGCTAAACACCCAAAAGTTTTGATGTGAGAGTAGGATGGTTTCTTATCATATCGCAATTCATAAGGAGTCTTACCTTGTAACAATTTTGAGGGAGTTCGATTAATGAGATAGCCAGCCGTCAAAATGCATTCTCCCCAAAACTTTATAGGTAAATTTGCTTGAAATCGTAATGCCCGAGCTACATTTAAGATATGGCGATGCTTGCGTTCAACTCTTCCATTTTGTTGTGGTGTGCCAGCAATAGTAGTTTGGTGGATTATGCCATGGGTAGCAAGATACGACTTTAAGGGTGCAAATTCTGTCCCATTATCGCTACGGATTGTCTTGACAGTTTTGTGAAATTGCGTTTTGATCATGGTAAGGTAATCTTGAAGAATAGAGGCGACCTCACTTTTCTCTAACAATAAATATATCTAAATAGCCCTAGAATAATCATCTAAGATAGTAAGAAAATATGAAGCACCTATAGTGGATTTGGATTTATATGGCCCCATAGATCGCAATGAATTAGGTAAAAAATTGTAGATGCTTTATTGATGCTAAGAGGAAAACAATCACGAGTTTGTTTGGCACGTAGACAAATATTACAAGGTAATGTACTAGTTGTAGATTCTTTAGAATTACCTAAAAAATGATTGACGACATAATCTGAAGGATGTCCCAACCGTATATGCCATAGTGTGCTTGAATCAAGGGCTGTGCTAGAAAAGGTGTATAATTCCTTCAATTCCATAGGTTTGTAGAAGAAGATCCCATTCCTCTGCTCACCCACTCCAATCGGCCTCATCGAGATACGGTCCTGTATAAAACAAAATTTGTCAGAGAGTGTGATAAAGCATTGCAAATCTCTTGCCAATTGAGACAAAGAAATTAAATTGCATTTGAATTCAGGAATTAGCAACAATCTGTGGAGTTGTAACGTAGGACTTAAAGAGACCATTCCTTCGTGCATAGCAAAAGTTTTGGCACCGTTAGATAATCTAATAATATGCGGACAGATAGGATGTATATTTTGTAAAAAAAATTTCCTACCAGTCATATGGTTAGAACACCCTGAATCTAAAATCCAAAAATTTTCCATACCGGATAACTTTTCAGATTGCATATTATTTGAGGTTTGGAGGGCAGTCAACAGGGTTGACCACTGGTCAACAGTCAAAGCTGGTAAGGGGCCCGGGCCCGGCCCGGCACTGCCCGCCCCGTTTCTGCTGGAGCTCGGCCCGATGCCCGGCCCGGCACTGTAGATCGACCCGCCCGGCTCGTGGTCTTCTTCTTCTCCAGCGCACCGGCGACTGCTGGGATTTTCCGCCACCGCGATTGTTGCAGAATAGGCCCACGCCTCGGTCGATCTTCCTCTATCGCGCGTTCTGGGCGTCGCCGGTGGCTGTCTGCCACCTAGCCCAGGCCCAGATCGGCCTCCTCGCCAAGGGCTGTGATTCGCCGGTGAGAAGCCGCGGCCGGCGAGCTTGGGAGGATTCCGAGGCCACCAATCCGGATAGCCAACAAGCTGGAAACATCCGGTGACATCGTGGCCGGTGCGTTTGCAGTGGGAGCAGAAATTTGAGGCAGAAAAATATCTGCAATTTTTTTCGGTTCTGGCGGCGGCGGCGGCGGCGAAGGCGGCGCCATCGCCAGAATAATCTTCTTTTCGTGTCAAATTTTTGTGCTGTTCTTCTTTACAGATTTGAGCAAGAACGGTACGTAATTTGGGTATAGGTTCTTGGTGGATCATATGGGAACGAACAGTGCCATAAATTGCACTATTTAATCCCATTAAAAATTGAAAGACCTTCTCGTTTTCTCTTTCTTTTATGATAAAATTCAACAGATCTGTGTCTGTGCTGGGCGGAAGTTGAGTATAGTTTTCTAGTTCGTCCCATACCTTTGTTAGACGTGAAAAATACACGTGTACTGAATCACCGCCTTGCTTACAATTTGCCAATGCTGCTTTTAATTCATATATTCATGGGCCGGTGCCAACTAGAAATCGTTCCTTCAAGTCTATCCATAATTCATCAGCTCTCTCAGAATGATATATGGTGGATCGGAGAGAGGGTTCGATAGTATTGAGAATCCAAGAGTTTACAAGGTTATTGATCTCCCACCATTCTTCTTCTTTATCTGGATCACCTTCAGGAATTGGAATTATTCCATCAATGAATCCCAATTTTTTCTTCGATCTCAAGGCCATGCGCATGCCTCTTGCCCATTCTGCATAATTATTATCTGTTTCTGTCTCTTTCAACTGGACCGTTGTTAGAATCAATCTAGGTCCATCAGTGGATGCCACATAATAAGCATCTTTCTTTATTCTGTGAACATGGCTTTCTTCCACCGTGTCATTATCAACATTGCTAATATTGTCGTTACTTATTTTGAGAAATTTCAGACAATTGGCTCTGATACCATGAAAGTTTCCAGTGGGGAAAACAATCTTGTGTTTTCTGTCTCATTAATGTGAGAATAGTGTACAATTTATAGATTTGTCCAAGTGACAAATCCTAAGCAGATTAGAAGTAGAAGTCCTAACTAAATACAACTAGGAAACACAATTATACACAGTTTAGGATTAATAGTAATCCTATTTTAAATATATGTCTAACAACAATCATGCGAGTCTGTTTGCACTGGAAATTAGAGAGGCCGGTATTTGCAACCAACTTAATTTCTTGGAGAAATGCAGACAGTAAGACCATTGTAGCCATATATGCCCAAATAAGTGGAGAAGGCAGTGATAAAATCTCCGTGAGAGGTACGCAAAATCCCACCAGAAGCAGACGCGCCAGGATTCCCATCGGAGCCACCATTAGTGTCAATAATAATAAAAATATGATGAGAATGAGTAGTATCCAACTAGATTAAGGAGATAAAACGATTATCTGGGACTTGGGTAGTGCTCTTATGAAAGAGGTGAAATGTTTAGCAAGAGAAAACTCTTGAGAAGCTACATAAACTGATTAAAAAGAGCCAAATTTGAAGGACTAATGCCATCAAAGTAGAAAGAACAATGCACCTTCCAAAGACACCAACAAACAATTGCCAGGATGATTTTGAAAAGAAATTTAAATATTAAAAAACTTTATGAAAAAATAAAAGGAAATTGTTTTATGATATAAAAGATAGCCAAAATATATTCCAATATTTTCATTACATAACAAATTAAAATTATTGTAGCCCATCTTAGGTAATAAAACAACATAAAAAACGGATACAAGAAAAAAATAACTTAATTTATAATTAGTTCTTTTTTTTTTTAAAAAAAAGTGTTATAGTTTGGAATCGATATAAAATATTAAAAAATTATTTTGAGATTGTGCAAATTACATGCATGCATTGTTATTATATAAAAATAAATCACTTTGATATAAAAGTGCACTTTAATAGTGTAGTACTTTCACTCCATATATTACTAATTTGGAATCATACATTGATCTTTGAATATTTTATTTTGAGATCGTGCATCTTGGGTGCATGCATCATTTTCATTGAAAATAAATTACTTTAATAAATTATAACTTTTTTTTATCAAAAATAGCTTTGCCTCCAAGGTTTCTGATGAAAATTGGAGTTTGTTTTAATGTATATGAGCAAACTATAGTTAGATTCGTTATCTAATTAGGAATTTTTTGAAGGGTGGAAAGTTTTGTATACACTTGAACTTTTTTATTTTTTTCATTTTAGCTCTTGAATAAAAAAATTATCAATTTTATCAGTTTCATCTAAACTTACAGTTATGTGCTACGGATAAGAAGAGTATTTTGGTAAAAAGAAAAAACTTCTATTGGTATTATTATTTTCTCATTTACTTTCTTGCAAATCAAACCCTAAAAACTCTACACACTAATATCATCTTCCTCCGCTCCATATCTCCCTCTCCACTCCTTGTTTTCCTCTGGTTTTCCGTCTTCTCTTTGCGATTTTTACCTATTACTTCTCCAACAACAAATTGAGAAAAGAATCAGAGAAGAGAAGACTAGGTGTACTGCATTTGAGGCGGGAGTGAATACTAGATCTGGGTTTGCAGAGGAGTTGTGGTGCAAATAGTACCCTGAAACTCATTTTTGTGAAAGGTAGATGTGGGTTACGAGGAGATGGCGTGTAAAAAGTGTGGTGATTGTCCGAAAGCGTTTTAGGATTGTTGTTTGTAGGATGTCCGAAAATTGTTTGGACAGATAAGATCGAAAAGCCATCAACTTTCTGGATTGTTGTCAGAAAATTGCTTCTTGAAAAAAAAACCCATGATAGCATGATTTTTAACCTTTAGGATTGTTCTTTGTAAAATGATTTTAGATCTTGATAGATCAAGTTCAGCTTTTTGATCTTGATCTTGTGCTTGGAGTCCATGGCTTCAAAATATAGCATTAGAGCCTATTTGATAAAACTGAATTCAAAAATTAAAATTTGAATGCTGAAGTACGAAAGCTGAATACATTAATCATCTGAATTTTCTAAGTCTAAAAATTTATCTTGTGCTGTCTGAATTTGAATAGTGAATTTTGTTAGACTATTTGATAATATATTGAACTTAACTTGTGAATATTGTAATTTTTACTATTTTATCCTATATATAATCAAATTATGAATTCTACAAAATCATAATAAACAAACATTGACTTTATTAGAAATAAATAAACTATTATATTTATTATATCTTGAAAGGCAAACTGAGTAGAAATATTTAAATTCTTGAGCTAAATAATTGGTTAGCAATATCTTCACGTAAATTAAGCATAAAGAATTGATCAACTTTTGATCTTTCTCCTACTGGTTGTTCTTGTACATTCTGTTGGTCTTACTTAATGTTGGTCTTACTTAATACTGTCCTCACTTGCATCAGTATCATTAAATTGTTCAAAATAATAGTTGTTGCCAACTGTTCTGCGAAGATAATTATTAATTGTAGCACAAGTAATTACGATATTCCTCTGGGTTGTAAATGGATACTGTTTCATATAACTGAGAATTGGAAAGCGAGATTTAAGCACTCCAAAAGCACATTCAATTACATTTTGTAGTTTTGTATGTGCTTTATTAAACAATTCTTCTTTTGTTCTTGGATTACTATTATTTTGAAAGTCAGACGACTAATAATATACGTTTCAATAACGCACCATAAAAAACCGCGGGTGTGAGAATATGCTGCATCACATAAATAATATTTATCTGAAAAGAAATACTAAAATGATTTATTAGTGATAATAAATATAAAATGATGTTACTATTATTTAAAATTTTAGAATACCTGCAGGAAGAAGTGGAAAGTTGCCTATACGATCTCTCATAGTCTCAGTTAACACTCTTTAATCATGTGCTACTCTTCCCAACTGGCCCATATATATGTAAATATCATATCAAAGGCACATATGGCTAAAACATTTTGCTTACAATATTCTTTTCCTCTTTTTCCCTTCCTCTGTAAGGCGTTTGTTCATCCAAAAGTATCACATCATTTATTAATGTTCCATCAAGTGCTCCTATAGCTCCCTACAAAACAAAAAAAAAGCTTAAAAGTTAAAAAATACAAATAATTAAAAATATAACATAACATAATAAAAGAAAATGTCACAAAAATATATCATATGGTAAATCTATACCCGAAGTATTTCACGAAGACGTCGATGCTTTATGTTTTCATTGACATTTGACATATAATTTGGCATGATCATCTCCTTAGAAAATATTAGCATAGCTTCTAATACTTCATAGAAGTACTTATGCACTGTTTGTGCTGAATGATTGAATCTTTTTTTGATCAAATGATTTGTGTATTGTTGACTCATTATATAGAGAAACATCCCAATTTTTTCTTCAATAGAAACATGATGATTATTTTGTAACCAACCCCTTCCTCGAAAATATTGACACAAATTCAAGAATGGTTCTTTGGGCATTCGTACCATTTCTCGACTATGAGCAGGGTTTTCGTGTGTAATCTCATTTATATACTCATAAACAGCTAATCTTGAATATGTGTCTAATCTCCTTCCACTGCATCTTTTCTTGATCTTTTTCACAATTAATATAATGGCTACGATCTTGAGCAGTTTTTTATGCTCTTCACTCAACATACTATAAAAATATAATCAATTATATTCAAAAATAATATTGCATTCAATTCATATAAAAGAACTATAAATTATAATTAAGTAATGGTAAAAATGAAAACATTGTAAAAGTTATTATTAAACAACTGAATATGAAAGGAAATATTATTGAACCTAGAAAAAAGAATAAAGAAAAAATACTTAAAGTACTACTAAAATCCAATACCAATATCAATGAGCCTAACTTTAAAGATGTCCTAACTTTTTTGAATTCATGGCTATCCAATTTTTCCCTAACTTCTTTTGGTTTCTCACTCAACCTCATTCATTATTCTCGATAATCCCTTTTCTTAAAAAAGATGCATGTTGTAGCAATGTATAATGGGGCTGACATATCCAATGTTTGCATATTTTCTAAAGTGGTATTGCATTGTTCAATAGTTGGCACATTTGGTTCTTTCAGTGTTTAAAGAACTTCCATCAATTGGCTATCAAGAGTTTCAATTTTCTCATTGCTATATATATATATATATTTACGTTTTCCATCTCTATTCGTTTTCTCAATAAATGAAGAGGAAACATCAACAGGCTCACTCGTAAGATTTATAAATGTCTGTGAAGATTGCACCTTATCATTTGACAATCCTTCTTTAGATGGACCCCATGCATCTTTGCCAGTGGCTGAAAGTCCATCAAATAGTGCTCTCATCTCTTCAAGATATTCCAATGATTTAAATCGAAAACTTTTTGCTTCAGGATTTATCGGTAGATTTAAAGCTTATGTTAATTTTACATATCATTTATAACATTAATCTAGAAGAAATAAAGTATAACAAATGTATCTTTATGTAATCATCCCATTGCTTATTAGTCCAGTTTATAGTATTAGACACTGGATCCCAATGGCTATTGTCAGTTTTGCCAACTATCTTGATCCAAACGTTATGCTTTCTTTTTAGATAATCCCACTGGTTCTTTAGTTGCTTCTGCGTCAATTTAATATGCAGCTCCTTCTGTATTGTTAACCTAATTCTTTCTTGTGCTTCTTTTTTCTAACTCCCACCACTAAAGTTCTTTTTATTAGCTTCTTTCAAATATAAATTCAAAAAGAACTTAAATATAATTGGACCTTTCCAACTAACTATAAATTATCATCGATTGCCATTCCTACATGACAAATAATAAGATAAAATAATGTTAAAACAAAATACAGAAGAGATGCTCAATTTCCTCAAATATAACATATCATTATTTCACCATTTTACCATCCAATGAAGGACTGGAAACTTCAAAAGTATCACATTGAAAAATTAGTTAATAACATCTATGAAGAGTACTCCTTTGAAAGCATGAGCCTTTTTATAGAATAGATCAAATTGTTGTACAACAAAAAATAAAAAATATGAAGTAAAAACAAACAGTTATTGTTGTACCATAGAGAACAAAAAAATATGAAGCAATATGAAGAAAAAATATCACCAAATCTACACATCAGATAGTGGTTTTTATCCTACAAAAAAGAAACTTACACTAAACAATTAACCAATCACAACTTGTACACTAAAAAATTTTAGAAATTATGATATTTGGCTATATATGTGTCCCGCATCATATTATCCCTTATAACGCAAAAATTCATTCTCTACTTCATAATTTTCCTAAAGACTATAAGTCAATAAAATTATGCCATATTTCGTGTTCCTAATTATATATTCTTAATTGGAAGTCGACAAATAACCTAAACAGTGAGCAATTAGAGGAGGATGGCTCTGATTTTAGTGTAAGATAATATCAATACTCTTGCTTTAGCCCGCATATATCTGATCAATTCTATGTTCCCTAGCCACATACACTGAATAATCTATGGAATGCAAATCCTAGTCTATACTTTTATATTGTAAAATATATGCACTTATAGGAGTTCATTGAATATAAAGAAAAAGTAGACACTTCGATAAAAAGGTAATCCAAGAAACTATTCTTTCTTGCACTTGGTGTTTGTTTTAAAGGAAAATGGTATAACCTTTCCAACATAAAACACTTTCTTGCATCTTTTGAACATTTGTAAGATTATGCAAGAAAGTGTGTCCCAGGCAACATCATATAGAAAACTGATTACCCTTTTCTTTAGCTTCACTTTTCCTTTCCTTTACTCCCCAAATGATCTTCCGGTTATTAAAACAAAGCCCAATTGGCATGGTTATGGAAAGCAACTGTCTATGACGGGAATGTAAAACCTCATATACTGGTCTCTTATTTTCAATGAGCGAAGAAGCATAAACATCTTCAGTTTAATGTACAATTAAGTTACCTGCTTTTCTTGACACAACAAAGGACATTCAACATCAGGCGTAGAGGGGTATAACACATGTAAATTTGGTGAAGAAAAAAGGTAAAGGCAGCTATATAATGAAACACTTCCTTTGAACTTCCAAAATGGGAGATCGCAGGTACATTATACAAAATGTACTTCTATTGATAAATATTATTTCATCCAAAATTCAATGTCCAATCTCCTATTTTTTTTGTATATAAAACTACACATTCAATTTTGGACAGAGGAAGTAGATAATTCAGCACAACAATTCGAAAATAGGAGTCTAAGAGTAAAAAAGATGCTCCAAATTACTAGGGATGCCATAGAAAAACTTATTATGTCACCATCACAAAATGATTGTGGTACCAATTAGTGGTGCATGTCCTGATATTATTCAAACCATGTTCAAATACTATAGACCCTTTCAATTTCAGATACTAATTAATGTTTCCATAATTCTATCTTTCATATCATAATCCAGTTAATGTTAATGAGTCAAAGTTTTTACATTGTAGTATACAATATTTCTTATTACCAAAAAAAAAAAAAAAAAATACATAGTGTTTTTTTTATCTTTCCTAACAAGGACTTCCTAAGGTACAATGTATGACTCAAAACAAAAAACAAGACGAAGGAATTACTGTCTACTAAGTACATAAGAGAATCTAAAGATGTTGGAATCATGAAGAAATTATTCTATAAAAATAATCAATCATAACTTGTACACCAAATAATTTTAGAAATTATGATATCTGGCTATTTGTGTGTCCCGATCATATTATCTTTATAACGCAAAAATTCATTCTCTACCTCATAATTTTCCTAAAGACTATAAGTCAATAGAATTAGGCCATCTTTGGTGTTCCTAATTATATATTCTCAATTGGAAGTGGACAAATAACCTAAACAGTGAGCAATTAGAGGAGGTTGGCTCTGATTTTAGTGTAAGATAATATAAATAAGCTTGCTTCGTCTTGCATATATCCAATCCATTCTATGTTCCCTGGCCACATACACTGAATAATCTATGGAATGTACATCCTAGTCTATACTCTTCATATTGCTAACTCTTATGACTAGGAAAGAAGGTCACCACTCCGCAACTAGCTTTTACATAAGAGAATCATTATGGGTAACAAATAATCACTCTAGAAATCGAAACATAAAAGCAGGATTGAGGTAAAATGTCCAACAAATTGTGAATCCCTGATAACCAAAAAGCATAAACAAATTCTTATTAAAACTTTTAAGCACAAAAATAATAATTCAATTGCACATGTACTACAAAGTACAAACACATCAGATACAATTCCATTGACACAAGAAATTTAACTAACAATGCACACGAAATAAATTCCCCTAAAAAAATAATAATCACACACAAGAAAGAAATTACACAAGTCAAGGGATAAGCATATGAAGAAAAATCATAACTTCAAATCAATTACATGTACAAGAAATTGCAATTGATTATCTTCACAGTGAAATCATGAATAGTTTTTTTTATGATTGTTGTTGCAGTACAAACGTTATTAAAATTTTGGGACTTTGAAACAAACCCAAATAAATTAGGCAATAGTAGAGAAAACCCATTATGGAAAAGCGAAGATTTAGAGGATGCAATGTTGGTTTTGAATGATCAAGCAGCAGAAATCAAACAAGCAAAACAAGGATTTAAGTTGGAATTTAACTTCTTAACTTGCGCCAAACTATTCAAAGGAGTAGAAAAACTGAAGAGAAAGCCATTGAGTACATTCCCAATCATTGATTAATCTAGAGAAAATAGAAGTTTGAGACACTGAAAATAAACACAGGAATTGAACACAAGAACAAGTTGCAAGAATTTGAAAGCTCAAAAGCCAGATCTTAAAAACTAGTTTGTAATGACAGCCTCAAGATTGTATTAGCCAGAAATAAAAGGGGAAAAAACAAGCATAAACTACAAAGTTGTACCATTTAATCCGAAAACATCTTTACAAATTCAAATCACATATGTGTACTCAAGAGCACAATCGCAAATGGGCAAAAAATGGATTCTTCTCTTTTATTTCAGTTTAGGATTTGATAATAAAATACTGTGGGTTAAAAAGACCCAAAATGAGGGTATGTAAATAGAGAAAATAGAAAGGCAAGTAGTATTTCTTTACCTGGACAATGACATCTTGATTTAGCAAAAATGATAGGAAAACAAATGAAAGCCGAGTTCTTTTCTTGAAGCTTCAAACTACGGATACTCTGATAGCTCATGCTAGTAGAACCAAGTAATATATGAGGGAAAGGGAGCACAAAGAGGTTGATGGAGAGAGAGGAGGTCTCTGTTGTAATCAGATTTGGAGAAAGATTTAGAGGAGGAGGAGGTCTTTGTTTTGTAATCAGAATGGAAAAAGATCTGGAGAAGGAGGAGCCTCCATTACCTAATCAGAACAGACTGATGAAAAGGAGGAAGAGAAGGGAACGGTGAGTAGTTTGATCACGAGAAAAAATATTTTAAAACTCAATGTCTGAGAGTGTTCTGAGATAAGTGTTAAGTCAAAATTTTATCTCTTAAAATTTATAAAAAGATTTAAGAGACACTTAATAAAGGGGATCGATAAACCCAACTCGGGAATCTATATGTATAGCACGAAAAAATTGAAAAAATTTTATTTTTGAATGTAAAATTTCTCCAACTTCAACAAACCCTCTAAACTCTCTCTCAAACCTCAAATTTCAACTTCAGATTTAGGAAGATCCACCCGTTGTAAATTGGAAAAAAGGTTAGTACTTCGATCCATACTCATTTATTTACATTTTTATCGATTGAAAATTTGAAAATATTCGTTGGATTAAAAAAAATGACTGTCTTTTTATGCTTCAAAATCTACCCGAAACCCTTTGAATCTCTCGGTCAGGAGATCTGAGCAGAGTCGGATCTCCCGATCCGGTGATTCCAAGTAGTCACGATCTCCGGTTATGGCGATTGAGAGTGACTTTGACCGCCAGAATATGGGCAAATAGAATTTTTCTTTTAAAATTTGTAAAAGGTTTTAATCGCCCAGACCGGCGAGCCGGAGCTAAGCGGGTCACCCATCTGGGCGATCGTTCTGAGAACGAACCACCTGAATGGGCGAACCATTTAGCTCCGGCTTGTTGGTCTGGGCGATTCAAGCCTCACTACTGAAAAAAAATAATTTCAACTTTTTTTACCTCAAATTCGATATTTTCTTTTATAAATTCTTCAGAATGATCCATATCTACCTCCAATACAAGTTCAATATTAAAGATTACAATTTAGAGTAGAGAGAGAAAGAGACTAGAGAGAAGTAAGAGAGAAAGTGTGTAAAGAGAGAAAGAGGAGGGAAGATGAGAGAAAATAATGAATTTTTTTACGCTATACATATAGATTTCCGAGTTGGATTTATAACTCTTTAATAAATTAAGATATTTTAATTTTAATTATCAAACATCCTTAATTTAGAAATTCGTAAACAATTCATTTTTAAGTGAAAAAATTATTTAACAAACACCCCTTATAGTATTATGACTAGTGTGAATTTAATAGTGCATGAGGATGTAGTAAAGAGGATTAATTTGAAGAAATTAAGATAAGTTGACTTAAGGAGCTCATACATGTCATAGTTTACTAAATTGCTTTCTTCTAGTCTTTTTTTTTTTTTTTTTTCCCATAGAATTTCTACTGATGCTCTTGATTATTCATGAAGCTAAAATACCTTAGCATTGTTGATATGGTCTTTGCATGATTTTGAATGGTATTGAGTGTTTTAATTCGCAATTTGCAGCTAAGTTTGACATTAGCGAAATAAGATTTTGTTTGAGTCAAAATCCCCCCGCTTGGATTGTTTGATAGAGTTACTTTTATTTTTCTATTTTGTCTAAAATACCCTTGGTCCATTTGCTTTTAACAGTATGAAAATGTTAAATTTAAATTTTTAAAAATATAAATGCTAAAAAAAAGGAAAAAGAAAAGTTTAAGTATGTAACACTTTCTAGTCATTTTTTAAAAACTTAATATTTAATACATATAAATTGATTGATGATTTGACTAAATAATGATGAAGGGAGGACATTGTCCTTATTATATTCTAAAGAGAAAAAGATATATATATATATATATATATATATAAAGAGAGAAAAAAATCACCCCATACCCTTATAGTATTTCTATTTTACTGCTCGTCCCACAATATTTTTATTACCTTTTTTGCCATTACGAAACTTACATGCCACTGGTCATGTCAACGAGAGTCAATTTTCGAAAAGTCATGGTGGAAATAGAAGGGCAACATGTCAAAAAAACAATTTCTCTCTAGTTATAAATTTTATACTAAAATGAATAATAAAAATTTGAAGGGGGCAAAATGAAAATTCTTTTTTCTTTCTTCTTCTCCCCTCCTTCGTCTCTCTTTCCTTCTTCGCGGTGACCTCACCCCATACCACCTCCTCCAATAACACACCTCCTCCTCCCTCTTCTTTCCCTTCTTCCCCTTCTTCCTCAATAACCCACCGCCTTTGCACCAATGCGACCACCGCGTTCATTTTACTTCATGAAATTTTTAATGGCAACGATTACCTATATTGCAGGATTGCATGATCTACACCAGAGAAATAGCAATTTGCGATATTTTGGACACCTTGACCTTAAGAATGCCTCAATTCTGAAATTTTTAGTTGGAAAATTTTCATCCCTTGTTTTTTTTTTGTTCTTCATTCCACCTGTAGCAATACATTTTACAGCATTTTACAGTAACAACTTCCCACCAAAATAGGAAGAGATAAATGATACAAATTACAAACTTGATATCTAATATCTTAACAACCTAATCCTAACAGCATTATCATTTCAACACTCCCCCTTAAGTTTGCGCATGAAGATTATGAATGCCCAACTTGCTACATAACTTGTGGAATTGTGTCGGGTGCAAAGCTTTTGTAAGAAGATCTGCAGGTTGCGAAGTACTTGGAATGTAGGCAGGAACAATCATACGGGCTTGAAACGCATCTCATACAAAATGACAATCGATCTCAATGTGCTTAGTTCGTTTGTGAAAAACAGAATTAGCTACAATGTAAATAGCTGCTTGACTGTCGCAATGAAGTGGAATAGAGTAATCCACAAGAACTTGAAGATCACTAAGAAGTTGCCGAAGCCATTTCAACTCACACAAGGTCATCGCCATGGACCGATACTCAACTTCAGCAGAAGAACGAGAAACTGTATGTTGTTTCTTTGTCTTCCAAGAAATGGGAGAATCATCCAGAGAAATAAAATAACCGGTGAGAGAACAACGGGTAATTGGACAGTTCGCCCAATCGGAATGACAATAAGCTAATAATCAAAGTGGTGCATTAGCGGAGAAGAATTCCCTATCCTGGAGCGGTTTTAAGAGAATGCACTAGATGTAGAGCTGCTTCCCAATGTTCCTTATGAGGATTTTGCATAAATTGAGCTAGAACGTGTACATCATAAGCAAGATCTGGCCGTGTTATAGTCAAATAGATTAATTTACAAACAATAGAGCGATACTATTTTGGGAAAGCATAGAAGTCTCCAGTAGCTTTAGCCAATATGTGATTTTGTTCTACTAGAATGGAAAAAGGCTTCGAACCAAGAATTCCAGCTTCAGAAATAATTTCCAAAGTATATTTTCGTTGACTAAGGTAAAACCCTATTTGGCTACGAGCAATTTCAATTTCCAAAAAATATTTCAGATGACCCAGGTCTATCATATGAAAACACGAACCCAAATAAGATTTAAAACTAGAAATAAAAGTACCTTTATTACCAAAAATCAGCAAGTCATCAACATAAATAAGAATGCAGAGAAAAATGTGATTTGTTCTAAATGTGAAGAGAGAATAGTCTGAGTATGACTGCACAAAACCATATTGTCGGAAAGAATTTGCTAGCTTAGAGAACCAGAACCATGGGGCCTGACGAAGCCCATATAAAGATTTATTAAGACGACTAACTTGACCTGGACCCGAAGCATTAAGCCCTGGAGGATTTTTCATGTAAACTTCTTTATTCAAGTCGCCATGCAAGAAAGCGTTATGAACGTCCATTTGATGCACTTCCCAATTCTGGGCAGCAGCTACAGACAATAAAGTCCTAACAGTTACCATTTTTGCCACTAGTGCGAATGTTTCAGTATAATCAATTCCCTCTTGTTGTGTATTTCCAAGTGTATCTATCTCTTGCTTCATAGCAAGACACTATTCTGAAACGGAAGACGCTTCGGAATACTTTATTGGTTCTATTCCAGCATCAACAGCAGCTACGAAACTTCGATGTGAAAGTGAAAATTTGTCACAAGAAAGATAGTTAGTTCATGGATACAAGGGACTACTTGAGAAAACTGAAGAAGCAGGTGAATCAGAAGAGAGAGATATACTAGGAGATGACTAAACCGTATGACAAATATAGTCCTTCAATTTACTTGGAGCTCGATGTGGTCTATTACTCCGATGAACAGGTCCCGGTTCAACCACAATTGCTGCCTGAGGCTCACTGTCTGTAGACCAATAATTGTCTGAATCTGAATTTGCACTAGAGGAGTCTCTTTATGGGCTCTGTGCATGCGTCATTTCTACCCCCTCCACGTGAACTGAATTGGGCTCCCCAAAATTGTCCAAGGATGTCCTACAATTTGGACTTAACTATCATGAGATTCTGTGTCTGTTCTTTCACTCTCCGAGTAGCCTGGTTCAGAAGTTGCATGGCCCGTTCCAGCTTTCTCCATGCGGCCTGGTCCAAAAATTGCATAGCCTGGTCCGGCACTCTCCAATTGGCATGCTGCTGGTGGAGATGCAGTCCGCGACCCACCTCCATTTCCTCCTGGACCAGCCCACCTTGTTGCTGTCTGTGAGGAAGAATTATTCTGGGCTGGCAAAGATTTGTGGGCCAATTTTCTCTGTTGAAATTTTTTTCGCCTGGCCCACCTCTCAGTCCACCTGATGAGGAAAAACTCCCCCTTGCAGCTAATGGCATTTCTTCAAACTCACAACTTAAAGGTTTTTCATGAAATAAATCACACTGCATCTTAGAAAAAGGAAATTCATCTTCAATGAACACTACATCTCTAGAGGTGACAAATTCACAGGTTTGTAAATCAAAAAATTTCCAACCTTTTTTTCCATATGGATATCCCAAGAAAATACATTTCCATCCCTGAGGTCTAAACTTGTCCTTTGGTAACCCGTGATCATGCACGTATGCCAATACCCAAAACTTTTCATTTGTGAATATGAAGGCACTTTATTAAACAAGAGTTCAAATGATGTTTTCCCTTTTAAAACGGACGAAGGTGTACGATTAATCAAGTAACCTGCAGTAAGGACACTTTCGCCCCAAAATTGAACTGGAAGATTAGCCTGAAAAAGTAAGGCACAAGCCACATTCAGAATGTAGCAATGCTTACGCTCCACTCGACCATTTTGTTGAGGAGTATGAACCATAGAGGTCTGATGCAACATACCATTTTCCAAAAAATACAGTTTCAGACACGTAAACTCTGTACCATTATTGGTACAAACAACTTTAAATCTTTTATTAAATTGTGTTTGAATCATAGAAAAGAAATTCTTAAGTGTTTGTGAAACCTCTCTTTTTTTTTTTGTAAGCAAAAAAAATACATACACATCCTGAATAATCATCCACTACAGTAAAATAAGTTGCACCACAAGAGAACGGAGATTTATAAGGTCCCCAAAGATCACAGTGTACCAGATCAAACACAGCAGTTGTTGTATTCAAACTAGTTGGACATGTTTCACGTGTTTACTTAGCTCGTAAACAATCTGAACAACTATCCAAAAAATCATATTTAAAAGAATGTCCCAAAAATTGTTTAATAATTAACTTGGAAGGATATCCCAGTCGATTGTGCCATAAAGTACCAATATCAGAAATTTTAACAAAATAAGCAAAACGAGATGTCTTAGGTGAAGGTCTCAAATAGTATATCCTGTCTCTCTCTTTACCCGCTCCAATCAGAATCCCCGAGATACGGTCCTGTAACATTAACAAACCATCGTTAATTATGTCCATACAATTATTCACTTTAGAGAGCTGCGAGAAAGATAACAGATAACATTGAAGCTGAGGTATAAAAAGCACATTGTTTACATTTAATTTGGGCTGTAAACAGACAGAACCTAGTTCTTTTCCAGTAGTCTTTTCACTATTTGGAAGAGTTATAGTGTAAGGAAATGAAGATCTTTTATTAGACAAAATATTTCTTCTACCTGTCATGTGGTGTGAACAGCCACTATTTAAAATCCATTCTTTTTTCAGCTTACCAGAGAGAGTTTCAAAGTTTGGAGAAGTTGTTCGATGGTTGTTCAGCAGGTGCACAAATGAGACCACTGCTCCGGCGACAGTCCTGGTAAACCAACGGTGGAGCTAACGCTGCAACCGCGGCGGCCGCCCCATTCTAAGTCACCGACTCGCGTCTGTCTGCTGTACCCAGCCAAGGCTCCATTTCCGAGTAATTCGACCTTCTTTACTGCGCTGCTGCTGTAGCTGCCCGGCCCGAGCTCGTTGATGAATGTCCTTGAAAGCTACGTTCGTAACTGTCCGGCGCAGATCCGTTAACTCCCGGCGATATCTAGTCCTCCCGGCGCTACATCCTCTTCCTCTGGTCTCCCTACCCCAATCTCGGCGACCCCCAAAGCTATTTTCCTTATTTTTCTCTGACCACCATTCTGGATAGCCAACCAACTGGTAACAATTTCTCACCTCATGTCCTTGGTTAAAACAATGTGTATAATAAATGGAACTTTGTCTAGATTTAGGAGTAGCAAATACTATGGCTTGACTCCAAATTTCAGTATTCCCAATTAATTTCCTATGTGCCTCTTCCTTAACAATCATTGCATTAACTTTCTTTATATTGGGAATCGGTTCCATTTGCAGAATACTTGACCTTACTGTTCCAAATATCGAGTCATCTAATTCTATAAGAAACTAGTGCACTTTATCTTCTTAACTCTGTTTAATTAATTCGTTCAATATTCCATATGTACAATTTGGCAAATGTTGATAATTTATTAGTTCATTCCAAATTTTTTCAATTTAGCATAATAGTCTGAGACAGACATACCGAATTGCTTGCAATTGACTAAGGTTATCTTTAGTTCATGTTTCCTTGGAGCATTACCAGTCATAAACCACTCCTTCAGATCAGCCCATAATTGTCACATCTTTCTGTGTATGACATCGTTGTTCTCAGGCTAGGTTCAATGGTATTTAAAATCCATGAACCTACCATAGTGTTGATGGTCCACCATTCTTCCTCTTTAACAATTCCTACTTTTGGCTTTGGAATTGATCCTTCCACAAACCCGAGTTTTTTCTTGGCCCATAGTGCCAATCTCATTGCCTTCATCCATTCATCATAGTTGTCTTCTTTAAGTTGCACTTGAGTAAGTATCACGTGCGGACTGTCTGAAGATGCCAGTTGATATGCATCTTTTTGAACATTATCATCAAAGTGATCATCGTCTTCGATGTCAGTCGTATCAATATTTCTTGTGCCGCTCATCACAAAGAAACTTTCATCCCCTTTTTTTTCCTGTTCTTCATTCCACCCGTAGCAATACATTTTACAGCATTTTACAGTAACAACTTCCCACCAAAATAGGAAGAGATATATGATACAAATTACAAACTTGATATCTAATATCCTAACAACCTAATACTAACAGCATTATCATTTCAATAGATTCCCTTAGAAAGACCCATCATCTTGTTCTTTAAGCCCCATATGACGAACTGGGTTTCAAGGTACAAACTACATTTTCAGGAAAGGGACAAACTCTCTTTTTCCTATTTTTCTCTCTTGCTAATTCTACCATGGAATTTAACTCAAAGAATATTAAAATTAACTGAACAAAGAAATTTCATAAAGGCAAAAAATTAGTAGTCAATTAGACCTAATTAGGTGGATTAAGGAAATGAAGAAACCCAATCTGAATTCACCCATAAATTTCTTGTTGTCAAGGACCTTATCAGATAACACCGGTGGAAAATTGATGCTTTTTAATTGGGGTGAGGAGGAGGACGTCATTTTGCTGGTGGTGATGGTGTCGGTGGTAAGAAAAGTTGGGGGTGAGGAAAGGACGGTAAGAGGAGGAGAAGAAGGGCCGGGGCAGGGAAAAGAAAGAAAAGAGGAGAGGGGTCGGCGGTCAGAAAAGCCGGGGCAGAGGGGGAGGGAGGAAAGGACAGTAAGAAGAAGGAAAAAGAGGAGAGGGTGGAGGATAAAGAAGGAGAAGCGGAGGGGGGAGAGAGTAAATACAGAATTAATGATTTTACTTTGTTTTAGGCCCAAATGTTTTAGTATTTATTTTTTTAACCTAAAATATGTGGGTTGGAAGGATCTAGTTTGATTTGACAAAATTACCCTTGGATTCCGTCAATTTGGGCATGAACGGTGGCCCATAAGTTTTATGAGGGAAAAAATGGCTAAAATATACTTTTTTGGTACGAAAGGTAAAGTAGAAATGCTTGAGGGGTACGGGGAGCTATTTTTCTCTTATCTCTCTCTCTATGGGTATATATATACGTATATATATTGTTGGTTCAAGAGTCAATATATTTCTTAATATTTGATGATTAATAAAATGAGTTGTGTGTTTTAATTTAGTTTGTTTTGTTAAGAAATAAAAAGAGTTAAGCTAAGTGTGCATGCGAGACTCGAGCTAATAAGATGAGTAGAGAGGATTTTTATCATGTGAAGCTTTATGGGGACCAAGGATATTCTTGATAGTTGTCTTTAATGATGACTTTACACATGTTACAACTAGAAATGGATAGTTGTGTTACTTTGTCTAAATTATCCTCTTGTCAATTTTCTCTTTGTGGTCCATGGCTCCTATTTTAACTTTTCCTCTTTTGGTTAAACACGAAATTCCTTACAAAAGCAGTTTGTCTTTTTACTGAAAAATACTAGAGGTCCCATGAGTGAGGATAGTTCGTTATTATTTACTAGCATGGGGGCAAATAAGATGTGATTGGTGAGGTTGGAGTTGAAGAATGAGTATAAAACAAGGAGTTGAGGCACAGAGAAGGGTGGAGCAGTGCCATTGAAGAAAACCCAGTTGAAGAAAATACTACAGTAGTAAAAGGAAGTTTTCCACCACATAGAAGAGTTAGAAAATATTCATCTCAGAAAAATCAAGAGTGAAATAGAGAGAGTTTCGTAAACACATTTGAGAGATTGAAAGGATCTGTGATAGAGTGTTTTGAGTGTACAGAGGAATTCATGATCTTAAACTGTTTTCATCGTTATTCTATCTTTTGGTTTACAAGTTCCGGATAAAAAACTTGTGTTTTGGTTCTGGTAAAAAATTTGTTGTTGATTTACAAGTTCTAGAACAAAACTTGTTGTTTAGCTTCTCCTAGGACAGAAAAGTTGTTAGTTGCTAGAACTATGATAAACTAGTGGGTGTTCTTTTGTAATGGTTAATCTCACCTTGAATGACATTGATGTTTTAGTGGAATCCTTAAGACGATGATCTTGAGGAAAGTGGATATAAGTATTTAACCAAACCAATATAAAAAGTCTTGTGCTATTTATTTCTATTCTTCATTCTATCTGCTATTTTAATTTATAAGTCAGTTATTCTTATTTTAACTGTCATTGTTAGAATTTTAGAGTTAAGCTAATGGCTTATAATATCCACTGATCATCTTTCTTGAGTTAAGTTAATTTTAGTATTAAGCTAACAACTAAAAAAAAACAAAAGGTTTTTAAAGTGCTATTTTCCTTTAAAGTCTACTTCACCCCCTCTTGGACTATTTTGGGACTTACATTTGGTAGTGGCAGCAATTATTCTTACGGGAAGACAAGAATGAGCAATTTCATTCAGTCTACAGACATTGAATATTGGGTAGTTATCATTAATGGTCCAGATGTTCCTAAGAAAACTGAGAGCAATACATAAAAATCTGAAGATGAGTTCGATGATAAAGATTAGAAGAATGTTTCTGTTAATGGTAAAGCATTGAACATCCTTCATTTTTCACTTGATGTGATTGAATAAAATTAGGTGTCAGTTTGCAAATCGGCTAAAGAAGTTTGGAAAAAACTTGAGGATATCTATGAAGGAACCAGTAAAAAGTAAGGATTAATCTTTTGTACCATAATTATGAAATGTTTTTTTATGGAACTTGATGAGAATATTTCTACATTGAAAAGCAAGCAGGTTTACATGCATTATTAATCATTTGAAGGCTCTTGGAAAAGTGATCACTAAAGAAGAAATAGTAAAGGAGATTCTTAGGTCTTTGTCTGAAAGATGGGAAGCTGAGGCAGCAGTTCTGAGTGGTATCGAAGATTTGACAAAGTTCATTTATGATGATTTGATTGGTTTTCTATTGTTTCATGAGATAATGATTGACAAAAGAAAATTCACATCACAAGAAAAGAAGAAAAACACTGCAATGAAAGCTGATGAAGAAGGAAGAGCAACATTGAGGAGGAGATGAATCGTAGAGCCAAGAGCATGAAAAGTTTTTATAAATCTTTCAAGAAGTAAAAAGAAGGTACTCAGGATGAAGATGAATCTAAGAAAAATGAAGGAGAAAAATTATGTGTTATAAATGTCAAGAATGAGGACATATAAGATCACAATATACTAAGTTGAAGAAAAAGAAGAAAGATAAAGCAATGATGGCTGAATAATGAAGTGGTTCTGAAATTAGCTCAAGTGATGAGGAAGAAGATAAGAACCTAGAGACTGAAGAAGCATCTTGAAAGACTTTGACATGTCTGATGGAGTTGAAGAAATCGAAGCTGCTAAGAAAATGATTGAGGAAGCAAATAAGGTAGTTATTTCTGATAGCTCTTATTACAGAGATTACTTAATGATTTTGAAGAATTGTTTTTTGAATATAAAATCTTGCTGTGAAATATGCAAATCAAGAGAAAGAATTCAAAAAACTTGAAAGTAAGGCAAACAATTTTGAGCTACAAAATTCTAGTAAACAAGTTTATGAAAACTATGGAGCTAATCCAGATTTGTAAAATTTGGAAATTACCTTGAATGAAGAAAGAAATGTTGCTTTGATGAACGAAAATGTGAAGTTCAAAGATTGAAGTTAAAAAACTCACTCAAGATTTGTCAAAGTTTACAAAAGGTAAAGAATCTTTAGATGAACTTCTTGGAAATCAAATACAGATCAGTGATAAAATTGGTTTTAGATTTAATGAGTTTTCGGTTCAGAAAACTAAATCTGGTTTTGATAAAACACAGATTCATGCTACTATTGAGTTTATAGGAACAACTTTAAAAAATGTTTTTCAAGTTGATAGTAAAATTGGATTGAGCTATGCAAATTCTTCAAATCATGATTTTCAAAAGGAAATGTGCAGCAAGGTTTTCAGAAGAATGTGAAACCTTATTCCTATCAAAAGAATTTTAAAACTTTTTTGTAGAGAGATTTAAAACCCAAGAGGAGCTAATCTATTTTGCAAGTGTGTTTAAGGAGCAAATGTACAGAAAGTTGATGGCATATCAATAGTAGTTGCTCTAGACACGTGACAGGTAACAAGAATTTGTTCACCAAGTTGGTTGAGAAGAATTGTGTGATGTAGATTTTGGGGACAATAGTAAAGGCAGGATCATTGATAAAGGCACAATTGGAGTTAATCGAAGAATTGAGAATGTATCACTTGTGAAGGGTCTTAAGTTCAATTTGATTAGCGTGAATCAGTTGTGTGATGAATGGATGTCAACTTTGGAAAAAGAGAATGCAAATTGTTCAAAGAAGACAAGCTAATCTTGGTAGCAAAAAGAGTTGAGAATGTTTGTGTTGGAGACAAATAACTTAAGTGGAGCCAATTATGTCTATTTAGTTTTTCTCATTAATGAAAATTGGTTGTACAGAAGATTAGGTCATGCAAGTATGAGCATCTTGGACAAGTTCTCAAAGAAAAATTGGTAAATGATCTGTCAGAACTCAATTGAAAAGTCTAGTGTTTGTGATGCTTGTTAGATTGGAAAAGTTCCAAAGTATTTTTGGGGTGAAGCTATTACCACAACAAGCTAAATTCTGAATAGAATGCTTGTAAAATCAATCTTGAAGAAAATATCCTATGAGATTTGGAAAGGAAGGAAACCTAATAGTGGATATTTTAGAGTGTTGGACTAAGCATTTCATTGTGAATGATGAGGAAAGTTCAGGAAAGTTTGATAGAAAATCAGATAAAGCTATTTGTCTTGGATATTCGGAAGTAAGCAAGCATATTATATCTTTAAAGAGAGAAGTATCATTGTTAAAGAATATGTGCATGTTATGTTTAGTGAGACTAATTATGAAAGATCTAGAAGTGCAACAACTGAAGGAGATGTTACAGGATCAAAGAATTTGAACAAGATTGAGAATGTTGTTGAACAAGTTGAAGAAGTGAGTAAAGCAAATGGAGTGCCAATTGACAATGGAGCTATTCAGGAAACTTCAAGTACTGATAGTGAATTACCCAAAGAATGGAGGTATGTTATGAAGCATTCAAAGAAGGACATGCTAACAGATCCCTTTGGGAAAATGGTAACAAGAAGTGGTTTGAGAAAAATGATGGGAAATGTTGCATTTATTTCGCAGATTGAACCAAAAATGTATAAAAAAGTACAAGATGATGAAAATTGGATGTTGGCTATGCAAGAAGAGCTAGATAAGTTTGAGAGATGTTTAGAAGCTTGTGCCTAGGCCGACAAAATAGTTGGTTATTGGATGTGTTTTCAGAAATAAGTTTGATGAGCAAGGAAACATTTTGAGAAATAAAGCAAGGCTGCTCAAGGATACAATCAATAAGACAAAACTGATTTTGATGGGACTTTTGCTCCAGTATCTTGATTAGAGTATATATTGTTGTGCATTTGTATGTTGCAAAGATTTTTTTTACTTTAAATTGATGTGAAACGTGTCTTTTTGAATGGTGTTTTGAAAGAAGAGTTTTAGGTGGAACAACCACTTGGATTTGATAAAAAACCTGATCTAAAAAGTCTCTCTTCTTTTGGTTTGATTTGTTAGGCTGTGCACTTCAGCTCATCACATCAAGGTGACATTAGCGGAAGTAAAGCAAGCAGAAGTAGGGAGAATTTCAACTGCTTCATTTGTACTTAACACACTGCTCCTCTATCTTGGTTAGCAGAATCAACAACTTCTGTTGATCCTAGTCTGCCAATTGAAACAAAGGACCCGAGAGCGGATTCCCTACCGGTAGTAGGAAGGAGACGGCCATCTCAAGGCACATCACGACCTACAAGAGGAAAGGAGGAGACCGAAGGATTAGAGGAGGGAGAAGGTTCTCCAGGTTTGTGGGAGGCCACCCAAAAACCTCGAATGGGAAGTAGATTTTCGGAAATTTTAACATGAACCGATACTAACGAAGAAATTTCGAACAAAAGGGTGGGAACTTACTGATAGGAAAGGACAATAAAACAAAGCAATGCCAAGAGCTCTATCAATCAGCCTCTTCAAACTGGGAGTCACTCGCAAGTAAAGGCTAGTCTCCACTTCGCTACCGTGGTAGAGGCCAACTTGTTTATCGCAAAATACGAGTTTTGGGGCTCGGATAGTACAAGTGTCTAAACATGCCAAAAATGGCTTTCTTTTTGTTAAGCAAGAAAAGGGATGCGTGTGCAAGTTCGGTGGCACTGAGACAGATGACGATCCTGGAACTAAATAATGAGAGAATCTTTGCAGCAAACCCCATCGGCCGGGTCTTTCCATATTGATTACACGCGGGTCTATGAGACATGGACTTAGGGAAACTCTTACTCTGGCTTAAGGAGTAGCCCTCTTCCCATTACTTAATGTGGCAACTCCTCTCCCTAGGGTCGAGCTTCTTTGTTTTCACTTCCTTGACATAGTGACATTTCAAATCAAAGAGAAGAAAGAGATATCCTTTCAAAGAGCAATAGAAGGGCTGCTTCCCCCCCAACATTAATAGAAATGGATAATCGTAGTAGTATATACTTACTTGTAGAGGCCATGACTAAGGCAATATTGGAAAACTTCATTTCTATTGAGAATTGGATGGAGTTTTCCCGTATTTCGACCGGAGAATCTAACAGAGATACCGCAGGTGCTTAACGCCCTATACTACACAAGAGGTTGGTCACGATCTCCCTTGGTGGTCGCCCGTACCTAGCAGCAAGCGGGCAGGCCATGCCTGAAATCAGACCTGACCAGACTCTTTTGTCTTCTGGAATGAACTCGGGCTTGAATTGAAATTTGCACATGACCTAAAGCTGGTCAAGTATTTTTTTCACTCTCTACCTCGGAGTTGAGGCTACTGAAGAAGAATGGTCTTTTGGTCCCTTTTGTCCAGTGGTTAGGACATCGTCTTTTCATGTCGAAGACACGGGTCCTCACGAGACGGAGGTAAGCCAGGTACCCTATGAGAAAGACTGATCGTGGCACCAAGGAGCTAGATGTAAGGGCGGGCTTTTTCGTATTAATAGCGGGCTTGGATCGAACTTTCTACTTTTAACTTCGTACCTACCACCGAGTTAATAGGGTGCTTTCATGTTTTTTAAATAAAAGCATTGCTTGTTCTTAAAGAAGCTCCATGAGTTTGATATGAGAGACTAAGCAAGTTCATACTAGAAAATGATTTTTCAAGAGGAAGTGTGAATAAAACTATTTTCATAAAAACCTTTTTAGAGAACATTCTCATTGTGCAAGTGTATGTGGATGATATAATATTTGGAGCTACTGACATGAGCATATGTAAAGATTTTTCTAAGCTAATGTAGGGAGAATTTGAGATGGGCGAGCTAAACTTCTTTTTGGGGACTTCAAATTAAAAAGATTAAAGAAGTGATGGAAATTAATCAAGCTAAGTACATAAAGAAACTTTTGAGGAAGTATAAGATGACTGAAGCTAAATTCAACAAAACGCCCATTACCACTTTAGAGAAGCTAAACAAGAATGAGAAAGGTGAGGCTATTAATTAGAAAGAATATAAAGGTATGATAGGATCTCTTCTATATCTTACTGCTTGTAGACTTATATTTTATTTACTATGTTTCTCTGTGGAAGATTTCATGCTATTTCATGCTAAGAAAATACTATAGGTCCCAAGAAGGAGGAAGGTTCGTTATTACTCACCCTCATGTGGGCAAAAAAGATGTGATTAGTAAGGTGGCACTCGAAGAAGGAGTATAAAACAAGAAGTTGATGCACAAAGAAAGGTGGAGTAGTGCCAATGAAGAAAACACAATAGAAGAAAATGCTCCAGTAGCAAAAGGAAGTTTCCCACCATATAGAAGAGTTAGAAAATATTCATTTCAGAAAAATCAAGAGTAAAATAGAGCGATTTTACGTAATATATTTGAGAGAATGAAAGGATTTGTGATAGAGTGTTTCGAGTGTACAGAGGAATTCATGAGCTGAAACTGTTTTCATCATTATTCTATCTTTTGATTTACAAGTTCCGGATAAAAAACTTGCATTTTAGTTTACGAGGTCTGGGTGAAAAACTTGTGCTTTAGTTTGCAAGTTTCGGGTGAAAAACTTGTGGTTGATTTGCAATTTTCAGAACAAAACTTGTTGTTTAGCTTCTCTTGGAATAGAGAAGCAGTTAGTCATTGGAACTAGGAAAAACTAGAGGTGATCTTTTGTAAAGGTTAATCTCACCTTTAACGAGATTGATGTTTTAGTAGAATCCTTAAGACAGTGTTCTTGTGGAAAAGTTGATGTAACTGTTTAACCCAACCACTGTAAAAACTCTTGTGCGCTTTTATTTATGTTTTTCATTCTGCTTCTTATTTTATTCTATTTCAATTGTTGTTGTTTTATCTATTATGATCAGGATAATGGCTTATCATATCCACCTGTTCATCTTTCTTGCGTTAAGTTAATTTTAGTGTTGAGCTAACAACTAGAAAATAACAAAAAGTTTTTAAAGTGAGTCCAATTAACCCTCCTCTTAGACTACTTCGTGACTTATATATATATATATATATATGAGAAAAGTATTGAGGATCTAACCTCGCTCAGATACCACTTATTGGGAAAGCAATACGGAAACACACACAAAATACAAAGAAAAAAGAAAATAAAAACAACACAAGAAATTAACATGCACTACATGAAAAAACATATTTACCGATCTATATTAAAGAGCTAAGGGAATCGGTTAGTAACTTTTTCTGGTTACCGAAAGATTACCAACCGGAACAAACTCGGTCAATAATATTCAAAAGGTTACCCATCGATTACCTTCGAGGTCAGTAATTTTTTTTATTTTTTGTTCTTTTTTTCAAAATTATAATTATAAGTATTGAGGATCCAACTACCAGTTTTTGGCAAAAAGAAAGGGAAAACACACACAAAATATAAAAAAAATAAAAAAACAAAAGAAGAATTTTACTTGCACTACTTCCAAAAAACAGATTTACGGATCGATACTACAGACCCACGAGAATCTGTCTGTACTTTTTGTGATTACTAACCGATTAATACGACAACAAAATCTGTTAATAATATTCAAAAGCTACCCACCAATTGCTTTTTCGGTTTGTAATATTTCAAATTTACTGACCGAATTTGTTCAGTCGATAAATTTTTTTTTTCATTTTTAAAATTTCAAATATGTATTGTAAGCCGGCATATTTGTAATATTTTGATTATGATTAACTTGTGCTTTACAATAATAGAAATAATTTTATAAGAAGAACAAAATATTCACAAAAGGAGTCTCAAGGGTAATCTACAAAAGAAGCAAAAGATCACTAAAGACTACAAGATTTTATGAAGATGAAGTGATCAAGTTAAAAAACCTTGAAGACAAGAAAATGGTTAGTTATAATTTTATAAGGTATTTATGTAAAACTCCCTAACTTGTTTCTTTGATTTTTTAATTAATTATGTTAGCTCCTTAGAAGAAATATTGTTTTAGAAATTATCTTTGAAAAACTAAGTGCTCTTGATAGAGCTTTGATGATTTAAACGTGTTGTACGTTTTAAAGTTGCATCAAGAATATATATTTTGAAAGTGAAGGAAAAACTGTATTTTACAGGAAAATCGGTTGTCCAATTTTTTCTAAGCCTAAAAACCGGTCATCCGAGTAGAAAATCGGATTTCTGAATTTTCAAATTTCACAAAGAAACTCGATCATTCGATTTTTCCTTAAGGTTAAAATTTTGGTCTTCCATTTTTACTACTCAAGAAAAATCGGTCATCCGATTTCTGTTGTTCAAGAAAATCGAAAGTCCATTTTCAAAAATTGGTCGTTTGGTTTCTACTTTTACTGTCAAAAAATGACCGTTTATGCTAACAGTAATGACTGGTTTTTTACCTTCACATATGAAAGGGCTATTGATCAGCCATAAATATTAAGTAGTTGAAGGACATTCAAGAACAATTGTAAAGAGCATTAAAGAGCACATTTTGAACCTTATTTATTATACTTAATAAAAAAAAAAAAAAAACTTCTCGGAGCTGCATTTATTGATCATTATTTTCAAGGAGGAAAGGAAGCTTGTAGAAGTATTGCACAAAGTTGTATCTTTCTCTTATCAAGTTTCTTTGGTAATATTGTTCCATCTCTACTCTTTTATCTTAATTTGTGATCAAAGGTTTTGTGAAATATCCTTTGGGTGATCCTTTGATACTTTGTTATATTGTTTTGTTTTATGAACTTTGAGGTTTGTGTGCAAAACCCTTGAAGGGTGATCCTCATTGTGATATTATGTAAAAACTTGTGTTTAGTGAATTTGTCAAATCTTTAAGTTGAGTCTCAAGGTAGTGGATGTAGCTCTATTGAGAGAGTGAACCACTATAAATCCTTTGTCTCCCTCTTTTGTGGTTTTCACATTATTTTTATGTTTATTGTTTAATCATTTTTCACAAAAGAGATTTTGTTTCGTTAGGAATTTTATTAAAATGAGTTATTAAATTCTTCTTCAAACAAAATATGAGGTTTTAATTATAATTTTACAAAAAGTTTTAAATTAGCTAAAAACCTTATTCACCTCCCCTCTAAGGTTTTTCACACACACACACACACACATATATATACACACACATATGTTGATACATATATATATATATATATAGACACACAAAAATACATACACACATATATTATACATATATACAAGGACGAAACTGGGGTGGCTCGGGTGTGCTCGAGCCCCCCGAAAAATATTTAAAACTTTAGAAATTATGGATTTTTTACATTCAAGTCCCCCCAGAATTTTTTTTAATAGAGGCCCAAAACTCTAGCAAAATTTTATTGTTCTTTAGCCCCCAACCTTTTTCTCTTGGTTCCGCCACTGCATATATATTATATTATATACATAAATATATGCATATGTTCATGCACACACATATATATACATATATATAGATACATACATATAAATATATTTATTATACATATATACAAATACACATATATATACACACATACATATATATATATGTAAAATATATATGTATATATGTATAAGTAAGTATATATATAAGAAAAGTATTGAGGATCCAACCTCGCTCTAATACTACTTGTTGGGAGAAAGATAGCGAAAATACATTCAAAAATATAAAGATAAAAGAAAACAAAAACAAAATAAGAATTTAACTTGCAGTACTTCCAACAAATAGATTTACCGATCAATACTACAGATTTACGGGAATCGGCCTTTACTTTTTGTAGTTACTAATCAAGTAATATTCAAAAGTTATCCACTGATTACTTTTTCACTCGGTAATATTTCAAATTCACCGACTGATCAAATTCGGTCGGTAATTTTTTTGTTCATTTTTCTAATCTTTCAAATATATATTTATATATACACACACACCGATATGTATATGTATTTATATTATATACATATATACATGAAATACATATTTATATATATTTATATATATTTATATACTACATACTTATGTACATATATATAGATACGTGTATATATAGATATATGCATATATACATATATATATGTATATATAAATATACATATATATATGTGTGTGTGTGTTTATATATATATGCATAATATATATACACGTGTATATATATATGTATATATGTATATATATTTATACATATATATAATATAATGGGGAAGACTTTACCCATCTCTATAAGGAGGCCAAATAGTGTAATATGGAATCGCACATGGAAAGTTTATAGCTCTTTTGAGAACTTACTTTCCTATAAATTGGTATCACAACTCATTTAAGCTCTCTCTCTCTCTCTCTCTCTCTCTCTCTCTCTCTCTCTCTCTCTCTCACTTTTGGTCCCTACTTGAGGTATTACACACTTTATAACTGTCTCTATGACATCATCTTGTTTCTTCTTTGTGAAAGTTAAAAATCCCCGATAAAAAGAATCAATCAAATGACGCCCACCATTTTTATTCACTCACAACCACACCCGATTAATCCTCAATTAGAGTAACTTCTTCCAATTTGGCATCGTAAATAACTTCCCCCTCTTTGGAAACATCAAATCCACTAAGCCTCTAATTAGAACATAGCTTAGCAAACCCATTTGCTATTTTGAGTCATCATCACAACTATTGGGGAAGAATATCTCCATTTTTCCTTTTTTTTCCTTGCATCAACTTCTTACTATCACTTATGGGCAATATGATCGAGAAATGGAAATTATTGAGAAATGTACCTCATTTGGTATCCCCAAGTAAATAAGTTACCAATTTTGCAAAAAATTTAACAACTGGCCAAAGCTTGACGGTAGCTTGTTCTAAAATTGAAAGATTCCCAATTTCATCTCGGCTCTTCATCAAAAAAATTCCAATGGCCTATCTTGAGTCTCAACTGCAAGTCTATCAAGAAAATAAAAGGGAGCAAGGAGAAGTATTTAGGAAGCCTAATTATATTATATGTAGGATTATTATTATAGGATTATTACTCTTACAAATCCTAAATCATGTATATTTAGTTTCTTACTTGTACATGGATTTAGTTTCCTAGTTATAATTGTTTTAAGATATGTCACAAGTATTGACAATTATATAATGTAACCTTTCTTACATTAATAAGACATAAAACATTGATTGTCTTCCCCACTAGAAACTTTCATAGTATCAAATCCAAGTTGCTGGGCTGCCTGTGTTGGGCCACCCGCTTAGATGTCTAGTCCTGCAAAAATTTTATGCTACAGATGTCCAGTCCTGGCGTGAAGGGGTGTTGAGAATCCCACATGGCTAGTATTTGAAAAATAATTACTTCTTATAAAGGCTTGGGCAGTCCTCCCCTCCTGAGGCACCTTTTGGGGTGAGTCGGGCCCAATCCCAAATTCTTTCATGGTATTCGAGCCTTTGTCTAAAATCTCATAATGAATAACGACAGAGAAGATGCCAGTAATGTTGACAACAACATGGTACAAGAAAGCCATGTTCATTCTCAGACGGTACGGGACTGATCATCACGACAGCCCAATTGAAAGAAAACGACAAAAAAACAATAATTATAACGAGTTGGCAAAAGCTATACGCTTAGCCTTACGTGCAAAGAAAAAATTGGGATTTGTAGATGGAACAATTCCCATTCTAGAAGACAATCCAAACAAAGAGGAAGAATGGTGAGAAATTAACACCCTGGTAAATTCGTGGATCCTCAATACTAGAGAGCCTTCACTCAGATCTTTTACAAATTACTCTGAGAGGGCTGATGAATTATGGTCAGATTTAAAGGAAATTTTTTTAGTTGGAAACGGACCACGAAATTATGAATTAAAAACAGCTTTAGCAAACTATAAACAAGGAGGAGATTCAATAAACGGGTATTATTCGTGTTTGAAGAAATTATGGGATGAGTTAGAAAATTACACTCAACTCCCATCTTCCAACGACACACCATTATTGGCAGTAATTATAAATGAAAAGGAGGAAGAAAAGGTGTTTCAATTTTTAATGGGATTGAATAGTGCAACTTATATCGCTGTTAGATCTCCATTGATTCAACAGGAGCCAATGCCAAAATTAAAGATAATTCTTACCCAAATATGTAAGGAAGAGCAGCACCAGAATCTGGCCCGAATGGCGGAACACGGCGGCGACGGTGCAGCCTTTGCCATTGCCGGAACGGATCACTCAAAAATGTTTTGCAACCACCGTATAAGAGTTGACACTATACTACAGGTTGTTTTCAGATTATAGGGTACCCAAATTAGTGGCCAAGGAGCTCAGGTACCAGCACCGACAGCCGCGCAGCTCTGATTGGTCGCGGTCGCGCAACGACACTCGCTGCAAGAGGACGAGCCAGACACTGACGCCTCTTCTCTGCCGAGCAGAAGGAAACATCAAAACATAGCAGCAGCAACAAATATGGGAAGAAGCGACGTCAAAGGCTGGGCTAACACCGCCGTCCGACGAGAAGGTCCACCGGCTGCAATAGAAGATTTTTCAGCCGTGGCACAGGGAGTTTCAGCAGAGGAAGTTTCAGTAGGAAATAGCAGTGGGAAAGTTGGGTTGTCAAACCACTTTCCAAAATGATCACAAGCCCATTGGTCAAAATTGTTGACCTTCATAAATAACGATAATGTCACTCACTCCGAAAAATTATCTAGTATGGAAAATTTATGGATTTTGGATTCATGATGTTCTCGTCATATGACTGGTAGGAAAGATTTTTTGAGCAATTTAAATAATACCTACCTGTATACTATTGACCTGCCTAATGGTGCTAAGGCAATTACTCTACAGGAAGGAATGGTCTCCTTAGACTTAAACTTCTTAGTGTGTTTTAAATTTCTGAACTTAAACTTAATTTCATTGTGCCAATTGGCCCAAGACTCTCGATGTTTTATCATCCTTTCTAATAATTTTTGTGTTATACAGGACTGTATCTTGATGAGACCGATTGGAGTAGGTGAGCAGAGGATGGGATTTTCTTCTATGAACCGATGCAGTTGGCGGCAGTATATGTTTATTCTAGCAATATTCTTGATTCCAACACATTATGGCATATACAGTTGGGAAATCCTTCGGATTTTATGATAAATAATGTTTTGGAATTTTCTAAGAAACCGAGAACTGGCACTCTCCTTGCAGTATTTATCTGCATGCTAAACAGACTCGTGATTCTTTTCCTTTAAGTAGCAATAAAGCATTTGAAAATTTTTATTTAATTCATTGTGATTTGTGGGAACCATATAAAACTCTATCTACTATTGGCGCCTCATGTTTTCTTACTATACTGCTTGATTACTCCAAGGCCATTTGCATATATTTAATTTTTGAGAAAAGCAAAGTAGCATTTGTTCTAAAATATTACTTTGCTATGATCAAAACCCAATTTTACAAAACCATAAAAGTAGTCTGAAGTGATAATGGCACGGAATTTATATGTCTAAAGTCGTATTTCTCCGCCCATGGTATGATACATCGACAACTATTGCTGGCACTCCGCAACAAAATGGTAGGGTTGAACGCAAGCATCGACATATTCTAAACGTCGCTCGAGCTTTACGTTTTCAAGAAAATTTGCCAACAAAATTTTGGGGAGAATGTGTTTTAACGGCCGGATATCTTATAAATCGTACAACCTCTTTATTGTTACATGGAAAAACTCCTTATGAGTTGCTACATGGGAAAAAGCCATCATATTCTCACATTAAAAGTTTTGAGTGCCTAGCTTATTTCCATGATCACGATCTACCCAAAGATAAATTTCGAGCCCGCATAGAGTGTGTGTTTTCCTTGGATACCCTTTTAACAAAAAAGTTGGCGATTTTATGACTTGCAAAAGGAGAAGATCATTTTCTCCAGAGATGTAATCTTTGATGAGACCAAGTTTCCATACAAAGAAAAATCGGACAACCCACAATATAATCTAGATTTTGCACAATTTTACAATTTTGGGAACAAATTTTTGGCTCACCAGAAAGGGGGAGTGAATTTTTTCACACACCAACCCAAACGGACAGCAACCCAGTATCTCCATCTCCATGCACTGGACCAGCCGCAACCAGCCTTTCAAAAACTCTGCAGCCCAGATGCTAACCGCAGCCTAGACGTAGCAAGACCCCATATGCGCTGCTTATTCAGCACTGCCCGGTCCAGCCATAGAAGATTAAGCCGACGCGTGACCTAGTGCGGTCCGTTTGGCCCAGTCGCGCCCACTTCAGTCTTGCGGCCTAATCCGGTTGTGTCTGGCCTAGCCACCTCAAATCGCCTCAATCCAGCCGCGCCTGGCTCAACCATGTCTCCTTCCACCAGTCTCGCGACCCAGACTCCTCTGCTTGGTCCAGTAGCATCACATGATTCATCTAGTTCCAGCCCAGATGCTCCCGTAGACTCAGATGTTCTTCTTGGCCCAGCAGCACCACTTACTAACCAGCCCATAGAAATACTTGGTACGAGGAAAAGTACTCACATTAAAAAGATTCCTGCCCAACTCCGAGATTTTGACTGCAATGCCATATGGAAGTCCTCTATATCCCATTCCTCCTCTGCTATCTCACCCACATTGGACCTCTCAAGTACGTCCCTTTATCCAATAACACATTTTGTGGACTATGAAAAATTTTTCTTCGTCATATGGGCATTTTTAAGCATCCATGGCCACAGAATCTGAGCCCACCTCCTATTCAGAAGTTTCTAATCCTAAATGGCACGCCGCCATGCGACAAGAGATTGATGCACTAAAAAAGAATAGCACATGGTCCTTAACATCCTTACCTCCTGAAAAACATGCTCTTGGGAGTAAATGGGTCTTTCGCATTAAGCATAAGGCAGATGGTACCATCAAGCGATATAAAGCCCGCTTTGTGATTTTGGGCAATACACAAACAATGTATCAATTTTACGGACACCTTTAATCCTGTTACTAAAATGGTCATAGTGCGCACCTTACTTTCTGTTGCTACCCCTCGAAATTTGTCCATACATCAGATAGATGTCCATAATGCTTTCCTTCTTGGAGATCTACAAGAAAAAGTTTATATGCAGCTTCCACCTAGTTTTTACCCATCCTTCCACAGTCAGGTTTTTCTTCTAAAGAAATCTTTGTATGGTCTTCACCAAGCTCCGAGGTGTTAGTCCTCCAAACTTACTACCGCCCTTCGTACATGTGGTTTTTCTTAATCCTATGCGAATTATTCTCTCTTCATATATTCCACGAATAATGTTTTCTTATATGTTCTCATCTATGTAGAGTTGTTACTTACTGGAAATTCCCTCTATTCTATTAATGCATTCAAAGTCTCCTTGAACGAATGCTTTCATATGAAGGACTTTGGGTCCTCTAAAATATTTTTTAAGAATATAAATTGTAAGAAATCCTTCAGGTTTCTTTTTGTGTCAACAAAAATACGCTTTGGAGATTCTTTCTGAAGTAGGCCTTCTCAGTGCTAAACCAGCCTCTACACCAATTGAACCAAATCATAACTTGGATAAGGCATCCGGTCCTTATTTTCATAAACCCGATCGCTATCGACGATTCATTGGAAAATTGATATATCTTACTCTCACACTCCCTGATCTTGCTTATGCTGTTCACATCCTTAGTTTATGCATGCCTCTCGGCTGACTCATCGGGATGCAGTTCTTCGGTTAGTTCGATATCTAAAGGGCAATCCTGGACGTGACATTTTTCTTCAATCTAAATCTCCACTTTTACTGACTGCATATTGTGATTCTAATTGAGTTACCTGCCCCATTATTTGACGTTCTATTACAAGCTACTTTATCTCCGTTGGTGGTTCTCCCATACTTGAAAAACAAAGAAATAACATACTGTTTCTCGCTCTTCTGCCGAAGTTGAATACTGCTATGACTTTATTTGAGTTAAAGTGGTTATCTAGCCTCTTTCATGATCTTCATGTGCCTATCACTTGCCCCATTCCGTTGCATTGATAATCAAGCTGCTTTCACATTGCACAAAATCTTATTTTCCATGAGCGTACTAAACATATTGAAATTGATTATCACTTTGTTCGCGATGCATTATATGTAGGATTATTATTGTTATAGGGTTATTACTTTACAAATCCTAAGTCATATATATTTAGTTTCTTAGTTGTACATGGATTTAGTTTTCTAGTTATAATTGTTTTAAGATTTGTTACAAGTATTGACAATTAAATATGTAATCTTTCTTATATTAATAACACAGAAAACATTGATTGTTTCCCCCGAAAACTTTCAAGAAGTGTATTGGGATTATGGAGCTAATTTGCCTTAAGGTTCATACAAGCTTCCATATCACAGATGCAAGAAATATGATGACCAAATCCTTCCGGTACTGATTTTGGCGGCAAGCTCCGGTTTAAATCTCCTACGACTAACTTGGAACCGCCTACTTCCAACACCGCCGTCAACCGCCGCTAGTAGTCTAAGCTCCAAGTAGCTTCTCTGTTTGTCCAGTCCGACGCCACTTTCTCCTCCCATCTCCGATCAAATTTCAAGGATCTAGACGATAAGAAGGATTGCAACTTTTATTAAAGAATTTCTACGAATTTCTCTTTTACTTTGATATCGGGCTTTAAATTTCCCTTATCAGGAAATATGATATAAGGAGCCTTCACTTTGCATCCTCAAGTGACCAATGCTGTAGCTGATTAAAGCTTCATGTCAGCTTCCAAATTGGAAGACCCACTATCACTCCAACCATTCATTCTTTTCTTTTCTACAATATACACTAATTCGTTCGTTTTTTCTACTGATCTTTTATCTCTGTGCAACAGATTCACTAAATTTGACGCCAAGCCTGGGAACAGAATTTTTGTTTTTCTCCATTTTCGTCACCACTGTTGGTCAAGGCGGCATGGCTAACCCCTGCCAACAATTCTGTTCCGCCGTCACCTCTGTTGCGGTGATTAGGCTCCGGCAACTCAGCCATCCGTCCGGTGCCATTATCGCTCCGACGTCATCCATCTCCGGAGGTGGCCAAATATAGAGCATGAAGACATCAGGAATTCCTAATTACTAATCTGGGTTTAGTCTGGATTTTTCTATACGGGAAATGACATTATCAGGATTACTAATTCCTGATCAAGAAAAGATTATTTATACGTAACCTCTAATTCCCGATTTGAATTTTTATGATCGGGAGACGTCAACTCAAGGTCACCTATTGGGAGTTTAAAAATCGCGTTAGCATTCCACCAGAGGATTTCAAGTTTATGGAAACATCTCTAATTTTTATATTTATCATCAAGTACCTTATTTCTCTTATTATATATTACAACAAATATCCTTATATTCAGACCATGATCATTTTCAATTTTTCTTATCATATATTATCGAGATATTGATTAAATTTGAAATCTTTAATTTAAAAATATCCTCTTATTGGTATTATTTTTGAGAAAATATTCTCAACTCGACATAATTTAGCATTCTTTTTATTATATTTATCATCAAATCGGAATTATTTAAAGTCTAACGGATCTTCTATTCAGACTTATACAACAATCATTTATTGGGAATTTATTCAAGGTCCCTAGTATAATCAAGTTGTCCCTAGTACAATTGTGATTCTCAAATTAAGAAAGGTGGATCTTGTTTTCAACCAGTAACAATTATCTGACACTTTTATTCCTTGCAAGAGTAAAACTCAAATTACCAAAAATTTCTTTTCATGGTCTTTTATTCATAGGGAACATTTGCTCACAAAATCTCACTTGCTGACTTTACGTACAGAGCAAGTATAAATTCATCCAACTTCCAAGATTGAGGCTAATGATTATAATTTTAATCTCACAAGCCTCCGAGATGAGTACTCCTTTCAAGGACCGATTCAATGATACGTTCAATTACGATTTTTTTTTGGCGGGCTCATTTTTTAAAAGTTCAGGTTAAAGTGGGCCAATTTTTTTTTTTTTTTTTTCGATTCAGGCCATAACGCACAATGGTTGTGTGTTATCTCTAATGATAACGCGCAACCATTGTGCGTTATCAGTTAATTAAGCTGGTCAGCCAACGTGGCTGATAACGCACAATCAGTGTGCGTCATGACTCGGCATAATGCATACTTGTTATGCATTATCAGCCACGTAATTATTTTTTTTAATTTTTTTATTTTTTTAAATTTTTTTTCAAATTTTTTAAAAATATTTTTTTAAAAATTTATTTTTTTGTTTACAATTGTGTTATTTAATCTATTTTATTTTTTTTAATGAACATTTATTTTGTTTTTAATAAAAATTTCTTTTGGGAAAACTTATAATTGTATAAGTTTTTTCTTAGTAATTTGTTTAATGAATTATTTTTTTTAATGAAAATTTGTTTTAGAAAAACTTATAATCGTATAATTTTTTTAAAAGAATGTATTTATTATATTTAACTTATTTTTTGCTATTTATATCATTTGCTTGAAAAATATATTTAGATTTTGACCATTTCATTGCAAGTTATTTGAAGAAGTAATACTAAAAAAACCATAAAAATTTTGAGCAATGATGTAGTAATTAGAAGAAATTGAAAGAAATTTTCATTATTATAAACATGTTTTATTACAACTATTTCAAGAAAATGTCAAACTTATACATTGCTCGGTCCGGGGTTATACAATTTTTCCTATTATGTCCCGGCATGCGACATCTACCACATCTTGGGGGAGAATCCTGATTTCTATAATCCATTTCCCCCTGAAATCGCTTGCCTTGTTTCCTACCCCGTTCCTTTTTCATGTTTGGAGGATAGAATGTCAAATTAAAAGGGACATCCCTCCAAAAGTTCTCACTCAAGACCGGATTAAAATTCGCTTGGTAAGTTTTTATGTACGTTTGTCGCGAATATATCTCCGATACATAAGCATCTGTTCTTGACCCATTTTCTCTACACACTGCAAGAACATGAGACCAAGGCAATGTATATGTTTGCCATTTTCCGCAACTACAAAATTTAGTATTTAGCCGCAATGTATAGACGTTATTGCCCGTACCAGAAACTCAGATTGGAGATTTGACCATGTATATTCCCCCTCGCAGATTGTAAGTTGTAATTTTGTATTCTCTTGATTTCAGTTCAGTCCGTAAGAACTTGTCAAAAATTCGAGTTGGAAATGGATGCACACAATTTTCTGCATCTTCACGATGTTGGTGAAAGTTTTTAACTAGTTTGTTGAATATTAGTGCAACCAGGGCTTTTAAAGGTAGAACCCTAGCTTTCTTCAACACACTGTTAAGTGCCTCGGAAATGTTGGTTGTCATGATACCGTGTCTATGACCGCCATCATGCAATAGTATCCATCTCTCTGCGTCAAACTTCATCAAGTAAATGTATGCATCCACATTTCTTTCTTGAATCTCTTTCATTACACAGTCAAATTTCCATTCTTTCATTTCTGTTCTGGTCTGCCACATCAAGCTTCTCGTGGAAAGCTCCATCAATGGTCAAAACCACAGGTGCTCGGCCCTCTTGTTTCCACCGCACTATAGTCCAACATTTCACTGCTGGTTGTTTGAAGGTAGAAGGGAAGCCTGCCACGTCAATAGGTAATTTGTGGGCACAAGACAATTGATATATACCTAAATTGCGACTCAGCTGATGGCGGAGATTATGGCCGACCTTCTTGCTCCTCTTGGCGTAATATGGTGCACAGCATTTGACTGTTGATAAGGAATCTTCCGAGAGTTAGAATTAGTTCCTTAAAAACTTGCGAGAATACGTTGTCAAAGATCGCCATGTATGCCTCATTTTTTATCGCCACAAAGGTATTTTTTCAGCTATTTAAAGTCAACCTTTGTGGCAACCACCATTTGCAGTTCACCGGTTTTACTTACGCCACATTCAAGAAAATTTCAACAAGACCTTTAAAAATACACGCCCATATCTGAACTAACACCAAAGCCCCTCCAATCTGTCGTGCACCCCCCCAAAGCTGCGGTGCAAAGCTGCCTATACAGAAACCCAAGAACGCAACTACCCCAGCTATATGTCCTAATAGCATCAAAATCCTCCAACAAGCTGAGATAGCGCACGTGAACCAAATGCCCGGAGAAGTCGGGAAGCATGTGTCTGACAATAAGTAAGAAAATAAATCCACGAGTGCACAGTATTAGATTGTCGTCGGTCTCTGAACCGATGAACGCTCTCAGAATCCATGCTTCCAATGGTTCCTTCTTCACTTTGTAACCGGAAAAGTGGCTGAGAGACAACTGCACACCAAGAAGTCTCTCGATAACGTCAATCCAGTATTGTTTAGGGTGTAAAGTCCAACTAGGCCCGGTAATAACCGTGCCGTCTATCCCTAAACCACACAGCGCCTGTACATCTTGGAGTGTAATCGAGACTTCACCGCAGGTTAGATGAAATGTGTGGGTCTCTGGTCTCCACCGCTCCACTAATGCGGTGATAAGCGCGTGGTCTAATCCAATATAACCACACTTAAAGACTCCCCCCAAACCAGTCCCATCAATAATCTCAACCAATCTACGGGGAGCCGCACTATAGCACTGGAACAGGTTGCGGCCAAAACGCCTACACTGAAGGACAATATAACACGTCTCCCGATCCCCACTCCAGATCAAACCCGATCTGTGCTCGTGCTGTCTGGATAAGATGTCAGTGACAATGGGCCCCGGATGCACATGTGCTGGCACTTCTTCTATCTAAATTAATTATATTTTCCAAATATTGTGAACATCTATATGTTAAAATTAAAAAGTTTTAAACATATTCTAATTCCTAGAATATTAACATTTAATTGTTATTACGTTTAACGGTTGTAAAGTTTATAGTTTCACGTTCTCATATTTCCAAATATCAGGTATATTGTAAACACAATTAATCAACGATTTAGGGAGTTTTAAATAAATAAGATTTTAAAGTTTTTAAAGTTTACTGTTACGTAATAAATTTCACTTTTATTGTTACGTTGACATGTTCACTGTTGAAAAATACCGGTTCCCATATTTTTAAATGAAATCATAAAACCTAATATCAATTTTTACATAAAAAAATTATATTCATAACATTAAAAAAATCGTACACAATTATTAATAACTATAATTTTAAACATAAATCCGAACCACACTTTCACCAAAAAAAAAAAAAAAACATATTGTGAAATTTTGGATTTTAATAATAGATTTTAAGTTTTGTATTATTTAAATTTTACAATTTTTAGGTTGTAAAAAATAAAGTTTCAATAATTTATACTGTTTAAAAAAATAAAAATTAGAAATACCGAATTAAATCAACCCATATTTTCTAACATTCAAATTAATTACCTAAATGATTAAAAAAAATTTCTATTAATCATAAAGTAAGAAATTAAACCTAATTATCCAAATAAATTCATGAAAAAAATCTTAAACCCTAATATCACTTTTTGAATGAAAACAAAAATTCGTACACATTTACTAATAATTACAATTTTAAACATAAATCCAAACCACACTTTCACAAAAAAAATAAAAAAAATAACATAATGTAAAATTTTGGATTTTAATAATTGATTTTTAAGTTTTGTATTATTTAAATTTTACATGTTTTAAGTTGCTAAAAAAATTTTTTCATAATTATCCGCTTGTAAATACATGAAAAAAAATTATCCCTAATATCACTTTTCAAATACAAAAAAATAATTATATACATAAAATTATCAAATTGGTACAAATTTATTAATAACTACAATTTTAAACATAATTCCAAAAATTAAAAAAGGTAAAATTTTTTATTTTAATAATACATTCTTAAGTTTTGTATTATTTACATTTTACAATTTTTAAGTTACAACAAAAATATTTGTTTTCATATTTTCTACATTTAAAAAAAATGTTAAAAATATCGAATTATATATTCTCATATTTTCTTACAATAATTTATATATATTATGCAAAATAATAATCTAAATAATTTCTAATAATCATAAAGTAAGGTAATAAAGTAAACATAATTACCCACATAAATTAAAGAAAATAATACATCACCCTAATGTCACTTTTAAATTCAAAAACAATTATATACATAAAATTATCACATTTGCACAAATATATTAATAACAAACATTTTAAATATAAACATAACCATTTCCACAAAAAAATAAATTAATTCAAGTTAATAAATAAAATTCATAAAAAACATTAACAAACAACAAATACCGAAATAATCACACTTAACATGTAATAAACAAAACAAATTTCTAACTAACTAAAAACTTACTGAAAATTTAAAATGCAGCTTTAGTAGCCTTCGTACTCCAAATCCTTAATAGTCTTCGTACTCCAAAGAAAATCTCCAAGATTTACTAATTTAACTGTAATTTACAAAATAAAATACACATTCATTAGATAAAAATAAATCAACACATAATAAAAAGAAAAAAAAATTACAGTAAAATACCTAGCAGATGGCGGAGGCAGGAACAAAAATTTTTCTGAAGAAAAAAGGATGAAAAAAGGAAGAAGAATGAGATTAAGGTGGCTGAAAAAATTAATAAAAATTGAAGAAGAAGGGGGCTGTAAAAACAGTAAAGGGGAAGGAGATGAAATAGAGAAATAAGGAGGAAGAAAGGAGGAAAGGAGGAAAGGAGGAAAGAGAGTAAAAAATAGGGTTGGGAAGAGGTTGGGGGAAAATAAAAAGGGGGAGGAAGGAGGAGGAGGGGGGAGCCGCACTGGGGGGGGATATGAAAAGGGGGGAGGAAGGAGGAGAGAGGAGCGCGGCTGCAAGGAAGGGTGGCGGCTAGGGTTTAAAATTTTATAACATGATAACGCACAGTCACTGTCCGTTATTAGCTTAATAACGCATAATGACTATGCGTTATTAAACTTGATAACGCACAAACATTGTGCGTTATCTACAGCTTGGCGCCAGCTGGGATCTACATCAGATTTTTACGCGATTAACGCGGTTATTAAGGATAACGCACAATAGTTGTACGTTATTATTACAGATAACGCACAACCTTATGGCCTGAATCGGAAAAAAAAATAAAAATTAGCCCACTTCAGCCTGGGCTTTTTAAAAATAGGCCCGGCCCAGAAAAAACCCCTTCAATTACCTTATATAGTTCATATTTTTATTTCTTACTTTGATATATTATTCTTTTTTTTTTTTCTAAGTTACTTTTAGGTAATGGGAAGTCATAACAAGATAACCTTCGAATCGGAGCTTTCCTTCAAGAGGGAGTACGAGTATATTACCTTCAATCAAGATCAAAAAGATAAAATGGTCCAGCCCTCCTTTACTAGTTTAAAAACAAGGGAAGTAAATTTCTTTATTTAACTCTCACAATTACTTTATACCGTTATACTTTTCAATTCATTTGCAACACCTAAAACTTATATTACTTTTAAACTCCAAGTTTTTTATGCACATTAAGGAAAATGATTTCATCTGGGGACAACCCGAACCTTTACCGGAACAACCGTATCTTTTGGGAACCGCCCATATCTTCAGGGGAACCACCCACATCATTAATTGAGCCTCAAGCTCACACCAGCACTTGTGCTTCATCACTTCCGAGCCTCATACTTAAAGAAATCAATCATTTGTGTTGAAATATAATATTTTTGACTCGCAAATTACACTCTGATGCATAATTATTCTTGGAAAGAACTTGCAGAAAATTGATATAATTCTATATATGTCAATCTTTTCGAAGGGAATATGATGGGAATGGTTTTACCCATCTCTTTAAGGAGGGCAAATGGTTCAATATGGAATCCCACATGAAAAGTCTACAACTCTTTTGAGGATTTGCTCCCCTATAAATTGGTACCTTCACTCACTTAAAAACTCTCTCTCTCTCTCTCTCTTGGCCCCTACTTGGGGTATCACATACTTTATAGTGTCTTTATGACATCATTAATATTATTATAAATATTCTTATTTTATTTCTTTTCCTCTTTATTATTTTGGGTCTTGTACTCACTTAAGTATCGAAGGTGAAATGAGAAAAAAATTCCAATCTTGTTTCTTCTCTGTGTAGGTTTAAGATTCAGATTGCAAGAATCCATTAGTATATATATCTACATATTACTAACTTGGTAAGAAGGTCAACATATCTCAATTTTATGCTATAGAAATTCGCAATCTCCTAAAACTGTGTCAATTTTAATGTTTAGAATTATTTCGTATATTCAGATTTTGTATTTAAAAGAACAAAATGAAATTGTGTTTTAAAAGATAGCTAGAATATCTTATAATATTTTTAGAATTGCTAACAAATTAAAAGTAAATGAACCAAAAATTAGTAAATTAAAAACAACATACTGTACATGCAGGTTTTGAAAAAAAAGAAATACAAATTCATTTTGCAGAAAGTTTTTTTTTTTAAAATTTTTTTAATGAAGGGACTCTTACACAAAGATTTACTAACTAAAATTTGATAATATTGATCTTTAAAGAATTATGTCAACATCGTGCATATGCGTGGGTGCAGCATTATTACTTGTAGGAAATAAAATTACTTCATCAAATTATAATTTTCTAAAAAAAGTAAACATTTCTAAGGTAATAATGTTAATATATAATACAATATATATACAGATATATATATATATATATATCATGGTGATTTCGTAAATCTAACCAATTAATGCTAAAGAAATGTATACACACAAATGATCATGTACAATTATGTATTAGTTCATGAGGTAATGATGTTCATATATGTCATCAAATTTTCTATACAAAATCATTCTTGCAGCGAGGAAATTAACAGCAAATACAAAATTCTTGAAGGCACAAATGTGGAAAACGCTAAGTTTTGCGAATAAAAGTTCATTAATAAATTCTTGAAAACTTGGCTATATGTATAGCCTTATACTAATTTTATTTTTTTATTTATAACTATGAAACGTATCAATAAGGTCTTCTACCTCAATTTGGCTAGGGTTTAATAATCTATCTCCAAATAATTAATCTCATTTGGGCCATTTGCAGTCAAAACGTAAATCTAAATAAAGAAAAATAACAAATTCATTATCTTCAACCTTTCAAATTACGAATAGCATCATACAAGTACTCGACAGATTAGTTTTTATCGAATTCGATACAGATTAAGATTATTAAAACACCCATTTCGAAACCGATAATTGATCGATAAAACTTTTTGTTATTAATACTGAAATTCTCGATCAACTGGTAACTAATTACTGATAAGCAAGGCGATTCAAACAAAAAAAAAATTAATCATTTTTTGATGAATTCAAATTGGTACCTAAAAAATGTTATTGTATTAATTAATTACCTCAATTTGTAAGGGGCTCTGAACAATCCTTCAAAATAAAGAAAATGATTACATATTACATTTACAGAAGTAAAGTGAGGGACTTAATTCATATATATTTTTCTACATTTTGAAAGTATTTTAGAAAACTTTACAAGTAGAAGTCCTCAAATGATACATTTCATATTTTTAAGGACCAACTAAAATTTATCTGAAAATATTTAAGACCAAAAGTATAAAAAATAAATAGTTATCAAATTAAAATAAGAAAATAAAAAATATATGACCAAGTTTGATCATGATAAATAGTTGTCGAATTAAAATAAATAAAAGATAAAGTATAGGACAAAGTTAATTATAAAATAAATGCCACATAAAACTATTAGGAATAGTTTTGTATTCGTAATAGCAATTACAACAAAATTATTAAATAACAAAAATATAAGAAATAAACAGTAGAAAAATACATAGTTAACCTGATGCTCTGTGTTATATGTAATTTCCTTAAAAAGATTCTTTTCCTCTCAGAAGAGTATTGGAAGTTTAGTAAACATTTGTTTCTCAAGATACAATAGGAATGTGAGGTTTGTTTAGCACTTAAATAACTTCACTGACGAACTAGAACCCAGAAATTGTAGTGAACATTTAGAGAAAAACTATGCAAAACATAACAGAACGCAAAAGTTGCAAACAGATAGCCAAAGTACGTATTGAAAATTCTTCATATTTATAGGCTAAATAATCCATGGAACTAAAGTCTAAAAATGCAAAAATTAGGATTAAAGTTACATTAACACAACTATTTTACCTTATTCAACCGTATTCCTTCAGTAGTTACGGTTACCAAATTCAAATTTGTTAAATTTGTGACTGAAAAAATAAAAAATGGTAATAAAATGTGGCTTTATATTAACTCTTATTTTCGGTGCAGCATTTGTATACGCATGTCACACTTACACACGAGTCAAGTATATAAGGCTTGTAATTTGCACTCCTAATACTAGGGATTGCAATGGAAGAGGTCCAATCAGGTACCCACCCATTCCTAACTCAATTAAACTCGTTTGACTCTGATTTGATTGGAGATCTTGTTGGGGATGGATTTTAAATTTGTACCCAAGGTTGGGGATGGGTTGGGACAGGGATAGGTTCTCCCCATCCCCACCTATCCTTATTATATATATATATATATTAAAGAGAAAAAACAAAAAATAAAAAACTAATATTATTCTAACCCTAAGTCTAAGTGTCTCAGTCTAACCCTCTCAGTCTAGACCTCTCCCTCAACCCTTACCCTCTCAACTCTCAACTCAGCCGCCCCTTCGCCGCATCTACCATCACTATCCGTGGCCGGGAGGTTTGAGTTCGAGACCTTCATCAACGAACCACCTATTCAGCTAGACTTTCATCAACCGACTACAGAAGCTGTCGCGGCTCTAGGAAGAACTTGCCACTTGTACTTGCGAAGGTTATTCACTGTTGAACTTTTTCATGGTTTTGTTATTGAACTTATGTTATTGGAACATATGGTTGGACTTTTTATTTGAAAGGATTGTTACTTGTATTATTTTTTTGAGTTTTAATTCGTTTGATTTTGTAGCATGCATATTATTATTTTGTGTTAACAGAGTTATTAAAAATGAAATATCTAATCCCCACTTAGATCCCCAATTACCCAGTGGGTTTTGCGGGGATGGATTGGGGATGAGACTAGATTTCATCCCTAATAACGGGGATGGGTTGGGGCCAGGTTTTAACTACAAGAGGTTGGGTTGGGGATAAGGATAAATTTTGTACCCAAGTATGGGGATGTGTTGGGAATGGAGACAAAATAGGGAGGTGGGAATGGGCCGGGGGTTAGTATACCAAACCCAACCCGTCCCCATTGCCGTCCCTACTTAGCACACAAGACCTGGACTTAACCTTTAAGGAACACTTCTCTTTATAGAGTGTTTTTCCCCTTTCATGCCTCTTCCATGTGATATTCAAATCTACTCTCCTAATAACCCAAACCTTTAGGTTCTGTTTGGTTGAAGGATGTTGGTGTAGGAAGGGAAAAGAGAGAAAAGGAAAATAAAATTTAAAAAAATTAAAATCCATATGTTGTTTGATGATAAGGAAAATTGTAAGAAAATAGAATTTCTCTTGTTTGGTTTGTAGATTTCAAGATGGAAATGGAAAGAGAAAAATTAAACAAAAAGATAACAATACAAAATATATATAATTTGGAATTATTTCTAATCTTAACAACACATTATTAGCGTTTTACGATATTAATTTTAGAAAGAGAAATTATCGTGAATTGTAGAGAGAGAAAGTATCGTGAATTTTAGAGAGAGAAAATATCATGAATTCTAAAGAGAGAAAGTGAATGTGAATCTTAGAGAGAGAAAATGTTGTGAATTTTAAAGAGATAACATGTTGTGAATTTTAGAAAGAGAAAGTGATTGTGAATTGTGAATTATAGAGAGAGAAAGTGAGTGTGAATTGTGAATTATAGAGAGAGAAAGTGAGTGTGAATTTTAGAGAGAGAAACTGTCGTGAATTATAGAAAAAGAAATTGTCGTGAATTCTAAATAGAGAAAGTGAACAAGAATTTTATAGAGAGAAAATGAACGTGAATCTTGAAGAGTTTAAATGTAAGAAATATTAAAATATGGTTCACCTTTTCTTTTTCTTCACATTTGTGAGAAAAATGATTTTCCATATTTAATAAGTAATTTTTTCTTACAATTTTACTCATTTAATTTTCCTTGCTGTTTTCTCTCGTTACCAAAGAGAGAAAACGTTTAATGAAGGAAAGTATTTTTTTTTCATGCCAAAATCTCTTAACCAAATAGCCCCTTAAGGGATATTTTCTCATTTATCTTGTTGACCTTTGAAAAACTATTTTCTCATTCAATCACTTTAATTTTCATTAATTATTTTTAGTAATAAATAGTTATGAAACGGAAATTTTCCGTTACTATATATTCTCTTACAATACTGCTAGTATAGATATCAAATGCCAAAGGTAATACTGAAGTTGGTGATCTTGTTTCAACTTGGGAGTTGTAGTACTCTCTATTTATTACATGATTTTTCTGCCAAGTCTTTCCTTCTATGAACCTGCTAGAGTTGAATTTGGGACATCATAACTCGATTGCCTCGCTCTGATCGACTGTTCTCGGCAAAGTTAAGGCTGCCTTGGTGCATTCCTTTCTGTTTCTCCTCTTCATTCCACTCAGAACAATAGTAGTATTCTTCGTTGCGTTTCGTCATGTCTTTAGTAGGAGGCAAAAACATACTTCCCCATTGTGGAAAGTGAACAAGCATTACAGGAAGTGTCAAAGCTATGATCATTATTCCCATAAGTGATATCCCTGTGGCTTTTGAGAATTTTGAATGTGTGAAAAATAGCAGTTGAGTCAATCCTGACCCGAAGTTGCCTCCAGCACCTGTTAGACCCGAAATAACTCCTAATGAACGTCGAGAAATGAATGGAATTATACCAAATGTGGCTCCACATGCAGCTTGAGCACCAATCGAGAAAAGGACCATTGATAAGATAGATAAAGGAAGTGTGTTAGATCGGCCGAGACAAATACAAAAGACTCCACCAACTGTTTGGAGAATCCATAAGTTCCATAGTCTTCCTCTCATACCAAATCTTCTAGCCGCTATGTCAGACATAACCCCACCAAACGGACGAGCCACAATGTTGGCCAAACCAAACGTAGCAGCTATAATGCCAGCCATGTGAAGCTTCAGATTAAACCTACACAAGAAATAACAAATTTATAATTTAGCAGTAAAATAATATGGGATGCTGATCAACTGTCTTAAAAGTACCAGTGTTTTTATTCAATAATTTCCAAGGTGAGAGACGTATGAACCTGTCAAAGAAGTATTCCGCAATGACATTATCTGTTGTCAGCTCTACACCCAACGACATGCCGTATAGAAGGAAAAAGATCCAAGTTCTGTAATTTGTTATAGCATACCAAAGTACCTGAAACACAAATATGCTTAAATCACCTTTAAATAAACATATTATTCAGAAAACCATATATATACATATATCTATATTTATATATAAGTACCCTTTATTAAATAAAGGTTTTTTTGTTTTTAAAGTAATGAATTGTTAAAAAAACTTTTAAAGCGATATGTATTCGAAAAAGATGGAGATGTATATTTTTTGTATGTATTCTTTTCATTTTAATTCTATAACTATGAATAAGAGGTTTCTGTATAGGGGCATGCTTAAAATATATTGAAAACTGTTGTGTTGAGTATAATTTGTGATACCTATAAGGTTGTAAATAGTTTATGAATATAAAAATTTGAAAAAAAGTATATTAAAATTTAGAATTGGGCTTAACTCACCCCAAAAGGTACTTCGAGAGGAAAGGACTGCCCAAATTTTTATAAGGAACAATTATTTTCTTTAATTAATCGATGTAGGATTCTCAATAAAATATTTACTATAAACATAAAAGCAACGGGTAAATTTAACTAATTTTTCTTTTGTGTATATATATATATATATATATATATAATGTGTGTGCAGCGTGTCGTGCATCACATGTGCATGCATAGAGAATGTAAATGAATCCATGACAAAATTTTATGAACGCCCATCCTCGAAAACGATATCAAACTTAATGTCTAACAATAATATGTTGATTAAATAATGGTTAATTACTTATTCGGTCTCAAGATTTTGTTGAAAATACAATTTCATCTATTTATTTTATATATATTACAAATATATTTTTTTCGTTTACATATTTATAACTAATTAATCTCTTTCACAAATTTTAAGAAGAAAAATTTTCACAAAATAACAATTTTCTAGCAAAAGTGTTATTGGTTTTCTAAAATATTATTTCGCATGTCTTATTTACTGCTATATATTTACATCATAATACTTTTACTAAAAATTTTTTACTACTCTAATATCCAATGAATGATATTATAATATATGGTAATAAATAAAAATTAAACTCGCAAAATTATATTTTACGAAGATTTTAAATTTTGTATAGAATAATCATTGTTTTCTAATGCTTTTTTTATCGAAATTAGAAATATGAAATTAATTAGGAAAATAGAAACGATAATGATATATTTATAATTAATACCAAATAGAGGGATGTAATTAAAGTTTAGAAAAAACTTAAGGGAAAAAATGTAATTAACCCATTTAATAACTTATATACAACAAACACGTAACATTTTATTTGCATCTCAATTTGATTATGATGTAACTTATATGCATGATGTTCTGGAAAATAACTTATATGCATGATGAATTTTTCTCATCATTAGACTTAAAGATCAAGTAGTTGACTAGATAAATAAAAAGTTATTGAATAATTATATTAATAATAAGGTAAAACGGAAAAATTAAAGAACAACAAACAGGTGATAATATTAATTAGTGAGAAGAAAATTAACCTTAGAAAATTTATCTTTGGCAATATCCCCCCTCTTTTGTAGAGGGCCAAGGTTTCCATCTGGTAAGTCTTGACCTAGCGCTAAAACTAAGAGACCCATAAATACATGAAGAAATCCGGGAATAAAGAATGCAATTCTCCAAGCAACAAAGGGCGTGGCTCCTACTCGGCGAATTAAAGCAAAAAGCAGTGGCATAAGGAGTTGTGTTGCCCCACCTCCCATATTTCCCCATCCAGCGGCGGTGCCATTTACAAGTCCAATAATCTTACCATTAAACATAGTACTCATCCAATATTGACAAGAAACAAAGGTAGCAAGAGAAAATCCAATCATGAACCTCACGACAATATATCCACCAGCCGATGACACAAAATACATGCAAAATACAGAAGGTGCTGTTAGCATTAGAATGAAAGCACATGCATATCGTGGGCCCACCATATCACAAGCAACACCCATGACAAGTCTAGAAAAGATGCTGCCAGAAACTGAAGCTATACCAGCATTTCCAATATCACTTTTTGTTAGATTGAGATCATCACGGATAATTGGAACAAATGGTGCAGCTGCAAATGTGGAAACAAAACAGGTGAAAAATGATATCCATGACAGGTGAAATGTTCTCATATGAGGATTCTCTAAGGAGAAGATATTAAAAACTTTAGCTTTGTGCTCTGAATCAACAGGAAGAGCAAATTTTGTTGTTATATCTGATGCTATAGTTGGATCAAAAGCAACGGAAAAGGCAAACGTTTGTTCTTTGCCTCTAACTCCATGGAGAGAACTTCCTGGAGAGCCTTTGTCATCCATTGTTTTAAAAGTTCTTTCCTATCTCTATGTTTCTTTGCATTTAGCATTTTATAGCTTTTAAGAATCATTCGGTTAATTCATCAAGAAAGAGCTAAAATTCATTAAGAAAGTGTCAAAATATATGTTGGACAGAAGATGTCAGAAATGAAATGTATTCATATTTAGAATTTAATAATGGATAAAAAATTAGATTGAAAAGTTCAAAGAAAACCAAACAATATGTGATAGCTACTAACATAGGTGTAGTCTTTTACTAAATAAAGAAAGAAACATACGTAGACAATAGGGACAACATAGTTAACAATTAAAATAATGAATAACTTTATATGTATAGTATAAAAATTATAAATTTGGAAAGATAAAGATAATTATAATGGTATTCTATTCTATAGAGATTTTCTATTCCTATAAAAATGTTTCAAATTTAGATCTTTAGGAGTATTTCTTATTAAAAGTTATATATGTATTCAAAAAATAAAAGAAAATTTTACATTATGATGTAAAAGATAGCTTAAATATATTGATATTTTCATTACATAATAAAGTAAAATTATTGTGGTCAATTTAATTAGATAATAAAATAAAAAATATGCTTATAAGAAACACATAATTTATTTTAATAATTAGTTTATTTTTAAAAAATTACTCATTTGGAATCATTTTGATCTTTAAAAAATTTATTTTCTGATCATGCATATTACGTGCATATACTGTTATTCCTTAAACTTAAATCACTTTATAAAATTATAATTTCTTATCAAAAGTACACATTAATAATATATTACTTTAGCTACAAATATTACTAATTTTGCAGCGTATTGATGTTGAAAACATTTATCAAGAGATCGTGTATATTATGTGTATGAAGAGTTATCACTTTAATTAATTATATATATTTACAGAAAGTAAATTTTATTGATGTATTACTTTTACTACATGATGCATGATCATTATGTTTATATACAGAAGTGATAGACTTGTCAATTCATAAGGCAATTTAACGCATAACTTTAGTCTATATATATATGTATATATGTGTATATATATACATATATATATACACATATGTATGTGCACACACAGACACACATATATTATATATATAGAAAAGCATAGTTGTCAAGAAAAGCATAGTTGTCAAGAATCACACAAGAGAGGACGGCCAAATGAATAAAAAATTGATAATTTTTTTTATACAAAAAGGGGCAGAAATTCCGAATTTGTGACCTATAAAATATTATTTAAATCTAATTATGATCTTGTTAGAAATTGACCACCTTAGAAAAGAATTTATTACCGAAAGAGGTCATGTTTGAATCTATTATTAAAGAAGGTCATAATAATAGAAAATTGTCAATTCTTAACTTATTCAATGCATCATTTTAACTAAAAATATAATTAAGGAAACAGAAAAGAAAATATTACTGGTAGTGAGTAAACTTCTAAAAAAAACTAATTCACCTACATTTTCATGCATGCACCATTATCTTCATATATAAATAATTAAACAATTAGTATGTTAAAATTATATATCATAAATTTATAAAGGATTTATATATATATATATATATATATAAAAGATCCTTTACTCATGAATAGTGATTTTGGTCTCCCATTATACGGAAAAAGCTGTCTTTTCCTTCACCTATTTTTCATTCGTTGAGTTTTTCCCAATATAAGATTCCAAGGTTGTGAATAATATCTTTGGTCCTCTAACAATAGGGACAAAATTGTCCTTTGATTTTTTCATTTAACTTTTCTTTTTTTGCTAGGTAGGGATTTTTTCTTTCATTTAACTTTGGTCCTCTAACAATTATTTTCATTTTTTTTCTTTTCATCTAGTGCAACAGTAACTTTGATTCTCCATTTATATGGACTTCTTTTTTTTTCTTTTTTTTTTTAATTATAGTGTGGGCTCCTTTACTATTTTTATTATTTTCATTTTGCACCCCTACTCATTTTTATTATCTAATAATTATACTTTCCATGATTATTTTTTACTCTCGTTCTCTTTTATTTTTTTCCTTTCATTACTCCTATTCTAAATATTTAATTTTGTGTTTAGTTGCTTTTTCTTCATCCATATTTTTGTTATTTTCTTTCCATGCCCCTACTTTATTTATTTGTTTTGGATAAAATATAAAATTCTAAAGTTATGAACAATACTTTTCGCTTAAGTATGCAGATAAAAATGTAGGTTACGTTTAGCTACCTTTTGCTCTTCCCTATTTTTTCTTTCCACGCCCCTACTCTAAAAATATAATTTTATATTTAGTTGTCTTTTGCTCCTTGCTTATTTTTAGTACTTTCTTCCCACACAACTACTCATTTTTATTATCCAACAATAGCTCTTTTGTACGTTATGTTCATTCTATTATAAACGAACTATATTTGATATTTTAAACTTGATTCAAACATCAAACGAATGAATTCAAATGAATTTTGTTTTCGAATATTTAATTTGAATAGCAATCCTTACCATTTAAGAATTAATTTGATTTAAGCTCAATTTCAAAAATGAAATTGAAGCATACCAATTTCAAACTAGTCCAAATTTTTTTTTAAATTTTAATCTCAGACACTTGTTTGTAACTTAGTATGAAGTGTCCATCTGGTATATATATAAGAATGGATGGCAATGAAGATTGACTTTGGATCACGTTTTTTTAATGAATAGTCACTTTTGTTCACTCTCCTCCTTTTTGCCTTTTTCCTTTCTTTCTTCATTTTTTTTTTGGATACATTTTGATCCCTTCCCATTTTATTATTTTTTTTACAACCCTATTCTAAAAAATCAATTTTATATTTAGTTGTCATTTACTCCCTTCCTATTTAGTTGTCATATATGGTTTTCTTTCATCCAATAATAATAATATATTTTGTGCCTACATTTTTCACCCTATATCTATTTTATTACTCTCCTTCCACACTCTTACTCTACTCTAAATGTGATTTTATGTTTAGCTTTTTTTATAAAAATATGATTTGATTTTATAACATAGATATATAATATAAAAAAATTTTCTATAGTATTATTTAAAAATAGAAAAAACAATTTAGGTATATGTTTGCAAAAAAGTTCATTTACAAGCATGTTTGTATTCTTTGATAAATAAATAAAGTAATTTTATGTTTAAATTCGACCTAAAATCAAATAAGTGAACTCAAAATATCTTTCTTCGCTATTTATGAATTTACTTTCAATAATAAATTTTACTATCTAACACATATTTAATGTTCAATCAACTTTAAGATGAACTAGAATCATTAGTCACTGCTAATGGTATGCCATTACAAGTCAAAGGTAAACTCGTTAAAACTGCCATTTGCAATGATCATTATTGTTTCAAACACCAATTCATTGTTGTCCAAGATTTAAATACTGATATTATTTTGGGCACTCCATTTCTCACTCAAATTTATCCCTTTTGGGTAAATCACCATGGTTTAGGTACCAAAATCATGGGCAACACTGTGATTTTCAAATTTCTAAATCCTGTCAAACAAAAGGAATTATTCTTATTACAAGAAAATTCTATTTACAAACAAATAAATACTATTCAACGATTTCAGAATAAAATTAATTTTTTAAAAGAAGATCTGTCTTATGAAAGAATTGAAGAACAATTGCAATCTTCCCCTATGCAGCAAAAAATTTCAGAATTTCAAAAATTACTTACAAACGAAGTTTGTGCTGACATTCCTAATGCTTTTTGGGATAGGAAGCAACATATTGTTTCCCTTCCTTATGAAAAAGATTTTTCTGAGAAAAATATTCCTACCAAAGCACGACCCATTCAAATGAATCACGAATTACTTGAAGTTTGCAAAAAAGAGATTCAAGAGTTACTCTCCAAGAAACTCATTCGCCCCTCCAAATCACCGTGGAGTTGCGCGGTATTTTATGTCATGAATCAAGCAGAGAAGGAACGCGGTGTTCCTCGACTCGTCATCAATTACAAACCCTTAAACAACGTCCTCCAATGGATCAGGTATCCCATTCCAAACAAAAAGGATTTACTAAAGCGCCTATATAATGCAAAAATATTTTCCAAATTCGATATGAAATCCGGCTTTTGGCAAATTCAAATAGCAGAAGCAGATCGTTACAAAACAGCATTCACAGTTCCTTTTGGGCATTACGAATGGAACGTTATGCCTTTCGGTCTCAAAAACGCCCCTTCCGAATTCCAACATATCATGAACGATATATTCAATCCTTATACTACTTTCATTATTGTCTATATTGATGATGTCTTACTTTTCTCTGATTCCATTGAACAACATTTCAAACATTTATACAGATTTCTTCAGGTAGTTAAACAAAATGGTTTAGTAGTTTCTGCTCCTAAACTTAAACTATTTCAAACAAACATCAGATTTCTTGGTCATAATATTTATAAAGGTACTATTACTCCTATTCATCGTGCTCTCGAGTTTGCTGATAAATTTCCAGATGAAATTAAAGAGACAAATCAATTGCAAAGATTTCTTGGATGTTTAAATTATCTTTCTGATTTCTTTCCAAAATTACGTCAAATTTGTGCTCCTTTATATCAACGATTGCAAAAAAATCCTCCTGCATGGTCTCAGTCACATACTCAAATTGTACGCATACTTAAAGCAAAGGCAAAAACATTACCATGCATGTCCATTCCACATCCCTCTGCATTCATGATCGTCGAAACAGACGCATCAGATTTAGGATATAGTGGCATCTTGAAGCAAAGATTCAATCATTCATCTCATAAACATTTAGTAAGATATCATAGTGGTCTTTGGCTCGGACCACAAAAGAATTATTCAACTGTTAAAAAGGAAATTTTAAGTATTGTTTTAAGTATTTCCAAATTTCAAGATGATTTATACAACAAACGTTTTCTTTTACGCATTGATTGCAAATCAGCTAAAGAGATTTTTCAAAAAGATGTTCAAAACGTGGTTTCAAAACAAATTTTTGCTCGATGGCAGGCTATTTTATCTGCTTTCGATTTTGATATTGAATACATCAAAGGTACTCAAAATTCTTTACCTGATTTCCTAACCCGTGAATTTCTTACAGCTCCTCATCATGAGTAAACTGCCGGCAAAAGAGAAAACTCAAAGACAACCAATTCAAAGTTCTAAAGATTATGAGATAAACCCTACCATTCAAACTCCTGCTACAAACCGATTCACACCACTTAGAGATTTTCCACCACTCACCTATTCAATGGCTACTGAAACTCCTACATTCAAACTCCAAAAAACTCCTACTATTCCAACATCCCAAAATGCCTCCTCCGCAAATACTCAATATTTCCTAAAACCCGTTGTAGAAAATCTATTCCTTACCTCTTTCTCTGAAACCCCCGATTTCAAAGCCTTACAAAACCTCATTCAACGAGTCATTCCTTCGGGCTGCCACTGGCTACCCGATGATCCACAAAAAACTCAAACTTTTTATGAACTCATTTTAGTTGATTCCAACTCTGTTGAGATCTCTCATACCAAAGATAAACAAAACCCTCAACGAGTTGCCTACTCCAAATGTATTATTAAAAAGGTTCTCAAATCCACTGAATGGGCGTTTATTTGGACGACCAAAGAATTTTCTGTCAATTTCATTCCCAAAAGGTACACATACCAAGACTATAGAATGGCTTGGTATCAGACTTTTTTCAAAAGACCCTTTGATCATTCATGGTTCTTCATTTTTCATCAAAACTGTTTAAAAGATTTTCCAATCTGGTTTTATGAATGGTGGATTAATTTTGGCAGTCTACTAGATATACTACCACCCATTCCAAAATTAGGTTTTCAAACTTGGGTCAAGAAGATGACAGGCCCAGCATATGCTATTCCTCTACTATTTTATGCAGAACTCCGGGTTCCTTGGATTTTCTGCTGGAGTTATAAAATTCATCAAGTTCATTCCAAAAAGTTTCCAATGTCGCTCATTCGCGAATTCAAAATAAAATGGTGGACAGCTTATTCAGTAGACCTCTGTTCTCAAGAGGCAGTCCTTCAATTCATTCAAAATCGTCATCTCATTCAACGCAGTATTCAACAATTATCCAAAGGAGCGTCCTCGTCTGCTCAGTTAACTGTTCCTGCAACACCTTCCCCACTCAAACCAGATTCATCCACTTCCAAGATCACCACTATAGCTGCTGATGACAATGATGACGCGGCCCAATTTCAAGAATTTCTTCGATTTAAAGCATTTCAACAACAACTTAAACAGCAATCCGCTCATAGTCCTACGTCCTCCCAGGATTCCTCTACCGAGCCTCTCGGTACCGATCCTATCGGTGGACAGGATCCGTTTGATTTCTAATTTCTAATTTCCAAAAAAAAAAAAAAATGTTGGTAAGATGTTTGGTCAGCCTGTAAACCCGTTGGTAAGCCTGCCAGTACGGGTGTTCCCGATAAGGTGGTCCCATCGTTCCCATTCAGCTTTGCAGATTTATGGTAAAAATTCGCTTTATGTATGTATAACGTTTGTTATGTACAAAACTACTAAATACATAGGTATACAGTATGTATCTATACACATATACGTCTGCCAACGCTAGACGACAAAACATTCATTCAACAAGACAACGTGGCGGGACCCACACGCCATTATTCAACAAACACATGGAGGGACCCACACTCCACTCCACTAAAGCCGACATTATTGAAGACTTTCAAAGATGCTCTCTATTATTGCTGAATTCAATCACGTACCTGCACATGAAAAGGCAAATGAAATTCAAATTCAAATGAAATGAAGATTCAACTCAAATGTAAATTCATTTTCTTTCTATAAATAGCCAAATACAAATGTAAGAAAGGCATCAGCCTTAGGACATAGTTTTACAACTCTCAAGCCTAGAACCAACACTCTAGCTTTTATCTCTTGTATTCAGATATCTTCAAATTTTGTTTCAAGTTTCAAGAATCAATTTCAAGTAAGCTTTAATTTTATTATTAAAATCTTTTCATTTTCAATTTATCCTGGGTTATATTGGATAATATTATATTTATATTGGATAATATTATATTAATATTGGATAATATTATATTGGATAATATTATATTTATATTGGATAATATTATATTAATATTGGATAATATTATATTGGTATCAGAGCCAAATTACGCATTTTATCTGATCATTATTTGCATTTCCCCTTTGCATACATATCATACTTTGTGTTTAGTTTCATTTCTGTGTGCTTGGTCAGACGCTTGGTCAGCCTGTAAACCCGTTGGTAAGCCCGTCTGTAAGGGTGTTCCCGGTAAGGTGGTCCCGTTGGTCCCACGTAGAATTGCATTAGGCACATTCCATGATTTCTATGCATTAGCGATGGCGAATTTTGTCAGAAAATTGTTTTCTTCAATCTCTCATCCAGATTCCAGGAATATCATTCATAGTAAGGAAGAACATATTCAATACAATTTCAATGATTGGACTATTCCTGAGGAACAAATTGAGACTATTTACAAAATTGGAACATTTGATTTTAAAACTGCTTTTTCAATCAAAACTCATGAAGAGACGATGAATATTCAAGAAAAATTTCAAATTACTCCCTTATTATCAAAAGCATCTTTGAACAAATATCTTGAAAAAGGATTTCGATATATTCATTATGGTTTAATTCAAGTTGCTGTTAAACCTCTGGTTCATATTGGAGTTGATGCTCCTATTTATTTAGCTTTGCGTGACAAACGATTAAAACGTTACAAACCTTCTTTACTTGCTATGATTCAAACAAATATTTGCAACGGACCAATTTATTTCAATTGTGCTCCAAATTATTCTGTTTCCTTGACTGATCCATTAATTATGAATTCATTGGTTTTAGACATTCATTTACAAGGTGATGAATTTGAGAAACTCACCGAACAATTTGTTGTTATGTACCGAGTCTATTATCGATTATTAAGTTCACAATTGAATCCACGTTTCAAATTGATTCCAACATATATTGGTTTTTTCAAATGGATCCTTTTTTATCAAGAAAAAATTAAACAAGAATGGATTTTTTATATTAATCGATTAAATACTCCTTTTGATTTCTTCTGTTGGTTAGAATATTTTTTAATCAAACAAGGATTTGACGAAATAGAATTTTGCAAAGTATCTCATATCAATGTTCACACAATCTTAGCAAAAAAATGGAAATTGCCTGATGGCAATATTATTACTCAAATACACCCACCGCTTCGATCTCTTCGATTGGACACTCCTGAAGGCGAGATTATTGCTTCACCATTCAAAAAAGATAAAGATAGTGATGATTCAATCAAAATAGATGATATTCGCAAGATCTATGATCAGAATAATTATTCCAACCAGATTTTGCATACGATTGCTACTCAAGTCGATTCCTTATCCTCTGAGATCAAATCTATTCCTAAGGAACCTACTTCCAGATTTCCTGCAAGCTATTCTGCTCATCATTTCCAACCAAGTTCCTTCTCCAAAAAACAAGAAGCCCAACTTATTCAACCAACCTCCTCTTCCTTATCACCTTCTTCTCCATTACTACACGAGACGAGACTGTCCTTCTTCATATAGAAGCTGAACAGTCCAAAATCTTTACGCCCAAACGATTGAAATGGCATGAGATTACGATTCCAGAAGAATTTCAAATTGAAAATGCTCAGCCTCCTCCTCATCTCGAAAGGACTGAGATTTCTCAAATTATTGAAGAGCCTAATGGTAATATTCTCATAAGATTTAATTCCATGAAAGAACAGGGATCTAGTTCTACTTTCCCTTTTGAATCAAGTCGACACTCATTCGCACACTCTCAAAGACGTTCATTTACTGAAGCCTCTGAACAATCATCCCGAATGCCCAATTTAATTCATGTACATCATACAGCACCAATTCCAGAAGTATCTACGTCTCCTCCCTCATCTCCAACTGCATCCCAGATGAAAGGTGAGATTGACGTTATTCATAAAGTTACAAACATTGATTTTGATTCATTAGAAAAAGATATTTTAGATCCAGAAAACGATGAAAAAAGAAATTGCATATCTCCTTGATTCAAGACGATTCCTCCTCAGAACATCAACCAGACGATTTCCAAGATTTCAGCAGCACTGATGACGGTAATATATCCTCTCCTTATGCTTGCAAAGTTATTAATATGATCCGCCATGACAATACTGTCAAAGACCAAAAAGAACTCATCTTTGATATTATTCAAGACCTTCCTCCTGAAGCACAGAAAAAACAACTAGAAAAACTCAAAGCCTTAATTCTTCGAGAAGAATCCAGTTCTGTTCGACTCATTGAACCTTTCAGTATTTCAAAAATGTTTGATCAATATCCAAACCTTAACCCTCCAATTCGTCAACATAGTACAACCGAATTACAAACAGAGATTCGTTCACTAAAGGCTCAAGTCAAGGAACTCAAAGAAAGAGTATTTTCTGTAGAAACCAAAAATTTGGAATTAGACACTCAAATTGCATTACTACAGTCTCGGACTTCTAAAGGTAAAGAAGTTATTTCTGATTTATCTATTCCAGATTTTCCAATTGCCGAAATTCCAATGCCAGGTATTAATTCTCAAGATTCCAAATTTATTTCCATCATTGATAAAATTACATTTCAAAAATGGAATATTTATGTTACAATCTCAATTAGGAATTTCAAAGCTACTTTCACAGCCATGCTCGACAGTGGAGCCGATCAAAGTTGCATCCGTGACGGATTAATTCCTACAAAGTATTACGTACCTACAAACGAATCATTAGTCACTGCTAATGGTATGCCATTACAACTTTAAGATGAACTAAAAAATTATTTCGACCAATATAAATTTATTTACCGTCTTAATAACCTGTAACCCTCGGCACCCTGGTACGAAGTGTTCTACCTAATATATATATATATATATTTATATTTTATATATTTAAAGTATATTATACTAATTTTTATAAGAGTTATAAGTAAAAAAACCGTTTGAACATAAGGAGTTGTGTTAAATGGACGTTTAAACTTTCTATTTGATAATTAGCACCACTCAATTTTAAATGGACACTCATGAATGTTGATTTGAAAAGATCCCTAAAGTTCATTTTATTATTAATTAAATAAATAATTTTTTTATATTCAAATAATTAAATACTTAAGTTGTTTGGTTCCATTCATTTTAATAGTTAGGTGAATTATTTGCGATACCCCCGTTCATTCTCATCGCATAATAATTATTTTTAAAAAAATTATTTTTTATGTGACAATTCTTATATTAAAAAAATTATTGAAAGTTTTATCTAAAAAATTTACATTACAAATAGAACATAAATTGTTTTAAAAGATTGTTATAATCAAATTTTAAAATTTTTTAATTTTTAAGAAAATAAGGAAGCCGAAGAGAGGATACACATGAAGTGGAAAATTTCTAAAAATGCTTTAGTTTTTTTTTTTTTAAATACGACATGAGATTGAGGTTTTTAAAACTACGATATAAGATCGAGGTCTTTAAGAATTTTTAAAGATTAGAAATTTAAACGTCTCTCTCCTTCCACTCTATTCTTAAAAAACCTCATATATTTTAAAAACACAATGGATGGATTGTTAATGATAATTATAAAAGTTTTTTTTATAAAAATTAAATAATTATATTTTATTTATTATTAACGCCTTAACACAGCCTTCAAGCAACGGCTTTAAACAGGCTAACCCTAGTCTTTTCATAAACAAGGCCAGTTCTAAGTTTATAACCCAAACTCAACGATATAACATAGACTAGTATCTCAATCAGACAAATAAGGATCCTAACAACATAATTAGCCAGATATAGATAAATCCATAGTTTAACATGAAGGAACTTAGCCTTCCATTAATTTAAATAAATAAACAATATAATATAAAGAGAATAAGAAGAAAAGAGTACCAGGGATGAAGAAGAAAACTTGCAAACTTCTTATTGAGAATAAATTTACAAAGAGAGAGAGGGAGAGTAGTAGTAGTAAGTGTATTCTAGGAAGCGTGTCCTACTTATGAAGTCTTCCCTTCCTTTTATAGACAAGGAGGAGAGCGGACATCAACTATCCTATGCATGCTATTACAATTGGATTTCAAATCCGAATAGTACTATCACTATTACAATAATTGAGGTCTATCATGCTATAAAATGGTCCCATTTGGGTCCTACAATAAAAGTGAAATGACTGCAGCACATGGGGTGTCGGCAGAAATTACTTTAATGCCTTTGTCGTCTTGTCTGCAATTTCTTTGATCATGTGATCAATCTGATCTTCAGTAATAATATTATCTTCCATGATATCATCATCATTATCATCAGGGTCTTGGGATTCCCCTGCTAAAATATCTTCATTGGAAGAGCTGGCCTTTGAAGAGCTGGCCATAGATATATCAGTGCGATCGGTAGGGAGCAAATGTTTGATGAGCTCCTTCTTGAGATCTTGCATGTAAGATTTAATCAAATCTTCCTTAGGTATGACCTCTTTTTGAAGCTTCAGCATGGAAGCTAATTGACCAAAAGGATTAGTCGGTTTGGTATCACCAGAAACTTGTTGTTGTCTATAAACAGCAACTTTGTATTTGATTTCATCTAAAATATTTTGACCACAGATGGCCTTTGTATCAGGATCAAATTTCATGAGGCGATCCCAAAATCTACTATGAGTAGATCTGCGAATACATGGTATATGATGTTGGGTATAACCCAATTCCGGAGTCCATTTCCAGACCCAAGGAATAGAAAATTCTATAAAAAATAATAATGAAGCTATTTCTTCAGAATCAAAGTCTAAATTGATATAATCAGCGACTTTGGGAGACATATGAATCCATTCACCATATAGCGTTTTAAACTGTTCTGGCAAAATTTGAGCAGATGTGCCATAAGTGTGCCACCATGGTATAACCCAACTAGGCAAAGGGTTGTTATAAACATTACCACAAATCTTTATCAACCAAGTATGCTTCTTGGTAGGATTTTCATATAGAAAGGCTTTATGAAATGCATCAACATAGTCCCAATAATTATATTTGAGACTATTTTTTGTACCAGGAATTATAAACTCCCTTTCTCTGAGAGGAGAAATACCCCACTCTTCCATAGCTAAAATCTTTTTTATGATGATTTTGCTAAAATTATAAATATTTCCTGTTTTGATACCTCCAGGATAAAAGTGTGTAATCTCACACGAGCATTCTTTCAGAATTTGCTCATAATATTGTCGTTGTTTGTAAGATGTAGCTGTATATGATGCCACATCGAGATATCTGTTCATCAACATCCAAGGATTGTCTTTCCATTGTAGATCCCTTGGTTCCAAAAGAAATATAATTTCTTTATGAGGATGTGTATAATAAGAGGGTTTATGATCCTCTTCGGATAACACCTGAGCATATGATGAGGAGGAAGTTTCTCCCTTTTGGGAAGCAAGATATTGCTTCTTGAATTCTTCGTATAACAAAGCTTCATTCTCTGGTATTTGAGCCAGAGATTGTGTTATTAACTTCTTATTGCCATCTTTGAATGATGACATTTTTTTTCTTTTGGGTCGTGAGGTATGACCTCCGCCTCGGCCTCTGCCGCGAGGATTATTTCCCACCCTACCCGCATCGTCGTAAATATTCACGGGTCGAGAAAAATCGGGAAGATTATTATCTTCACCTTTCTTATAAAGAATATCAAAATCAAATGGGGCTAGATGGGCTTGCCATCGAGCAAACATTTGTTTAGAAACATCATGCTTAAAATCTTTATGAAACATAAATTTAGCGGCTTGACAATCTGTCTTAATTATGAATTTCTGATTATATAAATCATCTTGAAATTTTAAAATACATTTAACAATAGCTAAGATTTCTTTAGCTACCTGTGGCATAATTCTTTTGACTATCAGTCCTATTTACAGAATGAAATCGACTAATTGTGGTTTGTGATTAGTAGGACTAATCTGGGTAAGTATTCCCCCATAGCCTATATCAGAGGCATCAGTTTCAATAATTTTCTGCCAATTAGGATTGGCTAAAACCAAACAAGGTAATGTTTTCACTTTAGATTTAATTTTCTTGACTGTCTCAGTATGATGAGCAGTCCAAGGTTTTGGTTTCTTTTTCAGTCTATCATATAAAATAGCTGTATCAAGTGCTAAATTATGATAATAAGGAGAAATATAATTTAAACTCCCTAAGAACCTTTGTAATTGAGTTTTGTCTAGAATTTCATCTGGAAATTTAGAAGCAAAATCTATACTCCTATTAATTGGAACAATCTGTCCCTTTTCAATATTATGACCGAGAAAACGAATATTGGTTTGAAATAAAACCATTTTTGGTTTGGATATGACTAACCCATTTTGTATTACCAATTTCTTAAAAATATCTAAATGTTCAAAATGTTGTTGAACATTGTTAGAAAAGACTAAGATATCATCTATATAGACTAATATAAAGTCACTATAAGGTATGAATATATCATTCATAATCTTCTGAAATTCAGAAGGGGCGTTTTTCAAACCAAAAGGCATCACTTTCCATTCAAAGTGGCCAATAGGTACATTAAAAGCTGTTTTATATTGATCAGCTTCAGCAATTTGGATTTGCCAATATCCAGATTTTAAATCAAACTTAGAAAAGATTAGGGCTTGATAAAGCCGATCCAATAAATCCTTTTTATTAGGTATGGGATGTCGTATCCATTTTAGGACTTTATTAAGAGGTTTATAATTGATTACCAATCTAGGAACTCCTCGTTCAATTTCGGCATTTTTATTAACATAGAATCCTGTGCATGACCAGGGTGAGTTTGACTCTTTAATTAATTTTTTTATGGAGCGGGAGAAGAAATTTCTTCTTTGCATAACTCTAAATATTGAGAATTCATTTGGCAAGGTCTTGCCTTAGTAGGAATTTGACTTTCATCAAAGTCATCAATATAAGGAAGTTTAACTTCATGCTTCTTGCGATTCCAAAAAGCATTAGGATGATCATTACATATGTCTACAGAAATAGAATGCTGTAGTTTTTTAATTTTTTCCTGCAATTTAGGATTTTGTAAAACTTCGTCAATAGTGGAAGAATTAATTTCAAAATTTATAAAATTAAGTTGATTGTGTTTTCTTAAAATGAAATCTTTAATTTCATTCACAAATCTAGTATGTGGTGTAGTTATAAACGGAAAAGACACAGAAGTATTATCATATGTGCCTATAATACTATCAGTTCCTATGTAGGTGATAGGAAAAATCTTTTTTATAAAAGGGGTACCAAGTATTACTTGGTTGGTAATAGTTTTAGCTAATAAAAAGCTTTCAGGAATACATACCTTATTATTGCAAATATATGCACAAGGTAATTTATAATTAATTTGCAATTTATCACCTCCTGCATGTCTTAAACTATGAGTTGTTTTCTCAAAATATTTAGTAGGAATTAATCCTTCTTGTATGACACTAATGTACACTTTTGTATCAATAAGGGCGAGTAAATTACTGTCATTTCGATTTCTTGATAAGTAGAGTAATTTTAACATAAAATTTAAATGATGTAATCATATCAAGTTTTGTTAAAAAACTTTCTTCATTAATTTTATTAAAACTATCAAAAATATTCGAAGGAGTAACCAAAGAATAATCTTTGTTAGGTTCCTTAGTTTCTAAATTAGAAACTCTAATATCAAGTTTGTGATTTAATTGTTTTAACATTTTAATTTCATCTTTCAGATGATTTATTTCCCCATATAAGTCTTTCAATGTGGTAGGAGATTTATGAGATTCCTCATATCTTTGTTTCATCAATTTATAAACTTCTGACATAGAATATGGATTATTATTAGATACAAATTCAACATCCGTTTTAGGAGGAGGAGTAGAACTAGTGGAAGGAATATCATCCAAATTTTCTATAATTCTAGACCTTAATTCTGGGTCTTTAATTGACTTTAAAAATTCCAAAATATGATTATTGGTTAAAACATTAATATCTGAATCTTGAAATTGAGAAATGAGTTTATAATAATCATCATTCTCTTCTTCAGATTCACTGAAATTATGTTTACAAAGACATGTGTCATCTTCTAATGATTCATTAGAAGAATTAGAGATATGATCTATTTCTGGATCAGAAGTTATGTCTTCCGATTCTTCAGATTCTAAGAATAATTTTTCCAAAGAATCTTTTAGTTCTTCACTAATATTCAGATTATTAATCTTTTGTTTCATTTTACATTTATTGGCATAATGACCAATACGTTTACATTTATAACAGACAATATTATTTTTGTCTTTCTTTCTTTCAAGTCTATCAGACTTTCTTTTAGCTTTTTTATCAAGTTGAGCTTGAGAATATCTTTTCTTTTTCTTTTTATGATAGAATTCATTTGTATGATTTTTCGAAGTATTATGAACTGGCTTTCTTTGGGTTTGAATATCTAACCCAAATTGACTACAAAATTGACCTAACTGGTTTCTTTCAGTTAGTCGTTGTCTTTTAATTTGTTGGTTTAATTTAATTTCATTACATAAAGCTAAACCTTCAGTTTTACAGGTTGCTATGAGACTACCATAAGTATGATTTTCATAAGGAATAGAGATATTATCTCCTCTAAGAGCTTTACGAACTCTTTCCGCAAATAACGGTGGTAACCCATCAATAAACCTGGATTTCCAATGAGAGCTATTACTTTCTGGTAATTCCATAACTCTATTTAAAAAGAGATCGCGATACCATCGCCAATCTGTTAATGTTTTACATCGAGTATTTTGTAATAGAGTTCTATTAGTCTCATTATTATCGGAAATTTTTCCAGTGAAATGTTCTAGTATAGTTACAATCAATGTATAAACTGATTGTTCACTCGTTGTGCCATCTGGCTCTTGTTTAAGTATATGATAAATTTGTTCTTTTTCCTGGTGTGAGAGATAATTATCCCACCAACCTTTAAGTTGGCCAGTAAATCCTGCCACTATCATTTTTGCAATATTACTATCACTATTGCCTATTAGTTTACTAACTGTGCTATACATCAACATACGATGTGTAAGATTATAAATCTGTTTTTCTGTATAACCATCAATATTCCATTCATAAATGCTTTTACCATTATAAGAATTATTATTAATATATTCTTGTTCTTCATGAAGAAGATCTACAGGAGAAGGGCGTCTATAATAATTTATTCATTTGGGTTGGTCTATCGACAAATTTATATAATTTATTTAGTTCATCTTGTATAACAGGGTTTATAATTCTTGGTTTCGATAATTTTTTCGAAAACTCGTTTTCAAGAGTGTTAATATTTAATTTTTTTAAATTTACGATCTAGCATTTCTTCTAGATCTGACATCTTTTTCAATTTATAATTATTTATTTCGGGGAGGAGGTTGCAACGGTGGAGCGGATATAACTTCTTTAGGTCTGAAATATGAGCTGAAGAGGTGGATGATGTCGGAATCTTTTCAATTCTTTGTATTAAAACATCAATTCTCTTATGAAGAGAAAGGATTTGTTCGCCTAATACATTTAGACAAATATTTGTATAATTTTGTTGTTCGATAAGTTTATTGATCTGTTTAACAGTAATTTGTAAAGTATCATTTTCAAATAATTTCACAAAAGCAGTGAAACTTACAACATGATTATCCTTTTCTAAATTAAAAGGTTGTTGAGGAGGCCAAACTCCTTTTATTATTTTTCCATTTAAGAGCTTATAATCTCGTTCTAAAACAGAAATATATGGTTCAATATATTTGTCCATAAACCATGGGACAAAAGGAAATAAAATATTATGAAAAGATAAATGTTTATAAAATATTTCAGATATATAATATTTCATATGATCATCGAAATTGGCTAAAAACCATTTTTTAAAAGGTTCCCATCTGGGTAAATCAAATTCTTTTCTTATTTTTAACCTGGCTTCAGATCCAGGGCTAAAATCAATTTTTGGTGTATAATTCATAGAGAAAAATTCATCTCAGATTCGGTTATTTCCGGATCTGTATTATAAACACCTTTAACAATATTTTCTTTAGTTTTTAAAACTTGATCCACACGATTAGTAGCCTGTGAGGTACTTACTTGGGAAGTAGAAACCCTGTAAGGAGTATAATCATTATTATCAAGTAATGGTGAAATATAAGATCTTTCAGATCTGGTTGAATAGGTGCGAGGAATACTGCCAAGACGAGAAGATGCAGTTTCCATTTGTATATAAACAATTCCTTCTGGAGTTTGTTCAATATGATCAATATTATGTTCATTTTTGGGAGGAATATAACCTGTTCTTTCTAATTTCCATTGAGAAGGCATAGGGATTTCATCCCACTTGATGATTCGTCTAGTAGATATTTTAGATCTATTAAAATTGGTTTCTATCAAAACCGTTTCATTTATATTTTTATCCATTATTTTACAATTAGGATTTAAAGTAAATAATGGTTTATAATAGATTCGATAGCAGATACATATCAGTTCAGATCCTGCTAGATAATTGTATCCATGAGTCTTCACATTTAATGTTAAAGAATCAAAGATATTGATATCACTTAAAGACAATGATAAATTAGGATAAACATTAAAATAGACTGGTCCATGAGCCAGACTAGATTGTATTACACCTATCAGTGATTGTTTCCAATTTAGGTTTCTTGCATCTCTTAGGCATGCAATGAAACTTTCAGGTAAACCTTCTAATGTGAGAGGTTTGAATGCAATTTGCACAAGTCCAATATGAATGAACTTATATAAATCCTTATATTTAAGAATATCCTGTTCAGATAACAATTTAAGTTCAGTTTCTTCATTATCAAGAGAGACTGATTCTTCAGTAGTTTTAACTACTTGTTTAAGGCCCAATTTTTCAAAAGTGCCTAATTGGTAGACAGTTTTTAAATCTACCCGTGGAATTGTCCACTTATTAAGTGCATCCAAGTTGAGAGGAATATCCATCTCTTGTTTTGAAACATTTTTAATGTTTCGCTTTTCTTTAATAAAATGCATTTAATATGAAGGAAGGAATTTCATGTTAAACAATGGATTAACATATATCTTAGTAATTACATGGCTCTGATACCACAACTGGTCCGAAACACAGATATTAATCTATGAAATAACTTAGAGTTCAAAGGTACAGATTTTACATAAACTTTAGAACCGTCATCCTGTTTATTCAAGACTAATACCGGGATCAACGCCTTAACACAGCCTTCAAGCAACGGCTTTAAACAGGCTAACCCTAGTCTTTTCATAAACAAGGCCAGTTCTAAGTTTATAACCCAAACTCAACGATATAACATAGACTAGTATCTCAATCAGACAAATAAGGATCCTAACAACATAATTAGCCAGATATAGATAAATCCATAGTTTAACATGAAGGAACTTAGCCTTCCATTAATTTAAATAAATAAACAATATAATATAAAGAGAATAAGAAGAAAAGAGTACCAGGGATGACGGTTCTAAAGTTTATGTAAAATCTGTACCTTTGAACTCTAAGTTATTTCATAGATTAATATCTGTGTTTCGGACCAGTTGTGGTATCAGAGCCATGTAATTACTAAGATATATGTTAATCCATTGTTTAACATGAAATTCCTTCCTTCATATTAAATGCATTTTATTAAAGAAAAGCGAAACATTAAAAATGTTTCAAAACAAGAGATGGATATTCCTCTCAACTTGGATGCACTTAATAAGTGGACAATTCCACGGGTAGATTTAAAAACTGTCTACCAATTAGGCACTTTTGAAAAATTGGGCCTTAAACAAGTAGTTAAAACTACTGAAGAATCAGTCTCTCTTGATAATGAAGAAACTGAACTTAAATTGTTATCTGAACAGGATATTCTTAAATATAAGGATTTATATAAGTTCATTCATATTGGACTTGTGCAAATTGCATTCAAACCTCTCACATTAGAAGGTTTACCTGAAAGTTTCATTGCATGCCTAAGAGATGCAAGAAACCTAAATTGGAAACAATCACTGATAGGTGTAATACAATCTAGTCTGGCTCATGGACCAGTCTATTTTAATGTTTATCCTAATTTATCATTGTCTTTAAGTGATATCAATATCTTTGATTCTTTAACATTAAATGTGAAGACTCATGGATACAATTATCTAGCAGGATCTGAACTGATATGTATCTGCTATCGAATCTATTATAAACCATTATTTACTTTAAATCCTAATTGTAAAATAATGGATAAAAATATAAATGAAACGGTTTTGATAGAAACCAATTTTAATAGATCTAAAATATCTACTAGACGAATCATCAAGTGGGATGAAATCCCCTATGCCTTCTCAATGGAAATTAGAAAGAACAGGGTTATATTCCTCCCAAAAAATGAACATAATATTGATCATATTGAACAAACTCTGAAGGAATTGTTTATATACAAATGGAAACCGCATCTTCTCGTCTTGGCGTATTCCTCGCACCTATTCAACCGGATCCGAAAGATCTTATATTTCACCATTACTTGATAATAATGATTATACTCCTTACAGGGTTTCTACTTCCCAAGTAAGTACCTCACAGGCTACTAATCGTGTGGATCAAGTTTTAAAAACTAAAGAAAATATTGTTAAAGGTGTTTATAATACAGATCCGGAAATAACCGAATCTGAGATGAATTTTTCTCTATGAATTATACACCAAAAATTGATTTTAGCCCTGGATCTGAAGCCAGGTTAAAAATAAGAAAAGAATTTGATTTACCCAGATGGGAACCTTTTAAAAAATGGTTTTTAGCCAATTTCGATGATCATATGAAATATTATATATCTGAAATATTTTATAAACATTTATCTTTTCATAATATTTTATTTCCTTTTGTCCCATGGTTTATGGACAAATATATTGAACCATATATTTCTGTTTTAGAACGAGATTATAAGCTCTTAAATGGAAAAATAATAAAAGGAGTTTGGCCTCCTCAACAACCTTTTAATTTAGAAAAGGATAATCATGTTGTAAGTTTCACTGCTTTTGTGAAATTATTTGAAAATGATACTTTACAAATTACTGTTAAACAGATCAATAAACTTATCGAACAACAAAATTATACAAATATTTGTCTAAATGTATTAGGCGAACAAATCCTTTCTCTTCATAAGAGAATTGATGTTTTAATACAAAGAATTGAAAAGATTCCGACATCATCCACCTCTTCAGCTCATATTTCAGGACCTAAAGAAGTTATATCTGCTCCACCGTTGCAACCTCCTCCTGAAATAAATAATTATAAATTGAAAAAGATGTCAGATCTAGAAGAAATGCTAGATCAGAAATTTAAAAAATTAAATATTAACACTCTTGAAAACGAGTTTTCTGAAAAATTATCAGAAACCAAGAATTATAAACCTATTATACAAGATGAACTAAATAAATTATATAAATTTGCTGATAGACCAACCCAGCGAATAAATTATTATAGACGCCCTTCTCCTGTAGATCTTCTTCATGAAGAACAAGAATATATTAATAATAATTCTTATAATGGTAAAAGCATTTATGAATGGAATATTGATGGTTATACAGAAAAACAGATTTATAATCTTACACATCGTATGTTGATGTATAGCACAGTTAGTAAACTAATAGGCAATAGTGATAGTAATATTGCAAAAATGATAGTGGCAGGATTTACTGGCCAACTTAAAGGTTGGTGGGATAATTATCTCTCACACCAGGAAAAAGAACAAATTTATCATATACTTAAACAAGAGCCAGATGGCACAACGAGTGAACAATCAGTTTATACATTGATTGTAACTATACTAGAACATTTCACTGGAAAAATTTCCGATAATAATGAGACTAATAGAACTCTATTACAAAATACTCGATGTAAAACATTACCAGTTGGCGATGGTATCGCGATCTCTTTTTAAATAGAGTTATGGAATTACCGAAAAGTAATAGCTCTCATTGGAAATCCGAGTTTATTGATGGGTTACCACCGTTATTTGCGGAAAGAGTTCGTAAAGCTCTTAGAGGAGATAATATCTCTATTCCTTATGAAAATCATACTTATGGTAGTCTCATAGCAACCTGTAAAACTGAAGGTTTAGCTTTATGTAATGAAATTAAATTAAACCAACAAATTAAAAAGACAACGACTAACCGAAAGAAACCGATTAGGTCAATTTTGTAGTCAATTTGGGTTAGATATTCAAACCCAAAGAAAGCCGATTCATAATACTTCGAAAAAATCATACAAATGAATTCTATCATAAAAAAGAAAAAAGAAAAGATATTCTCAAGCTCAACTTGATAAAAAAGCTAAAAGAAAGTCCGATAGACTTGAAAGAAAGAAAGACAAAAATAATATTGTCTGTTATAAATGTAAACGTATTGGTCATTATGCCAATAAATGTAAAATGAAACAAAAGATTAATAATCTGAATATTAGTGAAGAACTAAAAGATTCTTTGGAAAAATTATTCTTAGAATCTGAAGAATCGGAAGACATAACTTCTGATCATATCTCTAATTCTTCTAATGAATCATTAGAAGATGACACATGTCTTTGTAAACATAATTTCAGTGAATCTGAAGAAGAGAATGATGATTATTATAAACTCATTTCTCAATTTCAAGATTCAGATATTAATGTTTTAACCAATAATCATATTTTGGAATTTTTAAAGTCAATTAAAGACCCAGAATTAAGGTCTAGAATTATAGAAAATTTGGATGATATTCCTTCCACTAGTTCTACTCCTCCTCCTAAAACGGATGTTGAATTTGTATCTAATAATAATCCATATTCTATGTCAGAAGTTTATAAATTGATGAAACAAAGATATGAGGAATCTCATAAATCTCCTACCACATTGAAAGACTTATATGGGGAAATAAATCATCTGAAAGATGAAATTAAAATGTTAAAACAATTAAATCACAAACTTGATATTAGAGTTTCTAATTTAGAAACTAAGGAACCTAACAAAGATTATTCTTTGGTTACTCCTTCGAATATTTTTGATAGTTTTAATAAAATTAATGAAGAAAGTTTTTTAACAAAACTTGATATGATTACATCATTTAAATTTTATGTTAAAATTACTCTACTTATCAGTAAAACTGAAATGACAGAATTTACTGCCCTTATTGATACAGGTGCAGACATTAGTGTCATACAAGAAGGATTAATTCCTACTAAATATTTTGAGAAAACAACTCATAGTTTAAGACATGCAGGAGGTGATAAATTGCAAATTAATTATAAATTACCTTGTGCATATATTTGCAATAATAAGGTATGTATTCCTGAAAGCTTTTTATTAGCTAAAAATATTACCAACCAAGTAATACTTGGTACCCCTTTTATAAAAAAGATTTTTCCTATCACCTACATAGGAACTGATAGTATTATAGGCACATATGATAATACTTCTGTGTCTTTTCCGTTTATAACTACACCACATACTAGATTTGTGAATGAAATTAAAGATTTCATTTTAAGAAAACACAATCAACTTAATTTTATAAATTTTGAAATTAATTCTTCCACTATTGACGAAGTTTTACAAAATCCTAAATTGCAGGAAAAAATTAAAAAACTACAGCATTCTATTTCTGTAGACATATGTAATGATCATCCTAATGCTTTTTGGAATCGCAAGAAGCATGAAGTTAAACTTCCTTATATTGATGACTTTGATGAAAGTCAAATTCCTACTAAGGCAAGACCTTGCCAAATGAATTCTCAATATTTAGAGTTATGCAAAGAAGAAATTTCTTCTCTGCTCCATAAAAAATTAATTAAAGAGTCAAACTCACCCTGGTCATGCACAGGATTCTATGTTAATAAAAATGCCGAAATTGAACGAGGAGTTCCTAGATTGGTAATCAATTATAAACCTCTTAATAAAGTCCTAAAATGGATACGACATCCCATACCTAATAAAAAGGATTTATTGGATCGGCTTTATCAAGCCCTAATCTTTTCTAAGTTTGATTTAAAATCTGGATATTGGCAAATCCAAATTGCTGAAGCTGATCAATATAAAACAGCTTTTAATGTACCTATTGGCCACTTTGAATGGAAAGTGATGCCTTTTGGTTTGAAAAACGCCCCTTCTGAATTTCAGAAGATTATGAATGATATATTCATACCTTATAGTGACTTTATATTAGTCTATATAGATGATATCTTAGTCTTTTCTAACAATGTTCAACAACATTTTGAACATTTAGAAATTGGTAATACAAAATGGGTTAGTCATATCCAAACCAAAAATGGTTTTATTTCAAACCAATATTCGTTTTCTCGGTCATAATATTGAAAAGGGACAGATTGTTCCAATTAATAGGAGTATAGATTTTGCTTCTAAATTTCCAGATGAAATTCTGGACAAAACTCAATTACAAAGGTTCTTAGGGAGTTTAAATTATATTTCTCCTTATTATCATAATTTAGCACTTGATACAGCTATTTTATATGATAGACTGAAAAAGAAACCAAAACCTTGGACTGCTCATCATACTGAGACAGTCAAGAAAATTAAATCTAAAGTGAAAACATTACCTTGTTTGGTTTTAGCCAATCCTAATTGGCAGAAAATTATTGAAACTGATGCCTCTGATATAGGCTATGGGGGAATACTTACCCAGATTAGTCCTACTAATCACAAACCACAATTAGTCAGATTTCATTCTGGTAAATGGACTGATAGTCAAAAGAATTATGCTACAGTAGCTAAAGAAATCTTAGCTATTGTTAAATGTATTTTAAAATTTCAAGATGATTTATATAATCAGAAATTCATAATTAAGACAGATTGTCAAGCCGCTAAATTTATGTTTCATAAAGATTTTAAGCATGATGTTTCTAAACAAATGTTTGCTCGATGGCAAGCCAATCTAGCCCCATTTGATTTTGATATTCTTTATAAGAAAGGTGAAGATAATAATCTTCCTGATTTTCTGACCCGTGAATATTTACAGCATGCAGGGCAGGGGAAATAATCCTCGCGGCAGAGGCCGAGGCAGAGGTCATACCTCACAGCCAAAAGAAAAAAATGTCATCATTCAGCATGGCAATAAGAAGTTAATAACACAATCTCTGGCTCAAATACCAGAGAATGAAGCTTTGTTATACGAAGAATTCAAGAAGCAATATCTTGCTTCCCAAAAGGGAGAAACTTCCTCCTCATCATATGCTCAGGTGTTATCCGAAGAGGATCATAAACCCTCTTATTATACACCTCCTCATAAAGAAATTATATTTCTTTTGGAACCAAGGGATCTACAATGGAAAGACAATCCTTGGATGTTGATGAACAGATATCTCGATGTGGCATCATATACAGCTACATCTTACAAACAACGACAATATTATGCGCAAATTCTGAAAGAATGCTCGTGTGAGATTACACACTTTTATCCTGGAGGTATCAAAACAGGAAATATTTATAATTTTAGCAAAATCATCATAAAAAAGATTTTAGCTATGGAAGAGTGGGGTATTTCTCCTCTCAGAGAAAGGGAGTTTATAATTCCTGGTACAAAAAATAGTCTCAAATATAATTATTGGGACTATGTTGATGCATTTCATAAAGCCTTTCTATATGAAAATCCTACCAAGAAGCATACTTGGTTGATAAAGATTTGTGGTAATGTTTATAACAACCCTTTGCCTAGTTGGGTTATACCATGGTGGCACACTTATGGCACATCTGCTCAAATTTTGCCAGAACAGTTTAAAACGCTATATGGTGAATGGATTCATATGTCTCCCAAAGTCGCTGATTATATCAATTTAGACTTTGATTCTGAAGAAATAGCTTCATTATTATTTTTTATAGAATTTTCTATTCCTTGGGTCTGGAAATGGACTCCGGAATTGGGTTATACCCAACATCATATACCATGTATTCGCAGATCTACTCATAGTAGATTTTGGGATCGCCTCATGAAATTTGATCCTGATACAAAGGCCATCCGTGGTCAAAATATTTTAGATGAAATCAAATACAAAGTTGTCTGTTTATAGACAACAACAAGTTTCGGTGATACCAAACCGACTAATCCTTTTTGGTCAATTAGCTTCCATGCTCGAAGCTTCAAAAAGAGGTCATACCTAAGGAAGATTTGATTAAATCTTACATGCAAGATCTCAAGAAGGAGCTCATCAAACATTTGCTCCCTACCGATCGCACTGATATATCTATGGCCGACTCTTCAAAGGCCGACTCTTCCAATGAAGATATTTTAGCAGGGGAATCCCAAGACCCACGATGATAATGATGATGATATCATGGAAGATAATATTATTATCGAAGATCGGATTGATCACATGATCAAAGAAATTGCAGACAAGACGACAAAGGCATTAAAGTAATTTCGCCGACACCCCATGTGTCTGCAGTCATTTCACTTTTTATTGTAGGACCCAAATGGGACCATTTTATAGCATGATAGACCTCAATTATTGTAATAGTGATAGTACTATTCGGATTTGAAATCCAATTGTAATAGCATGCATAGGATAGTTGATGTCCGCTCTCCTCCTTGTCTATAAAAGGAAGGGAAGACTTCATAAGTAGGACACGCTTCCTAGAATACACTTACTACTACTACTCTCCCTCTCTCTCTTTGTAAATTTATTCTCAATAAGAAGTTTGCAAGTTTTCTTCTTCATCCCTGGTACTCTTTTCTTCTTATTCTCTTTATATTATATTGTTTATTTATTTAAATTAATGGAAGGCTAAGTTCCTTCATGTTAAACTATGGATTTATCTATATCTGGCTAATTATGTTGTTAGGATCCTTATTTGTCTGATTGAGATACTAGTCTATGTTATATCGTTGAGTTTGGGTTATAAACTTAGAACTGGCCTTGTTTATGAAAAGACTAGGGTTAGCCTGTTTAAAGCCGTTGCTTGAAGGCTGTGTTAAGGCGTTGATCCCGGTATTAGTCTTGAATAAACAGGATGACGGTTCTAAAGTTTATGTAAAATCTGTACCTTAATATAGAACTAAAGACAAATTATTAATAAGATTTATCTATATTAACATATGTTAATTATCTAAGTTAAAATAAATTTCTTTATCATTCAACGATTCTTATTATTTTTTTAAATTTTATAAAATTTGATTATTATATAATATATTTTATTTATATATGTTATATCTTATTCATATTATCGTGTACCACGTGAACACGTTAATTAGACCCTTATCCATATTAGGATGACAAGAAAACGAAAATTGTAAACTCACATGAGATCAGGCCGACTGGGATAGGATGACAATTATTTGGTCATCTTGTCTTATCAATTTCGTGAAACATCTATCCTTGTTTTCTATAAATATAACATATTTAACCTTAAGAATATTCTAGAACATAAAATATCCTTATGTATATAAATATATGTATATATATCATATAGTGACATTGAATTGGAGGTTGGAATCTTTTTTATCTTTAAAAAATTTATTTTGAGATCGTATATATTGTGTATTTATAAAGTTATTCTCTAAAATTAAATTACTTTATTAAATTCTAATTTTTACTAAAAGTACACATTAATAATATATTACTTTAGCTACAAATATTTCTGATTTGGTATGATTGAATTTCAAAATATTTATTATGAGATCATGCATATTATGCGCAGAAAGAGTTATTATTTAAAAATACATTATTTTAACAAATTATAATTTCTTTACAAGAAGTAAATTTTATTGATGTATTACTTTTACAAAATGATACATGGTCATTACCTTAATATACGGAAGTGATAGACTTATCAATTCATAAGGCAATTCAAAATATAATTTTAGTCCATTTAGAGAGAGAGAGAGAGAGAGAGAGAGAGAGAGAGAGAGAGAGAGAGAGAGAGAGAGAGAGAGAGAGAGAGAGAGAGAGAGAGAGAGAGGTATGTGTGTATTTTTATAAAAATTTAAATCATTTCATTAAGACTATAAAAAATAAAAAAATAAAGTTGTCAAGAATTATGTAAGAGAGGAAAATCACATGAATGAAAATTTGATAAATTTTTTTTTAATATGTAAGAAAGGGCATAAATTAAAATTTTATGATCTATTAAATAGTGTTTAAATCTTAACTCTGATCTTATCACAAATTGATCACCTTCGAAAGAAGCTTCGTATTAAAAAAGTCACTATTAAACTTATTATTAAAGAAGGTCATAATAACAAAAAATTATCAATTTCTAAATTATTCGGTGCATAATTTTAACTAAACATAAATTAAAGAAACTGAGAAGGAAATATTACATATTGTGAGATTTAAACTTCTAAAAGAACTAATTCATCCACATTTCCATACATGAACCATTATCTTCATATATAAATAATTAAATAATTAGTATATTGAAATTATATATCATAAACTTATAAAGGATTTGTCTATATATATATATATATGTTTCAAGTATATTATATTATAAAAAACTCTTTAAACATAAGGGTGTGTGTCAATTAGACATTTGATTTTTCAATTGTGACAGTGAGGGCCACTCAATTTTAAATGGATATTTATGAATTTGTTAATTGTGACAGTGAAGCCTTGTTTTATGCCTATGGAATATTTGAAGAAGACAAGGTTCAACCAGTCATAGAGTCTTTTACTTCATAGGTCCCAGCTTGGTGGAAATATATTTGTGAACATAGGTGGAGAAATGGGAGGATACCAATCATATCTTGGGAGTCATTGAAGCATGTTTTAAGGGATAAATTTTGGATTCTTGACTATGAAGAAGTTGACACATCCATTAGTGAATTTTGTGATGCTTTGTGCAAGAAAAGTGATTTGTTTATATAGAGGATAAATATGAAGAATGATCCTATGGAAGAAGTGATAGAAAAGAACAAAGACCTTTAAACTCCAAGAGGTTATGGAATTGAAACTCCAAAACTTGTTCTTGAATAAAAGCCCTAGTTAGGTGACCAAGTTGAACCGCAATCTAAGTTGTATTTGAGACCCAAGTAGTTGTAGTAGAAGAATCTACATCAAATTCACACAAAGAACCCTTGCATTTGAAGAAATCAAAAGACTCATTTGTGAGACATTTGAGGAACCTTCATGAATTCTTGAAAAAAATCACTCAAGAACCCAAGAAAATGAAAGAAGTTGCAAGGGGGGTTAACTCCTTGAATTATCTTTCATGGAGAAATCATCTCTTTCAAAGAAATGGAGGAACCCTAATGTTTCTTCAAAGACAGCAAGAGCTCTAAAGCTGGAATTTTCATAAAATGATCAAAAGTCCTTAGTTTAGCCCAATAATTGGTGTATAAATACATGCCATGACCTAGCCTAACTAATACAAAGTCAAATGTGGCTTAAAACCACTTAATTACATCATTTGGGGGAAGGGGGAGGGGGGGGGGTTCAAAATATCAATTAGAGACATTTAAAACAAAAAAAAAAAAAAAGAAATGAGAGAAAAAGGCAAAGCAGGATGTTTGTGCACCCTGTTTCCTTGTATGCTGGGCGCCCATAAGCTTCTGCTTTGATTTCTAGTGTATGTCGGGCACCTGAGTTCCTCGAATGTTGGGTGCCCGTTATCAACTACTCGCACACTTTAGACATCCTTCCCTAATGTGTTTTGGCAGGTTTTTCTCCATCTTTTTGACACTGAATCATGTCCTTAAGGTGGTGATATATTGGCCTTGAAATGCTGTTCATATACCTTCGATTCTTCACTCTCGGAATGTCTTCAAACTCCAAGTATTCATAATATCGACCATCCTTGCTTGAGGATGAAGATTCCCATGAATGTGAAGAATGCCCTTGATAATGTCTAGTGGTGGCTTTATCATGCCCAATTTCTTTAAGGTGATTCGTGTTCGAATCACGTTCAATTTTATCTTCATGATGTTGAGCTTGATTTTTAGTGTTTACCTCGTCGCAAAATGTTCGCAAGCACTCAAGTGTAGCGGCAGGGGCTTGAGAAGCTTCATTACATACAAATATATTTGAAGGGTTAGTGTCATTAATTGAAGGTTCATATCTAAAAGATGATTCCCCCTTTCTTTACAACCTTCTTCCTCCTTGGCCTCCACCAACTTCCCTTCCTTAGAGTTCTCTTCCATCACTTCGGAATTTTCACATGAAAGCACTTCTTTTTCGAAGCTCTCCAACTCCTACCCAAGTTTATCATCTAATGTAAACTCCTCATTCTCAATTACCACATCATTAGGATCCCCTTTCTTCACAAGGAATCTTAACTACTTTCCCCTTCATCTTCTCTTTTACCTTTCTCACCCTCTCTATTTTTCTTTTCCTCTTTCTCCTTACCTCACTCTTTTTACCTTGTCCTATTGGGCTCTTTTATCTCATTTTGCTCTCTATCCCCTTCTCACTATGGCCCTTAGGCCTCTTGTGTCCTTCATCACACTTACTCTTTATCTTTTCTTCCTCCGTTTTCTTTCTCTCCAAGGCCATATTTTCTTTCATATACTTTAAGTCTAAATGTATTACGGTTAGAGGTAAAAGTTTAAGGGTGGTTTTCTTTTCACTCCACATAAAAGAGTAAAATTTTTTATACCTATCATGCATCACCTTTCTGTCAAATAGCCAAAGTCTATCCAACACAATATGAGTTATATGCATAGGCACAATGTCACACAACACCTCATCCTCATACCTTCCTGTAGAGAATGAAATCTTAGCTTGCTTGTTTACTTTCATCTCTCCATATTCATTTACCCATTGAAGTTTATAAGGTTTGGGATATTTAATATAACGAATTGCTAACCTCTCAATCACATAGGAGCTAACAAAGTTAGTGCAACTCCCCCGTTCCATCACAAACTACAAGTTTTATCAAGAATTTGGCAACGAGTATAAAACAAATTTCCCCTTTATTAAGAATCCTCTTCACCCAATTCACTAGCACTAGAGATAGCTTGCCTAGCCATAAACATTTTCCCCTTATTGGCAGCCCCAATATCAACTTGATTACTCCTCATAGGTGGCATGCAACTCACATCCTTACTAGTTCTTTTCTCAACTCTCTTCCTCCAATCTCTCCCATCATTCTCCCATCTATTCCTCTCACCCCACATTTCTCTCCTATCTCCTCTACTCCCATGTCTCCTTCCATCATCTCCATCTCTCCTTGCATCACTCAAGGGTTCATGTTTTCTCCATCTATGTCCACCTTTAAGTTTAGCAATCTCCATCCTTTGTCTATCCACCTTCTCTCCCGACCCCCTCATATCTCTTTTAAGAGTTTCATTTTGTTGAAAGATACTCTTCCTCATCAATGCCAAGTCTTGAGCACTCTCCCTCACCATCTTCATTCCACTCATGTTTCCACACCCTTAACAACTCAAACAACAAGAGATACCAAGGGTCACACCAACAAGAATTTCAAGTCAAACAAGGGAATTTAAGAATAAGGAAAATCCAAGAAAGAAGAATTCAACAAGAATGAATAAGATTGATTTCACAAGATATAATGATCAAAGTAGGATAGACTTTCTATAGATAGGCAATGAAGCTCAAAGACTCAACAAGAACACAAAGAAGAACAAGAAAAACACTAACACAAAGAAGAAGATTAACAGGAGTATTAGCACAAAGAGGCACCAAGAATCACAATTGGAAAGAAAAACACACTAGGAAAGAGTTACTCAGACAAGAAAACAAAAGAAGAACACAAGGAAACAAGATTAAGCTAACTTGTCAAAGAAAAACTCTATGAGGCATTTCATCAAACACATGGAGTGCACATCAATAGTATCTCTCCAGGATACAAGAATTGAATGACTAAACCATAGGCAATCATCAATTTAATCAAAAGAAGCTCAATCAACACCAAGGAACTCAACAAAGACAAGAAATTGGAATTTTTTTGGATTCCAATTTTAGGCAAGGAAACCAAAAATAGACAATGAAAATGGAAGAAAAAAAGAAGAAAAAAAGTGAAAAATAAAAGACCAAAGGATAATAACCTCAACTGAAGCTTGCTATGTTACCAACTGAGAGGAATTGAACCAAGACCTTTAAACTCCAAGGGGTTGTGGAATTGTAACTCCAAAGCTTGTTCTTGAATAAAAACCCTAGCTAAGAGACCTACTTTCCTTCTCTTCTTCTAACTCTAAATTTTTTATACTCCCAAACCTGCCACTAGGTCAACTGCGGCTCAGTAGGGTATCTGCGTGCCTCTCGGCACTAAACTATAAGTCTCAAATATAAACACAATCCTAGAATAACACTTATAGATATACCCAAAGCACGCTGTGGAAAAGTTCAATAAACTAGATACTACTAGTGCTCTCAAATACAAGGTTTAAGAAAAACTTTATGAAGTCATTTTAATTCAAAACTAAAAGTATCTTACATCATCGAAACCTTACGACAAAATAAAAGAGGAACTTTACAACCGGCTTGAGTCTAAGAAAAACGGCACATAAATACATATCCTTCCAGGGAAAAATGGATCCAAAACTCCAAGCCCAAAACTTTAGCGGCGTACCTTGCCTCTGTATGTCCCAGTTAATCTGAGGAGAAAACATGATATAGAAAACGTGAGCACGAATGCTCAGTGAGTCCACGTGTGTGTGCGTGTGCATCTCAGTGATTTCTTTGAAACAATGATGATGCAGCTTCATAAAAACTGCTCATGCAAGTTATAAGAAAACACTTTCCTTTATTATTTTAACAATACTGATGTTTGAACTGACATGAAGGTTCCGAGCGCAGCTAGCAAGTTTGAGCGAATCAAGACACATAGCGCAGTTTCTACACCCGAATTCAAAGAAATATGCAATGTCATATTTGGGCTCCATGGACTAAGTCCGGATCCCAAAACGAGGTCATCGGAATCAAGTCCCGTCCTTGTAGTCAAAACCAGCTAAACACCATACAAGCACTCGATTATCAAACAACTGCACTGCCATATCAATGGTCAAAACAGGTTACAGACTCTTGGGGCACCTACCAGGTCTGCCTTGGGACCAACCTCATTTTTTAGCCCCTCCTGACTCTCCACTAGGCGGTTGAACCCTACCGCAGAGTAAGATGCAGTGTCTATGTAGACCGATTGGGCCACACCCTCCGCGGTCTATGCCCCACTTCAAGTGGATCCACTCTACCAAGTCTAAAACGTCCACGCCATCGGAAGAGGCCCTCGTACGGGGGACTAGCCACATTTAGTGTAATCATCTGACGCTTCTGAACACAAGATTATAACCAGAACTATAACCCTGGTCGGACTGGGGTTTTCATATGTCTTTATAAATATAAAGGCCGCTTGCCCGGTCGTTAGGACAGAATCAGTTCATAAACATTTTCAGCAAAAATCTCCATCCGCCAGTTCACCACATGCTTACGCAAATTTCACACAATTATGCTAGATTTATACTCATGCATGTCAAGATGGTGTACTTTTTCAAGACTAGAGCATTTTTCAACATATAAATATTCCCAGAAAAACTTGTGTATAATAAAATCCTGCTTCACAGCAATTGTAAACTGTTTTTAAAAAAAAATGCTACACCTACATGGAGCACGGCTCCTATGCGTTGTCTAAGAAACAGTTAACACATTGTGGAGAACATCTCCAAAAAACACGTGCTAAAATGTAACATGCTTAACGTAGTAAATACTGGTAACAAATTTAGAAATGCATTTTACAAGGCCCGTAATATTTGAAAAATAATATTGGAAAACAGGGTTTGTGGATTCACTTGGATGCAGAGCTGGTGCTATAATCTTATAAGTAGGATACCAATAAACACTTAATTACAAATCCCAATATTTCTATTTTCTTCTGAAAATAAATAAAGAAAACATATCTCCATATGAACCTGGGATATTTCTATACATGTATTAATCCTAAGAGTCTAAATTTCTTAACTCCTCTATACTAAAAAATAACACAAATCCACCAGTGATACTAAAATTATATATATACTATCACCCTATACAAAAACTATTTTAAATACCAAGATCAGTTAAAAAAAATTAAGTATACTAGAATTATGTATATATATTCATATAAAACCATAAATGTTAAAAATCATTTATACTAAAAAATAAATACGTATAAATTATGAATACTAAAATTATTTACAAAATTTAGGTATATAAAAATATATACAAAATTATGTACTAAAATATATACACAAGACTTTATTTATTAAAATTATTTATATAAAAAAAATTCCCTTATATACTAAAAATATATACCAACTCTATATACTAAAATTATTCACAACAATTAGGTATACCACAAACATATATATATATATATATAAATAAACTATATAGATACAAAAGTTATGTATACTAAATATATATATGCACTAAAATCATTTACAAAAAATTATGTATACAAAAATTATTTTAGATAAGAGAATCTTACCAAGGAAATTAAACAAATAAAATTATATAAAATTAAACTAGAGGAACCAAAACAAAAATTAACTAAGTTTTAACCAAATTATACCCTAAATATCTCATCTCAAAAATCTAAAATCAAACTCTAGCACCCATCATCAAAGAGGAGAAAACTAAATTAAAACATGACTAACTAAAATAAATAGATAAATCAAGTTAAACCCAATTTCAAGCTTTAAAAAAAATAAAATAAAATAAAAAAACCTTATAAAAATATATATCTATATATATATTAGCTAACACACATAATTATATCTATATATATTAGAATGACTCAAACAAAAAAAGAAAAAAAGAGAACAAGATAAAAAGGCAAAACAACACAAAGAGAAAAAAACAGAAAATGGCAGCAGGAACAAAAAGAAAAAGAAAGCAAGAAAAGAAAAGGAAATAAATAAATAAATAAAAATAAAAACTCTTACCTGTTGTACGCTGAAACCGTGAGGAGGGAAGGAGGAAAAACATCAGCAATTTTTCCCTCCTCAAGTGTTATATATATGAGCCACCAAAAGCCATGCAAAGTGTCAAATGACACACTCTTGATAAGTGGTAGATTTTTATTTTTTTTTTTGGAAAACCCACCATAACAATCTAATAAAAATAATAATAATAATATTAAAATTAATAAAAGTTAATATTCTTTCATAAAAAGAAAATACCGCCTTTAACACTATATAAGACTACCGAGTATTTTAAATTGCAAAAGGGCGCACCATAAATCCTTAGATTTTTCTACGTTAGACCGCGAATTCTATGTTCACTACAAACCCCTTCTCGAGATCGCGCAAAATGCTTCCCGAGTGGGGCGTTACAAAATTGAACCCCAATCCAAGTGGTATTTGAGACCCAAGTAGTTGTAGTAGAAGAATCTACAACAAATTCACACAAAGAACCCTTGAATTTCAAGAAATTAAAAGACCCATTTGTGAGACATTTGAGGAACCTTCATGAACTCTCGAAAAAAATCACTCAAGAAATCAAGAAATTGAAAGAAGATTGCAAAGGTGATTAATTACTTAAATTACCTTTCATGGAGAAATCATCTCCTTCAAATAAATGGAAGAACCCTAAGGTTTCTTCAAAAGAGAGTAAGAACTCTAAAGCTGGAATTTTCATGAAATGATCAAAAGTCCTTAGTTTAGCCCCATAATAAGGTATAAATACATTCCATGACCTAGCGCAACTAACACAAAGTCAAATATGGTTTAAAACCACTTAATTACATCATTTGGAAGGGGGAGGGGGTTAAAATATCAATTAGAGACATGTAAAACGAGAAAAAAAACCAAGAGAAAAATGCAAAACAGGACGTTTGACGGGCGCCCAGTTTCCTTGTACGCTAGGCACTCGGAAGTTTCTGCTTTGAATTCTAGTAGATGTCGGGCACCCGAGTTCCTTGGATGATGGGTGCCCGGTATCAACTATTTCCACACTTGAGACATCCTTTAGTAATGTTTTTTGGCATGTTTTCACCATCTTTGTGACATTGAATCATGTCCTTAAGGTGGTGATATTGGCCTTGAAATATTGTTCATATACCTTTAATTCTTCACTCTTAGAATGTCTTCAAACTCCAAGTACTTATAATATAGAGCATCCTTGCTTGAGGATGAAGAATCCCAGGAATGTGAAGAATGCCCTTGATGATGTCTAGTCGTGGCCTTATCAAGAAGGTACCATGAGATATTAAAGAGGGAGCAAATCAAGCAACTATCAAGTGTTGAAGAATCTTCAAGAGGCATTGAAGTTCTACAAGATAAAATCGAAATTAAAGGAAGTGTGGAAGTGTATTTTTAACAAGAAATGTCTAAAGAGGATTCTTGTGATAGAGTAACATGAGCTTTGAGAAAAAGGAGAACATTGAGATTGAAAGAAAAGATAGAATGGAAAAAAAGAGAGCTTAGTTGACAGTTTAGGTTTCTTTGATTCCACTTTTTCTCTAGGTGAGGAGTGTGAAAAAGATGAGAGCTCTAAAGAAGAAGAGAATGATCTTAAGAAAAATGAGAGAGCAAAAGAAAATGAGAAATTAGAAGAGGAAACGTACTTCCTTGACTTTATTGCTACAATGTTTGAAATGCGTGAAAATATTGAGAGCTTAGAAAGAAAAATTGAGATTGTAGAACTTGAAAACACTAGTGAGAAATTAAAAGATCAGGAGTGTGTGGTTCCACTTGTGCTTGAGCAATCCTTGAACTCACTTCAAAGTGAGATTGATTTTTCTTCTACTCACACTAACCATTGTTCTTCTAGTGTTTTTTTATTTTAGAAGAATTTTTTATCTTCAAACAAAGAGGATGAAAGAAGTTTTAGCTATGATGCCTCCAAAACATTAAGCGTCTTTCCTTCCATTTCTTGCCATTATTTTGATTTGTTTTTCAAAGAAACTAACATATGTTCTTTTTCTCTTATGGATAATAGGACTGGTTTATAACAACTTTTCTCCTTATGGACCATTCTAGGAAGGAATGATGCCATGGAGTTTGGAACTGTAGATTGTGGAGTTTCTACCCACGGAGTTGAAGACCAAGGAATGAGTGGTGGAAAAGGGGTGCTTCTAAGCTAAGCAAAATCTTCAATAAGATTTCTTACAAACTCATCTCCTTCTTACCTTGTATTTTATTTTGAGGAGTTGAGTTATTCTTGAATGATTGTGCTTTTCATTAGATCATAGTGGGAGTTTTATGTGCTATTTTTTGAAGTTTTGATATATGCCTTATTGATGTTCACTTGTCTAAATGTTTGCCTTTTCATAACTTTCTTCTAAATCAATTGTTGACTAGAGATGCTAACTTGAACCATCTTATTTTGATCTTAAATGTTGGTACGATATTGTTGACATTGATTCTATGGTTGTTGATTCTTTTCCTTCTTGGGCACCTATGTGGGGCATGATTCCTGAATTCTTGATTCATCCATTGGGAATTTTTTTGTTAAGAAAGTTGAAGGGTATTTGTGTTCTTTGATTACAGATATTCTTGATAATTCTATAAGGAGAAGTTTTTGAAAGATGTTCTTATATGATACGCTACTGTGAAAATTTTTTGATTGCCTTTAATGGAATTGCTCCATTCGAAAACAATTTCTTGAATGTGAAGGTTCAACTTGAAAATCCTTGGGATGATCATAAGTTCCTAATTGGATTAGAAGTTTTGAGTGCTTTCTTGATTGAAAATATTCTTGGTTTTCAATTCTACCATTTTCACTTAAAGAAGTCCATGTTTTTGTTAATTTGTGAAAACAAGAAGAAAGATGGTTTTAGAGTGCTTAAAGTTTGTCATGTAGTTTTTGTGAAAATTGATGTTGTTTTAAAAAAAATGGAATAAACTACTAAGAAATAAAGTAACAGGAAAGTGGACATATCACTGTAGTAATCGAATTATACCCGAGTGTTGAATCTGGTGGAACGATAAAGGCTCAAGTACTAATCGCTTTTTCTAATGTTTAGCCTAAAAAATGGTTTGAAGAAGAAAAAACTAAAAAGCTGAAAGCGGGTTTGTAAACTGAAGTAAATATAAAACAAGAAACAGCCAAATATTTTAAAAATCTATTTAAATAAGAGTTTGGATGTTGGAATCCCCCTAATCCTTGTTACTAATTCAATCAGAAAAACTTTATAGAAAACGATGTTTGAATTAACCGAGTTGGGTCATCACAACTAATTGGGTAATCCTTATTTCTAGGCGAAAGCCACCCTACTCACTAACCCTTAGAGGAGAATCTCTTCTTTCCGTAAATAATTATGAGGGCAGTAATTATAGGTGATTTGAAGGACTTAAAAGTGTAATATCATATCTGTAATCAACTGTCCCAATTAACCCCTAACTGGTTGCCCTAGAATGTTCTTCCTTTTTCATTAAATCTAATCTCGCGACAATTATTGTGTTGAATCTTCAAATCTTGATCCCTAATTATTCAATTTCTGTTTTTCTACTGATTTCCTGCCTAATGGTGGATTAATTTGGGGGAATTTTCTAACCTAGGTTCACCCCTAATTACCTCTCTAAGCCCTAATGGCGGAACTCCCCACTAATGAAGGAAAGATTTTCATTAGATAGAGTTAAAAACGGACCCAAACTATTACAGCCGAGACCTACTGCATACAATAGGTCGAACCCTATCATCTGCGGTAGGCTTCTGTCCCATTTTCTCTTGTGTGGCCGAGACCTACCGTCGATGGTAGGGGTAGGCTACCGTCACTGGTAGGTTTCTGTCCAAGCTTTGTTTTTTGCTCCAAGACATACCGCTGATGGTAAATTGGCCTATCTCAGACGGTAGGTCTTCTTTATGTATGCCGTCGGCTTCGTTTTTCGTAGTTCGCACTCTGTTTTTGACTATTTTCATTTCCTCTCATTGTTTTATCCTTTGGGAAGCACCTAAGACAAGAATAGAGTGTATTAGTCTAAAACATGAATTTTATGTATTAAAAACATCGTAAATGATGAAAATAACATATACACAATGTAGCACATGTCAAATACCTCCAAACTTATCTGTTGCTTGCCCTCAAGCAGCACAAACTAAACGGGCCAAAAGGAGGAGTTTAAACCTTTTTTTATGAAAGACGATACATGGAAAATAAGAAAAATCGACCTATGATAAGATCACAGATTGGCCACAAGACATGGTAGCAGAAATAACACAAATAAAACAAAACAAAGGCAAAAACAGACAGAAACTATGAAAAAGGCCACTTCAATAAAACATTTTGCTACTCAACTCTGAAGGCAAATCAAAAGAGACGAACGACTAGAATCACCAATTCCACTATAGGTTATTAACATACATTGCAGATCAATGGTGTGTATGTGTGTATAGCTCATGCAGTTTTTCGTAGAAGATAAGGAATATCAAGTAATTAACACAGTAAAATACACTTTAAAGGATGATAAACGACAAACTATGTTTTTCTATCACTTATCTACTCTAAGTCCTATTCTCGGTTGTTCCTGGATTAAGTAGGACTTTCCAGCTTGTAATGTTAGGCTAGGAATATGTATAAGGTATCAAATGAAGGTAAATGGAGAACAAAAACAATTGACACATAGCTAATACAGCCGAAAGGAAAGATGACAAATTTATAGAACAACTTTCTAGACGTTTTTCACTCTTCTCACTTACCCTTGAATGTCCTACTTCGTTCCATTAATACACACCCCACCTAATAGCATACTTCTTAATATTTGCATGAATTCCCAAGTATACAAGGGAAGATGCTCGATATTTACGAGAATTAATTATAAAGATAAAATAAACACTCGTCTTTTTTCTTTGTTATCTGTGATTTTTTCTTTCCAAGTATCAATTTCTTTTCTCTTTTTTCAACAGCCACATGTACCAAACAAATAAAATACCCAAAATACCCCTTTTAAATACAACCTTTTCTTTCTTCACTCCTTTACCTACACAATTATCTATTTTCCTCACTAAAAATGGTTAAAAAGATATTCAAGAGATTAGCTCCACGAATTAAGGTTTTATGTAATGTGAGTTTTAAAGAATAAAGAAAACAAGAGATTGAAACCCTTGGCATGAAGGAACAAAAAGGGAGCTAGGGGTTGATTTTATATAAGTATTTGGCAAGAAAGATGTAAACGGTACAACAAAGGCCTAAAACCATCATTTCTAGGACCATCCAAGACTAGAACTCTTTGCTTCCGAGGATAGAAAAACAAAAGAATGTCGGCAAAGACCAAAAAAAATTATTCTCATTATGTTAACCCCCTAAGATTCCTAGGCTTCTATAACTAATTGACACTTAAAAGTGCATGGAAACCATTATTATGTAAGAATATCAAATAGGTATGGTTTCCAAGGTGATCAAGTATAACGCCTTTTCGAAAAACCAAAAGTTTTGCAATTATGTATTCTACTAAAATTAGCAAAACAAAAATATTTTTGGATTTTTCCTAAGTATAAGAAAAAGGAGAAGAAATAAAAGTTTTTGAATTTTCAATTTTCTGATTTTTTAAAATTTTTCAAATAAGATAAGAAAACTTAAAGAAAAAAGAAAGGAGGGAAAAAAATGAAAAAACATAAATACCTCATCACACTTAAAACCTCATTGTCCTCAGGGTAGGGACCAGATTAACATAAAAAATAGACAAAACACATACATGAGAAGTAATCCCGCAAATATAAAGCGAGTAAGCATATGGGGAAGCCATCCCCCGCACAACAACAAAAATAAGAAAAAGAAATAAATAATGACAAAAAGAACTTAAATAACAGAAAAGACAAAATATGAAAGAAAATTGAGGAAACATAAAAGGAAAAGAAAAAAGAAAGAATGATAAGAAAAAAAAAAGAAAAGAAAACTCCCTATTACGGACAAAGTCTGCACCACCACCTCCGCTACTGCCCTGATCGGTAAGAATCTGTTGCACAGTCGGGCTAGCATCACTTCCTGGCGATCAATGGACGCCTTCTGATGTGCCAACTTGTCTGCATACCAGCGAGTCGACTCTACTATCTCCGCCAGCTGGGCCCCATGTATATCTTGAGCGACTTAGAGCTACTCAAAAGCCGTTCGCATCTTTGCCTGGAACTCGTCCATAGGGATTGTAGGAGGTGCATCATCGACCAAGAGGTCATAAGACTCGTGGTCTTCGCTATCATCATCAACGGGCTGTGAAGAAGATGCTCAAATGCCCATTTGTGTGGTTTTCTTAATTGATCGAAAATCGGCATAGTTGTGTTCCCATAGCCGATCCTCCTTAGCCGAAGGTATCCAAACTTTGTTGGCTTTGTCCCAGGAATAGCCGCAATTGTTGAGTGTTGTAAACTTTATTATCTGCGGTGGTCCTATTGATGATTGTCGTTCCTTTGCAAAATTTACGTTAAAAGAAGCAAACACTCTAGACAAAATTACAGGTTAACGATACACACATGTTTTTGTGTAGTCACAACCAGTGCTATGCATCGTGTGTATCATCAAAGAAGCGATAGAGAAGGGGGATTGATTGTGAATTTTATCAAGCATGTAGAGGTCAAGAATACGGACATCGCTTTACCCTGCCCCTTCTGAACTAGTGTATACCCGAAAAAGTAAAGGAATGAGGAAAGAGTATGGGAAAATCACCCCCGTGGAGAATACGATGATGATTCATCGAATGCGGCCGGGTATCAAAGCAATTACAGGTCGCCTCGTAAGTCCAGTCTAGGTCCTCGTATGTATTTTTCGGTTAGAGTCCATGGTAATTGAGTTCCTCTCGTATCAAATCCCAAGAACGGATTCGAGACATTCCCTAGTTAAGATACTTTTAACCCCTTTAATGGTGGAAATGATAGTTTGAAGATCCTTATGTATTTTATAGAGCATAATCGTATAGAATTCACGGAAAAGGTCGAGGTAAAAATCTCCGAAAATACGAACAAGAGGTACACAATCCAACTCCCAAAAGGACGATCAAGTTCAAAATGTTCGATAACAGACTTATGAACGACTTTTCGATAACAATCTTGAGCGTCTCCCTGTTGGCTACCCATTTTTGGGTTTCTGAGAAAGATGCTCTGGGAAAAGAAGTATATCGGGGGTTGTGGGGTTAGGCGAGGACCCCTCAATTCGAGCCCTTTTGGATTTTAGGAAGAAGTGGTGGATTTTTTTTGTAGCCATGAAAGGGGACTGAATCAAAAGAAGGGAAAGAAGGAGGAAAAGGAAATAACACAACAGCAACACAAACAACACGACATAAAAAAAATGCACAAAAAGAAATATATCAACTAAACTTAGCCCGTGTGTGATGAAGTATTACAAAGATAAAAGAAATAAACTAGTGAAACAGTAAATTTAAAACTAATAACGTATACAAATTTACAAAAACGCCCACAATGAGTGCAAAAGGTAATTAAAAACAATCTAGACTAAAAGGAAGCAAAAGGTGTAAGAGGTAGTCTGTCTTTGTTGAAGAAAACAAAACTATCATCACAGGTCCACTAATACGCATTTCCTGCCTCAAACGGTTCGCTACAGGTTTTCCACCTAAGTCGTTGGAATTTCAGCAGAAAATTCCTTTAAAATTTTCTGCAAAATTTTTGTTAGAGAACAAAACAAACCATAATACAAAGTTAGTAAAATAAGAATTAACAAAAAGAAGGCGAGAAATAAAAGAAAAATATAAGAAAAATAAAGAAAGGGAAAGGGGTTAGAGGGTGGAAAAATCGATAGAAGAGGAGGTGTGAATAGGGTTTGTGAAGAAAAAGGAAGAAGAAAAGGAGAGTGGTGCATGCTGGGGAGAATGGAAGAGAAAGAAAAATGGAAAAAGAAGAAGAAGAAGAAGAAGAAGAAGAAGAAGAAGAAGAAGAAGAAGAAAAAGAAGAAGATGAGAGAGAGAGAGAGAGAGAGAGAGAGAGAGAGAGAGAGATGTACAAACCAAAAGAAATGGTTGCCGGGGTTGTTCGTCGAAGGTGTTAGAGACTGCCGGAGTTGAGGAGAAGAGTGGGATCAAACCGAGAGAGAGTGGAGAAAATGGGAGGAAGAAACGGAGGAAGGAAGAGAAATGAGAATTAGGGATTTGAGAGAGAGAGATATGGGGAAAATTGCAGAAATTTTGGGGTTTAGGATGAACTTTGATGTTTAACCAGGTCGACATACCCGTTTACCTTTAAAATTACCCGAACTGCAGCCTTAAAAAGACCCTACCGTGTCCAGTAGGTCGTGGCTTATCGCTCACGGTAGGCTTTTGTCCTGCTTAGAAGAAACGCCGCTGGACCTACAGTCCGTGGTAGGTTTCTGTCTGTGAAAACTTTTAGTTGCCTTCCCGTTATAAAGTGCGGTAGGGTACCCTACCATCCACGGTAGGCTTATGCTTGGACGCTAATTTTTTCTTCTTTCTGCGATTTTTTACCCTATTCCATGCTTGCTAACATTGTTTACTCATTTTATACTTAAACTGGTCTTAAGCAAGCAATCATATCTCCAAGACACCTTGCAACAACAAGAATAACAAAATGAATTAAAATGAATGAGGACATAATCGGATGCAGTGATACGAATCTACAGTTATAACAAGGACATAACAGCGTATGATAAACTCCCTTCTCAGGTGCAAAGAAAACCTCCTGGATCACAAAAATTTGAGTATTTGGCTTCTCTTTCTCAATGTGTCGCACCAACACCCATTTCATCCAGCTAGCCCTCATTTTAGGGACAAGATGCTTCCCCTTCTCCTTAGGCTTCTTTGACGTTTCTCTCTTTGGGAGAGTTTCCTATATAGACAAAGACATTTCGTCAGTTTTATGATCATCGTAATGAAGAGCATCTTATCCTTGAGGAGAGGAGGTGAGTTTAATGGGAAATTAAACACTATTTCATGATCCCCCACACTTAAGATCAGCTTTCCCTTTTCCATATCAATTAATGCCCTCGAAGTACGCAATAAAGGGCGTCCCAAAATTATAGGGAAGTCTACCTCCTCCTCTATATCTAAGATGACAAAAATCGACTGGAAAGACAAGGTCCTTAACCTTGATTAGTACATCTTCTATGACTCCCCTAGGATGTCTTACCCTCTTATCTGCTAAATTTATGAACATCCTAATTAGCAGGTCTTGGTTTCCCTAGGTCTAGTTTTTGACACACAGTATAAGACATTACATAAATACTAGCGCTTAAATTTGCCAACTCCTTATCAACTTTATACTACCAACTATGCAAGGAAAAGAAAAACTACTTGGGTCTTCTAACTTCTGCAGTAGTTTCTCTTTATTGATAAGGATAGCCGAACACTCTTAACCCAGGATATGTGTGGATGTATCATGCAGCTTGCTCTTTTTTGTCAGCATCTCCTTCAAGTATTTGGCATACCTGGATACCTGCAAAAGTAAGTCACATAGAGGTATGTTTATTTTAAGTTGTTAAAATATTTCAATAAACTTTCTCATGTTGTCTTGACTACGATTCCAAACAAGTGCCTCTGGGAATGGAACTTTTGGCTTGTACACAGCACTTGTTGGCTTCCCTTTTCTTTCATATTCTTTCATATCCACTGCTTTAATTTCCGTAATATTCGATGATTGCTCTTCCTCTTCACTACAGTCCCTTTCTTGCACGAGCATCACTTACCTTTCTGTAGAAATCTCCTCATCAATATTCATTGAAATAGCATTTCTATGCACGCTCAGATTCACTCTGTGTTGCTTGAAGAGTTCCCTGAGTCCTTTCTAAAACAATCTTAACCATCTGCCTAATCTGCTTTTCTAAGTTTCGGATCAAGGCTTCTTCATTCCTTCGGGCTGCTTCTACTCTGTTAATCCAATTGTTTATGGCTCTCATAAATTTTACCATCAGCTCTTCAAAATTTACCTTTGCTGGTAGAGGAAGATTCTGTGGAGCCACTTCATAAGATAATTGCAGATGAGGACCCTATTTGAAATCTTGGGGATTACTTGGTCTCTGCTATCCTTGACAAACCCAAGAGAAATTTGGATGGTTTTTCCACCCCGGGTTGTATGTTTTTGCATAGGGGTTTTACCAGATCGGTTCTCTTTTACAAAAATCGACTTGTTCTATTAGTCCTGCCATACTTGGACATTTATGATTTGGATGCCCACCACTGCAGAAATTGTAGAACATGACCGATTGATTACTTTTGTTTGATTATATAGTGGTCAGATTCCCCATTTTCTACTATATAACGGTAGTTAATCTAGCTTCTGTGGTGAAATGGCATCCACACTGTGAACTCCAGCCATCTTTGGCTTTGATCACTACCCTTCCTAGGTGTAACTATTCTTTGCTCTCTGCTTTATTAAGTCATCTACCTGTTGAGGGGTTTTATGATCTGTAGACCCTCCAACTGAGGCGTCTATTAATTGTCTCGCCCCGAATGACACTCTATTGTAGAACCTTTGAATTCGGATCCCCAAATCTACACCATGGTGGGATATTTCCTGAAAAGCTCTTTCTATCATTCCCAGGACTCATGGAGGCTTTCTTCGACTATCTGATGGAACTACAGAATCTCGTTCCTCAACTTCGTTTTCCGACCCAGTGGAAAGTATCTGCCTAGGAACTTTTCTACCGGCGAATCCCATGATGTTATGGATCCCTACGGCAGTTACTTAAGCCAGGACTACACCTTCCTTTTGAGAGAAAATGGGAAAAGACGAAGCCGGATGGAGTCTTCAGAAACTCCATTATTCTTAAAGGTGTCGCACACCTCTAAGAAATTTTCGACGTGAGCGTTTGTATCCTCATCCGAAAGTCCTCGAACTAGATGTTGTTTTGCAGCATGTGGATGATATTCAATTTTATTTTGAAGTTGTTTGCCTCCACCTTCGGCCTTGCTATGCTTGACTGCATCCTAGAGAAGGACGGGCATAGTCTGCCATTGTCTGCTCCGTCATTGGTGGTGGTGAATTCGGTATGAATAAAGGATTAACGAAAGGTAGAACTGCATGATCTTTCTTTGCCATCTCGATGGGCAATATTGCACTAGTGCCTTCCATCTCGAACCAAAGCATAAGTTCAGGCTCTGGATCAGACGGTACCAATTCACCACTTTTCTTTTGGGGCATAAACTAGTACCACGCAATCTGCAACAGAAGAAAATGTGATCAATTCCACAAAGACAGGGCACAACTCAAGAAGTTAAACCAAAAAAAAGAACCAAATGATGCAAAGATAAAGACAAATTCAAATAAAAAAAGAAAAAAAATACTAGAGTACTATAAAAATGATTTTCCTTAAGCTGCCATTCCCCGAAAACGGTTACGAAAACTTGATATTGTTTTAAAAAGAATGGGATGAACTACTAAGAACTAAAGTAATAGGTAAGTGGACCTATCACTATAGTAATCACTATAGTAATCGAGCTACACCCGAGTGTCGAATCCTGAGGTATGAAAAAGGCTCAAGTACAAATCACTTTTTCTAATGTTTAGCCTAAAGAATGGTTTGAAGAAAATTAACTAAAAAGCTAAAAGGGGGTTTACAAAATAAAGTAAATAAAACCACAAACAACCAAATATTTTTAAAAACTACGATAGCAAGAGTTTGGATGTTGGAATCCCCCTAGTCCTTGTTACTAATTAATTGAAAAAATTTCATAGGAAACGATATTGAATTAACTGAGTTGGGTCATCAAAACTAATCGAGCAATCCCTATCTCTAGGCAAAAGCCAGTCTACTCACTAATCCTTAGAGGAGAATCTCTTCTCTCCCAACTGATTATGAGTGCAATAATTATAGGTGATTTGAAGTACCTAAAAGTGTAACATCATAGCTCCAATTAAATGCCCCAATTCGCACCTAATTGGTTGCCATAGAATTTTCTTCCTTTTTCAATTCCGAACATCCTTGCGATAAATCGTATCTTGCGACAATTGAATTGAAAAAAAACACAATTGGAAGACAACTCAATTGAAAACAAACATCAAATTAAGTAAATTAACCAAAAACAACATAGTCAAGAATTAGAGTTCAATCCCTCATCCAAACATGAAAAAATCTACTCACTAATCATTGTATTTAAACTAAAATTAAACATTGAACACAGTATAAAGGAAGGAAAATAAAGCTTAGGTGGAAGTTGAAGCTGAAATCGCAATCCCGAATGTCACCCAAGTCGTGTCTCGAGTTGCCCAATTGAAGCCCGAAATTATGATGTTGAATCTTCAAATCTTGATCTCTAAGTATTCAATTTCTGTTTTTCTAATGATTTCCTACCTAATTATGGATTAATTTAGGGGAATTTTGTAACCTAGTTCCACCTCTAATTACCTCTCTAAGCCCTAATGGTGGAACTCCCCACTAATGAAGGAAATATTTTCATTAAAATAGAGTTAAAAATAGACCGAAATTGTTACAACCAGGACCTACCGTGCACAGTAGGTCGAGCCCTATCATCTGCGGTAGGGTTTTGTCCAATTCAATCTTGTGTGGCTGAGACCTACCGTTTGCCAGTAGGCTTCTGTCCAAACTTTGCTTTTTGCTCCAAGGCCTACTGCTGATGGTAAGTTGGCCTACCTCAGGCGGTAGGTCTTCTTCATGTATGCGGTCAGCTTCTTTTTTCATCATTTTCACTCCGTTTTTGATTATTTTCGTTTCTTTTCATCATTTTCTCCTTTGGGATGCGCCTAAGACAAGATTAAAGGGTATTAGTCTAAAATATGAATTTAATATATTAAAAACATCGTAAAACGATGAAAATAATATATAGAAATATAGACAATATAGCACATATCAAAAACCATCTTGGGAAAAGACATTTTGGAACTATTTTTGGAGAATTTTGTTGAGAAACATCTTTGTTATTATAAAAATTTCATTTAAGTTCATTGGGAAAATGTTTTTCTAGATGTGTTGTTAGTTCCAAATATGAACTTGTTTGTTATTCCTATGAAACAAAAATTTAGTGATACCTTGTTATATCACTTACCTTTCAAAGAGTTCTTGAAGTAATATGTATATGAAGAGAAATTCGGAAATTCTTGAGATTTTTAAAATAATCAATCTTATACTTTATTTGATGAATTCTTTGGTTTCATGTCAAAATTCTCATGGAAGAAAGGTTCAAATTTGGTCTTGGATAACTTATCAATTTTAAAATCGATTCTTGGTCTTTATATGGATAGCATCCTTGAACTATCTTTTGGTCCTGCTAAACCTTGTGAATTAAAGAGTTCTTGGAATTCTAAGAAACATTTTGATTTTATGAAGTTTCATTATGTTGTTATCCATGACTCTTTCTTAGAGGACTTGGAAAATGAAAGTTTGAACTTCCATGTTCCTTTTAAAGAGAGGAAGTGTTCTATTTTGGGAATTCACGGATTAGTTCTAGAATTTTAAAAGAATGAAAGTTTTCAATTTCATTATCCATTTAAGGATTGTGGTTTTAAAGCTTGCTTCGAAACATTTTTAAGAAGTGAATTTTTTAGAAGTTGTTTCTTAAACCTGTTTTCTCAAATTCTTGAAGAAACTCTTCTTGCTTGGAATGGTGAAAGTCTACATAACTTCTTGTTGTTGGCCAAGCAATTATTTCAAAACTTGAATTTTAAATATCGTCGACTATTCAAAGAAGTTTTAAGTGTTAAAGTTATCCATTGGATGCATTACATGATTTCCTTGTTCTTCTTTGCGCTCTTCTAAAAAGAACTCATGTAAAATGTGTATGGTATGTGCTTACATCTTCCTTGCATGATCATTTCTTGAACTTCTATGTTTATACTTCTTTTGTGTTTCATAGACCTTTCAAGGAAGATTTCATTTCATTGACTTATTTCGTGCTTGGAAAGTTGATAAACAATTATGAAGCATCAAATGATCATTCTTCTCAAGCTCTTAAGTGGACTATTGATTATATACTTGGCTTTGATCCTTGTGTTGCATTCAATTATTATATCATCTCCAGTGTAGCCCGCCTTTCTTGGTTAAGTGAAGGTATAGATTCGAGGGTGAATCCCTTTGAAGAGAGGGGGTATGATATGATCCCAGAAGTGGATGAAGTGGTAGTGGTTAGGGAAGTACCATTCACAAGATCAAGGCCGAAGAAGAGCATAGGATTCATAGTTTACATGCTTTTTCTTCACATATATTATTGACAACCTTCCATTCTAAGAACAAAGATGAAGCCTTCATAAAATTTGTAGAAGAAATTTAAGGATTATTGAATGCTATAGAATGTTTGAATCAGAGTTTGTTTGGCACATCAAATCACTAGAGGAACTTAGCAGATTTAGATGCATTAGAGTTTTGGCACACTTTCATCAATGAGCCATAAATTGATCTATACTCATCCAAAATAGATGATTCAAGCTCCTTTGGAAAGCTAAGGGAATTCTTCAACTTTGATGAAGATACCAAGAACTGAATTAGAAGGCATAAGGTCAAGAAACCTAGTAGACACAACAAGCTGGACACGGGCAATTTTTGCCTAATTTTCAGGGACAATTTTAATCATTTAATATTTTAATTTCTGTTTCCTTTAATGAGAGCATGTAATTAAGTGGCCTAGTTCCCATTATACTCTAAGGACTAGGTCAAATGACTAGGGTTTAGGATGAGGGATTGTGTAGCCTATAAATACATCTTATAGTAATGTAATCCTTAACTTTGATGAAATGAATTAAAAATTGCAGCCGTTGAGTTGAGAGTTTCCTTAGGGTTTTAGAGGTCTCTTCTTCTTCTCTTTTCTTTTAGGGTTGATCATCCTAACAAGGTTTGAAAACTAGAGTCTTGAATTGAAATTCAAGGGTTCTTTGATCATCTAAGTCCTATATTCAAGAGGTTGTCCCAGTATAGTAGGATTGTCGCTTGAGTTGGGTCTCTTTTATAGTGTTAAGAAGGTGTTGGATTTAATATATCCAATGTTGTCCTAATCTTTAGGAGAAGGGATAGAGTTCTCTTAAAAAGGTTCAAGGTTTGCTATATCTTAGTTGTTTGATGGATCAAAGGCAAAAAAAAAAAAACCTCTGCAAAGAGTCAATCTTCGGAGTTGATTGAATTCTTCAACAAAGCTAAGGAGGAGTCATATCACTTTGTTTCCATAGTAGAGTCGGAATGCAATATTATTCATGGAAACATAACACTGGAAAGCAATTGAATTTCCATCCCTAAAAGTTTGGTATACAGAAATCAAGTTTTGCCTAAAACTAGCCATATATAAAATATCTTGCAGATAAATAATTCTCTCAAAATCAAAATTTAAAATAACATCTCCCATTGTAGCAGCCATTATATGTGATCTCTAGTGCCAGCCCCTACACCATGCTCGCCTTTACTGAGTTTCATTGTCCTTCTGAAACCCTGCAAGGAGTTACAAACATACTTAATGGCTCCATAATCTACTATCTAACTTGTTGAAGATCCAACCATCATAATAGACTCAAGGTAAAGAATAGCACCTACAGTAGCCTTGGCAACAAGCTTAGGACAGTCTCGTTTCCAGTGGCCCTCGCCACCACACTTTAAACACTTGCCTATGGGTGCAGTGTTGGATTGAAGAGCATCCCTTTTACTTGTTCCCATGACATTTAACTTTGTCTCTAGTTCCGTTTCCTTCGTGAACTTCTCAGTGTGAACCTGAGTTCTAGAGGAGAAACTTTTAGAGATAAGGGCTACAAATGAAAATTTGCTAAGCCCATACTTCTCTTATAGAATTATGCAAGTTCATACTAGTGGCAATATGCTTTTGCATTATGAATATAGCATCACTCATGGAAGCTAACATATAATATCTAACCCTGTAGTCAGTACCTTTCCATTCCTGAGTAGCTTTTTGCTCTTCCTCAGTGGATTCTTCTCCAATATTTTGACAAGGGTCCATCAAGACATAGCCATATCCAACGGATTTGAGTACTTTGTAGAAGTTCCTCTTCTAGTGCACATAATTTAAGCCGATTAGCTTATTCTCTTTGAGAAAAACTACTAAAGGACTGAAGGAACCACCCTCGACATTAATGTAAAATATAGGGAATGAAATCAGTTTGGAATAAAGTATTTAAACACCTGTTCATAAAAATATTGCTCTTTCATATTATCTTGGATGGAAGATAACCCCTAACTTATGGTCCATAATATGGTGGCTTAGTATGTTGATCTATGAAGTCACATACCAACATCTAATGACCACGTTTGGCTCTTAAAGTAAACATCAGAGGTTCTACAGGAAGATTAGTGCACTTTAAGTCGAGTGTATAACCATTATTTGACCAAACAACTATAGTCCATATTTGAGGATAGCTCCAACTACAAGCTGGCCACCACCTAATAAGAACTACAGACAATCCAATGTTAGTACCTCAAAATACAGGTTGGCCGATCTTCACACTTGTCCACGGCTTCAGTCTTGAGTTCAACTTGTAACATCTAAGTCTTTGAAGACTATCTTACAGGGAGTCAGGCCCAGGGTGACACGAGGAAATCTTATAGTAGTTACTTGAACCAGTTGGAAGCCATGGGACTGTTGGAGTCCCTCTCTCACTTAATATTTTATTTATAAAATGATTTTTGTCAAAATGTTCCATTTCTCAAACCTTTTAAAATCTAAGTAACTTAAATCAATTTTACTTTTCTAAGGTTTGATCCCTTAAAGAAAAATTGTTACCTTTCTTTAAAAAGAGTTTCTTAAGAAAAAATTTAGGACCCAAGTTCATCCGTTAGAGATGAACTTATTTTGTTGTAAATACATATATAACACAAGGAAACAAAAAGCAACCATAGACATGCTACATGCTTTCTTTCCTTTAAACTTATGTGACCAACAATAAAAACAGATAAAGGGATAAAGTAAACAAATATGTCCTTTTATCCTAAACTGGTTTTCTAAACATGCATAAACACATAAGAAAGCAAGTAAAACCATCCCAAGGGATAAAACCAAATCAATTAAAACTATTACAAAAGATTTAACTTCATAGATATTCTTTTGAACTCTTGGCAATGCAAGCCCACAAACACCTCTATTTTGGTTCGACTATTAAAATAGCCCATGAACCCGCTCAACCTTGGTCCATTAGAGGCCCAAAATAGTGCCATGCCCCTTGCCCAAAGATTGGGCAGCCTAACCACCAAACAGTTCGTAGACTGCCAAAACAGTCCACTATATCGGTTGGCGGATAATGTGACACTGTCCGGGCATCCGTTAGGGGTCACTAGGCTTAGTTGTTTTGCCATTCACTCAATCCTCGATCTGACTTTGATTTCCAGCAACCCACCATCGAGAAAAAATGAAAAAATAGTACACTAAAGTGGAGAAAAAACTTACATAAGACTATACGTCCACTCTTGAGGTGTACATCAATTTTCAAGCGAAAAGAACATTGGATTTTAATGAAATAAAGAGCCTGACAGCTGGCTAAACCTCTTAAAACAAGGTGTACAAAAAATATAATACAAAGAGATGGTTTCAAATGGTATAAAGAAACCAAAATAGTTTTAGCGAAGGAATTAGAAGAGTAAGAGCTGGCAACAACAAAAAGGAAGGGGTCCATGGTAGCTGCTGGCATGTGACCTTAGGACATGGTGCTTCGAGAAGACTGAATACGTTAACCCACTAACAAGATCAGAGATAGATCTTTTCAAAACAAAAATCGAAAAAAAAAAAGCAAACGGTAAAAAAAGTAACTTTTTCGGTTTTGTAACTATAAACTAGCATGCTCTTAAGATGAATCCGCTATGCTACCACGTGAAGGTTACAGAGAAGTATTGGAAGACAAAAGAAAGACCAAAAAAATAGAATCTTATACATTTGGAGCCTTTCTTAATTTATGTTGTCCGAAAATCGGTTGAGCGACTTCTTTTTGCACGTTGCTCGGTTCTGCTTCGTTTCTCAATGGAGAAGTTGATGGCGGCTATCCATTAAGCCTCCTACTTTTTCTCGTCAAAGAGACAAGCTTCTAAGGCCTTTTGGAGTATCTTCTCTAGCACACAAGAAGCTCTTGCGTTCTTCTTTTACTCAAGTATTTTGGGCAAAAATTAGGAGGAAAGAGGCTCTTATTTCATGATTAATTGAGAGAATATCTGAAGAATGATGTCTTGGGTTTTAAGAGATTAACAACTATGAGTTTTAGATAAGTTCCAACTCAAATGAGATCATAACCACCCCTGATATTCTCTCAATTCAAATAAGACTCCAAGGAGTCCAATTTTGCGCATAGGTAGCCACCCTAAGGCTGAAGAAACCTTAGGGTTTCATCCAAGGCTCTATTCTGGGCCTTGAACTTTTCCTGTCCAACTCAAGACTAGCCCGGTTCTCTCTATTTTAGTCACATTATTTGTGGGTTTCTCTTAATTTTAAGAATTAATTAAAAACTCAATAACCACAAACCTAATAAGTAATTAAGCCTTCTTATTTAATTAAATAGCTTGGCCAAATTTACTTAATAAATACCAAAGACCCTATTACTCAAATAACCTTATTTCTTCTGTAGTCCATTTACTCTGGCATTGTGATAGATTAGTCACGTGCTTTTATGAGCTACTTCAGGGACCGTAGACTAAATTATTTCGGCCTACTATAATAATCAAAATATGCTTGCTATAACATAGCAGTATTTCTCATTTTAAATTTCTCAATTTATCACTATATAGAGACATTGATCCCTGAACAATACTGTGTAAACATGTTTTTACCCTACGAGTGTAATGATGAGTATACTCATCTATGTAACATCCATCATGTAGTATAGGTTTAGTGTACTAACTTCTTCCTCGATGACAATCATACTTAGATGTCTAGTCCAGTAATCAATTACTCCTCAGGATGTTTCTTGCTTATCACAAGGAAAGACCCTTAAGCAAATATCCAGAGACATTATTCCAAGCCTGAATCTTATCGATTATCCCAGAAAATCACAAGGGGGTGATTTCTATAGAAGTTATTATACAAGTCCATCTTAACTAACTAATTCTAACTACTCAACTTACCAAGATTATTGACCTCATGGCTAAAAGTCTCCCACCTATAGCACATCTAAGTAAAAGGAGCTTAACTTTGCTAGACATCCAACTCGTACTCTAACCATAGAGTACTCATGTATGCTGAACCTATGATAGACTAGGTTTCTTTTGCCTTATAGTACTTTTCTAGAAAACCTCTATCACACGGTCCAGTTCTATATGCTCCAAGCATATTTGTATAATAATCATGAGAAGGCCACTCATTGATCTAAGATACGATCATCCATAAAGGAGACTATCGTACAATGACCTTAAAGTCAAAGGCATGCCCAACTCTCGGCCAAGAACAATATTATTTTTACTTTAAGTAACAGTAATCCCCACCTTACTGTGAAGCATGACCCAACACGTGGATTGCCTATTAAAAATACGTGGACCTTATGTGTGTATAATAAATAAGTAAATACATCCATAAAAGAATCATAAAGATCATTTTTTTTATTCAAAAATAATATATCCAGCAGGGCTTTCATAGCCAGATCTGACAATTCGTGTAGGGAACAAAATGAAATTAATTTTCTATATTCTTTTAATGACTCTTTATAGGATATTTCTGATATATTAAAGTTAGGGCTAGAGAGGGAGTTTCGGGGAAGAAGGCAATTTTAGACATAAAATCACCATTAGACTTCCTCCCTAATCCATTAGAAATCACAATCAAAAGCTAAATTCGATTCATTGGTGGGTTATCGAGGATTTTGTTTGGAGTAATTTTATAAGATAATCGGGAATTTGAGAGAAGAGTTTGAATGGCATTTTGAAATTCTGGAATTCTTCAATTCCATTCCTATGAAATCCCTAAACTCTTATAAATTTTATTATGAATTTCATGATTATTCAGATGTTTAGTGGCTAGGTTTATTTGTATTAGAATGAGGATGAACCCTAGATGATTTTGGCTTAGTTCCTATGGAATTTTATGGATTGATTGGTGGATTATTTTTTAGCTGTTGTTCATTTTAATTATTATCGTTCTAATTTTTCCAGTAATTGTTCAATTCACGAAGATTGTTCAGAGTTGATAAAGAACGAATAATTTAGGACAATAATTGGGCATTAGGAATTGATAATTGATTAGAGATAATAATATTAATTTACTCTGGTACTTTAATCATTCATAATTGAGTTAGGGAGAGAAGAAATTCTTCTTAATCACTTAAGTGAATAGTAGACTTTCTTCTAGAGATAGAGTTAATCATAATAAAGAGTGAGATCCAACCATTGATTAAACCAATTATAAATGATTTTTCTAAAAAAAAAAATGGTTAACGGGTTCTAGGGCAGATTCCAGCTCTTGAACACTCTTTGAAGACTTATCTTAAACCGATTTTCGTATACTTTGCTTCATAGCTTAATTAGATACTTTACAACTTCACACTTTTGTTTTTAAACCCTTTCAGAACTGAGCTTATTGATTGAAAAGTATAAGATTGGTGATTACTATTCCTTTTCCTCCTAAGATATTGAAGTCTAGATACCTTTCTATTTTTGCTAAAGTAATAAGTGCACTTACCTAGAGTGATAGTTTCTAGTAATAGAGCCCACACAATAATTGCTTGAGGAGAACAAATTGAAAACTTCAATTGTGTTCTGAATTAACAAGAAGAACAAATTCCATTGTTGTATCCGTTGCTATAGTTGGGTCTAAAGGTCATAGAGAAGGCAAACATTTGTTCTATACCTATAACTCCATCAAGAGATCTCCCTGAAGAGCCTTTGTCAGGCATTATTTTGAAACTTCTTCGCTATCTCTATGTTTCTTTGCCTTTAGGACGTTCTAGTTTTTATGATTCATTCGGTTAATCCATCAAGAAAGTGGCAAAATCCATCAAGAAGTGTCAAAATATATGTTGGACAAAAGAAGTTGTTGAGAATCCCACATTGGCTAATTAAAGATAATAATTACAACTTATAAAGACTTGGATAGTCCTCCCCTCTTGAGGTACTTTTTGGGGTGAATTAGGTCCAAGTTCAAAAAATCCTAACATGGTATCAGAGCCAGTTGTTGGGCTGCCCGAGTAGGGCCACCCGCACAGATGTCCAATCGTGCAAAATTCCACGCACCAGATGTTCATTTCCCGGCGTGAGGGTGTGTGTTGAGAATCCCACATCGGCTAATTAGCAGTCCTTCCCTCTCAGAAGTCAAGAGTGAAATAAATTTATATTAAGAATTCAATAATGAAAAAAAAGTTAGATTGAAAAGTTTAAGGCAAATCAAACAAAAAGTGATAAACATTAAGATATGCAGAGAATGTAGACAAAATATGTAATCTATTAAGATAATAAAGAACTTTATATTTAGCTTATGAAAATTATTAATTTGGAAAGATCAAGATAGGTGTGTTGATATTCTATTCTATAGAGATTTTCAATTCTCGTAAAAAAAATGTTTCAAATTTATATCTTTAGAAGTATTTCTTTTTAAAAGTTAAATATGTATTAAAAAATAAAATGAAATTTTATATTATGATTAAAAAAAAAAAAGATAGCTGAAATATATTTTCATTACATAACTAAGTGAAAATATTGTAGTCAATTTAATTAGATAATAAAATTAAATAAAAATCATGGTTATAAGAAAAACGTAACTTATTTTTTAATCCATTCATTTAAAAAAATTACTCATTTATAAACATTTTGATGTTTGAAAGAATTATTATCATGCATATTACGTCCATACACCGTCATTCCTAAAAACTACGTTAGTTTATTAAATTATAATTTTCTAATGAAAGTACACTTTAGCTTTCACTACATATATTACTTATTAGGAATCGTATTGACCTTTAAAACGTTTATTGTGAGATTGTGCATATCATGTGCATGAAGAGTTATTACTTTAAAATATATAACATCATTTAACTGGATATTTTTTTAGATGTATTACTTTCACTGCATAATGCATGATCATTTCGTAAAGATAATCTAACGAATTAAAGATAAACAAGTTTATATAAACCAGTGATGGACCATTATTAATATATGAATCATAAGGAAATTAAACATATAACCTACTCCATATATATTTTTATAACAATTTAAATCAATTCATAAAAAATTACAAAATATAGTAACGTGAACTTATCGAAAATCACGCAAGCGAGGACGTTAAAATGATTGAGAAATTGATCCCTTTTTTTTTTTTTAGCATAAGAAGGGAAAGGAATTAAAAAATTGTGATCTATTAAGTAGTGTTTAAATAAGAACTATGATCTTGTCATAAATTGGCCACTTCAAAAAGAATCTACTATTGAAGAAAGTCACTTTTGAACCTTTTATTAAAGATGCTCATAAGCGACATAAATTGTTGATTCCTAACTTTTTCAGCAAATTATAGAATTAAGAAACGAAGAAGGAAATATTACTTGTGGTAAGTAAACTTTTATAACCGAACTAATTCATCTGCATCATGCACGGAAAGTGCATGCACCATTATCTTCATATTTAAATAATTAAACAATTAATATGTTTAAAAAGTTTGTCGAATTATATATATACATAGATTTATATATGCATGTGTATATATATACATATATATATATATATATCCTTTTACTATTTAGAGAGACGTGTTTAGACCATATAGATAAAAATATGAAAATCAATTAAAATAATAAAGAATTTTATATTTAAGCTTATAAAATTTATTAATTTTTTTTAAAAGTAAGGGTATGTAGTAGTATTTAATTATATAGAAATATAGAAATTCCTGAAAATGGTGTCAATTTAGATATTTAGAAATGTTCATTATTAAATTTAGGTATCGAAAAAATAAAAAGAAATTGTTGGAAAATATTTTAAGATTTTTCATTATGGAACAAAATAATGTTATGTATAGTAGTTCATTTTGATAAAAATAAAATATTAAAAAATATGATTGTAAGAGAACCTAACTTATTTTAATAGTTAAACCATTTTTTATACAAAGGGTGTTACTAACTAATTTCGGATCATATTTATCTTTAAAAAATTATTTTAAGATCATGCATATACGTGCTTGCCACATTATTTCCTTAAAGAAATAAATTACTTTAATAAATTATAATTTTTCGGAGTAAATAGACTTTATATTATTTTTAGTACATATAAATGCTCATTTTGTAAAAATTCAAATCAGTTAATGTTAAAGATATTTATATACATGAATGACGTATAATTATACATCAATTTCTATGGTATATATGATATAGGTCTTTAGTCTATAAACATCATTATAATAATTTAGACTCAGTTTATTAAAAAACACTAAAATTTAAAAGCAAAGTTATTTTAACGGTTATAGAGACGCAATAGAAGAAAACAATAAAGGAAAGGAAAGGATCGTTATAATTTTGGAGCATGTTTTACATGTTTGTTGTCCAGAAATTAGTTGCGTGGGTTGTGTGTTCTCGTTGCTCGGTTCTTCTTATGTTTTTAATGATGAAGTTGATGGTGGCTGTCCAGTAAGTCTTCTACTTCTTCTTGTCAATGTCACAGTTCTAAGAACTTTTGAAATATTCTAGGAAGAACATAAGAATCTCCTGGTAAATGAGAAACAAAAAGAAGAGAAGAAAATAGAATCATCTTTGAGAAAAACTTGAAGAACTTGTGTTCTTCCTTTCTCAAATATTTTTTGCAAGAAAAGGGAAGAGAGGAGGCGGGAAATGAATAGTAGAGAACTGCTAAATAAAATGAGTCTTGGGTATTATGAGATCAACCACTATGAGTTCTAGATAAAACCCAACTTATCTGAAATCATAACAAATCCTTACGTTCACTCCATCTAACTAAGACTTAAAGGAGTCTAATTAAGGATATGGGTGGCCACACTAAGGCTTCAAAAGACTTAGGGTTTTGACCAAGGCTCCATTATAGGCCTCGGACTTTTAAGTCTAACTAAAAAATAGTCTATACTCTATATTTTGTCAAGTTATTTCTTGGCTTCTTTTAATTAAAAGAATTAATTTAAAACTCAATAACCACCAATCTAATATGTGGTTAGCATTTGGATTCTTATTCAATTAAATAGCTTGACCAGTTTTATTTAAGAAATACCCATGGTCCTATTGATTAAATAACCCTTATTTTTTCTCATGTCTTTTTACTGTTGCGTTGTGACAATTAAGTTGCCGAACTTTTATAAAATTATAATTATCTACTAAAAGTGCACTTTAATAATGCATTACTTTCACTTCATATATTACTGATTTGCAATCGTATTATCTTTAAACCATATATTATGATATGGTGTATAGTATGTGTATGAGGAGTTATTACTTAAAAATATATCACTTCAAATTAAGTATATATATATATATTTCAGAAACTAGACTTTAATCATGTTTTACTTTCACAACATGATGCAAGATCATTTCAAAAGTAAAACCTAACCAATTTATTCCAAATAAGTTGACATTGGTTTCTAGGATTAATGGTAGGATTTGGTATGTAATTGTAGACTATTCAGATGCTTACAATCTCCCTTTAGCAGTGATCCTTTTGCACATATGTTTTTTAGGTTTTTTTTTTTTAATTTTAATTTTCAGGGTGTTATTATAAATTTTAAAAGTTATTAAAAAAAATAATTCAGGTGGTTAGCGACCCATTGGTGTGTCTCGAACTTTGCTTTGCGACTGATTTTTCTATTGCAAAACTTGGGTTCGTAAACAACAATCAACGATCGCCCTATTCAGTCACAAACTAGTGTTTACCGATCGATTCGCTATCCTTTTTGCGGTAGCATATACAGTTTTTTTTTTTATTTTAATTTTGGGTAGGGTTTGTTGTGCATGTTGTACTTGTTGCATTAGGGAATAAGAGTGGGAAAATATGGGCAAAGGAAATTATTCAAGAAAATTACCAGATCTCGCTAGGCGTAATGGCCGGATCCTGCAAGCAATGAAGCCAAGACAATTTTCTTCCAGAATATGGCTTGATCTTTAAGGCTCTTCCGCCGAATCCGGCTAGTTGCGTAGCTGATGGATATGGATCATAGATCGCCGGTCCGGGTCAATTTTACCTAGAAGTTTAACACAGAAAAATGTCTAATTCAGGCACTTTTACCCGAATATCAATTTTCCTGAAACCCTCGACACGTTCCCTCCTTCAAAATTCAAAACAACCCTCTCTTTTCTTCAAATCGTCTTCCAATTTCTTCAAATTCCTCCAGTCATCTCTTCTAAGCTTCCTTTGCCCTTCACCGTGCATCAATCTCAATAGCAGAAGGTAGCACACTTATGCAACGCCCTCTTCTGTACCGATTCAACAAGAAGCAAACACAAATGAGTCTAAGTTTTCTAACTATAATTTTTATGAAGTTTTCTATTTCCTTGAATTTGGTTGATGAAAATTTAGTTAGTTGCTAATTGTTATGCTTGTTTGGGTTCGTTGTTATAGAAATTTCATTTTCCTTTCTTACCCACGACACACACGGGCATAATAGTTTAACAAACAAACCTGATTGATTTCTTTCTTTCTGTTTCACATAGTTCCATTCGTTTTGTTCTCTTTCTAGTACTTTTTTGTGCCTCTCTTGCTAGATTTTCTGTTCTTATTCTTGTTAGTCGGCACTGTAGAATGCTTTCTTTTAGTGGTACATTTTTTTTTTTTTTAATTTCCTCTAAACAGCATTTATGAGTCAATTATGAGTTAGTTTCTTTTTCGTTTTTTTTCTTCTTGTGAGTGGCTTGTTGGAATATATTGTGTTGGTGTAGTGTGTTTAGTGGAAAGGCGGAGAAGTGAATGTTTGTGAATGTTTCTGAATGTTCGCGTTAATCGTGAGGAGTTCTAAAACAATTTTAAACATGCCGCCCCATAAAGCCATCACTAGCAAAAGAGCCTGCATTACCTTGGGCTCATCTGATGAGTATGAACCCCTTCCAACCCTACGTGATATACTACTCAATGAAGATGATAAGAACTAGTTCACAGAAAGGGTCAGAAACCAATTAATAGTAGAGCGTACCATAGATCCCTGGCCTGACAACCAAGTAGACACTTTGGCCCATTTTAGAAAAATGAGATGGTACAAAATGGTCAATAGGAAGGGAGCCTATTACCCACCCACTTTAGAGGTTTCTGAGGACCCCACTTGGTTTTATAATGACGCTCTGTTTCGGCTAACTATTTATGGAAAATTGCATATTTAAGTAAATGAGTTGTATATATTGTAATGATTATGATGAAATGTGGAAACTTATTTCTCTTCTAATTGGCAGTACTTTCATACCACACTCTACGCGTTAAATGAATTGCATCTTGCTGATGTGTATATTATGAACATAATGAAAAGTCAAACACAATTTTCCATTCCTTAATTATCCATTATGTGCACTATATTGCGTGCAACACTACTAATTCAAGAGTTATTGTCTTTCCATTACTCTTCTCTTCTATCTTTTGATATTTTAATGTGAACTTTGCAGGTGGAATCGACTTTTTCCTTGGATGTCATCTATGAAGCCTCCGTCCGGCGAAGTAGGCATGCACACTACACGAAGGAGAAAAGGTGGATCCACAAAGTCGAGCAGGAGCTGCGCAGTGGGTCCAATTTATAAGTGCCAGTGGAAGGAGAATCAAACCCACCAAGAATAGTCTCCCTTCCACATCCTCTGCTGCAGAACAAGAAGAAAAAAGTGATGATAAAGAGGAGGAGGAATTCCATGTAGCAGTCTGGGATTCCCTAGAGTAAATGCAGATTCGACAGACTCACCATGGCAACCAATGGCAAGCAATCATGAACACTTTCAACCGCCATGATGAGATGCTCACACGCCAAGGTGTCATGCTTGGTAATGTCTTCCAACATTTCTTTCCGGGTGATGGATCGAGTGGTGGCAATGGTGGAACTAGAAAACAAAACTTGGAGGGGCTAAACTACATTAAAAATTTTTTCCAGAATTTCGTCTATAAAATAGATGCATTCCAAGTACAAAAACATTCAAACAATTCCAAATTTACAAATAAAATAACAAAAAAAACAATAAGGAATCGCCCATTACCAATGAACAGTGATCACCTATCACTCACGAGAAATGATTACCCATCACTCACGGGATAAATACCTCTATTAAATCTGAGAATCTTGATCAAAATCTTTAGATAACCGATGAGCACAATCAGAAGAGGAAATCCAATATGAGCTGCAATTATTTTAGAAGGATTAGAAGATTAATATAAAAATAAATAACATTCATACAAATACGTTTACAATGAAAAAGAAATCACTATCGAAAAATTATCTAAAATAGAGTTTTGCATGTGAAGACTGAAGGAAATGATTAAGATGGCAATTTTATTCTTCGAGTTTGCAAATTCTGAAACTGCTACAAGATGTCTTCATCTTCAATACTCTTAAAAATCTCGTTCTCAACATAACAAACCAAACTGTCATTGAGAAACTCATCTCCCGTCTTATTGCGTAGATCATTCTTAATGATGTTCATAGCAGAAAAAGACATTTCTATAGTAGCTGTCGCAACAGGCAAGACTAAAACAAACTCAATTAGTTGATAAACCAAATTAAAAAACATGTGACTTTTCGTCTCAACCATCTTCTTCGCGAGATCTCCAATGTCAGTAAGGCCAGAGAAAGCTGCCCTATCACTTGATCTCATGTAAGAGATATATGTATTAAGTTGTGCTTTCAGCTCAAACTTATTAGAGACAGAAAAATCATTTGAATAGAACTTAGATAAATGGAGTAACTGATTCCAATCAAAATTTGTAAATGAATCTCTAGGATCAAGGCATGATATGCACATAAGTAGCTCTGCATTTGACTCCGTAAAACGATCATCCATTTCTTTGACTATAAGATCCAGAACCTAACATTATACAAAAAATTATTAATAATTTGTAATATTACAAATAATTGAATATTTGGAATATGTAAAAAAGAAAAGAAATTAATTACCTCCAAAAAGATCTCTCGACGGAAAAAATAGTAGTAAGTCTTTGGCTGCCCATCCACACTCCTGTATAATTTAGCTCGGCCTCGGCCTGGTTTAGGATCTTGCATATTGGGCACAAAAATATCACTTTTGGTACAAAATGCAGTAATAACACCCAATAATTCCTCCCAACAATCATCATCATTTCTATATTTCTTCAATTCATCATTTACTGTCTTAATCATCCGAACAGCGGTGACTATGTTTTGAGTCTTTTGTTACAGGCACATTGACAATGTATTTGTTTTAGCCAATACATCTACCATTAAATGAGCAATGAATACAAATTCAAATTGATTCATGTTAGCAATCAAACATCAAGCAATGCCTCGACTATCGGGCTCATTCCGGTCTTCAAATACAGTGTCAAGTACATGTGTCATTGCATCCTAATCCTAGTTATGGTGTTAATGTGAGAGACCCAACGAGTGTCTCCTGGCCGAGCTAAACTTGTTTCCTGATTCTTGCCCTTTCCTGTAGCAATTTTTCCACTTTCTATACATTTTACAAGATCATCATGGTTCTCCTGTAGAACAGTATCCTTTCTTTTACATAAAGCACCAAACAACATTTACAATCATAGCAAGGTACTCAAAAAGAGTACACACATGGCCATTTTTATTTGTAGTAGTCACAAGCACTAATTGAAGTTGGTGAGCAAAGCAATGAACATAATATGCGTGCTTATTTTCATCTAAAATTTTTTGTTTCAATCCATTAAGCTCGCCACACATATTAGACCCCCCATCATAACCTTGACCTTTGAGCTAGGAAATTAATAATCCATTTATTGCAAAGAAATCATCAATACTATTTTTAAAAGTCTGTGCAGAAGTGTCACTAATATGTACAAATCCAAGAAAACGTTAGACCACTTCTCCATTATCATTAACAAATCTCAAACTATAGACATTTGTTCCTTCACGGAGCTATCTCGAGCCTCATCAACCAAAAGAGAAAAAAACTCGTCACCAATCTCATTTACAATAGCTAGGTTTGTTGTACGAGTATTAATAATTTCTTTTTGAATTTTAGGAGAAGTCAATTGATTATTTCCCGGAGCATTCAAGTTCATGAGCTTGTTTACTTCTTCCACTTGATCACAATACCATTTTGTTAATTCAAGAAAATTACCTCGTCGGGTTCAATTTTTCGACTCATCATGTTCATGGAAAGCTAAACACTGATTTAATAAAAATCGAACCACTTTTACAACAGCAGTTAACCGAGCACGGTAGTCAATCTCAGTCTGACTACTTTGTTTCTATAACATATATTCTACATTTTGTCTTTGATTTTTAAAACCAATATTTGAATTATAGCACCAGAGTGAGGACTATTTGGCAATCCTTCATGGTTTCTAAACTTTTCTTTAGCACGTTTCCAATTTTTACAACCCACTTTCGTAAACATATCATCACCATATTTTTGCTTTTGACCTTTAGCAAACAAATAACAACAGAAACAAAATGCTGCATCTTTATGTACACTATACTCTAACCAAGCAAAATCTTTAAACCAACTCTTTTGAAACAATCTCCTAATTTCACCAAATCAGTTTGCTGAAATTTATGATCACATGGTTGAGTTGGGCCTCTCCTTAATTCATCTCTAATTTCATAAGGATAACTATCAATGGGTGTACGCTATCTTGGATCACCAATAATCTCACAATCCGAAAACTCTACCCTTACTCGAGACTTTTTAGACGATGTTTCTTCAGTGGTTTAGAACCCTTCTTCCACTTTTCAAAATATTTGTTCATATTAAAACCCTATATAATAAATATTCAAGCATTTTAAATTAAATTCAACATATTTCACTGCTGACATTAATCATTAATTAGAAGTTAAAACATAAATTAAATGAGCAATCATATTTTTACAAAAAAAAAAAAAAAAAAAAACCTAGAAACAACCAAAACAGCTGGAACATGATAAGCTATACAATTACAGCAGTCAGCAGACAGATGCAAGAATTTCGTTTGAAGATTAATTTCAAATCTTAGGGTGCAGTTAGTGCTTACCTTTTCTTCAAATAGAAGAGAAGCAGAAAGCAGGCAGCAGCGCAGACGCGGAGCCGCAAACAGCAGTAGCACTACAGCAGGGAAGCAGAGCAGCAGCAGAGAAGAAGCAGAGGAGCATCGAACCGCGTGGTCGACAGTCGCCGAGAGGCAGTGTGGCAACTGCAGGAAACGCGCACAGCAACAGCAGCAAGAAGGAGCAACAGCAGATGCAGAGTAGCAAGAAGGAGTAGCAAATGCGCAGAGTAGAGAGGGAGCACCGGTCAGCGTCGCGCCGAGAAGAGAAGAGGAAGCCCGCACCGTCGCCGCCGCCGAGAAGAGAAGAGGAAGAAAGACGGAGGGTAGTTCGAGAGAGTGATTGACGGAAGGAAGAAGGAGAGCAATTTTCATTTTTGGTGTGCGGTGCTGCACGAGAGAACGACAATTTTTTTTTAACCCTAAACCCAATCCAGAAGTTGTGGGGCTCTATTGAAAAAAAAACCAAAATTGGAGGGACTTGAATGTAAAAACATCAAAAAAGGTAAATTTTTTTTTTCCTTGTAGGGGCATGATCCTACCCGAGCCCCTGACTACTTCCGCCACTGAGTGGTGGCGGTGGCGATGGGCCACAGTGAGGGAGTTTTTCTCCCCCCTTACTCTCCTTTTCACCTCTTGTATCTTTATGTTTATTATTTTTTGCTTTTCGTTTCATGCTTGTTTGCGTAGTTAGTGTTCTTTGTTGCTTTGTATTTTTCGTTCATTTTGTTATTTAGTTGTTCTTGTTGTTTTGGTTTGATGTCCACATTGAGAGAAATATGGTTAAAAGTTTGGGGAGATATTTTAGTTTAGAGCTTTCTTTTAGTTTCTTTTGTTTTTAGATAGATGGAAAAAATTGGAAAATTTGAAATTTTCAAAAGGATTTATGTTTTTCTTAAAGTACCACTGTTTTTTTTATTCTTACTAAATCTTATATTTGGAAAAATATTAAAAAATATTCGTGCTTTTAGCTATTCGGAAACCCAAAAAAGTTGAAAATTTTAAAACTTCAAAAATATTTTATTTTCGTCAGTTTTATTTTTCTTTGATTTTAATTGGAAAAAAAATAAAAAAAGATGTTTGTTTTCTTTCTATCGTTGATTTCTTTCCTTTTATACTAAAAAAACTGAAAAAGATTTCATGTTTTAAGTCAGCATATTAGAGCTTGAGTAGGGTGTGTAATTTTTATGTGAAACTTTGATGAGGCATGTTTACATCTTGCACTTGTGTAATCCTTTATGAATGGGTGGTTTTCATGCATATACAAGTGCCTCGGAATAAATAAATGCTCTTTGATTCTTGTGATATTAGCTTGGAGATTTACTTTTACGTGTGCCTTACAATTTTTTTTTCTTGCCTTGAGGCAAATTTGTGTCTAGTTTAGTAAATCTCATAATATGATGGTCATACTCCTTCCATAACCCGTTTGAACCTATCTTGCCTACCTTTTAAACGACGTATCCTTTTTCAGCCTACAATGGTAAGGAGATTTAACCCTTTTTCTTTTTGTTTTTAAACTCAAACGATATATGAACTCTTAATGCGAGAGCTAATGAGTGTATGCCCTTAAGTCTCTTTTGAGTGCACTAATTGGTAAGTATGGGGGAAAGCATGAAGAGGAGTGACAAAAAGAAAGGGGTATTTTAGGAATAAGAAAGAATTCAAATAAGGGGCATGAAAAGAAGTGAAGAAAAAGATAAAACTTATGTGTTGAAAGAAAACTTGTGAACTTCTCATTCATTTGTGGTTGAAAGAGAAAGAAAGATTCAAAAAACTAACGAAGTTGAAAAAATGAGAAAAGAGAAAAAGAAAGAAGAGAAATAGTTAAATCTTGAGGAAAAAATATTACTTTTAGCCTCTTTCTTGAAAGATTACTATCATACCTTTTTTCCTTATGAAAACTTCCTTGTCTTTTGTCCATGATTGAGAAGAGATGAGTATTGTTAGGTGGGTTCTGCTTTGAGAAAGTTGTACAGTGATTAGAGTGAAAAGTGTTTCACAATAAATAAAAAAGTGAGTGAAAAATGACTTGAAGGTTTTAGATTATCTTTTACCTTGATTTCCTTTTGGTTGCGTTAGTTCTCTTTTATTTACTATTTTTCCCTTCCCTTTTGTTTCATACCCACTTATGTCCCGAGCCAAAAATTATAAGCTTAAAAGTCCTATCTCATTTGGTAATGACTTTAGTTACAACTACTAGTGGAAAGGTCGAATTTATAGGGCATTGCGAGTAAAGTGAATCATTTGGTTATTAACTTGATATTTCTCTTTGCATTTATTGAAACTTGGCATCAGGTCTCACACACACACCATTTATTCACAATTAAATACATGAGATGTTTGGTGGAATTCTTGAGCTTTGTAACCATCCCTCTCATACGGGTCACGTATGCTTTTGTGAATTTTAAACTAGTAAGATTTAGGATCTTTAATGGAATAAGTCCTCATATCAATCTCCCTAGGAACTTGCCTTCAATTGGACTTGATCTTTATTAACAACACCCACCATAATTCAACCCAAACTATGAACAAATATATATATATATATATATAAAGAGGATCTTTTCTCATTTGCTAATCAAACAAAGGGATTGGATACCTCTATCCAATTAGATTAATTGAAGAAGACCGAATCTCTAAAAAAAATCACAAGGATGTGATCATAATAGATTTAGGAATTTTGATTAATTAAGAACTCTTGGATCAACCCAATCCAAGTACTCAAATAAAATCAATCTAAGGAATGATTAAACCATAGATGAAGTTCAAGGAGAAAGCTTCAAAACTTAGAACCCTAAGAGAAAAATCTCATATTTCATATATCATTCATCTTCAACTTGATTACAAGAAGAGGCATAATAGGTTATATATAGAGAAATCCTACTACTCTTCCTAAAACCTAATTGGAATATTAAAGAGCTAGTTGAATAGAGTTTAATTACAAAGCTTAGACAAAAAGAAACAAAAATTAATAGCTAAATTGTCCATAATAGCTAAACTTTTCATTTAAAGATATTAGTCCGACACTTACCGGGGACAGTAGGTGTGGAGCCAACTGTCGTTGGCAAGTAGCCTTTGATATAATACCCTTTTCAACCAGAGAGCTACCGGAGATGGTAGGGAGGGAACTTACCGTCATCCGTAGGTCTATTTTTCCCTTTTCCTTTCTTCTTCCGTTATCTATGATGGCCGGGAGCTTATAGTTTGATTGTATTGAGCTTCTTAGTAATGTAAGGTGTCTTGGAAGTCTTATAAACTCTTCCAAATATTTAATTTGAATCCAAAATTATTCATTTTGGAGCTTTCAACCATGATGTCTTCACTTCTCAAATGCAGCTAGTTGCTCTTCCGGAATTTGTTGAATGATCTTTGGTCGTTTTCATATCATACCCCTCTCTTAAAAGGATTAATCCTCGAATCTTTTCCTTTAAATGTCATAGAAAGGCAAGCAACATTAGAATAGATTTTAGCAATATCAATATTGCTAAGATTTAACCAATTAAAATCCAAATACTATCTGAACAACAAAACAAGAAAGTATTCTAGAATTTCCTTGAAGGGTTTATGATACTCAAAAGATGTATAGTATAGGCATAAAAGTCCAAGAAAAATTGTCCAAGCAAGAATGATGAATAAACCACCTTTTTTTTAATGAGATTTCTTCTTAAAAGAACACAATTAAACGTAAGGAAACCTTGTAATTCGAGCACATAAACAATATCTTCCAAAACTTCTTTAAAAGGACGATGAAACATAAAGCTCAAATTAGGAATAAATTTCAAGGTTAAGCATTAAATGTTTTTAAAATATTCAAGATCTAAAATAAGAAGTGTTCCTTCAAAAATTTTAGAGAAGTATTTTAAAGCTACTCAGGAACAACTTCTTCGACATTCCTTCAAAGAGAAGGTCTAAATCAACATCCTTAGAAGGCAAACGGTAATAGAAGCTTGCATTTGTTCCGAACTTAAGAAATAAGTTAAAAAGATCAAAAGTTAGAAAATATGACCTCTTTAAAAGGATGATGATACTCAAAACACGCATCTGAAATGAAATCAAGAGCTTTTGAGAATGAAGCATGAACTATAAAATTCAAAAGTTCCATCGTTTCACAATTGAAATGAGAAAAAGTAGACAACGAATTTTCAAAAAACCATGATGTTCTACCTTCATCTTTGAAACCCCTTGTTTCTAAAAACTTTTTGAATGGTAAATGATAAAACAAAGTCCTATCATTTGCATGATTCAACAATAAAATGCAAGAGTTCTTACAAAAACTAGCAAGGGAAATGAACAACTTCATCCACTCCTTGAAAGGTAAATGGAAGGAAGATGTGTTTCAATGAATGTTTTCCAAGACTTTTCAAAAGAATTCTTTCTCAAATTAGCTTTCACAAAGGACCCCGGATTTGCTTTAAACATTTCAAAACAATTTTCTTATTTGTTTCAAAAATCCTTAAACATTAAATCCTTAAAATGTAAATGAAAGAATTTGAATCCATGGGTGTTTTCAAACAAAGCCTCAAGGATTCCAAGACATTTAAAAGCACACTTTCTTTGCAAGAGAACTCATCTTAACCACTCAAATAGGGCATAAGTTGGTTTAAGAAGACAAAATCATTATGATTCTCCATGAAAGTATCAAGGAAAGAGGAAATATATCCAACATTCTCAACAAACTTTCCTACACACTTATTATGAAGAATATCAAGTAAAGCGCATTCCAACCTCAAACCAATAACTATAGAGTTGATGGAGGAATTATTCATAAATTCGAAATCATGGCAAGAAGGATCAAACATAAAACCACTATTCAACAGTGGATCATCTAGAAAAGAATGAGAAGAAAGGCATGTAGAAGCATAAGGTAGAACAAGAAGGACACCACCACCAAGAGAAATAGAACAAGCATCTCCAATTATGCTCACATGAGGTATAGAATACTAAAACCAACTTTAATTCCATATAAGACAATTCATGAGATAAAAGAGAAGGGTTAAGAAAAGAACTTATTTATGAATCTTCATGGCATAGTGATAGCTCGTTTCCAATGATCTCTTCTTGTTCTTCAAACTCTATAGTATGGTTCCTACCAAGCATTAATATCCAAGTGTAAGGATGCTCAAGGGAAATCCTATAAACAATAAGTTCAAAAGAATTAAATTTAGTTCCCTTAAAAAAGTGGTCAAAACATAGATAAGAAGTAGGATAAAAAAAGCTTATTGTTTCGTTTATGTTGTAGTCCAAGCTCCCTTCATTCTCCAAGTTTTGTATCAAAAAATTCTGCACACATGAAGAATCACTAACAAGAATAGAGTTAGTGGGATTAGTAAAAACAGTCACTATCTCACTCTTGTCAAGTGTAACTACCTCTTTTTCTTTTTGTTCTTTCTTCTATACTCTCTTGTTTTTCAATAAAGCACTCATTCTCTTTTGTACTCTCACTTTTCTCAAGCTCACACTCTTTTTCTTTTGAGCACTCAAAATGTTCACTCTCTTGTGAAAGGATAGAGATGGAATCAAACATATATGATCTCTCAACTAATCTCTCTTTCTCTTCCACTCTGTTTTTGCTTTAGTCTTAGTGTGCTCTTCTTCTTCAACGCATTTCTTATACACGTTATCACGAGAATATCCTCATTAGATGACTCGTACTCAACGTGTTTCCAGATTCTTTTCAATTTTAGCTTTCGAAAGCTCCTTTATCCTTGGAAGTTTATCAACCATTGATGGTGTCAAGGGTTCTACCTTTGCAACTCCTTGAGATGGCATGGAAAGTTATGTATCCTCACATCCTTTAACTTTCATGAAGCTCTTTTCCGTTTTCCATTTTCATGAAACATTCTTATCCATTCTTTCAACTTCTTTTGCACTTTATAAACTTCGCATTATGTCAAAGAATTAAGAGTGAATCTCGTCCCATTCTTGGTGAAGTTGAAAGCATTCTTGTTACAATTGTATATAGCTTTCCTCTCATATATCCATGGATTTCCAAATAACAAATAACCTGCTTGCATGGGTACTACATCACAGAACACATCATTGTTATGAGATCCCATAGAAATCGACACGTACACTTGCTTGGTAACTTTTATCTCAATACAATCATTTGATCAATGGCATATATAAGGGCTAGGATGTTCAAGAAGTAGCAAATTCAACTTTTGAACAAAGTAAGTACTAGCCATAATCACACAACTGACTTCATCAACAAGATTAGCAAGTCTATCATTGCATTTAATATGGACAACATGCTCATTTTTATTTTCTCTCCCATAGAAATTTTCATTAATCAAGCTCTCATGGTAAACGTCTCTACATAACTATGATCTCTAAAGTCATAACAATCATGATATCCTTTATAACAATCATAAGGACCATGCTCAACATAGTTAGCATTAACTCTTTCATAACCCCCATAATCATCATAAAAAGTATGCCTATAAGACATTGCATAAGAAGATTTAAAAAAAAAAAAAATAGCAAGACACTGATGGTTAAAGCTATCAGAAACTCATCGGTATTATGGAGTTCCCGACGGCTCGATCCCTAACTACTTGATTTCATTGGTAACAACTATTACAGAGGACAATTGTCGGTAATTCTTGTTCTTGATGGACTTAGTGACGGATATTTTATTGTTTCATGGAATTTCACTAGCTGACGCGAGGCTTTCGTCAGTAATAAATGCTGATGAAATTTTCGACGGCCAGTGGACTTCCAGTCGCTACTATATGTCGATGCCCTTATTGACAGTTCTTTAGCTGTTGGTAATTTAACACACGTCATCTTTCGACGGTTGTTTCCTTCGATAACTGATTTTTTTAATAATTGTTTGTTGCAGCCATACCGTTGGTATCCCATCAGTAAATTGATTTTTTTAAATAATTTATAAGACGTACTCAAAACTCCCTGAAATACAATAAAAGCCAACAACAATAGCTCATATTTATAAACTCATGTTCATACATAAAAATCTAACCCGTAAAAACATCCATAAACCAAACATCCCTTGAACATCAAAGAAACATAAAATGTACAAGTATCAAACATCATGTGGATCCATAACATCACTAGAGGGTAGGGAGGAGGAGGGGAAGGGGGGAGGGGATCAACAATGCTGGTGACTGGGGCATCAATAGAGAGGTAGGGAGAATAGAAGAAGATACCCTCACGTCTAAGGTCCTCGCAGCTTTTGTCGTCGATGAATATTTTGTCCATGGAACAGCAGCCACAGCAGCTCTAGTGATGTCCATCATTGGTGGCATAGTGGTGTACTGTAAGTGGCTCCGCTCGGCAAACTGTATCATGTGCTCATCGAAGGCAAACCAGACAAAGGAAACAACAACCTCAAAAACCCTCCTCATGCTGCTCTTCTCCGTTTCGAAACAACAAGGTGGCAATCTAGCTGCGGCCTAATTGCTGTCGGCGCTGAGATAAGCTACCTCGGAACCAGATCCATATAACCGGCCGCAACTCAATCCACTAGCTAGAATGGCCATCAGTTGGAGATCATTAGGTATAGCAGTGCTCGTGGTTGCAACTTCCTCCTCGGCCTTCTGTTGGGACTCGTAAAATTTCGACTCCATGTGAAGTGTTAGTTGGATAATAATTTATAAAATATAAAGTTATAAGTTATAAACATTATATAAACTCAAGTTATAAATTTCAATAAACGTACCTAGAACTCATTTGACTGAAAATCCATATATTGCCCCTTCTTATCCTCTTTTTGATACTTGTGGAGCTCCTCCAAGTGCGTGCTCTTGGAGAACCTCTCTATTTAATCCACTTGCTACAAAACAACAACACATTTATTACTTACATTATAATGAAGTAATGAAATCAAAGAGTTCTTATCTTCTTCAACTAATGCTCTGTGAAGGAGATAGAACCACCTGTGTGCTTCTTGGCTCCCCGACCCCCGATCCCTCATTTCTGTTCCATTTACTCCGTTCACAAAAAACTTTGTACTCAGGACTCTCCCAATACTCCATTATCTGCTCCAAGAACATCTTCAGAACCCAAACGGGACTCTTCCTCACGGCCCGAGCATCGCCAAGCAAATCTCTAATCCGGTCACCGACCTTGACCACTTATGCATGCCTCATCTTGGCGATGGGTAATGTCATGTCCCATGCTCAACTTTTATGAAAATTCAAAAGATTAGAAAATAATATTTATATAAATATAAGTATAACAAGTATAAGATTCAAAATATTATAAGTATAAAGACTTGTAAAAAAAATTAACAAAAAGTAAAACAACTACAATATTGGATTCATTTACCTGAAAACTTTCCGCACCACATATGGCGGACATCGGTGGGAGCTTAAACCAACTGTGGTAAGGCCCGGTGAACTGCTTCTGCATGATAGTTGAGATGTGGATGGCGGCTCTCAAAGAAGGATATAGTCTGTAGATATTAATGTTAGTATATATTATATTAAAATATAGTTTATAAATGATAAATATATGCTTTTCATGTTTATTGAACTTAACGATCTACATTCATCATTAATATCTGCTGAGTATCACGGGAAGGCGGTTTCCAAGGCGCAAGATCCATAAAGAGAGCAGTAGAGGATAACAACTGTGTGATAGGTGCAGAAGATGAAGCAAGAGCATCGGAACGTGCCTCTTGCTGTGTCTGTATCGTTGGATCCTGATATGTACTGTCTGTGGATCTTGCTATGTCGAAGTTAATGGATCCTGCTGTGTTAGAGGTGGTCGATTCTGCTTTATCGAAGGTGGTGGATCCTTTCTCTTACATCCTCGAGCCATCGAACTCGTAACATATATAAGATGATAGAGTTAATTATATATAATAAACATAAGTTTAATTACAACATAAATATAATAACATAAGAATAATGACATAAATATAATAAACATAATTATAATGATAATATAAGTACAATAACATTAGTACAATAAAGACTTTTCATAAAATGTTCCATGTGTTGGAATCCTCATCGGAAGAACTATTGGATTCAGCATCGGAATCTTCATTGGTATCTTCATCGGAATCCCATTCTATTTTAGTTTCATCTTTTTATACTTTCTCAAAATATGTTTCAACGGCGATATCGAATTCTTTTGACAAACTACACTCGTGGACGAGAGGTTCTACGTCTTCAATCGTCGCATCTATTGTCGAATCCTCGCGATGTGCATCATCTTTGACCGGAACATCTATTAGTTGGGTTCAAGATTTCATAACACTAACCCAATCGATCCTTGGTCTTTTAAAGCCGACATATGGGAGGGATGAAAATTGCTCAGCTTGATGAGCTAAATCGAAAGGATGATATCCTCTACACCTCCTGTTTTTGTGCAAATAAGGATGAATACTTATTCCTCTATCTGAAGAATCAAACTAATCACAATGAAACTAGACGACCTTTTGGATTGGTGTTCTAGATAACTCTACCTCAACTATTTCTTTTAAAACACTGTAATAGTTCAGTTTCACACACACACATGCACACACACCATCATTATAAGTTTCTCCCTCTTCATCCCTATCTCTTGTGTGAAACAAAAATCCATTGACAATGTATCTCCTATACGTCTTAACTTTTTTAGAAAGACCCTAAGGTAGATTTTGTAGGAGTTGACTACACTGTTGCATGGGCTTGTGCATCTATACACACATTTGACAAGGCTAATAAGGTTGTGTAACAGTTGTTGTTAATTAAATTTAAATGCTTTCAAAGAGATTAACTTAGTTCAACTGTAAACCACTCTGCAATCTCTCACTTATTTTCTCTTGAATTCCATTATCCGATATATTCGAATTAAGATTTCTCAGTTCTAATTCGTATTTATTGCACAAGTAAATTTAAATTTTACAAGATATGTATGTTTGTACACGAAACGTGTGTGAAGTGAAGAACATCGATTAACCTACTAAAGGTGAGGTTCCATTTCCTCGTAATTAAGGAGTATATAGTTCCTCTCCGTTTTTCATTCTCCATCATCCAAGAATCTTTGTTCATTTTACCGAATTTTCTTCCTTGCTGATTACATATTGAAAAACCTCAGACTGATGAAGAGGATCCCTAACATTATAATTTTGCCTAACTCATTTGTGGAGTGTAGGTACGCTCTCCCCAAAGTAGTAGCTGAAGAATATTGCAGCCTCTTCAATTAAGTAAGCATTGTAAATTGATCCCTCGACACTAACCTTATTTTTTATTATCTTCTTTATATGGTAAAAGTACCTAATATATTTCAAGTATATTAGAATGAGTTATATAATTGAATTAAAATGATGTCTGACGAATAATTAATTAAGGTTGTGTAGGTTACCTCTCTACGAGGTACATCCACTTGTATTGGACTAGATATATACTTTCGTCTCGTATGGAAAATGAATCATCAAATGCTCCATAACATCGAAAAAAACCCTAAGGGAATATGTCTTCTAACTTGCATATAAAAATGGAATGCTTTCCTCTAATTCACGCATATGAGACTCACTTATATTCGACGTGCACAAGTCCCAGTAGAAGAGACTCAAGTCAACCAAGAAACTCCACACTTTCCATGAAGCTCTCTAAAGTTGATGGGCATTAGTCGTGTCATGAACATGTGACAATCATGACCTTTCATACCAGTCATCTTTATGTCTTTATAATCAACTCACCTTGGAAAGTTAGATGCATATCTATCCAGAAAAAGCAACTCTTTAACCCAATCAAGCACCATTTTCTTTTCTTCCTTCGTCAAGTTGTAATATGTTGTTGGCTTCGAATACTTACCCCCACAGCTCTATTCCATCAACAAGTTCAGTCAGTTGCAATACAAACATAGATCTTGTCTAGCCTTGATTTTATCTTTTGACTTCCCTTTTACATCCATAACTGTGTTGAAGACATTATCAAATATAATTGTTTCATTGTGCATCACGTCAATGTTATGACACACTAAAAGGGTACTCCAATAATGAAGATCCCAAAATATATTCATCGTTTTCTAGTTGTGATCCTTTCCGATACCATCTTCCTTGCCTAATTCCTTTCCTATTTTTGTAATTTTTGAAAACTATCAGACCTTTTCCCATATTCAATCTCTTGAAAGTCTCGATGGCAGCAACGAGTAGTCTTCACCTCTACCTTTCTTGAAAGACCTCGAATCTCGTCTAAATTGATGACCCGTTAGCAAGACACATCTATCGCAATCGAACCAAGCTTATTTTTCTCCATTTTACAATCGAAATAACTAGTCTATTCTATGCAATACGGACACGCCAACACCTTCGTTGTATTCCAACCTCTCAACATACCTTATGCTGGGGAAGTCACTAATGCTCTAAAGAAGTGCAACCCGCATTTGGAAACTATGCTTCTTCAATATGTTATAAGTAAGGGTCTCGACCACCCATAACTTATTTAATTCTTCTATCCACAGTTGCAAATAAATATCCAAGTTATTTTTTGAATTCTTCGGACGATAAGAACCTTAAAAAATGTTATCCCTTTTTCAAACAGATCCAAGGCGGCAAGTTATACAGAGTTACCATTACTGGCCACGAAGATTTGTCTTACCCACCATATACAAGCAAAGTCTCACGTTCCTTGTTTTTGTCGAAAAAATATGATTAAGTCCTATAAAAATTCTTCTAAGCTTCTCCATCTCTAGGTATACTCATCAATCTTTGGAATCAAGGAGTTAAAAGGAAATAAAATATTATCTTCACCTGTCTCTTCAGTCCCGATTTCTTCTTCTTCCCACTTTTCTTCCTACTGATCTGTATGGTGACTGCCACAAAACTTACATTTCGTTCTGTCGGAGTCCTTGATGTGTAGTTACTATCCTATTACAATTCTACTTTTAGGCAAGCGTACGTATTGGTGTAATATAGTAAGAAAAGTCTCCAAATTGTCGAACTCTCAGAACGGCCAAGTACTAGTACTAACTACGTCTCTACTATTTAATTATATGAAACTTTGGAAAACGGTTTTTAAAATAAGAAGCTAAAAGTTAACTAAACTAATAAAGAAAATAATTAAGAAAATTCTAAAAATGTTTAAATGGTAGAATCCCCCTAGAACACTAAAATTAAATTTATTTAGAAAATCATTGCAATTAATTATTAAAACTCATTGGTTAGATCTCACTCACTCAATATTCGGATAATCCCTATTCCTATGCGGGGACCCTCCTATTCAACTTAACTGTTTAGAGAAGAATTCCTTCTCATCCTTACCTAATTATGAACGAATTATAAATTGTAGGGATTAATTAACGACCTAAGAACCATAACGAGTATTCCTACTCAATTACCAATTCCTATTATTCAATTAATGCCCTAGATTAATCTTCCTTGGTCAGAGTCCAATTAACCTTGCAAAATTACCAATCTCGTGAAAACCGGTAAGCAAGCATAACAATTTAATAACAACCAACCAAAAATTAGATAACTAAAATAATAAATTCATATAAAATACTAGCCAAGAATTCTATAGTTCATCCCCATTTAAATACAAATAAAATTAGCCGCTAAACATAATTCTAAAACATAAAATCATAGACAAATTTATGAAATAGAAAGAGTTTAGGGGAAGGCTTGAAGATTTCGCAGTTCGAGGAACATTCTAGCTCGTCTCTCGAGTCGCCCAAAGAACTCCCAAAATTTGGGTCTTCAAAATCTTCTTACAAAATATAGAATTAAATATAAAACCATAGTTAATGAATTAATGTGTTTAAAGGGGTTTATATATGAAAAAAAATCCAAATCCTACTCTAAAATTACTCTAATCCCTTTCTAGAATTGTTTGGAATTAAATTACAAAAAAGAAAGGAATCAAAGTGCAAAAAAGAAAAGTTCTATAAATAGAAATTAGCCCCTGTGTACAACTATCCAGATCCGGATAGTACAGCTTTTGCCCAAAAATTTAATTATTCATTCGGTTTTTCGGATCAGGTACATATGTTGCATTTCTTGAGTCTTTTTGAGCCATTTATTGGAAGATTCAGGTCTTAGAGTCGTCCAGTTATCTGTAGATAATTCTTTTAGCTTTCCAAAATAACTTGAATCATAATGATTGGAGTTTTACATCTTTAGTTATGATTATTTTACCGAAAAATGTCAAATTGGAATATCATGTGAGAAAGCAAATATTTGCACAATACTTTGGATACCCAAATGAACTCTTATTAAGACAAATTTAGCTTTTTTGAAACCTCATGAATTCCTCAAAAATCTCTAAGAAAGATACGCCTCCAATTAAGGTAATTAATGAGGTTAAAAATCCACTAAAAGCTGCATTGCTCTACCTAGACATTATTTTGGGCAACTTGTTATTTCTTCTCATTTTTTGCTTTGTTTTCTCTTCAAAGACCTTCGTTTTGACTTCTTTTCAACATATCTTCATTCCGAAAGTACATATAACAATAAGAGAAGAAACGAGGTTCGATTAGTTCATTTTATAAACAATTAAACTAAAAAACCTATGAAAACAATAACGTTCAAAGAGGGTAAAAATAGACATATCAATCCTCCTTCCAATAAAGCATACAACCATTGCAATACACACCAATCCTTATCATGGGCAATCCTAACCCGGATATAAATTTCTGTATCTCGTACCAATCTTCGACCATATTATTTCCTGGCGACAAACGCTTCTTTATGAATGCAAAAACATCATTGTACGAATTTTGAGTCCATTGATTCTTAGAATTAATGTACAACAACTACGCACAAGTAGATAACACTGAATGTCTGTCATCGTCTTCAACCAACAGTGTCTCTACCGCTTTAATAGGTCAAAAACTTTTTTGCCACAGGATTCGGTGGTTCTTCATGATTGGTTTCTTCATAAGGGAAAAAGTTTGGACCGGCTGCATAATTATCATCTCACGAATTCATTTCTCCGGCATTGACCGTGAATTTTCTATCCTAATATCTGACCAAATTATATCAACACGTTCTGCAAGAACACGTCCCTCATCATGTGGCCATATTTTTTTACCATGACCTGTTCAATTATGATATTAGGGCACAAAATACCACCGCAAAAGATGATCCTTCCCACCATCCGCTTCTATAAATTTCTTATTTTTATACTTCGCACACAGACATCTCATCTCTTTTTTACTTCTATTATTCATTTCAGACAATGACAAATAAAACAAGTAACCCTATGAATGAATTTACTTGTAAGACTCTTAACCCCAGGCACGAGTCGTTCTCTGTACATCCAACTATAATTTGGTATAGTTTTCATAGATTCTAAGAATGATTAGGAGAAAAAATTGCTAGTTCTTAAAAGTTTAAATAATCTTTTGCAAAAAGCAGATATAACTTCTAATCCTTTATAATCTTTATAAACAAGGTTCATTTCTTTGAAAGCATAACAAATTTTCTTTTAAAATATTAAAAAGTTCAATCTCTCCTTTCATTTTAAGTCTTACGTTAAGTATATACTAAAAGAATAGAACTTTTTTATAAGATTGAAAAATTTTTGGCAGAGTTTTCTCTGTATTATGGATATTATTCAGGCACACAGGCCACTCAAACAAGCAACAAACACATGCAAAACAAAATTAAGAGTCAGGGCTCCTCCATAAAGGTTTAAAGAGTCAAGGCTACCCTATAAAGTTTTAAAGAGTCAGGGCTCCCTCGTAAAAGAGTCAGAGCTTTCCTATAAAACAAAATTTAAACTAAGTAAGCACATAGCTCTAATATGTATATGATAAAGAATATGTCACCCAAATTCTCTTGAACAAAACTATAAGAAAAAAAGAATAACATTAAATTTTAAACTTAAACTATTTAACTTAAAAGTCGTAAACTAAAAGATGAAATGCTTCTCCATTAATTTAGCACAAAGATTTACAAAGAGCATTTGACTATTTTATATACATTGTTCACCAACATACACCTTTCTCGTCAGTAAACTTAAACTTATACTACTTAACTTAAAGTCGTAAGCTTAAAGTAATGAAATTACTTAAACTTAAACTTGAACTTAAATAATAATGACAATAATTATAATAATGTTAATAAAGTTGAAAGATACATATTTATAAAACTCAAATAATAAGGTTACGATTTATTAATATATAGATCCTTTTTCACTCAAAATCCATATTATATTTATAAAGTATATAACTATAGTTAAAAATATGATTTATAACATATAGTTTATATTTATAATATATAATATATTTAAAACAATAGCATATAACTATAGATAAAATATATTTTATGACTGAAGAATATAACTTCCGTTAAAAATATAATTCATAATATATAGTTTATATTTCTAATATATATAACTATATTTAAAACTATAGAATATAACTATAGTTACAATATAGTTTATTACTAAAGTATATAATTGTCGTTAAAAATATGATTTATAATTATAGTATATGTATATTTGTGTATGTGTGTGGGTATAATTAATCATTTAGCAAGAAAAAAAAAACTCATAATGAATCAAACACAAAGCTTAAGCAAGTTTCTCCGTTAAATTCCACCATAGCAATTTGTCCTTGTCCTTTTGTTTAGGGTGGCAGTTGAGATCGTGTAAATTAAGCACATTTGTAGACTATGAAGTCATAGAAACTAGTATCTTTCTATCTAAAATAAAAGTTATTCTCATTTTAAATTAAGAAAGCATTAGAAAACCACAATTAGCTAACATTAAAATTAGAGTTACGTTTAAAAATCTCTTGATATGAAGTTATTTGTCAAATGAAGACTTCACTTGGCTTTTAAAACTTTCTAAAGTTCCCAACTCCCAAAAAGGAAAAATACTTATATAGTTGAACTAGTTAGCCACAGGAAGATGTGACTACTTTTAAATAAATTAGAATAGAAGAAGTGATAAAAGACACATGTTAATCTTTCTTTATTCTTTGATCCGATTCATTTTTTTTTTATAAAATACTATTTCACTTCAAATTTAATGTCTTCTAGTTTTCTCTATATTTTCTTCCAACCTGATGACAATAATTGTTTTGTATGTTGTATCTCAATCATCTATTACAACATTTTCTATCATTCTCCTTTTCTAATTTTTTCTTATTTCTAACTCATCCATAATATTGTTTTCATTATCACACAACAATTATTCATATATGCAATATATTTTGAAAGTAATAAAACACCACAAATAGCATACTTTTTGTCAATATCCTCAATTGACAAACTTTTAACATAGAGATATATTTAAAAAAAACATCACATGTTTTGAAGAATAATTTTGTCAACTAACAACATTAGTTTAAAAACATATATTCAAATAGTCTCATAACTATTTTATTTCTCTTAAAAAATTCAAATTCTTTTGAATTGAATCTCTTTTTTCCACAAATCTCATAAAAGATAAATGAATTATAACAAAAACATACTTTAAATATATTCAAACATATTCCACACTCAAATATGGACATCCTAAATAATTAAACAATTCCATAATTTCAAAGGCAACCACTTCACTGAGGCATCTAAATTCACTTTAACCAAAATATTATTTAATCCTTATATTCAAGAATATTCTTCAACGAAAAGTTATCTCTCTAGATTTCAGCACCTCCTTTCTTCTTTCCAAAACCCGAGTTCTTCATTTTGAACATGAAATTAAAGCTCTATTCACATAATTTGTTGATTTTCTATTCATTTTTCCTCTAATGGAAGTCATAATCTTCAATCCGGTCGGAATTTGTTCTCCAATTATTGCATAAAAATATAGAAAACAACTAAAAAAATCACTGTTGATTAGGTTTTGGAAAACCCAATATAAATTAAGTATCTGTTAATTAACTAGGTTTTGTGAAAGCCATGAATACAAAGTTTCCAGCTCAGCACTGCACCGCAAGTACGTCTGAACCAATTAGATTATATGTGTTAGCGTTACAGTGGGACATTTCTTTTAGCAGAAAACACAATTAGAGCATTCATCAACAACAAATCAAAACAATCAAAAACTACACAATGCAGCAAAAATCAAGTAAATTTCTCAAAGAAAAAACTTCTATGTTGAGAATAGTAAGAAGTAGGATAAAAGAAAGGAAAAAGCTCACTTTTAAGGAGGATTGTCTCGGTCCCTGATATCCAGCGGCGGCGACAATGACCGAAATGATAACAGGGCAACTCTAGCCAATTATATTAGCAGGAGCGAAGAAGAATAAGAAGAAAGAAGAAGAAAATAAAAATAAAAAGAAGAAAAAGAAAACAGAGGAGAAAGAAAGAGAGAGAGATAGAGAGAGAAGACTTATCAATGGTAGATTGCGACAGAGGCAGTAGGGGTTGCACCGAAGAAGATGACGGTCATCGGTGGCCATCGATGACTGGAGCGAACAGGAGGGAAGAGGGTTAATGAATTTGGGAATTTGGGGGAAATCGATTTTTGCGATGGAGGAGAGTTTGACATTTTGTAATTTTGAGACTTTTTTACCAGCATAATACCGATGGCATCTCTGTTAGTAGCTAGTATTAATAACATACCAACAGCTAAAAACTATCAATAACGTTAACGATACATAAATTAAATTACCGACGTGTCATTTTCTTATTTAACCAACGTCAGTATTCATTTTACCGATGGCCAAGCATGGCACTGGCGTCGGTACCTCATTTCCATTACCGACAGAGAAATGCCCATTGTAAATCGTTGTCGGTATCATGAGTTACTGATGGCAACTGCTGTCGGTAGCAGTGTTATCTTTTAGAGTGAAGTCTCTCTCCAAATTTTTTACCTTAATTGAAAATTTATCCAACATATTCCCTTCCGCGTTGGTGAACCATTAGGAACTTTCAACGGTCAAGCTACCGTCGGTGAATACTATTGGTAAAAGACTTATTTTTGTAGAGTTCTTTGCTATCTCTATGTTTCTGTGTTTTGGATTTTATAGTGTTTATGATTCATCCGCTCAATCCACGAAGAAAGTGCCAAAATCCATCAAGAAAGTGTCAAAATATATGTTGGGCAGATGACATCCAAAATGAAATGTATTCATATTCAGAATTGAAAAATGAATAAAAAAATTAAATTGAAAGGTTCAATGGAAACCAAACAATCGGTGATAAATACTGACATATGTAGACAATGTAGACAACATATGTGAACAATTAAAATAATAAAGAACTTTATATTGAGCATATAAAAATTATTAATTTGGGAAGGTCAAGATAATTGTATTGGTATTCTATTCTATTCTATAGAGATGGTCAATTCTCATAGAAGTATTTCAAGTTTAGATCTTTAGAAGTATTTCTTATTAAAAGTTAAATATGTATTGAAGAAATAAAAGGAAATTTTAAATTATGATAAAAAAAAGAAAGAGAAAGATAGTTTAAATATATTTCCATATTTTCATTACATAACAAAGTAAAAGTATTGTAGTCAATTTAATTAGATAATAAAACAAAACAAGAAACATGGTTATAAGAAAAACATAACTTATTTAATAATTCTTTCAATTTAAAAAATTACTGATTTAAAAAACATTTTGATCTTTAAAAAATGTATTATAATGCATATTACGTGCATACACCGGCATTTCTTAAAAATATATCACTTTATTCCTTATTATTTTAATGAAAGTACACTTTAGTAATGTATTACTTTCATTACATATATTACTGATTTTTTATGAGATCTTTAAAACATTTATTATGAGATCGTGCATATTAAGTGCATAAAGAGTTATTACATTAAAATATATAACTTCAACTAATTAAAATTTTTTTTTTCCAGAAAGTAGACTTTATGATGTATTACTTTCATGACATGATGCACGATCATTTCATAAAGATAAGCTAATCAATTAATGCTAAATCAGATTATATACACGAGTTGTAGACCATTAATTATATATGTTTTTATAACAATTTAAATTAATTCATTGAAAAATACAAAAAAATTGGATGCAGAGTTATCGAAAATCCCTCAATAGAGGATGATAAAATGAATGAGAAATTGATCCATGTTTCATACAAGAAGGGACAAGAATTAAAAATTTATGATCTATGAAAGAGTGTGTAAATCTAAAGTATGATCTTGTCACAAATAGACTACCTTCGAAAGGAACCTATTATTGAAGAAGGTCACTTTTGAACCTATTATTAAAGAAGGTCATAAGAGATAGAAAATTGTCGATTCTTAACTTATTTGGTGAATTATTTTAAGAAAATCTGGAATTAAAAAAAGAGAGAAGGAAATATTACTTGTGGTGAGTAAACTTTTAAAAACTAAACTAATTCATTAGCATCATGCAAGTAAAGTGCGTACACCATCATTTTTTTTTAGAGAAAGGGACTATTTCATTCATTTAAAGAAGCGGGTGAAGGTAGTTGATATTCTCAAGTACAAAAAGCAGTCAAGAAGAAGTCCGACGCCCCGTACCATAGCTTATTAGAATAGAAAAAGCTTATTTCAAGTTTTCTTCTTTTATAGGTCAGTGTTAGCAAGAAGGGAGAGTTAAAAGGTCACGGAGAAGCTAGCCAGTGAGTGAATCCAAAAGAGTAATAAAAGTTTCTTTCCTAATGAGGGAGGTAACTACAAGCAAGATAACCTTTTTATACTTTTGATTTCTTTATAGAGTCTGGTAGCAAAAGAATGACTTCAATGAAAGGCACATGATAGACTGGAAGAGTTCATGGCGTGGAAAGAAGGAATCACCCTACAACCTCTAAGGAGAATACCTCTAACACTTCAGTTACTGGTTTATAAAAACCTTTAGCCGCATATCCAGACCTCCAAGTGTGAAAATCCTTAGTCACTAGGCAAGAAGCTCGAAGGGCAAAAATTCAAAGGAGCCAAATAGTTCTACATTAATTTTTTTTACTTCATCAATATCCTCCTAAAAATAAATTTCTTATTGCCCATATACATGATTGGGCATGGGACAACATTCACTATACCGCGACACAAAAGGAAGTGAATATAATTCAGTCCCATAGGTCTTGTTCGATGACTCCATAGATACCGTACACTGGAAATCCCTAGCCCTTAAGTAGTTGGCCCAAAGAGTCGGGAACAATGGATGTTCAGGAGTTTCACTAGAAGGAAGATGAGAAGAGTCATGTTTAAATAGAGGTTTCATTTCAAACGTGGCCAACCGACTATCAATATCGTCCATGATTTTACCATTTGTCGTCCAGACATTGCTTCTCTAGATAATATAGTCATTCAGTTTATGAAGACCCCTTGAGTTCTTCACAGAGAAGCTGTTATATGTGCGGTATGAAAAGAAAGCTCCTGTGTTGTACAAGCCCCATGGGCAGAAAGAGTTTTAGATACTGGTGGGGCTGGTTCTCCATTAGATAGGAGCTCTACTATTGGCTATTGTATCTTTTTGGGAAGGTGGAAAAGTAAAAAGCAAAGGGTACATTCTTATCTTACTACGGAGGCAGATCCAAAGGGAATAGCTTGCCTAGGAGCATACTTCGATGTAGTATGTATAGCGGCATAGTCCTTTGACATATCCAAGAAAAAAGGCACACGCCTTACTTCAGCTCTTAGGTATGGCACACGCACACGAGGAGTGTCTTACGTATGTAACACTAACTTGACTCTTGCTCTCGGAGTTACTAGCCATGTAGTGGCCGCTAAGCACTTAATCAACACTCGAGAGGTCATGAATGAGATTGTGTTAAGTGCCGCTCTAGTACCTGTAACCTTTCCATAGCACGGTTGAGTCGAAACCACAATGACAATGCACTTCCAACATTTCGAAGGTCCAAAAGGATATTTTTAGCAGACCAAGTAGGAACTTCTATGAGTTTCTTTCTGATGGCTTTCTATTCTGAAAAATCTCCTTGTGTGATACAGAGATGAAAAATCCTTGTAAGCCAAAACAATAGATCTACTTTAGTTTCCCTAATGAGCATCTTAAATAATGGATACCAACCCTGACTATGAGGATTGGGCTAAAGAAAGAGCCAAAAAAGGATCTTTTATGTATAATCTTACATAATCTCGAATGTTATCTATTCTGATACGTAGACCAAATAATACAATGCAATCAAAAGTTCCTAGATTGAAGGAGATATAGAATAGCATACAAGTTATCATACTTGCAAATCCATCCTTTGAGTCTCCAACAATTATTCCAATAATTACATATCGGATTTAGCCTATGTATAAATATGCAAGCATACGTTTCATGCTTGTTTGAGCCATAGTAATGAGATTTCCCAATATCATGCTAAGAATAGTTAGAATTCCATAAGAAGATGTCATTCGTTTGATCAGAAATAAAAAAGAACATCGAAAATTTGAGTGGCTAAAGCTTGATCAACTACTTTCTACACTCTCTCTATTCGAGTGAGTTCCACTTCTTAGGAGAAAACAAAAAGAAGAGGCTACATCCTATGAATAAAGGCGTTTTTTAATTACACCAACTAGGTAAAAAAAAAAAAAAAAAAAGCTAAAAGAGTTCAAATCCACAAGGCCGAGAAAGATACCTTTGTAGTGGAATTTCAATCAACAAAAAGGAAAAAGGTTTTGAATTGAATGATTTTAGTACCCACTCTACTGTAAGAAACAAGAATTATCTTGTTAACCCTATCATCAGTGAAAAATCTGTGCTAAAGCAAATGCTTTTAGTCTTTGAGTCACATGAGGATGCTCGATAAAGACTACTTTCTAGAGGATGCATTCAGTCTTTGAGTCACAAGAGGATGCTCAATTAAAACTATCATAAGTGAAAATTCTATACCTGAAAATGTGTCAATTTAGATATTTAGAAATATTCTTTATTACAGTTACGTATTAAAAAATAAAAATAAATTGTTGGAATATATTTTAATATTTTTCATCACATAAGAAAATAATATTATATTTAGTAGTCCATTTTGATAATAATAATACATAAAAAACATGGTTGTTAGAAAAACATAACTTATATTAATAACTAAATCATTTTTATTAAAAAACGTCCCATTAACCTTTAAAAAGTTATTTTGAGATCGTGCATATATGTGCGTGCAACATTATTTACTTATAAAAAAGAAATTACATTAATAAATTATATTTTTCTTAAGCAAATAGACTTTGTATTATTTTCAGCACTTATGCATGGTCATTTTGTAAAAAAATAATCCAATAACAATGTTAAAGATATTTATATATACGAATGTTGCATAATTACACATCAAAGGTATATATGACACATGCTTTTAGTCTATATATGTTATTATAATGGTTTTAAATCAATTTATTAAACAACACTAAAAACTAAAAAGGAAAGTTGTTCTTGAAGGTTACAGAGACAAAGTGGAAGAAAAAAGAAGGTCAAAGAGAGGATCTTTGTACCTTTGGAACATGATTTATATATTTACTGTCCAAACATCGATTGTGCGGGTTTTGTGTTCTCAATGCTTGGTCTTGCTTCATTTCTGAAAGGTGAAGTTGATGGTAGCTGTCTAGCAAGTTTTCTATTTCTTCTCGTCTTCTGCAATATTTTCGGAAGCACACAAGAATCACCAGTGAAAGAAAAACAGAAAAGAAGAGATGAAAAGAGAATCGTCTTTGAGAAAAAACATGTGTTCTTCTTTTCTCAATTTTTTTTTTTCTGCCAGAAAAAGGGAAGAGGCAGGTCTAGAAAAAATATGTGAACAGGAAAGAAAGGTAGAATGAAATGAGTCTTGGGTGTTAGGGGATCAACCACTATTAATCATACATTCAGATAGTGGGCCTCTATCTCACCATCTTATTGCATAAGAAAATATCATCTTTCGCATCATTAATTCTTCTGTTACTGAACTGAGATTTAAGTGTTCGTACAGAAGGGCATTTCATATTATATTCATTTGAAAGAGAAGAAAAGTAGGCAGCATAACCATCGTAGGAGATCAATACAATACGTTTGAGAGCTTCGAAACGGGAGAAATTGAGTGACCTGAATAACAAAGTAGTAGACAGAGCATAAATTTTTCTCATCATGATCATCATTGTCTTCTCCCAATAATATGAAGATGACTTTTCTTTCTAATATTGGCTACAGCTGTTAGTTGGGAAATTGGAGGGAAAAAATATCACAATATTTAGAAAAAAAAATGAATAGAAGACGCGCATGTCAGGGAAAAATTTAAATTATTTCAAATTTTAATTTTTATCAAAAAACGTAATTTTAATAGCCGGCGCACCATGCAAGGTGTGTCCAGGTCCATGGTATAAATTGCCCATGACAACCCCTCGCATTTTCTCCATCCAACTAAGACTCACAGGAGTCTAATTAAGAACATGGTGGCCACCCTAAGGCTGAAGAAGCCTTGGAGTTTTTTCGTCCACGTCTCCATTTTGGGCCTTAAACTTTTCAGTCCAACTAAAAAATATAGCCTGAGACTCTTTTTTTGGTCCAGTTATTTCAGAGCTTCTTTTAATTAAAAGAATTTATTAAAAGCTAAATAACCACAAATCCAATATGTGGTAAAGCCTTAGGGCTTCTTATTTAATTAAATAGCTTGGCTAATATTATTTAATAAATCCCCGGGTATTATTAATTAAATAACTTTTATTTCTTCTCAAGTTCTTTTATTGTGTATTGTGACAATTAAGCCGTCCAACTTTTATTAAATCATTTTATTGAATTAAAATTTTCTACTGAAAGTACACTTTAATAATGTATTACTTTCACTACATATATTACTTATTTGGAATCGTGTTGATCCTTAAAACATTTATTATGAGATCGTACATATTATGTGCATGGAGTGTTCTTACTTAAAAATATATAACTTCAATTAATTATAATGTTTTTTTTCCAAAAAGTACATTTTAATGTTGTATTACTTTCACTTCATAATGCATGATCATTTTGTAAAGATAATCTAACTAATTAATGCTAAATACATTTATATAAACGAGTGATAGACCATTAATTATCAATTCATAAGGCAATTAAACACATAATCTTGTTCGTATATATGTTTTAATTATAACCATTTAAATAAGTTCATTAAAAAAATACAAAAAACAAAAAACAATAATTATCAAAAATCAAGCAAGAGAAGACGGCCAAATAAATGAGACATTGATTATTTTTTTCTATGAGAAAGGACAAGAATTAAACAATTATGATCTATTAAAAATATGAACTATGATCTAGTCACAAATTGAACACTTTCGAAAGGAATTTATTATTGAATAATGTCACTTTTGAACCTATTATAAAAGGTCATAAGACAAACAAAATTGTCTATTCCTAACTTATTCTTAACTTATTCGGTGAATGACTTTAACTAAAAATAGAATTAAAAAATGGAGAAGGAAATATTACTTGTGGTGAGTAAGTCTCTAAAACTTAGATAATTCATCTGCATCATGCATGGAGAGTGCATGCACCATTATCTTCCTATACAAATAATTAAACAAGTAGTATGTTTAAAGGGTTAGTCTAATTATATCTATATATATGTACATTATTATTATTTTTTTAAAAAGAGCATAGCTCCAAATTTTATTCATGAAAATGAACAGAAAAGGGCCTTAAAAGGCTTACTGTGTAGGCTTTACAAAAGAAATAAAGAAAACCAAAAGAGATTATTTGCCCATGCTTTTGCCAAGCGCCTGCTCAAAATAGTATGCTCAACTTGTAATTATTTCTTTTTGTTTTCGTTGTTCGGATTGGAGTGAAATCATCCTAAGAGAGGAAATGACTGAAATCTACATAAATATCTGAAATTGGATTCCTATCTTATGAAGGTCCTTGTTTATGATTGTACCCGGGTACTGCAGTATTGAAGCCCATCATTTGTAAAGATGATGTTTGTAACGCTTGGAGATGAGACTTTATTCGATAGGGTGTGACTGAAATATTTAAAACTCCGTGAGAAATATTGACGATCTATGAAAGTTTGGGCGACAGAAACTTTGTTTAGAATAGAATTGATATGCTTCCTATTTGCAAAAGGAGCTTGCTTGTCCGAGATGTTTCTGATTAATTCCTTGACGGCCACCTTGTCCTCCTCTGAGGATGAAGATAGTGAGGCGCTAGAATCAAGATCATGGGTTGATAATCCATCAACAGAATTCAAATTTTCTTGACCTCTCGAACACTATATAAGAAACCCATTCATCATTCCCAACAGCCTCATCATTATTTGACTTCAAAACCCCAGTAGCTTCATTAATCGACCCAGCGAAGGTGCAACCTGCTGCAGTAGCTTTCATGAAGGAGGAACCAGAGTTGCCACAAGTCGTGACTTCTGCTACAGCAAAAGAAGGCCCCTCCGCTACAGGTAGTATAATCAACTGCACAAACTATAGCGTGAACACCCTTAGGCGCGACAGGAGGATCGACAACATTTGAAGACGTCACCAAAACAGCAACCCTGTCATCATTCCTACGCATTAAAGAAATTGCTGCAATAGAATTTGATGGCGGTGTTTCCAAAATTGAACCGGTGGTGGCAGAGAACTTAGGAACCCAAGTAGATGTTGAAGCTCTGTTGAAAGCCGCTGATGTCAGCCTATAAAAAGGTGACTCTTTCTAATCCGGAAATTGCAACAGATGATACAGTGAGCTGAGGAACAGCAACCATGGCTTTCACAGTACTAGGGAGAGCATTGGAAATGGAGGGGGCTGCCTTCTTTTTAAGATAATATGCCTCCTTACGGTCTAGCTTCGAGGAAGAACAACAATAAGGAGCTAAGTGTTCATAGAAAACCGTCAAACCCTTCATTATTTCCTATTCCAATCCATATACGATGGGTCAAGGATTTCAACAAATCAATCACAATATACACGCGGGCAATACTATGTTTGTTTAAGGCAGCCCTGGGTTCATCAACCTTCAATGGGTGGCCCATGGCAGCAGCAATGGAGAACAAGGTAGTGTTGTTAAAGAGATGAATTGAGAGACCATCAAAACTTACCTGAGTCAAAACGATGGAGGCCTCAATTCAAACGTTGAAATCAATACTCTATTTGAAACCCTCAAAAGAGAGCAATGAAAGCTCCAAACGCCCTTCATACACACTCGAAGATAGTCCTCTTCAAGATCAAATTGGAGGACATGACAGCAATGAAGCCAACCGATTGTAAATGATCCTTTGAGTCAAATAGTATTAAATTCCTTCTATAAGGCATCCCTGGTCGGCTTGTCATGTGAGAATTTACCAATTAAAGTAAGCTTTAAAGGTGCCCCCAGCGTTATTATGGACTATATTCATAACAAATCTAATCACAAGAATATCGGTGCAACATCAAGTCTAGTCTTTGGACAAAGAGTTAGCTTGCAAGTAATTTTATTGATGTAGTAATCGAGCATTAATAGTAAAATCCAGTCAAGTATCAAGCCTTCCTTTGGATCGACTTAACACTTGCTATGGACACTTAATAACTATTACATGATCATCACCATATGTGTTTGTAATTCTCAGTCTGGTAATAACAATCTTCTTTTGGTCCGTTTGCTACCCACGTAAGCAATACAAAACACGACATCTAACTAGTTCATTATCGAAAGATTTTCAGGGGAGAGCCTACTTTGGTAGGATGTCACTTCCACCAATCAATATAAAGCTATTAGACATGCTCATTGGAGCGACTTAAATTGTAATGAATACAAGAAAAACTTTAATTGGATATTTTTTTTTTTCATATTATGTATGTATCAGAATTCAGGATTAACAAATAAATTATGACACATACAAAATCACATATAATATGTAAATAACCATGTATATTGACATATAAATGATTATATATATTAAAACATATAATTTTTTTGACATAAAACTAAAATCATCAGGTTGATATAAAAAAAAAACCTTATTCCACAATAATAGAATTGCAGAACCGAACCATGAATGCTTCAAATTATTCGTACAAAAAAAAATAAAAAAACAATATGACAATATAATATAGAATTGATTCTATATGAAATGTTGCACATATGAGACGAGAAGCAAGCACAAAAAAAAAAAAAAAGGGACCAAAACCGCGTACAAGCTACTGATCATCCATTACAAAAGCTGCAATTTTTTTTTTTAATTATCCACACAAAAAAAAAAAAAAAGGAAGCTTGTAGGCCTTAATCCATCACCATAAACAAAAACACATCAAGCCACTGTATTGCCGACCCTCTTTTTTTTTTTTTAAATCAAACGAAGAACATAAACAAAGCGGCAGCGAACCAATCTTTGTCAAATTAATATTGAGAAAAAAAACGGTGACAAATAAATTTTTTTTTCTTAAAAATAAATTTCTTGAAAAATCAAACCACAAATCAAGAATCCAAATAATCCTTGATGTAAGAAGGCTCTGATACCATTGATGGAATTAAATAAATAAAACCCAGGAAATAACCTTACTCAATAGATTATTTAAAATAAAGAATCGAAACGTGTATATTGATCCATGGCAATTGATTGATTCGAAGATTGGGTTTGAATTTTCTAATTGTTACGTACGCAGCCTGATTTCCTCAAAGAGATGGGGACTTTTAGATGTGGCTAATGATCTAACTATACGTGCACTCAGGGACCATAACCCTAATATATAGATGTATTTGCTAAACAGCCAATTATAGTTTTGCAATACAACCCTAGGTTTCTACATATTTATAAAGAGACCCCACACTTTTATTAAGATGACAAACCTATCTATATAAATATAGATTACCTTAATTGGGTCTCAAAATATATATATAATAGCAAACACATAATTAAATTAAACAATACATGTACGTCTACATGTCCAAATGCTATATAAATACGTTTGTACATGAATTAAGTCCAAAGATCTAACGCCCTCCGCTACAGGTAGTTCAATCAACTGCACAAACTATAGCGTGAACACCCTTAGGTGCGACAGGAGGATCGACAACAGTTGAAGACGTCACCGAAACAGCAACCCTGTCATCATTCCTACGCAATAAAGAAATTGCTGCAATGGAATTTGATGGCGGTGATTCCAAAATTGAATCGGTGGTGGCAGAGAACTTAGGAACCGAAGTAGATGTTGAAGCTCTGTTGAAAGCCGGTGATGTCAGCCTATAAAAAGGTGAAATCCTGACTCTTTCTAATCCGGAAACTGCAACAGATGATAAAGTAAGCTGAGGAAAAGCAACCATGGCTTTCACAGTACTAGAGAGAGCATTAGAAATGGAGGGGGCTGCCTTCCTTTTAGGAAAATAAGCCTCCTTACGGTCTAGCTTCGAGGAAGAACAACAATAAAGAGGTAAGTGTTCATAGCAAACTGTTGGCCAAACCCTTCATTATTTCCTATTCCAATCCATATAAGATAGGGCAAGGATTTCAACAAATCAATCTCAATACACATGTGGGAAATACTATGTTTGTTTAAGGCGGTCGTAGGTTCATCAACCTTCAATAGGTGGCCCATGGCAGAAGCAATGGAGAACAAGGTAGTGTTGTTAAAGAGATGAATTGGGAGACCATGAAAACTGACCTGAGTAAAAACAATCGAGGGCTCAATTCAAACGTTGAAACCAATACTCTATTTGAAACCATCAAAAGAGCGATGAAAGCTCCAAACGCCCTTCATACATACTCGAAGATAGTCCTCTTCAAGATCAAAATGGAGAAGAACATAACAGCAATGAAGCCAACCGATTGTAAGTGATCCTTTAAGTCAAATAGTATGAAATTCCTTCCATACGACATCCTAGGTCGGCTTGTCATGTGAGAATTTACCAATTAAAGCAAGCTTCAAAGGTGTCTCCACGTTGTTAATTCATTTTCTTCAAAAAACACAACGAGTTCCCCTTTATATTGTTATATTAGCTTGATGACCGCGGCTGAAAAACACCGAAAAAAATTGGCAAAACTCCTTTTTGCCCAACAAGAGGTGCCACCAACCATGAAGGATGGCGGCGGGTTGCTACCATGGCCGAAAACCGGTGAGAAATCAACAAGAAAATAGGAGGAGGTTTTGATATAATATAAGTGAAAAGAGGAAAAATCATTTACATGAAAGGAAACACATGATGCATACAAGGAAAGTAAATATGAAGAAGGAAAGGCAATAAGCTAAAACTAAAAGAAGGGATTAGATGGGCATAAATCTTGGAGGCCGAAAAATGAGAGATATAAATGGGCCAAAAGATACAGGGCACTGCAACGAGAGGGAAAGCTCTATATACATATGAGTCTAGTGATATATAGATATATATAGATATTAAACTAGGGCAGAACCTGACAATTATCCCTCCAATATTATTAGAATAAAATAAAGGAGGACATGGCTAGTGCTTAAGATGTACCGAATGAAAATGGAAACAAATCCAGTGCAAACAAATAAAAGAAACGAAAGAACCTATCTTACGAAAATAAGCGTGGAACTTTCATCAAGAAAACACAAACCTCTAACTTGAGTGAGGAGGTCACAGAGATTATGGAACAACGTAGAACCAATTATGGTGCAAACTTGATTAGCTAAACTTTCATCAACTCTTTAAACTCTCGATAGATTAACTGAAAATCAATGATGTGTTTACCTGCAAGAGACAGAATTTTCCGAAAGAAATTGTCCAATCACGAAGGCATAGAAGTTTTCTTTTACAAAACTGAAATAGTTCGGGAGGAGTCACTTTGTACCAAAAAGTTAAGGTAGACAAGGGAGAGGATAGGACGACTACCAATCAAGATAGCTAACACGTCTCCTTGATTTTTTGTACCCTCATTGCCCATGAATTGAGAAAAAGCAAAAATGAAAGAGCCCACAGAAGTTCAAAGAATATCACCTATAGCGTAGATACCCGAATTCCCCTAGGATGCTCCACCAATGTTAAAAATGTAGGGCCTGGAGCAGTAGCGTGCCATCATTTAAGTGTCGTAAAAGAAATCCGAGGTAAAGGATCTTGCGCAGATGAAAAAAAATCCATCTTCTTTGTAGAAGCTACATCAATAATAAGATAATAAAAAGAGCTTCAAAACAACGAGGAGGTGGAAGACATATAATCAAAATAGAAAATGCATTGTGGCATCCAAAGGGTCTAGCAGGAAAAAATAGGGAGTAATCTAATATTTCTAGTGGGAGAGAGGGCCACCAAAAAACTAGACGATCATGCAAAGTATGAACTTCTTTCCGTCAGTGCAAGGAAAAATTGGAAATGTTAAGAATAAAGTGCCAAAGGTTCTGAGCAAGCTAAGTGTGGAATATGTGAGTGAGGGAATCGGTGCCCATACCATAATAACAAAGAGACACAAGATAAACGCCAACGGATTCTCGGACTTCATCAAGACCAAGGAAATGATTCAAGAGCCTCCAAAAGAAGACAGAATTTTAGCAGAATATTAGCGTCCCAAACCCAGTCAAAGAAATTAAAAGAGGTAATAGAGGCTCACGAGAAGAAATGATATACGAAAGGGAGAAAGCCCCATTATTCTCCAACATCCAAACATGCTGATCTCGTCCAGCTGACTTGACAGGAGGAGGATCTTGAGTGGAGGATCACTAATCCTTGGGGAGGAATATGTTGGATATCAAAGAGACATTCCAATTGTCCTGGTGAACAAAATCCAGAGGTGAGAATGGCTCATAAGAGTTGCATAAGAGATGAAAGGGTCAAGTTTATGAGAAAGGGACCAGTTAGACCACCAAACTGAGGAGGTGCCAGATCGAATGAGGAGGCCCATATGGGATTCCGCTTCCTCAAGTATGACCATCATTCTAGACTAAGAGTGCAAAGGATGACTAATAGAACAACCCTAAGCTTAGAGAGTTTCAAAAGTACCATATGTAGACTCAAGAAAGGAGCAGCAGAGGGATGACCGAGTACGATAGTTCCACCAAAGTTTGAAGGAGAACACCTTAGTGTATATATATGTATATAAAGATATATATGTATGCGTTTGTGTATATATATGTACATATATATTCATATATATATATATATATGTATATATGTATATATACATATATATTTATGTATATACATATATATACTCATCAGGTTGCACTCATCAAGATGGTGGAATGCTCTCTTCTCTCTCTATTCCAATTGCATATTCTAGCATTCTATCTTATTCCTTAATTCAGCTTTTAAATTTTAAATTCATGATCTCTTTCCTTTAGGGGATTTATAAATTCCATGATAAAATTACGAAAATTCCACGAAAAATCTCATTCCTCCCTCTCACCTTTCTCTTTCTACTTGCTTTCTCTCTAACTTTTCTCTACATTTCTTATTAAATTTTAGAAGATTTTGAGCTTGAAGATGGATAATTTTGAATATTTCGTACAAGAAAACATAAATTTTGAGGTAAAATCGACCCCAAATACGCTGAAAAATTGAATGGAAACAGCTAGTGCAACAAACTAGGTAGTGGCACAGGAATAAGCATGTGCGCGAGTGGCTTGTGCACCAGCTCGCCTGGTGCACCAGCTACTTCTGTTCACCATTTTTTCAGTTTTTTTAAAAATATGTATAGGTTAATTGTGTGTTATATTGATTGTGTTTCATATGTTACATTAATTTTTCATATTTAATATGATTACATCATTAATTGTATTATGTTAGTTATCTATGTTAAAAAAGTTAGTGTTACGTAATATGTATGACAATTATGTTATATTTTTTAATTTAATTGTAAGTATTTTTTTAATTATTTAATTGTTTTTATAGTTAACGTGTCTTAATTATTTAATTTAATTATGATTAATATGTTCTTAATAAACAAGTTATTGTGTTAATTAAGTTATGAATATATTATTACGTTATTGAGTTTAATTTTGATTTAATATTTGAGTTGTTACATTTTTTATCTTTTAGTATTATGTAGGAAGATAATGAATTAGATTCTGAACAATATGAGGATATTTTACATATGGAAGATTTTGTAGGCCATAATTATTTATTTCAAACGAATTGTGAATTTAATTCGAAAGAGGATTTGGTTGATTGGGTAAAAAATCGAGCAAAAACAGTTAACACATATATGATAACTATACATTGTTTTACAAAAAAGGATTTAGGGGTTAGGCTGTACATTTATATTGGTTGCCATTGGGGGAAGGCTGTAACGCCCTATTCCGTAAGCACCTAACATGAATTTAAAATTAAGAACGTGATGCAAATAGAGTTTTGATCTATATGGTGGGATATAGTGTTTTTGGCACTTAGTAGTATTTTGGGGATATTTAGGAATAGGAATAAAATTTTATTATATTATTGAGGTTTTATTATTAAGGTTTATAAATGCCTTTAAGTGGATTTTATTTTTAATACCTACTGTATTTATTTTAGAAATTTAAACACTTGACATTTTCATATAGGGATTTAAAAACTTAACAATTAAGAAAACCGTCGCCACCTCAAACCACCACCCATCATTTGCTGTTTTTTTTATTTCCTTTTCTTTTCCCCCATTAGCCGCCATACTCTCTATATATGGATGCATGCATTTTCAATTCTTCTTTGAATAAAACAAAAAAAAAGGGTAGCCATTTTCTAAATAAAAAAAGGTTTGTTTGCATGGCACTTATTCTCTCTCTCTCTCTCTCTCTCTCTCTCTCTCTCTCTCTCTCTCTCTCTCTCTCTCTCTCTCTCTATATATATATATATATATATGCATGCATTACCATTTCCTTTTCTTTCTTTCTTTGAAGCAAAAAAAAAAAGGGCAGTCATATATATTCTCATATTAGTTCCCTAATAAGGTTAGTTTGCATGGTATTCCTTTTTTTATTTTTTTTTATTCTTTTCTTTCCTTTGTAATTTCACTATAATATCTATATATTTATGTATAGTTTAAGGGTATTATTTGTTTGTTTTCTTTAATATATAGTGAGATCTATTTCTAGTTAGAGTAGTTATTTATTTTAAGATTTCAATATTTTAAATGGATTTTTAGTATAAAGTATATAGTTAATTATGGTTTCTTGGGAGAGTATATTTTTTTTAGAGTATAGGATTTTGCGATCTTTTTAAAGAATTATATAAGTATATATATCATTATATAGGTATATATATACATCCTAAAGTTCATTTCGTAAGATTTTGATATTATTTATGGAATAAGATTATTTGATCGATACCCAGGTATTAAGTATTTTCACATTATTATTTTGTAGGATCTTAGCACCAGATCTACATCTAGGTGAGTCCATAAACTCCATTTTATTTCAAATATTACAAGACATATAAATATGTTTTTTTTAACCTTTAAAAAATATTGCTAGTTTTGGAACGATATTTCTCAGCGTGTTTTTGGAGATGTTCTCCTAATGCGTTACGTGTTTCCTAGAAAAATGCATAGGAGTGGTGCTCCATATAGGTGTTTTTTTTAAAACAGACTATTACGGTGGTGCATAAGAAGTTTGTTGTACGCAGGTTTTTCGGAAATATTTATATATTGGAAAATGTTCTAGCTTGAAAAGTTACGTATTTTGATATGCATGAATATAAATCCGGCATTGGCATAATTGTGAAATTGCATAAGCATATGATGACTGGCGGATGAGGATTTTTTTTGTGCTCTGAAATGTTTATGACTTGAAGCTGTTATTATGGCAGGGCAAATGACCCTTTGATTTGTAAATACATATGAAAACCTCATTCCGACCAGGGTTAAATTTTGTTGAAAATCAAGTGAACGGACAAGTTAGCGGATTGCACTGTACGTGGCTAGTCCCTCGTATTAGGGCCTCTTCCGATGTCGTGGACGGGTTTTTGACTCTGAGGGTGGATCCACTTTAAGAGGGGCATAGACCGCGGAGGGTGTGGCCCAATCGGTCTACGTGGACACCGCATCATGCTCTGCGGTGGGGTTCGACCGCCTAGTGGAGAGTCAGGAGGGGCTCGACACCAAGGTTGGTTCCAGGGCAGACCTGGTACGTGCCCCAGGAGTCTGTAGCCTGTTTTGACCAGTGATATGGGAGTGCGGTTGTTTGTAATCGAGCGCTCGTATGTTGTTTGGCGGGTATTGAGTACGAGATGTCGGAACCTGGTTTCGATGGCCTCATTTTGGGGATCCGGACCTTTTTTATTGAGCTTATAATTTAGTGCCGAGAGGCACGCTGATGCTCTACTCAGCCGCAGTTGACCTAGTGGCAGGTTTGGGGGCATCACAGGTGGTATCAGAGCCTCTAGGTTCGATACTAGGTTTGAAACGTTGGATTTTAGACAAGTTATAAGAGTCAACTGATTAAACTTTAAGGTTAACCATATGATTTATTGGTTAGTACTGACCCTAAGATTTTGTTTTGTAGGTACTAGATGGCACATCCTTCTCATAGATGGATATACAGGGAGGGCACCCTCGTAGATGAGCCTAGCAGGACTATATCATCATCATCATCCTCATATTACCTTAGGGAGATCGTCCCAGAAAGGGAACCAATTCCAGTGATTGACCTTTCCGATGATGAGTCAGTAGAAGGACCAGAGATGGCACCAGTGGCACCGGGAATAGGACTTGGAACATCGATAAAAGAGGACCCTAGTGAGCCCATGTCGGACTCAGAGATGACACCCGAACCAGAGAGAGAGGCACCGGCAATCACTGGGGGTGTGGGTACCTTTGTAGCAAATACTATGCCAGTAGCAGCATCCCCTACCCTATTCCACCCGTGGAGTCTGTATCTTCTTTTTCAGCACTACCATCACTACTTCGGGGTGGGGTGAGGGAGTATGACATCTGTGGTTATTGCCTGTGGCGTGAGCAACGGGCTGAAGCCGCTAGCTAGCAGGTTGTAGTGTTGCGAGAGGAGATTTCCCGAATGGACTCCTTATTTTACGCGACACGCCAGGCACGGCGAGGGCCACCATGTTAGAGAGGGAGTTAGCCCAGACATAGGAGGCTCATGCAGCCCAAGAGAAAGAGATTTTGGAGCTGATTAACGAGCGGGACTGGCTCAGGCAGTTAATCGCCCAGTTCCTTGGAACTACTAGAGATTCAGTGGATAGAGCACGTGATGAGTTGGAGTCACGTCCAGCATGTTCTGGTAGCCAGTGTCCTTAGACAGAGTAGGTGTTGGATAGAGTATAGGTAGGTGTGTATATTTGGTCATTTGGATAGGTACGAGTAGTATTTTTGTTGGTACTTGATGCAGTAGGCTTAGGATCGTAGGTATGAGATCCTCGGGTTTTGGATATGCATAGCAACCCGCCCATATATTTTTTGGGTGGTAGGACCAGGATGATATGATTGTATCTTGAAACTACTTGTACCAAAAATCCTTATTTTGAGTTATATATATGTTTGTATGTATGCATTGATGTTTGTGCTTGGGATAAATTCATGTTTACTTGTTGTAAAGTATCTATAACCGTAGATGTTTATTAGTATTGGAACTTTTTGGTTTTTAGAAACATGTCAAGTTCACATCTCCCAACCATGCGGACGAAGTTATGTCGGAAAATTCTCAAAATAGACAGTCTAAACCTCTAAGGGAGGCCACACCTCATCCAGAACAAGCTACACACAAAGTAATCGAGAATTTTATGATCAAGATGACAGAATTGATCAATGGCCACAAGAAGAAATGAACGAGTACCAGCCACTGGAGCAGATGAAGCACAAGAACGATTTCTTAAGTTTCGACCCTCGAAGTTCAATGGAGACGTTGAGCAAGAAACTAAAGCTGAACTGTTCCTTGAGCAGTTGAATGATATCTATGAAACCCTTAAGTATGAGGATGCCCTGAGGGTAACGTTTGCAGCTTTTAGACTTCGAGGAATGGCAAAGGATTGGTAGCTTAGAGCTTCCGAAGCGCGGACACTTAAGAACCAACCATGGACCTGGAACGATTTTCAAGAAGAATTAAAAAAAGAGTACATACCTCGTTGGGTTCGTGAGCAACGAGAGGATAAGTTTCAGCAATTACGACAGGGTAACCTGACAGTTGCCCAGTATACGGCAAAGTTCAATAGGTTGGCTAAGTATTGCTTAAGGTTGATAGACACTGATGAAAATAATACGCGACAATTTGTGAAAGGATTAAGGGTTGAATTGCAATGAGCATTAGCTACCTTGGCACCGATGGGATTCGCGGCCGCAGTTGAAGCCGCCACGCGAACGGAGATGGCTGATCAAGCGGTTATATAGAGGAAAACAGCCATTGGTTCAGCGACGACTCCATATAAACAACCTGGACAGGGACCATGAAAACCTAGAGATTTCAAGAGATCCCGTGGTGAACAAAGGACTGGAAATGAAGGCCGACCAACCCTAACCCCTGGAGGATCCCACAGAATATGTACATACTGTGGACGAAGTGGGCATGTGGCTGAAATGTGCTATCGAAGTTAAGATTACGTTTCAACTGTGGAAAACCAGGACATACCAAGGACCAGTGCCCTGAGATGCAACAAGTATCCCTGGAGATGTCCAAAAAAGCAGGCCGACCCCCAGTCATGAGAGGAACAACAGAAGGAAGGAATAATAAGCCATAAGTAAAAGCTAAAGTTTATGCACTAGATGGATTGCCCGTAGATACTGAAGCAGAGGTAGTTGAAGGTATGATAAAAATATTTTCTCAACTAGCAAGAGTAATCGTTGAGCCTAGAGCTACGCATTCTTTTGTGAGTTTGCATTTCATAAAACATGTTCCTATACCTTCTATTAACATGCATTACCAGTTGACAGTTAGCACTCCTATGGGCGTGAATAAGATAACTGAGGTAAGGTACCCTGATTGTGACATATGTGTCGAGAATGTGGTTTTATCCGGAGATTTAATTGCCTTACCATTGGAGGGATATGACGTGATACTTGGGATGGACTGGTTGTCTAAACATTATTCCCAAGTAGATTGTCGACGGAAGTTGGTTAAGTTTAGCCGACCGAGTATGCCAATCCTGGTGTTCCAAGGAAAGCGAACAAAACGGGAGAATCTCTTTTTGTTTGGCATGAAAGCCAGAAAGTTGCTATGGAAAGGATGTCAAGGGTACTTAGCATATTTACTCAACAAACCTAAGGAGGAGGTAAATTAGACACAGTACCTGTAGCGAGGGAGTTTGTGGATGTTTTTCCTGAGGAGTTGACGACGCTACCCCCAGACCGAGAAGTGGAGTTTGGCATAGAATTGGTACCTGATGCTAAACCAATATCTCGAACTCCATATCGGATGGCACAGGAGGAACTAAAAGAGTTGAAAAAGCAACTAAAAGAGCTGTTGCAGCAAGGATATATTCGTCCAAGTACATCTCCTTGGGGTGCGCCAGTTTTGTTCGTAAAGAAGAAGGATGGAACCCTAAGGATGTGTATATATTACAGAGAATTGAATAATGTGACAGTCAAGAACAAATACCCACTACCCCTCATTAATGAGTTATTTGACCAACTCCGAGGAGCAGGATGTTTTTCCAAATTGGACTTGAGACAAGGGTATTATCAAGTCAGGATAAGAAAAAAGGATATTCCGATGACGGCTTTCAACACACAATACGGGCATTACGAGTTTGTGGTTATGCCGTTTGGATTAATTAACGCACCTGCGGCATTTATGGAACTAATGCATAGAGTTTTTAGTCCTTACCTGGATAAGTTTGTGGTGATTTTTATTGATGATATTCTTGTTTATTCACCCAACCCTGAAGCTCATGAACAACATCTTCGAAAAGAGTTGCAAACCCTACGGGAGCATAAATTATATGCTAAGTTTAGCAAATGTGAGTTCTGGATGAGTCAAGTTACTTTCCTAGGACATGTTATCACCTAGGAAGGAATCTCGGTGGATCCAGCGAAAGTAGAAGCAGTGACCTATTGGACACAACCCAAAACACCAACTGAAGTACGTAGTTTCTTGGGTATGGCGGGACACTATCGGAGATTCACAAACGACCTTTCAAGGATTGCTGGACCTCTAACCCAATTAACCAGAAAAGGAACCAAGTTTGAGTGGACGGAAAAGTGTGAGAGGAGTTTTCAAGAATTGAAGAACCGACTGACGTCGGCACCAGTGTTAACATTACCCGATCCGAACAAGGAGTTTTCATTGTGTACAGATGCTTCAGGAGAAGGTCTAGGAGCTGTGTTGATGCAAGACAGGAAGGTTGTGGTATATATTTCAAGAAAGTTGAAGGATCATGAACGGAATTATCCGACACATGATTTGGAATTAGTAGCCATCGTGTTTACACCTAAGAAGTGGTGACACTACTTGTATAGGGCTAAGTATGAGATATTTACTGATCATAAGAGTTTAAAGTATCTGTTTTCTCAGAAGGACTTGAAGATGAGACAACATCGATGGATGGAACTGCTGGAAGAATATCGATGCCCGATTAACTATCATCAAGAAAAGGCGAATGTGGTGGCGGATGCATTGAGTAGAAAAGCAAAGATATCAAGTCTTAGCTTAACATCCACCTACAACAGGATATTAGAAGTGCCCAAAAGAGTAATAAGGAGTTCCAAGAGTTCAAAAACCGTGTGGAAGCTAAGGGATTGGAAGATTTTCGAACATTAGAAGCGGAATTGGTTATGCGTACCCAATGATACCGAACTTAAGCGCAAGATTCTAGAGGAAGCCCACAGAAGTAAGTATTCAATGCATCCTGGAGAGAATAAGATGTATAATGACCTAAAGCAAAAATTTTGGTGGAATGGAATGAAGAGAGAAATTGCGGAGTATGTAGCGGCCTATCTTACATGTCAAAGGGTCAAGGCGGAACATCAAAAGTCAGCGGGACTACTACAACCGCTACCTATTCCTGAATGGAAATGGGATCATGTGACAATGGACTTTGTCACAGGATTGTCCCGGACCAAGGGATATAAGGATGCTATCTGGGTAATCGTTGATCGTCTGACAAAAGTTGCTCATTTTATTGCCATTAACATGTCATACCTTCTGGACAAGTTGGCACAGATTTATGTACATGAGATTGTCCGACTTCATGGAACCCGTTGATATTGTATCCGATAGAGACACAAGGTTTACCTCTAGGTTTTGGCCTAAGTTCTAAGCAGCTATGGGGACTAATCTAAGTTATAGCACCACAACACATCCCCAAACCGATGGACAGTCTAAAAGAACAATTCAAACCCTAAAGGATATGTTAAGAGCTTGCGCCTTAGACTTTGGAAATAAGTGGGTTGACAATCTTGCTTGTGCTGAGTTTGCTTATAATAATAGCTACCACTCTTCGATAGGAATGGCACCATTTGAAGCATTGTATGGTAGGAGATGCAGAACACCTTTGTACTGGGATGAAGTCGGAGTTCGATCCCATTGGAGGCAAAGAAACTTGATGCCAGAATTGGAGGAGATGCAGAAACAAGTTAAGATAATTCAAGACCGACTTTGGACAGCTAAAAGTAGACAGAAGAGCTATGCCGACAATCGAAGAAGGGATCTGGAGTTAAGTGTGGGAGATCGAGTTTTCTTAAAACATACACCACAACGCGAGAAGCTGCAATATCCGAGGAGAGGAAAGTTAAGCCACCGATATATCGGACCGTTTGACATTATTGACAGGATTGGTAAAGTAGCATACAGACTCGCCTTACCAAATGAACTGATGGGTATATATAATGTGTTTCATGTATCACAATTAAAGAAGTATCATCCTGCACCTGATGATGTTCTCAATGATAACCAATTGGAATTGCAAGCTGATCTGTCATATGAAGAAAAATCAACTGAGATTATAGAACGAAGCGTAAAAGAGTTACACGGGAGACATATTCCAATGTGTAAAATGCTATAGAGACATCATTGGATCGAAGAGGCAACCTAGGAAACTGAGGAGTACTTGAAGAAAAAGTATCCAGAGCTTATAGGTACGTAACTATTCAATTTCGAGGACGAAATTTCTTTTAAGGAGGGTGGAATGTAACGCTCTATTCCGTAAGCACCTAGCATGACTTTAAAATTAAGAACATGATGAAAATAGAGTTTTGATCTGTATGGTGGGATATAGTGGGTTTGGCACTTAGTAGTATTTTGGGGATATTTAGGAATAAGAATAAAATTTTATTATATTATTGAGGTTTTATTATTAAGGTTTATAAATGCCTTTAAGTGGATTTTATTTTTAATACCTAGTGTATTTATTTTAGAAATTTAAATACTTGACATTTTCATATAGGGATTTTAAAAAAAAAAAAAAAAAAACCTTAACAATTAAGAAAACCGTCGCCACCTCAAACCACCACGCGTCATTTGCTGTTTTTTTTTCTTTTATTTTCTTTTCCCCATTAGCCGTCTTACTCTCTATATATAGATGCATGCATTTTCATTTCTTCTTTGAATAAAAAAAAAAAAAAAAAAGGGCAGCCATTTTCTAAAAAAAAAGGTTAGTTTGCCTGGTACTTATTCTCTCTCTCTCTCTCTCTCTCTCTCTCTCTCTCTCTCTCTCTCTCTATATATATATATATATATATGCATGCAATACCATTTCCTTTTCTTTCTTTCTTTGAAGCAAAAAAAAAAAGGCCAGCCATATGTATTCTCATATTAGTTCCCTAATAAGGTTAGTTTGCATGGTATTCTTTTTTCTTTTTTTTTTTTTATTCTTTTCTTTCCTTTGTAATTTCACTATAATATCTATATATATATGTATAGTTTAAGGGTATTATTTGTTTGTTTTCTTTAATATATAGTGAGATCTATTTCTATTTAGATTATATATTTTTAAGCTAGTTATTTATTTTAAGGTTTCAATATTTTAAATGGATTTTTAGTATAAAGTATATAGTTAATTATGGTTTCTTGGGAGAGTATATTTTTTTTAGAGTACAGGATTTTTCAATCTTTTTAAATAATTATATAAGTATATATATCATTATATAGGTATCATTATATAGGTATATATATATATACATCCTAAAGTTCATTTCGTAAGATTTCGATATTATTTAGGGAATAGGATTATTTGATTGATACCCAGGTATTAAGTATTTTCGCATGATTATTTTGTAGGATCTTAGCACAAGATCTACATCCAGGTGAGTCCATAAACTCCATTTTATTTCAAATATTACAAGACATACAAATATGTTTTTTTTTTTAAACTTTACAAAATATTGCTAGTTTCGAAACGATACTTCTCAGCGTGTGTTTGGAGATGTTCTCCCTAATGTGTTACGTGTTTCCTAGAAAAATGCATAGCAGCGGTGCTCCCTATAGGTGTTTCTTTTAAAACAGACTATTACGGTGGTGCATAATAAGTTTGTTGTACGCAGGCTTTTCGGAAATATTTATATATTGGAAAATGTTCTAGCTTGAAAAGTTACGTATTTTGATACGCATGAATATAGATCTGGTATTGGCATAATTGTGAAATTGCATAAGCATGTGATGACTGGCGGATGAGGATTTGTTTTGTGCTCTGAAATGTTTATGACTTGAATCTGTTATCATGGCCGGGCAAATTGCCCTTTGATTTGTAAATACATATGAAAACCTCATTCAAATCAGGGTTAAAGTTTGTTGAAAATCAAGTAAACGGACGCGTTAGCGGATTGAACTTTATGTGGCTAGTCCCCCGTATTAGGGCCTCTTCCGATGACGTGGACGGGTTTTTGATTCTGAGGGTGGATCCACTTTAACAGGGGCGTAGACCGCGGAGGGTGTGGCCCAATCGGTCTACGTGGACACCGCATCATGCTCTGAGGTGGGGTTTGACCGTCTAGTGGAGAGTCAGGAGGGGCTCGACACCGAGGTTGGTTCTAGGGCAGACCTGGTAGGTGGCTCAGAAGTCTGTAGCTTGTTTTGACCAGTAATGTAGGAGTGCGGTTGTTTGTAATCAAGCGCTCGTATGTTGTTTGGTGGGTATTGACTACGAGATGCCGGAACTTAGTTTCGATGGCCTCGTTTTAGGGATCTGGACTTTGTCTTTGGAGCTCATAATTTAGTGCCAAGGGGCACGCATATGCCCTACTCAGCCGCAGTTGATCTAGTGGCAGGGTTGGGGGCATCACAAAGGCAAAAGAAAGTAAGGCTATATAGAATAATGAAGTAGAACAAATTCTTGTAAAACTTAGAGGTCAAGATAGAACTAAGAAATGTAATTTCCGTTTAAATTAAACGGTGAGGAAGATGTTAGCAGAGCACATTGAAAATTATTTGTAAGAGAAGGAAGATACAATAATCAAATTGATGTCTATCATTAGGGTCACTCTTAGGTTGTACGGCTTACACAGGAGGAGTTCAAATTGACCGAGCTATTGAGTGGGTGTCAGGTAGTACCTCGTTTTATAATAGTAAATCTGCGAGAAAATAATCCCGATATTGTTGCGAGACATGTTGAGGATGATTTCATTGCTGACAGGACGCAGAAAAAAAATAAAATAAATATAAGTCGAGCGTACTATTTTAACTAGACAATCTGTTAAAGCTCGAACAAAATGGTTTCTTTAGATTTATTTTATTTAAATTTACTTAGTCTTCTTTTTGTATTTTCTTGTAGCAAAGGTTATCTGCCGCCTTATGTATTTTATTCTTATCGAATAAAATCTTGGAGCTTTGCTATTAAAAACAACATATATGTATATATATACGAAAACTTGAAGATTAAATATTCTTTGCCAGAAAGGGGAAGAGAGGAGCCTTAAAAATGCGTGAATAGAACTGGATTATTGAATTAAATGACTCACGTGTTAGCATATCAAATACCATGTCTTATTGATAAATTCCAACTCATATGATATCAAAACAACCCCTACATTCTCTATATGGATCTAAGACTCAAAGGAGTTTAATTAAGAACATTGGTGGCCACCCTAAGGCTGAAGAAGCCTTAGAATTTCGGTTAAATTTCCATTCTGGACCTCAAACATTTTAGTCCAACTCAAAATTAGCTTGATACTCTATTTTTAATATAGTTATTTCTTGGCTTCTTTTAAATAAAAGAATTAATGAATAACCAAATACCACTAATCCAATATGTGGTAAAGCCTTTGGCTTCTTATTTAATTAAATAATTTGGCCAATTTTATCTAATAAATACAATGCACTATTAAGTAAACAACTTTTGTTTCTTCTCAAGTCCTTTATTATTGTATTGTGACAATTAAGTTGCCCAACATTTATTAAATCACCTTTTTAAAGTATGACTTTCTACCGAAAGTGCATTTTAATAATATATTACATTCACTACGCATATTACTGATTTGGAATCGTATTGATCTTTAAAAAATATTAAAATGAGATCGTACAAGTATGTGCATGAAGAATTATTAGTTAAAAATACATAACTTGAATTAATTATAATTTTTTTCAAAAAGTTGACTTTAATGTTTTGTTAGTTTTACTACGTGATGCGTGATCATTTCGTAAAGATAATCTAACCGATTATTGATAAATAAGTGTACATATATGGGCAATAGAACGTAAGGCAATTAAACACATAATTTAGTCTGTATGTATATATATGTGTGTGTTTTTATAACACTTTAAAACTAGTTCATTAAAAAAACAAAAAAATAGAAAACAAAGTTATCGAAAATCACGTAAGACAAGACAGTCAAACAAATGAGAAATTGATCATTTTTTTTCATACAAAAAAGAACAGGAATTAAAAACTCATGATTAATTAAATAGTACTTAAATTTAAACTATAATCTTGTTACAAATTGACGTTAAAAGAAACCTATTATTGAAGAAGGTCACTTTTGAACCTATTATTCAAGGTCATAAGAGAAAAAATAGTCAATTTCTAACTTATTCGGTAATTGATTCTAGCTAAAAATGGAACTAAAGAACGAAGAAGGAAATATTGTGGTAACCTTCTAAAACTGAACTAATTCACTTACATCATGGATGGTGAGTGCATGCACCATTATCTTCATATATAAATAACTTAACAATTAGTATATTTAAAGGGTTAGTCAAATATATATTATAAAAGTTATTAATTTTATAAAAAGGTCAATGTACGCATTAGTATTTAATTAAATAGAAATATTAAAATTCTTGAAAGTGTGTCAATTTAGATATTTAGAAATATTCCTTATTAAAATGATCAATTCAAAAATAAAAAGAAATTGTTGGAATATATTTTAACATTTTTCATTACATAAAAAAATTATATTATATATTGTAGTTCATCTTTATATTATAGTAGTTCATTGCATAAAAATTATATTATATAAAACTTGAAAAGTCGTGGTTGAACAAAAAACATAAGTTATTTTAAAAATTAAATCATATTCTTTATTAAAATTATGTTAATAACTAATTTTGAATCTTGTATTAGTCTTTAAAAAATTATTTTGGGAGTGTGCATATACGTTCATGCATTTTTATTTACGTATAAAAAATAAATTAGTTTAATAACTTATATTTCTTTTGAAGTAAGTAGACTTTGTATGATTTCCAGTACATGTGCATGGTCATTTCGTGAAAAGAAATACAATCAACTAATGTTAAAGATATTTATATACACGATTGATGTATAATTATACATCAATTAATAAGCTATATTAATTACATGCTTTTAGTTTATATGTGTCATTAATATAAATTTAATTCAATTTATTAAACAACACTATAAATTAAAAAGAAAAGTTATTCTGGAAGGTTAGAGAGATATAGTACAAGAAAAAAGAAGACCAAAGAAAGTATCTTCATACCTTAAGAGCATGCTTAACATGGCTACTGTCTAAAAATTGGTTGCGCGAGTAGTGTGTTGTTGCTCTGTTCATCTTCTGTATGTTCTGTAGGCCAATTGGGCTAGTGTTGCATTTTCTCTTCTCAACCCATGTTCTTTAATCTCTGTGATTAGTTGGACTGAGCCTCACAACCCAATAAGAAACATGTATGTTTAATTCTAGATGCCGAGCGGGCCGAGCTGGTAAACAGTCCAATCTTATTGAGTCTTCCCATGTGACTTAGTTGTTGCTTCTTTGAAAAGGTCTTCCAGATAATAGGATGTTTTAGTTACTAAACGATCCTTCCACATGACTATTCTGTTTGAATAAGTCTACCATAGAAACTATATAAATACTCTTATCCTTTCTTGTTGCTAACAGAGGAGACGTGACTATTTATTCTGTGTGAAGCCTTCTTCTTTTCTCTCATCTTTAGATTCATTTGGTTTATTATTTCTGCAGATTCTTGTTTCTGTCCGTTCTCTGTGAATTCTTCTGTTACTGCCGCCGTTAGCCACCATTTCTGGTTGACCATGAGCTTTGGTAGTTTGTGAAGTAGAGAACTGAAAGTGAGGTATTAGATTGTTGTTGTGTGAGGTTATCCATTGTTAAGAGTTTGATTGAGATTCTGACATAGAGAGAAAAGCCGGTCGGTCTTCGGGTTTTTCTCATTCTCATCCGTTTTGATCGTTCGAATATCTCTGTTCCCTTCTTTTACAGAAATCAGTCGTCTATTTTCTTCTATGTTGGCGTCTGTTTTTTATAACCGAACATCTAGTTTTTGTTTCGGTCCTCCGATTTTGTCTTGTGGAAAAAATTGGACGTGCGATTTTCGCCAGTTTTATTCTATTTTGTTTATCTATTTTGCAGGTATTTAAAGAAGGAACGGAAGTCTGTTTTTCAGACTTCTCATCCATTTTTGAAGAGCTTTGATTAAGAGTTGTTATCCGGTTCAATCATAGAGTTTTTGTAATAGATTAGTAATTTCTTGTTCTTCCACTCTTTTGCTGTTGTAATAGTTTTCTATAGAACTTTTATGTTAATGTAACAGGGCTGATCACCAGAGCAACTATTCTTAATAGTGGTATCAGAGCTTAGGCTCTTCCCAGCAGTAGTATTAGAGCCAGAAAGAAATTAGATCTTTCTGGTGTTTGTTACATTCCACCAGTAATGCAAACGTCATCCGAAACCTCCCAGGTTACTTTCCAGACTCATGGGAACTGTTGAGTTCCGTGAATCTCGTATAGGTCACTGTAACTGTTTTTCTTTCATTTCTTTTAAAGTTTATTGCCCTGATATATACATATTATGTTGCTTGTATCTCTGATTATGGACCAATTTTTTTGTGATTTCTGTTTTTCTGTGAAAAACCAAAACCCAAGTCTGGCTTAAGTCCTATTGAGACTTCAAGTATCTGTGTCTTGGTGTTTTTTTTTCTTAATCTATTGTGAAAATTTTTTATTATCTGTGATCGTTGAGATTGTTCTTTTGTCTGTTTGGGGGCTGTTGCTCAGCCTGTGATTATCTATATTGTTTCTCTATTGGTCATCTGTTTTGTGGCTGTTGCTCAACCTTTATTATCTGATTGATCTATTTTGAGTTTATTATTTGCATATTGCTTGTTTTTCTTGCTTTATTATTTTTTTGATCTGTGTTTGTGACAAAATTTTTTCTTAAATATTTTATTTTTCATACATTACTCTTATTTGCCACTGTTTAACATGTCTGTTCCAAAACTTGAAACAGAGAAGTTCGATGGCAAATCTGATTTTGTAATGTGGCGCAGAAAAATTAGCCCAAAACAAGATTGCACCCGCTAGTTCCACTCCTAACAAGTATTCGAAATCTTGGGTAAGATAAATATTAGCTGAAAAACTTGGTGATGCACATAGCTGTCTCACCGTGCATTTGAAAGATAATATTTTAAGAGAAATAAATGAAACTGACAATGCTTATAAAATCTGGACAAAACTTGAAAAACTTTACTTGTGAAAGTCTTTATCAAACAAAACCTATTTAAAGGAACAACCTTTGGCTTCAAAATGTGCGGCTCGAAATTCCTTTCTGAAAACATGGATGATTTAAACAAAATTGTTTTAGAGCTCCAAATGTTGGAGAAAACATTTCTAATGAAAACATTGTTGTTGTTTTGTTGAATGCTTTGCCTGAATCTTATAATGATGTGAAATCTGCTATCAAGTATGGTAGAGGTAACTTCACTCTTTCCAATGTGAAAAACGCTTTGAAATCAAAATATTTAGATTTGCGAAAAGAAAATAAAACAAACAGAAATAATCTTTTCGTGCGAGGAAGGGTTGACCGGAGAGAACCTTCTAGTCATCGCTCTAAAAGTAAAGGGAGGTATGAATCTCGAGATAAGAATGGAGTGAAGTGTTTTTACTGTGGCAAAGATGGTCATATGAAAAAAATTGTTTTAAACAAATCAAAGATGAAAAATTACGTAAACAAGGTAATGGGAAGGATAAAACTGACAGAACGCACGATTTCGAGCTAGATGGTAATTCTATGCTTTCTGAAGTTTTATGTGTTTCCCCTTCCCTATCTACCTCTGATATGTGGATTCTTGATTCTGGTTGTACTTTTTATATGACACCCAACAAACATTGGTTTTCTGACTTTAAATCCTTTGATCATGGAAAAGTTTTTACCGGAAACAATCAGGTTTGTGATGTCAAGGGAATCGGAAATGTTTTTATAAAAATGCATGATGGTATGACTAGAAAACTGACTGAGTAAAGGTATGTAACTGACCTTAGACGGAATTTAATCTCCCTTCGTTTTCTTCACTCAAAAGGATATTATTATAAATCTAAAATTGGAATTTTACGTGTTTGTAAAGGATCTCTAGCTATGCTTAAAGATTTTAAGAAAGATAGTTTGTACACCTTACTTGGTAAAACTATTTGTGAATCATCTGTATTATTTTCTAAAACTGTTTCTGATAAAACCATGTTGTGGCATCATCGGATTGGCCACATTAGTGAAAAAGGTTTGCATTACTTACACGAACAAAATATTGTAAACGGCGATGAAATCACTTCTTTAGATTTTTGTCATCATTGTGTTCTTGGCAAACAACATAAAGTCAGTTTTTCTGCAGGCACACAAAAATCCACTGCTGTGCTTGATTATGTGCACTGTAATCTTTGGGATCTGAAAAGGTACCCACTTTTGGTGGCGATGTTTATTTCTTTTCTATTGTTGATGATTTTTCTCGGCATGTTTGGGTGCATCTTTTGAAAACCAGAGATCAAAGTCTTCAAAAGTTTAATGAAGGGAAACGTTTTGCCGAAAACGAACCGGAAATAAGCTAAAGGTTTTAAGAAAAGATAACAATTTGGAATTTTGTTACAAAAAGTTTAATGATTTGTGTGCTTTGCATGGCATTGTTCATCATAGAACTGTTAAGCACAACCCACAACAAAACTGGGTAGCTCAGAGGATGAACCGAACTATTATGGATAAAGTTAGATGTCTTTTGGTATCATTTGGGGTTCCTAAACCATTTTGGGGAGAGGCTGTTAGTACAGCAGTTTACCTAATAAATAGGTTTCCTTCCATAGCCATAAACTTTAAGACTCCCATAGAATTGTGGTCAAGCCAACCACCAAACCTTTCCAACTTTAGAGTGTGTGTGTGCTGTTTTTGCACATCAAAGGGAAGGGAAGTTAGACCCTATGTCTAAGAAGGGAGTGTTTATAGGCTATCCTAGTTGGTGAAGGGTTACAGAGTGTGGCTTAGAGATGAACCAGGTGTAAGGATAGTCGTGAGTAGAGACGTAGTCTTTAACGAGCTAGACATGCGTTGTCTTAGAACTGAAACTATACCCGAGAGTTCTTTTGGTACACCCGTAGTTGAGAACATTCCTATGGAGGTAGAGGTCACCTCTGAACCTTCTCATGAGCACACACTAGAACCTAAGCTAGAAATAGAAACCAATCAGGAGTCTAGTGTTCCTGAACCCGACGAGCCAATTTTAGATAATTTTGATGATGACGAGGATAATCCAGAAGCACAAGAATAAGGCCTAAGAGGTTACCAACTATCGAGGGATAGGGTTAGAAGAGAGATAAGGAAACCTTCTAGGTATAGTTAATCATACATTGTCTCTTATACTTTTGCTGTTGCATCCTTTGTTGAAGAGAAAGAACCTGTTTGTTTTTCTGATGTTTTAAAGAGTCCAAATCACTCTTTGTGGATGCATGCTATGGAAAAAGAAATATCTTCTTTGCATAAGAACAAAACTCGGATGCTTGTGCCTAAACCACCTAAAAAAATGATTGATTGTAAATGGATTTTCAAAGTTAAAGAACCTGAATCTGTTAATGAACCTCCAAGGTTCCAGGCAAGATTTGTTGCAAAAGGTTTTTCTCAAGTTGAAGGTATTGATTTCAATGAGATCTTTTCTCCTGTTGTTAAGTATAAAACTATTAAAATTATGCTTGCTGTTGTTATCTTCTTTGATCTTGAGCTTGAACAGTTTGATGTTAAAACTGTCTTTTTGCATGGTGAACTTGATGAAACCATTTACATGCACCAATCACCTGGTTTTGAGGTGAAAGGTAAGGAGCATATGTCTTGTCTGTTGAAGAAGTCCTTGTATGGGCTTAAACAATCACCTAGACAATGGTATAAAATGTTTGACTCTTTTATGTTTAAAACTGGTTTTGTTAAAAGTAATTATGATAATTGCTTATATTTTTCTGGTGATACTGTTGATAATGCCATCTATTTTCTTCTTTATGTGGATGATATGCTTATTACCTGCAAGCATATACATAAGATTTTGCATTTGAAATCTTTGTTGAAATCAGAGTTTGAGATGAAGGATCTTGGATCTGCCTCTAGAATTCTAGGCATGAACATTTAGGGTTAGAGCTAACCGTTCTTTGTTTATATCCTAAAAGTCCTTGCAGAAAATTGTTTCAAAATTTTCTATGAATTTGTGTAAGCTTGTTTGTACCCTTCTTGGAAACCATTTTCAGCTTTCTTCTAAAACCTATCCCAAAACTGAAAATGAGAAGAAAGATATGGCCAACATCCCTTATAGAATGGCTATAGGATCTGTCATGTATTCCATGATTTCTACCCGTCCTGATATTTCTTTTTTCATAAGCCTTTAAAGCCATTTTATGTCTAATCCAGGTAGGGATCATTGGGCTGCATTGGCCGCTCTTAAGTGGCTATTGAGGTACATTAATAGGATGATTGATAGAGGCATGCATTATCATAACTGGCCTGAACATTTTGAGTTTGTTGGTTATGTTGACTCTGATTTTAAAGGTGATAGAGAAGGTAGAAAGTCTATTACTTCTTATTTCTTTACCTTTGCAGGCAATTCTGCTTCTTGGAAATCACAGCTGCAGCCTGTAGTCGCCCTTTCGACTACGGTTGCTGAATATACTGCCGCCACAGAGGCAATTAAAGAAGCCATCTGGCTTCAGGAGCTTTTATCTGAACTGCATCTTTTACATTCTAAAGCCGTCATATTTACTGATAGTTAGAGTTTTCTTCATCTATGTAAAAATCTTGTTTATCATGAAAGGACTAAACATATAGTTTTTAAGTATCATTTCATTCGTGAAAAGGTTTCAAATGGTATTGTTAATATAGATAAAATTAGTACTAAAAGTAATCTTGCTGATTTTGGTACTAAAGTAGTGACAATTGACAAGTTTGTTTTGTGTGGAGACCTTCTACATATTGATGTAGGTTGATTGCTTCAGTTGAGAAGTCTACTAAAATGTGTTCAAGGTGGAGCTTGTAGCCCAATTGGGCCAGTGTTCGTACATTTTCTCTTCTCAGCCCATGTTCTTTAATCCCTGTGATGAGTTGGAGTGAGCCTCACAATGGGATATGTGTATGTTTAATTCAAGATGCCGGGCTCGTAAACAATCCAATCTTCTTGAGCCTTCCCAAGTGACTTGGTTGTTGCTTCTTTGGATATTCTGTTATTGAACGATCCTTCCACATGACTATTCTGTTGTTTGAATAAGTCTACTATAAAAACTCTATAAATACTCTTATCCTTTCTTGTTGCTAATAGATTTGACGTGACTGTTTATCCTGTGTGAAGCTTTCTTCTTTTCCCTCTTCTTCTTCTTTGCACATTCTTGTTTCTGTCTGTTCTCTGCGAATTCTTCTGTTGCTTCCATCGTTAGTCACCATTTCTGGTTGACCACGAGCTTTGGTAGTTTGTGAAGGAGAGAACCGAAAGTGAGAGATTAGATTGTTGTTGTGTGAGGCTCATCCATTGCTGAGGGTTTGATCGAGATTCTGACGTATAGCGAAAAACTGGTCGTCCGATTTTTCTCCTTCTCGTTCGTTTTGATCGTCCGAATATCTCTGTTTCCTTCTTTCATAGAAATCGATGGTCTATTTTCTTGTGTGTTGGCGTTCGTTTTTCATAACCGGACGTCCAGTTTAGGTTTCAATCATTCAGTTTTGTCTTGTGGTTCGATTTTTGCCAGGCTCATCCTGTTTTGTTTATCTGTTTTGCAAGTATTTAAAGAAGAAACAGAAGTTTGTTTTTTAGACTTCTCATTCATTTTTGAAGAGTTTTGATTAAGAGTTGTTATCCGGTTCCATGATCCGGTTTTTTAATAGATTAGTTATTTCTTGCTCTTCCGCTCTTTTGCTTTTGTAATAGTTTTCTACAGAGGTTTTATGTTAATGTAACAGGGTTGATCACCAGAGCAACTATTCTTAAAGTAGTATCAGAGCTTAGGCTCTTCCTAGCACGTTCTAAATGACTATCCAACAAGTTTTCTACTTCTTGTCGTATTACACACTTCTGAGGCCTTCTGGAGTATTGTGAGAAGCACACAAGAATCTCGGCAAAAGAGAAACGAAAAAAAAAGAAGAAAAGAGAGTAGTTTATGAGAAAAACTTGAAGAACCAGTGTTCTTTTCTGAAATATTTTTTTCCAGAAAGGGAAAAAGAGGAGGCTCAAGAAAACGTGTGATGAGAGAGAATGAATGAATGAAATGAGTGTTAGGTGTTAGGCGATTAGCAACTATGAGATATGGATAAATTCCAACTCATATGATATCATAACTACCCCCTACATTTCTCCATCCAACTAATACTCAAAGGAGTCTAATTAAGAACATGAGTGGCCACTCTAAGGCTAAAAAACCCTCAGGGTTCCGGCCCCAACTCTATAATCGGCTAGTTGTCAAGTTATTATTTCTGAGCTTGGCTTCATATTTAATTAAATATCTTGGCTAATTTAAATAACCCTTATTTCTTCTCAAGTACTTTTATTGTTGTGTTGTGACAATTAACTCGCCCAACTTTCAATAAATCTTTATTAAATTATAATTTTTTTTACCAAAAATGAACTTTGATAATGTATTACTTTCACTATATATATATATATATATTACTTATATGGAATGGTATTAATCTTTAAAACATTTATTATGAGATTGTGCATATTATTTACATGAAGAGTTATTACTTAAAAGTATATCAATTGAATTAATTATAATTTTTTTCAGAAAGTAGACATGAATGATGTATTACTTTCTCTACATGGGGCATTCTCATTTCCTAAAGCTAATCTAACGAATTAATGCTAAATAGGTTTGCAAGCACCCGTGATAGACAGTTATATATCAATCAAAAAGGCAATTAACAATTATATATAATTACAACCAATTAAGGATAAATAGGTTTATAAAAACGAGTAATAGACCATTAATTTTCTATTAATTCATAACGCAATTAAACACGTAAGTTAATATATATAGGTTTTTAAATCGATTTAAATTAGTTCATTAAAATAGTACAACAAATTGAAAAGCTAAGTTATCAAAAAATCACACAACAGAGGACAGCGAAATTAAGGAGAAAAAATATGATATATTAAATATTGTTTAAATATGAATTCTGATCTCGTCACAAATTTACCAAATTGGAAAGGAACCTATTAATGAAGAAAGTGACTTTTGAAGCTATTATAAAAGAAGGTCATAAGAGATAGAAAATTTTCCATTCCTAACTCATTCGATGAATGATTTTTACTAAAAATGGAATTAGAAAGATGAAGGAAATATTACTTATGGTTAGTAAACTTCAAAAGTTGAACACATTAATCTGCATCATGCATTGAGAGTGCATGCACCATTATTTTCATATATAAATAATTAAACCATGAGTATTTCATTATATAGAAACATAGAAATTCTTTAAAATGTGTCAATTTAGATATTTAGAAATATTCCTTATTAATGTTATGTATTGAGAAAATAAAAGAAATTGTTGGAATATATTTTGATATTTTCATTACATAAAAAAAAATTATATATAGCAGTTCATTTGGTAATAATAAAAGATAAAGAACTCGGTTGTAAGAAAAAAATAACTTATTTTAATAATTAAATCAGTTTTTAATTAGAAATGTGCTACTAACTAATTTGGAATCGTATTAATCTTTAAGGAATTACTTTGAGATCGTGCATATACCTACGTGCAACGTTATTTACTTTTTAAAAAAATAAATTAGTTTAATAAATTATAACTTTTTCGAAGCAAATTGACTTTGTATTATTTTCAGTACATATGCGTACATATGCATGACCATTTTGTAAGAAAAAAAATCTAATCAATTAAGGTTACATATATTTATATACAAGAATGATGTATAATTATACATCAATTCATAAGGTGTATTTGACACATGCTTTAAGTCTATATATGTCATTGTAATAATTTTAAATCAGTTTATTAAATAAAACTAAAAGTTAAAAAGTAAAGTTATTCTTGAAGGTTACATGACACACTGAAAACAAAGGAAAGCTAAAGAAAGGATCTTTATATCTTTGGAGCATTCTTTACACATTTGTTGTTCGAAAATTGGTTATGCGGGTTGTGTGGTCTTATTGCTCAGTTCTGCTTCTGGTCTAAATAATGCAGTGGATGTGGCTGTCCGGCAAGCCTTCTAATTCTTCTCGGTAATCTTATAGGATTCTAAGGCCTTTAGGAGTATCCTTGGAAGTACAAAGGAATCTCTGGTGAAAGAGAAACAAAAACAAGAGAAAAAAAGAGAATAGTCTTTGAGAAAAACTCGAAGAACTTGTTCTTCCTTTTTCAAAAATTTTTTGCCAAAAGGGTACGAGAGAAGGACGGAAAAAACATTTGAATAGGGGAGAATGACTTAATGAAATGAGTCTTGGTTTTAGCAGATCAACTACTAGGAGTTCCAAACAAATTCCAACTCATATGTGAGCATAACAACCCTGATATGACCATGGTTATGCATGAATACTTGGAAGATTCAAGTCCAAGAGTTAGAGTTAGAAGATTGGCCTAAATGGAGGAAAGATGGAATTTTTCGAACCAGTTTTGGAAGAACTCCATTTTAGGCCATTTAAAGAATTCAAATCAACAAGTGACTTTCATGAAGATTATAGAAAACTTCTTGTGGTTTCTAGAATGGTATTGGCTCATTCGTATATGAGTTCATTTGGATATCTTATGATAAGTCTTAAACCGAACATTCTACGTTCAATTGTCAAGAAACCATATTTTGGTAAAATGGCCATACCTTGAGTTATAGGAGTCCAATTAAGGTGATACAAGATTCTTTGGAACTATAAGAGAAAGCTCTACAACCTTGTTAAAGACACCAAGAGTCATTTTGAATCTTTAAGAGGTAAAACAAGACGAAACATAGCCTACTGTGGGTAGCGGGTTGTCCCTACCACCCACGGTATGGTAATATCCAACAACCAATCCCTTCACAACAACCTACTATATGGATGGTAGGTCTTGGCTGGGAGGCTCATTTTGTGATCTTTTAGAGTATTTTGACTTCTTAACTTGGTTTCCTAACATTTTGACTTGTAATTAAGTGGCATGAGATACTCATTCACTTTCTTTAAGCTAGTTTAGAAGCTAGGGCTGGAATTAATTACCAAGGGGGGCCTATATATACTTTTTTTCAATCCATTTGAAGGCAATGAATGATGAATGAAATATATTGAGGTTTTAGAGAGAAAACTAGGATTCCTAGTATTTCTTCATCTTCCTTGTATATTAGGTGTGCTAATTTCTAAATTAGGCAAGATAATTCTTGAATTGAATTCAGGAGTTCTTGTTCATCCCAAAATCCTACATTTCCTTGAGGTGCTAGTATTCTAGCTAGTGTTGTTTTGAATTAGATGTTCTCTTGTGAATGAGGGATAGGTGAGCATTCAACATGAACCTTGTTGATTTCTCTTCTGGATAGAGAAGTTGTTTTCCTTTTCTTTTCTTTTGTTCCTGCAATTTCTTCTTTTTTAGTTTTCAAATTGTGCCAAATAAAACCTTCAAAGGACCTCTTGAGGAGAGAAGATTCTTGGGCAAGATTAGACTCCAAAAAAGCCTAGAAGAGTTCATATCATATGGCATCATAGCTAATCTCTCATGAGGTGAAAATTTATGTTAGTTTCTTGTTGAATGTCACTGTACAAAAGCCTAATTTAACGAAATTGAAAAGGATTGAAATCTGGAATTTTCGGACAAAAAAGTACATATGGAACATTTGAGACGAAAAGTGTAAAAAATAAAATCCAAATTGCATGGAATTTGTCTCGTTTGAATCCTTGTTGAGTTTTCGTTCTTGGGAAAAATTTTGAGTTGATTTGGACTTTATTTGTTTTGTCAATGTGTTCAAAACTTTGAATCTAGAAATCTTGTTTGATGAAAACATGTGGATTAATCTGTCTATATCTTGTGTTATACTAAGTAAAATTGATTTAAACTTGATCTTAAATTCATCGCCTTCGAGTTTTTCATATGTCTAAATTTGTTTGACTCGATTCGAAGCTATATGCAGTGTGCTATTGTTTTTTTTAGTGATAAGGTGTCATTACGCTCTATTTTCTGGATATTTTTCATAGTACTCTTGATTTCTTGAGTTTGATTTCCAATTGTCTTTACTTTAAATTGTAGCATTTCCTTTGTTCAAAATTTGCTAAGTACTAGGCTATTCTTTGTGGGGATTGAACACTTTATTGGCTCACACTCTTGATTTGGTTTTTGAAAGTCTATGCGCTCCAAGTATTTGTGAAAATGTCTTTTAATCTTTTACTTCTTGTTATTTGGGAATTGCTTGCCTGAACTCCTCTTGGAATTGCTTAGTAACTTGGAAGTTTTAGATGCTATTAGCAACTCTAGTAGGTGAGGAATAAAAAGAGGCAAGAGGGTGAGACTTGTTTTTTTTTTTACAAAAGCCATAGAGAGCGAGTGGCAAACATGAAGGTTGAGCGAATCAAAGTTGAGAGATACGCTTAGGGTGTGGTGAGATCCTTTTTTACAATCACGTATTATCCATTTTGTAGGCTTTAAAGTTATAATAATGTATGAGAGGAAGAACAATCGAACAGAACATGAGAAATACTATGATGGCTCTAATCATTGTGCCCATACTCATGAATGATATAACCTTGTTGCTTATGGTGAGAACGATCGTGATGAAAGATGGAGGTATTTAAGAAGTATGAATTCTTTTATAGGAATAGAAGCTATGGAAATGAATCTATGCTTGAAAGAGGGCTAATGACTAGGAGTGACATTGTTGATAGAGATATGGATAGGAAGAATGGTGATGAAGACTTGGTCTTAAAACTTGATGGATATGGAGGTTCATTGGTTTCCATGAGGAATCTTGATTCTCAATGCCTTAAAGAAGTGTCTATTCATCAACGGGGAGATCATTCCACACAAGATGCCACATCGCCAAGAAAGCTTGTCACACCATTATTGATGGAGAAAGTGGTACAAACTTAGTTAGTGCCTACCTTGTGGAGAACTTGAGCTTACCTACCATGGGGCGTCCTAAGCCCTGTCTCTTAAGTACTTAAATGGTCGTGAAGATGTATGTGTTACTAGGAAATTATGTGTGTCATTTTCTGTTGGGAGATATATAATGAGATTCTTTGTGATGTTACTCCAATGCAATTGAGCCACTTAATATTTGGAAAACCATGAATAGAACAAGGAATGCTTCCTATGATGACTTCAAGAAGACATACTCCATTGAAAGGGATGGTCTTAAATGTATCCTTAAACCTCTCTATACTACTCAAGTGATTGAAGATCTAAAGAAATTGAAAGATAGAATGGAAAGAGAACAAGAACAACCAAAGGGGTATTGAGATAGTGATTTGTGGGAAGGAAGAAAAGCAAACATCCAATGGTGTTCTTAGTAATTTCTTGTGCAAAGATGATGAAGAAGAAGGGAATTCAAAGGGCAAAGGAGTGAAATTTTAGAAAATAATGAGAGATGTGTGGAAAGATAAGCATTGAAAGAAAAGAGAGAATAGTTGAGATATTAAGTACTTTTGAGCCTATCTCTATTCTTTCAAGAGAGAGTGAGGAAGATGAGTGCTCAAAATAAAAAAAGAGAAGTTTTAGAAAAGTGATCAAGTAAAAGAAAATGAGAGCCTCATGGTAAAACAAGAGAGCTATAAAGAAGAACAACAAGAAAAAGAGATAGTGGCAATTGAAAAGAGTGAGGAAATGAACTTTCTTACAAACAAAAGCAACTTTTTCATTGTATTCTTTATGAGTGCAGAAATTTTTTATGCAAAATATGGAGAAAAAAGGAGAGTTGCACTACTACACGTACGACATAATAGTCGTCCTTCCTCCTACTTCATACTCATGTTTTGATCACTTACTTAAAGATACTAAATCTTGCTTTTTTATACTTGATGTTGATAGAAATTCTCTCCAACATGCTAGAACCATAACATTAATGAGGGGAAGAAGACACACCATATAGTTCAAAGGCCAAGGCGAGAGCGGTGGAAGAAAACTATTCTAATACTATGGAAATTCCTCAATGAGTTTCTTCAAACTTATTTCTCTTTTACCTTGTGTTTTCCTTTAAAGAGTTGGAATTATGCTTAAATGGTTGTCTTTCTTGAGTTTGACCTTCCATGTTCTATCTTTTATTCTTCCTTCATTCCTTATTGTTGCTATGAGGAAACTAAGTTGCTTTCCTGTGGTGACATGGGACAAAACGGTCAAATGTTTAATTGTTAATGTGACACATCAAATTGGTAATCTATATAGAAATCGATGCTTGCTGGGTAATGACTTGTCTCATGATGACCTTTTCTTTGTTTTCAATGATGTTAGGTCTTGGATTCTTTTTGACTCATTAGGGGATGCTATCATCATACTATTGGCTTTCTTGAAAACAATTCTATGGTTTCGATGATTCTTTGATTTCTTTACTTGGTGATCTTTCTAATAAGTTTCAAGAATGGAATTAGAAAATATTGAGAAATGTGAGGAAAAAATAAGTCATGAAAGAAAAGAAAGAGTGGAAGAAAAAGAGAGAAGAAGTGAAAAAAACTTGTTTCTATGATTCCATCTCTTTTTTGTTTAAAGAATTCGGAAGTGATGATAGTGAGGAAGCAACAAGAGAGTGTGAGTACTTAATTGAAAGGCATGAGAATTCAAAACAAAGGTAAGTTAAAATATAGGAAATGAGTGAGAGCTTAGTTGTTATTTGTTCGTCAATGAACTCACTCCCAAGTGAGGATGTGAACTTGATTTCTAACCAAGATAACCGTTTCCTTGTTTTGTGTTCTCAATGTGTGCAGAATTTTGAATCTCTAAACATTGAGAGTGAAAGGAATTTGGACTACAACCACACAAATTCAATAAGCTTCTTCCCTACTACTCCTTGTTATTGTTTTGACTTCTTATCTAAAGAAATTGAATTGTGCTCTTTTGCTTCCAAATGTAACAGGGAAATTCTTCAACAACTTTGCTATTCATGGATCAGTGGAAATAATTGAGCATTTTGAATATGTATTGCCTTCTCTTGATACTCATGTGAATAATCTTGTTGAGCATACTTCTGTGAACAAACCTTTGTTGATTGTGAATGGCTTACTTGGAAATTCGTTTCAGTGGCACAAATTCCTCATCGTGGAGAAATCCTTTAAAACATTGTTTGAATATGCATTTGGCTTCAAATTCTTTCATTTTCATTGAAATGATTTCTTATTGTTGAAGACTTTTGAAAACCAAATGGAGGCTTGTTTTAAAGTGAGTAAAACTAATCTTTGTGAACTTTTGGGAACTATTGTTGCAAGCAATGTTTTATAACCCATTTGGACGGAGTTTGTGGGAAGAAGTCCTTACTACCATTTTCCTTTCAAGGAGTTATTGTTGACATTGTTTATTGCACTTGCTAATTTTTTGGAGAACTCTTTTTCTATGTTTTTGAAACTTGGATTTGATGGAACGTTGTTCAATCATCCACCATTTAAAGAGTTCTTACGGAATATGGGTGTTAAAGAAAAAGGAACATAATTTTGGAACTTTGGAAACTCTGTGTCTAGTTTTCACCACCTCAATTTTGAAGTATTGGTGGAAATTGTGAAGTAGAAAGTGTCTTCTTCATTTTCAAATGCTTGGGAGATCCATTGGAAAGTAGCTTTTGCGTACTACTTTCTTTTGGAAAAGATACATTTCAAACTATTCGTTTTCTTAAGTTACTTTTAGAGTTTGAAACTAATGAAGGTTTCTACGTCCACTTTCTTTTTAAAGATGTTGGTAATTGTTCTTTCTCAGAAGAATTGCCAATGAAGTGGTTCCTAAGAAGCTTCATTTCAAAACTCCTTTCAAAACCTTTTGAAGGAACACTTCTTATTTTGGAATCTTAACTATTTTTAGAACTTCTTGTCTTTAGTGGAAATATCTTAAGTATTTGAGCTTCACTTAATCGTACTTCTATAGAAGTTTTGGAAGTTGATGTAGTGGAATTTGATTTACAAGATTGTTATTGTTTATCTTATGTTATCATTGAGGAAGATCTTGTAAGTTCTTGGTCGTTTGTTCTAATTAAGTGTTCTTTAAAGTGCCTTGTCTTAAACTTCTTTGTGTATATATCATTTGCATATCATAGACCTTTCAAAGAATTTATAGACACCTTGATTTCCTTATTGTTTTCATGACCAATGGACTTACATAACTAGTTCTTGAGTGCTTTAGCAATAAAGCTCATAGCATTATTCATTTGAAACATTTCATTTCTAACTTTGTCCGTCTTTTGTACATTGATGAAGGTATGAATTCAAGGACAATTTCACTTTAAAGGAGAGGTATGATATTACCATAGATGTGCATGAATGCTTGGAAGATTCAAGTCTAAGAGTTAGAGTAGAAGAATTGTCGAAATGAAAGCAAGTTTGAAATTTTGTACAAGTTTTGGAAGAACTCTATTATGGGACTTTTAGAAAACTCAAATGAACAAGTGACTTTCACAAATGTTGTAGAAGACTTATTGAGGTTTCAAGAATGGTATGGCTCACTCGTATATAAGTTTGTTTGGATATCTTATGACCAGTTTAAACTGGACATTCTACCTTCGATTGTCAAGATGACATATTTCGGTCAAATGACCATAACTTAAGTTATAGGATTCCAATTCAGGTCACTCAGGATGCATTGGAATTCTAAAAGAGCGCTCTACAATTTTGCAGAAGACATTAAGATCTATTTTGAACATTTTGGAGATAAAAAAAGGAAAAATAAATAGCCTATCGAGCTTAGCAGGATTTCCTCTAGCGCCCACAGTAAGGTGTTGTTCAAGAACCAGTCCTTTGACAACAACCTATCATCTGGATGGTAGGAGGCTCATTTTGTGATCTATTAGAGTATTTTGACTTCTTAACATGGTCTCTTAGCACCTTGACTTGTAATTAGGTGGCATAAGATGCCCATTAACTTTCTTTAATCTAGTTTAGAAGCTAGCTCTGGCATTAATCAATAAGAGGGATCTATATATACTCTTTTTCATCCCATTTGAAGACAATGAATGGTGAATGAATTGAGTTTTTGAGAGAGAAAACTAGGGTTCCTAGTATTTCTTATTTTTCCTTGTATATTATGTGTTCCAATTTGTAAATTAGGCAAGCTAATTCTTGAATTGAATTCTAGAGTTTTTGTTCATCCCTAAATCCTATAGTTCCTTGAGGTTCTAGCTTTCTAGCTAGTGATGTTTGATATTAGGTGTTCTCTTTTTAGCGAGGGATATGTGAAGATTCAACATAATCCTTGTTGATTCGTCTTCTTGATAGAGAATCCTTTTCTTTTCTTTTGTTCCTACAATTTCTTCTTCGTTATTCTACAAATTTTGCCAAATCAAGCCTTAAAAGGACCTCTTTAGGAGAGAGGATTCTTGGGCAAGATTGGACTCCAAAGAAGTCTAAAGGAGTTCATATCCTATATTCTCTCCTTCTATCTAAGAGTCAAAGGAGTCAATTTAAGAACATGGGTGGCCACCCTAAGGCTGAAGAAGATTTAGAGTTTCGGCCAAGGCTCCAATCTTAGCCTCGGACTTTTTAGTCCCACTCAAAATAGCCTGACTCTATTTTTAGTCTATTTATTTCTGGGCTTCTTTTAATTAAAAGAAATTAATTATAAACCCAATAACCACTAATCCAACATGTGGTAAAGCCTTTGAGCTTCTTATTTAACTAAAAATAGCTTGACCAATTTTATTAATAAATTCTAAGGCCCTATTAATTAAGTAACAATTAAGTCGACTACCTTTTATTAAATTACTTTATCAAATTATAATTTTCTACTGAAAATACACTTTAATAATGTATCACTTTCACTACATATATTACTAATTTGGAATCATGTTGTTCTTTAAAACATTTATTATGAGATCGTGCATATTACGTGCATGAAGAGTTATTACTTAAAAAAATATATATAACTTCAATTAATTATAATTTTTTTAGAACATAGATGTATTACTGTCACTACGTGGTGCATGATCATTTCATAAAGAAAATATAATCAATTTGTGCTAAATAAGTTTACATACACAAGTGATAGACAATTATATATCAATTCATAAGGCAATTAAACAAATAATTTAACTTCATATATATGTTTTTATAACAATATAAAAGATAGAAAAGTAAAATTATTGAAAATCACACAAGAGAAGACACCAAATGAATGAGTAATTGACCACTTCTTTTATACAAGAAAGCACAAGAATTCAAAATTTATGAGCTATTAAATATTGTTTAACTCTAAACTATGATCTTGTCACAAATTGACCACCTTTGAATGTAACCTCTTATTGAAGAAGCTCGGTTTTGAACATATAATTAAAGGTCATAAGAGAGAAAATTGTTGATTCCTAACTTATTCAGTGCATGATTTTAACTAAAAGTAGAATTGAAAAAACAAAGAAGGAAATATTACTTGTGGTGAGTAAACTTCTAAAACTAGAACAATTCATCTACATCATGCATGGAATGCATGTATCACTATTTTCATATATAAATAATTAAACAATTAGTATGTTGAAATTATTACAATTGGCATTCTCTGTCCACATTTGAGAGAAAAGATTCAATCTCTATTTCATAGCCACTGTCATCCTTTTAATGGCACATGAAGGAAAAAAGGCATTTGCCACATAAGTGATAAATACCTGCAACAATTACTATTTGTTCTTCCTGTTTGTTGATTATCAAGAATTAGGGTTGCAAAAGTAACCTACTATTGAGCTATTTAGGAAGAACGAGGTTTCTCTGGCAGTCTACTTTCGCCGCAATTACACCATCTTCCTCTTCTGTTTTGTTGATGATCTTCAATTTCTTTTGAATTCAACAAGAAGAAAATAAAAACTAAGTTTGCGTGCATAATCGATCTTATTCTTCAACTAGCTAGGGTTGTCTACAATTGTGGAGGATAAGGACAGAAGACAAAATAAATATATAGTAATTAGCTACTAGTATTCGTGACTGATTTTGTCGGTCACATTAGTTTGGACCACTTTGGCGAATGATCCACTCGGTCAAAATGTTTCTGACCCAGTTAGCGACTGAGTTGGCAATCGATCGATTTTTTAAAAAAGCAATGCCGAATTACGAATGAAATTTGTTGATCGCATCTTATTAAGGTTTCCAACCCCATATCCGTTGAAAATCGGTCTCGACCAGACCTAAAATTAGGCTGGTCACGACCTCCTCCCTCATTGCACTCCCTTCCTCAAATTTTAAAAGACACTCACCGCAAAGACCCCTCCCCTCCCCCTTCCCCCTAACACAACCACTCCCCTAAGATCAATGAGATCTGTCACCACCTCCGGAACCCTTGTAACCATCGTTGTTTCTCTCCCTCCCTCTTCTTGCCTCTTTTCTCTCTTTTCCAACAGCAAGACAATTGATGGCACCGCTATCTTGGACTAGTGATATTGCAGCCTCTACCTTAAAATCAATTTTATGCAAATTTTTTCTTCTTATTTGTGATGTATTGATTAAAATCATATAATGTTTATTAAAAAAATACGCACTTTTTGGTTTTTTAAAATTAGCACCTCTGTGTTTATCAGAAACTATGTGTTTTGTTTCTTGTTAAAAGGAAAAAGAAATGATATTTTTTTCTAATGAAGCATTAGTGAATAGTTTTGGTAAAATCTATTAAATTGTATAATTTGTTTATTCTTAAAAGTGGGGAGTTTATTGGGATTATGAGTGCTATTTGTATTAGAAACAAGAATGTATATATTAAGAATATATATGTATATAAAATGATCTTTAGGCTTAAAAGTATCAAAGGAAAAAGAAAATATTTTTCATTTGATCCTTCTACTACTAACATTATTGTAGAGAGGGGTTTTTATTAATGCTAAATATTCATGGTTAATTCCCACAATATTCTAACAAGATTTATTGATACTAAAATACACATGGTTTTTCCTTTATACTAGTAGAATTATTTAATTACCATAATATATTTTCTCGCAAGATATAACTACAGTTTTAAATGCTTCAGACTCTACTTCCATTGTAGAGTCTACAATGCAAAGCTTTATACTCCTCTGAGAAATGGCCCCTCTAGACAAAGTAAAGGCATATTCCCTAGTGTATATTTCTTCTCATCTTATCTGCTTTGAAATTAGAGTATGTGTAGCCAACCCGAATTAAGTCATCAACATTGTAAATGAGCACAAAATATCTAATTTTTTTTCAGATAGTTGAGAATTTTTTTTACAGCCTACCAATGTACTTTCCCAAAGTTTGAGGACTATCTACTAACCATGCTAACAACAAAGCAAATTTCTGACAATTTACAAAGCATGAACACTCACTTTCATGACTTGTCTTAAACCGATTTTTGTATGTTTTGTTTCATAGCTTAATCAGATACTTTACGATCTTACACTTTTGTTTATAAACTCTTTCAAAACTGATTTTGTTGATTGAACAATACACGATTGGTGATTTCTAATACTTTTGATCCCGACATATCGAAATTTGGATACCTTTCAAGTTTTGCTAAAATGATAGGTGCACTTTTATAGAGTGACAGTTTCTAGTAATAGAACCCACAAAGCAAATTGGCTAAGAAGAAGATATTGAAAACTTAGCTTTGTGTTCCGAATAAACAGTAAGAACAAATTTCATTGTTGTATCTGTTGCTATATTTGGGTCTAAAGGCCACAGAGAAAGCAAACGTATGTCCTTCGCGTATAACTTCATTGAGAAAACTTCCTGGAGAGCCTTTATCAGCCACTATTTTGAAGCTTCTTTGCTACTTCCATTTTTCTATGCCTTTAGGATTTCATTATTTTTATGATTCATGCGGATAATCCATCAAGAGAGTACAAAAATATATCCCTACTAGAAAATTCAGTTTTACAAGCGGACATTGTTCTGTTTTTTATATTACGGACCGATCATCGATGGAATGAATTTCAGTTGGTAAGTAATAAAAAGTTACCGACCAAACTAGTCGGCAACTGACCAAATTAAATTCTTATACACACACACACATACGCACACACACATATATGTATGTGTGTGTATATATATAATAAATTTCTCGATCTATCGCCTTTCAATTTGTGCCTTATTGGGAAATTTTCCTATCTGAAACCACCAATGGAGATTCTTTGGAAGGAGTTCAATATGGTGGGTTTCAAAAGTCTATTCAAAGTAGGATGGCTGGACCGAAGACATATCTTAGTCCGTTTCGATCTTGAAGAACACTACTTGCATTTATGGCTTAAAGGATCGTGCAGTTTTCACGGGTTTCCCATGCGAGTTTTTAAATGGCCTACCACTTTTCAAATGTTCATTGAGCCTTCGATTACTAAGACATGGATTGGTTTCGAGGGGTGCCCATTCATTTCTTCAACAAGAGCTCCTTGTTCTCTCCTTCAAATATTATTGGTCAGGCCCTAAACTTGATTAGCCAACAACTAGCCTTAGCAGAACGAGTGTAGCTTGGATTTATGTTGAACTTGATTTATTGAAGCCATTGCCTAGCTGCATTTGGATTGGGACTTGTTCATCTAATAGATTTTGGCAACAAATTAATTATGAAGATCTTCTCCTCTATACTATTAATTTCTTGAAGTTAGTCATCAGTCAAACAGTCGAATGAATTTTGAGGTCCTTGATTTCAATGCTTCTCCTCCTCATGTGTGTCAAGGGCTTGTTGTAGGAAGGAAAACTTCTTGGGTAGCCAAAGGTGTCATTATTTCTATTGTTTCCTCTCCTGTGCTTCATGATCAGAAACAATCACCAACAACTGTAACAGATTTACAGTTGCAACCAGTTCACAGCCACCAACTAATCTAACTTCGATTTTCTCTTCTTTGGTTGCTATCTTGTAGTAGCTTCACAACACCAAAACTCGTAAAAACAACAACATCAACTAAAGCAGTCGTAGCAAATGCAGTAGCCTCAATCTGGATAGATGAAAATTGTTACATCTTCTATGGTAGTGACACAATCTGGTATAACACATCAACAAGCAAAAGACAACATCCAACATCAAGTTGTGACACACTTGGTGTTATTTAATATGTGGAGGGTTGGGAATCAGCGGTAGTAACAGCATCATCGGACATTCAACCCCGTTTTGAGGGATAATAGCTGCTTTTAAAGTAAGTCTTATTTCAATATAAAGATCATGAGGTTGTAAACACAGAATATGATACTAGAACCTCCCTTTCTTCATTCGACGATGAGGACAACTTGGAAATTATGGAGCTAATCTACAAAATTTCACATAGGGCAGCTCCTATAAAAAACAAACATTCATTAGTCTCTGTATCGAAATAAATTACTCAAGCTATTACATCAGAAAGCTTTTTTTTAATAGCTTAAGGAATTTAGACATTCATTGTCGACTAAATTAATACTAAGCGATCCTGATAGTTGCTCTACGGATAATCTGTCTCACATCCCTCAAGTGACAAGCATCCCCATCTCATATCTTTTTGTTGATTTTAGTGACTTGCTCCGGAGGAGGACTTTACTTCTGTCACGATGCGGAAATATAAGAAAAAGTTGTTGCAAGTTGCGCGTACTATTTTGGTCAGGACATCAGCCAAAGCTAGGGCAAATAATATCTATAGCTTTATTTCTCTTTTTCTTTTGTAAAGCTGTTATAGCCCCGATTTTCTTTCTTTCTTATTAATAAAACTTAGAGCTCAGTTCCTTTGATTAATGTATATACATACATATATATAAATATGTATATATGTAGAAACATATATATTCATATATATAAAGATACATATATACTTATACATATATGTATGTATATATATACATAAATGTAAAATATACATGCATATATATGTATACATATAGATATATTTATATATATAAATATGTATATATATCTATATATATTTATGTATATATTTGTATATATATGTATACGTATATATAAATATATACATAGATATATTTATAAAAATCGGTATCCTTTTAACCTGTATTCTTTGCATGAATACTATAACCGAACCAATTGGTATCAGAGCCTATGGGTATGTGTGATATATGTGATTCATAGTTTAACATCAATTTATTAAATTCAAATGAATTTGTTAAGAAAAGATAAGCGAAAAATTAAAAATAGCCATAAACAAGAAATGAATATTCCCGATAATTTAGAAGAACTTAATAAGTGGACAATTCCTAAAATTGAATTAAAAACTGTATATCAGTTAGGAACTTTTGAGAAATTAGGTTTCAAACAAGTAGTTAAAACTACTGAGGAATCAGTCTCATTAGACAATGAAGAAATTGAAATTAAATTATTACATCATCATGATACAAATCGTTATAAAGAATTATATAAATTTATGCATATTGGATTAGTTTAAATTGCATTCAAGCCTTTAACATTAGAAGGTTTACCAGAAAGTTTTATTGCATGCCTAAGAGATGCTAGGAATTTAAACTGGAAACAATCACTAATAGGTGTCATTCAATCAAGTCTGGCACATGGACCTGTTTACTTTAATGTTTATCTTAATTTATCACTATCCTTAAGTGATATTAATATACTTGATGCATTAACATTAAATGTTAAAACACATGGATATAACTATGCTTCTGGATAAGAATTAATTTGTATATGTTATAGAATTTATTATAAACCATTATTTACATTAAATCCTAATTGTAAATTGATGGATAAACAGATTAATGAAACTGTTTTGATTGAAACTAACTTTAATAGATCAAAAATTTCTACTCGAAGAATCATTAAATGGGATGAAATCCCTATGCCTCAGCAATGGGAACTTGAAAGATCTGGTCCTATACAATCTAAAACCGAACATAATATTGATCATATTGAACAAACTCCAGAAGGAATTGTTTATATACAGATGGATAATATTTCATCAAGATTGGATAATATTCCAAGATCTAGTAACTAGATCTTATTCTGATAATTCTTTTATTTCTCCTCTAATAGAAGAAAGGGACAATATTCCCTACTGAGTTTCCACTTCACAAGTAAGTGAACGTGATGAGGATAATCATCATGTAGAAAAATTATTTAAAAACAAAGAGAATATTGTTAAAGGTGTTTATAACATTAAAGATGCGGAAATAACCGAATCCGAAATGAATTTTTCATTATGAATAAGACTAAAATAGATTTTAGCCCTGGATCTTTGGCCAGACAAAAAGTTAAAAAAGAATTTTATTTACCAAGATGGGAACCATTTAGAAAGTGGTTTTTCCCAAATTTTACTGATGAATTCAGAAGTTATATTTCTGATGACTTTTATAAATTTTTATCCCAGCATAATATTTTATTTCCTTTTGTTCCATGGTTTATGTCCAATTACATTGAACCTTATATTTCTGTGTTAGAAAGGGATTATAAGCTTTTGAATGGTCATATAATAAAAGGAATATTTCCTCCTCAACAATCATTTTATATGGAAAAAGAAAATAATATAGTAAGCTTTACAGCATTATCAAAATTATTTGAAGATGATACATTAACTATTACTGTAAAACAAATAAATAAAATAATAGAACAACAAAATTATACAAATATTTATTTAAATGTTCTAGGAGAACAGATTATATCCCTTCATAAGAGAATTGATATATTAATACAAAAGCTAGAAAAATCTGATATAAATGCCTCAGGAAAAATAGAACTTATAGCAACTCCAACACTTCAACCTTCACCTGAAATAAAAAATTATAAATTGAAAACAATGTCAGATCTAGAAATGTTAATAGACAATAAATTTAAACGGTTAAATATCAATACACTAGAAAATGAATTTTCTGAAAAATTAGAAGAAAATAAGGACTATAAATCAGTTATAAATGATGAAATTAATAAATTAAATAAATTTACAGATAGACCAACTCAAAGAATACATTATTATAATAGATCATCTCCTGTAGATATTCTGCATGAAGAACAGGAATACATAGTAATAATAGTTATAATGGAAAATGCATTTATGAATGGAATTTAGATGGTTATACAAAAAAAAAAAAATTTATAATTTGGCAAATAGAATGTTGATGTATAGTACTATAAGTAAAACTATTGTAATATTGATAGTAATATAGCAAAAATGATAGTTGCAGGATTCACTGGACAATTAAAAGCTTGATGGCATAATTATTTATCTCCACAAAATAAAGAAGAAATTTTTAAAAATATAAAACAAGAAGGAAATCAAATAACAGAAAATTCAGTTTATACATTGATAGTTACCATATTAGAACATTTTACGGGAAGAATATCTTATAATAGTGAAAATATTCGTACTTTATTACAAAATTTAAGATGTAAGACACTATCTGATTTTAGATGGTATAAAGATGCTTTTCTTAATAGAGTAATGGAATTGCCAGAAAGTAATAGTACCCATTGGAAGTCAAAATTCATCGATGGACTACTTAATTTATTTGCAGAAAGAGTAAAGAAAGCTCTTAGGAAAGATAGGATGGCCATTCTCTATGAAATTATACCTATGGGAATTTAATAGGCACTTGTGTACAAGAGGGTATAGCCCTATGTAATGAAATAAAATTGAATCAACAAATTAAAAGACAAAGATTAACTGAAAGAAGACAACTAGGCCAATTTTGTAGTCAATTTGGGATGGACATTCCATCAGAAAGAAAATTAATAAGAAGCTATAGAAAAGATGATAAATATCTAAAAAAGAAAAAGAGAAAATATTCTCAAGAAAAATTAAATAAAAAATTAAAAAGAAAAGGTGATAGATTAAAAAAAAGAAAAGACAAAAGTAATATTGTGTGTTATAGATGTAAGCAAATAGGACATTATGCTAATAAATGTAAAATGAAGAAGAAAATTAATAGTTTAGATATTAGTCAAGAAATAAAAGATTCTTTAGAAAAATTATTTCTAGAATCAGAAAATTCTGAAAGTATTAGTTCAGACTCAGAAATAGATCAGATAAATAATACTTCTGATGATTCTGATAATAATGCATGTTGTATTCCTTGCAAAAAAGAATTTAGTTCGGATAAAGATAATAATGAAAATGATTATTATAAGATCATATCTCAATTTAGAGAATCAGATATAAATGTTTTAAGTAATAATAACATATTAGAAAATTCTTGAAATCAATAAAAGACTAAGAATTAAGGTAAAAAATAATCGAACAAATAGATGATATTCCATCTTCTAGTAATGATAAAGCGGAATTAGAATTAATAGTAAATAATAATCGTTATACAATGTGAGAAGTTTATAAAATGATGAAAGAAAAGAACAATAATTCACAAAAATCACCTAGTACAACAAATGATTTATATGAAGAAATTAATAATCATAAAAATGAAATTAAATTGTTAAAACAATTTAATAAAAATTTAGACATTAGAATTTCTAACTTAGAAATAAATAGGGAAACTACTTTAATAAAACCAAATACAGTTCATCATATTGGGGAAGAAAATTTTCTCTCGGTTTTGGATATAATAACATCTTTTAAGTTTTATGTTAAAATAATATTATTAATAAATCATGATGAAATAATGGAATTAACTGCATTAATAGACACAGGAACAGATATTAGTGTTATACAAGAAGGATTAATTCCTACTAAATATTTTGAAAAAACTACTCATAGCTTAAGACATGCGGGTGGTAAAAAATTAGAGATTAATTTTAAATTACCACGAGCATATGTTTGTAATAACAAAGTTTGCATTCCTGAAAGTTTTTTATTAGCAAAAAATATAACTAATCAAGTTATACTTGGAACTCCTTTTATAAAAAAAATAAAAAAAAAAATTCCCTATTACTCATATTGGTACAGATTCAATTATAATAACATATGAGAAAACTTCTGTATCTTTTCAGTTTATAACTAAACCAAATACTAGATTTGTTAATGAAATAAAAGATTTTATTATTAGAAAACATAATCAAATTAATTTTCTTAATTTCGAAATAAATTCTTTTAATATTGAAGAAGCTCTACAAAATCCTAAATTACAAGATAAAATAAAGAAAATCCAAAATAATATTTCGATAGAAATTTGTAATGACCATCCAAATGCTTTTTTGAATAGAAAAAACATATTGTTACCCTTCCATATATAGATAACTTTGATTAAAGAAATATACCAACAAAGGCAAGACCTTGTCAAATGAATTCACAATATCTAGAATTATGTAAGGAAGAAATAACTTCCTTATTAAGAAAAGAATTAATTAAAGAGTCAAATTCTCCTTGGTCATGTACAGGTTTTTATGTTAATAAACACAATGAAATAGAAAGAGGAGTACCAAGATTGATAATAAATTATAAACATCTAAATAAAGTATTAAAATGGATTAGACATCCAATTCCTAATAAAAAAGACTTATTAGATAGATTATATGAGGCGATAATATTTTCTAAATTTGATTTAAAATCAGGATATTGGCAGATTCAAATTGCTGAAAGTGACCAATATAAAACAGCTTTTAATGTTCCAATAGGACATTTTGAATGGAAAGTTATGCCTTTTGGGTTAAAAAATGCACCTTCAGAATTTCAGAAATTAATGAATGATATTTTTATTCCTTATAGTGAATGATATCTTAGTATTTTCTAAAAATATTCAACAACGTTTTGAACATTTAGAAATATTTAAGAAGCTAGTTATACAAAATGGTTTAGTAATCTCCAAACCAAAAATGATTTTATTCCAGACTAATATAAGATTTTTAGGTCATAATATTGAAAAAGGGAAAATAATTCCTATTAATAGAAGCATAGATTTTGCGTCAAAATTTCCAGATGAAATCTTAGAAAAATCTCAGTTACAAAGGTTTTTAGGAAGTTTAAATTATATCTTACCATATTATAAAAATTTAGCTTATGATACAGCCATTTTATATGAAAGATTAAAAATGAATCCTAAGCTATGGACAGAAAAACATACTAAAACAGTTCAGAAAATAAAAGAAAAACTAAAAACATTGGCTTGTTTGATATTAGGCAATCCTCATTGGGGAAAAATCATTGAAACAGATGCCTCAGATATAGGATATGGAGGAATTTTAAAGCAACTTTGTCCTGATGATAAACAGGAAAGATTAATTAGATATCACTCTGAAAAATGGACTGATAGTCAAAAAAATTATGCAACAATTGCTAAAGAAATTCTTGCAATAGTAAAATGTATTTTAAAATTTTAAGATGATTTATATAATCAAAAGTTGATGGTGAAAACTGATTGTAAGGCAGCAAAATTTATGTTTAATAAGGATTTTAGGCATAATGTTTCTAAACAAATGTTTGCAAGATGGCAAGCTCATTTAGCCCCATTTGATTTTGAAATAATCTATAAAAAGGTGAAGAAAATAGTCTTCCTGATTTCCTAACTCGTGAATTTTTACAGAATGATACCTTGGGGAAAAGATAGTCATTTCAGAGGACAAGGTGGAAGAGGTAATACCTCTTATAGTCAAGGAAGAAATAATATCCTTGTTCAAATGGGAAATAAAAAACTAATAGCTGAAAACATTGCTAATAAGGATGCTTCATTATATGAGGAATTCAAAAAATTTACTACGGATAAAAAGTGACAGGAAGGTGAAACCTCCTCAACAGGATCATATTCCCAAATCTTATCAGAAGAAGATGATATGGCCTCATATCATACAAACACTCATAAAGAAATTATATTTCTTTTAGAAAATAAAGATCTTCAATGGAAAAATGATCCATGGATACTCATGAATAGATATCTAGATACAACGTCATATGCTGCTACATCATATGAACAAAGATCATATTATGAGAGTATACTTAAAGTAAACTCATGTGATATCACACATTTTTATCCTAATACTAAAATGACTAATATTTATAATTTTAGTAAAATCATAATTAAACGGATTATATCTATTGAAGAATGGGGATTATCTCCTTTAAAAGAAAGGGAATTCATAATTTCCGAGTCTAAAATATCTTTTAAATATAACTACTGGGATTATATTGATGTCTTTCATAAAGCCTTTTTGTATGAAAATCCTAATAGGAAACATATATGGCTTATAAAGATTTGTGGGATGTTTATAACAATTCCATACCAAATTGGTTCGTACAATGGTGGAATATTTATGGCACATCTGGGAAAATACTCCCGGACAGATTTAAACCATTATGTGGTGAATGGGTGAATATTTCACCAAAAATAGCAGATTATATCACTTCAAATCAATATACAGAAGAAATATCATCAATGATATTCTTTATTGAATTCTCAATTCCGTGGGTTTGGAAGTGGACCCTAGAAGTAAGTTATACTCCAATAAAAATATCTTGTCTCAGAAGACTTACTCATAGCAGGTTCTGGGATAGATTGACTAAGATTAATCCAGAAACGAATCAAATTCATGGACAAAATATTCTGGATGAAATTCACATGAAAAATGATAAATACCAAACCATGAAAGAACAAGGGGAAATAAAGGAAATTAGTCCTTTTCAGCATATTGCAATGATATTAAAATCACAGAAGGAGGTTATAACCAAAGAAGAATTGATCAAATCATATGTGGAAGAATTAAAGAAGGATTTGGTAAAACATCTGGTAGAAGATAATAAATCAGATGTGTCAATGACAGGATCATCAAATGAAGAATGCTTAGCATGAGAATCTCAGGAACCTAATATGGAAGAAATATCAGAAGAAGATATTGACCAAATGGCCAAAGAGATTGAACAACAAGCAAGAGAAGAAATTTTCCAAAAGGCAATAGCCAAATAAGACAAAAATTCTGAAAAGACTACACTGATAGGGTACACTTTAATAATGTAATAGCTGTACTATAGTATTATTCGGACTTCAAATCCGAAGAAAACTAGAATAGATAGAGTTTGATAAATCCAGCCCTCTGATGGCTATAAATAGGATGAAAAATCATCCAAAGGGGGACAAGACTAGAAGATTAGAAAACCCTATCTCCCTACCTTCCCTATTGTAAAAGTTTCTACTTCATGTATCATATTCTCAAGAATAAATCTGAGATTGAAGTTTTCAAGAGCATTAATTCTTGTAAGTTTTCTCTTATTCTATTTTATTTCAATATTGTTTTATTAGATTTAGCCTAATGGCAAGCTAAATCCATTGATGTTAAGCTATGAAATCACATGCATCATGATATCTATATTGTGAAGATCCTGTTTTGTCTAGTTTCATAGTTTTATGTAAAAATTCAAGGTTTGGGTTAGGAGATCTAGAATTGGCCACAATTTCTAAAAGATGAGGGTTAGCCTGTTCAAAGCTGTTTGCAGGCATATGAAGGCGTTGATCCCGGTTTCATCTTTATTTAATTGTGTTGACGGATTTGGATCGCTTGTAAAATCGGTATCTTTTTAACCTGTATTCTTTGCATGAATACTATAACCGGACCACAAGTATATTTATGTATATATATTTGTATATATATGTATATGTATATGTATATATAAATATATACATAGATATATAGATATATATACACACACATATATGTATACATATATACATATATGCATATACATACACACACATATTATATATGTATTATTGCTCAAATTTGACAATAATAGGTGCTTTCCATGTACGGCTTATATCACTGTGAAGATCATGAGCTTGTAAACACGTAATATGATTCTAGCACCTCCCTATCTTCATCCGACGAGGAGAACAACTTTGAAATTATTGAGCTAGTCTGCAAAATTTCCCGTAAGACAGCTCCTATAAAAAAACAAGCATTCTTTAGTCTTTGCATCGTATCAAATTACCCAAGATATTGGAGATCAGAAACCTTTGCTTAACAGCTTTAACGAATGTAGTGATTCATTGTTGATTTAAATTACACTAAGCGGTCCCGATAGTTGATCAATAGATAATCCGCCTCATATTCCTCAAGTGACAACTATCCCAGTCTCGGATCCTTTTGTTGATTTTAGTGACTTGCTCCAAAGGAGAACTTTACTCCTATAACGATGCGGAAAAATAAGACGAAGTTGTTTCAAGTCGATCCTACTATTTTGATCGGGAGATTAGCCCAAGCTAGGGCAAAATAATATCTATAGGTTTATTTCTCTTTTTCTTTTATAAAGGTTTTTTGGCCGCCATTATCTTTCCTTCTTATTAATGAAAACTTTGAGCTCAGCACCTTTCATTAATATATATATATACATACATATACATATATGTATATATATGTATATATGTATATATGTATGTATATATATGTACATAAATATATATCTCTATATACATACAATATATATGTTCATACATATATATAGTATATATATTATTGCACAATTTTTGAAATAATTTCAATAGAGCAACTCGCATTACCAGAAAAATACATTTCACCTACCGAAATTACTGACACACCGAAATCGTCCATTAATAACCAACCAAAAGAGATTCCGTCCGTAATGGATCACTAATTATTGACAAATTTCGATCGATCAGTATTTATATATATATATATTTTTTCTTCTTATATTTTTAAATTTAATATGCGTGCATCTGTGTATGTATATATGTATATTTATATAAATGTGTGTATGTATTAATATATAGTCGGGTTGGGTTCCGTGTTCAATTTGGGTTGCCTCCACTTATATGGACGGGTTGCGTGAACCCGACCTAATCCTCTCTTTTTAATTTTTTAAATTATAAATAATAAATTATAGGTCGAAAATTCGATATGTAACATAAATAAATTTTTACCGATCGATCTTGATCGGTCTGTAAGTTCCATTTACCGACCAATTACCAACTAAATGATTGGTCGGTAATCTGGGCTTTTTTTTCCTATGTATGTTGGCAGAAGACGTCATAAGTGAATTGTATTCACATTTTTAATTGAAAAGTCAATAATAAATTAGATTTAAGGTGTAAGAATAGAAAATTTGCAAATTAAGTCCCTAATGTTTCATTGGAATTCAATTTTTAATTGAAAGATTCTTGACCAATCAAATTGGGACAAATGGCAAGATTGGAAAGATCCAACCAATAAGAATCTAAGGAGTGGTCAATCAAATGGAATTGCGCCACGTCATCTATAGAAAATGGCTTGGCTAATCAAATAATTCTACCTCATATATATTTATTTCTTAAATATTTGAAATTCAAAATTGATCTCATCTCGCCAAGCTGGCCTATAAAAGGAAGGGTAAGGTCAAGGAAAGGGGCATAAGAAATCCATAAAGCCGAAGTGTGAAGCTCTGGAGCTTTCTCCATTTCCAAAGTCTTAAGTCGAGACCAGCCTTCAATTTCAAGGCTAAAAGTTCTTCAAATTCTTCTACAAGTAAAGAGTAAGTTCTTCGACAACTCCGAGATTAAGTTATGAATCCATCGGAACAAATCAAAAGAGAAGAATAAACAAACTTTATTCTTTAGACGAGAATTTTCCTAAGATTCTAACCACTTTTAAATTTTATAAATATTATTTGTTAATAGAGATTTTCTTTTGCTTGCTTTATTATTTTGCAGGCAAGAATTCTTTGTAAACAAATTTGTGGCACGCCCAGTGGGACCATCTTCGCCACTCATCTCTTCTCTTCAATTACAAAAAACATCATCAATGGCTTCAACTAACACCACCTCGAAGGATACTTCTCCAAAGGCTTCATCTGCTAGAGCAAAAACTGATTTGACTGCACCAACTTGCTACACTGGTTTGATCATAAGAAGTACAGTAAGAGCTCTTGTAGAAAAGGAATTGCAGGAACACTCTGTTGATAGCCCTATTCTCAAATACAGAAATTCGATCTTTAAAAGCACTTCTTCTTTAGAGGTAGAAGGAGATATTCAGGCAACGATAAACAAGATTCTCTCGCTCCTGGATGTGGACTCTGATTCAAGCCATGAGGCAGAGAAGGAGATTTATAACTCTGCTTTGTTTGTTCCACAGGCTTTGAAGTCAGACATATCCTTTTATGAGGCTTCATCTGCAACTTTTTCAGCTATGCCCGCCATGATGGCAAATGTTTCATAAATTTAACAGCAAATAGCAAATCTGACAAAACTGGTGGAAGGACTTGCAAAATATTGCCAGCAACAGGATATGGCAATTTCTCAACTGCTAAATCGATTTGACAATTCTGGGAAACGAGCCAAGCTGCTCCAAAGCAACCTAAAGACTTACACAATTCAGGATCTATTAAGGTTGCTAAACAACAAGCTGTAATTAGAGAAGGTTCTGGATCAGTAAAGGAAGCTCACAACATCTAAGTCTCCTCTGATGGGTCGATTCTGATAGATCAATTGAAGGACTTCATTACGGGGAAGATCAAGGACAAGTATGAAGGAACTGCTAAGTCTTTTTCTGCATATATTAAGCCCTAAACCAAAAGAATTGATAATCTCAAAATGTCGGCAGGATATCAACCTCTCAAGATGCTACAGTCCGACGGCAAAGGAAATTCAAGCAGCATGTTGCACATTTTACTGAAACTTGCAACAATACACGAACTGTTAGGAATTCCTAGACAAAAGCATAATAAGAAACTATGAACAACGCCAACAGGATCTGCACATAGCAGAAATACTGATTGGAAAGAAAACTACCTCAATGTTTCGATGCCACTAGGTCTGGAAGTGCTACGGTTTATGGTTCGCCCTCTACCGGTACCCACGCGACGACCTCCTATGCAAGTGATTGGGATGCTGGCCCCTCAACTTTTTGAAAACTATTCAGAACGAACCCTAACTATTTGGTAATATTTGGAATTTTGGAGCGAGAGAGGCAAGACACAATTCTCGTCGTTCTAGGGTTAAAGCGTTCTTGTTTTTTAATAAGAGTAAGACAGCTCCCAGAAAAGGTTAACATAACCTTTTATAACTATCAATATCAGCACTTAATTGTCATCTAATGACAATTTTAATCTCATCCATCTATTCCTATAATCATCCAAAGGTTGGATGATTATAGGACTAGACGGACGAGATTAAAATTCTCATTAGATGACAATAAGGGTTCTGATATTGACAGTTATAATGCTTGGATGAATGAGTTAATCAGTAATTAATTTCATATATTTGATCAGTAAATTAGTTACTTATTCACTTACCAAATAAGTAAAACACAGATCTGATCCCCTTTTTGTGGATGTTCAACAAATCTTGATACGTTCTAGATTTATTAAATGTGGACATCATGCTCACAAGATCGTGTATGCGTGTGACCCTGTAGGTTCACTTAACGTTGACAGTGAATAAAAATGTCCTACACATTTATCTACAAAATATAAGTGGCCTCTAGCAAGACATTATATTACCTAAATTAAGTAAAAGATATGATAACCTAACATTACTTTTAATATTTAGTCCTTTTGTCATATGATATCCTAATTAAGTATAAGGCATGGCCGAGCCATCCTTATAAAACTTAATTGACCATTTACTTGATCACCAGGCAGACTGTTCTGACAAATAATATTTATAACACCTTATTAATACTTATTTGAGTATGTCCATGCGTATTTTCAAGTCTTCCTTATAAAGGAGCCCATGGATATCTCTCACTAATAAGAGAGGGACAAATCCCTTTCACTATCTCTAATATTCAAGCTATGACAAGAAAATAGCCTAACCAACAGTCATAACAATTACTTGATTAAAAGTGATGTTTGACTATTTCAAAACATATTTTCTCCCCATGCAAGAAGTATAAGAAACATTAGGTCAAAAGACACCAAACATAAAATTGAGAAGAAATACTTATGACTTAAACCCATGTAATATTTCTTCTTCACTTTGAGTCATGTCCAATAAAATATTCTCAATATGTACTTATGAACTAATTTTATATCTCATATTTCAGTAACACTTGATCATCAATCAACTTCATACTAGTTTAATAATACAAGATGTAATAAAACTAGGGACAAACAGGAATAGTATTTTATTATCAAGAAGTGTTTTACTATCAAGTCACATACTTAATGACCAAAAGCATAAAATACAATTCAACATACATGCCTTATAAATAACAAATATAAATGTAAGTCAATTAGTCTATGGCATATAACTAACAGGAACTGATGGCAATCTCCCAGTCAAGCAATTTGTTTGTTCCTTCATAGGGAATGCATTTGTCTGGTACACCAATCTTGCACTAGGATCTATTGATAGCTGGGAGCAACTTGAAACTAAATTCCTAAATTACTTCTATAGCACTGGTCGAATTGTAAGTATGCTAGAATTGACCCATACAAAAAAATGGAAGGACGAACCTGTGACTGATTACATCCATCGATGGAGAAGCTTAAATTTAGACCGCAGAGATAGACTCTGTGAAATATCTGAAATTGAGATGTGCATTCATGTTATGAATTGGGGGCCTCCAATACATTCTCAAAGGAATTCAACCAAGGACTTTTGAAAAATTAGCCACTTGTGCGTATGACATAGAGTTAAATCTCAAAGCTGGAGACCAAAGTATTCCAGGTTCAGAGCCATGTAACAAGGTGAAGCAAGACATCAAGAAAGTCAGCCAATATTATTTGATGGCTAAGGAATCTAATGCTACGATTGTCAAACCTGTTAAGTTTTCTACAAAGTTAGTAAAAAGATTACAAATAAAGTAGACACCATTCAAGATGGTGTAAGAAAGAAGGTAGCCTTGAAAAAAATGCGAAGAAAAGTGTACCCTTTTCTAGATTCAGATGTTCCAGAAATGTTTGATAAAATGTTGAAGGTAGGAATGATTGAGCTGGATGAGATGAAGCGTCCAGAAGAAGTGGGACAGACTAAAGAACAAAACTATTGCAAGTATCATCGTCTTCTCAATCATCCTATTGAAAAGTACTTCATCTTCAAGAATAGAATCATGGAGCTGGCACGTAAAGGATGAATTTTGCTAGAGGAAGATAAACTGTCTGCAAAATAGACGAGTATAAGACATGGATCTCTTCTAAGCAAAAAGTTCAATCAATCTAAATTCGTTCCTTAGTTTGTGATGATCTAGTTTGGGTAGTTCGATCCCATAAGGATTGATGTTGAGAGTTCAAAGAGTTTCCTCTTGCAAAGAAAAGTGGAAGGCATTTCTAACCAATCTCTTGAGAATTTTTGTACCGTGCCTATGGTTGAGAGTAAAGTTGACTTTGATTCAGAAGGATGGGTAGTTGTGAAACGCCGAAAAAAGTGGCAAACAAAAGCGGGCAAATAGGAAACCAATTAAATGAAATAAATTGGTAAAAAGAAAAGTGAATTAAAACAAATTTGCTGCTCCCAAAAGAGTTGAGCTAAAAGATGTAAATCATTTCAACAATCGGCAACCAATTACCTTAGTAGAATTCTTTCCGAAAGGGTTACTGAATGAATCTAAGATTGTGTTTTGTTTTGCTATCCACTGTATAGAGGAAGATACTTCTTCAAGCGAATCTCCTCTGCTGGATGACAAAAATAATAATGATGTTGTTGCACAAAACTCTGGAGAATGTATGGCCACAATCACATTCAATGATGGCGACTTATTGCTGGGTTCAAAGCCTCACAATAGACCTTTGTTTGTGTCTGGTTATGAACGTGAAAAGAAGGTGAGTAAAATATTGTTGGATGGAGGTTTTGTCGTCAATATTCTTCCTATGCAAAAGTTGAAGGAATTGGAAATTGCTATAAAGGAAATGTCACAAAGCCGCCTTCTGATACAAGCTTTCAATAAGGGGGGCAAAGAGCACTTGACACAATCTATTTAGACTTGATGATTGATGAAATGAAATCTAGTGTCCTTCTGTATGTCATTGATGTCAAAGCTTCATACAACATTCTTCTGGGGAGGTCGTGGATTCATGATAATGGAGTTGTGCCATGTACACTCTATAAATGCTTCAAATATTCTAGCAATGAAGTCATAAGAAAAATCGTTGCTGATGAAAGGCTTTTTACTAAAGCAGATACACATATTACAGGTGCTAAACTATATTTGCAAAGTAAACGTGTGACATTTATAGGAAAGCAAGTGTCACCTTGGAAGCTTAAAGTTCAAAAGACACTTTGTAAACTAAAAATTCAAGTGATGACATGGGAATGTCGACCAAATTGATGCGAGAGGATTCTCCTATTCTGCAATATATCCTAAATCGCTAAGGACAAGTGGTTAATCTGCTTTAGTTGAAGTGCACAAGTTAAAAGATTGCATTGTACCAATGATTAAGATTGAAGCAGTCAAACCAATGATCAAGCCTATTTTGAAAGGATTTGTGCATCCTGAACAAGGACTGAGGGTGGAGCATGGCACATCGCCTGTTAAAAGAACTGAGGAAGGATTTGATCCCAATGCATAGAAACTTATAGCCAAAGCTGGATATGATCCTCAAAGCTTGAATACTTTAGGTAAGCTCACTCCTGAAGTAATTGGTTCAAAAGTTCATGGTTTGAATGAAACTTAGAGAATGTTGAAAGAAAATGGACATTTTGTGAAACGTTTGCGTGCTGGTTGGGATATAAACCGTCTTCTCCTGTGCGAATCACAATAAAAAAGGAAAATAATTATTATATCTCTGTGGAAGATGAATAATCATAGGTGAACCCAAGGTCTGTTTTTTATCCACTAGGGAATAAAAATCCTCGTGGGTCGGTGTTTGAGCATTTAGGGGCAAAAGCAATCAAAACAGCAAGAAAGCCATCGTTCAAAAAGCATGGATTTTCGAAGAAATCCTCACTGAAGGAAAGTATTGGAAAGACACAATTTTAGATGATGGTGCAAACAACTGCCACAACATAATTCCTTCTAGAATGAGGAGGAAAACTACACTTATTGTGGATTCCGATAGTGTGTTGAAAGCAAAAAATTACATACTATTGTAAAGACAAGGCCAAGGGAAGAAGATGAAGAAAGCGTGGGGTTATCCAGCTTCGTTACTTTTCGACTCAGTACTGCTTGACCTATTTTACAATAAACCATGGTACTAGTTAAGAAATTAAAAGATCGATCAGAGCTGGCTACATCGAAAGGGATACAACTTTTTCTGTGAAAAAATCCAAATGGAAAATGAAAGAACTCAAAGTGTTGTCCGTTTTGTGTGAATAATTAAACAAGTAATCTGGCAAGAAGAAAAGTTGAGGAGGATGATGAAGATGGTGTCACTTCTAATCATATCAGCATTCTTGATCCAAAAAGCTATAAAGAAGATGATGCTCAAGATGCTCCTCCTAAACTTGAAGAAGATGTAAAAAGAACTGTAGATGAGTTGAAAGAAGTTAACTTGGGCAGTGAAGATGATACACGCCTAATCTGCATAAGTTCACTTTTGACGCCAAAAGAAGAAGAATTCAAGGCTGCCTTTGCATGGACATGCGAAGAAATGCAAGGATTAGATCCAAAAGTGGTTGTCCATCACTTTTCTATAAGAAGAAGTGCTTGGCTAGTAAAGCAAGCTCAAAGGCATTTTTGTCTCGAATTTATTCCTCAAATTAACATAAGGTCAACAAATTAATTGAGGCTGAGTTTATTCTTTAGGTCAAACACCCAACATGGATATCTAGCATTGTACCTGTGCACAAGAAAAATGGGCAACTACAAGTTTGTATAGATTTTAGGGACTTGAATAATGGGCGCCCAAAGGATGACTTTCCTCTTCCAATTACTGAAATCATGGTTGATGCTGTTATTTGTCATGAAGCTTTGAGTTTTATGGATGGATCTTCTGGTTACAATCAAATACACATGGCTCAAAAAGATGAAGAATTGATGGCCTTTCAGACATCTAAAGATATTTACTATTATAAAGTAATGCTATTTGGTTTGGAAAATGCAAGTGCGACATATGAACAAGCAATGCAAGGGATTTTTGATGACATACTCTATAAAATTATTGAGTGCTATGTTGATGATTTGGTGGTGAAGTCACAAAAATGAGAAGACCATTTGGACTATTTAAGGAAAGTCTTTCAACAGCTTCGTCGTTATCAATTGAGGATGAATCCTCTGAAATGTGCATTCAGAGTCATCTCAAGAAACTTTTTAGGCTTCGTTGTGCATAAATCTGGCATCGAAATTGACCAAGATAAAAATTTTTTATGCCATTTTGAAAATGCCAGAGCCTCGAAATGTGAATGAGGTGAGAAGTTCACAAGGAAGGTAAGCTTATCTACATCGATTCGTCTACTACAAACACACACTTCACAGGCGATCATTTCAAGGTGTCCTTTTGCGTTGCTTAAGAGATGATGAAGCTATGCAATCATTGGAAAAAGCATATTCTGGAATTTGTGAAGCACATCAGTCTAGGACAAAGCTCCACTTTTGCATCAAAAGAATGAGATATTATTGGCCTAAAATGGTAAAGGATTGCATGGATTATACTTGTCGATGTCAAGCTTGTAAATTTTATGCAAATTATATTCATCAACCACTAGAACTATTATATCTATCTATTGCATCCTTGTCATTTGATGTATGGGAACTTGATATAGTGGGACCTTTACAAAATCTTCTGGCGGACATGTGTTCATATTCGCGGTAACAGATTACTTCTCCAGATGGGCTGAAGCAGTTGTGTTAAAGGAAGTCAAGAAGGAAAATGTGGTCAACTATATTCGTGATAATATTATATTCTATTATGGAATTCCAAAGTGTAATTATCAATGATAATGGTAAGCCTTTTCGCAATAGTTCGATGACTAAACTTTATGAAAAGTTATACTTAAAGAAGTATCATTCTTCTATGTATTATACTGCTGCAAACGGTCTGGCAGAAGCATTTAACAAAACTCTCCGTAACTTATTAAAGAAAGTCATTGATAAGTCTAAGAGAGATTGGCATCTTAAAATTAAAGAAGCTTTGTGGGCTTATCGCACTACATTTCGAACTCCTACATAAGCTACACAATATGTGTTAGTCTATGGTGTTGACGCAGTTCTTCCACTAGAGCATCGAATTCCTTCCTTGAGAATGAGAATTGCTATTCAAGAAGAGCTTACAGAGGAAGAAAATGCTCACCTTCACCTTAAAGAGTTGGCAGTGCTTAATGAGAAAAGGTTTGAAGCTCAACAAAGTTTGGAATGTTATCAAGCTCGACTTCCTAAAACATTCAACAAGAAAGTTCGTCCTAGATCCTTCCAAGTAAGCGATATGGTGATGTTCAAAGGCTAATTGTCTTTCCTCAAAAAATAAAGTTCTCACCAAAGTGGGATGGTCCATATGTTGTCCAAGAAGTTTATACAAATGGTGCATATAAACTTGTTGATAAAGATTGATTAAAAGTTGGTCCTATTAATGGAAAGTTCGTGAAATGTTACTATGCGTGATACAAAAAAAAAAATCAAAATACAAAGAAACCCATTAAAGGTGTTGTGTGTGGATAACTGCTAAAACATCTCAACAAGTCCAAATTGGTAAAAATAGATGCTCTTAGCAAGTACAAGGTTAAAAGTGTGAATGCGGGTCTAAAACTGTGAATGGGAACCACTAAAGATGTTGAACGTGTTTAAACTGCTAAAACATTCCAACAAGTCTAAATTCGTTAAAATGGATACTCCTGACCTGTAAGAGTATAAACTGTAAATAATAAACATTTGATTTGAATAACGTTTGACTTGATTCCCTTTTGGGATACGTAGGTAGCTTAGAAGGCAACTTTTAAGTTCAGTCATACCAATCCAAAAGCTCTATTTCTTGTTTTGACTCTTAAAATAAATTAAAAAATGTTAGAAATAAAAATAGACAAAGCAGGGAATGATAATAAAAGAAGAACTCAAGTATTAGATAAATAAAACTTGTCAAATGTATTTGTTCTTAAGATAATACAAGAATTGAAATCAAATAACAAGTCTATAGTTTATCAATTCCTGTCTACTTGCGGCTAAAATCTCTCTTAAAGGTTCTAAATTCTTCACCACTTTATCAGATTGGAAAGGGACATTCTCCATGGCAGCAATATCTTCTTTCTTTGACCATGATTTTTTGTGCACTTTCTTCAATTCCTTTTTGTATTGCCAAATAGATGCATAATCTTCTTTTTTATGTTTCTCAAGCATGTGGAGTTCCTTTTGAAGCTCATTCTGTTTATCTTTGATGGAACTAAGCTCCACTTGAGAATCATTGAAACTGGATGTTATGGCTTGTTCTTTTGAAGCAATATCTTTAAGTTGCCTCCTTACTTCAGAAAGGGATTCAAGATATGCCTCCTTGATCATCATATCACAAGTTGCAGATCTGGATGCATCAAAACTCCGAACTTTCTCAAACAAAAAAATCAACAATTTTTCTAAAAGACCTGTAACATCGGCATTCACTTACTTTATCTCTGCTAGGACCATGTTACATTCGCCTTCAATAGAAGATATAGATTCAATTGAAGTTCGTAAAAGCTTGTTAGCAATTCTGTTCCATAAGAGTCAAAGATATTGATTTTGACACTCTCTAATCACATCAACTCCATAGAATTGTGAAACAACAATAAGAGATTGTGCTTCCCAAACGTTCCCTCTCCCAAAGTGTGAAGGCAATGGATTTTGTACTTCTTGTCTAACAAGTGCTATGACAGGCCCACCAAAGGATGAAGGAATAAAATCTTGATTGTGGATCGTATCTTCATCACTCTCACCTAAATTGATGTTAGTAGGTAAGACGTCCATGTCTTCACCACCAAAGGGGGCAACTTCTTCAATATTGGGAGGAACTTCAAATGTATTCAAGTAAAATATTTGGAGTTAGTGTAATTATTTGATGTAAAAAGAAAATATGTTTAAAAAAATACAGAAAAAAAAAAAAAAGACTTACATGAACAGCCAAATCTCGAGGTGACATGTTTGAACTATGAACTCCTTCCAAGAATCCACCTAATGACATAATTTCAAAAGTATTCTTCTTTTTTGAAGTTCGTCGGTTCGAATGATCATCCCTATCAGCGTCCGTGTTGCTAGATTGGGAGCCAGTGGCCGTCATAATTGGATTGGCTGTGTTATATGGAGGGTTAGCTTCAGGAATTGTCAAAGTCGAAGTCTTTTCAAGTGCTTTAGATGAACTACCAACTCCAATAGCTGGTAGAGTTCTTGTAGAGCTTGGAAGCTTGACCTTGACTACCTTAAAAATGTCTTATATCCTTGAATACCACCAAGTATGACATTCAACTATAGAAAGTGGATTTGCAAGCTTCGTTGGAAGAACTACTTTAGACTTTGTATCCAAACGTGCAGATGATTCCCATAGTTCCAAAATATCCTCAAGAGTTTGGAAATAAGAACTTGCTTCTAAAATCACCAAGAATATCTTGACAAAAATCTGAATTGCCTACAAAACCGATGAGGACTGTAGGGTTCTATTTTGTAAATATTTTTCTAGTGGCAAGTCAAAAAGTTAGAGTGGAGACTAATGAAATAATTAGTCCAAGTCAATGACGAGCTCCTATCATCAATTAAAGTTTTCTCTTCTTCCTTAGACATGCTGTGACAGGTAATAAAAGTTGGATTAAAATTTTGAAGATCTTTTGTTACAGAAGTGTTGAAATATCTAGCCATCTTTTTTTCCATGAAACCTTGTCATCTAAGCTCCTAATAAGTATTGATCATGTGTGTGATGAGTGTTAAAATATCGAGCAATCCATGCATACAAATAGTGAATTTGAAGCACAGCTCGACATGTCTTCAAAAATGATGAATTCACTATCATGTTTAAGCCATGATAGATGCTTGTCCAAATAGGAGTAGCAAGAGAAAATTTTATCCCTGAAGCTATCAAACTTACAACTTTGAACACACTTGTATAGATGTAACCAATCATTTTTCCAAGTAGAAGAAATTTGCAGATCCAGCATGAAAGGAATGCTGCCAAATATATCTCTTTCCTCATCTGGATATCAAGAGTGATGAATGGTTCTTCCGCTCCAGCGTATTTTGAGGGGCGAAATTCCCGGTTCATGGTTGTTGAGTTGCAAGTTGCCCTTGGTTTTCCTAATGTCCTCTTCCTGTTTTGCCGTAAAAGGGAGAGATATATAACTTGTTGGCCCTTTGAACCAAAATCGCGTCCAAGTCTCAAAGGAAACACTATTTGGACCACCTCCAGCAAGTCTGGGGAGTGCAAAAAATAAGAATTTAAAAATCTGAGGAATATTGTTATCATCTGCACTAAGAAGGTTCTTGGTAGAAGGAACAACTTCATCGAAGAAAGGTCCATCGATGGGAGACAACCAAGAGATCGCAAGTCCCAAAGTAAAATAGATATTTCTCCATGAGAAGTGTGAAGAGTATTCGTGGATGGACACCAAAGTTCACAAAAAGCGCACATCACATTGCCACAATAATTGTAAGTGAACAAGAAAATATGAAGAGCGTCGTAAATGTTTTACTTGGAAGGTAGAACCTGTTTGAACTTGACTTGTTGTCATGAGTTGGAGAGATCAACAGTTGTACTCGCCGAAGATAAACTTCCAAAGATAAAGGCCTCGTGCAAGATCCTCTTTGAGTATTAGAAATGAAGATATGTCGATGTGACTTATCACAGTCTTTAATCTCCATTATAGACAAAGAGAAATTTGCTGCAAATCAAAGGAATAAAAAAGGGATTCATGCTAGAAATCAAGAAAGTGAAAAGAAAAAAAATCTCTTGGTGAAATCTTAAGTACCAAGTAAGGACCTCCAAATGTTAAAGTTAAGTCCATCACAGGTGTGAAATTGAAGTCTTACCCACGAAGTTAAGTTCAACACAGGCTTGAGGGCTTGAAATTGAAGCCTGACTCTCGAAGTTAAGTTCACCAAAGGCTTGATGGCTTGAAATATAAGCCTGACTCACGAAGTTAAGTCTACCACAGGCTTGGAATTGAAGTCCCGCCCACGAAGTTAAGTCCATTACAAGACTGAATTGGAGCATGGCCCAGAAAGCTAAGTCCACCATAGGCTTGAAATTGAAGCCTAGCCACGAAATTAAGTCCACCACATGTTTGAAATTGAACCCTAACGCACGAAGCAAAGTCTGTCACAGACTTGAAATAGAAGTTTGGCCCACGACGTTAAGTCCACCACAGGCTTGAAATTGAAGTCTAACCCACGAAACAAGTTCACCACATGCATGAACTAAAAAAATCTGCCCCACAAAATTAAGTACACCACAGACTTGAAATAGAAGCTTGGCTACAAAGATATCCTCTAAAGGGTTCAATTAAATGATTCTGCGGAAAAAAATGCAAAACATACAAAAAAGAGTGTCAAAGACGACTTGTTCAAAAATATAATTAAATAAATAAAAGGAAATACTATAAGTCAATTTTTTTTTTATACAGCAGTGGTGTCTCTCTGAATTGGCCTCTTTGTATGATTGAACTCCACAAACTAAAGATCCAAAGGACAAGAATTGTGCACTATAATAATCAGCTTACTCTGTTCCTTTCGTAATGAGTCTTCCCTAATTTGCCGTGATGAAGAAAAAACTCTGTCAATTATGGAATGCATGCATGGAATTATGAAACAGGGAATTCATGGAGTCTAAAGCTTTGATGACATGAAATTCATGGGACTAGGTGCCAAAAATTTTACACGCAAATCCTCACATAATTTGAATATTCAGAAAAAGATGGGAATCACGGTTGGTGGCAACAAATATTGGAGTCAAATTAATGGTAAGGGGGCCAGGGCAAATGTAAACACCATCGATGCAGAAAAAAAAAAAGTTGAAAACAAAATTGGGCAAAATGAGAAGTTGATTAAAATTTTCGGGAAAAAGATTAACCAACCTTTGAAGAGATAAAAAAGGGACCTTGCAACCAAGTCAACGAGATTGATGTGGGACTAGGAATTGCAGAAAAAACTTCTTGATTAGCTTGATCAGAGAACTCCTTGTGATGATGGTCACTGGTTAAGAAAATATGTTAAAGAAACCAGTGGAGGAAATCGAGCATAACAAGCTTTAGTGAAAAATATGATTTAAAAAAAAAAAAAGACGATATACGCGTTTTGAATTGCTTTGCGAAACAAATTGTTACTTGGAATTCATGAAACCTTCCTATAGTATTTATAAGCAATGTGTGATGACTTCTTGGAATGATCTTAAAGAAATCAATGGAATCTCCAAGTCCAGCTTTTGTCAGATAAAAAAGAAAGATGATTAAGGATTGTTTCACAGTCTGGAAGTTTTACCAGTACATTATTTACTTTTGCCAATCAAACCAAGCATCCTCAGTTGAACAGAAATTTGATCAGAAGTGCTCCTGCAAGGTGAAAAATGCTTTAAAGTTCAAAGGAACAATTCGGCATTAATTATAAAGCTATAGACTTTTTGAAACTCTTTGATGTGTTTGAGTCAGAGTATATGAAGGAATGGAATATGCTTGGGATTATTTTATACGATGCTCACAAATTGAATTCAATCTTTATTTTATATATATATATATATATATATATAAATGACTGCAATTTTTAAGTATTTATACAACAGAGTTGTTACCTGGGGAACAGATTTCATCAGCTGGCTCCAGTATCAGAATAAGTAAAGAGGAAAGGTGCTACTAATAGAAACTAGGGAGCTTTACTCTTCCTTCTGATCGGTGGGTAAAAAAAAAGGATGATATGTTTGGTTGCTTGTTTACAATTGATCAGATTGCTTATTGGGTAGTATAGGCCTATTGGACCTGTTTTCACTTTTTTCATTTTCTTTCTTTAGCTCATTATATCCCTATGATGAAATAACTGGGTTGGGCCTCATTGGAGAGAATCTGGGCCGGCTGAACCATGATGCCGGACGGGTCAGTTTCAACTGACCCACCCGGGTGACGTGGCTATATATTCTCGCTTTCTCCAGTTGCTTGCCCTAATCTCCTCTTCTTTTTGTTGAAGCCTATGCCTCCTCACTCTCTCTCTCTCTAACCCTTCGTCTTCCTTCTCTCTTCCATGAACCGACTCTCGGTTCTTCTTGTCTGCTACTCTTTTTGACTCTGCCGCCGTGAGCCTGCCCCGTTTGTCATCCGTTGACTTCGTGTGTGTGGCTCGGCCGTGGAGGCAAGGGCTTGCCGTTCTTGAGAGATAGAGAGAATGTGTTTACATTTGAGACTCACCGGTATAAACCTGAGGGATTCACTTCTTCCTCTCAGAAAGATAAGTAGGTAACGATCTGTCACTTTGCCTGGAAACTGGAACTCACAGAGTTCGTCCGGTTTCCTTCCGTTGTTCTGTCCAAGACCATTTGGGTGTCTTGGTAAGATTTACTACTTTCTTCCTCTTTGTTTATTACTAACAGCTTTATCTTCTTGCCGTTACTCCGGAGTTTCTCTCGGAACACGAAGGCTGAAGACCAAGGCTGTCTTGTTTGTAATAGATAGGTCTTTTTCTGTTTTCATCCTTTTCTTGTTCATTATTGTTGGTTTGTAATAGTAAGTTTGGAATCTGTAATAGTAAATTGGCTTGGTTACTTGATCTACGGCATAACAGTGGTATTAGAGCCGCAGTTATCTGCGACCTTTCGGTGATCGACGGTGACCACTCGTACCGCCACGACTCTCGGTATTCCAGATTCACGGTGTCCGTGGATTTGGCTCAGAAAAGCTACTCCTTACCTTTTTTGGTTTTTCTTTCTGTTCTGATCAGATCTGTTGTTTCCTCACTGCTTAGCTGTTAGATCTGCCATCTCTATTTTATTTTTTGGTTAATTTGATAGATTTGCTCATTTCTGGTTAAATCTGTTGCTTGTATAATTTTTTTTTTCTACTGTTACTGGTATCTTCTGGTTTTTCCTGATATATTCGGTTCTGGTTGTTATCTGAATTTCTGTTTTGTTCTTGTTGCGAAACAACACTGTTGGTATTATGGTTTATTTTTTTTTGAAAATCCAAAAACCTAAGCCTAGCTTGAGTCCAAGAGACTTCAAGTAGTCGTGTCTTGGTGAGTTTCGCTAGCTGTTTATAATAGATCGCATTATTCGTGACTGTTGATTTTTCTGTTATATGTGTTGTGCGGCTGTTGCTCAGTCTTTACCTGTCTATTTCTCTGTGTCGGTTAATCTTGTGGTCTTGCGCTGTTTTCTGTTGTGAGATATTTATGTGTTTCACATATTTTTACCGCGTTGTTTTTTTTTTCAAAGTAAAATCCGGGTTGTTTTATTTGTGTGACAAACTTCTTTTTCAAATCTTTCATTTTTCTAGCCATTGGTTACTCCTATTTGCCATTTAGTCATGTCTGTTCCAAAAATTGAAACCGACATGTTTGATAGCAAATCTGACTTCGTAATGTGGCGGAGAAAAATGAAAGCAGTTTTAGTCCAAAAGGAAATCGCACCCGCAATCTGTCGCGCTGAAAAGTATCCAGAATCTTGGAAGAGCGAAGTTCTTTCTAAAAGACTTAATATCTACACGGTTGCCTCACCTTGCATTTAACCGATAACGTTTTACGAGAAATCGACGAAAAGGATAATGCTTTTGAAATTTGGACGAAACTCGAAAAACTGTATTTAGGAAAATTCTTGTCGAAAAAAAATTTATTTAAAAGAACAGCTTTTCGGTTTTAAAATAAGCGGGTCGAAATCACTTTCTAAAAACATCGATGATTTAAATAAAATCATTTTGGAACTTCAAAACCTTGGAGAGAAACTGTCCAATGAAAATGTTGCTGTTATTTTATTAAATTCCTTGCTTGAGTCCTTTAAAATCTGCTATTAAGTATTGACAGAGATGATTTGACTCTTTTTTATGTCAAAAACGCTTTAAAATCAAAAGATTTGGATTTGAGAAAAGAAAACAAATGTAATGGAGAGAAACTTTACATGAGAGAGAGGGTTGATGGGAGAGAATCTTTTAGTCACCGTTCTAAAAGTAAAGGGAGATCCGAATCACGAGATAAGAACAAAGTGAAATGTTTTTACTACAGCAAGGAAGGTCATATGAAAAAATGTTTTAAGAGAATCAAAGAAGAAAACAACGTAAACAAGGTAAAGTGAGTGATAAAACTGACAAAACCCACGATTTTGATTCAGATGATAACACCATGTATTCTAAGGTTTTGTGTGTATCTCATTTACCCTCTTGTTCTGCTGATCATTGGATTCTTGATTCTAGTTGCACATTTCACATGACACCAAACAAGCACTGGTTTTCAGATTTTAAACCCTTTGATCATGGAAAAGTTTTCATGGGAAACAACCATTTTTTTGACATCAAGGGCATGGGAAATGTTTTCATAAAAATGAATAATGGCGTGACTAGGAAACTTACCGAGGTGAGATATGTGCTCGACCTTCGTCGGAATCTAATCTCTCTCGGTGTTTTAAATTCAAATGGTTTTTCTTTCAAATCTTAAAACGAGATTTTAAGAGTTTGCAAAGAAAACCTAGTCACGCTTAAAGGTTTTAAAAGATATGGTTTATATCATTTGATTGGAAAAGCTGTTTGCAAAGCATCTGCATTTATTTCGAAAATTGTCCCTAAAAAGACTATGTTGCGGCATCGTTGGATTGGCCACATCAGTGAAAAGGGACTACATTATTTACACAGGCAAAATCTTTTGTGTGGTGACAAAATCGATTCCTTGGATTTTTGTGACCATTGTGTTTTGGGAAAACAACACAAAATTAGTTTTTCCATTGGCACACACAAGTCTACTACTATACTTGATTATGTGCATTGTGATTTGTGGGGACCTGAAAAGTTTCCAACCTACGGTGACAATGTTTATTTCTTATCTGTTGTTGATGATTTTTCTAGGCATGTGTGGGTATTTCTTTTAAAAACAAAAGATCAAACTTTTGAAAAATTTTCAGAGTAGAAATGCCTTGCTGAAAATCAAACTGGAAATAAACTAAAGACAATTAGGACAGATAACGGTCTTAAGTTTTGTAACAGTAAATTTGCTGATTTGTGTGCACCTCATAGCATCCTACATCATAGGACTGTTAGACATAACCCTCAGCAAAATGGTGTTGCTGAGAGGATGAACCGTACCATCATGGATTAGGTTAGGTGTGTTATGGTGTCTTCAGATGTCCCTAAACCATTTTGGGGAGAAGCTGTAAGTACAGCTATCTACCTCATCAATAGATCCCCTTCTACAGACATAAACTTCAAAACTCCTTTAGAGTTGTGGTCTGGAGAACTACCCAACCTGTCCAACCTTAGAGTGTTTGGATGTGCAGCATTTGCGCACCAAAAGGAGGGTAACCTAGACCCTAGGTCTAGAAGAGAGTGTTTATAGGCTACCCTAGTATAGTGAAGGGATATAAAGTTTGGCTCAAAGGTGAGCCAGGTGTGAGGGTAGTTGTGAGTAGGGATGTTGTCTTCAACGAGATTGAAATGCCTTGCCTAAAGGCTAAAACCGTTCCCGATAGTTCTACTGATGTTCCCATGGCTAGGCATATTCCTGTGCAGGTGGAGGACACCTCCGGACCCTCACAAGAGCACACACATAAACCCGAAACCAGTGGAGAGTAGGATGTACCGGCTAGTCAGTCCGAAACCGACATGCCTAAATCTGAAAATTCAAATGATGATGAGGATCATCCAGAGGCACAAGCACAAGCCCCTAGAGACTACCAGCTGTGTAGGGATAGGGCTAGATGAGTGCATAGAGACCCTGTGAGATACGATTATTCATACATTGTCTCGTATGTTTTTGTTACTGCATCCTATGTGGAAGAGAAAGAACGTTGTGTTTTTTTTATGTGTTGAAGAGCCCTAATTGTTCTTTATGGTTGCGTGCTATGGATGAGGAGATCTCCTCTTTAGACAAAAATAAAACCTGAATTCTTGTTCCAAAACCTTAAAAACAAAAATTGATTGATTGCAAATCGATTTTTAAAATCAAAGAGCCTAAGTCAACCAATGAACCTCCAAGGTTTAAGGCCAGACTGGTTGCAAAAGGTTGTTTCTCAATTGAGGGCATCGATTTTCATGAAATCTTGTCTCCCGTTGTTAAATACAAAACGATTAGGATAATGCTTGCCATCGTTGCTTTTTATGATCTTGATCTTGAACAACTTGATGTAAAAACTACATTCTTGCTTGGTGAACTCGAAAAGACCATTTATATGCGTCAACCACTAGGTTTGAGATAAAAGGTAAGGAACACATGATGTGTCTCCTAAAAAAGTCGTTGTACGGACTTAAGCAGTCTCCGAGACAATGGTATGAGAGATTTGACTCTTTCACACTTAAAGCTAGTTTCATTAAAAGCAATTATGATAGATGTTTGTATTTTTGTGGTGATGATGAACTATTGTTTTTCTTTTGCTTTGTGTTGATGATATGTTGATTGCACGTAAGCATAGAGATAAGATTGTTAGTTTGAACTCCTTGTTAGAGTCTGAGTTTCACATGAAGGATTTAGGTTCTGTAGAATCCTTGGGATGAACATAGCTAAGGATAGGGCTGATCGTTCCCTTTTCATATCCCAGAACATAGCTAGAATCCTTTCTGCCGAAAATTGTTTCCAAATTTTCGATGCATTTATGCAAGCTAGTTTGTACCCCCACTTGCTACCCACTTTCAGCTTTCTAAAAAATCCTACCCCAAAATTGAAAGTGAGAAGAGAGATATGGCAAACATACCCTATAGGATGGTTGTAGGTTCAGTCATGTATTCCATGATATCCACCTGACCCGACATTGCTTATTCCATAAGCCTTCTTAGCCGATTCATGTCTAACCAGGGTAGGGACCACTGGGCAGCTCTCAAGTGGTTGTTACGATACATTAATGGCACAGTAGATAGGGGCTTACATTTCACAACTGGTCTAATGATTTTGAACTAGTTGGTTATGTTGACTCTGACTTTGCAGGTGATAAAGATGGTAGGAAATCTACTACATCTGATTTCTTTACCTTAGTAGGTAATTGTATTTCTTGGAAGTCTTAGATGCAGCCTGTAGCCGCTCTTTCTACTACGGAGGCTGAATACATCGCTGCCACAGAGGCAATTAAGGAAGCCATTTAGCTTCAAGGGCTTTTAAATTAATTGCATGCTTTACATTCCAAAACTGTTATTTATACTAATAGTCAGAGTTGTTTACACTTGTGCAAAAACCCTATTTACCATAAAAGGACTAAGCGTATAGATGCTAAGTACCATTTCATTAGGGAAAAGTTTTCAAGTGGTATAGTTGATGTAGACAAGATTAGAACTAAAGATAATCCTACTGATTTTGGTACTAAAATTGTAAATTTTGACAAGTTTGCTTTGTGCAGGGATCTCCTTCATATAGATGAAGATTGACTATTGGGCCTATTTTCACTCTTTTTCATTTTCTTTCTTTAGCCCATGATATCCCTATGATGAAATAATCGGGTTGGCCTCATTGGAGAGAATTTGGGCCGGCTTACCGACCCGCCCAGGCGACATGGCTATATATATTCTCGCTTTCTCCAGCTACTTGCCCTAATCTCCTCTTCTTTCTGTTGAAGCTGCCGCCTCCTCACTTTCTCTCTCTGACCCTTCATCTTCTTTTTCTCTTCCTTGATTTGACTCTCAGTTCTTCTTGTCTGCTACTCTTTGTGACTCCGCCACCGTGAGCCCGTGCCGTTTGTCATCCATTGACTGCGTGTGTGTGGCTCGGCCGTAGAGAAAAGGGCTTGCCTTTGTTGATAGATAGAGAGATTGTGTTTACATTTGAGGCTCACCCGTATAACCTGAGGGATTTACTGTCTCACGGAAGGATAGGTAGGTGAAGGTCCATCACTCTGCATGGAAACCAGAACTCATATAGTTCGTCTGTTTTCCTTCTGCTGTTCTGTCCGAGACCGTTTGGGTCTCTTGGTAAAATTTACTGCTTTCTTCCTCTTCGTTTATTACTAACAACTTTATCTTCTTGCTGTTACTCTGACGTCTCTCTCGGAACGCGAAGGCCGAAACTAAAACTTTCTTGTTTGTAATAGATAGTTCTTTTTCTGTTTTCATCCTTTTCTTGTTCATTATTGTAGTTTGTAATAGTAAGTTAAGAATTTGTAATAATAAATAAGCTCGGTTGCTCGATCTATGGCATAACATTTAGTCTAAGTTCGAGTGCAATTTGGAGTCTGTCTTCTATAAAATTGAAGTTTATCATAACTTTAAAAAAAAAATCGTGGAATTTGAGTTCAAATGCATACAGTTCTTCAACGAAATCTCCTACTTTCAGTCCACTTGTCTTCTATAATGTCAATCTAAGATAAAGCAAAATACAACTTTTAGGATTTCATCAATTTGGATCATGATAACTCAAATTGTGAAGTTGATTATTATATTATATTGGAGTTCAATTGCTAACTGAGAGTGGAGTCCAATTAATCTAATATTGGAGTCTATTACCATTGGAAATTTGAGATAAAAAGTCTCAAGATTGTCTTTGTTAGGTGAAGATTGTGAAGGTATTGTGATATAGCAAGAGAGAGCGACCTTCCTAAACTTCAATGTACTAAAGGACGAGTTAAGGAAGGACGGGATATTACTTCGAATGGAAAGCCTTCTTACGCCTTATTATCGAGAGTTTTGACTGAGCCTTAACTTAACTGCCTCCAGAGGTGCGCTTTAACAGGACTTCAGCAGGCCTACGAAAGAAAGACCAAGAACAACCTTCTTTAGTACATGGTCAGATGAATGCCGCACTATCCGTTCTTTTGAGAGGACACTTTTGCCTCTGTTGTTAGAGACTCATCCCTTAACGGCCTCACCCCCGAGATTTGCCAAGGGCGCAGGTTGAAGAAGTCCTTCTTAGCCCACATAGACCAACCACTAAACGAATTCTAGGCTGAGGCTTACCGAACCATTGCTAAGCTTCAACAATTCCTTTATCTTGGTTCGTCCCGTCCCATATCCCTTGCAAGGCGGCAGATGGAACTCAAACTCATTCCAAGAGTGAATGCCAGCACGCCATTACAACTTCAAGAAAGTGCCCCTCTTTCTTTCGACATGACTCGAACAGGAAATATCCTTTTAGAGTCCAAATTGGTGAATCTTTTCGAAGCAAAGAAGATGAATTCGCTTATTCACACATTGGGCGCATAAGCCGCTTACTCCTCTCCATGGCTTCAAAGGTTTTTTTAAGTAAAGTGATTATCCAGCCATAAAAATGGAATAACCCCTACTTTGGGGAATGCCCTTTGTTGTTATAGATCCGGGTTAATGAAGGAAAAGAAAGTATCTCCCTTATCTGCTAGCTCAAAGCCCGTTGCTACTGTCTTGTTCTATCACTTTGAGTTAGTTGAAAGTACTTCTCAATCAGGCCGTGTCCTCATTTGGGAATCACTCATCTACTTCTCTTAGGCTTTTCACTCTACAGCAGCTACGACTGCTGATCGATCGATCTAATTGCTTATAGAAATGGATCCATTAACGAAGAAAGCAGTCCCGCAGCGGTGAGTTTCACAATCCACTCTTTTTATTCGCTCTAGCCAGACTTTCATCTGCTTCTACTTCAATCTCATCCCCAGGAGAAGGTTGTTCATGTGGTGGGGTTGGAGGATGGATACTAGTACTGGGATGGGACTCATAGGTAAGCAAGAAATCCCTGGTGCCAAAAGAAAAAGTATGTTACTCTGTAATCGAGGTTTAAGGAATCCCTTTCTTTGCGGCCTAACGACTGAACTAGCTGATGGGAGGTCTTACCCAGTGAACTGCCTATTGAGCGTTAGGCTTTACGAGGGCTAATTGGAGCACTTCTCCTTTTAGAAAGTTAGAACTTTATCTGGGATTGATTGATTCCTGTTAGATGCATTGGTTGCTGTGCAACTAACTACCGACCCCGAAATTGCGTAAGGTAAGTAGAGAAAAAAAAGAGATTCATCTTGCTGAATTGAATTGAGTGCGCTGCTTTCCAAATTTTGTATTGAACGCATGGCGTAGCTAGGCCTTCACTTCAAATCATTTTTTAGCCTATGTTCAAACCCACCCCCTATTTATGACTAAGGCTGGAAAGAATGCCCGCCAAGTTCAGATAAGGGAATGCTTCCCCCAACCATTAAAGGAAAGGCTCGACGATGGGAAGGAGATGCGGCGGGGGAAGGAAAAGGCTTTTAGAGATTGGGATTGGATTTCTTTTTCATCGAGAAGGCCGAGGATGGCCTACGGTGCGTCTTATCTGAAGGGAACACACTTTTTTGACCGCCGTGGTATGAAATTGCCGGATCTCTCCTCCTTCCACCCACTAGCCCATCCCCTAACCCCACCACATGAACTACCTTCTCCTAGGGATGAGGTTGAAGTAGAAGCGGATGAAAGCCTGGCTAGAGCGAATAGAAAGAGTGGATTGTGAAACTCAGTGCCGCAGGACTACTTTCTTTGTTGAACGTGATTGGTTTCTAAGATCATTTCCGACTCTGGGCCTTTTATTAGTTAGTCTCGGTAAAGCTCCTAGCCAGCGTATTTTTTTCAAACGAGGTCCTCGGTAACGCGACATAAAGGAACAGAAAAACCAAGAGACCACGAACACAAGCACGCATGAAAACAGCCCTTTTGAAGGCATACCCAAGGAGCGGGCATCTATCCACTTATAGACATCAAATGGCCTTCGTTAACTACTTATAACGAGGCCTACCTCGGCTGAATGTTTGGACAAACAACAATAACCGTGCTTATCCTTCTAATCTAATAAAGAAAAAACTAAACCTTACTTAACCTAAGAAACTTATTCACCCACTACTTTTAAGAGCTTAAAAAGAGTTAGAGGCTTCGGCTTTTGTCAATGCCTGCCCATTTCCTGTTGTGGGCTGGGGACAAATAGCTTTAGTTTCCCTGGTTCTGCTCGTTCATCCCCTTCGTTTTCTCGGCTTGTACGTTTTAGGGCAAGGACTTCTTCCGTCCCACCCACAGCGGTAATGGCGATAGCTCTTATTACTGGAATTTTTTTAGGGATTCAAATCTTCATCCTTTCTCCACAGAAGACTTTCTATAGGAGCTTGTGTCAAGATGATGATAGAGATCATACTGAGAAACAGAAGAATTCCGTACGAGTACAACTCTTATTTGAACGAAGTGAAAAAAAAATGCGAGCTTTGTTGTCTAATAGAACAAACACTAATACCTTAATTGAATCGGTCAAGATAAAATCTGTTTATCAAAGTGCTTCTCTGATTGCTCAAGACATCTCTTTTCAACCAAGGAACAAAACAAGATCATTTCGTTCCATTTTTAGTAAAATAGTGAAGGATATTCCACTAATAATGAAAAAGGTGGTGGAGAGGGTTCGTATATGTTGTTCAGGTCGATTCGAAGGTGTAGAAATAGCTAGAACTGAATGCAGAAAGTATGGAGAAACATCTCGTAATGCATTAACCAGAAAATAGATTATGCTCCAGCGGAAGTATCTACTCATTACGGAATCTCAGGTGTCAAAGTGTGGATTTCATATAGTAAAAGTACCAATTTCCTTCTACTAGCATAAAAAAAAGACATACCGAAACGACCTCTAATGCGTCCGGAGGCTTCGAGTCTCTTTATTTCTCTCTTTAGTCTGTCTTTGCCATTCCAAGGAAGTGCATTGATCCTTAGTCCGAGTTTCCCTTCTTGGGCGAAGCGACCTCTATTTCCTATCCGAAAGGAAATAGAGTAAGGCCGGTACCCGAAAAAAAATCTAGCTCGCCTGTGCCGATCTTCTACCATGATTTTTTCTTTCTTCGTTTCAGCAGCCTTTGAGGATCTCTTTTCGCTATGGTATGCTAAGGTGGAGTGGAAGGAGGGGACCCCCAAGAAGGGACCGAGTGGAACGGTCCCTGTTTAGTTCGTGCAGTTCTCCCGCCGGGGGTTAGGATGGCAAGACGCCGAGTTGCTTAATTTCTTCCTTTAGTCGTTTTAGTCAGTAGTAGGGGAAGAATGAAGTTCTGGTTAAAGTGCTTTCATTTCCTTTTATGCTTTCGCCATAAGGAAAGAGGATAAAAGATTGCTTAAGTAGATTCTAGAGAACACCTAATCAGTTCTCCGGGATGACGAACGTTGTTGACAATCGTACCACCTTTTGGGAAGTAGGCAGATCATCTTTTCGATGAGAAGGTCCGGTTCCCAATTTAGGTTAAAAAAAAGTCTTTAGGCATGATGCCTAGATAAATTCAAATAGGGTCAAATAATTTGTTTATTATATGGGCTTTAAATAATATTGGTATTGATCCATTCAGACATAGTTCTTAGCCTAGATTAAATTAATGTTTGATACTTAGTTTATCCAAAGATATAGTCTAAGCCTATGAACAAATCTCAAATGGACAATTTTTAAAATAGAAAATTTACAAATTAAGTCTCTAATGTTTCATTAGAATTCTATTTTTAATTCCAATATTCTTGACTAATTAAATTGGCACAGGTAACAAGATTGGAAGGCTCCAACCAATAACAATGTAAGGAGTGGTCCATTGAATAGAATTGCTCCACGTCATCTATAGAAAATAGCTTGGCCAATCAAATAATTCCACCACATATATATTTATTTATTTAATGTTTGAAATTCAAAAGTGATCTCATTCTCTCAAGCTGCGCTTATAAATAAAACGGTAAGGTCAAGGGAAAGGGACACAATAAATCCATCAAGTCGAAGTATTGAAGCTTTAAAGTATTCTTCATCTCCAAAGTCTCAAGTCAAGACTAGCCTTCGATTTCAAGGCTAAAAATTCTTTGAATTCTTCTTTAACAAGTAAAGTGGAAGTTCTTCGGTAACTCCGAGATTAAGCTGCACAGCCCTTGAAACAAATTAAAAGAGAAAAATCAACAAACTTTATTCTTTAGACCAGAATTTTCTAAATATTGTAACCACTTTTAAATTTTATAAATATTATTTGTTACTAGAGATTTCTTTTGTTTGCTTTATTATTTTGTAGGCATAAATTCTTTATAAATTAAAGGGCCCAAAGGAAACAAAACAATCGGTGATAAATACTTATATGGGTACAAGCTTTTACTAAATAAAGAAAGAAACATATGTAGACAACGTAGAAAACATATGTGAACGATCCAAATAATAAAGAACTTTATAGATAGCTTAAACAAATTATAATTTTGGGAAGATCTAGATAAGTATTTTCATATTTTATTCTATTGAGATTTTCTATTCTCGTAATATTATTTCAAATTTACATTTTTGGAAGTATTTCTTATTAAAATTTATATATGTATTGTAAAAATAAAAGGAAATTTTATGTTATAATATAACATATAGATGAAAAATATTTTGATATTTCATTTTATAACAAAGTGAAATTATTGTAGTTAATTATAATCTTTTTTTAGAAAGTAGACTTTAATGATGTATTACATTTACTATATGATGCATGATCATTTTATAAAGATAATCTAACAAGTTTATGCTAAATAAGTTTACATATACAAGTGATAATAGACAATTATATATCAATTTAATTAGTATTTAAAAGAAATAATTTTAGTTCAAATATATGCTTTTATAACAATTTAAATCAATTCATTAAAATTATACAAAACATAGGAAAGCAAAGCTATTGAAAATTACACAAGAGAGAACAACCAAATGAATGAGAACTTGATCATTTTTTTTCATATAGAAAAGGAAAAGAATTCAAAATTTATGACCTATTAAATACCATTAAACTCTAAACTATGATCTTGTCACAAATTGACCACCTTGTTAAAGGAACCTATATTATTGAAGGATGTCACTTTTTAATTTATTATTAAAGAAGGCCATCAGAGAGAAAATTGTCGATTCCTAACTTATTCGGTGCATGATTTTAACTAGAAATAGAATTGGAAAATTAGAGAAGGAAATATACTTATGTGAGTGAATTTCTAAAACTAGAACAATTCATCGACATTATGTATAAAGTGCATGCACCATTCTCTTCATATATAAATAATTAAACAAAATATTATATTTCTAAAGGGTTTGAGCATATATGTATACATATACGTATATTAAAAATATATGTATATAAAATGATCTTTAGGATTAGAAGGCTCTAAGGCAGAAGAAAATATTATTCATTCGATCCTTCTATTTACTGATAATGTCATAGAGAGATGAGTTTTTATTAAAGCTAAATATTCATAGCTAATTCCCAAAATATTTTCACAAGATTTATTGATACTCAAATACACATGGTTTTTTCTTTATACTAGTAGAATTATTTAATTACCACAATATACTTTCTCAAGAGATATCATTGCCTCTTTAAACGCTTGGACACAACTACATACTCTGCTTCCATGGTAGAGTTTACAATTCAACATTCTTTTATACTCCTCTAAAACATCGCCTTACAAACAAAGTAAAGGCGTATCCACTAATGGATTTCCTCTTATATTTATCAGTCTGGAAAACTGAGTCGATGTACCGAATAAGAATTAAGTCACCAATATTGTAAACGAGCATAAAATCTTTAGTTATTTTCAGATACATAAAAATATTGTTTACAGCTTGCTAATTTACTTCCCTAGGGTTTGAGTGATATCTACTAATCATGCCAACAACAAAGAAAATATCTGGGTACTTATGAAGCATTAACACACATGAGACTTCTACTATGGATGCACAAGGAATCCTTTTCTCTCCTTTAATTCTTGTGTCGAAGGATACGTATGAAAAGAGAGTGTAAAATCACACCAAAAAGGAGTCAAAACTTCCTTAGAATGGTCCATGGAAAATTTTGAGAAAATCTTGTCTGGGTCTAAAGCTTGAGAAAAGCCCAGAGTTTTCTGCTGCCAATTTGTAATAAGATTAATGCGTAGAACATAACTTGTCTCTCCCATATGTTTCATGATAAAGTGAGTTGGCAACCACCTTAACAAATGATAATTTCCCTGCATCATTTCCAATGAGTAGAGTATCATCTACGCAAAGTATCAAGAATGAAACATCATACCATCAATTTTTTTATAAACACATGGCTCATTTACGTTTTGAACAAAGACGTAGGCTTTAATAGTCTCATTGAAATGTATGTTCTATGACCTTGATGCTTGCATAAGCCTATAAATAGACTTTTTAAGCTACCATCTGGTTGCTCAACAAAAATGCTTTCACTAACACTATCATTAACAAAAAGAAGTCCTAACATCCATTTGTCATATCTCGTTATCAGATGATAAGAGATGGCTAGGAGTATCCAAATGAATTTTGGAATGGCAATTGGTGAAAAGGTCTTCTCATAATGGACTCCTTTATCAGTATATCCTTTTTCAACCAGCCTTGCTTTAAAGGTTTCAATCTTTCTATCTACACCCTATGGGTTTGATCTCTTCGGATACTGGGACAAGATCTCATACTTGATTCAAACACATGGAATATATTTCGACTTTCATAGCCACTGGCCATTTATCACAATCAACATCTATGACCGCTTCATCGTATCTGGTGGGATCTCTTTCTTCATGGTCTGAGATAAGCTTCAAAGCTTCCCCAGTCCATCATTCTAGAATATGAGGAATCCTCCTACTACAACATGGTTCTATAGGCCCGTCACATTGAATACTAATATCATTCTATACTTAGATCGGGCGAGAAGCTTGAGAATTAGATTCCCTTACTTCTAAATCCAAAATTTAGCTTTTTCTAGAACACCTAAAGGATAACTTTTATCATCTTCCAAGTGCTTGGAATTGGTGCAAATAAACACCATTTATTCAATTGGATGATAAAGTAACTACCTGTTGTAGTTTTGGTGTACCAAATAAAGTATCATAATTCTGATCTTTTTTTGAGTTTGCTTCCTCTAGTCAGATCATATGCCGGACATCCCCATATTCTGAGGTGACTTAGACTAGGCTTTCATCCAGTCAACATCTCATAGGGATTCAAAGGTACTGAGTTCGAAGGAACCAATTTTATATTGTACGATATTATATCTAGGGCATAATCCTAGAATGACACTAGCAATGAAGCATGTGTCATCATACTTCTTACCATCTCAAGGAAAATCATATTAATTCTCTCAGCGACACCATTTTGTTGGGAGTCCATTGTACAATAAGCTGAGATACTATACCCTAATGTACCAAGCAATTCGTAAACTCACTGGATAGATACTCTCTACAAGGATCTGATTAGTGTACCTATTTGACCCTCACTACTTCAGCCTTAAACTCCTTAAGTTTCTCAAAGGAATCAGAATTGCGCCTCATAAAGTAAACATAACGATAACAAGAACAATCATCGGTAAAAGTGATGAAGTATTCATATCTTCTACCTCTAGCTGGTGTAGTCATTGGATCACATACATCAGTACGGATATGGTCAAGTAATTCCTAGGCTTTTGCTACCTTTTAGTTAAAATGGCCATTTGGTCATTTTCCCTATTAGATACAATTCTCACTGAGGCCACTCATCTATTTTTAATGAACCCAAATGCCCATCATAGATTAACCTCTAAACTGAAGAGGGTTTAATATGCCTCAATCGTAGATGCCATAAATACGATTTATTACTTTAAGTTTGCATCATTTTGTTACTTTGTTCTAATTCTATATTACTAATTTGTCATGAGTTAGGATGTTTTTAATAAAATTTATTATGTCTTGTCCGTTGGCAATAAAATTCCCATCCTTACTAATTGTGACACTAGTATAGATTTTAACAATATAACAATCTCGAAATAACTTAAAAACTAAAATTAAGAAATGAAACTCATATTGTCAAAATACTAAAATAAATTGTTCATTTCTTTAACCCATACGCAAGCACCATTTCTAACTTGCAGGCCATATCCTCTCCTTTAGTGACTCCTATTGTCCTCTTGAATGGTTAGAGGCTTTGGAATCGACAACCCAAGTAGACGTAGATCCAACCATTAAAATAGACTGAAGGTAAAGTGACATACTTGTAGTAGCCTAAGCTACTAATTTGTCAACTTCTTCTGAAAGATCTCTCTTGACACGTTTCAAGCACTCTTCAATGGACTCAGAGTTGGAATAGAACAAATTAGTTTTCCTCTTTTTCTTTACTACATACTTAATAATTTCTTTCTCTTCAGACTCCTCGGTTCTATTCTCAATCCCAGGAAGTGTTCTCTTTGAAGTACGGGCTTCAATCCATAACTACCTTTTAGAGCTTGACCAAATATGCATTCAATCTAGGTATACATCATGAAAGAGGCTCTAACATGCAAGCTAGTATGCAATATCTAACTTTAGAGCTACTTGCTCTCCTAAATTTATCCACTTTTTATCCTTCTTCAGTGGACATAACCTTCATTTTAGGATACATAGGGACTTTGAAGGACATGGCTCTACCTGATGGACTCGAGTAAAGTGGCCAAATTTCTTCCATTCAAAACAGTTGGGACTAGTTAACTTACTCTTCATGAGAATACCTCCCAATGGACAAAAGAAACCTCCATTAGAAATTACTATAATATTAAAGAGAAATAGAATAAGAGTTTTGAAACGAATAAGAAAACGCACATAACAAACATATAGTGTTTACTGATAAACACTACTCTTTTCATATTTTATCTTAGAGTAGAGCTACCTTGTACTCTCTAGTTCAAGAATATGGTGGGTTAGCATTTCGCCCTATGCAAGAGCAATACAACACCTTATGACCATATTCGGCTCATAGAGCATATAACAGAGCCTTGTACGGAAGATTAACGCTCTCTACGCTGAGTGTAGAATCATTATTTTATTGAACTCCTACGGTTGATAACTTAAGGATAACTCCAGTGTAGGTTGGCTATTTCCTCATACGAACTACGAATACTACTAGGTTAGAACCTCTAAGGTAGACTGGTCGATATTGACATGTATCCATGGTTTATGTCTTAAGGTCAACTTATAAACTTAGGTTATGAAGGTTGATCCTTTAGAGGGTGACTGCCAAGGTGACGTGAGGACTTCTAACCCTCTAGTTGAGTCAATAATGGAAGCATGGAATCGTTGGAAAGTCTCTCCCATTCAATTTTTTAATTCAAAGCTTTACTTCAAGAAACATATACTTTTTCTTTAAAAAGTTTGGGTTACTGTTAGTTAAAACAGTTTTTCTATGTTGTAGATAAAAGCCTTTGAGAAAAATAAATTATCCTCAACATAAGTTTTCTTATAGAAAAAGGTTCTTCTATCTTGTTCATCCATTGGAAATGAACAATATGTTTTTGCCAGTACACATGATATACCGAAAAGTGACAAACAAGGAAAAGCTTAATTCCCCTCTAGTTTATTTAATCCAATGTGAGCAACGAAAACAACTAGGAAAGAAAAAGAGATAAAGGAAACACTTATGTTCTTTCCTAGAAGATGGTACTTTCTACAAACATGCAAAACCACAAAGAAAGTCATAAACTGCCACAAGTACCAGCAAAAAAACTCGCCTATGAAAAGTAAGGACATCCTATCTATGGTTTGTTGTCTTCATGTTCATCTCCCACCGTCATCAAATTCCTTGGAAAATTAATTTGTATGAAATTCTATTAGAAACTTCTGAATATTTCAAAAATTATTAAGAACACTTTAACCTCTAAATCATTACCAGAAAATCCCCAAAACCTGAACACAATTAAATGGGTCAAAATCGAGTGTACTCGGATGATACTCGAAATGCCCAAAACCTTAACAACCTTAGTGGAACCCCTTGGTACCAAGAGCCAAGAGCTGATGGACACGCCTGGGCTGTTGTTTAAATGCGTCATGCAGCTTGGGCACTTGAGCGAGAAGGTTCGCCCCTGTGCTTGAGTTGTTGCCATTGTTCCCAAGAGAACAGGGAGCCGTTCTTCACTTATGTCGAGCGGGTTCTAGGAAAACTGGGCGAGGCACTTTCCTCCAAGATTGCTAGGTGTCATGTTATTAGCCATGTCGGCTAGCTAGTACTGAGAAAACTCGGCACCTAGTCTACAGCATTATCGAAACTCTAGTTTCGATTTGTTAATTTTTTTTGGTTTTTAAAATTTAACTTTTCAATTACCAAAATTGTGTACTTTGTCTTGAAGAATCGTCCACCAAGAAACGTAAAGAAGCCCTATCTATTAATATGTTTCTATACCTCATACACGTGTCGATATATCATACTAAAAACGAAAAAACTTTCATAAAAAAGAAAATTTTAATCTTTACAAATGCCAATGCTTTCCCATGAAGGTGTACATCATTTTTATCAGAGAATCGTGGTGGAAAATATAGTTTGTGTATATACAGAAAAACATATGAATATAAAACAAACAGTATCATATTTTCTAGTTTTAACATACTATCCTAATATGCTATTAAGCCAAAAACTGCGCTGATACTGATAGAAAGGGAATTTTGTACCTCGGAGGTGTAACTGAAGTGAAAACACAAGACCAAGATGGCTTAGAAGATTATGCTTAGAATTTAAAATTCGTGTAATAAGTAATATTTAAGGAGTAGTTTGATAAATCTCCTCTTAAATTTGTTCATCTTGCAATGTTTATGAGATTTTCGGTTCAAGTATTGGGAACCTTCTACTCCTTCTCATGAACGAATTTACAACTTAGTCTTAGTCTTCCTAACTATCCTCAAACCTCCACAAATCTTTTGTCTAGTGAAAGTAAGAGAATAGAAAAACAAGAGAGTATAAAAATATTGAAGAGAAAATTCTATCCAAGCGAATATGTGTTGTCTGAAATTGCGAGGCTTTGATTGGCAAAATTTTTCGGCCACTAGGGTTTATTGGGCAAGACCAATTCACTTTCTAATTCGGATTAGGAATAATTGGACAACTGGGAAAGTAGATCTCCTATGTGATCTTGGAGAACATTTAGTTAAAAGGTGTGATCCTAGTTAAAGTAGGATACTTCCTAAATAATTCTACCACATGTCAAATTAGAGACTTCCGTAATGCATAAGGAGGGGATGTGGCTGGCCAACCCCTTGGGAGAATCCCTTAGTCTTTCGGCCACCCTTAAGGTTCCATGAACTTGGTCTTTGACTTTTGTCTACTCCAATATAAAAAAATTGCTATCTTTCATGAGGGTTAAAAATGCATTTAGCACCGGTTTTTTTAAATGTTATGCATATGTTTAGAGGCAGTTTATGAAACCCCCTCAATATAAGATGCTACTAAATGATGGTTGAGGGTTTATAAACATGGCTACAATTTGTATGTGTTATTTAGTGACGGTTTTTAAAACCCCACTCTAATTTTTTCTTTTTTTTCAAAAAATGTTACCGATTCAACCACTAATTAGAAGCTGTATAAAATGAGTTATAAATATTCTATGGGCACAAAACAATTTTCACGATTGGAGAAATGACTTATAATTTTTCTATGAAATATCAAGAATGAAGCTGTGAACTCACAGAACCAAGATATTGATATATTGTTGTTGAAGTTTAGATATACAACATATCTCAAGGTTTAGCTCTTTACCTTCCCATATCCCAACAAGCTTGCAAGTTTTGATAGAAGAATTTAAATAATCTAATTATAATAAAATAGAATTTCTATATGAACTTTTGAGTGTTGTTCTTATTCTTAGAAATAGAAGGATGGTTTACTTTCACACTATAAACACTTGACATTGTAAAATTGCATATTACACCCATGATGATGTCTAGGATCAATCTAATTCAAGATGAATTAACCTATTTAATAACTTATATACAACAAATTTGTAACATTTTTATGTGCACCTCAATTTTATTATGATGTAACTTGTATACATGATCTTCTAAAAGAAACTTATATGAATGATGAATTATTCTCATCATTACACTTAAAGATCAATTAGTTGACTAAACAAACCCATAACATTATTAAATAATCATATTAATAATAAGACAAAATGAGAAAATTAAGGGATGACAAAACGTGATAATATTTTAATTTGTGAGAAGAAAAATGACCTTATAGAATTTATTTTTAGCGACATCCCCTTTATTTTTTAGGGTGTCAAGGTTTTCCATCTAGGAAGTTCTACCCTATTGCCAAAACTAACAGACCAATAAACACATGAAGTAATCCGAGAATAAATCAATTCTACAAGAAATAAAGGGTGTGGCTCCTACTCGGCGAATTAAAGCAAAATGCAGTGGCCTACGAAGTCGTGTTACCACACTTTCCATATTGCCCCATCCAATGGCGGTTCCATTCACAAGTCTAATAATCTTACCATTAAACGAAGTACTCATCCAATATTGACATGAAACAAAGGAATCAAGAGAAACTCCAATCATGCACCCATAAAAATATATCCACCAGTCGATGACACGAAATACATTCAAAATACAGTTGCTGCAATTAGCATTAGAATGAAAGCACATGTATACCATGGTCCTATGATATCACAAGCAACACCCATGACAAGCCTAGAGAAGATGCTACAAAAATAGGAAGCTATACCTGTATTTTCAATATCACTTTTGTCAAAGTGAAATCATACGGATAATTGGAACAAGTGGTGCAGCTGTAAATGTGGAAACAAAACAGGTGAAAAATTATATCAATGAGAGGTGAAAGCGTTCTCATATAGGAATTTGCTAAGGAGAAGATCTTAAAAACTTTAGCTTTGTGTTCTGAATCAACAGGAAGAACAAATTTTGTTGTTATATCCATTGCTATAGTTGGGTTTAAAGGCCACTAAGAGGGAAACATTTGTTCTTTGCATGTAACTCCAATGAGAGAACTTTTTGGAGAGCCTTTGTCAGGCATTGTGTGAAACTTCCTTGCTACTTCTATGTTTCTTTGCCTTTAAGATTTTATAGTTTTTTATGATTCATTTGGTTAATTGATCAAGAAACTGTCAAAAATATATGTTCGACAAAAGACGCGAGAAAATGAAGTGTATTCATAGTTAGAATTGAAAACTGAATAAAAAATAAGATTGAAAGGTTCAAAGGAGACCAAATAATCAGTTATAAACACTGACATAGGTGTAGCTACTAAATAAGAAAAGAAAAATATGTAGACAACGTAGACAACAAATGTAAACAATTAACATAATAAAGAGCTTTATATGTAGCTTTTATAAAAATTATTATTTTGGAAAGGTCAAGATATATGTTTTGGTATTCTATTCTATAGAGATTTTCTATTATCGTAAAAGAGTTTCAAATTTAGATCATTAGAAGTATTTTTATTAAAAGTTATATATTTATTTAAAAAATGAAAGGAAATTTTATATTACGACATAATAGATAGCTGAAATATATTTTAATATTTTCATTACATAACAAAGTGAAAATATTGTAGTCAATTTAATTACATAATAAAACAACATAAAAGACATGGTTATTAGAAAAACACGACATATTTTAATAATTAGTTCATTTAAAAAAATTACTCATTTGAAAATGTTTTGATTATTAGAAAAATTATTCTGAGTCGTACATACTACATGCATACACTATCATTCCTTAAAATGAAATCAGTTTATTAAATTATAATTTTCTACCGGAAGTACACTTTAATATTGTATTACTTTCACTACATAGTTATTGATTTGGAATCATATTGATCTTTAAAGCATCTATCATGAGATCATGCATCTTATGTGTATGAAGAGTTATTCCTTCAAAATAAATCACTTCAATTAATTATTATTTTTTCAGAAAGTAAACTTTAATGATGTATTACTTTCACTACGTGATGCATGATCGTTTCATAAAGGTAATCTAACCAATTAATACTAAGGTAATTAAACAATTATATATATATATATATATATCAATTCATAAACTAATTAAACAGATAATTTTAGTTCACATATATGCTTTACAACAATTTAAATCAATTAATTTATATAACACAAAAAAAAGTTATGGAATATCACAAAGAGAGGAGGACCAAATGAATGAAAAATTAATCACCAAAGAAAAATAGTCGCTTCCAAGAGCTATGAAGCTGAGACTTGACCAATTTCGGATGGATTGGCGGCTAGAAGGGTTTCTTTGCAGTAGCATCCAATACACTAGCAACTCCCATCATAAGTTGATGAACGGCCCAATGCCGTTGACCCCGCATCGCAGCGGCGGCATTTGTCTTTTAAGTTAAGTGGCGGAAGCCCCTACGGTTCCTCCTATTCAGATGTTGTTAAGTGCGCTGGGGGGCATTTTTCTTTTTACACTATTTCGGAAACCTATTTCATAAAAGCAATGATAGGAATTCAAAATTTATGACCTATTAAATATTGTTTAGCCTCTGAACTATGATCTTGTGGCAAATTAACCACATTCGACAGGAACCTGTCATTGACGAAGGTCCCTTTTGAAGCTATTATTAAAGAAGGTCGTAAGAGACAGATAATTGTTGATTCCTAACTTATTCGGTGCATGATTTTAACTAAAATGGAATTGAAAAAATAGAGAAGGAAATACTACTTATTTTGAGTAAACTTCTAAAACGGGAGCATTTCATCTACATCATGCATAGAGTGCATGCACCATTAAATCATATATCATGGGCTTGTCCATATATATATCTATAAACATATATATACATATATACATACATATATACATATATTTAATAAAACCAGGCCGACACCGAGTGGGCATCCTCCCACCTTATTAAAAATACAAAAAAGATACAAAGGGCGGTGCATAAAACTTACCCCCGAAAATGCTAGGATTTCAATGTAATACTATTGTACTAAATGGAAGACCTCCTAAAGAATCCAATCTAGTTGCAAAGGTATATGATTTTTTTCCCAAGAGATAGTTGGCAGCCATAAGGGAGTACGTGTGAGCAAGAAAGTGAGAGAGTCCTCGAGCAGTTGCTAATTTAATGCCTTGAAGCACAACCGCGGCCTTAGCATAACTGTTGGTGCCACGAGTGCCCAAAAATGCAGAAAAGGCAGTGATGTACTCACCTTGGGAGGTGCACAGAATACCTCCAGTTGCAAAATCACCTGGGTTTCCTTTAGAGCACCATCTACATTAAAAATAACTTTTTACGAGTATATGAAATCCAAAAATCGGATAGGGCTATGTCATTCGGGAGAAGCATAGGGGAAACATGATTGAAAAAATTAACATGTTTAGTAAGGGATAGCTCATAAGAAAGTTGCATGAAGGAATTATAGAGAGTGGTTTTAGTAGTATATTTCCCTTCATAATAGAAGGAGCACCAAGCTCTCCAAAGGCACCAACACACCATTGCAGGAAGGAACTTCAATTTGAATTGTGTGTTTGGAGCGACTAATGGACCACAAACAGTACGGTAAGTCCTTAAAAGTGAGGAAAGAAGGCCAGGGGACCTGGTATAGTCCCATAAATTGAGTCACCTGAGACGAAAAATAAATAGCATAAGGACAAGTTAGAAAAATGTGATCAATAGAATTGTGGCCTTGGCTACAATGACATCAGGAGGCCAGTTGAAAACCAATTGTTTGCAGAACTTGTCCATAGGTAAAATAGTTAACTCCACATAAAAAGAGAGAGATTTTTAGGAAGAAGAGAATCCCATATCATGCAACAGGAAAGGGAAGGGACAACAGGAGGGAGAAAAATACTAGTGGCAAAATTGATGGTAAAATTCCCAAAACCCTCCAAGGTCCACTTGTACTCATCAACACCAAGAAAAAGACGAGGAGGAAAGGAAATGATAGAATCAGATAAGGCTAGGGGACTACGGGTTTGATTAAAGAAGAGTTCCAAGAGTCTTGATGAACAAAGTCAAGAATTTTGAGGGTGGAATGGACATGCAAAGAGGTAACAAGGGCATAGAGACCAACTTTCCCCCAAAAGTCTAGTTCTCCCACTAGAAGGAGGAGGTACCAGAGCAAAAACAGAGACCAATGTGAGGTTTAATTTTCTCCACAACACCAAGCATACACCTCCAAGTATGAGAAAAATAAAGGTGAGAAGAAGTGGGATTAGAAAAAGCACGGTTATGATCCCTATATTTAGACCTCTTGAAGCGAGACGAAGAGTATCTCTGGTGCATAAACACTACTAAAGTTTCCCAGCAAAGGTTGAGGAGAGGTGAGAAAGGGAGGTAATACCAATACTATTATGAAGGGTTGAATGACACACATTTCCAGGACATCCAATGCCTTTTATTAGCACTCTCAAGCGAATCCCAAAAAAAGTTGGCAAGGATGCAATTAATCCCAACAAAAATCTGCTTAGGAGGATCAATGGTAGCGATGAGGTAAGTAAGGATGGATTGGAGGATATGTTTAATGAGAATAAGGTGACCACCCATAGAAAGCATCTTGCTTTGCTAGCCGGAGATTTCGATATAATTTTTTACAAAAGAGAATGAAAATAGGAGATCTTTTTCCACCCAGAGTTAACGGGGCATCCAAGATAAGTGAAAGGTAAAAGCTTATGGGACAAACCAGTGATATGCAAAATGTTATTAATACGAATAAGAGGACAATTCTTTGGAGTATTAAAAGAACTTTCTGAAATATTGATGAGCTGACTAGAACACTTTCATAGCCCTTAAAAAAGTTCATAAGCTGAGTGAGATTTTGAGAGCAACCCGAAGTGAAAAGAATGATATCATCAGCATAAGAAAGGTGGGAGATAGAGTTGGAACCCCGGGGTAAAGTATAAGAATATAAATGACTAGCATATTGTATATTGTTAAGACCCCAGAATAGCACATCCGCAACTAGAATAAAGAGGAATGGAAAAAGAGGGTCTCCATATTTAACCCCTCTTGGGGATCAGAAAACACCCGAAGGACTGCCATTGATTAGAACGGAAAAGAAATTATATTCCATGACATTTTTAATAAGATGACAAAAATCAGCACTAAAACCACAAGAATCACAAACATGTTGAAGGATGTCCCAGAAAACTCTATCAAAAGCTTTTTGGAGATCTAATTTATGATAAGATTACAACCTCGAGAATGCCTATTGATAGAGGTGGCTAGTTCAAGGGCAAGAAGAATGTTATCAGTGATGTTGCACCCTTTAAAAAAAACCAAAGAAGGGTGCTTGTACGAATGACCATAACTTTAGTGAGGATTTTATGAACAAACTTGCAAAGGCTAATAGGTCTAAAATCTGAAATAACTAGAGGGATTTTAACTTTAGGAATGAGAACAACAGAAGTAATGGCAAAGGATGTAGGAATAGAAGCCCCGGCCCAAAAATCACGCACTGTATGAAAAACATCAAAAGAGACAATATCCCGACAATAGACAAAAAAAAAGAGCACAAGAAAAGCCATTAAGGATAGGTGCCCTATCCCTATCTAAGGAGAAAACTACTTCTTTCACCTCCGCAAGGGTGGGCATCCCATATAGCATGACATATATATATACACACACACATATATATGTACGTGTACATATATATAGGTATATGTATGTATATATATATGTATATGTATATATATGTGTTTGTGTATACTATATATATTCATATATACATATATATATATATATAAATACAGGTCCGGTGGTAGTCATCCATGTAAGAACTAAGGTTACAAGGTACTGATTTTACATGAAATCCAGATCCGTCAGCATAATTACAAAAGATGAAACCGGGATCAACGCCTTAACACGCCTTCACAAAGGCTTTAAATAGGCTAACCCTCATCTTTCAATAATTATGGCCAGTTCCAGATCTCATAACCCAAACCTTTAAGCCTTACATAAGACTACTATCCAACCAGACAAAATAAGGATCTTCACAACATAATTACAATGATATATATGATTGCATAGTTTAACATGGAAAGATTTAGCCTTCCATTAGGCTAAACCTAAAACAAGTTAAAAAATTAGATTTATAACAAGAAAATAAAATAGGAAGAGTCTTTCAGACGTAACAGGGATAATAGAAAGAAACTTCAAAACTTCTTATTAATGAAAATTTTTACAATTAGGGAGAGAGGGAGAGATTTCTAACTTCTGCTATTGAGGTCCTGCCTCTTTTGGGATGAATTCCCATCCTTTTATAGACAATAAGAGGGGCGGACTCCATCTAACTTATCTATTCTATTTTACAAGAGGATTTTAAATCCGTATAGTGCCTATCACTATTACATATAATGCTATTACTATTACATGGGTCCCTTTAAGGACAATTATTGGTATACATTAATGGCTATTACAATAACGTATTTCCGCATGCTTACTTTATTTCCTTTCTTGGGGCATCTTCTATGTCTTTGACCATGTGGTCAATATCCGCTTCGGAGAAATCATCCATATCTGGATCTTGTGATTCACCTGCTAGACAGTCTTCGTTTGAGGAGCCTGTCATGGATACATCTGTTTGATCTTCAAGGAGCAAACTTTTTACAAGCTCCTTCTTTAATTTTTCCGTATAGGATCTGATAACATCTTCTTTTGATATAACATCTTTTTGAAGTTTTAATCTGGTTGTGAGATGATGAAAAGGGCTGGTAGATTTAATCTCCTCGGTGTCTTTCATTCTTTTATATAATTCAATTTTTTGATGGATTTCATCCAAAATATTTTTGCCATGAATTTCTTTAGTTTCTGGGTCGACTTTAATCAACCTGTCCCAAAATCTACTATGAGTAGCTCTTCTGAGACATGGAATATTTTGTTGGGTATAACCCACTTCTGGAGTCCATTTCCACACCCATGTTATGGAAAATTCTATAAAAAAGAACATAGAGGCTATTTCCTCCGAATACTGATCTAAACTGATATAATCAGAGATCTTAGGGGATATATTAATCCAATCGCCATATAATGTTTTGAATTTATCAGGGAGTATTTTCCTAGAGGTGCCATATATGGTCCACCATTGTATAAACCAATTTGGTAAGGGGCTGTTATAAACATTCCCACATACTTTGATTAACCAAGTATGTTTTTTGGTTGGATTTTCATATAAGAATGCTTTATAAAATGCATCGATATAATCCCAATAATTATATTTTAAAGATACTTTAGATTCAGGAATTGTAAATTCCTTTTCTCTGAGAGGAGAGATACCCCACTCTTCAATGGATATAATCCTTTTAATTATAATTTTGCTAAAATTATAAACGTTAGCAGTTCTAGTGCCAGGATAAAAATGTGTTATATCACAAGAGCTCACTTTAAGTATTTGCTCGTAATATTGCCCCTGTTTATAAGAGGTAGCAGCATATGATGCTGTATCCAGGTATCTGTGCATTCATAACCATGGATCATTTTTCCATTGTAAATCTTTATTTTCCAAAAGAAATATAATTTATTTGTGGGTATTATTATGGTAAGAGGTTGTATTATCCTCTTCAGATAAAACCTGGGAATATGACCCAGAAGAGGAGGTTTCACCTGCCTGCTTTTTTTTATTAGCAATATATTGCTTGAATTCCTCATATAAGAGGGCATCTTCATCTGTATTAACAATTTTTTCAGCTATAAGCTGTTTATTGCCCATTTGGACAATCACATTTTTTCCTTTGTGTTGAGAGGTATTACCTCTCCCACGTCTTCGGGCATTAGCTCCTTGTCCCCGCGGTATCATGCTGCAAAAATTCTCTTGTTAGAAAATCAGGAAGACTATTCTCTTCACCTTTTTTATAAATAATTTCAAAATCAAATTGGGCTAAATGAGCCTGCCACCTAGCAAACATCTGCTTAGAGACGTCATGTTTAAATCTTTATTGAACATAAATTTGGCCGCTTGGCAGTCCGTTTTAACAATAAATTTCTGATTATATAAATCATCTTGAAATTTTAAAATACATTTCACTATGGCTAAAATTTCTTTAGCGATGGTGGCATAATTCTTTGACTATTAGTCCATTTTACCTGAGTGATATCTCACTAAACTTTCTCTGTTATTAACAGGACAAATCTGAGATAAAATTCCTCCATAGCCTATATCAGAGCCATCTGTTTGTATCACTTTCTGCCAATGAGGATTTGCTAGTATTACGCAGAGCAAAGTTGTCACTTTTTCTTTTATTTTCTTGACTATCTCAGTAAGTTGAGAAGTCTAAGGTTTAGGATTCTTTTTTAATCTTTCATATAAAATAGCGGTATCATAAGCTAAATTTTTATAATATGGTGAAATATAATTTAAACTTCCTAAAAATCTCTGTAATTGAGTTTTATCCAGTATTTCATCTGGAAATTTAGAAGCAAAATCAATACTTCTATTTATAGGAATTATTTTTCCCTTTTCAATATTATGTCCTAAAAATCTAATATTAGTCTGAAATAAAACAATTTTCGGTTTTGATATAACTAAACCATTTTGTATAACTAGTTTCTTGAATATATCAAGATGTTCAAAATGTTGTTGAACAGTTTTAGAAAAGACTAAAATATCATCTATGTAAACTAATATGAATGCACTATAAGGAATGAAAATATCATGCATAATCTTCTGAAATTCAGAAGGTGCATTCTTTAATCCAAATGGCATCACTTTCCATTCAAAGTGTCCTATTGGAACATTAAAGGTTGTTTTATATTGATCAGTTTTAGCTATCTGAATCTGCCAATATCCTGATTTTAAATCAAATTTAGAAAATATTATTGCTTCATATAATCTATCTAATAAATCCTTCTTATTAGGGATTGGATGTCTAATCCATTTTAATACTTTATTGAGAGGTTTATAGTTTATGACCAATCTTGGTACCCCTCTTTCAATTTCACAATGTTTATTAAGATAAAAACCTGTACAAGACCATGGTGAATTTGATTCTTTTATTAATCCTTTCCTTAATAAAGAAGCTATTTCTTCCTTACATAATTCTAAATATTGAGAATTCATTTGACAAGGTCTTGCCTTTGTAGGTATATGACTTTCATTAAAGTTATCAATATAAGGAAGACTTACTATATACTTTTTTCTATCCCAAAAAGCATTAGGATGATCATTACATATCTCTAAGGAAATGTAATTATGAATTTTTTTAATTTTATCCTGTAATTTAGGATTTTGCAAAACTTCTTCAATATTTAAAGAATTTATTTCATAAGTAAGAAAAGAAATTTGATTTTGTTTTCTGAAAATGAAATCTTTAATTTCATTTACAAATCTAGTATTAGGTTCAGTTATAAACTGAAAAGAAACGGAAGTGTTTTCATAAGTACCTACAAGGCAATCTGTTCCTATATGAGTAATAGGAAAAATCTTTTTTATAAAAGGAGTTCCAAGTATAACTTGGTTTGTTATATTTTTAGCTAATAAAAAGCTTTCAGGAATACAAACTTTATTATTACAAATATATGCACGTGGCAGTTTAAAATTAATTTGTAATTTATGTCCACCTGCATGTCTTAAACTATGAGTTGTTTTTTCAAAATATTTAGTAGGAATTAATCCTTCTTGTACAACACTAATATCTGCATCTGTATCTATTAATGCAGTAAATTCTCTGATTTCATCATGATTTATTAATAATGTAATTTTAACATAAAACTTAAAAGATGTTATAACATCTAAAACAGTTAAAAATTTTTCTTCGTCAATCTTATTAAGATTATCAAAAGGATTTGGTATCACCAAAGTATTATCTTTTTGAATTTCTAAATTAGAAATTCGTATATCTAAATTTTTATTAATTTGTTTTAACAATTTAATTTCATTTTTAAGAATATTAATTTCTTCATATAAATCTTGGATTGTAGTAGGAGATTTTTGAGAATTCATATTTCTCTCTTTCATAAGCTTATAAACTTCTGTCATGGTATATGGATTATTATTTGTTATTACATCTTCTGAAGTTTTACTAGTATTACTAGTAGATGGGTTATCATCTATTTGTTCAATTATCCTAGATCTTAATTCTTGGTCTTTTATCAATTTTAAAAATTCTAAAATGTTATTGTTACTTAAAACATTAATATCAGAATCTCTAAACTGAGAGATTAGCTTATAATAATCTTCTTCCTGAGTATCATTCTCAGAATTACTATGTCCTTGTTTGCAAGGGCATGTATTATTTTCTAAATCTTCAGAATGATCAGTTATCTGATCAATTTCTGATTCTGAAGTAATTTCTTCAAATTCGTCAGATTCTATAAATAATTTTTCTAAAGAATCTCTTAATTCTTCACTAATATCTAGACTATTAATATTTTTCTTCATCTTACACTTATTAGTATAATGTCCTATTCTTTTGCATTTATAGCAAACAATATTATTCTTATCTTTTCTTTTTTCTAATATATCAGATTTTCTTTCAAAAATTTTTAGCTAATTTTTCTTGAGAATATTTTCTCCTTTCCTTTTTAACATATTTGTCATCTTTCCTATAGTTATGAACTATTTTTCTTTGTGATGGAATTCCATCCCAAATTGACTACAGAATTGGCCTAACTGATTTCTTTCAGTTAGTCTCTGTCTTTTAATCTGTTGATTCAATTTAATTTCATTACATAAAGCTATACCTTCTTGTATACAAGTTTCTATAAGGTTTCCATAAGTAAAACTTTCATAAGGAATAGAGATTTGATCTTTCCTAAGAGCCTTTCTAACTCTTTCAGCAAATAAATGTGATAGTCCATCTATAAATTTGGACTTCCAATGAGTACTATTACTCTCAGGTAATTCCATAACCCTATTAAGGAAAGCATCTTTATACCATCTAAATTCAGTCAGTGTCTTACACCTTGAATTTTGTAGTAAAGTTCTAATAGTTTCACTATTATCAGATATTCTTCCTGTAAAATGTTCTAATATAGTAACTACCAGTGTATAAACTGTTGTTTCACTAATTCGACCATCATCTTCTTGTTTAACACTATGATATATCTCTTCTCTATCTTGAGTAGATAGATAATGATCCCACCAACCTTTAAGTTGGCCAGTAAAACCTGCGGTGATCATTTTTGCAATATTACTATCACTATTTCCAATCATTTTACTGATTGTACTATACATTAACATCCTATGAGTCAGATTATAAATTTGTTTTTCGGTGTAACCATCCAAATTCCATTCATAAATACATTTACCATTGTAACTATTGTTACCTATATATTCATGTTCTTCATGTGGAATATCTACAGGAGAAGGTCTACTATAATAATTTATTCTCTGAGTTGGTCTATCAACAAACTTATATAATTTATTAATTTCATCATTTATAATTGGTTTATAATCCTTAGTTTCTGCTAATCTTTCAGAAAATTCATTTTCTAAAGTATTAATATTTAATTTTTTAAATTTATGATCGAGCATCATTTCAAGATTAGACATAGTCTTTAACTTATAATCTTTTATTTCAGGAGGAGGCTGCAAAGGTGGTTTAACTAGAAGGGGCTTTTTTCCTGAAGATTCTATAGGAGATTTATCCAATTTTTGTAATAATATATCTATTCTTTTATGGAGAGATATACTTTGTTCTCCTAAAAAATTTAAATAAATGTTTGTATAATTCTGTTGTTCTATTATTTGATTGATTTGTTTTACAATAATACTTAAAGTATCATTTTCAAATATCTTTGAAAATGCTGTAAAACTAACAATATGATTTTCTTTTTCTATATAAAAAGGTTGTTGAGGAGGCAATATGCCTTTTATAATGTTTCCATTTAAGAGTTTATAATCTCTTTCTAACACAGAAATATAAGGTTCAATATAATTAGACATTAACCAGGGAACAAAAGGAAATAAAATATTATGGTAAGACAGGAATTTATAAAATTCATCAGAAATATAAGCTTTTAATTTATCATCAAAATTTGGGAAAAACCACTTTCTAAATGGTTCCCATCGTGGTAACTCAAATTTTGCTTTAACCTTTTGCCTGCCCGCAGATCCAGGACTAAAATCAATTTTTGGTTTATTCATAATGAAAAATTCATTTCCGATTCGGTTATTTCCGCATCTTTAGTATTATAAATACCTTTCACAATATTTTCTTTATTTTAAAATACTTTTTCTACATGATGATTATTCTCATCACGTTTACTTACCTGTGAAGTAGAAACTCTATAAGGAATATAATCCTTTTCCTCTATAAGAGGTGAAATAAAAGAATGTTCAGATCTGGTAGAATAAGTCCTTGGGATATTACCCAATCTGGATGGAGTATTATCCATCTGTATATAAACAATTCCTTCCGGAGTTTGCTCAATATGGTCTATATCGTGTTCAGTCCTTGACTGGATATGACCAGTTCGTTCAAGTTTCCATTATTGTGGCATAGGGATTTCATCCCATTTTATAATTCTCCTAGTTGAGATCTTAGATCTATGAAAATTAGTTTCTATTAAATAGTTTCATTAATCTTTTTATCCATTATTTTACAATTAGGATTTAATGTAAATAATGGTTTATAATAAATTCTGTAACATATACAGATTAGTTCTGATCTAGAAATATAATTATATCCATGAGTTTTAACATTTAATGTTACAGCATCAGGTATATTGATATCACTTAAAGAAAGTGAAAGATTAGGATAAACGTTGAAATATACTGGACCATGTGCCAAAGTAGATTGAATTACACCTATTAGTGATTGTTTCCAATTTAAATTTCTTGCATCTCTTAGACATGCAATAAAACTTTCTGGTAAACCTTCTAATGTTAAAGGTTTAAAGGCAATTTGCACAAGTCCAATATGAATAAAGTTATATAAATCTTTATAACGATTAATATCATATGAGGATAATGATTTAATTTCAATTTCTTCATTATCTAAAGAAACTGATTCTTCAGTAGTTTTGACTACTTGCTTTAAGCCTAGTTTTTCAAAACTTCCTAACTGATATACAGTTTTTAAATCAATCCTAGGGATTGTCCACTTATTAAGTTCGTCCAGATTTTCTGGAATATCTATTTCTTGCTTATTAGCATTTTCTATTTGTCTTTTATCTTTTAAGAAATTCATTTGAATTTAATTTCATGTTAAACTATGAATCACGTATATCACAGAATTATATGGCTCTGATACCAACAGGTCCGGTGGTAGTCATCCATGTAAGAACTAAGGTTACAAGGTATTGATTTTACATGAAATCCAGATCCGTCAGCATAATTACAAAAGATGAAACCGGGATCAACGCCTTAACACGCCTTTTCAACGGCTTTAAATAGGCTAACCCTCATCTTTCAATAATTATGGCCAGTTCCAGATCTCATAACCCAAACCTTTAAGCCTTACATAAGACTACTATCCAACCAGACAAAATAAGGATCTTCACAACATAATTACAGTGATATATATGATTGCATAGTTTAACATGGAAAGATTTATCCTTCCATTAGGCTAAACCTAAAACAAGTTAAAAAATTAGATTTATCACAAGAAAATAAAATAGGAAGAGTCTTTCAGACGTACCAGGGATAATAGGAAGAAACTTCAAAACTTCTTATTAATGAAAATTTTTACAATGAGGGAGAGATTTCTAACTTCTGCTCTGATACCAACAGGTCTGGTGGAAGTCATCCATGTAAGAACTAAGGTTACAAGGTACTGATTTTACATGAAATCCAGATCCGTCAGCATAATTACAAAAGATGAAACCGGGATCAACGCCTTAACACGCCTTCACAACGGCTTTAAATAGGCTAACCCTCATCTTTCAATAATTATGGCCAGTTCCAGATCTCATAACCCAAACCTTTAAGCCTTACATAAGACTACTATCCAACCAGACAAAATAAGGATCTTCACAACATATAATTCTGTGATATACGTGATTCATAGTTTAACATGAAATTAAATTCAAATGAATTTCGTAAAAGATAAAAGAAAAATAAAAAATGCTAATAAGAAAGAAATAGATATTCCAGAAAATCTGGACGAACTTAATAAGTGGACAATCCCTAGGATTGGTTTAAGAACTATATATCAGTTAGGAACTTTTGAAAAACTAGGCTTAAAGCAAGTAGTCAAAACTACTGAAGAATCAGTTTCTTCAGATAATGAAGAAATTGAAATTAAATTATTATCTTCATATGATATTAATCGTTATAAAGATTTATATAACTTTATTCATATTGGACTTGTGCAAATTACCTTTAAACCTTTAACATTAGAAGGTTTACCAGAAAGTTTTATTGCATGTCTAAGAGATGCAAGAAATTTAAATTGGAAACAATCACTAATAGGTGTAATTCAATCTACTTTGGCACATGGTCCAGTATATTTCAACGTTTATCCTAATCTTTCACTTTCTTTAAGTGATATCAATATACCTGATGCTGTAACATTAAATGCTAAAACTCATGGATATAATTATATTTCTAGATCAGAACTAATCTGTATATGTTACAGAATTTATTATAAACCATTATTTACATTAAATCCTAATTGTAAAATAATGGATAGAAAGATTAATGAAACTATTTAATAGAAACTAATTTTCATAGATCTAAGATCTCAACTAGGAGAATTATAAATTGGGATGAAATCCCTATGCCACAATAATGGAAACTTGAACGAACTGGTCATATCCAGTCAAGGACTGAACACGATATAGACCATATTGAGCAAACTCCGGAAGGAATTGTTTATATACAGATTGATAATACTCCATCCAGATTGGGTAATATCCCAAGGACTTATTCTACCAGATCTGAACATTCTTCTATTTCACCTCTTATAGAGGAAAATGATTATATTCCTTAGAGTTTCTACTTCACAGGTAAGTAAACGTGATGAGAATAATCATCATGTAGAAAAAGTATTTTAAAATAAAGAAAATATTGTGAAAGATATTTAGAATACTAAAGATGCGGAAATAATCGAATCGGAAATGAATTTTTCATTATGAATAAACCAAAAATTGATTTTAGTCCTGGATCTGCGGCCAGGCAAAAGGTTAAAGCAGAATTTGATTTACCACGATGGGAACCATTTAGAAGGTGGTTTTTCCCAAATTTTGATGATAAATTAAAAGCTTATATTTCTGATGAATTTTATAAATTCCTGTCTTACCATAATATTTTATTTCCTTTTGTTCCTTGGTTAATGTCTAATTATATTGAACCTTATATTTCTGTGTTAGAAAGAGATTATAAACTCTTAAATGGAAACATTATAAAAGGCATATTGCCTCCTCAACAACCTTTTTATATAGAAAAAGAAAATCATATTGTTAGTTTTACAGCATTTTCAAAGATATTTGAAAATGATACTTTAAGTATTATTGTAAAACAAATCAATCAAATAATAGAACAACAGAATTATACAAATATTTATTTAAATGTTTTAGGAGAACAAATTATATCTCTCCATAAAAGAATAGATATATTATTACAAAAATTAGATAAATCTCCTATAGAATCTTTAGGAAAAAAGCCACTTCTAGTTAAACTACCTTTGCAGCCTCCTCCTGAAATAAAAGATTATAAGTTAAAGACTATGTCTGATCTTGAACTGATGCTCGATCATAAATTTAAAAAATTAAATATTAATACTTTAGAAAATGAATTTTCTGAAAGATTAGCAGAAGCTAAGGATTATAAACCAATTATAAATGATGAAATTAATAAATTATATAAGTTTGTTGATAGACCAACTCAGAGAATAAATTATTATAGTAGACCTTCTCCTGTAGATATTCTACATGAAGAATAGGAATATATAGGTAACAATAGTTACAGTGGTAAATGTATTTATGAATGGAATTTGGATGGTTATACCGAAAAACAGATTTATAATCTGACTCATAGGATGTTAATGTATAGTACAATCAGTAAAATTATTGGAAATAGTGATAGTACTATTGCAAAAATGATCACCGCAGGTTTTACTGGCCAACTTAAAGGTTGGTGGGATCATTATCTATCTACTCAGGATAGAGAAGAGATATATGATAGTGTTAAACAAGAAGATGATGGTCGAATTAGTGAAACAGCAGTTTATACACTGGTAGTTACTATATTAGAATATTTTACAGGAAGAATATCTGATAATAGTGAAACTATTAGAACTTTATTACAAAATTCAAGGTGTAAGACACTGACTGAATTTAGATGGTATAAAGATGCTTTCCTTAATAGGGTTATGGAATTACCTGAGAGTAATAGTACTCATTGGAAGTCCAAATTTATAGATGGACTACCACATTTATTTGCTGAAAGAGTTAGAAAGGCTCTTAGGAAAGATCAAATCTCTATTCCTTATGAAAGTTATACTTATGGAAACCTTATAGGAACTTGTATACAAGAAGGTATAGCTTTATGTAATGAAATTAAATTGAATCAACAGATTAAAAGACAGAGACTAAATAAAGAAATCAGTTAGGCCAATTCTGTAGTCAATTTGGGATGGAAATTCCATCACAAAGAAAAATAGTTCATAACTATAGGAAAGATGACAAATATGTTAAAAAGAAAAGGAGAAAATATTCTCAAGAAAAATTAGCTAAAAAATTTAAAAGAAAATCTGATAGATTAGAAAAAAGAAAAGATAAGAATAATATTGTTTGCTATAGTTGCAAAAGAATAGGACAGTATGCTAATAAGTGTAAGATGAAGAAAAAGATTAATAGTCTAGATATTAGTGAAGAAGTAAGAGATTCTTTAGAAAAATTATTTATAGAATCTGATGAATCTGAAGAAATTACTTCAGAATCAGAAATTGATCAGATAACTGATCATTCTGAAGATTTAGAAAATAATACATGCCCTTGCAAACAAGGACATAGTAATTCTGAGAATGATACTCAGGAAGAAGATTATTATAAGCTAATCTCTCAGTTTAGAGATTCTGATATTAATGTTTTAAGTAACAATAACATTTTAGAATTTTTAAAATTGATAAAAGACCAAGAATTAAGATCTAGGATAATTGAACAAATAGATGATAACCCATCTACTAGTAATACTAGTAAAACTTCAGAAGATGTAATAACAAATAATAATCCATATACCATGACAGAAGTTTATAAGCTTATGAAACAGAGAAATATGAATTCTCAAAAATCTCCTACTACAATCCAAGATTTATATGAAGAAATTAATATTCTTATAAATGAAATTAAATTGTTAAAGCAAATTAATAAAAATTTAGATATACGAATTTCTAATTTAGAAATTCAAAAAGATAATACTTTGGTGACACCAAATCCTTTTGATAATCTTAATAAGATTCATGAAGAAAACTTTTTAACTGTTTTAGATGTTATAACATCTTTTAAGTTTTAGGTTAAAATTACATTATTAATAAATCATGATGATATCAGAGAATTTACTGCATTAATAGATACAGGTGCAGATATTAGTGTTATACAAGAAGGATTAATTCCTACTAAATATTTTGAAAAAACAACTCATAGTTTAAGACATGCAGGTGGACAGAAATTACAAATTAATTTTAAACTGCCACGTGCATATATTTGTAATAATAAAGTTTGTATTCCTGAAAGCTTTTTATTAGCTAAAAATATAACAAACCAAGTTATACTTGGAACTCCTTTTATAAAAAAGATTTTTCCTATTACTCATATAGGAACAGATTGCCTTATAGGTACTTATGAAAACACTTCCGTTTCTTTTCAGTTTATAACTAAATCTAATACTAGATTTGTAAATGAAATTAAAGATTTCAGTTTTAGAAAACAAAATCAAATTTCTTTTCTTACTTATGAAATAAATTCTTTAAATACTGAAGAAGTTTTGCAAAATCCTAAATTACAGGATAAAATTAAAAAAATTCATAATTACATTTCCTTAGAGATATGTAATGATCATCCTAATGCTTTTTGGGATAGAAAAAAGCATATAGTAAGTCTTCCTTATATTGATAACTTTAATGAAAGTCATATACCGACAAAGGCAAGACCTTGTCAAATGAATTCTCAATATTTAGAATTATGTAAGGAAGAAATAGCTTCTTTATTAAGGAAAGGATTAATAAAAGAATCAAATTCACCCTGGTCTTGTACAGGTTTTTATGTTAATAAACATAGTGAAATTGAAAGAGGGATACCAAGATTGGTGATAAACAATAAACCTCTCAATAAAGTATTAAAATGGAATAGACATCCAATCCCTAATAAGAAGGATTTATTAGATAGATTATATGAAGCAATAATATTTTCTAAATTTGATTTAAAATCAGGATATTGGCAGATTCAGATAGCTGAAATTGATCAATATAAAACAGTCTTTAATGTTGCAATAGGACACTTTGAATGGAAAGTGATGCCATTTGGATTAAACAATGCACCTTTTGAATTTCAGAAGATTATGCATGATATTTTCATTCCTTATAGTGTATTCATATTAGTTTACATAGATGATATTTTAGTCTTTTCTAAAGCTGTTCAACAACATTTTGAACATCTTGATATATTCAAGAAACTAGTTATACAAAATGGTTTAGTTATATCAAAACCGAAAATTGTTTTATTTCAGACTAATATTACATTTTTAGGACATAATATTGAAAAGGGAAAAATAATTCCTATAAATAGAAGTATTGATTTTGCTTCTAAATTTCCAGATGAAATACTGGATAAAACTCAATTACAGAGATTTTTAGGAAGTTTAAATTATATTTCACCATATTATAAAAATTTAGCTTATGATACCGCTATTTTATATGAAAGATTAAGAAAGAATCCTAAACCTTGGACTTCTCAGCATACTGAGATAGTCAAGAAAATAAAAGAAAAAGTGACAACTTTACCCTGCTTAATACTAGAAAATCCTCATTGGCAGAAAGTGATACAAACAGATGCGTCTGATATAGGCTATGGAGGAATTTTATCTCTGATTTGTCCTGTTAATAACAGAGAAATTTTAATGAGATATCACTCAGGTAAATGGACTAATAGTCAAAAGAATTATGCCACCATCGCTAAAGAAATTTTAGCCATAGTGAAATGTATTTTAAAATTTCAAGATGATTTATATAATCAGAAATTTATTGTTAAAACGGACTGCCAAGCGGCCAAATTTATGTTCAATAAAGATTTTAAACATGACGTCTCTAAGCAGATGTTTGCTAGGTGGCAGGCTCATTTAGCCCTATTTGATTTTGAAATTGTTTATAAAAAAGGTGAAGAGAATAGTCTTCCTGATTTTCTAACAAGAGTATTTTTGCTGCATGATACCGGGGGGACAAGGAGCTAATGCCCGAGGCCGTGGGAGAGGTAATACCTCTCAACACAAAGGAAAAAATGTGATTGTCCAAATGGGCAATAAACAGCTTATAGCTGAAAAAATTGTTAATACAGATGAAGATGCCCTCTTATATGAGGAATTCAAGCAATATATTGCTAAAAAAAAGAAGCAGGCATGTGGAACCTCCTCTTCTGGGTCATATTCCCAGGTTTTATCTGAAGAGGATAATACAACCTCTTACCATAATAATACCCACAAAGAAATTATATTTCTTTTGGAAAATAAAGATTTACAATGGAAAAATGATCCATGGTTATTAATGCACAGATACCTGGATACAGCATCATATGCTACTACCTCTTATAAACAGAGGCAATATTACGAGCAAATATTTAAAGTGAGCTCTTGTGATATAACACATTTTTATCCTGGCACTAGAACTGCTAATGTTTATAATTTTAGAAAAATTATAATTAAAAGGATTATATCCATTAAGAGTGGGGTATCTCTCCTCTCAAAGAAAAGGAATTTACAATTCTTGAATCTAAAGTATCTTTAAAATATAATTATTGGGATTATATCGATGCATTTTATAAAGCATTCTTATATGAAAATCAAACCAAAAAACATACTTGGTTAATAAAAGTATGTGGGAATGTTTATAATAGCCCCTTACCAAATTGGTTTATACAATGGTGGACCATATATGGCACCTCTGGGAAAATACTCCCTGATAAATTCAAAACATTATATGGCGATTGGATTAATATATCCCCTAAGATCTCTGATTATATCAGTTTAGATCACTATTCGGAGGAAATAGCCTCTATGTTCTTTTTTATAGAATTTTCCATAACATGGGTGTGGAAATGGACTCCAGAAGTGGGTTATACCTAACAAAATATTCCATGTCCCAGAAGAGCTACTCATAGTAGATTTTGGGACAGGTTGATTAAAGTCGACCCAGAAACTAAAGAAATTCATGGCAAAAATATTTTGGATGAAATCCAGCAAAAAATTGAATTATATAAAAGAATGAAAGACACCGGGGAGATTAAATCTACCAGCCCTTTTCATCATCTCACAATCAGGTTAAAACTTCAAAAAGATGTTATATCAAAAGAAGATCTTATCAGATCCAATATGGAAGAGTTAAAGAAGGAGCTTGTAAAAAATTTGCTCCCTGAAGATAAAATAGATGTATCCATGATAGGCTCCTCAAACGAAGACTGTTTAGCAGGTGAATCACAAGATCCAGATATGGATGATTTCTCCGAAGCGGATATTGACCACATGGTCAAAGACATAGAAGATGCTGCAAGAAAGGAAATAAAGTAAGCATGCAGAAATACGTTATTATAATAGCCATTATTGTATCCCAATAATTGTCCTTAAAGGGACCCATGTAATAGTAATTTCATTATATGTAATAGTGATAAGCACTATACGGATTTCAAATCCTCTCGTAAAACAGAATAGATAAGTTAGATGGAGTCCGCCTCTCTTATTGTCTATAAAAGGATGGGAATTCATCCCAAAAGAAGCAGGACCTCAATAGCAGAAGTTAGAAATCTCTCCCTCTCTCCCTCACTGTAAAATTTTTTTTTTTAATAGGAAGAAACTTCATAAATAAATATATATGTAATTATATATATACGTGTACATTTTTATACATATACATACATATATATATATACATACATATATATATATTTATATATATACACATATACATATATATATTTATACATATACATATATATAAGTATATAAGTATACATACGTATACATGTCTATATATATGTATACATACATATATGTACACATATATATACATATACATATATATGTATACATATATATACATATATATGTATACATATATATACATATATATATGTATACATACATATACATATACATATATATTTATACATATATATGTATATGTAGATATATATACATGTATATACGTATATGTATGTGTGTATACGCATATATCTATATATACATATACATATATATATATAAACATATAAATATAATATGGTATCAGAGCCATGTAGGTATGTGATATAAGTGATTCATAGTTTAACATGAAATCATTAAATTCAAATGAATTTATTATGAAAAGACAAAAGAAAAATTAAAAATACTTATAAACAAGAAATGGATATTCCTGATAAGTTGGAAGAACTTAATAAGTGGACAATCCCTAGGATTAATTAAACAATGTATATCAGTTAGTTACTTTTGAAAAACTAGGTTTAAAACAAGTAGTAAAAACTACTGAAGAATCAGTTTCATTAGATGATGAAGAAAATGAAATTAAACTATTGACTTATCATGACATAAATCGTTATAAAGATTTATATAAATTTATCCATACTGGATTAGTGCAAATTGCATTCAAACCTTTAACATTAGAAGGTTTACCAGAAATTTTTATTGCATGTCTACGAGATGCAAGAAACCTTAGTTGGAAACAATCACTGATAGGAGTGATTCAATCAAGTCTGGCACATGGCCCTGTTTATTTTAATGTTTATCCTAATCTTTCCTTATCTTTAAGTGATATAAATATCCTTGATGCTTTAACATTAAATGTTAAAACCCATGGATATAATTATGTTTCTGGATCAGAACACATTTTTATATGTTACAGAATTTATTATAAACCATTATTTATCTTAAATCCTAATTGTAAATTAATGGACAAACAAATAAATAAAACGGTGTTAATTGAAACAAATTTTAATAGATCTAAAATTTCTACTATAAGAATTATGAAATGGGATGAAATCCCTATGCCTCAACAATGGAAACTTGAAAGAACTGGTCATATCCAGTCTAAGACTGAACATAATATTGATCATATTGAACAAACTCCTGAAGGTATTGTTTATATGCAGATAGATAATATTCCATCCAGATTGGGTAATATCCCAAGATCTCATTCTACTAGATCTTATTCTGATCATTCTTTTATTTCACCTCTCATAGAAGAAAGGGATAATATTCCCTAAAGTGTTTCTACTTTCCAAGTAAGTGAACATGATGAGAATAATCATCATGTAGAAAAATTATTTAAAAATAAAGAAAATATTGTAAAACGTGACCTATATCATACAATGAAAGAAAAAGGCGATATAAAATCAATAAGCCCTTTCCATCACATTGCAACAAAATTAAAATTGTAAAAAGAAGTTATCACAAAAGAAGATCTCATCCGCTCATATATGGAGGAATTGAAAAAAGATTTGGTCAAAAATTTGATCGACAATGATAAAACAGATGTGTCAATGACAGGCTCTTCCAATGAAGATTGCTTAGCTGGAGAATCTCAAGATCCTGATATGGAGGATGTTTCGGAAGCAGATATTGACCAGATGGCCAAAGAAATTGAGATTGAGGCAAGAAAAGAAATTTTCAAATAAAGAGATAATTGGACAAAATGCTGAAAGATTCTCATAAAGAATCATTCTAATAGAAATTATTATAATAGCAATTATTGTACTCTAATGGGGACCACTCCAATAATGTAATAGGAATAGTACTATTCGGATTTAAAATCCGTAAGTAAAATAGAATAGGTAGAATATCTGAACTCCGACCCTTCCTTTGTCTATAAAAAGGATGAAAACTCATCCAAAGGGGCACAGACCTAAGAACTTAAATATTAGCTAGAAAACTCTCCCTCTCTCTGTAAAAATTTTCAATCAATAAGAAGTTTGAAGTTTTCTCTTCCATTCTCCCTGGTAAGTTTTAAAAGCTTTCTTATTCTAGTTTCTTATTAGAACTTTTTAAAATTTACTGTTATTAGATTTAGTCTAATGGCAGGCTAAATCTTTCCATGTTAAACTATGAAATCATATATACCATCGTAACTACGTTGTGAAGATCCTATTTTGTCTGGTTGTGTAGTCTAATGTAAGAATTCAAGGTTTGGTTAGGAGATCTGGAACTGGCCGCAATTATTGAAAGATGAGGGCTAGCCTGCTTAAAGCCGTTGTGAAGGCGTTGATCCCAGTTTCATCTTTTGCTAATTGTGCTGACGGATCTGGATCCCCTGTAAAATTTGGACCTTCTAACCTGGGTTCTTACATGGATGATTACCACCGGACCTAATATGGTATCAGAGCCATATAGGTATATGATATAAGTGATTCATAGTTTAACATGAAATCATTAAATTCAAATGAATTTATTACGAAAAGACAAAACAAAAATTAAAAATACTTATAAACAAGAAATGGATATTCCTGATAAGTTGGAAGAACTTAATAAGTGGACAATCCCTAGGATTGAATTAAAAACTGTATATCAGTTAGGTACTTTTGAAAAACTAGGTTTAAAACAAGTAGTAAAAACTACTGAAGAATCAGTTTCATTAGATGATGAAGAAACTGAAATTAAACTATTGACTTATCATGACATAAATCTTTATAAAGATTTATATAAATTTATCCATACTTGATTAGTGCAAATTGCATTCAAACCTTTAACATTAGAAGGTTTACCAGAAATTTTTATTGCATGTCTACGAGATGAAAGAAACCTTAATTGGAAACAATCACTGATAGGAGTGATTCAATCAAGTCTGGCACATGGCCCTGTTTATTTTAATGTTTATCCTAATCTTTCCTTATCTTTAAGTGATATAAATATCCTTGATGCTTTAACATTAAATGTTAAAACCCATGGATATAATTATGTTTCTGGATTAGAACTCATTTGTATATGTTACAGAATTTATTATAAACCATTATTTACATTAAATCCTAATTGTAAATTAATGGACCAACAAATAAATAAAGCGGTTTTAATTGAAACAAATTTTAATAGATCTAAAATTTCTACTCTAAGAATTATGAACTGGGATGAAATCCCTATGCCTCAAAAATGGAAACTTGAAAGAACTGGTCATATCCAGTCTAAGACAAAACATAATATTGATCATATTGAACAAACTCCTGAAGGTATTGTTTATATACAGATAGATAATATTCTATCTAGATTGGGTAGTATCCCAAGATCTCATTCTACTAGATCTCATTCTGATTATTCTTTTATTTCACCTCTCATAGATGAAAGGGATAATATTCCCTACAGAGTTTCTACTTCCCAAGTAAGTGAACGTGATGAGAATAATCCTCATGTAGAAAAATTATTTAAAAATAAAGAAAATATTTTAAAAGGTGACCTATATCATACAATGAAAGAAAAAGGCGAGATAAAATTAATAAGCCCTTTCCATCACATTGCAACAAAATTAAATTTGCAAAAAGAAGCTATCACAAAAGAAGATCTCATCCGCTCATATATGGAGGAATTAAAAAAAGATTTGGTGAAAAATTTGATCGACAATGATATAACAGAAGTGTCAATGACAGGCTCTTCCAATGAAGATTGCTTAGCTGGAGAATCTCAAGATCCTGATATGGAGGATATTTCGGAAGCAGATATTGACTACATGGCCAAAGAAATTGAGATTGAGGCAAGAAAAGAAATTTTCAAATAAAGAGATAATAGGACAAAATGCTGAAAGATTCTCATAAAGAACATTATAATAGAATTATTGTAATAGAAATTATTGTACTCTAATAGGGACCCCTCCAATAATGTAATAGGAATAGTACCATTAGGATTTAAAATCCGTAAGTAAAATAGAATAGATAGAATAGCTGAACTCCGACCCTTCCTTTGTCTATAAAAAGGATGACCTAAGAACTTAAATATTAGCTAGGAAACTCTCCCTCTCTCTGTAAAAATTTTCAATCAATAAGAAGTTTGAAGTTTTCTCTTCCATTCTCCCTGGTAAGTTTTAAAAGCTTTCCTATTTTAGTTTCTAATTAGAAGTTTTTATAATTTACTGTTATTAGATTTAGCCTAATTGCAGGCTAAATCTTTCCATGTTAAACTTCAAAATCATATATATCATCGTAACTATGTTGTGAAGATCCTATTTTGTCTGGTTGTATAGTCTAATGTAAGAATTCATGGTTTGGGTTAGGAGATCTGGTACTGGCCGCAATTATTGAAACATGAGTGCCAGCCTGTTTAAAGCCGTTGTGAAGGCGTTGATCCTGGTTTCATCTTTTGCTAATTGTGCTGACGGATCTGGATCCCCTGTAAAATTTGGACCTTCTAACCTGGGTTCTTACATGGATGATTACCACCGGACCTAATACGGTACCAGATCCATATAGGTATGTGAGATAAGTGATTCATAGTATAACATGAAATCATTAAATTCAAATGAATTTATTACGGAAAGACAAAAGAAAAATTAAAAATACTTATAAACGAGAAATGGATATTTCTGATAAGTTGGAAGAACTTAATAAGCGGACAATCCCTAGGATTGAATTAAAAACTGTATATCAGATAGGTACTTTTGAAAAATTAGGTTTAAAACAAGTAGTAAAAACTAGTGAAGAATCAATTTCACTAGATGATGAAGAAACTGAAATTAAACTATTGACTTATTATGACATAAAACGTTATAAAGATTTATATAAATTCATCAATACTTGATTAGTGCAAATTGCATTCAAACCTTTAACATTAGAAGGTTAGCAGAAAGTTTTATTGCATGTCTACGAGATGCAAGAAACCTTAATTGGAAACAATCACTGATAGGAGTGATTCAATCAAGTCTGGCACATGGCCCTGTTTATTTTAATGTTTATCCTAATCTTTCCTTATCTTTAAGTGATATAAATATCCTTGATGTTTTAACATTAAATGTTAAAACCCATGGATATAATTATGTTTCTGGATCAGAACTCATTTGTATATGTTACAGAATTTATTATAAACCATTATTTACATTAAATCCTAATTGTAAATTAATGGACAAACAAATAAATAAAACGGTTTTAATTGAAACAAATTTTAATAGATCTAAAATTTCTACTATAAGAATTATGAAATGGGATGAAATCCCTATGCCTCAACAATGGAAACTTGAAAGAACTGGTCATATCCAGTCTAAGACTGAACATAATATTGATCATATTGAACAAACTCCTGAAGGTATCGTTTATATACAGATAGATAATATTCCATCTAGATTGGGTAATATCCCAAGATCTCATTCTACTAGATCTTATTCTGATCATTCTTTTATTGCACCTCTCATACAAGAAAGGGATAATATTCCCTACAGAGTTTCTACTTCCCAAGTAAGTGAACGTGATGAGAATAATCATCACGTAGAAAAATTATTTAAAAATAAAGAAAATATTGTAAAAGGTGACCTATATCATACAATGAAAGAAAAAGGCGAGATAAAATTAATAAGCCCTTTCCATCACATTGCAACAAAATTAAAATTGCAAAAAGAAGCTATCACAAAAGAAGATCTCATCCGCTCATATATGGAGGAATTAAAAAAAGATTTGGTCGAAAATTTGATCGACAATGATAAAACAGAAGTGTCAATGACAGGCTCTTCCAATGAAGATTGTTTAGCTGGAGAATCTCAAGATCCTGATATGGAGGATATTTCGGAAGCAGATATTGACTAGATAGCCAAAGAAATTGAGATTGAGGCAAGAAAAGAAATTTTCAAATAAAGAGATAATACGACAAAATGCTGAAAGATTCTCATAAAGAACATTGTAATAGAAATTATTGTAATAGAAATTATTGTACTCTAATAGGGACCCCTCCAATAATGTAATAGGAATAGTACTATTCGGATTTAAAATCCGTAAGTAAAATAGAATAGATAGAATAGCTGATCTCCGACCCTTCCTTTGTCTATAAAAAGGATGAAAACTCATCCAAAGGGGCACAGACCTAAGAACTTAAATATTAGCTAGAAAACTCTCCCTCTCTCTGTAAAAATTTTCAATCAATAAGAAGTTTGAAGTTTTCTCTTCCATTCTCCCTGGTAAGTTTTAAAAGCTTTCCTATTTTAGTTTCTTATTAGAAGTTTTTATAATTTACTGTTATTAGATTTAGCCTAATTGCAGGCTAAATCTTTCCATGTTAAACTACGAAACCATATATATCATTGTAACTATGTTGTGAAGATCCTATTTTGTCTGGTTGTATAGTCTAATGTAAGAATTCATGGTTTGGGTTAGGAGATCTGGTACTGGCCGCAATTATTGAAAGATGAGGGCCAACCTGTTTAAAGCCGTTGTGAAGGCGTTGATCCTGGTTTCATCTTTTGCTAATTGTGTTGACGGATCTGGATCCCCTGTAAAATTTGGACCTTCTAACCTGGGTTCTTACATGGATGATTACCACCGGACCGAATATGGTATCAGTGTCATATAGGTATGTGATATAAGTGATTCATAGTATAACGTGAAATCATTAAATTCAAATGAATTTATTACGAAAAGACAAAAGAAAAATTAAAAATACTTATAAACAAGAAATGGATATATTCCTGATAAGTTGGAAGAACTTAATAAGCGGACAATCCCTAGGATTGAATTAAAAACTGTATATCAGTTAGGTACTTTTGAAAAATTAGGTTTAAAACAAGTAGTAAAAACTACTGAGGAATCAGTTTCATTAGATGATGAAGAAACTGAAATTAAACTATTGACTTATCATGACATAAATCGTTATAAAGATTTATATAAATTTATCCATACTAGATTAGTGCAAATTGCATTCAAACCTTTAACATTAGAAGGTTTACCAGAAAGTTTTATTGCATGTCTACGAGATGCAAGAAACCTTAATTGGAAACAATCACTGATAGGAGTGATTCAATCAAGTCTGGCACATGGCCCTGTTTATTTTAATGTTTATCCTAATCTTTCCTTATCTTTAAGTGATATAAATATCCTTGATGCTTTAACATTAAATGTTAAAACCCTTGGATACAATTATGTTTCTGGATCAGAACTCATTTGTATATGTTACAAAATTTATTATAAACCATTATTTACATTAAATCCTAATTGTAAATTAATGGACAAACAAATAAATAAAACGGTTTTAATTGAAACAAATTTTAATAGATCTAAAAATTCTACTATAGGAATTATGAAATGGGATGAAATCCCTATGCCTCAACAATGGAAACTTGAAAGAACTGGTCATATCCAGTCTAAGACTGAACATAATATTGATCATATTGAACAAACTCCTAAAGGTATAGTTTATATACAGATAGATAATATTCCATCTAGATTGGGTAATATCCCAAGATCTCATTCAACTACATCTTATTCTGATCATTCTTTTATTTCACCTCTCATAGAAGAAAGGGATAATATTCCCTACAGAGTTTCTACTTCCCATGTAAGTGAACGTGATGAGAATAATCATCATGTAGAAAAATTATTTAAAAATAAAGAAAATATTGTAAAAGGTGACCTATATCATACAATGAAAGAAAAAGGCGAGATAAAATTAATAAGCCCTTTCCATCACATTGCAACAAAATTAAAATTGCAAAAAGAAGCTATCACAAAAGAAGATCTCATCCGCTCATATATGGGGGAATTAAAAAAGGATTTGGTCAAAAATTTGATCGACAATGATAAAACAGAAGTGTCAATGACAGGCTCTTCCAATGAAGATTGCTTAGCTGGAGAATCTCAAGATCCTCATATGGAGGATACTTCGGAAGCAGATATTGACTAGATGGCCAAAGAAATTGAGATTGAGGCAAGAAAAGAAATTTTCAAATAAAGAGATAATACGACAAAATGCTGAAAGATTCTCATAAAGAACATTGTAATAGAAATGATTGTAATAGAAGTTATTGTACTCTAATAGGGACCCCTCCAATAATGTAATAGGAATAGTACGATTCGGATTTAAAATCCGTAAGTAAAATAGAATAGATAGAGTAGCTGATCTCCGACCCTTCCTTTGTCTATAAAAAGGATGAAAACTCATCCAACGGGGCACAGACCTAAGAACTTAAATAGTAGCTAGAAAACTCTCCCTCTCTTTGTAAAAATTTGCAATCAATAAGAAGTTTGAAGTTTTCTCTTCCATTCTCCCTGGTAAGGTTTAAAATCTTTCCTATTTTTGTTTCTTATTAGAAGTTTTTCTAATTTACTGTTATTAGATTTAGCCTAATTGCAGGCTAAATCTTTCCATGTTAAACTACGAAACCATATATATCATCGTAACTATGTTGTGAAGATCCTATTTTGTCTGGTTGTATGGTCTAATGTAAGAATTCATGGTTTGGGTTAGGAGATCTGGTACTGGCCGCAATTATTGAAAGATGAGGGGCAGCCTGTTTAAAGCCGTTGTGAAGGCGTTGATCCTGGTTTCATCTTTTGCTAATTGTGTTGACGGATCTGGATCCCCTGTAAAATTTGGACCTTCTAACCTGGGTTCGTACATGGATGATTACCACCGGACCGAATATGGTATCAGAGCCATATAGGTATGTGATATAAGTGATTCATAGTATAACATGAAATCATTAAATTCAAATGAATTTATTACGAAAAGACAAAAGAAAAATTAAAAATACTTATAAACAAGAAATGGATATTCCTGATAAGTTTGAAGAACTTAATAAGTGGACAATCCCTAGGATTGAATTAAAAACTGTATATCAGTTAGGTAATTTTGAAAAACTAGGTTTAGAACAAGTAGTAAAAACTACTGAAGAATCAGTTTCATTAGATGATGAAGAAACTGAAGTTAAACTATTGACTTATCATAACATAAATCGTTATAAAGATTTATATAAATTTATCCATACTGGATTAGTGCAAATTGCATTCAAACCTTTAACATTAGAAGGTTTACTAGAAAGTTTTATTGCATGTCTACGAGATGCAAGAAACCTTAATTGGAAACAATCACTGATAGGAGTGATTCAATCCAGTCTGGCACATGGCCCTGTTTATTTTAATGTTTATCCTAATCTTTCCTTATCTTTAAGTGATATAAATATCCTTGATGCTTTAACTTTAAATGTTAAAACCCATGGATATAATTATGTTTCTAGATCAGAACTCATTTGTATATGTTACAGAATTTATTATAAACCATTATTTACACTAAATCCTAATTGTAAATTAATGGACAAACAAATAAATAAAACGGTTTTAATTGAAACAAATTTTAATAGATCTAAAATTTCTACTATAAGAATTATGAAATGGGATGAAATCCCTATGCCTCAATAATGGAAACTTGAAAGAACTGGTCATATCCAGTCTAAGACTGAACATAATATTGATCATATTGAACAAACTCCTGAAGGTATAGTTTATATACAGATAGATAATATTCCATCTAGATTGGGTAATATCCCAAGATCTCATTCTACTACATTTTATTCTGATCATTCTTTTATTTCACCTCTCATAGAAGAAAGGGATAATATTCCCTACAGAGTTTCTACTTCCCAAGTAAGTGAACGTGATGAGAATAATCATCATGTAGAAAAATTATTTAAAAATAAAGAAAATATTGTAAATGGTGACCTATATCATACAATGAAAGAAAAAGGCGAGATAAAATTAATAAGCCCTTTCCATCACATTGCAACAAAATTAAAATTGCAAAAAGAAGTTATCACAAAAGAAGATCTCATCCGCTCATATATGGAGGAATTAAAAAAAGATTTGGTCAAAAATTTGATCGACAATGATAAAACATAAGTGTCAATGACAGGCTCTTCCAATGAAGATTGCTTAGCTGGAGAATCTCAAGATCCTGATATGGAGGATATTTCGGAAGCATATATTGACCAGATGGCCAAAGAAATTGAGATTGAGGCAAGAAAAGAAATTTTCAAATAAAGAGATAATAGGACAAAGTGCTGAAAGATTCTCATAAAGAATCATTGTAATAGAAATTATTGTGATAGCAATTATTGTACTCTAATAGGGACCACTCCAATAATGTAATCGGAATAGTACTATTCGGATTTAAAATCCGTAAGTAAAATAGAATAGATATAATAGCTGAACTCCGACCCTTCCTTTGTCTATAAAAAGTATGAAAACTCATCCAAAGGGGCACAGACCTAAGAACTTAAATATTAGCTAGAAAACTCTCCCTCTCTCTGTAAAAATTTTCAATCAATAAGAAGTTTGAAGTTTTCTCTTCCATTCTCCCTGGTAAGTTTTAAAAGCTTTCTTATTTTAGTTTCTTATTGGAACTTTTATAATTTACTGTTATTAGATTTAGCCTAATGGCAGGCTAAATCTTTCCATGTTAGACTATGAAATCATATATATCATCGTAACTATGTTGTGAAGATCCTATTTTGTCGAGTTGTATAGTCTAATGTAAAAATTCAAGGTTTGGGTTAGGAGATCTGGAACTGGCCGCAATTATTGAAAGATAAGGGCTAGCCTGTTTAAAGCCGTTGTGAAGGCGTTGATCCCGGTTTCATCTTTTGCTAATTGTGCTGACGGATCTGGATCCCCTGTAAAATTTGGACCCTCTAACCTGGGTTCTTACATGGATGATTACCACCGGACCTAATATGGTATCAGAGCCATATAGGTATGTGATATAAGTGATTCATAGTATAACATGAAATCATTAAATTCAAATGAATTTATTACGAAAAGAGAAAAGAAAAATTAAAAATACTTATAAACAAGAAATGGATATTCCTGATAAGTTTGAAGAACTTAATAAGTGGACAATCCCTAGGATTGAATTAAAAACTGTATATCAGTTAGGTAATTTTGAAAAACTAGGTTTAGAACAAGTAGTAAAAACTACTGAAGAATCAGTTTCATTAGATGATGAAGAAACTGAAGTTAAACTATTGACTTATCATAACATAAATCGTTATAAAGATTTATATAAATTTATCCATACTGGATTAGTGCAAATTGCATTCAAACCTTTAACATTAGAAGGTTTACCAGAAAGTTTTATTGCATGTCTACGAGATGCAAGAAACCTTAATTGGAAACAATCACTGATAGGAGTGATTCAATCAAGTCTGGCACATGGCCCTGTTTATTTTAATGTTTATCCTAATCTTTCCTTATCTTTAAGTGATATAAATATCCTTGATGCTTTAACATTAAATGTTAAAACCCATGGATATAATTATGTTTCTAGATCAGAACTCATTTGTATATGTTAGAGAATTTATTTTAAACCATTATTTACATTAAATCCTAATTGTAAATTAATGGACAAACAAATAAATAAAACGGTTTTAATTGAAACAAATTTTAATAGATCTAAAATTTCTACTATAAGAATTATGAAATGGGATGAAATCCCTATGCCTCAACAATGGAAACTTGAAAGAACTGGTGATATCCAGTCTAAGACTGAACATAATATTGATCATATTGAACAAACTCCTGAAGGTATTGTTTATATACACATAGATAATATTCCATCTAGGTTGGGTAATATCCCAAGATCTCATTCTACTAGATCTTATTCAGATCATTCTCTTATTTCAGCTCTCATAGAAGAAAGGGATAATATCCCCTACAGAGTTTCTACCTCCCAAGTAAGTGAACGTGATGAGAATAATCATCATGTAGAAAAATTATTTAAAAATAAAGAAAATATTGTAAAAGGTGACCTACATCATACAATGAGAGAAAAAGGCGAGTTAAAATCAATAAGCCCTTTCCATCACATTGCAACAAAATTAAAATTGCAAAAAGAAGTTATCACAAAAGAAGATCTCATCCGCTCATATATGGAGGAATTAAAAAAAGATTTGGTCAAAAATTTGATCGACAATGATAAAACGGATGTGTCAATGACAGGCTCTTCCAATGAAGATTGCTTAGCTGGAGAATCTCAAGATCCTGATATGGAGGATATTTCGGAAGCATATATTGACAAGATGGCCAAAGAAATTGAGATTGAGGCAAGAAAAGAAATTTTCAAATAAAGAGATAATAGGACAAAGTGCTGAAAGATTCTCATAAAGAATCATTGTAATAGAAATTATTGTGATAGCAATTATTGTACTCTAATAGGGACCACTCCAATAATGTAATAGGAATAGTACTATTCGGATTTAAAATCTGTAAGTAAAATAGAATAGATAGAATAGCGGAAGTTCGGCCCTTCCTTTGTCTCATCCAAAGCGGCACAGACCTAAGAACTTAAATATTAGCTAGAAAACTCTCCCTCTCTCTGTAAAAATTTTCAATCAATAAGAAGTTTGAAGTTTTCTCTTCCATTCTCTCTGGTAAGTTTTAAAAGCTTTCCTATTTTAGTTTCTTATTAGAAGTTTTTATAATTTACTGTTATTAGATTTAGCCTAATGGCAGGATAAATCTTTCCATGTTAAACTATGAAATCATATATATCATCGTAAATATGTTGTGAAGATCCTATTTTGTCTGGTTGTATAGTCTAATGTAAGAATTCAAGGTTTGGGTTAGGAGATCTGGAACTGGCCGCAATTATTGAAAGATGAGGGCTAGCCTGTTTAAAGCCTTTGTGAAGGCGTTGATCCTGGTTTCATCTTTTGCAAATTGTGCTGACGGATCTGGATCCCCTGTAAAATTTGGACCTTCTAACCTGGGTTCTTACATGGATGATTACCACCGGACCTAATATGGTATCAGAGCCATATAGGTATGTGATATAAGTGATTCACAGTTTAACATGAAATCATTAAATTCAAATGAATTTATTACGAAAAGACAAAAGAAAAATTAAAAATACTTATAAACAAGAAATGGATATTCCTGATAAGTTGGAAGAACTTAATAAGTGGACAATCCCTATGATTGAATTAAAAACTGTATATCAGTTAGGTACTTTTGAAAAACTAGGTTTAAAACAAGTAATAAAAACTACTGAAGAATCAGTTTCATTCGATGATTAAGAAACTGAAATTAAACTATTGACTTATAATGACATAAATCGTTATAAAGATTTATATAAATTTATCCATACTGGATTAGTGCAAATTGAATTCAAACCTTTAACATTAGAAGGTTTACCAAAAAGTTTTATTGCATGTCTACGAGATGAAAGAAACCTTAATTGGAAACAATCACTGATTGGAGTGATTCAATCAAGTCTGGCACATGACCCTGTTTATTTTAATGTTTATCCTAATCTTTCCTTATCTTTAAGTGATATAAATATCCTTGATGCTTTAACATTAAATGTTAAAACCCATGGATATAATTATGTTTCTGGATCAGAACTCATTTGTATATGTTATAGAATTTATTATAAACCATTATTTACATTAAATCCTAATTGTAAATTAATGGACAAACAAATAAATGAAAAAATTTTAATTGAAACAAATTTTAATTAGATCTAAAATTTCTACTAGAAGAATTATAAAATGGGATGAAATCCCTATGCCTCCACAATGGAAACTTGAAAGAACTGGTCATATCCAGTCTAAGACTGAACATAATATTGATCATATTGAACAAACTCCTGATGGTATTATTTATACACAGATGGATAATATTCCACCTAGATTGGGTAATATCTCAAGATCTCATTCTATTAGATCTTATTCTGATCATTCTTTTATTTCACCTCTCATAGAAGAAAGGGATAATATTCCCTTCAGAGTTTCTACTTCCCAATTAAGTGAACGTGATGACAATAATCATCATGTAGAAAAATTATTTAAAAATAAAGAAAATATTGTAAAAGGTGTTTATAACACTAAAGATGCGGAAATAACCGAATTTGAACTGAATTTTTCATTATGAATAAACCCAAGATTTATTTTAGACATGGATCTTTGGCCATGCAAAAAGTTAAAACAGAATTTAATTTACCAAGGTGGGAACCATTTAGAAAGTGGTTTTTCCCTAATTTTGATGAAAAATTAAGAAATCATATTTCTAATGAATTTTATAAAATTCTATCATATCATAATATTTTATTTCCTTTTGTTCCATGGTTATGTCTAATTATATTGAACCTTATATTTCTGTGTTAGAAAGAGATTATAAGCTTTTGAATGGAAATATCATAAAAGGAATACTTCCTCCTCAACAATCCTTTTATATGGAAAAGGAAAATAATATAGTAAGTTTTACAGCCTTTTCAAAATTATTTGAAGGTGATACCTTAACTATAACAGTAAAACAAATAAATCAGATAATAGAACAACAAAATTATACAAACATTTATTTAAATGTTTCAGGAGAACAGATTATATCTCTCCATAAAAGAATAGATACATTAATACAAAAATTAGAAAAATCTAATATAGATTCTTCGGGAAAAAAAGAAATTATAGCTACCCCAACACTCCAACCTCCTCCTGAAATAAAAAATTATAAATTAAAGACAATGTCATATCTTGAAATGTTAATAGATAATAAATTCAAACAATTAAAAATTAATACCTTATACAATGAATTTTCAGACAAATTAAAAGAAAATAAGGATTATAAAACAGTTATAAATGATGAAATAAATAAATAAAATAAAATTGCTTATAGACCAACTCAAAGAATACATTATTAGGCCAATTCTGTAGCCAATTTGGGATGGAAATTCCATCAGAGAAAAAAATAGTACGCAATTATAGAAAAGATGATAAATATGTTAAAAAGAAAAAAAGAAAATATTCTCAAGAAAAATTAGCCAAAAAATTGAAAAGAAAATCTGATAGATTAGAAAAAAGAAAAGATAAAAATAATATTGTGTGTTGCAAATGTAATCGAATAGGACATTACGCTACTAAGTGTAAAATGAAGAAGAAAATTAATAGTTTGGATATTAGTCAAGAATTAAAAGATTCTTTAGAAAAATTATTTATCGAATCTGATGAATCTGAAGGTACTATTTCAGAATCAGAAATCGATCAGCTAACTGGTCATTCTGAAACTTCAGAAGATAACGCATGTTGCATTCCTTGTAGAGAGGAAAATATGATAAGGATGATAATGAAGATGATTATTATAAAATAATATCTCAATTCAGAGATTCCAATATTGATGTTTTGAGTAATAATAACATCCTAGAATTCTTGAAATTAATAAAAGATCAAGAATTAAGGTCTAGAATAATTGAACAAGTAGATAATATTCCCTCTTCTAGTAATAATACAGAAGACTTAGAGTTGATAGTAAATAATAATCCTTATACTATGTCAGAAGTTTATAAAATAATCAAACAAAAGAATTATAATTCTCAAAAATCTCCTAGTACAATAAATGATTTATATGAAGAAATTAATACGCTTAAGAATGAAATAAAATTGTTAAAACAAGTTAATAACAATTTAGATATTCGAATTTCTAATTTAGAAATTAAGAAAGAAACTACCTTAATAACACCAAATCCTTTTGAAAATCTTAATAAGATTGGAGAAGAAAATTTTCTATCTGTTTTGGATATTATAACATCTTTTAAATTTTATGTCAAAGTAACATTATTAATAAATCATGATGAAATTATGGAATTAACTGCATTAATAGATACAGGGGCAGATATTAGTGTTATACAAGAAGGAATCATTCCTACTAAATATTTTGAGAAAACCACTCATAGTTTAAGACACGCAGGTGGTCAGAAATTACAAATTAATTTCAAACTACCACGTGCATATATTTGCAATAGTAAAGTTTGTATTCATGAAAGCTTTTTGTTAGCTAAAAATATAACTAACCAAGTTATACTTGGCACTCCTTTTATAAAAAAAGATTTTCCCTGTCACTCATATTGGCACAGATTGCATTATAGGCACATATGAGAAAACTCCGATTTCTTTTCAGTTTATAACTGAACCAAACACTCGATTTGTTAATGAAATTAAAGATTTATTTTAAGAGAACAAAATCAAATTAATTTCCTTAATTATGAAATAAATTCTTTAAATATTGAAAAAGTTTTACAAAATCCTAAATTACAGGATAAGATTAAGAAAATTCAAAATAATATTTCACTAGAAATTTGTAATGAACATCCCAATGCTTTTTGGAATAAGAAAAAGCATATTGTTAATCTCCCTTACATTGATACTTTTAATGAAAATAATATACCGACAAAGGCAAGACCTTGTCAAATGAATTCTAAATATTTAGAATTATGTAAAGAAGAAATTACTTCTTTATTAAGAAAAGAATTAATTAAAGAGTCAAACTCCCCTTGGTCATGTATAGGTTTTTATGTTAATAAACATAGTGAGACAGAAAGAGGGGTACCAAGATTGGTAATAAATTATAAACCCTTGAATAAAGTATTAAAATGGATCAGACATCCAATTCCTAATAAGAAAGATTTATTAGACAGATTATATGAAGCAATAATATTCTCAAAATTTGATTTAAAATCAGGATATTGGCAAATTCAAATTGCTGAAATTGACCAATATAAAACAGCTTTTAATATTCCTATAGGACACTTTGAATGGAAATTTATGCCCTTTGGTTTGAAAAATGCACCTTCTGAATTTCAGAAGATTATGAATGATATTTTTATTCCTTATAGTGAATTTATACTAGTCTATATAGATGATATTTTAGTATTCTCTAAAAATGTTCAACAACATTTTGAACATCTTGATATATTTAAAAAATTAGTAATACAAAACGGTTTAGTTATTTCAAAACCAAAAATGATTCTATTTCAGACTAATATCAGATTTTTAGGTCATAATATTGAAAAGGGAAAGATAATTCCTATTAATAGAAGTATTGATTTTGCATCCAAATTTCCTGATGAAATCTTTGATAAATCTCAATTACAGAGATTTTTAGGAAGTTTAAATTATATTTTACCATATTATAAAAATTTAGCTTATGATACAGCTATCTTATATGATAGATTCCAAAACCCTGGATTGCCCAGCATACTAAAACAGTCCGGCAAATAAAAGAAAAAATAAAAACATTGCCTTGTTTAATATTGGCTAATCCTAATTGGAAGAAAATTATTGAAACAGAGGCCTCTGATATAGGTTATGGTGGTATCTTAACACAAATCTGTCCTGATGATAAACAGGAAAGATTAATTAGATATCATTCAGGTAAATGGACTGATAGTCAGAAAAATTATGCCACCATTGCTAAAGAGATTTTGGCAATAGTAAAATGTATTTTAAAATTTCAAGATGATTTATATAATCAGAAGTTTATAGTTAAAACTGACTGCCAAGCAGCTAAATTTATGTTTAAAGATTTTAAACATGATGTTTCTAAACAGATGTTTGCAAGATGGCAGGCTCATTTAGCCCCAATTGATTTTGAAATTATTTATAAAAAATGAGAAGAAAATAGTCTTCCTGATTTTCTAACGCGTGAATTTTTGCAGCATGATACTGCGGGGAAGAGGTAATCTTTCCGTGTTTGCGTGTGAGAGGTAATACCTCTCACAATACAGGGAAAAATGTTCTTGTCCAAATGGGCAATAAGAAGCTTATAGCTGAAAACATTGCTAATAAGGATGCCTTATTATATGAGGAATTTAAAAAATTTATTGCTGATAAGAAAAAACAGGAAGGTGAAACCTCCTCATCTGGGTCATATTCCCAAATTATATCAGAAGAGGATAATATGGCCTCATATCATACAAATACACACAAAGAAATTATATTTCTTTTAGATAATAAAATCTCCAATGGAAAAATGATCCCTGGATAATCATGAATCGGTATCTGGATACAGCATCATATGCTGTCACATCATATAAACAAAGACCATACTATGAGCATATACTTAAAGTCAGCTCGTGTGACATCACACATTTTTATCCTAATACTAAAGTTGCTAATATTTATAATTTTAGCAAAATTATAATTAAACGGATTATATCTGTTGAAGAATGGCGATTATCTCCTCTCAAAGAGAAGGAATTTATACTTTCCGACTCTAAATTATCATTCAAATATAATTATTGGGATTATATTGACGCTTTTCATAAAGCATTTTTATATGAAAATCCTAATAGGAAGCACACCTGGTTAATAAAAGTTTGTGGGGATGTTTATAATAATCCCATACCAAATTGGTTTATACAATGGTGGAATGTTTATGGCAACTCGGGGAAAATACTCCCTGACAGATTTAAACCATTATATGGTGAATGGGTTAGTATTTTCCCAAAAATAGCTGATTATATCGCTTCAGAACAATATTCAGAGGAAATAGCCTCCATGTTATTCTTTATTGAATTTTCCATACCATAGGTGTGGAAATGGACAGCAGAAGTGGGTTGTACACACCAAAATATACCATGTCTTAAGAGACCTACTCATAGTAGGTTCTGGGATAGATTGATTAAAATCAACCCAGACACAAATGAAATTCATGGAAAAAATATTCTGGAGGAAATCCATCAGAAGAATGACCTATATCATACAATGAAAGAAAAAGGCGAGATAAAATCAATAAGCCCTATCCATCACATTGCAACAAAACTAAAATTTCAAAAAGAAGTTATCACAAAAGAAGATCTCATCCGCTCATATATGGAGGAATTAAAAAAAGATTTGGTCAAAAATTTGATCGACAATGATAAAACAGATGTGTCAATGACAGGCTCTTCTAATGAGGATTGCTTTGCTGGAGAATCTCAAGATCCTGATATGGAGGATATTTCGGAAGTAGATATTGACCAGATGGCCAAAGAAATTGAGATTGAGGCAAGAAAAGAAATTTTTCAATAAAGAGATAATAGGACAAAATGCTGAAAGATTCTCAGAAAGAATCATTGTAATAGAAATTATTGCAATACCAATTATTGTACTCTAATAGGGACCACTCCAATAATGTAATAGGAATAGTACTATTCGGATTTAAAATCCGTAAGTAAAATAGAATAGATAGAATAGCTGAAGTCCGGCCATTCCTTTGTCTATAAAAAGGATGAAAACTCATCCAAAGGGGCACAAACCTAAGAACTTAAATATTAGCTAGAAAACTTTCCCTCTCTCTGTAAAAATTTTCAATAAATAAGAAGTTTGAAGTTTTCTCTTCCATTATCCCTGGTAAGTTTTAAAAGCTTTCTTATTTTAGTTTCTTATTAGAAGTTTTTATAATTTACTGTTATTAGATTTAGCCTAATGGTAGGCTAAATCTTTCCATGTTAAACTATGAAATCATATATATCATCGTAACTATATTGTGAAGATCCTATTTTGTCTGGTTGTATAGTCTACTGTAAGAATTCAAGGTTTGGGTTAGTTGATATGGAGCTGGCCGCAATTATTGAAAGATGCGGGGCTAGCTTGTTTAAAGCCGTTGTGAAGGCGTGTTAAGGCGTTGATCCCGGTTTCATCTGTTGCTAATTGTGTTGACGGATCTGGATCCCCTGTAAAATTTGGACCTTTTAACCAGGGTTTTTACATGGATGATTACCACCACACCGAATATGGTATCAGATTTAGCCTAATGGCAGGCTAAATCTTTCCATGTTAGACTATGAAATCATATATATCATCGTAACTATGTTGTGAAGATCCTATTTTGTCTGGTTGTATAGTCTAATGTAAGAATTCAAGGTTTTGGTTAGGAGATCTGGAACTGGCCGCAATTATTGAAAGATGAGGGCTAGCCTGTTTAAGGCCGTTGTGAAGGCGTGTTAAGACGTTGATCCCGGTTTCATCTTTTGCTAATTATGCTGACGGATGTGGATCCCCTGTTAAATTTGGACCTTCTAACCTGATTTTTACATGGATGATTACCACCGGACCTAATATGGTATCAGATATGTATACATATATATAGACATGTATACATATGTATACTTATATACTTATATATATATATAATATATGTATATGTATATGTATGTATATGTATATGTATATTAAAATAATATAGAATTTATATATATAGCTATATGTATATGTATACGTATATATATATGTATATGTATATTAAAATAATATAGAATTTATATATATATATAGCTTTTAAAATTTATTAAATTTGTAAAAAGATTAAGGGTTGTATTAGTATTTAATTATATAGAAATATAAAAATTCTTGAAAATGTTTCAATGTAGATATTTAGAAATATTCGTTATTAATGTCCTGTATTCGAAATAAAAATAAATTGTTGGAGTATATTTTAATACTTTTCATTATATAACAAACCGATACTATTTATAGTAGTTCATTTTGGAAAGGATAAAACAATAAAAAATGTGGTTGTAAGAAAAACATAATTTATTTTAATAATTAAATAACTTTTTGTAAAAAATGTGTTACTAATAAATTTTCAGGGTACTAATATTTAAAAAAATTATTATGGGATCGTGCATATACGTGGGTCAATGTTATTTACTTATAAAAAAATAAATTACTTTAATGAATTATAATTTTTTTGAAACAAATAGACTTTGTATTATTTTTAGTACATATGCATTGTCATTTCGTTAAAAACTCCAATCAATTAATGTTAAAGATATTTATATACAGAATCATATACAATTACACATCAATTCATAAGATATACACATGACACATGCTTTCAGTTTATTAAAAAATACTAGAAATTAGAACGCAAAGTTATTACTTTCAAAACAAGCAAAGTTATTCTTGAAGGTTACAGAGATTGAAAAGAAGAAAAATAGAAGACCGAAGAAAGGATCTTTATAATTTTTTAGCATGCTTTACACATTTGCTGTCCGGAAATCCGTTACACAAGTTGTGTGTTTTCGTTGCTCGATCTTGCTTTGTTCTTAACGGTGAAGTAGATGGTGGCTGTCCAGTAATTCCTCTATTTCATCTCATCAATGTCATGAGCTTCTAAGGTATTCTTGAGTATTCTTAAAAGTACAGAAGAATCTTCGGTGAAAAAGAAATGAAAAGAAGGGAAGAAAAGAGAATCGTCTTTGAGAAAAATTTGAAGAACTTTAGTTCTTCTTTTCTCAAATATTTTTTCCAGGAAGAGGAAGAGATAGGTTTGAAAAATATGTGAATAGGATAGAATGGTTGAATGAAATGAGTCTTTGGTGTTAGGGGATCAACTATAATGAATTCTTGATAAATTCAAACTTATATGAGATCATAACAACCCCCTACATTCTCTCAATCAAACTAAGACTCAAAGGAGTGTAAATAAGAACATGGGTGGCTCTACTAGGCTGAAGACCTTATAGTTTCAGCCAAAGCTCTATTTTGAGACTCGAGCTTTTCAGTTAAACTTAAAAACAACCTAATAATCTACTTTTGGTCTAGTTATTTCTGAGCTTATTTTAATTAAAAGAATAAATTAAAATCCAATAACCACCAATCCAATTTGTGGTAAAACCTTTGGATTTCTTATTTAATTAAATAGCTTAGTCAATTTTATTTAATAAATACTCAGGACTCTATTAATTAAATAACCGTTGTTTCTACTAAAGTCCTTTTACTATTGTGTGGTAACAATTAAGTTGCTGAACTTTCATAAATCTCCTTATTATATTATAATTTTGTGCAGAAAGTAAACTTTACTGATTTAATGTAGTACTTTCACTACCTATATTACTGATTTGGAATCGTATTGATACTTAAAACATTTATTATGAGATCGTAAGTATTATGTGCGTGAAAAGTTATTACTTAAAAATATATCATTTCAATTAATTATAATTTATTTTAGAAATTAGACTTTAATGTTATATTACTTTCACTACATGATGTATGATCATTTTGTAAAGATAATCTAACCAATTAATGCTAAATAAGTTGATAAAAACGAGTGATAGACCATTAATTATATATAAATTCACAAGGCAATTAAACACATAATTTAGTCCATGTATATGTTTTTGTAACAATTTCAAATAAGTTCATTAAAAATAACCAAAAAGAAAAGAAAAGAAAAGTTATGAAAAAGCATGCAAGAGAGGATGATTAATTAAATGAAAGAGAAATTGACCACTTTTTCTTTATATTAGAAAGGACGGGAATTAAAAAATTATGATGTATTAAATAGTTATTAAATTTAAACTAAGATCTTGTCACGAATAGACTACCTTTGAAAATAGCCTGTCACTAAAGAAGGTCAGTTTTAAAGGTATTATTAAAGAAGGTCATCAGAGATTTTCGATTCCTAATTTATTTAATGTATGATTTTAACTAAAAATGGAATGAGAAAATGGTGAAGGAAATATTACTTGTTGTGAGTAAAACTTCCAAAAACGAACTACTTCATCTGCATCGTGCATGGAGAGTGCATGCACCATTATGTTAATATATATGTAATTACACAATTAATCCGTTTAAAGGTTTATCTAGTTCTATATATATACACACATACACACATATATATAGCACATAAAATTTATTAAATTTGTAGAAAACAAAGGTCAAGGTATGTGTTAGTATATAATTATACAGAAATAAAAAAATTCATAAAAATGTGTCAATTTAGATATTTAGAAATATTCCTTATTAATGTTATGTATTGAAAAAATAAAAAGAAATTGTTGGAATATATTTTAATATTTTACATTACATAGAAAAATGATATTACATATAGTATAAAATGTGTTACTGACTAATTTGAAGTCATATTAATCTTTTAAAAATTATTTTGAGATTTATACGTGCGTGCAATGTGATTTACTTATAAAAAATAAATTACTTTAATAAATTGTATATTTTTGAAGCAAATAGACTTTGTCTTACTTTTAGTACATATGCATGGTCATTTCGTAAAAAAATCAATCAATTAATGTTAAGATATGTATATACACGAATGATGTATAATTATACATCAATTTATAAGGTATATTTGAGACATGCTTTCGGTCTATATGTGTCATTATAATAATTTTAAATCATTTTATTAAACAATGCTAAAAGTTAGAAAGCAAAGTTATACATGAAGGTTAGAAAGATGCAGCGGAAGAAAAGAAGACGATCAAAGAAAGGATCTTTGTACCCTTTGGAGTATGCTTTACATGTTTGCTGTCTGAAAATTGGTTGCGCGGGTTGTGTGTTCTTGTTGCTCGGTCTATTTCTGTTCTGAATGGTGAAGTAGATGTGGTTGTCTAGAAAATCTTCTACTTCTTCAGGTCAATGTCATAGGTTTCTAAGTTATTCTAGAGTATTCTTGGAAGCACTCATGAATCTCTGGTGAAAGAAAAACATAAAGAAGAGAAAGAAACAGAATAGTCTTTGAGAAAACTTGAAGAACTTGTGTTCTTCTTTTCTCAAATATTTTTTACCTGAATGGGAAGATATTCGGGAAAACGTTAGGAGGTTGGAGAAAAAGTTTGAATAGGAGAGATTGGCTGAATGAAATGAGTCTTGAGTTTTAGGAGATAAAAAACTATGACTTCTAGACAAATTCCAACTCATATGAGATCATAACAATCCCATAGATTTTCTCCATTTAACTGAGACTCGAAGGACTACGGTTAAGAATATAGTTGCCACCCTAAGGCTGAAGAAGCCTTAGGATTTGGGCCAAGGCTCCATTGGGGGCCTCGTACTTTTTAGTCCTACTAGAAAATAGTCTAATACTCTATTTTTCATCATGTTATTTCTTAGCTTCTTTTAATTAAAAGAATTAATTAAGAACCCAATAACTACCAATCCAATATGTGGTAAATCGTTTGGACTCCTCATTTGATTAAACAACTTGGCAAATTTTATTTAATAAATCCCAGGGCCCTATTAATTAACCCCTATTTCTTGTCAAGTTCTTTTAATGTTGTGTTGTGACAATTAAGTCTCTGAAGTTTGATTAAATCACTTTCTTAAATTATAATTTTCTATCGAAAGTACACTTTAATATTATATATATGTATATCACTTTCACTACATCTATTACTGATTCAGAATCGTATTGATCTTTAAAAAATGTATTATGAGATTGTGCATATTATGTGCTAAAGAGTTATTACTTAAAAAATATATCACTTCAATTTAGTTATAATTTTTTCAAAAATTAGGCTTTAATGATGTATTACTTTCACTACACAAATACATGACCATTTCATAAACATAATCTATATAATTCATGCTAAATAAGTTTATCTACACGAGTGATAGACAATTATATACCAATTCATAAGGAATATGGGGACCACTTTGCGATTGATATGCTCAGTCATAATTTTACGGCCAAGTTAACAATTGAGTGGGGAATTGGTCAATTTTTTAAGAAAGTAACAACCAAATCAGGAATGAACTGTGTCGCTCGAAACTAACTAATCTTTACAACCCCATATTCATTTCAAATCAATCTCTACCATACCTAAAGTTCGCTAGCCACGACCTCCTGGCTTATTTTACTCCCTTCCTGAAACTTAAGAAAACCCTTACTGTGACCACCCTCTCAACATGACCACTCCTCGCAACCGGTGAGCACTGTCACCAGCACCGGCACCCTTGCAACCATCTTCGTTTCTCTCCCTCCCTCTTCCCACCACTCTTCTCTCCCCTTCCTTTTCTCTGCTCTCTTTTCCAACCTTGAGATAACTGATGCCACCGTCGCCTTGGAACAACGACGTTGCAGCTGCTACATGAAAATCTATTTCATGTAAATTATTTTGTTGATTAAAATCAGATAATGTTTTTACAAAAAATAAATACTTTATGGCTGCTTAAAATTAGAACCTCTTTGTTTATCAGAAATTGTTTGTGTTTTGTTTCTTTTGGAAATGAAAAAGAAATGATCTTTGTTGTAATAAGCTTACTGAAGAGTTTTGGTGAAATCTAAAAAAATTGCATAATTGGTTTGTTCTTAGGAGTGGGGAGTTGAATTATTCAGGCTTATGAGTGCTATTTTTATTTAAAAAAAGAATATATATATATATATATATTAAGAATATATGCATATAAAATGATCTTTAGGCTTAGAAGGCTCTAAGGCAAAAGAAAATATTATTCATTCAATCCTCCTATATTCTAATATTATCATAGAGAGGGGGTTTTAACAATGCTAAATATTCATGGTTAATTCCCAAAATATTTTAACTAGATTTATTGATACTCAAATACACATGGTTTTTCTTTATAATTGTAGAATTATTTAATTACCACAATATATTTTCTCACAAGATATAATTTTCTCTTTAAACGCTTCACACGCTGCTACATACTCTACATCTATGGTAGAGTCTGCAATGCAACATTGCTTTATACTCCTTCAAGAAATATCTCCTCCTGACAAAGTAAAGGCATATCCCCTAGTGTATTTGCATTCATCTTTATCAGCCTGAAAATCAGAGTCTGTGTAGCCAACGAGAATTAAGTCTTCAATATTGTAAGTAAGTATAAAATCTCTCGTTCTTTTCAGATACTTGAGAGTATTGTTTATTGCATGCCAATGTACTTTCCTAATATTTGAGTGATATCTACTAACCATGCCAACGATAACGCAAATATCTAGCTGTATACAAAGCATGAACACTCTTCTTCAAGACTTGTCTTAAACCAATTTTCGTATACTTTGTTTCATAATTTAATTAGATACTTTACAACTTTACACTTTTGCTTGTAAACTCTTCCAAATTTGATTTTATCTTATTGAAAAGTAGAGGATTCGTTATTACTAATGCCTTCCATCATGAGATATCGACATCAAGGTACTTTTCTAGTTTTTCTAAAACGATAGGTGCACTTGCCTAGAGTGATAATTTCTAGTAATAGAACCCACAAAACAATTGGCTAAGGAGAAGATATTGAAAACTTTAGCTTCATGGAGTCAACATGAAGAAAAAATTTTGTTGTTGTATCTGTTGCTATAGTTGGGTCTAAAGGCAAAAAAAAAACAAATGTTTTTTTTTTGCCTGTAATTCCATCGAGTGATCTTCCTGGAGAGTTTTTGTTAGCCATTGTTTTGAAACTTCTATGCTACTTCCATGTTCCCTTACCTATAGGATTTCATAGTTTTAGGATTCATTCAGACAATCCATCAAAAAAGTGCCAAAAATCCATCAAGGAAGTGTCAAAATATATGTTTGGCAGAGAAGACGTTAGAAATGAAATGTATTCATATTTCGAATTGCAAATTGAATAAAAAATTAGATTGAAAGGTTCAAAGAAAATGAAACAATCGATGATAAATACTGAAATAGGTGTAAGCTTTATTAATAAGAAAAGAAACATATGTAGACAACATAAAACATATGTACACAATTAAAATAAATAAGAACTTATATGTAGCTTATAAAAATTATTATTTTTGAAAGGTCAAGATAAATGTATTGGTATTCTATCTATAGAGATTTTCTATTCCCGTAAAAGTATTTCAAATGTGGATCTTTAGAAGTATTCCTTATTAAAAGTTATATATGTATTGAAAACATAAAAGGAAATTTTATATTATAATATAAAATGTCGATGAAAAATATTTTGATATTTTCATTACATAACAAAGTGAAATTATTGTAGTTAATTCAATTATATAATAAAACAACATAGAAAAGATGGTTATAAGAAAAACAAAACTTATTTTAATAACTAGTTCATTTAAAAAAAAAAAAAAACTTTACTCACTTGGAAATGTTTTGATCTTAAAAACATTATTTCTAGATTGTGCATGCACCATGATTCCTTACAATTAAATCAGTTTACTAAACTATATTTTGTTACAGAAAGTACACTTAAATAATGTGTTACTTTCACTATATATATTACTGATTTGGAATTGTGTTGATCTTTAAAACATTTATTATGAGATCATGCATATTATGTGCATCAAGAGTTATTACTTAAAAATATATCACTTCAATTAATTATAATTGTTTTAGAAAGTAGACTTTAATGATGTATTACTTTTACTATACGATGCATGATCATTTCATAAAGATAATCTAACCAATTCAGGCTAAATAAGTTTACATACACGAAATAATATTATATAGATGGTAGTCCATTTTGATAATAAGGCAACATTAAAAAGCATGGTTGGAAAAAAAAATAACTTATTTTAATAATTAAAATATTTTTTATTTAAAAAGGTGTTACTAATTTGGAATTGTATTAGTCTTTCAAAAATTATTTGGAGATCGTGCATATACGTATGTGCAATGTCATTTACTAATAAAAAATAATTACTCTTATAAATTATAAATTTTTTTAGTAGCAAATAGACTTTGTTTTATCTTCAGTACATATGCATGGTAATTTTGTAAAGAAAATTCAATAAATTATTGTTAAATAAATTCATATACATGAATAATGTATGACATATGATTATACATCAATTATAAGGTATGACAGATGATTTTAGTCTATGCATGTTATTATAATAATTTTAAATAAGGTAATTAAACAACACTAAAATATAAAAGGCAAAGATATTTCTGAAGGTTATAGAAATGCATAGGAAAAAGAAAAGAAGTCCATGTTAGATCTTTGCACTTAATTCATGTGCACATGTATTTATATAGCATTTGGACATGTAGACGTACATGTGTTGCTTAATTTAATTAAGTGTTTGTTATTATATATATTTTGAGACCCAATTAAGGTAATCTATATTTATATAGGTGGGTCTGTCATCTTAATAAAAGTGTGGGGTCTTTTTATAAATGTGTAGAAACCTAAGGGTTATATTGCAAAACTATGATGGGTTGTTTAGCAAATAAATCTATATATTAGGGTTATGGTCCCTGATTGCACGTATGCTTAGATCATTAGCCACCTCTAAAAGTCCTCATCTTTTTGCGGAAATTAGGCTGCGTAAGTAACAATCAGAAGATTCAAACTCAATCTTCAAATCAATTAATTGCCATGGATCAAGGTACACGTTTCAATTCATTATTCTAAATAATCATTATTGAGTAAGGTTAATTTTTTGGGTTTTATTTATTTAGTTCCATCAGACCAATGAAAGGATCTTAATACCTTTGAGCGTACTGTAAACGTTTATTGTCCGCAAATCGGTTGCATGGCTTGTGGGTTCTTGTTGCTAGGTTTCACTTATGTTCTGAATAGCGAAGTGGATGGTTACTGTCAAGCAAGTCTTCTACTTCTTTTCATCAATGTCACATGTTTTTAAGACCTTATGGAGTATTCTCAAAAGCACAAAAGAATCTCCGGTGAAAGAGAAATGGAATGAAGAGAAGAAAAGAGAATCATTTGAGAATAACTTGAAGAACTTGTTTTATTCTTTTCTTAAATATTTTCAGCCAGAAAGGGGAAGAGAGGAGGCTGGAAAAAATGTGTGAATAGGAGAGAATGACTGACTGAAATCAGTCTTGGATGTTAGAAGATCAACCACTATGAGTTCTAGATAAATTCCACAATATTAAATCCTAACAACCCCGTACATTTTATCCAACAAACCAAGACTTTAAGGAGTCTACTTATGCACATGGGCGGCAAAGAAGCCTTAGGGTTTTGGCCAAGTCTCCAATCTGGGGCTAAGATTTTTCGGTGCAATTCAGAATTAGTCTGATCCTCTCTTTTTCGTACAATTATTTTTGGGTTTTTTTAATTAAAAGAATAAATTAAAAACTCAATAACCCCTATCCAAGATGTGATAAAGCCTTTGGGCTTCTTATTTAATTGAATATCTTGGCCCATTTTATTTAAAAAAACTCTAGGCCCTATTAATTAAATAAACCATATGTTTTCTCAAAACCTTTTATTCTTGTGTTCTGAAAATTAAATCACCTAACTTTTCATAGCTACTCAGGGACCAAAGACTAGATTATTCTAGGCTACTAAAATGACAAAAACACCATTGGTATAGAATAGCAGTATTTTTCATTTTAAATATTCTTATTTAGCACCATATAAAGATATTGGCCCCCAAAAAAATACGGTATAAAATAGGTCTTTCCCATATAGGTAAAATGACGAGAATACCCCTCTACGTAAAACGTATCATTGACTATTTGTTGAGTGCACCAAATCCTTCTGTATTGGCCTCTACCATCCTTATATATCTAGTCTGATAATCAATGACTCCCTAGGATGTTTCCTGCTTATCTCATGGAGCGAACATTAAGCAAACACGTTCCAGGCCTTAGATCTTATCGATTATCCCAAACATTTACACTGAGTGATTCCAATTGAAGTTAGTATACGAGTCCATCTAGACTAACTAATTCCAACTACCCGATGTAGAAGGATTATTCACCTCGTGCTTAGGAGTCTCACCTATGGCACATGTAAGTAGAATAAGCTTAGCTTCACTAGACCACCAACTCGTACTCTAGCCATACAGTAGTCGTCCATGTTGTATCTGTGATTGACTAGGTTATTTTTCCTTTATAGTACTTTTTAGAAAACCTCTATCATGGGGTTCAGTTCTATATGCTCCAAGCATACTTCTATAATAGTCATGAGAAGACTACCCATTAACCTAAGGTACGATCATCCATAAAGGAGATTATCATATGGTGACCTTTAATTCAATGGCATATCTTACTCCATTGACCAGCCAAGAACAATATTATTTGTACTTTAAATAACAACAATCTAAACCTTACTGTTAAGCACGACACAACACGTGGATTGCCTACATAAAGTACGCAACGTTATTATACATCCAGAGATGAGAAAGATACCATGAAACTCTTCTATGGACTGGTTATGAGAGCTAGATCTAGGAAGATCAAGGAGCGTGGTAGTGATTGCAGCAATGAATTGCTTGCATTTGCAGAGGAAGTTGTGAATGAAGGACTTAAGCTCAAGATTGAAGGTCTAGGAAGATGGCTATAAAGCTCCCAAAGTGCTTATGTTACATGTATTAAACAAGATTGATCAAGTGGAGCAAGTTGGGAAAGTGAAATTGCATAAGGGAATGAAGAGGAGCCTACCACCTACAACAATGTTCTGTCTGTCAATGCCCTGCATTTGAAGACCTCCTGCCAGTGACACAAGTTATTTACCCTACTGGTCGCGGTAACATTCTGCCCATTAAATTCCCTATTTTTGAAGACCCCTACTGGCCAAGGCAGGTCTTACATTGCGAGCCGTGATAAGGTGCTTTTTGGGTTAATGCAATCTTCATGTCGACATTTTTGTGCTTTATTCAATTTTAAGCTTTTAATTAAGGCTATTAATAGGTTTTTTATGTCCTAAGACCCTAGTCAATGTAAGGGTTAAACCCTAAACCTATAAATACTCTTTTATGCCTCATTTTCAAGGAAAAGTTGAATTATATGAAAAGTTTGAGAGTTTCTTTTGGGGTTCTTGAGTCTTCAAGTCTCTTCCAACTTCTTTCTAGGTTTGGATCTTCCTTACACTGATTTTAGTCTATTTTGTTGGACTGGGTTGATTAAAGAGCTGCTCAATTGATCATTAAGTTCATACTTCCTTGGTGTTCACATTCTTGTGAATCGTCATTGATTTAGGTCTTCTCTATAAGAGGTGAAATAGGTGTTGGGTAATCAGCCTCAATGTTTAATTAGCTTATATGGGAAAGATTATCATCATCTGTTCATGAGGTCTTTGTTTTGTTATAACTAAGGTTGTTTGAGAATGGTGTTGATCAAGTCCTTTTTTAAGGCAAGGTCCGTGGGAGGTTGATTGTGAAAAATTCATCCTTTGAATTTCAAAGTTTACATCCAATTGCTATCAGAGCTACTTTCAATTAAGTTCAATTATGTTTAGTTTCTGTAGGAATTTTTTTTTAAAAAAAAAAAGATATATGATGATCTAATAAAGCTCCATAAAGATAATGAAAATTCCTACAAAAAAATGATATAAATAAAATTGATTGAATTCCATGTTTAGTTGCAACTTTTGCGTGAAAAATTTTGGTGGATTTCTTTTCCTTTGAGTTCGGGATCTTTTACAATTGGTTTCATTGTTTTTGTTGGTCAATTTGATAAAATCTTTGAAAGAGTCCCAAAACTGCGATTACTGAAAACATGTGGATTAATCCTCCTATATCTTTTGTTTTCTTGATTCAAATAGATCAAAAGTTGTGCTTAAATTAATCTTCTTCAAGTTTTTCATCCTTTTCTAAGTACGTTTGACTTGATTTGGAGTTATATTTTCTGGAAAATTTTGTTTAGTACTCTTTCTTCGTTGATTAGATTAGTCATGTTTTATTTAGTTGCTTTTGAATTCTAATTGCTTTCTCCAGTGTTTCTAAGTCTTTTCTGATGATCGATTGCCTTTTTAGGTTCTATATGCTCTTGGATTAGTTTTGGAACTCTTACAGCACACGTTTTTGTTGAATTCTTCTTTGCTTCATTGTTACCTCAACTAAGTGTATTATTGAAGTCTTTTCCTTGGTTGATCAACTTGGGTATGGTAGTGGAAGGAGTTTGAAGGCTAAATAAACTGTTGTGAGGTTAGAGCTGGGAAAAAGGCAAGAGCATGAGTTTATTATTATAAAAGCCATAAAGAGAACCATACACGAGTGAATTGAGTGATCATTACAAGAGAGAAAACACTTAGTGAGTGATTGTGAGGTCCTCTCTTTGGTTTTTTTTGGTTAGTTGCAATTGTAACAATGTCTACGGATGGTCACTTACCTATCCCTTCTCAGCATGAAGGCACTAGTGATTCTTCAAGGGTGTATATGATTGATGAGTTGGGTTCTATGCAACAATCTCTTAAAGAAATGATGAGATAATCCATTGACAAAGTGATGAGACAAGTCTAATAAATGGATGGAGATATAGAAGAGTGAAAGAAGGGAAAGGAAGCACCACCATAGGGAAAAGAGCTGGAGAAAATCTTGGGGTTTTTTCGCACCTCATAACCAATGGGGTTATAGCAATGATTCTCCTTGTTGCTCATATGATACATCAGCTCATAACTCCTATCAATTTCATAATGGTGGAAGACACATCATTGGTGGTGGAAAAAGAGGGGGACTAGGAGGAATTGGAATCAATATGCCTCAAGAAGAATTTCATATAAATAAAGCATGGCATGATGACAACCTTGTAGATAAATATGGGTGAAATCCTAATAATGGACAAGATTTCCTTGGTGGATATCATGAAGGGCATCAAAGGGATAGGGCTTTGGACAAGATCTAGTGGAGAGTGTCTAGCTTCAAAGGGGAAAGTGATCCAAACATCTTCCTTGTTCTCGGATTTCAAGTGGAAAATCTCATCGTGGCTCCATGGGTCAAAGTTGGTCATCACTGAATTTTCAATGCATAACCTAAAAATTTGGCGATGACCAACTTATCTTTAACATGATCACTATAGTTTCAAACGACAGAGCAAGAAATGGGAGGCGTCCGGTGGAAACTTTGACCGAATTAAAGATGCTTATAAAAGAGAGATTTGTTATGGAGATTAAAGACGCTTATAAAAGAGAGATTTGTTATGAAGAACTACTATAGGGATCTCCATTACAAATTGATGACTCTTAGGTAAGCAAACAAGATTGTGGAATAATATAGGAAAAAATTATAGTTATATCTTTTGAGGTTGAGCTTGGAGGAGGACAAGGATGCATCCATTGCTAGGTTTCTAAGTGGTCTCAATAGGGATATTGCTAGCCAACTAGAGTTGTACCCTTATACCACTTATGAAGACATGTGCCATTTAGCAATGAAGATTGAGAATCAAAGGAAGAGGAGTAGATTTTCTAGAAGCACGCTTCCCTCTTCAAGAAGTGCTATTCCAAAGCCTAAATAAACTACTTTCAAGACATGGCCAAAGAAGGATGATATGCCTAAGGTAGCTTTCAAAGATACTTCCAAGCCTAAGGTGGAATAAACGAGAACGGTGATAAAAAATCTCTTTAAAGAGAAGGGTGAAAAGAAAGGTGCAATTGTATGAGACATTTAAATAGGGATTGTCCTTCTAAGAGGACCTTAATTTTTATGGAGAACTCTGATGGATGGGTTGAGAAAGAAGAGAAGGATTACCATGAAGTTCTTGATTAACAAGAGGAAGAGCAAGAAGATGATACTCAGAAGGAAGCCTTGGATGCGCAGGTAGATGGTTTGACTTTGAGCATGGTGACCATGAGAGTGTTGGCCACACAAACCCTTGATGAAGATCCAAGCATTCAAAGGGAAAATATCTTTCATACCAAATGCAAGGTGGAAGGTAGACTTGCTAATCTCATAATAGATAGTAGTAGTTGCACTAATGTTGCTAGCACTTATCTTATGGATAAATAAACTTGACTACTTTCAATCATCATAGTCCTTACAAGTTGTATTAGTTGAATGATAGTGGTGAGGTTATGTGTGGAGGTAAGTGAAAGTGCCTATTTCTATGGGGTCATACATTGATTAGGTGCTTTGTGATGTAGTAGTACCTATGCAAGCGGGCCACTTATTGTAGGGATGCCTATGGTAATATGATAGAAAAGTGAAACACGATGGAGAAAAGAACACTTACAATTTTGTAAAAAGTTGGCAAGACATACACCATGGATCCTTTCACTCCTCAACAAGTTCTTGAAGAGAAAAGAAAAATGAGAGAAAAAAGAAGAAGGAAGACTATTTCTATGGGTTCACCATGATGAGGTGCTTTGTGATGTGGTACCTATGCAAGCGGATCACATGTTATTGGGATACCCATGGCAATATGATAGATAAGGGAAATATAATGGACAAAAGAACACCGACACTTTTGTAAAACATGGGACTTACACTCTGAATCCTTTCACTCTTCAATAAGTTCTTGAAGAGCAAAGTAAAATGAGAGAAAAGAAATACTTGAGAGTGAGAAAAAGAAAAATAATGTTGTGGAAGGCAAAATAATTGAGTGTGGTGAAACCAAGAGAAGAAAAAGTAATGAGTGGCAAGAAAATGAGTGATCAAAAGGGAGATAATGCCATGAAAGAAAGAGATGTTTCTATACAAAAGAGAGTGAGATCATAGAAGATATTGAAAGGGAAGAGGTAGTCTTATTTCTTTTAAGCAAAGGCAGTTATATTTCTGCTAATGATCAATCGTCTTTTATGTCTAATATATTAGTGAAGGTCATTGAAGAGTTCAAGGATGTCTTCCCCGATGAGGTTCCTAGTAGACTCCCCCATTTGACAGGAATTGACACAAAACTGATTTGGTTCCGTGTGCGGTGCTCCAAAATAGACCGACTTATAGAAGTGATATAACTCAAGATGCATAAGCGATGGTCGAATTATTACAAAGACCGGTCACAAGGGCAACGGCTAGAAAAATGGAGGAGGAACACAAAGGGATGGTAGCATTATTCGAGAAAAACTTTAAAGATCTTGCTTGGAATGCTTTAGAAGGAGAAGGTGAAGATCAAAAAAGCACTAAAACATTCCTAATATCTATATAAACAAGTGAGGGAACAAAAAGAAGCAAGAGTGGATGACTTACAAGGTGCAAAACCACACGTGTTAAAGGAAAAAGACCTACCGCTGGTGGCAAGGTCCCCCTAACGTCGACAGTAGGCTTCTGTTCCAAGAAGCCCAAGTGAACAACAAACCTACCACTGGCGGTAGGATATCTCTACCATCGATGGTAGGCTTATGTTCCAAGAAGTTCAAGGGACCAATAACCTACCATTGATGGTAGAGTGGGACTTACCGACAACGGTAGCTCTCGGCTGGGAGAAAAACTAAGGACCTTTTAAGCCCTTTTGATTCTTCATTTATGTTTCTTAACACCTTTAGACTTGTAATTACCTGGCCTAAGTGTCCATCTACTCTTTTAAGCTAGATTAATAGCTAGTTTGGATTTTAATCTTTTAAAGACCTGTATATCTACTTTTTTTGCAGCCATTTTGAAAGATATAATGAAATATATGAAGGTTTGAGAGTAAACCTAGGGTTCTATGGTTTCTGTTCTTCCTTGTAAAATAAGGATTCCTAATTGTATAATCAAAGCAAGGAATTCTTGAATCTTCATTCAAGAGTTCTTGTCTTTCCCAAAATTCCTAAATTTCCTTGAGGTACTAGCTCTATAGCTAGTGTTGCTTGGAGTTAGGTCTTTCTTTATGAGTGGAGAATAGGTGAGGCTTCTCATAGTCCTTGTTGTTTCTCCCTATAGATAGGAAGGTTTTTTTTTTTTTTCCTTAGTTAATTCCTGAAAATTTCCCCTTTAGTTTATCCATTTCTCATATAAAATTCTTCAAAGTTCCTCTTGAAAGAGAAGCATCTTGGGAAGGAGTTGGACTTCGTTAAAGTTTAAGGGAGTTCATATCATGTACTATCAGAGCAAATCTCTCTATGAGGTGAAATTTTATGTGTTTTATTGATGAATTTTGAATATACAAGGCAAAGAAATCTGGAAAAATTTTGCACAGAAAAAGTGTTGTGCAATGATTTATTTGAAAAGCATATAAAATGAACTTCGAATTGCATGAAATGTGTTTCGTTTGAATGCTTACTTGTTTGTGGATCTTTGGCAACAAATATGAGATGATATGGTTGAGAAATGACTGAGTTATGGTGAAATAGTACAACTTGTTTCCATGCTTTGTTTTCTTGAAATTGTTTCCCAGTACTCTCAATATCTTTGAATTTGAATGACAATTTTCTTTGTTTTGAAATTGTATCCTTTCCTTGAACAAATTTTTTAGTGCTTTGTCAAATTTTTGGGGAATTGAACTTATTTTTTGCTCCTATGCTTGAATTTGTCTTTGAACAATATGCACTCTATGTGTTTGAGAAAATACCTCCTAGTCTTTTTCTCTTCTTATCTATTTGGGAATTTCTCGCTTGAATTACTCTTGGGTTTCTTTTAACTTGGAAGCCCTAGAATCCTTAAGCGCCTCTAGAGGGTGAGGAACAGTAAGAGGCAAGAGGGTGAAATCATTTTAATAAAAGCCTTGGAGACTAAGTGACAAACACAAGGGTTGAGAGAATTAATCATTGAGTGATACACTTATGGAAAAGAGAGGTCTTTGTTTTCCATTACTTGTTTTCTATTTTATAGGTGCTTATACTTGTCAATTCTATGTTGTCTCGTGAGGAAGAACAAAATTGAAACAACAATTGGGACCTAGTGATCCAATTATGCAAGAAGTTTTAGGTACATTAAGATCTCTTCAACAACAAATGGACAACATAGAGAGAAATGTTGGAGCACTATCCGCCCAGATGGATAGACAAGAGTCCACACTGGGACAAAGAAGGGGATTCCACAACCTCAACAATCTTTACCCAAGAAGAATGATGAGAGAAGATTATAATTCTCCCCATGCCAATTATGGAGTTACAGATGATATCCCAAAATTTTCAAAGGAGCTTCCAACTTTTAGGAGCCCAAGGTGGGGGAAGGTTTGGAGCAAGAGGGGGAGGAGGGAATGGAAAGGGGAGTAGTAGAGGTTTTGAGAGTGAGTTTGTGAGGATACCTAGGGATCAATAAAGGTACTATGGAGGTCGAGAAAGATATGAGAAGGATTTAGACAGAGATGAAGAGGGACGTTATGAAGAGAGAGAGAGAGAGAGAGAGAGAGAGAGAGAGAGAGAGAGAGAGAGATTTTTTGACAAAACCAAATTGAAGATTCCTTCATTACAAGGTAAAAGTGACCTGGAGGCATATCTTGAGCGGGAAAATAAGGTAGAGCTAGTTTTTTACTGCCACAACTATTGAGAACTCACGAAGATGAGGTTAGTAGTTGAATTCACTGATTATGTGATCATTTGGTGGGATCAATTTGTGACAGATCGAAGGAGAAACTTGGATAGACCAGTGGAGACTTGGGAAGAATTGAGGATTTTTATGAGAAAGAAGTTTATACCTCCACACTACATAGAGATCTCTACAACAAGCTCCAAAATCTTAAGCAAGGGAACGAAAGTGTGGAAGATTATTATAAAGAGATGGGAATAGCCATAATAAGAGCCAACACTGCTGAAGATAGAGAGTCTACAATGGCCAGATTCATGAACAGTTTGAATCGGGGCATAGCTCATACCTTTGAGCTTCAAGCTTATGTGGAATTAGATGAAGTGGTTTACAAGGCCATGAAGATAGAGAAGCAATTGAAGAGTAAGGCACCCTATAAGACTCCATTCACTACTTCTAAACCAGTGACGACTACTTTCAAGCCTAATCCATTGAAGAGAGAGGACACTCTTGAGGCATCTTTCAAGGATAGATCTAAGGGAAAAGAAGAAGCCAAGGGCAAGAGTAAAATACTGGAGATATTCAATGCTTTAAGTGCAAAGGATATGACAACTACTCTAATAATTGTCCGACCAAGAAAATCATGATCATTAGACCTAATGAGGAAGTCATTTTCGAGGATGAAGGTGAAGGTGAACAAGAAGGGGAAATCTTGGTGGTTTTAAGAGCTCTTAGTTCTCAAGATTTTGATGGTTCAAGATAAAAAAAGACAGAATACTTTCCACACAAGAAGAAACATAGACAATCAGGCTTACAATGTTATCATTGATAATGGGAGTTGCAGCAACGTGCCAAGTACATATTTGGTGGAAAATTGAATTTACCAACTGTAGGCCTATTGGGTCAATTTTTCACACATTCTTGTTCTTTTTCAACCCCATTTTTATGACCCTATGATGAGATGGACTAGGCCTCACACTAAAAGGGGATTGATTTTAATTTTTGACCCAAGATGCCCGCAGGTCGGGCTGACAACAGCCCAATTTGAATCAGTCTATCGTAGGTGACTTGTATGTTTTGAATGATTCCACCCTAGGTGACTTAGATGCCTCTATAAATATTCTATTCCTCACCTGTCCCTGACACCAACTCTGTGGAGCAGTTTCTCTTGTTTCTTTTCTCTCTTCTTCTTCTTTGCAGCTTCTTCTTCTTCTTCTGTTGTTGCTTGTTCTCTGTGAATTCCTTCTGCTGCCATTGTTGGTTGACTGCCTGCTTAGGTGGCTTGTGAAGGAGAGAACCAAGAGTGAGAATTTAGATTTATTCTTGTGTGAGACTCATCAATTACTCTGAGGGTCTCGGAGAATCAGGGTTACATAGAAAACCTATAGTCCGGTTTTTACTTTCTTCATTTGTTTTCATTGTCCTAAAATCTCTGGTCCCCCTTTTTATATTAAAATCGATTGTCTAGTTTTTGGTGTTGGTCATCCGATTTTTCTGTGTTGGTCGTCCCATTTTGTTTATTGTGGCAAAAATCGATCATCCGATTCTCCTGTTTCATCTATTTTTGTAGCAACCTTTGGTTTGGGGGAAAAATGGTCGTTCGTTTTTGCCCTCCTCATCTGATTTGAGGATTCGATTTTTAGTTGTTCATCCAGTTTTTGTAATAGAATAGATCATTTTATCTTTTGTTTTTCCACTGCAATTGTAATAGTAAAATGGAGGTTTGAAATTTAAACAGGGCTGATCACCAGATCCATTCTGTAACACCAAGTATCAAATACCTTAAGCCTTACCAATTGCAATGGTTAAATGATATTAAAGACGTGAGGGTTACAAAGCAAGTGTTGGTATCTTTAGCCATTGGAAGGTACAAAGATGAGATCCTTTGTGATATGGTTCCTATATGAGCTAGAATTTGATAGGAAAGCTGTCCATGATGGGTTCAAGAATACTTACTCTTTTGAGAAGGAGGAGATTAAGATTTCACTCAAACCTCTCACTGGTTTTCAAGTGTACCGAGATCAAGTAATGATGAGAGAAAAAGAGTTAGAGGAGAAAAAAGAAGAGGGCAAGAGAGCAGAGGAAAATAAAAAAGAGAGAGAGTTTTAAGAGACAAAGGAAATCAAGGGAGAGCAAAGAGGAAGGGAGTGGTAATAAACGAGAGAAAATGAGAGACTAGAATAAGTTTCTTTGCCAAAGAAATAAGATATACACGGTGATAGATACTAAAGAAATGGTTATATTCCTTATCTGCAAAGGAGCTTATTATTCTTCAAACGAGGTTGTTTCTTCTTTGTCTCAAGAACTGTAGGTGTTATCAAGGAATTCGAAGATGTCTTTGTGAAGGAGTTTCCCGGAGGATTGCCACCATTGAGAGGCATAGAACACCAAATCGACTTTGTTGCCCGAGCCACGCTAACAAATCACCCGTCTATTAGAGCTCACCCGAGACAATAGAACTTCAAGGGCAAGTGGAGGAGTTACTTGCTAAGGGGCACATCCGAGAGAGCCAAAGTACTTGAGCAAATTGAGAAGAAGAATAAAATGGTAGTTGCTAAAAAGAACGAGGGATGCAAGAAGATATCATTTGGACCCGGAGATTGGGTGTGGGTGCACTTAAAGAAGGAACGATTTCCCAACCTTTAAAAGGGGAAGCTTGATTCTAGAAATGATGGACCATTTCAAATCCTTGAAAATATCAACCACAATGCATACAAGATTAATCTTCCCCGAGAGTATAATGTTAGCGCCACTATTAATGTTTCTGACTTATCTTTGTTTGTTATTGATACGTATTCGAGGATGAATCCTCTCAAAGAAGAGGTGGATGGTATGACCCAGGATGCATAAGAGATAATGGAATTGTTAAAAGGACCGATCACAAGGGCAATAGCTGTAAAGATGGAGGAGGAGCACAAAGGGATGGTCGAAGTATTCGAGAAGAACTTTAAAGACCTTTCTTGGAATGCTTTTGAAGGAGAAGATGAAGATCAAAGAAGTACCAAAACATTACTAATATCAATGTACAAGAGAGGGAACCAAAAGAAGCAAGAGTGGAAGACTCAGAAGATTCAAAACCACAAGTATGGAAAGAAGAAGACCTACCGCTAGCTGTAGGGTCTCCCTATCGTCAACGGTAGGCTTCTATTCCAAGAAGTCCAAGTGAACAACAAACCTACCACCGGCAGTAGGTTCCCGCTACCTTGGATAGTAGGCTTCTGTTCCCAGAATTTTAAGGGACTAACAACATGCAGTCGACGGTAGGGTAGGACCTACCATTCACAGTAGGTCTCTGCTGGGAGAAAAACTGAAGTCTAAGCCCTTTTGACTTGTAATTAACTGGTCTAAGTGCCAATCTACTTCTTTTAAGTTTGATTAATAGCTGGGGTTGAATGTTAATCATTTAAAGACCTATATATACCTTTTTTGCAGCCATTTTGAAAGATAGAATGAAATATATGAAAGTTTTAGAGTAAAACCTAGGGTTCTATCGTTTCTTGTCTTGTAAAGTAGGGATTCCTATTTGTATCAAGGCAAGGAATTCTTGAATCCTTATTCAAGAGTTCTTGTTCTTTCCCCAAATTCCTAAATTTCCTTAAGGTGCTAGCTCTGTATTTAGTGTTGCTTGGCGTTAGGTCTTTCCTTGTGAGTGGAGAATAAGTGATGTGAAATTTGATTTGCAAGTTGATCAAATGCTTCAAATATTCAAATCGTCACTCCTAAGGTCCTTTTTCCTTCAAGAAGGGCTTAATTAGCTCCATCCCCCAAGCATCCATAGGTATACTAAATCTATGACCTCTTGAATTCATGAAACTAATCTTTCCCCCACAATCTATTTCAACAATGGGTATACTAAACCCAAAACCTAACTAGCTTGTGTAGAGAAGACCCAATCTAGATAACTACAAGGATGTAGATATCTTAGAGAAGGAATTGTGATCAATTGAAAAAACCCTTGAATCTTCCCAATCTAAGTGTCAGAAGTAAAATCAACCCAAGAAAGATCAACACTAGATGAAATTAGAAGAAAGCTTGAAAACCTAAGAACCCTAACAGTAAACTCATCAATTTCATATAATCATCCATTTTTCATACAATTTAGCTATAATAGGGTATTTATAGAGTTTAGGCTAAACCCTAATCTAAATATGGTCTTGGGTCAACCTCAACACTTCTCGAAGTCTCTTCATGGATTCTTGATAAATACATTTTCGAATTTGTAGAAACGCATTGAAGAATTCAAGAATTTTTAACCACAAGACTTTCAAGAACATTGACATTTTAGCTAGAAAAATTCTTTTGAAAATCAAAGAATTGCATAGAAAAGCTTAACATCATTTTGTACATCATTTGCAATACTAAATTTCCAAAATGACACTTCAAATGGCAAGTGAAGATACCAAATCTCTTTACTCTTTTCCATTTCAAAGAAACTTCAAAATATTTTCTAATTCTTTGCCCAAAAGCTCTAGACAATGAAACTCAAGACTAACACTTCTAATCCACCAATAAATCTCATGAAAATCCTTAGAAGTGCTAACTTGTCCTTTTGCTAAATCATGTTTCCAGAGGATTTCTCCAAAGGAAAGATGGTAAAATAAGAATTTTGATGCAAAATCTTCCAAAATAGCTCCAAGAAACCATTCAACAAAGGACAATCATAGTTTATCATCAAAACATGAAGAACTTTGAATTTCCTTTTAAAAATCAACTTTTTCAAAAACTCCTTGAAGGTTACAAAATAAAGCAAAGTACCAACAAAAGGTTGACTCAAGAGCTTGATACAAGAACTCGTGTTTTGAGCTAAGAAGTCATCTAAAATATCATCTTTTAAAAGAAATTCATAAAGGAAATAGAATAAACAAGATGTTCCTCAACAAGATTAATCAAAGTTTGTTAAATAATACTATTTTCAAATGTAGTTTCCACAAGATCACAAAGATGAACTTTAAGCATTTTAAAACTACCATTCATTTTCCGTTCATTTTATTTCCACAAATTAGTAACCACATGACTTCCTTGAAATGAAAATGATAGAATTGAAACCCATGAATGTTTTCAAACAATCAAGCTTTCAAAAATTCATCAACAATTAAAACCTTTTGTTCATCATAAGAAAATTCGAATTGATGGCTCACAAATCACAAGAGTTAAATGGAAAAAATAAATCCATCAAAATTCTTCATAGAATCATAAAGGAAAGATGACACATAATCACAATTCTCAACAAAATCCCCTTTAAGCTTAGCATGAAAAATACCACTTAAATAACAAGAGAACCAACGAACTTTCTCAACATAACCACTTTCTACAAGAAATCGAAGGAAGATATGAATCTTACTCCACATAGATGCACAAGAGTTCTTCCAAAACCACTCCTTAAAAGGTTTGTGGTAATAAAGATGTCCAACAACAAACTCTTTGCAAACTTGTTCAAATGTTTATTTCCTCAAGATAGATTTGACAAATATCAAAGGATAAACTTTGAACATCTCAAAATATGCTCCCATTTGGTTTTCAAAATCTTTCAATAAGAGATCCTTGAAATGCAAATGATAAATTGGGAAACCAAATGTGTTTTTAAATAAAGTGTACAAGGATTCAATAACATTTGAAAGGTTTTGGTCATGCAATGAAATTCCACTTGTTTGTTTAAGAAGGGCAAGGAGAGGTTTAAAGAAATAGGTTCAAAAAAGTCACTCATGAAGTCTCCAAAAAGGATAAAATAGGTTCACAATTTTCAACATACTTTTCTTTAAACTTTTCATGAAAAACATCAAAGGAAGCACGGTTAAATTCCAAGTACCCACCAATTTTAGCATAAAAAAAATCATCATGGAGCAACTCACAATTCAAACAACATGGTTCACCACTAATATCATTAATCACAAGTTGGTTTTTCAAGGGATCATAAGAAAAAACACACTTAGAAGTAGAAGACACAACTAGAAAGAGACCATCACCAAAGGAGATAGCACAAGCATCTCCAATTATACTCACATGAGAAAAGATAATACTCTAGAAACAATTCTAATTCTACAAAAAAAAACTTCATGCCACATAAGAGAATAAGAGAAGGGTTAAGAGATGATTTGTTGGTAAGTCTTCAAAAATAGTGCCAAGCTCTGTCTCCATCCTCCTTCCTTTGTTTTCAACTCCTAGCGACCAAGAAGCATAATTCGAAATATTGAAATGGTATTCATCAACTCTACGAGTGGCACAAGAAATGTAATTAAACTCTATGAACTGTTTCTTTTCTAATAAAGTTCCAAGAGAGTTGAGAAAGTAAAATTAATATCCATTTTCTATAAAAACAAGTGAAAATAACTTAATTTCCTTAAAATAATCTCAAAGTTCAAGTAAGAACTAGAAGGAAAGAAGTTTATGGTCTTAATGGACTTGTAAGCAAGCTTTCCTCTTTCATTCTTGCTTGAATCTTCCAAATTCTGCACACATAAGGATTCACTAGCAAAGAAAAAGTTAGTTCCATTAGCATAGAAATTGACTTCCAAACTCTTATCAAATACAACTATCTCTTTTTCTCTTTGCTCTTCTTTTTCACTCTCTTGTTTTTCAATAAAGCACTCGTTTTCTTTTACTCTCTCACGTTTCTCAAGCTCACTCTCTTTCTCTTTTGAACACTTCAAATGCTCACTCTCTTTTGAAAGGGTAGAGTTGGAATTAAAGATACATAATCTCTCTACTAATCTCTCTTTTTCTTCCACTATTTCTTTTTCTTTGATTTCAATGCACTCTTCTTTTCTATTGTTCTTTCCACTCATGAAATCACAAAGCTCCTCCTTAAGTGCTTCTTCCTTAACATGGGAATCAATAATCTCTTCAACTTCAAGTTTAGCTTGTGAAAGCTCTTTGACCTTTGGGGCTTCTTCAACAGTCGACGGTGTCAAGGGTTTTCACCTTTGCAACACCTTGAGATGGCTTAGAAAGTTGTGTATCCTCACATCCTTTAGCTTTCATTAAACTATTTTCCTTTTTCTCATGTTCAAACAATCTCCCCATTTCTCTCAACTTATTTTGCTCTTCATAAACTTGGTGAGGTCCCAAAGAATTAAGAGTGAATCTCTTGTCATTCTTGGTGAAGATGAAAGTATTCTTGTTGCCATTGTATATAGCTTTCCTATCATATAGCCATGGACTTCCAAATAACAAATGACTGCTTGCATGGGTGCTAGATCACATAACATATCATCTTTAAGAACCCATAGAAATAGACACCCATACTTACTTGATAACTTTTATCTCAATACAATCATTTAGCCAATGGCATATATAAGGACTAGGATGTTCAAGAAGTGGCAAATTCAACTTTTTAACAAGGTAAGTACTAGCCACATTAGTACAACTAACACCATCAACAAGAAGATTAGCATTCCTATCTTGCACTTTGCATTTAATATGGATAACATGCTAATTTTTATTTTCCTCCCATAGACATTTTTATCAATCAAGTTCTCATGGTGATCTCTTCTACCATAACTATGATCACCATACTCATAACAATCATGAGATCCTTTATAACAACCATAAGGACTATGCTCAATGTATTTAGCATTAACTCTTTCATAACCCTCATAATCATCATAAGAAGTATGCCCATAAGATTTAGCATAAGAAGAGAAGTTACCAACTTATGTCTTTCACAGGTGCAGTTTCCATAACCATCATGTCCTCTAGAAATGAAGTTTCCATGTCCATAGTTGTTTCCGCCATAAGCATTGACTTCATTACTACCACCATGATAGAAATTATACGTATCCCTTGAAAACTTGGATTGATAATCCTCTTGTTTTCTTATAGCTCTCATCCTTTGCCTAGAAGATGCAATCTCTACATACTCCCTTGCCATGTAATCCTTTGTGATAAGATACATCTTAATCTTGTTAAATCAGTAGAAAAAGGATTAGAAACAAAGAATAGCACCTCCCATCACTCTCTTAGTGTTTACTCGCTTTAGATTATCACTCATTTCAATCTTATATGCGCCCATTTATGGCTTTTATAAAAATGACCACACCCTCTTGCCTTTTCCATAACTCTTAACCCACAAGAGTTCTTTAAGCCTTCAAACTTCCTCCACCACAACCACCAAAGGTAATTAACCAAAGATAAACTTCAATTAAACACTTAGTTGAGTTATTAAAAGAAGTTCAGAGAAATTTCAACAAACACTTGAAGTGCAAGAGTTTAAAAAGTAATTAGAGTAATTAGTGCCAATCAAAGACAATTGATCACCCTAAAGACTTAGAAACACTGACGAAAAGAAATTAGAGTAAAAAAAAACAAAAAAAAAAAAAATCTAAGCTAACCAAAGAACAAAGAGTACTATACAAATGTTTCCAGATAAAGGGGAGAATGACCCCCTATGACTAAAACGACAGTAACTCCACAATTATAGATCTAACTCTAGTAAATAAAAGTTTAGATATATTCCTTACTCGAAGAAATGAGTTTAAGAAAAAAATTTCGATTGAATTGGATCAGTATATAAAATGATCCGATCGATTTACAATTTTTCCGTAACCGAGATCTCAAAATACCTTTCAATTTTCAATCGAATTGAACAAGCAAGTGACCTCCAAATTGAGTCAAATCAGTTTAGAAAGAAGAAAAGCTCGACGAGGATGAATGTAAGCACAATTTGTTCCCAATTTGAACCGATATAACACAAGATATGAGACAATTAATCCACACTTTTCAAACATATCCAGTTTCTAGGAAATTTCAAAAGTTTGATCGAATTGATCAATGAAATAAAGTCCATATTCAGTGAAACAAATTGCAATCGATCAGTAACTGACAATAGTTAAGATCCATCACAAAGGTTTACAAAAACAAAGCAGTACAACTTCATATCAAGCCAACCTTATGCACTAATTTTTCTGCACGAGATTTTCATGATCTTCATGTATTTTTCTATAGATCTTCACATACTTTTTTTTTTTAATTTGCAGTAATTGAAACAAACTAGAGCTCACTTGAAAGGTATGCTTAACACAAAATGATATGAAATTTGATTTACAAGTTGATCAAATACTTCAAGTCTTCACTCCCGAGGACCTTTTGCCTTCAAGAAGGGCTTAATTAGCTCCATCCCCCAAGCATCCATAGGTATACTAAACCTATGACCTCTGGAATTCATGCAACTAATATTTCCCCCACACTCTAATTCAACAATAGGCATACTAAGCCCAAAACCTAATTAGCTTGTGTAGAGAAGACCCAATCTAGGCAACTACAAAGATGCAGATATGTTAGAGAAGGGATTGAGATCAATTGAAGAAACCTTTGTGTTTTCCCAATCCAAACGTCTCAAGTAAAATCAACCTAAGGGAGATCAAACCCCAGATGAAGTTAAGAGGAAGCTTGGAAAACCTAAGAACCCTAAGAATAAACGCATCAATTTTATATAACCATCCATTTTTCTTACAATATAGCTATAGTAGGGTATTTATAGATTTTAGGTTAAACTCTAATCTAAACATGGTCTTGGGTCAATCAAGACCCATTAGGGACTTAATTAGAAGCTGTTAGTTGAATTAAAGTAGCAATTCCTGCCCAAAACAATGTAATACATCAATTCAGTACCCTACCGCGGACAGTAGGATGAACTTACCATTGGATGTAGGATGTTAATTCTTCAACTAGATTATTCCAAAATCCTACCATGGATGGTAGGTATAGGGCCTACCGTCAATGGTAGATTCCTATTTTCCAATAACTTCAATGTTTGCACTTCTATGTTGCGGTAATGGTTCAATCCTCATAGCTTCTTCAATTATTGCCATCATTCCTTGAGCAAATCCATCATCAAGCTCCTTGATCTTCCTTTCCTTTGTTCTCATGGTTTGTCCTTGAAATTCCTTAACTAGATCACTCTAGTTCATATCAATAGGTGAGGCTTCTCACAGTCCTTTTGATTCTCCCTCAAGATAGAAAGGTTTGTTTTTGTTTTCCTTAGTTAATTCCTGAAAATCTTCATTTTAGTTTATCTATTTCTAATATAAAATTGTTCAAGTTTCCTAATGAAGAGAGAGTATCAAGGGAAAGAGTTGGAGTTTAGTCAAGCTTAAGGGAGTTTTTATCAAGAAGTCCACCTGAAGAAGCCAAGAAGCTCAGAAGGCAGATTGAGAAGTTACTTTCTAAAGGCTATATTAGTGAAAACTTGAGCTTTTGTGCCATTTCCGTCTAGTTAGTACCTAAGAAAGATGGATCATGACGCATGTATGTAGATTGTATAGCTATTAACAATATCACAATTAAATATAGGTATCCTATTCCTAGGTTAGATGATTTACTTGATGAATTGCATGGTTCCCAAATATTTTCGAAAATAGAATTAAAGTTGGGGTACGATCAAATTCACATGAGGGAGTGGGATGAATGAAAAACGGCTTTCAAAATGAATTTCCGTCTTTATTAATGGTTGGTTAGTCATGAGTTTATGATTAACTAATGCATCTAGCACATTCATAAGACTCGTGCATCATGTGTTGAGAGATTTCATTGCTAAATCTGCTGTAGTATATTTTGATGACATCCTTATATATAGTAATACTTATGAGGATCATATGCATCACGTTAGACAAGTTTTATTAGTTTTTAAGAAGTAATAAACTATATGCTAACATTGGAAAATATGAGTTTTATTTGGAGAAAGAGACTTTCCTAAGTTATGGGTGAGTTCTCAAGGCCTACAAGTTGTTGAAGAGAAGGTAAAAGCTATCAAGAATTGGCCTACTCCCAAGAATGCACCTGAAATGATAAGCTTGCATGGCTTAGCAAGATTCTAGAAAAGATTCATCAAGGATTTTGGGACCATTGCTAGCCCTTTGCTGGACATAATCAAGAAGATGAATGGCTGCAAGTGCAAGGATAAAGAATAAAAAACATTCAAGTTGTTGAAGAAGTTAAATAGTACCCTTCTACTGGCACTACCTAACTTTGACAGAACATTTAAAATAGAGTGCGATGCCTTGAGGGTTGGAATAGGAGGAGTCTTGATGCAAGACAAACAACTTTTGGCATACTTTAGTGAAAAGTTGAACGGTATGGCATTAAACTATGCAAGTCATGGTATGAGCTATATGCACTAGTGAGGACATAAGCATTGGCAACACTACTTGTGGCCCAAGGAGTTCATGGTTCATACTGATCATGAGTCATTGAAGTTTCACAAAGGACAACAAAATCTCAACAAGAGGCATGCTAGATAGATGGAGTTTATTGAGTCATTTCCATACATTATCTATTACAAGAAACACATTTTAGCTAATGCTTTGTCTAGGAGGTACACTCTTCTCTCTACGTTGCAAACTCAATTACTTTGTTTTGAAATGCTTAAGGAATTGTATACTAGTGTCAGTGATTTCAAGGATATATTTGATGCTTGTTTGCTTGTGCCTAGTGATAAGTATATCATACATTATGGTTTCTTTATCAGGAAGGACGATTGTGTATTTTATCTTGTTCCGCTAGGTTATTGTTAGTGAAAGAAGCTCATTATGGTGGTTTAATGAGACATTTTGGCATGGACTTATGACATATTGCATGAGCGTTTCTTTTGGCCTCACATGAGAAAAATTGTTGAAAAGTTTATTAGTCATTGCTTAAAATGCAAGATAGCTAATTCTACATCTTTACCACTTGTATTATATACTTCTTTAGAGGTGCCTAAAGAACCTTGGATTGATATTTCTATGGAATTTATTCTTGGTCTTCCTTGCTCTCCTAAGAGCATGGATTCCATATTTCTAGTAATAGATAGGTTTTCTAAGATGGCTCATTTCATAGTATGTAAGAAAACAAATAAAGCTAGTCATGTTGCGAATCTCTTCTTTACTTGGATTGTGTGTTTCCATGGCATTCCTAAAACTATTGTTTTGGATCGTGACACTAAGTTCCTTAGGTATTTTTTTGGCGTGTTTTGTGGAGAAAACTTGGAACTAACTTGTTGTATTATATACCTTTCCATCCACACACCGATGGCCAAATAGGTGTTACTAGAGCCATCGAGCAACTTCTTAGGGCCATCCTTAAGAATAATTTACCAATTGGATGAGTGTTTTTATCATATCGAGTTTGCTTACAGTAGAGCTTGACATTTGACTACCTTTTACTCTTCTTTCGAGGTTGTTTATGGCCTTAATCCTATAAACCCATTTGATTTGGTGCCTTTACTAATAGATCATGCTTTGAGTTTGGATGGGAAGAAGAAGGTAGAGTTTGTTCATGCTATTCAATCCAAGGAGCATGATGCCATTGAAGCCAATAACAAGAAGCTTGTGATTAAGAAGAATGTTGGAAGGTTAAGAGTGGTATTTGAACCCGGTGATTAGGTTTCGGTTCATTTTCGTACTGAGCACTTTTCTTCTAAAAGGAAAACCAAGATGGATGCCTATAGCGATGGTCCTTTTCAAGTTCTTGAGCGCATTAGTGACAATTCTTACATAATTAATCTTTCGAGTAACTATGATATTATCTCTACCTTAATTGTTTCTAATGTGTCTTCTTAAATGTAGGTGAAGATTTCAGAATGAATCTTTTCAAAGGAGGGATAAATGATATGACGTGCGACGAGCAAGATTCCATGGAGTTCTTCAAAGGATCGGTTACGAGATCTGGAGCTAAGAAGATCAAAGAGCGTGACGGTAGAACGACAATGGATTGCTTGCATTTATGGAGGAAGTTGTGAATCAAGGACTTAAGCTGAAGATTGTAGGCTAGAAGATGGCTATAAAGCTCCAAAAGTGCTTATGTTTCATGTCTTAAACAAGGAGTATCAAATGGAACAAGTTCGAGAAGTGAAACTGCACAAGGGAATGAAAGAGGAGCCTACTAGTCACGATAAGCCCTTACCCTGCCGGGCACAGTAACATTTTGTCCTTTAACGCCCTATTTTTTAAGACCCCTGCAGACTAAGGCAGGTCTTACCCTATCGGCCGCAAAAACATTTTGTCTGTTAATGGCCTATTTTTGAAAACCCTTATCTACTGCGACAGGGTGTTTTTTGGACTAATGTGATTTGTACGTCAAGCTTTGGATGTTTTATTCAATTTGAAGCTTTTAATTAACGTTATTAATAGTTTTTTTAATGCTAAGACCCTAGCCGATGTCAAGGTTAAACCCTAAACCTATAAATACTATATTATGTCTCATTTTGAAGGTTAAGTTGAATTATATGGAAATTGTGAGAGTTTCTTTAGGGTTCTTGAGTCTTCGAGTCTCTTCCTACTTCTTTCTAGTGTTTTAATATTCTTTAGAGTGATTTTAGTTGATTCTCTTGGATTTTTTTAATTGAAGAGCTTCTCAATGGATCATTAAATTCCTACTTCTTTGGTGTTCACATTCTTGTGAATTGTCATTGATTTAGGTCTTCTCTATACGAGGTTAATTAGGTGTGTTGTAATTAACCCCAATTTTTAATTAGCTTATAAGGAAAAGATCATCATCATGAGTTCATTAGGTTTAGTTTAAGTATAGCTAAGGTTGCTTTAGGATGGTGTTGATCAAGTCCTTCTTGAACGCAAGGTCCATGGGATATTGATTGTGATGAATTCATCCTTTGAATATCCAAGTTCACTTCACATTTTGTGTGTTTACTAAATAAAAGCATCCAAAATAAGAAATAATCATAAAGATCATTTTATTCATTCCAAAGCAAAATATTTTTATATTAAGTTAGAGTCTTTGACGGCATATTTCTCAACAAGTTCATCTGCTGGGTTATGAACCCATTAACTATTATTTAGCCATATCATAGAAAAATTTGTACTTTTTAAATATTAAATTTATAAAAATCACTAACTAGATAAGAAGGCTAACTTTGCTGAGATCCATTACACACTCCTATTGTCTGGGAAACCTCTAACTAGCATTCTCCATCAACCTTGGAGAATAAAGATTCAATCTCCTTTATCTTGTTCCTTAATTAGCACATGGAGGGAAAAAGGCATTGGCCGTTCATGTGATAAATAAGAGAAACAATCTCTATTTCTTTTTTCTTTTTGTGGATTATCAAGAACTAGTTTTACAAAATTAACCTGCTATTGAGGAAGAACGACATTTCTTCGGCCATCTATTCCCACTGCAATTTCGCCAACTTCCTCTTCTTTTTTATTGATGATGTTCAATTGAGGTTTTATTGAACAAGAAGAAAAAAAACTAAGTTTCCATGCATAATCGATCTTATTTTCAACTAGCTTGGGCTATCTATGGTGTTCGAGGACAAGGGAGGAAGACAAACAATAAAGTAGTAATTGGCTACCAGTATTCATGACTGATTTTGCGACGAATACGCTTGGTCACAATATTTTCGAATAAATTAGTGACTAAGTGGGCAATCGGTCGGTATTTTTTTAACAAATAACGACCGAATTACGACTAAACTTTGTTGGTCGCAACATATTAATCTTTGCAAACTCGTACCTGTCAGAAATCGGTCGTGACCTAACCTAAAATTATGTCAGTCGTGGCCTCCTTTCTCATTGCCATGGATTCCTCATAATTCAAAAAACCCTCCCCGAGAACACATCCCTCACGACTGGTGAGCTCCATCACCACCTCGGGCACCCCTGCAACTACAGTCATTTCTCTCCTCCTTGTTCCCTCTTCTCTTCTTTCCTCTCTTTTCTCTTCTCTTATCTCTTTTCCAATTGTGAGACAGTTGACATCACCACTGCCTTGAACTAGTGTCGTTGTTTTGCTACCTTAAACCCATTTTACATATATTTTTTCTTCTTATTAACGGGGTGTTGATTAAAATCAAACAATGTTTTTTTTTTTTGGTAAAAAATACATACTTTTAGATTGCTTAGAATCAAAACCTCTTTGTTTATCAGAAATTGGTAGTATTTTGTTTCTTGTTCAAAAGAAAAAGAAATGATCTTTGTTTCTAGTAAGCATTAGAGAAAAGTTTTGGTAAAATCTGTAAAAAAACAAATTGTATAAATTGTTTGTTGTAAAAGTTCGGGGAGTTTAATTATTATGGCTTATGAGTAAGTAGCTATGTGTATTAAAGACAAGAACGTAGATTAAGAATATATCTATATAAAATAATCTCTAGGATTAGAAGGCTCTAAGTTAAAAGAAGATATTATTCATTTGATTCTTGTGTTTACTAACATTGTCATAGAGAGGGGTTTTCATTAATGCTAAATATTAATGGTTAGTTCCCACAATCTTTTAACAAGATTTATTGATATTCTAATACACATAATTTTCCTTATTATAATTATTTAATTACTACAATGTACTTTTTAACGAGATATAGCTGCCTCTTTAAACGCTTCGGATGCAATCTAACAATGCTTTATACTCCTCCAGAACATCGCCCCTCCAGACAAAGTAAAGGTATATCTACTAGTCAATTTCCTCTCATCTTCATCAGCCTGGAAATAGGAGTCTTTGAAGCCAACCAGAATTAAGTCCTCAACATTGTAACAAGTATAAAATCTTTAGTTCTTTTTAGATACTTCAGAATATTGTTTACAGCTTACCAATGTACTTACCCAGTGTTTTAGTGATATCTACTAATCATGTTGACAGCAAAGCAATCTGGCGATTTACAAAGCATAGTGCACATGAGACTTCCTACTGCGGATGTATAAGGAATCATATTGTTTCTCTGTTGTTATTCTTGTGACGAAGGACACATGTTAGAAGAGAGTGTACAACTTGTTGGAATCCGTAGGCAAAAAAAAAAGTAAAATAAAACTACGGAAATCCACCAACAGGATCTGCACATACTAGAAAAACCGATTGGATAGAAATTACCTCAATGTTTTGATAGTTCGTTGTGGAGGCGCTGCTTTGTACGCTTCGCCCTCTACTGGTATCCGCGCGATGAACTCCTCTGCAAGCGATCGGGATGCTAGCCCCTTCTGTGTTCTGAAAATTTTTCAGAACTGATCCTGACTATCTGGTAATCGGTCGTATTTCGGAGAGAGGAGGCGAGATACTATATCGCAGTTCTAGGGTTTAGGGTTTGTTTTTCTTTATTCAGATAAAAGATGGCCACCAAGAAAAGGTTAACATAACCTTTTATAGCTGTCAATATCAAAACCCTAACTGTCATCTAATGACAGTTTAATCTCGTCCGTCTATTCCTATAATCATCCAACGGTTGGATGAGTAATATTAAGTAATTTATTTCATTTATTCTATTAAATAAAATTAATTACTTATTAACCTACCAGAAAATACGATATGGAATCTGATTCCCCTTTTGTATACGTTCAATGAATCTGGACATAATCTAGATACATTGAACGTGGACATTATGCTCACAAGATCGTCTATGCGTGTGACCCTGTAGGTGCACTTAAGGTTGCCAGTGAATGAAAAATGTCCTAGACATTTATTCACAAAACATAAGCGCCCTCTAGCAAGACATTATGCTTACCCAAGTTAAGTAAATGTAGTAATAACCTAGCATCAGATTTAATATTTAGTCCTTTTGTCACACGATATCCTAATTAATTATAAGGCATGGATCAAGTCATCCTTATAAAACTTAATTAACCATTTACTTGATCACCAGACAGACTGTTTCAACAAATAATATTAATAACACCTTATTAATACTTATTTGAGCATGGCCATGCATATTTTCTAGTCTTCCTTATCAAGGGGCCCGTGGATATCTCTCTCTAAAAAGAGAGGGACAAATCCCTTTCACTATCTCCAATATTCAAGCCATGACGAGAAAATAAGCCAACCAATAATCATAATGATCACCTAATTAAAAGTGATGTTTGACTATGTCAAAACATATTTTTCTCCCCATGCAAGAAACATTAGGTCGAACGACACCAAATATAAAACTGAGAAGAAATACTTATAACTTAAACCCATGCAATATTTCTTCTTCACTTTGGGTCATGTCCAATACAATATTCTCAATATGTATTTATGAATTGATTTTATATCTCATATTCATGATCAGTAAAACTTGATCATCAATCAACTTCACACTAATTTACAAGATGTAATATACTAAGGACAAATAAGAATAGTATTTTATTAGCCATAAGGGTTTTACTATCAAGTCACATACTTGATGACCAAGAGCATAAAATACAATTCAAAAATACATGCTTCATAAATCATAAATGTGAGTCAATTGGTCTTAGGGCATATACTAACACAACTATGCCTGAAAGGAGTCAAAGCTTCTTTACAATAGTCCATGCGAAACTTTGAGAAAATCTTGTCCACGTCTGAAGCTAGAGAAAGGCCCAAAGTTTTCTGCTTCCTCTTTCTAATAAGATTAAAGCTTAGAACGTTCCTCGTCTCTCCCATATCTTTCATGCTAAATGGATGATAATGTCTATACATAATTTGCAATGAGTAGAATATCATCCACGTAACCTAACAGGACTGAAACATCAATACCATCCAACTTTTTATTAACACATGGCTCATGCACATTTTGAATAAAGGCGTAGTCTTTAATAGTCTCATTAAAATGTATGTTCCATAACCTTCATGCTTGCTTAAGCCCATGAATGGACTTTTTAAGCTTACATACCAACTTTCCTTGGCTGTGGCAATAAAACTATCTAGCTCGCTTTTACAGCCTTGGGCCATTTATTTACATCAATATCTGTGGCCATTTCTTCGTATCTGATGGGATCTTGTTCCCATGATCCAAGATAAGCTCAAACTCTTCCCCAGTCCATGTTTCTAGAATGTGGGAGAATCATCCCGTACTGACATGGTTCTATAGGCTCATCATGCTTAACACTGATATCTCCAATACTTTGATCGCGCAAGCAGTTTACAAATTAGATTCCTTTACTTCTAAATCCAAAATTTACATTTTTTAGAACGACTATAGGTTAAATTTTGATCATCTTCCAAATATTTGGCAATGGGCTAATAAACACCTTTTGTTCGCATAGATGATAAAAGTAACTACCTCTATTAGTTTTTGTATACCACATAAAGTATCACAATTCTGATCTTGGTTTGAGTTTGCTACCTCTAGTTAGTACGAGTATACAGGACACACCTATAATTTGAGGTGACTTAGACTAGGCTTTCGACTAGTTCACATCTTATAAGGAGTCAAGGGTACTAACCTGGAAGGAACCAAATTTAGATTATAAGTTGTTATACCTAGGGCATAACCTTACAAGGAAACTGGCAATGAAGCATACGTCATCATACTTCTTACCATGTTAGAAAAAGTTCTATTCATTCTCTCAGCGACATTATTTTGATGGGGAGTCCCTGATGTGATAAGCTGAGATACTATACCTTGATGTAATATGTAATCCGTAAACTCACTGGATAGATACTCTCCACTATGATATGATCTCATTGCTTTGATCAGTCTACCTATTTAACGCTCCACTTCAGCCATAACCTCCTTAAGTTTCTCAAAGGAATCATGCTTGTGCCTTGTCAAATAAACATAACAATAACAAGAGCAATCATCAGTAAAAGTAATGAAGTACTCGTCTCCACCTCTAGTTAGTGTAGTAATTGGACCACATACATCGGTATGGATAAGGTAGAGTATTTCCTAGGCTCCTGCTACCTTTTAGTTGAATGGTCATTGTGTCATTTTCTACATTAGACACAATTCCCACTGAGGCCACTCATTTATTTTTAATGAACAAAAAGCCCCATCATGGATTAACCTCTAAATTCGACTAAGGTTAATATGCCTCAATCGTAAATGTTATAAGTACGATTTGTTAGTTCAAGTTTGCATCATTTTGTTGCTTTGTTCTAATTCTATATTATTAATTTGAATGATTTGGGATGTACATAATATAAATTATTATGTCTTGTGCCTTGGATGGTAAAATTTTCATCCTTACTATTGTGACACTAGTATTGATTTTTAACAATCTGACCATCTCGAAATAACTGAAAAATCGATATTAAGCTTTGCCAAAAACAAGGCACATATAAAACATCCTTTTAATGAAATGAAACTCATATTGTCAATATATTAAAATAAACGTTCCACTTCCTTAACCCAGACATGAGAACCATTTCCAACTTGCAGGCCATTCTCTCCCTTAGTGAGTCCCCTAATCATCTTAAACCCCTGTAAGGAGTTCAAACATGGTTAGTGGCTCCGGAATCAACAATCCAAGTTGATGAAGATCCAACCATTAAAATATACTAAAGGTAAGGTGACATACTTGTAGCAGCCCTAGCTACTAATTTGGCAGCTTCTTCAGAAAGATCTTGCTTGACGCTCATCAAGCACTCTTCAGTAGACTAAGCGTCAGAATCAGACAAAATAGATTTCATCTTTTTCTTGACTTCCTACTCAAAAACTTCTTTCTCCTTGAACTCCTCGATTTTACCCTTACATCCAACAATTTTTTTCCTTTAAGGTAAGTTCCTTAATCCCATAACTACCTTTTAGAACTTGATCAAGATGATACACATTAACAATCTAGGCATACATCATGAAAAGTGACTCTAACATGCAAGCTATCATGCAATATCTAACTTTGGAGCTAATTTCTTTTCAAAATTTAGCTGCTCTTTGTCCTTCTTTAGTGGATATAACATTCATTTAGGATAGGGGCTTTCAAGGACATAGCTATATCCGATGGACTCAAGTAAATTGTCCAAATTTCTTTTCCATTAAAAATAGTTAGGAGTGATTAACTTATTCTTCAAGAGAATACCTCCCAATGGACCAAAAGAACCTCCACTAGATATTACTATAATATTAAATAGAAATAGAATAAGAGTTTTGAAACGAATAAGAAAAAGCACATAAGAAAACTTATAATGTTTAGTGATAAACACTATTCTTTTAATAATGTATCTTAGGGTAGAGTTACCCTGTACTATCTAAACAAGTTTTCTTAAAGAAAAAGGTTATTCCATCTTGCTCATCCATTGGAATCGAACAAAGATGTTTTCACAACTACACAAGATATATCAAAAAGCGATAAACAAGGAAAAGCTTAATTCCCCTCTAGTTTATTTAATATAATGTGACCAATGAAAAAAAGGAAAGAAAAAGCGATAAAGGAAACACTTATGTTTTTTTCCTAGAAGCTAGTACATTTCATAAACATGCAAAACGACATAGAAATAGGTAAACAACCACAAGCTCGGGCAAAAAAACTAGCCTATGAAAACAAAAACACCCCATCTATGGGCTGTTGTCTTCATTTTCATCTTCATAAACCCACCATCATCAAATTCCTTGGAAAATAATTTTATGAAATCCTATTGGATAATTCAATATATTTCAACAATTATAAAGAACCCTTCAACTTGTAATTAATCAACAAAAAACCTGAACACATTAAAATGGGTCAAAATCGGGTCGACCCGGATGAAACCTAAATTATGCTAAAACCTAACAGCCTTAGCGGAGCCCACATCACCGAGTGTCAAAGCTAATGGTCGCACTTGGCAATCTTTTAAATGTGTCATGCAGCTCGGACACCTGACTGAGAAGACTTGCCCTTGTGCTTGAGTTGCTACTGTTGTTCCTAAGAGAACCGAGTGAAAGTTCTTCACCTACCTCGAGCCAGCTCTAGGAAAACTAGGCAAAGCGTTTTCCTCCAAGATTGCTGGATGTCGTGCTATTGCACATGTCGGGGTGCTACCGCCGACAAAACTCAGTTCCCCTCAGCTGCAACGTTTCTAAAACCCTAGTTTCGATTTGTTAGTGTTTTTTGTTTTCCAAAATTTGGAATTGCAATTTCCACCATTATGTACTTTGTTATCAAGAATCGTCCACCGAGAAACGTAAATAGGTTCTATCTATTAAAACATTTCTAAACTCACAGAGGTTTAGATCTATTCTACTAAAAATGAAAAAATTTCATAAAAGAAAATTGTAATCTTTAAAAATGCCTATGCCTTCCCAAGAAGGAGTACATTATTTCTATCATAGAGCCATGGTAAAAAACATAGTTTATATATAAACGGATAAATACATGAATATGAAACAAATGGTACCACATTTTCTTGCTGTAACATGCAATCCTCATGTGCTCTTAAGCTAAAAACTGCTCTAATACTGATTAAAAGGAAAATTGGTAACTCGCGGTGCAACTGAAGCAAAAACACAAGACTAAGATGGCTCAAAAGAATATGTTTAGAATTTAAAATCCCTTTAATTGGTTGTGTTTAGAGAGTAGGTTTATAAAGCTCCTCTTGAACTTGTTCATCTCGCAATTTTTGTGAGATTTTCGATTAAAATAATTGGAGCCTTCTACTCTTTTGCATGAACGAATGTGCTGCTCACTCTTAGTCTTTTTACCTATCCTTAAATCTCCACAAAAGTTTTTCCTAGTGAAAACAAGAGAATAGAAAAACAAGGGAGTATAAGAATATCAAAGAGAAAATTGTCCCATAGAGAGAATATGTGCTGGCTAAAATTCTAAGGCTTGGAATCGCACAATGTTTTGGCTGCTAGGGTTTATTGTGTAAGACCAATTCTCTTTCTAAATTTGATTAGGAATTATTGGGCAAATGGGAAAGTAGATCTCCTATATGATCTTGGAGAAAATTTAGTTAAAATGTGTAATCCTAGTCAAAGTAGTATACTTCCTAAATATTTTGACCACATATTAAATTGGAGACTTCCTTAATGAATAACGAGTGGAGGTGGGCGGCCAACCCCTTGGGAGAATCCCCTAGGGTTTCAGCCACCCTTAAGGATCCATGGGCTCAGGCTTTGACTTTGGTCAATTCCTACTACAAAAACTGCTATTTTCGTGGGGGTTAAAAATGCATTTAGCGACAATTCCACTAAATGTTGTGCATATGTTTAGAGGCAATTTCTGAAACCCCCTCAATATAAGAAGCTTCTAAATGATTGTTGAGGTTTTTCGAGAACCGCTACAATATGTATCTATTATTTAGTGGCGATTTTAAAACCCTAACTATAATTTTTTTCCTTGTTTCAACAAAAATATTACTGATTCAAGTACTAACTAGAAGTTGTATATGTATACATATAAACTCATTAATAATGATGAATTTATATATAATAATAAATAAACAATGGTCAATTTAAATGAAATACTTTTTTGGCATAGTAGAAGCCATCACAAATATGGCATCATTCCTATCAACTTTTTTGTACACTTGATTTTCATCCATCATTTCTATATTTGCATGTTCTTTTACTGCAAAGTTTTCTCTGAAACCAAACTTTCTTTTTGTATATCAACCATTCGCTTGTATTTTCCACCCTCTGCTACTCTGCCCCTAAAATATTAAAACCTTTGAAAGGCTAGGAGAGGAAAATCGCAGGTAAATAAAAAAACATAATACTCAATGAAAGCATAAACTTGGCAACCTATTTCATTCCAAAAGTTAAGATTAGAAATTAAGGAACTATCCGTAATAATAAATAACTGGAAATGAAGCTAATGGTTTAGGATTTTGTTATTTTCGTATCTTCAAAAGACCATCCTCTACTATTTTAGTCTCCCATCATCCATTTGGCATCCTTTGGGCCTCCTCTTGTATGAAAAGCTAGTTGGTTTGGTTGTAAAGAAACTTGCCATCTTCTATAGCCACTTCATATGCCTTTCTTTCTATATGAGGCCACAAATCAGTTTTCATGATTGAAGAAAATGCGTTAGAAATATCAAGAATGAAGCAAGTGAACTCACTGAACCAAGATATTTGATACATTGTTGTTGAAGTTTTAATAATTTCTTTACAATAAAATAGAATTTATGGATGAACTTAAGAGTGTTGTTCTTATTCTTCAGTAGAAGAAGGATGATTTAATTTCACGTTGTAACCACTAGACATTGTAAAATTGCTGACTGTAGCCATGATAATGCAGAGGGTCAATCTAACTAAAAATGAATTAACATATCTAAAAACTTATACACGACAATTTTGTAACATTTATATTTCCACCTCAATATAAGTATGATGTAACTTACATACATGACGTTCTGAAGAAAAATGATAAGTTTATCTCAACATTCGACTTAAAGATCAAATAGTTGAATAAATAAAACTAAGAAAGTTATTGAATAATCATATTAATATGAAGACAAACTGAGAAAATTAAGGGATGATAGAAATGTGATAATATTTTAATTTGTGAGAGAAAAATGACCTTAAAGAATTTATCTTTAGTGGCATCTCCTTCTTTTGTGGACGGACAAGATTTCCATCTGGTAAGTCCTGAACTAGCGCAAAAACTAAGAGACCCATAAACACATGAAGTAATCTGGGAGTAGAGTATGCTATTCCACAAGAAACAAAGGGCGTGGCTCCTACTCGGCGAATTAAAGAAAAATGAAGTGGCATAAAGAATTGTGTTGCCACACCTCCCATATTGCCCCATCCAGCGGCAGTAATATGAATAGGGATGATTAAGAAGCTAAGGAGTTAATTAAAAGATCAATTACAAGAGCAAGGGCAACGAAGATCAAAGAACATGAGGATGGAATGGCAAGAGGAATTATGGCTTTTGTTGAAGAATCCATAAGTGAAGGACTAAATATTCAAGAATGAAACCTTAGAAGATGGTGATAAACTTCTTAAGTTGCTCATGATTCATATTCTAAGCAAGGAGCAACCAAATGAAGCAAGTTGAAAGTTCAAAAGTTGAAAAATGGCTGAAAACATGACCTATTGTCGACGCCCCGTATCTACCGTCCACGGCAAGCTTCTGGATGGAATTCTCAAAAGAAGTACAGACCCTACCATGAACGGTAGGGTACCTATCATCAACAGTAGGTACAGGATTTTTTCCGAAATGCATTGTTTAGGCAGGATTGAGCATTTTAATCTTATTTCCAGCTTTCAATTAAGGTTTTATATGGTCTTTTAGTGACCTAAGAACAAGTTAAAATTAGGGTTTAGTTCTGAAACACTATAAATACTTGTTATTAAGCTCATTTGTATTAAGCTGGATATTATATGAAATTGACAGTGTTCGAATTAGGGTCCTTGAGTTCTTCTATCATTCCCATTAGTTCCTAAGAAAGATGGTACGTGGTGCACGTATGTGGATTCTAGAGTTATTAATAACATTTCCATCAAGTACAGGCATCCCATTCCTAGATTAGATTATTTGCTTCATGAGTTGCATGGTGTCCAAATATTTTCAAAGATAGATTTAAAATTGGGTTACCATCAAATTCGCATGAGAGAAGGGGATGAGTGGAAAACGGCTTTTAAAACTAATTTTGGTCTATATGGATGGTTAGTAATGTCTTTTGGTTTAATTAATGCACCTAGCATATTCATGAGACTGATGCATCATGTTTTTTGTTGTAATCTACTTTGATTACGTCTTGATTTATAGCAAAGCTTATGTAGATCATTTGCATCATCTTAAGCAAGTTTTGTTTTTCTAAGAAGTAAGAAAATCTATACTAACCTTGGAAACTTTGAGTTTTGTTTGAAAAAAGTGTCTTTTCTAGGTTATTTGGTGAGTTCTCAAAGACTACAAGTTGATGAAGATAAGGTGAAAACTATCAAGGAATGGCCTACTCCAAAGAGTGCATCAAAATTTAGAAGTTTTCATGGTTTAGCAAGCTTTTATTGAAGATTCATCTAGGATTTAGTACCATTGTTAGCCCTTTGACGAATGTAATCAAAAAGTTGCATAGCTTAAAATGGGATGGATGATAAGCAAAAAAGGGCATTCAAGTTTTGGAAGGAAAGATTTAGTATTGCACATCTACTTGCACTACCTAACTTTGACAAGGCATTTGAGATTGAGTGTGATGCTTCGGAAGTTTGAACCGATGTGAGTCTTGATTCAAGACAAGTGACCTTTGGCATATTTTAGTGAAAATTTGATCGGTGCGGCCTTGAATTATGCTACTTATGATAAGGATTTGTATGCACTAGTAAGGACCTTGAAGCATTAACACTACTTGTGGCCTAAGGATTTGTTATTCATACTGATCATGAGTCCTTGAAGTATCTCAAGGGACAACAAAAGCTCAATAGGAGGCATAAACCATGGATGGAGTTCATTAAAATATTTTCGAACGTCATACATTAAAAGAAAGGAAAAGAAAATATTGTCGCTGATACTTTATCTAGGAGGTACATTTTTCTCTCTACTTTGCAAGCACAGTTACTTAGCTTTTAAATGCTTAAGGAATTGTATGCTAGTGACCATGCTTGTAAAGATATATTTGATGATTGTTTGATTATGCATAATGCCAAGTATCTCACACATGATGGTTTTCTTTATCATGAGGGTAGATTGTGCATTCCTACTTGTTCTACTAGATCGTTGTTGGTGAAAGAAGTTCATTGTGGTGGGTTAATAGGTCATTTTGGTATTGCTAAAATATATGACATTGTATGAGCATTTTTTTTGGCCTCATATGAGAAAAGATATTGAAAAATTCATTGGTAATTACTTGGATTGTAAAAGAGCTAAATCTACATCTTTACCACATGGTCTTTATCCTCCTTTGGAAGTGCTTAAGGAACCTTGAGTTGATATATCTATAGATTTTATTCTTTGTTTGCCTAGATCTTCTAAGGGCAAGGATTCTATATTCATGGTAGTGGATAGATTTTCTAAGATGGCTCACTTCATAGCTTGCAAATTGATAATGCTAGTCATGTTGTAGATCTTTTCTTTACTAGGGTTGTGCGATTCCATGGTATACCTAAAACTTTCGGGGCATGACACCAAGTTTCATAGTCATTTTTTGCGTGTTTTGCTGAAAAAATTTGAAACTAGGTTGTTGTATTCTACAACTTTCTATCCACAAACCGATGGAAAAACCGAGGTGGTTAATAGAATCATTGGACAACTTCTTAGGACCATCCTTAAGAAAAACTTGCACAAATGGGAAGAATGTTTGCCACGTATTAAATTTGCTTACAATAGAGCTCGTCATTCAACCACTTCTTACTCTCTTGTTGAGGTTGTCTATGGGTTTAATCCTCTAACTCTATTTGATTTGGTGCCTTTACCTATAGAGCATACCTTTAGCTTGGATGGAAAGAAGAAGGCAGAGTTCGTTCGGGCTATTCATTCCAAAGTCCATGATGCTATTAAAGTTAATAACAAGAAGCTTGTAGCTAAGAGAAATATAGGAAGGAAACATGTGGTATTTGAACCTGGTGATTGGGTGTGGGTTCATCTTCAAAAAGAATATTTTCCTACTCAAAAGAAAAACAAAGTTAAATGCCCGTGGAGATGGTCCCTTTCAAGTTCTTGAACACGTTAATGATAATGCTTATAAGATTAATCTTCCGAGTGATTATAATGTTAGTGCTACCGTCAATGTTTCTGATTTATCCTGGTTTGATGTAGGTGAAGGTTCAGGACGAATCTTTTCAAATGAGCAGCGGTTGATATAAAATGGGATGATCGAGAAACTAAGGAGTTAATTCAAGGACGAATTACATGAGCAAGGGCACGGAAGATCAAAGAACATGAGGATGGAATGGCAAGAGGAATGATGGCATATGTTGGAGAATCCATAAGTGAAGGATTAAATTTGAAGAATGAAGCCTTAGAAGATGGCTATAAATCTTCCAAGTTGCTCATGATTCATGTCCTAAGAAAGGAGCAACCAATGGAGCAAGTTCGAGGTGCAAAAGTTGAAAAAATGGCTGAAACCGAACTTAGTGTCGAAAGTAGGCCCTATACCTACCTTTCATGGTAGACTTTTGGATGGAATTCTCAAAAGAAGCACACATTCTATTGCCCACGATAAGATGCCTACTGTCTACGGTGGGGTACTGAATTTTTCCAAAATGCGTTGTTTAGGCGGGATATAGAATTTTAATCTTATTTCCAACTTTCAATTAAGGTCTTAAATGGTCTTTTAATGACCTAAGACCAAGGTCATAGTAGGTTTTAGTTCTAAAACACTATAAATACCTTTTATTAAGCTAATTTGTATTAAGTCAGATATGATATGAAATTCAGAGCATTTGAATGAGGGTTTTTGAGTTCTTCAAGCCTTTTCCTAACATCATTCTAGGGTTTGATAATCCTTAGGTTTATTTTTACTTGAGGCACTTGGATTGGGAAGATACAAGGGTTTCTTCAATTGATCACAAATTCATTTCTCTAAGATATTTACATCCTTATAGCTGTCTAGATTGGGTCTTCTCTACACAAGCTAATTAGGTATTGGGTTTAGTATACCCAATGTTGAATGTTAGAGTGTGGGAAAAGATTAGTTAAATTCAAGAGGCCATAGCTTTAGTGTAACTATGGTTGCTTGAGGATGGAGCTAATTAAGTCCTTGAAGACAAAGGTTATTGGGATTTGAAGAGTTGAAATTTGAGAATTTGATCCATTTCAAGAGGTCATATCAGGTAGTACCATTCACAAGTCCGATAATCTTTCCATTAAACATAGTACTTAACCAATATTGACATGAAACAAAAGTAGCAAGATAAAATCGAATCATGAAACTCACAATATATCCACCAGTTGATGACACGAAATACACTCTAAATACTGTTGGTGCGATGAGGATTAGAATGAAAGCACTTACATTCCGTGGTCCTATCATATCACAAGTAATTGCCAGGACCCTAGACAAGATACTACCAGAAACTGAAGCTATACGCGTATTTAAATATCACTTTTGTCAAATTGAGATCATCACGGATAATTGGAACTAGAGGTTTAGCTGCAAATGTGGGGGAAAAAACCAGGTGAAAAATGATATCCATGAAAGGTGAAAATGTTCTCAAATGGAGATTGGCTAATGAGAAGATGTTGAAAACTTTGGCTTTGTGTTCCGAATCAACAAGAAGCACAAATTTTATTGTTGTATCAGTCGCTATAGTTGGGTCTAAAGGCCACAGAGAAGGCAAATGTTTGTTCTTTGCTTGTAACTCCATTAAGAGAACTTTTTGGAAAGCGTTTGTCAGCCATTATTTTTAAATCTCCTTGCTACCTCTATGTTTCTTTGCGTTTAGGATTTTATAGTTTTTTTTATTCATTCGGTTAATCCATCAAGAAAGTGTCAAAGTCTATCAAGAAATTGTCAAAATATACAAAAATGAAATGCACTCATATTTAGAATTGAAAATTGAATAAAGATTAGATTGAAAGGTTTGAAGGAGGCCAAACAATCGGTGATAAATACTGACATAGTGAGATAGGTGTAGGCTGCTACTACATAAAGAAAGACATATATGTAGACAATGTAGAAAACATATTTAAACAATTAAAATAGTAAAGAACTTTATATATAGCTTATAAAAAATTATTACTTTGCAAAGGTCAAGATAAGTGTGTCGGCATTCTATTCTATAGAAATTTTCTATTCTCGTAAAATTGTTTCAAATTTAGATCTTTAGAAGTATTTTTCATTAAAAATTATTTACGTATTAAAAAGAAAGGAAATTTTTATATTATAATATAACAGATAGCAAAGCGAAAGCAAAATTTTAATATTTTCATTACATAGCAAAGCGAAATTATTATAGTCAATTTAATTGCATAATCAAACAACATAAAAAACATAGTTATAAGAAAAACATAACTTATTTTAATAATTCGTTTATTTTAAAAAATTACTCATTTGGAAATGTTTTGATCTTTAGAAAAATTATTTTTTGAAATTGTGCATATTACTTGCATACACCATAATTGCTTAAGATTAAATCAGTTTATTAAATCATAATTTTCTATGGATGTATACTCTAATAATGTATCACTTTAAGCACATATATAACTCATTTGGAATTTTATTGATCTTTAAAACATTTATGGTGAGGTCGTGCATATTATGTATATGAAGAGTTATTACTTAAAATAATATCACTTCAATTAACTATTAATATTTTCACAAAGTAAACTTTAATGAAGTATTACTTTCATTACAAGATGCGTGATCATTTCATAAAAATAATCTAACGAATTAATACTAAATAAGTTTATGTGCACGATGGATAGATAGTTATATATCCATTCATAAAGTAATTAAACACATAACGTTAGTGCATATACATGTGTTATAACAATTTAAACTAGCTCATTTCAATATACAAAAGTATAAAAGCAAAGTTATCAAAATCACTGAAGAGTGGATGGCCAAATAAATGAGAAATTGATCATTATTTTTATATTAAAAAAAAAGATATGAATTCAAACTTTAGGATTTATTAAATTTTATTATTTTTTAATTCTGAACTATGATCTTTTCAAAAATTAAGTATCTTCGACAGGGATCTATATTACTATGGTGAGTCAATTTCCAAAACTGAAAAAATTCTTCCATATCATGCATGGAGTGGGTGCACCATTTTTTTCATGTATAAATAATTAAACAATTAGTATATTGAAATTACATATTATATATTTTTAATGGGTTTGTCCATATATATATATATATATAAGTGTGTATATATTATAAAATTTATTAAATTTGTGAAAAGGTCAAAGGCATGTATTAATACATTAATTATATAGAAATATATATAAATATAAAAGTTCTGGAAATTTATTAATTTGGATATTTATAAATATTCCTGTTATGTTAGAGAAATTGGATAAAAATAACCCTCTATAAATTATGCTTTGCCACTTGAGGAGAATTTTTTTTTTTTTTGCCTACTTCTACCGGATAACTTTTTACAATGACCGAAATGCTCATTTACGACGGCAATGAGTTATTTTCAATCAATTTATGTCAGTGACACTCAGATATTATCTTTAATAAGGGTAAAATTTTCTAACTATGAATTGAAATGCTAACATGCAATTTGAATGGATTAAAATATCCCAATAGTGCATTTAGGTCAGCTCAAGGGTCAGATTATTTCTACTCGTTCTAGCCGCTAGTGGTGCTTATAGAGGTTGGATAATTTTACCATCACTAAGGATAACATATGATATCCGTATAACATGGCCAAAAATCACCCATCGTTTTTATATATCGCATTTTCGGCTATTATAAAAAATTATTGGGCATAAGTGGCTAATAAAATAAATAATGTCCTTATATAGAAAAACATAAATTATACAAAGTCATTTTTGACCAATTTCTCCTAATCTTATGTATTGAAAACATAAAATGAAATTGTTGAAATATATTTTAATATTTTTAATTACATAAAAAAATGATTTTATCTATAGTACTTTTTGATAGTAATAGAACACTAAAAAAAATGGTTGTAAGAAAAATATATCTTATTTTAATAATTAAATCATTTTTAATAAAAAGGGTTACTAAACTAATTTTGAACTGAATTAATCTTTAAAAATCTTTTTTGAAATCATGCACATACGGGCATGCAATGTAATTTACTTACTAAAAATAAATTCCTTTAAGAAATTATAATTTTTTGTCGCAAATAGACTTTGTAGTATATATGTATGTTATTTGGGAAAAAAATCCAATCAATTAATGTGAAACATATTTATACATTGGAATGATGTATAACTATATATCCATTTATAAGGTATATCTGGCCCATGCTTTTAGTCTATATATGTCATTATAATAATTTTAAATATGTTTATTAACAACACAAAAAATTAAAAAACAAAGTTATTCTTGAAGATTATAAAAACGCAACTGAAGAGAGAAAGAAGGCCAAAGAAAATATTTTTATACCTTTGAAGCATGCTTTACATGTTTGCTATGCGGAAATCGGTTGTGTGGGTTGTGTGTTGCCATTGCTCAGCTCTACATCTGTTCTGAATGGTTAAGTCGATATGATTGTCTAGCAAATCTTCTATTTCTTCCTGTCAATTTCATAGGCTTCTAAGGCCTTTTGTAGTATTCTTGGAAGCACACATGAATCTTCAGCGGAAGAGAAACGAAAAGAAAAGAATAAAAGAGAATAGTCTTTGAGAAAAACTTGAAGAACTTGTGATCTTCTTCTTTTTGACAAAACGGAGAAGAGAGGAGGATGTAGAAAACGTGTGAATATCAGAGAATGACTGAATGAAATGAGTCTTCGATGTTAGGTTATCAATCACTATGAGTTTTGGACAAACTTCAATTCATATGAGATCATAACAACCTCTTGCATATTCTCCATCCAACTAAGACTCAAAGAAGTCTAATTAAAAGCACGGGTGGCCACCATAAGGCTGAAGAAGCCTTATGCTTTCGGCCAAGGCTCTATTTTGGGCCTTATACTTTTTAGTCTAACTCAAAAATAGCCTGATACTCTATTTTAGGTCTAGTTACTTCTGAGCTTTTTTTAATTAAAAGAATTAATTAAAACCCCAATATCCACCAATCCAATATGTAGTAAAGCCTTTGGCTTCATTGTTTAATTAAATAGCTTGGCCATTTTTATTTAATCAATACCCAGAGCTCTATTAATAAAATAAACTTTATTTCTTCTCAAGTCCTTTTATAGTTGTGTTATGATAATTAAGTCGCCCAACTTTTTATTAAATCACTTTATTAAATTATAATTTTCTAACATAAGTACATTTTAATAATGTAGTACTTCCACTACATACATTACTGATTTGGAATCGTATTGATCTTTAAAAGATTTATTACGAGAACGTGCATATTATTTGCAGAAGGGTCATTACTTAAAAAACATATCACTTGACTTAATTATAATTTTTTTCATAAAGTATACTTTAATGATGTATTATATTCACTACATGAGGCATGATCATTCACAAAGATAATCTAATCAATTCATGCTAAATAAGTTTACATACATGAGTGATAGACAGTTATATATACATTAACAAGGCAATTAAACAAATACTTTCACTTTATTATATATGTTTTTACAACAATTTAAATAAGATCATTAAAACAATACGAAAAATAGAAAAGCAAAGTTATTGAAAATTACACAAGGGAGGACGACAAAATGAATTAGAAATTGATCACTTTTTTTTATAAGAGAAAAGGACAGGCATTAAAAAATCATGATGTGTGAAATAGTGTTTAAATTTGAACTATATCCTGTCGCAAATTGACCACTTTCAAAAGGAACATATTATTGAAGAATAGCACTTTTCAAGCTATTATTAAAAAAGGTCATATAAAAAATTGTCGATTCCTTATTTATTTAGTGAATAATTTTAACTGAAAATGTAACTTAAAAAGGGAGAAGAAAAATATTACTTGTGGTTTGTAAACTTCTAAAACTGAACTAATTTATCAGTATCATGCATGGACATGCATGTAGCATTATCTTTATATTTATATTAATTAAACATTTAGTATGTTTAAAGGGTTTGTCTAATCACATATAAATACATAGATATATATCCTATAAAATTTATTAAATTTGTAATAAGGTAAAGGTATGTATTAGTATTTAATTATATAGTAATATAGAAATTCTTGAAAATGTGTCAATTTGGATATTTAGAAATATTCCTTATTAATCTGAAGTATTGAAAAAAAATTAACCTTTTTACATATAAATATATGTTATATATACATATATACATATATAATTATTTGTTATTTTAATTTCTTTACATATGTTATCCATGTTTGAGTGAATACCTGAACTCATTTTCTGTACCGCCTGAAGAAAATTTCGAAATTACCTCCGAATCAGGTCTTCCAATCTTTTAATCAAATATGGAATAATGAAACTAAAGCCTAACCTGTGGAAATTAATGTAGCTAATGGAGTTTATATAGAAGAAATTTCTGCAAATCCGATTCTAAGATTTCCCTAAATCATTTCTTAAAAAGATTTAGAATCAAATTACAAAAGGGAAACAAAAAAGAGTAAAAATAGAAAATTGCATCCTCTGAGCAATCCGGAAAGCTTCTAGATGGATTTCTTGACTTGGCGTGCAACTATCCAGAACTGGATAGTCACTATCCTTATCCGGATAGTGATGTAATTCCAGTAACTTGATGGTGATTTCTTCTCTGTTTCCTTTGTTTTTGCTCCAAAGGCCTTCGTTTTGACTCGTTTTCAACATATCTTCATCCCAAATGTACATACAACAATAAGAGAAGAAGCAGGATTCAAAATTTTGCTTATAAAGATTTATGCTAAAAAATAAAACAATAACGCTTAAAAGGGTAAAAACAGACATAATAAACTCCCCCACAATTAAACTTTAATCGTCCTCAAGCAAAGGGCTAAAAGCCACAAAGATAGAAACAAACATAACTAACTACCAAGTCACTTTTGTAGGTCTCACGATTGCACTTAGCACGTGCAATAAGCCCTTTAAACCCTTAAGTTACCTAAAAAGGATGAGTAAGGTCTCATGAGGGCTTGCAAACGATATACCCATAAAAGCACAACAAAGATAAACTAAAACAAAACTATATTAAACGACTACAAAAAAGTTAAAACCAACAAAAAGAACAATGTATCACTACTTCAAACATTACCAAGAGTTACACAACTATCAAACCTCATCAAGGCACAATTCATAAACAAACCAACACATCTAACATTTTATTTTAGCATATATAAATCAATAGTGTGTATATGTTTGCATACTTTTGTTTAGTTTCAATAATATGCAAAAAGAATGTTAAAAAATTGACCATATGATTCATTCTATTAAGCTATACTCTATATGCTTGAATATTCCAACACCTTTCTATTCCAAGTTCTAGCTAAAGTTACCCCTGGATTATGTAGGACTTTCAAGCTTGTAGTGTTAGTTAAGGACATAAGTAGTTATCAAACAAAGGTAAAGGAAAAGCAAAAAAGAAGGAGAATATGAGCTAATGCACCGCGAAGGAGACAAACTCAAAGTGATCTATAACCTTTAAGCCGTTTTCACTCAATTTTCACAAAAAACTCTACTTTCACTCAAAACCCACGGACCCATAAAACTTTGTAACTATCATCAATCATTCAAACCCAAGGAAGTATATATGTGAGAAAAAGAAAGGATAAGCATATTTAAGAGAGAAAAAGGCTAATACTTTTTCTTTGATGAGCTCATTCTTTTTCTCTTTTTTCGTTCTCTGTTTTCATTCTTTCCTTTCCTTTTTTCTCTTTTCACTATTTTCTTCATCATCTTCCTCATTTCTCTTCTCTTTCAACAAATGATTGATAGAAACAAGCTTTCTCACAAATGGTTTTTTTTCTCAAAATGTTTCTTTGAACAACAAATTACTCCTTTGTTTTCTTCCTCTCGTTTGATTGCTTTCTCACAAAAATCTCCCAAGATATCCATTTCTCTCATAATCTTTCGTCTCACTCTTTCCCCCACACTTACCTGTGATGCTTACTCAAACTGACTCAAAGGTAAAGATCATTAGCTTATTAATTGAAGGTTTTATATTTAAATGTGAGTTCTAAAGACAAAGGAAAGAGGGGAGTGAATCCCTTGGCATGAAACTCAAAAAGCGTTATTCAGAATTTAGCGTTAATAAGATACGTAAGAAAGGCTCAAACAGATCAATAAAGGCTTAAGACCATCATCTCTAGGATTAACAAAAACTTCATTCTTCGTTTCAAGGTGTGAAAAAATAAGTTCTATAATGATGCTTAAAAATAAATCATATTAAGCAATTTCACAAGATTCTCAAAGCATATTTTTACTCCACAAACAAAGTCATTGTATCTAAAAACCATTGACGAATAAGGCACAGAGAAAAGAAGGATGTTCAGTTAAACCAAATATTATGCCCATTCCAAGTTTCAACATGTCAATGCATTTCCTTTCAATGCTTTTATTCTGACAAAAAGGAAAAGGAAAATATTTTTGAATTTTTTAAGGTTGACAAAATCAACTATTTACAAAAATGAAAAATATATTTTTTTGAGAATTTTCAAAATTTCTCCATGTTTTTAGAGTTTTTGTGATTTTAAAAATAATCTTTTTGGTTTTTCGTTTTTTTCGTAAAAACAAACAAACAATAAACAAAAAAGGAAGTAAATAACTAAACCAACTAAGAAATATAAACAACTAAACAAACCCCTCCCCCCTCCACACACACACACTTTACACCTCACTGTCCTCAGTGTGGCTATAAACAAAATGAAACAAAGGGATAGAAAATGCAAGACATGAAATGACAAAAACTATGAAAAATTAACTAAAAAATAAATCGAAGAAAAAAATTAAAGAAAAATAAACAAATAAAGAATGAAACTAAAGTAATAAAATGAGTAGGGACATAGAAAACTTCCTAGAGGGCCGATCTGCCCTCTCCGCCTCCACTACCACATGTTCCTTCATCTGGAAATAAGCGTCCATATATTTTGGTCAACATGAACCTTGGTACTTGAGTGTGGCCTGAATATCTGCCAAAGCATCTGAATGCTGAGTTTGCCTAATTTGTATTTGCTCGATGGTTGCTTGGACAAAAGCATAGTACTCCTCATCCTCTTCGTCACTGCCTTCGGCCTCCTTAACTTCGTCCTCTTCTTGTTCCTTTTCTTCGGCCACTACTTTTTCGGGGTGTCGGGCGAGTCTTGTATACTCAAAACCAAAATCTTCCCGCCTACTTACCCTTGGTATTGCGATCCATCTCTTTTCTAGTCTCATTATATTCCAAACCACTACGAGTGATAGACAGGCCAACTACGATATCTGAGCCTTCTGTAATTTCCTATTGCTCACTTGTAAGATCAACATTAATGTGATGAAAAATATCTATGAGCAGGAAAGACATGTTTAGACTTGTTAATGCTAACAGTCTCTCGTATGCAGTCAATAGTAATACAAGCTAAGTTGACAGGAAATGCGGAGAACAATTCAATCCATGAGTTAAATATCTATGACCCCTAATCCATTTAAACTTTTTCAAGACCGAGGGACAAGATTTCTACCTATCAAACCAGAAATGATCGCACCATATAGGTAAGATCATTAGAATTCCAAATGCTTCTAGAATGCCCAGATATTCGACCGACGATGGATTCCTACTCTATGATAGGCATCACTGTGTTTTCGTTCATCATCTCCTAAGATAATTCTAGAAGTGGAACGAAAGGTGAAGGTCAGGCCCTTATTGCGAATGGAAGCAATACGATATTGGAGGGCCCAATCAAGACTAATAGGGACGTCCTTGACAACTATCCAAATATTAATGAGGTCCCTATTATTTTTCTAAGCGATGTTGGAATAAAACTCTTTGACTAAAAAGAGGTAGAAGGATTACTACTACTAATCATGCTACCCCACCCTAGATCGTTAAAAAGGTTAGAAATCTCTAACTGGTCATCAAAAATAGGTCTAGGGTTCATTCGGGCTCAATCCTATTATTCTATTGTTTTCATACGAAGCCCTATTAGACCTATCTGTTATTCTGTCTAGGACGGGGGAATATGAGGGTCATTTTCTGGTAAGTCCGGGTCAGTTATTCTAGCCCGTTTGGAAGATGAAGAAGTAGTGGCTCAACGAGGCATGGTGATGGATAGAGAAAAAGGGTAACGGTGTGGTAAAAGGGGATGCAAGAAAACCAAGAACAGCCAATAGCACAGGCAATACCAAATAATGACAAGACTCAATAATGAAGAAAAGCACAAGTAAAAATATAGCTCGTGTGTGCTAAGTACATTTTATGCAATATAAGAATAGGCTGCACCCCCAAAACATATAGTTCAAGTAATGACGGTGAAATCAACACTGGAAAAGCCAAGATTAGACAGGCAAGCACAAAAGCCACAAACACAATGAACAACAAAGATAACAAAAAAAGAAACGATGGTGCTCTGTGTGTGAGATTTTTGTGAAAAAGAAAACTCAAGCACAACATCCAAAAATTACAAAGCCCGCAAATGTCGTCCCCCAAGGCAAATGCAACCGGTGAATGGCAGCAAGAGACAAAGAATGCAAAAACACCAATAATAACAGTTGAGCAACCAAAATTTTCATTTTAACAAAGAACAATAAACTTTAAAATCAAGTAGGAAGTTTAAACAAATACAGTAGGCGATTCAATGAGAACTAAAACTAAGAAAAAAATCGATTCGAAGAACTTAGCATTGGTTATGTCAAACGAAATCCCTTCACTGGAATTTGACGTCTCCAGAGTTATGGCTCGCTTTCTTTGAGTTCTACGCCACTGCGGTCTTCCTTATTGCTACAATCGTCATTTCATTAAAACCGAGGGGTTTGTGAAAAGGCTTCATATGTGCGTAAGAGAGGGTAAAATGGGGAAGAAAGTAAAGAGGGGAAGGAGAAGAAGAATTGGACAGAGAAAGGACAAGGAGTTAGCTACCGAAGAATATTGGGAGAAAAGAGCAGTTGCGGGATAGGGGGACGAAACTACGTGTACGTGCAAGGAAAACTAGAAAGTGGTAAGGGTAAGAAAATTAAAAGAGGAAGGAGTGGTGATGGTGGCTAAAATGGAGGATGTGACAGGAGGTGGTGCCAGAGAGGAAAGGAGAAGAGTAAGAGAGGTTCGGAGAGAGGGAGGTCATTATTCTTATGTTGTGAAAATTAAGTCACCCAACTATTCTAAGGTATTCCAGGAACCAAAGACTTAGTTATTTTAGGCTTTTAAAATAACCAACATATTCTTGCTATAGAATATCAGTGTTTCTTATTTTAAATATCTCTATTAATCACTATATGGAGATATTCACCTCCAGAACAATACTGTTTAAATAGGTCTTCGACCTACAAGTGTAATGACGAGAATGCCCCCCTATGTAACACTCATCATTGAGTGTAAATTGAGTGTACTAACTCCTTCCCCAATGACATCTACCATCCTTAGATATCTTGTCTGATAATTAATAACTCTTCAGGATGTCCCTTGCTTATCTTAAGAATCCACCCTAAAGAAAACATCCAGAGACATTTCCTAAGTCCCTAGATCTTACTGATTATCCTGGACAATCACAAGGGGGTGATTTCTATAAAAGTTATTATACGAGTTTGTCTTGACTAACTAATTCAAACTTCCTAACGTACAAGGACTATTGACCTCATGGATAAATGTCTCACTTGTAGCACATCTAAGCAGATGGAGCTTAGCTTCGATAGACCGCTACTTGTACTTTAAGTAACAGTAATCCACAGCTTAGTGTGAAGCACACGCAACACTTGGATTGCCTACTGAAAATAAGTGGACCTTACGTATGTACAGTAAATAAATACATCCAAAAAAATAATAATAATAAAGATCATTTCATGTTCATTCCATATAATACAATGTTTTACATCAACTAGAAGTCTTTCTTGGCATAATTAGACAAGTGGTTTCCTTGAGTAGAAACCGAATGTGACCAGTAAGGGGACCACTACCGCCAGCTGCAAATCTTTACATTCCCAACACTTGAGATTTCAACCATCTAAGTCTTCCGCACTAGCTTCTCCTGGTTCCTTCTCTTGTACCATGGATATTAGGAGTATTTAGTGTCTCTTAAGTCTTCATCTTCTCCTTCAATTGCATAGCAAGAGAGATGTTGAAAGTTATTCTCGAATATAGTCACCATCCCCTTGTTCTCCTCTTCTATCCCCGGCAACAGTGCCAAAACTTGATGTTTATTTTGGGACTACTATAAAATTATCACCTAACAGGCAAGTGCACCTATCAAGATAGTACTACAGCGTTCCCTGTATATCGAACTTTGGGGATAGAGAAGCTATAATGCTGAACACGTCTCTAATGTTTAATCAATCCAAAAAATTAGTTTGAAAGGTTTTTATAATTAAGAAACAATAAAATCCTTTAAAAGCAATCTTAAATTAGTTTGAAATCTAGTTTGAGAAGAATGTTTGAATGGTAGAATCCCCTTAAGGTTTCATCTACTCCAATTAAGAATTCTTAAGAAAGAATGTTGAAAGTATTAGTTGGGTCTCACTCACGAATATTAGGAAATCCCTATCTCTAGGCAAAGTCAATTCTATTCAATTAACCGCTAGAGAAGAATCTCTTATCTCTCTAACCGAATATAAATGCTTTAGAAATAAGAGTGATTTAATCATCTAAAAGTGTAATTAATATCTCTACTCAATTATCAAGCTCTATTGTTTAATTGGTAGCCCTACATTAATCTTCCTATCTCAATTCTAATTAATCTTGCTACTTAAATGGTTCCGTGAAAATCGAATAAACAATTAAGAAATTGAACAATAATCAATTAATAAACAACATTCAATTTACAAAAACCCAAATTGGGAAGAGTAGAATCAACAGTTAGGGTTCATCTCTATTGAATAAATTAAAACCTAGCCACTAATCATCACCAATAAAAATAAATTTATAATCAAATTCATGAAAAGACAAGAGAAAAGAAAACTTAGGGAGATTATTGGAGGATGCACGGGTCCGGAGCATGTCTAAGCTATTCTTTCAAAACCGCCCCAGGAAACCCAAACAAAGGCTTTCAATCTTCTTTCGGAACATGAAATCCTAAACTAAACTACTGATCTAAATAGATTAAATGAAGTTTTTAGGAAGGATTTTTCTTTCCAAAATCGCCTCTCTCTGCCCCTTAAAAACCGTAAGTGAACATAGATTGAAAATTACATTGAAAGTCTAATACAAAGAGGCCAAAAAATTGCAGTTCAACTACTGTTGTGTGACTGGCCGGGTCCGATTGACCTTTTCAGATTACCCTCCGATTATTTCTTTGGTCAGGTGGCCAATTGTTGAAATTTTGGACCGCTTCTTTTTTTTCATCCGTGTTTGCTCTGTATGTTCTTGTTTCACTTTATTCTTTCTTCTAACTCATCCGAGACATACTTATAAACAAAAGACAAGAAATAGAGGATAAATATTCCATTCTACAAATAAAATACTTCAAAAATTGAAGATTAAGTACTGTATAAACGTATATAAAATGGAAATATCACCACAGTTCCCTAATTGATTAGAGAAGAATCTTTTCTCTCTTTAACTAAATTATGAATGATTCAAGGTGTTGGAGTGAACTAGATGTCTCTATTGGACCAAAAAACCGTAATTATCATCCCTAATAAATTACCAATTTCTAATGCTCAATTAATGCCTAGAATATTCTTCCTTTCTCAATTCCAAACAATCTATGAAACTACCAATTACGTGTAAAATTGATAACACAATCAAACAATTAAACAACAATCAACTTGTAATTCTAAAATTTAATCCATAAAAATCAAACCAAAGTTATCTAGGGTTCAACCCCATTCAGATACAAATAAACCTAGGTACTAATAATCCCAATTACTATATTAAAATTGATGAAATCCATAAGTAAATGAGAGTAAGAAATGTTAGGAGTTTATCGAAGATTCTTCACGATTCCGAAACTAGCCCAAACGATCCTCTCAAATCGCCATTTTCCGACTTTAAAAATTTGAATTGAACTCATTGAATCTTCTTCAAAACCCTTAGTCTAATCGACATATTATAAATTGAAAGGGAATTGTACGGTTTCTTGGGGAAATTCTAGGAAAAAAATTGCCCCTAAGTAACCTTACAAGAACATTAGGTCGGGATGCCAGGAAAAACCAAGAAAAAGTCTATTCAAAGAGTTGAAACAAAATAGAATTTAACTATTGCTGCCGTGACTTGCCTAACTGGGGTAGTTGTAGATTGCCAAGCTAGGCAAGCTACTGGAAAAAAATACTTGTGTTGGGATGGAACATGCCCGACAATGTAAGTCAATTTCCCTTCTTGAATCTTTTAGGACCCTAATGGGAGATTTAGTTGTTGGAGTCTCATAGGATGTGTAGATAGTTGCAAACTTTCTTTGTCAGTTATTGGTGACGGTAGAAAGGTGCGCAGCTTAAATCTCTTATCTTTCCAGAACATCTTTAATAAGATCCTTTAGAGTTTTATATCTCAAGTGATGATCATTTTACGAAAAGGTATCAAGCTAGAACGTCATGTGAGAAGATCTTTGTACTACCCTATGGATGACCAAATGAACTTCAGTTGACACAAATGTAAGATTTATGGAAACCTCATGAAGTCCTCTGTAGTATCCAAGAAGTACACTTCTTCAATTAAGGTCATTAAAGAGGTAAAAAAAAACCTACTGGAAGCAGCTTTGCTTGTCCATGGGAAGACTGTTTTGGGCAGCTTTGCATTTCTTCTCTTTCTTCGTCCGTTCTTGCTTCTTAAGTTCTCCTTTTGATTTGTTTTCACTCCAAACTCCCACAGGATGTACCTATAACAATAGAGAAGAATTTAAGGGTAATTAGTCTATTTTATTCATAAAATACTTCGAAAACCAAAAGATAAGCTATTTAAAAACAAGCATAAAATGGACTTATCATGAGTTGAGTTACAATATGCCCCCAGTATTTGTGTAGATGTACGCTGGGATTAATGATTAAGGATATAGCACATATATTTGTGTGTATCCACAAGATAATGCACAGCTAAATACACTGATTAAGCATCAACCTGACTGATAGGGATTTAACTACCTAAAGTGGTTCCCAAAGTTTCTCCTCCTTGTTCTCTTCTAGCAATAGTAACATTGCCATAAGAAGGTTAGGAAAAGAAACCAATGGCCCCAGCCAGGGAAGACCTATTGCTCGGAAGGAAGAGAAACTACAAGCTGCCTTCTTTGTAGAGCTTGTATCTCGTTTTGAAGCCTTGTCTTGAAGACTGTAGCCATTTGTTGAACGAGATTGTACATCATTTCCCTATACTCTCGTCAACATGTTGTTTGAAAGAGGTCAGAAATCTGAGAACTGATGGGGCAGTAGATCATGGAGATTGTTCATTTGGATCATTTAAACTTCCTCCCATGGATATTTTCTTATCAGACCATAATCACATTCAATGATAAACTGACTTGGTCCCACTGGGCATGCGGATTAAATATTGCACTAGGAATTCTAGTTAGGCCACAGTTCACCGAACCTTTACTTGAATAGAGTATGTAAAGTGCAAACCTAAAAATGTCTTGAATATCCTAGCTAAGGTCTTAATGGAGGAACTAGCTTAATGAGCTCTGTGACTCTTTAAGAGAAAAGGATTAGCCTTACGGGCTAAATTTTAAATAAACAAACTAGAATAAATGTAAGAAAAGTAATAAAGTTGTAAATGGGATGAATGAAAAGGAAAGGTTGACTTGTATCAAGCATTGAAAATATAACGGCTAAAAAATTAATATATTAGTGAATAGGCTGGATAGATATTAATTTATTGTGTTCGAAGTGGGATGTCCTTTGTCCTCAACTCGCCAACATCTTTTATAGTTGTTGTTACTTTCTATCTTTCTCAACACTCCTGACTTTTCTCTCCATGTTTTGGAGTGATCAGCAAGGTATGGGAAGTGAATTTGAGGCTGATTTGCTTGCAAGAATTTAGGCTTTCAATTCGGAAAAAAATTCTCTATTTTCAGCTTGTATGGTCGAGCTTCTCGAGACTCTTCTTGGACTGTAATCATGGAGATTCATTTTAGGGTTAGTATGTAATTATATTCCATAGAGGATTAATTTTCTAAGTTATATTAACCATAAAGGTCGGGGTGTTTTATAAGGAGTGAATGGAATTAGTGGCATATTTTTAAAAATAAAGAGATAGAGACACTAAGTCATTTATGTTAAACCTGTCATTCTCTTCTCTAGAATTCAAGCATAGCCGTCAGAGAGGTATAAGAAAGGAACAACTAGGCTTTCAATCAGAGTCACGGTTTTGGCAAATTAAGGTAAGTAATGACTAATTATCGACCTTTAAGACATGCTCTACATTCTTTTGATGCTCAATTTCACGAAAATAAATTATTTTGATGGAGTTTAAAGTTGATGAAATTTTTGTAACTTTTATGTCGTTTTCATGGTTCAATGACGATCGAAGCATGATTATGTGTGATTTACGTTCAACCGAATTTAATGGTGTAATTTTCTGTTTAGACGAAGTTTAAATATTCAAACAAAGTGATTGATTCTGTGGAACAAAATTCTTCTATCACTCAAAATGGTGAGCCGTGTAAATATTTACTTAAATGTTTCTGATGATTGTATAACGATAAATGTTGTTCTTATATGTTTTAATTGAAAAAATATGGCTGAATGATAAGAATTTAAACTTGATTTGGAAGGAAAAATTGAAAGTTTTTAAAGAAAGTTCTACTGTTCATGACCCAAAAATCTGGAATTTCAGTGCCATTTTTAACAAATTTCAAGTTTTTCCTAGAAGTTTCAAAAGGTTACAATTTTTCACCAAAAGTTAAAAGTTATTTAGCCAAAGACATAGATGTTTTCTGAAAATTTTAGAAAAACGATCCCTTTGTTTTGGTACGTTGTCCGTACGAGTTTCAAAAAATTTTTAAAGAACATTTACTAGAAATTACATTTTAATCCCAAAAATTTTAGAAATTATATTTTGGCACCAAAACTTATGATATCATGTTGTTCAGAATAGAATTTTCTGAAAAGTTTCAAAATGACCCCAAAGTATTTTGGACTTCCAAAACTAGTCCGAAATCATGATTATTTTACGAAGTAAAGATATTTTTGAATGATCATTCCGTAAGTAGCTAAGTGATTTTCCAAAACTTTCAACCTTACTTTCTGAAAACAATTTCTTTTGATTATTGGGTAGGGGGTAGCATTGCTTGCTGAATTGGAAGCTCATCCCTTCCACCCTCTTATTAAAAAGTAAGAATTTTAAGGAAGAGACCAAAAATTAGTAAACCAGTTCCCTTGAAGAAGCCTTAGTTATATTTAAAGTTTATGGTTTTTCCCTGGTAATCTTTTAGTTTTTTTTCCCCACAATGCAAAACGATGTAATAAGTTATGATTTTCTTTTGGTGAATTTTGTATCCTACATTATGGTTTTTATAGAGATGTTAGCGTTAAGTTATGATATGTAAGAGGCCTCGTGCTCTTGGTAAGGCCGTGTTACATCCTGCAGATTCCGAGCGTGACCTGGATGGTTTTTTTGCTCGCTCTGCAAAAGTCCTACAAGCTCGTATGCCTATAAAGCTTGGCGAGCTATTATCCCTACTAGCTTAAGCCCTCCTTGTTGTTAGCTAACTCAGCTCCCAAGTCGCAAAGATGAGCAAATTTCGAGTGTCATCAAAAATCAAAAACAAAAATTTTCTATATTTATTTCTTCTCCACTCCTAGGATGTTAAGTGATTTGATGAGGATTTCTAATATGAAGATAAGACCCATCTTAAAACTAATTTTCAAAGTGTAGTAGATGGAACATAAAATTATTTTTTTAATGAGTAAAAGTTTGCACTCAGGAGCATTGTGCAACTTAAGTAAATAATTGGGGTATTTTTGAGGGAATTTCCCTTTATCTTTTAGCGTTTAGGATTTATATGTAATTCCATAGGAATTATAATAAAAAAACTACTATAAAAACAGTGTAGTAGAGAGTATACTATAAAATGTTTACTAGATGATGCAGACTGAAAGCTTGTTGTTTTATTTTTTAAAAGAAATCAAATTGTCATATCTTTTGAAAAAGATTATAAATCTCAAGAATTTATTTAAATAGTCAATTTTTTAAGAATTATATTTTTTTTTAAATTAATTTTTAGTGTTTATAGTTCTTTTTTTTATTTCTCAGAGTTTTATGATATTTATTTATTTAGATATTTGTTTACAAATAATTCTTGCCTGCAAAATAATTAAAGCAAACAAAAGAAATCTAGTAACAAATAATATTTATAAAATTTAAAGCAGTTACAATCCTTGGAAATTCTCGCCGAGAGAATAAAGTCTGCTGATTCTTCTCCTTAAAAACTTGTCCCAAGGGTTTTGCAACTTGGTCTCGGAGTTACTGAAGAACTTCCTCTTTTACTTTGTCAAAGAAGAACTCGAAGAAATTTCTAGCCAGTCTTCCAACATGACCACTTGTTTAATTTTGATTGGTCGAAAATATTTGAACTCAAAAGAAATTCAAATAAAGTTTGGGCATTTTATTTGCAAGTTCTATATTCTTACAAATTGTCCCTTTGAGACTTGTTCACGGGCTTGGACCATATCTTGAGTGGACATGTATCAACATTAGATTAATTTGGGCTCATTTGTTTTGAACCTTTCCTTATCCGATGAGAATTGTTCATAGACTTGGACCGTATCTCAAGTGGACAAGTATCAACTTCAACCCAAAGCCTATATAATTCCTCCTTGGGCTAAGTCCAATTAACAGACAAATTTAATGACCCAATCAATATTGAAAAAACTAGACCAGACCGGTCAATTCGACCGGTTGAACTGGGAACAGATAGCCTGTCCGGTTTAGTTCATACTCAAAACCACTGCAACATTGACCAATCAAACTTGATCAAAATCAACCGATTCAACTAGTTCCACCGAGACCCAGTAAAACCCGGTTTGTGTGTGTTTTATTTAAAACCTAAAATCACCCATTACATTTCTTCTATTTCCTCATTCACTGCCTTCCGTCTTCACTACTTAAACAACCAAAAAAGGACCCAAAAATGTAATCAAGTTTTTAAGGAAAAGATAAAGTGGAAGAAGAAGGGAAAAGAAGTGAAGGTAGTTTGTAACTGCAAGAATTTGGTGGAAGCAATCTTTAGGACAGAGATATTATGTGATCAAAAACTTATGGTGGGAGAAGGGGGGAGTAGGTTGTAGAGAAAAGAAAATGGGGTAGAACAAGAAGAAGCTAAAGAAGTTGTAGAAACAAGAAAATGGGGGAGAAAGAGAAGAAGCTAAAAGGAAAACGTAAAACTGAGAGAGAGAGAGAGAGAGAGAGAGAGAGAGAGAGAGAGAGAGAGAGGTGGCTAGTATTGCTAGGTTAGAAGAGTAGTGGTTAGGTAGAAGGGTTTTGGGTGGGTTGATGGGTTTTCCCAAAAAAAACAATGATGGGTTGCTGAACTATGAGAATGAGAGTGTGTGGGCTTTTTTTCTTTTTCTTTTCTTTATTTTCTTTCTTGATGGAGCTTCCAATTAGTGGACTTTTTTTTTCTTTGAGGGAATATTTGAATTCTTTTTAAAAATTTAGTTACTAAAACTTATTTTATACATTTTTGGAATAAAAAAGTTTAAAACATTATTGAATTAGACAATTTAATTATATTTAGTGTTGGGAAAAGTCTAAGCTCTGATACCACTATTGAGTAGTTGCTCTGTGATCAGCCCTGTTACATTAACATAAAACCTCTACAGAAAACTGTTACAATAGCAAAAGAGTGAAAGAACAAGAAATTACTAATCTATTACAAAAAACCGGATGATGGAATTGGATAACAACTCTTAATCAAAGCTCTTCAAAAATGGATGTGAAGTCTGAAAAACAGACTTCCGTTTCTTCATTAAATAGCTGCAAAACAGATAAACAAAACAGGATGAGCCTGGCGAAAATCAGACGCCCGATTTTTGGCACAAGACAAAACCAGACTACCAAAACAAAAACTGGACGTCTGATTATGAAAAATGGATGCCAACACAAAAGAAAACTGATGATCGATTTTTGTTAAAGAAAGGAACAGAGATATTCGGATGATCAAAACAGATGAGAACAGGTTTTTCTATGTATGTCTAAATCTCGATCAAACCCTCAGCAATGGATGTGCCTCACACAACAACAATCTAATCTCTCACTTTCAATTCTCTTCTTCGCAAACTACCCAAGCTCGTGGTCAACTAGAAATGGTGACTAACGACGGCAGTGACAGAAAAATTCACAAAGAACAAACAGAAACAAGAATCTGCAGAGAATACGAAGAGAGAAAAGAAGAAGGCTTCACACAAAATAAACAGTCACGTATCATCTGTTAGCAACAAGAAAGGATAAGAGTATTTATAGAGTTTCTATAGTAGACTTATTCAAACAACAGAACAGTCATCTGGAAGGTTCATTCAATAATAGAACATCCTATTACCTGAAAGACCTTTTCAAAGAAGCAACAGCTAAGTCACCTGGGAATATTCAAGAAGATAGGGTTGTTTACCAGCCCGGCCTACCCGACATCTTGAATTAAACGTACACGTATCCTATTTGGGTTGTGAGCCTCAGTCCAACTCATCAAAGGGATTAAAGAACATGGGCTGAGAAGAGAAAATGTGTGAACACTGGCCCAATTAGCCTATAAGCTCCACCTTGAACACATTTTAGTAAACTTCTCAGCTGAAGCAATCAACTTGCATCAATATATAGAAGGTCTCTACACAAAACAAACTTGTCAGTTATCACCACTTTAGTGCCAAAATTAGCAGGATTATCTTTAGTACTAATTTTATCTATATTAACAATACTATTTGAAACCTTTTCACGAATGAAATGATACTTCATATCTATATGTTTAGCCCTTTCATGATAAATAGGATTTTTACATAAATAAAGACAACTCTGACTATCAGTAAATATGATAGCTTTAGAATGTAAAATATGCAGTTCAGATAAAGGCCCCTAAAGCCAAATGGCTTCTTTAATTGCTTCCAGGGTGGCAATATATTCATCTTCTATGGTCGAAAGGGCAACTACAAGTTGCAGCTATGATTTCCAAGAAACACAGTTACCTGCAACGGTAAAGAAATAAGAAGTGGTAGACTTTCTACTTCTCTATCACCTGCAAAATCAGAGTCAACATAACCAACCAACTCAAAATGTTCAAACCAGTTATGATAATGCAAGCCTCTATCAAGTGTCCCATTAATGTACCTCAATAGCCAAAAAGAGCGGCCCAATGATCGCTACCTAGATTAGACATAAAACGGCTTAAAATGCTTAAGGAAAAAGCAATATCAGGACGGATGGAAATCATGGAATACATTACAGATCCTATAGCCATTCCATAAGGGACGTTGGCCATATATTTCTTCTAATTTTTAGTTTTGGGAAAGGTTTTAGAATAAAACTGAAAATGGCTTGCAACCAGGGTACAAACAGACTTACACAAATTCATAGAAAATTTTGCAACAATTTTCTACAAGAAAGACTTCTGGGATATAAACAAAGAATAGTCAGCTCTAACCCTATCAATGTTCATGCCTAGAATTCTACATGCAGATCCAGGAACCTTCATCTCAAACTTTGATTTCAACAAAGATTTCAAATGCAAAATCTTATATATATATATGCTTGCAGGCAATAAGTATATCATCCACAGAAAGAAGCAAATAGATGGCATTATCAACAGTATCACCAGAAAAATATTAGCAACTATCATAATTACTTTTAACAAAACCAATTTTAAGCATAAAAGAGTCAAACCTTTTATACCACTGTCTAGATGATTGTTTAAGCCCATACAAGGACTTTTTCAACAGACAAGCCATATGCTCCTTACCTTTCACCTCAAAACCAGGTAGTTGGCGCATGTAAATGGTTTCATCAAGTTCACCATGCAAAAAGGTAGTTTTAACATCCAACTGTTCAAACTCAAGATCAAAGAAGGTAACAACAGCAAGCATAATTCTGATAGTTTTATACTTAACAAATGGAGAAAAATCTCATTGAAATCAATACCTTCAACTTGAGAAAAACCTTTTGCAACCAATCTTTCCTTGAACCTTGGAGGTTCATTAACAGATTCAGGTTCTTTAACTTTGAAAATTCATTTACAAACAATCAATTTTTGTTTAGGTTGTTTAGGCACAAGCACCCAAGTTTTGTTCTTATGTGAAGAAGATATTTCTTCACCCATAGCATATATCCACAAAGAGCAATTAGGACTCTTTAAAATATCAGAAAAGCAAACAAGTTCTTTCTCTTCAACAAAAGATGCAGCATCAAAAGCATAAGAGACAATGTATGAATATCCATACCGAGGAGGTTTCCTTGTCTCTCTACTAACCCTATCCCTCGATAGTTTGTAACCTCTAAGGGCTTGTACTTGTACTTCTGGATGATCCTCATCATCATCAGAATTATTTAAAATTGGATCATCGGGTTCAGGGACACTAGACTCCTCATTAGTTTCTGGTTCTAGCTCGGGTTCTAGTGCGTTCTCATGACAAGGTTCGGAGGTGACCTCCACCTCCACAAGAATGTTCTCAACTACGGGTGTACCAGAAGAACTCTCGGGTTTTGTTTCAGTTGAAAGACAGGGCATGTCAAGCTCGTTAAAGACTACGTCTCTACTCACGACTACCCTTAAACCTGGTTCACCTTTAAGCCCCACTTTGTAACCCTTCACCCCACTAAGATGGCCTATAAACCCTTCCTTTTTAGACTTAGGGTCTAACTTCCCTTCCTTTTGATGTACAAAAGCAGCACAACCAAACACTCTAAGGTTAGAAAATTTTGGTGGTTCGTCTGACCACAATTCTATGGGAGTCCTAAAGTTTATGCCCATGGAAGGAGACTTATTTATACGGTAAACTGCTGTACTAACAACACCCCCCCAAAAATGGTTTAGGAACCCCAAATGATACCAAACAACACCTAACTTTATCAATAATGGTTCAGTTCATCCTCCCAGCTACCCCGTTTTGTTGTGGGTTGTCCTAACAGTTCTATGATGAACAATGCCATGCAAAGCACACAAATCATGAAACTTTTTGTTACAAAATTCCAAACCGTTATCTGTTCTTAAAACCTTTAGCTTATTTCCAGTTCGATTTTTGGCAAAACGTTTCCATCCATTAAACTTTTGAAAAGTTTGATCTTTGATTTTCAAAAGAAACACCCAAACACACCGAGAAAAACCATCAACAATAGAAAGGAAATAAAGATTATCACCAAAAATGGGTACATTTTCAGGACCACAAAGATCACAGTGCACATAATCAAGAACAGCAGTGGATTTGTGTGTACCCTAGAAAAACTGAGTTTATATTGTTTGCTAAGCACACAATGATCACAAAAATCTAAAGAAGTGATTTCATCACCGTTCAAAAGATTTTGTTTGTGTAAGTAATTCAAACCTTTTTTACTAATGTGGCCAATCCGAAGATGCCACAACATGGTTTCATCAGAAACATATTTAGAAAATAATGCAGATGATTCACAAACAGTTTTACCAAGTAAGGTGTACAAACTATCTTTCTTAAAACCTATAAGCATGACTAGATATCCTTTACAAACAGGTAAAATCCCATTTTTTGATTTATAAGAATAGCCTATTGAGTAACAAAAACGAAGGGAGATTAAATTCCGTCTAAGGTCACGTACATACCTTACCTCAGTCAGTTTCCTAGCCATACTTGATAGCAGATTTCACATTTTGAAGCCAGAGAGTTGTTCCTTTAAATAGATTTCTTTTGATAAAACTTTCTCAAGTAAAGCTTTTCAAGTTTTGTCCAAATTTCATAAGCATTGTCTGTTTGATTTATTTCTCTTAAAACATTATCTGTCAAATGTAAGGTGAGACAGCTATGTGCATTATCATTTTTCTACGCCATGTTTCAAGTTTTGGAACAGACATGTTAAACAGTGGCAATTAAGAGTAATGTGCAAAAAATAAAATATACAATACAGCTAGAAAAATAGGCAATATGCAGATAATAAACTCACAATAGATCAATTAGATAGTAAAGGCTGAGCAACAGCCAAAAAATAGATGATCAACAGAGAAACAATATAGATAATCACAGGCTGAGCAACAGCCCCCAAACAGACAAAACAAAAATCTCAACGATCACGGACAATAAAAAATTTTCGCAATTGAATAAGAAAAAGAACACCAACTCACAGATACTTGAAGTCTCAACCGGACTTAAGCCAGGCTTGGGTTTTGGTTTTTCAGAAAAAAATAGAAATCACAAAAAATTAGTCCGTAATCAGAGGTACAAGCAGCAGAATATGCATATATCAAAAATAAACTTTAAAAGAAAGGAAAGTAAAAATAGTAATAGTGACCTGTGTCAGATTCACGGAACTCAATAGTTCCCGTGAGTTTGGAAAGTAACTTGGGAGGTTTCGGATAACGTCTGCATCGCTGGTGGAATGTAACAGATACAAGACACCAAAAAGATCGAATTTCTTTATGGCTCTGATATCACTGTTGGGAAGAGCCTAAGCTCTGATATCACTATTAAGAATAGTTGCTCTAGTGATCAGCCCTTACATTAACATAAAACCTCTACAGAAAACTATAACGTCGATTTTTGCCACAAGATAAAACTGGACGATCGAAACTAAAACTGGACGTCCGGTTATGAAAAACGTACGCCAACACAGAAGAAAACAGATCACCGATTTCTGTGAAAGAAGGGAACAGAGATATTCGGACAATCAAAACGGATGAGATGTACGTCTGAATCTCGATCAAACCCTCAACAATAGATGAGCCTCACACAACAACGATCTAATCTCTCACTTTCAGTTCTCTCCTTCACAAACTATCCAAGCTCGTGGTCAACTAGAAACGGTGACAAACGACGGCAGTAAAAGAAGAATTCACAGAAAACAAACAGAAACAAGAATCTGCGGAGAAGAAGAAGTGAGAAAAGAAGAAGGCTTTACACAAAATAAACAGTCACATTTCTAAGGTACACTTATTCATACAACAGAACAGTCATCTGGAAGGATCGTTCAATAGGAGAACATCCTGTTACCTGGAAGACCTTTTCAAAGAAGCAACAGCCAAGTCACCTGGAAGACTCAAGAAAATTGGGTTGTTTATCAGCCCGGCCTGCCCGATATCTTGAATTAATCATACACTATCCTTGAGAAGAGAAAATGTGTGAACACTAGTCCAATTGGCCTACATTTAACCTTAATTTATGTATAATATATATATGAATTATTAATAGATATTTATAATTTTTATATATTTATAATGTTTTTAGATTTGATTACTGATTAGATCAGTTAAATCAATAGTTTGAGGAATTTAATCTCTGATTTGATTTTTTAAACATTGGACCCAATTACAAATATTTGGTAATTTGAGAAGTCAAAGAGGACTCTTGATATGAATCAAGTTCGGAATTTAAACATATCTTGAAATATATGTCGACGAATGTGTTTTATTCATAAATTGCTAAACAACAAATTGACTTAACTAGGAATTTCTAATCGAGATATGGCAGCCACCATGGACGATCCTTATCTTCATGTTAATATAGAACTCTTTGAATCATTTTTAATTTCCTAATTGGAGTGGACTCCAATTACCGAAACCTGCATAATTCTTTTAAGTTTCAATATTTTGCATGAGGTTGGCTTCTGATGTCTTCTTGAATAAGTATTGCATGAGGATAAGAGTCCTATTCCACTTTCATTGGATAAAGAGAAAAATTGAATTTGTTTATCACAAATTTTGAAACAAAAATTCTACTGTACCGGGGATATTTTGGAGAGGTACACTGTCATAGAATTTGAATTCCATTCTACCACAAACCTTAGCACATTTAGATAAACTCCAATTTGCAGAGAGGTATGCTTTTAAATTATTTTCCAGCTCAGATTACTCTAAGCAAGCTTACTGATCGAAATAGAAAGAGGTCAATTTGGTCTCCATCTCATATCATCCACAAGCCTATTATAATTCAGCTCTTCAATTACCCTTTTATTTTATTTAGGAAGGAGGTCTCTTCTTATCAGACTTTAAAAGTCAAATTCAAAACTCACTGCAACTCTTATTCTTCCATGATAAGGATGATTATTCATCTTGGAATCCAAGACTGAGCTTGAATCAAATCTCACAGTTCACTAGATAAACTCCTGATGTATTCTTCCTAGTCTCCCAAATAATATTTCTTCAAAGTCTTTATATCACAAACTACTTCGGCATATATTTTGTTTTCTCCGTCAATTTGGGAGAAGCCGGGAACAAGAGAGACACGGGATTTTTTAGCGACTTTTTGAAGACTTTAAGTAAGTCTAGCAATATCCCTTGTGTAATACCCTTTACACATCTTATTTGCATGTGATGAAAGTAATTCACCTTTTTACTTTTGCGGCTTGTTTTTTTAAGACCAATTTGGCAAAACTTCTGCACTCACGTTGGCAACAATTTTTTTCAGTGATTTTCCCCCCTTTTTTTTTTCCATCTTTTCTGCATTAATGTATCGCCACGGAAAGTTTCAACTCTCTAAAGGTATGATATCTTTTTTTTTAATACTTTTTTGCCGTGACTTTTTATTATACCTTTAACTTCTTTGTTTCATTCTAATAGACATGTCCTTTGTTTAGCCATCTGTTATTCATATTTCTAACACAAATTGTTGGTATGACCATTTACTACACTGTTGCACGTCTATAGTTGACCAAGAAAACACATGCTTCTCAAAATCAACATTGGAATATACGTGTCTTTTGACAAACTCAAATTTTATTCCCAAATTAGTTTTGTTTATTCCCTTACTTGATGTACACTTGATTTCCTCACTTATGAGACTGGACTTTTATTAACACATTGGATACGATTCATCTACTGTGTAAGTGAAGCACCCAACAACTTTCAGTGCTAAGAAAAAAACTTGTTGAAATATCCAATATATTTTCTCGAACAAAATATGCTGCTCTTCTCACTATATTTTCTTTAACAGACTCCCCTTCTTTGCTTGCAATAAATATCACATAATCAAGCTTTGATTGGAGTTCAAGATCAAAAAACTTTTCTCCAACATAACTTTCTGCTCTGCTCGCATATCATCAATAATGGACTTCTCTAAACTTTTCACCACACCACAAGCTTCTCGATTTCACATTCCCTTTTATCTCGGCTCTCATCATTTTTTTTAAAAACAATCCCCAATGGCTTGGAACTTCACAGTAAACTAACCTTTTTTTTTCGGAATAGCTGTCTTTGACCTTTGCCTTTTCATGCTTTGGATGGTTTTTTTTCAATCCCCAACCACTTGGATTAGAAATTGTTTCTATACCAATTGATTTCATGGGTTGAACGGGCATTGGAACGCCATAAATTGTACCAGCTACGAAATATAACGCCCGGTAAAAATCGATATTGTGCCAAGATTAAGGTCCTTTGCCAGTGTTAAAACCAAAAGTATAGGAATATGTGTGCCCATGTTCCTGATTGCACTATCTGAGAGATGGATCAAACGCAGTAGATTTTTTCTTTTTCTGGTTGCAAAATCCGCAAGCTCACACCCACATGAAGTCATCATCCCTCAATCTGATTCTTGAAAAATAACATTGTTGATTGTTGAGAAGAGTTACACTAGTGATTAGTCGTTTTACATAAACAAACCTCTACAAACTATTACAAAGTAGTAGAAGAACAGAAAAGTGTTTACTGTGTCCGAAAAACCGATTCTTCTTTCAATCAAACTTACCTACAAAATAGATAAAGAAAACCGGATTAAGCTGGCAAAAATCGGACGTCTGATTTTTGTGGACGACCGATACACAAAATCGGACGTCCAAATTTTTTATCAAACCTTCAGAACAATGGTTGCGCCTCACACAATAACAATCTAATCTCAAATAGGCAGTAACAGAGAGAAGAAGAAGAGAGAAAAACGAAGATACAGGGTTATTGGTCATCTCATCTATTTATAGAGACAGTTATTTGGAAGGATCGTTTGAAACAGAACAGCCAAATACTAGGAAGACGGCCAAACTTGGCCAAATACTAGGAAGACTCAACTGGCCAAACTTGTTAGTTGTCACAATTTTAACATCAAAATCAGCAGGATTATTTTTAGTACAAATTTTGTCGATATTAACAATACCATTTGAAACCTTTTCACGAATGAAATGATACTTGCAAGAGGGTATAGCTATTTTATAAGGGATGTTGGCCATATTTTTCTCTTACACAAATGCATAAAAATTTTTGAAACAATTTTCTACAAGGTCTTTTGAGTTATAAATAAAGAACGATCAATTCTAACCCATCAATGTACACGCTTAAAATTCTAGAGGCAAATTCCAGATCCTTCATGTTAAACTCTAATTTCAACAAATATTTCAAGTGAATATTCTTATCTATATGCGCAGGCAATAAGTATATCATTAACATAAAGAAGTAAATTAGATGTCATTATCAACAGTATCACTAGAAAAATATAAGTAACTATTATAATTACTTTTAACAAAACTAGTTTTAAGCATAAAAAAGTCATTACTTTTAACAAAACTAGTTTTAAGCATAAAAAAGTCAAACCTTTTGTACCACTGTTTAGGTTTTCAATAGACAAGCCATATGCTCCTTACCTTTCACGTGGTTGGCATATGTAAACGGTTTTATCAACGGTTTTATCAAGTTCACTATGCAAAAAGACAGTTTTACTGTTTAAGTTCAAGATCAAACAAGGCAACAATAGCAAGTATAATTCTATATTTAACAACAGGAGAAAAAATCTCATTAAAATTAATACTTTCAATTTCAGAAAAACCTTTTACAAACAATCTAGCCTGGAACTTTGGAGGTTCATTAACAAATTCAAGTTCTTTAACTTTGGAAATCCATTTTTGTTTAGGTGGTTTAGGCACAAGCACCTAAGTTTTCTTCTTTTGCACATTTCTTTATTCATAGCACACATCTACAAAGAGCGATTAGGACTCTTTAAAACTTCAGAAAGACAAACAAGTTCTTTCTCTTCAACAAAAGATGCAACAGCAACAGCATAAAAAACGATGTATGAAAAACCATACCTAGAAGGTTCCCTTGACAGCCTTCTAACCCTATTCCCTCGATAGTTTGTAATCTCTAAGGGCTTGTGTTTCTGGATGATCCTCCTCATCATCAGAATTAACTAGTTCAAGTTCATCGGGTTCTTGAACACTAGTTGGGTTACCAGACTCCTCATTAGGTTATAGTGTTTCGGGTTCCAGTGTGTGCTCTTGAAAGGTTCGGAGGTGTCCTCCACCTTCACAGGATTGTTTTCAACTATGGGTATACAGATAGAACTCTCGGGTTTGGTTTCAGTTCTAAGACATGGTATGTCTAGTTCGTTAAAGACTACGTCTCTACTCACAACTACCCTCATACCCGGTATATCTTTCAGCCACACTCTGTAACCCTTTACTGCACTAAGATAAACTATAAACACTCACTTCTTAGACATAGGGTCTAACTTCCCTTCCCTCTGATGTGCAAATACAGCACATCCAAACACTCTATGGTTGGAAAGGTTTGTGGTCCAGTTCACAATTCTATGGGAATTTTGAAGTTTATAGCAGTAGAAGGAGACCTATTTATAAGGTAAAATGGCTATACTAACAGCCTCTCCCCAAAAAGATTTAGGAACCCCTGATGATATCAACAGAGACCTAACTTATCCATAATAGTTCGGTTCATCCTTTCAGCTATCCCATTTTGTTGTGGGTTGTGTCTAACGATTCTATGATACACAATACCATGCAAAGCAAATAAATCATGAAATCTTTTGTTACAAAATTTCAAACCGTTATTTGTTCCGAAAACCTTTAGTTTATTTCTGGTTTGATTTTTGGCAAAACATTTCCATTCATTAAACTTTTGAAAAGTTTGATCTTTGATTTTCAAAAGAAACACCTATACATGCAGAGAAAAATTATCAACAATAGAATGGAAATAAATATTGTCACCAAAAGTGGGTATCTTTTCAAGACCCCAAAGATCACAGTGCACATAATCAAGAACAGTGGATTTATGTTTGCCCCTGGGTTTTTGTTGTTTGCCAAGAACAAAATCATCACAAAAATCTAAAGAAATGATTTCATAACCGGTTAAAAGATTTTGTTTGTGTAAAAACTGCAAACCTTTTTCACTAATGTGGCTAATCCGCCGATGCTACAACATAGTCTTTTCAGGAACATTTTTAGAAAATAATGTAGATGATTCACAAACAGTTTTTCCAAGTAAGATGTACAGACCGTTTTTCTTATAACCTTAAGCATGACTAGAGATCATTTACAAACACGTAAAATCTAATTTTCATATTTATAAGAATACCTATTTGTGTCAAAAACACCGAGGGAGATTAAGTTCCGCCTAAGATCAGGCACATACCTCACCTCGGTCAATTTTCTAGTCATATCATCATGCATTTTGATAAAAACATTTCCAATTTCCTTGACATCACAAACCTGATTGTTTCCCATAAAATCTTTTCCATGATCAAGGGGTTTAAAATCAGAAAATCAATGCTTGTTGGGTATCATATGAAAAGTGCAACCAGAATCAAGAATCCACTTATCAAAGGTAGCTGGGGAGGGGGAAAAACATAAAACTTTAGAAAGCATAGATTACCATCTAGTTCAAAATCGTGTGTTTTGTCAGTTTTATCTTTCCCATTATCTTGTTTATGCAATTTGTCATCTTTGATTCATTTAAAACATTTGTTTTTCATATGATCATCTTTGCCAACACTTCACTCTATTCTTATCTCAAGATTTAGACCTCCCTTTATTTTGGAGTGGTGACTTGAAGGTTCTCTCCGGTCAACCCTCCCTTGTACGAAAAGGTTCTCTTCGTTTGTTTTATATTATTTTCGTAAATCTAAATCTTTTCATTTTTCACATCAGAAAGAGTCAAGTTATCTCTATCATACTTGATAGCAGATTTCACATCATTAAATGACTCAGGCAAAACATTAAATAAAATAACAACAATGTTTTCATCAGAAATGTCTTCTCTAACATTTCGTAGTTCTGAAATAATTTTGTTTAAATCATCCATGTTTTCAAAAAGGGATTTTGACCCGCCCATTTTCAAGCTAAAGAGTTGTTCCTTTAAATAGATTTTGTTTGATAAAGACTTCCTCAAATAAAGTTTTTTAAGTTTTGTCCGATTTCATAAGCATTGTCTATTTTATTTATTACTCTTAAAACATTATCTTTCAAATGCAATGTGAGACAGCTATTGGCATCACCAAGTGTTTCAGTTAGTATTTCTCCTAAGATTTTGAATACTTTTCAAGAGTACAAATAGCGGTTGCAATTTTGTTTTGGACTAAAACAACTTTATTTTTTTGCGCCACGTTATAAAATCAGATTTGCCATCGAACTTGTCTGTTTCAAAACTTGAAACAGACATGTTAAACAGTGGCAAATAAGAGTAATGTGCAAAAAATAAAAGATTTTAAGAAAAAGTTTTGTCACAAAAATAGCCCGGAAAATAATGCAGCTAGAAAAACAAGCAATATGCAGATAATAAATTCACACTAGATCAATCAGATAGCAAAGGCTGAGCAACAGCCAAAAAACAGATGATCAACAGAGAAACAATATAAATAATCACAGGCTGAGCAACAGCCCCCAATCAGGCAATAAAACAATCTCAATGATCACAGACAATAAAGAAAAATTTTTGCAATCAAATAAGAAAAACACCAAGGTATAGATACTTGGAGTCTCAATAGGACTCAAGCCAGGCATGGGTGGTTTTTCAAAGAAAAACAGAAATCACAAAAAATGTGCTCCGTAATCAGAGATATATAAACAGCAAAATATATATCCGGACAATAAACTTTTAAACGAAAGGAAAGCGAAAATAGTAATAGTGACCTGTACCAGATTCACGGAGTTCCTGTTAATCTGGAAAGCAATCTAGAAGGTTTCGGATGACGTCTGCATCGCCGGTGGAATAAAACAGACACCAGATACTAGAAAGATCAAATCTCCTTCTGGCTCTTATACCACTATTTAGAAGAGCTACACTGGTGATCAACCCTGTCAGATAAACAAACCTCTACAAACTATTATAAAGCAGCAAAAGTATAGAATATGTAAATTCTAATCTATTACAAATAACCGAATAATGGAACCGAATAACAACACTTAAAATGGCCCTTCAAAATCGGATGAGGTGTCCGAAAAATGGACATACGGATTCTTCAATCAAACGTACCTGGAAAATAGATAAAGAAAATTGGACGTTCAATTTTTGCCACAACAAATAGAATTGGATGACCGATACACAAAATTGGACGTCTGTTTTCAAAACCGAACGACCAACACATAAAAATTGGATGACCGATTTCTGTCTAAAATAGGAAACAGAGATATTCAAATGCCAAAGACAGACGAGGAAGAGCTAAACTGGACGACCAGTTTTGCTGTATAATTTTTTATTCTCGATCAAACCCTCAAAACAATGGATGAGCCTCACAACATAACAATCTAATCTCTCACTCTTGGTTCTCTCCTTTACAAGCCACCCAAACACTCAGTCAACCAAGAATGGCGACTAATGGTGGCAGCAACAGAAGAATTCACAGAGAACAGGCACTGACAGAGAAATAAGAAACTGCAAGAAGAAGAGAAAAAAACATAAACTTCATACAGAGTTATTGTTCACCTCATCTGTCTGCAATAGGAAGGATAAGAGCATTTATAGAGTTCCTAAGGTAGACTCATTCAAAACAGAACAGTCATCTGGAAGGACCGTTCAAAACAGAACAGCCAAGCACCTAGAAGACTTTCAAAAGATCAACAGCCAGTCACTTGGGAAATACACAAGAAGATTGGGTTGTTTACCAGCCCGACTTACCCGGTATCTTGGATTAAAAATAAACTCATCCTATTTAGGTTGTGAGGCTCAATCAACACATCATAGGGTATAAGAACATGAGCTGAAAAAAAAAAAGAAAAAAATGTGTGAACAAAGGCCTAACTGGCCTACAAGTTGTACCTTGAATACATTTTTGTCAACTTTTCAACTAATACAATCAGCCTACATCAATATGTAGAAGGTCCCTATACAGAGCAAACTTGTCAGTTGTCACAATTTTAATATCAAAATCAGCAGCATTATCTTTAGTATGAATTTTGTCTATGTTAACAATACCATTTGAAACCTTTGCACGAATGAAATGATACTTAACATCTATATTTTAAGTACTTTAATGATAAATAGGATTTTTACACAAATGAATACAACTCTGACTATCAATAAAGAAAAGACTTCAATTTCAAGCATGTACTGTACTTAGCTTCGTGGGCTGTACTTCAATTTTAATTCTTTGGTGGACTCAACTTCGTGGGTCGGGCTTCAATTTTAGCCTGTGGTAGACTTGACTTCATGGGCCAAGCTTCAATTTCAAGTCTGTGGTGAACTTCGCTTTATGGAGAACATTGGCGGACCTCTTCAGAGAGACTTTGGCGGACCTATTGGATATTTTGGCGAACCTTTTTGTGGAGAACTTGGCAGACGTTTTGGAGATTTTGCAAACCCCTTAGAAAACATGGCAGACCTTTTCGTGGAAAACTTGGCCGACAACTTAGAGAACTTGGTTGACCTCTTCATGAAGACTTTGGCAAACCCCTTGGAGATTTTGGTGGACCTCTTTTTGAAGACGTTTGGCCGACCTCTTCGTGGAAAGCTTGGCAGACCTTTTGGAGATTTTACTAGACCTCTTCGTGGAGAACTTCAACATTTCAAAGGGCTAATCCTTACTTGGTAACTAGAATTTTACTAAGATATTTTATTTTATTTTATTGATTTCTTGCATGAATTTTCCTTTTTTTTTTAATTTTTCTATAATGTAGATTAAAGATTACGATAAGCCACATCAACATATTTTCATCTCTCTTACTCGAAGAGGATCTTGCACAAGGCCTTCGTCTTTTGAAGTTTATCGCGCATTGAGTAAGCTCCTCTTGAAGTAAATTCTCATCTTATTCAATGGTCTTCGTATTTTACACAGGAGGTGGTTGACCTTAATTTGTCCAAATCGACTCAAGAGTATAACTATTGATGTCTTAGACTCATGACAACGAGTCAAGTTCCAACAAGTTCTACCTTCCCTTTGCTCGTTGCAACGCTAACAAGGCTTATCGGAATGCTCCTTCTTTCAACTTTGGCGAAACTTCTCACACAACAAACTATTAGGAGCGGTTAGAAGATATTCTTGCAAAGTACAAGGACTAGCTTTCCAATTCAAGAATTTACGATGCTCTTCATGTTTCCTTGTTCACTTACGACTGTTGTGGCAGTGTGATGCGCACCTTTTGTAAACTTTTGTGTCCATTCATGAATACAATTCATACTTCTCAAGGAGAAATATCTATTTCACTTTGGGACTTACGATCTCTTGACAATTTTCTAATCGATGGAGCTTTCTTTGACGTAGTTGTTCCTTCTCCCAAAGAACTTTTTGGTGCAGATGATAATGGAATTCCTCCAATTGTAAATTCTTATTCTTTGCAGTCACCAGACTTGTTGGAGACGACCCACATAACGTTTCCTATGTAAATTGAATGTAATTTTGGCTCAAGGGCCAACAAGATATACATCTCTCCCTTTACGACAAAACAGGAAGAGGGCATCAAGAAAACCAAAGGCAACTTGCAATCCAACAACCATGGATCGGGAATTTCGCCCCTCGAAATATGTTGGAGCGAAGGAACCATTCATCACTCTTGATATCCTAGCGGCATTTCTCTCATGTTGGATCTGTAATTTCTTCTTCCTTGAAAAGAGATTGGTTACATCCGTGTAAGTGTGTTCAAAGTTGCAAGTTTGATGGCTCGTTTCCTAATCCAGAACCTTCTCCAGTTGTAGTTTGTTGCTTAGCAACTTTAGCTAATCCCCAATTGTTTGAGTCTTCAAGTTGTTTTGGAGCAGCTTGGCTCGTTTCTCTAGAATTTTCAAATCGATTCAGCAGTGGAACAATTGTCATATCTTGTTGCTAGCAATGTTTTGCAAGCCCTTCTACCAGTTTCATCAGATTTGTTTTTTGCTCTTCGACTGATAAAACGTCTATCAGGCATAGTTAAAGAGGTTGCAAATGAAGCCTCATAGTAGGATATTTTTTACTTCAGAGCCTGCGGAATAAACAAAGTAGAGTTATCATTCTCCTCCTCCTCCTCATTGTTTGAATCAGAGTCGACATCCAAGAGCGAGAGTCTTGTTAACACCACCTGAATATTTTCTTCCTCCCTCGTAGAAGAAGTGTTCTTAAAGATCGGATTTGTGTGTTTGAGAATAGGGTTGGCTATTTTCCTGCAAATTCTTTTCTGCAAGAGCTCTTGATGTACTTCTTGTGATCGTACCAGTATAGCCACCCCAGCAGATAAAGCCTTTGAATAAGTAGCTTTGAGGTGGTGTTGGTTGAAGCCATTGATGATGTTTGTTGTTCTTGAAGAGAAGAGATGAGCAGCAAAGATAGTCCCGTTGGGCGTGCTATAAATTTGTTTTCAAAGAATTCCTGACAGAAAAATAACTAAAGCAAACAAAAGAAATCTAGTAACAAATAATATTAATAAAATTTAAAGCGGTTACAATCCTTAGAAATTCTTTCGACGAGAGAATAAAGTTCGCTGATTATTCTCTTTGAAAACTCGTCCCGTGGACTTCGCAGCTTGATCTTGGAGTTGTTGAAGAACTTCCTCTTTTATTTGTCGAAGAAGAAATCGAAGAAATTTTTTTCCTTGAAATTGAAGGCTAGTCTTGCTTTGGAGGTTTCTAGAAATGGAGAATGCTTCAGAGCTTTAACACTTCTGCTTGATAGAATTCTTGTGTCCTTCCTTTAGCCTTGCCCTTCTATTTACTGGGAAATTTGAGAAGAATGAGACTTAATTTGGAAATTTGAATATTTATTTCAAATATTTATGAAATAAAATTTATAAATTGGAATTTATTTATTGGCCAACTCTTTTGCTTTGGGTGACGTGGCACGATCTCATTCGTTAAACCACTCCTTGAATTCTCATCGGCTAGAGTCTGCCAACATGGCCACTTGTTCAAATTATTTGAAGTAAAAAGAAATTCAAATAAATTTTGGTATTTTATTTGAATTTTTTATACTCTTACAGTATTAATTTGATGTATGGTAAAAAAATAGAAGTTGTTTTGATTTTGTAAATTAATTATATAAAAAAAAATAAGTTCACAAAGAATATAAATGAAATATTCTATTTCTCAATTTTTATTTAATTCAATTAAGCATTTCAAACTATCTCTTGATCTACCTACCGATTTACATATAACTGGCTATCCAAGTGCTGAGGGCATGATTGGTGAGCACCCAATGGATGCGGGCTCGAGAGGTGAGGGTGACGAGCATCTTCTTCCTTCTAATTAACTTTTATTGACTTATATTTTTATATTTTCAGATAGATACTAATTTATACTTTATGATATTGTGGTAGTTTTGATACTATTTTATGTTTTATGATGTTGTGGTAGTTTTCATATTATTTTCTGCTTTCTAATATTGTGGTAAGTTTTTGTGGATATAAATGGTACTTTAGGATATGTTTAATTGTAATTTTTGTTATATGAATGTGTTGTATGAATTTTTACTTATTTTCATGAGGGTTTTTGAATTTTGCAAATACACGATGATTTATATATATATATATATATAGTTGCAACCAATTATTGACCAAACAAGTCTCTCTAAAAGAAAAAAATGCTGTTGAATTCTACGACCACCTAATGAGCATATACATATATACATACATATATATACATACACATAACATATATACATACATATATATACTTATATATACATATACGTATATATACATATACGTATATATACATCACTGGTCCGAAGCACAGATACTAGGCCATGCAATAACTTCGAGTTTAACGGTGCAATTTTCACATGACCTTTAGAACCGTCATCCTGCTTAGATAAGACTAATACCGGGATCAATGCCTTAACACAGCCTTCACTCAACGGCTTTCAACAGGCTAGCCCTAGTCTTTCCATAAACAAGGCCAGTTCCAAGCTCATAACCCAAACTCAAAGGTATAGCATAGATTAGTATCTAAATCGGACAAATAAGGATATTAACAACATAATTAGCCAGATATATAGAAATCCATAGTTTAACATGAAAGAATTTAGCCTTCCATTCAATTAAATATGGAATACAAAAATATAAAAAGAGAATATGAAGAAGAGATTACCAGGGATAACTGGAAGAAACTTCAAACTTCTTATTTATTGCTATAATATTTTACAAAGGAAAGTAGTAGATACAAGAGAGCTAGAGAGATGAGGAAGAGAGTAGTTAAGAATAGTGTGTGGAAGCGTGTCCAACTTATGAAGAGTGAGCTTCCTTTTATAGGCAAGGAAGACGGACACCAACTACTCCTAAATTATTACACAAAAGGATTTGAAATCTGAATATTACTATTCCTATAATGGAATGACTATTACAACAGTCCTAGGAGGACAATAATTGAGGAAGATGTCAAAAGTGATAATGGTGCAAGCACATGTGTGTCGGCCACCAATTTACTTTATTGCTTTGCTGGCAGCATCTTCCATTTCCTGGATCATTTGATCAATCTTATCTGCATTCAGATCTTCTTCATCCATATCTTCAGGGTCTTGAGATTCCCCTGCTAAGCATTCTTCATCATTAGAGGAACTAGCAATAGAAATGCCAGTTTTGTCCTCTGGGAGCAAATTTTTGATGAGCTCCTTCTTTAATTCTTTCATATATGATTTAATCAAATCTGCTTTTGGGATAACATCCTTCTGCAATTTGATCATGGAAGATAATTGACTAAAAGGATTGGTATTTTTGAAATCTCCAGATTTCTTTTGTTGTTTATATGATTTCAATTTTCTTTGGATATCATCCAACAGATTCTGACCATGTATAACTTTAGTTTCAGGATCAACTTTTATTAATCTGTCCCAAAACCTACTATGAGTAGCACGTCTAAGACATGGCATATTATACTGGGTATAACCCACTTCAGGCGTCCATTTCCAAACCCATGGAATGGAAAATTCTATAAAGAAAAGCATTGAAGCTATGTCTTCAGAGTTAATATCTAAACTGATATAATCAGCAACTCTGGTGATATTTGAATCCATTCACCATATAAAGGTTTAAAAATATCAGGAAGTATAACTCCAGATGTACCATATTTAGTCCACCATGAGAAAAACCAATTTGATAAAGGATAGTTATAAACATTTCCACATATTTTTATTAACCAAGTATGCTTCTTGGTAGGATTTTCATAGAGGAATGCTTTATGAAATGCATCCACATAATCCCAATAATTATACTTGATGGAATATTTTGTATCAGGAATTATGAATTCCTTTTCTCGTAATGGAGAAGTTCCCCATTCTTCAATTGATATAATCTTTTTGATGGTAATTTTGCTAAAATTGAAAATGGTTCCAGTTTTAGCACCGCCAGGATAAAAATGTGTGATGTCACAATATGTGTTTTTTAACACATTTTCATAATATTGTCTCTGCTTGTATGACGTAGCTGTATATGATGCAACATCCATGTATCTGTTAATTAACATCCATGGATCATGTTTCCATTGAAGATCTTTATGTTCGAGATGACATATGATGTCTTTTTCTATATGAGTATAGTAAAGAGGAGTATGATCTTCTTCTTCTGCTGCAGTTATGACTTTAGCATAAGAGGTTTCACCTCCTTGTGCTTGTTTTTGAGCAAGATACTGCTTCTTGAATTCTGCATATAATACTTCTTCATTTTCCCGGTAAATTCGGAGCTATTAACTTCGATTACCATGTTGAATTATGACATTCTTATCTTTTGGGCCGTGAGGTATTACCTCCGCCACGACCACCACGGCCTCTAAATTGTCCTCGTCCCTCGCATGCCGCAAATATTCACGAGTCAAAAAATCGGGGAGATTATTATCTTGACCTTTCTTATAAATAATATCAAAATCAAAAGGGGGCTAAATGAGCTTGCCATCTAGCAAACATCCGTTTAGAAACATCATGTTTAAAATCTTTATGAAACATGAATTTAGTCGCTTGACAATCTGTCTTAATTATAAATTTTTGATTATATAAATCATCTTGAAATTTTAAAATACATTTGACAATAGCTAAGATTTCTTTAGCTACTCGTGGCATAATTTCTTTGACTATCGATCCCATTTACCGTAATGATATCCGACTAATTGTGATTTATTATTATTAGGGCAAATTTGGGTAAGTATTCCCCCATACCCTATATCTGAAGCATCAGTTTCAATAATCTTGTGCCATGTAGGATTGGTTAAAACCAAACAGGGTAAAGATTTAACTTTGGATTTAATTTTCTTGACAGTCTCAGTATGCTGAGAAGTCCAAGGCTTAGGTTTCTTTTTCAGTCTATCATATAAAATAGCTGTATCCATTGCAAGATTTTGATAATAAGGAGAAATATAATTTAGGCTCCCTAAAAATCTTTGTAATTGCATTTTATCCAGAATTTCATCTGGAAATTTTGAAGCAAATTCTATACTTCTGTTGATAGGAATGATATTACCCTTTTCAATATTATGACCTAAGAATCTAATATTGGTTTGAAATAAAACCATTTTAGGTTTAGATATGACTAAGCCATTTTGTATAGCTAATTTCTTAAAAATATCTAAATGTTCAAAATGTTGTTGAACAGTTTTAGAAAATACTAAGATATCATCTATGTAAACTATGATGAAGTCACTATATGGTATGAATATATCATTCATAATTTTCTGAAATTCAGAAGGGGCATTTTTGAGACCAAAAGGCATTACTTTCCATTCAAAGTGACCTATTGGTACATTGAAAAGTCGTTTTATATTGATCGACTTCAAACGAATTTGTATTTGCCAGTATCCTGATTTTAAATCAAATTTAGAGAATATTAAAGCTTCATAAAGTCTATCCAATAAGTCCTTTTTTATTAGGAATTGGATGACGAATCCATTTTAAAACTTTATTTAGAGGTTTATAATTTATGACCAATCTTGGGACTCCTCTTTCTAATTCAGCATTTTTATTAACATAAAATCCTATACATGACCAGGGTGAATTTGATTCCTTAATTAATTTCTTATGTAACAAAGAAGCAATTTCTTCTTTGCATAATTCTAAATATGTAGAATTCATCTGACAAGGTCTTGCCTTGGTAGGTATTTGACTTTCATCAAAATCATCAATGTAAGGAAGTTTAACTTCATGTTTTTTTCTATTCCAAAAAGCATTAGGATGATCATTGCAAATTTCTACAGAAATAGTATGCTGTAGATTTTTTATTTTATCCTGCAATTTAGGATTTTGCAATACTTCTTCAATAGTAGAAGAGTTTATTTCAAAATTTATAAAATTAATTTCATTTTGGTACGAAGCACAGATACTAGGCCATGCAATAACTTCGAGTTTAACGGTGCAATTTTTACATGACCTTTAGAACCGTCATCCTGCTTAGTTAAGACTAATACCGGGATCAATGCCTTAACACAGCCTTCACTCAACGGCTTTCAACAGGCTAGCCCTAGTCTTTCCATAAGCAAGGCCAGTTCCAAGCTCATAACCCAAACTCAAAGTTATGGAATAGATTAGTATCTAAATCGGACAAATAAGGATCTTAACAACATAATTAGCCAGATATATAGAAATCCATAGTTTAACATGAAAGAATTTAGCCTTCCATTCAATTAAATATGGAATACAAAAATATAAAAAGAGAATATGAAGAAGAGATTACCAGGGATAACTGGAAGAAACTTCAAACTTCTTATTTATTGCTATAATATTTTACAAAGGAAAGTAGTAGATACAAGAGAGCTAGGGAGATGAGGAAGAGAGTAGATAAGAGTAGTGTGTGGAAGCGTGTCCAACTTATGAAGAGTGAGCTTCCTTTTATAGGCAAGGAAGACGGACACCAACTACTCCTAAATTATTACACAAAAGGATTTGAAATCCGAATATTACTATTCCTATAATGGCATGACTATTACAACAGTCCTAGGAGGACATTAATTGAGGAAGATGTCAAAAGTGATATGTGTGTCGGCCACCTTGTTACTTTATTGCTTTGCTGGCAGCCTCTTCCATTTCCTGGACCATCTGGTCAATAGTATCTTCATTAAGATTGTCTTCATCCATATCTTCAGGGTCTTGAGATTCCCCTGCTAAGCATTCTTCATCATTAGAGGAACTAGCAATAGAAATGCCAGTTTTGTCCTCTGGGAGCAAATTTTTGATGAGCTCCTTCTTTAATTCTTTCATATATAATTTAATCAAATCTGCTTTCGGGATAACATCCTTCTGCAATTTGATCATGGAAGATAATTGACTAAAAGGATTGGTATTTTTGAAATCTCCAGATTCCTTTTGTTGTTTGTATGACTTAATTTTTCTTTGGATATCATCCAACAGATTTTGACCATGTATAACTTTAGTTTCAGGATCAATTTTTATTAATCTGTCCGAAAACCTACTATGAGTAGCACGTCTAAGACATGGCATATTATACTGGGTATAACCCACTTCAGGCGTCCATTTCCAAACCCATGGAATGGAAAATTCTATAAAGAAAAGCATTGAAGCTATGTCTTCTGAATTAATCTCGAGACTGATATAATCAGCAACTCTGGGGCATATTTGAATCCATTCACCATATAAAGGTTTAAAAATATCAGGAAGTATGACTCCAGATGTACCATATTTAGTCCACCATGAGAAAAACCAATTTGGTAAAGGATGGTTATAAACATTGCCACATATTTTTATTAACCAAGTATGCTTCTTGGTAGGATTTTCATAGAGGAATGCTTTATGAAATGCATCCACATAATCCCAATAATTATACTTGATGGAATATTTTGTATCAGGAATTATAAATTCCTTTTCTCGTAATGGAGAAGTTCCCCATTCTTCAATTGATATAATCTTTTTTATGGTAATTTTGCTAAAATTGAAAATGGTTCCAGTTTTAGCACCGCCAGGATAAAAATGTGTGATGTCACAATATGTGTTTTTTAACACATTTTCATAATATTGTCTCTGCTTGTATGACGTAGTTGTATATGATGCAACATCCATGTATCTGTTAATTAACATCCATGGATCATGTTTCCATTGAAGGTCTTTATGTTCAAGATGACATATGATGTCTTTCTCTTTATGAGTATAGTAAAGAGGAGTATGATCTTCTTCTTCTGCTGCAGTTATGACTTTAGCATAAGAGGTTTCACCTCCTTGTGCTTGTTTTTGAGCAAGATACTGCTTCTTGAATTCTGCATATAATACTTCATTTTCTGGTAAATTCAGAGCTATTAACTTCTGATTACCATGTTGAATTATGACATTCTTATCTTTTGGCTGTGAGGTATTACCTCTGCCACGACCACCACGGCCTCTAAATTGTCCTCGTCCCTGCATGCTGCAAATATTCACGAGTCAAAAAATCAGGGAGATTATTATCTTGACCTTTCTTATAAATAATATCAAAATCAAAAGGGGCTAAATGAGCTTGCCATCTAGCAAACATCTGTTTAGAAACATCATGTTTAAAATCTTTATGAAACATGAATTTAGCTGCTTGACAATCTGTCTTAATTATAAATTTTTGATTATATAAATCATCTTGAAATTTTAAAATACATTTGACAATATCTAAGATTTCTTTAGCTACTGTGGCATAATTTCTTTGACTATCAGTCCATTTACCAGAATGATATCTGACTAATTGTGATTTATTATTATTAGGGCAAATTTGGGTAAGTATTCCCCCATACCCTATATCTGAAGCATCAGTTTCAATAATCTTGTGCCATGTAGGATTGGCTAAAACCAAACAATGTAGAGTTTTAACTTTGGATTTAATTTTCTTGACTTTCTCAGTATGCTGAGAAGTCCAAGGCTTCGGTTTCTTTTTCAGTCTATCATATAAAATAGCTGTATCCATTGCAAGATTTTGATAATAAGGAGAAATATAATTTAGGCTCCCTAAAAATCTTTGTAATTGCGTTTTATCCAGAATTTCATCTGGAAATTTTGAAGCAAATTCTATACTTCTGTTGATAGGAATGATATTACCCTTTTCAATATTATGACCTAAGAATCTAATATTGGTTTGAAATAAAACCATTTTAGGTTTAGATATGACTAAGCCATTTTGTATAACTAATTTCTTAAAAATATCTAAATGTTCAAAATGTTGTTGAACAGTTTTAGAAAATACTAAGATATCATCTATGTAAACTATGATGAAGTCACTATATGGTATGAATATATCATTCATAATCTTCTGAAATTCAGAAGGGGCATTTTTTAAGCCAAAAGGCATCACTTTCCATTCAAAGTGACCTATAGGTACATTGAAAGCTGTTTTATATTGATCAGCTTCAGCAATTTGTATTTGCCAGTATCCTGATTTTAAATCAAATTTAGAGAATATTAAAGTGTCATAAAGTCTATCCAATAAATCCTTTTTATTAGGAATTGGATGACGAATCCATTTTAACACTTTATTTAGAGGTTTATAATTTATGACCAATCTTGGGACTCCTCTTTCTAATTCAGCATTTTTATTAACATAAAATCCTGTACATGACCAGGGTGAATTTGATTCCTTAATTAATTTCTTATGTAACAAAGAAGCAATTTCTTCTTTGCATAATTCTAAATATGTAGAATTCATCTGACAAGGTCTTGCCTTGGTAGGTATTTGACTTTCATCAAAATCATCAATGTAAGGATGTTTAACTTCATGTTTTTTTCTATTCCAAAAAGCATTAGGATGATCGTTACAAATTTCTACAGAGATATTATGTTTTAGATTTTTTATTTTATCCTGTAATTTAGGATTTTCCAATACTTCTTCAATAATAGAAGAGTTTATTTCAAAATTGATAAAATTAATTTGATTTTGTTTTCTTAAAATGAAATTTTTAATTTCATTTACAAATCTAGTATGTGGTTCAGTTATAAACTGGAAAGAAACAGGAGTTTATCATATGTTCCTATGATACAATCAGTTCCTATGTCTGTGATAGGAAAAATCTTTTTTATAAAAGGGGTACCAAGAATTACTTGGTTTGTAATATTTTTAGCCAATAAAAAGCTTTCAGGAATACAAACCTTATTATTACAAATATATGCACAAGGTAATTTATAATTTATTTGTAATTTATCACCTCCTGCATGACGCAAACTATGAGTTGTTTTTTCAAAATATTTGGTAGGAATTAATCCTTCTTGTATGACACTAATATCTGCACCAGTATCAATAAGGGAAGTAAATTCTTTCATTTCAGTTTTACTGATATGTAAAGTAATTTTGACATAGAATTTGAATGATGTAATCATGTCAAGTTTTGTTAAAAAACTTTCTTCATCAATTTGATTAAAATTATCAAAGATATTAGGGGTAACTAAAGAATAATCTTTTTTAGAATCTTTAGTTTCTAAATTAGAAACTCGAATATCCAGGTTTTGATTTACTTGTTTGAACATTTTGATTTCATCTTTTAGATGATTTATTTCTCCATACAAGTCTTTTAACGTAGTAGGAGTTTTATGAGCTTCTTCATATCGTTGTTTCATAAGTTTATAAACTTCTGTCATTGAATATGGATTATTATTTTGTACAAATTCTACTTCTTTCTTAGGAGGAGTAGAACTAGTAGAAGGAATATCATCCAAATTTTCTATAATTCTAGACCTCAATTCTGGGTCTTTAATAGATTTTAAAAACTCCAAAATATGATTATTGGTTAAAACATTAATATCGGAATCCTGAAATTGAGAAATGAGTTTATAATAATCATCCTCTTCTTTATCAGATTCACTGAAATTCCGTTTACAATGACATGTGTCTTCTTTCAATGATTCATCAGAAGAATCAGTGATATGATCAACTTCTGGATCCGAAGTTATTTCTTCAGAGTCATCAGATTCTAAAAATAATTTTTCTAAAGAATCTTTTAATTCTTCACTAATGTTAAGATTATTAATCTTTTGTTTCATTTTACATTTATTAGCATAATGACCAATGCGTTTACATTTATAACACACAATATTAGTTTTATCTTTCTTTCTTTCAAGTCTATCAGACTTTCGTTTCGCTTTTTTTTCGAGCTGAGCCTGAGAATATCTCTTCTTTTTCTTTTTATGATAGAACTCAGGTTTATTATGTTGAGACGAGTTATGAACTGGTTTTCTTTGAGTTTGAATATCTAACCCAAATTCACTGCAAAATTGTCCTAACTGATTTCTTTCAGTTAGTCTTTGCCTTTTAATTTGTTGATTTAACTTAATCTCATTACATAAGGCTAAGCCTTCAGATTTACAAGTCGCCATAAGACTTCCATATGTATAACTTTCATAAGGAATAGAAACTATTTATCATATTCCTAAACAAGAACCTGATGGTACTACCAGTGAACAATCAGTTTATACATTGATTGTGGCAATATTAGAGCATTTCACCGGAAACATTTCGGATAATAATGAGACTAATAGAACTATGTTACAAAATACTAGGTGTAAAACACTAACAGATTGGCGATGGTATAGAGATCTATTTCTTAATAGGGTCATGGAATTACCAGAGAGTAATAGCTCTCATTGGAAATCCAGATTTATTGATGGATTACCTCCCTTATTTGCAGAAAGAGTTAAAAAAACTCTTAGGAAAGATCAAATATCTATTCCTTATGAAAGTTATACATATGGAAGTCTTATGGCGACTTGTAAATCTGAAGGCTTAGCCTTATGTAATGAGATTAAGTTAAATCAACAAATTAAAAGGCAAAGACTAACTGAAAGAAATCAGTTAGGACAATTTTGCAGTCAATTTGGGTTAGATATTCAAACTCAAAGAAAACCAGTTCATAACTCGTCTCAACATAATAAACCTGAGTTCTATCATAAAAAGAAAAAGAAGAGATATTCTCAGGCTCAGCTCGAAAAAAAAGCGAAACGAAAGTCTGATAGACTTGAAAGAAAGAAAGATAAAACTAATATTGTGTGTTATAAATGTAAACGCATTGGTCATTATGCTAATAAATGTAAAATGAAACAAAAGATTAATAATCTTAACATTAGTGAAGAATTAAAAGATTCTTTAGAAAAATTATTTTTAGAATCTGATGACTCTGAAGAAATAACTTCGGATCCAGAAGTTGATCATATCACTGATTCTTCTGATGAATCATTGAAAGAAGACACATGTCATTGTAAACGGAATTTCAGTGAATCTGATAAAGAAGAGGATGATTATTATAAACTCATTTCTCAATTTCAAGATTCCGATATTAATGTTTTAACCAATAATCATATTTTGGAATTTTTAAAATCTATTAATGATCCAGAATTGAGGTCTAGAATAATAGTAAATTTGGATGATATCCCTTCTACTAGTTCTACTCCTCCTAAGAAAGAGGTAGAATTCGTACAAAATACTAATCCATATTCAATGACAGAAGTTTATAAACTTATGAAACAACGATATGAAGAAGCTCATAAATCTCCTACTACGTTAAAAGACTTGTATGGAGAAATAAATCATCTGAAAGATGAAATCAAAATGTTAAAACAAGTAAATCAAAAACTTTATATTCGAGTTTCTAATTTAGAAACTAAAGATTCTAAAAAAGATTATTCTTTAGTTACACCTAATATCTTTGATAATTTCAATAAAATTGATGAAGAAAGTTTTTTAACAAAACTTGACATGATTACATCATTCAAATTCTATGTCAAAATTACTTTACTTATCAGTAAAACTGAAATGAAAGAATTTACTGCCCTTATTGATACTGGTGCAGATATTAGTGTCATACAAGAAGGATTAATTCCTACCAAATATTTTGAAAAAACAACTCATAGTTTGCGTCATGCAGGAGGTGATAAATTACAAATAAATTATAAATTACCTTGTGCATATATTTGTAATAATAAGGTTTGTATTCCTGAAAGCTTTTTATTGGCTAAAAATATTACAAACCAAGTAATTCTTGGTACCCCTTTTATAAAAAAGATTTTTCCTATCACATACATAGGAACTGATTGTATCATAGGAACATATGATAATACTCCTGTTTCTTTCCAGTTTATAACTGAACCACATACTAGATTTGTAAATGAAATTAAAATTTTAATTTTAAGAAAACAAAATCAAATTAATTTTATCAATTTTGAAATAAACTCTTCTACTATTGAAGAAGTATTGCAAAATCCTAAATTATAGGATAAAATAAAAAATCTAAAACATAATATCTCTGTAGAAATTTGTAACGATCATCCTAATGCTTTTTGGAATAGAAAAAAACATGAAGTTAAACTTCCTTACATTGATGATTTTGATGAAAGTCAAATACCTACCAAGGCAAGACCTTGTCAGATGAATTCTACATATTTAGAATTATGCAAAGAAGAAATTGCTTCTTTGTTACGTAAGAAATTAATTAAGGAATCAAATTCACCCTGGTCATGTACAGGATTTTATGTTAATAAAAATGCTGAATTAGAAAGAGGAGTCCCAAGATTGGTCATAAATTATAAACCTCTAAATAAAGTTTTAAAATGGATTCGTCATCCAATTCCTAATAAAAAGGATTTATTGGATAGACTTTATGAAGCTTTAATATTCTCTAAATTTGATTTAAAATCAGGATACTGGCAAATACAAATTGCTGAAGCTGATCAATATAAAACAGCTTTCAATGTACCAATAGGTCACTTTGAATGGAAAGTAATGCCTTTTGGTCTCAAAAATGCCCCTTCTGAATTTCAGAAAATTATGAATGATATATTCATACCATATAGTGAATTTATCATAGTTTACATAGATGATATCTTAGTTTTTTCTAAAACTGTTCAACAGCATTTTGAACATTTAGATATTTTTAAGAAATTAGTTATACAAAATGGCTTAGTCATATCTAAACCTAAAATGGTTTTATTTCAAACCAATACTAGATTCTTAGGTCATAATATTGAAAAGGGTAATATCATTCCTATCAACAAAAGTACAGAATTTGCTTCAAAATTTCCAGATGAAAGTCTGGATAAAACGTAATTACAAAGATTTTTAGGGAGCCTAAATTATATTTCTCCTTATTATCAACATCTTGCAATGGATACAGCTATTTTATATGATAGACTGAAAAAGAAACCTAAGCCTTGGACTTCTCAGCATACTGAGACTGTCAAGAAAATTAAATCCAAAGTTAAAACTCTACCTTGTTTGGTTTTAGCCAATCCTACATGGCACAAGATTATTGAAACTGATGCTTCAGATATAGGGTATGGGGGAATACTTACCCAAATTTGCCCTAATAATAATAAATCACAATTAGTCAGATATCATTCTGGTAAATGGACTGATAGTCAAAGAAATTATGCCACAGTAGCTAAAGAAATCTTAGCTATTGTCAAATGTATTTTAAAATTTCAAGATGATTTATATAATCAAAAATTTATAATTAAGACAGATTGTCAAGCAGCTAAATTCATGTTTCATAAAGATTTTAAACATGATGTTTCTAAACAGATGTTTGCTAGATGGCAAGCTCATTTAGCCCCTTTTGATTTTGATATTATTTATAAGAAAGGTCAAGATAATAATCTCCCTGATTTTTTGACTCGTGAATATTTGCAGCATGCAGGGACGAGGACAATTTAGAGGCCGTGGTGGTCGTGGCAGAGGTAATACCTCACAGCCAAAAGATAAGAATGTCATAATTCAACATGGTAATCAGAAGTTAATAGCTCTGAATTTACCAGAAAATGAAGAAGTATTATATGCAGAATTCAAGAAGCAGTATCTTGCTCAAAAACAAGCACAAGGAGGTGAAACCTCTTATGCTAAAGTCATAACTGCAGCAGAAGAAGAAGATCATACTCCTCTTTACTATACTCATAAAGAAAAAGACATCATATGTCATCTCGAACGTAAAGATCTTCAATGGAAACAGATGCATGGATGTTGCATCTTATACAGCTACGTCATACAAGCAGAGACAATATTATGAAAATGTGTTAAAAAACACATATTGTGACATCACACATTTTTATCCTGGCGGTGCTAAAACTGGAACCATTTTCAATTTTAGCAAAATTACAATTAAAAAGATTATATCCATCGAAGAATGGGGAACTTCTCCATTACGAGAAAAGGAATTTATAATTCCTGATACAAAATATTCTATCAAGTATAATTATTGGGATTATGTGGATGCATTTCATAAAGCATTTCTCTATGAAAATCCTACCAAGAAGCATACTTGGTTAATAAAAATATGTGGCAATGTTTATAACTATCCGTTACCAAATTGGTTTTTCTCATGGTGGACTAAATATGGTACATCTGGAGTTATACTTCCTGATATTTTTAAACCTTTATATGGTGAATGGATTCAAATATCTCCCAGAGTTGCTGATTATATCAGTTTAGATATTAACTCTGAAGACATAGCTTCAATGCTTTTCTTTATAGAATTTTCCATTCCATGGGTTTGGAAATGGACGCCTGAAGTGGGTTATACCCAGTATAATATGCCATGTCTTAGACGTGCTACTCATAGTAGGTTTTGGGACAGATTAATAAAAGTTGATCCTGAAACTAAAGTTATACATGGTCAGAATCTGTTGGATGATATCCAAAGAAAATTGAAATCATATAAACAACAAAAGGAATCTGGAGATTTCAAAAATACCAATCCTTTTAGTCAATTATCTTCCATGATCAAATTGCAGAAGGATGTTATCCCAAAAGCAGATTTGATTAAATCATATATGAAAGAATTAAAGAAGGAGCTCATCAAAAATTTGCTCCCAGAGGACAAAACTGGCATTTCTATTGCTAGTTCCTCTAATGATGAAGAATGCTTAGCAGGGGAATCTCAAGACCCTGAAGATATGGATGAAGATGATCTGAATGCAGATAAGATTGATCAAATGATCCAGGAAATGGAAGATGCTGCCAGCAAAGCAATAAAGTAAATTGGTGGCCGACACACATGTGCTTGCAACCTTATCACTTTTGACATCTTCCTCAATTATTGTCCTCCTAGGACTGTTGTAATAGTCATTCCATTATAGGAATAGTAATATTCGGATTTCAAATCCTTTTGTGTAATAATTTAGGAGTAGTTGGTGTCCGTCTTCCTTGCCTATAAAAGGAAGCTCACTCTTCATAAGTTGGACACGCTTCCACACACTACTCTTATCTACTCTCTTCCTCATCTCCCTAGCTCTCTTGTATCTACTACTTTCCTTTGTAAAATATTATAGCAATAAATAAGAAGTTTGAAGTTTCTTCCAGTTATCCCTGGTAATCTCTTCTTCATATTCTCTTTTTATATTTTTGTATTCCATATTTAATTGAATGGAAGGCTAAATTCTTTCATGTTAAACTATGGATTTCTATATATCTGGCTAATTATGTTGTTAAGATCCTTATTTGTCCGATTTAGATACTAATCTATGCTATACCTTTGAGTTTGGGTTATGAGCTTGGAACTGGCCTTGTTTATGGAAAGACTAGGGCTAGCCTGTTGAAAGCTATTGAGTGAAGGTTGTGTTAAGGTATTGATCCCGGTATTAGTCTTAACTAAGCAGGATGACGGTTCTAAAGGTCATGTAAAAATTGCACCGTTAAACTCGAAGTTATTGCATGGACTAGTATCTGTGCCGGACCAGTGATGGTATCAGTGATGGCTCTGATACCATCACTGGTCCGAAGCACAGATACTAGGCCATTCCATATCTTAGAGGTCCAAGGTGCAATTTTTACATGACCTTTAGAACCGTCATCCTGCTTATTCAAGACTAATACCGGGATCAATGCCTTAACACAGCCTTCACTCAACGGCTTTCAACAGGCTAGCCCTAGTCTTTCCATAAGCAAGGCCAGTTCCAAGCTCATAACCCAAACTCAAAGTTATGGCATAGATTAGTATCTAAATCGGACAAATAAGGATCTTAACAACATAATTAGCCAGATATATAGAAATCCATAGTTTAACATGAAAGAATTTAGCCTTCCATTCAATTAAATATGGAATACAAAAATATAAAAAGAGAATATGAAGAAGAGATTACCAGGGATAACTGGAAGAAACTTCAAACTTCTTATTTATTGCTATAATATTTTACAAAGGAAAGTAGTAGATACAAGAGAGCTAGAGAGATGAGGAAGAGAGTAGTTAAGAGTAGTGTGTGGAAGCGTGTCCAACTTATGAAGAGTGAGCTTCCTTTTATAGGCAAGGAAGACGGACACCAACTACTCCTAAATTATTACACAAAAGGATTTGAAATCCGAATATTATTATTCCTATAATGAAATGACTATTACAACAGTCCTAGGAGGACAATAATTGAGGAAGATGTCAAAAGTGATAATGGTGCAAGCACATGTGTGTCGGCCACCTTGTTACTTTATTGCTTTGCTGGCAGCCTCTTCCATTTCCTGGACCATCTGGTCAATAGTATTTTCATTAAGATGGTCTTCATCCATATCTTCAGGGTCTTGAGATTCCCCTGCTAAGCATTCTTCATCATGAGAGGAACTAGCAATAGAAATGCCAGTTTTGTCCTCTGGGAGCAAATTTTTGATGAGCTCCTTCTTTAATTCTTTCATATATGATTTAATCAAATCTGCTTTCGGGATAACATCCTTCTGCAATTTGATCAAGGAAGATAATTGACTAAAAGGATTGGTATTTTTGAAATCTCCAGATTCCTTTTGTTGTTTGTATGACTTAATTTTTCTTTGGATATCATCCAACAGATTTTGACCATGTATAACTTTAGTTTCAGGATCAATTTTTATTAATCTGTCCCAAAACCTACTATGAGTAGCACGTCTAAGACATGGCATATTATACTGGGTATAACCCACTTCAGGCGTCCATTTCCAAACCCATGGAATGGAAAATTCTATAAAGAAAAGCATTGAAGCTATGTCTTCTGAATTAATCTCGAGACTGATATAATCAGCAACTCTGGGGCATATTTGAATCCATTCACCATATAAAGGTTTAAAAATATCAGGAAGTATGACTCCAGATGTACCATATTTAGTCCACCATGAGAAAAACCAATTTGATAAAGGATAGTTATAAACATTTCCACATATTTTTATTAACCAAGTATGCTTCTTGGTAGGATTTTCATAGAGGAATGCTTTATGAAATGCATCCACATAATCCCAATAATTATACTTGATGGAATATTTTGTATCAGGAATTATGAATTCCTTTTCTCGTAATGGAGAAGTTCCCCATTCTTCAATTGATATAATCTTTTTGATGGTAATTTTGCTAAAATTGAAAATGGTTCCAGTTTTAGCACCGCCAGGATAAAAATGTGTGATGTCACAATATGTGTTTTTTAACACATTTTCATAATATTGTCTCTGCTTGTATGACGTAGCTGTATATGATGCCACATCCATGTATCTGTTAATTAACATCCATGGATCATGCTTCCATTGAAGGTCTTTATGTTCAAGATGACATATGATGTCTTTCTCTTTATGAGTATAGTAGAGAGGAGTATGATCTTCTTCTTCTGCTGCAGTTATGACTTTAGCATAAGAGGTTTCACCTCCTTGTGCTTGTTTTTGAGCAAGATACTGCTTCTTGAATTCTGCATATAATACTTCTTCATTTTCTGGTAAATTCAGAGCTATTAACTTCTGATTACCATGTTGAATTATGACATTCTTATCTTTTGGGCCGTGAGGTATTACCTCCGCCACGACCACCACGGCCTCTAAATTGTCCTCGTCCCTCGCATGCCGCAAATATTCACGAGTCAAAAAATCGTGGGAGATTATTATCTTGACCTTTCTTATAAATAATATCAAAATCAAAAGGGGGCTAAATGAGCTTGCCATCTAGCAAACATCTCGTTTAGAAACATCATGTTTAAAATCTTTATGAAACATGAATTTAGTCGCTTGACAATCTGTCTTAATTATAAATTTTTTGATTATATAAATCATCTTGAAATTTTAAAATACATTTGACAATATCTAAGATTTCTTTAGCTACTGTGGCATAATTTCTTTGACTATCGATCCCATTTACCGTAATGATATCTCGACTAATTGTGATTTATTATTATTAGGGCAAATTTGGGGTAAGTATTCCCCCATACCCTATATCTGAAGCATCAGTTTCAATAATCTTGTGCCATGTAGGATTGGCTAAAACCAAACAATGTAGAGTTTTAACTTTGGATTTAATTTTCTTGACTTTCTCAGTATGCTGAGAAGTCCAAGGCTTCGGTTTCTTTTTCAGTCTATCATATAAAATAGCTGTATCCATTGCAAGATTTTGATAATAAGGAGAAATATAATTTAGGCTCCCTAAAAATCTTTGTAATTGCGTTTTATCCAGAATTTCATCTGGAAATTTTGAAGCAAATTCTATACTTCTGTTGATAGGAATGATATTACCCTTTTCAATATTATGACCTAAGAATCTAATATTGGTTTGAAATAAAACCATTTTAGGTTTAGATATGACTAAGCCATTTTGTATAACTAATTTCTTAAAAATATCTAAATGTTCAAAATGTTGTTGAACAGTTTTAGAAAATACTAAGATATCATCTATGTAAACTATGATGAAGTCACTATATGGTATGAATATATCATTCATAATCTTCTGAAATTCAGAAGGGGCATTTTTTAAGCCAAAAGGCATCACTTTCCATTCAAAGTGACCTATAGGTACATTGAAAGCTGTTTTATATTGATCAGCTTCAGCAATTTGTATTTGCCAGTATCCTGATTTTAAATCAAATTTAGAGAATATTAAAGCTTCATAAAGTCTATCCAATAAGTCCTTTTTATTAGGAATTGGATGACGAATCCATTTTAAAACTTTATTTAGAGGTTTATAATTTATGACCAATCTTGGGACTCCTCTTTCTAATTCAGCATTTTTATTAACATAAAATCCTGTACATGACCAGGGTGAATTTGATTCCTTAATTAATTTCTTATGTAACAAAGAAGCAATTTCTTCTTTGCATAATTCTAAATATGTAGAATTCATCTGACAAGGTCTTGCCTTGGTAGGTATTTGACTTTCATCAAAATCATCAATGTAAGGAAGTTTAACTTCATGTTTTTTTCTATTCCAAAAAGCATTAGGATGATCATTGCAAATTTCTATAGAAATAGTATGCTGTAGATTTTTTATTTTATCCTGCAATTTAGGATTTTGCAATACTTCTTCAATAGTAGAAGAGTTTATTTCAAAATTTATAAAATTAATTTGATTTTGTTTTCTTAAAATGAAATTTTTAATTTCATTAACAAATCTCGTATGTGGTTCAGTTATAAACTGGAAAGAAACAGGAGTATTATCATATGTTCCTATGATACAATCAGTTCCTATGTATGTGATAGGAAAAATCTTTTTTATAAAAGGGGTACCAAGAATTACTTGGTTTGTAATATTTTTAGCCAATCAAAAGCTTTCAGGAATACAAACCTTATTATTACATATATATGCACAAGGTAATTTATAATTAATTTGTAATTTATCACCTCCTGCATGACGCAAACTATGAGTTGTTTTTTCAAAATATTTGGTAGGAATTAATCCTTCTTGTATGACACTAATATCTCGCACTCGATATCAATAAGGGCAAGTAAATTCTTTCATTTCAGTTTTACTGATAAGTAACGTAACTTTGACATAGAATTTGAATGATGTAATCATGTCAAGTTTTGTTAAAAAACTTTCTTCATCAATTTTATTGAAATTATCAAAGATATTAGGTGTTACTAAAGGATAATCTTTTTTAGAATCTTTAGTTTCTAAATTAGAAACTCGAATATCAAGTTTTTGATTTACTTGTTTTAACATTTTGATTTCATCTTTCAGATGATTTATTTCTCCATACAAGTCTTTTAACGTAGTAGGAGATTTATGAGCTTCTTCATATCGTTGTTTCATAAGTTTATAAACTTCTGTCATTGAATATGGATTATTATTTTGTACAAATTCTACTTCTTTCTTAGGAGGAGTAGAACTAGTAGAAGGAATATCATCCAAATTTTCTATAATTCTAGACCTCAATTCTGGGTCTTTAATAGATTTTAAAAACTCCAAAATATGATTATTGGTTAAAACATTAATATCGGAATCTTGAAATTGAGAAATGAGTTTATAATAATCATCCTCTTCTTTATCAGATTCACTAAAATTACGTTTACAATGACATATGTCTTCTTCCAATGATTCATCAGAAGAATCAGTGATATGATCAACTTCTGGATCCGAAGTTATTTCTTCAGAGTCATCAGATTCTAAAAATAATTTTTCTAAAGAATCTTTTAATTCTTCACTAATATTTAGATTATGAATCTTTTGTTTCATTTTGCATTTATTGGCATAATGACCAATGCGTTTACATTTATAACACACAATATTAGTTTTATCTTTCTTTCTTTCAAGTCTATCAGACTTTCGTTTTTCTTTTTTTTCGAGCTGAGCTTGAGAATATCTCTTCTTTTTCTTTTTATGATAGAACTCAGGTTTATTATGTTGAGACGAGTTATGAACTGGTTTTCTTTGAGTTTGAATATCTAACCCAAATTGACTGCAAAATTGTCCTAACTGATTTCTTTCAGTTAGTCTTTGCCTTTTAATTTGTTGATTTAACTTAATCTCATTACATAAGGCTAAGCCTTCAGATTTACAAGTCGCCATAAGACTTCCATATGTATAACTTTCATAAGGAATAGATATTTGATCTTTCCTAAGAGTTTTTTTAACTCTTTCTGCAAATAAGGGAGGTAATCCATCAATAAATCTGGATTTCCAATGAGAGCTATTACTCTCTGGTAATTCCATGACCCTATTAAGAAATAGATCTCTATACCCTCGCCAATCTGTTAGTGTTTTACACCTAGTATTTTGTAACAGAGTTCTATTAGTCTCATTATTATCCGAAATTTTTCCGGTGAAATGCTCTAATATTGTCACAATCAATGTATAAACTGATTGTTCACTGGTAGTACCATCAGGTTCTTGTTTAAGAATATGATAAATAGTTTCTCTCTCTTGATTAGATAGATAATTATCCCACCAACCTTTGAGTTGGCCAGTGAATCCTGCAACTATCATCTTTGCAATATTACTATCACTGTTACCAATCAGTTTACTGACTGTGCTATACATTAGCATTCTATGTGTAAGATTATAAATCTGTTTTTCTGTATAACCATCAATATTCCATTCATAAATACTTTTACCATTATAACTGTTATTATTAATATATTCTTGCTCTTCATGTAGAATATCTACAGGAGAAGGTCGTCTATAAAAATTAATACTTCATCTGTCGCTACTTCAGGAACCAAGGAAGTTATATCTACTCCACCTTTGCAACCTCCTCCTGAAATAAATAATTATAAATTAAAAAAAATGTCAGATCTAGAAGAAATGCTAGATCAAAAATTTTAAAAATTATATATAAATACTCTTGAAAAGAATAGATATATGTATATAGGTATATGTATATGTACATATATGTATATATATATATACATACATATATCTATATATATACATATATATCTTTATATGGTATATATTCATATATATGTATATATATGTGTATATGTATATATATACATATATATATCTATATATACATTTGTATGGTATATTCATATATAGACTTATATATATGTGTATTTATATATATATATATATAGTTCTACTTACTTTGGGTTAGCAACCGTCTCTTTAGGAACATCTGTTAGCTTAGAATCGCTTAGTTCGGAATATGGTATGCAAGATTGGCTTAGTTCGAAAGAAGAAATTTTTTTCATTCTTGGCTTTGCTTCCGGTGCTTTTCTTTATTTTAGTTGTTTAATCTCTCTTTGATTAACTAATGTGCGATATTTCGAATCCTCATTACTAATGGAATCTAAATGATCTCTAGATTGATCAGAAGATTTTTTTCAGTTGGCTAATATCTGTTGCTTAAACGAAACTAGATCTTTTTGTATCATATTGAATATTTGTTGATACATTTCAGGCCTTTCTAAAAAACCGATTCGTGCGGATTCTTTCCCCAACTAACAAACAAATCTTGGCAAAACTTTCACATATGAAATTGAGCACTATTTTGCAAAGAAATAGCCTGCTTATTTCTCAAGGAGAGATTGGAAACATGCTCAATATTATTTGATTAAGTAGTTGACCCAGCCCCTTGTTGTTTAAAGAAACCCTCCACTACACTAGGTACATTTTTCACGAAAGCATACACAAGATAAGAAATCTAGTATTTCACCTCTCACTCATTGAAACACGATCAAATAATTCCTAATCGTGGTCCCTGTGGTTCTGATCATCTATATAATATACAAAAGAAACTCCAGGTATTTCAAATTTTTCTCTTTGAATAAGATCTCAATTCCTGCAATGTTTTATTAGATATCTTTCAATTAGAATCCCTCTTTTTTTTTTTTCAATCCAATTCCTTCACTACTGCGAACCCCAGTTAGATTCAAGGATACTACACTTTTTAGTTATTCGGAGAACTCAAGTACTCTCTTTTGGATTCAGAAAATAACTCTCAAAGATATTTTTTCCTTTTGGAAGATAAAGGAGCGAAACAAATAACCTATTGATATTGGAAGACCCCGAGGATTCTTCCAATGTATCATTTCTGGGTCAAATGGAATTCATAAGTATAGGAAAATTCATATGTATATCAAATAAAAATTCTTTCTTTCGATCATATTTCGATTGTTAATACGATACATAAGGACCGCTACTACAAAGAGTATTACACATTTGATCGTGAAATATCAATTGCTTGTTGAACCCTGTGAATTGCATGAAAGTAGGATACTCAAATTCAGGGATCAAAGAGTTTTATAAAACATTCTTGGTGAAAAAATGTTAATGAAAGATCCTACTGAATTAAATTAGGTCCATGAATCTAAGAAATAGTGAGAATTCTTAATCTCTATCAAATCAAAAATGTAGGATTTGAATTGATTTCCTTTCATTCATGCCTCCTAAATGGCATTGATTTATCCTAAAGATTTCATTTCAATTGGAATTTAGTTATTCACTATGTATTAGAATCCCCGCTAAGCACCTATGGCTTAATGGTTAAAGCGCCCAAGTCATAATTGGGGAATTCGTAGGTTCAATTCCTAATGGATTCACGCCAATGGGACCCTCCTATAAGTCTATTGGAATTAATTGGCATTGTATCAATAGAATTTCATCATCTAGACATAACGAATTGTTGTGGTATATTCATATCATAATATAAGAATAGTAAGAACTAGCATTCTTATTGAGACTAGAACTCATATGGAAGAAAATAGATTTATAGATGGAATCAAATATGTAGTATTACAGACAAAAGTATTCAGTTATTGGGGAAAAATCAATATACTCCTAATGTCGAATCAGGATCAACTAGGACAGAAATAAAGCATTGGGTCGAACTCTTCTTTGGTGTCTAGGTAATAGCTATAAATAGTCATCGACTCCCGAGAAATAGTAAGAGAATGAGACCTATTATCGGACATATAATGCGTTACAGACGTATTATCATTTTACCTCAACCTACTTATTCTATTCCTCCTCTTAAAAAGAAAATAACTTAAATCAAAATACTTAATAGCATAGCGCTACTTGGGCTATATTTAGTAACTTTTCTATTAGTCTTCTCGCTATGCACCTCTATCCAGTCAAGGCTTTCACTTCCGTGTCCTTCCTTTGAGCAAAAAGAATTACTAAAGCTTTAGAAGTCAATCCACTCCTAGCTAGCAGCAATCAAAATCTCCCTCACAACGAGTCTAATCTTTTTTTCGGGATAAATGGTTAAGCCCTGCAGTGAGATCATACGCCCTAACCCTGTGCTATTGTTATGTGTTCCGATCCCTCAAATGAGAGCTTGTAACCATCGCAGCTTGCTTTATCTACTCTCTCTCTCTCTCTCTCTCTCTCTCTCTCTCTCTCTCTCTTCTTTATCATTGCATCACAAGCTTGCACGACAAGCCACATTGTACACTCAAGCTTGGATAATGAATGTTATTGGTGGTAGTATGTCATGCATGAATTCATTCTCAATCCTAGCTATAGTCTTATCTACTGCGAATGCCTAGTCAAATCGTACTGTGTATCAAAAAGAATGCATTGGAGGGAGGGATGTTCGCTTTCCCTTTTATTCATTATTACATATGGCTGATGTCGTGTTGTCTTATTCAAACGAGCAACTTACATTTGGCAAAAAAAAGTTATTCGTAGACTAATTTCTTTGCTTGCAAGATGAGATTTGTCTTTTGCGTAACGGAGCTCTTTTTGCTAGTATTTCCTCGGCACGAAGGCCATGAGAATCACTAATTGGGAATAGTCGAATGGATAGATATTCAAAGCAAGGCAAGGCTGGTAATAGCAATTAAAGGAAGTGTGCGTTTCTATTATAGACAGTGTAGAAGGAGGGAGACTTCGAAGGAACACTTTCCAAAATCTTAAGGGGAGAGTCAACTGTCCACTCTCTTTGAGATAGTAAAATTCAATCTCTTCGACAAAGAGGAGACCGATCCTGATTCTTAACTAAATGAACCCTAGTGGAGAACCACACTTTCATCAATATCAATAAAACTTTTGTTTCGCGCCTACCCCTGTCGAGTTCGAGACAGGCCCCTTTCTATAACAAAGAAAAGGAATTGGATAAAGCAATCCCCAAAAAAAAGAGGTAGAGTGCTTTCCTTTCCTTGCTGATTATATATATATACATGTGTGTATATGTGTTATATATACATATGTAGATATAGATATAGATATGTATATATAGGTACATATATACATATATGTGTACTTATATTTATATATGTATATATATATATATCATTTTGCTACTGAATTGCGACCAGAAAATAGTCACAATTCTTTCTGGCCAAAATTTAAGCTCCATATCAGTGACCCAACTGCGACAAAATATTCGGTCGCAATTTCTAACGCCATTTTTTCGACGATCAATTGGCAACCGAAATATCTGTTGCAATTTCTGGTGCTCTTTTTTTGGCGCAAAATTTCGCGACCAAACGGTCGAAATTTGGCCATGGTATATTGGATCCGAACTTTGCAACAAGCAGTCGCAATTCAATTGCGATTTTAAATTTGTGACCTAATATTCAATCATAAACTTCTCTTCGTGACCCTAGTTTAGCGACCGAGCATTTCGGCCGCAATTCGGTCATCAAATGATAAATTTTACCTTAGACTTCAAAATGATAAATTTTAAATCTCGAACTATAAAAAAGTAAAAATAACCCTTCCGTCTATTTTAGCCATTAACTATTCATGGTCAAACAAGATCAAATGGAATTTCACTTATGTAACTTCTCTTTTAATCCTTTAAAATCTAATGAAATTATTTACGTCCCTTCTTTTCTTTATTATTAAATTTTTAAGGATCAAATGTTAATTCAGATAAATATTTGGGAAAGCCTTAATATATCTTTTATCTTTCTTCTCCTCCTCCTCTCCCTCCGCTGTCATCTCCATTCCCAAACCTTCTCACATGCAAAAAACCACCGTCGTAACCATCTGAAAAAAATGATTGGGTTTGGGAAGAACTAAATCAATCTGCCTCTCCTATTGTCTCTCTTGCTGGGATGTGCACACGATTACTGTCAAGTTGCAGTGGAGGCATCGCTCTTTGCTGCGAGTAGAATAGCTGCCGGTGGGCTTGGGAAAAAGAGAGAGGGGGAAACCCAAACTTGTTTGGCTGAATCTTCTGCAATTGCAATCTTATCTCTATTATGTATGCAAAAAGACGAGAGTTACCAGGAATGTATTTGGTACTAAAGAAAAGGTTAACGTAAATGTTGGTCTTGAGGTGAATCCAATTGTTTTGCAATTATGTGCTCAGTTTCTTTTTTATTGCTCTTGAGATGAGTTTGTCAATTTTCTATTAATGGAGTCATTGGGTTTACCAAGATCAATCATCATCGATGCATTCAGCCATTTTTTATTTTTCTTTATTAATTTATTTTTGGTCTTCAATTTACATTGTTCTTCGGAGTTCCTTGGACTCGATTTATGTGATTAATTTGGTTTTGGTCTTCAATTTTATAGCTTTTGATCAAGAACAATTACTCTGCGGTAACAATACAATTAAAAATGATAATCGTATTGTTCTTTTTTTCTTTGAGCTGGGGAGGAAGGCTAGTAAGGATGGGTTGTGGTAGATGTATTGAAGTGAAGGGCTCTTCTAAAATGCTTGCGTAGAAGATTAATGGTAGAGGTAGCAGAAGATTGATGGCGGAGGTAGCGTAAGAGGAGATGAAAAGGATAAGGATGGATTGGGGGTTCTCAATTATTTACTTTTTACACGATTACAAACACATTTTAAGAAAATGTTAGTGGTTTTAATGATATCAATATCAGTTTAATCCTAGAATTAAGTTTCACGCAATGATTAAGGACTATAGGCCTATTGGTCTTTGTAAAACAATGTTAAACTTGTTTTCAAGACCATTGTCCATAGGCTTAAGACTTTTATGTCTTTTGTTATCCATGAAAGTCAGAATGTTTTTGTTGAAAAGAGACTCATAATTAATAATTTCATCATTGTCTTTAAAGCTTTTCATTCTATGACTCAAGGAAAAATTAATGGTTTCAAACATTTTGTACTTAAGCTCGACCTTAGTAAGGCCTTTAATAGGGTAGAGTGGAATTACTTGGATTCTGTTATACTAGCTATGAAATTTCCTCATATTTTAGTCTCCCTTATTATAAGATGCATTCATTCTGGGTAGTTTTATGTTTTTGTAAATGGTATTCCTACTACTAGTTTCTCCCCCACCCATGGTATCCATCAAGGTGATCCCCTATCCCATATTTGTTTATCATTTGTGTAGAAGGCCTTCCTCTAGATCTGCTACTCTCAACACCAAGATTTATTCTCGAGTATGCATTTTAATGCGTCCTTCCCTTCTATTTCTCACCTCTTTTTTGCAAATGATAGCATTATTTTCTGTAAAGCTACTATCTAACACGTGGAAGCAATCCAGACTATTTTGCATGATTATGCCTCCATCTCTGTGCAATAGATAAATTACCAAAAGTCTACTTTATTTTTTGATAAGATGGTTCCTCTATTTCTGCAAGATTCTATCACTTCCTTGCTTGGTATTCCATCTACAAGAAGATATGTACTTATGGAGGGCTTTCCTGTCTCATTGGATGAACCAAAAAAGAAATATTCCAATTTGTGAACAATCGGGTATGGAAAAAAAGTCAATGAATTGAAGGAAAGAGTCTTATCTCAAGCGAGTAAATAAGTTCTCATTAAAAATGTAGTTCAGGCTATACCAAGTTATGTATGTCTTGTTTTCACTCCCTGTCAATATTATATATTCTTTAAATTCTATGCACTACAAGAATTTAACCTTTCACCGACCGACCAACTGGTCGGTAAAAGACAGTTACCGATCGATTACCGACTGAAATAGTCAGTCGTTGTATTTTGGTCGGTAACTAGCTGTGACGAAATAAAAAGTCGCTCGGTAACTTTTACCGACCGAATTTCTGGAGTTACCGACTGAAATTTTGGTCCGTAACTTTATTTTTCTCAATTAAAAAATTTAAAATAAATATTAAGTTAACGATCAATTTTCCGTAGTTACCGACCAAAATGTTCAGCTGCTAACTTTATTTACTAGCCGAATTTCGATCGGTAAGTTAATTTTTTAAAAAAACTAAATATTTACCGATCGAATATCGGTCGGAATCTGTTGGTAACTTTTATTTTTTTATTTTAAATGTTTTATTCATAATTATAATTATTTACCTGAAATTAAAAACTAACAACAACCACAAATAATATAAAATCAACAAAAACGTCTATAATACAATCAACTAAATTTTAGTAGAATACATATATATAATTACATAAATATCAAATACAAATATATAAAAAAGTCAAAAATTCATAGAATAATATCAAATGTCAAATATATTAAAACTATCATAAAGTCTAGGTAGAAGCTGGTGGGGGTGAAGGTGGACGTAGATCGGTTGGTGGCTAAGATGTGGTGTCATCACCCAGCGGCCGAAAATGAGGGAAGAGAGTGGGTACCGAATCCAGATGTCCTCCACACTGAGATGCGAATGATATCAAGAAGTTGGCAAACTTCTCCTATGCCTGCTGCATGTACCCCGACAACCTCCTCTCCCAGTCGATACAGGCCTCTTGGCTTGCCACAGAAGATACTGAAGGAACCGAAGACATAGAGCTGCCACTGCCACCCGAACACTCCGTAGTAATGGCTGCAGACTGTGAGTCGAAACCATAGACATGGCCTTTGTTGTTTCTACCGGCAGCATCGAACATTAACTATTCGTCAATCAAAATGGGCGAGCCGGCCTCAATATGAAGGCGTTCCCAGTTCGCCTTCATCTCATGATTTTTGGCCTATACAAAAATGATATTAATAAGTTATTGTCAAGCAATATACAATAGGTATAGAGTAATAAACAATAATATGAGAATTGGTTTAAAAGTATTAAAAAACCTCACCAAAACTAGTCGGATAGTGTATTTGTTGGACTCCGTAGGCAAAAACAAAATCAAATAAAACTTACAGAAATCCACCAACAGGATCTGCAAATACTAGAAAAACCAATTGGATAGAAATTACCTCAATGTTTTGGTTGTTCGTTGTGGAGGGGCTGCTTTGTACGATTCGCCCTCTACTGGTATCCACGCGACGAACTCTTCTGCAAGCGATCGGGATGCTATCCCCTTCTGTGTTCTGAAAACTATTCAGAACTGATCCTGACTATCTGGTAATCGGTCGTATTTCGGAGAGAGGAGGCTAGATACTATATCGCCGTTCTAGGGTTTAGGGTTTTGTTTTTATTTAATCAGATAAAGGACAGCCACCAAGAAAAGGTTAACATAACCTTTTATAGCTATCAATATCAAAACCCTAACTGTCATCTAATGACAGTTTAATCTCGTCCGTCTATTCCTATAATCATCCAACGGTTGGATGAGTAATATTAAGTAATTAATTTCATTTATTCGATTAAATAAAATAATTACTTATTAACTTACCAGAAAATACAATATGGAATCTGATTCCCCTTTTGTATATGCTCAACGAATCTGGACACAATCTAGATTCATTGAACGTGGACATTATGCTCACAAGGTCGTCTATGCGTGTGACCATGTAGGTTCACTTAACGTTGGCAGTGAATGAAAAATGTCCTAGACATTTATTCACAAAACATAAGCGGCCTCTAGCAAAACATTATGCTTACCCAAGTTAATTAAATGTAATAATAACCTAGCATCAGATTTAATATTTAGTCCTTTTGTCACACGATATCCTAATTAAGTATAAGGCATGGACCAAATCATCCTTATAAAACTTAATTAACCATTTACTTGATCACCAGGAAGACTGTTCCAGCAAATAATATTAATAACTCCTTATTAATACTTATTTGAGGATGGCCATGCATATTTTCCAATCTGCCTTATCAAGGGGCCCATGGATATCTCTCTCTAAAAAGAGAGGTACAAATCCCTTTCACTATCTCCAATATTCAAGCCATGACAGAAAATAAGCCAACCAATAGTCATAATGATCACCTAATTAAAAGTGATGTTTGACTATGTCAAAACATATTTTCTCTCCATGCAAGAAACATTAGGTCAAAGGACACCAAATATAAAACTGAGAAGAAATACTTATAACTTAAACCCATGCAATATTTCTTCTTCACTTTAGGTCATGTTCAATACAATATTCTCAATATGTATTTATGAATTGATTTTATATCTCATATTCATGATCAGTAGAACTTGACTATCAATCAACTTCACACTAGTTTACAAGATTTAATAAACTAGAGACAAATAAGAATAGTATTTTATTAGCTATAAGGGTTTTACTATCAAGTCACATACTTGATGACCAAGAGCATAAAATACAATTCAAAAAATACAAGCTTCATAAATCATAAATGTGAGTCAATTGGTCTTAGGACATATACTAACAGTATTGAGCCACTATCCCTTCTGCTGATACAGTAAGACATATAATTCTGACTGTGTGAAGGCCTCTCCTATCTTCTCCCACTGCAAACATAAATGAGTTTTCAAATATAAAGGTAATTAAAAAAACTATAAGTTATAAGATATGGTTTTAAGTTAAAAAATTGATAATAATTAAATATGGAAACAAAATTTACCTACCCATTTAATGAAATACTTAGACCCGCCGGTGTGCTTGCCGGGCCCTGGCTACCACACCCCTATAGCCGGTTCTGCTGTGCCGCCTCCCGCCTCTTCATGTATGCCACCGAGCCCCATTTATCATAAAGACTCATGTACTTTGGAGTAGTCATCCAATCTGGCTGATACCTATCGGTCTGTACCTTGTACATCAAGTCCTTGTATCTAATGAGACTCGTTTATGCCAAGCATCCCAAATGGCACGCTCATGCATCGGGGCCCATCAATACCTCTTCTGCAACAATACATAAGTAGTTAATCAATATAAGCTTATATATTTAAAAGTTCATGTAGTTACTTTTATATAAAGAATTACACTGAACTCTGTATGCCACATGTTTTTCATTCTTTCTGGGACCTTCCCAAACTAGGATGTACCCAAAAAAAATATGCCTTTATGATTTTAGTAATCACTTTTGTATAGTCCGACTATTTGTTGAAGCTGTGCAAATGTTAAAAATACAAGTACATTTAAGTAATTAATAAAAAATAAAGAGTTTAAGAAGCAAATAGTGACATTTAAGTTTTTTAAAAGAAGTTTAACAGAGTTTCCCCTATAACATTAACAATTCTTAGGTACAGAAAACAACAAGTACACAACAATTTCGATAAAACAATATTTTATAATAATACATAAGAACTTCTCCATGTATAACAAATATATATTCCAAGTTTAACAAACAACAATTCCAAAGAGTAAACAAGAATATGTTGCAAGTTTAACAAACAACAATTCCACAAAACAACAATAATTCAAGGCTGGCTATGACATGTACCTTTCAGCGGTTGGTAAGATAAGGATGCGAGAGTTAACAAAACCCTCAAATGAAGGGTCAGTTGAAGGGGAGGATGAGATGCAAGTGCCGGTGGACGTACTGATGATGAAGAGGCAAGCCTCGATGACATCCCCACACTAGATAAGCCAAGGAAGTAGTAAACATGGACACTGGACTCGAGTATGGCAGCTGCGGGAATGGATTCAAGGTCGCCGGGGGTGTAGAAGCTGCTACCGGAAGAGTAGACATCCCTGTAAGTGTAAAAGCCGCTGCCAGAATAGTATACATCTCAATCGGAGTAGAAGCCGTTGCACCCATAGTAGACATCTCAATCGGAGTAGAAGCCGCTGCACCCATAGTAGACGTCTCAACCGGAGTAGAAGCTACTGCTAGGTGAGCCCCCTTCTTAGTTCCATGTACCATCTATAATATGAAAGATTAAACAATTTTAGAAAGTTACTTAAAAATAAAGTTATTTAAAGTTACATAACGGCAAAAAGAAACAAACAAGTTATTCAAAAACAAAGTTACTCTAACAAAAATTAAGAGAACAAGAAACAAACAAGTTTTTAGAAATAAAGTTACTTAAACATAAATTAAGAGAAACAGAAACAAACAAGTTACTTGAATAAATTACCAATTAAACATTTTACGTTTTAGAATCGGACTCAGATTCAAACTCTTCCTCTTCCTCTTCTTCATCAGACTCCCATTCGACCTCTTCTTCATCTTCATCTATAATACTTCTCTTCCCGCGAATGTCTACTGATTCTAACTCGCCTAATTGGTGAACGAGAGTTCCGATGTCTTAAACATCAACATCTATCCTTGAAGTCTCTCGGCAACATCAACGTCTTCTTGAAATGGAACGTCTACTAGAGGTACATCTAAAATACGAGGTCTTGATTTCATTACAGCCCACCAATCACTTTTTTGTCGTTTAGGTGTGCGGTATAAGATGTAAGTCACTTGTTCTGCTTCTTGGGATAAAATGAAAGGATCATATCCCCCTGCATATTTCTTTTTAATATGCACCTCCACAAGTTTATATTTATCATGAATCTTGAGACCTCGATTTAAAATCAAACCAATCACACTTGAAAAGAATGACCGATTGACTTGGCCTTCCTGGATATCACCTCAATTATCTCATTTAAAATCCCATGATAATCACCTTTAACTCATACACCACAGTTATATGTAAGACTCTGGAACTTCTTTCCTGTGTATGAAACCTAAACTCGTTAACAAAATATCCATGACACATTTCACGTGTTTCGACAGAACCCATGATATGCACTTAAAGCATTCGTTGTTGCTTGCATTCACGGGTTGTTCCATCTGAATAAAAGAATTAATATTTGTTTAGTTTATACACTAGTAAAATTATAATATAAAAATGAGTCAAAATTTCACCTCACTTCTTCCCTAAACCACATTGAAAACTCATTACTGTTTCTCGTCTGTGCGTCACTTTTCGTTAAACTTAGAAAATGATCCTCAATTCCGTTTTGTACTTCTTACAACAACAATTAATATATTTAACTTATAATTAATCACGTTTTATCATTTGTAAGTAAAAATATTGTTATATAGCAAGTGATGAGATTAACTTATGAGAGGTACGATTCAACTTCATCGTAGCTCAATAGGATTAGTTTGTTGCTGCCTTATATTCTTTATCATCCAAATATCTTGTCATCTTACCGTATGCCCTTCCTTGTCCATTGTAAATTGAAAGACCCGATTCTCCATCCCTTGGTTGATCGCCCTTATCATTTCTTGGTGGATCTCTGGCATTGGTTAATACATGAGGTTCAAAGTAGTAGCTATAAAATGTGGCAGCATCTTCAACCAAATAAGCATTGCACATCGAACCCTTAACCCTAGCCTTATTCTTTTTCTTGTTCAGATGGTTCAAGTACCTCTCGAATGGATACATCCATCTATATTGAACTAGACCACATACCCTAGCCTCATACGGCAAGTGAACCATTAAACACTCTATGATATCGAAGTACGAAGGAGGAAAAATCCTTTCTAACTTGCACAAAAATACAACAATATTACTCTCTAATTCAAGCATGTATGCCACACTTAATTTATTAGAGTACAAGTCTCTATAAAACAAACTCAATTATGCTAAGGCACTCCATACCTTCTTTGGTAGTACCTCTTTAAGAGCAATAAGAATCAATTGTGACTTTTCATTTCAGACATTCTCAACTCCTTCAAATCAACACATCTGTTCAGGTTAGATGCATATCCATCAGGTAGTTTCAAGTCCTTTACCAACTCAAGTACGACCTTCCTTTATTCTTTTGTCAAAGTGTAACACGCCTTCAGTTTTCCTGAACCTTTGAGATTTAGTTTAGGCTGATTACAATATCTTTGAATATCTTTCCTAGACATTACGTTATCCTTCATCTTTCTTTTCACATTCTTTATTATGTTAAAAACATTATCAAAGACATTCTTTTCATTTTGCATGATATCAAGATTGTGGCAAACTAGAAGAGTACACCAATACAGAAGATCCCAAAACATACTACGCCTTATCCAATTGTCATATTCTCCTCTACCATCTTCCATTCCTATCTCAAATCCAATTTCTATAATCGTTGGCATGCCTTCAACCCTTTCCCACAACTGCTCTTCTATAAGACGAGGTGGCGGCTCAGAATGATCTTCTCCTTCGCCCTTCTTAAAACACCTGGAATCTCTCCGAAATAGATGATTGGAAGGCAGAAAGTAGCAATGACAATCAAACAAAGATTACTTTCCCCCACTTTGTAGTCTAAATGATTTTGTTTCTTCCATGCAATAGGTACAAGCCAATGCTGCAGCAGTACTCCAACCAGACAACATCCCGTATGCAGGAAAGTCACTAACAGTCCGTAAAAGAGCAACCCTCATATTAAAGTTATGTTTTTTTTAAAATATCGCGCAACTACAATTGGTTCAATACTTCTATCAACGGTTGCAAGTAAACATCTAACTTATATTTTGGATTCTGAGAGCCCGAAATAATATATTTCAAGAACACTACCGGAGTTTTTAAGCACATCCAAGGAGGTAAGTTGTATGGCGTAAAAATCACTGGCCGTGACGAATACTGCTTTCCAGACATCCCAAAAGGTGAGAAACTGTTAGTGCACAGTCCAAGTCTTACGTTCCTTACTTCAAAAGAAAACTAAGGATAAGAACAATCAAAATGCTTCCAAACTTATCCACCCTAGGGTGACTCATCATTCTGGCTCATAAACGCTTTTTAAGTGCCATCTCATATGCTCAACTGTTCTTTGAGAAGCATATAACCTCTGCAACCTAGGTATTAGTGAAAAATAATACATCTTCTTGCACGGAATTTCTTTGGACTTCTTATTTTTGTTTCTAACCATGGAAGGTTCATGGCCACAAAACTTACACTGATGTGCTTGACCATCATCCTTCTAATACAATATACATCCACTAACGCATACATCAATCTTTAGCACCAGCATATTCAAACTAGATACTAACTTCTTCATGTAGTACCAATCATCCACCCCTTTATTGCCTTTGAGGAGTATATCCTTCAACAACTGTAATGTTTGATCCAAGCACTCTTCGGACATGTTGTTCTCTGACTTAATGTTCAACAACCTCGTCATTGCGGACAATTGTGAATACTTTGTACACCCTTCATACAATAGTGTATCAAGGGATTTCAGCATGTCATAAAAACTGTTGAGCTTCAAGATTAGGTGCTTCCTCATAATTGTAGTAAGCTGCATCAGGTTCAAAATTCAGACCAGCGGCATCGAAAATATCCTCACAGTAAGTGTTGTTTTCAACATTTCTTGTAATACTACCTTCCCCAACAATCGGTTGGTAACCCACTCAATATAAGTTATAAGAAACTATAGTTATAAGAAAAGATAGTTTTAATTTTAAAAAAATTGATAGTAATTAAATATGGAAATGAAAATTGACTTACCCACTCAATGAAAGCCCTAGACCCGCGGGTGTACTTGTCAGGCCCTTGGCCACCACGCCCCTACAGCCAACTGTTAAGCTACCTCCCGCCTCTTCTTGTATACCTCCGAGCCCCATTCATCACAAAGACTCGAATATTGTGTGGTAGTCGTCCAGTCGGGCTGATACCCGTCCACTCATATCTTGTACGTCAAGTCTTTGTATCGTAATGAGGCTCGTTTCTGCCAAGCGTCCCAAATGGCACGCTCATGCATTGTGTCCCATCGATACCTCTTCTACAACAACACATAATTTGTTAATCAATATAATCTTAAGTTCATGTAGTTACCGTTATATAAACACTTACTCCGAACTCTGTATGCCACATGTTCTTTATTCTATCTGGGACCTTCCAAAAACTCGGATGTGCCTCAACAAAATATGCCTTCATGATTTCAGTAATCACCTTTGCACAGTTCGATTACTTGTTGAAGTTGTGCAAATGTTAAAATACAAGTACATTTTTTAATTAAATAAATCTAATTAATGTTACTTAAACAAAAATAAAGAGTTTAAGAAACAAATAGTGACGTTTAAGTTTTTAAAAAAAATTAAAAGAGTTTCCCCTATAAAATTAACTTCCTAGGCATATAAAACAACAAGTACACATCAATTCTAATAAAATCAATTATATAACAATATATAAGAACTTCTCCATATCCAATTTTAACAAACAACAACAATTCCAATTTAGTCATTACACTCATTCCATACCAAAAGTTTAACAAACGACAATTCCATATCTATCAAACACATATTCCAAGTTCAACATACAACAATTCCATATGTGACAAACATATGTTCCTAGTTTAACAAACAACATCAAACCATATCTAACAAACATATATTCCAAGTTTAACAAATAACAATTCCATAAAACAACAATAATTCAATTTTGGCTACGACATGTATCTCCCAGCGGTCGGTAACAAATCTAGGGTTTATTTTTAAATAATAAACCCTAAACATAAATTAAGAGAAAAATAAACAAACAAGGAGCAAAAAAGTTACCAATTAAACAATCTACGTTTCGGAAACTTACTCCGATTGAAACTCTTCCTCTTCCTCTTCTTCATCGGACTCCCATTCTATCTCTTTTTAATCTTTATTATTTTCATCTTCATCCACAATATTACTCCTCAATTCTGCCAAGGCACTCTATACCTTGTTCAGAAGTACCTCTTTGAGAGTAGTAGGAATCAATTGTGGCATTTCATTCCAAACATTCTCAACTCCTTCAAATCAACAAATCTGCTCAAGTTAGATGCATATCCACCCGATAGTTTCAAGCCCTCCACCCACTCAAGTACAGCCTTCCTTTGGTCTTTTGTCAAAGTGTAACACGCTTTCGGTTTTGCAGAACCTTTGAGATTTAGGTCGGGCCGATTATAATATTTTTGAACATCTTCCCTAGACTTCATGTTATACTTCGTCTTCCCTTTCACATCCATAACTGTATTAAAGACATTTTCAAAGACATTCTTCTCATTATGCATGACGTCAAGATTGTGGCGAACTAGAAGAGTATGTCAATATGGAATATCCCAAAAGATACTATGTATTGTCCAATTGTGATATCCTCCTCTACCATTTTCCTTTCCCATCTCGATTCTTATTTCTGTAATCTTTAGCATGTCTTGAACCCTTTTCCACAATTGCTCTCCTGTAAGACGAGGTGGGGGCTTAAAATGATCATCTCCTCTGCGCTTCTTAAAATACCTCAAATCCCTCCGAAATGGATGATCAAAAGGTAGAAAACAGTGATGACAATCAAACTAAAATTGCTTTTCCCCACTTTGTAGTCTAATGACTTTGTTTCTTCTATGCAATAAGGATAAGTCAATGCACCAGCTATACTCCAATCGGACAATGTCCTGTATATAGGAAAGTCACTAACAGTCCATAGGAGGGCAGCCCTCATGTTAAGGTTCTGTGTCTTTGGAATATTATACGTGTTAACCCCATGCAACCACAATTGGTTCAATTCTTCTATCAACGGTTGCAAGTAAATATCTAACTTATGTTTTGGATTCTGAGGGCCCGGAATAATACATGTCAGGAACATTATCGGAGTTTTTGAGCATATTTTAGGAGGTAAGTTGTATGGCATAACAATCACTGGCCATGACGAATATTGCTTTCCAGATATCCTAAAAGGTGAGAAACCGTCATTACACAGTCCAAGTCTTACATTCCTTGCTTCAGAAACAAACTCAGGATGAGTACTATTAAAATGCTTCCAAGGTTCTCCATCCCTAGGATTACTCATTATATCCGGCTCAGGAACACTTTCTGGGTGCCATCTCATATGCTCAGCCATACTTTGAGAAGTATACGACCTATGCAACCTAGGTGTTAGCGGAAAGTAATACATTTTCTTGTACGGAATGTCTTTAGGCTTTTTCTTATTTTTCTTTCTTCGCATGTAACGATCATGGCCACAAAACTTGCACTGACGTGTTTGGGAATCCTCTTTCCAATACAATATATATATATATTTACACATACATCAATCTGTTGCATCGGCATATTCAAACTAGACGTTTATTTTTTTCGTGTGGTACCAATATCCAATGCCTTATTTCCTTTGGGGAGTACATCCTTCAAGAATTCTGCTATTTGATAAAAGAACTTTTTAGACATGTTATTCTCTAAATTTATGTTCAACAACCTCACCATCGTGCACAACTGTGAATACTTCGTACACTTTCATACAACGGTGTATCAACATATTTCAGCATGTCATAAAACTGTTAAGCTTCAGGATTATGTGCTTCCTCATAATTGTAGTACGCTGCATCGGGTTCAAAATCCGGAACAACGACATAAAAAATACCCTCACTGTAAGTGTTGCTTTCAACATTTTTTGTAACACTACCTTCCCCAATAATTGGTTGGTAACCCACCGACAGTTCTCCATGTGCAGTCCAATTATGATAATTAGGTAAAAACCCTAATTTATAAAGATGCAACTTCACATCATATTCTTTAAGATACTTTGAGTTCTTGCACTTTGTACACAGACACCATAACTCGTTAGTTGTACCAGGACTGTAATTCAAACACCAATTCATATACCGCTCCGTATATAGTTGAAACTCACTATTAATCCCCATAACTCCAGGCACAGTTCTTCTACACATCCAACTACGATCATCCTCCATAAATTCACAAAATAAAACACACATTATGCTCCAAGACTTTATAAGTACGACACTTACAGATGGAGAGACCAAAATTAGAACTCATTCTTCATTAAGTCTTACATTTAAGTTTCATGTTTAAGATTTTAAGACTTCTCTAATCATTTGAGTATTATAAATCATTAGAGATTAAGATTTTAAGAGTTTTACATTTAAACTTATAGATTAAGAGGTTAATGAATTTTATAATCATTTCTCCATTAGAAATAAATCCAAATGTTTTAAGATTAAGAATTTAATTAGTTTTATTAAGAATTTTATGGTTAAACTTATAGATTATGCATCATTAAAGAACTCTATAATCATTTGAGTATTATACAAACATACATCAAATATGTTTCCCAAAACTTTCCAAATCTAATTAACCAAACTTAAAGGGCTAGTTTGAGACATTAGGAGAGAAAAGAAAAGAAGAGAAGTATTAATTACTCCTCTTCTCTTCCTTTCTCCCTTTCTAAAACTCTCGAACACCAAATTTTAAATTATTTCTTCCCAATTCCCTTCTTTTCTCTCCCTTTTTTAACTCCCAAACTAGCCCTAAGAGTTTTAGAACAGAGACTTTAAATAAATGTTACAAAAATTTTGACAGGGTTTACCCTATAAAATGAATAATTCCTAGGTACAATGGCCTTAGTAAACAACAACCACACAAACAAAAAGAAATCTAACAAAGTTTAAGAGTCCGGACTCCCCCATAAAGACAACAATTCATTCATAATAAAACGAAAATTATATATTTAAGAGTCCAGACTCCCCCATAATAATGAAAATGGTTCAAAATGTTGCATGACACATACCTCTATACATCGATCGGTAAGTGACGATGCTCTAAGTCTTGAAAAATATACCTAAAACAAAGAATGAAAATATCAAATATACAACTATGCATATCATAAAAAATTAATTAGTCTAAGAAACCAAAGCATAGAACTATCAATTGAAAACATAGAAATAGAAAAAAGGCCTCTTAGAATGTCTCTCTTATTTAAAGAACAACCATTTATTCATGCTCATCAAACAAAACATATTAATTGGTCTAAAACCATGATAATCTTTATTTTGATCAAGAGAAATAAAAAGGATAATCTTCTAATCAAATTATGATTTATCAAAACACACATATTTTTGAAAAAAAGTATAATCTTTATTTTTATGAATTAAAAAAGATCATCTCTATATAAAACTAATAATTATTATGAATAAAGCATTCAAATAAAACTGAAAGAACTACTATGTATAAATTAAATCCCTATTATACTTAAAGGTGCTTTCTAAAGTTCTTTTTTTTAAAGGAGGTATCTGCTAAAGAATAATAGATACTTTTTCGTATGTATTTGTTGCTAAACATGGATATTTGAGTTATTCCTTTTCTTAAAAAAAAGAGAGAAAGTACTTTTTTCAAGGGAAGAGAGAGAAAGTACATGTTATTTCTCGTGTAAAAAATGGAGAAAAAAGAGAGGAGGTAGTGTACTTAAAAAAGGTGATTGAATGTCAAGAATGTCATTTCTATGGAAGATCAGGGAAACAATTTGGTCCAAAACCAAAACCCTCCATTTTCATCATCAGCATCATCATCATCTTCATCTTCTTCTTCAACATTTCTTGGAAATTTTAATTTGAGTAAGAATCTGAATAGTAAGAAGCCCATCGATGTTCAAGTTTGGGGTGAAATTGTTGATCAAGAATGTCCTGATACTACTACTACTTTTATTAAGAGACAACCCACCCTTAGAGAGACCCCCTTGAACGTTTTGATTAGAATAGGAGTTCTTATTTTAGGAAATCAAGAAAATGTAATAAATCCTCCGTAGCCCTTATCAGTAATTAATCCCATGATGAGAATGAAACAACAATCAGATTGGCTCAAGTTTCATATGGAAAATTATCCTGATCATCTGCAGACACAACAACAACAACAACAACAACAAGGGAATAGTGAAGAAGCAATGAGATTTATGAAGGCCTTTCATGACTCCAATGAACTAATTTATTCGTGTTGTGTTGATCCCTTTTCGCCAATTAACGGCACCTAAATATTGGCTGTGAAACTTCCATCAAGAAAACTATCAAAATCATTCACCATTTTGTAGATGAATTGATCAAAACAAAGAGACAACAACTAGATATGCAACTATTTAGAGTAAGTACGAATATATATACATATAGATATGTCTCTTTATTAAGAAACTTTTAGTTGATCTTTTGTCACATATGAATTAGACACTTCTTTTTAATTCATTAGGGAGGGAAGGTTCGAACCCATCACCTCTAGTGAGGAATGTTTCTATCAATGAATTATTATTTTACCATCATATGAATTGGGCACTGTCAAATGGGCCAATCCGGACCGAACAGGCCCGCCTCAATCCACGATACAAATGGTTCAATCCGGGCCTGACCAAATTTTGTTGGATTGAGAAATCTCGATCCATATCCGCCTGCACTCAAACCGCGGATACGCGTGCTGGCCCACGGATTGAAGGTTTTTTTTGAAAAAAAAATTATCTTTACTACAAAAGTTCAAAAAGTAATGTTTTCTTCAAAATTTCAATTTTTTAGCAAAAAATATCATACAATTCCAGTTTCAACCCTTCAAAAAAAATTCCAGGTTGAAAAAAACACAGTTACAAACCAAAATAGTTCCAATATTTCAAACCTAAAACATACCTATAATATAACATCCATTAAGATATAATATGAATCCTGCCAAATCAATCCAAAAAGAGAAAAAACCAAAATAAAGAAGTTAATAAGTAACAACAATCATCCAACAATGACAAATACAACATCCAACAAGAACAAATTAACAATTATCCAACAAGAAATATTTCAAAGCAACAAGAATATTCATTCTTCATTTTCAACATGAACATCCACTTCTTCTTCATCATATCCGTCATCTTCAGAAACGTCTACTTTCCCAAAACCAAGACATTCAGCCCTTGGCTTTCCATCTTTTCAAATATCAAAGCTCCTAGGATGACTCCATACATCGAACGTAGTATTAGATTTTTTTGCCTTCTTTGAAGATTGTGTATCATTTGATTCATTAATAATATTATTAGTGGCCTCAACATTAACAACATTTTCACGACATTCCATTTTTTGCAATATTTCAATATTCAAAAATCAACACGCTATTATATTTTTTCTTTCTACATAAACTCAACAGAATATATATAATATATATTCACTAAGTAGTTGGCCTACAAATGTATATATATCCAACCAAACACGAAGAAGCAAACATTATAGTACAACAATGCTATTCTATGTACTAATGAATTATTTAATTAATTAGACTCAAGATCTTATTCCAATTAATTAATTAATATTCTAAGTTAATGAATGAATAGTGATTGAGTATGAACTGCTAACTGCATATTACACTACTAATTAAGCTTTACTATAATATTATTATATCTCAATTAAGATTAATTATTCAACGTCAAGCAAGCATCTAAAGTAAGTACGTTAGGGAATATTTGTTTGGTATTACAATATTAAATTATGGCTTAATCTATGATTATCTTGTTGGAAAATAGTTGGAAAAAAGGAAGTGAATGAAAAAAAAATTAAAGATGAAAAGGTTGGCAAGTAAGGATTTGAATCCCACATTGGAAAAGAACAGGGAGCCTTATCAGACCCATGTTTTGCCAAATTTCTTTTTGTCTGGATTCAATGGCTATTGAGTTTAATGAATAGCCACATTCATTTCTATTGAGTTCAATGTACAGCCATATTCATTTCTCTAATGGATGCTGAATATACAGAATTAATTATGTACAGCCGAATTCAGTGTATAGAACTAATTCAATGTAACAATTGAAGGGTGCATTCAGTGTACAGAACTAATTCAATGTAACAGTTAAAGGGTTTTTTCCATCTATCAATACTGCTATTTTCCAAAGCAGAAGACATAAGAAATTTTTCTTTACAATTTCTAGCATTCTCTCTTAACTTGCATACATATATCTTCTTCCTGTTCATTATCAATTTGTTCAAGTTCGAAGGGAAAATAGCTTCCAGTGCTAAACTATTTTCAGAAGCCTGTTTTTATCTTGGGAAACAGACGTTCTAACACATCTCTTGCACTTCCGGTAGAAAGAATGACTCATTTTAAAGGAAATTAAAATTTATTCAAGACTAGAGTTTAATTTCTACTTCCTAACTATTATTTTGATATTTTTGTTTTATATTTTTGTTTCTTTTATATATATATATATATATCACACACTGTGTTTAATAGTTGTGGTTAACAATCTTAAAACATATTCTCTTTTCTACTCCTGCTGAAATGGCAACTGGTACAGATACCGTTAATGTGAATAATACTACTTCTGGTTCGGGAAATATCCCGATTGTTGCTGCTGCTACTTCTCTGCCAACAATTTCGGCCAGTCAATTGAAAAACCCAGAAAAATTTAATGGTTCTAATTTTAAAAGATGGGCAACAGGAAATGCTTTTCTACAAGACAACTTTGAATTTGGCAAAATTTTTGACAGAGGTAGCTCCTATGGTGGCAGAGGATAATGATGATGCACAAACGGTAGCTGCTATTGATGCATGAATCATTCTGATTTTTTGTGTCGTAATTATACTTTGAATACATTAAGTGATTCATTATATATTGTGCATTGTGCATGTAAAACTGTTAAGCTCTATGGGAATCATTAGACTGGAAATATAAAACTAAGGATGCTAGCACAAAGAAATTTGTGTCGGATGGTTTCTTGATTACATAATAGTTGATTCTAAAACTATCATAAGTCAAGTGCAAGAATTGCATATTATTTTGTATGAAATACTTGCAGAAGGAATGATTTTAAGTGAAGCCTTCCAAGTGGCTGCTGAATATACAGAATTAATTCTGTACAGCTGAATTCAGTGTACAGAACTAATTCACTGTAACAGCTGAAGGGTGAATTCTGTGTACAGAACTAATTCAATGTAACAATTGAAGGGTTTTTCCATCTATAAATACTACTGTTTTCCATAGCAAAAGATAGAAGAAATTTTTATTTGCAATTTCTGGCATTCTCTCTTAACCTGCATACATATATCTTTGTTCTATTCATCATCAATTTGTTCAAGTTTGAAGGGAAAACTGCTTCAAGTGTTAAACTGTTTTTCGAAACCCGTTTTGTCCTGGGAAACAGACGTCCTAACACATCTCTTGCACTTCCGGTACAGAGAACAAATTTGTTTTAAGGAAATTGAAATTTATTCAAGACTCGGGTTTGATTTTGTTTCCTAACTAGTATTTTGGTATTTCTGTTTTATATTTCTGTTTCTTATATATATATATATATCGCACACTGTGTTTAACAGTTGTGGTTAACATATCTTATGTTTGAGAATTTATCAGTAATCATGGGATAAGTTTTTTTTTTTAGTAAAAGTTAAGATTTTTGCAAATGAAATAGTCAGTAATTATTGTATGCTTCATCAAACAGAATGTACAATCTGCATTATAGCCATTTATAGCCTAATTAGAGTTAGGTTTAGATCATAATTTCAATCACTGTACCTATAAAAAAAGATGTGTTAATTAGACAAAATTATTAATAAAATTCCAAATAATGTTTCAATTTCTTGTATGAATTTGTTCTTGGAACACATTATACTTTCCCAATTTCTTTTAAGGTTGAATTCAAACCATGGTTTCTGATTTGTAGGGGAAATACGAATTTAGATGATCGGTGAATTTTTCTTTGTAAACTACTAAGTCATGCAATTCAAAATTTTATCCCCTATTTTCATCAATAAATAAAAACGATAAATTAAGGCTGAGACTATTTACCTTACCTTGATTTCAATTAATTGAATGTTGTGGCTATGGAAGATGGAGATCCAAAGCTGAGTGAGAGAGTCACAGTAATCGCACATACACCCGAGTACATGTTCCTCAACGTTGAGGACATCCCCGAAGAGCGGGGGATTTCGAGGGTAGGTGGAGGTCCTCGGTGGTAGTGGTGCTACTGGCGACTCACTAAGGTAGTCGTAGACAGAGTGTCGATACTTGAGAGCCGACTGTGAGGTGAGGGGGGAGAGAGGGAGGGAGTGAACTGTCTTTGAAGTGTGAGGAGAGGTGAGAGCGACGACCAACAGTGATCAGTGGGCTGTGGCAGTGTGGGGGTAGAGGGGGATTGTCGGTCGCGGTCGATCAAGTGTTGAGGTGGAGGAGGAGGAAGGGGGCCTGCTGGATTGTAGTGGAGGGAAGTGTAAAGTGAATGAGATGAGAATGAGTGAGAGAAAGTGAGAACCAGTAGGGGTTTTTTTTTTGTTGTTTAGTAATTAAAAATAAATATAATTCATTTAATTTATTCAGAATCACGGGCAGCCCGTGATCCGTCTGCGTAAATCCACGGATTTGATAGGCCGGGCCAAAAAGTTCGTATTTTATACGAGCCTAATTTTCTTGATCCATATTCCCCATTTAACGGGCGGGGCGGTCCAACCCGCAGGCCACAATTCGTTTTGATAGTGCTACTAAAAATAAGGTACTTGTAATATAGTGTGACTTTCTTGTCTTCTTAGGAGCTACTTCATCTTCATCCTCATTTACTTTAGGAGAAGGAGAAGAAGGGGAATCTTCTTCCCCCTAATGTTCTTGAAACTATTTTTGATGTCTCTAGCACTACAAAGGTTTCAAGGATTTCATTCTCAAATTCTGGTTTTTTTTCCTCATTTCTATTTTGAAACGACTGCTGAGCATTCTTCTTCTTAGCCATAGCTACTTACAGAAACATACTAAGACAGCCACAACATCAACAAGCACAAACACCAAATCACTAAGTCATCATAATCAAACCAGCAAGGTTTGAACAATAGCAGTTGAACAAAAATTTAGCAAGTAAAAAACACACAACAAACCCAGAAATAAAAAACAGTATTCTCCAATCAAATAATGGATCACAGCCCAACCAAATCGCAACTGAATCAGAGGGTCACGGCCCTAAAAATGCACCAGAAAAATGGAGAGGATAGCTTCCAATTATTCTGGTACGAAAACTAGAGAATCGGAAAAGCCGGCAACAAATTCCGGTGAAGAGCAGCAGCCATCGGACATTTCCTAGTCAAAAAACCGATGCCACTTCCAAAATAGTCAACCCCATCACCTTTAATCCACTTAACTCCCGCAAATAATACCTCAGTTTTCGGTGAGCAGCGAAAAATGATTGTGCGGCTAAGCAGAATTCCTCTGACGGGAAAAAACGACTGTGCGGCTGAGCAAAATTCCTATGACGGTGAAAAATGACTGTGCGACTGAGAGTATGAGAGTGAGAAGAAGAAGAAGAAGAAGAAGAAGAAGAAGAAGAAGAAGAAGAAGAAGAAGAAGAAGAGAAAGAAGAACAAAAAAAGAACAAAGGAAGGAGAGAGAGAGAGAGAGAGAGAGAGAGAGAGAGAGAGAGAGAGAGAGAGTTTCTTACTTGAATTACCAACAATCGACTAACTGCGAGTGGCAGTGTCTCCTAAAGGTCACCAGAGGAGGTATGGAGAAGGGTGGTGGTCGCGGTTGTGGGGGATAGGGTTTGGGGAAGAAGGAAAGAATGAAAGGGCAAATAGGGAAAGAGTTTTGGGAACCAGAAAATCCCATTTTTATCGACAAAGTTACCGACCGAGTATTCGGTCGATAACTCTGTAGTTATTTTTTTTCAAATTAAAATTATGTTACTGACCGATGAGCAATCGAAAAAATCGGTCAGTAACTGAGCCCATTTTCTTTTAAAAAAATAATTACAGTTAACGACTAATTACCGACTAAATTTCCGTTGCTAAATTCACTTTGGTCGGTAAATTAAAAAATCGTTCGGTAAATCCGTCACAGTTACCGACAGACAAGTGTCGGTCACTAATTCGTCGCTATTTTTCTAAAGTTACCGACCGATTTCGAATCGATCGGTAATACCCCATTCTTTGGTAGTGTACTCTGAATGGGTTTAAACTATCATCTTTCTTCCTCAACAAGGGTCATGAGAGGAAGGTAGCCAACCTAATTGACTTTAATCAAGGTTGTTGGCGAGAAGACAGGGTCTGACACCTCTTCTTCCCATATGAAACTGATGCAATTCTGCAGATCCCTTTTAACCCTGCTTGGACTAAAGACAAGCTTATTTGGCATTTCGCTCCTAATGGTATATATTTAGTGAAATCGAGTGAAAGCGGGCATGGTTATTATGAATCCCATTGGCAAGTTGGCTGGACCATCAATAGTCGATCAGGAGACAAAGGTTTGAAAAGAGATCCATACTCCCGTGATACAACGAAAGATCAAAATTTTCCTTTGGAGGGCTACTCAAAATGTTCTTCCCATAGGTAGTAATCTGTTGAGGAGGGATATGTCTGAAATTTTGGCTTGTGTTTACTGCGGTTACCAAATTGAAGATGACAAGCATGCCTTGTTCAACTGCATCTTTACCTCAAAAAAAAAAAAGTTTGGAGCTATATGCTTTTAGGAGAAAAGTGGCGTTATATTCTGCTCTCATCTTCTTGGATTTCATGCATTCAGTTTTATTTATTTATAATTCTGAAGCCGCTGCTCTTTTTGCTACCTGTTCTTGGATGATTTGCTTTGCCCGCAATAAGGTAAAAATAGAAGGATCATGCCCCATCGAAGAGTTGATTGCAAATCAAACTCTGCATTATTTTAAAGAATATTTGAGACTTCATCATATTGCCTCTTCATCTGGTGAGCCAAATTTTTTTTTTCAGCCCGACAGCACCAGTATCCTTTGAATCTAGGCTTCCTAAAAGTCAATATTGATGTTAGCTTCTCGAAAGGTGGGATTGGCATAGGTATTTTGGTTCGTAATCATCTGGGCATCCTTTTGTTTGCTAAAAGTTTGTATTGGACCGGCTTTGATTTCGTAAAATATGAGAAACTTTTGAGTATTATTGAGGGATATGTTGTTTACTCCCCTCTATCAGCACAACTAATAGTTCAAAGTTTACTTTCTCGCATGTTCACCGGACCGGAAATTTCCAGACCAATCATTTAGCAAAACTTGTCTTACAATCCCCCACACCTCAGGAATGGACTCTCGACATTCCTACAATTGTAGCAAATGCCATCTTTATGGATATTAATAATATATAAGCTTATTTTGTTTACAAAAAAAATTTAAAAATAGAGACTTAATTTAATCTTATTAAATTTTAAATGACTAAAAGAGAAGTTAGTTAAATTTATTATTATTATTATTATTATTGTTTACTCTTTGACATTCCAAATGCCAAATATTCCAACTAGGGACCTAATCAATATCGATTTTTCGATCAATAAAATTCTCTCATCAAAATCTATCGATTTCAGTATCAATCTCTTTAAGAAATACTAAATTCTAACAAATTTACCAATCACATAATTAATCATGTAATCAGACGATTACCTGTTGGAATCAGGTACTTCCATCTGTAGAAGAGAGCTCAACATTGACTATTAACCAACCAAAGCAAGGAATGGCAAAGACGTTTTTTAAAGAAATACGGTACCGATAATACGATACATAAAAGGAAATAAATGAGTAGCTAGACTCTGTTTTCATGTATATATAAAAATCTACTGATAAAGAGCTCAGGAAATTGGCAAAATATTTTAATGATGCCATAAGCTAGCTATTCAAGAGCTCAATATCATACAAGGACATAACAGAGAAAGAAACTGATATATCATTACATAAACATGATCGCACACCAGCTGAAGACCAATGAGCATCGAGACATATTAAGAGTTTATCATGTTCCAAATGCTGTTGCAAGTCTCTAATGAGGTCTGCTCCGTCGGGTCCGATTCAAATTTTACAACAGTTTTCTTCTCCCTCTCTCGATATCTAGCATTAGTTGAGAGAAACTCTGATAGTAGAACTGCTCTTGTAAAAGTAATTCTCTAAGGATAATGCTCGTAACAGATGCATATAATGATAGTTTCATCCTGCATGAAGAAAAATGTTTCAAAAGCAACTCATTTAGGGGCTTACCTTTGGTTACTGACCTTCATTTGGAATGGTATTTGGCATCAGATAAAAGTCAAGTAATCAATTTTCAATCAAATGTAATTTCAAGGTATATTTTCCAGAAATAAATAAAATTCTTAATTTGTCCTGTCAACTTACTGTGCTTTCAAGTAATCTTGCTCATGTTTCGTTAAAACTTGTCTGTGTTCTTCAATAGAGACACTTTGACGCTCTAGATCATTAATTCCTTCTGCAATCACTGTGTTGATATTCAATTTACACCAAATCAATACCACCAATCTTTTTCCCAAAAATGTAAGAGGATACAATTGAAGTTGACCAAATACTTATCTAAGCTCGTCTCTGAGCATGTTTTCTCTTTGAAGTTTGTCTCTAAGCTCTTTTTGCAGCAAATCTGTTTCTTCATCCACAGCAATTCCAGATTTTGTTGATGCGATTTTCTGTCTGCAAATTTCTAGTTTTTTCTGGTAATCTGAGGCATATAACAAAACAAACACATTGATTGTCAGAACAGCTCAAATGTTTTCATCAAATAATTACTAAATACACGTTGATGGCACCCTGGCAAAGTAGTTCTAACAATCTCAGGCATATAACAATACAAACACATTGATTACTGGAACAGCTCAAATGTTTTCATCAGATAATTACTAAATATATGTTGATGGCACCCTGGCAAAGTAGTGCTAACAATTTCATCTACCATTAGCACATCTCTCACACTGCCATCAAGGGATATATCTAAAAACTATTAGCCAAAGGGTACACCGAAAATCTAAATCAAGAGGAATGGATGAAGCTGTTACAGGCATTCATCAGGTGAACAAAGTTAATGGAGATGACATCTTGATGTAGGCTTCAAAATGCCTATGAGCAAAGAAGGCCCTTTTAGAGACGCAAGAAAAGCACAAGGCACTATCTTCGAAACACAACCATTATTCTTTCAGCAACAGCAAAGATGCCTGCAATAGAGGATAGTTGCACGATAAAGGCATGATGAAGCTCTACATTCACATATAGGACTGAAAAATCAATTAATTGAACAGAATATGGTTTTACAAATATAAATTTGGGCAACAAAAAACATAACTCAACATGTTAGCAGCAACATATTTGACCACCTTAAGTACAGATCGAGCAATTAAAGCTTTCTAGCAGAGAAAAACCGAAAACATAATAAAAGGGAAACCTGATAGACAGCCTGCCATAAAAAGTGAGAGATTAGAGGGCCAGTATTGGAATTTTGTAGTAATTATCAAGCAATTGCTTACTGCAAAGTTCCTCCACATATAACGGTTGATTTTACTTATCCCTAAACTGTTTCCAGAAATAGGCAGGTATGCATGTAGGCAGTATCATGAGAGCAGCATTGGAATTTTGCAGTAATTATAGAGCAATTGCTTACTGCTAAGTTCCTCCAGATACAACAGTTGATTTTACTTATCCCTAACTGTTTCCAAAAATAGGTCGGCACGCATGTAGGCGTTATGAGGAGAGCATGTAGCTTAGCAAGTATGCATCAGTTATACTCCTTCAATTAAAAAATGAGTGAATGTTGCACCGAACCTTCAGCAGAACATTGCAAGCGCTTATAATCAGCATCAGTCTGGGACAGAAGGGTTTGTAATTGCTGTAAAGATTGCTTGAGGGTGTTGATATCCTTTTCATCTTTCAGCAATTTGACAAGGTCATCACTGAAATAGATCAGCTTTTCCATGTCAAATCTTGCCAAATCTCCCATTCCTTGCAAACAAGGTTTAAAGTGCTGCAATCAGATCTCAGTTCTGTTAGTTTTTTAGAGAATACCTGCATGATTTTATAATTTGCAATATATTTGCATAATTGAGTGTCAACCATCTTACATCAATTACTACTGTATTTAACTTCGAAAGAAGAGGGGGCCGATAGAAACTCTTGTAAGGGGATGGAAAGATCAGAAGCAGGGCCTGCTTGGGGACTGTGGTTGAGTGGTTGCTCAGACTAAATGACTCGAGAAAAACGGAAGAGGATGCTGTAATTAAAGCTAGATTGTGTTGGTTGTCATGTGATTTGCTGAACTCCGAAGGACGGCCTAACTGTTGATCATTACCTTCTCCGAAATTAGGATGGCAATCGGGACACAACGAGAATCAGGAATCCCATCCCCCTCCCCATCCCGACAGAGATGAAACTACTCCCATCCCCAGACATGGAAACAGGACTAAAAATTCTCGTTTGGGCCAGCGGGGAAATGGGATTTTGTTGTCCCATTTAGTGACTTGTAATAATTAATTTAAAAAACCAGAAAAATAACTTGCCCACTACACACCTATACTATTTCATTGTTAAGCACGCAAATATAATTCTTTGAGAAGAAAGGAACTGAGAGAAACAGCTAAAACAGAAATATAGAAAGTTAAATTAGGTCATGATAACCGACAATCAGGTTGTAATTAAATATGTTATTTCAACTCATCACTTATCTACGTTTATCTATCAAGAACTCATTCTCTGGTTGTTTCTTTCCACTTTGATATGGGAATGAAGACCAGAAAGAATAGGGAAATTTGAAATTAAGATGGTACCAGTCCTGGTATATACATGAATCAATATTTTGTCAGTGTTTTAGCAGGAATTAGGGGCGATTTCTAAACGATAGACGGTAAAAGACTCACTCCGTTTCTCCCAATAGGAGCCCCTACAACAATGCATTGAAAGTTGAAAACAGATGTACCTTAAGTGATTTCTAAGGTGGGCCGCCGGTTAGTAGCGTCGCCGGGCCCGCAGCGGTGAATGTGAGCGGCGTGCGTGAATTTGGAGGAAGGTCTGAGGGAGTCCGAAGTGCGTTAAGTCGGTGAAGGGATAAGGTTGAGGGGGCAGAAGATGCGTTGGAGGAGATGACGGTCGGTCGACTGAAGAGAAAGAAGTTCAGTCGTCCCGCTTCAGAAATGAAAAATCAGATTCAAAGTCGATGATTGAATTTTAATTTAATTGCAATTTTTAAACAAAGGAAAGCGATTAAATTTTACTTTGGTCCTTTAAATATAAATTTGACTGGATGAAGGACCTGAACTTAAAAAGTGTCATAAAGACTCCCAAGCGGTACTAGAAATACTTTCCCCCAAACCCAGTACACCCTAATGCCAACAAGGAAGCTGATAGCTTGGCAAAACTAGAATTGGCTTTGTTAAGTCTTCAGGTTTGGATAGGTCACACACCCCATCATTTTCACCCTCTTGTTAATCTGGATGAACAGTCCATATATGAATGAAAATGATGGTTCAAATGTTTTTTTTAAAAGAAAATTCTCAACCTAAATTTTGATTAGGAATTCTATTATGGATTTGATCCATGTTCCCACTCATACATCATATGACACCATATGGTATGTATTATGCCACATCACCTCCTGTTATAGATTACGTCTATAATTTTTTAGACAATAACAATAAGGAGGGTGATGCGACATGATATAAGTCACATGATCCATTAGTGGAGATATGGACCATAGAATTTTTCCAACGATTAAGGCCCACCTAGTCAACACTTGGAGGGAGAGGCAGTTTTTTTAGAGAGTAAACGGCAAAAATTGTCCGTCAACTATTTTACTTGTAGCAATTTAATCCTCTTTCTTTATTTTTAATATTTATTGCCTCCCAACTTTTTTTTTTTTTTTTGGCAACAACTTAGTCCGCCTTCTTATTTTTAATATTTATAGTCCCCAAATTATGAGTTCATCCATATTTTTTAGTCTAGTCATCAATGGGTTTAAGTAGATTTAAATATATGCCTCGCACCTTTTTTTTTCTTCGCACATGCACATATTGAAAGGGCAATATTTATTTATTTTTAATAAGTCTTCTCTCCAAAATACAAAAAGAGCAAATGTAAATTACAAATTAGAGGAAAAAAAACTCTTTCCTCTTTGTCTCCCTCCTATTACATTACATATTTGTCCATTTAATATTTGTATGTGTAGAAAACACATGTTTAATCCAGTGTATTCCATCACATGAGTGATGGTTGGGATAAAAAAATATATAAACTTCATAGTTACAGGACTACAAATATTGAGAATGAAGAAGAGGGACTAAGTCGCTACAAGTAATATAATTGAGGGACTCTAATTACAGTTTGCTTTTTTTATAGTCTTAGGTTAACTTGGAGTGGTTTTTATTTTCAAAAAGAAAAAGTAAATGTTTTTTTCTAAAAATTTGTAAAGATAAATTGCTGGTGCCACCTATATCACAGGCTATATTACTGGTGCCACATCAATTATCATTAAAAAAAATCTAGTTATTTATGGTCCATCCTCCATTGTTTATGCTTTTTTTTTAAGTAATTACAAAGCACGGGGCTTTCTTCTTTCTACTAATTTTTAAGTATTAAGATTTGGAAAAACGGAATCCGTTAGTTCGGGGGAAACTGAATCTGTTGGTTAGGCGTCTGCATCTGTATCTTCGGATCTTTCTTCATACGTTGGAGTTGGAACTACAGCCTCTGCCCTCCAGCACAAATCTTAAGCTTGATCGGTGTCATAGCCTGGGACCTTGCAAACACCCACCCATCGCCCGTCGAGGCCGGGCAAAGCCGTAGAATTTTATGTTTTCCCGCAAAGCTAACTACTAAGTGCTAATCTTGAAAACTTTTATTACAATTACGCGGATACCTAGTCCGAAGCAGTTCAGAGAATGAGTTGCTATATAGAGAATAACTTTCTTCGATTAGCTACAGAAAGAGACCTAAAGTTTAGCTCTGTACAGGTACAACCAACCCCAAGGAGCAGAGCAATCTAAAGAGAAAGAGCTAACTTCCGAGTTTAAGTCTTTATGTAGGTGTAAGGTAGGTAGAGATGCCTAGACTAGGTCCTAGCAACTCATGTTAGATTAATCCCTAAGGTTTCCTTTCTCTAACTGACTGAATGTGTTACTCAACCTCTAAAGTAGAGCGTAAGGTAATCCAATCCCGTGGGAGGCACGAAGCTTAAAAGGTCTTATTTTACCTTCTGGAACCAGGACCTGATACGGGACTAGGACTAGGCGAGCCGGTCAAAGAATCTATTATATGCCTCATATTTCCATAAGCCGGTCAATAAGACAGATGCCGGCAAGCTAACGTTTAAGAGACCGAGTACTAAAGTTGCTAATTGCCCTTAGGTCAAGCACAGGAAAATAAGGCCCGTAGCTGGATAGTCTCACTAGGCACTATAGGAGCAGGGATTATTTACCGAGCTTTCTGCTGTAGATGATCAAACTTCTGCCACTGAGTCAGTATCCGGTACCATCCTTTTAGTAGTAAGATACTCAAATTTGACTTCATCAGATGCTGAAGCTGAACCACTTTCTGTTGCTCAATTATCCGCTATTGCTTAATTGCCTGCTGCGGATGAGAGCGTGACGCCATGTTCCGCGCTCAGATCGAAAAAAAGGGCAAAGGAGCTGCTTGCTGCTCGCCCCTATCTCTAAAAGGGCTTATGCACTCCACTCGTTACCACTAAGCGACGAAGCTAGGAGCGGAATGAGGGACTTGAACCCTTAACCTCAGCCTTGGCAAGGCTATGCTCTACCATTAAGCTATTTCCGCCAGCTACAGTAGTGGCGAAGCACTACTGAGCAATTCACGTATCACTTGATACGGACGACTTCTATTTTTCCGCGGGACCACAGTCTTTGACCTCCGATCGAGCTACGAACACGAGTAGGTAGGTGGCTAGGGAGGGCAGCTAAGCTGCCTTTTAAATAAATCTCCGGCCGCTCAGTTTCGCGCTCCTTTACCCTTTACCGGATACTGGAGGCTGCTATTATAATGCCTTCTTTTTTATTGTATACCACTAACGACTATCAAGATAGGCAGGCTATCCATGATATGCTCTTTATGGAAAGACGGTTGAGGGGCACTACACTGACTTGCTTTTCCGAAAGGTTTGATCTTCGCCGACAATGCTAGTTCGGTTAGCCTGATTCATGATAGCTTTGCTTTACCTGCCTTTTCTTATAGAAAACATTTCCCCCTCTTGCCGAAATTGGATGTTGTGTCAAGATCAGGCCTAAGATAAGGGAAAAAGAGTATTCCCTAGTCGTATAAAAATAAGTGTTTATAAAAAGTTATTTTAAACAAATTAATATAACAATTTTATTTTTAACAATATCAATAAGCAGAAGAAATTCTAAAAAACATTCCCATTAACTTTTCAAAAATAGCTTTTTTAAAACTAAAAGCAGATACAATAAGCGATCGAAAACAGTTTTAAAACAGCTTATAGCTTAAAATAAGCTGAAAGCTGCTGATTTTAAATGATGGAGAAGAGGCCCTATAGACTTGTCAACTCAAAAAATATATATAAAGATATAAATTTTAGTGAGAAAATTCAAAAAATATATATATTCAAAAATTCGTTCAAATGATCGGTTCAACCGATTTTCTATTAAATTTGACTCGTTCAATTGTGAGTTGATTTTTTGAGAAACTATTCCTGTCTATGGTCAGGTTTCTACTTGATCGGTCAGATCAATTGATCCAGTCTGGTTTTTTCTATAGTATTGGCTGGTGGAATAAATATATCAAACAACAGAATTATGCCTTGCCCAACCATCTAAATTATGGAAAATGGAGTACTATACCTCAGAAGTCCAGTTCATAAACAAATGAAAAGATTGCCGAGTAAAATCTATCGGTACCCTAGTTATTGTATTTCATAAGCTTGAGAATATAAATCTAGAACTTGCAGTCTAAACATTCAATAGTATTTCCTTTTACTATTTATCTTCCTTTTGAGAGAAGAAAATTTTTCAATCAAGTGCCAAAAGATTTCAAAAGTCCAATTCACTCTTCTCTTAAACATTTGCGGGACAACAAAAAATATATAAAAAAACTAGTGTTAAAATCAATACATCAATCATACACACAAGAAAAGACTGCCATAACTGTTAATCACATGATCATAGTGTTAATCACATGATCATTGCCAACCACAACTCTAACATCAACAAAATCTTTCCAGCAAAATACCAAACCTCCTGATAAACCAACAACAAGAACAATTTACAAGTGGTTGGAAACCTAAACAAAGAAGTTTCTTAGAAATCTTAAAGTGAGAGGAGAGCTTAAGTTTTGAAAGAAAGATATGAGACTTGAGGAATAACCTTAGAGATCTAACCCCCGAGTTTGGACCCCTGGCAGTTCTAGAAAAGAGCGATCACTGAGTTTGAGTAGACTGATGCCTGCACATGAAAAGAGAATAACAAGTTGTAAGAGGTTATCTATCTTCTAGATCATCAACTTTAGTAGTTTGAGCATGGCAAGCAGAGGAGAAGTTACGGGTAACTCTTGACCGCCGTTGATGATATTCGTAGTTTACTTAATAAAATATATTTTATTAATAAAATATACTAAATTAAAAAACAAATTAAGAAATGGTACACAAAATTGGTAAACACGATTCAAGCCGTTGAAACTTTCATAATCATTCAGCTCATCTTCAATGCTGGATGCTTCCATTCTAGCGGAGGCCACATAATAGAAGGAACCAAACAAAACTTACAGTACATACATAATAGAGAGACTTACCAAGTCATAAACAAGTATATACACTTAAAAACCAATAAATATAAGATATAACTATGTTAAATCAAATAAAAATAAAGCAGATCAATCGATGGCAGAATTAATGGGAAAATTTTCTCTAGCAGGCTGTTCATCATTGTGAAGAGAAAAGAGACTTCAGTAAATTACAAGCAGTGGGGAGTAACAAATAGTTTGAGAGGAAACAAGAAGTACCAATGCCGTACATAAATATGATGGATAATAGGCTATTTAATTTTATAGAATCCACTACCTTTTGAAGAGCCCTAACAATTATAATGCACCCAATTTCACACAGAAATTTCATATACCTTAAGAATCCTATATAGATAGTCAAATATTAAAATTACATACCTTCGGAGCAATTGCAGATCAATGGAATTCGGAAATTGAAGAAAATTTTTAAACCCAATTTTGTGAAACTCTTTGTGACTCTCTGCCGATCACTGTCAAAGAATGCTTCTTGAAAATTTTCGAAGGAGATGGGAGCCTCTAATGAAAACAAAGACAAGTTTTAGAGGTTTGGAAAAAGCACCTGAGAGAATCGAAGACCAAATGTAACGAAAATTGGACTGTTTGAAACGAAATCTCGATGACAATTTGAAGAACCAAATTCTAAGTAACTTTGAAGGAAGGAATTGGAAAACGGGAGCCTGGGAGTGGTGAATTTGGTCTGAACTCTGAAGGAATAAGGAAGAGTGACAGGGTTTAGCTGGTCCTTTTTTTTTTTTTTTTTTTTTACAAAAAAAAAAAGAAAGCTGATCCATTGGGAAAAATATTACATTTTTCATTTTTTTCTCATTAAAAAAGTTATTTAATTTAGCAAACATTACTCGGAACCAAAATTTTTCATCGTAAAAAATGTCAGTATACCTCATAATTAAATGAAATATCTACGATGACCTTTTTCATTACAAATTTTAAATTTTCATTGTAAAAGTATAAAATCTACTTGTATTTATGATGAGCATTTCTTTTATTAAAAATAACCACCTTTTTAAGATAGAATCATGCCATCGTAAAAATTTTGGCTGCAAAAGACCTAATTTCTAATAGTGCCTTGAATAAAAGTTTTAGTTATATTGTTCTATTATTATTATTATTTTCTAATTGTGCCAAATTAAACCTATTCTATTGCATTTTTTTCTCTGGCTCTTGAAATTCGACCTATTTTCTCGTCAAATATTTGCAAGTTTTTGCCTTAAACTACTGTTAGTATTTTATCATTTTGGTGCTTAGTTGTTGTGCTCCCAATTTTTTCTTTAGTTATTTTATGATCCTTCATTCTCTGTAAGGTGAATTTACATTTTATTCCTGAGGTTGAGAAGACAGCTCGCCATTTAAGGAAAGAAACTAGGCAAAGGAAGAGAAATTTTCCCCCCTTGGGTGAATTAAGAAACTAATTCGACAAATCCCGATGATTTTATTTTTCAAGAAGAAAAGAATATGGGAGAAATAACCTTTAAAGAGCTAGCTGCATTGAATTTAAGCCAGCAGTATCTCTAGATAGCTTATTACTCTTGAGGTAGATTTTGAACTCATATCTGGTTTAATTCACTTACTTCTAATTTTTCGTGCTCTTGTAGGAGAAGATCTTTACAAACATCTGAAAGAGTTCTATGTGGTCTATTCTAGTATGAAACAGCAAGGGTTGATAGAGGAGAACATAAAGTTGAGGGAATTTTCTTTCTCTTAGGAGGTAAAGCAAAGGATTGGTTGTACTACCTACCCTCACGATCAACTCAAACATGGAATGAGATGAAAAATCTACTTTTGGAGAAGTATTTTCTTGAATCACGAGCTGCCAACACCGACGGATAGGAATATGATGGAAGCAACTAGTGGGGGGTCTTAGTGAACAAAACACCAGAAACAACCAAATAGTTAATATTGAACATGGCAGAAAATTCTCAACAGTTTGAGGCTCTCAAAAAACTTGTTAAAATTTTGGCGATGTTGCAAGGATCAAACCCAGGTCACCCGCGTGATAGAGGGGAATACTCACCATTGTACTGCAATGAAGTTGAGTTGCTCTGATCAAATTATATTAGCCTCCATAATTGATATGTTTCTATTCATTTGATCAAAGCAGAAAACCCCTCAAAATAAAAAACAAAAGAAAAGGGCTAAGAGGGTCACCTGTTTGCTTTCTCTAGGTGGTTTAAACAACCTAAATGGATCACTATTAATTAAAACTCTAAACCAAACTGTCAATAGGCACAACAAGATTTGTTGTACCCAACTTTCCACGAATTCCATCTTCTCCAGAATCCACCATAGAAAGCCCCATTTGACTGTCATATGCTTTCATCATATCTAGCTTTGTTGCTATATATCCACTATCCAGAAAGAGACTTCCCACCTTCATCGAGTGAAAATCCTCAATTACCAATATCTCATTATTAGCAATCAACCACTCATCAATAAAAGCACTTTGAGCCTCATTCACTATATACAAAAGAACTTGTCTGAGCCGATTAGTGATAGTCTTCGAAATCAGCTTATAGCTAACATTGCACAGATTGATCAGCCTATACTCAGATCTCCTTCACGCACTTTTACGTATAGTTTCTATCCTAACAAAGTTTCGACTTTTAGACAAGCGTACTTATCCATATAATAAGGTGAGGAAGTCCCCGAATTGTCCAACTCTCGAGATGACGAAACACTAGTACTACCTACGTTTCTACTGTTTAATCAAATACAACTTTTGAAAAGGATTTTGAAAACAAAGAAAGCAATTATTGAAAGACAAATAAATTAAGAAAGCAATTAAAAGGTTTCAAAAACGAATTTGTAAAAAGAGTGTTTAAATGGTAGAATTCCCTAAAACTTTAAATTAATTTTATTTAGAAAATCGTTGTAATTAATTATTAAAACTCATTGGTTGGATCTTACTCAATCATCGAACAATCCCTATCCCTAGACGAAGACTCTCTGATTCACTTAACTTTAAAGAAGAATCCCTTCTAACTTTAACCAGATTATGAATAAATTGTAGATTATAGTTATTAATTAAAGATCTAAAAACTGTAATTTGTATCACTACTGAATTACCAATTCCTAATATTCAATTAAGCCCTAAAGTTTGGTTGGATGTAGTTCCAACATTTGTATACTAAGCAATAATTATAGCTGATAAAACCTTTACTTAATATTTGAGCATTTAAAAAAAAAAAGCCCCCTAGGTTAACCTTCATTTTTTCCAATTTTAATTAACCTTGTTAAATTACTAATTCCTGAAAAATCGATAAACAATAACAACAATTGAATTACAATAAAACAAGAATTAAATAATCCAAATCAAGAAATTAATATAAAACTTAACCAAGTAATTCTAGGGTTTATCCTCATTCAAACACAAAAAGACTTAGCTGCTAAAAATTATTTTAAAATATAAACTGGTAGACAAATTCATAAAATAGAATAATTTTAGTGAGCCTAGAAATGAATTAGAAGAGTCCACGATCCTGGCGAGTATCCAAACTTGTCTTCCGAGTCACTTGAGAAAAGTCTAAAATTGTACCCGAATTGAGTCTTCTTATCTTCTTTACAACATAAGGAATAATGAACTAAAACCTAAGCCAATGAAATTAATGTATCTAATAAGGTAATATAGGAGAAAAATCTCCAAATCATACTCTATAATTACTCCAAATACTTTCAAAAAAGTTTTAAATCAAATTACAAAAGAGAAATAAAATAGAGTCAAAATAGAAAAAACAAAAAATTTGCAATTTATTCCCTATGCACGACTTTTCGGATCAAGAAAGTCTAGCTTTCTGGATTTTTGGAAAGCTTCTGGAAAAGCTTGTTCTTTTAGCTGCAGGACTATCCGAAACCAGATAGCTACTATCCAGATCCGGATAGTAGTAATATTCTAACATTTGAGTGGTTGATGTTCTCTTCTCCATTTTATTCATTTTTTGCTCCAAACTTTTTTATCTTAGCTTGTTTTCAACATATCTTCATTTTGAAAGTACCTAGAACAATAAAAGAAGAAACATGCTCAATAAGTTCATTTTATAAACAATTATTAAACACAAAACCAATAAAAAAATAATAATGCTTAAAGGGTAAAATATACATATCACACTTAATTTTCAGTATACACACAAAAAGCATCATTGAGCATAAATGACTCTATCTCCGTTCAACGCAGCACTCAAAACATTTCGGTCAACTGTACTCTAAACTTTTTGATAAAATAGTGCATGAAAACCATTCGGTCTTGGAGCTTTGGTCGGATACATATCCTTCAAGGCCTGGACCACCTCCTTCTCTATAAAAGGCATATTCATATACTCCGCCCTTTTTGAAATCAAAGACAAGCTAGGGACATCTCTCAATTCCTCCTCATACACTCAGTTTTGGTGTTCCGTAGTAAACAATCTGCTATAAGCCGTTATGTGATCCTCAATAGCAATATCATCAGTAATCTTGGCCCCACCCTTATCCTCCAAACTCAAAATTGCATTCTTCGATTTTTGCTTGCTCGCATGATGGTGGAAATATGAAGTATTTTTGTGCTTCTGCTGTGATTAAGTCGACCAAAATCCTACCCTCAAATATTCCTCCTGCCTCCCTAAGCACCCGTCCAACCTTTCTTGTGTCGCCCTAAACTTTTCCATCCCTTTACAAAACCTACACCTCAGCCAACACCCCCTTCGCCCTTTCCACCTCCTTATTCATCCACCCAAATTGTACCCTTCCCCACTCCTTAAGGGCTCTCCTGATCACCTCGAAACAAGCCACAAAGTGGGAAGCCGAGGTCTCCCTCTCCTACGCCTCCCTCATCACTCTTGCACGCCCCCTCCTTCGCCTAGAAAGGTTCAAATCTAAATGGTCTATCACCCTTCCCAGCCCAAACCCTAGTCAGAAGTGCAAGGGTCAAGAGAATAGGATTGTGAGTAGAATGAGAGGTATAGAGTATTTTCAAGTGAGCACGTGGAAAAAGAGTTTTCCAAGCTAGGTCCCCAACCACCTATCCAATTTAACTCTAGAGCATGTAGCCCCACCTCATATTGCACCAAGTATACTCTGTCTCATCTAGCCCCAAATCCACTAGCCCCACCTTATTTACTACCTCCAGAAAAATCTAAACCGCCAACACCTTAAAATCCCTATCACAAAACCAAGGACTCCCCTTACTCCTCCACCCTCTCCAAAAGCCTCCAAGACTCCTTCTGCAACTCCACTCGTGTGTTCCCATGGAAACCCACGAAAAGCCAGCCAGATTCACATCCAAAACCTTTAATAAACATATCAATATGGTCCACCGAAAAAGATATAAGAGAAACATCCAGATCAGCCATCCACAATTAGGTCAAGCCTTAAGACAAACCAACTTGATCAACAATGAAACAATGAGAAAAACTCTGAAACACGCAAAGACTCCATTCGCAGTTTACACAGCTAAGTTTCAACTAAAAATAAAATAGACTAGCGAGAGGAATGCACCAAGTTTTTAAAAGCTATTATTACTTGACCTTGCCCAAGTCCCCGGTAGTTCCACAATAATGTATTCATTGATCTCGCCAAGGGTGCATAGCATCACTTATTGTTGCTCCAAAATCAGAACAAGAAACACCTCTTCAATTTTGAGGAGCTTCGTCACTGCCAACAAAATTAGTAAAATCTGCGAAAGGAAGCTTCAACACCTTAGCATCCCCGTTCTATTGCCCCTTGCCAACCGATTGTTTACTTCCAACCACCTTGTTCCGTCCACCCTTCCTCGCCACCTCAATCGGTAACACAAACCGTTTCTGCAGGTCCAGACCAGTGACATTGTAAGCCATTTGCACCGGTACATCTTGCAAACTGGCCCTGTCTTGGACCTTTTCCACCAACACACCCTCCACCTCCACATTACCCAAAAAAGGCATCATGGCTTCCTTGCTCCCCGTCCCTGTCCCCATCCCCATCCCCATCCCCTCGCCCCCTCTTCCCCCTCCCCCGCCCCCCTTTCCTCTTTCCCCTTTCCCAACCATAATAACATCTGCAGCCACCAACTTCTCCTTCCCTTTTTCCCCCCTCCCTCTCCCTTTTCCCCAACCATAATAACATCTGTAGCCACCAACTTCTCCTTCCCTTTTTCCCGAACCGAAGCAAGCTCCATCAGCACCTCTGCACCTTCTCATATAGCCTCATTCCTCACCCCCTCATCAGCCCGCTTTTCCTAGAACTATCTCCCTTCCCTTATCACAATCGCTCAATTAGAAATATCTCATTTCCCTTCATGTTGTCGTACCAATGGACCCTCTCTCGCCTCTCCTTCTCCCATATTTGGACCCTCTCCAAGAACGCTCTAACCTTTATCATCTGGAGCATTCGGCCAAAAGTCGTTATGAAACTTTTTCCACAACACATATAATGGATCTGTGCCAAGCTACATATAATTATAAATCGTGTGAGTCACCACACCACAATTATGACATAAATCAGTAGCCTTTCATACCAGACCATGCTCTCATCTCCCATAATGTGGGACTTCCAAGAGCAACACCCTTCTAAAAGCTCAGTATAACTGTAGAGGTACTCGCAACCCCAAAAAACACATCTCCTTGTACAATCCCGCACGTGCACTTAATAGAAACCACCAAAATTTCCCCAATAGCCTTACCAATAATATGCAGCACTCCCTCGGCAAACCGGAAACATAAGGAATCACATGACTCAAATGTCCCCCGGCGATTACGCTAATTGCCTAGACCAGGGTCTGATAACAAAAAGAACTTCATTAAAACACCACGTGCTCTCATACAGTATATGTGTCCTCTCTTCTCCTCATACGTAATCACGATAACATAGTCATTAGAAAAGCCCCAGACGTGCTCCATCGCCGTTTACATTACGGATATTTTAGTCTAGATAAGTCACAAATTACTCAATTAAACACCTCTCACAAGTCACCGTTCCTTCTTCCACCACCCCACACCCATCGTCGATAGCAACCGTTCATCCTCGTCAATGTCAAGGATTGCAGGAGGTCATGGATTTCGTTGGCGTCCATGATTGCACTGGCGATCAGTTGAACCATGTATAAACGGAAGCCCTATTTCGATAAAACACTTACGTAGAAAGTAAACCCTATTCGGGTAATTCAGGACAGAGACAAATCTATCTCTAATAGAATACTTTCTATATGTACATAAATTTCATCGTTTACCTTGAAATATTCTTTTTTATAAATCGTGTATTGGTCATTTTTTCTATAACAGCATATTTTTCATTGTTCTTTTGTTTATTTATTTGATTGTGTTTGTCATTATTACGCTCTGTTTTAACTAACCACGTGATCAGATGGTCAGTAACTATTTTCTTTTATATTTAACTTTCTGTTTTTTACATTTTAAAAACAAGAAGTATTAGAATTGATTTAAATTTATAACGGTTTTACAAATATAAAATGAAATGCGAATTATTGCACATAGTAAACTTTTTTTTTTTTTTTGGGTGAAATTGCACAGAGTAAATTTAGAATATCTAATTTATATTACTATTTTAGTAATCCATCATAATTAGGGCAGTAAACGAGGCGGGTCTTACCCGTACCCGTGTGGGTTTATACCCATTTATAGCGAGTAAGATTAAAATTTTATACCCGCGGACTCGTACTCGTACCCATACCTATATAGATTTTATTAAATGGGTCTGGATAGGATATATCCAGACTCATATACCCTTGTAATAAAATAATAATATATTTATATATATATTATATTATTTTATATTTTTTTATTAACACATAATTTATACATTTATGATATTGAGTGGTTTATATTCTTACTTTATAGAAGATATGAGAAATTTTCTTCATAGTTTAGAGAAGAGAAATTTTTTTCAAGATTTCTTCTTCTTCGACACATCAGTACTACTACTGTTTTCTCTATTCGATGTTTCTTGTGGACTTGTTTCTCTCATTCAAAATTTTATACCAGTGATTGTTTGTTCTAAAAGGCAAATAATAGAATGCATGATTTTTTAAGGTTAGATTTTCTAAAATTTTTTTTTATATATATTTTTTTAACAGGAAAAAAATAGAAAAATGTCATACGAGAACAGGTATACCCATACCCTATCCTAAACCCTGAAAGGTTAGGTCTGAATTCATAAATTTTATACTCAAAGAATATGAGTTTGGGTTTGGTCCATGTTTCAATATAAGAATATAAGTCTAAGCTTGGGAGTACACAGAGGGTTTGAACCCATTTATACCCCTAATCATAACTAACTCATTCATATGTGTTTATCAAGAAGTCAATAATGTACGTCTAGTTTGCTAAATCATGGCATTTCTTTGAATTAAGTGTCCCTCCGTTTTAAAATATAGAAAAACCTTTTTGTCATTTGAATGCATATTAAGATTTAAGAAAATAAAGGAAATTCATTGCATTATACCTTTATATACGTGGGAAGTTTGTTAGATTATTCAGCATAAGAGAGAAAGGAGAATTACGTGTGAAGTAATTTTGGAAAAATATATTTTTTAAAAATTGGTAAAAGGTTGTGCACTTAAACTAGAATTAAGTTGGAATGATTTTTTTAAATTGGTAAAAAATAAATTATTTGTAAGGAGAGATATGATTTAAAAATAATAAAGTATTTTTTTAAAATTTCAATCAAATAGAGTGTAAATATTTAGAAAAGCGAAAGAAAAAAAGGAACGAACAAGATCCTATATTTTAAAAAACATTTTCTTTTTCTGAATTGATCCTACATTTTGAAAAACATTTTTTACGCTGCGTGCTTTTGATCTTTTCCTTTATCTTTTTAATTTTCATTTGGTCTGCAAAGTTGACCTTTTTGTTGAACCATGACTTGGGGTATCTGGACTTCATATTTGTCTCTCGAGATATGCCATTTTAATTTCTTTTCACATATAAGACATTTTTTGTTACTCTGAATACTATTGTTATCATGAATCATTGGTAGAATTTAATAATAAGTCAAAGAAAATTTTATTAAATATTCATTAAAGATGAATTGAAACATTAAAAATAAGTTTTTTTTTAAAAAAAGAAACGTTAAAATTAAGAAAGAAAGGACATTCTTTTCCATTTAGACATAAATTTATTTTCTTTTTCTTATTCATTAATAATTTTCGTATTTTTAATTTTTTCCTGTCACCACTCACCACCCCACTCCTTGGAATCCAACAATACTACCGAGCAGTAACCTAATTCGCTAGAATCAGCCCCAGTACATATATATGTATATATATATATATATATATTGTTACGAAACTAATTAATATATAGTAGATGTATAAATATGATTTTTTAGAAAAATTGTAACTCCCAATGCTCAATTCTAATTGGGCTCTGACTCCCTAATAATAAAGCTCATTTTTATTGATTTTTTAATATTTGTGTCTATTCTCTATTTCTCTCTTATTGTCTTCGTTCTTCTACTATTATTTTGTATTTGTATTATTATTCCAAGCAAATCATGTGTCGCGATCATCAAATTCATAAAACATTATCAGCATGATTGCACAGCGAGAAAGTTTGCTTGAAGAACGAAACTCTATAATTAAGTACCTAAAGATAAAAAAGGTAAAAGATTCTTAAAGTTTCTCGAGATAAGAAATATCGAACTTTTTCTTGTTTTTGTTTAAAGTTTTGTATATGACTTTGATGACATAAAAAGATCAAACTTTTATTATGGATTCTTGTAGAAATCCATATTTATATAATCAGTTCAGAAGATGCAGATTAAAAAAAATCACGACTATAAAGATTTCTTCCCTCATTAAAAGAGAAATCAAGATTATAAAGAATATTATTTCTTCACTAAATTTATGAGGCCTTGAAAGCTGAATATTTTATTAAGAAAAGATCTTTAAAAAATTAAAAGAAACGCACAACCACTTGAAGATGATCATTATGCCAATACCTATATTTATGCATATTATATTTTGAACCTATCAGTATGCAAGATTTCATTTTCTTAGTTGAAATAATATAGTTAGAAAATATTCTCGCTTTCTCATATTTTAAATATGTCCCCGCAGTAGTAACATTGAAATCAAGGTGATTGATTACCTTTTGGGACTAAATAATAATATTGAGTCATTATTAATGAAATATTATGATATTCCTAATAATTTTATGTCATTTTTTGAATCGAATAAAATTAAATATTTTATTTGTAATTTATACTCGTGATTAAGTTTTTATAATCATGCTAATATTTATGATGACTCGCTGAACCTAATATTTATATTATCACCAGAAGTGGTAAATTAATAATTAAAAAAAGAAAAAAATGAATTTATGATTCCAAATAAATATTATTGATACAGTTGGAAGAGAATCTATAACGTACATGTAGTAATTATGCTATTGAGAATAGATCTTATCTTAAAGTATTAAACATGTCTATATTCGTATAGAGTTAGTTGCTCAAAATAATTAGAAGAAAGAACCTATGTTTTTTTGTGATTTTGTATGAGTTTTTGCATATTGTATATATGCCATTTGATTTATTATGTATTCAAGATAACGAAAAATATATATTCGAGAATGAATGGTAGTATAAATTAAAACTTGAGAAGCGTTAATTAATAAAAGGCTCCAAAAGAGCTAATAGATTGAAATTAAAACTCTCCAAGAGTTAATCAATAAAATGCTTCATAAGAACTAATATTTTAAAATCTCTAGAAGAGCTAAATATATAGAATATATTTAATTAATAAGATATCTATAATATCTATGAGATATTAAATTAAAACTGTAGAAGAGCTTATTTACTAAAGACTCAGAAGAGTTACTTAATAGGAAGTTCTAAAAGAAATAATTATTTAAAGACTCTGGAAGAGTAAATTGACCTAAGAGGTCAATTGATAATTATGCTATATTATCATGACTTATAGAATAAATGTGAGTTACTTCTCATCGTAATTTGTTATTTGCCAAAGCTGATGCATTTTAATGCATCATTGAGTAAACCTGATGTTTACTAATTCAAAAATATTAAATGTTGGCATGACCAGTTCGACCATTTCGGATTATTAACATATGAATTTGTCATAGAAATTTGTGATAATATTTTTATGGAACCAGAAGTTCCTGATTAAACAAAGTTTATTTGTTCTACTAATTTCCAAGGCAAAATAATTTTATAAACCATCAATATTTATTTAGGGTTGAACGTGTTTTAAGATAATATATAGTCGATGCATCAACCCACGGTCACATATGTATTGTTGACTTGCAAGCTGAACTTTCCAATTTTAATGATGAGCTCATATTTTAGATTCTTCCATTAACATAATTTGCCATAATAGTATTGATGATATTGTACTATTTGTATAAATATTGAACGTTCATTCAGAACATTTTCATATACCTAGTAAATGGTTTATAAAATCATAAGTGCCTTGAAATTCACTTATGTATATTTTATAGTAACACTTATTCGTATTTTCCAATATATTTTTTCCCTCTCATTGTAATTAGTTCATTGTGAGAGCCCAAAATTTTTCCATCTTAACATTAAATATGCGCTATAGAAATATATTACTCTACCATAATGTATTTGAGATGTGTATTAAAAGGAAGATAAATTATATAGTTGGATAAAAAGAAAGATATGTGTCTCATTTTGCTCCTCACATAAAGATAATTTGAACTAGAAGTTCAAAGGATTAATAGCCAGACATATTTATTGATACAAAGAAAATTCGACATGCAATGCTCCTATAATTTAATAACTCCGATGGACAATCTACCATTCCTTAAAATTTTGAGACACATGCAAAAATATGGTAGAATAAATTGGTTCCAATAAAATCCTCACATATATGTAAAAAAGAAATAATTTAACACGGTCCAATGTTGTTAAGTCGAGGAGATGAAAATTCTAGCAGAATTTTTCATGACATAACTTTATTATTTCCATAAGAAATACAAGTACCTGAAGTCATAATAATTATGAGATCTCATTGTCATGATAAAAATAGATAGAACCATAAAATAGCACAAACGTCGACGATATTTATGTGGATGTTATTTAATAGAATGAGAATCTTAAATTAAAGTTAGCAGATAATGCACATAAGAAATGTGTTATCTTTAATGGTAATACATCTCTTGTATGAGTTATCTGCCACATCATTTTTTTCAAAATTTATAATTTTTTTTTTTTGCAAAATTTTTAGTTTTTATTTTTTCCAAATTTTATGATAATAATTCTAACCATTTTAAGAAGGAAAATTTTATAAAAAAGTATGAAGAAGTAAATTCGATATTTTTAATTTAAGATATTTTATGTTTTTTTATCACTAGTTGTAAATTCTACTATAATAATTTATAATCGATTTAAGTAAAAGAATTTGTAAAAAAGTACCTAGAAGAATTTAAAGAAAAATATCATTAATATCAACTCTAAAATATTACAACACTTTGGAAAAAAGAAACTTATACATTACTTGAATCGGGATTATTAAAATTTTTTCTACTATGTCCGGGTATTCGGCATCTGCTACATCACAGGGGAGAATCCAGATTTCGATAATCCATTTCTCCCCAAAACCTTGTACCCTATTTTCGACCTTGTTGATTGTTCATATTTGGAGGATAGAATGTTAAATTGTAAGGAGCATCTCTCCAAAAGTCCTCATGCACAACCGGATAAAAATTAGATTTGTATGTTTGTTGTAAGTTTCCCGCGAATATATGTTCGGCATATGAGCATATGGTCTTGTACCAGTATCTTTAAAGACTGCAAGAGCATGAGAACAAGGCAAATGTATATTCTTGACATTTGCCACAACTGCACAATTTTTCATTTATTTTTAAAGTGTAAACATTGTTGCCGCTCCCATCATGCCTTATTGCAGGTTTAACCATGTAAATACCAGCTTGTTAGTTATACGAACTGTGTGGTCTCTTGATTTTAACTCAATCCAAAGAAACTTATCAAAAACTCTTGTTGGAAACGGATGCACACAGTTTTGGGCCTCCTAACGGTGCTGGTTGAAATACGTAACTGGTTTGTTGAATATTAATTCAAGACACTATTAAGTGCTTCTGAAATGTTCATTGCCATCACTCCGTACCTGTACCCACCATCATCCATGAGTGTCTATTTCTCCAAGGTTATCTTGACTAAATAATTGTGAGCTTCTACATTTCTGCTTTTAATTTCATTCATGGCATGTTCAAACTTCTATCGCTTAAGTTCGGTTCCGACCTGCCACATTAAACTTTTTAGTTCACTGCTAGGGTTTAGCATGTTAGGGTTTAAGGTTTTAGTATTAAGATGTAGTATTACACACTTTCTAAGGTTTATGGTTTAGGGTTTAGGGTTTCAAGGTTAGGGTTTTAGGGTTTAGGTTTTCAAGGTTAGAGTTTAGGTTATTACGGTTTAGGGTTTAGAGAATATTATATTCTCTTTTTTTTTTCTAAAAAAAAATTGAAACAAAAAAGATAAATATACATTTATATAAAATTAACAGAACAATATAAATGCTCACAAATGTTCACAAAAAATAGACAATTAGGGTTTATGACAAAAATAAAATAAATTATATAACTCATATCATCTCAATAGTAAAATTGTGAGCAAAATTATGAAAAACCCATTTCTTCAATTCATATTTCCAATAGAAAAACTAACTAGTTTAACAAAATGGTCAAATATGTATAAATCTATCAAGAACAACAAGTAGTAAAGTAACCATAAAACCCACCTCTAGAAAAATAAACTACAAGAAATTGAGAAATAATCCAGATAGAATTCATCAAGAATATTCACAAATCATAGTAAACAACAATTTTCATATAGACAATAGAAATCAACACATAGTGCAAAAAGATTAAAAAAATTAAAGAGTAAAACTTGACAAATAAGAAATTTATCGAAGGTCAGAATAAATTGAAATCAAATGTTGTTCTTCAGTGGAGCTTCCTTTGTCGTTTGCCACCCCAAAACTCAGAAATCTTCGTACTGCACGGGTCCCTCAATCTCTGCAACACAACAAAGAAGAAGAAGAGAATGAGAAGAAGAGGAACAAAATAAGAGAAGGAAGGAAGGAGAAGAGGAAGAGAAGAAGAGAAGGAAGGAAGGAAAAGAGCAAGAGAAGAAGAGACGGAGCAAAAAGAAGAATCATCGGTGGAGGAGGAAGAGAAGAAGCAGCGGCAGATTTTCTGAAGAAGAAGACGGCGAGGTTTTGTTGTTTTAAGATTTAAGATACAAATAATGCACACAACATGTGCATTATTAGTAAGTATAACGCATATGTCTTGTGCATTATTCTTACTGATAACATACAATGTGTGCGTTATTCTTAAAGATAATGCACATGCCGGATACATTATTTATTATCCACCTCACCAATGGCCCTGCCACATCCATAACCACATCAATAAGGTTGCATAATGACAATATTTAATTATTGATTAGGGATAACACACACGCTATGTGCGTTATCATTAAAGATAACGCACATAGCGAGTGCGGTATGGCCACACTATGATAAAAATAAAAAATAAAAAATAAATTACGGCCACTTTGGTGGATGTTTTCTAAAAATTGGCCAAAAATAGCGAAAAACCAAGTATACACCTGAAGTGTGTGTAATCACAAAAGGATAAGAATTGATAAATAAAGTACGAATTTGTATAAATTATGATATAATATTCTTCGTAAAGTCCTGCAATATTAATACGAAGAAATAAAATATATGGTGGTGGATTGAGTTTAGATAATAGCACACTAAACTTTAAGAATTTATTTCGAATCCTTAAAGGATTCTAGAGGTATGTTTTTAAGCACATAAGTAAATTATTCCTAAAGAACATAACATCTTTATTCTAATGATTTTTTATTAAAGAAATATATGAAATTAAGATCGAATATATATATCTATGAAAATTCTCTGAGAATTTATTATGCTTACCTCTTATGATTCTTTATCTATCTTTAATATTCTCCACATTAAGGGGAGAAAATTAGAATCATAAAATATTATGTTAAATTTGAAGCATTTTGATCTAAATACAAGTATTCATGAACGAGAAGTTTTATAACTAGTTATGTTAAATCATGTATGAGGCATGATCAACCATATATTCATAAAGGTTCTTGAAAGATATAATTAAAATTGAAGTATTTCTCCCGAACAATTTATAATGACAAGCAAATACCAGAAGCACTGAGATCAAGTATTTCAAATATTTTTTAATTTACAAATCGAACATTCTGAAGATGAATTTATTTACAATTTATAGAATGTCATACATGGATATATTACATGCAATAATATCAACCAAATGTGATACATAATTATGAAGATTTATTCATTAAGACGTACTAATACATTAGTTTAATGATGTATTAAATAGGGAGAGTATATAAAATATAAATGAGTACTGTACTCTTTTTCCTTGACTAGATCTTTTTATCCTACGTGATTTTTTCTCTAGTAAAATTTTAACGAGATATATTCTTTATGTTATGGACATCCAAAGGGAAGTGTTATGAGATTAATGAATACACAGTGGATATCCAATATATTCCCTAAAGAGAACTATAGCTCCCAAAGTCCAATTTTAATTGGACTCTGATCTCCTAATGATAAAACCCATTTCTTTTAGGGTTTTTACTACCTCTTGTACTTGTGCCTATAAATAGAACATTATAGAATGCATGAATAAGATAATTGATTTTTGAATATCTATGTCTATTCTTTATCTCTCTCTTATTCTCCTTATTCTTTTACTCTTACTTTATATTTGTATTATTATTTCAAGCAAATAATATAGTTACTTTATATTTGTATTATTATTTCAAGCAAATAATATAGCGATCCTCAAATTCATGATATATATTATTTATTTCAAAGAAGCTTCTACAGTTGACTCCGACTTTACCTCTGACTTCTTCCACCAAATACTTAAAAAAAAATTTCATGCGTGCCTTTAAATTACAATATTTTATACTGATAGTGATGTTCCAAACATTGGAGTAGCTAAGGGTAAATTTATCTTTTCTTAATTAATTAAATATAATTTCAGTAATGCAAATTTGACTGTCCAAATTTACTATACAAATAAATGGAACCAAAAGTTCTTCACGAGGTCTTAATTAAGTTCTTCATGAAGTCTTAATTAAGGTTATGTGCCAAGAAATTAAACATAACTACTAGAAGTTTTTGAAAATTGGGCCAATTTTCTATAATTTAGAAGCTTCTACATGAGAAAGTTCAATGTAAAACATTCCTATATAAGTGATTCACCAAAAATAAATCTATCACTAGCTAATTGAGATCAATTCTCTTCCAAGCATCTTTCTTTTCTCCCTCTTTACATCTCAAGAGATAGAGATGGCTACAATTTTCAGTGTCTTGAGAGCTTCTTTTGCTATACTTTTGGTTCTTCTACCTATCGCCACAAAAGGAGATGCTATACCTCCCGTCCTTTCTCCACTTTTAGGTACGTTGTATGTCCCAGACAGGTTGTATATATCTATATATATATATATATATTTAGATTGGTTTTGAGTTAAAAAAAATATTTTTGTTTTTTAAAATTCGTGTAAGCTGCATTATTTGTAAGATCAGAATATTTGGAACAAGAATGAGAAAGTTAAAAAAAAAAGTTTAAGTTTAAAACCCACCCAAATATAGAGGTGAATTAATATAATCTAGTTTAATCTTGGGATTATATATATATATATATTATAGGTTTGATATTGTTTTTGCAGACAATATATGCAATGATGTACAATGTGGAAAAGGGAAATGTGAGGCAGATATGGGGAAGCCTTTTGGTTTTGTTTGCGAATGTGAATCTGGCTGGAAGCGCACAAGGGATAGTGATGAAGATAACTTGCAATTCCTGCCTTGCATTATTCCAAACTGTAAAATCTCTCTTTTTTTTTTTCCTTCTAAATTTAAATTATCTATCTCTTTCATTACCTCCAAAAACAAAATTAAAAAAAAAAAAATCTCCCTTTCATCAAGTCCTATTTTAATGGGCATAATTAATTTGGAGTAAAAATAATGTCTGATAATGAAAATATTTCTTTATATCTACAGGCTCTCTTGACTACTCTTGCATGCCAGCAGCTCCACCAACTCCTCCAATTCCCAATAATTTTTCTTTATTTGACCGTAAGTTACTTTTATTTTTATCTCTTGTACCATTATGATGACTCTGTGATTGTGATGATTGGTTTTTTGTGTATAAAAATATTAAAATATTATATCTTTCCAATAATAACATTCAATTTTAAATATCAATATAAAAAAATAGCTATCATAATTTTCAGTCCTTCATAAAACTCATAATATATATATTTTTTATATTCACAATCTATTTCTTAGACATTTTCGTACGACTAGCTTTCAACAAGGAAAAAAAAAAAGAAAACTTTTTTTTCAAGTAAAATATTTATATTTGACTACCGCAACAAAGTATTTAAAGTATTTTGAAAATAAATTAAGTATATAAAAAATTTAAAGGAATCTCGAAAATAAATTATGTATAAAAAATTAAAAGTAAAAAATTATAACATAATACACAATTAAAAAATTATTAAGAAATATTTGTATAGTCATTTTTCTTCCAATATATATATATATATATAATACAACATTTTAAAATTTTAAAGCACAAAAATTCAGTTTATAACAGAATTTTCCCCTAAATTTCCAAACTTATTTTCCTATAATGAAAAATGCTCTGGTGCCGAATGGTTTCACAAGAAATGTTTAAGTTTCAATAATTTTTTTTTTAAAAAAAAGAGGTAAGTATAAGTGGTAACTTTGTGAATTACATACATATTCAATATATTATGAATTAATTAATAAATTTGAATTGCATTTTCCCATATATATCATATGTATATGTTTCAGCCTGCTACTGGATGTACTGTGGAGAAGGTACATGCACAAGGAATTCAACTTATAAACATACATGCCAATGCAATCCTGGCCGCTCTAATCTCCTCAATATTTCGGCTTTCCCATGCTACAACGACTGTAAGCTAATTCAAAACCCAAATTTATCTTTTTTCTTTTCTATTTTAAGAATCTCATATTCATTATTTAAATAATTAATGAACCTTTAATAAATTTGATTAACGTCTTTTAGATGAGTTATGTCCAAACTCCATATTTGATGAAGTCCTATAATTAAAGAACTCTTAACAAACCTGTTTTAGTTGTGATTCTATTCTTTTTATTTAAATTTAATTAAAATCTTAAAAATTTTGGAACATATTTGGTTGTGATTTATATAAAATTTATAAATATATAGGTGCCCTTGGTTCTGATTGTTCAAGACTTGGAATTAGAATTGCAAACACGACTTCAACGCCCGGTTCATCCAATGAAGGGAGCCCAGGTGAGAGCCATTTCTTTCAAAATATGATCCCTTTGCCAACAGTTTTTCTTTTTTTTTTTTTTTTACTATGTTTTAAACAAAAATTCTAAAAATACTTTGACTTATTCAATGAGAATGATCAATTTGAGATGTGGTTGCAGTCCAATATTGAAAATTCCTGCCTCTCTTTTATTTATTTTTTCCTTTTTTTTTTTGTTGGCTATGAAAAGTTCCCAAATTATTTCCTTTTTAACTCCTTATTTTCGTAGTGAAAGATTAAACGTGAATTTTTAACGTACTTTCTTATTTTTATATTCACTGTTGTGTATACTTAAGGTTTTGTCAGCTGAAATTTGAAAATATAAATATGACTTTAATTCAATTTGAATTCTCTATAATATTTTACGTGAGATTACCTTTATAACTTTCTTAATACAATATTGTATTAAAGTAATTTTATTTTTTTAAAAACTAATTTTAAAAATATTCTTTTTTAACTTGTTATAAATTGTTTATTACATCTCTTTTTACTTTAAAATTTTAAATAAAAATTATCGAAAATACTTTTCAAAACTGATTTTACTAATTTCACCATCCTAAAAATAAGAATATTTTATGAATATTCTAAAAATAATTTTCTTTTTTAAAAAAATCTTATTATTTCAACAATTTCAAAAAACTCGAGTAATAAAAAAATCAGTTAGAATAGTTTGTATCACTTTGTATACCATTCTCGGTATCAAAATCCTATAACGAATTAGGACACAAGATGGAAAGAAACTGATGACCATGAAATCTTTCACTTGCTTCAATCATCTGCATTGATCAAAATCTTATTCGAAAGTTCAAGTGTTACGAATAATTAATACAGTAAAAACTCATAAAATTTAACATCACATAATAGGGCATATACACTACTTCTGTTAAGTTGGTGAATATTCGTAATTAATTATTTCCATTTGCTTTTGTATATTGGACAGCTACATTAATTTTACCAGCTGGGAAGTTAACTTGGACCGGCATCTTGCTAATGTCTACTCTCCCACTGATGTGGAAATAGGAACATTGAAGCATCCATATAATTAAAATATTCATCAGCAGATTTTGGTTCCTTCATTTCATGGTTGATTGATTATATTTTTGCTAGATGTTCATTCTGCTAGCATTGGACCATATTTTTATGCATATCAGCTATTTTTACAAATAAAATAGTCATGGTGAATGGCTTGTATTATATCTCTCTATATATATATATATATTCTTGCAAATAATTGAGGCTTTGTTTTTCTTTTTTTTTTTTAAATATAATTGAGGCTTTTTTTATCATAATAAGTGTCACACTATTGATGAATATTATATAAATATCAAATAATTAAGCACAATATTAATTAAATAAAGAAATTAAACTTTATAAAAAGCGTGCAACAATTAAGCATCACACGAAGAATTGCACTAGTAACATCTTGAGTTAGGGGATCTTAGTTGTTGCCTTTTGTGCAAAGCCTCATTGGCAGTATAATTCAGGCTTTGTTACTATAATGATATTTGGACAAACAATTACTATTACATTCGCTTGGTCGCCCTAGAAGCTTGGGTTGGGCTTGGCTTTCTTGTTTGGCATATAGTTTGCCCATGGATTAGAAATTTGTGCTTCAGTATTGATGCCTCAAATTATTTATAGGCCGATGGTGCCATGTTCGTTTGATTTATTTATTTAGTTTTTACTGGAGCCTGGATGTATTCGGATTTTTTTTTAAAGAAAAAGGGTGATATGTTAATTTCATCAAAATATACAAAACTTATAAAAACAGTGGAGGGTTTCGGACAATTCCCTTACCCTATCCTTGACTAGCTTTACAAATATTTTAGAGGATCTACCATCTTCTCCTCCTCAAAAATCACTACAAAATAAAGGTCTTTTACCGACGGAATTATTTGTCGAAGAATTTGGCTTATCGACAAAAAACACTCCTTTGGCCACTTTTCGCCGGTAACAAGAGTTCTTGATGCCATGTCCATCAGTAATAACTTTTACCGACGGATTATCCATGGACAATTTGTTGAATCAAATATTAAACATAACATATATACATCATAAAACAAAAATACATCAAACATTCTCAAGCCTAGCAACATCATTAGAGCACACGAGGAGGGTGGAGGGGGAATCATCAATGCTTGGGTCGGGGGCACGAATAGTGGAAGAGGGAGTAGAGGAAGATCGAATTGGCACCTCAGGAGCGGGGACATCCAAGTCTACTACCATAAAAGCTCTGATGAGATCCAACATCGGTAGAGCGGGGATGTACATCACATAATTGTGCTCGAAATATCACATCATGTACTCTTCAAAAGTAGTGGATACCCTCGAAACAGCTTCCTCCATTCTCCGTGGCATCCTCTGCTTAGCATCCGCATAACATGGCTCAATCGGAGCTAATCCTCTACAAGATAGGGCCCGACTACTCTCAATCTCTCAGATGAGCTTCCTCCAAACCAGCTCCATATAAACGTCCATGGCTCATGCCACCTGCTATTATATACACGAGGCAAAGATCATCGGGCAAAGCAGTGCTATTGCTACAGCTTCCTCCTCAGTTTTTCCTCTTCAACTCGTGAAATCTCTTCTATAATAAGTTATATAAAACATTATACACAGTTTAAAACATTAAAATATTATACATACTTAAATTTTTACTAAACATACCCATAACTGTGCAGAAACAAAATTCACGTACCCCCCCTTTTTCTCCCCCGAGCGATGCTTGTGCAGCTTCTCCAACTCCTTGCTTTTCAAGAATCTCTCAGCTAATTCCTCTTGCTGCAAAACCACATTAATGCTTAATCTATTTTCGTTACAATTAATTAATTGAAAGAAGTAATATTAATGAAATTTATTACCTTCTTCTCGAGAGGCTCGATGAAGAAAATGGATCCAGCCATGTTCTTTCTAGGTCCCCATCCCCCCTCTCCCCCATCTTTCATCATATTCTTCTTATTCGGCTAAGAAAGAGGTCTCAACCTCGAGCTGTTCCAATACTCTACCATCTCCTTCCAGAATCTCTCCTTAATCCACGTAGCCTCTTCATTGGCCCTCGAAGGTTACCCATAATATTCCTGAATCGAATGCTTGCCCTGTCCTCCTATGCTACCCGGACCTTTGACATGGGTAAGGCTGGGTCCCAAATACATTTTTTCTACGACCATATGAGTATGCATAAGGTTATATAAGAATATTATATAAGGTTATACATTTTTCCTTTATTTTCTCAAATTATTTTAATTTTTTAATTTTAATTTTAATTTTAATTTTTTTTTTCAAACAAACATCAATTTTGCTTTCTCTCTTTCAACAGCTGCATATACCTTGTTTATAAAGATTACCCAAAATACTCTTTTTATACAGAAATTCTTTTCTTCACTTGAATACGCACACACTTATCTATTTTATTCACTCAAAGCGGATAAAAAATCATAAATCATTTGCTCAACGAATTGAGGTTTTATAAAGTGTGAGTTCAAAAAGCAAAGAATGGAAGGGATTAAAAACCCTAGGCATGAAAGCACAAAAGGGAACTAGGGGTTGATTTTAAAAGGGATAGGCAAGAAAGGCACAACCGATACAACGAATGCTTGTGACTATCATTTCTGGGACAAACCTAGAATAAACCTTTTTGCTTCAAAGCAAAGAAAACACGTGAGTGAAGGCAAAGACTTGAAAACTACTCACTCTACTGATTCCGTAAGATTCCAAAGTTTCTAGTACTAGCCGATACTTGCAATCGTATAAAAACTATTGATTTTGTAAGAATAAAAAGTAAGTGTGGTTTTCAAATCGATCGACTCAAAAGCTTTTTTAAAATCCTCCAGGTTTTGCAATCAAGATTCCTACTAGTTGTGACAAAAATAAAAATCTTTTTGGATTTTTCTAAATATTTAGAGACTAAAAGAGGGAAAAGAACGAAAGGTTTTTGGGTTTTTTTCAGTTGTCTAATTTTTTGGATTTTTCAAAACCATCTTAATTTTTTGGATTTTTGGAATGTTTGAAAGAAAAATACGAATACATGAACTAAGACTAAAAAACCAGACACAAAACAACTAGAAGATATAAATACTCGGACACTTAAAACCACATTGCCCTCAATATGAGATTTATAGCAATAATGTGAGCACAGAAAAGCACATGCACGGGAAACTATCCCATAGATATAAAATAGGTAAGCAAATCGGGAAGCAATCCCTACGAAAATTCAAGACATAAAAGAAAAAAACGAAACAATAAAAAGAAACATAAAAATGAAAAGAAAAAAATAGGAAAAATCGAAAAAATATAAAAAGAAAAGAAAAAGAAGAGGATGTCCCAAGGTCGGTGTTTGTGGTTTTCTTGATTTTCTGAAACCCGACAATGATTCGTCCTCTCATCCTATCCTCCTCCGCTTGGGGTATCCATATTTTTTGAGCTTCATTGCAAACATAGCCCCAGTTTTTTAAAGTAGTGAACTTGATGATATGCTCGCCCAGCCTTCACTCTACATTCACCTATGAATTAACACTAAAGGCAGCAAAAACACATGAAAGTATCATAGGGTAACAGAACACACGTGTTCAAATGATATCACAACCGATGATGCGCATCATGTGTATCATGAGAGACACTATGGAAAAAGGGGATTGTTTCTGCAGTTTATCAATCATACTGAGATCAATAATTCGGACTCCAATCTGCCACTCCAGTTTTGAAACAAAGTGTGACCAAAGAAGTAGGTAAGGACTTGGGGTATGAGTTTGGGAAAGTCATGCCCGTGAAGAATGTGGCGCCGATTAAACAGATGTGGGCGGAACTCAAGACAATCGCAAGTCGCCTTGTAGTTCCAATCTGGGTACTCGTCAATAGATTTTCTATTGGAATTGATGGTTACTGTGTTTCCCTCATCACTAATCCCTAGAATGGAAGTGAGGCGGTCTCTATCTAAAACCATCCTTGTACCCTTGAGTATGGAAATAATGGTAGAAAGATTCTTGTCCATTTTGTGAACGTGTTTGCATAGAATTCATGGACAAGTTCGAGGCAATAATCACCAAAAATGTGTAAAAAGGGTTACCAATCGAAACTACCAAAAAGAGTATTCAAGCCTAAGTGTTCTATGACATGTTCATAAAAGACTTTTTCAACAATGAGTTTTAGGTGCTCCCAATTGGTTGCTAATTTTCAAGCGATAGCGGAAAGGTGTTCCGGATATGGGGGAATAGTGGGGCTAGTGAGGTAGGATGTAGAATCATCTACCTGAGTCCTTTTGGAAGTATTGATCCTTTTTTAGGAGGAGGCAGTAGACTTTTTAGGGCCCATAAGGAAAGAGATACAAAACAAGCACAAAAACGCACAAATACCAAAATACAACACGAAGGTGATCGCAATAACAATAAACACACAAAAAGAGATAGTAAGACTAACGTAACATGTGTGTTTTCAAGTGTTCTGTATGCCGCCTATGTGTGGGAAATGTATTATGGATTAAAACAAAATAAAATGAGAAAACGACGAAAGTGAACAATAAAATAGAAACACAACCGAATGAAAACTCACCCAAAAAATAAGTAGAACAAAAAATAATAATATAAAATTAAAGCGAAGGTTTGGAGAATTAGACTCGGTTCGATTAAACAAACAAATCGTCACCATAATACTGAAAAATCGCGTCCTCCGCCTCAAAGGTCGTGTAGCTGGAAGAGTCACTGAAAAATTTTTCTTTGAATTTTTTGCAAAATTTTATTAGTAAAACCAAGAAGAAAGACAAACAAGTGTTAGGAAAGAAGGAAAAAGGAAAAGAAAAAGAAAAATAGAGCAAGAGAGAGAGAGAGAGAGAGAGAGAGAGAGAGAGAGAGAGAGGGATATGGCAGGGGGTGAACGGGTGTAGTATGAGAAAAAGAAAGGGATTTGGAGGGGCAGAAGGAGAGGGAAGAAAGGGAGAAGGTGGTGGTGACCGGTGAGGGTGATAGGGGGAGGAAGGAGGAGAGAAAAAGGGCAAAAGAAGAAGAAGAAAAGAGAGAGAGAGAGAGAGAGAGAGAGAGAGAGAGAGAGAGAGAGAGAGAGAGAGAGAGAGAGAGAGAGAGAGAGAGAGAGGGAGATTGACTGAAGGTGGTAGAAGTGGTTGCCAGGGTGGAGGTCTACACCAGTGATGATGGTGACGGTGGATTGGATAAAGAGAAAGAACCGAGAAGATGGGTGGGAGTAACAATAGGATGAAGTGAGAAGAGAAAGATGGGTGAGAAATTAAGAGGGTTTAGGGATATTTGAGGGAGTGAAGTTGGGGACGGTTTGCAAAAATTTTTGGTGAAAAAAAAAATATGAAATTGAGTAAACAGACCAAACTTGGCTCGTTTACCTGCGGATAGACCCGTTCCTCTTTTCCTGTTGAACCCTACTACATGCGGTAAGTTGAGGCCTACCATCCGTGGTAGGCTTCTGTTTGTCCATTAAATGCAAACGTTGACTCTACTGTTCGCAGTAGGGTTCTACCCAAACTCCAAAATTTCTTCGTCTAATGATTCTGCATGCCCGTTTCATGCCTAGTACAGTCTTGGACTAATTCTAAGCACAAAATCTCTGTTTGGCATGCCTCCAAATCCTCAAAAGACGTTGACAACAATACCACAAACGAAAAGGGAGAAATGCCAGAATACAATTACAAAATACAACAAGTATACAAAAAACCATATGAAATACTCTCTTCTAGGTGCCAAAAGCAGTTCCCGGATCACAAAAATCCAAGTTTGTCTTGATCTTCCCCTTCTCAATACACCGAATAAGCACCCATTTCATCAAACCTACTTTTAACTTCATGGGAAGAGTCTTTCCCTTTTTCTTTCACTTCTTCAGGCTATCATTCTGTGATGAGTGAGTTTCCTGCAAAAACAAATACATAGCTTGAGTTTTATGATTGATATAGAGTAAAGTATCTTGACTTTTAGATGACAGAGTTAGATTCAAAGAAAATTTAAACACTACCTCATCCTCTCCAACCCTTAAGAAAAACTTCATTTTCTCCATATATATCAACGCTCTTGAGATATGTAGAAATGGGCGTCCTAAGATTAGATGGAGATCTACATCCTCCTTCATATCTAGAATCACAAAATCTACAGGGAAAAAAGGTCTTTGACCTTGATCAAGACATCTTCTATGACCCCCTTAGGATGTCTAATACTTTTATATGCTAGATTAATGAACATCCTAATAGGTCTTGGATTTCCAAGGCCTAATTTCTTACACAGCATACAACATAACATTTATACTAGGTCTAAGTCGACTAAAGCTTTATCAACTTAAAAACTATCAATAGTGCAAGGGAAAGAGAAACTCCCTGAATCTTCTAACTTCTATGGTAATTTGTTTTTATTGATAAGAAAAGCTCAACGTTCTTTACCCAAGATGTGTGTTGATGCATCGTTCAATCTACTTTTCTTGTCATCATCTCTTTTAAATATTTGGCATACTTGGGTACCTGCAAGAGTAAATCACATAGAGGGAGTTTATTTTCAACTGTTCAAAAATCTCTATGAATTTCCTCATGACCCCCTTAGGATGTCTAATACTTTTATATGCTAGATTAATGAACATCCTAATAGGTCTTGGATTTCCAAGGCCTAATTTCTTACACAGCATACAACATAACATTTATACTAGGTCTAAGTCGACTAAAGCTTTATCAACTTAAAAACTATCAATAGTGCAAGGGAAAGAGAAACTCCCTGAATCTTCTAACTTCTATGGTAATTTGTTTTTATTGATAAGAAAAGCTCAACATTCTTTACCCAAGATGTGTGTTGATGCATCGTTCAATCTACTTTTCTTGTCATCATCTCTTTTAAATATTTGGCATACTTGGGTACCTGCAAGAGTAAATCACATAGAGGGAGTTTATTTTCAACTGTTCAAAAATCTCTATGAATTTCCTCATGTCGTCTTGGCTGTAATCATGAACAAGAGCTATTGGATACAGAATTTTTGGCTTGTGCTCGATGATTACCGGCTTATCGTTCTTCTCCTCTTGGCTTAGCTCCACTGCTCTAGGGTCAATAGTGTTGGATAATTTTCTTTCTTTTCCGACGCCACTCTTCTCTTGCATGATCATCACCTTCTCTTTGACATGCTCTCTCGGATTTACTTCTGTATTACTGGGGAGAGTTCCTAAAGTTCTTTCTAACACTAATTTCACTAGTTGCCCAATATGTTTCTCTAAATTTTGAATGGAGGCTTCTTAATTCCGTTGGGCAGCCTCTATGTTGTTCACCTGATATCTATGTCACTCATGAACTTGACATGAGTTCTTCCAAATTGGCTTTTACTGGTGGTGGGTCTTGAGGAGCTACATCATAGGGTAATGATTGAGTAGAACCACTATTTTGGAATCCTGGAGGTTGTTGTGGCGTTTGCTATGCTTGTCCTCCCCAAGAAAAGTGGGGGCGATTCCTCCAACTCAGATTATAAGTATTGGAATAGGAGTTGTTCCCTTACCGGTTCCCTTGTACAAAGTCTACTTGCTCTATGGGACCACCCATGCTAGGGTACTCATGATTGGGATGCCCTCCACTGTAGATATCACAAAACATGACTTGTTGAGAATTTATATTGGAAGGTGCAAGAGTCATGTTCCCCACTTCTGTTCTACCATTGCCACCAATATGTCCTCCATAGCAGTGATAGCATCCATATTATATACCTCGGCAAGCTTGGGCTTAGGTCAATGCCCTTCCTAAGTGTAGCTATTCATATCTATCTATTCTATTAGATTATCTACTTGCTGAGGAGTTTCGTGAACTGTGGACCTACCACCAGAAGCATTGATAAGTTGTCTTGCCCTAAATGATACTCCATTGTAAAATGACTGAACCTGAGTACCCAAATCCGGACCATGATGTGGGCACTTTCTGAGCAGTTCTTTCCATCACTCTCAAGCCTCATATAAACTCTCTCTATCTATCTATTGGATTGACAAGATCTCAGAAGCTTTGCAGTGCGACCAGGAGGAAAGTGCCTCCTTAGAAACTTATCCGCTAAGGAATCTCACGATGTAAATGAGTCGCAAGATAATGACTTTAACAAAGACTTTGCTTTACCCCTCAGAGAAAATGGGAAAAGGTGAAGTCTGATGACGTCCTCTAAAACTCTATTTATCTTGAATGTATCGCACATCTCCAAGAAGTTGGTGATGTATGCATTTGGGTCTTACTTTAGGAGTCCATTGAACTGTACATTATTCGGCACCATTTGGATCACATCTAGCTTGATCTCGAAATTGTGAGCTATATAGGAGATATGACTATGCTTGACTACGTCCCAGTAATGGATGGTCGGACATAGTCTGCCATAGTCCGCTCCAATATTGGAGGTAGTGGAGGTTGTACAAATGGAGAATTCGCTAAAGGTAGATCTTGCTGACCCTCATCCGTTTCATCTGAAGGCAATGATAGTATTGTTATTCGCCGTCTCAAATTAAAGGGTGCAGAGGGCACTCCACAGCGTATGCTTGGGCTCTAGTTCGTGTATAATTAATTCACCTCATTGAATTCGGGGCATAAACTAGTTGACCGAGACCTAAAACAGACAAACTCAAGTCAAACTCCACAGATAACAAAGATATAAGTCTCAAAGATATAAGCCATAAATAAACCAATAATGCAAGAAGAAGACACAATTCAAATCAAAACACAAAAAGACAAGAAAATAAAGTGACTGGAGCAAAAGAAAAATGATGTTTTTTAAATTGTCCTTCCTCGGCAATGACGCCAAAAAATTGATGGGTATGTCCTAAAAACACGCACAGTAAGTGCACTTATCACTTTATTAAAGAGATACACTCGAGTGGTCGAACTTAGGGAACATATAGCTAAAATACTTAGCATTTAATCTAAGGTCTAGTCTAACAAAATTGACTTTTGAGAAAAGATTTAAAAACTAATAAGAAACTGATTAAATGAAAAAAATTGGCCAAAGAGGTAAAAATATAGGAAAACGGTTTGAATAGTGGAAGCCCCTAGATTTTGTCAACTATTTCGATTAGCAAAATCATAAAACGATGTTCAATTAAACAAAGGTTGGGTCATCACACGTTAACTTGGGCAATCCCTATCTCTAGGTGAAAGCCACTCTATTTACTAACCTTTAGAGAAGAATCACTTCTCTCTCTAACCGATTATGAATGCAATATGATTAAGTGATTAAAAAGACCTAACAGTTTAAAGAATATCTCTATTCAATTACCAACTCCTATTATTCAATTGGTTGCTCTAAATCGGTCTTCCTTTTTCAATTTCAAATTTTGCGATCTCATCGATTCTGCACAAGTCAATTAAACGAAAAACATAATTGAGTAACAACCAAATGAAAATTCAACATGAATTTTGTAAAATTACAAAAAAAACCATATCATCCAAAACTAGATTTCAACCCTTATTCAAACAAATGAAAAAGGAGTTACTCAACATCCTAACAAAACACACATCAATAATAGAATTCTTAAATATAGAGGGAAGAGAAAGCTTAGGATTGAGGATAATTGTTTCTACGGTTCCAAAGGTCCCCTGAGCTTGTCTATCAATTTTCTTGATGATACTCAAAATTACTCTGTCGATTTGCTTCAATCCCCAACCAAGATCTTCAATTCAATATTTTATTTCTGAAAAACTACTTAATTAAAGAGGAATTGAGAGAGGTTTTAAGTCTAGTTTTCGTCCCAATTCCTCCTCTCTAACCTAAAACTTATGAATATCTCAAACGAGGGGAAAACTACATATATAAAGTCAAAATATGTATTAACTTGTGTTGCAGTCGAAACATATCGTGTGTGGGTGGTTAAGACCTACCATCTGCGGTAGGGTTCTCTTAAAAATTCTCTTTGAAAGCTTGGGACCTACCGTTGATAGTAAGGGTAGCCTACCATCATCGGTAGGCTTCTGTTCCAACCTTCTTCTATGCTCTGGACCTACCGTATGCGGTAGATTGTTGTCTTTGATGCCAGTAGCTTCCGTCTTCTCCATTTTTGCTCTGTTTTTGCTCATTTTCACTTGTATTCTCCGTCTTCTTCATCGGGAAGCACTTAAGATAAAAGTAAAGGGAAATTATGTAAAAATTATCCCTTTAAATATTAAAAACATCGTAAAATGACACAATTAACATTTAAAAGTCAAGACATTATGACACATATCAGATATCATTATGAGATTCCAAAAACTTATGAACCAAGTTGAGGTTAAGAAGTTGACAGATTTTCGGACATTAAAAACCGATGGGAACTTGTACTTTCAGAATCAGTTGTGCGTACCCGATGACACCAAACTTAAGCATGAAATTCTAGAAGAGGCAGACAGGGGTAATTACATTATGCATTCTTGTGAGGATATGATGTATAAGGACTTAAAGCAAAAGTTTTGGAATGGGATAAAGAGGGATATTGTTGGTTTTGTGGTAGTTTGTCTTACGTGTCAAAGGGTTAAAGCGGCGTATTAGAAGTCAATAGGACTACTACAACCATTACTTGCCCTAGTATAGAAATGGGATCATGTTATAATGGAGTTCGTCACTGGATTGCCCCGAACAAAGGGATATAAGGATGCTATCTATTAATACTTGATCGATTGACGAAGGTTGCACGCTTCATTGCCATTAAAATGACATACCCTTTGGATGCTATCTATTAATACTTAATCGATTGATGAAGGTTGCACGCTTCATTGCCATTAAAATGACATACCCCTTGGATAAGTCAACGCAGATCTAAGTTGAAAAGATTGTAAGATTTTATGAGGTAGCTACTAATATCGTATCGGACTGAGACCCAAGGTTCATATCAAGGTTTTAGCCCAAGTTTGTATTAGCTATATAACATCTTCCATAACACTCTCCCAACAATAATTTTAATATAATATTTAATTAATAAAATATCAAATAAAAGATAAATTTTAAAGGAAAATAAAATTAAAAAATATCATAAAAAAAATATTGTAGGAAATTTTACATAAGATAGTACATAAGATATTACATAAGATCCTAAACAAATGATTCATAATTTTTAAAAGAAAAAAAGGGATAGCGACTACTGGGGTTTAGGGTTGACTTCTTTCATTTCTTTTTTTTTTGGTTTCGTTTTTTTCTTTTTTGTTTTTTTTTCTCTAAGGTACTTGCAGAGAACTGGTTTGTCCTTTTTTTTGTTGGATGTCTTCTTTTTTCTGAAGAAAAAGATTATATTAAATCTGCTTAAACAGCAGTGGAAATGAAAGAGGGAACCACCTCAATCCAAACATTGGAGGGGTAGATAGAGATGGCCTGAGCGGCCAATAAATGCATCGGGACATTATTATCAAGACGATCAAAAGACAAAATAATAGAATGCCTATCCACTAGTAAGAGAATTTGCTAATGTATATGTCCTAGGGGTCCAAGAATCCCATATTGAGCTATAAGCTAATCAATGACCACTTTACAGTCAGTTTCTAAGATGTAGTTAGTGTGGACAAATCTTTCGGCCAAACAGAGATCCTCATGGATAGCAACTATCTTTGCATGTTCAGGAGAGTGTGGGTGTGTTAAGACTACCGTGAATGAGATTCTCACTTTGCCAGAGTGATCCCTAATGAAACCCTCTGCTCCTGCGCCATCAATTGTTCAAGCGGCATCAACATTTATCTTGAACCTTTGTGTCTGGCAGTCTCTAGTGGCATCCATCTTGAGCTGGCAGTACAGGTGATCGCATATTGGGCTTGGTAGGTTCTTTGGGTCCTGATACATCCTGGGAATGACCCAAAACTTGTTTCCTTTGTATAAGGTTCCTCTTATCTGGACTATTGAGCTTTCCAGCATTCTTAAAGCGGATGACTGAGGCCCAGCTATATCAGTCTTGATGTAATGCACCCTTAAGTATTCTTCACATAACCTAGTGGCTTGTAAAATAATTTACGAGTGAACTGGAGGCATATTTTAGAAAAGCATATTGTTTCTACTATTCCAAATACACCATAAAAAGTATGCAAACCGAGAGTTATTATGAACCGGCCAGTCTATATTTGCTCAAGAACAGCATGGTGTGAGACTGACCTTAAGACAGGGTCATCAAGTGTGAGAAGTCCGAGTTTAACCACATTTCAGTCGCAATTTGATATCGGAAGAAAGTGTGCATGGTATCTTCCTCAGTTTCGGGGCATAAGGTACAACACAATGAGATCGAAGCTATCCTTTATGATAAATTCTTCGCTGTATGAAAAATGTTACTGTAAATTCTCCAGAGAAATACTTTACTTTTGGAGCAGTATGGAGGCCCTATAAATGATCCCAAAAATGCGAGGTAGAAGAAGCAAAGGAATTTACACTTCCAGCAAAATTAGTTTTAGCTTGGAAAATTAAGCAATAAGCCGAGCGCACGGTGAAATGTCCCGATTTATCATAGGCCCATATATGTTCATCCCTAGGACGATCATCACATAATAGTACCTTGAGAATCTCCTCAACCTTCTAGGGGTTAAAATGAGCCTTGATGAGATCTTGTTTCCAAGTACTCTGTTCAAAATTAATAAGGCTAGCGACCTTCAGATTATGTTCGAAAACCGATATGTGAGGAGGGGAGGATAAATTAAAAGTATGTGGCATTTATACTCCCAAATTCGAACTGTCCTTCCATTACCTATTTGCCATCTTATACCCTTTAGAAGATGAGGCCGCGCTGCAAGAATACTCCTCCGTGCATAGGAAAGATGTCGGCCTAGACTTGTCGTTGAGAAGCGATCAAAAGGGAAATACTTCGCTTGCAAAACCCTTGAAAGTAAAGAGAAAGGGTTCTTGAGGATCCTCCAACCCTGTTTATAGAGCAAAGCCATATTGAAAGAGTCTCGGAACCCTAATCCCCGCAAATTCTTTGGTTGACAAAGTTCGGCCCAAGCTTTCTAGCAGATCTTCTTATGTTTATCATCTCCTCCCCACCAAAAACTGTGAATGAGGCTAGTAATAGAACTTGCTATAGAGGGAGGAAGAAGAAAAACTGACATAGCATAACCTTGAATAGCCTAGATAACTGATTTTACCAAGTCTTCCTTTGTCGCTTGAGATAAGGTCTTTTCTTTCCAACTATTCAGTTTCTTCCGTACTCGATCATGTAGATAACTGAAGATCCCCTTTTTTGAGCCCTAGTCATAAAAGGGAGGCCAAGATACTTGTTATTTCTGCTAATCTCCAGGATTTGGAGCAAAATACAAATATCATATTGCAAGGTAGTAGGGGACCCTTGCTAAAGAATATACTCGACTTGTCAAAATTAATTGTTTGACCAGAACAGTCCTCATATATGGAAAATATCCTTTTCAATTATGCTACGAAAGAGAGATTTGCGTGAGCAAACAATAGTGAATCGTCAACAAAGAAGAGATATGAGATAACAGCCCCTCCTCAAAGTCAAAACCCCAAGTAGTACCACTTTCTTCCACAGACCGTAAGAGAGCAGAAAAACCTTTTGAGCATAGAATAAAAAGATAGGGAGAGAGCGAATCTCCCTGCCTAATGCCCCGAGAAAGGGAGAACTTTCGTGTTGGGATACCGTTGAGTAGGACAGAATAGGAGACAGTTGTTATGCAACTTATGATGAGTTGCATGAAGCAACGTGGAAATTTTATTTTCTGCATTATTATTTCCAAAAAGCATCATTCAACTCTATCAAAAGCCTTGCTCATATCTAGTTTTAAACCATATGTGGGGAAGTCTTGGATTGATTGCCATTAATTCTATGTAAGACTTTAAATGCAATAGTGGCATTATCTGTAATCAATCTACCAGGAAGAAACGCACTCTAAGCCTCATCGACTTTTTTAAGCGATTTGCCAAAACTTTAGAGACAATATTATAAAGGACATTACAAAGGAGGCAAAGAGTATAACGTCATCCCCTATGATATGCCAATGTTTCTGAAAAGACAAGCATGCATACCATCTGGATTGCCTCAGAAAGTGTCCTAGTGATCGATCACCATTTTTCAGCCATGAAATACGACTTCTTGTTTTCCAATACGCATCCTTGAGGTCCTAGAGACTATCTATTTCCTTAAATTAGTGCCAATTCATAAGAGGGGGAGCTCTCTTTGCTTTTGGAGAAGCTCCAAAGCTTTGAGCTTTTCTTGTAGAATTTTCTGCAGCTCCAGAAATTAGCATTGTTCACAGGTCGAGGAGAAAGCCACAATTGCTCCAGATACTCTCCAAGTGAAAGGATTTTCTTCAAAGCCAATGTCCTGCAAGCCGCAGTAAAAAAAGTGCATGATTCCCTGTTTTTTCCTTAGGAGAAAGGACCTCATTGAAGTGCAAGTCTTTAAGTCTTCTTAATAAAGTCCAAGAGGGCATTCTATTTTCGGTACTTGGACTACCATAAAATCCAGTAAGCCTCTACATGGGTGCATTATCAGAAGGTTTAATTTGTGCATCACTATGCCCCACAGAAGAAGATAAAATATTTAAATGAACTCATCAAAATACCAAAATAGAGCAAGACCTCCAGTTAAACCTTTTCTTTCAACAAAGAAAGAAGTTGAAAAACCTAACTTAATTTTAATAGATTCTATAGAGCTTATTACATATGGTTTCAGAAAGAAAAAGAATGCGGGGATTATATGCGCCCCTAAAAGTTCATTAAGAAAACGAATTGTTCTGGTATTCCCCAAACCCCAACAATTCCAACACAAAATATCATGGGTCTCTTTAGTACATATTTTATTTCCAGAAACAAAGAGAAGATTGTCTTCGGCACTTTCTGCTTCTTGTTCAGTACTGCTGCCGAGATCGGCTTGTTGGAGGCGGCTGAAGATTCAGCAAACAGCTTCCTCTTTGAGTTGTGCTGCTGTTTCTTCCAGTTCTAATGCACAGCTCGTCTGTAGAGGGGAGAAGCGACCTGTCTGGCTGCATCGGTGCTGGTCTATAAAGTATTATCTTCTTCCTTCTCTTAGCCGCAACAGCAGCCTGGTTGTGCTGCTTTCGGCCAGGCACAGACCTCTCCAAGTTGTCTGCATGGATATGATTGATGTGGGTTATCTAGCCTGATTCGTCCATCTTCACGGTCAGCAGCAGCTCCGAGTCTTCATGGAATTTTGTATCAACAGCTAGCCAAGGCCCATATTCTGTGTTGTTTTTTTCTTCTCTTGAAGCATTAGTAGGTAGAGTTGGGCAGTCCAAAAGAATGGGATCCCAATGTCCACAACGAAAGCAAAGTCGGGAAGCCTCGCATACTGAACTAACCCCACAACTTCAGCCTTAGAGGGGGTTTCAAGAACAAATACATGCCGAAATTGGGTACTTAGTGACGACATCAGTTCAAAATTGGAAAAATTTATTGCCTTCCTTATCTTGTTCAATCTGGAACTTAGAGCAGTGAGATAGCGAAGATGCTATTTTGTAACCAACTTCGATCGTGTGATAACCTCGAGGGAGGTGAGCAATGTGGAAATTAAAAGAGGGAGGTGAGCAATGTGGAAATCAAAAGAACATGCCGTTAGGAGACTTCAAAATCATAACCAGTGTCCTCCATGGTAGGATCCCATGGCTTGATGATGAAAGATAGTTGTCAAAACACCAAGGGCCACGCTCTAAAGCCTTCTTGCATGAGGCTTCGTCCGGAAAGAAGAGTTGATGAACATGATCCTGAAATTTGACAATATTTATGTCCAAGCAACCCCAGACCTAGCACATAGCCCATATAAACCGTCCAACATAACACATCCCATATTCCTCCATTCCTGCTTTAAAGTCCATCTCTGCTACTTTAATTGATAGTTTTTCAGAGCCGTTGAGCAAAAAGTTCTGGAACTTCTGCATCAAAGCAGAATTCATTAGAGCAAGATAGAGGAAGAGAGTCTGTAAAGGTTGTCCTTCTCAAGAATACCCAAACACAAAGACAAAAGATGACTGAGAGGATGACTGCAAATATTGTAGCTTTATTCAGTAGGGATGGTGGGCTGAGAGAGCCAGTAGCAATGCAATGGGAACCCATTTTGATGAAAATGGGCGCATAAAGAAATGCCAGTGACCAAAGTAATCCACCACAATCAGAATCCAACAGCTCAAATCAGATTGTAGGAGACAAAATTTTAAATTTGTGGTTGTGGTTCCAACAGAAATGGGATGTGAATCTCAAGTACAGTTAGAATTAGAAATTCATATGCTGACCAAACATGAATTTGAATTATGGTTATCCAATGGAATTTGAATTATGAAAATTGAGGAAAACCCGAAAACCAAACAGTCCCAAAAGATTGAGCCGTCTCTGTGAGCGAAATGCGTTCAGCTCATAACTGATCAAGTTGGCGAATCTGAATGTTGCAGTTTCAACCCGAATTGTGAGGTTAAAATTTCAAATTTTAGATTTGCTCCAAACCAAAACTAACAGATCCAGTAACTTGTTGAGTCCAGATGTGATCCGATAGAAAGGCAAAAATTTGATTGAATTACCACTACGATTCTAACAGAATTGGAGTTTTGAATTTCAGATTCTGATGGGTTTGAGTTCCAGGCATTGTGGGACAGTGAAGTATGATAAGGTAACTTGAATGCAGATGCATCCACCGAAGCTCACCAATCCAGAAGAGTGAGCATCCACCAAGAGTGAAAGGCAATCAAATTCCAACCGATCGATCAGGTTGTAGAAAGGATCCAATTTGGATCAGTTTGTTGCAATTGCAATAGTAATTGTGAATTTAAAATTCAAATTCTTTACTCCAAATCACTACCAACCAATCAAGCTTAATTAAAAATAAAATTTGGTATTATTATTATTTTTTATAAATATAAAATATTGTAAAGTGTTATGAAATTAATGTGTACGTAGAGGATGTCTAAATACTTCTTTGAAAAGAACTATAACTCCCAAAGACCATCAGATACTTTTCTGAAGAGAACTAGAACTCCCAAAGACTATCAAACTGAGTTTCTGAGTCTCCTCTCTATCTCTTCTTCTATCTATTATTGTTCTTTATATTTTTTCTTATTCTTAGTATATAATGTTTAGACTTTATTGTTCTTTATATTTTTTCTTATTCTTAGTATATAATGTTTAGACTTTAGTTAAATTTATAATATGTTATGAGCATGATAGCTTAGATTAGTATTAACCGAAATTTGTCTGAGGCGTAAATTTTGAAGAAATTATTAAAGAACTATTCTTCGAAGGTTTAAGGTAACAGTTTTGATTTTCATTTTAATTATATCAATTCTTACTAAGCTTGAGTCTTTGGATTTGGATATCACGAGAAAGAATTATATGTCATGGATTCTTGATGCTGAAATCCATCTTGAATCAATGGGTTTGGAAGACACATTAAGAATAATATTAAAGAATCAAATCAAAATTGTACCAAGGTAATGAATTTCTTTTGTCACCATCTTTATGAAGCCCTAAGGCGGAATACCTAACCATGAAATATCCACTGATTTTATGGAATTGTTTAAAAGAAAGGTTCGATTACCTGAAGATTCGTTTTACCTAAAGCTTATTATGAGGAGGTTGCAAGATCATAAATCAATTAATGAATATAACTCTATTATGTTCAAAATCTCTTAACAAATAAAATATGTGGATAAAAAATAATTGAGAAAGATATGTTAGAGAAAAAGTTCTCTACCTTCCATGCCTCGAATATGCTCCTGCAGCAGCAATATCGAGAAAAATGCTTTAAAGAATATTCAGAGTTAATTTCATGTCTTTTAGTTGCTGAGTAAAATAATGAACTGCTCATGAAAAATCATGAGACTCGACCAACTGGTTCTGTCCCAATCCCTGAAGTGAATGCGACTAGAATTAATAATAATAATAATAATAATAATAATAATAATAATAATTATAGGAGAGGCCGCGGACATGATCGTGATCGTGGATATGGTTGTGGTAGGCATATCCCTTATGGTAACCATCAAAAGAATGAGAAAAATAATAAAAAAGGTAAAGATATGACCTCAGCTAAGCATGAAGAAATATGTTATAGATGCGGTATGGAAGGACATTGGTCACGTACTTGTCGTATGACCAAACATTTAGTTGAGCTTTATCAAGCATCAATTAAAAATAAAGGGAAAAATGTTGAGGCCAATTTTGCTTCTTGTCCTGATGACAATAGTGGTGATTATTTTGATGATACTCAAGTGGATATGACGCACTTGGATGTTGGAGATTTTTTTAAGCATCTTGAAGGGAAGATTGATCACTTGATTGGTGATGGGCATGTTAGGAAAGAATAATTTGTTTATTATTTATTTATTTATTTTTAAGTATGTTAGTTTATTCATTTGCTTTTTTGGGGATTGTAATTTTGTTAAGTTTTTAGAGATGTAATTTTTATTTATGTTTATTTCCGATGTAAAAGTTCTTTTATTTATATTTTATTTTTATTTAGATATGGCTATTGTCTCATCTTCTAAATGACAAACTTTTGAGGACATATGCATTATTATAGTGGAACTACACACATAATATTAAAATATGAAAAATAATTTTCTCAATTAAATTTGTGAGAAATAAATGTGCACACCATAAGTGGTAGTGCAAAGTTAATTGGAGGCTCCGAAAGAGCTAAAGAATATGTTACAATATTGACCATAAAGAATGTGGTATTTTCATCAAAGTCTCGAAAAAGTTTATTGAGTTTTAAAGATATTCATTTAAATGGATATCATATCGAGACTATAGAAGAAAGTGGTAGTGAATACCTAAGTATCACTACAAATGTTTCCGGGAAGAAACAAACATTAGAAAAATTTTCATCACTTTTTTCAGGCTTATATTATGCCAAAATTAATGCAATAGAAATGCATCATTTAGTAAACCAGAAGTTTACTAATCCAAATAACTCTATTTTGGCATGATTGTATTGTATGTTAGTTAGAGAGGTTGGTGAACTAACTTAAAAGATTCACGCATGCAGGCAGTACAGCCGATCATACCGCAACCACGGGCGATATCCTGTACCAGTTTTAGGATCACATACCATGGGCTCTTTTTCCCGTGAGAGGTACACGTCCGAGCAGAAGCCCCTCAGTGATTGAAATAAGTAGCCCAACCAAGGGAGCCGTGATAGTGGCCGCATCCTGGGCAACAAGTTCAACACTAGCTTTTTACCAGCTTCGTAACCAACCTGATCAATTAGGCCATCTTGAGTCTATAATGATGCAAAAAATTATAGAGAATACGCATGGTCGTTCATTGAAAAATGAGAAGGTTTTGAATTCAAATGAATTCACATGTACTAAATATTCTCAAGTGAAATTAATTATTAGACCCTCATCAACAAAAGTGGGAGTTGAATCTCTAGCATTTTTAAAACGAATTCATTGTGATATATATGGACATATTCATCCATAAAGTGGGTAATTTAAATACTTTATGGTATTAATTGATGCATTGACTAGATGGTCGCATGTATCTTTATTATCATCTCTCAACCTGGCGTTTGTGAGATTACTTGCCAAATAATTCGCCTGTGGGCGCAATTTCCTAGTTATCCAATTAAGAAAATTCGTCTGAATAATGTTGGAGAATACTCTTCTTATACTTTTAATGCCTATTGTATGTCTATAAGCATTACTATTAAACATGATGTAGCTCATGTTCATACACGAAATGGACTAAATGAGTCATTCATTAAAAGACTCCAATTAATTGCTAGACCATTGTTGTTGAGAACCAAACTCCCCACATATGTTTGGGGACATGCTATTTTGCATGTTGCGGCACTTGTACGAATTAGACCAACTCACTATCATAAGTGCTCTCTGTTACAATTAGTGTTTGAGTTTGAACCCAACATCTTACATTTGAGAATATTTGATTGTGTTGTTTATGTTCCAATAGTGCCAAATCAACGCACTAAAATGGGTCCTCAAAGAAGATTAGGGATATATGTCAGTTATGAATCTCTCTCAATTATAAGCTATCTTGAACCTTTAATGGGAGATTTATTTACTACAAAATTTGCAAATTGTCAAATTGATGAGACAAATTTTCCTAAATTAGGGGGAGAAAATAAACAGCAATGATAAGAAATTACATGGGCAACATTTCATTAAATCATTTTGATTCGCGCACAAGTGCAAGTGAACTTGAAGTTCAAAAGATTATTCATTTGTAGAAAATTGTAAATCAATTGCCTGATACTTTTGCCGACTCTACAAGAGTAACAAAATTGCATATTCCTACTATAAATGCTCCTATTCGAGTTGAAGTCTCTGTAGGACAGAATAAAAATCCTATAGCAAATGAGTCCAATGCACACTAGAAGCGTGGTCGACCTCTTCGATCTAAAGATAAAAATCCCGCAAGAAAAGATGATTAAATAATCAAAGTGATCATCTTGAAGGATTTGATAAAAAGGATCAAGAGACAACTGAGAAAGAAGATCTTACTATTGAAAGTAATGAAACTTAGAGAATTCAATCAACTTTATTACTACGGGAACATATTGGAATTATAGAGAAATGATTCTAGACAATGTTTTTGCATATAACGTAGCAATTGATGTCCTAAGTAATAATGAAGATCTTGAACCAAAATTAGTCGACGAATATCGGAATCGAAAAGATTGGCCAAAATGGAAAGATGCGATTCAATCAGAAATTAAACTCCTTTGAAAGTCGTGAAGTTTTTAGACCTATAGTCCAAACTCAAGAATGAGTGAAAACTTTGAAAGAAGCAATTTTCACCTTGAAAGCTACTAGACTTCTTCCCCGATGGAATTAAATGGGTATTTGTGCGAAAGTGCAATCAAAATAAAGAAATTGTTGGATATAAAGTACGATTGAAACACAAGGGTTTTCCCAAAGACCAGGAATTGATTATGAAGAAAAATATTCCCCTGTGATCGATGCAATTACATGCCGTTATCTTTTGAGTTTAGTTGTTCATGAAAAAATAGATATGCGTCTGTTAGACGAAGTAACTGCTTATTTGTATGGAGAACTTGACAACGAAATTTGTATGAAAGTCCCTGAAGGATTTAATGTGCCTGAAGCATAAAACTCAAGTACTCCAGAAAATTATTTCATCAAATTGTGCAAGTCTTTGTATGGATTGAAACAATCTAGTCATATGTGGTGCAATTGCCTTAGTGAATATTTATTGAAAAGGGATATAAAAATGATCACATTTGTCCATATGTTTTCATTAAGAATAGTGAAAAAGGCTTTGTTTTTATTGTTATTATGTAGATGATATTAACCTTATTAGAACTCCTGAAGAGCTTCTGGATACAAGAGATTGCTTAAACAAGAGTTTGAAATTAAGTTGAAAAACCTTAGAGGGGGGTGGATAAGGTTTTTGGCTAATTTTAAAAAATCTTTTATGTGATTAGAAAGATAAACCTCCAATTTGTTTGTAAAAAAATTCTAAAACTCTTTTTGATAAGAATCCATACCAAACAAAATCTTATAGTTGGCAATCAAGAAATGAGCATAAAATTAAACTTTAAAGAACATGCACAACAATTTATGGTGGTTCACTCTCTCAAAGAGCTACATCCACTACCTTGAGACTCAACCCAAGGATTTCACAAATCCACTATCTTCAAAGTTGGTTACACAACAACACAATGAGGATCACCCTTCAAGGGTTTTACACAAAAACCTCAAAGTTTACACAACAAAACAATACAACAAATTTATCAAAGGATCACCCAAAGGATTTTCCATAAACCTTTGATCACAATAAAAGATTAAGAAGAGCAAGGAACAATGTTACCAAATGAGCTTGAGAAGAGGAAGATACAACTCAATGGAATACTTCTACAAGCACCTCTTTACTTCTTCTTTGATGGATGATCATACAATGAAGCTCCAAGAAGATTTTTATATTTGTATGTATGAGATGAAGATCTTTGAAAGAATGTACTTTTAAAGCCCTTTAAATGTTCTAAAATAATCTCAATCAATTTTCAATCCAACCTCCATCATTTTTGCAGCTGATCAAAGTCAATATATATATATATATATGAAGGAGAATAAAGTAGTCGTTACACTGTGTAACGGTAATATTTTTGCAGTAAAAGACTAAAACCGGACGACCTATTTTTGAAACAAAAAGATTCGGACGCATCCTGCAAAAATCGGATAATCCCTCTTAAAAGTCGAGCGACCTATTTTTCTAAAGCTAGAAAAATCGGACGACCTATTTTAAAATAGGACGTCCGATTTTAAAAGTCGGATGACCTGTTTTAAAAATCGGATGACCAATTTAAAAATCGGATGATCTTTTTTTTTCAGAATGACTTAAAAGCCAGTTTTCCTTAAACAAAAAGAACTTTCCTTCACATTTCAAAATATGTATTCTTGATACTCTTCTAGATATAAGAAAACTTTTGAAGGCATCAAAAACTCTATCAAGAATACTTGGATTCTTCAAGAATAGTTTATAAAAAGAAATTCATCCAAGGAGCTTCACACTTGATCAACAAACAAAGATGAAAGTTAGGGAGTTTTACAAAATACCTTAGCATATCCCTAACTAAGACATAAGTCTTCAAGGTCTTGATCTTGGAATGGCTTGATCTCTCCTTCTTCATTATACTTTAATTCCAAGATCTTTTACTTCTTATGTAGTGTAGCCTTGAGACTCCAAAAATGCTTCTTTTGTTCTATAGAGACTAAGCTATACTCATTACATAAACATATGTTAATCATAATAAAAAACATATACAATAATGCCCTTAGGGCTAACATAAGTATTTCGGAAAAACCAAGTTTTGCCTTGGTTTACAAATTGAACATCTTGAAGATGGAATATTTGTACATCAATCTACATATGTTGAAAAAATTTGAAATAGATTTTAAATGGACAAAGCGCATCCTTTGACTAGTTCAATGGTTGTTCGATCTTTAGATACTAAGAATGATCCTTCTAAACCACAAGAGGATAATGAAGAACTTCTTGGTTCTAAAGTACCATATCTTAGTGCAATAGGAGTACTAATGTATCTTGCAAATGATACATGACCAAATATTATATTTTCTGTAGATCTGTTAGCAAATATAGTTCTTCTCCAACTCGACGATATTGGAATGGAGTAAAACATGTCTGACAATATCTCCAAGAGACGATTGATCTTAGATTCAAATAAATCTAGTCTGAAATTAATTGGATATGCTGATGTTGGATATCTATTCGATCCACACAAAGCTAATTCTCAAATAAATCCAAACAAAGAAATTTATTTTATTCAAATAAATCCAGTCTGAAATTAATTGGATATGTTGATGTTGGATATCTATCCGATCCACACAAAGCTAATTCTCAAACTGGATATTTGTTTACATGTGGTGATACCATCATATATTGGTGTTCCACAAAATAATCTCTAGCTACTACTGCTTCTAATCATGCTGAGATAATAGCTATTCATGAGACAAGCAGAGCATGTGTGTGGCTAAGATCATTAGTCTATTATATCTGAGATAATTGTAATTTATCCTCCGAAAAATAAATTTCAATAATCCTATATGAGGATAATGCTGCCTGCATAGCACAATTAAAGGGATGATATATTAAAGGAGATAGGACAAAACATATGTCATCAAAAGTTTCCTTTACTCATGAACTTCAAAGAAATGGTAAAATTGACGTGCGACAAATTCGGTCATGTGACAATTTGGCTGATTTATTCACTAAAACATTGTTGACTGTAACATTTAAGAAATTGATCTATAAAAATTGGTATGTGTCGACTAAGAGATGTAACGAGATCTCCTCAAAAGGGGGAGTAGATTTTATACATAAAAGAATAGTGTACTCTTTTTCCTTCACTGGACGTTTTTCCCATAGGATTTTTTTATCTAGTAAGGTTTTAACGATGCATGTTCTTTATTTTATGGACATCCAAGGGGCAGTGCTATGAAATTAATGTATACGTAGTGATGTCCAAATACGTTCCCCGAAGAGAAATAGAACTCCCAAAACTCAATCATTAATGGAATCCGACTCCCTAATGGCAAGCTCATTCATTCTAAGGTTAACTTTTGTACTCAGTACTTATAAATAGGACATTATATAAGACAATAACAAAACAATCAATTTCTGAATATTTTAGTCTCCTTTCTCTCTCTCTCTTCTTCTCTTATGTTCTTTACATTTCTTCTTATTTTTATTAGATTATTCATACTATATAATGCTTAGATTTTAGTTAAATTTATAATATAAAGAAAATAGTCAATAGAGATTTTAATCTCAGTTAGCCTGCCCCATCGGTGAATTTTGTCTCCAAATTCACGCTTGGGCGGGGCTTATTGGAACGGGAAATGGGATTACCTTTTACTACTAAACCGGGAATGTAGATTGACTTTAAACCCACATGGAGGTCTAGGCAAGGTAAACATTATTGGGGTATTATTTACTTTGAATGATTATTTTTAATATTTAATAATTTAATTTTTTTGTTTTAAAAGGAGTCAAAATAGGAAAATACATTAATTTTTACATAATAAATATATATTTTATACCACATATAAAATATAAATTTTTTTTAAGAAACTATAGCCCCAACATTACTCCATAGTGTGGTCATTAATTATTAAAAGAGTAAATTACCATATTTTTCCATAAATAATTTATACTTTTTTAATTTTACTCAAATAATTTTTTGTTAAAATTTTACAGTTGCAATTTATACTGTCAACTTAACATTAAAATGGTGGAATTTGACAGTTTTTCCGCGTAATTAATATGTGCAGCCAAAGAGAAAGATATTTTTGTCACTTTAAATTGTTAACAATCGGTCATATGTTAAACAATTAACGTGATGAGGGCCAGTCGAGTCGGGTTCTACATTAAACTATGGGCCGACGGTTAAACAATTTAAAGTGACAAAATATCCCTCTCTCCAACATCATATGCTAATCACGTGAAAAAAACATCAGATTCTGCTGCCTTATTAATAATTTGATAATATAAGCTACACATAAGTTGTATTTAGATAAAATTTGAACGAAAAATTATTTTTGGATAAAGTAGAAAAGTGTAAATTGTTGTATGGACAAATATAGTGATTTACTCATAGTTAAAATAAGATATTGTCTCTAAAGAGAGATATAAGTCTTTTTAGACTTAATGTTCAAAGAGTTTTAGAAAACAAAATAACTTTTGAAATATGATACAATTTATACCCTTAATAATAATAAGAGAGAAAAACATAAAAAAGGAATAAATTCTTATTAAAAAGTATAAAATATTTTATATTTTTTATCATTGATATTATCAATCTCCTTGAAGAAACTTATATTTCTAATGGTAGGTGGTAATAACATAAATAATTGAATTGCATCGAGGAATAAAATGCATGGGAATTGGCTGATCTTCTAGAAGGGCACAAATCAGTTTCAAGATTGCTTGAATTTCTTTTAGATTCTCTCTGGAAACTATAGGAATGTGTCAAATGGCATAACAAGGGGAAGTCAATGCAGGCCTTGCCTATAAACTCTACCCCAATCACAACTTACATGGTAATACAAAATCATTTTAAATTTTATTCATTAATGAAAAAACAATTTCTTAACATTTGCTGCACTAAGTGGAACACAAATCAGAACATAAACTACCATATATATATATATATATATATATGTATATATATATATATATATAGTATAAAAGATACAACAGACAGAAAGAGGGAACTAAACTCTTCCTTTAGCCTTTTTTCTTAGCTTAATTTTGCTTCTCTTCGTAAAACATATTCAAAGCTTTTATGTTCCTTAGTTAACTTGTTTAAGAATATATCTCCCATCTTTGCCGCAAAAGAAATTTGAAAGCTATGACAGGCCTGGAGAAGGCAAGTAAATGGATTCGGAATTTTTTGCTGGGAAAAAAAGAAGTGAAAGACAAGAAAAGGGTGAGTTCTGAAATTGTTGAATATGCAGCAGAAAGTCCTTACAATAAATCAATGATTTTACCAGCTACTCCTAAAAGGAGATGGAGTTACAAGAAATCAGCAGCGACTGATAAAAAAATCATCCACAAAAACAACAGATCATTTGATGAAATCTACACTTCTCACCTCATAAAACAGGCCTTGTCGGACCAAGACATCGAGCAAATTCGTGTTAGAGCAGTTTTACCTACTATTACTAATAAAACAGACAAACAAGTTATAATCAGACCCAAAAAAGATGCAGCAGCCATCAAAATTCAATCTATTTTCCGTTCTTTTTTGGTATGTATTATTAGTTCATGTGTTAAGCAATTTTAGACTGTGTTATATTCATAACATAACAAAAAAATCGCAATAGAAAAATATACTTATAATTTTTATAAGAATACTTTACCAAATCGCTCACATATAATTCAATGTTGCAACAGGCAAAAAGAGCGTTACGAGCCTTAAGGGGACTCGTGAAGTTACAAGCAGTGGTTAGAGGTCATCTGGTGAGAAAGCAAACAAGTGCTGTCTTAAGGTGTATGCATGCTTTGATGACAATTCAAGTTAGAGCCAGAGTTAATAGACTTCAGAAGGCTGAAGGGGTAGAAAATCAGCATTCCAAACCGCACGCAAATGTAAGACTTTTATGTTTCCTTCTCTCTTTTGAATTCTTACTGGCCATTTAGTATTTTGAATCTTTAGCTTCACTCCATATGTTTCTCGTTGCACAAGATAACTTAGTGTGATGAGTCAATTGTTAATACAAAAAAAAAAAAAGTTATTTTTGAATTGTTCTCGAATGCTTGTTATATCTGTTTTTAGTTTAAAATAAACTAAAAGAACGTATTTTGAAAAATTATTATAAGGGTATTTTTTTAAACTACTTCTACTTATTGATTATTGATGCTATTAAAAGGTGATCATTGAATATCCTGTTTAAGCATTTTGATTACAATGAAATAAAAATGTAGGATAAAATGAATGGAGGTATTCTAGAAAGGAGGAGATCAACTTCAAAGAACAAAAGTAGACATTTGGATCACCATAATCATAACCAGCCACCAGTAATAGGAAGAACAGATCATCATCATCAAGGATTCAACAAACTTCATTCTGGTAGGCTTTCAATATCAAAACAAGAATATCAACATCAACTGTACTGTCCAAGTCCATCATCAGCATTAACAGATATAAGCTCTGTAACAACAAAAATTGAAGAAATGCCATTCAAAATGACACAAAAAGGTCTTCGAAAGAGCAGCTGCTCTGATATGTCAAAAACAAAAGAAACAAAATTGCAGGCTGCCAACAGGTGTATTGGCACTGGTAGCCCTCTTCTCCTGCCACTTAGTTATATGTCGGATACGAAATCTTCAAAAGCAAAAGTTAGATCACAGAGCGAACCCAAACAAAGGCCTAAATCTAAATGGCTTCAGAAACAAATTAAGGTTAAACGATCACAATCCATGATGGAAGGCGAGAAAAGGGATGAGGAAGAGAAGCTGCAGTATGAACCATGGTTGTTCAAGCTCTACCGGTCTGCAAAGAATGGTAAGGAGGAGACTAATGATATTCACACTGCTAGTGTAAGAGTGACTACATGCAATTCCATATATGCAACTCCATCTGAGGCAAGTCCTAATTTCCCTTCTTTTCAATATTATCATAAAGGTAATCGTCAAATCAGTTTACTTGTTATGTTGTTTCAATCATTTTAGCTCTATATTTATATCATTTGGATGAAAAAATATGATGTTTTTACACATGTTTCGTGAAAGATAAATTTATTGTGAAGGAAAATATAAAACCGCCCACAAAAAAAAAAAAAAAAAAGTAAAACTATTTTTTAACTTAATCCAATCCAATCACCCTAAAATGTGAAGTAAATTACTCTTATTTATTATGACTAGTATGATCCATCTAGTTTCTAGCCTACTAAACTAATTTCCTTTGGTTCCACCTAACAGTCTATTTTCTCTCTTTAATTTCAGCCACCTGTGGATTTGTATTGAGCTTAAAATACACAAGGCCGGCCAACAATATGAAAAATACTGGAGATGAGATTCCAACCTAAGATCTATTATCTGCTACAAGGGAGATATTCTTCCAGATTACAAATATTGCAAGTACTAGTTTCACTGTTTCATACAAGAGATCATGAAGAGCTTACTCTTGAACAAGAAAGAAACGTAGATACACTGATCCAATATAAGCCTTCTTCTTCAAGCTTCTTTAATCATTTCCTTCAATACAAGTTTCTTTTCGAATGCTGTTATTTTTCCCACTGGGAAGACCATAATGCTCCTGGCCATAATCAGCCATAAAGTTCCATTTTTCAGGTCTCATCAAGCAGCAATAGCAGCAGATGAATTCATATAACCTTAAAAGAGAACAGGGAGAAAACAAAGGCTGAGAGAGAGAGAGAGAGAGAGAGAGAGAGAGAGAGAAGTCCACAGTTAATCTCTGTACATAATGTCAAACTGAGCATCTAGAATAGAAATGGTAAAGGGGACGAAATTTTCGTTCTTCCTCTAATCCGCCGACTCCTAATTTTGAAGAAATTAACAATATACATATAAAGAATGTCTAAACATTTCTAGCCGGAGTCTTGACCTACAGCAACCTACATAAGGAGTTATCTCTATGCCTCAATCTGAAATTTGCTGCCTATGCCTCATCGTGGAAAAGGTAATGAACACATAGTAAGTTTATAGCAACAAGTACCTACTTTACACGAGTTGGACCGGATGATCTTCAGGTTTCGCGGTATTTTCCTTGAAACTCTTTGTCAACCAAATAGCAGTTTCCCTGGGAGAAACCTTACCTGGACCAAATGGCTTCAATAACACCCCAAGTTCATCAAACCTCTCTTGCTGCAACAATCTTGCACTGAATTCGAGCAATCCTTCCAAAGCTTCAGCTCGCTGCTGATATGATGACATGTCAAAACGGCATCGCCTTAGGTCTGAAGATGTACGGCTTGAGGCCCCAGCCGTAGCATTTTGGTCAGAACAATCACTAGCTTCCTCCCTATTGGCAGGTGTTTTAGGGAACCCTTCCCAGGCATCTGTGAAACTTAACCTGTTAAATGGCTTATCCACAACCTGAACAGTGCATTTATCCTTCATCAGTGAGCGGTCACAATGAGGCGAGTTAGAGCCTTGCACAGATGCTGATGAAGTTCTACGAACAGGAAGAAAGGAATCGTCATATGAGTCTAAGTTAAACTCAACCATCCTGTCAAGTCGAGGGGCATTGACTGAAATATCTGGAGATTTAAGGCAATCCAGTGCACCGAGACTGGGCTGACGACCCAATTGTCGAACTTCAACCTTGGATGGTAAAGGTAAAGAATCTCTACGAGATCCAGAAACAGGCTTGTTCCCTGATGTTCTTGAAGCAGGAAGCTGTACAAACAAATTTATAAGATTGATTGGATTAACTATAAACAGAACTGCTTAAATATACAGATAGTTGCAGCAGTATAGGTTTAAGATGATATACAGAATAAAGACACTAAAAACTAGAGAACACGTAGTCACAGTTTCGTGAATGGGCCTTTATTTTGAAGCATCTGTTACAGAAATAAGGATTGGTCAATGAAATTTGACAAAAAGATTCGTATTAGAATCAGAAAGCAGATTATAATAAGAGGGAATGTGAACATGCCAAATAGTTTTGGACAAGCAAACCTATTTTGAACTATTACAAGGGATATAACAAATGGGAGCAACATCTTTTGCCAACAATGAAATTAATAGCTATTGCATTATTTAACAAAATAAATAAAGAACAAAAAGAATGGGAAAAAGGGGCAATTGAGGCAGGCATAATGAACTTAATAAAGCAAGTCATATTTTCAACTGACATATTTGACTTTATCCTTGCAATTCCATGTCATTTCTCCTCTTAAGCACCTCTAAAATGATGGGAACTGTTTCTAAAAACATTAAATGTCACTCTCTGGATTGTCTTGAAGGTATTCCATAGACAGCGAAAAATAAAAACAAACCCCATTGTTGAACAACATGATAGAACATTCTCCTTAGCAATTCTATTTTCTTCCATCAGGCCATTACTATTTGAAGCACTAATGACTTGGATGGTCTGTGTCCTAACTCCCAATATTTGTCCTTAACAATTTGCCACAAAGCTAGAGTTAAGATATAAACTTTACTGCTCTAGTTTTGGGAGCTTTACTTAAACAAAAAAGCCAAAACTAAGACACTCCTTATAGATTTAATCCTTTCTCTTTGCTTTAACTTTTCTCTTAATCTAAAGAATTCAAAATTCCACAAGATGCTCAGTAAACAACTAATTATTATCTGAATAATGTAACAAATCATGAGGAAAACCTATAATGAGCTAAGAACCCACTTAGAGTTTCAATAATAATAGATTTTGTAAGTGTTGGGTAGGGAAAAGAAGCGAGTTTAACAAACCGTACAAAGAAGCGAACAAGCGGGAAAGGAGTTAAGCTATCTAAATAATAGACTTATCTATTATCCGAGGGAGTTTGGACGTTCCCATGAGTATAGCCTCCACCTATTGCCTTTCCAAGAGAATTTTCAAAAACCAATTAATCTTTCAAGAAGTCCAGAAAATGTAGCTGATAGGCACTCTTTCAAACAAAGTATGATATATGAAGAAAAAGAAAACCCACATACTACTTCAAAGAAATTCTCAAATCGGGCAATAATCATTTGATACACATAACTCAATAAATATTCAAGCTAATACAAATTCAGAGAAAGCAATTTATTCATTTGCCAATTGCATTAAAAAAAATAAGCACCCTAGAAACGCAGTGCAGTTAATGGTGCACTAGGTTAACCAGTTCTTTGTCTCAGATATTTCAGTGGGCATTTGCTGGAATATTTAAAAGAATGCATTGATCAAGGACATTATCAAGAAAACTACAATTTTCGCAAAGATGAATGAACATATTAAGAAATAAATCCAAGAACCTAATTAATGTTTCTCCTCTGTTTGTTTATAGATATAGTAACTTCACTAAGTAATTTTCTGTTTGTTGAAATTGGACTTCGACCAAACTCCATCCTCAAGAGGTACCTCTAGAGGGGGAGGACTGCCCAAGCCTTATATAGAGCAAATATGATCACTAAATAACCTATGTGGGATATTTTAACACTTTTTACTTACCAATTCACGATTCTTCGACAGCTGTGCTTGTCTCCTGATAGTTGGAGAGGGTTTTGTTGGAGTCATTTTTGGATTTTTAGCTATACTAGAAGTTTTTGAAGTGACCCTTTTGGTAATGGATGCCCCTTGATGTGTACTTCCAACAGACAACGCAGATTTGCGGTCAAAACAACTGGGGATGTTTTTAATTGTTTTATTAGAAACAGAACGATCCTGGTCAGCTTCAGAAATACTTGGATTTAATGTCCTGTCCCCAGCCGAGGATAACCGCCGCTCTCTATGTGCCACAGAAACATTTCCTGGCACAGAGAATCTGCTTTTGTTGATATAATCTGTCTCAGGCCAGTGGATAGGGAAACTACTGCGCCGAGGACTATTAAGCTTCAGGTGAACATTAAGCACGTAGGCCTGAAGATGCGGATGCCTAAGAAGTTCTGCAGCCTGCAACAGAAGGCATAAACAAAAAATAAATGGCATAAATTTCATGATATGAAAATGCCCCCATGCATGCTTGCTATCATCAATTTGACAAGATGTTGATAAATTGGCACTCATAAATTAGATCATAGTAATAAACTTGTTCAGTTTGTTTCGTTTTAGAAAGTTATACAGGTATTATGTGCAGAAGCATTTCATACTTGCTAAGGGATTCCTTCGAGAGCCAAGACAAAAACCTGGAAACTATAATATAAATGGAAAGAAAAGGGTCTAGGATAGATTGTTATAGAATTTTACAACCAACCTGAATATATACATATATATATATTAATTTCATGATGTAGCAAGATTTTTGGAGAAAACAAAGAAAGTAAGAGCTATAATGATAATCAAAGAGAACTGTGATCACTATTTTGGACTCATACTGATGATATACAAGCAAATACTGGACAGAGATCTAAACTGTTACAAGGGAAGAACATTGCATAAACGGATTCAGTAGCATCTCTTGAGCATGGAGAATATCAACAGATATTTACTTGACTACTATTAAACTGTGAGAACAGAAATTGTAGGATCTTCATTGTTCAGAATCGGAATAATTAACTCAGGAAGATATAAAACCAAAGTTGAGAAAGAGAGATAAAGAACAACAATAAAAGAAAAGAGTTATGCCTCCAACACTTGTTTACGCAGCATATTGACGAATAAAGCTTACATTTGGCCGAAGTTCAGGGTTTTTCCGCAGCATGCTTTTGATTAGACTGCGACTGTAGCACATGAAGACATGAGTCACTAAGTTAGTAAAGAATGACGAATCAGGTTTCTTCTTGAAAGAAAATAAATATTGGTAAAAGAGCTAGAGCTCAATTTTTCTTGTTATTGTTATTTCTGTTTATCCAGTTCTGCAAATGTGCAAGAATAACAGCATTAGAATGTTCTACTTTTCTTGTCATCAGAAATGGCCACCACACACATATGGATTCTTACATAAATTACTTTTTTCCATGTGTTTTCTACACACACAAAAGCAGAAAAATTTTATGACATAGTATAATTGGAAAAGCTTAAAAAGTAATCCACAAAATAATCAGTAGGTGCATATATGAAGTAGAACATACAATGAACCAGAGTATGTGGTGGGAAGAGGCGCCACAATGGACTTGTTTATTTTGTTGATAAGTGCTTGCATGTCCTGTTTCACAAAACATAAGACTCAATGAGTTGCAAAGTTCGGACAAGCATGCAGCAGAAACTACTGATTCCCTTTCCCGTTTCCCTCTCAGATACAAAAAATTGAAGGTGCTTGGGGAGAGAGAGAGAGAGAGACAAAAAATAATAATAACAATGAATTGAAATAAGCATCAGAAGTTAAAAAGTAAAAAACAAAAATTCAAGAGAATTGAATCCCTTAATCCCTACAAGTCGATTAATCAAAGAAACAAACAGATCGTACAGATCTGAGATTGCCAGATAGATATATCCAACCACAATCTTCAAAAGGTCAGAAAGGTCGGAAAGGTCGAAGGAGAGTTCATAAATCAGAATTGATATTCATATTAGAAATAGAGGACCCAAAACCAGTCTATAGATAACAATTGATTACCAAGCATTTTTTATAGAAGATTTAACATATTCCTTCCATCTAAAATGGAACGTCAACAAACTTACTCAAAATTTAGGAGAATATTTGATTATTTCTATTTACCATTTTGCAGTTAACAAAATGTTATGATATCTATCTCTGTAATGATTTTGCACCCATCTTGTTCTTTTAGGAAAGTAATTATCATTTTGGGACAATCCCATGCAGAAATTTGGACTTCAAATGGAGACAAGTACATTCTCAACCAAAAAAAAAAAGTTATTAAAGGATAACTATAAATTTTGCTTGCAAGAAAGAACGATATGCTTGTCCAACAGAAACCCTAAAAAGGTACAGTTGGACAGGAATAGTGAAATCTATGCTCAAATTTCAGGTTCAGCTGGGAGAGAAAGCCCCAATAAGTAGAAAAGAACAATAAAATCAAAGGTGATTTACAGGATTACCTTTGAATTTTTTATTCATGGGAAACTTAAATGCAAAATTTCTAGATCTTTCAGAACCAGGTCCGGATATAGGAACGCCTTACAGTGCATGTAAAGGTCATAGAAGTTTATACAAAAAATTAAGTAGTTCTTCATCTTAGCAAATCGTGATGCTTTAAGCCCCCAAGGAAAAATGCCTGAGGCCAATCAAGCATTATGAACCTTACCAGATAAGCAATTCCTGTGGTGTCTACTTTCAAAATTTGAAGCTCAAAAGAGAAGATTAAATATGATTAAGTACTTCAGAATCCAAACTAAAAGATGTTGGCATACAATCTGTCCGCTAAATGAATCACCATAATTTTTGTTCTACTCCTCTAGATGCATTACATTCAATTTCACTCAGGAAAATTAAAGCAAAGGTCCAAATGAGCAGCTCTATCTCATTTGAAAGACCAACAAGAAAGATTTAGAAGGAAAACCTATAGATCTCTACATTAAGTAACGACATCATCAAAAACATCTTCTCACCCCTCTGGCAGTGGTTACATGAGTGTGATACAGAAGTCACAGGATGCCTTAAAGCATAGACCTACAACGCATACTTAATTAACTTCCCCAACCCCCAACACCCTTCTTCCAAGGCTAGTGGGACCTATCTCAACAGCTCATACAACTGATTTTTACAGCTCGTGCCTTCTTTAGCCAATGCAACCAACACTAGTAAAAATTCTCCAAATAACTCAATCTACAAGAGCTAATCAGCTAAAAGCCACCAGTTTGTTGGTCTATTTATCGAGCTTAATTCACAAGCCATAAATACAGGAGGAGAAGTGTGAGAACATCCTACTTCGAAAGTCAAAGCAAGACTCAACATCAAATAGTTTCAAAGATTCTCAAGAAGAATTTCAAGACGAGCCTGAGAACTCAGAAGTTCAAATCCTCCATAAATAACAGATACACCCACACATACACGCACACACGCAGAGAAGCTCTCAGGAATATACCAAAAAGAAGGGAAAGAAAGTCTGGCTAATCTATGCTCCTTTTTCCTGTTTCTTTTTGTCACCACTTCTAGGCTGAAGTGTTATTTGTTATACTGGTAGGTTGTGTTGTAAAGGTCCAATGCAGAGAATGTGTATTCATCATTTTTAAAATTAGGAATCTGTATGTATGGACAGAATTTTCAAATGGAACTGTGTTTTGGAGCAAAATGTATCAAGTGTGATGGAACCAAACATTTACAAAGTAATACAAGAATAGCGGTAAGCAATGTTGCATTGTTTAGGTAAACCAAGAATATGGATAGCCCAATTCTAGCATGTTGAACTGATGCTTGACGATGTTATATCCATTGGCACATGAGAAAAGTTGAGCAACTAGTCTTGTCAAAGAGAAACAAAAGGTGAAGGGACTCACAAAAGCCTTGAAAGCGGGCTTCAATGCAGCCATTTCATATATACAGCATCCTGTATGACAAGGTTTTAGAAATATCAGTCGACATATTAATTATATCTTAGCTAAAAACGTGAGGGTTTTTTATGAACTTCTTCCCCAGTGGTAGTTTAACTGTTCGGAGTATAACCTACTCACCCAAAGACCATATGTCTGATTTAGAACCATAAGGTATATCAGCAAGAAGCTCAGGGCACATATAACTAGGAGTTCCAACAATCTTAAAGACACAGAAAGGCAGCAGTAAGCAATCAGCAGTTAACTAAAGACAATAATTAATATGTATACATTCACCATATCACTTACAGAGGAAGCAAGATCGTCTGAACTCAGCATCTTGGCAAGTCCAAAATCACCTGGAAAAACAGTATTTATGCTACTTAGCAGCTTTCCAAAATTGAAATAAACTACAAGTAAAAGGTAATATGTCTTACCAAGACGAATGTCTTGATCTTTCGTTAAGAATATATTTGAACACTGCAGAAATTGCAAAGAGAAAAATCACAATGAAGCAGGTCCAGTGTCTTCAATTCGTTACGTGCATAATCAAATAAAACTAACCTTCACATCTCGATGAAGAATATGGTTTGTGTGTAAGTAGTCAAGCGCCATAAGGAGCTGCACAAGCCATTTACATAGCTTCTGCAAACAGTTTACCATCTTAATTTAGAGCCAAAGGACTCAGAAATGTAACTTATTCTATGAATAACAGTTGCACATTATGCAAGGTACTCAGCATGCAAGAAGAAATGAAGAAAAGAGAAATCATGAAATGAAATGTATGAGCACCTCTTCGGAGAAATGCACACCGTTTGCTTTCTTTATTGCTCCTGCCCTGCCAACAATATAGCAAGAGATCAACAAATAATCATGTCAACAAAGCACATAACAAGAGAGAGAAGTTGGCAGCTTATATGAACTACTTACATATCTCCACCTTCACAGTAACCAATGACAATGCACACGTAGCAACCCTGGGAACAAAGTGTAGAAACTATCAATATCAATCTCCGCGTACTTGCACATTGCTTGTGATGATTGAAGTTCTGAGATTACAGAGAACTACTTCCTTTCGAAAGAATATTCAGATACATACTGGAAAACCATGCAGAGCACATATCTTACCAACTATATTAAAAACTAGATTTACCAGGGAATTATCTCAGGAATAAGCAAAGGTAAAAAGGTCAGAACAAAATAAATGACACAAGGGAGCAACCAACAGCAGAGGTGAGAACCAAATGATCAACCAAAACTTCGTGACAGCAGTTAGAAAAGACAATAATCACCAAAAGAGGAAAAGATATTATGTAGAACATTACTTATTTCATGAAAGGTTCTTGGAGAAAGATAAAAACAAACATAAAAACAAAACAAAACAAAACCTGATATCCATCATCTTACGTAAAGGAAAACAAAAGAAGATGCCTACTGACAGTACAAATGCATATTGTTTTGACTAAGTGTAATGGATGAGTTGTCTCTAAACCTTTTCCACCCAAGAATCTTTGTATTCCACAATAAATGGATTTGTCATTCTGGAAATAAGCTCCATCTGGGAAATAAATGGAAAGAGATCAACTATTTTTCTATACCACATAAGAAACAAAAAATGGGGTCATAAAAATTGTTAGACAGGAAAAATATAAGCAGAAAATTCTACTAGGAATACAGTGAACGTGAAGAGAACGAATACAGTTGAATAAACAACACCAACCTCTTGATGTGCATTGCGGCGAGTCCTATTTGTTTGGCGCGCAAGACGAATCTTTTTCAGCACATACCTTATGGTCATGGAATTTACAAATTATTAAACTTATAACAAAAAGTTCTGCAAATTACAGCCAACAATTTCGCACTATGGTCATGGAATTTACAAATTAGTAAACTTATAAACAAAAAATTCTGCAAATTACAGCCAACAATTTCGCACTCATCCTCAAAAACCCCAACAAAAGGAAGATACTTTATTTTACTAATTCTGTCTTTTAGTTATTCCTTTGCACACATTTTTCACTTCTTCTTTACTCGAAAATTTGTCTCCCTTTTTCATCTATGTTGGGAGGTGGAGGAAAGGTGGTTTGCTGTGAAATTGTAAGGCACTACTTACTTCTTCTTCTCATGCTTATGCCTCACAAGAAGAGCAGAGCCGAATGCCCCTTTACCAATTTGCTCCAATATCTCATACTGTTCCATCATTGCTCTTGCTTTACTTCTTAAGCCTACACAAGTAAAAGGTCAAACAGGAAAGTCCAATCAAGAACAATAAAATGAAAAATAAAAGGATACCAGATTTATAGTAAAACTAGGAGAACCAAAAATCCATAGTCCAAAGTCAACAAATATCCAAACAATTTACCAATCAACCTGACAGCACACAACCAAAATACACAGCATTTCTTGATCAGCAGCATACAGCCTCACAATTAAAATATATAAGAACTACTTAAACTTGTGCCTGTGCTTCTATATGCAAAGCGCATATATATATATATATATTTACTTGCAGATATATCTTTACACCTAAAGACACAAACTACACATACAGCTACCGGATGACCGTAAGTTATACATACACTTGTACGCCTCACAGGGAATTATTACCATTTAATTTCCATAATATAAATAGTTTTACCACATTCTAAAAATATGTTGAAATCCACGACGTAATCATTACAATCAAATTTTTTTAAGGATTACAATTAAAGTTTCTTTGGAAAAATAATGCAATTCGAAAAACAAACATAAAGAGGCCTCAGAAGATTAGCAGTTCAAGAACTTGACACAAGTAATTTTTAAAGAAACAATTAGCGAAATATTATCTGTTTCACTTAAATCCGATTAAATCTGCCGTTACAAAACTCGATTAGCATTTCTTGGAAAACATTGAAGCAAATTCACCGGAGGATAACAAAACATATTTAAAAAAAAAACTTCATAAATCAAATCAGCTCCATGAACTACAAAGTGCAAAAAGGCAGCAAATGCGGGTCCGACAATCCCCAAATTTCAGTTATAACGGAAATTTCATTAATGACAAAGAAAGAGAAAAAGAAGTTTAGATTCAAAATAAGAATAATACCAGAAAAATGCAGCTTCAAATGCAAGTTAAAATTCAACTGATAATTCACCAAAAGTTTTCAGTAGCATTTGCAATTCATTACTGGAAAAATATAATCAAGAAAAGAGGAAGTCACAGTCAAATCTACAGATTCATATTCGTTCACTTTTTTAACCACAAAATTGATTAACAAAGAAAAAAGAAAAGTACTGAAAAAGGAAAAAAGAAAAAGCTGCAAAAGAAGAAGAAATCACCTGAAGTGCGAGACTTTGGAGCGCAATGTGGATCACACAAGGCAAGCTGCTGCTTTGAAGAGAGAGAAAGTGCACAGTGTAGAAAGAGAAGAAAACAAAAAAAGAAGCAAAGTTCACATTAGTACTTGGAACCGACAAAAACGACGCCGTGGGAGTGGAATTATTAGCTTGTGATAGCCGGAGGAGAAGAGAAAGAGGCAGTAAGCGACGGCGGGGGCAGCAACTTTTCCGCCATTGTCGTGGAGAAGAGAGACAAGGGAGGAGGGGACGTGCCAAGGAGGGGATGAACAAAGTGCAGAAGAAGAAGACAAATGAAAAGACGGAGGACAGAGAAAGAAGGAGAGAGAATGATTTAAATAGTACTAATTAGAGTTAGGAGAGAGATTAAAGTGTGATTAAGAAATGGAGATTTAAGGACTAGTTAAATTAGTGTTTCCAGAGATCTTTCAGAAAGAGACAGGAGTGGTGCTGATCCAATGCGGGAGGTGTTTCTAGAGTGTAATACAATTGCTTTTCTTTTTTGTAGATTTTTTCTAATTCACCTGGTTGGACGTGAAACTAATTTAAAATATTATCTTTTTTGAGTCAATAAAATCAATTAGAGAATTTAAAAGTTTAGTGCGAAAAAATTTATTTTTTCCAAACTAACTTTCTCTTTCTGAACAATTCTCTCTATCTTCTCTCTAACCTCAAACTCAAATATTTCTTAAATCTTTCACTTTTAACTAGCAGTGTCAATACGGGCTTGAGCTCGCGGACTGACCCGAACCATCCGTGGTATGGACGGATATGGATTATAATTTTATGCTCGTCAAAAATCAGCCCGAACTGAATCGGTCTGTTTTGGATGCGGGCTTTTGCAGTCCGGTTCACGGGCTAGCCCTTTTGTTTTTAAGATTTAAGATCTTATTTGAATTAAGAGTTTCTTGAGGCCCTAAATGAAAATTTTCATAACCCTAAACCTACTATTAAGTTAATTAAACTCTCTGTAAATTTCTATTTCTTGACCGTCTCTCTCTTCTCTTCTCTCATTCATCCTCCTCCTTAGTCGGTCCTCACTCAATCACTCAAAAACACTCAGTTGAGGCCGAGCCACCACACTGCTGCCCTCATCTTCGACTTCGTTCTTCTTCTTACTCAGTCCTCAAACAGCACCCACACCGAGACGACCCTCCTCTCTGCTCCTCACCTCACCTCACGTCGCCGCACAACTCGCACCCACCGGCCGCCACTCTCTACAACAATCGACTCCTCCACTCCTCTGTGCTCCTTTGTAGCCAACAACAAGTCAGATCCGGTAAGAGTTAATGAAATAATGATGGATTTTTTTTTTTAATTTGGTCTCAATTGAACGCAGGCATTCTCAATCACCGACTCATTTTTTGCGGACAAAATCTACCTCTATACTCTATATATATTGATTACTATTCCATGGCATAGCAATTCACTTTGCAGGCTACTAGTATTAACAAACACACGGAGCGCCGCGAAAGTAACCTCTGGTTTATTGTCCATCAAGTTCGTCTCTTTTTTACGGAGAATTCCTTGAGTTTGTGTAGAATTTCTGTTTTTGAAATTTCTGTAGAATTTTGAGTTTGAGTAGAATTAGAGTCTGTAGAATTTTTCTGTAGAATTTGAGTTTGTAGAATTTTTCTATAGAATAGTTTGTAGAATTTTTCTGTAAAATTTCTATCTTTGAAATTTCTATAGAATTTGAGTTTGAGTAGAATTTGAGTATGTAGAATTTTTTGTGTAGAATTTTAATTTTTGAAATTTCTGTAGAATTTTGGGTTTGTGTAGAACTGGATTTGAGTTTGTCTTTGTTTTCGAACTTTTTTTTTAAAGTTTTGGCAAAGCCTGCGGGCTGGCCCGTTTATCCGTGGGTTAACTACGGACGAATATGGATTTATATTTGACCCGTTAAAAATGAGCCCGGACCGGACCGGAATGTTTTGACGCGGGTGTGACGATCCAGGCAGGTCCGGTCCAATCCATTTGACAGTGCTACTTTTAACACAAATTGAAGATATATATGGATGATTTAGAAGATTTTTGCAAGGAAATATCGATTTTGAGGTAAAAAAATACCAAAATTTTGATAGGCGAAATTTTGCCCAACCCAAAACTCATATAATTTCATTTTTTTTAAATGTTATTTTATGCTTTTTATAGTTCTTTTATTACATTAGATGAATTATTAATTAGTTTTATATTATATTTTAATGTAACATACTGACGTAGATCCGAACACATTCAAAGAATTTCTAGAACAGGAAGAATATGTGGATAACAGACATTTATTTGCAACTAATAGTTATTTAATTCGAAAGAAAAATTGGTGAAATAGGTAAGAGAAACGGCGATAAAAGTGAATAAATATTTATATATCACTCGGTATTTGGCATCAAGGACTACTGACCGCCGACCGTATGTTAAATTGGGTTACGAGCCTGGGTGTAAAGAAAACGAGAGTGAAGCTTAGAGTTGATGATGAAGAAGAAGAAATTCCCATAAAAAGACGGAGTCCTTATGGAACTAACAAGTATGGTTGCCCCTTTAAATTAAAAGGCGAGCAAATGGCCATGAGTAAAAAATAGTAATTATTCGTACACGATGGGAGACATAACCATGCAATAGGTGTCTATCATCACAGTCATGCTCAGGCTGCAACACTAACAGAAGAGCAACTGAAACTGACAAACAATTTAAGAAGAGTCATATGCCACCTCGTAATATGTTGCGACTTTTCCGAGAACAAAATTGGGATTGTACTATGAAGTATATCACACTTTATTTACTAGGTTATTATAATGTTTTAAAATTGTGTTTAGCATTTAATAATATAATTTATATGATTTATGTAGTGCTTAAACTATATACAATGTCCTTGCAAAGATGAAGAAGAAAATGATGCAAGGGGCAACATGGTAGAGGAAGTACTTAGTTTAAGTGCTAAACGAGGTTGTACAGTCTTCTTCAAAAATTGTGACGAGATCGACGTGCTTAGTGATATTGTTGTTATACACCAATATCAATTCAAATGATGAAGACGTGGTCATATATACTAATAATGGATACGACATATAAAACAAACAAGTAAGTTATATTATGACATTTGAGTTGGAAAATAATCTAAATATGTACATTTCACACTTTGGTTCCATGGAACGTATTACACTCTAATGCAAAAATGTCAGTGGATGGAAGGACATGCGCCTTCATCACATTGGTTAGATACACCTGATTCTCTTTACGTCATTGAAAATACATTCAATTTGTGTGTGGTCTTAATTGCAAGGAAAGATTCCACGACTGTGTTGCCTTTATACTCGCATATGGATCGGACCGGAGGTATGATTGTTATCGGTCACTTGGCATATTCTTAGCCACTTATTGCGGTGAATTAAACATTATTTTCATATGTATTTTTAGTTTAAATTATAAAGTTCATTTATCATATTAAACATAATACTAATTTATTATGTTTACTGCTGCACATGCGACAGGACTGTCCATTGCCACCTATACACATGCAGTGGCCCTATCACTGTAATGATCGCGTCAATTAGTGACTTGATCCTTTGACGAATAGGATTGACGATTGAAATGAAAGATATGCTAGACCATATCCACAGGAAATCCTGTAATTATTAACTTTTCGTGATTATATTGTAATTTACGTCATTAACTTCCTCTAATTTTATTTTGAATTATTATCATATGTCCAATATTTAGTCATAGTACTTTATGAAAACATTTAATCGTACTAACTTTATGAAAATATTTAATCGTAGTACTTTACTAAAAACAAAATATATCATGGTCATTAGTCCAAATGCAAATACATAATACTAATTCTGAAAGTCAATACATAATAGAAATACGTACGATAAACTAATATAACATGAAGTCATAAATATAAAATGCTAATCGCTTTAAAGATAAAACTCCTTTATGATACAACTTATCTATATGTACATCCCGTCCAGGGTCTGTATATCAAGATCTATGTATGGAGCTATCATGTCGAGTACAACTGCAGGTGATGGCCTACCAGGTGTCAGATAATGTATGCCACGTAGAAGTCTACCAGGATTATTTATCCTAGGATGAGTGAGATGGATAAACCACGGAATGTAGTCATGTGTGCATTGACTCGGTGGTATGGCAGGCACACTGGTCCAAGATTACGTAAGTAAATGTGATTGTGCCTCTTTCCACAAGCCCTCTATAAAAATATTCTTCACCATGTACATCCTATTATTAGCTGGCCTGTGAGCCTCCAATAGTCTAATAGGATGTGCTGGAATGTTGTGCTGCCACCCGAACCACCCGAAAACTCTATCGGGCATATATGACTCAATATATTCGCATTATGCGAGCATGCCATGCCAAGTAGAAACCCATACATCATGTAACTCTGAAGGCCTGTATGGGTCCAACGTACTTCTTCTGAAGTCATCATATCTAATCGTAGGCAGATGTCTATCAACTTATGCTTAGAAGTTTGTACCCAACATTTCGTATGAATGTAAGGCTTACCCAACTTACCTTCTAGTCTCACTATTGGGGCAAACATAGGAAAAATATATATATATATATATATCTAGGCCTATAAAAATATAAACACATAAAACACATATGTTAATAATGAAATGAAATGAAAAGCATAACATATACATACAACTCGACAATATATTGATTTTAAAGCAATTGATTAATTATAATATGAAAAAAGTGAATAATACCTCAAGCAATGACCAACAGCCTGCTAACTTCTTCGCATCTACTCGTGAGGTCTGACCAAGATTCTTGTACAAGAACGCCCACGGTGCCGCACCCTAAGCCAACCTTTCACATCCCCGAACATTCTTCACAATAGGTCAAAGCTTGGCATGCACGATGTTCCTACTCTTATCGGTGAAGAGGGGACTCCCAAGTATGTTTGCAATGTAACATGCTGCCCTCAACTCCGAGGAAAGTCTACTATTGGGATCTTTTGTAATATATGAAAGTTCCTAGGCATTTATACCACCACTAGTGTAAGTAAAACCCAAATCACTCTAAATAATCCCGACTAGCTGCTTCTGGAAATTCTGAACATCAACAACACCACTATAAGAAGGTATCCCAAGTATCAACTACACATCATGTAAAGTAATAGTCATCTCTCCGAAGGACATGTGGAAGATGTTGGTATCTGGCTACCACCTGTCAACAAAAGCAGATAATAACGTCGAATGCCGATGCTGGAACATGCATGACCACAAATGGACGAGTCCTGTACCCTCTGCCAACTTTGTCACCTCTGTCACCTCTTGTAAACTAGGTGTCTAACCTATAAGTGAAACAAAACGCGAGCACGACTTCAATATACCTCGCTTCTGAATATTAAGAAAACAATTCAATAAAAATATTAAATAATAAGGTTAAAACTAATTGTGAAACTAAACATTAATAAATGTAAAAATTTACCTGTCCATGCCATATAGAACCAACAACATGTCCATTATACGAAGGAATAAGCTCTGGATCCTGTAGACCTCCCTCAGTTGGTCATGTCTGCTCCCAAGTTGCATGCTTCGCCTTTTTTCTTCTGTTAATTCGTCGGAGGAATAGCCTTCTCAGGTCCTTTTTGTCGAGACTCTGTGATCTTACTCATCATATTCCTTAAACTACCAGTCAACTCTTTACCTTTACCCGGTCCTGGTCTGCGTCCGGATGACGACGTAGGGCCAACATCAATCAGCTTGTCCTCGTGACCATCACTCTCGCCCTCAGTCATGTCCACATCTACCTCAACATCATCATCCTCTCCCCCAACCTCAACATCCTGTCCCCAGATATGGAGAGATCCGGTGTCGTCATGCCCCTAAGATCGGACCATGTTTGCCTCTAACCCTAGATCCCCAGTATCCTCCCTAACCGAGGTGAATATGATGGAGTACAATAATTAGTGACTGCATACTCGGTCGTGCTATATGATGACTTGGCCAGGACTTTTGAAATAATCTGCTTGAAAAAAAGCATCCCCCAACTGTGCCCCTCTACCCCCTAACATCATTTAATGTTGCCTATAAGTTAGTTTTGAACAATACAGGATCCTGACCGGATATATGGGGATCAACAGAAGAACTCGGTGCATAAGAGGCATAAGATGTGGGTGGTGGTTGAGAAGATGCAGATATAGAGTAATGTGAAGATGATTCATATAACTGATAAGGTATCGGAGTATATGGATCATGTGATGGGAGAGGAAGACAAGTCCTAGTCGGTGTAGGAGGTGGCTAGGTAGAAGACCCTAGTGTACCAGGGTCATAATATATCCTAGGTTAAGTCAGAAATATTATAACGACCCCTCACACCATGGGATGAAGCAGTGACTGTACGATCCTGAACCCGACCGGTCCTATCTGCCACAGGACCTAGATAATCATCTCCCCTACGTATTCCATCTCGAACCATCTAAACAATTATCCAAACATAATCATAAATAATTATGTATATATTTGCCTAATTCATATATATTACTTCATGTTTTATATTATTCAAATATTTTACTATTACATGTATAAATTTTTAATATTGTATTGTATAAATTTTTAATATTGTTTTATTTAACTTCATTATTTATACTTTTCTATTATTTATTTCTTAATTACCTAATTTTTTTATTATTTATTTTTAAATAATTTTATTATTTCATTTATATTATTTTATTATTTTTTATTATTAATAATAGTTATTATGTAGTTAGTATAACTATTATTTAAATTAATATTTAAAAAGGGTTGCATCCTATTCTTTAAATTATTATTATTTTTCTTTATGTATTATTAATTATTATTAATTTAAATCACTATGAAATTATTATAGTATTTTTAAAATAATTTTATTATTTTATTTTATTATTTTTTATTATTAATAGTTATTATGTGGATAGGGTAGTTATTATTTAAATTACTATTTAAAAAGGTTGCATCCTATTCTTTAAATTATTATTATTATTCTTTATCTATTGATTTATTAGTTATTATTAATTTAAATCACTATTGAATTATTATTTCACATTATTATTTAAATATCATTATTTACATTATTATTTGAAAATTATTCATTAATATTTTAAAATTAATTACTTCATACTTTTGTATTAAATGTCTATTATTAAATCAATTTATTATTTATTGCATAATTTACTTAATTAACGTAAACACTAAACCCTAAACGTACTGTGACCATGTTTTTTCTAAACCATAAACTTAATTAACCTAAACAAAATAAATTAATGTTAAATATAGACATGAATAATTATAACACTTACTGATAATTTAAACTCAAATTATTCACGTAAACATAATTCATAATTAAATTAAACAAGTAATTATAGAATAAACAAGTTCAACAACTAATTGTATGTATTATGAACAAAAAAACCTAAATAACATAAACAAGTAAACATAAATTTAAACATTTATAAACAAAAAACTAAATAACATAAACAAATAAACATAAATTTAAACATTTATAAACAAATAAACATAAATTTAAACATTTACAAACAAAAAACTAAATAACATATACAAAAAGATATAATTTTAAACATTTATAAACACAAAACTAACATAAACAAATATACATAAATTACAAAAAGAAAAGGAAAATCGCCCAAGCTAGCAAAATTTTATAGTGAACTTCGCCCAGCCTGGCTGAATTATTCATAGAATTCCACTTGACCTAGCGAAATTCTATGAATTATTCGCGAAGTTGGGCAAAATTCACGTAATTTCGGCTAATTTTTTTTATCTGGTGCATTTTTTTGAATTTTAAATCAATAACATTGTAAATAAATGAGTATAGATCGATGTACTAACCTTTTTTTGAATTATTTTTAACGGTCTGATCTTCGTAGATCTAAGATTGAATGAAGTGGGGTTAGAGAGAAGGTAGAGAGAATTTGTTTAGAGAGAGAAAGTTAGTGGTGAAAATGAAGTTTTTTAAATTTTTTCGTGCTGAACTTTTATTTTTCGTTGGTTTTATTAACCCCTTTTTTTCTTTTATAGAAAAAGCAGGAGGTGTTAGTAGCTCGGATAGATTGTAGCAATTCCTAATTTGATATATTTTATTAATAACATTTATTAACTAATAGACTAGCAAAAAAATATTAACACTAAATAGAATTTATATTATAAAAGGAAAGTGGTATAGAGAGTGATACATAAAATAATAAAGACGATCTTGGGTGTTAGTGAAGGTGACCAATACACCTCCTACTATTCCATGTTCGAACTCTCATGTTAATCAGATAATATATTAGACCAACTAAACAACTAGTACCTTGCCCCATCTGAGTAGCTTTTTTTTCTTTTTCTAGAACATTATTTCTTTTATGAATATATCTATTTAGTGGATGTCCATAAATTAAATGGATAATTCTCACCATAAGCATAATTAGATACTTTAAGATAAGTGATCTAGTCACACCATCATCTGTTGGACTCCGTAGCCAAAAAAAAAAAAAAAAATAGAAATCCACCAACAGGATCTGCACATACTAGAAAAACCGATTGGATAGAAATTACCTCAATGTTTCGATTGTTCGTTGTGGAGGCGCTGCTTTGTACGCTTCGCCCTCCACTGGTATCCACACGACGAACTCCTCTGCAAGCGATCGGGATGCTAGTCCCTTCTGTGTTCTGAAAACTGTTCAGAACTGATCCTGACTATCAAGTAATCGGTCGTATTTCGGAGAGAGGAGGCTAGATACTATATCGCCGTTCTAGGGTTTAGGGTTTTGTTTTTCTTTAATCAGATAAAGGACGACCACCAAGAAAAGGTTAACATAACCTTTTATAGCTGTCAATATCAAAACCCTAACTGTCATCTAATGACAGTTTAATCTCGTCCGTCTATTCCTATAATCATCCTACGGTTGGATGAGTAATATTAAGTAATTAATTTCATTTATTCGATTAAATAAAATTAATTACTTATTAACTTACCAGAAAATACAATATGGAATTTGATTCCCCTTTTGTATATGTTTAACGAATCTGGACACAATCTAGATTAATTGGACGTGGACATTATGCTCACAAGATCGTCTATGCGTGTGACCCTGTAGGTTCACTTAACGTTGGCAGTGAATGAAAAATGTCCTATACATTTATTCACAAAACATAAGCGGCCTCTAGCAAGACATTATGCTTACCCAAGTTAAGTAAATGTAATAATAACCTAGCATCAGATTTAATTTTTAGTCCTTTTGTCACACGATATCCTAATTAAGTATAAGGCATGGACCTAGTCATCCTTATAAAACTTAATTAACCATTTACTTGATCACTAGACAGACTATTCCAACAAATAATATTAATAACACCTTATTAATACTTATTTGAGCATGGCCATGCATATTTTCCAGTCTTCCTTATCAAGGGGCCCATGGATATCTCTCTCTAAAAAGAGAGGGACAAATCCCTTTCACTATCTCCAATATTCAAGCCATGACAAGAAAATAAGCCAACCAATAGTCATAATGATCACCTAATTAAAAGTGATGTTTGACTGTGTGAAAACATATTTTCTCCCCATGCAAGAAACATTAGAAACATTAGGTCAACGGACACCAAATATAAAACTGAGAAGAAATACTTATAACTTAAACCCATGCAATATTTCTTCTTCACTTTGAGTCATGTCCAATACAATATTCTCAATATGTATTTATGAATTTATTTTATATCTCATATTCATGATCAGTAAAACTTAACCATCAATCAACTTCACACTAGTTTACAAGATGTAATAAACTAGGGACAAATAAGAATAGTATTTTATTAGCTATAAGGGTTTTACTATCATGTCACATACTTATGACTAAGAGCATAAAATACGATTCAAAAAATACATGCTTCGTAAATAAGAAATGTGAGTCAATTGGTCTTAGGGCATATACTAACAATCTCCCACTTGCCCTACCACCAATTTGACATGACTCTCAAACCCATTGACCTAGTATGACTCTCATACTTAAGTTGCGGGAGTGGCTTTGTCAATGGATCTGCGACATTGTCATTGGTGTCTACTTTGCAAATTTTAACATCTCCACGCTCAATAATTTCTCGAATGAGATGGAAACGCCTGAGAATATGTTTGGATTGTTGATGAGATCTAGGTTCCTTAGCTTGTGCAATGGCTCCTGTATTATCACAATATAGGTCCACTGGGTTCACAATGCTAGGAATTACACCTAGTTCTGTGATGAACTTTTTGATCCAAACTGCCTCCTTGGCTGCATCAGAAGCAGCCACATACTCAGCCTCTATAATAGAATCGGCCACGATATCTTGCTTTGAACTCTTCCAGCTCACAACACCTCCATTCAAACAAAACACAAATCCAGATTGCGATCTAAAATCATCTACATCAGTCTGAAAGCTAGCATCCGTGTAACCATTTACAACAAGCTCTCCTTCCTGACCTCCGTAGATCAAAAACATCTCTTTAGTTCTTCTTAAGTACTTGAGAATGTTTTTTACTGTAGTCCAATGCGGTTCACCAGGATTTGACTGGAATCTGCTAGTCATGCTTAATGCATACGAGACATCTGGCGAGTGCATAACATGGCGTACATGATAGATCCAAGGAATAAATACATTCATCAAATGGTCTTGCAGAACCATAAATGCCTTGAAATGATTGGTGTCATACTAGTAGCATTCGTTCATATTTTGCCAACATAGTACAATGAGTTCTCCTCTTTGTAATTGGTTTGTGGTCAGTAGTAACCAAATATTGTCTATCTCTGTATTAAATATTGTTATATTTTTTACTTGCTCCACCCCAAAGTAATGAGATGAAGCCTCAAGAGAGGTTATAAGAAAAATGTTGGAAGCAAATCTTAAGGAGAAGATAGAATTTTATATGTTTTTGAATATGTTTCCTAATAAAAAAAGAAGATGATATGAAAATAAAAACCGAATAAATATAGTATTATTTTTGTGTATCATATTCTAGATTCTCATGAAGATATTTTAGTTTTGAAGTTCAAAATATAATTTATCTATAGCCAGGCATATATAACTGATTAGTATCCAGTTGCAAAAATGCTCGTATTATAGTTGATATCCTTTAAGCATAAATTACCACTACGAATGACTTTGGACACAACTAAAATAGTGGTAGCTGATAAGTCGGTTCCAACAAGATAAATTCCTCGTATATATAAGGAGCAAATAATTAGTTATTAGATGGTCACATATTGTAAAATCGAGGATAAAAATTCAAGCAGAATTTTTCTAGACATGACATGTACTACTTTTGAAAAAAGTTCAGGTACCTGAAAGTTGTGATAATTAATGAGATATCAATATGTTATGTTCTTAAATTTTTAATATGATGGAACCGAAAATAGTAAAAGAAATCGACGGTATTTATTTATATGCATATTGTTATGAATTTAAATGAGGATCTAAAATAAGATATTCAGACTTGAAATTTGAGACTTGAGACTCAAAACTGATTCTTGAGAAATAATATAATGTTTGCATAATAAATATGAAATGTCCAGATAATTAAACAAGTACTCGAAGTGTACGAGTATTTCTCGCAAGAATTGGCATTTGAATTGTAATCCTATAAGGATAAAAGTTGAATATTTCTATGAAACATAATATTCGAACCATGAAATATATAAATCGAACTTGTGGTTTAAGGTTCTTATCAAGCCTGGCAATAATTAGGAAGAACAAAATTTTCTGGCGATGGATGTACAAATATTTATTATAAAATGCTTAGAGTCTATATGAAATTTTAGAATGACTCAAAATGCTTAAGCATACAAATAATAATTCCTGAAGAATACGACATCATTGTTTTAGTGATAATTTTAAAAGATAATATTGAAATATCGAAATGCCCATGTACGGAAACCTGTGAAAGACCTGCTTATATTTGTCACACATATAATTCTCATTCTATTAATAAGAGATATCCTTATTGATAATTTTCCTAATTATTATTTTTGATAACTTAATTAGTGTTTCCCGTATCAGGAGGAGACAATGAGTAGTAACATAAGGACACTACAATCGAGAAAAATATGATCACTATATCATCTTCATATAACATATGCATTAGTGAACCGGAAGTTCACAAGTTTGTCCATTTTCTAAGAATTATAAAATCATCTAATGATTTATGTAGACCCAAAAGAGTTGATCAAATTTATTGATGATCCATTTTGGAAAATGCCTCTAAAGTCAAAATGTAAGCTTTATAAATAATAATTTTAAAGCAATCTTGAATCGTGACTCTCATTTTTAGTTTTAAAGATAAACATCTTAGCATAGAATAGTGATCACTATGATTATCCTGCTGAAGAGTTTTCTAAAGCAAGTAATTAATAAAGGCAAACACTGTGATAAAAGGCCGCAAAATTCAACCTTGAACATCTAGAAGATATTATACATGGGCACAATACATCATTATGTACAAAAACAATTGTTCGAATATTTAAAGTAATAAAGAATATTGAAGCATTTTTATCCTGGAGTATTAGAATTTTGTATTAGAGATATTTACAGCAACCACTTTATTTTTTGTTGAAGTTGTAATTTAAGTGGTTGGCTCATAATGTGTGTGATCAAAATCTAAGATAGTTGAAATCCTAGATATTCTAATTATTTTGATAATAAAGTTCAAAGATATACTAAAGGAGATATGATAAAGTATATTTTAAAAAAAATTTGCTTAAGAACAGTGAAATTGATGTGCGACGATTTTAATCAAATAAGATGATCTAGAAGATTTATTCTCTAAGACATGAGGACCGACTGTATTGTTTGAGAATTGAAGTTTGGAATACATCGGTACAATAATGTATAAAATAGGGGGAGAAAATATAAAGAATGATGTACTCTTTTTTCCTTCACTATAAGTTTTTCTATAGTAAAGTTTTTAATAAGGCATGTTCTCTATGTTATGGACATCCAAGGGGGAGTGTTATGAATATATCTATTTAGTGGATGTTCATAAATCAAATGGATAGTTCTCACCATAAGGATAATTAGATTCTTTATGATAGGTGTGTTGGAAACCGTAGGCAAAAACAAAATAAAATAAAACTACGGAAATCCACCAACAGGATCTGCACATACTAGAAAAACTGATTGGATAGAAATTACCTTAATGTTTTGATTGTTCAATGTGGAGGCGCTGCAGTTTACTCTTCGCCCTCTACTAGTATCCAAGCGACGAACTCCTCTGTAAGCGATCGGGATGCTAGCCCTTTCTTGTGTTCTGAAAACTGTTCAGAACTGATCTTGACTATCTGGTAATTTGGTCGTGTTTCGGAGAGAGGAGGCAAGATACTATATCGCCGTTCTAGGGTTTAGGGTTTTGTATTTCTTTTTATCAGATAAAAGACAGCCGCCAAGAAAAGGTTAACATAACATTTTATAGCTGTCAATATCAAAACCCTAACTGTCATCTAATGACAGTTTAATCTCGTCCGTCTATTCCTATAATCATCCAACGGTTGGATGAGTAATATTAAGTAATTAATTTCATTTATTCGATTAAATAAAATTAATTACTTATTAACTTACCAGAAAATACAATATGGACTCTGATTCCCCTTTTGTATACGTTCAACGAATCTGGACACAATCTAGATTCATTGAACGTGGACATTATGCTCACAAGATCGTCTATGCGTGTGACCCTGTAGGTTCACTTAACGTTGGCAGTGAATGAAAAATGTCCTAGACATTTATTTACAAAACATAAGCGGCCTCTAGCAAGACATTATGCTTACCCAAGTTAAGTAAATGTAATAATAACCTAGCATCAGATTTAATTTTTAGTCCTTTTGTCACACGATATCCTAATTAAGTATAAGGCATGGACCAAGTCATTCTTATAAAACTTAATTAACCATTTACTTGATCACCAGACAGACTGTTCCAACAAATAATATTAATAACACCTTATTAATACTTATTTGAGCATGGCCATGCATATTTTCCAGTCTTCCTTATCAAGGGGCCCATGGATATCTCTCTCTAAAAAGAGAGGGACAAATCCCTTTCACTATCTCTAATATTCAAGCCATGACAAGAAAATAAGCCAACAAATAGTCATAATGATCACCTAATTAAAAGTGATGTTTGACTGTGTGAAAACATATTTTCTCCCCATGCAAGAAACATTAGAAACATTAGGTCAAAGGACACCAAATATAAAACTGAGAAGAAATACTTATAACTTAAACCCATGCAATATTTCTTCTTCACTTTGGGTCATGTCCAATACAATATTCTCAATATGTATTTATGAATTGATTTTATATCTCATATTCATGATCAATAAAACTTGACCATCAATCAACTTTACACTAGTTTACAAGATGTAATAAACTAGGGACAAATAAGAATAGTATTTTATTAGCTATAAGGGTTTTACTATCAAGTCACATACTTGATGACCAAGAGCATAAAATACAATTCAAAAATACATGCTTTGTAAATCATAAATGTGAGTCAATTGGTCTTAGGGTATATACTAACAATCTTCCACTTGCCTTACCACCAATTTGACATGACTCTCAAACCCATTGACCTAGTATGACTCTCATGCTTAAGTTGTGGGAATGACTTTGTCAATGGATCTGCGACATTGTCATTGGTGTCTACTTTGCAAATTTTAACAAGGTGATATAGTCACACCATCATCAAGTTATCCTATTCATCATAAATGATGATTTTATTAGAGCTTTGTAAAATGTAGAAGTGAATAAGATGAATTCATGTGATTCTCTCCATATTCTTCCGTATGTCATTTCTTTTATTCTATAGTTTATCTTTTAGTTTATACATGATTTTTATAACAATTTCTCAAGTCTGTGGAAATTAAAACAAAAGTTTTGGGCTGGGGCAGGAAAATTAGCTTATGTTCATCACATACGTTACACATAAACTAATGATATTAAAGTAAATAGATAGAAAATGGCACGTTATTTAAAAATACTAATAGTAACTATGTTCTATTGCATATATTTTATCCACGTCTTATAATATATTTTTGGCTAGGTTCCATGTGCTATAATATCGTTGATTTATATGTAATTTATGTAATGAAGAAAGTTACTCATTGATCAGTAAAAAAAATTTGTCGAAAGAGTTACTTTTACTATTTTTTATTAAAAAGGAATTTAGCGAGGGGTTAAATTTTGTTTGGAATGGCATATCCAAAAAGATTCATTAAATGCCACATTATTTTCATAGTATAGGAAGTAAAACAATATGAACAATTATGAAATATGATAGGTAAAAAATTGAAAGGAGTATACATTAATAAAGAGGATAAAGCTGTAGTAACAAAGAAAAATATATTAATAGTTGTTATGAAATTAATGAATACACAGTGGATGTCCAAATATATTCCCTGAGGAGAATTAAACTCCCAGAACACTAATCCTAATTAGATTGCTTTAGCTAGATTTTTAGAATTATGTAATCTCTTTTATCTTGAGGCTATAAATAGGCCATATGAGAAACATTACTAAAGATGAATCAGTCTTTATTTCTGGGTTAATACATCCTCTCTACTTTGTTCTCTCTTCTCTTTATTATTCTACTTTATATTATGTCAATATTCCAAGCAATCAATGTGTCACATTCATCAAATTTATAACACGTTATCAGCACAATTGCTTGACAAAAATGGTTGCTTGAAGCAATGGTAGAACAACACTCAATTATTGTAGAGAACTTTTAATTGATACAGAGCATGAATAATTGGTTTCCAAGAACAGAGCTTACTATTCCCCTTGGTGCATCAAGGTCAATAAGAATTTGCTCTCAACTAGTATGGGATCAAGCCCTTGAATTGCCTCTTGAGAAGCCAAAACGAGTAACGATGAGTGGCTCAAAAACTACTACAAGAATGCAACCTCAACTTCACTGTTTGAAGATACATGCTACACTCATATTTACAAATAATTATTGTTTTGGAAGAAGAAAAATGATAAGGAACACAATTGCATTGGGCAAGCACAGATGATTGGAGAACGAGACTAAAAAGGTGATTTTTAAAAAAAAAAATTCTCTAGAGGTAAAAAATTCTTAAAGTCTTTTGAGGTAAGAAAAAATCGATTCTTTTCTTAATTTTAATATTTTAAGTTTTATATCTGATTTAGTGCCATGAAAGGATTAAATATTTTATAATGGTTTCTTGTAAAAATCTATCTACATATATGATTGGTCCGGGAGACAGTGTTAAAAGATATATACCGTAATAAGTTTTCTTTCCTTATTAAATTTATGGAGTCTTGAAGATATATATATGTTATGAAAAATTTTGGCAAAATCTAAATTAAAGATAACAACCTAAAGATGGTCATCATGCCAATACATATTATGTCTATAAATATATTATATTATATTATATTATATCTATATTCTTTCTCAATTTAAATAAAATAATATAGAGAAAGGCTTTTCCTTTCTCATGCACTACAAGAAAATGACACAATTGCTACAGTAGATACGGTTCCAATTTTACATTTTGCAATCGAATTGCAACGGAAATATTCGGTTACTATACGGTCATCATTAATAGAGTTTGCGACTAAAGATTTGGTAGCAAAATTTTTTGGCAACCAATTTGCGACCATGCGTCGAAAAGTTTATATTCGATGTGTCACGACCAATTTCACAACTATTTAGTCGCGAAAAAAATGACACAAAAAATTGCGACCGAATATTCTGTCTCAAATTGGTCACAAAAAAATAGCAACAAAAATTTTGACTGAATATTTTGTCTCCATTAAATCGTAATTTAGTTTTTCTTTAGACCAAATTCTGTCACATTTAACTTTAATAATTCATATAACCACCTTAAAAGAATTAAACAAAAACAACTCAAAAAATACATATAAAAATTACAATTCAATATCCGTAAAATGCCATACAATATCCACAAAATTACCTCAAACATCAAATATAAGACTAGTATACTCTCTAATCTTAATACATTAACTGTATCGGGCTTGAAGAATACTTTAAATATTCTCCTAGAGGGTATTAACTCCAAAAACAAGAAAGGAAACAAGAAAAATACGTTTCTTGGCCTGAAGGAGACTTCTTTCAGTTGCAACATCAGTTGAAAATATGCCTTGAAGAAATTGAGTTGCAAAAAGAAAAACTAAGCTCAAGTGAGGGTCTTCTACTTTCTTGGACAATATCTTACTATCCATCTTTTTCAGCGAAAGAAGTTAGGTTGCTGCTGTAATAGCCCCTTCCTTTATTCACTTGTTAATTAGTATTTAGTAGGCTTGAAAACTAGAAGAAGGCCAACTTCATAGTATAATCAATCAACTCAACATTATCTAAACTAACTCTATGTAAAAGTTAAACTCTACATATCCAACTTGACTCAAGCCTTAACAAATTGGTAGAAACACTTTTAAGATGCTGCCATATATTGATATACTATTTCAACATTTTACCTTAACCAAAATTCGTCCAAGATATCAAATTACTGACTTAAAAAACTAACAAACAAACAAACTAACTAACCTCGTAAAAACGAAGAAGGCAAGGGTTAGCATCCAAATTATAGCTCTGGAAGGGGACCTAATATTTAATTTCAATACCTCAACAAGCAGAGTACAAAGAGGGAAAAAAAATATTGTCCGAGCAACAATCAACATTTTAAAAGAAAACTAACAACTCTGATGAAAGGGAAAACTTGTCCTTGCAACTGTCAGCATTTAACAAGAAAAATGTGAATTTAACACGACTAAAGAATTCGAAATTAGGACATAATCCTAAAAGATTCAAAAGAATATTATAAAGTTTATGAACCAAATAATGATGCTACAAAATAGCCAACAAAGCCACAATGCAAATTATTTCCTGCCTTATCCAACAATTGAATATAAAAAATGATTCATGTAAGAGCAATATTTCACTAGACCTTATCTTCTGCTGCTGCTAAGAGCTTTCCATAAAGATGTGTTTTCATGACTGCTAGTTGTAACCTCTTTTTGCAAATTTTCAAGGAAGCTTTTCATTATCACTAAACTCTTTTCATCTGGTATTTATACATAGAAGGATCCCACATCTAAAGACAAAGTACAACTTAAAGTACAGAAAATGAAAAATACATGCTCAGAGTTCAGAGCGTTACCAAATCTTGGTATTGTGTGGCCCTTTGGATGATGAATGACCATTGGGACTTTGAATGACTAGAGTTTTGTTCTATATGGCTTCAAGAAATCCATCTCACCTGCAGAAAAGAAGAGGTTCTGTAATAAGTACTTGCAAGCTCAATAAGAATCGAACAACCAACTAGCTATGAAAAGCCGAAGAATTTCATCAACTTTGACACTATCAATATCACTGGGAATCTACTAGACTAGTATTTACTAATGCATGTTGAAACAATAATAGTTTGAACTTACAATTTACTTTCAAGTTATGAAAATTTGAAATTTATTTGTATGAGCAACTTTTTAATTCTCATATCTGCTAATGCTACAAGGAGCATTTCATGCTAATCTACAGGCATGTAGGAGAAATAAAATAACAACATTTTTAGATTAACAATATTTTAGACCCAAAAGGTTTCAATTTCAACAGCTGATTGATATAGAAATGTCAAGGCAGTAAAAGTTCATCCAAGAATTATAAATTTTCCCATCAATTCAATTTATTTGATTCTCTCATACAAAGAGAATGTAAAGCAATTTGATAGACAACTAACTAACTTCTAAGACCACTTATCCCAACCCGACTTTAGCACTAAAAAATCAATAATGAAGATATTTCTGGTATAAATTCTATAATGTCAATGCCTGTGATTTCAGGAGAAAAGCTTTGTTAATTCACTTGAAAGAAGAAACAAAATTCATTGGAAAATTAGTAAAAAGCAACTAATATAATAAGCCCACAAGGTACGTTTATATAAATAACATGAAAACTGTAATGAGAAAATGTTACCAAAAAAACCAAACGTAATTATTATGCACATGTATGCAAGACCAGTGGGAATCAACTACTGTGAATATAAGCCGACTCTGACTCTATACATGATTCACATGATAATTACTATTAACAGACTCATCTAAAATAGCATTGAGAAGATAGCTTATCGGACGTCCAAAATTGAATGGATCGTTCAGCTGAATAAAACCCATTTTTTCCAGAATTTAACAAAAGAGGAAATACATACATACATAGGAAGAACGAGAGGAAAAACCTGAAAACAACAGGATTTGAAGCAATGATCTCCTTCGCATTTCTTACAACCATCTTTCTCTTCTTTCTTCACTCCATTATTTAATTGTACACCCTAGTATTTTTAGTATTACATTACATTATTATTATTTCCAAAAGAAATTCATGTACCTAAAAATCGTGAGATAGCATTGCATCATGTCATTGACAGAATCATAAAACAGCACAAAACGTCGACGATATGTATTTGCAATTAATGTATCAAAATGAGGATCTTAAATTAATGTCTGCAAACTCGAGATTTAAATATTATAGAGATATTTGACTTAATAGAATATAAATTTTGCACGAGAAAATATGAAAAGTTCGGATAATTATTAAGTACACTTGAAGTGTACATGTATTTCCTGAAGAAATTATACATCTGAAGTGTAATCCCAGAAGGATAAGAATTAATAAATGAAGTGCGAACTTGTATAAATTATGATATAAGATTCTAGCAAAGTCCTGGCAATATTGATACGAAGAAATGGAATTTATTATGGTGGATTGAGTTTAGATAATAGCGCACTAAACTTTGAGAATTTATTTCAAGTCCTTGAAGGGTTCGATAGGCATGCCTAAAGCATGTAAGTGAATTGTTCCTGAAGGACATAATATTGTCGTCTTAGTGATTTTATTTAAAGAAATATATGAAATTAAGGTCAAATATACATCCATGAAAGTTCTCTTAGAATTTTTTATGCTTGCCTCTTATGATTCTTTATCTATTTTTAATGTTCTCCACATTACAGGAGAAAATTTGAATAATAAAATGTCATGTTCCATATTGAAGCATCTTGATCAATATATAAGTATTCGTGAATTAGAAATTCTTTAGATTATTTATTTGCTAAAGTTGCAAATTTATTTGATATATTGTAATTCTAAAACAGTTACAACATTAAATTTATGGATGCTTCTATAGATTCCCAATAGGACATAAGTCTTATAATTAGAAATGTTAAATCATGCCTGAAGCATGATTGACCTTTTATTTATAAAGGTTCTTGAAAGAAAGAATTAAATACTTGAAGTATTCTTCTTCAAGAGTTTATGATTGGCAAGCAAATACTTAAAGTAAATCTTTCAAATTTTGTCTTGATTTACAAATCAAACATCCCGAAGATGGAAATTCTTTATCTATTCATAAAAGTTTTACATTGATATATATTTATTACATTGTATATTATCATCTAATAATCATTTGATTATAAAATGTTGGTAAATACCATATGTTTGTATATAAAAGGTAATGGATATTTATTGGTCTTGAATTACCATAACTTTGCACAATTGGTGCATATTCTTCTTTATATGACTTTTGGAATAATATTATTATTGTCTTATAATATTTTCCAAGGATGATTAATCTAGGATTATGAAGAAAATCCAACTCCTTATGAGATGGATAAAGTAACAAGTTACTTACTTATATAATCCACAAAAGATGCATACTCAAACAAACATGTTTTGTGATGATGATGATATATATATATATATTTATTTATATAGCAACCACTCCTTCAACTATGTTTTGTGGATTGCTAAGAATATGCGTGATCATTATTGATAATTAATTCCGAGATATTTATATTATATCATTTGAGGATAAAATTACAACCATATTGTTTGATTGTGAAATTTGAGGACATGCTTAGAGAGATATGACGAATTTTAAATTTCACCAAAATTTCTTTATAAGAAGGGCGAAAATAAAGTGTAATAATTTTGATCAAATGTATTAGATCATCTTGAAAATTTATTCAGTAAGACATACCAATGTATTTGTTTAATGATGCTTAGACATAGGGAGTATATAAAACATAAATAAATAGTGTACTCTTTTTCCTTCACTCGACACTTTTCTCCCACAGGGTTTTTTCTCTAGTAAGGTTTTAACAAGGCATAATTTTTATGTTATGGACATCCAAGGGGGAGCATTATAAAATTAATGAATACATAGTAGATGTTCAAATACGTTCCTTGAAGAGAACTAAACTCCCAGAAGACTAATCCTAATTGGATTCATGATATCCCCATTAATTTGGTTAGATTATTTTAGAATTATGTAATCTCTTGTATTTGGAGCCTACAAATAGGCCATATGAGAAACATTAATAAAGATGAATAAGTCTTTGTTTCTGAGTTAATACTTTCTCTATGCTTTGTTCTTTCTTCTCTTTATTATTCTACTTTATATTATATCAATATTCCAAGAAGGGCCACTTAATTGAAAATGTTAAGCTAAATTATTAACATAAAATCTATTAAAATTTTTACAATATAAAAAACATTCTACAATCATTGCTTTCTTTTTCGTTTTCATAAAATTATTAAGAAATATCTTTAAAAGACAACTTCATATTTCACTAGTGGAAGTATTCTTGATTTTCTCTATAAGTTCTTATTGAGAATAATCAAAATTTTTTGAAAAATAAAAAATTGTCCAATATATTAAATATCCATAGAATTAATGGACGTAACTTATGTTTCTATACAATAAATCCCATAACTCTAACCCCCCATTAATATGTTAAGTTATGTTAGGACTAATGTGATCTTATTAATATATTCTTAAAGTGTTCCTATGGATGCCATGGCTATATAAAAGGGGCATGAGGAAAGAATGAAAAACACACCAACAGGAAGAAAGAAAGAAGAAATATTATTATACTACTCTCTTCTTTCTTAATTTTCTTATATTTCTTGTTATTCTACTTAAAGAAAATACAAAATTTACAACACGTTCTCTGCACGAGTCTCTACCTTTGGCTATTTTGAAGAGTTTGGAAGACTTTATTTTTTTTTATATAATCCTTGTAAGGATTCTCACTAGTGCATTTTCTAGTTTGGAGGTTTGAAGATTTAGGTAAGTTTTCTTTTTAAGTTGTATTTCCATTACTAATTTTGCTAAACTTGAATTTATTTCTCTTAATATTACTGGTAAATATTATCTATCATGGACATTTGATTCTGCAATGTATTTTGATGCAATGGGTCTTGAAGACCATTAAGAAATCATATAGCATCAAATCAGGATCATACTAATGCTATAATTTCTCTCCTTCATCATCTCTAGAATATTTGAAGGCGGAATATCTTACAATGAAATATCTACTTAATTTGTGGAATGATTTTAAAAGAAAGATATGACTACTTGAAGATAATGATCTTCCGAAAGCACGATTGGTTGCACCTACAACTCTTGGATTTTGAATCTATTAGCCAATATTGAGAGAATATTTAAGAAGTATTCTGATTTAGTTTTATGTTTCCTTATGGCTGAATAAAATAATGAGTTTCTGATAAGAAATTATGAGACTTGACCTACAAGATCTACTTCATTCCCTGAAGTGAATGCAACTAGATTTTCTAGTCATGGAAGAGATTGTTGTCATCGTTGAGTCTGTGATCTTGATCATGGACTCGATCAATGCAAATATATACCCCCATTCTCATTACAAGGAGGAAAATTCCTCAAAAAAAAAAAAAAAGAATATGAGAAAGGAAAAGTGAAAGAGATAGATCCAGTAGATTGTGAGGTTATATGTTACCAATGAGTAATTAATAAATATTGGCCGCATATTTGTCGTATAACCAAGCATCTTTTCAATCTATATTTGTGATACTCCTAACCTTCCACCAGGTCCACTATGGCTGAGTAAGGTACCAGCATGCCTCTCGGCACTAGAACATACGAATACTTGTCTAGTTGGAGAAAATATGGGATAGTAAAAGTGATAAAATCTCGTGAGTGGCAGCGGAAATCAAACCTTACCTTAGTAGATTTGGTATGTATTAATACAACTGGTTAAAACTTAAAACTAAAGCACGAAAATACTCTTGATCCAAGGAGATGTACCAAAAGGTTCTAAAAAATATGTACATCGCACACACTAGCTAATTCTTCAAAACGGGGCATGCCATGGAACTTTTGTTTGTTCCCTATTCTAGATCATCTAAAAAAATTAATAAAAGAGTATGAGCTAGAAAGCTCTGCAAGTTTATGTGTATGCCTTTGTATTTTAAAATAAGTAAAGTGTATGCGCATGTAGGTTTTTATAACAAGTTTTACGCAAAGGAAATTTTGTCTCTTCATTTTCGAAAATCAAATTCATAAAATACATGTTGAGTTTGAGTGTAGCTTAAGTCTGAGTGAATCAAGACATATTAGTGCAGCTTAACAACCTAAAGTTCCAAAACATGTCATAAATATGGTTACATTAGAACTAGGTCCGGAATCCCGTAGTCAATACCAGCCATAAAACTATACGAATATTCGATTTAACATATACCTTATCCTTCCAAACAAAACTAGGCTACAAAGTTTTGGGGCACCTACCAGCCTGTACTTGGTGACCAACCCCAAATCTGAGCCCCTCCTGACTCATAGTAGAGCGGCCGAGACACCTCAAAGATGATGTCCTCAAAAACAAACGAAGCACCTATTGGGCCAAGGCCTCCATAGCACCACGGTTCCAATCAAGTGGAATCCACAATCAAGAGCCTAGACCATCCACGCCATCGAAATAGGCCCTAGTATGGAGACCAACCAGTAGAGTGTAATCTTTTGACACTTCCGCCATAAAAATTATTTCCATGTCAAATCTGGCCGGAACGAGGTTTCATGCATATTTTCAAATCAAAAGACCACTTAATGGTCATCCTTAAAAATCTAATTCACGTTCTTTCAAAAATCAATAGGCCTCTTAAATGGGCCTAAAACGAAGTCAAGTCATATCAATTCCAGGATATCAAATCATCCTTTGCTAGTTCATTCATGCTTATGCAAATTTCACAAATATGTCATGACAATGCATATGATTTTTCAAACTTATTTAGTTTTCAGATAATAAAACTTTACCGAAACTCACTTGTCCAAAAAGCTTGCAGAAAATTAGATTGGAATATTTTCAACAAAGCGCTAGAAATTCCTACACGCAGTACTACTCCCATGTGTTTCTAATGCACAGGTAAAATACATTTTTGGAGAACCTCTCTAGTCAAAAGTAACTTACTGAATAACAAATTGAATAACTTTTTCAAAATATAAATAATATTTCTTGTCAAAACAAATATGTTATAAAATAATATTGGCATTGAAATCTTGTAAGTTTTGGTTTGTGAATTCACTTGGTCAAAGAAGCTATTCGTGTTTTGCAGAGTAGACAAGTATCTTAGAAATTAAATAACAAAAGTACTTAGTAGAATTTCATTTCAATTGTACTATTTATTAACCAACGGTTAGTTTTATTCTTAAGTCTAGAGCTAGATCAAATGTAAGTATTCATCAGTAATTCAAATTAAAATAACGCCTAACTCGAACTAAAGCGAATTCATAGCTCCAAAGAAATTCAAAGTACCATATTTACAAACTTATAAATAAACTACCTTTATCTAGAATTTAACCTCAAAAATAAACTCTACATTGAAGGCTTGCCTTAAGATCTTCAATGAACACTTGAATAAAAAGAACCTCACATCCTAACTTAAGAGTCTTGAATCAAAGAGAAGAGAGAAATGATAAATGAAGTAAAATGAATGGTCGCTCTATTTATATGGACAGAATTATGAGCTTAGTCACCTCATACTTCCTAAAATAGTGACAAGTGGCATCACTTGAATGCCACTTGTCATGCTGCTTAGTGCCACTTACTTTGTTAGTAAATGACACATTTCATGCATGCTTAATTATTTAATGACACTTGTCATGCATGCATAAATATCTAATAGCACTTGTACTACCATTTAATTCCACTTGTCATTCATGCATTTGTCATTTTTTTAATTTGTTTTATTTATAAAGGTCTAAATTATCTTTAATCTACCCATCAAATTCTTAATTGTTGTAAACGATATTCTTGTGATTTACTCAAGTCTAGTGTCCTTAGACGAATTTATTCGTTTTTACATATTTTTATATAAACTATGTTTAGCATATTAAATTTTCCAAGCTCACGTAACTTAAAATAACAATATTCTATTTGCTTATACCAATGTTCTTAACACTCTTATAAGCTTATAAAATTGTGTCAAACCTTAAATAAGTCCAGCCTAACTCAAATTGGGTATAAGTAAGACATCCACAGGACGCAGTGTTATAGTCCTCCCTCCTTAAAAAGAATTTCGTCCTCGAAATTCAAAGTTACACTCCTAATTTCTTATTTTGTATAAACTTTTCTACTTCTCCAATTGTTCTATCAATTCCATGATGTCTCTTAAATTACTTCCCACATGGGTCCTTTTTTTGTTTTCCTCAAAATTCTTTTACACTACATTTCAAATCTTACCTGGCTTCTCCTCTTATATCTTATTCACTTTTAGTTCTAGCATTTCATCACTTATGATACTTTCAAGCATGAAAAGCTTTTCTTTTCTTTAACTATAATGTATGACACCCTTAATAACAGTTTCCTTCAATTTTTTAAAATTGATCTCATCACTAGTTTCTAAATGATTCTACCGATTACTAGGAGACTAAGGTTGTAAGATTTTCTAAGGAATTATCTATAGTCAACTTTCTTGCCTTGAACAATGAGTAAGCCTCTATTTCCACATTTTTTCTAAACTCGAAAGTTCGACCATTCTGCCCAATGTAGTTTCACGAACTTTCTTTAACATACTATTTGAGCATATATCATTTCATAGCAGTCATCAACATGAGTTATTAAAAGCCTAGGCACGATTATTTCCTCAATACAAATATTCAAACCTAGATATATGTTACTTTGTCCTTGCTTTCATTGCTTATTGGTGTGCTAACCAAAAGATATCAATGCATAACATAACAACATTATGACACCACTATGAAAGTATCTAATAGAAAGATATGACGCCCAAAAAATTATGCTGTGTCGACCTATATATACAAATCGAAACAATTTTGACTAGACATATAATGAATATTTCACTACATCTTAATGTATACATGTAAGTAATCATGCACAAAATACCAAGCCAACACATAGATGCATAATAGATTCGGGATTTTTATGCGATCCCTCGGCTTATAACTTTCGTGAGTCAGATCATTTCATAGGATCTATTCCTTTGAGGGCAAGAAATAGTAGCAATAGGTTGGCAATGTATCTCTAGCTTAAAATACTAGTCACTCAAATATCCTACCTAGCTTAACTTCTTTGACTCCATAAATTAGGCCATAATTCACATCATAGATATGCCCAAACCACTAAGACAAGTAAAAATATTCTCATTTAAGATTGTTAAACTCCTTTTCACATAAGTGGCATGAGCATCACTCACCCTAAGTAGCACTTTTTCAACTTTATCACACATGCGGTCTCTTATTCTTGTCTAGGTTATATATAACTTCAAAAAGGATTATATGTAGCTTCTCAGTAGTCAAGAGGTAGTACTTATAAAATGTATGCCAAAGACAATGATATAAGTTAGGTAGTCGCACAACATCGAGAAATAATAAGGGAAGAATTTGGCACTACAAACTAACTGAAGTTAATTACTGGTACAACGTAGGTAGATGTAATGGCTATTGATGAGGTAACTTTAGGTAATAAATGAAAACATTGTGATCAATAAGTTTGGGATTATCAGAACAATAGACTACCCATTACAAATGTGGATTCTGACACTACTCATCAAGTTTCTTAACTAACCCTATTCGATTTTACTTTTGTTTGTTAACATAGAGTGCTATATGAATTCCTAAGTAGATGCCCCAGATTAAACCAAAAAGCTCTATCTTAAGAAACTATTCTTGGAAAGCCCTTAGTATTATTACTTGGTTGATCTTCCCTTAAAAGACTGCAACTAATACCAAAGGTATTTTTAGACATTGGACTCATTCAGACGGAAACTGATACGGTTGCAAATGCTCTTAACTATTTAATATTTGCTCCATGGAAAATTCACATATTTTTTCTTTGGGTAGCTGTAACCCTAAACATAACATCCTATGTTCTTATGGAAAGATCCTGTGATTAGGAGAATGGCTAGATGTTTATAGGCTTCGAACATTCAATCCTAAAGCTCCTTTGGGATCTATTCATTTTACCCTTGTATCGAACCATGCTCTGATACCAACTGTGATACCCCTAACTCCTCCGCTAGGTCTACTGCTGCTGAGTAAGGTACCAGCGTGCCTCTCAACACTATAACATACAAATACTTGTCTGGTTGGAGAAAATATGGGGTAGTAAAAGTGCTAAAATCTCGTGAGTGGCAGTGGAAATCAAACCTTATCTTAGTAGAATCTGGTATGTATTAATACAACTGGTTAAGACTTAAGACTAAAGCACAAAAATACACTTAACCCGAGAAAATGTACCAAAAGGTTCTCAAAAGTATATACATCGCACACACTAGCTAATTCTTCAAACGGGGTATGCCATGGAACTTTTGTTTCGTTCCCTATTCCAAGTCATCTGAAAACATGTAATAAAAGAGTGTGAGCCAGAAAGCTCAGTTACTTCACGTATATGCCATTGTGTTTTAAAATAAGTAAAGTGTATGCACTTATAGGTTTTTATAACAAGTTTTATGCACGGAAAATTCAGTCTCTTAATTTTCAAAAATCAAATGCATAAAAACAAGTTGGGTTCAAGTATAGCTGGAAAGTTTAAGCGAATCAAAACACATCAGTGCAACTCAAAAACCCAAAGTTCCAAAGCATGTCATAAATACGGGCACATCACAACTAGGTCCGGAATCCTGTAGTCAATACCAACCATAAAACCATACGAATATTCAGTTTAACATATATTTTATACTTCCAAATAAAACCAGGCTACGAAGTTCTAGGGCACCTACTAGTCCGTACCTAGTGACTAACCCCAAATCTAAGCCCCTCTTGACTCATAGAAGAGCGACCGAAACACCACAAAGATGATGTCCTTCAAAACAAACGCAGCACCAATTAGGTGAACCCTCCCTAGTGCCATGCCTCCTATCAAGTGGAATTCACAATAAAGATTCCAAACCATCTATGCCATCAAAAGAGGCCCTAGTACGAGTGGCCAGCAACATACAGTGGAATCCTTTGAGGCTTCCGGCAACAAAAATCATTTTCATATCAAATCTGATCGGAACGGGATTTTATGCCTATTTTCAAGTCAAAAGACCATTTAATGGTCATCCTTTCAAATCTAATTCACGTTCTTTCAGAAATACATAGGCCTCTCAAATGGGTCAATAAAACGAAGTCAAGTCTTCTCAATTCAAGGATATCAAAATCATCCATTCACCAGTTCATTCGTGTTTATGCAGACTTCACAAATATACCATGACAATGCATATGCTTTTTCAAAATCATTTAATTTTCATATAATAAAACTTTATCGAAACTCACGTGTGCAAAAAGCTTACAAAAAGTTAGATTGGAATATTTTCAACAAAGCGATAGAAATTTCTACATGGAGCACTGCTCCTATAATGTGCATGTAAAATACATTTTTGGAGAATCTCTCCAGTCAAAAGTAACTTGCTGAATAACAAATTGAATGACTTTTCAAAAATAGCTGATTTCAAAATATAAATAATATTTCTTGTCAAAACAAATATTTTATAAAATAATAATAATATTGGCATTGAATATCTTGTAAGTTTCAATTTGTGAACTCACTTGGTCTGAAAAGCTAATCGTATTTAGCATAGTAGAAAAGTATCTTAGAAACCAAATAACTAATGTACTTAGAAGAATATTATTTCAATTGTACTGTTTATTAAAGCGAATTTATAACTCTAAAGAAATTCAAACTACCATATTTGCGTACTTATAAATAAACTACCTTTATCTAAAATTTAACCTCAAATTAAACTCTATACTAAAGACTTACCTTAAGATCTTCAATGAACACTTGAATAAAAAGAACCTCACATCATAACTTAAGAGTCCTGAATCAAGGAAAAAATAGAGAAAGGATGAATGAAGTGAAATGAATGGTAGATCTATTTATAGGAAGAGAATTATGAGCTTAGTCACCTCATATTCCTAAAATGATGACAAGTGGCATCACTTGAAAGCCACTTGTCATGCTTGTTAATGCCACTTGTTTTGTTAGTAAATGACACATGTCATGCATGCATAATTATCTAATGATACTTGTCATGCATGCATAAATATCTAATAACACCTGTACTACCATTTAATTCCACTTGTCATTCATGTATTTCTCATTTTATTTAATTTGTTTTATTTATAAAGGTCTAAATTATCCTCAATCTATACATCACATTCTTAATTGTTGTAAACAATATTCCTGTGATTTGCTCAAGTCCAGTGTCCCTAGACGAATTTATTCATTTTACGTATTTTTATATAAACCATGTTTAGCATATAAAATTTTCCAAGCTCATGTAACTTAACAAATCAATATTCCATTTGCTTATACCAATATTCTTCACACTCTCGAAGCTTATAAAACTGTGCCAAATCTCAAATAAGTCACAGTATAACTCAAACTTGGTATAGGTAAGACGTCTATGGGACAGGGTATTAGAATATTAGTCCTCACTGAAGAAGAAATACTACAAGAAAAAATCCAAATTACGACTGAAGAAATGATCGCAAATTGGTTGCAGACACACAAATAGTGACGCATTTATGATGGAGACAGACCGCCACTAGTTGCCGATTGCAGAACACGTTTTGCTACCAAAAACTTCGTCGCAAAGCAACAATTGGAGCATATTTGCGATCGCCTATCGTTCTGCATGTATTCGTTACTTAGTGACGGGTTTCTGACAGCTTGTCGGCATTTCTCGTGCCAAAAAACGTTGGCACCAACTATGGGGACGTACATTTGCCGTCGTAAATTGGTTGGTAATTCACATTGCAGCCAACTCTTACCATCGTTGACGGGTCGCTAAGTTGCCGTGAAAATTTGGCGCCAAAACATTGCAGGCGAAATTATGGTCGCTAATTGGTCACAAAGTTGCTACTTGCTTTTGGTTTGTGACAAGCTTTTTGGGTCGCAATTTGTTGCAAGTTTTTTTTTTCATTTTATTTTATAATTGTTTTGTCATTTTTGGGTCTTGAAGGACTTTGTATCTCTTCCAAGTGGATGGCCCAATGGTAAGAAACATCGAAGGCAATCAAATCAGGACTGTTCCCCCCACTTTGTAGTCGAAATGACTTTGTTTGTTCTATACAATATGGACATGCAAGTGCACCAGCAGTACTCCAACCACTCAATATTCCATATGTTGGGAAATCACAAACAGTCCAAAGAAGGATAGCCTTCATGTTGAAGTTTTGTTTCTTGGATATGTCATAGGTAAGGGAACCCACATCCCATAAATGATTATGCTTTTCTAATAACGGTTGCAAATAGACATCTAGTTTGCTTTTCGGATTCTTAGGACCGGGAATGATGACAGTCAAGAATATAACCTCTTTTTTTAAACACATCAAAGGAGGCAAGTTATAAAGAGTCACAATCAACGACCAAGAAGAGTATTATTTACCATCCGTTCCAAAAGGAAAGAAACTATCTCTACACAAACCAAGCCTCACATTCTCGATTCATAGGCAAAATCAGAATGCACCCTATCCAAGTAGTTCCATGCTTCTCCATTCCTAGGATGGCTCATGATGTCCACTTGCTGCTAGCTGTCTGAATGCCATCTCATATGCTCGACGGTTTTTTTATGCATATAACCTTTGCAACCTAGGAGTTATGGGAAACTAATATATCTTTTTGTTATGTACCTCCTTTTGTTCATTGTCCTTAATTTATTCTTCTTCTTATACCATTCACAACCACAAAACTTACACTCCCTTCTATGACTGTCTTCCTTCTAATAAAGCATGCAACTGTTAAGATATACATTCAGAACAGGAAAACCTAAACTGGATACTAACTGTTTCATTTGGTACCAATCATCTACGGCTTTATTCTTCTTGGAGAGTAAACATTTCACAAATTGGGCAACTTGATCAAATGACTATTCAAACCAGTTGTTCTCAGATTTAATAGGCAACAACTCCTCAGTCGCTGAAAACTATGAATAACTGCACCATTTATACAGTGGCATATCTATAGCTTTCAACATATAAAATTTTTGTGGCACTAGATTAGGAGCTTCTTCATAATTATAGCTGGCGGCTTCGAGATCGAAGTTTGGTCCAGCAGCATCAAATTCCATCTCATGAATTGGACCCCTTTCTACTGTTCTACTCAATCTTGTTTCACTTACAGTACTCACATTCATCCCCACATTTACCCCTAAGGTGTTTCAACATGGCATGTCTAATTATGATAATTAGGCTTAAATCCCACATAAAAAGATGCGACTTTAAATCATCCATGGTTATTAATTTTTTTTATTTTTGCACTTTACACACGGGCACCTTATCTCATTTTCCTTTCCATTATTTGTTGACAAACACCAATTTATAAACCGGTACACCCCATTCAAAAATTCACTATTCAATCCCTTAACCCCACATCTTGTATGCATCCAATTTCTATCTTGCTCCATAACTTTGCTAAATTTAAGAGAATAAAAGGTTTAGTTTATAGATGAGAATAAGAAGGAATTGAAGACGTATGATTTATCTAACAGCACAACTTATATATATTTTTTGTTTAAGTTAACTTCTAAAAGATGAAGTGCTAGAAGTCAATTTTTGATAAATTCGTAAGCGAATAGTACAAACACTTGCTATTTCTCATTTTTCATACCTTAGAAATAAAGAAAGAATAGAAGTACAAACACTTCTATTAAATCTTCATAATTTAGACATAAAGAAAGAATATAAATACAAACATTTCTACTATTTGCTTTTGATAACTTGAAAAAGAAGAAAGAATAGCAGTAAAAACGCTTTGATAATTTTTCATTTTTCATAACTTAGAAATAAAGAAAGAGTAGAAGTACAATTACTTCTATTTCTCACTTTAGAAGTACAATAACTAATTTTCTTTTTTTTTTTTTTTTTTGGTAGGAAAATCAATAAGGACAAAAGTGACTTAGAGAAAGTAAGAAAAGAGGGAAGAACATTCTAAAATTAGAATACGTACATCATATCACTTAAATATAATTAAATGTCAAATCAACATTTCAAAAGTTTTGGACGATCATTTTCCTCCTCACGCCAATAAGAAAAAGACTCATGAATTAGCGATCGCTTAAATGATAAAGAAAGAACAAAGTCCAAAGTTGGTGGAAATGTATCATTCAACATGCCAACTCAAAATCTGCAACATTTTCCAACTCCACCAACATTGAATGTAATTGCTTAGGTAAAATAGGGGAATCACAGCTCAAAAAATAGCAAGAAAATAGGGAAATTACAACCCCAATCTAAGCACAAAAATAAAAGGGTCACAACCCACACACTAACAGAAGCAAACATAAATTAGAAATAAGAAAAGGAGCAGAGTGTACCAAAATTCAAGAGAACTTAAAAGACCAATTCATAGGTAGCCCACTATACTATGTTAAAATTTCTAGCCAGAAACCTTCATTGAAGAAGTTATAATCTGGTAAGCATGAAGATAATCAAAATTGTAATTATTAATTTCTTTATTCAACTTGCAGAGAAATAATAATAATAAGGATAATAATAATAATAATCTAAGCAAGAAAATAAGAATCTTTTTTCCTTTTTGTTTTATGAGGAAACATATAATCAACTACGTGAAAAATGGAAGAAATTAAAAAAAACAGTAAGAACTACCTAGAAAAAAAAACTGATAACTTATAGATTAGAGTTTAAATCGAAATCCAAATGCAAACTGAAATTAAAAAGAATAAAGGATAAGAACAATTGCTAATTTTCTTTTTTTTTATAGAAAAATCAATAAATGATTGAGATATTTTATTTCAACTCATCAATACAACAGGTGCAGTACCACTGAAGAAAACTCGAAATAATTCGAGATAGTTGAATAAATTTATATAAGTTGTTTAAACAAAATTATAGAAGTAGCTTTTACTTTCTTCTCTCTCCCACAAATCCTTTGTTTAGAGGTTTATCTGATCAGGTGGACCTTTTCAAACTCAATCCATACTTCATTTTTCTTTTAATCAAGAACGTAAACAACCATCACTTTCTTTTACTTCTCTACTTTTTTTTCTTCCTCTACTATTTCTCACAAAAGTTAACTCTAAATTCTACTAAAACTATAAAAAAAAAAAAAAATCGAATTAGGACCCTTTTAGAAATCCCAGGAAAGCCTAAACTAGCCAACTCAAATTGAGATTTCAAATTAAAGGAAACAGACACCTTGCTTCAGCTGGAGAACCAATGATTTGAAACAAAGAAGCAAAAGAAAAAGAAATGACACAAAAAAGAAATCATGACAGCATGATATGATACTACATATAAAACAAGGGGACTTCAACTTGTCACAACAGCTATTAGTATGACTAAAACATGCACACAGAAAAAGGCTCGTAAAGAAGAGTGAAGGAAAAGTAAAAGCTCTATATAAAAAAGAACGACAGATAAGTGTTGGAGAGGTGTTGTTGTTCTTTTTTAGGGCTAAAAGCAAACCTGTAACAATGAGGCTTGAGGATGCATGATTTTCTGCTGGTGAGCTGCAAGCATATATGCATGAGCTAGATACTAAAATATTAACTCATTTCCTGATATTGCAAGGTTGTACATGACTTATAACATCAACAAAGAGAAATGTGCCACCAGAGTTCCCATTAACGCAGAACTCAATGTTTTCTCCTTACTATGTTAAACCACAAAGGCAGCAAAGCAACATATCAAGGTTGAATCTATCCCTCAGATATTATATTATCCCAATCTAGCCAACAAATAACACCCCTAATGCTACAGAGAAGATCATTCGAATTAGGTTTTCAGGCTATATATATTGCCAATAACTCCAACAACACTTAATATTAAAAAGGCAGACATAGCATTTGACATAATCGGAATAACCAGAAATAAGAAAATTCCAAAAAAAAAAAAAAAAAAAAAAAAAAAAAAGAAATATAATTCTACTGTTAGCCATATTTCCTTCAAGCAGCCAACATTTCTCTATGAGCTGGAGATGGTTTCTGAACGGCACCGCAGAGCAGAGGAGGACAGGGGCTCAAGAGGGAGAGAAGAGAGAAAGAAGGAGGAGGTAGAGTTGAAGCAAGCTAGCTGCAGTGTCAGTGCAGCAGTCGGTGGTGTAGGGAAGAAAGAGGGAGAGAAGAGAGAAAGAGGGAGGAGATAGATGGGTTTCTGGGAAATAGAGGAGGGCTCCTGATTTACTCCAATTTTAGGGTTGCTTACCGACCAAACAACAACCGTATCTGGTTGCAAATTCTTCCAAATTAGCGACAACAGATGACGACCGCTAATTGATCGCTAAAATTATGACACCCGTGATAGCACAATACTGCCTTCTTTGCATATTTTGCTTGAGAGAGAAATATGCCTTCTTTCATTTATCTGATTTACAATCTAAGAAAGAATGTTAGTTCACCTATCATACACATTTCAAATTTAGTTCTCATGGATGTGATGAATTCCTCATTGAGCTCCTTTGATGTGGGTCAAAACACTATGTCATCACCATATATCTGTGCAATGAGCACATGTTGTGTAGTTCTTCTGCTGAACATAGTTTTATCCAAACTCCCTCTAATGTATCCTTTGTTGAGCAAATAGTTTGTGAGAATTTCATACCATGCTCTTGGAGCCTGCTTTGATCCATAAAGAGCTTTTTTTTTTTAATAACTTATAAACATGATTAGGATACTTAGGATTCACAAATCCTTTTGGTTGTTCAACAAATGCATCTTCTTTTAATATTCCATTCAAAAAAGCACCATTAACATCCATCTGCTAGAGTTGAAGTTCTTCACACAGATTCAAGTCGTGTGACTTGGGCAATTGTTTCATTAAATCCAATCCCTTCACTTAAGTATAACCTTGTGCAACCAGCCCTTGTCTTATTGCGTGTGATGTTACCTTCCTCATCAATTTTGTTCTTGAATATCCACTTGGTACCAATCACATTCACACCTTCTGGTCTTGTAACAAGTTCATATACATCATTTCTCTCAAACTGTTGCAAGTCTTCTTGTATTGCTTCAATCCAGTATTCATCAGTGAGGCCTCCTTGACATTCTTAGATTCAAGTGTAGAGGGGTAGCATATCATGCTGATCATCACATCCATCTAATTGTAGTCTACACCTTTCTTGCTTCAAGTTCTTCGACCTTCCGTGATGTCACCAATGATAGCATCTGTGGGGTGATTCTTCAGAAGTCTTATGTTCTTTCTTCTTACTTTTTCATTATCCTGAGTGCTTTGATCTTCTTGAGTTGTTGTCACTTCAGGTGTGTTGTTTTCATGGTCAATAGGTTGATCTTTAATACTGATTTCCTGGTGTCAGTATTCTCAATAGTCATATTTACTGATTCCATGACTACTCTAGTACATTTGCTAGACACAGTATGCATGACTATTTATGGAGTATCCTAGAAATATTCCCTCATCACTTCTCGCATCGAATTTTCCTAGATGCTCTCGGTCCTTCAAGATGTAGCATTTACTTCCAAACATATGCAAGTAACTTAGCTTAGGCTTCCTGCCCTTCCAGATTTCATATGTGGTTTTGTTCATCAAGGGCCTTAGAAACACTCAATTAATGATGAGAACAGCTATGTTAGCCTCCTCTGCCCACCAACTATGTGACAGTCCCTTAGAATTCAATATCACGCGGATCATGTCTTGAATTATTCTATTCTTTCTCTCAACCATAATTATGGTGTCTTTGGTGCTGAGAACTCATGTCTGATGTCGTGTGACTCAAAAAACTCTTAAAACTGACTGTTATCAAACTCTTTGCTATGATCACTCCTTACTCTATTCAGAGTTGTGTTCTTCTCTGTTTGAATACTTAGACATATCTTTCTAAATACATAGAATGAATTAGACTTATTTATGACAAAGTCTATCCATGTATATTTTGAGAAGTCATCGACACACAACAAAGATACCTTTTTCCACCAGTGCTTTCTACCTGTGTTGGTCCAAATAAATCAATGTGCATTAATTCCAAAATATGTACTGTGGTGATGTCTCCAACTTGAATGCACTTGGCTCTGATTGGTTTACCAATCTGACAGTCTTCACACAGTAACTTATGCTCCTTTTTGAATTGAGGGATTCCTCTGACAATTTGTTTGCTTCCAAGTTTTTGTAAGTGCCTATAGTTCATATGCCCAAGTCGTTTATGCCACAATTTAGCTTCTCCAATTTCTCCAGCCAGACATAAAGGTTCTTTCATTTCATTCAACTGGTAGCAATTGTCAGCTATTCTTGTTCTTATAATTATGTATTTTTCATTGGTCGTCACTATATAGTATCTCATTTTGTCAAAATACACCAGTAGATCGTCATAATCAAACAGCTAACTTATGCTTATCAGATTAGCTTTCATTCCCTCAATGTGTAGCACATTGGATAATCTAGGCATTCCTTCTATATTCAGCGTGCCCACACCAACTACTTTGTTTTTCACTCCATCACCGAACATCAGAATACTTTTATGACACACTAGATATAATCTGTAAGATATTCTTTATTTCCCATCATGTGGCATGAGCATCCGCTATCAAGATACCATACACTACCAAGATTTACTGATAGAGATAGATGAGCTACATTATATCTCAACTCATTCTTTTTTTTATCCAAATCTAATGTATCTTGACTTCTCCTTTGGTCAAGGTATGTGTGTGAAGCTTTTTTTTTTCTTGCTTCAGGTCTCTAATTCTTTTGTAGCACTGATGCCACACATGCCCGGTCATTTTGCAGTAACCATACCTAGTGGAGGCTTTCTAGGTTTGTATTTCTTGATCAAGTTTCTTTTTCCGCTTGACTCAAGCTGTCTTTGACAAACACTCCTTCTAACTTGCCATACATTGTGCAACTGCTTCCATGTTGTGTGACATGAGTACCTTTTTTATGATTGAATTTGTGCCAGTTAGCCAAGTCTTGATTTCATTCCAGTTGGTCTTCCCATACAGATTATTTCATTAAGTTTAGCCTTTCCAGTGTTTAATCTTGCTATTTTACCTTCACGTTTACTCCATCAGTTGCATCCTTGACCTGAGCTATTAGTTCATAGTTTCTTCTTTCAAGAACATCTTTTTGTTCCTGGAACTTCTTTAGGCTATCTTTTAGGTCTTGATGTAACTCCACAAGTCTAACCCACTTGGTATAGAGTACGCTATACTTATCTTGCAATTCCTCATAGGACACTTCTTCATCACTATAGATGGAGTCGTCGTCACTGTTATCTTGGTGATCATTGTGGATAGATGTATCTCCCAAATCTATGACCACATTGAATGTCAGTGTCTCATCAGAATCAGTGTCCTCTTCATCATCTTCAGTATCACTTTTCTTATCATCATCACTAAGGGTAGTGTTCATGAATCTATTTTTCTTTAAGGTGTTAGTACATTCTGCCTGGATGTCACCATATCCCTCACACTCTTTGCATTGTATGCCTTTTCTTTTTTTACTAGTGTCAAACTTCCTTTTCATTGTGCTATCTTCAGACTTAAACTTGTTAGGGCCTTTCATGTCCCTGTTGTCAGTCTTGAACCTTCTTGGAGGCTTGGATGTTCTTCCAGTTCTACGAAGAAACTTTCCAAAGTCTCATGTAAGCATTATAACCTCTTCTTTAGAGTAAGGTGTGTTATTAGATGAGTTTTGTTCAGTTTTCAGTGCAATGCCCTTACCTTTGGATTTAGCATCAAGATTTAACTCATATGTCCTCAAGGATCCAAAAAGATCATTCAAATGAAGTTTTTTCACATTCTTTGCTTCTTCAATTGCTGTAATCTTAGGATGAAATCGCGCAGGTAAGGATCTTAGTGCCTTTGGCACTAGTTTCTCTTCAGAGAACTCTTCACCCAATTGATAAGCTTTATTTTCAATGTCTCTTAGCTTGCCATTTAACTCACCACTGTGTTTCATCCTCTTGTGTCTTTAATTTTTCAAAGTGAGTAGTCAGTATCTGTAATTTGAAAATTTGTGTAGCATTGGTACCTTCATGAATGGTTTCCAAAGTTTCTCAAACCTTCTTTGCAGATGTGCAAGTTGAGATCAAATTGAATTGCTCTTCATCCACACCGACAAAGATGATGTTCAATGCCTTAGCATTAGCTTAGGAGATTTTCTCTCAGTATCAGTCTATTCTGATTTGGGCTTCACAACTACCTTAGTTAATTTAGTTGTAGCATCTTCCTCAATCTTCACAGGAGGTTTCCATTCAATCTCAATAGTATTCCATGCAGTTTAATCCATGGATTGAATGAAAATTTGTGTCTTCATATTCCAATAGGCATAACTTGTACCTTCGAGCAGAGGAGATCTGGCAACACATCCACCTTCCTTGGTCGTCATGATGTCCCAAGCAATAACTTCCCACGATCATCACCTTTTAGATAACTAGCATGATAGATGGTGTCAAAGCTCTGACACTAGTAAATTAGTACTTAGGCAATCTGTGCAATGTGACTGATTTTACTGTGTGAGGAGTAGTGTGATACGTAGTGTGAAAAGAAATAAACAAAACAAACAGACAAGATACAATAATTGGTAACGCAGTCTGGCCAAGCCTACATCTGCGAGGCCACACACAAAAAGCAATCCACTAATAACTATTAACATAATACAAGAAAACACCTAGCTCTTTTACACATCTAGTATTTTCCTAGTGGAATCAGTGCAAATTCCCTTTGCATACTACACAGTTGAATCCCTTCAATTCTTCAAGGCTCTCCCTTGGAATAGGCTACGAATCCCTTCAAGTCTTTAACAGTGTTGAACCGCAACACAACTTCTATCTCTAGAAGCTATAGTGTCAAAACAAGAACTCCATTGAATTATGAAGGATGAACAACAAGCATCAATGGAGAATCATAATGTTTGAAGTTTTTGATTGCACAACTCAACCACTGTGAACTACCGTCTTCTCTCTTGCAGAATGTCTTCGAAGAATTGCAGAATGGCTAACCTCAACATTCAATTACGTTCCTCTATTTATAGATGTTGAGGCTGAGCAGTTGTTTCTAATTACCAATCCTTTTTCAATTAGAATTTTGACCAAGGACTTTGTTTCAAAAAGACTTCTAATTTTAATACCAACAAGGTCCTATTTCCCTTAGGTTTTGATCTTTCCTTATTCTTCAAATCTCCTTAAGACAATATCCTAATTGGACTCCAATATTTTAGCTCATGATCTTCCAACAATAGTTAAACAAAATCTTCAAGATCTTCCAAGCATCCTAATGCTAATACTTATTGCTAGTGAAACCTGGAGCTTGTGCTATCACACGACCATCTTGTGTGGCCACACTCAAGCTATGTGACAGGTTTCTACAGAAAGCAAAGTCCTTGAATTGTCGAACACTCGGGACTCTAGTACTACATATATATATATATATACTGTTTAACTAAATAAAACGTTTTTGAAAAGATTTTTTTAATACTAAGAAACAATTAAAAACAATTAACCACTAAGAGAACAAATAATGTTTTAAAACAAGTTTGGAAAAAAGCATGTTTAAATGGTAAAATCCCCCCAGAACCTTAAGTTAGTTTTATACAGAAAATTGTTGTAGTTAATTATTAAAACCCATTGGTTGGATCTCACTCTAATGTCAGATAATCCCTATGTCTAGGCGAAGACCCTCCTATTCAACTTAACCATTCAGAGAAGAATCTCTTCTCTCCCTAACTTGATTATGAACGAATTTATAGTGATTAATTAATTATCTAAAAACTGTAATTATGTCTACTCAATTGACAATTCCTATTATTCGATTAATGCCCTAGATTGACCTTCCTTTTCCAATTACAATTAATTTTGCAAAATTACCAATCACCGATAAATCAGTAAACAATCACAACAATTGAATGACAACCAAACAAGAATCAAATAATCAACATAACAAATTCATACAAAAATTAACCGAGTATTTTAGGGTTCATCCCCATTCAAACACAAATAAAATTAGCCACTAAACATGATTTTAAAACATATACTCATAGACAAATTCATGAAATAAAATAAGTTTAGAGAGCTTAGGAAAGATCACGAAGACTCCACGTTCAGGTAAAAAGCCCAAGCTCCTCTTCCAAGTCACTCGAAGAAACTCCGAGATTGCACCTAAATTGGGTCTTCTAATCTTCTTACAAAAATTTGGAATACTGAACTAAAAACCTAAGCTCCAGAAATTAATGTGGTTAATGGGATTTATATAGGAGAAAAATCTCTAAATCCTACTCTAAAATTTCTCTCTATATATTTTCCTAAAAAAATTTAGAATCAAATTACAAAAGGAAAATAAAATAGAGTACAAAAAGGAAAAGTTCCAAAAATTGCATAATAGCGCTTGCACGACTTTTTGAATCAGGAAACTCCAGCTTTCCGGATTTGGAAGCTCATAGGAAAAGTTGCTCAAAACACATCAACACTTTCTGGATCCAGAAGGTAACTATCCAGATCCGGATGTACAGTGGATTTTCCAGCATTATTATCTTTGTGGTAAATTTCTTCTCCTTTTAATCATTTTCCGCTCCAAAGATCTTCATTTTGACTCGTTTTCAATAAATCTTCATTTCTGAAGGTACTTTATAACAATAAGAGAGGAAGCAATGCTCGATAAGTTCATTCTATTAAGAATTAAACACAAAAAGCGACAAAAATGATCAAACTAATGAGGTAAAAATAGACATATCAAACTCCCCCACACTTAAGCTTTCATCATCCTCGATCAAAGGGTTAAAAAGCAACAAAGAAATAGCAAATTAACTAGCCACTTAAGTAGGACTCACGATTAAACTTAGCATGTGCAACAAGCCCTTTAAACCCCTAAGTTACCAAAGAGAACGAGTGAGGTCTCGTGAGGGTTTACAGACAACATAATCACAAAGTCACAAAACAAACACTTGAAACTTTACAAAACAAACTAACTTTACAAAAACTAAAACCACAAAAGAACAAAGCATCGCCACTTTTGAAACATATCCAAGATTTACAAAACTGCTAAAACTCATCAAGGCACCATTCATCATCCAACTAGCACATCCAATATTTTGTTTTAACACGTAAACCAATGGGGCTGTGTGTGTACGCATAAATACGTTTAGTTTCGATATATGCAAAAAGAACATCAAGAAATTAAACATATGATTCATTCTATTAAGTTGTACTGTATATGCTTGAATGTTCCAACACCTCTCTACTCCAAATTCTAGCCAAAGTCACCCCGATTAAGTAGGACTTTCAAGCTTGTAACTTTAGGTAGGGACATAACTGGTTACCAAATAAAGGTAAAGAAAAAACAAAAAAGACTGAGAGTACAAGTTAATGCAACGGAAAGGGAAACAAACTCAACATTATGCTTTCACTAAAATCTCAAGAAGCACTCTACTTTTATTCAAAACCCACAAACCCCATAAAACTTTATAACTCTCATCAGTCATTCAAAATCAAGGAAGTAGATATGTGAAAAGAAGGGACTAAAAGGTATCAAGAGATAAAAAGGCTAGTACTTTTTTTCTTTGAACTCATATCGTTTTCTCTCTCTCTTTTTTTTTTCTTTTTTTCTTTTCATTCTCTTTTCACTATTTTTTAATATTTCTCATTTTTTTGGTCCTTTTCAACAAAATATTGATAGGAACAAGCTTTCTCACAAAGGGTTTCTTTTCTCAACATGTTTCTTTAAACAACAAATCACTCATTTATTTCTTTTTTCTCATATGATTTCTTTCTCTCATAAGTTTCCCAAAATACCCTTTCTCTCAATATTTTCTTTTCTCACTCTTCATTAGCTCATTGGTTGAGAGTTTATATTTAAATGTCAGTTTAAAGACAAAGAAAAGAAGGGAGTGAATCGCTTCATAAAACTCAAAAAGGTCCTAAGGATTTAATGTTAAAAGGATAGGTAAAAAAGGATCAAACTGATTAAAGAAGGCCTAAGATCATATCTCCAGAGTTAACAAAAACCTAGACTCTTTGTGTCAAAGTGTAGAAAAACAAGTTCTAGAATAACGCTGTGAAAATAAATCATATTAGGCAATTTCACAAGATTCTCAAAGCATATTTCTACTCCACAAACAAAGCATTGTGTATAAAAAAACTATTTTACAGGGCCTAAACAGAAGAAAGATGCAAAATTAAACCAAGTACAATGCCTATTCCAAGTTTTAACAAGTTAAATGCATCTCTTTTCATTCTTTTTTAGTGATAATAAGAAAATGGAAAATCTTTTTAGTTTTTTGAAAATTATCATTTACAAAAACTAAATTTATGAATAAAACAAACAATTTTTTGAGATTTTTCAAAGTTTTCCATGTTTTTGGTGTTTCTGAAAATTTTCAATGTTTTTGGTATTTTTTGTAAAAACGAACAATAAAACTATAATGACGTAAATAACTAAAACAACAAATAAACAATTAAACTCTCCCTGCACTTAGAACCACATTGTCTTCAATATGGGGGCAAAGAAAACTAAAAGAAAGAGATAGAACTACGTAACTAATAAAAGCTTAAACTACACAAACTATGAAACTAACAAAAAGAACAAGTAAAGGGGAAACAAAAACACATAAAAATTAATAAAACAAATAAAAAACAACAATGAGAAAATAAAGTGAGTAGGAAAATAGGAAACTCCCTAGAGGGCCGATCCATCTTCTCCACATCCTTCACCGCTCGTGCATTCACTAGGAGAGATCCGCCCGTAAATTTTTGATAACATATGCTGCTATTGGGCTAGTATCTCGTCCCATCGGTCCAAGCATGACATAATGTTGGCTATGCCAACTTGTATTTTCGTAATGGATTCCCGGAGGGAAGGATTAGACTCTTCATCCTCCTCTCACTATTTTCTTCCTCTTCTTCATCCTCTTCTTCCATTACCTCCTTTTCGATAGCCAAAGGAACCAGGGGATCCTTTGCGTGTTTTTACTTTTTATATGCGAAGGTCTCCTATTCACCATTCTTTGCCCTTAACTCTGCCATTGGCAACTATCTTTTCTCTTTTGAATCATACTCAAATCCAGCGTGACAAAGAGTAAATATAGAGATAATGTCACCATTGTCCGTATGCTCCACTTGTTCCCTTGAAATCTGCCTTAAAATATTGTAAGATATTAGTAATAAGCAAGGGGTGCCAAGAATGCGATCACTCTTATTTGTAGAAATCGTATCATGTATAACGTGTATTATGACTGATGCTAAAGAGAAGGGAAAAGCTAAAAGCAATCTATCAATAATAAAAATATCAATGATGTGGAGTTCATTAAAGCTTTTTCTAGACCTATGGGAAAGATTAGACCAATGAGGTGTGACATGACATTTAATCGAACTATTAAGTCCATGGAATTCCAAATGGGACGGGTATTTCAAAACTTAGGTCAGTGACAAATACCTATCCTATCACAAGCAGAGTTATGGTTCCACTCATCATCCTCATAAGTAATCCTACAGGTAGAACCGAAGGAGCACTTAGGCCCCCATTTGGAATATGTGCAATCTTGGAAAGGAGGGCCCTATCAAAGTGGATCCTTATGGCTTTGATTTTAGTAATAATAGAGATTGCAGTTCCATTGGTGTTTTGGGTCATATTTGTGTAAAATTCTTTAATGAGCTCAGGGTGATAGACTCCGTGTCTATAGATCATGGTATCCCAACCTAACCCATAGAAGAGTTTGGAAATCTCAAGTTGATCATCAATCACGGCTTCTACGGTTTGTTCAGGTTCTATTATACTCTTTTTTCATTTCTCATACCAGACTTTAGAAGCCTTGTCTGTGATTCTCTCGGGAAAGGGTGGAAGAGAAGGTGCTCGGCTGTTGATATGTCTATTTTTACCCGATTAAGTTTTCTCATTTTTATCGACTTCTGTGTTTAATTGTTAATAAAATGAACTTATTCAACACTGTTTTTTTTTAATATCGCTCTAGGTACCTTCGAAATGAAGATATGTTGAAAATGAGCCAAAACAAAGGACTTTGGATCAGAAAACAAAGAAAACAGAGAAGAACGGATTGTTAGAATATTAGTACTATCCGGATCCAGATAGTGTTGCAGCCGAAAGAGAAAGTTTATCTAGAGACTTTCTGGATCTGAAAAGATAGACTTTCCTGATCGAGAAAGTCGTGCAGAGGGACTAAATTATATGTTTTTTCTATTTTGACTATATTTTTGTTTCTCTTTTGTAATTTGATTCAATACCTTTCTAGAAAAGGCTTAAAGTAATTTTAAAATAGGATTTGGATATTTTTCTCCTATATAAACCCCATTAGATAGGTTAATTTCGTTTGCTTAGGTTTTAGTTTCAATTCCATATTTTTTTAAGAAGATTAGAAGACCTAATTTAAGTGCAATTTCATAGTTTCTTAAAACGACTAGGAAGACGAGCTTGGGCATTCACCAGGACCATGTACACTTCAATTTCTTTCCCTAAGCTCCCAAATCTTATTCTATGTTATGAAGTTGTCTATGAGTTTATATTTTAGAATTGTTTAGCAGCTAATTTTATGTGTTTCAATAGGGATGAACCCTAGAATACTTGGTTAAGTTTTATATGAATTTCTTGTTTTGATTATTTAATTCTTATATGGTTGTTATTCAATTGTTGTAATTGTTTACCGACTTACTGATGATTGGTAATTTCTCAAGATTAATTGGAACTGAAAGTGAACGGTTAATCTAGGGCATTAATTGAATAATAGGAATTGGTAATTGAGTAGACTACTAATTACGGTTCTTAGATCATTACTTAATCATTATAATCTATATTTGTTCATAATTGGGTTAGGGTGAGAAGACATTCTTCTCTAAACAATTAAGTGAATAGGAGGGTCTTCGCCTAGACATAGGAATTATCCGACATTAGAGTGAGATCCAACCAACGAGTTTTGATAATTAATTACGATGATTTTCTTAAAATAGTAGCTTCAGGTTCTAGGGGGATTCTACTATTTAAACACTTTTTCCAAAGTTGATTTTAAAACCCTTAAATTGTTTTCTTAGTTTAATTTCCTTTTAATTGTTTCTATTTTTAAAAATCTTTCGAAATTGTTTTATTTAATTAAACAGTAGAGACATAATTAGTACTAGTGCTTGGCCGTTCCGAGAGTTTTACAATCCCAGGGACTTTCCTGACTATCACACTAATGGTACGCTTGTCTAAACATGGAATTTTGTTAGGATAGAAACCATACATCAAGTTTTTGGCGCCGTTGCCCGGGATGGTAACATTACGAACACTATTTATTTGCTGATCTAATTGTTTGTGTTTTAATTGTTTTTACTTGTTTTATTTCTCTATTGGATTGTGGTCGTAGTTAGGATTCTTTTCTCTTCTTCTTTTATTCTCTTAGATTCTCAAATCTCATCTGTTGTAGGTTCTTTTCAGCTAGTTTATGCTCCATTGCGAAAGGGGTAAATTGGTTGAATTTGAATCGGAAATTAAGAGAATGTTGCGGAAAGACTGCCATGCTATAAATTTCAATGCGGCAAATAAAACGACGTTAGTGGTTGTAGGCAGGGCGAATGAAGAGGACCCAAGGGTGTCACCATTGCCACCATCTCGAATGACAGAACATACCATGGTATATTATGCTCGATCGTCCATCATTGGGACACAACCAAGCATAGCAAAACCGGTGGTGAACACCAATAATTTTGAGATAAAGCCTAACATTATACAAATGGTCCAAAATCATGTTATATTTCATAAGCTACCCGATTAAAGATCCCAATGCACACAATGACAATTTCTTAGAAGTGTGTGATACTTCCAAGATCAACAAAGCATCGGAGGATGCAATTAAACTTCACCTATTCCCATTCTCCTTAAGGGATAAGGCAAAGTCGTGACTTAAATCATTAGCTTCGGGTTCCATCACAACCTAGGAAACTTTGCAGAGAAATTTCTTGGAAGATATTTTCTCCCGAATCGTACTACGAAATTGAGGAATAAAATCCTTTTATTCTAACAAGCTGACGAGGAAGTCTATATGAAGCATGGGAAAGGTGGAAGGAACTGATAAGGAAGTGACCACATCATAGTTTGGATTTGGGAATCCAAATTCAATATTTCTATAATGTATTTAGTTTCGGAGCTCGAAAACTTATAGATGCTTCTGTTGGCGGATCTACCGATAGAAAAACTCCCCAACAAGTATATAATTTAATTGAACAAATCACTATGAATAACTGTACTTAAGGGGGCATAGACCTAAAGAAAGAACGACTGGAGTACATAGTGTGGATATGCTAACATCCATAGAATCAAGGTTGGCTGCCATGATTGATAAGAAGTTCAAAAGATTAAACAGGGGCCCACAAAAAACAGTTCCGTGATTTTTTTTAATAAAGGGCACGCAAATCGTGAGTACCCTAGTACGATGCTTCTATGGAGCAAGTGGACTATAGACAAGGAAATAGGCAAGGGAATGATCCATAGTCCAATACATATAATCCCAGATGGCACAACTACCCTAACTTCTCTTGGGGAAATGAAGGGCAATAACAACCACCAAATCCTCCGGTGTTTAGAATCGGGGACCTACACTGTCCTTGTCCTACAATGCACACCCTTCAAACCTACCGCCTAAATCCAATTGGAGGACCTATTCAGCAAAGTTCATAAATACAACCGATGCTAGGATGCAAAATCAAGATGCTTCCATTCGGAATCGGATTGGGCAGCTTGCCAAGATCTTCTTAGAAAGACCACATGAATCCCTTTCTAGCAATACTGAACCAAATCCAAAGGCACATGTTAAAGTAATAACTTTGACAAGTGGCAAAGAATTAAAAGTTCCTACTCCTATAGTGATATTGGAATAAAATGATTTAAAGGAGAAAGATCCCAAAGAAATGATTGTTGAGGAAAAAGATGAAGAAGGATATGATGGAGATTGGAGAAGAATGAAGTACCAAAGCAAGTCCATCTCCTTATAGACCTCTCGTGCTATATCCTCAACGTATTCTTAAATTAAAGCAAGACAAAAAGTACGGTAAAATTTTTTAGTTTCTTTAAACAATTACATATTAATATATCGTTTGTTGATGCTCTGACACAGATGCCAAAATATGCCAAGTTTCTAAATGAAATTCTTTCCAAGAAAATAAGCTTGAAGATATTTCATTGGTAACTTTGTAAGAGGAATGCTCTGTCGTCTTGTTGAACAAGTATAAATTGCCCCAAAAGCTAAAGGACCCTAGGAGTTTTACTATTCCTTGTACTATTAGCACTTTATTTGTTAGTACGGCCTTAGCCTATTTAGGCGCTAGCATTAATTTACTACCCTATGAAGTTTTGAAATAGCTAGGTTTAGGGAATCGAAACCTACTAGGATGAGTATACAGTTGGCTAACCGAACTATTAAGTATCTGAAGGTATTATAGAGGATGTCCTTGTTCAAGTAGAAGAATTTACCTTTCATGTATATTTCATTGTCATGGACATGGAAGAAGATAATGAAGTCCATCTAATTAGCTCGCCCTTTCCTTAATACAGCTAGAGCTACATTGATGTTTGGGAAGGGAAGTTGACCCTTAGATTAGGAGAGGATGAGATAGTTCTTAAACTACCCGAAGCTATGTGTCGTACCTTAGACCATGATGATACTTGCTCTATAGTAAATTCAATAGATCCTTATGTATCTTCTCATATGTAGGAAGTAATAAGCGAAGATCATTTTCTTACGGCACTACAATGTAAGGATAGAGAGGAGGTAGTCAACAAGTTGGTACAAAAAGTGTTAGCACAATTGCATGACAGCAAAATCGAGGAGAAGGATATAAAGAGTGAAAATTTACAAGCTACACCTGTCCCTCATTAAAGTTGTCAATAGAAGAACCTCCAGAGTTAGAACTAAAGGTGTTGCCTGAACACTTGGAGATATATTCTTAGGAGAAATTTCAACCCTTCCTGTTACTATCTCTTCCAAGCTAAGTAGACAACAAAAGCGAGAGTTCCTAAGGACCTTAAAAAAACATAAGAAGGCTACAGCTTGGAAAATAGTCGACATTCAATGTATTAGTCCCTCATTTTGCACTCACAAGATCTTGTTTGAAGAAGAGATTAAGCCCATGGTTCAACATCAAAGGAGATTGAATCTGCATATGCAAGAAGTGGTGAAAAAGGAAGTAATCAAACTACTCGATGCTGGATCATCTATCTGATTTCTGATAGTATTTTGGTAAGTCTTGTCCAAATAGTACCAAAGAAATGAGGCATGGCAATCATTCCCAATGAGAAGGAAAAGTTAATTCCAATCAGCGTCATTACTGATTTCAGGGTATGTATTGATTATCGGAAGCTAAACGATGCAACTAGGAAGAATCACTTTCCTCTACCCTTCATTGGCCAAATATTGGAGAGACTTATGGGCCATGAATTTTATAGCTTTCTTGATGGGTTTTCAGGTTATTTTCAAATTCCCATTGCACCAGAAAACCAAGAAAAGACGATATTCACTTGTCCCTATGGTACCTTCGCCTATCAGTGAATGCGTTTTGGTTTGTGTAATGTCCCTGCCACTTTTCAACGTTGCATGATAGCTATCTTTGAGGGTTTAATGGGGGATGTAATGGAAGTCTATGGATGATTTTTCTGTCTTTGGTAATTCTTTTGATATTTTCTTGCATAATCTTGACAAGGTTTTACAAAGATGTGAGGATACTCATTTGGTTTTAAATTGGGAAAAATGTCACTTTATGGTTCAAGAAGGCATAGTTCTAGATAATAAGATTTCAAAATATTGCATTGAAGTAAATAGAGAAAAAATAGAAACCATTGAAAGATTACCACCCCTTTCGTCCGTGAAGAAGGTGAGGAGTTTCTTAGTTCATGCAGGTTTTTATAAGAGATTCATTCAAGATTTTTAAAAAATTTCTAAACCTCTTACATCTTTGCTTGAAAAAGATGCACCCTTTGTTTTTTGTGACAATTGCTTGCATTCCTTTGAAAATTTTAAAGCATAAATTGACCAACTCTCCTATTTTCGTGGCTTCTGATTAGTCTCTTCCTTTTGAGCTAATGTATGATTAGGAGTGTAAGTGAGCCGAGTCGAGCTCAAGCTCGGCCCGATACCTTTTTACTCAACTCGAGCTCGATTGAGTTTTAAAATTTTCGCTCAAGCTCAAGCTCGACTATTTGTGCGAGCTCGAGTTCGAATTCAACTTTTTTAAAGAGATACTATATATAATAATTAAAATAAAATTTAAAAAATTATATATTCTAACTCGATAGGCTCGATGAGCCATTGAGCCAGTGTTAATGAGGCTCGACCTTGGCTCGTTTTCTTAGCGAGCTGGCTCGAGCTCAACTCTAGTTCGGTTAACAGCGAGTCCGAACCAAGCTTTGACCGAGCAACTCATGAGTAGCTTGGCTCATTTACACCCCTATGTGGGATGCTAGTGATTATGACATAGGTGCTATACTAGGCCAAAGGAAGAGAAAGGACTTTCAACCAATCTATTATGCAAGCAGAACTCTTACGGATGCACAAGTCAATTACACTACCACGGAGAAAGAATTTCTTGCCATAGTGTTTGCCTTTGATAAATTTTTAAAAGAATTTATCTTATTCATTCTAAAAATTATTGTTTAAAAGAATCACTCTGCACTAAAGTACTTATTAACTAAGATTGATGCAAAACCTAGATTTATTCATTGGCTACTTTTGTTGCAATAATTCGACTTAGAAATAAGAGGTAAAAAAGGCGCGAAAAACTTGGCGTTTGATCATCTCTCTAGACTAGAAAATCCTGTTTAGAACTATTGGAAGAAGAATGCATAAACGACACATTCTCCGATGAGCTACTCCTTTTTTGTGATGTAACGAAAGACTATTCACCTTAGTTTGTGGATATTGCTAATTACCTTGTTGTGTCTAATGGTGTTCCGACAGGTAAAACTAAGCAACAACTTCAAAAATTCTTCACGGAACTCAAGTACTATTTCTGGGAGGATCCATACTTGTTCCGCCAATGTGCCGATCAAATGCTTTAGAGATGCGTAGCACCACTGGAAATGAGGATATTTTGCATCATTGTCTTAAAGGACCCGCCAGAGGACATTATCAAGCAAATGGAACAACTCATAAGATACTAGGCTCTGGTTTTTATTGGCCAACTATCTTCAAGGATGCAAAAAGGTATGTGATGACTGCGATAGATGCCAGAGAGCAGGTAATATCTCCAAACGCTACGAAATGCCTCTTACACTTTTTCAAACTTGTGAGATATTTGATTGTTTGGGAATTGAATTTATGGGACCTTTTTCGAGTTATTTTGGTAATAAATATGTCTTGGTCGCTATTGAGTATGTCTCCAGATGGGCTGAAGCTTAGACTTCACCCATTAACGATGCTAGGGTCGTTGTTAAGTTCGTAAAATGACTATTTAACCGTTTTGGCATTCCTATTATCATTATAAGTGATAGGGGATGCACTTTTGCAATCAACAAATGGAGAAATTTCTTAAGCATCTAGGAGTTACACATAAGATGGCTATACCATATGACCCTAAACTAGTGGGAAAATTGAGGTAGTTAACCGGGAGATCAAAAGAATATTAGAGAAAACCATGAAAAACTAGAAAAGATTGGAGCGTCAAGTTTAACGATGCTCTTTGGGCATATCGGACCACTTATAAAACTCCAATATGTTTTTTCCCGTTTCATCTCTTGTATGGGAAATCCTCTCACTTACCTGTCGAGGTAGAACATAAAGCTTATTGGGTAGTGAAACTTGTAAACTTTGATTCTATTCATGCAGGAAAGAAAAGGTTACTTCAATTGAATGAGATGGATGAGTGGAGATTAGAAGCATATGAGAATTCATCCATCTATGAGGAGAAGATAAAATAATAGCACGATAAGCATATAGTGAAGAAGGACTTCGAAGAAGGTGAGGCCGTACTTTTATACTACTCTCGACCCCGGCTCTTTCCTAGAAAGCTTAAGTTGAGATGGTCGGGACAGTTTATCGTCCTTAAGGTTTATCTTTATGGCATGATTAAGGTAACTCACCCCGAATGGGGCACATTTAAGGTAAACGGACACCGAATGAAACCTTATTTCGGTGAAGACCCCAACAACCTTCCAAAGGTTGAGATAGACCTTTATGAGAAGTAAGGTAGAAAAACAATTTGTTGTAAATGTAATTGTATCGCTTCTACTTTATCGTTTTTAATCACTTTTCATTTTTAAAGTATTTTTCTTTTTTTTTTTGTTCTTTTGTTGTTTAGTTTCTTTAAAGTGAGTATGGGCATTGGAATTACATTCCTACATGCTTAATGAACTCTTTTATTTTGTGTGCAGGTCAAAAATATTGATTAAACGGATGAAAACGGCCAAAAAGCTGAACTTTCCAACCTGGAACAGAGCTTCCCAAAACCATAAAGCAACTATCTAAATCAAGAAAGCCATATAAGAATTAGAATTTTTCCACCCGAGACTATTCGGATCCAAAAAGTCTCTCTTTCTGGAACCAGATGCTGAATGAGAGTCAAATATTTTTTATCTTGAGACTATCCAGATTCAGAAAGTCTCACTATCTAGGTCCAGATAGTTGGAAACCAGGCAGGTCGGTCAATTCATCGCTTGGGTTGCCCCGTTTCTCACTCAAATTAAAAACCAATTTCAGTGGTTTACACCCAAATCCCTAAACTCTCTCAAACTTCTTCCCCGACTTTTCTCTCCCGTCCCCGCTCCTCATTGGGATCACCATCCATCAACACCAAAACCACCATCTCTAGTCATCACCAATTCCCTTCTTCTTTTTCATCTCTTCCTCTCTTGCGCATTTCTTTCCCCCGTTCTGTTTTACCCTTTCATTCTCAGAACCAGCTTCCACCATCTCCTCTTCCCTCTACTTTCAATTCTTCTCTTTTTCCCTTTCTATGTTCTCCTCTTCTACATCTGCTTTTCTTTTATTTATTTTTTCTTCTCTTTGTCTCCTTTTCCCCACTCTCGGTTCAACCACGGGAATCCAGTGCCAGCAGTAGCAGTGAGAAAGAACCGCTAACACAAGAATAGAAATAGCACGACCCTCAAATTTCGACACTTCAGAGGCGACGGTTCGTTTCAAAGAGAACCAGGATAAGATTTCCTCTATCCTTTCTTTTCTTATTGTCAATTATCTTTGTCGAGGCGTAGCCTTGAGTCGTCTAAATTCAGTCTATAATTGTGCTTGTTTCTCTTGTTGAAACATCTGTTTTGGGTACACAATCTTTTCTTCATTGCATAACTTGTACACTCATCACACACAGGTGACAGTTTCTTGTTTTTCATTATATTAGTTTAGTTTAAGCCGTTCCATTTGTTGGTTTGGTTGTGTTTTGTGCTGCCTGTGGCCTTGGATTGTTGAAGTATGCCTTTTTATCTTGTTTGCTTACCTTACCCCTTAATACTCATCACTATTCCTGGTAAAGCCACACTTCCTCCTCTTCCAAAAGGGCTAAGATAGTTGACTCAAGCTCACCAAAAAGTGTTCCTCCTCTCGCCTCTTTTCTGGACAAAATAAAAGATAGGTCTCATTTGGCTTGGTATGATAAAGAGAAAAGTAATAGAATTGAGTCAGAAAGAATGCTTCACCCGATCTTTGATAACCAATTAGAAATATCCAATCTTTTTAAGGGTCTTGGGTGGGGAAGAATGATTACTAGGAGTGGAGTTTATACCCCTATTAGGTTAAAGAGTTCTATACAAATATTACTCAGAAAAAACAATAAAGATCTCATATCCATTAAAAACACTGTTAAGGGAGTAAACATCAATCTTGATCGGACCTTCCTTTCTCACATTGCTTCAATACCTAACAAGATCCGACCATTACCTTTGGCTCCACTTTTTGTATTATTTTCGGTGATGATGCATGGAATAGCTAGGCGAGTCATAGAATAAGAATTAACCCTAGGCTAAATACCAGGCATTCTAGTAATATATTTGGAATTCTAATGATCTATCACCTTGGATGCAAACCGTTTCTTGCCTTATAAATAGCAACCTTGTCCCTAGATCTCAAAAGAGTCTAAATGAAGTGTCATAAATATCTACCTGATGGACAAACTGCTTTTAGCCTCTCTGGTCAATCTCCCGTGCATTATCATACATTGCATGCGTGACACGGTTAATACTAACAAGGATTTTCCCTTACTGCTCACGATATATTCCGTCATTTTAACATTGATATTTCAAGTGAGCAATAAGTTATTACAACCGCATCCGATGTCATATATGGCTAATCCATCTCTTATAGATGTTTTGAATATAATGAGGAAAAAAAAGATAGATCGCCAGATCAGGCTTAAGTCGGCGGGAAGACTTTGGTCATGAGCGTACACGACCCATCCGACACCTCGGGAAGGTAGTGGCTGAAGAAGAAGAGGAAGAGGATGAAGAAGAGGAAACCAAGAGCAGTGATGAGGAGTACGAGGAGTCTGACTCCTCTCTCCGAGCAACCTTTGAGCGAATGCGAATTTGGCAAACCCAACATTCAGATGCCTTGGCAGATATCTAGGCTGCACTCAAGCGCCAAGAGTTTATGATGACAAAAATTTATGAGTGCATATTTCCTGGCGAAGGAACAAGCCTAGCAGTGGAGGCGGTGGAGAGTGCGGATCGGCCTTCTACGGAGTTTTTCTACCTCCCTATTCAATTTATTTTCTTATTTTCATTCTTTTGTTTTGTTTGTTTTCGTTTTTACGTGTTTTAGTGTTTTACTTTATTTGTTCCGTTTGTTAATTTCTTAGTTTGTGTTGTTTAAGTTTTTGTTAGTTTCATAGTTTTCTATTCTTGTGTTTTAGTTTTGTCTTCTCTCACGTTGAGGACAATGTGGTTCTAAGTGTAGGGGGGAGGGGAAGTTTAGTTGCTATTTACGTTTTTATGGTTTTATTACTTCTACAAAAATACAAGAACATTGAAAAATCCTTAAAACTCTAAAAACATGGAAAATTTTTTTAAAATCTCAAAAAAATTATTTTATTTCTTTCATTTAAAGTTTATTTTTTGTAAATAATCAATTTTTGAAAAACCAAAAAGATTTTCCTTTTTTTTTTTTACTAGAAAAGCATGAAAAGAGGTGAATTTAATTTGTTGAAACTTGGAATAGGCATAGTATGTAGTTTAAATGATCATCCTTCTTTTGTTTATGCCTAGTGATTTGATGATTTTTATGCACAATGCTTTGTGTTAGAAGTAGAAATATGCTTTGAGAATATTATGAATTTGACTAATTTGATTTATTTTCAAAACATCACTCTAGAACTCGTTTTTCTACACCTGGAAATGAAGAGTCTAGTTTTTGTTAACCCCAGAGATGATGGTTTTAGGCCTTCTTTGATCCGTTTGAGCCTTTCTTGCCTACCCTTTTAATGCTAAATCCTTAGTACCCTTTTTGAGTTCCATGCCAAGGGATTCGCTCCCTTCTTTTCTTTGTCTTTAAACTCATAATTATATAAACCCTCAATTGATAAGTTAATGTTCTATACCTTTGAGTTGGTTTGAGTGAGCATTACAGATAAGTGTGGGGGAAAGACTGAGAAAAGAAAATTATGAGAGAAAAAGTATTTTGTGAACTTTTGTGAGAAAGCAAACAAACGTGAAGAAAAAGTCACAAGGGAATGGGTTTTTTCAAAGGAAAAATATGAGTGAAAGAAATCCTTTGTGAAAGAGCTTGTTCCCATCAATCATTTGTTGAAAAAGAGGAGAAAAAATGAGGAAGATGAAAAAAATTAGTGAAAAGAATGAAAAGAAAGAAAAAACAGAGAGGCAAGAATGAGTTCAAAAGAAAAATTATTAGTCTTGTATTTCTTTGATTATAGCTTCTAATCCTTTATTCTCATATTTATACTTCCTTGATTTTGAATGATTGTATAAAGTTTTATTGGGATGTGTGTGAATTGAATGAAAGGAAGAGTGTTTCGTGAGATTGGAGTGAAAACAGCTTAAGGTTATAGATAACTTTGAGTTTATTTCCCTTTTCGTTGCATTAGCTTGTATTCTTATTCGTTTTGTTCCCCTTTACCTTCGCTTGATAACCACTTACATCCCTAACCTAACGTTACAAGCTTAAAGTCCTACCTAATCCGAGGGTGACTTTAGATGGAATTTGGAGTAGAAAGGTGTTGGAACATTCAAGCATATAGAGTATAACTTAATAGAATGAATCATAAGGTAATTTCTTGACATTCTCTTTGAATATTATCGAAACTAAACAGATGTATACACACACACAATTGATTCATATGTGTTAAAACGGAATATTGGATGTGTTAGTTAGATTATAAATTGTGCTTTGATGAGTTTTTGCAATTTTGAGACTCTTTGTTATGTTCGAAAGTGGCAATTCTTTGTTCTTTTAGTTGGTTTTAGGTTTTGTGAAATTAGTCATTTTATAATATTTTTAGTGTTTATTTTGTGACTTAGTGGATAAGTTGTCTACAATCCTTACTCGTCCTCTTTGGAGTAACCTAGGGTTTTGAAGGGCTTGTTGCACGTGCTAAGTACAATTGTGAATACTACGAAAGTGGTTAGTAAGTTTGTTTTCCTTTTCTTTGTTGCTTTTAGCCCTTTGCTCAATGATGATCAAAGCTTATGTGTGGGGGAGTTTGATACGTCTATTTTACCCCGCTATGTTTATCATTTTATTGGTTTTTGTGTTTAATTGTTAATAAACTTATTTAGCACCGTTTCTTCTTTTATTGTTCTAGGTACCTTCAGAATGAAGATTTGTTGAAAAAAAGCCAAAACGAAGGGACTTTTGGAGCAGAAAATGAAGAAAGCAGAGAAGAACGGATTGTTGGAACATTACTATCCGGTTCCGGATAGTGTTGCAGCGAAAAGAGAAAGTTTATCCATAGACGTTCCAGATTCGAAAAGATGGACTTTCTTGATCCGAAAAGTCGTGCAGAAGGACTAAATTGCATTAAATTGCATATTTCTGTTTTTTCTATTTTGACTTTTTTTTTTGTTTCCCTTTTGTAATTTGATTCAAAACCTTTCTAGAAAAGGCTTAGAGTAATTGTAAAATAGGATTTGGATATTTTTCTCCTATATAAACCCCATTAGATAGGTTAATTTCATTAACTTAGGTTTTAGTTTCAATTCCATATGTTTGTAAGAAGATTAGAAGACCTAATCCGAGCTTGGGTATTCTTTGGGGCCATGGACTCTTCAATTTCTTCTCCTAAACTTCATAAACTTGTTCTATTTTATGAAGTTGTCTATGAGTTTATATTTTAGAATAATGTTTAGTCGTTAAGTTTATTTTTGTTTGAATGGGGATGAACTCTAGAATACTTGGTTAAGGTTTGTATGAATTTCTTGTTTTGATTATTTAATTTTTGTTTAGTTGTTATTCAATTGTTGTGATGATTTATCGATTTATCAGTGATTGGTAATTTCTCAAGATTAATTGGAATTGAAAAAGGAATGTTAATCTAGGAGCTTTAATTGAATAATGGGAATTGGTATTGAGCAGACATCTTAATGACGGTTATGCATTAATCACTATGATTTATAGTCGTTCATAATCATGTTAGGGTGAGAACATATATTCTTCTCTAAACGGGTCTTTGCTTAGACATAAGAATTATCTGACATTAAAGTGAGATCCAACCAATAAGTTTTGATAATTAATTACGACGATTCTTTAAATAAAACTAACTTACGGTTACAAAGGATTCTACCATTTAAGTTATCTCGAGAGTTTAAAAATTCAAAAACTTTCCTCACCTTACTACACTAATAAATACATTACTAAAAAGTAAAATTTTGTTAGAATAAAAACCACACATCAACCATCCTAACTCTTTTATACTAAAAAAAAAATTAATAACAGAAGTTTCTTTTACGTGATAATTTTCAATCCCGCTAAAAGTTTTGCAGCAATTTAGAAAACTACTGCTAATAAGGGTACCTTTAAACAATTGCAGCGATTTTTGAGAAACCGCCGCACATACTGCCACGATTCAAAACCGCAACTAAATTTAAGTTATTGATTCCTTTTGTGGTTTTTAACCTCCAAAATAATTAAAGTGACTAAAAATATATAAATTGAGTTAACTGTTTGCAGAGGTTTTTTGACCTCTTGCTAATATTTCTACCCTTTTAAAAAAATAATTATTGCAAGTGTCCGCCACCTCGCTAACATTTCTAATTTGTACACAATTATAAAATGTACTACTAAACTCACAAAGTAAACAATAAATCCAATTCATAATTTAAAACTAAGTTACTATATACTATAAATCCACAAAATCTAAAAGAAAAAATCACAGTAACCATCTTCTCAAACTAATATCCTAAACCATTCAAAGAATGATTATACCACAATTAAAATACTTGTAAGTTCCTTTTTTCCCTTGGCCCGATAAAGCAAGCTTTCCCAATGATCCCACCTGAAATAGAGCAAAAATGATCATTCTCGACCTATTTCAAAACTTTTCCTCTTCTATGTAACATAATCCAAATTTCAAGAAAACAATTTTGGACACGGTTTAAGCATAAATTAAACTAAAGGCCACTGAACTTGCAAAAGTCTTATATAAAGGTAAAACTCAAATCCCCAACAAAAACATATACAAATATAATCTAGAGTATTAAAATCAACAAATTTCCTAAATTAACAAAGAAAAAATATGCATCAGTGCAAAATTTCAAATATAAAGAGCATAAATTCAGCTGCATTAATGTATCATGTTTTATAGCAATAGTAAATTATATTCCAATGTTACAATTATATAGGATTTGAGATAGATCAAGACAGATCAATATCCTTATAAATATATTTTAAGATAGGCAAATAAAAAGTGAATATAATCATTGTTTTATAGCAGTAGTAAACCAACGACAATAAACATCCATAATTAAAGATTCAGTGACTCATGCTTCCATATTTAAATGCAAATGCTTACCATGTGGAAATAGTATCCCCTAGACATTAGTTGCACAGTAGTTCAGCTACCAAATCATCAGACGCTGGTTAATGATTGAAAACTAGTACCCTAACTTGGGATCTTGAAAACAAAGAAGAGAGGTACTTATTACAAAATTAGCTAATTTTATGAAAAAGTAACACGAGCATTTGGAATATGTCAAGAAATGCCACATCATCTTGTTTCAAAGAATATCAGTGTAGTAACACGTCATGCTATTGACGGCCAGTAAAACCCAACTGTTTGAATTTGGGAACAAAAAACATGTGATATCAAATGAGTGTTCAGGTAGAGGTGAACAAAAAGAGAAAAAAGAACAAACGCCTTAGCAGAGTCTATATGAATGATCTAAATGGAAAGCAAAAAATATCCAAATCAATAACAACCTACATCCATTGGATAAGCATGTGAGCAGACAAAAAAAAGCACATTTCAGTAATAGCAGAGGAAGTCCAGATAGAGACCCAATCACAAAGTTTCCTACTCTTTAAAATGGGATGCTTTGATTCATATTAGCAGAAAGATTAAGTGTCTGAATTAATTCACAAGTTGAATCATATTCCTTGATTCTGATGGCCAATTTTGTTTCTCATGGAGCAAATAGCAAATCAGGATTAATTTTTAACATACCTTTCCACGTTTACAGTGGATCAGGACTGGATGATTTCTCACATCTGGAATAAAATAAAAAAAGTAACATTAGAACATACAATGTAATGTTAATGATTCAAGAAATTTTCCAACCAGAAATTGCAGCCACAAATGTAGTCAGGTACAGATGTAGTAGCAATTAAGATCTTCAAAGCCTCTGTTATAGTTCTCTCGGAAATAGTAGCTGGCATCTGCAAGTACAAGAAAGTTATAAGACAAAAATTCAAGAAACATTCTCCAAGCATCTGGCATGCACTCTAAACAAGAGGTTTAATCATATGGACGTCTACACACTGCAAGCCAAATTAACAGAATTAGTCAAATTAGGCGTAATAATACATCTAGGTTTCATGAAAAACTAAAGTCTTAGTATAAGATATACTCAAAGGTAAAAAATTATGAAGCAAACACAACAGAAAAATCATGTTCAGGAGACTGATTGAGGTTGAAAAGCCTGACTTTGTTCATGGAAGGAAGAGAAACAAAAAAAGAAGAAAAAATTAATAAAGAATAATTGACAGATAAGCAAAATCTAAAAGACAAAAGAATAAACTTTGTTCATTGAAAAGAAGAGAAACAAAAAGAGCGTTCTTGCAAATTAAATTCCTAATATTTCCAAAATCCCAGTATAGAGTTTGTGAACCATAAATTTCTAATCAAAGCCTCCAAAGTGCCACTCATATTTATGTTATTTAACCACGCCCACTTATCTTGGTAGAAAAATTTGGAAATATAATATGTCGGGTCTCCTAACTTTTATGTAAATTCAAATCAACATACCCGTATTGAAACAGAGGGAGTACTTCATATGGATATTCTTTTATCAGTATTCTTCCCTCTGTTGCCATCCTTAAGTTCTTCCATCAAATAAATCTTTCTTCACAATAAGAGATCAACAACATTTTAAATGTGTTAAGAGTTTGATCAATTAATAAGCGAATTGCTTCATTAATTCTCTTTTACTCCAAAAAATTAACTAATTGTTGACTCATTGGAATTCATGCAGTCCTGTTTATTGGTAATAACACAGAAGATGGTAGAAAATTTCTGATTTGCATAACGAGCAAAGACAAAAACAAGCATTTCACATGTATATAGAAACACCATGATCCCTTATGCAACATCATATGCAATATGCACTTTTGATTTCTAGAAGCCCTTATGACAGAATGAAAATCATGCTTCAATTTTGTGTACTTTCGAGAGGCAGAATCAAAGTTTGAGAATTAATCAATCTCTAGTCTCTTGAATTAAGAGTTAAGCACTAGATTGTTCAGCTTTGCCCTTGACCCAGAAAGAAACCATGGCTATAAGTCCACACTTCATATCTCTAATTAAAATAAAGAACGTATCTTAATTTTGATGTTCAAAAAGGGGAAGTGTACGGAGTAATAGTTAAGATCTAGATATCAAATATTACTACCAATAAATCGAGAAAATATATGAACTAAAGCATATTGATAATTATTAGTTTAATTACAAAATCGGCATACAGAGTTTCTCCATTAAACTTTTCTATTAAATATGTATATGAACTACTGAATAACTAAATCAACCCCTGAGGGATAACGTTTTCTGTTCACAAGGAAATCCATCCCAAAAGTAATCTTTCTCTCTGATAAGCTCATATGGGATTCACTGTAGTTGCCTATACTTCTTATATCTTGCAAATGCATTTATTTCAATGATGAAATTTTACTCCAGAGACTGAAATCTCATTTCCAAAATATTGGCAACTAACTTCCTAAACTTCTTATTTGTTGAACCAGGACATGAGGATTTACCGTAACCGAGACTAAGTGCCAGACTCAGACACTCCAAGATCTCTTAGAAACATATTTTAAGCAAAATTCTATTGCCCAGCCACACAAAAATGACACTTAAAGCACCCACAAGAAACTTTAGATGTTTACACACATAAGTAGCAGATACTTGAGCCTTGTTATTTCTTCTTTATTCTCATTCAATATCCTAAGGTTTTTACTGTATCACATTGAAAACAAAAAGAAATGATGAGTCTCTGTAAAAGTAAAATCACCAACGGCCTAAAATCAAACAAAATTAACCAAATTCATAGCAGAAAGAAACATGAGTAGCACGTAGGAACGTGAAGAAGAAAGGATTTTGCAGAGAATCAATATATGCCGGCAACAGAACACGAGCAGCACATAGGAAGGTCGCACTCAGTATAGAAATTCCAAAGCTTTCTCCTTTAAATCGAGCTTACTGTGAGGCGAAAGGTGGCTCCAAGCGGTGTCAGAAGCTGTGGAAGATCGCTGGCGAGGTGGTAGCCGGCTGTAAAAGGAAAAGATTTAAAAGATATAAGAGAAGAGGCTTATAGAAGAGGAGAGAAAAAGAAGGGAGAGTAAAAATTATATCTAACGGTTGATTTTTCATACCAATGGCCGAAAGTACAATAATTTTAATTTAAGATAAATAATATTTTAGAGACAGAATAGAGAAAAATCGTATATTGTGTCCAGTTTAAAGACGGAATTTGGACGGCCATATGTTGGTGTCCCTTTCAGAGACGCCAATTTCGGCTTCTAATTGGTCTCTATAGTATTGAAACGGACTAAAATGGGCTCTATTACGACTCTGATATTATAATGATAAATAAAGACGATATGTTAGTCTTCATTGTGCCAATATGTAGAGACCATCAATGCGTTCTCCATCGTTGGAGACCACTCATATTCAATGATATGCTTAATTGGTGGAGACCATAATATATATGCGTATCTATTTGTACTCAATATTAAAAATATATGGCCACCATATACAATCCGGCTCTATTTTGTCTCCAACAAGTCATAAATATAGAGAGCACGACTATTTTCACAAAAAATAAAGACGGAATTAACTACGGTATCTAAACGGTCTCTATAATTTCGTCTCCTCCAAAATAGAAACGAAATAGAGTCGCATTTTTTAAAGACAAAAATAGCCGTCTCCATGTCGTCTCCAATTTCTCTGTTTTATATCCTTATTTTATTCCGTCTCTAAGAAGCGTCTATTATGTCTCTATTTAGAGATGGATACTGTTCAACTCTAAAATTTTATTTCTAACTGTCAGTTCTCCCTTAACACAAACTTTGAGTCGAAATAGAGACGAAATTTATCTGACTCCAAAATTGAGACCAAAATGAAACAAATTAGAGACAAACTCAATTCTAAGAGAATATAGCACCAGTAATCATTCGTCTCTATATAGTCACTGGTGCTTTTGTCTAAATTAGGGAGAAGTGTGAGAGAGTACTTATGTAAATTAAATTGAGGGAATCGATATATATCTACCTATATGAATACAAAATAGAAAAAAATGAAATCAACATAAAATTATAATGAAAAAATTATAAAAACAAAATAAAATTTAAAAAATTTCCTTAAAATTTAGTGGGGTTCAAACCGCCGCCAATCAAAGCATTTAGCAGCGGATTACAAAACCGCCACAAGTAAACCGCCGGCTAAATGTATTATTTAGTGACTGTCATAAAACCACCACAAATTAAAGAACCTCCGTTATTAACATTTTTTTTTTTGTAGTGTTAGAAGTAGAGGGTGTGGCTTTCCTAGACATTGTGAAAGAGATGGCAAAGGTGCAAAATGCAACACAAAGCACAAGCATGACAAAAACAAGAATGAAGCAGTTGAAGAGCAGAAGACTAACAAAGTAACAACAAATAAAACGGATTTCAAAATTACCCCAAAAGTCTAAAGCCTGACGACACTAAATCAACACCAACCGAAGAGCACAATGTAGCCCGAGTGTGAATAGATGTGATAATTGTAGCTTATAAAGATAAATTCAACTAAAGGAATATTGAAATGAAGCAATTTAAACAACAAGCAAAATATGCTGCATCCCCATCAAATAGACACATAAATTCCAAATAAGAACCATGAATAAGCAAAGAATTCGAATAAAAACTTATCTCAGTTCGCTGTCGGAATAAATTGCCGCCACCGGAATTGTCAAAGGGTAGGGTCTGGGTATAAACTCAGTTCGCTGTGAAACTGTCGCTGCTTTGTTTGTGTTGTTTAAAGGAGGGAAGACCGAGGGTGGAAAAATTAGGTGAATGGGAGAGACGGGAAATAGAAGAAGAAGAAGAAGAAGAAGAAGATGAAAGAAGAAACTGAGGTGGGGAAAGGGTTGTTAGTGTAGGAAATTTGTCCGAGAGGTGGTGGTGGGTTAAGCCTGTTGTGTGCGTGAGGGAGGGAAGAAAGGAAGAAAGAAGGAGAAGGGTAAGATGGTGGTGGTGGTGGCGGACGGAGGATGACTGGAGGTGTTGGTAAGGTTGCTACTGCCGAAGGAATGTGGGGGAGTTGCGAGGGAGAAAGGTTTTAGAGTTAGGGATTTGAAAATTTGGGGAAGAATGGGTTTTGGATAGAGCAGTAAACGGATCCAGACCCTCGTGTACCCCAGATCAGACCCGTACCTTTATAGTTAAACTTGGACTCTATGTCTTTCTTTTCTTCTTTATCTACGCTATTTTGATCGAACGACTCATTCATGGAACCAACCATTCATCCAAGCGGTCGTCCAGCCAGTTATCGAAGCAGTCATTCTCCCGTTCTTCTGGCTCTTCATCTAATCGGACATCCAATTGGCCTATCCGCTCCCTTAGAAAGACTTAGGGCGCCCCACAGCAAGCGGCCCTTATTTACAACTACGGACCAATCCAGAACCAAGGAATAAGGGTCCTTACCGAAGAGAGAGCAGAAGCTAACGCCGGCCCTACCCCTGATATTGTTAGCTTCATAATTGGAAAAACGAGCACCGTGGAAATACATGCCGCTCAGCCAAAGAATTCTCTTTGAATAAGATCTCAATTCCAGCGTAGACCCGGACCCATACCCTCCAGAGTATAAAATTCTGGACCTAGACCCGATCCTCTAGGGTCCAGGGTAGGGTCTGAGTATGCCCGTACCTGTATGATAATTTTTTTATTTTTTTTCCCTATTAAACAAAAATATATAAAATAATGTATAATCCTAAAATAAAAATTTTAACATGATTAACATAATCTCCTCAACATTTCTTTCAACAAATACAATCATAACATATACATAAATGAATAGGGATATAGACCCTTTAACTATATTAATTTCAGTCTGTAATCCAAATTCTTGGACAACCTCTGAGCAAAGAGTATATTTAATAATACGGTGTCGCCTAATAGATAAGTCAAATAGTATTATATAAGACAGAGAACGACAAAGAAAAATAAAGAAAAAGATTGTCCTTTTTGTCATTATACATATTTTAAGCAATTCTATGAAATAAAAAATAAGGCACAAATATTACTATCATAAATTACTTTTACGCGGAATGAAAGAATATATTTTTATATTTAGTAAAAATAAATTATTTGTGAAATAGCATTTGACATAAAGTTGAAAATAAATAAATAAATAATTTGAAAGATGTTAGTTGGGCCAAATCTATCAACTAAAGAGACTATTTATGACTGAAAAGCAGAAAAAGAAGAGAAAAGGACTAAAAAGGAGAAAAAAAAAAAGAGAAAATGACTGAAAATGAGAAAAAGAAGAGAAAATGATTGAAAAGAAAAAAAAGAGAAAATGACTGAAAAGAAAAAGAAGAGAAAATGAGAAAAAAAAAAGTTTCCTGGCAAGCTAAACAAGAATTGAGATTACCTCCTTAACCACTAGACCAAACCTCCCTATGTATATTTATTACCCTCTATTTAATATAATACATATAATATATATTATTATTTTATTAATACGGGTCTAGGCATCACCACACCCTACCCAGACCCATATAGCAATATAAATAAAGACACGAGTACGGGTCCGCGGGTATAAAATTTAAACCTTACCCGCTAAAAATGGGTACAGACCTTCGTGGGTACGGGTAAGACCGCCCCGTTTACAACCCTAGTTTTGGGGATAACATTTGGGAAGAAGACTGTTGAATTAGGCTGAAAATTGGGTCGACCCACGACCAACCCGACCCAGAACCGTTTAAAATTCCCTAACCTGCATTGAACTCAACTTAGTGGATCGGATAGTGAGACTTTTCAGATCCGAAAACCTTCTAGAAAAGGGTTTTTTTGGCTCATGATGCTTTCAGGTTCCAAATAAACCTTGTTTTTTGTTAGAAATTGCTAATTTCGTCTGTTTTCGTTAGTTCTTTCAATTTTTTTTGCCTACACACAAATATAAAGCTCATTAAATGTATTTTGGGGATATTAATAACTCTCCTACTCATCTTTATGACTTAAACAAAAACAAAAGTAACAAGCGAGATGACCTAAAAAGAAAAAAAAATCTAAAGTGAGACATAAAATGGATTAACTTAAACTTAATGTTACAACAACAAAATGCTGAAAGAGATGTTACACTCCCTCTTAGGTTCCGCTGGCACCTCCCTAATCATGAGAATCCAGGGAAGTTTTGGTCCTTTCTTTCCCTTCCGCCGACATCCACTTCATTAAACCTCTTCTTTTCCGGTTCCAAAACGGATTTATCAACGAATTCTTTGGTACACGCGCCTTGCCTTTTAAGTTCTTAGGGCTTTCGGATGGAGTAGACTTGTTTTTCTTCAATGAAAGAGGCACATTATGATTAATATGATCTATGAGAAATAATGTGTCTTATTCTTAGAAGAGGGGTTTGGAGTTATCAAGAATTTAAAAACTACTCCATTCTCTCCAACCCTCATGCTTAATTTCCCTTTGTCCATATTAATTAAAGCTTTAGAAGTATATAAGAAAGGTCATCCTAATGTTAAAGGGAAACCAATATCCTCTTCCATGTCGAGGATCACGAAGTCTACGAAAAACACAAGACCATTAACTTTTACTAAAACGTCTTCTATAACCCCTCTAGGATGTCTTGTACTTTCATCTGCTAAACTTATTGACATTCTAGTAGGTGTCGAGTTTCCTAGGCTTAACGTTCATGCTAGCTCCTAAGTCAGCTAATACTTTATCAAGGGAAAAATTGCCTATCATGTAAGAGAAAGAAAAATTCCCTTCGTTGTTTGATTTTTGTGGTAGCTTTTCCTTGTTGATTAGTATTGCCGAACATTCTTTACCCAAAGTGTATGTCGATGCTTTGTTTAATCTTCTTTTCTTTGAAAGCATCTCCTTTAGATATTTAGCATATTTGTGTACATGTAAAAGCAAATCATAGAGAGGTAAGTTAATTTTCAATTGTTTAAAGATATCTACAAACTTTCTCATATTGTCTTTGCTTTTATCCCGATTAAAGGCCGCCGGATAAGGGATCTTAGGCTTGTAGCTTTAATTTCCGACCCTTATTCATCTTTCCTTAGTCTTCTATGACTTCTTGGGATGTAGAGATATTAAGTGACTTAATCTCTTCTTCTTTAGGTTGTCTCTTGATTCACTACTATTGTCTCCTTTTAGGAACTTATTCCTTGTAGATTACCGAGATAACATTTACACGTTCTCTTGGATTGACCTCTATGTTGCTCGGAAGAGTTCCTTGCAGTCTTTCGGAGACCAACTTTGCGATTTGCTCAATCTGAGTTCCTAAATTCCGAACTGAGGCATCTTGGTTTTACATTCTTACCTCAGTTGCACTCATGAATTTAATATGCATATTTTCAAGATTGGACTTTGATGGTGGATTCGAAGGAGGTGCACTGTAATAGTTGTGTCGTTCCGCGATTCTGGAATCCTGGAGGATTTTGAGGTCTTTGCTGCCCTTGACTGCTCCACGAGAAGTTGGGGTGGTTATGCTATCCAGGATTATAAGTATTGAAATATGGATTATTCCATGGCCTATTCCCTTGAATATAATCTACTTGCACCACAGAAGTATCCATTCTAGAGCACTCATAATTTTGGTGCCCTCCATTACAGAAATCATAGAATATTGCTTGTTGGGGCTCGTTGAAGAAGATATTAAATTTAATTTCTCAAACTTCTTATCAATCATGCCAACCTTGATTCCATAGATGTTAGGTATCCACACTATGTACTCCCGCTATTTTTGTCCTTGGTCTTAGACCCTCCCAAATATAACTATTCAAGGCAATTTGTTCAATTAGGTAATATACTTGTTGGGGAATTTTACTATTTGTAGATCCACCAGCATCCACCAGCGGAAGTGTCTATAAGTAGTCGAGCTCCAAAGCTAACACTGTTTACGAAAGATTGGATTTGGATTCCCAAGTCCAAACCGTGATATGGACACTTCCTAATCAATTCTTTCCAAATTTCTCATGTTTCGTAGAGACTTTCCCCATCGTTTTGGGAGAATGAGAGGATTATATTCCTCAATTTTTTTGCATTACGTCTTGTGGGAAGGTACCTTCCAAGGAATTTTTCCGCCAAACATTCTCAAGTTATGATGGAACCTGGAGGTAAAAATTTGAGCCACGAACTTACCTTATCCATTAGGGAATAGGAATAGGCGAAGTTTTGTTGTATCTTCCAGTGCTCTGTTGATTTTACAAGTATCACAGACCTCCAAGAAATGGGCAATGTGTGCCTTGGGATCTTCTTCTTGTAGCCCATCAAATTGAACATTATTTTGCACCATTTGTATGTTGGGCTTAATCTTAATAATATTGGCGTTCACCACCGGTCTTGTTATGCTTGGTCTCGTCCTAATGATGGATGGCCTAGAATATTTGCCTTGTACATTTCACCATTGGAGGTGGTGGTGGTAGATCCCTTAGGTCCTCTTGCTTCTTCTTATCCACAACTACTAATGTTGTTATGTCCACAGTATTGAAATCGATAAAGCGACAGACTTTCTGCAGCGTTCTCTCAATTTCTGGATCGTACTAAACTAATTCACCCCGTGGGAAATGGGGTATAAACTAGGCAAAAAGAACCTACAATGGAGAAGTCACGAGATCGGTTAGTTTAAGAAAATATAAGAAGAAGAAGAGCCAAGAATCCAAACTACAACCACAACCCAATAGAAATAAAAACAAATAAAAACAAATAAAACAAATAATTAAATTAGTAAATAAATAGCATTCCTAATGTTACCGTCCCCGGTAGCGGCACCAAGAACTTGATGTTGGTTTCTTATCCTAACAAAATTCCACTTTTAGTTAAGTGTACCTATCGGTGTAATATGGCAAGGAAAGTCCACGACTTATTGAACTCTCGGGACAGCCAAACACTAGTACTACATATGTCTCTACTATTTAATTAAATAAACAATTTTTGAAATGAGTTTTTTAAATCTAAGAAACAATTAAAAACAATTAACCAATAAGAAAGCAAATAATGTTTTAAAACAAGTTTGGAAAAAGCGTGTTTAAATGGTAGAACCCCCTAGAATCCTAAGCTAGGTTTATTTAGACAATCATTATAATTAATTATTAAAAGTCATTGGTCGGATCTCACTCTAATGTCGGATAATCCCTATGTCTAGGCGAAGACCCTCATATATAGCTTAACCGTTTAGGAAGAGAAGAGATTATGAATAAATTATAGATTATAGTGATTAATTAATTATCTAAAAATTGAAATTAGTTTGTCTACTCAATTACCAATGTCTATTATTCAATTAATGCCCTAGATTAATCTTCCTTTTCCAATTCTAATTTATCTTGCGAAATTACCAATTACCGGTAAATTAATAAACAATCTCAAGAATTAAATAATCAAAACAAGAAATTTATATAAAAATTAACTAAGTATTCTAAGGTTCATACCCACTCAAACACAAATTAAATTAGCCGCTAAACATGATTCTAAAACACAAATTCATAAATAGAACAAGTTTAGGGAGCTTAGGAAGATAATAAAGACTCCACGGTTTCGGTAAAAAGCCCGAGCTCATCTTCCAAGTCACTCGAAGAAACTTCGGAATTGTACCTGAAATGGGTCTTCTAATCTTCTTATAAAAATATGGAATATTGAACTAAAAAACTAAGCTTTGGAAAATTAACCTGGCTAATGGGGTTTATATAGGAGAAAAATCTCCAAATCCTACTCTAAAATTTCTCTAAATCCTTTCCTAAAAAGATTTAGAATCGAATTACAAATGGGAAACAAAATTGAGTACAAAAAGGAAAAGTTCCAAAAATTGTATTATAGCCCCTGCACGACCTTCTGGATCAGGAAAGTCCAGCTTTTTGAATCCGAAAGCTAATTGGAAAAATTGCTCAAAACACATCAACACTTTCCGAATCCAGATGGTGGATTTTCCAGCAATATTATCTTTATGTTTTCTTCTCCATTTGCCTCGTTTTCTGCTCCAAAGGTCTTTATTTTGACTCATTTTCAATAAATATTCATTCTGAAGGTAACTATAAAAAATAAGAGAAGAAACAGTGCTCAATAAGTTCATTTTATTAAAAATTAAACAAAAAAGCAATAAAAATGATAAAACTTAACGGGGTAAAAATAGACATATCAATCGCCAAGTTAGATGAGATGGAGGTTGTGAAAAGGATGCAAAGAAGGAGGATATACAGGGAATTCCTCGCTCCTCACTAAAATCCTTACTTGAAGAACCTCCGAAATTAGAATTAAAGCTATTGTCCTATCACTTGGAGTATGATTTTGGGGGGAGAAATCAACACCTCCCGGTAGTCATTTCCTCCAAGTTGAGTTGGCAACAGAAAAGAGCTCTATTGAGATTATTGGAGAACTACAAGAAAGCTATCGCATAGAAGATGGCTGATATCGAGGCATTAGTTCATCGTTTTGTAATCACAAGATTCTCTTGGAAGATTTCAAGCCAGTGGTTCAACCCAGAGGAGGTTAAACCCAAACATGCAAGAGGTTGTGAAGAAAGAAGTCATCAAGCTCCTAGATGTTGGAATAATTTATCCCATTTCAGACAGCATCTGAGTGAGTCTTGTACAAGTTGTACCAAAGAAATGAGGTATAAAGGTAGTCTCAAATGAAAAGAATGAACTAATTCCAATAAGGATGATCATCATGGAGGGTGTGCATTGCTTATAGAAAATTAAATGAAGCCACCCGTAAGGACCACTTCCCTTTGTTGTTCATTGATCAGATGTTGGAGCGATTAGCAGGCCACTCTTACTATTGCTTCCTGGACGGATTCTCAGGTTATTTCCAGATTCTTATCTTCCTTGTAGAACAGGAGAAAACCACATTCACCTACTCGTACAATATATTTGCTTATAGGCGTATGCCTTTTGGTTTATGCAATGCTCCTGCTACTTTTCAGCATTATATGATTGCTATGTTTGAGTGTTTGGTGGGGGAAATTATAGAGGTTTTCATGGATGACTTTTCTATTTTTGGGGATTCTTTTGATGTGTGTTTGCTTAATCTGAAAAAGGTTTTGAAAAGATGTGTGGAAACTCACTTGGCTTTGAACTGGGAAAAGTTCCATTCTATGGTCCAGGAAGGGATAGTGTTAGGACACAATTTTTGAACATGGCATTAGGGTAGATAGGGCTAAGATAGAGACTATTGAAAGGTTACCTCTCTCTTCTTCTATGAGGGTGGTGAGAAGTTTTCTGGTGCATGCTGGGTCTTATAGGCATTTTATAAAGGACTTTTCTAAAATTACAAAATCCCTTACTGCAATGCTTGAGAAAGATGTTCCTTTCAGTTTTGATGATGCTTGTTTGCATGCTTTTTCATTGCTTAAAGAAAAGTAAACGAATTCTCCTATCTAAGTTGCTCCAGATCCATTATTCCCTTTTGAATGGATGTGTGACATTAGTGACTTTGCAATAGGTGCTATCTTAGGCTAGAGGAAGGCTAAGTATTTTCAACCCATGTACTATGCAAGAAAGACACTTACAGATGCTCAAGCGAGCTGCACAACCACCAAGAAGGAGTTGCTTGCAATAGTATTTGAGTTTGATAAATTCTATCCTCATATGATATTATCAAAAGTCATAGTTTATAGTGACTATTTTGCTCTTAAGTACTTATTATCTAAGAATGATGCTAAGCCTAAACTGATTAGGGTGGGTAATTTTGTTGCTGGAGTTTGATTTGGAAATAAAGGACAAGAAGGGAGCAGAGAATCTGGCAACCGATCATCTTTCACGATAGGAGAATCCGGGGTTGAATTATTGGTAACTTACCTTGGTTTGTCGATATTGCTAAATATCTTGTTTCCAATGTTGTGCCTGCAGGTACCTCTCAGCAGAAGTTCTTTGCAGAACTAAAGTATTACTTTTGGGAAGACCTTTACCCACTACAACAAAAATAGTCTATAGCAATGTTTTTGTACCAATGTTTTTCTCAAACGTCGTTTAAAAATTAGAAGAGCAATCTAAAACGTCAATTTATATAAACGTTGTATTTGGATCTTATACGACATTTCATAGCAATGTTCGATATATGTCGGAATATCTATTATGACAATTAGGAAGTGTTATCAACGTCTAATTAAATTTTTCCATGAAACCGATTTTTAAGACTCTTGTAGTGACATTTATGCACTTATGTCGTTATAACATTGACACTTCCATATAAACATCACAAAATATAAGTTTATTACGACAAGTTTACCAACATTATTAACAAATGACGTATTTTTTGTTAATATATATGTATATATATGAACTAGAGTACGATTTTTCATAAACCTTTCATTATTTAAATTTAATGCGCATTTTATAGCTCATTATAGAAAAATAAGAAAAGACTTCTGCTTACAGTCAATTATTATCTATGGTTAATTATATCAAAATTATGAGAACTACTCATTCCTCACGAAGTATCACAGCCACAGCTCTGTGTCCGTGGGTATAAGTCTTAATTGCAATTTATAACTATGGTTGTTAATCATGAAAATATGGTATATTTTCAATAGTTTTACTTTATTCTCCCTGTCTCAATAACTGTCCAGAGCTCAAACATTAAGAAAATTTTAATAAGTCTCTTCTTAATACTTAACATCCAATATTTATATCTAACATAAATATATGACACAAATGGCCATCTTGTTACATGACCAAATACATGACCAAATATTAAGGTATAATTAGTAGATTATACAAATGATAATAGTACTAACATCTCTAGAAAAAAAACACAAAACAAAATAAAAAACTTTCTAACATGCTCTTAAAAAACATAAATCGGAACAAACAACCATCCTGCTACATGACCAAACACCGTCCTGCTACATGACCAATACATGACCAAATATTAAGGTATAATTAGTAAATTTTACAAATGATAATATATTGAACATCTCTAGAAAAAAAAAACAAAAACCAAAATAAATACTTTCTTGTATGTTCTTAAGAAACACAAATCAAAACAAACAACCATCTGCTACATTTAACCTTTTGGGCATAACTAAGTAGACCATCAACCTATTTTCCAAGTTTTTGCAAATCAAATCAAACAAAAGCACAAATTCTTATGCCTTCTTAGAGAGTATGCAAGTGTTCTTTGTGTCTCCACAGTACCTCCTTACCCCCTTTATAAAAGCCTACTACGAACTTAATCCTGACGACGTAAAAAGAAAAAAAAAGTCAATAGCAAAGATTGAAAAACTTTGTAAGTAAAAGCTACTATTTTGCAATCAAACAAAAAAAAAAAAAAAATTCTATTTTGAAACAACATTATATATAAACATATTTCTCTCTGTATCACTCCTTAGCATTAAATTAATAAGAATCTAAGTTACTGTCTTGTTGAATGAAGTAGGTTTAAAATTAGTGTACAGTTTTGAATGCTAGAAGAAATATATAAAGATTGATAAAGTAGGAAACAACAAGATCTTAATCACCTACCCACCTGAAAGAGGTAGATAAATATCTAATTTTAACTTGAAGAAAAGGTTTTAAGCAACAAAGATTAACAAAACTATTGTTACTAAAACATACTATCTCCAATTTCAATTTATTAAAAAAAATAGAGGCGAAAAATTGATGCATATCATGCTTCTTTTATATTATATATGAGGTATGTAGTTTACAACATTCTATGAATATAAGAACGAGTAATAAAGAATTTGTAAATCTCTCGACTATGAATAGAAAAATTATTCTTCCTAATTAATCTGTTCATCACACTACTTGCATATGAGAAAATTATCTACACACTTTAGAAACTCATAATATTAATCTTTGTATTAATCTTTGTGGATGATATGATAATTAATGTCAAACAACATCAAGATTACTATAAAATAATTCAAGATACATATGGTTTCTTAATATCAAAGTACATTAGCAAACAAAGAGTTAACATAAAAAAGAAAAAACTAAATAATATGAGCATTGAAAAGTTCAGCCATAAATTAAATTTACCTCTTTAATCTCCCGGTTGGTTGTGCTCTTTAATCAAGAAGTCAAACACTTGGTAATATATTATTAGTGTAGCTCATTGACTCTAAATTAGAGAAACAAGAGATCAAGACATTAGAATAATTTTTTTCCCATTAATGAATCAAAGCCCAACCTATAATAATACAAGCCTAAGTTTTGGTGGTCTTAACTTTAACTAAGCACTCGCAAAAGCATAAGTTCTAGTGGTATTAACTTATATTAAACCATACAGAATATCAACTTACCATTCCTTGTCAGATGAATGGCTGCGTTCTTCATTCTTTTCTAAGTCAACATGTCGACCATCTATATCATTTCTAACCCAAATAACTTCTTATATTCTTGAACTACGCTCTCCTATGATCTCAAATTATCAAACTGATGCAAATGATTTGATTCAACCGATAATTCATCACCTTAGCTCATAAGTATCTCGAGGCTTAATTCTAATGACAATATGCCAATTAGGCTGCAATATATCCTGAACATAAAACACTTATTCCACTTGTGATGCAAAAACAAAGGGCTCATCAGTTAATTTCGAACCCGTATGAACTAACTTCGACAAATTGACATGAGTATATCCAAACGGGTCTTTTTTTACTCCTTTTCCTCGCTCCACATCTACCCAATCACATTTGAATAACACAACTTTGAACCTGTCATAATAATTCAATTCAATTATATCTTTCAATACAACTTTTGACCTAGATGTTTTAGTCTTGATAATAACACTACGATTTTGAGTTTTTGTCCTTTCTTCTGTTTCTTTGGTATCGAATCTAACCCCTTGATGATATATCCTTTAAATCTTCATACCAGCTCGAATCGTTTGTACCACTTTGTATATCCTTCTTTGTACCACATCATAATTTGATATATTTTATTAATAAAACATATTAAATAAAAGATAAACCTTAACGAAAAGGAATAAACTCTAAGAGAAAAATATATTATAAAAGGAAAGTGGTACACAGAGTGTACACAAAGTGGTACAAACAATTCTGCACCAATTCTTGTTATAATATTTTAAATTATTTATATAAGGGTCTACCTAGATTAAATTTAAAAGGGAAAAAAGTTGAGATTTTTTACTTGATTTTTGTAAATGATAAAAGGTAATTTTTCTGTGTAAAAAAAATTGTGGATTAAAAAAACAAATTGTTTTCTTCCTTAATCCAATTCAGATGGGCACTAACTCTCCCAATCATAAAGTCTTCTTTTATATGACCATGTGGTAACTCAATTGGTTAGAATCACCCTTTATCATGCGATACGTCATAGGTACGATTCATACTCTGTCCTCCAATGTATCAAGAAAAAAAATGAAAGCCTTATTTTACTATTATATTTTATTTGAACCTTTAAATCATATTCTTATGATTTTAATGAGTGGATTAAAGATGTTTGTATGATATTAAAAATAAAAAAAACTTATATGAAAAGAAAAAAGAGAGCATTATTTTTGGTCATTCACGGTGATGGATCATGGGTTTTTTTTTTTTGGTTGCTAATTACTGATCATGTTCTTTCATTTTTGTTATTTTTAAAAATTTTCTAGTGATAACTTTGAGCCGAGCAACCCTAGTAAAAATTTTCATCTCCCTCCAAATTTCTTTTTCATTTATTTTAGAATTCCTTCCAAAATATCAAAACCGAAAAGTTAGGTAATAACTTGTAAATTTATATCTCAATTAAATCTTTCCTGTTTATACTTTTAACCTAAGTATCTCTCTTTCTTTCTCTATATCTCTCACAAGAACTCACGATTATACTTTTACTCTTAGTCTCTCTTCCCTTCTTTATATTTCTACAAGAACTCACAAGAAGACCGCTCTAAACTTTGGCGATTTCATTCAATGCTAAGTCATGCTTTTATCAATCAACTTGCACGTAAGTAATATAATAAAATTTTATTTTATTTTTTTATCTTATTAATAATTTATGTTCTTTGTGCAATCAGAATATTAATATTAATTTACTAGAAATCTTTACGTTTTATAGATTGATAATTGAATGTTATTTTGATATAAAAATAAATCTTTCATTCTGTTTATAGGTTTTTATCAAAGTTTTTAGTTCAGTTGGTATGTTTAGTTCAATTTTGTTGTCTATTGGGCAAAATTTTTTTGCATGATTCACTACCGTTAACAAGTTGATTTTAATTTTAATTTTATTTATTTGGTGTAAACATATCAATATTAACACTGGTATTGTTTTTTTTTTTTGAAAGGAATATTGTACTACTGATAATGGTAGAAGAAGCATGAGGCAATATTTGTAAATTTTTTCTTAACCAAAGCCACAAGTTTTTTTTTTTGAATAAAGAATAAGAATATACAACAAGTAATCTAGAGCAATTCCATGTCCCAATTCCATAAATGTAAGTAATGGAAGATACCTCTCTTTTACCCAAACACAGTTTCAGGAAATTTGTTTCCTTTTTCGTGAAAATTCACACCATTCCTTACTACTTCACTACCAGAACTGCTTCAATTTTCCAAACGTAGGGGCTTGAACTCCCAAGAAATGAACCACTTTTCCATCCTCCTTGTTGTAAACTTGACACATATGAAATAATATCCACAATGGCATATCATCTTTCTTGTAATTCAACATGGTAATCTATATAGCCTTCTCATCTCGAATTGCTTCTCGAATTTCCATTACTGATCTTCTATTAGTCTTGGACCCTTGAAACATCCTTCCATTCTTTCTAATCACCTCATCCCTAGAATAACTAATTACTTTCAATTATTCGCATGAAACCATATACAATTGAATGCCTAGAAATGCAAGGATCAGTTATGATGAAATTATCCCCGAATTCATTAGTGCTTCTCTAACCCAAGCAGAGTAAATACATATCATTTAGATGACATCCTTTTTTTAAAAAAAAATAAAAAATCAATATATGCTATAGAACCCATTCAATTAACTCGTTAGATTTTATAATTAATACAAACTGTGCTAAATCTTATTTCAATTAGGTATATAAATGCGTGAGCCTTGATAACGTAAAATATTTTTAACAGGACCCAATCCAAAACATCCTTCACTATTTATTTGTCTAATTATTTATTTATTTTTTCTTTTTAATTATTTATAGTATTTAAACATTATTTTATTAAATCCTATTTTTTCCCTTTAGAATGTTGAAACGTATTTAGAAGTAAAAACAAAAACAAAGTTCACTTTCTTCTTTGCTTGCTCAAAAGAAAAGGAGTGTAGTGGATAATGATACTTTTATGATGGTCAAGAGTTAAGCAGATCACCTCAATTTAATAATTTTCCAAATGAATGTGCACAAAGTAGTAGATCTTCTCATGTTCAACTACAAACTCTTGAAAGTGCTCACCACTCCAATGATAATTTGAATAGTGATTCTAATTCTGAGCATAAGTATTTCTTATTTTTCTTATGTATATAAATATAATAGTTTCATATTTTAGTTATAACCATTTTTTTACTATATAGTGAGTATTGATTTACCAAGAAACACTCTAGGACCCACAAGACTTCCTTATATTTGGAATCGAGGTCCTGGAAAAGAGCTGTCAGAACAATTCAATATTTATAACCAATGTGTTGACGATGGTGAACTCGAAAAGTTCTGTGGTACTATAGCAAGAAGTCATGATTCGATACCTCTTGAATATGATGATTGGAGAAAGGTGCCTTCAGAAATCAAAAAAGAAATTTGGAAAGTTGTCAACACTACAAAAACAACAGCAATTAACCGACGGACGTTACCGACAACCAAATACACTATCGTAATCATAGATGGATACATGAATGTCGTGGGTGTTAGCAATTTTAGACCAAAATATGGAGGGAAATTGGGCGCTAAAAAGTGACGGCTTGTTACCAACAGCGTTAACCGTCGGTTATGTATAATATCGACGGATTTGGAAACAGAATATTATGCCTCGGTACCTGAAATAATTCATCGACACAGTCAATGATTGCCTTTTATGTTGTCGGCTATAAATTTGATTTTACTACAATGTTATTGACAGAGTTTCCGTCGGTAACTATTGAAAATTACTACAACAACTCCTGCCATCGGAACTCCGTTGGTAATAAATTAGTAGATGTACAAAATCGGGCAAACCCTTTTCTTCTTTCCCAAATCATTTCTCCACAAAGCCGAGAAAGTTTTTCCTCCTACCCCTCCCGCCATCTCACTGACGGACTCCCTACCGCCGAAGATATCTTAAGCTGACACCCGCTGATGTGAACCGGTTAGACATGCAAGAACAACAGGGAGTTGTGACAAGAGCGAAGGCAAAACAACTAAAGAGTCACAAGGATCAAATTGAGCAAGAGAAGTTTCAAGGCTTAAATTTTGATGTCCAAGACTTTATGGGGATTAAATTTTGATGTCCAAGACTTTATGGGGCAATATCCTAATTTTTGAATAAGTTAGAAATTGAAAATTTACCTTGGTAGATGGTTGGAATCCCTTTTGCCCAAGCTGAAAAATTGCCTCCTATTTTTGGCAATGTGTTGACTAGTGCTCTAGAATAGTCCAAATGCAATTAAAACACCTCTATTGTCTTATCAAGTGTATGTATAGGTTATATCTATCCTTTGGGCTGAAAATATGAGAGGGAAAAATTTCTATTTTCTCCCTCAAGTCCCTATAAATATGTAGTCTTCCATTTTGAATAAGTAATCAAGAAATTTTTCAAGAGAAAGGTTCTTCTCTTAGTATTCTTAGTTCTTAGCTTAGTTTTTCTATCTTCTTCAAGGGTGAACTTCCTTGAAAGAAAAAATCACTTTGAAGACTTGTTGAAAGTTCGAAGAGCTTCAAGGTTGATCATAAAAAAAAATTCCTTCATACTAGTTACTACACTCTTGTAGAAAACTAATCTTGAGGTCGTCTTCTTTTTTCATTGAGGTCTAAGGTTCAAAATACCTTAGGTTGCTTGAACTTTGAAGAAAAGATTTTGTTTAAACCTTCTTGAGGTCTTGGATTTGATATATCCAAGGTTGCTTGAAGTTTAACATTTTCAAGTCCTTTCAAAGGCACTTTTTTTTACTTATTACACTTGTTTTGTTTGTTCTCTCCCTCACTTCTTGGACAAAATTTTATGCTCTTGAAGATCATTCCACATAATTTGGTATCAGAGCCACCTTCAAGTAAGTGTTTTTGAGATATCTTACATATAAAAAAAAAATAAATAAATAAATAAAGAGAAAAGAGACAAGATTGCTGGAAAATGGCATTACAAAAATAGAATGCTTGAAAGACCTGGAATATGACTTGAACTTTGCAATATTTTTACATAGAGTTATAATACATTGACCTGGGAAACAAATAAAACAAGTTTCATCTAATTTGGACTTCATTTGATATCTGAAAATAGTCAAAACTTGAAGGTGTACCAGGCTTTTGCGCAGACAAAAAAGTACTGAAATGATTTGAGCATATCTTCCTTTTTACTAATCCTTTTTCTTTGATTCTTGAGCCTAAAAGAATTTTGAGTGAGGATTCTTTCTATACAAACCTCATTCAATTTAGACTTGTGGTTAAATACCAATTGTCCAAACAAGCCGAGTATGTCATCTACTCTGCTTGCTGGAAACTTTTGTTGTGTACTCTTTTGTATTCTTGAAGTGTCCTAGCTTTGTGTTTGTATTTGTGGTCGAATTTCTTTCTTTTTTCAGTACTTATTTCTTCATTTGGTCAATCTACCATTATTGACTCAAATGCTCTTGGAAATGTTGTTGAACTTCCTTAAAATGAATGGATGACTCAATATCATTTTCCTTGCTTCTCATATTTCTCAACTAGTTTTTGTTTGTGATTTTTTTTATTTTGGTTGTTTTAAACTTGAGTAGTGGTGTTAAATCTTTGTTAAGAACTCATAGAACTCTTTGAGACTTGAACCTTTAGAAAAAGGCAAGATTTGTGAGAATATCCTCAAAAAGGCCAAAGAGAGTTAAACAAGAGAGTTTTGTGAGGTAAACACTACCAAGATGTCAACCCAAGCTCAAGCACCAACTCCTTTTGGAGAAGAGTCTAGCAACTCCCAACATGATGACCCTTTGAGGCTCATAATGCAAGAGTTACAATCCCTAAGAGATGAGATGAGGGATATTAGAAGGGATGTCACTAATCTCTCTAATCAACAAAGGGAGGTTAGTCCTCATAGTAGTCTCAATGTTACTACCCCAAGGAGCAATGGACCACTCAATTGCTCTAGGACAACCGAGTTCCACCAACCTCCACATTTTGATGAAGAACTTCATCCACCTCCTTACGGTGGTAGAAGAGGCGGTTTTGGAGGAAGAGGCATGCTAGACACTTTGAAGAAGTTCAAAGGCCACAAGCTAGGCATGGAGAGCCATTATATGATGATCATGAACATGTTCCATTTGTTGCAAATCGTGGAAGAGACCAACGTGACCAAACCTTGGACCGAATGAAGTGGAAGCTCCCTAGTTTTGAGGTTGAGAATGACCCTAACATTTTCTTAGATTGGGAGAAGCAAGTAGAAAACATGTTTATGTTGAAAAATTGTAATGAGTTCTTAAAAGCTAGACTTGTAATAGCCGAATTTTCCGGCTATGCTTTACATTGGTGGGAAAGGGTAGTAAACCAAAGAGTTAGAAGTGGTAGACCACCGGTTGATACTTGGAGAGAGTTAAAAGCTTTGATGAGAAAAAGATTTGTGCCCGAGCACTACTATAGAGAGCTTCATTATAAGCTCATGACTTTAAAACAAGGTGCAAAAAGTGTAGAAGAGTATAGACAAGAGCTTGAGCTCTATATCTTGAGGTTGAACTTGGAAGAAGACAAGGATGCTTCAATGGCTAGGTTCCTTAGTGGTCTGAAGGGAGATAGCCAACCAACTTGAGTTGTATCCACATACAACTTATGAAGACATGTGCCACCTTGCCAACAAGATCGAATCACAAAGGAAAAGAAGTGGGATGATACGATCCTCATTTCCCAACCAAAGACAAGTTGCAACAACAAAACCACCTACTTCCAACTTCAAGCCATGGCCAAAAAAGGAGGAGGCTCCTAGAGGTACTTTCCAACCTCCAACCAAACCAAAGATGGAAGAGAGAGGTAAAATTATTTCTAACCCTCCAAAGTGCTTTAAATGTAATGGTATAGGACATTATGCAAGTAGTTGTCCGACAAAGAGAGCTTTGATCTTTAGGGAGGATTTGAATGGTTGGATTGAGAAGGAGGAGGATGAAAGTAGCGAATGTGTTGAGGGTGAAGAAAATGGTGAGGATGACGAACATGTTGATTTGAATCCTTTAGGAAGTGATGACGATGTCTTGAGCTTAGTTACCATAAGAGCACTAAGCGCTCAAACTTTTGATGATAACATGATTGAACAAAGAGAAAACATCTTCCACTCTAAATGTAAAGTTGAGGGAAGGATTGCCAACCTTATCATTGATAGTGGTAGTTGTGTAAATGTGGCTAGTGCTTATCTTGTTGAGAAGTTGAAACTACCTACTACAAAACATGATAAACCCTACAAACTCCATTGGCTAAATGATAATGGAGAAATTAAAGTGTTGAGACAAGTAATGGTACCAATAGAAATGGGAGCTTACAAAGATGAGATATTATGTGATGTGGTGCCCATGCAAGCATGCCATCTTCTCTTGGGAAGACCTTGGCAATTCGATAGAAAGTCCCTCCACAATGGGGAGAAGAATACTTATTCTTTTGTGAAGGATGGAAGAACATTCACTATGAATCCTCTTACACCTCAACAAGTGAGAGATGAACAAAAAAAGATGAGGGAGAAAGAGAGTGCCGAAAGTGAGCTCAAAAGGAAAAAAATTGGGGAGGGAAAGAGAGTTGAGGAAAAAGAAAAGAGTGATGAAAAACAAGAGTGAAAAGAAAAAGAGTGACAAAAAAAAAAGAGAGTGAGATGAAAGAAAAGAATTGTTTCTTTGCAAAACCTAGTGAGGTGATTGAAGCAGTTGAAAGAAAAGAAGTGGTATTGCTCTTGTATTGTAGGGAATCTTTTACTTCATCTAAAGAACATTCACCCTCTTTTTCAAGTGAAATTTTGCAAGTTATTGAAGATTACAAAGACGTATTTCTAGATGAGATGTCCGGAGGTCTTCCACCAATTAGAGGAATTGAACACCAAATCGATTTTGTCCCCGGGGCGGTCTTGCCAAACCGACCGGCCTATAGGAGTTCACCGGAAGAGACTAAGGAGCTAAAAAGGCAAGTTGAGGATCTAATTTCAAAAGGGTATGTGCATGAGTCCATGAGTCCTTGTGCGGTTCCGGTTTTGCTTGTTCCAAAAAAAGATGGTACATGGAGAATGTGTATAGATTGTAGAGCCATAAACAACATTACTATTAAGTATACGTATCCCATACCTAGACTTGATGATTTACTTGATGAGTTGCATGGTTCTAATCTTTTCTCTAAAATTGACTTGAAATCCGGATACCATCAAATTAGGATGAGAGAAGGGGATGAGTGGAAAACCGCTTTTAAGACTAACTTTGGTTTGTATGAATGGATGGTTATGCCCTTTGGATTAACTAATGCTCCTAGTACATTTATGAGATTAATGAATCATGTGTTGAGGAATTTTATTGGGAAATTTGTTGTTGTATACTTTGATGATATTTTGGTCTATAGCAAGACATATGAAATACATGTTGAACATCTTAGGGAAGTACTAAATGTCTTGAGAATTGAAAAACTTTTTGCTAACCTTGACAAATGTGAGTTTTGTTTGGAGAAAGTTACATTTCTAGGTTATGTGGTAAGCTCACAAGGACTTCAAGTAGATGAAGGTAAGGTCCAAGCAATTAAGGAATAGCCAACACCAAGAAACGCATCAGAAGTGAGAAGTTTCCATGGCCTAGCAAGTTTCTATAGGCGGTTCATAAAAAATTTCAGCACACTTGCTAGCCCTTTGACCGATGTGATCAAGAAAACCGAAGGATTTAAGTGGGAAACAAAACAAGAACAAGCATTTCAATTGTTGAAGGAAAAATTGTCTAGTGCACCCCTTTTGTCACTACCAAACTTTGAGAAAACTTTTGAGGTGGAGTGTGATGCATCCGGCATTGGTATAGGTGGTGTACTTATGCAAGATGGAAAGCCCTTAGCCTATTTTAGTGAAAAACTTAATGGTGCAGCCGTGAGGTACTCAACTTATGACAGGGAGCTTTATGCTTTAATAAGAACATTAAAGCATTGGCAACACTACCTATGGCCAAAGGAGTTTGTTGTGTACACCGATCATGAGGCTTTGAAGTTTCTCAAGGGCCAACATCAACTCAATAAGAGACATGCAAGATGGATGGAGTTCATTGAAACATTTCCATATGTCATCCATTACAAGAAAGGTAAGGAGAATGTGGTGGCCGATGCTCTATCTAGAAGGTATACTCTCTTATCCACCCTTCAAACAAAAATTTTGGGTTTTGAAATGCTTAAAGAAATGTATTCTAGTGATTATTACTTTAAGGAAATTTTTGAGAAATACTTGTTAGCACCTTTTGGAAAATATTTTTTGCATGAAGGATTCCTTTATTGTGAAGGTAGATTGTGCATACCATCTTGTTCTACTATGATTCTACTTGTCAAAGAAGCACATTGTGGGGGTTTAATGGGACATTTTGGTGTCACTAAAACCTATGAAATTCTTCATGAACATTTTTTTTGGCCACATTTAAAAAGAGATGTAGAAAGATTTGTAGGAAGTTGTATTGAATGCAAGAAAGCTAAATCTAGAACTCTTCCACATGGACTTTACACACCATTAGAAGTTCCTAAAGAACCTTGGGTTGATATTTCTATGGATTTTATTCTTGGTTTACCTAGGACCTCTAGAGGTATGGATTCTATTTTTGTTGTTGTGGATAGGTTCTCTAAAATGGCACACTTTATTCCTTGTAGGAAATCTGATGATGCTAGTCATGTAGCTAGCTTGTTCTTTACTTGGATAGTTAGATTCCATGGAATTCCAAGGTCAATTGTGTCGGATAGGGATACCAAATTCTTGAGCCATTTTTGGAGAGTTCTTTGGAAGAAGCTTGGTACTAACTTGCTTTATTCTACAGCTTGCCATCCACAAACGGATGGACAAACCGAGGTGGTAAATAGAACAATTGGCCAACTTCTAAGGGTTATTTTGAAGAAGAAATTGAGGCAATGGGAGGAGTGTTTGCCACACATTGAATTTGCTTATAATAGGGCACCTCACTCTACTACTTCTCATTCTCCATTTCAAGTGTTTATGGTTTTAACCCTCTAACTCCCTTTAATTTGGTTCCTTTGCCTATAGATCAAGCATTAAGCAAGGATGCAAGCAAGAAGGCTGATTTTTTGAAAGCAATTCACGCAAAGGTCCATGGAGTCATTGTCAACTCCAACAAAAAGCTTGTAGAGAAAAGAAATGTGGGAAGAAGAAAAGTGGTATTCAAACCCGGTGATTGGGTTTGGGTGCATTTTAGAAAGGAAAGATTTCCCCAACAAAGAAAGTCTAAGCTTGATGATAGGGGAGATGGGCCATTTCAAATCCTTGAGAAAATTAATGACCATGCCTATAAAGTTGATCTTCCGGGACATTATAATGTTAGTGCCACTTTTAATGTTTCCGATCTCTCTTTATTTGATATAGGTGATGGAGATTCGAGGACGAATCCTTTTCAAGAGGGGGAGGATGATGTGAACCGGTTAGACATGCAAGAACAACAAGGAGTTGTGACAAGAGCGAAGGCAAAACAACTAAAGAGTCACAAGGATGAAATTGAGCAAGAGAAGTTTCAAGGCTTAAATTTTGATGTCCAAGACTTTATGGGGATTAAATTTTGATGTCCAAGACTTTATGGGGCAATATCCTAATATTGAATAATTTAGAAATTGAAAATTTACCTTGGTAGATGGTTGGAATCCCTTTTGCCCAAGCTGAAAAATTGCCTCCTATTTTTGGCAATGTGTTGACTAGTGCTCTAGAATAGTCCAAATGCAATTAAAACACCTCTATTGTCTTATCAAGTGTATGTATAGGTTATATCTATCCTTTGGGCTGAAAATATGAGAGGGAAAAATTCCTATTTTCTCTCTCAAGTCTCTATAAATATGTAGTCTTCCATTTTGAATAAGTAATCAAGAAAATTTCAAGACAAAGGTTCTTCTCTTAGTATTCTTAGTTCTTAGCTTAGTTTTTCTATCTTCTTCAAGGGTGAACTTCCTTGAAATAAAAAATCACTTTGAAGACTTGTTGAAAGTTCCAAGAGCTTCAAGGTTGATCATAAAAAAAAATTCCTTCATACTAGTTACTACACTCTTGTAGAAAACTAGTCTTGAGGTCTTCTTCTTGTTTCATTGAGGTCTAAGGTTCAAAATACCTTAGGTTGCTTGAACTTTGAAGAAAAGATTTTTTTTAAACCTTCTTGAGGTCTTGGATTTGATATATCCAAGGTTGCTTGAAGTTTAACATTTTCAAGTCCTTTCAAAGGCACTTTCTTCTACTTATTACACTTGTTTTGTTTGTTCTCTCCCTCACTTCTTGGACAAAATTTTATGCTCTTGAAGATCATTCCACATCACCCGCCGTCGCCAGTAATGCTTTCTCTCTCTGTTTCTCTCTCTCTCTCTCTCTGTCTGTCTGTCTCTCTCTCTTTCTCTCTCTCTCTCTCTCTCTCTCTCTCTATTTTATAGAAACAGAAAATGGCCCTTCTTCTTTGTCTTCTTTAATTTATTCTTCTTCTCTTTTGTCTCAAGAGATTTGCAAAGTTTACCGCTGCCGCCACTACTGATTGCCAGGATTGTAAAGGTGAGGGGTTTTAATTTTTAATTTTTTTTGTTTTTTCAGCTTTCTATTTTCTAATTTTTTAGTTTTAAAAAGTGTTGGTTTGAGGATTGCATTGTCTTTGAATGTGTTTCATATGCTTCTTCTTAATTGTACAGTTTGTAAACTATATATGGTGCTTGTTTTGCTTGTTAATTTTCCTTTTTTTCTATTTACTTCACTGTTTGTTGTTGATGCCATTGCTGTTGTTGTTTGATGCGAACTAAATGTTGTTATATATATATATATATAGTAGGTTATAAATAATTAAATTTTCAAATAAATATAGCATGATAATGACTCAAAAATTGCTTTTAACCTAAAAAATCAATTAAAAAGAAGCTCGTAGACTGCCCGTGATCCCTAAATTATTTCCCTAACTTTAGCCAATAATGATAGGGATAGCATCCCTAAATTTTTTCCCCAAACGCTGTTAAATTATTTAACTTCACTTGGAGAAATTGGCTTTTTTGGTCTCCAATCCATCATTTCTATTTTTCTTTTAAATTCATCAGTAATGGAGATGTATAAATTGATTTCGAAATCTTGAGACGATATACATGGGTTTAGGGTAATAATTATAACATGATAAATTTCATTTTATTTTCTTTTTATGGAAATCTATATTAAACAGTTGAGCAATTAGTAAAGAATATGTCATAGAAGAGATGCTCTATATTATAAACTAAAATATCTTAGATTTTGTTGAAAACTATTCCTTTCTTTTTTGTTTAAATTATTGAAAAAGGAAAGTGCTTTTCAAAAGAATAAGTTAACATTTAGTACTCCCTCTATCTAAACTTGACATTCTATTTTACTTGGTGAAAATTTGAATGTCAAAGTTTCTTCTTCTTCTTCTTCTTCTTCTTCTTCTTCTTCTTCTTCTTCTTCTTCTTCTTCTTCTTCTTATTATTATTATTATTATTATTATTATTATTATTATTATTATTGTTGTTGTTGTTGTTGTTGTTGTTGTTGTTGTTGTTGTTGTTGTTGTTGTTGTTGTTGTTGTTGTTGTTGTTGTTGTTGTTGTTGTTGTTGTTGTTGTTGTTGTTGTTGTTACTATTATTATTCTCTCTATTTCAATATTAAACACTTGTAGTTTTTTACCAAGCTTTTTTTGTTTTTTCTCATGGATTTGAGTGAGTTTTAATAATACGAATTTTGAACTTTCTTAGCATATTGTCATTGGTGGCTTCATGAAGATTTAAATTTTGTTCTTTTAGTTTTTGAATTATTGCCTAAAATAGTGTTTAGTTATGGTGATTAAGTAATTTTAGTGTTTAATATTATTTTCTTTTTCCATTATAGTTTTGCTAGTGAGGATTTCAATAACATATTGTCCATTATATACACATTAGAGGTATGTATTTAATTAGTTTAAACTTTGTTTTACGTGGGAGCCCTGACTCTTAATTATTTGTTTGATGTGTGTTTCTTGCTTGTTTGAGTGGCCTGTGTGCCTGGAAAACGTCCATAATACAGACGGATGCCAAAATTTTTCTAAATTTATAAAAAACTTAAATGTTGTCTTATCTTTCATTCCTAAGTTCAAGATAAAAATTTTGCTAAGAGAACAATTCTTTTAGCTTATTTGTTCGTCATAAGCTTCTATCCACCACTTATTTATTTAATTCTTACTATGGATCTCATTCTAGGGTGATATCAAACTGAATACGACTGCTTCTGAAGAAAATAAATCTTAATTTTGCTTCACTATGGGGATCTTGTGGGATGTAATTTGTATTGCTTCTTATGATTGTAAGCATAGGATTTACACAATTCTTTAAATTGGCCTTAAGTTTTTGTTGCAACCAGCTCTCTGTTCTATGCTACATCTTTCAACTATTTTAGTTATTTCACAACTTAGGAAGAATAGTTTTAAACTAAAAAATACTAAAGTTTTGCATTTTTTCCAAGCTTTATGGGGGAGCCCTGGCTCTTAAATTTTTGTTTAGTTGTGTTCGTTTATTGATTGAGTGGTATGTGTGCTTGGAAAATGTTCGTAATACAGAGGAAACTCTGCCAAAATTTTTTCAATTTTATGAAAAACTTAGCATTTTTAGTAATGACTTAACGTTAAATTTTAAGTGAAACCAGACGTTGAAACTTTTTAAATCTTTTAAGGGAAACTTTGTTAAGATTATAAATCCTAAACCCTAAAACCCTAAACCCACCCTAAACCATAAACCTTAAACCCTGAAACTCTAAACCCTAAACCCTAAAACCCTAAACCGTAAACCCTAAACCGTAAACCCTAAACCCTAAAACCCTAAACCCTGTAACTTAAAACTGAAACCCTAAACCTTATAACCCTTATTTATAAATATTATAAATGATTAGAAGTTATATCTCCTTGTTAAGACTATAAGTTTATATAAGATTTTTAAGTACATCTAAAATTAAACTTTATAATCGTAACTTAGAAGTTATGGAACGAACAATTCTTTCTCCTAATCATTCTTAGAATCTATGGAAAATATACCAGATCGTAGTTGGATGTACAGAGAATGACTCGTGCCTGGTGGTAAGGGTCTTACAAGTGAATTCATTAATGGGGTTAATAGTTTCATTTCACATTGTCTTAAAACGAAGAATGGAAGTAAAAAAGAGATGAGATGTCCGCGTGCAAAGTGTAAAAATAAGAAATTTATGGAAGTGGATGGTGTGAAGGATCATCTTTTGCAGTGGGGTTTTGTGCCTTGTTATCATAATTGGATAGGTCATGGTAAAAAAATATGGCCACATGATGAGGGACGTATTCTTGCGAAATGTTCTAGTACAATCCGGTCAAATGTTGGGTTAGAAAGTATACGAAGAATGCCGGAGGAAATGAATTCTTATTGTAAGATGATAATTGATGCAGCCAGTCCAAACTTTATCCCTCATGAAGAAACTAATCATGAAGAACTACCTTATCATATGGCAAAAAAGTTTTTTGACATGTTAAAAGTAGTAGAGACATCATTGGTTGAAGGTGATGACATATATTTAGTGTTATTACTTGTGCGGAGTTGTTGTACGTTAAGTCTGAGAATCAATGAACTCAAAAGTCATATGATGATGTTTCTGCATTCATAAAGAAGTATTTTCCACCAGGAAATAATATGGTCAAAGATTGGTACATGCACAGAAATTGATATCTGGGTTAGGATTGATGTGTGTCCCAATGGTTGTATGCTTTATTAGAAGGAGGACTCCGACAGAAGGGAATGTAAGTTTTGTGGCAGTAATTGGTACAAGGTAAGTAGGAAGAACAAAGGGAAGAAGAGGAAACTTGTGTCGAAGAGACTGGTGAAGACAATGTTTTATTTTTCGTAACTCCTAGATTGCAAAGACTGTATGCCTCGAAAAGAACTGCCAAACACATGAGTTGGCATTCTGAAAGCTCACAAGAGCAGGATATGATGAGTCATCCTAGGGATGGAGAAGCTTAGAAGCATTTTGATAGGACTTACTCAGATTTTTTGGCAGAAACAAGGAACGTGAGACTTGGCTTATATATGAATGGTTCTTCAGCTTTTAGAATGGTGGGAAAGACATACTCTTCGTGGCCAGTAATGGCAACTCCATATAACTTGCCGCCTTGGATGTGTATGAAAAAGGAGGTAACATTCTTGACGGTTCTCATCCCGGGTCCGAAGAATCCGAAAAATAACTTGAATGTTTATCTGCAACTGTTGATAGATGAATTAAATTAGTTATGGGATGTGGGGACCCATATTTATGACGTATCAAAGAAATAGAATTTTCAAATGCGGGCTGCACTTCTTTGGACCATTAGTTACTTCCTGACTTACGGTATGTTGAGCAGTTGGAGTACAACGGGGGCATTGGCTTGTCCATATTGCATTGAACAGACACAGTCATTTCAATTGCAAAATGGGAGAAAACAATCTTGGTTTGATTGCCATTTTTTCTTGCCACTATGATATAAATTTAGACGAGATTCCCGGTCTTTCAAGAAGGGTAGAGGCGAAGATCACTTGTCGCTGCACTGAGACTTTCGGGAGATCGGATATGGGAAAGGGTCTGACATTTTTCAAAGATTAAAGAAACGCGAAAGGAACTAGACAAAGGAGATGGTAGGGGGAAAGGATCACAACTGGACAAGGAGGAGTGTATTTTGGGATCTTCTTTATTGGCATACCCTTTTAGTGCATCATAATATTAACGTGATGCACAATGAAAAGAATGTGTTTGATAATGTTTTTAACACAGTTATGGATATAAAAGAGAAGTCAAAGAATAATATCAAGGCTAGACCAGATCTACGTTTGTATTGCAACCGATCAAACTTGTTGATGGAAGAGAATAGTGGGATAAGTGTTCGAAGCCCGAAATGTTATAGCATGACGAAGGAACAAAAGAAAATGGTGCTTGATTGGGTTAAAGAGTTGTACCTGCTGGATAGATATGCATCTAACTTGGGAAGTTGCGTTGATTATAAAGACATGAAGATGACCAGTGTGAAAAGTCATGATTGTCACGTGTTCATGGAACAACTTTTGTCCATTACCTTTAGAAAGCTTCTTTCGGCGAAAGTGTGGAGTTGCTTGGCTGAGATTGATTCTCTTCTATTAGGACTTGTGTGTGCTGGAGATAAGTGAGTATTATATGCGTGAATTAGAGGAAAGTATTCCCATTTTGATATGCAAGTTAGAATGCATATTTCCTCCAGGGCTTTTTGATGTTATGGAGCATTTGATGATTCATTTGACGTACGAAGTGAGAGTATGCGGTCTCGTCCAATATAGGTGGATGTACCCCTTCGAGAGGTAACCTACAAACTTCACTTAATTATTTTTCAAATGTAATCTTCATTAAATTATATAACTTATTCTAATATACTTGAAATATATTAGGTACTCAAACCATATAAGGAGGACAATAAAAAATAAGAGAAGAATCGAGGGATAAATTTGCAACGCTTACCTAATTAAGGAGGCTGTGGTATTCTTCAGCTACTACTTTGAAGAGAGCATACCTACACTCCACAAACGAGTTAGGAGAAATGATGATGTTGTGAATACTCTTTATCAGGGTGAGGTTCTATCAATATGCAATCAACAAGGAAGAAAATTTGGCGAAATGAAAAAAAGATTCTTAGATGATCAAGAATGGAAAGCAGCCTGGAACTATATCCTCCTTATCATACTAATGATATTTAGAATATTCATAATTATACTTATGTGTATTATTTATAACTAATTCTATCCTCCTTACTTATATTACAAGTTTGATAGCTAGAGACATAAGAGCAAGGATCCACCACCCCCTTTCCCCCACCACACAGCAGGAAACACTGCCTACAACACAGACAAATTGTAACGCTCTACCCAGTAGGCACGTCGGGTGACATTAAGAGTGTGTTCGTCATGAACGTAGAGGTCGAGGTCTAACGTAGTGAAATTTACGAATATATAGTATGCATCTTTTAGCGATTTAAATACTCGGTAGTCTCATATAAGGTTTAAAGTAGTGAATTTAATAGAATGGTATTAGGATCTAGAAAAGATGCTTTGACGAAAATACCATTTGGATCCGTATATTATTTTTTTATGGGACAACATTAGTTATGTTAGATATTTTTTTTGGACTAAGTTAATGCTATTTTTCTATATTGATATTATTATTAGTAATAGTTATTGTGGTTTTTTTTAAAAAAAAAAAAAAAGAGAAAGAAGTGGCCACTTGTCAAGAAGGCCTTGACACTTATAGGCTTGCATGCTTACCAAGTGATATGTATAGATATGCATAGAGGAGGAGGAAACTTGAATTTCTTTTCTCTCCTCTTCGCTCGGTTTTTCAGCACACTAGGTAAATAGTGCTTTTGTTTTTTTTTTCTTTCCTTCATTTAGTCATCTTAGTTGTTCTAGTTTAGTGTTGTGAGGCTTTAGTAGTTCTAGTAGGTTTCTATGCTAGCTAACATATACATATATATATATATATATTTCTTGGAGCTAGAAGTTAGAATTAGCTTTTGTTTATTTATTTATCTTTCTAGATTTGTTTTTATTGTTAGCTAAGTTTTTGATTTATTTCTCTTCATTGATGAGTCATAGGATTTGATTATGGGTCCTTAGGATGAAATACTTAGGGTTTAAATTAGTTTAAGATGTAGTTAATTTTAGTCTCTTGGGGTTCATTTTATTTAGTTCTATTTATTTATTTACTTTTCTTGGTATGATTCTCTATATCTAAATAATTTTAGTATACATAATATTTGTAAATGATTTTCGCATATATAGTTTTGTATATATTTTTAGTATATACGATTTTTGTAAATGATTTTAGAATATATAGTTTATATATATTTTTAGTATACATAATTTTTATGAATGATTTTAGTATATATAGTTTTGTATATCTTTTTAGTATATATGATTTTGTAAACGATTTTAGCATATATAGTTCTTGTATATGTTTTTAATATACATAAATTTTGTAAATGATTTTAATATCCTTAGTTTTTGTATATATTTTTAGTATATATGATTTTTGTAGGAAACCGTAGGCAAAAACAAAATAAAATAAAACTACGGGAATCCACCAACAGGATCTGCACATACTAGAAAAACCGATTGGATAGAAATTACCTCAATCTTTTGATTGTTCGATGTGGAGGCCCTGCAGTTTACACGTCGCCCTCTACTGGTATCCACGCGATGAACTCCTCTGCAAGCGATCGGGATGCTAGCCCCTTCTATGTTCTTAAAACGGTTTATAACTAATCCTGACTATCTGGTAATTTTTTCGTGTTTCGGAGAGAGGAGGCAAGATACTATATCGCTGTTCTAGGGTTTAGGGTTTTGTATTTCTTTTTATCAGATAAAAAACAGCCGCCAAGAAAAGGTTAACATTACCTTTTATAGCTGTCAATATCAAACCCTAATTGTCATCTAATGACAATTTAATGTCGTCCGTCTATTCCTATAATCATCCAACGGTTGGATGAGTAATATTAAGTAATTAATTTCATTTATTCGATTAAATAAAATTAATTACTTATTAACTTACTAGAAAATACAATATGGAATCTGACTCCCCTTTTGTATACGTTCAACGAATCTGGACACAATCTAGATTCATTGGACGTGGACATTATACCCACAAGTTCGTCTATGCGTGTGACCCTGTAAGTTCACTTAACATTGGCAGTGAATGAAAAAATGTCCTAGACATTTATTCACAAAACATAAGTGGCCTCTAGCAAGACATTATGCTTACCCAAGTTAAGTAAATGCAATAATAACCTAGCATCAGATTTAATATTTAGTCCTTTTGTCACACGATATCCTAATTAAGTATAAGGCATGGACCAAGTCATCCTTATAAAACTTAATTAACCATTTACTTGATCTCCAGGCAGACTGTTCCAACAAATAATATTAATAACACCTTTATTAATACTTATTTGAGCATGGCCATGCATATTTTCCATTCTTCCTTACCAAGGGGCCCATGGATATCTCTCTCTAAAAAGAGAGGGACAAATCCCTTTCACTATCTCCAATATTCAAGCCATGACAAGAAAATAAGCCAACCAATAGTCATAATAATCACCTAATGAAAAGTGATGTTTGACTATGTCAAAACATATTTTCTCCTCATGCAAGAAACATTAGAAACATTAGGTCAAATGACACCAAATATAAACTAAGAAGAAATACTTATAACTTAAACCCATGCAATATTTCTTCTTCGCTTTGGGTCATGTCCAATACAATATTCTCAATATGTATTTATGAATTGATTTTATATCTCATATTCATGATCAGTAAAACTTGACCATCAATTAACTTCACACTAGTTTACAAGATGTAATAAACTAGGGACAAATAAGAATAGTATTTTATTAGCTATAAGGGTTTTACTATCAAGTCACATACTTGATGACCAAGAGCATAAAATACAATTCAAAAATATATGCTTCATAAATCATAAATGTGAGTCAATTGGTCTTAGGGCATATAATAACAATTTTAGTATATATAGTTTCTGTATATGATTTTAGTATATATGGTTTTAGTATCTCTATTTGGTTTATACTATTTTTAGTATATATGGTTTAAGAAATTTAGGCACTTTGGGTTAGTATATGTGTAGATATATCCTAGGTTCATAAGGAGATATTATTTTTTCGATGGCAAATAGAAATGTTGGGATATGTAATTAAGTGTTTTTGTTAGGACTCTATTTGTAGGATCTTAGTACCTAGCCTGCATTCAGGTAAGTCCACAAACCCCATCTAATTATTTTGCAAATGTTGCTGGCGATATATATATATATATATGACTTCTAAGCTTGTCATAAAATATTTACGACTTTTGGAATGGAATAACTTAGCATGCTTTTTAATTGGAGATGTTCTCCACAACGTGTTACTATGTTCCTAAGAAATGCATAGAAGCGGTGCTCCGTATTGATTTTTTTTTTTTTTTTTAAAAACTATCATTGTTTGGAAAAGAGTTATTATTGGTGTGAAAAGAATTAGCATCACACACAGGTTTTTGGGAATATTTATAAGTTGGAAACACTCTAGTATTGAAGAGTTGCATGATTTGACTGGCGGATGGGGATTTTGCTATTCTAAAATATTTATGACTTGAATTTTTTTGGACGGTCGAGCAAGTGACCTTTTGGTTTGTAAATATAAATGAAAACCCCATTCCGTTCAGGGATAAAATTCTGGATATGATTGTATGTTCGACAGCGTCAGAGGATTGCACTGTATGTAGCTAGTCCCCCGTACTTGGGCCTTTTTCAATGACATGGACGGTTTCAGACTGTGGAGGGTGGATCCACTTGAAAGAGGGTGTAATACCGTGGAGGGTTTGGCCCGATCGTTATTACGTTAGACATAGCATCATACTCTGCAATAGGACAGCCGCCATGTGAAGAGTCAGGAGGGACTTGAAATTAAGGTTAGTCTCAGGATCGACCTACTAGGTGCCCAGGATCTGTAGCCTGGTTTTATGTGTATAGAGCGTGTGGTGCTTATGGAATCGAGCACTTGTAAGGTGTTTGGCTGGTACTGATTACGAGACGCCGAAACTTGTTTCCGATGACCTCGCTATAGGTTCCGGACTCAGTCCGTGGAGCCTGACTTTTGTATTGCATGTTCTTTTGAATTTGGGTGTAGAAACTGCACTGATGTGCCTTGATTCGCTCAGACTTCCCAATAGTGTTCGAACCCCTCATATAGGTTCAAGTGTCGGTACCTTTAAAACAGTAAAGGAAAAGGCTTTCTTATAACATTGCATGAATTGTTTCGTAACTACATCATTATTTTCAACAATATCACTAAAGTACACACACACGTGGACTCACTGAGCGTTCGCACCCATCTTTCCATATCATGTTTTTTTCCAAATTGACTCAGAATGAATAACTGCGCAGTAAGCCATTGAGATCGAGTAATTTTTAGAAGGACATTTGTATTTGTTCTATTTTGTTTTTTGTTTCTTATGCTTGAACCGTTTGTATTATTTTTCTTCGTGTAGATTTGGTTTTGTAAAGTATTTTCTTCCTATATTAGAAATATCATAAGAAGCTTCCTTGAACCTTATGTAAAGAGCGTTCTTTTAATATTTAGGTTACTTATTTTTCCGCTGTGTATTATATGTATATAATTCTAAGTGTTTCCTGGGTTTTCCTATGGTTTTGGGACTTGTAGTTTAGTGCCGAGAGGCACGCTGGTACTCTATTCAGCCACAGTTAACCTAGTGGAGTGGTTGGGGGTATCACAGGTAGTATCAGAGTATCTAGGTTCGATACTAGGTTCGAATCGTTGGATCTTTGACGAACTATAAGAGCCAATCGCTTTAACTTTGATGTTAACCATGCGATTTTATTGGTTAGTACTGACCCTAAGACTTTGTTTTGTAGGTATTAGATGGCACATCATTCTCATGGGTGGGTATACCAGGAGGGCACGCTCGTGGGTTGTTCCAGCGAGGCTGCATTGTTGCGTCGTATTCCCTTAGAGAAATTATCCTTGAGAGGGGCTTGGTTCCAGTAGTTGACCTTTCAGACGATGAGTCGGTGGAAGGACTAACAGCGCAGGGGGTAGAGTTTAGGGAGGTGATAGAGGAGGACCCTAGCGACCCCGAGTTAGATTCAGAGATAGTAGCGGAGCTAGGGGAGTGGCACTAGATGGCACGGAGGGTATGGACACCTTTATAGCGGGTGGTTCCCTGTTAGCAGTATCGCCTATTCCTATTCTACCTGCGGAGTCCGCATCCTCCTTCCCATTGTTACCACTTTTGGGCGAGATTGGGGAACAGGATATTTGTAGATACTGTATGTGGCGCGAGCAGCGGATTGAGGACGTAGGTCAGTTAATTGTAGAACTGAGGCGTGAGATTGCTGGATGGATAGCTTGTTTTACACAGCTTGTCAAGATTGACGACAGGAGACGACGAGGGCCGACAGGTTGGAGATAGAGCTAGCTCGGATGAGAGAAGCGCCTGCGGCACAAGAGGGAGAGAGAGATCCTCGAGCTGATTGAGGAGCGAGATTGGCTTAGGCGATTCTCCACCCAGTTCCTTAGCACTACTAGAGATTCTGTGGATAGGGCTCTTGCTGAGCTGGAGGCCAACCAGGGTATTCTAGTAGTCAGCGCCACTAGGCCGAGCTAGACTTTGGTTAGGATACCGGAATATTTGTATATTTTTAATTACTTGGATAGGTGTGGTTGATCTTTTGACTAGTACTTGGTACGGTAGATTTGAGGTCGTGGATGCGAGATCCTCGGGTTTTGGGTATGTATAGTGACCCGGTCACATATTTTTGGGTGGTAGGACTAGGATGATCTACTTCTATTAACACCACTTGTATTGAAAATCCTCATTTTGAGTTATATATATTTATATGTACATAATGATGTTTATGTCTGTGATGAGTTTATATATGCTTGTTATGGTATATTTGCAAACTTAGAGGTTTATTAGTACTGGAACTTCTTGTTGTTTAGAAGTATGTCGGGTTCACGATCTCCTAATCATGTGGATGATGCCGTATCTAAGAGTTCTCAGAATAGACAGTCTGAACTAATAAGGGACGCCACGCCTCATCCAGAATAAGTTACGCACAGGATAATTGATAATTTTATGGTAAAAATGACGGAGTTATTGGAAGCTTCAATGGCAACTAGAAGGAATGAACAAGCACTTGCCACTGGAGCGGATGAAGCATTGGAGTGATTTTTGAAGTTTTGACCCCCAGAGTTCTATGGAGAGGTTGAACAGGAAATCAAAGCTGAATTATTTCTTGAGCAGTTGAACGATATTTACGATACCCTTAAGTACAATGATGCCATGAGAGTAATGTTTGCAGCCTTTACACTTCGAGGAGAGGCAAAAGATTGGTGGCTTAGTGCTTCTGAAGCTCGTGCACTTAAGGACCAACCATGGACTTAGAACGATTTTCAAGAAGAGTTCAAAAAGGAATATATACCTCGTTAAATTCGCGAGCCATGAGAGGACGAGTTTCAACACTGAGGCAGAGTAACCTGACAGTTGCGCAGTATACAACGAAATTCAACAGGTTGGCTAGGAATTGTCTAAGGTTGATAGACACTGACGAAAATATGACACGTCAGTTTGTGAAAGGATTAAGGGTTGAGCTGCAATGGGCTTTGGCTTCTCTATCACCGATGGGATTCGCGGCAGTAATGGAAGCGACCACATGGATGGAGATGGCTGATCAGATGGTTATACAAAGGGAGGTAGCCACTGGCCCAGCTATACCTCATATAAATGTCCTGGATAGGGACCATGGAAACTTGGAGATTCCAAGAGGCCCCGAAGCAAACAAAGGAGAGGAAATTGAGGCCGACAAACCCTAACACTTGGAGGTGTCTGCGTGGTATGCACCTACAGCAGATGAAGTGGACATGTGGCAGAGACGTGTTATCAGAAGTTAAAATTATGCTACAGGTGTGGAAAATCGGGACATGTTAGGGAACAGTGCCCTGAGATGCAACGAACACCTCCAGAGACGTCCAAAATACCTAGTCGACCCCCAGCTATGAGAGGAGCAGTAGAAGAGAGGAATAATAAGCCGCAAGTGAATGCAAAAGTTTATGCATTGGATGGACTACCCATAGACACCGAAGCTGAAGTAGTTGAAGGTACGATTCAAATCTTTTCTCAACCAGCAAAAGTATTTATTGATCTTGGAGCTACGCATTCCTTTGTGAGCATGCATTTCGTAAACCATATTCCTATACCTTTTGTTGTCATGCATTATCAGTTGATAGTTAGTACTCATATGGGCGTGAGTAAAGCAACTGAGGTAAAGTATCCAGATTGCGACTTCTATTTTGAGAGTGATTTTATCCGGTGACTTGATTGCCTTACCATTTGAGGGTTATGATGTGATACTGGGGATGGACTGGTTGTTTAAACATTACGCTCCAGTAGACTGTCGATAGAAGTTGGTTAAGTTTAGCCGACTAAGTATGCCAATCCTTGTATTTCAAGGGAAGCGAAATAAATGGGAGAATCCCTTATTATCTGGCATGAAAGCCAGAAAGTTGTTATGGAAAGGATGTCAAGGGTACCTAGCATATTTACTCAATAAGCCTAAGGAAGAGGTAAAGTTAGAAACAATACCCGTGGTGAAGGAGTTTGTAGACGTTTTTCTTGAGGTGTTAACGACGTTGTCCCCAGAACAGGAGTGGAGTTCAGCATAGAACTGGTACCCGATGCTAAACCAATATCTTGAATCCCATATCGGATGGTCCAAGAAGAGTTGAGAGAGTTGAAAGAGCAACTACAAGAACTGTTGCAGCAAGGATATATCCGTTCGAGTACATCTCCTTGGGGTGCGTCAGTTTGTTTGTAAAAAATAAGAATGGAACCCTTAGGATGTGTATAGATTATAGAGGGCCGAATAGTGTGACAGTTAAGAAAAATACCCACTTCCACTTATTGATGATTTTTTTTTTATCAACTTCGATGAGCATGATGCTTTTCTAAATTGGACCTGAGACAAGGATACTATCAAGTCAAGATAAGAGAAAAAGATATTCCGATGACGGCTTTCAAAACATGATATGGGCACTATGAGTTCGTTGTTATGCCATTTAGATTGGCCAATGTACCTGCGACATTCAGGACTTGATGCATAGGGTCATTTGTTCTTACCTATATAAGTTTGTGGTGATCTTTATTGACGATATCCTTGTTAGGGTCTTTTGTTCTTACCTAGATAAGTTTGTGTGATCTTTATTGACAATATCCTTGTTTATTCACCTAACCCTGAAGCTCATGAATTACATCTTCAAAAAGTGTTGCAAACCCTACGAGAGCATAAGTTGTACGCCAAGTTTAGAAAATGTGAGTTTTGGATGAATCAAGTAACTTCTTAGGACATGTTATTACTCAAGAAGGAATCTCAGTAGATCCGGTGAAGGTAGAAGCCATGACCCATTTGGCGTAACCCAAAACACCAACGAAAGTACATAGTTTCTTGGGTATGGAGGGATACTGCCAAAGATTCATAAACTACTTTTCTAGAATTGCTGGACCTTTAACATAATTAACTAGAAAAGCAACCAAGTTTAGATGGACAAAGAATTGTGAGAGAAGTTTCCAAGAATTAAAGAATCGACTGACTTCGGCACTAGTTTTAACATTACCTAATTCGAACGAGGAATTATCCCTATGCACAGATGCTTCAGGAGAAGGCCTAGGAGCTGTGTTGATACAAGATAGGAAGGTTGTATGATGTATTTAGAGGAAGTTGAAGGATTATGAACGAAATTATCCAACAAGATTTGGAGTTAGCAGCTATCATATTTGCATTTAAGAAGTGCCGACACTACTTGTACAGGGCCAAGTATGAGATCTTTATCAATCATAAAAGCTTAAAGTACCCATTTTCCAAAAAGGACATGAACATGAGGCAACGTCGATGGATAGAGCTGCTGGAGGAATATCAATGCCTAATTAACTACCATTCGCAGAAAGGAGAATGCACTGAGTAGAAAGGCAAAGATATCAAGTCTTAGCTTAACATCTACCCTACAACAAGATATTAAAAGCGTTCAAAAGAATAACATTGGATTCCAGGAGTTTAAAAACCGTGTGGGAGTTAAGAAATTGGAGGATTCTCAGACATTAGAAGCCGACATTAGAAGCCGATGGGAGCTTGTAGCGTACTCGATGAAACGGAACTTAAGCGTAAAATACTAGAAGAAGCATATAGAAGTAAGTATACCATGCATCCTGGAGAGAATAAGATGTATAAAGACTTAAAGCAAAACTTTTGGGGGAATGGAATGAAGAGAGAGATTGTGGAGTAAGTGGCAACTTGTCTTACATGTCAAAGGGTTAAAGCGGAGCATTAAAAGTCAAGACTACTCCAACCGCTACCTGTTCCTGAATAGAAATGGGATCATGTGACAATAGACTTTGTTACAGGATTGCCCCGAACCAAGAGATATAAGGATGCTATCTGGGTGATCGTTGATCGATTAATAGAAGTGGCACATTTTATTGCCATTAATATGACATATCCCTTGGACAAGTTAGCGTAGATCTATGTAGAAGAGGTTGTACGACTTCATGGGGTGCCTGTTGATATTGTTTCAGACTGAGACCCAAGGTTTACTTCAAGGTTTTGGTTTAAGTTCCAGTCAGCCATGGGGACCAATTTGACTTATAGTACCACGACACACCCCCAGATCGATGGATAGTCTTAAAGATCGATTCAAACCTTAGAAGACATTCTGAGAACTTGAGTCTTATATTTTGGGAACAAGTGGGTTGACATTCTTGCTTGCGCTGAGTTTGCTTATAAAAATAGGTACCACTCCTCGATAGGGATGGCACCATTTGAGGAGTTATATGGTAGGAGATGCATTACACCCCTATATTAGGATGAGGTTGAAGTTTGATCTCATTGGAGACAAAAAAACTTCATGCCAGAGTTGGAGGAGATACAGAAACAAGTTATCATAATTCAAGATCGGCTTCGGACAGCTAAGAGTAGACAGAAGAACTATGCCGATAATCGAAGGAGGGATTTGGAGTTTAGTGTGGGAGATCAAGTATTCTTAAAACTTATGCCTCATTGTGGAAAGTTTAGATACCTGAGGGGAAGAAAGTTAAGCCCCCGATGTATCGACCATTTGAGGTCATTGATAAGGTTGGTAAAGTGGCATATCAACTAGCCTTGCAGAGCGAGCTGATAGGTATACATGACGTGTTTCATATATCTCAATTAAAGAAGTACCATCCATCACCTGTTCATGTTCTCAACGATGAAAAAATTGGAGCTACGAGTCGATCTGTCATACGAAGAAAAACCAACTGAGAGTGCGGAGCGAAGCATAAAAGAGTTACGTGGGAGGCAGATTCCAATGTGTAAGGTCGTCTAGAGGTATCATGGAATTGAAGAGGCAACCTGGGAGACTGAGGAGTATATGAAGAAGAAGTATCCAGAACTTATAAGTATGTGATTTTGAATTTCGAAGACAAAATTTTTTTTTAGGAGAGTAGAATGTAATGCCCTACCTGGTAGGCACCTCGGGCGACCTTAAGAGTACGGTCGTCATGAACGTAGAGGTCGGTTCTAACGTAGTGAAATTTACTAATATATAGCATGCACCTTTTAGCAATTTAAATACTCGGTCTCATATAAGGTATAAAGTAGTGAATTTAATGGAATGGTATTAGGATCTAGAAAAGATGTTTTGAAGAAAATACCATTAGGATCCGTATATTATTTTTTTTATGAGACGATATTAGTTATAGTAGACATTTTTTTTTTGGTACTAAGTTAATGCTATTTTTCTATTGATATTATTATTATTATTATTATCATTATATTCTTCTTCTTCTTCTTCTTTTTCTTCTTCTTCTTCTTCTTCTTCTTGTTGCTGTTGTTATAGTTTTATGGTTTAAAAAGAAAAGATAGAAAGAAGTGGCCACTTGTCAAGAAGGCCTTGACACTTGTAATCTTGCATGCTTACCAAGTGATATATATATATATATATATATGGATGGAGGAGGAGGACAGCTGAATTTTTTTCTCTCCTCTTCTCCTCTTGGTTTTTTAGTACCCCAGGTAAGTAGTGCTTTCTTTTTTTATTTCTTTCTCTCATTTAGTCATCTTAGTTGTTCTAGTTTAGTGTTGTGATGCTTTTGTAGTTCTAGTAGGTTTCTATGCTATCTAACATATACATACATATATATATATATATATATATATTTCTTGAAGCTAGAAGTTAGAATAGCTTTTATTTATTTATCTTTTTATTTTTGTTTTTATTGTTAGCTAGTTTTTGATTTATTTCTCTTTATTAATGAGTCATAGGGTTTGATTATGGGTCCTTAAGATGAGATATTTAGGGTTTAAATTGGTTTAAGATTTAGTTAATTTTAGTCTATTAGATTCATTTTATTTAGTTCTATTTATTTATTTATTTTTCTTGCTATGATTCTATATATCTAAATGATTTTAATATACATGATTTTTGCAAATGATTTTAGTATATATAGTTTTGTATATATTTTTAGTATATATGATTTTTGTAAATGATTTTAGAATATATAGTTTTTATATATATTTTTAGTATACATAATTTTTGTGAATGATTTAGTATATATAGTTTTGTATATATTTTTAGTATGTATGATTTTCGTATAAACGATTTTAGTATATATAGTTTTTGTATATATTTTTAGTATACATAATTTTTGTAAATGATTTTAGTATCCATAGTTTTTTTTATATATTTTTAGTATATATGATTTTGTAAATGATTTTTGTATATATGGTTTTTGTATATGATTTTAGTATATATGGTTTTTGTATATGATTTTTGTATATATGGTTTTAGTATCTCTATTTGGTTTACACTATTTTTGGTCTATATGGTTTAAAAAATTTAGGTTCCTTGGGTTAGTATATGTGTAGATGTATCCTATCATAAGGAGATATTATTTTTTCAATGGCAAATAGAAATGTTGGGATATGTAATTAAGTGTTTTTGTTGGTACTCGTAAGATCTTAGCACCAGGTCTGCATTCAGGTGAGTCCACAAACCCCGTCAAATTATTTGGCAAATGTTGCTGGCGATATATATATGACTTCTAATCCTGTCATAAATATTTACTACTTTTGGAACAGTATAACTTAGCATGCTTTTTAATTGGAGATGTTCTCCACAACGTGTTACCATGTTCCTTAGAAATGCATAGGAGCGGTGCTCGGTATAGTTTTTTTTTTTAAAAAAAAAAACTATTATTGTTTGGAAATTAGTTATTATTGTTGTAAAAAGAATTAGTGTCGCACACAAGTTTTCTGGAAATATTTATGAGTTGGAAACGCTCTAATATTGAAGAGTTGCAAGATTTGACTGGTGGATGGGGATTGTAGCTGTACTAAAATTTTTATGACTTGAATTTGTTTGGACGACCGAGCAAGTGGCCTTTTGGGTTTTAAATATATATGAAAACCCCATTCCGATCAAGGATAAAGTTCTGGATATGATTGTATGTTCGAACGCTTCAGAGGATTGCACTGTATGTGGCTAGTCCCCCGTAGTAGGGCCTCTTCCAATGACGTGGACGGTTTCAGACTCTGGAGGGTGGATCTACTTGAGAAAAGGCATAATATTGTAGAGGGTTTGGCCCGATCGATATTACGTCAGACATCGCATCATGTTCTACGACGGGACGGTCGCCTTGTGGAGAGTCAGGAGGGACTCAAAATTAAGGTTGGTCTCAGGATGGACCTTGTAGGTGCCCTAGGATCTGTAGCCTGGTTTTATATGCATGGAGAGTACGGTGGTAATGGAATCGAGCACTCATAAGGTGTTTGACGAGTACTGACTACGAGATGTTGGAACTTGTTTCCGCTGACCTCGTCATGGGTTCCGGACTCAGTTCATAGAGCCAAATTTTGCATTACATGTTCTTGTGAATTCGGGTGTAGAAGCCGCATTGATGTATCTTGATTCGCTCAGACTTCTCTCTGGCGTTCGAACCCCTCATATAGGTTCAAGTGTCGGTACCTTTAAAACAACAAAGGGAAATATTTCTTATAACATTGAATGAACTGTTTCGTAAAACTACATTATTTTTAAGAATATCATTAAAGTGCACACACATGTGGACTCACTGAGCATTCGCACTCACGTCTTTCTATATCATGTTTTCTTTTCCCAGTTGACTCAGAACGAGCAATGGCACAGTAAGCCGTTGAAGAAGTGTATGCGTAGAGTTTTGAGATCGAGTCATTTTTTGAAGGACATTTGTATTTGTTTTGTTTTTTTTTTTCTTCTTATGCTCGAACCATTTGTAACGTTTTTTTTCATGTGGATTTGGTTTTGTAAACTATTTTCTTCTTATATTATAAATATCATAAGAATCTTTCTTGAACCTTATGTAAAGAGCTTCTTTCAATATTCATTTTACTTTTGTTTCCGCTGTGTATTATATGTATATACTTCTAAGTGTTGCCCCGGGTTTCGCTTTGGTTTTGGGACTTGTACTTTAGGGTCGAGAGGCATGGTGGTACCCTACTCAGTCACAGTTAACCTAGTAGAGAGGTTGGGGGTATAACACGGATCCACAGAATCCCACACAGTAGGATCCGTTGACTCCAGGACAGCAGGATCTATAGACACGTCTGGATCAGGATCTACTGACACAAACATATATTTTGGCCTGAGACGACACTCCCGTCTTATCCTCCATACCGACCACACAGCTATCATCCTCTACGGCTCCTTCTACGAATCTTGCAGCTTAGAAGCCGACTCTTGGTGATATTCGACAATTATTGACCCTGAATGTAGATCGGTAAGTTCAATAAAGGTAAAAAACATATCGTTATAATTATATATAAACTATAATTGCCAAATGTATATACTAATATTAATATGTACAGACTACATCCATCTTCCAGAGCTGCAACCCATATCTCAGCTATCATGCATGAGCAGTTCACCAGCCCTTACCACTGTTGGTTTGAGGTCCCGCCAGATGTTCATGACATATGGTGGAGAAAGGTAAATGAATCAAATATTGTAGTTGTTTTATTTTGTCTTAATTTTTTTACAAGTCTTTAATACTTATAATATTTTGAATGTTTCTTTTTTAATCTTATACTAGTTATACTTATATTTATACAAATATTATTTTCTAATGTTCTAAAATTTCATTGAAATTTTAGAAAAGATACGTATGGGATCCCACATTATCCACGACCAACATGAGGCATGTATAGGAGATTAAGGTAGGCCATTGGATGAGATATTTGATTGGAGATGCTCAAGCGGCAAGGAAGAGGCCCGTTTAGATTCTTGAGATGTTCTGGGAGCAGATGAATGAAGTATTTGGAGATCCCGAGTACAAAGAATTTTGTGAATAGAATAAAAGAAACAGGAATGAGGGTCCGGGGGGGAAGGGGGAGGGAGGGGGTAGAGGAGCGGGGAAGCACACAGATAATTCTATATCCTTCACAGAGCATCAGTTGAAGAGTTTAAGAACTGATGTTTGATTTTATTATTTCATTTTGTTACTTCATTATAATATAATTAATAACTGTGTTATTTTTTTGCAGCAAGTGGATTTAACGGAAAGGTTCTCCAAGAGCAGACACTTGGAGGAGCTCCACAAGCATCGGACCAAGGATAAGACGGGACAGTATGTGGATTTCCATTCGGAGGAGTTTTGGGTAAGTTTAGTTAAATTTATAACTTAAGTTTATATAGTGTTTTATAACTTATAACTTTAAATTTTATATAATATTTTATAACTTATTCTCCAACTAACATTTTATATTGTAGACGAAATTTCACGAGGCCTGACAAAAGGCCGAGGAGGAAGCTACAGCTACAGGCGCTCCTATGCCCGATGATCTCCAGTTGACGTCCACTATATCTGGTGGATTGAGCCGCGACTGCTATAAGGAGCTAGTTCTGAGGCAGCTCATCTCCGAGCCGAAGACAATCATGCCGTAGCTGGATCGCCACCTTGCCATTTGGAAGCGGAACAGAGGATCATGAAACAGGTTGAGGCTGCTATTTCCAATGCCTGCACTGCTTTTGATGAGTACATCGGGGGGTCTGTGGAGCAGAGCCATTTGCCGTACACCCCTATACCACCAATGACTGACGCTATCCGAGCTGCTATGGTTGTCGTTTCATCGATATCTTCATCGACAACAGTAGTTGTGGGGACCTCAGACGTGCGGGCATCTTTCTCTACTTCCCCTCCCCTCTCTATTGATGCTCCAGGCACCAACACTGTTGATCCTCCCCCCTCCCTAACCCCTCCCTCCTCTCCCCTCACCCTCTAGTGATGTGAGGGATCCCAAGGATGCTTGATACTTGTACATTTTTTTAATGTTTTATGAATGTTATAGTTTATGGACATTTTATGGGTTTAATGTTTTAGTTTATTGATATTTTATAGGTTTGGTGTTTTATGTATATTTCCTTATTTATGAATAATATACTATTACTGTTGGGTTTTTTTGTATTTCAAGGAGTTTCGGGTCTATTTTAGTAATTATGTATAAAAAAGGTTACCGATGGAAAGGCCGTAGCAAACGAAGTTTTAAAAAATACAAACCGACGGCAGGCTCCGTCGGTATAAGTCGCCTTATCGACAGAAAATAGGCCATCGGCAACGTTGTTGGTAACGTTAGCGACGGTTCGTCGGAAACACCATCTGTAAATCTTTCTAGCGGATGTGTGCTGTCGGCTGCTCACAAACCATGGGGAAAAAATTGCCATCGATGACGTCATTGGGAGTACTAGGTACTAATGGTTCACCATCAATAATATTTGTTACCGACGTGACGGGGCCGACAGTGACGTAGGCGTCGCTTTGCTGTCGGTAATATAGTTTGACCATCGGTATGTCTTTTTATTTTTGCAGTGCAAGGTAAATTTGTATAGATTAATTCGTATTTATGTACATATTATTTGAATTAGTAACTTTATGAGATTATTAGTAACTTTATGACATTATTAGTATTTTAGTTTAAATGTAAGTTAGCTACCCCTGGAAGGTCTTGGATTCTGAAACAAGTTGGTAAATGCTTGAAAGAATTCAAACATTTATTGTTTGCTGCAAATTTCCCAAACTATAATTCTCTTGTTGCATTGAAAGCAAATATGGATCTTGGAACTCGTCCAGATCAATGGGAGAAACTTGTTACTAAGTGGTACTTTCCAAAATGGCAGGTAATTAAAATTTTATTTTAAATTTTATGTATACTAGTATCTTATTACTTATAACTTCTTAATACTTTGATGAAAATTTTATGATTGTTATAGAAAAAATCTGAAAATGTATAGAAAGCACAAGCCAAAATGAAGATGCCCCATACTCTTGGTACTATTTTATTTGCTCATAGAGGACAGATAAAGGTATATAAATATAATAATAACAATAGTAGTCATTTCATTATAATTTTTTGATAAAATATTAGTTTATTAATTTTTTATTTGCCTTATAGCTTTAAACCAAAGGAAAAAGACTTAGTAGAACAGAAATGTACCTTGAGTGACACGTGCTAAGGATGGAACACCTATTACATCAGAAGCTGCAGAAGCTATTGTAATAAAATTTTTCTCTTATTAAATTTTTATTATAATAGTTTAAATATTTATCTTAGTAAAAATATTAAAATAATTTATATTATATTTTCTGTAATATTATGCAGACAAAAATTCAAGAAATCATGAATACTGAAGAAATAAATGTTGAATCTTCAGAAAGATTAAGAGACTTTATTCCTTTAGAAGGCAATCCATTATTTCAAGTATTTGTTCTAGAAAACAATGGATGCATTTATGGTATGGGTTTTGGAGTGACTCCTGGAGTGTTTAAAAAATCTAACTTGGACGTTTTAAAGTAAAACGAACAAATAAAGGACAAGAATAAAAAATTTGAGGAAACTCTAGATGGATTAACCAAAGATGTTGCTGAAGTAAAGGATGTTTTATTCCATTTTATAGGTACCTCTAATCATGGAAATCCAGAGCAGGTATGATAATGAGTATAAGTTCCATCTAATAATATTTATTTTTATTATTGTAAAGAGCTAATACAATGATTTTTCATTAACTTGTAGGTCGCAGATATTATAAATAATCTTGGTTCTCGACTATTCACTACCAATCAATCCCATCATGCTAATGATAAAAAAAATACTATTGGTAATTTGATTTTACTTTCTAAACATACTACTACTTCATATTAGTCAAATATATATTGAGCCATATTATTTATTTTTGTAGATGAGATAGAGTAATAAACAATGTATCCGAGCCGAAGCCATATTATTACACTATTTTAAAGTTTTATCAATTGTTTTCTAGACATTTCAACTTTTAGCATTGCGACAATATTCTTTTTTCTTGTTGGTAGTAATAATATTTTTAAGTACCCTACATTTTTGCGGCTTAATGTTTGACACTTAATGAATTGAGATTCCCCAATTTTTTTAAACTTCTTTATCTATATTACATATTGATTAGATACTAAATTATTATTATAATGTAATTAAAAATTCTTAAATATATTTGATACATTTACCAAATACGAGAAATGTTGATAAAACTTCGTTCGCACGACATAGTCAAACGTTGAAATAATTAGTTATTGAATTCATTTTCAAATGTTTGGATAAATATTCTTTTGAAACTATATATAAATATTGGGAAAATATATTTTCACTACCCTTTGAAATGACAAAATTAACATCGAAATAATTACTTCTTACAAACATTTAAAAATATTGGCATAGATACCTTTTGGAGACTATTCACAAATGCCGGAAAAATATCTTTTTGCAATGCTTTGAAATGACAAAATGAAGGGTCTTAATAACTACTTATGGAAAATATTTATACATGTTGGCATATATAACTTTTTGAGACAATCTTCAAATGTCGTATGAAGTACGTTTTGCTACGCTTTGAAATGATGTAGTAAACGTTGTAATAACTACTTATTCCGACTGTTTACAAATGTTGGCATATCTACCATTGTAAGACTATTTATAAATGTTGATATAAGTATGTTAAACTACATTTTAAATGACTCAATAAATGTCAAAATAAATACTTATTCCAACTATATAAAATGTTGGTATATGTATATTTTTGAAACTATTTATAGATATCGAAACAAATATTTTTGGCTACATATTGAAATGACAAAATAAATGTCGTTATAATTATTTATTACAACTATTTACGATTGTTGGAATACACATCCTTTAGTGACTATTTGTAGACATCGAAAGAAATACTTATTGCTACACGTCGAAATGACACAACAAATATCGGAAAACTAGATATTCTAACTATTAACAATTATTGGTATATGTATCCTTTTGGTAAACACTTACAAATGTTGGAAAATCGTTTTCTTGCAACAATTTGAAATGACGTAACAAAATGTCGTAATAAATAGGTATCGAAGTTTGTCACAATAGTCTCCACAAACCATAGCAACTATGGCAAAGGCGATGTTCATTCGACGTTTGTGATAAATGTAGAGATAAATGTAGGTATAAATTTTGTCTGACGTTTTATTGGCTTTTAGTGACACATGACAGACATTGCAATAGACTATTTTTGCTGGAGACTTCTTCCACTAACGCGCTGACCAAATCATCCGAAGATGTGTGGCTTACCCTGAAATAGAGGATATTTGAGCCATTCTCATAAGGATCCGGTAGGCGGACACTTCCAAACGAATGGGACCACCCAAAAGGTACTTGAGTCAGGCTTCTACTGGCTAACCTTTTTCAAGGATGCAAAGAGGTATGTATCTGGTTGTGGCAGTTGCCATCACATAGGTAACATCTCTAAACGTAATGAAATGCCTTTAACTACTTTCCAAGCATGTGAGGTGTTTGACTGTTAGGGTATAGATTTTATGGGCCCTTTTCCTAAATCCTGTGGTAATCAATATATCTTGGTGGCTGTTGAGTATGTGTCTAGGTGGGCGGAGGCTCAAGGTTTACCTACAAATAATGCCAGAGTCATAGTTGAATTTTTGAAAAAAATTATTCTCTCATTTTAGCATCCCTAGGGCTACAATAAGTTATAGAGGCACCACTTTTTGTAACCAACAACTTGAAAAAGTGGTTAAACTTTTAGGGTTACTCACAAAATGGCTACACACTACCATCCTAAAGGCCAAGTAGAGATAGTAAATAGGGAAATAAAAAGGATTTTAGAAAAAGTGGTAGATTACACCCGAAAGGATTGGAGTCTAAAGCTTGATGACATCTGTGGGCATATAAAATGTCCTACAAAAATCCCATAGGTTTCACACTGTTTAGAATTTTGTATGGGAAGTCGTATCATTTGCCTGTAGAAGTTGAACATAAAGAACATTTGGTAATTTACCTTGTTAACTTTGCCTCTCTTCATGCAGGAAAACAGCGGTTGCTACAACTAAATTAGCTCAGAAAATGATGTCAACAAGCTTACGAGAATTCAAGCATTTATTAGGAAAAGACGAAGAAGTAGCACGACCGGCATGTGGTAAGGAAAGAATTTAAGGAAGACGACTCTGTTCTCCTTTACAACCCCCATCTTCATCTCTTCCCTGGGAAGACTAAGTCTCGATGGATGGGACAGTTTACCTTAAGTAAGGTTTTTCCTTACGGTGTAGTGAAGGTAACACACCTTGAAGATGGTACTTTCAAGGTAATCGGGCATCGATTGAAGCCTACTTTGGTAAGAATGTAGGAAACTTTCAAGTGGTTTCCTAATTCTCGATGATGAGTGAGATTTGCTTCCTTTTTATTGTTGTATCATGTACTTGTCACTGTATCTTTGTTCTTTCCCTAATGTGTTTGGTCTATATGATTGTCTTTGTTATTGTTAAGGTGTTTTGGGAGTTAGATTTCATGGCTAAACTAATATTGGATGGTTAATAAGAGTCCAGGAGTTCAACAGATATGAAACAGGGATGAAATTGTATGAAAGAGTCGAGTGCATGTCTATGATTCGAGTTTGGATATTCACCCATCTCTCCTGCCAACAGAAAGAAATTTAGAAGTCACCCTACCTCTGAGGCAGGGTGATGGTGGTAGGGGGTGACATACCACGCATAGTAGGCTCCTCAACAAGTTGTGGGTCATTTTAGGTTGACTATTCGAGTCAGTCTGTCAAGTAATTGGGTCGGGTTGACTGAAATTGGTTGGGTTACTATTCGAGTGAGTCTGTCAAGTAATTGGGTCAGGTTGACTGAAATTGGTTGGGTTTCTTCAAACATTTTTTGACCAAAATTTCCAATTCTTTCTTCCTGAATCCCTAATTCCTCAACTTCCTCTCAAATTTTCTCCATTCTTCCTGTTACTCCCTCTCTCCCTCGGCTTTCTTCCTTATCACCGACACCCCTCTCATTCCAGCGACCACTACCGAAAGCTTCTCTTCTTTGTTCCTTGGTCTCAAAAAAGTCTAAATGAATCAAGGATTATAGATATTTACCTAATGGATAAATTGCTCTTGGCCTCTCCTGTCAACCTACCCTATATTACAATCCACTAGATGCGTGACACGATTAGCACTAACAAGTCTAACTGTGTCTTTAGCTTTCCTTAATTGCTCACGGATATATTCCATCACTTTAACAATGATCTTTTAAGTGAGTAGAAAGCTCTTGCGAAGACCTCTGGTTAGGGTTATAAACGCCTAGATGGGCCCGCCCTATACTAGATCTAGACACTTATAGTGAAACATAGACCCAAACCCAGATCCGGAGGGTATACAATTTATGGATCAGACCCTAACCTCCAGGGTCTTGGGTAGAGCCCGAGTATACCCATTTAGAATAGCCATTTTCCTGTAGCCCTAAAACGAAACATGATTAACATCATTTCTTTAACATCTCTTCAACAAATACAATCCTTCAACATCTCTAAAATTTTTAAAAAAACATTCTTTCAAAAAATACAACAGTCCATAGAAGAACCAAACAACAAAAAAGAAACTAATAAATGTTCGTTTAAGGGCAGCGAATTAAGAGCAAATATGCATTTTTCTTTTAAAGAAGAATCGATCGGTTTCTAATAGACTAGAATCACTTGATAAAATGTTCAAGAAATGAAAAATTAGCAAATGAAAAAGAAAGAGGCATACGTTATCACAGTCAACCTATCAGAGAGAGAAAAAAAATGATCAACAAGATGATGGGCTCTCGTCACTTTGAGTCTTATATAGAGAAATTATATATTTTTTGGAAAAGAGTTAAAAATAAAAATAAAAATCTTTTCTTGGTGGGTCTAAGAGTGTGGGGTTTGTGTATGAATATGGAGGAGAGTGTAGATTGATGATGAGAAAGAAGCAAGCAAAGAAAGAGATAGGGAATTCAGTAAAAGTGGAAGGGATAGATTAGGAAATTGAAAAGAGTGAGTAATTTTATGGGTTAGGTTGCAAAGGTAGAATGTCAAAGGAAAGAAGAAGGCAACTTCTGGCTGACCCCCTTATGTCTACAGGTTAACGCCTTACAGGAAATAAACTATGCATTCATTAAAAAAAATATATAAATAATATAATATATATATATAAACATATTATTTTATTATGTCGGGCATATCGGTAAATGCATTTGGGTATCATAATACCCTACCCAAACCCATTTAATAGAATTATATGGGTATAGGTATGGGTTTGAGTCCAAGATTATAAAATCTGAACCTTACTTTCTGTAAACAGGTATAGACCCGATCAGGTACGGGTAAGACCTTTCCCATTTACAGCCATACCTACAATGTGACCTTTGGCCAGTCCGTCACTCACAGTGGATTTGAATATAATGATACGGAAAGAGATGGACCGCAAGATCTAGGGTAAGTTGGCAGGAAGATTTTGGTCATGAGCGTACAAGAGCCCGCCTAACACCCCGGAAAAGCAGTGGCCGAAGAGGAACCAAAAGAGAACGAAAAAGAGGAAGCCAAGGGTAATAATGAGGGCTATAAGGTGTCTGACTCCTCTCTCCAAGCACCAAGAGTTCATGAGAACCAAAATATATGTCCGCCTATTTCCGAATGAAGGAATGAGTGATGTAGGAGGTAGAGAGGTGAATCAGTCCTCTAGGGAGTTTTTTTTATCTCCCTACTCACTTTATTTCTTATTTTCATTATTTATTTGTTTTGTTTCTTTTTATGTGTTTTTGTGTTTCCCTTTATTTGTTCTATTTGTTCGTTTCATAGTTATAACTCTCTTTGTTTTAGTTTTTTCCCCCATATTGAGGACATTATGGTTCCAAGAGTGGAGGGGATTTAAGTTGTTTATTTTTCTTAGTTATTTATGTTGTTATGGCTTTATTTTTTGTTTTTACGAAAATACCAAAAACATTGAAAATTCAAAAAGGTCCAAAAAAATTGAAAAATCCCAAAAACTTCAAAAACATTGAATATTTTGGAAAATCTCAAAAAATTTGTTTTGTTTCTTTCATTTAAAGTTAGTTTTTTGTAAATAATCAATTTTTGAAAAGCCAAAAAAGATTTTACTTTTTCTTATTGTCACTAGAAAAGCATAAAAGAGGTGCAATTAACGTGTTGAAACTTGGAATATGCATGATCCCTGATTTAACTTTACATCTTTCTTTTGTTTAGCCCTTATGAGTTTATGGTTTTTATGCACAATGCTTAGTTTTGTGGACTAGAAATATGCTTTAAGAATCTTGTGAAATTGTCTACTATGATTTATTTTCAAGCATCACTCCAGGACTTGTTTTTTTACACCTTATAAAGGGTTAGGTTAATCCTAGAGATGATGGTCTTAGGCCTTCTTTGATCCATTTGAGCCTTTCTTGCCTACCCTATTAACGCTAATCCGTAGTACCTCATTTGAGTTTCATGTCAAGGTATTCGCTTCCTTCTTTTCTTTGTCTTTAAACTCACATTTAAATATAAAACCCTCAATGATGAGCTAATGATTCTATACCTTTGAGTCGGTTTGAGTGAGCATCACCGATAAGTGTGGGGGAAAGAGTGAGAAAAGAAAATTATCAGAGAAAAGGTATTTGGGAACTCTTGTGAGAAAGAAAAAGAATGAGAAGAAAAAGTCACAAGGGAATGAGTTATTCAAATGAAAAATGTGAGAAATCCTTGGGAAAAGAGCTTGTTTCTATCAATCATTTGTGAAACAAAGAAAAGAATGAGGATGATGCAGAAAAATGAAAAGAGAAAAAGAAAGGAAAGAAAAAAAAAAGAGAGAAAAAATGAGTTCAAACAAAAAACTGTAAGTCTTGTATCTCTTTGATTATGGCTTTTATTCCGTTCTTCTCACATATATACTTCCTTGATTTTGAATGTTTAATGAGTGATTGGAAAATTATATTGGGGGTTTGTGGGTTTTGGGTGAAAGGTAGAGTGTTTTGTGACATTTGAATAAAAGTGGTTTAAAGGTTATAGATAACTTTGAGTTTGTTTCTCTTTCAGTTGCATTAGCTCGTATTCTCATTCTCTTTGTTTTTCCTTTATCTACATTTGATAACCACCTATGTCCCAAGACTAACGTTAAAAGCTTGAAAGTTCTACCGGATCCAACGGTGTGACTTTAGCACGAACTTGGAGTAGAAGGGTGTCGGAATATTCAAGCATATACAATATAGCTTCATAGAATGGGTCATATGTTTAATTTCTTGACATTTTCTTTGCATATATATCGAAACTAAACATAATTATGCACACACACACACACACCATTGATTCATGTGTGCTAAAACGGAATGTTGGATGTGTTGATTGGCTTATGGATTCTGCCTTGATAAGGTTTAGCAGCTTTGTAGCTCTTGGATATGTTTGAAAGTGGCGATTCTTTGTCCTTTTGTTGGTTTTGTTCTTTGTTAAAGTTAGTTTGTTTGTAAATTTTTAAGTGCTTGTTTTTTTACTTTGTGAGTATGTCGTCTACAAAACCCTCACAAGGCCTTACCCATCCTCTTTGGATAACTTGGGGGTTTAAAGGGCTTGTTGCATGTGCTAAGTGCAATCGTGAGTCCTATGAAAGTGGCTAGTTAGTTTGTTTTTCTTTTTCTTGGTTGCTTTTAGCCCTTTGCTTGAGGATGATCAAAGCTTAAATGTGGTGGAGTTTGATATGTCTATTTTCTACCTCTTAAGTTTTATTGTTTTCTATCTATTTTTGAGCCTGTTTCTTCTTTTATTGTTCTAGGTACCTTTGGAATGAGGATAATATTTAAAATTAGCCAAAACGAAGGACTTTGGAGTGGAAAACGAAAAAGAATACACAAAAATCAAAGTTTCGAATCCAGATAGTAGCTATCCGATTTCGGATAGTGTTGCAGCCAAAAAAAGAAGTTTACCTAGAAGCTTTCCTAATCCGGAAAGTCGTGTAGAGGGACTAAAGTGCAATTTTCTGATTTTCTTATTTTGACTCTTATTTTGTTTCCCTTTTGTAATTTGATTCTAAACCTTTTTAGGAAAAGATTTAGAGTAATTTTGGAGTAGGATTTGGATAAATTTCTCCTATATAAACCCCATTAGCTAGGTTAGTTTGGATAGCTTATGTCTTAGTTTCAATTCCATATTTTGTAAGAAGATTAAAAGACCCAATTTAGGGGCAATCTCGGAGTTTCTTAGAGCGACTCGGAAGACGAACTTTGGCATTCACCGGGACCGTAGAGTATTCGTTATCTTTCCTAAGTTCTCTAAACTCTTTCTATTTCATGAATTTATCTATGAATGTATGTTTTAGAATCATGTTTAGTGGTTAATTTTATTTGTTTTTGAATGGGGATGAACGATAGAATACTTAGCTAATTTTATATGAATTTCATGTTTTGATTATTTATTTCTTGTTTGGTTGTTATTTAATTATTGTGTTTGTTTACTGATTTATTGGTGATTGATAATTTCACAAGATTAATTGGAATTGGAAAATGAATGTTAATATAGGGAATTAATTGAGTAATAGGAATTGGTAATTGAGTAGACATATTAATTATGGTTTTTAGATCATTAATTAATCACTCTTAATCTATAATTCGTTCATAATCGGGTTATGTAGAGAAGAGATTCTTTTCTAAACGATTAAGTTGAATAGGAAGGTCTTCATGTATAAATAGTAGATAAAACTCAACCTTGGCTCCGTAAAGGTTAGCATATCCACACTATATACCATCGCCAGAGTACTTAAGCACGACTTATAGTAGAAGGATTTTATCAAATACCAAGTGGTTATTATGAGGAGTCATATTCTCCTTTAATTGATGGAATCACATTTCGATATCTTGTGAGCTAAGCAGTAAATAAAAAACATTATATGCATCTTTTAGACGTTACTACATATTTATATAAGGAAATTGATAGTGTCATTTATATGAAAGTCTCTGATTTCACAAGCTTAAAGCCTGTACATCAAGCACTCGTAAAAAATGTTCCATCAAATTATGAAATCCCTGTATGGATTAAGCAATTTGGAAGAGTGTGGTATAATTGTCTTAGTGAAAGTTTGATGCAAGCCGAATATAAAAATGATCAGATTTATCTATGTGTTTTTATCAAGAAATCTGAATAAGGATTTGTCATAGTTGTAATATATGTTGATGATACTAATCTCATTGGGACTCCTGAAGGGTTCTAAAAGCAAGAGATTACTTAAAATAAGAATTTGAGATTAAAGATTTTGGTAGAACCAAGTTTTGTCTTGGTTTACAAATTAAACATCTGGAAGATGGAATCCTTATTCATCAATCAACATATACTAAGAAGGTATTGAAAAAATTTTACATGGACAAGGTACATCCTTTAAGTACTCTAATGGTTGTTCGATCATTAGAGGTTGCTAAAGATCCATCTCAAACGAGGGAAGATGATGAAGAACTTCCTAGTCCTGAAGTACCTTATCTTAGTGCAATTGGTGCACAAATGTATCTTCCAAATAATACAAGTCCGGACATATCATTTGCAGTAAATTTGTTAGCAAGATATAGTTTTTCTTCTCCAGCCTTATGACATTGAAATGACATTTGCAGTAATACTGCTATATCATGGCATTCTAGGAAACAGTTGAGAACAATCAAATCTTCAAATCATCCCGAATTAATAGCTATTCATGAAGCAAGTCGAGAATGTATATGGTTGAGATCATTGATTAATTATATTCGAGAAAGTTGTGATTTATCATTCGAAAAAGAAAGTATTACTATATTGTATAAGGATAATAGAGCTTGTATAGCTCAGTCGAAAGGAGGATATATGAAGGGAGACAGGACTAAACACATTTCACCAAAATTCTTCTTTACACATGAGCTTCAAAATAAGGGTGAAATTGTTGTCAACAGATTTAGTCATGTGATAATATGCGGACTTGTTTACTAAGACATTGCCAACTACAACTTTTAAGAAGATGATCTATAAGATTGGCATGCATTGGTTCAAGGATCTTAAAAGATCTTATCAACAGAGGGACTAACATAAAAAATACCATACTCTCTTTCTTTTACCAAATACTTTTTCCCACTTGGTTTTCTTTATCTAGTAAGGTTTTAACGAGACATATTCTTTATGTTAAGCACAAGGAAGGGGAGTGTTAAATATCTATAGAATTAATGGATGTCACTTATGTTTCTATACAATAAATCCCCTAAATCTATACCCCGCCATTAATATGTTAACTTATGTTGGGATTAATGTGATCCCATTAATGTGTTCTTAAAGTGTTCCCTTGGATGATTATGTTAAGTTGACTCAAAGATTCTAGTGTCTTTTTAGTTCATAAACTCGTTTTGTTTTGTAGGTTAACCCCAAAGTTTTTAGACTTCTAAAACAGCTCTAAAGTATGTTATCTTAATGAATTAAAAATGTATTCTAAGGATTCTTCCACGAGTAGTTAAATATGTTTTTTTTAAAAAAAATTTTCCAACTTTTTTTCGTAGATGAATTTTTCTTTAACTCTTGGGTAGGGGTAGTTTTGTTGCTGAGTTGGAAGTTCACCCCTTGCAGATAATAAGAGTTCTGAGGTTGATGCCGAAGATGAGTGGGAAGAAGTTCCCTTCTAGTGAAGAAGCTAAGATGGATTTGAGTTTATAGAGTTTTCCTTTTGTTTTATATTTTAGTACCTTTTGCTGTGCGTAAGCGATGTAATAAGTTATGACTTTGTTAGAGATGTTTTTATCCCAAGTTTTTGTTTTTAATAGATTTTTTTCATTTTATGATATAAGATGTAAGAAGCTTGTGTCCTTGGCATGGTTATGTTACATTTCACGGTTTCGGGATGTGATAGTAATAATAAGTATAAATTTTCCCTTAAACTTAAGTAAGAATGTCTAGCATATTCATATTGTCCCGCAAAAATTACGTGTGGATCCTAAAAGTATTCTTCCAAAATATTCCCTTCTGAACCTAATATGTTTTTATTAAATTCTCCGCTTAACAAACCTAATACAAATATATCAAGTATTTAGATCCCTAAAGTGTGCATGAAAGGAATAATAAATATAATCTACTTAAAAAAATAATCGAAAACCCCCACAAATATTTATCTTATTAAAGTTCAACGCCTTTTCCTAAGTATCTCCAAAATTATATTATGCCCCAGTACTTTATTTCACTAAAATAGACCCTAAAACTACGTTCGTGTTTTCTCGTATTTTTTGGGTCATGTGTGAGGTGGTTAGGGGGTTAGGCATTTTATTCTACCCTCCTAAAAAACTTTTATCCTCAAAATTCAAAATCATAAACCTATAAGTTCAAGGACTTCTTTTTCACGTATTTCTCAGTCTCCCAAGTTTCCTATTTAATTGTATGATGTCTCCTTACTACTTTACACATTGAGATTTGCATTCCACGTAACTCTTTTATGCTGCATTTTACGAATTCTGTTAGTTTTTCTTCGTACATTAGGTCATCTCTTAATCCCAACGTATAACCATTCAGAATATGATCAGGTTGATGAATGGTACTTCTTCAATTCGGACACATGAAATACGTTATGTATTCCTACTAGCTCCCTTGGTAAAGCTAGTCGATATGACACTTTACCAACTTTACCAATGACTTAAAATGGTCCAATATATCTTGGACTTAACTTTCCTCCTCTTAGATATCTAGGCTTTTCTCGGTGAGGTGTGAGCTTTATAAAATCTTTATCTCCTATAGTAAATTCCCAAATCTCTCCTCCGATTATCATCATCATAATTTTCTTCGGCCTACTCTTGGCTGCTCGAAGCCAATCTTGAAAAATCTTTACTTGTGTCTGCATCTCTTATAATTCTAGCATTAAATTTTTGTGTTTCTAATGAGATTGAACACCAATTTCATCCTAATATAGTGGTGTTCTACACCTCCTACCATATAATGCCTCAAATAGTGTCATTCTTATTGACGAGTGGTAGCTGTTATTATAAGCAAACCCCACATAAGCGAGATTTTCAACCCACTTATTCCAAAAATCTAAAGCACAAGCTTGCAGCATATTCTCCAAAGTTTGAATCATTCTCCCAGACTGCCCATCGGTCTGGGGGGTGTGTTGCGGTACTATAACTTAGGTTGGTCCCCATAGCCGATTGAAACTCTGGCCAAAACCTTGATGTGAACCTTGGGTCTTGGTCCAATACCATATCAGCATGTACTCCTTGAAGTCATACAATCTCTTTTACATAGATTTGTTCTAACTTATCCAAGGAGTACTCTTTTATGAAAACATGTATTTCACACTCATATGATCCTGTTGCTCTTTCTCCTTTTTATCCACCAGAATGATCTCGTTTTTTATCGTTTTGAATCTAAGGGTGCGGCCGGCAGTTGGCAGTGTACGCTCAATTTTTGGGTCGTAAACAACTAATTCACCCTGTTGAATTCAGGGTATAAACTAGCTGAATAAAACCTGAAGTGAAAAAGAACAAGAAAAAGTAAATCATCAAAGGTAGAATAGAATGCGAAATAGTATAGAGATAATCCACCAATGAAAATACAAATAAAGCAAGAACAAAAGGTAACAAATGAATTAAAAAAAACAAGAAAAAGAAGACGATTAGAACAAAAGAAGAATGGCATTCTTTAAGTTACCATCCCTATCAAGGGCGCCAAAAACTTGTTTTAACAGGACTACTCTAACATATCCTAACAAGCAAGTGCACCTATCAAAGCAGTAAGGAGAAACTCCTGGTCTGTCAAATCCTGGGAACAAAAAATCTAAAATACTAACCGTGTTCCTAAGGTCTAATCACTAGAATGGTTTGAAGAGGTTTTCTTTAAAACAAAATAAACGAAAACAAAAGTAAGCTCACCTATAATGGAATGATGATTCAAATAAAATGAATGTTTGTGAACGGTTTGAATAACGGAATCCCCTAACTCTGCCTACTGCTATGAATGGTAAAAAAAAGATGAAAAGGATGTTGAAAAGATTGATTGGGTCTCACGCTGATCTTGGGTAATCCCTATCTCTAGGTGAAAACTGTCCTACCCACTAATCCTCAGAGGAGAATCTCTTCTCTCTCTAACCAATTATGAGCGCATTAAGGCTAAGTGATTAATGATCTAAAATAATAACCTGCATATGTACGTGATAGAGTCAATTTTTAGCACAAATAAACACCTTAAGTTTTAATTATTAGCCTTTGAAAATATTTTATTTATTTATTAGTCATAATTATTATATTTAATTTATTTTATTTATCTTTGTGCAGATTTCTAAAAAAAGAATGGAAAATAAAGATTCCATATTAAATTTGGTAAAAGGAAGCTGCAGTATTTTAATCCTTTACGGATTAGGATTTTAGTTGAATCCTTTTAGGTTTAGGATTTTTCTTCTCTTTTGTCTATATATGGAAGAGCCACACAAGAAGAGAGGGGAGAAAAAAGAGAAGAGCTGCAGCGTCTTTCAATTGGAGAAGAAGAAAGCCATGATCTACTCCAAGAAATTGGTTCCTTCTGTCCCTTTAGCCATGAACTAAATTTATTTTTAGAATCTTGATGAAACCCTAGCCATGTGACTTTGGTTTATTTTATTTTTGGGAGATTTATTCTATTATTTATGTGATTGCATATCTTGGGATGTTTATTGGTTTCATTCAATTAATTCTTTGTGATTGTTCTTGTAGAATAATTGTTTGAGTTAATTGATATTTTTATCCATGCTTGATTCTTGTAGTCTTGAGTATGAGAGATATGTAATTTTTGCAAGTATATTGTGAGTTTTAGAATTGAATAGTTCATGCTAATTTTAGATGATTTATGTCATAGGAATGAATAAGTCATGCTAATGGTTAGATGGATTATGTCATGCATTTAAGCACAATATATTTCTCTAGTGAATCGAAGCTTGTAGCCTAGATCACCACATGAATGTTTAATCTTTTCTCCTAAATAAAATTAAATCATTGTCATATAGGTTAGTGATGGATTCAAGGCTCTAAATCATCTCTTTGGTTAAGCTCTCGTTATTTTAGTTATTTTATTTATTAGGTTTATTTAATTTAGTAATAATTTTTAGATAATAAACTTTGATTCTTTTTATAAAATTAATTTAGGAAGATAATAATTTAAGTAGTCAAGCCTTTCTCTGTGGTTCGATACCCCAATACTTTCATATTACTTTGATCTTGTGCACTTGCAAGTATTGGGTTAAAACTTTGTTATAAAAATCCCGACCAGTACGTAATTACCAACTTTTAAAGCTCAATTAGATACCCTCGGTTAGTGTTCCTTTTTCCATTCCCACAAACCTTATGATAAATGTGACCTCATAAAAATCACACAAAAAATTAAGCATAAAAGAACAACAATCCCCATAAATAAAACATCAATTTCATATAATTAAACCCAAATCAAAGCATAAGCATCATTCAAGTTTAGGGTTCATCTTACATTCAAACATAAAAATTTAGCTATGATTCATAACTCTAAAATAAAATCTAAAACTAGATTTCATGAAATTAAACAAGAGGAAAGAAAATTTAGGATTGAATTGAAGTTCCACGACTTCGTTCTACCACGAGCTCGTCCCTCGATTCCACCCAAAGAGTTGAGAAGATACCTCCTTGGGAAGCCTTCAATCTCCAATCTTCAACCCTAATCTAATGTTTAATTTGAAGAATCAAACTAGCTACTAGGGAAATTAGAGAAGAATTGGGAGGAGAATTGATTAGTATTTTCGCCCCCAATATTCTCTCTAAACCCTAAACTGAGAATTCACACAAAGGGGTAAAGATTACATTTAAAGAGAGTAAAAATGCATTAAATTCTACTAAAATCAGGACCTACAGCAGGTGGTAGGTTGAGGCTGTCCGTGATATGTCTTTGTCTAAAAAATCTTCAAAAATCCTCAAGACTTACCGTTGATAGTGCTTCTCTCTACTACTCTTTTTTGTGCCATGATCCTACCATCGGTAGTAGGCTGCTGTCTCCTGTGTTACCAACTTCCATCTTCTCCATTTTCGTTCCATTTTTTTCTCATTTTGCTCCCATTTCAGCTTGTATTAATCCAACTCCTTTTCGGGAAGCAACTAAGTCAAAAGGAGAGGGAAATGGCATTAATTATATGTTTTATATACCAAGAACATCAAAAAACGACATAATTAACATATAAAACGATACTTAAGCACATATCAAATTTCTCCACTTATCTATTGTTTGACCTCAAGCAACATAGAACTTAGCATCTCAAAGATAGAGAATCTCACACCAATTAGACTTAACGAAGACGACACAACGAACGGTAAAACGTAAAGACTAAGGACTCTAAGAAAACAAAGAAACAAAAACAAACAAAACAGAAAAAACAAAGGGTTCTCTCAAAAACAAATTATCATCTCCAATAGGGATATTATCACTTAACCACATAAAGAACTCTCAAATGACGAATCATAAGAATCAAACATCCCATTGATATCTCACTTATAGACTTACGAATCAATGGTATGTGTGATTCTCTTATGTCACCGTTCAAAGAAGACAAGGAATATCAAGTGATTAACATAATGATCTACTTTAAGTTCTAATGCACAAAACAGCTTATGCTCTCCAATACTTCTCTACACTAAGTTCTATCCTAAGTCGTTCCCGAATTATGTAGGACTTTGAAGCTTGTAATGTTATGCTCGGGACATAAAGATTGTCAAATAAAGGAAAAAGAAAAGAAAAAGAATTGAAGTAGAGCTAATGCAATCGAAAGGTAAATAAATCAAAGATTATCAAAAACTTTCTAGCTGCTTTTGCTCATTCCTATTTACCCCCGAAACACTTTATCTCATTGATACTACGCACAACCCGCCTATCATATTCTAAAACCCATCAATCATGTACACTCAAGGATGTTTGTACACAAGAGAAGGAAGCTCAAGAATTAAAGAGACAAAAGGTTTATAAACATCTCAAGAAACAACTCTCTTTTCTTTTACTTCTCTTTTTTTTACAACTTTGTTTTTCTTCCTTAATTTTTTTTTTCTTTTTCTTTTCACAATGATTGAGGGTATTCACACTTTTTTTATTCATAGAGAGAATTTTTTTCCATAGAATTTTTTTACCACACTCTTGATTTCGCTTTTTTCATTTTCGAATGAAACCTTGTTCACACACATACACAAGACACACTTTTTTCAAGGTTCCTCTTCCTCATTCAAATACTCCCATACTTATCAATTGTCCTCGCTCAAAACAGCTGAAAAGTTAAAGATCATTAGCTCCAATGAATTGAGGGTTTTATAAAATGTGAGTTTAAATGGAAAAGAACGGAAGGGACCAAATCCCTTGGCATGAATGCACAAAAAGAGCACTAAGGATTGATGTAAAAAGATAGACAAGAAAGGTACAAACGATTCATTGAAGGCCTAAGACCATCATCTTGGGGACCAACCTAGACTAGACCTTTTCACTTCAAAGCAAGGAGAAAACAAGTGTAAAGGCAAAAACTCGAAAAGCAATCACTCTGCTAATCCCCTAAGATTGCAAGCGTTCTAATACTAATCGACACTTGCAAGTGCATAAAAACCGTTGATTTCCTAAGAATATCAAGTAAGTGTGGTTTTCAATTCAATCAAGTCAAACATCTTTTTGAAGTTCCTAAGGATCTTGCAATTAAAATCCCCACTGATTTCGTGATAAAGAAAAATCTTTTTGGATTTTAACGTTCTAAAAAAAACACAAAGACTAAATGGGAACATAAAACAAGAATCTTTTTGAATTTTTGGATAAGGAAAAGTGAACGATTTTACAAGCAAGAAAAATGTTTTCGTAATTTTTCAAAGTTTACTAATAACTAACTACTTAGAAAGGAAAACTAACACAAAAATACAAAAGAAAAGTAACAAGGCAAACAAGACTCTTTTAGTTTTATATAAAAATTAAAAAACAAAATATTTTTTGGGATTTTTAAAATATATCTATTTTTTTAAATTTGTGGAACATTTGAAACTAAAATAAAACTAGAACAGAGAAATAGCTAAAAGACATAAATGCCCCCAAACTTTATACCATATTTTTCTCAATGTGGGGCCAGGACCAAAGATAAACACCTAACAACAGATAAAGACAAAAAAACAAGTAATAGTATGCATGGGAAGCCATCCCAAAGATACAAAATGTGCAAGCTAATAGGGGAAGCAATCCCCACAAATAAACAAAGCACGAGAGAAAAGAAAACAAACATAAAAAACATAAAAATAAACAAAAGAGAAGTAATCCCATAGAAGAAATCAAGATCAAGAAAAACATGAAAATACAAGGGAGAAAGAAAAGGAAAACTCTCTCACTACGGACCCAAGTTTGCGCCACTGGTACCCTAATCAGGTAGGAATCTGAGAGTCAGGTTAGCATCGCCTCTTCTTGATCAAGAGATACCCTATGTTGTGCTAATTCATCCACATATCGATAGGAGGAGTCAACGAGCTCCGCTAACTAAATGCCATGAGCATCTTGTGCCAGACAGAACTGCTCGAAAGTGTCCCTCATCTTCATCTTGAAGGCATCCATAAAGGCAGTGGGAGGATTGTCATCATAGGATGAATCGTCGAGTCCTCATCATCGTCGTCCTCATCGGCTGGTTAGGAGGAGGATTCCCCAATGCCCGTCTGTAATGTTTTCTTGATTTTTCAAATCCGGAATTCGTTCTGGTCTCGCAACTGATCCTCCACCCTTAGAGAATCCACTTTTTCTGCTTCTCATCCCAAGCGTATCTACAATTATTGGAAGTGTTAAATGTGATGATATACAGCTGCTCGGTCATCTCTCATCGTTCACCTGTAAAATCAACATTAAAAGCTTGAAAAGCATGAGAGAGACTCACAAGCTAACGATACACGCGTGTTTTAGTAGTATCACAACTTGTATTACATATCCCGTGAATTAAATAAATCGTAGAAAAAGGAGATTGGTTCTGAATCTTATCTACAATATAAAGATCTAAAATCCGAACCTCACTCTACCCATCCCCCTTCTACACCAAGGTATGGCCGAAAAATAGGCTAAGTCTCGGTGATGTGGAATGTTCTTCAAGAGCATAAAATTTCATCCAAGAAGTGAGGGAGAGAACAAACAAAACAAGTGTAATAAGTAGAAAAGAGAAAGTATATTTGAAAGAACTTGAAAATGTTAAACTTCTAGCAACCTTGGATATATTAAATCCAAGACATCAAGAAGGTTTAAACAAAATCTTTTCTTCAAAGTTCAAGCAACCTAAGGTATTTTGAACCTTAGACCTCAATGGAACAAGAAGAAGACCTCAAGACTAGTTTTCTACAAGAGTGTAGTAACTAGTATGACGGAATTTCGATGATCAACCTTGAAGCTCTTGGAACTTTCAACAAGTTGTCAAAGTGATTTTTCTTTCAAGGAAGTTCATCCTTGAAGAAGATAGAAAATAAAACTAAGCTAAGTACTAAGACTACTAAGAGAAGAACCTTTATCTTGAAATATTTATTGATTAGCTCCTTCAAAATGGAAGACTACATATTTATAGAGACTTGAGGAGAAAATTAGGGTCATATTTTCAGCCAACAATTTAAGCCCCACAAATTTAAGCCACAAAATTTAAGTCTCAAATTTAAGCCCCATAAAGACATATTCCAACCTTCCCATATTTTCAGCCCTAAGGATAGATATAACCTATACATTCACTTGATAAGACAATAAAGGTGTTTTAATTGCATTTGGACTATTCTAGAGCACTAGTCAACATACTGCCAAAAATAGGAGGTAATTTTCCAGCTTGGGCAAAAGGGCTTCCAACCATCTACCAAGGTGAATTTTCAATTTCTAACTTATTCAAAACTTTAGGATATTTCCCCATAAAGTCTTTGACATCAAAATTTAACCCTTGAAACTTCTCTTGGTCAATTTGATCCTTGTTACTCTTTAGTTATTTTGCCTAGGCTCTTGTCATAACTCCTTGATGTTCTTGCATGTCTAACTGGTTCACATCACTCGGGGTAATAGGTTAGGAAATTCACCCCCGTGAAGAATGCGTCTCCTATCGCCTAGAGGAGGACGGATTCTAACACGACTGCATGTCGCTGCATAATTCCAATCCAGGTCCTCTTGTACTGTTTTCTTATTAGCATCTACGGTGACTATGTTCCCCTCATTCCTAGTAAGATGTTCGCTAAACGTGCCCTATCCAAAATAATCCAAACCCCTTTAACTATAGAAATGATAGCAAATAGGTCTTTATCAGTTTTGTGGAGCATTATGCTATAGAATTCACAAACAAGATCAGGATTGTAATCACCCAAGAGGTGAGAAGAGGGACCCAACCCATATTACCAAATAGAGTGGTCAATTCTAGATGCTCAGTCACATGATCATCAAAGGATTTCTCAAATATCATTCTCAATTAGCCTTTACCAGTGATGCATTTTTGGTTTGCAGGGGAGAGGTGATCAGGAAATAAGGAAAAGTAGGGGTAGCCGATATATGGGTAGGCTTGGATTCAGAATTATTGACCCCAGCCCATTTGGAAGTGGTACTGCATTTATAGGAAGTGGAGGTGGGCTTTTTGGGATGCATGACTAGAGGACAATTACAACAATACTCACAAGCGCAACAACCAAAAAGAAAAAAGAAAAAATGAAACACAACCAAAACCATGAATGCAACGAAAGGAACACAAACAGAAAAATGACAGGAAAAGGAGTGACAAAAACGGTACCAAGAATAACTTAAAATGCGTAGACTAAACGTAGCCTGTGTGTGATAAAGTGTCTTAATGTCACCCATGTGTATTAAAGTGTGAAAAGAAAACGAACAGTAAGAACGACACACATGATAAAAACATGAATTTAATTAACAATTACAAGAATAAACCAACAGTTTAAGTTAATTTTACACTTAAACAAAATAAATAAAGATAAGCAAAGAAAAGAGTTTAAAAGCTTATCCTCGGTTGGTTTAAACAAACAAACCGCCGCCGCTATGTCGAGGAGCTCGCCCTATTGCTTTGGACTTCATGTCACCGGAGGTCGCCGGAGTACTGCAAGAATCCTCGTCGAAAGTTCTTGTGAGGGAGAACTTGCAAAAAATTGAGTAGAGAGGGAAAAATAAAATAAAATAAAATAAAATAAAATAAAATAAAACAAAAGAAGAAGAAATATGATAATAAAAGGAAAAGAAAGGATAAAAGAAAGGATAAGAAGAAAAATAGGCGGGGGAACGAGTGTGTGTGTATACTATGTGGCATGGTGGGGTTGCAGTTGTGGTGTTAAGGAGGTGCGAGGAAAAAGGAGAGGAGGGGAAAGAAAAAGAAGAACCAGGAGGGGTTCTGTAAAGGTAGGTTAAGGGAGGTTGGTGTAGAGAAAGAGAAGAGAAACAAGGGGAAAAGAGAAAAGAAAGAAAGGAAGAAGGAATAGAGAGTGAAAAGAGAAAGGAGAAATATGGGAGAAGTGGGTTGTCAGTAGTGGTCGCCAAAGACGAAGGAGGTGCATCGGAGGGTGGAGGACTTGGAAGAAGACAGATGGAAGTGGTAGAGCTTGGAAGGGGAGCGAGGGAATTAGGGAATGGAGAATGGGGAAATTGTTTGGAAAAAGAACTAATTTGACAAAACCCAATTTTCACTCAATTTCAGTCGAACCAACCCAATTGATCAATTCGAACCGACCCTTTAATTATTGAGGAGCCAACCGTACACGGTAGGTTGAGACCTACCTTATGCGATAGGCTTATGCCTTGATTGGAACAATTGATCTAGACCTTACTATTAGACATGTGATGGCTTATAGTACGTGGTTAGATTTTGCTGCCATGGAGATTAATAACAGGGTAGCCTACTGTTCACGGTAGGCTTATGCTCAATCTTTGAATTTTGTTTGATTTCATCCATCTCGACCCCATTTCGTGCCCCGTAAACTCCTGGACCCTTTTTCAATATCCAACTACTATGAGTTCAAGTCCCCAAACGCAGCTTAGCATCAACACAAAAAGTAAACAAAAATCAAACATGATAGGGAATACACAAGAATACAGTTATACAATTACATGATATAACATCCAAAAGTAAGCAAAACTCACTCATCATGGAGAACTAAGGAAGCCCCTTGAAGGTCTCCTAAATTCTGACAAAAGTACGGCTTCATTCGATGCCTGTTTACCTTGAAAGTACCATTTTCAGGGTGTGTTACCTCTATTGCACTGTAAGGAAAAACCTTACTAACAGTAAACGGCCCAGACCATCATGACTTAAGCTTCCTTGGGGAGAGACAGAGGCATGAGTTATATAGAAGAATAGAATCTCCTTCTTTGAACTCTTTCTTGATTACATGCTTATCGTGCCACCTCTTTGTCTTTTCTTTATAATTTTTGGTATTCTCAAAGCTTGTACACGCCATTCCTCAAGCTCATTGAGTTCAAGTAATCTACGTTTATCTGCACGAAGAGAATCAAAGTCAACAAGTTAAATGACCCAATACACTTCTACTAGTAAATGCCAAGCTTTTCCATATAACAAACAAAAAGGAGGAGAACCTATAGGGGTCTTGTAAGCGGTTCTATATGCCCACAATGCATCATCAAGTTTAAGACTCCCATCCATTCGAGTGTTATCAACTATCTTTTCTGATATCCTCTTGTTTCCCTATTAACAACCTCTACTTGGCCACTAGTTTGAGAATGGTAAGGTGTAGCCATTTAATGAGTAATCCCTAAGAGTGAAAACACCTTCTCAAGCAGTTGGTTATAAAAATGGGTACCCCTATCACTAATTATTGGCTTAGGAATTCCAAAACGAGAAACTAGCTTCTTTTAAAACTTTACTACGACTCTGGCATCATTTGTAGGTAAGGCTTGACCGTCCACCACCTAGAGACATACTCAATAGCAACCAAAAATTATTGATTACCAAAGGATTTAGGAAAAGGACCCATGAAATCGATTCCCCAACAATCAAGTACCTAACACACTTGAAAAGTAGTTAAAGGTATTTCATTTCGTTTCGAGATATTAACTTTGTGCTAACAATTATCACAACCCATAACATATCTCTTGGCTTCTTTGAACAGAGTGGGATAGTAGAAACCGGACTCAAGTACCTCGTAGGCATACTATTTACTTGGAAGTCGCCTGCAGGACCACTGTGATAGTGGCTAAAAATATCTTCAGTTTCTGGATAAGCCACACATCTCCAGATGATTTGGTCTACACGTCGGCAGAAAAAATAGGGATCCTCCCAAAAGTAATACTTCTAGTCTGCAAAGAAATTCTTCCTTTATTGTGATGTACCTGCAGGCATACCATTTGAAACAAGGTAGTTAGCAATATCTGCATACCATGAGGAATTATCAACAATAGCATGGTGGAAAAGAAGTTGTTCATCCAGGAAAGTATATGCATCCTTCCTCCAAAGGTCCTAAACTAAGCTTTTCCAATCTTGAGAGATAATCTGTAGCCGGATTCTCGGCTCTCTTCTTGTCCTTAATCTCTAAATCGATTCCTGCAACAAAATACTCATCTAATTAATCTAGGCTTAGCATCACTCTTAAATAAAAAGTACTTAAGAGCAGAATGGTTAGAATGAGATAGGGATAGAATTTATCAAACACAAATGCTATTCTATCTCTGTAGTTGTGTAGTTTTCTTGAGTGTTTGTCAAAATCTTGCTTGCTTAGTAAATGGGCTGAAAGTACTTACGCTTCCGCTGGCCGAAAACAACCCCTATAGGAAAGTCACCAGCATCACACACTAGTTAGAAAGGGATTGACCAATTTGGAGAAACTAAGATATGAAAATTGGTTAGTTTTTCCTTGAGCATTGTAAAAGCATTCAAACAAGTATCATTGAAATCAAGAGTAGCATCTTTCTCAAGCAATGCAGTAAGGAGTGTTGTAATTTTAGAAAAATTCTTTATGAAACTCCTACAAAACCAAGCATGCCACAAAAAACTCCTCACTGCCTTAAACACAAGAAGGGCGAGATAACTTTTCAATTGTTTCAATCTTAGCCCTATCTACCTTATGTTCAGAGATTTTATGCCATAGGACTATTCCTTTCCTAACCATGAAATGATTTCTCCCAATTTAAAACTAAGTGAGTTTTCTCGCATCTTTTCAAATTTTTTCAAGATGATATAAACATGCATCAAATGAATCCCCAAAAACGTAAAAATTGTCCATGAAAACTTCCATAATTTCCCCCACCAAACCCTCAAAAATGGCAATCATGCAATGCTGGGAGTAGCAAGAGCATTACATAATAAAAAAGGCATACATTTGTAAGTAATTGTACAGTACGGGTAGGTGAAAGTAGTCTTTTCCTAGTCCTCTAGAGAGATAGGCATCTGAAAGTAGCTGGAGAATCATCGAGGAAGCATTAGTACGAATGCCCTACTAACCGCTCCAACATCTGATTGATGAATGGCAGAGGGAAGTGGTCCTTTTGGGTGGTTTTGTTTAACTTCCTACAATCAATGCACACCCTCCATCCAGTGATGATCCTTGTTCGAATAATCTCATTCTTCTCATTAGGAACCACTATCATACCTCTTTTCTTTTGTACCACCTGTACTAAGCTTACCTAGATGCTGTCTGAAATAGGACATATGATTCTAGTATCTAAGAGCTTGATGACTTCTTTCTTTAAACCTCTTCCATGTTTGGGTTCAATGGTCTCTAGGGTTGAACCACTGGCTCGAAGTCCTCTTCCAAGAGAATCTTCTAAGTGCAGAATAAAGGACTAATTCCTTGTATTTCAGCTATCTTCCAAGCAATAGCTTTCTTGTGCTTGATAGAGTTGATTGTCAATACAACTAAACACCTTAATTTTTAATTATTAGCTTTTGAGAATACTTTATTTATTCATTAATCATAATTATTATATTTAATTTATTTTATTTCTCTTTGTAGATTTCTAAAAATAATGGAAAATAAAGATTCCATATTAAATTTGGTAAAGGAAAGAAAGAGTGTGCATAGTCATTAGGGAAGAGAAGATAAAAAATAATAATAAAGCATCTTAACTGCTGCAGTAATTGAATCCTTTAAGGATTAGGAATTTAGTTGAATCCTTTTATGATTAGGAATTTAGTTGAATCTTTGAAGGAGTGGAAATTTGCTTTTCTCTTATCTATATATAGAAGAGCTACACAAGAGGGGTGGATAACCAAAAAAAAAATTCCTTGGCGCAAAATCAAGGAAGCGGTAATCATTAAAGGAGAGAAGAAGATATGATCTACTTCAAGAATTTGGTTCTTTCTTTCCCTTTAATTATGAACTAAATTTTATTTATTAGAATCTTGATGAAACCCTAATAATGTAATTTTTGTTTATTTTATGTTGGAAGATTTATTATATTATTTATGTGATTACATATCTTGAGATGTTTCTTGGTTTGATGCAATTAATTCTTTGTGATTGTTCTTGTAGAATAATTATTTGGATTAATTGATACTTTTATCCATGCTTAATTCTTGCAGTCTTGAGTATGAGAGATATGTGATTTTTGTAAGTATATTGTGGGTTTTAAAATTGAATAGTTCATGCTAATTTTAGATAATTTATGTCATAGAATTGAACAAGTCATGCTAATGATTAGATGAGTTATGTCATGCATTTAAGCACAATAGATTTCTTTAGTGAATCGAAACTTGTAGCCTAGATCACCACATAAAGGTCTAATCTTTTCTCCTAAATAAAATTAAATCATTGTTATATAGGTTAGTGGTGGATTCAAGGTTCTAAATCATCTTCTTCATTAAGCTCTTGCTAGTTTTGATTTAATTGATTTTATTCATTAGTTTAATATCGGGGGCGGCCATAAAAAAGGCTATTACTTTTAATTTAGGAATAATTTTTAGATAATAAAATTTTATTCTTCTTTTTTATAAAATTAATTTAGGAAGATAATAGGTAGTTTAAGCCTTTCTTTGTGTTTCGATACCCTTATATTGCCATATTACATTGATCTTGTACGCTTGCAAGTATTGGTTTAAAACTTCGTTGTAAAAATCCCGACTAAGTTTTTGGCACCATTACCGGGGAAATGTTAAATTAACTGCTTATGTTATTGTCTACTAATTTAATTTGATTTTTTAAAAATTTATTTGATTAGATATGGATTTTTTTATTTATTTGATATTTTTTGTCTAAAAAATGGTAAAAAAAGGTTTTGTTGTTCTCTTTAGTTGCCTCACCGTTTTATTATTATTATTATTATTTTAAATTTTTTTATAAAAAATAAGAATCAGTTGGTTTCTTGGTTTTCTTTAGTGTACTTTCGTTAGTTTTTTTCTTTTCTTTTTTTATTATTTTATTACAATATTCTTTCATTTAGTTATTTATTCTTCATTATTATTTGCAGTAATTTTTTTCTTTCTTGGATTTGTTTATTAATGCATGGTCATCTTTCCCACTCTCTTAATTTAAAAGAATTTGACCCTGAAATAGAGCGTGCACTTAAGGCACTTAGAGCACAAAGAAAAAGTATTAACACTTGTGAGGTTAAGATCGCTGAAAATCCACGAGCATTAAGGAAGTATTTTACTCCCAACACTCATAACTCACCAATAATAAACTACCTGAAATTGAGGCTAATCACTTCGAAATTAAAGCTTCTACTGCTTAAATGTTACCATCTTTTTATGGGCTTGATTCCAAAAATCCTTATGAGCATATTGATGAGTTTTTAGAAATTTGCTCAACTTTTAAACTGCCTAATATTGCTGATGTTGCTATTAGATTGCGCATTTTTCCTTTTTCTCTGAAGGATAAGGCTAAAACAAATTGGTTAAATACACGTGAGAGAGTAGGTACATAGGCTGAGATGTCTAAGGAATTTCCTAAAAAGTATTTTCCTATGGGTAAGCTTACGAGGTTAAGGAGAGAAATAACTACTTTTCCCCAACAAAATATTGAACAATTTCACGAGAGTTGGGAGAGATTTAAAGAATTTCTTTGTAGTTGCCCTCACCATGAAGTACCTAAATGGCAACATATACAAAGTTTTTATTCAGGATTAGAAAAGAGGAATCGCCAAATGGTTGATTATCGTGTGGTGGTACCTTTCTTCATAAAACTACAGATGAGAAGTGGGATTTATTTGAAATTTTGAGTGACAATTCACAACAACACGCCACATCCTTACGTATAGGCACATCTAGACAAATAGGAAATAGAGGAGGAATGTATGAAGGTTCTCAAAATGTTGATATTTCTTTGAAAGTTGATGCCTTATCTAAAAAGTTTGATCAATTGTTAGCTTTGAATACATTGCCTAACAGTTCTCCTAATGTGCAAGGTGTTTGTGCAATTTGCTCTAGTGCTTCTCATGCTATCTATGACTGTCCTAGTGCTTCACTATTTCCAGAATTTGCGAAGGAACAAGTCAATGCGGCTCAAGGATTTCATACACGGGACGAACCGTATTCAAACAAATGCAATTCAGGCTAGAGAAATCATCCTAATTTCTCCTGGAGGCAACAAGGAAGGGAAGGTTAGTTAGGCCAGCAACAATATCAATAGCACAAACAATATGGTATGCCTATTCCCCCTCGTTTTCAATTTCAAAGGTATGTACCTCCTCACCCTTCTCAAAGTGGAAACTCTATTTTTGAAGAAAAAGTCTTCTCTGCTTTGAAAGATTTGGAAGCTAAGACACAAATTCTAGACTCTCAAACTCAATCTATTGCTAAGTTAGAAACTCAAATAAGGTAACTAGCTAATGCAATAAGTAGAAGAGATTAGGGTAAGCTTCCTAGTCATCCAATAGAGAACCCTAGAGCTAATTATCATGAGCAAGGTAAAGCCGTAATTACTCTTATAAATGGGAAGTTGATAGATAATAAAGTACGGGAACCTATTAAAGATAGTGAGTTAAATGAAAATGAAACTGAGGGAATTGATATGGGGACTAAAATTGAAAAGAAGATAGAGAAGGAACTAGCTTCTTCCTCTAATTCTAAGACTCTAGAATCTTCTCCTATGACTTCGTACAAGCCAAAGGTTCCCTTTCCTCAAGCTTTATTACCTCCTCCATATCTTAGAAAGGATAATGAAAGGGAAGATATTTTAGAAACTCTCAAAAAAGTTAAAATTAATCTTTCACTTTTAGAGGTCATTAAGCAAGTCCCATCCTATGCAAAATTTCTTAGAGACATGTGTACTTTTAAAAGAAAATCTAAAAGCAATATTTCTAAGAAAATCTTCCTAACTGAACTGTTGAGCTCCATTTTGTAATATAACACCCCACCTAAACATAAAGATCTTGATGTCTCTACTATCTCATGTCTTATTAGTAATCATAAAATAGATAGGGCGCTCCTAGATTTAGGTTCTAGTGTTAATTTGATTCCATACTCTGTTTATGAAGAGTTAGGATTGGGAGAATTGAAACAAACTGATATGACCTTACAGTTAGCTGATAGATCAATCAAGGTACCTAGAGGGAGGATAGATAATGTTCTAGTTCAAATAGATAAAGGTGTCTTCCTTGTGGATTTCATAGTATTAGATATGGAACCTAGTAGGCAAATCATATCCCCATTATTTTAGGTCGTCCTTTGTTTGCTACTGCCGACGCTGCTATTAATTGTAGAACTGGGGTTATGGATATCTCTGTGATGAATATGAGGGTTAGATTAAATATCTTTAAAATTTCTTCGCAACCTTCTATAGAAGATAATTCTAGTTGCTATTTGGTATATGTAATTGATGAATTAATTGAAGAAACTCTACCTCTGATGTGTTCAAAAGAATATACTTCTATTGAGAAAGAAAACCTAATGTGTACTGAGGATGTTCATTCTAATCTTGCTTGCATTGCTCCATTAGAAAATTCTTCTTGGATTATGAATCATGAGCCTAATATGAGAGAAATAGATCCTGGCTGAATGCAAAAGAATTAGGGAGTCTAGCTGAAAACTTAAAATTTAGTGCTTTTGGGAGGCAACCCAAAGTTTATTTTGTTTATTTTTCTTATACGTTATTTATTTATTTATTTGTTTGTTGGTGGAAAGGTATGAAGTGTTTGTTTTGTAGGGTAATCAAACAACTTATCATTTTCATGGAGATCACAGGGATGGTTTACTACTCTTGTAGACATGCATTAATATTACTTCTTCTACCAAGTTTTGTTGTTCTTTTCTTTATCTCTTCCCTACTCTTGGTATTCTTTTATCACATAACAGATAATGTGTGGTTTAGGTGTAGGGGAAAAGATGCCTTTGTTTTGGTGTCAATTTATTATTATTATTATTATTTCTCGTCCTTCTTGTTCAATTTTTACTGGATTTATTTTTTTATTTTTTTATTTGTTTTTTCTCTATTTCTTTATTTTTTATATTTTTTATGTTTTTGTTTTTTTTTTTGTCTTTTAATTCTTTTTTTCATTTGTTTAATTGTTTAATTTTTTTTTTATTATTTTTTGAAAAAAGAAATCAAAAAAATATGATTTTACTTGAATAATTCTTTTGAGTTCCTTTAAAAATGTCTTGAATGAATTGAGAAAAGTGCTTGTTTTCTTATTTTTAATTAGGGTGATGAACTTATGTTCTATATATGTTATAACTTTTGCACGACTTACACTTGAGCACATGGATCACTATTAGTATTTAATAAATCCTTTACATTATTTTTGAGTTTCATAGAGTTGATGAATCTCTTACATACATTCTAGAACTTACTTGAGTACCTCTTGAGGCGAAATAGAAATGTTTCCTTTATTTGACTTAGAGACGACGATCATAGGCCTCCTTTGAATCATTTGTGCCTTTCAAGCTTACCAAATTTCATGATTTTTGCCTTAGTACTCTTTTGAGCCTTAAATATTATTTTATTTCTTTAAACCACTTAAATATTAACCCTTAATAGAGAGCATAATGTAAACTTCTAAATTGTGCTTCAATTGATGGGTTGTTAATTTGAGAATGTAAGAAAAAGAATGGCTTTACAGGAGGAAATTTTGGAAAGAAGATGGTAGTTAGTGAATGTATTAATTGAAGAAAAAAAGGAGCAAAAAACAAAATTAGAAAGTTTTTCGAAATTTTAAAGTATCCATATTCCTTGCAAGCTCTCTTTTCTTTGAATTTGAATTCCTTACTTTCCTTTGATAACCAACACCCTAACCTTACATTACAAACTTTAAAGTCCTACATGATCTGAGTTGAGTTTGATAATCCTCGATTAGTGGAGAGAAGGTATAAAAAGTGAGCCTATGGAATGAACATTTGTTGAGATTTGTCTGTTATGTACAATTTGAAAATTTTATTTAGTATTTATTTTACACTCTCTTATGACCACGATCACACCTTACACAAGTCTTGCTTTACTTATGGGAGATAATTGAATATTTGTTTGTTTACTTGAGTTTGAAAATAAGAAGAAGAGTGCTTGTCTTGATAAGTTTGAGATCTTGATGAAGGGTACTTAATTTGGATTGTTCTATATCTTTCTAAAACTTTTTGCATATTTGACTTTGTGGGTATGTCATCTGCAAACTCTCACGATACCAAACTCGTCCAATTGGGGTAACTTAGGGGTTAAAGGGCTTGTTGCGCATGCTAAGTGCAATCGTGAATCCTACGAAAGTGCCAAGTTAGTTTTTCTTTTTTTAAATTTTTGCTCGAGGACTAGCAAAACTTAGGTGTAGGGGAGTTGATAGAGTTTATTTTTAATACAACTAAATACCTTAAGTTTTAATTATTAGCTTTTGAGAATACTTTATTTATTCGTTAATCATAATTATTATATTTAATTTATTTTATTTATCTTTGTGCAGATTTCTAAAAAAGAATGGAAAATAAAGATTTCATATTAAATTTGGTAAAGGAAAGAAAGAGTGTGCATAGTCATTGGAGAAGAGAAGATAATAATAATAATAATAATAATAATAATAATAATTATTATTATTATTATTATTATTATTATTATTATTATTATTATTATAATAACAACAACAACAACAACAACAACAACAACAACAACAACAACAACAACAACAACAACAACAACAATAACAACAACAACAACAACAACAACAATAATAACAATAATAAAGCATATTACCTCCTGCAGTAGTTGAATCCTTTAGAGATTAGGAATTTAGTTGAATCCTTTTAGGATATGGAATTTAGTTGAATCTTTGAAGGAGTAGAAATTTTCTTTTCTTTTGTTTATATATAGAAGAGCCACATAAGAGGGGTGGATAACCAAGAAAAAGAAGAAGTCATTGGCGCCAAATCAAGGAAGCGACAGTAATCATTAATGGAGAGAAGAAGCTATGATCTACTTCAAAATATGGTTCTTTCTTTTCCTTTAATTATGAAATATATTTTATTTTTTAGAATCTTGATGAAACCCTAGCCATGTAATTTTGGCTTATTTTATTTTAGAAGATTTATTATAATGCATTTAAGCACACTATATTTCTTGAGTGAATCGAAGCTTGTGCCTAGATCACCACTTAAAGATCTAATCTTTTCTCCTAAATAAAATTAAATTATTGTTATATAGGTTAATGGTGGATTCAAGGTTCTAAATCATCTTCTTCATTAAGCTCTTGCTAATTTTGATTTAATTGATTTTATTCATTAGTTTAATTAATTTAGGAATAACTTTTAGAAAGTAAAATTTGATTCTTCTTTTTTATAAGATTAATTTAGGAAGATAATAAATTAGGTAGTTTAGTCTCTCTGTGGTTGGATACCCTTATATTGTCATATTACATTGATCTTGTGCACTTCCAAGTATTGGGTTTAAAACTTCGTTATAAAAATCCCGACCAGTGCTTCCGCCATGTTCTCAGCAAAGCCCTTTCTTGTGATTTACTTATCTCGGAGGAGATGATTATTGGGAGTCTTGAGTTCTCCCCTAAGAAAGCTCACTCCAACTATTCGGGCTATGGTTTTTACTCTAACTCCGAAAATTCTTCAAATGAAGACTTAAGTGAAGGTCGAGGAGGTTCCTTTAAATCTTCCTTCTTTATATCTTTCTTCTCTACCTCCATTTCATCTAGCTTTTCCACCATGGCTTGAACTTCTTTAGAATCAATCTTCCCTTAGTCATCTTGCTAGATAACTATGAGTAGAGCATCATCTTTCATAAATCCTTGCTAAAGAGATGTCCTCCAACTTCTTCTTGCTAGAGATAGCCTCCTTCAAGAACTTTGCATACTTGGGCATCTACATCAAAACATCAACTAAAGGCAAGTCAATATGCAGTTGATTAAAAATTTCTAGAAATTTACCAAACTGCTCATTCTGCTCTATGGAAAGGAATGGGTGACCTATAGGGTGGATGAGATGGCTTCCTAATTTCCTACTTATCCTACTGTTTCTCCTCTCCTTTTGAGGAAGTAGATTCTGCTGGGACTTCTTCAAGCTCCTTCTCTTGTGAAACAACCATGAGAAATGTAACAACTAACTCTTTTCTACTTCTCAATGTAACGGCCTTGGCATACTGCCTTGGATTTTTCTCTGTTTTCCTTGGTAATGTGCCAAGAGGCCTCTCTGAAATCATTTTGGTTAGCTGGCCAATCTGATCCTCCAAATTGTGTATGGAGACTTCTTGATTCCTTTGAGAAGTTTCCATACATTACATCCTAACATCCGCAGAAGTGATGTACTTGCTGATAATATCCTCCAAGTTAGACTTTGCTTGTGGTAGATTTACCGGTGGAGCATTATAGGGTAGAGGTTGAGTAAGACCTCTATTATGGAACCTTGAAGGTTGTGGTGGCCTTTATTGTCCTTATTCTCCCCAAGAAAAACTGGGTGATTACTCCAACCTAGATTATATGTATTTGAGTAGGGGTTGTTCCCCTGTCTATTTCCTTGCATGTAATCAACCTGCTCTACAGTAGTACCCATGCTAGGACACTCATGGTTTGGGAGTCCACTATTGCAAAAGTCACATAATAACACTTACTAAGTTGTAGGCTGAGAGGACACCAAAATTCAGGTTGGGAATCTTCTTTTCTATCATTGTTGATAATCTAGGTTCCCTGGTAGTAAACATGTCCATGCTATGCGCCTCTACTAATTTTACTCGGGACCTCATACTTCTCCATGTATAGTTGTTTATCGCAATCTACTCAGTTAGATTAAAGACTTCTTGAGGTGTCTTCAAATTCATTGACCTACTTGTAGATGCATCTATCTGCCTTGCCCCATATTGACCCCATTATAAAAAGCTTGAACCTGAATACCGAGGTCAAGGCTGTGATGTGGACACTTCCTTAGGAGCCGTTTCCATCTTTCCAGGCTTTATATAAACTTTCCCCGCTGCCAGCTAGAATGATAGAATCTCGTTTCTTAGCTTCACAGTACGACCAAGGAGAAAATATCTGCCTAAAAACTTCTTTGCAAGTGTTTGCCATGAAGTGATGGAACCTCCCAAAAAATACTTTAACCAAGACTTCGCTCTATCTCTGAGAGTGAATGGGAACAGGTCAACCCGAATTGCATCATTAGAGACTCCATTTATCTTGAAGGTGTCACTTATCATCAAAAAGTTGGCAATATGTGCATTCAGATCCTCTTCAGGCAGCCCATCAAACTGAATATTATTTTGCAACATTTGTATAACATGGAGCTTGATCTCAAAGTTGTGTGCCTAGATTGCCGACCTCTCTAGCGATGGATGGCCAAGCATAATCCACCATAGTTTTTTCTGGCATTTGGTGGTGGAGGTGGATACCAAATGATATGAGTCCTCCTAATCTTTGTTGAAGAATTCAATCAACTCCCAAGATTGCCTTCTTGATGAGGTCTTTTTGCCTTTGCACAAACAAATAACCCAAGATATATCAAACCTTGAACCTTTTGAAGAGAACTCCAGCCCTTCCCCTAAAGATTAAGACAACATCGGGTATATTAAACCCAATACCTTCCTAACACTATAAAAGAGATCCAACTCAAGCCACAATCCTAGTAAACTAGGACCACCTCTTGAATATAGGAATTAAATGATCAAAGAACCCTTGAATTTAAATTCAAGGCTCTAGTTTTCAAACCTTTCTAGGATGATCAACCCTATAAGAAATGAGAAGAAGAAGAGACTCCTAGAACCGTAGGAATTCTATCAACTCAAAGGCTACAATTTTTTTCATTTCAACAAAGTTGTAGCTCGTTCCATTAGCTTCCCATAGAAGCTTGAATCATCTTATTTGGATAAGTATAGCTCAATTATGAAAGTGTGCCAAAACTGGAATGCAATCCGAATGTGTTGAGTTCCCCAATGATTTGATGTACCAAACATACTTTAGCATTCTATTGACCGCTAGTCTGGGGATGATAGGGAGTAGCTAGGTTATAGGTTACTCCCAATCTCTTAAGCACTTTTTCGAGTTGTTGGTTATATAATTGAGTACCCCTATCACTTATGATAGCTCTATGGACGCCAAAATGAGAAAATAACTTTTTTAAGAACTTAACCACAACTCTAGTATCATTCGTGTGTAATTGAGCCTCAACCTATCTAGACACATACTCAATAGTGACCAAGATATAATGATTGCCAAAAGAGTTAGGGAAGGGGCCCATGAAATCCATACCCTAACAGTCAAACACCTCAAAAACTTGAAAAGTAATCATAGGCATAGCGTTGCGTTTTGAGATGTTACTTGTGCACTGACAATTGTCATATTCCATAACATACTTTTTGCATCCTTAAACGGGGTCGGCCAATAGAAACCCAACTCGATTACCATTTGAGGAGTCTCGTTTACTTGATAGTCTCCACCGGCTGGACCTTTATGACAATGATTAGGATTTCCTCCATTTCAAGGTAAGCTACATATCATCGAATCATTTGATCAGCACATTGGTAGTAAAGGTATTGGCCCTCTCAAAAGTAGTATTTCAAGTCTATAAAGAACTTCTTCCTTTTCTGTGTATTACCTATAGGGATAACATTTGAAACTAAATAGTTAGCTATGTCGGCATACCAAGGTGAATCATCATTGATAACTTTATAGAGAAGAAGTTGTTCATCGAGAAATATGTCGTCAATCTGCTCTTCGTCTAATAAGTACCCATATAGTCGTCAATCTGCTCTTAGTCTAGAGAAGTGATCGGCTACCAGATTTTCAGCTCCCTTTTTCTCTTTAATCTCCGAATCTAATTCCTGCAAATGAAGTACCCATCTAATAAGTCTAGGTTTTGCATCATTCTTTGAAAGGAGGTACTTCAAGGTAAAATGATCAGTATAAACTATGACTTTAGAAAGTATTAAATAAGGACGGAATTTTTCGAACACAAATACTATTGCAAGCAACTCCTTCTCCGTTGTTGTGTAATTTTCTTGGGCATTTGTTAAAGTGTTGCTTGCATAGTATATCGGTCGGAGAAACTTACTCTTTCTTTGGCCTAGAATAGCGCCTATAGCATAGTCACTGGCATCACACATCAATTCAAAAGGGAGAGACCAATCTGGAGAAACTAAAATTGGAGACTTAGTAAACTTTTCTTTAAGCAAATTGAAAGCAGTTAAGCAATTATCATCAAAATTGAAAGGCATATCTTTTTCAAGCAAAGCAGTAAGAGGTTTAGTAATTTTTGAAAAATCATTTATAAATCTCCTATAAAACCACGCATGCCCTAACAAACTTCTAATCGTTTTCACAGAGGAAGGCAGAGGCAACCTTTTAATTGTCTCTACTTTAGCTCTATCTGCCTCAATGCCATTCTCAGAGATTTTATGACCTAAGACTATCACTTCTTGAACCATAAATGGCATTTTTACCAATTTAAAACAAGGTGAATTTCCTCACATCTTTTTAAAACTTTTAGCTTAGATAGTCATGCATCAAAAGAATTTCCAAACATAGAAAAATCATCCATAAAGACTTCCATAATATCCCCCACTAATCCCTCAAAATAGCTGTCATGCAACATCGAAAAGTAGCAGGAGCATTACACAAACCGAAAGGCATACGTGTGTATGCAAATGTAACATATGGGCATGTGAAAGTGGTTTTCTCCTGATCCTCCGGGGTGATAGGAATTTGGAAGTAGCCTGGAAATCCTTCTAAGAAGCAATAGAAAGAGTGGATTGCTAACCGTTCCAACATTTGATCGATCAAGGAAAGAGGGAAGTGATCCTTTCGAGTGGCTTCGTTCAATTTTCTGTAATCTAAGCACACTCTTCATTCGGTGATTACCCTTGTTGGCATTAGCTCGTTATTCTCATTTGCCACCACTGTCATTCCACCATTCTTTGGTACTACTTGTACCAGACTTACCCAAATGTTGTCTGATATAGGATATAAGATTTCGACATCTAGGAGTTCGATTACCTCTGTCTTTACTATTTCTTGTAGGTTTGGATTCAATCGCCTTTGAGGTTGAATCAAAGGCTTAGAATCCTCTTCCAATCAAATCTTGTGGGTACAAATGGATGGACTTATACCTTGAATATCTACTATTTTCCAAGTGATAGCTTTCTTGTGCTTTTGCAAAGTCTATAACAAGGCTTGTTTTTTAGGCTGGCTCAACATGGAGGAGATGATGACTGAGGGTGTTGATTTTTTCCCCAAGGAAAGCATACTCCAAGTGTCTGGTAATGGTTTAAGCTCTAATTCCGGGGATTCTTCAAATGAGGTCTTAATAGAGGGTTTTGGAGGTAACTTTAGATCTTCTTGGATAATAGTAGCCTTCTCCTCTACTGATTCATCTAATTTCTCAAATAAAGCCCAAAGCTTCTCAAATTCCGTCTCTTTTTGGGAGTCTTGTTGAAGAGCTACCAATTAGGAATCTTCTTGGACAAAGTCCTGCACATGAGTAGAGATAGAATGATCGATAAAATGTACCATAAAACAAGTATCATCATGATCCTCTGATATACATATTGCATCGGGAAGTCTTAATATAACTTTTTCTTCCCCTAATTTAAAGGTAAACTTTTCTTCCCTCACATCAACAAGAACCTTAGTTATGGCGAGGAAAGGACGACTCAAAATAAGCGGACTTCAATGTCCCCACTCATATCTATAATCACAAAATCTACCAGGAATACCAAGTCCCCTACTTTTACTAGTGTTGGAAACCGTAGGCAAAAACAAAATAAAATAAAACTAAAGAAATCCACCAACAGGATCTGCACAAACAAGAAAAACCGATTAGATAGAAATTACCTCAATGTTTCGATTGTTCGATGTGGAGGCGCTGCTGTTTACGCTTCGCTCTCTACTGGTATCCACGCGACGAACTCCTCTGCAAGTGATCGGGATGCTAGCCCCTTCTGTGTTCTGAAACCTGTTCAAAACTGATCCTGACTATCTGGTAACAGGTCGTATTTTGGAGAGAGGAAGCTAGATACTATATCGCCGTTCTAGGGTTTAGGGTTTTGTTTTGCTTTAATCAGATAAAGGACGGCTGCCAAGAAAAGGTTAACATAACCTTTTATAGCTGTCAATATCAAAACCCTAACTGTCATCTACTGACAGTTTAATCTCGTCCGTCTATTCCTATAATCATCCAACGGTTGGATAAGTAATATTAAGTAATTAATTTCATTTATTCGATTAAATAAAATTAATTACTTATTAACTTACGGAAAATACAATATGGAATCTGATTCCCCATTTGTATACGCTCAATGAATCTGGACACAATCTAGATTCATTGAACGTGGACATTATGCACACAAGATCGTCTATGCGTGTGACCCTGTAGGTGTTGGAATCCGTAGGCAAAAACAAAGTAAAATAAAACTACGGAAATCCACCAATAGGATCTGCACATACTAGAAAAACCGATTGGATAGAAATTACCTCAATGTTTTGATTGTTCGTTGTGGAGGCAGTGCTTTGTACGCTTCGCCCTCTACTAGTATCCATGCGACGAACTCCTCTGCAAGTGATCGGGATGCTAGCCCCTTCTGTGTTCTGAAAACTGTTCAAAACTGATCCTGACTATCTGGTAATCAGTCGTATTTCGGAGAGAGGAAGCTAGATACTATATCGCCGTTCTAGGGTTTAGGGTTTTGTTTTTCTTTAATCAGATAAAGGACAGCTACCAAGAAAAGGTTAACATAACCTTTTATAGCTATCAATATCAAAACCCTAACTGTCATCTAATGACAGTTTAATCTCGTCCGTCTATTCCTATAATCATCCAACGGTTGGAGGAGTAATATTAAGTAATTAATTTCATTTATTCGATTAAATAAAACTAATTACTTATTAACTTACCAGAAAATACAATATGGAATCTAATTCCCCTTTTGTATACGTTCAACGAATCTGGACACAATCTAGATTAATTGAACGTGGACATTATGCTCACAAGATCGTCTATGCGTGTGACCCTGTAGGTTCACTTAACGTTGGCAGTGAACGAAAAATGTCCTAGACATTTATTCACAAAACATAAGCGGCCTCTAGCAAGACATTATGCTTACCCGAGTTAAGTAAATGTAATAATAATAACCTAGCATCAGATTTAATATTTAGTCCTTTTCTCACACGATATCCTAATTAAGTATAAGGTATGGATCAAGTCATCCTTATAAAACTTAATTAACCATTTACTTGATCACCAAGCAGACTATTCCAACAAATAATATTAATAACACCTTATTAATACTTATTTGAGCATGGCCATGCATATTTTCCAGTCTTCCTTATCAAGGGGCCCATGGATGTCTCTCTCTAAAAAGAGAGGGACAAATCTCTTTCACTATCTCTAATAATCAAGCCATGATGAGAAAATAAGCCAACCAATAGTCATAATGATCACCTAATTAAAAGTGATGTTTGACTATGTCAAAACATATTTTCTCCACATGCAAGAAACATTAGAAACATTAGGTCAAAGGACACCAAATATAAAACTGAGAAGAAATACTTATAACTTAAACCCATGCAATATTTCTTCTTCACTTTGGGTCATGTCCAATACAATATTCTCAATATGTATTTATGAATTGATTTTATATCTCATATTCATGATCAGTAAAACTTGACCATCAATCAACTTCACACTAGTTTACAAGATGTAATAAACTAGGGACAAATAAGAATAGTATTTTATTAGCTACAAGGATTTTACTATCAAGTCACATGTTTGATGACCAAGAGCATAAAATACAATTCAAAAATACATGCTTCATAAATCATAAATGTGAGTCAATTGGTCTTAGGGAATATACTAACAACTAGCACATCTTCTATAATACCTCTAGGATACTTAGTAGATCTATCCGCAAGTTGAATACTCATCCTAGTAGGTTTAAGCTCTCCCACTCCCAATTTTTTAAAGGAATCATAAGGAATGAGATTTATACTAGCACCCAAATCAGTTATATCTCCTAAAGTGCAAGGGATAGTAAAACTCCCTGGATCTTTTAGTTTCTCTAGAAGCTTTTGTTTGTGGTTGAGATGCTGAACATTCCTCATTCATCATTACCGAAGAGATATCCTCCAAGCTCTTCTTTCCAGGTATAGCGTCCTTTAGGAACTTTGCGTACTTAGGCATCTGCATTAAAACATCAATCAAAGGTAAGTTAATATGTAATTGCTTAAAGATTTTCAGAAACTTACCATATTGCTCATCCTATTTTGCCTTTAACACTCTTCTTGGGAATGGGATAGGAAGTCTATATAGTGGAGGGGATGATTTTCTCTTTTTTACTTCTTTCTGTTGAACCTCTTTTCCTTGGGTAAAGCGGGCTCTACTTGTTCTTGAACCGTCTCCTTCTCTTCTTCCACAATTGGAGTAGGTGTTTTTACTAATTTTTTCCCGCTTCTCAAGATGACCACTTTTGCATCCTTGTTGGAATTATTATTAGGCAGACTTAGTGATCATCTTTGTTAATTTCCCAATTCGATTCTCCATGTTGTGGAGAGATGCAGTTTTGCTTCTTTGGACTGCTTCCATGCTCTTTACCCCAACATTCGCCGCATTTACGTATTTCGACACGAGATCTTCCAAACTAGGCAGTAGAGATGGTGGATTTTGATTTGGACTTCTATTTTGAAAACCGGGGGCAGTTGTTGTCTTCTTTGATTTTCACCATTTCAAACAGCCCTCGGTTGATTCCCCCACTCCGAGCTGTATTGATTTGGGTAAGTGTTGTACCCTTGCCAATTTTCTTGGAACATGGCCTATTGATGATAAGTGTTTTTGGGTTTCACAGCCATGTTCTCTATCCCTCGTTCTAACATTGCCGCCAGTCGAGCTTCCATGGCATCATTGGCGTCCATATCTTATACTCAACCTAAAACAAATAATTTATAAGTACTAAACACAGGTTTCAATAGTAATAAGTCAGATTACTTATATTCATGCCACTAACACCCAACACACACGGGAATGATGAACAAGAAAATTAATGACATAAAAAGAAAACAAATGACTAAAGCACTAAATAACTGATGTTTCTTAAATTTTCGATTTTCGGCAATGGCATCAAAAACCTGATGTGTGCCTTTAAAATAAAACACAATTTACTAACCACTATAATGCAAGGCAAGTGGACCTAACACTACAGAGGTGAGTTCAACCCAAGTATCGAATCTCTCGAGGACGATAAAGGTAAAAGCACTAATCATGTCTCTAATGTTTGAGTCTAAGAAAATATGATCATTGAAAATGAAATACTAAAAGAAAACTGAAAATAATTAACCAACTAAGAAAGCAATGAAAACTTGGAATTTTAAATGTTACTAAAGCAAAAGTTTGGATGGTGGAAACTCCCTAATCCTTGTTACTAATTTAATTAGAAAAACTTTTATGAAAACAATATTGAATTAATTAAGTTGGGTCATCACTCAAGTCAGAAAATCCCTATCTCTAAGCGAAAGCCTCCCTACTCACTAACCCTTAGAGGAAAATCTCTTTTCTCCCTAATAAATTATGAGCGCAATAAAATTAGGTGATTTAAAGGACCTAACAGTGCAAAATCATATCTCTAGTCAATTCCCCCAATTAACCCCCAATTGGTTGCCCTAGATCGTTCTTTCTTTTTCAATTATGAACAATCTTGCGATTAGTCTAATCTTACGGCAATTAAATTGCAAACAAATACAACTGGAAGACAACTTTAATCAAAACAAACATCGAATCCAATAAATTAAACTAAGAACTTCATAATCAAGAATTTGGGTTCCACCGTCATCCAAACATAAAGAACTACTCACTATTCATTATATAAAAATTGAAATTCAATATTAAAATTCAATAACAAGAAAGTAAAAGAAAGCTTAGGATTGAAATTGAAGCCGCAATTGAAGTCTCGAACATCTTCTAGGCTCGTCTTTCGAGTTGCCAAGTTGAAGATCGAAATCTTGAAATTAGTTCTTCAAGTCTTGAAATCCAAGAAATAAAATTGCAAAAATCTAAAGAGCGTTTAACTGAATGTATAAAATCTGAAATTTAAGGAATTGTTCAATCTAATATACGCCTAAGTATATAATCTAAGACCTAACTACTCCTATTCTAAACCCTAATCTATATCTCACAAATAGCTGTAGAAAAACCCCTTATATAGAGGTGAAAATTACAAGAAAATAGAGCTTCAATTGGATTCAACGGCCTTGTCAGCCGGAACCTACTGCCGACGGTAGGTCGAGCCCTACTGTCCGCAGTAGGGTTTTGTGTTGTCGGTGCTTGTGAGCTAAGGACCTAGCGCCGATGGTAGGTTAGCCTACCTCGCGGGGTAGGTCAGCCTCTTCATGCCGACGGCTCCATTTTTGTCATTTTCGCTCCGTTTTCATTTCCTTTCACCGTTTTCTCTTCTAAAGGGCACCTAAGACAAAAATAAGGGATATTAAACTAAAATATACACTTTTACATATTAAAACATCGAAAAATGATAAAATTAACATGCAGAAAATATAGACAACTATGCACATATCAGTTGCATAGCACTTCCTGGAATAGGAGCTCAAACCTTCACCTGGAGTGCACTTTTGTGGTAAAGTATAGGAGCTCTTCACTTATCATTTGGTATCAAACACAGTCCTGCACATCGGTGTCTCTTTGGGTTCGACAGACACCGACCGAGGCAGTCGGGTCTTAAGGGGGTAGGGATAATGAGTCCTTTTACTCAAGAGGTGCCCTTACGGTATTAGAATTGTTGCTTGAGTAGGCAATGACTTCATCCCATATTAGTTGTAGAGGACTTCCTTGCATGATTTATAAGATGACCTTCACCTTTGAGTGAACTTTTGTGGTGATGTATAGGGGCACCTCTCTTATCAAGATGCCTCATTGGAAAGCCTTCAATCTCTTATCTTCAACCCTAATCTAATGTTTAATTTGAAGAATCTAACTAACTACTAGGGAAATTAGAGAAGAGCTAGGAAGACATTTGATCAGTATTTTTCCCCCAACTTTCTCTCTAAAGCCTAAACTGAGAATACCCTAAACAGAGGTGAAAATTACATTTGAAGAGGGTAAAAACACATTAAGTTCTATTGAAATCAGGACCTACAGTAGGTGGTAGGTTGAGGCCTACCCTCCGCGGTATGTCTTTGTCCAAAAGTTCTTCAAAAATCCTCAAGACCTACTGTTGGCAGTAAGGGTAGACTACTGTTAACAGTAGGCTTCTGTCTACTCTTCCTTTTTGTGCAATTAACTTACTGCTGGCGGTAGGTTTAGCCTACTATTGGTGATAGGCTGTTATCATTAGTGTTGCCAGCTTCCATCTTCTCCATTTTCGTTTTGTTTTCATCAGTTTTGCTCCTATTTTAGCTTGTATTCATCAAACTCCTCTTTGGTAAGAACCTAAATCAAAAGGAGAGGAAAATGACGTTAATTATATGTTTTTTATACCAAGAACATCGCAAAATGATATAATTAATATTTAAAATACAATGATACTTCAGCACATACCACTATACGAATCTCTAATATACATAAATCATCTCCATTTACATATACCAATTAACTCTCAACCAATTTGTGCATAACAAAGTTTGCCACTACAAAAAAGTACTCTTTCAGTCACAAAGGTTGTTGACGGTAAACGGGTTCATCGGTAAATACCGACAAATTTCCAGCAAAGTAAAGTGATTTGATAGAAGTTTTACCAATTTAATGAAAAAAATGGGAGGAAAATGGCGCGCCAAAAATTGAGGATGCTTTCGACGAAATTCGCCATCGGTAACATAACTTACCGACGACACTTGGGAACGAAAATTCAATTGTTGGTATTTAAAATGGATACCGATGGTGTTATCAACGAATAAACCGTCGGCAACATGTGGTAGCACCGAGACTTTGGAACAGACAGGTCCGCGTCAGTAATAAAACTTTGTTACAGGCAGACTTAACGACGCGGTTTCTATCGGTAACTTATAAAATATGCTTACCGATAGATGAACCGGCAGTTATCCGTTGGTAACTAAGTCCTAGATTGACAAAATGGGGAAAATATTTTCTCCCTTCCCAAATCAATTTCAATTTGCAAAAAAACCTCCCTCCTCCCGCGAAATCCTCCCTCTCCCGCGATGCTGTAGCTGTCGACGCTAACACCGTTTTAACTAGTCCCTCTCTCTCTCTCTCTCCCTCCCCCCTCCCCCCTCTGTTTTCAGCTTCTTATTCTTCTTGTGATTTTCTTCTTCTTCTTCTTCCTCTTCTTCTTCTTCTTATTATTATTATTATTATTATTATTATTATTATTATTATTATTATTATTATTATTCTTATTATTATTATTATTATTATTCTTTTTCTTCTTCTTCTTGTAGTATCGGTTTTACACTGCTGTTTGCTGGAAAAGCAGTCTTGCCCCTGCTTTTTTGACAAGCTTCTCAACTGGAGCATAAACCTTATTTTTCTTAAATCTTACTTTTTCTGTGAAAATGTTGACATTATAAATAAAGTTAATCCCACTAGCTAATTAAACAAGTTTTCATCATTGTTTCCTATCCTGAATCTCTTAAGTACTGCAGAAGATTATTTTACCTGCTTTTCTTCACCATATTATCATATTAAGGAATTAGGAAACATTGATGAAAACACAAAATTTCAAACCCGAAAGCATTTGAAAAAGGTATATACTAAGGATGGCTCAACTAATAATACACCAGAAAAATAAATTTGGTGTTCGAAATTGCAAAGGTTCATGACTGACTGTCCAGATTCCAGTTTCCAAAGCATATATGATGATTTGATTCTACATTTACTTGCATTTACTAAAGTTTTCAAACAATAAAAGAGGGTTAATTCCCTTCTGTTTCTTCCTTAATATTGTCAAGCTTAATTAGCAACAGTTGATAAAAAGATAAAACTAATAAATCCAATTCAGAAGCAAAAATCATTCAGACAAACAAATTCAGTACTCATTCAACAAAACTGAAATAAAAGAACATTCAGACAATGATTTTAAATATTTCTTATTCTCATTAATTCTCGTCAACCAAAGTTGTTTTACACTTATAAAATATAAGTGCATATACATATGAGTACCCATCCAATATTATCCCGCATAGTAATTAAAAAATAAAAAGAATAAAATTACTTATTATACTGTGTCCTAAGAAGTAAGAGAAGCTGTAGCAGCATCAACAGAATGTGTAGAAGTTGTTTGTTGTAGGGTTTTTGGTCCTCAATTTAACTTAAAAAGGACCCTTAGGATATTAGGTCCTCCATTCATCATCATAATTTTATAACTAAAATCTACACACTTTTAAAAGAGAGATTCTTACACTTCACGTATAAAAGAATGATAAGCTTTGTGAAAGAAAATAATAAATCCTCCTAGAAGTCGATCTTATCTCATCAAATGATATTCATTTTTATACACTATTAATTAATCAAGATTTTCTATCCAAAAACTATTCTATTAAAAAAAAATGAACAATAATAATAACATTTTTTTTCTTACCCTATGCTACCTCATTTCTATCCTTTTCTTATCAAACTATCATTTGAAGATCTTTATTTAATAAAGTAAAACATAGAGGAACTATGAAAGAAAAACTAAAGCATGTGGTGATTTTAATGAATATGGCAAACAAATGTGAAAGAAGGTAAGATAAATGTTCTTGAAACTACTTTAATCTCGTTAATTAAGTGTTAAATCTCATTCTGAGTTGTATATCTCCATTCAAAAAGGATTAATTTTATATCCAATCATACAAATAATTTAATGAACACAAATAGAGCTATCAACCTACCTTTATTATACATTGATAATATCGACTTTTTCTGGTATTTTCATTTACGATGAATAATCAATCTCAACATGATAGTAAATTTGTACCAGTAAAGCTATCAACCTACCTTTATTCTACATGCATTAGTAATGCAAGGACAAATCAATGATCGACATTGTCACATACAATCTCTCTTTTAAAAAAGTGTAGATTTAAAATTACTTATAGTTTACGACTTTAAGTTATGTAGTTTAATTTAAGTTTGAAATTTAATGTTATTCTCTTTTTTTTAGTTTTGTTCGTGTGGATTTTCGGGACATATTCTTCGTCATATACACATTAGAGGCATGTGTTTGATTAGTTTGAATTTTTTTTACAAGGGAACCCTAACTCTTTAAAATTTTATGGGGGAACTCTAACTTTTTAAGTTGGATATGTAGCTTTATTGAGGAGCCCCAACTCTTCAACTTTGTTTAGTGTGTGTTTGTCGCTTGTTTGAGTGGCTTGTGTGCCTGAAAAATGTCCATAATACAGGAAAAACTGTCATAATTTTTCTAATCTTATAAAAACTTAGATTGTTTAGCAACGACTTAACGTAAAACTTAAAATGGAAGAGGAACCTTGTTTCTAAAGATTATAAAGGATTAGAAGTTTTAATCCTTGTTTCTAAAGATTATAAGACTTTAAAATACATCTAAAATTTTAAAATTTACAATCGTAACATATATAGAAGTTATGGAACTAACAACTTTTTTCTTAATCATTCTTAGAAGTTATAGAAATACCAGATCGTAGTTAGATATATAGAGAAAGAGTTCTTGGGATTAGTGGTGTTACAAGTGAATTCAATCACTGGATAACTTGTTTTGTTCGTCGTGGTCTTGAAACCAACAATAGAAGTGAAAATGATTTGAGATGTCCGTATTCAAGTGTAAAAATAAGAAGTTTATAGCCGCCATGTATATAAAAGAATATCTTTTGCAATGGAGTTTTGTGCCCTTAAAATCTATTTTAGGATCTTTCTTAAAAAGTTAAGATGTACACCACTTACATTGTCAATGGAGTTCTGTTATCGTACAAGATATAGGGTAAGGAAGGAGAAACTTGTAATGATGGTGTTTGTGTGAAACCAAATTACTATGATGTTTTAAAAGAAATACTTGAGGTTGAATTTCCTGGAATACAAATTCAAAAAGTCGTCTTGTTTCTTTGTGATTGGTTTGATTCTTTGGATCGAGGAAGTAGGATTCATGCTCTATATAAAACTATTAAGTTACACAAAGACCGAAGATACGGAGGATATAATCCTTTCATTTTAGCTCATCAAGTAGAGTAAGTTCTATTCTTCTCATTTCCTGGCTCCAAAAAGACCGAGGAGCGATTGGATTACTGTAATGAAATTTTGACCCAAGTAATAGAGGATTCAATCCAAGAAGATGCATTCCAAGAGGACGTGGATATTGACGAGGTTTCGATAATAGATGAGATGATTGAAGATGTAGGACCTCTCTCATCTATGAGTCTCGTTCGTCTGAAGAGTTTGACATCAACATTGAAACATATTTCAAGGAATTACAAAAAATGATGAAATTTAGAGAGAATGGGATTCAGATGAAGATTCCGATGAAGATGCCGACGAAGATGCCAATGATGAGCTCGCTGATGATTCCAATAATGATTCTGATGATAATTCTGATAAGGATTCTGATTTATAGAACATTGTATGCTTAACTTTAATTATAATTATATTATTGTATTTATGTTCATTATATTCTGATGAAGGTTCCGACACACAGAACATAATATGTTTAACTTTGATTACACTTATGTAATTATACTTATGTTTATTCCTTCTATCGCAGCTCGATGGCCCGAGGACAGAAGAAAAAGTATGGTGATGATGCTAAGACATCGGTACAGCAGACAGGGACACAAGCCACCTTGACACCTGCCACAAAAGAGCAGACAGCACAGGCCACCCCAACACCTACAGCGGTCCCCGAGATGGATCCTCCAGCTTGGCAGCTGCCTTCCAGTGATACTCGGGAGTTATTACAGCTGAATATTGATTAGTAAGTTCACTTAACAAACACACACACATATATATTTGTATATTTATATATTTATATATTTATATATACATATATATACATATGTATATATATACATATATATACATATGTATATATATACATATATATACATATGTATATATATACATATATATACATATGTATACACATACACACACACAAATACACACACATGTATATATATAGTAACATCATCTTTGTGTAACAGACCACATCTGTCTTCGCGAGCCGCCACCCACATCAGCTATCTTCTAGGACCGGTTCACCGGGGCTTACTACAGTTAGACTGAGGTCCCCGTTGGAGGTCCGAGAAATGTAGTGGAGAGAGTTTCAGGTAAATGAATCTAATATTGTAGTTTTATTACTTGTCTTTAGGTTTTTTTTACATGTCTTTATAGTTATGTTAATTATACTTATGAAATTTAACGTCATATTCTATTCTATTCTATTCTATTAAATTTTCATTTTATACTTTATTTCATTTGTAGGGCCAAATTGAAGACCAAGTAAACTTGCAGGATAAAGTGCAAATAACAAAAAGAAAATTAAAAGCAACTACACCAGTTTTTTATTTTTATTTTTCTCTTTAGAAATTGTTTATCATAGTAATTTTAGGGTTATAGTTTTAAGTAACTTCCCTTTTCTTTTTAGTTTTGATTAGAATTTTAGTTTTTAGTAATTTCCTAATCCTTTTTGGGTTTTGATTTGTAACCTCTATAAATAGAGGAGTTTAGGCTTTAGTTTAGATCATCTCTCTTATTATTAAAGACTCAGAAGACATATTCGGGAGCGACTCTCTAGGCTTCTTCTAAACCTTCTTTTTATTTATTTGTTTAGTATGAGTAGCTAAGTTCTTTGTGACTAAGACCTTCTTTGAAGGTCGACACTTTAATAAATATGGTTGTTTATTTAATTAAATATGTTATCTTTTATCTTGTTCTTGGTTAATTATTATTACATATTCTTAATGCTTGCGACTTTCTGATCAACTAGTGCATGTTCATAGATTGCATCTAGTAGTCAAGATATACTAGATTTAATTGGATCAAGGTAATAACAACATATCGTAAAAATGACAAGAGATAGATTCGGTTTCTTTGTGTGCTTTCTAATAAGCAGGGAACTAAAGTTAGGAAAGGTCCACCGAGGTGTATGAAGTCTTGTTTCTTAAAATCATGTAGAGATACAATTGGTTTATTAGCAAAGCTAGGAGTTTTTCAACCAAGAAATTGAGTCTAGCTTATTCTCGGGAATTCCACCATTAACCAGATCAAGAATTAATCAAAAATAAATCAACCATAGGAATAAAAGAAGTAGAATGGATTACGGGTACCTCAGTCTTTTTTTTTATCACAAACTTCCCTTAAACTAGTTTTCTTTTGTTTTTAATTTTTATTAGTTTTTAATTTTTAGATACAAACAAATCACCTTTCTTTTTTTTTTTTTTTTTTTTGTGTTTCAGTCTAGTTAGAAGTAGGCGAGTTCACCAGTTAGATAACAATCCTTGTGGGACAATCTTTGTTCATCATTATATTACTTGCTTGATATTTGTATACTTGCAAATTTCACATCAAGTTTTTGGTGTCATTGCCCGTGAATTGTTTTTATCTAGTGTAGGATTTTAATACTAAGCCTGAGTTTAAACCGTTGTATTTATTTTCTTTTCATTATTAAAACTAAAAAAATTATTTTTATGTTATTTTATTTTTATTTTTCAAGTGTTTTTATATATTTTTTTATTTTTAATATAACTCTTAAAAAATGTAATTTTTTATTTATTTTTTTAATTTTTTTTTCTATTTGTGTCATGCATACGCGAAGTTTTGCTAATAAAGACGCCTTAAAGTTTATACCTGAAATTGAGGCTTTTGCTTGTTCTCACAGGAAGCGCAAAAACGAAGTCATCTACGAGGTGACTAACTCATCCGAAGAGGAGTATTCCTCTGAATCTGAAAGGAAGAATCCTAAGATGGCAAACCCAATAACTCAAGATTATACCAAGCCAAAGATAGAGGGGTTCAATCCAGCAATAAATTGTCCAGTAATCACGGCTGCTACTCTTTGATTGAACCGGCAAACATAAATATGGTTCTAAACAATCCTTTCTTTGAGAAGCCACATGATCATCCGCACTCTCATGTTGAGAATTTTTTTGGCAATTTGTGATACTTTTTAAATTAATGGAGTCTGTGAAGATGCAAAAAGGCTAAAACTTTTCCTTTTCTCTTTAAGGGATAAAGCTCGAGCATGGCTAAATTCTCTCCTTTCAAATTCTATTGATTCTTGGGCTAAATTGCAAGAAGCCTTTTGAAATAAATTCTTTCCTCCTATTAAGGCTATCCAAATGCGATCTAAAATTTATAACTTTGTGCAAGAACCAATGGAGTCATTACATGATGCTTGGGAACGTTTTAAGGAATACCTTAGAATGTGTCCACATCATGGAATGCAACTAGAAATGCAAGCACAAACATTCTATAATGGATGTACTTTAGAGGTGAGATCATTACTCGATGCGGCTAGTGGGGGATCTTTTATGTCTAATTTTGAGGAAGATTCTTGGAACTTAATAGAGAAGATGGCGCTCAATAGTTCTCAATGCTATAATCCAGAGACCTTCCTACAAAGAAAGTGGTAAGTTTGATGGAGGCAAATCGGAATGGAGGAGATGTGATTGCACAATTTGAAGCTCTTCATTGACGACTTGATGTATTACAAGTAGCTGCGATAAATAACCAATGTGAGCTCTACTATAGAAACCACCCTACAAGTCAATGTGGGCAAGGTAATATGGTAAACTCCAATTTCGAAACTAACAATGTTAACTTTGTTGGATGAAATAATGGAAGGAATGACCCGTATGCTCCTACCTATAATCTTGGGTAGAGAAATCATCCTAAATTTGGATGGAGATAGAACAATCCGATCTAAATGCTAATGCCACCACCTCTACAAGAGAAGAGGATTAATTTTGAGGAAGTAATGCTTCAATTCATAGAAAAAACCTCTGCTTCTTTGGCAAATCAAGAAAAACTCTTCAAGGCTATAGAGGTAGATAAGAAAATATGAAGGCTACCATAATGAATCTTGAGGTACAAGTGGGGCAGTTATCAAATGCTATTTTCAATAGATCTCTACCATCTCTACCAAGTGATACGATGCTAAACCCACAGAAAGTAAAGGCTATCACAACCATTCATGTGGAAAAAAAAAGAACAAAAAGAAGAAGAAACCCACCAGAAGTAAAGGCTAAACCCATGGGAAGTAAAGGTTATCACAACCATTCATGTGGAAAAAGAAGAATAAAAAGAAGAAGAAACCACTCTTATGGGCTCCCAAACTTCAAAGAATCCAATAAAGGGAAGCGGTAAAAAAGCACAAATGCCATCATACGCGAAGTACTTGAAGGATATGTTAGCGAATAAAAAGAAGCTGAACAAATTCCACAATTATGCTTAAATGAAGAATGTTAGGCAATCTTGTAGAAGAAATTGCCACCGAAGCTCAATGACCGAGGGAGTTTTCAAATTTCTTTTTCTATTGGTGATTTTTTCTTTAATAATGTGCTATGTGATTTTAGGTCAAGTATTAATTTGATGCTTCCTCTATTTATCAGAAACTTGGATTAAAGTAAATTAAGAACACTACAATGTCTTTATAAATGGCTGATAAATCAGAAAAATATCCTAGAGGCATAGGAGAGGATGTTCTTATTAAAGTTGATAAACTCTCTTTCTCTGTAGATTTTATTGTTCTTGACATGGAGGATAATTCTGATCTATCTTTAATTTTAGCCAGACCTTTTCTGAATACAAGTCGAACTTTAATTGATGTAAAAAAGAGTTAACTGAGATTAAGGGTTGGGGATGAATTTGTGATTTTGAATATGTATGAATCATCAAATAATTACTCCAATGGAGAATCTTTATGTGCTTTAAATATCATAAATGCTTCTACAATTGATTCGTCTTCTACAGTTGTTGTAAGAAATCAAATCTTAAAAATGCATAAGCCTTTAAAAGAAGAAAAAACACTTGCAACAAAAAGTATAGAAGAAAATGTAAAGAAAAAAATTTTGCACCAAAGAGCAAAACGTTAAAGGAGAATCTAAAAAGGAGAAAAGCCATGAATGGAGTAGTTTATCTTCTCAAACATCCTCATCGATCGTTGCGCTTATAAAGGAAGTCAAGCTCGAGACTATAAAACGAGAACTAACTTTATTTATTTTGAGTATTTTTCTTGCCGGAGGTTTAAGTTTTTTTTCCCTAGTAATCTAAGTTTCTCTTAATTTACTTTGCTTTTTCTTAATCCTCCTAGTCCCAAAAAAATTAAAAATTCCAAAAAAAATATTTTTTCCTTAATTTTGTGGTTAATATTTAAATTTTTTTTTAGGATCTGATCGAGTCTCATAGAGCCTTTCGGATGCTGCTCTAAGCCAAACGAACTGTCTTGGACACATCATTCTATTCAGCTAAGTTCTTTCACCCTTGTGTTCTTCTTGTTTTGCACATTGAGGACAATGTTGAGTTTAAGTGTGGGGTAGGCTTTCATTTTTTGTGGGTATTTTAAAAATAAAATGAAAAAAATTCAATTGAAAGATGATTTATTTTTCGAAAAAAATTATTGAATAAATTGAGATAGAGTGTTTGATTACTGATTTATGAATTTGTTTAATAATATTTATGTTTTATATCTTTTATAACTTTTGTATGACTTTCACTTGAGCACAATTGGTCATGTTAGTGTTTAATTAATCCTACACATTATTTTTAAGTTGCATAAAGTTTATGGATTTTTTTTATGACGTTCTAGAACTTATTTGATTATCTCTTCAGGCGAAATAGAAAGGTTTTACCTTACTTGACTTAGAGACGATGGTCATAGACCTTTTTTGACTCGTTTGTGACTTTCAAGCCTATCCAAGTTTTAAAATTTTACCTTCGTACCCTTTTGAGCCTTATATATTATTTTCTTTCTTAAGTTACTTAAATACTGACCCTTAGTTTTATAGAGAGTTTGATGATTAATTCTAAATTTTATCGCACCTTGGGATATATTTTTGTGATTTGAAAAGAGTTTGATGAATGTTGTGAAAAGAAATATAAAAAGGAACACCATGACTAATTTGTTGAAAGAAAAAGATAAAAGAAAAGCAAGGAAAAAAATATGGTGCAAAAAGCTTATAGGTCATGGTGAAAAAGGAAACTTAAATGCGAAGAAAAAAAGAGAAAAAGAAAAAATGCATATATGAAAAGAAAAAAAATTGAGAAAAATAAAGTATTGTGAATGAAGGGATATTTTTATAAAGAGGTTTGGTTGATAAAGATTGGAAAATATATGGAGCAAAAGCAAAGTTAGAAAGTAGAGTTTTTGCAAGCTCTCTCTCTATCTCTCTCTCTCTCTCTCTCTCTCTCTCTCTCTCTCTCTCTCTCTCTCTCTTTGTTTTTTAACCAATACCCAAGCTTTACCTTACAAACTTAAAACTCCTACCTGATCTAAGTTGAGTTTGGGAAACCTCGATTAGTGAAGAGATAGTATGAAGACTAAACCTATGGAACTGTCGTTTTTTGAAACTTAATCTCCTTTGTTGTGATTTGAAATTTTTGTCTAGTATTTATTTTACACTTTCTAATGGTCATAATCACAATTGCATAAAGTCTTGCTTTAGTTATGGAAGATAATTGAACACTTGTGTTGTTAAATCAAATTTGGAAAAAAGCTGTTTAATAATTTATTTTGATGAATTTGAGATTTTGATGAAGGATGCTTAATCTGGATTTTTTTTTTTATTTTTCTAAGTTGCTTTGCTTGAGGACAAGCAAACATCTAAGTGTGAGGGAGTTGATAGATTGATATTTTAACTAGTTTTTGAGCTTAATTTAATATATATATATATATATTGATTAAATTCTAGTGAAATTTGAGTTTAATTAGAACAAATAACTTCCTTGATAATTTCTTTGATTTGTAGGGCCAAATTGAAGACAAAGTAAACTTCGAGGACTAAAGTGCAAGTAATGGAAAGAAAATTAAAAGCAACTACTCCAGTTTTTTATTTTTCTTTTTAAAAATTGTTTATCTTAATAATTTTAGAGTTATAGTTTTAAGTAACTTCCTTTTCCCTTTTAGTTTTGATTAGAATTTTAATTTTTAGCAATTTCCTAATCCTTTTTGGGTTTTGATTTGTAACATCTAGAAATAGAGGAGTTTAGGCTTTAGTTTAAATTATCTCTCTTATTATTAAAGACTCAGAAGACAGATTTCGAAGCGACTCTCCAGGCTTCTTCTAAGCCTTCTTTTTAGTATTTGTTTAGTATGAGTAGCTAAGTCCTTTGTAACTAAGGCCTTTTTTTAAGGTCGAAACTTTTATAAATATGGTTGTTTTTATTTAATTAAAGATTTTATCTTTTATCTTATTCTTGGTTATTACGTGTTCTTAATGCTTGCAACTTTTTGATCAACTATTGGATGTTCATAGATTGCATCTAGTGGTCGAAAGGTACTAGATTTAATTGAATCAAGGTAATAACAACATATCGTAAAACTGACTAGAGATAGATTCGGTTTCTTTGTGCAGTTTCTAATAAGTAGGAAACGAAAGTTAGGGAAGGTCCACAGAGGTGTATGCGGTCTTGTTTCTTAAAATCACGTAGAGATATGATTGGTTTATTAGCAACGCTAGGAGCTTTCCAACCAAGAGATAGGGTCTAGCTTATTCTCGAGAATTCAACCAGATCAAGAATAAATCAACTATAGGAATAATAAGAGTAGACTAGATTAGGGGTGCCATAGTCCCTTTTTTTATCATAAATTTTCTTAAATTAGTTTTTTTTCCTTTTAATTTCATTATTAATTTTCATTTGTTTTTAATTTTTAGATATAAACAAATCGCCTTTCTTTTTTTTTCTTTTTTTTGTTTAAGTCTGGTTAAAAGTAGGCGAGTTCACCAGTTAGATAGCAATTTTTGTGGGACGATCTTTATTCATCATCATATTACTTGTCTAATATTTGTATACTTGCAAATTTCACATAAGGTTGAGACCCATCATTGCCAACGTCAAGCAGGCATGGGAGAGTAAGGTGAGCAACCGATTGAGGGATTTACTGGGTGACTCAGGCAAAGAACAAGAGGCCTGTGTGGGTTCATGAGAGATTCTGGGAGGACATGTAGAAGTACTAGGAAAGCCCTGAGTCTAAAGCCAATTCAAAAGAAATAAGAGGAACAGGACTAAGGGACGAGGAGCCCAGAAACACACAGTTGGCTCCATCTCCTTCATTGAGACGATTGCGAAGAGGGTAAGAACTCTATTTAATATATTACTTCATTCTATTAAATAAATATAACGAATTGAACATTAATTGTATTGTTGTTTTGCAGCAAGCAAATTTATCATAAAGGTTCTCCAAAAGCAAGTACTAGGAGGATCTCCACAAGCATCAAAAGGGGAAAAAGTAGAGGCAGTATGTGGATTTCACCTCGGCAGAGTTCCAGATAAGTTTAGTGAACTTATAACTTTAGTTTATATAATGTTTAATAACAATTATAACTTTAATTTTACTTAATGTTTATAAATTATTATTATCCAACTAACATTTTATATTGTAGGAGAAATTTCACAAAATAATGCAGAAGGCAGAGGAGGAAATTACAGCCACGGGCACGGCTATGCCCGATCACCTCCACCTGATGGCTTTTGCAGCTAGTGGCATGAGATGAGGTCGTTTATATGGGGTTGGTTAAGAGGCAGCTCATCTCAGAGTCGAGAGCAACCGGACTGCGGCTCTTAGGGGATGTGCTCCATGCTATGCAGATGCTGAGCAGAGGATGATGCAAAGAGTGGAGGTTGTTGTTTCGAGCGTCTCTGCTGCGTTCGACGAGCACATGAAGCGGTTTGCCGAGAAAAACCACTTAGCATACACTCCTCTTCCACCAATGATGGAACTCATCAGATTTACTATAATTGACATTCCCTCGACAACTACATTAACTGCAGCAGCTGGAGAGTTAGAGGTCCTTGTCCCTGACTTGCCGGTTCGATTAGGCATCCCAATGATGACCCCCCATTATATAGTGACATTAGATGTCCCGATGATGTTTGATACTTATCAAGATGCTATATTATGTTGATATGTTATTTAGTTTCCTTTATGTATTGGTTTTAGTACGTTTATATTCTCATTATGTATTGGTTTTAGCCTGTTTATATTCTATATTATGTATTGGTTTTAGCTTGTTTTTGTTGGGGTTTTTGCGTTATTTCATTTCAGGGAGTTTTGATCCAATTTATAAATTATATAAAAAAACTTACCAATGAACTTACCAACGGCAGGTAGCATCGGTATCTTTTTTAATTTTTTAGTTTCTGGCCCAGTTACCAATGGAAGCCTCGTTAGTAACTAGTCCCGATGGCAACTCACCGCGTTACTAAGACGATCGATAATAATTATCGACGGAAGCGTCGTCGGCTATTGGAAACCCGACGGGGCACAAAAAACTCCGTCAAGAAACGAGTCAGTAATTACTGTTGCCGATGGACTTTTGTCGGTACTTTTTGTAATCAACGAAAATAAGCCGACTGCATATTTTCCTTCAATATCCCATCGGTAACAGCGTACAACCGATGGGACAACAACAATTTTAGCCGTTGGTATTGTAGTGCTTTTTTGTAGTGTGTGATCTGATATATGGTTTAAGGTCTTCCAAACTATATACATGAGTTAAAGAGTCACATTCCAGTCATAGATTGATAGAGTAAACTAGAGAATCCTAAGTGTATACTAGTGCACAAGTTTCAATTTATGCATATTTCCTAAAAGATCTTTGCCTTAACTCTAAACTCAACACAAGTACCATGAATGTAATACAGAACAGAAACATATAATAATCTCAACGAAGGTACCATTTGCTCCCTACTCTCATGTTAGATTGTCGATCTCTTGTTCACCATGCATACTAATATGTCAAATCCCAAGTAACTAAGTTTCCAATCTATATACCTCTGTAGTCTCTTGTTGCTCACATATCAAGCAGAACTCAACATGAGTTCCGTGCTTACAAGCATATCTCCATCTCTACCTTCACCGTTCGGCAATGTAAAAATGTTGCTTACGCCATATACATTGAGTACAAAAGTAAGGACTAGAGATATCTCTCCACGGTAACAACGACAGTAGTATGAAAAGGTTGACTTAAAAAGGTGAGTAAAATCTATTGGTGTAATTGAAGTGGGAATGACATAAATAATATGAAAGACTTCTTGTGCCAAGCAAGAATGTCACACCCACCTATTGCACACACTTATCTATAAACCATTGGAGTTTTCCCTTATAACTCATATCCCACGGGTTAGCAAATTCATCACTCAAATTACACACCTCTCAAAAATAATCTCCCTTGATGACGAGGATAATCATGGCGCTCAATCACATGAACTATCAACAATCCTAATCGCTTAATTATCAACCTATGCTCTCCCGGTGACTATGACCTGTGAAATGATATCTTGTACTCACAAGAACGTTCCCATAGGACAAATCCCAAAATGAGTAAAATAAAAGAGAAAAGGAAACCTAAAGTCTTTGGACAATGTAAAACTAGGTAGCTAGCTCCCACCACTTTTCGAGGATCTACTTCTTTGAAGTAAGTATTGAATCTAAAGCTCTTATACCACTTGCGATACCTTCTAACTCAAACCTGAAAATACACTTATAAATATATACATATACTAAGTAGCGGAAGCACATATACAAGCATAACTTCAAGAAATCCCTTTTTATAACAAACCCAGCAAAAAATATTTTTACAAACCACCATAGTTTCAATATATTTAAGGATAAGAAATAACAAAACTCCTTTCCCCAAGTCAACTATACACAGAATTCCCTAATCCAAAAATCTTCAGACATAATACTATTGTAGCTTACTGCAACACCTCCTATCCCAAGTCATATCTGAAAAAGCATGATTTTAAATACGTGAGAGAAAACACTTAGTGAGTCCACGTGAATGTGTGCTTCCTTACTTTTATATAATAATGATGCAATTTTCATAAAACAGTTTATGGAATATAAAAATAAGACATTTTCTTAACCATTTTAAAATTGCAGATACATAAACCTATATAAGAGATTCGAACGCAACTAGGAAGTTTGAGCGAATCAAGACACATAAGTGCAGCCTTTAAACTAGAGTTCTAAGATCATGTCATACAAAAGTTAGGGCTCTACAGACATAATCCGGAACCCAAACGGGGTCATCAGAAACAAGTTCCGGCACATCATATGAGCGTTCGGTTTCAGTATCAACTGCAGTATACAAGCACATATCAAACCAGGCTGCTGATTCTCAAGCATCTACCAGGTCCGTCTTGAGACCAATCTTAAATTCGAGCCCCTCCTGACTCTCCACTAGGCAACCATCCCACCACAGAGTATGATGTGATATCAGACGTAGTATCGATTGGAACAAACTCTCAACGATACTATACCTCCTTTCGAGTATATCCACTATCTAGGGTCTGAAATCATCCACATCATCGGAAGAGGCCTTAGTATAGGAGACTAGCCAGGTACAGTGCAATCCTCTGATGCTATCGAACACATGATCATATCCATAACTTCATCCCTGGTCGGAGTGGGGTTTTCAAGGTTTTCATATATATATATATATATATATATACACATATATCAAAAAGGTGCTTAATCGGACTTTCACACATGTTCATGTTATAATCGTTTCAGAATAACAAAATTCATATCGATCAATCAAGTCATGCTCATGTAGGTTTTACAAATCTGCCATGTCTACAATCTATAAGTCAAATCATACGACTATATAAGACCCGAGCATTTCCAACTCATAATATTTCAGGAAAACTTGCAAAAGATATTAATTCTTTTCAAACAGAAACACCTATACGAAGCACTGCTCCTGTATATTTTTAGAGCACAAGTTAAACACATTATGGAGAACTTCTCCAATTTAAAGAATAGAATGTTATATCAAACCCAAAAGCAGTAAATTTTTTTTTTAAAAAAATATCTTAACTAAACAGCATACTCAAAAATAGAGTTACTTAAGGGAATGCTAGTATCACTATTAAAATATCTAGATGGGATTTATAGACTTATTCTGAGTGCAAATTGGTGATATGATCCTACAAATACAGTAATAAAAGTACTCAATATTTAATTCAGAATCTAATATTTCTACTCCTAATGATTATAATAAATGATTCTAGAATATATACACATATATTAGCTTCTAAAGAAGACCTTAATCCTATTTCCTTAAAAATCTTTAGTTGTGCACTTTCCCGAAGCATTTAAATTGCTTAAACTAAAACTAGGAATTACTCCCCAAACTAAATTATACCCTAAAAATTCATTTGGATTATTAAAAATTTTTAGAGGAACATAAGGGTATTTAAAGTAGGTTAAACTTGGAAGATAAAGAGGAGAAGAAATAATGAAGAATTCCATGCACAATTAAATCACCTATGCTCGGTTGTAGAAGAAAATTTAGACTAGCTCACTTAATAAATTAGTTAATAGAAGACAGAAAACCAATTAGTTAATAACTTTATAAACTAGAAGTTTTGGATTTTATGAACACAATAAATCACCTTCTACATTAAAAAAGTTGAAATTCTCACATTACTACTAGTAGAATTTAAACTTTAACTCTTAATATTAGTTCTACATTTTAAAATTAGTTGAGCTACGTGTATGCGGGTTGAAACCTATTGTAGAGGTGGGAGAGTCGGTCAGTTATGGTAAAGTCGGCGATGCAATGGGAGAAATCTAGTGGATTAGGTTGCATGTACTTGGAAACTAAGTTACTTTAATCTATGTTTATCCCTGATTGTGTGAATATCTAATCACTAAAAATAATGGTAAAGGCAGTACGTTAGTAGCAGTGATAATAATAACAATTGTAATAATGATAACATGATCATGGATAATCAATAAATACTAGCAATACTAGTAGTAATACTAATAACAATAATATTTTTTAACTTAATCCAAGCTCTAAGAATGTTTATCATATTTATATTGTTCCATAAAAATTACGATTAAATTCTAAAATTATTCTTTCAAAATATTTTCTTCTAACTTAATATCTTTTTATTAAATTCTCTCTTAATAAATCTAATACAAATATATCAAGTATTTTTTTTTAAATTAAATATATAAAGTATTTAGATTCCTAAAATGTGCATGAAAGGAATAGTATATATAATCTACTTAAAAGAATATTCGAAAACTCCCCCAAAAATACTTATTTTATTAAAGTTCAACTTTCTTTCTTAAACATCTCTAAAATTACCATCATATTCCAGATACTTTATTTCACTAAATTAGACTCCAAACTTTATATTTATATTTCTTCCTATTTTTGGGTTATGTGTAAAGTGCTTATGAGATAGGAGGTTACAATTTTACTCATCTTGAGTGTTTCTATCTTGTACTTCAGAGTCCATTTGTAACGCCCTACCCCGTAAGCACCTAGCATGACTTTAGAATTAAGCACGTGATGAAAATAGAGTTCTGATATATATGGTGGAATATAGTGTTTTTGGCACTTAGTAGTATTTTGGGGATATTTAGGAATAGAAATAAAATTTTATTATCTTATTGAGGTGTTATTATTAAGGTTTATAAGTGCGTTTAAGTGGTTCTTTATTTTTAATACCTACTATATTTATTTTAGAAATTTAAATACTTGGCATTTTCATATAGGAATTAAACAACTTAATTGTGAAGATTTCGGCCACCTCAACAACACATGTCACCCTACCAATTTTTTTTCTTAACCCCCTCATGACTACCGCCTCATGACTCCCAATGTTTTCTTTCTTTTTCTTTTCTTCCTAACTCTATATATATAGGCATGCAAGCCATGTCTTTCTTTAGGCAAATTCCTCAATCTTGAGCATATATATATATATATATATCTATCATTTCCTTTCTTGAATAAAAAAAAAAAGGGCAGCCAACCTTTCTCAAGTAAGTTATATATATATGCATGGTTGCATGTTTGCATGTTTGCATGTTTCTCAAGTAAGTTGCAAAGTTGCATGTTTTGTTTTCTTTTTTTTTAGTTAGTTAGTTAGGTTATATATATATATATAGATATATGTATATATATAGTATATATATTTATTTATTCTCTTTAATATATAGTGAGATCTATTTCTAGTTAGTTTATATTTTTTTTTTTTAGGCATTTATTTATTTTAAGATTTCAATATTTTAAATGGATTTTTAGTATAAAGTATATAGTTAATTATGGTTTCTTGGGAGAGTCTATTTTTTTTAGAGTATAGAATTTTTCGATCTTTTTAAAAAAAAAAAATTTATATAAGTATACGTATTATTATATTTATATACATCCCAAAGTCCATTTTATAAGATTTCGATATTATTTAGGGAATAGGATTATTTAATCGATACCCTGGTATTAAATATTTTTCGCATTATTATTTTGTAAGATCTTAGCACCAGATCTAAATCCAGGTGAGTCCACCAACTCCATTTTATTTCAGATATTTTTTTTTATATTTACAAAATTTTTGCTATTTTTTTTTTGTTTGAACAATATTTCTCAGCGTGTTTTTTTGGAGATGTTCTCCCTAATGTGTTACGTGTTTCGTAGAAAAATGCATAGGAGCGGTGTTCCAAATAGGTGTTTCTTTTAAAACAGATTATTATGGTGGTACATAAGAAGTATGCAGGTTTTTCGGAAATATTTATATATTGAAAAATGTTCTGACTTGAAAAGTTATGTATTTTTGATATACATGAATATAGATTTGACATTGGCATAATTGTGAAATTACATAAGTATGTCATGACTGGCGGATGAGGATTTTCTTTTGTGTTCTGAAATGTTTATGACTCGAATATGTTATTATGGCCGGGCAAATGGCCCCTTTGATTTGTAAATACATACGAAACCTCATTCCGACCAAGATTAAAGTTTATTGTTGATCAAGTGAACGGACGCGTTAGCGGATTGCATTATACGTGGCTAGTCCCCCGTACTAGGGCCTCTTCCGACTACGTGGACGGATTTTTGACTCTGAGGGTGGATCCACTTTAAGAGGGGCGTAGACCGCGGAGGGTGTGGCCCAATCGGTCTACGTAGACACCGTATCATGCTCTACGGTGGGGTTCGACCGCCTAGTGGAGAGTCAGGAGGGGCTCGACACTGAGGTTGGTTCCAGGGCAGACTTGGTAGGTGCCCCAGGAGTCTGTAGCCTATTTTGACCAGTGTTATGGGAGTGCGGTTGTTTGTAATCGAGCGCTCGTATGTTGTTTGGCTGGTATCTGACTACGAGATGCCGGAACTTAGTTCCGATGGCCTCGTTTCGGGGATCCGGACTTTGTCTGTGGAGCCCCACTATTGCATTACATGTTCTTTTAAAATTGGGCATAGAGCTGCGCTGATGTGTCTTGATTCGCTCAGACTTCCCGGCTGCGTTCGAAACCCTCATGTAGGTTCAAGCATCAGTTTTGTTAAAATAGTAAAAGAAATATTTTTCTTATAACATTGCATGAATTGTTTTGGAAAACGGCATCATCCTGGTTTTAAAGGAAACACTACCGCACACACACACGTGGACTCACTGAGCGTTCGCGCTCACGTTTTCCATGTCATGTTTTCTTCTCAGATTAGCTTGGAACGGTCAGGGGTTCCGCGAGCCACTGAAGTTTTAAGGCAGGAGTTTTTGGAAAAACATCCCGCTCCTCGGAGTTGGTCAAATAACTCATCAATGAGGGGTAGTGGGTATTTGTTCTTAACTGTCACATTATTCAATCCTCTATAGTCTATACACATCCTCAGGGTTCCCCAGGTATTAAGTATTTTTCGCATTATTATTTTGTAGGATCTTAGCACCAGATCTAAATCCAGGTGAGTACACCAACTCCATTTTATTTCAGATATTTTTTTTTTATATTTACAAAATTTTTGCTATTTTTTTTTGTTTGAACAATATTTCTCAGCGTGTTTTTTTAGAGATGTTCTCCCTAATGTGTTACGTGTTTCGTAGAAAAATGCATAGGAGCGGTGTTCCAAATAGGTGTTTCTTTTAAAACAGATTATTATGGTGGTACATAAGAAGTATGCAGGTTTTTCGAAATTATTTATATATTGAAAAATGTTCTGACTTGAAAAGTTATGTATTTTTTATATACATGAATATAGATTTGACATTGGCATAATTGTGAAATTACATAAGCATGTCATGACTGGCGGATGAGGATTTTCTTTTGTGTTCTGAAATGTTTATGACTCGAATATGTTATTATGGCCGGGCAAATGGCCCCTTTGATTTGTAAATACATACGAAACCTCATTCCGACCAAGATTAAAGTTTATTGTTGATCAAGTGAACGGACGCGTTAGCGGATTGCACTATACGTGGCTAGTCCCCCGTACTAGGGCCTCTTCCGATGACGTGGACGGATTTTTGACTCTGAGGGTGGATCCACTTTAAGAGGGGCGTAGACCGCGGAGGGTGTGGCCCAATCGGTCTACGTAGACACCGTATCATGCTCTACGGTGGGGTTCGACCGCCTAGTGGAGAGTCAGGAGGGGCTCGACACTGAGGTTGGTTCCAGGGCAGACTTGGTAGGTGCCCCAGGAGTCTGTAGCCTATTTTGACCAGTGTTATGGGAGTGCGGTTGTTTGTAATCGAGCGCTCGTATGTTGTTTGGCTGGTATCTGACTACGAGATGCCGGAACTTAGTTCCGATGGCCTCGTTTCGGGGATCCGGACTTTGTCTGTGGAGCCCCACTATTGCATTACATGTTCTTTTAAAATTGGGCATAGAGCTGCGCTGATGTGTCTTGATTCGCTCAGACTTCCCGGCTGCGTTCGAAACCCTCATGTAGGTTCAAGCATCAGTTTTGTTAAAATAGTAAAAGAAATATTTTTCTTATAACATTGCATGAATTGTTTTGTAAAACGGCATCCTCCTACTTTTAAAGGAAACACTACCGCACACACACACGTGGACTCACTGAGCGTTCGCGCTCACATTTTCCATGTCATGTTTTCTTCTCAGATTAGCTTGGAACGGTCAGGGGTTCCGCGAGCCACTGAAGTTTTAAGCCAGGAGTTTTTGGAAAAACATCCCGCTCCTCGGAGTTGGTCAAATAACTCATCAATGAGGGGTAGTGGGTATTTCTTCTTAACTGTCACATTATTCAATCCTCTATAGTCTATACACATCCTCAGGGTTCCCCAGGTATTAAGTATTTTTCGCATTATTATTTTATAGGATCTTAGCACTAGATCTAAATCCAGGTTTGTCCACCAACTCCATTTTATTTCAGATATTTTTTTTTATATTTACAAAATTTTTGCTATTTTTTTTTGTTTGAACAATATTTCTCAGCGTGTTTTTTTGGAGATGTTCTCCCTAATGTGTTACGTGTTTCGTAGAAAAATGCATAGGAGCGGTGCTCCAAATAGGTGTTTCTTTTAAAACAGATTATTATGGTGGTACATAAGAAGTATGAAGGTTTTTCGAAAATATTTATATATTGAAAAATATTCTGACTTGAAAAGTTATGTATTTTTTATATACATGAATATAGATTTGACATTGGCATAATTGTGAAATTACATAAGCATGTCATGACTGGCGGATGAGGATTTTCTTTTGTGTTCTGAAATGTTTATGACTCGAATATGTTATTATGGCCGGGCAAATGGCCCCTTTGATTTGTAAATACATACGAAACCTCATTCCGACCAAGATTAAAGTTTATTGTTGATCAAGTGAACGGACGCGTTAGCGGATTGCACTATACGTGGCTAGTCCCCCGTACTAGGGCCTCTTCCGATGACGTGGACGGATTTTTGACTCTGAGGGTGGATCCACTTTAAGAGGGGCGTAGACCGCGGAGGGTGTGGCCCAATCGGTCTACGTAGACACCGTATCATGCTCTACGGTGGGGTTCGACCGCCTAGTGGAGAGTCAGGAGAGGCTCGACACTGAGGTTGGTTCCGAGGCGGACTCGGTAGGTGCCCCAGAGTCCCGTAGCCTGCTTTTGACCAGTGTTATGGGAGTGCGGTTGTTTGTAATCGAGCGCTCGTATGTTGTTTGGTCGGTATCCCGACTACGAGATGCCGGAACTTAGTTCCGATGGCCTCGCTTTCGGGGATCCGGACTTTGTCTCGTGGAGCCCCACTATTGCATTACATGTTCTTTTTAAAATTGGGCATAGAGTCACGCTGATGTGTCTTGATTCGCTCGGACTTCCCATCTGCGTTCGAAACCCTCATGTAGGTTCAAGCATCCGTTTTGTTAAAATAGTAAAAGAAATATTTTTCTTATAACATTGCATGAATTGTTTTGTAAAACGGCATCATCCTGGTTTTAAAGGAAACACTACCGCACACACACACGTGGACTCACTGAGCGTTCGCGCTCACGTTTTCCATGTCATGTTTTCTTCTCAGATTAGCTTGGAACGGTCAGGGGTTCCGCGAGCCACTGAAGTTTTAAGCCAGGAGTTTTTGGATCAAATCTCCCCGGAAGGGCATAGAATTATGTTTTATATTTTTAGACTCGAATCGTCTGTAGAGTTTCTTTTTATGTCTATGTAAGTGGTTGATGTAAGATTACTTTTGTGTTTATTATAAATAAAACGGAAATGAGAAATTTTCTTTTATCCTGTGTTTGAGCGCACCAGTAATATTTAATTTATTTAAGTATTCTGCGTACTTTGTGTATACGTATTAGTATTATTCTAGGATTTTGTTTTAGTGTGGAACTTATAATTTAGTGCCGAGAGGCACGCAGATGCCCTACTCAGCCGCAGTTGACCTAGTGGCAGGGTTGGGGGCATCACACCATTACTCCAATTTTCAAGTTTTTTTACAGGTTTCCTTTAACTTTCCGGTAAGTTTTATTACCTTATACACATTTCCCTCTTCAAAGAGAGTCAAAAAGATCTTTGACTACTTTTCTCTTTAGAGAATTGGGTAGTTTAGCTCAAGACGTCTAATTATAAACTTTCTTGCCTAGATTTTTAAGCAAAGTCTAATTAAAAATTCTGGTGTAACAAATATTTCTTTTTTAGAGGTTATGTTTTGTACACGAGAATGGAATGAATTTTTCAATTTCTCTTTCTATTTCAATATTTGATATATAAAACAGAAGAAGGAAAAGTTGTCTTTCCATCGGAAAGCTTATTCCAAGAAGAAATGGGAAAGGCCACAACGTGACAAGTAAAGAAAACCAGAAGGAGTATATCTTATGCCTATTACACTATCATAACATTAGATGAGAAAACGTTATAATTTAGTCATAAATTTTATTTGTAAAAAAAAAAGGCTCATGCAATAATTATATAGATTTTTATTCGCAACAAAAAATTAACTTCTAATCTCTATACAAAATTTATTGTGCTTTTTAGTTTTTTATTTATTTATATTTTTGCATATTTTTGCTTTGATTAATATCTATATTATAACTATTGAATTTTGAATATTTAAAAATTATACAATCAGGCTATGCAAGTCATATGTATTATGAAATTTTATTACATTCTGACATGTATAAATAGTCATACCAAACATGAAAAATAAATCTTTATTCTATTTCCACTTTTTCATCCAAACAAAAAAAGAAAAAATCAAACTCATTTTAGATGAAAATAATTCTTGATGGAAAAGGACATTTTATTTCATTTTGTTGCAATGTATCAACCATAGTAAGAGTAAATGTGGATAAAGCTAAGTTATCATTTTAATATTTCATTTTTTATTTTATTTTCTTTAATGTTCAATAATCCTTTATAACTTCCTAAATTCTATAAAATTTATTAAATTATTATACTTTTATTGTAACGTTTATTTTGAGGGTCCACACTAAATACTTTACATTTTTTTCTGGAAAAATAATTTTTTTTATTTAAATCTTCATGGTCTAGTACTAGTCCATGGCTCCATTATTTTCTTGAAATTCGCACGAGACAAGCACTCTAATTAAATGTCAGCAGAATTTATGTCATTTGTACGAGGAATCTTTAAAATTTTGAGAAAATAAAACTAGTTAGTGGTGGCGAAAAGAAAAGAAAATAAAGAGGTAAGGAATATATATATATATATATATATATAAAAATTAAGTTGTTTCTTGTTAAAAAAATTTGTTGCCACTATTAGTTTGCTGCCATTGTAAACAACTAAATAACTTCCCTCTCAAATTCATTAAAAAAAAAAATGTAAAATAACTTCACTCTAAAATAGATAAGGTTTACTAAAATTCAATTTTGAAATAACAAAATTCAGCACTATCTGCATTTTTGTTTTATTTTTGGAAAGAATTAGCTAAGAGTCTTGTCTCTTTTTTTTTTTTTTTTCCAAAATGTCAGAGACAAACATCCAAAAGATAAATATTATGTGAGGTCTCTTTTCTTAATATTATCAAGAAACAAAGATAAATTATTATAAGCAAATCAGAGAAAATATCAACATTTCAATTTCAATAAGCCTAAGTTCTCAATCTAGGAATTTCTACACAAAATAAAAATGATAAAATCCCGGATGAAAAATCAAGTTCATTAATTGCCTAATATATCATAGACCTAGCTAGCTAGATAACTTAAAAAACATCATGAATTGCTCTCCTGCGATCACTTACAGGGCCTCTATATATAGTGGTTTTAAGGTGAAGTATTAGCGGTTTTCCGGCTCGTCGGAAGGGCCCACAAGTGTACCTTGACTGTACAAACTGCTCAACTGTTGGAAATAAGGACATGTCCTTGAATCCATTGACCTCTTCTTCTTGCTATCTTTAGTCTTTCTGAAATATTTGTTGATATTCTCCCATTTCTCTTTGCATCTCTTTGCACTTCTCTGGTACCCCAATTCTAACATCATTTGTGAGATTCTTTCCCATAAAGGACCCTTATTTGATGCATCCTTATTATTATTATCCTCGCTACTACTACTAATACTACTATTATTATTATTATTATTATTATTATTATTATTATTATTATTATTATTATTATTATTATTATTATTATTATTATTATTATTATTGAGACTGCATCTGAGGTTTATCAACGCCACCACTTCATCCCTAGGCCATCTCTTGCCGATATCGTGATCCCCTGATAATTTCTCATCCATTTGGAGGGAAAATACTTTTTTCAGTGCCAATGATGGTTTTGATGATACTAGTAAAGCATTAACACTTTCTTGGACTAATTTGGTAGTAGTAGTAGAATCATTATTAGGGTTTTGTGAAGAAGTCTTGGATATTAAAGAACTTTCTTTTGGAATACTAGTGGTTTCACAAGATGATATAGTTGGCAAGAAATTAGGGTTCCTAATTACCTTAGCAAGATCTTGAATCTTCTTTAGAAAATTCTCATCTTGAGAGAATTCTTGTGTGAATTTCTTCAACAACTCAATAATTTGAGTTTGTTTATCACCTTCAATAGCTTGTTCTTGAGCCCTCCTTTGAATTTCCTTATTCATCCTATCAATTTCTTGATTCTTCCATGCTTCTTCTCTAGCTATACTTTCCTCATCCCTTCTAATTATATCTTCAATGAGTTTATTATGTAATTCTTCTTGTTGAGTAACAATCTTCTTCACTATAGCTTCACAAAAACCCTTAAACATATCAAACTTGTTTTCCCTTTTCCTTTTCTTGCTTTCTAACATTGTAATTTCCTTTTCCAATTCTTGATCTCCATTTTGTTGACCCTTTCCTTCATCTTCTTCCATTCTGTGATCATCAATCTCTTCTTCTTCTTCTTCTTCGTCTTTTTCTTCTTCTTCTTCTTCTTCTTCTTCTTCTTCTTCTTCTTCTTCTTCTTCTTCATTTCCTTGTGCCAAATCTTGGGTTTTTTCTGGATTTTCACCATGATAAATCTCATCAAGGTCACTTAAAAACCGGTAATTACTCTTGTTATAGCTCATATTATCACCAAAATGCCTGCTTTGTTCTTCAAATTTCTCCTTGCAATTTTCAGCACTTCTTTGGAATCCCACTTCTGCAAGCTTCCTGCATAGCTCATTAAAATATATACACACACATAAACAACAATGTACACAGCAAGCCTTGAATCACTCCCCCCCCAACAAAACACCCCCATCCCACTCTGAATATTAACCAATAATTAAGAATATAAAATTATCAGAATGGGATTTGATAAAAGTGTTCAATCCAAGATTCCAAAATGCAAAACAAATGAGTAACAAAGGTTCTTTCGACAAAAAGTCATTTCACTTTTAGAATATCAATCACCTGATGAATAATTTTTCATTCACTTTTATCATCAAACTCCTGGTGTGCAATATGCAGAATAAAAACAACTTTTGATATGTATGTTACATATCTATCTATTTATCTATGATTCTGTATCTATCTATTTCATAGATTATTAATATAAATGTTACCTTGAAACATGTTCCCAAGTGAAATCTGGGAACCAAGATCTGATCCTCAACAGTGCAAGTACTTCATCATTACTCCATTCCTCAACCGAACCATCTGATACAGATACTACTGATCTACTTCCTTCTTCTTTCACCATTACTACTTCTTCAACCTTGTTAACCGCCGTTGCTGCCACCGGGTTGTGATGGTGGCAGTGAGGTGGTGGTGGTGGTGGTGGAAAGAATCCTTCAGGATAAGACTCAAAACAACCACCAGCAAAGGTGGTTGTTGTTATTGGTGGTGGCGGTGGGGATGATGATACAATTGTAACCCCATGATGATTATGAGGAAAAGAAAGAGGAAGAGGAATTGAACTCCTTGAAGCTATGAATTGATGAAATTGATCAGCAGGAACACCACCATCAAACATGACTTTTTCTCCCCTTTTCTTGTGTGTGTGAAATTCAGTGGGTGTGAATGTGGTTTTTTTTTTTTTTTTTTCTTGACTTTCCCCTTGAAATATCTTTGCACACACTATAATGCTGTTAGTTGAATAAAAGGAGAAGAAAACAAAAACTTCACTCACTTTCTCACTCTCTCCTCTAAACACTTTTGTAGTACAAAATCTCTCTCTCTTATTCATCAAAGGAATTTGTCTTTTTATTGCAGGTAAGAGTTAGTTGGCTACTCAAGAATGGGGGGCTGAAGGTACAACTCCACATGTGATTGGGAGGTGAAGGGCACGTGGCTTGGACGCACGTGGGATGATCAGAAGAGGAAAATGATACTAGGGCAGGGCAGCCACTGGTGTGGTGGGGTGGGGTGCATATTAAAGTGATTGGGTTCCACAAGTGCTTAGAATCCAATGCAGTGATGAAGAGATGATAGTGTAATTAAGGGCAAGAGATAGCAAGACACGTGAATGCATGCAGAGAATGGGGACCAATTATTTATTGGATTGGAAAGGGAAGGGATTTTCTTTCATATGCATATGCATGTACGTGCTGCTCCTGCTGCGCATTTTTTAAATTATTGCTTTCCCTGCTCACCGACAACTACTTCCATATTTAATATAGCCGTTTTTAGACCGATCAGGAATAAAGACAATTAAAAAATTTATAAGAATAACGCGAAATATAAACAATTTTTTTCTAATCTTAAAACTCTAATCTTTCACATTTAATATAATTTTGAGGTGGATATTGATCATTTTAAAGATTTTTTGTAAGAAAATATCGATTTTGAGATAAAAAATACAAATTCTTGTTTTTGTCACTACACCGAGTTTTGCCCAGATGGGCAAAATTCTCCGATGAGTTACGCCCATTCTGGCGAAAATGTATGGAAAATTTTGTCCAGATGGGCAAAACTTGTTGGAGAATTTCGCCCATCTAAGCGAAACTCGGTCCAATAGATTTTTTTTTCTATAAAAAAAACGAGTTTCTCTAAGAATTTCTTCCATGTGGGAGAAACTCAACAAAGTTGAAAAAAATTAATTTGTGGAGTTTTTTTACTTTAAAATCGATATTTTCTTGCAAAAAATATTCAAAATTATCCATATATATTGAATTAGTGTTAAATGTGAAATATTTGAGTTTTGACTTAGAGAGCATTGAGTTAGAGAGATTCATTTTGACGGAAAAAAATGAATTTTTTCACATTATTCTTATAGATTTACGAGTTATCTTTATTGACCCCTTTAAACATGGTCTTTCTTTTTTCTTTCTTCTTTTACTAGGTTAAAGAATGGTATATTTAGTGTAAAGGCATATTTTCTGCCCTAAACAATTTACAGAAATTCAATAAGACTCAATTGTATTTTAGTATTTAAATTTTATAAAAAATGACACAATTTACTCACACAAGATAACTTAAAGAGTAAAATAGATAATATAGTTCATTTCCTCCAAACTAAACATATCTAAGACTCGGTATTAAAAAATAAAAATTATTTTTCCTCAAAAAATCACATATCATGTATACTTTTTTAACAAAATGGGTTACATACATGTGTATATATATATATATATATAAACAGAGCTTTCACATTCACTTCTCATTAAAAATACCGCAAATTATACTTTACACCTTGACATACCTTGCATTATGTATCTTATTACTAAAACTACATAATTTTAATCATATTTAAAATTTTACCCTAATTAAGTAAGAATCTATAATCAATAAAACTGCATATGTAATTTTAACAACGGAGTATATATTGCATTTTGCATCCGAATACATAGTATGAAAACCCTAACCATACTACAATAATTTAATGTTATGCCTAAATGTATAACAATTAACTTGTACTATACTAAATAATATCAGAACATCTCTTTTATAAATTCTTTTATCAAATTTATTGTTTTTAAAAAAATTATTAAACAAAATAATATATATGCATTTGTTTCTTAATAAAAAATTATCTTAGAAATTGTCTTAATAAGAAAAAATTATCTTAGATATATATTAATTTTAGAAATTGGTAAAATTGTTTCTAAAACTATTTAATTTACTAGAACTATTTTTTTATAATCTTAGTTCCAAAATTATTTTTTTCAAAAATATTAGTCCTTATCACCTTTTTTATGATGAAATTTGACGTGTCACTTATATGTGTTATGAAACCAAAAAAATAATATTAATTTCTAATCTTGTCCTTTTAAATGCGTCAAATAAGGAGAATGGAAAAGAAATATAAGTGAGTTATGTGAATATTTAGAAGGGAAAGTTAGAAATTGTAAATTCTCCTTTGATGGTGGATTATTCATATAAAAAGTGGAACATACAAAAATTTGTATAAATCTACTGCAAAAGTAATAATATAAGAACCAATATCTTTTAAGAAAAATAGTTTTGAAATTAGAATTATAAAATAGTCTTATGGCTAAATGAAAACAAGTTGAATAATTTTTAAATTAATTCCGGCGACATATTTTCTCTTTTTAACTATTTCCCAACAATTATATATATATATATATATATATACTAGCCAAACCTCCGTGCTATGCACAAAAACACAATATTTATGAAATAGATTAATACTATTATTTAAATTAAATATTAAGATTAAATAAAATACTTCCGTAATTAAAAGTTTTTACAATTATAACATTATTCAATAAATTAGATACAATAGATAATTATAATTTGACAACCAAATAGAAGGAAAATAATAAAATCAAGTAATTTAATAAAAGAATTACAACCATAAAGAATAATAAAAAACTAAAATTAGAAAACGAAAAATAAAGTAATCAAATTATAAGAATTTTTATTTGGATAGACAAATTAAACACTAAAACTCTCCTCTTAATCCTTGATGTTGAAGCGAGAAATTCTATACTAAAAAAATTTAATACATTCACTAAATAAAGAAGTTTCCTTTTATTAGTACTAAAGAGAAATGTTAAATAGCAAATTTTAGGAAAAATATTCATTAAATAATTGATACAACACAAATCCCTTTGATTAATCTTTTGCAGATGTATCTATTTTGCTATTTTCTTGTTTTCTTTTGCTTCCTTGCACAATCCTGCCAAATAGATAATTTTAACCAAATAAAAGGAAAATAATAAAATCAAGTAATTCAATAAAAAAAATTACAACCATAAAGAATAATAAAAAATCAAAAAATCATAAAACAAAAAATAAAGTAATCAAATTATAAGAATTTTTATTTGAATAGACAAATTAAACACTAAAGCTCTCCCCTTGATCCTTGAAGTGAGAAATTCTATACTAAAAAAATTTAATACATTCACTAAATAAAGAAGTTTCTTTTTATTAGTACTAAAGGGAAAATGTTAAATTGCAAATTTTAGGAAAATATATTCATTGAGTAATTGATACAACACAAATTCCTTTTTTATTAATCTTTGTACATGTATCTATTTTGCTATTTTCTTGTTTTCCTTTGCTTCCTTACACAGTCTTGCCTTCTCATTATATTTTATTTTCTTTTTTCAAAACTTAAATTTCTTCATATATACATAACAGTCATGATGCTATTAATTAGAAAAATAATCCAATTGGAATATGATAGAGGTAGTAAAAATTTATCAGGAAGAAAAAAACCTATAAAATTATAAATCTAAAAGTGATTATAAAAAATTCATCCTTGTAAAAATTCATTGTCCATATAAATAAAAAAAAATTAAAAAAAATCTATATATATAAGGAAGAGCAAGGATTTGTTTTGGACATTATTTTTCTCGAAGCTATAAAAAATTACTACATCGCTAGTTTTAGCTCAAAATTTTGTCCAAATAAATCATAAATAAGAAAATTTTAATTAATATTTCAATTTCAAACAAACTCACCTTTTTAGGATCAAACAAATCTAATACCAAATGATCTATTGAAAAAAAAAAAGGTAATAAATAAAAGTTGATAGAGAGAAAAATATCCACAAAGTAAGCACAATTTCTTTTCTAAGAATATAATAAAAGTAAGATTTATAGTCTTAGTCCCGAAAAGAAAAAGAAAAAAAAAACCTTGCAATTCACAAGAAAAATAGAGCATTTTGAAAAAAAAATTAAAAGGAAAAATGCAAGTGGCTTTACATATAACTCATAACATATTATAATTGGAAATTCTGAACCAGCTAAGGAACAAAAAAAGTTGTAGATTTTTCAAGGCATACATGTTCATAATCTTGGAAAGAGGGGAAAAAAGGCCCCTGTAATTCTATTAGAATTTTGTTAGAAAAGTAAACACAGAAGATCTTCTTCTAGTGCTAAGAAGAGTATGCAATCGGAAAATGGAAATAAAGTAACCAATCTTGCAATTCTAGAAGAATTTGTTGGAAAAATTCCTATGCTAACCATTAGCAAATGGAAATTACCATGAAGTAATTGTGATGATATATAAGAAAGAGTTACGATAATGGGAATTGGTGCGAAAAATACTAGGGAGAAAAAAATATAGATAGTAATTTTAGATAGATTAGTTGAGCCTATTCTAATCAATGATTGTTATAAATATAACTATGTCTAGGCACAATATAGTAAGAATAAGGGAAAATATAAAGAGCAATAATAGAGAGAATACGAGAGACAGAGAGGAGACTCAAAAATTCATAAACTGATTGTATATTATTAATGTTTTATATAAGGTCCTATTTATAGGCACTAAGAACAAGAGTTAACGTTAGAATGAATGGGCTTGCCATTAGGGAGTCAGAGTCCATTAAGAATTGGGCCTTGAGAGTTCTAGTTCTCTTCAGGGAACGTATTTGGACATCCACTACGTATACATTTTTTTCATAACACTCTCCCTTAGATGTCCATAACATAAAGGATATGCCTCGTTAAAACTTTACTAGAGAAACAAACCTTGTGGGAAAAACATCTAGTGAAGGAAAAAGAGTACATTGTTCTTTTATGTATAAAATCTACTCCCCCTATTGAGAAGATCTCTTTAGATCTTTTAGTAGACGCATGCCAATTTTATAGATCAATTTCTTAAATGGTGCAATCGACATTGCCTTGTGAATAAATCAGTCAAATTGTCACATGACCGAATTTGTCTTACATCAATTTCATCATTTCTTCGAAGTTCATGAGTAAAGAAAAATTCTGGTGAAATATGCTTTGTCCTATCTCCTTTAATATATATCATCTCTTCAATTGTGTTATGGAAGCAGCATTATCCTCATATAGGATTGTTGGAATTTCTTTTTCGGAGGATAAATTACAATTCTCGGATATAATGGACCAATGATCTTAGCCACACACATCCTCTACTTGTCTTATGGATAGCTATTATCTCAGTATGATTAGACAACGTGGCAGCTAGAGATTGTTTTGTGGAATACCAAGATATGGCATTATCAACACATGTAAACAAATATCTAGTTTGAGAACGAGCATTATGTGGACCCGATAGATATTCAACATCAGTATATCCAATTAATTTCAGACTGGATTTATTTGAATAAAATAAACCAAGATCAATCATCTTTGGGAGATATTATAAGACTTGTTTTACTCCATTCCAATATTGTCGAGTTGGAGAAGAACTATATCTTGCTAACAGATTTACAGAAAATGCAGTATCTGGTCGTGTATTATTTGCAAGATACATTAGTGCTCCTATTGCACTAAAATATGGTACTTCAGGACCAAGAAGTTCTTAAGTATCCTCTTGTGGTCTAAAAGGATCTTTCTTAATATCTAAAGATCAAACGACCATTCGACTAGTCAAAGGATGTGATTTATCCAAGTAAAATCTCTTTAAATTTTTTCAATATATGTAGATTGGTGTACAAATATTCTATTTTCAAGATGTTCAATTTGTAAACAAAGGCAAAACTTGGTTTTTTCGAAATCCTTAATTTCAAACTTTTGCTTTGAACAATCTCTTACTTCAATTAGCTCTTCAGAGTTCCAATAAGTTTACTATCATCTATATATATAGCAATAATAACAAAGCCTTTTTCAGTTTTCTTAATAAAAATACATGGACAAACGGGATCACTTTTATATTCCTTTTTTAATAAGTATTCACTAAGGAAATTGTACCACATACGACCAGATTATTTCAATCTATGCAAAGACTTGCACAATTTGATGAAATAATTTTCTCAAATACTTGACTTACCTACTCCAGGCACGTTAAATCCTTCAGAGACTTTCATGTAAATTTCGTTGTCAAGTTCTCCATACAAATAAGTGGTAATTACGTCTGGCAGATGCATATCTACTTTTCATTAACAGCTAAACTCACAAGATAACGGGATGTAATTGCATCGATCACAGGGAAATATGTTTCTTCATATCAATTCCTAGTCTTTGGGAAAACTCTTGTGCTACAAGTCGAACTCTATATCTAACAATCTCATTATTTTCATTGCGCTTTCGCACAAATACCCATTTAAATCCAATTGGTTTCATTTCCTCTAGAGTTTGGATTACAGGTCCAAAAACTTCACGACTTTCAAGGAAGTTTAATTCCGATTGAATCACATCTTTCCATTTTGGCCAATCTATTCGATTCTGACATTCTTCAACTAATTTTAGTCTAAGATCCTCATTATTACTTAGAACATCAATTGCTACGTTATATGCAAAAGCATTTGTCTAGAATCATTTCTCTATGATTCCAAAATGTTACTGTAGCAATAAAGTTGATTGAATTATCTGAGTTTTCATTATTTTCAATAGTAAGATCTTCTTTCTCAGCTGTCTCTTGGTCCTTTTTATCCAATCCTTCAAGATGGTCACTTTGATCATTTAATCCTCTTTTCTTGCTAGGATTTTTAACTTTGGATCCAAGAGGTTGGCCATGTATTGGACTCATTTGCTATAGGATTTTTATTTTGTCCTTCAAGGACTTCAACTCAAATAGGAGCATCGATAGTAAGAATATGCGATTTTGTTACTCTTATGGGGTCAGCAAAAGCATCAGGCAATTGATTTGTAATTTTCTGCAAATGAATAATCTTTTGAATTTCAAGTTCACTTGCGCTTGTGCACAGATCAAAATGATTTAATAAATATGTTGCCCATGTGATTTCTTGCCTTTGTTGTTTATTTTCTCCACCTAATATGGGGGGAATATTTGTCTCATCAAATTGACAATCTATAAATCTTATAGTAAATAAATCTCTCGTTAAAGGTTCAAGATACCTTATAATTGAGAGAGATTCATAACCAACATATATCCCCAATCTTCTTTGAGGATTCATTTTAGTGCGTAAACAATACATCCAAAAATTTTCAAATGGGAGATATTGGGTTCAGACCCAAACACTAATTGCAATGGAGAGTACTTATTATAATGAGATGGTCTAATTCATACAAGTGTCGCAGCATGCAAAATAGCATGTCCCCAAACAGATGTGTGGAATTTGGTTCTCATCAACAAAAGTCTAATAATTAATTGGAGTCTTTTAATAAATAACTTAGCTAATCTATTTTGTGTATGATCATGAGCTGCAGGATGTTCAATAGTAATGCCTATAGACATACAATAGGAATCAAAAGCATGGGAAGAGCATTCCCCAATATTATCAAGGAGAATTTTCTTAATTGGATAATCAAGAAATTGCATCCACAGGCGAATTATTTGGGCAAGTAATCTCGTAAATACCAGGTTGCGAGATGATAATAAATATACATACGACCATCTAGTCGATGCATCAATTAATGCCATAGAGTATTTAAATTGCGCACTTTGTGGATGAATATGTGCGCATATATCACCATGAATTCTTTCTAAAAATGTTGGAGATTCAACTCCCACTTTTGTTGATAAAGGTCTAATAATTAATTTCCCTTGAGAACATGCAGCACATGTGAATTTATTTGAATTTAAAACCTTCTCATTTTTCAATGAATGACCATACATATTTTCTATAATTTTTTGCATCATTATAGATCCAAGATGGCCTAAATCGATCATGTCAAATAATAAAGTTATTTGGGTTAGTAAACTTCCGATTTCTAAATGATGTATTTCTATTGCATTAATTATTGCATAATATAAGCCTAAAGAAAGTGATGGAAATTTTTCTAATGTTTGTTTCTTGCTGGAAACATTTGTAGTGATACTTAGGTATTCACTACCACTTTCTTCCATTGTCTCGATATGATATCCATTTAAATGAACATCTTTAAAATTCAATAAACTTCTTCGAGACTTTGCCGAAAGTAATGCATTCTTTATGATCAATATTGTACCTCCAGGTAAAAGGATATTAGCTCTTCCGGAGCCTCCAATTAACTCTACCACTTATAGAATGCATATTTGTTTCTCCCAAATCTAATTGAGAAAAATATTTCTCATACTTTAATATTGTGTGTAATTCCACTATCAATAATACATATGTCCTCAAAATTTTGCTCTTTAGAAGATGGGACAATAGCATATCTGAATAAAAATAAAATATAAGTAAAATAACTTTTACATCGGAAATAAACATAAATAAAAATTACATCTCGAAAAACTTAATGAAATTACAATCTAAAAAACCAAATGAATAAACTAACATGATTAAAATTAAATAAATAAACAAGTCACTTTTTCCTAATACGCTCATCACCAATCAAGTGATCAATCTTCCCTTCAGGATATTCAGAATAATCTCCAACATCTAAGTGCATCACATCCACTTGAGCATCATCAAGATAATCACCACCATTGTCATCAAGACGAGAAACGAAATTGGCCTCAGCTTGATTTTTACTTGATGCTTGATAGAGTTCAACTAAATGTTTAGTCATACGATAAGTACGCGACTAATGCCCTTTCATACCATATCTATAGTATATTTCTTCATGCTTTGCTGAGGTCATATTTTTACCTTTTTTTATTATTTTTCTCATTCTTTTGGCAGTAACCATAAGCATATACTTACCATAACCATATCCACAACCACGATCACGTCCGCAGCCTCTTCCACAGTTATTATTACTAATTCTAGTCGCATTCACTTTAGGGATTGGGACAGAACCAATTGGTCAGGTCTCATGATTTTACATGAGCAGTTCATTATTCTGCTCAACAAGTAAAAGGCATGAAATTAACTCTGAATATTTTTTAAATCCTTTCTCTTGATGTTGTTGTTGCATGAGCATATTCAAGGCATGGAAGATAGAGAACTTTTTCTCTAATGTCTTCCTCAATTATTTTTCCTCCACATAATTTCATTTGTGAAGAGATTTTGAGTATAGCAAAGTTGTATTCATTAATTGACTTATAATATTGCAACCTCGCGTGCAATCACTCATAACGAGCTTTAGGTAAAACAACTATCTTCAGGTACCCTAACCTTTCTTTTAAACTATTCCATAAAATCAGTGGATCTTTCACGGTTAAGTATTCAACGTTCAGGGCTTCATGAAGATAGTGACGAAGGAAAATCATAGCCTTGGTACGATTTTTATTTTGTTCTGTATTATTATTCTTAATGGTGTCTTTCAGACCCATTGATTCAAGATGGATTTCAGCATCAAGAACCCATGACATATAAATCTTTTCTGTGATATCTAAAGCCAAAAACTCAAGCTTAGTAAGATTTGACATAATTAAAGTAAAAATCAAAACTGTTACCTTAAACCTTCAAAGAATGGTTCTTCGATAATATCTTCAAAATTTACGCCTCAGACGAACTTTGATTAATATTAATCTAAGCTACGGTGTTGATAACATGTTATAAATTTAACTAAGTCTAGGCACAATATAGTAAGAATAAGGAACAAATATAAGGAGCAATAATAGAGAGAAGAAGAGAGATAGAGAGGAGACTAAAAAATTCAGAAACTAATTGTATATTATTAATGTTTTACATAAGGTCCTATTTATAGGCATCAAGAACAAGAGAACTTTAGAATGAATGGGTTTGCCATTAGGGAGGCAGAGTTCATTAAGAATTGGACCTTAGGAGTTCTAACTCTCTTCAGGGAACGTATTTGGACATCCACTCTATATACATTAATTTCATAATAATGATAATTTTTTTACTAATTAAAAGAATCTTAAAATCAGAAAATAAAAATCAAGTGTTCAAAGCTTAAGTGATATTAAAATATAGATAGTAATTTCCCCTAAAAAAATATAGACAGTGACTGATAATTATAATTTGATAACCAAAGAGAAAAAATAATACAGAAATTATACCATTAAAAAAGACATTACGATCATATAGAACAAAAAAATTAAAAAATAAAAAACTAAACAGAAAATGGTATAACATAGTAAAATGGCATGTTATGTTTACCTAATCAAGTTTATCTTTTCCAAACAAAAAAAAAAATTCACAATATATTACAAAAGAATGCCATAAATAGAAAAGAAGTTAGTAAAAGGTCTTGTACCTTATAGTGTCCACCTCCATGGTGATGAAGGAACTTGGAGCAATAATTGTAAAAATTCTGCAACTAACCAATAAAACTTTTTGAAAATTAAGATATGATATAATCAAATCTTATTGATTATTTGAAAGCTACCTAATCCAAAATTTAACTTACACAATTAATTATTTTTAATTATTTTAGTAGATTAAAACTTTTTTTTATAAACCAATCAACGTTTTCCAAATCACTTATGTAACAGGAAGGAGAATTGGGAGATTAGAAGAAAAAGAACAAAATGTTAAATTACTACAACAAATATTAAATGATGGATCAATATAAGGAACTATTATCACTCAATTAAAAAAAATTTTAAAAGACGGAATAAAAGAAGAGAGTAAAAAGTAATTATCATAATGCCATAAACATTTTGAATATACACGGAAAATGTAAAGAAAAATCATCATATTGCCATGAACATGTTGTTTTTTTCATTAAAAAAAAAAAAAAGGAAGGAGTAGAGTACTTGAAGTGTTAAGGAAAAAAGAAAAAAAAAAATTCTCCAATCAAGCTTACCAATTTTGACGAATTCTCAGTCCAATCTGATAGAGGAGAAAAAGAAAAAGGAACTCATATGAGGAGAAAAAGAAAAAGGAATTCATATATACATATGAGTTGGCGAGAGATTAAAACATCACTAAAAAAATTTCCTTGGCAAATTAAATCAACTCAATTAGATCATAATTATTAGGGATTGAAAGAAATAGATGTTCTATTAAAAAAGAAAAAAAAGAAAGAAATATTCCCGTTGAAAAGATTTAGCATGATTATTCTCCAATGGTGTATTCATATTCTTGCAATCGAAGAAACGACGAAATCACAATTGGAAAGAGGAGGAATCAAAACATGGAATCAGGAAGACATAACTTATATAGTTTAGATGAGGAGAAGAGTAGTGAGTAATTATTGTAGGAGCATGAGTAGTTTTTATCCTTTAAAATTAAACTTGGGTAGCTTTTGATGAATTGACGAGAACTCTTTGAATAATTATAAAAAATGTAAAAATTAAGAACTAATTTCTGAGATTTGAAAAGAAGGGAGTGAATAAAATATGTATTCAAATATATGTATTAATATATATATATATATATTAAATTTTCATGTCACTAGACATACCATCATATACAAGTACAATTATGTGTGTTGGAGTTACTTGATCTAACTTTTGACATGTAGGTACAAAATTTGAATTGGAAGGTAAAGAAGAGATAAAATGTCCAAAAAAAAAAAAGGACAAAATCATCCATGACGACGTTAATACATGCCTACAATTTGTCTCCTTGAATCGTGCAAGTTCGGAATCGAATAGTAAATCTTTAAATACATATTTTTTATGATAATTTTATTAATATAAATTTTATAAAATAAAAATAAAATTTAAAATTTAAAAAATAAATTTTTAAAAAATTACTATTAAAGAAAATGCATTCAAGAGTATATTAGAAGATATAGTAAACGATCTCAAGTGAAATCATATTACTATAACATTCAAAATTGACAAATATACTCTACATTTCTAATGTTAGTACAAATGTAACATAATTATTAAATGTACAAGCAATTTATACATTTTGTAATGGGGAAGATAATCATGGAAGTAGTTTACCCTCAACGTTATATGTAGTACTTCTAAAAAAAATCATACATTTCTTTTTGTCACCGTAACGTTATATATAATAGTTTTCTCTTGACATTTTAACTCGAGATTAATATTGGTACGTACTTACATTCCTTTTTTTCTCGGTTTTTTTCTTGGTTTATATCAGTTTTAAAAAAACAGATACTAAAGTAGTCCACTGTTTTTTTTCTTCAGATTCTGGTTATAACGCATAGTCATTGTGCGTTATGCAATGAATAACGCACAATCATTGTGAGTTATCTATAATAACTCTATTAATCCTGCGCGTTAATCTTGTTTAGTGATGTGGCGAGAACGTGGCGAAGAGGTGGTGGAGTTTGGTGCTGAGGTGGATGATAACGCACAATGGTTGTGCGTTATCTTGTTTATGTTGATTAGGAAGAAATATTTTTTGTAGGTATTTGGAAAACTCTGCGATCGGATGTTCGTTTAATGCATATGACTAGTCGTTTTGATGGTTCTCGTAAAGATAAATGCAACGATATCGTCGAAAAGTGATTCGATGCATTTCGGGGCAAAAAAATTGTCTCGTATAGTCAAAAACTTTGACGGAGCGTAACTTTGCGCTCGGACGTCCGATTGTGGCGATTCTTGTGGACATTTCGTGTATTTTTTTTAGATCTACGCGTCTTCTTTTTTTCCGAGATCTACCAATCGTTTTCACAAAAAACGTCTTATTTTTGTTTTAATTTACGTTTTTGTAATTTTCTAATACTTTCTCTCTTATTAACTAAAAAATTATAGCACTATTTTGAAAATTAAACAGAGGAACAGTCTTCTTTTTTCTCTAATTAAAAATTCAAATGATTGAAGTTGGTAAATATTGGAATATGTAAATACTTTATTATTAAATAAAAATCTCCTACAATAATTATAGTAATGGTTCATATTGGTTTGTTGATAAGTCTTTTATATTATTTTTCATGAAATCAAGTGTTCAAATCCTCTTACATACAAGCAGCATCTCCACATAATTGTGAATTAGTGATAACGCACAATGAAGACACATAATGGTTATGCGTTATGGACAGAAACCGAATAAAAAAAATAAGTGGACTATTTTAGTACCAATTTTTTTTAAAACTAGTCTAAAACAGGGAAATAAACCTCTTTTCTCCTCTCATGCTCAATTTTTTTTTTTTTTTTTAAACTAGAGAATATAGTTTTCCACCCAATGTAGAACATCTCTCACAATATCTCTTATTAACGTATGAATTGGGTGGCAGCATTTAGATTAATTTTTTTTTTAAATGTAGAACAAAATTTCACTCCCCTCATGTCTAGTTTTCCATGATTAATTTGTACATTTTGAATATATACGCTTTCAGCCAGCAAGAAAAATACATTTTATTTTTATCCTCACAATTTGATTAATTAAACAAGTTAAGAAAGTAGATCATATGATAAATTCGCCATCACTTTTAAGTATAAGTATATGCAAATTTTAAATTCTCATATGTAACGATCTTGTTCGGAACATTTAAGAAGAAAATTTAAAATATTTATAATTCTTTTTTTAGTCCAATGATTTATACTTAGTGTCACATTTAAAAAATTGTTATATTTCAAAAAAAAAAAAAGTAGAATTACTATTTTTGAAAAAAAATAATTTGAGACTAATATTATTGAATAAGCAATTTTAAAACTAACTTAAAGCTAAATAAATAATTTTAAACTATTCTTTTTCCGATTTCTCTATATCTCCAATTAAAGGACACACATGATTGATTTTTAAGAGATTCATAGCACTTAAGATGATCTGTATCCCTTCCTTGTACTATGTCCTCTTCAATTTTTTTATAATATATTTTTATTTAAAATTTAGGTTTTATTTAATAATTTTATTAATAAAATATTTAATAATTTTATTAATAAAATATATCAAATTAAAAATAAAACATGAATATCACTCGATTCATGTCTGCAAATGTTGCGTTGGGTCATCCAATATTATCAATTATAGGTATTAGTAAAACCATTCTTTTTTAATAAATCTGTACAATTAAATATCATTTTCTTTTTTGGAGGTAATAGAATATCACATTTAGAGTTATAAAAAATATAATAATAATGAAAGATTCAATATATACCAGGAACAAAAAGAAAAAAGGGCCAACTAATAATAAAAGACTCCATTTTTCATTAATTAAATTAAGTATATTTAATTTATTTTAAATTAAAAATTATTTTGAATATATTTTTACTATTTATTATATTTTTTTTAATTTTGAAAAATGTAAAAAAAAAATTATTTTTAAAAAGATACCGCGTCGCTTGGCTGTGCTTTTTAAGCGAACTAATAAATATAAAGGATGTCCTCGATCGAACGGTTGCAAAGAGGACACGACCCACGATTTAACCATAGCTCTGTCGAACACGGCCTACAGTAGGTGTGCCCACAGGAGATAAATGCCGCGTCCTTATTTCTCTCCATGCACACGCAGCACAAGCCGTCAGTTCCCGAGTCATTGTACCAGTTAACACTGGAATGATCCTGACCGTCGGTTTCTTCAAACAATCTCATCAACGGCCTATGATGTCTTCTGGCACCCACTTTCAGAAAATGACGATCAAATTCCAGTGCCATGGCCAAGCTCATACGACCAAGTGATGGGCCTTGATCCGTTAGATCTCCTCCATCTAAGAATAATGTGTAAGAATCTTGGGCCTGAACTTGGGCTTGGGCTTCTTCATCTTCTCTGTTTGAGATATCTGAGGCTCTAAAGTGCCAAGTGGATCCACAACACCCCATTCCTCTGAATTTGAGCTGCCGTTTAATGGTCCTCCATATTTTCCTTGACCTATTTGCATTTTCCATTTTACTTCTTTTTTATTTTCTTTCGAGATGAATATCTCATTTAATTTCCCATATTCTTGCAATGCTAATTATTTTAATACATACAATTCATTCTCAACATAATCCCCAAAAAAAAAAAGAACATACAAAGTTTAGGAAACAAAAGAAGAATAGATAAGAGCAAAAATGTTTATTTTATGATATATGGAATAAACATCATAAAAAAAATGCAAGGTTTTCATGTGCATAAAATCCTAAGAAATGTGAACAAGGATAATAATCTAACTCAAAATCTATCATTTGATAAAAAATATAATCTTAAAAATTAATATACTACTAATATAAAAATGCAAAAAAAAAAAAAATGAAAGAAAATCTTATGAAAAGAAAAGAGGTAAATAGTTAAAGAAAATATTTAGAGATTATTTCATATCATCTATAAAGGATATGAGATAGAGATTGTTCAACTTATATGCTTGGAAAATGGCAAAGAGAAGAAGAAATGGAAGAATTAGGTGGGAGGAGAGGAGAGGAGAGGAAGAGAGAAGGGAGGAAAAGAGGGTGAAACAATGTTTGAAATGACAAGAAGAATGAAAGGTAGAAAACCCATTTTAAATGCAAAGGTAATGAAAAAATCGGGAACGGAGGGGTGTAAATGGATTCCATATGAATATAACAAGAAGTCTTAAAAATAGGCTGTGATCCATATATGATTAAGCTTTTTTTTTCTTGTTTGTTTCTTCATAGCTATTAGGAGTCTAGAAAAGTTTTTTAAACTTCATTGTAATAATGCAATTAATTAAGATATAGGGCAAATATAAAAAAAATACCTTCAACTTTATTCATTGTCAATTAAGCATTTGCTATTTGAAAATGATAATTAAGGGACAATTTTATTTTTATAGTAAAATAAATTGAACGAAAACTTATCAGAAATAAGTAATATCTATTATGTCATAATAAAATTTAAAAAACTAATTTTACCATTCTATAGAAGGGAAACTTGTCATAAAAATGGAGGGAAGGAATATAATTAAAAAAAAAAAAAAATTCTCTCTTCCTACGACTATGAAAGCACTAAACTACCACCAAATCCCATCATAAGAAAAATGACGTGAATCTTTTCTCTTCCTTTCCCAACCCCTTAAAAACCATACACCAAAACTTTTTATTCCTTCTCCAAACTCTCAAAAACTATATATCAAAGCTTCATCAAATTAGTATTGTAGTTTAAAAAACCCCTAATTTTGCTTGCAATCAAGTGTAAGGGGTAAGAGATATTATAGGGATTAAAAAGTTCAAACCTCCAAAATTTATGAATTTATCAAAAAGATACTCTTGCAAGGATTAATAAAAAAAAGGTACCTTAAACTATGCCTATTGCCAGAGTATATTTTTTACACTTTCACAAATTTTTTTAATTATATTTTTTATGACTAGTTTCCATCCTATGGAAAGGCAAATTGGTTTTTCAAATTTTATTAGGGCATAATAGACATAACTCATTTCCGTTCAATTCAATTTACTGAAAAAGAAAAATTGTCATTTAATTGTTATTTAGAAAAATTGAATACTTAATTAACACAATAACAAAATTCAAAATATTTTTTTAATATTAACACTAAGATATATCATTTTCCTTATGAAATCCTTCTTTTAATATGACAAGATACTAGCTTAGTAATACAAATATTCCTTATTAGGTTAGAGTAATTTCATAATAAATGGTCTTTTTTTTTAGTCATGAACTATTCTCGAACTTTTAAAAATAGCTATAAACTATTTTGACATCTAAAATATAGTTATGAATTCATGGCTATATTTGTGAGGGTAGAAATAATTTATAGCTATTTTAATATATATATATATATATAGAGAGAGAGAGAGAGAGAAATTAGTTAAAAATAACTGTGAATCATTTTAATTTTTTCGTTTATAACCATGAACTTTTATTTTATTTTTTTCTAACCATGAATTATTTTTGTTCTTCTAACAATAGCCATGAACTTTCATATTATCTTTTCTAACCATAAACTATTTTTGTTCTTCTGAGAATACCCATTAATTATTTTCTACCTCTCAAATATAGCTATGAACAGGCTATTTTTAGAATAACAAAATTTGTTCTTCTAACAATAGTTATGAACTTTCATTTTATCTTTTATAACCATGAACTATTTTTTGTTCTTCTGAGAATACTCATTAACTATTTTCTATATAATATATATCTATAGATTATATATAATCTATATATATATATATATATACACGAATGCAGTAGGGAGCACGTGCCTCCACTGCCTCTCCCAAAATGTCCTAATATATATGGAGGTTATCATGGTAGTTTCAAAAGAATAGTAACAATGCCACTGGTTAAAACTTACAAAACATTCTTTTTCACAACATAATTGTAAGTATATTAGCTTACTTAATAGAATTACAACTATACAAATAGTTTCTGTTTATCTAAGTAATTTTCATAGTTTCAACTAAAGAAAAGTGTCCATCAGCATATGCCATCAAATCAATTATTTAAAAAGATTAAAAATTAATTTTATTTACAATAATTAGAATTATGGGTAAAGTCCAAAAATCACCCCGAAATTGTAGGGTTACTATAACTAAAGTTCATAACTTTTTTTTACAAGTAATCCCAACCTTCTCCTACCATTAAAATATCGATGATAGTAAACCTATAATTCTTAAAATATCCTTTAATAGAGAGAAAAACTTCAGAAATTTAAATTCGAAAATCCCAAGTAGAAGGTTTGCCAGTCAATGTCATAATTATTCAGTCTTCCTGAATAATTAGGATCTTGATTGATAATTTGAAGTTAAATCCTTAAACTTTTTCACTCCATTAAAAAGTATTTTAAAAATTATAAACTTATTTACATGAGTATAATAATTGAAAAGGTAGAGGATTCCTTGTCCTTAAAAAAATTCAGGACCTTAATTTTTCAAACCTCTATATTTAGCAAAGGATTCATTTAGTAGTACGAAATAAGAGTATTGAAAATGAAAAAAAAAATTATGAAAAAAGAAGTCATTTAGAAATTCATATAGCATAACATTGAGAAAAAAAATTATTGATTATGATAGATATTATTTGTAGAACGGACCTTATCAATCTCAAGAACATAATATTTTGCAATGATTTTTTTCAAAAAATAAGGTCAATTCTAAATTTTAAGTAATTTTATTTATTTTTTATTTTGATTCTAATTATTACTTTGAATTGAAGTATTAGCCTACCTCACATATTCCTTTATACCATATAAAGGAGTTTGTAATTTCCACGATAAAATTACAAAAATTTCATGAAAAAACTTCATTTCTTTCTCTTGCATCTAAAACTTCCTCACTCTATTCTCTTTTTCTCTCTAAGACTATAACTTACAAGCAAAATTTAGGAAAATCCAACTGTTAGAGCGACAAAAAAAAGTTAGTAAATTATGATATACCTGTTTATCTACATTTTGAGCCAAAAATGAAAAAGAATGTCGGATCTGAAATAGGGGTGTGTGCAACCCATTGCCGCACTGCACAGAGGTGTGCGCGACCCCCTGGCGCACGGCACGGGAGGTGCGCCACCTCCTGGCGCACGGTACAGGTTTGTGCGCGACAATTCCCTCCCTCCCCCAATTTTTGAATTTCATTTTTTTTAATTAATAAATTGTGTATAAATTGGTATATTAATTGTTGTTGTTATTATTATCATTGGTGCATTATGTTAATTTTATGTACTAATATGTTTTTTCATGTCATAATTATGCATTGTGAATTTTTCATATAGTGTATTTAATTTATGACGTAGTTGTATAATCATAGTGTAATATAAATATTTGAATAATCAATTATTTCATAATGATTTAATGGTAATAATTTAGTACATAAAAAATAAGGAATAAGAATTAAATAATTATATTGTAATTAAAATTAGTGCCATAATTAAATAAAAATGAATTAGTGTGATAATATAATATTCTTATTAGATCTCTGTTCTAGAAAGCTATACAAGCAATAACGAACGCGATTTTACTCCGGGCTTCCCTTTTATTACTTCTTTCACGACGAGAGAACCGCGTCTGCATCAGTCGAAGTGGTAGAAGGCCCCCCTGAGTCAAAGGGAGAGCTTCTGCACCCTTTCAAAGGTGACCAGAGGACGGGCCAGACGCAGCAGAGCGACACCAGAGAGCGAATTCCCCACCGGCAAAAGGACAAGAGATGGGCGTCTCAAGGCACATCACGACCTACAGGCAACACCGGCGAGACCTGGGAAAGCAACCCGATTAGGAGTCAGAGGATCCATAGTACTTGCAATCTCCCGGACTTCATATTCATCATTTTTGAAAGCGGGGGGAAGGGATCTCTTTTCTGCAACGGAAAAAAAATAGAGTAATAAAAATAATAATTAATTTCATAATTGAATAATTTTATTATTTAATAAATTAATATTCGGACTTCTACACTCAAAATAATTTAAAGAAAGAATTTTAAAATTCATTTAGATGGATCTGAAGCAACCTAGACGCAAAGATACAGGATTAGGTCCGGTAATAGACAAGAGCATTTGGACTCACGACTGTACGATGATAGCCTCTTCTAGGGGGTATAAGGGTAGGTACAGCACATCTGATGTACTACCACACCTCCCCACGGGATGTTTCATGGGTCGGATGAACCTGGGTCATAGGTTCCGCCATCACCTATTCCCACTAGGGTTCGGATGCCCCATGACCCGCATACTCCCTTACCCTTCCAGTATTCAGCAGTGCAACTACATGAGTCTCACCCTGGTGCATCATCTTCCTTCCCGCACCACTCTGATGCTAGTTACAATCACGACATTCATCAGCGTCGTATTCCTATGTCACCGGGTGCGCAGTATCCCGCACTGGTTTTAGATGACCTTTTGGTAGGAGTTATGGGAGATTCCCCATTGTATCAATATGGTTATTATGACAATCAGAATAGATGGTGTCTTATGCACTTGGGTTTGGAGATGTTCGGGGTAGTCAAGGTGATGACACCACAATTCAGGCAGGGGGAGATGATCAGGGTTTAGATGTTGGTGAGGGCCAGGATGATCATGGTGAGGAGGAAGAGGGGGATCAGGATGAGAATCAGGAGGAGGAGGGTTCTGAGGATAGAGAAGGTGTAACTGTATCCTTTTTAGGGCATTTAGGGAGAGTAGATGGGCTTATCGAGTGGGCAAAGAGAGTAGTGAAGATTATGAGTCGGTGATGATCGATGACGGGAGGCAAGTCTATAGGGATTTTAGAGAGCCGACCCTCTGAGGATGTTTAGGATGAGACTGCAGGGTCATCGGGGCCATCAGGAGTTGCATGTACTAAGAAAATGTTGAAGAAGTCCGAGACTGCTTGGCAGCAGACCGAACCTGCTCCTAGAGGTCCACAGGAGCCTTCCATGATTCTATCATACAGTGGACATGTTGTAGCTATATGGCGTGGACATGTATTTTTTACAATCCTATTATGTAATATTTAATGTTTTTAAGAAATATGAATGTTTTTTTATATGTTATTTTAGGGTATTCTTATTTTTCCGTAACAGAAATTAATTATGTGACGATTCTGATACAGTCGCGCCCTATACTGAGATTACGAGGTCGTCATGTGATATTTACCAGTTACACATCGACCGATGCTGATGTTAGACCGGTGACTGCTACATCAAGACTGATTCATCTACAGTCGTCCATGTTCTAGCAGGGGAACACCAACGTTTTATCTGCATTTGTTGAGAGATGGCAGACGGATACTAACTCATTCTACATGTCGTTTAGAGAGATGATCATTATACTGCATGATGTGGAGCTTATACTAGGGATACCTGTATATGGTGAGCTACTGGATGAGGTTTTTACCCAGGAGCGTATCATCCAGATGATTTATGATGATCTGGGAGTTAGGCTTTTAGTTACCAGGGGCGATGATGCGCATTGGGGGATCCCTATGTCAGTTGTATCCACCACCAGTGATAGTGCTCATTTGTCAGCGGAGATAAGGGCATTCTGTTACTTGCTGTCCATTCTCGGTAATTCTCTCTTCCCCGACAAGAGTAGCCTGCCTGTAGCGAGCTAAGAGTTATGGCCTATAGTTAGGAAACTGAGGAGGTGCAAGAAGACGGCTTGGGTGCTGCAGCTTTCGCCTTGTTGTATAGGAATTTCGGACAGCCTTTACGTTCGGACGCCCCAGAATTAGGAGGTTCCTCATCATTTTTGGAGGTATGATATTAACTTAGTTAAACATTTCTTATGTTATTTTAATTTATATACTTTATATTTTGAGTTACATGTTTTTCTCTGTTATAGGCTTGGATATACCTGTATTTCCCCATGTTCGCTGGGCCGATTAACCCATGTTCAGTTCTAGGGATTCCGTACATCCAGTAGTTTGTGATGATGGGTCAAAGATCTGGTACGATTGCATTATCTGACTATTGGACGAGGTTAGATATGATGGCTGTTGTTGAGGTTCGATGGACACCTTATAGATCGACAAAGATTCATGGGGTGCATTTTTCTACATTCCACAACCTGTTACTTTACTTTACTTGCGTAGAACTACACATGCTCGAGAGATGTGTTCGACAGTTTGGTCAGACTCAAGGGATTCCAAATGCTCCTATTATTAGTCCAATCAAGCACTATAGGCCGGCATCTACTGAATCGTATATCATGAGGCACACTTTTAATAGGGCATTCTGGTATGATGTTGCTAGTCACTGTGTACATGCTAATCATATGTGACATATTGCTATGCCCCCTCATGTTTGCCATCTGAGTTACATGCCATGGAATACTCGACACAGTCATCTGAGGATACAGAACCTAGAGTTACTTCCCGCTGGAGTTGAGTTGCCACCACGAGCTCAACCACCAGCTATTGCATTGGTTGACTCCTTAGGTCCTTATGTTGGTGATGAGGATCCGGAAGATTTTACAGACTGAGGCTGTACGGTATAGAGAGATCTGTCGTCTTGTACATAGATGGTTTTTATCTAGTGATTAGGTTTTCATATGTTACTATTCTTTTTTTTTTTTTTATAGTATGTTGTACTTATTTGTCATGATGGAGTTTTTTATCATATGTATTATTATGTTTTGTTTATTATGGTTTATATTTAAAATACATTAAATACATGGGAATCATGAATAAATTAAGAAAATAAACCATAAATACATAATCATAATAAATTAATTGATTTAATTAAATAAATAATAATTAATAAAAAAAGGAATGACAATCAACCGATATAACCCCCATCAGCCAACCCTTCAGAGGGATACATTTGTGCACACATGTGAGCCCACTCCTTCAACCATGATTGATATGGAACCAAATAATGTCGTACGTCCTGATGAGCATGCCAATTCCATAACAGATTTATAGGCGGTATCATAAAGTCGTCCTGTAAATGTATCTGTCAAGAAAAGTAATTAATTAATTGTAGGATAATTAATAGTTAATTAAAGTATATACAAAATAATCACTTACTCTAATAAAGTGTTCTTGAGATGCAAGATGCTCAATGACAATCATCTTCTGCAGTGGCCCACCAACAGATAAGTATGGCAATATTGTAGTACTTCCCGGATGTCGAGCGATAAGTACTATGCATACCCGGTAAAGATTCGCTACAACATATAGATGATCAGGTGCTTCCATCCAACATTCTTTACGGGCTATAGCTTCAGAGTGCACATAACTGTCTAACACGAATATGAATTGTTCTTCACCTAGTATGCTTACATACAAAGCATGATTATTTCTCATCTAAGATCACATTTCTTTATTTACCATGGCCCATTTCTCCACATCATTATACAGGAAATATGAAACTGTCCTAAACCCGTAATTACTATCCCCTCGAGAATCCATATAGTAGTCAATTACAAGATACACAAAATGCGAGAATTCATCTAAATAAGGAAACTCACAATCTGTACATCCATCAGTCGATGGCACAATAGATTACTCGACTGAACTCTGACCGCTACTGCGTCCCCTACCCCTAGACCTTTCCCACGGGAGCCCGATCCTGAACCCTAACCTGATCTGAATCCACTACTATTCTTGAACAATCTATGGGAAATCTGTAGATACTCCCAATGTGACTTTTTTCTCCTCGTCGAGTCCGTCTTTTTCTGACCCTTAGTATTTACAGTTTCTGGAGGAGTAGTTATCGGTCTTTCAGGGTTTGACAGCAAGAAGGGATAAAATATGTCTCGGGCCGCACAATGCACTCCATCAACTGTTTGAATATAGACAAAATGCATTATTAGTAATACACAATAATTAAATTATATATAAAATAATTCAAAAATAACATTAAATTAAAGTACCTGCTGATGGTGGTTGTTGTCTAAACTCCTCTAGAATGCAAGTGATATCATTCTTCTGGTACACCATGTCATCCACGGCGTTTGCAGAATCCTGATTGCCAATTCCTGACACCCCATCTATCACAAGAGATGACCAGAAATGGTGAAGACTGTCAACCTTTAAAGGAATATATTTTTAGTATCTAGCAATCAACTCGCATGAGCAAGGAAGATCGTGTGAAGTCCAGGCTCAATGTCCACAAAGATTCTCCAGGTTGCTCATGATCTTCGCGGTTCTAAGTATTTCATCTTTTATAATCTTCAGTGCCAAATGACTCACTTTTCCACAAATATCGGTTAACACAGGATTGCTCTTGGCATTATCTTTCTCCTTCAATCGGGAATATTCTAGCGAAGTATTAATGGGGGGAGATATGCGACTCAATCTTTGAATGTATCTTATTAAACACAGTATCCAAGTCTCTATGAGATGTCTGAAGGAACATCTTTGACATCGAGTATTCAGACTCAACTCTATTAGTCATCTCGGATCCAAAATGTAAGATTTTTCCGGTCCACAATCTAACGAATTTAAAGGAAAAAGTGTTCAACCATTCATTATACAAATAATCCAAGAATCACTGCATATTACGTTAGTTTGTTTTCAATTTTTCCAATCTCTTGGAGTAATCATTTAACTCCTGGCAGTTCACCAATCATTTCCATTCCATATATAAATTTTTTAGCTGATTCCTTACCAATCATTAATTTTGCCTCGATATTCATTTCGATATGTCTCCGGCAAAGCATGTGGTATGATTTCTTGAACACTAAAGATATAACTAGCATCAAACCTATTTTTTTATTAGTAATTAGCACTGTCGGTTCGAGTACATCAAAATATAATTTTTTAAGCTGTTTTAGCACCTATTAATAAATAGCAACCTGTTCATTACACATGAACAAGCGTCATCCCACTGCTTCAAGTAAAGGTATATTGTACCTAAGTAGAATAATAATTTTTTAACTTAACAAAAAAAATAAACATAGAAATATTATAATTAAATTAACTAAACTTGTAATAAAACCGTAAACCGTAATCTTCTTAAGTTTTAAATAACATTTAACATGTGTTCTCCATATTTTAAATAATATATCCCTATATAAAAACAAAGGAGATGAAATTTTAGATATAGAATAGCGAAACACTTTATTATTAAAGCAACTTGCTCGTTTTGTAAGTTGTGTCTAGTACAAGCACATATGACCACATCTTTAACATCTGAATGGATGCCGAATGCGCAACAACTATATCATTAAGAACTATGCTCTCGTCACAATTCTTCCAAAAACGCATATATCCAAGATTTGAACACATGTGAAGCACTTCTTCCACTATGTTGCGTCCCTGCATCCTATCCTTCTTAATCTTTGTACGAGCATTATATATAGTTAGAGAACTATAAAAAAAAATTTTAAATTAAAATGAGATAATTAAAATATATATATATATATATAATACATATTCAGTTTAACATGAATTAGGTAAAGCAAAGATGAGCCACACAGTACTACAACACACATCGCAGCAGTATCAAGATTATTTTCTCACAAATTCGCAATTATAAAACGAGGTGCCACCTCACACATGCTCAATTGCTCAGTCAATTTGAACTCTTCCTCTGTAAGCCTTGTAGCCTGAGAGTGACTCTAATGATAGACACCAATTTGATGATTGTGTCTCCATCTTTTACAAATAATTTCCAATGTGCTCCACTAACATCTTCCTCGCCTTTTAATTTAAATGGACAATTACATTTCTTAGTTTCATATATACCTCTACGTTTCACGAGAATTTGTTCTACTTCTTCATCTTTCTGTATGGCCTTAATTTTTTTATCTTCCCCCGATGGCAACCAATATAAACGTATGGCCTAACCCCCAAACACTTTCTTGTAAAACAATGTATAGTTGTCACATGTGTGTTAACTGTTTTTGCTCGATTTTTTACCCAATTAACCAAAGCCACTTTCGAATTAAATTCACAATCCATTTGAAATAAATAATTGTGGTCGATGAAATCCTCCGTGTGAAAAATATCCTCATATTGTTTGGAATCTTATTCATTATTTTCTTACAAAATATTAGAAGATAAAAAATATAAACAACTCATATTTTAAATAAAAAATAAACTAAGTAACGTAAGAATATATTCATAATTAACCTCATATAAATAGCTTGCTAAGTAAGAACATATTAATTATAATTAAAATTAAATAACTAAAGCATGTTATTTATAATTACAATTAAATAATTAAAAAATATTACTTAAAATTAAATTAAAAATTAAAACATAAAAAACATAATTAACATACATATTAAATATTAAGTTAAACATAAATAACTAACATAACATAATCGTATTAAATATGAAAAATTAATAAAACATATGAAAAACAATTAAAATAACACATAATTAACTTATACATATTTTTAAAAAAACTAAAAAATGGTGACGGAAGAAGCTGATGCACACGCTTGTTCGTGCGCGCCAGTGGCAAGCTGGTGTGCCAGCTTCTTCCATTCAGTTTTCCAGTGTTTTTAGAGTCGATTTTACTTCAAAATTTACGTTTTCTAGTACGAAATCTTCAAAATTATCTATCTTCAAGCTCGAAGACTTCAAAAGTTTAGTAGGGAATATAGAGAGAAGTGGGAGAGGAAGAAAGTAGAGAGAGAAAGGTGAGAGAGAAAAATGAGATTTTTTGTAAAATTTTTGTAATTTTATTTTAAAATTTATAAATACCCTTTAAAATCACCTTCCCCTTTTGTATTACAAACAAAAAAAAGAAAACAATGAATATTAAATTAATAAATTATTTACAACATAAAATTAAGGGCTAATATCTTCATGACCAGTGGCCAAATTTTATCTTCTAACTTTTATTGCGTCTTAATTTGGTTATATATATATTTTTATTTATTTTAATACGATAACTATTTATCTTGCCTAAACTTAGTCCTATGTCTTTTGTTTCTCATTTTAATCCAATAAATATTTTTAATTAATATTTTCAAGCAAAAATATTTTTGAATAAATTTCAAATTTGTCCCTCAAAATGTAGAAATGTGTCAATTGAGACCCATAATTGTAAAATCCTCTAAATAAATATTTCAAAATGTAAAAGAATGTATCAATCAAGTTCCTTACTTCACTTTTATAAAGTAATTGGTGACCATTTTCTTCATGTTGAAGGATTCTTTTTCAGGACCTTATAATTTGAGGTAGTTAATTGACATGAGAATATATTTTTTAGGGATCAATTTGATTTTATCTAAAATATAATTAGTTTTTTTATTTTTGAATCGGCTACTGGGTCGGTAATCAGTTACCAGTTGATCGAGGATTTCAGAATTAGTAGAAAAGAAATTTATTGATTGGTTATCAATTTGAAATCGATAAACGGCATAACAATCTGTATCAAATTCGATAATAACTAATCGGTCAGGTACATTCCTAATATGAGGGATTGAACACAATTAATTTGCAATTTTTCTTTAGAAAATTTAAGTTTGCATTTTGGTTACAAGTGGTCCAAATTAGATTGACTATTTGGATATTGACTGTTTAAATCCTTACAGAAATTAGTTAGGGACTTGATTAATACAATTTTTATATTTTAAAGGATTTTATAGAAAACTTTTTAATTTAATGTCCTCAATTGACATACTTTTATATTTTGAGAAACCAATTTAATATTTATCAAAAAAATATTAAAGATAAATAATGATAAATAATGATTGAACTAAAATGAGTAAGAAAAAGATATAAAACATTTTAAAATGGAATAAGGAATATTGTCCTATTTAGTTCCCAAATAATTTATATTTCTCTGTTTTGGTCCCTCTTCTTTTAATTTCGACCGCTTGATCTTTAATAATTTACTTTCATAATTTTCTTGTCCTTTTCGACCGCTACTTGTTTGAAATTGAAGATTGGAGCTTCGTTCCTGGTGAAAATGGGTAAGCGCCGGTTGACGGGGGATTGTGAGAATCTCCTTGATGTCACTGCGGGACATGTTAGAGGAGAGAAGGGTAATCGGCGATACTCCATTTCTGAAATGCTGAGCTCAGAGCTATTTGAGAAATAATTTGAGTAATATTTCTTGAGGCCTTTTAAAATTTACCCTTGATAGGAATAGACATACTGCTTGTAACCCTTAGTTTCAACCCGTCAGCCCATCCTTTATACCGACCCACCGAATGCCCTTTTCTTGAAACCCCACCGCAACAATTTCTCAAGAATCATTTGAGGTCTTACTTCCTTTCTCTCTGAACTTTCAAAGAAATTCTCAAAGATTCATTTTTTGCTTTACCACCGGCTGAAGGTAATGCCCAAAGATGTTCTTCATGCATGCCATCCATCATCTTTTAATTATATTTTCTTTAAAAAATATAAATTATTTTTTTGGTTCAAGGAAGGTTGTGAAATAGTTGGGGAATCACTGAGTTGCTAGAATTTTTGTTCTTTATGAAGTATTTAGAAGCTTGATTTCTAGAGTTTATTTGGTATATATTGTTATTGGTTTGTGTTTGGTGTTTTGGAGATCATTTGGTGTATCTTGTTGTTGAGCTTTCTTTAATTTGGAATCCAGAAAAACTTTCATCAAGTTCTGTGCTAATTACTCAACATTTATGGATGCATGCAATCATGGATCTCTAGTAGCTAAACAAAACTAAGCAATGGGTTTTATCAGAAAATTGTGTTGGCTTTGTTGTTGTTCTCTATTACTGGCTTGAATGATTTCTTATGGGTTAGCATTAAAAAAATTAAAATCATATTAGACTTAACAATGGTCAAGCAACTTTATTATGGTTTCCGTTTAGTTTCAGACAAGTATGATACTTTTGGCATATTTGTGGTGTTTTTGGAATAGTACGTACTTCCTCATGAATATAGTTAGTCCTGCTCTGATTATGATGAAAATTCAACAAAAATGTGCTAAGAATATCTTTTCCAATAAAAAACCAGAATGTCTCTTTGTTGTATCTTGAGAAGTAAGAATAAGGAAGAGTAGAGAAGAGATAAAATTAAAGAAATTAAGGTTGTGACTTTCCCATTTCTTGAAATGGTTTGACGGATTCCCTCAAGATTTCAGAAACCGAACTAAAATGTGGAGAACCGAATTAAAATGTTGAGAAATTCTCATTTATAACTCAAATTGTTTTTTATTGTTAAAAATTGCAGCATCATTTAGAAAGAGCTTCCGGCAGAATTCAAGAACGGTGTTACACGTTTGGATTCTTTGTTTCTTTGCGAGTACAACACCAGAAAATATAAAACAAATGTTATGAAATAGATCAAGGAAAGGCATATTTTTTCAAACAAGTATACAATTATACCGATTGTTATGTGGCAAGTGTTCATAGTTTTAAGAATGTTATGATTTTAGGTACCAAGAATGTTGTGATTTTAATTAGTTGTTTCCGGAGTGAACTAAATTTGGTTTATTACTTTTAAGCACTCATTAGTGTGTCTTGATACTATGTCACTTTGGGGATCAATTAGAGAAGAATCCTTGCTGTTTCTATTAGACTCCTTAGAATCTGCAAATCACAACCTTGAACCTCACATTAGGAGGTGAGTATTTAACTTTATGGAGTTGCAAATGTTGTGAGTATGATGATTGAAATGGATAGATTTATATATATTTGATTATAATTTTGTGCTAGGTTCTTGTTAGACTTATGTAGCATGCAGAAATATGTAAATAGCAAGGAATTCACTTACAATATCCCACTCTTGGTACCTAAGGCAAGCTTATTAATCTGCAAAATTTGGATTTAGTTTGTGTTTATTATTTCTCTTAATAAAATAGTTACTTATATGTAATCTTAAGATGTTAGGTTCCTCAAAAAAGAGGGGGAGTTGACTGTGGATGGTACTCATTCCTCTACATTAAGATGCTTCCTGAAAATGTGAAGAAGTGTGTTGAATTGATGGAGCACTCCCATGTTTCGTAAGCGTTGAACATAACTTAATTTGTACCAAAATTTTCTGTTTTCTGTTCTGTCTTAATATTGAAAGTTTATGCTATTTTTTACTGAATTTCTAGTGTCTTAATTCATATGTGGTTTTCGGTGTCTGAATTTTTCTTGAATTGTAATGTTCTGCACTATTTTTTTGTGGTCTTTTTTTTTAATAAATAAGTGATGATTGGATTAGTGATGATGAATTTGAGAATTTCAGAAAAAAATTATGCGAAAAATGAGATTAAAGGTGATGCGATAGAAAATGGGAAGAAATATGGTGAGTGTTGGTGAAGATGAAATTATTTGCCCTAATTGGGGGGATGGGATCGTTATAGATGGTGATGAGGTGGAGAAAAATGGGAGGAATCTGCAGGAGATGATTATATATTTATAGATGATAGGTTGACATTTTTATTGGTTTTTGGGTTTATGTTGATGTTTATTTTAGTTAAATTCTAGTGAAAATTAAGTTTGCTTGAAATAAATAATTTCCTTTTCAATTTATTTAAATTGTAGGGGTTCAATTGAAGACAAGAAGAAGTCAGAGGACTAAAATGCAAAAAGGAAAAAAACTTGGATTATACACTTCCCACGTGGGAAGCGTGTCTTCAGCCGCAGTTCTTTATCGTCACAGAACTGGCGCCAGATTTAATGAATCCTCTTCCAGACCGTTTTCCAGCGCCAAAATCGCTTCGCATGCAGCTCCATTATTTATTTTATTTTTTATTTTAGAAATTGTTTCTTTTAGTAATTTTAGAATTATAATTTTAAGGTAATTTTTTTTTTCATTTTTAGTTTCATTTAGAGTTCTATTTTTTAATAATTTCTTAATTCTTTTTTGATTTTGATTTGTAATCTCTATAAATAGAGTTTAGACTTTAATTTAGAGATATTTCTTATTATTGAAGACTTAGAAGACAGATTCGGAAGCGACTTTTCATGCTGCTTCTAAAAACTTTATAAATGTGATTGTTTTATTTAATTAAATATTTTATCTTTTATCTTGTTCTTGGTTAATTGTTATTATTTGTTCTTAATGTTTATGATTTTATGATCAATTATTGCATGTTCATAAATTTTTTTTAGTGATCGAGGGGTATTAGATTTAATTGGATCAATGTAATAATAACATATCATAAAATTGATTAGAGATGGATTAGGTGTCTGTTTCTGTTTCTAATAAGTAGGAAAGGAAGTTAGGGAATGTCCACAAAAGTGTATGCGTCTCAATTTTCAAATCATATAGAGATACAATTAGTTTATTAGTGAGAGGTTAGCAATTTTATTGCATGAGAGTGAGTGTAAATTATTTACAAGTGTCTTAGTCTGTTTTTTATCATAAAATTTTCTTAAACAAGTTTTCTTTTATTTTTAATTTCATTATTAATTTTCATTAGCTTAGATTATTAGATAAAAATAATAATAATAAACTTTGTTTTTTGTTTAAATTTGGTTAGAGTAAGCGAGTTCACCAGTTAGATAGTAATTCTCATTATTAGGCGATCTATATTCATCATTATATTAATCGCTAGATATTTGTATACTTGCAAATTTCACAAATAATAGATTCAGATTTTGAGGAAAGTGAAGATGTTATCTTAATTGATCAATTTCTAGACAATGGACTTAAAAAATTTGATGAGAATGTTTATGAGGAATTTTCCAAGTTGTCTAAGAAAAAAAGTCCCTGTAAAAATGATGATGTTGAGAATGGTGCTCATGTTGAAATAAATCAAGATTCTGATCTCATTTAAACTCCAAATGAGGGCTTAGGAAATGGCGCAGAAGTTGCTAAGAAAGTTAAAATAAATGTTGAAAACGAAGGAACCTCATATGGCAGTAGTAAAGGGAGAAGAAGACGAATAAAAGGGCCTTATCATAAATGGCAAATGAGAGGTGTTTAGGTGAGGGTGATATTCACCTGAATTGTTTGATGGTTCTCACTCATCGTCGGATGAAAACAACATAGGCAAAAGAAAAGAGGGTAAACTTCTCCAAGTTTAACGGAGATAAAGAATTGCAAGATCCCCTCATTTCAAAATTGGCAAGATGTTTAGTAGTACTAGTAGAGCTGAATTAAAGGAGGCCATTGTCAACCATGTAATTAATGATTTGATAAGGGTTGAGCTTATTGCGAGGGCACTTAGAACTATAGCTGGAGGATTTTTTGAAAGAAGATTGATGGCACTTAGAACTTCGAAATCAAAACATATTACAACCTAAGCACAGTTGTGGAAGATTATTGAATCACAAATTGGCTTCCGTTAAGTATATAGCTGGAAGATACTTGGAGGATTTAGATTGGTTAGAGGGGTAGATGTGCAAGAATTTCAGGAAAAGGAACACAGAGAATTAGTTGTGGATATCAGTAAGACAAAGATTTATAAAGTAAAGGTTGCAACTATGACTATGATAGAGGGCAATTATAAGGAAACAGTACAAGATCCTTTGGAATTACTGTGAGGGAACTTAATAGAAGAAATCTTGGTACGACCGTTTACATGCATTATGGACAAGATCAAGAAACTGGAGCTCATGTGTTTAACAGAATATATGTGTGAATGAAGGGATTAAAAGATGGATCTAAAGCAGGAAGTGGAAAGGTTATTGGGTTATATGACACATTTTTAAAAGGTCCTCACCCTATACCCTAAAGTACTTTTCACAACTGTGGGCATAGATGCAAATAATGGGATATATCCTACTTATTACATATGCAATTGTGGAAGATGAAAATAATGGAGGTGGTTCATCAAAGGCTTATTTGGTGACCTAGAAATTGCTCAAGTTGATGGCTGGTGTGTAATTTCATACAGACAAAAGGTAAAACTAAGCATTCGAATTTTCATTACATTATATGTAATTTCACTAAACTTTTGGCCAACTCTACTTTTGAAATTTCAGGCCTAGTGTTGAGGAATTTATACCTTACTGTGTTAGGCATCTGTACAGCAACCCTGAGAGGTTATACCAGGGAGATGCTATTAAGGATATGGTGTAGAAATGTGCAAAAGCCACTTATTTGAATGAGTTGAAATGAAGAAATTTAGAGAATATGATGAAACGGTTGAGAGGTGGATCCAAAGAGTTACCAGTCCCAAACTTTGGACAAGAATCCATTTCAAAAAAGAGAAGTGTGATGTCTTTCTCAATAACTACAGCGAAATATTCAACAAAAACATGCTTGCAGCAACAAGTATGAAAATCTTGAACTTCTTGAATGGATAAGAATATACTTGATGTTGAGATTACAGAAGCAGAGTGATATGGAATTGATTTGCAATGGATCAAATCCTTCAATTCTTCACTCCAAGGATCTTTGCCTCCGGTAAGACTTGAAAATTCATCATCCTCAAGCAACCTTTAACCTAATCTAAAGACCTCTTGAATCCATGATGAACAATCTATCCACCATATACCAATCAAACAACGGAATTGCCCAGTTGCGCTAAGAGAAGACATAATCCCAGACAATTACATGATTGTAAATATCATATAGAAGGAATTATGAACAAGTATATCGCTAAGTACTGTGCTCTCGTCACAATTCTTCAAAAAATACGTATATCCTAGATTTGAACACATGTAAAGCACTTCTTCTACTATATTGCGTCACTGCATCCTATCCTTCTTAATTTTTGCAAGAGCATTATATATAGTTCGAAAACTATAAAAAAACTAAATTAAAATGAGATAATTAAAACATATAATATTATATTCAATCTAACATGAATTAGGTAAAGCTAAGATGAGCCACACAATACTACAACACACCTCGCAGCAATATCAAGATTATTTTCTCACAAATTCGCCATTATAAACCGAGATGCCATCTTGATGGCAACCAATATAAACATAAGGCCTAACCCCTAAAACCTTTTTTGTAAAACAATGTGTAATTGTCAAATATATGTTAACTGTTTTTGCTCGGTTTTTTACCCAATCAACCAACGCCACTTTCGAATTAAATTCACAATCCATTTGAAATAAATAACTGTGGTCTACGAAATCCTCTGTGTGAAAAATATCCGCATATTGTTCGGAATCTTATTCATTATCTTCCTACATAATATTGGAAGATAAAAAAATATAAACAACTCATATTTTAAATAAAAAATAAAAAGTAACGTAACAGCATATTCATAGTTAACCTCACATAAAAACTTGTTAATGAAGAACATATTAATTAATTAAAATTAAATAATTAAAAAATATTATTTATAATCACAATTAAATAATTAAAAAATATTACTTACAATTAAATTAAAAAATTAAAACATAAAACACATAATTAACATAGATATTAAATAACACTAAGTTAAACATAAATAACTAACATAACATAATCGTATTAATTATGAAAAATTAATATAACATATGAAAAACAATTAAAATAACACATAATTAACTTATACATATTTTTAAAAAAAATTGAAAAATGGTGAACTGAAGAAGCTGATGCACACGCTTGTTCGTGCGCCAGTGATTGGCTCTAGGGCCATAAACGGGGCGGGTCTTGCCCGTACCTACGCGGGTCTATACCTGTTTATAGCAGGTAAGGTTAAAATTTCATACTCATGAACCCGTACTCGTATAGATTCTATTAAATGGGTCTAGGCAGAGCATGATGATACCTAGACCCTTATACCCATATACTCGTTATAATAAAATAATAATATATATTTATATATATTATATTATTTTTATATTTTTTATTAATACATATTTTATACATTTATGATATTATTTCTCTCAGTCTCACTTCACTCTCACTCTTCTTCAGTCTCTTCTCATAAAAAACGTGATGATACCAAGTAGCTTCTTATTGTAATTTAAAATGAGCTTTTTTTTTTTTTTTAAATTATCAATCTTACAAGTAAGTAGTTGATGAAAACAGAAACACCAAAAGCATGACTTTCCTAAAATTTTTTATTAATTTGTCAAAATTATCTTTTTTTAGATAAATAAATTTGTAAAAAATGATAGAAAAATGTCATACAGGTACGGATATATCCAAACCCTATCATAAACTCTGGAGGGTCGGGTTTGGGTACATAAATTTTATATCCAAAGGGTTTGGGTGTGGGTCTGGGTCCATGTTTCACTATAATGATCTGGGTCTGGCTCTGAGAATACCTAGAGGATCTGGACTTGTTTACACCCCTAGCTGGTGCACCAGCTCGTCTACTGCACCAGTTTCTTCCGTTCAATTTTCAGCATTTTTGGAATCGATTTTACTTCAAAATTTACGTTTTATAGTATGGAATCTTCAAAATTATTCATCTTCAGGTTCGAAATCTTCAAAAATCTTCAAAAATTTTGTAGGGAATGTAGAGAGAAGTTAGAGAGGAAGAGATGAGAGAGAGAAAGGTAAAAAAATAAAATAAATTTTTTTTGTAGAATTTTCATAATTTTATCGTAGAATTTATAAAATTATATATATAATATAACTAAAAAAGATAAAATAAAATTTTTTGAAATGGAGCGTATGCTACTTTTCTCGAGTAAGACATGCGGCATTGATCATCACCAAAGATTTGTTCGTTCTAATTCAAAAGTCAAAAGCATCCGGCAATCATCTCCTCTGTATTATTATTATTATTATTATTATTATTATTATTATTATTATTATTATTATTATTATTATTATTATTATTATTATTATTATTATTATTATTATTATTATTATACTCAACATCTTCTCTAGATTCTAAGAAACTTGAAAGAGTTTTTTTTTCTTATTTTCCTTTTATTTTATGATCCTTATATGTGGGATGCCTTCACTTTTAAAGAAAAGACTTGTTGATTTTAACAATAGTTTATGTTTCTTGACCATTCTGCCCATTTTATGTAGAGAGATATGATAAAACGTAAAGGGAGATTAAAAAAAATAAATTTCAAGAATTAAATTTACTCAATAGATTATTTAGAATAAAGAATCAGACCTGCACCTTGATCCATGGCGATTGAGAGATTTGAAGATCGGGTTTGAATCTTCTGATTATTATATACGCAATCGTTTTCCTCAAAGAGATGGAGAGAGGAGGCTAATGGTCTAAAGCATACGTGTAATCATGGACCATAACTCTAATATATAGATGTATATGCTAAACAACCCATCACAGTTTTGCAATACAACACTTAGATTTCTATATATTTATAAAGAGACCCTACACTTTTATTAAGATGACAGACCCACCTATATAAATATAGATGACCTTAATTGGGTCTCAATATATATATATATATATATATAATAACAAGCACATAATTAAATTAAGCAATACATGTACGTCTACATGTCCAAATGTTATATAAATACATGTGCACATGAATTAAGTCTAAAGATCTAACAATCTCGCACTTTGACTAATATTCATGTATGCACTTGTCCAAACAATTATGTGATTGTCACTGTAGTAGCTAGCACACTTTAATTTGTCATCTTAAACCGACTTTGTCCATTAATTTCATGAATGCACTGATCAAAGGGACTTTCATTGCATTAAGAGAACAGTTAAACCCATCATTGGTCACATGCATTAATTTAACTAAACGATCTGAGTTGAGTGTGGATGTATAGCATGGAAATTACATATGAATGTAATCTATTCATGCCTATTTCCAACTGGTCCAACAAAATTGAGATCACTGTAACATATAAATAGGAAATGAACAACTCAACAACATAGTCTCAATGAGCAAATGGTAGAAAAATTATTGTCATATTAACAATAATAAATCAATAAAGTATAAGCATATATATATATATATATATACAGCCTCCCACTGAACTTAGACAACATCTAAAGATACAACACCCATATGGATAGTATGTTCTGTAAAGACCTTCAGTGGCAATGCTTTAGTTAGTGGATCCACAAGTATGAAGCCTGACCCAGTAAGCTCAATACTAATTATATCATTCTGAACTCACTTTTTTACAACTAGAAACTTGAGGTCTATATATTTAGATTTTGCTGAGCTCTTATTATTGTTAGAATAGTAGACTGCAGCTTTGTCATCCCAAAATAATTTAAATGGTCTCTCAATATTGTCCACCACAAGCAGTCCTGTAATGAAATTACACAGCCAAATAGCTTGATTTGATGCCTTAAAACATGCTAGAAATTCTGCCTTCATAGTTGAAGAAGCAATGAGTGTCTGTTTGACACTTTTCAATGATACTGCCCCTTTAGATAGCAGCATATAAATTGTCTCATCAATGTTCCCATTGAGAAAAGTTTTTTTGACATCCATCTGATGTAACTCAAGATCAAAATATGCCACTAGTGCCATAATTATTCTAAAAGAGTCTTTCGAGGAAACAAGAGAGAAAGTCTCTTTGTAGTCAATGCCTTCCTTTTGAGTGAATCCCTTAGCGACTAGATGTGCTTTATATCTCTCCACATTGCCTTGTGAATCTCTTTTGGTTTTAAAAACTCATTTACAACCAATTGGTTTCACACCTTCTGGCAAAAGAACGAGATTCCACACGTCATTGTCTTTCAGGGATTGAATTTCTTCACCCATGACATCTATCCATTTACGAGCATTCAAGCTTTCAATGGCTTGACAAAAAGTGATTGGATCATCTTCGGCTGAGTCAATGTTTTCCATATGCTCATTAAGATACATAACATAGTCATCTAAAATTACTTTTCTTCTTTCTCGAATGGATCTTCTTAAGGGCATTGGTCCTTGAGGTTGTTGAGGTTGCTCCACAGGAACAATAGTTTGAGGACAGACTGGATGATCAATTTCCTTGAGCGTGTTGATCTATATTATGAGAAAGCGCAACATTGTCTTGTACAGAATTTTATTCTTGAACAAGATCAGGTACGAGAACCTACACATGTTCAAGAACAACACTAGGAACGAGAACTGAGTTCTCATCAAAGATAAGGTTTGCTTATCTTTCCTCCCGACCTCAATATCCTCAAAGAACTGGACATTTCTCATCTCAAAAAATATTCTATTTTGGGAATTATAAAACTTGTAACCCCGTGACCGTTCACAGTATCCAACAAAATAGCAACTAACTATTCTTTCATCCAATCTCTTCTCATTAACCTATAAGGCTTTGCCTCAGCTGGACATCCCCATACCCTTAAATATCTTAAGATAGGTTTTTTACCTGTCCACAACTCATATGGGGTTTTTGTTGTTGCTTTAGTTGGAACTCTATTAAGTATATAAACTGCAGTTTTAAGTGCATCCACCCAGAGTGATTCTGGTAAATTAGTATGAGAAATCATACTTCTTACTAGGTCCTTAATGGTTCTATTTCGTCTCTCAACAACTCCATTCATACTAGGTGACCTCGGCATAGTATACTGAGAAACGATCCCACACTCTTCTAAGAATTTGGCGAATGGCCCTGGACGTTGTTTACCTGAAGCATCATTTCTACCATAATATTCACCTCTACGGTCAGCTTTGATGTTTGCCTAGTTGATTTTCAACTTCAACTTTAAATGCTTTAAACTTATCCAAGGCCTCTGATTTCTCATGTATCAAATATAGGTAACCATAACGAGAGTAATCGTCTATGAACCTTATAAAGTATTGTTGACCATTCCAAGAAGCCACAGAGAATGATCCACATATATCCGTTTGTACTAATTCTAAAACGTCTTTAGCTCTCTTGTCACCTACCTTTTTCATGTTTGTTAATTTACCTTTAATACACTTGACACATATTGTATTATCCGAAGTGTTAAGCATGTCAAGAATTCCTTCAGACACAAGTCTATCAATTCTCCTTTTGGAGATATGACCTAATCTTTTGTACCATAATGAATAGGAGTTCTCATTAGTTAATTTTCGTTTGGTACCACGTGTACTTACATGCAAGGATTCATTAGAAGAAGTAGTCTCAAGCTCATATAAATTATCATAAGGATAAAAAGAACCAGTTCCTAACAATTTAGAATCAAAATAGAGATGACACTATTTATTAACAAATGAACAGACAAAACCTTCTTTGTCAAGAACAAGAATAGAAACTAAATTTCGTCTAAATGATGACACAATGAATGTCTCTTTAAGTCTAGAAATAAACTAGTCTTTAATGATAATTTAAAAATGCCTATAGCTTGAACTTCTTCCGTATTGCCATCTCCCTTATAGATGGATCTTCCATCTTTCCTTGGTTGGCGGTAACTCTAACAACCTTGTATAGATATACTTATGTGAGTAGTGGCAGTAGAATTTAACCACCAAGTATATTTTGGCACCAAAACTAAATTAACCTCAAAATAGACAAAAGTTACAGGCATACCTTTCTTCACGCACCATGCGTGATACTTGGGGCATTTTTTCTTAACATGAGAGGGATCTTTGCAAAAAAAACATTTTATGTCTTTTGATTGATCCTTTTGTTTTTTTTTTTTTTGGTCGATGTATCCGCAGTCATTTTGCCCTTTCTTTTCTTTTTACCTTTTGAGAAAGTGAGATTAACACTCTCAATCTTATGTTGCCTCATTCTTTCTTCCTCTTGCACTAAATGTGAGATGAGTTCATTGACTGTCCATTTGTCCTTTTGACAGTTGTAACTCACCTCAAACTGGCCTAATTGAGGAGGAAGAGACATCAAAACAAGGTACACCAGTAGATCATTAGGAAGATTCAACTTCAGTGTCTTGTGTTTTGATATAATATGAGACATCTCGAGAATGTATTCCTAATGTTTCCCAAACCATTGTACCTCATAGCAGTGAGTTTACGCAGTTGCATAATAATCTCTGACTTTCCGCTTTTATAAAGCGTTGTTCCAACTGTTCGAAAAACTTAACTGCATTATTCTCATCTGTCATGTTAGCAAGAAAAGTTTCTGGAATTGTACTCTTCATGATCATTAGCCTTAACTTATTTGACCGTTCCCACTAAGCTATTTCCCTCCGTTGTTCAGAGGTACTAGTATAAGTTAGCTCAGCTGGTCGTGGCTCCCTAATGGTCAAGTCCAGATCCAGACAACTCAGATGAATTGCAACCTTATTTTTCCAAGCCTTAAAGTTTGTATCATTTAATGGCGGAATATTACTCAAATTAACAGATAATTAAGCAAGAGAGATACCAGTAACTATAACAGAAAACATAACATAACAAAAATAAATAAAGCTCACTCATAGATAAAATAATTTTAACAACATCCGATCACAAGAATATCGGTGCAACACTAAGTCTAGTCTTTGGACAGGGAGTTAGCTTGCAAGTGATTTTCTTGATGCAGTAATCAAGCACTAATAGTAAAATTCAGTCAAGTATCAAGCCTTCCTTTGGGCCGACTTAACACATACTTAACAACTATTACATGTTCATCACCACATGTGTTTGTAACTCTCAGCCTGATAATAATAATCTTCCTTTGGGCCGATTGCTACTCGCATAAAAAATACAAAATAGGACATCTAAGTAGTTCATTATCGAAAGATTTTCATATGAGAGCCTACTTTGGTAGGATGCCACTTCCACCAATCAGTATAAAGCTACTAGACATGCTCGTTAAAGTAACTTAAGTTGTTATGAATAAGAAAACTTTAATTATATATATATATATATATTATATAGTGGTCATCGAAATGATATTCTGAAAAACAAAATTGTCTCAACTTCACACCAATAACAATAATATTGCATAACAGATGATCATGAATGCTTCAAATCATTCATATAAAAAAAGTAATAATAATATAATAATATATAAAATTGATCCCAATACAAAATTGATGCCATATGCATGCTGTGAGACTTGATAACAATAACTGCATGAAAACAAAAGCTTTAAGTTTTTTTTAATAAAAAAAACCATCACTGAAATATGCATGCTGAAGACACGAACAAGAAGACCAAAAACCTTGACCAATACTACTATACAAAGACAACCACTGTACAACGAATAACCATCCTCCATTGGTGGTTTAAAAAAAAACGTCAAGCCTTGATCCATATTAAATCCGAAGAACAGAAAACAAAGCAGCGGTAGAAAAAGTTTCATCAAATTAATCATCAGAAGAAATCAAATCTCGAACAGAAATAGGATTTGGTCAAGTTTCTTTTTCTTCTTAAAAAAAAAAAAAAACAAATTTCTGAAAATCAAACCACAAATCAAGAGTCTAAACAATCTTTGATGTAAGGAGCCTCTGATATCAATGATAGAATTTAAAGGGAGATTAAAACAAACAAATTCCAAAAAATTAACCTTACTCAATAGATTATTTAGAACAAAGAATCGAAACATGTACCTCGATCATGGCGATTGAGGGATTTGAAGATCGGGTTTGAATCTTCTAATTATTATGTATGCAGACATTTTCCTCAAAGAGATGGAGACTTTTAGAGGAGGCTAATAGTCTAAAACATACGTGTAATCAGGGACCATAACCTTAATATATAGATGTATATACTACACAACTCATCACAGTTTTGCAATATAACACCTAGGTTTCTATACATTTATAAAGAGACCCCACACTTTTATTAATATGACAGACCTACCTATATAAATATAGATTACCTTAATTGAGTCTTAAAATATATATAATAACAAATATATAATTAAATTAAGCAATACATGTACCTCTACATGTCCAAATGCTATATAAATACTTGTGTACATGAATTAAGTCCAAAGATCTAAAAAGATAGAGTAAAATTAGTCACAAAACTATCTATTTAGTTTTAATTATTTCAAAAACTATTTTTTCTATAAAATCTTAGTGGCATTTGCAATTTATCTTTATTACAAATATATTACAAATAAAACATAATCAAGAATATTTATATTACTTTTCACTCCAACTAAAGAGAAATACGTCGCACTTATAATTTATTAAAAATTCTTTGAAAATGTCAATGAACGATTACATGAATCTCTTATATTTGTAATGTCAAATTTTATTCTTTTACACGCATAAATTATTTTTATGTATCACAAAATAAATCTTCACTTGCCAATAGAATATAAGTCATTTTTTAATTGTGCACAAATATTAGGGTTTAAGAAAACAATGTAATTTTTGAGGTAAAATATTTATTATATCTTTAATAAATAAGTCGAGAGAAAGAGTGAGAGAGATAATAAATGAATTAAGATAGAGTAGAATTAGAAAATAGACAATAAATATACATTGGAATATGTAAAAAGACTTATAATTTTAATCATCCAACTTAAGCTCAAACAAACCTATATTTATGATCGAAGAGAGTACAAAAATTATTTAAATGTACAACTCATGTTCAATATTTTTTTAAGGTTTTAACAAAATACCACCTGAAGTTAACGGGTAGGAGCTCTTTGCCCCCTAAACTTGAAATGTCACCCCAAGACCATTGGTTAAAGGTGAAATTAAATAAAATGACCAAGATGTTCCTTGTGTAAGTTATGATTTGTTGTACAAATAGCCCTCTAAAGTCAAATGTCAAATCATTTTAATTCATGCCTTAATTTATATTAAAAATTTATTACAAAATAATTTTATAAATTTTTAAATAATAAATAATATTTTTAGCCTAAATTTTTTAAAAATTAATTGTTTAATTTAAAACTTATTGTTTACTTCCTAAAAATAATTATTTACTTCCTAATAAATTTACTTAAAACAATTTAAAAATTTATTGTAAGAAAGATGATAATAATAGCTTTAAGCTACCTAAAAATAATAATAAATTTAAGAAAAGTACTAAAATAATAGACAAAAACTTATTTTTTTCTTTGTATAAAACATTATTAATTTTTTTTGACTTATTATAATAAATTTTTGAAAAATACGAACATTCTTTTTAAAGAAAAAAATATTTCACGCTTGCATAACCTCATATTACATTTATAACGGAATCTTTCATTTTTCATTCAATTAAATTTAGACTCACATATACTATTTTAATTGCCTTAGACCATTCTTTTACTTTTTTTGAGTTAAATATGAGAAATTATAGATATTAGTTTCTAAACTATTTTTTAATCTTAACTTAATCATTAATCTTTATATTCATTCTTTTGTAGTCCCCGAATATTTATTTTCAAAAAGTTTTAGTCCTCACCACCCATTCCACGATAGAATCCGCCAATAAAGAACATGTGAGTCTGACTTGACTCATGAGCAAGGTTTGAAAAGATATTTCACTTATTCAACTCACCATCACTTTAATTAACAAAACATTACGGTCTAATTGAATACTTGAAATATTTTGAGGTTTATGTGAATCTTCTCTAAATTTGGAGGAAAACAAGTTTAAACCCCAAAAATATTTCAAGTATTCAATTAGAGAAATTTTTTCTAAATTTGGAGGGAAATTTTCTCGAAATTTGAAGAAAATTTTCAGGCATTTAGAGAAAATTTTATATAAATCATAAGAATATTTCAGCTATTCAGTTAGACCTCATTGTTTTGTTTAATAAATTGATAATGAATCGAATAAGTGAAATGCCTTTTTTAATCTTATTTATTAATCATGTGAGAAGCAATGTTTTTTATTGTCGGATTCTACCTTGGAATAGGTGGCGAGAATAAAACTTCTTCAAAAATGAAAATAAAGATTAAAAACTAAGTTAAGACTGAAAAAATAAATCAGAAACTAATATTGTTGATTCCTATTAGATAATTAATTTTCAAAGAATATAGACCAAAACTATTATTTCAAATTTTATAGAAGTACTTTGTAATGAATTATAAATATAAATTAAGATATGGACTAATATGATTATATGTTGAACTATCGAGGTTATTTTGCAATAAATCATAACTTACATGAAGAATATTTTGATCATTTTATTTATTTTAATCTTTTATCATTGATTTTGGGCACTCAAGATCGTCTAATACATCATCTAGTACACTTCATTTTTGTAGTAACTTTCTCTTACGGTTTCTCTTTTAGAGTTTAGGGTTTATCTTTTATTCAATAGAATTTATATTAATAATATTATTATAAAATATATGTACTAGAGTGTACTAGAAGATGTATTAGACGATCCCAACCAGATTTGGAGGGTAAAGTACATATATTGTAAGTTTAACCACTTCCACCCATAACTTCTAGAGTAAATTCTTTTTTTTTTAAGATTAAATCCCATTAAAAAGAATGCTTGTTCCCGACTGAAATGGACGAGTTGAAAAAAAAAAAAAAGACCTTTCATACTAGGAGAAAAGTGAAAAAGTGGGACCTAAGTTTTATGTTTTGGGTGAATGGGATTTTGTGACAAGTTTGCGCCTAAAAATTTAGAGAGAGGTGCTCTCAAGTGTGTGCGATGTGTGTTTTCTCACATAGTGGCGCTGCCACTTCGGATTTGGTAGCTCTTGCAATGATCGGTGGTTCTTATTTTAGTTTTGCAATTTGGAATCTTTAATTTACTAAAGTATTATTGCTGTCTTGCAATTTCATTTCATTTGGTGGAGTATTTACGGATTTCTCAGCATTTTGGCCTGAACTTGACGCGTGACGGGTTATTCTTTGCCCGGCGCCGTTGCGGGTTATCAGGCAACGGGAGGGTGGGGTTTTCATCGGGAAAGTCTGGGTTCACTCCCCTTCAATTTTATCTGGTCGTTTGGTGACGGCGGTGCTCCAATTTTTTTCAAATTGGAGTTTCCCGCTCTTTCGAAACTTAACAATTTTGGCGACAGTTGTGAACATTGCTGGACAAGGGTGTCTCCCCGGAGCTCCTCTTCACTACACCGGTCCTCCTTGACTATTTTATGCGCTACGGTAGCTACCGTTCAATTGTGCTTGATATTCCCAGCTATTTGTTTTTTCGGCGTGGAAGTTCTTTAATTTATGTGTAGCTTCTCCTTTTTTCCAGGTATTTTTGATTCTCCATCCTGGGTTGTGTCCCAATTTGTGTGTTGTGGGCGCTTATCCCTTCGATTTCTATTCTTTCTTGTGTGTGTGGGCTGTGTGTTGCTCTGTTTTGCTGTTGTTGGAACCTTGCCGGCTTTTGTGCTTGCCCCCCTGTTCTGTGTTTTTGGTGATGGTCGTTTTTGTTCTTCATCCTATTGTTCCTAGTTGGTTTTCGGGAGAACTGTTCATTGTCTGTCCTCAATGTTAGGGTGGATGGGCTTGTTTCTATAGTGTGGTTGTTTATTGGTTGTCGGTTTCGGGGTTCTATGTTTATTTGCTTCCCTCAGTGTTTGAGTTGTTGTGTTTTCTTTCGGGTGTTTCGAGCTTTTGCTAGGTAGTATGGGTGATCGGAATGCTGTTGTGATTGAGAGGTACGAAGCTAGTGATGATGGCAGTGATAAATCCTTCGTTCCTGAAACCTCGGTTTCTAGGACTCTTGGCAATGAGGATACTCCATCCTCAAAGCCAAAAGAGGGTAAAAGAGTAGTGGAAGATAAGTAGAAGAGAACTTTTGTCTCCTTGTTTCATGATAATAGGGATCCTGCTAAAGGGATTACTCTTCATAAGGTGGATTTTGATGATTTTATGGTTGAAGTTGAAGAAGAGGATGTGGATGATGTTATAGAAACTCGGGGATATGCCCTTGTGGGGTTTGTTGCAGGGGGTTTTCCGGGGATTGAAGCTGTTACAAGACTAAGGAATTCATGGAAAATTGCCCACAAGTTCCATGTACACAAATCCAGATGGTTGGTGTTCCAATTTGATAAAGAAGAGGATAGACAAAGAGTTTTGGAGGGAGGTCCATATATGATTTTTGGTAGACCTCTTCTTCTCAAGATTATGCCATCTTTGTTTGAATTTGGTGCATGTTCTACCATCGTGATACTAGTTTGGGTGACTTTCCCAGGCTTACCACTGGAACTATGGAATGGAAGGTTGCTGGAAAAACTTTGTTCGAGGATTGGAGTGCCTTTGTGCACTGACCGATTAACAAGCAAGAAGGAGAATGTTTCATATGCAAGAGCTCTTGTGGAGATAGACATTGCAAAGAAGCTATTCACAAAGATCCCAATCAAACTCCCAAACGGTAAGGTCACAATATGTTGTTTATGAAAATTTACCACAAAGTATTGCTCCTCATGTTGTATGGTTGGACATTCTTTGGAGATGTGTAGAAGAAAGGATAGGAAGGCTCAAGGGCTCAAAGGTGACCAGCAAACTAGGCAAAAAACTGTTGTTGAATAAAAGAAAGAAGAAAGAATGATGGATGCCACCTCCTTGCAGAAATAGAGGAAACAACAGCACTCTGAAGCAGGCTATGATGCAGGTGTTTCAGGCGATTTAGGGGGTGATTCAGGGGACACTAACGATCCGGTGCAAGTTTTGGGAGTCTTAGGTGGCAACATTAAAACTAAACAGATAAAAAAAAAAAAAAATCTAGGCAAGTGAATCATGATGAATCAAAGCAGGAGGAAAAACGAATGTTAGATGGCCCCTTGCAGACACAAAGGAAAAGCCCTGCTTCAGAGTTCTCAGTTGATTCAGGCGGTACAGATGACCCGGGCCTCTCTCTGGGGAATTTAGGGGGCAACAATAAGCATAAAAAGGAGCAACAAAAGTTAGTATGGAAAACACAGGGATCCGCAGTGGAATCATAACCTATCAACAAAGGAAAGAAAGGAACCTTGAAAAGGAGTACTCCCATCCTAATAGACAAATAGCAAAAGAAGTTGGGGGCAAAAGATAAAGGAAAAATGCCCATGGGGAAAATGTTGGAATAGTGGTAGAGAAGAGGAAAGGAGGAGAGCTTCATATTAATTAATTATGAAGATAGGATGGTGGAACATAAGAGGGTTTTCTAAAGCCCTAAAACATTAGGTTGTATATAGTTTTTTGAAAGAACATAACTTTTCAGTTTTTGCTCTTTTGGAAACCAAGCTGGATGAGTCTAGACTTTTTGATATTATGTCGTGGAAGTTTAAAGAGTGGAATGTTTTGCACAACTTTGAGGAGTATAAAGGGGGGAGGATTGCCATTTTTTGCAATCCCTTGCTTGCTTCTGTACAAAATATTGCTATGACTTCACAGGTGGTGCATACCTCCATATCCTGTTTGATCTCCCACAGATGTTTTTGTGTATCGTTTGTCTATGGCCTACATTTTATTGTGGCTAGAAGACCATTGTGGAACTCTCTGAATCAGTTTGGGCTTTTTGGGAAGCAACCATGGTTGGTTATAGGGGATTTTAATAGTGTTTTGAATGGGGATGATAGGCAAGGAAAGTTGCAAGTAACATCTTATGAAGTTAGAGACTTTCTTGATTGTTGTATTGACTTGGGGTTGTCTGGAAGTAACTACACTAGAGCTCACTACACATGGTCTAATGGAAATGCTTGGTCCAAAATTGATAGGGCTTTGTGTAACCAAAGATGGCACATGGAAAGGTTGTATGCAGCTGCACATTTTCTACGTCCGGGTTGTGTGTCCGACCATTCCCCGTGTGTAATCAATCTCTTTGATGTACCTCGACCTACAACATGTTTCATGTTTTTCAACATGTGGGCAGATCATGAGGATTTTAACAAGCTGGTGGAAGACGGATGGCAGATGCAGATTTCCTGCAGTAAACAGTTTTCTTTTTGTAGAAAACTCAAACTCCTGAAAAGATCCCTAAGAGTTTTGAATATAAAAAACTTTTCACACATTGCAGCAAGGGCTGAGAAGGCTAGAGAGGAGCTCAAACAGCAGCAGTCACTCTTTCATGACAATCCCTGGGATGTTCAGCTGAAAGAATCGGTGGCTAAGCTGTAGAAGCAGGAAGTTGTACTCTCGGATGCTGAAAGGAAATTTTGTGCACAAAAGACTAAGATTGATTTTTATTGAATGGTGACAAATGATCTAAATTGATTCATTCTTCGATTAAGAGGAAGGCAAAGAAGAACTTCATACCTTCTTTGCAACGAGAAGATGGAACCACCACCATGCCTACAAAGGAGGTGCAGGAAGAATTTCTAAATTTCTATAAAGGGCTATTGGGAACAAAGGAGGAAACTAATCCTACTTTAGACAATGTTATGGAGGAAGGACCAACTATTCTCAATTTCAGGGCAACCAGTTGACTGCGGACTTCACAGCTACTGAAATTGAAGTTGCACTGTTTGATGTGGGCATTGAAAAATCACCGAGACTGGATGGCTATACCTCATATTTCTTTAAAAAAGCTTGGAATATTATGAGAGAGGATTTCTGTGAAGCTATTTAGGAATTTTTCAGCGGGGAGACTTTTGAAACAAGTAAATCATTGTATCATCTCGCTTATTACAAAGAGTGAAAGGGCAATATCAGTTGGAGATTTTAGATCAATCTCCTGTTGTAATGTGTTTTATAAAGTGATTACCAAGTTGCTGGCGGAAAGACTTGTAAGTGTCCTACCACTTCTCATTGATCAGGCACAATCAGCCTTTGTCAAAGGCCGGAGTATGGTTGAAAATATACACCTAGCACAGGAATTAATGAGGGGGTACAGCAGGAAAAGGACAACACCAAATGCACCTTGAAGATTGATATTAGAAAGGCTTATGACACTGTTTCTTGGGGCTTCCTTCATAGAGTTCTACTTGCCTTAAATTTCCCGATGAAGTTTGTTGAATGGATCTTGGAATGTGTATGCTCACCCTCTTACTCTCCCAAGATTAATGGCGGCATTTTTGGATATTTTAAATGGAAAAGAGGTCTAAGGAAAAGGGATCCCATATCCCCGTTGCTTTTTGTCATTTGTATGGAGTATTTGTCAAGGTGTTTGAATATGGAAACAAAGAGGAATGGCTTCAAGTTTCATGCTAAGTGTGAAAAGCTTAATATCTCACACCTAGCCTTTGCTGATGATCTTATGATATTCTCTAGAGGGGATTGCACTTCTATGAAAATTGTTTGTGACACTTTACAAGAATTTGGAAAGTCTTGAGTCTTAAGGCCAATGCCTTAAAATCTAGCTTGTTTCTTGCTAGTGTGGAGGAGTATGAAAGACTGGAAATTCTGGAGTATACAGGTTTCACTCTTGGTCACATGCCTTTTAGATACCTTGGTATACCACTCTCAAGGGTCTACTTGAAAGTGGAGGATTACACTCCCCTTCTGGATAGAGTTGCTGCAACTCTAAGGGCGTGGTCGGGTCTAAACTTGTCTTATGCTGGGAGAATGGAAGTCATTCAGTTTGTAATCCAAGTTATTGAAAGTTTTTGGCTTGGCATCCTACCAATATCAGTGCGGTGTTGGACAGGATTACTTGTTTATGTAGAAGGTTCTTGTGGGGAGGCAGTTATGCAAAGGTTGCCTAGAATACAATGTGCCTAGACAAACAACACGGGGGCTTGGGAATGAGAGATACTAAAAGGTGGAATGAAGCACTGCTTGCAAGAACTCTTTGGAACATACACTTGAAGAAAGACTCTCTATGGTGTCGATGGATTCATCATATATATATATATATATATTAGAGAGGGCTCTATTTAGACTATCATGCAGAAGAAAAACTTTCTGGCTTTGATCAAGAAATTGCTGCATATTTGGGACTACTTGGTCCTTAACCGAGGGTCTGTGGATGGTGCCATTCAGACTATATCTTCCTGGGTTGTGTGTTTAAAATTCAATGCTTCTTTGGCATATGATTTTTTCAAATCGAAGGGACATGTGAAGCCATGGGCTAAAATTGTATGGAATAGAGCACTGCCACCAAAATTCTCTTTTTTCTTTTGGTTGGCAGTCCCAGATCGGGTACCAACGAAGAACAGGTTTTATTTTCTTAGAATAGACACAGTTTGCAGTCTACGTTCACAGCATGAGGAGAGTACACAACACATTTTCTTTGTTTACAGGTTTGCTGTTGAAGTATGGACTGCCATTAAAACTTGGGCAAGCTTGACACGAGGTATGACTACTCTCAAAAGTAGCCTTAAATGGTTTATGAAAGAAAGTTGTGGATCACCTTAGAAGTGTAACTGGAGGAAGCTTTGTCTAGTAGTTACTTTATATTATTTGTGGAAATGTAGAAACAAAGTGATTTTTGAATTGTATATTCCTGATAGTGAGCATATCATTAGCAAGATCAAAATACAGGTATATAAGGTGCTCTTTGCCTTATATCCCCATATTTTGATCTAGTATTTTCTGATTTGTTTTGTACCCATGAAGGGGTAGTTTAGCTAGATGCCTATCACAAGGCTTATTATGATTGATCGCAGGTATGCTTGTATGTATGTGTAAATCCTCTTTTTTGATCTACATACATATTTACATTTATATCAAAAAAAAAAAGTTTGCGCCTAAAAAATAAGATATGAAGGTTGAACTGTAATAATTACTAGACTTCACCAAAATTAATGGGGAAAGCTCCTTTTTAAGATATGCAAAAATAGTTTTTCAGTATAAATAAAACTTTAAATTGCAAGTATAGTGAGATTTACAAATCTTTTTTTTTTTTTTTTTTTTGAAAACTCACATATCTATCCTTTATCTTTATTGCAAATCTATCTTGATTAAACCAACATCAAGAATATTGGCGATTTATACTATGCACTAGGTTACAACTAGCATGGTATACCCAATTAGTGAAACTACTTGTTTTTAGTTGGCTTTATTATCTAATTATAAGTAAAAATCCTTCTTGATTTCAGAAACCCTCGGCCTCTTTGTAAAAAAAATTAATATTTTTCTTCTCGCAATCTCTGTTGTGCCACCATATTTGTGATTTTCTTTCATCGTCACTGATGTTTTTGTGATTTTCTTTAATCGATTATAGTCTGTTAATTATCATCAGCATTCATCATCTGTAATTTTTATTTTTCAATAGAGAATTATAAAGAAACGAATGTTCTGTCTTGTGTTGATGTGGAGGATTTGAATTGTGATGTTTTCAGTCCTTCTGGGTATGTAGATAGTGATTCGATTAGGGGTGTAAACAGGTCCAGACCTTCTGAGTACTCTCAAACCCAGACCCATAACCTTATAGTGAAACATGGACCTAGACCCAGACCCTCTGGGTATAAAATTTATGGACCCAGACCCGAGACTTCAGGGTCTAGGGTAAGGTCTGGGTATACCCGTACCGTATGATATTTTTCTATTGCTTTTTCTATTAAACAAAAAATATATATAAAAAAATTTTCAGAAAATCTAACCTTAAAGAATCATGCCTCTGTTACTCGCCATTTGAACAAACAACCACTGTATAAAATTTTGAATGAGAGAAACAAGTCCACAAGAAACATCGAATGGAGAAAACAATAGTTCTGATGTATTGAAGAAGAAGATATGTTGAAGAAAATTTCTCTTCTCTTCTATAAATTAAGAAAATAAACTACTCAATATCATAAATGTATAAATTATGTATTAATAAAAAATATAAAAATAATATAATATATTATTATCTTATTATAACCGGTATACGAGTATACGGGTCTAGACATCATTGTACCTTACCCAAACCCATTTAATAGAATCTATATGGGTATGGGTACAGGTACGGGTCTGCGGGTATAAAATTTTAACTTACTTGCTATAAATGGGTATAGACCCGCATAGGTACGGGTAAGACTCGCCCTGTTTACAGCCCTAGATTTGATGCTTCCAGAATTCGTGGAAGAAGAAGTTGCACGTAAGACATTGTTAATTTTTTTGTTTGTTTGTTGTTTAGTAATTTATGTGTTACTGAATGTATGTGTACATAGTTTTATAATTAGGTGTGCCTAGTTCTTCAACTAAGAGTGCCTAGTTTTGAAACTAATAGTGCCTATGGTTATGACCAGTGAAATTTCAACTTTTTTTTTGTTTGTATATTTAGTTGATTTTAATTTCGTTTACTCTTAAGTTTTTGTGTTTTCAATATTATATTATTTCTAATAAAGTTGGGGATTGTTTAGTCTCTTATATATTTGAACATATGTATTTTGAAGTGCCGACTTTTATAACTGGAAGTGCATACTTTTATAACTAGAAGTGCCTAATTTTTGAACTGACGGTGTCTATGTTTATTACCATTAAAACCTTCAAATTTTCTGGTGTGTTGCTTTTTTTAGATGTTTTTTGTTGGTTTTAATGTAAAGTTTTTTGTGTTTTCAACATTATATTACTTCTAATATGGCTTGGGTTTGTTTCATTATAATTTTTTTTTTTTTTTAACCTCTGTAGTTGGTAGTGCCTACTATTATTACTAAGAGCGCCTACTTTTATAACTGACAGTGCTTAGTTTATAAGCATTGAACCTTCAACTTCTCTTTTTTGTTTATTTATTTAGATGTGTTTTGTTGGTTTTAATTTAAAGTTTTTTTGTACTTCCAATCTTATATTTACGTTTAGTGTGGCTTTAATGTTTCTGAATCTATCTAGCTTTTAGTGCCTACTTTTTTTATTAAGAGTGACTACTTTTATAATTGAGAGTGCCTAATTTATATGCAATTGAACCTTCAACTTCTCTTTTTTGTTTCTTTAATTATATGTATTTTGTTGGTTTTAATTTAAAGTTTTTTTGGTACTTGCAACATTATATTTACTTCTAGTATGACTTGGGTTTGTTTAATTATAATTTACTTTCTGTTGGAACCTTATTTTGTTGATAATTCAAAGAATGGAGGTAGTTCTTCCAATATTAAAGATCCAGTTAGAAGACGTATAAAAGGAAAATGTAATATAAAAAGAAGAGGATTTTCGAGATAAAGTGCAACCAAGCATGAGAAAAGAGGAAGAGTGTTTTGACGCATGCTTCAAGGATCAAAAGTTGTCCAATCATCTAGAATAATGAAGCTTTGGGAAGGGTTGTGAATGTTCAAAGTAGTGAATGTCAACTTAGTTTAAGAATATATTAAACTATAGTGATGGGGAACCTTCAAATAATTTGCAGCCATTCATAAATTTTTTGTAGATTTTGTAATTTCACGTTATTTATTTTAATGATACTTTAATTTTTTTTGCGAGGTTTTGATGTTATTTATATGTCGAATGTTTCTGTAAACATATGTCTACTTTTATAATTAAGAGTGTCTACTTTTATAACTAACAGTACCTAATTTTAAGACTAGTAATGCATAGGTTTATAACTGGGCGTACCTAATTTGAAATTTAGAAATGTCTAGTTTTATAACAAACAGTGCCTAGTTTTTAAACTGGTGGTGCTTACTTTTATAAATAAGAGTGCCTACTTTCATAATTGATAGCGCCTATTTTTTTAACTAAGTGTTCGCTCATGATATTTTAATATGTCGTGCAAATTCACTATAAAGCTTATAGTATTTCATGATAGAAGATTAAACATAATTATAGAACAAGATTGGAAAATATATTTAACTTTCATTATAAATATTGCATCATACAACTACAAGATCGTTTAGGGAATTCGAGTTTTGTAAAAGATTGATGCTACATTTTGCACACTCTCTCTCTTATCATTCATTCTAGACATGATAATTATGTAAATATATTTTGATCTAAGTCTTGATATTGTACTTGAGTCTTCTTTTGATTTGTTCAGCAGCACATCCCAACTTAAATTCCTTTGCCCTTTATACATTTCCATATGTCGCATGAATACGTTGCCACAGTCTACATAGTTTATATTGTCTTGCCATGTCAACTTCCTCACTTTTGTTTTGTATTGCATGATGTTTTTTTTGTTGACGAATAACCCCTCATGCTTCAATAGATATAATAAAACTAAGAGTGCATACTCTATATTAGTAATTGACATATATCAGACAAAATTTTAAAATAGAACAGATATCTTATACTAGTAGATAACGCAAATATCATTTCCTTCAAATTCAATTATTAAAATTAGGAATGCCTAATTTTAAAATTAGGAGTGACTAATTTTAGTAATTGAATTTGAAAGAAAGATTTTTGTGTTGAAGATGCTATCTATTTGACATATGTCAATTGCTTGATATATCTACTTGAAATTTTGTTTGATATATATTAATTACTAATATAAAGTATGCACTTTTAGTTTTAAAATTAAGAATGCTTAGTTCTAAAAGTGCCTAAGTTTATAATTAGGAATACCTAATTTTAAAACTAAGAATGTCTAGTATTAAAATTGGGAGTGCCTAGTTTTAAAGTTGACAATGCCTAGTTTTAAAACTAGGCATTCCTAGTGTTAAAAATAGGCATTCATAGTTTTAAAACTAGACATTCTCAATTTTAAAACTAAGAGTGCATAATCTAAACAATATTGCATACTTTTATAGTTTTCAAACCACAGGAAAACATATCAAAAAACAATTAATGCACAATAAGAAACAAAATCCATGTGTCTTAGATATAGAAATCAGAAATAGTAGAAAACAAAGCACAAATATACAGTTTTCAACACTAAAACACAAAAAACTCAAATATAGATATACATGTATGCCTACTGCTATGCATAAAATAGAAACCAGTTCGATGAACCTTTTTTTTTTTTTTTAAACTACAAATTCATGTTTGTTTTGAAGAATTATTATCTGCTAATGCTTGAAGAATTGCTTGAAGAACCGTTTCATTCTCGATGATTTCTTATCACGAAATTGAAGAAACAAACAAAAAACTGAAGTAAGGAACAAAGGAATTGAAAAAAAAAAGAGAGATGAATTGGAAGTTTAGAAGTTTGAAAATCGGTTGGAAATTGCCTGAGAAATCGAGAGTTGGACATTTTGATAAGTGAAAGGTTTCTAAGGAACGTGGGTTTCTGGGGGGTTTTTGTGCATGTACTTAATCGCCTAGTGTAAGAGTAGGGTTTGATTTTTCCTCAACTATTGGGTTTAAGTAAAACGACGTAGTTTTGACACTGGATACTTCTTGCATGGTATATCCGAATGCATAGTATATGACAACTGAAGAATATTTGCCTCACTTTTCACGGCAATTTATACCATGTGTTCAGTTACACCTAGCATGGTGTAATCACTTTAAAACGTCATTTTAATTTATAAATAAGCAAAATCATCCTTGATTTTATAAATCCATGTGCCTCAATGTCTGGAGAAAATCGAATTTTTCTCTCCTTGCTTTCCGCGATCTCTTCTACTCTCTGCTGCGTAACCTCATCAATTCACCAGATTTTTTGTTTTTCCTGTGATTTTCCTTCAATTGCTCATCGTTAATCATCTGAAATTTTTATTTGTTTAATGGAAAATTGTGAAGAAACCAATATTGTGTTGTTTGTTGATGTAGATGATTTGAATTGTGGTGTTTTCAATTCTTCTATTTGTGAAGATAGGGTTTTTGTGCTGTTGAAATCATTTGAGGAAGGAATTTCACATAAGATTTTTTTTTTTTTTCAATTTGTTGTTGTTTTGGAGATGTTGTGTTGCTATACATATATGCGCATAGTTTTATAACTAGGTATGCCTAGTTTGTTAACTGAGTGTGTCTAGTTTCTCAACTAAGCGTGACTATGTTTTATAACGTTGAAATTTTCAAATTTTTGTTTTGTTTTTGTTTTTAAATTTTTTTTGTTGGTTTTAATGTAATGTTTTGTTGTTCTTTCAAGCTTATTTTAATTTTAATATGGTTGGGAATCATTTCATTTTATTTGTATCATGTATTTGAACTTCAATAGTTAGTCTGCCTACTATAATAACAAAATGTGCCTATTTTTTTTACTAAGTAGACCTACTTTTGAAACAGAGTGTACATACTTTTATATATAAGTAGAATATTGAAATTTTGGTATATTTCTATGCTTTATATGTTTTTTTTGTTTTGTTTTAATGCAAAGTTATGTTGTGTGTTTTAAATTTACGTCGATTTTGTTACATATTTTAGAAGTCTAGTATGTTTCTATGTTATATATATATATATATTTGTTTTAATATAAAGTTATGTTGTATGTTTTAAACTTATGTTGACTTTGTTACGTATTTTCTTCAGTGATTAAATACAGAGTGTTTACTTTTATAACTATGTGTGTCTACTTTTATAACTGTGTACCTGCTTTATTAAATATGTGTCTACCTTTATTAACAATTATTTCATTTCCAAGGGTAAATATAGCACCAAACATGAAAAATTGTCCTCTGAATGTAGGTATACCTACTTTAGTACACCTATGTGCCTAATTCTACAATTGATTGTACATACTTTTTAAACTCTTTGTGCCTACATTATATCAGACTAAGGTTAAATTATTTTATGCATTTGCACCTTTTTTTATAACAATTTATGACTAATTTCATAGTTGTGTGTGCCTATTTTGCAAACTATTTATGTCTGCATTGCATCATACTCAAATTGAATTACTTTATGCATTTATACCTTTTTTACAACTGTTTGTGCTCATTTTTATGTGCAGTGGTACAATTGTTGCATATCCAAAGGTAAATATAGCATCAAACAAGCAAACTAGTTCACTGAGGATAATGTGCCTACTTTTGTACACCTATGTGCTTAATTCTATAGTTGACTTAGCCTACTTTTTAAACTATGTAGTTGTGCCTATATTAAATCAAATTCATGTTGAATTTCTTTATACATTTGTATCCTTTTTTATAGCAATGTATACCTAATTTTATAGTTGTGTATGTTTATTTTATAAATTATTGATGCCTACATTACATCAAACTCGAGTTAAATTATTTATGTATTTGTGCATTTTTTTATCACCGTTTGTGCTCAATTTTATGTGCAAGGGGTACAATTGTTGCATATCCAAAAGTAATACGGCATCAAACATATAAAATGGTTCACTAAAGATAATGTGCCTACACCTGTGTGTCTAATCCTACAGTTGATTGTGCCTACTTTTTAAACCATTTGTACTTGCATTATATCATGCATAGGTTGAATTACATTATGCATTTGTGCCTTTTTTTACAACGATTTGTACATATTTTGATGTGCAGGATGTACATTTGCTACATATACAAAGCTGAATATAGCACTGAACATGAGAAATAGCGTACAGAAAATAATATGCTTATTTTTTTTATATTTGTTTACCTAATTTTTAAACTATTTGTGCCTATTTTGTATCACAATAATCAAAAAAACAATGTCATAAAACAATTTTTTATACAGAAGCACCGTTATCATGAAATAATATCCAAATATATATATATATATATATATATATGAAAATTGCACAAGCTTTTATTTATACAAAAATTTTAATTTCCAAGTAAAGAACACATAAATCAAGCATAGAAAATTTAATAATCCATCAAATAAATAACAGAAGACATAAATCAAACATAAAAAACACATAAATTGATGATTTTTTTTTGCGAATACGTACATTCTAATGTTGAATTGAAGCGTGGAACAAAAAAAAATTAAGGAAATTGAAACATTTGTTGTTTTGAGACGTAAATTTTATTAAAATTTTGCCTTAAAAATCGTCTATATTTTGATTTAGTTGAGTGCGTGAAAGTTTGGAAATAAACCGATCGTTTTGCTTAAATTGATGCATGTAATCCAAACACGAGTGATGAAAATGGACCAACTGTATCATTTACCCTATTTTTTTGATAGGGTATTACACTTTGCATGGTATAACAACTGACTTTTCACTCCAAGAGAAATATATCTAATTTATCCTCTTTCCTCCCCTTAATTAAGGATATAAATATAATTTCTCTTAATGAAAATACAAAGGTCTCATTCTTTCCTTCCCTTCCCACGAGCCAAACTAGGGTTTAATGTAATCCACCTCACATTTCACTTATGTAATTTCCCCTCCCTCTCCCTCAAAACTTTGTTTTTTTTTTAATTGAAGAGATGACCTATAAAACGCTGCCCGAACTATGTCTAGAAGCAAATACTCGAAAAGGATGAGAGATTCAATGTTTTGTAGCAGATTATTATCTGCTTAACCTATTCAGGGAACCAAACGAAAGCAGGACAGGCCAGAGCAAGCAAATCATCAAAGAAAAGCCAACAGTCGACAGAGAAAAGATCAAAGTCACAACTTCTAAAGAAAAGATGCAACATCTAAGAACCTAAGATGACGATTAACAAGCATAAATCATAACCAAACCCCAAAAGGGCTGCAGAAATTATGATCAACTTTTCTTTTCTTTCTTTTTGCTAAATGAAATTATGATAAAGTTATTAAACAAAATTCCTCTCCCTTATGATACAGAAATATAGTAGGGAGGCGCCTTTGCTACTTACCGGAAAACATGTGTAGGTTGATTAAAAGATCATTAAATCTCTTGTCAATGCCTTGTCTTTAACAAAACTCTTGATTCCCCGACTGCATCATTTAAGAATTTTGCGGGTAGATGTGAGCCCCCAAGAAATTGTTAAAACGGCAGTGGTCAAACAAGATAAATCATCAAAAGAGTCTGTTGAACTATAGTTTTGGATTCTTCAAAATCTAGTGCACACTTGGCAAAATATACTGCATGTTCCCATTCTTGGATAAATAGGTTTGTATGGGCCGTGAAGGGCAACAAGTTCAGGAAATCTCCTAGGTAACTGCAAAAAAAAAAAAAAAAAGAAAAAAAAAAAAAGAAAAAAAAGAAGAAAAAACGTCAAGAACTATTTGCAATCAACTTCAATCCAGGCAGCAGGTTAATTAAGGAGTTTTCATTACAAGCCCTATCAACTTCAGCAACAGAGATTTATCATACTCGTCTCTTTACCTAGTTCTTAACAATAAGGAATTTAAGCTCCTTTAACCATGGCTATTTGAAACAAAAGGCAACAAGTTACAAATAAGATTGGATAAACTTTAAGCACAAAGACAAGATGGCAAAACTCTAATACCCCGGAAACTGCTGACAGTATGAAATATAAAAGTCAGTTCAATTAATAAAAACATTGACCAAGTTACAATTTGAAAATCAAAATAAGCCATCTCATACAGCAGAGAGCACTGGTATAAAATCCCATGAACAGAAGAATTTAACACCATCGGGACAGAAGTCACAGATAACAGTTAGGTACTTTGGAAAGAAAAACATCTCCATACAGACCATCAGTAGTAATGTGATATCAAGCAGAGAGCAGCAAACCTGTGCATGAAATTGCTGGAGGAAAATATTTGTCGCTCCATTTTTTCATAAAGAACACTACAGGTGCATTTTGATTTTGACAGGGCACCGGGAGATCTTGTATCATCTGAACTCATCCTTGGAAAAGATACTTCCTTTTGGTTATTAACTATCATATTTTGTAACAAGTAGTGGTCTCTGATATCACCACCAACAAAAGAATCTTGTTAGTATAACTACTATATTTCTGAAATTATAATAGATCAAAAAGTAAAAGTAGATCAAGTAATTGGCCACCATTGTACCTCCAGTTACTATTTGTTTCCTAACTGCAACATCAGATGACGATAACTACGCCCCCTCATAATTCGTTGCCAAAGGTACTGGAGGGAGCCTGTAAAACTCATTTGCAGCTGCTCCTGTACAAGCCTGGAATATACAAGTAGGATATAGCACTTCACTCATTCCTGGTGATCTTATAAGTTGCTTCAACACACAACCATCTCTTACCATCTCACGAGGCATCTTTGAATACCTCGTGACACTGGGCGAATGAATGATGGGTCCCTTTGGGTATAAAGCAAACCAACCTAAGACGAATAGGCATCAATAAATAAGACATATATGCACAGGAAAGCATTACCATCTCAGAATTTCCATGCTTTCTTTGATAATTATTTTAACGAAATATTTTTTTATTCTTTTTCTTTTTTTAATAACAGACCCATAACAAGAGCAGTGAAAATGGTGATTTCTGCCATATTTCAAGAATGGCCAGATTTGGAGACGCTTGAAGCTCTTGTTGATATGGCTAATATCTCAAAGTGTATTAGAAAAGGCTGGATTTCGAAAAGATTGTGTTCTTAGGAAGTATAAAGTCTTGAAGGGAAAAACTAGAGATATTGCTATGTTTAGCTTTCTCTCAACTGATCATCAAGTTGATTGAGTTTCCATTTCTCACAGGAATATGAATGTAGCAGGTTATGGTGAATATGAATGTAATGAGAGCATTATAAATCGAAGAACAAGAAGAAGAAGCAAAGGAGGAAGATGGCTGACGTGGCTTCAAGTCAAGTAGATGCCAAATAATTTAATGAAGGTTCCATTCAATGTGTGACATTTTCAATATAATCAACCACGTCAATTTAATTTTCTTTCCCACAATCATGATATTTATTGTGCTACATTAATACCCATGTTGACTTCACAACGTGTTAGTAAAAACGTTGACTTTCGTTAAATTTGACGGAATTTGTTTACAAGGACCATATACAAAGCCAAAAATTAGTTGAGGATCTTAGAAGTGAAAATTAAATGTTGGGGACTTTATTCGAGGATCATAAATTTGTTCGGGACTAAATATGATAATTACTCCCAGAAAGATCGAGGAATATGTTGCAAAGATCTCAGTCAAAACTTTCTTCAAACAAAATCAAAGCAAAAGTTCTCTTGGTACATAGATAAAAGTAAAAGTACCTCCAGCAAAGCCACAGCTGAAGGATCATCAAAGATCTCAAGACTACAGTCAGCTAGATAATTAACCTGCACAATAAAAACATTCAAGAGTTAAGACTACCCATGCCCATTGAAGTGGAGAATTGAAGAAATGCTTTAATTCCAGCTCTGGCTACAGTGAATCTAGGTTCAGGAAGGAACTCCTGATGTTAAACAAGAAAAATAACAAGGACAGTAATAATAATGCTAAAAGTAATAATAAAGCAACCAAAAGAACAAGAACAAGAACAACCATCACAATAATAAAAGCTTAATAACATACAATAATCTTTCTACAAGAAAGGAAATGATAAAATCCTCAGATCAGATTTTCAATTTCAAATCATCCAAATCTGGAGACTTCACAGTCCTAGTCAAATTAAATGGATCAACGAAATTGGGAGGCAAGTGGGAGATATAAACTAAGAATTTTTATCTTAAATTCAGCCTGATAAGCTGGTTGGGGTTTGTTAGCTTATAATCTATTACTTGTTTGCATATCCTGCATTCCAGTCTTTTTTTGCCCTACTCCATTAACGGACAGCTGGAGAAATGGACTAAGCAACTCCAACATAATCCAAAAACCACAATGCTGAACTGCTATATCTAATAGCCTGCAACAGGAACACGACATTAATACATTACCTAAAAGACTAAGCTAATTCTTAACTTGAATATAGCTGCAAAAAGTAGTTTTGTTTGTCTACTTACTCTTACATGTATTTAGGTTCCAAGAGTATTGATTGTGCAATTCTTCCATATGGGATGCAAGAAGTTATGAAAACAAATACAAATTAGACTCAACCAGTATATTCAAATAAATATCAGAACCCACCATGTGAAAAATGAACAAGACATCTTAGAGGACCACTGCTTAATGATTACATAACAATCAATTAAGTAAATAATAGACAAAGTACCCCGAATTCTGTGTTTGCTAGAGATTGCACAAAATCCATTAATTGAATTTTAGCCCATTCACGACACAGTTTGGAATTGTCTATTCGTGGAGGATGCCTCCAGGGAGCCCCAAACCGCAATTTATCTTTAGAAATTTTCCCATTACATGCATTCGTAGCAAACTTTTGCAGAATCAACAAGGCCTTCTCCATGGCAGGATTCACTACAGTTACCTGTGGCGAATAAGGATGATTACAAGAGAAGTGCGGTAAAGAGTCCAATCATATAAAAAAGAAGACAAGATAATCTAATGCATCATGTACTTCAAATGGATCAGGGGATGTTAAGCAGATACTAACTGTAAAGGAGACAAATTCAGAAAATTAGCACATAGTTAAGGAAGTTTATGAGAATCATGAAACAGAAGTTGAGAGTTCAACCATGGCATCAAGTTGCCACATAATGCACCTATAACAATACTGAATTTCAAAGTTGGATGAAAGCCTCTAGTTTCGATTAGAAAATAGATGACATAGCATTATTAAATCAATCTTGGAAAGAACGGTGCGTCTCCAGAATCTTATTCTGTCTCTCCAATTAGTAAAACTATAGTATAGTGAAGTTAGAATCAAGGTCAAATGTTTGTTGATTTAGAAGCGTGCATCTAATGGAAAGCACTTGTACTCCACCAACATGAGGTCATAATAAATAGCAGCTGCTTCTCAGAAAATAGCAACAGGCTTCAGCGGAAATTTCCATAGTGCATATTTAGGACACTTGTTGAACAACAATTTCTTAGATTAGATCAGGAGATGACCCTCATACAGTAGCAGTAACTCACTGCGGTCAAGTACCAAGGGTTTAAACATGTTTTTTGCAAACAGTATTGACCCTGTGCACTTTCAATCATGTCTAGATAGCATGAGTTCGGAATGTTACATTTGAGTTTATTTTAGGAAAACTTTGATGTTACTCTGTCTTCCATTCTTCTTAGCTTCAAGGATAAGTTTGATTGTTTTTTCTAATCTGAAATTGTACAAATTTAAAACAAGTCATTGTTTAGTTGCTTTACTTAAATTTGGATGTTACAAGAGTAACCAACGAAGTTTTTTTCACCTAATATGACTTCCATCTTTGGATTATTTGTGTCCCTTTTTACTTGACAGATATGCTTTTTCCCTTTAAAATTATATTTTCCACTTGGCTCTAAAAGTGTCCAGATCCAATTGGCAGTTAGGCCATCATAATGGAAAGAAAAAATTAATGTAGCCAAATCTGAATTAAGACATAAAGCAGCAATCACGCCCAAGCATTCTAGGCTGTTGAAGCAAATAAATAGCAGTCTAACTAATAACAGTCAACAAGTTTTGGAATATCAGGTCAGACTGGCTACTAAGGAACTACTTGCAAATACCTCAAGTATTCATACATTCTAAGAATAACCATTTAAGTTTTGGAACATACCATTGTGAAGTCATGGCTTAAGCAGAACTTACTTGCAAATATGCCAAATATGCATCTACAATGTCCTCGAATGTAGCAGCCTTCTCATCCATGACCCTATAGTTGAGAAAAGAGGGGTAGGAAATTTAGGAACAGTAATTAGTGAGGTAAAGAGAAGAAAATTTCCATGCAGAATATGAATCAATATTCATTTGCTAAATAGGACAAGCAATCTAATAACAATGTAATAATCCACAGATGGGACAAGGTTATCTATCATACTGCAGCAGGCAAGCACTGAACGAGTTCAAATAACTAAACTCATATATAGAGTGAGTCTAATATTCAGCTAGTACATAGCCTCTTCAAAGCAAATGTCGCTGATTGGACAAGTAACTCTCTTCAATGTGATACTACCCCACACGAAGACCATCATAACAACCAGAAATTGCCGAAGCAAAATAAAAACCATATGAAGACACAAAAAATATATGATCTCTCACTTGAATATTGCTGCTGGAAAATGATGTCCAGACACTCCACAAGAAACATAAGACCCCATTAAACTAAGAATAACTTTTAAATCTAGAACAGCTGCTTCTTTCTCTTGTTTAACCTTTTTCATCTAAGAAACATCAAATCATAGACAAGTAAATGGCAATGTAAAGCATCCAGTATGATACATTTGCTTTGAGGTCAATAAAGTGCATACAAAAATTGGATACCTTAAATGACCACTAAAATTTGTGATGCTAATTTACTATCTATGTTTTTCACTTTTTTGGAAGTGCTTTTGTCATGCTTGAGAGTAGAGGGTGATATGTCTCCATACTATTATATACTTCCATCTAACTTCACATGTGTAAGGGCATATGCGCATTTTCAAATCTTCCTTCTTTCTTTGTGATAAAAAAAACAGTATAATTGAATGCCAAAAATCCTACATGACAAATCTTTAACATCCATATTCATAATGATCACAACCTCTCGTCCTACTTGGCAGAGAAGCACAGGGTGAACTGTTTCTGGATATGGGTTCTAAAGTTTATGTAAATTAAAATAATATTTCTTAGTATTTCTAGAAATGCCATACATCATTTTCTGAGATTAAGCACGTAAATGGTCAAAATATAATTTATGCCAACTAACCACCTCATCTAAAAGCTTCAACTGCTAAAGATTGTTCAAAAACACTATAAGAACATCCCCTCATAAATGAGCTGATCACACCTAATTACTAATAGCCCAACGCTGCACAACTGACACAGTATTCTTATACTCCATCCAAAATTGAATGTCCACTTTTTTATACAAAATGAGTAGGAAAGTGGATATTCATTCTAGGACAGGGAATATTTTAATAAGTGGCCAAAAAGAATTGTGAAAAGAATATCTGCTTCCTAATACCACATCAAATTACAAACTTATCCAGAAGTTAAAGATTAGAAAAAAGTGTATTTTATAATTTAAAAAAATGATAATTCATAACTCTAAGTTGAGAGAACTATAAGATTTTCTACTTCAGCATCTAATGATCACTGTCTGATTAGTTAGATACTCCATGACTTAACACTTAATACTACTTCAGTATTTTTTTAATCAAGAAATCAAATGAGAAATCGTCATTTTCAGAACCCCTTCTCAAAACTATAAAAGCTTACAGCTTTCTAGATGTAGATGATGATATCTTTACAAATGGATCTTGCAGGAACAATAGCCTGACAGATGGCTTGATCAGATTGAGGTGAATAGTTAGGTGCCAAATAGACCATTTCGCATTTGAGATATTGTTAAGATGACCATACAGGCTATTCAATGCTAGGCAGAAAGGCGAAGCAATTCAAAAGATCTCTTTCAATCAATGTATGTTACGGCTTAGCATGTCACATATCTCATTTTGTGATCAAAATGAACAGCCCGTCAAAGCTCCAAGGGATCGAGAAATGTCATGGCTCCTGCTCAAGTTTTAAACTGGCATGACAAATAAAAACATAGCTGAAGATAAAATATAACAAGCCAAATAAAAGGCAAATGTATACCACTGCAGCAATTTGGTCATAAAACAACTGCTGGTCAACTACAACAGAAGTATTTACCTTTCTAACCCTTTCTAATGTGACACAAATTTGAAATTCATTGTTCCAAAAACTTCCGACAGTTATGACAAACCATGTAGAGACCTCAGAAATTACACCAGATCAAACCAGGTCACAAGGTTCTGCTTGGGTTGAGTATAAAGATGATTCGGCAATGAACTTGTTAGTCTGGGATTTGGTATGCGATAATCCAGCAACAATCTTTCCCAGTTCACAAGGTTTCATATATAGGATAAACTAATTTCCGAACAATAAAACTCAAGAGGCACTATTAAGTCACAGTAACTAGTGCAGAGGACTTGTCTAACTTGAGACTTCTGTTTCTTTCTTGGACAAAAAAAGTATTAAGTTTATCAATGCATAAGATTAGAGTCCGCATCTACCTTCACAATCTGATAAAGAACCTTGGAATTTGCTACACCATAGTGTTTGTGAGTAATTATGACCAAACGTGTCATCTCTGTGCTTTTGGGTACGTAGTTATGATACATTTATAAAGAGGCTGGAAGACTGCATCATGTAGTTTCTATTTCACTTTCTTGAGGATGCCTCATCCTTTTTCTGATTTTCATTCTTTTCATTACTAATTCCACTTTCTTTATTAACAGGGAAAAAAGATTGCGGTTGCATGCAGCTCTCTCTCTCTCTCTCAAAAAAAATAAAAAAATAACAATAATAATAAAGACCCTTAGAATTTGCTCCACCATAGTGTCCGTGGGTAATTATGAACAAACTTGTCATCTCTTTGGCCAATATCATTTGGTGCTTTTGGGTTCGTAGTTATCGTAGATTTATAAAGAGGCTGGAAGACTGCATCATGTAGTTTCTATTTCACTTTCTTGAGGATGCCTCATCATTTTACTAATATTTATTCTTTTCATTAATAAATCTATTTTCTTTATTAAAAGGTAAAAAGGATTGAGCTTGTGTACAGCTCTCTCTATAAAAAAAATTAACATAGTTGGACACCTAGTAAAGGCTAACTTCAGAAATTTGTTTAATTTTAGTAGTAGTATGAACACAAGATAAAACTGATCAGCCTTAGAAGAGGTCCCCCTCGCAAATTCTAAACCCAAAAAGAGCAAAAGCACTTTGTGCATAGTATCAGGTCCTAGAGCCTTCTGAAAAGCCAATAGCAATATAACCAGGATTTCCACTTGAATGATGGAACTAAACATTCAACTGAACAAACTGCTAATTCACGATATCCTGCAATTGAAGTAGGATATATCTGCAAAGTATGAAATAATAGGAAATGCCCAATAAACGCAATTGTTTAGAGAAACATCAGCATGCCCTTTTATAAAGCAATTGAGTAAGAAGCAAATTTTTGTTAACTCCAAGTAAAGCTGGGAACAAAATTCATCTAGTCGCAGCAAACAAAAACACTGTCTTCCAGGAAAAAAAAAACAAACAAAAAACTGTAGGTTCACAATCTACTAAACTTCAAGTAAACAACAACGTAATCATGTCTTATTGAATCAAACCAAATTAATAGTGGATACAAGAATACGCGAGCAAGACATTTTTTTGCCATAAACCAATTATGAGATGTTGAATTTAGCAGGAAATAAACCTTACTTCTGCCGCCTCAAAAAAAATAAAAAATAAAAGAGAGAGAGACAGAGAGACAGAAACAGAGACAGAGACAGAGACAGAGACAGAGAGAGAGAGAGAAGACTTACTTATGATAATAATTGCTTAACTTGAGAGCATAAACCTCAAAAAGATGCCTTGGATTTGGCCCTAACACCTCAACAATTACATTCCACTGCATTGCATAAGCTTACTAAGTTGTAAGCACAGAGAAAACCACGCAACAGCTATTTCAAATAACTAAGATATAAATGGGAACAGTTTCAACGTGATGATACCTCAGATTGACTAAAATAGTCTGCAACCATGTGCATTTTGGCTTCTGCAGGAGTCCATCCAAATGTCTGCAGTTTCAGGAGATATAATCGCCCCCCTCATACAAATTTTCAGAAAGAAAAAGAAAACAAGAGACAGAGGGGAGGACAAAGGCATCACTGGATGTATACAACTAATGGTACTTATCAAAATGATATTTCTAAAGATATCAATTCAGGAGAAGATGAAAAATTTTGTTAGCAATAGTATGGGCAAAGAGATCTGATAGTAATTTCAAAACCACAAGGAATTACATAATCATACCTCAGGGGAGGTCCATGTAGTTATCCTTAATTTCATATACCCAACTTTAGAAACATTATTGAGATAACCAGGACATAATACTAATCCTTTCTAAATTAAATCACTACAATACTAGTTTAGGTTGCCCCAGAATGAACATCTTCTTTCCTAAAATGAACATATTCTCCACTTAAACTTTCACCACTATCCTCCTTAATTTGAGCACATGAGTTCACAGACACATGGATACCAGCACTAATTTCCTCAATTCTCAAGAGTAAGCTGGTCATTTGCTTATGGTCAATGCTATCCTAATCTTTTGTGCCAAGATATATGTAGACATTCAATTCAAAACTGGAGGATTAAAAATATTTAGGATATAACTTCTAAGTTTCACATATTTATGCATAACGTTGCTATATATATATATAGTTCAAAATGTCAAAACCACCATCATTAGCATAAATGAAAATAGCATCTCAAAGCAACATATTTGGAAAAGGAAAAAGGGAAAAGCTAAAATTTATGAGGAATAAATAATCTTTCTGGGAGTGTAACAGAATAATGATTGCTAATCTGATAACAGTTAATGAAGAAGCAATATTTCACTAGTTTCAAAAGCATAAAAGCACCTCTTCACCTCCCCCTCCTTTTAACATGGACAACCAAAAACGTGCTGAGTATGAACTAGAGTGGTTACCTCACGAGAGACGAAAACATCAGGGAATCCAAAATCAATAAAAGCTTTATACGAATAGTAACTGCCAAAAGAAAATGGTAAACATCTCTCACTTTGTAGATAATTTTAACACAAAAAGAAAAGAAGGAAAAAGACAAAGGATAGAGAAAGAGGTGGAGAGTGACTCTCATATATTTGGTACATAATCATGCGTAAAGAACATGAGACATGCTAAGTCAGGGAACAGCACATAGCACATAGACAAGTACTGGATGTTATCTTATGCAAATTATCTAAGTCAGACCAATTATTTTTCAGTCTGCAGAAAGATTAAAAATGCTCCCCTATTCTCATTCACATACAAATTAAACCAAAATTGTCTCTTCTTTCTAGAAAATTCTATTATAGACCAGGTACATGTTCCCCCCACCCATGGACCTATTAGTCAGTAGTAAGTCACATCACCCATTTGATTGTTCTTTTCTCCAATATGGGAACATAATCAACAATAGGGGGTGATGTTGCTTAGTACAGGCCCAGACATCTATGGGTGGGGACATGAACCAGGTCCATAATAGAATTTTTCATTCTTTTTTCCTTTTCACAATTAAAAAATAAAATGTAAAAGAATGCATATAGCTTTACATATTTCTATTTCTGTCTCAAATTATTCCATCACGTAAATAAACAATGATTGACAATATTTAGGTACGGATGTCAAGTTTTGCCTGATTCACATTTGCCTCACAATCAGGAAAAGAAGCATGAAGATGCTTCTAGAGAGCCTTAACTAAATGTTTATTGGAGGTCATCAAGCAAAATAATTTGTCAAAAATTCCAACAACTGAAAGAACGCATTTTTACACCATAGAAGTCCTTTTTTCTTCTATTTTAAAGTAGAGAACAATACTACAGAATAAACTGTAAGTCCTCTGATCATTTGGAAAATTAAACTTCGTTGTCCTTGTTCCGGGAAAGAGAAAGGGAGAAAAGAACTCGTAAGTATGCCAAATCTTCTAAAAGTAATCCAGAGAAAAAGATTATTGCTTTTTCCGAGGAAGATATTTGTCGAAAACTAAAATCTTGAGAATACATATTGTATTAAAAAAAATTATATAAAAAAAAAAAACATTTGCAACAAAGAATCGAGTCTTTCCTTTTATAGTTCAAAATATATATATATATATATATATCACCAAACAAGGCACAACTCTCAGATTGTGCAAACTCATGCAACAGGTGGAGAAAATGAACTTTCTAGTATACTGAGTAACAAAAGTTGAAAATATGAATAATAATATTTATTCTTCAACCAAATAAAATTAAAGTTCCAAGTTCGAAAGACCAAGCACAAAAGATCGAATGCAAACCTGCTATACTTGAGTGACCCAAGTTAAGCTTGGTAAATCCAAAATGCAAGAACGATTGCAATTGCAAGTCAATTTACACAGGTAAGGAAATTGAGGGGCTTACCTATCTGACGTTACAAGAATAATAGGGATACATCTCTCATTCACGCACAAAGCTATTATGCGCCATATAAGACTGTCATGGTACATTGATCCATTGACTGATGTATCATCTGTTAAAATTGCATGCTTGAGAACATCTATGTTGTTGATCACCAGCTTTGGCTACTCTTCCAATAAATAGAAACCAGACAAAAAAATGAGAAACAATGAAAGTTCAGGTATTACCATCGAAAAATAAGTAATACAAAACTATAAACAACTAAATTTAGATCACAAGTCACAATTCTTCCGGTTTCAGTGGTAGCAAAAACATTCTCATATTTCATTGAATTTACTCTCTATGTTCTTTGATGCTGCTAAAACCTAAATATTACAAAACAAATAATTCAATAAAACAGAATATGGAAAACAAACACTTTGAACCTAATGTACCTGAAAATAGTCAATTTCTGCTGCTGAAGATAATAATTCCAACAATAAGCAAGGCCAATCCGTGGCTGCATTGGCTAATGACCTGGAAAATCCACCTGTCTTATTCAATTCCTTTATAGCATTTGCTCTCCAACCCTGCTGCATTTCTATCACCTCCTTAGCCAACTTTAAAGCAGACATAGCTTCCTTATAGTAAGGATCCTCTTCTACTCTCAAATCCCTCTCTAAACTCTCTTCGGGTTTTAATCGAGCAGATAATCTGGAAACAGCCATATCCCACAATTTTACTGCATTAGATGAAACAACAGCTGCAGACGTCCTGCCTCTTCTTTTTATAGAATCACCCTTTTTAACTAAATTCCTTTTTGAACAAATGCCCAAACTCTCTGCACTTTTTCCGAGAATCCTTTGAATGGCAGTTGTGGGACTGTGCAATTTGTTTAGAGTAGTGAATATTTGCTGTGAGCTAATTGTTCCTAGTTTTATTCCTCTCTTAACCATGAACTCAAGGCTGTGCTCAATCTGAGAGCTAAGAGTTAAAAGAGGTGGCTGAGGGCAATTGGACCATGAACCCCAGGGAAATGAGAAACCATCTTTTGGGTGGCTACCCTTGATATTCTCAGCGAAATCCACATAGGCTGTTATATGAGGTCCCGCGTTCCATTTATCAAGCAATCCTGAAACGAAAAGGTAAATATATTAGCTTCTTATACACTATATAGCTACCCATTAGGTGCCCCATCGAACTCTTGAATTTGAACATACGTTCAACGATAAGGGTAGTTTTGCCGACGCCCCGTGGCCCATGAAGAATGAGGGGCTGAGGAACACGGTGGTGCTGTGCGTGATTGTTTAAAACGGTTTCGAGAAGGGGTCTCGGAATGATTTTCCATGCCTTGTGCACCATTTGAGTGTAAATTAATCAAATTTCAACTGTATTTAGCAAGAGCTTTGAAGCTAGGAGCCAAAATTCCCTCCTTCCCAGCACTTGACTAGCAACAAAACTTTGCTTTGCTTGTACCATTTGCAGCTTTTGATTCCTCCACCATTGATGAGTAAGTGAGGAACTGAAAGAAAATTATTAGAAAAGAGGCGGAGAGAGCAGCTTCTCAAGGAAGAGAAAATTTAGCAAATACGAAGTCTAATTCTACTTTGCCCCTTAATGTTTGGGAACTGTCAAAAGGAGTACTTATTTTGCCCCTTTTGGTATTTTATTGGTCCCATTCTTTGGAATCAATAGGTAAAATTCCTTGCTCACGGGAGGTTTCCATTCTTTTAATGTTAATAACGGAGTATAAAATTGTAACTTTAGTCAAAATCAAGGGAAAATGGCGAAGGTCCCTGAAATATTTATATTTATGCAAAATAGTCTTTAAAGTTTATTTCCTAATATATATCCACGATTTTAGTTTTAAGTTTAACTAATAGTTCTTGATTTATTAAGGTCCATCGTAAATGGGGTCACACCCATAGTGACGCGACGGCGTCCTAACAATCTACTTGAACCAATAATATAAGTCGCGGGACCATTGGAGTTCCTCTCTCACATAATCTTAGATATTAAGAGATTTTCTCAAAAAACAGTCTTTGTTTCTCAAGAAATTTTTCTATGTCATGGATAGTACCCTTTGAGAAAAATAATTACCCTCGCTATTAAAATTTTTCTTACGCAAATTGTTTTTTTATTTTATCTATTAATATGAAAAGACCAAGCTTCATTCTACAATTTCCATATGAGTAACAAGTGGCATTAGAAGTTCGAAAACATCATGGTTGAAAGTTTCAAAGAAGGAATTTCGGGTTCAAATTGAAGGTTTCGAGGAGTTTACAATACTTTCAAAACACATTAAAGTCCTAAGAAGCTCAACAGAATCAAACTAGAAGCTCTCATAACGAAAGAAGCAATGAAGAGAAGAAAATATAGTCTACTGGCGACGGTAGGCTCCCACCCTACCACCTGGTAGCTCTCGGTCTATATGGAGAAATGAACAAGCTGAGTGGCCGGACTCAGCAACCTTCTCGACCGGGTCCAGTCAACAACTCACAATTTAGTCCAGTTACTTTTTGGGTTAATTTTTAGTTTCTTTATTTTCAAGTTTTGTAATTAACTTTATTGAATGTTAATTAGGTCTTTTAAATACTAATTAAGTTTAGGAGAGGAGTTAGGGTTCTCCAATAAATATCACATTATGCCTCATTTGTAATTAGCTAATGAATTATGGTGATATGATAATTGAGAGAGGCTTCTTTAGGGTTCTTGAGTTTTCAAGCATCTTCTTCATTTCTATATAGGGTTAGGACATCCTTAGTTAGATTTTATTTGAATCACTTAAGTTGGGATGATCTAAGGGTTTTTACAATTGATCACAATTCCTTTTCTATAATATTTATAATCTTGTATTTATCTTAGACTAGGTCTTCTCTATAGAGCCCAATTGGGCAGTGGATAATCAGCTCCATTGTTTGGTTGGTATATAGAGAAAATATTACTCATCACAATAATAAATTCTTAGATTGGGATGAGCTAAGGGTGCTTGATTGCAGTGATAATCAAGTCCTTCTTTAGGGCAAATGTCCTTGGGATGATGAATTGAAGATTTTATCAATTGAAGGTCCAATTCCTATCACTATCCATTAGAAATAGACAATACAATTTTTGCACAAACATAGGATATAACAACAAATATAAGGAGAAAGATAATTCTCCTCTAGTTATTTTCATCCTATATGACCAATGAAAACAAGGAAAGAAGAGAGATAAATAAACACTTATGTTTCTTTCTTAAAAGGTGGTGCTTTACTAAAACAGATATATCACATATAGAAAGTAGTAAACTACCATAAAACTGCTGGAGAGATTTTTCAATATTCTAAAGGGTATAACCAAAAACTGAAAAATCATAATTCTAATGCATTCACATAGTTCTATCGTTTATGATCAAATAGCATTCTTATGGTTGTATATCTCTTAAGAGTTGTATCATTTCACAAGCAGATATCTATTTGGGTATTTATGTAACCTAAACTATAGAACCTCCTAAAAACTATAAATAGGATCATTTGGTGGTTTTTGCTGCAAAAGAAAATACTAAATACTTTAGAAAAGTTTCTACCCTTTGTATCTTTGTCAAAGGAGTTGGGATACATAGTATAGTGTTATTCCAACTAGATCTTCATTTTATCCCAAAGGATATTTGTCCTTGTTATTGCACTTTGTAGGGAACAAATATAGCCTTAAAAAAAGTGATTCTATTCACGATTTGAAGACTACTTTATTTACCTTTGTCACTTTTCGGTTATGTAAATGAAAAGTAACCATTATTGTCTTCTTACTTATTATTTCTACAAATTATACAAACACAAACTCTAGCAAAAAACTATCCTAGTGAAAATAAAGAAAACCTATTCTAGAAAGCGAGGAAAGGTTGTCGTCTTCGCCTTCATCTTCATCTTCATGGTGTAATACACCCAACCCCTCCACTAAGTTAACTGCAGCTGAGTAGGGTACTAGCGTGCCTCTTGGCACTAAACTACAAATCCTAAAACTCAAACAAAACCTGGGCCAACACTTAGAAGTATATACATATAATACACAACGGGAAAAAAATAAGTAAACTGAATACTGAAAGAACGCTCTTTACATAAAGTTCAAGGACGCTTCTTATGATATTTCTAATATAGGAAGAAAATACTTCACAAAACCAAATCTACACGAAGAAAAACATTACAAACAGTTCGAGCATAAGGAGAAAAAAAGAGCAAAACAAAACAAATACAAATGTCCTTTCGAAAATGACCCGATCTCAAAACTCCATGCATACTACTTCAATGGCTTACTGCACCACTGTTCGTCTTGAGTCAACTGGGAAACAAACATGATATGGAAATACGTGAGTGCAAATGCTCAGTGATTCCACGTGTGTGTGTGCTTTAGTGATATCCTTAAAAATAATGATGTAGTTTTACAAAACAGTTCATGCAATGTTACAAGAAAACATGTTTCCCTAGTTGTTTTAAAGGTAACGACACTTGAACCTATGTGAGGGGTTCGAACGCCACTAGAAAGTTTGAGCGAATCAAGACACATCAGTGTGGCTTCCACACTCGAATTCAAAAGAACATGTAATGCAAAAGTCGGGCTCCATGGACAGAGTCCGGAACCCATAATGAGGTCTCCGGAATAAGTTCTGGCATCTCGTAGTCAGTACCATCCAAACATCTTACGAGCGCTGGATTCCATAACCACCGCATTCTCCATTTAACATAAAACCAGGCTACATATCCTGGAGCACCTACCAGTTCCGTCTTGAGACCAGCCTTAATTTCCAGTCCATCCTGACTCTCCACAAGATAGCCGTCCCATTGCAGAACATGATGCGATGTTTGACGTAATATTTATTAGGCCAAACCTTCCATGGTATTATACCTCTCTCAAGTGGATACATCTAGTCTGAAACCGTTCACGTCATCGGAAGAGGCCCTAGTACGAGGGACTAGCTACATACAATGCAATCCTCTGACGTTTTCGAACACATGATCATATCCAAAATTTTATGCTTGATCGGAATGGGGTTTCCATATATATATATATATATATATATTTACAAACCAAAAGGCCACTTGCTCGGTCGTCCAAACAAATTCAAGTCATAAACATTTTAGAATAGCAAAATTCCCATCCGCCAGTCAAATCATGTTTATGCAGATTTTACAAATATGCCAGGTCTATATTCATGTATGTTAAACCATGCAACTCTTCAATACTAGAGTGTTTCCAACTACAAACATTCCCAAAAAACCTGTGTGCGATATAATTCTTTTCACAACAATAATAACTCTTTTCCAAACAATAATAATTTGTTTTTTAAAAGAAAAACACCTATGCAGAGCATCGCTCCTAAGCATTTTTAAGGAACAAGTAACACGTTATGGAGAACATCTCCAATTAAAAAAACCAGGTTGATTCGAAAAAAAAAACGGATCGTCCAAAAACCATAGCACCCAACCGAGTAGCCCATGGCACCAAGTGTCGAGAACAACCTGAGTCGAGGGACCCTTGCCAAGCTCGTACTGCTGGGTCGCCTGGGCTTGGTTCCCTGTTTGTGCCTGGTCGTGGCAGAGAAAACTGGCAAAATTCCCTTCCCATGTTGCCGGTTACTGTTATTGGTGCCAGGTTGTGCATGTGGCTAGGGCCAACAAGAGCTTAGCATGCTGTGCCCAGTGCCCATCAACTCAGTTGTTCTCGAGTAAACCCTTGTTAAGGTTTTGCTCAATTTTCCAAATTCGATTTTGTAAATTCCACCATTATGTACTCTATTTTTGTGGATCATCCACCAAGAAACATAAAAAGAAAAAACTATTGCAACGTATTTATAACTCATAGAGGTTTACGTAGATCCTATAAAAACAATAAATTGCATAAAATAAAATATATACAATTGCCTATGCCTCTGCATAGGAGGCATACATCGAATATACTCTCAAAGCTGTAATGGAAAAATACAGTTTATATGAAAATCCATAAAACATGCATATTATAAAAAACACACAAAAGATACAATATGTTTTATTGTTTTTAAAGATGCACCCTAAATAAACTTCTAAGCTATCAGACTGCTCTAATAGCACATATTTTTTAACAACCAATTAGAATTTATCAAAAAAATAATTAATTTTTTTAATTTTTCATTGGATAGTGTATCATTAATCGGTTATTTATTGACGAGTTTCGAAAAAAATTTACCGATTGATTATTGGTTCGAAATTGGTAGACCATCTAATAGCCTGTATTAGATCCGACAATAAGTAACTTATCGGATACTCATACCATTGATATTCCTCATATAAGTGGTTGAAAATAATGAATTAGCAATTTTTCCTTGTTTAGGTTTACATTTGGCTCCGAGTGATCAAAATAAGATCGATTATTTGGAGATTTACTATTTAAATCCACACACAAGTGAGATAAAAGACTTGATTGGTATGTTTCTATATTTTGAAGGATTTTTTAAGAGAATTTTACAATTCAAACTCCTTGATTGACACATTTACATATTTTGAGGGACTAATTTGAAATTTATCAAACAATATTTTAGACCAAAAATATAAATAAAAAAAATAGCTACGAGACTAAAATGAGTAGATAAAATATATAAAACCAAAAGTACAAAGTATAAATAATTGTTAGATTAAATAAATAAAATAAAAGATATAAGACCACATAGATTGAACAAATAGTTATAGGACTAAATTTGTTAATTATTCAAAATTATAAAAGATGAATATTATAACAAAGTCAATCAAAAAACCCTCCTTAAACCCCTCCCTCCTACAACCCTATTACTCTGTCCCCTTCTACAAGCAGAATAATTCTCTCCATTCGCCCGGCTTCCATATCCATCCCCAATCACCAAATTGTTTTCTTTTGCCGCATAAATCAATCAAACCGATCGGTGATTACAAGCATGGATAGTTTTTCACCAAGAAATTCTCCAGACAAGAACGAAAATATTCGTCAATACAATCCTTATAAAGACTTGTCACTATACGGTAATAGGCCAATTCAAGCTCTTTATAATCTCCCTACATCCCCTGAATTCCTCTTCCATGAAGAATCACTCGAAAAGCACCGATCGTGAAGTGAGAATCTCCAGTACTTTACCGGATCAGCTTATTTAATTGGAGCCATCATTGGCAGAATTACCGGCGGATATTCCGGGATTAAAGCGGCTGAGGTCGGGGAATCTTTGAAACTGCAGCTAAATAGGGTTCTGAACTCTGGCGGCCATACTGGGAGGAAGTACGGGAACAGTTCGGGTTGTGTGGGTTTGATTTTCACTGGACTTGAGAGTTTGACTATGTATATGAGCGGAGGTAAACATAATGCTCTGAACTCTGTTTTGGCTGGGCTTGGCACTGGGACACTTTACCGGCCTGCTTCCGAACCCAGATCGGCTGCTATAGCGGGGGCAATCGGAGGAATGACTGCCGGCGCCGCAGTTGTTGGTAAGAATCTGATGAAACAATATGTGCCCTTATGATCACTGATTATTGAACGGTAGGCCACAACTGTTAAACATAGTATGTGATATATATATATATATATAAAAGAAACATAAATATAAAACAATAATACCAAACTAACAGTAAGGAAATAGAAATCAAACCCGAGTCTTGAATAAACTTCAATTTCCTTAAAACATATTCGTTCTCTCTACCGGAAGTGCAAGAGATGTGTTAGAACGTCTGTTTTCCAAGATAAAACGGGCTTCGGAAAATCAGTTTAGCACTTGAAGCTGTTTTCCCTTCGAACTTGAACAAATTGATGATGAACAAGAAAAAGATATATGTATGCAGGTTATGAGAGAATGCTAGAGAATTGCAAAGAAAATTTCTTCTTTTTTTTTTCTGCTGTGGAAACAGCAGTATTTATAGATGGAAAACTCTTCAACTGTACTTTGAATTAGTTCTGTACACTGAATGCACCCTTCAGCTGTTACATTGAATTAGTACTATACACTGAATTCACCCTTCAACTGTTTCATTGAATTAGTTTTATACACTGAATTCATCCTTCAGCTATTACATTGAATTAATTCTGTACACTGAATTTAGCTATACATAATTAATTTTATATTTCAGTATCCATGAGTATGGTTGTACATTGAACTCAATAGAAATGAATGTGGTTGTTCATCGAATTCAACAGCCATTGAATCCAGATAAAAGAAGAATTTGGCACATAATTTGGTAAAACCATGGGTCTGATAAGGCCTCCTGTTCTTTTCCAATAGGGGATTCAAATCCCTTACTTGCCAACATTTTCCTCTTTAATATTTTTTTTCATTCACTTCCTTTTTTCCAAATATTTTCCAACAATCCCCCACATGAATGATAAAAAAAACTGTTTTGACTCGTAGTTTATGTTCATCAACTGACTTATGCATAGGAAAAGTAGGTATTCGCCTTTAAACTTTTCCCTTGTAACATATGATACTTTACTCGCTGTCCAGTAGACATGATGTCCTTGAACTGTCCTGCTTTCTTATGTAAAGAGTCCACATATTTTACACATAAACCATTTATTGTTCAGTTCTCATTGTTTTGTTCATTTTGTCCATGAACACGTCCTGGTTCTGCAAGAGTTTCTAAAGAATTGAGTCTAGGAAATTCTCCTTCAAAGTGGCCCCACTTTTCTCTCACATAGGTGATTTCTTAAATATATATATATACATATATAATCATTAAAGCAACATAATGCTAACCTTAACTGTTCCATCACTGTTATTATGACATGAATAAGCTGAGGTTTCCCCCACAGTGACACTCTAAGTCTTACAATTAGGTTGTCCCTTTGAACCTAGATCTTGGGATCTCCAGTCAACTAGGTAGGGTTTTCCTTCATAAAACTTTATCCTTCATAGGCTTTTAATCCTATTTCTTTTGTCAGTCTTTCAACCACCTCTCTATTTAACCCTTTGGTTAATGGATCCGCATTGTTTTCTTTTGACTTTACATAATCAATCGAAATAATACCTGACGAGAGAAGTTGTCTAATAGTGTTATGTCTGCGACGAATATGTCTAGACTTACCGTTGTAAATGGCATTATGTGCTCTCCCTATTGCTGATTGGCTATCACAATAAATGCAGATAGGGGGCACAGGTTTTTCCCACTTAGGAATATCCTCCAGGAAATGGCGTAACCATTCAACCTCTTCCCCACACTTATCTAATGCAATGAATTCAGATTCCATGGTGGATCTGGCAATCACTGTTTGTTTTGAGGATTTCCATGATATAGCTGCACTGGTGGATTTGGAATCCTTTATATATGATATCCAGTTAGCATTTGTGTAACCTTCTAATACAGTTGGATATCTGGTATAGTGCAGCCCATAATTCCTTGTATACCGGAGGTATCTCTATACTCTTATTATTGCTATCCAATGTTCTGCACTAGGATTACTCGTATATCCACTCAATTTGCTTACTACATAAGCAATATCTAGTCTAGTGCAACTCATTGGATACATTAAACTTCCAATTATCCTTGCATATTAAACTTGAGAAACACATTCTCCCCGATTCTTGGATAAATGAAGACTAGTATCTAATGGCGTTCTACATAATGAGTCTGGCTTAAAACTAATCTATCTGTTGTTCTTATATTTTAATACCTAAAATCACATCAGCAAGTCCCATATCTTTCATGTCAAATTTTGAATTCAACATGTTTTTAGTAGATTTGACAATTTTGTCATTACTACCAACAATGAGTATGTCATCTACATAGAGACATAAAATGACGTATTCATTTTCCGTCTCTTTGATATAAGCACACTTATCACACTCATTAATCTTAAATCCACTAGAAATCATTGCGTGGTCAAAGTTCTCATGCCACTTTTTCAGCGCTTGTTTCAAACCATACAATGATTTAACCAGCTTACAAACTTTCTTTTCAGTACTTGGAGATTTAAAACCCTCGGGTTGCTCCATATAAATTTCTTCATCTAATTCCTCATTCAAGAAAGTTGTTTTAACATTCATCTGATGTACATTTAGATTTCTTAAGGATGCAATAGCAAGTATCATCCTTATTGAATTTATTCTCGTCACGAGAGAATAAGTATCAAAGTAATCTAAGACTTCTTTCTGTCTATATCCTTTAATGACAAGCCTGGCTTTATACTTATCAATGGAGCCATCTGGTTTTATTTTCCTTTTAAAAATCCACTTAGACCCTAAGGTCTTACATCCATGTGGGAGATCCACTAACTCCCAAGTATGATTCTGCAGAATAGAATCAACTTCGCTTTTTATGGCTTCTTTCCATAGATGTCCTTCTGAAGAAGTCACTGCTTCATCATAAGTTAAAGGCTCTTTTTCTAACAAATAAGTCTCAAAATCATCTCCAAAAGTTTTTACTATTCTTGGTCGTTTGCTACGCCTTACTTCAACTTCTTGAACTTTCGTTGGATCTTGAAATTCTTCATTAACTCGTTTTAATGAACTAGATCCACTCATGGATTTGCAAGGAAATACATTTTCCAAGAAAGATGCATTTCTCGATTCCATAACCATGTTTTTATGTATATCCGAAATTTTCGAATCATGCACAAGAAATCGATATGCAATACTATTATGTGCATACCCTATGAAGATACAATCCACTGTTTTTGGACCTATCTTTATTACCTTAGGTACTAGTACAGCCACCTTTGCAAGACACCCTCACACTCGCAAGTGTTTATAGGATGGTTTCTTTCCGCTCCATAATTCATAAGGAGTTTTATCTTGTTTCTTGCATTGTATCCTATTCAAAATATAATTACTAGATAGGATAGCTTCACCCCACATGTTTGATGGTAACCTTGAACTTATCAACATCGCATTCATCATTTCTTTTAATATGCGATTCTTACAAGCTACTCCATTAGATTGAGGAGAATACGGTGCAGTTACTTTATGAACAATTCCATGTTGTACACAGAAGTCACCAATTGGTGCCTCATACTCTCCACCTCTATCACTCCTTAATCTTTTAATCTTTTTTCTCAGTTGATTTTCAACTTCATTCTTATAAATGATAAACTTTGCTAAAGCCTCATCTTTACTTTTTAGTAAATACACATAGCAAAATTTTGTACTATCATCAATAAAGGTTATAAAATATTTATTACCTCCATGTGTTTGAACATATTTCAAATCACATACATTACTATGAATTAGTTCTAGTGGTTCAGTGCTTCTTTCAATTTTGTGGAAAGATGTTCTTAAACAACCCATCGGTTGCATACCCTTTTCCTAAATACATTCTAGACTTAGTTAAAATAACTTTGTCAGATTCAATCACAATTCGGAATCCATGTTTGTTCAACAAAGAACCAGACATAAGATTCTTACGAACTTCTAGCACATACAACACATTTTTAAGTATTAAGACTTTGCCCGAAGTCATCTTTAACAACACCTTTCCTTGACCTTCAATAGCAGCTGAAGCAGAATTACTCATGTAAATCCTTTCCCCTTGAACTGGCTCAAAAGTTGAAAACAGGTCTCTGTTAGTACAAACATGTCTGGTGGCACCGGTGTCAAACCACCATTCTTTCGGGTTGGAATCAACCATGTTTACTTCAGAAACCACTGCAACTAAATTCAAGTCATTCACTTCTTTAGTAATGTAATCAACCATATTTACTTCATGATGTTTCTTAGAAGAACGACAATCAGAAGACCTGTGACTTAATTTGCCACAGTTAAAGCATTTCCCTTTAAATTTTTGTTTTGGTTTGGAAATACCACCGGATGCACCGATCTTGCCCTTAGTTTTGTGATTGTTGAACTTAGTTTTATTTTTCAAATTTTTTCCATGTTCAATAATATTAACCTTTGGATTTTGAAGAACTCATCATTTTATGATCGGCATTTCTGTTGTCTTCTTCAATATGAAGTCTAACAATAAGACCTTCCAAAGACATTTCCTTCCGTTTGTGCTTGAGATAGTTCTTAAAATCTTTCCAACTAGGGGGTAGCTTTTCTATCACCGCAGCCACTTGGAATGCTTCACTTAAAATCATTCCTTCTGCAAGTATTTCATGCAAAATAATCTGCAATTCTTGCACTTAACTTATTACAGTTTTAGAATCAACCATTATATAATCAAGAAACTGTCAACAAATTTATTTGTGCCAGCATCCTCAGTTTTATATTTCCGGTCTAATGATTCCCATAGAGCTTTAGCAGTTTTATATGCACAATACACAGTATATAATGAATTACTTAATGTATTCAAAATATAATTACGACAAAAAATTAGAATGATTCCATGAATCAATAGCAGTTGTCGTTTGTGCATCGTCAATATCCTCTGCCACCACAGGAGCTACCTCTGTCAAGAATTTTGCCAAATTCAAAGTAGTCAAGTAGAAAAGCATTTTCTGTTGCCATCTTTTAAAATTACAACCAGTAAATTTTTCTGGTTTTTCCAATTGACTGGCCGGAATTGTTGGCAGAGCAGCAACAGCAATAATCGAGACATTTCCCGAACCAGAAGTAGTACTATTCACATTAACAGTGTCTATTCTGGTTGCCATTTCAGCAGGAATAGAAAAGAAAATATATTTTAAGATTGTAGGCCACAACTGTTAAACACAGTGTGTGATATATATATATATATAAAAGAAATAGAAATATAAAACAATAATACCAAACTAATAGTAAGGAAATAGAAATCAAACCCGAGTCTTGAATAAACTTCAATTTCCTTAAAATAGATTCGTTCTCTCTACTGGAAGTGCAAGAGATGTGTTAGAACGTCTGTTTCCCAAGATAAAACGGGCTTTGGGCTTCGGAAAATCAGTTTAGCACTTGAAGTTGTTTTCCCTTCGAACTTGAACAAATTGATGATGAACAAGAAAAAGATATATGTATGCAGGTTATGAGAGAATGCTAGAGAATTACAAAGAAAATTTCTTCTTTTTTTTTTTTTCTGCTGTGGAAACAGCAGTATTTATAGATGGAAAACTCTTCAACTGTACATTGAATTAGTTCTGTACACTGAATTCACCCTTCAGCTGTTACATTGAATTAGCACTATACACTGAATTCACCCTTCAGCTGTTTCATTGAATTAGTTCTATACACTGAATTTATCATTCAGCTATTACATTGAATTAATTCTGTACACTGAATTTAGCTATACAAAATTAAATTTTATATTTCAGTATCCATGAGTATGCCTGTTCATCGAATTCAACAGCCATTGAATCCAGATAAAAGAAAATTTTGGCACATAATTTGGTAAAACCATGGATCTGATAAGACTCCCTGTTCTTTTCCAATGTGGGATTCAAATCTCTTACTCGTCAACCTTTTCCTCTTTAATATTTTTTTTTTTCATTCACTTACTTTTTTTCCAAATATTTTCCAACATGAACTTCGTCGGATTTCCCTTGTAATTTGAAGAAGCAATCTATTGATTTTGTTAAAAAGAAATTTCTTTAATCAATCAGTATATAGCTTTGGCCTTTACTTCGGAAAACTTGTGATTTTTTTTTGTTTTTACATACGCACTAAATTACGTGTACAAGTGTCACAAATCACAACGGCTCCCTCCCTCGTTGCATGAATGCATGAGTAAAATTGGAGCCCCAGACAGCCACCCGAAAAGATTTCTCAGATTATGTGTAAATTTCTAAAAATTTTCATCATTTTTTTAACTCAAATTAAAAATCACAATTTTTTTTTGGAAAATTGATTTTGATTTTTTTTTTTTTAAAAATTAATTTTTTTTCCTTTACTTTCCCCAGAGTTAAATATTTTGTAAGAGCATATTGTGTCATAGTTGTATAAATTAGCTTATGACATCACAACCTTTTATTCTAAAAAATTATTAAAAGTTTTTAAATATTGTAAAACGTTACAAATAAAAATAAGTTATATCACAAAATTGCAATAATTAATTTTAAATAAATCTTAAAGGAATTTTAGTGTAAGAAGAAGACGTAGTAAAAGAGAAATTTTATAAATTGTAAATTGTTTTTAAAAAAAATAAGATATTTAAAAAATTTTAAAAATTAAAAAATCTTCTCTCTCTCTCACCTCTTTTTTCTTTTCTTTCTTTAGGTTACTAATGGATATTTGGAAAGAAAAAATTGATATCTTTTTTTCTTTAGGTTACTAATGGATATTTGGAAAGAAAAAATTGATAGACATTCAAAGAAACTTTTGATGGATTCTTAATGATAACTTAAAAAAGAAAATTTAAAGAGTGTTTTATACAAAATTAGTGAAAACATTTAATGATATTCCATTAATTTTATTTTAAATTGTTATTATGACATAAAAATCGGAAGGGTAGTGAAAATAATTCATATAACCCTTAAAACGAATTGAATAACACCACAATTGAATATTTAATTATTATATAAAGTAGTTTATGAAGTGAATTGTAAATAGTTTCATACTTGGTGTGTTTTTTATATTAAAAAACTTTTAATTATTCTAATTAAATCTTAAGAGGTGTTTAAATGTTACAATTAATAGTAAAGCACTTTCTTGGACTCAACAAAAAAAAAGAATTTTTACAGTGAATGAAAATATAAATACACTTTTTTTTTGGGAGGGGACTGAGTAAAAATATAAATACACCATCCAAGATTGTTACTAGTAACTTGACTACTAAATAGTATATTTGGAGATATACTCTACGGTTCCGACTTTTTTGGATGCAAGATCTGGATAAGTTATAGCAAAATTGAAATTCAATGCAAATTTCTACCAAGGTCCTAATCTTCTAAAAAATAATTTAACTTCTACCTAATTCAGGACAAAAGACACTCCATCCTAATACATAAAATACAATATCACTTCTAAAAGATGCGCCCAAATTGTAAATGTCAAAGGCGAAAGGAAAAAAGTACCTTTTGAACAGCTTATATATCTAACATACTCTCACTACAACTCTATTCATATATTATTTTTATTAATAAATCTTATAAAACAAACTATAAACCCCAAAATTCTAATAAATAAACTCTAAGGAAATGTTATGCATAGAGATGGCAAGAAAATTTATTGTAAAAGAAAATGTTAGAAAATATTAATAACTCAATAATAGAAGCACTCTTACTGGGTCAAAGATTTTAAATTTATCCGGTCCGGAGTACAAAAAAAAAAAAAAAGAAAAGAAGAAAAAATCTGGTTCAGAATGCTTGCAGAGCCATAAATTTGCAGGACCACTGAAATGGTGGACTAAAAGGCAGGAGGAAGCCTCTTGAAGCTCTGGCAAAAGGATCAACAACTCTCTATTCAGGCATGTACAGAACAGTATCATTATATTAGGCAGCAAAATAAAACACTTGGTCTATTTCAGGAAATGAAGAAATCAAGAAAGAGTAAAACAGTTAAAATGGAAATGGGAGGAAAAAAGAAAATTATGAGACTTCTATAGAAGTTTCCCAAAAATGGCTTCAATGAGAGAGATCATAACTGAGGTGTTCTAAGGAATTTTATCTGATGAAGTTTAAATGTGGCTCAACATCTGAATCAAACTCCGCTTCATATATATGATAAACATGATTATTGTGCAAATTTGAACTTCCAGAAATCTCCAATCAATAGTCATCCAACCACATTTACCATCAGCCACCTGCAAACAAGAATCAACAAAGCCCTATTTGGTTATACCTCTTTACCCATTGCTTAAAAAGAAAATGGGGAAGAGCGTCTTTTCTTACTCCATCCCTTTAAATTCAGATTTTCGTTTACTTTCTGGCAAAAAAAAGTAGCAACAGTTTTGGATAGACAGATATTTTAATTCTTTCGTTCTTTCTAACCTACTTTATATTGTCTGGTTATGACCTCATAAAATGTCAGTATTTGATAAGCTAAATACAATATATAAGTCATAGTTATGGCTAGGAAATCATGCAAAGTTATATTACGTTTTGAGAAATTAATTCAAGAGATAAAAGTGTACCGTATCATCTGGTGTCAATATTCTAGAAAAGTACAAATAATGGCATAACTTGCTCAAAGGAAGCCAACTCTCTCAAGCTTAAAATATCTCAGGTGTTCAATGTCTTGTGAAAAGCAACCTGTGATAGGCGAAGGATAATTACACGAATGAAGAGAAGCCTCAATTGGATTAAACAAAAGGAGAAAAATAACCAAAGTGTAAACAACCAACTATAGGGCAAAGCTTGTGTTCCATAGTCTCAATTCTATATGATTCCAGGAGAAAAGAAAACTTCCAAATAGAATAGGCATAATAGTGCAAAGCAATATCTTGGTGAACATTTTTCTTCACAAATCTACGATATGCAAATGTTCATGGTAAACGAGATCTAGGACTTGGTGACTACTGAACAATTGTATTATTCTGGCACGAAATTGTCAATGCACAAATGATGAAGGGGTGGTATCTCAAATTACTTGTACATCAAGGGTTCTTACCTCCCTGCAGCCAAGTATTGAAATTCAATTGAGGGGTAAACAAAAAGGAAGATCAAGAAAAAGCCCAATAAAATACTATCAAAAAAATGGAAAAATTCATTATCGAGCATTATAAATACGTACAGAAGTAGATGTTTTTAACAGCTCCCTTATGGCCATTGTTGCATAGCAAGAAGCAGGGAGGGTAAAGCTTAGTTTCAGAGCTGTCTGAGTCTCCTGGTTATCAGATCTAGAACCATCTGAGATTTCAGTTTGTACAAATCCTGTTCTATCACTTCCTCCCTCATTATCTTTAGATGAATCTTTTAAGCTGCCTGGAAAGCTAACCGATTGTTCTTCATTATCAATTGCATCTTCATGACGTCCCTTCCCGTTTCCCAAGTTGGCTTGTTCTGCAGATCTTGACTTAACAATGACATCAAAATCTGTCTCAGCTAGAGGCACATTTCCATCTCTATAAGTGAGCATTTCCCTTCAGAAAGCAAAGTACAAAATTTACGAGGACTTTTCAGTATTTATATAGCAAGAACCAGAACCAAATATGTAAACGCAAAGCAAAAGAAATCCAGAGGTACCATTCAAAGTCCTTTAGCTTCTGAAATACTCGCCTATAACCACCAGTCATACTGGTTATTGAAAACTCCCTGGAAATTGTACATAGTTCAGTAAACAGCAGCCCTATCAATTCTAGAACTAATCAAAGTTAGACCTCAACAAAGTGAAAGAGGTAGTGCAAATCATATTGGAAAAGGCATATTCAATACATGAACTTCCTGGGTAGAATCAAGTTTTACTCTCTGTCCATAATTAATTCACTTGTTCTTCTTTTTCTTTGTTTTTCCATTTTTTTTTGGGGGGTTGGGGGGGGGGTGGGGGGGTTGAGGGAGGCGTGTTTCAAGATTTATCTGTCAATTTGTGAAATCAAGAAAGCATTTATAGCTCACTTTGCCCTTAGCTTTATTTCTGTACCAAACACTGCATGATTCTATTTTTTGTGACGCAGTTGAATATCTACCAGTCACTTACTTAATACTGTGAGCACTCTCTAGCAAGTTGATAGAATCCTGAAAATGAAAAACATTATGCTTAGAAGAGAGAACAAACTGAAACAATGGAAAAGGGATTCAAAGTTTTGCATATAAACAGGAGAAAAAATGGTTCTGAATATTATTCATCTTCTGAAATCAAACAAAATACTTCCAAAATATAGAAACAAAAATGAAGCCCATAACATCTTGATAATCGACCAGATCTCGCCAGATATTAAGTACCAATTTTATCATGAAGTTTTGGAACCTTAATGCCAATCTCATAACCAACAAGATAATATTTTATAATTGATAAAATCATCATCCACTGGGCAAACATGAGCTAAAAGGAGATATAAAGCTATAGTCTTCCCCAAATTAGAAAGGCAACCTTACTTTACAAATCTCTTAAACCATTTAACAAATTTCTTATCCACATAGGTTCCAACTTTTTCTCACATTGGTTGAATACTATCTAACCTTTCTCTACACTTTCATTGCCTTTTCAAAGATATTCCATCAAACGGACTTCAAAACTTGGAAACTCTATTTTAGCTGGTGACAGAGTGAATCCCTTTTCTCTTTTTCTCCTTTCTTTCTCCTTTCTTTCTTTTTCCCTTCTCTTTAACATTCTTTAAACTACTTCTGTTTGGATGTTTTTACAATTACTTCAATTATAGGGAGCATTCAGGTAGAAACTATTGAAGGCAAATGCTAATTTTATGCATTTACATAGTGCACCAGATATTCTACATGGTATCTCTAGAAAACCTCGTAGTAAAAATATAATCAAAAAGAACTAGCAGATCCAATACTGTATGAATACACTATTACACCTTGATTGAATCCAAGGAGATCATAATGCTTTCTTTTCCAAAAGCCAGATAAAAGAAAAAATGATTTTTCTGATGCTCTCTTCTTTATTCTTTTCCAACAAGGTCGTGGTATCAGCATGTTATCGCATATGCTCTCCTTCTGAGTGACATAAAACTGAAGAGATAGGCTTATTGGCACAGAAGAAGCAGACAAACTTACCGGATTCACTTTGACAAAAAACCAAAGCTCAATGTTACTAGCAACAAAATCACTGATGCATTCAGACAGGAACTTAAGATGTTGGAGGAGTCTATGCACTAGTGTCATCTCGCAGGCGTCATCTTTTATTTGGTTTGTGTCTTAACCCAATATGAATAATCCTACTTAAAAGTCCTATGTGTGGCTTAGGAGGAATTTTTGTTAAAGAATGAGAGGCCACTAGGAGATTTAAAGAATATGTTGTGACCCTCATGCTGATTAACTTAGAATTCATATAGTATGACTATTCTCTAGCAAACCTTCTGGCCGCCCTCTCAATTAATTTCGATAGAACCTCAATGTCAATTTGGCTTTTTCCTCTTTTCATCAAACAATCTCCTCAATTAAATTGGTCGCCAACCAGTGGAGATAATCGCTTTTGAGTATACACATCTTTCTATAAAGTATCTTTAGAGAAACATTGAAAACCTTTATTTACATCAAAAGTGAATCAAAATGAGTTCCAAGTGAATTCTTTCTTCAGAGAGGACAGATCATAAGCATGATGCTGTTAGTAATGATTACCTTACTGAAATTGCATGTTCAACTTTTCAGGAATCTCATAGTTACTTATCAAGGTCATACTTAATTAATATTGATTTTTCCTCAAAGAATATTGTTACTAATTTATCAGAAGTAATATGGCTATGAGAAGAATGAAAAAATAATGTCAAAAACCAAAGAGAGTATCTTCAAGGAATATATCTCAAGATTTTATATTCCATTTTCAGAAAGGTGGAGAAATCCAATGTGGTTAAATGCCTTACAACTTTTACAAGGGCTATGGTGAAATGTCATAAATTTCCACAAGAGTATTTCAAATATCAATGTCATGGCCTAGAAAATCTTTTAAGTTGTTTATAAGTTCTACACCCTCCTTACAAAATCTACTTGCAAGCACCAAATAAGCATTAACCCCTTCTTTGGAAATCACTTTAGAAGCACCAAGTATCTCTCAAGTAGTTTAGAAGTGATGCACTGCTCTTTCAGAAATCTACTTGCAAGCTCAAAACTAGCATGAACCTTGGCTTAGGATATCCACTTCCCAGTGCTAAGTATATCAAAATTTGTTCAGAAGGATCAAACCCGTCATGGGGTAATCTACTCTCAAGCACCAATTAAGCATGAAGGTTACAGTTCAGAAATGAACCTCAGCTTATGATATTTAATTCCCAGTGCTAAGTATATATAAGTTTGTTCTCGAATATAGAACCCATCATGCGGTAATCTACTCTCAAGCACCAACAGCATGAGGGTTACGGTTCAGAAATCAACGAAGAAAACATACCTTCTTTGCTAAGTCATGATAAACTTCTCCAATATCATTCTTTGGATAAATCACTCTAGACCTGCCATTTTAATGTGTCAAAAGAAACTGAAGTTTTCAGTAACAATCTGGCTAAGAATAAGAGTGATCAAGTCTTTTCCTTACCCTGGTAAAGGAAGGACTACATCATCAACATTATATGTTCCAGCACTTAAATCTTCTTCAGTTACAGCCTGTCGAGGGTTAGATGTTAATTTCTGAATCTTGAAGAAAGACGAATTTTACAACAAATTCATGAATTAGACAACAAATGAAATCAGCTGCCTCCAAAAAAAAAAAAAAAAAAAAGGTCTATCAATTCCTTGTCCATGGAATTCAAATAGAGACCAAACTATTTCCCTTTTGCAACAACACTGTATATGAAAAATGACAAAATTTACATACTCAAAGTAAACTTATACATTTGAAAAGTAACTCTAATTAAAACCATGCAAACACAACCAAAATTACTCTATTCCAATATACTTCCAAGCAGACTAATTTACGAAGTGCATTGAAGCAGCCCCTACCACTCTTGTAATCCAGCTTACTTCTTTACCAATGGAAAGAGATTCATTTGATCACACTGAGTTGTTCACCAGAGAAAATGTTTCTAGTACGATACTTGCTTACATGTAAATAACCACAGTTCTCAGTAAAAAAAAAAATATGACAAGGTTCAGAAGCATGAATTGAGAGCCTATTTGAGTCTCATGAAGAAAGTAGTTAAGTAGATGATTAGATAACCAGAAAACTTACCTTTACAAAAGAAATTGTTTCTTCAGGCATATCAGTTTCGGAGATTTCATCTAGATGATCAGGATTTTGTGTGTCATTGCTGCTACCATCTTCACGCTCAGAATAAGCAGTTCCTATTTCTTTTCCGGCACATTGTTCTTTCCAGTACACCAAATCTCCCAACACTACTTGGTCAACTCCTGAAACATTATCAAACCCTCAATACGGAGGGGGCTATTTTCCCACCATGGAACTGTAATACATATAATGAATCACAAGATTCACATAATAATCAGGAGAAACAACATACCATATTTTTCAATTCGCATACTAGCAGCATGGTTCCAGAGATAGCTTTGATAACTATGTACATACCTGCAAAATGGAAATGCAACATAAAAGTTAAAAAACCCAAGAATCTGCAACACAAATCATGCTTCAAATAAAACACAAATGGGACACCTTGTTCTAGTGCTCGAATAATCTTCTTTTTTCAGTTTGTTCGAATAAAATAGCGGGAAAATGACAAAACATAAAATAACTGTATTATTAAAAGAAATCAGTTTAGACCCACCAACATAATACTCTTTTTGGATGATTTTCTTCCAAACTTAAAAGTATATCAAAGAAAAACAAAGGGCAAAAAGTTTCGTATACACCTGAAAATTTCCGTTTTCTATGTTTTAGCCCTCAAACTTTAAACCTATCAATTTTAACACTAAAACTAAAAAAAACCCTCTAGTTCAGCACTTCCCTCCATTCTCTTAGTTAAATGATAACGAAGGCACATCGGGTGCGCTCCTCATGACCTTTTCAGGGTTATTTTTGGCAGAATGCAAATTAAAATGAATCATTGTTTTTGAGAGATCATTTTACAAAAATAAGCAACAAGGATTAATAAGTTATGGATGTATAGACGATAATGATATACTTGCAATTATATAAAACAGGGGAATGAAATTGTATTTTGGACGAACCCCAAGGAAGAAAATGCCCCCTGCCCCCACTGATGCAGACCAGAATCAGTGTTTAATTTATTATTATCTTAACATAAGGGTTAATACCAGAAAAGTACCTTGAACTTTGTCTATTATGTCAATTAAGTACCCAATCTTTGAAAATGATAATTAGAGAACAATTTTGCTTTTCCGGTAAAATAAATTGAACTATCGGAAATGAGTAATCTCTGTTATGCTCTAATAAAATTTGAAAAACTAATTTTACCCTTTAATGGGAGGGAAGCTGGTCAAAGTGGAGGAAGAAATATAATTAAAAACCTTTCTTCCCAAGACCATCAAAACCCCCAACTAACACCAAATTCCATCAGAAGAAAAAAATGGCTCGAGTCTCTTTCTCTTATTTCCCCAAACCCTCAAAAACCATATACCAAGGCTTCATCAAACCATTATTGTGACTTTAAAAAAACCTTCATTTGCTTGCAATCAACTGTACGGAGTAAGAGGTATAATAGGGATTAAAAAATTCCAACCACCAAAATTTGTGAAATTATCAAAAAGAAACTCCGGCAAAAAGTTAATATCAGAAGAGTACCTTGAACTTTGCCCATTGCCAGAGTATCTTTTTTACAATTTCATAAATTTTTTTAATTATATTTCTTCCCTCTATTTTGATGACCATCTTCCCTTCTATGGAAGGGTAAAACTAATCTTCTAAATTTTATTAGGGCATAACAAAAATTATTCATTTCCGATCAGTATCCCGTTCAATTCATTTACTAGAAAAGCAAAATTGTTCCCTAATTGTCATTTTCACAAATTAGGTACTTAAGTGACATAATGACAAAGTTCAGGGTACCTTTCTTTTGTATTAACCCTTAACATAATTAAGAATCCTAGTCTGGTTTAGTTTCTATATTAGTTATTTTCTTAAAGACAAGAATCCTTAATAGGTTAGGATACTAGGATTACTCTCTATATATTTCTCTTATTCAGCACTGTAAAGACAGCTTTATATCTTGGGCATCGATAAAACCAGCATGGAAATATAAAAGTTACGCGCGAAAAACTTCAAAAATTTTATTTTCCATCCATAGGCTTTCTCTCTCTAACCTATTTCTTTCTCACTTCTCTCTAAACCCTTTGAAAATTTTTTAAGGTAAACATGGATAATTTGGATAATTTTGAAGATTTTGTGCAAAAAAACAGCGATTTTGACGTAAAAATCGCACCAAAATGTGGGAAATTGAACTGTTGAGGAAAAAGCTGGGCCAGGTGCAAGAATGCCCTACTTGCACCCAGCCGAGCTACAAATTGTCCGCATCTGCGCTTGGCCGAGCTGCAGAACAGCCTGTTCTGTGCCAGCACCAGCTTTTGTCCTATTTTTCCCTTTTTTTTTTAAATCATAAATATTTTTTATGTTTTTATATTATTTGTTTTTAATATATTTTATACACTTTATATTGAACGAGAGATAAATCAAGATGGTTATGATTATCTAGAAACGGGAGAAAGTAGTCATGGAGAATTTCATCAAGACGAATACTATGATCCAGATATACAGGAAGGTATTCATGGAGAATTTCTTCCCTTCCAAAGATCAGAAAATAAGGAGATTGATTGGAGTTTGCCACCAATATTTGATAAATATCCTAATGATGATGTATATCGATCAAATAATTTCCTTTCTCCTGGTTCTCCATTGGTTAACAGTGAAAAGATTGCTGAAATTATCAATGGTGATAATTACATGCAAAACTTCAAAATGGTTGACAAAGTTCCCAGTCAAACTAGTTAAACTCTACATTCTGAATTTTTGGAAGTTAAAGGAACGATTTTTTTTACTTCAGATGAATGTCAAAAGGCAGAAACATCCTTTGAACAGTGGATTTCTTTATGCAAAATCAGTTTTGACACCTTACGGAGAAGTTCTTGGAGTAGCACAACAGAAACTTTGCTGCAAGGAGCTTGTTTTTCTAATCTAAGCCATTCTTTTAGATTGTTCTTGAAGTTGGAAGTCCTTATCTTTAGGAGAAAAAAAGGATGCAAGAGTTTAATTGGGCAGCAGGTTGATCGAGGAAAAAATTAAGCTCAAGGACAAGTTTTATCCAACTGGAGAATACCTGATGCAGAACAGAATCAGTGTTTAGTTAGGTTTATTATTGTCTTATTACAATTTTGAATCCTAGTCTGATTTAGTTCCCATAATAGTTATTTACTTAAAGACAAGAATCCTTAATAGGTTAGGATACTAGGATTACTCTCTATATAATTCTCTTATTCAGCATTGTAAAGACAGCTTTATATCTTCACATTAATATGAAATATAGCCTTCGGCTTTATGTTCTTCATTAAGAACCTAGAGTTAGCTAAATTAGCCCCTACACTAGGTTTCCATTAGTTTTTCTTTAAAAAAACTTAGCTTCGATATGAACTGAAGGCCCTACCCTCCTTATGCTTCCGTCTCCATCACCCACCCCCACCCAAAAGAAAAACAGTAAACTAGACACACAAGAGGAACAACAGTAACAAAACTAAAAGTCCAAGGAACTAGCAACTGAATTTTATCATCCTATCTAGAAGAGGTGGCAACCAGTCTTAGAGTGTTACAAAAAGAGGAGTGTCTTAAGTTGCCAAGGAATATGCTTTACACATAAGATGCAAAGGGCAGGCAATTATTCAGTACTCAGCAGACATTTAAGGACAAAAACTCGTGTGCAGACAAAGATAGATGCTAATGAATGATACTTGTGATTTGGAATATAATAATACACATCGTATAATTAACAAGAAAAAGACATGAAACAAATATCTGTTGCTTTTGTTACTTACATCATTCTGAGCGTCCTAGGTATAGCCTTCAGAGCTTGTAAATGGTTCCCAGGACTTTTTCTCAAACATTGCATCTGGAAAAGAATATAAAGGAAAGGTTAGCAATCTGTGTGAAGATGTTAATGAAGCAGCTTTATCATGCCACACTCCACAAATAAGTCGAGCTTGAGAAAGAAATATTACTGGGGCCACAACATATGAAGAACAAGTCAATAAAATACACTACAAGCATTGCTAAACCAGAATTAAATTTGAACACAAAGTTCCCTGCTTCCTCCCATTTTTAATATGTTTAAGATTCTTTGAGGAATAAAGCTTTCAATTCATGATTCTTTTAATTTCTTGTCTATGGTTGAAAAAAACAAAAAGAAAAAGTCCTTGTCCACCATATACATGCACTTTTCATTGTAAGGTCATAAATGAGGTTCAGGGGTTTTTCTAAGATTAGCCATCTTTTAAAAAGGTTTGCCACCTTTGGCCTTTTTTTGAGTAAGTTGCCCCCCGAATGGCCAAAGCAGCATCTTGGCATGGCAAGGCTCAGGGTTGTCAGGCGCCTTGTCCTGGTTGAGTGAATCCCCCCCTTTAATGACTCAAATGGCAAGTCGCAAAACCTCATGCGTCTAGGTATTTTTAAAAATAAAAATTAAGACAAATGTACAAGATATAAGTTTAAATTTGATTGGGTTAAGTACAAAAAAAAAAAAAAAAAAAAAAAGGTTTGACCTATAGTCAATTAGACATCTTAACCTTTAGTAATGAAAATTAAGAGTTTTATAGTTTTTAATTAAGAGAATTAGAAATTTGTAAATATAAACAATACTTTTAATGTTTGTTTTACTAATTAATTTTTAGCACAATTCATTTTCAATTATTAATATTTTTTTAGTTATCATCTTTTAATTTTTTTTCAAAACATAGTTGTTATGTCATAAGAATTGAAAGGTATTAAAAGTATTTTATACAATTATTAAAAGGAGTTCAATCAAACCAAAATATTAACTAGTCAATTAAATATAAAGTATATATCTTCCAAGAAAATATAAAGACTATTTATTTAACTGACAATAGTTTCAAACTTTAGAATGTTTTTTATATTAACAAATTTTTAATTGTTCTAATTAAAAATTAAGAAGTGCAGACTTATAATAATTAAAAAATTTTAAATATTAATTAACACAAACTCTAGAGCTGTAGTGTTTTTTGAACTTATACCAATCAATTTAAACCTGATCTATTTTCCTAAGAAACATCCTAAAGTTCTTTAGGAAAATAGATCATCCAAAAAATTCAATTGTTAATCAAGCATCATGATTATTGATTGATTTGATTGCTTATTTAGTGTTGATTGATTGATTGTTTAGCTGAGTGTGTGTCTCTTTGATTTTATAGCTTAATTAGGGAGATTGATCAGATTCCAGATTTATAGCTTGATTGATTGATTGTAAATATAGCATATTGTATACTATAAATATACAAGGCTGGAGAGACATTGAACTCACTCAAGCATTCTCAAATCTCGTCTTTTCTTTCTCTCTTCTTTTCTTTCTCTCTTCTTTCTCTCTCTAGTTTTACTTTCTACATGGTATCAGTGGTAGGGGAGAGAAAACATTGCCTCAAGTCACTCCAAACCAAAGTTCATTCCGGTTTGTTTAGATTGCTTCATTTAAAAAAAAAAAAAAAACCCAAAGTTCATTTCGGTTTGTTTAGTCTTTTTATTTAAAGACCGAAGTTCATTCTGGTCTATTTGTGTTCAATTTACTTTTATCAAAGGCCGAAGTTCATTCCAATCTATTTGCGGTCGACATTCATTTTGATCAAAGGTTATTCATTCTTCTCAAATCTGATTTTTCATCCAACAGCAGTCTTACAAAAGAATTTGAACTGTTTTTGAAGTTTCGGTCAGCAAGTAAAGCAGCCACTTCTATGGCACATATCGGGCCTCTATTGCCTTAGTCTCTTAGTCAAGTCTAAATGGATTTTTTACTCCGGTGCTTTTGATCACATCTTTGGCAATCCAAATCCTTTTACCAGCCGCACTTCATCTAAAAATTTGCCTTCTGACAGTTTTGAAGATGGATCCAACCACACCGCCATAGGTATTGGCACGGCTATACCTTTTCCTTCTATGTCATTATCTTTTGTTCTATATATACCAAATTTTCCTTTTAATTTGATTTCAACTTGTTCTGTCGAGTGTACTTCACAAGTCCTCATGTCCTGATACTCCTCCACATGATGTTGTGGCTGAGCGAAAAAATCATCACCTCATTGAAACCGCTCGTACCATGATGATACACTATAATGTTCCTCTCTATTTTTGGAGTGACGTCGTCCTTGCGGCCTGTAACCTCATCAACCGCTTGCCTTCTTCGATTAATTTTGAAATTCCATATTCACTTTTATTTCCACACGATGAACCCTAAAAGATTCCTCTTTGTGTCTATGGGTGCACTTTGTAAGGAATGTGACACAGAGTCCAGATAAGTTACTGCAAAATTCCTGAAATGTATCTTTTTGGACTACTCTCGTTTTCAAGATGCCTACAAGTGTTCTCTTGATTTACATAGATTTGTGGTCTCTGTAGAAGTCACATGTTTCGAGTCAACCTCGTTCTTCTCTTCCAAATCAATCGATGTAACAAGTGTTCTTCCTAATGTTCTATGTTGCTTTAACATAGCCCCTCTCGTCCCTTTGTTGCCTCAAATGTCATCTTCCACTTCAAATCCTCAAATATCACCTTTTGTTTCAAATCCTCAAATGTCAGCTTCTCCGGTATCTCCAGTCCTTGTATTGCAGAATCAATCTCACATATCTCCTTTTCCATAGACTTATCATCGAGGCCCTAGGAATACTGTCTTCAATGCATCTCTGGTGCAATCCTCTCTGCCTGCTTCAGCTCCGGATCCTTCACCAGACTTGTGTCAAGGGAACACTACTCGTATCCTTTCACTATATATAATTGTTTGAAATGTCATCGTCTTTCTCCATCAAATATGGCTTGTGTCTTTCTTATCATCTATATCTATCCCTAAGAAAGTTCAAGAGGCATTACCCCATCTTTGATAAAGAAGCCATGAAGGATGAGATGGAGGCTCTTCATTTCTCTGGCACATGGGAGCTTGTTTCTATACTCCTAGGAAAGTCTGCAGTTGGTTGTCGATGGGTTTTTGCAATTAAGGTTGATCTAGATGGTCATATTGATTGCCAAAGGATATAATCAGATCTTTGGTTTGGATTACAGAGATACTTTATCTCTCGAGCCAAAGATGCCCTATGTAAGTTTTTTTCTTGATATGACAGCTATTAGATAGAGGCCTCATTATCAACCGGATATTAAAAATGCGTTTACAAGAAGTCTATATGCAGCAACCACCAGAGTTTAATGCTCTAGGGGAGTTCAGTAAAGCTTGTAGACTTCGACGTTCTCTGTATGGTCTCAAATAGTCTCCGTGTGCTTGGTTTGCTCATTTTAACACAATTTCCTGCCAATTTGGCATGGTCTGTATTGAGTCAGATCGTTAAGTCTTCTGTCAGCATAAATATAACTTTTGTATTTACCTTGTTTATGTTGATGATATTGTTATCACAGGAAATGATTCAGGGGTACAGAACAGCTAAAGCACCACTTGAGCCTGCATTTTCAGACTAAGGAGTTGGCAAACTTACGTATTTTCTTGGAATTGAAGTAGCTCAGTCTAAACATGGTGTATGTATTTGACGGAGGAAATATGCTCTGGATATTCTTAAAGAAATAGGGATGTTTAATTCTAAACATGTAACTCTAATGGATCCAAATGTGAAACTTCTTCCTGGACAGTGGAAGCCATTAAAACATCCTGTGAAGTATCAACGGTTGATTGGAAAGTTAAACTACTTAACAGTCACTAGTCCAGATATATTTCACTTGCAGTATCATTGGCTAATTCCTGGGTTTACCATGTGATAGTCATTGGGATGCAGTTGTTCGTATCCTGAGATGTATCAAAAGTTCTTCAAGAAATGGACTACTATCTGGACATAAAGGACATTCTTAGACTGTTGGATATAAAAATGTTGATTGGGCTGGTTGTCCCTCAGATAGATGCTCAACTTCTGGTTATTGTGGTTTATTTGGTGGCAATCTAACCTCTTGGAGAAGTAAGAAACAAAGCATGGTAGTGTTGATTGGTTTGATTACTTATTTAGTGTTGATTGATTGATTAGTTGATTGTGTGTATCTTTGACCGTATAGCTTAATTAGGGGGATTGATAAGATTCCAGATTTATAGCTCAATTGATTGATTGTAAATATAGTATATTGTATACTATAAATATACAAGGCTTGAGAGGTACTGAATTCCTCAAACATTCTCAAATCTCGTCTTTTCTCCTCTTCTCTCTCTCTTGTTTTACTTTCTACAATGATTAAATAATTTTAGCACTCAAACTCCTGTAATTTGTCCATGCACAGATTCAAAATATGGCATAGAAAGTAATAGCATCTAGTTCTCCCAAGGCATCCCTGTGGTGGTTTCCCCACAACACCTAGTAGAATGATTCCTAGCGCATGGATCTTGTCTCTTGACATGGTATTAAATATGGTTCCGGTGCGGGTTCACAAGATGAAACTTTTCAAAGAACATCAGTGACAAGTTCTTTGCAATTGTTCATCATAAGAGAATTTTTTGGGATCCCAGTAGAGGATTGCTGATTTGGAATTTGGGGACAGAAGAAGTGACAGCTCTTATATGCCACTTCCCTATACGTTCCACCAAAGGCCGTTATACTAATTCCCGTTATAACTAGTTTGAAGGACATACGTAATTTCCATGTTAGTAATTTCCATGTTAGAAGAGTAAAAGATGTTGAAATTAGTTTATAATGGGAGGGTATGAGAAAAAGTTCATTAAATGTTGCATTATTTTCACAGTGTGGCAAGTTTGAAGGACATACTAGTCCACACAAGCAAAAACATCTAAAATTACGTATTTTCCTAAAACGGTATGATGTCCGAAATGTGACAACTAATAAAAAAGGGAGGGAGCATAATAACTTTTGAAAAAGTTAATAAATTTAATTCTTGATATAAACATATTTAGTGATCTTTTAAATCTAAGAAAAAATTATAATTTGAAAAAAATTAATTCTTAATTTATCAATAGCATTAACATTATAAAATAATTTGCGCAGCAAGGGTCACAAGACTAGTGTTTATATAACAGCAGCAAACAATGAAATTTCAGAATTCTACAGGAAATGAAAAGAAAAAAAATGAAATTCCTTGATTTAATGCAAGTAGAAACTACTCAACCATGCTAATATGTGGCAGGTAAAGGTTCAATCACAGGTAACCACAGTTATACCATCTTATCTATCCCACGTCTACTGGAAAATACACGGGGATGTGAAGGACATCTTAACCTGCCATGTTAACAATTTAAAACATTTCCACCAAGACACGGTAAACAAAGAACAAGGACATACTCAAATAATTAGCCAAGCAAGGGAAATGTAAGACCACACTGGAGATTAAAACTTACTATAGCCTTTTCAGCAACTAGATGACGAGGCAATTGCCTCAGGGTCCCTTCAATATCTCCAGTCTCTTTATAATACTCCCTCACCCTTCTTATAGCTTCCTTTTGTATTAAAGATCTAAGTTAAGAAATAATAATAATCTGCAATCCTGAAGTTTATAGTGAGTTTCATGGAAGAGCATATTCTGTTTTACTTTTTTTCTTTCGTTCTCCTTTTTGGGGCAGCGAAGGAAAAGGGGAGGTGGAGAAGTAAGATTGAAACACTTAAAGCGCCACATGAAGGATATCCCCTTCTCTTGGATCAAGGATCAAGTCAACAGCAGCCTTCCATTCCCCCCGCAATAATGTAGCTCCAATTAGATGAGTTGGCACAGAACTACTTCCAAATCTCTGAATACAACAGCATGTAAAGAATAAGTTAAAATAAGTGAGTACGAGATCTTAAACCAAAAAATCACATGGGTACAATTTCAGAATTTTGTGAAAGCCAACATATGCCAAGGTCAAGAAAACCAAATCATTTAACCAGCATGCAACAATCAGGGAACCAAAAATAATATATTAATATTTTAAAAACTAAAGGGAGGGAGAAGAAAAGAACTAATTTAACTGCTCGGTTGCTTGACTTAAGCCTACAACAGCCTCTCAGTTCAGAGAATATGTGCTTCAAAAATGTAACATCTTCTTTATGGGAAAGTATCTGTATATTCTATGTTCATTTCAAATTAACTGTGTATTTTATTTTGTATTCTTCTCTTTCCAACACATACATAATAAAAGGTAAGGCCCAACATCTGGTGGTAAAGTTTGCAGACAACTGTACCTATTGAAACTCAAATACATTATCAAAGAAAGCTATTGGACAATTATGAATTTGACAGAGTGCAATGGAAGCATGATGCTCAGCGGAGGAGATTGTTGATTGATGGCCAGATTAGCCAAAAAATCCACCTATCATCATAAAGGAGATCAACTTCTGAATAGAGAGAAATTTCTATAGGGCAATTAAGATTTGACAGACTTCTATCCAAGCATGACTATCAGGAGACAAGAAATTACAAACGGAACTTCATGAAGAGGCCAATATAGAATGTCCGTTTAGCCTACCTCATGGTAATAAACCAACTTGGTCACTATGGCTCCACCAACACACAGGTGAATAAGCTTAAGCCCCAATTTAGCACTGGAAATGAGGCAGACTTTGCTCTGAACCTCCAGAAAATTTAAACAACCATATACATTACGATTAACGGGGGTAACATCAAACCTCTCACCATCTCAAGTTGGTTTAGGTTGGTGCTCTCTTTTTCTTTTTCCTTTTGGGGGACAAAGATAATGTTGTAGAAATGAATGGAAGAATAAGTGAAGAAGGAAATTAGAAAATATTCGAAAATCATCAGAAAAAATGTAGAATACTACAATTCCCATAAAAGGAATATAAGAGAAAGGAAAAATAACAGCCAGAAATCAGGATATACCTGCAAACCAAAGTAGTTAATAAATCCTTGCTTTGTCAAGGCATTTACTGACTCTTTTATAATATCTTCAGATTCAGCAACAACCCCCCTGCAGAAAACTGATCTTGAGAGTGCAATCACTTTCGAAGCCTTGTAATTGGAGATTGTCACCATTATAACAAGGTAAAATAGAGGATCGTGTAGAATTTGAGACCATTTCAAAAATATCCAAAAGTTGTTCACAAGAATATGTGTACCTCAATGTAATGGTGAAACGGTTACCATGGAGCTGCCCAAGAACAAGCCCTTCATTGACATGGCTGTCACAACACGCAAATCTTATCCTCTAGAGACCCGCAATCATGGATAGACAACAAATTATCAGTTAAAACCACTAACCAAAAGTCTCCAAGTTTAATACCAATTAACCTTTCATTAAGAGCTGCTAATCTACTGGCCCGCTGCTTAAAAACAGTTACCTGCAATGTGGAAGTTTCCTACATTTATGTTAAAATTTCAAAAATTCACTGCACTTTTCTACTACAGAAGAATTTCTTGGTAATAAATGTATATCACCCCTGTCTAACAGCTCAAGCTGCTAGATTTACTGGAAATTTAACATGGTATCAGCAACAGGAAAGCCAGTATACATATCCTGCCACCACTCATTACTTCAGATATGTATTTAGATAGAAATTGATCAAAGTTTCCTAGGGAACAACTGATAATCAGTAACACAGCAATAGCCACGAGAGCAGTTTGTGCCATTAACAACAAATATCAACTGAACTGGAAAGCCATCACTCAAGTTAGTGTTCTAAAGGCAACTATATCTTTATGCAACTCTATCTACGAACATTTGGCCATATCATTCTTATATATAACATATCAAGACCATTTTCAACACTCATACTATCATACAGGACCAGTCTAGTCATCAATACCCGAAAACCTTCGAAAACCCTCATTTAAGCTTTCAGGAATTTTATTCTGAGTGTGGAACTCTCACAATTTTCCATATTAATTATTTTTATTTTACTTAAAAATGCATCTACACTAGTGACCTCATGACGCTAAGCTTATTCTTTTGCTGCATTTTAGCCTTCTTCCCTGCATATAGCGTTAGAACACCATGTTCATCTAAACATGATAAACTTGTTGCTATGCAATTACTCAAGGCTTAAATTGATGTAATTCAATCCTGAAGATACCACTAAATTCTCACATTTTACGGTAAGTAATTACTCAAAAGAAATGTGAATGTCCAAGCGGGAAAGAGATCACAGCCAACCCAAATTTTCAAATTACATTCATTCATAATTAGTTAACTCCAATTATGACTATGTGGTTGATTATTTCGCTTATTAGAATTAGTAAATAGCATTTTGCATCTCATTTGGATATTATAGATGACTGGGCTTTACAACTTTTAATTATTAAAATTTGAACCTCTGAAGACTGAAAATTTATATATCTAAGACTTATAGCAAGCATCTGTGTTTATGATATCGTAAGCATTAAACTCCACCGATAAATGTATGAACCACCAGGTTAAATTTCCTTTCAAGAATATAAAGTTTCATTCAGTGACAATTCGTATTTTAGGCATTCTTCAATTCTAGCCAATAAAGCTTCAATACCAATGTAGTGCAATATATCAAATCCTGTAGCATTCTGGCTTCCATAACCATTATTTAAATTCACATTTCTGGCCCTTGTAAAATTAATAACGGATTTACCGTTTATAATCATCAAGGGGTTAGAATAGCTTGAAAAAGTGTTAAAACAAAAGGTGGAGAAAAATCTTCGATGTTAATTCCAGAACAGAATAAATTCCACTAGAACTTCAAAAGAAAAAGTAATAAAGACAGGGTAAAGTGCAGCTTAAAATTAGAACATGGAAAAATATAAAAGAAGTTACCCTTTGAGTTGACACAGACCGCTTGTCTTTTGTACCAGCAAATCCAAAGGACCTTGGCTGCCAAAAATTAAAACATAAAGATTAACAAAAAAAAAAAACCCAAAAATGTCTTTCCATTAGCAAAAAGAGGCATGCTTTGGATAATATGTAATCATGGACAGCCCGGAAATTAAAAAATAATTCACTTTGACAGTAACCAAGAAGATCAAGTGTACTAAAAGTATTGCATATACCTGAATGCCAAGCATCTTTCCAATAACCCCTAGTGCCTCCTGTGTATCCTTGTTCTCCTTGTGCAGATGAAACCTGAGAGTTGACAACAATTACCCTCAGGTTGCTTTCCAAGGGCAAGCAAGAGCCCTTTATTTCCTTTTTCTTTAATTTTTAAACTATTGGATAATTACTGTAAAACAATAAATTATTAAGAAACGCAGAAAGTATGTTCAGCAGCATTACAAAGTTGAATGTCTTGCGGAGGTAGAATAGATATTATTGACCATTAACAGTGTTGGATGATAACACTACTTTAAGGACTTAAGCTTAGCTCACCAGGTTAATGTCTCTTCCATAAATACATTCTAGAAATTACTTAAACCAAAAGGAATGAAAATCATTTTATGACCACAAAACATGAAATCAATATATTTTCTGATAGTTCAGCATAAATTCTGACATATATGACATATGATCTCTAATGAGAATAGCATGTTGATTTAACACTCACATCAGGAAAATTTGCAAGTAAACTTCAAACCACTGACATATTGTTAAAATGATAAATATATTCCGAACTATAGGCAGGTTCGTCCACTATATGCTGCTCACACATTCAGTTCTTCACATCAGTTGCTAGTAAAAAATGCCCAATCAGGATGTGGGGTGAAACCAACATGGGCTAGGTCCCAAATAGACAAACACAAAAATGCTCATGATTTTAGGTGTTGTACATCAAACCCCACCTTAAACAAGGATATGAAAATATTTGAAGGTCAATTATAAGATGCTTAAAAGGAAATCTCACACATTTTTTATTTACTAAATAAAAGCCTCACTTCATATGGGTTGGATCTTTTATGCAATGCCTTATCTCTTTGGCCTAGGAACATCTTAAGATATTGGAAGGAGATACCATAAGATGCAGACCAAGACAACATCCCATCTATCCTAAGTTAGGACTTTTTAGCGAAAATGGATATTATTATCCACAATTAATTTACATTTGGCGCATTTTATACATAATCTTTAATTTCATTTTTTTTCTATTCATTACAAATTTTTGAACCGCCAAAATTACCTTGGCACTATGGATCACGGTGGTTTAGGCGGCTATTAGCATTCATCTTGCATGTGATTTGAATTTCAAGGATAAAATAGGTATTCCATGAGATGCAATTGCAAGTTGAATGCCAATAGCCATCTAAAACCGCCGCGAACCATGATGTTGGATAGATTTGGCGGCTAAAATATTTGTAATGTATATACAAAACAAAATAAAAAGTTATGTACAAAATGAGTAAAACATAAATTTGTTGTGGATGATAATAGCTATTTTCCCGACTTTTTATGAGGTGTATGCCAACTCTATCAAGCCAGATTAATTTAAGCTCTATTTGGATTGTTACTCAATTCAGAAACTTTTTCACTTTTTTCACTATGGGTCCCACTTTTTCTCTCACAAAAGTCAACCATATACCCCACAAAATAACTCACTTTTCTCAATTAGTTACAATCCAAATAGAGCCTTACTTGTTGATTTCCTATAGGTTTATTCAACTAAGATGTCACCGTCATTAACTAATCTTATGGATTTGAGTCTCACAATTAGACAGGATATACATTTCCAAAGCAAAACTATGAATTATCCACTACAACGGGAAGACAATAGAACAAATAATGAAAGGTCCTAATTGCATCTTTGAACCTCGTCTTACATAAAAAACCTGCAATCATCTCTAAGACATCTTTGAATTAGATCTAAACAAGACACCATATAAGAAGCAGCCAGATAAAGAAGGAAATCAATAATACCTGAGGAATTTTCCAAGAGATTCTGGCCAACTTTCAGAACCTCTACTATCATAGGGCTTATCATCTCGATTTTTCCTTTTCTTGGAGCCATCTCTTCCATGGGTGTTTCCCATATTTAACCGAACACGAATGCACTTTGATGTGGTATCTGGTCCATCTACGGTATCAGTGACAAGGAACTTCAGCCTCTCCTTGAAAAAATTATGCACAGCCTAAAAAGTACTCATATATAATCAAGGGCCCATATAAAAAGTTTAGAAAAACACTGAATGCGGACTCCTAATAATATAGGCAACACTTACGGTACGATGAGACTTATCAGAACTTGGTGAAAGTACAATGGGTTCAATGTTAACTTCAACACCAGGACCAATTTTATCTATAAAAGTTTTCAGCATGTCAGCATCGGAATCACCAGCAACAGCTCTAAAAGATTGTATCTCAGCATCATAACTTTTATTTGGCTCATCAGAAACCTTAACTTCCTTTTCGTCTACAAGCTGGTAGGTAAGATTATTGATTCCAAACCCTCAACAAATTTAGCAATTGCTAGAAAAAGTTGTAACAAAAATGAAGAAAAAGTTGAGAGTCAAGTGTATACCTCAGGTGGAGCCACCAATGAGGTTAAGCGAACAACTTTTCCTTCCAAATCTACTTCATTCACAATAAAATCGGAATACCTAATATCATCAAAAATTAAAAAATAAACAGAATAACTTCAATTACGTACTAGCCAGGTAAGAAAAAACTTAACCGCCTACGTTTCCGAAAATAATTTGAGGGGAAAAGAAACAGACAGTCAAAGAGTTAACAGTTAAAATTAAATGTACAATAAGAAACTAGAGATGTGCAAAGTAAAATGTAGAACGAAAAAACTCAAACTCAGGTTCATATTTTGGCAACTAAAGCAACAATGTCCCACGATCTGGAGCTCGGCCACCATCTTGGTGCAATTGAATGGAAAAAATTGGAACAATACATTAAATCTTTATCTACAGTAAAGCCAAAGGGTGGCAACGAGAGAGCTGTTCAGTATAGGTAATTCATCATTTCTATTGTCTATCAGCTAGAGTAGTTTTGGGTTACCCTAAACACCATTCTCCATACAAATCATAATTCTTTGTTTCCAAAGTCACTGAACGTATCCCCAATAAAATAACTCCAACAATTTGCCATTTTAAAGTCCTTCGAATCAGAATCATCACCTACCCCTAAAGACTACATTTCAAACGTGCATAAAGAAATTTCACTAAATACACAATTCATATTACATATCTTTGCTCAAGGAGATGCAGACTTTTGTAAATTCTTAGATAACCATTTTAAAAAATCTCAAATTGAAAGTGATTTACTCCCAAATCAAACCCAACCTTTCTTTTTCATTTCCCAGAACTTCTTCGGGGTCTTCCAGCATTACCATCCAAAAATACTAGCGGAACAATCTTGTCAAACAAATACATTATCTTAATCCAACACACACCAGCGCCGGATTGTATTTTGTAAGAGAAGGATTAGAAGAACCGAAAAAAAAATACCTTTGCTTGAGGATTCCACGAAAGCCAGGAAGCCGAGAGATGTAGCAGAGGATTCCAACGTCAGATTCATCCAGGGATTTCATTCTCGATGACGAAATTTCTGGAAATTCCTTCCTTATAACTGTTATTGCATTGATTTGTAGGGTTTGAACTTTTTTTTCCCTTTTCGAGGAAAATTGCAGGGTTTTACTTTGTAGAGACCCAGGGTTTTTCCAGCAGACAAGGGTTTAGGAACTATTTTGCGCTTGAAGGGTAAAGGTGCGAATGGTTTTTGCCCTTTTTCTATTTTAATCTCCATTGTTTGGCTTTTCCTTTTGGTTAATAGCAAATAAGTTCTCTTAAGTTTGAAGAATGAACCGTTCTTTCTAATTTTTAATTGAGGATCAATATGCGATAAATATATAATTTTTAAATTAACATTTAATTTTTATTAAGTTTATCCCAATTTTTCTAAATCTTTTTAAATTTTTTAATTTATTTTGCCTTCAAACTTTTTAATCTTCATCATATTTCAAACCAATAACCCATATGTTTTTCAATCATTTTTTTCTATGACCACTATTTAATGTCATTCTTTTAACTCTTTATTTATTTTTTTCTTAAAAAAACTCTTTATTTTTACATTTATTTTCATTTTTTGTTGTCACTATCTATTAACCATTCATGTAATTTGCAATATTTATTCTCTCTTCTTTCGCACTCTGATCCTCTTTTTGCTCAAATTGAAATAACAAGAAGATATAAGGTAAGACGGAAGAGAGATAATTGTTCAAGATTTGAGATAATAGTAAAAATACAACCAAAAAAAAAGGAAGTTAGACAACTGTGATGAACGATGATGGAGAAAATGCATCTCGTCCACAATTGTTTCACAAGTTTAGTATATTCATAGAAATAAAATAATATAAAATATATGAGTTGAATTGGTATGAAATATAATGAAGAAATATGAAATTTTTGAATGGGGAAACAAATTGTGAAATATATATATATATATTATAGAAGTTTGGGAGGAATGATATGGGAGTGACACATAGGCATTATTAGGAAGAATCTCTCATTATATTGCCACATGTCAAGATTTAATTTGATGAGTCAAATGGATTTTTATGAGTGAAATGTCATCCGCTATAAATAAATATAAGTAATAAGTTATTCTGAAATATAATATTATATATAATTTATAATACTAAATTTTATAAGTATAATATATAACTATAATTTAAAATATAACTTACAATTATAGGATATTATTATAGTTGATATGTAGCTTATAATCATAATATATAGCTATATTTTAAAACGATAGTTTATAACCATAGTTATTATAGTTTATGAATAAAGTATATAACTATAATTTAAAATATAACTTGCAATTATAGGATATGAATAAAGTATATAACTATAATTTAAAATATAACTTACAATTATAGGATATTATTATAGTTGATATGTAGCTTATAATCATAATATATAGCTATATTTTAAAACGATAGTTTATAACCATAGTTATTATAGTTTATGAATAAAGTATATAACCAAAATTCGGTCTGAACACCGATACTAATCTATGCTATAACATGGAGTTCCAAGGTGCACATTTTACATGAACTTTAGAACCGTCATCCTGCTTATTCTAAGGCGTTAATCCCGGTATTAGTCTTGGAATAAGCAGGATGACGGTTCTAAAGTTCATGTAAAATGTGCACCTTGGAACTCCATGTTATAGCATAGATTAGTATCGGTGTTCAGACCGAATTTTGGTATCAGAGCCATGTAATTACCATGATATATATTAAATTCATAGTTTAACATGAATTGTCCTTCCTTCAGTTTATCTGAAAATGAATTTCATAAAAGAAAAGCGGAACATTAAAAATGTTTTTAAACAAGAGATGGATATTCCTCTCAATTTGGATGCACTCAATTTGGATGCACTTAATAAGTGGACTATTCCAAAGGTAGATTTAAAAACTGTTTATCAGTTAGGCACTTTTGAAAAATTGGGCTTAAAACAAGTAGTTAAAACTACTGAAGAATCAGTATCTTTAGATAATGAAGAAACTGAACTTAAGTTATTATCAGAAACAGATATCCTTAAATATAAGGAGTTATATAAGTTCATTCATATTGGACTTGTGCAAATTGCATTCAAACCTCTCACTTTAGAAGGTTTACCTGAAAGTTTCATTGCATGCCTAAGAGATGCAAGAAATTTAAATTGGAAACAATCACTCATAGGTGTAATCCAATCTAGTCTGGCACATGGACCAGTCTATTTTAATGTTTATCCTAATTTATCATTATCTTTAAGTGATATCAATATCTTTGATTCTTTGACATTAAATGTGAAGACTCATGGATATAATTATATGGCAGGATCTGAACTCATATGTATCTGCTATCGTATTTATTATAAACCATTATTTACTTTGAATCCTAATTGTAAAATAATGGATAAAAATATTAATGAAACGGTTTTAATCGAAACCAATTTTAATAAATCTAAAATATCAACCAGAAGGATTATCAAGTGGGATGAAATCCCTATGCCTTCTCAATGGAAATTAGAAAGAACAGGTTATATTCCCTCTAAAAATGAACATAATATAGATCATATCAAGCAAACTCCAGAAGGAATTGTTTATATACAAATGGAAGCTACTTCCTCTCGTCTTGATAATATTCCAAGAACCTATTCCACTAGATCTGAAAGATCCTATATTTCACCATTACTTGATCATAATGATTATACTCCTTACAGGGTTTCTACTTCCCAAGTAAGTACTTCACAAGGAAATACACATGATACTACTCGTGTAGATCAGGTTTTAAAAACCAAGGAAAATATTGTTAAAGGTATTTATAATACAGATCCGGAAATAACCGAATCTGATATGAATTTTTCTCTATGAATTCTACACAAAGATTGATTTTAGTCCTGGATCTGAAACCAGGAAGAAAATTAGAAAAGAATTTGATTTACCCCGATGGGAACCATTTAAAAAATGGTTTTTAGCTAATTTTGATGATCATATGAAATATTATATATCTGAAATGTTTTATAAACATTTATCTTTTCATAATATTTTATTTCCTTTTGTCCCATGGTTTATGGACAAATATATTGAACCATTTATTTCTGTTTTAGAAAGAGATTATAAACTCTTAAATGGAAAAATAATAAAAGGAGTATGGCCTCCTCAACAACCTTTTAATTTAGAAAAAGACAACCATGTTGTAAGTTTCACAGCATTTGTGAAATTGTTTGAAAATGATACTCTCCAGATTACTGTCAAACAGATAAATAAATTAATAGAACAACAAAATTATACAAACATTTGTCTAAATGTATTAGGCGAACAAATTCTTTCTCTTCATAAGAGACTTGATGTCATATTACAAAAACTTGATCAACATAATAGATCATCTATAGAATCTTCAGGAACCAAAGAAGTCATATCAGCTCCTCCTTTGCAACCCCCTCCTGAAATAAATAATTATAAATTAAAAAAGATGTCAGATCTGGAAGAAATGCTAGATCAAAAATTTAAAAAATTAAATATAAATACTCTTGAAAATGAGTTTTCTGATAAATTATCAGAAACTAAAAATTATAAACCCATCATTAAGGATGAACTTAATAAGTTATATAAGTTTGCAGATAGGCCAACACAACGAATTAATTATTATAGAAGACCTTCTCCTGTAGATATTCTACACGAAGAACAAGAATATATTAATAATAACTCTTATAATGGTAAGAGTATTTATGAATGGAATATTGATGGTTATACAGAAAAACAGATTTATAATCTTACACATCGAATGTTGATGTATAGCACAGTAAGTAAATTAATAGGCAATAGTGATAGCAATATTGCAAAAATGATAGTCGCAGGATTTACTGGCCAACTAAAAGGTTGGTGGGATAATTATCTCTCACACCAGGAAAAAGAACAAATTTATCATATACTAAAACAAGAACCAGATGGTACTACAAGTGAACAATCAGTTTATACATTGATTGTTACTATTTTAGAACATTTTACTGGAAAAATTTCAGATAATAATGAGACTAATAGAACTCTCTTACAAAATACACGGTGTAAAACACTGACAGATTGGCGATGGTATCGCGATTTATTTTTAAATAGAGTTATGGAATTACCAGAGAGTAATAGCTCTCATTGGAAATCCAGATTCATTGATGGATTACCTCCCTTATTTGCGGAAAGAGTTCGTAAAACTCTTAGAGGAGATCATATCTCTATTCCATATGAAAATCATACTTATGGCAGTCTCATAGCCGCATGTAAAACTGAAGGCTTAGCCGTATGTCATGAGATTAAATTAAATCAACAAATTAAAAGACAAAGACTAACTGAAAGAAACCAGTTAGGCCAATTTTGTAGTCAATTTGGGTTAGATATTCAAACTCAAAGAAAACCAGTTCATAACTCTTCACACAATAATAAAAATGAATTCTATCATAAAAAGAAAAAGAAACATTATTCTCCGGCACAATTGGAGAAAAAAGTTAAACGAAAGTCTGATAGGCTTGAAAGAAAGAAAGATAAAAATACGATTGTTTGTTATAAATGTAAACGTATTGGTCATTATGCTAATAAATGCAAAATGAAACAAAAGATTAATAATCTGAATATTAGTGAAGAATTAAAAGATTCTTTAGAAAAATTATTTTTAGAATCAGATGATTCTGAAGAAATATCTTCTAATTCAGAAATTGATCATATCTCTAATTCTTCTGATGAATCATTAGAAGTGGACACATGTCCCTGCAAACATAATTTTAGTGAATCTGAAAAAGAAAATGATGATTATTATAAATTTATTTCACAATTTCAAGATTCAGATATTAATGTTTTAACCAACAATCATATTTTGGAATTTTTAAAATCTATTAAAGACCCAGAATTGAGGTCTCGAATCATAGAAAACCTGGATGATATCCCTTCCACAAGTTCTATTCCTCCTCCTAAAAAGGAAGTAGAATTTGTACAAAATAATAATCCATATTCGATGACAGAAGTTTATAAACTAATGAAACAACGATATAAGGAATCTCATAAATCTCCTACCACGTTGAAAGATTTGTATGGAGAAATAAATCATCTAAAGGATGAAATTAAAATGTTAAAACAGCTAAATCAAAAACTTGATATTCGAGTTTCTAATTTAGAAAATAAGGAACCAACCAAAGAATATTCTTTGGTTACTCCTAATATTTTTGATAACTTTAATAAACTTAATGAAGAAAGTTTTTTAACAAAACTTGACATGATTACATCATTTAAATTTTATGTCAAAGTTACTTTACTCATCAGTAAAACTGAGATGAAAGAATTTACTGCCCTTATTGATACTGGTGCAGATATTAGTGTCATACAAGAAGGATTAATTCCTACAAAATATTTTGAAAAAACAACTCATAGTTTACGACATGCAGGAGGTGATAAACTCCAAATTAATTATAAATTACCTTGTGCATATATTTGTAATAATAAGGTTTGTATTCCTGAAAGCTTTTTATTAGCTAAAAATATTACAAACCAAGTAATACTTGGTACCCCTTTCATAAAAAAGATTTTTCCTATAACATACATAGGAACTGATTGTATCATAGGCACATATGATAATACTCCTGTGTCTTTTCAGTTTATAACTGAACCGCATACTAGATTTGTGAATGAAATTAAAAATTTCATTTTAAGAAAACAAAATCAAATTAATTTTATAAATTTTGAAATAAACTCTTCTATTATAGAAGAAGTATTGAACAATCCTAAATTACAGGATAAAATAAAAAATTTACAACATAATATTTCTATTGAAATTTGTAATGATCATCCAAATGCTTTTTGGAATAGGAAAAAGCATGAAGTAAAACTTCCTTATATTGATGACTTTGATGAAAGTCAGATTCCGACCAAGGCACGCCCTTGCCAAATGAATTAGAATTATGCAAAGAAGAAATTGCTTCTTTGTTACATAAAAAATTAATAAAGGAATCTAATTCACCCTGGTCATGCACAGGATTTTATGTTAATAAAAATGCTGAATTAGAACGAGGAGTCCCACGTTTGGTCATAAATTATAAACCTCTAAACAAAGTTTTAAAATGGATTCGTCATCCAATCCCTAATAAAAAGGATTTATTGGATAGACTTTATAATGCTTTAATATTCTCTAAATTTGATTTAAAATCAGGATATTGGCAAATACAAATTGCTGAAGCTGATCAATATAAAACAGCTTTTAATGTACCCATAGGCCACTTTGAATGGAAAGTGATGCCTTTTGGTTTAAAAAACGCCCCTTCTGAATTTCAGAAGATTATGAATGATATATTCATCCCATATAGTGAATTTATCATAGTTTACATTGATGATATTTTAGTATTCTCTAAAACTGTTCAACAACATTTTGGACATTTAGATATCTTTAAAAAATTAGTAATACAAAATGGTTTAGTCATATCCAAACCAAAAATGGTTTTATTTCAAACCAATATTAGATTTTTGGGTCATAACATTGAAAAAGGACAAATTGTTCCAATTAATCGAAGTATAGACTTTGCTTCTAAATTTCCAGATGAAATTCTGGATAAAACTCAATTGCAGAGATTTTTAGGGAGTTTAAATTATATTTCTCCTTATTATCAAAATTTAGCAATAGACACAGCTATTTTATATGATAGACTAAAAAAGAACCCAAAGCCTTGGACTGCTCATCATACTGAGACAGTCAAGCAAATTAAATCCAAAGTTAAAACCCTACCTTGTTTGGTTTTAGCCAATCCTAATTGGCAAAAAATTATTGAAACTGATGCCTCAGATATTGGTTATGGGGGAATACTTACCCAGATTAGTCCTACTAATCACAAACCACAATTGGTCAGATATCATTCTGGTAAATGGAATGATAGTCAAAAGAATTATGCCACAGTAGCCAAAGAAATCTTAGCTATTGTTAAATGTATTTTAAAATTTCAAGATGATTTATATAATCAAAAATTCATAATTAAGACAGATTGTCAAGCTGCTAAATTTATGTTTCATAAAGATTTTAAACATGATGTTTCTAAACAGATGTTTGCTAGGTGGCAAGCTCATTTAGCCCCTTTTGATTTTGATATCATATACAAGAAAGGCCAAGATAATAATCTTCCTGATTTCTTGACACGTGAATATAAGCAGGATGACGGTTCTAAAGTTCATGTAAAATGTGCACCTTGGAACTCCATGTTATAGCATAGATTAGTATCGGTGTTCAGACCGAATTTTGGTAACTATAGTTAAGAATATGATTTAAAATTATAGTATAGAACTTTATTTGAGATATCGCTATAGATAACATATAGTGTGCTTTAGGATGCTTTGGAATTTGTAAATAAATGAGGATAGAGAATATGAATAGTCTAAGAAGTTTTTTTCTTTTTAATGCATTGAGGAGAAGGGAGTGTGAATCAAGTCTATGACCAATCGCATGATAAGGGTCCTTCTAATCAACTGGGCTACCATCTTGTCACTAGTCCAAAAAGTTTGAAAGGTATATTTGTGTAAGAAATATGAATAGTCCTATTTATATCTTAAAGTATATTTTAAATATGCTTTAAATTTGACCAAGAAAAAAAACAAAGATGCTTTGAATAGCTCAAATATTATTGTGAATATGAATAGCTTTTATACATGAATATGAATATGAAACCCAATTCAATAAGAAGCTTAAAAAACTCAAGTTAATAGTAGTGTTTTCGATAAAGTGAATATAATATAATGGAAAGATTATCTCCTTCTTCCGCATCTCCTTCATCACCTCCTGCTGCCAACATCCCCTTATTCTTCCCAGTAATAACACTCTTCTTCTTTTCTTTTTATTTTCCTTCCCCGTCACACGATTGTTTTTCCCCTGCAATGACAGAAAATCATCGATCGTGGACAGGAAATCCTCTGAAACATTTAGCCTACAAAGACGTTTAACGGTAAACTGACACGAACAGGCGTAAAATGAGCTACTCAAACTTCTTGAAGAGATGATGAAAAACAATTGCCACATATTGTGGAAACATGTTTGATGATTGAGGGAATCTACCAGAGTGGGCATCTTTTGTGAATTGAGTGTTTGATTTTTTGACTTAATTCATGTGCATACGCACTTGTATAGCATTTGAGTATGTAGACGTACATGTATTACTTATGATTGTATTACTTACAGCATTTGGGTGTGTTTGTTATTATATATATTAAGACCCAATTAAGGCAATCTATATTTATATAGGTAGGTTTGTCATCTTAATAAAAAGGTGGGGACACTTTATAAATATCTAGAAACCTAGTAATTGAATTACAAAACTATGATGGGGTGTTTAGCAAATACACCTACTATATTAGGGTTATGGTTCCTAATTGCACGTACATTCATATCATTAGCCTCATTTGAAAAGTCCCAATTTCCCTGAAGAAAACAGTTGCATACGTAACAATCAGAAGAACCGAACCCAATATCCAATCTATCAATCAACATGGATCAAGGTACATGTTTCGATTATTTATTCTAAATAATCTGTTGAGTAAGGTTTAATTATTGAGATTTTATTTGCTTTAATAGCCCTTTAAGTTCCATCAATAGTATTAGAGCTACCTTACATCAAAGATTATTTAGATTCTTGATTTATGTTTTTTTCCAAAAACCTTTTTTAAGAAAGAAAAAATTGCTCATGAATTTTTTGTTCAATTCTTGGTTGGATTCTTTTGATTGAATTGAATCAAGCGATTTTCACCGCTTTTCTTTCTACGCGATGGATTCATTTTTCAGTAAAAGATTCGATTTTTTAGGGTTGTGATTGTTTCACAACATTTTTTCTTGTTTTGCGGATATCCTTCATGTTTTCGTGTTTTGTACGCTCATAATTTTGAAGCCGTTAATGTTGGAGAAATTGTTTTGGACCATGAGGACTGGGCATTGCTTTTGGTTCTCCTTCTCCACATGTTTGTGCACGCATATCAAAGGTTTATTATTTAATTAAGGGAAATTCTCTTAAAATGTCCCTCAACTATTTACTTAAGTTGCATAATGTCTCTGAACTCTTATTTTATTTTTTATATCCCTAAACTAAAATAATGTATTATAAAATAGCCTAACACCATTAATAGCAGTGGCGCCATCTCCCAGAGATCATATACTGGTCACCTGTGTGTTTGTGGAGGATCAAAATTGTTCATTAAAAACTTTTCCTCCACAATAAAACGTCTTCCACTCTACAAATACACACGTGAGCAGCGTGTTATCTCCGAGAAGTGGCGTTGCATTTATTTAATGGACAATTTTGTTATGGAAGTAAAGTCTTTAATAGACAATTTTGTCCTCCACAAACACATGTGAGTAGCATGTGGAATCCAGAATGTGGTATTGTTGCTATTTATGATTGTAGGCTACTTTGTGATACACAATTTTTGTTTAGGGATATTAAAAGATAAAATATGAGTTCAGGGACATTGTAAAACTTAAGTAAATACTTGAAGGGTATTTTAAAGGAATTTCCCTTTACTTAATTTTACATGATCAAGTCCATACGATTTTTTTTGGTTTCTAGAAGTTTTCTGTATTACTTTTATCTTTGACTTGATGACTTTGGAATTTCGTTTCCTTGAAAATTGACTTAACTCACAACTTTGGATTTGCCTAGACATGAATGAACTTCTTTATGTTTGTGTTTCAGTTTAGGTTTTAATTGTTGAGTTGGTTTTTTCGGTTTACTATAGTTATACATATTATATGATTATTAAAACGTACCACGATTTATCTATTAATTTTGAATTTTTGATACATGGGACATACATAACACTATATATATATACTTGAAGCTTTTTGTGCATAACCACTCAAGGTTGCTCTAACGAGCATGTCTAGTAATTTTATGTTGATTGGTGGAAGTAGCATCTTACCAAAGTAAGGTCTCCCATGCAAATCTTTCGATAATAAATTATTAAGATATCCTGTTTTGTGATGCTTATGCGGGTAACAATTGTTAGTTTTATGTCCTAAACTAATTAACTTACATTTATATTGGTTATTTATGAGGCATGTATTTTGAATTGTATTTTATGCTCTTGGTCATCAAGTATGTGACTTGATAGTGAAACCCTTATTGCTAATAAAATACTATTCTTGTTTGTCCCTAGTTTTATCACATCTTGTATTATTAAACTAGTATGAAGTTGATTGATGATCAAGTTTTACTGATCATGAATATGAGATATAAAATCAATTCATAAACACATATTGAGAATATTGTATTAGACATGACCCAAAGTGAAGAAGAAATATTACATGAGTTTAAGTCATAAGTATTTCTTCTCAATTTCATGTTTGGTGTCCTTTGACCTAATATTTCTAATGCTTCTTGCATTGGGAGAAAATATGTTTTGACATAGTCAAACATCATTTTTAATCAGATGATTATTATGACTATTAGTTGGGCTATTTTCTTGTCATGACTTGAATATTAGAGATAGTGAAAAGGATTTGTCCCTCTCTTATTAGAGAGAGATATCCATGGGCCCCTTAATAAGGAAGACTAAACTTAGTGTTGCACCTATATTCTAGTGATGGGATGTTGTTGTGAATATAGCCCCTAAGTTGTTAAAGTTTTTTTATATATATGAGTGAACTTTATTTATTTTTTTCTCTATTATGTTTTCTATTACAGTTACCGATATCTCTGTTACTCAATTATCTGCTATTTGAGTAATATTCTGCCATTAAATGGTACTAACTTTAAAGCTTGGAAGGATAAGGTTGCAATTCATCTGGTTGTCTTGATATGGACTTGGCCATTAGGGAGCCATGACTAGCTGAGCTGACGGATGCTAGTACCTGCGAACAATAGAGAGGAATGACTTAGTGGGAACGCTCGAATAGGTTAAGTCTGATGATCATGAAGAGTACAATTCTAGAGACTTTCTTGGTAACATGACTGATAAGAGAATGTAATTAAGTTTCTCGAATAGTTGGAATAACACTTTGTAAAAAGAGAAAAGGCAGAGAATGTTATGCAAAAGAGTAAACTTATTACCATGAGGTATAGTAGTTCAGGAAACATTTGGGAATACATTCTCGAGATGTCTCATATTATCTCAAAACTTAAAATACTGAAGTTGGATCTTCTAGATGATCTACTAGTATGCCTTGTTTTGATGTCTTTTCCTCCTCAATTTGGCCTACGGTTAATGAACTCATCTCAAACTTAGTGCAGGAGGAAGAAAGTATGAGACAATATAAGGTCAAGAGTGTTAATCTCACTTTCTAAAAAGGCAACAAGAAAAGAAAGGGCAAAATGAATGCGGATACATCGGCAAAGAAAAATAAAAGAATCAGTTGAAAGACATAAAGTATTTTCTCTGCTAAGATCCCTCTTATGTTAAGAAGGAATGCCCCAAGTATCACGCATGGTGCATGAAGAAAGGTATGCCTCTAACTTTTGTCTATTCAAAGGTCAATTTAGTTTCGATGCCAAGATATACTTAGTGGTTAGATTCTGTTGCCACTACTTATATAAGTATATCTATGCACAGAGTTACTGTCAACTGAGTGATGATGAAATATCATCTATATGGGGATGGCAGTATGACATAAGTTCAAGCTATAGACATTTTTAACTTATCATTAAAACTGGTTTATTTTTAAAGTTGAAAGAGACATTCGTTTTACCGTTATTTAGTTGGAATTTAATTTCGTTTCCTATTTCGGACAAAGAAGGATATTTTTGTTCATTTGGTAATAAACAATGTCGTCTCTATTTTGATTCTAAATTGTTAGGAACTAGTTTTTTTTTTTTTTTTTTTTATAATCTCTTTATGGTAATTTATATGAGCTTGAGACCACTTCTTCTTTCACTAAATCTTTTCATGTAAGTACACTTGGTACTAAGCGAAAATTAACTAATGAGAAATCCTATACATTATGGTCATATCTCTAAAAGGAGAATTGACATACTTGTGTCTGTAGGAATTATTGAAATGCTTGACACTTTGGATAATACAATATGTGTTAAGTGTATTAAAGGTAAATTAACAAACAAGAAAAAAAGTAGGTGCCGAGAGAAATAAAAACGTCTTAGAACTAGTACATAGGAACAATGTGGACCATTCTCTGTGGCTTCATGGAATGGTCAACAGTACTTTATAACATTCATAGATGATAACTCTCATTATGGTTACCTATACTTGATACATGAGAAATGAGAGGCCTTGGATAAGTTTAAAGTATTTAAAGATGAAGTTACAAATTAACTCGGCAAAAGGATTAGATGCATTAGCACTGACCGTGGAGGTGAACAGTAGAAATGATGGTCTAGGTGAACAATGTCCAAGGCCATTTGCCAAATCCCTAGAAGAGTGTGGAATCATTCGTTAGTATACTATGTCGGGGTCACCTATCATGAATGAAGTTGCTGAGAGACGAAATAGAACCCTTAAGGACATGGTAAGAAGTATGATTTGTCATACTAATTTACCAAAATCATTCTGGGGGGATGCACTTAAAACTGCAATCTATATACTTAATAGAATTCCACTAAAACAACAACAAAAACCCCCATATGAGTTGTGGACAAGTAAGAAACTTGTTGATATGTGCTTAATTGTCTATATTTCTATTTGTTATCACTCATTGTTGTATGGTGTTTTTAATATATAAAAATACATATTTTAGAATGATACCCTTTATTCTTGTCTTAGATTCCTTCTAAAAGAGAAAATGATGAAAGAAAACAAAAATGGTCGAAAACTGAGTGAAAAAAATGACAAAAACGGACCGAAGGCATCAACAAAACAGACCTCCTGCCTGAGGTAGGCCAACCTACTGCCAACGGTAGGTCCTAGAGCTACAAGTAATTTTAGGGCAGAAACCTACCGGCGATAATAGGCTACCCCTACCGCTGATGATAGGTCCCGACGGTAAAAATGAAATATTTTGGGTAGAACCCTATCGTAGATGGTAGGCTCGACCTATCGTGCATGGTGGGTCCTGGCTGTAGTAGTTTTAATTTACCTCTATTTTGATTTAATTTTCTCTTATTAATAGGTTAATCTGCCATTAGGGCAAGGGGCAGTAATTAGTAGATAATTAGGGGTTAATTTAGGATCGAAAATTCTTCAATTTTTTCCTTTCAATTAGTTAGGTAATCATTAGAATTTCAGTAAATTAGTTCTTGGAGATCAAAATTTGAAGATCTAATATCAAGATTTCGAGCTTCAATTGGGCGACTCAAGAGACGAGTCAGGGAGACGTTGGGGACTGCGATCTCAGCTTCAAATTTTCCTCCTAAGCTTTTTTTCATTTACTTGTTATTGAATTTAATATTTAATTTTAGTTAGATGACAATGATTAGTGAGTAGTTCTCTTTGTCTAGATGAGGGTTGAACCTTAGTTCTTGATTGCAATAATTTTGGTTTTATTTGATGAATTTGATGTTTGTTTTCAACTGAGTTGTTCTCCAGTAGTGCTTATTTTCAATTTAATTGTCGCAAGATTAGATTTATTACAAGACTATTTGGAATTGGAAAAGGAAGAACAGTTTAGGGCAACCAATTGGAGGTTAATTTGGGCAATTGATTAGAGATATGAATTTTGCACTTTTAGGTCCTTTAAATCACTTAATATTACTGTACTCATAATTTGTTAGGGAGAAATGAGATTTTCCTCTTAGGGTAAGTGAGTAGGGTGGCTTTCGCCTACAGATAAGGATTGCCCGATTAGTTGTGATGACCCAACTTAATTAATTCAACATTGTTTTCTTTAACGTTTTCCAATTGAATTAGTAACAAGTATTAGGGGGATTCCACCATCTAAACTCTTGCTTTTATAAGTTTTTAAAGCTTTAATTTTATTGCTCTGCTTTCTTTACTTGTTACACTGTTTTCAGTTTTTTAGTTTCATTCTTCTTTAAAACTAACTTTTCTTTAGGCTAAACATTAGAGAAGCGATTAGTACTTAAGCCTTTATCGTTCCTTGAGATTCGACACTCGGGTATAACTTATTTACTACAGTGATAGGTCCACTTGCCTGTTGCTTAGTTTAGTAGTTCATCCCCCTGTTTTTAAAACATACACATCACCTGTCTTAAGACATTTAGGGGGATGGGTATGTCCAGCTGAGGGAAGGCCTTATAGGCCTAATAAGAAGAAATTGGACAAAAGAACAGTTAGTTGCTATTTTTTTGGATACGCTGAACGGTCATGGGGTTACAAGTTTTATAATTCTCAAAATAAAACATTTTTTTAGACTAGAAATCCCCAGTTCGGTAAGGATATTGAGGTTGGAAGGGAAGATAAGGTAAGAAACCTTGTCTTTGATGAGAACACAGTTCTCATTCCTAGTATTGTTCTTGAACATCTGCAAGTTGTTGTACCTGATCTTGTTGAAGAATAATATTCCGTACAAGATAATGTTATGCTTCCTCATAATATAGATCAACAATTCTGCCTAAAATTGATCATCCAGATGCTCCTCAACCAATTGTTCCTGTGGAGCAACCTCAACAATCTCAATAACCAGTGCCCTTAAGAAGATCCATTCGAGAAAGAAGAAACGCAATTTCAAATGACTATATTGTGTATCTTAATGAGCATATGGAAAACATTGACTAGTTAGAAGTTGATTTAATCACTTTTTGTAAAGCCATTGAAAGCTCAAATACTCGTAAATGAATAGATGCCATGGGTAAAGAAATCCAATCCATGAAAGACAATGACGGTTGGGATCTCATTCATTTACTAGAAGGTGTGAAACTAATTGATTGTAAATGGGTTTTTAAAACCAAAAGTGATTCACAAGGCAATATGGAGAGATATAAAGCGCGTCTAGTTGCTAAAGGATTCACTCAAAAGAAAGGCATTGACTACAAATAGACTTTTTCTCCTATTTTTTTGAAAGACTCTTTTCGAATAATTATGGCATTAGTAGCACATTTTGATCTTGATTTACATCAAATGAATGTCAAAACAATGGTTCTCAATAGACACATTGATGAGACAATATATGGTGCAACTTGAGGGTTAGAATCCAAAAATTCCAAACTATTAGTTTGTAAACTTAAGAGAACCATTTATGGGCTCAAACAGGCTTCTCGTCAATGGTATTATAAATTTCACAATGTGATATTGTCTTTTGGTTTTGAGATAAATGTTTGGATGATTATGTATTATAAGTTATGTAAAACTAAGTACATTTTTCTAGTACTTTATGTAGGTGATATTTTGCTTGCATGTAACAATGTACGTTTAATGCATGAAGCTAAGAAATTTATCGAAGCATATTTTGTATTAGGAATTCAAATTCATTGAGATCGTTCTTGGGGAATTTTTGGATTATCACAAAAGCCATACATCGAAAAAGTATTACAATGATTAGAATGCAAAGTCGTAAACCACTTAATACTCATGTGGCAAAAGAGATAAGTTTCATCTCAAATAGTATCCTCATAATGACCTTGGATCCAAGCAAAAGGAAGGTATTCCTTATACTTCAATGTTTGGAAGCCTTATGTATGCGCAAGTCTATACTCGTCCAGACCTTGCATTCATAGTTGACATGCTGAGCAGATATTTAAGTAATCCGAGTCTTGCAAATTGGATAGCAGCTAAGCGAGTCATGAGATATTTGCAAAAAACAAAAGATTATATGCTCACTTACAGAAAGTCGAACAAACTTGAGATCATTGGGTTCAAATTCCTACTTAGGTGGATGTCAAGATAGCATGAGATTTATATCAGGATATATTTTTCTGCTATCTGAAGAGCAATATAATGGAAAAGCGTCAAACAGACACTCATTGCTTCTTTAACTAGTAAGGCAGAATTTGTAGCATGTTTTGAGGCATCAAACCAAGATATTTGGCTGCATAATTTCATTACAAGACTGTATGTGGTTGACAGTAATGAGAGAACACTTAAATTATTTTGTAATAATAAAGCTGCAGTATATAATTCTAATAATAATAGGAGCTCGACAAAATCTAAGTATATAGACCTCAAATTTCTAGTTGTAAAAGAGCGACTTCATAATGATATAATTAGTATTGAGCTTATTTGGTCATGCTCCATGCTTGCAGATTCGCTGACTAAAGCATTGACATCGAAGGTCTTTACAAAACATACTACCTATATGGGTGTTGTATCTTTAGATGGTGTCTAAGTTAAGTGGAAGTCTGTATATATAGATTTATGCTCATACTTTATTTATTTATTATTGTTAATATGATAATAATTTCCTACCACTTGCTTAGTGAGACTATATTGTTGAGTTGTTCATTTCCTATTTATATGTGACAATGATCTCATTTTGTTGGACCAGTTGGAAATAGGCATGTATAGATTATATTAACATGTAATTTCCATGCTATACATTCACACTCAACAAAGGTCGTTCAGTTAAATTAATGCATGTGACCAATAATAGGTTTAGCTATTCTTTTAATGCAGTGAAAGTCCCTTTGATCTTTGTATCAATATAATTAATGGACAGAGTTAGTTTGTGATTCTAGCATATTTCACTAAAACTATATCAATATGATTTTCTTATGCATGAAAAGTTAAATAAGACCAATTGTGAAGTCCTAGCTTGAATATTTTGTTTCTAATGGAGCTGTTTATGTCATTTTAGATATATTCTTGCGTATATCGATCAATTTAGTGGATTCCTATTGGTAAAATGGTTTTATCTTTGTTTAGCACTCTACCTATACATTTGGAAGGAAAGGAGGAGTCCGGTGTTGTATAGGAATATTCCACCGCAGTTGTCTTCTCCCTTGTTTTTATTCTTGCATCAAGAATATGAGGGGTTCTGGCAAAAACATGGTAGAAGTAGAGAATGAATAGTTTGACAAAAAGAAGCAGATGATGTGTGGTTTCTAATCCTAAAAAAATTCCACTTTCAAGCAAGAGTATCTATTGGTGTAATAAGGTGAGGAAAGTCCTCGGATTGTCGGACTCTCAGGATGGACGCTTCTACTGTTCATTTAAATAAAACATTTTGAAAAGAATTTAATTAAAAATAAAGAAACAAATACAAAGCAATTAAAAGGTTTTAAAACAAGTTTGGAAAAGTGTGCTTAAATGACAGAATCCTCCTAGAACCTTATATTAATTTTAATTAGACAATTGTTGTAAATAATTATAAAAACTCGTTGTTGGATCTTACTCAAGAATCGGATAAATCCTATGTCTAGGCAAATATCCTCCTATTCAACTTAACATAACATATCAGAGAAGAATATCTTTTAACCATAACTCGATTATGAATGAATTATAAATTATAGTGATTAATTAATTAATTAATGATATAAGAAACGTAATTAGTATGTCTACTCAATTACTGATTCATATTATTCAATTAACGCCCTAGATTAACCTTTCTTTGTCAATTCCAATTGATCCTGTGAAATTACCAATCTCCGAAAGATAGGTAAACAAACACAATAATCGAATAACAACAAAAAAAGAATTAAATAATCAAAACAAGAAATTAATATAAAACATTAACCAAGAATTCTAGGGTTCATCCTCATTCAAATACAAATGAAATTGGCTGCTAAATATTATTCTAAAATATAAACTCATAAACAAATTCATATAAAAGAATAAGTTTAGGGAGCTTAGGAGAAAAGATTGAAAATCCACGATCCCGACGATTGCTCCAACTCGTCTTTTGAATTGCTTGAATAAATTCCCAAATTGGGTCTTCTTACAAAATATAGAATTGAAATTAAAACCTAAATTATTGAATTAATGTGTTTAGAGGGGTTTAAATAGGAGAAAAATCTCCAAATCCTACTCTAAAACTATCCTAATACCTTTCTAAAAAAGTTTAGAATCAAATTACCAAAGGGAAATAAAATCTAAGTACAAAAGAAAAAGTTTTAAAAATTGCAAATCAGTCCCTTTGCGCAATTATCCGAATCCAGATAGTCTCTAGAATTGCTTTTTGAAATATGATCACACTTTCCGGATCTGGGAAGTGCCTATCTGGATTCGGATAGTGCATATTTTCCATCTTTAATGACTTCGTGTTTCTTCTCCGTTTTTCTTTGTTTTTGGCTCCTAAGTCCTTCGTTTTTTGTTGTTTCAACATATCTTTGTTCCGAAGGTACCTACAATCAATAAGAGAAGAAAAGGATCAATAAACTCTATTTTATAAACATTTAAGCACAAAAACCGATAAAAATGATAATGCTTAAGAGGGTAAAAATGGACTTAGCAAATTCCCCCACACTTAAACTTTGATCGTCCTCGAGCAAAAAGTTAAAAGCAAACGAGAAAAAGAAAAAATAACTAGTCACTTTCATTGGTCTCAAGACTGACACTTAGCATGTACAACAAGCTCTTTAAACCCCTAAATTACCAAAGAGGATGAGTAAGGTCTCGCGAGGGTTTGCCAACAATATACCTACAAAATCACACAAAACAAACACTAAAAACTTTATAAAAAAACTTCACTACAACTAGAACTACAAAAAAAAAAAAAAAAAAATTCAAAGGCATGCCACCTTCGAAACACAACCAAGAGTTACAAAAAAAAGAAAAAACCGCTAAAACTCATCAAGACACAATTCAAAAGTTAACTAATACATACAACATTCTGTTTTAGCACATGAGAATCAATGGTGTGTGTGTGTGTGTGCGCATTACCATGTTTAGTTTAAAAAATATGCAAAAAGAATTTCAAGAAATTAATTATATGATTCACTTTATCAAGCTATCCTCTATATGCTTTACTTTTACAACATCCTTCTACTCCAAGTTCTAGCTAAAGTCATCCCTAGATTAGATAGGACTTTCAAGCTCGTAACTTTAGGTTAGGGACATAAGTGGTCATCAAATGAAGGTAAAGGGGAAACAAAATGAATGAGGACACGAGCTAATGCAACGAAAAGGGGGAATAATTCAAAGTTATCTATAACATTTAAGCTGCTTTCACTCCAATCTCTCGAAACAATCTCTACCTTTCATTCAATGCTCACAACCCTATGAAACTATATAGCTCTCATGAATCACTCGAAAATCAAGGATATATATATATATATATATGAGAAGAAAGGAATAAAAGGTATCAAGAGATAAAAGGCTAAAAGTACTTTCTTTTGAACTCATTCTTTTTCTTTTCTTTCTTTCTTTTCATCCTCTTTTCTCTTTTACTATATTTTTCATCTTCCTTATTTTTTTTCTTTTTCCACAAATGATTGATAGAATACAAGCTTTCTCACAAAAGGGTTTCTCATATTTAAATATCTCATTCCTTTGATACTTTTTCCTATAATTTGATTTTTTCCTCACATAAATTTTTCAAAATACCCTTTTCTCACTTTTTCCCCCACACTTATTTGTGAAGCTCACTCAAATGGACTCAAAGGTATAGAACATTAGCTCATCGATTGAGGGTTTATAATTAAATGTGAGTTTAAAGATAAAGAAAAGAAGGGAGCAAATCCCTTGGCGTGAAATTTCAATAAGGGTACTAAGGATTTATCTTAGGCAAGAAAAGGTTAGGCAGGAAAGGCTCAAACGGATCGAAGAAGGCCTATGATCATCATCTCTAGGGTTAGCAAACTAGACTCTTCATTTTAAGGCGTGGAAAAATAAGTTCTAGAATGATGCTTTAAAATAAATCATACAACACAATCTCACAAGATTCTTAAAGCCTACTGCTGAAACAAAGCATTGTGCATAAAAAACCATCAATTCACAAAGCATAATCAAAAGAGGATGAGAAGTTAACTACGTATTATGCCTATTCAAAGTTCCAACAAGTTAAATGCACCTCTTTTCATGCTTTTCAAGTGACAAAAAGAAGAAGGAAAATCTTTTGGATTTTTCAAGAATGATAAAGACAAGAAAAAAAACAAAAAATAACAAAACAATTTTTTTGATATTTTTCAAAAATTTCCAACTTTTTTGGAGTTTTTTTTGAGATTTTTCAATTTTTTGTATTTTTATAAAAAGAAACACTTTAAATCGTAAACAATATATAAAAAAAAAAACTTAAAACAACTAAAATTTCCCGCAATTAGAATCACATTGTCCTCAATTTAGGGAGAACAAAACAAAAGCAAAGAGATAAAAGAAAAGAGAAAAAAAACTAACAAATAAAAACACAGAAAGCACATAAAGGAAAAAATCACAGGCAAAGAAAAGTGAGCAGGGAGAGAGAAAACTCCCTAGAGGGCCGATCTACCCTCTTCACCTCTACCTCTGCTCGAGCCTTTTTCTGGAATAAGACGCCCATAAATCCTAGTTAGCATAAGCTCTTGGCGCTAGAGTATGTCCGGAATACTCACCAAGGCATCCGAATGTTGGGTCTGTCTTATCTACATTTGTTCTAGGGTGGTGCGAATAGAGGAGTCCGGATCATCATACTCCTCATTGCTACCCTCGGTTTTCTCCTCTTCATCCCTATCCTCTTTCTCATATGCCACTACTTTCCCAGGTGTCGGGCGGGTTTTGTACTTGTATGACCAAAGTCCTCCCCCCGCCCGATTGTTCGACCCATCTCTTCTACATTTATTTATACTCAAAACCGCTCCTAGATATGGTGTCGCCATTGATCATGTTGCAGGGGCTGGTAAGAGCTCGCTCCTTACCTGAAAAATTAACCTCAAAATGCCAGAAAATATTTGTGAGCCGTAATGGTAAGCTGAAGACACGATTTTCCTATTCGTGCTAACCGTGTCCTGTATGCAATGAATAATAATGTATGGGAGATTGATGGGAGAAGAGGATAGTTGATTGTCTATAAGGTAAATATCTATGACCCTAAGTTCATTGGAGCTTTTTGTGAGATCGAGGAGCAAGATTTGTACCTATAAGACTAGAAACGGCTCGCATTCTACTGGATAAATCATTAGCGTTCCAAATCGTCCTAGAATAGCCGGTGTTAGGCCTAGGGTGTATGCCAACTCTATGGCTAGCTTCATTATGTTTCCAGGCCTCATCACTTAACACAACACGAGAGGTGGAACTGAAGGTGATAGTCGGACTCTCATTAGGAATGGAAGCAACACGAGAGAGGAGGGTTCGATCAAGGATTATGTTTACTCCCTTAACAGTGGTTTTGACAGTTATAAGGTCTTTGTTGTTCTTTTATGTTATATTAATATAAAACTCTTTTACCAAAGAAGGGTAGTAAAATCCACTCCTAGAGATCACCCCACCTCACCCGAGACTCGTAAAAAGGGATGAAACATTTAATTGGGGTCCAAGGTGGGGTCTAAGGTTCATTCCTGTTCAATCCTATTATGTTTTCTATTTTCAAACCATGCCTTATTCAACCTATCAGTTGTACAATCAGGAAAAGGAGGAATATGAGGGTATGTTTCAAGAGAGCTCGGGTCAGTAATCAAAGCTCTTTTCGAAGAAGCAGAGGCAACAGTTTTTCTCGGCATAATGATTAAGAGAGGCGAAGGGTCGGCAAAAGGAAAGCAATGGACCAAAATGTGACACACAAAAAAGTAGATTGCAGCCAACACAAAACACAACACGAGGAATGAACACAACCAAACTCAATGAAAGGAAACTTGAACCACTAGAAATAAAATCGTAGCCTGTGTGTGTAATTATATATAGTTTATGCAATTTAAGGAAAAAGGTTGCACCCCCAAAATAGAGAATTATAGCACACACATAATAGAGCATAAAATACAGAATTTATAGCAATTATAGGACTCATTCTGTGCCCCCGACAAGAAAATTCGACAATTAAATAAAGAAGAAGAGAGTTAAACAAAACTTATCTAGGTCCGTATTAAAATGAATCGTCACTGTCGGAGTGTGGAGTTGAAAAAAGGAATAGAGGTTCACCGCCACCCCAGGTTGCTCATTGTGTCATGTTGAATCCGAGATGAGAAGTAAAAATGGAGAGGACAAAAAGAAGGCAAGAAGGAAGAGGGTGTGGTTTATTGAGAGTAGGAGAAGAAAAAAGAGAGAACAACAGTTGTGGGGAAAGGGGAAAACAGAATAGAGGGAATAGAAAGGGGGGAAGAGAAGATTGAGAAGAAGAAGAAAAAGATGAGGACAGTGGTGGTATGGGTGGCCGGAGGAGACAAAGAGCATATGGGGTATTGATTGTGCAGGAGGGAAGGATGAGAATCAAGGAGAATTAAGGGTTGGAGGGTTTAATTTAGGGAAGGAAAGCTGAAATTTAGAGCTAAAAGAGGGAACCCACTTAAGATCTGACCCAAACCCGCCTGAAACCTCGACTATTCGGACTAGGATAGTGAGACTATCCAGATCCATCCAGATAGTCTCAGGAAAAAAATTTGAATGTTTCTCAACTATCCTGACCAGGATAGTGGGACTATTCAAATTTGATAGTCTTGGGATTCTTTTCACTAAAAGCTGCTCCACTTTTTGGATCTAGAAAGCCCCAGTTCTGGCTGGGAATCCCTAATTTTTTGCTGTTTTCGTCCGAGTTATCGACATATTTGTCCTGCATACAGCATAAAAACGTTCAAATCATGTAAGTATGCAATGCCCAGCTCCCATACTCACTTTAAAGAAACTAAACATCTAAAAATAAATGACGAGAATGGAAAAAATTACAAGCAATAAAACTGGATTGATACATTTACATATACAACAAACCGTTTGACTTTCTTACTTTTCATGAAGGTCTGCCTTAACCTTTGGAAGGTTGTTCGAGTCTTCATCGAAATATGGTTTCAATCGGTGCCCGTTTACCTTAAATTTTTCCTATTTAGGGTGAGTTATTTCAATCACACCATAAGGGTAGACCTTATGGACGATAAACGGTCCCAACCATCTTGACTTAAGTTTCCAGGAAAAAACCAAAGTCGAGAGTTGTATAAAAGTGCGACTTCACCTTCTTCGAAGTCCTTCTTCACTATGTGCTTGTTGTGCCATCGTTTTATCTTTTCTTTGTAAATGGATGAATTTTTGTATGCCTCTAATCTCCACACGCCCATATCATTTAATTGAAGTAACTGTTGCTTTCCTGCATGAATAGAATCAAAGTTTACAAGTTTCATCGCCCAATGAGCTTTGTGTTCTATTTCGGTAGGTAAGTGACATGATTTACCATACAAGAGACAAAATGGAGAAAAACCAATCGGAGTTTTATAAGCAGTTCTATATGTCCAAAGAGCGTCCTCAAGTTTGATGCTCCAATCTTTCCTAGTTTTTTTCCACCGTTTTCTCTAATATTCTTTTGATTTCACGGCTAACTACCTCAACTTGACTACTAGTTTGTGAGTGATAAGGTGCAGCCATCTTATGTGTAACTCCTAGTTGCTTAAGAACTTTTTCCCTTAGTTGATTATAAAAGTGCGTCCCCTATCACTTATTATGACTCCAGGAATACCAAAACGGTTAAATAATCTTTTTAAGAACTTAACGACGACCCTAGCATCATTTGGTGGGTAAAGCTTGAGCTTCAACCCTTCTAGAGACATACTCAACAGCGACCAAGAAATATTTACTACCAAAAGAACTCGGAAAAGGTCCCATAAGTCATTTCCCTAACAATCAAATATCTCACAATTGTGAAAGACTGTAAGAGGCATTTCATGGCATTTGGAGATATTACCTGTTCTCTGACATCTACCACAAGTCATAACATACTTTTTGGCATCCTTGAAGATAGTTGGCAAATAAAAACTGGACTCTAGTACCTTATGGGCTGTTCCATTTGCTTGGTAATGTCCTCCAGCGGGCTCTTCATGACGATGCCATAGAATATCCTCCATTTTTTGTGGTGCTACACATCTCCGAAGTATTTGGTCAGTGCATTGACAGAAAAAGTATGGATCTTCCTAGAAATAATATTTGAGTTCCTTGAAGAATTTTCAGAGTTGTTGCCTAGTTTTGCCTACCGGAACAACATTAGACACAAGGTAGTTAGCAATGTCTGCAAACCAAGGAGAATCATCTCTAATTACATCACAGAAAAGAAGGAATTCATCAGGGAATGTGTTATTTATGCTTTCTTCCTCCAAGGTTTCTATGCAAGGATTTTCTAGGCGAGAAAGATGATCAGCCACCAAGTTTTCTGTGCTTTTCTTATATTTTATTTCTAAGTTAGTGATCTGTGTAAAAAATAACTTTAGAAAGAATAAGACAACAGTGGAATTTATCAAAAGCAAACATTGTGGCAAGCAATTCTTTTTCCGTTGTCGTATAATTAGCTTGTGCATCCGTAAGAGTTTTGCTTGCGTAGTAGATTGGTTGAAAGAGCTTACTCTTTCTACGACCTAGTACGGCACCTATAGTATCTGAAACTATAATTGAAAGGAAAAATAAGAGAAAACTCTTCTTCTTCCCTAAACGATCTCCTCTGGGGAGCAATGGAAACTTCTACAGAGAATACACCTGGATTCATAATTTTTAACTAATTCAATTCCTAAAATCAAACAGAATTCTTGGATAAGGAAAATACAATAGGGAAAAGTACAAATATGATAATATCTATCTCCAACACTCAATAATCACCATAATTATCTACAATTCTCTGTCATATTTTAGCTCAACTTTTTGCCTCCGCCTCCTTCAAGATCTCCGAATGATTTTTGTGCATCTTCTTCTCATTAAAAGAATATGCATATTAGGAAATGACTTTTTTTTAGTACTTAGCCATGTAATCCGTTTCTCCGATTCCTTCATCTGTTTCTGAAGATGGCCATGATCTTTTGAAGCCTTTTGTACCTGAACATGGCGTTGGCGTTCTCGATTTTGATATTTATGAAATCCAAATGAATCCATTTTCAGAAAATTGGATTAATACGAATGAGATTCTCTTCCATGAAAGGTTAAGGAGAAAGATCTTTGATGTTTTTTCATTTAAAAGAAAATTTCTCTTAGATATCAAGAACTGGACCGAGGTATTGATGAAAGAGTAATCTGTTATTACAATGATCATATTCATTGAACATATTCATTGAAAGAGGTGGGAAGAATTTGAAGCATCCAATTATAAGTTGAAAGGTTGCAGTGATGGGATAGGAGTTTGATGGGCCAAAAGAGTGTTCATTTTTCTGTTGGATTGTTCCTTAATTTGGGGTCTGGAGGGAAATCCGTTTAAATTCGGAAGAACGACATTGAGACTGAAGGCCATTTTCTAGGAACTCTTTAGCAAATTGAATTTAAGGTCCTTGATTGAGGCAAACCCCTATTTTGAGGGACCAAATTGAGATATCCACTTTTTATATAACTTTGTAAATTGAGGGACTCAATTGAGACAAGTCCATATTTTGAGAGACAAAATTGAGATTTAAACGAAGGAAGGTTCAAACAATCGCCAGAAACGGGTCCAACCAGACCCAGGACCCTATTCGGATCCTTTAAAGTTACAAACCCTTCAAAAAATCCCTTTGATTTGATCCCACCGCTGTTTCTGTTCCCGCCCTCCAAACGAGTGGGAGAACTGAGAAGCAATGTCTGCGGAAGCATCAGATGTCGGAGAATACAACGTTCTTTCAATCCCGCAAGGTGGGCCCATTTACATTCCTGATATGGTGAGTCCTCTCACTAGGGTTCCCGACTTTGAGCTCTCTGTGTTCAATGAACTTCAGGTACTGCTCAACTGCTCTTCTTTTAATAACATAGTAGTGATTTTTTTCACTTTTCTTACTTTCTGTTTTATGTGTATAATCTTATTCTTCTTTATCCACATATTTATTGTTGAATTTTCGGAGTAATTTCCTAGATTCTTATTTTAAAATTTTTGATTTTTTGGAATGATTCTGAATGCAGGATCTCAAAGCAGAATTAGGTTGGGATTCGCTTGAATCTTGCGAGGAGGATATCTCGTGAGTCTTGTGTTTAATTGTTGTTCCATTATTTTAGTCGTGTGAGTTAGTATTGAGAGAGTTATTGCTTGGTTTAATTCATGCAGGGTTGACGAACTAAAGCTTCTTAAAGAGGAGGAATTGGTAGAGAAGGCTTTTAAAGAATCATTCAAGGACGAGGAGCTGATACCACAGGATCCACAAGGTCCAGAAGAGCGACCAAATCAGGGGTTGGTATAAGTATTTACTTCTTGTGCTAATTTTGGGTTTTTTTTAAAAATTTTTTTTATCTCATAAATGAACATGGGAGTATGATGAATGCAGATTACTTGGATTGGGACTAGATTAGAGACATATCCTAGTTCCAGTAGGAGTATAACTGTAAATTAATAAATAAAACATAATTAATAGAAACTTCAATGGCACATTTAGGCCATAGATTCCTTTAAAAAACCACTTCCAGCAACTTTTGGTTCTCTTTGTTTATGTGGTGGGGTGGGGGGGTGGGGGGGATTAAGTGGCAGAATCTTAATTCCTAAGCTGGCTTCTTTTGGCAGCAAAATAATACTTTGATAAACTACAACTATTTAATTTTTTCTTTTTTTGAATGTTTCCTCAATGAATTTAATAAAAGTTTTTAGCCCCAAATGTTTAGTGAAAAATTAATGGTTGTTTTGATTCTTTGTTTTAGATGATAATCCTGAAGAATATTTTTTAGAACTTAAAAAAATGTGTACATGACTTTAGGTGTAGAATCTGGAAACATTTCTAGAGAAGTTCAGAACTTTCTAAAGCAAGAGTCATGCTTGATATTTTTATTCGGATATTAAGCCTGATTAACATTGTTTAATCACAAACTTATTCTGGAGCAGTCGGGATATCAGTATTTATCTATGCTGATTGGAATTATGTGACCTGAGTAAGGAACTCCCAGATCATAAAGAGCACAAGCCAGAAGCGAACAACAGAAAAAGTAAACAAGACGAACCTGATCATGTTATTTCTGTTAGGCTTAGCTTGATGCTTCCATAGACCTACTTTCTTTTTCTACTCTCTGCAATCCTCATTATTTCTGACCTCCATATATTGTTCAACTTTTCCTTGTTAACCATGTAGGGGGGGAAAAAAAAATCTTTCGAAGGAAAATTCAATAACTTTTCACCTTTTCTCTTCCTTTTCTTTTGCTGGATCTTGGTAGAACTATCAATATCAACCTAATGACAACTTTCAATGCCTCTTCAGTTCTTCTTTCTTTCTATGAAGAACAGCTAATAAAGCCCAATATATGGTCATTGGTACTTTGAGATGGAATTTGTTTTTCTTGATATGTCCTTGTGTTTCAGTACTTTAATGTTTTCACTTTCTGTTTCTGTTTGTATTGACATACAGGGAGACAGATAAGAGCAACACTTCCATAGGAAGTGAAAATAGAGAGTCAAATGGGAATACTTCAGACAAAAAGAAGAAGAGGAGGCGTGCCAATCAGAAGAATAGTGCTCTGGAAGTATGCTTCTAACTGTTTCATGTCAGGCTTCTTTCCTAAGCCTTTGGTTCATGTTATTAAGCCATGAAACTTCTCTTTTATTTATAGTTTGATAAATAAAATTCTCTCCTGGTTAAGGCTTTATTCACATCTTAGCTAGCTTGAATAAGAAATATTCTTTTGTTCTTCTTCTGCTTATACTTTTGCGTGGAAGGATTATGTGTTTGATGCCACATTTGATATTGATTCCAAAAATTGGCTATGCATTTTGATGATTGTTTAAGATAGGTGAATGTCAAAACCGTTAGTCTCTTGCTATACCTTGTTTGGAGTTAAAATCAAATAGCAGTGAAAGTTTGATAAAGAACAAAACAAATCCAGTCAACAGGCATAATTCAACTCAGATGGTTATATCTTATTTCTTAGTCAATGGACATCTACCTTGATTAAATGGCTTGACATGGCATTTTCTTCTATGTATTTCAGGAAAGCTGTGTTGCAAAAGTGCAGCAACTTGCAAGAATTAAACAAAAACAAGATGAAGACAAAGAAGCAGCAAGATTGCATTCATTTAAGTAGGTCTTTTCATCTTTGGATTTATTGATGACTGGAGTTTTCTCTGTCTTTGCTTTCTTTTTCCTCGACATTTCGCGTGTGATTTTGGAATTAGCTATTGCCTCACATATCTGTTATTTGTTTGCTCTTTAATTTTGTATTGTTGTAGTGGAAGCTGCAGCATTAAGGAATGTGCTACTAGTTCCTCGGAGAAAGCAAATAGGATGAAGTCCCTCAAGTCTACAAGTTCTTCAGCCAAGGTTTAAAGGGTTTCTACTTCTTTAAATGTGTCTGAAACATATGTTAGTTCTCATATCAACTTCCTGCATTTGGCCTTTAAAATTTAATCTAAGTAGATATACTTGTTTTTAAATTTTAAATACGATAGACATGTTTATGGTGACACATATTTGCTACTCCCTCCATCACATAAACATAGACTCGCTTTCTTTTTCTTCCGTACTAAAGTATAGGCATGTTTCCTTTTTTAAGTGGTAGTTAAGTTGTTAATTTCCCAGTATACCCTCATTATTGAAAATTTTAATTCTTAAACATCTCCACTTCCCAAAGAATATTATTGAAATTCACACCATTCTAATAACTGCATACTTAACCTTGTACAATTCCAAGACAAAAGGTCAATGTTATGTAGTATTCATGAAGGGCATAAAAGAGAAAACAAAATAAAATTGATTAGTTTAACTTTCTTAATACATGTGAAGATAGAAGTAGGACTATCTTTGTTGGACGGAGAGAATATTAAAATTCTCTTTTCATTCATCTGGAGAATCCAAACCTCAAACTATGTGACAAGTCATAAATACTAATATGAAATTGAAGGTGAAACTGGTTTTGCTCCACAGTTCTCCACTTATATCTTTCATTATATGAAAACTACCAAATACCTCTTCACCATCTCATGACTGGCAGATAGGTAGTGAAAGATCTTGCTCAATGTGGTTGCTCAAGGAGATGACTGGAATCATTTTGAAAAAGAACTAAAAATTTGTTTCATTTCAGTTGCAAAGGGGAAGACATCTTGCCACCATATGGAATCTATTCATTCATGATGCTTTTCTATGCTAAATATAACTTGCTAAACTGTCTAATCGCGCTCATGCTGCCCTAATTTTCGAAGAATACATACTGCTTGCCAGCTTTCATTTATCTGTTCCTTGGCCAGATTTTCATTTCGATTCCCAAAATTTCATTCAGATTTTTAAAACTAAAACCAATCAAAATTTTGAAACTGCTGGGACAGCTTCAAATTTGCTTTATTTGGCACAAAAGTCTGGCCTTTTTCTAAAAAGTTTAGCAATAAGCAGGAATTTCTATATTCTGATTTTTTTTTGGGTGGGGGCGGGAAGGCCACATTTATGTATTTATTAGCTATTTACCAATATGTGCACAAGACATTGCACAGAATATGTAGTTGGTGGGGTTTAGGTCCCATGTATTCTTAAATTAGGGAGGTTAGTCATAGAAAATTAGATGGAAAGTATTTTCTTTGAAAGTAGACATTTCATTTTTGGACAGCCACAAGGTATTTCTAAACATTCAATTTGGATGGAGGGGGATACCAAAGTAACTCAGGATAAGTAAACCAAATATTTGTAGATTTAGTGTTCATAAACTTAAACCAATTACACCTTTTTTACTATTATGAACTACCAAGATCTAAGTAATTCAGGAAAACTGAACTGAAAGTTTAGCTTTATAATTTTTTACTAAGTTTGAATTAAAAACACACAAAAAAGGGGAAAAAAAGGAATAGGAAACAACCTGGATTAACATTTTTTGGTCAGGAATGCATGTGGCTTTATATATAAAACAACTTTAGGATATTAACTACATGTTCTTTCAATTTGTTTCAACCATAAAGAATCTGTATACATATTCCCTGAGGTGGATGAAGAAGCCAATGGCAAAAGTGGAGATCATCTAAATATGTATGTACAAACAAGGAATGATCTGAACCTGTGCCGGTTACGAATATGATTATAGAAAGCATCATAGATGTGATGAAATTTGTCATTGTTACTGATGTTTCTGTGCTAGAAAATATTGATATCTTGGTTCTTTTAATGGATGAAAAATGCCACTGGAAAATATTTCTTAAAAAATACCAAAACGATTGCACTATTCCATGCATATGATGGCTGCATCATGGCTTAAATCTTTATGAAGAAGGTTATACAAATTTGTTTGATGTAGCTTGTCCATGCCATAAATGTAATTCGAAATGGACCTGTTGGTTGCTTGATATTAGACTCCACTTGGACAAGTGTAAATTTAAGTTTTTCACCAATTTTTAGTTTTGAGACCCACATCTTCTCTCACCAACAATTTACTTCTCACGAACTCCAAGAAAGAAATACACACAAAACTCAATTTAACTTCTATCCAAGTTAAGACTTAATTGGACGAATTGGGAGCACTGCGGTAATTCCTGTAAATATAGATAGTTAGGAAACTTGCAATTGTGTTTGTTATTTCCAATTTACTCAAGTATTCAATATCTTGTAAGAGGATATCGTCTTTTTTGTCATCTTGCTATATCCAAAGCTTTGGTCTTTTAATAGTTTAATTTCTTGAAATACACGGCAGGTTAGAGTATCAAATGCCTGTGGACATGTACCAGTTCATTTTCCAGAAGTTACCCTTTGCTTTGAGGTTTACCATAGCAGAAAACCTGGGGTTAAGGTAAGATTTTAACCATTTTAAAATAATTTGTGCAGTCACATTTGAAGTGAAAAATGATACTGATCATTTATCTAATAGATGTGTTTAGCTCATCTAGTTAAATCAAGTTTGTTATTTTATTGGCATTTGATTGATCTTTGTCCTTTAAGATTTCAAGAAAATGACATGCCTGTAACTATTCATTGGTAGTTTCTATTGCTTTCTTTTTGGATGCTATTAGTTCTTGAAAATTGATATGCATACTGAGGGAAAAAGCAGTTTGTTGAGCACATGATGTTTTTATGGCCTTCATATTTTGTAATGATCCTTTTTTTCCTTATTGTTTTCACTTGCTTATCTTAGAAATCTCTTAACCACCAAATCTCATTTCTATGTACCCTTGACTACAGAAGCTAAAATAATTTTTTTTAAGAAAAAAATAAATTTTATGAGTTATGAATTATGCTCTCTCATCCTACTGTTGTATTAAACAGAGAGGCTTTTTGTGCCTCTTATCTTATTAGAATAGTTTTGGCATTACCTTGCTGCCCGCCCATCCCCACCCCTCCCCGCCACAAAAAAAAAAAAAGAAGTTTGGCATTAGACCTAGGGTATCATTATCTAATGTAATTTCCTCTGCACTTCTTGCTTGCAACTAATGGTTTGACAAAGCTTTTGTAGACTCAAGAATTCTTGGTTCTAGGACGCCAATTTTTGACAGAAGTGAGAGACAAAATATATTGCTTGACTGATGACATTATGAAGAAGGCAGATCAATATGAACCTTCAGGTTACTTCCTCATTGAAGTAAGTATCTTCTTGGTTTATAGCTGTCAAAATGCTATCATTTGTCAAAAGATATAAATTTTTCAGCATATCTAACTGACAAGTGTGCTATAAAGGATGTATTTTGCAATGACACGAGGGTAGCCTCTGCGGAAGACTACAGCAAGCCCATACTCGAGTGGCTTGAAAATTCAGAGAATGAAGCACTTGAAAAATGGGAATGCATTGTATCTGGTGAAATGCAGCAGAAGCATAAGGCAGTTTTGGACAATGCAACAGGATTACAGTTGCCTCGATTCAAATCTGTTGACATGCAAAAGACTCGTTTTTGTGATCTTAGATTTCGACTGGGTGCGGGATATATCTATTGTCACCAGGTATACTTTCCAATCACATTCATTTGGTATTCTGTTTGCGGATAATACCATTATATACCAAGTGTTATCACCTAATTTAACATCTTCCCTAAGCATGCTGATATTGATCACCTAGCCTGACTTTTTTCTGGTACCTCTCCTCACAAATTGTACTCTGAGGCTAGGATATTGTTCAGACTTCAGTATACACTTTCTTGGTCTTCAAATTGTTAACTCTAGTTCAACTATTTTTGTATTGCAGACATATTTCAAATTGTTAAGCACAACTTGTTAATCAGTATGCAGCCTTTTGTCAATGAGCTCTACTGTTTGCCTACTTGTTCTGGATTGCTTTGTTAGTATCTCCATTATAGATTGTAAAAGGTTTTTTTTTTGGTATCTCCAGGGGGATTGCAAGCATCTAATTGTAATAAGAGATATGAGGCTAATTCATCCAGAGGATGTTCAAAATCGTGCAGCGTATCCACTAAATACATTCCAGTGCAAACTTCGTTTCAGAAAATGCTCTGTTTGCAAGATTTACAAGGCGAATAAGGTTACCATTGATGACAAGTGGGCTGCTGAAAACCCTTGCTACTTTTGTAACATTTGCTATTACATGCTTCACTATGTAAATGGCTCCTTGTTGTATAATGACTTTTCTGTGTATGATTATTACTACGAATAGATCTCTTCCTCATTTATGTATAATAACATAATAATTTCAATGTGCGAAATGAAATTTCTCGAGTTCTTACCTTTATTTATATCATATTCTACCGAAGATTCTTTTTGTAAACATTATTTACCTACTTGATCATTTGCTTTATTATGATATAATGAAGTTATTAGTTTGAGTAAAATTAGTTTCGAAAGTGTTATAAGAATAATACAAAGTTTAGTAGTATTATATCAAGTAATTGACAACTATACCAATACTAGAGAATAGAGATATAGAGAAAATGATTATAAAAACAAGACAAATACGTAAGAGCTTTCTCACTTGTGTTCTATTTATCCTTTATCTTTCACCTTAGCTTCTATTTATAGGTTTAAGGATTATTACTTTATAATGGAAGTTACACAACAATAACCTATGAATGTAAAGAGTTACATAGGTTCCAGAGAGTAGTGGAGGTAAAGAGAGTTGGATGAGATAAAATATATGGAGTGGTGGGAATTATATATGATGGACATTCACTAATAAATATTATCCATAATACTCCTCCTTTGCATGTCCATTTTATGGAACAATGCCTTTGCCTCGTTAAAAATCTGACCAAGAAAAACCCCACTTAGATAAAAACCTTGGTTAAGGGAAAAAGAGTGCAATGTATATTTACTCTCCTTGTTGAGCACGTCACTTGACATCTTTCGGTCGCTGCATTCTAATCTTGTAAACCAGTTTTTCAAAAATTGAAGTCGGTAATGATTTAATGAATAAATCTATTACATTGTCCCTCGAGTAGATTTGTTTAACACACATTTTACCATTCTTTTGAACATCATGAGTAAAAAAATTTTTTAGTGATGTGTTTTGCTCTATCACTTTTGATATATTCTTCCTTCAATTGAGCTATGCATGCAATATTATCTTCAAATGAATCAGTAGGAATTTTCTTATCCAAATGTAAACAACATGATTCTTGATTGTATGAACCATGGATCTTAACCAAATACAGTCCCCACTTACTTTTTGAATTGTTAAGGTTTCAACATGATTGGAAGAAGTGGCAGTTAAAATTTGCTTCATAGAGTACCACGAGATAACTGTACCTCCATATGTTGACAGATAATTAACTTCTTGCAACCGAACATTATGTGGATCAGATAAATATTCAATATCAGCATACCTATCAGATCGATGAAGAATGATATCTAGTGTACCTTGAAGGTAGTGGACTAAGATATAATACTTTGAACCAAATAGTTTTTCATTATTTTCACAAGCCCGAAAAAGGATCTTTATGCACAATAAGTGATCTTACAACCATAGGTGTGCTTAGTGGGTGTAGTTATCCATTTAGCATATCCTCAAACTTTATAATCATTGATAGAGTTGATTTTTAATACAACTAAACACGTTAAGTTTTAATTATTAGCTTTTGAGAATACTTTATTTATTAATTAATCATAATTATTATATTTAATTTATTTTATTTATCTTTGTGCATATTCTAAAAAAGAATGGAAAATAAAGATTCCATATTAAATTTGGTAAATGAAAGAAAGAGTACGCATGGTCATTGGGGAAAAGAAGATAAAAATAATAATAATAATACAACATACTACCTGTTGCAGTAGTTAAATCTTTTAAGGATTAAGACTTTAGTTGAATTTTTGAAGGATTATAAATTTTATTTTCTTTTGGCTATAAATAGAAGAGCCACACAAGAGGGGTGGATAAGCAAAAAGAAAAATGAAGAAGTCCTTGGTGCAAAATCAAGGAAGCGATGGTAATGATTAAAGGAGAGAAGAGACAATGATTTACTTCAAGAATTTGGCTCTTTCTTTCTCTTTAATTATGAACTAAAATTTCTTTTTTAAAATCTTGATGAAACCATCGCTATGTAACTTTGGTTTATTTTATTTTGAGAGATTTATTATATTATTTATGTGATTACATATCTTGGGATGTTTCTTAGTTTGATGTAATTAATTCTTTCTGATTATTTTTGTAGAATAATTATTTGGGTTAATTAATACTTTTGTCCATGCTTAGTTCTTGTAGTCTTGAGTATGAGACATATGTGATTTTAGTAAATATATTGTGTGATTTAGAATTGAATAGTTCATGCTAATTTTAGAGTATTTATGTCATAGAATTGAATAAGTCATGTAATAGTTAGATGGATTATGTCATGCATTTAATCACAATATATTTCTTTAGTGAATCTAAGATTGTAGCTGGATCACCAAATAAAGGTTTAATCTTTTCTCCTAAATAAAATTAAATCATTGTTATGTAGGTTAGTGGTGGATTCAAGGTTCCAAATCATCGTCTTCATTAAACTCTTACAAGTTTTATTTAATTGATTTTATTTATTAGTTTTACTTAATTTAGAAATAATTTTTAGATAATAAAATTTGATTCTTCTTTTTATAAAATTAATTTAGGAAGATAATAATTTAAATAGTTAAGCCTTCCTCTGTGGTTCTATACCCTTATAACGCCATATTACATTGATCTTGTGCACTTGCAAGTATTGATTTAAAGTTTAGTTAGAAAAACCCCGATCATGTTTTTGATGCTGTTTCCGAGGAAATGTTAAATTAATTGCTTATGTTATTGCCTACTAATTTAATTTGATTTTTTAAAATTTATCTGATTAGATATAATTTTTTTTATTTATTTGATTTTTTTGTCTAAAAAAATGTAAAAAAAGGTTTGATTGTTCTCTTTAATTGTCTTCACCGTTTTTTTATTATTATTTTTATATTTTTAATTTTTTAATAAAAAATAAGATTCAGTTGGTTTCTTGGTTTTCTTTAGTGTACTTTCCTTTAGTTTTTTCTTTTTTTTAATTATTTAATTATTTTATTACAATATTTTTTTCATTTAGTTATTTATTCTTCATTATTATTATTTGCAGTAATTTTTTTCTTTCTTGAATTTGTTTATTAATGCATGATAGTCGTTCGCTCTCTCTTGATTAAAAGAATTTGATTGCGAGATAGAACGTACATTTAATACACTTAGAGCACAAAGAAAAAGTATTAACACTTGTGAGATTAAGATGACATGAGTATTAAGAGAGTATTTTATTCGAACACTTATAACTTACCAATAGGTAATAGACTACCTGAAATTGAGGCTAATCACTTCGAAATTAAAGCTTCTACTATTCAAATGTTACCATCTTTTTATGGGCTTGATTTCGGAAATCCTTTTAAGCATGTTGATGAGTTTTTAGAAATTTGCTCAACTTTTAAACTGTCTAATGTTGCCAATGATGCTATTAGATTGCGCATTTTTCATTTTTCTCTGAAGGATAAGGCTACATATTGATTAAATACACGTGAGAGAGTAGATACATGGGCTGAAATATCTAAGGAATTTCTTAAAAAGTATTTTCCTATGGATAAGCTTACGGAGTTTAGGAGAGAAATAACTATTTTTTCTGTAACATCCCGACTAAGCACCTTAAAGTTAACATAAGTCACGGTGAGTTCAAACAAAAGTTTTGGAGATTATTTTATAAAGAATAAAAAATTTTGGGGTCATTTGGTAATTTTTAAAAAATTTAAGGAAGAATTTTTCGTTGAAAACTTTTTGAGGCGTATTTTAGAATTATTAGTGTTTAAAGATTTAAGTTGGAGATTGAGATTTTAAGTTTAATATGAGTTTTAAATCATTTTTAAGATTTGAGACCAACGTAAAAAGTCTATAAATTTAGAGGACTTTAGTACAATTATGTAGATTAGGGGTGCTAAGTGGGGTGGTGATTTGTTGACACATAGAAAATAAGTGCCATGTGTCCTGACTACATAAGCCAAACCCATGCATACATAAAGGGGGTCAATGGAAAGGCTCTTTCTCATCCATTTTCTCCTCTCTCTCTTGGCAGCTCTCTCTCCACTTTCTCTCTTTGTTTTTGTTTCTTCTTTTTCTTTCTTCTCTCGGCTCTCTTTCTCTCCCTCAAGGTATATATATTCTTTTTATTTTTTATTTTTTTCTTTGTTTCTTTGGGAGCTTTATTTTATTTTTATTAGATAATATTAAGGTTTAATAATTATGAATTTATTTGGGAACCCATGCTTTTTAAAGAATTATTATGAAATTATTTTGGAGATGTTTTTAGAATTTCTTTGGGTTTAGAATAAATTTAGGCATCATGGAGTCATGGTTATATTTTTATGGAGCTATTTGATTAAGTTTGGAATGATATTCTTTGTAGGTTTAACTTATATCGCGGCTCTAGGTGAGTTCACAAACCTTTTTTTCTTTTAAGAGAAATTTAGTTATTTTTCTTGCAAAGCATATTTTTCTGCTGTTGTTTCTTGATAAGATGCACAAAGTATTTACTGGTGGTATATTACGGGTAATGCTAAAAATGTGATAAGTTATTAAAATATTTATGTTTTAAATATTCTTTTATGGTACTGAAATATATTTTAAATTAGTTCCATATTTCCATGATGCTTTCATTTGAAATATTTTTTCAACCCTTTTAGTTTGGGTTTTGAATATTAAAATTATTAGGAGAATCATTTTTAAAATATTTATTAGTTCTTTTTAGAAATAATATTTTTAAATGCTTTGAGTTTTAAAATTATTTTAAGAAATTATTTTTAAATTATTTATTATTTCTTTTCGAAAATAATATTTTAAATATTTAAAAAAAGAAAGAGAAAAATTATTTTTAAATAATTATTATTTCCTTTGGAAATAATATTTTAAATATTCTTATAAGGTTTTGGGATTTAAAATTATCTCTAAAATATTTATTATTTCTTTTTTGAAAATAATACTTCACATATTTTCTAAATATTCTTATAAAGACTTTTGAATTATTAAAATATTTTCATAATATTTTCTAAATATTCTTATAAAGACTTTTGAATTATTAAAATATTTTCATAATACTTTTATTTTAAACATCCTTATATTATGATTTAAAAAATGTTAACCATTTCTTTTTAAATAATATTTCTCTAGGTTTTATTCTTATATTACTTTAAATTTTGGGAGGTATTTAAGAATTCCTTTCGAGAAATATTTATCATGATTTTGGTACGCATATTGGTATAACCTATTTTATACCTGGTAATATGCTTTAAAGTCACATATGCATGATTTCATGGTGAACATAATTTTGGAAGATAAATATTTTGAGAAAAACAAATGTTTCATGAGTTTTACAAAATTGCATTCATGATACATTTGTCATGACTACGAGTTGTAGTTTTGCCCGGTGGATAGGGATTTTTCGATGCCTGAAGAGTTTTGTGTGGCCGCAAGATGACTTATAATTTTGTAAAAAAACCCTAATCCGACAAAAAGGGGCTTGGTATACATTTTTGATCAACATATCGAGAGGACTTGCACTGTGAGTGGCTAGTCCCCCGTATGAGGGCCTCTTCCGAATGACATGCTTGGTAGTATTACTCTTGATCAGGATCCAGTTGATAGAGAGCGTAGTACCGTTGGAGGGTTAGGCCCAAGGCGGTATTGCATTTGACTCCGTATCATGCTCTATGATTTGGGCTACTTTCTAGCAGGCTGTGTCAGAAGGGGCCTACCGGCTAGAGTAGCACATGACGGCCTTGTAGGTACCCCAGGGCTCGTTACCTGTTCTATGTTTAAATGGTGTGTGAGGTGGTTTATGAAAAATCGAACATTCGTACAGTGTGTTTCAGGTTGGTATTGACTACGAGATGCCGGAGTTTTTATCCTATGACCCCGTTTAAAGTTACGGACCATGTCCTTTGAGCCTATCATGATACATACATGGTTTTGAAAGTTCGGGTGTCGTGGCCACGCCGATGTGTCTTGATTCGCTCAGACTTCCTAGCTACGCCCGAACCCTTCAAAAAGTTTATAACTTGACAGGAGATTTTTATGAAAACCTTTCTTTTCTGGCATGACGAATCATTTTATAAAAAGTATTTTACCGTATGAGAACTCACGAAAACACACATGCACGTGAACTCACTGAGCGTCCATCGCTCATGTCTTTCAAATGTTTTCTCCCCTTTTTCAGATGACTCAGTCACCACATCTGGCTAGTTGAGCCAATGTAGGCCCACTGGATTCGGTAATATTGGTATCTTCCACCTAGCCATAAGGTTTTGATCTATGAATATTTTGGCCCTCACGATCTTAAACCTATATATAAGTTTGAGAAGTTTTTATTATAAAGTTATATTTATATTATTTTTTTTTCTTCTGCTGTTTAGTTTAGAGGGACACGTTCTAATTCCTCTCGGTTGTATCCTAGCTTTATGTTTTGGTAAATCCAGTGCCGAGAGGCATGTAGGTATCTTACCCAGCCGTAGTTGACCTAGCGGAAGGGTACGGGGTATCACATTTTCCCAACAAAATAGTGAACAATTTCACGAGAGTTGGGAGAGATTTAAAGAATTTCTTTGTAGTTGCCCTCACCATGAAGTCCCTAAATGGTAACAAATACAAAGTTTTTATTCAGGATTAGACGAGCGGAATCGCCAAATGATTGATTCATTGTGTGGTGGGACCTTTTCTTCATAAAATTGCAGATAAGGTATGAGATTTGTTTGAAAATTTGAGTGATAATTTACAACAACATGCCACATCCTCACGTATAGGCACATCTAGACAAATAGGAAATAGAGGAGAAATGTATGAAGTTTCTCAAAATGTTGATCTTTCTTTGAAAGTTGATGCCTTATCTAAAACGTTTGATCAATTGTTAGCTTTAAATACATCGCCTACTAATTCTCCTAATGTGCAAGGTGTTTGTGAAATTTTCTATAGTCCTTCTCATGCTATTTATGACTGTCCTAGTGCTTCACTACTTCCAGAATTTATGCAGGAACAAGTCAATGCGGCTCAAGGATTTCATAGACAGAACGACCTGTATTCAAACACATACAATTCAGGCTGGAGAAATAATCCTAATTTCTCTTGGAGGCAACAAGGAGGAGAAGGTCAATTAGCCCAGCAACTATATCAACAGAACAAACAATATGGTATGACTGCTCCCCCTGGTTTTCAATCTCAAAGGTATGTACCTCTTCACCATTCTCAAAGTGGAAACTCTATTTTTGAAGAACAAGTCTTATCTGCTTTGAAAGATTTAAAAGCTAAGACATAAATTCTAGACTCACACACTCAATCTATTGCTAAGTTAGAAACTCAAATAGCGAAACTAGCTAATGCAATAAGTAGAAGAGATGAGGGTAACCTTCATAGTCATTTGATAGAGAACCCTAGAGCTAATTATCATAAGCAAGCTAAAGTTGTAATTACTCTTAGTAATGTGAACTTGATAGATAATAAAGTAGGGAAACCTATTAAAGATAGTGAGTTAAATGAAAACGAAACTGAAAGAATTGATATGGGGACTAAAATTGAAAAGAAGATAGAGAAGGAACTGGCTTCTTCCTCTAATTCTAAAACTCTAGAATCTTCTCCTATAACTTCGTACAAGCCAAAGGTTCCCTTTCCTCAAGCTTTATTACTACCTCCATATCTTAGAAAGGATAATAAAAGGGAAGATATTTTAGAAACTCTCAAACAAGTTAAAATTAATCTTCCACTTTTAGAGGTCATTAAGCAAGTCCCATCTTATGCAAAATTTCTTAAAGACATGTGTACATTTAAAGAAAATCTAAAAGCAATGTTTCTAAGAAAATCTTCCTAACTGAACAGGTGAGCTCCGTTTTTCAATATAACCCTACCTAAATATAAAGATCCTAGTGGCCCTACTATCTCATATCTTATTAGTAATCATAAAATAGCTAGGGTGCTCATAGATTTAGATTCTAATGTTACTTTGATTCCATACTCTATTTATGAAGAGTTAGGATTGGAGGAATTGCAACCAACTGATATGACCTTACAGTTAGCTGATAGATCAATTAAGGTACTTAGGGGAGGATAGATAATGTTCTAGTTCAAATAGATAAAGGTGTTCCCTGTGGATTTCATAGTATTAGATATGGAACCATATCCCCATTATTTTAGGTCGTCATTTCTTGGCTACTGCTGATGCTACTATTAATTGTAGAACTGGGGTTATGATATCTCTGCGATGAATACGAGGGATAAATTAAATATCTTTAAACTTCTTCACAACCTTCTATAGAAGATAACTCTGGTTGCTATTTGGTAGAGGTAATTGATGAATTAATTGAAGAAACTCTACCTCCAATGTATTCAAAAGAATATACTTCTATTGAGAAAGAAAACCTAATGTACACTGAGGATGTTCATTCTAATCTTACTTGCATTGCTCAATTAGAAAATTCTTCTTGGATTGTGAATCATGAGCCTAATATGAGAGAAATAGATCTTGGCTGAACGCAAAAGAATTAGGGAGTCTGGCTGAAGACTTTAAATTAGTGCTTTTGGGAGGCAACCCTAAGTTTATTTTGTTTATTTTTCTTATACATTTATTTATTCGTTGGTAGAAAGGTATGAAGTGTTTGTTTTGTAGGGTAATCAAACAACTTATCATTATCATAGAGATTCTTACAGACATGCATTAATATTGCTTCTGTTATCAGGTTGTGTTGTTCTTTTCTTTGTCTCTTCTCTACCCTTGGTATTCTTTTATCACATTGCAGACAACATGTGGTCTATGTGTGGGGGAGAAGATGCTTTTGTTTTGGTGTCAATTTTTTTATTATTGTTTCTCGTCTTTCTTGTTCAATTTTTGCTGGATTTATTTATTTATTTATTTTATTATTATTTTTTTGAAAAAAAAATCCAAAAATATGATCTCACTTGAAGAATGATACTTTTGAGTTCCTTTAAAAATGTCTTGAAGGAATTGAGAAAAGTGATTGTTTTCTTGTTTTTAATTAGGGTGATGAACTTATGTTCTATATCTGTTACAACTTTTGCACGACTTACACTTAAGCACATGGGTCACTATTAGTGTTTAATAAATCCTTTACATTATTTTTGAGTTGAATAAAGTTGATAATCTCTTTCATACATTCTAGAACTTACTTGAGTACCTCTTGAGGCAAAATAGAAATGTTTCCCTTATTTGACTCAGAGAGGACGATCATAGGCCTCCTTTGAATCGTTTGTGCCTTTCAAGCTTACCAAATTCCATGATTTTTACCTTAGTACTCTTTTGAGCCTTAAGTGTTATTTTCTTTCTTTAAACCACTTAAATATTAACCCTTAATCTTGTAGAGAGCTTAATGCAAACTTCTAACTTGTGCTTCAATAATGGGTTGTTGTTTTTGTGTTATGGAAAGAGAATAAGTTATTTTGACAAAAGGGGAGGAAAAAAAAAGAAAAAAATATATGACTTGTTGTACTGAAAGAAACAAATGTATTGAGCTAAAAAAAAAAAGAAAAAAGAAAGAAAAGTTGATACATGATTGTTACAAGTCAAAAGCTGCAAAGAAAAAAAAGACATTTTTTCAAGAGGCCCGAATTTGTGAATGTAAGAAAAAGAATGGCTTTAAAGGAGGAAATTTTTGGAAAGAAGATGGTAGTTGGTGAATGTATTAATTGAAAAATAAAGGGAGCAAAAACAAAGTTAGAAAGTTTGTCGAAATTTTAAAGTATGTATATTCTTTGTAAGCTCTCTTTTCTTTGAATTTGAATTCCTTACTTTCGTTTGATAACCAACACCCTAACCTTACATTACAAGCTTTAGAGTCCTACCTGATCTTAGTTGAGTTTGAGAATCCTCCATTAGTGGAGAGAAGGTATAAAAAGTGAGCCTATGAAATGAACATTTATTGAGATTTGTCTGTTATGTGCAATTTGAAAATTTTGTTTAGTATTTATTTTACACTCTCTTATGACCACAATCACACCTTACACAAGTCTTGCTTTAGTTATGGGAGATAATTGAATATTTGTTTGTTAACTTGAGTTTGAAAATAAGAGGAAAGTGCTTGTCTTGATAAGTTTGAGATCTTGATGAAGGGTACTTAATTTGGGTTGTTCTATATCTTTTCTAAAACTTTTTGTGTATTTAACTTTATGGGTATGTCATCTGCAAACCCTCACGAGACCAAACTCGTCCACTAGGGGTAATTTAGGGGTTTAAAGGGCTTGGTGCACAGGCTAAGTGCAATCGTGAGTTCTACGAAAGTGGCAAGTTAGTTTTTTTTTTATTTTTATTTTTGCTTGAGGACTAGCAAAACTTAGGTGTGGGGGAGTTTATAGAGTTGATTTTTAATACAACTAAACACCTTAAGTTTTAATTATTAGCTTTTGAGAATACTTTATTTATTCATTATAATCATTATATTTAATTTATTTTATTTATCTTTGTGCAGATTTCTAAAAAAGAATGAAAAATAAAGATTCCATATTAAATTTGATAAAGGAAAGAAAGAGTGCGCATGGTCATTTGGTAAGAGAAGATAAAAATAATAATAAAGCATATTACCTGCTGCAGTAGTTGAATTATTTTAGGATAGGAATTTAGTTGAATCCTCCAAGTATTAGAAATTTGCTTTTCTTTTGTCTATATATAGAAGAGCCACACAAGAGAGGTAGACAACAAAAATAAAAAACGAAGAAGTCCTTGGCGTAAAATCAAGGAAGCGGTGGTAATCATTAAAGGAGAGGAGAAGCTATGATCTACTTCAAGAATTTGGCTTTCTTTCCTTTTAACTATGAACTAAATTTTCTTTTTTAGAATCTTGATGAAACCCTAGCCATGTAACTTTGGTTTATTTTATTTTGGGAGATTTATTATATTATTTTTGTGATTACATATCTTGAGATGTTTCTTAGTTTGATGCAATTAATTCTTTGTGATTATTCTTGTAGAATAATTATTGGGTTAAGTGATACTTTTATCCATGCTTAGTTCTTGTAATCTTGAGTATGAGAGATATGTGATTTTAGCAAATATATTGTGGGATTTAGAATTGAATAGTTCATGCTAATTTTAGATGATTTATGTCATAGAATTGAATAAGTCATGCTTACGGTTAGATGGGTTATGTGATGCATTCAAGCACAATATATTTCTTTAGTGAATCGAAGTTTGTAGCCTAGATCACCATATAAAGGTCTAATATTTTCTCCTAAATAAATTAAATCATTGTTATGTAGGTTAGTGGTGGATTCAAGGTTCTAAATCATCTTCTTCATTAAGTTCTTGCTAGTTTTTATTCAATTGATTTTATTTATTAGTTTTACTTAATTTAGAAATAATTTTTAGATAATAAAATTTGATTCTTCTTTTTATAAAATTAATTTAGGAAGATAATAATTTAAACAGTTAAGGATTTATCAGTGGTTCGATACGTTATACTGCCATATTACATTGATCTTGTGCGCTTACAAGTATTGGGTTTAAACCTTAGTTAGAAAAATCCCGACCAATCATCCAAAAATTTAATTGGATAAGAAGTGGCTGTTATATTTGTCAATATACACAATCAATGCATGATGTAATTTGTGTGGACCATAAAAATAATCAATATCTTATAATCCATCTCTACTGAAGTTGATTATTTCATGCATTATTATGCTTCAGGACCAAATAGTTCTTCAACATTCTTTATAAAAGATCTTTGTCAATACCTGATGACTTAATGACTCGGAATAGTAATGATGTGTTATGTCTATATAGAACATTTTCGGAATGTTCAATTTATGAACTAAGAAAAAACTTGATTTTAGAATCCTTGATCATCATTCATGTCTTTACTAATTCTTCATAAATTTCATCATCTAATCCTCATCAATTTAGATGATATTTATTATTAGAATAAGTATAAGTCACGCATCAGGCGTAATTCGAAATTATAAGTTATATTTTGTCCTTCTAAGATATCTGCCCAAATAAAAGTATAAATAAAAATTCTCATAATCTTGGCAAAAATATATTACGCATTTGATTTTCAATTATTTGCAAATGTCCATTCTTGTGAACTTCTAGCTTACCTATTCTCATAATATCAACAACTTCAGGTACCTAATTTTTCATGTTTGGAAAATTCTTCTGGAATTTTATTTCCTCGAGTTTTCATATGACCATATAAACATTTACTCCTTTCATATGTGAGAAATTTATATTCATGTAATTGACTTATCTACCATGTTTCAGTTGTGTCTCAAATACATCGATTGTGGTAGAATTTCCTTTAAGGATATCAAAATATATTAGGAGCATTGTTGTTTGGATGTTGGTCAAAGGCATGCCTGGTTATATTCTTTTGAAATTCTGGTTAAAAAAATTATTAGAGACACAAAGAATTAATAATTTCATTAAATTATATCTTTTCTCCTCTTAATGTTAGGAAGACATATTCCAAACAAAATATGAATCTCTCTCTTTGCGATTTGTACCCAACGTATATACTTCTATCTACCTTTTGGGTGGGGTAGTGAAAATTAATAGCGCACATCAAATTTGTAGATGGAAACTACTTAGTTTATGACCGTAAACCAATATCAAAGAGGAGTATCTATAATTATCTGTTAACAGAAATACAAAATAAGTGCTACTACATTTATAATAATACAAAATGATACACGTATGGTGTCTATAAGACCATTTAGTGTATGAACATATTTTGCAGGATGTTCAATGCTAGTCTCAATATATACATATTACAACTAGTATAATTAGAATAAATTGTGTCTTTGGGAGAATTTAAAATATGGCTCATTAAGACATCGTATACTATATGTTACAATTAAAAAATATACATACCACTATCTTGTTGATGCATTGATTAGTAATTTTTTATACTTATCCAAAGTAATACATTCAACCCTCAAGTAGTACTGGTGATATTCACAGAATAAATTACACAAAAAATAAGTAGCACATGAAATTCATTGAAGTAGGAAACTTCTAGTTCCATAATATTTCATGAATTTCTTCACATTCTTTGTATTTTAATGACCCAGGATGGTTAAACCGGTCATGCCAAATGACAAAATCACTATACCTAGTAAACTTCGGATTTACTATTGCATATATTTCCGCAGCAATAATACGTGTGTAATACGATCTCGAGGGATAAGAAGGTACTTTTTCCTAATAAAATTCTATCCCAAAAACTATACTTGTAATGTACATTCAATATTACCTTCACTATTTGTCTCAATATGATATCCATTTTAGCGGATGTATCTTTAAAACTTAATAAATTCCTTTGAAGCTTTGAAGAAAATAATGCATCTTTGATGCAAAATTTTGTTCCTCTTGGCAGAATTACATTTGCTCTTTCAGAGCCTTCAATTCTTTTACTCTACCAGAAATAGTACTAGCATGGATTTCTTTCATTTATGAGATAAGAAAAATTCCAAATGAGTTGTTTTTTCTCTTTCTCTTTAATATAATATGTGTAAGTTACAAGAAATATTAAAGGTAAAATTAATAAGAACATTATATTGAAAAACATATAAGTAAAACTACTCTTGGACATTTCTATCACTATACAAGTGACTAGTATCACCCTCAGGGTGATTTACAAGAAAAGCAACATCCCAAGAAGTAAAATTAGTAAAACCATTATGCACATGACCACGCTCAAAACCAACATCATTTCTAACAAATTAATCTCTATCTTCTTTTTTTTTTCTTCATAGATAGATTCTTGATAGAGATTAATAACAACATGTTTTGAGTATGGGACTAATGGTATTTCATGCCATAAAAATAACATTTATTCACATTTCTATTTGTATCTATCTTTTTCATCACTACTATCCCACTTTTGGTGGTTAGCTTGCTACTATTTTTCTGCTTCTAGTGGTTTATAGTATTTTTAATTCTTCGATAGTTTCTCCAAATCCATTTACATCTAGATGAATTTCTAAATTTAATACCCATGAATAGTAGTTATTTCTAGTAATATTAAGAGTTACAAACTCGAATTTTATAGAGGTAACAATAAATATAAAATAAACAACTATAGACATAAGATAATCGAATGAACTTACCCAACTTACTCAAAAGGTATCTTTCAGTTAGTTAAAGCTTCGTGCTAATAACCTGTTATAAAAATATTACTAAGATTAGTAGTATTATATCAAGTAATCAATAACTATACCAATACTAGAGAGTAGGGATATACCGAAAATGATTATAAGAACAAGACAAATATGTAAGAGCCATCTCACTTCTTCTTTTTCATTTATCCTTCATTTTTCACCTTAGCCTCTATTTATATGTTTAAGGATTATTACTCTACAATAGAGGTTGCATAATAATAACCTATAAATGTGAAGAGTTACATAGGTTACATAGAGTAATGGGGGTAAAAAGAGTTGAATGAGATAAAATATATAGAGTAGTGGGAGCTATATATGTGATGGACATCCACTAATAAATATTATTCATAATAAAAAGGTGTTTTTAGGGCAATTTTTTCAAAACAGTAATTTTAGTTTTTAAAATTAAATGTAGATGTAATTAATATAGATGAACTTTTTTCTTATAGATATAATTAACATCTATACAAAAATAACAATTGTTATTTTTTTCATAAACGTAATTTTTTACAGTTTGAAATTTAAAATCTACTCATAATAAGAAATTAAAAATGAGATAATATTTATACTAAGGAATTAAACATAAGACCTAATTTGAAAATTCCAAAGGCCTGGAAAATAGTGGCCCAACCTCTTAAAATAAGCTAATGTAAGACATATACTAGCTTCATGGGGATTAAGTCTACAGCCTTACTGTGTATGTTGTCCTGGAATCTTGGAGTTAGATATCCATGCAATGCCAGATTACATTATATTGAAGATCATTTGGAAACACATCTTGCCCTAGATAAGTTTTATTTTTTTTAAATTTTTTTTGAGACAAATATTGTTAGTTGGACTTAGCTCAAAGTTGGCATCCAATTTTTTTGTATTAATTGGGTTGCTCTCTTTCGTATTCGTTGCTATTAGATTTAGCGATAGCGAAATGATAGTGTTCTCTCCGTAAAAGAACCCTATTCCTAACTCTCTTAAGTTAGTTTTCTTAGAAAGTGTGTGATTAGATTTCAATTATGCCAGAATTAACTCTCTGTCTTGTACATTGTCTTTGCAATTCTTGATTGAGTAAGATCTCCGTTTACACCAAATAAGCTAATGTCCTCATCTGGGAAATTGGGTTGTAGGCTCCTCCCACTATCTGGGTCGTGTGTCATGTGTTCAAGCTGAATTCTGAGCCCTCTGAGAGGGACTTCTCTTAGCACTAGGGAGAGGCCTAGTCCCCATTGATATTTAGTTAGATTTTGAGGTTGCTGTGAACATCAACCTCCCCTCTTTGTGTTTTTGAAGCTTCTCCCTCTTTTGTATGCTAATTAGGAACGGCTGATACCTAAGGGGCTAAATTTTTAGGACTATTTGTAAAGGCTATTTCTGTTTAAGTAATATTATCCGTTCTTCCTGAAAAAAAAATCCAAATAATTTAGAATATTTCTATATTTCATTGTACAAAAAGACCAATAAAAAAAAAGAATAAACAATAATGAGAACTACCAAAAGAAACGTTTCAATTTTCAGTCAGTTGCAAATATGTAACCACTGAAAAAAATGTTTAAATTTCTAGAACATTTTACTCAATCACAAACTTTTGTAGTACACTTCATACTTGATTTATGAAATTGTTTCTCATAGAGAAATATTTTTTAATATGTCAATGTCATGTTATCATCTATCTTTAATTACTCTATTTAACTCTTAAAGCTAACTAGTAAAATTTAGTTTATTTATTTTGAAAGGACAGAATGCGACTCGAATTGTTTATACCACTTTGTTTACCACACTCTTGTACTACTTCCTAAATTAGTATATTTTATTAATAAAACCTATTAAATAAAATATAAACCCTAAGGGAAAAAGATAAACCTTAAGAGGAAAATATATTATAAAAAGAAAGGATACAGAGGGTTATACACAAGATGGTACAAGCGACGTTGGGTGATAGAACGAGGGTAATTTTGATTTGGACCTAAGTACTAAGTTTGTTCCTTCGACTTTCGAACAATCACTTAGAGAGATAGTGTATTTAGGCGTGCCCTCAAATATATATGCATACTTCCAAGTAAGGATGACCACTTTGGATGGGTTGGCCCGAAAATCCATCCGCCCCGACCCATTTAAACTTGGACCCGACTAAGGAACCAATTTCTTGGAGGAAATCATGGCTTTCTTTAAGTAATTTTTTACTGCTTCTTGCTCTGTATTTTTCTGCTTCTGCTGCAAGTCCGATTTTTTTTGCCAGAAAACCAGAAGCTGATGTTACTTTTTCTTCTTGATTTTTGCGCCGCAGCAACTTTTCTTTAGCTTCAAATTGTAGATGTTCCTGATTTCTCTTCTTTTCGATTTTCAATAGCAGCTCATGCAGCTTTGTGTTTCTGCTTTTTCTCTCAAACTGCGGCTGCTGCTGCTTCAGATTCTGCTCTTGATGTTTGGAGTTTCTGCCGTGGAGCTTCCTCGGGCACAGCAGCTTGCTCAGCTACTTCAAATTTCAGCTGCACAGTCCCCAGCTCCCTAGTTTCTCTTTTTTCTTTCAATTCTTCTCCTCCCCCAAAGCTGCTGACTTCCTCTCTTTTTATACTTTTCCTTGCGGCCGTTTTCTTTCCTATTTCTTCCGTGGGCCGCAACTTCCTTTTCTTTTTCTTCTTTTCTCCCTTCCAGTAGCTGGCCTCTTATTTCTTTTTTTTTTTTTTTCTTGTTGGACTGCTTCTTGTGGGCTGCCTTCTTGACCATGGGCTTGCCCGTTTCTATTTCTTGTGGGCTTCTTCTCCTTTATCACCAAAATAAAATAAATTAAATATAATAATAATGTTTAATAAATAAAATATTTTTAAAGGCTAATAATTAAAACTTAAGGTGTTTATTTGTACCAAAAGTAGACTTTATCAACTCCCCTACACGTAAGTTTGCTAGTCCTCAAGCAAAAATAAAAAAACCAAAAAGAAAAACTAACTAGCCACTTTCGTAGGACTCACGATTGTACTTAGCATGTACAATAAGCCCTTTAAACCCCTAAGTTACCCCTAGTGGACGAGTATGGTCTCGTGAGGGTTTGCAGATAACGTACCCACAAAGTCAAATAAACAACAAACTTTAGAAAAGATAGATAATAATCCAAATTAAGTATCATTCATCAATATCTTCAAACTTATCAAGACAAGCACTCTTCCTCTTATTTTCAATCTCAATTTAACAAACAAACATTCAATTATCTCTCATAACTAAAGAAAAACTTGTGTAAGGTGTGATCGTGGTCATAAGAGAGTATAAAATAAATATTAAGCAAAATTTCCAAACTACACATAGAAGACAAATCTCAACAAGAGTTCATTTCATAGGCTCACACTTTGTACCATCTCTCCACTAATCAAGGATTCTCAAACTCAACTCAGATCAGGGAGGACTTTAAAGCTTGTAATGTAAGGTTAGGGTGTTGGTTATCAAATGAAGGTAAGGAATTCAAATTCAAAGAAAAGAGAGCTTACAAAAAAAATATGGATACTTTAAAATTTCGACAAACATTCTAACTTTGTTTCTCCTCCGCTTTTTTTTTTTTTCAATTAACAATTCACCAACTACCATCTTCTTTTCTCAAGATTTTCCTCCTTTAAGGCCATTTTTTCTTGCAATCATAAATTCAGGCCTCTTGAAAATTTTTTTTTTCTTTGCACCTTATGACTTGTAACAATCATGTATGAATTTTTCTTTCTTTTTCTTTTTTTTTTAGCTCAATACATATGCTTTTTTTCAGCACAACAAGTCATATGTATGTTTTTTCTCCCTTTTGTCAAAATAACACATTCTCTTTCCATAACACAAAAACAACAACCCATCATTGAAGCACAAGTTAGAAGTTTGCATTAAGCTCTCTAAAAGAATAGGGGTTATTATTTAAGTGGTTTAAAGAAAGAAAATAATATTTAAGGCTCAAAAGGGTACTAAGGTAAAAATCATGAAATTTGGTAAGCTTGAAAGGCACAGACGATTCAAAGAAGGCATGTGACCATCGTCTCCGAGTCAAATAAGGAAAACCTTTCTATTTCGCCTTAAGAGGTACTCAAGTAAGTTCTAGAATGTATGAAAGAGATTATCAACTTTATTCAACTCAAAAATAATGTAAAGGATTTATTAAACACTAATAGTGACCTATGTGCTCAAGTGTAAGTCATGCAAAAGTTATAACAGATATAGAATATAAGTCCATCACCCTAATTAAAAACAAGAAAATAAGTAATTTTCTCAACTTATTCAAGACATTTATAAAAGGAACTTAAAAAGAATCATTCTTTAAGTGAAATCATATTTTTTGATTTTTTTTCGTAAAAGTATATATATAATAAAAAAATAAAATAAATCCAACAAAAATTGAACAAGAAATACGAGAAATAGCAATAATAAAAAAATGACACCAAAACAAAAGCATCTTCTCCCCTATACCTAGACCCTACATTGTCCACAATGTGATAAAAGAATGCCAGGAGTAGAGAAGAGACAAAGAAAAGAATAACACAACCTGGTAGAAGAAGCAATATTAATGCATGTCTGAAAGAGTAGTAAACAATCTTTGTAATCTCCATGATAATGATAAGTAATTTTTTTCCCTACAAAACAAACACTTCATACCTTTCTACAAATCAAGTGAAATAATAAAATAAATAAATAAATAAATAAACAGATAAATAAATATATAAACAAAATAAAATTTTGGGTCGCCTCTCAAAAGTGCTAAGTTTAAAGTCTTCAGTCAGACTTCTTAAATCTTTTCCTTTCAACCAAGATCTATTTCTCTCATATTAAGCTCATGATTCACAATCCAATAAGAATTTTTTAATGGAGTCATGCAAGCAATATTACAATTAACATCCTCAGTGCAAATTCCGTTTTCTTTCTCAATAGAAGTATAAGCTTTTGAACACATTAGATGTAGAGTTTCTTCAATTAATTCATCATTTACATCCTACCAAGTAGCAATCAGTATTATCTTCTGTAGAAGGTTGTGAAGAAGTTTTAAAGATATTTAATCTAACCCTCATATTCATTATAGACATCCGTAACCCCAGTACTACAATTAATAGTGGCATCAGCAATGGGTAAGAAAGGACGACCTAGAATAATGGGGATATGATTATGAGAAGAGAAGATCTACCAGGTTCCATATCTAGGATTACAAAGTCTACATGGAAGACACCTTTATCAATTTGAACTAGAATATCATCTATCCTCCCCCTAGGTACCTTGACAGACCTATCAGCTAATTGTAAGGTCATATCAGCCGGTTGCAATCCCCCAATCCTAACTCTTCATAAACAGAATATGGAAGCAAATTAACACTAGAACCTAAATCTAAGAGCGCCCTATCTATTTTATGATTACCAATAAGATATGAGATAGTAGGGACACCAGGACTTTATATTTAGGTGAAGTGTTATATTGTAGAATGGAGCTCACCTGTTCAGTTAGGAAGATTTCTTAGTAACATTGCTTTTAGATTTTCTTTTAAAAATATACGTCTTTAAGAAATTTTGCATAGGATGAGACTTGCTTAATAACCTCTAAAAGTGGAAGATTAATTTTTACTTGTTTGAGAGTTTCTAAAATATCTTCCCTTTTACTATCCTTTTTAAGATGTGGGGATGGCAATAAAGCTTGCAGATAAGTAACCTTTGGCTTATATGAAGCCGTAGGAGATGATTCTAGAATCTTAGAATTAGAGGAAGAAACTAGTTCCTTTTCTATATTTCTTTCAATTTTAGCCCCATTATCAATTGCCTCAGTTTCATTATCATTTAACTCACTTCTTTAATAGGTTCTCCCACTTTATTATCTACCAACTTCCCATTTCTAAGAGTAATTACAACTCTAGCTTGCTCATGATAATTAGCTCTAGGGTTCTCTATTGGATGACTAGGAAGCTTATCATCATCTCTTCTACTCATTGCATTAGTTAGTTGCCCTATTTGAGTTTCTAACTTAGCAATAGATTGAGTATGTGGATCTAGAATTTGTGTCATAGATTCTAAACCTTTCAAAGCAGATAAGACTTTTTCTTCAAAAATAGAGTTTCCTCTTTGAGAAGGGTGAGGAGGTACATACCTTTGAGATTGAAAACTAGGAGGAGCAGTCATACCAGGTTATTTATTCTGTTGATATTGTTGCTGGCCTAATTGATCTTATCCTCCTTGTTGCCTCCAGGAGAAATTAGGATGATTTCTCCAGCCTGGATTGTAAGTGTTTTAATATGGGTTGTTCTGACTGTGAAATCCCCTAGTAGCCGCACAAATTCTGGAAATAGTGAAGCACTAGGACAGTCAAAGATAACATGAGAAGGACTAGAGCAAATTGCACAAACACCTTGCAAATTAGGAGAATTAGTAGGCAATACATTCAAGGCTAACAATTGATCAAACTTTTTAAATAAGACATCAACTTTCAAAGAAAGATCAATATTTTGAGTAACTTCATGTATTCCTCCTTTATTTCCTATTTGTCTAGATGTGCCTATACGTGAGGATGTGACGTGGTTTTGTGAATTATCACTCAAATTTTCAAATAAATCCCACGCCCCATCTGCAGTTTTATGAAGAACGGTACCACCACAAGAGGAATCAACCATTTGGCGATTTCTCTCATCTAATCCTGAATACAAGCTTTGTATTTGTTGCCATTTAGGGACTTCATAGTGAGGGCAACTACGAAGAAGTTCTTTAAATCTCTCCCAAGTCTCGTGAAATTGTTCATTATTTTGTTGGAAAAAAATAGTTATTTCTCTCCTTAACCTTGTAAGTTTACCCATAGGAAAATATTTTTTTTAGAAATTCCCTAGACATCTCATCCCATATACCTATTCTCTCACGTGTGTGTAACCAATGTTTAGCCTTATCCTTCAGAGAAAAAGGAAAAAGACGCAGTCTAATAGCATTATTAGTAACATTAGGCAGTCTAAAAGTATAGCAAATTTCTAAAAATTCATCAATATGCTTATAAAGATTTTTGGAATCAAGCCCATAAAAAGATGGTAACATTTGAATAGTAGAAGCTTTAATTTCGAAGTGATTAGCCTCAATTTCAGGTAGTCTATTACCTATTGGTGAGTTATAAGTGTTAGGAGTAAAATACTCCCTTAATGCTTGTGGATTTTCAACCATTTTAACCTCACAAGTTTTAGTGATTTTTCCTTGTGCTCTAAGTGCCTTAAGTGTACACTCTATCTCAAGATCAAATTCTTTTAAATCAACAGAAAGCGAACGACGACCATGTATTAATAAACAAATTCAAGAAAGAGAAAAAAATTACTACAAATAATAATGAAGAATAAACTATCAAATAATGAAATAAAAATAAAATAATAATAATAATAATAATAATAATAAAAAAGACGTTGAAGACAACTAAAAAAATTTTTTTCCTATCCTTTTTTCAAGAATAATAATAAAATAAATAAAATAAAACTAACAAATTTAGGAGACAATAATACAAGCAATTAATTTAACCTCTCCCCGGCAACGACGCCAAAAAATTGATCGGGAATTTTATAACAAAGCTTTAAACCCAATACTTACAAGTGCACAAGATCAATGTAATACGGAAGTATTAGAGTATCGAAGCACAGAGAAAATGCTTAATTACTATCTTCCTAAATTAATTGTATAAAAAGAAGAATCAACTTATATTATCTAAAAATTATTCCTAAATTAGGTAAAAATAATAAATAAAATAACTAAATTATAATTAACAAGATTTTTAACCAAAGAGATGATTTAGAAATGATTTAGAACATTGAATCCACCACTAACCTTTATAACAATAATTTAATTTTGTTTTAGGAGAAAATATTAAACCTTTATGTGGTGATCTAGGCTACAAGTTTCGATTCACTCAAGAAATATATTATGTTTAAATGCATGACATAATCCATCTAACCATTAGCATGACTTATTCAATTCTATGACATAAATCATCTAAAATCAGCATGAACTATTCAATTCTAAAACCCACAATATACTTGCAAAAATTACATATCTCTCATACTCAAGACTACAAGAATTAAGCATGGATAAAAATGTCAATTAACCCAAATAATTATTCTACAAGAATAATCACAAAGAATTAATTGCATCACACCAAGAAAATTTCAAAGATATGCAATCACCTAAATAATATAATAAATCTCCCAAAATAAAATAAATCAAAGTCATATAGCTAGGATTTCATAAAAAATTCTAAAAAGAAATTAGTTCGTGATTAAAGGGAAAGAAGGAATTGGAGGAAATCATGGCTTTCTCCAAATAATTTTTCGTTATTTCTTGCTCTGTATTTTTTGGCTTTTGCTGCAAGTCAGATTTCTTTTTGGCCAGAAAACCGAACGCTGACGCTGCTTTTCCTCCTTGATTTTTGATCTGCAGCAACCCTTCTTTAGCTTCAAATTGCGAATGTTCTTGATTTCTCTTCTTTCCGATTTTCAGCAGCTGCTCACGCAGCAGTGTGTTTCTGCTTTTTCTCTCAAACCGCAGTTGCTGCTTCAGATTTTGCTCTTGCTGTTTGGAGTTTCTGCTGTGGAGCTTCCTCGAGCACAACAGCTTCAAATTTCAGTTGCGCAGCCCCCAGCTCCCTCAACTTTATTTTTTTTCTTTCAATTTTTCTCTGCCCCCAAAGTTGCTGACTTCCTCTCTTTTTATACTTTTCCTTGCGGCCGTTTTCTTTCCCATTTCGTGGGCCGCAGCTTCCTTTTCTTTTTCTTCTTTTCTCCCCTCCAGTAGCTAGCCTCTTATTTCTTTTTTTTTTTCTTGTTGGACTGCTTCTTGTGGGCTGCCTTCTTGACCATAGGCTTGCCTGTTTCTATTTCTTGTGGGCTTCTTCTCCTTTATTACGAAAATAAAATAAATTAAATATAATAATTATGTTTAATAAATAAAATATTTTTAAAGGCTAATAATTAAAATTTAAATTATTTATTTGTACAAAAAATGAACTTTATCACCAGGCTTGGTCAAGCCTGCATGCATGCGGTCCGAGAGGACTAGTTCGTGTCAGGTTGTGATTTTGTAACCCGAGACCCAAGTCCGGACTGGCCCATATTTACCTCGAAACTAGCTCGGCCCGATAAAAAATCTGGACCAACCAGCAAACCGGCTCTGGACCGGCCCAGCCAAGACACAGACCGTGGGCCAACAGCTAAAAAAAAACATTCCAACCTTTGGGGGTTTTTATCCCCTACTTTGCGACCGTTACAGATCAACGGTCAGATGATCTGGCTGTTTGATCTCAACGGTTTAGATGGTTTGACCGTTGAGATCTAACGGTCCAAATCATCTTACCGTTAAGATCCAACGATACATTTTTTTTAAATCTACCATTTTTTTTTATTTTTTAAAACTATAAATACCCCTCTAAACAGATTCATTCCTTACACAAAAAATCATTCATTCTCTCTTCTCTCTTCTCCTAAACTCTCTCATATCTCTCTTAAACTCTTCTTTACTCTCAAGAATCAAAATCGCTTGCAATTTGTTTTGGATAATCGTTTAAAATTCGGAGGAAGGAAGGAATCGAAGAAACTGACAAAAATCAAAGCGTCAATTCTTCTTTGAACTTCCGGCTTCATCATTGATTGTTTGCTTTCTTTACCTTAATTACGTTAATTTGTTTATTTATTATATTTTGGAACTTTATTAGTTTTAAATAATTATTTGTTTACTTTATTTATTATAACATATTTATTTAATTTTTTAATACTTATTTGTTTACTTTATTTAGTTTTAAATAATTATTTATTTACTTGATTTATTTAGTTATTAAATTTGATCACTTTATTATTAATTATTAATTGTTGTTATGGATTCATCTTCAATACATGCTTCTTCCCACACCATAGACTTTGATAATGAAAATAAACAACATATAGATAATGAAGAAAATGATATGCTTCCTCCTTCCGATACCGCACCTAGTGGTAATAATGGTAGAAAAAGATCTTTTATTTGGAATGTTTTTGATAAATACCCTAATAATAAAGCTAGTAGTAAAATTTGTAATATGGATTTCACACATAAGAAGAATGATGGCACCGGTACACTTAAAAGACATATACAATGTATTCATCCTTCTCATTTTGTGGATTTAACTACACAAACCCAACTCTTAGGTTCGGCTAGTGCTTTCGAAAATCCAATTACACCTTTGAATTATAATAGTGAGTTACTTACAGGAGAAATAGTTAGGTGGGTGTCAATTGAGTAGACTTCTTTTATCATTACCTTCTAATCATTCATTTATGAGATTTGTACAAACAACACTTCAACCGGCTTACAAGGGATTTCCTAGAACTTCACTTAGGAGGGAAATTTTTAAGAGTTTTCAGGAAGAAAAGAACTCCCTTGCTTCAATTTTTGAATCTATCCCTAAGAAATTTTCCTTTACTTGTGATTCTTGGACAGTCATTAATTCTGAAGATTGTTTTGTGCATTGCATGACATTGGATCGATGAAAATTGGTATTTAAACAAAAAAAAAAAATCATTGGTTTTAAAAATTTTGAATTCCCACGTACTGGTACAAATATATCACGAAATATCATTCAAACATGTCTTGATTATAGAATTAATTATAGAATTTTTACCATTTCTTTTGATAACCCCACAAACAACGATCTTCAATTTCAATGTTGAAAAATAATTTTAGACCAATTTAGATGGAAAGTTATTTCATATTAGATGTACATGTTATATTTTGAATTTGTGCGTACAAGATGGTTATGCACATATTGAACATGTTACGAATACGATTAGGGATGTTAAGTTCCTTAGATCTTCCGGTCTCAGACGACAACATTTTAAATCACTTTGTAGAGAATATAAACTATCTTATAATATTTTGATACAGATCTTACCACAAGATGGAACTCAACTTAAGAATATGTTACAAACTTGTTTTCCTTATAAACAACAACAACTTATTGAATTTACACTAGAAAATCATGGACTAACAATTGAGGAAAATATTTTTGATGAAGCTGTAGTTATTTGTTCTTTTTTAAAAACTTTGCACAAGCGAGTGAACTTTTATCTGGACAATTCTACCTACTACTCATCACATGTTTCCCACAATGATAAAAGTTGCAAGTGTTTTTAGAGAATTTAGACCATATGTCATGTATGGTCCTATGATGTTTGATATGGATTTTTTTTTTTTAAATATTACAAAAATTTTCGTATCATATATTGTATTGCTTTGATTTTAGAGCCTCATTTTAAAAGTGAGAGGTTTGAAACTTTAATTGATTTATTTTATTCATATTTGGATACTCGCTTTGATTCATTTTTTAATTTCTAAAGAAATGCCAACAAAATAAAAAAGGAAACATCTCAAACTTTGAAAAACTTATACGATCTCTATTCAAGAAAAAGTGAAACAAGGAGCTCGAGTCAAGGATCATCACAATATGGAGAGATGCCATCTTCTTCATCTTTAAGTCAACGAGGAGGATTTGGATACATGATGGATATATATAATCTCTGCGCCGCACCGAGTTCATCATCTATGAGAACAACTCTATCCGAGTTATCTATATATGGATACACCGCTCGAGTTCAGTATCGTGTAGATGATTTCGATATACCTGGATGGTGGAAGAACAATTCCGCACAATATCTTTTTCTATCTAGGATCCCTCGAGATATCCTAACAACATCTATCTCTACTGTGGCTTCTAAAAGTGCCTTCTCCAACTGTTGTCGTACAATTGACGAATCTAGGAGTTGAATGTTCCATAATACATTAGAGACTGTTATGTATCTAGCCCATTGGTATGTTCAAGAAGACAGGATTGCCGGATTGAATATTGACGAGTCGTATATAAATCTAGTATCTCCCGGAGGATTTGACGAAGAAGATGAAAGAGATGGCGAATCTAGGCAAACTCGATCAAATAGATAGGATTTTTATATTTAAATTGTAATAGTTAGGTCTTAGGATAGTATTAATTTTTTTAATTATAATAGTTAGGACTTAGTCAGATTAGATAATATAGGATTAATTCATTAGATTTTAAATTGTCATTTCTTTTGGTAGGTTTAGACCATAGGTCCCACTCTATGTAATTTTTATTTTATTATTAATAAAACCGGTAGGTGTCCCATGCCAAATCCCCACCACTTTAAGGTGGCTTTCTCTAATATATTTTTTAACTCTTAAGTTTTTAAACTTAATAAAAATACTTTAAGTTTTCTAATGTAAATCAAATACTTTAAATTTTCTAAATCTCTAAAACAATTCATTTAAGTTTCTAAACTTAGTAAAAAAATATTAATTTTAAATAAAATTAATAAAATAATTTAAATAGTCTATGTTGTCTAAAAAAAAAAAAACTCAAATTTTCTAGAATTAAAAAAATAAATATTAAATTTTCTAACTTAGTTCAAAAAAATCTTATGTATCCTTTATTTTCATGTATTAGTAAGTAAGTATTATATTATCTAACTTTTTTCATGTAATTTATTTAAATTAATTTTATCATTTATATAATAAGTTCAAGTTTTTTTAATCTCAAGTTATTAAAAAATTAAAAAAAAACCGGACCGGCTCAGGATCGGTCTGCTTGTATGGGTTCTCTTAGGCAGTACGAGCTGGGTTGACTAAACCTGATCTGAGACCCGACCCAACCTAGATCCAGTTGAACCACGGGCTGACCCAACGAGCTGGTCCGTCAGCAACAACCCGGTCTAACCCGAATCAGACCCACGGGTCAAACCCAGTGGTCATCCCTACTTCCAAGGGAAAAAAAATGCATATGCATGCCTCAAAATCAAAGGTTTCTTTTTACTAAGGAAAAAAAACACTTCTCCTCTTTATCCTAATAGGAATGTCCATAGTTAAAAAAATTCTTGCTAGTTCTTGACCTTAACCACAAAATATCAGCTTCTGTAAAGTTTTTGGCATCCTCGTAATCTCAATTAATAATCTAAAAATTTTACACTTATGATGTGTAAATTGATCAAGATAATATGCTAAATACTTTAACGCTTCAAACTTCACAAGCTTTGAAATAATTAAATGGTTACTAGAGTTTGATATTCTTTTTTGCCACTTTAGACTTCACAAGCTTTGAAACAATTAAATGTTAACTCCAGTTTGATATCCTCTAATGCATGCCAAACCATAAATTGCATACTTTTGGTTCCTTACTAAGCCAAAGCCAGGGTCTTGGTTAATAGAGGTTTTGCTTTCGTTCCAATCATTTGTAAGTAATTATTTTGATTTAAAGCGGTCAATTTTGTCTTTCTTCATTTTTGTTTCAAAAGAAGAAAGGAAAAATCCTAATATCAAACCAAAACTTTAGATATCAAACGTTTGCATTTAGCTTTGTATTCTTTTGCATTTTACTTGGTTTTCTTTCTCTATAGGATAGAGCTTTTATAAAACTCCATGCTTGCACTAGTGGACATTTGAAACTGAAAAATGTTATACATGCCTAAGAAACTTTGCATCCCAATTTTTTTTCATCAGCAAAAATTATTATTTAGCCACGAGCAACTTTGCGTCCCAAAATCTCCTATTTTTATATTGTTGTTGTCATCGGCAAAAATATTATTTGGTGACAGATCATCGTGGATAATCCCTTCTTGTGAATAAATAAGTAGAAATGGTTGAAAGATCCTGAGTACTTTTGCCTCTTATCATCCATTCAAGATTGCCATATTGCACAATATGGGGATAGGCGAGATGGGCAATAGAAAAACCTCCCTCGAGAGCTTTTTCCTAGCATAATTAAGTAAAGTTACTGACTGATTGTGACTAATTCGGTCAGTAACTCCACTTGAACAGGTTATCGATTGAAATATCCATCGCTAATTGGTCAGTAATGTTTAATATTTTTTAAAGAAAAGGACAAAAATACGAACTCCCCTCCCTCTCCCGTCATTTCCCTTCCTAGAAACCCTTCCCCTCCTTCTACTTCTCTCCTCCCTCTCACGTCAACCCCTTCGACCCCTGTTCACATCACTGCCACACCGCCACACTGTCAGGTATGTTTCTTTCCCCTCCCCTCTCTCTCTCTCTCTCTCTCTCTCATTCTCTCTTCTCTTAATTCTCTCCTCTCTTTTCAATTTTTAATTTTTGCAGGTTGTGTCTTTGTTCACTTACCGTCGTTGTTGACTATGCCGTCGCCGTTCATGCCACCCTTACCGGTTCACTTTGCTCTAAGTTTTTCCGTTTTTTTACTGTAAAATATTTATTGTCAAAGTGGTTTATTGTAGAGTTGAACCCATACATAAACTTTCTTACCCTATTGCTATACCTTGAGAGAAATTTGGCAACAGAGACCGAATCAAATATTTTAATTTTGAAGGATTTTGGGCTAAGAGTTCGTGCTATGATTGGATTCTCATTATTTAAGAATTAAATGTGTATGTGTCTCAATATACTTACACAATTAGTAGTTTCTCCAATATTTAAGAGTAAGCAAGAAAGATGATGCATATAAATATATTCTCCTAATTAGACTATTCTCCTAATTTTAATTTTCGCTATTTCAGTTTAGATGTGATAATCAGTAAAGGATTTTAGGCTAATTAAAATGATTTAAAATTACAATGTCTATGTTATGTTACGTAATAAGTGAACTCTATGTTATATAAACAATATTAGAGAATGTTAACGCTATGTTATGTTACTTAATAAGTGAACTCTTAATTAACATTTTGTGAAAAATAGTCTAATTATATCTTACATTAGCTAGTTAAATGTAGTATAAATAAGAAAAATTTCCCTATTAAGTTCATTCTTAATCTATGTATGAATTAAGAGAAATAAAAACCTAACATTTTATATTAATGAGAGCTATATATGTGCGTGGTGTGCACACCACTATATGATATTATTTAAATTACTAGTAGAACTAAAGAATTGCAGCAGCCTCTCGGCCTTAACAAACTAAAACTAATTTATAAAACTAACTAGTAGAACTATGATTGGTTTGTCAAGATAATATCTTCATTTCTAATTTCCTTATCTTTCTTTATTACCATTTTTTAAGTGGTGTCGATAAGCTATTCTGTAACATCTCGTAGTTTACTCTTATTATAATATTTTTATATTTAAGATCTTAAATCATAAAAGATAAATAACTCGAAACCTTACTCATAATTAATCTTAAAGATTAATTCCTATAAAATGAACATTACAAGAAAATTAATGTTATTAATTAATTATTACAAAAGAAATGTTAAAAAAATATTATAGATATTTTTTTTTGTAATATAGTATATTAAATGGATAGAGAATTAATGTATAACAAAGAAGAGGGACACAAATATATGATCCCAAACCTTATGAGATTCCGAAGAGGTCCATTCTATATATAGAACAAAATAGAATCAAATCTTCCAGCTATATATATATATATATACATTCTATGACATTGTCTAGTATTTAGCAAGGAACAAATCAGTCTAAACACTTTACTTTCTTTCTCTTCCCTGGAAAAAAAGTACTTTCTCTCCCTCTTTTTTTTTTTTTTTTTTTTTTTTTTTTTAAGAAAATGAATAACTCAAATATCCATGTTTAGCAACAAATACATACAAAAAGTATCTATGTTTCACTTGATATTTCTATGTTTTGGTTTCTTAGACCAATTAATTTGTTATGATATGTATAGTTGTATATTTAATATTTTCATTCTTTGTTTTAGGTATATTTTTCAAGATTTAGGGCATTTCACTTACCGATTGATATATAGAGATATGTATTATGCAACATTTTGAACTTTTTTCTCAATTAAAAGGGAGCCCAGACTTTTAAATATATTATTTTCGTTTTATTATGAATGAATTGTTGTCTTTACGGGGGAGCCTTGACTCTTTTAATTTAAATATTGCTTTACGGGGTAGCCCTAACTCTTTTAGTTTAAATATTGCTTTACGGAGGAGCTAACTCTTTTAGTTTAAATATACTTTATGGGGGAGCCTTGGCTCTTTCATATTGTGAAGTTGTGTTTGTTGCTTGGTTGTGTGGCCTATGTGCCTCGATAATGTCCATAATACAGGGGAAACTCTGCCGAAATTTTTTTCTAAACTTATAAGAAACTAAGACTTTTATGTAGTGCAGTCTAGGTAGAGCAGTCTCTCTAGTTTTTATTAAGAAATAGGTAGAGTAGTCTCTTTAACAATTGTTTGAAATATTTACAAAAGTTTACAAACACCAAAGTTTGAAGGGTATTTTAGGGCATAAAAACAAGTATGATTCAAACCCTAACTCATCTCCTAAAGCATATATTCATGAAAGGGGAAATTTTTTTTTTTATGTGTTTGTATTGAGTAAATGTTTTAACAACTAACTTAATTTAAGTTAAGTACTGCGTAAGTGGATTGTTAATATCAATATAAATCTATGACTTTGATATTGTGGTAAGTGATACTATGTTGAAATATTAGATGTTTTAAATAAAATTTTTTAAGTAATAACCTTTTCTTTTTCCTATTTTGAGAAAATTTTTTGAAAAGGTGGAGTATACCTCCGAAAGGATTCAAAATCCCTAATAACTAATAAGTATACATCCAAGAATAACTAAGTGAATATGTTTCTATAATGACATTTTTCTTAATGGTAGAAATATTACCAGGTTGAAGGTCCTTAATTCGAATCACATTGTCTTTAAAATATATTTTTTTTCAGAAAGTTCGGGTTCAATTCTAAAAAAAAAAAAAAGCAAAACAAAAGAAATCCTTCTTTTGTCCTAGCTAATGGTCCAAGAGTAGTACAATACATGAATGGTAAATTATATAAAGCTTTGGAATCAAAGTAATCTTAAAATCCAAGAACATATTAAATGCAAAAATATGTTTGTCTCTTTACACTACTAGTACCGACCAACAAATTTAATAATTCTTATCAAAGTTCCAATATGTAGTATTTTTATTTAGAATAAAGAAGGATATTTTAGGAATTATATACTTATTTCTATCAAAGTCTTAAACATAAGGGAAGTTTAAGGGGTTACTTGTCCGAAAATAAAATTTAAGACCTTAAAATGAAGAAAATTTCTTAACTTCGGGACTTTTCTCAAACTGATAGAAGTGTTTGTACTTATATTTTGTTCATTTCCAATGTATCAAAATTGACTTCTTCTTTTAGAAGTCAACTTAATATTCAAATGATTACAGGAGTCTTTAATTTCTTAAAGAACAACTCTTACACTCTAAATATTTCAAAAATCACATTTAAACATTTTAAGGTCTGGCTTAGTTAGTAATGAATTCTAACTTTAAATTAGTATATTTTTGTTTTGTGAAGTTATGGAGGAGGATCGTAGTTGGATGTATAGGAGAACTGTGCCTGGAGTTATGGGGATTAGTAGTGAGTTTCAACTAGGCATGAAGTGGTTTGTGAATTGGTTTCTGGATTAAGGTCTTGGTACATCTAACGAGTTATAGTTTCTGTGTGCAAAGTGCAAGAACTTAAAGTATCTTAAAGAGGATGATGCGAAGTTGCATATTTATAAATCAGATTTTTTACCTAATTATCATAATTGGACTGCGAATAGAAAACCGTCGGTGGGTTACCGACCGATTGTTGGTGAAGGTAGTGTTACAAGAAATGTTGAAAATAACACTTACAGTGAGGGTATTTTTGATGCCGCTGGTCCGAATTTTGGATCCTTTGTAGCGTACTACAATTATAAGGAGGCACCTAATCCAGAGAATGAACGGTTTTATGACATGTTGAAATTTGTTGATATGCCGTTGTGTGGAGGGTTTACAAAGTATTCACAGTTGTCCGCGATGGCAAGGTTGTTGAAAATTAAGTCAGAGAACAACATGTCTGAAAAGTGCTTTGATCAAACACTACAGTTGTTGAAGGATGTACTCCCCGAAGGCAATAAGGTGGTGGATGATTGGTACTAGACGAAGAAGTTAGTATCTGGTTTGAATATGCCGGTGGTGAAGATTCATGGCATCATTCGCATCTCAATATTGAGCGCAACTTGATTCTGTACCCACTCTCTTCCCTTCTTTCTTGCCACCGAATGATGACACCACATCTCAGCCACCGACCGGTCCTCCCTCCTCCACCTCCACCTCCACCAGGTTTTACCTAGACTTTATGATATTTTTTATATATTTGACATTTGATATTATATTATGTACTTTCAAATTTTTTATATATTTGTATTTGATATATATATATATAATTATATATGTATGTATTCTACTAAAATTTAGTTCATTGTATTATAGACGTTTTTGTTGATTTTATATTGTTTGTGGCTGCTATTGGTTTTTAATTTCAGGTGGATAATTATAATATGAATAAATATTTAAAAAAAACAAAAATTTTCGAACGAGATTTGGTCGGTAAATAAATTTACCAACAGAATCTTTGGTCGGTAACTACAGATATTCGGTCGGTAGCTTAGTATTTAATTTACATTTTTTAATTAGAAAAAATAAAATTACAGATCGTAAATTCAGTCGTTAACTCTAGATATTCGTTCAGTAAAAGTTACTGACCAGTGTTTTATTTCATCACAACCAGTTACCAATCAAAATACAGCGACTGACTTTTTCGGTCAGTAGTCGGTAGATAACTAGCTTTTACTGACTGATTAGCAACTGCTTTTCCAATCGGTAAAAGGGTAAATTCTTGTAGTGAAAGAGAAATATATTAGAATGAAATATTGATCTATATGGTAATCTTGAAGAGTTTTCGAAAACAAATAATCATTGAAGCCAAGCACAGTGATAAAAAGTTTCAGAAAAAAATCAAGTTTAAACATCTAGGAGATGTTATACATGGGCATAGCACATCCAATATACAAAAACATAGTAGCTTGGATATTTAAGAAGTGGTAAAGTATATTGAAGAATTTTTTCCTAAAGTACAATAACTTTGTACATTAGATACACTAATATACTTGCTTATTTGACGCAAGTAAATACTTTATATAATTCTTCTCTAATCCGTAGATTTTAGAACTAAAGAAACTTTATTCTTATGAATCTCTTTATAATTATTTATCTTGTATTATTAAGAAAATCCAACTCCAGTTGAGACGGATTCAAAAATTAATGATTATTGAGATCCACACATTATATTATGTAGAATTTTGTAGTGAAGAGAGATTATTATACTACCACTTTTATTTTATTTTAAAGTTAAAATTCGATTGGTTGGTTTTGAAATTGTGTGATCAAAATTAGTAATTGAAAATATCAAAGATAGTTGAAATCCTGGAGATTCTAATTATTTTGATTATGAAGTTCAATGATATATTAAAGGAGACAAGATAAAGTACATCTCATCATATTTTCTTCTTGTAAGAATGGTAAAATTGATGTGCAATAATTTTGATCAAATATGATGGTCCAGAAAATTAATTTACTAAGACATTACCGACTTTATTATTTAATAATTTAATTTGAAATGCATCGGTTCAATGATGTACAAAATAGGGGGAGAAAGTATAAAGAATGATGTACTCTTTTTCCTCCACTAAATATTTTTTTTCCACTGAGTTTTTCTCTAGTAAGGTTTTAACGAGGCACGTTTTTTATGTAATAGTAATCTAGGGGGAGTGTCATAAAATCATTATATTATGGATGTCTATAATCTCAAATGAGATAATCCAAATTTAAGATAATTTCATATTATCTCTAAAAGGATAGGAAGAAACTTTGTCATCATCTATCAATTGAGTTTACCCTATATTTAATATAATCCTATCTTTTATACATCCCTATTTTCTCCTCTTGTTACCCTATAAATAGGGTATAGCTTTCGTTGTAATATATAAGAAAATCTAAATAAAATCCTCTAAGTTTCTCTACTTTGTTTCCTCTCTATATTTCTCTTTGCTTATCTACTATCATCCTATACTTAATATAATCCTATCTTTTATACATCCCTATCTTCTCTTCTTGTTACCCAATAAATAGGGTATAACTTTAGTTGTAATATATAAGAAAATCTAAATAAAATCCTCTAGTTTCTCTACTTTGTTTCCTCTCTATATTTCTCTTTACCTATCTACTCTTCTATAATAGTTTACTGTTTAGTTATATATTGTTATTCTGCTAAGCAATTTTAACTATTTTATAGCATGTTATCCACGAGAACCAGAATATGCTACAGGCATATTAAATCATTCTGGGACTTTCATATAAATATCATTCTCAAGATTTCTATATAGATAAGGAGTAATAACATCCATTAGATACACATCAATATTTTCATGTACTACCAGACTTATAAGGTATCGAAATGTAATGGCATCAACAACATGTGAATATGTTTCATCAAAATCAACACCTGACCTTTGTGAGAAGCCTTGTGTCACAAGGCATGCCTTGTATCTCACGACCTCATTGTTCTCATTTATCTTTCGTACAAATATCCACTTGTAACCAATAAGTTTTACATCTTCTGGTGTTTGAACAATAAATCCAAAAACTTTATGTTTTGTAAGTGAGTTTAATTCCGATTGAATTGAATTTTTTCATTTCGGCCAATCATTTCTATGCCGACATTCTTCAACTGATATAGGTTCAAGATCCTCATTTTCAGTTAATACATTAACAGCTACACTGTATGCAAATATATCATCAACAGCTACATCTATATAACTCTTCTAGAGTTGCAATTAACTGACTCTTCTGGAGCTGACATTTAACTAGTTCTTCTAGAACTAGACTACTATTTCCACTTTGATAGTTATATTCAAACATATTCAAGTGAGTAATATAGATAAGGCACATACCATATTTTTCATTCATGAATTAAACTAATGAATAATACGGGATTTTAAGTTACATAGTATGTAAACTTGAAATTTTAAAATTTTACAACCTGATTGGAAAATACAATAATAATTGAATTATTTTGACAAATTTTATCAACATTAATATGTCAAAAATTCTCTTCTAGAGATTTAGAGAAGTTTGATACATCATGTACCGTATTAAAGTGAATCATTAATATTGATATCATTACTAACAAAATCATAATCTTAGGGGAAGTAAAATAATACGTTTCGCTCTTTTATTGCTGATGCTAATTGATTAGCAATAGGATGTCAAATTTACTACAAGCACATGATAAATACTTATTCATATTGCACCCATAATATTCCTATAATATTAAATCATAATACTTATTTTCTTTCTCATAATTTTCTTACTTCAGGTGAAAATATATACTTTGAGAATACAATGAGTCACTTTTACCAATATAATTGTAGAGATTATTTTTGTCACATCCAAATCACAACCAAATCACTTTTACAAATAAATTATAAGATCTAATTGTATTCGCTTCAGGGAATGATATAGAATTATTAGTTTAGTATCACGATACTTCATCTATGACTAATTTCTCATTTAATCTCAAAAAGACATGAGATCAATTCAAAATATTTTCTTATTTAATGTTTTTAATTCTATCTCTTATAAATATAAGTTTTATTTTTATATTTTAGTTATATCATATCTATTTTTCCAGTATTGTAATAGTTTAGTATTTTATTTAGAGCTTTCTTGTAAATAAGTTGTAATAGTTTAGTATTTTATTTTGAGTTTTTTTCGTAAATACGTTTATATGTAAATATTTTCATGTTCAGATGGCTCTTGTTCCCTATTTTGGAATCAAGAATAGCAAGGATATATGTCTCATAGAAAGTGGGACTACGCACACTATTTTGAAATACGAGAAATATTAGTAGATGTGATTTTTAATACAAATAAATATCTTAAATTTTAATTATTAGTCATGGAGTAGTATATATTTATTTATTATAGTTATTTTATTTATTCATTTTCTTTTTGCAGAATAAAGAAAAATAAGTTCAAGGCCACTGAATTGGAAAAAATATCAAGTGAAGTGGATTTTGACTTTGGTTATGTTTAGAAAATACAAGAAGGAAGTGAATGGTAACTTTGACTGCATGACTTAAGAGAAAAGAGAGAAAAGTAAAAATTGTTACTAAAAAAACTTTGGATTACCATTAGACTAGAATGTCTAAACCAATTTAAATTAGGAATTGGAAAATTGATTCCAAAAAAAAAATATAATAATAATAGAAGAGGAATTCTCTTGCTCTTATCTTCATCATATATAAGAGCAGCAGCTAACACATATGGGAGGGTACTTTTTCTGCTTTTCGTTTTCTTCGACGAGGCATGACAATAGATCAAGAAAAAGAAGAAGAAGCCATGATCAAATCCAAGATTTTGTTCTTTCCTTCCCTTTAATCATGAACTAATTTTATCTTTAGAATCTTGATGGAGCCCTAGTCTTGTAATTTTGATTTATTTTATTTTGGGAGATTTATTATATTATTTATATGATTACATATTTTGGGATGTTTCTTGGTTTGATGAAATTAATTCTTTGTGATTGTTCTTGTAGAATAATTACTTGGGTTAATTGGTATTTTATCCATGCTTAATTCTTGTAGTCTTGAGTATGAGAGGTATGTGATTTTTGCAAGTATATTGTGGGTTTTTTGAATTGAATATTTCATACTAATTTTAGATGCTTTATGTCATAGAATTGAATAAGTCATGTTAATGGTTAGATGAATTGTGTTATGCATTTAAGCACAATATATTTCTTTAGGTGAATCGAAGCTTGTAGCGTAGATCACCACATAAAGGTCCAATCTTTTTCTTCTAAATAAAATTAAATCATTGTTATATAGGTTAGTGGTGGATTCAAGGTTCTAAATCATCTCTTCGGTTAAGTTCTTGTTATTTTTAATATGGTTAATTTTCTTTATTACTTTTAATTAATTTAGGAACATAATTTTAGATAACCAAATTTGATTCTTTTTATAAAATATATTTAGGAAGATAGTAATTTAGGCAGTTATAGTTAAGCCTTTCTCTATGGTTTGATACCTTTCTACTGGCATATTACATTGATCTTGTGCAATTGCAAGTATTGGGTTTAAAACTTAGAAAAATCTTGATCAAGTTTTTGGTGCCGTTTCCAAGGAGAGGTTAAATTAATTGCTTGTGTTATTCTCTCTTTTAATTTAATTTTGTTGTTTTCATATTTTACTTATTTAGTTTTTTTTTTTAAAAATTAAAAAAGGGTTTGTTGATATATTTTATTTTCGTTAATTAGTGGTTATAAAAAAAAAGTCAGTTATTAGATTTTGTTTCTTAGCTTTTTCTTTTATTGGTGTTTCGTGTAGTCTCTTTTGTTTTAATTACATTTATTCGTTTCTCTTTTTATTATTACTTGCTTTAAGTTTTCTCTTTTATTTGTTTTTATTAATGTATGGTCATTGTTCACTCTCTCTTGATTTAAAAGAATTTGACCTTGAGATAGAGCGTACATTTAATGCACCTAGAGCACAAAGAAAAATCACTAACACTTGTGGCATTAAGATGACTGAAAATCCATGTGCATTACTCTCAATACTTATAACTCACCAATAGGTAATAGACTACCTGAAATTGAGGCTAATCACTTCGAAATCAAAACTTCTACTATTCAAATGTTACCATATTTTTATGGACTTGATTCTGAAAATCCTTTTAAGCATATTGATGAGTTCCTAGAGATTTGCTCAACTTTTAAATTGCATAAATGCTACAGATGATGCTATTCAATTGCGCCTTTTTCCTTTTTCTTTGAAGGATAAGGTTAAACATTGGTTGAATACATATTAGAGAGTAGGTACATAGCCTGAGATGTCTAAGAAATTTCTTAAAAAACTACTTTCCTATGGGTAAACTTACCAGGTTAAGGAGAGAAATCACTACTTTTTCCCAACAAAATAATGAACAATTTCATGAGAGTTGGGAGAGATTTAAAGAACTTCTTCGTAGTTTTCCTCATCATGAAGTCCCTAAATGGCAACAAATACAAAGTTTTTATTCGGGATTAGATGAGAGAAATTGAAAAATTGTTGATTTATCTTGTGGTGGTATCTTTCTTCATAAAACTACAGATGAGGCGTGGGATTTATTTAAAAATTTGAGTGATAATTCACAACAACATGTCACATCCTCACGTATAGGCACATCTATACAAATAGGAAATAAAGGAGGAATGTATGAAGTTTCTCAAACTGTTGATCTTTCTTTGAAAGTTGATGCCTTATCTAAAAGTTGTGCTCAATTGTTAGCTTTGAATACATTGCCTACTAATTCTCCTAATGTGCACGGTGTTTGTGCAATTTGTTCTAGTCCTTCCCGTTCTATCTAGGATTATCCTAATGCTTCACTATTTCCAAAATTTATACAGGAACAAGTTAATATGGATCAAGGATTTCATAGATAGAACAACCATATTCAAACACATACAATCCATGTTGGAGAAATCCTCCTAATTTCTCCAGGAGGCAACAAGGAGGGGGAGGTCAATTAGGCCAACAACAAATATCAACAGAATAATAAATCTGGTATGACTATTCCCACTGGTTTTTAGTCTCAAAGGTATGTACCTCCTCACTTTTGTCAAAATGAGATTTCTATTTTTGAAGAGAAAGTTTTATTTGCTTTGAAAAGTTTGAAAGCTAAGACCCAAATTTTAGACTCACATGCTCAATCTATTGCTAAGTTAGAAACTCAAATAGGGAAACTAGTTATTGCAATGAGTAGAAGAGATGAGGCTAAACTTCTTAGTCATCCAATAGAGAACCCTACAGTTAATAATTATCATGAACAAGTCAACTCTTTCATAACTCTTAGAAATGGGGAAGTTGGTAGATGATAAGATAGGAGAACCTATAAAAGAAAGTGAGCTAAATGATAACGAAATTGAGGGAATTGATAATGGGGCTAAAATTGAAAAGAAGACGAAGAAGGAACTAGTGTCCTCCTCTAATTCCATTACTTTAGAATCATTTCCTTTGGCTTCATATAAGCTAAAGATTCCTTATCTGCAAGCTTTATTGCCACTTCTACATCTTAGAAAAGATAACAAAAGGGAAGATATTTTAGAAACTCTAAAACAAGTTAAAATCAATCTTCCACTTTTAGAGGTCATTAAGCAAGCCCCATCTTATGCAAAATTTCTTAAAGACATGTGTACTTTTAAAAGAAAAAATATCTAAAAGTAATGTTTCTTAGGAAATCTTCCTAACTGAACAGGTAAGCTCCGTTTTGCAATATAAAACTCCACCTAAATATAAAGATCCTGGTATCCATACCATTTCTTGTCTTATTGGTAATCATAAAATAGATAGGGCGTTCTTAGATTTAGGTTATAGTGTTAATTTTAATTCCATATTTTGTTTATAAAGAGTTAGGATTGGGAGACCTTACAGTATGGACAGTTAGCTGATAGGTCAATCAAGGTACCCAGGGGGAGGATAGATGATGTTCTAGTTCAAATAGATAAATTTTTCTTTACTGTGGGATTTCAGAGTATTAGATATGGAACCTGGTAGGCCTTCTAAGAATCATATCCCTATTATTCTAGGCCGTCCTTTCTTAGCTACTGCTGATGCCACTATTAATTTTAGAATTGGGGTTATAGATGTCTCTGTGATGAATATGAGGATTAGATTAAATATCTTTAAAGCTTCTTCACAACCTTTTATAGAAGATTATTCTGATTGCTATTTGGTAGATGTAATTGATGAATTAATTCAAGAAGCTCTACCTCTTTCAAAAGAATATACTTCTATTGAGAAATAAAACCTAATGTGCATTGAGGATGTCAATTGAAAATTCTTTTTAGATTGTGAATCATGAGCCTTATATGAGAGAAAAAGATACTGGCTGAATGCAAAAGAATTAGGGAGTCTGGCTGAAGACTTTAAATTTAGCACTTTTTTAAGGCAACCAAAATTTTGTTTTGTTTATTTTTTTCTTATTCATTCATTTATTTATTTGTTTGCTTTTATCTCACTTGATTGGTAGAAAGGTATGAAGTGTTTGTTTTGTAGGAGAATCAAACACCTTATCATTATCATGGAGATTAAAGAGATTGTGTATTACTCTTGCAGACATGCATTAATATTTCTTGTTCTACCAGGTTGTATTGTTCTTTTCTTTTTCTCTTCCCTACCCTTGGTATTCTTTTATCACATTATAGACAATGTATGATTTAGGTGTAGGGGAGAAGAAGATGTTTTTGTTTTGTGTCAATTTTTTTCGTTTTTCTTACGTTTTTAATTATGTTTTATCAAGTTTGTTGGATTTTTGTTTATTTTTCATTAAAAAAACCCAAAATACGATTTCACTTGAAGAATGATTCTTATTTAGTACGTTTCAAAAATATCTTGAATAAGTTGAGAAAGGCGCTTGTTTCCTTAGCTTTTTTTAAAAATTTGGGTGATGAACTTATGTTCTATATCTGTTATAACTTCTGCATGACTATTAGTTGAGCACATAGGTCATTGTTAGTGTTGAATAAATCCTTTATATTATTTTTAAATCGTATAGAGTTGATAAATCTATTCCCTACATTCTATAACTTACTTGAGTACCTCTTGTGGCAAAATAAAAAAATTTAGCCTATTTGACTAAAAAATGATGGTCATAGACCTTTGTTGAATCGTTTATGCCATTGAAGCTTACCAAATTTTATGAATTTTACTTTAGTACACTTTTGAACCTTAAATATTATTTTCTTTCTTTAAACCACTTAAATATTAACCCTTAAACCTATAGAGAGTTTAATGCAAACTTCTAACGTGTGCTTTAACGATGGATTGTTGTTTTTGGGTTACGGAAATAGAATAAGTTATTTTGATAAAGGGGAGAAGAAAAAAAATTAAATGACATTGTGCTGAAAAAAAGAGAAAAAAAATGTGTGTTGAGCTGAAAAAAAAAAGTTGACACATAATTAGTATAAGGTACAAAAAGATTCAAAAAGCTCGAATTTTTTAATGTAAGAAAAAGAATGGCCTTAAATGATTAAATCTTGAGGAAAGAAGAAAGTGGTTGGTGAATATGCTAATTAAATTAAAAAGGGGAGAAGAAAAAAATAAAGTTAGAAAGTTTGTCAAAATTTTAAAGTATCTATATTCTTTGCAAGCTTCCTTTTCTTTGAATTTGAATTCCTTATCTTCGTTTGATAACCAACATCTTAGCCTTACATTACAAGCTTTAAAGTCTTACCTGATCTGAGTCGAGTTTAGGAATCCTTGATTAGTGAAGAGAAGGAACAAAGAGTGAGCTTATAGAATGAATTTTTGTTGAGATTTATCATCTTTGTGCAATTTGAAAATTTTGTTTAGTATTTATTTTACACTCTCTTATGATCACGATCACACCTTACATAAGTCTTACATTAGCTATGGGAGATAATTAGATATTTGTTTGTTAACTTGATTTTGAAAATAAGAGGAAGAGTGTTTGTCGTGATAAGTTTGAGATTTTGATGAAGGGTACTTAATTTTGATTATTCTATATATTTTCTAAAACCTTTTGCGAATTTGACTTTATGGGTATGTCGTTTGCAAACCCTCATGAGACCATACTCGTCCACTAGGGAATTTAGGGGTTTAATGGGCTTGTTGCATATGCTAAGTGCAATTGTGAGCCCTACGAAAGTGGCTAGTTAGTTTTTCTTTTCTTTTTTTTTTTTTCTTGAGGACTAGTAATACTTAAATATAGGGGATAGATGTGATTTTTAGTACAAATAAATATCTTAAGTTTTAATTATTAGTCATGGAGTAGTATTTATTTATTTATTTGTTATAGTCATTTTATTTATTCATTTTTCTATTTGCAGTGTAAAAAGAATAAGTTCAAGGCCACTGAAATGGGAAAAAAAAATCAAGAGAAGTAGACTTTGATTTTGGTTATGTTTAGAAAATACAAGAAGGAAGTGAATGGCACTTTTAACTACATGACTTAAGAGAAAAGAGAGAAAAGTAAAAATCGGTTACTAAGAAAACTTTGGATGATGGGCTTGCCATTTGCAGCTCATAACTTTAAGTACCATTAGACTAGAATGTCTGAACCAATTTGAATTAGGAATTGGAAAATTGATTACGAAAAAAGAATAGAAGAGGAATTCTCCTGCTCTTGTCTTCATTATATATAGGAGTAGCGGCCAATTCACACAGGAGAGCACTTTTTTTTGCTTTTCATTTTCTTCGATGAGGCCCGACAGCAAATCAAGAAAAAGAAGAAGTCATGATCAACTCCAAGATTTTGGTTCTTTCTTCCTTTTAATCATGAACTAATTTTATCTTTAGAATCTTGATGAAGTCCTAGTCTTGTAACTTTTGTTTATTTTATTTTGGGAGATTTATTATATTATCTATGTGATTACATATTTTGGTATGTTTCTTGGTTTGATGCAATTACTTCTCTGTGATTGTTCTTGTAAAACTATTATTTGGGTTAATTGGTATTTTATCCATGCTTAATTCTTTTAGCCTTGAGTATGAGAGGTATGTGATTTTTGCAAGTATATTGTGGGTTTTTAGAATTGAATAGCTCATACTAATTTTAGATGATTTATGTCATAAAATTGAATAAGTCATGCTAATGGTTATATAAGTTATGTTATGCATTTAAGCACAATATATTTCTTTAGGTGGATCGAAGCTTGTAGCCTAGATCACTATATAAAGGTCTAACCTTTTCTTCTAAATAAAATTAAACCATTGTTATATAGGTTAGTGGTAGATTTAAGGTTCTAAATCATCTCTTCGGTTAAGTTCTTGTTATTTTTAATTTGGTTAATTTTCTTTACTACTTTTAATTAATTTAGGAACATAATTTTAGATAATAAAATTTGATTCTTTTTATAAAATTTATTTAGGAAAATAATAATTTAGGTATTTTTAAGCCTTTCTCTGTGGTTCGATACCCTTATACTGTCGTATGATATTGATCTTGTACGTTTCCAAGTATTGGGTTTAAAGCTTAGTTATAAAAATCCCAACCAAATATTTTTCTCGGTTAAATATGGGAGAGACAAATGTAAATATAATAAATGGTAGTGCAAAGTAGTAATACTACCTCTGTTTGGTAAAATTGCTTTAGAATCATAGAGGTTAGTAGGACAAATAGACAACAGCCTAGAAGAAATTTAGGAGGACAAATTTCTAGCTGCCAGAGACTTGGAGTGAGAGGGGCTCTCAAACGAGAGAGGTTATGTAGAAGAAGCTGGTCCAATAGGTGGAAAGTCTAGGTCCAATGTTGTGGATTGCGGGTTAATGGATTGGATATGAAGGAAAGGATCAACGACAGTGGGCCATAGATCAAAAAGGGCAGGGCGTATGGATCGTTAGGATTTATGTCCAAAAAGACTACTCTTTATATAATATTTACAAAATATAATAAAATGATTTATTTATTAAATCAAGATTTTGAGTTTGGAATGCACATTTACTTACAGAACGTCCAACTAAATTAAAAAGATAGTCTGCGTGATAGGTCGTGCTCACAATAAGGTACGGACTATGGTCATTTAAGTTATATGAACGACAACATTTAATATATTCTTGGCCATTTGATGTAGTTGGGCATGCCATCAAGTTAAGGTCATTGCATAGTAATTTCGTAAAGTGTTAATTCCAAGAACACCATGTATTTTCAGTGAATTGTCAATTGAGTGCTTAAACTTTAATTTGATAAATAAGTACCCAAATTAGGGTTCCGTTAAAAAAATAACGGCTGATTTTTTTTTAAATTTTTGATAATCAAGTACCCAAGGGTTCTACCATTATTTTTTTAATAGCCCTAATTTGGATGCTTGATTATTAAAATTAAAAGTTTTTCAGTCGTTATTATTATTATTTTTTTTTAAACACCTATTTGGGTACTTACTTGTCACTTAAGGGTACTCAATTTACAATTCACTAAAAGTGCATGGATGTTGTTGGAATTAACCCTTTTCTAAATGAGATAACTTAACTTAGGTCAATGAGTGTCATTCTCATGGCTAATTATGCAAGTATACTTTGAATATATAGAATTGGACCCAGTGATGTTAGTTTCTTGTTAGTCAATAACTCTAAAAGAGCTTATTTATTATAGATTCCAAAAGAATTAATTAATAGAAAGTTCTTGAAGAAGTAATTATTTAAAGACACTCTGGAGGAGTAAATTGACCTTGAAGGTCATGCATTATTCTCAACAAAGTCTCACAATAATTTTTTTTAGTATTAAATATATTCATATATTTAGATAACTGATGGATAGAATTTTTCGAAGTCTATGCGTTCTTATTATCAGACACCTAGCATAAATGTGAATTATATAAATCTTTATTTTCTCCCCATATAATTTTGTAATTCACTAAAGTTGATGCAATTGTAATGCATCATTGAGTAAAATTGAAGTTTATTGATTCAAAAATATTAAATGTTGGCATGACCGCTTGGACTGTCCCAGATTATTAAAATACGAATTGCAATAAAGAATTTGTGATAATATTTTTATGAAATTAGAAGTTTCCAACTATCCAATTTCATTTGTACTACTATTTTTCAAGTGAAAGTAATTTATATACCATCAATACTCTTTAGGATTGAATGTATTTTGGAATGAATATATAGTCGATGCATCAACTCATGGTCACATATATATTGTTGACTTGCAATATGAAATTTGAAATCTTTATGATGAGCTCATATTAAATATAATTTGTCCTATAATGATAATTTTGCACTATTTGTCAAAATATTGAACGTTCCTGCAGAACATGTTTGTAGAAATGGTTTTATGAAACCATATAAGTGCCTTGAGATGATTAATGTATACTTTGTACGTACTTCGTATTTTGCCAACCTGTCATTTGATTTCTCCTCATTATAATTGGTTTATAATGAGGAGCCATAATTTTCCCATCTAATAATTATATTTGCACTATAGAAATATAATAATCCACCAAAATGCATTAAGATGGACATTAAAAAGAGGAGAAATTATATAGATAAAATTATGTATCTCATATTGATCCTCCTAGAAAGATAATTGAACCAGAAGTTTTAAAGTTTAATAGCCAAACATATTTATTGATAAAAGAAAATCTTACATATAGAATGCTCCTATTATTTAATGTCCCTGAGGGACAATCTACCACTACCTATGATTTTCAAACATATACAAAAATGTGATAGAATAAATTAGTTCAACAAAATCCTCACATATGTAAATGAGCAATAATTTAATATGGTCCTATGTGGTTAAGTCGAGAAGATGAAAATTCTAGCAGACTAGAATTTTCTATGATATGACCTTATTATTTATTTCCAAAATAAATTCAGGTACCTGAAAGTCATGATAATTATGAGATCTCATTATATCATGTCATGATATAAATAGATGGAACCATAAAATATCACATAAGTGTCGAAGATATTTATGTGCATGATATTCAATAGAATGAGGATTTTGAATTAAAGTTTACAAATTCGGGATTCTAATATATTAGAGATATTTGGGGAAAATGAAATATAAAGTTCACATGAGAAAATATGAAAAGTTTGGACAATTATTAAGTACACTTGTGAAGTCTAGATGTATTCCCTGAAGGAATTGTACACCTGAATATAATCTCAGAAGGATAAGAATTAAGAAATAAAGTGTCAACTTGTATAAGTTATGATATAAGATTCTCCGTAAAATCCTGGCAATATTGATATAAAGAATAAAATTTATGGTGGCGGATTAAGTTTAGATAATAGCGGCACTAAACTCTAAGAATTTATTTGAAGTTCTTGAAGGAGTCAATAGGCATGCCTGAAGCATGTAAATGAATTGTTCCTAAAGAATATAACATCATTGTCTTAGTGATTTTTATTTTAAAAAATATACGATTAAGATCGAATAATGTCCATGAAACTTTTCTTAGAATTTGTTATGATTACCTCTTATGATTCTTTATTTCTTATAAATGTTCTCCATGTTAGAGGGGGAAAATTAGAATCATAACGTGGCATGATTAATATTGAAGCATCTTGATCTATATACAAGTATTCGTAAACTAGAAGTTCTATAGATTATTTGTGTAATTCCCGGGAATTTTTTGGTGGCTAGTTTATAATCATATTTTTTATAATCATATTTTGATGGTAAAAAAATATATAAAGCTTTAAGTTTATTAATTATAAGTCTTGGAGTGTCTTAGTAAAGGGTTAAAAGAGATGCAGGCCTTAAGTGTAAAAAAAGGAATATTTAACTTCAATTTTAACATAACGATTTTCTGGCATTCATTTGTAGCTGCCAGAGAAGCAGAAGGGAGGGAGAGCCAGGGCTTTTGATCAGAGTTGCAGATTTGACAGTTTAAGGTAAGTAAGGCTAATTATTAATCTTAGAGTCATAATTGACATTCTTTGATCATCGAATTTGCAAAAGTATATGCTTTTTATGAAATTTAAATATGGCTTTGTTTTGTGAATTAAGAATGATTTGATGTTTTCATAACTCAATAACCACTGAAGCATGATATGTGTGAATTATGTGATCATCCGATGTGATTAATTGCGCGATTAATTTATGTTCAAACAAAGTATGTTCATACGAAGTTATGGGTTCTCAGAACTAATGTTTTCTTTCATCCTATCATGATTGGGTCATGTTAATATTTGTGTAAGTGTTTTATGAAGATTAAGTGATGTACTTTTGATTTTCTAGATTGTTTAATGTAATTAAATTAGACATTAGGAGGTGGCTTTGAGAGTTATTCACCTGTTGGGTATTTTAAGTCTTATCTTGGGCAAGAGATTTTTCTTAGTTCTTCTAGTGACTTAGCTCTTACAGCTTATTGTCATGCTGATTGAGCACCTCGTCACTCTTTCATAGGTAATTTTGTATTCTTGAGCAATTCTCCATTCTCTTAGAAAACTAAGAAGGAACCTATTGTTCCTTGGTCTTCTGTAAAAATGGGATATCGATTAATGACTGTTATCTTATTGCAAGCTTAAATGGGTCCAACGATTACTCTACGATCTTTCATATTCCACATCAGTCTCCTGCTCGGCTATATTATGATAACAAGGCTGCCATTAATATCACCGCCTAATCCAGTCTATCACGAGCAGATAAATACATTGAACTGTGGACTGTCATTTTGTTTGTATGAATATCAAGCTTGAAGAATTTCTCTCGCTTATATTCTTTTCCAGTCTCAACTTGCTAACATCTTTGCCAAGGCTCTTGGACATCGTTTATTTCATGATCTCATGTGCAAGTTGAGCATTGAAAATGTTCATGCTCCAACTTGAGAGGAGCGTTAGAGATGGTGGCCTGGATTGATTTGATGGCCTTGATTATTGGCAACGTGCTAAAGTGTATATGTTAGAAGTCCTAATTAGTTTAACAATTGTATCAGTTATTTTGCTGTTGCATATAGATGTTTTGGTAATATTACCTTAAATAGTTTATTTTTTATGCAAATCAATTAATTGGCTCAATGACAAAAGGTGTGTGGTTCGATAGTGTAACTTCCCTCATTTAAATACCTCCACATGACATGCCAATTGAAATATCATAAATTCGAGTTATCTAAAGAAGAGTTTAATACTTACATATTAGCCTTATACGGATAATTAGCTCAATTAGATGTAAAAGTATTATTTTGGCCTTCGTTAAGACATTTATTGTTTCCATATTTGCGAGGACTGTTGTACAGCTTCATCATGTACATCGGGGAATATTGGTGTTCTCAAGTTTAATTACAATATATATATATTTATATATATGGGACAAAATAAAAAGGAAGCAAAGGAACGGATCAGCCAAACAGAAAAGAAGAGAACAGAACAGAACCGGACAGAACTAGTCTCTTCTTCTCTTTTGTTTCCCCCGCTTAACCCGTGAATTACACGTCTCTATCTCCTCCTCCTCCTCCTCCTCCTACTTACTTCCAATAATCAGAATTACACACGTCCCACACCATCATCTCTTCTATGTGATCATCACCTCTGCCTTTTCCAGAATTTTCCACCTTCTCGTGATCTCTTTTAACCTTTTCCTTCCTTTCTCCTTAATTGCACAACCATTTCATATTTGATCACGATTTCGTATTCGTATTCGGACGTGCAAAGATTTGATTCTTAGCTACGTCAACAGGTAAAATCTCGATTCCGCTTCTCGGAAAATGTCTCCACGAAATGCATGCGTAAGTATCATGGTTTTTTCGTTCAATTAAGTTGTTAATGTTTTTGTATTGTTTGATTTTGCTCCATTTTACTGATTTTGCTTTTGTTTTCCGCAGTGATTTATGCAATTTTTTGCTCGTTGAGTGACAATGGATAGCTCGGAGACGTGAAATGCAATATATAATTTTTATTTATCTCGTTCAAATCTGTGTTAGAATTTTGGTATCTTAATAGCAGTAAAGGTGTGAGTTCACGTGATTGTATAGAAAATGGGTATAATGGAACGGTTGGCGACTTCCGATCACGCATCCATTGTGTCGATGAACCTATTTGTGGCGCTGCTCTGTGCTTGTATTGTGATCGGCCATTTGCTAGAGGAGAACCGTTGGATGAATGAATCCATTACTGCACTCATTATTGTAGGTTCTTAACTCTTAATGCTTTCTGTTTAGTGGTCATTAGTTTCTATAAGGTTTTAAATTACTTTTTGTGTTCATAAAGACTTTTATGAAGCTTCAAATTATGCAAGTATTCTGTAAATAATCATTCCTACCATTATATGAGTTCTATAATAATTCAGAGAAAAAAAAAGTTCTATAATTTTTGTTAAATGAGTCAATTGGTCAATAATTATTCATTTTATTTCTGTATCAAAATCTTGGGGTTGATTTACTATAGTAGACCATGAAAATGCTCAAAAACCCATTGTTGTTAGAAGAAACAGGATATGTGCACACAGCAAGAACAGAAACAGATAGTTTTTTACACATTACATGTATGGTGTGTCAATATGTATAAAATTTACAAGAACACTCTGATTGACTACAATACATTAATTTATTAATATGAATTCAGTTAATATTTTTTATGCTTGAGATATAATAGCATTACGATTCATGGATCCATTTACTTGCAAGATGGAAGTGTTGACTTGTGGATTCTTGGCAGGGTTTGGGTACTGGAGTTGTTATTTTGCTTATTACTGCGGGAAAAAATTCTCATCTGCTGGTCTTCAGTGAAGATCTTTTCTTTATATATTTACTTCCACCTATTATATTTAATGCCGGGTAAGTTGAGTATTCCTTGATTTAATTTTTCAATTATTTGAGTTTTCTTTTTTTTTTTTTTCCTATCGCCATGCAAATGTTGATTATTGGATTCTGCTTCCTTTAATGGTTGAGCTTACCAAAGGTCTATACAAATGGCCTGTAACTCTTTAATAATTATACTCTTCTTGTTTCTGGTAACCTACTATAGCTAATGCAGGATACTATCCTGATATCTAATGCATGATGTTTTTCTTCTGATGTCATTCTGTTGGGGGATGACATAAAGATGAGGGTCCAGTCAATTCAAGAAATAGATTAGGAATTTGCAATTCCAACACAGTTTCCTATTAAGAATGATTGTTGGAACATTAAAAGCCAAGATACTATATTTTCCCTAATAATAATCATGGGTGTTCTTGAATATTAAAGATGATAAATTCTGGAATTTGGATTGAGGAGACAAAAGGCTCATGATCTTTCCTTGGTCTCATGGCACGAGCTTCTAATAAACTGTGAGTCTTATCGAATTCAATGAGCTTGAAACTGGCTACTATATTCACAGAAATATAGGTTATTCAACCGTCATAATTTGGTCCCATGGAAACATTATTATTAAACATCTAGTTTCCATCTATCATGGCGACATATAGATTAGATGTTTGATATATATTAACTCGACCTTGAAATAAGAATTCAATTAACTCGATTCTGTCTCTTCTAAGGATGCATACTGCGGAGGAAGGAATAATTAATTTATCTTGATGAATATCAAGACTTTGTAGTATGTGCACCCATGGTTGTGAAGAAGCCTAATACAGAGACTAAAACTGTCAAAGAGATTGATCACACAAGTTCCAATATATTGTAATTCTGGTATGTGAACCCATGGTTATGAAGAAAGAAAATCATCCTGGAAAAAAATTACCTTTTCCATGGATTTAGAGAAGAAAATCTGTTTTTTTTTTGGCATGGACTTCTTTTCTGAATCTTCAAGAAAGAAAGATTGATCTAGAAGTATATCCACACAACAGTAGAGGTATGGATGAAAGAATGATGAAAAGGAGAGGACCATTGCACCATAGTGAGTTCTGCTTCTAGAGTGCGTCTAGTCTAGGGAGATAGCATTCAGTTAGTTTTGCTTCTTATTCTGCTTGTAGGCTCTAAGATTTTAGGGAAAGACCAGTTACAGTAATTAATGTGCAAGATCCAGTTTATATGTAGGTCTTGCTGTTTTCTTTCCTACTCTGTTACACCTTATTCCCTGCAAGCGTTATAAGTGGGAGTTAAAACAGAAAATCAGAAATCATTCCAACCTGCTACTGTTAACTTTTTGTTGATCTAAAGCAACATTTCTCCAAAATTTAATTTTGTATCATTAGCAAGTTTTATCCCATCAGTCATGGAATCTGCACATTCTGTTCCATGTGAGGAGGTTTTGCAGTCTTTCGTTTTTGCTAAATCAGATTTTCTTGCAGCGTTCATGGTTTCTTTTGCAAGCTGCTTGCTCACTCATCCTATTTTTCTATTAATCCTTCGCTTGCTAAGAAGTAAAGTTTGAAAACCTCGCTTTCATTTCTCGGAAGCCTACTGCTTACCCTCATTACAAGTATTTCTCATACATACCGTGACTAAGTTCAATTCAAACAAATTCTGTATGGAAGATATCTTCTTTGAACTTTATCAGTTCATCTGTGCTTAGGCTCATAATTTTCTTTCCCCCAATTTCCTTTCAAAGTACCTCAGTATGGAAGGTATTTTCTTTAAATTTAATCAGTTCATCCTGTGTTTCGGCTTATGATTTTCTTTACTCTAATTTCCTTCATCAATTGTTGCTTTTAATAGCTATTGCATATTTTGTTATGTATACCTAGATGAATATTTTCAGAAGATCTTCCTTCAGAATTCTTTCAAGGACCAGTTTCTAATCATTGTATCCATGCCAGCTTTCAGGTGAAAAAGAAGCAATTTTTCCGTAACTTTATGACAATTATGCTTTTTGGAGCAGTGGGAACACTAGTTTCCTGGGCTGTTATTTCGTTTGGTATGTCTGATAACTTGACACAATTCCTGGTAATTTGTAATGTTGAAGTGCTAACAAGGAAAATGTCTGTTCATATGTCATTTAATCCCCTTTGTACTGACATGACAGAGACAGAAACATCATTAAAAGCTTACTTCATTTTTTCTATTCCACCTTTTACTTAAGGTTATGTTCCTTATACATGGATTATGTGTAATAGCTGCTTCCTGTAATTTGGTTTATGTTCTATTTGCAGTCTCAAAATGATTTTAAGGAAAGGAAATTTAATGCATCAAGTTAAAGATCTTACTCATCTCCAGAGAACTTCTATAATCTGCTAACTTGATGTTTGACATCTATTCAGCATGGTCTATGAGGAAAAGAATCAGTAAATTAGATGAAAATTTTAATAAACACTATTGGCAGGTAGTTAGGTCTGGAAGGGTCTTCAACCCATCTGAAGTTATTTAAGACATGTTACTCTGGAAACACTACTGACCACATTTTTTAGACTTTAAAATCTATTAACTACCCTATGTTATGGTTTACTGCATATGAAACCTAATTATTGAGTTTTGCAAGATGAATTTCTGCTCATGGCATTGCATATTAGTGGAAATACATTACAATGCAAAATAGTTCATGACTTTCCATATGCATTTTGGAAGGAGAAAGTTATCTTTCTAAATATCTTGCTTGTTCATGCTAATGACAAAGTTGTGTTTGACTCAGGTGCCACCCAGCTCTTTAAAGGAATTGATGTTGGTGACTTCGATATTGGGGATTATCTAGGTATTGAAATTTCCCATGATTCTGGTATCTCTCCTCCTTGTACTGTAGTTTTTCCGGCTGTAACACCCTTTAATCTTCTTGGTTTTTCCCTTCATTCTCGACCATTCAGCTATTGGTGCAATATTTGCTGCAACAGATTCTGTCTGCACTTTGCAGGTAAAAAAATCCTTTGAAGTTAATTATTGCTAAATTAGGGAGATAGCTGTGTTTCCTCAAATTAAGTTTCCTTTATATTACAGGTGCTGAATCAGGATGAGACACCACTGCTTTACAGTCTGGTTTTTGGAGAAGGTGTTGTGAATGATGCCACATCAGTAGTGCTGTTTAATGCCATCCAGAGCTTCGACCTGTCAAAAATTGATCACACAATCGCCCTTCACTTCATCGGCAGTTTCTTATATCTTTTTTTTACTAGCACTTGTCTGGGAGTAATAGTGAGTACATCTCTCTCTCTCTCTCTCTCTCTCTCTCTCTCTCAAATACACACGGATGTGTATATATCCCCTTTCATAATGTCATTCTTCTACTGCAGGCTGGATTGCTTAGTGCTTATATAATAAAGAAGCTGTACATTGGGAGGTAAGTAGGAAACAAGTACTCCTTTTATCTATAATGGAATGTCCACATCTCTATTTTGGGATTCCCAAGCATATATGTTCACTTCTTAAAATAAGCATATATTTTCTACCTAAAACTTTCACAGCTGACCTCCTTAATTTAAGAGATATGAGTTAACACATTTATTCCAACCTCTTTAATTAGTATGAATAGTTTGGCAACATGCATATTGTCAAAAGGTCTCTTAAATTCTTGTGGCAAGTCAATGTAAACAATCATTTCCTAGTAGTAGGAGTGGTTATTTGGAACTTGCTGCCAATTATTCTACTTCTATACATGAATAATCTGTTTCTTTTCTAAGTGGAAGAATTGGGAAATATGGAATTGAAAGGTGTCTTGCTGTAATCCTTTTATGCATCACTATCAAATCCTTGTTAATTATTTTACTTAATCCTCAAGATTCCAGCTTTAATAAGATTAAATGCTCCATAACATATTCTTTTTCTCCATATAAGAGCTTGTTCTTATATTGATGTTTTCCTCCATAGGAACCTCAACTTGTACGCATGTTTCCTAAGGCCAGAGCCCTATGTTTGAAATAATAATGGAACCTTCTTTTCATTTACTTGTTTATTTATCAGCTTTAAGGAAGTTTATACAATAATTTTCATGCCTAAAAGTATTTTCCTATAGTAGTACCTCATGCTGCAACTTAAAAAAAATTTTGGTTCTCTAATCTTTGATAGCAGCATTAGGCTATGGAAAGCTAGCTCTGCTAATAACTTGTTCAGGCTGTTGATGATGTGCAAGTCTGGTGTTATTCATTGTTGATCATCTGTATCTTTATCACTTTGATGGATCACCATCCTCAGAACTCAAGGAATTATAGTGCAGAGACTATTAAAAAACTATTAATGAGTCTGGAAGAGCATTTAAAATTAACAAAACATTTATGACGTGTTTGCCTCATGTTTCATTAGCAAAATCCCTCTCAAATCTTTGGTGTTTTTACTTCGACTTTCAGTGTGGTTAACTCTTATCCTTTGAAATAGTATTTTATTCACTGTTTCACTGTTTTCCTCATTTTTCATTAGGACAATCCCTCTCAAAATCTTTTGTATTTTACTCCCAAGTTCAGTATGTTTAACTCTTATCCTTTTGAATAGTATCTTATTCACTGTTTCTTTGGGTTCTCTATGCTTCTGTTAAACATCATCAATGTGCACTTAAGAGACATCTTTTGATATGTTGCAGACATTCTACTGATCGTGAGGTTGCTCTAATGATGCTTATGGCCTACTTATCCTATATGCTTGCTGAAGTAAGATTTTACTTTTGAATTTATGTAGAATCCTCGGGGGACCTTTGACTTCTGATATTTGCATAATCTTCTCCGTGTTTTATGCAGCTATTCTATTTGAGTGGAATTCTTACAGTATTCTTCTGTGGGATAGTGATGTCCCATTACACCTGGCATAATGTAACTACGAGTTCAAGAATTACTACCAAGTAATTCCATCTGAATAGTTTATTTTGGCCTATATGTTTTGTTGCTATTGGCATTCATCTAAGCTTTGTTCTCTTTGTATAATTAATTCACAGGCACGCCTTTGCGACCTTGTCATTTGTTGCAGAGACTTTTATCTTTCTTTATGTTGGTATGGATGCCATGGACATCGAGAAGTGGAGTTTTGTTAGTGATAGGTATGCTGAATATTGATTTGGAAAATTGGTCCATCTTTTCAGATTATGCTAGACTAGGACCTTATTCTTTTGCAGTTTTTGTGATAATCTTCAAGAAACATTTCCTTTTTGTCCTCTTTGGAAAGTTTCATTTTGCTCCCATCTCATCCCCAAGTTACAGATTCTACAGGTTAATGGAATTGGTAGAAATTTTATTTTGAAATTAGTTTGTGCTTGTACTTTGCAGTCCTGGAACATCAGTTGCCGTAAGTTCAATTTTATTGGCCCTAGTTTTGTTGGGAAGGGCTGCTTTTGTGTTTCCTCTATCATTCTTATCTAATTTGGCCAAGAAAACTTCAAGTGAAAAGATCACCTTTAGACAACAAGTACGTATCATCTTGCCCTTATTTATTTATTTATTTTTGTTCTCATTACTGATCTGAATGAGTTTCTTTCCTCCCCCCCTTGTTACTTGTCCTTATGGTTACTGTACACATTCATTTTTCAGATAATAATATGGTGGGCTGGTCTGATGAGGGGTGCTGTGTCTATGGCACTTGCTTACAACAAGGTAAATTGGTGTATTTTAGAGATTAGTTTTTAAACAGAAATTAATGGTTTTCAAAGTTTTTGCTTTTCTTTTCCTCACAACTAGGAACGTGTGTAAAAATAGTTCATGAAAACTCCATTCTGGCTGGTTAATGTTTTTTCTTTTTGGAATTTATGCTGAATATTGTTTTTCTTATTATCCTTCTAGTGATCAAATTGTTTATATGTGCAGTTCACTAGCTCAGGACATACTCATCTACGAGCAAATGCAATAATGATCACCAGCACCATCAGTGTTGTTCTGTTTAGCACAGTGGTAAATAACTCTCTCCTGTTGTGATCTTGTATTGTCAAACATCAACTTAAAATACAACTTCTAATGATTTCTATATCATTTAGGTATTTGGTTTATTGACAAAACCTCTCATAAGGTTCTTGCTGCCCATATCAAAATCATCAAGCAGTTTTGTGTCATCAGATGCTGGGACTCCTAAGTCGATCAATATCCCTCTCCTTGATAATCAGCAAGATTCTGAAATTGATATCAACGGGCAAGAAATTGTCAGGCCAAGTAGTTTGCGAATGCTTCTAACTACACCAACTCACACAGTGCATCGTCTATGGCGTAAGTTCGATGACACATTTATGCGGCCAGTATTTGGTGGACGAGGTTTTGTTCCCCTGGATCCGGGTTCACCAACTGAAAGAAATCCACACTGATGTGCATATTTTGACATGAATGAAGAGGAAAGCAAACTCGGTGATTGTATAGGGAAGCTGATTCATATTAGGCCAGATCTTCTTATGCTTATGGTCATAGTTTCTCATTATATATAATATGTAAATTGTTATATATAATATGTATATATATACATCTATGCAACTTTGCCAATTGAACTTGCAAGCTTTTTCAGGCTCTGGGATTGTGGACAGGTATTTTAAGTCCGATTTAAATTTCTGGAGGTCGAGAATGTTTTATTTGTTAGGACTCACTAATTATAGTTATAACTCGGAGTTTATGTAAGTCCGGGAAGGAAATATTATAACTGCCTATGTTGCAGGATTAAGGTTATATTTATTTTAGTTCCAAACAGATGGCAGAAAATTTTGATATCTGCTGATGGTTTTTTTTTTTGTTTAATCTATTTTCAAGAAATGAATACTAAATTGGCTCAGTTTTTTTTAATTCTGCAATGGCCATAACATACAGTTATGCGATGTCCCAAGGCAAGAAAGTAGCAATCGGCTTTCAATTCTATGATTTGACTGGAATAGCTAATGTCAGAGTACCAGATATGTTTTTAGCGGAAACATGTGCGTTATCACCTGAGATAATGTACAATGGTTGTGCATTATCACTAATAGCCGTATTACCCGCAATAATAATTGTGTTTAAAGACCTGACGTAATCGTGGTGTTGATGTGGCGTTGAGCTGGCGATAACGCACAGCCATTGTGCATTATCAGTCACAATAACGTACGATCATTGTGCATTATTATTGCTAATAACGCACAATGACCGTGCGTTATTACGTTATAAACCCTACCGTCTCCTTTTTTTCTTCTTTCTTCTCGCCGCCTCCTTTTTTCTTTCTTCCTTCCTCCCCAAAAATTTTCTTCATTCCCTACCGAAACACATCCAGTTCTTCTTTTTTTGTGTGCCACCGCCGCTGGTAAGTCCTTTTCCTCTTCCTTTTATTTTCTTCATTCTTTATCTTCTCTTCTTCTTACATTTTTGTATTTTATTTCAAAATTTATGGTAAAAATTTAGTTCAATATTTGAAATTAAAGTTTGAATCGGTGAGACTTTCCTTAAAATACGAAGGTTGTTAGAGTTTTAGAGTGGAAAACGATAGACAAAGCTTATTGGTACGAATGTGCATTTTTAATTTTCGACAAATTTTTATTTATTTAAATTATTTAGTGTATTATGTATTAATTTTAATTATTATTTATTTGGCTTGTTAATTGTTGTTTTTGAACTATTTTAATGAAATTTATTTGGATTATTTGTTAATCTGAATTAATTTATTTTTGTGAAAGTGGGGTTTGGATTTATGTTTAAATTTTTTGTTATTGATAAATTTGTGCAAATTTGATCATTTTATGTATATAATTGTGTTTTGTATTGCAAAAGTGATTTTAGGGTGATGAATTATTTTGATGAATTTATCTTGATAATTAGGTAATTTTTTTTACTTTACTTTATGATTATTTGAATTATTTATTTATTTAGATAATTATTTTGCATCTTTCTTGCAAGTTTTTTAGTAGAGAAGATGGGGGACTTGGAATTTGAGTTTTTTTCACTTAACTTGTTTATTTTTTTTGTAATTAGTAGAACCGAAACTTGGAAATTTAGGGTTTAATAATTAATTGTATGCCATTATCAAATATGAAGACGTTTATTTAAAATATATATATAAATATGGAATAAACCCTAAAAATCCAAAATCATAATATTATATTCATATAGCGTAAATTATAAAAACCTTAAAAACCCTAAAATTGATATTTTAAACATTAAACCGTTAAACTCTAAACTTTGTAATAGTAAACCCTAAAATTGATATTTTAAACATTAAACCGTCAAACTCTAAACTTTGTAACAGTAAACTCTAAAAACCTTAAAATCTTAATATTAAAATCCTATTCCGTAAATTATAAAAACATTAAAAACCCTAAAATCTTAATATTTTAAACATTAAACCGTAAAACTCTAAACTTTTGTAACAGTAAACCCTAAACACCCTAAAATCTTAATATTTTAAGCATAACCGTAAAACTCTAAACTTTGTAAAAGTAAACCCTAAAAACTCTAAAATTGATATTTTAAACATTAAACCCTAAAACTCTAAAATTTGTAACAGTAAACCCTAAAAACGCTAAAATCTTAACAAATTTAAATGTTAAATCATAAAACTCTAAACTTTGTAACAGTATATTCTAATAACCCTAAAATTGATATTTTAAACATTAAACCGTGAAACTCTAAACTTGGTAACAGTAAACCCTAAAAACCCTAAAATTGATATTTTAAATAGTAAACCGTAAAACTCTAAAGTTTATAACAGTAAACCCTAAAAACCCTAAAATCTTAATATTTTAAATATTAACCGTAAATTATGAAGACATTAAAAACCCTAAAAATACTAAACTTGGTATGTTAAAAATCATACAAACCCTAAAATCCTAAAAGAATTGTACCATAAACAACACACCTTAAAGAGTTTGGAATTATAATTTATTTAAGAATTTTTACTTTAATTTATAGATATTGACCGTAACTCAAACTATAAATAATGTAGATGGAAGAAGTCCCATCCCACGTGCATCCGGGTCCCATAGTTCCTGATGTTTTGACAAGACAGCACGAGCGCCGATCTGGGTTGATATGGAGCGGGGACCATGAGACGTGTTTTACTGATCTTCGGTGTAGGCGTTTCGGTCGCAATCTATTCCAGTGTTACAATACGGCTCCCGGTAGGTTGGTAGAGCTTATTGACAGGACTGGTTTAGGGGGAGTGTTCAGATGTGGTTACATTGGGCTCGACCACGCTCTTATTACCGCATTAGTTGAGCGTTGGAGACCGAAGACTCACACATTTCACATGACTTGTGGTGAAGTCACAATAACCCTTAAGGATGTGCAGACATTATGAGGTTTAGGGATAAAGAGTTTGCCCGTTACCGGTCACTGTTGGAGTGTACACCAGAAATAGTATTGGATTGAGCTGATTGAGAGACTTCTTGGTGTACAGTTGTTTCTTAGTCACTTTTCTGGTTACAAGATGAAGAAGGAACCCTTGGAAGCTTGGATCTTGAGAGTGTTTACCGGTTCAGAGACCGATGATGACCTCATCTTGCTCGCTCGTAGATTTATTTTATGACCTAAGGAGACAATACAAGGCGTACTGTTAATTGCAAGTATGTGGGATGCCAATAATCACTTGTTCCCACTTGCTTTTGCAATTGTTGATAAGGAATCCTCCGAAAGTTGGAATTGGTTCCTTAAAAACCTGCGAGAATACATTGTCAAAGATCGCCACGTATGCCTCATTTCTAATCGCCAGAAAGGTATTTTCTCTGCTATTCAAAGTCAACCTTTATGGCAACCACCATTTGCAGTTCACCGGTTTTTTTTACGCCACATTCGAGCAAATTTCAATAAGAATTTTAAGAACACAAACCTAAAAAGCTTGATGTGGCAAGCCGGAACAGAATCAAAACAATAGAAATTTGACCGTGTAATGAAAGATATTCAAGAAAGAAATGTATATGCTTACATTTACTTGATGAAGTTGGACCCAGAGAAATAGATACTGTTGCATGATGGTGGGCACAGACACGGTATCATGACAACCAACATTTCTGAAGCACTTCACAGTGTGTTGAAGAAAGCTAGGGTCCTACCTTTAAAAGCCTTGGTTGAACTAATCATCAACAAACTAGTTAAGTACTTTCACCAACACCGTGAAGAGGCTGAAAATTGTGTGCATCCATGTCCAACCCGAATTTTTGACAAGTTCTTGCGGATTGAAATGAAATCAAGAGAACACAAAGTTACCACTTATGATTCGCGAGAAGGAATATACATGGTCAAATCTCCGATCCGGGTTTCTGGTATGGGCAACAACGTCTATACATTGCGAATAAATAATAAATCATGTAGTTGTGGAAAATGGCAAACATATACATTGTCTTGTTCTCATGTTCTTGCAGTGTGTAGAGAAAATGGGTCGAGAGCAGATACTTATATGCCGGAGATATATTCGCGACAAACGCACAGAATAACTTACGAAGCGAATTTTTATCCGGTCTTGAGTGAGAACTTTTGGAGGGATGTTCCTTTTAATTTAACATTTTATCCTCCAAACATGAAAAAGGAGCCGGGTAGGAAACAGGGCAAGCGATTTCAGGGGGAAATGGATTATAGAAATCCGGATTCTCCCCCAAGATGTGGCAGATGTCGCGTGCCGGGACTTAATAGAAAAAATTATAACAACACCGTACCGAGCAATGTATAAGTTTGCCATTTTCTTGAAATTGTTGTAATGAACAGGTTTCTATTAATGAAAATTTTCTTTCAATTTCTTCTAATTACTACATAATTGCTCTAAATTTTTACAATATCTTTAGTATTACTTCTTCAAATAACTTGAGATAAAATGGTTAAAAGTTAAATATATTTTCCAAGAAAACGATATAAATATTATCATAATAAATACGCTTAGAATAAGTTAAATATTATATATACAGTCTTTTTAAATAAATTATACAATTATAAGTTTTGATAAAAATGTAAGAAATTTTCATTTTTAAAAAAATTAAAAAAAAATAAAACTGACGTGTAAATAACGCACAACCAGTGTGCGTTATTGCTTGGTCATAACGCACAATGGTTGTTCGTTATCCGCCACATCGGCGGATTACCGAATATAAGCATAATTAGATGATAACGCACAATGGTTGCCCGTTATCAATAATGTTAACACACAACCGTTGTGCGTTATGGCTAGAATAAAGATAAAATAAGCTGGGCTACTTTAGTAGCCAAATTTGATGGATGGTCTATATAAAAAAAAAAAAACCTCTGTTGATTCAATATTTGATGGTGTTAACTGTCTATTCATTCCTTTTTGAAAGTGGCTTATCCATTACCTTTTTCTTTTTTTTTTTTTTTGGCTATCCATTACTTGAATATTGCTCGTTTAAGAAAATTTTATTTCTATCAAAACGTTTAAGATTCTTTTTTTGTAAAAATAAGAATTTTATTGAATTATTATCAATATAATTGTAATGGAGTAAAAGAAAATATTAGAAAACTAATATATGACAATTTAAGAAAAATATAATAGAGAGAAACCTTTATATTTTATTAACTTTTACTACTATTTTACAATGGCATTGGTACTCTAAAAACTAGAGCACACTCTTCGAGGGAAGAGAAAAGCAAGACCTATCGCTTAATAAGGATAGAATGATGACTAGAGTCGCGACTAATGACCTAGTCATCTTTTATCTACAAAAGGATAAGTGGTAAAAAAAGTACGCACTCAAATATAAAATTTATGTGCGAAAAAATTTCTTTTTTACCTAAACACTTTCTCTCTCCTCTCTAAGTTCTCTCTACACTCGAAGACTTCAAACGACAATATACTCAAATCCAAGCGTTAAAAATCGTAAAAAAAATTAGTATATTGTTCTATACTCGTTTATTTATGTTTGTAGTCATTTAAAATAAAAAAAAAATGCACGGAAGATGAAGAAACAATACTTTGCGTGGGTTAAGGGTCATTGGTGCCAAGCCCTGGTGCAAACTGAAAGTACGTCGCGCCAAGGCCTGACGTTCGGTGCCTGATGGTCGCGTCAAGGCCTAGCACAGAGGGTTTTTTTTTATTTTTTTTATTTTCTTAGTTTTAAAAGAATTTTTTATTAATTATTAATGTTAAATAATTTGTTATATTAATTGTTTCTTTTATCATTATGTTAATTTTTTAAATTTATTTTATATAATAATGTGTATATGTTAGTGTTGATTAAACTTGTTAATGTCCTAATTGTTTATGTATATTATGTTACTTGTTAATTTTATTAATTTTTATAATTACTCTACAATGATCGTGAATTATTGAATTTTTAATGTTTTATTTATGATGGATGATTTATTGTGAATTATTAAATTACTTATTAGTTTTTAGATGATTAGAATGATTATTAATTATTTAATTGTTATTAGTTTAGAAATTATCTTAAAAAAATTAAAGATGAAATAATAACAAAATAATGAAAGTTAATTTAATAAATATTTAAAGGAAAATAATAATTTTAATTATTTAGTCCTAATTGAATATAATTTAGTTAGGTAAAGTTAATAATGTATTATGATATGGGTTGGTTGTTAAAAGAAAAAGGTCACCAGATGACGAAGCAATTTTCTCAGTGGTATAGTGCCAAAATTTTTAGTCAAAAAATTTGTGCATGTTTCGATTGCAGATTATTGGACTGGATTTTTTTTAATCACCTTTGAAGAGAGGTTCTTAAAGGAAAAAAAATGCAGCGGTTGTTTTTCCTATTGGTTTTTGTATATCCATTTAAGTGTCCCTACGTGATTAAGCATCTATTACCTGGAAAATTTTTCTTATTATTGAAACTATTTTTGTTTTGTTGTATGGTGCATTTGGCCAATTGGAGTGAGCCATTATTGAAGACATGTTTGTGTTGTGAAAAAAGCAAAAATCCACAGTTACTGTCTTCAACTTTTAAGAAAATTCTATTTTGGCCTAAAAAATTTTAAGTCTTTCAAAATGGATAGAAACTTTTTTAAACATCTAGATTTTCCCAAAAATATTTTGAACTTCAAAGAATCCCCAAAACAAAAACATGTTGTTTTACTGATTAAAGATAGTTTCATATGATTCTTCTTTAAATTGCTAAATATTTTTCTAAAACATCCAACCCTATTTTCAAAGTCGGCTTTTCTTTAATGGGGGTTAGTTTTACTTATTGTGTTAGAAGTTCATCTCTTTCCACCCCTATGCAGATAATAAGATTTCTGATGATGCCGGAGAGGAGTGGGAAGAAGTCCCTTTTTGGTGAAGGGCTAGAAAGGTTTAAGCTTTACTTTTCCCTTTTCTATGTCTTAGACTTTCCGCTGTGCAAGGCAATGTAATAAGCTATAAATTTAGTTAGAGATGTATTTATTTTAAGTTTTGGGTTTTATTTTATAGAATTTTTTTCTTTTATGTTATAAGTGTAAGTATATGTCCTAGACCAATTGACTTACATTTATTATTTATGATGCATGTATTTTCAATTGTATTTTATACTCTTGGTCATCAAGTATATGACTTGATAGTTAAACCCTTCTTGCTAATAAAATACTATTTTTGTTTGTCCCTAGTTTTATCACATCTTGTATTATTAAACTAGTATGAAGTTGATTGATGATTAAGTTTTACTGATTATGAATATTAGATATAAAATACGTTCATAAATACATGTTGCGAATATTGTATTGGACATGACCTAAAGTGAAGAAGAAATATTGCATGGGTTTAAGTCATAAATATTTCTTCTTAGTTTTATGTTTGGTGTCCTTTGACCTAATGTTTCTAATGCTTGTTGCATGGGGAGAAAATATGTTTTAACATAGTCAAACATCACTTTTAATTAGGTGATTATTATGACTGTTGGTCGGGCTATTTTCTTATCATGGCTTGAATATTAGAGATAGTGAAAGGGATTTGTCCCTCTCTAATTATAGAGAGATATCCATTGGCCCCTTGATAAGGAAGACTGGAGAATGCGCATGGACATGCTCAAATAAGTATTAATAAGGTGTTATTAATATTATTTATTGGAACAGTCTGCTTGGTGATCAAGTAAATGGTTAATTAAGTTTTATAATGATGACTCGGTCCATGCCTTATACTTAATTAGAATATCGTGTGACAAAAGGACTAAATATTAAAAACTGATGATTAGGTTATCATATCTTTTACTTAGCTTGGGTAAGCATAATGTCTTGCTAGAGGCCATTTATGCTTTGTGGATAAATGTTTGGGACATTTTTATTCACTGTCAACGTTAAGTGAACCTACAGGGTCATACGCAAAGATAATCTTGTGAGCATGATGTCCACATTCAATGAATCTAGATTGTGTCCAAATTTGTTGAAAGTATACAAATAAGGAATCAGATTCCATATTGTATTTATTTGGTAAGTTAATATGTAACTAATTTATTTATTAAAAAAATAAAATTAATTATTTAATATTATTCATCCAACTGTTAGATAATTATAAGAATTGATGGACGAGATTAAAACTGTGATACCCCGTACCCCTCCGCTAGATCAACTGCGGCGAAGTAAGGTACCTGCGTGCCTCTCGGCACTGAACTTACAAATATACAAGACTAAGGTACAACCGGGATGAGCTGTAATGAGTATTTCTATATTAAATAATGTGAGAAGAAAGAAAGATTTGAATATAACTTTACAACAAAAGCTTCTCAAACTTATACATCGGTTTAAGGCTGCTAAGGCCATAGTCTACATAAACAAAGTCTTTTGACTAGAGATGGAAGACTTCAAATATGCCGGCTTCAATGGCTCACCATGGCTCCTCTAACCCGAGCTAGTTACCAAGTCATCTGAAAATGGGGGGAGAAGCATTTGAAAAACATGAGCGATAGACGTTGTAATGCTCTACCCCGTAAGCAACCAGCATGACTTTAAAATTAAGAACGTGATGAAAATAGAGTTTTGATCTATATGATGGGATATAGTGTTTTTGGCACTTAGTAGTATTTTGGGGATATTTAGGAATAGGAATAAAATTTTATTATCTTATTGAGGTTTTATTATTAAGATTTATAAATGCCTTTAAGTGGATTTTTATTTTTAATACCTACTATATTTATTTTAGAAATTTAAATACTTGGCATTTTCATATAGGAATTAAAAAAAAAAAAACTTATTTATGAAGAATTGCAGCCACCTCACGACACACCCGTCACCCCACCAATTTCACCTTTTCTTTCCCCCTTAGCCGCCTCACAACTCCCATTTTTTTTCTTTTTTCTTTTCTTCCTAATCACCTCAAGCCATTATATATATATATATATATAGCATGTATGTTTTTTTTTTCTTTTAACTTTGGTTGGCGAAAAGAACAAGCTGAGGCAACAATTTATAGGTTAGTTTTGCATGTGCCTTTCTTTTATTGTTATTGGCATTTTCATTAGTATATATATATATATATATATAGTCTAGGTGTATTGTTTATTTTCTAGGCTTTAATATATAGTGAGATATATTTCTAGTTAGATTATATATTTTTAAGCTAGTTATTTATTTTAAGATTTCAATATTTTAAATGGATTTTTAGTATAAAGTATATAGTTAATTATGGTTTCTTGGGAGAGTATATTTTTTTTTAGAGTATAGGATTTTTTGATCTTTTTAAAGAATTATATAAGTATATGTATTATTATACATCCTAAAGTTCATTTTATAAGATTTCGATATTATTTAGGGAATAGGATTATTTGATCGATACCCAGGTATTAAGTATTTTCGCATTATTATTTTGTAGGATCTTAACACCAGATCTACATCCAGGTGAGTCCATAAACTCCATTTTATTTCAAATAGTACAAGACATATAAATATGTTTTTTAATCTTTACAAAATTTTGCTATTTTTGGAACGATATTTCTCAGCGTATTTTTGGAGATGTTCTCCCTAATGTGTTACGTGTTTCGTAGAAAAATGCATAGGAGAGCGGTGCTCCAAATAGGTGTCTCTTTTAAAACAGACTATTACAGTGGTGCATAAGAAGTTTGTTATATGCAGGTTTTTCGGAAATATTTATATATTGAAAAATGTTCTAGCTTGAAAAGTTACGTACTTTGATATGCATGAATATAGATTTGGCATTGGCATAATTGTGAAATTGCATAAGCATGTGATAACTGGCGGATGAGGATTTTCTTTTGTGTTCTGAAATGTTTATGACTTGAATCTGTTATTATGACCGGGCAAATGGCCCATTGATTTGTAAATACATTCGAAAACCTCATTCCGACCAACGTTAAAGTTTATTGATAATCAAGTAAACGGACGCGTTAGCGGAATGCACTATACGTGGCTATTCCCCCATACTAGGGCCTCTTCCGATGACGTAGACGGGGTTTTGACTCTGAGGGTGGATCCACTTTAAGAGGGGCGTAGACTGCGGAGGGTGTGGCCCAATCGGTCTACGTGGACACCGCATCATGCTCTACGGTGGGGTTCGACCACGTAGTGGAGAGTCAGGAGGGGCTCGACACCGAGGTTGGTCCCAGGGCAGACCTGGTAGGTGCCCCAGGAGTCTGTAGCCTGTTTTGACCAGTGTTATGGGAGTGCGGTTGTTTGTAATCGAGCGCTCGTATGTTGTTTGGCTAGCATTTGACTACGAGATGCCGGAACTTGGTTCCGATGGCCTCGTTTTGGGGATCCGGACTTTATCTGTGGAGCCCCACTGTTGCATTACATGTTCTTTTAAAATTGGGGCATAGAAGCTGCGCTGATGTGTCTTGATTCGCTCAGACTTCCCAGCTGCGCTCGAAACCCTCATGTAGGTTAGGCATCAGTTTTGTTAAAATAGCAAAAGAAATATTTTTCTTGTAACATTGCATGAATTGTTTTGTAAAATGGCATCGTCATGGTTTTAAAGAAATCACTACCGCACACACATACGTGGACTCACTGAGCGTTCGCGCTCACGTTTTACCATATCATGTTTTCTTCTCAGATTAGCTTGGAACGGTCAGGGGTCCCGCGAGCCAATGAAGTTTTAGGCCAGGAGTTTTTGGATCAAATCTCCCCGGAAGGGCATAGATTTATGTTTTATCTTTTTAGACTCGAATCGTCTGTAGAGTTTCTTTTTATGTTTTTATGTAAGTGGTTGATGTAAGATTACTTTCGTGTTTATTATAAAACGGAAATGAGAAGTTTTTTTTTTATCCTGTGTTTTGAGCGCACCAGTAATATCTAATTTACTTAAGTATTCCGCGTACATTGTGTATACCTGTTAGTATTGCTCTAGGGTTTTGTTTTATTATGGAGCTTATAATTTAGTGCCGAGAGGCACGCAGATGCCCTACTCAGTCGCAGTTGACCTAGTGGCAGGGTTGGGGGCATCACAGACGCTCAGTGGGTTCACGTGCACGTGTGCTATTCGTGAGCTCCCCGTATGGGAAAAGTATATATTATTTTTAAAACGGTTTATAATCCCAGCAAAGTAAGTGCTTTCAAAACTTTATGCAAAATATAAATTTTCTGAAGGGTTCGGGCCTAGCCGGGAAGTCTGAGTGAATCAAGACACATCGGCGTTGCCACGACACCTGAAACTTTAAGAAAAACATGCATGCACCATGATAGGCTCAACGGACAGAGTCCGGAACCTGAAACGGGGTCTTCGGACAAATTCCAGCATCCCATAGTCAATACCAGCCTGAACTCCAAACACACTGTACGGACGTTCGATTTTTCAACCTCACACAACATATACATAAACAGGTAACGAGCCCTGGCGTACTTACCAGGCCGCCCTGTGCTACCCTAGTCGGTGGGCTCCTCCTGACCCAACCTGCTAGGAAATAGCCACTACTGCAGAGCATGATACGGAGTCAAACGCAATACCGCCTTGGGCCTAACCCTCCAACGGTACTAAGCCCTCTGTCAACTGGATCCAGATCAAGAGTAACACTACCAAGCATGTCGTTCGGAAGAGGCCCTCGCACGGGGGACTGGCCATGCACAGTGCAAGTCCTTTCGACATGTTGATAAAAAATGTATATCAAGCCCCTTTTTGCCGGATTCGGGTTTTAATTTACTTTATAAAATTATAGGCCATCTATCGGCCACATAAAACTCTTTAGATAACGAGAATCCCTATCCGCTGGGCAAAACTCGTAGTCATGCAAATGTAACTTTAGAATGTAAGTTTTGAAACACATTACCGGGTATAAAATAGGTTATGCCAATATGCAGGTGAAAAATTATGATAAATATTTCTCGAAAGGAAATCATTAATACTTCCAAGACTTAAAGTAAGAATAAAACCGTAGAGAAATATTCTTTAAACCTAACTAGTAAACATTTTTCGAAATCATACTTTAAGAATATTTAAAGTAAAAGTATTATGAAAATATTCCCTTAACTTAAGAAAACCTTCTTAAAAATATCTAGAAAATATGTAAAGTATTATTTTCAAAAAGAAATAATAAATATGTTAAAGATAATTTTAAATCTCAAACCCTATAGAAATGTTTAAAATATTATTTCCAAAGTAATAAATAATAACTATTTTAAGAATAACTTTTCCAAATAAATAATCTCTCAAAATCCTTTTAAGGAAACTTAAAGTATTTATATATATAAAAAAAAGAAACATTATTCTCCTGAAGAAATAATAAATATGTTTAAAAAAAATAAAAATAATAATCTCCCAAAATAATTTTAAAACTCAAAACTTCGGAAATATAAAATATGTAAAAGTATTCTCTCTAAAAAGAAAAAATAAATATTTTAAAAATAATTTCTCAAGATAATCTTGAAGCTCAAAAACTTCTAAAAGAATTAAAAAATATTATTTCTTAAAAAATAGTAATATTTTGAAAATAATTTCTCCAAGTTATTTTAAAACTTAAAATCTTAAGAGAATTTAAAATTTTTAAATATATTGTTTCTAAAAAAGAAATAACACTTATTTTGAAAATGTTTTCTTCAAAATAATTTTAAAACTCAAAATTCAAAATAAAAGAATTGTTAAAAGAAATGTTTCTAGTAAAAGAAATTAATAAGAATATGGCACTAACCTTATATATTTTAGTGCCATAAACGAATATTTAAAATATAAATGCGTTAATTACTTATCACATTTTAGTATAACCCGTAATATAAAACCGATAATTATTTTGAGCATTTTGTCAAGATTCGATAACAAAGTAAAATGCTTTATAAGAACAATATTTAAATTTCTTTTAACAAAAATGGGATCGGTGAACTCACCTGGCGCCGCAATGTAATTTAAACCTACAAATAATAATTCCAAACTTAATTAAATAATACTATATAAAAAAATATACCTTAATCACAAAATGTTCCTAAGGTCCACCTAAAATTTATTCCAAAAGAATTCTAGGAAAAATAAATAAATAAATAAAATAATAATAACTCCAAAATATATTCATGATAATTTCTACATTTTTCTATTATCCGGAAGGAATTTATATATAAAAATAATAATATATATAAAGAAAGACAGAAATTACAAAGCAACCCAAAAAAAAAATAATAATAATAATAATAAGTAAACAAAAAGGGGAAAAAAAAACTCACCTGGAGACTTGCAGAAAGAAAAGCAAAAATTATGGTGAAAAGATGAAAAAAAATAAAAAGAAAAGGGGAAAAAAAACGGTGTTTGACCAAGAGAGAGAGAGAAGCTGATGTTGAGCAGGAGAGAGAAAGATTGGAGAAAGGCTGCAATTTTTTTTTTCAGCCAAAGCCTCCTATTTATAGCTATCCTTGCATGGCGTCTAGTGTGCCTGCATGGGACACATGGCAATGGCGCCCACTTCCTAAACCACTTGTCATCCCCCCTCTATGTGGCTTCCCAATTCCCTTTCACATGTCCTCCATAGCCATGTCATTACCTCCTCTCCAAGTAAGTAGTCCTTCAACTTTCAAAAACTTCCACGTTGGCCCCAAATCTTAAAAATGACTAAAAATTTATCCTAAAGTTAAATTTCCATTTCTACTTTAAAGCGTTAAATCCAAATAATTCTAAAACATGTCCGAAAAGTTTTTTCCCGAAAAAATTCTTCCCTTAATTTTTCTAAAAATTACCAAATAACCCCAAAACTTACTATTCTTTATAAACTAACCTCGAAACTTTTATTCGAACTTACTGCGACCTAAACTAACTTTGAGGTACATGTCGGGATGTTACAAAAACTGTCATTAGATAACAATTAGGGTTATGATGTTGACAGCTATAATAGGTATGTTAACTTTTTTCCGTTGACGTCTTCTTCTGATTAAAACAAAGCCTTAAGCCTAGAATGGTGAGGATCGTATCTTGCTTCTCTCTCTCTCTCTCCAAAATTCCAAAGTATTACCAAATAGTTACATTCTGAATAGTTTTCAGAACACTGAAGGGGCTAGCATCTCGATAGCTTACAGAGGAGGTCGTCGTGTGGATACCAATAAAGGGCGAAGCGTAAACAGCAGCGCCTTCACACGTAGCAGCATCAAACATCGATGTAGTTTTCTTTCCAATCCGTTTTTTTGGGTATGTGCGGATCCTGTTGGTGGTTTTCATATTATGTTTTATTATGGTTTTGTCTACGGAATTTCCAATAATAAGATATAAGAGGCCTTGTGCCCTTGGCATGACCGTGTTACGACCCGCAATTTTGGGGCGTAATATTTAGTGGTATCAAAGCCTAAGTTTAGAAAATCTTGTGGAAGGGTATGAGAGACGCGTAATCTAGGTTGTAAGTAATCTTAAGTTAGTATTAGAATGATTAAGGGTGAACTTTATGGATGTTTAATGATTGCTATATGTGTTTTGTTTGTGTAGTTTAAAATGCCACCCGTACGAAACTTGAAAGAACCTCGAGGGGACGTGAGGACCTTGAAGATGACATGAAAATTATGTTGGTAACTTTGGGAACCAGAGAGGGAGGAGGCAAGGACGACAGATTCTTGATGTGTCAAATGATGATATTGTCCCTGCACCGATACCTGTTTCTCCACATGCACCTGTTCCAGCTCCGGATATGGCTGGCGAACCGATGATGATTGCACAAGCAATGCAAAATCAACAAGCGATGTTACAAGAGCAAATGTGAATTCAAATGGAACGACAAAATTACACCGAACCTCATTCCCATTTTGAGGGGCTGAAGAAAAGTCACATGCCTACTTTGATGGAAGTTCAGATCTCGGAAAAGCTAAAAAGTGGATCAACAAAATGGAGAGCAACTTCGAGGTGCTCGAGACTCCCAAAGAGGTAAAGGTGATAGTGGAGAAACCATTCCTAGTAGGGAAAGCTGAGAAGTGGTGGAAGAGTACTATGGTGCCTGCACTTACAACTAACAGACGAGTGTTAACATAGAACGAATTGAAGATGGAATTTTTGAACAACTACTTTTCTCAATCCATTCGAGCGAAGAGACATAAGCAATTCCTACTCAAGCTATCTGAAAATATGTCAGTCATTGAATACAACAACCAATTCAATGCATTGGGACAATACGTGCCGGGGATCATGGAAGATGATTATCTAAAGATGTTGCGGTTCGAAAAGGGGCTATTGCTAAAAATTCGCAACTACTCTCGGTTGTAGAGTCCAGGAACTATCATGAGACTTTCTAGAAAAGTATCTGTGTCGAGTCAAAGATAGTGAGGAATGCAGAAAGCTTGGAATGCAGAAAGCTTGCAAGAAAAGATATAAATGATTTTAGAAAGCAAGCCTGTTACTAATCAAAATTTCGAATTCATGAACTTCAACAAAGAAGTGCAACAACCGAACTAGAAACGCGACATTTCAGGTGATCCGACGTCCAAGAAAGGATTGTTTAGAAGGTATCCCACATACAACAAGTTTCATTCTGGAGAAATTAGAAGGCCTTTGGGAACCTGCTTTCACTGCGGTAAATCAAGGTACAAGATAAGAGACTGTCCTCAACAAATTCAATAAGAGAGGTTTGCTGAGCAACAACAGAAACCCACAACAGCAGACCAGTATACTAGAGGAAATGCAAGTCTTTTCTCTCATAGAGCTTGGAAAAGGTAAGTTCATTTATAAGTTTTATGTTTCTTCTATTTGCTTTGTGTGTTAGTTACTTGGGGTAGGCTTAAGTTTCGAGGCCAAAACTTTTTCTAAGGAGGGGAGAATGTAATTCTCGAGATTTTTCTTAGACCTAGTTTATAATTATATTTTGATGGTAAAAAAAAATATAAAGCTTTAAGTTTTGTTAATTATAAGTCTTGGGGTATCTTAGTAAAGGGTTAAAAGGGATGCGGGCCTTAAGTGTAAAAAAAGGAATATTTAACGTCAATTTTAACCTAACAGTCTATTTTGTTCTTTGGCATTCATTCGTAGATGCCAGAGAAGTACAAGGGAGGGAGAGCTAGGGCTTTTGATCAGAGTTGCAGATTTGACAGATTAAAGTAAGTAAGGCTAATTCTTAATCTTAGAGTCATAATTGACGTTCTTTGATGATCGAATTTGCAAAAGTATATAACTTTTATGAAATTTAAATATGACTGTCTTTTTATGAGTTAAGAATGATTTGATGTTTTCATGACCCAATGACCGCCGAAGCATGATATGTGTGAATTATGTGATCATCCGATGTCATTAATTGTGTGCTTAATTTATATTCAGATAAAGTATGTTTAGATGAAGTTATGAATTCTTCGGGACCAATGTTTTCTTTCATCATATCATGATTGGGTTATGTTAATATTTGCGTAAGTGTTTTATGAAGATTAAGTGATGTACTTATTAAATTTCTGGATTGTTTAATGTAATTAAATTGGGTTGGTTGTTAAAAGAAAAAGGTCAATAGATGACGGAGCAATTTTCTCAGTAGTATAGTGCCAAAAGTTTTAGTCAAAAAATTAGTGCATGTTTTAATTACAGATTATTGGAATGGATTTTCTTTAATCACCTTTGAAGAGATGTTCTTAAAGGGAAAAAAATGCAGCAGTTGTTTTTCCTACTGGTTATTGTATATCCATTTAAGTGTCCCTAAGTGATTCAGCATCTATTACTTGGCAAAATTTTCTTATTATTGAAACTGCTTTTTGTTTTGTTGTATGGTGCATTTGGCCAATTGAGTAAGCCATTATTAAGGACATATCTGTAGTGGAAAGAAGCAGTAACCCACGGTTGTTGTCTTCAACTTTTAAGAAAATTCTATTTTAGATTAAAGATTTTGGAAGTCTTTCAAAATGGATGGAAACTTTTCTAGAAATCCAGATTTTTCCTAAAATATTTTGAACTTCAAATAAGCCCCAAAACATGTTGTTTTATTGATTAAAGATAGTTTCAAATGATTCTTCTTTAAATGGCTAAATATTTTTCTAAAACCTCCAACATTGTCTTCGAAGTTGGTTTTTCTTTTTTTTTTTTTAAACTCTTGGGTAGGGGTTAGTTTTTTTTATTGTGTTGGAAGTCGCCCCTCTCTGCCACTATGGAGATAATAAGATTTTTTAGGATGATGCTGGAGAGGAGTGGGAGGAAGTTCGTTTCTGGTGAAGGGTTAGATTGGTTTAAGTTTTAGTTTTCCCTTTTCTATGTCTTGGACTTTCTGCTGTGCAAGGTGATGTAATAAGTTATAACTTTGGTTAGAGATGTATTTATTTTAAGTTTTAGGTTTTATCTTATAGAATTTTTTTTCTTTTATGTTATAAGATGTAAGAGGCCTTGTGCCCTTGACATGACCGCGTTACGTCCTACAGTTTGGGACGTGACAATTTATTTGTTAAAGTTGCAAATTTACTTGATATTTTCTTAACTTTAGAAGAGTTACAAAATTGAACTGTGGATGCTTCTATTTATATAGATACAATAAGACATAAGCGTTATCAACCTTTTATCTATAAAGGTTCTTGAGAAATAATTAAAATATGAAATGTTCCTCTTGAAGAGTTTATAATAGCAAGCAAATACTAGAAGTATTGAAATAAAGTATTTCAAGTTCTTTTGTTTTTATTTACAAATGGAACATCTTGAAGATAAAATTTCATCATAAAAAGTTGTACATGGATATTGTATATTACACATCATTGTCCAATTGTCATTTGATTATTGGTAAATATTGATTTACAAATGGAACATCTTGAAGATGAAATTTCATCACAAAAAGTTGTACATGGATATTGTATATTACACATCATTGTCCAATTGTCATTTGATTATTAAATATTGGTAAATATCATATGTCGATATATGAGAAGGTAATGAATACCTTTTGGTCCTGAAGTACCATAACAAATAAATTGGTGCACTAATCCTTCTCCATATGACTATTGAGATAATATTATTTTAAAGATAATTAATCTTGAATTATAGAGAAAATCAACTCCTAATGAGTTAGATAAAGCAACAAGTTGCTTACTTATATGATCCACAAAGATATATTTTCAAACAAACAAGTTATGGATATAATATTATCATTAGCACTGTCAAACGGGCCAAACCGGACCGGACCGGACCGGCCCGCGTCCAGCCCGCACCTAAACGGTCCGGTCCGGTCCGGGCCTATTTTTTACGGGCCTAAATTAAGAAAACCCATATCCGCCCGTAGCTGACCCTCGCTGGGTAAAGCGGGCCAGCCCGCGGGCTTTGCTCTTTTTTTTGGGGCTAATTTTTTGATTTTTTTAAAATCTTGCCTATTAACTATAATAATAATATACATTAATCCTAAACCTAATCAATCAAAATAGAGAAAAACCAACATAAAAAAATTAATAAGTAACAATAATCATCCAACAAAACAAATTAATAATTATTTAACAAAAAGTCAATACGAAAAATTATACACCAACTTCTTCTTCTTCATCATTTCATCTTGAGGACTCATCTTCAACTTGATTACATCCTCTCCTCATCATCTTTACCTATAAAATGCAAAACATAGATTATATAGTAAATAAAAAAATTAATAAATAATATTCATAAATTAAATGAAGAAAAAGTTGTACTTACTCTCTAAATATCATTTCATTGATATCAAAGCAAACTTTTACATGACGTGAAATGCTAGATGTTCCATATTTTCCTCCTGCAATATACACCTTCCCACAACGAACACATTCAACCCTAGGTTCTCCATCTTCACCAACAATATCAAGCTTTCTGGTATGAATCCATACATTTGACTTATAGGATTTTTTCGCTTTCTTTAAAGATTGTGCAGCATTTGATTGATCACATTTATCACTAATATCATCAACAACATTTATCACTAATAGTAATAGTAGAATTATCCCCACGCAGAGTGATGAACATATACACACACGCAAATAGCACAAAAATAGCGAATGCAGTTACCAGGGAGCAGATTATCTTGAAAAAAATTAGAATTGATTGCAGACTAATTGTACCCGGGGCAAAACATAGGACGATCGCCCTCAATATACAATTACTCTAATAAAACCGATCTGCTTTTATCAAGAGAATATCACTTAAATAAGCTCAAGAAACCCAAGAAAAACTCTCTTGTTTAGATGATGTAACCCATATATTTTGGGTAACTTGGGCAAGCCAATTTCCTCTTGATAGCAAAGAATGTTGCCAACAGAACAAAGAAATGATGTCAAATATGTTAAATGCCATTCTCCCAAAAGCAAAATTGGGATTAAATCATTTTTCTCTCCAAACAGGGATCAAACATTACCTCTCATTACAAGGCCCGGATCCCTCTCAGTAATGGGTATTTCTTCTACCATGAGCAATGTCCAAGATCAAGCAATGTAAACAATTTCTATTATGTTCTTGAAGACTTGTTAAAGGAGAGATTACAAGGTAAAATTCCATGGTCAGTTCATAGACCTGGTTTAATAATGGGTTCTTCTCAAACTAGTCTGTATAATTTCATTGGTAGTTTATGTGTTTATGGAACAATTTGCAAGAGATTGAAAATCCCATTTATATTTGGGGGAACAAAAGAATGTTGGGAAGAGAATTACATTGATTCATCAGATGCTAGGCTTGTAGCAGAACAACACATTTGGGCATCTACAAATTCTGCAATTCAATCAAATAATGGCAAATTTCAATAATCCTAAGCAATATGCAAGACTTCCGTGAAGAATTCAAAACAAGCCAGTCCCAAAAACCCCAAACACAGTCCAGAACGGGCTAAAATATAAAATGAGCAAGACAGCTAGTTCTTGGGAGAAAAAAAAATCTTCCGGGAGTAAAAATTGCTTCAGTCGCTTGGTTGTGTTCAAAGACAAAAACTTTCTAAAAAGAAAAAATTAATACATATAGCAACAAAAGGTAAAAATAGTCAGAGTATAGACGGTAGAAATGACAATCGAAAGTAACACCTGATCGACGGATCGGAGCCAATTTCCATGGGAGGCGGCGGCGAGAGGTGGCGGGAGGCGGAGGCGAGAGGTGAGAGCTGCGGGAGGTGGCGGCGAGAGGCGGCGGCGAGAGCTGCGGGAGGCAGAGAGACAGAGAGCCGAGAGCTGCAGCCGGAAGGCAGAGAGAGCCGAGAGATGCGGCTGTCGGCCGGGAGGCAGAGAGACTGAGAGAGCCGAGAGGAGAGCTGCGGGAGTGAGAGAGGGGAGGAAGACAGCAAGTGCAATGTAGGTTCAATTGGTATGAATTATTTTAGGGTTTTCAATTGGTAATTATTTTCATTTAAGTCCCTAAGAAAATAAAGAACTTTAATTAGGTCCTAAAATAATTCATGTAATTATAGCTTCAACAAACGGGCCAGCCCGCGGACCGGACGGACCGGCCCGTGAAAGCCCGCATAAAAAACGGTCCGGTCCGGTCCGGTCCGGGCTCATTTTGTACAGGCCTAAATTTTAAAAACCATAACAAAATGAGCCTGAGCCCGTTTTGACAGTGATGATTATCATAGCAATCACAACTTTAATTATGTTGAAGTTCTAACTTTTTATGTGGATTGCTGTAAATGTATGTGAGTAATTCTGAGATCCGATATCCTTCAAGGATAAGATTACAACCATATTATTGGGTTGTGAAATTTGAGTACATGTTTAGAAAGATATAACAAAATTAATTTCATAAAATTTCTTTATAAGAAATGTGAATGTGCAATAATCCGGATCAAACGTGATACATAATCCTGAAGATTTATTAACTAAGATATATCAATGTATTGGTTTAATGATGTTTTAAACAAGGGGAGTATATAAAACATAAATGAATATTATACTATTTTTCCTTCACTAGACATTTTTCTTCCACAAGATTTTTTTTCTAGTAAGGTTTTTACAAGGCATATTATTTATATTATGGACATCCGAGGGGAGTGTTATGAAATTAATGTGGATATGATGGATGTCCAAATACGTTTCTTGAAAAGAACTAGAACTCCAAAAGATAAATCCTAATTGGGCTCTGACTCCCAATGATAAAGCTCATTTCTTCTAGGGTTTTATAATCTCCTATACTTGTCTAGAAATAGAACCTTATAAAATATATGAATAATATGATCGATTCCTTAATTTGTGTCTACTCTTTGTCTCTAATATTCTTTTTGTTCTTCTTTTCTATATTATTCTACATTTATTGTGCCCAATTTTAACATAATTCATAACATGATAATACTTTTTCCTTTTTGTGCAAGGAATAATGATAAAAAAATTATAAGAGAACGAAGCTATATAATTACTTTGGGTTAATATCTTTACTTATATCAAATTGTCAATTGATAAATTTTGCAACTCTTAATTTTAAGAATCAAATATTTAATTCAGGGTTCCATTTAATTTTTGCTAATAGTTCTGTAAACACATATACCCATCATCTTTATTCAAAATTATATATATTCAAACCTAAAGAGTAATTAATTAGTATAATAACTTTTATTAATTAAAAACATTATTAATTGTCATAATTAATTAATTTAAACTCATGATTACTAACAATCTACTTGAAATAAAAAAGAAATCACAACTCAAGTAGGCCTGAATTTTATACTCCATTAGTCTTTTTTTTTGTTTTAGGGGGGGGTGTGAGTTGTGGAGTGGAGGAGTTGTGGGAGAGGGGTTCTTTTGAGGGCGATGTGCAGGTGAAAAAGGAAGGGCGTTTAATAATTTTTTTAATTAATTTTTTAATTATAAATTTATCTAATTGATTGAGTTTGAATATATATATTAATGGTTTAATTAAATTTTAAAAGTATCAAACATTTTAAATTTATCAAGGAATACATGAAATTTAACTATTTACATAAGAAAAAAAGGGTTGACATGGTTAAAAAAAAATTCTAACCAAACAAAATAAGTACCAAGTTTTTATATAGTCACATCTTTTTTTTTTTTTTTTTCTCGAGAGGATATCTGAGCAAAAGAGGGTGGTTTTAGGGGGAGAGGGGTTGCGGTGGGGGTATGGACGAAAAGAGGTTTTTTATATCTCAGTGACATCCACATTCACTCCATTTTTTATAGCTACCCAAACTCTTGCAAGACAATTAAGAGAAAAATAAAAAAGAAATCAAATTCTAGATTTTGTTGAACGAAACGCAATAACGCATGTTGTATACTCGAAACCTCAACCTTAAGGTTGGTATTAAAAGATAAATGTGATTTCATGGTGATATGACACATATTCACAAAAAGGTAAATAAATGTCTAATAATTCTATGCTTAAAAATTATTGCTTAAGTCCTGTTTGGTTCAAGGATTTTGATGAGAAAAAGGAAAATAGAGAAAAATGAACTGCAATTTCTAGAAAATGAAAATCCACATGTTGTTTAGTTGATTAAGGAAACTCTTAAGGAAAATGATTTCTCTTGATTGGTTTATGAGAATTTGATATAGAAATTATAAAGAAAAATAAAGAAAAAGAAGAATGAAATTATAATATTATATATATGTTTGTGTGTATGTGTGGTAAGACTATTTCTAACTTTAACAAATGATTATTAGCACTTCTGCGATATTAATTTTATAATAGAACATGATTTTATGAGAGCTAACTTACTTTCTATTTGACAGTTAATTCTTACTTTTCAATATAAAAAAACAATGAATTTCTTCTTCGATTAGAGATGCGCATTCGATTTTGGTTCAAAATTTCGATTATGGTCAATTTGAATCAGGTTTGAATAAAATTGAATCAGAATATTTTAAATTATATGAATTTAATTAAACATGTATAAAATAAAGTTTTTAGAAATAAATAATAGATTCGATTTTGAACCAAATCTAACAAAAATTGAAATTTATTTTGGTTCTTCGGCTAAACCAAAATCTATTATTTAATTTTTTAAAACATATTTCATATATTTTTAATTAAATTAATATAGTTTATATTGTGTTGATATAATTTTATTTGAACCGATTTGAACTTATTATATTACGATTTTGTAGGAAAATGACAAATTTTCAGGTTGAAGTAGATTTTAAAAAAAAGAAAAAAAAATAGTAGAATAACTACTGAAAAAAAAAAAAAAAAGCTGCAATAACAGTAGCATAACCACTCTTGCATTATTAAAAAAAAATAAACAATAAGAAAATACCCTAGTAGTGGGAGCACACTTCCACTAGAGAAGGTTTTTCTTTTAATTTTCTTTTTCCTCACACTTTTGTATGGAAAAAATTTTCCACATTTTCTATTAAACTTTTCCTTAATATTTTTCTTATGATATTTTCCTTACAATTTTCCCTTATTACCAATCAAGAAAAAATCTTTTCCAAGGAAAGTGTTTTCATTTCCACACCAAATTTCCTGAACCAAATAGGCCCTAAATGAAAGTGATGGAGAAATTGAAGAAAACACCCTAAAGAAATTCGGAGGGCAAGGAATGAAGAGACACATGTTATGTATAAATGTCAAATGAAACTAAAACAGTTTTGATTTAAATCAAATTAGTTAATTAAAAGCAAAAGGATAAAAACTTCTGAAAGTTGGAGTATACATTTCGATAAAAAGTTACAAATGTAGAAAAATCTTCATTTAATTCAAAAACATATGGAAATAGCTCGTGGATATGGATCTTATGTTAGAGCTCTTTTTGATAGTAAGAACATTTTTTTGGAAAAAAAGAAAAATGTAAAAAGGAACTAAAAACTAACTTGGGAGAAGATCACCACGAGAAGTGTTGTTGTGGCCTCTATATTCTTCACTGTGCACTGTCTTGATTAAGCAGATAAAATATGCACCAAACATCATAAATTAAAACAACACAATATGTGCAAAAAACAATTGAAAGTGATACTAACATGTACATTGTGCATGTAAAATACTTAATGCACATGCTCACCAAATTTGAACATTTAAGAGGAATGATCCATACTAACCTGTGATAAAAAAAAAAAAATGAAGAGGAAAAAATCAATATTGATAGCATTAGAAGGCATGGGTAACAATTGAAATAAAATGTCAAAGAAGAGGGAGGGATGTACCGAACTCATAATATAGGCATAAATTAAGCAGCTGTAACCATCATTAAAAAAAAAAAAAATTAAAACCTGAACAATCTTACTCACATGTTAGGTTTTTTGGAAACAAATTATCACTTGAAAAGGCTGGCGAAAAAATTACCAAAAAGTCTTCCATCTTGCTTTTTTTTGCTTCAGATCATATCATAAGCTGCAATATAATGCTAACTAGTAAACACAAATAGACAAACAGAATTCCTAATTTATGCATAAATGAAGTAACTGTAACAATCTTTAAAAAAAATCAAACATGGTATAAATTTACTCTGTAGTCTATCTAGAACTCTGAGCAAATTAGTATTTGCCTTGGTTATAAGAGAGGCCCTTCCTTTCTCTGCTATATTTTGCCTTCCATCTCGGATCCACACAAAAAACAGAAATACAATTTTACCTTTAGATGTTTGCTCGTCCCAGAGATAGCACTAGGAATTTACCTTTAGATGTTTTCCTTTAAATTTTAATTTCTTTCTATGCAGAATCTTGATCAAGAATGGCAACATTTATGAAGCTACTAGATGGGACAAGTTAGAACCGCAAGTCATTATTGCAAGTTATTGGGATTTTCCCTGCAATTTTGGATGGGAATCTATGGCCGAATGGGTTCTTAATACAAGTATCGGATTCTTCCCATACAATCTATGTAAGTCTACCTTCTGATGAAGATCATCTGGTTCTCAACAACAAAATAGAGTTACGACAATACATGTATGTTGATAGATTGGAGTTGGGATCCCTCCTCTATTCCTGTACTATAGTAAAAGAAATGAGATTGGTTCCTTACCTAGATGTGAGAGGAATTCTAAATTCTTAGCTCGAAGAATGGGTTCTTGGGAACAATACAGTGGTGGTTATTCGAATGCGGTTATTGAATAAATTTTCTATCAAACACAAAAAGCACTATTAATTGAATAGCAAGAACAATTTTTTTTTGGCAAAAACGAAAAATGTAAACAAAAAAAAAGAGAAACATAAATAACTTGAAGGTGGAAAAATTATAAAAATTATAGCAAGGGTTTTTTTTTTTTTTTAAATAAAAGTATAATGAAGAACTTATACAAATAGTTGAAAGGAGATTCCTGCCATCTGCTAGGAGGTGTAGGGGGAAAGTTTGGAAGGGTAGAAATTTCCAGGTCTAGCTCGCATGGGCGTAGCTCAGTTGGTTCTGGGGCTGCAGAGTTGGTTCCAAGAGCCAAGGTTCGAATCCTGGCAGTGGCAGTGTGAGAATTTCAATCTCTCCAATGTGGGAGGTGGTTCCTTGTGCGCACCAGGTCCTGGCCTCCAGTCTGCAGGACCGCTGAGTCACCATGATTTACATCCTCCACCTGGGCGTCGGATAGTCTAGTTGGGGCCCTGAGAACGAGGGATTTCTCCTTTTGGTCCCAAGAAATTTTCAGTCTATCTTGTCTTTTGATAGGACAATCCTTTACATGCATATGGACCCTAGAATGCATAATATATATATATATATATGCATACAAAAAATAAAAGATAAATAAATAAAGTGACTATAAAAATTCTCAGTAATAAAAAAATTTAGTATATAGGCATCTTGGCGTTAGTTATGGGTGTACGTTAAGTGACATATCTATGAATAATCATTGAGAAGGAAAAAACTCTTCAATTAATATTAAAAAATAATCAAAAATAATTATGTGCCTTTGAAAGAGGAGAAGAATAATTGAAATAGAAGGTGCTTTCTGGGAGAGAAAATCACAGATGTAGAGAGTGATGTGTAAAGATAATCACTTAAATTAGCAATGAGGATTTGGGTGAAAAAAACGAAATTAATATAAATGACATATACAGGATAGGAGTCAGTAGTTTACTCTTTGATAATGAAGTATGAATTTGAGATATATAGGAAACAAATATATTTTCTAATGTAAATTAAATAAATCTATCAAAGATTCTAAAAGGAACTAAAAATTTTAAAATCTAAGAAAATATAGAATGTGAGTAGTTTTGATCGGTTTGTTAGGTTTTAAAAGGGGGTAGTTTTTATTTAATAAATACAAAAGTGGGTACTTGTTATGAGTTAAGTGTCTTTTAACCAATGATGATTTTTTACTAATTAAAAATTTTAAAAACTCTAGAAAATAGGAATGAGCACTTCAAAGCTTTAAGAGAGGAGAGAGTACATCTTATAGTACACTTTCTAGTATACAACTTTTGAGGTAATTTTATTAATAAAAATCCTATAAAATAAAAGATAAACCCTAAACTCTAAAAGATAAATTTTAAAAGAAAGCTACTTCCCTTAACTATACTAGAGAGGGTACTAGAAGATGTACTAGACGATCCTGAGTGTTTAAATATAGTACAGACTAGGAAAACAATCCATGCTATGCACAGAAAATATTTTATTAGAAAATGTTTTTTTATTATTTAGAAAAAAATGCCAAATATAATAATCCAAAAATGTCACAAAATTAAGAATCTAATACATATCAATATCTATTTTTGAGAAAAAATATTATTTAATTAAAAATAATAATTTTTATTTAAAAAAAGAATAAAATTTCTTTCACATCTTTGAAAAATTTCTTAAAAAATGATCCAAGGTATTCAAAAAAAAAAAAAAAAGAAAAAGCTCTGGTCTTAGGGAGCCAAGTAAAAGCACATCTATATCTATTAATTTTTTGTTTTTTGGTTATCCGGTATATTTATATACATACTCTATATAGAGTATTCAAATAAATTCATATAAATAAGAAAAGGGAGAAACGAATATTAAAAAAAGAAGTATAAGAAAAAAAATAAAGTTAAATATTAAAGGAAACAAAGTATAAGGCTTCATAATGTTTCTCCTTTGAGTAATTTCTTTTAATTAATATCCCTCGCACTAATGATCCGCTCCATATCCCCACAAAAAAAAAAAATCCTATTATGTTTCCCTCCTCCTATTTCTGATTATTTCCTATTCCTAAAAATTAAATAATAATTTGTGATTAATATCTCTCACCACTTGTGACGTGCCCTCCACACCCCTCTCCTCCACCCCCCCCACCACTTCCCTATAAAAATAAACCTCCTCTTCCCCCACTAGAAAGGGGAAAAAAATCTAGGAAAAACTAAAAACTATAATTTATACACTATCTTCGATCAGAAATATAAGGAGTTTTAATCCTATCGAGAATGATAAAAAATATAAGGATTTTTACAACTTTCACTAAGTATTTATTGAACTTTTTTTATCTTTACCCACCTTTGTTGTATTCATTTATTTCACACTCACTATGTATCTCTTTCCTCATTTATAAAATGTAAAAAAGTATTGTAATTCAAAAATTATCTTGTTTTCAAGACACTTAATCTAAAATCCCTTATATTTTTTACCGGAAGTAATATGTTACGTAATTGTAATTTGATAATAATTATAAATCACTAAAGAGAAAAAAAAACATGTATATGTAAAACTTTTCCCAACATGACTATTTTTTATGTTTTTCTCCTCCTTTTGCATGAGAGCTAAATGGAAATGATTTTTTAATATTCATCCCCTGCAAAACAATGATAAAAACTACTAATTTAATTATCAAAGTTAAACAAAATTTTAAAAAATATAACAAATATCATCAATTAATAATTGATCATGTAATAATTCAAAATTCAAATTCACATAGATTTTTACTTCGGTAATCTCTACTCGAATGATCCGAAAACCATTTATAGTATAATTACTTTAAGAGAAGAAAGGATGTAATCTGGGACCGAATAAATTTTGAAATGGCTAGAAAAAGAAAAACAGTAAATGACATTAAGTCTAAAACGACCATAAGCATGGTCATGGACAACCTAAGCTTTCAGACAAAAAAAAAAATATTTGGTCAACCTAAGCCGTTGGTTATTCAGAGCAAAAAATTATGGCAACTCACTTATGATTTTTTTAATTTTTAAGCAACCGAACTTATTTATGGTTAGCCAAACCCTTCTCAGAAATAAAAATATTAAAAACATGATTCGATTATCAACAATATATTTATTTTTTTAAACGATTATCAACCATATGATACTCTCAAAGGAATAAATCTTATGCTTAAGTAAAGAAGGACTGAAATGTCCTGTATTATTCAGGGAAAAAAAAGAAATATTAATGTATTTGCCCAACGAATGTGATAGTGTCAGAATGAGCCTAAGGGAATGAAATAGAAGAAAGTTTGCATTAGCCAAAAAAATTATGGTAGTCTCATTACAATAATTTAACCCATAAATGATGACCCCTTTAATGATTCAATAAAATTATTTAAAAAATTTGAAATGTGAGAACCCAAAACCCAACTGCATTAATTTAATATCAAGATTATGCACAGAAAAAGCCAAAATCCAAAAAAGAAGGCATGAAATTAGGAAAATAATAAAATAAAAAAATATAGTCAAACAAGAAATTATTATCTTGTTACAAACTTTACAATCCAAAACCAATTGAATTAGGCCCATGCAGAAAATTATTACCTGAATCAAGGAGAAAGAGATTTTGATGCTCTTCTAAGAATATAAATAAATAAATAAATAAAAGTTCATGGCATCTTATGAAAATAAAAGAGAAGGATAATTACACTATGAGTTGTAAAAGGTAATTACCTATTATAGATTGTATTAGTACCATAATACTACAATTTTAAGGTGATGAACTTGAGTTGGTAATGAATTTTAAAGGAAGATAAATGGTTTAATGAAGATTGATGTAAAGAAAAAAAATACTACATATGCTGGATAAAGAGTGATAAATGCTTGAAAGAACAAATCAATGTTCAATTCAAGAAGATTTCGGTTAGAAAAAAAAATAAAATATAAATGACTGATCGAAAGAAAGAGAAACCAAACTTGGAAACAGTGTTAGAATTTTTTGGGCAAACTTCACTCCCCCTATCTGTTAAGCACAAAATTTGTTCATCAAAATTATAGGTTTGTGCAAAATCTGTATTTTTGTATAGAGATATCTGATTTTTCTTTAAATAGAAATATGATGGCTTCTTCCCATTCCCATATAACAACTCATAAGGAGTTTTTCCAAACAATAATGACGAGGGGTGTGATTAATAAGATATCCAGCAGTCAGTACACACTCTTCTCAAAATTTTATGGGCAAATTAGCTTGAAACTGCAAAGTCCGAGCTCGCATACACAGTTTATACATTTTATACACTTGCTCAGTTTATGCATGCCTCTCGCCGTGTTCATTGGGACGCAGCTATCCACGTTGTTCAATATCTCAAAGGGGCTGTGGCATTCTTCTTCAATCTAATTCTCCACTTTTATTGACTGCATATTGTGACTCATATTGGGCTACCTGCCCTACCTGCCCGATCACTCGACAGTCTTCACCCGCAGATGTCCAATCCTATAGAATGCCACGTTCCAGGCCCAAATGATCAACCTGGCATGAGGGGGTGTGTTCAGAATTCCATATCGGCTAATTAAAGAAAATAATTATTCCTTATAAAGACTTGAACAGTCATTTCCTTTTGAAGTACCTTTTGGGTGAGTTAGGCTCAAACCCAAATTTTAACAAACAGAAAATTTGCAAACAAAGAAGAATTAGTCAGACAAATTAATAATTGATAGTTAAAATTTGAAGACAAAAGAACGGATGAGAGAACAAAATGAGATGATTTTTAAACTTTAATGTGAGTGGTAGTTTTGGAGAGTTTGAAACTTACTTATCAGTTGAAAAATTAGGGATGCAAATATGCAAGAGTGTGATGGTTGGTTTTGGAGAGTTGGAAACTAACTCAATTGGTGAGATGATAATCATAATTTAAAATTGAAAAGAGTATTTAGTTAATCGATGAATTAACTAATTAAAAAAATAGAAAAGGTAGGAAATTTACGATTCTTGAATGAAGGCTCTAGAAGAGCTGGTCGAATCGTCTGTAATATTTTTTGTAATACTTTTTGTAGTACTTTTTGTAACATTCTTAATTTAGGAGGAGGATGGAACTTTTTAGGTTAAAAAAAAAAAAGGGGAAAAAAGGGAGAAAAGGGAGTGAACAGCTGAGGGCAACAAGTGGGAATATAAGAGGTTAGTGTGTGGAGTAGGGTAGTTATTAGAGTTTTGGTTAACTAATTAAAGATTTTGCAACTAATTAAAAAAATAAAAATTCTAGAAAATTAGAATAGAATTTTAAGATTGTTAAGAGAGGAGAGAGAATGATTTTGGTATTTCTATATACTAATATAATATAGTGGGTATATACAGTATAGTATAGTATAATATAATATAGGGGGTATATACACATAGGACAATGCATAGGAAAGACTTTATTAAAAAAATTAATTTAATTTAAAAAAAATTAAAACTTAATAATCTTTAATTAAATAGATAAATATTATTTAATAATAAAAATGAGTATTTTTTCTTTCTTATATCTAAAAGTTACTTAAAAAATGATGCGTCTTAAAAAAAAAATTTAACAAAAATGAAAGAATTTAATATATATATATATATATAAAAGGATTCATAAGGCTCAAAATTTTCTACCCCAGCATTTAAGCAAAAAATTTGTGATTAAATATCACTCTTATACCACAATTCCCCCAACCCCATCAAAAGAAAAAAAACCGTCCTTCCTGACCCCACCCACACCACCCAACCTCTTTACCAGCCCACATTCCCCCCCAACCAAAACATAAAACACCCTACCCTCACCTAAAAAAAAAAAAAAAAACCCCTCTTCTCGGCATACCCCACCCTACCCTCCCCCTCAAAAAAGACCCCTTCTCCCACCTTTTTTACTCATAAAAATTAAAAAGAAAAAACAGTAATTTCTTTTCTTTAATTAAACTCTTTTCTTTTATTAAGATCACAAAAGAAATTTTTACGTCAGTACTTCTATCATTAATGTACTAAGTTTTAAGTATAATAATCTTCAAAACACTATATATTACTCTTTTCCTTGAGTTTATCTTTTATATTATTTTTTTCTCTTTACCTTTTAAAATTTATGATTGATAATTTATTTGATAAATTTTACCAATAAAATATTACACTAGAGGTGTTTTGAGGAGTGTTAGAACAAATTTGAATTTGACATATCAATATCAGTAAAAAAGGATAGTGAGAAAATTTAAATTTAAAATATGAAATAATAAAATTATTATGAAGTTAAGAAAAAAATGAAAGAAGAATTGTAAACTATAAAATTTTAAATCCAATTCATGAGTTAAAAAAGAAAAAAAAATTCGCGTTTCCGGAAAAAAAAAATTTTTGACTTATTAATTCATGAGTTAATCGTCACTCTAGGATTTTTGCTAGGGTGGTAACCAATCTAGATAAATATTAGCTAATTTATAATAGTAAAAAAAGAAATTACTAGATATTTTTTCCGAGATTTTATTAAAATAAAAAAAATTATCAATGTGCAATTATAAACTCTTGATCGACTATAGGTAAAAAATAGGACCGAAATTTGATATTTAATTTACGGCTTCTCGAAAGAAAAGTTTCCACTCCAAAAGGTCGTTATCGTTTCCTACTATATCGTCATGTAGAGCCGTGTGTATTAATTTTTTTAACTATTATTTTTCACATCAATCCTTCAACTTGTTGGATAAATTACCCTTTTATAAGCAAATGACATCTATTCAAGAAAAAAGGGGAGAGAGAGAGAGAGAGAGAGTAGTTGAAATGAAATTCTCTCGTTTAGATTAATATTATGAGATGTGTACCCTTGTTTGAAGATGAAGGGCTCATCTGTTTCCTGCAAAAAATAAAATAGAAAAAAAGAAACAAAAATTCTTGGAATTAGATAAAGGAACGATTACCTATCTATCTTTCCTACCATGACTAAAAAAAATGAGGGATTTTGCATTTGGGCCTCATGACATTGGCACTCTTCTTCTCATGCATAATCCATTAAACACCACAATTAGAGAATTGAAAGGAAAAAAGTTACACTGGAAAAGGCGTTCTAGAAAGAACATAATAGCTTCTCAAAATTTATACCTACATATAAAATTTTGAAATATTGAATATTATTGATGATAAGATATGAAAAGATTTTATTTAGGATTGATTATAAGGAAGATTATTAAGAAATTTAGAGCACGAAGAAAAATAATATTGAGTGCTTTAATTGATATCTTTTTTATTAATTATGATCTAATATTTATAATTTACATGTTATTCTAATTCTAATTAATATAAGTTTTATAATCAAAATAATATCATAACCAACTATTAATAAAGAATACTATTATAATACTCACTATAATAGTACTAATCAATAACATACCGAATTTATAATCTCTTATAAAATCTAAGTTAGTCTAGGATATTCACATACTGATGTGATATCCCCAACACCCTCCCTCACCTTGGAACGTGCAAAATTGAATGTCCAACTTGCCACAATATTTCAATTTTTGGAACGTTCAAATTGCACATCCAACTTGCCACAATTTTTTTAAAGCTTTTTTTCGTTGGTAAGTCGTTTTGGTTCTTCCATTAGTCACAGTCATTGTGATCTTCTTCCATCAGTCGCAGTCTTGTGGTCCTCTTCCATCAGTCACAGTGGCTTCCGTCATCTGTCACCGAAAATTCCGTTGATGTCATTGTAGAGTTTCTACAATTCACAGTGGCCAGCTATTGGGCTGCCCGTGTTGGGCCACCCGTGGTAATGTCCAGTCTGCAAACTTCACACTCTAGATGTCCAGTCTTGGGCGTGGGGAAGGTATGTTGAGAGTCCCTCATGGGTTATTTCATGAGTAAGAATTACTCCTTATAAGGCTTGGGCAATTTTCCCCTCTTGATTTACCTTGTAGGGTAAGTTAGGTTCAAGCCCAAATTTTAACAAAGATATTTAGAGAAAGTTAGAGGTAATCAAAAAATAAATTCAAATTTGATATCTCAATATATCTATAGGTAATAAAAGTAAAAGGAGTAGAGTAAGAAAATTAAATTTTAAGTATGAAATAAGAAAAGTTAGGGTAGGGTTAGAAAAAAAATGAAAGAAGAGTTGCAAACTATATAATTTTTGTTATGAATTTGATGATTGCGACTCGATGAATTTCTCATAATAAAAATATAATGTAAAGAGGAAGAATATAAAGAAATAAAAGTACAAGAGAAAGAAAAACAGAATTCAAGAATCAAGTTTAAATCATATTATTAATGTCATCTCATATGACCTAAGATCTAACTAAATCAATAAGGATCTCATGAATCAAAATAGGATTAGTATTTGGGAGTTTAATTCTCTTCATAGAACTTATTTAGTCATTTACTATGTATTCATTACTTTCATAATACTCCCCCTTGAATGTTCATAACATAAATGAAAAACCTTGGGGGGAGGGGGGAGAGTGAATAAGATTTTTGGCTAATTTTCATAAAATCTTTTGTGTGATTAGAAAGATAAACCTCCAATTTGTTTGTGAAAGAATTCTAAAACTCTTTTTGATAAGAATCCACACCAAACAAAATCTTATAGTTTTGGCAATCAAGCAATGAGCATAGAATTAAACTTTAAAGAACATGCACAATAATTTATAGCGGTTCACTCTCTCAAAGAGCTACATCCACTGCCTTGAGACTCAGCCCAAGGATTTCACAAATCCACTATCTTCAAAGTTGGTTACACAACCACACAATGAGGATCACCTTTCAAGAGTTTACACTAAAACCTCAAAGTTTACACAACACAACAATACAACAAATTTATCAAAGGATCACCCAAAGGATTTTCCACAAACCTTTGATCACAATAAAAGAATAAGAAGAGTAAGGAACAATGTTACCAAATGAGCTTGAGAAGAGGAAGATACAACTCAATGTAATACTTCTACAAGCACCTCTTTACTTCTTCTTTGATGGATGATCAACAATGAAGCTCCAAGAAGATTTTTCTATTTGATTTTATGAGATGAAGATATTTGAAAGAATGTACTTTTAAAGCTCTTTAAATGTTCTAAAATGATCTCAATAAATTTTTCAACCAACCTCCATTCTTTTTGCAGCTGATCAAAGTCAATATATATATATATATATATGAAGGAGAAGAAAGTAGCCGTTACACTGTGTAACGGTAATATTTTTGCAGTAAAAGACTAAAACTGGACGACCGGTTTTAGAAAATGGACGACCTATTTTTGAAACAGAAAGATTCGGGCGCATCCTACAAAAATCGGATGACCCCGCTTAAAAATCGGACGACCTATTTTTCTAAAGCTAGAAAAATCGGACGACCAATTTTAAAATAGTACGTCCGACTTTTCTCCCTTGAAAAAAATCGGATCACTAGTTTTAAAAACGGATGACCAATTCTGAAAATCGGATGACAAGTTCTGAAAATTGGATGACCTTTTTTTAGAAGGATTTAAAAGCCAGTTTTCCTTAAACAAAAAGAACTTTCCTTCACATTTCAAAATATGTATTCTTGATACTCTTTTAGAGATAAGAAAACTATTGAAGGCATCAAAAACTCTATCAAGAATACTTGGATTTTTCAAGAATAGTTTATAAAAAGAAATTCATCCAAGGAGCTTCACACTTGATCAACAAACAAAGATGAGAGTTAGAGAGTTTTACAAAATACCTTAGCATATCCCTAACTAAGACATAAGTCTTCAAGGTCTTCAATGCCTTGATCTTGGAGTGGCTTGATCTCTCCTCTTCATTATGCTTTAATTGCCAAGATCTTTTACTTCTTATGTAGTGTAGCCTTGAGACTCCAAAAATGCTTCTTTGTTCTATAGAGACTAAGCTATACTCATCACACAAACATATGTTAATCATAATAAAAAACATATACAATAATGTCCTTAGGCTTAACAATCTCTCCCTTTTTTATTATGACAAATACATATGCAAGAAGAACAAAAGAGCAAGTATGATCAATATGGTAATGCTTCAAAGGAATCATCAATAGGAACAAAGCATACCAAACACCATAAGAGAGAGATAACTCCCCCTATGAATTTAAAAACATGCCAAGGGTTTGAAAGATACCATAAGAGAGAGATAACTCCCCCTATGAATTTGAAAACATGCCAAGGGTTTGAAAGATAATATAACACAAAATAAGCTCACCTTAAAATCATGCTTCACACCAAGAATGACATCAAACAATCATCAAACAAAACACATTACTCATAAGATATGTAGCTAACCAAAAGAAAGCATGAAACTTGAAATCAACAAAATGAGAATCTTGCAACTATTTCTCCCCCTTAGTTCTTGCACATATTTCTCCCCCTTTTGTCATAAATCAAAAAGATACTTGGGAGAGACTTCAAGGGATCATAGAACTACAATTGGACTTTTAACATAAAAGATCATCATGAAGTCTATAAAAAAACATGGCATCAAGATAATATAATACCTGTAACGCCCTACCCTGTAAGCACCCAGCATGACTTTAAAATTAAGAACGTGATGACAATAGAGTTTTGATCTATATGGTGGGATATAGTGTTTTTGGCACTTAGTAGTATTTTGGGGATATTTAGGAATAGGAATAAAAAAAAAATTTATTACCTTATTGAGGTTTTATTATTATTAAGATTTATAAATGCCTTTAAGTAGATTTTTTATTTTTAATACCTATTATATTGATTTTAGAAATTTAAATACTTGGCATTTTCATATAGGAATTAAAAAAAAAAAAAAAACTTAATCATGAAGAATTGCAGCCACCTCACGACACACCCGTCACCCCACCGATTTCTCCTTTTTCTTTCCCCCTTAACCGCCTCACAACTCCCATTTTTTTTCTTTTTCTTTTCTTCCTAATCACCTCAAGCCATTATATATATATATATAGCATGTATGTTTTTTTTTTCTTTTAACTTTGGTTGGCGACAATAACAAGCTGAGGCAACAATTTATAGGTTAGTTTTGCATATACCTTTCTTTTATTGTTATTGGTATTTTCATTGGTATATATATATATATATATAGTTTAGGTGTATTGTTTATTTTCTAGGCTTTAATATATAGTGAGATCTATTTCTAGTTAGATTATATATTTTTTAAGCTAGTTATTTATTTTAAGAGTTCAATATTTTAAATGGATTTTTAGTATAAAGTATATAGTTAATTATGGTTTCTTGGGAGAGAGTATATTTTTAGAGTACAGGATTTTTCGATCTTTTTGAAGAATTATATAAGTATATGTATTATTATACATCCTAAAGTTCATTTTATAAGACTTCGATATTATTTAGGGAATAGGATTATTTGATCGATACTCAGGTATTAAGTATTTTCGCATTATTATTTTGTAGGATCTTAGCACCAGATCAACATCCAGGTGAGTCCATAAACTTCATTTTATTTCAAATAGTACAAGACATATAAATGTTTTTTTTTAACCTTTACAAAATTTTGCTATTTTTGGAACGATATTTCTCAGCGTATTTTTGGAGATGTTCTCCCTAATGTGTTACGTGTTTCATCGAAAAATGTATAGGAGCGGTGCTACAAATAGGTGTCTCTTTTAAAACAGACTATTACGGTGGTGCATAAGAAGTTTGTTGTATGCAGGGTTTTTTTTTCGGAAATATTTATATATTGAAAAATGTTTTAGTTTGAAAAGTTACGTGCATGATATGCATGAATATAGATTTGGCATTGGCATAATTGTGAAATTGCATAAGCATGTGATGACTGGCGGATGAGGATTTTCTTTTGTATTCTGAAATGTTTATGACTTGAATCTGTTATTATGGCCCATTGATTTGTAAATACATACGAAAACCTCATTCCGACCAAGATTAAAGTTTATTGATAATCAAGTGAACGGACACGTTAGCGGATTGCACTGTACGTGGCTAGTCCCCCGTACTAGGGCCTCTTCCGATGACATGGACGGGTTTTTGACTCTGAGGGTGGATCCACTTTAAGAGGGGCGTAGACCGCGGAGGGTGTGGCCCAATCGGTCTACGTGGACACCGCACCATGCTCTACGGTGGGTTTCGACCACCTAGTGAAGAGTCAGGAGAGGCTCGACACCGAGGTTGGTCCCAGGGCAGACCTGGTAGGTGCCCCAGGAGTCTGTAGCCTGTTTTGACCAGTGTTATGGGAGTGCGGTTGTTTGTAATCGAGCGCTCGTATGTTGTTTGGCTGGTATTTGACTACGAGATGCCGGAACTTGGTTCCGATGGCCTCGTTTTGGGGATCCGGACTTTGTCTGTGGAGCCCCACTGTTGCATTACATGTTCTTTTAAATTTAGGACATAGAAGCTGCACTGATGTGTCTTGATTCACTCAAACTTCCCAGCTGCGCTCGAAACCCTCATGTAGGTTCAAGCATCAATTTTGTTAAAATAGCAAAAGAAATATTTTCTTATAACATTGCATGAATTGTTTTGTAAAATGGCATCATTATGGTTTTAAAGAAATCACTACCGCACACACACGTGGACTCACTGAGCGTTCGCGCTCACGTTTTTCCATATCATGTTTTCTTCTCAGATTAGCTTGGAACGGTCAGGGGTCCCGCGAGCCACTGAAGTTTTAGGCCAGGAGTTTTTGGATCAAATCTCCCGGAAGGGCATAGATTTATGTTTTATCTTTTTAGACTCGAATCGTCTGTAGAGTTTCTTTTTATGTTTTCATGTAAGTTGTTGATGTAAGATTACTTTTGTGTTTATGATAAAACGGAAATGAGAAGTTTTTTTTATCCTGTGTTTTGAGCGCACCAGTAGTATTTAATTTACTTAAGTATTCCACATACTTTGTGTATACCTCTTAGTATTGTTCTAGGGTTTTGTTTTGGTGTGGAGCTTATAATTTAGTGCCGAGAGGCACGCAGATGACCTACTCAGCCGCAGTTGACCTAGTGGCAGGGTTGGGGGCATCACAATACCAATTAGAAAATCGCCTAATTTCTCATACCAAGCTCTTGGAGCTTGTTTTAAACCATAGAGTGCTTTTGAAAGTTTATAAACATAATTCGAAAATTTTTCATGCACAAAGCTGAGAGGTTGTTCAACATAAACTTTCTCCTCAATATCACCATTTAGAAAGGCACTCTTAACATCCATTTGAAAAAGCTTGAATCCTTTTAAATCAAGTAAAAGCTAAAAACATCATAATGGATTCAAATAATTCAAAACTCATCACACAAAGCATTATCAATAAACTTAGGCTCAATTTGAGATAATAGGGAAAAGTTGTCAATAAAGTACCTTCTTGTTCTTAACCCTTGTAATACATCGCCAATGATTTCATCTTTGGTGTGTCCCTTTGGATATATCACAACTTGAGGAGGACTTTGAGCTTCTTGATTATTTTCTTGTCTTTCTTCCGTCTCTTCTTCCTCCATAGCATGCTCTTTCATTGATTGATTGTACAATGGTTGGTAGCTTAGAGCGTTATCTATGTCATCATCATTTCTCCATTCAAAAATGTTAGTTTTATCAAAGTTTACATGAATGGACTCTTCAACACATAAAGTTTTTTGTTGAAAATTCTATAAGCTTTCTTGTTTGAAGAGTAACCAAGAAAAATTCCCTCATCGGATTTTTTATCAAAATTTTCAAGATTATCCTTGGTGTTTAAGATAAAACATTTGCATAAAAAAACTTTAAAGTAGCCAATGGAGGGAGTTTTATTGAAAATATATTCAAAAGGAGTTTTCTTTAAAATATGTCTCAAAAGAACACGATTCATCACTTAACAAGCAGTATTGACCTAAAAGTATTTAGGTAAGGAGTTTTAACAAAGCATTGACCTTGCCATTCCTTGTAAAGTTCGATTTTTTCTTTTCACAACACCATTTTGTTGTGGGGTTTTAACGGCCGAAAAATTGTGAGTTATGCCAAAATCATCACAATGTTTTTTAAAATCATGGTTGTTAAATTCTCTCCAATTATCACTTCTCATAGAGATCAATTTACAATCAAGGGAGGTTTGAAAAGTTTGACAAATTCTTGAAATGCCTCATCCTTTTGGCTTAAGAATAAAGTCCAAGTAAATCTTGAGAAATCATCCACTATAACAAAAGCATACCTCTTACCACCAAGGCTAGCGGTCCCCATTGGTCCAAATAAATCCATGTAATTGAGTTCTAAAGGTTTCGAAGTAGAAATCATTTTCTTTAGTTTAAAAGAAGTCTTAATTTGTTTTCCAAATTGACAAGCATCACAAAGTTTAGTTTTCTCAAAGTGAAGTTTTTGTAAGCCCCTAACAAGTTCTTTTGAAAAGAGTTCGCTCAATAAATCCATACTATCATGACCAAGCCTTTTATGCCACAAAAATACATCATCACTGTGAATCGAGAGACACAATAAGTTTTGAGAAACGAGAACTTCAAGATAAAAGACATAGACATATACTAACTCCCCTAGTACCCATAATCACACAATTGACTAATACTAGATAAATTAAACTTCAAACCATCAATTAAAAGCACTTCCTTAATTAAAGAAGATGAACCATATCCAATGTTATCTATACTGATGATCCTTCCAAAGTAACAAAGCCACCTTCGGTTTCTCTTAGTTCATTCATGAGGGATGCATATCCGGTCATGTGTCTTAAGCATCCACTATCCAAATACCACTTAGATGTCCTTGACTTGTGTTCCTAAAAAAAGAAGTAGAAAAGACTTTTGGTACCCATATCTTTTTGGGTCCATGAATGTTAGTTGGATTTTCTTTTATTTTCCAAATGGTTTTTACTCCCCTTTTTCAATCTTTCTTTTTATAAAACATTTTGTGGCTTTATGACCACCCTTTTCACAATAAGTACAACAAAGGTGTGAAAGGGATAAGGAGGCTTTTACAAAACGTGTTTGTTTAGAAAAATCATTGGAATGATTATATCCAATACCATTTTTGTCAAAAGGTGATCTTTCAGAGCCAAGAAGTTTTTCAAAGTTTTCTTTTCCTTCTGTGAACTTTTCAACAATATAATGTAAACTATTTTGCAATAATGAAACAGAAAACATTGATTGTTTTCCTCATGGGAAACTTTCATGTTGTGATATTCTGTTTCTACATATTTGATTGTCTGTTGAAAAAGACGTGATATCCTACTGACAAATATATGGAATCTATTTGGATTTGAATAGAAACATATTATTCCTCTAACAACTCTGCAACAGTTCTAATTGGATCGGGTCATCATAGGCAGATCGAACCCGTTTCATAAAACCTAATTCCAATAAGGAGAAATAATCATTCCCCCCAAAAAGTAGTTGGTTCTCTAATTTCAATGAGGAAGAGGAATACGCACCTTCATAAATTATAAACTTGCAATTAGAGGAGACATGATCTTACAATTTAAACCAAAGATAAAAAAATTTAATTTGGAGAAGAAATTGAGATAGCAAAAGAATATCTATGCAATTGACAAAAAGAAAAAAGAAAAGAAATAAACATGTAAGCTGATTATCATACGCATATCTTGACATTTAATATTGAGAAATCAAAATATGGGAGAAAAAGAAGGAAAGGGATTGATGCAAGCTTTTATTGATATCTCTTGCCGGAGTCTTTAATCTTCTCCCTGCAAAATCATATAATTTTGACAAACATTTTCTACAAAACAGATAGAGACGTTTTCAACCAATGTGTAATTTATTTCCTAAAAACAATGAAGAATAATAGATAATTAGTTTCACTAAAATTCTGCTTCATTTTAAAAAATAATTGGAGAATATGTTCGTGTTAAGGAAGAATATAAGTGTTGATAAATTGAAATACACATAAATAAATGAATAAAATAGATAACTCAAGAAGAAAATTAGACTTATTCAAATTGAATCTCAAACAAACACATCTTAGGAAATTGTCATAATTTCAAGAAGGCAAATACCTTTTAAAAGAATAAAAGAAAATATATTTTTAAGAATATGAGATAAATTAAGTTACATTGCCTCAGTATTTACTAATCTAGTACTGTTTAACAATTATGCAAAGTTCCAAGAATTATGAAAAAAAAAATCATAACACATAAAGTTTCCCAAAAATATATTCCAAATAAAAATATGGAGATATCTTGACCAACAGGAAAAGTCTAAAAATTTGATTGAACTGTTTAGGAGAGAAAGAACCTTTCCCTAAAGAAATATTGTGCACATATTTGAATTTGAAGAAGTTTCTGTTTAAAAATATTGGCAGACTTGAGATAGAGTACTTGGTTTTGATGGACTATATAATTAGTACAATTAAACATGCCTTCTTGTCTAGAGGAGGCTTGCAATAATTATGCAAAGGCTTGAAGAATTGTAAATCATGCAAAGTGTTGAAGAACAAAGAACTCTATTACTCCTCCTAGAAGGAGCTTCTCATTATTTGAGTCAATAGCATCACAAGTGTATCATTTGTCGAATCTTAATTATTCGGATCTTTAAAAAAAAACCATCAATAACTATTTCAAGAGATAAAATAAAAATAAAGATGCTATTAAAAATTAAATAATTGGACAATTAAAGATAAAAATGATTATAAAATAAAATCCAAAAGAACATCTATATAAAGGAAAAGAAAAATTACTAAAAATATATTATATTGTTAATGCTCTTCAAATTAATTCCCAATTAATATTTTGTTTTCCAAAATACCTTGAAAAAGAAAAGTAAACAAATACAAAATTTGCAACAGCTCCAAAGAATTGGAGGTCTAAACCTATGGCATCTTCTTTACCCAATTCAATTAATCTCTCTCTCTCTTCTCTCTCTCTCTCTCTCTCTCTCTCTCTCTCTCTCTCTCTCTCTCACACACACATATATATATATATATATAAAAGGAGAATAACCATGGCTGCAATTTGTGAGAAAAATTAAAGGAACGAACAGAGCAAACATTGGAATTCAATAATCTGAGAAAGAAAATTAAAAGCTTTAGAAACCCAAGAAAAGAGCAATCAAATACCTTAATATCATGGAAGAATGTCTCTAAGGAAAGGCAATATCTGCTCTTTCTCTGAATACCACATCTGATGTATAATGGCAACTGGGGAGGGGGTAGTTGGAGAGATAAGCATATCTGATAAGATAATGGCGAATGCGTGTGTTGAGATTAATATGAAAACGTTGTATATTTGGAATCTAATATTGCACATATTATTGTTTCCTTTCTCTATAATTTGATTAGCCTAGATTAAAGGTAGTATCCCTGATTTCTGGGATTGCACAGTAAATTAGGATTCTTGTACTCCATATATATTGTGTCTATTTATAATACAGAGAGTCCGAGCATTGTACCTTATTCTTTTGTGCCTAAATTTGCTTAACATGATATAAGAACTAAATTGTTGTACGATTGACAGATGATATTTGTGTGTTGAGAATCTCACACTAGTTATTGAAGAATTAATGAACATTTTATAAGTTTGGGTAATCCTTTTCAAGGAATACTTTTTAAGATGAGTTAGACACAAACTTAAATTTTAACATTGTATCATAGTCTAATCTTAAATAATTTCTTTAAAGAAATAATGATAGAGAAAACAGAAACAGCTGGTGCCGGAACTTCCAGAATGCAAGAGGCAGTCGCGTCGGTGATGGTAACTCTTTCACAGCGATGGACGGAAGTTGCACAACCGATTTTCCATGCCGCCCAATTCAACGCTGCTACTGGCGGCCAAATATTGTGCACAAACATTAGACCTTGGCTCGCTCCTCATCAACAACCGATATCTTATGGACTAAGCATGCAATGAAGTGCGCCACCAAGCAGAGACGGAACCAGAACAATATGATTGGGGGGCTGGAGGAAAAAAAAAATTTTACCAGAATTTCGTTTATAAAATGATGTCCCTACATTTTGTAGGGGCTAAACTGAAAAAAAAAATTTTGGGGCCGTGTGTAGTTCCGTCTCTGCCACCAAGTGGACTGCCGGTGCTGACATGGAATTTGTAGACTCAGGCTGGTGCGGCTCAGCAAGTGGTGTGGCACTCAATCCCGACACCAATATTCTGCGGCTCATGGAGGTCTAAACAATAATATCTCCAACTCAATTGGGCGGCAAGCCCAATTGTCATTAACCCAAGAACTCCAAATAGCTCCCTTATATGTTTCATTTGTTGCTGCAAATTCGGTGACGAACTCGCCCCTCTCTTGTATGGATTTATCGTTTATTGATTCTAGAGCCTCAAGGCATATGACTGATAAACATGATTTTATTTTTAATCTTGTTTTGATTAATCCTTACTCTCTTGGTCTGCCTAATTGGTCCTCTATTATGGCAAATCACGAGGGATTTGTTTGTTTGGGACCTAAGATTATTTTGACTCATGTGTCGTATGTTCTTAATTTACTTGTAATTTTTTTTTTATCTTCTAATTTTTGTAATATTCTTCGGATTATTATGTGAGTTTTTTAACTCTTATGTGATAAATGATTTTATCATGAGGAAGGAGATTGAAACAGGTCGATTGATCAATGGACTTTACACTTATTCACATGAGCATGTTATTCACGCTTCCATGACATTTCCGAAGTTATTGCATAAGCATTTAGGTTATCCTTCTTTCTCCTCAAGTAAACATATTTTAGGACATTCAAAGCCTTCAAATAATTCTTCTATTTCTGATATTTGTCCTCAAGTTAAATAGACACGTTCAGTTTTTCCTTCAAGTGTCACTATTGCTAATGATTGTTTCAATTTGATACATTGTGATATTCAGGGTCCATATCATTATAAAACCTCTTGTGAGTCTTCTTATTTTCTTACTTTGGTTGATGATTTTTCTCGTGGATTTATTTATTAATTGATAAAAGTGAAGTTTGCACTTATTTTGAACAATGTTACACAATTGTTAAAACACAGTTCCAAAAATCTACCAAGTGTGTTAGAACCGATAATCGGAAAAAATTTTTATCGCTAAAATCATTTTTCATTCAAAATGGGATAGTCCATCAAACTACGGTTCCATACACTCCTCAAGAGAAAGGCCAAGTTAAACGAAAACACCGTCACATACTTAATGTCGCTCGAGCCCTTCGTCTTCAAGCATCTCTTCTTATTTATTTATTTTTTTTTTTGGGTTGAATGTATTAAAACTGCAATTTATCTTATAAATCGTACACCTACACAAATCCTTCAAGGCAAAACACTGTTTGATATTTTAGTATAAAAAAGATTCTCCCAATTGTTCTCGTCTTCAAATATTTGGTTGTTTATGCTTCGTTCATGATCTCACTTCTGATAAATTTCATACACGTAGTGGAAAATGTGGTTTTCTTTAAGCTGATGAAAGCGTAAAAGAAAGAATATAAATAAAGTTAACATTTTCTCTTTAGCACAATCGTGGATTGGTGTTCAGTAATATATTATTCAAAGTAAGTAGTTTGGGCGGGCATTTCTTGAGGAGACGAGCGTGCAACTACAACAAGTAACTGTCTTGCTAAAAGTTGCCGGCGAAGGGAAGTTTTACTTTGAAAGAAGCAACTTTCACATTGAAAGCCACTAGACTTCTTCCCCAAACCTGCGAATTAAATATCCATATAAAAAAATTGGATAGAAATTTTTTTATCCTCAAACAAATAAAATTTGTATTGTAGAGATGTCATATTTGATGAAACCAATTTTCCCTTCTCTCAAATGACGTCAATTGATCTCGAGAATTCCATTACCAATTTTCTTCAAAGTTATCCCTCTGGCACACCAACTCCTTTGAATTCTTCGTTTCTAAATTTTGGAACAATTGATTGCTCAAATTCAATTGATGTTTCCCATAATTTAGCCCAAATTCCTCTTCATCAAAAGAATCTATCCTAGCCCACTCTCAACATCCTGCTATGCAGCCCAATAAGGACACTCTAACATGGACAACTCCAATAATTTAGCCCACTCTTCCCCCTTTAATCTCTCAATTTGCAGCTCCAACAAATTCTCTAGCTCTTGGGCTGCTGCAAATCTCTTGACCCACTTTCTTCTAGGTCAGAAAATTTAGTTTTCTCTTCCACACCTGGGCCAGTGATCCTTGCTGGTCCAGATCCAGACCTTTCCTCTGCTAGTCTTTCCAGTTTTGGGCCGCAGGGAGGGATGAGTAATCCACCAAATCCACTAGATACGCTGCCCGAAGCGAAGCCCAATAATAGAAATAATCCCAATTCTTCTCTTATTTATTGTTCCTCATATTCTAATTCCTCTAATAGCCCCTCACTTTCTGATTCCATTTTACTTAATAATGATTCTTTTGATCCCAATTCTTCTGAAATTCCTGAACTCCGGCGAAGTCAGCGGTCTCGACGATCACGCTTAAAATTGCATGATTATGATTGCAACACTATAAAAAAGGTTAATCCCCTGTCGGTCTTTGTTTCACTTCAATCTTCCTCCTCAGGTATGTATGACTATCCTATTTCTCATTATGATACAACTAGAAAATTCTCCTTTGGGTATAAGGCATTCCTTGTAGCCATTCATATTGATCAAGAACCCACTTAGTTTTCCGAAGCCATGACTTCTCCTCATTGGAAATCTGCTATGAGAAGTAAAAATTAATACCTTGGAAGAAATAAGACCTAGATTCTTACAAATTTACCTCATGGGAAAAAGGTTCTAGGGTGTAAGTGGGTCTACAAAAGTAAGAGAGAGTCTGATGGAAGTGTTGAGAGATACAAAGCTCGACTAGTGATTCTGGGTAATAGACAAGTGGAAGGTTTGGACTATCATGAAACCTTTGCTCCCTCAGCAAAAATGGTGACTTGGTTCTTTTATCTGGTAGCTTCTAGAAAATAGGAGATTCATCAAATGAATGTTCATAATACATTTCTGTGAAATTTGCAAGAGGAAGTCTATATAAAGCTTTCTCCTGTTTTTTCTCATGGCCATGAAGGACAAAAATCTCTTTATGATCTTAAACAGACCCTAAGATGCTACTTTGCTAAGTTGACTCATGACCTGAAACAAGTGGATTTAAACAGTCTTATTCTGATTACCCTTTATTCACATATTCTGCTGGGGATGTTTTCTTATGTGTGTTAATTTATGTAGATGACCTGATCAGTACTGAAAATTGTCTGCCTGCTTTGGAAAAGTTTAAAGCTCATCTGAGGCATGTTTTCATATGAAGGATTTAGGGCCTTTGAAATATTTTCTTGGAATTGAGGTGGCACGTAGTAAGAAAGACATCTATTGTTGTCAAAGAGAGTATGCCCGGATATTTTATCTGATGCAGGTTTCTTAGATGCTAAATCCCTAGGCTTTTTTCACTATCAAATTTTAACCTCCTCCTCATCTACGATAAGATTCAGGCTTTGAGATAAGATTGCCAATTCTTTTCACTTTCAAAATTTTACCTCCTCCTCATCTCCACGTTCTCCATGTTCTTGTCCCATCGCTCCTCACAACTGTTCCCTTTCTCTTCTTCCATTACTTCTAATCATGCCTTTCTCTCCTTATTCGACAATCTATACTACTCAACACTCATGCTCCAACACTCCAAATAGCTTATTCTTCCAAATTTTGTTTCATAGAATTCCTGGCAAATTTTGTTGCTCAGGTGAAACGAGGAAATATATTTAATTTTACTGTAAAATTTCATGATCAAGAACCTCAATGGCCGAGAGTATCAATGTTATGATAATAAGGTCATTTCATATCCTTTTTTCCCTTTTGTCAGGGGCTGTTTTGTCTTTTTTTTTTTAATTATTATTAATTCACTTCCTTAAGACGGTTATATTTGTTATTCATTTAAGCATATCATTGTAAACAGACAGAGGTGCATTCTTTGGTCTGGAATTCTGCTCGAGCAAAACTTGCTTTTGATTTCGGTTCATCAAACCACATTCAGGTGCACAAGCCACATTCAGGTGCATATTCATGTAACTTATCTTTTATTGTTTTTGGGACTGCATTTTTTTTAATTTCATTGGGCTTTGGTGTCGAAACTTGAAATTGGAATTGAGAAAAAGTAAGGAAAAATAGACATTGAACTCATATGTTATTGATTTGGAGTTATCAGTTATCACCCCATAAAAAATCAAACTCCAAGGCTTTCTTTGCAAAATCACCAAATGTTGCTTCTTTCTCCGAAACAAAATCTTCAAAATCACTTTATGAGTAATTGATAGCACATGGTTAGTGTAAAAATCTCAAGAAACAATAACTGAGAATTGGGAAGTTTTATTTATCAATATTTTGATCGTATTCATGTTGATGCCCACATATATATACATACATATAAACATATATACATATATATACATACATATACATACACACATATACACACACATACAAACACACATATATATATATATATATGCAGTACATGAAACATGCACTTACCAGGAAGAAAACTAATTACAGTAAAAATAGTTTACTCTATATGACTAGGAAACAAAATCTAGCAAGTTAATTTACATTACAATAAGATATATGATAAAGATATGGACACGTGAAGATTAGGAGGATTCCAATTCCAAGACAATCTCTAACTCTTTAACACTTAGAAAGAATTTTGCTCTAATTGATAATAGGGATTAATAAACATAACAACCGAGTTTCATAAGTATAACACCTGCAGCCCTATTTTGAAAAAAGTTATTTCTCTTTACTTTCTTTCTCTAAATAAAATGCTCTCAACCTCTTCAACTCAATAACGACAAATTCAAGTCATTCGTAGTTAAATTTCAATGAAATAAGATAAATATATTATAATTTAATACTTTAATTACAGTTTTACCGTTTTATTTCATTGGAATCGCTTCACAAAAAATAAAAAATTTGAACTTTTAAATTTTTGAAAATTTCTAAAATCCCTTATGAAATGAAGGATTTTATAAGGATATTTTGTCTCATACCCTTATAAAACCCCTCATTTCATGAAGGAATTTTCGATCAACCTCTTATATAAAAAATATAATAGGCTGACCGAAAATCCCCTTATGGTTTATAAGGGGATGGATTTTTACCCCCTTATAAAAATGGTAAAACATACAAGTTTGACCGGTCAAGCTCGAATTTTTTTTACTCATTTAATTAGGAAAATTGTAAAAAATAGTAGATTCATTTTTCTTTTAAAGATCGAGTTTTTTGTTGATTTTTTCCTTATTTTCATCATTTGTAAGCTCTTTCTCATTACTCATACTTATTCACTACCTTGGTTTTTTTTGTAAAAACTTCAAAAATGTAAATTTTGTAGCGAGAGATTTGAGAGCATTTTGTCTAGACAAAGAAAGTAGAGAGATATTATTTTTTTTTTAAATCGAACTGCCCAGTGTTATAGTTATTCAACCGTGTTGTTATATTTATCTATCTCCTTCATAATTTATGCAAGTACTTGAAAACTTTAGCTAGATTAGTAAAAAGCACGGCACATATACCATTTTGAATAAAAATAGTTTCAAGCTTTGCACCAAGTTTGCCAAGTTCACCTAGGACTAAGAAGGAGTGTTTATTGGCTATTTAAAATCTAAATATATGTATAAGGTACATTTGTTCTTAATTTTTTTCAAAATACTATAAATAAAGAAAGATTTGACAATGTTTATGAGTGAGAATTTTTTAATCCTTGGAAAAAATCATTTCATACAAAGAAAAGAAGGTCTTGATGATTGATAATTTATTTTTCTATTAAATAGAACAATTTGAAATAAAAGCTTAATTTGTCTAAGATATTCATTTGTATTTTTTTTTATAGAATTATTTAATTTTTTTGTAAATATTTAATCATACAAATAATTTAAATTTCATCTTTATTTTTAAATAACCACAACTTTATTTTTTAACAAAAAATGTCTAATGCATAGTCTGGAATGTTTTTAAGGGCAAGTTTTTTAAGTTATGGACGAATCGGGAGATATAAATAAAACATTTCAATATATTCTTTTGATTTATTTGTTGAATATTTACTTCGTGAATAGCACATGTTGTTTACTAGTTAGTGTGTGTATATACTAGCATGAGTTTTTTGCTAGTCTATACTACATTAGAGTACCTCTTTTATTCTCTCTTCTCTTCTAAAACTTCTCAAAGAATTCTTCCTAATTTTCTAGAACTTTAAATTTTTTAAATTAGTCACAAAATTTTCTATTGGATTATTGAAACAACTGATAAACTCATAACATGTTTTTTCTCTCAATCATGAAAAGGAACAGATGATATCAAAATTTTGAATTTAAACTCCCCACTACTTCTCAACCTCTCCTACTCTACATACAGTTATTTAACATTTAACTAATAACTAAAAACTCACACCTTAATCAATGTTCACGTAACGATGAAATCTGCCTGAAATTTGCTTTGGATTTATATAACAAGTAGAGAAAAGTAACTACGAAAAGATAGATAGTTGTTTTAAATTTTGGCACAATCAATATGAAGGTAAGTAATACTTCAAACTCTGGTTTAGATTAATTGATAGTAAGTACAATATTATACTTCAAAATAATCTCTTTAGATATTGTTACCTTTTTGGGCATATTTTAGATAAGTTTTCTGATTTAGATTTGGGCTTATATATAATCTATATATATGTATATATATATAAAACAAAAAAGTAGCCAAATTGATCAGTCCTCTCATCATGGCCTTCTTGATCAGATTGGAATCTCTCCATCTCTCTCATCGCTTCTTAGACTCATAAAAACATTCAGCATGTATCAATTATATATACTTGATTTTTTTCTTTTTTCAACTGTATTTGATTTTTTTAATGTTCATCTCTTTTACTTCTTATTTTTTTTCTAGAATTTGGTGCAATTTATTTTTATTCTAACTTAAAAAGTTTTGTTCTTTGTGTCCTTGTTACCACTGAATTGATTTTTTTTATTTTTATTTTGTTATGCGGTCTTAATGTAATTTCTTTATCATTGTTATACAGGTTGAGTCTTTGTACAAAAAATTAAGGAAAATAGAGTGAAGAAAAAAGAGGATTTCATCGCCTTGTGGAAGATTATGTCCAACAAGAAGTTAATTTTTTTCTTTTTTTTCTTTTATTCTTGACTAGGAAATTTCTCATTTTTATGCTCCTTCAGATATTTCTTATTTTTTTAACGTATTAATTTTTCTCTCCCCTTTTTATTAATATATTCTTTGATCATGTTCAAGTTACCATTACTATTATTCTGTTTATCTTTTTTTATTTTTAAATCAGTTATTGTACCATTTTAAGATTTCTAGATTATTCTTTGATCAATCATTAGGATAGAAACTTGAACTTAAATTTGAGTTCTGTTGGAAAATGGTAACATCTATGTATTATTTTTCCTTACAAACACTTGCTCTTTTTTCTTTTTTCTTTTTGAAACAACACTTGTTTTTGTTATAATAAAAAAATGTGATAAAATATTTTTATTATTTTTTTCCTTAAAGGAGCATCCAAGCCAAGGAATATCAGAGGATTTTTAGTATTCTTCATGTGACAAGTTAGTTATACCAAAATTAAGAATCATATTCATTTTTAGTTTCATATTAATAAGATCAATTTTAAAAGAAACTTTTTTTTTTTTTTGAGGTTAGGGGGCTCTTATTTTATTTTTTATTTTTTTTTGCTATAAAAATTCGTTAGAAAAAGGGAGGAAGAGGAATATGTTATATTGAGATAAAAACTTAGAGAAAATAAGAAGAGAAATATTTAAGGTAAGATGTAGTGTTAGTCTAAAAATAAAATATGTCTTTTTTGTTGTAAAAATTCATATAAAAGAGGAGGAAGAGAGGAATATGTTGGGTTGTGAGCAAAACTTAAGGAAAATATGAGGAGAAATAATCAAGGTAAGATGTAATCATAAAAGAACAATATGAATTGTTTATTTTCCCCTTAATATATTTTTTTACTCTAATATTTGTCCTTATGTATTCTGGAAGGGGTATTATTATGGTTACTTAGAAACTCTTATAACTCAAGTTTGAGAAACTTTTTTATATGTAAACTTTTATTCATTGTTGCTTTTATTCATTATAATTCGAAAAATTGATCATTATGTAACTTTTCTATATGTAGATTTATTAATCATTTTGAGAAATTTAGGTTCCTTTCAACTTTTTAGTTAACTTACGCTCAATACTATGATATAAAAAATCTTTCAAGTGGGATTTTTTTTCCAAAAAATGTAAAAGTTATATAAGCAAAAATTACATCCTAACTATTTTTTTTAGTAATCACATCCTAATTTGATACTAACTTATCTCTTTAATTATTTTTTCTAAGTTTCTTATAATTATGTTCCTTTTCATTTTATACACTTTTTATATAAATAAATAAAGTATATAAATTTAAAAAAAAAAACCATCTTATGAAAAGTACAAATAAATACTATAATAAAATATTATAACTTTTTTCTCTTATTACTTCCCTAAAATTATATGATAGATATACTTTTGCATGGCACGGGTTGTTAGGCTAGTATCTATACTACACAATATTTGAATACCAAATTCTTTCTCTCACCTTTTCTAAATCACTCAAGCATCCATCCTTATTTTTTAGATTTTTATATTTTTTAAATTAGTCTAAAATTTCTCATTTGTCAAAAGAAGCAACTGATAAGAGCTACCTACTTTTAAACTAACTCATAAAAAACCACCCACAATTTCCATAACATAACTACTCCAGTCTCTCCTTATTAATCCAACTGACTATGTCATGTAAGTTTTAACATTATCCTTTATACTTTCAATCATAACATTTTCCTAAAAGTTTCATCCATGTTTTATCCTCGATTCTTGTATTCTTCATCTTTTCTTATTTTTAATCTCTCTTCACACATATAAATTCCTTTTTGTTTCCTCCTAGATTAGATTGAAGTGATGATGATAGGGAATTGTCCCATTGGATGGTCTTCTTCTAATTCGTATTTTGGTTGTTCGCTTCTTCAGATATTTCATATCAATGATCCATAAAAAATAATCATGGATAATTATACTGGCTACTTCTCTGTATCAAATCAATTTTTAAATGTTTATATTCTATTTGTTAGCTTTTATTAGAATAATGGAGTAGTGTATTTGGTTTAGCTTTCAGTTTGGAAAAGTTGAGTATTTCTTTCTTGAATTTGAAAAAAGTTAACTTTTGGATCACAAAATAAAAAAGAAAAAGGATTTTTTTTTAATGAAAGGGTATCCAAATAAAATAGCTTCGGTCTCAAACATTAGCTCTCTTTTATCATAAACATGAATGCTCAAACCCGTTTCTTTATGAGCTTTTTTTTCCGTGTTGGTATCATTTGAAGCACACTTTTTTTTCTTGGGGGGGGTGGTAAAGGGGAAACAAAAGGATTCTGAGTGTATTATTCAAAGCAAGACTACAAAATCATTTCAAGAAATCTACTTCATTATATTTTTATTAATTTTTTTTTAGCAAATGACCAAGCTCCCTTTTTTTGAAGTTTCATTTATCAAAAATTCTTTTTAATCAAATAAACATGGCTATCACAACACCAATGGCATGACTTATGATCTACATCCTTAATTTGCGTTCTCCAAGTCCGTAGTGTTTTGATTTTTTTTTTAAATTGGTCCTAATATACTCATAAAATAGATATTAGATACGGAGATATTAGATACGGACTACAAATCTAATCTCAAATTAGGATACATTACTTTGCTTTACTTCCTTTCATCACCCAAAAGTGCATTTCATGATCTCACATCAATTGTGTTATTTCATATTTGTTATAGAAATACAAGATTTTATAGTAAAATTCTCCCAATTCTAATTTCTTAGATGTTTAGGTTTCAATTTATTTGGAATTAATTACTGGTTAAAAATAGTTTAAAACTATTTAAATAATTAAAAATAACTTAATGGTATAATTTAAATTTATTCATAGGTATTTGGATAATAATAAGATTTAATTACTTTAGAGATTTGATGGATATAATTATTATCTAAAATCATGAATATATTTATTTCCAATGTTTATTTTTCTAATTAATCAGCTAAAGTTCTATTGAGTTTCGCCCGAGTTATTCTAATGAGGTAAAAGCTATCTAGATCTCTCTCTCTCTCTCTCTCTCTCTCTCTCTCTCTCTCTCTCTCTCTTTTATGGTCTTCTTTTGTGATATAAAGAGAGGAATACAAATTGAGATGATAATGTATATTTTTTTGCATCTGACGCTATTCATTATACAAGGCATTTATAGGGCACTTTCTTATTAATTAGAGAGTAGTAATAGAATAGTAATAGAACACTCTTTAATAAATGAACCACTTTTAGAAACTTTGGAGAATAACTTTGTTTCTTTTTCTTAGACTGTAAAACTTGATGTTTACTATTATGGATGCATTATTATTCTTTAATTAGTGATATCAAAGATATATTTCTTTGCAGCCAGAACATGTTTGAAGTGAAACGAAATTCAATAATTTATATATCATTGGAAACTATCACGAATAAGTGATTAATTGTGTGAGTTAATTTGTGTGGTATGCATTAGATTTTTGAGAGAAAAGTGAGACCCGTTATAAAAAATAATAGAGATTTTTTTAATTGAGTTATAATCTAAATACGCTCTATATAGCATTTTGACGTATTATATTAGGAGAATGGTCCGATGTAATTGGATATGGATGATATCATTTTTTTACTTTTTATCTTTTCATTTCTTTTTTGTTTATGGGAGATACTATTTTTTTCAGAGTTGCTTTGAATTTTTGTGGAAGTTACTTCCTCAAGTGGCATTGGGAAGGTATGACATTTTATTCCATGCAGCAAATTGTGTTCGCTTAACAAATAATAATTTCACTTTCTTTTCATAAATGATTTTTTATTTTATATGTATATTTTTAAAACTTAATTAATATTCAAGTTTTATTTAGATGTGACTTGGAGTTATATGAACGACGATAAAAGGAAATATTGGCTATGCGTCTTTTCTTTTAAAAAAAAACAATTGGCCTTCATTTTGACTATAGGTCATTTGCTAAAGTCTTTGTGTGAAATTTTAATGTTTAGTTTAAAACTTTATCCTCATACATAGCACGTATTGTTTTGCTAGTATACATATCTATATATATATATATATATATATATATATGTAAGAGGGCGCTTTTGGTTCTGGAGCTCTCCTAAAGCTTTCCAACCCCAATACGTCTTTTAGGAATTTTGAGTTTTTTTAGTTATTTTGGTAAAAACTTGATTGGCAGAGAGAGAGAGAGTTTTAGATCTGTAAATTAATTAAAAATATTAATCCTTGATTTGAATTTAAACAACGAATGGTGAGGGATAAGAATAAGTAGTTTTACTCCTAAATATTAGTAAGAGTGTTTTCAACTCTATCTAACAAACACTCTGACTTTCTCTTTTAAAAACTAACCCCGTTTTGCGTTTCAAACCCTAAATTCATTCCAAAACCAACTCTAATCTATTTGTTCTTTGTTTTTTCCAGATTTTTGTGAACCTTCCTGCTGACCCACGTTTTGTGAAGTATCAAATATTTGATAGGTGGGTGTTCCCAAACTTATTTTTTAGCGGAAATTTTAATGTATCCATTAGTTCTTCGAAATCTCTTCAAATAGATATAACTAATAATAGTGATATGTTTTATTATTGCTCTTATGCAACAATTTTGGTGACTTTGATTGGAGGAGCGGGGCACGTCATGTGAAGGTATCGTGTTCATCATTGTTGATTTCATCAAAGGAAAAGATTGTTATAGATGTGTAATTAATCAATTGTATGATTCTTCTATTTTGTGTAGGTCTTTGGATAAATCAATTTTTTTCCAAGACATAATCAGAGGAATTTTACACTAATTAATCAGTTTCTTGATCAAACTAGAATGTTTATTTTGACTCTGTGCAACATATAGAAAATTAGCCTAAAAGCTCATGCTATGCACGACGAGTACATCTATTAATTGACTAAAGACTCATACAATACAAGGGGAAGACCTTGTTAGAAAAAAAAAAAAAAAGAAAAATTAATTACTCCCTCCTCTGACTAAAAATATTAAGAGTTTTACAATCTTCAATATGTATACATTGAACTTTTTCCATCTTTACTCTCCTTTCTATTTATTTATGGCTTTTCTATTCATTTATGATTGTATGGTACATATAGAAAATAGGATACTTTTCCTAATCCTAATCCAATTAAGGAACAGTTGGATTTCCTAAAAAGATAATCCTCTGGATATTTAGGATTTTCATTATTCCTTTAGTAATTAGGAAAGTCTTGATTTTTCAGAGCAATTAGATAATATTTGAGAAATTTTATGTCATGAATCAATCATGAACTTCATCAAACAATACACCCTACTCATTGAGATATGAACAATAATTGAATTTTTGTGAAATTTTTTGTTTTTATTTATTATGGGGTTAAGAATATATCTTTTTTATTCATTGCTAATTTAATTGCTTCGTTTAATTGATTTTGAATAGGTGTAATTTGTTTTAAAAAATAATCATATATATTCCCAATACTTAGTATTTGCTAGACAAATATATTATTTCTCAAAGTTTCCTTATAAGCATATGTCGAACTCTGTGTAAAATCATTTTTTTGCCGAAAATTGATAGTGATTAGACTTTAGAATGCTTTAATATTTCTGTAGCCATACAAAAGTTTGGATGCTCCCCCTCAGATGGTATCATCCCCAAGAAAAAGTAAAAAAATATGAAAAGTTTTATGAATTAGATGATCGTGACACATGATTTATTTGGAGTAATAATATAAATATAAAGTAAATGTAAACAAATAAATAGCAAGAGATAGAAAGTATAAGTCAAGAATAAAGTCTGATCAATCTTATTAATATTTTTTCATAAGGCATATGCCTCGTTGAAACCTTATTAGAAAAAAAATCCAGTGGGTGAAAAACATCTAGTGAAGGAAAACACTATTTATTTATGTTTTATGTACTCCTACCAATATATGTTTTAGTGAATAAATCTTCAGGATTATGTATCATATTTGATCGAAATTATTGTTCACTAGTTTCACTTTACTTATAAAGAAATAATGGTGAAATTTATTCCTCATATTTCTCTAAACATATAATCAAATTTTACAATCCAACCATATGACTGCAATTTTATCTTTACAGGATACTATATAAATATCTCGAAATTAATTATCAATAATGATCACACACATTCTTAGAAATCCATATAACAACTTAGAACTTCAACATAGTTAGTGGTTCCTATATAAATATATATCATATCACATATGCATAACTTGTTTGTTTGAGAATGCATTTTTTTGTGGATCACATAAGCACGCAACTTGTTGCTTTATGTATCTCATCTGGAGTTGGATTATAATTCGAGACTAATTATCCTTTATATATCAACATCTTATAATCAAATGACTATTTGGATAATCATGTGCAATATACTATATCTATATAAACCTTCTATAAATAGACAAAGAAATTTATCTTCGAGATGTTTGATTTGTAAATAAATATAAAACTTGAAATTCTTATTTCTCATATTTGCTTGCCAATCATAAACTCTTCAGGAGGAATACTTCAAGTATTTAATTCTTTCTTTCAAGAACCTTTATAAGTAAAAGGTAGATCATGCTTCATGCATGATTTGACATTGCTACACTACCAGAAAAAGGGTTTTAGTGACTGAATTTACCAACCGACATTTTCGAACAAGGTATGGAGTACCTTGGCAGAATTGAGTTTATTTTATAAAGACTTGTGTTCTCCTAAATTAAGTGTGGCACACATGTGTGAACTGGAGCGTAGTATTGTTATGTTGTTGTGCAAGTTAGAAAGGATTTTTCCTCCTTCGTTCTTCGATGTCGTGGAGTATTTAACGGTTCACTTGCAGTATGAGGCTAGGGTATGTGGCCCGATTCAGTATATGTACATGTATCTATTCGAGAGGTACTTGAACCTCATGTATCAACCAAGGCCAGAGATCCACCAAGAAATGATGAGGGTGATCAACCGAGGGATGGAGAATCGAGTCTTTCAATTTGCAATGGACAAGAAAGGGTGTACGGTAAGTTAATCTCATTACTTACTATATAACAATATTTTTACATACAAATGATGACACGTGATTAATTATAACTTTAATATATTAATTGTGGTTGCAGGAAGTACATAACAAAATTGAGGATGTGTTTTCCAAGTTTAACAGAAAGTGACGTACATGCGAGAATCAGTGATGAGTTTTCAATGTGGTCTAGGGAAGAAGTGAGTTGAAAGTTTGATTAATTTTTATATTATAAGTTTACTAATGTATAAACTAAACAAACATTTTAATTATTTTATTCAGATGGAAAAACCCGTGAATGCAAGCAACAGTGAATGCCTTAAGTCCTTATCAAAGGGTCCGTCTAAACATGTGAAATCATGTCATGGATATTTTATTAACGGGTTTAGGCTTCCTATATAGGAAAGAGGTTCCGGTAGTCTTACATACAACTGTGGTGTACGGGTTAAATTTGATTAACATGGGATTTTAAATGAGATAATTGAGGTTCGATATCTGAGAAGACCAAGTCAATCGGCCGTTCTTTTTAAGTGTGGTTAGTTTGATTCACATTTAAACCGAAGTCTCAAGATTCGTGATAAATATAAACTTGTGGAGGTGCACATTAAAAAGAAATATGTAGGGGAGTATGATCCTTTCATTTTATCCCAATAAGCCGAACAAGTGACTTACGTCCCATACCCTACACCTAAATGACAAAAAAGTGATTGGTGGACTGTAATAAAATCAACACTTTGTATTTTAGATGTACCTCTAGTAGATGTTCCATTTCAAGAAGACTTATTGCCGAGACTTCAAGGATAGATATTGATGTTCAAGACATTGGAACTCTCGTTCATGAGTCGAGCGAGTCAGAATTGGTGGACATTCGTGGGAGGAGTAGTACTGTAGATGAAGATGGAAATAATGAAGAGGAAGAATCGGTCGAATGGGAGTCCAATGAAGAAGAGGAAGAGGAAGAGTTTGAATCGAGTCCGATTCCAAAACGTAAAATGTTTAATTGGTAATCTGTTTAAATAACTTGTTTGTTTCTTTAATTGGTAATTTATGTTTACGTAACATTATTTCTAAATAACTTGTTTGTTTCTTGTTCTCTTAATTTATGTTTAAGTAAGTTATATTTAAGTAACTTTGTTTCTAAATAACTTGTTTGTTTCTTTTTGCAGTTATATAACTTTAAAAATAACTTTATTTTTAAGTAACTTTCTAAAATTGTTTAATCTTTTATATTAAACATGGTACGTGTAAATAAGAAAAGGGCTCACCCGGGAGCGGCTTCTATTCTGGCAGCTTCTACTTCGGTTGAGACGTCTACTACTCCGGTTAAGACGGCTTCCACTCCAGCTTCTATTCCTCGGGACGTCTCTTTCTCCGGCAGCGGCTTTTACACCTCTAGTGACGTCTACTCCTCCGGTAGCGGCTTCTATACCCTAGCGACTTTGACTCTATTTTCGTAGCTACCATATTCGAGTCCGGCACCCACGTATACTTCTTCGGCTTCATCTAGTGCGGGGATGTCATCGACGCCTACCCCTTCATCATTAGCATATCTACCAACACCTGCCCCTTCACCTGTCCCTCTGTCTGAGGATGTTGTTGACTCTCACATCCTTATCTTACCGACCGCTGATAGGTAAATGTCATAGCCAGCCTTGAATTATTGATGTTTTATGGAATTGTTGTTTGTTAAACATCTGGAACATATGTTTGTTAGATATAGAATAACTTGTTGTTTGTTAAACTTAGAATATATGTTTGTTAGATATAGAATAACTTGTTTGTTAAACTTAGATATGGAATGTGTGTTATGATTATATTATTATATAATTGATTTTATTGGAAGTGTTGTGTACTTGTTGTTTTTTGTGCCTAGGGATTGTTAATTTTATAGGGGAAATTCTGTTAATATTTTTTAAAACTTAAACGTCACCTTAATTAGATTTCATTTATTAATGATTTGTATTTAAACATTTGCCCAGCTTCAACAAGCAATCAGACTGTGCAAAGGTGATTACTGAAATCATGAAGTAACATTTTGTTGAGGCACATCCGAGTTTTGGGAAGGTCCCAGATAGAATGAAGAATATGTGGTATACAAAGTTTGAAGTAAGTGTTTATATAAAAGTAACTACATGAACTTTTAAGTATATAAGATTATATCGATGAACAAATTCTGCTTTGGTCGCAGAAGAGGTATCGATGGGACCCGATGCGTAAGCGTGCCATTTGGGACGCTTGGCATAGACGGGCCTTATTATGATACAAAGACTCAATACAAGGACATGATGTACGAGGTGAGAACCAACGAGTATTAGCACAATTGGATGACTACCGCACAGTACACGAGTCTTTGTGATGAATGGGGCTCGTGGCATACAAGAAGAAGCGGGAGGCGGCAGAACCGACTGTAGGGGTATGGTGGCCAGGGTCCCGGCAAGCACACCGGCGAGTATAAGTCTTTCATAGAGTGGGTAAGTCAATTTTGTTTCCATATTTAATTATTAGCAGTTTATTTAACTTAAAACCATATTTTCTTATAACTTATAGCTTTTTTAATTATCTTTATATTTAAAAACTCATTTGTGGTTGCAGCGGGAGAAGATGGGTGAGGCCTTCGCACAGTCGGAACTATATGTCCTACTATATCAGTAGAAGGGACAGTGGATCGATGCACGATCTGACCAGTTTTGGGTGAGGTTTCTTAATATGTTTAAACTAATTCTCATATTATCGTTTATTACTCTATGCTTATTGTGTATTACTTAACAATAACTTATTAATGTCTTTTTTTGTATAAGCCAAATATCAAGAGGTGAAGGCAAATGCGGAACGCCTTCATATTGAGACCAGCTCGCCCATTCCGACTGACGAGCAGTTGATGTTCGAGACTGTTGGTGGAAGCAAAAAGGCTATGTCTATGGTTTCGGCTTGCAGTCTTTAGTCGTTACCGTAGAGCACCGGGGAGGCAGCAACAGCTCCATGTCTTCAGTTCCTTCGATATCTTCCACGGCAAGCCACAGGGCCTATATTGAGAGGAAAAAGAGGTTGTGGGGATACATAATAGCAGGCACAGGAGAGGTTTGCCGGCTTCATGACATCATTCGCATCTTAATGTGGAGTGCAGCTGGGGTTGGTACCCACTTTCTTCCCTCCTTTCCTGCCAGATGATAATGCCAAATCTCAGTCACTGACCGATCCTCCTTCCTGTAGCCCTCCTCTACCTTCACCTCCACTTCCAGCTTCTACGTAGACTTATGATATTTTTGATATATTTGACATTTGATATTATATTATGTATGTTTGGCTTTTTTATATATTTGTATTTGATATATATGTAATTATATATATATATATATATTTATGTGTATGTATTCTACTAAAAATTTAGTTAATTGTATTATAAACGTTTTTGTTGATTTTATATTTTTTGTGGCTGCTGCTGGTTCTTAATTTCAGGTGGATAATTATAATTATGAATAAAATATTTTTAAAAAAACAAAAGTTACTGACCGAAATAATTATTTTTTTAAAAAAAATTAACTTACCAACCGAATTTCGGTCGATAACTACGGAATTCAATCGGTAACTTAATATTTAATTTACATTTTTTAATTGAGAAAACTAAAGTTACCGGCCGAAAATTCAGTCGGTAACTCCAGATAATTGGTCAATAAAAGTTACTGACCGACATTTTATTCCGTCACAGCCAGTTATCGACCAAAATACAACGACTAACTTTTTCGGTCGGTAACTGGCTTTTACCCACCAATTAGCTACTGTTTTGTTGGTCGGTGAAAGGGTAAATTCTTGTGGTGCTAATTATAAGACTTATATCTTACTGGGACATCTATAGAAGCATCCACAAATTCAATTTTGTAACTCTTTTAGAATTAATAAAATATCAAGTAAATTTGTAATTTTATCAAATAAGTAATCTACTTCTAGTCACAAATACTTATATATAGATGAAGATGCTTCAATATTGAACATGACATTTTATGATTCTAATTTTCTCCCCCTAATGTGGAGAATATTAAAAATAGATAAAGAATCATAAGATGCAAGCATAACAAATTCTAAGAGAACTTTCATGGACATATATTTGATCTTAATTTCATATATAAACATTAGATTGGAAAATATTTGGTTCATCACCATTAAACAAATTATAATAAGGAGAACTTAATTAAATAATATGTTGGTGAAATACGAATAAGTACTACAAAGCATACACTAATTAACTCAAGGCACTTATATATGGTTCTATAAAACCATTTACTTTGTCTATGAACATGTTTTGTAGGAACGTTCAATATATACAAATATTTTAATATCATCAATATTATTGGGACAAATTATGTTAATGACAGAATTTAAAATATGAGCTCATTATCAAAATTGCAAAGTCAACAATATATATGTGACCATGGGTCGATGCATCGACTATATATTCTCCAAAAACACATTCAACCCTAAATAAATATTGATGGGTTATAAAATTATTTTACCTTAAAAATAGTAGTACAAATAAACTTTGTTTAATCAGGAACTTCTTGTTCCATAAAAATATTGTCACAAATTATTTAAGATTATTCGTATTTTAATGATTGGTACGGTCCAACAGATTGTGCCAACATTTAATATTTTTGAATAAGTAAACTTCAGGTTTACTCAATAATACATTACAATTGCATAAACTTATGCGAATTACAAATTAAGATGGTAGAAAATAGTAGTTTATGTAATTCACATTTATTCATACATTTATTCTATAATTCATGATAATATATCATAATTATCTTGTGACTTTCTAGGTCAATTTACTCTTCCAAAGACTTTAAATAATTAGTTCTTCTAGAACTTTCAATTAATTACTTCTTTTGGAATCTTTAGTAAATAAGCTCTTCTAGAGCTATTGACTAATTATCTGTTCTAGAGATTTCAATCAATTGGCTTTTCTGAAGCTTACTGTTAGTTAGCTCTAGAAGAGCTTTAATTTCAATTTATTAGCTCTTCTGGAGCTTTCTATTAATTAACTCTTCTAGGGTTTTAATTTATATACTACCATTCATTCTCCCAACATATATCTTTTTTCGCTATTTTTAAGTATATAATAAATCAAATCAAGTGTCATATATATAATATAAAAAAACAGATTGGATCACAAACAAAAGTCATATTATTTATGCTAATTATTTAATGACTTGGCTACATAAACAAGTCTATATAAACATAGACATGATCAATACTTCAAGACATGATCAATCATCAATAACATAATATTGGGAGTAAAAAAAACTTTATGCCTTTCTTTCCTAATCGATACAAACTAGATATCTAAAATTTTGTTTGTCGTACTACAGGTACATAACACTAAACACTACAGACACATCCGAGTTGACGAACTCAGGGAACGGTAAAGGCTCAAATAGACACCGTTTTAACCAACGTTTAGTCTAACAATTTGGATTTTAAGAGATTAATTAACAAATTATAAAAACTACAAAAACGATTAAATAGGAGTAACAATTAAAGGTATGAGATTTTAGGAAAAGAGTTTGAATGAAGGATCCTCCTAACTTTTGTCAACTATTTTAAATAAAAACTCATAAAACGATGTTTGAAAACACAGATTGGGTTATCACACAAAAGTTGGGCAGTCCCTATCTCTAGGTGAAGGCCGCTCTATTCACCTAACCTTTATAGGAGCATCTCTTCTCTCCCTATCCAATTATGAATGCAATAAACTTAGCTGATCTAATTAACCTAAAAATGCAAAGAATATCTCTATTTAATTGCACACTCTTATTACCTAATTAATTGCCCTAGATTGATCACCCTTTTTCAACTTCAATCAATCTAGCGAAATAATTGATTCCGCGCAAACCAATTATCAAGAAACGTAATTGAATAACAACCAACATATAAACAAACATCAATTTAATGAAATTCAATCAAACATCATATCATCCAAAGCTAGGGTTCAACCCTCGATTCAAACAATATAAATTTAGCTAGAAAATATCCTAACAATATTCAATTCAATAGTAGAAATCATAATTAAAAGGAGTTGATCCACGGTTCCGAGTACCACCCGAGCTCGTCTCTCAATTCGCTTGATGAAACCCAAAATTACTCTATGAAATCGCTTCAATCTTCCTCCAATAGATTCTATTTAATGTTAATTGTATAGAATCTATCTAGTTGAAGAGGAATTGAGAGTTTTTCTTGCCCAAAATCGCCCTGATTCCTTTCTCTAAACCTAAAAATTGTTCTCCCCTCCATCAAAGGGATAAAAATTGCTATAATACAAGAACTACTGCGTCCGGTAGGTTGAGCCCTACCATCCACGGTAAGATTCTGTTCCAGTTGGCATTGAGTGGTCTGACCTCCCGCGTGCAGTAGGTCTAGCCTACTGTCCGCGGTAGACTTCTGTTGGTAATGTCCTTGTGGCTCATGGATCTATTGTGTGCCGTAAGTTAGACTACCATCGGTAGTAGGTCTCCTTCCTTAGTGCTGGTGGCTTCGTTTTCTCTGTTTTCGCTCTATTTTCACCTATTTTCCCTCTTCATTTGGGAGCACCTAAATAAGAATGGAGGTAAATAGTATAAATAATACATTTTATATATTAAAAACATCTTAAGATGACGAAAATAACATATTTAAAAGTAGTACAATGGCACATATCACCTCTCATTAATGATTGATCTGAATTCTATTTATTAAAAGCTCTTTACTTCTCCATCAACCTCTTTTTATGAATAACATTGACTTAGATATCGGAGTGCCCTCGGAAAGTTAGTACCCTAACTGTTGTCGGTCTTATAGGGAGTTTAGAATATCTGATAGCTAGAGGCTCATCAGTTTACATGAAAGAAAATCCTTTCAATTGAACAAATATACATAATTTGGTCGGCCAAACATTAATCTCTCTAAATTTAGCCAAAAAAAATTTTTTTGATCTTTCTAGATTCCTATTTTGTGTATACTAATAATAAAAAAAAAAAAAAAAGATAGGCTACTTTAGTATTTTTTTTTAAAAATAAGTATAATAAAAGAAAAAAAAACCATGTTGTGCCTCTATAAGATCAAAACTACTTTGTACCTCCATATATGACTTTGAAAAATCCCAAGGAAAATTATAACTCTTAACAGATTCCTTGCCCGCCTATCGACCCACCCTTTCCTTTTCTTGTCATTTGTTAGAAAATAAATAAAATAATTAATTAATAAAAAAGATGCAAATAAGAGGTTTCCGACACCTCCAAAAGAGAAATTGGAAAAACAAAATTACTCTCTTCAAATATATACAAATATAGAGAGTAATATGTAAATTTATTTACTTGATCTTTGAGAATAAGAAAAATAAAGAGGGTTTAGATTGTTCGATGTTAATCAGAATTAATGAGAGAAGAACATAGGAGGTGAGAGTGAATTATATATATATATATATATATATGAAATATGAGAAAAAAACATAAGGATTAAAAAGGAAAAAATAATATTGATTAGATAATTTAATATACCAAAGGACATATTTTTACATGGGGGCCGATAAACCTAACTTGGGAATATGAATGTATAGCGCGAAAAAAATCATTATTTTTCCTACTCTTTCTCTCTCTACACAATTTCTCTCTAACTTCTCTCTACTCCTTCTCCACTCTAAAACTAAAATCTTTAACATTGAACTCGTATTGGAGATAGATATAAATCATTACGAAGAATTTGTTGAAGAAAATATCAATTTAGATGTAAAAAAAAGTTGAAATAATTTTTTTCAAAACTAGGCTCGGATCGCCCGGACGGGCGACCCGAACATGAGCGGATCGCCCAGATGGGCGACCAGCACATGTCCGAGTCGCCGGCCCGGGCGACCGGCTCACGTCCGGGTCGCTGGCCCGGGCGAACCGAGCTTTTTTTTTCTTTAAAAGGAAGAAAGAAAAAATTTTTGTAAGTATTTGGAAACCATGAATAACTCTGTGATTGGAGGTCCGTTTCTTGCTTATGACCACTCGTTTTGATGGTTCTTGTAAAGAGGAACGCAAGGCACCGTCAAAAAAGTGATCCGGACGCATTTCGGGGCAAAAAATTTGTTTCGTTTGGTCGAAAACTTTGACGGAGCATAACTTTGTGCTTGGACGTCCGATTGAGGCGATTCTTGTGGGCATTTCGGTTATTTTTTCGAGACCTACGCGTTGGAAACCGTATATTAACGGTTTTCCACCGACCGTTTCCATAAAACCTCCTATTTTCTTTTTAATTTACGTTTTTATAATTTTCTAATACTTTCTCTCTTGTTAACTAAAAAATTACGTTACCAATTTGAAAATTAAACAGAGGAGCAGTCTTCATTTTTCTCTAATTACATATTCAAATGATTTGAAGATGGTAAATAATGAAATTCTTTTTGCACACAAATGTTTTGCCTCGAAACGCGTCCGGATCACTTTTTCAACGATGCTGTTGCGTTCCTCTGTACGAGAACCATCAAAACGAGTGGTCATACGCAAGAAACGGACTCCAATCGCAGAGTTATTCATGTTTTAAATTTTCCAAATACCTACAAAAATTCTTTCTTTCTTCCTAAAAGAAAAAAAGAGCTCCGGTTGCCCGGGCCGACGACCCGGACGTGAGCCGGTTGCCCGGGCTGGTGACCCAAGCCTAGTTTTGAAAAAAAATTTATTTCAATTTTTTTTACATCTAAATTTATATTTTTTCTTCTACAAATTCTTCGTAATGATCTATATCTACCTTCAATACGACTTTAATGTTAAAGATTTTAGTTTTAGAGTGGAGAAGGAGTAGAGAGAAGTTAGAGAGAAATTGTGTAGAGAGAGAAAGAGTAGGAAAAATAATAATTTTTTTTCGCGCTATACATTCATATTCTCGAATTAGGTTTATCAGCCCCTTTTTACATATTCTTAATTATACATATAATTTTATAATAACTTAGGCGCTTGGTGATACTTTTTGTAATCTTACTTTGTGGGTTATTTAATATACAAATCCATTTCAAAAAATATATATATGTGTGGATTAGATAATTTATAAACCAAAGGATTCTGAAAGAGATTGAGCAGCTCTGTCTTTCTTTCTTTATTTTACTTTATAATAAAAAGAAATTTCTCATCTCTTGGTTCTCATCTAATATACACTCTATATAAACTTATTATAAACTTATCATCCAAGGAGGATTTATTATTTGATTCCACATGTCTTCAGAAAACTTCCTAAATCTTCCAAACTGATTTGATTTATCTGAATGCCTCTCGGCTGACTTTATATCATCTTCAAACTTATAAATTGAATATCGAATCCACCAAGCATATCACACAATTGTCCCTCAAATTCTCAGTAAGATTCAACTCTATCACACATTATAGAGACAATAATTCGCTGCCTTTTAAAATCATAATTACAAATTTGGAAATCAATTGAAAAAAAGTTCTACATCACCATAGAAGTTCAAAAATCCAAGTGATAAAACACTTGAATATTTTTATCATTTAAGGGAGAGAATAAATATATATATATATATATATTACTTCAAAATATACTTTCAATATTTTTTGGCTCACCACAAATTTCCTCAAAATCTCACGCCAGTCAATCCACTATGAGCACTTATTTTGCTGCTCACTTCTCCTTATTGATCAGTCACTCTAGCTCACACTTAATGCACTTTACTTCGCTCAAGTGATCACTCTTGAGTCACTTCACTCGAGCTCACTATCACTGAGATTAATCACTCTTGATCTACTTATACAAATTATCCTATAGGGGTCTATTTATACTAGTTCTTTACTGACTCACTAGGCCGGTTAAGACATTAAATAGAAACAACTAGAATGTTCATCTTTCTTACTAGCTTTCCTTTCCTCTGCTAATCTAGAATATTCAATATACCCAAAAATTGGATCTTGAATCCTCCCAAAAATGTAGAGAATTCTAGCGTTGTTTTCGCAATACTCCCCCCTCAATAGATTCTCTATTGCGGACTATCTTCGGTAAATATAGTTTGCATATTTAGGATTTTTCTTCCGAATCCACGATGATCTCCGAAGAGGTTGTTGTGTCTCTTTTGCTCTTTCCGACAAGTCTAGAAAATTTGTTATTTCTTATTCTCCAACTTGGTGCATACCTCCTAAAACTTCAAAATTTTTGTTCTAAATTTTCATCATCCTTTATGCCAATTGCTATTGGCAGAACGCAAGTCTTCTCTTAATATTGGACATGTACCGTTTCCTCTATTTTCTCAATGTCTTCTATATGCGTCTTTTTAAAAGCCACCAAGATGATGCTTCATCGAACACTACTTTTCTTGAAACATAGCACCTCCTTGTCGTGGATCCCAACATCTCTATCATTTTCTTCCACTATCGTATCCCACAAAGATGCACCTTATGACCTTCTTGTAAAACTTCGTCCTCAAGTGATCAGGGATGAACATGTAGCATACGCTACCAAATACTCTGAAGTGGCTCACTATTGATCTCATTTTCCACAACTTCTCAAGCGCTGACATGGCTAGTAAATCTTTTATGGCCTTGGCTCCTGCCTAATCTTCTTGAGCCTCCTCTTCCTTGGCTGCCATACAAGGTCTTCTCTTCATAGCTCTATATTTATATTTTTTTAAAGCTTCTTCATCGGCCAACATATTTTCCAACTCACTGAGAGTTGGTTCTTTGGTCCATCCTCATGTGGCGACAATTATAGGGTTGAGCTGATAAACCCCGTATTGTAATTTTTTCCGATAATGATTTTACTTTGTCAAAAAACTAACATATTATGAGATTGCTCTGAGTGAGTGTCATAAGCTCATTTCCAAGTCTCTATAGCTTGGCATCGTAAATCTTCTAGAAGCATTCCGCCAATATGTCCCATGCCTCCTTAGAAGTTTTGGCATTCTTTATTTTATCCAAATATCGGTCTTATGTTGTTAAGGCTAAGACTGATAGAACTTACTGGCATCGGCATCCCATTTCTTCTACACCGTGGTATTCTCTCTTGCAGGTGGCATTTTCTGGCTACCATCAATCATCTCTTATAATCCTTGTCCTCTCAAGTAAAATTTTAGACAGGATACTCCACTGACTATAGTTGTAATCATTGAGCTTCACCATATGATTGGTACTAACGTACTCCGCCATTATGAGTTGGTGATAAACAATAAGCCTGGTCCCACACCTACCAATTTCACAATCTCGAATTGTGCACGAATGATGAACTTAAATACAATCCCTAATCGTATTTATCACTCTGATAATACTTATTGAGAAATCTAAGTAATAAAACATTTAAATATTTTTATTATTTATTAAAAAAAATATATTACACCAAAATATACTTTCAATTTTTTCTTGGCTCACCACAAATTCCTTCTAAATGTCACACCACTCAACCCACCATGAACACTTATTTTGCTCACTTCTCCCTACTGCTCACTCACTTTCGCTCACACTTGATGCACTTCACTTTGCTCAAATGATCACTCTTGAATCACTCACTTCACTCGAGCTCACTATCACTGAGGTTACTCACTCTTGATTTACTTATACAAATGACCCTAGGGGTCTATTTGTGCCAGTCCTTTATTGACTCACTAGGTCGGTTAAGACATTAAATAGAAGCAACTGGAATGATCATCTTTCTTACTTGCTTTTTCTTTCCTCGACCAATCTAGAATATTCAATATACCTTGGTACCAACCCTAGAATATTCAATATACCCAAAAATTGGGTCCTGAATCCTCCCAAAAATTCTAGAGATTCTAGTGCTGTTTTCTCACTATCAATGGGCCATTAAAAAGAAATGGAAACTTTTAACGTGCATTAAGTGGATAAAAGCTGGAAAAGAAATTACATACCTATTAATAATCATCATAAGAAAAAACATACAATTGATAAAGAAGAACCTGATCAGAATGATTAATTATATGTTACAGTAAATAAAACAAAAAAGAGATTGTAGATGAAAAAGGAGATTAACATTGAAAAATTTGCCTTCAATGCACCATAGAAAAAAAATATCTGCCTTCAAGCGCACCAATGCGGCCTGTCCTGCAAATGTTTCCATTCACATAAAAATAAAAAAATTGTATTAAAAAAATAATACCAAACAGGTTTCATAGAATGATAAAAAACAAATGGATATGAACATACAAAGAGTTCCCTTGATAATTAATTTAAAACCTGGAAGAAAAAACCTGTAAAAAGAGAGAATTAGCAGAATTAATAGCGGATATAACGTTGGAATGTAGCTAATAGAGTTTGAGCAGAGTTTGAGAATTTAACGATTGACCGAAGTATTAATATAGTTCGAGGCTAATTAGAAATTTGGTTAATTTAGGAAAAGGATATAGGAGTTATAATTTTTCGGCAGTATCAAATTTTTAAAATTCAAAATAAAGAATGAATTTTTAATTAATTTAATAGTGTAAAAATCTCTTAAATAATCAGAGTTGAAATTAGTATGCAGACTGCAATGGTTTAAGTTGAATCGGTGATAATAGATTATACTTTATCTTTAATTCTAATTTTTAAATTTTAAAATTTTGATAAAGTTCTTAAAATTTTTTAATTATTTAAAAATTTTGATTTGTACGAATTTATCTTTTCAGAATATAATAGATCAGTATCAATTTCTTCAATATATACATAGACGTCATTTTCGAGAAGCACAAAGAGGAAGGTGTCCACTTGGTGTTGAATGGACGTCAAGTGACATGTAATTATGGCTTGCTTTCATATGTATATATATATATATACATATATTAAACATGTTTTAAAATACTAAAACCTTCATTTAGTTATTGTTTTTTTCCCTAATTCCCATCTACTCTATTCAAAATCTCATTTACGTACTTTTTTTTTTTTTTTAAATTATCGATGTTAGAGTCACTTCTTTAATAGATTGTCCCCATATAATTCTTCTTTTGTTTTCATTTGTAACTATGCTCATTTCTTTGTAAGCAATCTTTTAAAAAGTTATTTCTAAAAGTTATTTCTGTTTCTGAAATCTTAATTCACATATGTTGTAAAGGTTTGTAAGGTTATGACTGAGAGTTTTATTGTTGCTGAATTTGTAGTGAAGGAAAATTTCGAACATTTTTAATTATTCTTTTGATAGAAATTATAAACTCTACACAGCAACACATGTAAGTTTTTTAATATTAAAAATTTATGATTTTTTAAGTGTAATATATCATCCAGGCAAGTTTTAGATTTTTTTTTTGGCCTAAATTAACTATTTTTCTAGTAACTTTCTCGGCTACTATTTTACGCATCTTTATTAATCTTACATAATTCCTTTCCATTATTTAAATTGTTCCAAGTGGGTAAAGAAATAAGAAGAAATTCATTTTTATTCAAATAGTTTATATGATTCCTTTTTATTATGCTTATTATCAGAGGTGGTTTTGCTTTAAAACTACTTTTTCTACAGCCTCAAGTCTACAAATTGACATGGTATTTATTTTCTTTTTTTATACCAAAATTTTTTAATGGAATAGAGTAGTTTGATTGGTACCTGTAGGCCTTTTGGGCTAACTTCATCCCAATATTTTCTTCCATTTTCCAGCCTAATTATTTCTTTTTATAACCCAATTATGATGGGCCTCAGCTGGAGAGTAGGCTTTTTTGATCAGGTCAAGAGATGCCCGGGCCGGCCACCCAGGCTGGCCGTTGGTGACTTTTTTTTTAATCACGGTGCCTCGACGCGCCGTTCATCTGCTCTGCTTCGGTCATCTCTTTTGGTTTGATTCCCGACGGTTTCTATCGCGGCGGTGGTAAATGATATTCTATATTATTTACTTTTTGCACCGTTCATCTGCTCTGCTTCGGTCATCTCTTTTGGTTTGATTCCCGCCGACGGTTTCTATCGCGGCGGTGGTAAGTGATATTCTTTATTATTTACTTTTTGCATTTTTGGTATTAACCATTTATTAATTTTTGCAGGCGGTTTCTTTGATTCTTGGATCGGACTGTTTTGTGTGAAGAGAAATTCTTCTGTAATAGATTATTTTTTTGCTATGTTTTATTTTTTGGCATCTAATAGTAATTAGATTATTGTAATAGTAATTAGTTTTCTTCTACAGTACCAGTTTATTAATTTTTCCTAAAATTTATGGATTATATAAGCTAAGTTCATCTGTGACTTATCAGTGGATTAATAATTAGAAACTGATTTATGGGATAAATTTATATTGTTTTTAATTTTCAATCCCCATTTATAGGATAACTTTATATACATATATATATATATATATATATATTTTCTTACTTGTAAAACTCTCATATCAATAGTATCATTTTACATTTTAAAAACTCTTATTTTATCCATTTTGTGAGAGAAGAAATAAAAGAATGGAGGTTACATATTTTTATGACTAGAATTAATAGTTTCTTAGAAACTATTTGTTTATTTTTTTATTTTTACGAAAGAAGAAATTTCAAAATGAAATATTCTTTATTATTTTTTTTTCAAGTATGGCAATAATATGCTAATTAATTGAGATGCTATATCAGTATTTTTGGTCATAGCACGGACCATTTTGCTAGTGCGTAAAGACAGAAGATGGCTTGAATCAATGATAGGCGGGGAGGTGAAGTGGCGATGGGATGAATAGAAGATGCTTGGGGACTAAGAAACGGAGTGGCTACGGATTTGTTTCTTTTTTTTCTTTTTTTTTTTCCTTTTGCGGGTATTACAGAAGCATATGAAAATTTCGTTGTTCTATCTTTATGTCTCGATGTCAAGCGTGTCCCTCGTACTAGTTAAGACCTGATTAGGCAAATGATTGGGTGGATAATGGTTTTTTTTTTTTTAAATCATACATTTTAAAATATTGTGGAATTAATAGTATGAGTAATTGATGATTCTTCTTTAGTTAATAAAAAAGTGTTTTCTATTTCATTTGACAATGCTTCTTAAAACACACAGCTTCTCTTCCCGAATTTAAGAGATTTTGTGAACTCATTTTCGATAGAAATTTTTTTCACCTTAAATGTATTGTTCATATTTTGAATTTATGTGTACATCCTCTTTCTTTATGTGATGCATATATAGGACCAATTAAGACTGTTTTAAATTATTTATGGAGCCATCAATGTAATGAAACGTTAAAGGTTTTTGCAAAATAAATATAATGAGACTAATTAAATTTCAAAGAGATCTTCCAAATGGGTAAATTCCAAATATGACATGTTAAACGAATCTTTTTTGTAAAAAGATTTATTGTGTTAATTTTTTCAACAAACTTAATTTCGAGTTAATTTATTTCTGAACCAATTACTGTATTTAGAAATATTTTAGATCTTTTGAAAGTTTCTAACACTGCTACAGACTTATTTTCTGGTGTTTATTATGTAACGACAAATCTAACTTTACCCAAGTGTGCTAACATTCTTGAAGTTCTTTCTCATGGGAAAATGATGAAAGATTAAAGTTAGCTGTAATTGCAATTTAGGAAAAATAGTTAAAATATTTTCATCACATTTCAATGCTATATCTTATTATTTTTAATTAGAACCCCGTGCTTAATTCGATGGTTTAGCTGAATTATTAATACTTATTCTCAACTTAGTTTGCCAACCACCGAATGTAACTTCTATAGTTGAAATGTTCCAAGATTATGTATAACTTTTTGATGAATATAGTATAATGATTAATTTGAGGAATGTTACTTCTTCGAATATTGAGTTTGTATCATCATATTCTTCAGTTTCTGTTGACGGTGGTCATAAATATAAATTTTCCGCTCAAAGTGATTAAAGTGTCATTAAGTTCCAGCATGGAACTTGAGAGATATCTAAAATTTTATTTAGATTTTGAGAATTTTTAAGTAGACAATGATAGGCACTTAATCTAGAATTGGTGGAAGAAAAATGAGAAAAACTATTCCACTTTAAGCTTGATGGCTAGGGAGAACTTGACCTATCTAACCTCCACAGTTGCTGTCGTACAAGTTTTCCCTTGAAGTGGTAACACATTTAGCGACCGGTTATGATGTAGATTCACTTTTGATTGAAGATTGGAATCAACACCTTCCCAAGATCACCTCCTTTGATGAAGAACCTCTATTGAAGATTTTATAGTTTCAACACTTCAATAGAAAACCTATGAGGTATAACCCTCATAAACCTAATATTAAAAGGCAAAACTCATCCCCAATTTGATAGAAAGAATCTTGAGGAAACTAAGGTCTCAAAACCCCAACTGCACAAACTAGAAGACCTAGGATTTATTGAATCTAAGAACAAGAACTCTAAGACTCAATTAAAGAAAGGAATTGGAATGATCGATTGAATTCCGTAGATTCATCAACCTGAGGTCATCAATTATTTACAACTAAGGACATTAACTCTTAGCAAGCTAACTAAGAAGGGTGAACAACCTTAGAAACAGTTGGAGAAAACTCTTTCAAATTTCAGCAAATTCATCAAAGTTAGTTACAAATGAGTTTATAAATGGGTATTTATAGGCTAAGGCCTAAACCTAACTAATCTATTGATTAATGGCTTAAAATACCCATTAAGCCCTTGATTAAAAGTTGGAAAAACAAGTTCAAATAATAAAATCCCGCCTAAAATTACAAAGGCATATTTTCCACCCGAACCCTATCGGTGACGGTAGGGTAGAACCTACCGAATGCTATAGGGGTTGGCTTTTAAACTGATTATGTCCAGAGCCTACCAGCGACAATATGGGCAAGGTTACCGACAGCAGGTATGCTCTTTTCCAATACTTAGTCATTTTCACATCCGATGTGCTCCCTTGATTTATCCTTGCTTGTTGTACAAATTGAGAGCAACTTGGAAGCCATCCCTTGATCTTCAAAGCATTTTCTATGTAAGGACCATGGCATTATCCATATTTCTATCATTATCTTTGATCTTTTTCGGCCTTGTACTAGTGAATGGTCCGTGCAATAAATCTTTAGCTCCTTGGCTTTCCCAATCTACATCAAGTTATCCTACATTCACCCTAACAACTTGGAGGTTGCGACGTTTATCAAAGATTAGATAAGGGCATAGCGGTGGAAACAAGAGTACATCTAGGAAGACTATTCAGATCCGATAGACTTTGATATAGATGCAACATCATATGACACACTTCCGTTACTTTAAATGCCTAAGAATGAGATAAGGAGGTCCAAATAGGTAAGAGAACTGCATGGGCTTTGGCTCTTCTAACCTTTGAGAGGATACGTAGAACTCATTTGAGCTTATGCCCTTTAATAAAAAGTTTAATTCATTTAGAGGTTTTTGTGGTTTTCGCGATTTTGATTCTCCAATTTAGCGGTTCCAATTTCATATTTTTTTCGATTTCAACTTTGTAATTTTACATGTCCGAATTTACATTTCTTAATCTAATTTTGGAGTTTTGCAAAATAGGTCAGAACCGTGAAATTAGATCGAAAATCCCATTAAACTAGTAAATCGGACCATTTTAAAACCGTAATTTTTAAAGAATCATAAAAACCTTAATAGTAAGAGCAGAACTAATAGAACCCAAACTGTGGACGGGTCTGCCATTAGAATCTTCTGTAGCTTCACTCACTAGTTTTGGTAGAAATTAAAATGAAAAAAAAGTGAGGCAAGGTGAGTGGACCAAGCATTAGCAATGTCAAAAGCATTAAAGGACGAAATAGTATGCAAAGATTTGGTCTAAAAACTTTGTGAACAAATTTGAATTTTTTTTCCTCAAAAGAAAAAGAAAGAAAAAAAACACATAAACATCATAACATAAAACTAATTCCAATAGTCAAAATCAATAAATACCAATATTCTCTATATAAAAAAAAAGCAAATTCTTTAAAACCAATACAACAACAGTTTAAGTCCTGGATAAAATTAAATTTTTTCCAGACATTCATAACATTATAGAGACAACTATTCCAGAAATTTAAACAATTATTCATGACTACACAAACTTCATAATTGAAAAGATCTCACACTCATGTGAAATTAGCAAAAACAAAAAGGCACTGATATTATCCCCTTAACTACTATACCTGTTTGGAAGGGCTAGAAGAACGAATTGCTAGGTATAACATCCTCCTAGCCAGGCTACACAAATAAAAGATATGTCCCTTCAATGTTCTGACCAATTCACATGAGTATACAAAACTTTTTAATTCTTCACAAACTGATAATTCTCCTTATATACATATGATCAACGAAAAAAAACATAAATTAAAATGCTCATTCAAAATTTCATACAAAATAACATTTATATATATTACAAAAAAATTCATACAGTTTTACATCAATTCTTAATGCATTAAATATTCAGAAGGTTTATATTCCTTTCCTCACAATTGAATCACTTCACCTAATCCTTTATCAAAATCCCCATTCTATACTTACGAATCAGAATACGATAATAAGAAAGCAAAATTTCATCATAGAAATTTTATCATAATTAAATCCTAGGCTTAAAATTTGAACTAAAAGCATAATTTAACTATCCCAAAAATCATAAGAGGTGATCCTAGATCACTAAAACATGAAATACTCACCTTAATTTACTGTCTCAGGCCCTAGAATAATCGATCTCTTATTTTTCGGAGGTCTCTGTTGTCTCCCTTTCTCTGATTCCTACAAAACGAATGATAAATTAGAACGAATGATAAATTAAATTGTTGGAAGAAACCATATCAAAACACAAAAACTAAAGTCGAAAATAAAAGGATATGCTTCCATCAGGAATCTATACCAGTTTGAGCAATCGGGTTTTGTTCAGAATTATACCTCTTAGAGATCGTACGAGCATAGTGTTCAATCGAAGCACGAGCAAGACTTCATGCCACTCTCGCCTCTATATTATCCACTCACACGATCAAACTGAAGCTTAGTAGCTTTGGGGTTTGATGCTAGCTAAATGCTGAAGCTTTTAAGTTTAGGATTTTTCTGGGAAAAATAAGACCAGAGAGAAAGAGACAAACAAAACTCTCGGGAAGAATTGAAAATTATCAGCATTTTCTCTCACTTTTAGTCCTTTTAATATAACTGAAAATAAGACTCTTTGAAGAATCAAATTCCAAATTGAGTCTGATTTGGTAACTGAAATCCTAGACTCTCTGGTGACTCAAATCCTAGATTCAGTCTGATTTGGTACACTTTAAATTCAAAATCAAATCGAATTTGATTTCCAAATTAAATCTAAATTCGATTAAAAGAAATAATAAGATTGGTGTAACTAATCCTCTCGTCTTAATCAGTTTTGAATGGATATTACCCAATTGGTTGGTGATATTTAAAATGGGACTACTCTAAAATTAACATATAACAAGTAAACAAACCTATCAATTTAGTACTAGAGAACCTCCCGAGTTGTCGAACTCAGGGAATGGTAATGGCTCAAATAGTCACCGTTTTAACCTATGTTCAATCTAACAAGTTGGATTTTAAGAAATTAATTAACAAATTAGAAAAACTATGAAAAACGATTAAATGGAAGTACAATCAAAGGTATGAAATTTTAGGAAAAGAATTTGAATGAAGGATCCCCTAATTTTTGTCAACCGTTTCAATTAAAAACTCATAAAATGATGTTTGAAAACGCAGGTTGGGTTATTACACGAAAGTTGCGCAATCCCTATCTCTAGGTGAAAGCCACTCTACTCATCTAACCTTTAGAGGAGAATCTCTTCTCTCTTTAACCAATTATAAATGCAATAAACTTAGGTGATCTAATTAAGCTAAAAGTTGAAAGAATAACTCTATTCAATTGCCAATTCTTTTTACCCAATTGGTTGCCCTAGATTGATCTTCCTTTTTCAATTTCAATCAATCTTGCGAAATAATCGATTCCGCACAGATCAATTATCAAGAAAACGTAATTGAAAAACAACCAACACATAAGCAAACATCAATTAATGAGATTCAATAAAAATCATATCATCCAAAGCTAGGGTTCAACCCTCAATTCAAACAATATAAATTGAGCTAGAAAACATTGTAACAATATTCAATCTAATAGTAGAAATCATAATCAACAAAGGAAAAAGAAGCTTAGGATGAAAAAGGAGTTGAATCCACGATTCCGAATGCCACCTGAGCTCTTCTATGATTCGCTTGATAAAACTCGAAATTGCTCCGTGAAATTGCTTCAATCTCCCTCCAATAGCTCCAATTTTATGTTAATCGCATATAATCTACCTAATTGAAGAGGAATTGAGAGGGTTTCTTTGCCCAAATTTTCCCCAATTCCCTTTTCTAAACCTAAAAAATATTCTCCCCTTTTAAAGGGGCCCTTAAGGGGATAAAAACTGCTATAAATACAATAAAAAAACACACTACTACGCTTCTGATGAGATCTACTATGTCCGGTAGGTCGAGTCCTATCGTCCACGGTAAGGTTTTGTCTAGAAATCCTTGAAGGCCGTGGGACCTACCGCGTGCGGTAGGTCTAGCCTACCGTCTGCAGTAAGCTTCTATTGGCAAGATTCTTGAGCTCATAGACCTACCGTGTGTGGTAGGTTAGCTATTATTGGCGGTAGGTCTCCTTCCTTGGTACCGGTTTCTTTGCTTTCTTTGTTTTTGCTCCGTTTTCACCCATTTTCACTTTTATTGTTCGTTTTCTTTAATGGAAAGCACCTAAAATAAGAATAGAGATAAATGGTGTAAATAATGCATTTTATATATTAAAGACATCCTAAAATGATGAAAATAACATATATAAATATAGTACAATATGGCACATATTAAATACTCCCACACTTATCTGCTGCTTGCCCCCAAGCAACACAAAACTAGGCAAGACATGGAAACGTAGAAAGATGAGTCCAAAATGTTTATATGTTAAAAACGGCACATGGAAGGATAACATAAATGACCAACGAAAATATGAGACTCTATGAACGGAAGAAAAGATAACAAATAAAACAAGAATAAAAATGGCTAAACATATCACTTCGATGGAAATATGACTACTCAACCACAATAAGACTTTTGAAAAGGCAAAGCACAAGAATCTACAATCTTACTGCTATCTTACTAATATCCTTACTAGTTAACAGTGTGTGTATGTGTGTGTGTGAATTGCTCGTGTCGCCTTTCAAATAAAACAAGGAATGTCAGGTTATTAACATAGTGAAAAACTTTATTGAACGATGCACAACACAACTCAAATTTCTCAAAACCTTTTCCCTCTAAGTTCTATTATTCTAAGTCGTTCCCAGATTAGGTAGGACTTTTAGCTTGTAATGTTAGGCTTGGGGAATAGAGGGTATCAAACGAAAGGAAAGGAAACAAAAGCAATTGAGAAAGAGCTAATGCAATCGAAAAGAAAAAAATATCAAACATTATGAACACTTTCTAGTCACTTTTCACTCATTCCCATCTACCCTTGAACATCTTACTTCGTTCAAGTTAAACACAACCCACCCAGCAATTGTCACGAACATATATTTTTCAGGTATAAGAGAGAGAAGCTCGCGATTTTTTAGAGAAAAAAATGAATGGGAATTTAAATACTCATTTTTTCTTTATTTTCTTTGATTTTTTTTAAACAAACTCTCTCTTCAACCAATCGTTGTATATATTTTCTTGCAAATGATTCCACCAACCGTTGTATATACTTTTTTGCAAATAATTCCCAGAATACCCTTTTCATATAGAATTGCTCTTCTTTACACAAAAACTCCCACACTTATCTATTTTCCTCACTCAAAACGACTAAAAAGTATGCAATCATTATCTTAATAAATTGAGATTTTATATAGTGTGAGGTTAAAAGTCAAAGAAAAAAGGGATTAAACCCTTGGGGTGAAGGCACAAAAGGGAAACTAGGGTTTGATTTCATATAAGGAATAGGCAATAAAGGCACAAACGGTACAATGAAGGCCTTGTTAGTATATGCCCTAAGACCAATTGACTCACATTTATGATTTATGAAGCATGTATTTTTTGAATTGTATTTTATGCTCTTGGTCATCAAGTATGTGACTTGATAGTAAAACCATTTTAGCTAATAAAATACTATTCTTATTTGTCCCTAGTTTATTACATCTTGTAAACTAGTGCGAAGTTGATTGATGGTCAAGTTTTACTGATCATGAATATGAGATATAAAATTAATTCATAAATACATATTGAGAATATTGTATTGGACATGACCCAAAGTGAAGAAGAAATATTGCATGGGTTTAAGTTATAAGTATTTTTTCTCAGTTTTATATTTGGTGTCCTTTGACCTAATGTTTCTAATGTTTCTTGCATGGGGAGAAAATATGTTTTGACATAGTCAAACATCACTTTTAATTAGGTGATCATTATGACTATTGGTTGGCTTATTTTCTCGTCATGGCTTGAATATTGGAGATAGTGAAAGGGATTTGTCCCTCTCTTTTTAGAGAGAGATATCCATGGGCCCCTTGATAAGGAAGACTGGAAAATATGCATGGCCATGCTCAAATAAGTATTAATAAGGTGTTATTAATATTATTTGTTGGAACAGTCTGTCTGGTGATCAAGTAAATGGTTAATTAAGTTTTATAAGGATGACTTGATCTATGCCTTATACTTAATTAGGATATCGTGTGACAAAAGGACTAAATATTAAATCTGATGCTAGGTTATTATTACATTTACTTAACTTGGGTAAGCATAATGTCTTGCTAGAAGCCGCTTATGTTTTGTGAATAAATGTCTAGGACATTTTTCATTCACTGCCAACGTTAAGTGAACCTACAGGGTCACACGCATAGGCGATCTTGTGAGCATAATGTCCACGTTTAATGAATCTATATTGTGTCTAGATTCGGTGAACGTATACAAAAGGAGAATCAGATTCCATATTGTATTTTCTGGTAAGTTAATGAGTAATTAATTTTATTTAATCGAATAAATGAAATTAATTACTTAATATTACTCATCCAACCGTTGGATGATTATAGGAATAGACGGACGAGATTAAATTGTCATTAGATGACGGTTAGGGTTTTGATATTGACAACTATAAAAGGTTATGTTAACCTTTTCTTGGTGGCCGTCCTTTATCTTATTAAAGAAAAACAAAATCTTAAACCCTAGAACGGTGATATAGTATCTAGCCTCCTCTCTCCGAAATACAACCGATTACCAGATAGTCAGGATCAGTTCTGAATAGTTTTCAGAACACAGAAGGGGCTAGAATCCCGATCGCTTGCAGAGGAGTTCGTCGCGTGGATACCAGTTGAGGGCGAAGCGTACAAAGCAGCGCCTCCACAATGAACAATCAAAACATTGAGATAATTTCTATCCAATCAGTTTTTCTAGTATGTGCAGATCCTGTTGGTGGATTTCCGTAGTTTTATTTTATTTTGTTTTCGCCTACGGATTCCAACAGGCCTGTGATCATCATTTCCGGGATCAACCTAGACTAAACCTTATTGATTCAAAGCTAAGAAAAACACAAGAGTGAAGGTAAAGACTTGAAAAATAATTCACTATTCTAATCCCCTAAGATTCCAAGGCTTCTATTATTAACCGACACTTACAAGTGCATAAAACCATTGATTTTGTAAGATTAAAAGTATAATTTTCAAGTTGATCAAGTAAAATTCCTTTCTAAAATCCTACGGGTTTTGCAATCAAGACTCCCACTGAATGTGACAAAAAGAAAAATTCTTTTTGGAGTTTTTTATAAGTATAAGAAAATTGAAAAGCAAAGATAGAAAAAATTTTGGGTTTTTAGATTATCTAATTTTTTTTATTTTTCAAATGTGAAGAAGAGACAAAAACTCTACAGGCTATTAAAAAAAACTAAACATAAACACATATTAAAACGAAATAACAAAAAGACATAAATACAAGTAAAAAGAAATAGACAAAAGACAGAAATACCTCCACACTTAAAACCACATTGTCCATAATGTGGGGGCCAGAGTCAAAGTAATTAAAAAAGGTAAAAACACGTACATGGAAAGAAATCTCGCAAATATAGGGTATATAAGCATATCGGGAAGTAATTCCCACAAATAGCCAAAACGGAAAAGGAAACAAATAATGGCAAAAATAACATATACAACACAGAAAAACTAGACGTGAAAACTTAAAAGGAAAAGAAAAAGAAAGAAAGAAAAACTCCCTATGGCGGACCAAAGTCCGTGGTGCCACCTTCGCTGCAACCCTGATTAGGTAAAAAGCGACTGCATAGCCAAGCCAAAATTACCTTCTGGCGGTCGATGGACGCCTTCTAATGTGCTAACTCGTCTGCATAACGCCGAGTCAACTCCACTATCTCCTCCAGCCGGGCCCTATTGATATCTTGAGTGATGCCGTGCTTCTCGAAAGCAGCCTACATCTCAGTCTAAAACTCGTCCATGGGGACTGTGGCAGGTTTATCCTCAACAGAGAGGTCATAGGATTCGTCATCATCGCCGAGCTGTGAGGAGGATGCTCTAATGCCGGTTTTTGTGGCTTTCTTTATTGAACGAAAACCAGCATAGTCGCATTCCCTCAGCCTATCCTCCTTGGCTGGAGGTATCTAAACCTTGTTTGCCTTGTCCCAAGAATAGTCGCAATTGTTGAATGTTGTGAGTTTTATTATCTGCGGTTGTCCCGTCTGCACTCTTCGTTCTCTTGTGAAGTCAATTTTAAAAAATAGCAAAAACACGTGAAAGAATCACAAGAAAATGAAACACACGTGCGCGTAGTATCACAACCAGTGTTGCACATAGTGTGCAAAATAAGAGACGCGACAGAAAAAAGGGGATTGTTTTTTAAGTTTATCTATCATATAAAGATAGAGAATTATTATATTGCTCTGCCCGCCCCCTTTTTGGACTAGAGTGTGGGAGATAAATAAGTGAAGACTCGGGGAAGGAGTTGGAGAAAATCACCCCTGTGAAAGATACGTCAGCGATCACCCCAATGTGGCCGGATCTCGAGGCAATCACATGTTGCATCGTAGTTCTAGTCTGGGTCCTCGTCAATTCTTTTCTTATTGGAATCTAAATAATGGAAGCTAGAAGCTCTCTATCTAATACTATCCTCACCCCCCTTGACCGTGGAGATTATAGTGGAAAGGTCCTTGTCCATTTTGTGAAACATGTTGACATAGATTTCATGGACAAGTTCAGGGTAATAGGTTCCAGAAATATGTAAAAGAGGTTCTTACCCTAACCCACCAAAAAGAGTATTCAACCCCAAATGTTTGATAAAGAGAACATCAGAAGATTTTTCTACGAGAAGCTTGAGGTGTTCCCTATTAGATATCCATTTTTGGATTACTGTAAAAGGCACTCCGGATAGGGAGGAATAGCTGGGTTGGTGGGGTCGGGCATGGAATCATCAACCTGAGCCTTTCTGGATTTGGAGGAGGAAGCTATGGATTTCTTAGGTGTCATGGGGGAGTTCAACAAAATACACGAAGAAAAGAGGAGTATAGAGAACCCGCACAACAACAACACAACCAACACAGAGTTAACGCTAGAGCATAATAACATACGAAAAGAATTTATCAACTAAACATAGCCCGTGTGTGATAAGTGTCCTAACGTCATCCATGTGTGATGAAGTGTGATATAAAAGAAATGGAAGAAAAATGAGAAAAACAATGAATTATATACTAACAACAAAAAACAATGCAATCACAAATCATAAAACAACCAATTAGAATAAAAACACTTAGCAAAATTAAGGAAACTAAATTCAGGCAAAGGTGTAAGTGTGAGCCTGAGTTTGTTTAAAGAAACAAACTTTCGCCACAAACCCAGTAAAACACAGTTTCTGCCTCAAATGGTGCGTCACCAGAGTTCCGACGGAGTTGCCAGAATCTTTGCTGGAAAAATTTTTAAAAATTTTCTGCAAATTTTTTGTTAGAACAAAAAGAGAAGACAAGGTTAGTAAAGCAAGAATTAGACAAAAGAAATAGGAAAATAAAAGAAAAGACAAGAAAAGGAAAAAAGTGATAGGGGGTGGGTCGGTTGTGGGGAGAGGAAGAGGTGAATGGGGAAGGGTAAAGAAAAGGGAAAAATGGAGGGTGGAAAGGGTGTTTATTGTGAGAAAGGAAGAGAAATAAGAAGAAGAAGAAGAAGTAGTAGTAGTAGTAGTAGTAGTAGTAGTAGTAGTAGTAGTAATAGAGAGAGAGAGAGAGAGAGAGAGAGAGAGAGAGAGAGAGAGAGAGAAGGAGGAAGAGTTACAAACTAAGGGGGGAGGCATTGGAGTTGGGAGATGGTCACCGGAGTGGTTGTCGCCGGTGTGGAGGAGAAGAGAGAAAACCAAGAGAGAGAGAGAGAGAGAGAGAGAGAGAGAGAGAGAGAGAGAGAGAGAGAGAGAGAGAGAGTGAATTAGGGGTTTTTGGGAGGGAAATTGGGGGGAAATTTTGTAGAAAATTGAGGATTTTGCTGAAATTGAAGTTAATTTGGAACAAACGATCCATTCACCCAAGTAAAAGACCCGAACTTCTACCTTAGTCCCGCCCTACCACATCAAGTCGGTCGAGGCCTACCTTCCGTGGTAGGCTTCTGTCCGCCAAAGGAGAAAAATATCGTAAGTGTACCATGTGTAGTAGGTTGGACCTACCGTATGCAGTAGGTTTTTTGTTCATGGAAGCTTTGTAGGGTACCCTACCGTCCGCAGTAGGGTTTTGCCTGAACTCTGATTTTTCTTTTTTCTGTGATTTGTAACCCCGATTCATGTGTGTTGATGTTGTAAGCTCATTTTAAGCTCAAAATATGTCTTAAGGCAAGAATTCATCTCTTAAAAAATACCTTGTAATAACAAAAACAACAAAACAATCAAAGCAAAAAAAGAGAAAATCAAAACACAAGTATACAAATACAAGGTGCAACATTCAAAACAGTACTAATCTCACTCATTTTAAAGAACGAGGGAATCCTTCTGAAGGGTTTCCACGTCCTCTCCAAAGTATGGCTTAAGACGATTCCTGTTTACCTTCAATGTGCTCTGTGTAGTGTGTGTTACCTTGACTGTGTCATAAGGAAAGACCTTACTTATTGTAAATGGTCCAGACTACTGAGACTTCACCTTCCCAGGAAACAGACGAAGGCGGGAGTTATAGAGGAGTACGAGATCTCCTACCTTAAACTCTTTGTTGATCAAGAGCTTTTCAGGCCATCTCTTCGTCTTTTCCTTATACACACTCGAGTTTTCCTATGCTTGCAATCTCCATTCGTTAAGCTCATTGAGTTAGAGTAGTCGTTGTTTACCTGCAAGAATATAATCGAAGTTAGCTAATTGTATCGCTTGTGAGCTTTTTGCTCAACTTCGACAGGTAAATAACAAGACTTCCCATAAAAAACATGTTAAGGAGTAGAACCTATGGGGATCTTGTCAGAAGTTCTATAGGCCCAAAGAGCATCATCTAACTTTATGCTCCAATCCTTATGGGTATTATCAACAATTTTATCAATGATACTCTCGATTTCCCTATTCACTACTACTTGGCTACCATTTTGAGGATGATAGGGTGAGTTATTCTCAATCGTTTAAACACTTTTTTGAGCTGTTGGTTACAAAAATGGGTACTCCTATCACTTATAATAGCTCTAGGAATACCAAAGTGAGAAAATAGTTGTTTTAGAAATTTAATCACAACTCTAGCATCATTTGTAGGTAAGGCTTAAGCCTCAACCCACCTAGACACGTACTCAACAGTGACCATATATACTAATTACCAAAAGAATTAGGGAAGGGGCCAATAAAATCTATATCCTAGCAGTCAAACACCTCACACACTTGAAAAGTAGACACAGGCATAACAAAGTCGGCTAATAAAAGCTCAACTCGAGTATGTTTTGGGCAGTCCCGTTTACATAATAATGTCTGCTAGCTAGGCCCTTATGACAATGGCACAATATATCTTTCGTTTTGAGGTATGCCACGCATCTCCGAATGAATGATCAGCACATTAACAGAAAAGGTATGGATCTTCCCAGAAATAATACTTGATATCGGCAAAGAACTTATTCTTTTGAGTGTTACCTACAGGCACAATATTAGAAACCAAATAGTTAGCTATATCGGCATACCAAGGTGAGTTGTCAATAATAGCTTCACAAAATAGAAGTTTTTCATCAGGGAATGTGTCATTAGTTTGTTCCTCATCCAATGGTTACAAACTAGGATTCTCTAATCTAACGAGGTGATCAGTCGCTAGATTTTTAGCTCCCTGTTTATCCTTGATCTCTAAATAAAATTCCTGCAATAACAATACCCATCTAATCAGTCTAGGCTTAGCACCATTCTTAGAAAGAAGGTACTTCAGAGCAGAATGGTCAGTGTAAACTATGACTTTAGAAAGAATTAGGTAAGGGCAAAATTTATCAAACGCGAAGACTATTGCAAGATCTCCTTCTCCATTGTTGTGTAATATGCCTGGGCTTTTGTGAGAGTCTTGCTTGCATAGTATATCGGTTGGAAGAACTTACCCTTTCTTTGGCCCAAAATAGCACCTGTGGCATATCACTAGCATCACCACATAAGTTCGAAAGGGAGTGATCAATCTGGAGAGACTAAAATTGGAGAATTTGTTAGCTTTTCCTTAAGCAAAGTAAAAGCAGACAATCAGTTATCATCGAAATTAAAAGGCCTATCTTTTTCAAGCAAGGCAGTAAGAGGTTTAGTGATTTTAGAGAAATCTTTTATAAATCTTCTATAAAAGCATGTCCTATGAAACTCCTAATCACCCTTACAGAAGACGGGGAGTTAACCTTTCAATCGTCTCTATTTTAGCTCTATCAATCTCAATATCATCCTCAGAAATCTTATGGCCCAAAACTATCCCCTCCTAGACCATAAAATGGCATTTTCCCCAGTTTAAAACAAAGTGAGTTTCCTCACATCTTTTCAAAACTCTTTCAAGATTAGACAGGCAAGCATCAAAAGAATTCCCAAAAATAGAAAGATAATCCATAAAAACTTCCATAATCCCCATACCAACCCCTTAAATATGGCAATCATGCAACGTTAAAATCTACTAGTAGCATTACACAAACCAAAAGGCGTACGCCTATATGCAAATGAACCATATGGGTAGGTGAAGGTGGTCTTTTCCTAGTCTTCCGAAGCAATGGGAATATGAAAGTAGCCTGAAAACCCATCTAAAAAGCAGTAGAAAGAGTGTCCCGCTAGCTGCTCAAGCATCTGATCAATGAATGGGAGAGGGAAGTCGTCCTTTCTTGTCACTTCATTCAGATGTCTGTAATCAATACATACCTTTCATCCCGTGATTACTCGTGTCAGGATTAGCTCGTTCTTCTCATTCGCAACCACCGTTATACTACCTTTCTGTAGTACTACTTGTACCGAACTAACCTAGATGTTGTCTGATATCAAATGTATGATCCCGGCATCTAGGATTTTAATCACCTCATTCTTCATCACTTCTTGAATATTCGGATTCAATCTCCTTTGAGGTTGAATCACAGACTTAGAGTCCTCCTAAAGTAATATCTTGTGGGTGTAGAAAGACGAACTTATTCCTTGAATATCTGCTATCTTTCGTGCGATAGCTTTCTTGTATTTTTGTAAAGTCCGAAGAAAAACTAATTTTTGCAGTCGGCGTAGCTTGAAAGAGATGATGACTGGGAGCGTTGAATTTTCCCCAAGGAAGACATACTCCAAATGATCCGGCAATGGTTTAGCTCTAACTCTGGAGGTTTTTCAAGTAAAGATATAAGAGGAGGCCACGGAGACGTCTTTAAATCTTCTTTTACAGCAGTATTCTTCTCTACTGCTAGTGCATCTAATTTATCCACCAATGCTTAAACCTCCTCAAAATCTACCTTGTCTTGGTCATCCTGTTGTAGAACTATCACAAGGGGGTCTTCTTGTACAAATTCCCGCACATGAGTGGAAATATAAAGATCAATAACATTTATCATAAAACACGTACCTTCATGGTCCAAAGATCTACGCATAGCATAAGGAATTTTTAAAATAAATTTCTCATCCCCTAGCCTAAGAATCAACTTCCCTTCTCAATTAGAGCTTTAGAAGTGGCGAGGAAGGGGCGACAAAGAATGAGCAGGACTTCAATGTCTCCACTCATATGCATTATAACAAAATCAACAGGAAAAACAAAATCCTCTACTTGCACTAAAACATCCTCAATAATACCCTGAGGATATTTAATAGATCTATCTTCAAGTTGAATACTCATTCTAGTAGGTTTTGGTCTCCTACTCTCAACTTCTTAAAGAAATCAAAGGGCATTAAATTTATGCTGGCACCTAAATCAACTAAAGCCCTAGATACAGTTATACCACCTAAAGTACAAGGAATAGTAAAACTCCCTGGATCCTTTACTTTTTCTAGAAACTTCTCCTTGGGATTGAGAATTGCTTAACACTTCTCATTCATCATCACAGAAGAGATGTCTTCTAACCTCTTCTTTCCAAAAATAGCCTCTTTTAGGAACTTTGCATACTTAGGCATCTACATCAAAACATCAACCAAAGGTAAGTTAATATGTGATTGGTTAAAATTCTCTAAAAACCTACCATATTGTTCATTTTTCTTCGCTTTAACACTCTTTATGGGAATGGGATGGAAGGTCTATGTGGTGGAGGAGACGGTTTCTTCCCTTCTGCCTTGAGTTGTTGAACCTCATCTTCTTTGGTTGAAGTAAACTCCTCCGGTGCTTGAACATTCTCCTAAGCTTTATTCACAACCATAAAAGTTGTTTCCACTAATTCCTTTCCATAGAACGCCTCCCGAGCTCTTCTCTCGATTCCCTTGATGAAACCCGAAATTGCTCATTCCACATTTCATACAAAATAACATTTATACATATTACAAAAAATTTCATACAATTTTAAATAAATTTTTAGGGCATTAAATATTCAAAAGGTTTATATTCCTTTCCTCTCAATTGAATCACTGCACCTAATCCTTTATCCAAATTCCCATTCCACATTTACGAATCAGAATACGATGATCAGAAAGCAAAATTTCAGCCTAGAAGTTCTATCATAATTAAACCCTAGACTTAAAATCTAAACTAAAACAATAGTTTAACTGTCCCAAAAGCATAAGAGATGATCCTAGATCACTAAAACATGAAATATTCACGTTAATTTGCTGTTTCAGACCCTAGAATGATCGATGTCTTGCTCTTCGGAGGTCTCAGTTGTCTCCCTTTCTCTGACTCCTATAGAACGAATGATCAATTAACTTGTTGAAACCATATCAAAACACAGAAAATAAAGCAGAAATAAAAGGATCTGTTTCCTTCAGGGATCTATACCAATTTAAGCAATCGGTTTTGTTCAGAACTATATCTCTTGGAGGTCGAACGAGTACAGAGCACGAGCAGGACTTCTTACCACTCATGCCTCTATAGTATCCACTTACACGATCAAATTGAAGCTTATAAGCTTTGGGGTTTGGTGCTAGCTAAATGCCGAAGCTTTTAGGTTTAGGATTTTTCTGGGAAAAATAAGACCAGAGAGAAAGAGACAAATAGAACTCTCGGGAAGAACTGAAAACTATAAGCATTTTCTTTCACTTTTAGTCCTTTTAATATAATCAAAATAAGACTCTCTGATGACTGAAAATCCTAAATAAGACTCACTTTTAATTCTAAATTGAGTCTGATTTGGTAACTGAAAATCCTGGACTCTCTGGTGACTGAAAATCCCAAATAAGACTCACTTTTAATTCCAAATTGAGTCTGATTTGCTAACTAAAAATCCTAGACTCTTTGGTGAATCAAATCCTAGATTGAGTATAATTTGGTACGCTTTGAATTTGAAATCAAATCGAATTTGATTTCCAAATTATATCTAAATTCGATTAAAAGAAATAATGAGATTGGTGCTAATCTCCTCGTCTTAATCAATTATGAACTGATATTATCTGATTGGCTAGTGACGTTTAAAATGGGCTAACTCTAAAATTAACATATAATAGGCAAGCATACTTACCAATGTAGTATTAGAGAACCTCCTGGGTTATCAAACTCAAGGAATGGTAAAAGCTCAAATAGTCACCGTTTTAACCTATGCTTAGTCTAACAAATTGGATTTAAGAAATTAATTAACAAATTAGAAAAACAACAAAAACAATTAAATGGAAGCACAATTAAAGGTATGAGATTTTAGGAAAAGATTTTGAATGAAGGATCTCCCAAACTTTTGTCAACCATTTCAATTAAAAACTCATAAAATGATGTTTGAAAACGCAGGTTGGGTTATCACAAGAAAGTTGGGCAATTCCTATCTCTAGGTGAAAGCCGTTCTACTTACCTAACCTTTAGAGGAGAATCTCTTCTCTCCCTAACCAATTATGAATTAAATAAATTTAGGTGATCTAATTAATCTAAAAGTGCAAAGAATATCTCTATTCAATTGTCAACTCTTATTACCCAATTAGTTGCCCTAAATTGATCTTCCTTTTTCAATTTCAATCAATGTTGCGAAATGATCGATTCTGCGCAAATCAATTATCAAGAAAACGTAAGTGAAAAACAACCAACACATAAACATACATCAACAGAATGAAATTCAATAAAAAATATCATCCAAAGCTAGGGTTCAACCCTTAATTCAAACAATATAAATTTAGCTAGAAAACATCCTAACAATATTCAATTCAATAATAGAAATAATAACTAATGAAGAAAAAGGAAGCTTAGGCTAAAAAAGGAGTTGAATCCATAGTTCCCAATGCCACTCGAGCTCTTCTCTCGATTCGCTTGATGAAACCCGAAATTGCTCCGTGATATTGCCACAATCTTCCTCTAATAGCTCCAATTTTATGTTAACTGTATAGAATCTACCTAATTGAAGAGGAATTAGAAGGGTTTTTCTTGCCCAAATTCGCCCCAATTCCTTTTTCTAAGCCTAAAAATTGTTCTCCCTTTTTAAAGAGGATAAAACTGCTATAAGTACAATAAAAAAATGAGTTGCAACGCTGTTGACGAAACCTACCGCATTGATAGGTCAAGCCCTACCGTCTGTGGTAGAGTTCTGTCAAGAAATCCTTGAAGTCGTCGGGACCTACCTTGTGCGAAAGGTCTAGCCTACCATCCACGGTAGACTTCTATTGGCAAGATTACCACGTGTGGTAGGTTGGTCTACCGTTGGTGGTAAATCCCCTTCCTTGGTGACGATGGCTTTGTTTTCTTCGTTTTCGCTTAGTTTTTGCTCGTTTTCGCTTTTATTCTCCATTTTCTTCATCAAGAAGCACTTAAGATAAGAATAGAGGTAAATGGTGTAAATAATATTTTTTGTATATTAAAAACATCGTAAACGATAAAAATAATGTATGTAATGCAATACAATATCGCACATATCAGTTAGGCCAATCAAATATTGCGCCAAACAATGGTAAGCTCAATTAATAAACCCTTAATCACCTTTAAGTAATACCCAGTGATATTGAACTGCGACCTAATAGGTTTCTTGCAATGTGGGTCGTGATACATTATCACAAATAATCATCGGTGTCTAGCAAAACATCATTATTCCCAAATTGCAAGAATTTAGTGATTCGAATTAACCATTCAAGTTGTCATGAACTTGATCCTTTTGTCCGCGATATCCAGATTGAATACAAGCCATAGAACGTGTCATGCTTGCAACATTTAACCATTTCGTATCTTGATTCATGAGTAAGCTGATTAAGCTGGCATTGATATCCTAGTATCAATTCATTTGTACATGGCCATGTTTAGTCTTAATCCATCCAGGGTAGTGGCGGAACCAAGAGAGAAAAGTTGGGGGGCTGAATAACACTAAAAATTTTGACAGAATTTCGTCTATAAAATAGATACATTCCAAGCACAAAAGACACTCAAAAAATTCTAAATTTGCAAATAAAATAGCAAAAAATAGATAATCTCCTATTACCAATGAGGAGTGATCACCCATCAGTCACGAAGAATGATTACATATCACTCACGGGATAAATATCTCTATCAAAGTTGAAGGTATGAATGCAAATAAAATAGCGAAAGAATAGGTACTCTCCCATTACTAATAAGGAGTGATCACCCATCACTCATGAAGAATGATTACCTATCACTCCATGGAATTAAAACTCTTCTTCTACTTTTCAAGATAATTTTTTCATAGTAAAATCCTATATAATAATCAAATATTTTAAATTAAATTCAAAACTTTTTACTTATAAAACCCAGGACAGAAACAAAACAACAGTTGATTAGTAGTACTTCAATATTTAGTTCAATAATTAAACCCTCTTTCTTTAGTTGGAGAACACAATCAAAACAAAGTAAGAGCAAAAATCACCTTGAAATCTCGATTTATGGATGCAAAAATTTGTCAAAATCGAGCCTACAGATTAAAATTAAAATCTCATTAGTTCATTTCTAAATAAGACATAATAATCATATTTTTACAGAAAAACCCTAGAAATGTTTTGACTAACAAAATCAAAAAATTTCCTAACTTTTAGCTCAAAAAAAGGGTGGGGGATTTAAAATAGGGGATTTGAGGATGGGTTAAGTGAATTTTGTAAAATAAAAAATGCTTCTACTTAGATTAACCTTTAAAACCTAATTAAAAAACCTACCTTTACCTTTTCTTTCGCAGTTCGCACAGCTATTATTGCTGCTGTCGTGCCGCCACCATCCACTGCAGTTGCCGCCACATGCAGTCGGAGTCATCGCCGCCGAGCCAGAGAAGGGAGAGATATGAGACTGAGAAAGTCGAAGAGGGAGTGAGAAAGTCGAATAGGAAGAGATAGAGTTCTCTTTTTTTCTTTTCTTTTGTTAACTGATTCGATTGTAAAGCTGAGTTTTTTTTTTTTAAATACTAGTAAAGTAGTTAAGTTTTGGGACTACTTTGAAAAAAAAATTTGAGAGGGCTTGAATGGAAAATACATATAATTTCTAAACATTTTCAAAATTCCCGGGGGCCTCGAACCCCCACCCCCCTCCCCCGAGTCCCCACACGATTCCGCCAGTGATCAAGGGACCTAGATATCACTCACTTTATATAGGAGGTACAAATCCTATCTTGATCACACTCATCCCAACCCATGATTCCAAATATATCCAATTAGCAATTTTATAGCTCATCCTATCACGTATAGTGTTTTTCACTATCAAAATATATTTGTTTCTCATGTGAGAAGTCTTGTGTCTCTCAAGTCAAAGAATCCTATTCATCATAAACACTATGAGAATCACTTATGACACTCATATAACAATCCATATAATATTCTCATGGGGTCGGTCCAGTACATAGATTCTCTAATCATATACTCATGTGTTAATCAAATACAACACACGCTAGTCACATATTAATATCGTCACAATCCATAATATTGTTTGGACTAGGGACAGCGTAAGAATAATTCTAGGGACAATAATATGTACAATCATATCCTGTTGAAATAGGTAAACATAATAATGGAAATACTTTTATTAAACAAACAATGATACAAGTACTTTAGACCAACAAAAGATTGGTCTTAATAATATATGCTCCAACATAAGAGACTGTTCCTATAACTAAAACTTAACAATATTCAACTCTAAGCCCCTCCAATTAAATAGTTTCACAAAGTCCTAAACTCTCTAAAATGTATCAAATTAACCACAAACTAAAATTAATTAGATAAACTTATCTACTTTAATACATATTTTTCTAATTAGAATCGGGTGCTTACAATACAAGTCAAAGAAATTTTGTCAAATTGTGTTCTTCCATGGTTGCTCTATGCAACGTGGGCAATGCCTCCTCCTTCCTCAATTCCTTCTGTAGTTATGTTTTTCATCTTTTCTTCTTGAATTATTTTTTAACATGCTTAGTTCACATTTGGCAAGGGATCATCACTCAATATGGTAGAACGTGGTTCAAAAAATGTTACTGTCAAAACCTATGAGAAATTGGAGAAACTTCTCTTTCTAATGGTGTTTCATCAATTCCAAAATCACTCTCTTGTAGTTACACACATGTATTTGCTCATAATTGATTAGCTCATCCCAAGATTCCTTAAATCGGGCAAAATAAGTTGCCCCCGATCCCTTTTTTGTTAGCAATTGACAATGGGCACCTTCCATTCATAAATATATGCCGCGTTAGCAATACAAATCTCTATTTTAATTTATCCCACAAATTCTTGGTGATTCTCATTTTTTAGAGTGTATATCCCATAGATCGCTCTATAGTATTTAGGATCCATGAACTAATCATGGAGTTTATGGTCCACCACTTCCTCACATTTGGATTATCATTGTCTAGTTGAGTCATGTCCATCAATGAATCCCAAATTTATTTTTGGCTTCAAGTGCCATCTCAATAGCATTCGACCATTCGTTATGTCATCTTTCAATTGTATTTTAATTACTAATTCTATAATTATTTTTTGTTAATATATATTTGCATTTTGATTACTATCTATAATTATGTTGGTATCCTAAATAGGGGAGTTGGAATTTGAAATGAATCCCATACTAATTCTATAAATTTACCAGACAAAGGAATTCAAACCTTTGGAATTGTAATACTTAAAAATTCGAATTCTATAGAATTCGAAATACAATTCCAATTCTAATTATAGGAACCAAACACAACCAAAAAATATTTAGGGTTAATTTTAAAAACACGCCAAAAGTCTGAGGTCATTATCAATTGGATACTTGATCTTTTAATTTGGATAATTGAGTACCAAAATCATAGATTACTTGGTTTATAAAATTAAATGGATTATTTTATAAAGCTTGGCTCTAATTTTAAAATACAATAAAAAATGTTTATATTTTTAAACTCATTCTTTTATAAGTAATGCTCTAGGCAGCTTCATTAGAAACATCATCCACCAAGTTACAAATAATTCCAGAATACCTCCTATATCACATAAACCCCGAAGGGAATCAAAGAGTGAGGAATATAACTAGAGGGAATACTATACTCACCCCCCATTATACAAAGTTATGAGTTTGCTTATTACATGTTCAAGAAATATGTTTAACATGTCAAACCATTCTAGGAAAGTTTCTATCTCTAAGATTACACTCTTATGCACCTCTGCATTGGATATCTTTATCACTTCCATTAAGAGCTCTAATGACCCCTAGTGTATCCCCTTCAAAGATGTCTTTGTTGAGGTCTAGCTTTTCAGCCAAAATCAGTCCTTGGATTATAGCTCTTACCTCCGTGACAAAAGCTTCACACAACTGAAAGCTATGAATGCAAGCACTAATGATTTTGCCTTCCAAACCCTAGCCATACACACAACATAACAAAACAATCCCCTAACAGTAGCATCCCAGTTAATCTTAATCCAATCTTTAGGAGATAGATTCTAACTGACTCGTTGACGATAGATTCTAACTGACTTGTTGACTCTTCTGAGATGGCTTTAGCTTCCTATTCAATGTCGTTGTATAGTATTTTTGCAATTGTTCCATTGATTCTCTTCCCAATATGTCCTATGATTCAAATCATTATGTTGCAACTTGTTCTTGGGCATCCAAGTTTGCTCAAACAATACTCCTTCAAAATGCATTAATTCTTCTTTCTCAAAAGCATTAAGTGGGAAGCTATTGTTAGGATCAGTGAATTCCTGCACATACCGAGCTGAGTCCCATTGATTAAAACAATCAATTCTTAACTGCCACCTAGAGTTCTACCACCATTCTATCACAATAGGGCAAGTGAAAAAAATATGATGAATTGTTTACAGATTTTGTCCACATTAAAAGACAATTTCCTTCTCTTATGTCCAAAAATCGGCTAAGTCTCTCTTTGTAGGGAGAATATCAAGCACCACTTTCCAAAGTAATTGCTTTTGCCTTCCATGGAGATTTGAATTCTGAAGGCACTTCCAAGTATGTCGCAGTATGCTAGTATTTGATGAGATTGTAGATTTCCATATGTATGTTGACCTTATAGTACATTTCCCTGACGTGGAGGGATACCAAATAAGGTTGTCTTTTTCTGCCGTATCCATAATTATAATTTTGAGAATGTCTTATACTTGCTTTAGAGAGAAGTTTCTTCTAATCAAATCAACATTCCACGATGCCCATTATTTGTCATTAAATCCTTGACCTTGTGAAGGTTCTGGTCTTTAAAATTCAAGGTATATTGTCTAAAATTTGGGAAGTCTAGTATCTATGCGTCTCCCAAATGTTAAGATTGAATTCGCCTTTACTTGGTAGCAAGCTCCATTAAGGAGGGATATACTATTCCAAATCCATGATCCTTTGCTAGGGATATAATCAGTATCAAGAAACTTTGTGCCCCTCAAATACTTGGATTTAGGTAGTTTAACCCAAGTCTTCTTTGGGCATTTATATATCTGCCAACCGAGTTTGCTAATAAAAGCTACATTTTTATCTCTTGTCTTCCTAAAACCTAATCCTCCAGCCTCCTTTGATTTACAAATTGCATTCCATGCCCTCAGATGAAGGTTCCTCTTTTCTTTTTCCACATTTCCCCACCAGAAATTTCTAGTTAGCTTATCAAGTTTGTCACAGGTACTAGTAGGAAGAAGATAAGTTTGCATAGCATATGAAGGTTGGAACTAAGCTACTGATTTTATCAAGACTATTCTTCCAGCTTATGAAAAGTTTCCCTCTCCAACCAGATAGTTTAGCCTGCATTTTCTCTACTATTTCTGCAAATGCTTGTACTTGGGATTTACCTTTACAGAAAGGAAGACCAAGATATTTACCTTTATGATCACATTCAGGGACTTGCAGCTTGTTCACAATCAGTTGCTTCTGGTCCTAACTGACATTGGCACTAAAATGAATCATAGACTTTCTATAGTTCGTTTCTTGTCCACAGATATTGCAAAAAATATCAAGACAATCTTTGACAACCTGTGCTTCCTCAATATTGGCCCTACAATATACAATTAAATCGTCAGCATACATTAGATGAGAAATAACTTGACTAGTTCTTGAAATTTTAACACCATGAATTTTCTTCTGTAATTGAGCTTCATGTAAAATCCGAGACAAAAAGTAAAGAAATGGTGAAGAGGAAGGGAGAGGCAGGGTCTCTTTGTCTAAGACCCTTTCCTGCTGAGAAATAACTGGTTAGGGAACCATTAAGTAAGATCGAGAAAGAGGAAGGGGTGGTGCATTCCATGATTAGATTAACAATTATCTCATTAAACTCGAGCATCTCCAGAATTTTCTGTAAAACTCCCCATTCTACACTGTCATAAGCTTTTGCCATGTCAATGTTTATGGCCATGAGCCCCATGTTTCCTTTCTTATTTCTAAAGTGGTGCATAATCTCGTGATTTATGATAGTATTGTCCATAATATGCCTATTCGGAATGAAAGCAGACTGTTCCATAGAAACAATTTTCCCCAGCAACGGTCTTAGTCTAGTAACTAAGATTTTTGTAATTAGCTTGAACGCCATACATTGCAGATGGCTATGGGGCAAAATTGTCAACACTGGAAGCTTGATCAGTTTTAGGGATGAGGGTAAGAAGAGTATGATTCCAAGCTTTATGAAGATGAGTTGTCTAGAAAGCATGTTGTACAGCTTTAATAAGGCCATTCCCAATTATGCCCCAATAAGTCTTCTAAAAATTAGGATTCTTACTCTTCGGACCCGAAATCTTGTTAGACTCCGTAGGCAAAAACAAAATAAAATAAAACTTACGGAAATCCACCAACAGGATCTGCACATACTAGAAAAACCTATTAGATAGAAATTACCTCAATGTTTTGATTGTTCGTTGTGAAGGCGCTGCTTTGTACGCTTCTCCCTCTACTGGTATCCACGCGACGAACTCCTCTGCAAGCGATCGGGATGCTAGCCCCTTCTGTGTTCTGAAAATTGTTCAGAACTGATCCTGACTATCTGGTAATCGGTCATATTTCAGATAGAGGAGGCTAGATACTATATCGCCGTTCTAGGGTTTAGGGTTTTGTTTTCTTTAATCAGATAAAGGACGGTCATCGAGAAAAGGTTGACATGACCTTTTATAGCTGTCAATATCAAAACCCTAACTGTCATCTAATGACAGTTTAATCTCGTCCGTCTATTCCTATAATCATCCAACGGTTGGATGAGTAATATTAAGTAATTAATTTCATTTATTCGATTAAATAAAATTAATTACTTATTAACTTACCAGAAAATACAATATGGAATCTGATTCCCCTTTTGTATACGTTCAATGAATCTGGACACAATCTAGATTCATTGAACGTGGATTTTATGCTCACAAGATCGTCTATGCGTGTGACCCTGTAGGTTCACTTAACGTTGGCAGTGAATGAAAAATGTCCTAGACATTTATTCAAAAAACATAAGCGGCCTCTAGCAAGACATTATGCTTACCCAAGTTAAGTAAATGTAATAATAACCTAGCATCAGATTTAATACTTTGTCCTTTTGTCACACGATATCCTAATTAAGTATAAAGCATGGACCAAGTCATCCTTATAAAACTTAATTAACCATTTACTTGATCACTAGGCAGATTGTTTCAATAAATAATATTAATAACACCTTATTAATACTTATTTGAGCATGGCCATGCATATTTTCCAGTCTTTCTTATCAAGGGGCCCATGGATATCTCTCTCTAAAAAGAGAGGGACAAATCCCTTTCACTATCTCCAATATTCAAGCCATGACAAGAAAATAAGCCAACCAATAGTTATAATGATCACCTAATTAAAAGTGATGTTTGACTATGTCAAAACATATTTTCTCCCCATGCAAGAAATATTAGAAACATTAGGTCAAAGGACACCAAATATAAAAATGAGAAAAAATACTTATAACTTAAACCCATGCAATGTTTCTTCTTCACTTTGGGTCATGTCCAATACAATATTCTTAATATGTATTTATGAATTGATTTTATATCTCATATTCATGATCAGTAAAACTTGACCATCAATCAACTTCACACTAGTTTACAAGATGTAATAAACTAGGGACAAATGAGAATAGTATTTTATTAGCTATAAGGGTTTTACTATCAAGTCACATACTTGATGACCAAGAGCATAATATACAATTCAAAAAATACATGCTTCATAAATCATAAATGTGAGTCAATTGGTCTTAGGGCATATTTATTGCAGATGGCTATGGGGCAAAATTGTCAACACTGGAAGCTTGATCAGTTTTAGGGATGAGAATAAGAAGAGTATGATTCCAAGCTTTATGAAGATGAGTTGTCTGGAAAGCATGTTTTACAGCTTTAATGAGGTCATTCCTAATTATGCCCCAATAAGTCTTATAAAAATTAGGATTCTTACTCTTCGGACCCGAAATATTTCCCAAGAACATAGAGAACATAGTCTTTCTTATTTCTCCTTCATTTGGAATACTATTAAGACTCGGGTTCTCAATTTTAGTGATATAAGGAGTGTAAAGATGTGAGAGTTCTTCTGGAAATGATTGGTTGGATAAGGCAAAGAGGTCTGTATATTAGGAGATAAACTCTTGCCCCAATTCTTGCCAATCAGTTATCCAAGTACCATCACTTTTGTAGATATAATCAATAGAATTGTTTCTTCTATGCACAATAGTTGTAATATGGAAAAACCGCATGTTGGCATCCCCATCTTCAAGTTAATTGGATTTAGCTTTATCTCTCCACATAATCTCCTCTCTCTTGAGAATTTATTCCAACTCTTGTTGTATAGATTATTCAACTGTTAAAGTCTCAACAGTTTGAACTTGATTCTATAAGGATTCTATAATGGCCTTCTTCTCTTCTATAGTTTCCTTGACATGACCAAACACATTCTTCTTCTAAGCCCTCAAAGCTCTCTTCGTGTTGTGTATTTTCTCCATGAGGGAAAAGGAAGGGGAACCTCGGACTTGATTACTCCAAGAGCTATAGATAATATAGTTGCTCGAGGATCTCTAGTCCATATATTTTCAAATTCGAAAGGTTTAGGCCCATTGAAATACAAAGGTTGTCTCAAGAAGCAAAGGCTTGTCATCAGAATGTATTGCAATGAGATGAGTGATTGTAGCATAAGGAAAGAGGATTCTCCATTCGCTATTTACCATGCCTCTATCTAATCTCTCCTAAATGTTGGAAGAACCAACTCATTTATTGTTCCAAGTAAACACATGACTGAGGAAACCAAGATCAATTGTCCTTGTATCATTAATGAGAGCTTGGAATCCATTTGAGCTAGAAGATGCAAAAGGTCCTTTTTTGATTGAGGAGTAATGTAGTTAAAGTCCCCTATGGTGATCAAAGGACAAGAGAATGCCTCTCCAATCTATTTTAAATTATCCCAAACAAGAGGTTTTTCCATAGGAACAAAGGGGCCATAAAACCAAGTAAGTTTCCAAGGGTAGAAGGGGCATCAGATAAAATAAGAACATTGATCAAATTGACATTAGGGACAATAACCTAGATATTTACACTACTTCTCCAACAAAGAGCATTACCACTAGATTTGTTAATGGCAGGAAAAAAATAAAAAGAAGCAAATGAAGAGAACTCACAATATTAGAGAATTTGCTACGAGAAGAAATCTTGAGTTCAGACAGAAATAAAACATCAAGTTTATGAGAATCTGCAAGAATTCTCAAAGCTCTAACTACCGAGGACTGGTTTAGCCCCCGATAGTTCTAAGCACAAAGAATCATTGACCTTGGGAAGGAAGAATCCTCTCTGCCCACCCTGGTAAATTGGTGCATTGTGATTCTCCTCAGTGACCTTAGATATCCTTATTGCTGTATGTGGCTTTAAGTACTGAAGATTCATATCACCTCTATTTGGTGTTTTTTTTCACATGGATAAATCTTCTTCACTGGACAATAATGCTTTTCTCTTCTTCTATGAACGTTACGCTCTCTCCAGTTTGTGTTTTCTCGGCTATTTCAGTTATCGTTTCTTCCTTTTGCATATACTAGTATTGACCTTGGTGAGGAATTAGAGGTAGTTCTAGACTTAGCTTGGAAAATTGGATATCCATGATGTTGATATTATCACTCATGACCCTGGGCCTTTTAGATTCAGACCTTATAGTCTAAGAGGCTCTCTTTAGTCTTCAAGCTATATTAGTCAACCCAATTTCTTGTACATAGATTGGCTCATTAGAGTGCATCATCAAATGAAGCTCTTGTTCTGGGTCCTCCCCTTACAAAAGGGAAATTATCCACATCTTGGTCATGCCCCTCCAAAAGATGGCACTCCATAGTCCTATCCTCATCTAGCTTTGTTTGCGTGCCTATTGGGCCTAGAGGGAATTTAGACTTCGATCCACTGGACTCAGCCAGTATTGATATGAATCCCCTTTTGATTGTAGAATTGGATCCAAATCCTTCACAAGATCACCTACTTTGATTGAAGAACCTCTATTATGAATTTTGCTAAAAATTGTTGAGAGAGATCCTTGACATGAATCCTCTTTTGATTGTTGAATTGGATTCAAATCCTTCCCAATATCACCTCCTTTGATTAAAGAATCTCTATTGAGGATTTTGTAGCTTCAACACTCCAATGGAAAACCTTTAAGGATCTAAGCCTTATAAACCTAACATTGAGAGACAAAACTCTTTTTGCTAAATTGATAACTAGAACCTTGAGGAAACTAAGGCCTCAAAACCCCAATTACACAAGCTAGAAGACCTTGGATCAATTGAATCAAGAACAAGAACTCTAGACTCAATCAATAGAAGGAATTAAGATGATCAATTGAATTCCACAGATTCATCATCCTAAGGCATTCAATTGCTCACAACTAAGGACATTAACCCTTAGCAAGCTAAACTAAGCAAGGGTGAAGAATCCTAGATACCAAGAGATTCTCTCTCAATAATTTTCAGCAAAATTCACAATTCACAATTAGTTTACAATGAGCCTATAAATGGGTATTTATAGGCTAAGAACTTAACCTAACTAATTCTATTGATTATTGGCTTACAATACCCATTAAGCCCTTGATTAAAAACTAGAAAAATGAGTTAAAATAATAAAATCCTGCCTAAAAATTACAAAACCATTTTCCCTCTCGAGACCTATCAATGATGATAGGGTGGAACCTACCATCCCCGGTAGGTGTGAAACTTCCAAACCTCTTACCGACAGAAGCTTACCAGCGACGGTAGGGCAGGGGTTACTGTTGACGATAGGGTGACCCTTTCCAAGAACTTAGCTAGTTTCTCTTCCAAGTTGTTTCCTTTTTTGGTCTTGCTAATTGAACTCATGGAGTATAACTTGGAAGCTCTTTCGTAACCTTCAAACTCTTCCAACTTGCTCTTTGAAGTCTCTTCCAAATAAGCAGCCTTACCATTATCTTCAAGAGTTTTGAGTTTTTTCAACCTTACACTAGTGAATGGTCCATGCAATAAGTCTTTAGCTTCTTGACTTTTCCGATTCACATCAAGTATAGTAGGTTCTTTATTTTGCATAGGTCTATACAGCTAGCTGGAACCTACAATGATATAGACTTTTTCGACTAGGATGGTGGTATTCTAATAAGAGGTGTCAGAACAGCTTGTTTCTTGAGCGGGTGATGTTGACAGAATACTGTCTCTTGTACCCATGTCAACAAGTTTCTCCGACAAGCCTCCGTTACCTCTGTTACCTTCAAAATCCGGCAAGATAGGGCTTTTCCTTTAATGAATATTATTTTTCTCCACTTCTTTCCACTGCAACAGGGATGAATGGAAGGAGAGAGCTACAAACCCTCCTTAATTTGGTCTCAGCCATGGACCATAAGCTGAGGTTGGATTATGCACTCCCAAACTGTCCTCAATATGTTCTTCACAAATCAATTCCACATGAGTCATCCTCTCACAATGATTAAAAAAATTTGATAAACGTTCATACTTAAATTGAATCCATTTTCTTGTACCATCTAAGCAATTTAAGAAGAATCCCGTCATCAGAGATTTTGAAACTTGGATTCATGCTCTGATACAGTAAATTTGCCTATTTTCAGTCTATCCTTATCTTCTCCATCGCAGTATATGTACTGTCCAATCAATCTACCAATCTTTCTGACATTTGCAATAGTCATACTATCCACAGGTATATTATAAGCCTGTACCCATATGGAGTAGTGGAAAAATCAATTTCATCCACTCCGAGCTCCAGTCACCATTCTTTTAGGACAACGAGTAAGTGGAAGACCACGTACTATTTTTTAGAATTTATTCCCGTTCCTTTACAGACCTGAAAGAAATGAGAAAAGTAGACTAATCAAGTAGCAATAGCATTTGGGTCATCAATATTCCAAGTCGAAGAGAATGTGGCTTTAATGGTAGCAACATTTTTTTTTTTTTTTTTTTTGTTGACACAACTCAAGCAATAAGTGTTGTAGCCTGGATGTGTTTACAGTTGTCACCTCCCACTTCAAGAGTTAAGGACTGGTTGTTGGCCTCCTAATCTTGCATAAATGATATATAGACATAAGGCAAAAAGAAGAATGATAGATGGAGTCAACGCTGACCCAAACAAGAAGACAGAAAGAAAGAGATTTCAGGGATCAACAGGAAGCATGGGTAAAATACCGAAGATACGGATCTAAAATTACAAACAACCTATGGGGAAAACTCTAGAGAGAGGGAGGAGAATTCTACTCTATAGAGAGGATAGCCGTTTATCATATTTTTTAAATTCATGACATCAAAGAGCTTTCAATGTTATTTTGAAGATGAAGTTTGATTTGGGTACCTAATTGTCAAATTAAAAGACATGATACCTAATTGACGCTGACTCCAAACTTCAGGAGCTTTTTTTAAATTAACCCAAATATTTATAGTGAACCAAAATAGTTATAGAAAAAAACTTTGAGGACCAAACGAGCCAATTTTCCAAAGGGCAAATTATTTTAAAAAAAAAAAAAAAAAAAAGTCCTTGCTGTGGAGTGCTAGTCTCCACTCTCATGACTCATCCCTCCAAACAACAGATCCAAAAATCAGCTTCCGAATCAATCTCTCTCCTCGACGGCGACGTACATCAAAATTCAACTTTTTCCTCTCTAAACTCTGCACCGTTAGCATCGCCGTAGAGTAGTTCTAAGGAGAAGAATCATCATCAGGAGGAAGAGATGGTGAGCAAAACAGAGGAAGAGCAAGTGAATAGATTGGAGAATCAAGTTGAGAATGGAGGAGGAGGTGCTTGGGAGTACCTTTGCCTTGTCAGAAAGCTCAAGCTTAGGCGCTCTGATAAAGTCTTGAAATTTGGGTTATCCATTCTAAATGACCCCAAAAAGCGATCTGCTCTTGGTCCTGAAGGTAAATTGGCATGCTTAGCAGAAGCCAATCTGTTTCTTTTTGTGGTCAATTTTAACTTTTCTTTAGTGATTCTTGTAGCTATTGGATAATTTGGTTGAGTGTGTCAACAAAGATTGAAGCTTTGGATGCTGGAATATGTGGGTTTTTTTTATTCTGAGATTTTTTACTTCTATTTATCTATTTATGAATTTCTGGAGAGACAATTTTCTGGTTTTGTTGAGAAATTTTGGCATTATAGTATAATTCAAGCTATCTTATCTTGTGGGAATTGAGAAGTCTTATACTTCGCTATATATGGATTGATCAAGACGTATGATAACGGCAACTTTTGGTGGAAACTTTGTATTACTTAAAGTTGCTTGATTTTTTCTTTGGAGTTTAATGTGCTGATAGTTCCTGGAAAGATTTGTATGCATTTACGTCTTTTAGGTTCCTCTATATCACTTTGAACTACAATATTATAATTCTTATCAAAACAAGGTCAGATGAGTTATTCATCTTTTTTCCACCTCCCTATGGGGCAGATACAAATAGCTCAATTTTCTAGTTTCTATATTCTTTTGAAGGATGACAAAGCCACAGATGTTTTCATTTGCTTGGTTGACAAGGATGTCTTAATGATTCGGGGTGATCTGGAAGTGCCATCATAAATATGGTTTGGTCCAGTCGGAAAAGATTGGAAAAATTAAATTCAATTTATCAGAGTTGAGAAGAATTGTCTGACCATTTATGCATCTATAGGATCTTACTACTGGAAACCTTGGGTTATCCCTCTTTAACTTAGGGTTTCAGTTATTAATTTTGTAATTCTCTTCTCCTTCCTCCTTAGATGCACACAGAATGCTTGCGAATATGCTTTAATTTGTAACCATAAGCAGGAAAATACATTGTTGCATCTGCTTGCAACTATAGTGTTAAGTTGAACATGCTCACTTAAATCAGTATGAACGAGTGGATAAGGAGTAGTTATTAAAAAAAGTTATATTGGTTTTGTACCATACCCAATTGCACATTTGATGTCATCCCCCTTCCACCATTGTGGAAGTTGGGGGGGGGGTAAGAAAAGGCCTCCTAGAAATTATTTTGGTTGTTTAATTTATAAGTTATGCAATGATCTATTCCATGGACACTTCATAAATTGTTTGATTTCTTCTCATGTCCAAACTAGGGGGGGCGGGGTGGGGTAAGAAAGGGCCTCCTAGAAATTATTTTGGTTGTTTAATTTATAAGTTATGCAATGATCTATTCCATGGACACTTCATAAATTGTTTGATTTCTTCTCATGTCCAAACTATACAGCCTATTGAGCAAATCACTGAAGTCACTAAGTAACACTGGAAACACATTCTGTAACTTTTCTCCCCCTTTCTTACACAATTAAAAGCACACAAGGATGTCTGATTGTTCTGTTGCTATGCAATTGTGAAACTCTTGCATCGATCATAGTACTTGGGACAATAATGAACGCTTTGTTAGTTCCTGCTTCTATAGTCTTGCACTTTCTTTCATTGGACAGTACTGAGAGAATAACTATCCTTTTACCTAATTGGATGCTATGCTGTAGAATGGACTCTAAATGAGGAGGTAGCTGTTGCAGCTATGGATTGCCAATGTCTTGATGTGGCGAAGGTAGAAGCATGCTCCTCTTTAATTATACTTAACTTTAGCTTTGATTTCCTGGCTGTTTTGCACTATATGCTTTATAATACACATGTGAATGTGATAATTTCTGTGGAATCAAGATCCGTGAATCATGAAAATTCTACTGATAATACTGCTTGAATGACCATTATTACCAGAATCATGGAAAATAAGAAGTAAGATTTTCAATTCCCAGGCTTCTTACTTGCTGGAAATATATACAGAGCATTACTCAATGAATCCTAAAACATTATTTTGTTTACAAAAGTGAAAAGTGCCTAGATGAGAGGAATGATCTTGTCTTAGTGCATTGCTATATATAGCACTGGGGGAACTACAAAATATTATCTTCTAGAGTTTTGATATGCCTTTCCTTTGGGTTGAATTGTGGATTCTGTGACAGTTACTGTTTAGCATTGACATATCTGATGCCTAATTCATATTTCCCTTGTCTACATTGGTGTAATTCTTTGATGCCTTTGGCCTTTTTCTTTTCTTTTCCTTTTTTTTTTTTATAAAAAAAATGAACTTAAACTTGATGGAGCATATGACTGGGTCTTTTGTAGGAATCTATCAAGGTTTTACAAAAACAGTTTCCTGGGAGCAAAAGGGTTGGTGAGTTGACTTAACTTTTGGCTGTTCTGGTTCTTTATAGTCCTGAAAGCCTTAATTCTCTTTTACTGAAACAGTAATGTCTGTAATTTATATATGGTATATTTCATGTGCCATTGACTGCACTGAAAGGCACCCGAAAGAGAGATTATAGGTATTGCAACTTACAAAACTGTTGAAAGTCATGCATCTCTTCGTAAATGCATAGTATATACAACACTAAAATATCTAATGCATGTTATTCATTTGCTCCCCAATTAATATATGGTATTTTTGACATTGTAGACCCAAACCTCTAGTGTCTTTCTGCTTGCTAGGAAGCTGATAGATATTGAATATAGATTTTCAGTTTCATCAAAGTTTTGTGATCCCTGGTTGAGTTTTCATATTTAATTGCAAGCTTTTGCAGTAGACATTTTAAACTCATGTTATATGCTTAAAGGTAGGCTTGGATTTAGGGGAAGGATGGGGATACTAACACATCTTTATTGTTTAGATTGTGATTGACAAGAGAAGGTGTTATCATATTCATGCAAATTTATGTTTCAAAGGAAATCGAAGGAGAAAGATAACAAATTTGACGTGTTGAAAGATCTCATCAAAAGCACTTTCTATCCATTTTGGATTGAAATAAAATTTTCTTCCATTTAATTGGTTGTCAAGTGATATCCGAAAAAGTTTACAGACATTTTTGTAGAACCAAGTAGTGATGAAATATATGTCCTTGATTATCCTTTCACTCTTAGATGTTATTCTTCAAATCATGAGAATTTTAAGTTATTCTGGAAATTGTTCACTGGTCTTACTTCTGTTACCTCACATGTCTACCAAAAATGGACAAGTTCTGTGTCCTTCAGCATCCTATATACTATAAGGGTTCCCTGTCTTCATAACTTGTATAGCAAATTTCTAAGTACCATTGACAAGTGTTTCATTGGTTTTATATTACTGACTGCTGTATATGAACAAATTGCTTGCTCTTTTATTCATTAGGAAAAGCAAAAGAAAAAACACTTTTCCCTTAATATTAACATTTATTGAAAATTAAAATTAAAAACATTCATAAAGTGCGTGGAAAATTTTTGAAAAAGAATTTTCAAACATAAAAATTTGGGAGGGATAACATGTGCTGTCCTACCTCCCAAATTTATGCGTACTTAAAGGCTGTCTATTTATTTCCACAGTAATGGCCTGATTTCACCTTTTTCCCTTCATTTTCTCTAATTAGATTGAAGTAATCATTATCTTAATTGGGTCACAGGGCAAGTTCTTTTTCATGCAACAAGTTAGTGAAGACAAGAAAGAAGATTGTTGTAACAGTCGACTTCTAAATTGTGATAATTAAGAGTCTGCATTCAAAGTGTACGATAAATAAGCTTTTATATTTTGTGGATATTATTCCTCCATCAACAAGGTTGTCATACAATATATAGGAGAAATGTTTCCTTACAAAGCCAGTCCTTCAGAAACCCTTTTTCTATTAAAAAAAGAAAAAAGAGAGAAATGACTGGGGGAAGGGGGGGAGAGAGCAAGTTTAATACCTAGTTCGTAGATATTCACAGGCCTTTTAGTCCTGCAAGTTGGAAGGTTGGGTGGCCTGGTGTTTAAGAACTTCAACTGATATGCCCCAAGTTCTATTAAAAAAAAATAAAAATGAGTGTGGTGGTTGGAGATTGGGGGGGAGGGGGGGCGGGGTGGTGGGGAGAGAATGAGAGCAAGGTTAGTACCTAGTTTGTAGATATTCACAAGCCTTTTAGTCCTGCAAGTTGGAAGGTTGGGTGGCTTAGTGTAACTGATATGCCCGTCCTAGCTGCTTTATTGTCAAATGTTATATTTGACGGGTGCTGCTGTTTAGAAGTTGAGCCATGCTAATTTGTAGTTTTGTACTAATAAGTGGTACCTTTAGGTTCACCATCTCGAGGTATAAGGTTTGAATCAGATGTAGTTGTTATCACATCTGCTGAGAGAGTTTATCAGTCTAAACTTTAAAAGCAATTCTCTTATGCACTCTTGGTAATGCAGTGGAAGAGTTAATGTTTTGACTTTGCTACCTCCGTGTATCTCCAATTCTGTTTTCCTCGAATGCATCAGCTGTGAACTTTTGTATTGTTAGTCTTAGAACTTGCAAGACTCTTTTGGTCCTTCTATTTACTCTTGGGCTTCAGGTGGTTCATCACCTTAGAGCTGTGGAATATGATATTCTATGATGGCTTTTTATACATGTCCTTGCCATAATTTTCAGGTAGGTTAGAAGCAATGTTGCTTGAAGCAAAAGGGTTATGGGCAGAAGCTGAAAATGCTTATTCAAGCCTTTCTGAGGACAATCCATTGGATCAGGTAAAGTGTGATTGCAATTAATTGCATGTAAGTGATTCAGTTTTTCTTTTAAGTTTTTAACCCTCAGATACGTTGGATCTTCATACACCCTCTCTCTTCTCCAGCTTGATATGTGACCTGTCCCAAAAAGTAATGGGGTTAATGATTCTATCTGTGACTCAGTTCTGTTACCTGTGCATCATATCTCATATTCTCTAATACTGGGTCTTTTTTGGCATCTGTATATTCTTATGCAGACAATACACAAGAGGAGGGTCGCCATAGCAAAGGCACAAGGAAATATACCAATCGCTATTGAAAGCCTCAATAAGTATCTTGAAATGTGAGAAATATCTCATTATTGATCATTTTGTGTTTGCTTTTATAATTGGAGCAAGGTGCTCAATTAAATGCTTTGATCTTTGCAGATTCATGGCAGATCATGATGCATGGAGGGAACTTGCTGAAATATATGTATCTCTACAAATGTAAGATTTTGCTACTCCAGTTTTATGTGTTAGTTGTTATTCATCAATAGGGGCAAGGATCGAGTAGTATACAGCAGATATTTGTATACTGGTGCTTTTATTGTTTATGCAACTGAGTAGTTGAGCTTTGTTTATCTTTCATTAATTTGTGGATTCAACAGGTACAAGCAAGCACTCTTCTGCTACGAAGAGCTAATTCTATCTCAGCCGACAGTTCCATTGTACCACCTGGCCTATGCTGACGTAAGTGATTTTTTCTCAGTTATGCTTCCACGGCTTCCTAAATTTCATTACTTTTTATGGGAAACCTATTGATTAGTGCACCAGATTCTGGATTGCAACAATCAATTTTTGTGTGAGAATTTAATTTCCTCATGCTGGTGGCCTCTGGGTGGGGCATATTGTGCTGGTTCCTCTCTTTATGCCTGTCTTATTTCTGATTTTCCCCTGGTAGCTAGTTGTGAGCAATAGATTATTATAAATGCAACTTTTTTCCTCATCAATCATGTATTTATTTTTCCTCTTTCCTTTTGAGGATACTATAGGTGCTTTATACTCTTGGTGGACTTGAAAATCTTCAAACAGCCAAAAAATATTATGCATCTACGATAGACCTAACAGGTGGCAAGAATACCAGAGCACTTTTTGGTGTATGCCTGGTGAGTACCAACCCCTCTTTATCTCTCTGCTTATCTTTGCAGGCTAGTGGCTTAGTATTTTAAAACACGAGATGGTATGCCCATTAATTAGATGTTTCGACTGTGCTTTTCTTCTTCATCTCTCCATCCTTCAGTCACAAATATTCTCAACTATGTTTTTGTGCTTCGTTCATCAATCAACCTGGGATATGTTCCATCAATCTTTACTTTAATCTGGGTTTTGGTTGAGGTAATTTGTCAATGGACTGTTTCTGAGACTCTCAATTCTTAAATAGGTTGGCAAGGCCAAAGGGTTAAAGATGGGGAAACTTTGTCAACTCTGGGTGGGGTATGCTTTTCAGACAAATTGGTATCTGAGCCCTAGGTAGTAAACCTAGATTTCTGAAATCCGAAGTCCAAATCCATTGAATGTGGAGTGTGGTGAATGACAAGGATGGAGAGTTAGAATATGGGGAAATCCATGCCAATTTCAGGCTGGATATATATTTTTTTCTTTTCTTTTTTGTCGTAGTTTTTTTTTTTTTTTTTGGATACATTAGGAGAGGAAGGGGGTGTGGTTCGAACCTAGGATCTTGACTCGGAAAGAAGTGCTTCTATTACTGAGCTGGTACCTTGCTACATCAGGCTAGTATCCTTTAAAAAATTGTGAATGCTCTGTGTTCCTTTTGCAACTCTGATGAAAACGGGTGTTGTTGCTCATGTCAGTGTGCTTCTGCCATCGGACAATTAACAAAAGGCCGGAACAAGGAGGACAAGGAAGGCTCAGACCTGCATTCACTTTCTGCAATGGCCTTGGAGAAAGACTACAAACAAAGAAATTCAAGCAAGTTGTCTCTGCTGAGTAGCACCTTAAAAAGCTTGAAACTATCATCATAATTCAGAATGCATTCGGACTCTGTGTCTTCTTACTTGCTGTATGGAACTTGCAACAGCATATTCGTCAGTCTGATCATTTCAAGTGGAATAGCTTCTATTCTACTGTTCTATTTGAGTTTTGTAATACGGAAGATGATAACTATATTATATTTTTTGCTTTTACAATGACGATAGGAGGGTCCTTATGGATGTTTTCCAACTCTTTGGCTTGATTTTGAATTTCTGTAATTTGTCCGGGGCTTGAACTTGAAGGTGGTACAATATTTTATGTTGTTTTTTTCATTTTAGTTTTACTTTCGAACTTATATTATTCTTCAAATTATTCCGTATTTTCTCAGACTTATATTAAGTGAATTTGCAGGATTTGAGATTCAATAAATTGCATTTTTTTTTTCTGTGGGGTTGGGGAGTATGGAATTTTTTGCTTAAATTAGATAGTTAAAATTATAAGTTTTTTTATCCATTTCATTATGTATTTATTATATAGTTTATAATTTTACTTTCTTTAATTCATTTATTATCTTCATTTTCTTTCTTTTTCTCTCCTTATTTATTGACGAGTAAAATAAATATTTTATATAAAAAATTATATTATTTTCTCGTTAAAAAAAACTCATTTCCTTACATACGGTAATATTTGGTTTCGGCAATCAATTTATACGAGTTGAGAAAATTTGGAGGCATGGCAAATATGTCTTCTGTGTTGGCCCTGGAAAGCTCTCCTCATTCAGGGGAATCTGGTTGGTTGGCTCGGTGCATTTGCATTGGATTTAACAATTCAAATTCTTTCATTTTTTACCGTTGTAACACTTTCCTTATACTTTTTTTTACATAAAATTTATTTTTTAACAAAAAAAAAAAAAAAAATTCAACTATTTTCATTCTTGTTACCAATCCAAATATACTATCTCGTCTGGAGGCTTGTCATCAGGCAAATGCTAAATTGCCGGTCAGATCGTTTGGAGCTTTGGGGATTTTATCCAATTATCTCAATGCCTGTCCTTTTTCATAGGATTCTTTTTTGTTCATGTATGTCAGGTTAAAATTATTGTTCATAATTTAACATGTTACTCATAATTTACTATTGTTAGTTCAACGCATTTCATAATTTGACTACGTCAGATCATCAATGCTGTTATTATTCATTACTCATTAGGCCAATGTTGTTATTCATTATTAGATTTGCTTTCATCTAAGGGTACATTTGGATTGAATTTGAAATAAAGTTAAAAATTTTTAATCAATTTTTGTAGAGAATATATTATTTTTGAGAGAATATATGAATTTAAAAACTAACTAGAATATTAAATCCAATCCAAATACATCCGAAATTTTATTTGCTAGCCAAAATATCTAGAGTTTATCATTAGCTATTCGCTAAAGTTTGAATCTTTTTGGAGAAAATGGGGTACCTTGTTTGTCTAATTTTTGAGAAAGATTTTTTTTATCAACCATTATATTGAAAAGCCATCTTTCTTTCTACTTTCTTTTCCTTTAATCATTGCTTTTCATCACAATCTAAAAGCAAGAAAATGAGTTCTACTCAATAAAGCACAAAAGGCCGGTAAACAAGTTAGCTACCACACACTCCAAAGAGGGCAAAGAGAGGAGAATTGAACAACAAAGCAATATAAAATACATGATGCTTGCTGTTGCCTTCAAAATTTGAATGAGAGCCAACATATTTCATCAATACTGAGTAGACAGTCTTACCATTCCCAACTAGCAAGATTTTGAGAGCTTCAAGGCCCGGTAAATTAAACTCGTTGTCCATGCAAAGAAGTAGGGAGTTGAGAAATTTTACGAGAAATTTTACATCTCATTCGTGAACTATAGTAATTACTAATCAGCCTTGCCACAGAAATTGAACTAGCCCATGTTGGGTGGGGGTGGAGGCGGACGTAATCCTTGTCCTTGCATTTGATGACCCTGGAAACCTTGTGGAGGAGGCGGCATCATGGGTGGCCTTCCCATTTGCGTAGGAGTGAAATTTGCCATTGCTCCAGTGCCAACTGGAGGGGGTGGTGCAGGTAAAGATCCACCAGGAGGCATAGGCCTGGGGCCATTTGCCATAGGGGGCGGTAGAGGCAGAGGCCCGGAAGCCCTTGGAGGATTACCCGGAGCTCCTGGTGGAAGCCCTTGTGGAGGTGGAGGTGGGGGAGCTTGTGGTGGAGGCGGCAAAGGTCTAGGTGGGGCACCAGGTGCTGTAGTACCATCAGCTGGCGGAGCAGGTGGTGGCTTGTTCGCCTCTGGTGGCTTTACTTTGAAGTATAACTGCAACTGTTGGGTGATTGACCAGCAGATTCAGATATCAAAACATAGAACCAAAAACTATATATTAAAAAAATCACTGGATATGCATGGCAATACAGGCTCGTACATATATAGACAGCATGGAAAGTAGTGTAAAATTCAACAAAGTGCGTGCAACATCATGCATGAGGAGGAATCTTAGGGATGAGCAGCGATATTCCTGCCATAAATTCCAGCCTTGACCCATCAGACAACCATATCTAGAAGGCCAAACGAGGTGTATTAAACCCATCAACCCATATCTCCCAATCCAGAAACATAAGGTTTCAGGAAATATATTGTTTTCAGGATTCAATATGATTCACATAAAGGAAAGCTCTTTCAACTAACAATTTACTGTTTGATCATGTTTAGCTCAATTATATTAAGGGTCAGTATTCCAGGCTGCTTCCCACCTCAGGGTGACCTATATCTCAATGAACTTGATCACGAAATTAAACCCCAGAATGGCAACATTGCGTTTATCAGTAGAACCATGGATATCAACAAAATCATTAAAAAGACCAGAATCGAAGAAAGATTTAATTATGTACCGTGAACATTTTCGAGTCTGGATCCCAGTGTGAGAAGAATTTGGGAGTCGATTTGTCAATCTCTGTACTAGGGACCTGAAAAGTATATACATAATAATCAAGAATCATGAAATGAAAATATATAATCTGTTTGTGCATAAAAATTTTAAAATTACCTTGAAAGCAATAATTTCATATGGTTCGGCAGCAAACAATAGAAACTGATATCTCTTATCAAAGGGCTGGATTTTCTACAGATGAGGAATTTCACAAAGGCAAAAAAGGCCAACAACTGTAGATCAGTATTTTATATACAAAAAAATCTGGAAAATAACAAGCAAAGACCACTTTATCCTTTCATGAACCCTATTAGGTGAAGAGCAAACATGACAAAAGAGTAAGTCTCCAAGACCGCACAAAAACACATGAACATGAGAATTTTTGGATTTTTTATGGGATCAGATGCATTAACGTAGATATGATTGCACACCTTAAACATGAGAATTGCATAAACAATACAGTATACCTGCTCAAAGGATGACATAAAACGATGCCTGGGCTTTGTGTTGTCTTCAATCTCAGGGTACTCAATCTGCAATAATCACCAAAATAAGAGAACTCAGTAAGATACTGCTCCTCTTTCTTTTTTTTAATAATCAAATGTAAAAAAAAAAAAAGGCCCGCATTACATAGACATACAGAAAATCTAAGAACTTCCATGATAATTGTACTAGTTTTTTTTTTTTAAAAAAAAACCATATCAAACACCTAATTTAAACACAATAGAAAAGAAGGGTTTGAACCTTCAAATTAACATCCCAGATGAAATTGCAGTTATCGGAAAATCTATCTATTCAGCAATAATGCATTTTCTTACTAAATATGCATACCTAACACATTCTTGCTTTCTACATTGCTAATTTTCAGCATCAAGCTCAAAATATACATAAAAGTGTAAAAAACGTAGGAACTACAGAAAAGATAACTCTAAAACTCAGCAATTCATATGAGCACAGGTTGCATTAAAATATTAAATCCTTGCATGTTTAATTTTAGCAATATCAGGGATGTAAGAAGAATTAATCCTTACTTGGAAGAGAAGAGACCTTTGCTTTGTCTCTGGATCAAATTGCTTTGTCACCCGATACCCAGGCCTCCCAATTTTAACTTCACAAAATTCAAACATAAAATACATTAATTCCATAATTTTCAGAGACATAAACATCAAATGATAAAATGGTCATGGGAGTGGGGAGATCACAAAATATGTAACAGTACATTTAACATGCTGGTTAGGCAACCTTTCTCAGCTAAGACAATCCATATATCATAATCTATAATTTAAACAATCTAAATATGCCTCTGGTGTAAAGAGTCCTCAGATAACTGCCTCATTTGACACATTGATGAATCAAATTTCAGAATTTTGCAACTTCTCAAAACAACTCTGAAAAACCTTAAATCCTCAGGAGAAGTGTAGACCAAAAAAAGGACATACTGAGGCATCATTTGTTCAACTAGCACAAACAAAAAAGAGCATAAAAAAAGCCACTAAAGCATAGATATGTAAAAAGAAAGGGAAAACCACTTTTACCAGATCTTTTAACAGCTACTTTGCGTTTGTGAGGTTGAGGCTGAGCAGGCGCTTCCTTGGCTTCCCGAGCAGCTCTCTTAGCTAAATTAGTTTGGTGTCGTTTCCCTTGTGTGTGAGCCAAATAGTTCCCTTCATTGTTGTGTAATGTCAGACACAGCTTGCATTCATAGCTACACTCGAACAAATAAAAGCACATCAATAATCCAGAACAAGCTGAACAAAACCCTAAATATAAATTTATAAAAGATTTATACATGCACATAAGAAACAGAATAAGGAATTAGACCTTCCAAGGTGGTTCCTCATAAAATAGGGATCTTTAGCAAGATCAATAGTCTCTAGGGCAAGTCGGCGGAGACGCTCACGGCGGTCAATGGCCTCATTCTGGGCGGAGGCGGCCCCTCCGCTACCGGGCTTAGAGCCCCACTCTCTGTCCATCTTTCGCTAACTGTACCAATGTAGTTAAATGGAATCAAATTTTCGCAAAATTACGATAACTTAACAGAAAACAGTTTCATTCTTCTGACATTCCACCACATCGAAATAGCACAATCTTTCTTCAAATTAGAATGAATAATACATCGCATCAAAATCAAACAAAAACATCAAGAACTCCTTACCGGTTGATTTTCTTCCTTCTTGCCGGTTTGAGCAGTTGACGCCGGCGGATAAGGTGGTGACCGGTTCTATAGTGCAATTTTAGCAAAGAGAAGCGAAGGCTATGAACCGAAATCAACGGACTTTAAATAAAAAAAGAAAAAGAAAGGGCATAGATAAAGTCAACTCGAAAAGGTACAAGATAACTCGAAAAAATTTAAAAATTTTCATCTTCCCCTAAACACTTTCTCTCTCTTCTCTAAACTGGGACTCATAAATTCAATTTCAAATCTTGGAAGATCCGACGTCAAAATTGAAAAAAAAACAGTTAGTTCTTTAATCTATTCTCATTTATCTACAATTTTATTAATGTAGATCGTAAAAATATCCCTTTAATATTTAAAAAATCGGAGCTTTAAAATTTTTTGGCTGTTTTCGGGCACTTTCGCTCGGTTGGAGCAAAAGTGCATGGAACTTTCGCTGGCATTGGACGAAAGTTTCTATGCACTTTCGTCCAGCCATGGCGAAAGTGCAAATTTTTTTTCATAAATGATTATTTGAATTGTTAATTAATTTTGTATATGTAGAATGATTGTGACTAGTTGTTTAATTTTTTTTAATGTGATAATATTTAATTGTTATTATGAATATGAATGAATATGTTTTTGTGAATCATATGAAATGAATTTTGTGTATGTAGAGTAAATGTAACTAGTTTAAAATTGTTTGTTTATAATTATGTGTTTAATAAGGAAACGTGTTATGTAACTACCGAACTATTTGAATTTTGATTTGAATTGATCGTTATCCTTGGCCTTAGGTATAAGTTTTAGTAGGTAAGATAGAATAATATATAAATTAATAAATATTACATAAGAATATTACTAAAGAATATTAGTGATGAATGGCCTTAGGTTTAGGGTTTAGTAGATAAGATTGAACAATATATAAATTAGTAACTATTACTAAAGAATATTACTAAAGAATATTAGTAATGAATAACAATAATACGAAAGAAATAGTAGAAATGAAATAATAGATCCTGATAATAATAAATAATAAAATAATAATAGATGTTAAAGTAAATATGTGATAAACAACTATAACGAGTTTGAATAAATAATAGATGGTTCGACCTAGCGGCCGCAGAGGAGATAATGATCTTGGTCCTGCCACGGACAAGACAGGTCGAGTTGAGGGGCGAGCTGTCACAGCTTCGTCTAGAGATGTGAGGGGACGACATAGTACTTCTGACCTCCCCGCTACTCCTACCCATCTTGCACTTGGTTTCCATCATGGTACAGGTGAACCCGGGTCTTCTGCACAACCACCGGCCATACCATTTAGATCTCAACCTCCCTTCCAACCCCATCTGTCTCACACCCCTGTGTCCTATGAGCCATATGGATCTGCACAGCCATCCTCACACCCCATAGACACAGTATATGATCCATACTTACATGCTCCAAATATACGACCTCGCATACCATATAGATCTGCCACCCAAGAGCCTATAGTAGAGTTTATTCGTCAGCTGAGACAGATAGGGGCTGAGTTTTTTTATCAGATATTTGGCGCCGCCCCTCAGGATTCTTCATGCAGTATACATGGGTATTCTCATGCTAAGTATGGTGTTTCATCTTCTGTTCCTTACACATCGAGGCCTGCAGATAGGGTATGTGAGGGTGATATTGGCTTTGAGGGTGATAGGGGGGTTGGAGAGGAGCAAGAAAGAGCCGGATCTCTACATATTGAGGGAGAGGCGGATGAGAGAGGTGATGATGATAGTGATGGTGGTGATGATGATCGATGAGGATGATGATGCTGGTATGAGGAGCAGCCTGTGCATGTGGCACTTGTAGCACATTCTAGTGGATCAGACGGGTGTCCTCGTCACGGGAAAGGGAAAGGGTTGACCGACAGCTTTATGTCGGTGATGAGTAAGATTGCAGGGTCTCGTAACAAAAGACCCGAAGTGGCTCGTGAAGTTCCGGCTTCGACACAAAAGAGGAAGAAAGTGAAGCCTTCATATTGGGAGTAAACAGGCCCAGTAGAGGGAGGTCCTATTGACCCGAAGCTCATCCCATCATACGGTGGACATGTAGCGGGCCGATATGGCGTGGACAGGTACATTTCTTTATATTAAAGTTACATGTTATTATTATTATTTTTATTATTCTTTAATCTGTAAAATGTTTTTATTGTTATAAATAGAGTATAATAATGTAATGAAATTGTATTAATTTATTTGTTTTATATTTAGGATCGTGGTCCATTGAAGTTCCGTTCGCGTTACATGGCACTCACAGGTTGGGAACTTACTGATGCACATGTTCGGCCCTTGGCTTCTTGGTCCGGTCTTACGCACCTACGATCGTGCATGCTTCAGCACCCCAACGCTGCATTGTTGTCGGCCTTTGTTGAGAGGTAGCAACCCGACACGAACAGCTTCCACATGTCATTGAGTGAGATGACCGTTACACTACACGATGTGGAGCTTATTCTCGGGGTTCCTGCATATGATGCGGTAGTGGATTCGAGATTATCTAGGGAGCAGTTGGTTCAGCTGGTTCAAGATGATCTGGGTTTAGCTCTCACCGATTGTTTAGGGTTTAATGCAACTGAGCTTCACGCTGTAGCCACTAGTAGACAGACTTCACTGCCGCCTTGTGTAAGAGCTGGCTGCTATCTACAGTACATCTTGGGTAGCTCACTCTTCAGTGATAAGAGTGGCAACATTGTTCCTGCCAGACTATGGTCACTGCTGCAGGATGCGAATTTTGTTGGGAGTCTTTACAAGAATCTGAGTCAGGCGTCAAGGGTTGATGCAAAGGAGCTTGCTGGGTGCTGGTCACTGTTAGAGGTATGTGTTTTAAATGTTACGTGAATTATGTCATTTTTTATATTTTAGGGTTTAGATAATTTATATTTATTTTATAAATCTTATTAATACATATTTTTATAGTTTTTCACATTTATGCTACTTACATTTATTTTTAGGCGTGGATATATCTATACTTTCCCATGTCTGCACCCCTCGGTTAGACCGGGTACTGAAACCTGCAAGCCATACATCAGGTAATTTCCAGTGTTGGGGTATCAGAATGAAAGTAAACTTCTTAATATTCGCCTAAGATTAGATGTGATGACAGCAGATGAGGTTAGGTGGACACCGTATATGATGCAGGAGATTCAGGCTTGCTGGGTTTCCACGTGGCACAGCTTTATTGTATAGTTTAACTGTGTCGAGCCGTACATGCCTGACCATGTTTTGAGACAGTTCGGGTATAAGCAGTGTATTCCTGCCCACTCTATCCAGCCTCAGGAGGCACGTAGGCCGCCAAACAACAGGATGTACGTATTGAGGAATACTTTTGTGGAGGCACTATGGCTCGAGGCACCTTCGCACTTGTTGACGGAACATGGACCAGTGTTTCGGCCTTTCCATCGAGTTCCTGCACGGATGATTACATGGGTTGGCACCTTTCCCGAAGCCACCCCAGGATACAAAATCCCGGGAATATTCCCAGTGGCTTTCACTTACCGGTAGCGCCGTTATGCCATCCCAGGCTCTGTTGGATTTGATTGCAAGTGAGGCCACCCGAGAAGATTTTGAGGACAGTGAGCTTAGACGTACGGTTCGAGATTTACTAAGGAAGCATTACCGCACTCCTTAGTAAATCTTTATGTATTTGGATATGTTGTTACATATTTTTTACATTCTTGTTTACGTAGTATTAGTGGATTTTGTTCTGTTCATTATTTTTATTTCAACACGTACTAGTTTATTATTTAAAAAATAAATATTTATAAAATCAAATCTAAAAAAATATAATGTATTAATAACACCAATTACGCCCACGTAATAAATTATACATTTAAATTCTAAAGTTCCTAGTTAATAATAACATGCGAATGGCTCTGAGGCGGATACATTTCACGGTATCTTGCAACCCAATCAAACATCTGGTCATGGTATGGGACTGCCTAGCCACTAACTCGTACGTCTCAATATATCCCCATTGCACCTATAGTGGAGGCAAATGGCATCCATCTCGCAAGTGTAGCTGCAGAATAAATTATTATAAATTAAATAGAAGTTTCGGCTAAAAATGTAATGAATGAGAATAATAATTACAATAATTTAAAATAAATCACAGTAATAAGTACCTGTATGAAATACTGTTGTTCCTCTATGGATCCGATGAATATTGTTCCAGCATTACCATTCATGTTAGAAACAAGAGGTAGGACGGTGGTCGACTCTAACCGTGCACGAAAAACAACGCACAAATTGAATTTGTTTGCGATGACATAAAGATGATCAGGTGTATCCATCCAATAGTCAGCAGGTGCCGAACCCTCTTCTTAATTGGTCCGCCTTATCAACTCAATGACACGTTCTACTGATCCGAACAGTTGCACATATACGTTCACACAGTGGTGTAAATCAAAGCACATTCTTCTACGAATTTCAACCCAATGATTTTCATCCCCGAACAAAAAATTAGATACAACCCTAAATCCACAATTACTATCACCAACCACATTCTTCCAGTTTAGTATGAATTCGTAGATGAACCCGAAAAATGCATTGTTGAAGGGGAATGGCGTTGATGGGGCATTCGGGTTTACAACAAATGATAGACTGGACCTACCACTGTTACGTCCCCTGCCTCTAACCCTATCGCTACGAGGCGGTCTACCTCTTCCACGTGGACTAGGACCAGAACCTGAACTTGAACCACTTCTCGATCCAGAACCTGATCTGCTAGACTTTCCAATCTTCCTATGTGCGACAGAGACGTATAACCAGTGAGACTTATCCCTTTTGGTAGAATTCGTCTTCCGTCGTCCCTTATTGATTACAGTCTCTGGGGGTGTTGTCAACAGTTGACAGAGATCTTCAGGCAACAAAGGAGATATAACACCTTTGATAAGGCGTCTCATTTCCTGTACTTTAGAAATTGGACCCATACTAATCTCATGTATCAGTAAGGTGAGATCACGCATTTCGGAATCCATGTCTCTATCATATTGTTCAGGAATATCAGAACCGATTTCTAGTCTTCTCCAAAAAATGTCAACATCTTCCTCTCGGATTGGAATTAAATATTAGCACCTATGAACAAGTTCACATGCACATGGTAGACCGTGTGACTTCCTTAAGTAAAGCAGGCAATTGTTTCTCAATTCTTCAACCATCTCACGTGCTTTCTTTAACTCATCCATTATCTTCTTCAAAGCCAAATGACTAACTTTATTACTTAAATTCTTCAATATGGCATTACTCTTAACACCATACTTCTCCTTAAGTTTAGAAATTTCTAATGCGTATTTAATTTTCAGTAATTTGACCTTGGATTAGAGAGTCGATATTCAGAAACACGGTGTCCAAATCACCGTGACACGTTGATAGCCACACCTTCAACACAGAATGTTCGCTCTCAACACGGTTCGTTGTCTCTACCCCAAAATGCAACAGTTGAGATGTCCAAACTCGGCAAAATTTATGGGCAAATGGATTCAACCATGTGCTGAACAGGTAATGCAGAAATTCCGACTTGCTTTTCCACCTAGTCTTCAATACTTTAAACTTTCTCTGATATTTAACCTCATCAATTTCATTTATTAATTTTTTCTACGAGCCATTCACGAACCGTTGAGCCACCTCTTTATCTTTCACCATCTCTGTCAACTTTGCCAACACATTTTAATCGATGTGTCTTCTACACAACATATAGTATGAATTTCTAAGCACATATCAATCACCGGCAATAGTCCGCTTTCCCTATCGATAAGAATGACTAGTGGCTCTCCTTCATTGGTAATTGAACCCTGGCCATTTGACATAGCAGATGTAAAATATAAATGCTTGATTTGTTGAAGAACCCATCTGTATGTCGTTGCCTGTTCATTGCACATAAAAGCTGTTGCCACTGTGAAGTTCTTTCCTATCGGAGTCATCCCTACAGCTTCTAATAGTAGCATGTTGTATCTTAATTAAAAATTAAATGGAAAATTAATGATTAACATTGACAACTATTTCAGACGGACTTCCAAACATTATTAACTATTTCTTAAAAAAAATATTATAAAATATCAAATATCCACTAAATACATAATAAATTTAAATTTTTACGCGGATAAATTAATAAAGATATCTAGTAATACAATTAATCCATTATAGTACTTGCTTGTTCGTTTTATACGTGGTATCCATTATCAATACATATGGCCACGTTGTAATCATTGCAATCGATGTTGGGAGTGCAATGACAATATCACTAAGTACGTTGCTTTCCTTACGGTTTCTATGGAAAACGGTGTAGTCCCTTTCTGCACGTAGGCAGAGAACTTCCACTACCGTGTTTATTCCCTGCATCTAGTTCCTCTAAATCTTGGCAACAACATTGGGCACTACATACATCATAAATTTCTAATTATTAACGGAATAAAAGCAAATCTAAAATATTTAATATTTAAATAAAGTTGTAAAAATAATTCCCTTATAACTTACCTAACTGCGCAACCAACGTCTTGTTCTCAGAGAAATCGTAATATATTGCGAGGTGGCACATGACTCTTCCTGAACTGCTCAGTCTGGTGCAACTACTCCTCCGTAAATCTTGCAGCCTGAGCATGACCGTGATTGTAAACAGCTACTTTATGGTTGTGCCTCCCGTTGTAAACGAACAATTGCCAACTTTCGCTTGTTGCCATTTGCTCTCCCTTTGTCTTAAATGGACACCCACATTTTTTCGTCCCATAGGGTCCCTATATTTTTTTTGGAACTTCTTCTTTCTCATTGTCAACTATTGCTTTTTTATATTTTTTAACTGAACCTCTGCACTCGCAAGCCAATGTGACATACATTTGCCGGTCAGTTGTTCTTGATCTCTGATACTGAGTTATGATTAAATATGTATTCGCATTCATTGCAGTTTGTTTTGCCCAGTGCACTAACTCATCTTTCGAACTAAATATTCAGTCAGTTTTGAATAAATGTCCAAGATCAATATATTTTTCCGGATCTAAAAATTCTTCAAACATATTTGGATCTTCATCAGCCTGTTAATGTAAAATGAAAATATTACGAAAACCAAAAAAAATTTAAAAAAAACCCTAAACCGAAAAAAAAACTTCTGCATCATTTTCGCCCATCTATTACAAGTGACTTTCGCCCATCTGGACGAAAGTTCCTAGGGACATTCGTCCAGATGGGCGAAAGTCACTGGTAATTTTCGCCTATCTGGGCAAAAATGATGCAGAATTTGAAAAAAAAAATTTCAATCGATATCTTACCTCAAAACCAACATTTTCTTCCAAAGATTCTTCAAAGGAATCCATATTTTCTTCAAATCTCGTTTTGATGTTGAAAGTTGGAGTTTTTTTAGTGAGATGTTAGAGAGAAAGTTTGTAGATATCTCATTTATTTGATCACTAGGCAGACTATTCCGAAAAATAATATTAATAACACCTTATTAATACTTATTTGAGTATGACCATTCGTATTTTCCAATCTTCCTTATCAAGGGGCCTATGGATATCTCTATCTAATAAGAGAGGGACAAGTCCCTTTTACTATCTCTACTATTCAAGCCATGATAAGAAAATAGCCCAACCAATAGTCATAATAATCACCTGATTAAAACTGATATTTGATTATGTCAAAACATATTTTCTCTCCATGCAAGAAGCATTAGAAACATTAGGTCAAAGGACACCAACCATAAAACTGAGAAGAAATACTTATGACTTAAACCCATGCAATATTTCTTCTTCACTTTGGGTCATATCCAATACAATAATCTCAATATGTATTTATGAATTAATTTTATATCTCATATTCATGATGTGTAAAACTTGATCATCAATCAACTTCATACTAGTTTAATAACACAAGATGTGATAAAACTGGGGATAAACAAGAATAGTATTTTATTAACAAGAAGGGTTTTACTATCAAGTCACATATTTGATGACCAAGAGCATAAAATACAATTCAAAATACATGCCTCATAAATAACCAATATAAATGTAACCAATAAACTAACAATCTCCCACTTGCCATACTACCAATTTGACATGACTCTCAAACCCATTGACCTAGTATGACTCTCATGCTTAAGTTGCGGAAGTGGCTTTGTCAATGGATCGGCAACATTGGCATTGTATCTACTTTGCAAATTTTTACATTTCCATGCTCAATGATTTCTCAGATGAGATGGAAATGCCTGAAAATATGTTTGGATCGTTGATGACATCTAGGTTCCTTAGCTTGTGCAACGGCTCCTGTATTATCACAATATAGGTCCACTGGGTCCACAATACTAGGGATCACACCGAGTTCAGTGATGGAATTTTTGATCCAAACTGCCTCCTTGGTTGCATCAGAAGTAGCTACATACTCAGCCTTCATAGTAGAATCAGCTACAGTATCTTGCTTTGAACTCTTCCAGCCCACAGCACCTCCATTTAAACAAAAGACAAATCCAAATGCAATATAAAATCATCTACATCAGTCTGAAAGCTAGAATCTATGTAACCATTTACAACAAGCTGTCCTTCCTGACCTCCGTAGATCAAAAATATCTCTTTAGTCCTTCTTAAGTACTTAAAAATATTTTTTACTGTAGTTCAATGTAGTTCACCAGGATCTGACTGGAATCTACTAGTCATGATTAATGCATATGAGACATCTGGGCAAGTGCATAACATGGTGTACATAATATATCCAACTGCAGAAGCGTAAGGAATCTTACTCATGCATTCTGTATCCTCCCTTGTGGTAGGACTTTGAGACTTATTGAGTTTAATGCCATGTGAGATCGGCAAGAATCCTCTCTTAGAATCTTGCATACTGAACCTTTTCAGTACCTTGTCAATATATCCACTCTAACTTAGGCCAATTAGGTTTTTAGATCTATCTCGATAGATCCTAATGCCTAGAATATAGGTAGCTTCACCTAAATCTTTCATTGAAAAACACTTCCCCAACAAAATTTTTACACTTTGCAAAGTAGGGATGTCATTTCCAGTTAACAAGATGTCATCGACATAGAGCAATAAGAAAACTACTGCATTTTCTGTAACTCTTTTGTACACACAAGGTTCATCTTCATTCTTTATGAAATTGAATTCTTCAATTGCTTTATCAAAATGAAGATTCCAACTTCGAGATGCTTGCCTCAAGCCATAAATGGATGTTTGAAGTTTAGACACTTTACTAGAATTCGAAGGATAAATAAAACCTCCAGGTTGTATCATATACATATCCTCATATAGATTTCCATCTAGAAATGCAGTTTTAACATCCATTTGCCATATTTCATAATCATAATATGCTGTAATGGCAAATAGAATTCTGATTGACTTAAGCATTACAAACTAGAGACAAGGTTTCATCATAGTCAATACCATGAGTTTGCCTATAACCTTTTGCTACCAGTCGTGCTTTGTAAGTGTGCACATTACCATCTATGTTAGTTTTCTTTTTGAAAGCCCATTTACACGCTATGGTTTTGCAACCTTCAGGTAGATTAATCAAAGTCCAAACTTGATTGTCATGCATGAATTGCATTTTTGGTTTTATAGCCTCTAGCCATTTGCTAGATTTAGGACTATGAATAGTATCTTGGTAGGAATTAGGTTCACTTTGATCAATAAGATCAACATTATGATCCTCAGTCATAAGAAATCCATATCTTTGTGGTATATGATGAATCCAACCAGACTTTCTTGGGCCTGTGTCAAAGACTTGGGCTCAATATGAATACGTGAGTCCAACTGAGTGTCCATACTCAGTTCAGAAATAATTTGCGGTTCTTGAGTTTCTTCAAGATGGATTCTACTCCCACTAACTCTTTTGGAAACGAATTCCCTTTCAAGAAAAATAATGTTCCGAGCAACAAACACTTTGTTTTCACATGGAAGATAGAAATAGTATCCTTTAGTTTCCTTAAGATATCCCACAAACAGGTACTTATCAAATTTGAGTGCTAGTTTTTCAAATAACGATCGCTTTACATAAGCATCACATCCCCAAATTTTGAGAAATGCTAAACTAGGTTGTTTCTCAGGCCATATCTCATATGGTATCTTCTGAACAGCTTTAGATGGAACTCTATTTAATATAAATACAACAATTTCTAGAGCATAACCCCAAAAAGAAATTGGAAGATATGTTTGATTTATCATAGATCGAACCATATCCAATAGAGTTTAATTTATGCGTTCAGACATACCATTCATTGTGGTGTTCCTGGTGGAGTGAATTGTGATATTATCCCACAATTTTTAAGATGTTTGTCAAACTCTTGGCCTAAGTACTCACCACCTCTATCTGATCGAAGTAATTTGATACTATTCCCAAGTTGATTCTGTACTTCATTTTGAAACTCCTTAAAATTTTGAAATGAATCATATTTATATTTCATTAGATAGACATAGCCGTATCTATTGAAATTATCTGTGAACGTAATGAAGTACTGAAAACCTCCTGTGGCTTGTGTGTTCATTGGTCCACAAACATCGGTATGTATAAGTTCCAATAAATCAGTAGCCCTTTCACTTTGTCCTTTAAATGGACTTTTAGTCATTTTTCCCAATAGCAAGAATCGATTTTTTCATAATACTCAAGGTCGAATGAAGATAAAAGTCCATCTTGATGGAGTGTTGATATGCATTTCTCATTTATGTGGCCAAACAATAATGCCAGAAGTAAGTTTGATTTAAATCATTATATTTAAATTTCTTTGTTTCATGTTATAGATGGGCTTACTAGTGGAATCATGTAGGTTAAGAATATAAAGTCCTTCAAATAAAGATGCATCCCCAGAAAATACAATTTTTTTTTAAATGGAACTTTTACCATTCTTAGTATTAAACTCAAAACCATCAATATCCAAACAAGAAACTGAAATGATGTTTCTACTGGGAAAGTAAGTCAAATGTCCCTACAGCTACAACAGCAACTTTTGCTCCATTTGCTACTCGCAGGTCCATCTCTCATTTTGCCAAAGATCTACTCCTTTTGAATCCCTGCACATTTACACAAATGTGAGCTCCACATCCGATATCTAATACCTATGAAGTAGGAGTAGATACATTAAGTTCTATAACAAAAATACCTGAAGCAGTAGTCTTACTGGCTTTTTGCTTCTTTTTTTCTTCCAAGTGGAACTTGCAGTTCCTCTTCCAATGACCAAGTTCATTGCAGTGGAAGCAAGTCCCTTCCTTTGGTGGCTTAGCCTTGGGCCTGGGCTTTTGCTTGCCTTTGCCCTTCTTAGCCATATCTTTCCCTTTCCCTTTCCCTTGTTCTTCTTGAATTGCCCCTTCTGGACCATAAGAACATTAGGAGTAGACTTCCTAATATTTTGCTCAGCTTGCTATTGAAGTTCATGCATATTGAAGTTCATGACAAACTGATCGTAGTCAAATGTCAAAGAGGCCAAGATCATATCAGTAGCCAAGTCATGACTAACAAGCGCTCCAAGTTTTTTAAGCTGATCAAAATAACCCTTCATCTTGAGGACATGAGCACTAACTGAAGTGACTAGGGTCATTTTGCATCTATTCAATGCCGTAGTAGTAAGATACATTTCTTGACGTGCTTACTCTTGGAACATTTCCTTGAGTTGTTTCATCATCTCATAAGCCCCAACTTCCTCAAATTGCTTTCTCAACTCAGATTCTATTGTAGCTAACATGAGACATGTCACATCATTAGACTCATATTTGTGCTTACTATAAGTATCCTTCTCAACTCTAGGAGCGTTGTTAGCTGGTTGATTAGGGACAAGGTTCTCAAGAACATATAGCCTTTTTTCTTGTTTAAGAAAAATCCTTAAATTTTGTGCCCACTCAAGAAAGTTAGTCCCACTAAGCTTATTCTTTTCAAGCACCGATCGGAATTAGGTGTTTGAATTGTTTGAGGCCATTATCTGCATAGAATTTGCAAAGTAAAAGTAAATAAATGAAGCATTACTTTCCCTGAAATGTTCAATACTTGATATAAATCGTGGGTAGAAAAATTCTATTTTATAATAATCAAAAGTAAGTTTTGGCTTAACACCCATAATTAAAGAAAAATGGACTAATGAGATTTACCTATATATGTCCCAACAAAATCCCATATAATGACTTAGGCTCAAAACCGTTCTGATAGACTAGTTAAATCAAACCACTCCAAGCATATGGAAATCACCGTTTTCCATCTTCCCCTACTTAGGTAACTACTTATCTCTTGCTTTGGTAATGAAACAAAATGATGATCCAGACAGAGAGAAGTGCTTATGATCATGGGCGGTATTTTATGACTTAATCGCTGCATGGTTTCAAAAGCCGTCTTCATTTTATATATTTTATTTTATAAAACATTTATCCAATAAATAGAAAAGAAACAAACTAAACATCACATGCATAACATATAGAGTAAAACGTGACATAGCATGGCCTCAATCCTATATTGACTCCCATGAACCTTATGGAAGTCAAAGGTCAATCTAGGTAAGTCTTCATCTCCATGAGCTTGCCTCCAAAATCTTGATCTTCTCATCTTGTTACATAGGATAGAAACACATACACAAGAACAAGAAATAAAATAAACCTATTCTAGTAAAGCTTGATAATATTACATCAACGAAAACGATGACATGCATGTCGTATTTTAAAAAACATTACAACCCATGAATAAAATAAGCCAATCAATCACAAGAGGTAAAGGGCCATCCTATGCACTATGCATCTAAAGATAGAAATAAACATGCTAAAAACAACGAGGGGGGTTTCCGGGAACGAAGCCCCAAGAAGAAAACGGCAGTCCTGCTTATAATTCATGCCACCATAAATTATGTTTAATAGTTAAACATTAAATTATGTGATTTTACATATTAGTTTAAAAATTAAACTACAAAGATTATACTGTATACGTCAAACTATTCAACAGTAGCATTATTCTATTTATTTAATTGCATTAACATGTATAACAAAATATAATATATGCAAATCTTATAATTCAATTAAGTCTAATTATTACACTTAATTAGAAACCTTACTATAAGGCCTATTGAAAACAATACATGTTATCAAAATAGTAACAGATAAAATTAGTAAAACTAGTATGTACGAGGCTCTGATACCACTGTTGTAATTCGTAGACAAAAACATAATTAAGAAAAACTACGAAAACCACCAACAGGATTCGCACATATTAGAAAAACTGATTGGAGAAGAAACTACCTCGATGTTTTTTATGTTGCTAGGTGTGTAGGCGCTGTTGTTTATGATTCGCCCTCTACCGGTATTCTCGCGATGACCTCTTCTACAAGCGAACGGGATGCTAGCCCCTCGGCGTTCTGAAAACTATTCAGAACGAACCCTAACTATTTGGTAATGCTTTGGAATTTTAGTGAGAGAGAGAGAGAGAGAGAGAGAGAGAGAGAGAGAGAAGACACAATTCTCGCCGTTCTAGGGTTCAATGTTTTTCTTTTATCAGAGGAAGACCACTCTGGAAAAGGTTAACATAACCTTTTATAGCTGTCCACATCACAAGCCTAATTGTCATATAATGACAGTTTAATCTTGTCCATCTATTCCTATAATCATCAAACGGTTGGATAAATATTATTAGGTAGTTAATTTCATTTATTTGATAAATGTATTAGTTACTTATTTAACTTACCAAATATATACAACACGGAATCTGATCCCTTTTTGTATACTTTCAACGAATCTGGACAGGATCTAGATTCATTGAATGTGGACATCATGCTCACAAGATCATTTATGCGTGTGACCTGGAGGTTCACTTAATGTTGGGAGTGAATAAAAATGTCCTAGACATTTATCCAAAAAAAATAAGTGGGCTCTAGCAAGACATTATGCTTAACCAAGTTAAGTAAAAGATATGATAACCTATCATCAGTTTTAATATTTAGTCCTTTTGTCACATGACTCCTAATTAAGTATAAGACATGGACCGAATCATCCTTATAAAACTTAATTAACCATTTACTTGATAATCAGGCAGATTGTTCCGACAAATAATATTAATAACACCTTATTAATACTTATTTGAGCATGGCCATGCGTATTTTCCAGTCTTCCTTATCAAGTGGTCCATGGATATCTCTCTCTAATAAGAGAGGGACAAATCCCTTTCACTATCTCTACTATTCAAGCCATGACAAGAAAATAGCTCAACCAATAGTCATAGTAATCACATGATTAAAAAAGTGATGTTTGACTATGTTAAAACATATTTTCTCCCTATGCAAGAAGCATTAAAAACATTAGGTCAAATGACACCAACCATAAAACTGAGAAGAAATACTTATGAATTAAACCCATGCAATATTTCTTCTTCACTTTGGGTCATGTCTAATACAATGTTCTCAATATAAATTTATGAATTGATTTAATATCTCATATTCATGATTAGTAAAACTTGATTATCAATCAACTTCATACTAGTTTAATACTATAAGATGTGATAAAACTAAGCACAAACAAGAATAGTATTTTAGTAGCAAGAAGGGTTTTACTAGCAAGTCACATACTTGATGTCTAAGGGCATAAAATACAATTCAAAATACATGCCTCATAAATAACCAATATAAATTTAAATCAATTGGTCTAGGACATATACCTAAAACGACGAAGGAAAAAACCGTAGATTGTGCTCAAATCACTTTTGGTGATGACGATTTGCTGCTTGGCACAACTCCTCATAATAGGCCACTACTTATGGTAGGATATGTGAAAAAACAAAGGGTCAATAGAATCTTATAAGATGGTGGATCTACAGTCAACATCCTACCCTTGCAGACATTAAAAGAATTGGGAATTCCTACTGAGGACTTCTTTCAAAGTCGTTTGATATCCAAGGATTCAACCAAGGTGGACAAAGGGCAATTGTGACTTTGTGATTGAACCTAATGATGGATGATATGAGTACAAGTGCTCTTTTACATGTAATAGATGGTAAGACTTCCTACAACATTCTTTTAGGAAGGCCATGGTTACATGAGAATGATGTGGTTCCATCTATCCTGCATTAGTGTTTAAAGTATTGCAAGAATAGAGTTGTGAAGAAGGTGGCTACCGATGATAAACTTTTCACAGAAGCTAAAGCTCACATTGCTGATGCCAAGTACTAAATCAGAAAGAAAACAAAATCATCTAATATTTCTTCATCGACAGAAGGAGAAGTTCAAGAAGCTAGCTCCTTAAAGAATCCTTCAAGTAAGAAAAAGTTAGCAGTCGAATCCACAAGCCAAGATGAGAAGTTGCCTCTAGAAGATCTAGCGAAACAACAAGATCTCACTGTGCCCCTTAATAAAGTTGAGCCTGTGAAGGCCTTAGGCACTCTTTTAAAAGGATTTGTCTGACCCACAAAAGATGCCAAGATGGAGGGTAGTAAGACTGTTAAAATCCTGGGTATTTCTTCAAGGGATTTTGATAAGCTTCCAACTTCACATACAAGCGATAGGTTTGATCCTAATGCCTACTGACTTCTTGCCAAGGCAGGATACAATTCAAAAATTCAAAGTTTCTTGGATAAACTACCTTAGGAAGCTTCTAGAGAAATGGAAACACTACTGGACTTCGGTACAAATGTGCATCTCCCATAAGTCTCAAGATCAAGAGAGCAACTACCTAATACATCACTACATAGGACGAATTTATCTCAAAAATTAAATTGAACAACGAAGCAAAGGTAAGCACTCGAATTTCTATTTTTGACTGCTTGGGATCAAAAGGAAAGCTTTCCCTTTGTTTTCAAACGCCTTGGGGGCAGTACCATATCAAAAAGAAATAGGCAAGAGAAGCATCCTTGTGGGGTAAGATGTGTGATCAAGACACCCTTCCAAATATGGGTCAAATTAAACTGCAATGGAGATTCAAAAGCTAAGGTTTATTGGACATAAATGCCATACCTCGAGTAGAAGAGGATGACGAAAGTGTAAGATCATCCTACCAAATCTCGACCTTAGGAAATACCATAGTTCGTACCCATAGGCGAAGAGATGCATTGACCGGGGAGGTCGCAAGATTAGTTGAAAATGGACACATTTGTAATGTGAGGAATTGGGACATTCGCTTGTATAATGTGGAAATAAGAAATGGAGTATTCCAAAAAACCATCGTCTTTACGAGAAACAACCCCATGAATGTTGAAGCATATGATGGAACTGAACATTAAGTTGTTACAACACATCATATCAATATCGTGGAAGAAGGAGATTCTGAAGAAGATGCTGAAGATGCTCCATTAAAACTAGAAGAGGGCATAAAAGCTACTATGGATGAATTAAAGGAAGTCAATCTTGGCACGATTGAAAATCCCTGCCCTGTCTACATAAGTGCCCTTCTTAATCCAAGAACAAGAAGCTTATGCCAATCTATTGAAAAAATATAAAGACATCTTTGCATGGACGTACAAAGAAATGACTAGTTTAGACCCAAAGATAGTCGTACACTAATTAGCTGTCAAAAGTGGGGCTCGGCCAGTAAAACAAACTCAAAGGCGTTTACGACTTGAGTTGCTTCCAGCAATTGAGATAGAATTCAAAAAATTAATTGAAGCTAAATTCATCCACGAGGTCAAGTATCCCACATGTATTGCAAACATTGTTCCTGCGAGGAAGAAGAATGGCCAAATTCACATATGTTTTGACTTTAGAGATTTAAAAAACACATGTCCAAAGGATGATTTTCCACTTCCCATCCCAAGGATAATGATTGATGCTACCACCGGGCATGAAGCCTTGTCTTTTATAAATGGTTCATCTAGCTGTGACCAAATAAAGATGGCACTGCAAGATGAAGAGCTAACTACATTCCGCATTCCTAAAGGCATTTACTGCGATAAAGTGATGCCCTTCGAACTGAAGAATGCTGGCACAACATATGAAAAGGCTATGCAGAAAATCTTCGATGACCTGCTACACAAAATGGTGGAATGCTATGTTGATCTTGTAGTCAAGTCACAAAAACGTGGCGATCACTTGAAAGACTTGAAGATCACTTTTGAGCGACTTCGTAGATATCAATTAAAGATGAATCTTTTGAAGTGTGCCTTTGGTATTACTTTTGGAAAGTTTCTTGCCTTTATTGGTCGTTACAGAGGAATTGAAATTGATCAATCCAAGATTGATGCAATTTTGAAGATGCTTGAGCCTGGAAACATTCATGAGCCAAGATGTTTGCAAGGAAAGTTAGCCTATCTCTGAAGATTTATGTCAAATCTTGATGGACGGTGCCAGCTATTTAGCCACTTGGTAAGGAAGGGTACACCTTTCAAATGGGATGAAGCTTGTAAAAATGCTTTCAAAAGCATCAAGTTATATCTCATGTAACCTCCCGTGCTAGTCGCGCCTACTCTTGGAAAACCATTGGTCTTGTATATTGCTGCTCAGGAACATTTTGTGGGGGCATTACTCACCCAAGAGAATGAAGATAGGAAAGAAAATGCCTTGTATTATTTGAGCTGGACATTGACGCCTAATGAACTGAATTATTTGCCGACAGAAAAGCTCAACTTGGTCCTTATATTCGCTATTCAGAAACTGAGGCAATACTTTCAAGTGTACAGTGCATCTCATCTCCAAGGCAAAACTAATTAAATATGTAATGTCAAGGCCTTTGTTGTCTGATCGTCTAGGAAGATGGTACTTGCAAAAATTCAATAATTTGAAATTGTTTATGTACCCCAGAAAGCTGTTAAGGGGCAATTGTTCGCGACTTCTTGACTGATCATCCTATACCTACTCAATGGGAGTTGAATGATAAGCTACTTGATGAAAATGTCTTGGTGATAGAAGTCTTTCCTCCATGGAAAATGTTCTTTGATGGTGCATCACACCGTGAAGGGGCTAGAGCTGGTGTAGTATTTCTTACCCCCAAGGTGATGTACTACCATATGCCTTTACTTTAAGTCAACAATGTTCTAACAACATGACCGAGTATCAAGCTTTCATACTTGAGTTAGAATTAGCTGTTGACATGAAGCAACTATAGCTTGAAGTATATGGAGATTCTCAACCGGTGGTTAACAAATTACTTGGAGTATACAAAGTTAAGAAGCCTGAGTTGCTCCAATACTATAATTATGCAAGGTGCCTCGTAGGATGGTTAGGCAATCTGACAATATCACACCTCATGAGAAATGAAAGAGGAAAGCAGATGCACTGGCTAAACTTGCTTCAATAACTTTGTCAGATCGCCACACTAAAATTCCATTGTGTAAAAAATGAGTGGTCCCACCCGTGTTCGAAGATAAAAAAGATGAAGAATGTGAAATCTATTGTCTTAGTCTTCGAGGTTGATAAGGAGAATTGGCATCAGCCATTCACAGATTATCTGAAAGAAGGAAAGTTGCCAAATGATCCACAAAGAAGAATCGATGTTCGTTGATGAGCTGCTCATTTTATATATATATATATATATTATAACGATACATTATTTCGGAGATCTTTTAAAGGTATTTTCCTAAGATGCTTGGGTGAAGAATGTTTTTTTTCAAGCAATGGAGGAAGCTCATTCTGGCATTTGTGGAGCTCATTAATCCGGTCCGAAGCTTCACTTTCGCATTAAGGGAATGGGGCACTACTGGCCGGTGATGGTGAAAGATTGCATGGACTATGCACAAAGATGTCAAGCTTGTCAATTCCATGCTAACTACATATATCAACCTTTTGAGCCTTTGCATCCAACTGTAGCTTCATGGCCTTTCGACGCATGGGGTCTTGATATTGTTGGGCCTTTGCCAAAGTAATTTGATGGACATTTGTACATTTTAGTTGCTATAGATTACTTTTCCAAATGGGTAGAAGTCGTAGCATTGAAGGAAACAAAAAAAAAAAATAATAATAATGTTGTGGACTTTATTCGAACAAACATTATCTAGCGTTATGGAATTCTAAAATACATAATCACTAATAATGGGAAGCCATTCTGCAAAAGTTTAATGAACAAATTGTATGAGAAGTTTGGTTTTAAATAACACAATTCCTCTATGTAATATGCTCCTGCAAATGGACTTGCTGAGGCGTTTAACAAAACCTTATCTAAACTCTTACAAAAGGTTGTGGATAAATCTAAAAGAGAGTGGCACGTTTGAATTGAGGAAGCGTTGTGGGCTTATAGAACCACTTATTGCATGCCAATCTAAGTCAATCCATAAGCAATACTTCAATTGGAGCGAAAAATCTCTTTTTTGAGGATTGCTATTCAAGAAGGCTTGATGAAGGAAGAAAATGCTTGCTTGAGACTTGAAGAGTTAGATGCCCTTGATGAGAACAGGTTGGAGGCACAACAATGTTCGGAATGCTATCAAGCTCGCATCTCTAAGGTTTTCAATAAAAAAGTTCAGCTTGCTCCTTCCAAGTTGGGGATCCAATGCTTGCTATGAAGAGACCAATCATTATTGGACACAAAACCAAAAAGCTTACATCAAAGTGGGATGGCGCCTATGTTGTCCAAGAATTCTACTTAAATGGATCTTACAAGATAGTTGCTGAAGATGGTCTAAGGATTGGTCCTATCAACAACAAGTATTTGAAGCGATACTACGGATAAAGTAGATGCTCCTTGAATGCACGAGCCTAAACTGGAAAGTTATTCCCCCCAAATCCAAAGTTGGAAAGAAAAAGACACTCCTTGACTGCACGAGCCTAAACTGCAAAGTTATTCCCCTAAATCCAAAGTTGGAAAGAAAAACGCGGTCCCTGACTGCACAAGCTTAAACTGCAAAGTTTCCACTAAAGTTTTTATATGCGGATAAATTGCTAAAACATCCCAACAAGTCCAAGTTGGTAAAAATGGATACTCCTGGCCCGCATAAGTATATAAACTATGTTAAAACAACCACCAAAAGTGCAGCATGTGGATAAACTGTTAAAACACTCTAATAAGTCTAAGTTGGTAATAATACTTTTGGCCTGCAAGAGTTAAAACCGTGAATGGATAAAAAAAATTGAAAAATCCTTTTTTCCCCAAAACTTTGAACTACGTTTGACTTCGTTCTTTGAATGGATAAAAAAAATTGAAAAATCTTTTTTTCCCCAAAACTTTGAACTACGTTTGACTTCATTCTTAAGTTCTTCTTAAGATACATAGGTAGCTTACAACTTAAAAAAAAAAAAAAAAATCTAAGTTCAGTCATTAGTTTTCAACAAACAAAGAAGTTTATTTAGTTTGTACAAGTGTAACTAAATCATTGTAAGTTGGCATTTCATGTGAACAAAGAAAGAAATGCAAGAAAAAAAGGGAATAAACTTTTTTCATAAGTAGAAGCGACAAAGTTCAAATTAAATTTGACAAAGTACTTGGAAAAAAATGCTAAAGTACATCAAGGAAAGGGATTGAAAAATTCCAAGTTCTGTCGTAGAACCAACAACTGCTCTTTCTCTTCCTCAACTTTGACCTCATTGTCCTCGCCCACTGTAGGAGTACTCTCAAGCGTAGCATGTTCTCCTTCAATAATGGCATAGACATGTTCTTCTTTCGTGAGTTGCATTTCTTGTTCCTTAAGTGTTGGTAGGAATAACACCCATTTTATTCTTCCAACACTTCAACTTCTTCTTCAATTGATTGTATCCTCTCATCATTCTTTTTGAGACTAACTTTGCCTGTACCAGCTTGTTCTCGAAGATTGTCAACGTGAATTTTTGAAGCACTTGAACGTTCATTAGCAGATGAAAGCAATTTTGCATGTGCCTCCTTAGCCATCTTCTCCGAACTGGAAGATCGTGCATCATCAAACTCATATGCCTCGATGAAAAAGGACGTCAAAAGATTCTTCAATGGAAAAATATCAATGGTGTTACTTTCGGCAATATTTGCAAGAACAAAAATCACATCACTCTCAAGAGAAGAAACTTGTTCAAGAGGAAGTCTCTTGATCTTTTGAAGGAGCTCTTGCCACATGTTCATTACACACTTCCTTTGAAAGTTGAACAAGAAAGACTCTCTTTCGATAATGGACATCACTGGAGCATTTTCAAGAGGCAACTTGTTTACTGAAGAACCTACTTCATGTTGATTCTTTATCGCAATGTTTGAATTCCATATTGAGTCTTGAGAAAGAGCTTCAATGTCAAAAAGAATTTCATCATCCTCCTAAAAAAATGTTTAAAAAGTTAAAAAAAAAATATAAATAAATAAATATATAAAAGAAGAGAAAATGTGTAGTAATTCTTACCACATTTTCCAAGACTTGGTCTTTTTCAAGTGTTTGGCTAAGAGCTGTGGTTTCAACTCTGACACGTTTCCAACATCAATCTTGGCTACTAGAATTGTCCTCTCTAGCCTGCAACGGTTGGGGTACTTTGGAGAAGATGGACCTCCAACATTGGTTAAAGTTCGACTCGAAGAAGAGTTGCTTTCTTCCTCCAAAGGCACTCCTCCATCACTTTATCCTTGAAGAGCTTCATCATTTCCAAGGACTTTCCTCTTAAGGTGAGAAGAGCATTATCAACTTTTGGAGCACTCCGAATGGAAATAAGTGCTACAATATTATCTTCAAGATAACTTCCATAAACTTGGCTCCACCATGACTTAAACTCTGAGTATAGTACTTCTTCACACTATAAGGTCTAGCAGGGAAGGTGACTTTAGATATCGTATGGCAAAGGGTTCATTTCACCCACAAGCGCGAATCATCTTCTAGAGAAGTTTCAGGGATGAGGGACTTCAAATACCCAGGAATATGTTGAAGAAATCCGAATTGACAGCTAAATCGGTGAGGGCAATAAGGCTCAATGATGAAGTGATTTTTTTCCTCAGCGAAGACTAAAAAAGTATCCTTGCTTTACCGCTATACCTTTCCCATCATCAACAAAGTTGTGAGCTTTATCCTTTGTAAGTGTAGTGGCATGCCAAACTACAACTTCACCTCTATGAAATCGCTTGTGAGCATCTTCGGCATTGAAGCATCTCGCACTACCTTCACTAGAGTAAGTCGTCATCTTTGGACCCTTAAGACCTTGAGAGGCGTCAAAATGAGTTCTAAAGTAATGGCCAACTATCTATGCAAGTAGTGAGTTTAGAAGACAAAATTCTCTTTACTAGGATGAACAGAATTGGAGAGACAATTTAACCCTCTGTAGATGCTGGTTAAGACTGGGACCGCCAAGTTAATTTGCTCTCTAAAGGCCATCAAGCTGTCATCTTAAAAGTGCTAGGGCAGATAAGGGTCACACCTTCCTTGGGCAAAACGAAGACACAAAGCCAACATGATGAAAAGCAGCAAGGAATGTCTCCAATTTGAGGATAGGATCTTGAATGTTTAGCTTGGAGAACAAGGCCTCGTTTTCCACCGTCCATGCTTTATGAGGTGGAATGATGCTGCAAGGATTCTTAGTAAATTTGGGGTGTTGTCGTCGTTCTTTCCTTTGAGGAGGTGCTTCATACTTCGCAGCCAGAAAGTGATCCATCGATTGATGATGACTCCAGAGTTGGTGCCATTTCCCTTCTTGATCAAGTGGTATGCGTAGAACAAACATCCGCAACTTTTCGAGAGATACTTCTTGTTGTCGAGATCAACTCCAGTAAGTTTTGCAACAAGAGGAACACCTTCATCGTAATGGTGGCCAAGTATGGGCAAACCTCTAATTCCGTTCAAATCCCATAAAGAGATGGACACCTCACTGGTTGTTTTCAAAAGTATGTTGGTAGAAGGACACCAAGCTTCGCAAAAGGGCTTCATGATATTCGAATTGCGGTCATATGTAAAGAGTGATGCATACATAGTATCATGGATTCCCACATCTTTCAAATGTTCGCATCAACTCAAGATGTCTTTTGTCCATTCCCAATACTTCTCTCTATAGCGGAACTCACTAGGAAACTCAAGTGTTGAACTCTATTGAACCTTGCCATTGATCATTTGCAGCCAGTGAGGGAAGTTGGCCGAAGCAATTCGGAGAATGATGAGTTGAGTCGAGGAAGATCAAAGCTTCCTGAGATTGCAGACTTTTGAAGTTGACAAGACTTGACCAATCTCCATGAGTTGTCATTGATCATTTTGCAGCCAAGTGAGAGAAGTTGGCCGAAGCAATTTGAAGCATAATGAGTTGAATCGAAGAGGATCAAAGCTTTCTGAGATCGCGAACTTTTGAAGTTAACAAGAGCTGATCAATCCTTCATGGGATGATTGGTGGTTGTTTTCGGCAATGGGTCCATATATCTGCCAGAAACCGCCTTGTAAACCGTCAAAATTATTGCCACTATCATTAGGTCATTGGAATTGTTAGGAATGACTAGAACATCTTGGCCGGATGAAGACTTGGAGTCCATGAAGTTCATCATGTTGGTCTGAAAAAAAAATTAAAAAAAAAAGTTAGTCTTAAAAAAAAAAAATTACTAGCATGGAATTACCAATATGCATGCAAAAAGCCTAAAAGTATGACGCATATATGGGTTCATGCATGCAATTCGACATCAAATCTTCATGCAAATTGATTCAAAGAAATTGAAGGAAATAGTGTTCATGCATGCCGGAAATTTGAAAAAAAAAAAAAAGTGGATTGTGCAAGACGGCGGATTCATTCTTCAAATAAAAAAAAGAAGAAAAAAAAAAAAGCAAATCGAATTCTCTAGTGAAGAAAGTTTGATGCTGGCAACGAGTGATGCAACCAAACTTTGCTTATGGAGCTGTCTTGAAATTCTCTTCAATTTTGGGTGAAGAAGAAGAATAAAACACCTATCTCTATATAGAGGGTTTGGAGTTTGAGATTGGTCCTATAATCCTACAAAGATTCTAGTTAAAGATTTATAAGGATTCAATCTCAAAGTTTGACAAGGATTCAATTCTTTCAAATAATATGAAGATTTAAGTTCAAAATTTTACAAGGATTCAGATTTTCAAATTTTATGAGAAGTAAAATCCTCAGTTTGAGAAGAATTCAATTTCTTTGTTAATTCAACCTCTTCAAATCTTCAAGGATTCTACCTTATAATTTGATTGGAATTCAAGACTCCAAGTGGGTAAAAAAAACCCTTAAATGTTTGGAATTCGTGAACAATATGACAATTGCCAATAAATATTCATAGCATTGGAGGATGTGAGAAATTTCAAAAAAATAAAAATAAAAAAATAATTTCACTTAAGTACTTCAAGTCTTGTCTACAAAGTTTTAGCCCCATAACTTTTACTGAAATCTTGAAGTGGGGGCATTTGTAGACAGTGAATTTTTAATTTATTTATTTAATCGAGGACTAAAATAAAATAAATAGTTTTAGTCTTGGTTATTTAAATTAAATTAATAAAAGAAGTCTTTTGGGCTATGAAGATTGGATCATCCGAGTTGGGCTATGAAGATTGAATCATTCGAGTTGGGCTATAAAGATTGGATCATTTGAGTTGGGCCATATAAATTGGGTCGGATTTGAAATTATTTAAATAATATTCAAACATACTTTAAATAAAGTTCAATACAGCAAAACCTATCCCATTGGGCCCAAGCAAAATTTAGCTCAAAGTCATTTTAAATTAAATCAATTAAATGATGGGTTAAACTCATTGGGCCTCATCAAATAAGGAAATAGGCCGATCCAACACCGTTGATGGGCCGCTTAGTGGCGAAGCAACCCGATTCCCTATTTTCGTATATAAATAGGGTCTTCCCAAGTTTGAAAATCATTCACAAGACACTCAAACTCCAGGTAAGTGAAAAGCTCTCTAGAAGTTCTTCCCAAAAGCTCTCCAACCAAAATCTTTCTCAAAGTTCAAGCATTTCCTTGCAGTGTTCCTCGTCTTCTTCCTTGCGAAGATCGAAGACAGCTCTAGCGGCTCTGCAATCCATCAATCATCCTCAAAGTCCGTTCGATTTGAGAAGAAGCTTCCAAGCCCTCAAGTCAACACTTTGCCGAAGAGAAGAATTGGAAGATTATCCTACAGACTAGGAATTCCCCTGAGATTTTGTAACCAGTACCATATCATAAATCAAATCACGTTGTTTTCTATTTATCTTTTGCTCGATTTTCAAACTTAAGATTTTACTGCATACAATTGGTATCCATTCAAGGGGGAGCGGATATTAAGCGATTACAGCAGTTTAAAATGGAGATTACTAGTGAAGGATGTAAGACATAATAATAAGATGGATATTTACACTCACGGGAACATTTAGCTTGGTAAATTGTCGAAGTCACATAAGATTATTACAGAGAAATTGACCAAGTGTCATGTTGCTCCACAAAAAATAATTGTTCACATAAAGGGGGATGATCTGAAATTTGTGGTTAAGTACATTCTATTTTTCAATATCGAATTAATACAATTTTATTAATATTTTGTTGTTTTATCTTTACTAATTTCATTTTGTTATAAGGGTGAATAGTATATATAATGGGAGAAGTAAGTTGACGACCCCAAAAATATAGGAGGACTTGCATCTGTACAATATATTTTCAAATTAATTTCCAAACGAGGTTATATATATTACTTGGGAAATATGGATGAGACTGCTGTGTTGGGAGATCTCTTACTTGTGCACTACCAGTCTGTTGAAATTGCTAGAATATGGTCGTTTGTACTTGTACAAGTAAGATATTGACAATCTAATTATTTATATATTTCTGTACCTCATATTGTAATTGTTCAAACTTGACATTGCTTAAGGCTGTGGGTAGGAGCGGTTGCGTTATGGTTACCAACCTATTAACCAATACCCATACCGATACCGATTATTAGAGTGCTTACCAATTCTGAACTGATTACTGATCGGTAACTTTTCTTAGTACCAATATCGAAACCATTCGGTAACTGGTAATCAATTAAAAAATTGAAATTTTTTATTTTTATTTTTTAAAAATAGAATTAAGCTTAAAAAACAGTATATATATATATGTGTATGTATATATGTATATATATACATATATAAACATATATTTATATATACATATATATATATGTATATACATAATATATATATGTATATGTATATGTATTCTTGATAACTACTGCGTTTATGAGGAATGAGCCGGCTGAGAGTTGTGGATGGGTGCTCATGCATAATCGGAAGGTGTGCTTCAGCCAAATACTGCTGTGATTGATTGCGAGGTTGGTTTGATGCCATAATAGACGAAGTGTTCAACGAATCCTACTATATGCTCTGTAGTAAACACATTCAAAACAATGTTCATGCAACGTTAGTACCCTTATACGGTATAATCACGACTACATTCTCCTAAGAACCTTGGACTAAGCTTGTTAATTTCGTGATGGAAGAATATAATGAAAAATTAGATGCTTTGAAGACTAAATGGTCAAGGAGACTATCTTTTTTTAAGTACCTCATGGAAAACTAGTTAAAATTTGGTACACTTCAAGTTTGTGAGGGCATAAACTACAGATGCTTTGTATTTCGGGATAGAGACCACTATTCTTGCTAAGAGCTCACACTCACTTTTGAAGTGATGCATAACCACTTCCTGTGGTGATTTTGACACAGCCTTCAATAGGATCCATTCAATTATTGAGTCACAAATTATGGAGATCAAAGCAAAGTTGGAGTTAAGTCGATTGAATGACGGAGTTGCATCTGCTTCACCTTAAAATAAGTCACAAGGCATTGATTAGAATTTTCAGGGAAATAACACAGGCCCCTTGGACGAAGGACGATGTATCTAAATACGGATCCGATACCAGAAGATCACACAAACTTCTTTGCACTCATGAGATATATAAATAGGCTAAGCAGAGATAGAAGGTGCATCTAAATCAAGTGAACACGTTCTAGATAATACTGGAGATTGGTGGTAGATCCAAACTTGGTTGTAAACCAGAGGAAACTATTGAAGAAGAGATGGTGCTTATGAGAAAGCACACAGAAGAACTGGAAGAGACTGGTCATCTAGAGGTTCTGGTTCTCGAAGGAGGGGGAGACCTCCTAGAGTGCCACAATCTTCTGTTAAATCATTAACCGATGAGGGATCATTTTTTGCTTGATCCCCCTTATAGAGATGAGTTTGCTGAATATGTTTCTCTATATATTCATCATTGGAAGGATGTTGTTGTGGACGGTAGTTGCGGTTTCAAAGTTGTTGCACACAATGTACATACAGACCAGTACCAGTGGTATAACAGTTGTGCCACACTTTGGCGAGAGATGATTAGGAGCAAGGACATGTACATTGCGGTTATAGGAAACACGAATTACCGTAATAAAACTTGTACCTTGTGGCCTGGAGAGCTGGAGGTTATGTTTCAAAGCATTGAATGACAATACTATAAGAAATTGGTCTTAAACAAAAGAACTAAATGTGGCCCAAATATTATTCAGTAATTATCCTATTTCTCCTATATAGGAAAATAAGATAAATATAAATAAATATATCATTGGTTATAAGTTTGGAAAATAATCCGAAAATTTCCTTAATGGGAGGAAATACTATTAGGTATACATCTTATAAGGGTCCCCAACCTATCCTATATAATGTTTTTAGCGGGATAGGGATAGATAAGAAGACAAATAAAAAAAAAAAAAAAACTCTAAGATCGTTGATTAGAGACGATGGGAATCGAGGTATAGAATTTCTTCAATTACTTGAATAACTATGGCTAAAGGTATGTGCTTTATTTACTCTGTCGCTAGACATTATTCTATTTCTATAAAGCTTTGTTTCTTTCATGTGGTATCAAAGCCAACCTTTAGTTGTATTTTTTTTTGTATTAATAAAAACCAACTGATATCATCAAGAACAAAAAAATTCACCCAAGCAACAAGATCATTTAATATTATTCAAGATTGTTTACTAATATAAGAACATCCAGCCATCTTTTTAATGAAACAAAAACCATTTCTAGAAAAAAGGAAAACATATACTAAACGCAACTAGCCCAGAATTAGGAGACCAACACTTATTCAAGATCATCAGATCTATATGCCAAGACAAAAACTCTTAAGAAACTAAAAATCTATAGATCCGTTAAAGATGGTCACTCTTGTCTTACTTCTTTGAAGAAAAAAAAAATTTGCATTTCCTCTCTGACTTGGTCTTTTGCTAATCATAAGACTTCATCGGTCCGAAAGGCTCATAGTGGTGTTCCTATACAGTTTTCTTTGATGTGCACTTTTTGGAAGTTAAATAAAAGACCTAAATGAGGCCCACATATTATTTAGTAATATCCTAATTTCCCCATATAAGTAAACCTGAGAAATAGAAATGAAGGTATGGTTAGTTATGATTCTGGCAAATAATCCGAAAGTTACCTTGATGGAAGGAAACTCTATTAGGTTTCCATCTAATATGGTCCTATATAATTCTTTTAATAGAATGGCATAGATTAGAAGATAATTATATAAAATAACTTTAAGATTGATAAATAAGGATTATGGAAATCAAAGTACAGAATATCTTCCATTACTTGAACAACCATGACTAACAGTTCGCGCTTAATTTATTGTGCCGTGAGACATTATTCTGTATAAAGTTATTTTTTTCATTGGCATTAGATCTAACCTTTGATTTTTATTTTATTTTTTTTAATAAAAACCAACACATATCATTTAAGAACCAGACAAATTTCACCCAAGCAACAAGATCTTTCAATATCATTCAAGATTATTTACTAACATAAGAACATCCAACCATCTTCCTAATGAAACCAAAGCCATTTCCAGCAAAAAGGAAAAAAGATACTAATCAGAACTAGCCCTAAATCAGGAGATCAACAAGTTTATTCAAGATCATCATATCTATCCAAGACAAAATTTCTTAAGAAACTAAATATCTTTAGATCTGTTAAAGACCACCACTCACGTTTAATTCTTTAACAAACGTTTGCATTTCTTCTCTGACCCAGTCTTCTAATAATCACAAGAATTCATGAGTCCAAAAGGCTCGTAGCAGTGTTCACATGTAGTTTTCTTTGATGTGCGCTTTTTGGAAGTTGAAGCGTGCACATTAGAGAGCCGGAGGTTGTGGTCTAGAGTATTGGATGACAATACCATAGGAAATTGGTTTTAAATAAAAAACCTTACTGTGGCCCACACATTATTCAGTAATTATCCTAATTTCTCCCGTATAAGTAAATCAGATAAATATTAATGAAGACATGACTGGTTATGATTTTGGCGATGTTTACTTGATGGGAGGAAAGACTATTAGGTATCTGTCTTATAAGGATCCCAATCTAGCCTTTTATAATGCTTTCAAAGGTGATAGACATAGATTATAGGATACTTATATAAAACAACTCAAAGATTGTTCATTAGAGACGATGAAAAATCGAGGTATAGAATTCTTCAATTACTTGAACAACTAGGCTGAAGATATGCACTTTATTTATTCGGTTCCGAAACATTATTTTATGTGTATAAAGTTTTGTTTCTTTCATTTGGTATCAGAGCACACCTTTATTATTTTTTTTTTTGTTAGTAAAAGCAAGCAAACACCATTCAAGAACCAAAGAAAATTAAGCCAATCAACAAGATGTTTTAATATCATTCAAGATTGTTTATGAACATAAGAATATCCAACCATCTTTTTAATGAAACCAAATCTGTTTCAACAAAAGGAAAACAAATACTAATCGCAACTAGCATTTAATCAGGAAACCAACAAGTTTATTCAAGATCATTAGATCTATACGCCAAGACAAACTCTTAAGAAACTAAAAATCATTAGATCCATTATAGACCATCACTCATGTCTTAAGTTTTTGAAAAATGTTTGCGTTTCTTCCCTGAGTTAGTCTTCTGATGATCACAAGACTTCTTTGGTCCCAAAGGCTCGTAGTAGTGTTCACATGCAGTTTTCTTTGATGTGCATTTTTTGGAAGTTGAAGAGTGCGCCATTGGAGAGCCGGAGGTTGTGGTTCGAAGCATTGGATTATAGTACTGTAATAAATTGGTCTTAAATAAAAGACCTAAATGAGGCCCACATATTATTTTAGTAATTATAATCCAGAAGTTTCCTTAATAGAAGGAAACACTATTAGTTACCCGTCTTACGAGGGTTCGTAACTTAACCTATATAATGTTTTTAACGGTGATAGGCATGGATTAGAAGATACTTATATAAGAAAATCCTAAGATTGTTTATTAGAGTCGATGGAAGTCGAGGTATACAATTTCTTTAATTACTTGAGCAACTGTGGCTAAAGGTGTGCATTTTTTTTATAAAAATTAGCATAGCTCTAAATTTTTATTAATGAGAGCAAAGAACAAAGGGCCTGAACAGAGCTTACCCTATGAGGATTTACAAGAGAAAAGAGAAATTGAGCTAAAGAAATAATTTTGCCGTAGCTTTGGCTGATTGTCTGGTGAAGACAATATACTCAACTTGTAATTGTTTTTTCTTATTCTTCTGTATCCTTACGGAAAGAAATTGTTCTAAGAAGCAAAATCACTAGAATCCACAAAAAGATCTGAGATTGAAATGCCAGACTCACGAGGATCTATCTCCGGGACTACATCAACTGGTTTTGGAACAGAAGCTACTGGATGCTTGTTTGCAAATGGAGTTGCCTTGTCGGGGAGATTACGAATTAGTTCCATGATTTGCATAGTATCCTCATCATGGGATGAAGAATGAGGGGTACTCAATTCTAAATTAGAGTTAGAAACCTCATGATCGTTAGAAGAATTACACCAACATTTGCAACGTTGTTATTAACCTTAAAAAATGGATGGCAAAGTACCCGATACCGGAAGAGGTGCAACTGTAGATTCCCCACCCTCTACAGGCTGAGCATTCCCAAGCACCGCAAGGCTTGCATCAGAAGCAGATGTTGCTTGCATTTGGGGGCTGCTTATAATACCCACTAAGGCAGCAAGAGCTGCAAATTTTTCCTCCAAAACAGATTGATCTGGGTGTTCACTCGAGAAGCATTGTCTCTGCCAATAGTTTCCGAGAAGGTGAAGCAAAACCTGCCATTGCAAGAAGAGATGCAGCTGCAGAAACCTTAAAAAAACTGGAGCACGCCTAGTTCTGTTGTTGTTGCGATTTAGGTTGCAGATCAGAGTGGTATTGCTACAGCCCAGGTTGCTGCTTCTCTATTGCTTGGAGAATTGTTGAGGATACTTGGAGGCACCTGTTGGCTGCCACGTAAACCCCTTGCCATCTTGAAGATTCCCTGAATCAACTTGCCCCAGCCTAGAAGGCGCTGTTGCAGTGGATGGTTTCTGAATGATGAAACTGTCAACAATTGGAAGATGACCACTACTAGAGCTTGTCCGTTTATGGGTCTGCTGTGGGTGACCAAGGTGAAAGCAAGTAGTACAATATGGTGGCGAATCCTCATACATCACAGGCCGCCAAAATCCTCTCCTGGAGGGTGTTCCAAACTAAACTCGGGCAGGCAAGGTTTTTAACAAAATCTATTTTGATACACACCCATGCTATACTAGACCTATTCAAATTAGAAATGGGCTCATCAATCTTCAATATTGCAAGCAATTGAGAAGAGAGAGCTTTTGTTGAAGAAGTAAATTGGTAGACCCTCAAAGCCAATCCAAGGCAAAACGAGAAAAGGCTCCGGTTAAGATGCGAATCAATAGACCACTTGAAAAATGCATGGGAAAACCTTGAAATTTCCATGTAGCTTTTTGAGCCATAATCGAATATAATCCTCTTTAAGATCAAGTCTAATAAGAACTTGTCGAGGGTCAAGCCAACCAACATTGAAGGATCCTGAAAAACCTTGGGGTGGATAAGGTTTTTGGCTAGTTAAAAACCTTTTAAAAAATTAAAAATAGAATCTCTGATTCTGTTTGAAGAAGAATTTAATAACTCTTTTTAATAAAATTCCTAACCAAACAAAATCTCTTTTATGAACAAGGATCAAACAATAAACATAAAGATAATGTGCAAAACACAAAAGAGAGAGACAAAGGATTTATAGTGGTTCACTCTCTCAATAGAGCTATATCCAGTATCTTGAGACTTAACTCAAAGATTTCACAAATTCACTAAACACAAGTTTTTACAAAGTACCACATTACCCTTTAATGATTTTGCACACAAACCTCAATTATCACAAAACAACATAAGATATCAAAATATCAAAGGATCACCCAAAGGGTTTTTCACAAAACTTTTGATCACAACTTAATATGAAAGAGTAGAGATGGAATAATATTACCAAAGAAGCTTGATAAGAAAATGATACAACTTTTGTACAATGCTTCTACAAGCTTACTTTCCTCCTTTGAAAAAATGATCAGTAAGTGCATCTCCAAGGAGTTTTTCTTTTTGTTTTAGTGTGATAAAAAAGATTGAAAATGTGCTCTTTAATGCTCTTAAAAATGTTCTTAAATGTTCTTCAACTGCTCCTTATTTATGGTTGATCAATATCCCTTTTACATGTGAAGGTAAAAAACTAGTTATTGTCAGCAACAACAGTCATTTTTTTTAGCGTAAAAGTAAAAACCAGACGACCAGTTTTAAAAAGTGGACGTCTGATTTTCTTGAAGAACAGAAAATCAGATGACCATTTTTCTAGAAGAGTAAAAATACGAAGACCGACTTTTTTCATACTTAGGAAATTTTCGGATGTCCCATTTAAAAATCGAATGACCGATTTTTTTGTGAGACCATAAAATTCGGACGTCCGATTTTCTAAGAGTAGAAAATCGGATGATCGGTTTCTAAACTTAGAAAAAAAATTGGACAACCGATTTTCCTATAAAACATAGATTTTCTTTTACTTTCAAAACATGTATTCTTGATGCAACTTTAAAGCATGTACACTTTTAAATCATCAAGGCTTTATCAACACTACTTAGTTTTTCAAAGATAATTTCTCAAAAAATATTTCTAAGGAGCTAACATAGTTGATCAAAATCAAAGAAATAAGTTAGAGAGTTTTACATGAATACCTTACAAGCAAAAATCAAAGAAATAAGTTAGAGAGTTTTACATGAATACCTTACAAGCTATCCCTAACCATTCTTCTTATCTTCAAGATTTTTAACTTGATCACTTCATCTTTATAAAATCTTGTAGTCTTGAGTAATCTTTTGTTTCCTTGTAGATTACCCTTGAGACTATTTTGTGCATCTTTTGTTCTTCTTATAAAACTATTTCTATTATCACAAAACACAAGTTAATCATAATCAAAACTTTACAAATATGCCCTTAGGGCTTACAAGCTCCCCCTTTTTTTATTATGATAAACAAAGATGCAAGATGATGATTATATAGAACAAAGAACATGATTAAGCCAAGAGAATGCTTCAAAAGATCAACATTAATTACTAAGCACATAAAAAAAATAAGAGAGAGAAAGAACTCCCCTTTTCATTTTGAAAGTAAGCCAAGGTTTGAAAATATTTTTAAGAGCTCCCCCTTAAGGTATGCTTCACAACACATATGGCACCAAAATATCATCAATAAAACTCAAGGCCATATAAGCAACAAGGCATAATGCATAAAACTTTATATAACTCAAGGCATGTTGCCAACACAAAGTGTAAAAACATCAAGGCAACACAACTGAAGTTATTAAGATAATATCAACAAAACAATATGCATCTCATACATACATATATATATATATATATCCCCTTAATGCATCAACATAATGCCACTAACATACCAAAATAAAGCATCACCAACATAATGACACTATCATAAAGCATCATAAAGCATCATCAACATAATGCCACTATCATAAAGCATCTTGTATTTTTTCTCCCCCTTTTGTCATAGATCAAAAAGTATAAGGACTATAAAGGATCATTGAAAAAGAAAAATGGAACTCTCATCATTAAGATCTCATCATGGTGTTCCAAACAAAGATGACAAAAGTTTCAAAAACAAGATTTTATGAGCAATATAAGTTCCAAAATAAGCAATAAGTCCAAAAATAGTCAATAACGAAAAGAAACAAAGGCTATGAAATGTAAGAAGTTAAATCATAAGAAATGAAACATAAACTAACTAGCTTGAAACTCCCTTTGGTCTTTCTTCATCACCTCATTTGTCTTCTTCTTTTCCTCTTGCTTCTAATCTTATTACCTTTTTTTGAATATCCAATATCTTTCCATCTAGGGCATCAAAACGGCCATTCATGGAGTCTTGCATTGAGACTTTAGGATGATTGACCTTCTTCAACTCTTTCTTGCCTCTTCTTTTGTCTTATTCTCTTCTAAAAGTCTCCGCTTCCGGTCCTTCTTCACTTTCCTCTTCATCCACGTTCATAGTTTCTTGCCCCTATTTTCTTCATCATCTTTATCCCTCTCATCATTATCATCTTGTTCTCTTCTTACTAACATACCTTCCTCATTTCTTGAGAATGCCATCCTTTTAAAGGTATGTTTGTTATAGATTTTTCCAACACTAATATGATCCCTAACTCCAACCAAATTCAGCACAAAGTATTGAAAGAATTTACTAAGGAAGCAACTATATGTCAAACATTTTGTAGAAGAAGACTGAGTGGCTAGCATGTGTTCAATGGCCATATATCCAAAATTCATTCTTTTATGCTCATGTAATGCTAGCATAACAAAAGAGTGCATGTTTGTAATGGAAGACTTGTGACCAACATTGGGAATAATTATATTTGAAATCAAATGGTGTAATAATCTTCCGTATGCATCAAGTTTATTAACATTTCTGTCATCATGCCTCTTTAGAACCTTTCCTTTAGTGAACAATTCTTCAAATCTTTTCTCACTGTATAAGTTGGGATCAAAACATTTTTTGTTTTTGGTAGAGAATCTAATACCATTTTCAGGTGTTACTAAGATGGTGTTTAGCATTCTATCATCAAAGGAAGTATCTCTACCACCCATCCTAGAGGTAATCCATTGATAAGTAATATTTCCTTGCTTTTGAACTCTTCCTTTATGTAAATTAGCATAGAATTCATATATCATTTCAAGATAATAGAATTCATTAACTGTAAGCAAGAGTCCCTAACCAATATCTTCCAAAAGATTAGGGATAATCTCTATACCTTCCATGTCAAATAGATCAACTCTGTGACCTGGAGCATTCATTCTCCTCTTCATTGTCCATTCTTCAAAGTTAGTAGTAGTTTTTTTGACAGAGATGAACCTTTCTGGTAGCCTCACTTTAGTTTTCACTCTTTTGCCTTTTCCTTTTCCAGTCCTTCCATCTCTACTACTTCCTCCTTCTTCATATTATTCGTTCTCGTTCTTTTATAGAAACCTCTGTCACTTAGAGAGAGAGAGAGAGAGAGAGAGAGAATTCTGGTGATTGATGATTATTTGTATTCGTTTGAGGCTATTGCAATTCAAGGTAAGTGGAGAATGAACCCTAAATTTGTAATTATTTATGAATCATGAATATATATGTCTAAATATGTTTTTAATTGATTATAAAATCAGATTAAACAAGGGAGATTTATTTTTGTATAGAAATTGATCTCGAATTCCTAGAAAAAAATTGATATTGTGTCTCTGGAATGTTTTGGCATCAAGTTTATAGTTATCTTTGGGTAATTTTAGGAGAAACATGTTCCACCTTATGTTTGAACTCCTTAGACAAGGAAAAAAGTCCCACTATATTTATTTGACTTACCTGGCTGGATAAATAAGCAGGCTTTATATCAAGTTCTGTCCTTATTATTATTACCCATTTGTATTGTCTGTAGCTAGTGTTTAATATTGTTTTGTTTTGAAGAATTTGAATGTTTGGAGAATTGTTTATGTTTAATGCTTAAAAATAGTTTATATGTGTTCTTGGTATTTATGTTGAAGACTGAAGTGAATTATTACAATTTACAATGTTTTTTTTATGATTGTTAGAAGTCTTCTAAAAAATATGAAATAAATATTTTTGATGTAGTTTGTACTTGAAGTACCAAGTCTTGGCACTGTGTAAAGCTCTCATGTTCTCTTGGTCATTCCATATCAGTAAGATCATGTTTTAGATACTAATTGTTTGGGGAAAAATCTTTTTCTTTCATCCTTTACAAAAGCTTTTGGACTTTGTGATTCGATCTCAATATTTTTTACAGACCATTTTCAACATTGAGATTTTATTATAAATTACAGTTTTGACACACAATCATCTTAGGCCATATTTTGTATTTATAATGCTCGCTGAGTAAAATTGTTTTACAAACTCATGTTCAATCCCAAAATTTAGAGTTGGTTCTTTGCTTACTTAGTAGTTGTACTAACTCACTTATATATTTTCAGTTCAAGTTCACCCCAAGTGCAAGAACGAGTTTGGAGAGATTTGACTTGGAGATTACAGGAAAATAGGGGGTGAAGCCTTTTTAGATAAAATTGTGTTTATCTTGCTAAATGTTTGATTAGACAAAATTTTATTCATTGTTCACTAACTTTTTGTTTCTATATTTTATAAATTGCCTTTGAAATTCTTTTAAAATTGTATTATATGAAACTACATTTTTACCCTTTAAAGTTTTGAGTCTTGTGTCCTTATGGGTACGTTGTGTTCATCTCAGGTTGGGCAAGCACGGATCCTGAGTGTGACATTTAGTGATATTAGAGCTTAGGTTAGGATTTTTTTAAAAAACTACACTTAAGTGGGCTTGAGTAAGAACTACGTGTGTGGTATGGATTAAGTTTATTAGTATAGTTTCTACCTAATATTTGACATATTTAGTATAAGATGATACAAAAAAGAGAAATAGATGATGCGTTTTTCTATGATCAGAGTGGCGCAGTTTTGACCCCCCCCCCCCATTTGCATTGTCTGTAGCTCAGTGTTAAGTATTGGTTTGTTTTGCCCGCATAGGTGTAGCTCAGTTGGTTATGGGGCTGCAGAGTTAGTACCAAGGTCCAAGGTTCAAATGTTGGTAGCGGCAGTGTGGGAATTTCAACCTCTCCAGTGTGTGGGTGGTTCCTTGTGCGCACCATTGCCTGGCCTTCGGTCTGTAGAACCACTGAGTCACCATGATTTACATCTTCCACTTGGGCGTTGCGCAATCTAGTAGAGGTCCTGTGGGCGAGGGATTCGCCTTTTGGTACCAAGTATTGGTTTGTTTTGAAGAATTCGAATATTTGGAGAATTGGTTATGTTTAATGCTTAAAAGTAGTTTATATGTGTTCTTGGTATTTATGGTGAAGATTGAAGTGAATTATTACAATTGACAATGTTTTTTATGATTGTTTAGAAGCCTTTTGAAAAACAAAAAGGAAATAAACATTTTTTATGTAGTTTGTACTTGAAGTACTGAGCCTTGGCACTGTAAGGCTCTCATTTTCTCTTCTGGTCATTCTATATAAGTAAGATAATGTTTTAGACAATAATTTTTTGGGAAAAAATCTTTTTCTTTTGTCCTTTACAAAAGCTTTTGGACTTTGTGATTTGATCTCAAAATTTTCTATAAACTGTTTTCAAGATTGAGATTTTATATGAAATTAAAGTTTTGACACATAATCATCTTAGGTCATATTTTGTGTTAATAATGCTTGGTGAATAAATTTTTTTTACAAATGCCTGTTCAATCCTAGAATTTAGAGTTGGTACTCTGTTTACTGAGTAGTTGTACTCAGTCCCTTATATCTTTTAGTTTAGGTTAACCCCAAATGTGAGAACAACTTTGGAGAAGTTCGACTTTGGGATATTAGTGAAGCCTTTTTTTTTTCCTGATAAGTTAGTGAAGCCTTTTTAAATAAAATTATTTTTATCTCGCTAAATGTTTAACTAGAAAAAATTTTATTTATTTTTAGTACCTTTGTGTTTCTATATTTTATAAATTTCCTTTGAAATTCTTTTTATATTGTTTTATATGAAACTACATTTTTACGTTTTTAGAGTTTTGAGCCTTAGTATCCTTGCGGGCACGGTATGTGTGTCTTGTGTTTGGACAAGCCCATATCCGAGGCGTGACAAAGAATAAATGCATCTTTTTCCAAAAAAATGAACATATGCATAATATAAATACAAATTATACTCAAACAAGAAACAAATTTCTATTTTTGAGCAGCATCGGTAGCTTACTCTTGAGGTTCTTGAGATACCCATATTTCTTATAAAGGTTCGACAAATCTGAGGTGTCTATTTTCTAGTAGTGGTGGTTTCTGAAGAGACATAGAATATGAAGAATAAAAGGGACCAATGGTGGAGGTGGATATAGAGATGGCAGTGGAGGTGCAGGGGATGTAGCAAAGAGGGAAGACAAAGAGGAGGAAAGAAGTACATGGAGTTCTTTGTTCGTTAAATGGCTGTGATGTTGGTTAGGGAGGGTTTTTTCCATTTTGTGTTGTGGGTGGGTTTTCCGGAGAACGGCGCTAAGGAGGGAGTCGTTCTTTTGAAAAGGGTGAAATGAGAGTAAAACAAAAACCCTAGTAGATATTTTAGGTTTTTATTTGCTAAGATACCCTTACAATATCTTAGTTCTTATTGAGAGACCCATAAAAACTTATAGCATTTCAATCCCCTTATTTCGGTTTTCGGTTCATTGAGAATCTCCCAAACTGAAAACTAAACCGAATTATTATTTGGAGATCTCAAACCGAACCAAACAATTTTTTTAAAAAAAACCGAACCAAAAACTGAAATTTTGATAAGATAGGTGCTATATTTTTCTTTTCTGCAAATAATGCATACCCCAAAATGTAATATGTTGATGGCTATAGCTCTGTGCTTGATCAACCAAGAAAATGGTAGGAGTTGAATTTCTCTTCCCTAAACTCTATTCTCATATAGAAGCTCAAAGAAATATCTCTGTGGTGAAGGATGAAATCACACACCTTTATGAGGAGTATGTTGCTGAAGAAGCTAAGAAAAGAATTTTTCATTCATCACATTCTGAGAGCTTTGGTTCTTCAAACACTAATGAGAGCCAGCAAAGTTCTGCATATAATTGGGATTATTTTGACGCATATTGTGCAGAAACTGAGACTTCAGAGCCTAAAAAATCAGAATTGGCAGATTATCTAGAAGGTTCATCCCAAGAATAATGAGATTCCTAAAGATTTTTCTTATTTGGATTGGTGGAAGAGGAATAGGATGCATTACCCAATATTATCAAGAATGACACCTGATATTTTAGCCATTTCTGTGAGTACATTGGCTTTTGAAGCAACATTTAGTGCTAGTTTGAGAGTAATTAATGCTCATTGTTCGTCACTCTTCCTGGATACAGTGCAAACCTTACTTTGTGGAGGAGATTCGCTTCGACATTTGCATGGGTGAGAAAAAGATGAAAGTAAGTTGAATTTCATTTTGGTATATACATTATTTTATTAAAATAAATTTAATTACTTATTATATTTTGTTTTCTTTTTGCAAAAAAAGAAAACATACCAAGAAATTTATAATCAAGTATCTAATTCTACCTCGTGAAAGTAGTTAACTTGTATTACTTGTTAACTTTAAAAATTTTTAATATGTATTTCTTGTGTGATTTTTGTGGGTAATAGTTAAATGATTTATCATTTGAAATAATTATGTGTAGGTGAAGGAAGTGATTCAAGTGATTGATCGTCAAATTGATCAATGTGAACGGAGATTATCAGTTCGTTGTTTGATAAACTAACAATTATTTCAAGATACCACAGTTTAACAAACTAATGCTGCTTTTGGTTTTTTGTTAGCTTAGTTGGTCTCAATATGATATCTTGGGTATTAGAAATACTTTTATGATATTATTATGGATTTGATTTCAGATTGGTGCTTTAGGTGTTTTGTTAGTGGAACTGTTCTTGGAATTATGATGATATCATGAACATTACTTTTTATTTTGGTGAAATTTGAAAGCTTTTATGACATATTTGAACTATGAACCATCCTATTCTATAGGATGCTTTTGTGTGATCTATAAAACAGAAATCATGCTTATGTAATAGTTTAGAAACTGAAAATCATGCTTTTTGAGTTATAAATTGAATCTATGCAGCTGGTAAATTATTTGAAAGGTTCATAGACAAGCTTGGTTGGTTTGATCCAGTGGCAGAACCAGGAAAGAAAACTTGCAGGGGCTAAACTACATTAAAAAATTTTCCAGAATTTCGTCTATAAAATATATGCATTACAAGTACAAAAACATTCAAACAATTCCAAATTTACAAATAAAATAACAAAAAAATAGGTAATCGCCCATTACCAATGAGGAGTGATCACCCATCACTCACAAAGAATGATTACCCATCACTCACAAAGAATGATTACCCATCACTCATGGGATAAGCATTACAATTCTAAATTTACAAATAACATAGCAAAAAATAGGTAATCGCCCATTACCAATAAGGACTGATCAGCCATCACTCACGAGGAATGATTACCCATCACTCACGAGATAAATACCTCTATCAAAGCTGAGAATCTTGATCAGAATCTTTAGATAACCGATGAGCACGATCAAAAGACGAAATCCAATATGAGTTGCAATTAATTTAGAACGATTAGAAGATTAATATAAAAATAAATAACATTCATACAAATACATTTACAATGAAAAAGAAATCACTATTGAAAAATTATCTAAAATAGAGTTTTACATGTGAAGACTGAAGGAAATGATTAAGATGACAATTTTATTCTTCGAGTTTGCATCAATGGGTTTACACAATTCTGAATCACCAATAATCTCACAATCTGAAATCTCTACCCCTACTCGAGGCCTTTTAGACGATGTTTCTTCAACCGGTTTAGAACCCTTCTTCCACTTTTCAAAATATTTATCCATATTAAAACCCTATATATAAATATTCAAACATTTTAAATTAAATTCAACACATTTCACTGTTGACACTAATCATTAATTAGAAGTTAGAATATAAATTAAATGAGAAATCATAATTTTACAAAAAAAAAAAAAAACCCCTAGAAACAACCAAAACAGCTGGAACATCATAAGCTATACAATTACAGCAGTCAGCAGATGCAAGAATTCCATTTCAAGATTAATTTCAAAGCTTAGGGTGCAGCTGGTGCTTACCTTTTCTTCAAATAGAATAGAACCAGAAAGCAGCGTACGCAGCAGCAGCCAGTGCTGCAAAGAAGCAGAAGAGAGGAAGAGAGCATCAGCAGAGAAGCAGAGAAGCAGAAGAGCACCGAGCCGCGCGGCCACCGGTGCCAGGAAACACGCACAGCAACAGCAAGTAGCAAGAAGGAGCAACAGCAGATGTAGAGTAGCAAGAAGGAGCAGCAAACGCGTAGAGCAGAGGAGCACCGGTCGCCGTCGCGCCGAGAAGAGAAGCGGAAGGGAGAGCCGGAGAGGGAGGGTAGTTCGAGGGAGTGAGTGTCGGCAGAAGGAAGGAAGAAGGAGAGGGCAATTTTCTTTCTGGTGCGCGGTGCCGTGCGAGAGAACGGCTATATATTTTTTTTTAACCCTAAACCCAGTCCAGAAGTTGTGGGGCTGTATTGAAAAAAATAAAATTGGAGGGGCTTGAACGTAAAAACAACAAAAATGGAAAAGTTTTTTTTTTCCCGGAAGGGCTCGAGTCTACCCGAGCCCCTGAGTAGTTCCGCCCATGGTTTGATCCAAATCTAGCTAAACATTTCTTGATTCCTAAAAAGAAGAACTAGGCTTCATTTTTATTTGAGTTATGCCAATATGATAGTATACTAACTTTGTATTTTGCACTAGGTTTGAGATTTTGTTATTTTTTTATCTTTGATGTATGACATATTGTGAACTGAAGTGTTGATTCTGGGTACTGGAATTTTGGTATTGGCTTTGAAGTGAATTTGTAAATTTAGAAATTGTTAGTTTCAATTTTAATTACTTTTAATTGAAAATAAAATTGAACTCGAGCTTGATCTCATACAAACACGAGCTGCGGAACTGAGCTTAACTCATTATAAAGAGTTACACTCTAGCTCAAGCCAAAATCAGTGGTCTTGCTTGAGCTCAAGTTCGACCTCCTTAAAAAATTTTTGAGCCAAGCTCGAGCTAGTGTAAGTTCGAGCTCGACTCGGCTCTTTTACACCCGTAGCCTGGACTTTATTCAAGACAAAGCCTGAGCCCAAGTATTCCTTAAGGTGGCCAAAACACTAAGGATATTTACCTTAGGATGGTTGGCCACCCTCCTTCTCCCAATTAAGGAATGAGTTGTCTTCTAATTGTGATGGAATTATTTTTAAGAAGTATCCTATTCAATTAGGATTAATACTCCAAGTCAAGATTCTTCAAGATCACATAGAAGATCTAATTTCCTAATCTTCTAAATGTGATGGAACTCTTTTTAAGAGTATCTTATTTAATTATGGTTAATGTTTTATTAGAGATTCTACAAGATCACATAGGAGATTTAATTTCCTATTTTTGCAAGACTTCCTAATTCACTTTAGGAAAGGAATTAGTCTTGCAGTCCAATTACCTAGTAGCCGAAATGATTAGGCAATTATGCATTAGGATTTTCGGCCAAGAGAGCAACACAATTGCTCAAGCAATTTCGACCAACTCTCTCCCTCCATCTCTTGGAGAATTCTCCTTTTCTTTTCATTCTTTCTCTTAAAGAATAATTCCCTAAAGTTCTCACTAAGAACTTTTTAGAGGTTAGAGGATACTTAGAAAGACTAATTGTTTTGTGGTAAGTTTATGAGAAGAAGTAGACATTTACAAGGGCTTGAACTGGAATTAAACAAAGGTATTCAAAAAGAAAAAGAGGAGCAAGTCCACAACCATTCATTCTGCCACTGCAGATAAGGGAATAATTTAAAAACCTTTAATGGTAACTCTATCTATCCATCTCGTTACTTTCGCTTCCGAATACGGCGCTAAGGTACTGATTCCTTCACTTCGTGCATATTTCGAATAATGAAGACAATATGAGTTTAGGGATGCCAAGTTCTAGTGATGTTGAAATTCAAAGTACATTGCAGTCTTTTAGAAATTTTCTTTAGATGTTGGGTTTTTTTTTTTTTTTTTGATAATTTCAAGTATTATACATTTTTTTGTTAATGGTCCATAGATAGGTCAATGTCACTATGTTAAGTTGATCTTCCAAAGAATATTTATTCATGTTCCATGATTTTTACGATCGTAGAAGAATCAAGAGAAAAGTTATTTACATTCGCGGCTTTTGGAATGAGCCGCTTAATCAAGTTCTAGTTTAGGTTTAGGGAGCTGTTTAAATTCCATAGAAATTAATTCTCAAGTTCTATGGATTATGTGTTATTGTTCTTTATTATGGTGAAGTTAATGTTTTTGTGTTAGTGTTCCCTTGAAATATTATGCACTTTCCATAAGGTATGTGTTAGTATTCCATATGAATGTTATTAACGTTCTGTAATTGAGTTCCATGGAAATAACATATATGTTCCATTCGTTTCGGGTTAATGTTATATAAAAAAAATTGATTTTATGTTCCATCTGTGGGTTCCTTCATTTGAAATTCCTTTTTTTTTTTTATTCTATTGTTTCTAGAAATGCAAATAAAATTTCATTTTTTTTTAAAGTAAATAAAATACATTCAAAAGGAAAAATAGGTACTACTTTGAAAATTAAAAAAAAAAGGCACTAGAAAGACCATTATCAGGAAACCTCCCCGAATGGTAACAAAAATCCTATTCTATGTCCCTTCATCTTTACCTTCTTCTTCATTTTTCTCCTCCCATTGCAATAGTGCCAGACTGTACAGCTTTTTGAAGTGGGGAAAAACCGCCTCCAAAGAACTACCACAGGTTTTCCACCAGGAAGTGGTGGGTTAAAGTCATGAACTTTCCATTCTTAATATGTGCAATTTGAAAGTTGTAATAGATGTCATCCTCCACCCCCATTCCATCTCCTAGAAGCGATAGATAAGCTTTGCAAAGAGGGCGAAACACAAAAAACCTAATACTTTTCCTCTAAAGAAGGATATCATATAATGTAATGCATAAAGACATGCGACCATTGTGGTTGTGGAGGAAACTGATGCTTAGCTCCCCTTTCCCAACCATATAATTCAATACTAGTTATTGGACTTTGAAAGGCGTCTTAAGCAAATAATCATCCATGGAGGAAATGAAATGAAATGTTCTAAGAAGTGAAGAAATAAGTAGAAAGAGAGGGAGAGTCTGAAGAAAATTTTAAGATGTTTAGCAAAAGTAGTATATTAATTCAAAGGGAAACACCCTTCAAATAGATGAAAAGGTGAGCCTTCAGTTGGTGACATGCCTATTTTAGTCATAGTTTTGTATATTAATCATTTCAATTTTTGAAGTATTTAGTGTATAAAATGAATAATTTACCCACATTCTCTTCTCTTATTGATTTAGGTACATCCCAAAGTAGTACTTTCCAACGTTCAATTGAATTAGCTTAAAGTTCTAGGGGAGTCCACCATTTAAACATTCTCTTAAAACTTGTTTTAAAACTCACTTGACTTGTTTCTTAGCTCTTTTCTTAGTTTTACAGCTTTTACTTTAGTTATTAAATCCCGTTAAAACTGTTTTTATTGATTAAACAGTAGATACTTAGTAAGTACTAGTGCTTGTTAGATTGACATCTAGGAACTTTTTAGCTATACTCTATCAATAGATACACTTGCCTAGAGTTCTAGTAACCACCACAACTGTTGGTCACTATTAAATCAAATCAATTGCCATGGAATTCCAACAGACAGCTAATAATAATTACATTAATTAACCACAACAACTAAAAAGTCATGCCCCAAGAGTGTTGTGGTTGTTACTTTTATTTATATACTGTCCCATAGATAGTATGTTAATATTATGATAATCATAAGTATAAAAATGACTTTTTTATGATGAACTTGTCATTTTCAAATGATTATTTTAGTCATATTTCATCACATAAAATATAATTTGTTGAAATAAGTAGCTTGAGAAATTTTCATGGTATAAGGAGTTGAAATGAAAGTTTATAGGTAACTTGAGAAAAGCATAAATTGTTGATGGGATTTATAGTATTTGCTCAACTATTTATGACAAATTATACACAACGTGAATGGTTTCAGTAAATTTTACGTGAAGGAATTGGTATCTCGGCAGCACATGCGGAAGCAAAAGAAACAAGATAGATAGAAAGAGTTACTGTTAAGGTTTTCAAACTTTCCCTTTACTTTGCGGTGGCAGAATCGATAGTGGCGGAACTTGCACCTCTTCTTTTCCTTGATGAACTTTATTTAGCTCCGGTTCAAGTGCTTGCAAATGTCGGCCTCTTCTCATAAACTTACAATAGAATAATTAGCCTTCCTAGGTATTCTCTAACCTCTGAAAAATGTTTGGTAAGAACTTAGGGAATTATTTTGAGAGAAAAGATGAAAAGAAGAAGAGAGTTCTCCAAGAATTGGAGAGAGAGTTTGGCCAAAATTTTCAAGAGCATTAGGATTCAAATTTTCAGCCATATGGTTATACAAATGTAAGACTAATTCCTTTCTGAAAGTGAATTAGGAAGTCTTGAAAAACTAGGAAATTAAATTTCCTATGTGATCTTGGAGAATCTCTAACGGAAGCATTGATCCTAATTGAACAGGATACTTTCTAAAAAGAATTCCATCATATACGGATGCAGTGACCGACCTCTAATAAGGTTCGAATGGCCTCGAGCTCCTCCAACCACCGATCCGATCAGGTACTGGTGGTGATGATGGGAAGGGCTTTCAGCCCCTTTGAAAAATTTTCAATTCTTTATATATGTAGCGTAAAGATCTTATATTCCTCTTCTCTTCTTCCTCAAGCCCAGTCCTCTCTCTCTCGGCTATTTGTATTCATTTCCAGCAGTTGGACGCGAAGCAAGAAGAAAGAAAAGAACAATAGTCCACAATATTTTTTAATCCCAAAGCAAAATTACGTTTTCCTTTGGGGGGCTAAAAAATTTGAGTAATTGAATCAATTAGGTTAGAGAGAGCATTTGCAAAATCCCAAAAATTTGAATGACCTCTACTGCTAAGTGCCTATACTCTGCCTTCTTGCTCTCTTTCTCCGCCACCGTCGCTTCGGTCGACTTCGCCGACCCCCACGCCGCTCAGTCTTCTCCGCTCCTCCTCAGACCTCCGCGACCGTGGCTGCATAGTCTATAGCAGAAAGTAAGTTGTAAGTTTGCCCTTTTTTTGTGAAATTATGATTTTTTTATTTCATTTGAAATTCGAGTTTTTCTATTTGATAATTCATATGATTTCTATTATAGATAAATTCAATGTATTTTTTTGGACACTATAGGTTGGTTTCAACTTTGAAGAATTAAATTTTTGGAGATTTGATTTTTCAAAAATTTTAAACTTGAAAAACCCTTCTTCTTGAGGCATTTTATATAATTATATGATATATTAATTGATATAAATATTAGATTAGACTATGAATTTATTAATTAATTTATTATTTTTTGGAAGAAGTTAGACTGTTTTTTCTTTTTTAAGAAGTTATGTAATATGTTAGATAACTTAGTTTACATAACTTAGTTTAGTGTTCAGATATGAAAAGTTGAATATTAAAATTGTCGTGTTAATCATTCCCTTTAGATGTAAGACTCTATTTGATATGATTAATCTTCAATAGAGTTCGTATTTCATATTTCACAAATTTCATGATTACAAATTTAAATTCTTAAAGTATTTATATCATTGTTATTTGGTTTTATATTAATCTTCTGATGATTGATTCCTAACGGCCGTTGCATTCATATCTTTGGCTTTGATAGAGGAATTTGTCGCGTGAGTGATGGGTGATCACTCGTTGTTGGTAATAGAAGATTACCTTTTTTTTTTTTTGCGCAATTTGTTTACAAATATTTTTATCAGTTAAAAATGAAGAGTTACAGAGGGGTAGCGGAAGACAAAAGAGGGCATTATAAAGGATAAAAATAAAGGATCTTATACCTTTGGAGTGTGTTTTTAAATGATTGTTGTTCAGAAATCGCGTAGTCGCTTGTTTCTCTTCCATTGGTCGATTTTTTCGTCCTTTTGATTGTTTTTTTCCAACCATCTTCCTACTCAATATGATGCGAACTGGTTAGACATGCAAGAACATCAAGGAGTTATGACAAGAGCCAAGGCAAAACAACTAAAGAGTCACAAGGATCAAATTGAGCAAGAGAAGTTTTAATGCTTAAATTTTGATGTCCAAGACCTTAGCGGGCTTAAATTTTAATGTCCAAGACTTTATGGGGTGACATCCTAAAGTTTTGAATAAGTTATAAATTGAAAATTCACCTTGGTAAATGGTTGGAAGCCCTTTTGCCCAAGCTAGAAAATTGCGTCATATTTTTGGCAATGTGTTGACTAGTGCTCTAGAATAGTCCAAATGAACTTAAAACACCTCTATTGTCTTATCAAGTGTATGTATAGGTTATATCTATCCTTTGGGCTGAAAATATGAGAGGGAAAAATTCCTATTTTCTCTCTCAAATCTCTATAAATATGTAGTCTTCTATTTTGAAGAAGCTAATCAAGAAATTTTTCAAGATAAAGGTTCTTCTCTTATTGTTTTTAGCTTAGTTTTTCTATCTTCTTCAAGGGTGAACTTCCTTGAACCAAAAATCACTTTGAAGACTTGTTGAAAATTCAAGAGCTTCAAGGTTGATCATCAAAATTCCTTCCCACTTAGTGGCAGAACTAGGAAAGAAAAACTGGAGGGGCTAAACTACATTAAAAATTTTTCCAAAATTTCGTCTATAAAATATATGCATTCCAAGTACAAAAACATTCAAACAATTCCAAATTTACAAATAAAATAACAAAAAAATAGGTAATCGCCTATTACCAATGATGAGTGATCACCCATCACTCATGAGGAATGATCACCCATCACTCACGGGATAAGCATTATAATTCTAAATTTACAAATAACATAACAAAAAATAGGTAATCGTCCATTACCAATGAGGAATGATCACCCATCACTCACGAGATAAATACCTTTATCAAAGCTGAGAATCTTGATCAGAATCTTTAGATAACCGATGAGCACGATCAGAAGACGAAATCCAATATGAGCTGCAATTAATTTAGAACGATTAGAAGATTAATATAAAAATAAATAACATTCATACAAATACGTTTACAATGAAAAGGAAATCACTATTGAAAAATTATCTAAAATAGAGTTTTACATGTGAAGACTGAAGGAAATGATTAAGATGGCAATTTTATTCTTCAAGTTTGCGTCAGTGGGTTTACGCAATCCTGGATCACCAATAATCTCACAATCCGAAAACTCTACCCCAACTCGAGGCCTTTTAGACGATGTTTCTTCAACCGGTTTAGAACTCTTCTTCCACTTTTCAAAATATTTGTCTATATTAAAACCCTGTATAATAAATATTATAACATTTTAAATTAAATTCAACACATTTAACTATTGACATTAATCATTAACTAGAAGTTAGAACATAAATTAAATGAGCAATCATAATTTTACCACAAAAAAAACCCTAGAAACAACCAAAACAGCTGGAACATCACAAGCTATACAATTACATCAGTTAGCAGATGAAAGAATTCCATTTCAAGACTAATTTCAAAGTGCAGCTGGTGCTTACCTTTTCTTCAAATAGAAGAGAAGCAGAAAGCAGCATCTAGTGGCGCAGAGAAGCAGAGGAGAGGAACAGAGCAGCAGCAGAGAAGCAGCAGAAGAGCACCGATCCGCGCAGCTGCCGGTCACCGAGAAGCAGTGTGGCCAAGAAACTCGCACTGCAACAGCAGGTAGCAAGAAGGAGCAAAGCAGATACAGAGCAGCAAGAAGGAGCAGCAAACGCGCAGAGCAGAGGAGCACCGGTCGTCGTCGCGCCGAGAAGAGAAGAGGAAAGAGAGCCGGAGAGGGAGGGTAGTTCGAGAGAGTGAGTGTTGGACGGAAGGAAGGAAGAAGGAGAGGGCAATTTTCTTTTTGGTGCGCGGCACAGCGCGAGAGAAGGGCTATATTTTTTTTTTTTAACGCTAAATCCAGTCCAGAAGTTGTTGGGCTATATTGAAAAGAAAATTGGAGGGGCTTGAATGTAAAAACATAAAAAATGGTAAAGGTTTTTTTTTTTTTTTTCACGGAGGGGCTCGAGCCTACCCGAGCCCCTGAGTAGTTCCGCCCATGTTCAATCTAGTTACTACACTCGTGTAGAAAACTAGTCTTGAGGTCTTCTTCTTGTTTCATTGAGGTCTAAGGTTCAAAATACCTTAGGTTGCTTGAACTTTGAAGAAAAGATTTTGTTTAAGCGTTCTTGAGGTCTTGGATTTAATATATCCAAGGTTGCTAGAAGTTTAACATTTCAAGTCCTTTCAAAGGCACTTACTCTCTCCTACTTGTTACACTTGTTTTGTTTGTTCTCTCTCTCACTTCTTGGACGAAATTTTATGCTCTTGAAGATCATTCCGCATCATTTGGTATCTAAGCCACCTTCAAGTAAGTGTTTTTGAGATATCTTACATACAAAAAAAAAAAAAAAAAAAAGAAGAGGAAGATAAAAAATAAAAATAAAAAAAAAAAAAGAGAAAAGAGATAAGATTGCTGGAAAATGGAAACACAAAAATAGAGTGCTTGAACGACCTAGAATATGACTAGAACTTTGAAATATTTTCACATAGAGTTATACTACATTGACCTAGGAAACAAATGAAACAAGTCTCATCTAATTTGGACTTCATTTGATATGTCAAAATAGTCAAAAACTTGAAGTTGCACCTAGCTTTTCCCTAGACAAAAATGCTGAAAAGATCTGAGCATATCTTCAGTTTTACTAATCTCTTTTCTTTTATTCTTGAGCCTAAACTCAAGAATTTTGAGTTAGCATTCTTTCTAGACAAACTTCATTCAATTTAGACTTGAGTTTCAATACCAGTTTTCAAAACAAGCTGAGTATGTCATCTACTATGCTTGCTAGAAACTTTTGTTGTGTATTCTTTTGTGTTTTTGAAGTATCCTAGTTTTGTGTTTGTATTTATGGTCGAATTTCTTTCCTTTTTCAGTACTTATTTCTTCATTTGGTCAATCTACCATTATTGACTCAAATGCTCTTGGAAATGTTATTGAACTTCCTTAAAATAAATGGATGACTCAACATCATTTTCCTTGCTTCTCATATTTCTCAACTAGTTTTTGTTTGTGATTTTTTTTATTTTGGTTGTTTTAAACTAGAGTAGAGGTGTTAAACCTTTGTTAAGAACTCATAGGACTATTTGAGACTTGAACCTTAGAAAGAGGCAAGAGTTGTGAGAATATCCTAAAAAAAAAGACAAAGAGAGTTAAATAAGAGAGCTTTGTGAGGTAAACACTATCAAGATGTCAACCTAAGCTCAAGAACCAACTCCTTTTGGAGAAGAGTCTAGCAACTCCCAACATGATGAGCCTTTGACGCTCATAATGCAAGAGTTACAATCCTTAAGAGATGAGATGAGGGATATTAGAAGGGATATCACTAATCTCTCTAATCAACAAAGGGAGGTTAGCCATCATGGTAGTCTCAATGTTACAACCCCAAGGAGCAATAGACCATTCAATTGCTCTAGGATAACCGAGTTCCACCAACCTCCACATTTTGATGAAGAACTTCATCCACCTCCTTACGGTGGTAGAAGAGGCGGTTTTGGAGTAAGAGGCATGCCTAGGCACTTTGAAGAAGCTCTAAGACCACAAGCTAGGCATGAAGAGCCATTATATGATGATCATGAACATGTTCCATTTGTTACCAACCGTGGAAGAGACCAAGGTGACCAAACCTTGGAACGAATGAAGTGGAAGCTCCCTAGTTTTAAGGGTGAGAATGACCCTAATATTTTCTTAGATTGGGAGAGGCAAGTAGAAGATATGTTTATGTTGAAAAATTGTAATGAATTCTTAAAAGCTAGACTTGTAATAGTCGAATTTTCCGGCTATACTTTACATTGGTGGGAAAGAGTAGTAAACCAAAGAGTTAGAAGTAGTAGACCACCGGTTGATACTTAGAGAGAGTTAAAAGTTTTGATGAGAGAAAGATTTGCGCCCGATCACTACTATAGAGAGCTTCATTATAAGCTCATGACTTTAAAACAAGGTGCAAAAAGTGTAAAAGAGTATAGACAAGAGCTTGAGCTCTACATCTTGAGGTTGAACTTGGGAGAAGACAAGGATGCTTCAATGGCTAGGTTCCTTAGTGGTCTCAATAGAGAGATAGCCAACTAACTTGAGTTGTATCCACATACAACTTATGAAGACATGTGCCACCTTGCCAACAAGATCGAATCCCAAAGGAAAAGAAGTAGGATAGTGCGATCCACATTTCCCAACCAAAGACAAGTTGCAACAACAAAACCACCTACTTCCAGTTTCAAGCCATGGCCAAAAAAGAAGGAGGCTCCTAGAGGTACTTTCTAACCTCCAACCAAACCAAAGATGGAAGAGAGAGGTAAAATCATTTCTAATCCTCCAAAGTGCTTTAAATGTAATGGTGTAGGACACTATGCAAGCAGTTGTCCGACAAAGAGAGGTTTGATCTTTAAGGAGGATTTGAATAGTTGGATTGAGAAGGAGGAGGATGAAAGTGGTGAATATGTTGAGGGCGAAGAAAATGGTGAGGATAATGAACATGTTGATTTGAACCCTTTAAAAAGTGATGACGATGACTTGAGCTTAGTTACCATAAGAGCACTAAGTGCTCAAGTTTTTGATGATAACATGATTGAACAAAGAGAAAACATCTTCCATTCTAAATGTAAAGTTGAGGGAAGGATTGCCAATCTTATCATTGATAGTGGTAGTTGTCTAAATCTGATAAGTGCTTATCTTGTTGGGAAGTTGAAACTAGCTACTACATAACATGATAAACCCTACAAACTCCATTGGCTAAATGATAGTGGAGAAATTAAAGTGTTGAGACAATTTGTGGTACCAATAGAAATGGGAGCTTACAAAGATGAGATACTATGTAATGTGGTGCCCATGCAAGTATGCCAACTCCTCTTGAGAAGACCTTGGCAATTTGATAGAAAATCCCTCCACCATGGGAGAAAAAATACTTATTCTTTTGTGCAGGATGGAAGAACATTCACTATGAATCCTCTTACACCTCAACAAATGAGAGATGAACAAAAAAAGATAAGAGAGAAAGAGAGGGCCGAAAGTGAGCTCAAAAGAAAAAAAAAATCAAAGAGGGAAAGAAAGTTGAGGAAAAAGAAAAGAGTGAAGAAAGAGTTATGAAAAACAAGAGTGAAAAGAAAAAGAGTGACAAAAAAAAAAGAGTGAGATGAAATAAAGGAATTGTTTCTTTGCAAAACCTAGCGAGGTGATTTAAGCAATTGAAAGAAAAGAAGTAATGTTGCTCTTGTATTGTATGGAATCTTTTACTTCATCTAAAGAACACTCACCCTCTTTCTCAAGTGAAATTTTGCAGGTTATTGAAGATTACAAAGACGTATTTCCCGATGAGATGCCTAGAGGTCTTCCACCAATTAGAGGAATCGAACACCAAATCGATTTTGTCCCCGGGGTGATCTTGCCAAACCGACTGGCCTATAGGATTCCACCGGAAGAGACTAAGGAGTTAAAAAGGCAAGTTGAAGATTTAATTTCAAAAGGGTATGTGCGTGAGTCCATGTGCGGTTCCGATTTTACTTATTCCAAAAAACATAGTACATGGAGACTGCGTAAAGATTGTAGAGCCATAAACAACATTACTATTAAGTATAGGCATCCAATACCTAGACTTGATGAGTTGCATCGTTCTAATCTTTTCTCTAAAATTGACTTGAAATTCAGATACCATCAAATTAGGATGAGAGAAGGGGATGAGTGGAAAACCGTTTTTAACACTAACTTTGGTTTGTATGAATGGATGGTTATGCCCTTTGGATTAACTTTGCTCCTATACATTTATGAGATTAATGAATCATGTGTTAAGGAATTTTATTGGGAAATTTGTTGTTGTATACTTTGATGACATTTTGGTCTATAGCAAGACATATGAAATGCATGTTCAACATCTTAGGAAAGTACTAAATGTCTTGAGAATTTAAAAACTTTTTGCTAACCTTGACAAATGTGAGTTTTGTTTGGAAAAAGTTACATTTCTAGGTTATGTGGTAAGTTCCCAAGGACTTCAAGTAGATGAAGGTAAGGTCCAAGCAATTAAGGAATGGCCAACACCAAGAAACGTATCGGAAGTGAGGAGTTTCCATGGCCTAGCAAGTTTCTATAGGCAGTTCATCAAAAATTTCAGGACACTTGCTAGCCCTTTGACCGATGTGATCAAGAAAACCGAAGGATTTAAGTGGGAAACAAAGCAAGAACAAGCATTTTAATTGTTGAAGTAAAAGTTGTGTAGTGCACCCCTTTTGTCACTACCAAACTTTGACAAAACTTTTGAGATGGAGTGTTATGCATTCGGCATTGGTATAGGTGGTGTACTTATGCAAGATGGAAAGCCCTTGGCCTATTTAGTGAAAAACTTAATGGGGCAGCCGTGAGGTACTCAATTTATGACAAGGAACTTTATGCTTTAATAAAAACATTAAAGCATTCGCAACACTACCTATGGCCAAAGGAGTTTGTTGTGCACACCAATCATGAGGCTTTAAAGTTTCTCAAGGGCCAACATAAAATTAATAAGAGACATGCAAGATGGATGGAGTTCATTAAAACATTTCCATATGTCATCCGTTACAAGAAAGGTAAGAAGAATGTGCTGACTGATGCTCCATCTAGAAGGTATATTCTCTTATCCACCCTTCAAACAAAAATTTTGGGTTTTGAAATGCTTAAAGAAATGTATTCTAGTGATCATGACTTTAAGGAAATTTTTGAGAAATGCTTGTTAGTACCTTTTGGAAAATATTTTTTGCATGAAGAATTTCTTTATTGTGAAGTTAGGTTGTGCATATTCTAGTGATCATGACTTTAAGGAAATTTTTGAGAAATGCTTGTTAGTACCTTTTGGAAAATATTTTTTTCATGAAGAATTTCTTTATTGTGAAGGTAGGTTGTGCATACCATCTTGTTCTACTAGAATTCTACTTGTCAAAGAAGCACATTGTGGGGATCTAATGGGACATTTTGGTGTCACTAAAACCTATGAAATTCTTCATGAACATTTTTTTTTTTGCCACATTTAAAAGGAGATGTAGAAAGATTTGTAGGAAGTTATATTGAATGCAAAAAAGCTAAATCTAGAACTCTTCCACATGGACTTTACACACCATTAGAAGTTCCTAAAAAACCTTGGTTGATATTTCTATAGATTTTATTCTTGGTTTACCTAGGACCTCTAGAAGTATGGGTTCTATTTTTGTTGATGTGGATAGGTTCTCTAAAATTGCACACTTTATTCCTTGTAGGAAATCCGATGATGCTAGTCATATAGCTAACTTGTTCTTTACTTGGATAGTTAGATTCCATGGAATTCCAATGTCTATTGTGTCGGATAAGGATACCAAATTCTTGAGCCATTTTTGGAGAGTTCTTTGGAAGAAACTTGGTACTAACTTGCTTTATTCTATAGCTTGCCATCTACAAACGGATGGATAAACCGAAGTGGTAAATAGAATAATTGGCCAACTTCTAAGGGCTATTTTGAAGAAGAACTTGCGGCAATGGGAGGAGTGTTTGCCACACATTGAATTTGCCTATAATAGGGCACCTCACTCTATTACTTCTCATTCTTCATTTCAAGTTGTTTATGGTTTTAACCCTCTAACTCTCTTTGATTTGGTTCCTTTGCTTATAGATCAAGCATTAAGCAAGCATGCCAGCAAGAAGGCTGACTTTGTGAAAGCAATTCATGCAAAGGTCCATGAAGCCATTGTCAACTCCAACAAAATGCTTGTAGAGAAAAGAAATGTGGGAAGAAGAAAAGTGATATTCAAACCCGGTGATTGGGTTTAGGTGTATTTTAGAAATGAAAGATTTCTCCAACAAAGAAAGTCTAAGCTTGATGATAGGGGAGATGGGTCATTTCAAATCCTTGAGAAAATTAATAACAATGCCTAGAAAGTTGATCTTCCGGAACATTATAATGTTAGTGCCACTTTTAATGTATCTGATCTCTCTTTATTTGATATAAGTGATGGAGATTCGAGGACGAATCCTTTTCAAGAGGAGAAGGATGATGTGAACCGATTAGACATGCAAGAACATCAAGGAGTTATGATAAGAGCTAAGGCAAAACAACTAAAGAGTCACAAGGATCAAATTGAGCAAGAGAAGTTTCAAATCTTAAATTTTGATGTCCAAGACCTTATGGGGCTTAAATTTTGATGTCCAAAACTTCATGGGCTTATATTTTGATGTCCAAGACTTTATAGGACAATATCCTAAAGTTTTGAATAAGTTAGAAATTGAAAATTCATCTTGGTAGATGGTTGGAAGCCCTTTTGCACAAGCTGGAAAATTGCCTCATATTTTTGGCAATGTGTTGACTAGTGCTCTAGAATAGTCCAAATGCAATTAAAACACCTCTATTGTCTAATCAAGTGTATGTAGAGGTTATATCTATCCTTTGGGCTGAAAATGTGAGAGGAAGAAATTCCTATTTTCTCTCTCAAGTCTCTATAAAGATGTAGTCTTCCATTTTGAAGAAGCTAATCAACAAATTTTTCAAGACAAAGGTTCTTCTTTTAGTATTCTTAGTTCTTAGCTTAGTTTTTCTATCTTCTTCAAGGGTGAACTTCCTTGAACCAAAAATCACTTTGAAGACTTGTTGAAAGTTCCAAGAGCATCAAGGTTGATTATCAAAATTCCTTCATATTGTCTCATTGAGGTCTAAGGTTCAAAATACCTTAAGTTGCTTGAACTTTGAAGAAAAGATTTTGCTTAAACCGTTGCTAGAAGTTTAACATTTTTAAGTCCTTTCAAAGACACTTTCTCTCTTCTACTTGTTACACTTGTTTTGTTTGTTCTCTTGCTGATTTATTTTTTAGAAAACTTGAAGAACCTCTTGTGTTCTTCTTTTTTGATAAGAGAGATGAGAGTTGCAATTTTCGTGAATGTGGTTAAATGAGAGAGAGGGGTATGAATTGTTTGAAATATTGAGAGAATTAGACTGAATCGGTTCCACAGGTTGAACTGAGAACTGGCCACTTGTGTAGTCTAATTTATACTAAAAATCGCTGCAGGAGTGAACCAGTCCAAACTGACAGGTTCAAAAAATTTTACCGCTAACCGGTAAAACTCAATTTTTATTTCTTGATTTTTTTTAAAAACAACCTAAAACCTAAAACAGGTGTCCCGATTTTTTATAATTCACATTTTTAGAATTTTTTTACGTATCTCTTGAGTTTAATTTCAGTGACTGACAAGATTTCCAAGAGAGAGAGAGAGAGAGAGAGAGAGAGAGAGAGAGAAAGCTCATCTCTCATCTTTAGATGCAATAGAGGAAGAAAGAAGAAGGGATGAGGCACGATAGTGGTAGCAGCTGGCGGTTACAGAACAACAGTGGCAACAGGTGGTGAGAATGGAAGAAGGAGAAGTGATAGCTAGTAGTGAGATGAGAAGAAAAACTTAGACGAAGAAGAATAAAGACCATGAGAGGAGGGTATGGGGGTGAAGAAGATTGGAAGAATGAAGAAGAAAAGGAGAAGAAGAAATAAGTTGCAGGAGTTAGCTAGGTCAAAAAACTTTAAAGGAAATTCGTTGAAATGGGCCTGGCTGGCTGGCTAGCTGTTCTGTGGTTTTGTTTTTTATTTTTTAGAATGGGCTAGGTGCAGTATAGGTCATAGGAAATTATTTATAAAAAAAAAAAAGAAAAATATAATTGAAGAAGGCATTAGCACGTTTCTATGGAATTAAAAAAAAAGAAAAGAAGAAATCTCAAGTTTAACAAAGAAGACTTTCTTAATCTTCTTTTTTTTTTTTCTGAATACAATTCCATAACTATTATTCCCTAAAAAGAATACTCCGTAACTATTATAAGAATGATTTCTTTTCTTTCGTTTTCAAAATTGACTACATAATATATTTTTATTAACACTTTCGAAGCCATTCGATCTATCTCTTCTTCGAGAGAATCAAGCCTTGCTTGACTCGCTTTGGGTCGACCTTTTATAAAAGGGGTTAGGGGCGGGGTCCAATGCCTGTCTTGCTACATTGAACTGGCACAAACGGAGATTATCTTTTAGTTGACCTGTGAGTGTTGGGGCGTTGATGGCCTAATTCAAATAAGAAAGGGGAAAAAAATGCCATAAAGGATGAAAAGAGTGACCGCCTATGCTTTCCAACCAATATCCGATCGAAGCACTGATACACCCTTTTTCTCTGCCTCTATCACCTATGTGCACTTTAAAATTTAAATTGAACTTTGTAAATGTATGTGAGATTTCTATTTAAACAAATTGCATTTTATACCATTGTTACCTCTTGATATATGTTTTAATAGACATTTTTTGTTAGATGAAATAATTTTACTAAACCATTAACCTATTTATAAATTTTTTGTGTATTTATGGCGTAATATCTGGTTTGATCAGTTAAACAAATAAACTATTGAACTAGTAGTTTGACCGGTTCAATCTCCAGTACGATTTTCTCAACATTAGTTGTTTGGATCAACTTCTATGAGTTCTGGATGGGTTCCAAGTCATAAGTGATCACAACCATCCCCTAGATTCTCTCATTTCCAACTAAGACTCCAAGAAGTCAATTATCCATACGGTTACTGCCACCCATGGCTGAAAAGTCCTTCGGGTTCGACCATGCACTCTATTCTGGGCCTTGGACTTTCTAGTCCAACTCAGAAATAGTCCGGTCCTCTTTATTTGATCCAGTTATCTCTAGACTTCTTTTAATTAAATGAATTAATTAAAAACCCTATAACTACCAACATAATATGTAATAAAGCCCTGGGCTTCTTATTTATTTAAATACCTTGGTCCTATTTACTTAATAAATACCCAGAGTCATATTAATCAAATACCCCTTATTTCTCCTCTAGGGTATTTATTCTTATGTTGTGACAATTAAGTCACATATCTTTTATGAGATGCTCAAGCGACTAAATTATCATATTATTCTAAAATGACCAAAATACCTAACTATAAAGTAGCATTATTTCTAATTTTAAATATCTCAATTTATCACCATATGGAGATATTGACCCCTAAAATAATACTATATAAATATGTCTTTGCTCTACAAGTATAATGACGAGAATACACCCTCTATGTAACACCAATAATTAAGTATAGATTGAGTGTATTAAATCCTTCCTCAATGACGTCTACCATCCTTAGATGTCTACTACGATAATCAATGACTCAGAATATTTTTTGCTTATCTTAGGAAGTTACCCTAAAACAAACATAGAGAGATATTATTCCAAGCCTGGATCTTATCGATTATCTCAAAAAGCCACAGGAGGTGATTCCCACAGAAGTTATTAGACGAGTCCATCTTGACTAACTAATTGCAACTACCCAACGCACAAGGATTATTGCCCTCATGGCTAGAAGTCTTACCTATACTACATCTAAGAAAAAGGAGCTTAGCTTCACTATACCACCAACTCATACTCTGGCCATAGAGTACTCGTCCATGATGTAGCTATGATAGACTAAGTTTCTTTTCCTTTATAGTAATTTCTAAAAAACCTCTATCATAAGGTCCTGTTATATATGTTCTAAGCATACTTGTATAATAGTAATGAGAAACCACTCAATGATCTAAGATATGATCATCCATGAAGGAGACTATCAAACAATGACCTTTAATTCAATGGCATGCCTGACTTTGACTGACCAAGAACAATATTTCTCATAGTTTAAATAACAGCAATCCACACTTCACTGTGAAGCACGACCGAACACGTGGATTGCCTACTTAAAGTACGTAGACCTTATGTGTGTACTATAAATAAATCCATCCAAATAAACACATAATCATAAAAATTATTTCATATTAATTTCATTACTAAGTATAGAATTTTCCTTCATTGTCCTCATGCCAGCTTTCTTTAGAAGGAGTGTGCTCGGCATTCGATATGCATCATTTTCTCTTTCTTTTTTCAGTACTATTTATGACGGTTTCTCTTGCTGGTGGCGCAGAGGTACAATCCCTCTTTAATTTTTTGGTCTTTATGGAAAGCTTGCTGCACCTTTTATTTTGATGGTATTTTTCATCACTAACTCTCAACTCTTGAGTTCTCTTCTAGCTCTTATTCAGAAGTTTCCAAAACAAAGGATTGGACTTTCTCTTAACCTTAACCGTAGGGAAAGTTCATTTCTATTCGTCAAAAACAATCTTATGATGCTCAAACTATTATTCTTAATGTTAATGGGGACTATAACGGTAATCTAGGGTTGGCAGCAGGGGGGAGGAGTCATCCGCCAAGTTGATGGTAATTTTATCAAAGGTTTCACTCGCTATCTTGGAGAATATTATTCTAACACTAATGTTGAAGCCATGTCTATGCTCTTGGGTATTGAATTGGTCATTGATATGGGTTTCACTTCGTTCAGTTGTACAAAGCGACTCTAACACTATGGTTTCTATGGCGCAAGGATTAAACTCTATCATCCTTGGAGATTGGATGGTATTTTAAAGCATCTTCGTCATTTTATATCTGTATCACATTACTATAACTCATGTCGATCAAGAGGCGAATCAGTGGCAGACTCTTTGGTGCAGTTGGATTTTTATCGACGTGCCAGCTTTGATTCCTTGGTATTAACTAATCTTCCAAAACAAACCCAGAGCTTCATTATCTTGGATCGGCAGGGTGTCCTTACCTCCGAAAGATTTCTTAAGATTGTTGTTTCTTGTGTGCTTTAGTAGGTTTTTTCTACCCATTACTCTACCAATTATCAACATTATCGTCTTCTCTAAATTTATTTGATCTTATTTATTTATTTGCATTAGAGTTTTTCACTATCATAGGTAAGCTTCTCATTCTTATTTACCTTATTCTGATGCTCCTAGTTTGAAGAAGTATCTCTTAATAGCTTTAAGATGGTAAAAAAAAGTTTATATTGTAAATTTTGAAGCGAAATAGTAATCTTAAAAGACAGACTCCAAAGAAAGGTAATATAGGAAATATGGAAATTTTAAAATTTAAATGAATAATTAGAGATCAAAATATTTTAAATGAATTAAAGAAAGTAAAAATTCACCATATCACTCACCAAGACACTCGCAAAGAGCTCTGTTCAAAGTGTGGAGAGAGCTCAGCCTTCTAAATAAAGCTTCAAAACCAAAATCAATGTAATAAACACGCTACCTTGATGATTTGGAAAACAAAAGTAAAAACCTTGAGATGAAAACATATAGAACGGACAAGTAGAACCTGTAATTTAGGGTAAAAAGTGCTACACTCACATGTATTTTCCCATTTTCTCCATTCAACATTCAAATTAAAAAACTATAGATTTTAGTACTTTAACTTTAAAAAACTCTCACTACAAGAAAAACATTTTGTTCACAACATAAGTTTTGCAATGGGCATATTTCCGTTGCAAATTAACAACAGCTTTGCAACACTTGCACAGATGGTCACAAATTTGCAACGGCCATCATGTTCTGTTGCAGATCAGTTGTAAATTAGCAATAGATTTGCAACAACGTCCAAAAGTTATTGCAAAAATGCAACAACAAAAGTAACACGTTGCATAGTACTTGCAATTTTGCAACAAACACCATATTCCGTTGCAAATTTGCAAGGGATTTGCAACGACCATTTTCTTTCGAGAGAAAGAAAAATTAAAATATATTTAATTCATCAAATGATTAGAGACGAATCTCTTCTCTCCCAAACTCAGTTGTGAATGATTAAAGGTGCCATAGTGAATTAGATCACTTTAATGGACCTAGAAACCGCAGTTATTATCTCCAATCAACTACCAATTTCTAATGTTCAATTAATGCCCTAGAATGTTCTTCCTTTCTCAATTATAAACAATCTATGGAAAAGCACCAATTATGCGTAAAATTGATAACACAATCAAAACAATTAAATAACAATCAACTTATAATTCAACAATTTAATCCATAAAATCCATATAATCAACCAAAGTTATCAAGTGTTCAACCCCATTCAAACATAAAATAAACCTAACTACTTATAATCCCGATTACTATGAGGAAATCAATGCAATGCATAAGTAGAAGAGAGTAAGAAAGCTCATGAGTTGATGGAAGAGTCTTCACGATTCCAAAGCTAGACCGAACGATCCTCTCAATTCGTCATTCATCATCTTCAAAATTTGCACCAATTGAACTTGTCGAATCTCCTTCAAAACCTTTAATCTATTCTTTGAATTGTAAATTGAAAGGGGATTGTAGTGTTTCTTAGGGAGATCCATGGAAGAAATCGCCCTAAACTCACCCTACAAGAAATCCTAGGTCAGGATACCAAAAAAAAAAAAAAAAAAAACCAAAAGGAAAAAAGTCTATTTAAAGAGTTGAAATAAAAATAGAATTTTGTTGTTACCACGACTACCCGACTGGGTAGCTATAGCTTACCAGGTTGGGGTAGCTACTACCCAGGAATGCTTTGAGTTCTCTAGCACTTGGCTAGCCTGGGTAACTTACCCAGCCAAGTTAGTATGTCATTTCTTGAGTATTTTTTAGTACTTTAGTGGACAATTCATGCATTTCTATCTTCATATGATTTGTAGATATGACGCTTAAGTTTTCAAAACATCCTGAATCATATCTATTGGAGTTTTATATTTTGAGTTATGATCGTTTTACTGAAAGACGCTGGAACATCATATGAGAAAGCAAATCGTTGCACTACTCTTTGGATGACCCAATGAATTCTGATTGAGATAAGTGTTAGCTTTATGGAAACCTCATGAAGTCCTATAAAATATTAAAGAAGGACAAATTTTCAATTAAAGTCATTGAAGAGGTCAAAGACCTACTAGAAATAGCTTTGCTCAGCCATGGGAATACTGTTTTAGGTAGCTTTGCATTTCTTCTCCTTTTTCATATGTTCTTGCTCCCTAGATTTCCATTTTGGTTTTTTTCACTTCAAAATCTAACTGGATGTACCTATGATAATAAGAGAATAATTTGAGGGTAATTAGTCCATTTTATTCATAAAATGCTTCGAAAATTGAACGATAAGTAATGTAAAAGCAAGTATAAAATGGACTTATCAACGTTATTTTGCATAGGGTTTAAAAAAAATAAGTCCAGAAGGCATTTAAAAAATATAGAGATTTTCTCTCTCTCTCGCTCTCTCTCTCTCTCTCTCTCTCTCTCTCTCTCTCTCTCTCTCTCTCTCTCTCTCTCTCTCTCTCAATTTACAATTCTAAGATTAGATTAATGGTTTTGAGGGAGAGTCAATAAGTTAAATTGTTGCAAATTTTGAAGATGACAAATGACGAATTGAGAGGATCGTTCGGGCTAGCTTCAGAATCATAAAGACTCTTACATCAACTCATAAGCTTTCTTACTCTCTTCTACTTATGTATTGCATTGATTTCCTTATAGTAATTGGATTATAAGTAGTTAGGTTTATTTTGTGTTTGAATAGGGTTGACTCACTTGATAAAATTGGTTTGGTGTTTTGGATTCTATGGATTAAATTATTGAATTACAAGTTGATTATTGTTTAATTGTTGTGATTGTGTTATCAATTTTACGCATAATTGATGCTTGCTCATAGATTGTTTAGAATTGAGAAAGAAAGAACATTCTAGGGCATTAATTGAACATTAGAAATTGTTAGTTGATTGAAGATAATAACTACAGTTTCTATGTCCGTTAAAGCGATCTAATTCATTCTGACACCTTTAATCATTCACAACTGAGTTAGGGAGATAAGAGATCCGCCTCTAACTAATTAAAAAATTGTAACAGACTTGCAATGGATTATATTTTTTTTTCTAAAAAATAAATACAGAAAATATACTTAGTTATTTCTGTTACAAATCCATGGCAACTTCGTATGGGATTTGCAACAATTATTTTATCTCATGAGAACAAAACTAAATTTATTCAAGTCCTAAAGCCACCGCGAATCCCTTGTAAATATGCAATGAATTTTCAAAGACTATATTTTTTTCTAAAATAATAAATGTGAAAAAAGTTAATTAGCGTCTATTGCAAATCTACTGCATGAGAGGTTGAAAGTATGATTCCTCATCATTGCGTTGTGAAACTATTACTGTGAGGCCCTAATCCCCGAGTAAAAGTCAGAATGCAGATTATAATATTTTATATTATGTAGTGGATACTATACACCTCTTAGAGGTATCCCAAAATATATATGTATATATATGATATGTAATTGTATATATATATATATATATGTATATCACATGGTACATATACATAATAATATATAGTACGTCCTTTCAAAAAAAAAATATGGTACATTATATCAGTATATATGGTATATAAGTATATAACATACAAATAAGTAATAAGTATATAATTGTATATCGTATCTAATATATATAAATTCCTTTAAAAAATATAATATGTATAAGTATATAAGTATATATACCTTATATAAAAGTACTATATTAGCATATACTCTCTACATTTCAATTTATTTGTCACCTAGATATACTTTTTCTTTTTAAAAAATGTCACTTTCGTAAATAGAGTATTAAATAAAAATTTTCATATATGCCTGTATTTATTTAATTGTACAATTTAATAAATGTTTAGATATAATTCAAAATAAACTCATATTCCATAATAATAGAAATTTATTCCATTTAACATTCGATTAAGACAACATGATCATTTTCTTAATTATTATTTCATGTCCTAAAGTGACACATAAATTGAAATTGAAATAGAAAGAATATATACAATATATAATACATAAGTAAATAACATAATACTATACTCAAGTTAAGAAATATAATATGTATCAATGAAAACAATAAATAATAAGATAATATATTTTTTTAGTATACATAAAGTATACTATATATAGATTGTATTAAAATATTATAAATATATAATATATTATAAATATTAAAAATTGTATAAACATAGCTTTGATTAGATCAATTAGCAACACTTGAGCTTCACCATCAAGGAGATCAGGTTTCGAATCTTGTTGAAGGCAAATATATATAAATACATGTACTCTAGAATGTGGTTACTATGGCGGGTGTGTTGGGTCGACTCGATGTCTCACCAAAGTATCTGTTGTGAAAAATTAGCAACAGGCATTTTTGCAACGAAATATTTTCCGTATGGAGGCCGATAAAGACAACTCGGGAATCTATAAGGATAATTCGAAAATTTTCAAAAAATTCATTTTCCTTTCTCTCACTTTCTCTCTCTACATAATTTCTCTCTAACCTCTCTCTAAAATAACTCCTACCTTTGAACATTACCAAACGAAATTAGAAGAAAATATGGATCCTTTTGAAGAATCTCTGCAAGAAAATGTTGGTTTTGAGGTAAGAAATTGAATTTTCGGAACTTTCGTCCAGATTGGGGGAAAGTCACAGTGACTTTTGCTCAATCTGGGCGAAAGTGTGCCCGAAATTCTAAAAAAAAAAATTTTCTGTTTCTTGTTTTTAGGGTTTTCTTTTTGTAATATTAACTTTTCATTATACATTAATAGGGTGATGAAGATCCAAATACGTTTGAAGAATTTCTAGATCCGGAAGAATATATCGATCTTGAACATTTATTTACAACTAACCAAATATTTAGTTCGAAAGATGAGCTGGTGGAGTGGGCAAAACAAATTGCAATGAATGTGAAGACATATTTAATTATAACTCGGTATCAGAGAGCTAGAACATTTAACCGTCGACTGTATGTCACATTGGCTTGCGAACGCGGAGGTTCAGTAAAAAAATATAAAAGCCCAATAGTCGACAATGAGGAAGAAGAAATACCGAAAAAGAAGCGTGGACCGTATGGGACGAAAAAATGTGGTTGTCCATTTAAGCTAAAGGGAGAATAATGGCAACAAGTGAAAATTGGCAATTGTTCGTAAACAATGGGAGGCACAACCATAAAATAGCTGTTTACAGTCACGGCCATGCTCAGTCTGCAAGACTTACGGAGGAGCAGTTACAACAGACCGAGCAGTTCAGGAAGAGTCATGTTTCACCTTGCAATATATTACGATTTTTTCGAGAACAAGATGTTGGTTTTGCAATTAGGTAAGTTATAACGGAATTATTAGATTATTTTTAATACTTTATTTAAATATTTTAGATTTGTTTTTATTCCATTAATAAATATGAAATTTTGATGTATGTAGTTCCCAGAAAATTTACAATGTTGTTGCCAAGATTAAGAGGAACCGGATGTAGGGAAGAAATACGGTAGAGGAAGTTCTCCGCTTAATTGCAGAAAGGGGCTACACCGTTTTCTATAGAAATGGTGAGGACAGCAACGTACTTAGTGACATTGTCGTTGCACACCCAACATCGATTGCAATGATTAGAACGTGACCATATGTTTTGATAATGGATACGACGTATAAAATGAACAAGTAAGTACTATAGTGGGTTAATTGCATTATTCGATATCTTTATTAATTTATTCGCACAAACATTTAAATTTTAAAATTTTTTTTAGTAAACAGTTAATAATATTTATAAGTCCGTGAAAAAATATTAGTGAATGTTAATATTTAAATTTCCCGCTTATTTTTTAAGGTACAACATGCCACTATTAGAATGCGTAGGGATAACTCCAACAGGAAAGAACTTCACAGTGGCAACAGCTTTTATGTGCAATGAACAGGCAACGACATATAGATAGGTTCTTCAACAAATCAAGCACTTATATTTTACATCTGCTATTTCAAAATGGTCAAGGTTCGGCTATCAACGAAGGAGAGCCTCTAGTTGTTCTTACCGATAGGGAAGTGGACTAATGCCGGTGATTGATGATGTATTTAGTAATTCATATCATATGTTTTGTAGAAGACACATCGATCAGAATGTGTTGGCAAAGTTGACTGAGATGGTGAAAGATGAAGAGGTAGCCCAACGGTTCGTGAATGGTTCTTGGAGGAAATTAATTAATAAACTAGATGAGGTGGAATATCAAAGAAAGTTGGAAGTGTTGAAGACTAGGTGGCGAAGCAGGCCCGACTTTCTACATTACCTGTTCAGCACCTGGTTGAATCCATTTGCCCATAAATTTTGCAAGGTTTGGACCTCTCAAGTGTTACATTTTGGGGTAGAGACAACGAACCGTGCTGAGAGTGAACATTCGGTGGTGAAGCTGTGGCTATCAACGTGTCACGGTGATTTGGACACCGTATTTTTGAATATCTATTCTCTCATCCAAGCTCAAATCGCATAAATTAAATACTCTTTGGAAATTTCAAGACTTAAAGAGAAGTATGGTGCCAAAAGTAATCCCATCGTGAAGAATTTATGTAATAAAATTAGTCATTTGGGATTGAAGAAGATAATGGATGAGTTAAAGAAGGCACATCAGATGGTAGAAGAATCGGGCAGTAATTGTCTGCATTATTTAAGGAAGTCGCACGGTCTACCATGTTCATGTGAACTTGTTAATCGATGCCAACATTTAATGCCAATCCAAGAGGAAGATGTTGATATCTTTTGGAGAAAACTAGAAATTGGTTATGATATTCCTGAAGAACACTATAGAGATATGGAATCTGAAATGCGTGATCTCACATCACTGTTACAGGAAATTAGTATTGGTCCAATTTCTAATGTCCGAGAAGTTAGGCGACTCATCAAAGGTGTCATATATCCGGTGTTGCATGATGATCCTTGTCAGCCGTTGTCAACCCCCCCCAGAGACCGCAGTCAAGAAGGGACGACGGAAGATGAATTCTACCAAAAGGGATAAGTCTTACTGGGAATACGTCTCCATCGCACATAGGAAAATAAGGAAGTCCAACGGTTCAGGTTCTGGGTCTGGTTGCAGTTCAGGTTCTGATTCTAATCCTAGTCCTTGTGGAAGAGATAGGCCGCCTCGTAGCAATAGGAGTAGGGGCAGAGGATGTAGCAGTGGTAGGTCTAGTTTATCAACCGTTGTAAGTCCAGATTCACCGCCGGTGCCATTCCCTTTCAAGAATGCATTTCCAGGGTTTATGTATCAATTTATACAAAACTGGAAGAATGTGGTTGGAGATGGTAATTGTGGTTTTAGGGTTGTATCAAATTCCTTGTTCGGGGACGAAAATCATTAGGTTGAAATTCGTAGAAGAATGAGCTATGATTTACGGCACCGTATGCACGTATATGAGCAATTGTTCGGCTCAGTTGAACGTGTGACAGAGTTGATAATGCAGACGAATTGGGAAGAGGTTTCGGCGCCACCTTAGTATTAGATGAATACACCTGATCACCTTTATGTCATTGCTAACACATTCAACCTATGCGTTATATTTCTTGCACGGTCGAAGTCAACCACTGTCTTGCCTCTTGTTTCTAATATGGATAGGCCTTCGGGAACGATATCCATCGGTCTTATAGAGGAATTGCAGCATTTTATACAGGTATTTATTATTGATAACTTTTTATTATTATTATTAATATTAATTAATTTATTGCAGACTGATATTTTATTAAGTGTATGTATTCATATTATTTTTTTTCCAGTTACAGTTGGTAGATGGATGCCCTTTGCCCCCATTACATGTGCAATAGGAATATCATCGAGATATGCGAGTTAGTGGCTGGGCGGCCCCATATCGTAATCGGATGGCAGATTGGGTTACGAGATACGGTGAAATGTATCCGCCACAGAGACATTTTATGTAATAATGATGCAATTTGGAATTTATAATGTATTATTTTTTAAAAGTGTTATTTCGTATAATTTGTAATTTATAATATTTCGTACAATTTATCATTCGGAGTTTTTTTTTTAGTTTTCATTTTCCATGAAATTATATTAATATGCAATAATGACCCAAGACATGCATGCATGACGGAATAAATATAATGAATATCACAAAAACTCAGTAATACACAACGAACAGAAATGAAAAAAAAGTACTACACAAGAACAGAAATAAATATCCGAACAAGATAAGATTCACTAAAGAGCTATGTAATGTTGCCTTAGAAAATCTCGAACCCTGCGTCGAAACTCATCACCGTCAATATCCTGTCTGTGAGACTCACGGGCAATCAAATCTAAGAGAGCCTTAGGTGGCATAACGGGAGCTACCGGGACATTATAACCACTAGGAATATTCCCGGGATTCTGAATCCTTGGGTGAGTGCGGGGGAGGTACCATTCCATGTAATCATCGGTACAGGAACTCACTGGGATGGCCGGTACACTAGTCCATGTCTCTGTGAGTAAGTACGAAGGTGCCTCGAGCCACAGTGCCTCGACGAAAGTGTTCCTCAAGACGTACATCCTGTTGTTCGGCGGTCGGCGTGCCTCCCGAGTCTGGATAGGGTGGGCGGGAATACACTGTCTAAAACCGAACTGTCTCAGAATTTGGTCAGGCATGTACGGCTCCACGCAATCAAAATATGCAATGAACCCGTGCCATGTTGAAACCCAACAATCACGAACATCCTGAGTCATGTAAGGTATCCACCGAATCTCATCAGCTGTCATCATATCCAGCCTCAAGCGAATATCTAGCAGTTTACTCTCACTCTTGTAATCGATCGTCGGAAACATTTGCATGTAGGGCTTGCATCCTTCAGGAGAATGTCTAAACGGGGGTGCGAACATGGGAAAATACAAATATATCCACGCCTAAAATATAAAATATAAATTCAATAAAAATACAAACAAAAAAATATAAATGAAATATAAAATAAATAAACCATATACCATAAACCGTTAAAATATAAAAAATTACATAATTAACGTTAATTTTAAAACACATACCTCTAATAGTGACCAGCACCCTGCAAGCTCCTTCGCATCAGCCCTGGAAGCCTGACCCAGATTCCGGTACAGATATGCGAGACAGGTAGCCCCCATGCGAGCCTCCCAACAGAACTCACATCCCGCAAAAGTGGCCATAGTCTCGCAGGTACAATGTTGCCACTCTTATCACTGAAGAGTGAGCTACCCAAAATGTACTGTAGGTAGGATGCAGCTCTGACCTGATGTGACTGTGAAGTCTGTCTGCTAGTAGCAATGACGTGAAACTCCAATGCATTAAACCCCAAATCCCCAGTGAGACCTAAACCCAGATCTTGCTGAACAACCCGTATCAACTAATCCCTAGATAATTTGTGATCCACCACCGCACCATAAGCAGGCACCCCAAGAATAAGCTCAACATCGTGCAGTATAATGGTCATCTCACCCCAGGGCATGTGGAAGCTGTTCGTGTCGGGCTGCCGCCTCTCAACAAATGCCGACAACAATGTAGAATTAGCGTGTTGAAACATGCACGATCGTAGGTGCGTCAGACCGGACTCGGAGGCCAAGGGCCCAGCCTGCAAATCGGTAAGCTCCCAACCAGTGAGAGCCATATAACGAGATCGGCACTTCAATAACCCACAATCCTGAAGATAAAACAGATAAATTTATACAGTTACGTAACAATATATTTATTCCATTATTATTTTTTTATATTTATCACAATAAATCACAATAAATAATATTTGACAGATTAAAGAATAATAACAATAATAATAACATGTCACTTTAACATAAAGATAAATACCTGTCCACGCCATATCTGACCCGTCACATGTCCACCGTATGATGGGATGAGCTACGGGTCAATAGGACCTCCCTCTGCTGCCTCTGTCTACTCCCAATCGGAAGGCTTCACTTTCTTCCTCTTCTGCGTTGGTGTCAGAACATCACGAGCCACATCGGGTCTTTTGTTACGAGACCCTACAAACTTACTCGTCACCGACATAAAGCTGCCGTCAAACCCTTCCCTTTTCCGTGACAAGGACGCCCGTCCGATCTACTAGCTGGTGCTACAGGTGCAACATGTACAGTGTGCTCCTCATCTCCATCATCATCACCGTCATCCTGATTATCATCACCACCCTCACCATCATCATCGCCACCATCACCATCATCATCACCTCTCTCATCCGCCTCTCCCTGAATATGTAAGGATCGGACTCTTTCTTGCTCCTCCTCAACAACCATATCACCCTCAAAAACTCTATCTGCAGGTCCCGGTACATAAGGATCAGAAGATGAAACACCATACTCAGCTTGAGAATACCCGTGTGTGCTGCATGAAGAATCCTGATGGGAGGCTCCAAGCATCTGATAAAAAAACTCTACCCCTATCTGCCTCAGTTGACTCCCATCATAAAATATAGGCTCCTGGATAGCAGATCTATACGGTATGCGAGATCGCACAACGGTAGGAGCATGTAAGTATAGATCATATGCTGTGTCTGTGGGGTGTGAGGATGGATGTGCAGATCCATATGGCTCATAGGGTACAAGTGTGTGTGACAGATGGGGTTGGAGGGAAGGTCGAGATCTAAAAGGTACGGCAGGTGGTTGGGTAGAAGACCCGGCTTCACCTGTCCCATTATAGAAACCAGGTGCAAGAGGGGTAGGAGTAACAGGGGTCAGAAGTACTACGTCGTCCCCTCACACCTCTAGACGAAGTTGTCACAGGGCGTCCCTCAACTTGACCTGTCCTGTCCGTGACAGGACCAAGATCAGCATCTCCTCTATACCTTCTAGGTAGAACCATCTATTAATTATTCAAACTCGTTAATACTTGTTTATCATATATTTCAATATTTACTTTAACACATTATTATTTTACCTTAAGAATTATCGGTATCTATTATTTCATTTCTACTATTTCTTTCGATTCAATTATTATTCATCACTGATATTCTTCTTTAGTAATACTTATTAATTTATAAATTATTCAATCTTATAATTATATCCTAAAACTAAGGCCAAGAATAACAATGATTTCAAATTAAAATACAAATAGTTTAGCAATCACATAACACATTTTTTTATTAAATACATAATTATAATCAAACAATTTTAAGCTAGTTACATTTACTCTAAATAGACAAAATTAAATAACATTATCAGAGATATTTATTATTACTTTATTGTTCACTTTATCGATTTTTATCCTATTTCATTTCCATTATTTTATTCATTTCATAATGTTCACAAATCCATAATCATATTAACAATTAAAAATTATCACATAAAATATGTTAAACAACTAGTCACACACATTTTACGTATACAAAATTAATTAAATAATCAAATATACTATGAACAAAAAATTATAACATTTAAGCATTTAAAAAAAATAAAAAAAATGGCACTTTCGTACGTCGCCGGTGAAAGTGCCAGAGTCCTTCCGTTCACCGCCGGCGAAGAACTCCGGCACTTTCGCCGGTAACGGACGAAACTATTTTTAAAAATTAAAAAAAAAAATTGTTTTGCACTTTCGCACGTCGCCGGCAAAAGTGCCGGAGTACTTCCGGTCACTGACAACGAAAGTACTCGGCACTTTCGCCGGTAACGACCAAAAGTGTCCATTTTCGGGCAGAAATTTTTTTTTCCAAAAAATTCTATTTTGTCATTTTTTTAACATATATTTTAATGATCTAAAACGGTAAAATTGTAAATAAAAGATAATATATTGAAGAACTAACCTTTTTTTTTAATTTCGACGGTCGGATCTTCCAAAATCTAAAATTAAAGTTTGTAATCATAGAGAGTGTTTAGGTGAAGAGAGAATATTTAGGTGAAAATGAATTTTTTTAAATTTTTGAGTTATTCTTATAAATTCTCGAGTTGTCTTTATCGGCCCATTTCCGTATAATGGCCCAAGGGTACTTTTGTCAAAATGCAATGTAAGAAAGTTTATTATCCTTTTGCCGTATCTTTTGCCCTCTCGAACATTCTTTCCCCATATACCCAAAAAAAAAAAAAAAACAGAGCCATTGTTCATTCTTGGAAGTACTCCAAGAACCACCAAACTAGAAACATTCTATAACCACCAAACTAAAAGCAAATTCAAACCCAATACGTATAACTATCAAAGCCACCATAGGAATCAGAATTTTGAACCAAAACCTTGATATTAACAATCTCACCATTAAAATCTTTATCTTATTCTTTAGTTGATTCTAGAACTACAATAACAAATCAATAATACAAAGCAGCTTTTTTATTCTCTAAACAGCGTATCAAGCCTGAAAAGAGAGGAAGAAGATTGTGGAGGCCAGTGGCTTTATAGTAGTGGCAGCAAAATCAAGAGGACGCAAGGCATTTGGCGGCTGTAGTTAAAGATCTGGGGAGGCAACACGCAGACAGTTCTGGGAGAAGAATGGAGAGAGGTTTTCTAAGGGGATTGTCGGCGCCCAGGTGTAGCCGATGGTTAATGGCGGCTAATGCTTGAGTGAATTGAGAAGATGGAAGCTTCACTTTCATTTTTTCCCTCCTGGAGAAGATTGCCAGCGACGACGACCTCGAGATATTTTTTTAGGTCTTGATTTGAGAGGAAATGATGGAGAAAACAAAGGAAAAAAATGTAAAAGGTTAAAGGACAAATTTTCTTATGTTATATTTTGACAAAAGAACTCATGGTCTGTTAGTAATTAACGGTAAAAGTGGACAGGAATGTTAAAATAGAGAGTTGTTGAAAGTTAAAAGTGCTAAAATCAATAATTTGTTAATTTGAGTATTAAAATGTAAAAAATAAAAAGATTTAAATTTGTGTGGCAATTTTTATCCATTTTTTAATTATAGAAGCCATAATTCTTATCCATGAATGGAACACATTTAAAATAAAAATCAAAATAAAGATTGAATTATTTAATTAATTTAATATAGTGAAAATATGCTTAACCAATTATGTTGATGGGTACTGATAAATCTAACTCGGGAATATGAATATATAACGCGAAAAAAATCATTATTCTCCCTCTTTTTTCTCTCTCCACACAGTTTCTCTCTAACTTCTCTCTACTCCTTCTCCACTCAAAAATTAAAATTTTTAGCATTGAACTTGAATTGAAGGTAGATATAGATCATTATGAAGAATTTGTATAAGAAAATATCAATTTAGATGTAAGAAAAGTTTTTAAAAAAAAATTTCAAAATTGGGTTCGGATCGCCCGGACGGGCGACCCGAACATGGGCGGATCGCCCAGACGGGCGACCAGCACACATCCGGGTCACCGGCCCGGCGATCGGCTCACGTCCCGGTCGCCAGCCCGGGTGATACGAGTTTTTTTTTTTTTTTGGTTTAAGGAAGAAAGAATTTTTGTAGGTATTTGGGAAACTTGAAACATGAATAACTCCGCGATCGGATGTCCGTTTCACGCCTATGACCACTCGTTTTGATGATTCTCATAAAGAGGAACGCAACGGCTTCATCGAAAAAGTGATTCGGGCGTGTTTTGGGGCAAAAAAATTGCGTGCAAAAAGAATTCTAATATTTACCAACTTCAATCATTTGAACTTTTAATTAGAGCAAAAAGAAGACTGCTCCTCTATTTAATTTTCAAATTGGTGCCGTAATTTTTTAGTTAACAAAAGAGAAAGTATTAGAAAATTACAAAAACGTAAATTAAAACGAAAATAGGAGGTTTTTGTGGGAATGGTTGGTGGAAACCTCCTTAAGGACGTTTCTCCCAAAATGCCCACAAGGATCGCCTCAATCGGACGTCCGAGAGCAAAGTTATACTCCATCAAATTTTTTGACTATACGAAACGATTTTTTTATCCTGAAACGTGTTTGGATCACTTTTTTGACGATGCCATTGCGTTCCTCTTTACAAGAACCATCAAAACGAGTGGTCATACGCATGAAACGGACATCCGATCGCAGAGTTATTCATGTTTCAAGTTTTCCAACTACCTACAAAAATTCTTTCTTCATTAAAAAAAAAAAAAAAAAAAAAAAAAAAAAAAAAAAAACTTGGATCGCCCGGGCTGGCGACCTGGGCTTCCCTTCATTTGCTTCGCGGGAGCCGCACAGCTTCAAGGTGGTTTCTCTGGTACGAAATGACGTGAGCCGATCGCCCGAACCGGCGACCCGGATGTGTGCTGGTCACCCGTCTGGGCGATCCGTCCATGTTCGGGTCGTCCGTCCGGGCAATCCGAGCCCAGTTTTGAAAAAAAAAAATTTTAATTTTTCTTATATCTAAATTGATATTTTCTTCTACAAATTCTTCATAATGATCTATATCTATCTCCAATTCATGTTCAATGTTAAAGATTTTAGTTTTAGAATGGAGAAGGAGTAGAGAGAAGTTATAGAGAAATTGTGTATAGAGAGAAAGATAATAGAAAATAATAATTTTTTTCGCACTATACATTCATATTTCCGAGTTAGATTTATCGGCCCCTATGTTGATAATTAATTAAGAAACCAAAAGTTAGAAAATAGATTGGAAGGTTGACTAGGTCGTAAGAAGGAGTAACTACAAATTCATTTGTAAATTCCATCTATATTATCTAATATCTTCTGAATTGGGAGAAAATGTGATTAGCTAGATGACCTTTTAGGCCCTTTCTGAGTTTAACTCATCGAAATTTATAGCCGCATAAAGAAATCTTTAAAAGTCTCCAAGTCTAGTCTAGGCTTTCATACATTATTGTTCACACCGTTTTTTTCTTCTTTTTAACTTTTTATTCCGCCAATTCTTACATTTTTTTCTTTTCTTTTTTCTTATTACAGACAGAAAATAATGCAATTTCTCATCATTCATTTTAAAATTCCAACCTCTCTTTAGTACTTTTACTATTTTCACAAAGTAAACATAACGACGGATAAAAGAAGTGAGATAGAAATAAAATTTCTAAATATTCTACTTTCAATGACAATAAGTTAAGGTGAGAAATATGTTGATGGCAATTTAGTCCATATAAACAAAAAATACTTGTAATTTCACATTCTCTAAAACAATGTAATATCTAAAATGTAATAACTAAATAAAAAAAATAAGAGTAAGATATAATAATAATCGTTGCTAGAAGCATGCAAGTAAACCAGCTAGACTGGTACACTAGCAAGAAAACACCCTTGCTGAGTAAAACATAGAAAGAAAAAACGTAGATTGAAGAAAGACAAATTAAGGAACAAGGTGAGTTGAATATTGGCTAAAACATCTTTAGTAGTCTAGTAACTGATTGATTTTATTGGAATGGAACCGGAACACCTTGGTTCTTGTTCACAATAGCCATAGCCAAATACCGAGTGCCCATCCCAATGGGTGCTTGCTCATCAGGTCCCTCCCAAAATGGGGCTTCGCCTTCACCAACCAAACGCCAGTAACCTGTCCGTAAATGCTCGGCTTCTTCTTCTGTACACTTCTCTAGCAATGCTTCAGCCCGGAAATTAATGCCAAGAGAACCAAGAAATTGAGACTGACTTATTGGTCCATGGACACACACATTTTCTGCAAAACCAACACCATTCAGAAACAAAACTAGAAATTCTCTGTAACTAAAATGTCCCTTTCTTTTTCTCTCTACCCCCTGCAACCAAACCCCCCCCTCCAAAAAACCCCATGATGCAGCTGGAATATAAGATATCACAAACCCGAAACTTCTTCTGCAGAGTGCCTAACCGCAGCAAAATCCACATATGCACTGAGATCAGCAGACCCGGGGTTATCCAATAAATGAACAAACTTGTGCTTTCTTATGGCCTGCAAAATTCTACCATGAATATCTACTACTAATACTAATACAAATACTAATAACAATAACCAAAAAATAATAATAATAATAACTATTGTTGTTGTTGGCAGGGGGGCAGGGGGGGGTGGGGGGGGGGTGGGGTGGGGGGGGGGTTTGTGGTGTTTTGGGGAGGAAGGATGGAAGGATTTTAATCCCGTCAAGAAAAAATTTAGCAATCAGAAGAAATTAACCTGAAGACTGTCTGAGACTATTCCATTGAGACCATAATCAATAATGAGAGCCCCACCACCGTCTGAACCTATTCTTTCAGCAATGGTGTGTGTCAAATCAATTGCTTTGGGACAAATCTCCACATGATCGAGTTTAGCTAATTCTTCATCATCAGCCCACTTGCAGCGTTTCATTAGATACAAAGTTGCAGGTGTAGGCTGTGGAGATAAAACAAAATGAAACCTAACCAATGAATCAGAAAAGTATTATTATTTAGAGATAATATTTTTTCCTCATGAACATTGCATACATATGCTTACAAACAACAAGACTAGGATCAGAGAATTTACGATGAATCCTCAGCAACATCAATCATTTTCTCACACCAGCCGCGAGAAGCCCTCTGCAGACAGGTCAGAAATCAGACAGAATCGTCAGAGAACAAGAATTTGATACAAACAAGCTTTACTAGAAGTCACTATATTTCAATTCAAGATAATAACATCTCACAGCAGGGTGCCTGACATAATTAAACAAATATAAGTGTTGAAGAAATTAAGATTAAAAAAAATAGAGAAGAAAAAGAATTCAATATGGGAATCCATCACCAAAGATATCAACTACAATACTTTCTTTTACAAACTTTCAGTTTCTGGCTAGAGATGAAATGAGACTTTAAATGTCCATAGAAAATCTAGAAAGTAGGTTACTCACTGTTCCAGCATCAAATTCTCAAAGACTTACCAAATGTAAATTAAACGAAATTACAGGTATAAGCTGACAGAAGTGTTATCAAATGTACCTGAAATTGGTGAACTGGTAGTGCATCATAGAACTCATGTGCAATGATGATCGTAGGGACTGGAAAAAAGAAAAAAAAAATTGAACTTTTCTATAAGTCTGGGAAGAAGACTCTACCTTCCAAAACTTCAGTTACGAAATTGAAGAAAACAAAATCATGTACTAAATCAAGCAAACCCCTGAGAGAAAGAAATAAAATATCTGCCCGAAGGATTTGTAAACACAAGAGTAGACTTTAAAGAATTTAAGAAAATTTCGTCAATGATACAGAAAAGGAGAGCGCCCGAGGTAGCTTTGAAAGAAGGAAATGAGTAGGTGGAGAACTATGCAAACAAGCAATTACATAAACATGGAAGTTAATAATCGTCAAACTATAATTGACTATACAAAAGTTAGAATGTCAAAAATTAAAATCTTACATCCGGTTGGAACCTGGTCCAGTGTAGAATGCCATGATATAGGGGTTTCAGCCAAACTACTAATAACTTGTTTCCCTGAGTTTTCGTCACCCTCACACTTCAAGCTACTGTACTGGATTTTCTTTAGTGCAGGACTGCATTCAACCAGGTGAATGTGCAATGAATCTGTGAAATTTTTAATCTTGGATGCACCCTTCCATTAAAATTACACAGATTAAAAATTTCAGGCACTTGTAATTCTATCATAAAAATACAAGAACAAAGAATTTAATCATACTCGTAGAAGATCAGCCAATAGCGTTCCTCTCCCAGGTCCCAGTTCAACTAAGTTCACTTTGTTTGGCCGTCCCATTTGCTCCCACAAACACATTGCCCATACGCCAATCATCTATAAGTAGCCAACATTATTAAATGTATGAACTTGGAAGAACTATGAGAGGAAAACGAGTCAGCCCTGGAAATTATTACCTCTCCAAACATCTGGCTTACTTCGGGAGATGTAATAAAGTCTCCTTGAGCTCCGAACACATCGCGATTTATATAGAATCCAGCTTTTGGATTCGTCAGTACTTCCTCCATGTACTCAGCAACAGTGATGGGCCCGCCTCTGAATTTGATGATCCCTTTTAGATGCTTAACCAGCTCGGAGTCAGAAACTGGACCGTGTGAATGCTCTGCAAATCCTCAAGAAAAAATATTATTTCAATCAATTTAAGCGGACCCACGCCACTCTATATATAAATTTAGTACCCGTTGGATTATACAAGCCAGAGCGGTCGATGGAGATTTTGGCGGTAGGTCCGGAGGCAGAGTCTTCAAGTTGTTTGACGTAAGTGCTGTCCGGAGTCTCTGAATTAGCAGAAGAACGAGATGAAGTAGAGCATTGTCGACACCAGTACAAGTAACTTTCATGCAATGGCGAGCGAGATGGTGCCAAGGGACCTCGGCACCTACGGGATGCTTCCACAGCTAACCTCCTCAACATTTCTTTCCTCTTGCTCTCGCTGCTACGACCATGGGCAGTGGCGGAACCAGGATGAAATCACTAGAGGCTCTTAACTACACTAAAAAAATTAAACAATATCTATATATAGTTCGAGGTGAAAAAACAACTATCAATCGGTTTATACAATTCATCTATAATCTCATAACGATATTTATAATCGGTATGCAATCTTGGATCACCAACAATATCACAGTCCAAAAAGCCTACTTCTACTCGGATTTTTTACAATTATCTTCATTATTAACATTTATATTATTGGATGAACTACCGTCCCATTTTTGCACGAATTTATCCATAGTGAAATCCCTAAATCATAATCAAATATTTAAAAATAAAGAGGCCACCTTATCCAAACAAAAATAAAACATATATCATGAATCATATGAACTGCAGTATAGAAAACATTTCTAATAAGTAGAAAGAAATCTTCAGATATCACAAGATAGATAATACACTTGTGCACAATAGCCTCAAGACTATAGAAAATATTGGAAACACAGATTCAAAGCCACATAATTTCACTGAAATGCCTCCATTGACAAATTACCTATTCTTGGAATTAATTTCTAACAAGAAGATGATGATCACAACTGAAAAGAAATCTAACAATTGTTCTTGCTCTTAGTTTCCTCTCTTCAGCAATATCGGTAAGCACCCACCATGTACAGTGCACTAAACAATCCCAGTAGTGCAACAAGTTACTATTGTTTTCTGCGTATGCTGCAATTTTGCTGGCATTTCAGAACATGAAATTATTGTTTATACAATGAATAATTTACCGGCAAATGATAGCTCCCTTCAGTTTAAAACCAAAAAAATACGATTTAATTTAGGTTTTTCAATATAAGAACAGAAAAAGTACCAAGTCAAAGGATAATTTAGAATAGAGGAACAAGGCACCGTCATAGTACCACTTTTGAGGCTCTTTTTGTTTCAAGTTCACAGGCTAAACAGTATATGGAATTCCATAATCAACAGACATCACATGAGTCATCGAGTAGAACAAAGAAAATCTCAAGAAAATTAATCTCATCTCATGTTCATTGACAAAGAAAAGCACTTAAATTTTCATTTTTTTTAGTTTTGAAATTCAAAGTAAAGCCTCAAGACTGCATTTTTATTGATCATCCATCACAGAAGGTCCCCTTATTTCCCCATCATGGATTCAAAATCCAATAGAACACGAAAATTAAAGGAAACCTAAACTATTTTGTTCCCCTGCATTTTTTGGGTATCAGTAAACTATTAAGCTAAAACCAAGAATCACGAATTTATCCAAAGCAGAAATCCCAATTTCAAAATGAAATAAAAAATTGAAAAAAAAAAAAAAGGAAAGAAACCTAAACCTTACTGCCGAGAGGCGTCCTGAGAGCAAAGCGGCAGCGCCGGACAGACGCGGAGGCACGAGAAGGGGAGAGGACTCGGGAGTGAGTAGCTCTGCCGGTCTTAGTCGGCTGACGGAAGCGGAGGAGTGAGGAGAGCCAGGGTCGCACAGAGGGAGAGAGAAATGTCCATATTAGTTAAAAGGGTTAATTCTGAAAACTCCCATTTACCTTTAGTAATTATCAAGTAGAGTAGTTATCAGAGTAGGTAAACTTTTAATTTTAATAATTATGAACTTAAAGGTTCAGTCGACAAAGTAAACGTTTAATTTTGACCATCAAATATCTAAATTAATGTTCAACCGTTATTTTTATTAGCAAAATCCTAATTTAGTTACCTAATTATCAAAATTAAAAATTCAACTACTCAATTGACTATTAACTAAAAATAGATTTGTATATTTAGAATTAACTCTTTTTTAAATACCTTATGAACTTATTTTAAACCCAATGGGGTTTTTTTAGGGATTTAGGGGTTTTTAAAAAGGGTTAATTTAAAATTTTTTTAAAAAAAACTCAAAGTTTGGGACCAGTATCATTTAGGTATCATTTCCCTTAATTTTGAAAATTAGATATTGAAATTAATTTTTTTGTTTTTTAAAATAGTGTTGAAAACTTTTGAATCACATTTGTCAATTTTAATAATTTGAGCAATTTTGCTTGTTTTTTAATATTAGAATAAAAAATTTTAAAATACCCCATTGATTTATAAAATCAAGTAATTCAATTTAGACGAAAATTTGATTTGGTACTTGATTGTCCAAATTAAAGAATGATGTATATAATTGATAATGGCCCCAGACTTTAATTACGCTTTTTAAATTAACCTTTTAAAAAAATTGCAGTGGGAAAAATATCCGTATCGGGCACAAGTAACGAAGAAAAAAATTTTTTTTTGCAAAGACCTAAAATCTCCCTCACCACCATCACCAGTAATGGAAGGGGACCGATGGTCAGAGGGTCTCGCAGCAGTGTAGTTTCAACATGGCAGTGCTTGACGGTAGCGAAGATCCTAGGAGAGGAGAGGACTGAGCAGTGAGCACTATGGTTTGAGTAGGGCAGAGTCATAGAGATAGAGCGACCCATAATTCGATCTATTGAATGCTTTCTAGTTTTTTAAAAAAGAAAAAAAAAACGAACAAGCAAAATAACAAGCAAAATGATGTTGTTTTGCTTTAGGATTTAAAAAAAAAAAAAGACAAAAAATCCAAAGAGAACTACGGAAACATCACTACTGGACAAAGGTTATTTGAAGAAAAAAATTTGTAGAGTGAGTTGAAAACTCTCTTATCATTACTAGTAATAGAGGAGGGTCAGCAGCCGAAGGGGCTCAAGCCCCTCCAAAGCCGATCCTAGTTTCATCCAATAGAGGAGCTTTTAGTAGACAAGGAGACCATGTCTCCACCCAAAAAAAAAAATTGCAAAAAAAATGCTTTTAGTATGTTATTTTTTTAAGGGTATTTTTGTTTTGATAATAAAAAAAATGGTAAGTTTGGCCCTTCCTTTTTTTTTTAATTACATAAGAGTGAGATAAAAGTTTATTTTATTTTCCTTTAGGCAATATCAATAATATATAATAATTCTTCTATTTTTTTTACTTGTCACATTTTATCAATTTTTGTGTCTTTTTTTACTTGTTACATTGTAAAAATAATGCAATATTTAATGAACTTTTTTCCATTATACTCTCATGAAAAAAAAATTCCAATATTTTTGACTCTTCTCATATGGAAACTCATAAAAATAATAATAAGGAGAAAAAAAGTGAGGACATTCTAGTTCCCACAAAAAAATATATTTAAAATTATGTATTTCCTTGCACAGTATGATGTCCTAAATGTGACAAGTAAAAAAACAGATGAAGTATTAATATTACTATTATAAAATATCAATTAAAATACTCCTAAATATTAGCCTTAACTATTTGTTCTTAACCTTTCATTTACCAAAATTACAAAGTTGCCCTATATATAGTCCATATTTTATAGAATACTTTGTTACAAAAAAAAAAAAAAAATGAAAATACAATATTCTTACCTGTGGAGGTCCGAGGAGGGGAGAGGACAAGCATGATTGGCGCCAGTAGTTCGAGTCGTCTGACGGAGGCAAAGGAGAGAGAGAGAGAGAGAGAGAGAGAGAGAGAGAGAGAGCTAAAATCTCTATATTTGTTAAATTCCTTCTAGACTTATTTTTTTAAACCCTATGCAAAATGAGGCTGATAAGTCCATTTTATACTTTTTTTACATTACTTATCTTTCGATTTTTCGAAGCATTTTATGAATAAAATGGACTAATTACCCTCAAATTATTCTCTTATTGTTATAGGTACATCCCATTAGATTTTCAAGTGAAAAAAAAATCAAAATGGGAACCTACAGAGCAAGAACTGATGAAAAAGGAGAAGAAATGCAAAGCTACCTAAAACAGTATTCCCATGGCCGAGCAAAGCTATTTTCGGTGGGTCTTTGACCTATTTAAAGACCTTATTTGAAAATTTATCCTTCTTTAATATTTTAAAGGACTTCATGAGGTTTCCCTAAAGCTAGCATTTGTCTCAATCAAAGTTCATTTGGTCATCCAAAGAGTAGTGCAAAGATTCGCTTTTTCACATGATGTTCCAGCATCTTTCAGTAAAACGATCATAACTCGAGATATAAAACTCCAATAGATATGATTCAAGATGTTTTGGAAACTTAAGAGTCATATCTACAAATCATATGAGATAGCAAGGCCTAAAACTGTCCATTAAAGTACTAAAAAAATACTCAAGGTGTAACATACTAACTTGGCTGGGTAAAGTGGTGAATTACAAAAAAGGAAGAATTTTTAGGTGATGTGTACACGAATATGACTGTATACCTCCACCCGTAAGTGAATTAATATCTATTTGAGAACAAATTAGTTAATTTCTAATAGTTTGGGTTATTAGTGTTAATAAAATTTTAATTGAGGGTTCAAGTATGTTAGGAAATAATTGAGAAGAACCTAAGGACTTAAGTGCAATCGAGAGAGAGATTCTATCTATCCCTAGTTTGTAAAGGAAATATATGACATCCTCTCTGTAAACCTACGTTCGTTCAGACACAAGAGAGACTGCCAAAGAAGAAGAAAGAGCTAGCAAAAGAAGAGAAGGTTAGGGTTCCAGGAACTAGAAATTCTGCGATTTTAGAGGTAAGTATGTAGATTTCTTCTAGTCTAATGTATTCTAAAGTCATGAAGAAGGATTTATTTTATGAAATATTATGTTTTCTGAAGAAATATTTTACACGTATATGAAGAAGAATCAAGCATCAAACTTAAATTATTTATGAGGATTTTGTTTGAAAAATGTAAAGGTTTATGGCTCTTATGTATTAGATATGAAAGTTATATATATATATATGATATTCGATCGATCGAAGTACACTTTATTGAAGAGAAGGACTCATCATAGTCAAGAATTAATCCTGATATTTAATCATATAATGAGCCAAAGATGTATGCCTTGAGATTTTCTGTAGTTGTGATAAATTATAAGTGTTTTATTAAGATTTTCTATGATATAATTAGGCTTTACAATTTGTGTTTGAAGCGGTAAATTATTTTTTAATTTGGTTACATCCATAAACTATTCTAAATTTCTTTGCGTTTTAGAATGCGTCAAGTATGGAATTTTATAGTTGGCAAGTCAGAAAGAATTTATCAGTGTTGTATTTATGTTAATCTCGTCATGTCCAATCAGTGATTTTGATTGAATTTGGAGAGTACTTTGGTAACGAAAAAGCAAAATTCCTCACTTTTACGCTCCCCACCAAACCGTCCGACGCCCAAGTGAAAAAATATTCGATTTTTGGGAGGAAAAAACAAAAAAGAACAAACAAAAGTCATGAGTGCTTTTGATTGAAAAATATATGGTCTATGTTTAAAACTTGGTGACCTTTCAGGAATTATTGTGTTGACTTCTTTAAATGAATGGAAAAGCTGTTTTAATTCATTTTCTTAAATCATAAAACTTTTACTTTTTCTTTTTAAAAGCCTATTATGGTCTTTAGTCAAGCTTTCTTAAAATTGTCAGATTATTTTCTAGTAAAATAGAGCTTATTTTAAGCTCATGTTCTAGGAAATTTTATTATTTTTGTTTTTATCTCAAAATTTGCGTAATTCTGGAAGGATTTTATTTGCTTATTGAGTTGGAAGCTCATCCATTTCTCCCACCTTGCAAATGACCTTAAGACAAAGGATGATGATTTAAGAGAACGGGAAGAAGTCCATTTTTTGGTAATAGAAGAGTTCTTATTTTGTTTATTTGGTCTTTTAGTGGTTGCACTGGATTTTAATATTAAGTCATTAATCTTTAGGTTCAAGTTATAATGGACTTATTTTTGTAAGGAGATGTTCTCTATTTAAGATTTAACGTTAGAATTTATTTTATGATTAGAACTTTTGGGACTTAAGTTTATGATGTATAAGAGACCTTGTGCAGTGGAGAGATCCAATTATACGGTTGTGACTCAGCCTCGGGCACGGAGCGTGATGTTTTATGGTATCAGAGCCTAGGTAACGATATGAGGACTGCTAGAGGTAAAAGAAATAGGAATTGGTATTAGCTTTTAATTTAAGAACATAAGTGCATTTTTGTGTTCCTTAGAAATCTGGCTACTTTGATTAGTTAAATAATTTTTTTAATTGAATAAAAAACGCGTGAAGACGCTAGTATCACAAACGAGAAAAAGGAGATTAAAGAATATCATAAGGGACGAAGAAACTTGGCTAGAGAGAGGCTTAGGATTTCTTATGACTTGTCTTCTGGAATCTGATTTTGTTTTTCTTCCATATTATTATTTTCTTCCTAAACTCTCATCTCATTGGAACAAATATGTGAAGTCCATCTAGTGCTAAGTGAACTTATGAGATTTCTTTTAAAATACCCATTATGCAAAATCTTCTTCCATATGCCTCAATCTTATTTTACTCATCTACCCTTAATTCATGAGTATGATGAGAGATTTGATTTTTACTTATTTCTTCTTAACACAAACTTCTCTTTTCAGTAGATAGCACTTAGAAGAATTGAAAGATCTTCAAGGGGACGTGAGGATGTTCCCTTAGTCAATTTGGGAAACCGAAGAGAGAGGAGACAAGGAAGATAGAATCCTAATGTGCTAAATAACGAGGCTGCCCCTACACTTGTTTTTGCACCTGATGCTGCTTCGGATATGACTACTATGTTAATAATGATTGCACAAGTGATGCAAGGTCAACAAGCAATGCTACAGGAACAAATGTGAATGCATACAGAGAGACAAACTGAAATAGAGGCTCGCATGTATTTTGAAAGGCTTAAGAAGGCGCACATGCCAACATTTGATAGAAGCTCAGACCGTGGACATGTGGAGAAATAGGTTATTAAATTGGAAAGTAATTTCGAAGTTCTAGAGATTCCAGAAGAGGTAAAGACAATTGTAGCGAAATCCTTCTTGGTAGGCAAGACCAAAAAATGGAGGAAAGGTGTAGTTCTTGCTTTGACGACAAACGACCAAGAGGTTACATGAGAATTTTTCAAGAAAGAATTTCTAAATAATGATTTTCCTTAATATCTACAAACCGAACGACAGAAGTAATTTTTCCTTCTCAAGCAGACCGAAGGAGTGTCAGCAGTGGAGTACAGCAGTCAATTCAACACCTTGGGGCAATACATACCAAATATATGAAGGATGACTACTTGAAGATGATTAGGTTTAAAGAGGGTTTGCAGCCAATAATTTGGAAGCTACTTTCAATAGTGGAGTCAAAGGACTAAAATGAAGAATACCAAATAAATATAAGGATCGAGTTCGAAATGGCATGAAGTGGCAAAGGTCCCCAAGCCAAGAAGTAGAAGACCTTTGAGAGCAAGATAAATGGAAATCAAATCCTTAGTTCGACAAACCAACATGACATTCCGGCAACCCAAACCATAAGGAATGTAATGAAGAAGTGTCTTACTTGTGATAATTTTCATTCTGGAAAGTGTAGCAAATCTTTGGGAGCATGTTTTCAGTGTGGACAAGCTGGCCACAAGATTAGAGACTGTCCTCATTCACCTCAATAGAAGGCCAAGCTAGTCGAGTAGCCACAAAAGGCAAATGCGAGAGTTTTCTCCCTCATGGATATTACGAGACATAAGAAATTTCTTTTATGAGTTTACCCCTTTTATTTATTAATGTGTTTTCATTTACTAGACGTAAGTTTCGAGGTCGAAACTTCTTGTAAGGAGGGAAAAATGTAAACTCCCTGCCTATTAATGAATTAATATTTATTTGGGGACTAATTACTTAATTTCTAATAGTTTGAGTTATTAATGTTAATAAGTTTTTAATTGAGAGTTCAAATGTGTTAGGAAATAATTGGGAAGGACCTAAGCACCGGAGTGTAATAAAGAAATAGATTCTACCTATCCCTATTTTTTAAAGGAAATATTTGACATCCTCTCAATAAAACTATGTTCGTATAGATGCAAGAGAGGCTACCGAAGAAGCATAAAGAGATAGAAACAGAAGAGAAGGCTAGAGTTCCGGGAACTAGAAAAATTACAATTTTAGAGGTAAGAAGATGTCTTCTAGTCTAATGTATTTTACAGTCATGAAGTATTTATTTTATGAAAGATTATATTTTCTGAAGAAAAGTTTCACACTTTTATGGAAAAGAATCAAGCATCAAAACTTAAATTGTTTATAATGATTTTGTTTGAAAGATGTAAAGATTTATGCTCTTATATCTTAAATATTAAAGTTATACATGTGTGTATATAATATCTGATTGATCATAGTGTGCTTCATTAAAGTGAAGGACTCATTAGAGTTAAGAATTAATCTTGATATTTAATAATATAATGAGTCAAAAATGTATGCCTTGTGATTTTCTATACTTATGATGAATTATAAGTGTTTTATTAAACTTTTCTATGATATAATTAGGCTTTACAATTTGTGTTTAAAGCTGTAAATTTTTCTTTAATTTGATTATGTCTAAATTTTTCTTTAAAGCTGTAAATTTGTTAGTGTTGTATTTATGTGAATCTCGTCACCATCCGAGCAGTAATTTTGATTGAATTTGGGAAGTACTTTTTTTGCGCATCATGACAGTCATGAGTGCTTTTGATTGGAAAATATATGGTTTATGGTTAAAAGTTGGTGACCTTTGAGAAATTACTGTATTACTTAAATCATGACAGTTTTACTTTTTTTTTTTTTTTTAATAAAAAAGCCTATTATGATCTTTAGTCAAGCTTTCTTACAACTTTCAATTGTCGGATTGGTTTTTAGTGAAGCAGAGCTTATTAAAGCTCATGATCTAGGAAATTTTCCTCAAAAATTGTGCTTAATTTTGAAAGGAGTTTATTTACTTATTGAGTTAAAAACTCATTCCTTTCCCCACCTTGAAGATGACGGTAAGGCAAAGAATGATGATTTAGGAGAATGGGAAGAAGTCCCTTTTTTGTGATAAAGAACTATTATTTTAGTTATCTATTTTTTTAATGGTTCTATGGATTTTTACATTTTAAGTTATTAATGTTGAGTTTTAAGTTATAATGGATTTATTTCTGTAAGGAGATGTTCTCCGTTTGGGATTTAGTGTTAGAATTTCTTTTATGATTAGAACTTTTTGGACTAAGTTTATGATGTATAAGAGAGCTTGCATAGTAGAGAAATCCATTTACACGATCGTATCTCGGCCTCGAGCATAGGGTATGACTAGGGCTGTAAACGGGTCCAGACCCTCAGGGTACTCCCAGACCCAGATCCGTACCCTTATAGTTAAACTTGGACCCAGACCTGGACCCATACCCTTCAGGGTATAAAATTTTGGACCCAGACCTGACCCTCCAGGGTCCAGGATAGGGTATGGGTATACCCGTACCCGTATGATATTTTTCTATTTTTTCCCTGTTAAACAAAAATATATAAAACAATGTATAATCCTAAAATAAAAATTTTAACATGATTAACATAATCTCCTCAACATTTCTTTCAACAAATACAACCATTTAACATATACATAAATGAATAGGGATATAGACCCCTTTAACTATATCAATTTCAGTCTGTAATCCAAATTCCTGGACAACCTCTGAGCAAAGAGTATATGTAATATACGGTGTCGCCTAATAGATAAGTCAAATAGTAGCATATAAGATAGAGAACGATAAAGAAAAATAAAGAAAAAGATTGTCATTTTTGTCATGATCCATATATTCAGTAGTTCTATGAAATAAAAAATAATGCAAAAATATTACTATCGTAAATTGCTTTTACATGGGATGAAATAATATTTTTATATTTAGTAAAAATAAATTATTTGTGAAATGGCATTTGAAATAAAGTTGAAAATAAATAAATAAATAATTTGAAAGAGGTTAGTTGGGCCAAATCCATCAAATAAAGAGACTCTATTTAGGACTGAAAAGGAGAAAAAAAGAGAAATGGACTGAAAAGGAGAAAAAAAAGAAAAGGACTGAAAAGGAGGAAAAAAAAGAGAAAAGGACTGAAAAGAAAAAGAAGAGAAAATGATTGAAAAGAAAAAAAGAGAAAAGGACTGAAAAGGAAAAAAAAAGGAGAAAAGGACTGAAAAGAAAAAAAGAAAAAAGGACTGAAAAGAAAAAGAAGAGAAAAGGAGAAAAAAAAAAGAAAGGGTTGGTAGTAGCAAGATTCGAACCTACGTTGCCAAGCCAAACAAATATTTAAGTTTACCTCCTTAACTGTTCGGCCAGACCTCTCTATGCACATTTATTACCCTCCATCTAATATAATATATATAATATATATATTTATTTTATTAATACGGGTCTACGGGTATACGGGTCTGGGCATCACCATACTCTGCCCAGACCCATATAGCAGTATAAATACGGGCACAGGTACCGGTACGGGTCTGCGAATATAAAATTTAAACCTTACCAGCTAAAAACGGGTACAGACCCGTGCAGGTACGGGTAAGACCCCTAGGCATGACAATGATGGAGATACGTTGTTGGATATATCCTTTTAGTTTTAGTTGTGTAGTTATGGCTTAAGTCAATATAAATAGAAGATGTCTCTCTAGAACTTTTTTTTCCTAGTTAATCGAGGGAATAAAGGGGTTCATCTATAGGGGCATGCTTATTAAAATATGTGAAAACCACCGTGTTAATATAATTTGACATGCCTGCAAGGTTGTAAATAATTTATGGGTATAACGTTTGAAAGAAGGTTATTGGCTATGACAAAAAACAACAATTGTTTTTGAGTATATATAGCTAACTTTAAAAAAAAAATTAGAATTTAACCAATTCTAGGTTTGGTTCACAAAAGTAATGTTTTGTTTTCTCTAACCTGGTGTCACAAGGCTGAAAATATAGTATGAAGCTGCTATTTAGATGACTCGAACTCAGAACCTCTCACTTGATAAGCCAAGTGGAGGTATCTAAGGGAGGAATGTTCTGCTATGAGACTATTCCTCGTTGTCACAAAAGAGCAATGTTGTCAAATAGAGAAGCAAACCAATTAAAATAGTGGATCACTTGGTTAATCTAAATGGACGGAAAAAAATCAAATAAGGTTACAATAAATATTGTTCTTCGTTCTCGATATATTTACCTCTGTTAAATTTGATCTCCAACTATTAATTTTATTTTTTTAGTCCTCAATTAATTTATATATAAACTTTTTGATTCTTTTATACAATTTTTCCATTTTTGATAGATAGTCAACAATTTGTCTTTAGTTATATTTAAACAACAAGTGGTATGACCTGGGATGAGCATTAGAACGTGGAGATCTTCCAAGGACTGGTTACAAGATCGATAGCAAGGAAGATAGAAGAGAAGAACAAGTAAATGGTAGTTTTGCTCAGGAAGGGCTTTCAAGGTTGTATGTGGAATGCATTCAAAGGAGCAAATGTAGACTGAAGAGGCACCAAAATACTCTTAATGGTCATGATGCACAAGAGGGAACCAAAAGAAGCAAGTATGGAAGACAAAAATGGCTCAAATTGCAATTGGACTCAAGAAGACACTTCACCGTTGACGGTAAGGTTGGACCTACTGTCTCCTATAGGTTTCTGTTCCAAGGAGTCTTAAGAAGGCACCCTACCATCGACGGTAGGGTTAGACCTTCCGTCGCTGGTAGGTCTTTGTTCAAGGAGTGCCAAGTGAACAACACCTACCGCCAACAGTAGGTCGGGCCTACCGTCGTCGGTAGGTCTCAGCTGCAGTGACCATTTGAAGATTTTAAGCTTATTTTGACTTCCAAACTTGGTTTACTAAATCCTATACTTGTAATTAAGTAGCCTAAGGAGCCCATTTATTTCCCTTAAGTTTAATTAGTAGCTAGGCTTGGTGCTAATTACTAAGGGACCTATATATACTCCTTATGGAAACCATTTGAAGACAATAAATGAATGATGAATGAAATATATTGAGACTTTGAGAGAGAAAACTAGGGTTCCTATGTTTCTTCTTCTTCCTTGTATATTAGGTGTTCCAACTTGTAATTCAAGCAAGTAATTCTTGAAGGGAATTCAAGAATTTTTGTTCATTCCATAAAGATGCTAACTCTTTAGTTAGTGTTGTTAGGGATTAGGCATTCTCTTGTGAATGAGGGATAGGTGAGGATTCCTTATAATCCTTATTGATTCCTCTTCTAGATAGAGAAGTTTGTTTCTTTTTTCTTTTCTACAAAATTTTCCTTTGTTATTCTTCACTTTTGTGCCAAATCAAGCCTTCAAACCCCTCTTGAGGAGAGAAGATTCTTGGGCAAGATTTTGAGCTCCAAAGAAGCCTAGGGGAGTTCATACCAACAAGGGTAAATTCAAAATTACCAAAACGAAAGTTTAAACCATAAATATTTTGTGAATGATCAGGTGAGAGGCAGATTCTCACATTTCCCCTCCTATAAGTAAGAAGTGAAGAGAAGAAAAAAGAAGTGAGGTGATTTATTCCAAACATTGTTTGTGAGTTTTGAATGGAAAAGAAAAGAAGAGTATTTTTCTTATTTACGAGTTTTGAGAGAAGGGGAAAGAACGATGTCATTTGACAAAATTAACCCTTAAGTAGAAATAAAATACTCCCTCAGTTTTTTTTTACTTGTAACATTTTCGCATTGACACTGTTTAAGAAAATACGAAATTTTAGATGTTTTCTTCTTGTGTAGACTAGAATTTCCTTCATTGTTTTCTCTCTCCTTATTATTATTATTTCTAATAATTTCCATGTTAGAAGAATAAAAAGAGGGGTAGAATTTGTTATTAATGGGAGAGTAATGTTAAATGTTGCCTTAGGAACTACAATGTGACAAGTAAAAGAACAGAGGGAGTATTATTTTTGGTAATCCGATATCCGAGAGTCATCGACTAATTTGGGAGGGATAAGAGGGCATAAAACTCTCAAACAGCAACATAATGCTGGCATGAGCATTAAGCCGTGATGTGGAGATACTTAAGTGTGAGGGGAGTCGCACCATCGAATCACAAACCTCTTATCAAAAAGAGTAATATTGAGTAATGTATTTTATTACTATTTGAGGGATAAAGTTAGTATTTCAATTTTTTTTTTTTTAAAACAGCCCAGCTCATTCTTCTGTTGCTCTCCAACTTTGAAGTTGGCGTTTGAGAGATTTGGGCATTAAGAAGAATGAACCATTATCTCTTTTCTCTCTTCTTCTCACCTCCTAAAACTCCCAAACTAATAAAATCTAACCCCAGGTGTACCCAATGCAAAATTACATAGTTTCATTTAATCCTAAGAACTAATTGTGTTTCCCGTGCTTGATGCATGGATGAATATTTAGAAAAACATCCTGTATTTTTAGTGAATTATTAATTGAGTAACTTTTAATTTTATAAATAAGTACCAAAGGGTTTCATAAGAAAAATTAACATTTACTTTTGACAATCGAGTACCAAATTAGGGTTCTGTAGAAAAAAAATAACATTTGAACCCTAATTTAGGTTGTTAGAATTAAAAGTTTTTTGACATTTTTTTAACAAAATCCTAATTTTGGTACTTATCTGTCAAATTAAAAGTTTGATATTAGATTGCAATTCATTAAAAGTACAAGGGTGTTTTTTAAATTAACCCTAAATTATATAATATCTAAAAACCTAATACAAATTGTTAAACCATAAGAAAACTTATATAGTAAATTGGAAAGTTAATCATAATTAACGTATGTCTAAGAGAGTAGAATATTTTAACGTATCCACAGTTGGAAAGTTAATCATACGAGAGTAGAATATTTTAGTTTTGAGGAAAATTATAGGAACCATAAGGAGTAAAAAAATACTTTATTATTTTAGTGACAATTTACCTTTTATTTGATTAATAATTTTTTGTTCAATTTTCATCTAATAATTATGTGCTTGTTAGATTTTTAAGTAATAATTTTTGTACTTTTTGTTTGATAATTACTTCATACCCTATCAAAATAAAATAAACATAAAAAAATTGAAAAAGGTCTAGTAATCCTAGGTAAAATTATTACTTCCATAGTCCATATCGATTCAGATCGTCTGCACCACTTTATGCACCACTCTCTGTACCACTTTCTAATTTAGTATATTTTAGTAAAACCTATTAAAAAAAGATAAAACCTAAGGAAAAAGATAAACACTAATGGCAAAATATATTATAAAAGGAAAGTGGTACAGAGAGGGATACACAAAGTGGTGCAGATGATCCTGATGAGTTTATATATATAAATTTTGGTTCTAGATTTTGTTTACATGTCTAGAAACTATTTTTCCCAATAAAAGATACACGTTTAGTTCAAAAAACAATTTTTTTTTGATAAATCCCTTAAAAATGAAGAACATTACATAATTAGCCTCACTAAGATTGTTGCTTCATTTTTAAAATACGTTTTAAAACATAAAGAAAAATAGATATCAATAATTAATGAGTAAAAATTATTCAAATTGAACCCAAACAAACTCACTTAAGAAACATGGTTATAAAGCCATTAAGACAAATTTTAAAAAATAATAAGAAATCTTATTTATATCAAGTTTATAAACAAAAAGAGAAAAAAATGGAATTGTATTGAATTCCTAAGAAAAATTGGAAAAAAAAGTTTCCAAAGAAAATTAACTTGACGCTTGATTTTGTTATAGCAAGATTGCAATTACTATTCTGTGAAAAAAAAAAAAGATTACAAGTACCATTAAATTAGAAATAAAAATAAAGAAATGGCATATTAACATAACTTGTAATGACATACATATTTTTTGCTGAATAAGAGGATTGAATATAATTAAAAAAAATGTTACTTCTTATGAATAGTTTAAAATTAGGTTCAACGTAATGTAGTTTAGCATTAAGGGAAATTCTTTGATGACATCTATGCATTATTTGAAGTGACAAATTTACTTACAATAGAGATGGTGATCGATAATTGTACATTTAGCCAAAAAAAGTTAAATAAAAAAAAATATATTTATCAGATGTTAAAAAGGCGAAAGTACATTCATAAACAAATTTTCATCATACCTATAAACATTAAATAGAGTCAAATAATATTTAAAATAAGAATATACCCAAATATATTTTGATGAACTCAGTTCAACTCATGACGTAGATCGGAAGAGTCAAGCATTCAAGGAATTGAAGATTTGACCAATCACTAGAGCTCAAAGGAAGAGACTCAAGATGCAAGAGAATAATGGCATGGTTTTGTATTTGAAGGAAGTTTTGAATAACAAGATTGAATAATTTGAAGGCCCAGGAATGACTTCCAAGATGTTCTCCATTTTGATCAATTAATAAGAATTACTCAAAGGAACAATTGGAAGTTGAAAATTGGCTAAGTGTTGAAGAGTATACAAAAATTGGCTAATTATTGGACGAGAGGACCCTACCACCGACGGTAGGCCCTGCCTCTACCGTCGTTGGTAGGCTTCTGCCCACTACTTGTTATTCAAATACCTACCGGCAATGGTAGGTCCCCTCCTACCATCGACGGTAGAACTCAGATGGGTAATCTAATGCATATTAATTGAGTAGTTTTTGATATTTGGCTTGTCTTTTTAGCTTCTAATCAAGGGTTAAATAGGAATTTAAGGCTATTATGCTATAGGTTTAGCTTAGGAAAAGTTTAGCCTGTAAATATCTCATTATAACTCATTGTAAACAACAACTATGATGAATTGCTGAAAATTATGAGTAAGTTTCTCCAAGAGCTTCTTGGGTTTTTCATCTTCTTAGCTTAGCTTGCTTAAGGGTTAAAGTCCTTAGCATTGAGAATAATTGAGCCTTAGATTGAAGTATCTATGGAATCAATTGATCATTAAAATTCCTTCTATTAGTTGGTTCTTCAGTTTCCTTTCTTGAATCGATTAGTTTTGGGTCTTCTACACTGTGTAATTCGGGTTTTGAGGTCTTTGTTCCCTCAAGGTTCTAATTATCAATCTAGAAAAAAAATTCAGCCTTTCAATATTGGGTTTATGAGACTTAGTTTCTCATAGGTTTTCTATTGGAGTGTTTGAATTTTTAAATCCTCAATAGAGGTTCTTCAAGAGAAGGAGGTGATTCTTGGGAAGAGTAGAATCCAAAACTACAATCAAAATAAATATGCATCAAATTGGTATCAGACCAACCTCTAATTGAAGGTTATTTTGAGTTGTAAGTTGTTTAAATTTGTTGAAAATTCATAAAAAGAAGTACTTGATGATCTATAAAATTTCCATGAAGATCATGCAAAAACTAAGTACAGAAAATGATCCAAATGTCAATTGCAAACTGGACTAAATTACATGAAAATTTGTTATTTATTGGTTGAGATGTTCTACTTTGAGCAGGATTCATTTGAAAAAAGTTTCATTCAATTTGGAGATCAATTGATTGGTCAATTGGATTGATTTGTGAAAATGTGTTTCAGATTCGTGACTGCAGAAAAAGTGTGGATTAATTTGGATATATCTTTTTTTATACTGATTAAATTCGAATTTGTGCTTAAATTCATCCTCATCGAGTGAGGAATCTTTATATATTGGTTTCATCTGATTTGGATTTGTAGATTTTGAGATATCGTCGTTTTAGTAAAATGTTGTCATCATACTCTGTTTTCTGGACAAATTTTTCTTAGTACTCTTATGTTCTTTGTTGAGTCTAATTCTTTTGAATTGCTTTGTTTTTTATTTCTAGTTGTTTCCTTGTGTGTTTCTAGTGTTTTGTTGATGAACAATCTTGTTTGTTGGCTCAATTCCATAGATTATATTCTTGAAATTTGTACACCTCAAGTGTTGATATTTTGCCTCATTAAACACTTATCCAACTAAGTGCATTGATTGATTTACTTGCTTGGGATTGTTTCTCATGGTTTGAGTTGGCTAAGAGATTGAAGGATATCATAGAGGCTTGAGTATTGAATGTTTGAAAAAGGCAAGAGGGTAAGCTTATATTTATAAAAGCCAATTAAGAGAGTTAAGCATGAGGGAATGGAGTGAACATCAAAGAGTGTAAACGCTTAGGGAGTGATTAGGAGGTTATTTTGTTTTGTTTTCTTTCATTAACTTTTAGGTTTTAGGACATCTAATTCAAACATAGAAGAAGATTGGCATCATGTTCAACAAGTCTTGGAAGGATTGGAGCAACAACTATCATGTCAAGCAAAGAATGTGAAGGACTTAAAAAGAGATGAGGAAGCCAGTTATGAGCAAAGTAGTGGAAGAGATTTTGGTGAACATCCAATGTATGATAATCAATAGGGGTATGGTAACTTTTCTTCTCGTGCTAGATCTTATGAGCATAATTCTTATGATTTTGCTATAAGGGCAATCGATTTGGAACTAGAAGTGATATAATGATACATTTTATAATAGAGTTCCAGGGACTGATGTTAGAAATGGAGGAAATTATGTGGATTTCATAAAAGAAGAGGTAATTATGAGGGATACTATGAAAGTTATAACTATAGAGGGTATAATTATAGAAGAAATTCTCAAACAATGGGAACTACATCAACAAGACCTCTTAGTTTCAATAGTTTTAAATTACCTCTTTTGTGTGGAACTTTTGGTCCTTATGATTATGAAGAATGGGAGCAAAAAGTGGAGTCATCGTTCTATTCCTATTGTGTAAAAGAAGAAGATAAGTTCTAATTGGTGTTAAAATCTCTTTCTTATGAGCTAAATGTTTGGTAGGATTGTATATGTAAAAATAGAAGGAGAATGGGAGCTCAACCAATCAAGACTTTAAGTTTAATAAAGCAATCATTGAGGAACAAATTTAGAATTGTAAACCATGAAAGGCAAAAACAAGGTCTAGCAAAGGAAAATTTCATGTAATCTTCAATGGGTGAAAAGTCTACAAAAGCAAATGAGTTTTCACAAGCTCAAGATATAATTGATAGAAAAGTCATTCACCATGAGAAGAAGAACAATTGTACCTTTGTAAAAGTAGAAGAATCAAGAGAGGAAAAAGTGAAGAGTGTTGTGAATACAAAAAAAAGTGAGGGAAAAATAAAAGAGAGTGAGTTCTTAATTGAAATCCGCGAGTTTAAAAGAAAAACAAGTGGAAGAAAAGCAAGATGAGCTTGAAAAGAGTCAAGAAACAAAGGAAGAAATGAGCTTAATGATTTTTGAGGGAGTTAAAAGAGAGGAAATGAAAGAGAGTTGTGACATTAGTTCACCCATAAACTCACTTTCTACTGAGGAGGTTAATTTGTTTACTAATTCCAATAACCATTTCCTTGCTTGTTTTTCTCAAGTGTACAGAAGTTTGAAGCTCAAAACATGGAAAATGAAGGAAGTCTTGGCTATAAGCTCTACAAAACCATAAGCTTCCTTCCTTCTACATCTCTCTTGTCTTTTTATTTCATAATCAATGAATCTTTTCTTACTTTTCTCAATTATTGCACTTCTTAACTATAATTTGTGGGACAAAGTCAAACCACGGAATGAAAGTTGAAGGAGAAGGCATGGGAAAGGAGCTTAGCCTTGGTTATGTAGACACACAATAATAAGCCTTTCCTTAAACCCTTTTCTCTTATGCCATGAGTTATTTTTTAAGGAGCTAAAGTTGTTCTTAGAATTGAAGATCTCATATGCTTAAATGCTCGTCTTTATGTGCTTATTTTGAGAAACAACTTTTGGTTAGTGTTTTCTAGAATTAAACCATCTTATCATGACCTTAAGTTGATATATGATAATCTTTTCTTTGATCTTCTTGTTGCTAGTTTTTCATCTTCTTGTGTATCTATTTGGAGTAAGATTCATATTTTCCTTGAATCTTTTATTGAAAGTGGTTATGATGAGAGAATTAGTTGGTTCTCTTGGTCTTTAAGAGATGTTTTTCATGCTAAGCTTAAAGAGGAGTTTGTTGAGAATTATGATTATGAATCATCTTTCTTTTATGCTTCTATGAAAACTCTTGATGGGTTTTATTCCTTCTATTCAACTCTTGTGCTTTGAGTGTCATCGATTTGAATCTCATCATAATGAACAAAAGGTTTTAATTGCTGATGGATTTCTAAAAGCTTTGTTGTTAGGAAACTTCCATGGGTTTCAATTCTATCATTTTCATTTAAAGGAATTGTTGTGGTTGCCAATTTGTGGAAAGAAAATGGATGGTAGTTTTAAAGTGCATATAGTTCTCCTTTGTGATTTTGTGAAAACTACCTTTGGACATGGTGTTTTTGAACTAACTTGGAAGGATCCTGATGAGAAACATCTTGTTTATTCCAATTCTTTTATTGATTATCTTTTGAAAGGTGTCATTATAGAAAACTTTATAGTTTAAAATACAAATTCTCGTGTCCAACTTTTTAATCAACCTTTTGGTGGAGCCTTGCTTTATTCTCTAACCTTCAATGAGTTTTTGGATAAGTTGTTTTTGAAAAGAGTATTGAAAGTTCTTCATGTTTTGGTGATAAACCAAATCATTCTTTGTTGAAAGGTTTCTTGGAACTATTTTGGAAGACTTTGTATCAAAACTACTTATTTTACCATCTTCCTTTTAAAGAAATCTTTTGGAAGTATGATTTAACAAAAGAACAAGTTAGCACTTCTAAGAATTTTGATGAGAGTTATTGGTGGATTAGAAGTGTTAGTCTTGAATTTCATTGTTTAGAGCTTTTGATCAAACAATTGAGAAAATGTTTGAAGCTTCTTTGAAATGGAAAAGAGAAAGAATTCGGTATCTTCATTTGCCTTTTGAAGGGTTATTTTTGAAATTTGGTAAAGCAAATGAAGTACAAAATGATGTTAAACTTTTCTATATCAATTGCTTGATTTTCAAAAGAAACTTTCTTGCTAAAGATATGTATGTTCTTGAAAATCTTGGGTTCAAAATTTCATGGGTTCTTCAATATGTTCCTAGAAAATCTAAAATGTATTTGTTAAGAATCCGTGAAGGAATTTTGAGAAGGGTTGAGAATCTAAGCTTATACTACCATCATTGTTTTAAAGTGGTCATGTTTCGAACTCTTGATATTCTTGAGTTTGAAAAGGATAAAAGAATTCTTGTATCATTTGTTTTTAAAGATGTTGATATCAACCTATTCTTTCAAGGAAAGATGAAGAATTTGTTCCTAAGTCATTTCAATGTAAACTTTTTATCCAAAACTTTTGAAAGAACACTTCTTATTTTGGATCTTGATTATTTTCAAAACTTCTTGTGCTCAACCTTGAAATCTAATTCTAATTTGAGTTTTATGTGTCATCGTCCTTGTAAAGAAGATTTGGGGGATGTTGTTGATGTGCTTGAATTACAAGATTTCCTTGGTTTTAAATGTGTTCTTCTCATGAGAAATCTTGTAAAGCAAAGATAGTATAAGCATCATTCTTCTTTGGACAATCTTGACTTAAACTTTTATGCCTATACATCTTTTGGGTATCATAGACCCTTCCATTCTAAGGATTATGATGCTATTGATATAAATTACATGAAGTTTGGAATGAAACGATAAGTCTTTGATCCCGGCGGATAGGATTGAGATCATTTTGGACATAAACGATTCTCTTCTACCCACAAGTCTATGCTTAATGCCCATATTGGAGTGCCTTGCACATTCTTGAATGCTTTAGTGCTTCTATATTTGCTTGTTTGGTTGAATTTCATTTCGTACTACCTTCAATGCTTTGATATGTATTTGTTGATGCAGGTCAAGATTTGAGGACGAATCTTTTCAAAGCAGGGGCGATGATGTAGATCGGAAGAGTCAAGCATCCAAGGACTTGAAGATTGGACCAATCACTAGAGCTCAAAGGAAGAGACTCAAGATGAAAGAGGATAATGGCATGGTTTTATATTTGAAGGAAGTTTTGAAGAACAAGATTGAAGAATTTGAAGGCCAAGGAAAGACTTCCAAGATGTTCTCCATTTTGATCAATTAATAAGAACTACTCAAAGGAACAATTGGAAGTTGAAAATTGGCTAAATGTTGAAGATGATACAAAAATTGGCTAAGTATTGGAAGAGAAGACCCTACCACCGATGGTAGACCCTGCCCCTACCGTCATCGGTAGGCTTCTGCCAGCCGCTTCCTTGTTATTTAACTACCTACCGTGACGGTAGGTCCCTTCCTACCATCAACGGTAGGACTCAGATAGGGGTAATCTAATGCGTATTAATTGAGTAGTTTTTGATGTTTTGGCATGTCTTTTTAGCTTATAATCAAGGGTTAAATGGGAATTTAAGGCTCTTAGGGTATAGGTTTAGCTAGGGAAAAGTTTAGCCTATAAATATCTCATTATAACTCATTGCAAACAACAATAATGATGAATTGCTGAAAATTATGAGTGAGTTTCTCCAAGAGCTTCTTGGGTTCTTCATCTTCTTAGCTTAGCTTGTAACGCCTTACCCCGTAAGCACCTAGCATGACCTTAAAATTAAGAACGTGATGAAAATATAGTTTTGATATATATGGTGGGATATAGTGTTTTTGGCACTTAGTAGTATTATGGGGATATTTAGGATTAGGAATAAAATTTTATTATTTTATTGAGGTTTTATTATTAAAGTTTATAAATGCCTTTAAGTGGATTTTTAGTTTTAATACCTAGTATATTTATTTTAGAAATTTAAATACTTGGCATTTTCATATAGGAATTAAAAAAAAAAAAAAACAACGAACAACAAACTTAATTATGAAGATTTGCAGCCACCTCACAAAAACATCCGTCACCCCACCAATTTTTCCCTTTTCTTTCCCCCTTAACAGCCTCACAACTCCAATTTTTTTTCTTTCTTTTTCTTTTCTTCCTAATCACCTCAAGCCATTATATATACATATATTATGAGTCTTTTTTTTTTCTTTTAAATTTGGTTGGCAACAAGAACAAGCTAAGGCAACAATAATATAGTTAAGGTTAGTTTGCATGTTTGCATGTTTCTCAAGTAAGTTGCATGTTTTGTTTTCTTTTTTTTAGTTAGTTAGGTTATATATATATATATATATGTACATATATAGTACATATTTATTTATTTTCATTAATATATAGTGAGATCTATTTCTAGTTAGTTTATATATTTTTTAGGCCAGTTATTTATTTTAAGATTTCAATATTTTAAATGGATTTTTAGTATAAAGTATATAGTTAATTATGGTTTCTTGGGAGAGTATATTTTTTTAGAGTATAGGATTTTTCGATCTTTTTAAAAAAATTATATAAGTATACGTATTATTATATAGGTATATTTATATACATCCCAAAGTCCATTTTATAAGATTTCGATATTATTTAGGGAATAGGATGATTTAATCGATACCCAGGTATTAAGTATTTTCGCATTATTATTTTGTAGGGTTTTAGCACCAGATCTACATCCAGGTGAGTCCACCAACTCCATTTTATTTCAAATATTTTTTTTTACATTTACAAAATTTTTGCTATTTTTCGAACAATATTTCTCAGCGTGTTTTTGGAGATGTTCTCCCTAATGTGTTACGTGTTTCGTAGAAAAATGCATAGGAGCGGTGCTCCAAATAGGTGTTTATTTCAAAACAGATTACTATGGTGGTATATAAGAAGTTTGCTATATGCAGGTTTTTCATAAATATTTATATATTGAAAAATGTTCTAGCTTGAAAAGTTATGTATTTTGATATACATGAATATAGATTTGGCATTGGCATAATTGTGAAATGCATAAGCATGTGATGACTGGCGGATGAGGATTTTCTTTTGTGTTCTGAAATGTTTATGACTTGAATATGTTATTATGGCCGGGCAAATGGCCGCTTTGATTTGTAAATACATACGAAACCTCATTCCGACCAAGATTAAAGTTTATTGTTGATCAAGTGAACGGACGCGTTAGCGGATTGCACTGTACGTGGCTAGTTCCTCGTACTAGGGCCTCTTCCGATGACGTGGACGGATTTTTGACTCTGAGGGTGGATCCACTTTAAGAGGGGCGTAGACCGCGGAGGGTGTGGCCCACTCGGTCTACGTGGACACCGTATCATGCTCTACGGTGGGGTTCGACCGCCTAGTGGAGAGTCAGGAGGGGCTCGACACCGAGGTTGGTTCCAGGGCAGACCTGGTAGGTGCCCCAGGAGTCTGTAGCCTGTTTTGACCAGTGTTATGGGAGTGCGGTTGTTTGTAATCGAGCGCTCGTATGTTGTTTGGTTGGTATTTAACTACGAGATGCCAGAACTTAGTTCCGATGGCCTCGTTTCGGGGATCCGGACTTTGTCTGCGGAGCCCCACTGTTGCATTACATGTTGTTTTAAAATTGGGCATAGAGCTGCGCTGATGTGTCTTGATTCGCTCAGACTTCCCAGCTACTCTCGAAACCCTCATGTAGGTTCAAGCATTAGTTTTGTTAAAATAGCAAAAGAAATATTTTTCTTATGACATTGCATAAATTGTTTTTGTAAAATGGCATCGTCATGGTTTTAAAGAAAACACTACCGCACACACACACGTGGACTCACTGAGCGTTCGCGCTCACGTTTTTCCATATCATGTTTTCTTCTCAGATTAGCCTGGAACGGTCAGGGGTTCCGCGAGCCACTGAAGTCTTAGGCCAGGAATTTTTGGATCAAATCTCCCCAGAAGGGCATAGATTTATGTTTTATCTTTTTAGACTCGAATCGTCTGTAGAGTTTCTTTTTATGTTTATGTAAGTGGTTGATGTAAGATTACTTTTGTGTTTATTATAAAACGGAAATGAGAAGTTTTCTTTTATCCTGTGTTTGAGCGCACCGGTAGTATTTAATTTACTTAAGTATTCTGCGTACTTTGTGTATACTTGTTAGTATTATTCTAGGGTTTTGTTTTAGTGTGGAACTTATAGTTTAGTGCTGAGAGGCACGCAGATGCCCTACTCAGCTGCAGTTGACCTACTGGCAGGGTTGGAGGCATCACAGGTGGTATCAGAGCCTCTAGGTTCGATACTAGGTTTGAAACATTGGATTTTAGATAAGCTATAGGAGTTAACTCTTTAAACTTTAAAGTTAACCATATGATTTATTGGTTAGTACTGACCCTAAGATTTTGTTTTTTAGGTACTAGATGGCATATCATTCTCATAGATGGACATACAGGGAGGGCACCCTTGTAGATGAGCCTAGCAGGACTACGTCATCATCATCATCCTCATATTCCCTTAAGGAGATCATCCCAGAAAGGGAACCAATTCCAATGATTGATCTTTCCGATGATGAGTCAATAGAAGGACCAGAGATGGCACCAGTAGTGGCATCGGGAATAGGACCTGGAACATCAATAGAAGAAGACCCTAGCGAGCCCACGTCGGACTCAGAAATGACACCTGAACCAGAGCAAGGGGCACCAGCAGTCACTGGGAGTATGGGTACCTCTGTAGCAAATACTATGCCAGCAGCAGCCTCCCCTACCCCTATTCCACCCGTGGCGTCTCTATCTGCTTTTCCAGCACTACCATCATTACTTTGGGGTGGGGTCAGGGAGTATGACATTTGTGGTTACTACCTGTGTCGTGAGCAACGGGCTGAAGCCGCTAGCCAGCAGGTTATAGCGTTGAGAGAGGAGATCTCCTGAATGGACGCCTTATTCTATGCCAGGCACGGCGACAGGAGACGGCGAGGGCCGCCATGTTAGAGGAGGAGTTAGCCCAGATGCGGGAGGCTCATGCAGCCCGAGAGAGAGAGATTTTGGAGCTGATTAAGGAGCGGGACCGGCTTAGGCAGTTTATCGCTCAGTTCCTTGGAACTACTAGAGATTCAGTGGATAGAGCACGTGATAAGCTGGAGTCTCGTCCAGGAGGTTCTGGTAGCCAGTGTGCTTAGGCGGAGTAGGTGTTGGATAGAGTACAAGTAGGTGTGAATATTTGGTCACTTGGATAGGTACGAGTAGTATTTTTGTTGGTACTTGATGTAGTAGGCTTAGGATCATAGGTATGAGGTCCTCGGGTTTTGGATATATATAGCAACCCGACCATATATATTTTTGGGAGGTAGGACCAGGATGATCTGATTGTATCTTGACACTACTTGTACAAAAAAATCCTTATTTTGAGTTATATATATGTTTGTATGTATGCATTTGATGTTTGTGCCTGAGATGAATTTATGTTTACCTGTCGTAAAATATCTATAATCGTAGATGTTTATTAGTATTGGAACTTTTTGGTTTTTAGAAACATGTCAGGTTCACAATCTCCCAACCGTACGGACGAGGTTATGTCAGAAAATTCTCAAAGTAGACAGTCTGAACCTACGAGAGAGGCCACCCCTCGTCCAGAACAAGCTACACACAAAGTAATCGAGAATTTTATGATCAAGATGACGGAATTATTAGAAACTTCAATGGCCACAAGAAGAAACGAACGAGTACCAGTTACTGGAGCAGATGAAGCACTAGAACGATTTCTTAAGTTTCGACCCCCGGAGTTCTATGGAGACATTGAGCAAGAAATTAAAGCTGAACTGTTCCTTGAGCAGTTGAATGATATTTATGATACCCTTAAGTATGAGGATGCCCTGAGGGTAACGTTTGCAGCTTTTAGACTTCGAGGAATGGCAAAGGATTGGTGGCTTAGAGCTTCTGAAGCACGGACACTTAAGAACGAACCATAGACTTGGAACGATTTTCAAGAAGAATTCAAAAAGGAGTATATACCTCGATGGGTTCGTGAGCAACGAGAGGATGAGTTTCAACAATTGAGACAGGGTAACCTGACAGTTGCCCAGTATACGGCAAAGTTCAATAGGCTGGCTAAGTACTGCTTAAGGATGATAGACACTGACGAAAATAAGATGCGACAATTTGTGAAAGGATTAAGGGTTGAGTTGCAACGAGCATTAGCTCCCTTGCCATCGATGGGATTCGCAGCTACAGTTGAAGCCGCCACGCGAACAGAGATGGCTGATCAAGCGGTTATACAAAGGAAAACATCCATTGGTTCAGCTACGACTCCATATAAACGTCCTGGACAAGGACCATGGAAACCTAGAGATTTCAAGAGATCCCGTGGTGAACAAAGGACTGGAAATGAAGGCCGACCAACCCTAACCCCTGAAGGATCCCACAGAATATGTACATACTGTGGACGAAGTGGGCATGTGGCTGAAATGTGTTATCGGAAGTTAAGATTATGTTTCAAGTGTGGAAAACCAGGACATACCAAGGACCAATGCCCTGAGATGCAACAAGTAACCCCGGAGATGTCCAGAAAAGCAGGCCGACCCTCGGTCATGAGAGGAACAACAGAAGGAAGGAATAATAAGCCACAAATAAAAGCTAAAGTTTATGCACTGGATGGATTGCCTGTAGATACTGAAGCAGAAGTCGTTGAAGGTATGATAAAAATCTTTTCTCAACTAGCAAGAGTACTCATTGACCCTGGACCTACGCATTCTTTTGTGAGTTTGCATTTCATAAAACATATTCCTATACCTCCTGTTAACATGCATTATCAGTTGATAGTTAGCACTCCTATGGGCGTAAATAAGATAACTGAGGTAAAGTACCCTGGTTGTGACATATGTGTCGAGAATGTGGTTTTATCCGGAGATTTAATTGCCTTACCATTGGAGGGATATGATGTGATACTTGGGATGGACTGGTTGTCTAAACATTATGCCCAAGTAGATTGTCGACGGAAGTTGGTTAAGTTTAGCCGACCAAGTATGCCAATTCTGGTGTTCCAAGGGAAGCGAACAAAATGGGAGAATCCCTTTTTGTCTGGCATGAAAGCCAGGAAGTTGCTATGGAAAGGATGTCAAGGGTACTTAGCATATTTGCTCAACAAACCTAAGGAGGAGGTAAAATTAGACACAGTACACTGTAGTGAGGGAGTTTGTGGATGTTTTTCCTGAGGAGTTGACGACGCTACCCCTAGATCGAGAAGTGGAGTTTGGCATAGAATTGGTACCTGATGCTAAACCAATATCTCGAACTCCATACCGGATGGCACAGGAGGAACTAAAAGAGTTGAAAAAGCAATTACAAGAACTGTTGCAGCAAGGATATATTCTTCCAAGTACATCTCCTTGGGGTGCGCCAGTTTTGTTTGTAAAGAAAAAGGATGGAACCCTGAGGATGTGTATAGATTATAGAGGATTGAATAATGTGACAGTTAAGAATAAATACCCACTACCCCTCATTGATGAGTTATTTGACCAACTCCGAGGAGCGGGATGTTTTTCCAAATTAGACTTGAGACAGGGGTATTATCAAGTCAGGATAAGAGAAAAGGATATTCCAATGACGGCATTCAACACACGATATGGACATTATGAGTTAGTGGTTATGCCGTTTGGATTAACTAATGCACCTGCAACATTTATGGACTTGATGCACAGAGTCTTTAATCATTACTTGGATAAGTTTGTAGTGATTTTTATTGATGATATTCTGGTTTACTCACCCAACCCTGAAGTTCATGAACAACATCTTCGAAAAGTGTTGCAAACCCTACGGGAGCATAAGTTATATGCTAAGTTTAGCAAATGTGAGTTCTGGATGAGTCAAGTTACTTTCTTAGGATATGTTATCACCCGGGAAGGAATCTCGGTAGATCCAGTGAAAGTAGAAGCAGTGACTTATTGGACACAACCCAAAACACCAACTGAAGTACGTAGTTTCTTGGGTATGGCGGGATACTATCGGAGATTTATAAAAGACTTTTCAAGGATTGCTGGACCTCTAACCCAATTAACCAGAAAAGCAACCAAGTTTGAGTGGACGGAAAAGTGTGAGAAGAGTTTTCAAGAATTGAAGAACCGACTAACGTCGGCACCAGTGTTAACATTACTCGATCCGAACAAGGAGTTTTCATTATACGCAGATGCTTTAGGAGAAGGACTAGGAGCTGTGTTGATGCAAGACAGGAAAGTTGTAGCATATATTTCAAGAAAGTTGAAGGATCATGAACGGAATTATCCGACACACGATTTGGAATTAGCAGCCATCATGTTTGCACTTAAGAAGTGGCGACACTACTTGTATAGGGCTAAGTATGAGATATTTACTGATCATAAGAGTTTAAAGTATTTGTTTTCTCAAAAAGACTTGAACATGAGACAACATCGATGGATGGAACTGCTGGAAGAATATCGATGTCTGATTAACTATCATCCAGGAAAGACGAATGTGGTGGCGGATGCATTGAGTAGAAAAGCAAAGATATCAAGTCTTAGCTTAACATCCACCCTACAAGAGGATATTAGAAGTGTCCAAAAGAGTAATAAGGAGTTCCAAGAGTTCAAGAACCGTGTGGAAGCTAAGGGATTGGAAGATTTTCGAACATTAGAAGCTGATGGGAGCCTGTACTTTCGAAATCGGTTATGTGTACCCAATGATACTGAACTTAAGCGTAAGATTCTAGAGGAAGCCCACAGAAGTAAGTATTCAATGCATCCTGGAGAGAATAAGATGTATAAAGACTTAAAGCAAAAGTTTTGGTGGAACAGAATGAAGAGAGAAATTGCGGAGTATGTAGCGGCCTGTCTTACATGTCAAAGGGTTAAGGCAGAACATCAAAAGTCAGCGGGATTACTACAACCGTTACCTGTTCCCGAATGGAAATGGGATCATGTGACAATGGACTTTGTCACAGGATTGCCCCGGACCAAGGGTTATAAGGATGCTATCTGGGTAATCGTTGATCGTTTAACAAAAGTGGCTCATTTTATTGCCATTAATATGTCATACCCTTTGGACAAGTTGGCACAGATTTATGTAGATGAGATTGTTCGACTTCATGGAGTACCCGTTGATATTGTATCCGATATAGACCCAAGGTTTACCTCAAGGTTTTGGCCTAAGTTCCAGGCAGCTATGGGGACCAATTTAAGTTATAGCACCACAGCACATCCCCAAACCGATGGACAGTCTGAAAGAACAATTCAAACTCTAGAGGATATGTTAAGGGCTTGCGCCTTAGACTTTGGAAATAAGTGGGTTGACAATCTTGCTTGTGCTGAATTTGCTTATAATAATAGCTACCACTCTTCGATAGGAATGGCACCATTTGAAGCATTGTATGGTAGGAGATGCAGAACACCTTTGTACTGGGATGAAGTCGAAGTTCGATCCCATTGGAGGCAAAGAAACTTGATGCCAGAATTGGAAGAGATGCAGAAACAAGTTAAGATAATTCAAGACCGGCTTCAAACAGCTAAAAGTAGACAGAAGAGCTATGCCGACAATCGAAGAAGGGATCTGGAGTTTAATGTAGGAGATTGAGTTTTCTTAAAACTTACACCGCATCGCGGGAAGCTGCGATATCTGAGGAGAGGAAAGTTAAGTCCCCGATATATCGGACCATTTGAAATTATTGACAGGATTGGTAAAGTAGCATACCGACTCGCCTTACCAAATGAACTGATAGGTATACATGATGTGTTCCATGTATCATAATTAAAGAAGTATCACCCTGCACCTGATCATGTTCTCAACGATGACCAATTGAAATTACAAGCTGATCTGTCATATGAAGAAAAACCAACTGAGATTATAGAACGAAGCGTAAAAGAGTTACGCGGGAGACAGATTCCAATGTGTAAAGTGATATGGAAACATCATGGGATCGAAGAGGCAACCTGGGAAACTGAGGAGTACTTGAAGAAAAAGTATCCAGGCTTATAGGTACGTAACTATTCAATTTCGAGGACGAAATTTTTCTTAAGGAGGGTAGAATGTAACGCCCTACCCCGTAAGCACCTAGTATGACCTTAAAATTAAGAACGTGATGAAAATATAGTTTTGATATATATGGTGGGATATAGTGTTTTTGGCACTTAGTAGTATTATGGGGATATTTAGGATTAGGAATAAAATTTTATTATTTTATTGAGGTTTTATTATTGAAGTTTATAAATGCCTTTAAGTGGATTTTTAGTTTTAATACCTAGTATATTTATTTTAGAAATTTAAATACTTGGCATTTTCATATAGGAATTAAAAAAAAAAAAACAACAAACAACAAACTTAATTATGAAGATTTGCAGCCACCTCAGAACAACACCCGTCACCCCACCAATTTTTCCCTTTTCTTTCCCCCTTAACCGCCTCACAACTCCAATTTTTTTTTTCTTTCTTTTTCTTTTCTTCCTAATCACCTCAAGCCATTATATATATATATATATATATAGCATGAGTCTTTTTTTTTTCTTTTAAATTTGGTTGGCAACAAGAACAAGCTAAGGCAACAATAATATAGTTAAGGTTAGTTTGCATGTTTGCATGTTTCTCAAGTAAGTTGCATGTTTTGTTTTCTTTTTTTTAGTTAGATAGGTTATATATATATATGTACATATATAGTATATATTTATTTATTTTCTTTAATATATAGTGAGATCTATTTCTAGTTAGTTTATATATATTTTTTAGGCTAGTTATTTATTTTAAGATTTCAATATTTTAAATGAATTTTTAGTATAAAGTATATAGTTAATTATGGTTTCTAGGGAGAGTATATTTATTTAGAGTATAGGATTTTTCGATCTTTTTAAAAAAAATTATATAAGTATACGTATTATTATATAGGTATATTTATATACATCCCAAAGTCCATTTTATAAGATTTCGATATTATTTAGGGAATAGGATGATTTAATCGATACCCAGGTATTAAGTATTTTCGCATTATTATTTTGTAGGATTTTAGCACCAGATCTACATCCAGGTGAGTCCACCAACTCCATTTTATTTCAAATATTTTTTTTACATTTACAAAATTTTTGCAATTTTTCGAACAATATTTCTCAGCGTGTTTTTGGAGATGTTCTCCCTAATGTGTTACGTGTTTCGTAGAAAAATGCATAGGAGCGGTGCTCCAAATAGGTGTTTCTTTCAAAACAGATTACTATGGTGGTATATAAGAAGTTTGTTGTATGTAGGTTTTTCGTAAATATTTATATATTGAAAAATGTTCTAGCTTGAAAAGTTATGTATTTTGATATACATGAATATAGATTTGGCATTGGCATAATTGTGAAATTGCATAAGCATGTGATGACTGGCGGATGAGGATTTTCTTTTGTGTTCTGAAATGTTTATGACTTGAATATGTTATTATGGCCGGGCAAATGGCCCCTTTGATTTGTAAATACATACGAAACCTCATTCCGACCAAGATTAAAGTTTATTGTTGATCAAGTGAACAGACGCGTTAGCGGATTACACTGTACGTGGCTAGTCCCCCGTACTAGGGCCTCTTCCGATAACGTGGACGGATTTTTGACTCTGAGGGTGGATCCACTTTAAGAGGGGCGTAGACCGCGGAGGGTGTGGCCTAATCGATCTACGTGGACACCGTATCATGCTCTACGGTGGGGTTCGACCGCCTAGTGGAGAGTCAGGAGGGGCTCGACACCGAGGTTAGTTCCAGGGCAGACCTGGTAGGTGTCCCAGGAGCCTGTAGCCTGTTTTGACCAGTGTTATGGGAGTGCGGTTGTTTGTAATCGAGCGCTCGTATGTTGTTTGGTTGGTATTTGACTACGAGATGCCGAAACTTAGTTCCGATGGCCTCGTTTCGGGGATCCGAACTTTGTCTGTGGAGCCCCACTGTTGCATTACATGTTCTTTTAAAATTGGGCATAGAGCTGCGCTGATGTGTCTTGATTCGCTTAGACTTCCCAGCTGCGCTCGAAACCCTCATGTAGGTTCAAGCATTAGTTTTGTTAAAATAGCAAAAGAAATATTTTTCTTATGACATTGCATAAATTGTTTTTGTAAAATGGCATCGTCATGGTTTTAAAGAAAACACTACCGCACACACACACACGTGGACTCACTGAGCGTTCGCGCTCACGTTTTTCCATATCATGTTTTCTTCTCAGATTAGCTTGGAACGGTCAGGGGTTCCGCGAGCCACTGAAGTCTTAGACCAGGAATTTTTGGATCAAATCTCCCCGGAAGGGCATAGATTTATGTTTTATCTTTTTAGACTCGAATCGTCTGTAGAGTTTCTTTTTATGTTTATGTAAGTGGTTGATGTAAGAATACTTTTGTGTTTATTATAAAACGGAAATGAGAAGTTTTCTTTTATCCTGTGTTTGAGCGCACCGGTAGTATTTAATTTACTTAAGTATTCTACGTACTTTGTGTACACCTGTTAGTATTATTCTAGGGTTTTGTTTTAGTGTGGAACTTATAATTTAGTGCCGAGAGGCACGCAGATGCCCTACTCAGCCGCAGTTGACCTAGTGGCAGGGTTGGGGGCATCACATAGCTTGCTTAAGGTTAAAGTCCTTAGCATTGTGAACAATTGAGCCTTAGATTGAAGTATCTATGGAATCAATTGATTATTAAAATTCCTTCTATTAGTTGGTTCTTCAGTTTCCTTTCTTGAATCAATTAGTTTTGGGTCTTCTATATTGTGTAATTTGAGCTTTGAGGTCTTTGTTCCCTCAAGGTTCTAATTATCAATCTAGGAAAGAATTTAACCTCTCAATATTGGGTTTATGAGACTTAGTTTCTCATAGATTTTCTATTGGAGTGTTTGAATTTTAAAATCCTCAATAGAGATTATTCAAGAGAAGGAGGTGATTCTTGGGAAGAGTAGAATCCAAAACTACAATCAAAGTGGATCTACATCAACTCAAGTATTTGAAACCTAAAAATTTTTAAAAAATAATCTCATAAAAAAAGAAAACAAAAAAAGTTAATTAGTATAGTCAAAATTAGGAGGCATGCTATCCACTAACTCAAAATACGTAAACATATTTGTTCAAAAGAAATACACAAAAAACACCTGATATGTACAAATACATCTCATCCTCAGCAGATGTTAAAAGGAAACAAATAAATTCATAAAGGACTTCTTAAACCCATAAACTTAAATGTAAAAGTCAGATAATATTTTCTTTAAAAAAAAGTCAGCAAGATAATTTTAAAAGAAGGACATACCCAAATATATTTGGATGCATTCATTAGTTTAAACTCCAATATTTGTAACTAAAAGTTCAACATAGATAATCTCATTAAAAAGAGGTTAGTAGGCATAATTAGAAGGTATACTATAATTTAACCCAAAAGACACAAAAAGTACTTGATCATTAAATTGATAGTAGGCCACATAAAAAAGAAAAAAAAGAAAAAATAATTATATTAGTTCTTCATGAATTTATATTTAAACACAAAGAAAGGATAGTGCCGGAGAACAAAAAAAGAATTGCAAAAAAAAAATTCCAATTTGTAAACACCTTCCTTGTACTACCCTAAAGAACTAAAATTTGTTGTTCTTTTACACTTTAATATATGATGGCATACTACATAAAATTATCACTCAGGAAATGGAATATTAAAAGATGATGAACAGAGAAGTCATATGGAGAATGTCTTGCTGATGAAAATAATCGATGGTGGTGGAGGAGTGTGATACGAGAAAAGAAGTCAGTTTAAAAGGAATTATGTTTAACATCAACTTATAAATGCTAATCTAGGAGATAACTCCAAATTTCTTAAAATTCTTAAAAATGTCTTACCCCTAAATAATAGGGACAATATCGGTTGTCAACAAAAATCATATCCCTTTCATTTATTTATTATATCTCTTTATTTATTTTCAAAATTTTAAAAATACTTTACCCCTGAATAATAGGGAGAGCATTAGATATATGTTTCAATTATTTTTAATTTTACTTTTTGAAAGGAAAAGATCAAGTTTCATTAAGAAGGTAAAATATCTGCCAGAATGGCAAAGTTTACAAACTCAGGGACCTCTTCAACCATACAAGATAGTTAGAGATGTTACATGCATATTTGCCTAGCAAATGTGCCCGCACACTAAAAGCTCTACTAATGTATCTAAATCCTATAATTAGGATGTGAGGAAAAAAAATCCGTTGCGGGCTTTCCACCATGTGACCTAAATGAGATAAGTCCTCTTTCCCTTCAAGGATTCTTCGGACCATAGGTGCATAATATGACTCTATAATGAAATTAGATATATGTAACTCTTCAGCAAAAAAGAATCTCCTTCCAAATTTCCATAAGCTCCACTTGGCTTGCATTCGTCATTCCAGACAGGTTATAAGCCATAGATGCAATAATCTCACCTTCATGATCTCGAACTGTTACCCCAACTCCAGCTTTCTCCCCCTTGAAAGCTCCATCCACATTTATTTTTAGAATACTTACTGGTGGAGCTTCTCACTTTTCTGCATTAACTCTCCCTCTCGCCGCACTCGGGGATTTAACATTAGCCATGAGATACTCTTTACACCATACCTTTGCAACACTTACCACTATTTGTGGCTCAACTATTTTTCCTTCAAAAAGGAACTAATTCCTGGCCTTCCAAATCCCCATAAAATGAGGAAAAATTCTCCTAATTCTTTGTTCCCCCACTTTGCATGTTCTTGTATGGCCCTCTAAATGACTTTGTTGCATGATACCACCCCATGCATTAGGCATTTCATATCTTTATTCCAAATCCTCCATACCTAGCATGCCCAAGAACACATAAACAGCAAATGAAATGCATTCTCCACCCTATTTCCGCAGCGAGCACAACCTACATCCACCAAATTAATTTGTTTATTCAAATTCATCTTAGTTGGAATAATATCCCAACAAACTTTCCATCCAAAACTCTTAGACTTCGGCGGAGCTTTAACCATCCATAGCTCATTCCACATAGTTTTATTGACCCCCAAATGAGTTCGGTAGTGCCCCCTCCTTGTCGGGATCTTGCTATAGAATTCATGCCCATATGATAGGCTGATCAGACCAAGAAACTTCCCAACTTCTCATAATGCCACACCACAATATCCGGTGAAACCTTTGGGCTCAAAGGGATTTTTCTAATCTCCTCCTGATCCCTATGCAAGAACAAAGCTTCCAACAAGTCCTCTCTCTATTGTCTAGTTTCCTTATTGATTAACCACAAACTCTCAAATTGTGAGCCAAGAATTAATTCTTAGTAATCACCTTGAACTCATATGGAACCTGAAACCATGCATCTCCCCACACCTTAACACTCTCTCCTTCCCCAATCCACCACCGGAAGCCTTGTTTCAACAATTCCTTCCCCATTATGCTCTCCAAATAAATGAGAAACCAGATTTAATTTGTGCATCCATGGAAGCTAGTTTGCTTATGGTACATCACATATAATACTTAGGCCATTAGAGAATTAGGATATTTTAAGAACCGCCACCCTTGTTTTGTAAGTGACGCAAAATTAAATGCTTCCAACTCCCAAAAACCTATTCCTCCCTCTGTCTTTGAAAAACGCAGAGAGTCCCAGTTTTTCCAGAAAATCCCTATATTATTTTCCTTATTTCCCCACCAAAGCCTCCTCACTATACTCGTTATTTCATCACAGACCCCATTTGGTAACAAAAAGCATTGCATAGTATAGGTTGGAATTACTTGCAGTATTGATTTAATTAGAACTTCCCTTCCGGCTTGAGACAAAAATTTCTTATTCCACCCCTGAATCTTTTTCCACACCCTATCCTTCACATATTGAAAAATTTGTTCTTTTGATCACCCCACTAAGTATGGAAACCCCAAGTATTTTTCTTCTTCCTCACACTTCTCCATCCCTAAAAGAGCTCCAATTCGTTCCTCTACCTCTACCTTGGTCCTCTTCTGAAAATACATGGAGGACTTCTGAAAATTGATTATTTGCCCAGATGCCGCTGCATTTTCCCCCAAAATCTTTTTTAAACTGGTAGTAACTTGCACCGAACCTTTTACAAAAAGGAGCTATTGATGTGTATGTTTTAAAAACAGGAGATGAACTACTAAACTAAGTAGCATGCAAATGGACCTATTACTGTAGTAAACAAGTTATACTCGAGTGTCGAATCTCGAGGAACGATAAAGGCTTAAGTACTAGTCACTTCTCTAATGTTTAGTCAAAAGGAAAGTTGGTTTGAAAAAGAATTAAACTAAAAACTGAAAATGGTTTAACAACTAAAGGAAGCAAGCAATAAAATTAAGGTTTTAAAAACTTACAAAAGCAAGAGTTTGGATGGTGGAATCCCTCTAATCTTTGTTACTAATTCAATTGGAAAACTTTAAAGAAAACGATATTGAATTAATTAAGTTGGGTCATTACAACTAATTGGCCAATCCCTATCTCTAGGTGAAAGCCACCTTACTCACTAATCCTTAGAGGAAAATCTCTGTTCTCCCTAACAAATTTTGAGCACAATAATATTAGGTGATTTAAAGGACCTAAAAGTGCAATATAATATCTCTAATCAATTGCCCCAATTAACCACCAATGTGTTGCCCTAGAGCGCTCTTCCTTTTTCAATTCCAAGCAATCTTGCGATAAATCTAATCTCGTGATAATTAAATTGCAAACAAATACAATTGGAAGACAATTTAACTGAGAACAAACATCGAATTCATCAAATTAAACCAAAATCATTGTAGTCAAGAACTAGGGTTCAACCCTTATCCAAACATAAAGAAATACTCACTAATCATTGTATAAAAACTAAAATTAAACATTGAATTCACTGAAAAGTAAGGAAAAACAATGCTCAGGAGGAAGATTGAAGCCGCAATCGCAGTCCCGAACGTCTCTCGAGCTCGTCTCTCGTGTCGCCCAATTATAGCCCAAAATCTTGATATTGAATCTTCGAATCTTGATCTCCAAGAACTAAACTACTCAGATTCTAATGATTACCTAACTAATTGAATGTAAATATTAAAGAATTGTCTAACCTAAATTAAGCCTTAATTGTCTACTAACTACCTTTAACTGCTGTCCCTTTTTCCTAATAATAGAATAACCTATTATAGGGAAAAATTAGATCAAAATAGAGTTAAAATTGGATTAAAATAGCTACATATTAGACCTATAGCACATGGTAGGTCGAGCCCTACCGACCGTGGTTTTTTTCTGCCCAAAATATATCTTTTGCCGTCGAGACCTACCTTCAATGGTAGCGGTAGCCTACCATCACCAGTAGGGTTCTATCCGGGCTTCGCTAGTGACTCCAAGACCTACTGTTGGTGTAGGTTGGCCTACCTCAGGTGATAGGTCAGTTTCCTTGATGCCGTTAAATTTTTTTTCGTCGTGTTCACTCCGTTTTTGGCCATTTTCATTTATTTCTTTTCCTTTCATCGTTTTCTCTTTTGAAAGGAACCTACGACAAGGATCAAGGGTTTTAGTCCAAAATATGCATTTTTACATATTAAAAAATCGTAAACTAATGAAAATAACGTATATAAATATAAACAAATAAGCACATATCAAATACTCGCACATTTATCTATTGCTTGCTCTTAAGCAACATAAACTAAACAGACAAAACGGAGGAGTTTAAAACTTTTTAATAAGGAAAGACGATACAATGAAAATGAAAGAAGCCAACTTAAAACAATTAAGATCACAAAATCATTGCAAAAAAGGGTAGCAAAGATAATTACAAACACAAAACAAAATAAAACAAAAACGAACAAAGCTAAGAAAAACTAAGGACTAGGCCACTACAATAGAATACTTCACTACACAACCTCAAAGGTAAATCAAAATAGACCAATAACAATAATCACTGAGTCCACAACAAGTCATAAAAATCATTACAGATCGTGTGTGTGTATTGCTCATGCCGTTTTTCACAGAAGAGAAGGAATGTTAAGTAATTAACACAATGAAATATTTTAAAGGACAATGCACAATAGACTCATATTTTTCTATCACTTATGCACTCTAAGCCCTATTCTAGGTTGTTCTCGGCTTAGGTAGGACTTTTCAGCTTGTAATGTTAGGCTTGGGACATGTATAGGATAAAAAACGAAGGTAAAAGGAGAAAAAAACAACTAAGATAGAGCTAACATAGCAGAAAGAGCAGACAACAAAATTAAAGAACAATTTTCTAGCCGTCTTTTTCATTTTGATCACTCAACTTTGAACGTCCTACTTTGTTCTTTTGGTGAACAGCTTACCTAACAACATTCTTCTCAAGATTTACATGAAAAATCAAATATAAGAGAGATGCTTGATATTTTTCGAGACTTCAACTATGATGATAAAATAAACACTCATATTTGTTTCTTTTTTTTTTCTGCAATTTTTTCATTTTTTTCTCTTTTTCACTTTTTTTTTCAAGCATCAACTTCTTTTTTTTCTTTTTCTCTCTTTTCAACGGCCATAAGCACCGAACAACTGAAAATTTCCAAAATACCCTTTTACATAACATAATTTTCTTTCTTCACTTCTTTACCCCCACACTTATCTGTTTTCCTCACTCAACACGACTAAAAAGATATAGTAACTATTACTCCACGAATTGAGGGTTATTTATATTGTGAGGTTAAAAGAACAAAGAAAAGAAGGGATTAAAACCCTTGGCATGAAGGCACAAAAAGGGAATTAGGGATTGATTTCATATAGAATTTGGCAAGAAAGCACAAACGGTACAAAGAAGGCCTAAGACCGTATTCGGGATCACCGTAGACTAGAACTCTTTGCTTTTAAGGACAAAAAAACATGAACAAGCAAAAAAAGACCCGAAAAATGATTATCATTATGCTAATTTTCTAAGATTCCTAGACTTCTATTACTAATCAACATTTACAAGTGCATGAAAACCATTGATTGTGTAAGAAAATTAGTAAATGTGGTTTTCAAAGTAATTAAATGATAAGGGTTTTGCAGTTATGTACTCTACTAAAAGTGGCAAAACAAAAAATATTTTGGATTTCTCTAAGTATAAGAAAAAAGAAAGGAAATACAAGTTTTTGAAATTTTAAATTTTCTGATTTTTTTGGAAAGTTTCAAATTATAGACTAAAGTTAAAATAAATGAGAAAGAAAGCCAAAGAATAAAAAGACATAAATAAAAGAGAAAGAAAGATAAAGAATAAAAAGGCATAACCCCCCTAACACCCCCCCCCCCCCCCAATACATAAAATCACATTGTCCTTAATGTGGGGGTTAGACTAACAGAAAAACAAAGAATACACATACATGAGAAGCAATCCTGCAACTATTAAATGAGTAAGCAAATCGAGAAGCCATCCCTACACAAAACAAAACAAGAAAACGAAAAAAATAAAGGCAAAAACTAACTAAATAGCATAAAATATAAAACATGAAATAAAATAAGAAAACATAAAAGGAAAAGAAAACATAAGAATGAAAAGAAAGGAAAGAAAAACTCCCGATTACAAACCAAAGTCTGCGCCGCCACGTTCGCTGCTGCCCTGATCGGGAATGAATCTACTGCATAGGTGGGCTAGCATCACCTCCTGACAATCAATAGATGCCTTTTAATGTGCCAACTTGTTTGCATATCAGCGAGTCGACTCCACTATCTCCATTTGGAATGCATCCATTAGGACTGTGGGAAGTTCATTCTTTGTTAAGAGGTCATAGGACTCATCGTCCTCGCTCTCTTCATTATCGGGTTGCAAGGAGGACGCCTAATGCCTGTTTAAGTGGTTTTCTTTATTGAACGAAAATGGGCAACGTTGCATTCTCCCAGCCTATCTTCCTCAGCTAGAGGTACCCACATTTGTTCTTCTCGTCCCAAGAGTAGCCGCAGTTATTGAAGGTGGCAGTGAACTTTATTACTTGTGACAGTCCTATTGAGGATCGACGTTCCCCAGCAAAATTGACATTAAAACAAGTAAAAACTCTAGGTAAAATCATAAGGTAATGATACACGCGTGTTTTGGTGTTGTCATACCCAGTATTGAACATTGCATGTATCATCAAGGAAACGAGAGAGATGGGGGAGTGATTATGAAGCTTATCAAGCATATAGAGATCAATAATATGAACATCACTCTGCTTGCCCCCCTTTTGAACAAGAGTGTGCCCGAAGAAATAAACAAGGGCATGAGGAAGAAGAGTGGGAAAATTACTACCGTAGAGGATACATCGACGATCCATCGGATGCAGCCAGATATCAAAGTGATTACAAGCCGCTTTAAAACTCTAGTCCGGGTTCTCATATATAATCTTTTTATTCGAGCCCACGGTGACTGAATTCCCTTCGTCCTGAATCCCAAGAACGGATGTGAGACATTCCCTAGTCAAGATTATTCTAACCCCTTTGACAATAGAAATGATGGTGTCAAGATCCTTGTCCATATTTTGAAGCATATTTGCGTAGAATTCATGGACAAGGTCGGGTAGAAATCGCCAGAAATATGAAGAAGAGGGACCCAACCCAATCACTAAATAGACGTTCAAGCTCAACATGTTCGATGACCGACTCAGCGAATGACTTTTCAATAATAATTTTGAGTGATTCACTATCAGTTACCCATTTCTGGGCTGCCAGAGAGAGATGCTCTGGAAGAGGAAGAATATTTGGGTTGGTGCAATCAGGAAAGGATCCTTTAATATGAGCCCTTTTTGATTTAGAAGAAGAGGCAACAGATTTCTTTAGAGCTATAAATGGAGTTTGAATAAAGGGAAGGAAAAAGAGAACACACAATAGCAACACAACAACACAACACAGTAATAAGAGCAGAACATAAAAACGTACAAATAGAAAAATATAACAACTATACGTAGCCCGTTTGTGTTGAGTGTTCTAATGTCGCCCATGTGTGATGAAGTGTTACAAAGCTAAAAGAAATAAAACTAGTAAAGCAGTAAAAGTAACACTTCTTTAAGGAAGCAGAAATCAAGATAATGCCCACAATTAAAGCAAAAAAACATATAAAAGAAACTAAAATGAAAAGGAGGCAAAAAGTTAAAGAAATAGCCTGTGTTTGTTTGAGGAAACAAACCATTACCACGAGTAACACGTGTTTTCTGGAGTCCCTTGAAAATTTCTTTGAAATTTCAAAAATTTTTGTTAGAGAACACACAAACCACACACAAAGTTATTACATACAAAAATGAACAAGAAGGAAACGGAAAATAAAAGAAATTAGAAGAAAAGAAATAAAAGGGAAAGGGTTAGGAGATGAAAAAAATCAGGAACAAGGGAAAAAAGATGGAGTCTTGTGAAGAAAAGGAGGATGGTAGTGTGGAATTTTGTTGGGGTAGAATGGAAGAGGAAGAAGAATGGAAGCAGTAGAAGCAGAGGGGAAGAAGAAGAAAAAGAAGATAAAACAGTGCAACTACTGGAGAGGAGAATGCCGCCGGAATGGTTAAAGAGGAGAGAGAGTGTCGAGAGAGAGATGGAGGGCCAAGAGGGAGAGGTTGAAAATGAAAGGAAGAAAAAGAGCAGAGAAAGGGAAGAGAAGTTAGGGATTTTTTAGTTGAGAATTTGGGGAAAAAGTGTAGAAAATTTTCGAAGATTGCTGCAATTATGTTAATAGGGTCGGCCCGACCCGTTTACCCTTTAAAATTATCGAATTACAGCCTAAATTGGACCCTACGGCGCACATTAGGTCGAGGATTACATTCCGTAGTAGGATTTTGCCTGTGCCGAGCGGAAAGTTGCCAATGAGCCTACCGCCGGTGGTAGGTTTCTGCCGTGGAAGATTTTTTTTGCCCTGGCCCTACCGCGAGCAGTAGGGTACCTTATCATCCGCAGTAGGGTTCTACCTGGACTTCGATCTTTCTTCTTTTCTACATATTTGAACCAATGTTCAGGCTTTCTAACCTTATGGAATCAATGAAAATTAATGTAGGCCTTAAAGAAATCATTCATTCTTTCCCAAAACAACCATGCAATATAAAAACAACAGACAATCAAAGTAGAAAAACAAAACGAGAAATTCAAACTATAGTTTTACAATTATAATATTCAAGAAGTGTAAAGAGTACTCCCCTTTTTAGGTGCCGTGCGTACCTCCCAGATCACAGAAATCCTAGTGTTTCTGTTGCTTCTCTTTCTCAATGCACCGTTCCGACACCCATTTCATTAAGCTAGCCTTCAATTTTGAGGCAATTTGCCTTCTGTTTTCCTTATGCTTTTTCCTTGGCTTTTCCTTGTGTTTCTTTATAGGGATTTTCTGCACATATAAAGATACTTCATTAGTTTTATGATCGATAACACACAAAGTATCTTGAGTTTTAGATGTAGGAGACGGAAGCAAAGAAAACTTGAACACTATCTCATTTCCTCCGACCAATAACACTAATTTCCCCTTTTTCATATCTCTTAATGCCCTTGAAGTAAGCTGAAAGGGCGATCTAATATTATGGGGAAATCAACTTCTTCCTCTATGTCTAGCACTCCAAAGTCAAAAGGAAAGACCAAATCCTTGACTTTGACCAAAACATCCTCTATTACCCCCTTAGGTTGTCTGACATTCCTATCTGCCAGATTGATAGATATCCTCAGATGTCTCGGGGTACCTAGATCTAGACGCTTACGCATAGAAGAAATAACATTGATACTCGCTCCTAAATTTGCTAAGGCCCTATCAACAGAACACCACCAATTGTACAAGGGAAAGAAAAACTCTATGTATCTTCCAGCTTTTGTGGTACTAGGTCTTTCTTTATCAGGAGGGTTGTACACTCTTCACCAAGTATGTGTGTTGATGCTTCCCGAAGCTTGTCCTTCGTGAGCATTTCCTTTAAATACCTTGCATACTTGGATACCTGCAATTAGAGATCACACAAGGGTAAGTTTATTTTTAATTGACGAAATATTTTGATAAACTCTCTCATCTCATCTTGATTGCGGTCTCGAACAAGTGCTTTTGGGAATGGGATCTTCGGTTTATAATTAGCATCTGTCGATTTCCTCTTGCCTTTATCTTCTCCCAACACTTCATTCTTTTCACCCACTTTTTCGGATGAACACCTCTGTTCTTCAGTACAACTTCCTTCTTCTGTGATCATCTCTTCTTTCTTAACTGTAGGAATCTCCTCATCAATTGTTACCGAGATAGCATTTACATGCTCTCTCGGGTTTACTTTTGTGTTACTAGGGAGGGTTCCCGGAGTTCTTTCAGACTCAAGCTTCACTAGCTTCTTGATTTCTTTGGGTTGCCTCAATGGTATTCATCCTATTATCAGTCGCACTAATGAACTTTATCATAAATTTTTCCATATTTACCTTAGCCGGCAGAGGATGGTTCTATGGGGCCGCTTCATATAGAGGTGAAGGAGGACCCCTATTTTGAAAGCCCGGGGGTTAATGTGGCCTTCGTTGTCCTTGACCTTCCCAAGAGAAGTTGGGATGGTTTCTCCATCCCGGACTATATGTATTTGAATAGGGGTTGTTACCAGGTCGGTTCCCCTATACAAAGCCAACTTGCTCATTTGGTCTTCTCATACTTGGGCATTCATGATTCGGATTCCCACCATTGCAAAAATCACAGAACATGACCAGTTGATTAATTTTTGCTTGTTGATGTGGTGGTCAAATCCCCTATTTTCTGCTCTATCACTTTTTATGGTGGTCAAGTCCCCTATTTTTTGCTCTATCACTGTTGTTAATCTTGCTTCCATAGTACACCATCTCTTTTTAGCTTTGACCGCTGACTTTCCCAGGTATAGGTATTCATGGCAACTTGTTCTATCAAATTTTATACTTGTTGAGGGGTCTTGTGGTCTGTACATCCTCTAGCTGAGGTGTCTATCAATTGTCTCACCCCAAACGATACTCCATTGTAAGAACTCTGAATTTGTATCCCCAAATCTAGACCATGGTGGGGACATTTACTTTGAAGCTCCTTCCATCATTCCCACTGTTGGAATCCGTAGGCAAAAACAAAGTAAAATAAAACTACAGAAATCCACTAACAGGATCTGCACATACTAGAAAAAAACCGATTGGATAGGAATTACCTCAATGTTTTGATTGTTCGTTGTGGAGGCGCTGCTTTGCATGCTTCGCCCTCTACTGGTATCCACGCGACGAACTCCTCTGCAAGCGATCGGGATGCTAGCCCCTTCTGTGTTCTGAAAACTGTTCAGAACTGATCCTGACTATCTGGTAATCGGTCGTATTTCGGAGAGAGGAGGCTAGATACTATATCACCGTTCTAGGGTTTAGGGTTTTGTTTTTCTTTAATCAGATAACGGACGGCTACCAAGAAAATGTTAACATAACCTTTTATAGCTGTCAATATCAAAACCCTAATTGTCATCTAATGACAGTTTAATCTCGTCCGTCTATTCCTATAATCATCCAACGGTTGGATGAGTAATATTAAGTAATTAATTTCATTTATTCGATTAAATAAAATTAATTACTTATTAACCTACCAGAAAATACAATATGGAATCTGATTCCCCTTTTGTATACGTTCAACGAATCTGGACACAATCTAGATTCATTGAACGTGGACATTATGCTCACAAGATCGTCTATGCGTGTGACCCTGTAGGTTCACTTAACGTTGGCAGTGAATGAAAAAAATTTCCTAGACATTTATTCACAAAACATAAGCGGACTCTAGCAAGACATTATGCTTACCTAAGTTAAGTAAATGTAATAATAACCTAGCATCAGATTTAATATTTAGTCCTTTTGTCACATGATATCCTAATTAAGTATAAGGCATGGATCAAGTCATCCTTATGAAACTTAATTAACCATTTACTTGATCACCAGGCAGACTGTTCCAACAAATAATATTAATAACACCTTATTAATACTTATTTGTTATTAATACTTATTTGAGCATGGCCATGCATATTTTCCAGTCTTCCTTATCAAGGGGCCCATGGATATCTCTCTCTAAAAAGAGAGGGACAAATCCCTTTCACTATCTCCAATAATCAAGCCATGACGAGAAAAATAAGCCAACCAATAGTCATAATGATCACCTAATTAAAAGTGATGTTTGACTATGTCAAAACATATTTTCTCCCCATGCAAGAAACATTAGAAACATTAGGTCAAAGGACACCAAATATAAAACTGAGAAGAAATACTTATAACTTAAACCCATGCAATATTTCTTCTTCACTTTGGGTCATGTCCAATACAATATTCTCAATATGTATTTATGAATTGATTTTATATCTCATATTCATGATCAGTAAAACTTGACCATCAATCAACTTCACACTAGTTTACAAGATGTAATAAACTAGGGACAAATAAGAATAGTATTTTATTAGCTATAAGAATTTTACAATCAAGTCATATACTTGATGACCAAGAGCATAAAATACAATTCAAAAATACATGCTTCATAAATCATAAATGTGAGTCAATTGGTCTTAGGGCATATACTCACAATCTCCCACTTGCCCTACCATCAAGTCGCACACCTCTAAGAAATTTTTTATATGAGCGTTTGGATCCTCATTCGGAAGTTTGTCGAATTAGACGTTGTTTTGCAATATTTTTATAATATTTAGATTTATTTGAAATTGTTTGCCTCTACCCTATACCTTGCTATACTCAACTGCGTCCCAGAGATCGACGGCCGGGCATAGTCCGCTATTGTTTGCTCCGCCATTGGTCTCTCCACCATTGGTGGTAGTAGAAGCGATACGAAGAGAGGATTATTGATTAGTGGAACTGCTGGTTCATTTTTTGTCTTATTGGCAGCCACTATTGCATTCTTGAATATTAAATTCAAGAGTTCTTGTTCCAATTCCCAAATCATATTCTTCCTTGAGGTGCTAACTCTCTATGGTTAGTGTTGCTTGGAAACTAGGCCTGCCTTGTGTGTGGAGAGTAGGTAAAGTTTTCTTAAACCTTGTTGATTCTCCCTCAAAGATAGAAAGGTTTTATTTGTTTCTTTTCTTAGTTTAATTCCCATAAATTGTTCTTTGGTTATCATTTCTCTCAGCACAAAGCTTCAAAAGTGTCCTCTTGAAGAGAGTTGAATCTTGGGAGTAATTGAACTTGAGGAAGTTCACATCGAACTGGCTCTTAGTGTCTTCAGCAAAGTTGTAGATCGGCTCTTTGCTTGCCAATGCATCTTGAATCTCATCAATTATATTTCTATAACTTAAGTTATGGCCATTTTACCGGAATGTATCAACTTTGCAATCGAAGGTAGAATGTCCAGAATAAAAATGGTCATATGATATCTAAATGAACTTATTTAGGAATGAGCTACACCATTCTAGAAACCTCAAGAAGTCCTCTACAATCTTTATGAAGGCCACTTGTTCATTTGAGATATTTAAAATCCCCAAATGGAGATCTTCCAAAATTGGTTCAGAAATTCCAGTTTGTCTCCATTTTCGACTGTTCCTCTAACTCTTGGACTTGAATCTTCCAAGAATTCATGCATGTCCGTAGACATATCATAAATATACTCGGATCCTTGAATTTTTGTGGCAACTTCTTCTGAGTTACTGCAGACATGCTTTTTCCAACTCTTATTTCTCATCATTCTTCTACTTGTTCTTTTCGATGCACTACTCCTTGAGAAACTTTGCATATCATGGAATCTGTTTGATTGAAATCTAATAGAGAAATATTGATATTTATCTTTTCAAAGGTCTTTAGAAATTCTTTCTCCATCTCTTCCCTCTTTGATTTTGCTAATCTACCAGGAAAATGAGGTGTAATTAGTACCTTTTGAGAAATAGGAGCATTTACTTTCTTTTTTTTTTTTTTTTTTAAATTTTTATGGAGCACAAATTTCTACTTCTTTGTTTTCCTTTGACTCTTTCACTTTAGGAGAAGGTTCTTGCAACTCTTTTCCACTTCGAAGGGTGATTGCACTTACATTCTTCTTCAGGTTAACCTTTGGTTGAGATGTTAATTTTCCTCTTTCTGCCTTAAGTTGGTTAACAAGAGATTCAAGTTGTGTGACTTAAGTTCCCAAATTCTAAATGCTTGCTCTTGTTTCCTATTAAAACATTTGAGTGTTAGAAGCTAATTGTTTAACAATATCCTCTAATGACATACCTTGATTTGTTAGAGGAGTAGACTTGTCCCATCCAGGAGCTTGGAAATTCTGATTACTTGTTTGCCTATATCTCATGTTTGGATGATCCCTCCAAAAAGGATTGTATTGATTTGAAAATGGTTCATACATCCTTAGTTTGTTGACAAATCTCCCCATTGAATTCACTTGAAGTGAAACATCACCTTGGAATTGTGGGCATGCATCAGTTCAATGATTACAATTTGAGCAAATTCCTCAATTGCTTTGTACCTGTTCCAAATAAACTTGCCTAACAAGATATGTTAGTTCAGATAATTCATTCTCAATATTAGAACTATTTACCTCAATTACTTTTTTGGTTAAAACATCCATTCTCAGGCCAAATTGTTGAGAATTTTCTGCCACTCTGGATATCAACTCTTTTGGTTCATTTGGTGTTTTCTCCACAAGAGCTCTTCTACTTGCAGCATCGATCATGCTTCTGTCAATTGGTGGCATTCCTTCATAAAAGTATTGCAACAACAATCAATCAAAAATCTAATGGAGTTGATAACTTGTACATAATTGATTGAAGCGTTCCCAATATTCGTACAAAGTATCCCCCTTATACTGATGAGTTCCACATATTTCTTTTCAGATTGTTCCAGCTCTAGAAGTTGGGAAAAACTTCTCTAAGAACTTTCTTTTCATATCGTTCCATGATGTGATGGACCCTGAAGGAAGACAATAAAGCCAATCCTTAGCTTTATCTGCTCGAGAAAATTGAAAGGTCCTGAATTTAGTTTGATCTTCCGTAACCCCTTGGGGCACAAGTGACATGAAATTGCTTCAAATGTCGTTTGTGGAGCTTCACCTACAAGACATAAAAAATCAGTAGTAATTGAATAAAATAAGATTTTATTTCATGTACCTTCAATATTGGGAAAATTAATGCAAAGATTTGGCTAATTGAAATTAGGAGTTGCCAATTCTCTTAATGTTCTTTGTGCATTTCCTGCACTGGAGGGGCAAAAGATTCCCTTCGATAAATGAGTGTCCCTCTTCAGTTCTTAATTCACCACTCCAAGTTTTTTAAGCTAAAAGGGCTTCTTGTCTTTTTGCTTTTCGGTTTGCCTTTGCGGTCTTCTCAATTTTAGGAATATATATTAAATTTCCTGTTTGAGAAGATCTTGGAATAAATGGGCTTTTATAAAGATTTTTTTGTTAAAAAAAACTTCCACAGAAACGACGCCAAATTTTGTGAGTGTCGAAATAATAAAAAGTAAGTTGTTAACTAAAAGATTTGTTGAACAATGATAAACGCCTGGCTAAACCCAAAGGAACTCTATAACTCCTTTACAATAAAGAAAACATGAAAGAAAGATTTCAATGGAATGCTTCAAAAACAATTAATTGGACAAAAGTGTCTCAGACCATAGGTCAAAATTCAATTCTTACTTTTCTAAAATGCAAAGCCTTTTCATGTTCTAACTCAAGTAAACAAACTTGACTACCTTCAAAGCTGAAGAAATCAAAACACTCTTAAAACATGAAAATCTTGAAAAGCTTCAATAATTCAATTCTCAAACAAACTCGATTAAGACAATCACCATCTACTTGAAAACATTCTGAAATGAGTGTCAATCTATAACTATTGTGTAGTTTCTATCCTAACAAAATTCTACTTTTAGGCAAGTGTCGGTGTAATAAGGCAAGGGAAGTCCCTGGATTGTCGAACTCTCTGGACGACCAAATACTAGTACGAACTTTGTCTCTACTGTTTAATTAAATAAAAAGAGTTGAAAAAATTTTTAAAAAATAAGAAACAATTAAACACAATTAAGAAAGCAGTAAGGTTTTAAAACAAGCTTGGAAAGAACGTATTTAAATGGTAGAATCCCCCTAGAACCTTAAATTAATTTTAATTAGAAAATCATTGTAATTAATTATTAAAATTCGTTGGTTGGATCTCACTTAAACATCGAATAAACCCTATGCCTAGTTGAATACCCTCCTATTCAACTTAACCATTTAGAGAAGAATGTCTTCTAACCCTAACCTGATTATGAATGAAATACTCTAGTGATTAATTAATGATCTAAGAACCATAATTAGAATGTGATACAAAATTGGCAAATGATTGTTCAACAACTTGCATACGAGCAGTTAGAGAATTGAAGAACGCATGGTTGAAGCTTCAATTGAGGAATCTCATATGTAATTGGAAGGTTTGGAAGAATTTACACAACTTCCAAGAAATATTAAAGTCCTAAGAAACTCAATGGAATCAAACTAGAAGCCTCCAATTATTATAGATAACGGAAAAAGCAAGGAAAGTGAAGAACAGAGCCTATCGGCAACCGTAGGCTCCCAGTCTACCGACTCTAATAGCTCTCAGGATAAATTAGAAGTGTAGAAGATTGCCTACTGGCAATGGTAGGCTCCCCATCTACCGTCCTCGGTAGTTCCTGCACTAGCTTCACCAAATGCACTATTTAGTTATTAATTTTTGTTCATTTTTGTTTCTTTTTATCCAAACCTTGTAATTAACTTTATTAGAAGGATAATTAGGTCTTTTAAGTACCCATTAGATTTAGGAAGAGGAGTTAGGATTTCTATATAAATATCCTATTATTCCTCCTCTTGTAACTAATTGATGATTATATGAAATTGATGAGTTTTCTCTCCTAACTTCATCTAGGGTTTTGATCTACCTTAGCTTGGTTTTACTTGAGGCACTTGGATTGGGAAGATCCAAGGGTTTCATCAATTGATCTCAATTCCTTCTCTAAGATATCTATATCCTTGTAGTTGTCTAGATTGAGTCTTCTTTGCAAAGCTAATTAGGTTTTGGGTTTGGTATACATTGTTGAATTAGAGCATGGAGAAAATATTAGCTACATGAATTCAAGAGGTCGTAGGTTTAGTATACCTGTGGTTGCTTGAGGATGAAGCTAATTCATGTCCTATTGAAGACAAAAGATCCATCAGTTTGAAGATTTGAAGCATTTGATCAATTTGAAAATGAAATTTCACATCATTTGGTATCAGAGCTACCTTCAATTAAGCTCTAAACAATAAAAAATGAAGATCTATAAAAAAAATACATGAAGATCATGAAAATCTAAGACAGAAATTGATGCCATAAGATTGGCTTAACCTGAATTTGTGTTACTTTGTTTTTACAAATTTTTTTATGGATCTAAACTCCTACGAGTTGATGATTGTTTGAAACAAGTTTCACTTAATTTGGAGTTGATTTGTTTAGTTAATTAGATCAATACTTTCGATTTGTCAAGAATCCCAAAATTGTGAACAGTAGTGGATTAATTTGATCATATCTTATGTTATATTGTTTCAAGTTAGACAGATGTGCCTAATCAAGTTTTTCTTCTATCTGAACTAATTTTACTTTATTTGGAGTTCATTTGCTTGTTCAATTCGATTGAAAACTGAAAGGTATTCTGAAATCTCAGTTCCAGAAATGTGTGAATTAAATCGATTAGATCTTGTATTATACTTATCCAATTCAATCGAAATTTATGCTTAAACTCATCCGGTTTGAGTAAGGAATATATCTAAGTTTGTTTGAATAAATTTGGATCTATACTGGCAGAGTTATTGTGGTTTTATTCCAAAGGTGTCAATGTCCCTTGTTTTCTAGAAAACTTTTGTTTAGTACTATTTCTTCTTTTATTAGCTTATCTTTATTTTGATTAGTTGTATTCCAACTCAAATTTCTGTTTTTAGTGTCTTCACATTCTTTGTGGTGATCAATTGATATTTTTTGCTCTAATTTCTCGTGGATTATTTTTGAAACTCTTGCACTTCAAGTGTTTGTTGAAAATTCTCTTTGAATTCCTTTAACTACCTCAACTAAGTGTTTAATTGAAGCCAATATTTGGTTGATTGCCTTGTGTGGTTGTGGTGGAGGAAGTTTGAAGGTTCAAAGAACTCTTATGAGGTGAGAGTTTTGGAAAAGACAGTGGGTGAGCCAATATCATTAAAAGCCGTTGATGTCTGAAATGGGTATATCTAAAATTACGCAACAGGCAAGTGTACCTATCACTGAAGTAACAGAGATACACATGGGTTGCCGAACTCAGGGAATAGAAAAGCTCAATTACTAATCATTTTACCTAATGTCTAGCCTAACAAAATTGATCTTTCAGAAAATATTTAAAAACTACTAAGAAAACAATTAAATGGAAGCAAAAGGTTAAAAGGTAGAAATTTGAGAAAAAGAGTTTGAATGATGGAATCTCCCTAACTTTTGTCAACTGTTTCAATTGGAAAATTCATAAAAGGATGTTTGAAAAAACCAACATTTGGTTATCACATGAAAATTGGGGAATCCTTATCTCTAGGTGAAGGCCACTACTCGCTAACCCTTATAGGAGAATCTCTTCTCTCTCTCTCTCTCTCTCTCTCTCTCTCTCTCTCTCTCTCTCTCTAATCGATTTAAATGCAATTAGATTAGGTGATGTAATAACCTAAAAGTGAAACGAATATCTCTATTCAATTGCCAATTTTTACTATCCAATTAGTTGCTCTAGATTTGTTTTTCTTTTTCAATTCCAACCAATCTTGCGAAATAATAGATTCCACGCAGATCAATCATAACAAAAATGTAATTGAATACCAACCCAAAGTAAAATAAACATCAATTGTATAACATCCAATAAAAAATAACATCATTCAAATGGTAAGGTTCAACCCTCATCCAAACAAGAAAATCAAGCCACTAAACATCCTAACAGAAATCAAATCAATAACAATATTCATAAGTAACAAGAGAAAAAAAAGCTTAGGATGAAGAAGATTCGAGTCCACGGTTCTGAAAGCTACCAAGCTCGTCTCTCGATTTACTTATAAAATTCGAAATTACTCCGTAAAACTTCTTCAAACTTCTCCCAAAATCTTAAATTTTTTTATTAATTGATGAAAATTATCTAATTGAAGAAGAATTGGAAAGGGTTTTATTGCTAAGTTTCGCCACAATACTTTCTCTTTGAACCTGAACTGAAGAATGTCTCCAAAGAGGAAAAATTACATAAAAATAGCAGAAAAACGCATTATCTGTGATATAGTCGAGATGGTAGGTTGAGTCCTACCATTTGTGGTAGGGTTCTGTTCAAAATTCCTCTTTGAATGCTCAAGACCTACCTTATACAGTAGGTCTAGCCTACCATGTGCGGTAGGCTTATGTTTTTCTTCTTCTTTTTCTTCAAAACCTACTGCATGCGGTAGTTTGGCCTACTATCGGCGGTAAGCTACTGGTTTCAGTGCCAGCAACTTCTGTCTTCTCCTTTTTTGACCGTTTTCACTTTTATTCTCCGTCTTCTTTATCAGGAAGCAGCTAGGATAAAAATAGAGGTAAATGATGTAAATTATGCATCATATACACTAAAGCATCATAAAAACAACGAAAATAATATATGTATATATAGAAGTAATACTATATGACACATATGAAGTACCCCCATACTTATCGGTTGCTTGCCCTCAAGCAACACAAAACTAGGCAAAAACTTGAAAACATAATCAGAGAAGTGCACAAAGTTTTATTCATTGAAAACGACATACAGAAGAATAACATAACCGACCAATGATGCACTAGACTCTACAAATAAAAGGATTAAAAAAAAAAAAACAAAAACGAATAAAAATATCACTTCAATGGGGGATATAAGTACTGAATCACATAAGGACCTTTCAAATGATGAATCACAAGAATCGACAATCTCACCGCTATCTTACTAAAATCCTTACTAATCAATAGTATGAGTGTGTGAATTACTCGTGTCACCTTTCAAAGAAAACAAGGAAGATCAAGTTGTTAACATAGTGAAATACTTTATTGGAGAATGCACAACATAACTCATGTTTCCTAACACCTTTCCACTGTAAGTTCTATTCTAAGTCATTCTCGGATTAGGTAAGACTTTTCAGCTTGTAATGTTAGGCTCAGGACATAAAGGGTGTCAAACAAAGGGAAAGGAAAAGCAAAAGCACTTGAGATAGAGCTAATGCAACTGAAAGAAAAGATACAAAAGTTATGAACAACTTTCTAGCCACTTTTAACTCATTCCTGTTTACCCTTGAACTTCTTGCTTTGTTCAAATAACGCCTAATTCCCGAACTTTCTCTATTTCTCATAAATCATATCTTTCCCAGTACATAAGAGAAAGCAGCTCAAAAGTGTTGAGAGAAATGATATGAACCGGGATGACCAAGAAGTTAATGAGTTGATTCATGGACTAATTACTAGAGCAAGGGCAAAGAAGTTCAAAGGCATATGATGATAGCTGGGCTAAAATAATGGTTGCATTCATTGAATAAACCTTGAAGATTGGATTGAAGAGCAGGAATGGAGGCTTGGAAGATGATAGAAACCATTCTAAGTTGCTTATAGTTTAATGTCTAAACTTGGAGCAATTGTTGGACAAAATTGGAAGAACAAATCAAAGAGAGGCAAAAATAGAGCCTACTATCAATGGTAGGCCCTGTACCTACTGTTCCCAACAGGCTTCTGTAAAAAATAAGACTTGTGTGCTGAAGACCTACCGCATGTGGTAGGGTCCTGGATTTTTGAATAAATGCGTTGACGGTTTTTAATGTTTAAACTCTATTTTTAGTTGTTAATTAAGGGTTGAATTGGTCTTTCAGAGTCTTAAGTCAATAATCAATGTATATTTTAGCCTTAACACTATAAATATGCACTTATAGCCTACATTGTAATAAACTTTGATGATATATGAAATTTGAGAGTTTTCTCTTTGGGTTCTTAAGTTTTTAGGCTTTCTCCTTGAACTTCATCTATGGTTTCATCATTCCTTAGATTGATTTTATTGAATACTTGGATTGGGTTGATCCAAGGGTTCTGATTTGATCACAATTCCTAATTCTATGATAATCACATCCTTGTGATTTGTCTAGAGCTTAGGTCTCCTTCAATTGATATATTTGGTAGTGGGTAGCCAACCCCATTATTCTTTAGCAGTTGAGGAAAAGATCCTCTTCATATTCATTCATTCATGGTTTGGGTTGAATTATGGGTGAGTGTTGTTGAAGAAAGTCATGTCCTATTGAAAGCAAAGATCCTTGGGAAACGTAAGTGAAGATTTTGATCTCGCACAACTAGAATCATATCATTTGGTGTCAGATAACTTTCAATATAAGCTCATTTTATGTGTTATTTGATTGAAAATATCGTGAACAAGAAAATATATATGTGATATGTGATGCAAAAATCTATGACGAATATACAATTCTCAGACAAAAAAATTTGATGTCATAAGTTTTGCTAGATCCGAATTGGACTTTTGTTTTTTGTGCTAAAATTTGACATGGATTTCATCATCTATGAGTTATTGATCAAATGTAATTGGTTTTAGTGAAGTTTTACTTGATTGATAGATCAATTTTATCAAAAGTTAGAAAGTATCCAGAAATCGGATATGTTTTGAAAGTGCGAATTAATCTGATTATATCTTGTGTTATACTTATCTAATTCAATTGAAATTTGTACTCAAGTTCATCCTTGTTGAGTTTTTATTCTTTCTAAGCTAGGCTTACTCGATTTGGAGTTGTATTTTGTGAGGTAGCATCGTTTCAATCTCAGGGTGTTATTGACCCTTGTTTCTTGTGAAATTTTGTTTAGTATCCTTACTTCTTTGATTAGCTTTGTTTTGCTTAGTTGCTTTTGGACTCTAATTGATTTCTTTTTGTGTTTATACTTCTTCGTGGTGATCAAATTGATTTGTGGCTCTCATTGCTCTTGGATAATCTTTGAAACTCTCGAACATTAAGTGTTTGTTGAAATTGTTCTTTGAACTTCTGTACTACCTCAACTAAGTATTTAATTAACGTCTATATTTAATTGATTGAGTTTGTTGGTTGTGAGGGAGGAAGTTTGAAGACGCAAAGAACTCTTGTGAGGTGAGAGAATGGAAAAAGGCAAGAGGGTGAGCTTATTGTTATAAAAGCCTTAAGAGAGCCAAACACGAGGGAGTTAAGTGATCATTACAAGAGAGAACACACTTAGAGAGTGTTTGAGAGGTCCTATTTCTTGTTTTCTTTGTTTAATTTGCAGGTTTGCAATATCAACAGATGGTCATTTACCTACCCCATCTCATCAAGAAAGCACTTGTGATCCCACAAGGATGAACTTGAATGGAACTTTACGATCTATGCAATAATCTATTGAGGGTTTGGCAAGACAATTCCAAGGTGTGGCTAGAGACGTTGAAAATTTAAGGAAAGGCAAGGTAAGTGGCACAATAGAACAAAGAGTTGGGAACAATCTTGGAGGAGTTCCTTCACCTCACCAATAAAGGGCTTATGGCAATGTACCTCCTTATGGTTACTATGACATGCCAGCTCAAAGTTCTTATCCATTTCATAAAAGTAGATACCAAGGAAGGAAACCCACAAGAGATGGAAGGAGAGCAGGTCTAGAAGGAAGGGGACACAATAGGCCACAAGAAGAGGTACCAACACATGAAGTATGGCATGAAGATAACTTGTTTGAATATTATGGAGAGAATCCTAATATTGACCCTGCATACTTTGGTGGGTATTATGATGGACAACAAGGGGATAAAGCCTTAGACAAGATCAAGTGGAAGGTGCCTAGCTTTAAGGGGGAAAGTAATCCAAATGTATTTCTTGATTGGGAGCGTCAAGTGGAGAACATCTTTATGGTGAGAAATTATAGTGACAATGTCAAGGCTAAGTTAATCATTGCCAAATTTTTGGGTTATACACTTCATTGGTGGGAAAGGATTTTCACTCAAAGGATTAGAAATCGAAGGCAACCATTTAAAACTTGGGCCGAATTGAAGACACTTATTAGAGAAAGATTTGTACCGGAGCATTATTATAGGGAGCTTTACTACAAATTGATGACTCTTAGGCAAGGTAGCAAAAGCGTTGAGGAAGATAGACAAGGGATGGACTTATACACTTTGAGATTAAGTTTGGAGGAGGACAAGGATGCTTCCATTGCCAGGTTTCTAAGTAGTCTCAATTGGACATTGCTAATCAATTAGAATTGTACCCTTAGACCACTTATGAAGACATGTGCCATTTAGCAACAAAGATTGAAACTCAAAGGAACAGAAGTGGTTTCTCTAAAACTACTCTTCCTTATTCAAGAAATGTGGTGTCTAAACTTCAAGCATCTACTTTCAAAGGTTGGCCAAAGAAGGATGAAACACCTAAGGTGGCTTTCAAAGATATTTCTAAGCCTAAGGTGGTAGAGAAATGTAGATTGATCATTAATCCAACTAGGTGTTTTAAATGCAATAGTTTGGGATATATAGCTACCAATTGTCCTACCAAGGGGATTTTGATCTTTCCTAAAGACTTATATGGTTGGATTGAGAAAGATGATGAAGAAAGTCTTGAGAACACTATTAATGATTGGAATAGCCATGAAGATGGAACCATTGGGGATGCTTCTCTAGATACCGAGGAAGATGCTTTGAATTTGGTGACTATAAGGTCTTTGACTACTCAAATTATTGAAGATGACTCGAGCATTGAAAGGGAGAATATCTTTTATACAAAATGCAAGGTGGAAAGTAAACTTGCTAACCTCATCATACATAGTGAAAGTTTTACTAATGTAGCTAGTACCTATTTTGTGGAGAAATTGAATTTACCTTCCTTTAAACATCCTAATCCTTATAAGTTGAATTGGTGGAATGATAGTGTGGAAGTTAGAGTGTGGAGGCAAGTGAAAGTGGCTATTGTTATGGGAACATACAATGGTAAAGTGGTATATGATATAGTGCCTATGCAAGCTTTCTATTTTTGCTAGGTCGTCCTTGGCAATTTGATAGGAAAGCCATTAATCACGGGAGAAGAATACTTACACTTTTGCAAAGGAAGGCAAATCTTATACCATGAATCCTTTTACACCTCAACAAGTTAGAGAAGGACAAAAGAAAATGAGAGAAAAGGAAGAATTGAGAATGAGCAAAAGAGAAAAATCATTGAGGAAGGAACGAGTGTTGAGGGAAAAGAAATGGGGTTGAAAAGAAAAAAGAGGTAAAACTGAAGAGTGATAAGAAAATAAGCGATCAAAAGAAAGAGAGTGTTACAAAAGAGAAGATGTTTCTATGGAAAAGAGAGTGAGATCATATAGCTATTGAAAAAGAAGAGTTGGTGTTACTCTTATATTGCAAGGAAGCATTTGTTTCTACTAATAATCATTTATCTTCTTTATCTAGTGTTATTGTGAAAGTGATTGAAGAATTCATGATGTCCTTCCTGATAAGGTACCGGGAGGACTCCCTCCTTTGAGAGGCATTGGATATCAAATTGATTGGTGCTTGGTGCGGCGTTACCAAATAGGCTGGCTTATAGGAGCCTTCCCTAAGAGACCAAGGAGTTGAGAAGACAAGTGGAAGAATTGCTCTCCAAAGGATATGTAAAATAAAATTTTAAGTCCTTGTGTCTTTCCCATTTTGTTAGCTCCTAAGAAAGATGGTACATAGCGTATGTGTAAATTGTAGAGCCATTAATAACATTACCATCTAGTATAGGCATCCCATTCCTAGATTAGATAATTATCTTGATGAGTTGCATGGTTCTCAAATCTTTTCAAAGATAGAGTTAAAATTGGGTTACAATAAAATTTGCATAAAACAAAGGATGAATGGAAAATAGCTTTCAAAACTAATTTTGGTCTTTATGAGTGGTTGGTCATGCCTTTTGGTTTAACTAATGCACCTAGTACATTCATGCGACTCATGCATCTTGTTTTGAGGGATTTCACTGGAAAATTTGTCGTGGTTTATTTTGATGACATTATGAGACTTACGAAGATATTTGCATCATCTTAAACAAGTTTCGTTTGTTTTGAAAAGTGAGAAATTATATGCTAACCTTGGAAAATGTGAGTTTTTTTTGGAAAAGGTTACTTTTCTAGGTTATGTGGTGAGTTCTCAAGGTCTCCAAATGGATAAAAATAAAGTGAAAGCAATCAAGGATTGACCTATTCCCAAAAGTGCATTCGAAGAGAGAAGCTTCTGTGGTCTAGCAAGATTTTACAAGAGATTCATCAAGAACTTTACCACCATCCTATTCCCTTAACGGATGTAATCAAGAAGATGATCGGAGTCAAATGGGAAGCTTGTTTACCTCCTATTGAGTTTGTTTACAATAGAGCTCTTCACTCTAGTACTTCTTACTCTTCTTTTGAAGTTGTTTATGGTTTCAGTCTTCTAATTCCATTTGATTTGGTACCTTACCCTGTAGATCATGCTTTGAGCTTGGATGGAAAGAAGAAAGTGGAGTTTGTCAAGTCTATCCATTCCAAAATCCATGATGCTATTGAAGCCTACAATAAGAAGCTCGTGGCTAAAAAAAATGTTGGAAGGAAACGAGTAGTCTTTGATCTTGGAAGTTGTGTTTGGGGTCGCCTTAGAAAAGAACGATTTCCTTTTTAATGAAAGCCTAAGCTTGATGCTCGTGGCAATGGTCCATTTCAAGTTCTCTAGCCTTAGTGACAATGTTTATAAAATCGATCTTCCGGGTAAATATAATTTTAGTGCTACCTTCAATTTTTATGACTTGTCTTTGTTTGATGTAGGTGAATATTCGAGGACAAATCTTTTCAAATAAGGGACGGATGATATGAACGAGATGACCAAGAAACTAACGAGTTGATTCATGGACTAATCACTAGAGTAAGGGCAAAGAAGTTCAAAGGCATATGCTGATAGCTTGGCTAAAATAATGGTTGCATTCATTGTAGAAACCCTGAAGAATGGATTAAAAAAAAAAGAATGAAGGCTTGGAAGATGATAAAAACCATCCTAAGTTGTTTATGGTTCAATGCCTAAACTTGGAGCAATCAATGAAGCAAATTGGAAGAAGGACAAATAAGAAAGAGGAAAAAACAGAGCCTACCGTCAATGGTAGGCCCTATACCTACCGTCCCCATTAGGCTTATGTCTAAAATGGGACTAGTGTGCTGAAGACCTACCGCATGTGGTAAGATACCCTACTGTACGCGGTTAAGGTCCTGGATTTTTGAATAAGATTCTAATTGGTATTTTAGAGTCTTAAGTCAATAGTTAATGTATTTTTAGCCTTAACACTATAAATATGCATTTGTAGCCTACATTGTAGTCAACTTTGATGACATATGAAATTTGAGAGTTTTCTCTTAGGGTTCTTAGGTTTTGAGGTTTTCTCCTTGAACTTTATCTAGGGTTTAATCATTCCTTAAATTTATTTTATTGAATACTTGGATTGAGTTGATCCAAGGGTTCTAATTTGATCACAATTCATAATTCTATGATAATCACATCCTTGTGATTTGTCTAGAGCTTAGGTCTTCTTCAATTGATCTAATTGGGTAGTTGGTAACTGTTCTTTTAGCAATTGAGGAAAAGATCCTCTTCATATTCATTAACTCATAGTTTAGGTTGAATTGTGGGTAAGTGTTGTTAAAGAAGATCAAGTCCTATTAAAGACAAAAATCCTTGGGAAGTTTAATTGAAGATTTTGATCTTGCACAACAAGAATCATATCAGAGAAGCTAAGGAAATGTTCAAGTATTCATTTTTTCTTTGTTTATTTTATGAATTTTTTAAAAACAAACTTTGCTTTCTCTCTTACAACCGCTACATATACCTTGCTTACAAAGACTTTCCAAAAACCCTTTTTATATAGAATCATTCTCTTCACTCAAATACCCCCACACTTATCTATATTCCTTACTCAAAATGGCTAAAAAGTCATCAATCATTAGCTGAAGGAACTGTGCTATTATATAGTGTGAGTTCAAAAGTAAAGAATGGAAGGGATTAAAACCCTTGGCATGAAGGTGCAAAAGGGAAACTAGGATTGATTTTTATAAGGGTTAGGCAATAAAGGCACAAACGGTTCAATGAAGGCCCATGACCATTATTTCTGGGACCAACCTAGACTGAACCTTATCGCTTCAAGGCAAAGAAAAACACAAGGGTGAAGGCAAAGACTTGGAAAATATTCATTATGTTAATCCCCAAGATTGCAAGGCTTTCATTACTAACTGACACTTATAAGTGCATAAGAAACCATTGATTTTGTAAGAATAAAAAGAAAGTGCGGTTTTCAAGTCGATCAAGTCAAATGCCTTTTTAAAATCCTAAGGGTTTTGCAGTCAAGACTCCCATTAAATGTGACGAAAACAAAAATCTTTTTGGATTTTTCTGAGTATAAAGCGACTGAAAAAGGGAAAAGAAAGAAAAAATTTTGGGTTTTTTTCCCAAATTATCTAATTTTTTTATTTTTAAAATGTGAAAAAGAGAAACATGACTTTATAGGCTATAACTAAAAAAAAAAAAATAAAATTCAAACACAGCTCAAAACACAAAAAGGAATAGTCAAAAGACACAGATACCCCTACACTTAAAACTACATTGTCCTTAATGTGGGGGGCCAAAACAAATTTTAAACACAAGTAAGGCACATATATGGAAGCTATCATGCAAATATAAAGCATGTAAGCATATCAGGAAGTAATCCCCACGAAAAGTAAAACATAAACGAAAAAATAAGAAAACTTACAAAGAGGCATAAACAAATGAAAAAAGGACAAATAAGAAAAACTGAATAAATACAAAAGGAAGAGAAAAGAAAAACTCTCTCATTGCAGACCAAAGTCTGCACTGCGCCTCCATTGCTGCCCTGATCAGGTAGGAACTGACTTCATAGCCAGGTCAACATCACCTCCTATCGGTTTATGGATGCTCTCTGATATGCTAACTCGTATGCATAAGGGCGGGAGGACTCCACTATCTCCATTAGCTGGACTCCACGGATGTCTTGTGTGAGGTGCAACTGCTTGAAAGCACCCCACATCTCTGCCTGAAAAGCATCTATGGGGACGGTAGGAGGTGCATCCTTGGCCGAGGGTCATATGACCCGTCATCATCGAACTCATCATCCTTACTCTCATCATCGACAGGCTTGAAGGAGAATGCTCCAATGTCTGTTTTTTTGGTTTTCTTGATTTCTCGAAAATCGGCAATGTTACGTTCTATCATCCGATCCTCCTCAGCTGGGGTGATCCATATTTTCTGGGCTTCATCCCAACCACAGCCGCAGTTGTTGAAAGTAATGAATTTGATAATCTGTGATTGCCCAGTCATCACTCTCCATTTACCTGTGAAATCAACATTGAAAACAACAAAGATACATGAAAGAATCAAAGGATAACGGAACACACGTAACAAGTGTCACAACTTGTGTTGCGCATTATGTGTATGATGAGGGATGCTACAGAAAAAGGGGACTATTTTTTAAGTTTATCGATCATGTAAAGATCGAGAATCCTCACATCGCTCTGCCATCCCCTTTTTGAACCAAAATGTGGCCAAAGAAATAGGTAAGGACTCGGGGGTAAGAGTTGGGAGAAATTACCCCCATGAAGAATGTGTAGCCGATCACCCAGACGTGGGCGGATCTCAAGGCAAACGTAAGTCACCTTGTAGTTCTAGTCCGAGTCCTCGTTAATGGATTTTTTTATTAGAATCGACGGTGACATTATTTCTCTCGTGCCTAAACCCCAGAATTGAAGCGAGACTCTTTCTATCTAAAACAATTCTTACTCCCTTGACTGTGGAAAGAATTGTGAATAGGTCCTTGTCTGTTATGTGAAGCATGTTTGCGTAAAACTCACGGGCAAACTCGGGATAATAATTTTTAGAAATGTACAAAAAGGGTTCCCAACCTAAACTACCAAAGAGAGCATTCAAACCTAAGTGTTCTATGACATAAGCATCAAAGGATTTTTCCACGATTTAGCTTAAGGTGTTCTCTATTTGTTATCCATTTTCGAGCTGCCACAGAGAGACGCTCCAGATAAGGGGGAATGGCAGGGTTGTTGGGGTTGGTGTGGAATCATCTACCCGAGCCCTTTTAGAAGTATCGGTTCATTTTGAAGAGGCGGTAGAATTTTTAGGTGCAATGAAAGAGGTAGATAAAAAATAAGATACAAAAATGTACAAAGACCCCAACACAACATAGGGTTATCGCTAAAACAATAAACACACCAAATGATATACCCCAACACAACACAGGATTATAAGTAAAACAATAAACACACATAATGATATAGCAAACTAACGTAGCCTGTGGGTGATGAAGTGTCTATATATCGCCCATGTGTGATGAAGTGTAATACAATATAAAACGAGTAAAATGACGAAAGTGAACACTAACAACAGAAACACAACTCACAAAAAAACTAAAACGAATAAAAATTACAAGGAAAAATTGAAGCAAAAGGTATTAGAATTAGCCTTTGTTTGTTTGAACGAAGAAACCATCGCTGCAATGCCACTGAAACGCGTACTTAGCCTCGAATATTGTGCCATTAGAGCTCCGTCAGAGTTGTCGAAATATCACTGGAATCTTCGCCAGAAATTTTTATTTTTGAATTTTCTGCAAATTATTGTTAGTAAAAACAAAGAGGAAACAAAAACAATTGTCATTAAATCAAGAAAGAGAAAAAAAACCAAGAAAGAAAACAAGAGGTGTAGAGAGAAAGAAAAGAAACAGGGAGTGTGATGGTTTACGGCGAGAGTAGAAGGGAAAAGGGAATGGAAGAAAAAGAAGAAAAGAGCGAGAGAAAAGAGTGGAGAATGAGAGGTTGGGTAGGTGAACCGAGAGGGAAAAAAGAAGAGGAAGAAGAAGAAGAAGAAGAGAGAGAGAGAGAGAGAGAGAGAGAGAGAGAGAGAGCGAGAGAGAGAGAGAGAGAGAGAGAGAGAGAGAGAGAGAGAGAAAGAACGGACCGAGGGATGAAGTGATGCCGGAGGTGAGGGTGGTTGCCGCAGAAGAAGAAGGCCGCTGATATGGTGGTGGAAGACGAGAAGGAAGGAGAAAGATGTTGTAACGGAAGAAAGAAGAGAAAAGGTGTAGAAGTTATGATTTAAGGGATGGAATATGGGGAAAAATTGTTGGTAAAGGCTAAAATATGTTAAAATTAAACCAACCCTACCAGTTAACCCACTAAATAACCTGACCTGCGACTGAAAACGGACGCTACCACATGTGGTAGGTTAAGGCCTAGCGTTTGCGGTAGGCTTCTTGTTCGTGCTGGAAATTTTGCGTCTTGACCTACCGCCGTCGGTTGGTTTGACCTATCGTCCGCGATAGGTTTCTGTTTTTCCAAAAAATAATCACCACGACCCTACTGTCCGCCCAAACTCCAAATTTTCTTTGTTTTGTGATTTTTCAGTCCAGTTTTATGCCTGGTAAAGTCGTGTATTCGTTTTAAGCAAAAAATTAGCATATAGTAGGCTTTCATGTCACCAAAACACCTTGCAACAACACAAACGACAAAACGATCAAAGCGGAAAAGGAGAATAAATCAAAATACAAGTGTACAATTACATAATACAACATCCAAAAGAGGACTAATCACTCATTTTAGAGAGGAGAGAATCCTTTAGGGTTCCAACATTCTCTACAAAATACGGCTTTAAAAGATGCCCGTTTACCTTAAATGTACCCTATGTAGTGTTTGTTACCTCGACTGTACTGTAAGGAATGACCTTACTTATTGGAAATGGTCCAGACCACCGGGACCTGAGCTTTCAGGAAATATACGGTAAGGGGAGTTGTAGAGGAGTACGGAATCCCATACCTTAAACTCCTTTTTGATCAAGTGCTTGTCATGCCACTTTTTCATTTTTTCCTTATACATGTTTGAGCTCTCGTATGCTTGCAATCGCCATTCACCGAGCTCATTGACTTGGAGTAGTCATTGTTTACCTGCACGAACATAATCAAAGTTAACCAATTTAATTGCACGATAAGCTTTATACTAAACTTCGACAGTTAAATGACAAGACTTCCCATAGAAAAGACGAAACAGAGTAAAACCTATGGGGGTCTTGTAAGCTATTCTATATGCCCAAAGAGCATCATCTAACTTAATACTCCAGTCCTTTCGGGTATTATCAACAATTTTCTCGAGGATACGCGTGATTTCCCTATTCACTACTTCTATTTGGACACTAGTTTGACGGTGATAGGGAGTAGCTAGCTTATGAGTTACTCCCAATCGCTTAAACACTTTTTCAAACCGTTGGTTACAAAAATGAGTATCCCTATCACTTATAATAGCTCTAGGAATGCCAAAGTGAGAAAACAATTGTTTTAAAAACTTAACCACAACTCTAGCATCATTTGTAGGTAAGGCTTGAGCCTCAACGCACCAAGACACGTACTCAAAAGCGACCAAGATATACTGTTTACCAAAAGCATTAGGGAAAGGGCCCACAAAGTCTATACCCCAACAGTCAAACACCTCATGAACTCGAAAAGTAAGGATTGTGTTTAGAGATGTTACCTGTTTGCCGCCAATTATCACATTCCATAACGTACCTATCGACATCCTTAAACAGAGTCGACCAACAAAAGCAAGACTTGAGTACCTTTTGAGCAGTCCTGTTTAATTGATAATGTCCGTCGTTCGGACCCTTATGATAAGGGCGCAAGACGTCGTCTGTTTCAGCGTACGCGATGCATGTCCAAATGATTTGATCAGCACATTAATGGAAAAGGTATAGGTCTTCTCAAAAATAGTACTTGAGGTTGGCAAAGAATTTCTTCTGTTGAGTGTCACCTGCAGGCACAACATTAGCAACCAAATAATTAGCTATATCTACATACCAAGGTGATTTATATAGCTTTACGAAAAGTAAGTTGTTCATCAAGGAATGTGTCGTCAATTTGCTCCTGATCCAACTTTTACGAGCTAGGATTCTCTAATCGAGAGAGGTGATCGGTCGCCAGATTTTTAGCTCCCTTCTAATCCTTGATCTCCAAATCAAATTCCTGCAACAAAAGCACCCATTTAATCAGTCTAGGCTTAGCACCATTCTTAGAAAGAAGGTACTTCAGAGCAGAATAATCAATGTAAACTATGACTTTAGAAAGAATTAAATAAGGGAAAAACTTATCAAAAGCGAAAACTATATCAAGTAACTCCTTCTCCGTTGTTATGTAATTTTCCTGGGCATCTATGAGAGTCTTGCTCGCATAGTATATCAGTTGAAGAACTTACCCTTCCTTTGGCCTAAAACAACACCTATAGTATAGTCACTAGCATCACACGTAAGTTCAAAAGGGAGTGACCAATCTGGAAAGACTAAAATTGGAGAATTCGATAGTTTTTCCTTAAGCAAAGTAAAAGTAGACAAGTGTTATCATCAAAATTAAAAGGCACATCTTTCTCAAGCAAAATAATAAGATGTTTAGTAATCTTTGAAAAATATTTTATAAATCTCCTATAAAACCTTGCATGCCCTAAGATACTCCTCACCGCCTTCACAGAAGAAGGGGGAGGCAACCTTCAATCGTCTCCATCTTAGCTCTATCAACCTCAATGCCCTATCCAAAAATATTAATTCCCATAACTATCCCCCATTGGACCATAAAATGGAACTTTTTTCCAGTTTAAAAGAAGGTGAGTTTCCTCACATCTTTTCAAAACTCTTCCAAGCATCAAAAGAGTTCCCAAAAACAGAAAAATCATCCATAAAAACTTCCATAATATCCCCCACCAACCCCTAAAAAATGGCAATCATGCAACGTTGAAATGTAGCAGGAGTATTACACAAACAGAAAGGGATACGCCTATATGCAAATGTACCGTATGGGCAGGTAAATGTGGTCTTCTCTTGATCTTCCAACGTAATAGAAATCTGAAGGTAGCTCAAAAACCCATCTAGGAAGCAATAGAAAGAGTGGCCCGCTAGTCGCTCAAGCATCCGATCAATGAATGGGAGAGAAAAAGGGTCTTTTCTTGTCTCTTCCTTCGAATGTTTGTAGTCAATACATACCCTCCATCCAGTGATTACCCATGTCGAGATTAGCTCAGTTTCTCTTTTGGAACCACTGTTATACCACCTTTCTTCGATACCACTTGTACTGGACTTACCCAGATGTTGTCTAATATCAGATATAGGATCCCGGCATCTAGGAGTCTAATCACCTCCTTCCGGACAACTTCTTGCATATCCAGATTTAACTGCCTTTGAGGTTCAATCATAGTCTTAGAATCATTCTCAAGTAAAATCTTGGATGGAATTATTCTTTGAATACTCGCTATCTTCCATACGATAGCTTTCCTGTATTTTTGCAAAGTCTAAAGCAATTCTCATTTTTGGGGGAGGCTTAGCTTGGAGAAAATGATGACCAGGAGTATTGAATTTTCCCTAAGAAAGGCATACTCCAAGTGATCTGACAGCTGTTTCAGTACCAACTCCGGAGGTTCTTCAAGTGAGGACTTAAGAGAAGGCCTAGAGGGCACCGTTAAGTCCTCTTTCACAACAGTTTTCTTCTCCAATGCTAGTTTATCACCATTGCTCGAACCTCCTCAAAATCTACCTTTTGTCATGGTCATCGTGTTGTAGAGCTATCAAAATGGAATTTTCTTGAACAAATTCCTGCACATGAGTGGTAATTTAAGGATCAATGCCATATATCATAAAACAAGTATCATCATGATCTAAAGATCTATGCATAGTATCAGGAATTTTTAGAATTTTCTCATCCCTTAACCTAAGGGTCAACTTCCCTTCCCCTACATCAATTAGTGCCTCAGCATTGGTGAGGAATGGATGACCAAGAATGAGCGGGACTTCAATGTCTCCACTCATGTGCATAACTACAAGATCAACAGGGAAAACCAAATCCTCTACTTGCACTAAAACATCCTCAATAATACCCCTAGGATATTTAATAGACCTATCTGCAAGTTGAATACTCATCTTAGAAGGTTTCGGTTCTCCCACTCCCAACTTCTTAAAGAAATCAAAGGGCATTAAATTGATGCTAGCACCTAAATCAGCTAAAGGCTTAGAGATAGTTATACCACCTAAAGTACAAGGAATAGTAAAACTCCTTGGGGATTGAGAATGGCTGAACACTCCTCGTTCATCATCACAAAGAAGATGTCTTCCAACCTCTTCTTTCCAGAAATAGCCTCCTTCAAGAACTTTGAATATTTAGGCATCTGCATCAAAACATCAACCAAAGGCAAGCTAATATGTAATTGTTTAAAAATTTTCAAAAAGTTACCATATTGTTCATTTTTCTTCGCCTTTAACACTCTCCATGGGAATGAGATGAGAGGTCTGTATGATGGAGGAGATGATTTCTTCCCTTCTAATTTGCTTTGCTGAATCTCCTCTTTGGTGGAAGTAGGCTCTTCTGGTGCTTGAACATTTTTCTTCTCTTTATCCACAGTCGTAGGAGGTGTTTCCACTAGTTCCTTTCCACTTCTCAAGGTGACCGCCTTCGTATGCTCCCTTAGGTTCTTCTCGGCATTGCTAAGTAAAGTGCAAGGAGCCTTTCAAAGATCATCTTTGCCAGCTACCTAATTTGATTCTCGAAATTTTATGTATGGAGGCTTCTTGATTTCGTTGGCAGCTTCCATACCTTGCGTTTTGGCATCCGCCAAAGTTATATACTTGGAAATAAGATCCTCCAAATTAGATTTTAGAGGTGGTGGTGGATTTACTGGTGGAGCATTGTAAGATAGAGGTTGAGAGGACCTCTACTATGGAATCCTAGAGGTTGTTGCTATCTCTGCTGTCCTTGTCCACCCCAAGAAAAGTTAGGGCGATTCCTTTAACCCAGATTATAAGTGTTGGAGTAGGCGTTGTTTCCCTACCGATTCCCTTGGATAAAGTCCACTTGCTCCATAGAAGTACCCATACTTGGGCACTCACGATTTGGATGCCTTCTACTGTAGAAGTCAGAGAACATAACTTGTTGAGAATACATATTAGGAGGTGTAATATTATGTTCCCCATCTTTTGCTCTATCATTGTTGCCAATATAGCTTCGATAGCAGTGATAGCATACACATTGTGTACTTCACAAGCTTGGGCTTGGATCTCTATCCTCCCCAAATATTGCTATTCATAGATATTTGTTTGGTAAGATTATATACCTATTGGGGAGTCTTGTGATCCATGGAACCTTCAACAGAAGCATGAATGAGCTGTCTCGCCCCAAAAGATACTCCATTGTTAAATGTCTTAATCTGGATACCCAAATATAGCCCATGATGTGGGCACTCTCTGAGCAGCTCATTCCATCCTTCCCAAGCCTCATATAAGCTTCGCCATCTATCTCTTGGAACGACAAAATCTTATTCCAAAACTTGGTTGTGCGACAAGAAAAAAAGTACCTCCCTAGAAACTTCTCAGCTAAAGAATCCCATGATATAATTGAGTTGGAATGTAATGACTTCAACCATGATTTCACCTTCCTTCTCAGAGAAAATGGGAAAATGCGAAGTGTTATGGCGTCCTCTAAGACCCCATTTATCTTGAATGTGTCGCACACATTCAAGAAATTGGCAATGTGCGAATTGGGGTCTTCTTCTAAAGAGTCCATCGAATTGTATATTATAATGCACCATTTGAATTACACTCAGCTTGATCTCAAAATTGTTTGATTATATAGGTGGTCTGGCTATACTTGACTGCGTCTCACCAATTGATGGTCTAGTGTAGTCCACCGTTGGTGGTAATGGAGGTGGTACAACTGCAGATTTAACAGATGTGGATCTTGTTAACCCTCTTCTGTCTTATTGACGACTATTATAGCATTGTTGTTCGCTGTCTCAAATCGAAGAGCTCAACAGGCACTCTACAACGAATGCTCAGACTCTGGATCAAATGGGACTAATTCACCCCATTGAATTTAGAGTATAAACTAGTTAACCCAAAACCTGAAACAGACAAACCCCAGTCAAGTTCCACAAATAATAAATCACAATTCTCAAGATATAAGACAAAATTAAACAAATAACTGCAAGAGTAATAAACAATCCAAAGGAAAAACAAAAGACAAGAAAAATAAAATACCTAAAGCACAAGAAAAATAGTTTTCTTTAAGTTGCCATTCCGCAGCAACGACGCCAAACACTTGATGTCCTAAATGGGGTATATCTAAAATTATGCAACAGGAAACTGTACCTATCACCATAGTAACAGGATACACCCGGTTCTCGAACTTAGGAAATAGAAAAGCTCAATTACTAACTGTTTTACCTAATATATAGTCTAACAAAATTGATCTTTGAGAAAATATTTTAAAAACTACTAAGAAAACAATTAAATGCAAGCAAAATTTAAGAGGTACAAATTTGAGAAAAATAGTTTGAATGATGGAATCCCCCTATCTTTAGTCAACTATTTTAATTGGAAAAATCATAAAATAATGTTTGAAAAAACTAAGGTTGGGTTATCACACGAAAATCGGACAATCCCTATCTCCAGGTGAAGAATACTTTAGTCACTAACCATTAGAAAAGAATCTCTTCTCTCTCTAACCGATTATAAATGCAATTAGATTAGGTGATCTAATAACCTAAAAGTGCAATGAATATCTCTATTCAATAACCAGCTTTTATTATCCAATTAGTTTCTCTAGAGTGGTTTTCTCTTTTCAATTCCAACCAATCTTGCAAAATAATTAATCCCACACAAATCACTCATCACAAAAACATAATTGAACAACAACCCAAAGTAAAACGAACATCAATTGTATAACATTCAATAAAATATCACATCATTCAAAAGTCAGGGTTCAACCCTCATCCAAACAACGAAAATCAAGCCATTAATTATCCTAATAGAAATCAAATCAATAATAGTATTTATAAGTAACAAGAGAAGAAAAAAAGCTTAGGATAAAGAAGATTCGAGTCCATGGTTCCGCAAGCTACCCGAGCTTGTCTCTCGATTTGCTTGATGAAATCTGAAATCACTCAGTATAACTTCTTCAATCCTCCTCCAAAAGCTTCAATTTTTTCTAACTGATGAAAAACTGTCTAATTGAAGAAGAATTAGAAGGGTTTTATCGTCAAGTTTCGCCCCCAATACTTCCCCTCTAAACCTAAACTGAAGAATATCTCCAAAGGGGGAGAAACATATAAAAATAGCAGAAACATACATTATCTGCATTGTATTTTGGACCTACCACATGGGATAGGTCAAGCCCTACCGTCGGCGATAGGGTTCTGTTCAAAATTCCTTTTTGAATGCTTAGGACCTACCGCATGCAGTAGGTCTAGCCTACCGTCTGTGTTAGGCTTTGTTTTTCTTCTTCTTTTGTTTCAATACCTATCGCATGCAGTACGTTGGCAGTAGGCTGCTGGTTTCGGTGCTGGTAGCTTCCGTCTTCTCTGTTGTCACTCTGTTTTTGGCCCTTTTTCACTTGTATTCTGCATCTTCTTCATCGTGAAGCACCTAATATAAGAATAGAGGTAAATGATGTAAATTATACATCTTATACATTAAAAACATCATGAAACGAAGAAAATAATATATATATAGAAGTAATACTATATCATACATATTAGCCATAAGGGAGCCAAACACGAGGGAATTAAGTGATCGTGAAAAGAGTGCATACACTTGGGGAGTGATTGTGAGGTCCTTCTTTTGTTATATTGTTGTTAATTTGCAGGTTTAATCATGTCTATGGAAGCTCAATTACCTACTCATTACAATGAAGGAACTAGTGGAAGTTCTCATTCTAATTTGGATCCCATGAAGGTTATCATGCACATGCTTCAACTAATGAGAAAGGACATGAAGGAGATAAAAGGGAACATTACTAATCTTTCTATGGAGTATAGAGATCAAAGCAACATTGGAGGGTATGTCACTTCTCAAACTCAATGGGGATATGGTAACTTTTCTCCTCATGCTAGAACATTTGAGCATAATTCTTATGATTGCTATGAAGGCAATAGTCTTGGAGCTAGAAATGGTTATAATGGTGAATCTTTTAAGAGAGTTCAAAGGAATGAAGTTAGAAATGAAGGGAATTATATAACTATGGTTGGGAAGATCCAAGGGTTTCTCTAATTGATCACAATTCCTTCTCTAAGATATCTACATCATTGTATTTGTCTAGATTGGGTCTTTTCTACACAAGCTAATTAGGTATTAGGTTTAGTATAATCATTGTTGAATTAGAGTGTGGGGAAAATATTAGTTGCATGAATTCAAGAGGTCATAGGTTTAGTATACTTATGGTTGCTTGAGGATGGAGCTAATTCAAGTCCTATTGAAGGCAAAAGATCCAAGGGTTTAAAGATTTGAAGATTTGAAGCATTTGATCAGTTTGCAAATCAAGTTTCACATCAGTATGTCTACTAAATTACTAATTCCTATTATTCAATTTATGCCCTAGATTAAGCTTCCTCTGTCAATTCCAATTAATCTAGTGAAATTACCAATTCCTGTAAAAATCAATAAATACACAACAATTCCATAACAACCAAACAAATTTTTCAAAAAAAATAAAAAATGAAAAACAACCAAACAAGAATTAAATAATCAAAATATGAAATTTATATAAAACGTTAACAAATATTCTAGGGTTCATCCCGATTCAAATACAAATAAAATTAACTGCTAAACATTATTCTAAAATATAAATTCATAAACAAATGCATAAAATAGAATAAGTTTAGAGGAGCTTAGGGGATGAATTTAAAGATCCACGGCTCCGGTGATTATCCAAGCTTGTCTTCTGAATTGCTAGAAGAATTTTTCGAAATTGCACCCGAATTGGGTCTTCTAATCTTCTGTACAAAATATGAATAATTGAATATAAGACCTAAGCTACCTAAATTATTGTATCTAATCTGGGTTTTATAGGAGAAAAATCTCCGAATCCTACTCTAAAATAACTTTAAACCCTTTTTAAAAAGGTTTAGAATCAAATTACAAAAGGGAAATAAAATCAAAGTACAAAAGAAAAAGTTCCAAAAATTGCACAAAAGCCCCTGGTGCGACTTTCTAGATAAGAAAAGTCCAGCTTTTCGAATCCGGAAAGCTTCTGGATTGATTCCTTGTTTAGTTGTCAACTATCCAAAACCGGATAGTCACTATCCAAATCCAGATAGTGCTTGCATTCCAACTTCTTTGGTTTTGCCCGTTCTTCTCTATTTTTATCGTTTTTTACTCCAAAATTCTTCGATTTGACTTATTTTCAACATATGTTCATTCCGAAGATACCTATAACAATAAGAGAAGAAGCGGGATCAAATAAATCTATTTTGTAAACATTTAAATACAAAATTCGATAAAAACGACAAGGCTTAAGAGGATAAAAATAGACATATCAAACTCCCCAACACTTGAGCTTTAATTTTCCTTGAGCAAAGGCTAAAAGCAAATCAGAACAGAAAACAAAACAAACTAACTAGCCACTTTCGTAGGACTCACGATTACACTTAGCATGTGCAATAAGCCCTTCAAACCCCAAATTACCAAAGAGGATGATTAAGGTCTCGTGAGGGTTTGCAGAAGATACACCCACAAAATCACACAAAACAAACATTAAAACTTTATAAAACAAACAAATATTACAAAAATAAAACCATAAAAAAACAAAGAGTTACAAAACATAACAAGAGTTACAAAAACTGCTGAAACTTATCAAGGCACAACTCATAAACTAACCAACATATCCAACATTCTGTTTTAGCACATAAGAACCATGTTGTGTGTGTGTGTGTGTACTTTATGTTTAGTTTCAAAATTATGCAAGAAGAAATCCAAGAAATCAACCATATGATTCACTTCATTAAGCTATACTCTATATGCTCGACTTTTCTAATACCCTTCTACTCCAAGTTCTTAACTAAAGTCATTCAGGGAATAGGTAGACTTTCAAGCTTGTAATGTTATGCTAGGAACATAAGTGGTTATCAAACAAAGGTAAAAGGGAAACAAAATGAATGAGAATACAAGCTAATGCAACAAAAAGGAAAATGTGAATTCGTCATTCCTAGGCTGCTACGAAATCTGGATGAAAAAGAAGCAAAGGAAGTAATTATCCTTCGGAATTCGGAAGAAAAGGAAGAAATGATCACCAAGTAAAAATGGAAGAATAAACACTGCTTTATTTTTAACTAGTTGCATGTTTGATTGTTATATACTATATGTAATTGTGGCAAGTACGAAGAACGAGTAATAAAATTACTTACGATCTATTTTATAACCCCGTTAGGCTGGTACTTCCTCTCGAATCTCGCTACACTTATCCATCAACAAGTTCATTGCAACACTTGCCCATTCCAAGAAGATACAATTTGCACAAAAAAAAAAGCCATACTTCAATTGTGATTTCAATGAATAGAACCATAAAACAACAACCATCATCTTAGTGAATCGAACAATAACCTTTATTTGGCTCAATGTTCCAAGATCAAGAGCATTTTCAATGAACTTCACCACATCTAAACTGCAATAAAAACTATAAACAAAATAGTAAGTTTGTATCAAAATCTTAATCTTCATTTGTATCACAATCTTTATCACAATAAAACCTCAATAACAAACTGTCATAATAAAACTAAAAACTATCACAATAAAATCTGTCATAATGAATCTATCAGAAAAAAACTCAATCAAATTCAAACTAAAAAGACAAATAAAAATCTACCCAATATATCTATCCATTTTAACAATACAAAATCTGCTCATTATAACATTACAAAATCTGCCTATTTCCATACTACAAAATCTGCCAATTTCCAACTATTATCTCTACTATTATAAAAGTCCCATAAGGGATCATGATGATTTACACTTATTGGTTTCTTCCTTTTATAAATGAACAAATTTAACCTTAATAGTAAAATTAAATAATGAGATTAAAGAGGATAAAAATGTGAAATCATTTTCTCTTTTAATAATTATTTTGGCACATAACATTAATAAAAACAATAGCCCTTAATAAGAAAGGAAAAAAGTTTATAACTACCAAATATTAAAAGAATGATTAATAAAAAAGTTTGTAACTACAAATATTAAAGTATTAAGTAATAAAACAACCCTATGAATATAAAAATGAGACAATTCCAAGTATTAAATAGATAAATGAGTTTGGAAAAGGAGAATGTGAAACATTAAAGAAACGAATGAGTTAATAGAGAAATATAAGAATTATGTATTAAGATATTAAATTTGTTTAAGGGTGTCAGTAAATTATTAATACTAATTCATCATAACTACAATATCATGTAACCTCCAAATAATGATGGCTTTTGGAAATAAGTTTATAAAAATTGAACACTTAAAAAAAATCATAAAAAAATAAATGTGATAAAATATTTGAGTGTCAAAGTGAAAAAAATAGAAAAAGTATCCATTTTTAAATTCAATTCACTTTTTTAAAATATAAATTGATATATGTAAAAAATATGTATGGAGGTAAAAAATATTTGTTTGGGAGTGTCATTAAATTATTAATGCTAATTCATCATAACTACAAAATCATGTAACTCCAAAATAATGATTGACGTTTGAACTTTCTTTTTTGAATTCACAAATTTACCCTTGGAAGTAAAATTGAATAATGAGAGTAAAGACGATAAAAAAAATGTAAATTCATTTATCTGTTTCATATATAATAATGATTAATAGTTTTCAGTTATATTTCTTCATACATAATGACTATGAAAATCATTTAAACTATGAAAGTAATCATTAAAACAATCCCATGAACACATCATGGTTGACATAGTGTATAAAAATAAGATAACTCTAAGTATTAAATAGACAAATGAGTTTGGAAAAAGAGAATATGAAATATGAAAGAGATTAATTAGTTAATAGGAAAAATATTACAAATATGAAAGAGAAAAGTGAAAATTCTTGAAAATAAACTAAATATAACTATATCAGAAAAGATACCATTAAAAAAATAGGAGAAATTAGTTGTCTTGCTGGCAGAATCCTAATTTAGGTACTTAGTTGCCAAAATTAAAAGTACATGTACTCGATTAACAATTGACTAAAAGTACAGGAGTGGTTTTGGAACTAACCCTAAGTTTATAAAAATTGAATACTTTAAAAAATTCATAAAAAATTAAGTGCAAGAGAATATATAAGTGTCAAACTGAAAAAATAGAAAAAGTAGTCATTTTTAAGTTCAATTCATTGTTTTAAAATATTAATAAGTATTTGTAAAAAATTATGTATTAAGGTACAAAATATTTATTTAGGAGGATCACTAAATTAGTATGACTAATCTGTTATAACTACAATGTCATGTAACTCCTAAATAATAATGACTTTATGTTGGAAAAGATACCAATAAAAGGAAATTAGATAAAATATAACAAAATTCTTGAAAATAAACTAAATAAAACTATGTTGCATAAGATACCAATAAAAAAATTAGATAAATCTAACAAAATTCTTGAAAATAAACTAAATAAAATTATGTCGAATAAGATAAAATAAAAAATAGATAAAATAGATAATAATTTTAATTTTACCAAAAATTTATGATGTGAGAATGCAAATGATAATAATTTAAAGATTACATGATGGAATTCTATACATTTTGACACAGAGATCCAATAGAATAATAAAAAAAAATAATTAAATCTTTAAGTTATGTTATAAAAATGTGCAAAAAAAAAAAAAATGCACTCGATGTTACTATGAAATCATGAAACTGTTATAAACATACAATAGTAAAAATAGTTCATGGCTAGAAAAAAATAGAATAAAATTCATGGCTATAAATGACTAAAATAAAAGTTCATAGCTACAAATAGAAAAAATAAAAATAGATTAAGGCTATATATAACTAAGTTTTCAAAAAATAAAAAATAATTAAAATAAAAGTGAATACTGATCATTTAATAAAGATTAATTTAAAAAGATAAATAAAATGAAGTATTTTATTGTTTATTAAAATAAATAACCATCCTAATTTTACCAAAATTTTGTTGTGCACGTACATGATACTAGTAATAAAAAATACTATGAATAAAAAATGCATAATTTCATATTACGAAAAATGCATAAGGATTCTTCATTTTCCTTTTTATCCACTTACCAATTCGATCAGATGATTTATTTTCCTTTCCAGCAATCCACTACCCATTGATGCTTTCCTTTCCTTCTTTGCTTCCATCAGCAGCAACACATGGCAGAAGTAACACCAGCTTCAACTGGCATCAATGGATGGTCAGAAAACTTTTGCCGGCCTGTTTGCAACTCCTACTCCGGAATTGGTTGGAGCTCTCAAATCCTGCGAGGCAGAGCCAACCATTATCTTTGAAGATAAGAAGATATCAAGCTTGGCTGCCCCTCTGAAACGTTGCTTAGTTGGTAAATTTTCTCATGGGAAACCCTCTATGGCGGTGTTCCAGAAAGAGTTTCACACAATTGGTCTTAAAGGATCCTTCAATATTGGTTGGCTCGGTCCTAGGTAAGTTCTCATTAGACTTGATCTTGAGAAAGATTTCATTCGTTTATGGCTCAAAGGCACATGGAAGTTTCAAGGCTTTCCCATGAGGGTTTTCAAGTGGTCTATCGATTTTCAACTTACAATGGAAACCCTATGTAATTCCGGCATGCATTGGCTTTGAGGGGCTTCCGATTCACTAGTTTTACAAAAGCTCGCTTTTCTCCATTGCAAGTGCTATTGTCCATCCCTTGAAGATTGACAAGCCCATTGCTAATTTGAATAGGCCTAGCATTGCTCGTGTGTGTATCGAAATCAATATGCTAAAGCCCCTTGCCCACTCGTGTTTGGATTGGAACACCCTCCGAAAAAGGATTTTGGCAACCTGTAATGTATGACGATTTGCCACCTTATTGCTCTGCCTGTTTTTGCATTGGTCACTCCGTGCAGGCCTGCAAACGGGCAAGAACTGAGGGCAATGATGATCACCTTGTTGCTGCAGCTACAATAAATCAAAAACCAACGAGTCGCAGCCAAGAAATCAGTGTTGTCGCCGTTTCTGGACAGGAGTGTGCTGAATCGAGGAAGTTTCAAGCACGTAAGAGAGTACTTGGCAACAGAAAGTCACTTCCATGTCTTTTTCAACAATTGGCCTCCCTGTAGTAATAGGGCAGCGTATTGAATTGCAACAACAGCAGCCGTATTTTGATTAGCAACTTGAGCCACAGCTGCAGCAATTTCGGCAGTAGCCTACGCAGCCCACTACACTGAGGATTTCTGCTGCAACATCTTCACTAGCGAGAGCAATTACTACACCTTCTTCTCGGGCCCAAGTTGACGACACACAACCCTTTCTCTCAATAGACGTGGCTTCCTTAAGCCAACTTCGGGATCAGCCAGTTATGGGGCAACAATCTGCATCTATTGTTGCTTTGGTGGGCATTAAATATATCTCTTGAAAGCTAGTAGTTATTTCTTTTGATGAAGGCAGTGCTGCTCTTGGAGGTACTCAGCCTTTGGAGGGTCGGACATCTTAAATAACAACACCGGTATCAGAGAGTCCACCATCAATTTTAAAGGATAATAATAACGTTTCAGATGCTGGTATTGTTCATGGTGTAGATCATGAGGTCTCAAACACTGATTATGAGTCTAGTACATCACTTTCTTCGTTGATGTGTGGTTTCGAATCCTAATAAAATTCCACTTTTTGGCAAGCGTATCTATCAATCTAATAAATGAGCAAAGTTCTCGGATTGAGAAGCTCTCAAGACGGCCAAACACTGATACTTACTACGTCTCTACTGTTAAATTAAATAAAACGGTTGAAAAGATTTTTAAAGAAATAAATAAATAATTAAAAGGTAATTAAACTAAGAAAGCAATTAAAAGTTTTAAAACGAATTTGGAGAAAAGTGTTTAAATGATAGAATCACCCTAGAACCTTACGTTAATTTTAATTAGAAAATATTTGTAATTAATTATTAAAACCCGCTGGTTAGACCTCACTCAAACATCAGATAAACCCTATCCCTAGGCGAAGACCCTTCCATTCACTTAACCGTTTAGAGAAAAATTCCTTCTACCCTAACCCGATTTAGAATGAATATAGACTATATAGTGATTTTAGTGATCTAAGAATCGTAACTAATATTCATACGCAATTATCAATTTCTATTACTCAATTTATGCCCTAGGTTAATCTTCCTTTTTCCAATTCCAGTTAACCTTGTGAAATTACCAATCTCATGAAAATCGGTAAATAAACACAAAAATTGAATAACAACCAAACAAGAATTAAATAATTAAAACAAGAAATTCATATAAAACATTAACCAAGAATTCTAGGGTTCATCCCCATTCAAACCCAAATAAAATTAGCCGCTAAACATTATTCTAAAATATAAAATCATAGACAAATTCCTATAAAAGAATACATTTAAGAAGCGTAGGAAAGAAATTGAAGATCCACGATATCAGCGATCGTCCAAGCTCGTCTTTTGATTTTCTTGAATAAACGCATGAATTGGGTCTTCTTACAAGAATATAGAACTGAACTAAAACTTAACCTATTGAATAAATGCGTTTAATGGGGTTTATATAGGAAAAATTATATTCAAATCCTACTCTAAAATTACTCTAAACTCTTTTTAAAAAGGTTTAGATTCAAAATACAAAAGGAAAATAAAATCAAAGTACAAAAAGGAAAAGTTACAAAAATTGCATAAGAGCCCCTCTGCAACTTTCTTGATTAGGAAAGTCGATCTTTTCTAATCCAGAAGCTCTTTGGAAAAATCTCTTGAAACATAGCACACTTTCTAGATCCGAAAAGTGCTTATCCGGATCTAAATGGTGCCCCTTTTCAACTTTGTGTTTCTTCTCCGTTTTTCTTCATTATTCGCTCCTAAGTCATTCGTTTCGACTTGTTTTCAACATATTTTCATTCGAAGGTACCTATAATCAATAAGAGAGGAAATAAGATCAATAAAATTATTTTTATAAACATTTAAGCACAATAACCGATAAAAATAACTGTGCTTAAGAGGCTAAAAATCGACTTATCAAACTCCTCCATACTTAAGCTTTGATCGTTCTAGAGCAAAGGGCTAAAAGCAAACTAGAAATAGAAAACAAAAACTGACTAGTCAATTTTCATAGAACTCACGATTGCACTTAGTACGTGCAACAAGTCCTTTAAACCCCTAAGTTACCAAAGAGGACTAGTAAGGTCTTGTGAAGGTTTGCAGAAAATACACCCATAAAAACATACAAAACAGCAGTAAAAACTTTCTAAAACAAACAAACTTTACAAAAACTAAAACTGCAAAAGAATAAGATAACATCACTTCCAAACATAACCAAGAGTTACAAAACTGCTAAAACTCATCAAGGAAAAACTCGCAATCCAATTAACACATCCAGCATTCCATTTTAGCACATGAGAATCAATGGTATGGGTGTATGCATTACTAATGTTTAATTTCAATAATATGCAAAAAGGAATTTCAAGAAATTAAATATATGATTCATTCTATTAAGCGATACTCTATATGTTTGACTTTTCCGATATCCTTCTACTCCAAGTTCTAACTAAAGTCATCCCCAGATTAGGTAGTAGGACTTTGAAGCTTGTGATGTTAGGCTAGGGACATAAGTGGTTATCAAACGAATGTAAAAGTGAAAGAAAATGAAAGAGAATAAGAGCTAATGCAACAAAAAGGGAAATAAACTTAAAGTTATCTAACCTTTAAGTCATTTTCACTCAAATCTCTAGAAATACTCTCTACCTTTCATTCAACTCACAACCCCATAAAACTATATAACTCATCAATCACTCAAATTCAAGGAAGTATAAAAGTGAGAAGAAGAGAATATAAGATATCAAGAGATAAAAGGCTAACAATATCTTCTTTTGAATTCATACTTTCTCTCTCTCTCTCTCTCTCTCTCTCTCTCTCTCTCTCTCTCTCTTTCTCTTTTTCGTTTTTTCCTTTCTTTCTTTTCATTCTTTTTCCTCTCCTTTTTTTGTTTTTTCTTTTCACTATTTTTCATCTTCCTCATTTTTTTCTCTTATTTTCAACAATTATTGATAGGAACACGCTTTCTAACAAAGGGTTTCTTTTCTCAATATATTTCTTTGAACACCAATCACTCTTTTGTTTCTTTTCTTTTGTTTGATTGCTTTCTCACATGGGTTCCCCACAATACCCTTTCTCTCATAATATTTTTTCCTCAAATTTTCCCCCACACTTATTTATGAAGCTCCCTCAAACCGACTCAAAAGTATATAATCATTAGTTCATCGATTGAAGGTTTATATTTAAAGATGAGTTTAAAGACAAGGAAAAGAAGGGAGCAAATCCCTTGGCTTGAAACTTCAAAAAGGCTACTAAGGATTTACCATTCAATGGGTAGGAAAGAAAGGCTGAAACGGATCAAAAAACGCCTATGACCCTCATCTCTAGGGTGAACAAAAACAAGACTCTTTGTTTGAAGGTGTGGAAAAACAAGTTCTAGAATGATGGTTTAAAATAAATCATATAAGACAATTTCACAGGATTCTTAAAGCATATTTCTACTCCTAAAATGAAGCATCGTGCATAAAATCATCAATTCACAAGGCATAAATTAAAGAGAGATGTGAAGTTAACTACATATTATGCCTATTTAAAGTTCCAACAAGTTAATAGCACCTCTTCTAATGCTTTTCTAGTGAAAAAAGGAAAAAGAAAAATCTTTTTGGTTTTTTTCTTAAGAATGATAAAAAAAAAAAAAAAACTAACTTTAAAGCAAAACGATTTTTGAGACTTTTCGAATGTTTTCAATGTTTTTGGAGTTTTTGAGGATTTTCAATGTTTTTCGTATTTTTATAAAAACAAACACTTTAAAACGTAAACAAAGTAAAAACTAAAAACAACTAAAATTTCTCCTACATTTAGAATCAAATTGTCCTCAATGTGGCAAGAATAAAACTAAAGGAAAGAGATAAAAGACTAAACTAACAAACAAAAATAAAGGGGAACACACAAAATGTGATGCCCCCAACCCTACCATTAGGTCAACTGTGGCTGAGTAGGGTATCTGCGTGCCTCTCAGCACTAGATTATAAGCTCCACAATGAAACACAACCCTAGAACCACACTAACAGGTATACACACAAAGTACACAGAAAACTTAAGTAAACTAAAAACTTCTCATGATCGTTTTATTATAAAAACAAAAGTATCTTACATCAGCAACTTTACATGACAACATAAAAAGAAACTTTACAGATGGTTCGAGTCTAAAAAAGATAAAACACAGACATATGCCCCTCTGGGAGATTTATCCAAAAACTCCTGGCCTAAAACTTCAGTGGCTTGCTAGGCCCCAGACCATCCCAAGCTAATCTGAGGAGAGAACATGATATGGAAAAACGTGAGCGCGAACGCTCAGTGAGTCTACGTGTGTATGTGCTGTAGTGATTTCTTTAAAACAATGACGATGTCGTTTCACAAAACATTTCATGCAATGTTATAAGAAAACATTTCTTTTATTCTTTTAACAAAACTGATGCTTGAACCTACATGAGGGTTTCGAGCGCAGCTGGGAAGTCTGAGCGAATCAAGACACATCAGCGCAACTTCTACGCCCCAAATTTAAAAGAACATGTAATGCAATAGTGGGGCTCCACGGACAAAGTCCGGATACCCAAAACGAGGCCATCGGAACAAAGTTCCGGCATCTCGTAGTCAATACCAACCAAACACCATATGAGCGCTCGAATACAAAACAACCGCACTCTCATATCACTGGTTAAAACAGGCTACAGACTCCTGGGGAACCTACCAGGTCTGCCTTGGGACCAACATCAGTTTCGAGCCCTTCCTGACTCTCCACTAGGCAACCGAACCCCACCGCAGAGCATGATGCGGTGTCCACGTAGACGATTGGGCCACACTCTCCGCGGTCTACGCCCCTCTTCAAGTGGATCCACTCTCCTGAGTCTGAATCGTCCACGCCATCGGAAGAGGCCCATTGTACGGGGGACTAGCCACGTAGAATGCAATCCTCTGATGCTTCCGAATACGAGATCGTAACCAGAATTGATACCTTGGTCGGAATGGGGTTTTTTCATATATATTTGTAAACAGAACGACCATTTCTCCGACCGTCAGGACAGAATCAGGTCATAAATATTTTTAGCAAAAATCCCCATTGGCCAGTCACCACATGCTCATGCAAATTTCATAATTATGTGAATGCCAGATCCATATTTATGCTTGTCAAAATACGTAACTTTTCAAGCTAGAACATTTTCCAACATATATTTCCGAAAAAAAAACTGCGTACAACAAACTTCTTATGCACCACCGTAATAGTCTATTTTAAAAGAAACAGCTATATAGAGCACCGCTCATGTACATTTTTCCAGGAAACATGTAACACGTTGTGGAGAACATCTCCAAAAATACGCTGAGAGATATCATTCCAAAAATAGCAATATTTTGTGATGGTTCGGAAAAACATTTTTATACGTCTTGTAATCTATGAAATAACATAATAAAATGGAGTTTGTGGACTCAGGTGGATGTAGATTTGGTGCTAAGATCCTACAAAATAATAATACGAAAATACTTAATACCTGGGTACCGATCAAATAGTCCTATTCTCTAAATAATATCGAAATCCTACGAAAGGAACTTTAGGATGTATATATACCTATATAATGATATATATATACTTATAATAATTCTTTAAAAGATAAAAAATCTTATACTCTTAAAAAAAAAACTCTCCCAAGAAACCATAATCAACTATATACTATATACTAAAAATCCATTTAAAAATATTTAATACTAAAATAAATAACTAACTTAAAATATATATTTATATATAATCTAACTAGAAATAAATCTCACTATATATTAAAGAAAACAACAAACAATACACCTAAACTATATATATTCTGTTAAGACTAAAAGGAAAAGAACTTGCAAGGAAAAAAAAAAAAAGAAATAAACACCCAAATTGCTAACCTTTAAATAGCTAATATGGCTGCCACCAAGGATCATTAAAAAAAAAAAAGATGATACATATATATATATATATATATATATAGACAGAGAGAAACAAGGTGGTTAAAGGGGGGAAGAAGAAAGAAAAAAAACAGCAAATGGTGGTGTGACAACGGGTGGCCCACGAGGTGGCAGCCATTCCTTAAGTGGTAAGGTTTTTTTTTTTTTTGGAAATCCTTATATGAAAATGTCAAGTATTTTAAATTTCTAAAATACACACACTAGGTATTAAAAATAAAATCCATTTAAAGGCACTTATAAACCTTAAAAATAAAACCTCAATATAATAAAATTTTACTCTCATTCCTAAATATCTCCAAAATACCACTAAGTGTCAAAAACACTGTACTCCACCATATCAGATTTAAACTCTATTTTCATAACGTCCGTACTTTTAAAATCATGCTAGGTGCTTATGGGGTAAGACATTACATTCTACCCTCCTTAAAAGAAATTTCTTCCTCGAAATTGAATAGTTACGTACCTATAAGCTCTGGATACTTTTTCTTCAAGTACTCCTCAGTTTCCCAGGTTGCCTCTTCAATCCCATGATGTCTCCATACCACTTTACACATTGGAATCTGTCTCCCGCGTAACTATTTTACTCTTCGTTCTATAATCTCAATTGGTTTTTTCTTCATATGACAGAGCGGCTTGTAATTCCAATTGGTCATCATTGAGAACATGATTAGGTGCAGGTAACTCAAAATAAGGATTTTTAGTACAAGTAGTGTCAAGATACAATCAGATCATCCTGGTCCTACTACCTAAAAATATATGGCCAGGTTACTATACATGTCCGAAACCCGAGGACCTCATATCTATGATCCTAAGCCTACTGTGTCAAGTACCAACAAAAACACTACCCGCACTTATCCAAGTGACTAAATATGTACACCTACCTGTACTCTATCCAACACTTACTCTGCCTGAGAACATTGCCTACTAGAACATGCTGGTCGGGACTCCAGCTCATCATGTGCTCTATCCACTAAATCTCTAGTAGTACCAAGGAACTGGGCGATAAACCGCCTAAGCCAGTCCCGCTCATCAATCAGTTCCATAATCTCTCTCTCTCGGGCCACGTGCGCCTTCCGCGCCTGACCTAGCTCTGCCTCTAGCATAACGACCCTTGTCGTTGCCTGTCGATGTGCATGGCGAGCCATATAGAACAGGGCATCTACACGGGAATCTCCTCTCTCAGCTCCATAATCTGTTGTCCTGCGGCCTCAACCCGCTGCTCGCGCCACAAACAATAGCCACAGATGCCATGCTTCCTGACCCTACCCTGAAGTAATGATGGTAGTGCTGGAAAAGAAGATACAGACTCCACAGGTGGAATAGGGGGTAGGGGATGCTACTACTGGCAAACTATCTGCTACAAAGGTACCCATATCCCCAGTGGCCGCCGGTGCCAGTCTCTCTGGTTCGGGCGTCATCTTTGAGTCTGACATGGGCTCACTAGCGTCCTCTTTTATTAATGTTCCAAGCCCTATTCCCGGTGCAACTGGTGCCATCTTTGGTCCTTCTACTGACTCATCATCGAAAAGGTCAATCACCGTAACTGGTTCCCTTTCTGGGACGATCTCCCTAAGGAAATATGAGGATGATGATGATGATGTAGTCCTACTAGGCTCATCCACGAGGGTGCCCTCCCTGTATGTCCATCTATGAGAAGGGTGTGCCATATAGTACCTACAAAACTAAATTTTAAGCTCCACAATGAAACACAACCCTAGAACCACACTAATAGGTATACACACAAAGTACACAAAAAACTTAGGTAAACTAAAAACCTCGCATGATCGTTTTATTATAAAAACAAAAGTATCTTACATCAACAACTTTACATGACAACATAGAAAGAAACTTTACAGATGGTTCGATTCTAAATAAGATAAAACATAGACATATGCCCCTCTGGGAGATTCGATCCAAAAACTCCTGGCCTAAAACTTCAGTGGCTTGCTAGGCCCCTGACCATCCCGAGCTAATCTGAGGAGAGAACATGATATGGAAAAACGTGAGTACGAATGCTCAGTGAGTCCACGTGTGTATGTGTTGTAGTGATTTCTTTAAAACAATGACGATGTCGTTTCACAAAACAGTTCATGCAATGTTATAAGAAAACATTTCTTTTATTATTTTAACAAAACTGATGCTTGAACCTACATGAGGGTTTCGAGCGCAGCTGGGAAGTCTGAGCTAATCAAGACACATCAGCGCAACTTCTACGCCCCAAATTTAAAAGAACATGTAATGCAATAGTGGGGCTCCACGGACAACGTCCGGATCCCCAAAACGAGGCCATCGGAACAAAGTTCCGGCATCTCGTAGTCAATACCAACCAAACACCATATGAGCGCTCGATTACAAAACAACCGCACTCTCATATCACTGGTTAAAACAGGCTACAGACTCCTGGGGAACCTACCAGGTCTGCCTTGGGACCAACATCAGTTTCGAGCCCTTCCTGACTCTCCACTAGGCAATCGAACCCCACCGCAGAGCATGATGCGGTGTCCACGTAGACGATTGGGCCACACTCTCCGCGGTCTATGCCCTCTTCAAGTGGATCCACGCTCCTGAGTCTGAATCGTCCACACCATCGGAAGAGGCCCATTGTACGGGGGACTAGCGACGTAGACTGCAATCCTCTGACACTTCCGAACACAAGATCGTAACCAGAATTGATACCTTGGTCGGAATGGGGTTTTTTCATATGTATTTGTAAACAGAACGGCCATTTGTCCTGCCGTCAGGACAGAATCAGGTCATAAATATTTTTAGCAAAAATCCCCATCCGCCAGTCACCATATGCTCATGCAAATTTCATAATTATGTGAATGCCATGTCTATATTTTTATATGTCAAAATACGTAACTTTTCAAGTTAGAACATTTTCCAGCATATAAACATTTCCCAAAAAAACCTGCGTACAACAAACTTCTTATGCACCACCGTAATAGTCTGTTTTAAAAGAAATACCTATATAGGGCATCGCTCCTATGCATTTTTCTAGGAAACATGTAACACATTGTGGAGAACATCTCAAAAAACACGCTGAGAGATATCATTCCAAAAATAGCAATATTTTGTGATAGTTCGGAAAAACATTTTTATACGTCTTGTAATCTATAAAATAACATAATAAAATGGAGTTTTTGGACTCAAGTGGATGTAGATCTGGTGCTAAGATCCTACAAAATAATAGTACGAAAATACTTAATACCTGGGTACCAATCAAATAGTCATATTCTTTAAATAATATCGAAATCCTATGAAATGAACTTTAGGATGTATATATATACCTATATAATGATATATATACTTATAATAATTCTTTAAAAGATCGAAAATCTTATACTCTTAAAAAAAATATACTCTCCCAAGAAACCATAACTAACTATGCACTATATACTAGAAATCCATTTAAAAATATTTAATCCTTAAAATAAATAACTAACTTAAAATATATATTCATATATATAATCTAACTAGAAATAAATCTCACTATATACTAAAGAAAACAACAAACAATACACCTAAACTATATATATAAATATATATTCTATCAAGACTAAAAAAGAAAAGAACTTACAAGGAAAAAGAAAAAAAATAAAGAAATAAACACCCAAATTGCTAATTTAAATAGCTAATATGGCTACCACCAAGGATCATTAAAAAAAAAAGATGATATATACAGAGAGAAACAAGGCGGTTAAGGGGGGGAAAGAAGAAAGAAAAAAAACAGCAAATGGTGGTGTGACGACGGGTGGCCCACCGAGGTGGCAGCCATTTCCTTAAGTGGTAAGGTTTTTTTTTTCTTGGAAATCCTTATATGAAAATGTCAAGTATTTTAAATTTCTAAAATACACACACTAGAAATTAAAAATAAAATCCACTTAAAGGCACTTATAAACCTTAATAGTATAACCTCAATATAATAAAATTTTACTCTCATTCCTAAATATCTCCAAAATACCACTAAGTGTGAAAAACACTGTATTCCACCCTATCAGATTCAAACTCTATTTTCATAACATCCGTACTTTTAAAGTCATGCTAGGTGCTTATGGGGTAAGGCGTTACACAAAATATCTAAAAAAATAAAACTAATGCAAATAAAAACTAAGGAAAAAAAAAATAAGTAGGGAAAGAGAAACTCCTTAGAGGGCCAATCTACCCTCTCCACCTACACCGTCGCTCGTTCCTTCACCAAGAGAAAGCCACCCGTAAGTGTTTTATAACAAGAGTTGTTGTTGGGCTAGCATATCGTTTAATCTATCGAAGCGTGATAGAATGTTGGTGAGTCCAACTTGTAGTTCGGCTGTGGATTCCCGAATGGAGAGATCGGACTCCGCATCCTCTTCATCACTTTCTTCTTCCTCATTCTCATCCCCATCCTCTTCTTCCGTGACCTCTTTTCTGATTGCCGAAGGAGCCTAGGGGTCCTTCGTGCGTTTTTGCTTTTTATATTCAAAGATCTCCTTGGGAGCCTTCTTTACCCTTATATCCACCATTGACAACCATTTTTTTTCTTTTTTATCATATTCGAATCTAGCTTGTGAAAGAGTGGATCCAGAAATGATGTCAAAGCTGTCCGTATGCTCCACTTGTTCCCCTAAAAAGTCCACCTCAAAATGGTGTAAAATTTTAGTTATATGTAATGGGTAAGCAAGCACGTGATCACTCTTGTTTGTGGAGACGATATCATGCATAACATGAATGATGACCAATGCTAAGGATAAGGGGGAGGCTAAGAGTAATTTATCGATAATAAAGATATCAATGGCTCAGAGTTCATTGAAACTTTTTCTAGACCTATTGGCAAGATTAGACCTAATAAGGTGTGTCACAACCTTTAAACGAGGGATTAGGTCCATGGAATTCCGAATGGTGCACGTGGTGCCAAAGTTAGGTATGTGATGAATGCCTATCCTCTCACAATCGAAGTTATGGTTCCACTCATCATCCCTATGAATAATCCTGGAGGTAGAACCGAAGGTGATGCTTGGGCCCGAATTTAGAATATGTGCAATTTATAAGAGGAGGGCCCTATTAAAGTGAATCCAAAATCCTTTTACAATAGTGGTAATAAAGATGGCATTTTATTGGTCTTTTGGGTCATGTTTGTGTAAGGTTCTCTGATGAGGTCGAGCTACTAAATTGCAAGTCTACAGATCATGGTGTCCCAACCCACCTAATGGAAGGGAGGAGAAATCTCTAATTGACCATTAAACACATGCTCTGATATGATTGAGGATCTTCAATGGAATTCAAATCTTCATATCAATCACCCTAGGACTTTGCCTTCAATAGTACTTGATCTTCTTCAACAACACCCATCCATAATTCAATTCAAACCATGAACAAAGATATATGAAGATGATCTTTTCTTCAATTGCTAATCAAACAAAGGGATTAGATATCTCCTACCCAATTTGATAAATTGAAGAAGACCTAAGCTTTAAAACAAATCAAAAAGATGTGATCATAATAGATTTAGAAATTGTGATCGAAATAAGAACCCTTGGATCAACCCAATCCAAGTATTCAAATAAAATCAATCTAAGGAATGATCAAACCCTAGATGAAGTTCAAGGAGAAAAAGCATCAAAACTTAAGAACCCTAGAGATAAACTCTTCAATTTTATAAAATCATCAATTAGTCATACAATTATGCTATAAAGGGATATTTATAGAGTTTAGGCTAAAATCCTAATCTAAACATGGTCATGGGTCAACCCAAGGCCCATTAGAGACATAAAAACACATTGCACCAATTCAGTACCGTACCGAAGATGGTAGGGTGACCTATCGTTAGTAGTAGGTTGTTGATCCTTCAAGCAAGATCCTCCCAGAATCCAACTGTGGCCGGTAGGTATAGGGTCTACCATCGACGATAGGTCTTATTTTTCTAAGGACTTCAATGTTTCTTCCTCCAACTTGCTCTATTGGTTGTTCCTTTATTAAGACATGAATCATAAGCAACTTGGGAGGTTTATCAACATCTTCTAAGCCTTTCTATCTTGAGCTTTAATATCTTCCTTCATGAATTCTTTAGTTATTGTGATCATTCTTTGAGCAAATCTATCATGAAGCTCCTTTATCTTCCTTACATTTGCTCTAGTGATTAGTCCTTGCAATTCTTTAGCTTCTAGAACACTCCGGTTCATATCAGATTCTACGATTTGTTCAGGTTCTATTCTACCTCTTTTTTCGTTTCTCGTACTAGGCTTTAGCACCCTTGTTTGTGATTCGCTCGGGAAAGGGTAGAAGGGATTGCACATTCTCGGGAGATTCAGGCTCGGTTATTCGGGCCCGTTTGGAAGAGGAGGAAATGGTGGCTTTTCGAGGCATTGTGAGGTAAGGGCGAAGATAGGACAAAGCCAACAAAACAATCGAGCCAAAAATAGCAACCACAACAAAATATTATAGCCCTTGCGTGCGTAGTGGATAGTTAATTCAAAAAAAGCTGCGTCCCCGAAAATAGAGAAACAGATAAGCAGCAAGTACAATTATATTGTAAAAACAGATAAGCTTGCACAATTAGATGACTCATGCTACTGCTCCCGACAATAAAATTTGACAGTGAACTAGATAGGAGAAGGGTTTAGAGAGGCTTATCCCTGTTCGTATTGAACAGTCACAACCAGAGTTTGAAGTTGTAATATTGAGTGCTGCCATTTTTGCTTCATTTTGGTACTGCCACCGTGGTTGAACAGAGAAGAAAAGAAAACATAATGGTGAGGAGAGTAAAGGAATAGGGGGAGATGGTGGTGTGGGGAATAATAGAAAGGAGAAGAAGAGAAGAGAAAGGGTGATGGGCAAAGTGATATGACCTAGGATGCACAGGAGACAGTGGACTTGTTCCAAGGGCCGATCACAAGGGCAAGAGCCAAGAGGATGGAAGAAGAACACAAAGGAATGGCGGTGTTATTTGAGAAGATGCTTTAGAACTTTACTTGACATATACTAGAGGAACGCGGAGACGACTTTGTAGGATCCAAAACCTTCCTATTGTCCAAGGTGCAAATGGCGGACTCCAAAGAAGTAAGCTTGGAAGGTTTTGTGGCTTCAAAATCAAAGGAGGGAGTTTCTCTAGACCCTACCATTGGCGGTAGAGATCCTACCATTGTACTCATGAACATTGCAACATCGTTTTCAAGTCCTCCATCATTGCCTTTTGACCAATTTCCACGATATTTGGTGAGTAACAAACCATGTCTCGAATTGAATTCAAACCCTCTTTCATCTCACTTACTCACAACCTAGCTCAGTTAATTTATTACTGAGCGACACTTTATCAATTTTATTTCTTCAAGCCAAAGCATCCACAACTTTCACATCTTCCCCTACAAAAACACCGAGCTTTTGCAATCCTAAAACCATTGCATTCATCTTTCTCTAATCCCAACTAGCAATACGTGGAAGTTTACGCTTTGAATACGACGTCACCTTCTCCCCAACTAGGGAGAACCTCTCCAAATAAATTAACTACCATTAAAATTTATTTTGCACTCATAAGAAATTAGAAATACAAAATGGAGACTACATTAATTATAATTCATAAATTTAATTAAAAGTAATTTTTCACTTACATCAAGTATCGTGATGCATCCCATAAAATTTGGCTTCTCGGAATCTTATCTATTCCTTATCCCCCATACTAATACATCACCAATGTACTTGTACTAATTGAACTCCTTAACCTTCTAAATGTTTTCAAAAATATGCACCCAACCTCTCTTAAATGAATATTTCATAGTGGGGCTTAAGAACTTTAGTATCACATACAATAGAAACGTGATTCCAATTCATACCCTGCCAATTCTAAACCTAACAAACTTCTTTTCAATGGAATTATTGGTGTCATGTTGTCTACTCTAAATTTTATATCTAATTTCTTCTCAACTTTAGGCCTATTTTTACCCTTAAGCAGCAAGCTACCAATATCGATTCCTCCAATTGGCAATCCTAATATACAACGGATTTCCGACTCCGTTATGGGTATAGATTTACCATGAATCTTCAAAATCAATTCATTTAAATCAAAATGTTCTACCAAGAATGAATGTAACTCATGTGGAAAATGAAAGGAATTGATTTTCAACATACCACTAAATCCCATTTCTATTACTGCATTTCTTTGAGCCTCATTCAAGCTATCTACAAGGTCCTCACAGCTAATGGTGAGTATCTAGTAAGTAATAAGGGTACAAAAGATAGTTATTATTTCATTAGTATTTTTTTTTATTATCAAGATATAGTTTTTTATAACATTATTTAAAATAGTTAAATACGAATTTTAAAATTACATAGTAAATTTTTACTTCTACCAAATAAAATTCTAAAATCATAATTATTTTTACTTACCACAAATTTTCCATCATAATGCATGTAACCATCAACTCACTCCTTCTTCTCCCTTATGTTTTGGCCAATATCTACCGTTTGCTCATCACTATAGGCATAATGTGACCCTGCTTCTTATTTCTTGACAGTCCCTAGAGAAATCATGTTCTTCTATGTCCTTAACTTCCATCTATCCCACTTTTTAATTTTCCTCTTTATCCTTATTTTTCTCGTTAACTTCCATCTTCTGCCCCAACTTTTCATTTACCACTTTTTCTTTATTTTTCTCAGAACGGATGCATGCCGCAGCATCATTTTCTCTAAAGACCTTATGTTGTATGATATGGTCATCTACATTGCTAGATGTAACATGCTTAGACTTATAGTGAATAGTCATAACCAAAATATATCAAATTACTTAAATAATAACAAAAATAAACTAAAGCCATAAGCATTCACGAAGAAATGTTACTTGGACAGGACATGGACCAAAAGTCTCTTCAAAGTTTTCTGTCAAGATTTAAATGATGATATTTGATGTTGTGTAAATAAAACGGGGAATTCTAATCACTACAATCCCAGACAAGTGGACCTAACAAAGTAGAGGTGAGCTCAACGTGATTGTCGAATCTCTCAGGGATAGACGAAGGTTCAAGTACTACTCATGTCTATAATATTTAGTCGAATAAAAAGGTGGTCGTTGAGAAAAAAAATTAAAAACAACAAAAGAAATTAAAAGAAAGCAATAATAAAAAAATATTCTTAAAAGATTAATAAAAACAAGAGTTTGGTTTGGTGGAATCCCCCTAATCCTTGTTACTAGCTCAATTGGAAAAGACTTTAATGAAAATGATGTTTGAATTAATTAAGTTAGGTCATCACTCAAAAATCGGGCAATCCCTATCTCTATGACGAAAGCCACCCTACTCACTAATCCTTAGAGGAAAATCTCTTTTCACCCTAACAAATTATGAGTGCCATAAACTTAGGTAATTTAAAAGACCTACAAGTTCAAAATCGTATCTATAGTTAATTGCCCCATTTAACTCCCAATCGATTGCCCTGGATTGTTCTTCCATTTTCAATTCCAAACAACCTCGTGAATATTCTAATCTTGCGACAATTAAATTAACAAACAAATGCAATTGGAAGACAACTTAAAATAAAACAAACATCGAAATCTAGAAATCAAACCAAGAACTTCAAAAACATGAACTAGGGTTCAACCCCAAATAACAATAAAAACTACTTAGTAGTCATATTATAATAAAACTTAAAATTAATTAAAGAATTCAATAACAAGAAAAGGAAAAGAAAGCTTAGGATTAAGTCTTGAAACTAAAGTTGAATCCCGAACGTTTCTAAGATCGTCTCTCGAGTCACCGAGTTGAAGAACGAAATCTTGAATTAAAGTCTTCAATTCTTGAATCCAAGAAAGTAAATCTTGCACGAAACTTAAAATTCTATAACTAAGGAAAATACAAAAGCTAGAATTGAAAGAGTGTTTAACTAATCTAACCTAAAACTATGTATCTAATCTTTTTCTAAACTGTTCTATATTATATCTTGATTCTCTTTTCAATGGCTGCATAAAAGCCCTATATATAGAGGTAGAAATACAAGAAATCCAAGCTAAAGTTGGAGAAGAAATCAAGAAAACCGAGTTTGAAAAGGATTAGAATAACCATTGCCATCACTACATACTGCCAATAGTAGGGTGTGGTCTACCGTCCGTGGTAGTTCTTGGGTTACACTTGCCCTGCCATCCTTGATATCTACCGCCGATGGTAGGTTACTTGCCATGCGCGATAGGTGCTGTCTTTTTGCCGACTGCTTCCGTTTTTGTCATTTTCGCTCCGTTTTCATCCATATTCATTTTCTTTTAATCGTTTCTAATTTCGGAGGGTACCTAGAAAAGAATAAGAGATATTTAGCTAAAACATATACTTTTACATATTAAAATATCGAAAACGATAAATTAACATATAGAAAATATAGACAACTACGCACTTATCAATAGGACAATTCTACCTCTCCTAATTTGAGAATTTTAAAGAACAATAGGGAATTTTCTACAAATGTATACAAATGTGCTAGTGATCTTTCACCAAAATAAAATGAAAAGTACAAATGTGTCAGTTCTAATCAGAAATTAGGAACATTGTCTCAAACTCAAGAAAAAATTAAGAAAAGGGTTTTCGTTATTACTAAGATAAAAAAAAAAAAAATTAACCACAGGATTTTACTAGCTTTCTAGAACAAGTCAATTTTCATAAATAAAGAACAATTTAAGAATAAATTGAGAAAAGGGTTTCGGTTATACTAAGAATACAAAATAAACAAAGGATTACACCAACATTCTAGAACAAATCAATTTTCATAAATTTAGGGTTATTTTCTCCATATGACCATGGATGTGCATGAATTCTTGGGACATTCAAGTCCAATAGAGATAGATAGATGGCCGAAATGGAGGTAAAACTGGAATTTCTATAATTTCTGGACCAATTTTTGAAGAACTCCATTTAGGAGGTATAAATGATTTCAAATGAACAAGTGACCTTTATAAAGATTATAGAAAAATTGTTGAGATTTCCAGAATGGTATAGCTCATTCCTAGATGAGTTGAGGTATCTATGACCAGTCTTAAGCTGGTCCTTCTACCTTCGATTGTAACAATAACATATTCTAGTAAAATGTCCATAACTCAAGTTATAGGCATCCAATTGATATGCTTTAAGATGCATTGGAAAGTTATGAAAAGAACTTGAATTTTGCTACCAAGAGCCAGTTTGAACGTTTTGAAGGTAAAAAACAAAGCCGATAACCGATCAGATGCAAAATCACACTAGTGTGGGCTATGAAAACAGAGCCTAATGTTTGGAAGGTAGGGTGACCTACCATCCACAGTAGCTCTCTGCCCAAAATTTATAGTAACGAGATCAATTGGTCCATTTTATTATTTTCAGTCTAATTTTTGGTTTCCTTATTTCCTAGCCTTGTTATTGACTTCATTAAGGATTAATTAGGCCTTTTAATCATTACTACGTTAGGATATCAATTTACTTTATTAAAGGTTAATTAGGTATTTTAAACGCTAGTTAGGTTTAGGAGATGAGTTAGGGTTCTCCTATAAATATCCCATTATGCCTATTTTATAATTAGGTTTTGATGAAATGATAATTTGAATAGAGAGGAATCTCTTTAGTGTTCTAGGACTCTTCAACCTTCTTTAACTAAGTTCTATAAGGGTTCTCTTCCTTAGTGAGTTCTCGACTGATATTTATTGATTGAAGGTCTATGGAAATCCAACTGTTCATCTAAATTCCTATTTCTTTGATTTTTACAATTTTGTAATTGTTATTGAATTTAGGTCTTCTCTATACATGTTAATTAGGTGTTGGGCTTAATATACTCAATATTGAAGCTGATTATAGGGGAAAGACCAATTTCATGAGTCCACGAGGTGATAGCTTTAATATCTCTATGGTTGCTTAAGGATGAAATTAGTTAAGTCCTTCTCTGGGGCAAAGATCTTTGGGATTTTATTTAAAGAATTGATCCATTGAATATCCAATTCCATATCATTTGTATTAGAGCTACTTTCAGGTAAGCTCAATTTTTTTTAATTTTGGCAAAAAATAAAAATACATGAAGATCATGCAAAATCCGTACAGAAAAATGATGCCAGAAAGTGGCTTGAATTCGAAGCTTAATTATTGTTTTTGTGTGAAAAGGTTTTATTAATATCACCTACTACGAGTTCGTGATGGATTTAGATCAATTTCATTGAATTTAGATATGTCTTTGTTGCTCAATTAGATCAAAATGTTTTCTCTTTCCAAAAACCGGATTTGTTGCGAAATTGTGGATTAATTTGATGATATCTAACTATACAACTTCAAATTGATCGAAGTTTGTGCTCAAACCCATTCTCATCGAGTTAGGAATCTTTTTAAATTTGCTCGACTCGATTTGGAGTCATAATATCTGGATTTTTGCATTTTTAGTGACTAGAATGGTTAGAATGAAAAGGATAAAGAGTATTGTCTTGAAGATATTGTTGATGAAAATGATAGTCAAGATGATGAAGTCCTAGGTAATACTACTCTAGATGCCAAAGGAGTTGCTTTGAGTTTGGTGAACATAAGGGCTTTGACCACACAAGTCATTATGAGGATTCGAGCCTTCAAAAGGAGAACATATTTCATACCAAATGCAAAGCGGAAGGTAGACTTGTTAACCTCATAATTGATACTAGTAGTTACACTAATGTAGCTAGCCTCTATCTTGTGGAGAAATTGAATTTGTCTACCTTAATCCTTACAAGTTGCACCAATTAAATAATATTGGTGAGATTAAGGTGTGGAAGCAAGTGAAAGTAACTATTTCTTTGTGATCATACAATGATGAAGTGGTATGTGATGTTTTGCCTATACAAGCGGGCTACTTATCCTTTGGTCGTCCATGACAATTTGATAGGAAAGCCAGTCACCATGGATAGAAAAACACTTATATTTTGTAAAGGCAGATCCTGTACCATGAATCCTTTATACCCTCAACAAGTTCATGAAGAGCAAAGAAAAATGAAAGAGAAAGAGAAGATTGAGAATGAAATAAAGAAAAAGAGTAAAAGTGAGGGCAAAAGAATAGGGACACAAGATGCGAGTGAAGAAACATCAAGAGAAGAAAAAGTGAAAAGTGGTAAGAAAATGAGTGATCAAAAGAAAGAGAGCGTTATGAAAGAAAACCGATGCTTCTATGCAAAAGAGAGCGAGATCATAGAGGCCATTGGAAAAGAAGAATTGGTCTTACTTTTATATTGCAAGGGTAAATTTGTTTCTAGTAATGATCATTTCTCTTTTATGTCTAGTGCTATAGTGAAGGTCATTAAAGAATTCAAAAATATCTTTCCCGATGAGATGCGTGGTGGACTTCCTCATTTGATAAGAATTAAACATTAAATTGATTTGGTGCCCGATGTAGTGCTTCCAAATAGGATCGGTGTATAGGAGTCCATTCGAAGAAACCATCGAGTTCAGAAGACAAGTTGAAGAGTTGCTCTCCAAAGATTATGTAAGATAAAAGTTTAAGTCCTTGTGTCGTTCAAGCTCCTAAGAAAGATAGTACATGACGCATGTGTGTAGATTATAGAGCCAATAACAATATTACCATCAAATATAGGCATCATATTCCTAGACTAGACAACTTTCTTGATAAGTTGCATGATTCGCAAGTATTTTCAAAGATAGATTTAAAATCGTGTTACCACCAAATTTGCATGACGGAAAGAGATGAGTGGAAAACGGCTTTCAAAACTAATTTTGGTCTATATGAATGGCTATTCATGCCTTTTGGATTAACAAATGCCCTTAGCACATTCTTGAGAATCATGCATCATGTTTTGAGAGATTTCATTGGGAAATTTGTTGTAGTCTACTTTGATGACATTTTGATTTGTAGCAAAACTTTTGAAGATCATTTGCATCATCTTTAATAAGTTTTGTTGGTTTTGAGAAGTGAGAAACTTGATGCTAACCTTGAAAATGTGAGTTTTGTTTGAAAAAGGTGACTTTTTTAGGTTATGTGGTGAGTTCTCAAGGACTTCAAGTAGATGAAGACAAAGTGAAAGCTATCAAGGAATGAGTTTAGCTTATTTTTGTTTTGATTCATTGTTTTTGAACTGTAATTGCTTTCCTTCAGTCTTTCTAAATATTTAAAATGATCAATTGTCTTTGACTCACTCTAATTACTCTTGGATTATATTTGAAACTCTTGCACTTTAAGTGTTTGATGAAAATACTCTTTAAATTCCTTTTACCTACCTCAACTAAGTGTTTTGATTGAAATCTATTCTTCGGTTGATTACCTTGGTAGTTGTGGTGGAAGGAGTTTGAAGGCTTAAAGGATCCTTATGAGGTAAGAGTTTGGAAAAAGATAAGAGGGTGAGTCTATTTTGATAAAAGCCATATAAAGAGTATACATGAGAGAAATGAGTGTTCATTAGAAGAGTGTATGCAGTTAGGAGTGATTGTGAGGTCCTTTTTTGTGTTGGTTTCATTGTTAATTTTCAGGATTAAGCATGTCTATGGAAGCTCAATTACCTACCCTCCCTATGAAGGAACTAATGAAATTCGTCATTCCAATTTGGATCCAATGAAGGTTATCATGCAAGAGCTTTAACAAGTGAGAAAGGATATAGGAGATATGAGAAGGGATATGACCAATCTATCTATGGAGCATAGAGGTAGAAGTAACATTGGAGGAAATGTCACTCTCATACTCAAAGGGTTATGGAAGCTACAATCCTCATGGTCTATATGAAACACCGTTCAGAGCACTAATCAATTTTATGATGGTGGTAGACACATAACTCTTAGAAGTAGAAGACGTGGAGGACTAGTTGGAAGAGGTTACCAAAGACCTCATGAGGAATGGGTTTACTAAACCCCGAACTCATAGCCTTGAAAGCCACTAGCTCTAACCATCTTTCGCATGAAGTACTACGACCTGAAACTGGTGCAGGATATCGTTCAATCGTAGGAATCTGCCGAACAGTTCGGGCCAAATCGTAGTTTATTGTTCAAATCAAAAGTCTTAAGTCTCCGTTGTTTATAATATTATTAGAAAAAATTAGAAATTATAAAAAAAATCCTTCTGCCTAGCTCCCCGAAAACAACGCGTCTCCTCGCGAAGAGGAGCCGAGAATTGGAGTGGCATGAAGATAACCTTGATGTTGAAGAAGATGGATATCCAAATGTTGGTCAAGAGTACTATGGTGGTCAACAAGAAGAAAAAGCTCTAGAAAAGATCGAACGGAAGGTGCATAGCTTCCATGTTGATAGTGACCCAAATGTGGTCCTTGATTGGGAACAAAAACTGGAGAACCTTTTTAACGTGAGAAATTGTAGTGGAATTTCATGACTAAATTGGCCATTGCCGAATTTTCGAGTTATGCACTTCATTAGCGGGATAAGACTACAATTATAGAGCTAGAATTGGAGCTCTTATGGCTGAGACATGGATCAAATTAAAGATGCTCATGATACAAAGGTTTATTCCAGAACATTTCCATAGAGAGCTTCATTACGAGTTGATGAATCTCAAGCAAGGAAATAAAAGTGTGGAAGAGTACAAGAGTTGGAGCTATATCTTTTGAGGTTGAGCTTAGAAGAGGACAAGGATACTTCTATTGCTAGATTTCTAATGGTATAAATAGGGACATTGCTAATCAACTAGAATTTTACCTTTACACTACTTACGAAGACATGTGCCATTTAGCAACCAAGATTGTAAATAAAAGGAAGAGGAGTGGATTTTCTAAAACTACTCTTCATTCTTAAAAAATGTTGTGTCTAAGCCTCAAGCATCTACTTTCAAAAGGTGGAAAAAGAATGATGAAATACCTAAGGTGGCTTTCAAGCATAACTCTAAACCAAAGGTGCAGGAGAAAGGTAGATTGATTACCTATCCAACTAGATGTTTCAAATGTAATGGTGTGGAACATATAGCCATAAATTATCCTACCTAGTGGACTTTGATCTTTTGTGAAAACTTGAATGGTTGGATTGAAAAGGATGAAGAGGATTGTCTTGAAGACATTTTTTATGAAAAGGATAGCTAGGATGATAAAGTCCTAGATACACCACTCTGGATGCTGACGAAGCTGCTTTAAATTTTCTGACCATAAGGGCTTTCATCACATAAGTCATTGATGAGGATTCGAGCATTCAAAGGGACAACATATTTCACACCGAATGCAAAGTGGAAGGTAGACTTGTTAACCTCATAATTGATAGCGGTAATTGCACTAATGTAGCTAGCCTTTTCTTGTGGAGAAATTAAATTTGCCTAGCTTCAAGTATCCTTATCCTTACAAGTTGCATTGGTTGAATGATAGTAGTGAGATTAAGGTATTGAGTAAGTGAAAGTACCTATTTCCTTGTGATCATACAATGATGAAGGTCATCCTTGGCTATTTGATCAGAAAGCCATTCACAATAGAGAGAAAACACTTATACTTTTGTAAATGATGGCAAATCCTATACCATGAATCCTTTATCCAATCAAAAAGTTTATGAAGAGCAAAGAAATTGAGAGAGAAGGAGAGGATTGAGAATGAAATGAAGAAAAAGAGTGTAAGTGAGGGCAAAAGAATAAAGACACAAGATGTGAGTGAAGAAACATCAAGAGCGGAAAAAGTGAAAAGTGGTAAGAAAATGATTGATGAAAAGAAAGAGGGTGCTATAAAAGAAAAGAGATGTTTTTATGCAAAAGAGAGTGAGATCATAGAGGCCATTGAAAAAGAAGAATCGGTCTTACTTTTATATTACAAGGATACATTTGTTTCTACGAATGATCATTTGTCTTCTATGTCTAGTGCTATGTTAAAAAGTCATAGAAGAATTCAAAGATGTCTTCCCCGATGAGATGCTCGATGGACTTCCTCCTTTGAGAGGAATTGAACATCAAATTTATTTGGTGCGGTGTTTCTAAATAGGCCGGCATATAGAAGTCCACCCGAAGAGACCAAGGAGTCAAGAAGACAAGTTAAAGGGGTTCTCTCTAAAGGTTATGTAAGAGAAAGCTTAAGTCCATGTGTCGTTCTCGTTTTATTAGATCCTAAGAAAGATGGTACATGCATCATGTATGTAGATTGTAGAGCCATTATAAACATTATTGTTAGCCCTAAGGGCATTATTACTTGTGTTTTGATTATGATTAACATGTGCTTGTGTGAGTATGTTAGCTAACCTTTCATAGAGAACAAAAGAAGAACATATGAAGTCTCAAAGTCTCAAGCAAAAGATCTTGATGATGAGGGCAAAATAGAGAAGAAGAGATCAAGCCATACCAAGATCAATTCAATTGAAGACATATGTGTTCTTCTTGCATATGTGTTTGTCATAATCAAAAAGGGGGAGATTGTTAGCCCTAAGGGCATTATTACTTGTGTTTTGATTATGATTAACATGTGCTTGTGTGAGTATGTTAGCTAACCCTTCATAGAGAACAAAAGAAGAACATATGAAGTCTCAAAGTCTCAAGCAAAAGATCTTGATGATGAGGGCAAAATAGAGAAGAAGAGATCAAGCCATACCAAGATCAAATCAATTGAAGACATTGAAGACATTGTATTTGTGAACTAGGTATTATCTTGTAAAACTCTCTAGTCTTAGTCTTTGATTCATTGATCAAACATGAAGCTCTTCTCATGTTTTTCTAAAATATAATCCTTTGATAAAATCCAAGTATTCTTGACTTTAAGATGTTTTGAATAGTTTTTCTCCTCTTTAAAAATTGTCAAGAATGCCTTTGAAACTTGGAAGAAAGTTTTGTTCAGAAAAAAAAACTTGGCTGAGAAAAAAACAGAAAAATTCGGAAGTCCGTTTTTTAAAAGGGGGAGTCCGTTTTTTAAAAAGGGGAGTTCGTTTTTAAAACCGATAGTCCGTTTTCTAAAACCGATCGTCCGAATTTTTAATTCGGCAGTCCGCTTTTTAGAAAACTCAAGTCCGAATCTTTCGTTTCAAAGAACCGAAGTCCGTTTTTCGGAACCGATCAGTCCGTTTTTAGTCGTCAGTGTAAAAAAATATTACCGTTGCACTGAAGCAACGGTCATTTCTGAAATTTGACAGCCTATTTCTTAGGCAACGGTCTTGAGCTTAAAAAACCCTATATATACACTCAATTATCAGCCATAAATTCAAGGAGTTTGGGAATTATTCATTGAGAACATTTAATACATTTCAAGAGCTTCAAAAATACATTTTATTACAAATCATTTTCAAATCCCAAACAAAATCTTCTTGAGCTTCATTATTGATCATCCATCAAAGAAGAAGAAAAGAGGTGCTTGTAGAAGTATACCATTGAGTTGTAATCTTCCTCTTCTCAAGCTAAATTGGTAACATTGTTCCTAACTCTCTATTCTTTTATTGTGATCAAAGGTTTGTGGAAAACCCTTTGGGTGATCCTTTGATTAACTAGTTGTATTGTTGTGATTGAGGTTTTGGTGTAAAACCCTTGAAGGGTGAACCTCATTGTGTAGTTGTGTAATCAACTTTGAAGTTAGTGGATTTGTGAAATCCTTGGGTTGAGGCTCAAGGTAGTGGATGTAGCTCTTGGAGAGAGTGAACCACTATAAATTGTTGTGCATGCTCTTTAATTCTTTGCTCATTTCTTAATTGCCAATTCTATAAGATTGTGCTTTGTGTGGATTCTTATTAAAAAGAGTTTTAGAAATCTTTCACAAACAAATTGGAGGTTTATCTTTCTAATCAAAGAAAAGATTTTTAAATTAGCCAAAAACCTTATTCACCCCCCCTCTAAGGTTTTTCAATTATTATCAAATATAGGAATCATATTCTTATATTTGATGACTTGCTTGATGAGTTGCATGGTTCTGAAATATTTTGAAAGATGGATTAAAATCGAGTTAGTATCAAATTCGTATGAGGGAAGGGGATGAGTGGAAAATGACTTTCAAAACTAATTTTAATCTATCTGAATGGTTAGTCATGCCTTTTGGATTAACTAATGCACCAAGCACTTTCATGAGACTCATGCATCCTGTTTTGAGAGATTTCATTGGAAAATTTGTTGTAGTCTACTTTTATGACATTTTGATTTAGACTAGAACTTATGGAGATCATTCGCATCATCTTAAACAAGTTTTCTTGGTTTTGAGAAGTAAGAAACTCTATGCTAACCTTGGAAAATAAGTGTTTTTTGGAAAAGGTGACTTTTCAAGGTTATTTGGTGAGTTCTATGGGAATTCAAGTAGATGAAGACAAGGTGAAAGCTATCAAGGAATGGCCTACTCGCATTCGAAGTTAGAAGTATAATGGTCTAGCAAGCTTTTGTAGGAGATTGATCAAGGATTTAGCACTATTTCTAGTCCTTTGATGGATGTAATATAAAAGATGAATAGCTTCAAGTGGGAAGATAAGCAAGGAAAGGCATTCAAGTTGTTGAAGGAAAGGTTGAGTAGTTGACCTCTACTTATACTACCTAACTTTAAAAAGACATTTGAGATTGAATGTAATGCTTCGGGAGTTTGAATCGATGAAGTCTTGATGCAAGAGAAATTTGGCATATTTTAGTGAAAAGTTGACCGGTGTGGTCTAAAACTCTGCTATATATGACAAGTTTTAAGCACTAGTAAGGACATTGAAGCATTGTCAACACTACTTGTGGCCCAAGGAGTTTGCTATTCATACCGATCATGAGTCCTTGAAGTATCTCAAGGGACAACAAAAGCTTAATAAGAGGCATGCAAGTTGGTGGTGTTCATTGAGACATTCCCGTACGTGATACATTATAAGAAAGGTAAAGAAAATATTGTCGCCGATGCTTTGTCTAGAAAGCTCAATTACGTGGATTCGAAATACTTAAGGAATTGTATGCTAGTAATCATGGACATATTTGATAATTGTTTGATTGTGCCTAATGACAAGTATCTCATACATGATAGTTTTCTTTTATCACAAGAGTAGATTGTGCATTCCTTCTTGTTCTACTAGATTGTTATTCGTGAAAGAAGCTCATTGTGGTGGTTTTATGGGTCATTTTGGCATTGTTAAAACATATGACATATTAGATAAGCATTTCTTTTGGCTTCATATAAGAAAATATGTTGAGAAATTCATCTATAATTGCCTAGAGCGTAAGAAAGCTAAGTTTGCATCTTTATAACATGGTCTTTATATCCCTCTCGATGTGTCGATGGAACCTTGGGTAGACATATCTATGGATTTTATTCTTGGACTACCTAGGTCACCTAAGGGCGTGGATTCCATCTCTGTTGAGGTATATAGATTCTCTAAAATGGCTCATTTCATAATTTGTAAGAAAACCGATGATGCTTGTTATGTTGTGGATCTTTTCTTTACTTAAGTAATGTGATTTCATGGCATTCCTAGAACCATTGTTTAAGATCAAGACACTAAGTTTCATAGTCATTTTAGGAGTGTTTTGTGGAGGAAACTTGAACTAACTTGTTGTATTCTATAGTTTTCCATCCACAAACCGTTAGCCAAACAGAGGTGGTACATAGAACCATTGGACAACTTATTATGGCCATCCTAAAGAAGAATTTGTACCACTAGGAAGATTGTTTACCTCACATCAAGTTTGCTTACAGTAGAGCACGCCATTCTACTACTTCTTACTTTCCTTTTGAAGTTATTTATAGATTCAATCCTCTAATTCTATTTCATTTGGTGCCTTTACCTATGTATCATGCTTTTAACTTAGATGGAAAGAAGAAAGCGGAGTTTGTTAAGGCCATCCATTCTAAAGTCCATGAAGCCATTGAAGCCAATAACAAGAATCTTGTAGCTAAGAGAAATGTTCGAAGGAAATGAGTTGTCTTTGAATCCGGTGATTAGGTTTGAGTTTACCTTATAAAAGAGCAGTTTCTTCTAAATGAAAGTCTAAGCTTGATGCCCATGGTGATGGCCCTTTTCAAGTTCTTGAGCACATTAGTAGCAATGCTTATAAAATTGATCTTCCGGGGTGAATATAATGTTAGTGCTACCTTCAACGTTTCTGAGTTATCCTTTTTTGATGTAGGTAAAGATTCGAGGATGATCTTTTCAAAGAAAGGGTGAATGATATGAACTGGGATGATCAAGAAGCTAAGGACTCCTTTCAAGGAACACCCACTAGAGCAAGGGCAAGGAAAATCAAGGATGATAATGGCTTGGCTAAAGAAATAGTTGCAATTGTTGATGAAGTAACGAAGAATAGATTAAAGAGAAAGAATGAAGGCTTAGAAGATGGTGATAAGCCTCCTAAGTTTCTCATGATTCATGTCCTAAGCAAGGAGCGAGCAATAGAGCAAGTTGGAGGTGCAAAAGTTGAAAAATTATTGAAAACTGGACCTACTATCAATGCAAGAGCATGTACCGACCATCCAAGATAGACTTCTTGATGGAATTATCAAGAGAGCCAATGACCGACCATAGAGGGTAGGGTACCTACTATCGATGGTAGGGTACCTACTATCAATGGTAGGGTAGTGATTTAAGCCAATGCAATGTTTTGGACGATTTTTCGTGTGTTAACTCTGTTTTCAGCTTTTAATTAAGGTCCTAAATGGTCTTTTAGTGACATAAGACCATGGTCAAAGTAGGGTAAGTCCTAAACACTATAAATTTCTCATTATATCCTATTTTCTACCAAGTGGGATTATATATGAAATTGAGAGCGTTTTGAATTAGGGTTCTTGAGTTCTTCAAGCCTTTTCCTAACTTCTATCTAGGGTTTGATCATCCTTAGGTTAATTTTATTCAAATCACTTGGATTGGCAAGATCGAATAGTTTCTACAATTGATCATGTATCCTACTCTTTGATATTACAATCTTGTAATTGTCATAGAACGAGGTCATCTCCATAAGAGTCTATTTAGGTGTTGGGTAATCAATCCCAATGTTGAATTGGCTTATGGAGGGAAGATTATTCATCATGGATTCAAGAGATCTTTGGATTGGCTAGAGGTTGCTTGAGGATGGTGAATTTTCAAGTTCTATTGAAGGTAAAGATCCTTGGGTTGTTTAACTGAAGATTTTGATTCTTGTACATCAAAGTACATATCACTTGCTTTGAGTTGGTTCTCTTTGTTGATTTGGTAAAGGAGTTTGAAGGATCTATAGGACCTTGAGAGTTGAGAGTTTGGAAAAAGGTAATAGGGTGAGCTCATTATTATAAAAGCCACAAAGAGTGTATATAAGAGTGAAACGAGTGATCATCTAAAGAGAGAAAACACTAAGGGAGTGATGGGAGGTCATATTCTTTGTTTCTAATCTTTTTTGTGCAAGTTTAGCCAGATAAAAATATATCATATCACAAAGGATTACATGAAAAGGGAGTATGTAGTGACTACATCTTCTAGGGAAAGGATAGAAGCCATGTGGAAACAAGAGGATTATCAATCCAAGCTTAAAAGGGATATCATAATTTTTATCACGATGGTGCAATAGAGTCAATGCTTATGGTGGGAGCAACCATAGAAGTGGCAACTTCACTCCTAAAAGACATAATGGAGTTGGAAACTTCCCTTCTGATGCTAAATCTTATGGACATACTTCTTATAATGATTATGGGGGTTATGAAAGAGTTTATGTTAAATATCATGAGCATTGTCCTTATGATTGTTATGAAGGATCTCATGATAAACTTTAGTGATCATAGTTATGGTAGAGGAGTTTACCATGAGAGCTTGTTTCATAAAAATGTCTTTGGGAGGGAATATCAAAGTGAGCATGTTGTCCATACCAAATGCAAAGCGCAAGACAGGCTTGCTAATCTTTTTGTTGATGGTGTTAGTTGTGTTAATGTGACTGGTACTTACCTTGTTGGAAAGTAAAATTTGCCTCTTCTTGAACATCCTAGTCATTGTATACGTCATTGGTCAAATGGCAGTGGTGAAATTAAAGTTACCAAGAAAGTGTGGGTGCTTCTATGGGAATAAAGATGACGTGTTATGTGATGTAGCACCCATGCAAGCGGGTCATTTGTTGTTTGGAAGTCCTTGGCTATATGAAAGGAAAGCTATATACAATGGGGACAAGAATACTTTCAGCTTCTCCTAGAATGGCAAGAGATTCACACTTAATTTCTTGGCACTTCACCAAGTTTTTGAAGAGCAAAATAAGTTGAATGAAAAAGTAATAGTGTTTGAACATGAGAAAAAGGAAAAGAGCTTAATGAAAGCTAAAGGATGTGAGGGTACACAGCTTTGCATACCATCTCAAGGAATTATAAAGTTGAAATCCATGACACCATCAATTGTTGAAGAAGTGCCAATGGTAAAAGAACTTCCACATGCTAAACTTGAAGTTGAAGAGGAAGTGTGGGAACACATGTTGAGAAGAAGACCTCCAATGAGGATTCTTGTGAATTCATGAGTAAAAGGAGCATTGAAAAAGAAAAGTGCATTGCGATTAATGAAAAAGATAGAGGGGAAAAAGAGAGATTAGATGAGGGATTAAGTGGCCTTGATTCCACTCCTACTTTAACAAAAGAGAGTGAAAAAGATGAATGTACAAAAGAGAAAGAGCATGAGCTTGAGCAAAGTGATAGTATAAAAGAGAATGAGTGCTACATTGAAAAACAAGAGAGTATAGAAGAAGAGCAAAAAGAAAAAGAGGTAGTTACACTACGAGTGAGGTAGTAAGTGTTTTACTAACCAAACTAACTCTATTCTTGTTAGAGATTCTTCATGTGTGCAGAAATTTTTGTTACAAAACATGGAGAATGAAGGGAGCTTAGACTACAAGATCGACAAGACAATAAGCTTCTTTACTCCTATTTCTTACTTATGTTTTGAACACTTTCTCAAGGAAACTAAATGGTATCCTTTTGCACTTAATTTTGATAGGGTTCTCTTGAACATCCTTGCACTTTGACATCAACGCTTGGAAGGAACCACTCAATGGAGTTTGAAAAATAAGGAGAGATCTTTGGAAAAAAGCTATCACTATGCCATGATATGAATCTTGTTGTCCAAAGATCAGAAGCCTTCAATCAAACCTCCCAAGGTTCTTTTGTCTTCAATAGGACTTGATCTCCTTCAACAACACCCACCCATAATTCAATCCAAACTATGAACAAATGTATATGAAGAGGATCTTTTCCTCAATTGCTAAAAGAACAATGGATTGGTTACCCACTAACCAATTAGACCATTGAAGAGGACCTAAGCTCTAGAACAAATCACAAGGATGTGATTATAACAGAATAAGGAATTGTGATCAAATTAAGAACCCTTGGATCAACCCAATCAAAGTATTCAAATAAAATCAATCTAAGGAATGATCAAACCCTAGATGAATGTGTTGTTATCAAAGTTGATTACCATGTAGGCTATAAATGCATATTTATAGTGTTAGGGCTAAATCCTACATGACTATTGACTTAAGACTTTAAAAGACCAATTAGACCCTTAATTAACAAGTGAAAAATAGAGTTTAAACATTAAAATCCACTCAAAACAACGCATTTATTCTAATCCAAGACCATACTGCCGACGATATGTACACCCTACCAGTGGCAGTAGGCTATTTGCCTTCAAGTCGTTTTATTCCATAAACTAATCGTGGACAGTAGATATAGGGCCTACTGCATGTAGTAAGTCCTGTTCTTCACTCTTCTTGATTTGTTCCTCTTCCCATTTGCTCTATTGGTTGCTCCAAGTTTAGGCATTGAACCATAAGCAACTTGAACTTGAAGTTTTCATCTTCTTCCAAGCCTCCATTGTTGAACTTCAGACCTTCTTTCATAGTTTCTTCAATTGTTATCATCAATCCATGGGCAACTTGATCATCATTCTCTTTAATTCTCTTTGTTCTTGCTCTTGTGATAAGTCCTTAAAGGTTTTCATCTCCTTGACCATCTTAGTTCATATCATCTATCCCTCATTTGAAAAGATTTACTCTTGAATCTTGACCTACATCAAATGGATAGAAATCAGAAACATTGAAAGTAGCACTAATATTATAATCACCCGGAAGATAATTCTTATAAGCATTATCATTAACGCATTCAAGAACTTGAAAGGGACCATTGCCGTGGCTATCTAACTTTGATTTCTCTTTGAGAAGGAAAACGTTCTTTTCGAAGATGAACCCAAACCTAATAATCGGTTTCAAAGACTACATATTTCATTCCCAAATTCTTTTTTGCAATAAGCTTCTTGTTTGTAGCCTCAATCGCTTCATGAACTTTGCAGTGAATAATTTTCACAACTCTGCCTTTTTCTTTCCATCCAAGCTCAAAGCGTGATCTATAGGTAAATGAATCAAATCAAAAGGCGTTTTAGGATTAGACCCATAAACAACTTCAAAAGGAGAGTAAGAAGTAGTAGAGTGACGAGCTCTATTGTAAGAAAACTCAATATAAGATAAAACTAGCTTCCCACTAATGCAAATTCTTCTTAAGGATGGCCCTAAGAAGTTGGCCAATGGTTCTATTCACCACCTCCATTTGTCCATCTATTTGTGGATGGCAAGCTGTAGAATATAACAAGTTAGCCCAAGCCTCTTCCACAAAACACGCCAAAAATGACTAAGAAACTTGGTATCACGATCCGAAATAATAGTTCATGGAATTGTACAACCCAAGTAAAGAACAAATCCGCAAAATGAATAGCATCATCAGTTTTCTTACAAGGTATGAAATAAGCCATTTTAGAAAACCGATCTACCACAACAAATATAGAATCCATGCCTTTAAGGGACCTAGGTAGTCCAAGAATAAAATTCATAGAAGTATGTACCTAAGGTTCTCTAGGCATATTCAAAGGAGTATAAAGTCCATATGAGAAAGATGTAGATTTAGCTCTTTTACATTCTAAAAAATTATCAATAAACCTTTCTAAATCTCTTTCCATGCGAGGCCAAAAAAAAGGCTCATGTAAAATGTCATAAGTTTTGGAAATACCAAACCCATCAACCACTACAATGAACTTCCTTAACTGGCAATAATCTAGAGGAACAAGAATGGTGCACAGTTTTCCTTCATGATAACAAAAACCATCAGGTATAACGTACTTTTCATTAGGCACAACCAAACAAGTATCAAATATGTCCGTGAAGTCATTATCACTAGCATACAACTCCTTAACCATTCCAAAACAAAGTATTTGAGCTTGTAAAGTAGAGATTAGTTTACCTTCTTGACAAATCATCGGCTACAACATTTTCTTTATGTTTTTTGTACCGAAAGACATATGAAAATGTCTCTATGAATTCCATTCATCTTGCATTCCCTTGTTGAGCTTTTTTGTTGTTCTTTGAGAAATTTCAATGACTCATGGTCAGTATGGACTATAAACTCTTTAGGCCACAAATAATGTTGTCAATTCTTCAATGTTCTCACCAATATGCATAGAGCTCCTTGTCATAAGTATCATAACTTAATGCCGCTCCAGCCAATTTCTCACTAAAATAAGCCAAAGGCCTCTTATCTTGCATCAACACTCCTCCAATACCAAACCCCGAGGCGTCACACTCAATTTCAAACATTTTTTCAAAGTTAGATAGTGCTAATAGAGGAGCACTACTCAACCTTTCTTTCAACAATTTAAAGGCTTTCTCGTGTTTTTTCTCCCATTGGAATCCTGCTATCTTTTTTATTACATCCGTCAAGGGACTTGCAATGGTGCTAGAGTCCTTGATGAATCTCCTATAAAAGCTTTCTAGACTATGGAATCTTCTCACTTCGAATGCGCTCTTGGGAGTAGGACAATCCTTGATTGCTTTCACCTTATCTTCATCCACTTGGAGACCTTGAGAACTCACAAAATAACCTAGGAAAGTAACCTTTTCCAAACAAAACTCACATCTTCTAAGGTTAAGATGATGCAAATGATCTTCATAAGTTTTTCTGTAAATCAAGATATCATCAAAATAAACCACAACAAATTTTCCAATGAAATCCCTCAAAACATGATGCATGAGTCTCATGAATGTACTAGGTGCATTAGTTAAACCAAGAGGCATGACCAACCACTCATAAATACTAAAATTAGTTTTGAAAGCCACTTTCCATTCATCCCCTTCTTTCATGCGAATTCGATAGTATCCTGATTTTAAATCTATCTTTGAAAAGATTTGAGAACCACACAACTCATTAAGCAAGTCATCTAACCTATGGACAGGATGCCTATATTTGATGGTGATGTTGTTAATGGCTCTACAATCTATACACATGCGCCATATACCATCTTTCTTAGGAGCTAACAAAATAGGAACGACATAAGGACTTAAACTTTCTCTTAAGTAACCTTTGGAGAGCAATTCTTCCACTTGTCTTCTCAACTCCTTGGTTCTTTGGGAGGGCTCCTATAAGTCGGCTTATTTGGCAAATCGCACAAAGCACCAAATCAATTTGATGTCCAACGCCACGTAAATAAGGGAGTCCACCGGGCATTTCATAAGGAAAAACATCTCTGAATTCGTCAATCACCTTCAAAATAGCACTAGACAAAGATGTTAAATGATCATTAGTAGAAACAAATGCTTCCTTGCAATATAAGAGTAACACCAACTCTTCTTTTTCAGTAGTTTCTATGATCTCATTCTTGTTTGCATAGAAACATCTCTTTTCTTTTGTAACACTCTCTTTCTTTTGATCACTTATTTTCTTGTCACTCTTCACTTTTACCTCAATTTTCTTTTCAACACTCAGTTCTTTTCCCTCGACTATTTTTCCTTCCCCAATGATTTTTCTCTTTTGTTCATTCTCAATTCTGTATTTTTCTCTCATTTTATTTTGTTCTTCTCTAACTTGTTGAGGCGTAAGAGGATTTCGGTTATAGGGTTTTCCATCCTTTACAAAACATTCAGTATTCTTCTCTCCATGGTGAATGGCTTTTCTACCTAATTGCAAAGGGCAACCCAATAATAAGTGCAAGCTTGCATAGGCAATATATCATATGCCACTTCATCATTTTATGTTCCCATAACAATAGGCACTTTCACTTGCCTCCACATGGTAACTTCTCCACTGTCCTTCAACCAATGCAACTTATAAGGATTAGGATGTTTAAAGGTAGACAAGTTCAATTTCTCCACAAAATAGGTACTAACTACATCAGTGCAACTACCACTATCTATGATGAGGTTAGCAAGTCTACCTTCCACCTTGCATTTGGTATGAAAGATATTCTTCCTTTGAATGCTTTAGTCATCTTCAATAATTTGAGTAGTCAAAGACCGTATTGTCACCAAACTTAAAGCATCTTCCTCGACATCTAGAAAAGCATACCAAATGGTTCTATCTTCATGGTCATTTGCATCATCAACAATGTTCTCAAGACTTTCTTCATCATCTTTCTTAATCTAGCCATTCAAGTCTTCACAAAAGATCGAAGTCCTCTTAGTAGGATAATTGATAGCTATATGTCCCAAACCATTACATTCAAAGCACATAGTTGGATTGGTAATCAATCTACCTTTCTCTTCTACCTTAGGCTTAGAATTGTATTTGAAAGCTACCATAGGTGTTTCATCCTTCTTTAGCTAACCTTTGAAAGTATATGCTTAAGGCTTAGACACCACATTTCTTGAAGAAGGAAGAGTAGTTTTAGAGAAACCACTTCTTTTCTATTGATTTTCAATCTTGGTTGCTAAATGGCACATGTCTTCATAAGTGGTATAAGAGTGAAATTCTAATTGATTAGCAATGTCCCTATTGAGAATCTAGCAATAGTAAGAGTCATTAATTTGTAGTGAAGTTCCCAATAATAATGCTCCAGTGTAAACCTTTCTCTCATAAGAGTCTTTAATTCCCCATGTTTCAACCGGTTGTCTTCTATTTCTAATCTCTTGACTGACAATCTTTTCCCACCAATGAAGTGCATAACTCGAAAATTCGGTAATGATTAACTTAGCGTAAAATTTGTCAGTATAATTTCTCACCATAAAGAGGTTCTTCACTTGACCCTCCAAATCAAGGAACACATTTGGATCAGTTTCCCCTTGAAGCTAGGCACCTCCCACTTGACCTTGTATAAGGCTTTATCCCCTTGTTGCCCACTATAATAGCCACCAAAATATGCTTGGCCAACATTATGATTCTCTCCATACTCATTAAACAAGTTATCTTCATGCCATGCTTCATGTCTTGGTACCTCTTCTTGGTCTATTGTACCCCTTTCCTCCTAGACCTCCTTTTCTTCCACCTTTAATGGGTTGTCTTTCTTGGTATCCACTTTCATGAAATGGATAGGAGTTTTGAGCCAATATGTCATAGTGTCTGTAAGGAGCTGCATTTTCATAGGCCCTTTGATGTGAGGTGACGAAACTCCTCCAATTTTGTCCCTAATTCTTTGTGCTATTGTGGCACTTCCCTTGCCCTTCTTTAAACTCTTCCACAACTCTAACCACACCTTGGAATTGTCTCGCTAAACCCTCAATAGATTGTTTCATAGATCGCAAAGTTCCATTCAAGTTAATCCTTGTAGGATTACTAGTCCATGATAAATGGGGTAGGTAAATGACCATCCGTTGACATTGTAAAACTTGCAAATTAAACAAAGGAAATAAGAAATAGGACCTCACAGACACTCCCTGAGTGTATAGTCTCTTTCAGTGATCACTCAATTCCCTCGTGTTTGTTTCCCTTATGAGTTTTATAACAATAAGCTCACCCTCTTACCTTTTTCCAAACACTGACCTCACAAGAGTTCTTTGAGTCTTCAAATTTTCTCCCCCAAAATCACCAAGACAAATTCTCATGAAGCACTTAGTTGAGGAATTAAAGAAGTTCAAAGAGGAATTTCATCAAATAATTATAGTGCAAGACTTCCAAAAACAATCCAAGAGAAATATGAGCTAATCAAAACTAATTTGATCACAAAAAGAAGTATAAACATTAAAAGAAAGAAATTAGAGTCCAAAAACAACTAAGAAAAACAAAACTAGTCTAAAAAATGAAGTAAGAGTACTAACAAAATTTTCATAGGAAACAGGGGTCACAGACACCATGTGACTAAAATCACGATAACTCCCAAACTACAACTCCACATCGAATGAACTTAGTTTAGAAAGAAGAAAATCTCGATGAGGATGAATTTGAGCACAAATTTCAATTGAATTGGATGAGTATAACACAAGATATGATCAGATTAATTCACACTTTCAAAACAAATCCGATTTATGGATACTTTCAAACTTTTGATCAGATTGATCTATCAAATAACGTCCAAATTGAGTGAAAAAAATTGCAAAATTTATCAATAACTCATAGAGGTTGAAATCCATATCAATGTTTAGCAAAAACAAACACAACACTACTTCGAATCGACCCAAACTTATGGTATCAAATTTTCTGTTCGAGAATTGCATGTTCTTCATGTATTTTGTGTAGATAATCGCACACACACACACACACATATATATTCACGAATTTTTCATCAAATAACACTTAAATTGAGTCTTAATGTGCAAAAATCAAAAGCCTTCAATTATACCTCCCAAAGACCTTTTCCCTTCAATAGGACTTGATCTCCTTAAACGAAATCCACCCATAATTCAACCCAAACTATGAACATATGTATATGAAGAGGATCTTTTCCTCAATTTTTTGAAGAACGATGGGATTGGTTACCCACTACCCAATTAGATCAATTGAAGGAGACCCAAGCTCTAGAACAAATCACAAAGATGTGATTATAAAAGAATTAGGAATTGTGATCAAATTAAGACACCTTGGATCAACCCAATCCAAGTATTAAAATAAAATCAATCTAAGGAATGATCAAACCCTAGATGAAGTTCAAGGAGAAAGCCTCAAAATTTAAGAACCCTGACAGAAAACTCTCACAAAGTTTCTCATGTGCTCATAATTGGAGATGCTTGTGCTATCTCTTTCGGTGGTGGTCTCTTTTTAGTTGTTCCTTCCACTTCTAACTGTGTTTCTTCTAATGATTCCTTGAAAAACCAACTTTTGATTAATGATGTTAGCGATGAACCATCTTGTTTCGATTGTGAGTTGGTCCATGATGGTTCTTTCTTTGATGCTAAAGTCAGTGGTTTCTTGGAGTTTAACTGTGCTTCATTTGATGTTTTTCATGAAAAGTTAAAAGAAAAGTGAGTTGAAAAAATTGTGTTCCTATTTTATCCTTCTTTGAGACTTTCATTAAGGACTTTGTTGGAGCTATTTCTTTAAACCTATCCTTACCCTTCTTGAGCAACCAAGTAGAATTTCTTTGCAATGAACAAAAGCTTTCAAATGTTATTGAATCCTTGTATACTTTATTTGAAAGCACAATTACTTTTGAATTTTATCATTTGCATTTCAAGGAACTCTTGTTGTAGGATTTTGAAAACCTAATGGCAACATATTTCAAGTTGTTCAAAGTTAATCCTTTGGCATTTGTAAGGTTTATCTTGAGGAAAGAAACATTTGAACAAATTTGCAAGATTTTGTTGTTGGGCATCTTTACTACCATTAACCTTTCAAGGAGTGATTTTTGAATAACATCATCTTACTTGCAGTGTTTTTGAAGAACTCTTGTGCATTAATTTTGAAACATGAACTTGAAGCTACATTATTTAATCAACAACTTTTTAAAGAGTTCTTTGATAAAATGGTTTTCAAAGAGAAATGTAGAGCATCTTGGGGTTTTAGAAATTTTATGTCTATATTTTCTCACTACATTTGTGAAATGATGAAATTTGAGACTCATCAAGGCTATCTTTTCATTCTAAATATTTTTGTTTTCAATTGGAAGCTGCATTTCAATTATCATTACCCTTTTAAAGAAAAGGGATCTCCAATATGTGGTTTTCATGGCTATTTTGAAAAGAATGAGAGCTTTCAATATCATTTTCCTTTCAAGGATTTTGATTTTGAACTTTTCTTTGAACAATTGACAAGAGAGTTGTTTCTTAACACTTGTGTTTCAAATTTCCTTCTTAGAATTCTTGAGAAAACACCTTGTGTTTTGTGTATTGAAAATCCTTACAACTTCTTTCAACATTTGAAATCATTACACACAATGAGTCCTACATTTCATCATCTTTTGAAGATATTCCAAACTCATAACCTTCTTGATTTACTTTTAGAATTAGGAAAAGATGAAAGTTTCTACTTTCATTTGCCTTTTAAGATGTTTTTATCAACCTTTATTTGATTTACAAGATTTTGATACTTTTAATTGACTAGTTGGAGAATTCTTGTAAAACTTGAATGGCTCTGAATAGTGCTTTTTGGAATTGCCTTACTTTGAACTACTTTGCTTACACCTCCTTTTCTTATCATAAACCCTTCAAAGAAGTTCTAAGTACCTCACTCTCCGTGTTGTTTACATGGCCATTAGACTTACTTGTCTTGAGTGCTTTAGCAATAGTGTTTGTAGCATTGTTCATTTGAAAATTGTATTTCTAATATTACTTACCTTTTGTTCTTAAATGAAGGTGCCAATTTGAGGACAAATTTATTTTAAGAGAGGGGGTATATGATGACCACGATGTGCATGTATGCTTGGAAGATTCAAGTCCAAGAATTAGGGATAGAAAGATGGTCGAAATGGAGGCAAATTGGAATTTCTGAACCAGTTTTTTAAGAAGTCCACTTAGGAGCATTAAACTATTAGAAATGAAAAAGTGCCCTTCCTGAATATTGTAGAAGACTTCTTGAGGTTTCCAAAATGGTATAGTTCATTCCTAGATGAGTTCATTTGTGTATTCTATGACCAATCTTAAACCAGACATTCTTCTTTCGGTTGCGATGATGACATATTCTGGTAAAATGACCATAACTCGAGTTATAGGAGTCTAAATAATTTGATTTAAGATATGGGAAAGACAAGAGAAAATGATACAACTTTGTTGAAGGCACCAGGAGCTAGTTGGAACGTTTTAAAGGTCAAACAAGTCGATAATCAAGGAGATGTAAAATCGCACAAGTGTCGGCTACGAAAATAGAGCCTACCGTTTGGAAGATAGGGTGACCTACCATCCATAGTAGCTCTCTGCCAAAAATTTATAGAAACGATGTCAATTGTCAATTTTGTTATTTTTAGTCTAATTTTTTTTATGTGATTTAAGATGAATGGGAAACACAATAGAAAATGATACAACTTTGCTGAAGGACCCAAGAGCCAGTTGGAACATTTTAAAGGTAAAAAAAGCCGATAATCGAGGAGATGCAAAATCACACAAGTGTGGGCTACGAAAATAGAGCCTAACGTTTGGAAGGTAGGGGAACCTACCATCCACAGTAGCTCTCATCCCATAATTTATAGAAACGATATCAATTGGTCAATTTTGTTACTTTTATTCTATTTTTTGTTTCCTTATTTCCTAGTCTTTAATTGACTTCATTAAGGATAAATTAGGCCTTTTAAACATTTACTAGGGTTAGGAGAGTAATTAACTTTACTAAAGGTTCATTAGGTCTTTTAAACACCAATTAGGTTTAAGAAAGGAGTTAGGGTTTTGTTCGACTTACGTTAATTAGGTCTTTTAAACGCCATAGCTATGAAAGTACCATTAGATCGGCTAGGTGTAAAACGGGGCTGAACTGCACCCCTTGGAGTAATTTCCATTAGTACGGCAAAGTCCTAGCGCACACAGTAGGGTCACAACTAGGGAAATCCATCGAAGTAGAAGCCTATCACGGATGGTATGCTTGACCTACCGCACAAAGTAGGTTCATACGTCAGGAATTGAGAAGGAACATAAGCCTACCGCAAATGTTAGGCTTAGCCTACCGCATGTGGTAGGATCCCTTGACAACTGCGTTCTGGAAATTTTTTGAGTAAAACATCCTAGCGGAGCCCCAACAATACATTATGCAAGGCAATGGCCTACTCTTTCAGAATCTAGCACGGGTTGTTTGTTCAAGCAACAAAAGGATAACCTCATAAACCTCTCACCTCCATTTTTCTTTCTTTTTCTACTTGTCTTTTTAAGTATTCATTTATTTATTGTTTATAGGTTTTTGTTTCCCTTCCTTATTTTCTTGTCTCTGTGTGGGGATTGCTTCCCGATATGCTTACTCGCCTTATATCTGCGTGATTGCTTCCCATGCATGTGTTTTGTTTGTTTGTTTTTTTTTTTTTTGTCTGGCCCCTATATTAAGGGCAATTTGGATTTAAGTGTTAGGGGTATTTGTGTCTTTTTATTCCTTTTTCCTTCTTTCTTATGATTTTTAACTTTTGTTATCTTATTTGAAAAACCCGAAAATATTAGAAAACTTGAAAAATTCAAAGACTTTTATTTCTTTTCTCTTTTTCAGCTTTTTGCTATACATAGAAATATTCCAGAATAAAATTGAATACATACAATTCATATAAGTAAGTGGACCTATCACTATAGAATTGAATTATACCCAAGTGTCGATTCTGAAGAAATGTTAAAGGCTCAAGTACTAATCGTTTCTTCTAATGTTTTGCCTAAAATGGATCATTTTCAAGAAAACAAAACTAAAATGCTAAAACTGCCGATTATCAACTGAAACAAGCAAAATAGGAAATTCAAGTGTTTAAAACTGTTAAAGCGAGAGTTTGGATGTTGGAATCCCCTTAATTCTTGTTACTAGTTCAATTCGAAAAACTTATAGAAAACGATGTTGAATTACCGAGTTGGTTCATCACAACTAGTCAGGCAATACCCATCTCTAGATGAAGCCACCCTACTCACTAACCCTTAGAGGAGAATCTCTTCTCTCCCTAACCAATTATGAGTGCAGTAATTAACAAGTGATTAAGAGACCTAAAAGTGCAATTTCATATCTCTAATCTATTACCCTAATTAACCCCAATTGGTTGCCCTAGAGTGTTCTTCCTTTTTCAATTCCGAACACTCTTGCGATGAATTTAACTTTGCGATAATTAAATTGCAACAAAACTGAAAAACCTTAGAGGGGGGGTGAATAAGGTTTTTGGCTAATTTTAAAAAATCTTTTGTGTGATTAGAAAGATAAACCTCCAATTTGTTTGTGAAAGATTTCTAAAACTCTTTTTAATAAGAATCCACACAAAGCATAATCTTATAGAATTGGCAATTAAGAAATGAGCAAAGAATTAAAGAGCATGCACAACAATTTATAGTGGTTCACTCTCTCCAAGAGCTACATCCACTACCTTGAGCCTCAACCCAAGGATTTCACAAATCCACTAACTTTAAAGTTGGTTACACAACTACACAATGAGGTTCACCCTTCAAGGGTTTTACACTATAACCTCAAACACCACAACACAACTACACAACGAGGTTCACCCTTCAAGGGTTTTACACCAAAACCTCAATCACAACAATACAACTAGTTAATCAAAGGATCACCCAAAGGGTTTTCCACAAACCTTTGATCACAATAATAGTATAGAGAGAGTTAGGAACAATGTTACCAATTTAGCTTGAGAAGAGGAAGATTACAACTCAATGGTATACTTCTACAAGCACCTCTTTTCTTCTTCTTTGATGGATGATCAATAAATGAAGCTCAAGAAGATTTTGTTTGGGTTAAAAAATGATTTGTAATAAAAATGTATTTTTGAAGCTCTTGAAATGTATTAAATGTTCTCAATGAATAATTCCCAAACTTCTTTGAATTTATGGCTGATAATTGAGTGTACATATAGGGTTTTTTAAGCTTAAGACCGTTGCCTAAGAAATAGGCTGTCAAATTTCAGAAATGACCGTTGCTTCTATGCAACGGTAATATTTTTTATACTGACAGCTAAAAACGGACGATCGGTTTTAAAAACCGGACTGCCGAATTTCTGGACAGAAAGATTCGGACTTGGTTTTCTGAAAAACGGACTGCCGAATTGTAAAAACGGACGATCGGTTTTAAAAACCGGACTGCCGAATTTCTGGACAGAAAGATTCGGACTTGGTTTTCTGAAAAACGGACGATCGGTTTTAGAAAACGGACTATCGGTTTTAAAAAACGGACTATCGGTTTTAAAAACGGACTCCCCCTTTTAAAAAACGGACTCCCCCTTTTAAAAAACGGACTCCCGAATTTTTCTGTTTTTCCTCAGCCAAGTTTTTTTTTCCCCGAACAAAACTTTCTTCCAAGTTTCAAAGGCATTCTTGACAATTTTTTAAAGAGGAGAAAAAACTATTCAAAACATCTTAAAGTCAAGAATACTTGGATTTTATCAAAGGATTATATTTTAGAAAAACATGAGAAGAGCTTCATGTATGATCAATGAATCAAAGACTAAGACTAGAGAGTTTTACAAGATAGTACCTAGTTCATTCTAACAACACAATGCCTTCAATGTCTTCAATTGATTTGATCTTGGTATGGCTTGATCTCTTCTTCTCTATTTTGCCCTCATCAACAAGATCTTTTGCTTGAGACTTTGAGACTTCATATGTTCTTCTTTTGTTCTATGAAGGGTTAGCTAACATACTAATACAAGCACATGTTAATCATAATCAAAACACAAGTAATAATGCCCTTAGGGCTAACAATCTCCCCCTTTTTGATTATGACAAACACATATGCAAGAAGAACAAAAGAGCAAAAGTAAAGTTTGGTGATGCATCAAAATATGAAAAAGGCAAAGCATAACAATCACCAAGAAAAGGAGATAACTCCCCCTTGCATCAATAATCATTGTAAACAATTTATAGGCATCATCAATAATCATCATATTAACAAAATTTCTCCCTCTTACATCTTGCACTATTTTCTCCCCCTTTTGTCATAAATCAAAAAATTGAAAAACCTTAGAGTGATCCTTTGGATATATCCCATCTTGAGGAGGATTTTGAGCTTCTTGATCATTTTCTTGTGTTGCTTCAATCTCTTCTTCCTCCATAAGCATGTTCTTCCATTGCTTGAGTGTACAAAGTTTGGTAGCTAAAGAGTTTATCTATGACATCATAATCTTTCTTGTCAAAAATGTTAGTTTCATCAAAATATATATGAATGGACTCTTCAACACACAAGGATCTTTTCTAGAAACCTTTTTGTTTGAAGAATAACCAAGAAAAATTCCCTCATCGGATTTTCGATCAAACTTCCCAAGATTGTCTTTGGTGTTTAAAATAAAGCATTTGCATCCAAAAACTTTAAAATAACCAATTGAGGGGGTTTTATTAAAAATGAGTTCAAAGGGAGTTTTCTTTAAAGAAGGTCTCAAGATAACACGATTCAAATGTAGCATGCGGTGTTAACGGCCTCGGCCCAAAAAGTTTAGGAAGGGAATTTTCATAAAGCATTGACCTTGCCATGTCTTGTAAAGTTCTATTTTTCTTTTCCACAAATCCATTTTGTTGAGGAGTTTTGGCTACCGAAAAAAAAGTTTTGTAAAATACCAAAATCATCACAAATTTTTGTAAAATCTTGGTTGTTGAATTCTCTCCCATTATCACTTCTTATAGAAATCAATTTGCAAACAAGGGAGGTTTGGACTCTTTTGAATAATTTAATAAATTCATGAAATGCTTCATCCTTTCGGCTTGAAAACAAAGTCCAATCATCCACAATAATAAAGGCATACCTCTTACCACCAAGACTAGTGGTCCTCATTGGTCCAAATAAATCCATGTGAATGAGTTCTAAAGGTTTTGAAGTTGAAATCATTTACTATGGTTTAAAAGAGGTATTAATTTGTTTTCCAAATTGGCAAGCATCACAAAGTCTAGTTTTCTCAAAATGAAGTTTTGGTAAGCCCCTAACAAGTTCTTTTGAATAGAGTTTGTTTAATAAATCCATACTATCATGGCCAAACCTTCTATGCCACAAAAATACATCATCATCATGAACCAAGAGACACTATAAGTTTTGAGAAATGAGAACTTCAAGATAAAAGACATAGACAAATGCCAACTCCTTTTTTTTTTGAAAAAATTGTTTTGTTCACAAGCTTGTTTATGATAAAAGAAGATTCACTTTTAAAAAACAACTTTGTACCCATAATCACACAATTGAATAATGCTAGATAAATTATGCTTCAAACCATCAATTTAAGGTACTTCCTTAATCAAAGAAGATAAACAATATGCAATGTTACCTATACCGATGATCCTTCCGAAAGTAGCAAAACCACCTTCGGTTTTTCTTAGTTCATTCATGAGGGATGCATATCCGGTCATGTGTCTTAAGCATCCGCCACTTAGATGACCTTGCCTTGTGTTCCTACAAAAAAGAAGTAGCAAAGTCTTTTGGTACCCATATCTTTTTGGGGTCCATGAATGTTAGTTGGATTTTCTTTTATTTTCCAAACGGTTTTAACTCCTCTTTCAATCTTTTTTCTTTATAAAACATTTTGTGGCTTTATGACCACTCTTTTCACAATAGGTGCAACAAAGGTGTGAGTGAGATGATGAAGCTTTGACAAACCGTGTTTGTTTTGAGAAAATATTGGAATGAGTATATCCAATACCATTTTTATCAAAGGGTGATCTTTGAGAGCCAAGAAGTTTTTCAAAGTTTTTTTTTCCCTTTGGTGAATTTTTTCAACACAAAGAGTGAGATCACTCACCTTTTTTCTTTAATACATCATAATCAATTAAACATTTTTTCAAGAAAGGAAATCTTTTCACAAAGGTTTTTGTTTTCCTAAAACAAGTTTTTGAAAGTCATCATTTGAGCTCTCTTTTTTCTTTCTTCAAGACTTCCAAGGATTCAAGAATGGCTTTATTTTCACAAATGAGTCTTGAATTTTCATCTAACAAAAATTGAGTTTTGCTTTTTAAATCTTTGTTTCGTTTGGTAACCTTTTTGCACTCATCATACATTTCAAAAAGCATTAAACTAGGATCACAATCATCATCAAGGATATTAGAAGAGTTAGAGGGTGAAAATTGTACCTCATTTTCTAGTGCCATGAAGCATATGTTGGCATTTTCCTCTTCTTCATTTCCACTTGAGTCTTCATCCCAAGCTCCAATTAGGCCTTTGCCTTTCTTCTTTTTCTTCAATGCCTCAAGCTTGACTTCTAAAGCTTCCTTTTCCTTTTTAAGGGCCTTGGGACAATCGGCTACAAGATGATTGGTGCTATTGCATTCAAAACATCTAGCCTTGAAGAGTGATGAACTTTGTCCTCCTTTCTTGAATGGAGGATTCTTTCCTCTGTTGAAGTCTTCTTTGTAAAATCTTTTAAATTTCCTCATCACTAGGGCCATATCCTCAATCTCATCTTCATTGTTTGACGAGCATGTATGATCATCATCATTCACTTTGAGTGCTATGCCTCTTCTTCCTTTGTCTTCATCTTCCATTTCATCTAATCTTTTTATTTTCATCTCATAGGTAAGGAGAGATCCTATGAGTTCTTTAATAGGAAGTTGACTTAACTCTTTTGATTCCTCAATGGCAAGAGTTTTTGGTTGCCATGCTTTTGGGAGTGAATCAAGAATCTTTCTATTTACTTCTCCCCTTGTGTACTCTTTTCCATATGCCTTTAAGCCATTTGTGATGTTGGTGAACCTTGTGAACATGTCACTAATGCTTTCATATTGTTTCATCATGAATAGCTCATAATCTCTCACCAACATAGCTAATTTAGACTCCTTCACTTGATTGGTGCCTTCGTGAGTTACTTCAAGTAACTTCCACATTTCATGAGCCGAGTCGCATCGGCTCACTCTATTGTATTCATTAGCATCCGAGGCACAACTCAATATGTTCATAGCTTGAAAGTTTAGAGTCATCTTCCTTGAATCAAGCTCATCATAGTCTTCGACCTTCTTGACAATTCCATCCTTTATAGGAACATAAGGTCCATTCTCTACAATGCTCCAAAGATTAAAGTTAATAGAGCAAATATATATTTTGATTCTAGATTTCCAAAAAGTATAATTTGAACCATCGAAAAGAGGAGGTCTATTTGTAGAAGAGCCTTCTACATATGGTAAACTAGAAACATTAGCCATAGTAAAATAAAGATCTTTTGCTTCAAGGATGTTAGTCCCTTTTTAAAGAAGCCCCGCTCTGATACCAATTGAAAAACCTTAGAGGGGGGGTGAATAAGGTTTTTGGCTAATTTTAAAAAATCTTTTGTGTGATTAGAAAGATAAACCTCCAATTTGTTTGTGAAAGATTTCTAAAACTCTTTTTAATAAGAATCCACACAAAGCATAATCTTATAGAATTGGCAATTAAGAAATGAGCAAAGAATTAAAGAGCATGCACAACAATTTATAGTGGTTCACTCTCTCCAAGAGCTACATCCACTACCTTGAGCCTCAACCCAAGGATTTCACAAATCCACTAACTTTAAAGTTGGTTACACAACTACACAATGAGGTTCACCCTTCAAGGGTTTTACACTATAACCTCAAACACCACAACACAACTACACAATGAGGTTCACCCTTCAAGGGTTTTACACCAAAACCTCAATCACAACAATACAACTAGTTAATCAAAGGATCACCCAAAGGGTTTTCCACAAACCTTTGATCACAATAATAGAATAGAGAGAGTTAGGAACAATGTTACCAATTTAGCTTGAGAAGAGGAAGATTACAACTCAATGGTATACTTCTACAAGCACCTCTTTTCTTCTTCTTTGATGGATGATCAATAATGAAGCTCAAGAAGATTTTGTTTGGGTTAAAAAATGATTTGTAATAAAAATGTATTTTTGAAGCTCTTGAAATGTATTAAATGTTTTCAATGAATAATTCCCAAACTTCTTTGAATTTATGGCTGATAATTGAGTGTATATATAGGGTTTTTTAAGCTTAAGACCGTTGCCTAAGAAATAGGTCGTCAAATTTCGAAATGACCGTTGCTTACGTGCAACGGTAATATTTTTTATACTCGATGACTAAAAACGGACGATCGGTTTTAAAAACCGGACTGCCGAATTTCTCGGACAGAAAGATTCGGACTTGGCTTTCTGAAAAACGGACTGCCGAATTGTAAAAACGGACAATCGGTTTTAAAAACCGGACTGCCGAATTTCTGGACAGAAAGATTCGGACTTGGTTTTCTGAAAAACGGACGATCGGTTTTAGAAAACGGACTATCGGTTTTAAAAACGGACTATCGGTTTTAAAAAACGGACTATCGGTTTTAAAAACGGACTCCCCCTTTTAAAAAACGGACTCCCCCTTTTTAAAAAACGGACTTCGAATTTTTCTGCTTTTTCCTCAACCCAAGTTTTTTTTCGAACAAAACTTTCTTCCAAGTTTCAAAGGCATTCTTGACAATTTTTAAAGAGGAGAAAAACTATTCAAAACATCTTAAAGTCAAGAATACTTGGATTTTATCAAAGGATTATATTTTAGAAAAACATGAGAAGAGCTTCATGTATGATCAATGAATCAAAGACTAAGACTAGAGAGTTTTACAAGATAGTACCTAGTTCATTCTAACAACACAATGCCTTCAATGTCTTCAATTGATTTGATCTTGGTATGGCTTGATCTCTTCTTCTCTATTTTGCCCTCATCAACAAGATCTTTTGCTTGAGACTTTGAGACTTCATATGTTCTTCTTTTGTTCTATGAAGGGTTAGCTAACATACTAATACAAGAACATGTTAATCATAATCAAAACACAAGTAATAATGCCCTTAGGGCTAACAAAAACACAATTGGAAGATAAATCAATTGAAATCAAACATCAATTTTTTTGTAAATTAATCCAATATCATAATAATCAAGAATTAGGGTTCAACCTTCATCCAAAAATAAAACCTAGCCACTAAACCTTGTATTAAAACTAAACTTACAGATTGAAATTCATTAAAAAGAAAGGGAAAGAAAGCTTTGGAGTAGGTTGAAGCTGAACCCGGAATCTCGAACGTCGCCCAAGCTCGTCTCTTGAGTCCGCCGATTGAAGGCTGAAATTATGCCTTTGAATCTTCAACTTGATCTCTAAACCCTCAATTACAATTTTTCTATTGATTTCCTACCTAATTGAGACTGAATTTGGGGGAATTTTCTAACCTAGGTTCGCCCCTAATCTCCTCTCTAAGTCCTAGTGCCCGCATTCCCCCCTAATGAATAAAAATATTACATTTAAAAGCTTAGAAAATCCATTACTTGCTACAGCTGGGACCTACCGCATACGGTAGGTCGAGCCCTACCGTTCACAGTAGTGTTCTGTCCTCTTTATTTTTCTTGTGGCTGAGACCTACCGTCGACGGTAGGGGTAGCCTACTGTCACCGATAGGCTTCTGTTCCTTCTTTTTTTGCCTCCAAGGCCTACTGCAGATGATAGGTTTGCCTATCTCAGGTGGTAAGTCTTCTTCATTTATGCCGTCGGCTTCATTTTCGTCGTTTCATTCTATATTCGACCATTTCCATTCCTTTTCGTCGTTTTGTCCATCGGAAAGCACCTAGCACAAGAATAAATTGAATTAGTCTAAAATATACATTTAATATATTAAAGATATCGTAAAACGATGTGACTAACACATATAAATGTACTACAAAAAACGCATATGTCATATCCCCACACTTATCTGTTGGCTGCCGTCAAGCAACACAAATTAAATAGACGAAACAGAGGAGTTTAAAGTTTTTATCTAAGAAAGATTATACAAGGAAAACGAGAAGAACTGACCTAAGACAATTAAGATTACAGATTGACCAAATATCATGGTCGCATAAATAACAAACAAACGAAACAAAACAAAAACTAACAATAAGGCCACTTCAATAGAACATATTACTACTCAACTCTAAAGACAAATCAAAAGAGATAAATGACTAGAATAAAAAATTCCACCACATTTCACCAATATACCTTACAGATTAACAGTGTGTGTGTGGATTTTTCACGCCGCTTTCATAGAAGATAAGGAATATCAAGTAATTAGCACCTTGAAGTACTTTAAAGGATGATGCACAGCAAACTCATGTTTTCTATCACCTATCAAATATGAATTCTATTCTATGTCTTTCCCGGATTAGGTAGGACTTTTCAGCTTATAGTGTTAAGTTTGGGACATGTACAGGGTATCAAATGAAGGTAAAGGGAGAACAAAAACAATTGAGACAGAGCTAATGCAACTAAAAAGAAAGATGACAAACTTATTTAACAACTTTCTAGCTGTTTTTCACTCTTCTCACTCACCCTTGAATGTCCTACTTTGTTCCATTAACACACACTCCACCCAACAATATTTCACTCCTTGAGGTTCATAAGGTCCCAAGTATAGAGAGAGAGAGAGAGAGAGAGAGAGAGAGAGAGAGAGAGAGAGAGAGATGCATGCTATTTTTCAAGACAAATCGATATACAAAAATATAACTACTAATCTTTTTCTTTGTTTTGGTGATTTTTTTTCTTTTTTTTTTTTTAAAACAAACCAATTTATTCTCTCTTTTCAACACTGCATGTACTGAACTAATGAAATACCTAAAATACCCTTTTCATGTACAAAATTTTCTTTCTTCACTCCTTACCCCCACACTTATCTATTTTCCTCACTCAAAAGGGCTAAAAGAACATTCTAAACATTATCTCTACGAATTTAGGTTTTATGTAGTGTGAGTTTTAAAGAACAAATAGAAGAAGGGATTGAAACCCTTGGCATGAAGGCACAAAAAGGGAACTAAGGGTTGATTTCGTTTAAGAATTTGGCAAGAAAGGCACAAACGTTGCAATGAGAGCCTAAGATCATCATTTATGGGACCACCCTAGAATAGAACTCTTTGCTTCCTAGGACAGAAAAATATAAGAATACAGGTGAAGACCCCAAAAGGATTCTCACTATGCTAATTCCCTAAAATTCCTAGGCTTTTATTACTAATTGACAATTACAAGTGCATGAAAACCATTGATCATGTAAGAATATCAAATAAGTACGTTCCAAGGTGATTAATTAATACACCTTTTCAACAAACTCGAAGGGTTTTGCAGTTATGTACTCTACTAAAAGTGGCAAAACAAAAATCTTTTTGGGTTTTTTTTTTTATGAATACCAAAGAGCTAAAAAAAGGGAAAAGAAATAAAAGTTTTTGAATTTTTCAAGTTTTTGATATTTTGGGATTTTCCAAACAAGATAACAAAAGTTAAAAAAAATCAGAAGAAAGAAGGAAAAGGAATAAAAAGACATAAATACTCCCCCAAACTTAAAACTACATTGTCCTCAATGTGGGGATCAGAGCCAAAGTTAAAGTAAAAATAAATACATGGGAAGCAATCCCGCGGATAAATAAGAAAAAAGGCATATCGGGAAGCAATCCACATAATAGTCAAAATAGAGAAAGAAACAAACAAAGGCAAAATTAACTTAAACACCAGAAAAAACAAACATGAAAGAAAATGAAAAAACATAAGAAGTAAAGAAAAAGAGAGAAAGAAAAGAAAACTCTATATTGCGTACCAAAATCCGCAATATCACCTCCGTTGCTACCCGATTGGGCAAAAATCTACTGCATTGCTGAGCCATCATCACTTTCTGGCGGTTAATGACACCCTCTGATGTGCCAACTCGTCAGCATAACAGCAGTCGACTCGACTATCTCTGCCAACTGGACCCCATGGATATCTTGGGTGATGCATAGCTGCTTGAATGTAGCCCGCATCTCTATCTAAAACTCATCTATGGGGATTGTGGGAGGTGCATCCTCCACTGAGAGGTCATAGGACTCATCATTCCCGCTCTCATCATCGGCGAGCTGTGAAGAAGATGCTCAAATGCCAGTTCTAGTGGTTTTCTTTATTGAACAAAAACAAGCATAGTTGCGTTCCCTCAACCGATCCTTCTCAGCCAGAGGTATCCAAACTTTGTTGTCCTCGTCCCAAGAATAGCCACAGTTGTTAAATATTGTGAATTCTATTGTCTGAGGCTGTCCTGTTTGTGCTCTTCGTTCTCCTGTGAGGTCAACCTCAAAAATAGCAAAAATACGTGATGTATCAAGGATAACGATATACACGTGTGCAAGTAGTTAACAACCAATGTTGGCACCGTGTGTATAATAAGAGATGAAACTGAAAAGGGGGATTTCTTTTGAAGCTTATCTGTAATATAAAGATCTAGAATTCTAACATCGCTTTGCCCACCCTCTTTTTGGACTAGAGTATAGCCGAAGAAAAGTGAGGACACTGGTAGGAGTTGGGGAAAATCAACCCACATGAAGTATACGTCGGCGATCGCATGAGCGTGGCCAGATCTCAAGGCGATTACAAGTCACCTCATAGTTCCAGTCCAGGTCCTCGTCGACGATTTCCTTATTGGAATCGACGGTAATGGTGTTTACCGCACCAGGAATCCCCAGAATGGAAGATAGACACTCCCTATTTAACACTACCCTCACTCTCTTGATTGTGGAGATTATAGTTGAAAGGTCCTTGTACGTTTTGTGAAACATGTGGCATAGAAGTCATGGACAAGCTTGAGATAATGGGTTCCGGAGATATGTAGGAGAGTTCCCAACCCAAACCCCCAAAAAGAGTATTCAACCCCAAATGCTCAATAACGAGAGCATCGAAAGATTTTTCTATGATAAGCTCGAGGTGTTCCCTATCAGATATCCATTTTCGGGCAGATGTAGAGAGGCGCTTTGGATAAAGAGGAATAGAGGAGTTGCTGGGGTCAGGTGTGGAATCATCTACCCGTGCCCTTTTAGCTTTAGAGGAGGAGGTTGCAGACTTTTTAGGTGCCATTGGGGAGTTTAATCGAAAGAATGAAAAAGAGGAGTAAGAGGAAACAACGAAACAACAACACAATCAACACAACACAGATATAAATGTAGAAACAAAAACACACAAAAAGAAATATATCAACTAAACGTAGCCCGTGTGCTAAGTGTCCTAACGTCACCCATGTGTGATGAGGTGTTACAAAGATACAAGAAAGAAAAACTAGAGAAACAGTAAATTCAACATTAACAACACATCTCAAAGAAAGCAAAAATCACAAAAATGCCCACAATGAATGCAATAGGCAATTAAAAACAAACTAAACTAAAAAGAGGTCAAAGGTGTAAGAGGTAGACTGGGTTAGTTTGAAAAATAAACTATCGTCATGATTCCAGTAAAGCGCATTTTCTACCTCTAACAGTGCACCCCGGAGTTGCCGGAATTTCACTTGAAAGTTCACCAGAAAATTTTTTGAAATTGTTCTGCAAAAATTTTATTAGGAAAAAAACACAAAAGATAATACAAAGTTAGTAAAGCAAGAATTAGGGAAAAGAAGCCGGAAAATAAAAAAATACAAGAAAAAAAGATATGGGAGTTGAAAATGAAAATCGATAAAGGGAGGGGGATATGAAGGATGGTTTGTGAAGAAAATGAAGAAGAAAAGGAGGGTAGTGGTGTGTATTTTTGGGGAGAATGGAAGAGAAAGAATAATGGAAGAAGTAGGAAAAGAAGAAGAATAGATGAGAGAGAGAGAGAGAGAGAGAGAGAGAGAGAGAGAGAGAGAGAGAGAGAGAGAGTACACAAACCAAAGGAAGATGGCTGCCGGAGTGTTCGCTAGAGAAAAGAGACTGCCAGAATTGTTGAAGAAGAGAGAGTGCCGAGAGAGAGAACCGAGAATAGAAGAGAAGAAATAGTAGGCAAGAAGAAAGGAAAAGAAGAGCAAAAATTAGGGATTTTTAGGGAGAAATTTCGGGACAAATTGTGTAGAAATTTGGGGATTTTAGGCTTCAATTGAAGTTAAATCGGGTCGATCCAACCCATTTACCCTGAAAAATAACCAACCAACAACCTTAAAATGACCCTACTGCGTCCGGTAGGTCGAGGCCTACCATCCGCGATAGGCTTCTGTCTTCCAAGGAGAAAAACATCGATGCCTCTACCATGTGCGGTAGGTTGCACCTACTGTCCGCAGTAGGTTTCTGTTCTTGGGAATTTTTGGTGTCTTCACCCTACAGCGTATGGTAAGGTACCCTACCATCCGCGGTAGGCTTTTGCCTGAACGCCGATTTTTCTTCTTTATGCGATTTTAAACCTTGTTTCTTGCCTGCTAACCTTATAGACTCATTTAAGCTCAAAATAAGTCTGAAGGCAGCATTCATTCTCTCCAAAATTACCTTGTAACAACAAAAACAACAAACGATCAAAGGGAAAAAAATGAGAAATTCAAAATACAAGCATACAATTACAACATTCAAAAGGTGTAAGGAGTACTCCCTTTTTAGGTGCCAAAAGCACCTCCCAGATCATAGAAATCCAAGTGTTTCTTGGGTTTCTCTTCCTCAATGTGCCGAACCGGCACCCATTTCATCACACTAGCCTTTATTTTGGGAAAAAGATGCTTCCTCTTCTTGTTAGGCATCTTCGATTTTTATCCTATTTTGGGAAAGTTTCCTACACAGTCAAAGATACATCGTCAGTTTTATGATCAATATAACACATAGCATCTCGATCTTGAGAAGGGATAGGTGACTTTAATGGAAATTTAAACACTATATCATCCCCAACCCTGAGGATCAGCTTCCCTCTTTCCATATCTATTAACGTCCTTGATGTACGTAAAAACGAGCATCCCAAGATAATAGGAATTCTATATCCTCCTCCATGGCTAAAATGACGAAATCAATAGGGAAGACGAGGTCCTTAACCTTAATTAGGACATCTTCTATGACTCTCCTAGGATGTCTAACACTCTTATCTGTCAAATTGATAAACATCGTAACTGTTCTCGGCTTCCCTAGCCCTAGTTTTTGACACATAGCATATGACATTATGTTTATACTAGCGCCTAAATTTGCTAATGCTTATCAACTTTACTACTACCAATAGTGCAAGAGAAAGAAAAACTCCCTGGGTCTTCTAACTTCAGTGGTAGTTTCTCCTTATTGATAAGGATAGCCTAACACTCTTAAGCCCAGGACATATGTGGATACATCATGCAATTTGCTCTTCTTGATCAGCATCTCCTTCAAGTATTTGGTATACTTGGGTACCTGCAAAAGTAAGTCACACAGAGGTAAGTTTATTTTCACTTGTTTAAATATTTCTATAAACTTCCTCATGTTGTCCTGACTACGATCCCGAACAAGTACATCTGGGATGGAACTAACGTCTTGTACACAGCACTTGTCGGCTTCCATTTTCTTTCATCGCCCTTCAGCTCTACTCCTTTAATTTCCAGAATATTAGATTATCGCTCTTTCTCTTCACTATAGTCCCTTTCTTGTACGATCATCACTTCCCTCTCTGTAAAAATCTCCTCATCAACTTTCACCGAGATAGCATTTACATGCTCTCTCGAGTTCACTTCTGTTGCTTGGTAAAGTCCCTAGAGTCCTTTCAAAAACGAGCTTAACTAGCTGCCCGATCTGCTTTTCAAGGTTTTGGATGGAGGCCTCTTGATTCTTCTGAGCCACCTCTATGATGTTTATCCGGTTATCTGTGGTGCTCATAAATATCACCATCAGCTTTTTCAAATTCAAATTTGCTGGTGCAGGATGATTTTGTGGAGTTGCTTCATAAGGTAATGTTAGAGGAGGACCCCTGTTTTGAAATCCTGGGAGGCTATTGTTTTCTTGGCAGTCCTTGACCACCCCAAGAGAAGTTGGGATGGTTTCTCCACCCTGGATTGTATGTATTTGAATAGGGGTTGGCCATAAAATTATTGCTACTTGAATATTATGGAAGTATTTATGGATGATTTTTCTGTCTTTTGGAATGCATTGGATGTTTGCATGTCTAATCTTGAGAGAGTGCTAAAAAGATGTGAAGAAACTCACCTCGCTTTAAATTGGGAAAAAGGCCATTTTATGGTCCAAGAAGGGATAGTTCTTGGCCATAAAATTTCTGAGAATGACATTGAGGTTGATAGAGCTAATATGGAGACAATTAAAAGATTGGCTCCACCTTGATTAGGAGTTTCTTTAGGGCATGTGGGGTTTTATAGGAGATTTATAAAGTAATTTTCAAAAATTACTAAACCTCTTACTGGTTGCTTGAGAAAGATATGCCTTTTAATTTTGATGATAATTGCTTAGATGTTACTTTGCTTAAAGAAAAGCTCACGAAGTCTTCAATTTTAGTCTCTCCAGATTGGTCTCTTTCCTTTGAACTTATGTGTGGTGCCAGTGACTATGCTATAGGCACTGTTCTAGGCCAAAGGAAGAGTAAGTTCTTCCAACTAATATACGATGCAAGCAAGACTCTAACGGATTCCCAAGCAAATTATATAACAAAAGAGAAGGAGTTGCTTGCAACAGTATTCGTGTTCGATAAATTTCGTCCTTATTTAGTACTTTCTAAAGTCATAGCTTACACTAACCATTCTGCTTTGAATTATCTCCTTTTGAAGAACGATTCTAACCCTAGACTCATTAGATGCTTGCTTCTTTTCAAAGAGGGAGCTAAAAATTTGGCAGCCGATTATCTCTCTCAATTAGAGAATCCTAGTTTAGAACCGCTAGACGAAGAACAAATTGACGACACATTCCCAGATGAAAAACTTCTTTCTGTCAAGCAATCATTGATAACTCACCTTGTACATCGATATAACTAACTATTTGGTTTCCAATGTTGTACCTGCAGGTAATACCCAAAACAGGAAGAAGTTATTTGCAGACCTGAAGTACTATTTTTGGGAGGACCTATACCTCTTCCGTCAGTGTGCTAACCAAATTATCTGACAATGCCTAGCTCCCCCTGAAACAGAGGAAATCCTAAATCATTGTCATAAGGTCCAGCCGGCGGACATTATCAAGTCAACAGGACTGCTCAAAAGGTACTCGAATCGGGCTTTTACTAGTTGACTTTGTTTAAGGAGGCAAAAACGTACGTTATGGAATGTGATAGTTGCCAGTGCACAAGTAACATCTCAAGACGCAATGTTATGCCTATGTCTACTTTCCAAGTTTGTGAGGTGTTTGACTGTTGGAGTGTTGATTTCATGGGCCCTTTCCCTAGTTCTTTTGGTAATCAGTATGTTTTGGTCGTTTTCGGTTTAGCCTAAACTCTATAAATACCCTATCATAGCTTAGTTGTAAGTTGAAATTGATGATTTTATGAAATTAATGAGTTTATCTCTAGGGTTCTTAAGCTTTGAAGTTTTCTCCTAACTTCATCTATGGTTTGATCTCCCTTAGGTTGATTTTATTTGAGACACTTGGATTGGGAAGATTCAATATTTCTTCAATTTATCACAATTCTCTCTCTTAGATATCTACATCATTGTATTTGTCTAAATTGGGTCTTCTCTACACAAGCTAGTTAGGTGTTGGATTTAGCATATCCAATGTTGAATTAGAGTATGGGGGAAAGATTAGTTACATGAATTTAAGAGGTCATAGGTTTAATATACCTATAATTTCTTGGGGATGAAACTAATTAAGCCCTTCTTGAAGGGAAAAGGTCCTTGGGAATGAGGATTTGAAGCATTTGATCAATTTGCAATTCAAAATTTCACATCAAATTTTCTGTTTTTGGACCCACTTTTGAAGATTGCCTTAATAACGTGTTTGTTGTTTTAGAAAGATGTGAAGAAGCTAATTTGGTCTTAAGTTGGGAGAAAAGCTATTTCATGGTTACAAAGAGAATAATTTTGGGACATAAAGTGTCTAAAGAAGGAAACAAAGTTGATAAAGCTAAATTTGATTTAATTGCTAATCTTCCTTCACCTAAATCTAATTAAGAAATCAGATAATTTTTGGGACATGCTAGATTTTATAGAAGGTTCATTAAAGACTTTAGTATGATTGCTAGACCTTTAACTAATCTCTTGAGCAAAGATGTTGCATACATTCAATTTTGATGAATCCTGCATGAAAGCTTTTGAAAAACTCATTCCCTTCTTATATATACGCTTATTTTTCAACCTCCTAATTTTTCTATGCCATTTGAGATCATGTGTGATGCTTTAGATTTTGCTACAGGAGCTGTTTTAGGGGAAAAGGTTGACAAGAAACCTCATGTCATTTATTATGCTAGTAGAACTCTTACTAATGCTCAGGAAAATTATATTACAACAGAAAAAGAGTTATTAGCTATAGTTTTTGCACTTGATAAATTTTGTTCTTATCTCTTACGTTATAAAGTGATTATTTATTCTGATCATTTGCTTTAAAATGATTATTGTCAAAAAAAAGGGACAAAGCCAAGATTGATTAGATTGATATTTTTTTTGCACGAATTTGACATTAAAAATAGAATAAGAAAGGTTCAGAAAATTAAGTAGCTGATCATTTATCTAGACTTTGGGGTAATAATCATGATGAAAGTTGCTTTGAGAGATATTTTTCCTGATGAGCACCACGTTCCTCTAACCCCTTGGTTTGCACCTATTGTTAACTATCTCTTTGCAGATGAAATTCCAACACATTGGAATAAATAAGATAGGGATAAATTCTTTTCACGGGCTAAGTATTATTATTGGGATGATCCATCTTTCTTTAAACATTGTCCTCAGCAAATGGTTCGTGGATGCATACCTTAATAGAGTTTCATAGCGTTCTATTTTTTTAATCATTCGTATGCATGTGGTAGACATTTTGGAGATCGTAAACCTACTACTGAAGTTCTTCAAAGGGATTTTTATTGGCTTAGTTTATTCAGAGATGCTCATAACTTTTACTTGGCAGGTGAAAGGTGTCAAGGTATTGGTTCTATTTCTAAACGTAATATGATGTCTTTACAACCTACTCTAATTGTTGAGATCTTTGATGTTTGAGGATTTGATTTTATGGATCCTTTTTCAGCCTCTTTTGGTTATCATTATATTTTGGTAGCAGTTGATTATGTGTGAAAATGGGTGGAAGCTATAGCTACAAGAACAAAAGTTCATAAAGTAGTTGTTCAATTTTTTAAGGAACATATTTTTTGTAGATTTGGCACGCCTAGAGCTATTATTAGTGATGGAGGAAGTTATTTTTGTAACCGTTCTTTTGAAGCACCTCTTAGGAAATATTCTATAACTCATAAAGTGGCTACTCCTTATCACCCTCAAACAAGTGGTCAAGTAGGAGTGTCTAACCGAGAGATTACATTTATTCTTGAGAAATTTTTTAGACCTGATAGGAAGGATTGGTTTCAAAGATTGAATGATGCACTTTGGGCTTATCACACAGCCTATAAGACTCCTATTGGAATGTCCCCTTTTAGACTTCTTTTTGGAAATCTTGTCACTTGCTAGTAGAGTTAGAACATACACCTTATTGGGCTATTAAAGCTTTTAATTTTGATTTGAAGCAAGCTGGCTCTAACAAGAAGTTGCAGTTAAATAAGTGAGGCATATGAGAATGCTAAGATTTATAAAGCTAAGAATAAAGCTTTTCATTATAAGATGATTTCTCGTAAATCATTTTAATCTAACTAAAAAGTTTGGCTTCTTAATTCTAAATTAGGCCTCTTTCCTAATAAGTTGAGATCTCGATAAGATAGGTCTTTAATGCAAAACAAATTTTTTCTTCAGGTGCTATTTAGATTGAAGATCATAAAGACGACTGAGCCTTGAATATTAATAGACAATGATTGAAGCATGTTATGACCAATAAGATTTTGATGAGGCTTCAATACAGAAAAAGGTAAGCTTAATTTGTTGCTTAGACTCTATACCTATTCTCTCAACATGATCTAATTCTTCGTAACATATATAGGGTTTATGGATTCAATTTGCACACAATTTGAAAAGTGACTCTTTCATTAATTGATCGATCTACAAATTGAATACAATGGCAGGTTTAATTAATGATGCTATGTACAATAATCGACTCAGTATGGTGGATGATTGCCAAAGAATTCAGTTTTCCTAACTTATGAACAAGGTTTTTCTTTTAAGTGATCAAGAATTAAGCTACACTTCCACCCTATTTTCTTTTCTTGAGTGGAAAAATACCCAAAATGCTACTTCTTCATGCAATTGCAAGAAATGCATGCACCGGCTAGCTAGCTTTTCAGAATGGGGCATATATATCATGATGATCATCATATGTATTTTTGCTGTTTTCTTCCATTCCCCTTGGTAGTTATTAACTTGGTCGTCGGCACCCCTAGCTAGCCAGCCTTCAGATTGGATATTAGTAATTTTCTTTATCTCTCTCTCCAATTTCTTTTCCTTGGTCTTCTTTGTACACCCATATATCACTCCTTTAAGAGGATTGCATCACAGAGCATGCAACTGCCAACGCCCAATGCCTCAATTTTGTTTTTACTTGTTCAGGATCATCACCTGCTTGCAATCAACATGATCATGTCAACAACTTTTACATTCATCCTTGGATGATAAATATTCCAAATTCAAATCCAATGCACATTTTTTATAGAGAAATTAGCTAGATATTTATAATGAACTATTTAGAATCTTGCTAGTATAACAAATAATACCTAGCTTGGTAGTTTTCGGTACATTTTAGACATGCGCCATACTCGTGACCCCTTTATTAAAATCATTTTTCTGGTAAATTGTAAAAAATGAAAAATTTTTAAGCAATGTGTACTAGAAGATGATGGAGATATGTATTTTTTAAATGTAATCTTTTAGTTTTTTTATTGTGTAGCTATGGAATAATAAATTGTTCATATGAATAGGCATGCCTATAGTATATTAAAACCACCGCGTTGGGTGTAATTGGTTATATCTACAAGTTTGTAAATAGTTTGTTATATAAAAGTTCAAAACAATATTTTTGGTTATGAATAGAAAAACGACAATAATTTATGGGTATATATAGCTAATTTTATTTTTTATATTTATTTTTTATTTCATTCTGACAATTCTATTTTTACTATGAAAAAAGTAATTGAACAATAAGATGACAAGTGAGGTCCATTATGTAGAACACAGAAAAGCAATGTCTTGTTTTGGATTATAAGATTCAGCCTAAAAAATTCTCCTACAAATAATGAATTTTTACTTCTACCTTTCCGTAAAAACAGAATTCAATTCCCCCTTAATCAGTCATTGATGGAAAAATATACAAGTTATCCATATTGTGATGGACATTTTTTTCTACATAAAAGAAGGCCACATAAATTTCTGTATTCTCTAATAGGGTGATATTTTTTGTTTTCCGGAAACAAAAAAAAGAGTGAATATTAATCTTTGTTATCTAGGTAATTGATCGATATTGAAAATTTAATTCAAGTTTTCCTTTTCCTTTGGTAATCAACCTCTTTTTTTTAATCTTAGAAATTTGAAAAATTACCTTACTTCTCAAACAATTTGACGAATATACCAAAATTATCAACGATTTTATGATAAAAGAAGCAGAAAAGTGAAATGAAAAAGAACCTGGTGCCAATATTTTCCACGAATCGGAATCACTCCTTGGACTTCCAAATGAAGACGATCTTTCACCTAAGGATTTTACCGAACTACCAATAGAAGATGAAGATGAGGATGATGATGATCCTCCAATTGAACCCGATGACGCATTGCTTCCAGGAGTATTTGGGGATAGTACAGGACTTGTTGAAAACTGTCTATTCACGGCAAAATAAAGGTCTAATGCCGGCAATGTGTTACATAGCTTTTGCCCTTGTTCTTCATTAAATCCAAACCCAAGTTCTATGCTCCCTTTTAATTCATTAAGATCTTCATCAGTCAAATACTCGGTATCAATATTATTATTGTTATTATTAATTTTTTCTTTCTTCTTTTCTTGTAGGAGCATTTGTCGTCGACGCTTTTCCCATGCAATGTCACGTGGAGTTTCGCACATAGAAAGTTGTTTCGATAGCCTTTTCCCTCTCGGATTCCTCCAAAATGGCGGTGCACGTTCTATGAGTTGTAACTCCTCCGGTTCTGATTCGCTCGACGACGATGGTCGTGGCGGCGGTGGCAGTAGCGGTAGCCTTGGCGGTGATGACATCATTGTTATTTTATTCTCTGATGAATCTCCCATAACACTTAATAATTTCTGGCTTAATGAAACAAATTGGCTCTCTATACACATTCAACAATAATAATGACAACAATAACAATGGGTGAATGTGTATTGACAGATTAGCGTCTGAGTTTAGGCGGCCGTGGCGGTGCAATGAATGTCCGCCGCGGCGAGCCAATTAATATTAAGCTAAGGGGATGCAAAATGGGGTGGAGTTTTGAAAAGAGAATAATATACTAAAAATGTGTTCCAAAGGGAATGGATTTTCCTTTAATGATATTCTCAGGGAAAAACACCAGCCTGCCAGAGCTCATTTTGCTCCTAAATTTGGAAGGCTTTAATGAGTACAAAATTTAGGGACATCCAATGTTTTCGGTTAACTCTTGTTTTTCCTTCACCATTCATTTCTAATGCTCACGTAACAAACTCCCATGTCAAATATAGCAAATGATACATAATTTAATCTTCTTGTTCTATTTTATCTTCTTCTTTGCCTTAAAAAAAACTTGTAATTAGATACATTTAATTATTAATTAACTAGTATTTTTTTCTTAATGGAATTAACTTCTACCTTCGGTCAAAAATGTAAATACTTTTACTATAATTGAGGATAGTAAAATATATAAGTACTTTTACATTTCTCTATGAAATTTTAATGCTTTTTTTCCCCTCATTTATTATCTTAATTAGTGTTGAACTCTTGAGAAGAGGTGAGGAAAAAGAATAAAGGTAACTTAGGTATTTGAGATTTAAAAACATTTTGATTTAAAAAATATTAATATGTGTATATAAATTCAAAAAAATTTATATTTCTAAACGAGGTGTAATTTTTATGAAGATTATAAAGAGTTTTTGCATAAACGAATCATGATAAACTGCTAGACAGCTCCGAGCTCAAAGATACTTAACGGCTAACCCAAAATCATCCTTAGATCCTTAAATACTTTATCCAATTTACCCGAAGCTTCCTTAAAATTTCTAATATTTTCTTGGCATAGAGCAAGACATTCTTTAGTTAAATTTGTTCACCAATGCATCCATGCACATGTTTGCTTCCTTGAAGATGCGAGAAATCCTAACACCAAGTAACTGGTGCAATAGATGCCTGCAATCATCAATAAGATTCGCGAAAGGACGGTCAATAGAAATACAAGAATTAATCATCTTTAATACTACTTTGGTGTCCAATTCAAAATGTAACAGAAAAATATTTGACTAGATAGTTAAAGAAAGTCCATCGCTAAGAGCCCAAAGTTTTGTTGCCACATTAGTCGTAATGCCCGGGTTTCAAGAGTATCCCATAATCCAGCCACTTTTATGGTTAATTAGACCTCCTGCTCCCGCCAACCTAGGATTATTTAAACCAGATACATCACAATTAAGTTTCAACCTTTATAATTGTGGAGGCAACCAACCAATTTGCAGTTTCAAGATAACTTTCCTGTCTCCCGGGACTGACCTAATAGATAGGAATTCTACTACCCTTCTAACACTATCATCTTCTGGGGCTTTGGGTTGGTTTCTATCCTGGTAAACAGCTCTGTTCCTAATATCCCACAAACTTCAGCATGTATCAGGGAAGAGAATTCTCCATGGAATTTGACCTTGATAGAACTTGTTAGGCTTTTTACTATATTATTGGCCAATTTTTTTATCTCTGTGTGGCTGTAACACACAATCTGTATACGTTATCTTAAATGATAATGCATATAGCATGTATCTTATTGCTAATCAGTAATTAAATATCGTGATTATGCAATATTAATGATGTGGCTATTAATGTGGCAACACGATAGTTGAGGTAGTAATAATGCACATGATGTATAGGTTATATTTACTAATAAGGCACATACTGTGTGCGTTATCAGTATTCAGAATATTAAATCTTCTAAATCCTCATTGTCGTCTTCTTCTTCCTTCAAAATATTTCAACGTTGTATTCATCTTCCTGCTTCTCCGTTGCTGCCTCTTGCTTCCTTCCCTTATTCTCTTCCTCTTCTCCTTGCTTCCTTCTCTTCTTCTCTTCCTCTTCTTCTCCTTCTCTTCTTCTCCTTGCTCCCTATATACTTGAAGTAGCCATGGAGTTCGAAGAACAATAAAAAGAGCACAAGAATGGAAGAGGAAGCTCCAATATTCCACCAAAGAACAACATTTGATCCCAATTTATTCCGACCTTCAACTCATATGGTACATCTCTTATTGTTAAGTTTCACCTTTTAATTACTTTTAATCTGTTTGCACTCTGTGTTGATTTCTATTGTCTATATGAAAATTGTTGATTGTTGTGATTGTGATTATTCTTGATAAATTTTATTTGGGTTATTTCTCAATTTCTTGTAATTTGTTTTTCTAGAGGTGGGCTTTAGAGCTATTGTCACGGCTTTGTTATTCTTGAGAGATTTGTGCATATTTGACCATTTTATTAGACTAGTTGTGTTTTTCTGTTGGAAAGATGGATAAGAAACCCGTATTGTGGTATCGGCCGTACCTACCTATCTATGAGACATTCAAGATCGAAAGCAATTGATGATCGCTTACGATGACGTGACACGTAATCTACACCATACCATTCAAAAATTTATTTATAAGAAGATCTAAACTTCCAACGCCTGAAGAAGGAAACGACTATTCCCTCCCGAGTAGGTCAAGCAAAAGAATCACTCCATACACTCGTTTTTTTAAGAAGAAGCAAGACTCTCAGGGGAAAGTCATCTCTTTTTTAAGAAGAAGCAAGACTCCCGGCCAGTATCAACAAGCCAGGACGGCAAGGATTTATGGCTATTTATTACGTATCTTTCCTTTCTTTTATGGAAGCTGTCTTCGTTTATGCCTTCTATCTTCTAAAGCCATTTGGCTTCTTAAGTTAAGAGGTCATGCTTGGTCTCATTCCAGTACCAGTAGCTATCCAAGGTGCGGAGCGGTTCTTTATGCCCTAAACCCAGGAACTAATTGACCTAAGGGTATGTGTGGGACTTTCGGAAGGGGGAATCAAATAGTTTAGATATCCCACGCACAGAAGAAAAAGGGAAAGGACAAGATTTTTTTCTGTCTAGATCCACTATGATAATGAGAAAGGTTTCTGCATATCCGCCCAAATCTATCCAGAATATCAGAATCTGATAAATCAGTCCGAACCAGCTTACTAATAGGATGTCCTAATAGGTTACAAAATTTCGCTTTAGCCAATGATCTAATCAGAGGAAGAATTGGAACAAGGGTATCGAATTGCTTAATAACATTATTGATTAGAAATGCATTTTCTAGCATTTGACCCCGTACCATTGAAGGGTTTAGTCGCACATTTGCAAGATAACCCATAATGTGATTTGATGAAATGGGTTTTTAATAATTTTGCTTACAATTTTTCTATTAAGATGAAATGGGTTCTATAATTTATTTTGTGTTTCTCCTTAACCATAATTGTTTATTTTATGTGAACATTTGTGAACATTTATATTGTTCTGTTAATTTCACATAAATGTATATTCCAAGAAAAATTTTTTGTTTCAATTTTTTTGTTAGAAAAAAAAAAGAATATAACCTTCTCTAAAACTGCGTATCTTAAACCCAGAAATCCTAATCTCAAAAACTCTAAATTGTAAACTTGATAAAGTGTGTAACTAAATGAAAAGTATTACCCAAATCAAGAGCTTATGAGACAATAATTAGTTATAAGAGATTAAAAATTATACACATTTTCCTCTAAAATTTAATGTTCATTCTTATATTTTAATGTAGAAAAATGACTATTATAGTAAAATTACTTTAGGGTGCGTAATGTAAAAAACATTAGGTGTGTAATGATAAAAATTAAACCCTAAGCCCTAACCTTGAAGCCCTAAACCCTAAAACCCTAACCTTGAAACCTAAAACCATAAACCTTAAAATCCCTAAACCATAAACCTTAGAAAGTGTGTAATACTACATCTTAATCGTAAAACCTTAAACCTTTAACACCCTAAACCTTTAAATTGATGAAGTGTGTAATGATTGAAAATATTTCACTTTAAATTCTAAACCCGTAAAGATTTAAATTTAGAAAGTGTATAATACAATACCTTAATCCTAAAACCTTACAATGCAATGTAAATGGAGGAAGTCCCAACATATGTGCATCTGGGTCTCATAAATCCTGATATATTAATGAGGTAAAATGAGCATAGATCTTGCTTAATATGGAGTAGGGATAATGAGACACGTATTACTGATCTTCAATGCCGATGTTTTGGTCGTAACTGTTCAGGCATATAGTACGGCTCCCTATAAATTGACTGATATTATTGATAGGAGGGAGATAAGGGGAGTTTTTAGATATGGTTACATAGGTCTTGACCATTCACTTATTACTGTGTTAGTTGAGAAATGGAGGATGATCGGGATTTTTATAATAAAATATTAAACCCAATACTTGCAAGTGCACAAGATCAATGTAATACAGAAGTATTAGGGTATCGAGCCACCGAGAAAGGCTTAACTACTTAAATTATTATCTTCATAAATTAATTTTATAAAAAAAAAGAATCAAATTTTGTTATCTAAGAATTATTCCTAAAGTAAAATAAAACTAATGAATAACGTAAATAAACTAAAACTAACGAGAGATTAACCAAAGAAGATGATTTAGAACCTTGAATCCACCACTAAACTATATAACAATCATTTAATTTTATTTAGGAGAAAAGATTAAACATTTATGTGGTGATCTAGGCTACAAGCTTCCATTCACTAGAGAAATATATTGTGCTTAAATGCATGATATAATCCATCTAACCATTAGCATGATTTATTCATTCTTATGACATAAATCATTTAAAATTAGCATGAACTATTCAATTCTAAAACCCACAATATGCTTGCAAAAATCACATATCTCTCATACTCAAGACTACATGAATTAAACATGGATAAAAATATCAATTAACCCAAATAATTATTCTACAAGAACAATCACAAATAATTAATTGTATCAAACCAAGAACATCCCAAAATATGCAATCACATAAATAAAATAATGAATCTTCCAAAATAAAATAAATCAAAGTCACATGGCTAGGGTTTCATCAAAATTCTAAAAATAAATTTAGTTCGTAGCTAAAGGAAAAGAAGAAACTGATTTATTAGAGTAAATTATAGCCCTTTTCTTCACTTGCAGCTTTTCTGCTATTCTAATTTTTCTGCTACTACCCCACAGCTGCCGAATTTTGCTTCCAAGCACAACGGTTGCTGTTGTCCGAGTGTTGCTGCCCAGCTACATTGTAAATTATCTGCTCAAATTCTGCTTCAAATTTGGTTGTAGCTGCTGATTCAACTACTGATTTCTGTGTAGCTGCTTGTTTTTCCAACGGTTGCTGCTGATTCCCTGCTGCTGTCACCGTATTTTTCTTCTAGAACTGCTCGTTCTGCTACTTCCGATTCCAGCTGCTTTTATTTTCTTCCAGCTACAGCTCTCTCCCTCAACTCTCTTTTTCTGTTTTTTTTTCTTCTTCGGTTTTCTCTCTCCGCCCTCGCTCTCTCGGTTCTCTCCCTCTCTATATATTTTTTTCTTTTTCTTGCCGCAATTCTATTCTGCTGCTTTTGCAGCTCTTTTCAATTATTCCCGTGGCTCCCTCATAGCTGCTTCAGCAGCTCCTTTTTTAAGGAGCTGAACTCTTTCTTTTTCTATTCCAATTGGAATTCTTTCTTTGCGTTCCTTCTCCTCTTCCTATTATAATTCTCTTTCCTCTTTTTATTTTAATTCTTTTTTTTCTCTTTTGTGGCAGCTCAATTCCAATCTTGGGCTTGCTTGTGGGCTGCCCTTCTTGACCGTGGGCCTTTTTTTTTTTTTATTTGTGGGCTGCGTTATTTAATGGGCTTCTTTTTCTTTATCACCCAGATAAAATAAATTAAATATAATAATTATGTTTAGTAAATAAGTAAAATATTTTTAAGGGCTGATAATAAAAACTTAAGGTGTTTATTTGTACCAAAAATGGACTTTATCAACTCCCACACACCTAAGTTTTGCTAGGTCTCAAGCAAAATAAAAGAATAAAAAGAAAAACTAACTAGCCACTTTCGTAGGACTCACGATTGCACTTAGCATGTGTAACAAGCCCTTTAAACCCCTAAGTTACCCCTAGTGGACGAGTATGGTCTCGTAAGGGTTTGTAGACGACGTACCCACAAAGTCAAATAAACATCAAACTTCAGAAAAGATAGAGAATAACTCTAATTAAGTACCATTCATCAATGTCTCAAACTTATCAAGACAAGTGCTCTTCCTCTTATTTTCAAACTCAATTTAATAAATAAACATTCAATTATCTTCCATAACTAATGCAAGACTTGTGTAAGGTGTGTTCGTGGTCATCAGAGAGTATAAAAATAAATTCTAAACAAGATTTCCAAATTACACATAGAAGACAAATCTCAACAAGAGTTCATTCCATAGGCTCACTCTTTATACCTTCTCTCCACTAATCAAGGATTCTCAACTTAACTCAGATCAGTAGGACTTTAAAGCTCATAATGTAAGGTTAGGCTGTTGGTTATCAAACGAATGTAAGGAATTCAAAATCAAAGAAAAGAGAGCTTACAAAGAAGATGGATACTTTAAAATTTCGACAAACTTTCTAACTTTGTTTTAACTCCCCTTTTTTTTTAGTAATACATTCACCAACTACCATCTTCTTTCTTTTCTCAAAATTTCATCATTTAAGGCCACTTTTTTTTTTTTTTACATTCACAAATTTGGACCTCTTGAATTTTTTTCTTTGCACCTCATGACTTGTAAAAATCATGTATCAATTTTTCTTTCTTTTTCTTTCTTTTTTCAATACATTTATTATTTTTTTCAGTACAACAAGTCATATATATTTTCTTCTCTCCTTTTTCACATAACTTATTCTATTTCCATAGCACCCACGAAACAATAATCCATCATGGAAGCACAAGTTAGGAGTTTGTATTAAGCTCTCTACAAGATTAAGGGTTAATATTTAAGTAGTTTAAAGAAAGAAATAACATTTAAGGCTCAAAAGAGAACTAAGGTAAAAATCATGAAATTTGGTTAGCTTGAAAGTCACAAATGATTCAAAGAAGGCCTATGACCGTCGTCTCTGAGTCAAATCAGGAAAACCTTTCTATTTCGTCTTAAGAGGTACTCAAGTAAGTTTTAGAATGTACGGAAGAGATTCATCAACTTTATGTAACTCAAAAATAATGTGAAGGATTTAGTAAACACTAACAATAACCCATGTGCTCAAGTGTTAGTCATGCAAGAGTTATAATAGATACAGAACATAAATCCATCACCCAAATTAAAAACAAGAGAATAATACTTTTCTCAACTTATTCAAGACATTTTTAAAGGAACTCAAAAAGAATCATTCTTCTAGTGAAATCATATTTTTGGTTTTTTTCCTCAAAATAATGTAAAAATAATAAAATAAAAAAATCAGCAAAAATTAAAAAAATTGAGAAAAACGAAGAAAATAATAATAAATAATAAAAATAATTGACACCAGAATAAAAGCCCAGAATAAAAGCATCTTCTCCCCCACACCTAAACCCTATATTATCCACAATGTGATAGAAGAGTACCAAGAGTAGAGAAGAGACAAAGAAAAGAATAATACAACCTGGTAGAGACGGCAATATTAATGCATGTCTGCAAGAGTGTTAAACAATCTCTATAATCTCCATGATAATGATAAGTTGTTTTATTACCCTACAAAACAAACATTTCATACCCTTCTACCAATCAAGTGGAATAAAATAAATAAATAAAAATAAAAATTAAATAAATAAATAAAATCAAATTTGGGTTGCCTCCCAAAAGCGTTAATTTTAAAGTCTTCAGCCAAACTTCCTAATTCTTTTGCATTCATCCAGGATCTATTTCTCTCATATTAAGCTCATGATTCACAATCCAAGAAGAATTTTTTAATGGAGTAATGCAAGCAATATTAGAATTAACATCCTCAGTGCAAATTAGGTTTTTTTTCTCAAAAGAAGTATAATCTTTTGAACACATTAGAGGTAGAGTTTCTTCAATTAATTCATCATTTACATCTACCAAATAGCAATCAGATTATCTTCTATAGAAGGTTGCGAAGAAGTTTTAAAGATATGTAATCTAACCCTCATATTCATCAAAAAGACATCCATGACCCCAGTTCTACAATTAATAGTGGCATCAGCAGTAGCCAAGAAAGGACGGCCTAGAATAATGGGGATATGATTCTGAGAAGATCTACCAGGTTCCTTATCTAGGACAACAAAGTCTACAGGGATGACACCTTTATCAATTTGAACGAGAACATCATCTATCCTCCCCTTAGGTACCTTGACAAACCTATCAGCTAATTGTAAGGTCATATCAGCTGGTTGTAATTCCCCCAATTTTAACTCTTCATGAACAGAATATGGAAGCAAATTAATACTAGAACCCAAATCTAGGAGCGCCCTATCTGTTTTATGATTACCAATAAAATATGAGATAGTAGGGACACCAGGATCTTTATATTTATGTGGAGTGTTATATTGTAGAACGGAGCTCACCTGTTCAGTTAGGAAGATTTTATTAGAAACATTGCTTTTAGATTTTCTTTTAAAAGTACACATGTTTTTAAGAAATGTTGCATATGATGAAGCTTGCTTAATAACCTCTAAAAGTGGAAGATTAATTTTAACTTGTTTGAGAGTTTCTAAAATATCTTCCCTTTTATTATCCTTTCTAAGATGTGGGGGTGGCAATAAAGCTTGTGGATAAGGAACCTTTGGTTTATATGAAGCCGTAGGAGATGATTCTAGAGTCTTAGAATTAGAGGAAGAAACTAGTTCCTTCTCTATCTTCCTTTCAATTTTAGCCCCATTATCAATTCCCTCAGTTTCATTATCATTTAACTCACTATCTTTAATAGGTTCCCCTACTTTATTATCTACCAACTTCCCATTTCTAAGAGTAATTATAGCTTTAACTTGCTCATAATAATTAGTTCTAGGATTCTCTATCGGATCACTAGGAAGCTTGCCCTAATCTCCTCTACTTATTGCATTAGCTAGTTGCCCTATTTGAATTTCTAACTTTGCAATAGATTGAGTATGTGAATCTGGAATTTGTGTCATAGATTCTAAACCTTTCAAAGCATATGAGACTTTTTCTTCAAACATAGAGTTTCCACTTTGAGAAGGGTGAGGGGGTACATACCTTTGAGATTAAAAACCAGGGGGAGCAGTCATGCTAGATTATTTATTTTGTTGATATTGTTGCTGGCCCAATTGACTTTCTCCTCCTTATTGCCTCCAGGAGAATTTCTCCAGCTTGGATTGTATGTATTTGAATATGGGTCGTTCTGTCTGTGAAATCCTTGGGCTAAATTGACTTGTTCCTGCACATATTCTGGAAATAGTGAAGCACTAGGACAGTCATAGATAACATGAGAAGGACTAGAGCAAATTGCACAAACACCTTGCACATTAGGAGAATTAGTAGACAATGTATTCAAAGCTAGCAATTGATCAAACTTTTTAGATAAGGCATCAACTTTCAAAGAAAGATCAACATTTTGAAAAACTTCATACATTCCTACTCTATTTCCTATTTGTCTTGATGTGCCTATACGTGAGGAGGTGGCGTGTTGCTGTGAATTATCACTCAAATTTTCAAATAAATCCCACGCCTCATCTGCAGTTTTATGAAGAAAGGTACCACCACAAGAGGAATCAACCATTTGGCGATTTCTCTCGTCTAATCCTGAATAAAAACTTTGTATTTGCTGCCATTTAGGGACTTCATGGTGAGGGCAACTATGAAGAAGTTCTTTAAATCTCTCCCAACTCTCATGAAATTTTATTCGTTATTTTGTCGGGAAAAAGTGTGATTTCTCTCCTTAACCTTGTAAGTTTACCCATAGGAAAATATTTTTTTTAGAAATTCCCTAGACATCTCAGCCCAAGTACCTATTCTCTCATGTGTGTGCAACCAATGTTTAGCCTTATCCTTCAGAAAAAAGGAAAAAGGCATAATCTAATAGCATCATCACTTACATTAGGCAGTTTAAAAGTAGAGCAAATTTCTAAAAACTCATCAATATGCTTATAAGGATTTTCAAAATCAAGCCCATAAAAAGATGGTAACATTTGAATAGTAGAAGCTTTAATTTCAGAGTGATTAGCCTCAATTTCAGGTAGTTTATTGCCTATTGATGAGTTATAAGTATTGGGAGTAAAATACTCCCTTAGTGCTCGTGGATGTTCATCCATTTTAATGTCACAAGTGTTAGTGATTTTTCCTTGTGCTCTAAGTGCTTTAAGTGTAGGCTCTATCTTAGGATCAAATTCTTTTAAATCAACAGAGAGTGAACGACGCCCATGCATTAACAATCAAATAAAAGAAAGAAAATAAAATTACTACAAATAATAACGAAGAATAAAAAATATATATAATACTAAAGAAATGAAGACTACTAAGAGAACAAACAAACTTTTTTTTCTTTTTTTTTTTTAGAAAAAAATCAAAATATATAAAATAAAAATATTAACAAATTTAGGAGATAATGACACAAGCAATTAATTCAACATTTCTCCGGGAACAACACTAAAAACTTGATCCGGATTTTTATAATAAAGTTTTAAACCCAATACTTGCAAGTGCACAAGATCAATGTAATACAGAAGTATTAGGGTATCGAACCACAAAGAAAGGCTTAACTACCTAAATTATTATCTTCCTAAATTAATTTTATATAAAGAAGAATCAAATTTTGTTATCTAAGAATTATTCCTAAACTAAAATAAAACTAATGAATAACGTAAATAAACTAAAACTAACGGGAGATTAACCAAAGAAGATGATTTAGAACATTGAATCCACCACTAACCTATATAACAATGATTTAATTTTATTTAGAAGAAAAGATTAAACATTCATGTGGTGATCTAGGCTACAAGCTTCGATTCACTAGAGAAATATATTGTTCTTAAATTCATGACATAATCCATCTAAACATTAGCATGACTTATTCATTCTTATGACATAAATCATCTAAAATTAGCATGAACTATTCAATTCTAAAACCCACAATATACTTGCAAAAATTACATATCTCTCATACTCAAGACTACATGAATTAAGCATGGATGAAAATATCAATTAACCCAAATAATTATTCTACAAGAACAATCACAAAGAATTAATTGCATCGAACCAAAAACATCCCAAGATATGAAATCACATAAATAAAATAAATCAAAGTCACATGGCTAGGGTTTCATCAAGATTTTAAAAATAAATTTAGTTCGTAGCTAAAGGAAAAGAAGAAACTGATTTATTAGAGTAAATTATAGCCCTTTTCTTCACTTGGAGCTTTTCTGCTATTCAAATTTGTTTGCTACTACCCCACAATTGCCGAATTTTGCTTCCAAGAGAAACAGCTGCTGCTGTCCGAGTGTTGCTACCCAGCTACGTTGTAAATTATTTGCTCAAATTCTGCTTCAAATTTCGTTGCAGCTGCTGATTCAGCGATTGATTTCTGCGCAGCTGCTTGTTCTTCCAACAGTTGCTGCTGATTCCCTGCTGCTGTCGCTATATTTTTCTTCTATAGCTGCTCGTTCATCTGCTTCCAAGTCCAGCTGCTTTTATTTTCTTCCAGCTGCAGCTCTCTCCCTCAACTCTCTTTTTTTGTTTTTTTCTTTTTTCTGTTTTCTCTTTCCGCCCTCGCTCTCTCGGTTCTCTCCCTCTATATATATTTTTTTCTTTTTCTTGCCACAATTCTATTATGCTGCTTTTGCAGCTCTTTTCAATGATTCCCGCGGCTCCCTCATAGCTGCTTCGGTAGCTCCTTTTTAAAGGAGCTAAACTCTTTCTTTTTCTATTTCAATTGGAATTCTTTCTTTGCTTTCCTTCTCCTCTTCCTATTATAATTCCCTTTCTTCTTTTTATTTTAATTCTTTTTTTTTCTCTTTTGTAGCAGCTTAATTCCAATCTTGGGCTTGCTTGTGGGCTGCCTTCTTGACCTTGGACCTTTTTCCTTTTATTTGTAGGCTGCGTCATTTAATGGACTTTTTTTCCTTTATCACCAAGATAAAATAAATTAAATATAATAATTATGTTTAGTAAATAAATAAAATATTTTTTAAAGGCTAATAATTAAAACATAAGGTGTTTATTTGTACCAAAAAAGGACTTTATCAGAGGCTTGAGACACATATTCCACATGACATGTGGTGAGGTGACAGTCACTTTACAAGATGTACATGTCTTATAGGGATGACAGATAGAGTGATTTCCTATTACTGGTCATAGCTGGAGTGTACATTATAAGCAGTATTGAATAGATATGATTGAGAGGCTTATTGGTATTCAATTGTCGCCACTCACTTTTCCGGATATAAGGTAAAGAAAGAACCTTTAGAGGCTTGGATGTTGAGAGAGTTCACTGGATCAAAGACCGATGATGAGCTTGCCTGGGGTTTTATTTTCTTATTTCTTGGAGGTCATTTGCTCCCTGATATGTCAGGCAGCTTGATTCATGTACAATACATTAGTCTATTAGAGGATTTGCCATACACAATTACAGTTGGGGGAGTTGTGTATTAGGGATTTTGTATAGATGCCTATGCAAGGTAGCTTTAGGGGGTATACAACAGATAGGGGAGCCCTTGTGCTACTTCAAATTTGGGCTTGGTCGCGTATTTATATATTGTGTTCTCAATTAGATAGGGACGTATAATAAGATCTTCGTGCTCCACTTGGTGCTATGTGGTGCACATCATTTGATCTCAGCCACCTTCTTATGCATGTCCTACTTGTAGAGATCAGTTGGATTTCATGCTATCCAACCAGGTATGACTTTAAATTATACTGTTATTTTTAATATATTTTAAATGTGATTATTATTTAAATATTTAAATTTGTTGCACAGTTTGTCTGGCTACCGCATCCTGAGCATGGTTTAGTACCGTCTGACTTGTGACGGGCAGAGCTGCCACTGATATATTACGAGATAGTGGAGCATCACCACCCAGGCCACGTGATGAGATATTTTGGGCAAGATCAGCCTATGCCTCCTGTCTATGATACTATTCTAGATCTGTATCAAATACAACTCAGAGAAAATGATACATATATTAGTTGACAGAGCATGCTACTCATGTGAAAGTTTGGTATGAGTAGAGACAGCATATTAGAGATGGCTTTCTTTTACCCATGGAGCAGCTATCATCACCCCGAGATGATTACATTAGATGGTACCGGGATATCACACAAGTCTATATCGGCAATCCAGCACGCATGATACTCAGACATATGGATATCAACCAGCTGGGGTCAACAGGCGGATGATGGTAATTAAATATTTATTTATATCTTTTTATTTATATTATCTCTTTATAATTTTTTCCTAATTTTTTAGACATCCATGCTGCAGGAGGTAGATAACATGACTAAAGGAGTGTTGGAGGGACCACCATGATCTCCGATGAGGTATACTAGTGTTATGAGGAAAGTCCAGACTATCATTTGTCAGTGCATGGTTTCTATTAGTGGTACACTAGATTACAATTCATCTTATCATGATATTCAGCAGACATTTGCGGTACAGCCATCATGTCGTCTTCCTCAGGAACCTGTACTTGAGCGTGGTTCTCGTGGACTGAAGAGGGGTTAGCATAGATTACCCCGTGGAGGACGTACTCTAGCCCCTCCACATCTAGGCTTTAGATTTGATCATGGAGGACGGAGGGGAGGAGGATCTAGCAAATGGGAACGGGCAAATCCCAGATCATATGTTCCATATGACCCATTTGACAGTCCAGGTGGAGATGCTCCGACATTTACTTTGGTTTTGAGGCCAGATGCTCTGTCACGTCCGAGTGGAGCAAGCACATCATATGTTCCACATGACCCCTTCGACAGTCCAATACGTCATATGTTCAACCACCTCCAAGTGTAGGAGGCAAGTCTAATGCACCTCACCTCCGAGTGTAGTAGAGTTGTCATTTGATGTACCTCCATTTGAGTGCAGCAAGTTTATCTGTGCCTCATGTGCCTATATCCAGACTATCTTCTTCTGATTTAGAGGAACATGGTGATAAGCCAGTGGATGACGTTACACCAACACAGCGACTTCGCTTTGGACCACGTGTTAGGAGTAAGACGACTAGATTTACTCCATCTGATTATTGTTAGGGTTTAGGGTTAGAATATTATTTACGCTGCTTTGTTATGTTCTTATATACTATTTCTTTATATTATTTCCCATCATGTCATCCAGTAACCCTATGTGACGCAAGCTTCACTTGAAGATCAAATACTCCCAAGATGCGACTTCCTTCTTGAGGCTTTGCTTGATGGTTTTTGCTTGAAGAAAAGAAGAATACCAACACACAAATGCAGGAATTTAACAAAGAATAAAACAAATAAACCTTCTTATTTTAAGGATAGGATCAACAAGGCTTAAATAAACCTCACCTATCCTCTACACTCTAAGAAATGCCCAAGACCCAAGCAATACCAACTAAATAGTTGGCACCTCAAGGGATTGATGGGATTTCGAATTAGACTTGAATTCTTGAATTGGAGGATTCAAGAAGTTTCTTGTCATGAAATTATACAATAGCAATGCTTAATTTACAAGGAAGAAGAAGAAATCTTCAAAATCCTAGTTTCTTTCTTAGAAAATTTTCATTGAATGTGTGTTGGGCAAATGGCTGCCCAAATAGGAGTATTTATATGGGTCTTACAATTAATTGTCAACCCTAGGTATTGAATTTAGGAGGAGTTTAAAAGACACTTAGAATACTTAAATATAAGTCAAACAAGTTTACAACCCAAATTCCTTCCACAGTAGGCCACACATCATTACCCCTTTTGCAAACCCGAGACCTATCGACGACGGTAGATGAGAGACCTACCATCCATGGTAGGTCGGTTTCTCTTCAGTCCCTTGCAACCCAAAGCCTACTGGCAACAGTAGGGTGCACAAATGGCTCCCCCTTTGGTTTTTAAAGCTTCCAACCTTCCAAAGTTTTCTTCCTTAAATTCCACTTGCACAATAGACCATAGGATGATTTTGGACCTTTTGAAGTCCTCTTCTTGATCTCCCTATCACTTGCCAAGCCAAGTCTTGAATCATTTTTTTTAAATCCGGCTATCTCTTCTTGATGCTCCTCTTCCATTCTTCTAGCCATGGCTCTTGTGACTGGACCTTACAATAGCTGTATGGTTCCTTGCGCTTCCCGGGTCATACCATCCACCCCTCTTTTGTAAGGATTTGTCCTTGAATCCGTTCCTTCTAATAACAACAAGAGGCGAGCAACATGAGAAATGGAGGCATTAAAAGGCACAATACTAGGAAAGTTACTCAAGCACTCAAGACTTAGAGGAGAATAAGCAGTTAAAACACTAAGTTTGTCAACCCACATCGTAACGCAATGAGAATGACATAAGTAACATAATTCCTTGAATGGTCTATGATAAGAAAAGGAAGTGTAGGCAAAGAAGATCAAAGCTAAGAAACTCCAAAAGGAAATATTCAAGAGCCACTAAAAAATTTACAAGAATTCTCCAAAAAGAAGCTGATAAAGTCGATTTTTGGTACAAATAAACACCTTAAGTTTTATTTGGTAGTCATATAAGAATATTATTTCTTCACTTGTTATAATTATTATAGCTTTAATTATTTAATTTGTTCCTTTGCAAAATATACAAGAAATTGAAACATGAAACAAGCCCGCAAAAAGAACTGAAACAAGCCCACACAAAAGGAAGAAAAGGGCAGCCACAAGGAAGAAGTGAAAGATGGCCCACAGTGAGATTTTACAAAAGGAAAAGAAGTGGGATGCCGCAAGGAAGAAAAGAAAAAAAGGAAAAATGGGAAAGAGTAACTGCAGAAATTTGGAAACAAAAGCAGCGACCAAAATAGGAAAGAAAGGAAAACCAACATAAAATTGGAAAAGGGGTTGTTGTAAATAAAAAGAGAATAAAATAGGGAAGCAGCTGCTAGAAGAAGGTAGAGCTGCAAGGAGAAAAAAGAAAAAACACAGCAGATGCGCAAGCAGTAGAAGAAAATACACCGGCCGTAGAAACTGAACGCAACAAGCAGAAATCGACAGCTGCAGAGGAGAAAACGGACACAGAAACAACATCAGCAGCAGCGATTATTAATTGGAAGAAAGCCATGATCCACTTCAAGAAATTGGTTCCTTCTTTCCTTTAATTATGAACTAATTTTCTTTTTAGAATCTTGATGAAACCGTAGTCATGTGACTTTGGTTTATTTTATTTTGGGAGATTTATTATATTATTTATGTGATTACATATCTTTGGATGTTTTTTAGTTTGATGCAATTAATTCTTTGTGATTGTTCTTGTATAATAATTGTTTGGGTTAATTGATATTTTTATCCATACTTAATTCTTGTAGTCTTGAGTACGAGAGATATGTCATATTTGCAAGTATATTGTGGGTTTTAGAATTGAATAGTTCATGCTAATTTTAGATGATTTATGTCATAGAATTGAATAAGTCATGCTAATGGTTAGATGGATTATATCATTCATTTAAGCACAATATACTTCTTTAGTGAATGGAAGCTTATAGCCTAGATCATCACAGAAAGGTCTAACCTTTCTCCTAAATAAAATTAAATCATTGTTATATAAGTTAGTGGTGGATTCAAGGTTCTAAATCACTTCTTTGGTTAATCTCCCATTAGTTTTATTTTATTCACGTTATTCATTAGTTTTATTTTAGTTTAGGAATAATTCTTAGATAACAAAATTTGATTCTTCTTTTTATAAAATTAATGTAGGAAGATAATAATTTAGGTAGTTAAACCTTTCTCTGTGGTTCGATACCCTTATACTATCATATTACATTGATCTTGTGCGCTTGCAAGTATTGGGTTTAAAGCTTAGTTAAAAAAATCCCAACCAGAAGCACAATTGAAACTATTGAATTCTTGTAAATCAAAGAAAAGGTTAACATCAACATCTTTAAAAGAAAGTTGATAATAAAATATCATTTGTCCTTTTCCCACTCAAATAGTAAATCAAGAAGATCAAGAGTTTGAAATATGTTCTTGAAAAACCTTAGGGGGGGTGAATAAGGTTTTTGGCTAATTATCGAAAATCCTTTGTTAATTAAAAGGTAAACCTCCAATTTTGTTTGAAATAGAATTCTAAAACTCTTTTAATAAAATTCCAAACCAAACAAAATTTTGTGGTTGAAACAAGTAAGTAAGCTTAAAGAAGAACACAAGGAGTTATAGTGGTTCACTCCCTCAAAGAGTTACATCCACTACCTTGAGTCAACACCCAAGGATTTTTCAAATCCACTATAAACACAAAGTTACACCAACTACAAATATGAGGATCACCCTACAAGGGTTTTGCACACAACCTCAATTCACAACACAATGTAAATCAAAGGATTACCCAAGGGGTTTTTCAACACAAACCTTTGATATCAATAAAAGAGAAAGATAGGTTTAAGAACAATGTTACCACTTTTGAGCTTGAGAAATAATGGGTACAACTCAATGAAATGTTCTACAAGCTCCTCCTTTCTTCCTTTTTGATGATGATCAATTATGAAGCTCAAGAAGATTTTTGTTTGGGATTGAAAGTGTTTGCAATAAATGTGCTTTTGAAGCTCTTTAAAGTTTTAAATGTTCTCAATGAATATTTCACCAAACTTGTTTCATTTATGGCTGATTAAAAGTCTATATATACTGTCTCAAAAAAAGTGACCGTTGCACACTGTGTAACGGTAATAATTTTTTACAGTAAATGTGAAAATCGGACGACCGGTTCCTGAAATCGGACGACCGGTTCTTTAAACAGAAAGTTTCGGACTTGTCCAGCTAGAAAACGGACTGCCGATTTTTTTAAGTGTAGAAGAAAATCGGACGACCAGTTCCTAAAATCGGACGACCGGTTCTTGAACAGAAAGATTCGGACTTGTCCATCTAAAAAACGGACTGCGATTTTTTGATTTAGAAAAAATCGGACGATCGGTTCTAAAACCGGAAGACCGAATTTTTGTTTCTTCAGCCAAGTTTCTTTTTAAGACAAAAGCTTTCTTCATTGCTTCAAAAACATGTATTCTTGACAATCATTTTAAAGAGAAGAAAAACCTTCCAAAAGCATCACAACTTCAGTCAAGAATACTTAGATTTTAACAAAAGTTTATATTTGAGAAAATCGTAAAAGGAGCTTCATATATGATCAATAATCAAAGAGTAAGACTAGGGAGTTTTACAAAGGAGTACCTAATTCCATTCTAACATAGACAATGCCTTCAATGTCTCCAATGATTTGATCTTTGAATGGCTTGGTCTCTTCTTGTCCATTTTGCCCTCATCAACAAGATCTTTTGCTTTTAGAGAGTGCAAACTTTGAGACTTCACAGGTGCTTCTTTTGTTCTATGAAAGGTTAGCTAAAATACTCACACAAGCATATGTTAATCATAATCAAAATTATAAGTATTAATGCCCTTAGGGCTAACAGTTCTCTTTAAAAGGATGGTGGTAATATAAACTTAGAAGTGCTTCATGGATTCTTGACAAATGCTTTTGGAAAATTCTAGAAATATATTGAAGAATCCAAGAAGGTTTAACCTAAAGACTCTCAAGATCACAAACATCATTAATTAGGGAGTTCCTTTTGAAAGTCAAAGAATTTGTATTGAAAGGTTTAACATCATTTTGTACTTCATTTGCAACACAAAGTTTCCAAAATATCTCTTCAAATTGCATGTGAAAGTACCAAATTCTTTCTCTTTTCCATTTCAAAGAATCTTCAAAATATTTTCTCAAATGTTTGATAAAAAACTATAAACAATGAAATGCAAGATTAACATTCCTAGTCCACCAATAACTCCTATAAAAATCTTTAGATGTGCCAACTTTATCTCTTGCTAAATCATGTTTCCAAAAGATTTCTTTGAAAAGATGGTAAAATAAGAAGTTTTGAAGCAAATTCTTCCATAAGAGCTTCACGAAACTATTCAACAAAGAACACTCTTGATTTAACATCAAAATTTGAAGGACTTTCAATTCTCTTTTGAAAATCAACTCATCCAAAGACTCTTTGAAGGTTAGAGAGTAAAGTAAAATACTACCCATAAGTTGTCTTTCAAGAAAAGTACATGACGAAGAATACTTAAACATATGGTCAATATTAAGAACTAGCTCACAAGTGAAAAGATTAACCATACAATCCCAACCAACATGACATAGAAGGCATTCAATTCTAAGAAAAATTTTAACTCTTTGAACGAAAACATAAAGTAAAAGAGAAATAGGTTTGAAGAAAACTCATTGTCAAATCTCCATAGCATAAGATTAGTTTTCTTCCAACACTTGCCTTGGCCTTCGAACTCTATGGTATGCCTCCTTCCTCATTGATGTAAATGGTGCAAACATGTTGGAGAGAATTCCTATCAAATCTAAGTGCAAAGCCAACGATGTTAAGCACAACAAGGAAAGTATCATCTAAATTACCAAAGCCATAACAAGAAGGATCAAACATAACATAACTACACATCAATAGATCCTCAAGAGACAAATGAGAAGAAAGGAGATTTGTCATTGATGGCACAAGAAGGAAAAGGTTCCCTTTGAAAGTAATAATACACATATCACCAATTAAGCTCACTAGAAAATTATAAGAATCCAACAAAAATTTTAAGCCTCAAGAGAAACTTCATAACATAAAGAAGAAAGGTTAAGAGATAGGCTTATTGTTATGTCTCCAAGAATAGGGCTAAGCTCTTTCTGCATGCTCCTTCTATCCTCAACTCCTAGCACACAAGAAACAAAATTAGCAATGTTGAAATCACAATCATCAACTCTAGGAATTGTACAAGATAGAGAATTAAACTCAATGAAGCATATCTTTTCAAGATATGTTCCAAGAGAGTTAAAGAAAATGAAATGATCTCCATGTCTATGAAAACAACTGAGAACAACTTAATTTTCTTAAAATAAATCTGAAAACACGTAGGAATTAGAAGGAAAGAAGCTTATTGTTTTAAGGGAGTTGTAGATAAGTCTTTCCTCTTGATCTTGCTTGGCTCTCCAAAATTTTGCACAAAAAGAAATTCATTAACAAGAGAAGAGATAGCTTGGTATGATCCTCCCAAGCTTCACTTGAAGATCAAATACTCCCAAGATGCAACTCCTTTCTTGAGGCTTTCCTGCATGGCTTTTGCTTGAACAAAAGAAGAATTCCAACACACATATGTAGGAATTTAACAAAGAACAAATCAAATAAACCTTCTTATTTCAAGGGTATGATAAAAAAAAGCTTAAATAAACCTCAAAAAGCTTAAATAAACCTCACCTATCCTCCACACTCTAAGAAGTACCCAAGACCCAAGCAACACCAACTTGATGGATAGTCAGCACCTCAAGGGATTGATAGGATTTGGAATTAGACTTGAACTCTTGAATTGGAAGATTCAAGAAGTTCCTTGTCATGAAATTACAGAATAGCAACACTTAATTTACAAGGAAGAAGAAGAAATTTTCAAAACCCTAGTTTCTCTCTTAGAAAATTTTCATTCAATGTTTGCTAAGTAAATGGCTGCCCAAATAGGAGTATTTGTAGGGATCTTACAGATAATTGTCAACCACAGGGATTAAACTAACTAAGAGGAATTTAAAAGACACATAGAATATTTAAAATATAAGTCAAACAAGTTTACAACCCAAAATAAATAGTTAAGAAAGTTAAAAACTTCCCAAATTTCCCTTCAGCCGAGACATGCCGATGACGGTACATCCCAACCTACCATCTGCGGTAGGTCACAAATAATCACCCCCTTTGCAAACCTGAGACCTAGCGGCGATAGTAGGTGGAAGACCTATCGTTCGCAATAGGTCGGTTTCTCTTTAGTCTCTGACAATCCGAAGCTTACCGGCGATGGTAGGGTAGAACCTATCACCAGTGGTAGCGTCCAAAAATGGCTCCCCCTTTTGTTTTTGAAGCTTCCAACCTTCCCGAGTTTGCTTCCTTAGATTCCTCCACTTGCACAATAGACCATAGGATGGTTTTGGACCTTTGAAAATCCTCTTCTTGTTCTCCTATCACTTGCCAAGACAAATCTTGGATCATCTTTTTAAATCTGACTATCTTTCCTTGGTGCTCCTCTTTTATTCTTTTAGCCATGGCTCTTGTGACCGGACCTTGCAATAGCTCTATGGTTCCTTACACTTCCCGGGTCATACCAGTTACCTTTGGACTATTAGAGCTGATATATCTAAGGAAGGCATTCACGTTCTAGTTGAATTTGAACCGATCCAGTCACAGGCATTTGCAGATGTTCAGGGCACTCACATATCGACGCATGAGGATCATTCAAATGTTCGTCAACATGTCACGGTAATAACACAGATGGTTTCTGATGAACCATCAATGTTGTACCCTGATGTTGAGGAAGATGGTGAGGACGATGATGACGCTAATGCGGATTATGACGTATCAAGTGTATCTAACGACGATAATGGTGATAATGATGAAGAAGATGACATTAGCACTCCCCTAAACCCATTATCTTCAATTGTAGTGAATCAATGACAAAGTATTCAATGGTTCAGTAACGCTCCATATATTTATACATCATCTGGAGCCTTTCTAAATATAGGCTTAGGAGAGCAGATAGATGATCTCATCGAATCATGCACTATTAGATTGTTGGATTGGCACGATGCAATTACTAATCTTCAATTAGGAATGAGGTTCATGGATAAAACCCAAGCAATTAGTGCTGTTCAAAAGTGGTTTATTCAGATAGGATGAGAGTTTAGAATTGTGAAAAGTAAGAGCGATCAATGGACCGTAAAATGTTATAATACAAGAGACTCTAGTTTTTGTCTATGGTATATCCGAATAAAGAAGAAAGCAAGCCATCGTCATTGGTAGATAACCATATTCACTAAAGAACACACATCCCTTGTTCAAGTTATTCAAAACAAGCATCAAAATATAACTTTAAAGTTTATTTCAAAACTATCATCACATCTTATTGCCAATGATCCCGAGATTCCTGTCTCAAACGTAATCCAAGAAGTCTAAGTATTACTTCGAACGAGTTGTACGTATAAGAGGGCACGGTACGCTCAGAAATTTGCAGTAAAAAGGATGTTCAGCAGCTGAGAGACAACTTTTTCAGTTCTACCCAAATATCCCCAAGCAATGAAATATTCTAACCCGGGAACTGTGTACAAGTGGTTGCATCACAGAACGAGCATTCCCCCGAACTATGTTTTCAAATTTCTTTTTAGGTATTTTGAGCCCTGTATAAATGGATTTCAAAACTGTCGACCGGTTATTTTTGTGGATGGTATTCATCTTTGGGGATCATATAAGGGCGTACTATTAATTGCAAGCACATGGGATATGAGTAACCATTTGTTCCCTCTGGCATTTACAATTGTTGATAAATAATCATCAGAAAGTTGGAACGAGTACCTAATACTACCAAGGGAAATGTTGTCAAGGATCAGCATATTTGTTTAATATCCGATCCAACAAAGGGATTTTATCTGTTACGCAAAATCAAGTTCTGTGACAACCTCCATTTGTGGAGCATAGGTTTTGTCTACGCCACATTCGGGCAAACTTCACCAAGATCTTTAAGAATAGTGAATTAAAAGTTTAATGTTGTAGGCTGGAACTGAAGTTAACCGATGGAAATTGGAACGTGCCATGAATGAAACTAAAAGCAGAAATGTAGAAGCTTATAATTATTTAGTCAAGATATCCTTAGAGAAATGGACACTCCTGCATGATGGTGGGCACACGCACGGCATGATGACAACCAACATTTTTTAGAAGCACTTAACAGTGTCCTAAAAAAGTTAGGATCTTACCTTTAAAAGCCCTAGTTGAATTAATATTCAAAAAACTTGTTAAGTACTTTAATTTGCATCATCAGGAGGCCCAAAATTATGTGCATCCATTTCCAATAAGAGTTTTTGACAAGTTTCTTCAGATTGAATTAAAATCAAGAGACCACACAGTTACATCGTATAACCCATGAGCTGGTATTTACATTGTTAAATCTCTAATACGGCTTGATGGTCGTTGAAACAACGTTTACACCTTAAAATAAACGAAAAATCGTGCAATTGTGACAAATGGCAAGAATATACATTGCCTTGTTCTCATGCGCTTGCAATCTGTAAAGATAATGGTACAAGACCAGATGCTTATGTGCCGGACATATATTCCGGGAAACTTATAAATGAACATACCATTCCAATTTTTATCCGGTTCTGCATGTGGACTTTTGGAGATATGCCCCTTACAATTTAACATTCTATCCTCCAAATATGAACAATCAACGGGGTCGAAAATAGGGTACAAAGTTTTGAGGAGAAATGGATTATCGAAATCCGGATTCTCTCCCAAGATGTAGTAGATGCCAAATGCCCGGACATAATAGAAAATTTGTAATAACTCCAGTTCAAGCAATATATAAGTTTCTTTTTTTTTTTTCAAGATGTTGTAATATTTTAGGGTTTATATTAATGATATTTATTCTAGGTACTTTTTTATAAATTGTTTTACTTAAATCGATTATAAATTACTATAGTAAAATTTACAAGTGACAAAACATAAAATACTTTAAATTACTGCTTCATAGTTTTTTATAAAATTTTTTACTTAAAACAGTTATAATTATTATCATTATCATAAAATATACATCAAATGACATAAATAAAAGAATACTTTGTCTTTTTAAAAAAAAAAGTAATAATAATAAGTTTTGCAAAAAATATATGTGGCAAATAACGTATACAGGATATGCGTTATCATTAAGGAAACGAAGTTCCTGTATGCGTTATCAATCACATCGGTTGATTATGGTGGGGAATTCTTATTTAGTGATAACACATATGTCATGTGCGTCATAGCCATCCTCACATTAAAACAATTGCTCCACTTTAGTGGCTTTTTTTAGAAAAGAGCTAAATATAGTAAAAAATCTAACTTGTTAAGTTTACAACCCGTTGTAACCAGTCCGTGATAGATAAGGCTTGCGTCATAGTTGGGATTTGCCGAAAATACCTAAGGCTTCCCAAGTTTTTGTGGAACTTCACAGCCTCTTAGGATATGGTCGATGCTCTTCATTTCTATGGGGCAGATATGGGAATTAGGTGTATCAGCAATCTTCCTTTTATGCAGTAGTTCCTTTGTCCGCAGCCGATTGTAGAGGTAAAGCCACAAAAAAGGACTTAATCCTTTGATTGCATGAGGTTTTCCATACCCAATCCCATTTTCCAGTCTGAACTTGTGCCTTCTTGATTGTCCACGGTGAGAAATTGGAATGCTAACTTATCATCAAACTTTCCGTCTGCAGAGCCCTCTTCTAGTGCCATTGGTCCTCTATATCAAGATTTGTTCTCCTAAAGATGGTTTTTAGATGAAGTCGTATAGTGTTAAGAATTTCGAAGAAAATACGGCTAAAATCCCAATCTCCATTAGGGACAAATAAGTCTTTTATTAATAAAAGATCCTGACTTCGACCTAATGGACTATGAATAAGTGACCAGAGTGGGCCAAGCCCAGTCATCTTCTCGAGCTCTCACAATGAGGCCATTGTTGATAGTCCAAGGAATGTTATTACTAACCGACTCTAGATCCACTAGAATGACTTTCGCATTAGAGGAGCCCATAGTCTTCTTAGCAGCAATTTTCTCAAGGCTTTCGTTTGGTCTTGGTCAATGAAAATTTTTCAAGGCTTCCCTAACTCTCTTTATAGAAACATTCTCTATAGAAATAGCTAACTCTCTCTATAGCAACATTCTCTCTCTAGACTCTAGCCATTTTCTAGAGGCGCCTTCAGTCGCGAGGGTCTGTCTCGGCAACTAGTGCCTACGGCTATACAGAATAAGAAATCAAAAAGAAGATTGTCCACGGGCCCTATCTTGGACGTCCCTGAAGATGAGACTATGACACTAGTAGAAGCTTCCAGGGTGATGGAAAATGATCCACAAGAACAAGCAGATGAAGCGATTCACTGCCCCAATATCCCTGGTTGAGTGGGTCATTTGCAGACATGGTCTAAGGGGACAGTATCCCTCAATCTTTCTATATGGGGGAAGATGAAGAGGACATGGAGGAGGATTTCTACTCAATTGATGATGTGTTGGGAATAGAGGTGACGGCTGATACCATGGCAAACCTGCCCTAGCTATTAGTTAAGGTTTCACCGAATAAGTACATGAAGATATGGGCACCATAGCGAAGAGCCCTTATTAGCAAAGTCTTGGGCAAGTCTATCACCTTTAAAGCGATGGAACAGAGAGTCAAAACACTTTGGAACTTCACTTGGGGATGCGAAATCATTGATTTGGAGCATGGATATGCACTGGTATGTTTCTATACACTAGAAGACTACTACCACGTCCTAGAACAAGGGCTTTGGATTGTTCTAGGTCATTACTTGACAGTGGCAAAATGAAGGCCAAACTTTCGGCCATTCACTGATGTCATCTCATCTACCATGGTTTAAGTTCATTTCCCTGAGATACCGATAGACCTATTCAATGAAGAGCTGCTGATGGCCATGGGCAACAAGTTGGGAAGGGCCATGAAAGTTGACCAAACTACCCTAGCAGTCTCTTAGGGAAAATTTGCGAGAGTGTGCGTTCAAATTGACCTTCAGAAACCATTAATCCCATACACTGGACTACTAGGATATCTACAAAATGTGGAGTACGAGGGACTGGACATTATTTATTTTGGCTGTGGCGCATATGGGCATAGGAAAGAGAACTGTCCGACACTATCCCCTCCTACTAGCCACCCGTCAGAAGGTGGAAAGACCCGAACACAAGTGCAAACAACACAAGTGAATAGACCTATTCAGCCACATAAACTAGCGAAAGCACCGAAGGAAGGTCCTTATGGCCCATAGATGATCCCTAAATAATTCCGACAAGGTTGACCACAGTATGCCGGGTGGCAAGGGCAAAATAAGGGGTACTAGACAAGGAATACTCCAGGACAAGCTACAAATCCAGACAACAGTGCCCAATCACTAAACAAGGCTGATGCATCGAACCAAGCATCAAAGAAAACAAGGGGCGGGGTTCCCAAAGAGGCTACTGCTACAGCAAGGAATAGTGGTCGAGATGACGGAGATGGGAGAACTACGTCAGGGTCGAGATTCAGTCTACTAGCGGAGATTGAAGAGGAAACAAAAGCCAACAGGTCGGCCCAGGTCCTACTCAAAAGATCCAAGCTATCCTGGGATTGGAAACCTATACAGTTTAAACCAGCAGCGACCTATACAGCAACCGAGCCTAGTAGAGTAAAAAGGACCCACAAGCCCCAAAAGCTAAAGACCCTAAACAAGTCGAAATAACCCAAGTCAGTACTTGGCCCAATGGCACTATTGTGGGGCCTAAGCCCAAGAACCGAGCCAAACATATAGGAAGAGAGGCCCGAATGACCCAGGTTCCTATAAAGAATAAAGCTGTAGTGGACTCTAAGGGGAAAGGGGTGGAGGCTGCTTGCCAAATCAAATGTGCCACAAACCACCTCAACACCAAGCTTAGCTGAACCATTAGGTAAAGTTCCATTTCAAGAGTGAACCCCCTAATACTAATCCTACGGCCCAGAAGGGAACAGGGGGAGATGACAAAACGGTGTTAGGTGAGGGACAAACAATTGAAGGCAGGAATTTAGTTCCTGGGTAGACTACTTGGAAAGGAGACTCCAACTCCCTAATGGAGGAGGCAACGAGAGATTTCTTGAAGGTGAAGAGGTACTCTTTTGTAAATATTTATGGATAATAAGATTCAGTATTAGAACCATCATGGGGCTGATGCTGCCGAATTTTTGGATTGTATTGTGGATTTGTAGAAGGAATATAACCCTCATATGTTGATTCTTGCTGAAACAAAGGCCTCTAGCTAGAGGGCTATAGACTTTTTGAAACGAACTAAATACAACTCTCTTGTCGTGTCAGAGGCAAATGGTTTTGCAGGCAGACTGTGGGTTTTTTGGAAGTCAAAAGAATTGCGAATTCGAGTAATCACCATCAATGAATAGATGATGAACTTATTCTTCGTGAATACAGATAGGGTGGAAGGGGTCCTCACACCCATTTACGCTTCACCCAATCTGGCCTTTAGAAATACGTTGTGGAGATACCTCCAGGCCCTGACCCCCATATTGATGTACCTTGGTTGATTGTTGGAGACACAAATCCGCTATTGCAGGTAGCAGAGAAACAGGGGGTAAGTCAGTCAATTGGAGAAATTCCCGAGAGCTTTGGGATGCCTTGGAATGCTGTGGAATAATTGACATGAGATTCAATGGACCAATCTTCACCTGGTCGAATGGTAGGCAGGAGCAGCAAAAATCCGAGAGAGACTAGATAGGGCTTGGTGTGATGTACCTTGGAGGTTGAATGCACCGAACACAACGATAACACATCTAGCTCGAACCCTCTCTAATCATCATCCTATTTTGGTGGATGGAGCACCACTAAGGCACAGAGCTAGTTTAGACAGACCCTATAAACTTCATATTAGCTGGATATAGAAACCGGAGTTTAGAGAACGGTGGAGCGAGTTTTGAAGGAGCACATGGAATGCATGATAACTATCCTTAATATATTCAGAGGAAGAGCTACCTAGTGGAAAACGGAGGTGTTAGGGGGAAAATTTGAAGCGAAAAATGAGATGTTTAAACCGCCTATTCGAGATTCAAAGATTATTGTCATACTTAGAAGAACTTGAAGATGAAACTATTAAAGTATATCATGAGATCCTCAAAGAAGAGGAACTTCACTGGTCCCAACGATCTAGGGAGAAATGCTTAGCAGAGGGAGAGAACAACATACGTTCTTCCATATATCAGTACTTGCACAACGGGTGATAAAGAGGATTGTGAAACTGCAGGATCAATCGAGGCAATGTGTGTGAGATCCAAGGATACTAAAGCAAATGGCTATTGACTTTTATAAGGATTTGTACACTGTCGAATCGGTGGCTGCAAAACAAGTCCGGAGCTGGCATTTTCCCAAACTATCAAGCACATGGGAGAAACTTACATAGATATGTATCCCCACATGAGGTATAGCAAGCTATGATGCAGATGGGGACGACTAAAGCACCAAGGTAGGATGGAGTTCTGCCTATGTTTTACCAGAAGTTTTGGGGAACGGTGAGGACCATCCGTGGTACAGTCTGTCTGTCATGCCTTCTAACAGGGTTCCTTCAATGTACATTTGAACCAGTTCCTGATATCCTTGATCCCGAAGGGGGAGGCGCCAGTTAGTATCTCCCAATTCCATCCTATTTCTCTAAGCAACATTTTGGTCAAAATCATAACAAAGGTCGTAGCCAACTGACTGAAAACCATCATGCCACACCTTACTACTAAGAACTAACAGAGCTTCATCCCTAGCCAGCAGGCAGCTGACATCGTCCTTGCTCAAGAAACCTTACATTCGTTCCGACACAAAAAAGAAAAAATATGGTGGTTAGTGGTTAAGATTGACCCCCTAAAGGCGTATGACCGGATCGACTGGGGATTCTTAGAGAATGTGTTGAAGGCAGCGGGGTTTGAGGAGTACCTCATTAGGCTCATAATGTTTTGCATGTCCTCTACTAAACTTGCAGTAATATGCAATGGTAAGTATAGGACTATCTTCAACCTAGTCGGGGGCTACGACAAGGGGCTCCGCTCTCCCCTTATCTGTTTATTCTATGCATGGAAATCCTAGGATAAAGGATTACTGAGGAAGTTGGGCAAGGAAATTTGAAGGGAGTTAAACCAGGCAAGGAGTGCCCTATGATTTCCCATTTGTTCTTTGCAGATGACCTTATCCTATTTGGGGAAGCAAGTCAACGATAGGCCCGGTTGATGGAACAAGTAGTCCGTGACTTCTGCGAAATAACTGGGCAGAAAATTCGTACAGAGAAGTCCAAATTATTTGTCTCTCAGAATGTTGGACAGAGATTAGCAAAAAAGTTGAGTAAGGAATTTAATATCACTCTTACAGAGAATTTAGGAAAATACCTCGGAATTCCCCTTTTACATAGTCGAGTCAATAAAAGCACTTCAGCTATATGGTAGAAGAAGTCCAGAAGCGTTTGTCCGGTTGGAAAACCAGGTTCCTTTCTAGGGCAGCTAAAGTAACATTGATCGACATCTGTGATCCCCTCATATACTATGCAAATGGTTAAATTACCAATATCCATCATAGAATAGCTTGAGAAGGTGAACAGAGGCTTTTCTTAGGAGGATATAAGGGCAGAGGCATCTACATTCCATTACTTGGCCGACCATTTGCCAACCTAAAAAGTTGGGCGGTCATGGAATTAGATGTTTAAGGGAAACAAACATGGCAGCCCTATGTAAACTAGTTTGGATGCTATAAAAAGAAGGATTCATTATGGGCCCAAGTTCTATCTAATAAATATGGCACCATGGCTAAGGCATGGTATGGCTATGGGAAACATAGGATATCACACATATGGAGAGGAATATGCAGTAGTACAAAGCCATTGGAGCATAGATTCCGCTGGATTTTGGGAAAAGGAACCACTGCCGATTTCTAGATAGATCACTGGCATGAGGAAGAACTTTTCATATGGGCAGCGCACGGAGATTTGCCAAAGGATATTAGGACACTGAAGGTAGCAGACTATTGGGATAACCACAAACTTGATTGGAAATGGCATCTTTCAGAGCCATGGTTGCCACAAGATAAACTAGAATATTTAAACGGGGTTCAATTGCAGTTTATTCAGGACAGGGAGGACCGACTGTAGTGTGGGACTCAAGCAAAGAAGATTTCAGCTCATCTCAAGCTTATATGGAGCTTTGTCACTTTGATAGAGAACAAGGACATCCTTTGTGGACAAAAGTGTAGAAAATCAAAGGACAAAAGAGGGGACCTCTATCTTTGTGGTTTCTAGCGTGACAACGGTTGCCGACTAAGGGCTTTCTCTTATCAAGACAAATCACCATAGATGTCAGTTGCCCAATTTGTGGGGAAGGGGATGAGACTAGTATGCACGCATTAAGAGATTGCATAGAAACTAGAAAAGTTTGGGATTGTTTAGTTCCTCCAAGATTACTGTAGGAGTTCTACTTCTTTACTGACTGTTATTCCTGAGTTTGTAAGAACATACAAAGGAGATGGTGTAGAGGCAGTCAGAATGATGTAGAAATACAATTTTTGTGAAGCCACATCTACACTCTAGAAGAGAAGAAATAGCTTTATTTTTTACTTTGTAGATAACTTTTTGTCCATGGAAGAAGCAGTTAGTAAGGTGAAAGGAAGGGCTAATGTGTTAGTTCAAGCCTTGAATTTGTAAATGATGGCTATAGTTAGCCTTTTTGTTTAGTATGAATCCCAATTTCTCCCCAAAAAAAATATTCAAAGAGTTTTGGATCAAATATTGTCTTTTTCTTTTGCTATTCATTGGACCAACTTTGAAAGACCCATAATGTTACTGTGTTACGCTTTTCTAATACCTAAACCACCTTTTCTCTTGGGCTTAGTAAGATTTTTCCAATTGATCAGTCAGACTCATTTTATGTTTTTCACTGGATTCACCCCAAAGGAATGAGCGTTGTTCTTGATCAATTTTTTACAAACACTCTTTGGGAGGGGTAGATATTGGAGTGATGATTAACAATGGGAGCAATAGTGGATTGGATGATGGTTTCTCTTCCCGCAAAAGAAAGAGGGTGAGCTCTCCACCCTCCTAACTTACTCCTAACCTTGTCGAAGATGAAACTAAAATCAGATTGATTGTCCCTCTCATTTAAAATGGAAAATCCAAAGTATTTACCGAAAGAGTGAGTGTGTTGGATGCCTAATTCCTGGTGGACAAATTGAATGGTGCTATCAGACATCTTTTTAGAGGAAATGAATTTAGATTTTGGCCAATTTATTTTTTGGCCGTTGCAAAAAATCTAGCACCATTTTAACAATTTCAATGGTCTTTTAATCAGCAGTACCAAATAGCACAATGTTCATTTACAAACGGACAATGCGAAAAGTAGACACCCCTATTACCCAATCTCAAAGGTTTCCAATCCCTAGTACGTAGAGAACTGCCATACATAAAATAAAAATGTATGGTGAAAGTGAATTTCCTTGTGTAATACTTCTCATTCACGAGAACCGCCAATGTTGGGGAACAAATGCAGCTCAAATAATTTAACAAAGTCCTTTGGAAAATTGAAAAGATCCAACATTTCTTTGATGAAGCCCCATTCAACCTATCATACCCTTTTTTTAGCAAAATGCCCATCGGAGTTTTGGCTCTTTTTGATGTAATGAACCCCTTCCTTGACTTCTTGTTTAAATACGTGCTTCCTTAAAATTTCGTGGCATGGAGTAAGACATTCTTAAGTTAATTTTGTTTTGCTGATCTCTATTATGTTTCCTGATGCATCTCTCCAAGAGACATTCGTGAACCCATACCTGCATTTAATAGATCCCTCACTCTAAACCTTAGTTTGATTAGGGTGAAATCAAGGAAGGGAATATGAGATAATGTAAATCAAAACGTAAATGTTATATTTACGTCGTTTAGTTGCAATGTAAAAGTGGCGGGAATGTAAATGAAGAGGGGGAACTATCCCCCTCCGCGTCAGCAAATGAGCCCCTCCCAAAGCGAACAGATTAGAACGTAAATGATGTTAAAAGTCCATTTTATCCTCTTACAAATTAATTAACTACAAATCTATCATAAACTAAACTCTTACTCCATACATATAACACTCCTAACTTGAAGTAAATGAATATACTTCCCTTAGTTGAAGTAAATGGTGGCCCTCCCCCTCCCCTTCATCTCAGCGAACCAAGCTAGGAACTAGGGCTAAGAGTTGAAATCCTATAATCATCTCATCTGCAGCACACAAATGTTATGAGCATTCCAAGTTAAATGCAGGATTCAGCAGTCAATGTCATGAGTAACCAAAAGATTTGCATGAATAAAGCCGATTTTAGCTTGTCAAAGTAATGGATAAGAAACAGAACTACACAGAAAGCAAAACTGAAGATCACTTAACAAAATCTGTGGGAAAGAGAGTTTAATGAAGAAAAGCTAAGGTTGTATCTCCATTGAATCTCAATCCAAATTTTTTACATTCTGTTTTTTACATTAGGTGTCACGTCTTCTCTCATAAACAATTTAAGCATATATCCTCTTAGAAGCACTGCAAGTTCTTCTAAGATCAAATAACTCTTGTTTCCCTTTCAGAACATTCATTGATCAATCTACTTTAGGCCTGAAATGGCAGATGGATAGCTAACAATGTGACGGTACTGTTTCCAGAGAAATATTACCAGAAGGAGCAATTTATAAGAAACTACCACAACCTGCATAACTAGGAAGAAAGTGTGTAGATTAACACCCAAAAATTTGAGGGGTTGTCAAGGGGGATATAAAAGCCTGATAGTAAGTATTGTATTCAAGAATAGCCTTAAAAGTAGTTGAAATAGCATTAAGCAAAAACTGCTGTATCAGAAGCTTCTTATTTTGTCACAACCAGACTAATAAAAGCTAGGAAGATCAAAGCAGACAAACTTTCCCCTTGAATATACAATCAAATTCATAGATTGATTCAACAAAACAACCTTAACGGAAACAAAGGATTATGCTACTTTACAACATTAACTGTATCTTAAACTTCTAAAAACTACCATCACCTTATGAAAGAAATGTTTCAGTATTCTCATAAAAGTAATATCTATCATTTCAATCCTTTACCAATCTACAAGAAGATAAAGGCACACCACCTAGCTTTATGCACCTTGGAATCCACATATAATACTTGAAGCTAAACTCAAGGAGAAATATCAGATAGAAACAGTAACAAAATGCTGCAAGTACCTTAACTGCTAGTTTATCTTAGAAGATAGACAGAACTAGAACTTTCAGTTTGGGGGAAGGAAAATTTCAAAATTGTTGGGGCAAATTTCAGAAAAATTACGTAGCTAAAAGTTTAAAAAACTCAATACATACAATAAGATTTTAAGAAATATTAGGGGTGATCCCCATCCCCGCCCTCGACACCAACCAGTTCAACTGACAATGCGGCAAAACTGTTACTTACCCGAGCTGCCTTGTGAATGTAATTTGAGGCCTCAAGAACATTGTTGAATTGAATGATTCCAGAAAAGCCAAATTTGGTAATAAAAGGTACTTCAGTGAGGCTATATCCATCAAGGACAAGGCGGAATAAGAATTTTCCACAATTTCACGGTAGTTAAGCAGCCCCATAGAATCGTAGAACTATTTCAAGCCTCAATCGGAAATCTAACAGTTAATGAAATCCAATGACGAGCATCAACAATTAGAACAGCCATTAAGGAATAGAACCCAGAAATCTGCTCAATTACTATATTACAAGCCAAGAAGATTCAACTAGTACAATAATTCTGGCTACACTAGCACAATCTAACAATAACAAAGGAAAGACCAATTTCAACCCTCTGATATATATCAGTAAAAGATCCAATCCAAAAGGAGAAAGAGAGGAAAAAGATTGCCAAAATTTGATTTTTCGCATTTATCTTAATTAGCTAGAGCAAATCAAAATGGAAGCCTCGAAGAAAGAAAAAAACACTGATCATGAATAGGAAAGGACCAATACAGCAATAGAACTACTGAACCAATAAATCTATGGTGAAGAGAGAAAAGGGATCATCTAAGATCAGAAGAGATTCGAACCCAGTAAAGAAATTACTTCACGAACCCATTTCAGCATCAATCTGGGTAGATCTCTGTCGACGGGTTTTGGGCTTCAATGGTTGAAGAACAGAATCTTGATACTTAGAAGGCAGAGCCATAGCTCTCTTCTGCCTTTTGGACTTTGATCTCGCCTTAGAATTCACTTTCTTTTTCTTCTGCCCTTGCTCTTGTTCTTTATCGTTCACTAAAAACTGGCTCAGGATCAAACTATTAAACTTCAAAGCTCTTCTTCTTCGCCTCACAATTCTCCTCTGAATATACGGAACTCCGACAACAGACCCTGCTGTTACAAGGTGAATTGCCTTCACAAGTAGATCAAGGCCTTGGCAGCGCGTAGCTAAATTTGATGAACAGGGCGAGAAACTTGAGGATGAATCCGTCGATGAGGCTAAAGATAAAGAGTTCGCAGTAATTGATGAACTAGATGATATTGATGAAGGTGGAAATGAGGAAGAACATGAAGGTGAAGCACAAGGAGATGAAGGAACAGAGTAGAATGAGGATTTTCTAATCCTCATAAGGAGAAATTCAAGAAAATATAGGAAAACTTTGAAGAAGTTTTGAGGAGGAGATGCAGAAGAGAGATCAAGAAGAGAAGACAGCAGCAGAGAGCAAAGGGTAGAGGCACCAGAGGGAGAGAGGGGGCAATAATAGGCCCCTTTGTGGACTGTAACGTAAAATATATGGAAATTTTGGATCCATAATAAAAATGTTAGAAATTGGATATACACTATACACCCCTAACCTATTTTAGCTTTTCTAAAGTTGTCCATGTACTTTTATTTTTGGGTTAATTACAAAATACCCCCTTAAGTGGGAGGGTACAAGCATTTTACTCCCCAGAGTTGAAAAATAGGCAGTTTCCCCAAAATATATAAAATACACAAAATACTTTTTAGGTAAGTTATGCTTTAAAGAACCCCTAAAGTTTTATATAAAATTATTTTAGTACATATCTTAATTTATAATTATAATTTTTTATAAAATACTTTCATAAAATTTCTAATAATACCCTTATAGTTTATATTTTTTAAAGATGAATTATTTAACGTAACAAGTTGATTATTTAAAGAAAATTAATATGGTTATTTTAAATTTAATTCAACAAAATACAGTATTTGGAAATAAAGAACTAATAAAAATATCGTTCTACTCTACTATATCGATTCATTTCTTAAAAAAATTTACTATATCCATACAAAAATTTATAATCTATAATTAAATTACTAAAGTAAATATCAATATATATATATATGTATTATATGGTCTTGCATAAAATGAAAAGTACCGTGAGTAAATTATATCTAATGAGGTTTTAAGAAACTATAATTTAGAGAAGCAAAATTAATATGTTTCTTTACCATTCTTTTTCCTATATGGGAACATTCCTCGCACAACTTAATTTGTAACTTTAAAATTTCAATTTTGAAACTCCTTTTAAACAATTTTACTTTTCCATGAAACTAAAGAGAAATATACATATACGCTTTACTTTAGGAAGAAAAAAGCATTTCATTAAGGAATTTTTATATGAAAATATATCTTTGTATATTGTTTTAAAAAATATATATGATAGAAATGTATCTAATTAATTAAGAAATTTCTTAGATGTAACTAAAAAATGTTTAGATGAAAATATATCTTTGAATATTTTTTTTAACAATGTTTGCTAAATCATTGTAATTAGTATATTTTTAACGATTTGTGGATATCAAAGTACCATAAACTAATTAATTAATTCCTAAAAAAACTAATCAATCAACTTAATTTGAACTAATCAACCATTCAATTTAATCCGAAATTTAACTATATAGAGAAGCATTTATATATTGCTTAAATATTCAAAAGAGTCAGAATTTTTAATCACGTGCAAAGCTAATATCAAATGAAAAAAATGAAAAAATAATGAACATTGAAATCAAACGAAAAGGAGAAAATTGCATTACTAAGAGAAAGAAATAAAATAATATAAAAAGAAAGATTAGGCCATCAAAAAAGAATGTCATAAAATTAACAGAATCCATAATTTGAAACTTTCACAAATCAATGTATAGCGAAACAATGATTACCGGTATTAATCACTAATATTTAGAACTGGATCAATCACTCGAATAGTACTTCTTCCTAAAGTTAAACATAAAAAATGTAAACAAATTAGCAAAATAAATAAATACAACATTTTATTTATTCATAAAAGGTACTGAAATTAAAAGATATAAAAACAAGATAAAACCTTACCTACAGTGATAATATCAAAAGATCTGGGAAGGAAGAATACAAAGTAGGGGTTGTTTTATGGCGTACGTTGATAGGTATATTTACGTTAGGAAGTTACCTTATTAAGGAGTTTTTAGATATAATATATCTCTACATATCTTTGTATGTAAGTTAGTTTCCTAATTTGTGGATATTCAAAATATCAAAAACTAATTAATGATTTTTCAAAAAACTAATCAATCAACTTAATTTGAAATTTAAATTAAACTATTAAGTTTATATTATTTTTATGAAATAAAAATGACACTAACCAATCACAACTTTTTAAATGAATTAAAAATGTTGAAATTCTAAAAAATTAGATTGAAAGTTTGGAAGCCACAAAATGAAATGGTTACATTTCTATAATATATATATATATATAATAAATTTAATTTCTTTTTAGGGAAATTTAAAGTTATTTGATATTATAAAAATAAGTAAAAAGTAGTACAACATTATTATTTTTAATGTTTTTTTAAGGGAAAAGGATTTATGTATTATTAAAATCAAAGGAAATAACACGAGCTACATTAGAGGGATGTTTCAAGTCCACTCCTAAACATAATAAGAGATTATCCTTAGCTAGGAGATGAGCGGGCAATCGCCCGTCCTATGACCATGAGAAAAAGACACTAAAATTACATCAATATTATGAAGAAATTAAAAGCTAGATAGCTAAGTTCCAAGAGACCTTCACCATGCGAAGAGAGACTTCTGACAACAATGAGTGAATCACATATAACGATAATCTCAGTGAAAAGGGAGCTTGCAGTGTAGCCTTAAATAATACCTAATAATTCACCATAATCAACAGAAAAGCGACAGGGCGAGGGATGCACTAAGCCAACAGTATAATCCCTAAATGGTTCATCACAATAATGCCGATCCCAATCTTGTCCAGAGGAAAAGCCATATAAGTATTTATTTTAAGAATTCCAGGATCAGGTGACTTCCATAATTGGGGAAAGACTGGGGGAGAAGACATTATTAGTAGAGAAGGAGGACTCTCATGAAGCTACAGGAACTCAACAGAGAAATACATTGCTTGTAGAGAAATTGCACTTGCACTTATTACAGTACCTTCATGTCGAAGCTTGTTCGTGGGAAACCATATCAACCAAGCACAAGTTGCAAAAAGCAACATCCCGTGGCGAATACTAAATGGGGAGTGATTACATGAGATCTCTGAAGTTTAAGGCAGGACTCTGGATCTATTTTATACCGAGTGGCAAATGTGACCAAACAGCTTTAGCAAAAGCACAGTCAAATAAAGCATGTCTTTCATCTTCAAACTGAAGCCTATAGTAATTACAACCAGGACCGTCAAATAAACCTCTTTACATAAGATTTCTCCCTATAGGAAGGATATTCAATATGGCTCTCCATAAGAATAAATGGATCTTGAATTGCACTGGAAGTTTATAGATGTAATTCCAAAGCTTAGTATCCTGGTGGGAATTTGAAATGCCTTCTGCGGGAGTAGGATTTTTTATAAAAATGCATACCAATCTTGCAAGTGGACTTCACAGTGTATACTCTATTCGAGGTAAAACTCCAAATAATATTATCTTCAGGCCAAGAAGGATTAAGGGGGATTCAGAGAATGGCCTCAGCCTCTTGATGTAGAAAAAGATAACGGATCCTATCTTCCCTCCAGTAGCATTGATTGAAATCAGTGAGATCATTAACGCTCCTTTTTGGACCTCGAGAAAGGAAATAAAAAGATGGAGTAAATACGTTTAAAAAGGAGATCCACTTAGAAGGACCAATTGTATTTGAGAGACCATTACTAATACTGATATCATAGGCCTAAGGAGAGAAGATTAAGCCTTCTAAAATACTTCACCAAAGGAAAGAGGGTATTTGATCCAGTGAAGCACCCAGAAAACTTCCAGTAGGAAACTACTTACCCTGTAGATATTTTGTCACCAATGAAGATGGAGATAAAAAAAAATGCGGCAACATTTTTTGGAAAGTAAAATAAAGTAACCTTCAAAATCTCAAAAGCCCATACCCCCAATGTAACATGTCGTCTAAGTACATCAAAATTAATGTAAGTCGCGGAGGGTCAAAACGAAAGTTTTGGAGGTTATTTTATAAAGAATAGAAAGTTTTGGGATCATTTGGTAATTCATAGAAATCTGTGGAAGAATTTTTCTTTGAAAACTTTTTTGGGCATATTTTAGGATTATTATTGTTTAACGCTTTAAGTTAGAGATTGAGATTTTAAGTTTAATATGAGTTTTAAATCATTTTTATGATTTGGGGCCAACGTAAAAAGTCAAGAAATTTGGAGGACTTTAGTGCAATTTTAGGAACTAGTGACAACAAGTGGGGTGGTGATTTGTGGACACATGGCAAGTAAGTGCCATGAGTCTTACTATATGTGACCAAGCCATGCACACATGGCTATATAAGGAGGTGAAGAGGAGGCATTTCCTCATTACTCTCTCATTTTCTCTTCTCCTGTCTTCTCTCTCTCTCTTCTCCCATTTTCTCTTCTCTTTCTCAGCAGGTCTCTCTCCTCTCTCCCCACTTTCTCTTTTTTTTTCTTTCTTCTTTTTCTCTTCTCTTTCTCGGCTTTCCCTCTCTCTCACTAAGGTAAAAATTTTATTTCTTTTTGTTTTTGTTTCTTTCAGTTAAATGTAGTTATATGGGCATTTTTTTTTATTTTTATTATTAGGTTATATTTTCTAAAATAAATAACAGTAAAGTATGAATTTATTTTGGGAATCCATGATTTTTACGGAGTTGTTATGAAATTATTTTGGAGTTTTTGTTTAAAGTTCCTTTAGGTTTAGAATAAGTTTAAGTGAACTCTAGAGTCATCATGGGGTCATGTTTATATTTTTATGGTGATACTTGATTAAGTTTTAAATGCTATTATTTGTAGGTTTGACTCATTTTGCGGCTCAAGTTAAGTTCACCAACCTTTTTCTTCTACAAGAAATTTTAAGTATTTTCTTGAAAACATATTTCTCTATTTTTGGATCTTGACAAAATTTACAAAATATTTACCGGTAGTATATTATGGGTTATGCCAAATATGTTCTACATTTAAAATATTTATTAATTCCTTTTTAAGAAATAATCTTGCTAATAACTTATGAGAAGATGCCAAATATAATCTTATAATATTTTGTGACTATTTTGTGTTATTATCTTAAAATTATCCTTATAGTATTTAAAATGTTCTTTAGAATATATCGACATTGTTCCAATTATTTGTATATCACCATCATTTTAATTCTTACTTTTCTTAAAAAATATTTTCACTATAATTTGGTTTACATATTATCATTAAAATTATTTGGAGGAATTATCTTAAAAAATATTTATTATTTCTTTTTAAAATAATATTTAAAATATTTTTAAATATCCTTATAAGGCTTTGAGATATGTTTAAATTATTAAAATATTTTTTTATATTACTTTGGGATTATTCTTAAAAGTATTTTTATATTATTTTGAGGTTACTATAGCATGAGTTAAAAGATTTCTAAGAAATATTGCCATGACTAAAATATTTCTATATTATGATTTTGAGAATAGTTACTATTTCTCCATAGTTTTATTCATTATTACTATATTTGTTGGAAGTATTTAATAATTCCTTTTGAAAAATATTTATCATGATGTTTGAAAAACAAATTAGCTTAACTTATTTTATAACCGGTAATATGTTCTAGGTTACATTCAAAGGTCATATACGCATACTCTCGTTGTGTACATGATTTTGAAAATATCTGGGAAACACAAAAATTTTTTTACGAGATTTCATAAAGACATGTTTTGAATTACACGTATGTTATGTTTGTCACATCTACGGGGTTTGCGGTTTTGCTCAAGGGATAGGGATTTTCGATATATAAAAGGATTTGTGTGGCCGAGAGATGGCCTATATTTTTATAAAAATCAAGTAAAATCCTAGTCCAGCCGAAGGAACTTTGTATATATATTTTTGATCAACATGTCGAGAGGATTGCACTGTGTGTCGCTAGTCCCCCGTATAAGGGCCTCTTCCGAACGACATGCTTGGTAGATGTACTCTTGCTCTGGATCCAGTTGACAGGGAGCGTAGTACCGTAGGAGGATTAGGCCCAAAACAATATTACGTTTAAGGTTTCGAACTCTGTCCGTTGAGCCTATTATGGCACATGCATGGTTCTGAAAGCTCGGGTATCGCAGCAGCACTGATGTGTCTTGATTCGCTCAGACTTTCTTGCTGCAGCCGAACCCTTCAAAAAGTTTATAACTTGCATACAAGAGAATTTATGAAAACGTTTCTTTTCTGGCATGACAAACCATTTTATAAAAATTATTTTACCCATATGGAATACTCACAGAGAGCCTTTCGCTCATGTCTTTCAAATATTTTTTCCCTTTTTCAGATGACTCAGAAACCAGATGTGGCTAGTTGAGCCAATGAGGGCCCACTAAATTCTTTAATCTTGGGGTCTTCCACCCCTAGCCATGAGATTTTGATCTATGAAGATTTTTTGCCCTCACGGCCTTAAACCTATGTATAAGTTTTGAGAAGTCCTTTATTATAAAGTTATGTTTATAATTTACTTTCTCCTTCCGCTGTTTAGTTTAGAGGGACGCGTTCTAGTTCCTCCCGCTTGTATTCTGGCTTTATGTGTTTTGTAAGTCCAGTACCGAGAGGCACACAAGTACCTTACCCTACCGCAGTTGACCTAGCAGAAGGGCACGGGATATCACAAGTGATATCAGAGCTCTAGGTTCTATACTAGGTTCTCTAGATCCTAGATGAGCTTTAAGAGCTGACCATTTAGACCCTATGGCCTGGAGATTTGGTAGTGTTCTATTTAGAGTTTTGACGTTAAGCTTTTATTTTGTAGGTAGAAGATGTCACGACCGGGTCAATAGATGGATTTACCAGGATGCACCATAGTTAGAGGATCATCTGGCTCGACACCTTCTTCTTCTTATTCCCTTAGGGAGATCGATCCGGAGCGACCTTCAGTAGCAGTAGTAGATATCCCTAATTCAGATTCCGAGATTATAGATGGACCAGCCGGCACCGAGATTGATATAAAGGAGGATCCTAGTGAGCCTACTACAGAGTCCGCAATGGATACCGCTGATGGATAAAGAATTTACTAAGAGTTGAGACGTCCTAGGAACCTTCGATAGAGCCTACCTCTAGTATTCCTGCATTACCCACTGGTTTGTATAGGGTTTCAACCTCTGGTCTGCTTGTTTCTTTACCCTTAGCTAAGTCCACGGGGTCATGTTTTCCTGTACCCTACCTTAGTTTAGAGTAGAGACTTCATGCTGCAGAGAACCAGATTGTAGCTCTGCAAGCGGAGTTAGCTAGGACGAGTAGACGTTTTCACTCGTCCCGTCAGGCCAGACAGTTAGAGACTACGAGGGTAGATTGGTTAGTAGCTGAGGTAGCACAAATGAGAGGGACCCTTGAAGCACAGCAGCATGGTATGTCTTGACAACATTGGCTAGGAACGACAAGTAAATCGGCAAATGAGACCCTGGCAAGGGCCGAGGCTCGCCGAAGGGGCTTTAGTAGTCATTTACCCTAACAGGGTTAAAATCTTGGCAGGACGTTTTATGATCTCGATGTTTGGATAGTAGATACTAAAATAAGCTGGATGTTTTCTGTATGTAGTGTGACTTTGTAGTTCTATTTGTATTAACTCTTCCCCGTATTAAGTAATATCTTCTGAGTGGGTATTCTTAATAAAATGTGTTTTCTATATGATTATATTTTGTTTTAAGTTTTGATATCTCTTTTGATTATGGGAGTATTACGTGTAAGCTATATTTACAAACTCAAGGTTAGCACTCCTAAGTTTTTATTAGGTTGGAACTTATCCTTGGCTCAGGAAGATGTCAGGACCACACTCCCAAGTCACTAAAACGAAGCTATCTCATAAAATTCACATCACAGACCGACAGATACCGCGAAAGAAGTAAGCCACCAATCGAAACCCACCAGTCATGAAATAATTGGAAATTTCATGGCAAAAATGACTGAGTTGTTGGAAGCTACTTTCGCGAATCGAGGAGGGGAACGAACACAGAGCACTGGTAATGACAAGGCCCTGGAACGATTCTTACTATTTCGGCCCCCAAAATTCTATGGCGACGTTGAACAGGAAGCCAAGGCAAAATTATTTTTAGAACAGTTGAATAATATTTATGATACTCTGCAGTATGATAGCACCAAAAAGCTAACCTTTGCCGCTTTTCTGCTTAGGAGAGCAGCAAAAGACTGGTGGCTAAGGATTTTTGAAGCCCGAGTCTTAAGAAACCAACTGTGGACATGATTTTCAAGAGGAATATAAGCAAGAATATATACCCCGTTAGATAAGAGAACGTCGCGAGAATGAGTTTCAGCAGCTAAAACAGGAAGAGATTATAGTGGCACAGTATATTGCAAAGTTTAATCGTCTAGCTAAGTATTGTCTGCACCTCATAGACACAGAAGAGCATAAGACATGCCAGTTTGTAAAGGGGTTACGAGTAGAACTGCAATGCACACTAGCCCCTCTACCACCAATGAGATTTGCTGCTAAAGTTGAAGCTGCCACAAGAATCGAAATAGCTATTCAAATGGCGAAACAGTGAGCAATGGTTATGGGTGCTCCATCACAGTCCCACAAACGACCTGGACACGGATGTTGGAGGCCCAGATATCCAAAGAAGCCACAAAATAATAACCAAACGAGGAATGGGAATCCCCAGAACCCTATGACAAGAATCCCTCGTCCGACTTGTACTTACTGCGGACGTGGGGGACACACGGTGGAGGCATGCTATCAAAAGGCAGGAACATGTTTTCAATGTGGAAAGGCTGGACACTTTGCGAGACAGTGCCTTGGAGGGCAGCCAATAATCTCAGGAACGCCTAAAGGAATGGGACAACCACCAAATGCCGTGGGGGCGCCAGTAGCCCGGGATAGCAAACCGCAAGTTAAAGCTAAGGTCTACACCCTAGATGGGCAACCCTTAGATGGTGAAGCAAAAGTAGTCGAAGGTACTATTCGTATCTTCTCTCACCCTGCTAAAGTATTAAGTGATCCAGGAGCTATGTATTCGTTTGTGAGTATGAATTTCATAAAATATATCCCTAAAATCTCTGTTAGCATGCCCTAACAATTGGTTGTTTGCACACCTATGGGGATGAGTAGGGTCACTGAAGAAAAGTACCCCGATCGTGAGATTTGCATAGGGAGCACAAAGTATTACCTGGAGATTTGATCACCTTATCCTTTGAGGGATATGATGCAAAATTAGGAATGGATTAGTTATCTAAGCATTATGCCCAAGTACACTGCCGAAAAAATGGTTAAGTTTACCCGACAGGATATGCCTACCCTAGAATTTCAAAGAGATAAAACCAAGAAAGAAAACCATTTGATCTCCGGTATTAAAGCAAGGAAATTGATCAAGAATGGATGCCAAGGGTATTTGGCATACTCGCTCAACAAAACGGGAGAAGAAGTACATATGGAAACCATCCAGTGGTGAAGGAATTCTTGGATGTTTTTTCCTGCAGAATTAACAACTCTACCACCTGAACGGGAAGTAAACTTCGGCATAGAACTAGTACCCTGTGCCGCACTAATATCCCAAACACCATATTGAATGGCTCAGGAGGAGCTGAAGGAGGTAAAGAATCAACTATAAGAATTATTACGACAAGGCTACATTCGTCCGAGCACATCACCATGGAGTGCACCAGTATTGTTTGTCAAAAAGAAATATGAAGCCTTAGAATGTGCATGGACTACAGAGGGTTGAACAGTGTCACTATAAAAAAAATACCCTCTTCCCTTGAGTGATGAATTGTTTGATCAACTTCGAGGAGCAGGTTGTTATTCCAAATTGGATTTAAGACAAGGGTATTACCAAGTGCGGATAAAAGAAAAAAAATCCCAATAACCGCTTTTAACACTCGATATGGATACTATGAGTTTGTAGTGATGCCTTTTGGTTTGACCAAAGGGCTAGCAACATTCATGGATTTGATGCAAAGAATTTTTTGCCCATACTTGGACCAATTCGTGGTGATTTTCATCGACGATATCTTGGTTTACTCACCAGTTACTGTGATACATGAGCAACACCTTTGAAGTGTGCTGCAAACCCTATGAGAACACAAGTTGTACGCCAAGTTCAATAAATGTGAATTTTGGATGGAGAAGGTGAACTTTTTGGGACATGTGGTCACACGTGAAGGCATAACCGTTGATCCAACCAAGGTGGAATTTGTAACTCGTTAGACACCACCTAAAACCCCAATAGAAGTACGTAGCTTTTGGGGGCTAGCCAGATATTATCGGTGATTTATTAAAGATTTTGTTATATTGCTGGACCCTTAACACAATCAACCCGAAAGGCTGTTGAGCTCAAATGGTCAGAGAAGAGTGAGAAAAGTTTTCAAGAGTTGAAGCATCGATTGACATTGGCACCAGAGCTAACCTTTGTTGATCCGCAGAAAGAGTTTACTTTATATACCGATGCATCTGAAGAAGAATTAGGAGTGATACTGATGCAAGAGAGGAAGGTGGTTGTATATATCTCCCGGAAGTTGAAGAACCATGAGAAAAACTACCAAACGCATGACTTGGATCTAGCAGCCATAGTATTTGCACTCAAGAAGTAGTGACATTACCTCTATGGGGCTAAATACGAGATCTTTACCGATCATAAGAGTTTAAAGTATCTGTTCTCCTAAAAGGACCTAAACATGAGGCAATTAAGATAGATGGAACTGCTTGAAGAGTACCGATGCCCAATTAACTATCACCCGGGAGAGCAGACATGGTAACTGATGCTTTGAGTAGAAGTGCCAAGTTAGCAAGCCTTACCTTAACTTCAACCTTGCAACAAGAGATCAAGGAAGCGCAAAAGAGCAATGAGGAAATTCTAAAGGTTTAAAGCTCAAGTAGAGGCAAAGAAATTAGATGACTTTCAAGTCTTGGATACTGATGGAAGTTTGCATTTTCAAAATTGGCTATGTGTACCGAATTAGGTGGAGATTAAACGAAAGGTATTGGAGGAAGTACATAAAAGCAAGTATTCCATACACCCTGGTAAGAACAAGATGATCAGGACCTCAAGAGGAAGTTTTGGTGGAATGGAATGAAGAGAGATATGGCAGAGTATGTAGCCGCTTGTCTTACTTGTCAAAGGGTGAAAGTAGAACACAAGAAGTCCGCAGGACTCTTACAGCCATTACCTATCTCCGAATAGAAATGGATTGTATTACGATGGACTTTGTCACTGGATTGCCACGGACAAAAGGTTACAAAGACGCCATTGGGATCATAGTTGATCAATTAATGAAAGTAGCACACTATTGCTATCAACATAACGTACTCCTTGGAAAAACTAGCCCAGCTTTATGTGGAGGATATTGTAAGATTTCACTGAGTACTGCGGACATTGTATTAGACTGAGATTTGAGATTTACTTTGAGATTTTGGCCTAAGTTCCAGGCAGCATTGGGGACTAACCTAAGCTATAGTACCACTGCATACCCCCAGACTGATGGACAATCAGAAAGAACAATCCAAACTTTGAAGATATGTTGCGAGCATGCGCTTTAGAGTTTGGAAACCAATGGATTGATAACTTGGTCTGGGTGGAGTTTGCTTATAACAACAGTTATCATTCCTCAATCAGAATGGCGCCGTTTGAAGCTCTATATGGGAGGAAGTGTAGAACATCTTTATATTGGGACGACCCTGGAATTCGCTCCCTTTTGAAGCAGAAGAGCTGGATGCCCAAGTTAGAAGAGGCACAGAAACGAGTAAAAGTAATTCAAGAACGATTCCGAGTAACTAAAAATTGACAAAAAGCTACACTAACAATCGACAGGGAGACTTGGAATTTGAAGTGGGAGATTGAGTTTTTCTAAAACTCACACCACACGTTGGGAACCCTAGATACCCAAGAGGCACGCAGGTACCTTACCTTGCCGCAGTTGACCTAGTGGAGGGTTACGGGGTATCATACCCAAAATTTTTTAGTTTGCAAAGAATCTTCCCAGGATTTCCAACAAAGCTTTTTATTCCCTTCAGACCCATTCCAAAAGAATTATAAAACCATAGAATTGAGAGATCGAATGACATTAATATGTAGCAAAAGCAAGACATAGCATAGGTTGGGATAGCTTGAACCACATTTTAATGAGGACAACTTTACTTGCTTATGAAAAGATCTTTTCCTTCCAGCCATTCAGCTTTTTCTAGACTCTATCCTTAACAAACTGAAATATTTCTTTGGATCTGCCTATAAGATACGGTAAGCCAAGATATATTCCATATCTATTTGAAGTTAGGATTCCCAAAGTGTCTAATATAGATTGTTGCATCTGCAAAGGAACATTTAAAAAAAAAAAAAAAAGCTAATTTCTAGAAATTTATTTCCTATCCTGAAATGCTAGAAAAGTAATGCAAGACATCATGAATAGCTTTTTCCTTATCAATATTAGCTTTAAAAAAATGATACTTTCATCAGCAAAAAAAGAGATGAGAGATTGAAGGGCAATTAGAATTAAAACAAAGACCAGGAAATAAAGCTTGTCTCTCCGCATTACGAATCATGGAAGAGAAACCTTCAGCACAAATGACAAAAAGATATGGAGAAAGAGGGTCACCTTGGCAAATGCCTATGGTAGGAGTGAAACTAGGGGTGGGAGCCATTAACAAAGTACGAAAAACGCACAGAACGAATGCATCTCATAAGGAGAGAAATAAGATTAATAGGGAAATTCATAACAAACATAATGGATTCAAGAAAATTACATTCAACTCTTTCAAAAGCCTTACTAAGACCCAATATAAGTGCAAAAGTGATTAGAACCATTGATTTTTCCATTATTTAGAGAGTGAAAGGGTTCAAAAGCAATAATAAAATTATCAGTGATAAGCCCTTTTTTTTTTAACAAATGTACTTTGACTATCATAAATAATGGCAGACATCTGAGGCATAAGCCTATTAACAATGATTTTAGAAATAAGCATGAAAATGGCATTGCAAAGGCCAATAGGTCTATAGTCTTTGATAGAAATCAGATGCTTAATTTTAGGAATAAAAAATATATCAGTGTCATTGAAAGGAGCAACATCACTTCCATGATTCCAGATATCAAGTGCAGTGATGATTACCTTTGGCCCCAAAATATTCTAGTACTTGTGTAAGAAACATGCCTGTAGTCCATCTGGACCAGGTATTTTCCGACTTTTTATTTATTTTGGGGCTTGAGTAATCTCTTCTGGGGTAAAGGGTTTATCTAGAGAAAGTGTGTCTTTTTCAGATAAGACTCGATCGATAACACCATCCGGCATTACTTAAGTAGAATTATTAGAAGAGTATATAGATTGGAAGTAATGCAAAATAGTAGTTTCTATGCTAGAAGGGTTTGAAATAATAGAACCATTTGAATCAGTGATGGTAGTGATGAAATTTCTCTTTTGTCTCTGAGACACTTTCCTGTAAAAATAATTAGTGTTCCTATCCCCCTCAGTGAGACAATTAGCTCTGGACCTTGTTTTCCAATGATCCTCCTCAAGGGATAAGAGCCATTCTAGTTCCAATTCAACTTTAGCTTCCTCTGACTCAGACCAAGAAGCTTGAGAGCAGATGCTATCAAGCTTTTGTTTAACTTTTTTAATTTGTAGAGGAAGTTTCCCATATTTAAGCTTACTCCAATCAAGAAGATGATTCAGGAGAGCCCAACATTAAATTTGACAGAGTCCATATTGGGATGAGTGTTTAGAAGCCATAATTTTGTTTTAAAAAAAAAATCATGGTATTCTTCTTTCTTCATCAAATGGGTCCCAAACTGTTTAGGTCTTTGTCTTCTACCTGAAGAGGAAGAAATAGGAGCATGAGAAAGATACACATAAAGAGTGAGATAATCAGAGTGATTTAAGGAGGTAGACGTAACAACACAATCAGGGAATAATTGAGAAAAAGGAAGCAGAATCAAGATCGCGATATAAATGAGCACGAATATGATCATCTTGAATTTTAGGCCCTTTTCATGTGAACTTCAGCTCATCAAAACCCAAGTAAAAAGTACCTAAATTCGATATAGCACTACGAAAATTATCCATTTGCCAAGCATTCCTTGATCTACAACTTTTTTCATCTAAAGACAAGATTTCATTGAAATCACCTGCAACAAGCCAAGGGAGGTCAGAAAGAGAGTATAAATTACGCCAAAAATCCCAAGAAAAACATCTAACCTCAGTTTTGGGATTCTCATAAAAATCGATGAACTGAAAATTAATAGAATTACTTAAAACCATAGAAATGTCTATATGACCAGGAGAATAACTCAACAAGGAAACACAAATATCATTATTCCATAAAAATCCAAGACCTTCAGAGAGGCCAATCCCGTCCACATAAAAACTACAATCAAAACCAATAAAAAATCTAATGCTATCCATTTTATTTTTAAAACATTTGGTCTCAGATTAAAAAACAGTAAAAGGGTTTGCAACTTGAATAAGACTATGTAGATCTTGAATTGCTCGAGGGATGCCTAGCCCCCGACAAGTTCCAACATAAGATACTCATAGCTCTCGGCGGGGCTGTACAACAGACGCCACCACTGATAGAGAAAGAGTATCAGAATATGAAGGTTGCGGCTTCTTCTCAGATTGGGCCAAGTCACCATCCTCAATGTGATTTTCATCTAACACACGCTTCAGGGGATAAGTAATAGCCATAGATTTGGAATTTCCCATAATTGGTTGGCACGCCATCATTTCTAAATGTGGACACTTTCTTTGACGATCCCCGTTCACATCCACATTCTCCTTGTCTGCACTAGAATCTAAGTTTACAGCTTTACCTGTAGAAAAATTGGGCACCTTTGTTTCCACAAATGAAGGATTAGTGAAAGAAATATACGAAGAGAAGCCATCATAAAAAATAGAAGGTGGAAAGGGTTCGGAAAATAAAGAAACATCAAAAGGAAAAAAATAATACTTATTAGACAAATTAGAGCAATGAGCAAGAACGGAATGAAAATGAATATTAGTGGGGCATAAGAGGAAAACATTTTTAGAAGGTAGACCAACTTGTAAATAAGATTTTCCATTATGAATTAAAATACGCTTCAGAGGGAAGTCAATAGTGGGCTTGGCTAGGGGAAGAGAAGTGGGCTCGGATTGGGGTAGAAAAGTGGACTCAAATAGATGACATGAAGAAGGGGTCCGCTTAAAGATGAAAAATGTGCAAACCTAGGAGGGGAAGTGGGATGGGCCAGTAAGGTGGGCGTTCTTTGGAAGGAAGGAGGTTGAACTACTTCAGTGATTCCTAAGGAATAAGGGACTAAAAGACAAGGACTTAAAGATGGAGGGGCTGGATTAGAAAAATCCAAAGGAGGGGGGTTTCATAAAGAGTGGAATTAGAAGAAGAGGAACAAAAGGGGCTAAAATGAATGACAAATGAGGGAGCAGAGAGGGTATCGAGTTCCAGAGCGGAAGAGGGGAAATTAGGCGACGACGACCAGGACGCCCTTGATGAGTAGAGTGTATCGAGGGATGGATTCCACGAATTTGAAGAAAAGACGGTGGTAGGAATATGGAAATCAGAAGAAAATGAGGTAGAGTCTATAATGGGTTGAAGGTGGGGTTCTCTGATCAACGGCCATGGAGTTAGATGCCGTTGAAGGAGTAAAAATTGGGGGGACAGACAAAAAGAAGAAGGAGAAGGGCAGGGGGAAAGGGAGGTTCTCGATTCTATCAAGATTGGTGAGACGAAGAGGAATAAGCAGAGGTGATAAGGAGGGAGAGCTCAGAATTCCTACATCATCCAATGCAGGAAAATGGGGGTTTAAAGGATGGGAGAGGAAGAAACGTTACTAGCAAGAGAGATGGGGCTAGAAGTGTTGTGGTGAACTTTGGAGTTAGCATTGCAGTCATGGCAAAGTAAAATCATGAAGAAAATTGGAGCAAACAAGACTCGAATCAGAAGCAAAATCAAGATCATGAAGAGAGAGGGAAACAGGAAAAGGTACAAGAAAATTAGCATAAAAAAGAGAAGGACAAGCAATTTTGTGAAGAGAATAGAACAAATAGGATTCATAATAGAAATATTAGTACTATCAAGTTCAGGGGAAAAGACAGAGGGAGACAACAAGTGTTCTTCAGTATGCAATTGACAAGCTAGAGGAGTACTATATTGGGTATTAATGTTACTAGAAGATTATCAGAAAGGATATATATTCATGAAAGTGCATATTCTGGGTTTGAGGATCAAATAAAGGGTTATAATGGACATTCGGCGGATGTAAGGCAGCAAAATTAAACTCATCAGTAAATAGATTCAGATACGTTACCTGACCCGACTCCACCGGTTGCAACAAGGCTGGGAGTCCACCTTTGTTCTTGATGATAAGGATTATTGATGACTTCTGTTATTCCTTCTCCATTTTCTTGACAGGGTGTTGTGTTATGTGAGTTTATCTGCCATGTAGGGTTTTCGCCCTATATAGGGTGCTTTGTTTTTTATTAAAAAAAAAAAAAAAACTATTGAAGTGGTCAGGGTTTTCTTTATATGCTTAGTGTGGTTATAACGCACACAACATGTGCATTATCCTCTATGATAACAAATATACTATGTGTGGTTATCCCTAATTTGCAATTAAAAACTCTGGCTAATCCCAATTAATAATGTGGCCTCAATTACGTGGGTGATATGGCGTGACATGGCGCATATGTGGCTATGTTTTGCATATGTGGCTGATAACGCATGTTGTGTATATGTTATCATATGATAACGCATTCGTCGTATGCGTTATTATTACAATAACTCATACACCACATGCGTTATCATTGTCCAGAGCATTAAAACAACAAAGCTCTCCCCCTCCTTCCTGTCGTCTTCTTTGTTCTTCAAAAAAAAATTTCTACTTTCTTTCCTTCTTCTGCTTTCTCCAGCATGTTCTTTCTCTTCTTTCTTCTTCAGAACTTTTCTTCCCCTTCTCCTTCACAAATATTTCTTCTCTTCTCTTCAACTACTTCTGGATTCTATTATTCAACCAGAAATTCAAAAATCCAAACATCAAGGAGGATGGAGAGGATGAGGACTTGGCAGACTAGACAGGGAGAAGGGGCAGAGGGTGCTGGAGGTGATGTTCTTCATACAACTCAGACAGTACGGGCAAACACCGAATCATATGTTCTACGTGATTCGTTCAACAGTCCAGATAGAGATGCTCTGGTATTTATTTTAGATTTGACACCAGACATGTCATACGCAAGCACGTCATATATTGCACTACCAACTCTGACTGTAGTAGGCACGTCATTTCATGCACCCAACTCTGCATGTAGTAGGCACGTCATTTCATGCACCGTCACCTCCTCATATAGCAGGCACATCAGGTTCATCTGTCTCATATGCCTATAACGGGGGCATCTTCTTCCGATTTAGAGAAGCATGGAGATAAGCCAGCAGATGAGCTTACACTAATACAACTACTTGGTTTTGGACATTGTATTAGTGAGAGGACAACTAGATTTATTCCATCTGATTATCATTTGATTGCATAGGTTGAATATTATTTATGATTCTTTGTTATATTTTCTATATTATTTCTTTACATTAGGAAACATTTTGAGTTTTGCATTATGTCATCCAACAAGCCCATGTGAATACTTGAATATGAAAAAGGCCAATAAAAGAACTACCATGTGAATCCTTTTCACATGACTTGACAACTCAAGAAACGGGATTTGAATACTTTTTGAATTCAATTCGACACATCAGTATGAACACTTTAATACAAACAATCACACTAAAAACCAGCCAAAATTATAAAACTTTTATATTAGCCATCCGACAAGCCCACGTGAATACATTATACGAAAAAGAGCACTCAAAAAATGTCAAAATTTTTTAAGCTTTTGAATTCATATCTGACAAGCCCATGTGAATCACATGACTTGACAACTCAAAAAACTTGTTGGATTTGAATACTTTTGAATTCAAATCCGACAAGGTCATATGAAGCTTTCAATTCGGATAAGCTCCCTAAAAACCGCCAAAATTTTTATGCTTTTGAATTCAAATACGACAAGCCCATGTGAGTGGACATCACTTGATTTGAAAAATTCAAAAACATGGAATTGAATTCAAATAAATTCCAATCCGACATGCCTATGTGAAGTTTTTAATTCGGATAACCACTCTAAAAAAATGCCAAAATATTTTTAAGGTTTTATATATATATATATATGTATATGTATTGAAAACATCCAACTTCTCATCATACCACAACTTTGATTACTTTTCCTTCTATTCTATTTTTGAAACTAATAGTTTTCCTTCATTCATTACAAACAATGAGCATGGATAACACTCACCCTGTTAGAATGGTATTATTCTAGGATTTGGAGTATGCTAGAGATGCATTTGGTCCTTATTTTACCGGAGTGTAAAGAAAAAATAGACGTTTACCCGAATGGTGACACATACTCAACTTGCTAGAAAAATAAGCATCAAGGAATAGGTCCTAATCAGTGGCATGTTCGAATGACAATGAGGGTGCCTTCATTTTATGAACAGTATAGCATGTTTAATTATACTTTGTATAGTGTGAACAACGATGATGAGATGTGTTACCTGATATATCCAAGGAAGGCATTTATATTCTAGTTGAATTTGAATCAGTCCAATCACAAGCACTTTCAGATGTTCAACATACTCCTGTATCAGTGCATGAGGATCATCAAATGTTTGTTAACATGTCACAACAATAATACGGATAGTTTTTGATGAACCATCAATTTTGTACCCATACGTACTGGAAGATGATGAGGACAACGATGACGATGATGCAGAGGATGACGTATCAAGTGCATCTGACGACGACAATGGTAATAATTATGAAGAATGTGACATTAGCACATCCCTAAACCCTCTATCTTCAACTGCAGTGAATCAATGGCAAAGTAGTCAGTAGTTCAGTAATGCCACATATGATTATACATCATCTGGAGTCTTTCTAGATATGGGCTCGGGAAAGCAAATATATGATCTTATCAAATTAGGAACTATCCAACTGCTAGACTAAAATGATGCAATAACAGATCTTCAATTAGGAATGAGGTTCATTGACAAATCCCAAGCAATTTGTGCCATCCAAAAATGGTCTATTCAGATAGGATGAGAGTTTAGAGTTGTTAAAAGTAAGAGTGATCAGTGGACAACATAATGTTATCATACAAACGACTCAAACTTTGGTCTATGAAATATCAAAATGAAGAAAAAAGAAACCATGGTCGTTGGAAGATTACCAGATTCACCAAAGATCACACATACCTTGTTCAAGTTAAAGCACCTATCAAAATATGACTTCAAAGCTTATTTCAAAACTAACATCGCATCTTGTTGCAAATGATCCTGAGATCCCTGTCTCAAATGTGATCCAAGAAGTCCTACTATTACTTCAAACTGATTGTACATAAAAGAGGGCATGGTACGCTCAGAAGTTTGCGGTAGAAAGGGTATTCGGCAACTAGGAGACAACATTTTCAATTCTACCCAAATATCTCCAAGCCGTGAAAGATTCTACTCGGAGACTATATACGAGCAGTTGCATCACAGACCAAGCATTTCCCTAAACTGTGTTTTCAAATTTCATTTTTTGTGTTTCGAGACTTGTATAACTGGATTCTTAAACTATCGGTCAGTCATTTATGTTGATGGCACTCATCTTAGGGGACCATATAAACGCGTACAATTAGTTGCAAGCACATAGGATATGAATAACCATTTGTTCCCCCTAGCATTTAAAATTGTTGATAAAGAGTCGTCTAAAAGTTGGAATTGGTTCCTCAAACTGCTACGGGAAAATGTTGTCAGGGATCGACATGTTTGTTTAATATCCAATAGCCACAAAGGGATTTTATCTGCTACGCAAAATCAAGTTCTGTGGCAACCTCCATTTGCGGAGCATAGATTTTGTCTACGCGACATTCAAGCAAATTTCAACAAGACTTAGGAACAAAGAATTAAAAAGTTTAATGTGGCAGGCCAAAACTGAAGCTAAGCAATAGAAATTTGGACATGCCATGAATGAAATTAAAAGTAGAAATAGAAGCATATAATTATTTAGTTCAGATCCCGTTGGAGAAGTGGACACTCGTGCATGATGGTGGGCATAGGCACGGAGTGATGACTTTCGACATATCAGAAGCACTTAATAGTATCCTTAAAAAAAGCTAAGGTCTTACCTTTAAAACCTTAGTTGAATTGATATTCAACAACTCGTTAAGTACTTCAACTAGCATCGTCAGGAAAACCAGAACTGTGTGCATCCATTTTCGAGAAAAGTTTTTGAAAAGTTTCTTAAGATCAAATTAAAATCAAGAGAGCACACAGTTACACTGTATAATCCACGAGCTGGTATTTACATGGTTAAATCTCCCATAGGGGTTGATGGTCGCAGCGATGACGTATACACTTTGAAGCATAATAATTAGATTTTTAGGTCATAATATTGAAAAAGGAAAACTAATTCCTATTAATAGAAGTATAGATTTTGCTTCAAAATTTCCAGATGAAATTTTAGAAAAATCTCAATTACAAAGGTTTTTAAGGAGTTTAAATTATATTTTACCCTATTATAAAAATTTAGCATATGATACAGCTATTTTATATGACAGATTAAAAAATAATCCTAAACCCTGGACAGAACAACATACTAAAATAGTCCAGAAGATAAAAGAAAAAATAAAAACACTACCTTGCTTAGTATTAGCTAATCCTAATTGGGAAAAAATTATTGAAACAGATGCTTCAGAAATAGGTTATGGCGGAATTTTAAAACAAATTTGTCCTGATGATAAAAAGGAAAGATTGATTAGATATCATTCTGGGAAATGGACTGATACTCAGAAAAATTATGCAAGTATTGCTAAAGAAATTCTTGCAATAGTAAAATGTATTTTAAAATTTCAAGATGATTTATACAATCAAAAGTTTATAGTAAAAACTGATTGTCAAGCAGCAAAATTTATGTTTGATAAAGATTTTAAGCATAACGTTTCTAAACAAATGTTTGCACGATGGCAGGCTCATTTAGCCCCATTTGATTTTGAAATCATATATAAAAAGGGTGAAGAAAATAGTCTTCCTGATTTTCTAACTCGTGAATTTTTACAGCATGATACCGCGGGGAAAAGATAGTCATTTCCGAGGACGTGGTGGAAGAGGTAATACCTCTTACAATCAAGGAAGAAATTTCCTTGTCCAAATGGGCAATAAAAAGCTAATAGCTGAAAATATTGCTAATCAGGATGCCTCATTATATGAGGAATTTAAAAAATTTATTGCTGGTAAAAAGAAACAGGAAGGTGAAACCTCCTCCTCCGGATCATATTCCCAGATTATAACAGAAGAGGATAATATGGCCTCATATCATACAAACACTCACAAAGAAATTATATTTCTTTTGGAAAATAAAGATCTTCAATGGAAGAATGATCCATGGATACTCATAAATAGGTATCTCGACACAGCATCATATGCTGCCACATCATATAAACAAAGACCCTATTATGAGAGTATACTTAAAGTAAACTCATGTGACATTATACATTTTTATCCTAATACAAAAGTTACTAATATTTATAATTTTAGTAAAATTATAATTAAACGGATTATATTTGTTGAAGAATGGGGATTATCTCCTCTTAAAGAGAAGGAATTTATACTTTCCGACTCTAAATTATCATTTAAATATAATTATTGGGATTATATCGATGCCTTTTCATAAAGCATTTTTGTATGAAAATCCTAATAGGAAACATACATGGTTAATAAAGATTTTTGGGGATGTTTATAACAATCCCATACCAAATTGGTTCATACAATGGTGGAATATTTATGGCACCTCGGGGAAAATACTCCCGGATAGATTTAAACCATTATATGGTGAATGGGTGAATATTTCCCCAAAGATAGCTGATTATATCGCTTCAAATCAATATACAGAGGAAATAGCCTCAATGATATTCTTTATTGAATTCTCAATACCATGGGTGTGGAAATGGACACCAGAAGTGGGTTATACCAACAAAATTTACCATGTCTCAAAAGGGTTGCTCATATTAGGTTCTGGAACAGGTTGATTAAAATCAACCCAGATACGAATCAAATTCATGGACAAAATATACTAGATGAAATCCATATGAAGAATGATAAATATCACACAATGAAAGAGAAAGGAGAAATAAAGGAAATAAGTCCTTTTCATCATATTGCAATAAAATTAAAATTACAAAAGGAGGTCATAACCAAAGAAGATTTAATCCGATCTTATATGGAGGAATTGAAGAAAGATCTGGTCAAAAATCTGATCGAAGATAATAAATCAGACGTGTCAATGACAGGCTGTTCAAATGAAGATGTTCACTCATGTACGGTGAGCACCAATTGATGGTCTCTTGAGTTGTTGGAATCCGTAGGCAAAAACAAAGTAAAATAAAACTACGGAAATCCACCAACAGGATCTGCACATATAAGAAAAACCGATTGGATAGAAATTATCTCAATGTTTTGATTGTTCGTTTTGGAGGCGCTGCTTTGTACGCTTCACCCTCTACTGGTATCCACGCGACGAACTCCTCTACAAGCGATCGGGATGCTAGCCCCTTCTGTGTTCTGAAAACTGTTCAGAACTGATCCTGACTATCTGGTAATCGGTCGTATTTCGGAGAGAGGAGACGAGATACTATATCGCCATTCTAGGGTTTTGTTTTTCTTTATTCAGATAAAGGACGGCCACCAAGAAAAGGTTAACATAACCTTTTATAGCTGTCAATATCACAGTTTAATCTCGTCCGTCTATTCCTATAATCATCCAACGGTTGGATGAGTAATATTAAGTAATTAATTTCATTTATTCTATTAAATAAAATTAATTACTTATTAACCTACCAGAAAATACAATATGGAATCTGATTCCCTTTTTTTATACATTCAACGAATCTGGACACAATCTAGATACATTGAACGTGGACATTATGCTCACAAGATCGTCTATGCGTGTGACCCTGTAGGTTCACTTAACGTTGGCAGTGAATGAAAAATGTCCTAGACATTTATTCACAAAACATAAGCGGCCTCTAGCAAGACATTATGCTTACCCAAGTTAAGTAAATGTAATAATAACCTAGCATCAGATTTAATATTTAGTCCTTTTGTCACACGATATCCTAATTAAGTATAAGGCATGGATCAAGTCATCCTTATAAAACTTAATTAACCATTTACTTGATCACCAGGCAGACTGTTCCAACAAATAATATTAATAACACCTTATTAATACTTATTTGAGTATGGCCATGCATATTTTCTAGTCTTCCTTATCAAGGGGCCCATGGATATCTCTCTATAAAAAGAGAGGGACAAATCCCTTTCACTATATTCAATATTCAAGCCATGACGAGAAAATAAGCCAACCAATAATCATAATGATCACCTAATTAAAAGTGATGTTTGACTATGTCAAAACATATTTTTCTCCCCATGCAAGAAACATTAGAAACATTAGGTCGAAGGACACCAAATATAAAACTGAGAAGAAATACTTATAACTTAAACCCATGCAATATTTCTTCTTCACTTTAGGTCATGTCCAATACAATATTCTGAATATGTATTTATGAATTGATTTTATATCTCATATTCATGATCAGTAAAACTTGACCATCAATCAACTTCACACTAGTTTACAAGATGTAATATACTAGGGACAAATAAGAATAGTATTTTATTAGCCATAAGGGTTTTACTATCAAGTCACATACTTGATGACCAAGAGCATAAAATACAATTCAAAAAATACATGCTTCGTAAATCATAAATGTGAGGCAATTGGTCTTAGGGCATATACTAACAATCTCCCACTTGCCCTACCACCAATTTGACATGACTCTCAAACCCGTTGACCTAGTATGACTCTCATGCTTAAGTTGTGGGAGTGGCTTTGTCAATGGATCTACGACATTCTCATTGGTGTCTACTTTGCAAATTTTAACATCTCCACGCTCAATAATTTCTTGAATGAGATGGAAACGCCTGAGAATATGTTTGGATCGTTGATGAGATCTAGGTTCCTTAGCTTGTGCAATGGCTCCTGTATTATCACAATATAGGTCCATTGGGTTCACAATGCTAGGAATTACACCTAGTTCTGTGATGAACTTTCTGATCCAAACTGCCTCCTTGGCTGCATCAGAAGCAGCCACATACTCAGCCTCTATAGTAGAATCGGCCACGGTATCTTTCTTTGAACTCTCCCAGCTCACAGCACCTCCATTCAAACAAAACACAAATCCAGATTGCGATCTAAAATCATCTACATCAGTCTAAAAGCTAGCATCCGTGTAACCATTTACAACAAGCTCTCAGTCCTGACCTCCGTAGATCAAAAACATCTCTTTAGTCCTTCTTAAGTACTTGAGAATATTTTTTACTGCAGTCCAATGCGGTTCACCAGGATTTGACTGAAATCTGCTGGTCATGCTTAATGCATACGAGACATCTGGGCGAGTGCATAACATGGCGTACATGATAGATCCAATTGCGGAAGCGTAAGGAATCTTACTCATGCGTTCTGTATCCTCCCTTGTGGTAGGACTTTGAGACTTACTGAGTTTAACGCCATGTGACATTGGCAAGAATCCTCTCTTAGAATCTTACATACTAAACCTTTTCAGTACCTTGTCAATATATCCACTCTGACTTAGGCCAATAAGCTTTTTAGATCTATCTCGATAGATCCTAATGCCTAGAATATAGGCCGCTTTGCCTAAATCTTTCATTGAAAAACACTTCCCCAACCAAGTTTTTACACTTTGCAAAGTGGGGATATCATTCCCAATTAACAAGATGTCATCGATATAGAGTACTAAGAAGACTACTGCATTTTCTGTAACCCTTTTGTAGACACAAGGTTCATCCTCATTCTTGATGAAATTGAATTCTTTAATTGCTTCATCAAAATGAAGATTCCAACTTCGAGATGCTTGCTTCAAGCCATAAATGGATCTTTGAAGTTTACACACTTTACTAGAATTCGAAGGATGAATAAAACCTTCAGGTTGTGTCATATACACATCCTCCAGTAGATTTCCAATAAGAAAAGCAGTTATAACATCTATTTGCCATATTTCATAATCATAATATGCTGCAATGGCAAGTAGAATTCTAATTGACTTAAGCATTACAACTGGAGAAAAGGTTCCATCATAGTCTATACCATGAGTTTGTCTATACCCTTTTGCTACCAATCGAGCTTTGTAAGTGTGCACATTGCCATCCATGTCAGTTTTCTTTTTGAAAACCCATTTACACCCTATGGTCTTGCAACCTTCAGGTGGATCAATCAAAGTCCAAACTTGATTATCATGCATGGATTGCATTTCTGATTTCATAGCCTCTAGCCATTTTCTAGATTCAGGACTACGAATAGCATCTTGGTAGGAATTAGGTTCACCTTGATCAATAAGATCAATATTGTGATCCTCAGACACAAGAAATCCATATCTCTGTGGTATCTGAGAAATCCTACTAGACCTTCTTGGCCCTTGTGTCAAAGGTTCAGGCTCAGTATGAATACGTGAGTCCAACTGAGTATCCATACTTGGTTCAGAAATGGTCTACTGTCCTTGAGCTTCTTCAAGATGGATTCTACTCCCACTAACTCTTTTGGAAACGAATTCCCTTTCAAGGAAAATTCCGTTCCGAGCAACAAAAACTTTGTTTTCATATGGAAGATAAAAGTAGTATCCTTTAGTTTCCTTAGGATATCCCACAAATAGACACTTATCAGATTTAGGTGCTAGTTTTTCAGATAATGATCGCTTCACATAAGCATCACATCCCCAAATTTTGAGAAATGCTAAACTAGGTTGTTTCCCGGTCCATATCTCATATGGTGTCTTCTGAACAGCTTTAGATGGAACTCTATTTAATATGAATGCAGCAGTTTCTAGAGCATAACCCCAAAAAGAAATTGGAAGATCTATTTGACTCATCATAGATCGAACCATATCCAATAGAGTTCGATTTCTGCGTTCAGACACACCATTCCATTGTGGTGTTCCTGGTGGAGTTAATTGTGATAATATCCCACAATTTTTTAGATGTTCGTCAAACTCTCGGCCTAAGTATTCACCACCTCGATCTGATCGAAGTAATTTGATACTCCTTCCAAGTTGATTCTGTACTTCATTTTGAAATTCCTTAAACTTTTGAAAGGAATCAGTTTTATGTTTCATTAGATAGACATAACCATATCTACTGAAATCATCTGTGAATGTAATGAAATATCGAAAACCTCCTCCGGCTTGTGTGTTCATTGGCCCACATACATCAGTATGTATAAGTTCCAATAAATCGGTAGCCCTTTCACTTTGCCCTGTAAATGGACTTTTAGTCATTTTTCCCAATAAACAAGAATCACATTTTTCATAAGACTCAAGGTCGAATGAAGATAAAAGTCTATCTTGATGGAGTTTTGATATGCGTTTCTCATTTATATGGCCCAAACGACAATGCCAGAAGTAAGTTTGATTTAAATCATTAGATTTAAATTTCTTTGTATTTATGTTATAGATGGGCTTACTAATGGAATCATGTAGGTTAAGAATGTAAAGTCCATTACATAAAGAGGCATCTCCATAGAAAATACCATTTTTATAAATAGAACTTTTACCATTCTTAGTATTAAACTCAAAACCATCAATATCCAAACAAGAAACTGAAATGATGTTCCTACTCATAGTAGGAACATAATAACAATCTTTAAGTTCAATTATAAGCCCAGTAGGCAAAAGTAAATCAAATGTCCCTACGGCTACAGCAGCAACTTTTGCTCCATTTGCAACTCGTAGGTCTACCTCTCCCTTTGCCAAAGATCTACTCCTTTTGAGTCCCTGCACATTTACACAAATGTGAGCTCCACATCCGGTATCTAATACCCATGAAGTAGGAGTAGACATATTAATTTCTATAACAAAAATACCTGAAGCGGCAGTCTCACTGGCCTTTTGCTTCTTCTTTTCTTCCAAGTAGAGCTTGCAATTCCTCTTCCAATGACCAGGTTCATTGCAGTGGAAGCAAGTCCCTTCCTTTGGTGGTTTAACCTTGGGCTTGGGCTTCTGCTTGCCTTTACCCTTTTTGGCCATATCCTTTCCCTTTCCCTTTCCCTTGTTCGTCTTGAACTGCCCTTCTGAACCATCAGAACATTAGGAGTAGACTTCCTAATGTTTTGTTTAGCCTGCTTGAGCATCCCGTGCAATTCATTTATGGACTTTTCCATATTATGCATATTGAAGTTCATGACAAATTGATCATAGTCAGAGGTCAAAGAGGCCAAGATCATATCAGTAGCCAAGTCATGACTTACAGGTGCTCCAAGTTTTTCAAGCTGATCAAAATACCCTTTCATCTTAAGGACATGAGCACTAACTGAAGTGCCAGGGGTCATTTTGCAGCTATTCAACGCCTTAGTGGTAAGATATCTCTCTTGACGTGCCTGCTCTTGGAACATTTCCTTGAGCTATTTTATCATCTCATAAGCCTCAACTTCCTCGAATTACTTTTGCAACTCAGATTCCATCGTAGCCAACATGAGACATGTGACATCGTTAGAATCATCCTTGTGCTTACTATAAGCATCCTTTTTTATTCTGGGCGTATTGTTAACTGGTTGATTAGGGATAGGGTTCTCAAGTACATATAGCTTTTTTTCTTGTTTAAGGACAATCCTTAAATTTCGTGCCCAATCAAGAAAGTTAGTCCCACTAAGCTTATTCTTTTCAAGCACGGATCGCAACGATGTGTTTGAATTGTTTGAGGCCATTATCTACATAGAATTTGCAAAGTAAAATTAAATAAATGAAGCATTAAATTTTCCCTGAAATATTCAACACTTGATATAAATCATGGGTATAAAATTCATTTTATTCTAATCATAAGTAAGCTTTGGCTTAACACCCATAACTAGAGAAAAATATATTAATGGGATTTACATCTAAATGTACCGGCAAAATCCCATATGATGTCCTAGGCTCAAAACCGTTTTGATAGCCTAGTTAAGCCAAACCATTCCAAGCATATGGAAATCACCATTTTCCATCTTCCCCTACTTAGGTAACCATTTATCTCTTGCTTTGGCAATGAGACAAAATGACGATCCTAGCATGGAGAAGTGCTTATGATCATGGAAGACATTTTACGACTTAATTTTTTTTTTTTTTACATGGTTTCAAAAACCTTGTTCCTTTTTATTTGTATATTATTTCACAAAACATATATAAAAAATAAAAGGAAATAAACTAAACATCACATGCATAATATATATACATCAAATAAAACGTGTCATAGCATGGCCCCAATCCTATATTGACTTCCACGAGCCTCATGGAAGTCAAAGGTCAATCTAGGTAAGTCTTCATCTCCATGAGCTTGCCTCCAATGTCTTGGTCTTCTAATCTTGTTACATAGGACAGAAAAATATACATAGGAATAGGAAATAAAATTAACCTATTCTAGTAAAGCTTGATAATATTACATCAACGAAAACAACGACACGCAGGCCGTATTTAAAAACATACAACCCATTAACAAAATAAGCCAATCAATCACAAGAGGCAAAGAGCCATGCTATGCACCATGCATCTAAAGATAGGAAGAAACATGCAAAGAAACAACAATGGGGGCTCCGGGGGCGAAGCTTCCAGAAGAAAACGGCGGTCCCGCATGCCGGTCAGCGAGCGGGGTCAAGGGACAGCGCCCTTGCAGGGGTCTCAGAGGGCAGTGCCTCCGGAAAGAAAAACGATTTTTTCTTTCTAACTCATTGAATAAGTTATTGCCGTCATAAACCCTAAAATCATGCCGCCAGAAATTTTGTTTAACAGTTAAACATTAAATCATGTGATTCTGCAAATTCGTTTAACAATTAAATTGCACAGATTATAGACTGTACGCCAAATAATTTGGCAGTAACAACATTCTGTTTAATTAATCGCATTAATAAGTAAAACAGAATATGATATATGCGAATCCTATAATTCAATTTACTCTGATTATTACACTAATCAGAAACCTTACCATAAGGCCGATTGAAAACAACATGTGTAATCAAAGCGGTAAGAGATAAAATCAGTAAAACTAGTATGTATGTGGCTCTGATACCACTGTTGGAGTCCGTAGGCAAAAACAAAGTAAAATAAAACTACGGAAATCCACCAACAGGATCTGCACATACTAGAAAAACCGATTGGATAGAAATTACCTCAATGTTTTGATTGTTCGTTGTGGAGGCGATGCTTTGTACGCTTCGCCCTCTACTGGTATCCATGCGACGAACTCCTCTGCAAGCGATCGGGATGCTAGCCCCTTCTGTGTTCTGAAAACTGTTCAGAAATGATCCTGACTATTTGGTAATCGGTCGTATTTCGGAGAGAGGAGACGAGATACTATATCGCCGTTCTAGGGTTTTGTTTTTCTTTATTCAGATAAAGGACGGCCACCAAGAAAAGGTTAACATAACCTTTTATAGCTGTCAATATCAAAATCCTAACTGTCATCTAATGACAGTTTAATCTCGTCCGTCTATTCCTATAATCATCCAACGGTTGGATGAGTAATATTAAGTAATTAATTTCATTTATTCTATTAAATAAAATTAATTACTTATTAACCTACCAGAAAATACAATATGGAATCTAATTCCCCTTTTTTATACGTTCAACGAATCTGGACACAATCTAGATACATTGAACGTGGACATTATGCTCACAAGATCGTCTATGCGTGTGACCCTGTAGGTTCACCTAACGTTGGCAGTGAATGAAAAATGTCCTAGACATTTATTCACAAAACATAAGCGGCCTATAGCAAAACATTATGCTTACCCAAGTTAAGTAAATGTAATAATAACCTAGCATTAGATTTAATTTAGTCCTTTTGTCACACGATATCCTAATTAAGTATAAGGCATGGATCAAGTCATCCTTATAAAACTTAATTAACCATTTACTTGATCACCAGGTAGATTGTTCCAACAAATAATATTAATAACACCTTATTAATACTTATTTGAGCATGGCCATGCATATTTTCCAGTCTTCCTTATCAAGGGGCCCATGGATATCTCTCTATAAAAAGAGAGGGACAAATCCCTTTCACTATCTCCAATATTCAAGCCATGACGAGAAAATAAGCCAACCAATAATCATAATGATCACCTAATTAAAAGTGATGTTTGACTATGTCAAAACATATTTTTCTTCCCATGCAAGAAACATTAGAAACATTAGGTCGAAGGACACCAAATATAAAACTGAGAAGAAATACTTATAACTTAAACCCATGCAACCTTCTTCACTTTAGGTCATGTCCAATACAATATTCTGAATATGTATTTATGAATTGATTTTATATCTCATATTCATGATCAGTAAAACTTGACCATCAATCAACTTCACACTAGTTTACAAGATGTAATATACTAGGGACAAATAAGAATAGTATTTTATTAGCCATAAGGGTTTTACTATCAAGTCACATACTTGATGACCAAGAGCATAAAATACATACATGCTTCATAAATAATAAATGTGAGTCAATTGGTCTTAGTGCATATACTAACATATACATTGCCTTATTCACATGCTCTTGCAATTTGTAAAGAAAATAATTCAAGAACTAATACTTACATGTATGATATATATTCACGAGAAACTTACAGATGAACATACCAATCCAACTTTTATCCAGTTGTGTATGAGGACTTTTTGAAAGATGCCCCTTACAATTTAACGTTCTATGCTCCAAATATGAACAATCAACGAGGTCGGAAATCGAGTACAAGGTTTTGGGGAGAAATGGATTATCGAAACCTAGATTTTCCTCCAAGATATAGTAGATGCATATGCCCGAACATAATTGAAAACCTTGTATAATTCCGTTCCAAGCAATGTGTAAGTTTCTTTTTTTCAAAGTGTTGTAGTATTTTACTTTTTATATTAATGATATTTCTTCTTTGAATTTCTTCAAGATATTTTTCTATAAATTATTTTACTTGAATAGTTTACAAATTATTATCAACAAGTGACAAAAAACAAGAAATAATTTAAATTACTTCTACGTAATTTTTTATAAATTATTTTACTTAAAACGTTTGTAATTATTATCATAAAATATACACCAAGTGACATAAATAAAAAAATACTGTCTTTTTTTGAGAAAAATAAATAACTATAAGTTTTGCAAAAGAAATTATTAAAAAAAGTTTATGTGGTAGATAATGCATACCACAAATGCGCTATCCACTACATCAACTAATTAGAGCTTTGATTTCTGGTTTAAGGATAACGCACACACTATATACGTCATCTCTAATAATAACGCACATACTATGTGTGGCCACACCAAGACTATTAAGGGAAAAAAACTTGCCACTTTAGTGGCATTTTTTAAAAAATTGTCCAAACAAGGCAAAAAGCCGCCCATGTATAGTGTGTGGAGTAGAAATAGGAACTTTAGCTAGCTTTGCATTGCCTTCATGATGATTAAGCACAACAATAGTTTTTGATGATTTTCCTTTATCATTTCATGCAGTGACAAGTCCTCCATATCTGCTAGTTCCGGTTCATGGACCTTTTCTTTTTCTTTTGCATTCTCAGGACGTTGGGATGAGAGTTAAAACTTAGTTTAGGTCTTATGAATAGCATGAGGGGTATAAGGAGAAACAAGTACCGAACCAGCGTTTCTTTGATATTGAAAGAACACCTGAAGTAGAAGATTGAGTTAGTTTCTGATGAAAGAAGATACCAGGCTACGATTTGTCGACGACTCCTAAGCTTTCTGGATATGGGAAATTCACACATGAAAGGCACGTTCCCAGAGGATTGTTCTTCAAGATGTCATAACTAGTAAAAATATGACCTATCCTTCCACAATAAAAGCAGAAAGTCGAAAGTCTTTCATACTGAATGGATGCTTTAACCTTCCCCATTCCAGGAATGGCAATATAAAGCCACCTACGTTGTGGCTTTTTCACCCGAAGAAGATCCCAGATCCGAAAAAATTGCCCAACACCTCTCCACTTACTGTTACAGATTTCCCGAAGGCGGCAATCCTCAAAAGTAGAAGTCAATTTGAGTGCTACCTCAAGTGAATAACACTAAGAGAGAAGATCAGAAATGAAGTAATTAAAATGAGTAAAATAAAAAATCGCCCATTATGATTTTGTGATTGGATCCCATGGATCGAGTATGAAGTGCTTATTATTGAAGTTCCAAGGTCCTTCATGTAGTGGAAAATCCCTAGTTTCCAGATTGTGCATCTTAAAAGATTCAGTCTCGTTGCTCTCAACATGGCAATACGAAAACTTTGAGCATAAATCAAACCACCACCGTAGATGACCGCGAAGACACTGTTTTTACATTCATCCACTCCTACACTAACAACGGTTTGCGGAAGTCCTACACATTGGGTCTATTCTTCATTGAGAGAGGAGTCCATGATATTAGAGATTTCTCCTGCCATATTGTAACATGACATATCATATTCAATATCCATATAAAAGATAATTTTAAATTTTTCAAGGTTATTCTTTATCTACTTTAATCAAAATTTTAAATGCAACAGTAAATTTATTTTTTTTCAAGGAATCGAACTTATAACTCTTTTCTTTGGGAAAAAATGTTAAACTCTATTTTTATTATTAAAAAAAAACTTAACCTTAACTAAAGTTACAAACCCTGAACTATAATTTTTTTTGAAGGTTAGCAAAGACTATTACTGAGCAATAATTGAACCAGCCATAATTGTTAAGTTTACATCACATTGTGCTTCCTCAATCCAAACTAGATATTCCTCTATCCCACATGCCATTTGAACTAGCATATGAACTAGTACATTGAGGTTCCTTGGATTATAGACTACCTTAATTGCCAAAATTTGCTAAGTCCTGCCGCAACCCTTGGATAAAATGCCCAAGGTCAAAACATCTAGCGAGCTCCCTTGTAATTTTTGAACTAGAGGGGAGCAATCAATCTCTAGAATAATGTTATGGAATAGGAGATCTTTAGCCAAATTCAGCCCTAAACAAGGAGAGGCATTTCTTGCTAACGATATATCCCCCACATTAGCATGATCACTTTCTCCATAATTCCAGCCTCCAACATCTCCTCTATGTTCAAAACTTCCCATACAAAATCCTTGCAATTTCTATCCATCCTCACAATTGGCCGGTGCATACCTTTCCCCCATGAATCCCATACTTACTTCGACCATGGGCACTCAAAGAAGACGTGACCATCACCCTCAGCAGCATTGTTACATTTAGGACAGGCGTCTGTGATGATTCTTCTTCTTTTAATATTAAATCTGGTGGGGAGGATATTATGACATGCTCTCCATTCTTCATGCTTCACTTTAGGTGGTAAGTTCACCTACCAAGATGAAGTCCAAAAGGATTTTGCAAATGGGTTGGATGGCCTTGGGGTTTCAGAGTTCATCCTTCCTGCTCAATAAACTCCATATATCTATGTGGTAAGCTTGCCTTAATAGAAATACACCCATCCTGAGTATAGTTCCAAATAATAGTATATTCGCTCTTCGTTGCGCAAAGAAGAATTTTTTGGATTTCCTAAACTATAATTAAGTAACTAAAATTATAATCTATGGTTCGTAATTAAACTCTAATTGATAAAAAAAATCAAAAAACAATTAAACTCTAAAGTTCAGCCCTAATTTTTCAACCTAACTGTCATCCCTCACAGCTCAATATCGATGGTCACTCCCGACTTCTCCCTGCACCGACCGCAGATGCGTGCCAGGTCACTGGCTTTCCTCTCCCTCTAGCAGTCTGCAATCTACCCCACCACACTACAAGGGAAAATAACTCTAAGATGGGAATGATAATGGCCTATGGTTCTGTTGTGGAATTTTTGGTTAAGATTTGCGCTTCAAGTTTTGCATGAATTGAAGATTGGAATTATTGTTAAGGTACTAAGATAATTAAGGAATTTTCTCACAGTTAGAGTTTGAGCCTGAGGGAATCTAACTCTCCAGATTCAGCAAAGGGCAATTGTGTAAATTGGGAGGGTTCCAATTTCTTGTGCCTTAAGTCTCTTTTAATCTGTTAGTTGGTACCCAGCTTTCTTTGTTTTGTTAAACACAAAAGAGGGTGTTGAAGATTACAATTCTACTATGATTAGGATTGTTATTTTTATTAAGATTCATATCTCCTAAATCTATGTATATTTAGTTTCTTAATTCTAGTTTATTTAGTTTTTCTAATTATAGTTTGTTTAGGATTTGTTACACATGGTGACAGCTATATAATGTACCATATTTTACAATAATAGACAGAAAACATTGGATTGTTTTCCTCTCTGGAAACTTTCATGGTATCAGAGCCAATTGTCTAAAATCTCTTATAATGAGTAACGACAATATTGACAATGTTGATAACGACATGGTGGAAGAAAGCCATGTCCACAGAATAAAAAAATATGCTTATTATGTAGCATCCGCTGATGGACCTGGACTGATTCTCACAACAGTTCAGCTAAGAGAAACCGAAAAAGATAATTATGCAGAATGGGCAAAAGCCATGTACATGGCCTTAAGAGCAAAGAATAAGTTGGGATTTATTGACGGAATAATTCTCATTCCCGAAGATAACCCAGATAAACAGGAAGAATTGTAGGAAATCAATAACCTGGTAAATTCTTGGATTCTCAATACTATCAAACCCTCTCTCTGATCTTCCATAAGTTACTCCGAGAGAGCTGATGAATTATGGACAGATTTGAAGGAAAGATCTTGGTTGGCACCGGGCCAAGAATATACGAATTAAAGGCAGCATTGGCAAATTGTAAACAAAGCGAAGACTCAGTAAATGTGTATTTTTCACGTTTGAAAAAGTTATGGGATGAATTAGAACATTACACTCAACTTCCGTCTAGCACAGATACAAAACTCTTGACTTTTATCATAAAAGAAAGAGAGAATGAAAAGGTTTTTCAATTTTTAATGGGATTAAATATTGCAATTTATGGCACTGTCCGTTCCCACATAATTCAACAAGAACCATGCCAAAATTACGAATAGTCCTTGCTTAAATCTGCAAAGAAGAACAGCATAAAAATTTAACACGAGCTAGGGAGCACGCCGTCGGCGAAGGAGGCGCCGTCGTCGGAACCCGCCGGCCACCGACAACGGCAAATTTGTTTGCAGCCACTATAATCGCAGCGGACACGACATCTCAGGCTGTTTTTAGCTCATCGGATATCCCGACTGGTAGCCAAGGGGTGCTCTTTCCAACACAAGCGGCCGCAGCACCATGAGCACCGTCGGCCGTGGAACACAGTTGGGTCACGGCGGAAGAACGGTCCAGAACATAGGAGTAGGCCATGGCAGGTTGCGTGCTCGATCCACCAGTGAAATGGATGCAGGGAACACTCCAGGAGGTCGACGGCCGGACGCTTGGGCCAACATAGCAAGCGTCCGGCGTAGAGAAAATAATTGCAGTGGTGAACTCACTGGAGAAGGAGAAGGAGACGGGCTCGGGCCGAACGGCCCGAACGGGCCCAATACAAGTACCAGTGGGCTGAATCTCAACAGCGGGCCAAACTTTCCTTTTTTGACAGCTAACCAATGGTCAAAGTTGTTGACTGCCTTAAATAACTCAAATACACCTCAATCCAAAAAGTTATCTGGTATGAAAATTTTATGGATTCTAGATTCAGGATGTTCTCATCATATGACTTGTATGAGAGATTTTTTAAGTAAGTTAAATAATGTCTACCCACATACTGTTGGTCTGCCCAATGGAGCTAAGACAGTTGTTCTACAAGAAGGAACGATCTTCTTATCTCCTAGACTTAAACTCCAAAATGTGCTTTTAATTCTCGAACTTAAATGCAACCTAATTTCCTTATCTCAATTGGCCCGTGACTCATAGTGCCTTATCATCATTTCTGACAACTTTTGTGTTATACAGGACCGTATCTCGATGAGGCTGATTAAAGTGGGTGAGCAGAGGAATGGGATTTTCTTCTACAAGGCGATGCCACCGTCAGCACTATATGCTCTTTTTAGTACTGTTCAATACTCCAGCACATTATGGCACATAAGGTTGGGACATCCTTCGGATTCTGTGGTGAATAAATTTTTGGGAATCTCTAAAAATTCTAGCTCTAGAACTGTTCCTTGCAATATATGTTTGCAAGTTAAACAAACTCGTGATTGTTTCCCTTTAAGTGATAATAAGGCATCTGAAATTTTTGATTTGATACATTGTGATTTGTGGGCACCATACAAAACTCAATCTACTACAGGTGCTTCATATTTTCTTACCATACTTGATAATTATTCTAGAGCTATTTGAATATATCTAATATCCGAAAAAAAGTAAATTGCGCCAACCCTAAAAGATTACTTTGCCATGATAAAAACTCAATTTCACAAAACCATCAAAGTAGTATGAAGTGATAATGGCACAGAATTTAAATGTTTAAAGCCATATTTTTCAACTCATGACATGGTGCATCAAACTACTATTGCTGGTACTCTACAACAAAATGGTAGGGTTGAATGGAAGCATCGGCATATTCTAAATATTGCTCGAGCTCTGCGGTTTCAAGCCAACTAGCCCATAAAATTTTGGGAAGAATGTGTACTCACTGCAGGCTATCTTATCAACCGCACACCCTCCCCATTATTACATGGAAAAACTCCTTATGAATTATTATATGGGAAGAAGTCGTCTTATTCTCACATCAAAAGCTTTGGATGTCTAGTTTATGTTCATGATCATAGTTTATCCAGAGATAAATTCAAAGCTAGAAGCAGAATATGTGTCTTCCTTGGATATCCATATAACAAGAAAGGTTAGCGTTTTTATGATTTGGAAGCAGAGAAGTTCATTTTATTATTTTTCCCACTGGAAACTTTCAAAGAGTAAAACCATTTTGATATCCATCATCAACATATAATCCCAAAAACGTTTTACTTAGCAAAACAAATCCCAAAAGCGACTTTGATTTTGGTAGTAATGGTTGATAATTGATTTCTTGACAAGGGATTTATGGTTTGCGATGTAAGCAGAAATATTCTTCTTTCTAGATTTTAATAATTCTTTGGGGGTTTTTCTGCTTCTGGAAGACGAATGTTAGAATTAGAAGCAAAAGTTTTTTTAGTTTTGGAGGAATGGTGGCTTGTTATTAGAACTGTTATCGATAGCCTTTGTTGGTCTCTTTAAAGCTGCTGACCAGCTCTGCTCTGTCTTTAGCAAATTCTGATTTTGCTAACTATCAGTTGAAGTACTATCATCTTCTTCTCTGGGAAAAGATAGTTGCGGGCATTGGTTGATTGATTTGACTCTTCTTTTGTCTCTTTTTCTTTTTGATGTCATATAGCGCCACTGATTAGTAGGATTCTTATTCCCTTTTTTCTCTGAAAAAAATTCTTCTCAAGTTCTGCACCTTATATTCATATGGTGAAATTTTTTTATGGTGTATTTATTTTCTATCGTTTCCACTTTTATGCCCACATCTCATTATACGCATTTTCTAAACTGAAATTCAATCTAGTGAGGCCCTAAAATGAAACCAGTCCTCATTAATATATTAAACAAGTATTGTTGTGTGGTCAAAATGGATAAATGAAATATATTTTATGTTATGATTATATTTAGTAAATTTTTTAGATTTTTTTTTTTTTTTGTCAATATTCATGATTGGCTACAAAAAGTGGGAAATGGGCTTTTTAACGACAATTTATTATATTCCAAATGGTAGAAAAAACATTATTTCTTGTAATATATAAAAGTCATTCTTTGTAAAAATTAATTTTCTAGCTATATTTAAATACAAATGTCACCAATAGGAGAAAATGTAGGAATAAAAGTATTATTGCAAGATACAATGCAGAAAGTTGGTTAAAAGTTGTATACAAAATTGACCAAGAATCTTGCTTAAGATACAATATTAAAAAATAATGTTGCTAAAACTTGTGGTATTAAATTTTTATTGTGACTTTTATATGGTTAATTCATATAATAAACTGATATAACATATAATTATTACTACAACAGTCATAAAAATTAATTTTAGAGCAACATTTAATACAAACATCGATAACACTTTTTAAATGTCAAAATAGATAATTGTATTTCGATATATATCGAAACGTTATTATGAAAGGTGTGATACCTCCAACCCTGCCACTAGGTCAACTGCGACTGGTTAGGGTATCTGTGTGTCTCTTGGCACTAAACTATAAATTCCAAAACAAAAGCATAACTCTTGGACAACACTTATAAGCATATACACACAATATACAACGGAAAAATCAAGTAAACTGAGTACAGATAGGGCGTTCAACACTCAAGATTTAAGAAATCTTTTTATGATCATACCAATACAAGGATGGAAATACTTTACAAACGGCTCGAGCATAAAAAAACAAAACAAGAACAAATGTCCTTCTGAAGAGACTCGAACCAAAAACTCCACGCCTAACTTCAACGGCTTATTATACCTCTGACCACCCTGAGTTAATCTGAGGAGAAAATAAGATATGGAAAAACGTGAGCACGAATGCTCAATGAGTCCACGTGTGTGTGCGCTAGTAGTTTCTTTAAACAATGGTGATGCAGTTTTGACAAAGCAGTTCATGCAATGTTATTGAAAACATTTTTCTTTTGTTGTTTTAACACAACTGATGCTTAAACTTACATGAGGGGTTCGAGCGCAATTGAGAAGTCTGAGCGAATCAAGACACGTCAGCGCAGCTTCTACATCCGAATTCAAAAGAACATGTAATGTAACAGGTCCCATAACATAACGAGTTCATCGGAACCAAATTCTGGCATCTCGTAGTCAATAGCAGGCAAATACCATACGAGCGCTCGATTTCCATAACAACCGCTCTTCTCATATCACTGGTCAAAACATGCTACAAATTCCTAGGGCACCTACCAGGTCTGTCTTGGGACCAACCTTAGTTTCAAGCCCCTCCTGGCTCTCCACAAGGCGGCCGACCCACCGCAGAGCATGATGCAGTGTCCAAGTAGACCGATTGGGCCAAACCTTCCATGGTGCTACGCCCCTCTTCAAGTGGATCCACTCTCCCGAGTCTGAATCCGCCCACGCCATTAAAAGAGGCCCTTGTACAGGGGACTAGCCACTTACAATTCAATCCTCTGACGTTTCCGAACACGTGATCATAACCAGAACTGTAACCCTGGTCGGAATGGGATTTTTATATGTTTTTTGTAAACCGAAAGGCCACTTGCCCGGCCATTGGAACATAATCAAGTCATAAACATTTCAGAGCAATAAAAATCTCCATCTGCCAGTCATCACATGCTTGTGCAACTTTCACAAGTATGCTAATGCCATCTACATTCATGCATGCCAAATCATATAACTTTTCAAGACCAAAGCATTTTCCAACTTATGTAGATTTACAAACATGCCAAGTCTACATTCATGCATGCCAAATCATATAACTTTTCAAAACCAAAGCTTTCTCCAACTCATAAATATTTCTAGAAAACTCATATACAGACTAGTTATTTTTCACAACAATAATAATCCGTTTTAAAAAAGATAACACCTATGTGGAGCACCGCTCCTATGCATTTCTAATGAACATCTCCAATTAATAAACACATGTCAAGTTATACCGTTTAAAAAACAGTAGATATTTTATGATAAGTTTAGAGATCATATTTATATGGCCCGTAACATTTGAAATGACATAACGAAAAGGAGTTTGTGGACTCACCTGGATGCAGATCTGGTGCTAAGATCCTACAAATATAGTAATAGGAAAATACTTAATATTTGGGTATTAATCAAATAACCCTATTCCCTAAATAATATCGAGATCCTACTGAAATAAACTTAGAATGGTTATATATCTATATATATATATATATATACTTATAATAATTCTTTAAAAAGATTGAAAATCTTATATCTAAAAAATATACTCTCCTAAAAACCCATAGTTAACTATATACTAAAATCCACTTAAACCATTTAAATTCTAAAGAAAAAAAAATCATAAACTTAAACTAAACTATATATATAATCTAAGTGACAAGAATGAAAAAAAAGAAACATGCAAACACTAACCTTAATTTAGGGGTCACTAAGGTTGCCAAACAAATCACCACAATACAAAAATAATGAGATGATATATATATATATATATATATAAAGGATTAAGGCGGTTAGTAGGGGGAGAAGAAAAAAAAGAATAAGAAGAAGGTTTGGTGGTGGTGACGGGTGACGGAGGAGGTGGCTGACATTTCTTAATTGGTAAGTTTTTTTTTTTTTTTAAAAAAAATTTTATATGAAAATATCAGGTACTTAAATTTCTAAAACACACATACTACGTGTTTTAAAACAAATCCCACTTAAAAAAAAAAAACTTATAAACCTCACTAATAAAAGATCAAACTAATAAAGCTTTAATCTCACTTCTAAGTATCGACAAATTACCACTAAGTATCAAAACATTATACTCCACTACATCAGATCCAAACTCTATTTTCATAGCACCGAAATTTTAAAGGTTACGGTCGGTACTTATTGGGTAAGGCGTTACAAAAGGTCACATAAGATCCAAATATAACAACGTTCATATAAATTCTTGCTTTAGATAGCAACATTTAATACAAACATCGATAACACTTTTTAAAATGTTAGAATAGAAACATGTATCTTAATATACATCGAAACGTTGCTTTGAAATGTCGTAGAAGATCCAAATAAAATTATGTTAATATAAATTGTCGCTTTAGATAGCAAAATTTAATATAAACGTCGATAACACTTTTTAAAATGTCATAATAGACATCTGTATTTTGACATTATCGAAACGTTGATATGAAACATTGTATAAGATCTAAAATACAATGACCTTTATGAGCTCTCTTACTTTTTAAACGACATATGAAAAAAAATATCAATGTAAAAATATTGCCATACTCTTTTTGTCGTAGTAATCCCAAAAGAAAACCAGCAATGAAGTATGTGCCATAATAAACCATCACTATATCAAAATTTTGTTTAAATATTTATCAATAACTTAAAAAATAAAAGGCTAGAGGGAGGGAGAGACTTTTCAATCTTTCAAAAAGTTTTAAAATTTTTTTAAATATTTAATTTTTTTATATTTTTAAATAATTTGTGATTTTTTAAAAAAGTTCTCCCTTTCTGCATGTCTCTCCCTTTGGCCTATTTATTTTGTTAAACACTAATATTTCTTTTATTATTTTTTAAAAAATAATTATAGCGATCTTTCAATACAATTTACTTTTGATTTATAATTTGTTTTATATATGATCTGTTAATAATTTTTTGGTTAAGTCCAAACTCCCCTCCTCTCCCCCTCCTAAAATTAGGGAGTATGATCAACTAAGATCCTAAACTTTATTTTTGGACAACTAGCCTTCAAACTTTCTTTTACCTTTAAAAAATTAATGAAAATAAGTATAGAGTTCCTAAAATATCCTCCAATGGAGAGACAAACTTTAAAAATATAAGTTCGAATAGTCAAACAAGATCATCATTATTCAAGAAGACTGAATAATTATGTTCTTGATTGGCAAATTTTTAATTTTAGTGGGTTTTCAAACTAAAATTCTTGAAGATTTTTAATCCATTAAAGAATATTTTAAGAATTACATGTTTATTTCCGTTAACTTTTAAAGGTAAAAGAAGGTTGGATGGCTAGTTATCCCAAATTAAAGTTCAGGACCTTAGTTTACCGAACTCATTAACTTCGGGGTTTTTCGGACTTAACCCTTAAAGTAATTTATACAATCATTAAAAAGAGTTGAATCAAATTAAAAATTAAATAATCTGTTATCTAAATATAAAGTTTATTTACTTAATTGACAATAGTATCAAACTTTGAGATCTCTTTTTACACTAACAAAGTCTCAATTATCCTAATTAAAGATTAGAGGCGCTTAAATGTCGTAGGTAAAAGTTCAAGCGTCTAATTGATATAACCCCTATAATTCAGGTATTTTTTGGATTTAACCGTTTATAATGTACGGTTTATCTTTTATTGTATAGAATTTATTAATAAAACTACAATTATTAACATTTTGCAGAAAAAAATATATTAAAATATATATTAGACAATCCTAGCTGCGTAAGCCAACTTCTTAGTAACTGTGGACATTGGCTAACTGGAGATGACCAAATCCTCAAGTATGGCTGAATAAATAAATCGACAAAAAGGCTTTTCAAAGAAATTTTGTCTTGTTTTCTCAATTAATTTACAAATTGAATCCCCGGGTTGCCTTCTAAATTATTCTACAATAGAGATTTTGTAACTCCAAAGGTATAATGACTATGATCATCTCCCATTTTTTTTAATGAGAGAGATCTATTTATTAATCACAAGAAACCATTGCAAAACAGAGATTGTTTTTGCAGCTAAAAAATTTATGACATATTTATATAAGAAATCTATCTTAGAAGAAGTGGACAATTTGGTATAATCCTCAAAAAACATCTCCTCATTCTTCCCACCTTCAAATCCAATAGCATGTGATAGGAAGAGAAGAGCCCAAATTACTTGGGGCAAGGTAGAGTAGCAATCTTGAGCTAAATTCCAATCAAATTGGCATCATCTGAAATTGAATTAAAAAAAAAAAAAGCCATGCCACCTTGGGAAAGAAAGAATAAATTTCCATATAGTAGAAGCAGCTACAGAATCTCTCAATGCATGCATATCTAATTCAATGCAGTCACACAACAGCAATATGGATCAACATGCAACCCACGAGAGACCAGCAAAACCCTACTCTTCAAACCATAACAACGAGCTTGCCATATGTGAACAGAAAACCGCATCGATCCTCCGAATTTCCACACCAAAATCCAACATTTATGATCAACTGGTGGTGGTGCCAAACCGACCTTGTACACTAAACGGGCATTGAAGATATCACTGCCATTACCAACCCACCGAGGCATATCCATCTCCTCTCCCTATCGAAGGAGTAATTAATTGTAGCTTATCCAACACTTCAAGAGGAAGGGACTGCACCAAGGGAATTTGATCCCATGGAAGATGCAGAGAAATATGCGACGCCAAGGACTTCTTCAAGTCTTCAGCAGGTAGCAAAACTGGGCATAAATCCACAAGCTTCCCATTCCCTAACCAGTCATCCATCCAAAATTGAATGAAATTTCCATCTCCTGCCACCCAATCTAACCCTTGCGTTAGAAATTAATACCCCTCCAATGGGTTGTGCAAAGTGTATGAAGCTGCCCGGACTGTCTTCCCTGGATCCCTCTCTCGAATATCCCCCTACTTGGCATACAGAACTCGGGCCCAAAGCTGATCACGGTTAAAAGAAAACGACATGTTGTCCTATCCAACGCCACACAATTAACTTCCTTCATACTTTTAAACCCCAATTCTCCACAGTCCTTGGGTTGAAATACCTTTGCCCAAGCAATTTAGAAGAACCTAGCAAATCACCCCATTGAAACCGATGATTAGCTTTCTTGAGAAGCTGTAAAGTATGAGCCGGGACCAAGGTGGTTCCCATTGCATAGTTTGCCACAGTAGACATAGAGTATTGAATAAGCAAAGCACGGGAGGCCATAGACATGTTACAACCCTTCCAAGCACTAAGCTTTTTCCGTACCTTCTCTACCAAGTAATGATAAGTCCCTTTGCCAACCCTTCGATGTAAAAGAGGTATTCCTAAGTACAAACCAAAATCATGGGTACTGGAATACCTAAGTTAGAGAAAATCTGATAAAAAACTCTGGTTGAACATTTTTCGAAAAGAACAATTGTGATCTCTCTATGTTGACACTTTGGCCCAAGAACTACAAAACTCCTGAACGATAGATTCCATGACCGAGGCTTGTTTCTCAGTGCCAACACCAAATAGCAGGAAACCATCTTCAAAGCATAAATGATCAGAGAGTTCTGGCCTCCCTAGATAACCATACCCCCTTCCAACAGCCTGTCTCCATCTCCGAGTGAATATAATGACTCAAAACCTCCAAACACAAGACAAACAAATAAGTAGATAGAAGGTCCTCTTCCATATACCTCTTGATGGTTGGAAACTTTCAAGCTGGCCACCATTCCAAATAATCAAAAGAGAAGCTTGAGAGTACATTTCATGATCAACCTAACAAAATCATCATTAATGCCCTCATTCTATAAAATCTTTTTCAACAAGTCCCATTCAACTCTATCGTGGGCTTTTTCAAGATCAATATTGGTTGCCATCAAATCTTGTTTCTTCCGTCGCATGGTATGAATGACTTCCTTGGCAAGGATTATATTATCTGCTGCTTGTCGCCCTAATACAAAGCTACTCTTACTATCCCCAGTGAGTTTTGTCATCAAAGGTTTGAGCCAATTTACAATACTTTGGTGATGACCTTCATAAGGACATTGCACAGTGCAATAGGTCTAAACTGTGAAACCAACTCCAGGAAATCCTTCTTCAGTATTAAAGTAATCAAGGTAGCATTAAGATCCTCTGAAAAAAGTCACATCTCGAAAAGCTTGTTGGATAAACTTTGTACAAGAGAGGCCAATAATATCCCAATATTTTTTTTTATAAAACTAGGAAGAAAACCAACTGGCCCAGAGCTTTATTTGAACCCATTTGGAATATTGCCTCCCTAATTTCATGATCCAACACCCCATGGTTAAGCCACCACTTGTCCAAAAGAGAAAGAGATGGAAAGTTCCAAACTCTGTGTCACACGTAATACAAGCTTCTAAAGTATAAAGCTTACTAAAAAAGTTCCTTACCAAAGTTTGCATCTTCTTTTGGTCATGAATCCATCGATTCTCTGAATCCCTCAACATAGAAATATTTCGCTTTTTCTGTTTGAGCAAGGCCGATGCATGAAAAAAAGCATGTAGTTCAGTCCCCCTCCACAAACCATTTAGACCGAGACTTTTGAAACCATAAATGTTCTTCTTACTTCAAGATTCCTTCATACTTTAAAAGCAAATTTCTTCCAGTTCCGTCAAAAAATTAGAGGGCCTGCGTTCAAAGGCTCATTGAACGCCAACAAACTTTCTTCCTACCAAAAATGTTTTTCAAAAGAATTTTTATTCCAATCGCCTTCCACCTACATGAAAGATCGAAGTATTTGCATGAAACCATTATCAGCATTGTCATAATGATTATTCACAAGCCGCCGAAACCCATCATGCTCAAACCAAGCAGAGAGCATTCGAACTGGTCTTGGTCCAATAGAAAGAGCCCAATCTTGAAGAAATAAAAAGTGGACAGTGATCACTAAAAATTATGATCAGATGATTAACTTGCAGTTTAGGGAATAACTGGAACCATTTAGAGTTATAGAAGGCGTGATCAAGCCTTTCCATGGAGTCGACCACCACTTCTTTTATTTAATCATGTAAATTTAGGTCCCGAAAAAGCCCATATCAAAAAAGATTAAAAGTTTCCAAAGCCTTCCAAAACCAAGCAGCTAGATTTCTATTAATATTTCTACTACCATACTTAACTGAAGAAAAAAAAGAATTTGATTCCAATCCCCTACAAGAATCCAAGGGAGTCAAAACAAGACCCCAAATGCTCCAAATAATTCCATAAAAGGTGACGGAAACTCACTTTGGAAGAGGCATAGATGGCAGAAAAAATCCAGAGCACCGATCCACCCTTTTTTATGGCCATATTAACAATTTGGTCATGAACACTCAAAACTTCCATATCCATTTGACCTTGCCAAAACACCCAAATACCACCCGAAAAGCCATTAACTTCAGTTGCAATCATTTTATTTAGATGGGATTTTTGAATTATGATATATGTTGCAAAAGTGTGTACATTAGCCTTAGATTGGTTTGAGTGAAATCAGGGAGGGGAGTAGGATAAGATGTAAATCATGACGTAAATGTTCAATTACTTAGTTTGGTTGTAAAGTGGATGGGATATAAACGTGAAGGGAAGCTCTCCCCTTCATTCCACATCAACAAATTAGTCCATTTCAAAACGGACGGATTGAAACATAAATGATGTTAAAAAATCTGTTTAATCCTCTCGCGAATTAGTTTATTACAATTCTATCCTAAACCAAACTCCTATACAATATATATAACATTCATACCTATGTGCAATGGATATCATAGTAAATTATATATAATAAAAACAATTTATCTTCCACTTCTACCCCAATCAAACAAAGGGAAGTAAAAGTGATTTGATTCCCTTCTACTTCTACCAAACAATTTTGAAATAAATAGTAATACCTCCCCTAATAAAAGTAAATGGTTTGACTCTCCCTCCCCGTCCCCCTCCGGAAACAAAACTAGGACTTAGTCTCCACCAAGACAAAAGTAGAAGATCTATGTAAACACAAAATCAAATAAAAGAGGAAAGAAAATCTTAAGAAGCCGCACCTCGGCAATTCCAGAAGGACACTCCATGGAGAAACTTAGGAAGAGGGATGACTGTCATCTTACATGAGATCGCCAATCCCAGGATTTTTGCACAAAACATCTTTTTGGATAAAAGGGAGTTCTCCCAATTCCAAGGCAACATCAACAATCTTCTCCTCAGGGAGACCAGAAGTGAAAAAGCCAGACTGTATACTGTTGGTTTCATTGACAGAACTACATTAAAAGAATGGGATTAGCTGCCCCCTTCACCGGAAAATTGTCATAAACTTATTATAGCAAGGGTTGAATTTTAAGAAAAGGAAGGGGCAAACCAGCAAATTTTGTTTGCAAATGCTTTTATGATTATTTAGAAAATTATGAAAAATAATTGATATATACTTTTTTTTTGGTTAAATTTAAAATTGTTTGAACAATTTTTATACTTAGAAAATGCTTATTATATACACGAAATTATGATAAAATTTATAGTGTAATTTCACTTCTCTATCCTTCTAATACTAGTTCTATCCAATATTTTAGCAACTCTCCTTCATTTTCCCAGCTGCATTTGAAAGTTTTTCATGAGCTCCATTAGATGAAGATAATACCATTGTGCCATAAGATTTGGGTTGTACAAGTAAGAACTGAAGAGTGATAGATAATTGCCACTTGAATTGCCACAGAGCTGAACATATTCTGTATAAGAGAATCAAACATTGTCTCACCTTCTCAGATCCAATTTAATTGATATGTGAGCAGCGTCATCAGTTGCATATTCTGGGGCAGGAAATGCTATTCTCCATAAAACCAAAAAGTTCTTTGGACCTCAAAAACCCCAAGCAAGAATTGAACCATCACATAAATAAATAAAAAATCTGCAAAATGCAGCAATCATAATAAAACATCTACCTCGTAATACAGAAAATAAGGATATTAATGTTTTTCATATTCATTATGGAAGGAAATATATGTATAAGCTAGAATCACACCAACAAATTTCTAATAGATGTAATACAAACTGCAAGCAATTTGATCCATGATCACAAGGAAAAAGGAAAATCGGTCGGCTGTAAATAAAAGAGTGACAGAGGATATTGTTCTCATGACCATACATATTCATATGACCAGTAGTTAGAAATAGGGGCGTATATGAATCAATTTGTTTGTGAACAACCCATAGAAAGCTGGGTAGTTTTCCATGGCTTGAACTCTTTAACTTGAATTCAGCTGGAGCTCTACCTAAGCATGAGCTTTGGACTGGGTTAACATCCAGCTGTATTTTTATTTCAACTTCACTTATAAATCTTCTGGACATTTTTCCTTAAATAGCCTCATATACTAATGAATGATTCACAAGCTTGAGTTGGAGCTCAAATAGGCTCGAACTGTAGACAAGCCCTTTCAATCGATGATCAAGCATCCAGATTCATCTCTTGAGCCAAGCTTATGCTTGAAAAAGTTTGAGCTAAAGACCCCAAGGGAAAACAAATTTTCCATGGAAAGCTCATTCCAAAGTAACTCAAACCAAACAAGTGAATCCAAAAAAATTGAGCATACTGAATCATTTAAATATATTATCCAATATAAACAACTTTTGAACAATAAATATACAGAACAGAAAAAAGTTTAAGCAGTGGAAGGTAAAACTTGTGGTGAATAAAAAATGCGAGAAAAACATGGGCCCAACAAGTAACTGCTAATGAGAAATATTTACGTAACAGAATATAATACATCAGAAGTCAATATGATTTCAAATATTACCCCGTTGAACTTAAATTTTCAATTGATATCCAACGGATATTATTTGAACCATTGACAGAGGTTCACTGTTGGAGAAATAATATCCTCAAGATGGTAAAAACTAGAAGCCAGCAAAGCATTCCATGACATCTATCCCAGCATAGTCACTGGCATGCATTCCATAACATTCGCATTTCTTATAGTGCAAAATTAAGAATGATATGTTATATGAGATGAGAAGTCCAGATCAGAAAGTACGAGGCTTAGCCAAAACTCCACCATCCTGAATTCCTACTCTGTGAATTCTACTTAACTATGTCAGACTAAATTCTACATATTCTATAATGCAATCCTTTTTCTTGACTTGCAAGAAAAAATCAGCCTATTAGGGTAATTTTTTCTTTCCGTTTTCTCCTTTCGTTTAATGGAGGTCTAGAAGACCACATTACAGACATGGAAGAATCTCCGCATCAGTCTGAAAATATGTGATACTTACAGTTTGGTGACAAAATCTGGATATCAATGAACTTGAACCTTCAGGACAAGTAACACATTCTTGGCAAAGCAATAAACAGTGTAAATTCCATCCTTATGGTTGACTACTCTGGACCATTTTACTATTTCTCACTTAACATTATTTTTCAGTAGGATTTTGATATCAAGACTTGACTTTCCTACTTAATTACTGGATAGCCACCATCCAGACATCCTCACAGGCAGAAATGTCAATCCATGAAACCAATTATATACTTAAAAGATAAGTTGAGACAGCGAAACATGAGGAAAGAGGATTGAGAAAGGGCTAGGGGGTGAAAAAAAGAACTGGTTACAAGCCAAACTAATAAGGTGTGGATTTAGGAAGGAAGATAGTAATTTATGGACTTAACCTTACCAAAATTGAGAACTATATGTGATGCATAAGACAAATAGTTAACCAAGAAGAAACATAAATTACTAAAGAATATTCTCATGGCATATTTGCAGCAACTGAACAAAGTAAAATGTGAGAGTTTGGAAGAAATCATATTCCTTAACAATGAAAAAACAGGGAAGTTTTCCCTTTAGGTCCTCTGCCTTCTTTTTCACCTGCTCATTCTTTTGCAGCTGCAATAATAATAAATCATCAATTAAATCTAACGAATCATGCAAAATCATTGGCATCAGAACTTGAAAACGCCAGTCATTTTCTGTTTTTCCCTCACTTTCTTGTGTTCCAGGATTTTTCTTTGTCCTGTCTAGCAGTGCCTATTAATTATTTGTTGTTGGCCGGCATACTTGACAAGTGTTACTGTTCACCATTCTTGCAGCAAAAAGAGAAAGAACAAATAAACTATATTCAAGATGTGAAGTCACCTCGTCAAGCTCAAGCACCACCCACAAAAACCTTGAAAGAATATAGGTAAATGGATAGAGCACTAGGAAGATTAAAAGGTGACAGAAGTTTGACCTGCGTCAATGCTCATGTGACAAGCTGAATAACCTGGGTCTCTTTTATTGACTCTTAGACTTCATCCCTGGGAACTGCCCAATGTCGTGCCCTTCAAGGGGTTTAAATTCACTCTGTAAACCAACAGCAAATTCTTCTGGACAAGTCCAACCATTTTGGAAGTAATCTGCAATCTGAATTGGGGAACCATGTTCAATTTTAGTTTGTGAATCTGAATGATGATGAGTTTTTGGTTGACTTTTACTTTTGAGCACTAAAATCACTTGAAGATGCCACTGAGAAAACATCACCACTACAATATAGTTGAAACTGTCATGTTCTATTCAAAGGAAGTATTACATGTACCCACAGATATTTTAATAATAAGCATGTTCTATTCAAAGGAAGTGTCTTGGCCAGAAAGCAGAAGAAAAGGACTTTACATGATTAGCAAGAGCCATGCCACTTAATGCCGCAGCTTCCAAGCTTGAACCCAGCAACCAATCACCACAAATGCCAGCTCTCCCATGTGGATCAAAGATGCAAGGAACACTAGGAGTATTAGTTGGAAGAGCTGCACCCCTGTAATTTAAGAAGCAATATGAACTAATATAAACACAATCGCATAAAACCATTCTAGCACACATTACATTACAGCATTTTTTTTTTTTTCATTTTATTGTTTGGAAGATATCTTTTCTTAATTTCTCCAGTTTCCATGTGCCTCAAATGCTAATTCCAAGACTACTTACTGCAGCATAAAGTAGTTCATGAAGAAAAATTTTATGGGGTTAATCAGATAGATTGGAAAGAAGATTCTTGGGTGGAGATAGTGTTATAATGTGGACATCCTTAATCAAAGAAAATGGGTTTCTTTTAAGTGATTCATTTCCAGAAATCTTGATATGCCCAAAGCTCCATATCAAATTAGCTATTAACTTCTGCAATAACGAATAGGGACTAGTCTAAGAGAGTTATACTTCTAACTACCATGGAAATCTGGAAAGTTTAAAAGCTCCAAGTTCATGAGAACCACCACTTTTCACACACACTACTTTCATTACATCAACTCTCCTTTGGAAAATATTATCCCTAATTCATTTCCCCATCCTGTTCTGGCATAAGAAGAGTTTATAAAATAAAGGGAAATTTTCGGATCTATTTGTATTGAAACTAAAACGAAAATTGTTCTTTTTTATTTTGGAACCCACATCTCCTTTTGCAAGCAATTTACCTTTACGAACTCCGAGAGAAAAATACACTTCTTTTAACTAAAACTCAATCCAATTACACATTCACTTTGTCATATGAAGATACCATCAACTCTCACGTGACCATCCAAAGTGGCCCTTGAAGAATAAAAATGCAACAATAGTGGTCCCTTTATCATAGGCTTAAAGGGATGAGTTTGGTTGCCATAGTATCTTTAGTTACCATAATGGCTGGAAAAGAACTTGTGGACCAAGTAATGAAAGGGGTCACACTTTGAGGACCAAAATGACCATTTTCCCTTATATAAGTAACAATGAAAACTATGTAGATATTGGTCTTTTATTTATAGTTGAATAAATTATAGGTATATATCATAAGATTAGAAACATTAAATGCATAGTTCATTTTGAAATATATATTTAGAAAAATATGATGATTTGATTCTTATATAAAAATATTAATTATTCTTTTTTCTTTGATCACATATTTAGTTATTTTTTTAATGTAAGTTATAAATGACCATTTTCCCTTATATATGTTACAATGTAAACTATGTATATATTGGTCTTTTATTATAGTTGAATACGTTATAGGTATATATTATAAGATTAGAGACATTAAATGCATAATTCATTTGAAATATATATTTAGAAAATCTGATGTTTTGATTCTTATATAAATATACAAGTTGTTCTTTTTCTCTTTGATAACATATTTAGTTATTCTTTGAATGTATGCAAATTGATAATTTCAAATTTATTAAATTTAAACTTTGGTGCATCTCATGGGTCTTGAAACTAGTAAGACATTTTCAGACAGCAAAATGAACTTTTACTGAAGATAAACAATGTTTTCATGTACAGACTGTTTGCTTCAGTGATTATAGGTGAATGCTAATGGTATCTTGTGGATATATTCATGTAATGAACAAAATCTGGTTTCTAATTTCCTAGTACGAGGATCCATTATTTATAAATGCTAAAAATGCCAAAATTATCCCCACTACTATGTTGAAGCACAAGAAACAACAAGATGCTGATTTGTGTTACTGCAGTGGGGTAGAGAAGGCAATGGAAGAAGAAAAAAAGAAGCCTCCTCTGTAATTGCAACAACCCAAAGCCAGCGTAGTGGCAGTGGTTGGATGAGAAGAACATGGAAAATTTTCTGGAAAGCCTAATGGACACATTATAAGAAGAAAAAACTCCAGGACATTTATCACTCTGTCAAGATGATCTATAGCTATTATGGCTCATATTTTAAATACAAACTCTTAAAAGTATTATATAATAAATAGTTAATGTGTAAGTGTGGATAAGACTTACAGATAACGAATCTAGAGATAAAGTTTTTAGCAAAAAGACATTTAAATGGGAATGATATTGCCCCTAAGACCGAATGTTGGGAAAAGAATTGAAGAAACTATCTTTTATCCATTGAGGAAGATCCACAAGAAACACTCAATATGCGAGACTAGGGTATTTTGTACAAGCCCTAGCCAATTATGTTTAAGTTATAGAGAAGGCCATTCGATTTCCAAGGTCATACTTCACAGCAATACTTTTTTCAGGACAAAAGAAAAAAGAAAAGAACAAGAATCAAATAAGTAGGTCATCAATCAAAGGGAGGGAGAAAGAGACTCATGACAATAAACTATTCATTCAGGACTAAGTTGTTTCAGTATAAAGCCAGATGTTGTCATTGTCCGTGCAGCATCACATGTTGGCTGAAATAAGCATCTTATCAGAATCAGATGCTATAACTTACCATAATTGCACTCGTGTAAACATGGGTGTCTGAAGTAAGTTGTGGGAGATTCCTAGTGCACTCTCAACACCCCTGAGCATGGCTTCCTTCACTCTCTCTGCTGTGGCAGTTGGAACACTTTCCTGACATACAAGTATTCAGTAAATTAATATAGACATTGGATTTAATAACCCTGAAATGCACAGCAACACTAGCCTAGGAGGAACAATCTTGAAAGACAAGCTTTTTCTTCCCCATGGCAGTAGGAGAAGAGTCAGGAAAAATGAAAAGAAAGTGAAGGCTGCTGTCATTTTTAGCCTTGAAATGTTACTCTGTAAAACAAGCTCACAAATATTAAAAATGTGTCTTCGTGAATTATGTGAATGTCATTCTTTTCATCTCCATTACTTTTCATTAAACTCCCAAACAACAGGGGAGAGAGATGGACTTTTTTTGGATTGATCTTTAGATGGAAAAAAGTGAACTTTTCTATTCTTGGATTTTGTGAAAGTTACATTGTTTGTAAATGAAAGTTTAACTTAAATCATCAATCCAAATAAACCCCTAAACTTTTATCTATTTTTGTTCTCTCCTAATTTCAATGTTCTTATTTTTCTCCCCTAAACCAAGGAAATTTCAACAGGTGATACTTCTTTATGATATATTGTCTAATTCGCTGTAACCATGTACTTAATTCATACTATTTCAGGAGCTGACCCTACCTCTTCTTCTTGGATCAGTATCCGTGTCTACATTACTTGCTCCTATCTTTACAGCAACAATTAGAGCATTAACTAGAAATAATAGAATCAAGAATTTTACTAACTTGTGGAACTTTGTTCTGCTTCCCGAAGGTAGTTGTGCTGAGAAATGTCCAACAATGTGGACCACCGCTAGAGGAACCTAACAGCTTCCCTGTGTTGTTAGCCATCCAAGAGATGGAATCAACCCCTTTCACAAAGGCTCCTTCAAATGGAAATGCAGTTGCACCAGCTGGAATAGGAAGCGGATCCTCAAATGCTGCAAGAAGAGCCCATATCGAACTCAGCTCAAGGTTCTGCATGTAAATTAAACAACAAATCTCCATAAAGAACCGGAAACAAGAAAATCAAATATGGAGAATAATAATAGACAGTAGCTGCAATAGACAGATCCAATATATTAAAGCACATCAGGATTGAGAATAACAATGCTTACAAAGAAAACTAGGGTCGAATCCACAAAAGCTATAGCAGGAAATTAAACTTGTTCAGCAGTAGACCTGCATTTTTTATGTACAAACGATGTATCCTATGCACATTATGATCGAGAATACCGGGTTTACTTGTTGTCATATACCTTCATTTGTCTCGCAATTAGTGGCAAGCCAGATGATGAAAGCAACCGATTTGCACATTTTCCTGCAACATAATATTTTAGTACTAAACCAAGGAAGAAAATGATTAATATAGAGGAGGATAGAAACCACCAGGTTTCTGTATCATTTCAAATCAGCAGAAGTATTTTAAGTTTGACTTCGAATCCAAACTATTTCAGTTTTCCGTATGTCCTATACCAGGGGAAGAACATTCACCAAAAGAAGGTTCCCATGTTTACTGAATACATTTTAATAAGATGTAAGAATAATAATGTAAAATGTCCTTACGGAGAACTTTCTATTAGGCAAGAGAATCTATCTCTGGGAGAAATTCACATTCATAAATTTGTTCATTGTTAAGTGATGATTAGCTACTTCAGTTCCACTACTCTTCTGCCTCGCTGATTAATGGACATTCTTTTGGAATGTGCAGTTTCCGGATTTGGGGGGCAAAGTGTAAAATTTAACCCCAAATATATATTTACATACAAACGTATCATGATTTAAAGTCTTGCATCTGAAAATAATGACACTAGTGGCTCATGTACAAGATTGATAATTTCAGGCATAGATTTGTTCATCACAATATCCATAAGTGCCAATCTGATCTTCAACTTCACCTAATAAAATAACAAAAGTAAAAAAAATGTCTTACAACACAAATAATACTCAGTAGGCAATTTTGTAATGCATCAAAACCTACCTTTTTCTTTTCTTTTTTGGATGGCATGAGAAGCCTTGTTCTACAAGAACAATATTTAAAAATAATATTACCAGTTAAGCTGTAGAAAGAACTATACCTATTCAAGGCAGAGAGAACTGTTTGAAAAATTCCTAGCACGTCTACAGATTCTTTATACTAGCACGAGAGTGGTATTTTTTCTTGTAGACAGAATAAAAGGCGCAATGTAGTTAATGGAGAAATATGCTCTGGAAAAATCTGAAACTAGTGTGAGCATCACATGGAGCCAAAAACAGACACCTTTGGTATAAATTGTTTAATTGGTTTGATAATACTTCGGAACAAATGGTTTAACATGGTTTGATAATTCTTAGTTAAAGCTTCTTTTAGCTAACTTTTGCTAAATTATGTCAATTCCTTCAAGTTTTTGAAGTTAAACCTCCTTACTGCAAACCACTTATGTGTGAATAATGAATACCCTCAATGTGATAATAATAGTTGGGTTTTTTTTTTTTTTTTTTTGGTGCGACTTTCAGTTGTGAAGCTAACTTAGTTTTACCTGAAAGGAACATCAGTAATGCTAGTTATAATGTCAAAAAGTATTGCTTACTAAAGCTTTCACGGAAATGTCAAGCAAAATACTGGTTTTTCCAATATATCTATGGTTTCCCTTTTATTAATTTTCAATTTCCTTCTTTCTTTTCCAACCTCCCCAAACACAATTTTGTACGACCAATTATACACAAAATTGTCGTCTTCTCTCACAGTTTTTTCTTTCCCCTCTGGCCTCAAAAACATTAAATCAGTAAAATCCAACTAAATACCGACCTAAGGTGGCAGAGCCACTGCCACTCCGTCAGATCACCTATCTAATCCTAGCACCCTGTACTGAAAGTACTCCTTCGAACACTATATAAAGTGCAATCAACTCCTCAAGCTTCTAGCTTTTCATATCCACAATTAATTCGCTTCCAAGCCCCTATACGGAACTCCGGCCGTGCTTCTCTCCACCTTGCCTTCGACCTGACCAAAGTCAAATAATTAGCTCCTCGCCCATGAGCACCATTATACTCCCAAATAGTGCTAAGGCAGAATCTACAGCAACCAAGATTTTGTACGAGATATATAGTCCTTTTCCTCCCAATCCAACAGTTTCAGCTTAGCCGTGCGATCCTCAATAATCATCAGAAATTTTCTTTTACCTCACTCTAAACTTTTAATCAATTTTTAGACACTGCAAATTTAATGCAGATAATATCTCTGCTAAAACCTTCAATTTTCAAGATGAAGTGATTGAATATACATTGTAACTAAAGATCTCAGACCTGGGTGCAGTTGGCAGAAGATTAAGAAAGAGACACCAAAAATTCCCAAGCGTCATCTTTTGAAAGAACATCAAGATGAGCTAAGGGATGATGACAGTTTTCACATATGGGAGATTATGGATAGAAAATTATATGAAACACAGTAAAGACAAATAAAAGAAACAGAAAAACAAGAGGAAAAAAAGAGAATTTCAAAACAAGACAAACAAGAAGAAGAAAGACACTTTTTGTTTCAGTAACTTCCTTAGCTGCCTTCTGGCTGCAGTAAAGATGCATCCTGTACACCATCTAGGGCAAACAGCATTAAGATATGCATATCGTCTACCTTTTTTTTTTTGGCACTGCAGAAATTTGCCATCTGGGTCCCCTTTTTGCTTTACGATTTTTTGGGGTGAAATATGGAAGTAATGAGGAGTAAACATGGACTAAGTGGCTCATTTACATTGTTAATTTAGGATGGAAAAGGAAAGGTGAGGTAAACATGAAGAGCTCCCACCTCCACGGCAACATTTCTTCCCCACCCAAATTGGAGGGGTTAGGGGAGAGGAAATACTTTAAAGAAAACAAAATACATTAATGATAACAGTAAGCACATTTCTTTAAGTTTAAAAATGAATTAAGAAGAGAAAGATGGACAAAAGAATAAACAAAATATTTTTCTCCCTCTTCTCCTCTCCCCCTTCGCTTCGCTTCCCTTCCCTTCCCCCTTAAACAAAACAAGAAAAGGGAAAGAAAATACTTCCCTTAGGTGAAGTATTCATCCATTTCCCCATCTCCCTTCCAGTCCCCTTCACTTTTGTAAACCAAGTTAGGCATAAAAACCCACCAAAAGTTCAAACTCCTCTAAAGTTTGGTTATTATAGGGAAAACAATAACCCAAAGGAGTTTGAAGAAGTATTTCCCTTGCTCGGTTTGCAAGGAAATGGAAAAGGAAAACCAAAATATTTTCATATCATCAAACATTAAAGATGAACATGACATCTATGAAACCACAAATGCAATTGCAGCAAATTCTTAATTAGTAATCCATTTTCCTTGTTTTTTTCTTTTACAAAATCTGCATTAAAATGAACTTATGTATCTTATGTACATGTTTAGCAGATCCCTTTTCCTTTTCTTTCCCATTTAAAATTCTAAGAAATAACATTTGAAACTTGGTTAGATTTAATGATTGCTTGCTTTTTTCTCCACAAGTTATTAAAATTTAAAAAAATATAAGGAGAATAGATATATGTCAGCAGAAGGTGAACAATGCCAACTGCAAAATGTCATAGTTAGTTTTCCTTGGGGCTACATATGCATTCCTATATTCTTTGATCAATTTTCCAACAATGAAATTCTTTTAGTGCTTATTAGTCATATAAAACTCCTTGCAAATAAAATTCAATTGGTGATAAAAGTAAAGTTAAAAAATGCACAACTAAATTAGAATATACTTAAGGAGATTAGTACATAAATTGCAAGACAAAGAAAAATTTACCATTGTGTGCAATAACAATTGCATCAAACTGCCCGCAATGTTTTCCTTTCTCACGCAAGTACCACATCCCATTAAATGGCTCTAGTGTACTGACCCAGCAAGGCCGCACCACATTAACCAGACTAGTCTGCAAATGCATCAAGTATCTTAGGGAAGGTCCAACATGAATACATTAACTCCAGTTTGCACACAAAACAAATCTTCAAGAAATCAAACATTTTGTCCCTAAAATAGTCGAAACGCCAAAAGCATAACTCTGCAAAGCCTGTGAAGCTAGAGAGATTATAGTACTCTCTCCATCCAAAATCTAATATCCCCTTTTAATTTGGTACAAAAATTAAGGAGAGTAGTTTGACCACAAAGAAATTACCATAATATCCTTATTATTTAAAGAGGTTGGCAGTAGGACCCATGTGTTAGTGGTTCTTGAACCTCTCAAAGGGAGCAGGTTAGTTATGGAAGTTTAATTGAAAATATGTTTATTTTAGGAAACTGGAAATCCATGTTTGTAGAAACTAAAATAGAAATGTGGCAATCCAATGTTGGAAGGATGAAGTAACAATTTCCATTAGACATTTTGAGAAGGAAAAAGAATAATTTCCGCCACATTTAATTGAATAAATAAAATATGTCATAAAAACAAAATGTCCACTTCGATACTAGAAATTTCCATCTAAGCCAAGAAGTAAAGCTAAAGATAAGCACCCTTAGTTAAAGTGATTAGTGCCCATCCTCATAATATAATGTTGACATCATATGATTCATCTTTGCTGAAACTCTAGTTCTCGTTCCATATGGTACTTTATTTGCCTAAGAACCTCTATCAAGAGCTAGAAGATTTTTTTCCAAACAAAATAATAAAAAAAATTTTCAAAAAAATGTAACAAGGAAAATCAACAGTCAAATTTGGCTCAAAGTTATAGCAGAAGACGTACTCAAGAAACAAACAAGAGGATAGACAGCATGCAAAATATTTATCCTTGCTTAGGAGCAATAGCATGGAGGAATAACATAATAAATAGACATTTACTACCTCAGATAATATTGCATCTGCAAGAGGGCGCATTCCATTAACACCTATATATCTGGGTGGGGAATTTGGAAGAGGGGTGAAATGGCCACCTGCTTCAAGATCCCCAAACGTGCCTTGCCACTCTCCAATGAGACCTTTCTTGGCCCACAAATTTACCATGCCAGCGAATTCAGGGTCACTAACCGTAAAAAACTGAGCTGCATGATCAAATATCAATGGCAGAGGATCAATAGTTCTTGTTCCCATCCTTCCTCCCAACCCATGAATTCCCTAGATAAAAGCTAAACAGAATCAGAACACAGCTGTCCAATTCTTCTAATCATTGAAAAATGTGTGACAGCAAATCAACTGTGAAAACTAAGATTAACTTCCGGATATATAATATCCACACAGAGGAACGCTTAACTGAAAAGGGAATAGGACACTATTAAAATATTGACAGAGAAATGTGAATTCAAGAGCTTAGTTGCTACTTGCTGTATATCTTTAAACATTTAGGAAGGATTAACCATGATAAATACTACCAAAAAATATATAAATAAATAAATAAATAAGATCACAGCAAACTGTAGAAAATGTAGCAAGAATCAATCATATAACTACAAATCTTGAGTATAAAGATTTAGGAAAAGGATGACATCACTGTCTAGTTTTGTAATATGTAAATTAGTAAACTGCTGGTAAGTGAAATGCTAATTTGATAAGTTCAAACTCCAAGAAGTCTCAAAACAGTAGCAATGAGAACATACAATTAAAAAAGGGAAAAAAAAAAATCTAATATCATGAAATGATAGTCAAATGCAAAACCCTCGATGATGTTAAGTTTAAACTCTATTATATCCTCAACCAGAAAAGGAAGGTAAATAAAAACAGAATATTGATCTGAAACTGCATGACACAGGCAAATAGCATAGAATGGGACAGATTTCTTAGCATCAAAAGACCAGAAGTACATGAATGCTATGATTTGCTATCTCCTGAAAAGAAACCATAGACAATCACATATGTTTATTGACAAGAAAGGCCTAAAGGGTCTCTTTATTTGGCAGTACACTGAAATGTAAAACATCAGATGCAGACCATTAAGAGCTCAAACATTTTGAAAGTTCTCTTACAAGGAAGGAGGCCCTAACCTATTTTCAGTTTTGAAATCATACTTAGAACTGTCAACAGGTGCCCCCTCGGTTGAAAATTAATAGTGGTGGAGTTGAGTTCCGGCGTCATTTTGAACCCCAAATGACGCTGAGGTCAAGCGTGACTTAGCTCAACACATGATCAGAGTAGGAAAAGAAATAGAAACTATAACTCTAAACCATATCTTTACTGATGTGTATTGATATTTAATTGCAGTAGTTAGCATATTGGACTTGGTTATTGATGCAGTTGCCAATGTGCTAATGTAGCTATTTCTTTTTCTTTTATAGATTTGAATTTCCATAAAAGTTTTAAGTACGTGGAATCATTTGAAGAGCACTTATATCTCATTCTTCTTCCCCTAACCCTTCTTTTTTCTTCTTTATTATGTAAAATTTTTTATTGCAATATCATGCAATTATTAATATGTAACTGTGTAGTATTATTTAAGTTTTCTAACATTAGTAGCATTTTGGGCTCAGCACAAGCCTATACTTACTGAACTGAGGCTTAATGCTCATAAGCCCATTCACTTTTGAGGTCAGGCGAAGCTCAATCGAGACACCTAATCATAGTCTGAGTCTTTATTTAGGAATTATTATTTCATTATATTTGAAAGTATTTTAGTAGTCCAGAGTGTATTCATACTTTGGATTTACAAACATTTTCTAGAGTCTCTTTTGCAGTCTCACTTTAGCTAGGAATCCTTTTTTCTTTTTTTGTTCTTTTTAAAACCAACTTTAGGATTCCATTTTGTTTCAGTTTAGGAAACTTCCTTTGAACAATCTTAATGGAAATGTCCTACGTGCCAAGTAGCTGGTTAGTTAACCTAATATCTGAAAGCAGGAAAATGACGTCTCAGGTCCAAGCATAAAAGCATCTAGAGATAAATTCCTTCTATGTATCTGGCATAGGCTGCTACTTTTCTTGTAAACCATCTCTCCTTCCACACATTTACTTCATGAAACAGCCATTTCAAGCACACATCCAACATCCACTGCGCAAACTAATTCACTACCACCATCAGAATAAATGGTTTCAATCTTGAGGCTCAAAGGTAAGTCCATGTATATGGTAGGCTGCCAACTACAAATACTGTAATAAAACTAACCTCTGAATCCAACTTGATAAGGCTTCAAAGTTGGGGTTGAATGGGAGGGTTCATCCCATTACCTGCCGGTTTTTTTATGAGTAATAATGATAAAGTAATTTCTTCAGATCGTCAATATTAATTTCTCAATCTTGCGCTAATGCTCTAAAAACATCTGCAATTTGTTTTTCCATGTTATGGAGCCAGGACCTCAGAAATGTATTTTCCTTCCAACAATTTGTTATGGTTGCTCAAATTTCGGTCAGGCTTGACGATACCATAATTTATCATGCTGTAGAAAGTAAAACTAGAGACAGAAAAGACAGAGAGGAGATTTGAGAATGCTTGAGTGAGTACAATGCCTCTCAAGCCTTGTATATTTTTAGTATACAACATATTATATTTACAATCAATCAATCAAGCTATATAAATTAGGAATCTAATCAATCTAATCAATCTCCCTAATTAAGCTATACAATCAAAGATACAAACAATCAACTAATCAATCAATCAACACTCCCCTCAAGCTGGAGCGTGCAAGTCACAGGCTCCAAGCTTGTTGCATATATACTCCACTCTTCGTCCTCTCCAGGATTTAGTGAAGATATCCGCAAGTTGATATTAGTACCAACAAAAGATGTGATGATATCTTGTGAGGCTAATTTTTCCCGCACGAAGCGACAATTGATTTCTATGTGCTTGATTCTTTCATGAAAAATCAGATTGGATGCGATATGCAGAGCAACTTGATTATCACAAACTAACAGCATGGGAGATATGACACAAAATTTTAACCTGGCAAGCAATTGCTTCAACCAAATTAAATCACAAGTTCCAAGAGTCATAGATTTACATTCATCTTATGCACTGGAACATGCTACCACACTTTTGTTTCTTACTTTTCCAATAGATTCAATTGCCACCAAATAAAACATAATAACCAGAAGTTGAGCGTCTAACTTAGAAACCACCAGCCCAACAGGATCTACATATCCAACAACCTGAGAATGTCCTTTATTTTCATATAGCAGTCCTTTTCCTGGAGAACTTTTGATATATCTTAGGATATGAACAACTGCATCCCAATGACTATCACATGGTGAATCAAGGAATTGTCTAATGAATTTACTGCAAATGAAATATCTAGAGGAGTGATTGTTAAGTAGTTTAATTTTCCAACCAACTGTCAATACCTGCCAGGATCTTGTAATGGCTTCCTTGTCAAGAAGAAGTTTAACATTCGGATCCATTAGAATTCTACAAGTTTAGAATCAACCATCCCGATTTCTATAAGAATATCCAAAGCATATTTCCTCTGCGAAATGCATACACCATGTTTAGACTGAGCAACTTCAATCCCAAGAAAATAGTTTAGTTTGCCCAAATCCTTAGTAAGAAAATGCTGGTACAAATGGTGCTTTAATTGTTCTATACCCCTTGAATCATTTCCTTTGATAACAATGTCATCAACATAAACAACAAGATAAAAAATGCACAAGTTATCTTTATGCCCATAGAGGACTGAATAATCTACCTCACCAGGAACCATGCCAAATTGGCAGGCAACTATATTAAAACAAGCAAACCAAGCACACGGAGACTGTTTGAGACAGTAGAAAGAACGCCGAAGTCTACAAACTTTACCAGACTCCTCATGAGCAATAAACCCTCGTGGTGCTCCATATAGAGTTCTTCTTGTAAGTCTTCATGTAGAAAAGCATTTTTAAAATCAAACTGATAAAGAAGCCACTGCCGAATAGCTGTCATAGCAAGAAAAAGACAAACAGAGGTCATACTTGCCATGGGAGAGAAAGTATCATTATAATCCAAACCAAAGATTTAAGTATATCCTTTGGCAACCAATCGAGCATTCCGTCGATCCATATGACCGTCTAGACCAACCTTGATGGCAAAACCCCATTAACAACCAACTAAAGACTTTCTTGGGGGTAAAGGAAGAAGCTCCCATGTGCCATAGAAATGAAGAGCCTCTATCTCATCCATCATGGCCTTCCTCCATCCAGGATGGGATAATGCCTCCTGAACAGTCTTAGGGATAGAAACCAAGGACAAAGAAGACAAAAAAGCCAAATGTGATGGAGAAAGACGATAAAAACTCAAACAATTATATATAGGAAAAGGATTATGAGTAGATCCAAAGCTGGTGAAGGATCTACAGCTGAAGCAGTCAGAGAAGATTGCACCAAAGATGGATTGAAGAGGTATTCCTAGGGCCTCGATAGTAAGTCTGTGGGAAAGGAGATATGTTAAAGGGATCATGCAATACAGAGACTTGAGATACCGGAGAAGATGACGTGTGAGGATCTGAAGTGGAAGATGACATTTGAAGATATTTAGTGGAAGATGATATTGGAAGCGAGAAAGGGGCAAGAAGAGCTATGTTAAAGCAAGGCAAAACATCTTTAGGAGGAACACTGGTTACGTCATTGATTCGGAAGAGAAGGACGGGGTTAACTCAAAAAATGTGACATCTGCAGAGACCATAAATCTATTTAAATCTAGCAAATAACATTTGTAGCCTTTTTGAAAACGAGAGTACCCCAAAAAGATACATTTAAGGGATTTTACAGATACCTTATCTTGACCTAGTGTCACATCCCGTACAAATCAAGTGCAACCAAATACATGAAAAGGAAGCTTATAAGGTTCATCGTATGGAAATAGAAGTGAATGTGAAATTTTAGAATGAACCAATGAAGGCACGCAATTGATGAGGTGACAGGCCACAAGGATGGCATCACTCCAAAAACGGAGAGAGATATTATAGTGTATCATCATGGTTGAGCAGTTTCAATTAGATGGCGATTTTTCCGCTCAGCGACAACATTCTGTGGAGTATGAGGACATGAGGACTAGTGGAAGTATACCCTATGAAGCTAAAAAGGAAGATAGAGGTTCGGAAAAGTATTCACGAGCATTATCACTTCGCAAGATTTTAACGGATACCCCAAATTGGTTTTCTAGCTCAACACAAAAGTTTTAAAGTATTGAAAATAATTCACCGATTTTTCATCATATATAACCAAGTGCATCTAGAAAATCATCCATAAATGTCACAAAATATCAAAATCTCAAAACAAAATCCACACGACTAGGACCCCAAATGTCAGAGTGCACTAAATAGAAGGGAGATGAAGCACATTTATTCACTCTGAATGGATAGGATGCTCAAGAATGTTTCCCGAGTTGACAAGACTCACATTCCAAAGAATTTAATTTGGTGAGATAAGGAACCAGTTGACATAATTTAGAAATTTATTGGAGATGACCATACTGACTATGAAGAAGAGATAGAGAATCAATATTTGAAGGACAAGCTACCGAAGAAGTTGGGGAACAAGAAGGTAGAGTTCTTGAAATTCCTGTCCGGTGCCAATCATTTGCCCGATCCTACACCTTAACAGTATCAGAAGAGAAGGTGATAGCACAATTCAAAGATCAAGTTAGTTGATGGAAGGAAATCAAACTGAAAGGGCAATTTGGTATATACAGAACAGAAGATAATGAAATAGAAGAAAGAGGTGTAGATGTGTCAATACCTATGGCAATGTGGTTGGACCCATCTCAAAAAATGACGGCAGGTAAATTTTTAGATGAAGTAAGATTTATGAAAATATTTGGATTACTAGAGAGGTGATCAGAAGCCCGAGTCAAAAATCCATTGAGACTTAGACTGAGAGACAAGCAATGGACGCCCCGGTATGTTCCATAGAAGTGGTTGCTTTACTTGCTGCCCGAAACTTAAATAAACACCTCAAATTCTTTCGTAAGAATGCTGTTGGATGTAATTGTTGGGTGAAAAATCATATTTAAGAAGAATGAATAACCTTTGATCAGAATGAACGTCGAACACAAATAGACCGGAATAAACTTCAGCCTTTCACAAAAGTAGACCGAGCACAAATAGACCAGAATGAACTTCAATCTTTAAATGAAAAAATCTAAACAAACCGGAATGAACTTCAAATTGGAGTGACTTAAAAAACCGAAATGAACTTCAGTTTGGAGTGACTGGAATCAATATTCTCTCTCCCCCTCTCTCTCCCCCTAACTCTGATACCATGTAGAAAGTAAAACTAGAGAGAGAAAGAAAAGACAGAGAAGAGATTTGAAAATGCTTGAGTGAGTACAATGCCTCTCAAGCTTTGTATATTTATAGTATACAACATACTATATTTACAATCAATTAATCAAGCTATAAATTTAGAATCTAATCAATCTCCCTAATTAAGCTATACAATCAAAGATACATACAATCAGTTAATCAATCAATGAACACTAAATAATCAATCAAATCAATCAACAGACGCAATATCAGTTCCATATGTTTCGGGATATAAAAAAACAAAAAACAAAACAAACAAATATTGGGGGGAGAAAGAGAGAGACATTGTTCTTGATTTCATTCAGCAGTTCATGAAATAAGTACCTACTTTTGAGTCATTATCATTATCGTCCAAATGTACTTAAATTTTCAATGTTGCTAAGCTTTTCGCATGAAATTTGAAAAGTTTGCTAAAATTCAAAGGAATAAAGGAGTATTAAAGATGTCCACAGACCAAAGGTATCCTGATGCAGAACAGAAAATGAGTCAAAGTCCGCAAGTCTTAGGAATTTATTTCTATACAAATTAGTGTTTTAGAGTCTTTTAGTAAGTTTAATAAGTCTAAGATTGCATTGTTTTTATACCCTAAACTCTAGTTTGACTAGAATTCCTAATTATGGTAGGATTAGAGTCTTTAAAGTGTCTTTTCCTAGATGTTTCAGGATTTGGTTTTTGAGTCTATAAATAGAGGAGTTCTCTATCCTATTATGTATGCTTTGATCAATGAGATAAAAGAGTCTATAGAATTTTCTATATTTCTAATTGTGTGACGCAATTCAACGCCTAAGGGGCGATGCCTTATAGTTCCCGAATGTGACGCGTAGGGTTTGGGTGTGATGCCCAGAAATGAAAACCATCCCTCACTTATATCCCCCTCCCCTTTTAGCATGGTGAATAACAGCCAATAGTAACGTAAGTTATCTTACTAAGCTATCAGGTAGAGCAACATATGACAAACTGAAACCTCACAATCTTTACCACACTCTCCATCCCAAATCCAATATCCACTTTTTTTCTGTCAATCCTTTTTGTTACCATGCAGACTGATATACATAAATACCTCAAACATCATATATTGTGCCGCATCCTCCTTCTGAAATTAGACCATCTAGTTACCTTTTGCCACTTCCATTCTTCAAATTATTCAACTAAGTTCTGCTGAACACGTAGGTTTAGCATATTCTCCATTGTGGAGTTCATCATGTCCTTGCTTTTGTTGAAAATTTTGGAAAAAGAATTAAAACTTCATATGTGCGTTAGAAAATTAGAAATATTCATCCCAAGAGATTTGAATTTGTATTCGTATTCACATTAATCAGTACCAAAAACATGAATGCAAACAACAGAAAATCAAAAATCCTGAGTAGTAACTCCCTAGAACTATTCAAATATATTGCACAAGAAAGCAAAGAAATACGAGTTGAAATTAAGCTAAAAAAAATCAAATGTGCTAACCGTATCAAAAACAGTGGAGCGAAAGCCTCTTTTCTCCAAGTAAAGAGCACAGATGAGGCCAGCCATACCACCGCCAATAATTCCAACAACCGGATCATTTGAAACCGGAGCGCTGAAGGTCACCTGCTCCTGGGAGAAGCTCTTCTTCAAAACTGACTTTCTTGAAGTGCCATATGATGGTTTTCTTCGATTCTTGGGCCTATTTTTGCGACCAGGAGCATCCACGGACGGTTTTATGTGGTCTTGAGAACTGTTCTCATTATTATTGTTGGAAGATGATTGGGCACAATAAATTGTTAGATTTATTTTGTCAATGGGATTTGGGAATTTGAGGATGGGGATGAAGAATTGTTTGTTCGATGGGAATTTGAAAGAAGAGGAAATCAGATTGTTTATGTTACCAGTTGATGAAACGCTGGCCATGGCGTTCAGGAGGGGATAGCTTTTCAGATACCACTCTTACTAGCAATTCCCACATAATGCAGACTTCAATTTGGTCCTTAGAAATATGCACTTGTTTCAAGAACTTCAATTTAAAAAATCTAAGTAGTCCTTTAAAATACTAAAATGTGTCAATCAGGTACCTCTTCATTCATGTCAACATTTTCAGATAATGCAGACAAATAAGTCACTAACTCGATGCTTGGGGTCCATAAAGATAACTCGAGAATTTATAAGAATAGCGTAAAAATAATTCATTTCTTATCTGTACGTTTCTCTCTACAACTTTCTCTCTAACTTCTCTCTAAAAAAAATCAATCTTTCACATTCAACTTAATTTCGAATAACATATGGATCATTATGAAGATTATTTGTAAGAAAATATTGTTTTTGAGGTAAGAAAAGTCCTTAAATTCTTTTTTCCGTTTCTGTAGCATTTTCGCCCAAATTGGCGAAATAACAAAGAAATTTCGCCCATCGGAGCGAAATTTTTTTAAAAGTTAGCCCAGATGGGCGAAACTTTTTTGTTATTTCGTCAATCTGGGCGAAAATGCTACAGAAACGGTTTTTTTTTTTATGTTAATATTTTAGTTTTATATTAACAAGGTGATATAGATTCAAATATGTTTGAAAAATTTTTAGAATCGAAAGAATATGTTGATCATGGACATTTATTCACAACAGATCGAATTTTCAACTCGAAAGTAGAGTTGGTCGATTGGGCAAAAGAAACGGCAATGAAACAAACACATATTTGGTCATCACTCGATATCTGAAACCAATAACATTTCACGGTCGAGCTTCAACTTGACCTGTCATGTCCATCACAGGACCAAGATCATCATCTCTTCTACGTGCGCCTGGCCGAACCATCTATTATTTATTCAAAGGCATTCATCAATAATAAGCATATATTTGCCTATTTAATTTATTGTGCATTATATTATTTTTACATTATCTATATCATTCATTATGAACATTTTTTAAATTTACTTTAATTTTTATCTTGTATTATTAAATTATTTCATTATTTTTTTCGAGCCTTTTATTATTTAATTCACATTGCTTTTAACATTTATTATTATTTTATTATTTATTCTCAACGAGATCTATTATTTTATTTCTTTTCACTAATAATAATATAATCAATAATTATAATCAATAATTATTAGTTTATATATTATTATTTCTTATTAAAATTTCTAATTATAAGAGGTTGGATCCTCTTATTTAAATTATTATCTTTATTCTATTTGTATTATTAATTGAATTTAATTTAAATAATTATTTTAAATTATTATTCACAATATTAATTAAATACAAATGTTTAAATTATTCACAATCACTAATAGGTGTTATTCAATCAAGTTTGGCATATGGCCCTGTTTATTTTAATGATATAAATATACTTGATGCATTAACATTAAATGTTAAAACACATGGATATAACTATGCTGCTGGCTCAGAATTAATTTGTATTTGCTATAGAATAGATTATAAACCATTATTTACATTGAATCCTAATTGTAAATTAATGGATAAACAGATTAATGAAACTGTTTTAATCGAAACAAACTTTAATAGATCAAAAATTTCTACTCGAAGAACTATTAAATGGGATGAAATCCCTATGCCTCAGCAATGGAAACTTGAAAGGACTGGTCATATACAGTCTAAAATCGAACATAATATTGATCATATTGAGCAAACTCCAGAATGAATTGTTTATATACAGATGGATAATATACCATCAAAATTGGGTAATATCCCAAGATCTTTTTCTAGTAGATCTTGTTCTGATCATTCTTTTATTTCACCTCTCATAGAAGAAAGGGATAGTATTCCCTACAGAGTTTCTACTTCACAAGTAAGTGAACGTGATGAGAATAATCATCATGTAGAAAAATTATTTAAAAATAAAGAAAATATTGTCAAAGGTGTTTATAACACTAAAGATGCGGAAATTACCGAATCTGAAATGAATTTTTCATTATGAATAAAACTAAGATAGACTTTAGCCCTGGATCTTTGGCCAGGCAAAAAGTTAAAACAGAATTTTATTTACCAAGATGGGAACCATTTAGAAAGTAGTTTTTCCCTAATTTTGATGCTGAATTAAGAAATCATATTTCTAATGAATTTTATAGCTTTTTGTCTTATCATAATATTTTATTTCCTTTTGTTCCGTGGTTTATGTCTAATTATATTGAACCTCATATTTCTGTGTTAGAAAGAGATTATAAGCTTTTGAATGGTAATATCATAAAAGGAATATTTCCTCCTCAACAATCCTTTTATATGGAAAAAGAAAATAATATAGTAAGTTTTACAGCATTTTCAAAATTATTTGAAGATGATACATTAACTATTACTGTAAAACAAATAAATAAATAAGATAATAGAACAACAGAATTATACACATATTTATTTAAATGTTTTAGGAGAACAGATTATATCTCTTCATAAGAGAATAGATATATTAATACAAAAACTAGAAAAATCTGATATAAATGCCTTGGGTAAGAAAGAGCTTATAGCAACCTCAACATTTCAACCTCCACCTGAAATAGGTCTTGAAATGTTAATAGACAATAAATTTAAACAGTTAAAAATAAATACCTTAGAAAATGAATTTTCAAATAAAATAGAAGAAACTAAGGATTATAAATCAGTTATAAATGATGAAATTAATAAATTAAATAAATTTGCTGATAGACCAACACAAAGGATACATTATTATAATAGACCATCTTCTGTAGATATTCTACATGAAGAACAGGAATACATAGGTAATAATAGTTATAATGGAAAATACATTTATGAATGGAATTTGGATGGTTATACAGAAAAACAAATTTATAATTTGGCTCATAGAATGTTGATGTATAGTACTATAAGTAAAACAATTGGTAATACTGATAGTAATATAGCAAAAATGATAGGATTTACTGGACAGTTAAAAGGCTAGTGGGATAATTATTTATCTCCACAAAATAAAGAAGAAATTTTTAAAAATATAAAACAAGAAGGAAATCAAATAACTGAAAATTCAGTTTATACATTAATAGTTACCATACTAGAACATTTTACGGGTAGAATATCATATAATAGTGAAAATATTCGTACCTTATTACAGAATTTATGATGTAAGACACTATCTGATTTTATATGGTATAAAGATGCTTTTCTTAATAGAGTAATGTAATTACCATAAACTAATAGTACACATTGGAAGTCAAAATTCATAGATGGACTACCTAATTTATTTGCAGAAAGAGTAAAGAAAACTCTTAGGAAAGATAGAATGGTCATTCCCTACGAAAATTATACTTATGGGAATTTGATAGGTACTTGTGTACAAGAGGGTATAGCCCTATGTAATGAAATAGAATTAAATCAACAAATTAAAAGACAAAGATTAACAGAAAGAAGACAACTAGGTCAATTTTGTAACCAATTTGGGATGGAACTTCCATCAGAAAGAAAATTTATAAGAAACTATAGAAAATATAATAATTATTTAAAAAGACAAAAGAGAAAATATTCTCAAGAAAAATTAGATAAAAAATTAAAAAGAAAAACTAATAGATTAGAAAAAAGAAAAGATAAAAATAATATTGTGTGTTATAAATGTAAGCAAATAGGACATTATGCTAATAAGTGTAAAATGAAAAAGAAGATTAATAGTTTAGATATTAGTCAAGAAATAAAAGATTCTTTAGAAAAATTATTTTTAGAATCAGAGGATTCTGAAAGTATTAGTTCAGCATCAGAAATAGATAAGATAAATAATACTTCTGATGATTCTGATAATTGTGATAATTCTCCATGCTGCATTCCTTGTAAAAAGGAAATTAGTTCTGAAAAAGATGATAATGAAAATGATTATTATAAAATCATATCTCAATTTAGAGAATCATATATAAATGTTTTAAGTAATAATAATATATTAGAATTTTTAAAATTAATAAAAGATCCAGAATTAAGGTAAAAAATAATTGAACAAACAGATGATCTTCCATCTACTAGTAATAATAAAGAGGAATTGGAATTGATAATAAATAATAATCCTTATACGATGTCAAAAGTTTATAAAATGATGAAAGAAAAGAATAATCATTCTCAAAAATCACCTAGTACAATAAATGATTTATATGAAGAGATTAATACTCTTAAAAATGAACTCAAATTATTAAAACAATTTAATAAAAATCTAGACACTAGAATTTCTAATTTAGAAATAAATAGAGAAACTACTTTAATAAAACAAAATACATTTGATGATATAAATAATATTGGAGAAGAAAATTTTCTTTCTGTCCTAGATATAATAACATCTTTTAAGTTTTATGTTAGAATAACATTATTAATAAATCATGATAAAATAATGGAATTAACTGCATTAATAAACACAGGAGCAGATATTAGTGTTATCCAAGAAGATATAATTTCCACTAAATATTTTGAAAAGACTACTCATAGTCTAAGACATGCGGGTGGTCAGAAATTACAAATTAATTTTAAACTACCACGAGCATATATTTGTAATAACAAAGTTTGCATTCCTGAAAGTTTTTTATTAGCAAAAAATATAACTAACCAAGTTATACTTGGAACTCCTTTTATAAAAAAGATTTTTCCTATTACTCATATTGGTACAGATTGTATCATAGGAACATATGAAAAAACTCCGGTATCTTTTCAATTTATAACTGAACCAAATACTAGATTTGTTAATGAAATAAAAGATTTTATTTTTAGAAAACATAATCAAATTAATTTCATTAATTTCGAAATAAATTCTTTAAATATTGAAGAAACTTTACAAAATCCTAAATTACAGGATAAGATAAAGAAAATTCAAAATAATATTTCAATAGAAATTTGTAATGAACATCCAAATGCTTTTTGGAATAGAAAAAAACATATTGTTAGTCTTCCATAAATGGATAATTTTGATGAAAGTAATATACCAACAAAGGCAAGACCTTGTCAAATGAATTCAAAATACTTAGAATTATGTAAAGAAGAAATAACTTCCTTATTAAGAAAAGAATTAATTAAAGAATCTAATTCTCCTTGGTCATGTACAGGATTTTATGTTAATAAACACGGTGAAATAGAAAAAGGGGTACCAAGATTGGTAATTAATTATAAACCTCTAAATAAAGTATTAAAATGGATTAGACATCCAATTCCTAATAAAAAAGACTTATTAGATAGATTATATGATGCAATAATATTTTCTAAATTTGATTTGAAATCGGGATATTGGCAGATTCAGATTGCTGAAAATGACCAATATAAAACAGCTTTTAATGTTCCAATAGGACATTTTGAATGGAAAGTCATGCCATTTGGATAGAAGAATGCACCTTCAGAATTTCAAAAAATAATGAATGATATTTTTATTCCTTATAGTGAATTTATAATGGTCTATATAGATGATATTTTAGTATTTTCTAAAAATATTCAACAACATTTTGAACATTTAGACATATTTAAAAAATTGGTTATACAAAATGGCTTGGTCATTTCCAAATCAAAAATGATTTTATTTCAGACTAATATTAGATTTTTAGGTCATAATATTGAAAAAGGAAAATAATTCCTATTAATAGAAGTATAGATTTTGCTTCAAAATTTCCAGATGAAATTTTAGAAAAATCTCAGTTACAAAGGTTTTTAAGGAGTTTAAATTATATTTTACCCTATTATAAAAATTTAGCATATGATACAACTATTTTATATGACAGATTAAAAAATAATCCTAAACCCTGGACAGAACAACATACTAAAATAGTCCAGAAGATAAAAGAAAAAATAAAAACACTACCTTGCTTAGTATTAGCTAATCCTAATTAGGAAAAAATTATTGAAACAGATGCTTCCGAAATAGGTTATGGCGGAATTTTAAAACAAATTTGTCCTGATGATAAAAAGGAAAGATTGATTAGATATCATTCTGGGAAATGGATTGATAGTCAGAAAAATTATGCAACTATTGATAAAGAAATTCTTGCAATAGTAAAATGTATTTTAAAATTTCAAGATGATTTATACAATCAAAAGTTTATAGTAAAAACTGAGTGTCAAGCAGCAAAATTTATGTTTGATAAAGATTTTAAGCATAACGTTTCTAAACCAATGTTTGCACGATCGCAGGCTCATTTAGCCCCATTTGATTTTGAAATCATATATAAAAAGGGTGAAGAAAATAGTCTTCCTGATTTTCTAACTCGTAAATTTTTACAGCATGATACCGCGGGGAAAAGATAGTCATTTCCGAGGACGTGGTGGAAGAGGTAATACCTCTTACAATCAAGGAAGAATTGTCCTTGTCCAAATGGGCAATAAAAAGCTAATAGCTGAAAATATTGCTAATCAGGATGCCTCATTATATGAGGAATTTAAAAAATTTATTGCTGGTAAAAAGAAACAGGAAGGTGAAACCTCCTCCTCCAGATCATATTCCCAGATTATAACAGAAGAGGATAATATGGCCTCATATCATACAAAAACTCACAAAGAAATTATATTTCTTTTGGAAAATAAAGAACTTCAATGGAAGAATGATCCATGGATACTCATAAATAGGTATCTCGACACAGCATCATATGCTGCCACATCATATAAACAAAGACCCTATTATGAGAGTATACTTAAAGTAAACTCATGTGACATTATACATTTTTATCCTAATACAAAAGTTACTAATATTTATAATTTTAGTAAAATTATAATTAAACGGATTATATTTGTTGAAGAATGGGGATTATCTCCTCTTAAAGAGAAGGAATTTATACTTTCCGACTCTAAATTATCATTTAAATATAATTATTGGGATTATATCGATGCCTTTTCATAAAGCATTTTTGTATGAAAATCCTAATAGGAAACATACATGGTTAATAAAGATTTGTGGGGATGTTTATAACAATCCCATACCAAATTGGTTCATACAATGGTGGAATATTTATGGCACCTCGGGGAAAATACTCCCGGATAGATTTAAATCATTATATGGTGAATGGGTAAATATTTCCCCAAAGATAGCTGATTATATCGCTTCAAATCAATATACAGAGGAAATAGCCTCAATGATATTCTTTATTGAATTCTCAATACCATGGGTGTGGAAATGGACACCAGAAGTGGGTTATACCCAACAAAATTTACCATGTCTCAAAAGGGTTGCTCATATTAGGTTCTGGAACAGGTTGATTAAAATCAACCTAGATACGAATCAAATTCATGGACAAAATATACTGGATGAAATCCATATGAAGAATGATAAACATCACACAATGAAAGAGAAAGGAGAAATAAAGGAAATAAGTCATTTTCATCATATTGCAACAAAATTAAAATTACAAAAGGAGGTCATAACCAAAGAAGATTTAATCCGATCTTATATGGAGGAATTGAAGAAAGATCTGGTAAAAAATCTGATCGAAGATAATAAATCAGACGTGTCAATGACAGGCTGTTCAAATGAAGACTGTTTAGCAGGAGAATCTCAAGATCCTAATATGGAAGAGATATCAGAAGAAGACATTGACCAAATGGCCAGAGATATTGAACAACAGGCAAGAAAAGAAATTTTTCAAAAAATTGTATAATATGACAAAATTCTGAAATATTGTCATAGGGACCACTTTCATACTGTAATAGCAATTATTGTACTATCATAGGGACCACTTCAATAATGTAATAATAGTAGCACTATTCGGATTTAAAATCCGAAGGTAACCTAGAATAGATAAATTAGATAAAGTCCAGCCCTCTTGATGGTTATAAATAGGATGGAAACTCATCCAAGAGGCAGGACCAAGATAGCTTGAGATAGCATAAAAACTCTCTCTCTCCACTTGTAAAATCTTATTTCTGGTATAAATAAAGAAAATTGAAGTTTTCAAGATTATTATCCCTGGTAAGTTTTCTTATTAAAGTTTCTTTATTATAAAGTTTTCTTATTATATTTTAATATTATTAGATTTAGCCTAATGGCAGGCTAAATCCATTCATGTTAAGCTATGAAATTACATGTATCGGCATAACTATATTGTGAAGATCCTGTTTTGTCTGGTTTCATAGTTTTATGTAAGAATCCAAGGTTTGGGTTAGGAGACCTGGAACTGGCCACAAATATTAAAAGATGAGGGTTAGCTTGTTAAAAAGCCGTTGGAAGGCATATTAAGGCGTTGATCCCGATTTTCATCTTTATTTATTTGTGTTGACGGATCTGGATCCCCTGTAAAAAGATCCTTCTAACCTGAATTCTTACATAGACACTATAACCGGACCTAATTGTTATCAATATCTAAACTATTAATCTTCTTCTTCATTTTACACTTATTAGAATAATGTCCTATTTGCTTACATTTATAACACACAATATTATTTTTATCTTTTCTTTTTTTCTAATCTATTAGTTTTTCTTTTTAATTTTTTATCTAATTTTTCTTGAGAATATTTTCTCTTTTGTCTTTTTAAATAATTATTATCTTTTCTATAGTTTCTTATAAATTTTCTTTCTGATGGAAGTTCCATCCCAAATTGGTTACAAAATTGACCTAGTTGTCTTCTTTCTGTTAATCTTTGTCTTTTAATTTGTTGATTTAATTTTATTTCATTACATAGGGCTATACCCTCTTGTACACAAGTACCTACCAAATTCCCATAAATATAATTTTCATAGGGAATGGCCATTCTATCTTTCCTAAGAGCTTTCTTTACTCTTTCTGCAAATAAATTAGGTAGTCCATCTATGAATTTTGACTTCCAATGTGTACTATTACTTTCTGGTAATTCCATTACTCTATTAAGAAAAGCATCTTTATACCATCTAAAATCAGATAGTGTCTTACATCTTAAATTCTGTAATAAGGTATGAATATGTTCACTATTATCCGATATTCTACCCGTAAAATGTTCTAGTATGGTAACTATTAATGTATAAACTGAATTTTCAGTTATTTGATTTCCTTCTTGTTTTATATTTTTAAAAATTTCTTCTTTATTTTGTGGAGATAAATAATTATCCCACTAGCCTTTTAACTGTCCAGTAAATCCTGCAACTATCATTTTTGCTATATTACTATCAGTATTACCAATTGTTTTACTTATAGTACTATACATCAACATTCTATGAGCCAAATTATAAATTTGTTTTTCTGTATAACCATCTAAATTCCATTTATAAATTCATTTTCCATTATAACTATTATTACCTATGTATTCCTGTTCTTCATGTAGAATATCTACAGAAGATGGTCTATTATAATAATGTATCCTTTGTGTTGGTCTATCAGCAAATTTATTTAATTTATTAATTTCATCATTTATAACTGATTTATAATCCTTAGTTTCTTTTATTTTATTTGAAAATTCATTTTCTAAGGTATTTATTTTTAACTGTTTAAATTTATTGTCTATTAACATTTTAAGACCTATTTCAGGTGGAGGTTGAAGTGTTGGGGTTGCTATAAGCTCTTTCTTACCCAAGGCATTTATATAAGATTTTTCTAGTTTTTGTATTAATATACCTATTCTCTTATGAAGAGATATAATCTGTTCTCCTAAAACATTTAAATAAATATGTATATAATTCTGTTGTTCTATTATCTTATTTATTTGTTTTATAGTAATAGTTAATGTATCATCTTCAAATAATTTTGAAACTGCTGTAAAACTTACTATATTATTTTCTTTTTCCATATAAAATGATTGTTGAGGAGGAAATATTCCTTTTATGATATTACCATTCAAAAGCTTATAATCTCTTTCTAACACAGAAATATAAGGTTCAATATAATTAGACATAAACCACGGAACAAAAGGAAATAAAATATTATGATAAGACAAAAAGCCATAAAATTCATTAGAAATATGATTTCTTAATTCAGCATCAAAATTAGGGAAAAACTACTTTCTAAATGGTTCCCATCTTGGTAAATAAAATTCTGTTTTAACTTTTTGCCTGGTCAAAGATCCAGGGCTAAAGTCTATCTTAGTTTTATTCATAATGAAAAATTAATTTCAGATTCGGTAATTTCCGCATCTTTAGTGTTATAAATACCTTTGACAGTATTTTCTTTATTTTTAAATAATTTTTCTACATGATGATTATTCTCATCACGTTCACTTACTTGTGAAGTAGAAACTCTGTAGGGAATATTATCCCTTTCTTCTATGAGAGGTGAAATAAAAGAATGATCAGAACAAGATCTAGTAGAAAAAGATCTTGGGATATTACCCAATTTTGATGGTATATTATCCATCTGTGTATAAACAATTCCTTCTGGAGTTTGCTCAATATGATCAATATTATGTTCGATTTTAGACTGTATATGACCAGTCCTTTCAAGTTTCCATTGCTGAGGCATAGGGATTTCATCCCATTTAATAATTCTTCGAGTAGAAATTTTTGATCTATTAAAGTTTGTTTCGATTAAAACAGTTTCATTAATCTGTTTATCCATTAATTTACAATTATGATTCAATGTAAATAATAGTTTATAATCTATTCTATAGTAAATACAAACTAATTCTGAGCCAGCAGCATAGTTATATCCATGTGTTTTAACATTTAATGTTAATGCATCAAGTATATTTATATCACTTAAGGATAATGATAAATTAGGATATACATTAAAATAAACAGGGCCATGTGCCAAACTTGATTGAATAACACCTATTAGTGATTGTTTCCAATTTAAATTCCTAGCATCTCTTAGACATGCAATAAAACTTTCTGGTAAACCTTCTAATGTTAAAGGTTTCAATGCAATTTGAACTAATCCAATATGCATAAATTTATATATGCCTTTATAACGATTTGTGTCATGATGGTTTAATAATTTAATTTCAGTTTCTTCATCAACTAATGAGACGGATTCTTCAGTAGTTTTTACTACTTGTTTTAAACCTAATTTTTCAAAAGTTCCTAACTGATATACAGTTCTTAATTCAATTTTAGAAATTGTCCATTTATTAAGTTCTTCTAGATTTTGAGGAATATGCATTTCTTGTTTATGACTATTTTTAATTGTTTTCTTATCTTTTCTTAACAAATTCATTTGAATTTAATAATTTTTCATGTTAAACTGTGAATCACATATATCCGATACCCATATAGGCTCTGATACCAATTAGGTCCGGTTATAGTGTCTATGTAAGAATTCAGGTTAGAAGGATCTTTTTACAGGGGATCCAGATCCGTCAACACAAATCAATTAGGTCCGGTTATAGTGTCTATGTAAGAATTCAGGTTAGAAGGATCTTTTTACAGGGGATCCAGATCCGTCAACACAAATAAAGAAAGATGAAAACCGGGATCAACGCCTTAATATGCCTTCCAACGGCTTTTTAACAGGCTAACTCTCATCTTTTAATATTTGTGGCTAGTTCCAGGTCTCCTAACCCAAACCTTGGATTCTTACATAAAACTATGAAACCAGACAAAACAGGATCTTCACAATATAGTCATGCCGATACATGTAATTTCATAGCTTAACATGAATGGATTTAGCCTGCCATTAGGCTAAATCTAATAATATTAAAATATAATAAGAAAACTTTATAATAAAGAAACTTTAATAAGAAAACTTACCAGGGATAATAATCTTGAAAACTTCAATTTTCTTTATTTATACCAGAAATAAGATTTTACAAGTGGAGAGAGAGAGTTTTTATGCTATCTCAAGCTATCTTGGTCCTGCCTCTTGGATGAGTTTCCATCCTATTTATAACCACCAAGAGGGCTGGACTTTATCTAATTTATCTATTCTAGTTTACCTTCGGATTTTAAATCCGAATAGTGCTACTATTATTACATTATTGAAGTGGTCCCTATGAGAGTACAATAATTGCTATTACAGTATGAAAGTGGTCCCTATGACAATATTTCAGAATTTTGTAATATTGTACAAATTTTTGAAAATTTCTTTTCTTGCCTGTTGTTCAATATCTCTGGCCATTTGGTCAATGTCTTCTTCTGATATCTCTTCCATATTAGGATCTTGAGATTCTCCTGCTAAACAGTCTTCATTTGAACAGCCTGTCATTGACACGTCTGATTTATTATCTTCGATCAGATTTTTTACCAGATCTTTCTTCGATTCCTCCATATAAGATCGGATTAAATCTTCTTTGGTTATGACCTCCTTTTGTAATTTTAATTTTGTTGCAATATGATGAAAAGGACTTATTTCCTTTATTTCTCCTTTCTCTTTCATTGTGTGATATTTATCATTCTTCATATGGATTTCATCCAGTATATTTTGTCCATGAATTTGATTCGTATCTGGGTTGATTTTAATCAACCTGTTCCAGAACCTAATATGAGCAACCCTTTTGAGACATGGTAAATTTTGTTGGTATAACCCACTTCTGGTGTCCATTTCCACACCCATGGTATTGAGAATTCAATAAAGAATATCATTGAGGCTATTTCCTCTGTATATTGATTTGAACCGATATAATCAGCTATCTTTGGGGAAATATTCACCATTCACCATATAATGGTTTAAATCTATCCGGGAGTATTTTTCCCGAGGTGCCATAAATATTCCACCATTGTATGAACCAATTTGGTATGGGATTGTTATAAACATCCCCACAAATCTTTATTAACCATGTATGTTTCCTATTAGGATTTTCATACAAAAATGCTTTATGAAAAGGCATCGATATAATCCCAATAATTATATTTAAATGATAATTTAGAGTCGGAAAGTATAAATTCCTTCTCTTTAAGAGGAGATAATCCCCATTCTTCAACAAATATAATCCGTTTAATTATAATTTTACTAAAATTATAAATATTAGTAACTTTTGTATTAGGATAAAAATGTATAATGTCACATGAGTTTACTTTAAGTATACTCTCATAATAGGGTCTTTGTTTATATGATGTGGCAGCATATGATGCTGTGTCGAGATACCTATTTATGAGTATCCATGGATCATTCTTCCATTGAAGTTCTTTATTTTCCAAAAGAAATATAATTTCTTTGTGAGTGTTTGTATGATATGAGGCCATATTATCCTCTTCTGTTATAATCTGGGAATATGATCCGGAGGAGGAGGTTTCACCTTCCTGTTTCTTTTTACCAGCAATAAATTTTTTAAATTCCTCATATAATGAGGCATCCTGATTAGCAATATTTTCAGCTATTAGCTTTTTATTGCCCATTTGGACAAGGACATTTCTTCCTTGATTGTAAGAGGTATTACCTCTTCCACCACGTCCTCGGAAATGACTATCTTTCCCCCGCGGTATCATGCTGTAAAAATTCACGAGTTAGAAAATCAGGAAGACTATTTTCTTCACCCTTTTTATATATGATTTCAAAATCAAATGGGGCTAAATGAGCCTGCCATCGTGCAAACATTTGTTTAGAAATGTTATGCTTAAAATCTTTATCAAACATAAATTTTGCTGCTTGACAATCAGTTTTTACTATAAACTTTTGATTGTATAAATCATCTTGAAATTTTAAAATACATTTTACTATTGCAAGAATTTCTTTAGCAATAGTTGCATAATTTTTCTGACTATCAGTCCATTTCCCAGAATGATATCTAATCAATCTTTCCTTTTTATCATCAGGACAAATTTGTTTTAAAATTCCGCCATAACCTATTTCGGAAGCATCTGTTTCAATAATTTTTTCCCAATTAGGATTAGCTAATACTAAGCAAGGTAGTGTTTTTATTTTTTCTTTTATCTTTTGGACTATTTTAGTATGTTGTTCTGTCCAGGGTTTAGGATTATTTTTTAATCTGTCATATAAAATAGCTGTATCATATGCTAAATTTTTATAATAGGGTAAAATATAATTTAAACTCCTTAAAAACCTTTGTAACTGAGATTTTTCTAAAATTTCATCTGGAAATTTTGAAGCAAAATCTATACTTCTATTAATAGGAATTATTTTTCCTTTTTCAATATTATGACCTAAAAATCTAATATTAGTCTGAAATAAAATCATTTTTGATTTGGAAATGACCAAGCCATTTTGTATAACCAATTTTTTAAATATGTCTAAATGTTCAAAATGTTGTTGAATATTTTTAGAAAATACTAAAATATCATCTATATAGACTATTATAAATTCACTATAAGGAATAAAAATATCATTCATTATTTTTTGAAATTCTGAAGGTGCATTCTTCTATCCAAATGGCATGACTTTCCATTCAAAATGTCCTATTGGAACATTAAAAGCTGTTTTATATTGGTCATTTTCAGCAATCTGAATCTGCCAATATCCCGATTTCAAATCAAATTTAGAAAATATTATTGCATCGTATAATCTATCTAATAAGTCTTTTTTATTAGGAATTGGATGTCTAATCCATTTTAGTACTTTATTTAGAGTTTTATAATTAATTACCAATCTTGGTACCCCTCTTTCTATTTCACCGTGTTTATTAACATAAAATCCTGTACATGACCAAGGAGAATTAGATTCTTTAATTAATTCTTTTCTTAATAAGGAAGTTATTTCTTCTTTACATAATTCTAAGTATTTTGAATTCATTTGACAAGGTCTTGCCTTTGTTGGTATATTACTTTCATCAAAAGTATCCATTTATGGAAGACTAACAATATGTTTTTTTCTATTCCAAAAAGCATTTGGATGTTCATTACAAATTTCTATTGAAATATTATTTTGAATTTTCTTTATCTTATCCTGTAATTTAGGATTTTGTAAAGTTTCTTCAATATTTAAAGAATTTATTTCAAAATTAAGAAAATTAATTTGATTATGTTTTCTAAAAATAAAATCTTTTATTTCATTAACAAATCTAGTATTTGGTTCAGTTATAAATTGAAAAGATACCGGAGTTTTTTCATATGTTCCTATGATACAATCTGTACCAATATGAGTAATAGGAAAAATCTTTTTTATAAAAGGAGTTCCAAGTATAACTTGGTTAGTTATATTTTTTGCTAATAAAAAACTTTCAGGAATGCAAACTTTGTTATTACAAATATATGCTCGTGGTAGTTTAAAATTAATTTGTAATTTCTTACCACCTGCATGTCTTAGACTATGAGTAGTCTTTTCATAATATTTAGTGGGAATTATATCTTCTTGAATAACACTAATATCTGCTCCTGTGTTTATTAATGCAGTTAATTCCATTATTTTATCATGATTTATTAATAATGTTATTCTAACATAAAACTTAAAAGATGTTATTATATCTAGGACAGAAAGAAAATTTTCTTCTCCAATATTATTTATATCATCAAATGTATTTTGTTTTATTAAAGTAGTTTCTCTATTTATTTCTAAATTAGAAATTCTAGTGTCTGGATTTTTATTAAATTGTTTTAATAATTTGAGTTCATTTTTAAGAGTATTAATCTCTTCATATAAATCATTTATTGTACTAGGTGATTTTCTAGAATGATTATTCTTTTCTTTCATCATTTTATAAACTTCTGACATCGTATAAAGATTATTATTTATTATCAATTCCAATTCCTCTTTATTATTACTAGTAGATGGAAGATCATCTGTTTGTTCAATTATTTTTTACCTTAATTCTGGATCTTTTATTAATTTTAAAAATTCTAATATATTATTATTACTTAAAACATTTATATATGATTCTCTAAATTGAGATATGATTTTATAATAATCATTTTCATTATCATCTTTTTCAGAACTAATTTCCTTTTTACAAGGAATGCAGCATGGAGAATTATCACAATTATCAGAATCATCAGAAGTATTATTTATCTTATCTATTTCTGATGCTGAACTAATACTTTCAGAATCCTTTGATTCTAAAAATAATTTTTCTAAAGAATCTTTTATTTCTTGACTAATATCTAAACTATTAATCTTCTTCTTCATTTTACACTTATTAGCATAATGTCCTATTTGCTTACATTTATAACACACAATATTATTTTTATCTTTTCTTTTTTCTAATCTATTAGTTTTTCTTTTTAATTTTTTATCTAATTTTTCTTGAGAATATTTTCTCTTTTGTCTTTTTAAATAATTATTATATTTTCTATAGTTTCTTATAAATTTTCTTTCTGATGGAAGTTCCATCCCAAATTGGTTACAAAATTGACCTAGTTGTCTTCTTTCTGTTAATCTTTGTCTTTTAATTTGTTGATTTAATTTTATTTCATTACATTGGGCTATACCCTCTTGTACACAAGTACCTATCAAATTCCCATAAGTATAATTTTCATAATTATAATTAGTAGTTTATATATTATTATTTCTTATTAAAATTTCTAATTATAAGAGGTTGGATCCTCTTATTTAAATTATTATCATTATTCTATTTGTATTATTAATTGAATTTAATTTAAATAATTATTTTAAATTATTATTCACAATATTAATTAAATACAAATGTTTAAATTGTTATTTCCTTAAAATCATTCCTTACTCATCAGAAATTAATAGATTCTCAAGTTGTTATTATTTTCCCTTCAAGGGATTCAGAACACTAAACACTAAGTCATAACGAAGGGAAATCATTAATTTACCACCCCTTATAATTTCATAACAATGATGTAATAATTAAATTTAATTAACTCTGACCATATAAATTGATTCAATCTATAACATGTATAATTATAACACTTATGCTTATGCTAAGAAAATAATGAATGCAAATTAAGATTCAAATTGTTCAAATAAACATAATTCATAATCATATTAAACAAACAATTATAAGATAAACCATTTTAAACAACTAATTACATGTATTCTACATAGACAAAATTAAATAATATTTGAAATAAATATGAAATTAAATTCAAGTAAAACTCTTTAAATAACATAAAGTTGAAAAATTAAATATAATGATAATTTTAAATATTTATAAACACAAAGGTAAAATATATGAAAATATATTTTTAAAAAAAATTAATTATACACTTTCGCCCAGCCTGGCGAAAACTATAGACAAATTCTCCCAGCCTGGCGAAAATAAAAATGACTATCGCCGCCGCCAGTGACATGCAAGAAGATCATCGCCGAAACGGGCAAAAATTTCTAATTTTTTCGCTGGTCCGGGCGAAAACTTACGGATTTTGGCAAAAAAAATGACTTAAAAAAATAGCATTTTTGTCGTTTCGATGCATGTTTTTAAGATCTAAACGGATAGAATTAAAATAAATAAGTATAAATCGATGTACTAACCTTTTTTTAATTTTTAACAGTTGGATCTTCCTAAAGATGAGTTTGAAATGTACACTTGTAGAAAGAGTTGAGAAGATTTTGTTTAGAGAGAAAGTTTCAGAGTGAAAATGAAATTTTTTGAATTTTTTCGCGTTATCAGATTTCCAAATTGCGTTTATTAACCCCCTAAAAGAATAACCAACCTCTTGTTAAGATCATATAGAATTTTCTAAACAAATATTTGAAAGAGAAAGAAGAATATGATAAGCCTCAAATCGATTTATTCAAAAAGAGAGAAGGCTACCATTGCTATAATTCCTGATCACCGATCTGATTGCATTCACTCAGAAAACAAGATACTAAAATATCATTATTAGCTCATTTTAATCAAACATAAAGCACACTTCACGAAAGATAAATTCACCACCATCTTCTCACAGCAAACCTCTGCAATGAGCAGTCAGAGTGGATAAGAAATATACACACAACACACCAAGAAAGAGTATTTTTCCTATCTATCTTTATCTGTTTACTTTGGTTAATGTCAAAATCATTAGCAAATATCTCATGGCCTCTCTATGAATCTCGATTCTACTACTATCTTCAATTCATTAAAAAAAAAAAACCCCCGAAATTCAATGTGACCATTTACGAACAAAATGTTGGTTATAGAGAACATTACCATCAAGACTCTTAAAAAAATGTGTTTAGGAAAGATGACAAGTAATCAAAACTCTCAACAATTTTGCTTCAAGACTTAACATGAAGATTTCCATACAAAAGACAAGATAATCCACCAACACCCTTAGCATAACAATTATTATTAAAAGAACTTAAGAAAGCTAGGATCACACTCTAGATCAATTAGGGGAGAAGCTATTAAGGGGCCAGGGCCCCCTCAACTTCTTGAAATTACTATATATACTATATAAAAAAGTTTAGTAATTCCTTTTTGGCCCCTCTAGATTTTGTTTTTAGAAGTCAAACTAGATCAATGGAGAGTAAATTAATCCAAAATAACATTTCAGTATCAATAAATTACAACTACTTTAAAAAATATTTTAAATATGATATAGACATAATTATTCATAGCAAAAAAGATTTCTAATTTTGTTGTTTTAGAACTCACATGTTCTCTTATAAATAAGAGAAATTGATTATATGCAACATTAAACTATTTTTATTTTTCTAAAAGCTATGAACTTTTAATTTATCTATTCATATTGCGGCATTGCAAGTATAGCAATTTAAAGATTTCACAATAGAATTCAAAACATTTTGACACATGGATCCAATAGAATGGTAATAACTGAATCGTTTAAGTTAGCTTATAAATATGTACAAAAAAATGCACTGAATGTTACTTTGAAATCATTAAATTGTTATAAACTTGCAATATTAACAATAGTTAATGACTAAAAAAAGATAAAATTAGGCTCTTGGTTATAAGCAATTAAAAATAAAAGTTCATGGCTACAAATACAAAAGTAAAAATAATTTAAAGTTATCTATAGCTAATTTCCCAATAAGCAATTTATTTTTCACAATTCTAAGAAAAAATATATATTTAAATTAAAATTAATCCCGGTAGAGCCTAACTGAACTATTTTGTTCTAATTTTTTTTTAAAAAAAAAATCTTATTTTCCTTTAGATTTATTTTTTCTATAGATTTTCTTATTTTATAGCATAATTTGTTAGTTTTACCTAACGCAATATAATTATTTGACGTATTATATATTTTTTGAAGTAAAATATTATATTAGACTTTTCGTATGAATTTTAGCCTCCCTCAGCCTATTTGTTTGGCTTCGCCCCTGCTCCACATAGATGCACTAGAAAACTAAGGTCCAGCAACTTTAGAAGCAATAAAATGAACATGTAAAATCTTATGATCAATAAAAGTTTATTTAAGTTTGGCATCTCTAAGCGACAACTGATTCTCAAGAGAGAAATGAAAAGGTAAACACTTAGAAATGTAAGCAACAACAAGGAATTGATCACAAGTAAGTAATATAGGGCATAAATATCCAACTATATTCACATGAGAGGTATGAGAATTTAAGAACAATTTCAAATCTTTAAAGTAAAACTCAAAATACAAAGGAAATGAGTTTGGTGAAAAGTTTATTGATGGATTTCCATAGCTTAGAAGAAGCTCTTTTCCAAAGCTCTTTCATTGGTCTTCAAATGCAATGGCATGCTTCCTTCCAAGTTTTTTTAATATAGTGGTAAGATATTAAAAAGCCTCCCTATCACAAATGAGATTAAAAGAACACAATTTAGTTTCCTTGAATAAAGGGATCAAAATAAAAGCAATAAGTGGCTGGAAAGAAGCTTATTGATTTTGTGAAATTCTGGACAAGCCTTCTTTCTTTCTCCTTGTTTGATACTCCAAAATCCTCAACACAAGAGAAATCAATGACAAGAAAAGAGTTAATTTGATTAGAAAACAAGTTCACCTCCTCACTTGAAAGTGAGTTCATTGATGAACCAAGAACCAAAGGACTCTTACTTTGTCTCTTCTTTGCGTTTCCATTCATGTCTTCCTCTTTACTTTCCTTAATAATTTGATAATCAACTCATCTTTTGATCTCTTAAGTTTTTTAAATAAACACTCATTTTCTTTTGTTGTTCCCTCACTTTTCTCAAGATCATCTTCTATCGCTTTTGTCTGGTCAATAATATCACATTCTCCAAATAAAGTAGAGATGGAATAAAAGAAACCTCTCTCCTCAATTATAGTCTCTCTTCCTTCCACACTCTCTTCACTTGTAATCTTCTCTTTTTCTTCCATGTTTTTATCACTCAAGATGGAACAAGAATCCCCATTGGAAGTCTCTTCCTCAATATTTACTTTAACCACTTTATCAACCTCCTTAGGTCTTTCTTGATTTTCCAACAATGGAAGTTTTCATGAATTCCAGTTTTAATTTGTAACTATTTTACATGGGATGGGAAGTTCTTTTTCATCTTGAAATTCACCTTTGACTGCTTTATTTTTGGCTTCCCAAGATTATCAACCTTAAATTAAACTCTCAATGCTTCTTTCAACGTGCTTTAAGTCTTGAGTTTCAATCCTTTTCTCCTTCTATAAGCACAAATATATTCAGCAATTGAATAAGTGAAAGAATAAAAGCCAATTAAACATTTTCATCTTCCCTTACACCATAGGTATAGAACAAGGATTCAATTCTTCTTCCCACTCCAAGTAGTACCATTCAATTCTATGAAAAGTAGGCAAGGTTACCTTATAGTTAGGAAAATCTTGAGGTATTTCCTAACTTTGAGAAATTCTTCCACAAATCTCATTTCCTCTTTTATGGAACTTCTCATCCATATTCACATTCTCCTCAATCTTAACTTCTTCCTTGGAGCCCTTTCAAATGTTCTTTCAAATCCACTTCGATCGTGTCTACCATTGCGACCGCTTTTAGCTCCAAGTCTATAAAAGTCATCCTTACATCTTTCATACTTTAAACGTTCATAATTTTCACGATCCAATCCATTCCTTCTCTCATTATACTATTGAGATTTATGCCAAAAAGACTACTCCATGTGTTATACTGTTTACAAACATAATAAAGAGATTTGTTTGTTAAATTAAGTGTTTTGAGTTTGGAATGCACATTAAATTATAGAAGTCCCAAGTAACTTAAAGAGATAGTCCACGTGAATGTTGTGTGACAAAAAAAGGTGCGGACTATGGTCATATAAGTTATAATAAAGTAAAACATTTATTGTTTTGTTTTTAGCCGTAATTTATTGGAGTTGGGTATGCCATTATGTAAAGGCCATTGCATAATAGTTTCCTTAGTAGGATGACTTACCTTAAGTAAATGAGCGTCTAGAGTTAGACCTAGTGATGCTAGTTTCTATAAAAGTACTATAAAGGAAAGAAACTAAAGTCTTCATTTGCTACAGCATGGGCTATTTCCTTATGATAATTATATAAGTTGGCAGTCTAGCAAAGTTACAGCTCATCTACTTAGATGTACTATGGATGAAGGTTTGAATTCATGGGACCGATGTACTTTGTATATTGGGTATATTGGGTAGATGAACCTATTTAGTAAAGACGGACTTATGTTTTTTTTTAATGAGAATCACCAATTTGTAATTTCCCGTGATAATCTAAAGTCCAAGGCCTTTGCATATAAGATTCTAATGTTAGCTTGAGGATCCCTTCCTGAGAAAGTAGAAACATCATAAAGCCCGAATTATCAAACTAGAGCGCAAAAAATGGTAGATGTCATTGAGAAAGGTGTTAGTACACTTTATCCTATACTATTATCAGTGCAAACATAGAGGGATGATCTAGTATTTAACATAAATTGTATATTTATCTATATTTTTCATAGCTTTACTCATGATTTTGTGTTAGATACGCACATCTCTTTTCCTAAATTGATAGATAAAACTCATTATTTTGATGAGTTAATCGCAAGGGCATAACAGACATTTTACAAGGCAAAACAGGTGAAAAATAACTTAAGTGCTGAAAAGAAGAAGATCGACGCCACTTGTCTACTGAATGGGCACTAGATTTTTAACACTTTGTCAAGAAAAAAGAACCAAAAGAAAACTGGCGGTCGACTTTGAGTGCTTAACAAAGGATTCCAAGACAGTAGACACAAGCGCTGGGCATTTCCAAAGACTGCCGCTAGACTTCATTTTAAAAGGGCCGCACATAGGCAATTTTCCAGGGTTTTTCTGGACGGATTTTCCATATTTTTATATCTTGTTAAGTTAATTAAGAGCTAATTTCATATTTTAGTAATTTTCTAACCCTCTTAGGGTTAGAAACTCTATAAATAAGACTTTTCCAGCCATTAGAATGAGTTTAGTTTTTTAGAGTTTTTAGTAGTAATTAAATTCGGGAATCATGTAATGCTTTAGTTTCTTTTTAGTTAGGATTTTAGCCATTAGGGCTAAAACCTTAGTTCTTATTTTTCTTTAAGTTTTTGGAGATCAAGATGGCGACGAAGAAGAATGAAGATGACGGCTTTAAATTGTCTCTTTAAGGATTGTTTTCTTAATTTATGATTTTTCTTTGTAAACTGTTTATGTTTCTAAAGAATATGTTGTTATTTATTCCTATGGATCTTTTGGCTAAATTTTTTTAACTAGGGCTTATGTGAAGATTATGTGTTTTTATTTATATTTATGTGTTGATTTATTTGCTTTAACATATTCTTCATAATTAATTCTTGTTACTTGATGTTAATGCTTGCAATTGCTAAATCGCCTCTTGCATGATTTACTACTTGATTTTCAGACCTAACAGAGATAAATTGAGTAGGAAATAAGTATCAAGAACACTTAGTAAAATTGGCAAGAAATTGTAGTAATTTCTAGGTTCGGTTCATGTAAGTAATTGAATAATGAAAATTTGGAATTTCACATATCTTAATACTTTTTTAGTTAATTAAATCTACACAGAAATATAGTAGGTTATTAATTAAAGATAGTGGCTTTTCCCGAGAAATTGGGTCTAGTTCTAAATAGGGATATTTTGTCGTTAATCTATGAAGGAAAATTTTGGTTTAGTAAGAAAGTCACATATTAACGTTAATAATTCACTAATTGGATCATTAGCCTTGGTTTAGCTTTTCCCATAGATTTCCTTTGTCATTTTCCGTAGTTTTTTTTACTTATTTCACTAAAGTTTGATCGGTTTAGATTAGGTTGAACAATAATAATTGATAGTTGAATACAAATCTCTGTGGGATCAACCTACTGTTAGTGCACTTGAACTAGTACACTTGCTATATTAGTTTTAGTAAATCAAACCTTAGGGCAAAGATATTGTTCCTACAATTTTTTACTTTTTCCATACGGTGATAAATAGAAACATTTAAAATGAGAAATGTTGCTATCTATAGTAAGGACATTTTGGTCATTTTAGGAGCTAAGTTATAATAGTCTTTTGGTCCCCTAAGTAGCTCATGAAGCCTTAGTGATTATTTATATCACAAAAGCTATGGGGATAAATTAAAGAGATATTTACTAATTATACTAGTGGAATATTTATTTATTAAATGTAGAGCATGATAATTAATAAAAAAGACATTAATTAATTAGTAGGCCCTAGCAATTTATTTATTAAAATTGCGCTAAGCAATTAAATAAGATTGACATATAATTAATGTGTCTTAATTATTTAATTAAATGTCCATAGATTAATTATATTGGATTACTAGAATTGTAAGAGGTGGAAATATGGATGGCCTTGAGATGACCAAGTCAAAGCCCGAGCCCATCACCATGTGGTGTTGGTCGATACTCTAATAGTTTCTAGCCTAGGGTGGATGACCACACTTTGTTCCCTAATTAATATGAGAATCTCCTAATTTAACATGTGTCAGAATTATTTAGGAAATATCCTACTTTGGCTATGATTAAAGCTTCTACCTAGATATTCCAAGATCACATATATAGGAGATACACTTTCCTAATTATCCTAACTGGGAAGAGAATTTGTCCTAATTGGGAAGAGAATGTTTCTTTATCCTAATTGGGAAGAGAATTTGTCTTCCACTTTTTTTTCTTTATTTTTTTTATATATAGAATTTGTCTTCCACTTTTTATTTTTTATTTTTTATTTTGGGATAGAACTTGTCTTCCACTAGAACAATGCCCTAGCCGAAATTAATAGAGAAATTTCCCAAGGAATTTTGGCTAATGCAATGTAACAAATTTCATTACTTGGAATTTTCGGCCAGCTCTATTCTCTTAAGGAGAGAATTTTCTTTTCATTCTATCTTCATCTCTTAAGTGTATTATTCTCTTGTTTTCATTAGAGAAACTTTTGTGAGGCTTGAGAATACTTAGGAAGATTGACAATGAGTAGTTTGATTGTTCATGCAAAGGAGTAGAAAACTCCATGGGTTTGAACCGAAATTCTCACAGACAACTTTTGGTGAACAAGTTGAAGAAGAAGTTCTTGAACCCACACTGCCTACACAAATGATAAGAAAAAATATTTTAAATCCTAGAGGTGAGATTCTTAGACATCTCGTTTCTGTGTTTTTGCTTCCGTGGTGCTGCCCAGATAACAATTTTCCACTTCATATACTTACCTCTCCCACAGTTATACCTATCATAATCATAACCAACATTGTATCATTCATCTCTCTCATAATTTCTTCCTCCTCCATACATTTTAAACAATTAAAACCTGCAAAATAAAAGGTTAGAAGGAGAAAGAATGGACCTCACTTTACACTCTTAATTTTTACGCTCTTGAAGATGATCACTTAATTCTTGTCTATACACTCTTTCTGCTTTTATCAAGATAAACTCTCCCTCGTGCATTTTTTCCAACACTCACCTATCCAAGGTCCTTTAAATCCTTCAAATTTTTCTGCCAAATCAACAAGGAAGACAAAGACAAGTATGAATTCAATCAAATTACTCAAATGAGGTAGAAAGAGTTCAAAGAAAAACTTTATCGAATACTTATGATGCAAAGAGTTTTAATGAATATCCATGGGAATTTTGAGCCAATAAACCATTTGATCATCAAGAAAGAATCAAATCAAAATTAATATAAGAACTTAGGAGCACAAATTCAACAATTAAAATAAAAACAAATCAAGCAAACCAAGAAGATCAAGAGTACTACAAATTTTTTAAGAAAACAGGGGCATATTGACACCCTTCACTATTTTGCATGTAACTCAATCAATATTGATCCGGCTTTGTTTCTACTTGTTCGGAAATGTTCCCAAATCAATAAGGATAAAATAAGCACAAATTTGCCACAAGAATAGTTTGTATAGCACATTTTCCGAATCCAAATTCAAGAACAAAAACTGCATATGAGATATCCGTGTATCCTTTGCAACTTTTCATCAATTTCAACAATCAAACTAATTCCAAACTAAGTAATTAACTGTTGCGAATTATTCCCAAAAAGACTTTATATTTGATATAAAATTCTATACTTAATGGAATTAGTATAAAACAATCTTTATGATTATGTGTTTCTTTGGCTACATTTATTTACTATACACACATAAGGTCCACGTACTTTAAGTAGACAATCCACATGTTGGGGTGTGTTTCACAGTAAGATGCAGATTGTTGTTACTTAAAGTACAAGTAATATTGTTTTTGGTAGGTCAATATAGTTGGGCATGCCATTGAATTAAATGTCATTATATGATAGTCTCCTTTATGGTTGATCTTACCTTAGATCAATGAATAGCCTTCTCATGACTATTATACAAGTATACTTGGAGCATATAGAACTGGACCTCGTGATAGAGGTTTTCTAAAAAGTACTATAAAGGAAAAGAAACTTAGTCTATCTCAGCTACCACATGGATAAGTACTCTATGGTTAGAGTACAAGTTGGCGGTCTAGCAAAGCTAGGCCCCCTTCTGCTTAGATGTGCTATAGGTGATACTTGTAACCATGAGGTCAACAAGTACATTGGATAGTTAGAATTAGTTAGTCAAGACGGACTCGTATAATAACTTCTATGGGATCTCCTTCTTCTGATTATCCGGGATAATTGATAAGATCCAGGCTTGGAATAATGTCTTTGGATATTTGCTTAAGGGTCGCTCCCTGAGATAGCAAGAAACATTCTAAGAGTCATCGATTATCAGACTAGATATCTAAGGATGGTAGATGTCATTGATAAGGAGTTAATACACTTAACCTATACTCAATGATGGGTATTACATAGAGGGGATACTCATCATTACACAAGTAGGGTAAAGACCTGTTTACACAGTATTGTTCTGGGGTCAATGTCTCCATATGGTGATAAATGCAGATATTTAAAATGAGAAATATTGCTATTTTATAGCAAGTGTATTTTGGTTATTTTAGTATCCCAGAATAATTTAGTCTTTGGTCCTTAGAGTAGATCATAAAGTTGGGTCAATTATCACAATGCAAGAATAAAGGCTAGAGAAGAAATAAGGGTTATTTGATTAATAGGGCATTGGTAATTTATTAAGTAAATTGGGCAAAGCTATTTAATAAAATAAGAAACCCAAAGGCTTATTACATATTGAGTTGGTAGTTATAGGGTTTTTAGTTAATTCTTTTAATTAAAAAAAGCCTAGAAATAATTGGACCAAATAAAGAGGACCGAGCTTATTCTAAGTTGGACCAAAAAGTCCAAGGCTCAAAACAAGTGTGGTACCTTCAATCCCTCCACTAGGTCAACTGCGGCTTAGTAAGGTACTAGCATGCCTCTCGACACTAGAAATACAAACACATATACCTACTAGGATGCCGAACACATGTGAAGCAACGGAACTTGTATGTACATTAGTATATCTATCACTTAGGTTACAAAAACCCCAAAAACAGAACAACCCAAGAGATCATACAACTCAAAGTACTCTTAGAACTGTTGTGTGAAACTATAAAAGCTTGCTTCTAAATTTAGCTTTACATGTAGTGTAGAAGACCCCCGAATTCCACAAAACAGGCTGACAAAACCCACTGCCAGTCCTCCTTATCTAAATAATCTGAGAAAACATGACGTACCAAAAAGAATGAGCTAGAAAGCTCAGTGAATCCACATGAGTGTGTGCTAATGTGTATTTTTCAAAATAGATGATGCTGTAGAAAATAATGAACTTCATGAAAATGTCCATGCAAGGTATTCTAATCATTTTCCTGTTAATTTTGACGGAACGAATGCACAAACACATATAAAGGCTTAAAGTGCAACTGGGAAGTCTGAGCGAATCAAGACACATCAGTGCAGTCTCTAAATATGAGTTTCAAATCAGGCCAGAAGTTGGGCTCAACGGACATATATCCGAAACCCGTAACAGGGTCATTAGAACAAAGTTCCGACATCTTATATTCAATACCAGCCCAAGCACCACATGTATGAATATTTGATTTCACAAATACCTCTCTCTCCAAACATAACCAGGCTACGCCAAAACTGAGGTAACTACCAGTCCACACCTGGTGACCACTCTAGTTTCGAGCTCCTCCTGACTCTCCACACCTTTTGGTGTCAAATAAACGCAGTACTGATTGCGCTAGACCCTCCACAATACTACGCCCGCTATCTAGTGGATCCACATCAGGAGTTAAAGAACATCATGCCATTGGAAAAGGCCTTAGCACGAGGGACCAGGCACTATAGTGCATTCCTTCGAATGCTTCCAAACACATAGTCAAATACAGAAGTATCTTATATCAAATCTAGCTGGAGCGGGGTTTTTATGCATATTTCCAAATCAAAAGGCCCTTAACTAGCCATCCAAACAAGTTCTAAACATATCCGTATTTCAGAATCAAAAGACCACTTAAATGGTTATTCAGACATTTTTGATTCATAACCATTATTTAAGAATTAAAAAATCACCTTTCTGCTAGTCCAAATCATACTTATGCAGGTTTTATAAATATGCCATGTATATGCACATATATCTCATATCTTATGATTTTCATTTAACAGATCATTTTCAAAACATATATATTTTCAAGGAACCTGCAAGAAATAATAAATCTTTTTAATACAAAACACCTCAGAGCAACTCTAATGCATAAGTAGAAAATATTATGGAAAATTTCTTCAGTTTAAAAGAACTTACGAAAACAAAATAATAATTTATTACAAAAAATAGTAAGGTTAAATATTTAAAGATTTATATGATCAGGTATAGTTATTTAAGAAAACACTGTTAACACTATTAAAATAATTAGGTTGAGTTGGTGCACTCACCTGTGAACCGAATTATTAACTCACGAACTATGAATTCCTACAAATAAAAGTAATAAAAGAAATACTTAATAAATAATTAAATCTACAACATTTCTAACCCCTAAAATAAGAATATAACTATTCCCTCAAAGTAAAGATAGATCAATTCCTAATTTTATCTTCCAAACTATCCTACGCCACACATCCGCAAATTAAATTTATTAAATAAATATCCCGCCCACATAAATCAAAACTTATCAAAGATCTAAATTTGATTAATATACAAATATAAAAAAAAAACATAATTAAGAACATCGAAATTTCATAAACTCTATGGGATCTCCAATTTGAGTACCTATCCAAAATATATAAAATCTTGGTACAAAGTAGAAATAATCTTGAAAATAAATTATGCTTTGATACTTACCCTGTATGCACCTGAACTCATAAGAAAATTGGGAGGATTTGAAGGACTAGAATTCTCAAGTATCCAGCCTTCAAGAAAACGAAGGAAAGTAGAAAATCGCGAGAAGGGGAGAGAAGGAAAATTGGGAAAGTAAAAAGAAAGAGAGAGTGGGTCGGCAAGGAAGGAAAAGAAACAAATAAAAGATAAAAGTGAAATCAAAGGTTATGGAACTAGAGGAAGAATAACAAAATGAAGAAAGAAAAAGAATCTATAATATGAAAATACGATGATCTTGATCACGCCGATTTGCATGCAAGGAACAAATGAAAAAGAAGAAATCAGGAAAAGAAGCAAGGAATTGGACATGCAAAGCAGAAGGTGGCATATGTCAAGGATACAAGAAAGTCTCATACCTATCCTAATGGTATCTTCCAAATAAAAGTCAAATGTCCTATTCTTCATCAAAATCATGTAAAACTATTATTATTAGTTTCATTTATTTATTGTGTTGAAAAAAAGACTTGTAATAATATTTTTCTTTAAATATTAAATCTATGTCAAGATATATTGGGTGATTATGTATCTAAGTGTACACATCCAATATAAAGATATTCTAAATCCCTATGAATATTATTTTTCACCTAAATTAATCCTCCAAATATATTCCACATATTATGGTTATTATGGTTGTACTTTAAATATATTCACTTCGTTAAATTAAATCACAAACAAGTTTAATATCATGTTTGTAACCTTTGTGTGGTTGGACCACACTTAAAGTGCTCATGGAGTATGGTATTACAACAAGCCCATGGCCGAAATCGTAATATCTTTCAGCCTAGGATGGAAGTCACCATATGGGATAATTGATTCATTGGAGTCTTAGTTGTCAAAGAGAGAATTTAGGAGGTGGTTGTGATCACTTATGAGTTGAAACCTATCAAGAACTTATTGAAGTTGATCCAAACAACCAAGACCTTTCTCTCCCTCATTCATTTAGCCATACTCACGAAATGAGTTGCCCTCTATTTTCCCATTTTTTGCAAAAATGAGAGAAAAGAAGAACACAAAATGTCCTTCAAGGTTTCTCAAAAACAAATTCTACACTTCTTCTCCATTATTTGTGTCTTTTTCATTGGAGACTCTTGCGAGCTTGAGATCCAGAACGCCTTAGAAAATTTTGAGATTGATGAGGAATAGTAGATGAATGACTGGAATGATCGTTGCAAAAATCCACACTAAAAAACGATGAAAAATGGATCTACGGAAGAGAAACCGACGGCTACACTATTCCTGGATATAAACCATTTAAAAGCACACTCCAAAGCTATAAAGATTCTTTTATTTTCCCACTTTTTGTCTTCTGCTGCCCCTCTGTAACCTTCATTAATATCTCAAAAGCGTCCCAACTCATAGATAAACATTTGAAGCACAAATTTCCATTATAATTTTTACTTCTGAATCACTTTTCAAATTCATTCTTCAACCCTAAAATCACGGCCGAATTTTGCATGATTTTCATCTTTTGATCAACTCTTTTTTATAAAAAATAAAATTCATGAATCAAAACATAAATGTGATCTCCAATTGGAGGTTGCTCTGTGATAAAGTCAATTTTACACTTTTGATTACATTGGTTTTATATTGTTTTTGAGTTACATTGCAAAATAAAATTGACTAATCACTCATAAGTTCTCCTTCTTCTTTTCTTATTTATTTTTATTTTTTATTTTTTTTATATATAGGAACATCACGTGGGAGTTCGGAGTGAAAAAAAATCAAAGTGGGAACCTACACAAAGAAAACCAACAAAAAAGAGAAAAATGACAAAAAAAAATAGGATTTATATAACCAGGCTTTCTTACCAATGCAGAATTCATTATATAATTCTCATTATTATAATTCCCAATTTTCGTTATAAAATTCTTGTTTGATGAATTTATTGCATAATGGTTTCCAAGGACGGCTTTTGGAAAAGATTTCATCTTCGTTGTAGTAGATCGTCTCTCTAAAGTGGCTTGCTTTATTACTTGTCCTAAAACGGATGATGCTTCTCATGTAGCTAATTTATTTTTTAGAGAAATTTTGAGATTGTATGGCATTCCTAGAACTATTAGTATATGCACTAAGACCAATTGACTCACATTTATGATTTATTAAGCATGTATTTTGAATTGTATTTTATGCTCTTGGTCATCAAGTATGTGACTTGATAGTAAAACCCTTATAGCTAATAAAATACTATTCTTATTTGTCCCTAGTTTTATTACATCTTGTATTATTAAACTAGTGTGAAGTTGATTGATGGTCAAGTTTTACTGATCATGAATATGAGATATAAAATCAACTTATAAATAAATATTGAGAATATTGTATTGGCCATGACTCAAAGTGAAGAAGAAATATTGCATGGGTTTAAGTTATAAGTATTTCTTCTCAGTTTTATATTTGGTGTCCTTTGACCTAATGTTTCTAATGCTTCTTGCATGGGGAGAAAATATGTTTTGACATAGTCAAGCGTCACTTTTAATTAGGTGATTATTATGACTGTTGGTTGACTTATTTTTTTGTCATGGCTTGAATATTGGAGATAGTGAAAGGGATTTGTCCCTCTCTCTTTAGAGAGAGATATCCATGGGCCCATTGATAAATAAGACTGGAAAATATGCATGGCCATGCTCAAATAAGTATTAATAAGGTGTTATTAATATTATTTGTTGGAACAGTCTGCCTGGTGATCAAGTAAATGGTTAATTAAGTTTTATAAGGATAACTCGGTCCATGCCTTATACTTAATTAGGATATCGTGTGACAAAAAGACTAAATATTAAATCTGATGCTAGATTATTATTGTTTTTACTTAACTTGGGTAAGCATAATGTTTTGCTAGAGGCCGCTTATGTTTTGTGAATAAATGTCTAGGACATTTTTCATTCACTGCCAACATTAAGTGAACCTACAGGGTCACACGTATAGACGATCTTGTGAGCATAATGTCCACGTTCAATGAATCTAGATTGTGTCCAGATTCGTCGAACGTATACGAAAGGGGAATCAGATTCCATATTGTATTTTTTGGTAAGTTAATAAATAACTAATTCTATTTAATCGAATAAATGAAATTAATTACTTAATATTACTCATCCAACCGTTGGATGATTATAGGAATAGACGGACGAGATTAAACTGTCATTAGATGACAATTAGGGTTTTGATATTGACAGCTATAAAAGGTTATGTTAACCTTTTCTCTGTGGCCGTCCTTTTATCTAATTAAAGAAAAACAAAATCCTAAAACCCTAGAATGACGATATAGTATCTAGCCTCCTCTCTCTGAAATTTCACCTATTACCAGATAGTTAGGATTAGTTCTGAATAGTTTTCAGAATGCAGAAAGGACTAGCATCCTGATCGCTTGCAAAGGAGTTCGCCGCGTGGATATAGAGGGCGAAACGTAAACAACAGTGCTTCCGCATCAAACAGTCAAAAGTATTGAGGTAATTTCTATCCAATCGGTTTTTCTAGTATGTGCAGATCCTGTTGGTGGATTTTTATAGTTTTATTTTATTTGTTTTTGCCTACGGTCTCCAACAGTGGTATCAGAGCCTCGTACATACTAAGTTTACTGATTTTATTTGTTACCGCTTTGATTACATGTGTTATTTTCAATCGGCCTTATAGTAAGGTTTCTGATTAGTGTAATAACCAGAGTAAATTGAATTACAAGATTCTCATATATCATATTCTGTTTTACTTATTAATGCGATTAAATAAACAGAATGTTGCTACTGCCAAATTGTTTGGCGTACATGCTGTAATATGTGCAATTTAATTGTCAAACTAATATGCAGAATCACATAATTTAATGTTTAACTATTAAACAAAAATTTCTGGCAACATAATTTTAGGGTTTATGACGGTAGTAACTCATTCAATGAGTTAGAAAGAAGAAATCTCCAGAGGCGCTGCCCCTTGAACCCACCTTCTAACCGGCCAGCGGGACCATTGTTTTCTTCCGGGGCGAACTTTGGCATATTTGTTTCTATCTTTAGATGCATGGTGCATAGCATGGCCCTTTACCTCTTGTGATTGACTGGTTTATTTTGTTAATGGGTTATAATGTTTTTAAATACGGCCTGCGTGTCGTCGTTTTCATTGATGTCATATTATCAAGCTTTACTAGAATATGTTAATTCTATTTCCTATTCCTATGTATGTTTTTCTGTCCTATGTAACAAGATTAGAAGGCCAAGACGTTGGAGGCAAGCTCATGGAGATAAAGACTTACCTAGATTGACCTTTGACTTCCAGAGGCTTGTGGAAGTCAATATAGGATTGAGGCCATTCTATGACACGTTTTATTCGATGTATATATTATGCATGTGATTGTTTAGTTTATTTCCTTTTATTTTATTGGATATATGTTTTATGAAATAATATATAAACAAAAGGAAGAAGGTTTTTGAAACCATGTAAAAATTAAGTCGTAAAATGCCTCTCATGATCATAAGCACTTCTCCATGCTTGGATCATCATTTTGTCTCATTGCCAAAGCAAGAGATAAATGGTTACCTAAGTAGGGGAAGATGGAAAATGGTGATTTCTATATGCTTGGAATGGTTTGGCTTAACTAGGCTATCAAAACGGTTTTGAGTAGGAACTTAAAGATTGTTATTATGTTCCTGCTATGAGTAGGAACATCTCAGTTTCTTGTTTGGATATTGATGGTTTTGAGTTTAATACTAAGAATGTAAAAGTTCTATTTAAGATGAAAGGGTATTTTGATCAGCTTGAAAAACTTGGAGCACCTGTAAGTCATGACTTGGCTACTGATATGATCTTGGCCTCTTTGACTTCTGACTATGATCAGTTTGTCATGATCTTCAATATGCATAATATGGAAAAGTCCATAAATGAATTGCACGGGATGCTCAAGCAGGCTGAACAAAACATTAGGAAGACTACTCCTAATGTTCTGCTGGTTCAGAAGGGGCAGTTCAAGAAGAACAAGGAAAGAGAAAGGGAAAGGATATGGCCAAGAAAGGTAAAGACAAGCAGAAGCCCAAGCCCAAGGCTAAACCACCAAAGGAAGGGACTTGCTTTCACTGCAATTTACCTAGTCATTGGAAGAAGAATTGTAAGCTCTACTTGGAAGAAAAGGAGAAGCAAAAGGCCAGTGAGACTGCCGCTTCAGGTATTTTCGTTATAGAAATTAATATGTCTACTCCTACTTCATGGGTATTAGATACCGGATGTGGAGCTCACATTTGTGTAAATGTGCAGGGACTCAAAAGGAGTAGATCTTTGGCAAAAGGAGAGGTGGACCTGCGAGTTGCAAATGGAGCAAAAGTTGCTGCTGTAGCTGTAGAGACATTTGATTTACTTTTGCCTATTGGCTTATAATTGAACTTAAAGATTGTTATTATGTTCCTGCTATGAGTAGGAACATCATTTCAGTTTCTTGTTTGGATATTGATGGTTTTGAGTTTAATACTAAGAATGGTAAAAGTTCTATTTATAAAAATGGTATTTTCTATAGGGATGCCTCTTTATGTAATGGACTTTACATTCTTAACCTACAAGATTCGATTAGTAAGCCCATCTATAACATAAATACAAAGAAATTTAAATCTAATGATTTAAATCAAACTTACTTCTGGCATTGTCGTTTGGGCCACATAAATGAGAAAAGCATATCCAAACTCCATCAAGATGGACTTTTATCTTCATTCGACCTTGTGTCTTATGAAAAATGTGATTCTTGTTTATTGGGCAAAATGACTAAAAGTCCATTCACAGAGCAAAGTGAAAGGGCTACCGATTTATTGGAACTTATACATACTGATGTATGTGGGCCAATGAACACACAAGCTAGATGAGATTTTCAGTATTTCATTACATTCACAGATGATTTCAGTAGATATGGTTATGTCTATCTAATGAAACATAAATCTGATTACTTTCAAAAGTTTAAGGAATTTCAAAATGAAGTACAGAATCAACTTGGAAGGAGTATCAAATTACTTCGATCAGATTGAGGTGGTGAATACTTAGGCCAAGAGTTTGACGAACATCTAAAAAATTGTGGGATAGTATCACCATTAACTACACTAGGAACACCACAATGGAATGGTATGTCTGAATGCAGAAATCGAACTCTATTGGATATGGTTCAATCTCTGATGAGTCAAACAGATCTTCTTATTTCTTTTTGGGGTTATGCTCTAGAGGATGCATTCATATTAAATAGAGTTCCATCTAAAGCTGTTCAGAAGACACCTTATGAGATATGGATTGGGAAACAACCTAGTTTAGCATTTCTCAAAATTTGGGGATGTGATGCTTTTGTGAAGCGATCCTTATCTGAAAAACTAGCACCCAAATCTGATAAGTGTCTGTTGTGGGATATCCTAAGGAAACTTAAGGATACTATTTCTGTCTTCCATTTGAAAACAAAATGTTTGTTGCTCAGAACGGAATTTTCCTTGAAAGGGAATTCGTTTCCAAAAGAGTTAGTGGGAGTAGAATCCATCTTGAAGAAGCTCAAGGACAGCAGACCATTTTTGGACTGAGTATGGACACTCAGTTGGACTCACGTATTCATACTGAGCCTGAACCTTTGACACAAGGCCCAAAAAGGTCTGGTAGGATTCCTCAGATACCACAGAGATATGGATTTCTAGTGACTGAGGATCATAATGTTGATCTTATTGATCAAGGTGAACCTAATTCCTACCAAGATGCTATTCATAGTCCTGAATCTAGCAAATGGCTAGAGGCTATGAAATAAAAAATGCAATCCATGGATGATAATCAAGTTTGGACTTTGATTAATCCACCTGAAGGTTGCAAAACCATAGGGTGTAAATGGGTTTTGAAAAAGAAAACTGACATGGATGGCAATGTGCACACTTACAAAGCACGATTGGTAGCAAAAGGTGATAGACAAACTCATGGTATAAACTATGATGAAACCTTTTCTCCAGTTGTAATGCTTAAGTCAATTAGAATTCTACTCGCCATTGCAGCATATTATGATTATGAAATATGGATGTTAAAACTGCTTTTCTTAATGGAAGTCTATTGGAGGATGTGTATATAACACAACCTGAAGGTCTTATTCATCCATCAAATTCTAGTAAAGTGTGTAAACTTCAAAGGTCCATTTATGACTTGAAGTAAGCATCTCGAAGTTGGAATCTTCGTTCTGATAAGCAATTAAAGAATTCAATTTCATCAAGAATGATGATGAACCTTGTGTCTACAAAAGGGTTACAGAAAATGCAGTAGTCTTCTTAGTACTCTATGTCGATGACATCTTGTTAATTGGGAATGACATCCCCACTTTGCAAAGTGTAAAAACTTGGTTGGGGAAGTGTTTTTCAATGAAAGATTTAGGCGAAGCAGCCTATATTCTAGGCATTAGGATCTATCGAGATAGATATAAAAACTTAATTGGCCTAAGTCATAGAGGATATATTGACAAGGTACTGAAAAGGTTCAGTATGCAAGATTCTAAGAGAGGGTTCTTGCCAATGTCACATGGTGTTAAGCTCAGTAAGTCTCAAAGTCCTACCACAAGGGAGGATACAGAATGCATGAGTAAGATTCTTTACACTTCCGCAATTGGATCTATCATGTACGCCATGTTATGCACTCGCCCAGATGTCTCGTATGCATTAAGCATGACTAGCAGATTCCAGTCAAATCCTGGTGAACCACATTGGACTGCACTCAAAAACATTCTCAAGTACTTAAGAAGGACTAAAGAGATGTTTTTGATCTACGGAGGTCAGGAAGGAGAGCTTGTTGTAAATGGTTACACGGATGCTAGCTTTTAGATTGATGTAGATGATTTTAAATCACAATATGGATTTGTGTTTTGTTTGAATGAAGGTGCTGTGAGCAGGAAGAGTTCAAAGCAAGATACCGTGGCCGATTCTACTATAGAGGCTGAGTTTGTGGCTGCTTCTGATACAGCCACAGAGGCAGTTTGGATCAGAAAGTTCATCACAGAACTAGGTGTGATTCCTAGCATTATGAACCCAGTGGACCTATATTGTGATAATACGGAGCCATTGTACAAGCTAAGGAACCTAGATATCATTAACGATCCAAACATATTCTAAGGCGTTTCCATCTTATTCGAGAAATTATTGAGCGTGGAGATGTTAAAATTTGCAAAGTAGACACCAATGACAATGTCGTAGATCCATTGACAAAGCCACTCCCACAACTTAAGCATGAGAGTCACACTAGGTCAATGAGTTTGAGAGTCATATCAAATTGGTAGTAGGGCAAGTGGGGGATTGTTAGTATATGCCCTAAGACCAATTGACTCACATTTATGATTTATGAAGCATGTATTTTGAATTGTATTTTATGCTCTTGGTCATCAAGTATGTGACTTGATAGTAAAACCCTTATAGCTAATAAAATACTATTCTTATTTGTCCCTAGTTTTATTACATCTTGTATTATTAAACTAGTGTGAAGTTGATTGATGGTCAAGTTTTACTGATCATGAATATGAGATATAAAATCAACTCATAAATACATATTGAGAATATTGTATTGGACATGACCCAAAGTGAAGAAGAAATATTGCATGGGTTTAAGTTATAAATATTTCTTCTCAGTTTTATATTTGGTGTCCTTTGACCTAATGTTTCTAATGCTTCTTGCATAGGGAGAAAATATGTTTTGACATAGTCAAACGTCACTTTTAATTTGGTGATTATTATGACTGTTGGTTGGCTTATTTTCTTGTCATGGCTTGAATATTGGAGATAGTGAAAGGGATTTGTCCCTCTCTTTTTAGAGAGATATCCATGGGCCTCTTGATAAATAAGACTAGAAAATATGCATGGCCATGCTCAAATAAGTATTAATAAGGTGTTATTAATATTATTTGTTAGATCAGTCTGCCTGGTGATCAAGTAAATGGTTAATTAAGTTTTATAAGGATGACTCGGTCCATGCCTTATACTTAATTAGGATATCATGTGACAAAAGGACTAAATATTAAATCTGATGCTAGGTTATTATTGCTTTTGCTTAACTTGGATAAGCATAATGTCTTGCTAGAGGCCGTTTACGTTTTGTGAATAAATGTCTAGGACATTTTTCATTCACTGCCACCGTTAAGTGAACCTACAAGGTCGCACACGTAGAAGATCTTATGAGCATAATGTCCACATTCAATGAATCTAGATTGTGTCCAGATTCGTTGAACGTATGTAAAAGGGGAATTAGATTCCATATTGTATTTTTTGGTAAGTTAATAAATAACTAATTTTATTTAATCAAATAAATGAAATTAATTATTTAATATTACTTATCCAACCGTTGGATGATTATAGGAATAAACGGACGAGACTAAACTGTCATTAGATGGCAATTAGGGTTTTGAAATTTACAGCTATAAAAGGTTATGTTAACCTTTTCTCTGTGGCCGTCTTTTTATCTGATTAAAGAAAAACAAAACCCTAAAACCCTAGAACGGCGATATAGTACCTAGCCTCCTCTCTCTGAAATTCCACCTATTACCTGATAGTCAGGATTAGTTCTGAACAGTTTTCAGAACACAGAAGGGGCTAGCATCCCGATCACTTGCAGAGGAGTTCGTCGCGTGGATACCAGTAGAGGGCGAAGCGTAAACAACAGCGCCTCCACATCAAACAGTCAAAAACATTGAGATAATTTCTATCCAATCTATTTTTCCAGTATGTGCAAATCCTATTGGTGGATTTTCGTAGTTTTATTTTATTTGTTTATGCCTACGGTCGCCAACAAGAACAATAGCCTCCAATCGTGACTCTAAGTTTGTTAGTCATTTTTGCGGGTTTTATGGCAGAAGCTTGGGACTTTTACTTTATTCAAACGCTTTCCATCCTCAAATCGATGGCCAAACCAAAGTTGTTTAATAGAACTATAGGACAACATGATATATCTATTTTTACTCTTTTGAGTGTTATTGTTTTCATTAGTTTTTTAGCACAATTGTTTATAAAATGGACTTATTGAGCCCCATTTCTTATCTTATTGTTATGGTACCTTCGGCATCAAGGTTTATTAAAAACGAGTTAAAACGAGGGCCTTTGGTGCGAGAAACTAAGCAAACAGAGAATAAATGTCAAAAGAGCAAGTGCTAGAATTACTACACTATCAAAATTGGATAGTGGCTTTCCGGGTCCCGGGTCCGGATAGTACTTTTCTAAAAATTGAAGATTTTTGTCCAGAAGCTTTCCAGATCTGACATTTTAGATCTGGAAAGTAGCAAGAAGGACTAAAGTGCAACTTTTTGTAATATCCTTTTTAGACTTTTATTCTTTTCCCATTTATAATTTGATTCTAAATCTTTTTAGGAAAAGATTTAGAGAAATTTTAGAGTAGGATTAGGAGAAATTTCTCCTATATAAACCCCATAGCTGGGTTGATTTCAATAGCTTAGGTTTTAGATTCATAATTCCATATTTTGTAGGAAGATTTGAAGACCTGATTCGGAGCCAATTTTGAAATTTCATTGGGTGACTCGAGAGAGAAGCTCTGACATTCACCGGAACTATGGAGTTTCTTATTCTTCTCCTAAGCTCCTTAAACTCTTTCTATTTCACGAATTTGTCTATGCATTTGTGTTTTAGGAATATATTTAGTGGCTAATTTTATTTGTGTTTGAATGGGAATGAAACCTAGATACTTGGCTATTGTTTTTAATAAATTTCATGTGTTTGATTCTTGATTCTTTTTTGGTGTTATTCAATTGTTGTGATTGTTTACCGATTTTTTAAACGTTGGTAATTTCACAAGGTTATTTGGAATTAAGAGAGGAAGGATAACCTATGGCTTAAATTGAGAGTAGAGATTGATAATTGAGTAGAGATACTAGTTACTGTCTTTAGGTCATTAATTATTCACTCCTAATCTATAATTCGTTCATAATCGAGTTAGGGAGAGAAGAGATTCTTCTCTAAATGGTTAGTGAATAAGAGGATCTTCTCATAGAGATCGGGATTATTTGATGTTTGAGTGAAATCCAACTAACGAGCTTTAATAATTAATTACAATAATTTTCTAAATAAAACTAGCTAAAGGTTTTAGGGGGATTCCACTTTTTAAGCACCTTTTTTCAAAACTTGTTTAAACCTTTAATTTTCTTTCTTAGTTGTTAATTGTTTTTAATTGTTTTCTCTATTTTCAAAAAAACTTTTCAGAAATGTTTTATTTGATTAAACAATAGAGAGGTAGCTAGTACTAGTGCTTGGCCGTCCCGAGAGTTCGATATTCCAGAGACTTTCTTTGCCATATTACACAGATAGTATGCTTGCCTAAAAGTGGAATTTTAATAGAATTGTAACCACACAACAAGTTTTTGGTGCTGTTGTCGGGCATGGTAACATTAAAAATGCTATTTATTTATTGATTTAATTATTTTTGTGTTTTTTTGTGTTTACTTGTTTTTTTCCTCTTTAGATTATGGCGTATGTTTGAATCCTTTGTTATTCTTCTTCTATTCTCTAAAGCCAGTTATTTCATAATTCTTCCGTTCTAGGTCCTTTCGACTAGTTTTTGCCTGTTGCCAATAGGGTGAATCAGTTGAGTTCGATCAGGAAATCGAATGTTATGGAAAGTCCTCTAAGCTATAAATTTCAATTCGATGGATTAAACGGCAATAATGGTTGTAGACAAGACTAAAGATGAAGATCCAAGGGATCCATCACCACTACCTCCTTCAATAGCGGAACGTATTATAGCAGATTATGCTATGTCATCATCACTAGGACGAACCAAGCATAGCTAGACCGGCGATGAACACCAAAAATTTTGAAATAAAGCCCAACATCATCCATATAGTGCAAAATCATATCCAATTAGACGGGCTTCTTGAGGAAGATCGTAATGCATGCATCGCCAAATTCTCAAAGATGTGTGATACTTTCAAGATTAATTAAGCATCGGACATGCAATTAAGCTATGCCTATTCCCATTTTCTCTTAGGGATAAGGCAAAATCATAGCTGAAATCACTACTTCTGGAATCCATCACAACTTGGGAATCTTTGGCAAAAAAATTCTTTGGAAGATATTTTCCCCTAGACCTACTGCAAAATTGAAGAATAAAATCCTTTCATTCCAATAAGCTGATGGGGAAAGTCTCTGTGAAGCATGGGAAAGGTGGAAAGAATTAATAAAAAAGTGCCCACATCATGGTTTGGACTTGGGAATCCAAATCCAATCTTTCATTAATGGTGCTAGCTTTGGAGCTAGGCAACTTATAGATGCTTCAGCTTGTGGATCTACATATAGCAAAATACCCCAACAAGTATATGATCTAATTGAACAAATCACCATGAATAGTTATACTTATTGAGACCAAGCCCTAAGGTAAAGATGGAGGGAGTACATAGCACAGATATGATACCAACTATGGAATCTAGATTGGCACCATGATCCGAAAGAAGCATGGGAATGTGAATTTGTCATCAACACTAGTGAATCCATAACAAGTAATGTTTTGTGACTTTTTTAATGGGCACCCATATCATGAGTACCCTAGTATGGGTACTTCTTTAGAGCAAGTGGACTCTACGCAAGGGAGTAGGAAGGGGAATAATCCGTATTCCAATAACTATAACCTTGAATAGTGATAGAGTCGATTTTTGGTGTAAATAAATACTTTAAATTTTAATTATTAGTTGCTTAAGAATATTATTTGTTTACTTATTATAATTATTATATATTAGTTATTAAATACTTTCTTTTGCAGGATATAAAAGAAACAAGAAGCAACGTTTTCGGATACATGAGATAAATGGAAATTAAATGGGCTGAAAGCCCATTAGTGGAGAAAGTAGTATGAAAGTCATCAAGGAAAAAATAATGGGACGTCTCCTTTAAATTTGGGTCCACAGTCAAAAGAAAGAAAAAAAGGAGTATCTATTGGGCTTTGACTTGAGGCTCTCTTCAGCGGCACAAAGCCTGAATAGGAAAGGATTTCTCTGGGGTCCCTTAAATAAGAGGGTCGATAAAGGAAACTCGGGTTTCTATAAGGATAACTTGGAAAAATTCAAAAAATTTCACTTTCACCTAAAAACTTCCTCTCTCTAAAAAAATTCCCTAAACACTCTCTAGAACTTTTTTTACTTCAATCTCAGATCTAGGAAGATCCGACAGTCAAAATTCAAAAAAAGGTTAGTTCTTCAATCTATTCTCATTTATTTACAAATTTATCTATTTGGATCATGAAAATATGCCTTTAATCTGAAAAAATTCGCACTTTTAAAATTAAAAATTTTTCTGCCAAAAATGGGACTTTTACTCGGGCTGGCGAAAGAGCCTGGTAACTTTCGTCGGGCAGAACGAAAGTTGTACAACCCTTTCGCGGACCCGGATGAAAGTTACCGGGCTCTTTGACCGGCCCGAGCAAAGGTGCATGAATTTTTTTTTTTTATAATTTTTTTTGGCTCATAAATGATTATTTGAATTGTTAATTAATTTTGTATATGTAGAATGGGTGTGACTAGTTGTTTAAAATATTTTATTTGATAACAAAGTAATAATAAATGTTATTTAATTTTTGTCTATGTAGAGTAAATGTAAGTAGTTTAAAATTGTTTGCTTATAATTATGTGTTTAATAAGAAAATGGGTTATGTAATTGCTAAACTATTTGAATTTTAATTTGAATTCATCATTATTATTGGCCTTAAGTTTAGGGTTTAGGAGATAAGATCGAATAATATATAAATCAATAAATATTACTAAGGAATATTGGTGATGAATTATAATAGTATAAAAGAAATAGCAGAAATGAAATAATAGATCATGATAATAATAAATAATAACATAATAATATATGTTAAAGTAAATGTTGAAACATATGATGAACAACAATTAATTAGCTTGAATACATAATAGATGGTTCGACCAGGCGGTCGTAGAGGCGATGATGATCTTGGACCTGTCACGGACAGGACAGGTAGAATTCATGGTCGCACTGTTACAGCTTCATCTAGAGGTACTAGGGGCGGCATAGTACCTCCGACCTCCCCGCTATACCTGGTTTCCATCATGGAACAGGTACACCCAGGTCTTCTGCTCAGCCACCGGCCGTACTTTTTAGATCTCGACCTCCCCTCCAACCACATCTGTCTTACAACTCTATGCCATATGAGGCAAATGAATCTACACATCCCGAACCTTTACATCCCCCAGACACAGTATATGATCCCTACTTACACGCTCCTACTATACGACCACGCATACCATATAAATCTGCAGCCCAGGAGCCTATACTGAAGTTTAGTGGTCAGCCGAGGCAGATAAGGATAGAGTTTTTTTAACAGATGGTTGGCGCCGCCCCTCATGATTCTTCATGCAGCACACTTGGGTGTTCTCATACTGATTTTGGTATTTCATCCTCTGAGCCTTACATAGGGATGCTTGTAGATAGGATTTATGAGGGTGATAGGGCCTTTGAGGGTGATAGAGGGCTTGGGGAGGAGCATGATAGGGTCCAGGCCCTACATATTAAGGGAGAGGCGGATGAGGGAGGTGACGATGGTGGTGATGGTGGTGATGATGATGAGGATGAGAGTGAGGATGCTGGTGGTGAGGAGCAGCCCGTGCCTGTGGCACCTATGGCACATACTAGTGGATCCGACGGGCGTCTTCGTCACGGGAAAGGGAAAGAGTTGACCGGGAGCTTTATGTCGATGATGAACAAGATTTCAGGGTCTCGCAATAAAAGACACGATGTGGCTCGTGAAGTTCCGATTCCAACTAAGAGGAGGAAGAAAGTTAAGTCTTCAGACTGGGAGCAGACTAGCCCAGCAGATGGAGGTCCTGTTGACCCGGAGCTCATCCCATCATACTGTGGATATGTCGCGGGTCCGATATGGCATGGACAGGTGCATATCTTTATCTTGAAGTTACATGTTAATATTACTATTTTTATATTTTAATTTGTTAAATATTTATACTTATATAAATAATTTAGGATTTATTATGTAATGGTAATAAATTTGCTAAATTTATTTGTTTTATCTTTAGGATCGTGGTTAATTAAAGTGCCAATCGTGTTACATGGCAATCACAAGGTGGGACCTTACAGATGCACAGGTTTGTTCATTGGCTGCCAGGACAGGTCTTACACACCTGAGATCGTGCATGTTCCAGCGCCCAAATTCCGCATTGATTTCGGTGTTTATTGAGAGGTGGCATCCCAACACCAATACCTTCCACATGCCATGGGGTGAGATGATCGTGACATTACACAAAGTGGAGCTGATTCTCGGGGTACCTACATATGGCCTGGTAGTGGATTCGAGGTTATCACGGGATCAGCTGGTACTGATCGTCCAAGGTGATCTGGGTTTGGCTCTGACCGGTAGTTTAGGGTTTAATGCAGTGGAGCTTCACGATGTTGCCACTAGCTCCCAGTCTTCACTGTCATCCAGTGTCAGAGCTGCCTGCTACATACACTACTCAGTGATAAGAGTGGCAACATAGTTCCAGCCAGACTTTGGCCACTGCTGAAGGATGTGAGTTCTGTTGCCAAGTTCGCATGGGGTGTTGCGACGCTTGCCTATCTGTACCGGAATCTGGGGCCGGCATCACATGTTGATGCAAAGGAGCTTGATAGGTGTTGGTTACTACCGGAGGTATGTGTTTTAAATATAACGTGTTTTATGTTATTTTTATATTTTTTAATTTTAAATTATTTATATTTATTTGTTTAACATTATCTTATATTTAATGTAATTTTTTCTCATATTTATATTTAGGGTTTTATATTTACATTTACATTTTGCATTTATATTCTATATTTTAGGCGTGGATATATCTGTACTTTCCCATGTTTGCACCCGCGGTCAGACTGGGTACTCAAGCTTGCAAGCCATACATCCAGTAGTATCCCATGTTGGGTTATAAGAATGAAACTAAATTGCTGGACATCCGACTGAGAATGGATCTGATGATAGCCGACGAGGTGTTATGGACATCGTACAGGACTCAGGAGATTCGGGCTTGCTGGGTTTCTATGTGGCACGGGTTCATTGCGTACTTTGACTGTATCGAGCGTACATACCTGACAGGGTGTTGAGACAGTTTGGGTTTAGGCAGTGTATTCCCACCCATCCTATCCAACCTCATGAGGCACGCAGGGCGCCAAACAATAGGATGTACATGGTGAGGAATACTTTTGTGGAGGCACTGTGGCTCGAGGCACCTTCGCATTTACTGACAAAGTCCTGGACTAGTGTTCTAGCTATTCCACCGAGTTCCTGTACGGATGATTACATGGAGTGGTTTCTCCCCCGTAGTCACTCGAGGATACAGAATCCTGCTAATATTCCCTGTGGATTTTACGTACCAGTAGCTCCGGCGATGCCGCCCCAAGGTCTGTTGGATTTGATTGCACGTGAGGCTACCCGAGAGGATGTGGATGAGAGAGAGAGAGACTTCATACGGTTGTTGATTTACTAAGGAGGTATTACCGCGCTCCTTAGTATGATGTTATATATTTGGATACTTTGTTATATATTTTGTCACATTCCTTTTCTTATTTTTTATTTCTGAATATTGTGTTTTTATGTTATTTAATTTTTTCATGTCTCAGTAATAAATTCATGTTAATAACATATTTAGAAGAACCTAAACCCTAAAAAAAAAATAAAACGCAAAAAAATTTAACCAACAATAATAACATCAAAAATCACGTTATGATTTATATAAGAAAATTTTAAAGTGACTAGTTAATAATAACATGCCAATGACTTTGAGGCGGATACATTTCATGGAATCTCGTAACCCAATCTACAATCTGGTTATAATAAGGGTCTGCCCATCCACTAACCTGTACATCTCGATGATATTGTCATTGCACCTGTATTGGAAGCAAAGGGCATCCATCTTGTAGCTTAGCTATGGGGGATAAAAAAAAAAGTAAATAAAAATCTCCAGCTACCGGCAATGTAAATAAATAGCAGTAATAATTATAACGTGATCAATAATAAATAACAATAAGAAATACCTGTATGAAATGCTCTTGTTCCGCTATGAATAGCATTCCAGCAGTACAATCCATATTAGAATAAAGAGGAAGGACGGTGGTCGACCCAAACCGTGTAATTAAAACAACGCATAAATTGAATGTGGCTATGACATAAAGATGATCAGGAGTATCCATCTAATAATCAACAGACGCCGAACCCTCACCCCAATTCGTCTTCCTTATCAGCTCAGTAACACGTTCTAATGATCTGAACAATTGCACATACACGTTCATATGGTGGTGCAAATCATAAGACTTTCTTCTACAAATTTTAGCCTAATGATTTTCGTCCCCGAACAAAAAATTGGATAAAACCTTAAAATCCACAATTACTGTCACTAACCACGTTCTTCCAGTTTTGTATAAAGCTATACATGAACTCGAGAAATGCATTGTTGAAAGGGGAATGGCGTTGATGGGGCATTCGGATTTACAACAGATGATAAACTGGATCTATCACTGTTACGTCCTTTGCTCCTACCTCTACTGCTACGGGGCGGCCTACCTCTTCCACATGGACTAGGATCGGACCATGAGCCTAAACCGCTTCCCGAACCAGACCCTGAACTCTTGACTTTCCTATCTTCCTATGTGCGATGGACATGTATTCCCGGTGATACTTATCCCTTTTCATGGAATTCGTGTTCTGTCGTCCCTTCATAACTGCGGTTTTTGGTGGGTTTGTCAACGGAGGACAAGGATCTTCGAGCAACACCGAACATATAACACATTTGATGAGGCGACGCACTTTCAGGACCTTAGAAATTGGACCCGTAATAATTTCCTCTAGCATTGAGGTGAGATCACGCATCTCAAAATCCATGTCTCTCTCTTGTACATCAGGGATATCAGCACCAATTTCTAGTTTTCTCAAAAAAATATAAACATCTTCGAACTAGATTGGAATTAAATATTAACACCTATGAGCCAATTCACATGCTCATGGTAGACTGTGCGACTTCCTTAAATAATGTAGGCACTTACTTCCCGGGTTTTCGACCATCCCGCGTGCTTTCTTTACCTCCAGCCATATCTTCTTCAAAGCCAAACGACTGATTTTATTACTTATATTCTTCAATATTGCATAACTCTTCGCGGCAAACTTCTCTTTAAGTTTAGAAATTTCCAATGAGTATTTTATTTCAACAATTTAACCTTCGATGAGAGAGTCGATATTAAGAAACACGGTGTCCAAATCACTATGACACATTGATAGCCATAGTTTCAACACCGAATGTCCACTCTCAGCATGGTTCGTTGTCTCAACCCCAAAAAGCAACACTTGAGATGTCCAAACCCTGCAAAATTTATGCGCAAATGGATTCAACCATGTGCTAAACAGATAATGTAGAAAGTCCGGCCTACTTTGCCACTTACTCTTCAACACTTCCAACTTTCTCTGATATTCCTTCTCATCAATTTCATTTATTAATTTGTTCCACGACCCATTCACGAACCGTTGTGCCACCTCTTCGTCTTTAACCATCTCTGTCAACTTTTCCAACACATTCTGATTGATGTGTCTTCTACATAACATATGATATGAATTTCTGAACACATCATCAATCACCGGCATTAGTCCGCTTTCCTTATCGGTAAGAATCACTAGTGGCTCACCTTTATTGAGAATTGAACCGGACCCATTTGTCATAGCAGATGTAACATATAAGTGCTTGATTTGTTGAAGAACCCATCTGTATGTCGTAGCCTATTCATTGCACATAAAAGCTATTGCCACTGTGAAGTTCTTTCCTGTCGGAGTCATCCCTACAGCTTCCAACAGTGGCATATTGTATCTTAATTAAAAAATGAAGGGGAAAATTAATGTAACATTGGCAACTATTTTAAATGGACTTCAAAATATTTTAAACTATTTATTAAAAAAAATTATTAAAAAGCAATGATCCTCTAGAGTAGTTAATGAATTTAAATGTTTATACGGATAAATTAATAAAGATATTTAATAATACAATGATCCACTAGAGTACTTGTTCGTTTTAAATGTGGTATCCATTGTAAGTACATATGGCCACGTTCTAATCATTGCAATCGATGTCGGGTGTGCAACGACAATATCACTAAGTACGTTGCTCTCCTCACGGTTTTTGTATAAAACCTTGTAACCCTTTGTGCACTTAGGCAGAGAACTTCATCTACCGTGTTTTTTCCCTGCATCCGGTTCTTCTTAATCTTCACAACAACATTTTAAATTTTCTGAGCACTACATACATAAAAAATTCTTCTTATTAACGGAAGAAAAACAAATCTAAAATATTTTAATAAAGTATTAAAAATAAGTCCATTCTAACTTACCTAACTGCACAACCAACGTCTTTTTCTCGGAAAAATCGTAAGATATTATGAGGCAGCACATGACTTTTCCTGAACTGCTCAGTCTGTTGCAACTGCTCCTCCGTAAGTCTTGCAGCCTGAGCATTACCGTGATGGTAAACAGCTATTTTATGGTTGTGCCTCCCGTTGTGCACGAACAATTGCCAATTTTCGCTTGTTGCCATTTGCTATCCCTTTAGTTTAAATGGGCAGCCACATATTTTGGTCCCATAAGGTCCCCGCCTTTTTATTGGAATTTTTTCTTCCTCATCGTCAACTACTGGTTTCGTATACTTTTTAACTGCCCCTCCGCGCTTGCAAGCCAATGTGACATATGGTCGACGGTCAGCTGTTCTTGATCTCCGATACCGATTTATGATTAAATATGTCTTGACTTTCATTGCAATTTACTTTGGTCGACCAACTTATCTTTGGAACTAAAAATTCTGTCTGTTGTGAATAAATGTCCAAGATCAATATATTCTTCCGGTTCTAAAAATTCTTCAAACATATTTGGATCTTCATCTGCCCGTTAATGTAAAATGAAAATATTAGCATTACAAAAGAAAAAAACTAAATTCATCAAAAAAAAAAATTCTGGAGCACTTTCGCCCAGAATGGCAAAAATTCTGTGTTACTTCGTCCAGATGGGCGAAAGTGGCCCAGAATTTTTCCCCATTTGGGCGAAAGTGCTCCTGAAATTGAAAAAAAAAATCAATCGATTTTCTTACCTCAAAACCAATATTTTCTTGTAGTAATTCTTCAGGGGACTCCATACGTTCGACTAATTTAGGTTTAATGTTCAAAGTTTGAATTTTTTTTAGAGAGAGGTTAGAGAGAATGTTTGTAGAGAGAGAAAGTTTTATGTTTAAAATGAAATATTTTCGAGTTATCCTTATAGATTTCTGAGTTATCTTTATCGACCCCCCTTACATAAATAGAGCTCTTCGATCAGCTTAAAAAAAAAGAGAGCAGCATCGAGGTGACAAATCTACAAAGAAGGAGCCGCAACACCAGAGAAGAAATTGGAGAAGAAGATACATGTTCAACAAAGGTTTGCAACTTTGCTTATTTTATTTTGAAAGATTTATTATACTATTTATGTAATTACATATTATGGGTTCTTTATTAGTTTTATATAATTAATTTTTTGTGATTGTTCTTATATAATAATTATTTGTGCTAATTGGTACTTTTATCCATGCTTGATTCTTGTAATTTTGAGTATGAGATATGTGTGTTTTTTCAAATATATTGTGGGTTTTAAAATTGAATAGTTCATGCTAATTTTAGATGATTTATGTCATAGAATTACGTAAATCATGCTAACAGTTAGATATGTTATGTCATGCATTTAAGCACAATATATTTATTTAGTAAATCGAAACTTGTAACATAAATCACCACATAAAGATATAATCTTTTCTCTTAAATAAAATTAAATCATTGTTATATACGTTAGTAGTGGATTTAAGGTTTTAAATTATCTCTTTTGGTTAAAATATGGTTAGTTTTTAATTTGGTTATTGTATTTATTAGTTTTATTAAATTTAGAATAACTTTAGACAATAAAATTTGATTATTTTTATAAAATTAATTTAGGAAGATAATAATTTAGTGGTTGAGCCTTTTTCTATGGTTCGTCACCCTTTTACTCATTGTTTAACATTGATCTTGTGCGCTTACAATTATTAGGTTAAAACTTTGTTACAAATATCCCGACCAGATGGCACAACCACCCTAACTTCTCATGGAGCAATCAAGAGAAACAATGATCACAAAATCCTCCTAGTTTTCAAAATCGCAAACCTAAACAACCGTTACCTAACTTAGGCAAGAATGCAAAATCAAGATACCTCCATTCGGAATTTGGAAACTCATATTGGGCAAATTGCTAAGTTGCTGTCCGAAAGACCTCAATGAACCATTCCAAGAAATACATAAGTAAACCTGAGGGAACACGTAAATTCCTTCTCAGTAATCTATAATGAAGAGGTTCCTAAAAAGGAAACAATAGTGGTTATTGAAGAAGCAAGCTCCACGAAAGAAGAGATCAAGGCACTAGATACTCCCACATCCCCAAAAATAGAAAGAGATCAAGGAAAGACAAACAACAGAAATTGAAGCTTTTCAAGCCCAAGATCCCTTATCCAGTGGCTCTTGTTAGCGATAGAAGCAAGAATGAGATGAGGAAGTTTGTAGATACTTTTATAAACAATTAAAAATTAACTTATCTACCTATGATTTTCTTTTGTAGGTGCCCAAATATGCTAAATATCTGAAGGAGATGCTTTTAAAGAAAAAGAGATTAGACAAAACAACAACATATACATTGGGCGAGGAGTGCTCGGCAATACTAATCAACAAGGAAATGCTGCAATAGAAATTAGATAATGAAGGGAGTTTTTCTTTCCCTTGTATGATAGACTATTTTTCCATTGATAAAGCATTAGCCGACCTAGGAGCTAGCATACACGTTATGTCTTATAATATGTGTAAAAAGCTAGTCCTAGGAAACCCAAGACCCACTAGGATGTACATAAGTTTAGCGGATAAGTACGAGCCATCCTGAGGGGTTATTAGAGACGTTTTGATAAAGTCAAAGACCAATTTTGTGTTTCCCATAGCCTTTGTTTTCCTCGATATGGAAGAGGATCTGATTTCCATTTAATTTTAGGATGACTTTTATTAAATACTTCAAAATCTTTAATTGATATAGACAAAGGGAAATTCTGCATGAGAGCTGGAGAGAATGAAGTAGTTTTAAATTCCCGATAACTCTGACCCCCTATTCTAATAATAATGACACATTGTTTTACATAAATCATACTAATCATGATGTGTCTCGACCTTTGCAGGAAAACAAGTCTCCTCCATCTGAAAGCCCTAAGAACTTAAAAAGTGATAAGAAGAGTATTTCTCCTAAACCAAAGAAGAAGGGTTTGATGATATGGGTGCCAATACGCTGAAGGGAAAAGGAAGGGCCAAAACGACCTCAGATTCTCATGACCCGGGAGGTGCTGGCGGCACCTAAGAGGGAGTATTACGTCTCTTCATGTATATTTTTGTTGTAACATTAAGTATATGTTAGTTCGTTTTATGGTTTTGCTTTAGTTCTTGTTTTTTTTAGATTGTCTCATTTTGGTATTTTCATTTTTTTGATTGAGTCGTTAGAGTAAGGAAGTTCTTAACATCTGTAAAATACTTTTATTGAGCTAGATATTCTGTGTGCAGGTCGAAAAGTTGGAAAAACAGACGAAACAAACGAAAACGACAAATTTCCAGTAGAAAATAAGGTTTCTGGAACCGGAAAGCATGGCCAAAAACAAATTAAATCCATCTAGAGACTATCCGGATCCGGAAAGAGGAACTTTCTGGGTCCAGAAAGTGGAAGTATTTGACGGATCTAGATATCTCTAGGTTCTAGGTCTGGTCAAGACGCGAGTTGCCTTTACTTATCCTAATCAACCTCTTTTCATTCTAACCCCTCCAATTTCTTCCCCAATTTGCCACCCCAAATCCCTAATTTTCTCACACCCCTCACCTTTATGCTATTTTCTCCCTAACCCAATTGAGCTCCACCACCATCTCTGGTCACCATCCTCTTGGTTATTCTTCTTCTTCTTCTTCTTCTTCTTCTTCTTCTTCTTCTTCTTCTTCTCTTCACCTTCTATTTCTTTCTCTCTTCCTTCTCATTTCTCCTTCTTGACGCATGCACGCACATAGAGTCTTCTTTCCTTGCCCCCCGACTGTATTCTTTCACCCTCGTTATCACCTCTAATCACTTCTTCATCTCCTATTCTTTTTCTTTTCATCATCATCTTCTTCTTCTTCTCCTCTCTTTCCCCTTGTTATTTCTCCTCTTACATTCAACCTCCTTGGTCTCTCCTTATTCTAGCAACACTCTCTGGCAACCTTTAACAGCAACAAAGGCAGTAGACCACCACGGTAGCAGACTAGTGGCACTTCGGTAAAACCTCGGCAGTAGCATTATTCAGCCACTTCAGTGGTGGCGGTTTGTTCCGACAATGAATTGGGATAAATTTTTATTCAAATTTTTTGCTTAATCTCGTTTTTACTCTAAATTAATTCGTTGTGAATTGTCGGGGGTGCAGCCTATTGTCATTTATTTGCTTAATTTCGATTTTCTTAGTTGCCTTTGCTGCTTTTACTTGAATTACGTACTTTGGGGGCACCACCTAATTCTTATTTTGCATTTTGCATTAATTGTATACTAAGCACACACGGTCGACATTTATTTGTGTTAAGTGTACCTTTTTTGTTTTAATTTGTGATGTTCTTATTTTAAACCTTGGAGAATTCTCGACCTCTTTTTGTTCTCCAATTGCTCTTGTTTGTCTTTCTTTTTAAATTTCTCTTTTGTCTCTCTATTGTCCATTTATTTGCTTAGTATTGGTTTTATTGGGTTGTTGTTCCCTTTACTATGCCCTTAACCCTCCCATTCCTTCTTCACAATGCTTTGTAGAGTAGTCACCTCTTCTTCTAGATAGAATCACGGATAGGTCTTGTAGGGCTTGGTACGAAAAAAAGAAAGATAATAGAATTGAGTCCGAACAAACCCTAGACCTCATTTTTGATAGCCAGTTAAAGATTTCTAACTTTTTAACGGTCTAAGTTAGGGGTAGCATGATTAATAGGAGTGGGGCCTTCTACCCCTCATTGGTAAAAGAATTTTATTCAAACATTTTTCAAGGAAACAATAAGGACCTCATTAACATTCGCACAACGTGAAAGGCATCCCTATTAGTTTTGATCGGGTCCTCCTATCTCATATTTCTCCCATTCCCAATGAGGCCCGACCATCACATTTGGCTCCACTTCTAGAATTATTTTGGGAGATGATGATTGGAAATACGGTGACGCCTGTCATAGAATAGGAATCCGACTTTGCCTAAATATCGGGCACTCTAGAAATATTTGGACAATGATCCTTCACCTAGGATGAGAGCCATTTCCGGTCTGATTGGCAGCAATATTGTCCCTCGTTCTAGAAAAATTTTAAATTAGTTGAAGGTCATTGATATATACCTCTTAGATAAATTGCTCTCAGCCTCTCATGTCAACTTAGCTTGTATTATAATCCATTGCATGCGCTACACGGTTAGCACTGACAAGTCTAAACGTGTCTTTAGCTTTCCTTTGCTGCTCACAAATATTTTTTCATCACTTTAATGTTGATCTTTCAAGTGAGCTACAGGAACTTACAAACACCTCAAATATCGTATCTGGCATGTCCATCGCTTGCAGTGGCTTTGAGTATAATGAGACAGAAAAGAAATGGGTCTCAAGACCGGGGCTAAGTCGGCGGGAATATTTTGGTTTTAAGGGTACAAGACCCACACGATGCCCAGGAAAGACAGTGACAAAAGGGCTTGAGGAGGAAGAGGGAGGTGATGAAGATGACAAGGAGGGCAGTGATGACAAATATGAGAAATCTGACCCTTCCTTTTGGGCATCCATAGCAGAGATGTAAGTTGGCATCGCCAACATTATGTCCTGATTGGACCTCCAGGAAGAGATGCTCACAAAAATATTTAGGAGGATCTGTCTCGGAGAGGTGGAGAGGGCAGATCGGCCCTGAGTTCTCCTATCCCTACTCACTTTTATTTTTCGTTTTCTATACTTTGTTTTTCTTGTTAGTTGTTTTTTGTTTGTTTAGTTATTTCTGTCATTTTGTCTTTATCTTTTTTCCTTTTTTTCCTTTAAGTTTGAGTTTTGTTTACCCCATATTAAGGACAATATGGCTTTAAGTGTTGGAGATGTTTAGTTGTTTATTTTCTTTAGTTGTTTAAATTGATCACTTCATGTTTATTTGCTTAATGATTTTATTGTTTGGTTTTACAAAAACACCAAAAAATTGAAAATTTTCAAAAACTCCAAAAATATGGAAAATTTTTTGAAAATCCTCAAAAAAATATTTTTCCTTTTAAGTTAGTTTTTTTATAAATAGTTGCTTTTGTCATTCTTGAAAAACCCAAAAAGATTTTCCTTTTTCCCTTTTTCACTGAAAGGCACAGAAAAGAACCACATTAATTTGTTGAAAGCTTGGAATATATATTATCCTTGGTTTAACTTTACACCCTTCTTTGTTTATATTTTGTGAATTGATTGTTTTTTGTTTTTGCACAATACTTTTGTTTGTGAAGTAAGCAAATGCTTTGAAATTCTTTGGAAATTATCTATGTGATTTAGTTTTGAGCATCAGTCTAGAACTTATCATTCCACACCTTGAAACAAAAAGTGTAGTTTAGGTTGATCCTGGAGATGATGGTCTTAGGCCTTCTTTGATTTGTTTACGCCTTTGTTGCCTGTCCCTTAAACGTTTAGTCCTCAGTACCCTTTTGTGAGTTTCATGCCTAAGGGATTTGTTCCCTTCTTTTCTTTGTCCTTAAACTCACATTAACATATAAAACCCTCAATCAATAACTAATGATTCTATGCCTTTGAGTCTTTTTGATTGAGTGTCAGAAATAAGTGTGGGGGAGTTAGAGCGAGAAAAGAAAAATATGAAAAAATGGGTATTTAGGAAATGTTTGTGAGAAAGCAATCAAACGAGAGAAAACACAAAGGAATGATTTTTTGTTCAAAGAAAATATTGAAAAGAAACCCTTTGTGAGCAAGCTTGTCTTTTATCAATCATTAGTTGAAAAAAGAAAAAAAATGCGGAAGATGAAAGTTAGTGAAAAGAGAAAAAGAAAGAAAGAAAAAAGAGAGAAAAAGAATGAGTTCATCAAAGAAAAGAAATTATTAGCCCTTTATCTCTCTTAAATATGTTGTATGTTCCCTTTTTCTCACATATGCACTTCCTTGGGTATGATTGATGATGAGAGTGGAAAGTTTTAATGGGATTTGTGGGGTTTGTGAGGTAAAGTTTTTTCATGAGAATTGAGTGAAAAAAGCTTAAAGATTATAGTTAACTCGAGTTAGTTTTCCTTTCAGTTGCATTATCTTGTATTCTCATTCTTTCATTTTTTGTTCACCTTCGTTTGATAGCCACTTATGTCCCTAGCCTTACATTACAAGCTTAAAAGTCCTACCTAATTCGGGAATAACTTTAGCAAGAACTTAGAGTAGAAGGGTGTTGGAAAGATTAAGTTTTTTGTTTATAGCTTTGTAAGGTACATCATGTGGTCAATTACTTGACATTTTCTTTGCATTTGTTTAAACTAGAAAAGAGTATACACACACATACCATTGATTCCTTTGTGCTTGAATGAGATGTTGGATGTTTAGTTTTGTATTATGTTTTGATATGTTTTGGCAGTTGTATAGTTTTAGTCTATGTTTGAAAGTGGAGATACATTTTCTTTTGTTGGTTTTAGCCTTTGTAAAGTTGTAAGTTTGTTTTTTTAGTGATTTTGTGGGTATGTCTTCTACAAACCCTCATGAGACCTTACTCTTCCTCTTTGTGTCACTTAGGGGTTTAAAGGGCTTATACGTTTCAAGTGTAATCGTGAGTTCTATGAAAGTGGCGTTTTAATTTGTTTATTTTTGGTTATTACTTTTGTTTTTTTAGCCCTTTGCTTGAGGACCATCAAAGCATAAGTGTGGGGGAGTTTGATATGTCTATTTTTACCCTTTTTGAGTGTAATTGTTTTCATTAGTTTTTTAGCATAATTGGTTATAACGAACTTGAGCCCCGTTTTTTCTCTTATTTTATAGGTACCTTTGGCATCAAGACTTATCTAAAATGAGTCAAACGAGGACCTCCGGAGCAAGAAACAAAACAAACGGGGAAGAACCGCAAAAAGAGCTAAGTGCTAGAATTACTAAACTATCTGAATGCATATAGTACTTTGTTAAATTGAAGATTTTTGTCTCGAAAAACTTGGCTTTCCTGGTCCAGAAATTGCGAAAAGGAATAAACTGCAATTTTTTGTAATTTTCCTTTTAGACTCTTATTCCTTTCTCGTTTGTAATTTGATTCTAAATCTTTTCAAAAAAGGATTTAGGGCAATTTTAGAGTAGGATTTAGAGAAATTTCTCCTATATAAAACCAATTATCTAGGTAAATTCCAAGATTTGTAAGAAGATTTGAAGACCCGATTCGTAGGCAATTTTGGGATTTCATCAGGTGACTTGAGAGACAAGTTCGGCATTCACCGGAACTGTGAAGTCTTTGATTACTCTCCTAAGCTCCCTAAATTCTTTCTACTTCGTGAATGTGTCTATGAATTTATGTTTTAGGAATATGTTTAGTGACTAATTTTATTTATGTTTGAATGGGGCCGAACCCGAAAATACTTAGTTATTGTTTTTAATGAATTTCATGTTTTGATTATTGATTCTTTGTTTGGTTGTTATTCAATTGCCGTGATTGTTCACCGATTTTCTAGAGGTTGGTAATTTCACAAGATTATTTGGATTTGAGAAAGGAAGGTTAACCTAGGGCTTTAATTGAGTAATAGAGATTACGAATTGAGTAGAGATACTAAGTACGGTCTTTAGGTCATTACTTATTCACTTCTAATCTATAATTCGTTCATAATCGGGTTAGGGAGAGAAGAGATCTTCTCTAAACAGTTAAGTGAATAGGAGGATCTTCGCCTAGAGATATTGATTATCTGATGTTGAGTGAGATCCAACCAATGAGTTTTAATAATTAATTACAACGATTCTATAAATAAAATTAGCTAAGGGTTCTATGGGATTCTGCTATTTAAACACTTTATTCCAAAACTTATTTAAACCTTTAATTTTCTTTCTTAGTTATTAATTGTTTTTACTTGTTTTCTTCATTTTCAAACAACCCTTTCAAAATGTTTTATTCGATTAAATAGTAGAGATGTAGTTAGTTTCTAGTGCTTGGCCATCCTGAGAGTTCGACAATCCGGGGACTTTTCTTGCCATATTACACCGATATGTATGCTTTCCTAAAACTGAAATTTTCATAGGATAGTAACCTTATAACACAACTCCTTATAGCTATTCTTATGAAGAACTTTTATAAATGGGATAGTGCTTGCCATTCATTGATTTTTCTTAAAATTGTGCTTGTCATTCTGCTACATCTTACTCTCCTTTCGAAGTTGTATAGTTTTAATTCACTAATCCTTTGGATTTGGTTCTGTTGCCAATAGATCATCACATGAATCTTGATGGTAAAAGAAAGGCCGACTTGGTTAAGTCCATTCATGTTAAGGTTAACGAGCAAATTGTGAAGAACAAGGCATGCTCTCTTCCATTAGGAACAAGGGACGTGAAAAGGTTGTATTTGAACTGGTGATTGGGTTTGGGTATATTTGATAAAGGAAATTAATCTTAGGGAAAACTAAGTTTGATGCAATGGGAGATGGACCATTCCAAGTCCTTGAGCAAATTGGTGACGATGCATACAAAATTGATTGTCCTAGTGAGTTTAATGTTAGTGTTATTTTCAATGTTTCTGACCTTTCTTTGTTTGATGTAGATGTGGATTCGATGACAAATTCTTTCAAATGAGGGGCGGATAATATGATTCGGGATGCACAAGTAACAATGGAGCTTTTCGAAAAACCGGTGACGAGAGTAAAGGCAAAGAAACAAACCAAGGGGATGAATACTTTTATGAAAAAGTTAACAAAAGAGTGGCTTGGGAACAAGTTGGAAGATATAGAAGATGCCTTGAAGCCCTCCAAGATGTTCTTAGTGTGTACAATTGAGAAAGGGGACCAAAGCTTGCAAGGAGGAGATTAAATTCTCATTAATGAAGAAACTGGGCCAAAAACCAGTGTCAATTTCATTAAATTCGGCACCAGATTATGCACATAACCAATAGGGATAAGGTATCCCGCAGTGCCGGCCTAGGCAAGCACTATTCTTGCCCACACTGGTTGTCTTTTGGATGCCTCGACAAGCTTGGAAAATGAAGAATCGAAGCCAAATCTGTGGCAGAGCTCATTTTGATTACTTCCAATTTTGATCCCTAATTTTGTCTTCTTCCATATTTTGGCATGTAATTAAGTCGATAAGAGCCCAAAACATACTCAAGACTTATCCTAATAGCTAGGATTTGGATTAGGGTGAGGAACCTATATATACCTTTCATTCTCTTGCTTCTATCAAGAATGATGAATATTGAATGAAAATTGCAGCTCTGGCTTTTGAGTGTATACCTTGGGTTCTTGCAATTTCTCTTCTTTGAAGTGGGTTTCCTAAGTTCAGTTGGAGGAACTGATTAAACATCTTCAAGGTAACAGTTTTCTAAATCTGTTGTAAATAAAACCAGTGTTGCATCATGATGTGTTAGATTAGGGTTATCGAAGGGTTGTGTGAGGGTTTTTTTCTCAATCTATGTTGTATGCCAAAAGGATATTGTTTTGGCGGAATACTGAAGGATGTGTTCGAGGGGGGTGGATGTACGCATGTTGATGAATCACTATAAATCTCTTGTGTTCTTTACTTTTCGTCTTTATTAGCTTGCTGAAGTTTTTCTCTCGATCTAATAGAAACCATTTAAAAAATAAATAAAAATTTTCTATCTGTGCAATGAATTGAAAGGACACTATGTATAACTTCAACTTGATGAAGCTTCATACAAAGAGTCAAGCACACGAGCAAACAAATCATAAATGAGCTTAATCTGTTAATAGGCAATTTACTGTATTAGATTAGCTTGATAATCTAGTCTGGAACTCTTAGCATGTTTCTTAAGTAAAAGTTTGATATTCGTATATTTATTGTTATTTTTACATGTTGATTACTTCAGTTTTTGAAGTTTTTGATGTATTAATAAGTAATTTACCCCCATTTTTGTCTTTTCTTGATTTAGGTGCTTCCTGCAGGAGTTTAGGTTGAATACAAGATGAAACGAGAGCAAAACTAACAAAAACGGAGCAAAAGTAAAGATGATGGAAACTCGGCATCAGTAGGCCAGAAGCCTAATGCGACCGACAGGGGTAAAGAGCATATTTTGGAGAGATTATTCATCGATCTAGTGGCCGGTGAATCACTGATCAAAGAGCGAGCAGTCGCCAGGTTTAATGATTTGGTGGTATCCACAGATGTAGTGGCTGGTGAACCGCTTCTTCTTCTTCCACGATACCCAACCACGACCGATAGGCCTTCAGCAAAACTAGTACCAGACAGGTAGAAGTCTGTCACTGCCGGCAAGGGTGGCCCATTTGCAACCGACATGTCTTCAGCAAAACAAGCCAAAACCGGACAGAATCCTGCCGTGGCTAGCAGGTTGCAGGTCAACTAGCTTTGACTTCTTATTTTGGGTGTTTAAATGTGATTTTTTCAGCCTTTTTCAGGCATTCTCAGTTTTTAGGTTTTAGAGGAGAGTTTTGGGTAAAACTACCCTTTCAAATTCTTCCCAAATCCTCTCTAAATAGTTAGTTTTCATCAATTAAACATTAAATTGAGTTTTTAGAGAAGAGATTAAAGACCACCAATGGAGCAATTTCAAAGTTCTTCGGGCAGATTGAGAGATGAGCTCGGAGACTACTTGGAACCGTGAAATCATCAATCTTAGACGTAAGCTTCTCTTTCCCTTGTCTTTTTATGAATTCTACTTTTAGTTATGCTTAATGACGATGTTTGGTGGCTAAATTCCTTTTTGTTTGAATGAGGGTTGAACCCTAGTTTTGATGTTACAATCTTTGATTGGATTTTTATGATTTCTATTGGGTTGTCGTTCAATTGTTCAATTTTTTATTTGATTTTTGCGGAATCATCTAATTGGAAAAATTGGTGGGAATTGAAAAAGGAAAACCAATTTAGAGCAATTTATTGAACATTAGGATTTGACAATTGAACAGATATACTAGTTGTGCTCTTAGGTCCCTAATTCACTTGATCTTACGGCATTCATAATTATTTAGAGAGAGAAGAGATTCTTCTCTAAAGGTTAGTGAATACAACGGTTTTCTCCTAGAGATAGGAATTACCCGAGTCGAGTGTGATGATCTGACCAATACCTTTCTAACATCCTTTTGATTCTTTTTCCAATTGAAGTAGTTGACAAAGTCTAGGGGGATTCCACCATTCTAACTATTTTCCAATGTTTCATCTCTTAAATCAACCTTTGTTTTCTCATTAATTCTTTTCTTTGTTGATTGTTTTTAGTTTTAAAATCACCCTTAAACCTTATTTTTTATTAGCCTTAGAAAAATGGTTATTATTCTACCTTCTGTGTTCTCTGAGTTCGGCAACCCAGGACTTTCTCTAGTGCTACACCGATGGGTACACTTACCTATTAGGTGATAAATTTAGAGGAGTCACATTTTAAACAACAAATTTTGGCATCGTTGTTGGGGAACGCCAACTTTAAGAACGTCATTAATCTATTATTTTAACCACTTTAACTTATTGCTTTTGTGTTTTATTTTGGTTATTGGTTGTGCTCTTGCATTGTTGATATTTCATTCATGGCTTATTTTTTAGATGTTTTGTTACTGCTATTCTTGGGTATTTGATTTGTATTTTTGTCTGTTTCAGGTTTTCATTCAACTAGTTTATAGCCCAAAGTCAACGCGGTGAATTGGTTGAGTACGGCCTAAAGATTGAACGCACATTTTGGAGTGTCCATCGTGCCCTAAGGTTCGAGATGTCAAACAACATAATGATTCCAATGGATTACATGGAGGAGGAACACCAAGATCCATCACTACCAATTTCTCCAATCGTACAACCTCCACCACCACTTCCAATGGTGGAGAGGACAATGGCAGATTATGCTCGACCATCCATTACTGGGTGTAGTCAAGTATAATCAGACCGACAATCCAAGCACATAATTTTGAGATAAAGCCGCACGTTATATAGATGTTACAAAACAATGTGCAATTCAATGGACTCCTTGAAGAAGACCCAAATGCACATATCTCTAACTTTTTTGGAGATATATGTTACCTTCAAGATCAATGGAGTTTCAGATGATACTATTTATCCTTTGCCTATTCACATTTACTCTCAGGGATAGAGCAAAGTCTTGGCTGTAATCATTTCTTGGCAAACACTAGTAGAGAAGTTCTTGGGAAGATATTTTTCCCCTGGTCGTACTGCTAGCCTGAGGAATGAGATCTTATCATTCTAGCAAGCCAATAGAGAGAGTTTATATGAAGCCTGGGAAATATGGAAGGAACTTCTCAGAAAATGTCCACATCATGGACTTAACCGCAGGATGCAAGTTCAAGCCTTTTACAATGGAGTTAATACGGGGGCGAGCCAACTCATAGATGCCCTGGTGGATCCACTGATGCTAAACATCCCAAAAAATCTTTCATTTGATTGAACAAATAGTTTTAAGCAACCATATATAGGAGGTAATTCATGGCCTAGAGCAAAACAAGTGGGTATGCACAATGTGGTTATGATCACTACTATGGAGTTCAGACCGGTAGTCATGATCGAGAAAATGATAGGAATTTAAACTTGGCATCTTCACAGCCAAGTAATCAGCAAATAATGTATTGCGACTTTTGCAGCTTAGAGCATTTGATTCTGAGTGCCCTAGCATGGGTACTGTAGTATAGGACATAGATTTCATGTAAAGGAATAGGTAGGGGAACAACCCCTATTCCAATACATACAACCCTAGTTAGAGGAATCACTCCAACTTTTCTTGGGAGGCCAAGGGCAGCAGCAACCATAGAAAACTGCAAGATTTCAAAATTGAGGTCTCACCCAGCCTTTGCCTTATAATGTTCTACCGACAATTCTACCACTGCAACAAAGTCTAATCTGGATGACTTAATCAACAAGTATATCACTTTTACCGATGCCAGAATGCAAAGTATGGAAGCTTTTCAAAGAAATAAAAAAAACTTCTATATATAATTTGGAAAATCATATTGGTCAGCTAACTAAGATGATTTCAAAGAGGCCCCTCGGAGCATTTCCAAGCAATACAGAAAAGAATCCAAGGGAGCATGCGAAGGTAGTAACTTTAAGGAGTGGAAAGTGGTTGACTATTCCAACTCCTATGGTTGTGGAAAAAGAGAAGGAACCTGAGAAAGTTCCTGAGGAGGAAACTTCTTCAAAGGAAGAGGCAAAAAAACAAGATGAAAAGGAAGTGAAGAAGCCATCTCCTCCACCCTACAGACCACCCTCCATATCCTTAGAGAGTCATGAAGACAAAGCAGGATGAGCAATACAGTAAATTTTTGGAAATTTTTAAACAACATATTAACTTACCATTGGTTGATATTTTGATGCAAATGCTGAAGTATGCAAAATTCTTGAAGGAAGCCATTTCTAGTAATAAGAAATTGGAGAACGTATCTTCGGTGCTGATGAATGAAGAATGCTTAGCCATCATGAATACCAAAGAGAAGCTTCCCCAGAAGCTTAAAGACCCAAAGAGTTTTAGTATTCCTTGTACTTTAAAAGAACTATATGTTGCAAGGGCCTTAGATGATTTAGGAGCTAATGTTAACCTTGTGCCATATGACTTGTTTAAAAAATTGGGTATGGGGAAACCAAAGCCTACTAGGATGGGTATACAATTAGCTGATAGATCTATAAAGTACCCTAGGGGTATTATTGAGGATGTACTTGTCCAAGTTGAGAATTTTATTTTTCTTGTTGATTTTGTTATAATGGACATAAGTGAGGATGTTGAGGTTCCTCTTATCCTTAGTCGTCCATTCCTTGCCACACCTAAGAGTATAATTAATGTTGGGAAAGGAGGTTGACATTGAGGTTAGGAGATGAGAGGGTAGTTCTTAGGCTTCCTGATGCTATGCGTCATTCTTTAGATCATGATGATACATATTTCATGATTGATTCCATTGATCCTTATATTTCTGATCATATGCAAGAGTTCATGCAGGAAGATGCCCTTCTCGTTGCTCTCCAACAAGATGACCATGAAAAAGTCGATTCCAAAAATATTCAAGCTATAATCTCCAATTTGGATGAGGCGGAGGTTGAGAAAAAGGATGTAAATAAGGAGGACACACTTCTTTTGTTATCTTCCTTTTCGTTTGAGAAAAAAAACAGTAGAGTAATAAAAAGCTTTATGTCCAATTTAGCCCCAATCTTGGACCCTTTTGGGACAACAAAGGGGCATCGACCAGTGTGTCCAAATGTTTATGTTCGAATTAATTTAGCTCTTTATGTGAAATTGTTAGGATATGCCCTAAGACCAATTGACTCACATATATGATTTATGAAGCAAGTAGTATTTGAATTGTGTTTTATGCTCTTGGTCATCAAGTATGTGACTTGATAGTAAAACTCTTATAGCTAATAAAATACTATTCTTATTTGTCCCTAGTTTATTACATCTTGTAAACTAGTGTAAAGTTGATTGATGGTCAAGTTTTACTGATCATGAATATGAGATATAAAATCAATTCATAAATACATATTGAGAATATTGTATTGGACATGACCCAAAGTGAAGAAGAAATATTTCATGGGTTTAAGTTATAAGTATTTCTTCTCAGTTTTATATTTGGTGTCCTTTAACCTAATGTTTCTGATGTTTCTTGCATGGGGAGAAAATATGTTTTGACATGGTCAAACATCACTTTTAATTAGGTGATTATTATGACTATTGGTTGGCTTATTTTCTTGTCATGGCTTGAATAATGGAGATAGTGAAAGGGATTTGTCCCTCTCCTTTTAGAGAGAGATATCCATGGGCCCCTTGATAAGGAAGACTGGAAAATATACATGGCCATGCTCAAATAAATATTGATAAGGTGTTATTAATATTATTTGTTGGAACAGTCTGCCTGGTGATCAAGTAAATGGTTAATTAAGTTTTATAAGGATGACTTGGTCCATGCCTTATACTTAATTAGGATATCGTGTGACAAAAGGACTAAATATTAAATCTGATGCTAGGTTATTATTGCTTTTACTTAACTTGGGTAAGCATAATGTCTTGCTAGAGGCCGCTTATGTTTTGTGAATAAATGTCTAGGACATTTTTTCATTCACTGCCAACGTTAAGTGAACCTACAGGGTCACACGCATAGACGATCTTGTGAGCATAATGTCCACGTTCAATGAATCTAGATTGTGTCCAGATTCGTTGAACGTATACAAAAGGGAAATCAGATTCCATATTGTATTTTCTGCTAAGTTAATAAGTAATTATTTTATTTAATCGAATAAATGAAATTAATTACTTAATATTACTGTTAGCCCTAAGGGCATTATTGTGTATGTTTTTTATTATGATTAACATATGTTTGTGTGATGAGTATAGCTTAGTCTCTATAGAACAAAAGAAGCATTTTTGGAGGCTCAAGGCTACAATATATAAGAAGTAAAAGATCTTGGAATTAAAACATAATGAAGAAGGAAAGATCAAGCCATTCCAAGATCAAGGCATTGAAGACCTTGAAGACTTATGTCTTAGTTAGGGATATGCTAAGGTATTTTGTAAAACTCCCTAACTCTCATCTTTGTTTGTTGATCAAGTGTGAAGCTTCTTGGATGAATTTCTTTTTATAAACTATTCTTGAAATCCAAGTATTCTTGATAGAGTTTTTTATGCCTTCAAAATTTTTCTTATCTCTAAAAGAGTATCAAGAATACATATTTTGAAATGTGAAGGAAAGTTCTTTTTGTTTAAGGAAAACTGGCTTGTTTAAGGAAAACTGGCTTTTAAGTCATGCTGAAAAAAAAGGGTCATCCGATTTTTAAACTGGTCATCCGATTTAATCATCCGATTTTTAAAACAGGTCATCCAATTTTTAAAATCGGACGTCCTATTTTAAAATTGGTCGTCCGATTTTTCTAGCTTTAGAAAAATAGGTCATCCAATTTTTAAGAGGGATCATCCGATTTTTGTAGGATGCGTCCGAATCTTTCTGTTTCAAAAATAGGTCGTCTGTTTTCTAAAACCGGTCGTCCGGTTTTAGTCTTTTACTGCAAAAATATTATCGCTACACAGTGTAACGGCTACTTTCTTCTCCTTCATATATATATTGACTTTGATCAGCTGCAAAAAGGATAGAGGTTGGTTGAAAAATTTATTGAGATCATTTTAGAACATTTAAAGAGCTTTAAAAGTGCATTCTTTAAAATATCTTCATCTCATAAAAACAAATAGAAAATTCTTCTTGGAGCTTCATTGTTGATCTTCATCAAAGAAGAAGTAAAGAGGAGCTTGTAGAAGTATTCCATTGAGTTGTATCTTCCTCTCCTCAAGCTCATTTGGTAACATTGTTCCTTACTCTTCTTATTATTTTATTGTGATCAAAGGTTTGTGGAAAACCCTTTGGGTGATCCTTTGATAAATTCGTTGTATTGTTTTGTTGTGTAAACTTTGAGGTTTTTGTGTAAAACCCTTGGAGGGTGATCCTCTTGTGTTGTTGTGTAACCAACTTTGAAGATAGTGGATTTGTGAAATCCTTGGGTTGAGTCTCAAGGTAGTGGATGTAGCTCTTTGAGAGAGTGAACTACTATAAATTGTTGTGCATGTTCTTTAAAGTTTAATTCTATACTCATTGCTTGATTGCCAAAACTATAAGATTTTGTTTGGTCTGGATTCTTATCAAAAAGAGTTTTAGAATTCTTTCATAAACAAATTGGAGGTTCATCTTTCTAATAACACAAAAGATTTTTTAAAATTAGCCAAAAACCTTATTCATCCCCTCCTCTAAGGTTTTTCAATTACTCATCCAACCGTTGGATGGTTATAGGAATAGACGGACGAGATTAAATTGTCATTAGATGACAGTTAGGGTTTTGATATTGACAACTATAAATGGTTATGTTAACCTTTTCTTGGTTGGCGTCTTTTTATCTGAAAAAGAAATATAAAACCCTAAACCCTAGAACGGCGATATAGTATCTTTCCTTCTCTCTCCGAAACACGACCTATTACCAGATAATCAGGATTAGTTCTGAACAGTTTTCAGAACACAGAAGGGGCTAGCATCCCGATCGTTTGCAGAGGAGTTCGTGGCGTGGATACCAGTAGAGGGCGAAGCGTAAACTGTAGCGCCTCCACATCAAACAATCAAAACATTGAGGTAATTGCTATCCAATCGGTTTTTCTAGTATGTGCAGATCCTGTTGGTGGATTTCTGTAGTTTTATTTTATTTTGGTTTTTTGCCTACGGCCTCCAACAGAAATTTGTTGAGAAGTATACCCAAAAAAGACTCTTACTTAATGTAAAAACATTTTGTTTTGGAATGAATAAAATGATCTTTATGATTATTTGTTTGTTTAGATGTATTCATTTACTATACACACATAGGTCCACGTACTTTAAATAATCAATCTACGTATGATGTCGTGCTTCACAGTAAGGTAAGGATTGTTGTTACTTAAAGTATAATTAATTTTGTTATTGGCCAGTCAATGGAGTTGGGAATGCTAGTAAATTAAAGATCATTGTATAATAGTCTCCTTTATGGATGATTGTACCTTAGGTCAATGAGTAGTCTTCTCGTGACTATTATTATAAGAATGGAACACCATGAGAGGTTTTCTAGAAAGTACAAGAAAAGAAAAGAGACCTAGTCTATCACAGTTACAACATGGACGAGTAATCTATGGTTAGAGTACGAGTTGGCGGTTTAGCAAAAGCTCCTTCTGCTTAGATGTGCTATCGGTGAGACTTCTGACCATGAGGTCAATAATCCTTGTACGTAGTTATCAAAGAAAAAAATAATCCTTGTACGTTGGGTAGTTGGAATTAGTTAGTCAAAATGGACTTGTATAATAACTTCTACGGGAATCACTCCCTTGTGATTGTCCGGGATAATCGATAAGATCCAGGCCTAGAATAATGTTTGAGTGTTCGCTTAAGGGTCGCTCCCTGAGATTAGTAAACATGCTAAGGAATTATTGATTATCAAACTAGAGATCTAAGGATAGTAGAGGTAATTGAGGAAAAAGGTAGTACACTCAACCTATACTTAATGGTGGTTGTTATGCATAGGAGTATTTTCTTCATTACACCTAAAGGGCAAAGACCTGTTTTACACAATATTGTCCTGGGGTTTAATATCTCTATATGGTGATAAATGGAGATATTTAAAATGAAAATACTTCTATTTCTATAGCAAGGATATTTTGGTCAATTTAGCTTAAAATAATTTAATCTTTTGTCCCTGAAGTAGCTTTAGAAAAGTTGGGTGACTTAATTATCACAACACAAGAATAAAAATACTTGAGAAGAAATAAGGGTTATTTAATTAATAGGCCCTGGTTATTTATTAAATAAAATGGATCAAGGTATTTAATTTAATAAGAAGTCCAAAGGCTTTATTGTATCTTCAGTAATTAATTTTTTTACTTAAAAAAGAAGCCCAAAATAACTAGACCAAATAGAGAGGACCGGGCTAGTTCTGAGTTGGACCGAAAAGTCAAGGCCCAGAATAGAGCCTTGGCTGAAACCCTAAAGCTTCTTTTTTACACCCATGTGTAGAATTAGACACCTTGGAGTCTTAGTTGGATTGAGAGAATAGAGGGGGTTGTTATGACCACATATAGGGCTGTAAACGGGACAGGTCTTACCTGTACCCGCACGGGTTTATAACCGTTTATAGTGGATATGGTTAAAATTTTATACTCGCAGACCCGTACCCGTATAGATTCTATTAAATAGGTCTTGTGGGGTATGATAATACCCAAACCCATATACCCGTTATAATAAAATAATAATATATATTATATATATTATATTATTTTATTCTTTTTATAAAAACATAATTTATACATTACTGACAGTCTCACTCTCATATTTACTGCTCATTATTCTTTATACATTATTATTTACTGCTTATTACATTATTTATACATTATTATTTATTGGCATGTTCTCTTCTTCAGTCACACCCTCACTCTTCTCTTAATCATGCTCTAATTTTTTATTTTAGGGTTGTACATTGTTTTATATATATATATATATTTTATTTAACAGGGAAAAAATAGAAAAATGTTATGCAGGTACGGGTATATCTAGACCCTACCCTGGACCCTAGAGGGTCGGGTCTGGGTCTATAAATTTTATAATCAGAGGGTTTGGGTCTAAGTCCATATTTCACTATAAGGGTCTGGGTATGGGTCTGGGAGTATCCAGAAGGTCTGGACCCGTTTACACCCCTAACTACATATGAGTTGGAACTTATTCATAACTCATAGTGATTGATCACCTAACACTGAAGACTCAAGTTTTCAGCCATTCTAACTAATAGACACAAATTTACAACCTCCTCTCTTCCCTTTAGTGGCAAAAATATTTGAGAAAATAAGAACATAAGTTCTTCAAGTTTTTCTCCAAGACAATTCTACTTTGTTCTCTTCTATTGTTTTTCTTTCACCGAAAATTCTTGTGTGCTTCTGAGAATACTCCAAACCCTGTGATATTGATGAAAAGAAGCAAAAAGACTTACTGGGCAACCACCATCCATTTTACCATTCAGAGCAGCACAACCGAGCAACGAGAATACACAAGCTGCACCGCAGATTTTCGGATAGCAATCATTTAAAGCACGCTTCAAAGATATAAAAGTCATTTTCTTTGCCTTCTTTTTTGTCTTCCACTGTGTCTTTGTACCTTTCAAATTGCTACTCAATTGATAATCATCAGACATTTGGTACTTATTTGACAAACACTTAAATTAAAATGGTAGTTATTGGGAATTTATCCTTATTATAATATTGAAAGAGATAGTCGAAGATGTATTGTTTCAAGGTTACTATTGTATTTTTTTTTTTATAGGAGTTTAACTACATCTTGAAGGAGGTATGATTCTAATTTCATCAATATATTTATTATATATTATTTACTATAAATTGATAATTTTATGTGTTAAATATACCTTTTATATTGATTCCTTGAGTAAACAAGCAAATTCAGCAAAATCTTGAAAAATTCCTCTAATGCTATAGATGTTGATGAAGAAAAGCCATTAAATCAGGAAAGCGATGAAACATTTGAGTTATCTCTTAAGAAGATTTATGTCAGAATTCATAAATTTAAATTGTGAAAGTTATTCATATAACAGTATTATATCATATTGAAAACTTTTTACTCCTATACATTTTTTTTAATAGGGAAGAACAATTAGGAAAGTGATGAAAAATTATATCTAAAGAGAATTTAATACAAAGGATCCCTTTTATATCAAAATCTAAAATCTATAAAGAATTTATGTCAGAATGTAAAAATATAAAATATTATGTTATTTATAAATATTTCATCGTATATAAATTAATTCATATATATATTTTTCTTTAAAAAGTGATAGGTTTTTATCGCATGTGCATGGCCTATAGTGTAATAATTATAAGTATTGATACCACTATTGGAATCCGTAGGCAAAAACAAAGTAAAATAAAACTATGGAAATCCACCGACAGGATCTGCACATACTAGAAAAACCGATTGGATAGAAATTACCTCAATGTTTTGATTGTTCGTTGTGGAGGCGCTGCTTTGTACGCTTCGCCCTCTACTGGTATCCACGCGACGAACTCCTCTGCAAGCGATCGGGATGCTAGCCCCTTCTGTGTTCTGAAAACTGTTTAGAACTGATCCTGACTATCTGGTAATCGGTTGTATTTTGGAGAGAGGAGGCTAGATACTATATCGCCGTTCTAAGGTTTAGGGTTTTGTTTTTCTTTTATCAGATAAAAGGACAGCCACCAAGAAAAGGTTAACATAACCTTTTATAGCTGTCAATTTCAAAACCCTAACTGTCATCTAATGACCGTTTAATCTCGTCCGTCTATTCCTATAATCATCCAACTGTTGGATGAGTAATATTAAGTAATTAATTTCATTTATTCGATTAAATAAAATTAATTACTTATTAACTTACCAGAAAATACAATATGGAATCTAATTCCCATTTTGTATACGTTCAATGAATCTGGACACAATCTAGATTCATTGAACGTGGACATTATGCTCACAAGATCGTCTATGCGTGTGACCCTGTAGGTTCACTTAACGTTGGCAGTGAATGAAAAATGTCTTAGACATTTATTCACAAAACATAAGCGGCCTCTAGCAAGACATTATGCTTACCCAAGTTAAGTAAATGTAATAATAACCTAGCATCAGATTTAATATTTAGTCCTTTTGTCACACGATATCCTAATTAAGTATAAGGCATGGATCAAGTCGTCCTTATAAAACTTAATTAACCATTTACTTGATCACCAGACAGACTGTTCTAACAAATAATATTAATAACACCTTATTAATACTTATTTGAGCATGGCCATGCATATTTTCCAGTCTTCCTTATCAAGGGGCCCATGGATATCTCTCTCTAAAAAGAGAGGGACAAATCTCTTTCACTATCTCCAATATTCAAGCCATGACGAGAAAATAAGCCAACCAATATTCATAATGATCACCTAATTAAAAGTGATGTTTGACTATGTCAAAACATATTTTCTCCCCATGCAAGAAACATTAGAAACATTAGGTCAAAGGACACCAAATATAAAACTGAGAAGAAATACTTATAACTTAAACCCATGCAATATTTCTTCTTCACTTTGGGTCATGTCCAATACAATATTCTCAATATGTATTTATGAATTGATTTTATATCTCATATTCATGATCAGTAAAACTTGATCATCAATCAACTTCACACTAGTTTACAAGATGTAATAAACTAGGGACAAATAAGAATAGTATTTTATTAGCTATAAGGGTTTTACTATCAAGTCACATACTTGATGACCAAGAGCATAAAATACAATTCAAAAAATACATGCTTCATAAATCATAAATGTGAGTCAATTGGTCTTAGGGCATATACTAACAACCACAAGGGCAAGTTGTTAAGTACCAACTCTTACAATTTTAGTTATCTAAGGTGACCAAAGTTGATGACGAGAAATTTTTACTAAATTACTACAAATAAATTTAAATAAAGATAAAAGTTTTAGGAATTTATTATGAAGAAAACACTCAGGATAGTGATTTACCACAAATAACTCTATTGTTTCGAATTGACTCTCCTAAATAGTTGTGATCGTGATTACAAAGACGAATTATCCTGATGTAATTATTATTTCCTTTCGAAGTACAACAATGTATCTAAATCCATCTAACCTCTATTCTCATGGTGATTAAATTAATTTAGACATAGTAAGCTTCCGTTAGCTCTTCAAGAATTTTAGAACTACTCTCGTGATCTAATATTGCTTTCTTAATCCCTATTCTTCCAATAACATATTTCACCTCTTGATCCTTCACCCAATTATATAAAATCATGCAATTATAGCTAACTTTGTAACTGCAGGCATTAAAAGTATAGAAATTAAATTGCAATGAACCATAAATTCATCTCACAGAAACTCAATAAATAAGGAAAAATATAAAGATAAGAGAAAAGGAAAAAAAAAACTCTGCTTGATGATTTAAATAAAGCATGTTGATCATCCTAAAATTGATGAGAAAAATCCAACATTTTCTTCTATGAATTTTTCTTAAAAAGTATAGAGTTCGGAGAGGTATGGAAGAGAATAGAGAGAAAAGAAAAGAGTGAGAGTTTGTTTATCTCTCTCTCTCTCTCTCTCTCTCTCTCTCTCTCTCTCTCTCTCTCTCTCTCTCTCTCTCTCACTCAAACAAGGAATAACACCTATTAGAAAGTCTTTTAATTCTCCTCGTCAGAATTTAAGTAAAAAAAAAGTAAAAATAATAAAAATAAAAGTCTAGTCTTTAGCTGTAAATTGCAACCAGTCTTGCATGGTCACACAGAAGTTTGGCGTGGCCGAGAAATGTGTCCAAACGCTGACGCAAAGATTTCATGTGGCTAGGTAAAGTGTCTAGGGATTTTACTCAAGGAAGCCTTCAACTCAACTGCGTATAAATCCGCAGCGACTCATAATGCTAATTAGCTATATTAGTTACCCTCTTCTTGTGCTCCTCCTTTGGGAAATCAACCCCTAAGCAATCCTTGACTACAACCATAGGATTAACTATGCCATCATACACAATATTTCTTGTCTAACAGACCAAAATCGATCAATGAAGAGCAATGAATCAACCTCATCAATATAAAGGAAACTCAAAAGAAAAGAGTCATAAGATCGTTGAGACTATGGCCAATGATAATTACTTTTATACTATGAATATGACAATTTAGCTCCTATTAATAGGGAAGATCCATTATTTTTTAAAAAAAGAAAAAATATTAGAGCAAAGTAGAATCATCGATTAAAAGAGATTAAATGAATATATTCATACAATTTTCTACATATGATATGTATATTTGAATCATAAATGCTATAACAATTCAGTTTTCCTTAATAAGTTAGTGGCATGAGTTATATCTATTTTGTTGTATTACAACTATTTATGGATATAATATTTCAATTTTATTATTAATATGAAATTAAAAATTTATAAATATTCAACCATACTTAACAGGACGATAACTAGTATGTATATATATATATATCTTTTTATTGTTATATTTTTTAGGAAGAATAGCCTACTAAACACTGATTGGACGCTACTCTCCAGTGGTAGAAAAGATTGGAGGAACATCATATCAGGATTACTGTCTATAAAACTCTCTTATTCAGCATCGTCATATATATATGTATATGTATATATATACACATATATACACATATATATATATATATATCTTCACATTAATGAGACAGCCTTTAACTTTGTATTATTTCTTAGGAACTTATGGTTAGTTAAATCAAGGAAGATTGTTCTATTTAGTCCCCAAATAATTTAAGTTTCATCATTTTTGTATTTAAATTTTAATTTGAGCTTTTTTATTCTTAAATAATATAAAGTCACTATAAGGAATGAATATATCATTAATAATCTTATGAAATTCAGAAGGGGCATTTTTCAGTCCAAAAGGCATCACTTTCCATTCAAAGTGGCCAATAGGAATATTAAAGGCTGTTTTATATTGGTCAGCTTCAGCTATCTGAATCTGCCAATATCCTGATTTTAAATCAAACTTAAAAAATATTAAGGCCTCATATAATCGGTCTAGTAAATCCTTCTTATTAGGAATAGGATGTCTAATCCATTTTAATACATTATTTAGAGGTTTATAATTTATAACCAATCTTGGTACACCTCTTTCTATTTCACTATGTTTATTAACATAGAACCCTGTACATGACCAAGGCGAGTTTGACTCTTTTATTAACTTTTTATTTAGTAAAGAAGCTATTTCTTCTTTACATAATTCTAAATATTTAGAATTCATCTGACAAGGGCGTGCCTTTGTCGGAATTTGATTTTCTTTAAAATCATCCATATAAGGAAGGGTTACCACATGCTTTTTTCGATCCCAAAAAGCATTAGGGTGATCATTACAAATTTCTACAGAAATATTATTCTGAAGTTTTTTAATCTTTTCTTGTAATTTTGAGTTTTGTAAAACTTCCTCAATAGTGGAAGAGTTTATTTCAAAATTTATAAAATTGATTTGATTTTGTTTTCTTAAAATGAAATCTTTAATTTCATTTACAAATCTTGTATTTGGTTCAGTTATAAACTGAAAAGAAACGGGTGTATTTTCAAAGGTACCTATAAGGCAATCAGTTCCTATATGTGTAATAGGAAAAATCTTTTTTATAAAAGGGGTTCCAAGTATAACCTGGTTAGTTATATTTTTAGCTAATAAAAAGCTTTTTGGAATACAAACTTTATTATTACAAATATATGCATGTGGTAATTTAAAACTAATTTGTAATTCGTCACCACCTGCATGACGTAAACTATGAGTTGTTTTTTGAAAATATTTGGTTGGAATTAATCCTTCCTGTATAACACTTATATCTGCACCTGTATCTATTAATGCAGTAAATTCTTTAATTTCATCATGATTTATTAATAAAGTAATTTTAACATAAAACTTAAAAGATGTAATCATATCTAAAACAGTTAAAAACTGATCTTCACCAATCTTATTAAGATTGTCAAATAAATTTGGTGTAACCAAAGTATAATCTTTCTTAGTTTCTAAATTAGAAACTCTTATATCAAGATTTTTATTAATTTGTTTTAACATCTTAATTTCATCCTTCAGATTATTAATTTCTCCATATAAATCATTTAATGTAGTAGGAGATTTATGTGAATTATCATATCTTTGTTTCATGAGTTTATAAACTTCTGTCATCGTATAAGGATTATTATTAGGTATAAATTCTTCTTCTATTTTAGTACTATGAGTACTAGTAGATGGAATATCATCTAAGTTTTCTATAATCCTAGACCTTAACTCTTGGTCTTTTATTGACTTTGAGAATTCTAAAATATGATTATTGGTTAAAACATTAATATCTGAATCTTTAAATTGAGATATTAATTTATAATAATCATCTTCTGAATTTTCTTTTTCAGAAGTACTGCGTTCTTGTTTACAAGGACACCTGTTTTCTTCTGAATCACCAGAAGAATCAGATATATGATCAATTTCTGATGTTGTAGTTATCTCTTCAGAGTCATCAGATTCTAAAAATAATTTTTCTAAAGAAACTTTTAATTCTTCACTAATGTCAAGATTATTAATCTTTTTCTTCATTCTACACTTATTAGCGTAATGACCTATACGTTTACATTTATAGCAGACAATATTACTTTGGTCTTTCTTTTTGTCTAATCTATTAGATTTTCGCTTAGCTTTTTTATCCAATTTTGCTTGAGAATATTTTCTCCTTTTCTTTTTAATATATTGATCATCTTTCCTATAGTTATTAACTATTTTCCTTTGTGATGGAATATCCATCCCAAATTGACTACAGAATTGGCCTAACTGAGTTCTTTCAGTTAACCTTTGTCTTTTAAGTTGTTGATTCAATTTAATTTCATTACATAAAGCTATACCTTCATGTTTACAAGTAGCTATAAGAGCTCCATAAGTATAACTTTCATAAGGAATGGAAATTTTATCTTTCCTAAGAGTTTTTCTAACTCTTTCAGCAAATAGAGGGGGTAAGCCATCTATAAACTTAGACTTCCAATGACAGCTATTACTCTCAGGTAATTCCATAAATCTATTAAGGAATTGGTCTTTATACCACCTAAAATCTGTAAGTGTATTACACCTAGTATTTTGTAATAACGTTCTAAGAGTTTCATTATCATCTGAAATTCTTCCAGTGAAATGTTCCAATATAGTAACTATCAGTGTATAAACTGCTTGTTCACTGGTTTAACCATTTTCTTCTTGTTTAACAGTATGATAAATTTCTTCCTTTTCTTGGGAAGAGAGATAATGATCCCACCAACTTTTAAGTTGGCCAGTAAATCCTGCAACTATCATTTTTGCAATATTACTGTCGCTATTGCCAATCAGTTTACTGACTGTACTATACATAAGCATTCTATGTGTCAGATTATAAATCTGTTTTTCAGTATAACCATCTAGATTCCATTCATAAATACATTTACCATTGTAACTATTGTTACCTATATAGTCCGGTTCTTCATGTAGAATATCTACAGGAGAAGGACGACTATAATAATTTATACGTTGGGTTGGCCTATCAGCAAACCTGTATAATTTATTAATTTCATCTTTTATAACTTGTTTACTTTTAGTTTCTGATAATCTATCAGAAAATTCATTTTCTAAAGTATTAATATTTAATTTTTAAAATTTTTGATCTAGCATCATTTCTAGATCTGACAGAGGTTTTAATTTATAATCTTTTATCTCAGGAGGAGGCTGTAAAGGAGGAGTAGCTATAACTGCCTTAGTTCCTGAGGATCCTGGAGGCATAGATTTATCTAATTTTTGTAATAATAAGTCAATTCTCTTATGAAGAGAGAGAATTTGTTCTCCTAAAACATTTAAATAAATGTTTGTATAATTCTGTTGTTCTATAATCTTATTAATTTGTTTTACAGTGATACTTAAAGTATCATTTTCAAATATCTTTGAAAATGCTGCAAAACTAACAATATCATTTTCCTTTCCTAAAAGAAAAGGTTGTTGAGGAGGCAATATGCCTTTAATTATATTTCCATTCAAGAGCTTATAATCTCTTTCTAAAACAGAAATATAAGGTTCAATATATTTAGACATAAACCATGGAACAAAGGGAAATAGAATATTATGACAAGCTAAGAATTTATAAAATTCTTCTGAAAGATAATATTTTAATGTATCATCAAAATTAGGGAAAAACCACTTCCTAAATAGTTCCCATCTTGGTAAATTAAATTCAGCTTTAACTTTTCACCTGGCTTCAGATCCAGGACTAAAATCAATTTTTGGTTTATAATTCATAATGAAAAATTCATTTCAGATTCGGTTATTTCCGGATCTTTAGTAATATAAATACCTTTCACAATATTTTCTTTAGTTTTAAACACTTTATCTACATGATGATTTTGCTCATCACGTTCACTTACCTATGAAGTAGAAACGCGATAAGGAATATAATCCTTGTCCTCTATAAGAGGTGAAATATATGATCTTTCAGATCTTGCTGAAAAAGTCCTTGGGATATTACCCAATTGAGATGAGATATGACCCATCTGTATATAAACAGTTCCTTCTGGAGTTTGTTCAATATAATAAATGTTATGTTCAGTCTTAGACTGGATATAACCAGTTTTTTCCAATTTCCATTGCTGAGGCATAGGGATTTCATCCCATTTTATAATCCTTCTAGTTGAGATCTTAGATATATTAAAGTTTGTTTCTATTAAAACAGTTTCATTAATCTTTTTATCCATTAATTTACAATTAGGATTTAATGTAAATAATGGTTTATAATAAATTCTATAACAGATACATATAAGTTCTGAACCAGAAACATAATTATATCCATGAGTTTTAACATTTAATGTTAAAGTGTCAAGTATATTAACATCACTTAAAGAGAGTGATAAATTAGGGTAAACATTAAAATATACTGGGCCATGGGCCAAACTAGATTGAATAACTCCTATAAGAGATTGTTTCCAATTTAAATTTCCATCTCTTAGGCATGCAATAAAACTTTCCGGTAAACCTTCTAAAGTTAAAGGTTTAAATGCAATTTGCACTAATCCAATATGGATAAATTTATATAGATCTTTATATCTATTTATATCAGATGATGATAATAATTTAATCTCAGTTTCTTCATTATCTAAGGAAACCGATTCTTCAGTAGTTTTAACTACTTGTTTTAAACCTAATTTTTCAAAGGTTCCTAACTGATATACAGTTTTTAAATCAATCCTAGGGATTGTCCACTTATTAAGTTCATCTAGATTTTCAGGAATATCCATTTCCTGTTTATGAAGATTTTTAATCTTTCTTTTATCTTTTAATAAATTCATTTAATATTTAAAATGAATTCTCATGTTAAACTATGAATCACATATATCACATAATTACATGGCTCTGATACCAAATAAGGTCCGGTGGTAGTCATCCATGTAAAATCCCAGGTTATAAGGTAGAAATTTTACATAAAATCCAGATCCATCAGCATAATTATCAAAAGACAAAACCGAGATCAACGCCTTTAACACGCCTTCACAACAGCTTCAAACAGGCTAACCCTTATCTTTCTAATAATTATGGCCAGTTCTAGATCTTATAACCCAAACCGTGAGTTCTTACATTAGACTACTAACCAACCAGACAAAATAAGGATCTTCACAACATAATTATAATGATATATATGATAGCATAGTTTAACATGAAAGGATTTAGCCTTGCATGAGGCTAATCCTATAAAATATAAAATATATAAATTTATTAATAAAATAAGAAATAAGAAAAGAAAAGCTTACCAGGGATGAAGAGAAAACTTGAAAACTCTTGTATTAAAAATATGAAAACTTTACAATGTGAGAGGAGATGGAGAAGTAGAGAATTCTATCTATGAGGTCCTGCCTCGAGAGAAGGAGAATGCCTCCTTATATAGACAATTGGGGAAGGCGGACGTCAATTCCTATCTATTACAATTTACAAATGGATTTTAAATCCGTAATAGTACAATTTACAAATGGATTTAAAATCCGTAATAATGCTAAGCACTATTCCTGGGCCCCATTTAAAGGACAATAATGGTGTATAACAATAATGTAGTGGGCCGCACTATTTTAACTTTTGTTTGGTGGCATCTTCAATGTCTTGGACCATTTGGTCAATTGCTGTCTGAGACAACTCTTCTTCCATATCAGGATCTTGGGATTCCCCCGCTAAATAATCTTCATTTGAAGAGCCTGTCATGGATATATCCGCTTTTTCTTCTGCAGGAAGCAAATTTTTAACCAGCTCCTTTTTAACTTCTTCCAAATAAGATTTAATTAACTCATCTTTTGATATAACATCTCTTTGTAACTTTAACCGTGTAGTAATATGATAAAATGGGCTGAGAGATTTAATCTCTCCTTGTTCTTTTAGGCGTCTATAAGACTCATTATGACTTTGGATATCATCCAAAATATTTTTACCATATATGGTTTTAGTTTCTGGGTCTGTTTTAATCAATCGATCCCAGAATCTACTATAAGTAGTTCGTTTTAAACATGGAAGATGCTGAGGAGTATAACTCACTTCTGGAGACCATTTCCACACCCATGGTATGGAAAATTCAATAAAAAATATCATAGAGGCTATATCCTCAGAATATTGATCTATGCTGATATAATCAGCTAGTTTTGGGGATAAATTTACCCAATCAGCATATAATGCTTTAAATTTGTCAGGGAGTATTTTTCCAGATGTGCCATATATGGACCACCAGTGTATAAACTAGTTTGGTATTGAGGTCATTATAAACATTGCCACAAATTTTAATTAACCAAGTATGCTTTCGCATAGGGTTTTCATATAGGAATGCTTTATAAAATGCATCCATATAATCCCAATAATTATATCTTAAGGAATTTTTTGTATCAGGAATTATAAATTCCCTTTCTTTCAGAGGGGAAATACCCCATTCTTCAATGGATATAATCCGTTTAATAATAATTTTGCTAAAGTTATAAACTTTTGTATCAGTATTACCACCTGGGTAAAAATGCGTTATATCGCAGGAGCTAACTTTAAGTATTTGCTCATAAAATAACCTGTGTTTATACGAGGTGACGGCATATGCCGATGTATCCAGGTAGCGTTGCATCAATAACCATGGATCGTGTTTCCACTGTAAATCTTTATTCTCTAAAAGAAATATAATTTCTTTATGAGAATGAGTATAATATGAAGTTGTATTATCTTCATCAGATATAATCTGAGCATATGAACTAACTGTGGAGGTTTAACCTTCCTTTTTAGCAAGATATTGCTTTTTAAATTCCTCATATAAGAGGGCTTCATCATCTTTAAGATTAGCAATATTTTCAGCTATAAGCTGCTTATTGCCTCGTTGTATAACAACATTCTTTCCTTTGGCTTGAGAGGTATTACCTCTGCCACGACCGCGGAAATTATTTCCCCTGCCCTGCATGCTGCAAAAATTCACGTGTTAAAAAATCAGGAAGATTATTTTCTTCACCTTTTTTATAAACAATATCAAAATCAAAAGGGGCTAAATGAGCTTGCCACCTCGCAAACATCTGCTTAGAGACGTCATGTTTAAAATCTTTTTGAAACATAAATTTAGCTGCTTGGCAGTCTGTTTTAACAATAAATCGTCGATTATATAAATCATCTTGAAATTTTAAAATACATTTGACAATAGCTAAAATTTCTTTAGCTACAGTTGCATAATTTCTTTGACTTTCAGTCCATTTGCCAGAATGATACCTGACTAAATGTGCTTTGTTATTAACAGGACAAATTTGAGTTAAAATACCTCCATATCCTATATAAGAGGCATCTGTTTCTATAATTTTTTGCCAAGTAGGATTAGCTAATATGAGACATGGCAAAGTTTTAATCTTTTCTTTAATCCTTTTGACTGTCTCAGTATGTTGAGAAGTCCAAGGCTTAGTCTATCATATAAAATAGCTGTATCTGAAGCTAAATTTTTATAATAAGGGAGAATATAATTCAAACTTCCTAAAAATCTCTGTAATTGAGTTTTATCCAGAATTTCATCTGGAAATTTAGAAGCAAAATCTATACTTCTATTAATAGGAATTATTTTTCCTTTTTCAATATTATGACCTAAGAATCTAATATTGGTCTGGAATAAAACCATTTTAGGTTTAGATATAACTAAGCCATTTTGTATAACTAATTTTTTAAATATATCTAAGTGTTCAAAATGTTGTTGAACATTCTTAGAAAATACTAATTTATCATCAATATAGACTAATATAAAGTCACTATAAGGAATGAATATATCATTCATAATCTTCTGAAATTCAGAAGGGGCATTTTTCAGTCCAAAAGGCATCACTTTCCATTCAAAGTGGCCAATAGGAACATTAAAGGCTGTTTTATATTGGTCAGCTTCAGCTATCTGAATCTACCAATATCCTGATTTTAAATCAAACTTAGAAAATATGTATTATTTCTTAGGAACTTATGGTTAGTTAAATCAAGGAAGATTGTTCTATTTAGTCCCCAAATAATTTAAGTTTCATCATTTTTGTATTTAAATTTTAATTTGAGCTTTTTTATTCTTAAATATTTTATATTATTTTTTTATCCTTTTAGACAAAATTTACCACTGTAAAAAATTTCAAACTTTTTGCACTATCAAATTAGGGATAATTTTGAAATTTTCACAATGATAATATTAGGAAAAAAAGGGTTAATTACAAATTACCCACTTGAAGTGGGGGGCTAAATGCACTTTACCCCCAAACTCAATAAATAAGAAGTTTACCCCCAAAACTAATCAATTTATTTAAAATGCTTAAAATACTCTTAATGCAAGTTACGGTTTATTGCAAATAACCCCTAAAGTTGAATATAAAATCATGTTAATCCAAAGCCTAATTGATATTTATATTTTATTACAAAATACTTCTTTATATTTTGTAAAAATAGTGTATATGCTTTAAAGATTTAGTATTTAACTTTAAACAACTTTATTATTTAAGGAAAAATAGCATGTAATTTTACATTTAATTCAATGAAAAATATAAATATTCGGTTATAAATAGCATATAATATTGTCAACTTCAAAACTTTATTTAGAATTTATTAAAAAATTTAAATTGTTAGGATTTCTTTAACAATGATTAAATAAAAACTTTAAGTAAAATACTAAAATAATAGATGGAAATATATTTTCTTTTTGTACAATAAATGCTATTAATTTATTGTAATAATGAGTGACAATTATTACAGTTTATTTATTTTTATGAAATAAAAATTTATCTTTAGTCAAATATAAATAATATAGACTAAAAATATATTATTATAAAATATTTCCATGAAATTTGTAACGATATCTTTGTAGTATATATATACTTTCTAGATTGATTTTTTAACTTTAAAAAAAATTGATTATTTTTTAAAAAATAGTATGCATATTTTAAATTTAATTCAATGAAAAAATCAATATTCGTTTATAAATAGAATATTTTTCAACTTCAAATCTTTATCTCGAAATTTGTAATAAAAAATGTAACATGTTAGGATTTGTAGTAATTTCTTATAAAAAGAATTAAATAATAGCTTTAAAAGCAAAGTAAATAATAGATGAAATCCTATTTTTTCTCTTTAAAGAAAATACTATTAATTTTTAGTAGTTACTACAATAAATTAATGAAAAATCCTAACAGTTTAATTATTTCTAAAATAAAATATATTTTTTTTAGTTAACTGATCAATCTTTTAATAAAAGAGACTAAAAAAAGTTTATAGGAGTATTTTGAAATAAATTATAACTATAAGTTAGAACATGGACTAACATATTTTTATATTAAATTTTAGAGATTATTTTGCAATAAATCATAACTTACATGAAAAGTATTTTAATTAAATTGATTGACATTAGGGAATAAATTGTTTATTTATTAAGTTTGAAAGTAAAGTACATTTAGCCTCACTCTGGCCGGGTACTTTGCACTTAACCCACAAAATACTCCCAGACCAAGTTCATCATCTCGATGAAAAGGTTTCAATAGTAGACCTTTCTTCACATTCCTGAACCAAGAACTGGCTTAGAACCACATGCCAAAACTTGCAGCACCCCATTGAGTGAAATAGGGTATTGTGAACCAAGAAGGTAGTGGTGGTGCTGCTAGGGGAAGGGGAGGGTAGGGCCGGGTGCAAAAGAATCCAACTTTTAGAAACAGTTCACAAAAAGTTCGATTAAAGCTTCACTTTAATTTTGGTATTGACTGAATACGAACCAAGTTCGAACTTAAAAAAGTTGGCTTGAAGTTGGTTAGGATCTCGGCTCGAATGCTCTGTTCGTGAGCTCGAACTCGAATTGGAGAATAAATATAGTCATAGTTATAGTAGATATGCAGGATTACTAAATAAAATATATAAAAGCTTCACTCTATTTCATTATCTATATTAGAAGATTTATATAACTGAGTATCATTAGATATTAATTCATAAATATTGAAACTAAAAAGTGATGTTCAAATATTATAATTAGTTTTTTAGTAACTTATTAATAATTAAAATATTTAGTATATAGATGATTATATGACACACACAAACGAAACGAACAATATGTTATGTGTAAAGGAAATAATACCACCCAAGATCGTCTAGTATATCGAATATACTTTTTAGTACACTTCTTTCAGTAGTAACTCCCTTAGGGCTTAGGGTACTGTATTTTAGAGTTTAGAATTTATCTTTTATTATATATGATTTATATTAATAAAAATAATATAAGAGGAGTGTAGTAGATGATTCCGACAGTAAATAATATTTCTACTAACTAAGATATATTATCTATGCACTTATGTGATTTTTTTGAAATAACAATATAAAAACTCCACATTTTAATATTGATTAATTATTTATCTAATTAAATGAAACTACAATAAAGAGAAAGAAAAATAAAAATTTTAAAATTTAAGTTTTTCACAATATCAAATTAAATTTGAGCTCAATCTCAAAAAATTCAAATTTTATTTGAGGTTTTTGGGGTCAAGGGCAAACTCTTGAGTTCAAGTTCAAAAAGTTTTTTATTTGAAAGAGCTCGATCTGAGCTTAAGCCTTGATAAATTTCAGACGAGCTCGAACTCGATAAACTAAAACTCGGCTTGACTCCATTCCTTTGCAACCCTATAAGGCGGAAGAGAGGAAGTAGGGTTAGATTAATGGATTTTGACTTTTTTTTTTCTTAATATATCATCGTAAATTCTAAAATTATTTTTAAAAATTTTTACAGGGATAAATTTGTCTAAAAAAACAAATAAAATGAATGTAAATTATTTACATATAAAAATATTCAAACTAAAGTTGAAAGACCTAAATTATTTGAAGATTAAATAGGACCATCTTCCTTAAATTAACCTCTAAACTAGAGTTTTCCATTGATTTTTCTCAAATAATATATGACTAAAAACATTAGCCTCCTTCCTATACTTTCGACGCCATCAATTAGTATAAGAGACCAAACCGAATCGTAACCCCAATATTGAACTACAATTTTAAACATTTTATAAATTTAAAAAAAAAAATACTCGCTAAATAACGATATGGGAGATGATATTAACAAAATGTTTCCACGGTCTCTTCCCTGTAAATTATATTAAATTATACAAATATACAACTAAAGACTAAAGCATCATATAGCGAAGTCATGGCAAACAAGAAAGAATGGAAATTTATAGACCCTTTTCTCCTCAAAAACTTAAAAAGAGAAACTTGATTGAGACTGAGCATTCATGTTTCAACAGCAATATCTGCACTTTTCTGCTCCGCCACTGCTGGAGATGGCTTTTTCGCATCTTCAGAAATGCTGATATCTGTGCTCATCTGATCTGTTAGTGCATCAGGAAATTCGTTTGTCACCTCAACAACAGATATATCAGCAATGTGCTCTACCATTGTGGGTATTTTAGTAACTTCTTCCACAACAGAGATATCTGCACCTGCAACTGTCTGGTCCTTTGCCCGAGAAGCATTAGATGTCTGTTTTACCTGTTTGGGACGCTCCTTGGTTTTGCTAGCTTCACTACTGTGCCTCCTACTTAGCGTACTCTTACTTTTCGTAGCAGTTGGAGTAGAACTGCCTTCTTTGCTAACTCCAGCAATCGAACTACGTCGACCTGTCATGTCCTTGCTTTTCGGAGTACTAGGTGCACTACTTCCTTCTTTGTAAACTCCAACGCTATGGCGTTTTGCCCGGTCACAAACTCCCTTATCCTCTTGTGTTGACTTTGTTGCATCACTGCAGCTCTTTCTCCGAGTTAGATTTGGTGATTTGGCACGCGTTACTGGCAGCTGGACTTGAATCAAGAGTCAGTTAATTATGTACAGTTTAAAAGAGGATGCAACTAGTAAAGCGCATAAACATTATTTGCTCTATCATAATCTTCAATTTTCACAATTAGTCAGCACAGCTAGGATAGCATATGCAGCACAGAAGTATGATCTCTAAACATCTAACTAGGATATCCACAGTAAAACAATAACCAGAAGTGGCAGGCTATTCTTCTATGAGCGAAAGGTCACCAATGATGGTTCCCAAAACTAACAATTCAACTTGAACAGTATTCTGTGCAATCCTAGAGAAAAAAAAAAATGGACTTCTTTTGTAAAATAAGAATAATGACAAGGAAGTGACCCAGCCAAAAAAATAAATAATAAATAAAAAAAGAATGACAAGGTAATGGTAGGCCATGATAATTCCCTTAAAGCAAAAGAGTACCCTCCCCCCAACCCTCCAGCCCTGTCGCGATTATTTCAAGTCGTTGGAATTAGTACCCAGGGTTTGGAATTAATAGTTCGAATCATAAATTGTGTTCCATATTTTATACTAGTTAGCTGACAAATGGTAGAAAACAGAAGATTATGGTAGAAATGCTTATTAAAGTCGCCAATGTTTTCCTTCAAACAGCAAACAGTAATATCAATGCATAAAGAGCTTGAATTTGGAAATTGCAACGTGATAAGCATTTTGAATGGCTAAAAGAAAGGAATGCCTAGAAAAAAAAAATGATATAATAATTGAATACCTTTTTAAGTTCAACTTTTGGAGGGGGCCCTTCACGGTAAAAGCTAGGAACTGGGTTTGCTTTAACCACCATGCTCTTTCTCAGCTGCTTTATAGCTGCTGCTTCTTCTTCCTAGAATTGGGAGAGAACAGGTCAAATATAATTCAGATTCAGAGCGCAAAACTGATTATAAGCATAAAGAAGATAAATGTTGGTAGACCTTGGTTCTGGCTGCATATTCAAGTTTCTCTTTCTCCAAAGCTTTGTGCTTTTCATCTAATTTGGTGTAATACTGAAACAGATACAGAGACCATAAGGAGAAAGTACAATCATAAGAGTAGTGAAAAACAAAAAGAACAAGAAAATATGCTGTCTCAGCTATTAACAATAAAGGAGATATCTTTTTGGGGGGGTGGGTTTGGGGGGCACATGTGGTACCTCCTTGCGTCTCTCAGCACGTTCACTGCATACAAATGATGGAGCTACCGGAACTGTAACTCTAGATCTTATTGTCCGTATAGATGTTGCAGCACTATTCATGTTAAAGACAACAAACCACCAAAAATTAAAAAAAAATGAAAATCCAGATTGGATGTCTACAGTCCATGTTAAGAGAATGTTTAATTTCCCATGCCTAAACCTATACTTAAATTAATGCTTCTTTTTTGTGTGTCTACTTATCTATAAATGGATAGATACGTATCTATGTATGCACACATACATGTACATGCTATATGAATATATTAACAATTTACAGGAAGATAAAGAGCTTATTCAGAAAAAGGATACGAGGAGGCCAAAGACAAATTATCTTCTTCATCCTGTTGCCCAGTCCTCCTTGATAGTAGAGGTGACATTGGCTGCAAGAATACCAGAAATCTCAACATCAGATGACTTACAGATAGCATCCATAACTTGCATTCAGTAAAAATGAACTTTACTGCAGACAATTTGCCTATTCTGCTGCCCACTGTGGCCAACATCTTAATCCTAAATCCACAACCTAAGATTTGAGTACCATTGCTGACAAGAAATAGGAAAGGATCCAATTGGAGAGACTTCTTTAAGGATGAAATATGTATTGAAATAGATGAAGGCATGTGTCCTAGAAATTGGTCTTCAAACAGAAATAAAACTCAAATAGGTGGAAGCACTAAATACCTGAGATATCCTTGCAGTTATGGGGGAATCAAAATCATTAGATTTCAAAGTAACAGTAACTGATTCAGTCCCATTAACAACATTTACACCTGAATTCTGCTTCTCAGGTGAAAGATTAGGTGTAGTTGGAACACGCGGACTTGTTTGCAAAGTCTCTGTAGCTGTCGATCCAGAAGCATGCTTAATTGGGGAGGTTAGTTTCTTCTCACTTGACTTCAGAGTCTCTACTTTCTGTGCTTTGGCATCAGACAAACCAGGCTCATAGTTAGTGCTCTTAACAGCAAGCACATCTTGTTTCTCATGACCATCTTCAAAAGCAGCTGTTTTTGCATCATGGCCATCTGCCTCAGAGCCATTTGTTTCAATTCTTTCAACCGTAAGCTTTGGAGCAACATGAACCTTCGCTTGGTTAATACCATTTGATTTTACAACATTATTGGGCTTCTTGTCAATGCGCAATCCAGCAACATCCCTCCCCATTTGCTGCATGCAACCAAATTTAAAGGATAAATGTTATGTTCAATCATTGGTTTATTATGTTCTGAACTGATGCACCTAAATGCAATACTGGCTAAACAAATCGAACTTGCCACAAATATTAAGATGGTCTAGAACTTCCAAACCGTTAAGCAATGAGTCCGGCATCCAAGAAGGTGAAAAGACTTAAGTGGATACCTGATTAAATTTCCTTAATATATATTTCATAGAACTTGCAATTTAAATGAAGCTAATAACCATTTAGATACAGACAACAAAAGTGGTACAGTCAATCCAGATTACCATGATCAATAAATTAATGGCAACACGCTGCAGAACAAGAGATATACAGCTCAAAAATCCCACAATAATAAGAAAATCTGAAAAATCCTATAAACCATATTACTAGAAGAGCCGAACAAACAACAAAATAACATCAAGAACTAAACTTTAACTAGGCTATGCATACAACACACAGAGGGAGAGAACTTTTTGGTTTCTGATGCTAACCTGCTTCTTAATAGTGTTTTGTGACAACTAAATTGTTCTTCTAATCATCTATATACAAATGGAGTATAAACATTTTTATCTACAACAAAATAAACTATTACAAACATTTAAGAAAGCCTCTTTTTAGATGTATTTTTATCATGCCATAGTTTACTTTTTCTATATGAAACCCTAATTAGCAAGAAGGAAAAAAAGAGGTAAGAACCTAGAACACCTAGATTCAGAATGAAAATTACAACTTATCATATCCTTTTTGTGACGGTATCCAATTACTTAATAAATCCATACCCACAATTAAGGTTAATTGATCATTTCGAATAAGACTTTGGCAGAAAAGAACAGGATCGTTTTCAAAGTAATTATACAGAAATTCCAATCATACATGCAATTACGGAATGCACAGGGCAAGAATGAAGATCAGTTGCAAACAAAGATGGATACTTTCATAAAGCATTACTTGACAACTTCAAAATCTAACATAAAACAGAAACATCCAACACAGGCGAAGGCCAGCAGCAAATCTAGTTCTTGACAGTCACAACAAATATTTAAAAGAAAAAACCAAAATGCCTAATAAATGCTGAAAATATATCTCAACAACTTCTTTAGAATAAAATCATCCTACATCCATTACATTCCAAAAACTTACAAACGCCAAAGTGATAAAGAGCTCCAGAAACAAATTTTTGCTTTCTAACCCACATTCACAAACTCTGATTTCAATTTAAAATCCTACAAGAACCACAATCAATCTTAAAAGAAAATACGAAACCCAGCTGCAAATCCAGGAGAAAAGATAAGTTGAGCTGCAAACCCAAAAAACGGAGAGAGATTTCTCAGAATAAGAACATTAACATGCAGATCGAGACCACAAATTTCACATTTGCAAGAACCTCAAAATTTAACAAGAAAACACAAAAACCCAGAAAATGGAACAATTCTCACCAAAATTTTCCTACTTCTGGGCTATTTCAGCCACCTGATCTGACAAGATCCTCCAAAAACACACCACAACCAACGTGACCTCAACTCTCTCTCTCTCTCTCTCTCTCTCTCTCTCTCTCTCTTATTCCTTGTCTCTCTCTTCCTCACTCTCTTTCTCTCTCCATACAAAATCAAAACAACAGAAACTAAACGGATGTTTTCTGTTTTATTTTTCGCTTTTCTTTTCTATTTACAGTTTTTATTGTTTTTTCAAAATAAATTTGTTTTTTTCTTCGGTTAGTCTCGAATCTCGAAACCGTTAATGTCGGGTAATTGTTTATGTACATAATAAAAAAGGCTCTCGCTCTTGTGTGACAGAATTTTTCTTTTTCTTTTCTAAAATTTTTCATATTCCGTCCGCTACGTTTCAGCAGTAACGGCGTTAGTTTTGTTGTCAGTTCGGGAAGTGCAAATTGGTCAAACAGATGTTGGGAAATTAATTGGTAAAAGGTTATTGAAATTATTTGTATTTTGTTTTTTAGAAATAGGCAAAATTGGCAAATTATATTATAGATTCGGGACGTAATTCATTATTAAAATTATGTAGTTTTAATTTTAAGTGTAATAAAAAAAATAAAAATCTTGATAAAAAAATAAAAATTGAAAAAACGATGAGTAACAAAAGAGTAGAAAGAAGAATACGCTTGACATTACCTAAAAAAAGGAAGAATTCGTTTGACATTCGATAGAAACAAACAGCAGAAAGAAAGCAAAATTCCTGTACAAATGGCGAGAAATATACTTACTAAATGAATCATGAGCAGGGACGGACCTACACCCAGGCTAGGGTGGGCTGGAGCCCATTCGGGATTTTATTTTTAAAAAAAATTTTATATTTTTTGCATTTAAGCCCCTTCAAAATTTTTTTTTTTCAATTTAGCCCCCTCAAAATTTTTTTTCCATTTTATAGACGAAATTCTGGCAAAATTTTTTTTCCTCCAGCCCCCCCAATCATATTGTTTTGGTTCCGTCCCTGATCATGAGAGTGTCTGGAATGGTCAATCTTCATACTAATGTAATTGAATTCATGAAACCAACGATGGGCATTCTTCTTTAGAAAGCTTTGAAGATTAGAAATGAGCTAAAACAAAATCTTCATCACAACAATAATAATTTAGCAGTAAAAACGATTTTTGTGTTATGTTTACCTTAACAACGATATTTTCTTATATAAAATCTTCAAAATTATCTATTTTTAACTTCAAAATTTTTTTAAATTTTCAAAATTTTATAAGAAAGAAAGAGTTGAGAATAAAATGAAATTTTATTATGAAAATTTCGTAGTTTTGTCGTGAAATTTATCAAACCCATTTTGATAAAAAAAAAAACATTAGCAACTTGAATATCTGAGGAAAATTCAAGAAATAGCATTGAGTATGAAGAGTGGAGAGGTCTGAAGCAATTTGGAACTAGATATTAGTATTTTAAGATATTCAAATAGAATTTCTTTATTTTTTTATATATAAAGAAGTTCATATATTTCATAACCAATGGTGATTAAAATATAAAATATACAAAATGGATGACTGTAAGTAGGTTACTTACTTTTATAATTTGGAGTGCATACTTTTACAACTGTGTATGCCTATTTTTATAACTATGTATGCCTAAAATGTATAACATGCATGATGAGTTACTTTTTTTGCAGTGGTGCCCTTTTTTATAACTATGGATGTTTATTTTTATAACTAGGGGTGCTTATTGTTTATAACCAAAGGTGATTATAATATAAAACATGTAAAATGAGTGGCTTTAAGTAGGTGTGCGTACTTTTATAACTTGTAGTGCCTACTTTATTACTATGTGTGTCTATTTTTATAATTGTGTGTGCCTACGATGTATAACATGTATGATGTGTTGCTTTTTGTAGTTGTACCTTTTTTTATAACTATGGATGCCTATTTTTACAACTATAGGTGGCTATTTTTCATAACTAATAGTGATTATATTATAAAACATGCAAAATGGATGATTGTAAGTAGGTGTGCCTACTTTTCTAACTTGGAGTGCCTACTTTTATAATTTTGTGTGCCTATTTTTATAATTGTGTATCTAAAGTGTATAACATGCATGATAAGTCACTTTTGTAGTGGTGCCTTTTTTTATAACTATGGATGCCTATTCTTATAACTAGGGGTGCTTATTTTTCATAACCAAAGGTGATTATAATATAAAACATGCAAAATGATTGACTTTACGTAGGTGTGCGTACTTTTATAACTTGGAATGCCTACTTTTATAGTTGGTGTGCCTATTTGTATAGTTGTGTGTACCTACAATGTATAACATGCACGATAAGTTATTTTTTGTAGTTGTGTCTTTTTTTATAGTTATTGATACCTATTTTACAACTATAAGTAGGTGTGCCTACTTTTATATCTTAGAGTATCTACTTATACAACTATGTGTACCTATTTTTATAACTGTGTGTGCCTAAAATGTATAACATGGATGCAATAGTGCCTTTTTTTATAACTATAGATGCCTATTTTTTTTATAACCAATGATGATTTTTCATAACAAAGGTGATTATAATATAATACATGTAAAATAAGTGACTTTAAGTAGGTGTGCCTACAATTATAATTTAGAGTGCCTACTTTGATAATTGTGTGTACCTATTTTTATAATTTTGTGCGCCTACAATGTATAACATGCACTAGGGGTTATTTTTTGTAGTGGTGCCTTTTTTTTTTAATAACTATGAATGCCTATTTTTACCACTATAGGTGCCTATTTTTCATAATTAAGGATAATTATAATATAAAACATGCAAAATGCATGACTATAAGTAGGTGTGCCTATTTTTATAACTATGTATCTATTTTTAACTGTGTGTGCTTACAATATATAACATGCACGGTGGGTTTCCTTTTTTATTTTTATTTTTTTATAGTGATGCCTTTTTTTATAAATATGAATGCCTATTTTTATTACTATAGATAACTATTTTCACCTAAAAACAAATTCTTTAAATTAAATCCCAAAAAAAATGGAAAAATTGGTTGATAAGTGAGTTAGTCAAACAATTGAGTCTCTTGACATTTTCAGTCTAATCCACCATCATCATCAAAGATCAAGTCAAACCAACTATCTCTCCTCCTTTACGAGCTGTGGTAAATTCTTGGGAGGCCGCACTCCCACAGGTCATGCATGTATAGAACTGTAAATGGAATGAGTCTTACCCGTATTTATATAAGTTTATACCCATTTATAATTAATGATGTTCAAATTTTATACTTGTGTATCCAGACCTGTATTCGTATTCAAATAAACTCTATTAAATGTGTTTGTACAGGGTACGATGATACTTAGACTCGTATACTCGTTATAATAAAATATTAATATATATTTATATATATTATATTATTTTATTTTTTTATTAATACATAATTTATATATTTATGATATTGAGTGGTTTATTTTTTTAGTTTAGAGAAGAGGAGAAATTTTCTTCATAGTTTAGAGAAGAAAAATTTTATTCAAGATTTCTTAGGGTCTCATAGTTTGGAGAAGAGAAATTTTCTTAGGGCCTCATAATTTAGAGAAGAGAAATTTTCTTCAAGATTTCTTCTTTTTCGAGACATTAGTACTACTATTTTCTCTATTGGATGTTTCTTGTAGATTTGTTTCTCTTCTTCAAAATTTTATACCAATGGTTGTTTGTCCAAAAGATGAATAATAGATGCATAATTTTTTAAGGTTAAATTTTTAAAAAAATTTTTATATATATTTTTGTTTAACAAGAAAAAAAATAGAAAAATGTCATACAAATACGGGTATATCCAAACCCCATCCTAAACCCTAGAAGATCAGGTCCGAATCTATAAATTTTATACCCACAAAGTCTAGTTTAGATTTGAGAGTACTCACATGGTTTAGAGTCTGTTTATACCCGTATGCATATAATGTATGCATATAATGCCTATCTTATGGTTGGTTTTGTTGTATTACTTTTGATACTTTTCTAAAGGTCAGTGCATTAAATATTTTCCAGTATTATCATTTGGCATGATGTTCTCATCTCATCATGTTTTGTTCATTTTTTACTTCATTCTGAATCTTTATGCCACATACATAAATGATATAAATGTTGGTGGACATGTAACTTGCTTAATGATTGGGTTATACTGTTTGAACATGGATTTCGGGTTTATCCATCTTAGAGGCCTCAAGTTATTTGTTTCTTGTTGATGTAGAGTGAAATCGTAGAGTTGTAATTTTTAATAGGTATCATAATTTGTCTATCTTCTAGTTGAACATATTCCTATAAAAAACGTAACATTTCCTTGTTGAAGGAAGAAATCTTTGGTTCAGAAACTCGATAATTCTGTGATACTCAAAATATTCTAGGGTATGTATCAGAGCAGCAACTGCTTGTTGGCAGTGTTGAGGATATGAAAAGAAAACTTCCGGCCCTAAGAATGTGATGTAGAGGTAGAAAGGGAGAGGGATGTGGAAGAAGTAGTAATAATCAAGGAGAATAAAAAAGTACTTAAGAGTGGGTTGAGGTATAGAGTTTTAAATTATAAAACTTAATTAAAATTACATAATTTTACTAATTAGTTACATCTAAATTGGTGTACCCAAATTATGATATAACAATTCGGGGAAATTGGTGAGAAATCTAATTTTTTTTAGTAAATAAAGTACACAATTTTCAGGATGCGAAGAGCTAGACTAGCACTCTTGACATCCTCAAAAATTACATATGATGGGTTCACGAGTACCCATCCTTTATCCTCTAAAAATAGAGTTTCTATTACATGGCATCCTTCTGTTTTGTTAGAAATCCATCCGAGTTGGCCCTAAAAAAATCCACAAGGTGAGGTGGCTCCATTAGCGCTTTTCTTTCTTCATTGATATATTTAAAATTTTTAGCTAGCTTGTCTATTGTTCTGTTTGTCTCTCGGTATGTATATGTTAAGGTCCAGCCAATGGCCTGCGATAAGAACTCTTATAAGATAAGAACTTTGTATACAGTAAAATTTAAGTTAAAAAATTGAAGATAAAATAAATAGTAAATAATATATTTTGATTTATGATATGATAGTAGTTACAAAATTTTTAGAAAATTCTTAGTCTTTAAATGAAGATCCGATTCTTCTTATCGACAAGGTGTTGACTTCAGAACTCGGAAGCCTCTTCTCAAATCGAACAGACTTCGATAATGAATGATGGATCGCAGAGCCGCTGGACCTTTCTTCAATCTTTGGGATGAAGAGGGCGAGGAACACTGCAAGGAAATACTTGAACTTTGAGAAAGACCTTTTGACGAGAGTTTTTCACTTGCCTTCGGCTTGAGTGTCTTTTGAATCATATCTTGCAACATTGGGAAGACCTTTATTTATAGGTGGGAGATAGGACATTGAGTTGTTTGGCTACTAAACTACCCATCATCGATGTTGGGTCGACCCATCTCTTTATTTGACGAAGCCCATTGGATTGGGTCCGCCAAACTCTTTATTTAATGAGGACTATTGTATCTAACCCACAATTTTAATAGACTTAATATAAAGTGACTTTGAATTCAATTTAATTAGTGTTCAAATGCATTGGCTTTATATTTATTGTACTTTATCTAGAATGGCTTGGACATTATTTGAATAATTCTAAATCCGACCCAATTTAAATGGCGCAACTCAGGTGGTCCAATTTTCATGGCTCAAAAAACTTCTATTATTAATTTAATTTAAATAACCAAGACTAAATAAATATCTATTTTATTTAACTTTTGATTAAATAAATAAATTAAAAATTTTATTGTATACAAAATCATATGTAAGTATTTATGTCAATCAAAGTTCTGTTGTTGTAGTAGAAAACTGGAACTTAGGAGTCAGTATTTAACTACACCTTTGCCAGATTATATGAACTATTAATTGTAAATCAGTTCTCATTGCTAATAGTTCAGCTGGGAGGTTTGTAGAGTGTGAGATCTTAACCTTGAAGCCCAATAACTAATGAGTTTTTTGCTATAATTGATCCTTTTTTAAAAAAAAAAAAAAAACTAAAGTGGCCATTTTTTTAATTCTGGAACGGGCCATAACGAACAAAAATTATGCATTATTCTTCATGATAACGCACGTTGACTGTGCGTTATCAGTAATCATAAGTTAAATCTCCCAATTAATCTTCATTAAAGGTGTGCTGCTATGTGGCATGGGGGTGGTTGAGCTGGATGATAACGAACAGTTATTGTACGTTATCATGGTCAATAATGCACGACCATTGTGCATTTTTATGAGGGATAACGCACAACCGGTATGTGTTATCGATATGTCAAAATTGATTTACCTCAGCCGCCCTCATCTTCTTCTCTTTTTCCTTTTTCTCCATTCATTACCACCACTGCATTTTTTTCTCCCTCTTCGCTGCTCCCACCGCCTCCTCCTTCTCTTCTCCTCCTTCCTTCCCTCATCTTCTTCTCTTTTTCTTCTTACTCCTTTTTTTTTTCCTTTCTTCCTTTGTTCCTCCCACTGTTGCCGCTGCCGTTCTCCGCTGCTGTCTTCCCGCCATTGCAACTTACCAAGTACCTCCTTGGGTTTCTCCTCCTTCTCTTGCTTCGGTAAATTTCTTATTGTCTATAATTATTTTAAATTTTTTGTATACTATGTGTTAATTTCTATTTTTGTTTATATGAAACTTGTTGTTTGTTATGGTTTGTGAATAATTTTTATGAATTTTATTTGGATAATTGATCAAAAGTTTATTTTTCTAGTTAATATTTTTATGATTATGTTAGAGTTGCCATTGGTAAATTTATGCATATTTGATTATGCTATTAATCTAGTTGCTTCTATTGGAAATATGATTTGTTGAAATGGGTGATTTGATATAGGTTATATAATTTATTATTGTTTTTGTCATAAACCGCATTGTTTATTTTTTGTAAAATATTGTTAGCATGTTTATATTGTTCCATTAGTTTCATATAATCGTGTATTGTTAGCATTTATATAATTTTATATTATTAGCATTTAAATTTATGAAGACATTTATTTAAAAAAAGAAAAGAAAAACATAGACTAAACCATAAACAGTAAAACCCTAATATTGAATTCCTAAATCGTAAAACCCTAAACTATAAAATATAGTATTTATATGATTAAAATCTTAAAACCTTAAAATATAAAATATAGAATTTACATAATTAAAACTCTAAAACCCTAATATTAAAATTCTAAACCCTAAACTATTAAATACAACATTTATATGATTAAAACTCTAATATCATAATACTAAAATCCTAAACCATAAACATAAACACTAAACTTGATATATTAAACACTAAACCCAAAATTCTAAACTTTTTTAGACTAAACCCTAAAACCCCAAACTAGGAACATTAGAAATTGTGTAATAATAATTTACATTAAATATTGTACTTGAAATTCTAAACCCGTGAAGATCTAAACTTTGAAATTGTATAACCTTACGTAAAACCCTAACATTGAAACCCTAAATCATAAACCTTAGAAAGTGTGTAATAATATTTCACTATAACACTGGAATTCTAAAAGCCCTAAAACCCTAAACTATGAAACCGTAAACCCTAAAATAATTGAAACATAAACAATAAACCTTAGAAAGTTTAAAATTATACTTTATTCAAAATTTTTTACTTTAAATTCTAAACCTGTAAACATTTAAATTTAGATATGTACTATCACCGAAAATCCTAAAACTCTCAAATCGTAACATTGAAACCCTAAAAAACCCTAAACCATACACGACTAGGGTATGCAATAATACTTTACTATAAATACCCTAATTTTAATTCTAAACCCTTATTGACAAATTTAGAAAGTGTATAACCCCAAGCTGTAAATGATGTAGATGGAAGAAGTCCTAGCACACGTGCATCCGGTTCCCATAGTCCCTGATGCATTGACGAGCCAGAATAAGCATAGGTCTGGGTTGATATGAGTGGGGATCATGAGACGTCTATTACTGATTTTCAGTGTAGATGTTTCGGAGAAATCTATTTCAAGCCCATAGTAGAGCTCTTCGTAGTTTGATTGATATTGTTGAGAGGACAGGGTTAGGGAGAGTTTTTAGATGTGGTTACATAGGTGTCTACCACGCTCTTATTACTGCTTTAGTTGAGCGTTGGAGGCCTGAGACCCACACATTCCACCTGACTTGTAGTAATGTGACTGTAACTCTACAATATGTGCACGTCTTATGGAATTTACAGATAGAGGGGTTGCCTATTACAGGTTCTAGTTGGAGTGTATACCCAAAGAGGTATTGGATTGAGGTAATCGAGAGACTCATTGGGGTGCGATTGTCCCTTACTCACTTTTTCAGATACAAGGTTAAGAAGGAACCTCTAGAGGCCTGGATCTTTCGAGAGTTTGCTGGATCAGAGAGCGATGATGACCTGATCTTGCGTGCCCGTGGATTTTTTTTCTTACTTCTTAGAGGTCATATGCTCCCTGATTTCTCGGGCAGCTTGATTCACGTTCGCTACATCAGTTTGTTGGAGGATTTTGATGCCATAGGCACTTACAGCTGGGTAATTGTGTGTTGGGATTTTTATATAGGCATCTCTGCAGGACAGCTTTAGGGGTGCATGACAGATACGGGAAGCCCTAGGCCTACTTCAGATTTGGGCTTGGTCACGTATTCCTGTATTTCAGGCTCAGCTAGTCCGGCATGTTCAACCAGACCCTCTTACTCCACTAGGTGCTATGTGGTGCACATCATTTGACTGTAGCTAGCTGTCGACGCACGTCCTACTTACGTATAGAGATCAATTAGATTTTATGCCATCCGATTAGGTTTGCTTTAAAATGTTTTGGTTTAGGTACTTATTAAATTTTTTAAATGATTGTTATTTAAATATTTTAATTTGCTGAACAGTTTGTATGGCTGCCCTATCATGACCGCCACAAATGGATTTTATCTTCTACATAAAATCAAGCTTTGCGGTAACCTCCATTCGCAGTTCACATATTTTGTTTATGCCACATTCGAGAAAATTTCAACAAGACTTTCAAGAACACCGAATTAAAAAGCTTAATGTGACAGGCCGAAACGGAATCTAAGCAGTGGAAAATGACCGTATTATGCGTGAGATCCAAAAAAGAAATGTTGATGCTTACATTTATTTGACAAAGATAGACCTGGACAAATAGACACTGTTGCATGATGGTGGACACAGACACGGAATGATGATAACTAACATTTCGGAAGCACTTAACAGTGTGTTGAAAAAAGATAGGGTCTTACCTTTAAAAGCCCTATTTGAATTAATATTCAACAAACTTGTTTGGTACATCAACCAACACTGTGAAGAGGCCCAAAACTGTGTGCATCCAATTTCAACCAGAGTTTTTGACAAGTTCCTGCGGATTGAATTAAAATCAAGAGACCACAAAGTTACAACTTACAATCCGTGAGAGGGCATTTACATGGTCAAATCTCCGGTCTGCGTTGATGGTACCGGCAATAATGTTTATACTTTAAGAATGAATAATAAATCATGCAGTTACGGTAAATGGCAAGTATATACATTGCCTTGTTCTCATGCTCTTGCAGTAAGTAGAGAAAATGGTACGAGATCAGATACATATGTGCCAGATATATATTTGCGAGAAACATACAGAAGAACATACCAATCGAATTTTTATCTGGTCGGGCATGAGGACTTTTGGAGAGATGCTCCTTATAATTTAACATTTCATCTTCCGAACATGAACAATGAACGGGGTAGAAAGCAAGGCACAAGATTTCGGGGGAAATGGATTATCAAAATCTAGATTCTCCCCCAAGATGTAGCAGATGTCGCATTGACATAATAGAAAAAATTGTAATAACCCCGATTCAATCAATGTATAAGTTTATTTTCTTGAAAGTATTGTAATATTTTAGGTTTTCTTTTAATGAAATTTTTCTTTGAATTTCTTCTAGCTATTTCTTCATTACTCTAAATTTTGATAGTAAAATTTACAATACTTTAAATTACTTTTTCATACATTTTTTTTAATAAAATGGTTATAAGTTAAACATATTTTCTTTTAAAACGGTTATAAATATTAGCATGTAATATACATAAAAATAGGTTAAATAAAATAATACAATCTTTTAAAAAAATTATATAACTATATGTTTTACAAAAAAAAAAAAAATTTTTTTTGAGTTTTAAAAAAAAAAAACTGATGTGGCTGATAACCGCACATGTGTCATGCGTTATTGCTAGTTTTATAATGCATGTGCTCTATGCGTTATCCGCCACATGGATCGATTAACCAATAAAAGTGTAATTAAGTGATAACGCACAACTAATGTTCGTTATCTTTATGATAACGCACAAAAATTATGTGTTATGGTCTGATTATTAAAAAAAAAAAGTTTTTGTGGCCACTTTAATGGCCTTTTTTTAAAAAAGGGCTAATTACATAAAAAAACCTAACTAATGACTGTAACTATATATCTCTAAAAACACCAGCAATGCCTCAATACCAAGATTAATTTTGACTGAGCCATTGTATTTATTTTTACATTATTGACTAGTAGCACAGTCCAGCTTATTGGATTGACTTTTCAATGCAATATGATGGCGATTATGAGAGATGAAATCAATGAAATTATAAAAGATGTGAGAAAAATCTATAGTCTTGGAGTTTTTAGGTTGAAAAATTATAGAGTTCCTATTGCACATTGATTTCCTTATGATTTTTATTTGTGAATTTTTTTTATTATAATTGATTGTATGTCGTGCAGTTTCCTTATTAGAATTCGACTAGTATAGAAACCTTCCAATTACCATTTGTATTTCTAATGTGGTGATGCCTAACTGGTACAACATAAATAGATGAGTTGTCCAATGAACGAAACAGAAGACCGAGAAATATTTTCACAATTCTCATTCTTTATATTTTAATTTCTTCACATGCTATCAGAGCCAACCATGATTAACGAAGAAGATACGAAAGCCATAGAAAAATTGGTTACTCAGAAATATGATGAAGACAAAGAACATGCTTTGTGGTCTAATGACAGTTCGGGTACTCTAATTAACTATGTCCAATTGAAGGACAACAACTTAAAAAATGGGCAGAAGATGGTGATGTAGAAGTTGTTGCAGAAGAATTTATGACCAATTGGGAGAAGAAGAAAAGAAGAATGAAGAAACAGTGAGGAAACAGTGAGGAACACGAGCAGCAACATGATTAGTAATGCGGTCACTGCTGAATGTGTCATTGATCGTGTTCTCTTTTATTTCGGGCATTTTTATTTAATTTTTTTCAGCTTTTAATTATTTATTTATTTTATTAGTTGTGGGCATTTTTGTCTTTTACTTATTTTGGTCATTAGGGCTTTGGCTAAATTATAAATAGCCACCTTTTCATTGTTGAGAGGACTATTATATTTTTCATTCAATTACAGACCTTTTGTTTCCAATTTAAGAATTCATACTTGAATTCCTTATTGAACGTTTTATACTGCGTCAGTTGGTAACAGAGCTTGAATTCCGTTCGTACTAATAATGTCCAGTGGAAACGGTGATATCCAGAATGTCGTTCAGGATATTGAAGCCTTGCGAGATAGGATGTATGCTCAAGAGGCGGCAATCAGAACCTTGGAAGTAAATCTAGATCAACGATTCCGGCGTTTAGATCAACGCTTTGAAGAGATGATTAACAGATTTGACGCCCTTGGGGTGGATGCCAACAGAAACAGGAATGATGGAGGACAACGACTGAGAGATCAGCTTGCTCGAGGTGGTGTTGCCAACGTACCTGTAGCTGCTAATGTTCAAAACCAGGTTGCTGGTTATAATTCTAGCGACGAGGAGGAGGATCTAATTTTGGCTGAAGATCAAAACAGACCTGCTAGGAGAGGCGGTGGCAGGTTTAATAATAATAATTATTATAATATTCAGAATAATAATGACTATTATGGTGGTGATTTTAGATTGAATGTGGATATTCCTAGGTTTTTATGGTAATCTAGGCATAGAGGACTTTGTCGACTGGGTTGCCGAAATTGATCACTTTTTTGAATATATGGATATTCCAAAAGAGAAGAGAGTGAAGTCAGTGGCATGTAGATTAAAGGGTGGAGCGTTTGGCTGGTGAGAGAGGCTGCTACATAGACGACAGAGAGAGGGTAAACAGCCTGTTCGGACGTGGTTCAGAATGAAACAGTTGCTGCAGAGTGAATTTCTGCCTCCAGACTATGAACAAATCCTATTTCAGCAGTATCAACGCTGTTAGCAGAATCAGAGATCTGTACAAGAATATACAGCAGACTTTATGAGGTTGGCGGAGAGGAATGATTTGCGGGAGAGTGAGGTGCATCAGGTCAGTCGTTACCTGGATGGTCTGAAATTGCAGATTCGAGATAGAATTGGGGTACAGGTTGTAAAGAGTGTGACGGAGGTGAAAAACTTAGCGATTAAAGCCGAGTTAATGCTCCGAGATAGAGGTGGAAGTAGGATTGAAGGTAATAGGCGAACGTATGGCAACGATAATTTTCAGAGGAGTAGTGGTGAAGAGACATTGAGTAGTTTTGCAGATAGGAATAAAGCTACACAGGGATGGAATCAGGGTACTGAACGGAAAGAAGATAAGGGGCCTAGGAAGAAGGTTGCCAAATTAAAGGAGGGGCAAAAGACAGCCACTAATACTTATGCAAAACTATTCTAGGCAAGTGTTACCGTTGTGGACAACCCGGTCACAGATCAAATGAATTTCCTACTAGAAAACCTGTTAATGTAGTTGAACGGGGCGAAGAAGAGGCTTTTTGTGGTCCTGATGGAGAAGATGATGATTATGAGGCATATGCAGAAGAGGAAGAGCAGAATTATGTGATACGTAGATTGATGTTAACTCCTAAAATAGAAGATGGAAGTCAGAGACATAAGTTGTTTCGGACCAGGTGTACTATCAATGGTCGGGTGTTTGAGTTGATCATAGATAGTGGGACTTGTGAAAACATCATTGGTAGGGATGCGGCTGAGTCATTGAAACTTGAGATGGAGAAGCATCCCAGTCCATACTCTATAGGCTGGATTAAGGCAACAGAGAAGGTTCAAGTGACAGAACGATGTAAGGTACCATTCTCTATAGGTACTTACAAAGATGAAGTGTATTGTGATGTTGTTGATATGGATGCATGTCATCTGTTGTTTGGGCGACTTTGGTAGTTTGATGTTAACGCATAGCATGGGGGTAGAGATAATGTATACAGGCTAGAAAAAGATGGGGTGAAGATTAATCTACTTCCCATGAAGGCGAGTCACCGTGCCAAATCTTCTAAAGTGGAGGAACGGTCTTTCCTAACAATTACAAAATCTGAGTGTGAAATGGAGGAGGCTGTTAAGGAGTCACAAGTGGTGCATGCTTTGGTGGTAAGGCAAGTCTTTGCAGCTGATGAGAAAAAGCAGATTGATGAAGTACTAGAACAGGTCAAACCATTACTGGAGGAATTTGCTGAGATTATGCCAGAGGAGCTTCTTGCTGAATTACCTCCTATGAGAGACATTCAACATCATATTGATCTGATCCTTGGAGCTGGCTTGCTAAATCTTCCACATTACAGGATGAGTCCGAAAGAGAGTGAGATTTTGCAGGAGAAGGTGCAGGAGTTGCTGGAGAAAGGGCATATTAGGGAGAGCATGAGTCCATGTGCTGTTCCTGATTTATTGACGCCTAAGAAGGATGGAAGCTACAGGATGTGTGTTGATAGTAGAGCAATCAACAGGATTACAGTTGGGTACAAATTTCCCATTCCCCGTTTGGAAGATATGCTGGATAGACTGAATGGGGCTAAAGTATTCCCAAAGATCGATTTGCAGAGTAGATACCACCAAATTCGTATTAGGATGGGAGATGAATAGAAAACAGCTTTCAAGACGAAGGATGACCTTTATGAGTGGCTGGTAATGCCTTTCAGATTATCTAATGCCCCAAGCACTTTTATGCGACTTATGAATCATGTACTTAAGCCATTCAGTGGTAAATTTGTGGTTGTTTATTTTGATGATATCCTGATTTATAGTAGTTCAGAAGAAGAGCATTTAGATCATTTGAGGAGTGTGTTGAGTGTCTTGCATGAAAATAAATTGTATGTGAACCTGAAGAAGTGTAGTTTTATGGCTAGGAAGTTGTTGTTTCTTGGTTTGTTGTTAGTGCAGATGGTGTTTAGGTAGATGATGAAAAAGTTCGGGACATTAGAGAATGGTTAGCCCCAAGAACAGTATCTGAGTTGAGGAGTTTCTTGGGTTTGACTAGTTTCTATAGGCGTTTCATTAAGCACTTCAGTAGTATTGCAGCCCCTTTAACTGAGTGTTTGAAGAAGGGCAAGTTTGAGTGGAGTGACAAAACTGAGTCAGCATTTGCTCTGTTGAAAGAGAAGTTATGTACAGCCCCTGTTTTAGCTTTGCCAGATTTTACTAGGCTGTTTGAGGTGGATTGTGATGCGAGTGGAGTTGGAATTGGTGCAGTTTTGTCGCAGGAAAAACGACCAGTAGCGTTCTTTAGTGAGAAGCTTAGTGATGCTAGACTTAAGTGGAGTACTTATGACGAAGAATTCTATTCTGTTGTGCGTGCTTTACGGACTTGCGAACATTATCTGGTTGGGCAGGAATTTGTTCTGTTTTCTGATCGTGATGCACTAAGACATCTGAATAGTCAGAGTCGAATTAGTAAAGATATGCATGCTAGGTGGATTCAATTTTTGCAGAAGTTTCCTTTTAAGTTGAAGCATAAGGCGGGAGTTCAGAATAAAGTAGTTGATGCTTTGAGTAGAAGGGTTACTTTGCTGGTCACTTTGAGTAATGAGATTGTGGGTTTCGAGTGTTTAAAAGAGTTGTACTCTGGCGATGCAGAGTTTGGACAGATTTGGGAGAAGTGTAATGAAAGGCAGCCTTGTAATGATTTTCATATTCTTGTGGATTTTTGATGAAGGGTAATCAGCTTTGTATTCCTGTTTCTTCTTTGAGGGAGAAGGTGATTCGTGATTTACATGGCGGAGAATTAGCTGGTAATTTTAGTAGAGATAAAACTATTGCTGCTGTGATGGAGCGTTTTTACTGGCCACATTTACATAGGGATGTGAACAAGATTGTGCAGAGATGTTACGTTTGTCAGACAGCTAAGGGACATTCGCAGAATACTGGTCTATACACACCTTTACCAGTGCCACAGGACATTTAGGAGGATGTGTCAATGGATTTTGTTCTTGGCTTACCTCGTACTCAGCGGGGTTCGGATTCTGTTTTTGTTGTTGTTGACCGTTTTTAAAAAATGGTCCATTTTATTCATTGCAGGAAAGTTCATGATTCCCGGAGTATTGCCAAGCTGTATTTTGAACAGGTGGTTCGTTTGCATGGGGTGCCCAAGTCTATTACATTAGATCTTGATAGCAAGTTTCTCAGTCATTTCTGGAGATCACTTTGGCATAGATTTGATTCTTCTTTGAATTATAGCAGTACAGCTCATCCACAGACTGATGCACAGACAGAGGTTACCAGTAAATCATTAGGCAATTTGATTCGCAGCATTGTTGGTGATCAACCAAGGAAGTGGGATGCTGCTTTGGCGCCGGCTGAGTTTGCTTACAACAGTTCCGTCCATCGTACTATTGGTATGACGCCTTTTTCTGTAGTGTATCGGAAAGAACCTGCACCTGATTTGGATCTGCTTAAGTTGCCTAAGGTGCAAGATAATAGTGTAGCAGCTAAGCATATGACAGAGAATTGGCAATCTACTATAGAAGCTGTTCGTAAGAAAATTGAAGAGTCCAATGCACGATACAAACAAGCTGCTGACAAGCATTGCAAGGAGAAGCTTTTTGCTGTTGGTGATCAGGTTATGGTGTTCTTGCGAAGGGAGAGATTTCCAGTTAGCTAGTATAGCAAGTTGCAATCCAAGAAATATGGACCATATTCGATTGTGAAGAAGATTCATGATAATGCCTATGTTGTTAGTTTGCCAGATATTATGGGGATATCCAAGACATTTAATGTGGCAGATATTTTTTCCTTTTATCTCGATGATGAGCCTCTGTATCCATAAAACTCGCGGACGAGTTTTTCTCAAGTGGGAGAGAATGATGTAGAAGTTGTTGCAGAAGAATTTATGACCAATTGGGAGAAGAAGAAAAGAAGAATGAAGAAATAGTGAGTAAACAGTGAGGAACACGGGCAGTAATATGATCAGTAACGCGGTCACTGCTGAACGTGTCACTGATCGTGTTCTCTTCTGTTTCGGGCATTTTTATTTAATTTTTTCAGCTTTTAACTATTTATTTATTTTATTAGTTGTGGGCATTTTTGTCTTTTATTTATTTTTGTCATTAGGGCTTTGGCTAAATTATAAATAGCCACCTTTTCATTGTTAAGAGGACTATTATATTTTTCATTCAATTACATACCTTTTGTTTCCAATTTAAGAATTCACACTTGAATTCTTTGTTGAATGTTTTATGCTGTGTCAGATGGCGCTCGAGTCCAAAAATAAACTAGGCTTTCTTGATGGGAGTGTTCAACAACCTAGTGAGGATGATCTAAAATTTCGAAGATGGAAAAAGATCAACCCTTATCGAGTCATGGATTCTGAACACAATTCAACCTCTCTTAGGGCTTCGATCACGAAGGTCAAGGTTGTGAAAGTTATGTGGGATAAAATGCTTCATAGGTTTCAAGCTGAAAACGTACCTCGATATTATTAATTGAAGGCTACAATTATGAATTGCAAACAGAAAGGCACATCCGTGGCAATGTACTTTGTCAAATTGAAGAAACTATGAGATGAAATTGCAAATTACGAGAAATTTTTTGTATGTGATTGTGAGAAGACTTGTGACAGAATTGACAAAGCCGCAAGAGAAAGAGAAGCTTTTGCAATTTCTCTTTGGCTTGGATATTACTGTGTTTGGAACAATTCCTTCATCTATTTTAGGCAAAGATCCTCTAACAAACGTGAATCAAGCCTACTCTAAAACTGTCCAACAAGAACAAGTGCAAAAGATGGACAAAGTAGAGGATAGAGGAGAAGCCATGGCCTTTGCGATTAAAGCTGTCCGCAATACCTATCTGAGAAAACTGACTTGCTTGGTTTGTCACAAGTTTGGACATGATGCCACCGATTGTTTCACCATCATTGACCACCCCGATTGGTGGGTTAACTGCGGCAACAAAGGCAGAAGCGGCGGCATGGGAGCTTCATCTGGTAGGGGAATTCGCGGCAGGGAAGTGGGTTTTCTGGTGGAAGCCATGGTGCAACATTAGGTGCACGCACCCCAGACAGTCAATGGCGGATTGGGCTAATGCCACTCTCCTGTGGAGAGCACCAGTATTCCGGTGGTGATTGACGGACAGCCTGTAGGAGCTGCGATACATGTCGGAGTTCTAAAATCAAATAGTGATGGTATTGGTTCCAAATTATTCACAAAAGGACATTGGCAGGCCCTTGTGAATATCATAACCAATAATAATAATAATAATTCTTCTGATGATGAGAAACTTTTTGGTAACCATTCCTTTCCTAGTCTATGGATTATTGACACTAGAGCATCTAATCACATGACTGGTGATATTACTTTCCTTAAAAATGTGCGGGATATTCCTCATTGGCCGATCGGATTACCGAACGAAAGAATGATTTTGCAATTAAATGTGGTTCCGCAAAAATTGGTGCTAATTTAATTCTAAAAAATGTTTTGTACATTCCAAAACTCAACTGTCATATTTTGTTCATCTCTCAATTGTTGAAACAACGAATAGTTTGCTGGCTTTCATATCTGACTATTGTGTAACGTAAGACCTTACATAGAAATGGGATGTACTACTCAGCGATATCCACCTACTCGAATAAATATGGTGGCATGCAGTGGAATAAGGATTTGTGGCACCAGAGGTTCACACCCCTCAAACTCCGTATCTAAATACACTTGTGACTCCCGCCGGATCATGTACATAACAAAAACAATTGAAAGTTCGGAGCGAGTCAAGATCAGGGAGGGTTCCATGCAAAAGTTCAAAAGAGGTTTTTCCATGTAACAATAAAGAGGTGGACTGTCACTTTATTCGAGATGAATTTTTAGTTCATTGGATTTCTCTTACTTATGTTTCCTCCCGTTCTCAACTTGCTGACATCTTCACGTGAGCTCTTGATCGTTGTCCATTTCATGCTCTGCTTGGCAAGTTGGGCATTCGTAACCTCCATGCTCCAACTTGAAGGGACGTATTGCAGATTGATTTGATTGATTTTCTTATGATTTTTATTATTTGTATTAGTTAATTTCTTTATTGTAATTGATTGAATATCTTGTAGTTTTCTTATTAGCATTAGACTAGTATAGAAACGATCCAATTACCATTTGTATTCCTAATGTGGTGATGCCTAACTTGTACAATATATATGGACGAATTGTCCAATGAATGGAACAGAAGACAAAGACTGAGAAATATTCTCACAATTCACATTCTTTGTGTCTTGATTTCTTCACAGTTCCTTTGCTTCCATATGTTTCAGCAGAGAAAGGAGAATAATTGTGTATTCAAGGAATGTCCATAAGTACCAAGTCTTTGCAATTGCACTTTATGTAGAGCCATTTCTACACAGTATTATTAAAAATTGTGTGAATGATACTCATTCAGTGATGTACTACAATATCTCATTTTTTAAGAAACGTAGTAAGTAAATTTAGTAGTGAATTGAACATCAGTTGAGTTGGACCAGAAATATTGATCAGAGTGATCCTCCTATAGTGGAGGTGAGGAAGGTTGACTGATTAAGGGTGGATTATATTTTAAGTATTTGGAGGTAAGTATTTCTTTCCATTGCAAAGCTATCTAAAAAGAGGCTAGATTTTGATATCTTATATCTTTAATTTGCGAACTACCTTGATTTTCGGGGGGAGTTATAGTTTCCAGTTAATGAAATGTAATTTGTGTTCCCTCATGCTCTCCCGAAGGAATTTTCTTATGTGTCTATTAATCTGTTCTTGAATTCATGTTAGAAGCTTGATGCTTAGTGCATCAGATGAATGGACAAGGAAGCTGAAGTGGTTTTTATCAGTGATGTTCTTCCAGCCAGATTTTGCAGGCTACTTTTCCAACTTGCTAATTTAAGTTCGATCTATTTAATGATATGTTGGTAGGTCTTGGCAGATCTTAAATTAGCATCAAGAGGGAACCAAGATACTTTCCTAGACTTGTGCACTAGAAATTCCTAAAAACTCACTAACCTCTGAGGTAGTTGTCCTATAGTTATTAGAAGAAAATAGTTTTCTTTTTTTTTTTTTTTTAATTTTTGAAGATTGATTGTGAGGCCAGAGAGTTGGCTGAAATTATCCAATTTGTTGTATTATTGTAGCTTGTTCAATATTTTTTTTGGCTACTAGAACAATATCATCAGCTTATAATAGGTTTGATAGTTTTAACTTGCTTCCTTTGAATTAGAAGGGAATTCATTGTTTTTTTTATGTTAGAATTATATTATAACATTAGCAGACTTCATGACCACTAGCCATAACAAATAAATCTCCTATAAGTTATGGACATGAGATATTAGGAGTTACAAAAAAAGTTGTAACATTCATGTTTAATGACCATTATTCCACATCGTATCCATGACCTTAGATATTATGGGAGTTGTGGGAGATTATAGGATGATGAGTTACAAGAGTTAAATGGAGGAAGAAATAAAAGACTCCACTAATGACCTATGATGAGAAGGGTCACTCCCAAGCATATAAATAGGATCTTTGGTCCCTCTCTCCCCTCAACTAGTTGTGTGTCTTACCTATCACTTACACCAACATATTCAAGTAAAGTAGGAGAGGAAGATCAAGTACCAAGCTTTGATCACTATGTCTCAAGGAAATCAAGGTATATACTATATTTTGTGTTGTAAGTCTTGCGTTATGACCCTAATCTTTCTAACATGTGGTACAAGAGCTAGGATTAAAGCCATGCCTTATAATCTTTCATCTTTATCTTGTGCACTTCTTTTTTATACTTTTCCTGCAGCGTATGGATGAGATTTATACCCTTGTCTTCCATTTGATGTGGATTACCAAGAAAAATTTTTATTAGCAGAAAAGAATCAACTATTGAGTAGGCACTCGTAGCAGCAATTGTCTTTGCCTCTGTCCCTAAATCATATTCTAAGAGAAGGATCGGCTGACCTATTCATAGCCTTAGCCACAGCTTCATTGACTATCAAAGGCCGGAGCAGGATCCGAAGCGGTGGGTCACCAAACTACAATGAGAGTTTCGCCTTTTGAAGTGCCAGTAGAGGTAAGCCTTAAGCCGACAACGAGAAAGAGGGGTTAGCATGGTAACACTACCTGTCGATAAAAAGAGGAAAGGAGTCGATTAGTAGTACAGAAACCTTTTACTCTTCATCTAGATGTCAGTCACTCTTAAGTGACTATAACTTTTTTCTTCTAAGTCACTTTATAAAGTGCATGTATGGATATGTTTAAGGGGATTGATGATTACAACAACAAAATTATGAATTACCATGATAAATTTAATTTCCCTCCCAACTCTCTCTCTCTTCTCTCCAAACTCTTTCTCTCTTACTTCTCTCTATCTTCCCTTACAAATTTAGACACTAAATTTGAAGATTTAGACACTAAAAAAGATAATTTTGAAGATTTTGTACAAGAAAACATCGATTTTGAAGCAAAAACAACATAAAAAAGCACAAAAATGAAAATGGAAGCTATTGGCTCACCGCTAGTTGAACCGGCTTATTTCGTGCACCAATGCTGGCGCACCAAGCCAAATCCACTAGCTTACCAAATTCATGATTCATGCATTTTTATTTTTTTTGCTAATTGAACTTCATGCATTGTTTTTTTTTTCTAATTCAACTTCGGGCATTCTTCTTCTTTTTTTCTAATTTAACTGAATCTCTAATCTACTTATTATTTAAATTATTTATTAACTTATTTATTAATTATTAATTAATAACATTATTAATTAAAAAATAGAAAAGTCAGAAAAAAAGGGTGATTGGTGAACCAGTGGATAGAGCACCACTCACCGGTTGGTCGTGCACCACTATATCTTGAGTCCGACCGTATTTTTTTTCTGCTCAAAATGTAAATAAATGAATATAAAATAATGTATTAATATATTTTTAGATTTTCAACTGTTGAATGTGAGTAAATCTTTTTTGAATTTTATCGTAATAATTATCAATCTTCTATCTTTAATCTCTAACTTTTGTGTTTCGAGAAGGAGCGAGTGCCATTTGGTTTTGCAGAAATGCATATTTCTATGAATTGGAAGAGAATATTCCAAATGTGCCTTATAGTGTTCAGAGGAATCTTATTCAGGTGTAGGAGTGTAGTACTACATTTGAGAATAGGTTTCTCTAGTGGGCCTAATTCCTTGTCTGGAAGGCGAAACGATCCCCTGAGCAATTTTGTATATTGTTTTGAGTATTACTATTAATAAAGTTCTCTTTTAACTCCAAAATCTCTAACTTTTGGTTTTTAGAGTTTCTCTTTTTAATGAGTTTATTTATTTATTTTTTAAGCACGTATTCTATATTTTTTAGTGTTTTATACTATCAACCCTACATAAAATTTTGCAACCCACATAATATTGTAAGTTGGTATCTGGAGTTTATTAAAACATCTAAAACATTTTTTGATTGATTTGGAGTTTATCTCTCTACTATTCTTTCCTTATTTTTGACTTGTGTATATATATATATATATATATATTGTTATTCTGTTAAAAAATTTCAATAATTTTATAACACCTTATCAGCACGAGCCTCTACCAAGAATTATTTAAAGTTGTATAATATATTTCTCAAGTCCTTATATAAAGATTCTGCTTCTCAAAAGAATGTCTTGAATAATTTAAAAGTTAAGTTCTCCCATCAAAATCTCTACTTTCATGATGATATCTTTTCTTAAGAAAAATAATTGAGTTTGTGACTCTTCATATTTTGAAAAGAAATTATCTACTGAATATGAGTAGGTGGTTCTTAAATCCATTTGATATAGCGGATCATGAAGATATCACAAGGAAAAATTATAAAGTATCTATATGACTTAATTATTGGCAATATTTCAGAGAAAATATATACAACCACTAAAATATGGTTGTCATACAAGCACGGTTATAATGGATTATACATGTACCTATCAATATATATATATCTATTAGTATGCATGAATTTGTGACTTTTAAAATTAATCCTCAATCAAAGTTATATAAAAGAAATACTATTTGTAATTGTTATAGAGAAAATATTCATTTCTCTTTTAACTCAAATATGTGGTAGTTATATCGCGGTAAGTATTTTCAAAATTATTTGAATTGATCTCTTGTCTTTTTTAGATTGAATAAGAAAATGAGTCCTTCATGAAATATTGTGATGCCCAACCGACAGTTCTATATCATTCCTGGAAGTGAATACAATTATAATTCACTTGTTAAAATGATCTGGTTTGGGTTGGTAAGAAAATAATATTCTTCTCATAATCATGTTGGTGAAATGACTCATCGAATTCTCAAAATATATTTTACACTTGAAGTAAGAAAAGTATGAGAAATGAAATGAGAAATTGTTATTAATAATTTATGGAGATATTATTGATGGGATATGAATAAATATTCGACATCCTATGTTATGGAGAGATAACCGATGTGATATGAATACATATTTCTGACATACCTGTAATATACGTTTGACATCCTTTATTACTAATTAATCAAAGTTAAGAAAGAAAGAAAAATATTGTTTTAATTTTGTGAAACTATGTTACTGATAGTAATGATGTCAATATTGATGATTCAATTTAATATGGTACATGCAAATAGGGGTATAAACAGGTCTAAACCCTCTGGGTACTCCCAAACCCAGATCCATACCCTTATAGTGAAACATGGACCCAGACCCATACCCAGACCCTCTGGGAATAAAATTTATGGATCCAGACACAACCCTTCAGGGTCTAGGGTAAGGCTTGGTATACCCATACCTGTATGATTTTTTTTTATTTTTTTCCTATTAAACAAATATATATATAAAAGTTTTCAAAAAATCTAACCTTAAAAATTCATGCCTCTGTTATTCGCCTTTGGAACAAACAACCACTGGTATAAAATTTTGAATGAGAGAAACAAGTCCACAAGAAACATCGAATGGAGAAAACAATAGTATTGATGTCTCGAAGAAAATTTCTCTTCTCCAAACTATGAAGAAAATTTCTCTTCTCTTCTCTTAACTAAGAAAATAAACCACTCAATATCATAAATGTATAAATTATGTATTAATAAAAAAATATAAAAATAATATAATATATATAAATGTATATGGGTATACGAGTTTGAGTACCTTAACCAGACCCATTTAATAAAATCTATATGGGTTTGGGTACGGGTACGGTCCGTGGGTATAAAATTTTAACCTTACTAACTATAAATGTGTATAAATCCACGCGGATACGGATAAGACCTACCCTGTTTACAGCCCTACATGCAGATGTAGCCAATTTTGATGAATCTCTAGAAGAGAATATTTGGCATTTTGATTGATGATAGAAATTTTCAAAAAAAAAAAAAAAATGAATTATTATTGTATGTTTTGTTCATAATTATTATTGTATTTTCTATCGAGTTGTAAAATTTAAACTTTTTTACATTCTATGTTATTTAAATTTTGTATTATCATTAGCTTTAATTGGATTCATGAATGATAAATGGGATACATACCATACTATATTATTCACTCGAATGTATTTGAAAATAAGTTTTAAAAGTAGAAATAGTAGTATAGTTCTAGAAGAACTAGTTAATTGTAAGCTTTAGATGAGCTAGTTAATTGCAACGCTAGGAAAGTTATCATTATCTAAAATATTTAGTGTGAAATACTTTATATCCACTAAAATATAAAGTTCTTAGTTGAATGATATTCTCGTAATGAAGATAATATTAAGATAAGGATATATTAATTATCTATGTATTACTGTTGTTTTTTCTATCTTAACAAATTTGTATGATAAAATTATCATTTCCATCTAGATCTCATCAAAATTTTATGAATTTAAGATATATATTAAGTAATCTAAAGTTTACTAATCCAAATAGTTAGTTTACTTATTTAAATAATTTATCTGTTGGTGTGATTGGTTGGACCATCCCGAGTCACTAAAATACGAAAACTTATTTAGAATATTTAGAAAGTTATATGGGACCAGAATTTTCTCTATTCCAATGAATTTCATATGCTACTTATTTACAAGGCAACATAATGTGTTAAGAATAAATAAAAAGACATATTACCCAATACACATTAATAGCATAGTTATTTATATATTGTTAATACGTAACATGTTGTTGAGTCTCTTTGATTATGAACTTATATTCAATATTCTCCTATTAACACAACTGTTCTAATAATACAGGGAAATTATATGAACATCTAGTAAAATATGTTATGCAGAAAATAGTTTTAAAGAATCATAGATGCCTTACCTTGAACAATGTTGTCAGAACCGGACTGGAGATCGAGCCGATCAATTTACTGAGTCACAAGGTCAAATCGATTGAACCAGTACCAAAAAACCAAATGACATAATCATGACATCATAAATATATTAATTACATATTATAATATCTATTAAAATAATTCATAAGTATATATATGAATAATTCATCTTAAGTTATCCATTAAAATAATTTAATTTAATAGTAAAATTTTATTTCTCCAAATATTATTTCAATAAGATGAAAATGTAAAACATCAAAATTATGCTAACTATAACCTTTATTTCCCCTAAAAAAAAACTCATTTATTTTGAATAAGTGAGTAACTACTTTCTATTCCCTAATTGCCATCACTTTTTTTTTTTTTTGGCTTGAGGCTGCACCTCTTCACTACACCACCTCAGCAACCTAGCACCTTTCCTTAATCTTCTTCCTTTCTCCCTTACATCTTTTTCTATTCTTTTTTTTTTTTTTTCTTTTTTCCTTCTTCCTCTTCCTTTCCCCCTTACAAAGTTAAAGTTATGGTAGTTGGAAGGTGGAAAGTTCGAAGCACCATGGCGGAGTGAAGGCTGAGGTAGTGAAGATGCATACAAAAAGAAGAAGAAGAAATCACCGGGGTCATCTAGTTCAAAGCAGTCCGCGGTTGAACTGTAGGGTTTGACCGAATTTGACCAGTTCTTTTCTAGTATAAAAATAACCATACCAAATAAGTAATCAGTTATCACTGGCCTTGAATCATTGATGTAAATTCTTAGTAGCATTTTGTATTTTGCCTACAAATTATATAGGTTCTTATCTTTTTTCAATTGGTTTGTGGTAGTAACAAAATATTTTCCATCTCTAGGTTAAATATTAATATGTGCATTTTCTATTATTCCACCAAAAAGTAATGAGATGGGCTTCAAAAAAGGTTATAAAGAAAATGTTGGCAGCAAATCTTAAGGGAGAAAATTTGCATTTTGATATTTTTGAATGTGTTTCCAAACATAAGGAGAATATGATATGAAAATAAAATTGGATGAATATAATATCATTTTGTGACTCATCTTAATCCTTTAAAAATATCTTGAATTTAAAGCTCAAAATATAATCTATCTAGTTAGGCATGTTCACTGGCCAAAATCTGGTTGCAAGACGAGAATGCTTCTATTATACTTGATGTCCCTGAAGGATAAATTACCACTAGAAGTGAATTTGAGATACAACTAAAATAGTGGTAGATAAGTCAGTTCTAATATGATGAATTCCTCGTATATGAAAAGAGAAAATCATTAAGATGGTCACTAACGTGAAATTGAGGATAAAAAATTTCCAGTAAAAATTTTTTTACATGACATATATTATTTCTGGAATAAATTCAGGTACCTGAAAGTAGTGATAATGAGATCTTAATATGTCATGTTCTTAAAATTCAAAATTCTGATGGAATCGCAAAATAGTAAAAGACATCGACGATATTTATGCGCATATTATTATAAATCTAAATGAGGATCTAAAATAAAGTCTTAAGATTCAAAATTCGAGGCCTAATTCTAGGTGATAATATAGTGTTCGTGAGAAATATTAAATGTTCGGAAAGTGAAAAAAGTACTATGAAGTTTATGTGTATTTTTAACAGGAATTATGCACTTGAATTTTAATCCTAGAAGGATGAAAGTGAATATCTTTATAAAACATAGCATGCGAGCCGTGAAATATATAAGTCAAACTTTTGCTTTAAGGTTCTTCGTCAAGTTTGACAATAATTATGAAAAACAAATCTTTTGAAAGATGGATAAAAGTATATTTGATTTTACCACATAAAACGTTTAGTATCTATATGAAATCCTAAAAGGACTCGAGATGCTTTAAGCATACAAATAATCATTCTTGAAGAATATGGCATCATTGCCTTAGTGATCATTTTCAAAGATTATAAATATCGAAATGCTGATGTGTATTAAAACTTGTATAAACTTGCTTTATTTGCCACACATAAAATTCTCCTTATATTAATAAGAGATGTCCTTCAAAGAATTGCAAAAAATTGTCTAAGATTTTATGTATTGACTCCATATGAGTTAATCAAATATTATAGTTATAGATTAATTCTCCATTTTGATAAGTGTCTCTTAAGGACGAAATGTGAGATTTATAATTGATAATTTCAAGAACGCTTAAAAGGTGGATGTCGTCTTAGTAAGAGAAATATCTTTAAAGTAAATAGTGATAAAGATTATGCTATTGAAGAGTGTTCTTATGGCAAGTAATTATTGAAGGCAAACACTATCATTAAAGGTTTCAAAAAAATCAAGGTTTTTTTCGATGGTCAAAATTAAAAATCTCGAAGATGTTTTATATGGGTACAACACATCATTTTGTACGAAAATAATCGTTCAGATATTTGAAAAGTGATAAAGAATCTTTATATCTATGAGCAAAGATATTGATGAACTTTCGGTCTGGAATTACTTTAAGTTTGCATACTACATACTTTATATATATATGTATATAGATATGTATGTATATATGTATGTATATATACATACATTTATATCTATATATACATATATATACAAATATATATACATATGTATATGTATATACAAATATATATACACATATATGTATATATATACATATGTATATATATATATGTATATATATACATGTATATATATACATCTGTATATATATGTATATATATACATATGTATATATATACATATATGTATATATATGTTTGTGTGTATATATGTACACACACACACATATATATGTATAAATTGGTAAATTATACCCATAACGTATTTATGTTTTTTAGTTTGTAATCATAGTTTTCTTGGCACTTTATACCCACAAAGTTTTAATGAGTTATAAAAGCTGAGAATTAATGAACATCATGAAGAATCCAATAACTTTTTATACGTGACTAGTATGTGCTACCATTGAAAGTATTGTACTTTTAGAAGGCTCCGCGTTTTGAAATGAAAATGCATTTTCTTTAGGTCAAATATGAGTTAATCTAACCCACCCAGTAATATAATTTTGGTAAAATGCATCTCGTTTAGCCTTCTGAAAGGACAAATTTACCCATATAATGGCAGCACATGATAGTTACATGTGAAAAGCCGACGAATTCTGCCATAATATTAATTAATTGTGATTTTTTACAACTAGTAAAAACTTTATAGGTATAAACAGTTAAAGTTTTTTTATAGTTATAAACTAAAAGCATAAATAATTAATGGGTGTAATTACATATATATATATATATATATATCTATATATATAAATGTATATATGTAGATATATCTATTTATGTGTATATATGTATATATATATGCATATATATATATATATATATATTGTATTGTGGTTACTATCCTATTAAAACATACATATCGAAGTAGTATGGCAAGGAAAGTCACTGGATTGTTGAACTCTCGGGACGGCCAAGCACTAGTACTAACTATGTCTCTACTGTTTAAGTAAATAAAACTTTTGAAAAGTGTTTAAGCTAAGAATCAATTTGAAGACAATTAATAACTAAGAAAGAAATTAAAGGTTTCTTGAACAAGTTTGAAAAAGAGTGTTTAAATGATAGAATTTCCCTAAACCCTAAGTTATTTTTTTTTTAGAAAATCGTTGTAATTAATTATTGAAACCCGTTGGTTGGATCTCACTAAAAAATCGGATAAACTCTATGTCTAAGAGGATATCCTCCTATCCAACTTAACTGTTTAGAGAAGAATGTCTTATAACCCTAACCCGACTATGAACGAATTATAGATTATAGTGATTAATTAATTAATGATCTAAGAATTGTTAATAGTATGTCTACTGAATTACTAATTTCTATTATTCAGTTAATGCCCTAGATTAACCTTCCTTTATCAATTCCAATTAATCTTGTAAAATTACCAATCTCCGAAAAATCAGTAACAAACACAACAATTGAATAACAACCAAACAAGAATTAGATAATTGAAATAAGAAATTCTATAAACATTAACCAAGAAATCTAGGGTTCATTCCCATTCAAACACAAAAACGAATAAGCCACTTAACATTATTTTAAAATATAAACTCATAGGCAAATTCATATAAAGAATAAGTTTAGGGAGCTTAGGAAAGAAATTGAAGATCCACAGTCCTGGCGATTGCTCAAACTCATCTTCTAATTTACTTGAATAAACTCCCAAATTTTCCCGAATTGGGTCTTCTTACAAGAATATAGAATTGAAGCTCAAACCTAAATTGTCTAATAATCTACCTAATCAGGAGTTTTGCTGCTAAAATAACTCTAATCCTTTCCAAGGTTTTGGAATCAAATTACAAAAGGAAAAGAATTAGGAGTCTAAAAGGAAAAGTTCAGAAAATTGCAAAATATGCCTTTCTAGAAACTTTCCAGATCAGGAAAGCTAACTTTCTAGATCCGGAAAGCTTCTGCAAAAAAATTTCTTGCTTTGTTCTGTTTTTTTCTTTTTTTTTTTTTTTGATTTTGTAAGTATGTTATATTTATTGAGTCTTTTTGAGCCCTTTAATGGACGATTCAAGATTTGGGGTCTCATATAATTTCTAGATAAAGCTCTTAGCTTTCCAAAACATCTTGAATCATATCGATTGGAGTTGTATATTTCTAGTTATGATCGTTTTATCGAGAGATGTAAAACGGGAATGTCATGTGAGAAAGCAAATATTTTTATAATACTTTGGATGACCAAATAAACTTTGAATGAGACAAACTTTAGCTTTATGGAAACCTTATGATGTCCTCTAAAATATTCAAGAAGGATACGTCTTCAATTAAGATTATTAAGAAGGTCAAAAGTCTACTAGAATTCGCATTGCTCAACAATGCACACTGTTTTGGGCAGCTTGTTATTTCTTTTTTTTTTTTTTGCTTCGTTTTCGCTCCAAAGACCCTCGTTTTGACTTTTTTTCAACGTACCTTCATTTTGAAGGTATCTGTAATAATATGAGAAGAAACAATGTTCGATTAGTTCATTTTATAAGCAATTAAACAAAAAAATCGATGAAATGATAACGCTTAAAATGGTAAAAATGGAATTATCATACATATATATATGTATACATATGCATATATACATTTATATATATATGTATATATATTTACTTACATATATATTATATATGTTGATATATATGTATATATATCTATATGTATATACGTAATGTATATCTAAATATGCATATGTATATATATGTATATATTTGTATATATACATGTATATATATGTATATATCTATATATAGATATATATATCTATATATATGTGTGCCGAGTTTTTCAACTATCAATGCTGAGTTCTTCAACTAAGAGTACCTAGTTTTTCAACTAGCAATGCCTATGATTATGAATAGTGGAACTTCAAACTTTTTATTTTTTGTTTGTGTATTTAGATCATTTATTCGTTTGTTTTATTTTTAAATTTTTGTGTTTTCATGATTATTTTTAGTTATAATAAAGCTAGTAATGGTTTCATTATAGTTTATTATGTAGTTGTCACACTAGAGTGTCTATTTTTATGAATAGAAGTGCCTAATTTTTGAACTGAGAGTGCCTATGTTTATTACCATTAGAAACTTTATATATTTTTTTTGTTGCTTTTTAGATGCTTTTTGTTGGATTTTGTGTAATTATTTTGTGTTTTTTTGTTTGAACTTATTTATTTAGTAGTGCATACATTATAAGTGGGAGAGCTTACTTTCATAAGTAAGAGTGCCTACTTTTATATGTGACAGTACATAGTTTTGAACTGATAGTACATATGTTTACTACCATTGGAAACTTTATATTTTCTTGGTTGTTAATTTTTTTAGATGCTTTTTGTTGTATTTTGAACATATTTATTTAGTAGTGCATACTTTCCTAAGTGAGAGTGCCTACTTTTATAGCTGACAATACCTACTTTATAAGCAATTGAACATTCAACCAATCCTTTTTGCTTCTTTATTTAGATGGTTTTTGTCGCATGTATTTATATATTTTATGTGTTCTAATATTCGTTTCTCTTTGTGAATACAGCTGTTGTTGAAACATTAATTGAAGATTCGTTGGTTAGAACTATTGTTTCATCTGAAGAAGATGCATTCAAATTGTACAATGATCATGCATTCAGGTTGGGGTTTAGTGTTTGCAAGGGAAATCAAAAGTTCAAAGCATGATGTAATAAGAAGTACTGGACGTAGTTTTATTGCTACAACTGAGGGATAAAGTCTGTTAGCCCTAAGAGCATTATTGTATATGTTTTTTATTATGATTAGCATATGTTTGTGTGATGAGTATAGCTTAGTCTCTATAGAACAAAAGAAGCATTTTTTGAGTCTCAAGGCTACACTACATAAGAAGTAAAAGATCTTGGCAATTAAAGCATAATGAAGAATGAGAGATCAAGCCATTCCAAGATCATGAAGGCATTGAAGACCTTGAAGACTTATGTCTTAGTTAGGGATGTGCTAAGGTATTTCTTTGTAAAACTCCCTAACTCTTATCTTTGATTGTTGATCATGTATGAAGCTCCTTGGATGAATTTCTTTCTATAAACTATTCTTAAAAAATCCAAGTATTCTTAATAGAGTTTTTGATGCCTTCGAAAGTTTTCTTATCTCTAAACGAGTATCAAGAATACATGTTTTGAAGTATTTTTAAAATGTGAAGGAAAGTTCTTTTTGTTTAAGGAAAACTGGCTTTTAAATCCTTCTTAAAAAAGGGTCATCCTATTTTTAGAACTGGTCATTCGATTTTAAAACTGGTCATCCGATTTTTTCCAAGGAAGAAAAATCGGACGTACTATTTTAAAATCGGTCGTCCGATTTTTCTAGCTTTAAAAAAATCGGTTGTTCGATTTTTAAGAGGGATCATCCGATTTTTGTGGGATGCGTCCGAATCTTTCTGTTTCAATATCGGTCGTCCTATTCTAGAAAAGGGCTCATCCGATTTTCTTGTATAAGGAAATCAGACGTCCGATTTTCCTTTTTACTGTGAAAAATATTACCGTTACATAGAGTAACGACTACTTTTTTTCTTCATATATATATATATTGATTTTTGATCAGCTGCAAAAAGATTGAAGTTGATTGAAAATTGATTGAGATCATTTTAGAACATTTAAAGAGCTTTAAAAGTACACTCTTTCATATATCTTCATCTAATAAAAACAAACAGAAAAATCTTCTTGGAGCTTCATTGTTGATCATCCATCAAAGAAGAAGTAAAGAGGAGCTTGTAGAAGTATTTTATTGAGTTGTATCTTCCGCTTCTCAAGCTCATTTGGTAACATTGTTCCTTACTCTTGTTATTCTTTTATTGTGATCAAAGGTTTGTGGAAAACCCTTTGGGTGATCCTTTGATAAATTTGTTGTATTGTTGTGTTGTGTAAACTTTGAGGTTTTTGTATAAAACCCTTGAAGGGTGATCCTCATTGTGTTGTTGTGTAACCAACTTTGAAGATAATGGATTTTGTGAAATCCTTGGATTGAGTCTCAAGGTAGTGGATGTAGCTCTTTGAGAGAGTGAACCACTATAAATTGTTGTGCATGTTCTTTAAAGTTTAATTCTATGCTCATTGCTTGATTGCCAAAACTATAAGATTTTGTTTGGTGTGGATTCTTATCAAAAAGAGTTTTAGAATTCTTTCACAAACAAATTGGAGGTTTATCTTTCTAATCACACAAAAAATTTTTAAAATTAGCCAAAACCTTATTCACCTCCTCTCTAAGGTTTTTCAAAGTTTGATAAAGGTAAGGGGAAAAGGCATATACTAAAGTTGATTTTCATACGGGTTGTAAGGCGATGATTAAATTTTAGTTGAATGACGAGGGTGGCTGGACATTTAGCAGACATGATGTCAGTCATAATCATGGTTTTTATTATGTGAACCAGGCACTTTATGTGTTCTCAGAGGTGAGTTACAAAGAATAATACTAGTTATCTTCAAGAGTTGAAGGATAGTGGGTGTCCATTACTGCTAGGCTGAGGGTTTTGAAGAAGCAGGTTGGAGGTTCTCCCTTTGTTGGCTTTACATCAAGAGATATGTATAATATTCTACAATCAAAGAATTTGGATGGGGGGACGCGAATTCAAATATACAAATATTTAGACGAAGGAAAAAAAATGAAGATGACTTCTACTTTGATTTTAAGGTTGACAGTGATTGCTCATTATGTTGTTTCTTTTGGAGGGATGGTCGGATGAGGCATGAGTATATATGACATATCGTACGAATAAAAGAGTTTGCAACCCATTTGTAGGGATGGATAACCACTGTAAGAGCATTATGTTTGGTTGTGGATTCTTGAAGAACGAGAAAATAACGTCTTTCATATGGTTGTTCAATATCTTCTTGAAGTCTATGGGAGATAAGCATCTTATTACATTGATGACCAACTAGTTTGCTGCTATGGCTGCTGCTATTGGTGTAGTTATCCCAAGTATGTGGCATCGTTTATGTATTTGGCATATTGGAGAAAATTCAAAGAAGCATATTATCAGGTTAGGTCCAAGCACGATTTTGTCAAGTTGTTTAATCATGTATTGGAGGACACAGTGTTATGATCCAGGATGAGCATGAGAATAAGGAAATCTTCCAAGGACCGATTACAAGGTTGATCGCAAGGAAGATAGAAGGGGAAGATAAAGAGATGGTTACATTATTCAAGAGAACTTTAGAGACCTTACCTGGAATACTTTGGAAGGAGAAAATGAAGATCAAAGGAGCACCAAAACATTCCTATTGTCCATAATCCAAGGAGAGAAAGCAAAAGAAATAAGTTTGGAAGATCTTGAAGCTTCAAAATCAAACGGAGAAGAAGACTTGGTAGGGTTCACGGTAAAGTCATGGCAAGGGAGGAGAAAATTGGAACAATACCTACCGCTGATGGTAGTTTCACCCTACAATCACCGGTAGGGTTCTAGCCAAAGAAACTTGTTGGATGGTTTGACCTATCATACGCGGTAGGGTGCTACAGTAGGTTTTGGAAGGCTGAGATTTGGGAGTTTTTAACTCTCTTGACCTATCATTTTTGGTTGTTAGACCTCTTTTGACTTGTATTTAAGTGGCCTAAGTGCCCATCTACTTATCTTAAGCTAGATTAATAGTTAGGGTTTTAAGTTAATGATTTAGAGAACTATATATATACTTTCCTGCCATTTTGAAGGCAAGCTTGATATTGAATGAAAATTAAGAGAAGAACCACTTCCTTGTAAACTAGGGACTTATTCCATTGTACAATTTAGGCAAGAGATTCTTGAATCCTCAATTCAAGAGTTCTTGTTCTATTCCTAAATTATTCTCTTCCTTGAGGTGCTATCTTTTGTATAGCTAGTGTTGCTAGGAGTTTAGGTCTTCCTTGTGTGTAGAGAATAGGTGAAGTCTCTTTAGGCTTTGTTGATTCTCCCTCAAGATGGAAAGTTTTTCTTTATCTTTCTTTGCTTATTCTCCTGTTTTGATTCTTGGAATTTTGATTTCTTCAATACAAGTGTTCAAAGGGCCTGTTGTAGAGAGTTGCATCTTGGGAGGAACATTGGGTCTCATTCATGCCATTAAAGATTCATACCATTTGGTATCAGAGCAAAGCTCTTTATGAGGTGGAAAGTTTTTCTTTATCCTTCTTTGCTTATTCTCCTATTTTGATTCTTGGAAATTTGATTTCTTCAATACAAGTGTTCAAAGGGCCTCTCGTAGAGAGTTGCATCTTGGGAGGAACATTGGATCCCATTCATGCCATTGGAGATTCATACCATTTGGTATCAGAGCAAAGCTCTTTATGAGGTGAATATTTATGTGTTTTATTTTTGAATTTTAACTAAGCAAAAGCCAATTGATGGTAATTCAAAAGGCAAAGTAATCTGGATTTTCAGACAAATTTACATGTGAAAATATTGAGATGGAAAGCATAACTAATGAGGTTTAAATTACGTGGAATTTATCTGGTTTGAATCTTTGTTGAGCTGAGGTTCTTTAGAAACAAATTTGACCTGATTTGGGTTTGATTTGACTGGTCAAGTTGTTCAAAACTTTGAGAGTGTCCAGAAATCGCGACTGTTGAAAATATATGATTAATCTATCTATATCTTATGCTATACTGGCTCAAATTGATAAAAAATTGTGCTTAAATTCATCCACCTTGAGTTTTACATCTTTCTAAGTTTGTGCAACTTGATTTGGAGCTATATTCACGGAATTATTTTGATTTTTGTGACAGCGTGTCATTATGCTCTGTTTTCTTTAATTTTGCCTAGTACTCATGAATTCTTTGAATCAAACTTTCAAATGTCTTTGTTTTGGTTTGTATCATTTTCTTTGATCAAAATTTTAAGTCCTTTGCTCTTTATTTTGTGGGAATTGAACTTATCTTTGACTCCTACTCTTGAATTTGTCATTGGAACTCTTTGTACTCTACGTGTTTGACAAAATTCCTCTTTGACCTTGTTTTCTTACCTATTCAGAATTTCTTACTTGAATTGCTTTGGGAAATTTTCTTATAACTTGGAAGTTCTAGAAATCACTATGCAACTCTAGTAGGTGAGGAATAGTAAGAGGCAAGAGGGAGACCGTTGAGAGTGGGTGTTAAACACGAGAGTTGAGTGCAAACCATTTTGAGCGAAACACTTAGGGAGTGGTGAGGTCCTTCCTTCTTGTTTCTATGTTTTGTGCAGGTTTAACAAGCCATTAAATGGGGTATACTTGGGCTAACTCATCTTTGAAAGGATGGAAGCAATAGGAAGACAGAAGATGGCTTATTCCAAGCTAGCATGAGCAAGGTCTAATTGCTACAAGGATGGTGACTATGTTGGGAACAACGTTGAGGAAGCCATCATAGAGATGAAAACTTCACCCATAGGAGTCAAATGATTATTGGTAACTTCTCTTCTTGTGCTAAAACTTTGGTCATATTCCTTATGATGATTATGGGGCACATGAAAGAATTAATGACACATATGATTATTGTGAGAATAGTCCTTATGATGTTTTATAAAGGGTATCATGGTAGTTATGATTATAGTGATCAAAAGTTGTGGTAGAGAAGTTAATCATGGAGGATTGATTGATGAAAATATCTCTATGTCTATATGAGTGGGTGTCAAAAAGAGCAATTATTCTACACCAAGTGCAAGGTACTAGACAATATTGTACTTCTTGCCATAGATAGTGGTAGCCAAGTTAACGTGGCCCAGGGATGGAACCAGCGGGGGGCTTGAGCCCCCCCAGTGAAATTTTGAAAACTTTACAATTTTTAGGTATTTTACATTCAAGACCCCCAATTTTTTTTCAATATATCCCCCCCAAAACTTAGGTGCTGACTTTAAAAAAAAAAATGTGAAAAGCCTCGCGAAACCGGCAACTGAAAACAGAAACAAAAAAAACACTCTCTGTTCTCTTTCTCTCTCTCTCTCTCTCTCTCTCTCTCTCTCTCTCTCTCTCTCTCTCTCTCTCTCTCTCTCTCTCTTCGATTCCACAACCGCAAGTCTTCCTTCCTCCCTCCTCGGTTGTCTTGCCTCGACAACGCGTGATGCGGTGGTGCAATGGCGGGTGGTGAGTTGACGGACAGACGACAGGAGACAGCGACGACGGTGGTCAGGCAGACCAACAGCAGTAGGCAGGCTTCCAATTCCAAGTTCCAGCTGTTCTTCAAACTTTGAAGAAGAAAAAAGTAAGCTTTCTAATTAGATTTTAAAGATTAGTCTATGTAGAAATATTTTTTATTTTTGATTTTGGTCAATAGATTTTTGACTGCTAAAATTTTGATTTTGGTAATGAAAAAATTTCTAGGGGTTTTTTGGTAAAAATATGATTATTATGTAATTTATGTCCTAATTATTTATTATGTAATAAGTGAAATGTGTTGAATTGTTTTCACATTGATCTCCTAATCATTCTAAATCAAATGCAGGTCATATTGGATTTCGTCTTTTGATCGTGCTCATCTATTATCTCAAGATTCTGATCAAGATTCTCAACTTTGATTGAGGTATTTATCCCGTGAGTGATGGGTAATCATTCTTCGTGAGTGATGGGTGATCACTCCTCATTGGTAATGGGGGAGTACCTATTTTTTGCTATTTTATTTGTAAATTTAGAATTGTAATGCTTTATCCCGTGAGTGATGGGTAATCATTCCTCGTGAGTGATGGATGATCACTCCTCATTGGTAATGGGAGATTACCTATGTTTTTTCTATTTTATTTGTTAATTTGGAATTTTTTGAATAGTTTTTGTTAGCGCAAAGGGTATTATTGCATATGATTTTGATTATGATTAACATATGTTTGTGTGATGAAATATTAAGCTCAGTTTCAATAGAACAAAAGAAGCATATTTGAAGTCTCAACACAATACTCTTAGAAGCAAAAGAGCTTGGTGATCAAGGCAAAATGAAGGAGAAAAGATCAAGTCATTGAAGACCTTGAAGACTTATGTCTTAGTTATGGATATGCTAAGGTATTTTGTAAAACTCCCTAACTCTCATTTTTTTATTGCTGATCAAATGTAAAGCTCCTTGGATGAATTTCTTTTTATAAACTATTCTTGAAAAATCCAAGTATTCTTAATAGAGTTTTTGATGCCTTCGAAAGTTTTCTTATCTCTAAGAGAGTATCAAGAATAAATGTTTTGAAGTGTTTTGAAATGTCTTTTTGTTTAAGGAAAACTAGCTTTTACATCCTTCTCAAAAAAGAGTCATCCAATTTTCAAAACCAGTCATCCGATTTTAAAACCGATGATCCAAATTTTTCCAAATTGGTCGTCCGATTTTTAAGAGGGATCATTCGATTTTTTGTGAGATGCGTCCGAATCTTTCTGTTTCAAAATTGGTAGTCCTATTTTAAAAAGGCTCATCCGATTTTCCTTTTACAAGAAAATTGATCGTCCGTTTTCTAAAACCGGTCGTCCGATTTTAGTCTGTTACTGCAAAAATGTTACCATTACACAGATATTAATGGCTATTTTTTCTCTTTCCTATATATATTGAAAATTTGATCTGCAGAAAAAAATAAGGCTGTTGAAAAATTTATTGAGATCATTTTAAGAACATTTAAAGAGCTTCAAAATTTATTCTTCAAACATCTTTTATCTCTCAAAAACAAAAGAGAAAAATTCTTCTTGGAGCTTCATTGTTGATCATCTTTCAAAGAATAAAAAAGAGGAGCTTGTAGATCATCCAATTGTGTTGTATCTTCCCTTCTCAAGCTCATTTGCTAACATTGTTCCTTATTCATCTCTTTTTCTATTGATATCAAAGGTTTGTGTTGAAAACCCCTTGGGTTATCCTTTGATTGTAATTGTGTTTCTGTTGATATCAAAGGTTTGTGTTGAAAAACCCCTTGGGTTATCCTTTTATTGTACTTGTGTTGTGGATTGAGGTTGTCTGCAAAACCCTTGGTGGGTGATCCTCAAACTTGTGTTTCTTATATATTGTGATTATAGTGGATTTGGTAAATCCTTGGGTGTTGACTCAAGGTAGTGGATGTAGCTCTTAGAGAGAGTGAACCACTATAAGTTGTTGTGCATCTTTATTCTATACTTTTTACTTGATTGTCATAATTGTAAGTTTTGTTTGATTTGATTTTTATTAAAAAGAGTTTTAGTATTCCTTCTCAAACAAAATTGGAGGTTTATCTTTTAATTACACAAAATACTTTTGAAAATTAGCCAAAAACCTTATTCACCCCCGTAAGGTTTTTCAATTAGTATCAGAGCAGGTCTTCTTTTTTAAGGCTTAACATCCTAAGAAGTAAAAGATCCTTTTTCAAATGGCTATTATTTCAAATTTACTCTATGTAGAAGGCTTCTTTACAAATAGACCTCCTCTTTTCGATGGTACAAATTATACTTTTTGGAAATCTAGAATCAAAATATATATTTTCTCTATTAACTTTAATTTTTGGACCATTGTAGAGAAAGGACCTTTTGTTCCTAAAAAGGATGGAATAGTCAAGAAGGTTGAAGAATATGATGAACTTGATTCAAGGAAGATGACTCTAAACTTTCAGGCTACGAAAATAATGAGTTGTGCCTTGGATGCTAATGAATACAATAGAGTGAGTGGATGTGACTCGGCTCATGAAATGTGGAAGTTACTTGAACTAACTCACAAAGGTACCAATCAAGTGAATGAGTTAAAGTTGGCTATGTTGGTGAGAGATTATGAGCTATTCATGATGAAACAATATGAAAGCATTAGTGATATGGTCACAACGTTCACCAACATCACAAATGGCCTAAAGGCGTACAGGAAAGAGTATACTAGGGGAGAAGTAAATAGAAAGATTCTTGATGCACTCCCAAAGGCATGGCAACCAAACACTCTTGCCTTTGAGGAATCAAAAAATTTAAGACAACTTCCTATTGAAGAACTCTTAGGATCTCTCCTCACCTATGAGATGAAAATAAAAAGATTAGATGAAATAGAAGATGAAGACAAAGAAAGAAAAAGCATAGCACTCAAAGTGAATGAGGATGATCATACGTGCTCGTCAAACAATGAAGATGAGATTGAGGATATGGCCTTAGTAATGGGGAAGATCATACATGCTCGTTAAACAATAAAGATGAGATTGAGGATATGGCCTTAGTAATAAGGAAATTTAAAAGATTTTACAAGAAAGACTTCAGCAAAAGGGGAAAGAATCCTCCATTCAAGAAAGGAGGACAAAGTTCATCACTCTTCAAGGCTAGGTGCTTTGAATTCAATAGCACCGACCATCTTGTAGCCGATTGTTCCAAAGCTATTGAAAAAGATAAAGGAGCTTTGGAAGAAAAACTTGAGGCATTAAAGAAAAAGAAGAAAGGCAAGGGCCTAATTGGTGCATTGGATCAAGATACAAGTGAAAGTGATGAAAAGGGAAATATATACTTCATGGCAATGGAGAATGAGGTACAATCTTCACCCTCTAACTCTTTTAGTCTCATTGATGATAATTGTGATGATGATCCTAGTCCTATGCTTATTGAAATGTATGATGAGTGCAAAAAGGTTTCTAAATGAAACAAAGATTTGAAAAACAAGACTCAAATTTTGCTAGATGAGAATTCAAAACTTATTTGTGAAAATAAATCTATTCTTGAATCTTTGAAAGTCTTGAAGAAAGAAAAAGAGTGTTCAAACAATGACTTTCAAAAACTTGTTTTAGAAAACAAGAACCTTTGTGAGAAGGTTTCCTCTCTTGAAAAATGTTTGATTGATTATGAATTTTTAAAAGAAAAAGGTGAATGATCTCACTTTGTGCATTGAAAAATTTACTCGAGGAAAATAAAATTTTGAAAAACTTCTCGGTTCACAAAGATCTCCTTATGATAAAAATGGCATTGGATACATCCACTCTAATGCTTCTTCAAAGCAAACATATTTTGTCAAAGCTTCTTCATCTCTCTCCCATTTTTGTTGTACTTATTGTGGCAAGAGTAGTCATAAGGCCACTAGGTGTTTTGTAAAATGAAAAGTTGAAATAGGAGTTAAAGCTATTTGGAGAGTAAAAACTACTATTTATGGACACAAAAAGAATATGGGTACCAAAAGTCATCTCTTCTCCTATTGCAGGAACATAATTCAAGCTCCATGGGGTACTTAGATAGTGGATGCTTAAGATACATGACTAGATATGCATCCGTCATGAGTAAGCTAAGAGAAACTGAAGGTGGCTTTGTTACTTTTGGAAAGATCATCGGTATAGGGAGGAAGAAGAGATTGAAGAAAAACAAGAAAATGATCAAGAAGCTCAAAGTCTTCCTCAAGATGTGATATATCCAAAGGGACACACCAAGGATGGAATCATTGGCGATGTATCACAAGGAGTAAGAACAAAAAGGTACTTTATTAATAGCTTGGCCCTATTTTCTCACATTGAGCCTAATTTTATTGATGATGTTTTGTGTAATGAGTTTTGGTTTTTAGCTGATTTTTTTAAAACCCCTCTCTGACAAACGTTTTTGTTATTTGTAAAAATTGCTTAGTATTGGTAGATTTATTGACTAATGTGTGTTATTTGGGTCTTTCAGACTTCCTCTTATTCTTTACTCTTACATTTTCTTTTTTGAAAAATCGGACGCCTCTTTCAAAAAAACTGGACGACCGCTTTTGAAAAACGGTCGACAGATTTCTTTTTTAAAAAAGCATCGGGGTTGTGTTTTAAAAACTAGATTTTTTCACAGCATTTCTCCTAATTCTTACAACTCTCTCTCACTCTCTCTCACTCTCTTGTCCGAAACTCCTCTCCCTACAAGGCCCGAAGAAAGTGACTCCGAGACGGAGGTAGAAAGAATTAGAAGAGAAACAAAACGAAAGAAGAGACAAGAAAGAACGGAAGAAGGACAATCATCAATGGACACGACTCAAATATTGGATTGGATTATTGCAATGCAAGCACAACTCAATGACCGACTTGATGATATAAATGGAAATCTCCATATCCGGCTTGATGAACTTGATGAGAAGATTGTAGACATTCACAACTGGGTTATGAGATTGGAGCAAGGAGGAAAAGAGAGTGATGAAGATAAAGATGATTGAGGATTTTCTTTAAAAAAAGAAAAAAAAACTCCTAGATTGAGGATTTTCTTAAAAAAAAAAAAACAAAAAAAAAACTCCTTCTCTTTCCTTTCTAAAAACTCCTTCCCGTTCCGTTGTTTTCTTTGGTTTCTTATCAAACTTAATTATGGTTCTCTTGTGTCTTTTTGATGCTATATTTTGATTCACTGTTCTTCTTATGACTTGATATATGCTATGCTTTGTTCTTCATATTGGTATTGTGCTATCTTGATGCTTTATTTTTTTTGGACTTCATGATGATACTTTAATGTTGAAAGTCCAAGTGTAGTTACCACTTCAATGATCCCTTATGAACTCTCCTCAATGTCTTTTTTATTTATGCCGAAAGGGGGAGAAATATGTGCAAAAAGTAAGGGGGAGAAAATGTAACATGCAAACTGTTGGTATATTGTTGATGCCTATGTTGTTGATGCTTATGTTAATGCTTATACTTTAGTTTGTTGTTATCAATGTTGGTATTGTTGAATATGTCTTACATTGTTCGCATATGTTTTTGATGCTTTGAAAACTTGAGGTTTTATGTTGCATAAGGCTTTATGCATCATGTCTTTTTGGCTATATGGCTTGAACTACCTTGATGAATTTTTTTACGCCATATTTTTTTGTAAAGCATGTTTTTAGAGGGAGCTTATCTTTCTAAACGATCTTTCAAACCCTTGACATGTGTTCAAATTCATAGGGGGAATTATCTCTCTCTTATATGGTGTTTTGGTACGCTTTACTCGTATTGATGATTTCCTTGAAGCATCACCATACTTTAATACTTGCTCTTTTGTTCTTCTTGCATATGTATTTGTCATAATAAAAAAAAGGGAGATTGTTAGCCTTAAGGGCATTATTGCATATGATTTTGATTATGATTAACATATGTTTGTGTGATGAAATATTAACCTTAGTTTAAATAGAACAAAAGAAGCATATTTAAAGTCTCAAGGCTACACTCTTAAAAGCAAAAGATCTTGGTGATCAAGGCAAAATGAAGGAGAAAAAATCAAGTCATTGACGACCTTGAAGACTTGTGTCTTAGTTAGGGATATGCTAAGGTATTTTGTAAAACTCCCTAACTCTCATTTTTTATTGCTGATCAAATGTAAAGATCTTTGGATGAATTTCTTTTTATAAACTACTCTTGAAAAATCCAAGTATTCTTAATAGAGTTTTTGATGCCTTCGAAAGTTTTCTTATCTCTAAAAGAGTATCAAGAATACATGTTTTGAAATATATTTTTGTTTAAGGAAAACTAGCTTTTACATCCTTCTCAAAAAAGGGTCATCCGATTTTAAAACCGGTCTTCTTATTTTTCCCAAAACGGTCTTCTGATTTTTAAGAGGGATCATTTGATTTTTTGTAGGATACGTTCGAATCTTTCTGTTTCAAAACTGGTGTCCTATTTTAAAAAGGGCTCATCCGATTTTCCTTTTACAAGAAAATAGATCGTCCGTTTTCTAAAACCGGTCGTCTGGTTTTAGTCTGTTACTGCAAAAATGTTACCGTTATACAACAGTAACAGCTATTTTTTCTCTTTCCTATATATATATATTGAAAATTTGATCTGCAGAAAAAAAAAAATGAGGCTGTTGAAAAATTTATTGAGATCATTTTAGGAACATTTAAAGAGCTTCAAAGTTTATTCTTCAAACATCTTTTATCTCTAAAAAACAGAAGAGAAAAATTCTTCTTGGAGCTTTCTTGTTGATCATCCTTCAAAGAAGAAAAAAGAGGAGCTTGTAGATCACCCAATTGTGTTGTATCTTCCTTTTTCAAGCTCATTTGGTAACATTATTCCTTACTTATCTCTTTTCTATTGATATCAAAGGTTTGTGTTGAAAACCCCTTGGGTTATCCTTTGATTGTAATTGTGTTTCTGTTGATATCAAAGGTTTGTGTTGACAAACTCCTTGGGTTATCCTTTGATTGTAATTGTGTTGTGGATTGAGGTTGTTTGCAAAACCCTTGGTGGGTGATCCTCAAACTTGTGTTTGTTATGTATTGTGATTATAGTGGATTTGGTAAATCCTTGGGTATTGACTCAAGGTAGTAGATGTAGCTCTTTGAGAGAGTGAACCACTATAAATTGTTGTGCATCTTTATTCTATACTTTTTACTTGATTGTCATAACTGTAAGTTGTTGTTTGATTTGGATTTTTATTAAAAAGAGTTTTAGTATTCCTTCTTAAACAAAATTGGAGGTTTATCTTTTAAGTACATAAAATATTTTTCAAAATTAGCCAAAAACCTTATTTACCCCTCCCTAAGGTTTTACAGTTTTGTACTTGGAATGCATCTATAAAATAGAAGAAATTCTAGCAAAATTTTTATTGTTCTTCAGTCCCCCAACTTTTTTGTCCTGGTTCTGTCCCTGATGTGGCTAGTACTTATCTTGTGGAGAAGTTGAGTTTCCTCCTTCTTGATCTTCCTAGATCGTATACATGTCAATGGTTAGATGGTGGTGTTGAAGTTAAAGTTAACAAGCAAGTATGTATATCTATGTTTTTGGGGTTGCTTAAAGATAAAGTGTTATGTGATGTAGCACCCATGCAAGCGAGCCACCTATCATTGGGACAACCCTGTAAGTATGATAGAAGAGCTAAACATAACGGAGATAAGAATGCAATCAAAATCACTAGGAATTGCAAGAGAATCACCCTTAAGTTCTTGGCACCTCACCAAGTATGTGAAGAGCAAAAGAAGTTTATAGAAAGGTTAAGGACATTTGAGAATGAGAAAAAGCAGACGAGCATCATGGAGGCTAAAATATGGGAGAAAGAGCAATTATCCATGCTCTATCAAGTAATTGCAAAGATGAGAACCATGAAGCCACCAATGGTTGATGATCTTCCAAGACTCAAAGAGCCTCCACACTACAATTATAGTTTAAGAGAGTGATAGAACACATGTTGAGAAAGAGTCACCTAATGAGGATCTTTGCGGTATCATGAATACGAAGGACATTGAAAGAAAAGAGAGAGTTGAAATTAAAGAAACGGGAGTGGAAAAAGAAGAGGGAATAGTTGAGAGATTACGTGTTTTTTATTCTAATTTTAGTCTTTCAAGAGAAAGTGAGAAAGATGAGCGCTCAGAAGAAAAAGAGAGTGAGTTTGAGAAAAGTGAGCAAGAAAAGGAAAATGAGAGTCTCATGGAAAAACAAGAGTTTGAAAAAGAAGAACAACAAGAAAAAGAGATAGTTGTAATTGCAAAGAGTGCAGAATTGAACTTTCTTACTAATCACACTAACTCCTTCCTTTTTAATGATTTGATATGTGTGCAGAATTTTGGAGTGTCAAGCAAGGATAAAAAAAAAAAACATGTCTACGAACCCATCAAGACCATAGGCTTCTATCCTTCTAATTCCTACTTGTGCTTTGAGATTTATTTTAAGGAAATTAAGTTGTTTCAAATTGTTTTTCATGGAAAATGGCAATCAACTTTATTTTCTTAATTCTCTTGGAAATTTATTCGAAAATAGAAAATACGTTGAGTTTAATCCCTTATCTTGTGAAATTCCTAAAGTGATTAATTGTCATTCCAATGTTGCTAATGATGTTTTTATTGTACAAGGATTTGAAGACAAAGGAAGGAGAATGGAGAAAGAGCCCAACAACTTCTATTGAGACAAATGAACAAGCTTATCTCTTAACCCTTTTTCTTTATGTCATGAAGTTTCTTTAGGGGAGTTGGAGATGTCGTTAGTTGCTTATACCTCTCATGTGTGCATATTTGGAGAATTGTGTGCTATATCTCTTGACGGAAATTTATTTCTCCTTGTGCCTTGCATGCTTAAGTGTTTAACTCCTTGTGTTTCTCTTGAAAATCAACTTGTGCCGAATGTGTTTAATTGTCTTTCTTTTCATGCTTCTTTTGTGAATCACTTGTTACCTAGTGAAGCTAAACTTGATCTCCTTTGCTTTGAACATGAGAATTTACATGATGACTACTTCATGGAACCTAAAGTGGTTGAAAGTTGGTTAGCTCGTGCTATATTTGATGTTCTTCACGCTAGGATTGAGGGAAAGCCTATTGAGAATAATGATTGTTAACTTTCTTTGCTACTTTTATGAAGAATCTTGATGGATCTATCCTTTCTAACCATCCTTTTCCCCCTTTGAGTGACCAAATTGAATTTCTTTCCATTAAACATGTCTTATCTTTCTTTAAGGTTTTCATGAATTACTTCATTGAGTTTTGCTACTTCTAACCAACTTGCATCCCTTTCTAGTGAACAAATTGAATTTCCTTTGGATGAACATGAGCCATCAAATCTGGTTGAATCTTTGAAAACATTGTTTGGAGATGCCCATGGTTTTCAATTCTATCATTCACACTTCAAGAAATTCAGCTTGAAGGATGATCTTGAAAACAAAATGAGAGTTGGTTTTGAAAAGCTTAAAGCTAGTCCTTGTGCATTTGTGAAAACTATGTTGGAAAAAGAGTCTTTTGAACAAATTTGGAAAGATTTTGTTGACAAACATACTTACTACCACATACCTTTCAAGGATTGGTGTTGGAAGTTGGGCATTTCATTTGTTTGTTTTCAAAAGAACTCTTGTACTTCGTCTTTGAGTCATGAAATTGATAGCTCCTTGTTTTACCACAAACCTTTCAAAGAGTTGGTTTGGAAGAACGACATTTCACTTACTTTGTCTTGGAAGAACTCTTGTGCCTTATTTCTAAAATATGAATTCGAAGCTACTTGGTTGTATCATCTTCATTTCAAAGAGTTCTTGAAGAATATGATTTTCAAAGAGGAATATAGGAAATTTTGGACTCTTGAAAGCTCTATGTCTGCATCGCCTCTTCTCAATCTTGATGTTGTGGAATTCGAGAAGCATAAAGTTCATTCTTCAATTATAAATGCTCTTGTTTTTATTTGGAATATATATTTTCATTATCATTATCCTTTTAAAGAAGAGCACTTCCAAATTCTTGAATTTAATGCATTGCTTCAAATATTTGTTAAAGTTAAGAGTTTCTTTCATCATTCACCTTACAAGGGCTTGGATATTGGTACTCATTTCGAAGAATCTACAAGGATGTTCCCAAGACACTTCATTTTAAACGTCTTTACTCAACTTTTTGAGAGAACACTTCTACAAAACTTTTTCTTCTTAGCTTTGGCATCTACTCAAAACTTGAGCTTCCCATTTCATCATCATTTTAAAGACGATTTCAAAGATATTACTAAAGTGCTTGAATTACAAGATTTCCATGGATTTAATTGTGTGGTTTTCTAGAGAAATCTTGTAAAGCAAAGGTGTTATATGCATCATTCTTTCTTGGACAATCTTTTCTTGAACCTTTTTGCCTATATATCTTTTGAGTTTCATAGACCTTTCGAGGAAGAGTTGATTGCAGTGATTTATTTTTTATTGAAGTGTTTGGCTAATAAACTTCATGCATTAGTGTTCCGTTCTTGTTTAATTTTTGAGTACTTTGGTCATTTTTATAGTACTTCTTCTTTTAATACTTCCTCTTCCAATGTTGCTTGCCTCCTATGGTTATTTGAAGAATTCTATTCCAGGATGAATTCTTTTAAAGAGAAGGGGTATGGTATGACCCGGGATAAGCATGAGAACATGGAAATCTTCCAAGAACAGATTACAAGGTTAATGACAAGGAGATAGAAGGAGAAGACAAAGAGATGGTTACATTATTCAAGAAGAATTTTAGAGACCTTACTTAGAATGCTTTGGAAGGAAAAAATAAAAATCAAAGAAGTACCAAAACATTCCTATTGTTCATAATGCAAGGAGATAAAACCAAAGAAATAAGTTTGGAAGATCTTGAAGCTTCAAAATCAAATGGAGAAGAAGACTTGAACCCTACTACAGGCAGTAGGATACACCCTACCATCCCTGATAGGGTCATGGCAAGGGAGGAGAAAAATGGAACAATACTTATTGCCGACGGTAGGTTCACCCTACCATCGCCGGTAGGATTCTGGCGAAAGAAACTATTGGATGGTTTGACCTATCGTACGTGGAGGTCGAGATTTGGGAGTTTTTAACTCCCTTGACCCATCATTTTTGGTTGTTAAGCCTCTTTTGACTTGTATTAAGTGGTCTAAGTGCCCATCTACTTATCTTAAGCTAGATTAATAATTAGTGTTTGAAGTTAATGATGAAGAGAACTATATGTATATTTTTTCCAGCCATTTCGAAGGGAAGCTTGATATTGAATGAAAAATTAGGAGAAGAAGGGTTTCTACCACTTCCTTGAAAACTAGAGATTTATTCCATTTTACAATTTAGGCAAGAGATTCTTGAATCCTGAATTCAAGAGTTATTGTTCTATTCCCAAATCCTTCTCTTCCTTGAGGGTTCCTAGGAGTTTAGGTCTTCTTGTGTGTGGAGAATAGGTGAAGTCTCTTTAGGCTTTGTTGATTCTCCCTTAATACAAGAAGTTTTTCTTTATCTTTCTTTGTTTATTTTCCTGTTTTGATTCTTGGAATTTCAATTTCTTCAACACAAGAGTTCAAAGGGCCTCTTATAGAGAGTTGCATCTTAGGAGGGACATTGGATCTCATTCAAGCCATTGGAGATTCATACCACACAGATACAGTTTCTGAATTTGAGTTTCATTGGAAGAGGTAATTTATTCATTTTTTATATGTTGTGCAGTTTATTTCTTGTTTCTGTATGTAGTAGTACCTAGTTTTATACATGAGAGTGCCTACTTTTATGTGTGTCAGTTCTTACTTTTATGTGTGCCAGTGCATACTCTTTAAGGGTTGGCTTAATAGTTTTTGTGTTGTTCAAGTTGCATTGTTTTACATGTATATTCTTATTATCCCTCCTTTTTGCTCAAATATGTGTGCATACTTTTATAATTAAGAGTGCCTAGTTTTATAATTGATAGGGCTTTGTTTTATAGATGACAGTGTCTAGTTTTATAACTTACATTTTATAACATACACTGCCTAGGATTTTAACTTTCAGTGCCTATTTTCTATAACTGATAGTACATACTTTTATAACTTAGTATGCCTAGTTTTTTAGATGTTGGTATATTTGGGAGTGTTTTATGTCATGGGGGTGTGTTCTGCAATGTATGATTACTTTTATAAAAGGGAATGCCTTCTTTTGCATCTAAGAGTGCCTACTTTTATAATTAACAATGCCAACATCCATAAGTATATGTGCCTTCATTTTCTTATATGAAATTGACATGCTTTACCTTTTGATTGTACAGTTTAATGAATAAGTTTGGATGCCACAATGACAGTTTGTTGAATAGGTTGCCACAATGACAATTTGGTTGCCTAGCTTTTAGTAAGGACTTCTTTTCTGGGAGTGCTCTATCATCTCAAACGGGTGAGGCAACCAACCATGCTATTTCCAAGAGGCTTTAAAAAATAACTACGTTGTGCGATTTTTATCGGATATTTGATGAAGTTGTTTCTAAATAGAGGAGCAATGCGAACATGGAAGATTTTCGTTGTAAGGAAGGGTATGTTGAGATGATAGTCACTGGATTGAAATTGCTGAAGCATGCTAATGAAGTATATACTATTAGGGAATACAAGCTTTTCGAAGAACAGTTTATGAAATTTCCAGAGTACTGCTAAGGGCTTGTGGTATGCAATGAGGCGGAGCATGTATATAAGGTTTGGCATCCTGATATAACAGGCTTTAGGCATAGAGTTGTCTATAATAAGAGCAAGTTAAACATTTCATGCACATGTAAGATGTTCAATGAAGTTCGGATTCTTTGCTCTTATTGCTTGCATATCTTCACTATTCTTTGTTTCAGGCTATTTCAGATAAGTATATTTTGAAGAGATGGACAAAGGATATTGATTTAAGTTTGGGTAGTAGCGGTGTTGGTAATGTACAGAAAGTTAGCAAGAAGTATTTTGGTTATAGTGCTTGGAGGAGAGAAATGTTAAGGAAGTTTCAGATTTGATTTATGCTAGCAATTGAACATAAATGCTTGGGAATGCATAGAAGGTTTTAGGATGATGAAGGACAAGATCGTTCCAAAAATGGGACCTTATTATGTCAATAGTTTAGAGAATAAGTTGGTTCTTCCAACATTAAAGATCCAGTTGGAAGGCATGCAAAAGGAGAATGTAATATAAGGGAGAAGAGCATTGTAGAGATGAAGTGCAATTAAGCAAGAGGGAGGAGAAAGAGTGCTTTGACGCATGCTTCAAGGAGTAAAACTTCCGTCCAGTTGTCTATGAACAATGAAGTTTTGGGGAGGGATTTGAATTTCACAAGCAGTGAATGTGAGATTAGTTTAGGAACATCAAACTATATCAATATAGAACCTTTAGATGGTTTATAGCCGTTCATAACTTTCATGTAGAATTTGTAATTTCATTACTTCATATCTTTTAGTTATACTTTGATTTTTAAATTTTGTGGGCTTTGATGTTATTTGTATATCAAATGTTTATGTAAATATGTATGCCTACTTTTATAGTTAGAAGCACGGACTTTTATAAATGATAGTGCCTAGTTTTTGAACTGACAATGCAAAGTTTTATAACTAAAAATGCCTAGTTTTAAATGTATGGACGCCGAGTTTTAGCTTTTGGAATGCCTTGTTTTAGAGTTCGGAATGCCTTGTTTTACAATTAGGAATGAATAGCTTTAGTGCTAGGAATACATAATTTCAGAATTAGAAGTGCCTAGTTTTAGAGATGATAGTGTCTAGTTTTTGAACTAATAATGCCTAGTTTTATAAGTCAGAGTGCCTAGTTTTATAAATGAGAGTTCTTAGTGTTAGAACTGAAAGTGCCTAGTTTAGGGTTTATTCTTTTAGCATGTGTAAATTCATGATAATGCTGGTAGTATTTCATGATAAAACTAGGAATGCTTAGTTTTAGAGCTAGGAATGCCTAGTCTTAGAGCTAGGAATACCTAGTTTTAACACTAGGAATGCCTAGTTATATAACTGACAGTGCCTAGTTTTATAACTGACAGTGCCAACTTTTTACAACTAAAAGTGCATACTTTATTAGGTAATTTTGCATTCATCATTCTTGATTTTCAAGTTTGATTGGTTTAACATGTCTTGCAAATTCATGATAAAGTTGGTAGTATTGCATGATAGAAGGTTTAAAACATAATTGTAGTACAAAGATTGAAAAATGTATCTGAACTAACAGTACATAGTTTTAAAACTAGAAGTTCCTAGTTTTAAAGATATAGATGCCTAGTTTTAGCATTTGGAATGCCTTGTTTTAGAGTTTGGAATGCCTTGTTTTATAGTTAGGAATGAATAGTTTTAGTTCTAGGAATGCATACTTTTAGAATTAGAAGTGCCTAGTTTTTGACCTGACATTGCCTAGTTTTAAAAGTCAGAGTACTTAGTTTTATAAATGAGAGTTCTTAGTGTTAGAACTGAAAGTGCCTAGTTTCAGGGTTTATTCTTTTAACATGTGTAAATTAATGATAATGTTGGTAGTATTTCATAATAAAACTAGGAATACCTAGTCTTAACACTAGGAATGCCTAGTCTTATAACTGACAGTGCCTAGTTTCATAACTAATAGTGCCGACTTTTTACAAATAGTGCATACTTTATTAAGTAATTTTACATTCATCATTCTTGATTTTCAAGTTTGATTTGTTTAACATGTCTTGCAAATTCATGATAAAGTTGGTAGTATTGCATGATACAAGATCTAAAACATAATTTTAGTACAAAGATTGAAAAATGTATTTGATTTTATTTCAAATATTGTATCATACAATTACAAATATTTCGGGGATGTTGATTTTTGTAGAAGATTGATGATGCATTTTGTACAGTCTCCCTTTCATCATTCATCTTAGATATGATGATTGTGCACATATATTTTAATATAAGTCTTGATAGGATACTTGGGTCTTTTTTTATTAGGCCAGTAGTGGATCCCAACTTGAACTTCGTTACCCCTTATACATCTCCATGTGTAGCATGCAAAAGATGCCACAGTCTACAAAATTGTCTCTATTTTGCCAAGTCATTGTCCTCACATATGCTTTGTTTCTCCTAACATTTTTGTGGTTGATGAATGACCCCTCATACCTCGACAAAATTGTTTCATGGACTTTTTCTGTTAATCACAAGGATGCGCGTATGTTAGCTTTTGTTTTTTTTTTTTTTTTTGATTTTATTAAAAGATGATTGTATATAATTGTTTATTATGTGTAATGACTTACGAAGAACATTGTGATGCTTGGGTACTTGTTTGCTGCTGTTATCCCCTTTGGCAATGGCCTATTATCAATTATTTCTATGCTCGTGTCTTGAGTTTAGGACAACCAGGTAGAAGTTTTCTGAAAGTACCATAGGGAAGAGGAGCTACAATTTGCACAAAACTCAAATCCGTATAAAAGTACCAAGTTATATAGGAAGAAATCATAGTGTAATTATTAAGATTACTTACAAGTTCAGCATCTCGGCAATAAGCATCGCTAATTCTAGAAATTTTAAGCTCCAAGTTGATTCTATCTATCAAGTTTTTATATCGCACTTCTTCCGCCAATGGTTTACCATATTTTCCAGCCAAAGGCATTGTAATAGCCTAGTGTTAAAAAAAAAAAAAAAAGGAATTCGGTTGTTGTTGTGCTGGAAAAATATTAGAGCGTATAGGATTAATGTAATGAAACTTAAGAAGACATTTGAAGAGAAAATAATTCTATTGGGCTTATTATGCTTGGGTCTTTTTATGATCTTGTTCAGATGCATTGACCACGCTTCGAGAAGATTTTTTCTATATATTGATTGCTCATTATTAACCTTACATCTGCCTTGGGTTGTTGTAGATTATATCGTTTGAAGTGTGTTCGAATATGATGTCGTTGGGAAAAGAATGGGGACAGAAAAAAATATAAATAAATAGATTAAAAGATATACAAAGTTTAATAACCAAAATAAAATAAGTTGATGATACCTAATTTTATAATTAGGAGTGTCTAGTTTCAATACTAGGAGTGCCTAGTTATATGTGGCAATGCCTAGTTTCAAAACTCAGAGTGCCTAGTTTCGTAACTAAGAAGTCTAGTTTTATGACTAGGAGTGCCTAGTTTTGAAATCGAGAATGTCTAGTTTATAACTAGGTGTGCCTAGCTTCAAAACTTGGAGTGCCTAGTTTTGAAACCAAGAATGCCTAGTTTTATGACTTACAGTGAAAGCATATTATACTATATGACACGAAATATACAAGAAAACACATACTTGCTCAAACTGTTATGTTCTGGCATTTCATCAGCAAAGTCAGTTAGGAGCATCTATTTTGTAGACAGCTTAAATTCATCTTTATACTGCTTTGTCCAAAAAGGCAACCTCAAATTACTATGGACTTTCTTTTTTTTCTTGTGCAGTGGTCCAATGGACTTAGGTCAACAGTTGTTTCCTCATCAAATTCCCCATCAGTCTCTATAATGGCACTGCTGGGGAAAGGGGAATGTCAATTATAGATGTATTAAACATGTATTTTATTCTTTTATATTAGTGTTTGCTATACAAACCTGTCAATATCATCATGGCCCTGTTCTTGCTGAACATCATCATCTACATCATTCATCTCTTTTTGCTGTTCTTCTTCTTGTTGCTGCTGTTTTGCATTTTCTCCTTTTCCACTGTTGTGCTCAGATTTACAATGTTCACAACTCTTTCAACAATGTCCTCTATCTCTGAGTCAGCGTACAAAGTGTCTTTTTGTTGTTATTGTTGGGTAAGAGTAAGGGCCTATTGTATCTGTGTATCATCGTCCAACCCGAGATCAAAACAAGACATTGTTCTGTCTCTTAAGTTCTTTACCTTTAGCATGTTCTTTTCAAATTCTTCGTATGCATTTAATAATCTGGGCTTTTGAAGAATTTGTCATCTTGGCTGTTAGTGCGTTGGCTAGGGGATGAAACAGGAGCATGTTGCATGCTTTGCATTTCTTGCTATGTTTGCAAGATCGAAAGCACTCCAGTGTGTAGCTTCTTGAATATGCACGTGATGTCTATGTTGTCAGCTTTTAACTCTTCACATGCCTAAAAAAGGTTGACAACACTGTTTCCGAATACAGTCATTGCCGTTGCTTTCAACGAGACCTTGGCATTTATAAAAAATACATATAACTGTTAACATATAACTGTTAGTGTTACTTATATGTAACATACAAAGGGATATTGTAAGTAAGGAGAGCTTACTTTTAACACGAACAATGCCTGCTTTTTATAAATGGAAGTGCCCAGTTTTAAAAATAAGAATGCCAACTTTTATAACTGGAAGGACCTAGTTTTGTAAATAGAAGTGCCTAATTTTAAAACTAATTGTGCCTCATTTTTTAAGACTAGCAATGCATTCTTTTATAACTGGAAATGCCTAGTTTAACAACAGCAATACCAAGTTTTATGAATAGAAGTGCCCAGTTTTAACAATAAGAGTGCCTACTTTTAACAGTAACAAGGGTTATTGTAAATAAGGAGTGCCTACTTCTATCACTAACAATGGCTACTTTTTATAACTGGAAGTACCTAGTTTTAACAATAAGAATGCCAACTTTTATAACTAGAAGTGCCTAGTTTTGTAAATAGAAGTGCCTAGTTTAACAACAATGCCAAGTTTTATGAATAGAAGTGTCTAGTTTTAACAATAAGAACGCCTACTTTTAACACTAACAAATTGTAAGTAAGGAGTGCCTACTTTTAACACTAACAATGCCTACTTTTTATAACTGGAAGTGCCTAGTTTTAACAATAAGAATGCCAATTTTTATGACTAGAATGCCTATTTTTAAAACTAACAGTGCCTACTTTTAACAGTAACAATGGCAAGTTTTATAACTAGAAGTGCCATAGTTTTGTAAATGGAAGTGTTTACTTTTAAAACTAACAAAGCGTACTTTTAAAACTAACAGTGCATTCTTTTATAACTGGAAGTGCTTAGTTTAATCACAAAAATGTCAAGTTTTATGAATAGAAGTGCTTAGTTTTAATAATAAGAGTGTGTACTTTTAACACTAACAATGCTTGGTTTTAACACTAGATGTGCATAGTTTTCTTTTATAACAGTGAACGAAAAAAATCATTTTGTGTGTTGTATCTTTGTTTTGTCGCTATGAACGATTGGTGGTGGTAGCGGTAATAGAGCTAGGACAAGGGGGTTTGTTGAACTTTCTTGATTATTTTCATCCTTTAGCTGTTCAAGCACCATTCCCAGCCCAAAACCTCCTGCTGCTATCTTTTTCTTTTGCCTCTTACATATAGAATTGTCATCCCAGTAACTTATCACTGGGATCGCTCGTTTCTCCCTAAGTTTGTACTTCACCCTATCAAGACACAAGAGCTGCACAATGCAAGTTTATAGTAAGTTAGCATTAATGGTTTTATTAAATTATTAATGCAAAATATATTAGAATAATGTTTACCACTACGAATGTGATAGGTCTAGTAAAGTAGCTCGATTGAAGGGTTTTTATTGAATGTTTCGCATTTGTTTATCAGTGTTGCAGCGTGTACTTGCACTAGTGGTAGTTGTGAATTTCATTGTTGCTTGCTGCCGTTCATAGGAGGTTGCAGCACAAGGTCTTAAATGAAGTTTGATGTATAAAGCTTGTTATGCAGAAGAAGACAAACTCCTTTTTAAAGTAGTCTCTACCATATTTGATGTCAATTAGTCTCTTTTGTACAGCCGATACGGGAGGTAAAAACTTGGTATATTTCTCCTTTATCTCCTTTATAAAGGCCTTGTGCTCTTCTGTTTGGTAGGTTTGTTTGTTGGACTCCTCAACTTCTGTTGCTCCATGTGGTATATTTAATACAAAGTTTTCATCAACTTCATTAATGTTGACTGTGGAATTTTCAAGCTTTATACTCATCTCGGACTTTAAACCGTTGTACAAGATACATTGCAAGTTTCTTAGGCAGCCTTGTCAAACAGACAGAGAGTAAGAATCTGAACCCTATATCTTTCACTCCATTTTTTTGTACCTCCATCAAACTTTGAACAACAGTAGTGATTCCTGTAGTTGTCATGTACGTATTCAATTACAAGTACTGTTTCTCGCCCTTACTGCCTTGCTTTTTGGGTGTTTGTCTTGAGCATTTTAATAACACCATATTTGGTTCTTCTGTTTGTCTTGGTCTTTCAAGCTTACTTATGATGTCTGCTGGTTCAGTTCTCCGGGACTGTAGTGAATTACATAAGATTAAAATAAATAAATAAATAAAAGAAACAAAAAGTGAGTAGCAATGTAAATTAATAAGGGAAGAATTCAAGTGTATTGTGTTTGTTTGTATATTTACCTTGCTAGTGCATTGACCAATGTATCTTCATTAGCCGGGACATAATGTTTATGTTTGAATCTTGTTTCTCCCTTTTGTCACTGTTAGGCATTCATGGTATCAAATGTAGGCATTCTCAGTTTTCAAACTTGGCATTCTTAGCAAAACTAGGTATTTCGAGTTTTTAAACTTTAGCATTCTGAAGTTTTAAAACTAGAAATGCCTAGTTTTAGAACTAGGTATTCTCAGTTATAAAACTAGGCATTCCTGCTTAAAAACTACGCATTCCTAGTTCTAAAACTGGCATTCCCAAATTTCAAAATGAGCGATTCCTAGTCTAAAAAACTAGGCGTTCCTAGTTCTAAAACTTTGCATTCTTAGCTTTAAAATAGGCATTCCTAGTTTAAAAAGTAGGCATTCCAAAGTTTTAAATCTAGAAATTCCTAGTTTTAGAACTAGGTATTCTCAGTTATAAAACTAGGTATTCCTAGCTTAAAAACTATGCATTCCTAGTTTTAAAACTAGTCATTCCAAAATTTCAAAAACTAGCCATTCCTAGTTTTATAAAATAGGGATTCCTAGTTCTAAAACTTGGCATTCTTAGCTTTAAAACTAGGCATTTCCCATTGTAAAAAGTAAGCATTCCAAAGCTTTTAATACTCGAAATGCCTAGTTTAGAACTAGGCATTCTCAGTTATAAAGCTATGCATTCCTAGCTTAAAAACTAGGCATTCCTAAATTTCAAAACTAGGCATTCCTAGTATTAAAAACTAGGCATTCTTAGCTTTGAAACTTGGCATTCTCAGTGTATAAAGTAGGCATTCGTATGTTTAAAAATTAGAAATGCCTAGTATTAGACTAGGCATTCTCAGTTATAAAGCTAGGCATTCCTAGTCTTAAAAACTAGGTATTCCTAGTTCTAAAACTAGGTATTTCTAGCTTTAAAACTCGGCATCTTAGTGTAAAAGGTAGGCATTCGTAAGTTTTAAAATTAGAAATGCCTCGTTTTAAAACTAGGCATTCTCAGTTATAAAAGTAGGCATTCCTAGCTTAAAAACTAGGCATTCCTAGTTGTAAAACTAGGCTTCCCAAATTTCAAAACTAAGCATTCCTAGTTCTAAAACTAAGCATTCCTAATTTTGAAACTCGACATCTCAATGTAAAAAGTAGGCATTTGTAAGTTTTAAAACCTAATATTTCATTATCTAAGCAATTTTCAGAATTTTATATATTTAAAGCACAGAAAACAGATCATAAAACAACTAAGATACACTTTACAACACTAAAACACAAATATAAAGCATAAAAAAATGAAGATATATATATACATGTATTATTAGTTCTACATATAACATTGAAACTACTTCGTTGAACATTTTTTTTAGTTGAAAGCTACAATTTCACGTTGTTTTTGAAGCATTATTACCTATTAGTGCTTAAAGAATTGCCTGAAGAACTCCTTGAAGGACTACGGCTTGGAGTACTTATTTTTTCATGTTTTTGGTTGCAAAATTGAAGAAAGTAACAAAGAGATTGGAGAATAAAAGAAGATAAAAGTTGTGGAAGCTTGAAAATCTCTCAAAATCCGCAAGCTGCATGAATTTTTAGAAGGTGGATGGTTTTGGGGGAGAAACATGGATGTTGTTAGGGGAGACATATGAGGCGCAGTCGTGTGGAGGTGAGAGTGGGTTTTGATTTTTGCCCAGTTGGTGGGCTTTAGTAAAACGTCATTTTTGCACCAGGTACACCTAGCATGGTGTTCCCAAGTGCAAGGTATAATGACTGCAAAGAGTTGGGATGATGAACCATTATCTCAAACTCCAAAATGGTTTATTTTCAAGTCTAGATTGGGAGTTGGAAATTGGAGAGAAGAGAAGGGATTCGGAGGGGCGGGGCTTGGATTTACTCCCTCCATTTCTATACATGTTACATCGTTGAATTTTTATGTTTTTTTTTACTTGTCACATTATTAAAAATAGTACAATTTTTTAACCAAAATCTTCCTATTATACCCTTTAAACATGTTAACATCTCTCAATTTTTGTGTCATGGAAAAGCGTAATCACTCCTTGCCAATAACTTTTACCATTTTCCAATATCCATTTCACTATCATTCAACACAGTTTCAAGTAAAATTTTTAAGTTTTTTCAATGTTAATAAATTAGATGAGAGATTGATGTTAAGGATAGTTTAGTCTATATACATAAAGAATTTCTCAAATTCCATACGTCCTTAATCTTTATGATGCCCGAAACATGGCAAGTAAAAAAATGGAGGGACTATTAGTTCGGCAGTTTCAAAAAGAGAGCAAAGAGAAGTGAGATGACGAGGCATCATCCTAACAAGCCAATTTGTTTCGATGGATTTCTTTTTATTTCACCTTATTTTATTTTTATTTTGTATTCTGATAGTGTTGTTATAAAACGAGATTTTATAATCACTAGAGTGCAAGGCAAGTAGACCTAATATTGCAGAGGTGAATTCAAACTGAGTGTTGAATCTCTCGAGGACCGTAAAGTTGAAAGTACTAATCGTGTCTCTAATATTTAGTGTAATAAAAAGATGATCGTTGAAACAAAATAGCAAAAACTTAAAACAAAAACAACTAAGAAAGCCATGAAAACTTAAGGTTTTAAAAATTAATAGAGCAAGAGTTTGGACGGTAGAATCTCCCTAATCCTTGCTACAAATTCAATTGGAAACATTTTCATGAAAACGATGTTGAATTAATTAAGTTGGATTATCACTCAAGTTCATAAAATCCCTATCTCTAGGCGAAAGCCTCCCTACTCACTAACCGTTAGAGTAAAATCTCTTTCTCCCTAACAAATTATGAGTGCAATAAAATTAGGTGATTTAAAAGACCTAAAAGTGAAATATCGTATCTCTAGTGAATTGCCCCAATGAACCCCCAATTGGTTGCCCTAGACTGTTCTTCATTTTTCAACTCCGAACAATCTTGCAATTAATCTAATCTCGCGACAATTAATTTGGGAACAAATACAATTGGAAGACAACTTAAATAAAAACAAATATCAAACTCAAGAATTTAAACCAAGGATTTCATAATCAAGAATTAGGGTTCAACCTTCATCCAAACAATAAAAATTACTCACTATTCATTATTAAAAAAAAACTGAAATTCAATAACAAGAAAGTAAAAGAAAGCTTAAGATTGAAAATTGAAGCCACAATTGAAGTCCCGAACATCTTCCAAGCTCGTCTTACGAGTCGCCAAGTTTAAGATCGCAATCTTGAAATTAGTTCTTCAATTCTTGAAATCCAAGAAATAAAATTGCAGAAATCTAAAGAGTGTTTAACTAATTGAACGCATAAAAACCGAACATTGAAAAATTGTCTAATCTAATCTAGTCCTAACTATGTAATACTAACCCTAATTAATCCTATTCTAAACCCTAATCTAAATCCTAATATGCCTCTTAATCTCTATATAAAATAGCTACAGCAAAACCCCTTATATAGAGGTGAAAATTACAAGAAAACAGAGTTTGAATTGGATTAAATCACCCTTACTGTTGGAACCTACTGCAGACGGTGGGTCGAGCCCTACCGTTCGTGGTAAGGTTCTGTGTTGCAAACCGTTTTTGTGCCAAGGACCTACCGCCGATGGTAGGTCAGCCTATCTCGTGCGGTAGGTCGGCCTACCTTGCGTGGTAAGTCGGCTTCGTTTGTTGCTGACGGCTTTGTTTTCGTCATTTTCATTTCGTTTTTGCCGGTTTTCATTTTCTTTCATCGTTTTCTCTTCTGGAGGGAACTTAAGACAAGAATAAGGGATATTAAACTAAAATACATACTTTTACATATTAAAACATAAAAAAACGATGAAATTAATATATAGAACAATATAACCAATTATGCACATATCATATTCTAATTTTTAATTGCCTATTTTACCCTTGTAAAGAATAACAAATTACATCCAAATCAAATATTATGTTATTTTATCTAAGATTATTTTTTTCAATAGACATCTTTCTTTCTACTTCTCTCCAACCTCCAAAATAAGAAAAACATATTTTGTTTTCTTTTCTATTCAAAATTCCCAAACAATATTTGAAGTAAATCACTCACTTTCTTTTCCCTTCTCTTCTCTCATAATTTAAGATTTCTCTTCTTTTCTCTTCTCTTTAAACTCTCAAACTTATGGAGAATCAAGAAAAATGATAAGATAAGAGGGGTGTTTCAAAAGAAAAATTATACTCTCCTCTCTCTCCTCTCTCTCCATTTTTTACTTGTCATATCGTGGGAATTCTCATTTTTTTTACTTATCACGTTGTTGAAAACAATGTAATTTTAATCAAAATCTTCCTATTATGCCCTTTCAACATGTCAACCTTTCTCTCAATCCTTATGTCATAGAAAAATGTAATTACTCTTTACCAATAATTTTACCATTTTCTAATATCATTCCACCAATCATTCATTATTCTGCACAAGTTTCTAGTTAAATGTTGATTTTTTTTTTGCAATATTAATAAATTAGGTGAGAGATTGATGTTAAGGGTAGTTTAGTCTATATACACAAAGAATTTATCTAATTCTGTATTTTCTAAATCTGTGTAATGTCCAAAACGTGACAAGTAAAAAAAAACGAAGTGAGTATATAGTTTGCCCCTAAAATAATTATAAACTAGCATATGAAGAATTCGGAGGGGCTTCCAATGAATAACTTCACACCCTACAAGAATTAGGTCTTATACATTTATTTGCATTAATGAAAGGTCGTATTTATTATACACACTTATTTGATTGGTTACTCATTCCAAAGCAACTTCATTGATATTAACGGAATTTAATGTAAGGGATAAATATTAGACGAATTTGAAGTCTCTTCATATTTGTTAGAGAAAATAAATCTATATGTCCCTAAAATATTTTTGTTTTACTAGTTATACCCTAAAAGCAATTTTTGTCCTCATAAAATTTACGTATAGTCGTTGATGCAAAAAAATGGCAGAGTCCAAAGATAATTTTGTCAAATCAAGCTAAATCCTTCTAACCCATATGTTTTTTGGTTAAAAAAATTAATACTAAAAAGATTTAAGGCTAAATGAAAAATAAAACTTTGGGAAATTGTCCATTTATATACTTAAATTATACAATATTTATGATTTTTATGTATTTTCTTTATTTTTCTCTTTTTTATATACTTAAATTATTTTCGTGTATTTCAAACTACCCTGACACATTTTGCGGCGAGATCTGGCTAAAATCCTCACTTGGCTTTCCTGTGACAAATGTAGTTTTGGCTGGTTTCCAACATAAAATGTGATGCAGGATAGTTTTAGACGCAAAAAAATAATGTGAATGTATAAAAATACAAAAATGTATAGAAATAAAAAATATTGTATAGTTTACTCTCCTCCCCTCCTCTTCTCCTCCTTCTTCCACAACAGCTTTCTCCCTCCCCTTTCCACCTCCCCTCTTCTCATTCTTCTTCCTCCACAGCACTCTCTCCAATTGGTTAACTAGCTATCATTGTAGTCCTTTATATTCTTCATTTTGTCTTGTCGGTGACTCTTCTTCTTCTTCTCACCTAACTCCTCTCCTCTCTGTTATTTATCTGTAAAATTTTTCCTTTAAAAAGTTCACTAAAGTTGAAGCAGCCATTGGAGAGGGAGAAGGAAAATTTTCAAGACTATTGGTTGTATTTATAACCATGATGAGTTGGGTAGCAGAAATTCGTAAAACTAGATCTGGTGGAAACACCAATTTTTAACTTCAGATTTTGAGGAAATTTTCCCCTTTTCTGCCTCTCCGTTCACACGGTTCTCAAAACAGAGAATGAAGGGTGGCAGCAGGTCTGTCCCACACATCTATCCAGAAGAAAGTGTAATTCACTATTTCCGCCGAATGTTCCTATCTCTCGCCAAAGTTGGTGATATAAATTACGTTTCATACATTCAAATACCCAAGCAGAGAGTGTCATATTCTTGAATTGATTTCTTTCAACTGGATAATATTTGGATGATGATTCAATTTTCTAAGTGATTTAACTTCTCTTAAATTTAGACATTCTTCCCATGGATTGTATTTCTTCTTCAATTTTCTGATCACTATTGTTTCACCTGTTTGATTATCCAATGCCCGATAAACACTTCCAAAAATACCACTTCCTACCTCCTTGATTATCTTGTACTTTTCCATTGAATAATCTCACAAATATATCTCAAGGACTTGCATTAGTCGGATTCTTGGACTGATCGATCATCAGAAACTGTTCATTAAGTGCAATTAATGGAAGAGACAAGATAAAAAAAAAAAATCCAAATCACCATCATGTTGGTTTAACAAAGCAGAACAATAAAGAAAATAGTAGACAAAAAAGACGAAGTATAAGACTGAAGTTGATGAATCTTGTTAATGCATTGAATCAAACACTTAACATGCCTTTATATAGGCTAACAAAATAACAAATTCAGTAGAAAATCTTGCCACTAACAGATAAACAACTCAAAAAAGAAAGTAGGAAATCTAGCAACCAAAAAAATCATGAAAGGATCAACAACAAACAACTTTAGTTAAACAATAATTTTTACTAAGTTGACTTTGAATCATTCTCTATCCCTCCCAATTGATTCAAAGTTGCAAACTCCAACCCCAATCTGAAGTAACCATGCTTGTCTTGAGAAGGGACTTCATAAAAACATCAGCTACTTGCTTATTTGTACTATAGTACTCCAAACTAATTTGTTCACTTGCCATAAGGTCTCGAATAAAATGAACCTGAATGTCAATATAATTTGTTCTTCCATGATAAATTGGATTTGTAGACATAGAAATTGTAGCTTCATTGTCACAGTAGATCTCAGTTGCTTCAATTTGTCTTCGACTAACATATTCTAATATTCTCCTTAACTATACAACTCGACAAGCTGGCACACTAGCAGCGGTATATTAAGCTTTTGAAGTAGATAAAAGTTACTGTGGCTTGCTTCTTAGAACTCTAGCAAACTATTGTTGAACCAAGATTAAAAACATACCAGATGTAACGGCCCACCTAGTAAGCACCTAGCATGACTCTAAAAATTGCAGGCGTTATTAAAGTAGAGTTTGGGACCTGAGCTAGTAGAGTAGAGTGTTTTCGACACTTAGTGGTATTTGGGATATATTTAGGAATTAGAGTAAAATTTTATTATATTGATGTTTTCTTCTTAAGGTTTATAAATGACTTTAAGTGGATTTTATTTTTAATACCTAGTGTGTTTATTTTAGAAATTTAAGTACTTGACATTTGAAAAAAAAAAAAACTTAATCATTAAGAAGATTGTCGCCACCTCACGACACACCCGTCTCCACCACCAAACTTTCCCCAATTTCTATTTTTTTTCTTTTTTCTTTTTCCCCCTTAACCGCCTCAATACCCGTGTATATATATAGCATATCTTTCTTTCTTTTTTTTGATTTGTTTGGCAACAAGAACAAGTGGAAGCAACCATAGTATTATATTAAGGTTAGATATTTGTATTTTCAAGAGCATTTCTTTTTTTAATTATTTTATCTTGTTTTTATTTTCGTTAGAATATATATAGTTTAGGTTGTTGATTTATTTTACGATTTAAATATTTCTTAAATAGAGCTTTAGTATATAGTATATAGTTAATTATGGTTTCTTGGGAGAGTATATTTTTTTTAAGAGCATAGGATTTTCGATCTTTTAAAAGAATTATTATAAGCATAAACATCGCTCTATAGGTATATATATATATATATACATCCTAAGTTTATTTCGTAGGATTTAATATTATTTAGGGAATAGGGCTATTTGATTGGTACCCAGGTATTAAGTATTTTCGTATTATTATTTTGTAGGATCTTAGCACCAGATTTGCATCCAGGTGAGTCCACAAACTTCGTTTTATTATGTTATTTCAAAAGTTACGGGCCATATAAATATGATTTCTAAACTTATCATAAAATATCTACTATTTTTGAAATGGTATAACTTGCCATGTTTGTTTTAATTGGAGATGTTCTCCACGATGTGTTTCATGTTCATTAGAAATGCATAGGAGCGGTGCTCCATATAGGTGTTGTCTTTTTAAAACATATTATTATTGTTGTAAAAAAGAACTAGTCTGTACACGGGTTTTCTGGAAATATTTATAAGTTGGAAAATACTTTGGTTTTGAAAAAAGTCATATGATTTGGCACGCGTGAATGTAAACATGGCATGTTTGTAAAATCTGCATAAGCTGGAGAATGCTTTGGTCCTGAAAAGTTACATGTTTCGACATGCATGAATATAGATCTGAAATTGACATAATTGTGAAATTTGCATAAGCATGTGGTAACTGGCGGATGAGAATTTTTGCTGAAAATATTTATGACCTGATTCTGTCCTGACGGCCGGGAAAATGGCCTTTCTGTTTACAAATACATATGAAAAACCCCATTCTGACCAGGGTGTCAATTCTGGTTATGATCTTGTGTTCGGAAATGTCAGAAGATTGCACTGTACGTTGGCTAGTCCCCCATACAAGGGCCTCTTCCGATGGCGTGGACGTTTTAGACTCGGGAGAGTGGATCCAGTTGAAGAGGGGCGTAGACCGCAGAGGGTGTGGCCCGATCGGTCTACGTGGACACCGCATCATGCTCTGCAGTGGGGTTCGACCGTCTAGTGGAGAGTCAGGAGGGGCTCGAAACTAGCACTGTCAAACGGGCCAAACCGGATTGGACGGGACTGGCCCGCATCAAGCCCACACCTAAATGGTCCGGTCCGGTCCGGGCTCATTTTGACGGGCCTAAATTACATGAATCTATATCCATCCATAACCAGCCTGCGGGTAAACAGGCTAGCCTACGGGCTTTGCTCTTTTTTTTTTTCTAATTTTATTTAAAATCTTGCCTATAAATATAGCTGTAATATACATTAATCAAGACCAATCAAAATAGAGAAAGACCAAAATAAAAAAAATTAATAAGTAACAACAATCATCAAACAAAACAAATTAGTAATTATTTAACAAAATCAATATGAAAAATTGAACACCAACTTCTTCTTCTTCATCATCTTGAGGACTCGTCTTCAACTTGATAACATCCTCTCCTCAATCCTCATCTTTACATATAAGACACAAAACATAGACTATATTTTTAAATAAAAAAGTTAATAAATAATATTCATAAATTAAATATAAATGAAGAAAAGATTGTACTTATTCTCTAAAGTTGGTACATCTCATTGAAATCAAAGCAAGCTTTTACATGACGTGAAATACTAGATGTTAGCCCTAAGGGTATTGTTACTTATGATTTTGATTATGATTAGCATATGTTTGTGTGAGTATTTAGCTAAGCTTTCATAGAACAAAAGAAGCACTTTTGAAGTCTCAAGTCCACATTCTCAAAAAGCAAAAGATCATAGTGATGAAGGCAAAATGAAGGAGAAAAGACCAAGCCATTCTAAGACCAAGTCATTGAAGATATTGAAGACTTATGTCTAAGTTAGGGGTGTGCTAAGGTAACTCTGTGTAAAACTACCTCACTTTCATCTTTGATTAATGATCATATGTGAAGCTCCGTTGACAATTTTCTCAATATAAACTTTTCTTAAAATCTAAGTATTCTTGATAGAACTTTTTATGCTTTTAAAAGGTTTTCTATCTCGAAAAAGAGTATTAAGAATACATGTCTTTGGAAAGCTCTTCTCTAAAAAAAAAAAAAAAAGGCTGTAAAATTCTCAAAATCGTCCATCCGGTTTTAGAACCGGTCGTCGGATTTTTTCTAAGTGTAGAAAAAATCGGCCGTCCGATTTTTTGTAGGACAAGTCCGAATCTTTCTGTTTCAGAACCGATCGTCTGATTTTAGGAACCGATCGTCCGATTTTTCTGTTTACTGTAAAAAATTATTACCGTTACACAGAGTGCAACAGTCATTTTTTTAAGAAAGTATATATAGACTCTTTTTATCAGCCAAAAGGTAAGAAGTTTGGTGAAATATTTATTGAGATCATTTAAGACTTTTAAAGAGCTTCAAAGCACATTTATTTAAAACACTTTCAATCTCAAACAAACATCTTCTTGAGTTTCATTATTGATCATCATCAAAGAAGAAGTAAAGAGGAGCTTGTAGAAACATTCCATTGAGTTGTATCTTCTATCTCTCAAGCTCAAATTGGTAACATTGTTCTTAAACTTATCTCTTTCTCTTATTGATATCAAAAGCTTGTGTTGAAAAACTCCTTGGGTAATCCTTTGATTTATATTGTGTTGTGCATTGAGGTTGTGTGCAAAACCTTTATAGGGTGATCTTCAAATTTGTATTTGGTGTATATTTTGTTTATAGTGGATTTGGAAAATCCTTGGGTGTTGACTCAAGGTAGTGGATGTAACTCTTTGAGAGAGTGAACCACTATAAATCTTTGTGCTTTTCTTTCTAAGATTCTTACTAAATTGTCTTAACGACAAGATTTTTTTTAGTTTGGAATTTTAGTAAAAAGAGTTTTAGAATTCTTTCTCAAACAAAATTGGAGGTTTATCTTTCTAATCACACAAAAGATTTTTTTAAAAAATTAGCCAAAAACCTTATTCACCCCCCCCCCCCCCCCCCCCCAAGGTTTTTCAATTGGTATCAGAGCAGGGCTTCTCCAAAAAAGGACTAACACCCTTGAAGCAAAAGATCTTTATCTTACTATGGCTAATGTTTCTAGTTTACTATATGTAGAAGGCTTTTCTACAAATAAACCTCCTCTTTTCAATGGAACAAACTATACTTTTTGGAAATCTAGAATTTAAATATATATTTGTTCTATTAACTTTGACTTGTGGAGCATTGTAGAGAAAGGTCCTTACATTCCCAAAATTGATGGAGTAGTCAAGAAAGTTGAAGAATTTGATGAGCTCGACTCAAGAAAGATGACTCTAAACTTTCAAGCTATGAATATTCTTAGTTGTACCTTGGATGCAAATGAATATAATAGAGTGAGTGGATGTGATTCAGCTCATGAAATGTGGAAGTTACTTGAAGTAACTCAAGAAGGCACCAATCAAGTTAAGGAGTCAAAGTTGGCCATGTTGGTGAGAGACTATGAGCTATTCATAATGAAACAAAATGAGAGCATTAGTGACATGTTTACAAGGTTCACCAACATCACAAATGGCCTAAAGGCATATGGGAAAGAGTATTCAAGAGGAGAAGTGAATAGAAAGATTCTTGATGCACTTCCAAAAATATGGTAACAAAAAACACTTGCTATTGAGGAATCAAAAGATTTGAAACTACTTCCTATTGAAGAACTCATAAGATCATTACTCACCTATGAAATGAAAATAAAAAGGTTAAATGAAATAGAAGATGAAGAAAAAGGAACAAAAAGCATTGCACTCAAGGCAAATGAGGATGATCAAACATACTCATCAAACAATGAAGATGAGATTGATAATGATGAGGAAATGGCCTTGGTAATGAGAAAATTTAAAAGATTCTACAAGAAAGGTTTCAACAATAGAGGAAAGAAACCTCCATTCAAGAAAGGAGGACAAAGCTCAACACTCTTCAAGGCTAGGTTCTTTGAATGCAATAGCACCGATCATCTTGTAGCCGATTGTCCCAAAGCCATTGAAAAAGAAAAGGGATCTTTAGAAGCTAAGCTTGAGGCATTAAAGAAGAAGAAGAAAGGTAAAGGCCTAATAGGAACTTGGGATCAAGACTCAAGCGAAAGTAAAGGAGAAGAAAACGCCAACATATGCTTCATGGCACTAGAAAATGAGGTACAATCTTCACCCTCTAACTCATCTAATCTCATTGATGATATTTGTGATGATGATCCTTGTACCATGCTTATTGAAATGTATGGTGAATGCAAAATTGTTTCCAAAAGAAACATAGAATTGAAAAACAAAAATAAATTTTTGCTTGACGAAAACTAAAAACTTATTTGTGAAAACAAATCTCTCCTTGAGTCTCTAGAAATCTTGAAAAATGAAAAAGAGTGTTCAAACAATGATTTTCAAACACTTGTATTAGAAAACAAGAAACTATGTGAAAAAGTTCACTCACTTGAAAAAAGCATGGTAGACTATGATGTTTTGAAGAAAAAGGTGACTGATCTCACTGTATGTGTTGAAAAGTTCACAAAAGGGAAAGAAAACTTTGAAAAACTTCTTGGCTCTCAAAGATCACCTTTTGATAAAAATGGTATTGGATATAATCATTCCAATAACTTCTCAAAACAAACACAGTTTTTAAAGGCTTCATCATCTCACTCACACCTTTGTTGCACCTATTGTGAAAAGAGTGGTCATAAAGCCACAAAGTGTTTTATAAAGAAAAAGATTGAAAGGGGAGTGAAAACCATTTGGAAGGTTAAAGAAAATCCAACTAACATCCATGGACCCAAAAAGATGTGGGTACCAAAAGTCATCTCTACTTCTTCTTTTGTAGGAACCCAAATCAAGGCCATCTAAGTGGTACTTGGATAGTGGATGTTCAAGGCACATGACCGGGGACTCGTCGCTTATGAGTGAACTCAAAGAAACCGAAAGTGGATTTGTCACATTTGGAGATAAGAACAAAGGAAAATCATTGGTATAGGCAATATAGGTAATAATTCTTCCTCCCTTATTAAGGATGTTCTTCTAATTGATGGTTTAAAATTCAATTTGCTTAGTATTAGTCAATTATGTGATAGTGGGAAAAATGTTGTTTTTTAAAGTGATTCCTCCTCTATCATTGATAAGCATGAAAACAAAACTATTTTTGTTGTCAAAAGAGTTGGAAGCGTCTATGTCTTTCATCTTGAAGATCTTCCTTCTCAAAACTTAAAGTGTCTCTCGGTTCATGATGATGATGATGCATTTTTTTGGCATAGAAGACTTGGTCACGTTAGTATGGATTTATTGAACCAACTCTCTTCAAAAGAACTTGTTAGAGGCCTACCAAAACTTCACTTTGAGAAAACTAAACTTTTTGATGCTTGCCAATTTGGAAAACAAATTAAGACCTCTTTTAAATCAAAGAACATGATTTCAACTTCAAAACCTTTGGAACTTGTTCACATGGACTTATTTGGACCAATGAGGACCACTAGTCTTGGTGGTAAGAGGTATGCTTTTGTCATAGTGGATGACTACTCTAGATTTACTTGGACTTTGTTTTTGAGCCAAAATGATGATGCGGTTCAAGAATTTGTAAAACTTTTCAAAAAGGTTCAAAACTCCCTTGATTGCAAATTGATTTCTATAAGAAGTGATAATAGGAGAGAATTTAACAACCAAGATTTTACAAAACTTTGTGTTGATTTTGGTATTTCACACAACTTTTCGGCTGCTAAAACCCCACAACAAAATGGTGTTGTGGAAAGAAAAAATCGTACTTTACAAGAAATGGCAAGATCAATGCTTTGTGAAAACTCCCTTCCTAAATACCTTTGGGCCAAGGCCGTTAACACCGCATGCTAAGTTATGAATTGTGTTATCTTGAGACCTTCTTTAAAGAAAACTCCTTTTGAACTCATTTTTAACAAAACCCCCTCAATTGGCTATTTTAAAGTTTTTGGATGCAAATGCTTTATTTTAAACACCAAAGACAATCTTGGGAAGTTTGATAAAAAATTCGATGAAGGAATTTTTCTTGGTTACTCTTCAAACAAAAAGGCTTTTAGAATTTTCAACAAAAGAACCTTATGTGTTGAAGAGTCTATTCATGTTAATTTTGATGAAACTAACATTTTTGACAAGAAAGTTGATGATGACGACGTAGATAACACTCTTAGTAACCAACCACTGTACACTCAAGCAATGGAAGAGCATGCTACGGAGGAAGAAGAGATTGAGGAAAAACAAGGAAACGATCAAGAAACTCAAAATCTTCCTCAAGATGTGATATATCCAAAGGGACACTCCAAGGATGAAATTATTGGTGATGTATCACAAGAGGTAAAAACAAGAAGGTATTTTATTGACAACTTTGCCCTATTATCACAAATTGAACCTAAGTTTATTGATGATGCCTTATTTGATAGTTTTGGATTATTGCTATGCAAGAGAAGTTAAATCAATTTGAAAGAAACAAAGTTTGGACTTTAGTCCCTACACCATGTAATCACCCTACTATTGGCACAAAATGAGTTTTTCGAAATAAACTAAATGAATTCAGAGAAGTTATTAGAAACAAAGCTAGACTTGTTGCCCAAGGATTCAATCAAGAAGAGGGCATAGATTTTGATGAAACCTTTGCTCTGGTTGCTAGACTTGAATCCATTAGGATGCTTTTAACTTTTTCTTGTTTTAAGGGATTCAAGCTTTTCAAATGGATGTTAAGAGTGCCTTTCTAAATGGCGATAGTGAGGAGGAAGTTTATGTTGAACAACCTCCCAGTTTTGTGCATGAAAAATTTCCAAATTATGTTTACAAACTTTAAAAAGCACTCTATGGTTTAAAACAAGCTCCAAGAGCTTGGTATGAAAAGTTAAGTGGTTTTCTTCTTTCAAATAACTTTTCAAGGGGTATGGTGGACACTACTCTTTTTACAAAAACCTCTTGTAACAATGATCTTCTTCTTGTCCAAATTTATGTTGATGATATTATTTGTGGTGCTACTAATGTCTCTTTATCTGAAGAATTTGCCTCCCTTATGCAAAAAGAATTTGAAATGAACATGATGGGAGAATTGACATACTTCCTCGGACTACAAGTCAAGCAAATGAAAGAAGGAATCTTCATCAACCAAGAGAAGTACACCAAGGAACTTCTCAAGAGATTCGGGATGAGCAATGCAAAAGGTATTGGCACTCCAATGAGCTCATCATTGAAGTTTGACAAAGATGAAAAAAGTAAAAAGGTTGATGAAAAGACATATAGAGGTATGATTGGTAGTTTACTTTATTTAACGGCTAGTAGGACGGATATCATGTTTGCCCTATGTTTGTGTGCTAGATTCCAAGCTTGCTCCAAAGAATCTCATTTAATAGCTGTAAAACGTATTTTGAGATACTTAATTTCATCATATGATTATGGCTTGTAATACTCTAAACAATCTTGTTTTGATTTTATTGCCTACACCGATGCGGATTATGCCGGATGTAAGGTAGAAAGGAAGAGTACCAGTGGAAATTGCCAATTCTTGGGAGGATGCTTAGTATCTTGGTACAACAAGAAACAATCGTGCATATCCCTATCAACCGCTGAAGCAAAATACATCACAGCCGGTTGTTGCTGTGCACATGTACTTTGGATGAAACATACATTGATTGATTTTGGTGTTTCTTTTAAGTGCATACCTATTATGTGTGATAATACTAGTGCCATAAACATTTCCATAAACTTTGTGCAACATTCAAAAACAAAACATATTGAAATCAAACAGCACTTCATTCGAGATCATGTTGCTAAAGGAGATGTATTTTTAGAATATATTTGCACAGAGGATCAAATTGCCAATATTTTTGAAAAAAACTCTTTCAGAAGATCGCTTTGCCTATTTAAGAAAATTGCTTGGTAGAGTAATATGTGTTGTTTATGTTAGTCTGTTTTTCCTCTTATTTTTTCTTGCTCTCTCTGGTTTTTTCATAAAAATGGACGCCATCCCAAAAAACAGGACGTACAGTTTCAAAACCGGACTCAAGGATTTCTCTTCAAAAAATTCCATAGATATTCGGACAACAAAACTGGGCAACTTCAAAAAAAACGGACGACCGAGTTTTAAAAAATCGTCAGGTCTGTGCTTTTAAAATCATATTTTTCTCCAACTTTTCACTTTTTTCTCTTAACTCTCTCTCACTCTCTCAACCGAAAACTCCCTCCCTCACAAGACCTATTCGATTTCTTGCTCCTATTTTCACTTTTCTTTTCCTTTTCCCTAAATTCATCTCTCAACACAGCAAAAAAACTATTTTTCTCTTTGTTTTTTGTTAAAATTTTCCCAATTTCAAACTCTCCATCTCCTCTCAAACCCTACCCGAGTCTCTCTCAAAAATGGTAAAACCCAAGAATGCAAATGTTGGTCAAGGCCAAAATCCTGAAGAAGGAGGCACAAGTAGAGGGAAAGGAAAGGGAAAAAAAGTACCTTCTAGAGCTAGGTTTCCTGAAGCTAGGGCTCCAGATAGGTTTGTTTCAGTAAAGGAGGCTGCCATGTTTGAAGAATGGACTAGGAATTGACGGAAAATTGCTCCGGGTCACCGAGTAGACTTAAATGACATGCAAGGTATGGAGGCTATCTCTCATCTTCTTAACTAATTGGTTGGATACCATTGCTGATTGTAAATGAACTCTATTATGTGGAAATGATATATGAGTTTTATGCAAATCTCCACAAGGAAAGAATTGAAAGAGTGGATAATATTCCTCACCAATGGGTTATGACTAGGATTGGGGGTAGAGATATTGCATTTGATGATAGATCGTTAAATCACATTTTGGAAACTGCTCAAGATGGAATAAGATTCTACACTAAGAACAAGAATTGTTTTGATCCAAACTTATACAGTGAAAGGCGGTTTGAGGAAATCTTCACTAGGGGAGAAGTTTTGAAGAGACATGAGGATAGGAATATTAAGAAGCTTGATGCTTATGGGAGATTGCTCCATCACATGATCTCTAACATCATTATTCCTAATGTTGGGCATAAATCATCTATCACCAACATGCACTCATTTGTGATGCTAGCCTTACATGAACATAGGAGGATGAATTTTGGGTATATGGCTATAGAACACATGCTAGCTACACAATCCTCCTTAACCAAATGCTTGTCTTATGGTTGCATCATCACAAAAATCCTCCAACACTTTGTGATCAATTTGGTTGGCATTGGTTATCACATTGGCCATGGCAAAATCTACAATCAACAAACCTTCAAAAGGATGGGGTTTGAGAAAAATAAAGAAGGGACATCCATACGAGGTGGACAAGATGGTGATGACGATGATGAGGAAGATGATGGTGAAGACCAAGAGGGTTGAATGTGGAAGAAGGGGAACGTGAAGAGGAAACGGAGGCTGAAATCCAAAGAAGAGAAACAAGACAAAAGAAGAGACAAGAAAGAATAGAGGAAGGCTCATCTTCGGGGAGCATGAGTCACCTAATAGAAATGATAGTCTATCTACAAACTTCAATAAATACTCGGTTTGATGCATTCGACGGTCGCTTTGAGGCTTTGGATGGGAAAGTCTCCAACATTCAAGAAAGGCTTGATGCATTGGATCACAAAATGACCAACACAAAAGAACGGGTTATGAGACTCGAGCAAGGAAGAGGAGATAGGGAGGAGATAGAGATGATTGAGATTTTTTTTTCACAAAACCTTCTCTATTTTCCTTGTTTTTTTATGACTCTTTTCAAACTCCTTGTGGTTTTCTCTTAATGTTATGCCTTTTAACTTAATACATGTCATATTTATTTACTTTTGATGTGCTAAGTGATCCATTTATTGCTATCTTTTGTTGCTTTGCCTCTTTTGTTATGGACTTTATGATGATAACCTAATGTTGAAAGTCCTTTTGCTACCTCTTCTATGATCCTTTGGAATTTCTCTCCTGAGATACTTTTTTTGATTTATGACAAAAGGGGGAGAAAATAGTGCAAGATGAAAGGGGGAGAAATTATTGTCATATGTTGATGGTTATGTTGATGATGCTTTCTCATGTTTATAAGTTGATGGTTATGTTGATGATACTTTCTAATGTTTATACCTTGTTGGTGCCTTACTATTTCTTATACTTTTGAGAAGTGCTATATATTTGGCTTACTTTGGACTTGTTATCTTCATTAGACATAATTGATATAAAGCATGTCTTTAGGGGGAGCTATCTGTCTTATGGTGATTGTTGTGCTTTGCTCTCATTATTGATCTTTTTGAAGCATCACCATACTTTTACTCTTGCTCTTTTGTTCTTCTTGCATATGTGTTTGTCATAATCAAAAAGGGAGAGATTTTTAGCCCTAAAGGCATTATTACTTATGATTTTGATTATGATTAACATATGTTTGTGTGAGTATTTAGCTAACCTTTCATAGAACAAAAAAAGCACTTTTGAAGTCTCAAGTCTACATTCTCAAAAAGCGAAAGATCTTGGTGATGAAGGCAAAATGAAGGAGAAAAGACCAAGCCATTCCAAGATCAAGTCATTGAAGACATTGAAGACTTATGTCTAAGTTAGGGGTGTGCTAAGGTAACTCTTTGTAAAACTCCCTAACTTTCATCTTTGATTAATGATCATATGTGAAGCTCCATTGACAATTTTCTCAATATAAACTTTTCATAAAATCTAAGTATTCTTGATAGAATTTTTTGTGCTTTTAAAAGGTTTTCTATCTTTAAAAGAGTATTAAGAATACATGTCTTTGGAAAGCTCTTCTCTTAAAAAAAATGGCTGTAAAATTCTCAAAATCGGCTATCCGGTTTTAGAACCGGTCGTCCGATTTTTTCTAAGTGTAGAAAAAATCGGCCGTCCGATTTTTTGCAAGACAAGTTCGAATCTTTCTATTTCAGAATCGGTCGTCTGATTTTAGGAACCGGTCGTCCAATTTTCTCTTTACTGTAAAAAATTATTACTGTTACACAAAGTGCAACGGTCATTTTTTTAAGAAAGTATATATAGAATTTTTTTATCAGCCAAAAGGTAAGAAGTTTGGTGAAATATTTATTAAGGTCATTTAAGACTTTTAAAGAGCTTCAAAGCATATTTATTTAAAACACTTTTAATCTCAAACAAACATCTTCTTGAGCTTCATTATTGATCACATCAAAGAAGAAGTGAGGAGCTTGTAGAAACATTCCATCGAGTTGTATCTTTTATCTCTCAAGCTCAAATTGGTAACATTGTTCTTAAACTTATCTCTTTCTCTTATTGATATCAAAAGTTTGTGTTGAAAAACCCCTTGGGTAATCATTTGATTTATATTGTGTTGTGAATTGAGGTTGTGTGCAAAACCCTTATAGGCTGATCCTCAAATTTGTATTTGGTGTATATTGTGTTTATAGTGGATTTGGAAAATCCTTGGGTGTCGACTCAAGGTAGTGGATGTAACTCTTTGAGAGAGTGAACCACTATAAATCTTTGTGCTTTTCTTTCTAAGCTTCTTACAAAAAGAGTTTTAGAATTCTTTCTCAAATAAAATTGGAGTTTTACCTTTCTAATCACACAAAAGTTTTTAAAAAATTAGCCAAAAACCTTATTCACCCCCCCCCCCCCCCCCCTAAGGTTCTTCACTAGAGGTTTCATATTTTCCTCTTGCAATATATACCTTCCCATAAACCAAGACATTCAACCCTAGGTTCTCCATCTTTACCGATACCAAGCCTCCTGGTATGAATCCATACATTTGACTTATAGGATTTTTTCGCCTTCTTTGAAGATTGTGCAGCATTTGATTGATCATATTTAACACTAGTATCATCAACAATATTTTTATCCATTTTCTGCAATGCATAAAATGTTTATAATTCATGATTTGAAGCACTTATGTCAGGACACAAATGCAGACATAGATTAAGACACAAATGCAGTAATTTTAAAAGAAATAATTTGTCTAAATTAACACAAATGCAGTATGAGGCTCACAGCAAATTCAGTCCCAATTTTTTTTTTCACTTGTCCTACTTTTGAATCTCACATCTTCTTCTGTCAGAGTTAATTAAACCTTTAACAAGTAAAATATACTTTATAATTGTGGGTTTTCAGCATCACAAATGAAATTCATTAGTTAGTAAACATATTAATAATTTTTTGTCTCTTGAGCTATTGTTCTACTGAACACATTTATTTCTTCTAAGAATGATTCATTTCTGTTGACAGCTGGGTTTTTCTAATGCTTCTGAGAAACCCCAAAACAGTTCCTCTGGGTTTTCTAAGACCATCTACAGAATACAGATGCAGTACATCAAAGGGATGTTCAACCAAAAAACAAGTAGAAAGATGCAGCAAAAAGTCATGACTCCAACTCCAAAGCAAAAACAAGAAGGAAGAAGCTCAAAAAGGCAAACACAAACAAAAAATAAAGAAACTAATCCCTTTTCAAATAAGTCGGTGATTGAGAATGACTGTGTTCAATTGAGGCCAAATTTAAAAAAAAAAATCCATCATTATTTCATTAACTCACCGGATTTGACTTGTCAGTTGCAGAGGAGTGCAGAGGTGTGGAGGATTCAATTGTCGTGGAGAGTGGCGGCCGGTGGGTGGGTGCAAGCCCTGCGGCGACGTTCGGTGAGGTGAGGAGCAAAAAAGGGTCATCTAAGACATCTCGGTGTTAAGAAAGAAGCGAAGAAGAGGAAGATACAGGCAGGAGAGAAGCTTGAAGGTGAAAAAGAGGAAGAGGAAGAGGAAGAAGAAGAAGAAGAAGAAGAAGAAGAAGAAGAAGAAGAAGAAGAAGAAGAGAAGAGAAGAAGAGAGGAAAAAGGGCGGCGGCGCGATGACGGAGCGAAAGAGAGGGACTGAAAGAAACTAAAAGAAATTGAAATGAATGAGAGAAAGAAGAGAAGAAATACTAAACCCTAAAAAAAAAAAAAGGGCCAGCCCGCGAACTGGACCGGACCGTAAAAACCCACACCAAAACGGTCTGGTCCGGTCTGGGCTCATTTTTTACGTGCCTAAAAAATATAAATCCATATCCGTCCATATAGCGGACGGTTCGAACCAGCCCGTATTGACAGTGCTATCGAAACTGAAGTTGGTCCCAGGGCAGACCTGGTAGGTGCCCCAAAAATTTGTAACCTGTTTTGACCAGTGATATGGGAGTGCGGTTGATTGGTAATCGAGCGCTCGTATGGTGTTTGGCTGGTATTGACTACGAGATGCCGGAACTTTGTTCCGATGACTTCGTTAGGGGATCCTAACTTTGTCCGTGGAGCCCGACTGTTGCGTTACATGTTCTTTTAAATTTAGGTGTAGAAGCTGCGCTGATATGTCTTGATTCGCTCAGGCTTCCTAGCTGCACTCGAAACCCTCATGTAGGTTCAAGCATCAGTTTTGTTAAAATAATAAAAGAAAATGTTTTCTTATAACATTGCCTGAACTGTTTGTGAAATTGCATCATTATTGTTTTAAAGAAATCACCACAGCGCACATACACACAAGTGGACTCACTGAGCGCTCACGCTCACGTTTTCCCATATCATGTTTTCTTCAGATTAACTCAGGACGGTCAGAGATACAATAAACCGCTGAAGTTTTAGGCGTGGAGTTTTGGTTCAAGTCTCTCCGGAAGGACATGTGTTTCTATTTTACTCTCTTGTACTCGAGCCGTTTATAAAGTATTTCCGTCTTTGCATCGGAGTTATCATAAGATAAGAAGTTTTCTTGAATCCTATATTTTGAGCGCCATTTTAGTGTTCAAATTACTTAATTTTCCGCTGCATACTATATATATACTTCTAAGTGTTGCCCAGGGGGTTATGCTCTTGTTTTTTTTAAATTTATAATTTAGTGCCGAGAGGCATGCAGATACCCTACTCAACCGCAGTTGACCTAGTGGTAGGGTTGGGGGTATCACACTAGAAGTGCTCTTTCTATCCTTCAAACAATCAGCCCAATCTTAAACTCTGAAACACGACTGTACTTAAACTCTGAAACACGACTGTACCATTGGCCAAATCAATTGTTCCAGCAATATATCACAATACTCTTTTTGCAGCTCCAAAATGATGTTTTGATGGACAATGCATAAATCTGGAAATAACTCCGTTAGAGTAGCTAATATCCGAATGTGCATGAGTCAAGTAAATTAAGCCTCCAACAAGACTTCTAAACCTTTTTTATCTATTGATTCAGTACCATCTTCAACTTGCAATTTTTCATTCAAATTCATTAGCGTGGCTGAAGTTTTGCAATTTAACGTATTAAACTTTCCCAAATCTAGGATCCAACGAAACAAGCATAGTAACTCTCTCAAATGTGCTAAGGTAATATTTTTTTTTTTATGCTTGGGGAGACCCTTCCTTTCCTCGAAGTGGCACGCATTCTGGCATTGCCGAACTCACAGGAGCCAGCCAGCTTTCGTGTGATTCTTATTCCTCTCTACGACAGTGCCCACATCATTACAGCTGACGTCTGCGACAGTGCTTACAACTAGGCCTCAGCTTAGGCTTAGGGATCAGAGGCTTATCTTTCTATTAATAAACTTAAGAAAACTTTCTAAATAGCCTAGCGAAAGTCAAACTTCTAATTCATGCAAGCTTTAAATTCATTAATTAGACAAGAGAAAGAACCTATAGATATCATATCAACCACATAAAGACAAACAATGAGAAGATCTTTTTCACCTTATTTCTCTACATAAAGATTGTGTTCGTATTTACTTCTTTCAAAGCCTTTTATCACGGAAGTAAGAGTCTATTTTGCTTTACCATGCAAGGAGTGCTTGCTTTAACCTGTAGAGCGCCTTCTTCAGCTTGTACACCTTTTCTTCTTTGCCTTCAACTATGAATCCTCCGGGATGAGTGACATACACCTCCTCTTGTAATTCTCCATTTAAAAATGCAGACTTGATATCAAACTGAAACACATGCCATCTCATTTTTATAGCCAATGATAAAATGGTTCTCACAGTTTCAAATCGTGCCTCTGTAGAAAATGTGTCTTCATAATCTATACCTTGCCGCTGCGAATAACATTTTACCACAAGCCGTTCTTTGTGTTTCTGTATACTCCATCTGAATGAAACTTTGTTCAAAAGACCCATTTGGCACCAATTGCTTTCTTGTCTCTAGGAAGATCCACTAACTCTCATGTATCATTCTTTTGAATTGCTGCAAGCTCTTCCTTCATTACATTGCACCATTATTCCTTCTCCATTGCATCTTCAAAGGTTGTTGGATCAGCAACAAATAATGCTCGAGTAGTCTCATAAATTTTAGCCAATGATCTAAATTTCTTGGAGGAGTTTCAGCTTTGGATGAACTGTATGAATTTGTTTAAGACGAGGGAGATGAAATCGATAAGTTCAAACGCTGCTGCATTTCAATTAGTGGAGCTGTATTTTCAGTTGAAATCTCAAGCTGGACACCAGCTGAGCTTTCCTCTGAATTTTCCTTCCAACTTCAGATTGGCTCCTCATTAAAAACAATGTTCCTGCTTATAATTACTTTTCCACTAACAGGATCACAAAACCTACATGCTTTAGATTAAGAGCTATAGCCAATAAAAATGTGCTTTGTTGACTTATCATCCAATTTACTACGGCTATGTGAATCAATCAAAGCAAAGGCAATGCAACCAAAAACCTTTATATGTTGAAGGCCTTCTCCCGCTACATGCTTCATAAGTTGTTTGATTTTGAACAACTTTTGTTGGTGACAAATTCAACAAGTAGACAGCTGTTGCAACACTTTCTGCCCAAAACACATTAGGCAGTCCTTTGCCCTTCAAAAAACTCCTTGCCATCTCCACAGCCGTCCGATTCTTCCGTTCGGCCATGCCATTTTGCTCTGGTGCACTTGGAGCAGTCAACTCTTAATGTAACCCTTGATCTTCACAAAAGTGAATGAACTTATTAAATAAAAATTCACCATCTCTATCAGTCCAAAGTGTTTTTATGCACCTCCCACTTTGCTTCTCAATAAGGGCTTTGAACTTCTTAAAGACTTCAAATATCTCTGATTTGAATTGCATGAAATAAACCTAGCTCATGTGGCTGTAGTTATCTGTAAACATTAGAAACTATCTGCTCCCACCAAATGATTTATTCTGCATAGGACCACATAAATCAACATGCACAATCTTAAGAATGCTAGATGTCCTTCTAGACTTCCCCTTAGGAAATGGCCTTTTGCATTGTTTCCCATATATGCAACCCTCACACAAATCCAGAGACTCAATTTTAGGCAACCCACAAACCATCTCCTTTTGACTCAACAATTTTAAAGCTTCTACAATTAAATGCCCATATCAAAGATGCCATAATCTAGACTCATTACATTCTTTGACAACAAGAGCATGATTTTTAACTCTTGGAACTTCTAGTGGAAATAATGTATTTGATGTTATGCATACATTAACTAAAATCTGACTAGTCTTTTTTATATCACACAAGAAGCATCATCAAACAAAATGGAATATCCACTAGCCATAAGTTGCCCAACACTCAGCAAGTTTTGAGATAAATTACGAATAAAACAAACATTGTAAAGAAGCTTTATGTCACCCTGACCATTATTGATATCCACGACTCCTTTGCCTTCTACTTACATTTGTTTGTCATCTCCGAGTCTTACTTTCTTCTTGTATGACTCATCAATCTCCTTAAACAAAGATTTTATTCTTATCATATGGTTAGAGCAACCGCTGTCAAGAAACCAAGTGTTGGAGGTTTTTGACATTGCGCCCTCATGGCAAACCATACACAGGTTGAGCTCCTCCTCTTCTTCTTCCGCATAACTTGCTTGTTCTTCCTCTTCCCTTTTCCAGCCGTTAGCTTTTACATGTCCAAACTTCTTGCAATGGTAGCACCGAATGCCACTTTTGTTTCCTCCTCTGTTGCATTTGATTGTTGCCAATCACCTCGCCCTCGTCCTCTTCCATGACCACCTCTTCAAGAAAATCCTCCTCTTCCGGGTCCTCCACCAGCTACATCCTTTTCATATGGTTGGATGCATCACCTCTTATGTGAAAGGCTTTTTCTTCATTCTTCTCATCTTGCTTACTCAATCTTGCCTCATGAGATTGCGAGGATCTCATCATCTCATCGAATGAGTATGTGGTCAAGTTCTTAGACTCTTCAATGGTTGCAACTACATGATCAAACTTAGGAGTCAAACTCCTAAGAACCTCTGCAACTACAGTTTGATTTGAAACTTTTTCTCTATAAGACTTCATTTGATTGACAATTATCGCAACTCTAGACAGAAAATCCTACACTGTTTCTCTAATTTTCATTTGCAAGGTTTCAAAATCACGACACAAAGATTGAAGCTTTACTGTGATTACCCTCGAAGAACCTTGAAAGGCCATCTGCAAAGTCATCTAAGCTTCTTTGGCAATAGTGGCTGATGCAATTTTTGAGAAGATTTACTTATGAAGTGCTTGCTGGATGAAGAACAATGTTATCTAGTCATTTTTCTTGTTCTCTTTCAACCTGGCCTTTTCATCGGGATCGGGATACCTATTTTCAATCAAGTCCCATAAATCTTGAGACTTGAATAAAGTTCTCATCTTCATGCTCCGGAACTCATAACATTCTCCCTTAAAGATTGGAATTGAAGGTTGAGACACATTCAAGACACTGCCATTTGTTGCCATGAGTTATACGCCTTGTTCCAAAGGAACTTGGCTCTGATACCACAAAGTTATTTTAACAAAGCAGAACATAAAGAAAACCGTGGACAGAAAAGGCAAGTACAAGACAGAAGTTGCTGAATCTTATTAATGCATTGAATTAAACACTTACCATGCCTTTATATTGGCTAACAAAATAACAAACTCAGTAGGAAATCTTGCCACCAATAGATAAACAACTCAAAACAGAAAGTAGGAAATCAAGGAACTAAAAAAGTCAGGGAAGGATCAACAACTAACAACTTCAGTCAAACAGTAATTTTTACTAAGTTAACTATGACTCCTCCATCACAACAATTAGAACCCGTTGCGGATCAAGAATTTTTTGGAATGGAAAATCTGGCAAGTAATTTGATGTGAGGAAAATTTGCATCATGTCCAAAGTAAAATTAAATTCTCCAAATCGAAGACGAACAAAACCTCAGAGGAAAATGACATAACCATATGAACAAGAAAGCGAAAGAAGAAGAAAATCGGCCACTGCACTGAGCTTAAATCCTAATACTTTAAATCTTTTTAGTATTCATTTTTCATTTTGCTCCAAATCTTTTTAATATTTATTTTTTTAACCCAAAGCATATGGGTTGGGAGGATTTAGCTTGATTTGACGAAATTACCCATAGATTTTGTTGTGTGGGTTCTAAGCAAGAAACTATCACTCTAGGCACATGCACCTATTGTTCTCGTAAGACTAGAAAAGTACCTAGATGTTGATCTCACGGGACATCTAAGCACTAGTATTACTACTCTTTTACTGTTTAACCAATATAAATAAGTTTTGAAAGAAGTTTAAAATTGAATAATAAAAGCTGTAAAATTATATGAAAAACTTAAACTAGTTATCCAATCAAATACAAATGTTGATTTAAATAAATTTCTTGAAAGCGAGCTTAGGTAAAAGAATCCCCAGTTTCATTTAGCTAATTCCTTTGAAAACATTAGAAAAAACGTTGAATTATTGATTGGGTCTCACTCGATTAATAGGATTAACTCTATTTCTAGGCGAAAACCCACTATTCTCCTAATTAATTAGAGAATAATCTCTTCTCTCCCTAACTCAATTATGAATGATTAAAGGTTCCAAAGTAAATTAGATTGCTCTAATGGACCTAGAAATCGTAATTATTATCTCTAATGAATTACCTATTTCTAATGTTCAATTAATGCCTTAGAATGCTCTTCCTTTTTCAATTCCAAAAAATAGACCAAAAGTACCAATTATACGTAAAATTGATAACACAACAATTAACTTGCAATTCAACAATTTAATCCATAGAATTTCATAAAAATTAAACCAGCGTTATCTAAGGTTCAACTCCATTCAAACAGAAAATAAACCTAGCTCTAATGATCCCAATTACTATAATGAAATATGTTAGGGAAATTAAATTTCCTAGTTATATTAAAAGATGAGGTGGCATTATTTGAAGAAAGCAAAGTTCTATTCTATTAAGAAGTCCTTATCTCTTTAATATTTATCCAAGATCTTTGAAGATTATTTGAAGCACATGCTAATTAGGACTTGGAGATAAATTGGAAAATTATTGATATAATGAGCTGAAGATTAGAAGAAAACTTCATGTAGGAAACCTTCTTCCATAAGGTTTCAGTTTTCTTATTTATTTGAGCAACATACAGATGTTTTTTTTCACCAAAATTAAGAGAATACATTCATATATTTGAGAGATAGAAGTAGGGAAAATTTGGTGAGAAAATTTTGATGCAGCTGGTGTTAATTCGTTCCTATTAAGAAGTGTCACAATCCCAACACAGTTTTATTTGTTTCATTCATGTTGTAAAGATAGTTGGGTTGATATATTTCTTTTTGTTTTAGTCACTTTGTGTTAGCTGTTGGGGGCATTAGATCGAGTGTGTCTAATCTAACATGCAGCAAATTGTTCCAGTTAGCGTGTGTCGATTACTGTGGTCGGGTTGATCACTAGTTAGGATTGTACAACTGTTCCTTTCTATTTTTCTCAAATAGTGGATCGGATCAATGACCATGATCCAGGAGATGTAGGCATTGTTGGCCAAACTGCGTAAAAAATTATTTGTGTCTTTGTATTAAGTGATTTATTTTGTACCGTGTTAAATTGATAGACAACTCTCGGCACAATACAAAAGCCAAACTTGACTAGTTTTTAGTGTAAATTTAAGAAAGATAATTTAACACCAGTTTCAACCTTACAAGTGGCATGAGAGCTCGGTCACCTTAGTCGGTTTGCTTGTGAAAAGGTTGACAAGTGACTTAATATGAATTCGGTCAAATAAGAAGGAACAGTTGTCCGTCCCCCATTGTTGGATGGCATTAATTATCTCTACTGGAAGGTACGTATGAAAACCTTTATTCAAACGCTTGATGATATGGCTTAGGATGTTGTTGAATCAGGTTGGAAAAGGCCTACTACAAATAGCGATAAGAAAGCTAGACCTGAATGGATACTTGAGGAAAAGAAAGAAGCAACAACAAATGCAAAGGTTAAATACTATCTTTGCTGGTGTTGACCAGGAACATTTCAAGTTAATATCCTAATATGACACAGAAAGATGCATGGGATACCTTGCGAACAATACATGAAGGGAATGACAAAGTGGAGATAACTAGACTTCAAATGTTGACAAGTAAATTTGAAGAGTTACGAATAAGAGAATATGAGACTATAAGTTATTCAACAGCAAGTTGTGTGACATAGCTAATCAAGCATATCAACTTGGTAAAAGTTTTGATTAAAAAAAAAACAAAAACTAGTTAAGAAGACTCTAAGGTGTCTTCCTAAAAGGTTTAGAGAAAAAGTTATAGCAATAGAGGAAGCCAATGATGTGTCAACTACGAAACTTGATGAATTGATACGTTCTTTACAAGCCTATGAAATGACACTACCTACATAAAACTTGACAAGAGAGTTGCTTTTCGAGTTAATGCTGTTGAACCAAGAGGTAAACTTGATCTAACCAAGAAAAATAGTAATGGAATCAGATGTTTCGAATGTGGAGGTTATGGGCATATTCAATCTAAATGTGCAAATATATTGAAAAAGAATAAGTCATATAACACCACTCTTGGTGATGACACATACTATGACACTCAACCTGAGAGTGATGAGGAAGACTCACAAGTCAACAATGTTGCTTTCCACTTGCAATATGAGTCAGGTAACAAGACTCAAACTTGTGTTAATATAACTGCTTTGACTAATAGTGAAGACTTTGAGTCTAACAGAAAAGAGGCCGACTATGACAACTTGAGGAGAAATATAATCTTTTGCACACAACATGGAAGGAGCTAAATAAAGATTATATTGTGATTAAAGCTTAAAATGTCAAGCTGTTGGAGGAAAATTCCCAAGTAAATGCCTTGCGTTAAAAGCTGAAATAGGATATCCAATAGACAACGACTCAATATGAGAAGACTGTTGGAAAATTGGAGGAAGCAGAAAATATATAGAAAAACTAAACAAGGGCAAGATGAAGCTAGATAAAATCTTGGAATCTGGAAAAAGCTTTGGAGATATCATTGGTTTGGGTTATGTCAATTCAGTGACTAGTAATCTATCACAGCAGAAAAGTATCAAAGAGCAGCTGGAGTAATGAAAGTCAAGTTGTCAAATGCTGAAAAGAAGAGTTTCTTCAAGAGAATGAAACTAAGAAGCTACTACCAATATGCAATTATTGCAATATTTCTGGACATGTTTGGAGACGGTGTTTCAAAAGAATCTAAGATCTTCAACAAGGTAAAATTATTACTAAGCATAGTCTTGTTGTTGATAGAAAGTTGGATAAGTTCAAACAAATTTGGATTATCAAGAAAGATGTCAAAAGCTTTGCTCATCTATCATTAAGGACAAGTTCACCATGTCGAAGGCATCTTAACTTTTGTTTTTCACAGCATATGATAGGCAACAAAGGAGCACTCACAGAACACCAATCGTGTAATAGAGATACAATTACTTTTGATGATGATGTTATAAAGAGTACTTGTGCAATAAGTGATATGAACGAGGAAGAAGGCTTCTTGCTTTTGCACATGTTAAGTGATTCTAACAACTTCGACACAACACTTTACATATTTTTTTTTTCTAATTTCTCTGTTGTTTTTGTTTTGTTTATTTTTTTAAAAAAAGACGTTGATGAATTTATGTTAAAAAAAAGATATGAAGGGTCCTATATAAAGTAGAAGTTGCACATGCTGATAAGTGAAGAGTTTGTATTTCAAAAGGAGTAATAACTAACTCCTATTAAGGACTTTCTAGCAGAGTGGTATTCAATCTCCCTATAGAAGTTGAAGTCTATTTCTCTCCTATTGTTGAGAGTCTTAGGACTCTCAACACAAGTGGATAACAGATTATCATTGTTTTATCTATTTGGATTCTCATTTTTTTGTTGAGTTTCGAAAAGTTTTGCAGTATCTTCAAGCTTAAACATAGTGAAATCCACTTGAAATCTTACTTTGAATTTGTCAAAGAAGCTCATGTCAGTGCAGTGCTGACAGAAATCAACAATGACATTGATAGCTATTGAATTGAAGGAGATTACTTAAACCCAAGAAGTAGTTTCACCAAAAATTATCTAAAGGTCTTATCTTAATTAAGATTCTTTAGAGCAGTTGGTGTTAAAAGAGATTGATGTTGGATGCAACGAATTGACACGACATGTTGATATGGATACTGGCCAACATAAACCATCAAAATGGAGGGGCATTTGAAACAAGGGGAGAAGAGTTGATTATGTTGGATGATAATTTGGTAAACCATTTTCAACTCCATTTATGACTAATTTTTCTTATGATAACATGTTGATATATTGGTGTTGGAAAAATACAATTTGCTATCAACACCTTCTTCTGATGAGTTTCCTATTGCTAGTGAATCTGTGACAGTTGGAAAGTACTTTGAGCAAGATTTTATGGGTTCTTGGAATGACTGTTGAATTTTGTGATGTTAGAGAAAGTAGAATGAAGTTTTTTAGTTTTTTATCCAAAAGTGGGAGAATGAAGATATGGACTATTAAAAGAGGGAGTTTAAATATATGTTTCTGCTACTGAATGATATATCTAGTTGTTATCTTAAGAGCCTTGCTGTTGTCAAGATATTTTTATCATTTAGTCTTATCATAATGTTTCTGATGGTCTTTATATGCCGATTTCTTGTTTAACAAGTGTTAAGTGCATTATATATTTGTTCTTGGAGTTATTTCTGTGCACTAATCATTTGATATGACTTAGATACTTTGTTTTATATTAAAACTTCTAGTTGCTTTTTGATGTTATGTCAAAGCAGTTGTCAACATACAAACGAACTTTTCTATTGCTGATTATTGAAGATAAATTTTGAATCAAACAATGCCAAAGGGGGAGATTATTAGGGAAATCAAGTTTCCTAGTTGAATTAAAAGATGAGTAGCATTATTTGAAGAAGCAAAGTTCTATTCTATTAAGGAGTCCTTATCTCTTTAATATTTATCCAAGATTTTTGAAGATTATTTGAAGCACATACTAATTAGAACTTGGAGATAAACTTGACGACTATTAACAAAATCAGATGAAGATTAGAAGAAGACGTTAGGTAGGAAACCTTTTTCAACATAGTTTCAGTTTGCTTATTTATTTGAGCAACCTACAAATGTTTTTCTTCACCAAAATTAATAAGTACATTCATATATTAGAGATATAGAAGTCTGGAAAATTTGGTGAGAAAATTCTTATGCAGCTAGTGTTAATTCGTTCATGTTAAGAAGTCTTGCAGTCCTAACAAAGTTTTATTTGTTTCATTCATATGGTAATAGATAGTTGGGTTGTGATCTTTCTTTTTGTTTTAGTCCCTTTGTATTAGCTGCAAGGGGTGTGTAGATCGAGTGTGTCTAATCTAACACGCAGCAAATTATTCTAGCAAGCGTGTGTCTATTACTGTAGTCAGGTTGATCACTAGTTAGGATTATACAACTTTTCCTTTTGTACCACCTGGCTGCAGATCATCTCTCAAGATTGGAGAATCTTGGCTTAGGATCTTTGGAGGAAGGAATGATACCTTCCCAGATGAACAACTTTTTTGCAATGTTATTGTTGATAATTCCCCTTGGTATGCTGACATTGCTAACGACCTTTTTTCAATGTTATGCCTGTAGATACATCACAACAAAGGAAGAAGTTCTTTACAGACTTGAAGTATTACTTTTGGGAGGATCCCTATCTTTTCCGCCAGTTTGTAAACCAAATCATCCGGAGATGTATGGCTCATCTAAACACTAAAGATATTTTGAGCTACTGCCACAAGAGTCCCATAAGTGGCCACTTCAAAGCAAATAGTACAGCCTAGAAGGTACTTAAGTTAGGGTTTTACTAGCCCCCACTCTTCAAAGATGCCAAGAGGTATGTTCTGGGTTGTGATAGTTGTCAGCGCTCATTTAATACTCGAAACAAAATGAAGTGTCTTTACTTTCTTTTTAAGTATATGAGGCGTTTGATTGTTAGGTTATCAACTTCATGGGTCATTTTCCTAAGTCCTTTGGTAATTAATATATTTTAGTCACTCATGAGTACATTTCTAGGTGCTTGGAGGCTCAATAATTTCCTACAAATGACACCAGAGTCGCAATCAAGTTTTTAAAGAAGTTATTCTCTCGTTTTGGCATTCATGGGGCCATAGTTAGTGATATGGGTACCCATTTCTGTAACCAACAACTAGAGAGAAGGTGTTTTCACATTTAGGAGTTACTCATAAAATGGCTGCACCTTTCCATCCTCAAACTAGTTGCCAAGTGATATGAACTGGGAAGATCAGAAGGTAAGGATTCCTTTCAAGGATAAATCACCAGAGAAAGGTCAATGAAGATTAAGGATTACGATGATGGCTTGGCTACAGGAATGGTTGCATTTGTTGAAAAAGCAATAAAGAATAGATTAAAGAGCAAGAATGAAAGCTTAGAAGATGGTGATAAACCTCCCAAGTTGCTTATGATTCATGTCTTAAGCAAGAAGCAACCAATGGAGCAAGTTGGAGGTGCAAAAGTTGAAGAATTGCTGAAAACAAGACCAACTGTTGATAGTAGGCCTTGTACGTATCGTCCCTAGTAGGCCTCTCGATGGAATCTTCAAGAGAGTAGACAACCAATCGCCGACGGTAGGGTACTGATTTCAGCCAAGTATGTGGTTTTGAACGGTTTTTAGTGTGCTAGCTCTATTTCCAGCTTTTAATTGAGGTTTTAATTTGTCTTTTGTTGACCTAAGACCATGGTCAAAGCAGAGTTAAGTCCTAAACTCTATAAACTCATCTTATTATCTCATTTTGTATTAAGTTGGATTATATATGAAATTGAGAGTGTTTGAATTAGGGTTCTTGAGTTCTTCAAGAATTTTCCTAACTTCCATATAGGGTTTGACCATTCTTAGGTTCAGTTTATTTAAATCACTTGGATTGGGATAATCCAAGGGTTTCTACAATTGATCATAATTCCTTCTCTATGACTTATAGAATCTTGTATTTATCTAGATCAAGGTATTCTCTACAAAAGCTAATTAGGTGCTGGGTTTTAGTATACCTAATGTTGAATTAGAGTGTATGGGACAGATTAGTTTCATGAATTCAAGAGGTCTTAGCTTTAGTATAGCTATGGTTGCTTGAGGATGAAATTAATCAAGTCCTTCTTGGAGGCAAAGGTCCTTGGAATGAAGATTTGAAGAATTTGATCAATTGCACATCAAATTCCATATAATTTGATATGAGAGTTACCTTCAAGTATGCTCTATTTTGCTTCAATTGCTGCAATTCAAAAAAAAGTATATGATGATCAAAGAGAAAAATACATGATGATCATGCAAAATTTCAGACAAACAAATGATGCCAGAAGATTGGCTTGAATTCAAAGTTTTAATTGATGATTTTATGAGAAAATTTCTTCCAGATCTCATCTATCATGAGTTGGTGATTGTTTGGAATTAATTTCATTGAATTTGGATATGATTTGATCGATCAATTTAATCAAAATTTTGCAAGTGTCCAGAAACTGGAACTGTTTAAAAATTGTGGATCAATTTGATCATATCTCATGTTATACTAGTTCAAGTTGGACGAAATTTGTGCTTCAGTTTATCCTCATCGAGTTATGCTTCTATCTAAACTTATTTGACTTGATTTGGAGTTATACTTGTTGAGTAATTGTATTTTTAGTGACAGGGTATCATTGTCCCCTATTTTCTGGAAAAATTTTATTTAGTACTCTTTCTTCTTTGTTTAGCTTTAAATTTGTTTTGTTTCATTGTTTTTGAACTCTAATTGCTTCCTTCAGTGTTTCTACGTCTTTATAATGATCAATTTTCTTTAATTGACTCTAATTACTCTTGGATTATTTTTTTGAAACTTTTGCACTTCAAGTATTTGTTGAAAATTCTCTTTGAATTCCTTTTAACTACCTCAACTAAGCGTTTTGACTGAAATCTATTATTTTGGTTGATTGACTTGGTAGTTGTGGGGGAAGGATTTTGAAGGCTTAAAGGGTCCCTGTGAGGTGAGAGATTGAAAAAGGCAAGAGGGTGAGTCTATCTTTATACATCCATATAGAGAGTATACACAAACGAAAAGAGTGTTCATCACAAGAGTGCATACACTTAGGGAGTTATTGTAAGGTCCTTTTTGTTGTTTTTATTGTTAATTTGAAGGTTTAACTATGTCTACAGAAGCTCAATTACGTACCATTCACAATAAAGGAACTAGTGAAAGTCCTCATTCCAATTTGGATCCAACGAAGATTATCATGCAAGAGCTTCAACAAATGAGAAAGGATATGGGGAATATGAGAAGAGACATGACCAATCTTTCTATGCAGCATGGAGGTCGAAGCAACATTGGAGGGCATGTTACTCCTCATACTCAAAGGAGTTATGGAAGCTACAATCCTCATGGTCCATATGAGACACCAGTTCAAAACACTCGCCAATTCTATAATGGTGGTAGACCTCTACTCCTAGAGGTAGAAGATGTGAAAGATTAGGTGGAAGAGGTTATCAAAGACCTCATGAGGAATTTCAAAGGAGTGAAGCATGACATGAAGATAACCTTGGAGTTGAAGAAGATGGATATCCTAATAGGGGTCAAGAATACTTTGGAGGTCATTATGGTGGTCCACAAGAAGACAAAGCTCTAGAAAAGATTTAATGGAAGGTGCCTGGCTTCAATTGAGATAGTGACCCAAATGTGTTTCTTGATTGGGAACCCAAAGTGGAAAACCTTTTCAATGTGCGAAATTATAGTGGGCATGTCAAGGCTGAATTGGCGATTGCCGAATTTTCAGGTTACGCACTTCATTGCTGAGATTAGACTACAGTTCTTAGAGCTAGAATTGGAGCTCCAATGGTTGAATCATAAACCAAATTGAAGATACTTATGAGACAAAGGTTTATTGCGGAACATTTCTGTAGAGAACTTCATTTCAAATTGATGACTCTCAAGCAAGGAACAAAAAGTGTTGAAGAGTATAGATAAGAGTTGGAGCTATATCTTTTGAAGTTGAGCTTGGAGGAGGACAAGGATGCTTCCATTGCTAGGTTTTTAAGTGCTCTTAATAACGACATTGCTAATCAACTAGAATTGTACCCTTGCACCACTTATGAAGGCATGTTCCATTTAGCAACCAAGATTGAAAATCAAAGGAAGATGAGTGGATTCTCTAAAACTACTCTTCCTTCTTTAAGAAATGTTGTGTCTAAGCCTCAAGTATCTACTTTCAAAGGGTAGCCAAAGAAGGATGATACACCTAAGGTGCCTCTTAAGGATAATTCTAAACTTAAGATGGAGGAGAAAGATAGATTAATTACTAATCCAAACCAATGTTTCAAATATAATGGTGTGGGTCATATAGCTATAAATTTTCCTATCAAAAGGACTTTGATCTTTTGTGAAGACTTGAATGGTTGGATTGAAAAAGGATAAAGTGGATTGTCTTGAAGATCTTATTGATGAAAAGGATAACCATGATATGAAGTCATTGGAGATACTTCTCTATAAGACGAAGAAGATGCCTTGAGTTTGCTTACTATAAGGGCTTTGATTACATAAGCCATTGATGAAGATTCAAGCATCCAAAGAGAGAACATCTTTCATACCAAATGCAAGGTGGAAGGTAGACTTGCTAATCTCATCATAGATAGTGGTAGTTGCACTAATATAGCTAGCACTTATCTTGTGGATAAATTGAAGTATCCTACTAGCAAACAACCTAGTCCCTACAAATTGCATTGGTTGAATGATGGTGGAAATTAAAGTGCTAAGGCAAGTAAAAGTGTCTATTCCCATGGGGACATACAATGATAAAGTGGTGTGTAATGTTGTTTCTACACATGCGGGCCATTTGTTGTTTGGTCGTCCTTGCAATTTAATAGGAAAGCCATTCACCATAGAAAGAAGAACACCTATACCTTTGTAAATTATGGAAAATGCTGTACCATGAATCCTTTATCGCCTCAACAAGTTCATGAAGAGTAAAGAAGAATGAGAGAGAAAGAAAGGGTTGGGATGATGAAAAAGAGTATAAGTGAGGGCAAAAGAATAGAGGGACAAGATGTGAGTGAAGAAAAATCAAGAGAGGAAAAAGTGAGAGTGGCAATAAAATGAGTGATCAAAAGAAAGAGTGTTATGAAAAAAAAAAAGAGATGTTTCTATACAAACGAGAGAGAGATCATAGAGGCCATTAAAAAAGAAGAGCTGGTCTTACTTTGACATTGCAAGAATATATTTGTTTCTACTAATGATTATTTGTGTTCTTTGTCAAGTGCTATAGTGAAGGTCATTGAAGAGTTCAAAAATGTCTTCCCCGAAGAGATGCCTGGTGGACTCCCTCCTTTGAAAGGAATTGAACATCAAATTGATTTGGTGCCTAGTGCGGTGCTTCCAAATAGGTCGGTGTATCAAAGTCCACCCGAAGAGACTAAGGAGTTGAGAAGAAAGGTTGAAGAGTTTCTCTACAAAGGTTATGTAAGAGAAATCTTAAGTCCTTGAGTTGTTCCCGCTTCATTAGTTCCTAAGAAAGATGGTACATGGCGTATGTATATAGATTGTAGAGCCATTAACAACATTACCATCAAGTATAAGCATCCAATTTCTAGACTAGATGATTTAAGTGATGAGTTGCATGATTCCCAAATATTTTCAAAGATAGGTTTAAAATTGGGCTACCATCAAATTGGTATGAGGGAAGGGGACGAGCGGAAAATGGCTTTCAAAACTAATTTTGGTCCATATGAATGGTTAGTCATGCTTTTTAGTTTAATTAATGCACCTAGCATATTTCATGAGACTCATGCATTATGTATTGAGAGATTTCATTGGAAAATTTGTCATAGTCTACTTTGATGACATCTTGACTTATAGAAAAACTTATGAAGATCATTTGCATCATCTTAAGCAAGTTTGTTAGTTTTAAGAAGTGAAAAACTCTATGCTAACCTTGGAAAAAGTGAGTTTTATTTGGAAAATGTGACTTTTCTAGGTTATGCAGTGAGTTCTCAAGGACTGCAAGTAGATGAAGACAAGGTGAAAGCTATCAAAGAATGGCGTATCATCTTAAGCAAGTTTGTTAGTTTTAAGAAGTGAAAAACTCTATGCTAACCTTGGAAAAAGTGAGTTTTATTTGGAAAATGTGACTTTTCTAGGTTATGCAGTAAGTTCTCAAGGACTGCAAGTAGATGAAGACAAGGTGAAAGCTATCAAAGAATGGCGTACTCCAAAGAGTGCATCTGAAGTTAGAAGTTTTCTTGGTTTAGGAGGCTTCTATAGAAGATTCATAAAGGATTTTAGCATAATTGCTAGCCCTTTGATGGATGTAATGAAAAAGATGAATAACTTCAAGTGGGAGGATAAGTAAGAAAAGGCATTAAAGTTATTGAAGGAAAGGCTGAGTAGTGCACTTCTACTTGAGATAGAATTCGACTCTTCGGGGGTTGGAATTGGTGGAGTACGGATGCAAAACAAAGGACTTTTGGCATATTTTAGTGAAAAGTTGATCGGTGCGGCCTTAAACTATGCTACATATGACAAGGAGTTATATACACTAGTAAGGACATTGAAGCATTAGAAACACTACTTGTGGCCTAAGGAGTTTGCAATTCATGCCGATCATTCGTGCTTGAAGTATCTTGAGGGATAACAAAATTTTAATAGGAGGCATGCACATTGGATAGAACTCATGAAACATTCTCATATGCCATAGCGTTATAAGAGAGGTAAAGAAAACATTATTGCTAATGCTTTGTCTAGGGGATACACTCTTCTCTCTACTTTGCAAGTTCAATTACTTGGCTTTGAAATGCTTAAGGAATCGTATGCTAGTGATCATTATTTCAAGGACATATTTGATAATTATTTGATTGTGCTTAATGACAAGTATCTCATACATGATGGTTTTCTTTATCATAAGGGTAGATTGTGCATTCCTTCTTGTTCTACTAGATTATTGTTGGTGAAAGAAGGTCATTATGATGGTTTAATAGGTCATTTGGAACTGCTAAAACATATGATATATTGTGTGAGCATTTCTTTTGGCCTCATATGAGAAAAGATGTTGAAAAATTCATTGGTAATTGCTTAGACTGTATAAGAGCTAAATCTACTTCTTTGCCACATGGTCTTTATTCTCCTTTGGAAGTGCCTAAGGTGTTAGTATATGCCCTAAGACCAATTGACTCACATTTATGATTTATGAAGCATGTATTTTTTGAATTGTATTTTATGCTCTTGGTCATTAAGTATGTGACTTGATAGTAAAACCCTTATAGCTAATAAAATACTATTCTTATTTGTCCCTAGTTTATTACATCTTGTAAACTAGTGTGAAGTTGATTGATGGTCAAGTATTACTGATCATGAATATGAGATATAAAATCAATTCATAAATACATATTGAGAATATTGTATTGGACATGACCCAAAGTGAAGAAGAAATATTGCATGGGTTTAAGTTATAAGTATTTCTTCTCAGTTTTATATTTGGTGTCTTTCGACCTAATGTTTCTAATGTTTCTTGCATGGGGAGAAAAATATGTTTTGACATAGTCAAACATCACTTTTAATTAGGTGATCATTATGACTATTGGTTGGCTTATTTTCTCGTCATGGCTTGAATATTGGAGATAGTGAAAGGTATTTGTCCCTCTCTTTTTAGAGAGAGATATCCATGGGCCCCTTGATAAGGAAGACTGGAAAATATGCATGGCCATGCTCAAATAAGTATTAATAAGGTGTTATTAATATTATTTGTTGGAACTGTCTGTCTGGTGATCAAGTAAATGGTTAATTAAGTTTTATAAGGATGACTTGATCTATGCCTTATACTTAATTAGGATATCGTGTGACAAAAGGACTAAATATTAAATCTGATGCTAGGTTATTATTACATTTACTTAACTTAGGTAAGCATAATGTCTTGCTAGAGGCCGCTTATGTTTTGTGAATAAATGTCTAGGACATTTTCGATTCACTGCCAACGTTAAGTGAACCTACAGGGTCACACGCATAGACGATCTTGTGAGCATAATGTCCACGTTCAATGAATCTAGATTGTGTCTGGATTCGTTGAACGTATACAAAAGGGGAATCAGATTCCACATTGTATTCTCTGGTAAGTTAATAAGTAATTAATTTTATTTAATCGAATAAATGAAATTAATTACTTAATATTACTCATCCAACTGTAGGATGATTATAGGAATAGACAGACGAGATTAAACTGTCATTAGATGACAGTTAGGGTTTTGATATTGACAGCTATAAAAGGTTATGTTAACCTTTTCTTGGTGGCCGTCCTTTATCTGATTAAAGAAAAACAAAACCCTAAACCCTAGATTGGCGATATAGTATCTAGCCTCCTCTCTCCGAAATACGACCGATTACTAGATAGTCAGGATCAGTTCTGAACAGTTTTCAGAACACAGAAAGGGCTAGCATCCCGATCGCTTGCAGAGGAGTTCGTCGCATGGATACCAGTAGAGGGCGAAGCGTACAAAGCAGCGCCTCCACAACGAAGAATCAAAACATTGAGGTAATTTCTATCCAATCGGTTTTTCTAGTATATGCAGATCCTGTTGGTGGATTTTCGTAGTTTTACTTTACTTTGTTTTTGCTTACAGATTCCAACATAAGGAACCTTGGGTGGATATATCTATGGATTTTATTCTTGGTTTATCTAGATCACCTAAGGGCATGGATTCCATCTTTGTTGTGCTAGATAGATTCTCAAATATGGCTCATTTCATACGTTGTAAGAAAACTGATGATGCTTGTCATGTTGCGGATCTTTTCTTTACCTGGCTGGAGTGATCCATGGCATTCCTAGAACCATTCTTTCAGATCGTGGCACTAAGTTTCTTAGTCATTTTTGGCGTATTTTGTGGAGGAAACTTGGAACTAGCTTATTGTGTTCTACAGCTTGCCATCCACAAACCGATGTCCAAATAGAGGTGGTTAATAAAACCATTGGGAAACTTCTTTGGGCTATCCTTAAGAAGAATTTGACACAATGGGAAGATTGTTCACCTCAAGTCGAGTTTGTTTACAATAGGGCATGTCATTCTACTACTTCGTACCCTCCTTTTGAAGTTGTTTATGGTTTCAATCCTCCAACTCTTTAATTTGATTCATTTACCTATATCATGTCTTGAGCTTGGATAGTAAGAAGAAAGTAGAGTTTTTTAAAGCTATCTATTCTAAAGTCCATGAAGGCATTGAAGCCAATAACAAGAAGCGCATTGAAGCCAACAACAAAAAGCATGTACTAAGAGAAATGTTGGATGGAAACGATGCTAGAATATGCCCTAGACCAATTGACTTATATTTATTATTATGAGGCATGTATTGGAACTGTACTTTATGTTCTTGGTCATCAAGTATGTGACTTGATAGTAAAACCCTTCTTGCTAATAAAATACTATTCTTGTTTGTCCCTAGTTTTATCACATCTTGTATTATTAAACTAGTATGAAGTTGATTGAAGATCAAGTTTTACTGATCATGAATATGAGATATAAAATCAATTTATAAATACATATTGAGAATATTGTATTGGACATGACCCAAAGTGAAGAAGAAGTATTGCATGGATTTTAAGTCATAAATATTTCTTCTCAGTTTTATGTTTGGTGTCTTTTGACCTAATGTTTCTAATGATTCTTGCATGGGGAGAAAATTTGTTTTGACATAGTCAAACATCACTTTTAATTAGATGATTATTATAACTATTGGTTGGGCAGTTTTCTTGTCATGGCTTGAATATTAAAGATAGTGAAAGAGATTCGTCCCTCTCTTACTAGAGAGAGATATCCATGGGCCCCTTGATAACGAAGACTGGAGATATGCATGGCCATACTCAAATAAGTATTAATCAGGTGTTATTAATGTTATTTATCAGAACAGTCTACTTGGTGATCAAGTAAATGGTTAATTAAGTTTTATAAGGATGACTCGGTCCATGCCTTATACTTAATTAGAATATCGTGTGACAAAAGGACTAAATATTAAAAAACTAATGTTAGGTTATCATTTCTATTTCTTAACTTGGGTAAGCATAATGTCTTGCTAGAGCCACTTATGTTTTGTGAATAAATGTCTAGGACATTTTTCATTCACTGCCAACGTTAAGTGAACCTACAGGATCACACGCGTAGATGATCTTCTGAGCACGATGTCCACGTTCAATGAATCTAGATCGTGTCTAGATTCGTTGAACGTATACAAAAGGGGAATCAAATTCCATATTGTATTTATTTGGTAAATTAATAAGTAACTAATTTTATTTATCAGATAAATGAAATTAATTACTCAATATTATTTATCCAACTGTTAGATGATTATAAGAATAGACGGACGAGATTAAAACTGTCATCAGATGACAATTAGAGTTCTAATGTTGACAGCTATAAAAGGTTATGTTAACCTTTACTTTGTAGCTGTCTTCATCTGATTAAAACAAAAATACTTTAACCCTAGAACGGTGATAATAGTATCTAGCCTCCCCCTCTCCAAAATTTCACGCATTACCAGATAATCAGGATTAGTTCTGAACAGTTTTCAGAACACAAAAGGGGATAGCATCCTGATCGCTTGCAGAGGAGTTCGTCGCGTGGATACCAGTAGAGGGAGAAGCATAAACAGAAGCGCCTCCACACCTAACGGCATAAAACATTGAGGAAATTTCTATCCAATCGGTTTTTCTAGTATGTGCGGATCCTGTTGGTTGATTTTCGTAGTTTTATTTTTGTTTGTTTTTGCCTACGGATTCCAACAAACGAGTGGTCTTTGAACCCGCTCATTGGGTTTGGGTTCACCTTAGAAAAGAGTGATTTCATTCTCAACGAAAGTTTAAGCTTGATGCCTGTGGTGATGGTCCTTTTCAAGTTCTTGAGCTCATTAGTGACAATGCTTATAAAATTGATCTTCCGTGTGAATATAATGTCAGTGATACCTTCAACGTTTCTAACTTATCTTTGTTTGATATAGGTGAAGATTTGAGGATGAATCTTTTCAAAGGAGGGATAGATGATATGAACCGGGATGATCGAGAAGCTAAGGACTCTTTTTAAATACCAATCACCAGAGCAAGGGCAAGGAAGATCAAGGATCATGATGATGGCTTGGCTAAAGGAATTGTTGCATTTGTTGAAGAAGTAATGAAGAATAGACTAAAGAGCAAGAACGAAGGATTAGAAGATGGTGATAAACCTCCCAAGTTGCTCATAATTCATGTCCTAATTAAGGAGCAACTAGTGGAGCAGATTGGAGGTGCAAAAGTTGAAGAATTGCTGAAAACGGGACCTACTGTCGATGGTAGGCCACCTACCGTCCACAGTAGGTTTTTGGATGGAATCTTCAAGAGAGCCAGAAACCTACCGTCGACAGTGTGATCCCTACAATCGACATTAGGATACTAATTTCAGCCAAATGCGTTGTTTTGAACTGTTTTTAGTGTGCTAACTCTATTTTCAGCTTTTAATTGAGGTTTTAATTGGTCTTTTGTTGACCTAAGACCATGGTCAAAGTAGAGTTAAGTCCTGGTATGAACTCTCCTAGGCTTCTTTGTAGCTCAATCTTGCCCAAGAATCTTCTCTTCTCAAGAGGGGCTTGAAGGCTTGATTTTCAATAAAAAGTTGAAGAACAACAAAGAAAAATCTTGTAGAAAACAAAAAGGAAAACAAACTTCTCTATCTAGAAGAGGAATCAACAAGGATTATAAGGAATCATCACCTATCCCTCATTCACAAGAGAATACCTAAATCCCTAACAACACTAACTAAAGAGTTAGCACCTTTAGGGAATATAGGATTTGGATTGAACAAGAACTCTTGAATTCCTTTCAATAATTACTTGCCTAAATTACAAATGGAACACTTAATGTACAAGGAAAAAGAAGAATACTAGGAACCTTAGTTTCTCTCTCCTAAGATAACTTTTTCAATAATTTTATTCATCGATCATTGTTTCTAAATGGCTGCCAATAAAGAGTATATATAGTGCCCAAAGTAATTAATAACAAGCCCTAGCTTCTAATTGACTTAAGGAAAGTAAATGGGCACTTTAGGCCTCTTAATTAGAAGTCTAGAAGTTAAGAAAAACAAGTTGGGTAGTCAAAATAATCTTAAAAATCAACAATTGAAGGTTGTCACCGAGACCTACCATCGACGGTAGGACCGACCCATCGTTGGCGGTAGGTGTTGTTCACTTGGTTTTCCTTTGAAAAGAGACCTACCGGCAACGGTAGGTCTAATCCTACCGTTGATGGTAGGGGTCTTCTTTAGCTTCCTTTGGAATAGAGACCTATAGGCGGCAGGAGGTCTTCTTCCTTCCACACTTGTGGTTTTAAACTTTCTAAGTCTTCTATTCTTGCGTCTTTTGGTTTTCCTCTCTTGTACTATGGATATTTATAATATTTTGGTGCTTCTTTGATTTTCATTTTCTCTTTCCAAAGCATTCCAAGTAAGGTCTCGAAGTTTCTTCCCGAATAATGCCACCATCACTTTGTCCTCCCCTTCCATCTTCCTTACCATCAACCTTGTAATCGGTCATTGGAAGATTTCCACGTTATGATACTCATCACCGGTCATACCATACGTCCTCTCTTTAAAAGAATTTGTCCTCGAATACAATTCTCAGATAACCATAAGAGATGGGCAACATTAGAAATGGAAATATAAAAGGGAGCAATACTATGAACATTATTAACAAGGAACTCAAGAATTAGATGAGTATGAGCAAGTATTGCATCAAGTTTGTCAAAAGAATTCCATAAGTACCATACTTCCTTAAATGGTCTATGAAATTCAAAGGTAGTATGGACATAAAAGTTCAAAGCATAACCAACCATGAAAGGATTAAGAACACACCACCAATGTTGCACAAGATTTCTTGAAAGAAAAACGAAGGTAGGAATAAGGAAATCTTGTAAATTACTCACATCAACAAAAGTTTCCCACTCTTCTTTGAAATAAATAAGAAATGTGAAGTTTAGGTTTTGAAAGGAATTCAAGGTGAAGCTCAAGTAGTTTTGTAGAAACTTGGATTTCTAATTAAAAAGTGTTCTTTCAAATGTTTGAGTAAAGCTTTGGAAAATAAAGTTCAGTAGGTACATCATCCTTGACAAACTTTGAAAAGGAGAGTTGACTTCATAGCCTTTAATGGCGAATGGTTAAAGAAACTCTCATCTTTGTTGAATGTTGGAAACAATGCATAAAATTCAAGAATTTGATAAAACTCTTCTTTAAAAGGATGATGGTAATGAAAATGCTTATTCCAACAAAAACAAAGAGTATTTGAAAATGATGAATAGCTTTTATGCTTCAACAACTCTATCATTTCTCACTCAAAGAGAGAAGAAGTAGTCACAAGGTTTTCAAAATCAACAAATCCTCTACCCTCCTTCATGAAAGTACATTTACTAATATCTTTAGAAGGTACGTGAAAGTAGAAACTTTCATCATTTTTAAACTCTAAAAGTAACTCAAGAAAACCAAAGGTTTGAAATGTATCTCTCCTAAGAAGATAGTAGTAAGCAAAAATTACTTCCCATAGGGACTTCAAAGCATTTGGACATGAAGGATAAACCTTGTACTTTACTAAAGTCAACACTTGAAAATTGAGGTGATGAGATACAAAGTTTTCAAAGCTCCAAGATCCTCCATCTTCCTCTTTAAATCTCTCTTTCTTTAAGAATTCTTCAAAAGGTGGATGATAGTGCCATGTTCCATCAAACCCAATTTTAAAAAACATAGCCCGAAATTTCTCCAAAAAACTAGCAAGTGCAATGGACAACTTAAAAAACAGCTCCTTAAAAGGACAATGGTAGTAAAGATTTTTTCCCACAAATTTAGTCTAATTTGGTTTTTAAACATTTCTTGTCACAAGAATTTCCAAAAGCTCACAACAATAGTTTCATTCATTTTAAAACAAGAGCCCATTTGTTTTTCAAAATATTTTGACAGTAAGAACTCCTTGAAATGTAAATAAAAGAATTTGAAACCAAATACATCTTCAAGCAAAGTTTTAAAAAAAATTTCCACAATGAGAAACAAATAAAGAATATGCTTAACAAAACCCATCATATAAGGATCAAGAGGAGTCAACACATATTCAAAATGACCAACTACTTCCCCTTGAAACTTAACACAATGATCACCAAGTGAAGAAATCAAGGAACTATTGAGACCATAAGAATTGTTTTCAAGAAAACCAAGGTACGAAGATTAGAATTCCGTAATGAACCACAAATATATCATGGATCAACATCGTTTAAAATAAAGAAAAGAATATCACGAGACAAGTCTTTAACCACTAAGAAATGATTTCTATCTAGATTAACAACTTGATGTGGCACATTAACAAATAAAGAATGATCCCTTTGTCCCATGACATCACAGAAGAGCAACTTAACTACCTCATAGCAATAATAAGAAATGTAACAAGAATAGAAGGTAGAACATACAAGATCAAACTCAAGAGAGACATAAAAATTTAAGAACAATTTCAACTCTATAAAGGAAAACACATCGGTAAAGAGAAATAGGTTTGAAGAAAAACTCATTAACGAATCTCCATAGTATAAGAATAGTTTTCCTCCAAAGCTTTCGCCTTGGCCTTCGAACTGCATGGTTTGTCTCCTTCCGCTCATTGAGTTAATGGTGCAAGCATGTTGGAGAGAATCCCTATCAATATCAAGGATAAAATAGCAAGATTTAGTCTCTTTACAAAAATGACCAAAACATGAGTATGAAGAAGTAGGAGGAAAGCTTATCATATCGTAGGAGTAGTATTCCATCTTTCCTTCATTCTCCATGTTTTGCCTCCAAAATTTCTGCACACAAAGAATCCTTAACAAGAAAAGACTTAATTTTGTTAGTAACAAAATTCACTCTTTTTAATTGCGACTCTCTTTTTTTCTTGTTGCTCTTCTTTATAGCTCTCTTGTTTTACCATGAGGCTTTCATTTTCTTTCATTATCTCACTTTTCTCAAGCTTTCTTTTGAGGATTCTTCTCTCTCACTTTCTCTTGAAAGAATAGAGTTAGAATCGAGGATACATAATCTCTCTACTATTCTCTCTTCTTTTTCCACTTTTTCTTTATCTTTAATTTTCATGCTCTCCTCTCGTTCAATGTTCTTCTCATTCTCAAATACCCTTAACCTCTTCTTCAACTTCTTTTGCTCTTTATATACTTGGTGTGGTCCCAAAGACTTAAGAGTGGTTCTCTTGCCATTTCTAGTGACGTTGATAGTATTCTTGAGTCCATCATTTTTAGCTCTTCTATAATACATCCAAGGATGTCCCAACAATAGGTGACTCTCTTGCATGGCTACTACATCACATAACACTTCGTCTTAAACAACCTCAAAGAGATGGGCACCCGTACTTGCTTATAGATGCTAACTTTCAATACCCCCATCGAAGCATTGACATGTGTAAGGCCTAGGTGCTCAAGAAGAGGCAAACTCAACTTCTCTACTATACAAGTACTAGCCACATTAACTTGACTACCACTATCTATAGCAAGAATTATAATCTTGTCTAGCACCTTGCACTTGTATAGAATAAGTGCTCTCTTTGACACCCACTCCCAAAGACATTTTCATCAACCAATTCCTCATGGCTAACTCCTCTACCACAACTTTGATACCATCATCTTAGCTATCATGATACCCTTTATAATAATCATAAAGACTATTCTCACAATAATCATATGTATCCTTAACTCCTTCATAACCCCCATAATCATCATAAGTAATATCATCAAAAGTTTTAGTATGAGAAGAGAAGTTACCAATTCCCATTCCTCTCCTATGAGTTAAGTTTCCACCTCTATGGTTGCTTCCACTATAAGAATTCCCACCATAGTCTCTATCCTTATAGAAATTAGATCTTGCTCTTGCAAGCTTGGAATAAGCCATCTCTTGTCTTCTCATTGCTTCCATCCTTTGCTATGATGAGTTAGTCCAAGTATACCCCAATTAATGGCTTGTTAAACCTGCACAAACATGGAAAAACAAGAAGGAAGGACTTCGCCACTCACTAAGTGTTTAACTCAAGAAGAATGCACTCAAATCTCGCGTTTACTCTCATTCTCTACGCTTTTATAATGATAATCTCACCCCTCTTGCCTTTTACTATTCCTCATTCGATAGAGTTTCCTAATAGCTTCTAATTCTTCCAAGTTACTAAGCAATTCCACAAGGTATTCAAGCAAGCAATTCCCAAATGACAAGAAGCCAAAGACTAAGAGACATTTTCAAAAACACTTGGAGTGCATAGAAGTTCAAGAACCAATTCAAGAGTATGAGCCAATAAAAGTATTCAATCCCCAAAAAGAAAGAGCAAAGCACTTAGCAATTTGATCAAAGAAAAGCTTCAATTCAAAAGAAAGATGTTTGCAAGTCAATTTGAGGAATTAAGAGTACTAGGCAAACATTTCTAGAAAACAGAGCATAATCACACATTGTCACTAAAATAGCAAGTTTAGAAGAATGAACAACTCGAAGAGGATGAATTTAAGCACAAACTTCTTCAATTTGAGGGCGTATAACAAAAGATATGGGCAGATTAATCCACATGTTTTCAACAGTCGTGATTTCTGGATACTTTCAAAGCTTTGAACAAATTGACAAAACAAATCAAGTCCAAATTAGGACAAATTTGTTTCTAAATAACCGTAACTCAACTAGGATTCCAACTAGACAAATTCATGAAATTTGGGTTTCATTTTTACACTTTTCATCTCAGTCTTTTCACATGTAATTTTTTGTCTGAGAATTCCAAAATACTTTCCCTTTTTAAATTCTTTCAATTGGATTTTGTACCAATGAAATTAAACAATCAAAACACATAAATCTTCACCTCATAGAGAGATTAGCTCTGATACCACATGGTATGAACTCCCATGGGCTTCTTTGGAGCTCAATATTGCCCAAGAATCCTCTCTCCTCAAGAGGGGCTTGAAGGCTTGGTTTGGCATAAAACGTTGAAGAATAACAAAGGAGATCTTGTAAAAAAACAAAAAGGAAAACCAACTTCTCTATTTAGAAGAGGAATCAATGAGGAATAAGGAATCCTCACCTATCACTCATTCACAAGGAAATACCTAATCCCAAACAACACTAACTAAAGAGTTAGCACCTTTAGGGAATATAGGATTTGGATTGAATAAGAACTTTTGAATTCCTTTCAAGAATTACTTGCCTAAATTACAGATGGAACACTTAATTTACAAGGAAGAAGAAAAAGGCTAGGAACCCTAGTTTCTCTCTCTCAAGATAACAATTTCAACAATTTTCATTCGTCATTCATTATTTCTAAATGGCTGCCTATAAAGAGTATATATAGTGCCCAAAGTAATCAATAAAAAGCCCTAGCTTCTAATTGACTTAAAGAAATTAAATGGGCACTTTAGGTCTCTTAATTACAAGTCTAGGAATTAAGAAAACAAATTGGGTAGTCAAAATAAGTTGAAAAATCAACAATGGAGAGTTGCAGCCGACTGTAGGTCTGACTTACCAATGGCGGTAGGTGTTGTTCACTTGTTTTTCTTTTGAACAGAGACCTACCAACGATGGAATGTCTAACCGTATCGTCGACGGTAGGGGTCTTCTAGAGCTTCCTTTTGAATAGAGGCCTACCGGCGGCAGTAGGCCTCCTTCCTTCCACACTTGTGGTTTTGAACCTTCTAAGTCTTCCATTCTTGTTTCTTTTGGCTTTCCTCTCTTATACAATAGATTTTTGGAATATTTTGTGCTTTTTATTCTTCATTTTCTCTTTCCAAAGCATTCCAAGTAAGGTCTTGAAGGTTCTTCTCGAATAATTCCACCATCTCTTTGTCCTCCCGTTCTATCTTCCTTGTCATCAACCTTGTAATCGGTCCTTGGAAGATCTCCATGTTCTTATGCTCATCCCAGGTCACACCAAGTCCTAAACCTTATAAGTTCATCTTATTAGCTCATTTTGTACTAAGTTTGATTATATATGAAATTGAGAGTGTTTAAATTAGGGTTCTTGAGTTCTTCAAGCATTTTCCTAACTTCAATCTAGGGTTTGATCATCCTTAGGTTGATTTTGTTTGAATCACTTGGATTGGGATGATCAAAAGGTTTCTGCAATTGATCATAATTCCTTCTCTATGATTTATACAATATTGTATTTGTCTTAGATCAAGGTCTTCTCTACACAACCTAATTAGGTATTGGGTTTATTATACCCAAAGTTAAGTTAAAGTTTAGGGGAAAGATTAATTTCATGAGTTCAAGAGGTCTTAGCTTTAGTATAACTATAGTTGCTTGAGGATGAAAGTAATCAAGTCCTTCTTTAAGGCAAAGGTCCTTGGGATGAAGATTGAAGATTTGAAGAATTTGATCCATTGCACATCAAATTCTATATCACCAAGTGGAGGTTGTTAATAGGGAAATTAAGAGGATTTTGCAAAAGATAGTTGATAGTGCTCAAAAGGATTAGAGCCTTAAACTTGATGATGCATTGTGCGTGTACAGAACCACTTACAAGACCCCTATAGGTTCCACTACTTTTCGTTTGTTATATGGAAAAACTTGCCATTTACCTGTATAAGTTGAACATAAAGCGCATTAGGCCATTCAACTCGTTAACTTTGATTCTCTTCGTGCAGGTAAACATAGGTTACTTCAACTCAAGGACTTGCAAGCTTATGAGAATGCAAGTATTTATAAGGAAAAGACGAAGAGGTGGCACGATAAGTATGTAATCAAGAAAGATTTAAAAGAAGGAGATTTCGTACTCCTCTACGATTCTCGCCTTCATCTCTTCCCAAGAAAGCTCAATTCTTGATAGTCCAGGCCATTACAGTGGATAAGGTTTTTCTTTATGGAATAATAGAGGTAAGTTTTAAGGTAAACGAGCATCATTTTTGAAGTGACACTTTGGAGAGGATGTGGGACCCTTTCAAAAGGTTTCCTCCATTCTTCATAATGAGTGAGATTTGTTTTCTTTTTGGTTGTTGTATTATGTAAGTGTAGACCTGTATTCTTATGTTTTCCACTCATGTTTGATCTTTTTTATTTTCCATGTTAATGTTAATGTGTTTTTGGAAGCTTGAATTCATGGTAAACAGAGGTTGGATACTTAAAAGGGTCCAAGATTTTACCAGGCATGAACGAGGTTGAGAATGCATCAAACAAAAAAAAATTAGAAGGTTGAGCAGAAGCCTAACGCGGATAGTAGGCTACCCTACCACCGGCGGTAGGGTCAGGTTGTCAAAAATCAGAAGGGCAAAAGCCTACCGAGGAAGGTAGGTTGGAGGCCATTTTTCCCAAAAGAAATAGAAGCCTAAAGCGGATAATAGGCTACCCTACCACCAGCGGTAGGGTCAGGCTGTCAAAAATCAGAAGGGCAAAAGCCTGCCGAGGAAGGTAGGTTCAAGGTTGTTTTTCCCAAAAGAAATAGAAGCCTACCACAGACGGTAGACCTCGACCTAATGCCTCCTGTAGGGTCCATCAACAAACGCAGGTAGGGTAGGATCGTATAAACGGGTCGAGTTTAAGATAATTTAGGTTGGGTCAAGCCAATTAAAGCCATTCTTCAACCCTTCTCCCCCAAATTTTTGCAATTTATTTCAACCCTTCTCCCTAAATCCCTAACTTTCTCCTCCTTCATTCACTCTCTCAACCTTTCCTATTTTTTTCCTCCACCTCCCCCTGTTTTCTTCTCTCTTCTCCGACATACCCCTCGTCTCTGTGTCTCACTACTATTCCTTCTGTCTCCTATACTTTTATCCTTCTCCTTCTCCTTTCATCTTCCTCCTTCTCCTCGCCTCTCTGCACCCGCGTACCACCACCTCCAAGAACCACCACACCTCTGTCCTCTTAGCCCTCTCCTCCTCTTTTCTTTTCTTTTTCACCTTCTCCTCATTTTCATTCTTTTTCTTAGTCCTCTACCTCTCCTCTCTCTGCCACATTCGAGAACCCCCACCATTCACACACCCATGTTTTGCTCCACACTTATTTCTTCTATACTTCCCTTTTCTTTTCATTTTAATTTTTTATTTATTTCCTTTTATCCTTCTCTATTCACGTTTTGTGCATGATTTTAGTCACAAAAAATTTCGGCAACGATTCCGACATCATTCTAGTGACACAAAATCGACACAGCACTTGTACTTCTTCACTTAGTGATGGCAGTTTGTATGTTCAAACACACCGAGGATAAGCTTCTATACTCCTTTCCTTGCTTATGTGCATTTATTTTGTTAAGTGTATAATTGCTTTAATTCGGGGGTTATTTTAGTAGTTGTTATTAGAATTCTCACTGTTCTTTTTTGTGTCGTGTTTGTCGTTCTTGCTGTTAGTTTCCTTTTGTCACATATTATCACTCATGGGCAACGTTAAGAAACTTTATGACACATGAGCTATGCTTAGTCTAGGCATTTTGCGTTATTCTGAGGAGTGTTTCTGTGACTCCTTTTGCTGCCTTTTTCTTGCTTGTGTGTTTCTTCCATTACTATCGTGTTTTTCTTTGTGTTTTATCTGTGTTTGTGGTTGTTGCCTTGTTGAGTGTTGTTGTAGACATCCTTTAGCTATGCCTCCCAAAAAGCTACTGCCACTTCCTCTAAATGCACTACCACTTCTAAATGGGCTCGGGTGGATGATACCGAGCCCGAGCTTACACAAAACCCTGCTATCCCCCTCTTTCCGTGATCGACTCTTCCTTGCAAACCGTAAATGGATCGTCGGTAAAAGCCAATTGAAAATGATTCTTGAAAATTCTTTCGATGAGCATGTGACTGAGCACTTATAGTTGACCACACTTTTTGGCACTATGGGTTGGGAACCTCTCCTTCATCTCTTGGGTGACTACTATCCCCACCTTGTCCGTGAATTCTACGCCACCATGCTCCATAAAACCAATAAAGCCCACCCTCCAAACAATCATTTCCACAATAAAAAGGGTTAGAATTTTGTTGATAGAGAGCTATGAGGTGACAACTAATCACATTCAAATCCATACTCATCGGGGATATAGGAGATGTATCCTTCACGGGGGTGATTTTCCCGACCATTTACCACGTGCCTTAGCCTATTTTTTTTGTCATACTTTTGTCTAGAAGAGGGGAGGGCAAAGTGAGGATTGGATTTTAGATCTTTATATGATAGAAAAGATACAAAACCGATCTTCTTTTTTTGTGGTTTTCTTAATGATTCATGTGATGCGATATACTAGTTGTGATACAACTAAAACTGGGGTATATCATTATCCTGTGATCTTGTCTCGTGTTTTTCGAGCTTTTAATTGTCAATTTTATAGGTGAACGATGACAGTCGATAGGGCGGCCGCAAATTATCACGTTCAATACATTCAACAACTGCGGGTATGCTTGGGATGAACAGAAAAACACATGGATACCCCGAGACTTAAAACATCGGCAAAAGGAGCGAAACATCGTTAGTTATTGAAACATCAAAAGAACATTGCGAATGGGACTCAGGGAATCCTCCTCACAGCAACTGGCGGATGAGCACTCCTCAGGAGACAATGAGTCCTATGACCCCTCTAATGAGGACACTTCTCCCACCGCCTCCAGGGATGCCTTCAGACAGTGATGAGCGAAAGGAACGGAGATGGATAGATTATGTTACTGTTACGGTTTTTAAATTTCCCTTCAATTACTTTGGCGGATTTGATGGTTGTGGAATTGGTGTCCCTTATTCTTCTTAAAGATTTTCATTTAATTTTGGTTCAAGTCCTTGAAAACGTCGGTTTCTTCTCATAATCTAACTATAGAACAATTTGTCTTCCTAAGTATCATATAACTTCTCTAAAGTGTTTAATGAGAAATTTTGGGAAATATTACTTGAGACAAAAGATTGAAGAGAAGAAGTGAGTTCTCTAAGAATTATATATATATATATATAGAGAGAGAGAGAGAGAGAGAGAGAGAGAGAGAGAGAGAGAGAGAGAGAGAGAGAGTGCTGAAATTCCTTAGCCCTCATTTGGTTCACAGAGAGGGAAGGGGAGGGGGAGTGGCATTATTTACTTCCACTATAGGAAGTATATTCATTTATTTAAAAATTGTTTGGTAGGGGCAGGAGGGAATAGTAAATCGCATTTACTTTCCTCTATTTGGTTGGGGTGAGAAGTGAAAGGTAAATAGTTTTTGTTCTACATAATTTACTATTATATCTATTGTACAAAGTTAGGAATGTTATGTATATGGGGTAAGAGTTTAGTTTTAGGATAAATTTGTAATTAACTAATTTGTAAGAGGATAAAATAGATTTTTAACATTATTTACGTCCCAATCAGTCCGTTTTGGGAGAGGCTAATTTACTGACGTGGAGGGGAAGAGCTCCTTCTCATTTACATCCCCTCCACTTTTACATTGCAACCAAACAACGTAAATAGAACATTTACGTCCCGATTTGCATCCTCTCCTATTCCCCTCCTAGATTTCACCCCAACCAAACTAAGCTGTAGATGGGAATGACTAGCATTAGCCAAAACTCATCTTCGGTTTTCTCCTTATATTTTCGACCTACAAAGTCTTGGGGTGCAAGACTAATTTCTTCCCTAAAGTGAATTATGAAATCTTGTAGAATGAGGAAATTAAATTTCCAATGTGTTCTTAGAAAATCTCTAATGGAAGCATACTAATCGTAATTGAATAGGATATTTTCTAAAGTGTTCCGTCATATGTGGAAGACTTAGGAAATTAAATCTTATATGTGATCTATTGGAGAATATCTAATTAAAGCATTAATCATAATAGAATAAGATATTTTTTAAAAGAGTTGTATCACTTTTGGAAATTAGATATTTTCTATAATTTTGGAGAATCTCTAATAGAAGCATTAATCCTAATTGAATAGGATTCTTCCTAAACAAATTCTATCATATTTAGAAGACAACTCCTTCCCTAATTTAAAGGAGGTGGTCGACCACTCTAAGATTGATTTCCTTAGGGTTTTGGCCACCTTAGGGTTATATTGGGCTCGAGTTTGTCTTAAATAAAGTTTGGGCTCAACCCAATTTCGATAAGTCTATAATTAAAACCAATTAAGTATTATAACCCAATTAAGAATAATATTAATAAGACCCAATTAATTATACTCTCTTCTTTATTTAATTACTTCATCCTTTATCTTAGTAAATTAATACTAAGAACCTAAGTAATTATAACCTTTCAAATAAGTCTTATATCTTTGGAGTAGTGATTGAATAATCACTTAGGTTACCTGAGCTACGTAAGGTATTAAAAAACTGTTTCTCGGCTTAAATAGAATAACCAAAATGCCCTTGCTATAATTAACAACATTTCCATTCTAAATATTTCCAATGATCATTATATGGAAATATTGACCCTAAGAACAAAATCTGTGAAATACAATTTCTTTGACCTATAGGTGTAATGATGATAATGCCCCTCTATATTTGCGCCCATCGTTGAATATTGGAATAATGTACTAACATCTTTCTCAATGACATCTACCATTCTTAGAACCTCTAGTCTGCTAACCCTACCTCTTTAATGTTTCCACTTTTTCATGGAGCTATCTTTAAGGAAATGTAAGAGTTATATATGCCAAGGCTTTGGTCTCTAGATTAACACGGACAATCACAAGGGAGGATTCTCATATGAGCAAACATACATGTTCGTCTTGCCTAACTAAGTTCATTTACCCAGCATACATAGTTTGCCGATCCCATGAGTAAGGTTCTTCTCCCATAGAATATCTAAATAAGTAATACATAGCTTCGCTAGACTACAAACATACATGAATGCCATAGGTCATTCGCCCACACAGTAACATGTGAAAATCTTTAGTTTCTGTTCCTTTATAGCACTTTCCAGAAACTAATATCATAGGGTCCAATATATGTGCTCCAAACAAACTTTCATTGTTAGTCATGAGAAAGATACATACTTTCATTGTACATATATATATATATACATATACACTACAAGAAAAAAACGAAATTGCAACGGCACATTCCGTCGCAATTCCATCGCAAATGTGACAATTGCGATGGAATTACGACAGATATTTTGGGTCGGTAAACGGGCATCACAAACACAACATTGCAACGAAAAATTCGATGCAATAACCAATTTGCGACCGAATTACGACAGGATGTCATATGCTTCAGATAAAATTACTTTGCAACGGATTTGCGACAGATCCGCCGCAAAAAATCGCACTAAATATAGTGATTGAATAATTCGTCGCTATTTCTAAATTTCCGACAGTCTTTTCCGTCACAAAGGCATCGCAAATTTTACCAACACGATGGAAACAATCGTCACAATTGACGATTCTACGACGACGAATTCCGTCACAATACTGTCATGTGTAAATTGGAGCCAAACTAAGGGACGACTCTGTCCGTCGCAATATTGTCGCAAAAGATTTTCTTCTTTAAAAAAAATAAATGGTCAAATACATTGTTTTTAAATTAGATAACTTTTTTAAAAAACTTATTTGGTCGCTAATCGGTCGCAACTATATATATATTAATTATCAAATATTTACAAAAATAAAAAAAACCATCCAGAAAATAAGAAAAAATTAACAAATAACATTTCTATAACAAAAATTAGCATTTACATAATTTAAAATATTGTTCATATCCAAAAAAAACTTACCATAACATCATAAAAATTAAAAGTACCTAAATTGTATAACATCATAAATATGAAATAGTATTAAATTACTATAATTTACATCAAAAAGTATAAAATAGTATCAAACTACTGTAACATCATAAATCATATAAAGTAGTATCTATCTGAAAATATGTAATAAATATATGTCAATAAAAGCTAAGTAGAAGGAGGAAGATGGACGTCGTCCTAACCTGTCGGGCCCGCATCGCTACACTGCTCACCACTCGTGCCCTCACCTCTAAGATAGCCAGGCATCTGCCAATCAGGAGATAGCTCAAGAGATCCCAAGTTGCTCATGGATATGCCAACCTCACCGAGAGATCCAGCCATAGCTCCATGCAATAGGTGGTTGGTGTAAGCAATCTGGTACTGGACCTCTGGTCGGACCGCCTGATCCACATCCTCAACATTGACCCTCCGAGCAAAATTCCATCGCAATTTCCCGTTGCTATTTCTCATTTTTCTTGTAGTGATACACTTAAAAACACCTATAAACATTGAACATCAAAATAATCGAAAATCAACAATGTCTTACCTGTAACTTCTTCTTCCACGCATTCTAGAAGCATAGAATCATCACCAATGCACGAAGAATGATTGATAGCATCACAATTGAACTCTCCACGTCAACAAACGACACAATATTGGTTTCTTCACAATTCTCCATTGATTTCATAATGGCGCAGACAATGAATGATCAATTGAATAAAAATAGCAGAAAATCACAAGAAATCTACTGAATTGATAAGACTATAAATAAGACAATCGTGAGAAAAAAAATCGAAGCAAAGTATAATTTCAAAAAATTTGATTTGAATTATCTGATGAAAAGAAAAAGATGTTAATTCTTTCGAAAAATTTGATTTGAATTATTTGATGAGGCTAGTTTTGATGAGTAATTACACTATGCAAAATGTAACTATGTAACTGTGGTATAATTTGCCTACTCTTTGCTTTTCTCTTCAACTAAAAACTCCTAAACAACATAAAACCAAATCACTCCTTTCCACATTCCTTCTTTTCTTCCCATTTCTCAACATAATTCAACAGAGGGACGACAGTCGACAGTAGCCCCACCACTCCGTCTCCGTTCAGCGTCTCTGGTTTCTGCGAACTGCGGGACCGACCCTACACCTCCTCCGGCCCGCTCTCCTCCCTGCGGCGGCGGCGTCTTCTTGTTTATGTGAAGGAAAGAAAAAGGTTTGTTTTAGTGGAAGTTTCAAGCCTAATCTAAATAGAACCTCTAAACAATAGTCTGTGTTTCACAAAACTCACCCTCCCCATCCTCCTCGATTCATCTGCTCCAGAAATTGAGCTGAATAGCGTGGATGATCGGAGATAATGTGGGCCATTTTGGGCAAGAAAAAGCATTTCTTTCAAGTTTCAACTTCTGATACATTGCAAATCTGCACCTGTTTTTTTATCTCTCAAGAAAAAGTTTTTCCATTTATTTTAGGGTTAATTTCGATACCCATCTATCATTGATTAAAAATAAAGGAGTGTTTTGGAATTAACCCTGTATTTCATAGCTGACCTTTGTTTATAAAAGAGGCATAATGTTTGGTCTTTTAATTGCTAGGTTTTTGTTCAGTAGCTATAGAATTTCTTATTTCAAAGAAGTGAATTATTTGTTATAAATTGTTAATTCTCCGATAGATAGAGAGAAAAAGACAGAGAAAAATGGATAGAGAGAGAGGTTTGAGTTCAGTGCACAGAACAATCTGCAAACTCTGGGTTAGTTTTACGAAAATGATTTTGAGTGGATGATAAGTTGATAATAGGACAAGGAGAAATTGTTTAAATGCTTCTACATATTATGTATAAAATTGAGGATTACAAAGATTGGCGTTTTGGGGGGGGGGATATATATGTGTGGTTGGCACGCAGGGATTCTACCAAAGACTGCAAATTTGCAATGATGTAGATGATGGCTGTAATGTGATATTGTAAACAGCCATTAGTTGTTTATTATTATTATTATTATTATTGTTGTTGTTGTTGTTGTTGTTGGTCAAGGCCATTTATTGTCCTTTTCTTGAATTCCCTTTTAGCTCCCATCTCATACCCAAAAAAAAAAAAAAAAATTCCAAGTTGGGATTTTTTTTGTTTGAGTACATAGAATAATTTTAATGGCTAAAACGAAAACTGTGATAAAGACATAGGTCAATTAATTTACCAACTAAATAATTACTCTGTTAATTTATTTATAGGTCAATGCCATATTCATTTATAGATTTATAGGTCTAAATTCATAAATAGTTTGATGTGCAAGCTGCTGATATTTAAAAATTACAAGTGCTAAAATGTTAGTTGAATGTTGGACAATTCTTTGCCCTCATCAATTGTATTTACCCAAATTTTCATTTATAAGATGGATTATGGTTATTGAATCATCATCCTTAGATATTCTTTACATTTGTTCTCAAGGTGCATGCTCATTTTTAGTAGAGTACTTTTTTACTAATGATTAAGGTCTTTCATTTTATTATTTATGTAATTTGGTAATCTTATTTATTATCTGTTACTTGTATTCCCATATTCAGAGCTGCTAGATGAACCCAATGATTTGTAATAAGTGACTTCCAAAAGCCAGAATCATTTCCTCAAGAAACTCTGGCTCCAAGAAGCGACCAGTTGTTCTCATAGTAGTTCGTCAAGAACCACAATATCATGGTTAACAACAAAGGGTTGGCTCAGCTCCTACATGTTTGTGGAGCCTAAGATATATTATCTAGGCAAGGATGGAAGTCCCTTCAAAATTGCAAAAAGTTGATAGAGGTGCAAAACGAGGATGCTTTCAGCTTGCTGAAGAAGTAAGAAGAGAAAATTATTACACAGGGAATGCAAGAAAGCCAACAGGAGGTTCTAAATGCTCTGCTGCTGTTGGAGAAAATGAATTCAACTTTTCCTCCAGGAGTACTAACCTTGAGCATGAATATTACAGCCCAACGTTCCTTCCACCAATGCACAATGCAAATGGTCCTGAGCTTCATGCTTTGCCAATTACTGGTAACTCTGAGAATCAAATTGTTCGCGTTCCAGATAAAATAGATGCTACAGTGTTCCCTTTTGATAATCGGTACAAAGACACTGACTTGCAAAGCACAAGAATTGTTGACAGAAATAAAGATAGAAAAGGTAAACAAGTCTCTTCGTCCCTGTACGATAGACTATGTGAGAAAAATATGAGGTCTGAAGTTCAAAGTGCGGACCGTGATCGAAAATGTCCATCATCACCATCTCAGAAGCCTCTAGATAATAGTAAATCAGGCAGAATAGATGCTACAGAGTTCCCTTTTGATAATCGGGACAAAGACGCTAACTTGCAAAGCACAAGAATTGTTGACAGAAAGAAAGACAGAAATAAAATAGATGCTACAAAGTTCCCTTTTGATAATCAGTACAAAGACACTGACTTGCAAAGCACAAGAATTGTTGATAGAAATAAAGGTAGAAAAGGTAAACAAGTCTCTACGTCCCTGTACGATAGAGTATGTGAGAAAAACATGAGGTCTGAAGTTCAAAGTGTGGGCCATGATCGAAAATGTACATCATCACCATCTCAGAAGCCTCTAGATAATAGTAAATCAGGCGGAATATAATTTTCCTGCTAAGTGTTGATTTATTTTGATTTCCTCCATTGGCTATTTTTTATCATTGTTCAATTAATACCTCTTTACCTTTTGATTGGCTGGATGAAAAACTCTTTATTCAATAACTTAGTTGAAAGATTGGCATGTGGTTTATCAAGGGGGTTTTTTGCCTAGCCAGGGTAGTTGTTGTTTCTCGCTGTTTATACATCTCAAATCTCATGAATGGCTGCTTTATTGGTTTTCTTCCAACTGGGAAATTGCAGTTGTTTATGGAGCAAATGATGCCATTACAAGATGCTTAAAAGAAAGTTATTCTTGAAAATTCCTTCTCAGGAATGGCTGAATCACCGGTAGTCTTCCAAATGGGGAATCCCAATTGCTTATGGAGTAAATATGTGAATACAAGATGCTTAAAAGAAAATTACTCTTTATATCTTGTAGCTGCTTTCCAGCATATTCTGTAATATCAGATTTTGTTAAATTACTTGTATTATTGTTGATATTAGAAGGGTTTGGATGGTCCAGCAATGTACTTATGAGTCTGTATAATCGTACAGAAAATCTATTATTCTAACAGACTATAAAAGAGATTCGTTGCAGGAACAAACTTACCTGCTGATACTTTTTCTCATAATCTTCGGCTAAGAGAAAACCAACTTTGCGCACTTCCCCTGGTGTCCAGAAAACTCCTCTGAATGGCCCTGCAAGAAATATCATATGGAAGTAAGTCAACTATTAGCTTTTATGTTGGATCATGTTGAAGAGAATAATCTTCATTAAGAACATCGTTGAAAGACAAAACATTTTCTTTTAAGATGTCTTGGTATTTTTTTGGCTAAAATTTTTAGGATGTGTTGGTAGAGAACTTATAAAAGGCTTTAGTTCAAGCTCGATGGTACTTTTACATTAGTACTGGCCTTTTAGGAGTCATTGTATATGTAACGTACAAGAACTAGGTAATCTTGTGGTACTTTAAGAATATTTGATCCCATGATACTATTGTTAATTTGATCTAGGAGATTTGGGAAACATTGGATTTCATTGGATTTGTGGCATGGTGCCTTGGATTGACTTATGTCAAGGTTCTTGGTCTCTCTATGCGCTTTTAAGAAGTATTGGCATGATACAAGAACATGATGTCTTGTCTTTTAAGTCTTGCGGTCATGCATTGATGCAAATGCATGATTGCGTATGTTTGGATGCAGATATTACAGCTGCAAGAGCTCCACAAGGACAAGTGTGTGTCCTATGCTACCTTTGTCTGCAAATTAATACTTGTATTAGCACCACCAATTAAATTGGGATAGTACTTTTGGTGGGATCACAACTTTTGAATGCATGACACACATGTTTGACTAATCTCCCCCATTGCACTTTCATGTCTTCATTTTTCTGTATTAAGTCCATAATTTCTGTTGTACTGTCTGATATTGATGTATATTCTTTTTCTGCTCAGGGGAAACTTTGAGATCCATGATTGTCCATCAAATGTTGGATTTTGCGAAGGAGTCGTAGCTCATTCATCTGCAAAGGTTTCTCGCAGAGCTTACTCATTCTCAAAACAAATACCACGGAATCTGCACTTACTAATGTATTCTCAAGGCCAGTGTTTTCCAAACATGTTCAACATGCGTCGTCCTGCTAGAGATGATATAGCTTTATACTTTTATCCTGGAAATAATGAGAAGTAGGTTAAGCTTTCTCTTAGATCTTTCTGATCGTTTTTCTCATTTTCACACACTTCTCTTTAATTTTCTATATTTGTGATCTTTTGGAGTGCTGATAGATCCAGGCGCCAATATTCCTCCTTGGTGAGGTTTATTGACCAGAAGGGTTTAATGTTGGGAAGTAGGATGGGTAGTGTCGAGCTACTTGTTTACCCGTCTTCGTTGTTGGAGGTGGATGCTAAGAGTACGTTAAAAAAGTTCTTATGTGCGCATGGGTAATCCCAACCAAAAAGTGTGCAACTTACTGAGTAACAGGAGAAATTTTAACATAGTTTTATCTGGAGAAACTCCATATTTGAGAGCATGTGATTAACAGAAATTGATTTTTTGTACAACATCCAGAAGGCACAGTTCTACATAACATTTCGGCTACTTAGTTTCTTATCTGTTTTTTGTTCAAGTAAAATATGATTTTTTCGACAGTAATAGTGCTTATACAATTTTGCTGCAGGATTAGGTGACTGTTACTTCATGTGGGGTGTCTACCACCGAATAAGGGAAGATAGCAAGCACTAGGGGCAAGGTTGGAGCTCGGTCAACCTCGCCCTCAGGTCAGGAACTGAAACAAATAAAATGAGCGTGACATTTCGGTAATTCAACAGCTAGCTACTGGGTATGATGCCAAAATTTCATAAGACGTATCTGAAGAAAAGGAATTCGTTTGACCTGGCAAAGCATATGGAAGTTATAACTACATTGGAAATGTTTCAGTTCTAATTGTACAAAATACTTTAAGAGATCACTTCTCCCAAATCCTAACGGAGTAGCCTTCTCATTCATCGTTAAGTACTTAAGAAATGAAACTGAACTTGGACAATGAAATCGACAATCCGCTCACAGGAACCAAAATGAATTCTGTACTGTCACTGATATATGTATCGTTGGGATATGACTTACTCTTGTTCCTGAACAATGTCATACACGGGAGACTCTTATTACCTAAACTCAGCAATTACAAAAAACACGTGCAGTTGTGTCCAGAGAAACTGAAACCAGGAAATCGCTGGTAGCTGATACAGCAAGGGACTGGATTGCATTGTGGTCACTAATAAGGTTCTCACACAATCGCCAGAAAGACTGTCCCATAACCGCACTTTCCCATCAACACTACCAGTAGCCAAATATCTAGATGACCCCAGCCATGACAGGCACGTTACACCTTCCTGCCAAAAGGATTCATCCATAAAACTTAGCATGTTGTGAGAACCACAAGGTATATCAATCTGAACATCAAGGGTAACTATGTGGACATATGGATGACATGATTAGGATAGAAGAAACTTGAGAGAAACTCAAGTTCACGTGGACCGAGGTGATGAATGCTGAAGATTCCAGACTACCGAGCTTCTGATCCATGCCTCCTGTTGCAGCCCAAGGAGAGCTGCAAGAAAAAGAAATACATAAAAAGGAGTTGTGTGTGTGTGGTTGGGGGGAGGGGGGTGCCTCAGCGGCAACAGGCCATTGAACACTAATGATAGAGCTGAAAACAGTGTTCCACCATACAGGTAACAGCCTATATATATTCCGCCCCAACTATTTCATCAACTCACATCAAGGGCTTCAAAATTTTTAGCACAGAATAAAAATAAGTTATTTTTAAAATAAAAACTTGAAGTTAGGAGGCATTTATTAAGTTATTTTTAAAATAAAAACTTGAAGTTAGGAGGCAGGAGCACTTTAGTCCTAAATCTTAAATGAGCACTTTACCCGTAAGACCTTAAGTTGATATTTAAGTAAAACACCTTCATTTAAGTTATGATTTGTTGCAAAATAACCCTTCAAGTTCGGTACAAAATGAATTTAGACTGTTCTTTAATTTATAATTGTGATTTATTGTCAAATACTCAGTATGACAAGAGCAATGGCAAGGAGGATATCCGAGGAGGACAAAGAGAAGGTGGCATGATTCAAGAGAAGCTTTCATGGATTAGCTTGGTACAAGTTTGAAGATGAAAAGGGTGTTCAAGAGAGCTCCCAAGACATTTCTAGTCTTCATGGTGCAAGAGGGCAACCAAGAGATCAAGATAAGTTGAGAGAAGAGGAAAAACAAGGCATGGCCAGATCCGGCAATCCTCGGGTTGGAACTCTCTTGGAGACAATTGAGCTAGCCGGATCAGGCCAAGGCATGGAGCAATCCAGGTAGTCACAGAAACTCTTCCCCAATTCGATGTTTTAAGTGTTTTCTTTGACAGTTAAACTCTTAATTGACTTGTAATTAGTGGGAATCTGAAGTTTAATTTTCCTGAGTGCTATTAGTCATTAGGGTTGGCTTCTAATCAAGGGGATACCTATAAATACCCCATTATAGAATGCTGTTTTCAACTATTGCATGATGAAGGAAACATTGCAGCATTCTTTTGAGAGACAACCTAAGGTTCTTCTTTGAACTTCTTCTTGTTCCTTCATCCACTAGAATGATCAACTAGTAGGAGTAATTGGGATTCCGTGAAATGAAATTCAAGAGTTCACTTTGATCATCCCAATTCCTAGAGCTCCAAAGGTGGTGTCTTTGTAGCCATTGTTGCTTGAACTAGGTCCTTGAGGTCAGGGACAGAACCACCGAGGGGCTCGGGTGGGAAAAATCATCTAATAAAGGAAATGTTAATAATGAAGATCGTGGGAAAAAACCTTGGGTAGGGATAGAGTTTTTGGATTGTGAAATTATTAGTGATCCAGGATTGCGATAATTAAGGAGACAATATGTGGCTAAAGGCCCAACTCAACCATGTGATCATAAATTTCCGCAAACTGATTTTGATGAAATTAGAAGATCATTTCAGAAGATATGGTTAAAAGATTTTACTTGATTAGAATACAGTGTACATAAAGATGCAGCATTTTATTTCTAAGTTATTTGTTTGCTAAAGGTCAAAATCACAAACACGGTGATGATATGTTTACAGAAGTTGGTTTTAAAAATTGAAAATATGCTAAAGAAAAATTTAGAAACCATGAAGGATCCCCAAATAGTCATCACTCTGGTGCTGTAATTCAGTTGTTGGGTTTCAGAAATCAAAGACATAATGTAGAATATATTTTAGCGAAACAAAGTAGTCAAACTGAGATTGACTATCGTGCACGGCTAACTGCTATTGTAAAAGTGATTCGATTTTTATTAAGTCAGGGTTAGCTTTCCGCGAAAATGATGAGTCGATAAATTCAATCCGACGAGGTAATTTTCTCGAATTAACAAAATGGTATTGTGAGGAAGCAGAAGAAGTAAGTAAGGTCATGAACTTGAATGCTCCGGGAAGTAATTAGTTGACTTCTTCTAAAATTCAAAATGAAATTGTTAATGTTTGTGCAACAGAAGTGAGACAAGCTATTGTCAATGAGATTGGTGACAAGTTTTTTTCTCTTTTGGTTGATGAGGCTCGAGATAGCTCCGTGAAAGAATAATTGTCTATAGTTTTGAGATTTGTTAATGATAATGGAGAAGTGGTCGAGCGTTTTCTTGGAATAGTACACGTGAGTGACACTTCTGCACGGACGTTGAGAAATGGTATTGATGATTGCTTTGCAATAAATGGATTATCAATTTCACAGCTCAGAGGTCAAGGTTACGTGGGGCGTCTAATATGCATAGCGAGCTTAATTGATTGAAACAAAAAATTTTAGATGAAAATAAGCACGCATATTATATTCATTGCTTTGCTCACCAACTTCAATTAGTGCTGTGGCTACTTCAAAGAGAAATGCTCGTGTGTAATTTTTTTGAGTATCTTGCTAAGATTGTAAACATTGTTGGAGCTTCATGTAAAAGAAAGGATGCTCTTCTGCAAAAGCACAATATTGATCTTGTAAAACGTCTAAAAAGTGGAGAAGGGCAAGAATCAGGAAACAAGTTTAGCTTTGCCAGGTGACAATCGTTGGGGCTCTCACTTCAAAACAATAACTCGGATTTTGCACATGTGGGATGCAGTGAGACATGTGCATGAAACTATATATGAAGACGCTGATGAGGTCATTAGTCGAGGCATTGCTCGAGGTTTGATTGATAAACTATGGCAGTTTGAATTTGTATTCATTGCTCAATTAATGGTAAATGTATTAGCAAAAACAAATACATTGTTAATGTGCCTGCAGCAAAGGACTCAAAACATAGTCACTGCTGTCCAGATGATTAAGACAATGAAGAAAGAAGAAAGATTTGAAGTACAGAAATGATGGTGATTATTGGGAGGAGTTATTGGGTGTCGTTACTGCATTTTGTATAAAAAATGATATTTTCGTACCGAATATGCAAGACCCTTACTAGGCCGAGCTAGATTATACAGGAGTGTGTATAGGCAGCGAAAGACTTACTACCATTATTTTCGTCGAGTCATTTTTTTTAGATAATTAATTTCTTTTTTTTAACTTATTACCTAATACTCAATGATTTGTAATATTACAAATTATTAACTGTTCTTTCTCTATTTAATATTAGGTTCTTGATTTTATAGCCAAAGAAATGGATAATCGTTTTACAGAGTCAAATTCAGAGCCACTTATTTGCATATCATGATTTCATAGCCAAAGAAATGGATAATGGTTTTACAGAGTCAAATTCAGAACTACTTATTTGCATATCATGCCTTGATCCCAGAGATTCCTTTGTAAATTTTGATCGGAATCAGTTATTCCGTCTATGTGAGTCCTATTCAGATGATTTTTCTATCTCTGATTAGTTTGAGTTTAACATTTGAGATCTCGCAAAAAAGATGGTTGAGACGAATAGTCACAAGGTTTTTTACTTTAGTTTATCGACTAATTGAGTTAGCTTTAATCTTGCCTGTTGCTTCAGCGACCGTTAAAAGATCGTTTTCTGCTATGAAAATGATTAAGAATGATTTACGCAATAGAATGGGAGATAAGTTTCTCAATGACAGTTTTGTTTGTCATGTTGAGCAAGAGATTTTTATGAGTATTGAAAATGAAGACATCTTGCATCCGTTTCAGAATGTGCAAACTCGAAGAATACAATTGTCATCTTAATCATTCCGTTCACATGCAAAACTCTATTTTAGATCATTTTTTAGTAGTGATTTCTTTTTCATTCTTAAAGTATTTGTATGAATGTTATTTGTTTTTATATTAATCTTCTAATCGTTCTAAATCAATTGCAAGTCATATTGGATTTTGTCTTCTGATCGTGCTCATCTGTTATCTCAAGATTCTGATCAAGATTCTCAGCTTTGATAGAGGTTAGAGGTATTTATCCCATGAGTGATGGGTAATCATTCCTCGTGATGGGTGATCACTCCTCATTGGTAATGGGCGATTACCTATTTTTTGCTATTTTATTTGTAAATTTAGAATTGTAATGCTTATCCCGTGAATGATGGGTAATCATTCCTCGTGAGTAATGGGTAATCACGTCTCATTGGTAATGAGCGATTACCTCTTCTTTTGCTATATTATATGTAAATTTGGAATTGTTTGAATGTCTTTTGTACGTGGAATGCATCTATTTTATAGACGAAATTCTGGCAAAAATTTAATTGTTCTCCGGCCCCCCAACATTTTTTTCCTGATTTCCATCCCTGCTTGAGGTTAAGAATAAGTGAAGATTCTTTAATCTTTTTTGTTGATTCTTCCACAAGGGGAAGATGAGGTTTTTTAGTATAGATTACTAGGGTTGCTTGAAGGGGAACTCTTCTACAAAATCTTCAATAACAAAGAGAGAATCTTGGGATATTTGAGCTCAATACTACATTAAATGAGCTCACATCAGAGGTTTGGAGTAACATCATCCTAGCCCATATGCTTTAACAAAATAATAATTTATTCAACTAACAATTCTATAAATTTACCAAAAAAGGAATTATACTTGGAAAATCCTTAAAAGTCTTAGAATTCTAATTCTATAAAATTCCATTTCCAATTTTGGGAGCCAAACACAATCTAAGGAAAATTAAACTACGGAAAACTCTAAGCAAACGTTCAATCAAATTGAGAAAAATGCTTTCCTCAAATTTTGACGAGGAAAAGGAAAAGTTGAAAGAAAATTCATAATAAGCTATTTTTCAAATTAATTTTTTTAAAGTAAGAAATTAAGATTTTTATATCATTTAACTTAATTTTATTTTCTAGTTTTTTTAGATGAAAGTAACTCAATGATCTCCGTTCTTTCTCTTCCCTTAAATAAAAAATAAACACCGTTCTTTTTTTATTCTTTTTTTTTTTTGGCTTTTTCTCCTTTTTTTTCCTTCTTGGTCTTTCTTTTTGTTTTCCTCCCCCTTCCTTTTCTTCATTTTATTCCCTGGAATAAATACCTTTAAAATTAATTGCTTCCTCAATAATTATCTTCCTATTAAAAAAATTTTCTACTCGTCATTTTTATTTAAACAACGAAACAAGTGTATATTTTACCTCTTATTTTTTAAAAATAAGTTTACGAATTGGCTAATAACAAGATGTATTCTGGAGGAAAAAGTTGACATCGAAGAGAAAATTGAATATCATTTAGACGCAATTAGTTAACTTCAAATATTTTTCAAATATTAAGTTATTGAGGCCACTTTAGAGGAAAAAAATGAATAAAGAAGAAAATAAGATATATGAATAAAAAAGTAAGGTATGAATTATGTTATTTCTTCAATATAAAAGTAACTAATGCCGGTAGAGTGCTAATAATATTTATTTGTAGTGAGAATAATATCTTCTTTTCATTATTTTCCTTTTCCATTTCCATCCCACTCTAGTTAACCAAATAATGTATGAAGTTTAGTTTTCTAAGGATTTCATTTTCCTTTTCTCTATTTTTCTTTTCTTTAACAAAATCCTAAAAACAAATGAGGCCTAGGAGTATTTTGCAATAAACCACAACATAAATTAGAGTGTGGATTAAACTGATTTTACACTAACTTCAGGTGGCTATAATGCAACAAATGATAATATAAATGAAAGATATTTTGGGTAGTTTACTTAAATTAAATTTAACTAATGGTCTTGGGTAAAGTGCATATTTTTAAAGTTTAAGACTAAAGTGCTCCCAACACCTAACCTAAGAATAATCTGGAAATATCAAGTACTGTCAATATTTAGAAAACAATAAAACAAGAGGCATTATGAATCATGCTACCTAAACACACTAAACTAGCAACAAGCAAGTTCAATCAAGAATGACCAAAAGATACCAGAATCAGCAACTGGCTAGACTTGATTATATATTTTCCCCATTCCGATTCATTTACATAGACATGAAAAAATATTATTAACCAGGTTATATAGCTCTTCTTGGCAAAGCATATTTTATGACTTATACTGTTCAACACTATCAGATAGCCTTAATTTCATACTGGAGTTCATTCAGGATGCATATATACTTATTAGAGTTGACAAATGTTTAGAACAGACGGCAATACATACTCAGCTTCAAATGAACATCAAAGGAGGCCCAAACTTTGAAGCAAACCCAACACACTCGATCGAATCTGAATGGGCACTCAATGAACTAACGACCTGCATAGAATAATCAGACAAATACTTACGTTGTTTACTAGAGAAATACAATCATGATCTCTTGGTTAACCCTACATAGAACAAAAGATTAGGAACCATGACAATGCACGTACAGTAAGGGGAATATTTAGTACCTTTCCTGTTGTTATATTCACAATGTGAAGAGAACCATCCTTTGAACCAGACAGAGCGAGAGTTGAATCAGAGCTTACACTCAAGCATGTCAAGCCATCAGTGTGATAGGAATGACCTTGGAAGAGGAATATAAATACTTTTAGTTTGGTAAAACCAAACGCAACCAAAGAACCTATCTCATGTATGTATAAATGAAATGTTCTTGAATGTGAGGTGAAATATTGCAGAAGACAATCCCTATGAGGGTATCTGCTGCAAGTTGCACAAGGTGATACATATAACAAACACAAAACAGAGGTATCTAATGACAAAATGGCCTATTTTGAATGGCTGCCTTCACCATAATGAAACTTAATATCATATTTTTTTCTTATGATGCAAGAGTCTTGCCCTGATGATGTTTACACATTGGAAATGCATCCCAAATGTCTCTAGTAACCATCCACCCATTTTTGTGACTTTAACTTGTTTTATATTTTCAGACTCAAATGAGGTTGAGTTTTGGCTAATTGTAAGCTGAATCAAATTTAAGGCCAAACATAGAAGTGCCAAGGTTGGAACTTAATATGTAATTTCAATTCCAAGGACACAACTCTAAGAAAGCAAACAGCTGTTGACGAAAAGAACCAACTGCAATCTAAAATCAACCAACTCCGGAAATTAACCCAAGTGGCAAAATCCAGTATCCTATGCTAATGGTTATGTTCTTTATTTTATCATAGATAATTTAAGCCATTTTACATTCATTAGTACCTTTAGCTATTAATATGTATGGAATTCAGTATATTTTCTTCATAAATAGCAAAAAGTACCTCTAACAATGTGAATGACATCATCACTTCTTGGGTTCCATATTCTCATAGTAGCATCATCAGATCCAGCACAAATTGTTTTACCTTCAGCAACCACATTAGGAAGCATTAACATGTACCCACAGAGAGAGAGAGAGAGAGAGAGAGAGAGAGAGAGAGAGAGAGAGAGAGTGTCAACTACCATCAGGGGTGAAATCACCACAGGTAAAACAACCACCATGACCAGCAAACATGTTAAGATAAGCACCCTTGACCGCATTCCCCATCTAACCAGTTGAATCCTCTGAGCCAGCCAAGACGAAATGTCCTTTTGGATGCCACCTTATCCACTACAAATGAGGTTGATAGTAACTAAGACTGTCATCAATAAGATAAGAAATCCACTAGTTTCAAGATTAACCTCAATGCCCCCTGAAGGGCCTTCAAGTGTCCACTTTAGAGTTCTTGTTGATATGTCCCATACTTTTACAAGTCCATCAAAGCTTCCAGATCCAGCCAATTGCCCATTACTGCTGAAGGCTAAACTAGAAATAGAATCCATGTGATCTAAGAAAGGAACAGTGTAAGGCTCCAATTGAAACAAAACTCTCAGAATCTCCGTTAAAGTTATTATTAGAATACAAATGATAATATGAGCTAGTTCTCAGAAAAACCTAAGCAAAACAAATATTCTACAAGGAATAGTAAAAGGCATACCAGTTCACGTGTATAGTCTTTGTATAAATATTTAATATAGGGTTTATATATTGAAATTTTAGAGCCTACTGTAGATATATTATAATGCACCCATGTGTGATAGGTTCAAATCCACTCATTCATTTTTGGGACAAGCAATGACAAAGTGAATGTGCAGCTTTGTACATAGGAGTACCTCCTAATTCATTAAATTTACCTTGTAGTTCAAAAGCCCAATCTCCTTGTCCAATACTCCATAGAAATCCTTTGTCATCTCCACCCCCAGTAGCCACAAAAGTTGGATCTGTTGGGCTGCATGCAACAGTGTACAGTTCACCTAAAATGGAAGAATGAAGAGTTAAATTTCATACAACCCAAAAATAGTTGCTCCTATGATAAAAAATACTCTGTTTCACAATATAAGATCTTTTGGAGGGATTGGTTTGTTCATATTCATGCAATTTTCCCTATTCTACCCCTTTACTGCCTCCTTATTTATTTCTTTCTACCTCTCTTTCTCTCTATCTATCTCCTGTTTCAAAGTTTTCTTGTTTTAAGTATCCTTATCTTTGTGAAAATAGATAGAAGTTCTTATATTTTGAAATGAAGGGAGTAGGTTAAAAAGAATCTAATGGAAAAAGGTGAAAATAGGTATATTTTCTATCTGAAATAAATCAAATGGACACAAATACTTGAAATACACAATTTCCTTTCTTTCTTTTTTTATTTTGGGGAGGGCGTTGTTCATCTTAATAAAATCTGAGAATATGGTACAGTACCTGCAAATTCCATTCATATGAATCAGAGAAGATAGAATTGACTTTTAATAAAAATATGGAAATAATTCTTAGCAAAGAAATAAACATACAATGGTTTTCAGAGGTTTTTGATTCAAAGGGACACCATACTAATAGCTTATTTATTTATTTGGGGGCGGGGGGGGGGTGGTGGGGGGGGGGTGTTTAGATACTAGCTGGAAATATGAAAAAGTTAATGCAAATTTCAGTAATAAGAATATGACAAAGAAGTAGAGTTAATACTTTGGCCAACACATCTGTGACTATGTCATGCCTGGACAGAGCCAACGGTTCATCACTTGGTCCTAGTAGACAACTTGATTTTACATTCCCATTCTGGCTTGTCTCTATTTTCATTCATCTTCATAGATTGTTCATGAGCAAAGTGCTCATTTTCGTTTTTAGAGACATTCTCCACCAGCTCCAGCATTCTCACCCTCCAGACATTAGAAGCTTGTCATTGGATGAACCAACTCCAGTTCATTATTAACAGAATCATCTCCAAAGTTAAGTTTTCTACCTCCAGTTTTTCTATATGGATATCTATACCATCTAATCAATTTGCAAAAACATTAATATATTACACCTGCCCCTAATTCCAGATTCGGATAAATCATCTCAAACCAGTTAAATCATTATCAAACTCCTCTCCACCCTCACATGCTCTGCCATATCACATTAATTGGGCCCTTGTTCCATTAGATGTAAGCCTTTGGTATGAAAATTAATATCAACATCACTTCACTTTTAGTTTTGCATTTTCCGAGGCCAACTCATTGAGTAGTACTTCCCAGCTCAATTAACCTTAAACTAAACAAATTGAAACTGAAACAAGAAATTTCGAAAAATACATGCAATAATTTTATATGACAATTATTTTATATTTTCTCTTTCGTAGAGCTAAGTTTTAAATTACGATGAGAACTAGTTACCCATGCTCTAAGCTCATCATTTTAGTTTCCTTTAGCAAGAAATACTAGGTAAATGGTAAAAGCATACACTATCTTAGGAACATACAAAAGGTAAACTTTGCAAGACGACATCCTCACTTTGGCATTCATTGGCACTATCCCAAGTAAACTACATGGTCTTGTTTCTGTATAAGTTTCCTACTTGCCAATGAATATTCACCAAACTGATTCATAAAACCTCAATTATACAACCATTCCAAGCAGACCCAAGTAAACCTACAACAACACCCCCAAAGGGAAAACCACGGAAGCTTACCAGTGTGACCAGTAAAAGTGTGAAGTGAATCATCAGCCTCATCTGAAAATACCAGCATAAAACAGAACAATGAGCTCAAACTTTTCATTATATACAATAACAATACAGTAAAGAGCCAATTTGCATATCATACACGAGAAAATAAAAAAGTCAATTGCAAAAAATAAATAAATATATAAATAAATAAAAGTAATCCATTTCTTCGATCAAAATCAAAATTAACTCTCACCAGAGACTTCAGAGTCAGAACCTTCCTCATCATCTGTGTCTGGAAGCTCTGCAATTAATCAAATAAAAAACAAAAGCTGATTGGCACGAAAAAAAATAAAGTGTAAACCAAGAACATACAATGAAAAAAGCTATTATAATTCAAACAAACACAGAAAGACCTTCTTCATCAACTGGGATTTCTTCAATAATATCTCCCTCCTCAAGAAATACTTCCTCCCCCTCCTCCACAATGCCATCATCATCGTGACCAGAGGCTGGGGCATTCATGGTTTTTGGCGGTCAGTGATGTAAGATGAGGCACTGGCGGAACCAGGATGAAATCACAGGGGGCTTAACTAAACTAAAATAAATAAATAATTCTATATGCAGTACAAGCTGAAAAAACAATTAATATATAGTACGGTTTAACTCCTATTTTTTAACAAATTTATCCATAGTGAAATCCTAAATAATATAATCAACATTTCAAATTAAATTCCAGAATATAAATGCATACATCAAAGGAAGATAGTAAAATTAAATTATGAGTGCCCATAACTCATAAGCATCATAAAATGAAAAATTTTGACATAACTTCATCTATGTAATTAGCACTTTCCAAGTACAAAGGCCGCTCAAACAATTCTAAAGCTAACAAAAAGATTACATATCAATCATTCTCCAACATTCTCTAACTAATCAACCGATCAGAAGAGATAACCCATCACTCACGGAATTAAAACACTATAAAACAAATACCTCTATAAAAGTTGAAGATACAAATGCAAAAGCCGTAGAGATAATCAATCGAGCATGATCAAAAGACTATCTCCAATATGAGTTGCAAATTTAATATATTTGATTAATTTAAAACAATCAGAAGATTAATGTAAAAACAAATAACACTGATACAAATAATTAAAGAATGAAAAAGAAATGACTTGGTAAAATTTGTAAATAATGAGCATACACCTTTTGACCCGTGATTCTACTAAAAATTTAGCACTTGTAAATATCAGTAGCTTGCACATCAAATTATATATGAATTTAGAATAAATCTATAAATCAATATGGCATTGACCTATGGATAAATTGACACAAAGTAATTATTTAGTTGATAAATAATTGACCTTTGCCTTTTTTACAGTTTTCTTTTAATCCATCAAAAAAATTATTATCTCAAACAAGAAAATCCTGAATCGTTTTTCTTTTTTTTTTTTTTGTATGAGATGGGAGCTAAAAAGGACTTTACAAAATCACATTACAGCCATCATCTACATCATTGCAAATTTGCAGTCTTTGGTAAAACACCTGCGTCTCTTTCTCTCTCTCTCTCTCCATACATCGAAACAATAATTGACTTTTCTGGAAAAAGAAATCTTATAGCAACCGAACAAAAACCCAGAAATCTTTCGACTAAGACAGACCAAACATTATGCCTCTTCTATAAACAAAGCTCAGATATAAAACAAATTGAAAACATTTATATTGAGAGATTAAAAAAACAGGTGCAGATTTGCAATATATCAGAAGTTTACTTGAAAGAAATGCTTTTTCTTCCCAAAATGCTCCAAATTATCTCGGATAATCCAAGCTATTCAGCTCAATTTCTAGCGCAGATGACTCAAGGGTGGGGTGGGGGAGTTTTGTGAAACACAGACTATGGTTTAGAGGTTCTAGTTAGATTAGGCTTGAAAATTCCACTAAAACAAACCTATTTCTTTCCTTCACATAAACAAGACGCTGCTGCCGCAGAGAGGATAGCCAGCAGGAGGAGGCGGAGCGCCGGTCCCGCAGTTCGCAGAGACCAGAGACGCCAAACGGTGATGTAGTGGGTGGGGCTACTGTCGACTGTCCTCTCTCTGCTGAGTTGCTTTGGGGCTGGAGCTTTTGTTATGAACCTTTGGTAGGGTTGGACGTACTTCTTAATTTCAGACTTTTAGCATTCCACTGGAAACCTACCGTGTGTGTGATCTGAAGTTAAAACGGCAAAATCAATATTCAAAACGTCTTGTACAACGATCTATTTGATCCTTGGCAACTTTTTGTTCCATACCCAAACAAATATTGCTAATGGAACATAGTATAGAATTTGAGCTCATAAAATCTAACTTGGAATCTAAAAGTATATTTAGAAAAAATTTTCATAAAATTTCATTTTTATCACAAATTTTCTCTCTCTATCTCCTATTCTTTTTATCTTTTCTCTAACACTAACTCATACTTATTTATTTACAATTTTATCATTTTAATTCAAAAAAACGCAACGGATTAAAAATAATTTTGCCAAAATTTTGTTGAATTTCGCCCAACTTGGCAAAATTATTCAAAAAATTTCGTCAACCTGGGTGTTTCGTCTTTTTAATTTATGCTAATTATGTTTAAATTTATGTATATTTGTTTGTAATATTTAGTTTTGTGTTTATAAATATTTAAAATTATGTTTATTTGCTTATGTTATTTAATTTTTTTCATAAATATTTAAATTTATGTTTATGTATTTTTTTTTAATAATACATGCCATAAATGTTAGTTATTTAACTTGTTTACATAATTATTATTTGTTTAATTTAATTATGAATTAACAAGAGTGTAATTATAGAACTTTAATTACTATCATTATGATTGTAATTATAGTATTTTAATTAATAACTATGCGATCGAATGTCCGTTTAACGCGTATGACCACTCGTTTCGGTGGTTCTCGTAAAAATAAATTCTTTGAAGGGACATAACTTTGTCCTCAGACGTCCGATCGAGGCGATTCTTGTGGGCATTTAGCATAATTTTTTTACATCTATGCAACATAAACAACTTACGGCGGTTTTCATTAACCGTTTCGCCAAAAATGGCCTATTTTCATTTCAATTTAGATTTGTAGAATTTTCTAATATTTTTTCTTTTACTAACTAAAAAAATACGGCACTAGTTTTAAAATTAGACGGAGGAGCAGTTTTTTTTCTCTAATTTTAAAAACTTAAATAATTGAAGTTGGTAAATATTAGAATACGTAAACACTTTATTATTAAATAAAATCACATACACTTATTATTAAAAGTTTCATCTTTGGTCTTTTAGTAACTCTTGTATTTTACTTATTATGAGGTAATTTGTTCAAATCTCACAAGACTTTTTGGCTAAATCACAAGAAGACTATTTACTTACTCTACAGTATGTTTTTTTTTCTCTTCCTTCATATGACTGTGATTAGTACTTTAATCATATTAATTCATAATTAAATTAAATAAAATTATTAACTAAATAAGTTAAACAACTAACATAGGGAGAGTTGCATGTATTATAAACAAAAAATAAAACAACATAAATAAATGAACATAAATTTAAACATTTACAAACAAAAAACTAAATAACATAAGCAAATAAACATAATTTTAAACATAACTAACAGAAAATTAAAAAAGAAAAAACTGAAATGCCTAGGCTAGCGAAATTCTCTGTCGAATTTTGCCCAACCTGGCAAAATTATTCAAGGAATTTTGGTTAGACGAAATTCAATAGAATTTGGGTCAAAATTTTTTCAATTCGGTGCAATTTTTTGAATTTAAACTGATAAAAATTGTAAAAACCGATGATGTAGTTATTTTTTTTTTTTCAACAGTCAGATTTGCATAAATCTGAGATTGAATGAGATGGAATTAGAGAGAAGATAGAGAGAATAAGGGGTAGAGAGAAAGTTTGTGGTGAAAATAAAATTTTTTGAATTTTTTATACTGAACTTTTAGATTCCCGAATTGGTTTTATTAGCTCCTAGAATTTTATGACGCAATTGTTGAAAAGGAGTATCCTAATGATAATTCAACATGTTTGAATGATGAAAGTGCAGATGTAGTTATTCCATGTAAATGTTTAATTTGTCATTTCTTAAAAAATAATATTTCTCATAAGCCTATTAACAATAGTTTTAGAAATAAGCTTGTTAATAACAGTACACAAGTTTATGGGTCTAAGGTCTTTAACATAGTAGGGTTTTTCACTTTAGGAATTAAGGAAATGTAAGTGCCATTGATAGCACTAATTTCATCCTCATTGTTTAAAATACCCAAAATCACGTTTGTTACCTTTTGCCCCAGAATGTGCCAATATTTTTGCATGAAGCAAGCTTGTAATCCATCATGCCCTAGTGATTTTTCCCTTTCATATTTTTTTGCAAATGCACTACTTCATCTTGATTGAATGGGGCTAAAAGGTTATCTGACAAAACTTTGTCAATTACTCCTTTCTGCAAAACAGAGATCGAGGTATTAGAAGAATAAATACGCTAAAAATACTAAAGGATAAGATTTTCAATTTCTGTACGGTTCTTTATTTCAACTCTATTATCATCCTTAAGTATGTTAATGGAGTTTCCCCTTTGCCTTTGAGATGCCTTTCTATGAAAGTATGTGGTATTCTTGTCACCATCCAATAGTATTCTTCTAGACAAAGAAGTCTATCAAGTTCAATTTTCAAGTTTAGCTTCTTCTCTTGAACTCTGTGAAGGTTGAGTTCACAATTCATCTATTTTGTGTCTTGCTTTTCGAATGCAAGAAAGGATATCACCATACTTCTTTTTGTTCCATTCCAAAAGGTGATCAAGAATAGACCCTATGTTGATCCTAATCGCTTCTGCTGAGGGGTAGGGGTCTGGTAGCCATAGTTTTTCAAAGAAATCTGCACAATCTTCACCTTCTGTCCAATGTGACTCAAATCTTTTTATCTTTTGACCTTTACTTTAATAAATATTGGAAGTGTAGTCAAGAAATAAAATCAAGGCGAGATGGTCAAAATGACTTACAGATGTGTTTTGCACAATATATGTTGGAAAAACCTGAGAGAAACTGACACTACCTAGTGCCCTATTCAAACAGGCTCTGATGAAGTCCGCTCCATTTTGTGGGCCTTTCTATGTGAATTTTGGCCCCATGAATCCAAGGTCGAACAGGCCTACATCATAAATCTCATTTCTGAAATTTCTATCTGCCAATTATTGCATTCGCCTTGTTTTTTCACCTATAGATCAAATTTCTTTAAAATCACCTGTAACAATCCAAGGACGATTAGAGGAAGTGTGAAGACGTCGCAAGAGATCCCAAGAAACATGCCTGAGATTTGTTTTTGGATTCCCATAAAAATTAGTAAAACGGAAAAAAAGAAAATTTTGCAACAAAATAAAAACATCAAAATGACCAAAAAAATAGCCTAACAAACTAACTATAGTATCTTTATTCCAAAAAATGCTAAGACCTCCAGAAAGATAATCCTGTCCACATAAAAACTATAATCAAAGCACAAATAACGTCTGTTAGAGTCAATTTTATTTTTTAGACATTTTGTTCCCGAAAGGAAAACAACAAAAGGTTTTTTAGTCTGAATGAGACTATGAAGAGCTCTAATGGCACGAGGATTGCCAAGTCCGTGGTAATTCCAGCATAAGATACTCATGAATCTCGGCAGGGCTGAATAATATCCTCCACTGCAGTCTAGAGAGAGTATTAGTATCAGGAGTATTGTGACGTTTTGCCGTCTGGAAAGGGTCACCTTCACTAATAAGGTCTTCAAGAGGATGCTTAAGAGGAAAAGGGTCTGATATGCATTCAGTGCTTCCACTTGCAACTCCTGCTTGGTGAGCCATCTTTTTAAAAGTAAAGGCTCTTTTGTTGTGCTCACCAATGTTTGCATCAATATTTTCCTTGTCCTTTCCATGATCTTGTTTGTGAATTTTTCCTTCAGATTTCATGACCATCTTTTTTATCACAAGAGTAAGGTTAGAAGGTGGATAATTGATATGCGGATATTCATCATAAAAAATAGAGGGCGGGAGGGGGTCAGAGAAAATGGAGAAACAAAAGCAAAAGAGGATGGTCCTGAAAGGTTGAACAGTAAGTACTTAGGGAATTAAAATCCGTATTAGAGAAATCAAATTCCAAAAGAATATTAGGTTTCATATTAGCACAATTAGGAGTATCATCATGATCCAAAATAAAATCTGGACTAGTTTGGACCAGTTCGGGCTCCCTTGCAGGAACCAAGAAATTCACGTGGGCTTGACAATTAATGATAATTTTATGGTTGCTTTCAAGGCTTTTCACTCTATGAACAATGGCAAAAATCAATAACTCTAATCATTTTTCTCTCAAACTTGATCTTAGTAAGGCTTTTGATAGGATTGAGTGGAATTACTTGGAGGAAATCATGATTGCAATGAGAATACCTGTGAGTCTGGTGACCCTTAATAAAGTGTGTACACAGTACATTTCTCAATCCTTATTAATAGCATACCTTCTCAGAGTTTTAGCCCTACTCAAGGAATTCAGCAAGGCGATCCTCTTTCCCCTTATCTTTTCATTATCTGTGCTGAGGGGCTATTATCCGACATGCAGAGCGACAAAACCTTTTCTCTAGATTACATTTCAATAATACTTGTCCCTCTATCTCACATCTATTTTTTGGCATGTGATAATATTCTTTTCTGTAAAGTTGATAATCAGAATGCAGAAGCTATAAAAAAGTGTTGCAGGATTATACCTCTCTCTCAAGACAAGAAGTAAACTATTAGGAATCTTCTCTCTTTTTTCATAAGTTAGTGTCTAACAGTTTTCAAGATTCTATTATCTCTATTCTGGGTATTCATATCAAGGGGGTCAAGGAACCTATCTTGGGTTACCTTGCCTTAAAGGTAGATCAAAAAAGGAAAATTTTCAGTTTGTTAAAGATAGAGTGTGGAAAAAACTTAATATCTGGAAAGAAAAAGTTCTATCTTAGGTTGGGAAAGAGATCCTTATAAAACATGTTGTTCAAGTCATCCCTATTTAAATTATGTCTTGTTTTCTACTTCATTCAAACATTATTAGATCCCTTAATTCTATGGTCTGTCACTTCTTTTGGGGAGGCACGGAGGGTAATAAAAAAATGTATTGGAAAGTATAGAGTGAATTATGCAAACCTAAATGTAAAGGGGGCTCGGGCTTCAGGGATTTTGAATGTTTTAATTTTTCTCCTCAACAAACAATGTTGGAGCATTATACACTCTCCATTATCTTTGGTGCCAAAAATGTCTCTAGGCAAAGTACTTTCCCTCATGGAATTTCCTGGCTGCCTCGATAGGCTGTACGCCATCCTTTTTATGGCATAATCTTTTGGAAGATAAGAACCTACTCTCCTTGGGCCTCTAGTTGTATCGGGAACATATTTTCCACTGCTATATATATCCGAACAAGTGGATTCTGCACTATAAAAAAAGAGCCATTTACTGACAGTCAGCTCCATCGGCCCACTATCGATATCACTTCATTATTGACTATATTCCATCGGCAGAAGGACTATTGGGCACTTCACATCGGTAGCAAAAAAATACTGACGGTTTGCCGTCAGTATTGTTGTTCTTAACGACGTTTCTGACGGCTCTTTAGTTTTCCAACGGTTTGTTAGTAGTCAATGCTCATGTTCCGTCAAAAACAGATATTGATAGGTGTTCTTTGCCATTGCCAAGTTGAACTGACGATTAGTATGGTTTTACACGATAAAATCTCGACACGGAATTGGTATGGATTTCATGCATAGCCAAACAATATCCCAAGGTACATAAAATACTACTGTCGAGACAAAATTATGGAACTTCATTTATAATCTCCCACTAGAACTGAAAATTAGAGTGTTCATTTAGAGAGAAACTTCAGATATCCTCCCAATTGGGAAAAATCTCTTGAAACATGGTTTATATGAATCAATTTCTTGTATTTATTGTGGACACCCAGTGAAGAATGACATGCATGCATTATTTGACTGCAATTTTCTAAAAGAGATTGGTATCAGCTACCAAAATGGCATAAATGGATGCAAACGTCAGCTCTAAGCTTCAAGGACCTCTTCTATTCCCGTATAACTGAAACTGAAACAAAAGATGCTGCTACATTTGCTACAGTAACTTGGCTCATTTGGCATGCCAGAAACAAACTCAAACATGAAGGTATACACTCATGAGAAGCTACTAGTGCTTCTCAAGTTTTGCGCATGACAGAGGAATACCCAAAGTCTATTCCCAAGTGAAGGAAGCCACTTAAGATCTTTAATTATGACCCCTATGTTGGATAAATGGATTCTCCCAGATTATGGTACTTTAAAGATAAATACTAATGTTGCCTTTATAGAAGGTAAGACTAGTATAGGTATTATTGTCAGAAATCACCCAGGTATTCCCCTTTTAACTAAGGCAATTCCTCGCCTTGGATGCTATTCGGTTGACTATGGGGAAATTCTAGGGATCATAGAGCGCTATTCTGTGGGGCTGCTTTATACATAGAGGTTGCTAACTGAGAGTGACTCTCTTCTTCTCGTTGTCAATAGTCTCACAAACCACTCTGAAGATATCTCTAAACTTGGATCCTTGGCAGCTGATTTCTTGGGTTAAATAGATAGGCATTCTACCTCTTTCTCACATTCAAAAGGGACGGTAATATACCTCCCCACCTTCTAGCTATGGTTGTTTTAGATTCTGATGTGTCTTTGGAATGGTCTAGACATAGCCCCTATGATGTAGCTCGATTTATTTTATATGATCTTAATAAAATATAAGCTCATTTTTGCTATAAAAAAAACAGTGATTCCATGGACGGATAACTGTAGTTTCATGTGAATATCTTAAATAATGTTTGTTATTTATAAATACAAAATTGAAACGGTTTAATTTTACTACCACTATTCCAAAATATTATAAGTGTTCTTTCGTGCTTCTTTGGTTTTTATACCATGATTAATTTTGCTGTAGCTAACTCTCGATTTATATATATATATATATTTATATGCTTCCGATTTTTTTTTTATACATATTTTGCAACTACTCTTCCATGTCATTTTAAAGGTTATTCCATTGTTCTATTGGAAAGTCTATAATACCGAAGCTATTTCTTTCTCCAGGTGGGAAATACACTCCACCTAATAAATGATTGACACATAGAGAATACATTCCCAAGGCTGTTTTTCGTCTACAAAATAGACTGGTGCTAAATAGTAAATTAGGGAGGGAAAAAACCCTCTGAAATAGAGATGCTTCAAATTAATGGTGGAAGATAAGTATCCAATCCAACCTGGAATAAATGAAGAAGAAAGAAAAGTATGTTAAAAAATCTGGACATCATTCCCCTAAGATTTGTAATTTTGCTGGAAAAATGAAAGTTGCAACATAAAGTAAACTTAATGGTTGTTGGTGGGCAGGTAAGCTCAACTATAATGGACAAAAAATGAGTTTTTTTATAAAATTTGGAGTTATTCATACAGTGACCATTTTTTTAAGAACAAAGAAATGGCAAGAAAAAAAAAATGGGGGGAGGGAAGAAGGGGGAATGTTGCAAGTGAGGAATACGGGAGGAAGAGGAATTCAACAACACAAATTATAGTGAATATGAGTCATAATAGAAACCATTTCCAACCAGAATTCTGTCGCTTCTGAGAATAATAGAACGAGCGAATCAGGTATTCATGAAGGTAAGGATGAAAATAACTGTTTTTTTTTTTTTGGAAAAAATCGTTACAGGTACCAAATCTACAAAAATCTGATACTTGTACTACACTATGTTTTAGCTTCGCAAATACCAAATCTACAAAAATATGCATCAAAACAAATAAAGACTAAATCAAATAGGGTACATGATTCGTGAAACCATTTGTATGTTTTTACAATGAAATGGGAAAAAAATATAACTTTTTGACCGATTTGTTTGCTTTTACAAATCGTTATTTATTATTACGCAAAAATTATGGGTTGGATATATATGATTTGAGAAAAATAATATTACATTTGGGGTTCTTGGAGAAAGTTACTTAAGAACAAAAAGAACGAGTACCGCATATCTCAATAGCAAGGTCTATCAGTTCGTAGAACTATTTTTGCATACCATTAGTTTTAGCACGTATATAGTAGAAGTTCTAGTACCACGTGTAAAGATAGTCCTCTAAATAAAATTTGAAATAAGTTATATTATATTAAATTTGATGTTATTTGCACACTGTTTAGTAAAAAATTGTATCTAATTAAACAAGTTCTACCCTGAATGATCGTGAAAATCATTGCAATATGATATTGGAAATTATTTTTTACCTAAAATATAGTTCAAGAAGATTTTTCTTAATATTTGTATTCAATTGGTATAGGGAACGAATTGGTGGGAATCGACCTCCTACTATTGAAGCAGAACGACAATGCAATTGGAGAAGAGAAACCAATTTACATAATGAAGGAGTGATGGACAGGAAGAGAAAGGGAAAAATGATTGACTTGAATGACAATTTTTTGATAGAGCAAGAATGGATGTTTCACATGAAAAATAGTTGGAGCAAATGGGAACTTTAAATGCTTAAGGCCATGGAGCTGGATGTTCAAATTTTGCAATTGATATTGACCACTATGCAAGTCGGCCAATGAATGAGAATATTGGATCAGAAGATAATCAAGTTGAAATGGAAGAATTGAAGTTGAAATGGAAGAAGAAGAAACATAGAATGTACTATTTCAGTTTGATATAAATGGAATGGATGATATTACCGACGAATAAGTGATGAACGTGACGTGTGACTCAGATTAGGATGCTGGTTATTTTTACATGTATATTAGATGTGTTGGTTTTAGTGAGAGAAGATAAGATAGAAAATTTGATAAGAAAAGTGGTATCGTAAGATATCATAAATCTCTATGTAGTAAAGAGGAGTTTCAAGAAGAAAAGTGGTTAAAGAATCAGAATCAAAGAAGGGTACCCAAGGTGTGAAACGAACAGGATGCTTAACATGTTTTAGAGTCGAGTAAAAAGCTAAGTCAAAGAAGTTTGTTGTGATAGAGTTTGTTAGAGAGTATAATCATCTGCTATTATCCTATGAACATATACCGTTTCTTTGATCACATAGAAAGGTTACTAAAGGGGATACAACACAAGCAAGAACACTCCAAGGTGTCAGCGTGGGAATAAGTCAATAACGAAATTATTTGTCTTACAAGAAGGAAGTATGATAATATTTGGTTCATTAAGAAAGATTTGTATAACTGAATAGATGCTGAAAGAAGGAAAAATATAGTAGATGGGGACACTTAGAGTGCTATTGCATTTCTAAGTGCTAAGCAAGATATGTACCTAATGTTTTATTTTATTTGATTTGGATGAAGAAAGGAAATTGAGGCATCCATTTTGGTGTGACGGGCTGTGTTGGGTAGATTACGAGTAGTTCGGTGATGTTTTAGTGTTCGACACAACCTATCACACAAGCAAATACCAAAAGTCGCTTGTTGTATTGGCTAGAGTGAGTAATCACTTCCTCACTTGCGTGTTTGCATGTGCATTGTTATCAGATTAAACAGTTCAGACATATGAATAGGTATTAAGTACATTCTTGGATATCATTAACGGTAAAAATCCTTGTTTAGCACAAGATGTGTATGTTTGAGTTTGTACAATCATTTTAGTTTGCTATTACAGGGCTCAGACATGCTATTGCACTGCAACATTGAATACTGAGAATAAAACTGTTGTATTATGCAAGATTACTGCTTTGGAGAAGCATGTTGTGGAATCCTACACCTAGATGTCTTTTAGATGGTTAGGAAACAACTAAGAAGGCAAGGTTTATACTCTGAGGTTGATAAGATTTAATCAGCGGATGTAATAAAATTTGCTCATCAAGTATGACTCTCTGCAGATGAATTAGATAGTTGAAGTATCTAGGAACAGTGGTGGTATAGAGTGCTCATGTATGAAGCTTGAGTCAAAAGGGATTCCCTTTAGTCATATGTTCAGGGCAGGGACGGAACCAGAACAACATTGTTGGAGGGGCTGGAGAAGAAAAATTTTTTACCAGAATTTCGTCTATAAAATGATGCATTCCATGTACAAAAGACGTTCAAACAATTCCAAATTTACATATAATATAACAAAAAAATAGGTGATCGCTCATTACTAATGAGGAGTGATCACCCATCACTCACGAGGAATGATTACCTATCACTCACGGGATAAGCATTACAATTCTAAATTTACATAATAATCATATTTTTGCCAAAAAGAAACCCAAGAAATTTTTTTACTATCAAAATCAAAATTTAAGCACTCAAAAATTTATTTACCAAAATAAAAAATAAAAAATAAAAAATGTTTCTACATAGATTAATCTAGAAAACTTACTTTTTTTTATTCTTCAAAGTTTGAAGAACAGGAAAGCGAAGCTGCCGGCCCGCCGCCATCCTCCGTCTACCTGATTGCTAGTGCTGTTGCGCTGCTGCAGCTTGCTGTCCACGGCTCCACCGTCGCGAGGTTTCCGTCGCCGTCGACACCACTCATTGTCGAGCTCGGACCGAGGAAGAGGATTGATTGTTTACGCGGAAGAGGAGGAGGGAATCGAAGAGAGAAAGCTGATTTTTTTTTTTTGGTTTCTGCTGCTACCGAGGGTTTTCAAGTTTTTTTTTTATTTTATAAATCAGTCCCTAAGTATTGTGGGGCTAAATTAAAAAAAGAAAATTTGAAAGGCTTAAATGTAAAAACCTTAAAAAATTTTTTAAAAAAAATAAAATTGTTGGGGGGGCTCGAGCCCACCCGAGCCCCCTTACAGTTCCGTCCCTGGTTCAGGGTGATGGTTTCGGGGAACATGAAGAAAATTCCTAACGCATGCATTTACTTGAGGTGGTTTCGCATAGTTTCTTTGAATTCCACTATTACTTCATCGCAAGGTATTAGTGCATGTGTAAGATAACAAGCACGATTTGGTATGTTAAGCTCAATGTATATGCAAATGTGTTATTACGGCTCTTAGGTTGACAAGTGCATTGTATTGTCTCAATGAAGCCATTGTATTGTTAATTTTGGTAGTTAGTGTTGGAAATTTGTCAGATTTGATGGAGTAATTAATGATTCTAATATGTTGAGTTTGAGTTTTTCATTTCTGATTGTATATATGTTAAGTTTATTTTGTTTCCTATTTTCTCTAGAGTCCCTAAATTAATTTTGATGAAGAGGAATTGGAGTTTTGTAAGATTTGGGTAGAATAATTGATGATTCTAATACGTTGAAAACATGTCTTGCTATTCTGATAGTATATATGTTAATTTTTCTTTTGTTTCCTATTTTCTCTAGAATCCTTAAATTTTAATTTTGGTAGTTTGTGTTGAAGATTTGTCAGAACAGATGGACTACATTGATGATTATAATATGTTTGTGTCTAGCAGTTCTAAATTGTATATACGTTAAGTTTGTTTTATTTCATATTTTCTCTAGATCCTTAATATGTTGAAAACGTGATTTGCACTTTATATCTTCTTTTGTTACCACCTTGTTTGTAATATTCTCTCAATTGAGTTAGGTTGGATGTACAGAATATATGGTCAGCCTTTATCCGATTGTAATTCAAGAAATATAGAAACAATATTTTCTCATTCTTTACTTCTAATCTCTGACAATATTACAGCTTATTCATTGTTGCCATTGCTTGATTTTATAAACAAAAAACTTAAAAGAATTTATTTCTCATTTATACATAATCCCTTACTTTGTAGGTTAAGTTGTATTCTTTTCCATGTGAACAAAACAAAATAGCAGATTAGTTTAGCATTTTGAATGCAGACGTGTAACTATATATTATCGTCTAAAATGGATGGATGTAAGATTGTTGTTGCTTCTGGAACAGGTTGGAATAGGTTGTTGGATGTAATATCGTCCAATACAGACTGGTAGATACTCACCTCTGAATTTTTTCGCGATCCGGAATTACATGTTTCAATCTTAGGTAAGTGATATAAGTGCTATAACATTCTGAGTTAAAAGAGTTTTTTTAATTAATTGTACTAGTTATGATTTGAAATTGTAGGTGCCGAGTGACGAAGATATGAAAGTTTCTAATATTAGCAGTGGAGATGATAAAGATTGTATCCCTAGCCATGAGCGACTTGTACTTATTGAAATTTCGGAAATGTACGAGACAAGAAATTGTTAAATTAATTAATTAGTGCCAATGAGGGAATTTACTACTATTCACGATGAGAATTGAAGTTAATAGAACGAAGTTGGAGAAACAAATATAGTTCTGGGAATGAGGTTTGGAGAAATAATTTAGTGGGCTATTGGAGAAAGTGGAACCCATTAAATTATAATAATAAAAGGAAAATCCATAAATAAAAATGGAGCTCATTAAATTAAATGAAAGGAAAATCATAGGCCAAATGAAACAGAGTTCCACAGGATAATAAACACAGGCCTAGAAGGCCCATTAAATACGCCATAGTCCACCTGAAAATTCATTTCCTAAATATTTTCTTGAACAAGCCGTAGTCCACCTGATAATAATAGGGGAAAAACCTGGAGAATTTCCAATACAACTGATAATAATAAGGCAAAAGAAAAAACATAATTAATCGCGTTTTGATGGTCGCAGCTGCTACTAGCGACCTTTTATTAATTTTCTTTTGCTTGTACACCTTACAAGATTTTCAGTCTTTCTTAGGATTGTGTCATTTAAGATGAACTCGCAAATAATCAATTTTATAAGCCTTTCTTCTTTGTTGTTTGGAAATAAACAAAGTAATCATACTCAAATTTTCTCCAGATCACGTCAAACCACCACCCTTCAATTTCATAGATATCAACCCACCCATGTAAGCTATAGTATGTGTTTGGAACATTCGGCGGCATAGGAAGGAGAAAAAAGGCATCCACCACTTCTTTCAACCTTTCTCCTCAGTTATCATCTTTCAAGAGTTTTTTCATATTTTACTTGGTAACTATCTTTGTCTTCTTTTGAAATAATTTTCGAAGCATATTATAATCCTTCAAAATTTTTTCTATGTCCCATTACCTCAACTCTATCCCCGATTTAAAATTCCATCGTGATCCCTGATGAAGAAAACAAGAACATTAATTTCAAGATGAAGAAAATTAAGTAAAGATTAAAATTATAAATAACATAAATAAGAAAATAGGAGTTACAAACGGTGGATTGAAAAATGAAGTTATAGAGCAAGAGCAATATGCACTTTTGGGAAGTTATAGAGTATGTCAAGAGTTTTCTCATACAAATTTATTTATAGAGGTGAAATAATAGTGTAGTGCATGTGCATGCACACCCGTGACTTTTTCCCCCGGAAACACAAACCCGTGACTTTTTTTATTATTATTATTTTTGTTCTTTGTGCTCAGAAGCCTATTCTTTTTTTTTTTTTTTTTTTTCCAGTTGTTCAGAGACTTCATTTTTTAATTTTTAATTTTTTATTCTTTGCAAAAAACACATTTTTCCTCCTATAAATGGCCACATTCAACATTATGATATCTTCAATTTCCATTCACCTACATGCTCTAAATGGCAAACCCAACATACACAATTCTGAGACATGGCTAAGAGACAAATTATACTGATAGAGAATTGCGAAAGCTAATGATCACACAACCTGTTCTATGCAATCTAGTGTGCCAACAATTATAAATGAATTGCTCCAAGTATGTGGAATTGGTTTTCCAGTCAAGCTTATAACCGCAAATTTAAAAAGATGGAAAAATGTGTATCTGGAATTCAATTATGTCCTACACAACAACAACAACATGTATAACTATTATCCGTGACGAACAGATCTTATGCACTTAAAGGAAAGGAGTGGGAAAAGTTCAAAGAGGTATGTTATATTTTCTATCAAGTTTATATTCAAGCGTTTGCAACATTTTTGTTCATTTTTGCACATTTGTTGTGGAACACTATTTGAACCAGCGAAGAAGTACCTTACATTCGATCTAGACAATTATATTGAAACGTCAAACTTCTTTGTTGAATTTTTTTAAGATTGATCAAATGTAACTTACAAATTTCAGTAGACGATTTAGGTATTCTAATATATGTGCTTTTTTATTTTCTCAATAAGAAATTTGATAAAATTAATTTTTGATATAAATAAATATTTTAAGTTTTAATTATTAGTCTTCAAGGATATTCTTTTTATTATATTTGATTGATTTTGTTTATTCATTTATTTATTTTTTGTTTTGCAGATGTAATAGAGAATTTATGGGCTAAAGTCAACTTTATGGCAAGAAACAATAGAAAAAAAAATTAAAGGGGTTGTTGGGCTTCATGCATTGCATTAAAAAAAAAAGAAAAGAAGGAAACCAAAGCCCATTAGGCTTTGACCTTGGTCTTGAAAGCCAACAAAAACACAACATGCAATTTCTCTATATTTTGGGTCAAAGGTTAAGTCTAATGGGGAAAAAGGACATTGAGATCAAATTTAATAAGAAAGTAACCAAGTTACTTTGGCTTTTTCCCTTTAAAAAATCTGGTTTAGTATCAAAGTGATTCTTTTTCTATTCCTATATATATGGGTCCGGGCAGAAATTCCAAGCCTCAACAACTAGAGTTGTAAATGAGTTCAAACCCCCTGTGTACCCCAAATTCTATACCCAGACCTTCCAGGTATAAAATTTATGGACCCAGACCCGACTCTCTAGGGTCGGGTATACCCGTACTCGTATGACATTTTTCTATTTTTTTCTCTGTTAAACAAAAATATATAAAATAATGTATAATTCTAAAATAAAAATTTTAACATGATTAACATAATTTCCTCAACATTTCTTTACCAAGCATCCACCATTGTATACATCTCTCGAGCTCATCAGCATAATATGAATCTAAATGAACCCCAAATTCCTGAATTATTTAAAGTTCTCCCGAATGAAATCAGAGCAAAAATAATCACTGAAAGTTGAAATAAATAAGAAAATTATAAGAGTCAAGCTTCAAGTTATTGTAAATTTTCTCAGCAATGAAAGAAAAAGCAATAAAATTGCAACTTTCAATAGCCACGAATTGTTTAACTAATTACTAGTACTAGTATTTAGTTACTACATTAACTTAATGTAATATAATATATAATATAATATATAATATATATAAATATGTATTATTATTTTATTATCACGGGTATATGGGTCTGGGTATTATCATATCCTGTTCACACTCATTTAATAGAATTAATACGAGTACGGGTCTGCGGGTATAAAATTTAAACCTTATCTGCTAAAAACGGGTATAGACTCGCGTGGGTATGGGTAAGACCCGCCTCGTATACAACCCTACCAACAACGGACCTTTCAAGGGGCCGCAAAAAAAGGCACAAGCTGCATCAAGGGAAAAAAAAAAAGAGGAGCTGCGACTGCATCAAGGAAAAAAAAAAAAAAAAAAGAGGAGCTGCGGTGACTTTTAATTGGAAAAAAAAAAGTCGTGATCTGGTTCTTCCTTTCCTTTTAATTATGAATTTTTTTTAAGAATCTTGATGAAACCCTATCCATATAATTTTTGTCTATTTCATTTTGGGATATTCATTATATTATTTATGTAATTACAGATCTCGAAATGTTTCTTAGTTTGATGCAATTAATTCTTTGTGATTGTTCTTGTAGAATAATTATTTGGGTTAATTGGTACTTTTATCCATACTTAATTCTTGTAGTCTTGAGTATGATGTATGTGATTTTTGCAAGTATATTGTGCGTTTTAGAATTGAGTAGTTCATGCTAATTCTTAGATGATTTATGTCATAGAGTTTGAATAGGTCATGCGAATGGTTAGATGAGTTATGTCATGCATTTAACCGCAATATATTTTTTTAGTGAATCGAAGCTTGTAGCCTAGATCACCACATAAAGGTCTAATCTTTTCTCCTAAATAAAATTAAATCATTGTTATATAGGTTAGTGGTGGATTTAACATTCTAAATCATCTCTTTGGTTAAACTCTTCTTATTTTTAATTTAGTTATTTTATTTATTAGTTTTACTTAATTTAAGAATAATTTTTAGATGATAAAATTTGATTATTCTTTTTATAAAATTAATTTAGAAAGATAATAATTTAAGAAGTTTAATCTTTCTCCGTAATTCGATATCTTTATATTGTTGTATTACATTGATTTTGTACGCTTACAAATATTAAGTTTAAAGCTTAATTAAAAGAATTCAGACCAAAATTTGGCTGGGCTTTTCTATTAGGTTGACAATGAAAATCAAACTCCTTTGGGTTTTTTGGTAGACCTCAAGCGCAAAGATAGTGAAGAGTTAATTTAATAAAAGGTCAGCCAAGCCTTAAATTCAATAGGCCTCCTCTAATTATGGAACAACCCAGTTAACAATTTCCTGTATATTCTCTATTTTTAGAGAAAAACGTGAGAAAGTGGGCCATTGGATATTACAAAAAGCATTCCTCCATTTTAGTGTAAACCTAATACTCTATTTTAATAGTGCGCCTTGCACTACTAGCTCCTTCAAAAACAATCATAAAAGAGTAGAAACATCCTTACCAGTCATAATCTATATACAAAATGTATATAAAGGGTAGAGTTCAATCCATAAATGCACATAATATATGTCATTAGAATCAACAAGATAAAACTCCATCTCAATTCACAAGTACACAAAATAAAATTCTATTTAATCCACACATACACAAAATATAACTCCATGTGAACCTAAAACCTTGCCTTACAATAGAAACATGGCCATTCTATCTAAATGAAACAACTCCTATTTCTGGATTTCATTGTCCAAACACATAACACAAAACTTTGCAAAACAATACCTCTAGCTATATTCTCATCACTCATGAATAGTTTAAAAGTATAATAGTGTTGATCTGAAATATCAACTTACCCAAACAAAAATTAAATTATAAATTTATGTTGTTCAAATGTTTTAAATGGGAGAATATAAATTTCAGAATAGGAAACATATAACTATACCTTAACTTTCTTAATAAGTTTCAAATCCGAGGTATTCTCCAAGAACTTCATGATAAACACCCGGCAATCATGTCTGCATGACAACATTGAAGCAAGCGATTAACTTCATAATCAATATTGCAATTTATATATACTACAAAGTGTTTAGAACACTTATAGATTTTCCTGTTGGGGGCTCCAGCTAGTATCATCTATAGGAAAACTACTCACGTCCAACTTGTACTTGTCTTTGAAACCATGTTGCAGAGCTTTGTGAAGACCGAATCTCTAAATGATGGTAAAATCACTAAATTAACTTCAAATATTGTCATATACCAATTAAAGAAAACGGTGTAAGAAATATACTACTTCGTTTACATGAGCCTTTTTTGCAGTTATAGAACTTCTTAAAGAGTCTAGCATGGTAATCTTGTGTCTTAAAAGATCAACGATAGAGAGAAAGCAATGATCTTTTGCCTAATACTTTGGAACACATATCTATCACAATATAGCTTTATAATTAATATTACAAGTTCAACATATTACTATTTTATTCTATGTCTTCATAATAATATTAAATTTACATTCTCACAGAAACTAAGATTCCCTCACATTCAGCATCAACTAGATAATAAAGATATAACTTTGATGGTGAGCTGGACTTTCCAATGACTTCAGCCTATAACATGAACAAAAAAGATATAACTTTCAAAATAATATTAACCATGTAAGCAATATGAAATGGTATGGTATTCATCACTTGAAACTATGTTGGAAGATACCATATTTTTGGCTTATCATTGGTTCCCTTTCTTTCCTCGTATGTCAATAACGTGCAAAGATAATTTATAATCTGCATAAAATTGTATGTTAATTGCATTATACTACATTTACCAAAAAAATAACCGTAGTATTTGTAGTTCTCAATAAGAAAGTCATATCTTTGAACTTAACCATTCTCTTGGTTTCAAAGAATGCATTTGCTTTCCGTTTGTATTGTGTAGAACCATTTTCACAATACTCTCACTTGGATCGAGTTTTAAATCCTAGAAATTCATTAGTATTTCAGAGTTCACCACATCCGGTAGCCTCTGCAGATGAGTCTTCCTAAGTTTCTAACCCTTAAAAAGCACGTTCAACAAACCAAAAATTAGGAAAAATAGAATTATATTCTAAATATTTTCATTATGAGTAAAATTACTGGTTTTTCCTTGGAAGGAATCTACTAGGAACCTTTCGTACTTCTTTGGAACTAGTATCCTATAATATGAATATTGCAAAAAACTAAAATGTTAGCAAGTAAAAGAATAACTATCGTTCCAGTTCCATGAATGAAAGTATTGCAGTCCCCATCAACGTATTGCTTTTTTCTTTTGGTCACTCATCTCCTTTATTATCATAATATTAATATAATTCTTATGGAATTGTAAAATATTCTGTATGGAACATTATTTATATAACATGGCACACAAGAATTAATTTAAATAGAACAAATATTGTGTTTACTTTGAACTTCAATACGTAACCCATCCCAGTTCCTCCCCCCTCTCTCCCCTCTCTCCCCTTCCACAATACCAAAACAATTCCACAAAAGAACAAGAATAATAAAGAAAAAGAAAAACATCCAAGAAAGATTGTACAAAAATTTGTACACCACTTTTATACCTTCTTCTTTTCATTGTCAATGTACTCTTTCAAAATAATGTTCATGCATGTGTTCTCCCACTCTTCCTCTAATGCTTTTTCTTTATTAGGTTGTGGAAATACCCTACCACTTTCAAATCCTCTTCTAGCCTATTATTTCTTCTCTCTAAGATATGCTTTCTTACCATTCTAGTATTGAATCACAGGAAAACCTCCACGAAGGGTCACCAATCTTGAACATCACTCTATCCAATAGAAAAGCTTCATGATATCAACTCTTCTTGATTGATTTTAGAGCTCATCAGAAGCTAAAGTAGAACCCTAGGTAAAACACTCATGGTTGCAATTTTTCTATTTCATCATACAATTATTGAAGAATACAATTAGCTATAAAGAGTACTATAGGTTTCCAAGTAATTAACTTGAAACCCTAGCTATTAGGAGTAGTAAAAGGCTAATTTAGACATTAGAATTCTTAATTACAAGTTAAAAACAAAAAACCCTAGCAAAATTCCAAATTTAACCCCTTGGGCAGAGACCAGTGCAATCGTCTGCCTCTGGCTTGCCAGGGCCGGCTGGCTCAAGCTATCTTGGCCAAATTTGTCCAGAAAGCATCCGCAGACGGTTGCTTACTTTCAACTGTGGTTGGATTCCCTTTTTTTGGCCCTCCGTACGTCCGAATTAGCTCTTAGTGTCTGCAGTAAAGTTGCATATATTTCTCTTATATTCCCACAGAAACTTGAATCACATCATTTGGACTTCTATAATTCAAATTATTACTATTTTCCTAAAATGTGTCATCTAAAAAATCAAAGATGGAAAGGCCAAGAAGACACTCATCATAGGATATGGAAATAAACTCATATAGAAATCAACCATACCATTTTGGAAACCTTAAGAAGTCTTCTACAATATTCATGAAGAACACTTGTTCATTTGAAGACTTTAAAAATGGAAAAATGGAGCTCTTCCAAAGCAGGTTCAGAAATTCCAACTTGCTTTCAATATCTTTATTTTGACCATTCTTATAACTCCATCTCTGGAATTTGAATCTTCCAAGAATTCATCCATAGCCATAGTCATATCACTTCAAAAACAAAAACAAAAATGAAAAATCAGTATAATAACATTATATTAATTTCAATAATGCAAAAATAGATTAAGTAGGATATATACCACAAGAAAGATCATTGGTCTATACAAATGGTTGTTTGGATTATGTTGCTAGCTATTAACAGTTTCTATAAGCCCTTCTATTCTAAATCAACATCAATTATAATTTGTGATATCGCTGGTGTCAAATAAAATCTTCATCAGCCTATAACGGCATCTTCTTGTAACCGGGCAATTAATCAAACTTGAAGTAATGTAAATAATGAAATCTCTCTTAAAATCATCACCACCATCAACTTGTCTTGCAACTATATTTGGCATTTTTGTTACAAAGGGAGTCAACATCCCGTATCTTCTCCTAAATATTTGCAGCACATCAGTATATCTGTCATTAGTGATATCAGAATGATTCATCTCCTCAACAACTTTAGGACCAGATGGGATGCTTAAGACTAATCTATCATCCTCTTCATCAATATTTACACACTCTTTCTCCAACTTCAAACGAGTATTTTGAGTGTTCAACCTTTCCCCAAGATATTTACAAAGCTTCATTGATAATCTTGACATGTTCAGTGATAAAATAGATCCAAACCTAATCTCTTTACAATATCTCCTTGTTTCTGATTCAACTTTGAAAAGAGCAATTGCTGATGTCCTTATATTTTAATAGTTAAATCACTATCTTTAGGCCTTTTTACTTCTAATGACGATGGGGATTTAGTTCTTGCTTTCTTTGCTTCTGGTTGTTACATAGACTTCTCATTTCCCCCCTTCTTGGCCTCTTCAGCTCATTCAAGATAGTGTATGTGGGTTTTGCCTGTGTTGCTGGTTTGTCTTTAGGAGTCCTGTGTAAACACCACAAAGACAAGTTAAAATACTATAAAATATATAGATCTCTAAATACTATATATAAAAGAAGTGTCTTTTACTACTAGCCTTTCAAGAACACACATAAGCTTTTCATTGTCACCTTGTACTCTTACATCATCAAAGCTGTTTGATATACTGCCCTTAGATTTGCTCCGACAAGTATCTCTATTATATCACATTAACAAAAAAATGGAATCATAAAAATAACAACTACCTCCGGTCATAAATATAAGGGGTTTTAGACTTGTGCATAAGAATTAAAGGCATTGAAAATAAGACAATTAGTGAGTCAAAGTACCATTTATACCCTTAGTAAATAAGGAGAGAGATAGATAATAAGAGTGTAATAAATGACCAAAGGGATGGGTATAGATAGAAAAAATGAAATAAATATCCATTAAAAGTGTAAAACCCTTTATATATTTTATCATCCTCAACCCCCCTAAAATCCCTTATATTTCTTGCCGAAGCTAGTACAACATCAGGGAAAACATGACATATATGTCCATGGAATATATGACTATTCCAATGGAACATAAATCATATGTTCATGGCAAACTAAGAAAACAACTAACACCAAAATTATATTTACGTGGACCCTAAGTTATAAAAGCCGTAGAACCTGAATTAAATTCTATGGATCCAAACCACACCAAATGACTGGAAAAGTGCATGAAAAAATACAAAACATAACAAGCCACAATACAAGAAACACCATGGAACACTAAACACAAAACCATGGAACACTAAAAATAAAAACATGGAACACTAGACACAAAACCATAGACACTAAATACAAACCATGGAACACTAAACATGGAACATTAGACACAAAAGCATGGACACTAAACACAAAGCCATGAAACACTAAACACAAAGTAAATAATGAAAAAACATAAACTTGTTTTAAATTTTCATCTAGATTAAATTATATTCCATGGAATATTTATTAAAAAAACACGTAATCTTTCTAGAACAAAAAAGATAAAGAAAAGAAAGATCATATCACAAAAACAGATCACAAACACATGTAACATAACTTCTCCAACTATGGAATACAACATTACCTTAGCCATTGAACACAAGAATATAACCATAGGAATATTACAAAAAACATTGAACGATTCCACCAAAAAATAGTGAAATCTATTAATAGAGATAACGAATTTTATGTAATACAAAGCATCCACAACAAAAACTCAAATAAATATTATGCAAAACGGGAAAATTTTACCTTGTTTGAACACCATAGTTGTTTCTACCACCGCCATTTCTCTTATCCTTACCCTCGCTCTTTCCTGGAGATGCCATAACTACTAAAAACACTCAAAAAAGAATGATTACCTAGAAAATATAGGGATTTAAAGGAATGAAAATGAAACTTAACTGGTCTCAAGAGAAAACTTTTTCAAGAAGAAACCACACTTCTAATGATGGGGATGTCTGACAATCTCTTTTCTGTGTTTAAGGCTTTGGAGGAAAACGATGTACACAAGCGCCTGACTCTAAAGTGACTGGGCTTCAAATTTACAACTCTTTAGTAATATTAATGGAACAGTGTCGTTTTGTCCTGGGAGTACCATGCAAGATACACCCTGATGTACCATATAATTTGCATATTTCGATTCAATTTTTCAGTTTTTTTAGTTCAATTTAGTTCGATTTTTGAAAAGTAAATAATAATATTTGATTTAGTTTTTAATTTTTATTTTTAAAAAATTGGACACCAAAATAACAGAAATATAATGGCATTGGGATATTCTAATTTCTATATTTTCGTATTTTGGACAATTTTATTTTGTTAGAATATACCTTAGTTCTTAAATATTTGAGATTGTAATTTATTTATTAAATTATTTTGATTAGAGTATATGAGATTATATAGTCTTTTTCATGATAATTGGGATTATATAATCTATTAAAAGTTTAGCTAAATAATCCATACCATGAAAACATTTTCAAAATTTTGAAATCGAATTGAGCTAACCGAAAAAATTGGGTTGGTTTATTTAGTTTTCAACTAAATAAAGTTCAATTTGGTTTACGAAAATAAAATTTAAAAACTGAAAAAAAGCAAATTTTAAAATCGAAAACCGGATCGATAACTGAATGCACATCCTAGTTTTCAAGTTCATTTTTTTTTTATGGGACTTGGGTTCTTTCTATGTAACCAACCTCTAAGCTTTGGGGTTTTAAAAAAAATCGGGAGAAGGTGGGGGGGAGGGGGGAAGCGGCTTAATAATAAAAATAAGGAAATTATGATGGGGGGATATGGATGGGAATGGCTAGGGATTCTAGGCCATCTCCCCCGAGCCTTTACGTGAGCCTCTGGTCCAACCTACTATTTATTTCATATATATACACACACATACACATACATATATATATATATATATATATATATGTATACATTAGTAAAAGAGCATAGCTCTAAATTTATTGATAAGAAGCAAAAGGAAGAGGTCATAGCCTTAACCTAAAAGGCCTAACAAAAGAAAATGTGAAAAAACTACAAAAACTATTTTTCCCAAGCTTTGGTTGATAGTCTGGTCAAGATGTACGCTCAACATCCGATTGTTTTTTCTTATTCTTCCGAATTCTCACAGGAATGAAATCATCCAGCGAGGTAAAGTCGCTAAAGTCAACAAAAAGATCTGAAATAGGAATTTCTGTTGTAGGAAGGTCTTTATCTATCTATATATATGTGTGTGTGTATATATATATATATAATATATACATACATATACATACATATATTATAATAATAATAATAAAAGAGCATAACTCTAAAATTTATTGATAAGAAGCAAAGAGAAAAAAAAGGGTCGTAGCCTTAGCCTAAAAGGCTTTACAAAAGAAAATGTGAAAAAACTACAAAAACTATTTTGCCCAGGCTTTGGTTGATCTTCTAGTCAATATGGTACACTAAACTTCCGCTTGTTTTTGCTTATTCTTTCGAGTTCTCATGGGAATGAAATCATCCTACCAGGTAAAGTTGCTAAAGTCAACAAAAGGATCTAAAATAGAAATGTCTGTCATAGAAGGTTCTTTATCTAAGACTGTATCCAATGATTGTGGTGGCGGATCAATTGTAAGACTGATATTTGATGCACTTGGTACCATGAATTTAGTAGTTAGGGTGTGACTAAACTCCTTAAGGTTATGTAGCAAAGCTAGTCGGTCTTTAGAAGGTTTGATAACACCAACTAATTTTGAAACAGAAGCTACCAGGTTCTTGTTTTCAAAAAGGACCATTTTGTTAGGAATATTGCGAATGAGCTCAATAATTGCAAAATCATCCTCATCCAAGAGTGAGGAAATTGAATCAGAGTCGTAAACACAATCCAGAGCCTCATGATTAGTGACAAAGGCAGAATAATGGACTTGAGATTGTTCCTCTAAAGAAACAACTCCATTTGTTGCATGTTTTTCCAAATCAACAAGAGTTGCTACGGGAAAAGCAACACGACATAGTTGCAGTTCAGATACTGGCGTCAAAAGTATAGTACTTTGATAAGAAGAATAAATCAGGATTGATGAATTTTTAGAAGAAGCAACGTTGTTTGAGACTTTGTTAGTGTGTAGCTGAGAAGTATCTTGTGTATCTCATGCTACAGCATCTGAAGGGGCTGAACTTTGCTCAGCAAGATGAATCAGAGTAGCATGTATGGAGCAGGCACTGATGTTTTAAATGTGACTACTCTAAAATTAACATATAACATGGAAGCGAACCTATCAATGTAGTACTAGAGAACCTCCTTGGTTGTCGAACTCAGGGAACGGAAAGGGCTAAAATAGTCACCTGTTTAACCTATGTTTAGTCTAACAAATTGGATTTAAGAGATTAATTAAAAAATTAGAAAAACTACGAAAAATGATTAAATGGAAGTACAATTAAAGGTATGAGATTTTAGGAAACGAGTTTGAATGAAGAATCCCCTAATTTTTGTACTATTTCAATTAAAAACTCATAAAATGATGTTTGAAAACACAAGTTAGATTATCACATGAAATTTGGGCAATCCCTATCTCTAGGTCAAAGCCGCTCTACTCACCTAACGTTTAGAGGAGAATCTCTTCCTTCCTAACCGATTATGAATTCATTAAACTTAGGTGATCTAACTAACCTAATTAGTTGCCCTGGATTAATCTTTCTTTTTCAATTTCAATCAATCTAGCGAAATAATCAATTTTGTGCAAATCAATTATCAAGAAAACATAATTAAACAACAACCAACACATACACAAACATCAATTTAACGAAATTCAATAAAAAATCATATCATCCAAAGCTAGGGTTCAACCCTAAATTCAAACAATATAAACTTAGCTAGGAAACATCCTAACAATATTCAATTCAATAGTAGAAATCATAACTAACAAAGAAAAAGGAAGCTTAGGATGAAAAAAAAGTTGAATCCATGGTTAAGAATGCCACCCAAGCTCGTTTTTTAATTCGCCTGATGAAACTCGAAATTGATCCATAGAATCGCTTCAATCTTCCTCCAATATCTATAATTCAATGCTAATTGCATAGAATCTACCTAATTGAAGAGGAATTGGGAGGGTTTCTCTTGCCCAAAATCGCTCTAATTCCCTGCTCTAAACCTAAAAACTGTTCTCTCTCCAAAAGGGGGTTAGAAACTGCTATAAATACAATTAAAAATGAATTACTGTGCTGCTGACAAGGACTACCGCATCCGGTAGGTCGAGCCTTACTGTCCACGATAGGGTTATGTTCCAGAAATTCTCGAGTCGTCGGGACTTACTGCATGAGATAGGTCTCACGATAGGCTTGTGTTGGCAAGATTCTTGAGCTCATGGACCTATCGCGTGCGGTATGTGTGCTTATCATCGGTGGTAGCTCTCCTTCCTGAGTGCCGGTGGCTTCATTTTCTCTATTTTCACTCCGTTTTCACCTATTTTTGCTTTTATTCTTCATTTTCTTCATCAGAAAGCATCTAAGATAAGAATAGAGGTAAATGGTGTAAATAATACTTTTTACATATTAAAAACATCGTAAAACAACAAAAATAACATATGTAAGTACAATACAATATGGAACATATTAAATACCCCCACACTTATCTGGATCTTACCCTTAAGCAACACAAAACTGGGCAAAATATGGAAAACATAAAAAGAGAAGTGAAAAAAGTTTATATGTTGAAAAATGACACATGGAAGGACAACATAAATGACCAACGAAAAATACAAGACTTTATGAATAGAAAGAAAAAAGATAACAAATAAAACATGAATAAAAATGGCTAAACATATCACTTGAATGGAAATATGACTACTCAACCACAATAAGACTTTTCAAAAGACGAAACACAAGAATCTACAATCCTACCGCTATCTAACTAATATCCTTACTAGTCAACGGTGTATGTGTGTGTGTGTGTGTGAATTGTTCGTGTCGCCTTTCAAAGGAAACAAGGAATGTTAGGTTATTAACATAGCGAAAAACTTTACTGAACAATGCACAACACAACTTAGATTTCTCAAAACCTTTTCGCTCTAAATTCTATTCTAATTCATTCTAGGATTACGTAGGACTTTTTAGCGTGTAATGTTAGGTTTAGGACATAAAGGGTGTCAAACGAAAGGAACGGATAAACAAAAGCAATTGAGATAGAGCTAATACAACCGAAAGGAAAGATATCAAATGTTTTGAACACTTTCTAGCTACTTTCCACTCATTCCTATCTACCCTTGAATGTCTTACTTCATTCAAATTATGCACAACCCACCTAACAATACTCTGTTTCTCACGAACACATATATATATATTTATTTTCAAGGATAAAAGAGAGAGGCTCGAGATTATTGATAGACAAAATGAAAAGATATTTAAATACTTATTTTTTCATTGTTTTCTCTGATTTTTTTTATTTTTTTCGAAAGCTTTCTCTCGTTTCAACCACTCTATATATCTTTCTTGCAAAAATTTCCCAGAACACCCTTTTCATAAAAAGGTCCAACTCTTTACAGAAATACCCCCACACATATCTATTTTCCTCATTCAAAATGGCTAAAAGGTATGCAATCATTAGTTCAACGAATTGAGCTTTTGTGTAGTGTGAGTTTAAAAGTCAAAGAAAGGAAGGATTAAACCCTTAGCATGAAGGCACAAAAGGGGAACTAGGATTCGATTTCATATAAGGGAAAGGCAAGAAAGACACAAATGGTATAAAGAAGGCTTGTGACCATCATTTCCAGGATCAACCTAGACTAAATCTTATGGATTCAAAGCTAAGAAAAACACAAGAATAAAGACAAAGGCTCGAGAAGAATTTACTATGCTAATCCGCTAAGATTCCGAGGCTTCTATTACTAATCGACACTTACAAGTGTATAAAACCATTGATTTTGTAAGAGTAAAAATAAGTTGCAGTTTTTAAGTAGATCAAGTAAAATTCCTTTTTAAAATCCTACGGGTTTTGCAATCAAGAATCCCACTGAATGTAACAAAAATAAAATTCTTTTTGGATTTTTTCTAAGTATAAGAAAATTGAAAAGAAAAGACGAAAAAACTTTTAGGTTTTTAAATTATCTAATATTTTTGGATTTTTCAAATATGGAAAGAAGACAAAAGACTCTATAGACTATGACTAAAACAATAACTAAACATAAACACATATTAAAATAAAACAGCAAACAGACATAAATACAAGCTAAAAGAAATAGACAAAAAAAAACAGAAATACTCCAACACTTAAAACCACATTGTCCTCAATGTGGAGGCCAGAGCCAAAGTAAATAAAAAAAGAAAAAACACATACATGAGAAGCAATCCCGCAGATATAAGGAATACAGGCATATCGGGAAGTAACCCCCACAAATGGTCAAAACAAAAAAGGAAACAAATAATAGCAAAAATAACATAAACACACAGAAAAGACAAGACATGAAAAAAGATGAGAAAACATAAAAGGAAAAGAAAAAGAAAGAAACAAAAGAATAGAAAACTCCCTATTACGAACCAAAGTCTGCACCCCCACTTCCACTGCTGCCCTAATCAGGTAGAAAACAACTGCATAGCCCGGCTAGTATCACCTCCTACCGATCGATGGATGCCCTCTAATATACCAACTCATCTGCATAATGACGAGTCAACTTCACTATCTCCACCAGTTGGGCCCCATCGATATCTTGGGTGACGCAGACTTGCTCGAAAGCAGCCTGCATCTCTGTCTGAAATGCCTCCTAGGGACTGTGGGAGGTGCATCGTCAGCCGAGAGGTCATAGGACTCGTCATCCTTGCTCTCATCATCGGTGGGCTGTGAGGAGGACACTCCAATACTGGCTTTTGTGGTTTTCTTTATTGAACGAAAATTGTCAATGTTGTGTTCCCGCAGTCGATCCTCCTCGGCCAGAGGTATCCAAACTTTGTTGGCCTCATCCCAAGCATAAATGCAGTTGTTGAATGTTGTGAATTTTATGATCTGTGATTGTCTCATCTGCACCCTTCATTCTCTTGTGAAATCAACATAAAAATAGCAAAAACACATGAAAGAATCACAGGGTAATGAAACACACATGTGAGCATAGTATCATAACCAGTATGGCGCATAGTGTGTATAATAAGAGACGTGATAGAAAGGGGGATTGTTTTTGGAGTTTATCTATCATATAAAGAGTGAGAACTCTTAAATCGCTATGCCCGCCCCCTTTTTAGACTTGAGTGTGGCCGAAGAAATAAGTAAGGACTTGAGGAACGAGTTGGGAAAAATTACTCCCATGAAGGATACGTCGGCGATCACCCAGATATGATCGGATCTCGAGGCGATCATATGTCGCATTGTAGTTCTAGTAGGTCCTTGTCAATTGTTTTCTTATTGGAATCTATGGTTATTGTGTTTCCTTCATCCTTGATCCCCAGAATCGAAGCTAGATGCTCCCTATCTAATACTATCCTCATCCCCTTTGTTGTGGAGATTATAGTGGAAAGGTCCTTGTTTGTTTTGTGAAACATGTAGGTATAGAATTCACAGACAAGTTCAAGTTAATAGGTTCCAGAAATATGTAACAGAGTTTCCTACCCTAACCTACCAAAAAGAGTATTCAACCCTAAATGTAAGATAACAGGAGCATCAAATTATTTTTTTACTAAAAGCTTAAGGTGTTCCCTACCTGATATCCATTTCCAGGCCGCCGTAGAGAGGCACTCCAGATAGGGAGGAATATCTGGGTTGGTGGGGTCGGGCATGGAATAATCAACTCGAGCCCTTTTGGATTTGGAGGAAGAAGTTTTGAATTTCTTTGGTACCATGAGGGAGTTTAACAAAAGACACGGAGAAAAGAGGAGTACAAAGAACTAACACAACAACCACATAACCAACACAACATAGAGAGAATTCTAAAGCACAATAACACAAAAAAAGAATAAAATAGAATTAAAGGTGTGCCAATGTGTCCTACACGTTGCTCATGTGTGATGAAGTATGAAACAAAATAAATGAAGGAAAAATGAGGAAAACAGTGACTTAGATACTAACAGCAGAAAATGATGCAATCACAAATCATAAAACAACCAATTTGAATACAAACACTAAGCAAAATTAAGTAAACTAAATTGAGGCAAAGGTGTAAGAGTGAGCCTGAGTGTTGTTTGAATAAACAAACTTTCGCCACAAACCCAGTAGAATGCGTTTTCTGCCTCAAACAGTGCACCGCCAGAGTTGCGCTGGAGTTTCTAGAATCTTCGCAGGAAAGTTCACCGAAAAAAGTATTTTAAAAAATACTACAAAATTATGTTAGAAAAACTGAGACAAAGGATAATACAAGGTTAGTAAAGCAAGAAAGGGCAAAAGAAATAGGAAAAAGAAAAAGAGGAAAAAAGGGTATGAGGAGGAGGGGAAATTCGATATAATGGTGGGTGTCGGAGTATAAAGAGTAGGGAAAACTGGAGGGTGGAGAGAGTGTTTATTGTGAGAAAGAATGGAAGAGAAAGAAGAAGAAGAAGAGATGAGAGAGAGAGAGAGAGAGAGAGAGAGAGAGAGAGAGAGAGAGAGAGAGAGAGAGAGAGAGAGAGAGAGAAGGATGAAGAGTTACAACTAAGGAAGAAGAGATGAGAGGGAGAGGGAGAGGGAGAGAGAGAGAGAGAGAGAGAGAGAGAGGAGGATGAAGAGTTACAAACTAAGCAGAGGCATTGGAGTTGGGAGATGGCCGCCGGAGTGGTTGTCGCCGGTGTGGAGGAGAAGAGAGAAAACCAAGAGAGAGAGAGAGAGAGGTTTTCGGGACAGAAATGGTGAAAAATTTGCAGAAAATTGAGGATTTTGCTGAAATTGAAGTAATTTAGGTCATCCCGACCCGTTTACCAGGTGAAAGACCCGAACCGCTCTCTTAATCCTATCCTACTGCGTCTGGTAGGTCGAGGCCTACCATCTGCATTAGGCTTCTATCTGCCAAAGAAGAAAAACATCATGAGCCTACTGCGTGCGGTAGGTTGGACCTACCGTCCATGATAGGTTTCTGTCCGTGGAAGCTTTATGTACCAAAAGCACATCCCGGATCACGATAATCCAAGTTCTTCTTGACCTTCCCTTTCTCGATACGTTGAATGGGCACCCACTTTGTCAAACCTGCTTTCAATTTGGGGACAAGAGTCTTCCCCCTTTTCTTTGATTTCTTCGTGCTATCGTCCTGTTTTGGGTGAGTTTCCTGCAAAGGCAAAGACACTTCTTGAGTTGTATGATTAATGTAACATAAAGTATCTTGACTTTAAGAAGGGAGAGTTGAATTTAAAGGGAATTTAAACACTATACGTTATCCCCTACCTTTAAGATTAGCTTCCCTTTCTCTATGTCTATTAAAGCCCTTGATTTATGTAAAATTGGGTATCCTAAGATAATAGGGAAGTCTATATCCTCGTCCATTTCAAGAATGTCAAAGTGTATGGGGAATACGAGGTCCTTAACCTTGATGAGGACATCTTCTATGACCCCCCCCTTAGGACATCTAATACTTTTATCTACCAAATTTATGGACATCCTAATGGGTCTTAGCTTTCTTAGGCCCAGTTTTTTACACATGGAATACGACATAATGTTTTACACTGCAGCCTAAATCTGCTAATCCCTTATCAACTTGAATATTACTAATCGCACAAGGGAAAGAAAAACTTCCTGGATCATCTAGCTTCTATGGTAGTTTATCTTTATTGATAAGGATAGCCGAATATTCTTCCGCCAGGACATGTATTGATGCATCGTTGAGTTTGCTCTTTTTTGTCAGCATCTCCTTCAAGCATATTGCATACTTGGGTACCTGCAAGAGTAAATCACAGAGAGGTATGTTTATTTTCAATTGTTTGAATATCTCTATGAATTTCCATATATCGTCCTGGCCACGATCATGAACAAGAGTAGCCGGATATGGTATTTTTAAGCTTGTACTCGGCAATCGCCGTATTCTCGTTCTTCTCTTCTTTACTTGGCTCTAATGCTTTAGAGTCAAGGGATTCAAATGATCTTTCTTCCTTCTCAACACTGCTATTCTCTTATGTGATCATCACTAATTCTTCTTTCGGAACTTCCTCATCAAATGTTACTGAGATAGAATTGACATGCTCCCTCAGGTTCACTTTGGTGTTGCTTAGGAGAGTTCCTGGAGTCTCTCTGATACTAATTTGATGAGCTACCTAATCTGTTTCTCCAGATTTCGAATTGAGGCTTTTGGTTTTGTTAGGAAGCCTCTATAGTGCTCATGCTGGTATCAGTAGCATTCATGAATTTCACTATGAGCTCTACCAAATTAGCTTTTGCTAGTGAATGATTCTGTGGAGCTGTATAAACAAAATCAATAGTTGCAAAAATAACGAACAATTCAAAACAAAAACAAAAACAAGAAAGAAAAAAATAAGAAAAATAAAAATGACTAAAACACAAGAAAAAAAGTTTTCTTTCAGTTTCCATTTCTCGGCAATGACACCAAAAACTTGATGTCTAAAATAGGACTACTCTAAAATTAACATATAACAGACAAGCGAACCTATGAATGTAGTACTAGAGAACCTCCCCGGTTGTCAAACTCAAGGAACGGTAAATGCTCAAATAGTCACCGTTTTAACTTATATTTAGTCTAACAAATTGGATTTTAAGAGGTTAATTAACAAATTAGAAAAACTATGAAAAAACGATTAAAAGGAAGTACAATTGAAGGTATGAGATTCTAGGAAAAGAGTTTGAATGAAGGACCGCCCTAACTTTTGTCAACTATCTCAATTAAAAACTCATAAAACGATGTTTGAAAACACATGTTGGGTTATCACACGAAAGTTGGGCAATCCCTATCTCTGGGTGAAAGCCGCTCTACTCATCTAACCTATAGAGGAGAATCTCTTCTCTCCCTAACCAATTATGAATACAATAAACTTAGGTGATCTAACTAACCTAAAAGTGAAAAGAACATCTCTATTCAATTGCCAACTCTTATTACCCAATTAGTTGCCCTAGATTGATCTTCCTTTTTCAATTTTAATAAATCTTGCAAAATAATTGATTTCACGAAAATCAATTATCAAGAAAATGCAATTGAATAACAACCAACACATAAACAAACATCAATTCAATAGAAAAAATATATCATCCAAAGCTAGGGTTCAACCCTCTATTCAAACAATATAAAATTAGCTAGAAAACATCCCAACAATATTCAATTCAATAGTAGAAATCATAATTAAGAAAGAAAAAGGAAGCTTAGGCTAAAAAAGGAGTTGAATCAATAGTTCTGAACGCCACCTGATCTCGTCTCTCAATTCGACTGATGAAACCCGAAATTGATCTGTAGAATCACTTCAATCTTTCTCCAATAACTTTAATTTAATGTTAATTGTATATAATCTACCTAATTGAAGAGGAATTGGGAGGGTTTCTCTTGCCGAAAATCGCCCCAATTCCCTCTTCTAAACCTAAAAACTGTTCTCCAAACTGTTATAAATACAATTAAAAATGCATTACTATGCTGCTGACGAGGCCTACCACGTCCGGTAGGTCGAGCCCTACCGTCCATGGTACTGTTCTGTTCCAAAAATTCTCGAGTCGTGGAGACTTACCGCGTAAGGTAAGTCTAGTTTACCGTCCGTGATAGGTTTCCGTTGGCAAAGATTCTTGAGCTCATGGGCCGACAGTGTGTGGTAGGTTGGCATACCGTCAGCGGTAGGTCTCCTTCCTTGGTGCCCGTGGGTTCGTTTTCTCTGTTTTTGCTTTTATTCTTCGGTTTCTTCATTGTGAAGCACCTAAGATAAGAATAGAGGTTAATGGTGTAAATAATACATTTTACTTATTAAAAACATCGTAAAATAACAAAAAGAACATATGTAAATGTAGTACAATACGGCACATACTAGGCGCCCATGCCTATAGTAGCTGTGGCTTGTTATCTGGAAGCTAACACTACAAAAAATAGTGATGTTTGCTGAGGTTCTTTTGTAGGGGTTTTTGAAACCTACGCAGATTTCGTTATTTAGCTGCAGTTTATGTGACCTATGCAAATAAAATATCACAACTTTTAAAATAAGAAACTAAAGTTATAATATAGACTGTAGAAAACTTCCTAAAACCTAGCTCTCATTGCCACTTCTTCAGTTCTTCTCCTATCTTTTGTTGATGCAACTAACTTGCAGTTCAGCAATCCCAACCTTAGGTCACACTCATGGCTTGCCACTCCACTAGTAGCATAGGGTATCTTGCTCGCTGGAAGTGGCCAGGCAACTCGAGCAAGCTGTAATAAGAAATATTCTAGCAAGCATGTACCGCCAACACTATGTCTCGGTCTCCTCCTCCCTCTCTGGCTCCTCCTGGCACTCACCAATTAGGTAACATCTTGAATTTAGAAAAAAATGATTGCAACAATGTCCAAACTCCTGGAGAAGAGGAACGAGCAAAAAGTAGACCTTATTTCTCGATATTTCGTGGCATTGCAAGGGTTAGAGATTCTTCTTTTTTAGAGATTCTTCTTTTTTTTGCCTTCTCAATCTCTCAAACAATTTGCATTCACCATTCGAATTTGCAGAGATAATGAAGGAGAAGAATATCAATCGAGATGGTGACTGTCGAATGCTTGTTTAGGAACATTTTGACTATTTTGTCATCTTTGTGGCAGAACTAAAAATCCATTTATTTTACTTGTTCTTCTATATAAGAGGAGTGAGTTGTTTCAAGGGAATTTATAAGAATGAAATGTTGTATGATTTAAAAATACATTAGTGGGTCATGAAGGTTTGTAATTCAGTTGGAAATATAACTTATTGCGCATGGAAGTGACTAGTGACATGTAAAGACTGAAATTTGGAGATTCGATAATAGATGTGTAAGTCATAGATTTGCGTTGTATCTTACATCTGATGCTAATCCTAGTTATTTTCATGACTATATTGTGGTAATATTCTTTAAATTATATTATAGGACTATATGAGTAATTGAACATTTTTGTTTTTAAGGTAACAAGCTTTATGGTATGATCAAAATCGCTTGGATTCCTGATTATTCTCCCATAACATTAGTTCAACAGTGTCTGCCTTGCTAAAATGCATTAGACATAATGTTAAGTAACTTATTTTATTTAGTTTGCCTTGTCTGGCTAGTGCTTATATTTTTCTGTCTATTTTCTAATTTTGATTCCTACCGTGCAGTATGCTTCACACTACATAGTTTGCACCTTTTGATCCTCTTCTCATTGTTTCTATTAAGGTAAAAAATAAGTCTCTCTTTGAAGTATAAAAAATTCTTAATCATTTTACCAAATGTCAGAGGTTTTCTTATCATGCTTAATCAATTTTTGTTCTTCGTTACTATGCATTTTTAAAGCTTCTCAAAGGAACTCATTTGAAAAGATCAAGAGAGACATAGATAAGAAAGATAGTTTACACTGTAGATTACTGTTATAATTCGGCATCGTTCTTACTATCATACCATGCTTTTTTTGCCTTTTTAGTTTTGCCCGGTAATGTTTACACTTAAAATTGAAAAAAAATTCTAGAATACTAAAAAGTACAGTGAGATTGTTAATACTATATTATAGCCAGTAAAAAGTAATAAAAGTTAGGTAAAGTGACTTTAAGGATTTTTTTTTACTGATTGATAAGCCTAAATTGAAAACCTGATCACTTATTGGTTTATTTTAACATGTTTAATTTATACCTCATTGTTGTCGGTGGTAAGGTTTCTAATGAAGACATTTTCACAGCTGGGTCTGGGAAACAGTTAACGGGAACATTTGCTTACATGTGAAGAATTGAACATTTGATGAAGTGTCACTACAATACAAAATGGTATATTCCTTCTAGCAGTATTTGCTAAGAAAACAAAATATAGATTCTAAAAATTACTTGTGCTATGTCATTACAAATTATTAGGAAGTTGTAGTGATCATTTGAATATTTTTAAGATTACTTATGTAATCATATAAATAATTTATATGTTGATGTCATATTTAGGTATCTCTTTTTGTGCATTAAAAAATGGATAAATCTTGGATTGCCATGTCGAGAAATACAATTCTTTATAATTTCGCTTAATAAATGTATTAAATTTGTGAATTTTCTTATCATTGTGTACGAATTCTGTGGTTTTTTTTAAAAAAAGAAATGGTGGGGTTTCAGATACTTGCAAATAGTAATTTTAAAAATGTATTAATATTAGTAGAGGTTAAAAACCGCCTCCAAATAATTTTTTAAAGAAAAAAACTTTTAGCGGGGGTTTGAAACTGCCGTAAATATTTATTTTTAATAGAGAAATTATTGTTACAAAGAGCTTCCGAGAACGTAGATTTCATAGGATGGAATCCTAGTATAGGAACCCCTCTATTCATTCCTCACGGCTCCCCATGCGTATTACCAAAAAAAGAGCATGGGGGTACCTGAGAGAATGCCAAGGGCAGGGGTGGAGCCGGCTGCTATTTCCTATCAGCAAGGAAATAGAGTAAGGCCGGTACTGGGCCAAAAAATGCGCACAAAAAAATTTTTTTGACAAAAGAATTAAGAGCGCCATTTCTCCCCTTGCCCTTGAAGAACTTTCCCCGTTTTTCAGCGACTTTCCCCTGAAAAATTTCCTTTTCCCAAAGTTCTTAATTTCCAACTAAAGCGTTGCTGAGGTATAAAAGGGAAAATTTTTAAGGGAAAGTTCTTCAAGGGCAAGGGAGGAAATGACTCTCTTAACCATTTTTTGACCCACTACCAGCCTTACTCTATTTCCTTGCTGATAGGAAATAGCGGCCAGCTCCACCCCCAACCCAGAAGGGCATTCTCTCAGGTACCCCCACACTCTTTTTTTGGTAATACGTGTGGGGGCTGTGAGGAATGAATAGAGGGCTTCTTACACTAGGATTCCATAAAGAATTTTAGGAAAAGGAAAATTTTCAGGGAAAAGTCGCTAAAAAGCGGGGAAAATTCTTCAAGGGCAAGGGGGAAATGACGCTCTTAATTCTTTTGTCAAAAAATTTCTTTTTGTGAGCGTTTTTTGGCCCGGTACCGACCTTACTCTATTTCCTTGTTGATAGAAAACAGCAGCCGGCTCCACCTCTGCCCCAAAAGGGTATTCTATTAGTTACCCCCACGCTCCTTTTTTGGTAATACGCGTGGGGGCCGTGAGGAATGAAAAGAAGGCTTCCTATTTTGACACTGCCACAAAATAGGGAAAAAACTGTCATTAAATTATGCGTGGTGATTATCAGAAAACTGCTGCAATTGTTTAGTGGCATCACTTCTAAGTAAACCGTCGCTAAACCATTTTGCAAGGGTTCAAAATCGCCGCGAAATGCAAAAAAAACCCACATTTTTTTTAGTGTACTGCTGCTGCAACCTCTTTAGCCACCAAGTGACCTTCTTCTCGCCAATCTTGTTGTGAAGAATCACATTTGATGGAGCAACAATGTCTACAACAATTTTTAAGGCTGACTGCTTGGTGCCTAACGGACTTTCTACAATTACTAAAAGCATGTTTCACTTTTAAACAATTTAAATAGTAAGAAGGAAGATCCTTATAGATCATGCTGCCAAGAACCCTTGTTTATTCTCGTTCCAGCCCAAATTCTGCTAGGAAGAGGCTTCAACAAATCCCATTCTAGACATATTCTAGCCATACTTGGCTCACTTAGATTGGTCGTCGGGTCATTTAATATAAGGGGCTTACCAATGAGAGTAGTAATAGAGAATAAAGCCCCCTTGTTGAAGAGATGAATAGGTAAACCTTCTAAACTAATCTAAGCCAGAATGATAGACAACTGAAAATTTGTAGACCATTTAAAGACACGCATGGGAAAACTTGTAAAGCTCCAGAAACTTTTAATCCATAGACACATATAATCATCCTTAAGACTGAAACAAATCAGGACATGTCTTGGGTCTAGCCACCCCACGTTGAATGATCCTTTCAACTAAATCTTATGACACTCCTTTCTAAGAATCTATATTGAAGAATTTTCATAGGAGAATTTCCCAATGAAGCATAAACTGAAAGGAGATTCAAGGGAGGCAATTTCATTTGCGTCGATTGTGTTAAAGGAATAAACATGTCTGTTACAGAACTTCCTACTCTAGCCATTGCAACGCGAAGCATCTCTCCCAAGGGTGGCAATCAAGGACGGAACCAGTAGGGGGCTCGGGTGGGCTCGAGTCGCCCCAAGAAATTTTGAAAACTTTAGGATTTTTAGGTATTTTACCTTCAAGCTCCCCCAGATTTTTTTTCAATACAGCCCTAAAACTTAGGAGCCGACTTAAAGTGACTTTCAGGAAAAAAAAAAAAACTGAAAGACTCAGAAAACAGAAACATAAACAAAAAAAAAAAATAACTCTCTGCTCTCTCTCTCTCTCTCCGATTTCACACTCTCTCGACTCTCGGACTCGACCTGACCCACTGTCTTCCTTCCTTCTCCCTCCCTCTCGACTCAACTCGGTGCCATGGTGACGGTCAGATAACAGGCGACAGATGACACGCGACGGGCGACGCAACGAGACAGATAGCAGCACTGTAGCAGCTGCTGCGGACCGCAGTCGGCTCCTTCCTTCTTCCAATTGTTCTTCAAATTTTAAAGAAGAACAAGGTAAGTTTTCTAATTAGATTTATATATTAATCTATCTAGAAACATTTTTTATTTTTGATTTTGGTAATTAGAGTTTTTACTACTAAAATTTTGATTTTGGTAGTCAAAAAGTTTCTAGGGTTTTTTGGTAAAACTATGATTATTATGTAATTTATGTTTTAATTAATTATTATGTCATAAGTGAAATATCTTGAATTGTGAATTTAAAATATTTAAATATTATACAAGTTTTTACTGTGGAGAAATATTTTAAAAAGTTGAAGAAGGGTCCTAAAGCGGTTGAAGAAACATCATCTAATAAAGGAAATGTGAAATTATTGGTGATCCAAGATTGCATAAACCAATTGAGTATTGAAAGTGAAGACATCTTGCAGCGGTTTCAGAATATGCAAACTCGAAGAATAAAATTGCTATCTTAATCATTTCCATGTAAAACTTTATTTTAGATCATTTTTCAGTAATGATTTTTTTTATTGTAAAAGTATTTGTATGAATGCTACTTATTTTTATATTAATGTTCTAATTGTTTTAAATCAATTGCAGCTCATATTCGATTTTGTCTTCTGATCCTGCTCATCAGTTATCTCAAGATTCTGATCAAGATTCTCAACTTTGATAGAGGTATTTATCCCGTGAGTGATGGGTAATCATTCCTTGTGAGTGATGGGTGACCACTCCTTATTGGTAATGGGCGATTACCTATTTTTTGATATTTTATTTGTAAATTTAGAATTGTAATGCTTATTCTGTGAGTGATGGGTAATCATTCCTCGTAAGTGATGGGCGATCACTCCTCATTGGTAATGAGCTATTACCTTTTTTTTTTGCTATTTTATTTGTAAATTTGGAATTGTTTGAATAGTTTTGTACTTGGAATGCATCTATTTTATAGACGAAATTCTAGCAAAATTTTTATTGTTCTTCACCCCCCCTCCCCCCGACCTTTTCGTCCTGGTTCCACCACTGGTGGCAGTGGCCATGACAGCAGCAAGAAAGGGCATCCCAACTCAACCAGAACACCCAATCTCTATAAGTAAGCTAAGAAAACCAACAAGGAAAAACATAGCAACAACAATAAAGGGAATCACAGCTCATAAACTAACGAACACCAAAAGCACCAAGAAGAGGGTCACAACCCAAAGTTGTAAACACAAAATAAGCCTAGCAAAATAAATGGGATACAAAACAACAGCAACAACCTTTAATACAGTGAACAAGATAGAATAAACGCAGCAACAACACCAGGTAAACAATGAATATACGTAGCAATATAGAAGATAAATAAAAGAAAGGAAAGACCTGGAACAAGAGTCTATTCAAAACCACCAGAGATGCATGACAGCCCCAACAAGCAGAAATTCACCGACCAGATGACAAACCCAAATCCAAATTGAAAATAGTAAAACGAAGGTCTGAATTGCTCCGAAAAGCGGAAAAGGAGCGAAGAGGTAATTTGAACCTTTAAACAACAACTGAAACTTTCAATTTCAAATGCAAACCATCCAGTGGATAATTTAGTATTTAAACAATTGAAGTGTTTGTCTGAAAATAATGAAATACAAATACTGCATTCATTCATCCTCCATGCACTGGCCGATAGAGTGACGCGCGCGATGGTCGGTGATAAGCAGCAATGGAATAGTTTGCATGAAGGAGGCTCTCCCGAGGGCTATGTTATTTCATGAAGCTACCTTCATATAAGGGAAATTGTTCTTATATATACATAAACAATACAACTTCTTATCTATTGTTACTAAAAATATCTTCACCTTATAAAAATGCTCCAATGTGAACTTATTTTGTTGACCTCAACCTCGATTTCTACGAGCTGTATAAGGAGCACCAAAATCAAGAATATCAATGTGATGTTGCTGACAAAAGGATTTTTCTTTATTAGTTATAAAATCCCACGCATCCTCTCTAAGTTTTTGAATAATTGCCTTTATACTTGCAACTAACTGTATAGCTTTAACAATGTCTTGAGATTGTTGTTGTAAAGCTTGGTCCAATACGTTTGTGATCCCCAACAACTATTTCATCATGTGTAAGATGAATATAAATTCAAATAAAGTCATCATATTTTAAGCACCATATCATCTCTACGTATATGATAATTATTTCCATGTTCAACCATGTGTAATAAAACTGAACCATTGGTTTAAACTTTTATATAAAGCTACAAATTGACAAAAAAAAAGAGATCTCTAATAAGTATCTCCAGGTTATTTTAAGGTACAACTTTTGTAGGCCAATTGGGCCAGTGTTCACACATTTTCTTTCTCAGACCATGTTCTTTAATCCTTGTGATGAGTTGGACTGAGCCTTACAACCCAAATAGGATAAGTGTATGTCTAATTCAAGATGTTGGGCGGGCCGGGCTGGTAAATAACCCAATCACCTTAAGTCTTTCCCAGGTGACTTGACTGTTGCTTCTTTGAAGAAGTCTTCCAAGTATCAAGATGTTCTGTTGTTGAACGATCCTTCAGATGACTGTTCTGTTATTTGAATGAGTCTACCTTAGAAACTCTATAAATACTCTTATCCTTATCTTGTTGCTAACAGATGAGACGTGACTATTCATTCTGTGTGAATTCTTCTTCTTTTCTCTTCTTTTTCTATGCAGATTCTTGTTTCTGTTTGTTCTCTTTGAATTCTTCTGTTAACGCCATCATTAGTCACCATTATTGGTTGACCACGTGCTTGGCTAGTTTGTGAAGGAGAGAACCAAAAGTGAGAGATTAGATTGTTGTTTGAGGCTATTCCATTGCTAAGAGTTTGATCGAGATTCTGACATATAGAGAAAAACCGGTCGTTCAGTTTTTCTCTTTCTCATTTATTTTGATCGTTTGAATATCTCTGTTCCCTTCTTTCATAGAAATCGGTCGTCCGTTTTCTTCTGTGTTGGCGTCCGTTTTTCATAATCGGACTTCCAGTTTTGGTTTCGGTTGATCTGGTTTTGTCTTGTGGCAAAAATTGGACGTTCGATTTTTGCCAGGCTCATCCTATTTTGTTTAACTATTTTGCAGGTATTTAAAGAAGAAACGAAAGTCTGTTTTCAGACTTTTCATCCAATTTTAAAGAGATTTGATTAAGAGTTGTTATCCGGTTCCATCATCCGGTTTTTTTAATAGATTAGTAATTTCTTGATCTTCTGTTCTTTTGCTGTTGTAATAGTTTTCTGTAGAGGTTTTACATTAATGTAAAAGGGTTGATCACAAGAGCAACGATCCTTAACAGTGGTATCAGAGCTTAGGCTCTTCCCAACAAGTGGTATCAGAGCCAGAGAGAAATTCAATTTTTCCGATGTCTGGTGTCTGTTACATTCAACCAGCGACGCATACGTCATCCGAAACCTCCTAGGTTGCTTTCCAGACTCACGAGAACTGTTGAGTTTTATGAATCTGGCACAGGTCACTATTACTGTTCTTGCTTTCCTTTCATTTAACGTTTATTGTCCTGATATATACATATTCTGCTGCTTGTATCTCTGATTATGTACCTAAATTTTTTGATTTATGTTTTTCTCTGAAAAACCAAAACCCAAGCCTGACTTAAGTCCTATGGAGACTTCAAGTATCTGTGTCTTGGCATTTTTCTTATTTGATTGCGAAAATTTTTTTATTGTCCTTGATCGTTGAGATTGTTCTATTGTCTGTTTCAGAACTGTTGCTAGCCTGTGATTATCTATACTATTCCTCCGTTGATCATCTGTTTTGTGGCTATTGCTCAGCCTTTATGATCTGATTTATCTATTGTGAGTTTATTATCTGTTTATTACTTGTTTTGCTAGATGTATTGTTTTTCCGGGCTGTGTTTGTGACAACTTTTTCTTAAATCTTTTATTTTTCGCACATTACTCTTATTTGCCACTGTTTAACATGTCTGTTCCAAAACTTGAAACATACAAGTTCGATGGCAAATCTGATTTTGTAATGTGGCGCAGAAAAATGAAAGCTGTTTTAGTCCAAAACAAGATTGCACCGACTATTTCCACTCCTGACAACTATCCAGAATCTTGGAAGCGAGAAATACTAGCTGAAAAACTTGGTGATGCACATAGCTATCTCACCTTGCATTTGAAAGATAATGTTTTAAGAGAAATAAATGAAATAGACAATGCTTATGACATCTGGACAAAACTTGAAAAACTTTACTTGGGAAAGTCTTTATCAAACAAGATTTTATTTAAAGGAACAACTCTTTGACTTCAAAATGTGCGGGGCAAAATCCCTTTGTGATAAAATCATGTTGTGGCATCGTTGGATTTGCCATATTAGTGAAAAATGTTTACATTACTTACACACACAAAATCTTTTAAACGGTGATGAAATCACTTCTTTAGATTTTTGTGATCATTGTGTTCTTGGCAAACAACATAAACTCAGTTTTTCTGCTGGCACACACAAATCCACTGTTGTTCTTGATTATGTGCACTGTGATCTGTGGGGTCCTGAAAAGGTACCCGCTTTTGGTGGCAATGTTTATTTCCTTTCTACTGTTGATGATTTTTCTCGGCAGGTTTCGGTGTTTCTTTTGAAAACCGAAGATCAAACTTTTCAAAAGTTTAGTGAATGGAAACGTTTTGCCGAAAATCGAACCGAAAATAAACTAAAGGTTTTAAGAATAGATAACGGTTTGGAATTTTGTAACAAAAAGTTTCATGATTTGTGTGCTTTGCATGGCATTGTTCTTCATAGAACTGTTAGACATAACCCACAACAAAACGGGGTAGCTGAGAGGATGAACCGAACCATTATAGATAAAGTTATGTGTGTTTTGGTATCATCTGGATTCCTAAACCATTTTGAGGAGAGGCTGTTAGTACAGCAGTTTACCTTATAAATAGGTCTCTTTCCACAGCCATAAACTCTAAGACTCCCATAGAATTGTGGTCAGGCCAACTACCAAACCTTTCCAACCTTAGAGTGTTTAGGTGTGCTGCTTTTGCACATCAAAGGGAAGGAAAGTTAGACCCTAGGTCTAAGAAGAGAGTGTTTATAGGCTATCCTAGTGGGGTGAAGGGTTACAGAGTGTGGCTTAGAGGTGAACCAGGTGTACGGGTAGTCGTGAGTATAGAGGTAGTCTTTAACGGGCTAGACATGCCCTGTCTTAGAACTGAAACCAAACCCAAGATTTCTTGTGGTAAACCCATAGTTGAGTACATTCCTGTGGAGGTGGAGGTCACCTCCAAACCTTCTCATGAGCACACACTAGAACACGAGGTAGAACTTGAAACCAATGAGGAGTCTAGTGTTCCTGAACCCGATGAGCTAATTTTAGATAATTCTGATGATGATGAGAATCATCCAGAAGCACAACCACAAGCCCTTAGAGATTACTAACTATCGAGGGATAGGGGTAGAAGAGAGATAAGGAAACCTCCTAGGTATGGTTATTCATACATTATTTCTTATACTTTTACTGCTACATCTTTTGTTGAAGAGAATGAACTTGTTTGTTTTTCCGATGCATTAAAGAGTCCTAATCACTCTTTGTGGATGCATGCTATGGATGAAGAAATATCTACTTTATATAAGAACAAAACTTGGGTGCTTGTGCCTAAACAACCTAAACAATAATTGATTGATTTTAAATGGATTTTCAAAGTTAAAGAACTTGAATCTATTAATGAACCTCCAAGGCTCAAGGCTAAATTTATTGCAAAAGGTTTTTCTCAAGTTGAAGGTATTGACTTCAATGAGATCTTTCCTCATGTTGTTAAGTATAAAACTATCAGAATTATCTTTGTTGTTGCTACCTTCTTTGATCTTGAGGTTGAACAGTTGGATGTTAAAATTGCCTTTTTGCATGGTGAAGTTGATGAAACCATTTACATGCGCCAACCACCTGGTTTTGAGATGAAAGGTAAGAAGCATATGGCTTGTCTGTTGAAGAAGTCCTTGTATGGGCTTAAACAATCATCTAGACAGTCGTATAAAAGGTTTGACTATTTTATGCTTAAAACTGGTTTTGTTAAAAGTAATTATGATAGTTGCTTATATTTTTCTGGTGATACTGTTCATAATGCCATCTATTTGCTTCTTTATGTTGATGATATGCTTATTGCCTGTAAGCATATAGATAGGATTTTGCATTTGAAATCTTTGTTGAAATCAGAGTTTGAGATGAAGGATTTTGGATTTGCCTCTAGAATTTTAGACATGAACATTGATAGGGTTAGAGCTGACCGTTCTTTGTTTATATCCCAGAAGTCCTTCTTGCAGAAAATTGTTTCAAAATTTTCTATGAATTTGTGTAAGTGTGTTTGTACCCCTCTTGCAAGCCATTTTCAGCTTTCTTCTGAAACCTATCCCAAAACTGAAAATGATAAGAAAGATATGGCCAACATCCCTTATAGAATGGCTATAGGATCTGTCATGTATTCCATGATTTCCACCCGTCCTGATATTGCTTATTCCATAAGCCTTTTAAGACGTTTTATGTCTAATCTCGGTAAGGATCATTGGGCCACTCTTAAGTGGCTATTGAGGTACATTAATAGGGCGCTTAATAGAGATTTGCATTATCATAATTGGTTTGAACATTTTGAGTTGATTGGTTATGTTGACTCTGATTTTGTAGGTGATAGAAGGGGTAGTAAGTCTGCCACTTCTTATTTCTTACCCTTGCAGGTAATTGTGTTTCTTGGAAATCACAGCTGCACCTTGTAGTCGCCTTTTAATACGGAGGCTGAATATATTGCTGCCATGGAGGCAATTAAAGAAGCCATCTGGCTTCAGGGGCTTTTATCTGAACTGCATCTTTTACATTCTGAAGCTATCATATTTAATGATAGTCAGAGTTGTCTGCATTTGTGTAAAAATCTTGTTTATTATGAAAGGACTAAATATATAGATGTTAAGTATCATTTCATTCGTGAAAAGGTTTGAAATAGTATTGTTCATATAGCAAAAGTTAGTACTAAAGATAATCTAGCTGATTTTAGTACTAAAATGGTGACAACTGACAAGTTTGTTTTGTGTAGAGACCTTCTACATATTAATATAGGTTGATTGCTTCAGCTGAAAATGTATTCAAGGTGGAGCTTGTAGGCCAATTGGGCCAGTGTTCACACATTTTCTCTTCTAAGCCCATGTTCTTTAATCTCTATGATGAGTTGGACTGAGTCTCACAACCCAAATAGAATAAGTGTATGTCTAATTCAAGATGCCGGGCGAACCGATCTGGTAAACAGTCCAATCTCCTTGAGTCTTCCCAGGTGACTTGACTGTTGCTTCTTTAAAGAAATCTTCCAGGTATCATGATGTTCTATTGTTGAACGATCCTTCTAGATGACAGTTTTGTTGTTTGAATGAGTCTACCTTAGAAACTCTATATATACTCTTATCCTTGTCTTGTTGCTATCAGATGAGATGTGACTGTTTATTCTGTGTGATGCCTTCTTCTTTTCTCTTCTTCTTCTCTGCAGATTCTTGTTTCTATTTGTTCTCTGTAAATTCTTCTATCACTGCCGCCGTTAGTTACAATTGTTAGTTGACCACGTGCTTGGGTAGTTTGTGAAGGAGGACCGAAAGTGAGAGATTAGGTTATTGTTTGAGGCTCATCCATTGCTGAGGGTTTGATTGAGATTCTGACATACAGAGAAAAATCTGTCGTCTGGTTTTTCCCTTTTTTCATCCATTTTGATCAACCAAATATCTCTGTTCCCTTCTTTCATAGAAATCTGTCATCCGTTTTGTTCTGTGTTAGCGTCCGTTTTTCATAACTGGACATCCAGTTTTGTCTTGTGGCAAAAATCGGACGTCCGATTTTTGCCAGGTTCATCCTGTTTTGTTTATCTGTTTTGCAGGTATTTAAAGAAGAAACGGAAGCCTGTTTTTCAAACTTCTCATCCAATTTTGAAGAGCTTTGATTAAGAGTTGTTATCCTATTCCATCATCCGGTTTTTTTAATAGATTAGTAATTTCTTGATCTTCCGCTCTTTTGCTGTTGTAATAGTGTTCTGTAGAGGTTTTATGTTAATGTAACAGGGTTGATCACCAGAGCAATGATTCTTAACAGTGGTATTAGAGCTTAGGCTCTTCCCAACAAGTGGTATCAAAGCTTAGGCTCTTCCCAACAATTTTAATTTCCTTCTGCACTAGTTTCTTGGAGTTCAACCACCCTATAAAGTCTCAATTCATCAAGTCTTTTTGGGGAACTACAAATTTTGTTAATTATAAAACATAAATTTGAAAAGAATTGATGGACTAGAAAAAATTTTCTGGAGGTAGTAACTAGTGCTAATTGTAACCTATAAACAAATAAATCATTTTAAGCTGATCATATATAAAAGATACACAAGTAACACAATGATATAATAAGCTAAATAAATTTAAAACTTCAACTAACTGAACCTTTTTACCTATGAGCGAACCATGAACATAATATGCATATGGACAAGCCTTATGAAATAATGCTTGCAGTCCATTCCATTCTTTACACATATTACTAGCACCATCATATCCTTGATCTTGAATTCTCTGAATATCTAAACAATATAGAGAAAAGACCTTACCTACTTCTTGTTTCAAAGTTACTGCTCTACTATCTTTAACATGGACTAAGTATACCCAATGAGTATCTCCAGGCTGTTTTAATGTACAACTTTGATTTTCTTCTACACCAGTTTCTTGGAGTTCAACCACCCTATAAAGTCTCAATTTATCAAGCCTTTTTGGGGAACTACAAATCGTGTTAATTAAAACATAAATTTGAAAATACTTAATGGACTAGAAAAACTTCTTTGGAGGTAGCAACTAGTGCTAATTGGAACCTATAAAAAAAATCATTTTAAATTGATCATATATAAAAGCTACACAAGTAACACAGCGATGTAATAAGCTAAATAAATTTAGAATTCAACTAACTAAACTTTTTTACTTGTGTGCGGACCATGAACACAATATACATATGGACAATCCTTATGAAATAATGCTTCCAGTTCATTCCATTCTCCACACTATTGCTAGCACTATTATATCCTTGACCTCGAATCCTCTGGATATCTAAACAATATAGAGAAAAGACCTTACATATATCTTGTTTCAAAGTTGCTGCTCTGGCATCTTTAACATGGACTAAGTCCAAAAATCATTCCTGTATAAATCCATCCGTGTCAACAAATCTTAAAACAATGGCCATTTGAACCAAATGACTTATCACGACCTCTAAATGCACAAATTTGAAAAGTCACCCACCTAATAGCATCAATAGATGTTCTAAGACGCAACTTGTTTTTCATTATTTGACCTGTTGTTTGAACATTTATAACATTTTCGATATGCTGAGATTGATTCAATATATTTTCACAACATCTCATTGCAATATTCTATGGTGAACAAGGATCTTTACCAATATGAGAAAGAAAAGCACACTTCTTCCCATTATTAACCTTCTTCCACATCCTAAAACCTTTAATGGTAATAATATATGATCCAAAACGACTACTTGGTTTATTCCCAAAAAAATAACAAGCAAAACAAATTGCTGCATCCTTGCCTTCAGACTATTCTAGACAAAAGGAAAAAGTCTATACCATGTTGCTGAAAATCTACGAGGATGTCTTTCTTTAGAAAAAGGGTAATTTTCAAGATGAATTTGGCACGGTCCCATTTTCAAATAATCTCTTCTTATTTCTTCCCTTTGGTTGATAAGGTATTCCCAAATTTGAGGACGTAATCCCGAGTCTTGGTGTAAAGCATTGATATCAACTTCTATTGATCTTGTCTTTCATATTTTAGAAGGATGCATAGACTCATCAATTATGGTACTTTCTGATTCTAATTCCCCCTCATCTCTGTTTGGTTCAGAATGTATAGTATTATCAAGCTTATCAGTAGTGACATTTCTATTAAAATATCTATCAAGAGTTCTAGTTTTAAATTTACCATTGCAAAGAAATTTAATTGAAAACAAATCAATAAAAATAATAATATTATGTATCTATCTTAAGTCACTTAAATGAAGTATTTTTAGTCTTCTTAACTCATATCAATTAGTAAAATAATTAAAAAAATTAACTCATTTAAGCATATATTTTTCTAATAAATAAACCATTAAAATTATCACAAAAAAATCAAATTAACTTATTAATTATTCTTTAAGCAAAACTAATACTATAATATACAACAGCACCACTGCAAGGAATTTATTGATAAAAAATTTGTAAAAACTCAAAGATGAATAGCAGCATTGCATAGCATAAAGCATATAATTAACTATTGGTTTATAATAACTGAAAAAAGAAAGAAAGATGCAAACCTGGATGGCTGGATTGGGATGAAATTGCATTACAACAACTTTTGAGTTCCAGGAAAAGACAAATTGATCCCCAATTCATCACCCCAGTTGCAATTTGCGACCTTTGTATTTCTCCTTTGACCTTTGTTTTTTGTTTTTTTTTTCGGGAATTAAGAAACAAGAAGTAGGTTGCCATAGCTTTAGGTTACTTTTTCTTTAGGAATAGTATAGTATTGAGTATGTAGAATTCCCTTTTGAGTTTTGATTTTTTGGTTAAAAAAAAAAAAATTCTATATAGAGCATACAGATTAATAGGTAGGTTTCCTAATTTTTGGGATAAAATTGGTAATGGAAGGTTAAAGATTAATGGTTATTGCTGTTATTTAGGAGTCTTTGAAGTGTTTTATTTAGAACTTAAACAAAAAATGTTCCCCCTTTTGTACGGGCAGAAAATTTTGGGGGCTAAGCTTCTTAATTTTTTTTTTTTTTATAACAAACTTATATTTAAGTAGTAATTCTTTTTATTCTATATATATATATATATATCTGTATGTGTGTATATATATATGTGTATGTGTATATATATATAAATTTTTAAGAGGAAATCGATGAAAAGAGGAGATAGTTCTTCAGGGCGGCGAGGGGAGAAATTGCGCTCTTAATTTTTGTGTGCGCATTTTTTTTTGGGTACCGGCCTTACTCGATTTCCTTTCTGATAGGAAATCGCGGCCGGCTCCAACCCCGCTTCGCTGCGCTTTGCCCAAGAAGGGCATTCTATGTATATATGTATATGTATATATACATACATATATATGGGATTTGTCTAACGTATGTTCTTATGACACACATTAATATAGATAAATCATTCCTTATATGAATAAAACATATTATATATAATACTTAAATAATATAAAATCTAAAACCCTAATAGAAATTGTTAAACCCTGAGAAAATTTATATGTTAAATTGAAAAGTACATCAATGTTAATATATGCCCGAAGGGCACTCGATAGATAAACCCATATATATATACACACATACAAGAAAAAAAATAAGGAAAGAATGGTAAAGAGATACATGAGAAATACATAAGATTTTCTCTGGCACTGTTTGGTTTTAAGATTTTAGTGTGGAAAAGAAAACACTTCTCTATAGAAAAGTGTTTCACAAGATTGGTAATTTAGGAAAATACTATGGAGAACAAACTAAGGAAAACTCTAAGAAAAGTTTCAAGTGAAGTTGAGGAATAATGCTTTCCTCACTAAAAGGTGAGGAAAAAGAAAAGTTGAAGGAGAATGCATTATAAACTATTATTCAAAGAACATTTTTTAAAAGTGAAAAATTAAGATTTCTATATCGCTTAATTTTATTTTCTAGTTTCTTTATATGAGTGTAAGGCTCACACTTATCACCCTTATTTCTCTTCCCTAATAAAATTCTCTTCATTATTTCTTTTTTTTTTCTTGCTTTCTCTTGTTTTTCTATTTCACTTTCTCTCTCTAACTTATAATTTTATGTAACTTCTCTATAAAAACTCTAACTTAAACGAATGATTTTAAATTAGCTTGAGATTTAAAACATTTTTAAAAATTCAAAATTTTAAAAAAAATTTACACAAATAAGTGCATCACTCGGTTACTGCACATGTAGTAGTGGGCCAGATGAGTTGCTCGATACTGCATGCGTGGTAATGGTCTGGTGCACTTGATATATTTTTTAAACAATAATAAATTAAGATAACTTGTGAACAACTTCGTAATGTATTACAGTGACAAACTTCAAATATAATTATGTTTACATCACTTCAGAATTATATATATATATTCTTTGTATATTACGGACTTAGGAGTTAGTAATAATATAAATTCTTTACTTGTTTGGCCTTGATTTTACCCTTACTCTAGAAACGGCCTCATTGCGACCTAATGCCTTCTTAAAACTAACCGCTTATTTGATGGGCCATCTTTTTTTAAAAACAAAGTTGCACATGATCAGGTAAATCTGTTACCAGTATGTGCCAAGTGAGTTGTCCAATACTGATGCATAATAATATATAGAATGGCTCACCCGATTATATGCGAAAAACGTTGTTTCAAATGTTTTGTTCTTTTTTAATATTTTTAATATCAAAATTAATATTTATATAGTGACAATAATACCTTCGTTTTTTTTTTATCATTTTCCTTTTCCATTTCCATCCCAAAATCCATAAACCAAAGAAGAGAAATTCTATGTCCTTAGTATTTTTTTTAGTTAACCAAACAGTGTATAAATCTTAGCTTTCTAAAAATTTCATTTTCCTTTTCACTTTTTTCCTTTTCCGCACCAAAATCCTTGAAATTTTATATACATCAACACATTAGCCATATATATGGGCAAAGGTAGGTGAACAAAGGAAGAGATAGGGACATGGGGTAGAATTCTATCCCTTAACAAAGATAAGATCAACTTAATTAATGAGGATGACTAAGTCATCTATCCTTTAAAGAGATAAGGTGAAATTATCTTATACTTGAGTTATCTCCTTTTTAGATAATAGACATCCACTAATATATAATGATTTCATAATACTCCCCTTAGATGTCTATTACATAAATGATGATTTATTCTTTTTTTTCCTTCACTACAAGTTTTTTCCCACTGGGTTTTTCTCTAATAAGGTTTTTAACGAGGTACGTTCTTTATGTTTTTCTCCCCCTATTTTGAACATCTTTGAAGCGTCGTATTCAAATTTAATTTCTCAAATATAGCAGATGGTTGTGTCTCAGTAAATAGATGTCCTAGATCATCATAGTTGATCGAAATCGTTGCACATCAATTTTCACCATATTTTTTTAAGAAGAAAACATAGTGAAATTTACTTTGTCCTATCTCCAATAATATATATCCTTGAACTTCAATTTTAGAATGATTTGTATCTTGGATTTGTTCAATAATCTTGGATACTTCAATCACCAATTTTGATCAGACACGTTCATAATTAGACAACCACCTAAAATATTGCTACTTCAACATGAGAAAAAAATGGTTCATGATATAATTTTTGTGGATCCTATGAAACGATAATTTCTTTGTTAATCCATCTCAACAAGAGTTTGATTATATTTAATAATCCAAGATAAATTCAATGAGATTTATAAGGATAAAATTACTACCATTTAAAAATTTCCATATTAGAGAAAAATTATATGAAGTATTTGAAGGAATTATTACCTTGGTAGCGCATACGGAAGCGAAAGGAACGGAGATGGATAGATTATGCTCCCATTAGGGTTTTTAAAATTCCTTTAAATTGTGGTGGAAGATTTGATAGTTGCGGAATTGGCGCCCATTCTTCTCCTTAAAGACCTTCGTTTAGCTCTAGTTCAAGTCCTTGCAAATGTTTGCTTCTTCCTATAAACTAACCACAGAATAACTAGTCTTCTTAAGTATCCTCACTAAAAATTTTTCAGTGAGAACTTTTGGGGATTATTGTGTGAGAGAAAAGGTTGAAGAGAAGAAGAGACTTCTCCAATATCTTGAGAGAGAGAGAGAGAGAGAGAGAGAGAGAGAGAGAGAGAGAGAGAGAGAGAGAGAGAGAGAGACTAATGCTGAAATTCCTTAGCTAGGAATGACTAGCATTACCCGAAAATCCTCTTGGGTTTTCTCATTATATTTTAGACCCATAATGTGTTGGGGTGCAAAACTAATTGCTTTCCTAAAGTGAAATGGGAAGTCTTGCAGAATGAGGAAATTAAATTTCCAATGTGATATTGGAAAATCTGTAGAAAGCATACTAATCCTAATTGAATAGGATATTTCCTAAATAGTTCCATCACATGTGGAAGACTTAGGAAATTAAATCTCGTATATGATCTATTTGAGAATCTCTAATTAAAGCATTACTCCTAATTGAATAGGATATTTTTAAAAAGAGTTCTATCACATTATAAAATTAGATCTTCTAAGTGATCTTGGAGAATCTCTAATAGAAGCACTCCTCCTAATTGAGTAAGATAATTCCTAAATGAGAATTCTATCACATTTAGAAGACCACTCCTTCCCTAATTTGGAGGAGGTGGCTGACCACTCTGAGGTTGATATCCTTAGGGTTATCTTGGTAAGTCCATAATTAATCTTTGAGCATTTTAATATAGTTAAAACCCAATTAATTATATAACCAATTATAATTGCCATCCCAATTAATAATAATATTAATAAGGCCCAATTAATTTATCTCTCTTCTTTAATTAATTATCGGTCCTTTATCTTAGTAAAGTAATACTAAGGACCTACTTAATTATAACTTCTCAAGTAAGTCTGATATCTTTTGAGTAGTGATTAATAATCACTTAAGTTACTTGAGCTACTTAGGAAACCAAAAGACCGTTTGTTTCTCTGCCTAAATAGAATGACAAAAATGCCCTTGTTATTAATAGCAACATTTCCATTCTAAATATTTCCAATCATCACCATATGGAAACTATTAATCTCAACAACATAACCTGCGGAATACAATGTCTTTGACCTACAGGAGTAATGAAGATAATACCCTTATATGTTTGCACCCATTATTGTGTATAGGAATAATATACTAACACCTTCCTCAATTATATATACCATCTTAATTAGAGCTCTAATTCTCTAATCCGAGCTCTTTAACGTTTCCACTTTCTCAGGAAGCTACCTTTAAGCAAACATAAGAGTTATATATGCCAAGGCTTTGGTCTCTAGATTAACACGGACAATCACAAAGGGATGAGTTTATAGAAGCAAACACATATATATCCGTCTTGGCGAACTAAGTTTATTTACCCAACATACAGAGTTCATCGATTCCACGAGTAGGGTTTTCCCATAGTATACCAAAGTAAATAATTCCTAGCTTTATAAGCTATTCGCCACACAATATCATGTGAAGCTTTAGTTTCTCTTCCTTTATAGTGCTTTATAGAAACTAATATCACAGAGTCCATTCTATGTGCTCCAAGTACACTTGTATAGTTAGTCATGAGAAAGATACTCATTGACCAAAAGCAGGTCATCCATTTAGGAACACTATCATATAATGGCCTTTAACCTGATGACATGCCCAATTCCATCAGTCGACCAAGAACATAAATTTTTCTTGTAAGTAATTAACAATAGTCTACACATATCTGTGTAGCATGACCCATTATGTGAACTATTTACTTAAGATACGTAGACCTTATGTAAGTATATGTGTATTCAAATTCAAAATCTTTTATTAAACCAATATAGTTTATAAGTATTTCGAATATTACATAATAGGGTAGTCTTTTTGGGCATAAATCTCAAAACTTGTACTTGAACAAAAGTATGAAGAGTTTAAAAACATAAAGCATCCAAGTTCCGCTTGAACACCTACTCTGCTAAAGGCTTTGTGAATGGATCTACAAGATTCTTCTAGGAAGAAATCTGCTCCACCACTATCTCCCCTCTTAGGATGGAATCCTGAATGAGGTGATACTTCCTTTCAATGGGGTTGCCCTTCTTGTGGTTTCTAGGTTCCTTGCATAGTGAAACAGCTCCACTGCTGTCACAAAACATGACAAGTGGCTTGTCCATATCAGGCACAACACTTGGTTCCATAAGGAACTTGCGGAGCCAAACCGCTTCTTTGGAAGCTGCTACATACTTTGCTTTCCATGGTAGAGTCAGTAATACAAGATTGCTTAATACTCCTTCAGGAAATAGTAAACATAGTGAAGGCATATCCAAAAGTGGATTTCCTTTCTTCTTTATTAGCCTGGAAATCAAAGTCTATGTAGCCAAAAGGAATTAAGTCATCGCCTCTATAAACAAGCATGTAATCTCTAGTTCCTTTCAGATACTTGAGAATATGCTTAATGGCTTTCCAATGAGCTTCCCTTATGTTTGATTAATATCTGCTAACTATCCCAACATAAAGTATATAGCTGGCCTTGTACAAAGCATAGCGTACATAAGACTTCCTGTGGCTAAAGCATAAGGAATCTAACTCATCTGCTCATTTTCTTCTTTTGTAGTAGGACACATTTTAGAAGATAGAGCTCGAACATGCTTTAAGGGAATCAGAGCTCCCTTACATTGGTCCATGTAATACCTTGACAATATATCTTTTCAACATAAGATATCTAGGAGAGTCCTAGAATCCTAGCCTCCTATTTCTAAGAAGATTAATGCCAAGTACATAAGAAGTATCTTCAAAATCTTTCATATGAAATTGTATTGACAACCAAAGCTTTATTGATGAGAGTATCCTTACATCATTGCAATGAGTAGAAAGTCATCCACAAAAGTACTAGAAACGATACGTTTATACCATCGAGTGTTTTATAAACACATGGCTCATCTACATTTTGAATAAAGCCATAGGCTTTTTAACATTTTCATATCAAAAAGTAAGTTCTATGACCTTCATGATTGCTTAAGTCCATAGATGGCGTTTTAAGCTTACAGACCAACTTCTCTTGGCCTTTAGAAAAAGAACATCTTGTTGCTCCATAAAGATATTTTCCACTAAGATTGCCATTTAAGAAGGCAATCTGAACATCCATTTGCCTATCTCTTAGTCGTAATGACATGCGATAGGAAGGAGTATGCCAATGGATTTAAGGATGGCTACCGGTGAAAATGTTTCCTTATAATAGACTCCTTTCTGAGTGTAGCATCTTGCAACCAACCTTGCTTTAAAGGTTTCAACCTTTCCATATGCATTTCATTTCCTCTTGTAAACTCACTCGCACCCTATGGGTTTGACCCCTTCAGGTGTTGGGATAAATCCCAGACTTGATTCAAATGTATTGAATTTATTTTGGTTTTCATAGCCTCGTGCCAAAATTCAACATCAATATCTGTGATCGCTTCACCGTATCTAGCAGGATCGTGCTCCTCGTGGTCTAAGATAAGCTCAAAAACTTCTCCAGTCCATCTTTCTGGAACGTGAGAAACCCTCCCACTACGACGTGGCTCTGTAGGGTCATCTTGTTGGATAGTAGTATCATCCAATACTTCTATTAGATTTAAATTTTGAGAATTAGATTCTCTTACTTCTAGATGCACTTGCTTAGAACACCTAGTGGATGACTTTTGATTATCTTCGAAGTACTTGGCATTAGTGCTAACAAACACCCTTGTCCACTTGGAAGATAAAAGTAACTACCTTTAGTGGCTTTCGTATACCCAACAAAATAGCATATCTCAGACCTTAGTTTGAGCTTGCTTTCTTTAGTCACAATATATGCCCGACAACTACATATTTTGAGGTGGCTTAGGATGGGCTTGCGTCCAGTCCATATCTCATTGGGTGTTAGGTTGAGAATATATGCCGTTGTGTATAGGGCATAATCCTAAATGAAATTGGAAGTGAAACAGTGCTATCATGCTCCTTACCATTTCTAACAATGTCATATTCCTTCGTTCCGCTACACCCCTTTTTTGGAGTCCCCGGTGCAGTAAGTTGGAATACAATCCTTTAATGTACCAAGTAGTCTTTAAGTTCACTAGATAGATACTTTTCACCATGATCTGATCTCATTACTTTGATCAGTCTACCAATTTGACACTCCACTTCAACCTTAAACTTAGAATTTCTGAAAAGAGTCAGACTTGCCCCTTATCAAGTAAACATAACCATAGTGAGATGATTAAGTGCTCATATCTACCTCTACCTGGTGTAGTCATCAGATCAAAAATATCAGTATAGATTAGGTTAAGTATTTCCTTGGCTCTAGGTGCCTTTTGGTCATTTTCCCCATTAGACATGATTTGCACTAAGGCCATTTCTCCATTTTTAATGAACCTAAAGGCTCATCATGTATTAGCATATGAATCCGAGTAGGGTTTATGTGACCCAATATAAGATGCCATAAATATGAGTCGCTAGATTCAATTTTTTCCTTCTACATTATTCGCTTGACATATGTTTGGATGTAAATGATAAAGATTATTATGACATATCTCAAACAAATAAAATTTCCATCATAAATGATTGTGACATAAATATGGAAATTAACAGTATAACCATCTCTAAATAATTGAGAAACTGATATTAAGTTTTGTCGAAAACTTGGCACAAATAAAACATCCTCTAAATGGATAAAACTCATACTATTAATATGTAGAAATAAATCTCCCACTGATTTAGCCATAAACACGGTCCATTTCAAACTCGCAATCCATGCTCTCCCTTAGTGAGTCCTCTTTGCCTCTTGAACCCTCGCAAGGTCAGTGGCTCCAAAATCAACAATCCAAGTGGATAAATATCCAACCATCATAATAGACTCAAGGAAAAACAACATACTTGTAGCAACTTTCACCACTACTATGTCGGATTCTTCAGAAAGATCCTGCTTGGCGTGCTTCAAGTAGTCTCTATTGGACTTAGCATCGAGATCAGATAAAACAACTTTCCTCTTTTTCTGGTCATCGAGCTCAAAAACAACTTTCTACTCGGACTCCTCGATTTTACCCTCAGTCTCAGAAAGTGCTCTTTTAGAGGTAAGGGCCTCAAGCCCATAAGTATTTTTTAGAGCTTGATCAAGATCATAGGCATTATTATGGAATGCAAACTTCATGAAAAGAGGTCCTGATATGCAAACTAGCATGCAATACCTGACTTTGGAGCTTTTGATTTTCCAAAGTCTAGCTTCATTTTCCCTTCTTCAGTGGACATACCCTCCATGCTAAGACAAAGGCTTTCTAGGAATGACTAAACCTGATGGAATCGAGTAAAAAATATAAATTCCTTTTTCATTCAAAATAGTTGGGACCGGTTAACTTGTTCTTAAAAAGAACAACTCCCAATGAACCAAAGGAATCTCCACTCGATAATTCTGTAATATTAAAGAACAGAATATATAAGAGTTTAAATAAAAGAGAATAAAGCACATAACAAATATATTATAGTTTTTAGAAACACTGATCTTTTCATATTATCTCATAATAGAATTAAGCTTACTCCTTCATTTCCATAATATGGTAGCTTAATGTATTCCCTATGTAATAGCAATATAATACCTACTAACCACTTTAGCTCATAGAGGAGCAATAGAGCCTCATAGGAGATTAATGCTATCTATGTCGAGTGTATTCAACCATTATTTTACCAAATACATGTAGCTTATATCTTAAGGATAATTCCAACGAAGGCTGGTCATTTCATAATACAAACTATGGACAAGATAGGTTATCACCTTCAACGTAAGTTGATTGATGCGGACACATATCCACAGCTTTAGTATTGAGTTCAACTTGTAGCCCTTAGGTTATGATGGTGCTTCCTCTAGAGGGTCCCACCTAAGGTGACGCGAGGATGACCTAACCAGATACTTGAACCAACAATGGAAGCTGCGGGACTTTTGGTCCCTCTCCCACTCAATCTTTTAAAATATGGGTTTACTTCAAAAAATGTCCATTTTCTAAAAACTTAGAGTTTCTGGTAATTAAAAGGTTTTTCTATGTCAAAGATAAGAATCTTTGAGAAAAAAAAATTACCTCTTAAATAAATAAGTTTTCTTAAGAAAATCATTTTTCTATCTTGTCTATTTGTTGGAAGCAGACAAGATAATTTTTGCACAAACATAGGATATAACGATAAACAAGAAAAAACATATTTCTTTCTAGTTTATTATTCCTACATGACCAACGAAAACACCAAGGATAAAAAGGCGATAAAATAAACACATGTCTCTTTCCTAAAGTAATACTTTCTAAAATAGATAAAATCACATATAGGAAAAGATAAACCACCACAAAACTCTGGCAAAAAACTAGCCTAATGAAAATAAAGAACGACCTATTCTAGGAAAGAAAGAAAAGGCCTTCATCTTTATCTTCATCTTCGTGGTTTCCATCTTGGGTTCATCATCACCAAATTTTCTTGAAAATAATTGTCATGAAATTTCTTTGGAAAAAACCAAACTTTCAAAATTACAAAACTATACCCAAACTTTGTAAAATTTTAAAAAATCTTAAAATACCAAAATAGGTCAAGATCGGATTGGCCTGGATAAAATCTGAACAAGCCTAAATCCTAGGCACACAACAAGGTCACCCTCGACACTAGGTGCCGAGAGCAGCTTAGGTGCACTTGTGCTTACGCCCTGGTGTACTAGTACTGCCTCGGTAGCCTTGGCTGATGATATGATAATAGCTATGGATGAATTCTTGGATGTTTCAAGTCAAAGAGATGGAGCTACAAGATTGTTTGAAATGAAGAAATTCGAGACTAACTGGTATTTCTAGACCAGTTTTGGAAAGGCTCAATTTTGGTGGTCTTAAGTGTCCTTCATGAAAATTGTAGAAGACTTCTTAAGGTTTACATAATGTCATAGCCCATTTTTTTATATGCATTCATTTGGATATCCTATGATCAGTATCATGCTAGACTTTCTACCTTTCATTTTAAGATGACACATTTTGGAAAAATGATCATAACTTGAGTTATAAGAGTCCAATTAAGATGATTCAAGTTGCTGTGGAAAGATAAGAGAAGCTTTACAACATTCTAGAAAACATTAAGAGCCAATTGGGAAGTATAAAGGACAAAAACAGGGCAGATAGCCATAAGTAGAAGCTAGCAGTCGGCCATGGCTATTTTCTGCCCAAGAGTTGACCTTTTGGCAAGCTAGAGCTATTCCCAGATGCCTAGGCTAGCTGATCGTAGCTACTTTGGGTCTTTAATGAGTTTTTAGCTTCTTTTTTTTTTTTTTTTATGTTTGTCTTGTTTCCTCTTGTTTTAGGCTTGTAATTAAGTGGCCAAATGCCAAAAAAAAACCCCTTTAGCTACTTCTAATTGCGAGGGTTTCAAGCTAATTACTTGGAATCCTATGAATACCCCATCATACTAATTGTAGTCTTCAACTTATGAAAAATGAACGAAAATTGCAGCTTGTGTTCTTGAGAGTCCCTAGGGCTTTCTTAGGTTTTCTTAGTCTTCTCACTTCCTACTATAGTGATCATCTAGTTAGTGTAATTAGGAATCATTGAATGGATTTTCAAGGGTTACATTGATCAGCTTCAATTCCTAATATACAAGAAACGGCTACTATTTAGTAGTTGTTGCTTGTGTGTAGGTATTCTTTATTGTGAAGAATAGGTGAAGGTTCTCTGGCCTTTGTTGATCTACCAAGAAACGTATAAAAGAGATTACATTATTTTTATATACCTCATGAGAGTTTTACAATGAATCCTAACCAAACGGTAAATTAAAGATAAAGCTTTAGAATTGCATGTGCCTCTATAGAGGCGTACATCAAAAACGACCTCACAGTCGTGGTAGAAAAACACAGTTTATAGAGAAAGCAAAAAATCGCATGCAAACACAAAAAACATATAAAAGGTACCAACTTTCTTATTTTTTAAGCATGCAACATCAAGTAATAAACATAAGCCATTAAAACTGCTCTGACACCAATTGAAGGAATTTGTACCTCAGCAGCGACATTTTTGAACAATTCTGCTTGACCCAAGATGGCTATGGCATTAAGTTAGCGGAGATAGTTGAGTACTCTCGCTAATATGCAAATAAGTTGGTGCACCAGAGGGCATCTATACATCGACAGGAGGTTATGCTGGCCCGATTCTGCAGCAAATTCTTACCCGATCAGGGCACTATTGGCGGTGGCGGCATAGACATGGGTCCGTAGTGAGGGAGTCTTTTTTTCCCTCTCCTTTGTATTATTTATGTTTTTCTTGATTTCTTTTTATTTTGAGGGATTACTTCCCTTTTGTTTCTCTTTTTAGTTTGTATTTTTAGTTTCATGTCTTTCGTGTTTTGTTACTTTGTGGGGATTGCTTCCCCTTTCTTAATTGCATGTTTTATCTCTTTGGGATGTGATGTGAATCTTCAACTGATTGTAGATTTGATTCAACACTTTCCCGAGATCATCTCCTTTTGATGAAGAACCTCTATTAAGAACATTGTAGTCTTAACACTCCAATATAAAACCTACGAGGATCTAAGCCTCATAAACCCAATATTGAGGAGGTAAAACTCCTTCCCAACTTGATAGAAAGAACCTTGAGGAAAGTATAGCCTCAAAACCCTAACTACACAAACTAGAAGACCTAGATTTAATCAATTCTAGGAACAAAAACTCTAAGAATTAATTAAAGAAGTAATTGGATGATCAATTGATTTACATAGATTCCACAATATAAGCAATCAATTGTTCACAAACCTAAGGAAGTAAACCATTAAAAGTAAGCTAAGTTGGGTTGAAGAACCCTAGAAACCAATGGAGAATCCTCTCTCAAATTTCAGCAAATCTCAAAGTTGTTTACAATAAAGCCTATAAATGAGTATTTATACTGTAAGACTTAAACCTAAGTTCACCATTGATTAAGGCTCTAAAATACCCTTTAGACCCTTAATTATTAGCTGGAAATGAAGTTCAAACAGTAAAATGCCGCCTAAACATCGCATTGCTTCTAACACTAGGAACCTAGCGGCGACAGTAGGGTATTGTCTTCAAAGTCCAAACCGTTCAGAAGCCTACCATGGATGGTAGGTGCAGGGCTACCGTCGGTGGTAGGTCTTCAACTTCTCTATACTTGGTCTTTTTCCCTTCCAACTTGCTCCCTTGAATAATCTTTGCTTATAGTATAGATTGTGAGCGGCTTGGGATGTTTTCCTTGATCTTCAAAGCCTTCATTCTTGTTCTTCATCGCTTCATCAATGAATGCAATCATGCCTTTAGTCTAACTTCTTTTATTAGTTTGATCTTCTTCGCCCTTGCTCTAGTGAGTGGTCCATGCATAAACTCATTAGCTTCTTGGCTCTCCCGGTTCATATTATCCACCCTTCCTTTGAAAAGATTCATCCTTGAGTCTTCACCTACATCAAACAAAGATAAATCAGAAACATTGAAGGTGGCACTAACATTATATTCACCCAGAAGATCAATTTTGTAAGCATTGTCACTAATGCGCTCAAGAACATGAAAAGGACCATCGCCATGGGCATCGAGCTTAAAATTTCGTTGAGAAGGAAATCGTTCTTTTCTAAGGTTAACCCAAACCTAATCGCCGGGTTCAAAGACTACTCGCTTCCTTCCAACATTTTGTTTAGCCACTAACTTCTTGTTGTTGGCTTCAATAGCTTCATGTACTTTAGCATGAATAGACTTGACAAAATCTGTCTTCCACTTTTCGTCCAAGCTCACAACATGATCTATAGGTAAAGGCACCAAATCAAAAAGAGTTAGAGGATTGAAACCATAAAAAACCTCAAAAGGAGAATAAGAAGTAGTAGAATGATGTGCTCGATTGTAAGCAAACTCGATGTGAGGAATATAATCTTCCCATTGTAGCAAGTTCTTCTTTAGGATGGTCCTAAGAAATCTCCCAATAGTTCTATTGACCACCTCCTTTTGGCCATCGGTTTATGGATGGCCAGCTGTAGAATACAACAAATGAGTTCCAAGTTTCCTCACAAAACACACCAAAAATGACTAAGAAACTTGGTGTCATGACCGGAAACAATAATTCTAGCAATACCATGGAATCACACCACCCAAGTAAAGAATAAGTTTACAACACGACTAGCATCATAGGTTTTCTTACAAGGTATGAAATGAGCCATTTTAGAAAACCAGTCTACTACAACAAAGATAGAATCTATGCCCTTAGGTGACCTAAACAACCCCAGAATGAAATCCATAGAAATTTCAACTCAAGGTACTTTAGGCATATCTAGAGGAGTGTAAAGACCACGTGGCAATGAAATAGACTTAGCTCTTTTGCACTCTAAGTAATTTCCATTAAACTTTTCAACATTCTCATGTGAGGCCAAAAGAAGTGCTCATGCAATATGTCATAAGTTTTAGCAATGCAAAAATGTCCCATTAAACTATCACAATGAGCCTCTTTAACCAATAACAACCAAGTTGAACAAGAAGGAATTCATAATTTAACCTCATGATAAAAAAAACTATCATATAAGATACTTATTATTAGGCACAAGCAAGCAATCATCAAATATGTCTTTAAAATCTTGATCACTAGCACACAACTCCTTACGCATTTCAAAGCCAAGTATTTGAGATGGCAAAGTAGAGATAAGAGTGTATGTTCTAGGTAAAGCATCGACTACAATGTTTTCCTTACCTTTCTTGTATTGGATGACGTATAGAAAGGTCTCAATAAACTCCATCCATCTTACATGCCTCTTGTTAAGCTTTTTTTTTCCTTTGAGAAACTTCAAGGACTCATGGTTGGTGCACACTGCAAACTTTTTAGGCCAGAAATAATGTTGCCAATATTTCAATGTCCTCGTTAATGCATAGGGCTCATTGTCATAAGTTGCATAGTTTAACGCCGTGCCGGTCAACTTTTCACTAAAATAAGCCAAAGGACATTTGTCTTGCATCAAGACTCCTGCAATTCCAACCCCTAAGGCACTGCATTCTATCTCAAACATCTTTTAAAATTTAGGTAGTGCAAGTAGAGGTGCACTACTCAACTTTTCCTTTAATAACTTGAATGCCTTCTTTTATTTCTCCTCTCATTTGAAACCATTCAGCTTTTTTATTACATCGGTCAAGGGACTAACAATGGTGCTAAAGTCCTTGATGAATCTCCTATAAAAACTTGTTAGACCATGGAAGCTCCTTACTTCGGATGCATTCTTGGGTGTAGACCAATCCTTCATTGCTTTCACTTTATCTTCATCCACTTGAAGACCTTGATAACTTAACACATAACCTAGGAAAGTAACCTTTTTCAAACAAAAATCACATTTTCAAAGGTTAGCATATAGCTTCTCAATTCTCAAAACAAACAAAACTTTCTTAAGATGATGCAAATGCTCTTCGTAAGTTTTGCTATAAATCAAGTTATCATAAAAAATAAACCACAACAAATTTACAAATGAAATTCCTCAAAAATGATGCATGAGTCTCATGAACATACTAGGTACATTAGTTAAACCAAAAAGGCATGATTAATCATTCACAAAGACCAAAATTTGTTCTGAAAGCTATTTTCCACTCATCCCCTTCCCATATCTAATTTGATGGTAACCCAACTCTAAATCAATCTTTGAAAATATTTGAGAACCATGCAACTCATCAAGAAAATCATCTAGTCTAGGAATAGGATGTCTATACTTGATAGTAATGTTGTTAATGGCCTTATAATCTACACACATGTGCCATGTACTATCTTTCTTAGGAACTAATAAAACGGGAACCGCACAAAGGCTCAAACTTTCTCTTACATAACCTTTGGAGAGCAATTCCTCAACTTGTCTTCTCAACTCCTTAGACTCTTTGGGAGGACTTCTATAGGTCCGTCTATTTGGTAATACTATGTCAGGCATAAAATCAATTTGATGTTCAATCCCTCTCAAAGGAGGAAGTCCATCGGCCATCTCGTCGGGCAAGACATTCTTGAATTCTTTAATAACCTTTACTATAGCATTAGACATTAAAGACAAGTGATCATTAGTTGAAACAAATGTACGTTTGAAATAAAGAAGTGAAACCAACTCTTCTTTTTCAATAGCCTCTATGATCTCACTCGCTTTTGCATATGTAGGCCTTATTGGGCCAATTTTCACACATTTTTAATATTCCTTTCAGCCCATTTTTATTACCCTATAATGAGATGGGTTGGGCCTCACACTGAAGTGGATAGAGCTTAATTTTTGGCCCAAGATACTGGGCAGGCTGGGCTAAACCCAACCCACCCTAAGTGACTTGGATGCTCCTATAAATACCCTCTTTCTCACCACTTGCTGACACCAACTTTGTGGAGTAGCCCCTTCTTGTTCTTTTCTCTCTTCTTCTTGTCTGCAGCGTCTTCTTCTGTTACTGCTTATTCTCTATGACTTCTTTTTGTTTACTGCCGCCACTAGTAGCCATTGGTTCACTATATGCTTGGGTGGCTTGAGAAGGAGAGAACCGAGAGTAGAGTTTACTTTTTCTTGTGTGAGGGTCATCCAATGTTCTAAGGCTTACTGTTGATCTCTGAAATCGGACGACCGATTCCTGAGTGATAAACCATTTTTATCGTTTGCTTTCTTGGAGAACCAGTTATATAAATAAAACTGGTCGTCCGGTTTTGCCTCTACCGTTCGATTTCATCGTCCGGTTTTCTCGGGACCCTCTTTTATAATTGAAATCGGTCGTTCGATTTTGCTGCTCCTCGTCTATTTTGAAGATCTGATTTTGTGTTGATCGTTCGGTTCCATCATCCGGTTTTGTAATATTATAGATCTCCTGTTTTTACTTTTCCACTACGTTTGTAATGGTAAATAGGAATTTTGTAATATTAAATAGGGCTTGGTCACCAGATCCTTCTGCAACAGTGGTATCAGAACCAAAAGATTTGATCATTCTGGTGACTGTTGTATTTCTCGATCTACGTGACTTCATCTGAAACCTCTTGGCTTTCTTTTCTAGACTAGTGGGAACTGTTAAGTTTTGTGAATCCGGCTCAGGGAAGTTTCCCATTATTGTCCTTTGCTTTCTTTACGTTTAAAGTTTTATTTTATTGTCTAGATATATATTATCATTATTGTTATGTTGTTGGTATCTCTGGTCATGGATCTAAATTTTTTTTTTTGGTGATTTTTGTTTTCTTGAAAAACCAAAACCCAAGCCTGGCTTGAGTTCTATGAAGACTCCAAGTATCTGTGTCTTGGTGTTTTTTTTTTTTCGTTGATTGCAAAAAATTTTTTCTGTCCGTGACTGTTGAGATCTGCTTTTGTCTGTTTAGGGGGCTGTTACTCAGCCTGTGTTTATTTATTTCTCCGTTGGTTATCTGTTTGTGGCTGTTGCTCAGCCTATGCTATTTGTTGATCTGTTATGAGATTTTATTATCTGCATATTACCTGTTTTTCTAGCTGTATTATTTTTCGAAAAAATATCGGGGCTGTTTTTGTGTTACAAGCTTTTTATCCTTTATTTTTCGTGCCTCTGATTACTCTTATTTGCCTCTGTACAACATGTCTACTCCAAAGCTTGAAAGAGATAAGTTTGATGGTAAATCTGATTTTGTAATGTGGTGCAGAAAATGAAAGCTATTTTAGTCGAAAACAAAATTGCACCCACTATTTGTAGCCCTGAGAAGTATCCAGAATCTTGGACAGGTGAAATACTTGTTGGAAAACTTGGTGATGCACATAGCTGTCTCACCTTGCATTTGAAAGATAACGTTTTAAGAGAAATAGATGAAAAAGACTGCTTATGAAATCTGGACAAAGCTGGAAAAATATTATTTGGGAAAGTCTTTGTTAAACAAGATTTATTTGAAGGAACAACTTTTTGGTTTTGAAATGAGCGGGTCAAAATCTCTTTTTGAAAACATTGATGATTTTTTGAAAAAAATTGCTTTCGAACTCCAAAATTTTGGGGAAAAGATTTATGATGAAAACATTGTTGTTATTTTGTTGAACGTTTTGCCTGAGTCTTTTAATGACGTGAAATCTGCTATCAAGTATGGCAAAGATGACTTGACTCTTTCTGATGTGAAAAACGCTTTGAAATCAAAAGATTTAGATTTGCAAAGAGAAAACAAATCAAACGGAGAGAACCTTTACGTGGGAAGGAGGGTTGACTGGAGAGAACCTTTTAGTCACCACTCTAAAAGTAAAAGGAGGTCTAAATCTTGAGATAAGAATAAAGTGAAGTGTTTTTACTATGAAAAAGATGGTCATATGAAAAATAAGTATTTTAAACGGATTAAAGATGAGAAACAACATAAACAAGGTAATGGGAATGGTAAAATCGATAAAACCCACGATTTTGAATCGGATGGTAATTCTATGTACTCTAAGGTTTTGTATGTGTCCCCTTCTCCATCTTCCTCTAAAGTTTCTGATGAGTAGATTCTTGATTCTGGTTGCACTTTTCATATGGCTCCAAACAAGCATTGGTTTTCTGATTTTGAAACCCTTGATCATGGAAAAGTTTTTATGAGAAACAATGGGGTTTGTAATATTAAGGGAATTGGAAATGGTTTTATAGAAATGCATGATGGTGTGACTAGAAAATTGATCGAGGTGACATATGTGCCTGAACTTAGGCGAAATCTAATCTCCCTTGGTGTTTTTGATACAAATGGTTTTTCTTATAAAACTGAAAATGGGATTTTGCGTGTTTGTAAAGGATCTCTAGTCATACTCAAAGGTTTTAAGAAAAATGGCTTGTACATTTTACTTGAAAAAACCGTTTGTGAATCATCTGCATTGTTTTCAAAAACTGTTCCTGAAAAGACCATGTCATGGCATCGGCGAATTGGCCACATTAGTGAAAAGGGTTTGCATTATTTACATAAACAAAATCCTTTGAATGGTGACAAAATTAATTCTTTAGATTTTTGGGATCATTATGTTCTTGGCAAACAACACAAACTCAGTTTTTCCACTAGCACTCACAAATCCACTGCTATTCTTGATTATGTGCATTGTGATTTATGGGCTCCTAAAAAGGTACCCACTTATGGTGGCAATGTTTATTTCCTTTCTATTGTTCATGATTTTTCTTGGCATGTTTGGGTGTTTCTTTTGAAAACCAAAGATCAAACTTTTGAAAAGTTTAATGAGTGGAAACGTTTTGCCGAAAATCGAACCAAAAATAAACTAAAGGTTATAAGAACTGATAATGGTTTGGAATTTTGCTACAGGAAATTCAATAATTTGTGTGCTTTGCATGGTATTGTGCATCATAAAACTGTTAGGCATAACCCTCAACAAAACGGTGTTGCTGAGAAGATGAACTTAACCATAATAGACAAAGTTAGATGTCTCATGGTGTCATCTGTGTTCCTAAACCTTTTTGGGGTGATGCTGTAAGTACAGCAGTATACCTTATTAATAGGTCTCCTTCCACTGCCATAAACTTCAAAACTCCCATAGAGTTATGGACCAACCAACCGCTAAACCTGTCTAACCTTAGAGTATTTGGGTGTACTGCTTTTTCACATCGAAAGGAAGGGAAGTTAGACCTTAGGTTTAAGAAAGGAGTGTTTATAGGTTATCCTAGTGGGGTGAAGGGTTCAAAGTTTGGCTCAAAGGTGAGCCGGGTATAAGGGTAGTCGTGAGTAGAGACGTGGTTTTTAATGAGCTTGACATGCCCTGCCTTAAAACTGAAACTAATCCCGAGAGTTCTACCAAAGTACCCATAGTTGGGAAAATTCCTGTGGAGGTAGAGGACACCTCCGAACCCTCACAAGAGCACACACTAGAACCGAAACACTAGAACCCGAAACCAATGAAGAGTTGGTTAACCCAGCCAGTGTACCCAAAACCGATGTGCCCGAATCAGCAAATTTTAATGATGATAAGGATCATCCCGAAGCATAAGCACAAGCCCTTAGAGGCTAGCAATTGTCTAGAGATAGGGTTAGAAGAGTGTCTAGGGAACCCACTAGGTATGGTTATTCATGCATTGTATCTTATGCTTTTGCTGTTGTATCTTTTGTTGAAGAGAAAGAACCAATATGTTTTTCTGATGTTTTGAAGAGTCCTAATCGCTCTTTGTTGATGCATCTATGAATGAAGAGATGTCTTCTTTGCATAAGAATAAAACTTGGTTACTTGTTTGTAGACCACATAAACAAAAACTGATTGATTGCAAATGGATTTTCAAAATTAAAGAACTTGAATATGTTAATGAACCTCCAAGTTTCAAGGCTAGATTGGTTGCAAAAGGTTTTTCTCAAGTTGATGGTATTGATTTTGGTGAGATCTTTTCTCCTGTCATTAAGTATAAGACAATTAGGATTATGCTTGCTATTGTTGCCTTCTCTGATCTTGAGCTTGAACAGTTAGATGTAAAAACTTCCTTTTTGCATGGTGAACTTGATAAAACCATTTAGATACACCAACCACCTGGTTTTGAGGTGAAAGCTAAGAAGCATATGGCTTATCTTTTAAAGAAGTCCTTGTATGGGCTTAAGCAATCACCTATACAGTGGTATAAAAGGTTTGATTCTTTTATGCTTAAAGATGATTTTGTTAAAAGAAATTATGATAGTTGCTTGTATTTTTGTGGTGATGATGTTGATAATGCCATTTATTTGCTACTTTATGTTGATGGTATGTTGATTGCCTGCAAGCGTAAAGATAAAATTGTGAATTTAAAATCTGTGTTGAAATCAGTGTTTGAGACAAAGGATTTAGGATCTGCCTCTAGAATCCTCGGCATGAACATTGATAGGGATAGAGCTAACCACTCTTTGTTTATATTCCAGAAATCCTTTTTGCAAAAAATTTTTTCAAAATTTTCCATTCATTTGTGTAAGCCTGTTCTTACTCCTCTTGCGAGTCATTTTCAGTGTTCTTCAAAAACCTATCCTAAAACTGAAAATGAAAAGAAAGACATGGCCAACATCCCTTATAGAATGGCTATAGGATCTGTCATGTATTCCATGATCTCCACTCGTCCTAATATTGCTTATTTAGGCCGCCCTTAAATGGTTGCTGAGGTGATAAAGAAGGTAGAATGTGTACCACATCTTATTTATTTACCCTTGCTGGTAATTGTGTTTCATGGAAATCACAACTGCAGCCTGTAGTCGCTCTTAGACTACGGAGGCTGAATATATTGTTGCCACAAAGGCAATTAAGGAAGCTATTTGACTTCAAGAACTTTTACCTGAATTGCATCTTTTTCATTGTAAAGCAACCATAATTACTGATTGTCAAAGTTATCTTCATTTGCGTAAAAATCTTATCTATCATGAAAGAACGAGACACATAGATATCAAGCATCATTTCATTAGAGAAAAAGTTTCAAATGATTTTGTTCATGTGGATAAAATTAGTACTTAAGACAATCCAGCTGAGTTTGGTACTAAGGTCGTGACAATTGACAAGTTTGCTTTGTGCAGGGATCTTCTTCATATTGATGAAGGTTGACTCTTTTGAGTTTGTTCTGGCTGGGAAGTTAACTAAAAATGTGTTCAATGTGGAATTTATAGGCCTTATTGGGCTAATTTTTCACACATTTTTATTTTTCCTTTCAGACTATTTTTATTACTCTATGATGAGATAGACTAGGCCTCACACAAAAGTGGATAGAGCTTAATTTTTGGCCCAAGGTGCCGGGCTGAACCTAATCCATCCTAGGTGACTTAGATCCTCCTATAAATACCCTGTTTCTCACCACTTGTTGATACCAACTCTGTGGAGCAGTCTGTTCTTGTTCTTTTCTCTCTTCTTCTTCTCTGTAGCGTCTTCTTCTGTTGATGCTTGTTCTATCTGACTTCTTTTTGTATCCTACCGCCACTAGTAGCCTTTGGCTGACTGTGTGCTTGGGTGGCTTGAGAAGGAGAGAACCGAGAGTGAGAGTTTAGTTTTTCTTGTGTGAGACTTATCCAAAGTTCTGAGGGTTACTGTTGATCTCTGAAACTGGACGACCGATTCCCAAGTGATAAACAGTTTCTGTCATCCGCTTTCTTGGAGAACCAGTTATTTAAATAAAACTGGTCATCCGATTTTGCCTCCATCGTTCGATTTCATCGTCTGGCTTTCTCGGGACCCTCTTTTATAACTAAAACTGGTCGTCTAATTTTGCTGCTCCTCTTCTGATTTGAAGTCCGATTTTGTGTTGATTGCCCGGTTCCATCATCCGATTTTGTAATAGTATAGATCTCCCGTTTTTACTTTTCTGCTATATTTGTAATAGTAAATAGGAGGTTTGTAATATTAAACAGGGCTTGGTCACCAGATCCTTCTGTAACAGCATAGAAACATCTCTTTTCTCTCTTGTTACTATCACTCTTTAGGAGCCACATCACAAAGAATTTTATCATATGACCCCCTAGTAATAGAAACTAGCACGTTTTGTCAACACTAACTTCCCCACTATCATTTAACCAATGAAGCTTATAAGGTTTAGGATGCTTGAGGAGAGGTAAGTTCAACTTTTCAACAAGCTAAGTACTAGCTACATTGGTGCAACTACCACTATCCACAATACCTCCAACTAAGCATTTAGTGTGAAAGATATTCTACCTTTGGATGCTAGATTCCTCTTAAAGGACTTGAGTAGACAAAGCTCTAATAGTCACCAAACTCATGCCTTCTTCATCGGCTTCGAAAGAGGCAGTTCCTTGAACTTCTTTACTACTTTCTTCTTCCTTTTCAACAATATCCTCTTGGCAATCATCATCATCCTTTTCAATCCAACCATTCAGATCTTCACAAAATACCAAAGTCCTCTTGGTAGGACAATTAATGGCTTATATCCCGTACCATTGCACTTGAAGCACCTTGTTGGATTGGTAATCTACCTTTCTCTTCCACTTGGGCTTAGAATTATCTTTGAAAGCCACCTTAGGTGTTTCATCTTTCTTTGGCCAACTCTTGTAGATAGATGCTTGAGGTTTAGACACCACATTTATTGAGAAGGGAGATTAGTTTTAGAGAAACCATTTTTCTTCCTTTGATTTTCAATCTTAGTAGCCAAATGACACATATCTTCATAACTAGCGTAAGGGTATAACTCTAGTTGATTAGCATTGTCCCTATTGAGACCACTTAGAATTCTAATAATTGAAGCATCTTTTTCCTCTTCCAAACTCAACCTCAAAGTGTATAACTCCATCTCTTGTCTATATTCCACAACACTTTTGGTACCTTGCCTAAGAGTCATGAACTTGTAGTGAAACTCCCTATAATAATGTTCCTGTACAAATCTTTCTTTAATGAGAGTCTTCAATTTGCCCCATGTTTCAATTGGTTACCTTCCATTTCTCATCCTTTGAGTGACAATCCTTTCCACCAGTGAAGTGCATAACCCAAAAATTTAGTAATGACTAGTTTAACCTTGACAATGTCACTATAATTTCTCACCATGAATAGGTTCTCCACTTGACGCTCCCAATCAAGGAACATATTTGGATTTCTTTCACCCTTAAAGCTAGGCACCTTCCACTTGATTTTGTCTAAGGCTTTATCCCTTTGTTGTGCACCATAGTAACCACCATAGTATGCTTGGCCAATATTAGGATTCTCTCCATAATCTTCAAACAAGTTATCATCATGCCATGCTTCATGTCTTGGAACCTCTTCTAGTGGTCTATTGTATCCTCTTCCTCCTAGACCCTCTCTTCTTCCACCTCTAGTAGGTTACCTTCATTGGTACCCACTTTCATAAAATAGATAAGAATTTTGAACTGACATGTCATAGTATCCATAAGGAGGTACATTGTCATAAGGTCTTTGATAGTGAGTGGTTTGCAAATTTTAAAATGGGGGAATGCACTACTAAACTAAGCAATAGGCAAGCATACCTATCATTGTAATAAACGAATTTTACCCAAATGTTGAATCTCTCGAGGACGGTAAAAGCTTAAGGTACTAATCGCATCTCTAATGTTTACTCTAATAAAATAATGGTTTTTGAAAACGAAATAATAAAAGAAAAACTGAAAACAACTAAGAAAGCAATCAAAACTTAAGATTTTAAAAATTAATAAAGTAAGAGTTTGGATGGTGAAATCCCCCCAATCCTTGTTACTGCTTCAATTGGAAAACTTTTATGGAAACGATGTCGAATTAATTAAGTTGGGTCATCACTCAAATCAGGCAATCCTTACCTCTAGGTGAAAGCCACTCGCTAACCCTTAGAGGAAAATCTTTTTTCTCGCTAACAAATTATGAGCGCAGTAAAATTAGGCGATTTAAAGGACATAAAAGTGCAAAATCATATCTCTTGTCAACTACCTCAACATATTTTGAATAAAAAAAACTTAAGATGTTCATCCCCCCTACAAGCACCCCGGCTCAGGAGGGACTAGAAAATGCAATGTGTTACGTCTTTTCTTTTGCTTTGGATCATAGATCCCTATCTCCTTTTCTTTGGAACAAATACAATCCAATCCACAATGGTACCTCGCAATTCAAAAGTCTCCCTACGGCTGAAAGACCATCTTGTACACAACCTCAAAAGGTTCCTGATGTAGTGGGATCATTTGGATTGTTACAACCTAGAGCAGAAAGAAGAGGATTTCTGTGGGCTGGGAAAGTAGCCGCAAGGACAAGGAGTGAAGTTCTTCCCGAGCCTGTGTCAGGAGCGAGTGGTATAGTCTTTCTTATACCGTTAACCCTTAATTGGTTGCCCTAAATCGTTCTTCCTTTTTCAATTCTGAACAATCTTGCGATTAATCTAATCTCATGATATTTAAATTGCAAACAAACAAATTAGAAGGCAACATAAATCAAAGCAAACATTGTATTCAAGAAATTAAACCAAGAATATCATAATCAAGAATTAGAGTTCAACCCTCATCAAAACATAAAAAACTACTCACTATTAATTATAATAAAATTGAAATTCAACATTAAAATTCAATAACAAGGCAAAAGAAAGAAAGTTTAGGAGTAGAATTGGAGCCACAATCGTCCTCCCGAACACCGCTCAAGCTTGTTTTTCGAGTCGCCGAAATGGAAGTTGAGTTCTTCCAATTGAATCTCTAATTCTTGATCTCCAAGAATTAAATTGCAGAAAATCTAAAAACTAATTAACTAGTTGAATGTAAAATCGAAGAATTGATTAACCTAAATCTAGCCCTAACTATCTACCAACTACTCCTCATTGCTCTCTTCTCCGTCCTCTGCTTTTTACTATAGAGAAACCTCTTAAATAGATGAAAAAATACAAGAAAATAAAGTTCGAAATGGATTAAAGCTACCATCTACTAGTATCTACACCGACGATAGGTCGAGCTCTACCATCTGCGGTAGGGTTCTGCCTAGTAGTTCTTTCTTGATGTTAGAGACCTACTGCCGACAGTAGGTTGGCCTACCGTAACCGGTACAGTTCTATGTTGCCTCATTTTGTGATTTCCGGACCTATCACGGATGGTAGGTTAGCCTACCTCAAGCAGTAGGTCTTCATCATTGACGGCGTTGGCTCCATTTTTGTCATTTTCTCTCCATTTTCGTTTCCTATCATTGTTTTCTCTTCCGGAAGGCACCTAAGACAATAATGAAGGGTATTAGCCCAAAATAAGTACTTTTACATATTAAAAACATGGAAAACCAATGAAAATAATATATCACAATATAAACAAATAAGCTCATATCAGATACCCTCACACTTATCTGTTGCTTGACCTCAAGCAACACAAACTAAACATACAAAAGAAGAGTTAAAAACTTCACGAAAACAAGAGAGGCTGACTTAAAATAATTAAAATCATATAAAGGCCACAGGCAATGGTAGTAGAATTAATTCTAAAAACAAAACAAAACAAAATGAAAATTAGCAAAACTAAGAAAACTAAAAACAAAGCCACTTCAATAGGATACTTCACTACCTAACTCCAAAGATACATCAAAATAAACGAACGACAAGAATAACTAAGTCCACCACAAGTCACTAAAAATCGTCACTGATCAGAGGTGTGTATGAATAGCTCATGCTATTTTTCACAGAAGAAAAGGAATGTCAAGTGATTAGCACAATGAAATTTTTTAAAGAAAATGCATACAAATTCATGATTCTCTATCACTTATCCACTCTAAAGTCTATTCAAGGTTGTTCACGGTTTAGGTAGGACTTTTCGGCTTGTAATATTAGGCTTAGGACGTAAATAGGGTAACAAACTAAGGTAAATGGAGAACAAAAACAACTGAGACAGAGCTAATGCAACTGAAATGAAAAGATAGCAAAATTAAAGAACACTTCCCAGCCGTATTTTTCACTCTTCTCAACCACATTTGAATATCCTACTTCATTCTTTTCTGTGCACACCCCACCTAACAATATTTTTCTTCAAATATACATGAATTATCTAGAAAAAGAGAGAGCTACACTTGACATTTTTTTAAGAATTACTGTAAAATAAAAAGTCTTTTCTTCGTTTTATGCTATTTTTTCATTTTTTTCACTTTTTTATCTTTTTCTATTAGTTTTCTTTTCAAGCATCAATTTCTTTTCTTTTTTTCTCTCTCTACAATAGCCGTAAGCACTGGACATCTGAAATACCAAAAATACCCCTTGTCTTTTTTCATAGGGTTTTCTTTCTTTCTTCAGTCCTTCACCTCCCACACTTATTTGTTTTCCTCGCTCAAAACGATCAAAATTTTATACTAACCAGTCGCTCAACGAATTGAGGTTTTATGTAGTGAGTTTAAAAGAACAAAGAAGAGAAGGGATTGAAACCCTTAGCATGAAAGCACAAAAAGGGAACTAGGGATTGGTTTCATATAGGATGTAGAAAAAAAGGCACAGACGGTACCAAAAAGGCCTAAGACTATCATTTCCAGGACTATCCTAGACTAGACTTCTTTGCTTTTAAGGACAGAAAAATATGAAATTGCAGGCAACGACCCAAAAATTGATTATCATTATGCGAATTACCTAAGATTCATAGGCTTCTATTACTTATCGACATTTACAATTGCATGCAAACCATTGATCATATAAGAAAATTAGTAAATGCAGTTTTCAAAGTAATTAAGTAATTCGCATTTTCTGAGAAACCTAAAGAATTTTGTAGTTATGTACTCTACTGAAAGTGGTAAAAACATAAAATAGTTCTCGATTTTTCTAATAATAGGAAAAAGAAAGGGAAATAAATGTTTTTAGAATTTTTTAAATTTTTTGATTTTTTTTGAATTTTTCAAATAAGAGACTAAAAGTTAAGTAATGTAAGGAAGAAAGAAAAAAGAATAAAAGATGAAAATTGCCCCCACACTTAAATCACATTGTCCTCAATGTGGGAGTTAGACTAAAGGAAAAATACATGGGAAGCAACACAAAAACAAAACAAGAGAAAGATGACAATAAGCAAAATTAAACAATAGAAAATAGAAAGCATAAAAGAAAAAAAAAGAACATAAAGAGAAACCAAACTAAAGGAAAGAAAGAAAAAGAAAGGGAAAGAGAAACTCCTTATTGCGGACAAAAATCCGCGCTGCCACCTCCACAGCTTCCTTGATCGGGTATGAATTTGCTGCACAGGCAGGCCAGCATCACCTTTTGGCGATAAATGGTCGTCCTCTAATGAGCCAACTCGTTCACATAACGACGAGTTGATTCTACTATTTCTGCCAACTGGGTCTCCTGAATACCTAAAAAGTGACACAGAGTTGCTCAAAGGAAATCCGTATCTCAGCCTAGAATGCATCCATCGGAACTGTTAGCGGGCCATCAGCCTCATCATCCTCATCATTTGAGGAGTTACAAGACTCATCGGCCTCATCATCCTCATCATCTAACTGTGAGGAAGACGCACCAATGCCAGTTTATGTGTTTTTCTTTATTGAAAGAAAATTGGTAAGGTTGAGTTCCCTTACTCAGACGGAGGTATCCACACTTTGTTCTCGTCCTGTTGATGATCGTTGTTCTCTCGCAAAGTTGACATTGAAAGCAGCAAAAACTCGAGATAAACTTACAAGGTAACGATAAACACATTTTTCTATAGTATCACATCAAATATTGCGTATGGTATGGATCATCAAAGAAGCAAGGGAAAAGGGGGATCGATTGTGGAGTTTGTCAAGCATATAGATATTAAGAATACATACTTCACTTAGTCCATCCTCTTTTTGAACAAGTATGTGCCCGAAGAAATAATAAAGGGCACAAGGAAGAAGAGATGAAAAATTGCCTCCGTGGAGGATTCGGCAACGGTCCATTGGAAGCGACGAGATATCAAAGCGGCTACAAGCAGCATCGAAATTCCAGTCTGGGTCCTCGTCGATAGTTTTTCTATTTGAGTCCACGATAACTGTATTTCCATCATCTGAAATCCCAAGAATGGATGCTAGACGTTCCCCAGTCAAAATTATTCGAACCCCTTTGACAGTAGAAATAACTGTTTTGAGATACTTGTCCATTTTGTGGGTCATATTAGCATAGAATTCACAGACAAGGTCAAGGTAAAAATGGAGAGAAAGGCAAAGAAGAGGGAACAAACCCAACCCCCAAAAAGTTGTTCAAGTTTAAAATGTTCGATGACCAACTCAACGAACGACTTTTCAATAATAATTTTGAGTGACTCCCTATAGGCTACCCACTTTTGGGTTGCCGGAGTGAGACGCTTTGGAAAAGGAAGAACATTAGAGGTGGTGGGGTCGGGCGAGGTCTCCTTAATACGACTCCGTTTGGATTTAGAGAAGGTAGAAACTGATTTCTTTGGTGCCATAGGGAGAATAGATGCAAACGAAGGAACAAGAGAAGGATGAAGGATATAACACTGCAACACAATAGCACCAACATAGCAAAATAGTAAAACACAAAAGACACACAAATAGAAAAATAAAACAACTAGATGTAGCCTGTGTGTGCTAAGTGTTCTAACGTCGCTCGTGTGTGTTAAAGTGTGCAGAAGATAAAGGAACTAAACTAGAAGAGCAGTAATAAAAATAAAGCATTCAAAGAACAAATAATCAAAATAAAGCCTACCATAAAGAAAAAACACATAAGCAATTAAAATGGAACAGAGGCAAAAAGTTGAAGAATTAGCCTATGTTTGCTTGTAGAAGCAAACTATGCCACCAGTATCGCACGTTTTCTGCCTTGCACGAATCGTCGTCGGAGTTTACGGAATTTTGCCAAAAAATTTTGCCAGAAAATTCCTTGAAATTTTCTGCATTGTTTAGAAAATAAAAGAAACACACACAAAGTTAGTAAATATAAAAAATTTAACAAAGAGGACCGAAAATAAAAGAACTAGAAGAAAAAGAAATAAAAGGGGAAAGGTGAAGAAATTCAAGAAGGATGGAAAAAAGGTGGAGTCTTTTGAACAGAGAGTGGAAGAAAAGAGGTGTAGTGTGGAATATTTGTTGGGATGGAATGGAAGAGGGTGAGGAATGGAGGAAGTAGAAGGGTTAGAAGAAGAAGAGGAGAAAGAGAAAAAGAAAAAGTGAGAAGAAAAAAGTGAGAAGGTGGTGTACAAACCAAGAAAAGGAGAAGCTTTCGGAGTACTTGTCGGAGTGGCGTAGGTCACCGGTGAAACTGAAGAGAGAGAGAGAGAGAGAGATCGTGGAGGAGAGGAGGAGATACAGGAGTTGGGAGAGAGAAGGAAGAGGAAAAACTTAGGGATTTTGGAAGAGTAAGAGAGAGGAAAATTGTAGAATTTTTAAACAAATGCTGGGATTGAGTTCAAATTGGGTCCACCCAACCTATTTTCCACTTGACAAAACTGAAACTACAGCCTTTCTTGGACCCTACTATGTACGGTAGGTCTCTGCTTGTGATGCCCGAGAAATGCCGAAGAAGCTTATCGTTGGTGGTAGGTTGGACCTACCGTCTGCAGCAGGTTTTTGCCAATAAATGCCTTTGTTGCTCTATCCCTACCGCTGGTAGTAGGGTGCCCTACCGTCCACGGTAGGCTTCTACCAGGGGGCCAATTTTTCTTCTTTGCTTGCAATTTTGAAGCTTGTTCATGCCCTTTAACATGATGTGTTCAATATAGCTCAATTTAGACTTTAACAAGGTGTTTATTCTCCCCAAAATTACCTTATCACAAAAACACCAATTGATTAAAATGGAATAAACAAAACAAAAAATTTAAAATTACAATTATACAAATATAATATTCAAGGGAATAAGAAATAATCCCCTTTTTAGGTGCCATGAGCACCTCCTGGATTACGAAAATCAAAGTGTTTCTTTGGCTCCTCTTTCTCTATACGCCGTACTGGCACCCATTTCATTAATCGAGCCTTCAATTAGGAGGCGATTTGCCATCCGTTGTCCTTATGCTATTTCATTGGCTTTTCCTTTCCCTTCTTTTTGGGGATTTCCTGTGCATGTTAAGATACTCTATTAGTTTTATGATTTATTGCACATAAAGTATCGTGAGACTTACAGGTAGGAGTTAGCAACTAGGGAAAATTGAACATTATTTCGTTTCCTCTGACCCTTAACACTAATTTTCCATTTGTCATGTCTATTAATGCCCTTGAAGTGCGCGAAAAAGGGAGACCTAATATTAGGGAAAAATCAACGCCATCCTCCATGTCTAGCACACCAAACTCGACTGGAAAAACCAAATCCTTGACTTTGACTAAAACATCCTCTATTATCCCCTTAGGATGTTTGACACTCCTATCTGCCGGATTGATTGACATCCACACAAGTTTTGGGTACCTAGACCTAAACGCTTACCCATAGAAGAAGAGATAACATTAATACTCACGCCTAGAATCTGTTGGAATCCGTAGGCAAAAATAAAAATAAAATAAAACTACGGAAATCCACCAACAGGATCTGCACATACTAGAAAAACTGATTGGATAGAAATTACCTCAATTTGATTGTTTGGTGTGGAGGCGCTGCTTTTTACGCTTCGCCCTCTACTGGTATCCACGCGACGAATTCCTCTGCAAGCGATCAGGATGCTAGCCCCTTCTGTGTTCTGAAAATTGTTCAGAACTGATCCTGACTATCTGGTAATCAGTCGTATTTCGGAGAGAGGAGGCTAGATACTATATCGTCGTTCAAGGGTTTAGGGTTTTGTTTTTCTTTTATCAGATAAAGACGGCTGCAAAGAAAAGGTTAACATAGCCTTTTATAGCTATCAATATCAAAACCCTAACTATCATCTAATGACAGTTTAATCTCGTCCATCTATTCCTATAATCATCCAACGGTTGGATGAGTAATATTAAGTAATTAATTTCATTTATTCGATTAAATAAAATTAATTACTTATTAACTTACCAGAAAATACAATATGGAATCTGATTCCCCTTTTGTATACGTTCAACGAATCTGGACACAATCTAGATCCATTGAACGTGGACATTATGCTCACAAGATCGTCTATGCGTGTGACCCTATAGGTTCACTTAACGTTGGCAGTGAATGAAAAATGTCTTAGACATTTATTCACAAAACATAAGCGGCCTCTAGCAAGACATTATGCTTACCCAAGTTAAGTAAATGCAATAACCTAGCATCAGATTAATATTTAGTCCTTTTTATCGCACGATATCCAAATTAAGTATAAGACATGGACTAAGTCATCCTTATAAAACTTAATTAACCATTTACTTGATTACCAGACAGACTATTCCAACAAATAATATTAATAACACCTTATTAATACTTATTTGAGCATGGCCATGCATATTTTCCAGTCTTCCTTATCAAGGGGCCCATGGATATCTCTCTCTAAAAGGAGAGGGACAAATCCCTTTCACTATCTCCAATATTCAAGCCATGACAAGAAAATAAGCCAACCAATAGTCATAATAATCACCTAATTAAAAGTGATGTTTGACTATGTCAAAACATATTTTCCCCCCATGTAAGAAACATTAGAAACATTAGGTCAAAGGACACGATACATAAAACTGAGAAGAAATACTTATAACTTAAACCCATGCAATATTTCTTCTTCACTTTGGGTCATGTCCAATACAATATTCTCAATATGTATTTATGAATTGATTTTATATCTCATATTCATGATCAGTAAAACTTGACCATCAATCAACTTCACACTAGTTTACAAGATGTAATAAACTAGGGACAAATAAGAATAGTATTTTATTAGCTATAAGGGTTTTACTATCAAGTCACATACTTGATGACTAAGAGCATAAAATACAATTCAAAAATACATGCTTCATAAATCATAAATGTGAGTCAATTGGTCTTAGGGCATATACTAACAGAATCTGCTAAAGCCCTATCAATAGTAATACTACCAATTGTACAAGGGAAAGAAAACTCTCTGTGTCTCCCATCTTTTGTGGTAGTATATTTTTCTTAATTAAGAGGGCTAAACACTCTTCACCAAGTATGTGTGTTGATGCTTCTCGAAGCTTGTCTTTCTTTGTAAGCATATCCTTTAAATACCTTGCATACTTGGGAACCTACAATAAGAGATCACATAAGGGTAAGTTTATCTTAATTGATGAAATATTTTAATAAACTCCCTTATCTTATTTTAATTTTGGTCTTGAATGAGTGCTTCTTGCAATTGGGTCTTCGGTTTATAATTAGCACTTGTCGACTTCCACTTACCTTTATCTTCATCTACTCATTCGAATGATCTCTTTTCTTTCTTAGTGTAGCTTTCTTCTTCTATGATCATCCCTTCTTTCTTAATTGTTGGAGTTTCCTACTTGATTGACATTGAGATCGTATTTACATGCTCTCTAGGGCTTACTTCTGTGTTACTCGGGAGGGTTCCCGGAGTTCTTTCAAATACTATCTTCACTAGCTTCCAATTTATTTTTCCAAGTTTCTTATGGAGGCTTCTTGTTCCTTTGGGCTACCTCAATGGTATTCATTCTATTATTGGTTGCACTTATGAACTTTACCATCAATTCTTTCAAGTTCACCTTAGCTGGTGAAGGATGATTTTGTGGACCCCCTTCATAAGGAAATGGTAGAGAAGGGCCCCTATTTTGAAAACTCAGGGGTTGATGTGGCCTTTATTGTGCTTGACCACCCCCAGAGAAGTTGGGATGGTTTCTCCAACCCGGATTATATGTATTCGAATAAGGATTATTTTGAGGCCCGTTCCCTTGTACGAAATTGACTTGCTCATTTGGGCCTCTTATACTTAGGCACTCATGTTTTGGATGCCCACCATTGCAAAAATCACAAAGCATGACCGTTTGATTATTTTTGCTTGCTGATGAATTGGTCAAGTTACCTATTTTCTACTCTATTACTACCGTTGATCTTGCTTTCATAGCAGAAATTACATCCACATTATTTACTCCAGCCGTCTTCAGTTTTGATCTTTGCCCTCCCCAGGTATAACTATTCATGGCAATTTGCTATATTAGATCATATACCTATTTAGGGATCTTGTAGTCTGTAGACCCTCTAGCTGAGGTGTCTATTAACTGTCTTGACCCAACCAATGCTCCATTATTAAAGCTTTGAATTTGTATCCTCAAATCTAGACCATGATGGGGACATTTCCTTAGCAGCTCTTTCCATCATTCCCATGCCTCATAGAGTCTTTCTCTGTCTATTTGTTGGAACGAACGGATCTCGTTCCTTAATTTAGCTGTCCGCACGGAAGGAAAGTACCAACCCTAGAATTTTTCTGCTAATGAGTCCTATGAGGTTATGGATCTCGATGGCAATGATTTAAAGCCAAGACTTTGCCTTCCCCCTTAGAGAGAATGGAAAAAGGCAAAGCCTAATGGCGTCTTCAAAAACTTTTTCGTTGATCTTAAAGGTGTCGCACACCTCTAGAAAATTTTTTATGTGAGCGTTGGGATCTTCATCTGGAAGTCCGTAGAATTAGACATTGTTTTGAAACAGTTGGATTATGTTTAGCTTTATTTCAAAATTGTTCGCCTCTACCCTTGGCCTTGCTATACTCGATTGCGTCCTAGAGATGGACGATCGGCCATAGTCTACCATGGTATTTTCTGCCATAGATCGTTCTGCCACTCATGGTAGTGGAAGCAGTACGAAGAGTGGATAATTAATTTGTGGAACTGCTGATTCGTCTTTTGTCTTATCGACGGGCACTATTGCCTCAGTGCTTGCTGTTCCAAATTGAAAGGCATGGCGGGCACCCTACAGACGCTCTGGTTCTGGATCAAACGATACTAGTTCACTCCTTTTCTTTTGGGGCATGTACTAATACCACACGATTTGCACGGAAAGAAGCATGATCAATTCCACAAAGACAGAGCACAGTTCAAAAATATAAATCGAAGATAACTGAATGATGCAAATACAAAGACCAAATCAAACAAGAAAAACAAAAACAAAAACAAAAAAATGAGTAAAGCACTAAATAAAATGAGTTTTCCTTAAGCTGTCGTCCCTAGCAATGGCGCCAAAAACTTGGTGTCCAAATTTTAAAATGGGGGAATTTCACTACTAAACTAAGCAACAAGCAAGCGGACCTATCACTATAGTAAACGAGCTCTACCCAAGTGTCGAATCTCTTGAGGGTAATGGCTGAAGGTACTAATCGCGTCTCTAGTATTTAGTCTGGTAAAAAAATGGTTTTTGAAAATGAAATAATAAAAGAAAAACTAGAAAAGACTAAGAAAGAAATGAAAACTTAAGATTTTAAAATTAATAAAGCAAGAGTTTGGCTGGTGGAATACCCCTAATCTTTGTTACTAATTCAATTGTAAAACTTTTATGAAAATGATTTGAATTATTAAGTTGAGTCATCTCTCAAATTGGGCAATCCCTATCTTTAGGCGAAAGCCACCCTACTTACTAACACTTAGAGGAAAATCTCTTTTCTCCCTAACAAATTATGAGCACAGTAAAACTAGGTGATTTAAAAGACCTAAAAGTGCAAAATCATATCTCTAGTCGATTGCCCCAATTACCACCAATTAGTTGCCCTCGATCGTTCTTCCTTTCTCAATTCAGAACAATCTTGTGATTAATTTAATCTCGTGAGAGTTAAATTGCAAACAAACACAATTGGAAAACAACTTAAATTAAAAAACAAACATCAAAGTCAAGAAATTAAACTAAGAATGTCATAATCAAGAACTAGGTTCAACCCTCATCCGAAGATAAAGACTACTCACTATTCATTATAATAAAACTGAAATTCAACAATAAAATTCAATAACAAGGTAAAAGAAAGAAAGCATAGGAGTAGAATTGAAGCCGCAATTGTCGTCTAGAATATCATTCAAGCTCATCTTTCGAGTCATCCAAATTGAAGTTGAGTTCTTCATATTGAATCTCCAATTCTTGATCTCCAAGAATTAAATTGCAGAAAATCTAAAAACTAATTAACTAATTGAATGTAAAAATCAAAGAATTGATTAACCTAAATCTAGCCCTAACTATCTACTAACTACACCTCATTGCTCTCTTCTCTGTCCTCTGCTTTTTATTGCAGAGAAATCTCTTAAATAGATGAAAAATTACAAGAAAATAGAGTTTGAAATGGATTAAAACTACCCCTCTGCCGGTACCTACTGCCGATGGTACGCCAAGCCTTACCGTCCGTTGTATAGTTTTGCGTACTGGTTCCTTCTTGACATCGAGGACCTGTTGTAAACGGTAGGTCATCACTAAGGTTCTGCCTTGCCTCCTTTTGTGATCTTTGGACCTACCGCCAATGGTAGGTTAGCCTACCTCAGGTGGTAGGTCTTTATCGTTGAGGCCTTCAGCTCCATTTTCGTCATTTTCACTCCGTTTTCATCATTTTTACTCTGTTTTCGTCCGTTTTCATTTCCTTTCATTGTTTTCCCTTCTGGAAGGCACCTAAGACAAGAATGAAGGGTATTAGCCCAAAATAAATACTTTTACATATTAAAAACATAAAAAATTGATGAAAATAATATATGACAATGTAGACAAATAAGCACATATCAGTGAGGTGAATGAAATCCTCCAAGATAGTCTCCAACTCTTTGCTTTGTTGTGGCAATTTTCTTTTCCTTATTTAGCTCTTCAAAATCTCTAGTAACACCTTGGAATTGTCTTGTCAATCCCTCAATAGATTGTTGCATAGATCACAAGGTTTCATTTAAGTTCATCCTTGTAGGATAACTAGTGCCTTCTTGATGAGATTGAGTAGGTAAATGACCATCTGTTGACATTATAAGCATGCAAATTAAACAAAGAAAACAAAAGTAAAAGGACCTCCTAATCACTCCCTAAGTGTTTCCTCTCTTTGATGTTCACTCAATTCACTCATGTTTTACTCTCTTGTTGGCTTTTATCACAATAAGTTCACCCTCTTACCTTTTTCAAGCACTCAACTCTCAAGTCTCTATAAGATTCTTCAAACCTCTTAACCAACTCAACCAAGTGCAACAACCCAAGCAAGTATAACAATCAATGCACTTAGTTGGATAAGTATTCAAAGAGGCAAAGTTTCAACCCCTTGAGGTATAAGAATTTCAAAGAATTTAATCTATAGAAAAGCTAACAAATTTAATTGATCATCAACAAAGAATAGAAACACACAAGAAAAAATTAGAAGTCAAAACCAAAGTAATTCAACACAAATAGGCAAAACAAAGAAAACAAGAGTACTAAGAAAATTTTCCTAGAAAACAGGGGATGACAATACCCTGCCACTAAAACGATGAAAACTATGTAAATACGAATCCAAATCACGTGAAACCAGTTTAGTAAGATTTCTCACTCAACGCAGAGGAAGTAAAGACCAAATTGGATCCAAATTGAATCCATATAACACAAGATATGCTCAGATTAATTCACACTTTTTTTGCAACTGAGAAACCAAAAACACATTTCAAGCTTCAATCGAATTGATCAATCAAATGATCCCCAAATTGAGTAAATCTTAATTCAATTGAACTCTAACACAAAGGAGATCGAATACAATACAAAAAATTCAAACAAATTCGCAATTAATCATTTAAATGTTCATATGATTTTTTGAATTCATTTATTTGTTCTACTATTGCATGACCTTCATGGAATTTTGTTTGATCATCAAGTACTTCTTCATTTTTTTTTTCAGCGAATTTAAAAAACATAAATCATAAATTGATCTTTATTTGGAGGTTTCTCTGATACCACTTTGATGTGAATCTTCAATTGATTGTAGATTTCATTAAACACCTTCCCAAAAGATCACCTCATTTGATGAAGAATTTTCTATTGAGAATTTTGTAGTCTTAACACTCCAATAGAAAACTTATGAGGATGTAAGCCTCATAAACCCAATATTGAGAGGTAAAACTCCTTCCCAATTTGATAGAAAGAACCTTGAGGAAACTATGGCCTCAAAACTCCAACTACACAAACTAGAAGACCTAGATTTAATCAATTCTAAGAACAAGAACTCTAAGAATCAATTACAAAGGAATTGGATAATTAATTGAGTTCTGTAGTTTCCACAATCTAAGAAATCAATTGTTCACAAACCTAATGAATTAAACCTTTAGAAGCTAAGCTAAGTCAGGTTAAAGAACCCTAGAAAAAAACCAATGGAGAATCCTCTCTCTAATTTTAGCAAATCTCAAAGTTTTTTACAATAAAGCCTATAAATGAGTATTTATAGTGTAAGACTTAAACCTAACATGACATTGATTAAGGCTCTAAAATACCCATTGGACCCTTAATTATTAGTTGGAAATGAAGTTCAAACATTAAAATGCCACCTAAACATCGCATTACTTCTAACACCAGGACCATACCGGTGACGGTAGAGTGTACCCTACCGGACGTGGTAGGGTGTTGTCTTCAAAGTCCAAAACATCAAGAAGCTTACCAAGGAGGTAGGTGTAGGGCTACTATCAGCGGTAGGTCTTCAACGTAACTATACTTTGTCTTTTTCACTTCCAACTTGCTCCCTTGAATAATCCTTTCTTATAGTATAAATTGTGAGCAACTTGGGAGGTTCTTCTTCATTTTCAAAGCCTTCATTCTTGTTCTTCATGGCTTTCTCAATGAATGTAATCATGCCTTTAGTCTAACTTACATCATTAGCTTTGATCTTCTTCGCCCGTGCTCGAGTGAGTAGTCAATACATCAACTCATTAGCTTCTTGGCTCTCCCGGTTCATATCAGGATGGCTTCCTATGCATGCTTTTACATGTTTTTCTATCTTTATCTTTTGTTTATGTTTTCCTTTAGCCCTCGTCCCCACATTGAGGACAATGTGGTTTAAAGTGTAGGGGCATTTGTGTGTTTTATCTTTTTCTATGTTTATTAGCTCTATTAGTTTTATTTTTGTTCCAAACTTTCCAAAAGTTCAAAGAAATTAGATATCCTGGAAAATCCCAAAAATATTTCTTCTTTTTCTTTTCATAGAAAATTAGAAAAAAAAAAAGAGTCTCGTTTATCTTGTTAGTTTTTCTTATTTTTGTCTTAGTGTTTTTTTTTTCTAGTTAGTTGTTAGTAAACGTGCTCGGATGTTCGATTGAGGCGATTCTCGTGGGCATTTCGTGTATTTTTTCAAGATCTAAGCGAGGGTAACAGCCCTAAGCGGTTTTCATCAACCGTTCTCACAAAAATGTCCTATTTTCGTTTTAATTTACGTTTTTGTAATTTTCTAATACTTTCTCTCTTATTAACTAAAAAACTATGCCATCAATTTGAAAATTAAATAGAGGACCAGTCTTCTTTTTGCTCTAATTAAAAATTCAAATGATTGAAGTTAATAAATATTGGAATACATAAATACTTTATTATTAAATAAAAAAATTTAAAAAACGAACATTTAAAAATGACTTTTTTGGTGATGCCGTTGTATTTATCTTTACGAGAACCATCAAAACTAGTAATCATACACCTGAAACGGACCTCCGATCGCGGAGTTATTCATGTTACAAATTTTCCAAATACCTAAAAAAATTCTTTCTTCCTTAAAGAAAGAATGGGGCTCGGGTCGCCCATTTGGGCGATCCGTTCACGTCCGGGTCTTCGGTTTGGGCGATGCGCACATGTTTGGGTCGCCGGTCCGGGTGATCCGAGCGTAAGTGCAAAAGAAAATAATTCAACTTTTTTTACATCTAAATCGATATTTTCTTCCACAAATTCTTCATAATGATCCATATCTACCTCCAATACAAGTTCAACGTTAAAGATTTCCGTTTTGGAGTGGAGAAGGAGTAGAGAGAAGTTAGAGAGAAATTGTGTAAAGAGAGCAAAAGTAGGGAAGAGGAGGGAAAAAATGATTTTTTTCGCCCTATACATATAGATTCCCGAGTTAGATTTATCGATACCCATTATATTTTCTTAAATATAGTTATCATCTATATTTTAAATTATTCAAACTCTACATGAATCATTTGAAAGGTCTTTTCCATTTATCTGTATCTGTTTATGTATTATTGAAATGTCTTATTTATCATACACAATGGTCTGATTGGTTACTCATTCAAAATCAACTTCTTTTTAAGGATAGGTATTAGATCCATTTAATGTAAAGGAAGCTATTAGAGGAATTTAAACATCTTTCAAACATCCGAAGTCTGTTCTTATTTGTTGAGTCCATTCCAAAGCAACTTCTTTTTAAGGATAGATATTCCAAAGCAACTTCTTCTCAAGGATAGATATTAGATGAATTTAATGTAGGGAAAAGATATTAAAGGAATTTAAACATCTTTCAAACATCGTAAGTATGTTCCTATTGTTGAGTCTGTTCATTTTTTCCATCCTTATCATTTATATACCTTGGAGCATCAAAAAACATTCTCACTTCTCTCTCTCTCCTTATATATATATATATAAGATGATTTGCAAACAAGTTCGACCGCTTAAATTTTAAAGATATATCCACTAAGATATTAGTGATAGTAACACTTGAGGTCATATGCATCAGTTCACATATATAACTAAAGTACTTAAACAATTTTATATGAATAAGTACACCTTTTAAGCACATTATGGTTGTAAGATACTTAATATGCATAAGACCCTTTTCGGGCTTGCGAAAATAATAAAGAACTACTTGGTCCACAAGTGTCATATTTTAGTCCACTACCTTCAAGGTTTAATAGATATTGGTCTTCATTATCCTAAAGCACTTAAGTCTGATCTGATAGAGTATGTTGATGTTGGATATTTATCTAATCCATATAATGCTTGGTCACAAGTTAATTATCCATTCACATGTGGAGGTACAGTTATCTCATGACGTTCTATGAAGAAAATTTTGACTGCCACTTCTTTCATTCATGATGAAATTTAGCAATGCATGAAGCAAGCTGGGACTATATTTGGTTAAGATCCATGGTTCATCACATTCGAGGATCATACAATATACATTTGGATAAGAAAGTTCCTGCTACTTTACTCGTAAATAATACTACATGCATTACTCAATTGGAAGATGAATATATCAAAAGTGATAAAATAAAACACATATCACTAAAATTCTTTTTTATTCAGTCTTCAAAAGAATGGTGAAATTTGTGTTAAACAAATCCACTCCAGAGACAGTATGACAGATTTATTCACAAAATCATTACCGACTTAAACTTTTGAAAAACTAGTTTACAAGATTAGAGTGCATCGACTGAAAGATGTCAAGTGATATGCTCAACGGGGAGTAAATATGCATTGTGCTCTTTTTCCCTTAACCAAGATTTTATCCCATTGGGTTTTTCAAGTAAGGTTTTTAATGAGGCAATGTCATTTTTGGAAGATGTACTCTTTTTTCTTCACTAGGTTTTTCTATCCCACTGGATTTTTTCTAGTAAAGTTTTAACAACACATTGTTCCATAAAAACGGACATCCAAAGTGGAGCATTATGAAAAAAAATATATTTTAGTGGATGTCCATCACATGTAATTCCTACTACTTCATGCATATTCTCCTATTCAATTCTTATTATTCCCCACTACTTTTGTAACATATGTAACCTTCTATTGTAATAGATTAATTACATTTATAAGTCATAACCTATATTGTGAAGTACTAATTCTTAAGCCTATAAATAGAGGCCAAGGTGAAAGATGGCGGATGAATAAAAAGAAGAATTGAGAAGGTTCTTCCATATTTGTCTTGTTCTTATAATTATTTTCTATATATCTCTACTCTCTAGTATTGGTACAGTTGTTGATTACTTGATATAATACTACGAATCTTTGTAGTGATTTTATAACACTTAAGTCTTTTTATATTTTTTGAGACTTTTTTTCAATCCTTTATTAGTTATATACCCCGGAGCATCCCAAAACATTATATATATATATACGTACACACACATATATATATGTATATATATTATACGTATATATATGTGTGTGTATATATAAATGTATATATAAATATATATATTAGAGATATATGTCTTCTCCAGAAATTAATAATAGAGTTATGAGGTTATGAATTATATTGTTATAGTATATATGTTAAATATAGTTATAAACTATAGTCATATACTAAACTTATAAACTATATTTTTAACAATATTTATAAACTTTAGTTATATACTATAGATAAAAATTATATTTTACTCTATATTTTAGCTGCAGTTATATAGATTATAGTTAGCAAATCATCTATAAATAGTCATGAACAATTTAAACTTTTCGTTGTATTAACATAAGCTGTTATTTTATCTTTTTCTAACCATGAACTATTTTTGCTTCTTTCTTTATAGCCATAAGCTTTAATTTTATCTTTTTCTGGGCATGAACTATTTTTGCTTCAAGAAATAGCCATAAACTATTTTTGACCTATAGAATATAGGCATGAGCTCTTTTTACTAAATTTCTATGTCTAAGAGGTAAAAAATAGTTCATGGCTATTTTCATAAAAAAATGGTATCTTGTACTTAATGGTAGAACAGATAAAAGGTCATTGCATGGTAGTTTCTTAAAAGGAGGATGACTTATGGTAAGTCAATGAGTGTCTTTCTTATGATAGCTATGCAAGTGTTTTGGAGCACATAAAATGAGAATATGTGATATTAGTTTCTAGAAAGTGTAAATTTAGAATCTAAGAGGGGGAGGGGTGAATTAGGTTCCAGGCAATTTAGACCAACTCTTTGTTCAAAAAGTCTTGTTTTACTTTAAAAAAACATTTCTTAGATTAACCACAAACAAGAAAAATATAAGAAACTAAAGAGAATGTAAACAACAGTAAAACAGTAAGAATAATAACAAGGGAGAACACAGTAATGTATAGTGGTTTAACCCTACCAAAGGTCTATATTAACTACCATGAGCCACATTCAAGGATTTACTTGAACACTAACTACCTTTTTCACAAAGAAGGTATAGGGAAAACCAGCTCTTACAATAGTGCATCATCCCAAATGGGTTTACATCTCAACCACTCTCTTATTACACAAACTACAAGGTTTACCCAGTACAATCGGGTTTTACAACTCTCAACCTTATACACACTGATATAACATAAATAAGAAATTTAGAAATCACAGTAAATGTGATAGATTACTACTAGATGAAGCACCAAAATCTCTATATCACTATTTTACTCAATAGCCACTAATAAATCTCATAAACTCAATGAAATTGATATTTAAAATCTTAGAAATTGTTTTGGCACAAAATCTCTTGTTCTTTAATGTACCAAGGAGGTCTAGTATTTTTGGGAAAGTTTCCAATGTTCAAAAAATGACTAGAAAAGTTTTAAAAACGGCTAGTTTGACTTAACCCAGTAAAGTTTGGACGCCGGACCTTCAAGAGTTCATCCAAACTTTCCCTCTGGACCTTCAACCTTTAGCCTAAAAAACATTACTTCGAAAGTTCGAGATCTTACTCTCTACGTTCGAAGCTTCAATAAAATGCTTTTTCACTTATGAACTTTGAACATCCGAACCTAAGCACCAAACTTCTAAACTTATACTTAAAAACATATGAGAGAGAAATACGAAGGGCCTGATATTCATCATAGATGAAATGACAATCTAATTCAATGTGCTTAGTACACTCATGATAGATAGGGTTGGAACCAATATGGATGACAGCTTGGCTATCACAATATAACTGGGCAGGAAATGTACGTGTAATGTGTAAATCAGAGAGTAACTAACGGAGCCGCTTAAGTTCACAACAAGTAACAACCATTGACCAATATTCAGCTTCGGCAGAGGAGCAAGAGATAGTAGGCTGCATCTTTTCTTTCCTAGAGACAGGAGAATTTCCAAGAAAAATAAAGTATCCTATGAAGGAGCGGCGAGTTACTGGATAAGTAGCCCAATCGGCATCACAATAAGCAGTGACAGTAAGATTACTAGTTGAGCTGAGAAAAATCCCTTCGCCGAGATAAGACTTCAAATAGTGGACAACTTGCAAGGCTGCCTCCCAATGTTGGAGTTGCGGTTTCTACACAAATTGGGCAAGAGTGTGAACAAAATAGGCAAGCTTTGGCCAAGTAATAGTAAGATAAATAAGGCGTCCAATAATTCAGTGATACCAATCAAGTTTCAAAAAGAAAGTGCTACAATCGAAGTAGAAGTCGGTTTGGATCCAGATAACCCGGTTTTAGAAACAGTATCCAAAGCATATTTGAGTTGGATCAAGTATAATCCGGATGCATTTCGGGCAACTTCAATGCCAAGAAAGTACTTGAGATAGCCATGAAAGCTCGGAAGTAGCTTCATGTAAACTTCTTCAAGAAGACCATCACGTAAGAAAGTGTTGTGGACATACATCTGATGTATTGCCCATTCTTTAGCAACAACAACTGCTAAAAGAGTGCGAATTGTGACAAGTTTTGCCACAGGGGCACAAGTTTCAGTGAAATCGTGACCCTCAATCTAAGTGTTGCCGAGAATAACAAGGCGAGCTTTGTAGCACTTGATAGTGCCATCAGAATTAAATTTTATGTGATACACCCATTTACAACCAAGTGTCTTCTTGTGAGGTAGTAGGGAGTAAGTGTCCAAGTTCCATTGCTCTCGAGAGCATCAATCTCTCTTGGCGCACAGTTGCTTGCCGCTTGGGATTTTTAACATCATCAGAAAACTGGGTAGGGTCTACTTCTGTCTAAACCGCTTCAAGAAAGCCTCTATGTTGTGTAGAAAACTTATCATATGTACCGTATGAAGTTAAGGGAAAAGAACACTTACTTGAGGACACGGACAGAGCAGATAAGGAAGGAGAAGGCGTGTTACCTTTTATTGTGTAGCATAAATAATCAGATAAATACTTTGGAGGGTGAGTAGCACGAGTACTCTGGTGCACTTCCAAATCAATAGGTGGAGCAACATTGTTCCCACCCGGCTGAGGATGTGATAGTGGAGAGAGAGGAGAATTTAAATGTGGGCCATAAACTATGGGCCGAGAAGTAGAAGTCTAGGAGGAATATGGACCATCATTTGTAGGCTAAAGAGAAGGGTGTGCAATAGTGGGCTACGACCCAGAAGAGGATGGACGCGGGCAAAAGTGGTGGTCCGTGATTAGGATAGAGGAAGAGGCAGATGGATCTATGCCAGTGGGCTGCAGTCCTGGAGTTGGATCAACTAAGAAGACTTCATCTAGGTTGGATAAGGGAGAAGTTAAATGGGGTGGGTAAAAGGTTTTTCCAGGTTTGTAAAAATTGAAAAATGTTTATTTTCAGCCGAGGAGGAGGAAAAGATAAAAGGAAAAATATGTTCATAAAAGATGATATCTCGAGAGATGAGAAATTCTTTGCTTTTGAGATCTTAGACCCACCAACAATGTTTGCCATAAGGATAGCCAATAAAAACACATTTTTAGCTTCGAGGATGAAATTTATCAGAGCTGGCATAATGAATATAGCATAGGAAACGAAAGGAGCGAAGGAAAATGTAATAAGGAGGTGTTCCATGTAACAATACAAAGGGTGTTTTGCCATGGAGAATAGTTGATGGAGTTCTATTGATAAGATATCCTGCGGTAAAAACACAATCTTTCCAAAATGAGATAAGGAGATTAGACTTAAGTAAGAGGGCATGAGCCACGTTAAGAATGTGTCGGTGTTTACGCTCTACCCTACCATTTTGTTGTGGGTTGTATGGGATAGTAGTTTTGTGAGTGATTCCATTTTCGTGAAAAAAAATCTTTTAAGGCTACAAACTCACCACCGTTATTGGATCGAATAGTTTTAATGGATGTTTGGAATTGAGTACTAATTAACTTATAAAATCGTGGTAATATGGATCAAACCTCACTTTTTTCAGTCATTAGATATATCCATACGGCACGAAAAAAATCATCTAATATGGTAAGAAAATATTTAGCCCCTCATAAGCTTTAACTTTGTAAGGGCCCCACACATCAAAGTGTACTAGAAAAAATAACAAATGTTTTACTAAGATAATTAGAAAAAGGTACTCGAGTTTTGTTTACCATGAAAACAAATATCGCAAGGATTATTATGTTTAAAGTTTGATACATGAGAAAGAAAATGAATAGCATAATCTGAGGGATGCCCCAACCTCTGATGCTACAGTTCTTTAGAATTCGGACAAGTAACTGCATTTATTTGAGTCGATGCTACGTCCTTGAATTAGTATATTCCATTCCTTTCTTCACCCGCTCCAATCAGAGTCCTCTAGAAACGGTCTTTATTTTCCAAGTATTAAATGCATATGATGCAATGTAGTTTTCTGATTTATCAAGCTTAGAAACAGATAGTAAATTACAACGCAGTTGTGGAATAAAATAGACATCTTCTAAAACCAAATAGTACCGAATTTTTATCCTTCCATTTTTCTTAGCAAAAGTTAAAGAACCATTAAACAAAGTAATATGACAAGGAAGAATGTCTTTTAACTTAAGTCATCTGATCAATTTGCCAAGTCATATGGTGAGTAGCTCCACTGTTTAAAATCCATTGGGTTTGATAGGAATTACTAGATAATTTCTTCAAGGTGGAAGAATTAGCGTGACTATTTGCTAAGGTCAACAAGATTTGCTATTGTTCTGGGGAAATTTGTGGAGTTCCATAATCTAATAGTGTCGAGCCCTGGTTGCTGTTGCCATTAGATACTGCCGGCGTCAGTGAGGAAGCACAGGCAAGTTGTGCAGAAGAATTTTGTCTCTGTGGCTGACTACTATGAGACCCACTGCCGCAAATCATTCCTCTACCACCACAGTTTCCTCTTCCCTTTCCGTGATTTCTGCCACTATTATGGTTGCTAGATTTATTTCCGCCATTGCCATCGCTGCTACTGTTCCTTTGTCAACTGCCATTTTGAATACCCGATGATTTGGAAGCAATTTTTGTTCTCGTGACCTCTCTTGTTGCAGTGGCTGCAAAACAATGATGATTTGTCCATGTCATTGCTACGATTGACACACACAGCAAAAGTTGCACCACTGTTGTTATTGCCGGCAACAAAAGTTGTACCATTTTCGGCACCGTCTTCATCCTCCTCCTTTGCCAAGTTTTTCAATTGCTCCTCTTGTATTACTTTAGAGTATGCTTGATTTACATTTGGGAGTGGGCTCTCACTCAAAATAGAAGATCGAATTGTCCCAAACATTGCTGTATCCAAGCTGAAAAGAAATTAGAGTAATTTCTCCTTTTCTTGTCTTTTTGTTAGTTCCACTGTGACTCTCTCACAATCACACAATGCAACTTGTTCATACTTTCTCAATTCATTCCAAAGTTTTGTAAATTTGGCAAAATAGCTTGCCGCTTATGTTCTCTTCCGTATGCAATTCATTATTGTATATTTGAGTTCATAATATCTAGGCCCGTTTTTTCCACGAAAACTTTACAACAATTCATCCCGCATAAGCTTTACGATCCGCTCCTTTGTAATCAAAGATCTCAAAGACAGTTTAACAGTAAGTAGAATCCACGATCTGATTAAGGTACTAATTTCCTTTCACCTTTTAAACTTTGGTTCATCCTCCTTAGGCTATAGTAATGATCCATCAATAAAGCCTAATTTGTTTTTCGATTCAAGCGACAATTCTATAGCATCAACCCATTCATCAAAATTGTCGTCCTTTAATTGGAAGTTAGTAATCAAGGTTCTCGGATCATCATTTGTTACCAGGTATTATTCATCTTCTTTGTAGAACCCTGTCACATAGCTTGAGTGTGGCCACACAGGATGGTCGTGTGACAACACAAGCTCAAGGTTTCACTAGCACTAAGTATTGGCATTATTTTAGGATATCTGGAAGATCTCAAAGATTTTGTTTGACTACTAATTGAAGATCATGAGCTATATTATTGGAGTCCAAAGCCTTGAAGAGTTGAAGGGATTCAACTGTGCAGTGTGCAAAGGGGGTTTGCACTAATTCCACTAGGGAAACACTAGATGTGTAAAAGAGCTAGGTGTATTCTTGTACTGTGTTGACAGTTTTTAGTGAATTGCTTTCTGGGCATGGCCCTGCAGACGTAGGCATGGCCGAACTGCGTTATCAATTGCTGTGTCTAGTGTGTTTGTTCAGTTTATAGCTTTTCACACAATACAACACACTACTCATACAGTAAAATCAGTCCCACTGCACATATTGCCTTATTACTAACTTACATTCTTCATCGTATTTATGTGTCATTTTTTCAATAGTTTCAATTTCTTCTTTGGTGGTCATGGCTAGCTGATATCATGTAGAAATTCAAGAAGCAAAGAGTATTTGAGAATTTGGAGAATGTTATTCCTTTCTTCTATCTTACACGGCAGATTAGCCAAGAATATAAAGCTGTACAATTGCTCTAATTGCCTCTATTTTCTATACATGTATGCTAGGCTAATAGTGAAACTACTTAAAGTACTAATGTCACTAAAAGGAAATTATATAGTATGTGGTATACAAATAAACATGTTGCCTATATTGATGTAATCAAATCATTCGGATCCTCCAACACTAAATTGAAGATTAACACAACTATCATTCAATTAAGATAATCTAATCATGAAACACTTTAACCAAAGAATTAACCATCTATTCTAAAAAAAACATTTTGACTCAGTTAAATTGTTTTCACAAACACAACTTTGACTCCAAAAATAAAGTGCAGGTTTTGTAAACAATTCCTCATTTTTTTGAAAACCGTTTAGGCTTGAGCTTTACTAATGCATATTAAAGTAAAGAAAATTAAGAGTAAGGGTTTATGTAATATACCTTACTATACTCAACCTTATTCTAAGTCTTCAACGTATCATCCTTGGCAACTTGAATCCACTTAACTCTTCTTGCCTTTAACACTTTAGCTCATTGGTGTGAAAACTCCATCTTCCAATACAAAAGTTCTTATCACATCCAAGATAGAACATATTGGTGCATATCAATGTTTGTCATTTAATTAAAACAAGAATTGTCACTCTTAGGGCTAACACATATGTCTATATATATACATATATATATATATATACATGCAGAAGTGGGAATATAAAGAGAGTGGTGGTGGTCTACGATCAGGGAATGCTATGATTTATTAAGAGTTATAGCTGCTCATTAGTCTTTCCTGCCTTCCCTTAATCCCCCTTTCACGTGGTGAGAGCAAGACATTAACTCATAAATAGGCATTTTCCATTGGCCTACTAAAAGTGTTAGAAAAGTTTAGCATGAACAACCAGAAGCCTCAACGATAGAATAGTATCAAAGAAAAACGATTCCACCATTTTCCTAAAATCCTACCCTACAGGATCACCTATTTAATAAGTAAGCGTCAGAGATCGGTGAGTGAAATAAGATAACACGGATGGAGGAAAAAAGAATACTAATAAGTAGATTAAAGCCTTAGTCCATTTTAAATCCAATCTTACCAAGTATGTAAGTCAGAAAGGCAGATGGACATGTTCATCCCTTGAAACTGCTTCCATTAGCATAAGATAGAGTCCTCCTGCAGGAACTTGGCACCTTCAAACTTCCACGTACTAAATAGTTGTTTACAAGGCCTTCAATCGTTCTCAATCAAGTTAACTTTCTTTTCTATCTTAAGAAAGTCCCCAACGAAAAGAAGACTTGAAGTTTATCGATAGGCCGTCAATTCTTTTCTTTCTTTCTCTTTTATGTTTATTCGATAATGTGGATACAATCAGTCTATTCCACCATAAGGTATTGGCTCACCAACGATCTGTTAGAATATGCCCTAGGCCAATTGACTTACATTTGTTATTTATGAGGTATGTATTTGGAATTGTACTTTATGCTCTTGGTCATCATGTATGTGACTTGATAGTAAAACCCTTCTTGCTAATAAAATACTATTCTTGTTTGTCCCTATTTTTATCAAATCTTCTATTATTAAACTAGTATGAAGTTGATTGATGATCAAGTTTTACTGATCATGAATATGAGATATAAAATCAATTCATAAATACATATTGAGAATATTGTATTGGACATGACCCAAAGTGAAGAAGAAATATTGCATGGGTTTAAGTCATAAATATTTCTTCTCAGTTTTATGTTTAGTGTCCTTTGACCTACTGTTTCTAATGATTCTTGCATGGAGAGAAAATATGTTTTGACATAGTCAAACATCACTTTTAATTAGGTGATTATTATGACTATTAGTTGGGCTATTTTCTTGTCATGGCTTGAATATTAGAGATAGTGAAAGGGATTTGTCCCTCTCTTACTAGAGAGAGATATCCATGGGCCCCTTGATAAAGAAGACTGGAGAATACACACGACCATGCTCAAAATAAGTATTAATAAGGTGTTATTAATATTATTATCGGAATAGTCTACCTAGTGATCAAGTAAATGGTTAATTAAGTTGTATAAGGATGACTCGGTCCGTGCCTTATACTTAATTAGGATATCATGTGACAAAAGGACTAAATATTAAAACTGATGTTAGGTTATCATTTCTTTTACTTAACTTAGATAAGCATAATATCTTGCTAGAGGCCACTTATGTTTGTGGATAAATGTCTAGGACATTTTTTATTCACTACCAATGTTAAGTGAACCTACAGGGTCACACGTATAGACGATCTTGTGAGTACGATGTCCATGTTTGATGATCTAGATCGTGTCCAGATTCATTGAACGTATACAAAAGGGGAATCAGATTCCATATTGCATTTGTTTGATAAGTTAATAAGTAACTAATTTTATTTATCAGAAAAATGAAATTAATTACTTAATATTATTCATCCAACCGTTGGATGATTATAGGAATAGACGGATGAGATTAAAACTGTCATCAGATGACAATTAGGGTTCTGATGTTGATAGGTATAAAAGGTTATGTTAACCTTTTTCTGCGTAGCCGTCTTTGATCTGATTAAAATAAAAGGCTTTATCCCTAGAGCGGTGAGAACTGTATCTTACCTCTCTCTCTCTCTCTCTCTCTCTCTCTCTCTCTCTCTCTCTCTCTCTCTCCAAAAATTCCAACGTATTACCAAGTAGTTAGGATTCGTTCTGAATAGTTTTCAAAATGCCAAAGGGGTTAGCATCCCAATCGCTTGCAGAGGAGGCTACCACGTGGATACCAGTAGAGGGCGAAGCGTAAACAGCAGCACCTCCACACCTAGCGGCTTCAAACATTAAGGTAGTTTTCTATCAAATTGGTTTTTCTAGTATGTGTGGATCCTGTTGGCAGATTTTCGTAGTTTTTATTTTGTTTTTTTGTCTATGAACCAACATGATCTGCAGTTGTAATCGCCTTTTCCTCCTAAGTTTCGAATAGATAGAAAAGCATGAGTTCTGTGTAAGCGGCTTAGACAAGAAATATAACTTAGATAACTTGTGAGGTTTGTGCTATAGTTTTGGGCTTCTTTCCATTCAAGAGGTGGAAGAGTCTCGTAGTTGTGGCTTCTAGTCCCCCTTATCTCCTATATTGAGTGAGTAAGTCAACATTTGATTCAAACCTAGCAAGAAACTAACTAGAAATAGCCGCCTTGTCCGAGTTATCTACTTCAAGGCTGAACTAATTTCTCCGTAGGAATGAGAGTAGCTTTAGTTAGACTTTCAATTCCTGATGGTGCTAGTGTTGAAGCGAGCTTTTTTACCGGAATCACCTTTGAACGTCTAAATCGAGAGTTGTAGGGCTTTGTAGAGTATTTCTACCTATCTACAGGCTACTCAACAGAAAGGGCTTTCTTTGAATAGAAGTATGCAATCTTGCTTTCCCTCTTAGCTCTTATCGTTGACTATCATCAGAGTTAACATCAGGGATAGCCGTAGATAGAAGGGTCGATGTAATTGATACTCTACCTGTCGACAATAAGATAGCAATATATGAAGATAATACAAATAACAGGTTGCCTTCACTGAGATGACATACACAAAACACCTTTCTTCCTGCCTACGAAAGGCAATAGCAATGGTTATCTTTTTTGTTGAAATAGATCTTTCGGCATGTGTATTTCAATCCTCGGTAACAAAAACTCCCTAAGGAAAGAAGAAATGAAAAGAGGCTAAGTTGTTGCTCCTAGGAATTCCTTTCCTAATACGAACTTCGGGATAACTTCAATAAGGCAGGAATCCTGGTCTGCATCAGGAAAAAGAGTTTATTTATTCTAAGTTTTCTACAGTTTTCCGGGAATGACTACCTTTCTGATATTCTAAATGTAGGATTGGAAAAGTCTTCAATGCACTAGATCCTATGGAATAGCTTCAATGATTTTAGCTCTTAAGGAAGAGAAGAAGCGGAGGAGATCACATTTTGCAAGGGTAGGAAAGGCACCGGAGCTCCTATAAGAAAGGGAAATTGTTTCTATTTCAAGGGGGAAAGCTTCTGAAATTGGAAAAAGGCATATTCAAAGTCTTCCTCCCAGAAAAAAATCTATCTAGCCCATTAATTAAATAAAGAAATTGTCTGAGTAAGAAGAATACTACCTTAGTGCCCTAGCCCTAAACTTTTCACCTAGCTTGTCCAATCCGACCTTGACCCATATGGTACTGAAACTAGATTCCAAGGAGAAGGGTATGTAAGTAGATTATGAGCTGTAAGAGAACTCCCACTGGTAGGAATAGGCCTAGATGCCCTTAGGAAAAGACTAGCCCTGTGACTATATTTTTCCGAAAAGCTTTTCCAGAAACTCTCTGACAATCCTCCAATGGAATGGAAAATACTCAGGAGAGAAAGAAAGGAACCCACTTTCACTTTAGAGGTCTCTTCTACTAGTCCCTTATCAAAAGCTACTCCAACTAAAACTAAAACTTTATCCAAGGTCTAAGGAAGGGAAGTAGTTTACACAAGGGATGAAATGAACTATGATCTTTCACATATATCAGGTTATCAAGCTCAATCCCTTCCTTCGTTTTAGATGGCAGAGCTACCGCACTAGTTCCGTTGATTGAGGGGAGTATTAAACAACCAGCACAAGGGAAAGTATAGAAAAAGGGTCACTACTTTTAGGATTCCCTCTAAATATATATAAATATCATAATAGAAGAAAGGTCCACAAAAGGAAATAAATCAATCTAATCACTCCATTTCCATTTCAAGCAAGTGCACCTTGGAGAATCCAATATCCCAGAAGTTTGACTCTATCCTTGCCCTTTCACTTATTTAGGATACCCCAGTGAGAATGGAAACATTGACTACCAAGTAGAAAGATGTTTTTTTGGCTTCATTTCAGGTGTTTGTTCTTTATCAAATCAGGTTAGGCTTGCCTCGGAATTAGAGTATGAGTTTCCCCGTCTCCCAAACCCAATTTCATTCTATACGCTTGTTTGGCATTGGGAAATCGAAAGGAAAAAAACTTTTTCCCTGGTTGAATTAGAAAATCTTCTCGGGCCTTTAAAAAACCTCTTTTGCGTCTTCAGATTCTCCTTTAGCTGATATTGATCTTTCTCTAGTGGCATTAGATGCTGAATCGCTTTGTTTTAGTTGATTCGTTTTTTGATTGAGTTCTTTTCCTCTAAAGCAAGCCTAGGACAAGGGAAGGGTCTTTGTTGAATTTATCCAAAAAAATAAAAATTCCTATCTATGCTCTCTTCACGGTAGAGCTTCTTCTCTAGGACCGATTTTAGCCCTAGATTCTCTTTCTTTTGGTGCAGATTATTTTGTTGATTCTGCGGATGATTAATCAGTTGGATATTCAGATGTTGTCGAATTATCTAGTCTTTCATCATCTCTACTGCCTAAAGAATTAAAATGAGCGCTTCATTTGAAAGAGAAGATAAATTCTAACTAAAAGCTTTTCGCGTAGTGATATGATTTTAATTACACCCGCCGTATGATTGACACTATAGAGAAAGAAAAATCAACAACACCAGTAACAATCACTCTGACCCCTGACCTTCAGTTCTTTCTGCACTTGCTACCTAGCCTTCTTCTTTTTCTTCTTGCACTTATTCCATAAAAGTCTTTTTTACCTTCAGCTGGCCCAACTTTAAATTTTGTTTGAAAACAACTAGAAACAAATATTGCAATAGCCGATATTGCAAAAACCTCTTCTCTGGCTTCAAAGCTGCTTACATTCTTTTTCCGAGAAGCCTGTTATAGAGCATAGCCAAACCTATTACACTGAGTCGGGTGCAGAAAAGTAAAATACCCAGAAACTCCGACAAAAGAGTATGATATTTTCAAGAGTTTCAAATGCTTTCAAGAGCAGAGTCTTTTTCATCCCTCTTATAAGTCGGTGCTAAGGCACACCCTATGCTATCCTAGGTGCATCTTATCTTTTTCCCTTGTTTCTATTGGGATAGTAGTTTATCTAGTTTTCCCTCTTTCAATAAGTAAGTCTGTGTAATCTAGTTCAAAAAGAGAGAAAAAAGAGAAACTCTTATAGTTGGAGATTTAAGTTCAAGGAGAGTGAAAGTTCCTGGTAAAACTTTTTACCATACCAGGTTCCTATTATTTCATCTTCTTTATTTATTTAAAGCAATAAAAGAGTGTCCAAGCTAGAGTCGAAAGCTGGTTTGCAAGAAAGCTAGAAAGAAAGCCTGTTTTACAGCTAGTCTATAACAAGTTTATTAGAATATAGAATGACTAGCTGGTCATAGGTATGGTCTAAAGTAGGACCTCTGTAGTGGTTTTCCTACCTTTGATGTGTCTTTTTTAGTAAGGCCGTTAGACGTTAGTCTAATGGGAGTTAGGCTATCTCTTAAATCTAGCCTTTAATAGGGTGCAGGCCAATTGAAAAGCATTCCTTTTCAAAGCAACCAGTTAATTATCAAGCCTAAAATAAAGATCCTGGTTCAGTGCCATTTATAGATGTCTTTCTAGTATTACCCTTAGCCTAGGAGTATCTAGTCCCAGTCCCATAATGGCATTTCCATTCCAGAAGTGGGAAATATATATGAAGTTTGGGGAAGAAGAATTCACAAAAGTTTATCCAAAAAGACTAATAAATCTGATAAGATACTTGGCACATTGTAAATTTATATAACTTCATTTTGTTTTAGCATTGGTCCGGTCCTTTTGCATGTCCTTTTTGTCCAATTCATACCATGAGAATGTTGTATCCCTTTTCATTTATCACAGAGTTCATTACTAGGCCCTAGATTTCATGAAGTGAATCAGTGATACACATGCTTTATTAGTTTCTTCTTCTTGTTTTCTCTTTGTATAAAGTTTCTGCAAACTTTTGAGACATGGTTCTTTCTTAAAAAAATAGTTCAATTAGATTGAACTTATTTTTTGTGCTGAAATTCTCACTTTATGGAAGGTGAAACAGCTTGGGTTACTCATTGTCCTCCCCGAGGTCTCCAGTTTCTTTCCATTGACATTTTATTGAGGCTGAACATTTCTTCGGCATTTTGTTTTAAAATTCTTTTATTTTATTATTTGTCATGTAGGAATGGTTATTGATGATAATTCTTGAGTTAGTTGGAAAGACCTAATTCTATTTAAGTTCTTTTTGGATTTATGTTTGAAAGAAGCTATTAAAAAGAACTTTAGTGGAGGAAGTTTGAAAAAAGAAGCATGGGAAAGGAATAGGTTGACAATACAAAAGGAACAACATATTGAATTTAGCAGAAGCAATTAAAGAACCAATGGGGTTATCTAAGAAGAAAGTATAAGGTTTGGATCAAGATAGTTGGAAAAACTGGCAATAGTCATTAGGATCCAATGTATAACACTATAAACTGGACTAATGAGTAGTGGGATGATTGCATAAAGGTATATTTATTATACTTTATGTCTTTAAGATTAATGTTATAGATGATATATATAAATTAATCCATTTGTTTTTTTACAGATAAATACGAAAGCAAAACAATTTCGATTTAAATCATTGGAATACCCTGAAGAGATGAGATCATTATTTGATGGACTTTCAGCTACATGTAAAGATGCAAGGGTCCATCTAAAGTAGGATTGCCTAATCATGGGATTCAATGTTCACAGACATTTATAAATCTTACAAACGAGCCTATTGATGTTCCATCTTCGTCTATTCAGAAAACGAGAAGAGAAGGAAAACATCAAAAGAAAAATAGCAATGAGGAAATTGATAGAAGTTCTCAAAACACTAAAGAACCAAGTGGGCCAACTATTGAACAATACAATACCGCCTTAGAAAATATGCTAACATTGGAAAGTTTGGACCCATTGTACACTACTACAACATGCATCTTTTGTGAGAAAAGGGATTATAGAGAACAATGGATGAGATTAAATGAGAAACTATGAGAAGTTAGAAAAATCGAATAGCTAAATGCAAAAAAACTAGGATATCTTTAAAGTATTATAGGCTCATTGATTTTAGTATTGGATTTTAGCAGTATTTTGAGCACTTTTTCTTTATTCTTTTTTGAAGTTCGATAATATTTTATTTCGTACTTAGTTGTTTAATTATAACTTTTTCAATTTTCCCATTTTTACCATTACTTAATTATAATTTTTTATTTTAATTATATGAATTGGATGCAATATTATGTCCGAATATAATTAATTATATGTTTACAGCACATTGAGTGAAGAGCATAAAGAGCTGCTCAAGATCGTAGCCATTTTATTAATTGTAAAAAGGATCAAGAAAAGATGTAGTGGAAGGAGATTAGACACATATTGAAGATTGACTAGAAATGAGTATATAAACATTACTTGACACAGAACCCTACTCATAGTCTAGAAATGCTACAAATGTCCAAAGAAGCATTCTTGAACTTGTGTCAATATTTTCAAAGAAGGAGTTAGTTACGAAACAGTCATTATGTTTCTGTTGTTTCTATATACATTGAGTCAACAATGAACAAATCATTTGATCAAAAGCAGATTCAATCATTCAACACAAACCATGCATAAATACTTCTATGAAGTATTAGAAGCTATGCTAATATTTTCGAAGGAGATGACTGTACCAAACTTTAGGCAAATGTAAATGAAAATACAAAGCATCGACGTGTTCGTGAAATATTTCAGGATGCATTTACCGAATGATATATTTTTGTGACATTTTCTTTTTTTATTATGTGCTATGTTATATTTCTAAGTATTTAGATTTTTTTACTTTATACTTCTTTTTCTAGAGAGCTATAGGAGCACTTGATGGAACATTAATAGATATTGTGATACCTCTGGATGAACAAACACCTTATAGAGGAAGGGGCAAAGGGGATTGTAAGGAAAATGTTTTAGCTGTATGTGACTTTTATATGATATTTACATGTATATATATATGGGTTGGCTGGGAAGGGTTTGCACGTGATTCAAGTTAATAGAGACTATGAAAGATCCTGCAAGCAATTTTCCATTTCCTTCTACAGGTGATCTAAAATTTTAAACAATAATAATCTTTTTGTAATGATTATCATTAATAAATCATTTTTGGTGCTTTTTCTAATTAAATATTACTTATGTGTGCAGCATATTCTCACACACGTAGTTTTATAGTGCCTTATCGGATTGTACGTTATTGGTTACCTGATTTTCAAAATAATGCTAATCCAAGAATAAAAGAAGAATTGTTCAATAAAGCACATGCAAAACTACGAAATGTGATTGAATGTGCTTAAATCCCGCTTTCCAATTCTCAATCATATGAAACTTTATCCATTCCCAACCCAAAGGAATATTGTAATTACTTGCGCTGCAATTAATAATTATCTTCGATGTACAGTTGGCAGAGATTATTATTTTGAACAATTTACTGATACTGATGCAATTAAGAACAATCTTGAACAAGACCAACAGAATGTACACGTACAGCCCGTAGGAGGAGGATAACAAGCTGATCAATTCTATATGCTCTTCTAACGTGAACATATTGATTAATTATTTAACGCTAGAGTTTAAATATTTTTATAAGTATGAATTCGAAGATATAAAAAATGCAATAGTTTAATTATTTTTATTAAATTCAATGTTTATTTATTATGATTTTGAAAGAATTGACACCTAATATATATACTTTATTTGGCTTCTGCACTTAAAAAATCCCTTCTTCATTTGTAGGTACAACTGTTACAATTTTCGCTGCCCAATAACCAATTTGGTCACAGGATAGAGTAAGGAATAACTAGTTATGCGAAAAGATGTGGCCAATACAACTAGAATCACCCCTGTAACCCAAGTTAATTCGAGAATCAAGACGATCAAATAAAGTACTGCTACCTACTACATATGCTGATTAGCTTCAAGGGCTATATATGGACATATATATATATATATATAGAGAGAGAGAGAGAGAGAGAGAGAGAGAGAGAGAGCAAATCTTCTCAACCTTTATATTTCAAACATAGAGCAGGAATTGCCGACAAGAGTACAAGAATACTTTTTCTCGACCTTCAAGGCCTTTCTCTACTCTCAGTTTACTTTATCACTAATCTCTATAAAATCTGGTACAAAAGACCGTGCAAACTATCTCCCCAACTCGTAGGAATTCTTTCTCTCACGCCTAGTATCAATCTCTAGCATGCTTAGAGTATCTTGAATACCGCTTCCTGTTTAGTACCCTTACAATTTCTAAACCTTTTACCTTCATGACCTAAATATAGTTGGAGCCAATAACAACTCCTTGGAAGCAACTAATAACTGGCCAGCATGTGGAAGTAACCACCACCTGTGATCCCCATGTTTTGGGAGAAGTTACTAACCACCCTTGATCTCTCCACGAAGTGTGGGAAGTTACCAATTGCCTTCTTACTCATTGGTATCATAAAATTTTGTCAAGTGGCAAGGAAGTTGTAACCACCCACTTCTCTAGGTAGGTGGGCCTGATTGCAACCGCCAACTCTTTTAGGATATGATCTGTAACCGCCCACTTCTTTAGGAACCACCCTAAACCATTACATCTGCCTTGGTATTTAGTTGTATGAACTGCCCATTGTTAGATCTTGCTTCCAAATACATGCCATGGCTTCACAAGCCTATTCTAGACCCATTGTTAGTTCTTTAGGTGCAAAGGACACCAGCTGTTGGCTAAGTGCCCATGCCTGACGTACCGTTATCGTCTGTCTTCCTATGTTAGCCAACCCGCACATCGTTCGGTCTTTTATATCATAGGTGCTTGCTCAAGGAACTATTTTTCACTTTCTTGTTGCCAAGTGTCCAGCACGATATGGCGAAGTCATGCCGCGGCGCCTAACATGCCTTGAATATCGACGCCCAAGGCGGTGCTGAACCTTGTCCCCCTCATAATTCTCCCACCGCTGGAATCATTGATGTCCTCGTCAACAACACTGCCACTACTTCATGTGTAATTAGATTCATAACTCAACCAACTTCTTTCTTTCAATTAGCTTGAGCTTCCAAAAAGCACGGATCTTTGTAAACCTACCATCAACTTTCATAGTTTAATCTGATATTGTCCCTAACATTTGAAATGATTGAGGAGCCCGGTTTTCTCACTTGGCATCACAAACTTCCATGAGTTTGTTCCAACTCCAAGATCCCATCAAAGTGTTGTAACAATCTTGGAAAATCCTTGAGCACTAGGGGATTCCCATTTGCCCATTTTTAAGGACTACCCATGAACTAGGCAGTGTCCGAGGATTGCGATACCTTCATGCTTTTAGTTGCCTAGTTCATGAGTAACGAGCTTTATGAGCCTAAAAGGATAACTTGTTTCGCGCATGCAACTTTACAATTTTTAGCCACCATGCTTTACACATTTCCTAGACTATTTACAAAGTCTAGAAAAGAAACTTTTGCTCTCTCTCTCTCTACATTTAGGACACTTTTCCTATGGAACAACAACACTGATAACTTGGCAAAGTAAAAAAAAAAAAAAAAATTCAACATACTAACGAAATAAAAAAAAAAAAAAAAGGAAAAAAGGTTGTTTTGCCTTCAAGCATTACAACATTTTAACGAAGAAGTAATCCGACAAACACATTTTTCCTATGCCCTATTCATAGCCCATTGTTTTTCATAACAACGAGAATACCCACACTGGGAGAGCAGTCATTGTTTACAGACCTATTTTCCTCCAAGATTATTGTATTAATTCTCTTGTTCAAGGGGAAATCCCTCTTCAAATGAGGGACTTTTTCAGATGTAACACCTAGATCCCTTATTTTTGCCCGGCATGTAACTAATAACACCCGTAGCTTTCTTGGATGACGCTTCAGGCATCGAGTCCTTTTCACCGGAAGGTCTAGCATTCTTCAGACCAATATTGTGCATCCGTTTAGCTTCCTTTCCCTTTCCCTCTGTTTGTATTTGATAATCCACCAAGTGGTCAGCAGCCGCAATGGCTTGGGATATATCTTAGACACCTTGTCTTCTTGGTTCCGTTTAGGCCCATACTTGCAAACTAGTCATAAAGTTAAACAACTTGTCCTCTTCGAACATCCCACGCATATCAAGCAGTAAGAAACTGAAGTTTTTCACGTAATCCCAAATTGTACTAGTTTGCTTTAACTTTCTTAGGGCATCCCTTGCCATCCAAGAAGTATTAGTTGGCAAGAATTATTCTTTTATAGCCTTCTTAAGTGCCTCACATGTCTCAATTTCAAAAAGGGTCTCATCAGCAAGTCGAGTTCACCACCAAATTTTAGCATCACCATCAAGATACATACTATGTTGATCTGTTCATCATTTGGTATCTTTGCAGTTTTGAAATACTGATCAACGTCTCACAAGAAATTTTCAAATTTCTTGGCAAAACGCTCTCCATGAAAGCTTTTAGCTCCGAAACTTTGATTTAGGACCTTACACTATTGTTAAGGTTACTGTCATTACTGAGTGTTGGAATGGCCTTTTTCACACAATCAAGGTTGTCTTTCATTGAGACCAGCCCTACCATAGTGTCCTTTACAACAGCAACATCGGTCATCCATTCATTAGAGACGGCCAATGTTCGAATAGAGGCCTCAAATTCGTCCTCAAGTTGTTGAACCCTTTCAACTAGAGAACGAACAACATCTAAAGAGTCAGAAAGTAGAAGATACGAAGGTACCTGTTCATGCTCGCCCAAGGCATGGAAAATAACAACAACGTGATTTTCCGAGGGTGTAACTCATTCATTCACATGCGTAGAGGTTGCCATCATCAACTAATGCAAAGCGATAGCCAACCTGGATGCTTTGATACAAATTGTCATGGGGTTTATTTTCGGCAACATAGTGTGGCTTACCTTGTTCCTCCCGAGGTTTTGCCTTAGTGCAGTGGAAGTCTGCTCAACCTTTATATTTCAAACATATAATAAGAATGCCGACAAGAGTACAAAAATACCTTATCTCGTTCTTCAAGGCCTTTCTCTTCTCTCACTTTACCTTATCACCAGTCTATAAATTCTGGCACACAAGACGATGTGAACTATCTTTCCAACTTGTAGGAATTCTCTCCCTCACTCCTAGTATAAATCTATAGCACATTAGAGTAATCTTGTATAGAACTTTCTATCTAGTAACCTTACAATTTCTAAACTCCTTAGCCTAGACCTTCATGGCCCATATATAGTTGGAGTCAATAACCAACTCCTTGGAAGCAACCAATCACAAGCCTAGCAAGTGGAAGTAACCAACCACCAATGTTGTGGGGAAGTTGCCAACCACCCCTGATCTCTCAATGAAATGTGGGAAGTTACCAACTACCTTCTCGCCCATTAGCAACATAAGATTTTGCCGAGTGACAAGGAAGTTGTAACCACCCACTTCTCTAGGAACTACTCTAAATATCATAACCGCCTTGGTATTTAGTTGTCTGGACTGCCCATTGCTAGATCTTGCTCCCAAATCATGCTACAGCTTTACAAGCCTATTCTGGCACGCATTTTTAGTTGTTTAGGTGCCAAGGACCCTAGCAGTCGCTTAAGTGCCCATGCCCGATGTACCGTTGCCGCCTGCCTTCCTTCAATCAGCCAACCTGCATATAGTTCTGTCTTTCGGTCTTTTATGTCATAGGTGCATGCTCAAGGAACCGTTTAGCACTTGCTTGCTACCAAGTGTTTGGAACGGTGTGGCAAAGTCATGCCGCAATGCCCAACAAGCCCAGCATACTAGCTCCTAGGGGGGGGGGCTAGACCTTGTCCCCCTTACTGGAATCATTGACGTCCTCGTTAACAACACTGCCTCCACTTATATTCGTATTTAGATTCATAACTCAACCAACTTTTTTTGTTCCGTTAGCTTGAGCTTCCAAACAACAAGGGTCTTTGTAAACTTGCCAGTAAATTTCATAGTTCAATCTGGCTTTGTCCCTAACATTTGAAATGATTCAGAAGCACAGTTTTCTCACTTAGTATCATGAACTTCTATGAGTCTGATCTAACTCTAAGATCCCACGAACGTGTTGTAATAGTCTTGTTAAATCCTTGAGCACTAGGAGATTCCCATCTATCCATTTTCAAGGAACATCCACGAATTAGGCATTGTACAAGGATTGCAATACCTTCATACTCTTAGTTGCCCATTTCATCAGTGACCAACTTTATGAGACTAGATGAATAACCTGTTTCGAGTATCAAGCTTTACAATTTCTAGCCGCATTACATTACACATTTCCTAGACTATTTACAATGTCTAGAATAAAAAGTTTTGCCCTATCTTGACATTCAGGACACTAAGTTTCCCATGGAACAACAACACTGCCAACTTAGCAAAGTAAAAATGAAATTAATACATAGTAACAAAATTACAAAAGGGACGGGCAATATAGATTTTGCAATCATGGCATTACAACGTTTTAACAGATGAGTACTCCGATAAACAAGCTTTTCCCTATGCCCGTTTCATAACCCATTGCTTGTTGTTGTCTATAAAAATGAGAGCACCCACACTAGGAGAGTAGTCACCGTTGGCAGACCTACTTTAATCCAAGATTATGGCATTAATTCTCTAGTTCAAGGGGCAATCTCTCTTCAAATGAGGGCCTTTGCAAATGTAACACCCGGATCCCTTGTTTTTGCATGGCATGTCACTAATCAAACTCGTGGCTTTCTTGGACAACGCTTCAACTATTGAGTCTTATTCACCGGAAGGTAAGCATCCTTTGGACCAATATCGTGCATCCGTTCACCTTCTTTACCTTTGCCCTTTGGTTGCATTTGATAATCCACCAAGCGGTTGGTAGTCGCAATGGCTTGGGATATATTTTGGACACCCTGTCTTCTTAGTTCTGTCTAGGCCCATACTTACAAACAAGTCATAAAGTTAAATAACTTGTCCTTTTCAATATCCCATGCACATCCAACAATAATGAACTATAGTTTTTCACATAATCCCGGACTATATTGGTGTGCTTTAGCTTTCTTAGGGCTTCCCTTGCAACCCAAGAAGTATTAGTTGGCAAGAATTGTTCTTTCATTGCCTTCTTAAGTGCCTCCCATGTCCTAATTTATGAAAGGGTCTCGTCAGCAAGTCGAGTACGCCACCAAAGTTTAGCATCACCATCGAGTTACATACTCTTAATGTTGATCTGTTCATCGTTTGGTATCTTAGCAGTTTTGAAGCACTTAACGTCTCATAAGAAATTTGCAAGTTTCTTGGAAGAATGCTCTCCATCGAAAGCTTTCGGCTTCGGAACTTTGATTTTGGATCTTAAACTATCGTTAAGGCTACTATCATTACTGAGTGCGGAAATGGATTCACACACTCAAGGTCCTTTTTCAATGAGACCAACCCGGCCATAGTGTCACGGGGTTATTTTGTAGCAACACCATGTGGCTTACCTTGTCCAAGGTCATGGGCCTTCTGCCCTTGTTCCTCCCAAGGTTTCACCTTAGTGCAACAGAAATCTACTGAGCAAATCAATAATATAATTCGAAGGGACAAGCAACAAACTAGATGTACAAGCAAATCTGCTCAACCTTTATATTTCAAACATATAACAGGAAATGCCGATAAGAGTACAAGAACATCTTATCTATGTTCAAGGCCTTTCTCTACTCTTAGTTTTCCTTATCACCAAAATCTTAATAAAATCTGGCATAGAAGACCGTGTATACTATCTTTCCAACTTGTAGGAATTCTTTCCCTCACGCCTAGTATCAATCGCTAGCATGTATAGAGTATCTTGTATATCACTTTCTATCTAGTACCCTTACAATTTCTAAACTCCATAGCTTAGACCTTCATAGCATATATATAGTTGGAGTCAATAACCAACTCCTTGGAAGCAACCAATCAAAAGCCAAAAAGTGCATGTAACTAATCATCCATGATCCCCATGCTGTGTGGAAAGTTACCAACCATCTCTGATCTCTCCATGAAGTGTGGGAAGTTACCAACTGCCTTCTCACTCATTGGCATTAGAAGATTCTGCCAAGTGGCGAGGAAGTTGTAACCGCCTACTTCTCTTGTAAGGTAGGGCTGATTATAACTGCCCACTATTTTAGGATCTGATCTGTAACCGCCCTCTTCTTTAAGAATTGGCCTCAACCATCACAACTGCCTTGGTATTTAATTTTCGGGACTGCCCATTGCTAGATCTTGCTCCCAAATACATGCCACTGCTTTAAAAGTCAATTATTATATAGACATAATCGAATAACAACCAACGACAAAATAAACATCAATTTCTTGAAATTCAATCAAAATTCATTTTATTCAAAAGTAAAGGGTTCAACCCTCAATTCAAACAATAGAAAATTAGCTACTAAACATCCTAACAATACTGAAATCAATAATAGAATTCATAATTAACAAGAGAAAATAAGGCTTAGGCTGAACAAGAATTGGATCCACGGTTCCGAAGGCCACCCGAGCACGTCTCTCGATTCACTTAATGAAACCCGAAATTACTCCGTAAAATCTCTGCAATTTCCTCCAACAATATCAATTTAATGTTAATTATTGAGAAACTACCGAATTGAAGAGGAATTGAGAGGGTTTTTGTTGCCAATGTTCGCTCCTAATTCCTCATCTCTAAACCTAAAAGTATTCTTTTATGAAAAAGAGGGAAAAACTACATAAATATTGCACAAAGCATTAACTGCACTGCTGACGGGACCTACCGCGGATGGTAGGTCAAGCCCTATCGTCCACTGTAGGGTTCTATCAAAGATTGTGGAAGTGTTCGGGACATACAGTGTGCAGTAAATCTAGCTTATTGCGCAGTGGGCTTCTGTTGGACATCTTCTTCCATTTTCACTTTTATTTTCAGTCTTCTTCTTTTGGAAGCACCTAAGATAAGAATAGAGGAAAATGACGTAAATTATATATTTTATACATTAAAAACATCATAAAAAGACGAAAATAATATACATAAATATAGTACTAAATGGCACATATCAAATAATTCACACTTATCTGTTGCTTGCCCTCAAGCAACACAAACTAGGCAAAAACTAGAAAACGTAATTAGAGAAGCGCACAAAGTTTATTCATTGCAAATGCACGGAAAGAAAACACAAACAACCAAAGAAGCACAAGACTCTACGAACGAAAAAGATAAAAAGCAAAATAAGAATAAGGATGACTAAAAACGTCACTCCAAAAGAGATATGACTACTCAACCACACAAGGAGTATTCAAAGTTTGAATCATGAGAATTAACTGTTCTACCACTATCTTACTAATATTCTTACTAATCAATAGTATGTGTGTGTTTGAATTGCTTGTGTCACCTTTCAAAGAGAATAAGGAACATCAGGTTATTAAAATATTGAACAACTTCATTAGAAAATGCAGAACACACTCAAATTTCACAAAACCTTTTCACTCTAAGTTCTATTCTAAGTTGTTACCAGATTAGGTAGGACTTTTCAGCTTGTAATTTTAGGCTCAAGACATAGAGGTGTGTCAAATGAAGGGAAAGGAAAAACAAAATCAATTGAGATAAAGCTAATGCAACCGAAAGGAAAGATATAAAAATTTATGAAAACATTTAGCCGCTTTTCATCATTATCTACCCTTAACGTCTTACTTTGTTCAAATAATGCAAAATCCACCTAATAATTCTCTATTTCTTCCGAACCATATATTTTTTAAAGTATAAGAGAGAGAGAGAGAGAGAGAGAGAGAGAGAGAGAGAGCAGCTCGAGATATTTTAGAGATAAAATGAAGAGATATTCAAATACTCATTTTTTTTCTTTGTTTTCTCTATTTTTTTTTTTCAATCATACATCAATTAGCTTTCTCTCTTTACCGCTGCATATATCATACTTATAAAGATTTTTTAAAATACCCTTTTATGTAAAAGTCCTCTTTTTTAATAAAAAAAAAAAATACCCCCACACTTATCTATTTTCCTCACTAAAAATGGCTAAAAAGTACTCAATCATTAGCTCAATGAATTGAGGTTTTATATAGTGTGAGTTTAAATAGAAGGGATTAAAACTCTTGGCATGAAGGCGCAAAAGGAGAACTAGGGTTTGTTTTATATAAGGGATAGGCAAGAAAGGCATAAACGGTACAAAGAAGACCTGTGACTATCATTTCCAAGATCAACCTAGACTAAACCTTATTACTTCAAAGCCAAGAAAAATGCAAGAGTGAAGGCAAAGACTTGAAAAGGTATTCACTATGCTAATCTCCTAAGATTTCAAGGCTTCTATTACTACTCCACACTTATAAGTGCATAAAAACCATTGATTTTTGTAAGAATAAAAAGCAAGAGTCATTTTCAAGTCGATCAAGTTAAATGCTTTTTTCAAATCCTACGGGTTTTGCAATTAAGACTCCCACTAAATGTGACAAACACAAAAATATTTTTGGATTTTTCTGAGTATAGGAAGAGTGAACAAAGGAACAGAAGGAAAAATTGTTAGGTTTCAAATTATCTAATTTTCTTTAGGATTTTTCATATGTGAAAAGGATAAAAAGGACTCTATGGACTATAACCAAAAATAAGTGAAACACAGCTCAAAAACAAAAAGAAATAGGCATAGGATACAAATATCCCCACATTTAAAACCACATTGTCCTCAATGTGGGGGCTAGAACAAAATGTAACCAATTAAGGCACATACGAGGGAAGCTATCCTGCAGAGATAAGACATATAAGCATATCGAGAAGCAATCCTCACGAAAAATCAACATAGAAAAGGAAACAAAAACCAATAAAAAAAAAACCTAAATAAGAATAGAATAGAAAAGAAATAAGAACGTGAAAATGCAAAAGGAAGAGAAAAAGAACAGAAAAACTCCCTCATTGTGGACCAAAGTCCACGCTAGTGTCTCTACTGCTGCCCTAATCAGGTAGGAATCGACTGCACAGTGGGGCTAGCATCACTTCCTAGCAGTCTATGGATGCCCACTGGTACGCCAACTTGTCTGTATAATGGTGAGTAGACTCCACTATCTCCGCCAACTGTGCTCCATAGATATCTTGTGTGAGGCGGAGCTATTTGAAAGCATCTCACATCTCTATTTGAAAAGCATCCATGGGGACTGTGGGAGGTGTATCTTTGGTCGAAAGGTCATAGCACTCGTCATCCTCACTTTCATCATCAGCGGGCTAGGAGGAGGATGCTCCATTGCCGGTTTTTGTGGGTTTCTTGATCTTTCTAAAACCAGCAATGTTATGTTCCCTCAGCCGAGCCTCTATGGCCGAAGGTATCCAATCTTTTGGGCCTCATCCCAAGTATACCCCTAGTTGTTGAAAATGGTGAATTTTATAATCTGTGGCAACCCAATTGTCTTTGTCCATTCCCCTATGAAATCAACATTTAAAAAAACAAAGACACATGAAAGTATCACAGGGTAATGGAACACACGTGTACAAGTAGTATCACAACCAATGTTTTGCATAGCATGTATAATGAGGGACGCTGCAAAAAAGGCGGACTGCTTTTAGAGTCCATCGATCATGTAAAGATCGAGAATCCTAATATCGCTCTTCCTACCCCTTTTTGGGACCAAAGTGTGACCAAAGAAATGAGTAAGGACTCGGGGTAAGAGTCGGAGAAAATCATCCCAATGAAGAATACGTCGCCGATGACCCAGATGCCGGCGGATCTTGAGGTGATCGCAAGTCATATTGTAGTTCCACTCCGGGTCCTCGTTGATGGTTTTTTTTTATTATAGTCGATGGTAATAGTGTTTCCCTCATCCTTGATCCCTAAAATAAAAGCTAGACACTCCCTATCTAAAACTATCCTCACTCCCTTGACCATTGAAATGATTGTGAAAAGTTCCTTGTCCGTTTTATAGAACATATTAGCGTAAAACTCTTGGACAAGTTCAGAATAGTATTTTCCCAAAATGTGCAACAGGGGTTCCCACCCTAAACCACAAAAAAGAGCACTCAACCCTAAGTGCTCTATAACAGGTGCATCAAAGGATTTTTCGACTATTAACTTAAGGTGCTCTCTATCGGCTATCTATTTCTGAGCTGCTGTACAGAGGCGCTTCGAATAAGGAGGAATAACAGTGTTGGTGGGGTCAGGCATGGAATCATCAACCCGAGCCCATGGAACAGGAGGAGTACAAAGATCACAGCATAACACAGATTAACTGCTAAAACAAAGTTATATAAAAAACTAACGTAGCCCGTGTGCGTTTAAGTGTCCTATAAGTCGCCAGTGTGTGATGAAGTGTGACACAATGTAAAAGAATATAACAAGTAAAATAATTAAGTGAACAATAATAACGAAAACAACAATCAAATCACAAAGCACAAAGCAAACTAAAACGAACATAATTAATAATTAAAATAACTAAACAAAAGTGAAGCAAATGGCTTTAGAGATACCCATGGTTTGTTTGAACAAACAAACTGTCGTTGCAATTCCAGTGAAATGCGCACTCTGCCTTGAAAGGTGTGCCAGTAGAGTCCCGTCGGAATTGCCAAAAAGTTGGCAAAATTTTGCCTGAAAATCTTTTTGGATTTTCTTTTCCTGCAATTTTGTGTTAGAAAAACCAAGAAAACGATAACACGTATTAGTAAAAAGAGAAATATCAAAAGAAGCAGAAAAAAGAAAAGAAAATAAAAGGGAGAGAAACGGGATAGAGGGGAGAGGGGGGAAACCCTTTTGAACTATGGAGGTAGGAGGGTTAAGTGGGGATTTTGGTGGAGTAGAAAGAAAGGGAAAAATGAAAGGTGGAGGTGGTAGGGGTATGAGAAGGAGTGGGAGAAGAAGAAGAAGAAAAAGAGGAAAGCATAAGAACAAGAGAGAGAGAGAGAGAGAGAGAGAGAGAGAGAGAGAGAGAGAGAGAGAGAGAGAGAGAGAGAGAGTAAACCAGTGGGAGTGGTGGTGGTAGTTGGAGGTGGAGGGTGTCGTCTAACGTGGAAGTGTTGGAAATTTCGTCAACAAAAACATAATAAAACATAACCACGAAAACTACCAACAGGATCTGCACATGCTAGAAAAACTAATTTGGAAAGAAAACTACCTCAATATTTGATGCTGCTAGGTGTGGAAGTGCTACTGTTTACGCTTCGCCCTTTACTGGTATCCACGCAATGACCTCCTATGAAAGTGATCAAGGTGCTAGCCCCTTCGATGGTCTAAAAACTGTTCAAAATGAATCCTAACTATCTGGTAATATGTTGGAATTTCTGAGAGAGAGAGAGAGAGAGAGAGAGAGAGAGAGAGAGAGAGAGAGAGGCAAGATACAATTCTAACCGTTCTAGGGTTAAAGCTTTATTTAATTAGAAGAAGACAGTTACAGAAAAAGGTTAACATAACCTTTTATAGCTGTTAACATCATAACTCTAATTGTCATCTAATGACAGTTTTAATCACATCCGTCTATTCTTATAATCATCCAAAGGTTGGATGAATAATATTAAGTAATTAATTTTATTTATTTGATAAATAAATTAGTTACTTATTAACTTACCAAATATACACAACACAGAATCGATTCCTTATTTGTATACGTTCAACGAATCTGTACACAATCTAGATTCATTGAACGTGGACATCATGCTTACAAGATCGTCTATATGTATGATCCTGTAAGTTCACTTAACGTTGCCAGAGAATAAAAATGTCCCAGACATTTATGCACAAAACATAAGTGGCCTATTGCAAGACATTATACTTGCTGAAGTTAAGTAAAGGATATGATAACCTAACATCAATTTTAATATTTAGTCCTTTTGCCACATAATGTCCTAATTAAGTATAAGGTACGGACTGAGTTATCCTTATAAAACTTAATTAACCATTTACTTGATCACCAGGAAAACAGTTCCAGTAAATAATATTAATAACACCTTATTAATACTTATTTGAGCATGGCCATGTGTATTCTCCAGTCTTCCTTATCAAGGGGCCCATGGATATCTCTCTCTAATAAGAGAGGGACAAATCCCTTTCACTATCTCTAATATTCAAGCCATGACAAGAAAATAGCCCAACCAATAATCATAATAATCACATGATTAAAAGTGATGTTTGACAATGTCAAAACATATTTTCTCCCCTGCAAGAAGTATTAGAAGCATTAGGTCAAAGGACACCATACATAAAACTGAGAAGAAATGTTTATAGCTTAAACCCATGCAATATTTCTTCTTCACTTCGGGTCATGTCCAATACAATATTCTTAATATGGATTTGTGAACTGATTTTATGTCTCATACTCATGATCAGTAAAACTTGATCATCAATCAACTTCATACTAGTTTAATAATACAAGATGTGATAAAACTAGGGACAAATAAGAATAGTATTTTACTACCAAAAAGGGTTTTATTATCAAGTCACATACTTGACGACCAAGAGCATAAAATATAATTCTAAGTACATGTCTCATAAATAATAAATGTAAGTCAATTAGTCTAGGACATATACTAACAATCTCCTACTTGCCCTACTACCAATTTGACATAACTCTCAAACCCATTGACCTAGTATGACTATCATGCTTAAGTTGTGGGAGTGGCTTTGTCAATGGTTCTACGACATTATCAATAGTATCTACTTTACAAATTTTTACATTTCCACGCTCAATGATTTCTCGGATGAGATGGAAACGCCTGAGAATATATTTGGATCGTTCTATGTTTCTTAGCTTTTGTAATGGCTCCTGTATTATCACAATATAGGTTCACTGGGTTCACAATGCTAGGAATCACACCTAGTTCAGTGATGAACTTTCTGATCCAAACTACCTTCTGGGCTGCATCAGAAGTAGCCACATACTCAGCCTCCGTAGTAGAATTGGCCACGGTATCTTGCTTTGAACTTTTCCAGCTCACAACACCTCCATTAAAACAAAACACAAATCCTGATTGCGATCTAAAATCAGCTATATATCAGTCTGAAAGCTAGCATCTATGTAACCATTTACAATAAGCTCTCCTTCCTGACCTCCGTAGATCAAAAACATCTCTTTAGTCCTTTTTAAGTACTTAAGAATGTTTTTTACTATAGTCCATTGTGGTTCACCATCCTTTTACTGGAATCTGCTAGTCATGCTTAATGCATACGACACATCTGGGGGGGTGTATAACATGGCGCACATAATAGACCCAATTGCGAAAGCGTGGGAAATCTTACTCATGGGTTCTGTATCCTCCCTTGTGGTAGGACTTTGAGACTTACTGAGTTTAACGCCATGTGACATCAGCAAGAATCCTCTCTTAAAATCTTGCATACTGAACATTTTCAAGACCTTGTCAGTATATCCACTCTGACTTAGGCGAATTAGGTTTTTAGATTTATCTCAATAGATCCTAATACCTAGAATATAGGCAGCTTCACCTAAATCTTTCATGGAAAAACACTTCCCTAACAAAGTTTTTATACTTTGCAAAGTGGGGATGTCATTCCCAATTAACAAGATGTCATCGACATAGAGCACTAAGAAGACTACTGCATTTTTTGTAACCCTTTTGTACACACAAGGTTCATCTTCATTCTTGATGAAATTGAATTCTTTAATTGCTTCATCAAAACAAAGATTCCAATTTCGAGATGCTTGCTTCAAGCCATAAATGGATCATTGAAGTTTACACACTTTACCATAATTCGAAGGATGAATAAAACCTTCAGGTTGTGTTATATCCACGTCCTCCAATACATTTCCATTAAGAAATGCAGTTTTAACATCCATTTTCCATATTTCATAATCATAATATGCTACAATGGCAAGTAGTATTCTAATTGACTTAAGCATTACAATTGGAGAAAAGGTTTCATCATAGTCAATACTATGAGTTTATCTATAACCTTTTGCTAACAGTTGTGCTTTGTAAGTGTGCACATTGCCATCCATGTAAGTTTTCTTTTTGAAAACCTATTTACACCCTATGGTCTTGCAACCTTCATGTGGATTAATCAATGTCCAAACTTGGTTGTCATGCATGGATTGCATTTCTCATTTTATAGCCTCTAGCCTTTGGCTAGATTCAGGACTATGAATAGCTTCTTGGTAGGAATTAGGTTCACCTTGATCAATAAGATCAACATTGTGATCCTCAGTCATAAGAAATACATATCTGTGGTATCTGATGAATCCTACCATACCTTCTTGGGCCTTGTGTCAAAGGTTCGGGCTCAATATGAATAGTGAGTCCAATTGAGTGTCCATACTCGGTTTAAAAATAGTCTGTTGTCCTTGAGCTTCTTCAAGATGGATTCTACTCCCACTAATTCTTTTGGAAACGAATTCCCTTTCAAGGAAAATTCCGTTCCGAGCAACAAACATTTTGTTTTCAGATAGAAGATAGAAATAATATCATTAATTTTCCTTAGGATATCCAATAAACAGACACTTATCAGATTTAGGTGCTAGTGTTTCGGATAATGATCGCTTCACATAAGCATCACATCCCCAAATTTTGAGAAATGCTAAACTAAGTTGTTTCTCGGTCCATATCTCATATGGTGTCTTTTGAACAGCTTTAGATGGAACTCTATTTAATATGAATGCAACAGTTTCTAGAGCATAACCCCAAAAAAAGAAATTAGAAGATCTGTTTGGCTCATCATAGATCAAACCATATCCAATAGAGTTCGATTTATGGATTTAGACACACCATTCTATTGTGGTGTTCCTGGTGGAGTTAATTGTGCTACTATCCCACAATTTTTAAAATGTTCGTCAAACTCTTGGCCTAAGTATTCACCACCTCGATCTGATCAAAGTAATATGATACTCTTTCCAAGTTGATTTTGTACTTCATTTTGAAATTCATTAACCTTTTGAAAAGGATCAAATTTATGTTTCATTAGATAGACATAACTATATCTATTGAAATCATCTGTGAATGTAATGAAGTACTGAAAACGTCCTCTGGCTTATGTGTTCATTGGTCCACATACACTGGCATGTATAAGTTCCAATAAATCGGTAGCCTTTTTACTTTGTCCTGTAAATGGACTTTTAGTCATTTTTCCCAATAAACAAGAATCGAATTTTTCATAAGACTCAAGGTCGAATGAAGATAAAAGTCCATCTTGATGGAGTTTGGATATGCGTTTCTCATTTATGTGGCCCAAACGACAATGTCAGAAGTAAGTTTGCTTTAAATTATTATATTTAAATTTCTTTGTATTTATGTTATAGATGGGCTTACTAATGGAATCATGTAGGTTAAGAATGTAAAGTCTATCAAATAAAGAGTCATCCTCATAGAAAATACCATTTTTATAAATAGAACTTTTATCATTCTTAGTATTAAACTCAATACCATCAATATCCAAACAAGAAACTGAAATGATGTTCCTCCTCATAGCAGGAACATAATAATAATCTTTAAGTTCAATGATAAGCCCACTGGGTAAAAGTAAATCAAATGTCCCTACAGCTACAGTAGCAACTTTGCTCCATTTGTTACTTGCAGGTCCACCTCTCCTTCTACCAAAGATCTACTCCTTTTGAGTCCCTGCACATTTACAAAAATGTGAGCTCCACATCCGATATCTAATACCCATGAAGTAAGAGAAGACATATTAATTTCTATAACGAAAATGCCTGAAGCGGCACTCTCAATGGCCTTTTGCTTATTCTTTTCTTCCAAGTAGAGCCTACAGTTCCTCTTCCAATGACCAAGTTCATTGCAGTGGAAGCAAGTTCCTTCCTTTGGTGGTTTAGCCTTGGGCTTGGGCTTCTGCTTGCCTTTGCCCTTCTTGGCCATATCTTTTACTTTCCCTTTGCCTTGTTCTTCTTGAATTGTCCCTTCTGAACCATAAGAACATTGGGAGTAGACTTCTTAATATTTTGCTTAGCCTGCTTGAGCATCTCGTGCAATTCATTTATAGACTTTTCCATATTATGCATATTGAAATTCATGAGAAACTGATCATATTCAGAAGTCAAAGAGGCGAAGATCATATCAGTAGCCAACTCATGACTAACAGGTGCTCCAAGTTTTTCAAGCTGATCAAAATAACCCTTCATCTTAAGGACATGAGCACTAACTGAAGTGTCTGGGGTCATTTTGCAGCTATTCAACGCCTTAGTAGTAAGATATCTCTCTTGACGTGCTTGCTCTTGGAACATTTCCTTGAGTTGTTTCATCATCTCATAAGCCTCAACATCCTCGAATTGCTTTTGCAACTCAGATACCATCGCAGCCAACATGAGACATGTCACATCATTAGAATTATCTTTGTGCTTACTATAAGCATCCTTTTCGACTCTAGGAGCGTTGTTAACTGGTTGATTAGGGATAGGGTTCTCAAGTATATGTAGCTTTTTTTCTTATTTAAGGACAATCCTTAAATTTCGTGCATAGTCAAGAAAGTTAGTCCCACTGAGTTTATTCTTTTCAAGCACGGATCACAAAGAGATATTTAAATTTTTTGAGGCCATTATCTATGTAGAATTTGCAAAGTAAAATAAATAAATAAAGCATTAACTTTCCCTGAAATATTCAACACTTGATATAAATCGTGGGTAGAAAATTTCCATTTTACAATAATCACGAGTAAGATTTGTCTTAACACCCATTGTTAAAGTAAAATGGATTAATGGGATTTACATTTATATGTCCTGGAAAAATCCATATGATACCCTAGGCTCAAAACCGTTTTGATAGCCTAGTTAAGTCAAACCATTCCAAGCTTATGGAAATAACCATTTTCCATCTTCCTACTTAGGTAACCATTTATCTCATGCTTTGGCAAGGAGAAAAAATTGATGATCTAGGCATGGAGAAGTGCTTAAGATTATGGGAGGCATTTTATGACTTAATTTTTATATGGTTTCAAAAACCTTCTTTTATATATATATATATATATTATTTTATAAAGCATTTATCCAATAAAATAAAAGGAAATAAACTAAACATCACATGCATAATATATACATAGAATAAAACGTGACATAGCATGGCCCTAATCCTATATTCACTCCCAAAAGCCTCATGGAAGTCAAAGATCAATCTAGGTAAGTCTTCATCTCCATGAGCTTATCTCTAGAGTCTTGGCCTTCTGATCTTGTTACATAGGATAGAAAAACATATACAAGAATAGGAAATAGAATAAATCTATCCTAGTAAAGCTTGATAATATCATATCAATGAAAATAACGATACGCAGGTTGTATTTAAAAATATTACAACCCATTAACAAAATAAACCAACCAATCACAAGAGGTAAAGGGCCATGCTATGCACCATGCATCTAAAGATAGAAAGAAACATGCTAAAAACAACGAGAGGGTTTCCGGGGCGAATCCCTCGGAAGAAAACAGCGTTCCTGCTGGCTAGTCAGTAGGCAGGGTCAAGGGGTAGCACCCTTCTAGGGGTCTCAGGGGACAACGCCCCCGAAACGAAAATTGATTTTTCCTTTCTAACTCATTGAATGAGTTGCTGCCATTATAAACCCCAATAATCATGCTGTTAGAAATTATGTTTAACAGTTAAACATTAAATTATGTGATTCTGCATATTAGTTTAACATTTAAACTACACATATTATACTTTATACACCAAAAAATTTAACTATAGCAATATTATGTATATTTAATTGCATTAACAGAATATGATATATGCGAATCTTATAATTCAATCAAGTCTGATTATTACACTAATAAGAAATATTACTATAAGATCGATTGAAAACAACACATGTAATCAAAGTGGTAACAGATAAAATCAGGTAAAACTAGCATGTATGAGGCTCTGAAACCACTGTTAGAAATTCCATAGATAAAAACATAATAAAACATAACTACGAAAACCGCCAACAGAACTGCACATACCAGAAAAACCGATTTGAAAAGAAAACTACCTCAATGTTTGATGCTACTAGGTGTAGAGACACTGTTGTTTACACTTCGCCCTCTATTGTTATCCACGCAATGACCTCCTCTGCAAGCGATCAGGATGTTAACCCCTTCAGCGTTCTGAAAACTATTCAGAACGAATTCTAACTATCTAGTAATACGTTAGAATTTTGGGGAGAGAGAGAGGCAAGATATAATTCTCACTGTTCTAAGGTTAAAAAGCTTTTTTTAATCAGAAGAAGACAGTTGCAGAAAAAAGTTAACATAACCTTTTACAGCTGTCAACATCAGAATCCTAATTATCATCTAATGATAGTTTTAATCTCGTCTGTCTATTCTTATAATCATCCAATAGTTGGATTAATAATATTAAGAAATTAATTTCATTTATATGATAAATAAATTAGTTACTTATAAAACTTAACAAATATTTACAACATGGAATTTGATTCCTTATTTGTATATGTTCAACGAATCTAGACACGATCTAGATTCATTGAACGTGGGCATCATGCTTACAAGATCTTCTACGCGTGTGACCCTGTAGGTTCACTTAGCATTGGCAGAGAATAAAAATGTCCCAAACATTTATCCACAAAACATAAGTGGCCTCGAGTAAGACATTATGCTTACCCAAGTTAAGTAAAGGATATGATAACCTAACATCAGTTTTAACATTTAGTCATTTTATCACACGATATCCTAATTAAGTATAAGGCATGGACCAAGTCATCCTTATAAAATTTAATTAACCATTTACTTGATTACAGGGCCGACTATTCTGGTAAATAATATTAGTAACACCTTATTAATACTTATTTGAGTATGGCCATGCATATTCTCCGATCTTCCTTATCAAGGGGCCCATTGATATCTCTTTCTAATAAGAGAGAGACAACTCATTTTCACTATCTCTAATATTCAAGCCATGACAAGAAAATAGCCCAACCAATAGTCATAACAATCACCTGAGTAAAAGTAATGTTTGACTATGTCAATACATATTTTCTCCGCATGCAAGCAGTAGTAGAAACATTAGGTCAAAGGACACCAAACATAAAATTGAGAAGAAATATTTATGACTTAAACCCATGCAATATTTTCTTCTTCACTTCGGGTCATGTCCAATACAATATTCTCAATATGTATTTATGAACTGGTTTTATATCTCATATTCATGATCAGTAAAACTTGATCATCAATCAACTTCATACTAGTTTAATGATACAAGATGTGATAAAACTAGGGACAAACAAGAATAGTATTTTATTAGTAAGAAAGGTTTTACTATTAAGTCACATACTTGATGACCAAGAGCATAAAATACAATTCAAAATACTCGCCTCATAAATAATAAATGTAAGTCAATTGGTCTAGGGCATATACTAATAGGAAGATCACCAAGAAGGAGAAAGCAACCGAGAGAGAGGAGAAGAAAAGAAGGAGGTGAAAGACTTGGGGATTTGATATAGATTTATGGGTGCAATTGTAGAAAATTTGGAGTAATTGCTGAAATTAAGTTGGAATTAGGTCGACCCAACCCCTTTTCCCTCATTTACCCGAATCGCTGCTTAAAAACCAACATACTGCGTCTGGTATGTCAAGGCCTACTGATATGTGCATAATTGTCTATATTTTCTATATGTTTATTTCATTGCTTTTTGATGTTTTAATATGTAAAAGTGTATTCTAGTTTAATATCCCTTATTCTTTTCTTAAGTACCCTCTGGAAGAAAAAATGATGAAAGGAAATGAAAACGAGCGAAAACGACGAAAATGGAGTCGTCGCAAAAGAAGAAGCGTACCTACCACATAAGGTAGGCTAACCTGTCATTGGCGGTAGGTCCTTGGCTCACAAGCATGGGCAAGACAGAACCCTACCGTTGACGGTAGGGCTCGACCTACCATAGGCGGTAGGTCCCAGCTGGCAGCGATTGAATCTAGTTCAAACTCCGTTTTCTTGTAATTTTCTCCTCTATATAAGAGGTTTTTCTACAGCTATTTGAGATACAAAAATTAGGGTTTAGAATAGGATTCGTTAGGTCTTAGATTAGATAATTAGGTTTAGATTAGATTGAGCAATTCGAGTTTTGGCTTTATACATTCTATTAGTTAAACAATCTTTAGATTTCTGCCATTTTATTTCTTGGATTTCAAGAATTGTAGAACCAATTTCAAGATTTTGATCTTCAACTAGGCGAATCGAAATATGAGCTTGGAAGATGTTTGGGAGAACAATTGTGGTTTCAATTTTAATCCTAAGCTTTCTTTTACTTGTTATTGTATTTCAGTTTTTATATAATAATAGTGAGTAGTTCTTTATGTTTGGACGAGGGTTGAACTCTAATTCTTGATTATGAAGTTTTTGGTTTAATTTACTGAATTCATTGTTTGTTTTGATTTAAGCTGTGTTTTTGTGCTTGTTTACAATTTAATTGTCGCAAGATTAGATTAATCGCGAGGTTGTTCCAAATTGAAAAAGGAAGAACGATCTAGGCAACCAATTGGGGCTTAGTTGGGGCAATTGACTAGAGATTCTTTTAAATCACCTAATTTTATTGCGCTCATAATTTGTTAGGGAGAAAAGATATTTTCCTCTAAGGGTTAGTGAGTAGAGTGGCTTGCGCCTAAAGTTAAGGATTGTCCGACTTGATTGATGACCCAACTTAATTAATTCAAAATCATTTTTGTAAAAGTTTTTCCAATTGAAGTAATAACAAGGATTATGGGGATTCCACCATCCAAACTCTTGCTTTATTATTTTTAAAATCCTAAGTTTTCATTGCTTTCTTAGTTGGTTAATTATTTTTAGTTTTCTTTTATTATTTCATTTTCAACAACCATATTTCTTACACCAAACATTAGTGACACGATTAGTACTTTCACCTTTACCGTCCTCAAGAGATTCGACACTCGGGTTGAACTCACTTTGGTAGTGTTAGTTCCACTTTCCTTGCATTGTAGTGATTAGGAAATCCCGTTTTATTTTCTCAAAGCACACATCAAGTTTTTAGTGCCGTTGTGGGGGATGGCAGTTAAAGAAACATCGTTTATTTAGTGCTAGTCATTTGTTTTCGTTTTTCTTTTTCTTGTTCGAATTGGCTTTTCGTTTTTGCATCTCTCCATTATTTTCATATTCTTGAGTTGTGCTTTGTGTTCATGGAACTAATCACGTTTTTCATTTACTGCAGATCATGTGGTGTTAGTTTATGCCTCGAAAGAAAAGAGACGAGTTAGTACCGTTCGATCCTGAACCTGAGCGCACGCTGCGGGGTGCCTATCGCGCCCTTCAATTCGGAACGACGGGCACAAGTGCTATAGCGCCTGTCGATTAGACGGAGGAAGAACAAGAAGCACTACCATTCAATAATCCACTTTTCGTACCAACACCTCCAATGGTGGAACAATAGGTGGCGGAAAGAACAATGGAGAACTATGCCCAAATGTCCATCTCTGGGATGCAATCGAGTTTAGCAAGGCCAAGGGTAGAGGCGAACAATTTTGAGATAAAGACGAATATAATCCAGATGTTGCAGAATCATGTTCAGTTCGATGGACTTCCGAATGAGGATCCCAACACCCATATCGGAAACTTCTTAGAGGTGTGTGATACTTTTAAGTTAAACGGAGTATCTGAAGACGCTATTCGGCTTCGCCTTTTTCCATTCTCTCTAACGGGAAAGGCAAAGTCTTGGCTTAAGTCGTTACTATCAGGGTCCATCACTTCATGGGACTCATTAGCGAAGAAATTTCTAGGGAGGTACTTTCCTCCAGGACGGAAAGCACAATTAAGAAATGAGATTCTATTATTTCAGTACATAGACGGAGAAAGCCTCTACGAGGCATAGGAATGATAGAAGGAGTTGTTAAGAAAGTGTCCCATCATGGATTAGATTTAGGGATACAAATACAAATTTTCTATAATGGAGTGTCATTTGAGGAAAGACAATTAATAGACGACTCATCTGGAGGGTCTAGAATCATAAGACCCCTCAATAAGTATACGATTTAGTAGAACGAATTGCAATGAACAGTTATATTTGGAGAGGGCAAAGAGCAAAGCCAAAAAGAGATGGACTATATAATGTGGATGCAATCTCTGCTATGGAAGCAAGATTGGCAGCAGTTATTGAGCAAAAAATAGACAATTTGGTCAATACATCAACAAATATAGTATGGTCCTCCTAATCCTTCCTTGGGGATCAATTGCTCCCAATATCAACTCTCTTCTAGAGGGCCTTGAATGCCCGTTTTTGGGGAAATATGTAGAACAAAGAACCCTTGCAAGAAAAGAACTAGGAAAGAAAACAATTAACCTCCTTATATTTGAGGGAGAATCAACAAGACAATGGAAAGTCTCACCTATTCTCCAACTTCAAAGAAGGACCTAAAACCCAAGCAACACCAACTATGGAGTTGGCACCTCAAGGGGATATTAGGATTTGTAAATTAGACTAGAACTCTTGAATTATAGATTCAAGAAATTCCTTGCCTTGAATTATACAAAGGAATCTCTTAATTGTACAAGGAAGATAAAGAAATCTAAAAAACCCTAGTTCTTCTCTCAATAGAATTTTTCATATGTCTATAACTTGGCCAAAAAGGCTGCAAACAAGAGTATTTATAGTGTGCTTCACCATTAGTTTCCAAACCAAATTGAAGGATTAAAGAAGCTAAAAACTTCCCAATTTCTTCACTAGCTGAGACCTACCATTGGCGGTAGGTCGGATTCTCAAAACAATTTTTTTTGCCAGAACCCTACTAGCGATGGTAGGGTAGACCTACCATCGGCGGTAGGTCTTAGACCACTCTCCTTGGCTTTTTATAGCTCAAAGCTTTCCAAACTTGTTTGTTTTGGCATTCTCCACTTGCAACATGAAAATAATAGTGTTTTGGTTCCTCTGAAAGCTCCTGCTTATGTTCCTATCACCTGCCAAGCCAAGTCTTGGATAATCTTTTTAAATATGGCTATCTTTCCTTGATGCTCCTCATCCATTCTTCTAGCCATTGCTCTTGTGACTAGACGTTGCAATAGCTCTACGGTTCCTTGCGCATCCCGGTTATACCATCCTCCCCTCCTTTGAAAAGATTCGTCCTCAAATCCATTCCTTCAAATACCCACAAGAGGGGGGAGGGCAACATTAGAAATTGAGGCATTAAAAGGCACAATGCTATGATAAGTTTCCCAAGCACTCAAGACTTAGAAGAGAATAAGCTAATAAAGCATTAAGTTTGTCGACCAACGTCGGAACACCATAAGAATTCTATAAGTAACATAGGTCCTTAAATGGTCTATGTTAAGAAAAGGAAGTGTAAACAAATAAGTTCAAGGCTAAGAAACTCCGAAAAGGAATATTCAAGAGCCACACAAAATTTACAAGAATTCTCCAAAAAAAAACACAATTGAAAGTATTGAATTCTTGTAAGCCAAAGAAAATGTTAACATCAATACCTTTAAAAGAAAGATGATAATAAAAGCTTTTGTCCTTTTCCAACTCAAAGAGTAAATCAAGAAGATTGAGAGTTTGAAACATGGTCTCTTTAAAAGGGTGATGGTAATATAAACTTAGATTCTCAACACTTTTCAAAGTTCTTTCACGGATTCTTCACAAATGCTTTTGAAAAAAACTAGAATTATGTTGAAGAATCCAATAAGCTTTAACCAAAAGACTCTCAAGATCACAAACATCATTAGCTAGAAAGTTTCTTTTGGAAGTTAAAGAATTAGTATTGAAAGGTTTTACTTTATTTGCAACTCCAAATTTCCAAAATAACTCTTGAAATTGCAAGTGAAAACACTGAATCCTTTCTCTTTTCCATTTCAAAGAATCTTCAAAATATTTTCTGAATTGTTTGATCAAAAGTTCTAAACAATGAAATTCAAGACTAACACTTCTTGTCCACCAATAACTCCCATAAAAATCTTTAGAAGTGCTAACTTGTTCTTTTGCTAAATCATCTTTCCAAAAGATTTCTTTGAAAGGAAAATGATAAATAAGAAGTTTTGAAGCAACTTCTTCCAAAAGAGCTTCACGAAACTATTTAACAAAGGGCACTCTTGATTTAAAATCAAAACTTGATGAACTTTCAACTCCGTTCTGAAATTCAACTCATCCAAAAACTCAATAAAGGTAATAGAATAGACAAGATGTTTCTCAATAAGATTCTTCAAGTTTAGTTCAAAAACACCACTTGCAAAGGTAGTTTTCACAAGATCACAAAGATGGGCTTTAAACACCTTTAAAATGCCATTCATTCTCTTTCTAAAGTTTAGCAACCGCATAAATTCCTTGAAATGAAAATGGTAGAACTGAATTCCATGAATGTTTCCAAACAACAAAGTGTTCAAAAATTCTTCAACAATTAAAACCTTGTTTTTCATGAGGAATTCCAAATATATAACTCACAAGGCACAAGAGTTTAATGGAAGGAATAAATCCATCAAAATTTTCTTAGAAGCATAAAGGAAAGACGATTCATAATCACAATTCTCAACAAACTTTCCTTTAAACTTAGCATGAAAATAACCACATAAGGTCCAAAAGAAACAACAAACTCTCTCATCATAACTATTTTCAACCAATGCTCGAAGGAAGATACAAGTCTTACTCCGCATAAATGCACAAGAAGTTGAGACATTAGCAATAAGACTATCAAAGAGTAGATTATCATATGTAACTCAAGGTCATGATAAGATGGTTTAATTCTAGCAATACTAACCACAAGTTGTTTTTCAAAAAAAGCACATGGGGAAGAATACTTAAGGATACGAGTGGAAAGGTTAACCATACAACCCCCAACTAAAACCACATAGAAATCATTCAATTCTAATAGCAATTTTAACTCTTTGAAGGAAAACACAAGGTAAAAGAGAAAAAGATTTGAAGAAAAACTCATTGTCAAAACTCCATAGCATAAGATTAGTTTTCCTCCAATAGTTTCGCCTTGGCCTTCGAACTCCATGGCATGTCTCCTTCCTCCTGTTAATGTTATGGTGTAAACATGTTCGAGAGAATTCCTATCAAATTCAAATGCAAAGCCAACAATGTTAAGCTCAACAAGGGAAATATCATCTAAATTACCAAAACTATAACAAGGATCAAACAAAACACTACTAATCATCAATGGATCCTCAAGAGAGAAATGAGAAGAAAGGAAACTTGTCATCGATAGCACAAGGAGGAAAAAGTTCCCTTCGAAAGCAATAATGCATCTATCACTAATTAAGCTAACTTGAAAAATATAAGAATCCAACAAAGATTTTAATTCCTCAAGAGAAACTTCATAGCATAAAGAGTAAGGGTTAAGAGATATGCTTATTGATAAATCTTCAAGAATAGGGCCAAGCTCTTTCTGCTCCTTCCATCCTCAACTCCTAGCACACAAGAAACACAATTAACAATATTGAAATCATAATCATCAACTCTAGGAATTGCACAAGGTATGTGTTGGAATCCGTAGGCAAAAACAAAGTAAAATAAAACTACGGAAATCCACCAACAAGATCTGCACATACTAGAAAAACCGATTGGATAGAAATTACCTCAATGTTTTGATTGTTCGTTGTGGAGGGGCTGCTTTGTACGCTTCGCCCTCTACTGATATCCATGAGACGAACTCCTCTGCAAGTGATCGGGATGCTAGCCCCTTTTGTGTTCTGAAAGCTGTTCAGAACTAATCCTGACTATCTGGTAATCGGTCGTATTTCGGAGAGAGGAGGCTAGATACTATATCGCCGTTCTAGGGTTCAGGGTTTTGTTTTTCTTTAATCAGATAAAGGACGACCACCAAGAAAAGGTTAACATAACCTTTTATAGCTGTCAAAATCAAAACCCTAACTGTCATCTAATGACAGTTTAATCTCGTCCGTCTATTCCTATAATCATCCAACGGTTGGATGAGTAAAATTAAGAAATCAATTTCATTTATTCGATTAAATAAAATTAATTACTTATTAACTTATCAGAAAATACAATATGGAATCTGATTCCCCTTTTGTATACATTCAACGAATCTGGACACAATCTAGATTCATTGAACGTGGACATTATGCTCACAAGACCGTCTATGCGTGTGACCCTGTAGGTTCACTTAACGTTGGCAGTGAATGAAAAATGTCCTAGACATTTATTCACAAAACATAAGCGGCCTCTAGCAAGACATTATGCTTACCCAAGTTAAGTAAATGTAATAATAACCTAGCATCAGATTTAATATTTAGTCCTTTTGTCACATGATATCCTAATTAAGTATAAGGCATGGATCAAGTCATCCTTATAAAACTTAATTAACCATTTACTTGATCACCAGGCAGACTGTTCCAACAAATAATATTAATAGCACCTTATTAATACTTATTTGAGCATGGCCATGCATATTTTCCAGCCTTCCTTATCAAGGGGCCCATGGATATCTCTCTCTAAAAAGAGAGGGACAAATCCCTTTCACTATCTCCAATATTCAAGCCATGACGAGAAAATAAGCCAACCAATAGTCATAATGATCACCTAATTAAAAGTGATGTTTGACTTTGTCAAAACATATTTTCTCCCCATGCAAGAAACATTAGAAACATTAGGTCAAAGGACACCAAATATAAAACTGAGAAGAAATACTTATAATTTAAACCCATGCAATATTTCTTCTTCACTTTGGGTCATGTCCAATACAATATTCTCAATATGTATTTATGAATTGATTTTATATCTCATATTCATGATCAGTAAAACTTGACCATCAATCAACTTCACACTAGTTTACAAGATGTAATAAACTAGGGACAAATAAGAATAGTATTTTATTAGCTATAAGGGTTTTACTATCAAGTCACATACTTGATGACCAAGAGCATAAAATACAATTCAAAAAATACATGCTTCATAAATCATAAATGTGAGTCAATTGGTCTTAGGGCATATACTAACAGTATGGAATTACACTCAATGAAGTATCTCCTTTCAAGATATGTTCCAAGAGAGTTAAGGAAAGTAAAATGGCCTCCATGTTCTATGAAAACAAGTGAGAACAACTTAATTTCCTTAAAATAAATCTCAAAGCACAAGTAGGAATTAGAAGAAAAGACGCTTATTGTTTTGAGGGAGTTGTAGCAAAGTTTTTTCTCTTGATTCTTGCTTAGTTCTCCAAAATTCTGCAGAAAAGGAAATTCACTAATAAAAGAAGAGTTAGTTTGGTTAGCAAAGAAATTTATTTCCTCATTCTATTCAAATACATCTAACTTTTCTTTTGAATTCTCTCGTTTTTCTTCACTCATTTCTTTTGTTCTCTCATTTTCTCAAGATCATTCTCCTTTTCTTTTGAGTGCTCATCTTTGTTCAACAAATGACTAAGAATACTATGGGTTGTTATGTTTTCTTCCTCTCCACAAATCACCATCTCAATACCCTTTGGTTATTCTTGTTCTCCTTGCATTCTCTCTTTTAATTTCTTTAAATCTTCAATCACTTGAGTAGGAGGGAGGGATTTAAGGGTACTCTTAAGATCACCTCTCTCAATGGAATATGTCTTCTTAACGCTATCATAGGAAGCTTGCCTTGTATTTATCCATGGTTGCCTAAATATTAAGTGGCTCACTTGCATTGGAATAATGACACAAAGAATCTCATCCATGTATTATCCTATAGACAATGATACCCATACTTGTCTAGAAACGCACACCTTTTCTTGACCATTTAACCATCTTAAGCGATGGGGCTTAGGATGCTCCATGGTAGGTAAACTCAATTTCCTTACAAGTTAGATACTAGCTAAGTTTGCCACACTTTCTCTATCAATAACGATGTGACAAGCTTTGTTGGCAATATTGCATCGTGTATGGAATAATCTCTCCCTTTGATGAATAGGCACTCCTCCAAGGCCTTGAGAATCAAGATTCCTCATGCCACCAATGTCCTTCCATATCCGTCATGTTTTGAGACCAAGTTTCCAACACCATTCTTTCTATCTATTCCTCTACCAACAATGTTGCCACTATCCATTAATCTTCTTTCAACTATTGATTCATTTGCATGGCTTCCATTCTCATAAAAGGCATTCATACTCCTTAGATACCTCCACCTTCCATCACAATCATCCCAACCGCAGGCACCAACGTTATACCCTTCAAGAGTATGGGCACCATGATCATAGCCTTCATGGTATTCATCATATTCTCTTCGGTAGTTCTTCATCCCATACATTATGATAACATTGACACCCACAAAATAGAAACAAGTAATAGAAAACAAAGGACCTTGCCGCTTCCTAAGTGTTTCTCTCAAGGTAAATACTCTCAACCCTCGTGTTTACTCTCACTCTCTACAACTTTTATATTAATATGCTCTCCCTCTTGCCTTTTACTTTTCCTCACCCACTAGAGTTACTTAGTAATTTCTAAAACTTCCAAGTTATAAGAAAATCCCCAAGCAAATCAAGCAAGTAATTTCTCAAAAGATAGGAACAAAGGATTCAAAGGGGACTTCTAAAGAACATGTAGAAGGCGTAGAACATCAAAGAGAACAGAAAAAACTTATAGATATATCCCAAGAATTTTCAAATTCAACACAAAGACAATTGAAGCTCAATTCAAAGATTTCATGAGTACCATGAAAAATTTCCAGAAAACAGGGCATCAAGACATTCCATCATGAAAATCGTAATAACCCAGTGATGGCAGCTTCAAATCAAGTCAAACCAATTTAGAAAGATGCACAACTCGAAAAGAATGAATTTAGGAAAAATTTTCGTTCAATTTCAGAGAGTGTAGCAGAAGATATAGATAGTTTAATCCACATGTTCTCAACAGTCGTGATTTTTGAACAGTTTACAAGTTTACATTCAATTGAGCCACCAAATAAATTCCAAATCAGGTCAAATTTGTATCTAAAGAACTAAAACTTAACAAGCATTCATACTGGATAGTTTAAAGAAATTTTAACCTCATTTGTTATGGTGTCCATCTCAAAATTTTCACATGTAATTTTTTGTTCGAAAAATTCCAGATTACTTTGCCTTTTTCACATACTATCAATTGGCTTTTATATAACTGAAATTTAACAATGAAAAACACATAATATCTTCACCTCAAAGAGAGCTTTGTGCTGATACCAAATGGTGTGATCCTCCTAAGTCTTCCTTGAGGATCAATTGCTCCCACGATCAACTCTCTTCTAGAGGGCACCTTGAATGCTTGTTTTTGGAGAAATATGAAGAACAAAGAACACTTGCAAGAATAGAACTAAGAAAGAAAACAATTAACCTCCCTATATTTGAGGGAGAATCAACTATGGAGTTGGCACCTCAAGGGCATATTATGATTTGAAAATTAGACTAGAACTTTTGAATTAAAGATTAAAGAAATTCCTTGCTTGAATTATAAAAAGGAAGCTCTAAATTATACAAGGAAGATGAAGAAATCTAAAGAACCCTAGTTCTTCTCTCAATAACATTTTTCATATATCTCTAACTTGTCCAAAAATGGCTGCAAACAAGAGTATTTATAGTCTACTTCACCATTGGGTTCCAACCCTACGTATTAGACTATCTTAAAAGTGTGAATCTAGAATTTGTGTCATAGATTCTAAACCTTTCAAAGCAGATAATACTTTTTCTTCAAAAATATAGTTTCCACTTTGAGGATGAGGAGGTATATACCTTTGAGATTGAAAACCAGGGGGAGTAGTCATACCAGATTGTCTGTTTTGTTGATATTGTTGTTGGCCTAATTGAACTTCCCCTCTTTGTTGCCTCCAGAAGAAATTAGGATGATTTCTCCAGCCTGGATTGTACGTGTTTGAATATGGGTCATTTTGTCTGTGAAATCCTTGGGCTGCATTGACTTGTTCCTGCACAAATTCTGGAAATAGTGAAGCACTAGGACAGTCATAGATAACATGAGAAGGACTAGAGCAAATAGCACAAACACTTTGCACATTAGTAGAATTAGTAGGCAATGTATTCAAAGCTAATAATTGATCAAATTTTTTAGATAAAGCATCAACTTTCAGAGAAAGATCAACATTTTGAGAAACTTCAAACATTCCTCTATTTCCTATTTGCCTAGATGTACCTACTCGTGAGGAGGTGGCGTGTTGTTGTGAATTATTACTCAAATTTTCAAATAAATCCCATGCCTCATCTGCAGTTTTATGAAGAAAGGTACCACCACAAGAGGAATCAACCATTTGGCATTTTCTCTCATCTAATCCTGAATAAAAGCTTTGTATTTGCTGTCATTTAGGGACTTCATGGTGAGGGCAACTACGAAGAAGCTCTTTAAATCTCTCCCAACTCTCATGAAATTGTTCATTATTTTGTTGGGAAAAAGTAGTGATTTCTCTTCTTAACCTTGTAAGTTTACCCATAGGAAAATATTTTTTTAGAAATTCCCTAGACATCTCAGCCCAAGTACCTATTCTCTCACGTGTGTGCAACCAATGTTTAGCCTTATCCTTCAAAGAAAAAGGAAAAAGACGTAATCTAATTGCATCATAACTTACATTAGGCAGTTTAAAAGTAGAGCAAATTTCTAAAAACTCATCAATATGCTTATAAGGATTTTCATAATCAAGCCCATAAAATGATGGTAACATTTGAATAGTAGAAGCTTTGATTTCAAAGTGATTAGCCTCAATTTCAGGTAGTCTATTACATATTGGTGAATTATAAGTGTTAGGAGTAAAATACTCCCGTAATGCTCGTGGATTTTCAGCCATTTTAACTTGACAAGTGTTAGAAATTTTTCCTTTTGCTCTAAGTGCCTTAAGTGTACGCTCTATCTCAGGATCAAATTCTTTCAAATCAACAGAGAGCGAACGACGACCATGCATTAATAAACAAATTCAAAAAATAAAAAAAAAATTTACCACAAATAATAATGATGAATAAACTATCAAATAATGAAATAAAAAATAATAATAAAAAAAACCTTGAAGACAAAAAAAAAATTTATATTTTTTTTCAAGAATAAAAGTAGAATAAAAAAAATACTAACAAATTTAGGAGGCAATAACAAAAGCAATTAATTCAACCTTTCCCCGGCAACGGCGCCAAAAACTTGATCGGGATTTTCTAACTAAGTTTTAAACCCAATACTCGCAAGTGCACAAGATCAATGTAATACGGAAGTATAAGGGTATCGAACCACAGAGAAAGGCTTAACTACTTAAATTATTATCTTCCTAAATTAATTTTATAAAAATAAGAATGAGATTTTATTATTATTCCTAAATTAATTAAAACTAATGAGTAAAATAAATAAATTGAAACTAATAGGAGATTAACCAAAGAAGAAGATTTAGAACCTTGAATCCACCACTAACCTCTATAACAATGATTTAATTTTATTTAGGAGAAAATATTAAACTTTTATGTGGTAATCTAGGCTACAAGCTTTGATTCACTAAAGAAATATGTTGTGTTTAAATGCATGACATAATCTATCTAACCATTAGCATGACTTATTCATTCCTATGACATAAATCATCTAAAATTAGCATGAACTATTCAATTCTAAAACTCACAATATACTTGCAAAAATTACATATCTCTCATACTCAAGACTACAAGAATCAAGCATGGATAAAAATATCAATTAACCCAAATAATTATTCTAGAAGAACAATCACAAAGAATTAATTGAATCAAACCAATAAACATCCCAAAATATGCAATCACATAAATATTATAATAAATCTCCAAAAATAAAATAAACCAAAGTCGCATGGCTAGGGTTTCATCAAGATTCTAAAAATAAATTTAGTTCATGGCTAAAGGGACAGAAGGAACCAATTTCTTGGAGTAGATCATGGCTTTCTTCTTCTCCAATTGAAAGTCGTTGCAGCTCTTCTCTTTTTTTCCTTTCTTGTGTGGCTCTTCTATATATAGACAAAAGAGAAAGAAAAATCCTAAACCTAAAAGGATTCAACTAAAATCCTAATCCTTAAAGGATTCTATTCAAGTTTTAATCCTAATCCTTAAATGATTCAAATACTGCAGCTTCCCTTTACCAAATTTAATATGGAATCTTTATTTTCCATTATTTTTTTAGAAATCTGCACAAAGATAAATAAAATAAATTAAAATATAATAATTATGACTAATAAATAAATAAAATATTTTCAAAGGCTAATAATTAAAACTTAAGGTGTTTATTTGTGCTAAAAATTGACTCTATCAACTCCCCCACACCTAAGTTTTGCTAGTCCTCAAGCAAAAAATAAAAAAGAGAAAAAGAAAAACTAACTAGCCACTTTCGTAGGACTCACGATTGCACTTAGCATGTGCAACAAGCCCTTTAAACCCCTAAGTTACCCCTAGTGGACGAGTATGGTCTCGTGAGGGTTTGCAAACGACGTACCCACAAAGTCAAAATAAACAACAAACTTTAGAAAAGATAGAGAATAGCCCAAATTAAGTCTCCTCCATCAATATCTCAAACTTATCAAGACAAAATACTCTTCCTCGCATTTTTAAACTTAAGTAAACAAACAAATATTCAATTATCTCCCATAACTAATGCAAAACTTGTGTAATGTGTGATCGTGGTCATCATAGAGTATGAAATAAATACTAAATAAAATTTCCAAATTACATATAGAGAACAAATCTCAGCAAGAGTTCATTCCATAGGCTCACTCTTCGTACCTTCTCTCCACTAATCAAGGATTCTCAACTCAACTCAGATTAGGTAGGACTTTAAAGCTTGTAATGTAAGGTTAGGGCATTGGTTATCAAGCAAAGGTAAGGAATTCAAAATCAAAGAAAAGAGAGCTTACAAAGAAGATGGATGCTTTAAAATTTCGACAAATCTTTCTAACTTTGTTTTTGCTCCTTTTTTTTTTCAGTAATACATTCACCAACTACCATCTTCTTTTTCTCAAAATTTCATCATTAAGGTCCTTTCTTTTCTTATATTCACAAATTCGGGCCTCCTGAATTTTTTTCTTTGCACCTTATGACTTGTAACAATCATGTATCGACTTTTATTTCTTTGTCTTTTTCCTTTTTTTTTTCAGCTCAATACATTTTTTTTTTCAACACCACAAGTCATATATATATATATTCTTCTCCCTTTTTTCAAAATAACTTCTTCTCTTTCCATAACATAAAAAACAATAACCCACCATTGAAGCACAAGTTAGAAGTTTACATTAAGCTCTCTACAAGATTAAGGGTTAGTATTTAAGTAGTTTAAAGAAAGAAAATAAGATTTAAGGCTCAAAAAGGGTACTAAAAAAAATATGAGATTTGGTAAGCTGGAAAGGCACAAACGATTCAAAGAAGGCCTATGACCATCGTCTCTGAGTCAAATCGAGAAAACCTTTCTATTTCGCCTCAAGAGGTACTCAAGTAAGTTCTAGAATGTATGGAAGAGATTCATCAACTTTATGTAACTCAAAAATAATGTAAAGGATTTAGTAAATACTAACAATAACCCATGTGCTCAAGTGTAAGTCATGTAAAAGTTATAACAGATATAGAAGATAAGTCCATCACCCTAATTAAAAATAAGAAAACAAGTACTTTTCTCAACTTATTTAAGACATTTTTAAAGGAACTCAAAAAGAATTATTCTTTATGTGAAATCATATTTTTGATTTTTTTTAAAATAATGTAGAAAAATAAATAAAATTAAAAAATTAAAAAAAAATAATTGAACAAGAAATACGAGAAAAAAAAACAAAAATACTAAAAAAAATAGTAGATATCAGAATAAAAATATCTTATCCCCTACACCTAGACCCTACATTGTCCACAATGTGATAAGAGTACCAAAAGTAGGAGAAGAGACAAAGAAAAGAACAATACAACCTGGTAGAAAAGGCAGTATTAATGCATGTCTGCAAGAGTAGTAAACAATCTCTGTAATCTCCATGATAATGATAAGTTGTTTTATTACCCTACAAAACAAACATTTCATACCTTTCTACCAATCAAGTGGAATAAAAATAAATAAATAAAAATAAAATAAAATAAAAATATATAAAAATAAAATAAATAAAATAATTTTTGGGTTGCCTCCCAAAAGCGCTAATTTTAAAGTCTTCAGCCAGACTCCCTAATTCTTTGCATTCAACCAGGATCTATTTCTCCCATATTAAGCTCATGATTCACAATCAAAGAAGAGTTTTTAGGTGGAGCAATGCAGGCAATATTAGAATTAACATTTTCAGTGCAGATAAGGTTTTCTTTCTCAATAAAAGTATAATCTTTTGAACACATTAAAGGTAGAGTTTCTTCAATTAATTCATCATTTACATCTACCAAATAGCAATCAGAATTATCTTCTATAGAAGGTTGTGAAGAAGTTTTAAAAATATTTAATCTAACCCTCATATTCATTACGGAGACATCCATAACCCCGGGTTCTACAATTAATAGTGGCGTCAGCGATAGCCAAGAAGGGACGACCTAGAATAATGGGGATATGATTTTGAGAAGATCTACCGGGTTCCATATCTAGGACTACAAAGTCTACAGGGAAAACACCTTTATCAATTTGAACTAGAACATTATCTATCCTTCCCCTAGGTACCTTGATAGACCTATCAGCTAATTGTAAGGTCATATCAGCTAGTTGCAATTCTCCTAATCCTAACTCTTCATAAACAGAATATGGAATCAAATTAACACTAGAACCTAAATCTAAGAGTGCCCCATCTATTTTATGATTACCAATAAGACATGAGATAGTAGGGACACCAGGATCTTTATATTTAGGTGGAGTGTTATATTGCAAAACAGAGCTCACTGTTCGATTAGGAAGATTTTCTTAGAAACACTTGGTTTTAGATTTTCTTTTAAAAGTACACATGTCTTTAAGAAATTTTGCATAGGATGGGACTTGCTTAATAACCTCTAAAAGTGGAAGATTAATTTTAACTTGTTTGAGAGTTTCTAAAATATCTTCCCTTTTACTATCCTTTCTAAGATGTGGGGGTGGCAATAAAGCTTCTGGATAAGGAACCTTTGGTTTATATGAAGCCGTAGGAGATGATTCTAGAGTCTTAAAATTAGAGGAAGAAGCTAGTTCCTTCTCTATCTTCCTTTCAATTTTAGTCATAGAAATTCCCTTGGTTTCATTATTATTTGACTCACTATCTTTAATAGGTTCCCCTACTTTATTATCTACCAACTTCCTATTTCTAATAGTAATTACAGCTTTAGCTTGCTCATGGTAATTAGCTCTGGGATTCTCTATTGGATGACTAGGAAGCTTACCCTCATCTCTTCTACTTATTGCCTTAGCTAGTTGCCCTATTTGAATTTCTAACTTAGCAATAGATGGGGTGTGTGAATCTAGAATTTGTGTCATAGATTCTAAACCTTTCAAAGCAGATAATACTTTTTCTTCAAAAATAGAGTTTCCACTTTGAGGATGAGGAGGTAAATACCTTTGAGATGAAAACCGGGGGGAGTAGTCATACCAGATTGTCTGTTTTGTTGATATTGTTGTTGGCCTAATTGAACTTCCCCTCCTTGTTGCCTCCAGGAGAAATTAGGATGATTTCTCCAGCCTGGATTGTACGTGTTTGAATATGGGTCATTTTGTCTGTGAAATCCTTGGGCTGCATTGACTTGTTCCTGCACAAATTCTGGAAATAGTGAAGCACTAGGATAGTCATAGATAACATGAGAAGGACTAGAGCAAATTGCACAAACACTTTGCACATTAGTAGAATTAGTAGGCAATGTATTCAAAGCTAATAATTGATCAAATTTTTTAGATAAATCATCAACTTTCCCAGAAAGATCAACATTTTGAGAAACTTCAAACATTCCTCTATTTCCTATTTGCCTAGATGTACCTACTCGTGAGGAGGTGGCGTGTTGTTGTGAATTATCACTCAAATTTTCAACTAAATTCCATGCCTCATCTGCAGTTTTATGAAGAAAGGTACCACCACAAGAGGAATCAACCATTTGGCGTTTTCTCTCATCTAATCTTGAATAAAAGCTTTGTATTTGCTGCCATTTAGGGACTTCATGGTGAGGGCAACTACAAAGAAGTTCTTTAAATCTCTCCCAACTCTCATGAAATTGTTCATTATTTTGTTGGGAAAAAGTAGTGATTTCTCTTCTTAACCTTGTAAGTTTACCCATAGGAAAATATTTTTTTAGAAATTCCCTAGACATCTCAGCCCAAGTACCTATTCTCTCACGTGTGTGCAACCAATGTTTAGCCTTATCCTTCAAAGAAAAAGGAAAAAGACGTAATCTAATTGCATCATCAATTACATTAGGCAGTTTAAAAGTAGAACAAATTTCTAAAAACTCATCAATATGCTTATAAGGATTTTCAGAATCAAGCCCATAAAAAGATGGTAACATTTGAATAGTAGAAGTTTTGATTTCAAAGTGATTAGCCTCAATTTCAGGTAGTCTATTACCTATTGGTGAATTATAAGTGTTAGGAGTAAAATACTCCCGTAATGCTCGTGGATTTTCAGCCATTTTAACCTGACAAGTGTTAGAAATTTTTCCTGGTGCTCCAAGTGCCTTAAGTGTACACTCTATCTCAGGATCAAATTCTTTCAAATCAACAGAGAGCGAACGACGACCATGCATTAATAAACAAATTCAAAAAATAAAAAAAATTACCACAAATAATAATGATGAATAAACTATCAAATAATGAAATAAAAATAATAATAATAATAATAAAAAAAAACGTTGAAGACAAAAAAAAAATTATATATTTTTTTCAAGAATAAAAGTAGAATAAAAAAAAATACTCACAAATTTAGGAGGCAATAACAAAAGAAATTAATTCAACCTTTCCCCGGCAACGGCGCCAAAAACTTGATCGAGATTTTCTAACTAAGTTTTAAACCCAATACTCGCAAGTGCACAAGATCAATGTAATACGGAAGTATAAGGGTATCGAACCACAGAGAAAGGCTTAACTACTTAAATTATTATCTTCCTAAATTAATTTTATAAAAATAAGAATGAGATTTTATTATTATTCCTAAATTAATCAAAACTAATGAGTAAAATAAATAAATTGAAACTAATAGGAGATTAACCAAAGAAGATGATTTAGAACCTTGAATCCACCACTAACCTCTATAACAATGATTTAATTTTATTTAGGAGAAAAGATTAAACTTTTATGTGGTGATCTAGGCTACAAGCTTTGATTCACTAAAGAAATATGTTGTGTTTAAATGCATGACATAATCTATCTAACCATTAGCATGACTTATTCATTCCTATGACATAAATCATCTAAAATTAGCATGAACTATTCAATTCTAAAACTCACAATATACTTGCAAAAATTACATATCTTTCATACTCAAGACTACATGAATCAAGCATGGATAAAAATATCAATTAACCCAAATAATTATTCTAGAAGAACAATCACAAAGAATTAATTGAATCAAACCAATAAACATCCCAAAATATGCAATCACATAAATATTATAATAAATCTCCAAAAATAAAATAAACCAAAGTCGCGTGGCTAGGGTTTCATCAATATTCTAAAAATAAATTTAGTTCATGGCTAAAGGGACAGAAGGAACCAATTTCTTGAGGTAGATCATGGCTTTCTTCTTCTCCAATTGAAAGTCGCTGCAGCTCTTCTCTTTTTTTTCCTTTCTTGTGTGGCTCTTCTATATATTGACAAAAGAGAAAGAAAAATCCTAAACCTAAAAGGATTCAACTAAAATCCTAATCCTTAAAGGATTCTATTCAAGTTTTAATCCTAATCCTTAAAGGATTCAAATACTGCAGCTTCTCTTTACCAAATTTAATATAGAATCTTTATTTTCCATTCTTTTTTTAGAAATCTGCACAAAGATAAATAAAATAAATAAAATATAATAATTATGACTAATAAATAAATAAAATATTTTCAAAGGCTAATAATTAAAACTTAAGGTGTTTATTTGTGCTAAAAATCGACTCTATCACTTACCAGAAAATACAATATGGAATCTTATTCCCCTTTTGTACACGTTCAACGAATCTGGACATAATCTAGGTTCATTGAACATGGACATTATGCTCACAAGATCGTCTATGCGTGTGACCCTGTAAGTTCATTTAACGTTGGCAGTGAATGAAAAATGTCCTAGACATTTATTCACAAAACATAAGCGGCCTCTAGCAAGACAATATGCTTACCCAAGTTAAGTAAATGCAATAATAACCTAGCATCAGATTTAATATTTAGTCCTTTTGTCACTCGATATCCTAATTAAGTATAAGGCATGTACCAAGTCATCCTTATAAAACTTAATTAAACATTTACTTGATCACCAGGCAGACTGTTCCAACAAATAATATTAATAACACCTTATTAATACTTATTTGAGCATGGCCATATATATTTTCCAGTCTTCCTTATCAAGGGGCCCATGGATATCTCTCTCTAAAAAGAGAGGGACAAATCCTTTTACTATCTCCAATATTCAAGCCATGGCAAGAAAATAAGCCAACCAATAGTCATAATAATCACCTAAGTAAAAGTGATGTTTGACTATGTCAAAACATATTTTCTCCCCATGCAAGAAATATTAGAAACATTAGGTCAAAGGACACCAAATATTAAACTGAGAAGAAATACTTATAACTTAAACCCATGCAATATTTCTTCTTCACTTTGGGTCATGTCCAATACAATATTCTCAATATGTATTTATGAATTGATTTTATATCTCATATTCATGATCAGTAAAACTTGACCATCAATCAACTTCACACTAGTTTACAAGATGTAATAAACTAGGGACAAATAAGAATAGTGTTTTATTAGCTATAAGGGTTTTACTATCAAGTCACATACTTGATGACCAAGAGCATAAAATACAATTCAAAAAATACATGCTTCATAAATCATAAATGTGAGTCAATTGGTCTTAGGACATATACTAACAACAAGATTGTAATTATTTTATAGATAGTGATAGTCAAGTTAATATGGCTAGTACATATTTAGTAGAGAAGTTGAGTTTGCCTCTTCTTGACCAGCCTAAACCTTATGCATGTCAATGGTTAGATGGTGGTGTTGAAGTTAAAGTTAACAAGCAAGTATGGTGCCTATCTCCTTGGGTTTGCTTAAAGCTAAAGTGTTATGTGATGTAGCACCCATGCAAGTGAGCCACCTATTGTTGGGATGACCTTGGATGTATGATAGAAGAGCTAAACATGATAAAGACAAGAATGCTATCAATATCTCTAGGAATAGCAAGAGAATCACTCTCAAGTCTTTGGCATCAGACCAAGTATATGAAGAGTAAAAGAAGTTGAAGGAGAGGTTGAGGATATTTGAGAATAAGAAGAACATTGAACGAGAAGAGAGCATGGAAATTAAAGAAAAAGAAAGAGTGGAAAAAGAAGAGAGAATAGCTGAGGGACTATGTATTCTTGATTCTAACTCTAGTCTTTCAAGAGAAAGTGAGAAAGATGAGCACTCAAAAGAAGAAGAGAGTGAGTTTGATAAAAGTGAGAAAGAAAAGGAAAATGAGAGTCGTATAAAAAATCAAGAGAGTTACAAAAAAGAGTAACAAGAAAAAGAGATAGTTACCATTGAAAAGGGTAAGGAAGTGAATTTTCTTGCAAATGAAATTAACTCTTCTTTTTAAAGATTCTTTATGTGTGCAGAAATTTTGGAGGCGAAACATAGAAAATGAAGGGAAGATGGACTACTATTCTTACGATATAATAAGTTTTTTTCTCCTCCATCTTCATACTCATGTTTTGGTCATTTTTGTAAAGAGACTAAATCTTGCTCCTTTGTACTTGATCTTGATAGGAATTCTCTCCAGCATGCTTTCACCATAACATCAATGAGTGGAAGGAGGCATACCATGGAGTTTGAAGGCTAAGGCAAAAGCGTTGGAGAAAAACTATTATTATGCTATGGTGATTTGCTAATGAGTTTTTCTTCAAACCTATTTCTCTTTTACCTTGTGTTTTCTTTTAAAGAGTTGAAATTGTTTTTAATTGGTGACATCTTTCTTGAACTTTATCTAGAATGTTCTATCCTTTATTCTTCCTTCATTCTCTATTGTTGTTGTGAGGAAACCAAGTTGCCTTCTTTGAATCATGGGACAAAGGGTCCACTCTCTAATTCTTAATATGCCACATCAATTTAGTAACATATATAGAAATCATTACTTATTGGTTAATAATTTGTCTTATGATGACTTTTCCATGGTCTTACGAGGTTATACCTTAGATTCTTTGTGACTCATTAGGGAATGTTCATCATACCCTTAGCCTTCTTGAAAACAAATATAATGGTTTTGATGAGTCTTTTATTTCTTTTATTTGTGATCTTTATGATAAGTTTCAAGGGGAATTTATTGAGAAGTGTCCATTTTTGTTGCTCCCTCTTGGTCCTTATGTGCTGAGTTTTGTTGAGTATTTTCTTATGGGTAAACCTTTGTTGCTTGCGAATGGATTGTTTGAGAACTCTTATCAATGGCCTAAATTTCTCATTGTGGAAGGATCTTTAAAACATTGCTTGAAGATGTATTTGGTTTCAAATTCTTTCATTTTCATTACGAGTACTTGTTATCAAAAGATTTTGAAAACCAATTGGCCTCTTGTTTTGAAGTGATTAGAAATAATTTTTGTGAGCTTTTGGAAACTATTGTGGCAAGAAACTTTTTAAAACCCCTTTGGACGAAAATGGTTGGAAGAAATCTTTACCACCATATCCCTTTCAAGGAGTTTTTTCGAATTTGTCCATTCCACTTGCTAGTTTTTGGGAGAACTTTTGGCCTATATTTTTGAAATATGGATTCGATGGGACTTTGTTCTATCATCTATCTTCAAAATAGTTCTCGAAGGAAATCATTTTAAAAGAGGAAGGTAGAAAACCTTGGAAATCTGAAAATTTTATGTCTGCTTTTCCTCATCACAATGTTGAAGCATTTGAATTCATGAAATATAAAGTCCATTCTTCATTTTTATATGCTTTCGATTCCATTTTCAAGGTGCATTTCCAATATTACTACCCTTTAAGGAAGAGACATCTCAAACTCATAAATTTTCTAATTTAATTTTTTAGTTTGATGAGGATACTAGTTTCTACCATCACCTATCTTATAAGGATATTAGTGATTATGCCTTATTGGAGAATTGTAAAGAAAGTTGTTCCTAAGAAGCCTCATTTTAAACTTCTTCTTTAAGCCTTTTGAAGGAACATTTCTTATTTTGGATCTTAAATCTTTTCAAAACTACTTGTGCTTAATGTTGAAATCTATTTCAAATTTGACCTTTATATTTCATCGCCCTTTTAAAGAAGCTTTGGAAGATATTATTGAAGTGCTTGGATTACAAGATTTCCATGGATTTAATTGGGTTCTTTTCTGTAGAAATCTTGCAAAGCAAAAGTGTTATATACCTCATTTTTCCTTGGATAACCTTTTCTTAAACATTTATATTCACACTACTTTTGAATTTCATAGACCATTTTAGGAAGTATGGCACTTGTGGAATTCTTTTGGTGTTGAGAAGATGTTCGACAAACTTGATGAATTATTTGATTCTTCTCTTCTAATTCTTGAGAGCTTTGGTAATGTTCATAATATTGCCTCTTTTAGTGCTTCAAGGTCTAATGTTGCCCACTTCTTGTGATTATTTGAAGGAATGGATTCGCAGATGAATCCTTTCAAAGAGAGGGGGTATGATCTAGGATAAGCATGAGGACGTGGAGACCTCCCAAGGACTAGTCACAAGATCGATAGAAAGGAAGATAGAAGAGAAGAACAAACGGATGGTGACATTATTCAAGAAGAACTTGAGAGACCTTACTTGGAATGTTATGGAAGGAGAAAATAAAGGTCAAAGAAGTACCAAAACATTCCTAATATCCATAATGCAAGTAGAGAAAGCGAAAGGAACAAGTTTGGAAGATCTTGAAGATTCAACATCAAATGGAGAAGAAAGATTGAAACCTAACGCAGGTGGTACAGTACACCTACCATCCATGGTAGGTCATGGCAAGGGAGGAAGAAACACAACCTATCACCGTCGCCGGTAGGGTTCTGGCCATAAAATTGTTGGAAGATTTGACCTACCGTCCACGGTAGGACAAGGCCTATCGTCAGCGGTAGGTCTCAGTAGCTGAAGGAATTAGGAGTTTTTAACTCCCTGGACCCATCAATTTCATTTTTAAGTTCTTTTTGACTTGTAATTAAGTGGTGAAGTGCCCATCCACTTTTCTTAAGCTAGTTTAATAACTAGGTTAGGATTTAATGATTTGGAACACTACATATACATATATATATATGTATTTTCAACCTTTGGCACACAACATTGAAGATTGAATATATTTGAAAGAAAACTTGAGCGATGAACCTAGGGTTCTTGTGGTTTCTCCAACTTCCTTGTAAATTACAGATTTATATCCATTGTACAATTATAGACAAGTGATTCTTGAATCCAATTCAAAAGTTCTTCTTCTATTCCAAATCCTTTCCTTCCTTGAGGTGCTAGCTTTTGTATAATTAGTGTTGCTTGGAGTGAGGTCTTCCTTGTGTATGGAGAATAGGTGAAGTCTCTTTAGGCCTTTTTTATTCTCCCTTAAGATAGGAAGTTTTATTTGTTTTCCTTTGTCTTTTTTGTTTAATTTTGCCTGCAATTGTTCTTGGAATCTCACATTTCTCATCATAACAAATCAAGGGACCTCTTGTAGAGAGTTGAATCTTGGGAGCAAATTGGATCTCATTCAAACCATAGAAGATTCATACCACATGGTCATCCTTTTGTAAAGCTATCACAAGCGGATCTTCTTGAACAAATTCTTGTATATAAGTGGAAATGTAAGGATCAATAACATCTTATCATAAAACAAGTATCATCCTGATCCAAAGATCTACGCATAGCATCAAGAATTTTTAGAATAACTTTTTCATCCCCCAGCCTAAGAGTCAACTTCCCTTCCCCTACATTAATTAAGGCCTTAGCCATGGCGAGGAAGGGACGACCAAGAATGAGTGGGATTTCAATGTCTCCACTTATATCCACTACTAAAAATCAATAGGGAAAACTTCTACTTGCACTAGAACATCTTCAATAATAGCCCTAGGATATTTAAGAGACCTATCTGCGAGTTGAATATTCATCCTAGTAGGTTTTGGTTCTCCTACTCCCAACTTCTTAAAGAAATCAAAAGGCATTAAATTGATGCTAGCACCTAAATCAGCCAAAGCCCTAGATATAGTTATACCACCTAAAGTACAGGGAATAGTAAAACTCCCTGGATCCTTTAGTTTTTCTAGAAGCTTCTCCTTAGGATTGAGAATGGCTGAACACTCCTCGTTTAAAATCACGGAAGAGATGTCTTCCAACTTTTTCTTTCAAGAAATAGCCTCCGTCAGGAACTCTGTATATTTAGGCATCTGCATCAAAACATCAACCATAGGAAAGTTAATATGTAATTGTTTAAAAATTTCCATAAATTTACCAAATTATTCATTTTTCTTCTCCTTTAACACTCTTTATGTAATGGGATGAGAGGTCTGAATGGGTAGAGGAGATGGTTTCTTCCCTTCTAAACTTGGTTTTCCGAACCTCATCTTCTTAGGTAGAAATCAACTCTTCTGGTGCTTGAACATTCTCTTTTTCTATATCCACAACCATAGGAGGTATCTCCACTAGTTCCTCTCCACTCCTTAAGGTGACCGCATTTGCATACTCCATTCTTCTTGGTATTACTAGGTAAAGTGCCAAGGGCCTTTCAGAGATCATCTTCTCTAGCTGCCAAATTTGGTTCTCAAAATTATGTATGGAGGCTTCTTGATTCTGTTAGGCAGCTTCTGTACTTTGCATTCTGACATCTGCCGAAGTGATATACTTAGAAATAAGATCCTCCAGATTAGATTTTGGAGGTGGTGGTGGAGTTGCTGGTGGAGTATTGCAAGGTAGAGGTTGGATGAGGCATCTACTCTGCAATCCTGGAGGTTGCGGCTGTCTCTACCTACCCCAAGAGAAATTTTGGTGATTCCTCCATCTCAGATTATAAGTGTTGGAGTAGGGGTTATTACCCTACCAGTTCCCTTGCACAAAATCTATTTGCTCCATAGGGTTACCCATGCTCGAGCGCTCATGATTTGGATGCCCTCCACTACAAAAGTCACAAAACATGACTTGTTGAGAATTCATATTAAGCAGTGTAATAGTCATGTTCCCTATCTTTTGTTCCATCATTGCGGCCAATCTAGCTTCCATGGCAGTGATAACATCTATATTGTGTATGCCAGTAGGTTTTAGCTTAGATCGATGTCCTTCCCAAGTATAGCTATTCGTAGGTATTTGTTCAATAAGATCATATACCTGTTGAGGAGTCTTATGATCTGTGGACCTACCAACAGAGGCATCAATCAGCTGTCTTGACCCAAATGAGACTCCATTATAAGACTTATCTGAATTCGCAAGTTTAATCCATGGTGGGGGCATTTCCTGACCAGCTCCTTCCATCTTTCCAAGCCTGATATAGGATCACGTTCCGAAGCTTGGCTGTATGACCAGGAGGAAAGTACCTCTTTAGAAACTTCTCAGCTAATAAATCCCATGATGTAATTGAGCCGGAAGGTAATGACTTTAACCATGATTTTGCTTTCCTCCTCAGAGAGAATAGATAAAGGAGAAGTCTAATGGGATTGTCTAAGACTCTATTTATCTTAAATGTATCACACACCTTGAAGAAATTACCGATGTACGCATTGGGATCTTCCTCTGGGAGTCCATCGAACTGTATATTTATTTCGCAACATCTGGACCACGTTTAGCTTGATCTCAAAGTTGTTCGCTCCTACACGTAGTCTAGCTAAGCTTGACTGTGTCCCAGTATGCTCCTACACATGGTCTGCCATTATCCGCTCTGCTATTTCTGGTGGTGGATGTGGCACAAACAACAAATTTATGGACAGTGGAACTTCTTGACCCATTTCCGTCTTATCGACGAGAAATGATGGTGTTGTTGATCGACGTCTCAAATCAAAGAGCGCGGCGAGCACTTCGCAACAAATGCTTAGGCTCTGGATCTAGTAGGACTAATTCACTCCTTTTTTCCAGGGCATAAACTAGTTACCCACAAACAATAAATCATAATTTAAGATATAAGACAAAAATAAACCAATAATTGCAAGAATAATCCACAATCCAAATGAAAAACAAAAAGACAAGAAAAAAAATGACTACAGCACAAGAAAAATGCTTTTCTTTAAGTTGTTCCTCGGCAACAATGCCAAAAACTTGATGTCTCTTATGGGTATATCTAAAACAAAGCAAAAGGCAAGTGTACTTATCACTTTAGTAACATGATACATTGTCAAACTAAGGGAATAGATAACCTCAAGTACTCACTAATTTACCTAGTGTCTAGTCTAACAAATTTATTTTTGAGAAATTATTTTGAAAACTACTAAAAACAATTAAATGAATACAACAGTTTAAAAGGTGTAAAATCTAAGAAAATAGTTTGAATGATGGAATCCCTCTAACATTTGTCAACTATTTCAATTGGAAAACTCATAAAATGATCTTTGAAAACTAAGGTTGGGTTATCACGCGAAATCAAGCAATCCCTATCTCTAAGTGAAGGCCACTCTACTCACTAACCTTTAGAGGAGAATCTTCTCTCTCCAACTGATTATGAATGCAATTAAAATTGAAGTGATCTAATAAACTGAAAGTGAAACGAACATCTCTATTAAATTGTCAACTTTTATTGCCCAATTAGTTGCCCTATATTGGTCTTCCTTTTTCTCTTCCAATCAATCTTGTGAAATAAACAATTCCGTGGAAATCAATTATCATAGAGACATAATTGAATAACAACCAATAGTAAAATGAAGATATCCATGAATTTCAATAAAAATTCACATCATTCAAAAGTCAGGATTCAACCCTCAATTTAAACAATGGAAAATTAGTTATTAAACATCCTAACAATACTCAAATAAATAATAGAAGTCATAATTAACAAGAGAAAATAAGGCTTGGGCTGAAGAAGAGTTGAATCCACAGTTCCGAAAGCCACTTATCTCTCAATTCGCTTGATGAAACCCGAAATTACTTCGTAAAATCTCTTCAATCTTCCTCCAAGAGCTTTAATTTGATGTTAATATTGAGAAACTACCTAATTGAAGGGGAATTAAGAGGGTTTTTGTTACCAATGTTCCCCCCCCATTCCTCCTCCCTAAACCTAAAAATGTTCTTCTATGAAAAGAGGGAAAAAGTACATAAATAATGCACAAAAATGCATTAATTGTGCTGATAGGACCTACCACGTCCGGTAGGTTGAGTCCTACTGTCCGCGGTAGGGTTCTGACCTAATTGAAGTGTTTGGGACCTACCATATGCATAGGTCTAGCTTATCATCCGCAATAGGCTTCTATTGAACATCTTCTTTCACTTGGGTACCTACCACGTGTTGTAGGTTAGCCTACCGTTGGCAGTAGGTCTTCTTTCTTGGTGCCGACAACTTCCGTACTCTCCATTTTCGATCCGTTTTTTCCTATTTTCGTTTTTATTCTCCGTCTTCTTCATCGGGAAGTACCTAAGATAAGAATAGAGGTAAATAACATAAATTATAAATTTTATACATTAAAAACATCGTAAAACAACGAAAATAATATATATATAAATGTAATACTAAATTGCACATATCAGCAATCTCGAAAGAACAGATGACTGATGTTGCTATTGTAAAGGAGACTATGGCAGGGTTGGTCTCAATGAATGACGACCTTGAGCGTGTGAAAAAGGCCATTTCAGCACTCAGAAACTACAGTAGCCTTAACGATGGTGTAAGATACAAAATCAAAGTTTCGGGGCCGAAAGCTTTTGACGGAGAGTGTTTTGCCACGAAACTTGAAAATTTCTTATGGGACGTTGATCAGTACTTCAAATCTTCCAAGATACCAAATGATGAACAGATCAACATTACGAGTATATATCTACATGGTGATGCTAATTTTTGTGGCGTACTCGACTTGTTGTGAGACTTTTTTGGAAATTGAGACATGGAAGGCAATTAAGATGGCTATGAAAGAAGAGTTCTTGCCAACTAATACTTTTTGGATGGTAAGGGAAGCCCTAAGAAAGTTGAAGCACACCAGTATAGTCCAGGAATATGTGAAAACTTTAGTTCGTTATTGTTCCATACGCTTGGGATGTCTGAAGAGAATAAGTTGCTTAACTTTATGACTGGTTTGCAAGTATGGGCCCAAACGGAACTGAGGAGACAAGGTGTCCAAAATATATCCCAAGTCATTGTGGCTACAAACTGCTTGGTAGATTATCAAATGCAACAAGAGGGCAAAGGTAAGGAAGGTAAACAGATGCATGATATTGGTCTGAAGGATGCTAGACCGTTTGGTGAAAAAGGCTTGGTTGCTGAAGCATCATCCAAGAAAGCCATGAGTATTAATGGTGAAATGCAGGAAAAAAAACAAGGGATTCTTCTGTTACATCTGCAAAGGCCCTCACTTGAAGAGGGATTGCAACTTGAATGAGAGAATTAATGCAATAATCTTGGAGGAAAGTAGGTTCGCCAACAATGACTGCTCTCCCAGTGTGGGTGCTCTCGTTATTATGGACAACAACAAGTATGGGCTATGAATCGAGCATAGAAAAAAAGTGTTTGCCGGATTACTTTTTCGTTAAAATGGTGTAGTGCCTGATGGCAAAACTTACATGCCCGCCTCTTTTGTAATTTCATTATTATGTATTAATTTTGTTTTTACTTTGCCAAGTTGATAGTGTTGTTGTTCCATAGGAAACTTAGTGTCTTGAATGTCGAGATAGGGTAAAAGTTTCTGTTCTTGACTTTTTAAATAATCTAGGAAATTTGGAAGGTATGGCGGCTAGAAATCGTAAACCTGGATACCCGAAACGGGTTCTTCATGTAGGTTTATAGAGCTTGTCACTCATGAAATAGGCAAGTAAAAACATGAAGGTATTGTAATCCTTGGACAATGCCCAGTTCATGGATGGTCCTTGGAAATGGATAGATGGGAATCTCCTAGTTCTCAAGGATTTTCCAAGACAATTACAACATGTTGGTGAGATCTTAGAGTTGGAACAGACTCATAAAAGTTCGTGATGCCAAGTGAGAAAATCGAGCTCCTCAATCATTTCAAATATTGGGGACAGTGCCAGATTGAACTATGAAAGTTGGTGGCAAGTTTACAAAGATCCCTGCTATTTAGATGCTCAAGCTAATGGAACGAAAGAAGGCAGTCATATTGATGAGGACGTCAATGATTCCCAAAGGGAGGGGGGGAGCATTATAAGAGGGACAAGGTCCCGCACGTTCTTGGGCGCTGATATGCCAGGCATGTTGCACGTCGCAACACCACTTTGCCACACCGTGTCAGTCAGTCACTTCGCAAAAAGCAAGTAAAAAATAGTGCCTTGAGTAAGCACCTAAGATATAAAAGACCAAACGATGTGTTGGTTGGCTAACTGAAGGAACGCAGACGACAACAGTACGTCGGGCATGGGCGTTTAGGTGACTGCTAGTCTCCTTGGCACCTAAACAACTAACGGTGAGTGTCAGAATAGGCTTGGGAAGCCGTGGCATGTATTTGGGATCAAGATGTAGCAATGGGCAGTCAAGACAACTAAATACCAAGGCAGTTGTGATGGTTGTGGGCGATTTCTAAAGAAATGGATAGTTACAGATCAGATCCTAAAAGAGCGGGTGGTTACAATTTCCTCGCCACTTTGCAGAATCTCATGATGCCCGTGAGTAAAAAGGCAGTTGGTAACCTACCACACTTCATGGAGAGATTATGGGTCGTTAGTAACTTCCCCCACAACATAGGGATCATGGGTGGTTGGTTACTTCCACTTGATGGCTTGTGATTAGTTGCTTCCAAGGAGTTGGTTATTGACTCTAACTATATGTAGGCCAAGAAGGTCTTAGCTAAAGAGTTAAGAAATTGTAAGGGTTCTAGATAGAGTATATTATACAAGATACTTAAAAAACGTGCTAGAGATTGATACTAGGCTTGAGAGAGAGAATTCCTACGAGTTGGAAAGATAGTTCACACGGTCTTATGTGCCTGATTTCATAGAGACTAGTGATAAGGCAAAGTAAGAATAGAGAAAGGCCACGAATGTAGATAAGGTATCCTTGTATCCTTGTCGGCATTTCTTGTTATATGTTTGAAATATAAAGGTTGAGAGGATTTTCTCTTACATCTAGTTTGTTGCTTGTCTCTTTGAATCATATTTTTGCCTTGATAAGTAGACTTCCATTGCACTAAGGCAAAATTTGGGAAGGAACAAGGGCAGAAGGCTCATTACCTTGGACAAGGTAAGTCGCACGGTGTTGTTGAAAGATAATCCTGTGACAGTTAGTATGCTTTGGCATGGCAAGATGTCACGCCTTGGTTTTTGCCCATAATTGCCAAGCTCAGCGTGCTTGGCATTCTCGTATATAGCCTTCCGGTCCATCCCTATTGTCTTTTGGCAATATCAATTAGTGCTTGCTCAAGGTACCATTCAGTATTTGGTATGTAGCCTAGTACTGTGCACTATGCCGTTGTTGTCCTCAAGGATTCCATGGCTTCCTTTGTTTCTTTGAAGGACGATATGGTGTTAATGAAAGTGGCAATGGTGGCCATTCACTTGATGGTTTTCATGACAATAGTGCTGGATGCAAACTTAAAGTACTAGAGCCGAAAGCATTTGGTAGAGAACATTCAGCCAAGAAAACAAAGAATTTCTTGTGGGATTTTGAAAAATACTTCAAAGCTGCTAAGGTACCAATTTCAGAACATGTTGACTTGGCAAGCATGTACCTTGCTGGAGATGCTAAACTCTAGTGGTGTACATGCACTACCGACCATACCCTTCAAGATATTGATACTTGGGAAGCACTTAAGAAGGCAATGATTGAACAATTTTTGCCTACTAACACATTTTGGGCATCAAGAGAAGCCCTAAAGAAGCTGAAATAGACTGGCACAGTTAGGTACTATGTCAAAAACTTTAGTTCCCTCTTGCTGGACATTCGTAAGATGTCCAAAGAGGACAAATTGTTCAACTTTATGGCTAGTTTGCAAAGTTCGGAACAACTAGAATTAAGGCGGCAAGCAGTCCAGAATGTTGCCCAAGCCATTGCAGCTGCTGATCATTTGGTGGACTATCAAATGCAACAAGAGGGGCAAGGGAAAAGAGGTAAAAATGAGCCAAGATACTAGTTCCACACTTGTGGGAAATTCCAGTATGGAAAACAATCCCGTGGCTGAAGCATCTTTTAAGAAGGTCATAGGTAATGTTAGTAACGAGTCCGAAAATGGTAAAATTGTGACAAGTTACATCTGTGGCAGATCTCATTACATGTGGAACTGCCTAAATAAGGGAAGTCTTACAGCCTTAGTAGTGGAAGAATGAAACTCAGGCTGACGACGGAAATGGCACTCCAAGGATGGGTTGTCTCCAAATTGTGGATTAGTAAGCCTTGGTGGCAGAACTTATGCCCTATCCCCTTTGTACTTTTGTTCTTATTAAGTAACTTTGTTTTAATTTATTAAGACTTTTTATGTGGTTATGGGAAAATATGTGGATTTGTGGGTTTCATTGTAATCTTAGATGAAATAAGTAGATCGAGGAAAAACAATGTATTTTGTCCTTAGGTTGGTACAAAATCAGGGGTGATTGTTGACAAACACTTTACCTTTGCTACTGCCTTAAATTTTGGATTGGCCTTGAAATCTCTAACTTTGCATGGAGGAGGATCAAAAGCTCCTGCTCTAAGTGTTACTGTGTACAGAGGGACTGGTTCATATATTCTTTATAGATGGCTTACCATCATTACTTCTGGATTCCTAGTGGCGGGAAGAGCTATTACCGAGGACGTCAATATTTCAAGTAGGGGATAATTATTAGGGGGTCAAGGTCCGGCACCTTTTTAGCACAGATATGGCAAGGGTTGTGGGTGCCTACGCATGATTTTCCTATGCCGTGCAAGGCACTAGGCTGCATAACAAGTGCCGAATGGTGCATTGAGCAAGCACCAACCCAAGTTACCGAAGATACCGAGCAACAATTTGCCGAAAGCATGCCAGCAAGCATGTCGGGCTTGGAAATTATGGTAGAAAATAAGGCATGAAATCTTGCCATGCCAAAGAACTTGGCGTTCCAAGTAGTGTCAAGAAACGTGGGAATTATAGGCTACTTATGGGCGATGGCTAAGCCATGTCAGGTGCCTACAAGGTTGTTGGGTGAAGAATGAAGCTATGGGCAACAAGGGGTGAAAAAAGGAACCAAGGGGATGTTATGGGCAGTTGGTGTCGGTTATAATCACTACTCCCACCTTCTTAAAGCTATGGGAAGTTATTTTTCAAGTCACCATAATAATAGAAGCATTTACCAAGTGTCCAAAGAGTGCCAAGAAAAGTTGTAACTTCCCAACCTTGCATCATTGGGCGGTTATTTAACTACCCACATCTCTACACCATGATCGCTAAGCCCATAGATTTAGTTATTCACTTTCTCCTATAAATAGGCATGTGGACTGATGTTGTGGTAGGGGGTGTTGGTTGTTGGGAATCTTTTCACTCATTATCATTTTAACTGTACATTCAATAGAGAATAAGAAATTGTGGATAGAGAGACTGTAATTATTTCCTTTGTATTTGAATAATGTAAAAGTTGGTTTTGCCCGTAAACTGCTTGTGTTTCCTAGTTTCATATACTTTTTTTATTGCCTTGTGATTAAGACTCCTGCTGCTATAAGGCTCAAACTGTATTTAAAGGCAAGCAAAGGAAGGAGGAGAGGATGACTGTCTTTTTGGAAAGACAGGCCACGCAGTGTTTCCGAGGAATAATCTGTTGACAAAATTCCCATGTTTCTCGGCACTACTTGGACTACCAAGTGCTTTGTCTTTGCAAGATGTTATGCCTTGTTTTTTGCCCACAATACCAAGCCGGATATGCTTGCGTGCTCGTGTATAGCGTTCCAATCAGTCCCTAAGGCCTTTCGGCAACTTGTTGCTCAGTATCTTTGGCAACTTCTGTTAGTGCTTGCTCAATGCACCATTCGGCACTTGCTATGCAACCTAGTGCCTTGCACGACATAGGAAAAATGTGCACAGGCATTGACGACCCCTGGCATATCGACGCCCAAAAGGCAACCAGAGGGCAAAGATAAGGAAGGTAAGCGGATGCACGATAATGATTTGAAGAATGCAAACCTTCCGATGAAAAAGACTCGATGGATGAAGCATCGTCCAAGAAAGCCACAAGTGTTATTGGTGACATGCCGGGCAAAAACAGGGGATCCTAGTGTTACATCTGTAAAGTCCCTCATTAGAAGAGAGACTGCCCCTTGAACGAGAGAACTAATGCCATAATCTTTGAGGAAAGTAGGTCTGCCAACAATGACTGCTCTCCTAGTGTGGGTGCTCTCCATTTTATGGACAACAACAAGTAATGGGCTATGAATTAGGCATAGGAAAAAGGTGTTTGTTAGATAACTTCCTTGTTAAAATGTTGTAATGCCTGAAGGCAAAACCTATATGCCCACCCCTTTTGTAATTTCGTTATTATATACTAATTTCATTTTTACTTTGCCAAGTTGGAGTGTTGTTGTTCCATAAGAAACTTAGTGTCCTGAATGTCAAGATAGGGTAAAAGTTTCTATTCTAGGCTTTATAAATAGTCTAGGAAATGTGTAACATATGGTGCCTAAAAATTGTAAAACTGGATAATCGAAACAGGTCCTGCATGTTGGCTCATAGAGCTGGTCACTCATGAAATGGGCAAGTAAAAGCATGAAGGTATTGCAATTCTCGGACAGTGCCTAGTTCATGGGTGGTTCTTGAAAATGGACAGATGGGAATCTCCTAGTGCTTAAGGAATTTTAAGATGGTTACAGTATATTGGTGAGATCTTGGAGTTGGATCAGACTCATGAAAGTTCGTGATGTAAGTAAGAAAACCACGCTCCTCAATCATTTCAAATATTGGGGCCAATGCTAGATTGAACTAAGAAAATTGCTGGCAAGTTAAAGATCCTTATTGTTTGGAAGATGGGGCTAATGGTTACTTCCACTTGCTAGCTTCTGATTGGTTGATTTCAAGGAGTTGGTTATTGTCTCCAACTATATATAGGCCATGAAGGTCCAGGCTAAAGGGTTAAGAAATTGTAAGGGTACTAGATCGAAAGTGCTATACAAGATACTCTAAATGTGTTAGAGATTGATACTAGGCGTGAGAAAAAAGAATTCCCACGAGTTGGTAAGATAGGTTATATGGTTTTGTGTGCCAAGTTTTATAGAGATTGGTGATAAGGAAAAGTGAGAGTACAGAAAGCCCTTGAAGGTCGAGATAAGGTATTCTTGTACTCTTGTTGGCATTTCCTTGTATATTAGGTGTTCCAAATTGTAATTTAGGAAAGTAATTCTTGAAGGGAATTTAAGAGTTCTTGTTCGATCCAAATCCTATATTCCCTAAAGGCGCTAACTCTTTAGTTAGTGTTGTTAAAGATTAGGTATTCTCTTGTGAATGCGGGATAGGTGAGGATTCCTTATAATCCATGTTGATTTCTCTTCTAGATGGATAAGTTTGTTTTCGTTTTTGTTTCTTACAATATTTTCCTTTGTTATTCTTCACTTTTGTGCCAAATCAAGCCTTCAAGGCTGTCTTGAGGAGAGAAGATTCTTGGGCTAGATTGAACTCCAAAGAAGCCTAGGAGAGTTCATACCATGTGGTATCAGAGCTAATCTCTCTAGGAGGTGAAAATTTATGTGTTTTGATTGTTGAATTTCATTCATCCAAAATCCAATTGAATGAAATTAAAAAGTGTTAAATCTAGAATTTTCGGACAAAAAAGTACCTGTGAAAATATTAAGATGAAACGTGTATCAAATGAAACCCAAATTGCGTGTAACTTGTTTCGTATTAATCCTTGCTGAGTTTTGGTTCTTTGGAAGCAAATTTAAGCTGATTTGAACTTTTTTTGGTTGGTTAATCTGTTCAAATCTTCGAAAGTGTCTAGAAATTGCGTCTGTTGAGAGCATGTGGATTAATCTGCCTATATATTGTGGTATACTATCTCTAATGGATCTATATTTATGTTTAATTTCATCCTTTTCGAGTTATGAATCTTTCTTAATTTGTTTAGCTCGATTTGGAGTTATATTCCTGGAGGTATTGTGATTTTAGTGACAAGGTGTTATTATGCTCTGTTTTCTGGAAATTTAGCCTAGTACTCTTAATTCTATGAATGGACTTTCAAACATCTTTGTTTTGAATTGAAGCTTTTCCTTGATCAAATTTCTAAGTGCTTTTTCTCTTTCTTTGTGAGGATTGAACACTTTTATTGGCTCATCTCTTGAATTAGTTCTTAAACTTCTATGCACTCCAAGTGTTTGTAACAATGTCTCTTAGCCTTTGACTCCTTGTCTTTTGGGAATTGCTTGCTTGAACTCCTTATGGAATTGCTTAGTAACTTGGAAGACCTAGAAGCTATTATGCCACTCTAGTGAGTGAGCAATAGTAAAAGGCAAGAGGGTGAGATTATTTTTATAAAAGCCATTGAGAGTGATTAACAAACACGAGGATTGAGCGAATCAAAGTTGAGAGACACACTAAAGGAGTGGCGAGATCCTTTGTTTCTGTCACATGTTTTCTATTTTATAGGTGTCAGTCTTATAATCATGCATGAGAGGAAGGCCTACGGAAGAAAATATGAGAAATACCATGAAGGTCATAATCATGGTGCCCATACTCATGAATCATATAACCTTACTACTTACGGTAGGAATGATTGTGATGAAAGATGGATGGATTTAAGGAGTATGAATGCCTTTTATGGGAATGGAAGGTATGGAAATGAATCAATGGTTTATGGAAGGTTAATTATAGGGAGTGACATTGTTGATAGAGATATTGATAGGAAGAATGGTGATGGAACTTGGTCTCAAAACTTGATGGATATGGAGGGTCATTGGTGGTCATGAGGAATCTCGATTCTCAAGGCCTTAAAGGAGTGCCTACTCATCAAAGGGAGAGATTATTCCACACAATATGCAACATCGCCAACAAAGTTTGTCACACCATTATTGATAGAGAAAGTTGTACAAACTTAGCTAGTGCCTACCTTGTAAAGAAATTGAGCTTACCCACGATGGAGCATCATAAGCCCTATTGCTTAAGGTCGCTAAATAGCCATGAAGAGGTGTGGGTTACTAGAAATATATGGTATTATTTTCCATCAGAAGATATATGGATGAAATTCTTTGTGATGTTATTCCAATGCAAGTGAACCACTTAATATTTGGACAACTATGGATAGACACAAGGAAGGCTTCCTATGACGGTGTCAAGAAGGCATACTCCATTGAAAATGGTAGTCTTAAAATTACCCTTAAACCTCTCTCTCCTACTCAAGTGATTGAAGATCTAAAGAAATGGAAAGAGAGAATGCAAGGAGAACAAGAACAACCAACGGGTGTTAAGATGGTGATTTGTGGAGAGGAAGAAAAGATAACATCCGATGGTGTTCTTAGTAATTTCTTGTGCAAAGATGATCAAGAAGAAACCTCAAAAGGAAAAGAAGTGAAAGTAGAAAAGATGAGAGATGTGTGGAAAGGTGAGCATTGAAATTAAAGAAAAGGAAAGAGGGGAAAAAGAAGAGAGAATAGTTGAGGGATTATGTATCCTTGATTCCAACTCTATTCTTTCAAGAGAAAGTGAGAGAGATGAGTGCTCAAAAAAAATGGAGAGTGAGCTTGAGAAAAGCGAGGGAATGAAAGAAATGAGAGCCTCATGGTAAAACAAGAGAGCTATAAAGAAGAGCAACAAAGAAAAAAAGAAAGTGGCAATGGAAAAGAGTGAGGAATTGAATTGTCTTACTAACGAAATTAACTCTTTTCTTATTAAGGATTCTTTATGTGTGCAGAAATTTTAGAGGAAAAATATGGAGAATGAAGGAAACATGGACTACTACTCCAATGATATAATAAGCTTTCCTCCTCCTTCTTCATACTCATGTTTTGGTCATTTTTGTAAAGACACTAAATCTTGCTCTTTTGTACTTGATCTTGATAGGAATTCTCTCCAACATACTTGCACCATAACATCAATGAGAGGAAGGAGACATACCATGGAGTTCGAAGGCCGAGGCAAGAGCGTTGGAGAAAAACTATTCTTATGCTATGGAGATTTGTCAATGAGTTTTTCTTCAAACTTATTTCTTTTTTACCTTGTGTTTTCCTTTAAGGAGTTGAAATTGTTCTTAAATTTTTATGTCTCTCTTAAGTTTGATCTTGCATGTTCTATCTTCTATTCTTGTTCCATTTCTTACTATAGCTATGAGGTAGTTAAGTTGCTGATGTAGATCCACTGAGTGTAACTTTGGACTCTACTCCTTTCCAAGGATTACCTCCTTCTACGAACAACCTCTATTGAGGATTTTTAAATTCAAACACTCTAATAAGAAACCTAGAGAAACTAAGTCTCATAAACCTAATATTAAGAGGCTAAATTCTTTCCTAGATTGATAATTAGAACCTTGAGGGAACAAAGACCCCAAAACCCCAATTACACAATTTAGAAGACCCAAGATTAATTGATTCAAAGAAAGGAAACTCTATGAATCAACTAATAAAAAGAATTGGAATGATCAATCATCCCATATGTACTTCAATCTAAGGCTCAATTATTCACAATATTAAGGATATTAACACTTAGCAAACCAGTCTAAGAAGGAGAAGAAATCAAGAGGCAACTTGGAGAAACTCTCTCATATTTCAACAAATTCATCATTGTTGTCTTACAATGAGTTATAATGGGATATTTATAGACTAAAGTCTAACCATAGCTAACCCATAGCTTAATGACTTAAAATACCATTAAACCCTAGATTAAAAACTGAAAAGACAAGCCAAATAACTAAAACTCCTCAAATAGATCGCATTAGTAATTTCTTAACTGAACTCTACTAGCGATGGTAGTAGAGACCTATCGGATGCAGTAGGGTGCCATCTTCCAAGAGTTTCATCGGCAGAAGCCTATCGGCGATAGTAGGACAGGGCTACTATCGGCGGTAGGTCACTTTTCTCCAACTCTTAGTCAATTTTCACCTCTAATTTGTTCCCTTGATTGATCCTTGCCAATTGAACAAATTGAGAACAACTTAGATGCCTTTCATTTGGCCTTCAAACTCTTCAAACTTGTTCTTCTTTAGCCTTGCACTAGTGAATGGTCCAATCAATAAATATTTAGCTTCTTGGCTTTTTCGATCTATATTATCCGCCCCTCCTTTGAAAAGATTCGTCCTCAAATCTTAACCAACATCAGACAACGACATACCAAATATATGAAAAGTAGCACGAAATGAAAATTAAAGCAAAAAAATATATACAGAAGCACTAAAGTATTCAAAAATGTGCAAAGGCACTTCAGCATCGGCAGCAAGTATAGGTTTGTGTTTTGAACAACATCATTCAAATCCAAGGGATCCCAACCCAACCTCTAGGATCAAAGAAGAATCATTTCATCGTAAAATTTTTGTTGTTGGAATGAACAACGTCATGATTCTTGGAATGGATATACTCGATTAACTTCATATTCGTCTTTTCATCCAAGCACACACCTATAGAGAAAGGAATCAAACCAAATGATGTTAGAAGTTTGAAACCATAATCAACTTCAAGAGAAGAATAAAGAAAAGTAGAATAATAAGCTTGATTGGAAGCAAACAAAATAGGGAATAAACAAATTTTCCATGGAAATCTGGTCTTCTTTTTGGTTCCATCAAAAGAATAGCTAGCATGCCAAGTTTCCTTGTTGAAACTCTTATAAAAGCTTGTTAAACCATGGAAGCTTTCCTCCTCAAAGGCACTCTTAGAAATAAGCCAATCTTAGATTACATTCAAAGGCTAGCATATAACTTCTCATTTCTCAAAACAAACAAAACTTGTTGAAAATGCAACCAATGACTTCAAAGGTTTTGCTATCATTCAAGATCTCATCAACATAAACCACCACAAATAAAGAATCCATGCCTTTAAGAAACATAAGTAGTCCAAATATAAACTCCATAGATATGTCTACACAGGGATCATAGGCACATTCAAAGAAATACAAAGTCTATGTAGCAAAAATGTAGATGTAGCTCTTTTATACTCTAGAAATTATCAATAAACCTTTATAGATCTCTTTTCATGCCAAGCTAAAAAGAAAGGCTCATGTAAAATCAAATAAGTTTGGAATTATCAAAATAATCCATCAAACCACCACAATGAGCTTCTTTAGTTAACAATAATTTAAAGTAACAAGAAGGAATGCACATTGTACCAACATGGTAAAGAATACCATCATGTATAAGGTACTCATCATTATGCACAACCAAACAAGCATCAATTATGTCCTTGAACTCATTATCACTAACATGTACTTTCTTAAGCATATCAAAACCAAATATATGAGCTTGTAAAGTAAAGAATAGAATGTGCCTTTTTGACAAAGCATTGGCTACAACATTTTTTTTACCTCTCTTGTTCTAATTAACATATGAAAATGTCTTTATTAATTTCATTCCTCTTGCACACCTCTTCTCGAGCTTTTTTTGTCCATTGAGAAAAAATGCATAGAGCTCCTCATCATGAATAGCATATCTCAATGTCGCTCGCATTCAATTTGATGTTCCATTTCCTTCAATGGAGAGAGTCCACCGAGTTCCTCTTTGCAATAGAGAAGTGAAATCAACTCGTCTTTCTCAATGACTTCTACGAACTCACTCTCTTTGTCATAGAAACATCTCTTTTCTCCAATAGTATTACACAAAATGAGATGAGAAAATACAAACATGAAATTTCTAACATTCCAAGATGATCTACATTCCTCTTTGAATTCCCTTTTATCAAAGAACTCTATTAAAAGTACATGATAAAACAATTGTAGCTTCAAATTCATATTTCAATATTAATGCATGAGAGTTCTTTGGAAAGCTAGCTCATAAAATGAACAATTTTGAAAACCAATCCTTGAAAGTTTTGTGGTAATAAAAATGCTTAACAACAAAATATTTGCAAATTCATTCAAAGGCTTCATTTCTCAAAATAGATTTTTCAAATGCCAAAGAATTGACTTTGAACAACTCAGGATTAGTTCCTATTTGGTGTTCAAAATCTTTCAACAAGAATCCCTTGAAATGCAAATGATAAAATTGAAAACCAAATGTATTTTCAAATAAAGTGTTGAAGGTTGTAATGCATTTAAAAGCTTTTGTTCATTGCAAGAAAACTCAACTTGACCACTCACAAAGGACATAAGTTGATTTAAGGAAACCAAATCATTATGATCATCCATAAAAGTATCAAGGAAAGAGGAAACATAAACAACATTCCCAACAAACTTTCCTAAACACTTATCATGTAAAATATCAAATAAAGCACTATCTAGTCCAAATCCAACAACTATAGACACAACAGAAGCATTATTCATAACTCCAAAATCATAGCAAGAAAGGTCAAACATAGAACCACTATGCAACATTGAATCCTCAAGAAAAGCATGAGAAGAAAGGCATGTCGAAGCATAAGACGCAACAAGAAAGAGACCACCACCAAAAGAAATAGCACAAAGATCTCAATATATGCTCACATGAGAAAGATAAGACTCTAAAAAAAATTTTAATCCCACAAGTGAAACTTCATAACACATTAGAGAAGGGTTCAGAGATAGACTTATGGGTAAATCTTTAAGAATAGCTCCAAGCTCTTTCTCCATGTTCCTTCCTTTGTCTTCAATTCCTAGCACATAAGAAACGTAATTAGCATTATTGAGATGCCATTCATCAACTCTAGGAATTGCACAAGAAATGGAATCAAGCTCTATGAAATGTTTCTTCCAATAAAGTTCCAAGAGAGTTGAGAAAATAAAATTGATATGCATTTTCCATGAAAAAAGGTGAAAACAACTTTATTTCCTGAAAATAAATCTCAAAGCTCAAGTAGGAATTAGAGGGAAAGAAGTTTGGTCTTGATGGACTTGTAGGAAAGCTTTACATCTTCATCTTTGCTTGGATCTTCAAAATTCTGCACGCATAAGGATTCACTAGCAAAGAAAGAGTTAGTTTCATTAGTATAGAAATTCACTTCCTCACTCTTTTCATGTACAACTATCTCTTTTTCTCTTTACTCTTTTTTTTCACTCCCTTGTTTTTCAATGGAGCACTCATTTTCCTTTACTTTCTCACTTTTCTCAAGTTCACTTTCCTTCTTTTTTGAACTCTCAAAATATTCACTCTCTTTTGAAATGATAGAGACGGAATCAAAGGTATATGATCTCTCAACTAATCTCTCTTTGTTCTCCACTCTTTCTTTTTCTTTTATTTTCAATACTCTTCCCACTCATGATACAACAAGGTTCCTCTTTGGATGACTCTTCCACAACATGGATTTTAAGACCCTCTTCAATTTTAGCAAAGTTCCATGATCTTTGGAAACTCTTTAACCATTGATAATTCCATGAATTTAACCTTTGGTTGAACTTGTCTTTTTTCTTCATCGTTTCCAACTCTAAATATATTCCTTATTGATTGCTTCACTAAGCTTCAAGTCTTGATTGGTTGAGCTCCCATCCTCCTTCTATTTTCACATTTGCTATCCCATCAAACATTGACCTCATAAGAAAGAGATTTTAACATTAATTGAAACTTTTCTTCTTCTCTTACACAATAGGAATAGAACAATGATTCCACTTTTTGCTCCCATGCTTCATAAATATAAGGACCAAAAGTTCCACACAAAAGAGGTAATTTCAAATTGTTGTAACTAAGAGGTCTTGATGTAGCTCCCAAAATTCGATAACCTTTTCTATAACTATATCTTCTATAGTTGTAACTATCATAATATTCCTCATAATCACCTTTCCTTTCATGGAATCTCTCATCCATTTTCACATAATTTCTTACATTTCTAATATCTTTTCTTGGAACTCTTTTACAAGATGTATCATTATAATCATTTCTAGTTCCAAATCTATTGCCCTCATGGAAATCATAAAAATTATGCTCATAAGATCTAGCATGAGAAGAAAACTTACCATATCCCCATTGGTCATCATGCATTGAGTGTCCACCAAGGTCTCTTCCACTACTTTGCTCATAATTGGATTCCTCTTCTCTTTTTTAAATCCTTCACACCCTTTGCTAGGTATGATAATTGTTGTTCCAATCCTTTCAAGGCTTGTTGCATTCGTTGCACATGATGGAACTCATTTTCTGTGTTGAGATAGATGTCTTGAAAACCTGAAAATTAAACAAAAGGACCTTTCAATCTCTCCCTAAATGTTTAATCTCTTTGATGATCACTCAAGTTACTTGTTTATAACTCTCTTAATTAGGTTTTATCAATATAAATTCACCCTCTTGCCTTTTCAAACACTCAACACTCAAGCCTCTATGATATCCTTGTACCTCTTAGCCAACTCAAACCAAGAACAACAATCCCAAGCAAGTAAATCAATCAATGCACTTAGTTGGAAAAGTGTTCAATGAGGCAAAATATCAAACACTTGAGGTGTATGAATTTCAAAGAATACAATCTATGGAATTAAGCCAGCAAACAAGATTGATCGTCAACAAAAGGCTAGAAATACACAAGGAAACAACCAGAAAATAAAAAACAAAGCAATTCAAAACAATTAGACTAAACAAAGAACAAAAGATTACTAAGAAAAAAAATTTCCAGAAAACAGGGGATAATGTCACCCTGATACTAAAACGATGATAACTCGAAAACTACAAATCCAAATCAGATGAAACCAACACACAAAGATTTCTAACTTGATGAGGATGAATTTAAGAACAAATTTCATTCGAATTGAATTAGTATAACATAAGATATTCCCAAATTAATCCACACTTTTTTCTGCAGCCCCAAATCCGAAACACATTTCACAAATCAATCTAATTGACCAATCAATTGATCTCCAAATTGAGAAAAATTATTTCAATTGAATCCTAACTCAAAATATAACATCTCCATCACAAAAAATCAAGCAATTTCGCAATTAATCAGCCAAATTTTCAATGGATTTTCTGAACTAATTTTTTGTACTTAGTTTTTGCATGATCTTCATGGTAATTTTATAGATCATCAAGTACTTCTTCTTTTTCTTTCATTTTCAGAAAAATTTAATAATTTAGAACACAAATTGACCTTCAATTAGAGGTTGCTCTAATATCACTTGATGTAGATCCACTTTGATTGTAACTTTGTACTCTACTCCTTTCCAAGGATCACTCTCCTTCTTCGAAGAACATCTACTTGGGATTTTTAAATTTAAACACTCCAATAAGAAACCTATGAGAAACCAAGTCTCATTAACCTAATATTGAGAGGCTAAATTCTTTCATAGATTGATAATTAGAAACTTAAGGGAACAAAGACCTCAAAACCCCAATTACACAATTTAGAAAACCCAAGATTAATTGATTCAAAGAAAGGAAACTCTATGAATCCGCTAATGAAAGGAATTCAAATGATCAATTGATCCATAGATATTTCAATCTAAGGCTCAATTGTTCATAACACTGAGGACATTAACCCTTTGCAAGCTAGTCTAAGAAAGAGAAGAAACCAAGAGGCAACTTGGAGAAGCTCTCTCATACTTTTAGCAAATTCGTCATTGTTGGCTTATAATGAGTTATAATGGGATATTTATAGACTAAAGTCTAACCTTAGTTTACCTATAGCTTAATGACTTAAAATACCTATTAAACCCTTGATTAAAAACTAAAAAGATAAGCCAAATAACTAAAACTCCTCAAATAGATCGCATTAGTAATTTCTCAGCTGAACCCAACTGGACACGGTAGGGTGCCATCTTCCAACACTTTCATCTGCAGAAGCCTACCAGCAACGGTAGGACAGGGCTACCATCGACGGTAGGTCATTGTTCTCCAACACTTAATCAATTTTTACGTCCAATTTGTTCCCTTGATTGATCCTTGCTAATTAAACAAATTGAGAACAACTTAGATGCCTTTCCTTGGCCTTCAAACTCTTTAAACTTTTTCTTCTTCGGCCTTGCACTAGTGAATGGTCCACTTAATAAATCTTTAGCTTCTTGGCTTTCCCGATCTACATCAGTTTCTCTTTTGTGATGTCATGGGATAAAGGGATAATTCTTTATATGTTAATGTGCCACACCAACTTGTTAATCTAGATAAAAATCGCTTCTTAGTGCTTAAAGACTTATCTCATGATATTTTTTTTCTTCTTTATTTCAAACAATTTTGATCCATGGAATATGTTTGATTCATTAGGGGATGCTAATCATCATGCCTTTGGTTTTCTTCAAAACAATTCTTATAGTTTTTATGGTTCCTTTATTTCTTTACTTGGTGGTCATTGTGTTAAGTTTCAAAGGGAACTAGCCTGTCATTTTGAATATGTGTTGACTTCTCGCGATCCTCATGCAATGTGTTTTGTTAAGCATATTCGTGTGGATAAACCTTTGTTGATTGTGAATGATTATTTTGGGAACTCTTGTCAATGGCCTAAATTTCTCATTGTGGCGAGATCTTTGAAAATTATGTTTGAAAAGGCATATGGTTTTAAATTGTTTCATTTGCATTACAAGGAGTTCTTATTGTCAAAGGTTTTTCGAAACCAAATGGGCTCTTGCTTTAAAATGAGTAAAACTAATTTTTGTGAGCTTTTGGAAACTAATGTGGCAAGTAATGTTTTAAAACTAATTTGGACGAGATTGGTGGTAAGAAATCTTTACTACCATTTTCCTTTCTAGGAGTTTTTTTCGAAGTTGTCTATTGCACTTGCTAGATTTTGGAAGAACTTTGGACTATATTCTTGAAATTTGGATTAATGTAGTGTTGTACTCTCATCCACTTTTTAAATAATTCTTAAAGAAAATGGGAGTTAAAGAGGGAGGTAGAGGATGTTAGAGCTTTGAAAATTTTGTATCTGTTACCCCTCACCTCAATTTTCAAGTGCCGACTTTAGTGAAATACAAGGTTTACCTTTCATTTCCAAGTGCTTTGGAGTTTCTATGGAAAGTAGCTTTTGCTTACTATTATCTTTTCGGGAAAGACACTTTTTAAACTATTGGATTTCTTGATTTACTCTTAGAATTTGAAAATAATGAAAGTTTCAACTTTCACTTACCTTCCAAGGATGTTTGTAAAAGAACTTTCTTGAAGGAGTATAGAGGATTTAATGATTTTGAAAACCTTGTGACTATTTCTTCTCCCTTGGAGTGTGATGTAATGGAGTTGTTGAAGCATAAAAGCTATTCATCTTTTCCAAATGCTCTTTTGAAAGTTTGTCGAGGATGATATACCTACAAAATTTCCTTTTCCAATTCTTTACTCAAACATTTGAAAGAACACTTTTTAATTTGAAATCCAAGTTTCTACAAAACATCTTGTGCTTCACCTTGAACTCTTTTCAAAATCTAAGCTTCACATTTCATTATCCTTTCAAAGAAGTACAGGAAGCATTTTGTTGATGTGAGTCATTTATAAGATTTCCATCTCCTACTTTTTTTCTTATTCCAAGGAATCTTGTGCCACCTTGGTAGTGTGCTCTTAATACTTTCATGGTCGGCTATGCCTTGAACTTTTTTGTTCACACTACTTTTGCATGTCATAAAACATTAAGGAAGTATGGCACTTGTGGAATTCTTTTGGTGTTGAGAAGATGTTCGAAAAACATGAAGCATTACTTTCTTATACACTTCTAATTCTAAAGTGCTTTTGTAATATTCATAATATTGCTCCTTTTAATGCTTCTATTTCTAATATTGCCTGCCTCTTGTGGTTATTTGAAGGAATGGATTCGAGGACGAATCCTTTTAAAGAGAGGAGGTATAGTTTGACTCAGAATGAGCACGAGAACGTCGAGATCTTCCAATTACAGGTTACAAGGTTGACGGCAAAGAAGAGAGAAGAAGAGAACAAAGGAAAGGTGGCTTTGTTTGAGAAGATGATTCAAGATCTTTATTGGCATGTGGTAGAGAGGCAAGAAGAAGACCCTAAAGATTGTAAAACACTTCTGTTGTGCATGGTGCAAGTGAAGGAACCAAAAAAAACAAGTGTGGAAGATTTAGAAGCCTCCAACATCAAGAGGGAGCAAAATCTAGAACATACCGCCCAACCTATCGTCTATCGTAACCTAGCACCCGACCTACTATCCGACCTACCTTCGATGGTAGGGTTCTAGAACAAGGAGGGAAAGAAGAGAAAGACCTACCACCTGACCTATCATCGACTGTGGGTCTTGGCTACAACTCTCAATTGTTGATTTTAAGCTTATTTTGACTTCCCAATTTATTTTCTTAACTCCTAGGCTTGTAATTAACAGGCCTAAAGTGCCCATTTAATTTTATTAAGTTCATTAGTAGCTAGGGCTTGTTGTTAATAACTTTGGGCACTATATATACTCTTTATGGGCAGCCATTTAGAAATAATGAATGAGAATGAAATATATTGAGACTTTGAGAGAGAAAACTGGGGTTCCTAGTGTTTCTTCTACTTCCTTCTATATTACGTGTTTCAACTTCTAGTTTAGGCAAGTAATTCTTGAAGGGAATTCCCGAGTTCTTGTTCAATCAAAACCATATATAACCTAAAGGAGCTAACTCTTTAGTTAGTGTTGTTAGGTCTCAGGAATTTTCTTGTGAATTAGGGATAAGTGAGGATTCCTTATAATCCTTGTTGATTCCTCGTCTAGGTAGAGAAGTTTGTTTTCCTTTTTGTTTTCTGCAAAATTTTCCTTTGTTTTCTTCACTTTTGTGCTAAATCAAGCGTCTAAGCTCGTCTTGAGGAGAGAAGCTTCTTGGGCAAGATTGAGCTCCAAAAAAGCCTAGGGGAGTTCTGATATGAACCGGTTAGACATGCAAGAACATCAAGGAGTTGTGATAAGAGCCAAGGCAAAACAACTAAAGAGCCACGAGGATCAAATTGAGCAAGAGAAGTTTCAAGGCTTAAATTTTGATGTCCAAGACTTTATGGGGCTTAAATTTTGATGTCCAAGACTTTATAGGGCAATATCCTAAATTTTTGTATAAGTTAGAAATTGAAAATTCACCTTGGTAGATGGTTGGAAGCCTTTTTGTCCAAGCTGAAAAATTGCCTCCTATTTTTGGTAATATGTTGACTAGTGCTCTAGAATAGTCCAAATGCAATTAAAACACCTCTATTGTCTTATCAAGTGTATGTATAGGTTATATCTATCCTTTGGGATGAAAATATGAGAGGGAAAAATTCCTATTTTCTCCCTCAAGTCTCTATAAATATGTAGTCTTCCATTTTGAAGAAACTAATCAAGAAATTTTTCAAGACAAAGGTTCTTCTCTTAGTATTCTTAGTTCTTAGCTTAGTTTTACTATCATCTTCAAGGGTGAACTTCCTTGAAAGAAAAATCACTTTGAAGACTTGTTGGAAGTTCCAAGAGCTTCAAGGTTGATCATAAAAGAATTCCTTCATACTAGTTACTACACTCTTGTAGAAAACTAGTCTTGAGGTCTTCTTCTTGTTTCATTGAGGTCTAAGGTTCAAAATACCTTAGGTTTCTTGAACTTTGAAGAAAAGATTTTGTTTAAACCTTCGTGAGGTCTTGGATTTAATATATCCAAGGTTGCTAGAAGTTTAACATTTTCAAGTCCTTTCAAAGGCACTTCCTCTTCTACTTGTTACACTTGTTTTGTTTGTTCTCTCCCTCACTTCTTGGATGAAATTTTATGCTCTTGAAGATCATTCCACATAATTTGGTATTAGAGCCAACTTCAAGCAAGTGTTTTTGAGATATCTCACATAAAAATAATAATAATAATAATAAATACAAGAAAAAAAAAAGAGAAAAGAGACAAGATTGCTGGAAAATGGCATTACAAAAATAGAATGCTTGAACGACCTGGAATATGACTAGAACTTTGCAATATTTTTACATGGAGTTATACTACATGTACCTGGGAAACAAATGAAACAAGTCTCGTCTAATTTGGACTTCATTTGATATCTCAAAATAGTCAAAACTTGAAGATGTACCTGGCTTTTCCGCAGACAAAAAGTACTGAAATGATCTGAGCATGTCTTCTCTTTTACTAATCCTTTTTCTTTGATTTTTGAGCCTAAACTCAAGAAATTTGAGTGAGGAATCTTTATACACAAACCTCATTCAATTTAGACTTGTGGTTCAATACCAGTTTTCAAAACAAGCCAAGTATGTCATCTACTCTACTTGCTGGAAACTTTTGTTGTGTATTCTTTTGTGTTCTTGAAGTATCCTAGCTTTGTGTTTGTATTTGTGGTCGAATTTCTTTCCTTTTTTAGTACTTATTTATTCATTTGGTCAATCTACCATTATTGACTCCAATGCTCTTGGAAATGTTGTTGAACTTCCTTAAAATGAATGGATGACTCAATATCATTTTCCTAGCTTCTCATATTTCTCAACTAGTTTTTGTTTGTGATTTTTTTTATTTTGGTTGTTTTAAACTTGAGTAGAGGTGTTAAATCTTTGTTAAGAACTCATAGAACTCTTTGAGACTTGAACCTTTAGAAAAACGCAAGAGTTGTGAGAATATCCTTAAAAAAGTCAAAGAGAGTTAAACAAGAGAGTTTTGCGAGGTAAACACTATCAAGATGTCAACCCAAGCTCAAGCACCAACTCCTTTTGGAGAAGAGTCTAGCAACTCCCAACATGATGACCCTTTGAGGCTCATAATGCAAGAGTTACAATCTCTAAGAGATGAGATGAGGGATATTAGAAGGGATGTCACTAATCTCTCTAATCAACAAAGGGAGGTTAGTCCTCATGGTAGTCTCAATGTTACAGCCCCAAGGAGCAATGGACAATTCAATTGCTCTAGGACAACCGAGTTCCACCAACCTCCACATTTTGATGAAGAACTTCATCCACCTCCTTACGGTGGTAGAAGAGGCGGTTTTGGAGGAAGAGACATGCCTAGACACTTTGAAGAAGTTCCAAGACCACAAGCTATGCATGGAGTGTTAGTTTATGCCCTAAGACCAATTAACTCACATTTATGATTTATGAAGCATGTATTTTTTGAATTGTAATTTATGCTCTTGGTCATCAAGTATGTGACTTGATAGTAAAACCCTTATAGCTAATAAACTACTATTCTTATTTGTCCCTAGTTTATTACATCTTGTAAACTAGTGTGAAGTTGATTGATGGTCAAGTTTTACTGATCATGAATATGAGATATAAAATCAATTCATAAATACATATTGAGAATATTGTATTGGACATGACCCAAAGTGAAGAAGAAATATTGCATGGATTTAAGTTATAAGTATTTCTTCTCGGTTTTATGTTTGGTGTCCTTTAACCTAATGTTTCTAATGTTTCTTGCATGGGGAGAAAATATGTTTTGACATAATCAAACATTACTTTTAATTAGGTGATCATTATGACTATTGGTTGGCTTATTTTCTTGTCATGGCTTGAATATTGGAGATAGTGAAAGGGATTTGTCCCTCTCTTTTTAGAGAGAGATATCCATGGGCCCCTTGATAAGGAAGACTAGAAAATATGCATGGCCATGCTCAAATAAGTATTAATAAGATGTTATTAATATTATTTTTTGGAACAGTCTGCCTGGTGATCAAGTAAATGGTTAATTAAGTTTTATAAGGATGACTTGGTCCATGCCTTATACTTAATTAGGATACCGTGTGACAAAAGGACTAAATATTAAATCTGATGCTAGGTTATTATTACATTTACTTAACTTGGGTAAGCATAATGTCTTGCTAGAGGCCGCTTATGTTTTGTGAATAAATGTCTAAGACATTTTTTTCATTCACTACCAACGTTAAGTGAACCTACAGGGTCACACGCATAGACGATCTTGTGAGCATAATGTCCACGTTCAATGAATCTAGATTGTGTCCCAGATTCATTGAACGTATACAAAAGGGGAATCAGATTCCATATTGTATTTTCTGGTAAGTTAATAAGTAATTAATTTTATTTAATCGAATAAATGAAATTAATTACTTAATATTATTCATCCAACTGTTGGATGATTATAGGAATAGACGGACGAGATTAAACTGTCATTAGATGACAGTTAGGGTTTTGATATTGACAGCTATAAAAGGTTACGTTAACCTTTTCTTGGTGGCCGTCCTTTATCTGATTAAAGAAAAACAAAACCCTAAACCCTAGAACGGCGATATAGTATCTAGCCTCCTCTCTCCGAAAGATGACCGATTACCAGATAGTCAGGATCAGTTCTGAACAGTTTTCAAAACACAAAAGGGGCTAGCATCCCGATCGCTTACAGAGGAGTTGGTCGCATGGATACCAGTAGAGGGCGAAGCGTACAAAGCAGCGCCTCCACAACGAACAATCAATACATTGAGGTAATTTCTATCCAATCGATTTTTCTAGTATGTGCAGATCCTGTTGGTGGATTTTCGTAATTTTATTTTATTTTGTTTTTGCCTACGGAGTCCAACAGTGGTATCAGAGCCTCGTACATACTAGTTTTACTGATTTTATCTGTTACCGCTTTGATTACATGTGTTGTTTTCAATCGGCCTTATAGTAAGTTTTCTGATTAGTGGTTCAAAGTAAATTGAATTATAGGATTCGCATATATCATATTCTGTTTTACTTATAAATGCGTTTAATTAAACAGAATGTTGTTACTGCCAAATTTTTGGCGTACAGTATGTAATCTGTGCAATTTAATTGTTAAACTAATATGCAGAATCACATAATTTAATGTTTAACTGTTAAACAAAATTTTTGGGGCATGATTTTAGGGTTTATGACGGTAGTAACTCATTCAATGAGTTAGAAAGAAAAAATCATCTTTTCTTTCCGGAGGCGCTGCCCCTTGAACCCGCCTGCTAACCGGCCACGGTAGGATGATGTGAACCAGTTAGACATGCAAGAACATCAAGGAGTTGTGACAAGAGCCTAGGCAAAACAACTAAAGAGTCACAAGGATCAAATTGAGCAAGAGAAGTTTCAAGGCTTAAATTTTGATGTCCAAGACTTTATGGGGCTTAAATTTTGATGTCCAAGACTTCATGGGGCAATATCATAAATTTTTGAATAAGTTAGAAATTGAAAATTCACCTTGGTAGATGGTTGGAAGCCCTTTGCCCAAGCTGAAAAATTGCCTCCTATTTTTGGTAATATGTTGAATAGTGCTCTAGAATAGTCCAAATGCAATTAAAACACCTCTATTGTCTTTTCAAGTGTATGCATAGGTTATATCTATCCTTTGGGCGGAAAATATGAGAGGGAAAAATTCCTATTTTCTCCCTCAAGTCTCTATAAATATGTAGTCTTCCATTTTGAAGAAACTAATCAAGAAATTTTTCAAGACAAAGGTTCTTCTCTTAGTATTCTTAGTTCTTAGCTTAGTTTTTCTGTCTTCTTCAAGGGTGAACTTCCTTGAAAGAAAAATCACTTTGAAGACTTGTTGAAAGTTCCAAGAGCTTCAAGGTTGATCATAAAAAAATTCCTTCATACTAGTTACTACACTCTTGTAGAAAACTAGTCTTGAGGTCTTCTTCTTGTTTCATTCAGGTCTAAGGTTCAAAATACCTTAGGTTTCTTGATCTTTGAAGAAAAGATTTTGTTTAAACCTTCTTGAGGTCTTGGATTTAATATGTCCAAGGTTGCTAGATTTTAACATTTTCAAGTCCTTTCAAAGGCACTTCTCTTCTACTTGTTACACTTGTTTTGTTTGTTCTCTCCCTCACTTCTTAGATGAAATTTTATGCTCTTGAAGATCATTCCACATCAAGTTCACACCACTCTTCGAATTATATTATTTCCTTGATAAGTAGATTTCCGCTGCACTAATGCAAAACCTTTGGAGGAACAAGGGTAGAAGGCTCATTACCTTGGATATGGTAAGCTGCACGGTGTTGACGAAAATTAACCCCGTGACAGTTGTTCATCAGCAACATAATGCGGCTTGTCTTTCGCAAAAGACAGTCAGCATACCCTTCTTCCTTTGCTTGCCTTTAAACATAGTTTGAGCCTTTTGGCAGCAAAAGTCTTTATCACAAGGCAACAAAGAACAAAGTATAAGAAACTAGGCAACATAATAGTTTACGAGCAAAGCCCAACCTTTATATTATTAGAATATAAAGGAAACAATTACACTCTCTCTATCCACAATTCCTTACTCTCCATTTAATGCACAGTTCAATAGATAATGAGTATAATGGTTCCCAACAACCAACACCCCCTACAACATCAGCTCACATGCCTATTTATATGAGAAGGTGAATAACTAGTTGATACATGCATAACTATCTATATTTTCTATATATTAATTTCATTATTTTTGTGCTTTTAATATGTAAAAGTATATATTTTTGCTTAATATCCCTTATTCTTTTATTAGGTTCCCTCCGAAAGAAAAAAAGATGAAAGCAAATGAAAACAGGCAAAAAAGGAGCAAAAATGACGAAAACGGAGCCGTTGACAGCGATATGGCAAACTTACCGCACAAGGTAGGCTAACCTATCGTTAGCGGTAGGTCCTTGGCACACAAACAGTTGGCAGCACAACACCCTACCATAGACGGTAGGGCTTGACCTACCGTTGGCAGTAAATCTCGGCTGGCAGGTGTTAGTAGTTAGTTTAATCCAATCCAAACTCTATTTTCTTGTAATTTTCACCTTATATAATGGTTTTTTCTGCAGTTATTTGGAGGAGATAGACTTAGGTAGAGAATAATAGATAGATTAGAATTCATTAGGGTTAGTATTACATAGTTAGGAGTAGATTAGATTAGACAATTCTTTAGATTTCAGCTTTTATATATATATTCAATTAATTAAATACTCTTTAGATTTCTGCAATTTTATTTCCTTGATTTCTATTGAAGAACCAATTTCAAGATTTCGATCTTTAACTTGGCGACTTGAAAGACGAACTTAAAAGACATGCGGGACTTCAATTGCGGCTTCGATTTCAATCCTAAGCTTTCTTTTTCCTTTGTTGTTATTGAATATTTATTCTGAATTTTAGTTTTTATATAATGAATAATGAGTAGTTTTTATTGTTTGGATGATGGTTGAACCCTAATTCTTGATTATGACATTCTTGGGTTAAATTCTTGAATTCTATGTTTGTTTTGATTTAAGTTGTCTTCCAATTGTGTTCGTTTGCAATTTAATTGTCGTGATATTAGATTAATTGCAAGGTTTTTTAGAATTAATAAAGAATGATATAGGGCAACCAATTGGGGGGTTAATTGGGGCAATTAACTAGAGGTACGCTGTTGCACTTAGGTCTTCTACATCACCTAATATTATTGTGCTCATAATTTGTGATTTTCCTCTAAGGGTTAGTGAGTAGGGTGGCTTTCGCTAGAGATAGGGGTTGCCCGATTTGAGTGATGACCTTAGTTAATTCAACATCGTGTTCATAAAAGTTTTTCCAATTGAATTAGTAACAAGGATTAGGGGGATTCCACCATCCAAACTCTTGCTTTATTCATTTTTAAAATCTTAAGTTTTCATTTCTTTCTTAGTTGTTTAATTATTTTAAGTTTTTACTATTTCGTTTTTAACTACCATCTTTTTCTTAGACTAAACATTAGAGACACGATTAGTACTTACACTTTTACCATCCTCGAGAGATTCGACACTCAGGTTGAACTCACCTATGCAATGTTAGGTCTACTTGTATTGCATTGTAGTGATCAGGAAAACCCGTTCTATTTTATCACATCACTAACTCTATGGGCTTAGCCAATCATGGTGAAGAGATGTGGGTAGTTGAATAATTGCCCCATGATGCAAGGTTGGGAAGTTACAACTTCCCTTGACACTCTTAGCATATGCTCCTATTATCATGGTGTCTTGAAAAATAACTTCCCACACTTTTAGGAAGGTGGGAGTGGTGGTTATAACTACCACTAACTACCATAACCGCCTCTTGGTTCCTTCTTTTACTCCTACTGCCCATAGCTTCGATTTTCACCCAACAGCCTTGTAAGCGCTTGGCATGGCTTTGCCATCACCCACAAGTAGCCACAGTTCCCATGTTTTGTCGGTAGTACTTGCAATGCCAAGTCCTTTGGCATGGCAAGATATTATGCGTTGTTTTCTAAGCAAAATTGCCAAGCCCGGTATGCTTGTCGTGCTCATGTATAGCCTTCCTCAATCAGTCCCTACAGTCTTTTGACAACTTTGATTAGAGCTTGATCAAGGCACCATTCGACACTTGTTATGCAGCCTAGTGCCTTACATGGCACAAGAAAACCGTGCAGGAGTGCCTACGATACTCGGCATATTGGCATCCAAGATGGTGCCATACCTTGACCCCCTTATAATTCTCTCCCGGTTGAAATATTGATGTCCTCGGCAATAGCTCTTCCCTACAGTAGGAATCTAGAAATAATGATGGTAAAGACGTCCATAAAGACTCGACGAACCAGTCCCTTGGTACATAGCAATATTTAAAGCACGGGCTTTTGATCCTCCTCCATGCAAAGTTAGATACTTCAAGACCACTCCCACATTTAAGGCAACAACAAAGCTCAAGTGTTTGCTAACAATCACCCCTGATTGTGTGCCAACCCAAGGACAAAGTACATTGTTTTTCCTAAACTACTTACTTCATCTAAGATTATATTGAAATCCACAAATCCACAAATTTTTCCCACAACCACATAAAAATTCTTAATAAAGTTACTTATTAAGAAAGAAAGTACAAAAGGGATAAGGCATAGGTCTTACCATCAAGGCATTACAATGATGTCCCTTGTCTTCTATGCCTATTTCTATCACCTATTCACTAGTAAATAATTTGGAGACAACCTATCCTTTGAGTTCCATCTTCGTAGTCAGCCTAAGATCCATGTTCACTACTATGACTGTAAGACTTTCCCTATTTGGGTAGTTCCACATATAATGGGATCTATCATAGATGTAACATGTCACGATCTTACCATTGTTGGACTTATTACTGACATTACCTGTGACCTTCTTGAAAGATGCTTCAGTCATTGGCATGTTTTCCCCATTGGACTTTTCCCCAAGTTTGAAACCAACATCTTGGCTCCTTTTTACCTCTTTTCCCTTGCCCTCTAGTTGCATCTGATAGTCCACCAAACATTCAACAACCGCGATGGCTCAAGCAACAATCTGGACTGCTTGCTGCCTTAATTCCAATTGTGCCCAACTTTGCGAAACAACCATAAAATTGAACAGTTTGTCCTCGTCCAAGAGAGAACTAAATTCTTTGACATAGTCCCTAATCGTTCCGGTCAGTTTCAACTTTCTTAGGGCTTCTCTTGCCGCCTAAGATGTGTTGGTAGGCAAGAATTGTTCAGTCATCGTCTTCTTATGTTATTCCCACGTATTAATTTCTCGAAGGGTAGGGTCATTAATACGTGTACACTACCAAAGTTTAGATTCTCCAGCTAGGTACATGCTTGCCAAGTCAACATTTTCTGAAATGGGTACCTTGGAAGCCTTAAAGTACTATTCCACATCCCACAAGAAATTTTCTAGTTTCTTGGCTGAATGTTCTCCACCAAATGTTTTTAGCTATGATACCTTGAGTTTGGATCTAGCACCATTGTCATGAAGACCATCACTGTGAATGACTACCACTGCCATTTTCATTAACACCACATCGTTCTTCAAAAAAACCAAGGAAGCCATGGAATCTTTGAGGGTAGCAAATTCGATTACTGTTTGAGAAGATGATGTCGACGCCTGAATAAAGCTTCCACTTCACGTTGTTGAATTCTCTCCTCAAGGGAATTAACAACATTGAGAGTGTCAATCACAAGGGGTTGAGTAGTAACACGCACCTGTCTACCCAAGGTGTTCAAGACCGCAACGACTTGCTCCTCCAACAAAGAAACTCGGTCATGTGTCCTTGTACTCGCTACCATATTTCAAAGAGAAAATGAGACAAAAATTTGATTAGCACAAACTTGGCACGTCCGTTCTAACCTGGCTCTAATACCAACTGCACGGGATTGTTCTTCGGCAACACCGTGTGGCCTTTCTTTCCCAAAAGAAAGTCAGCTACCCTCCTTCCTTTGCTTTCCTTTAAACATAGTTTGAGCCTTTTGTCGGTGGAAGTCTTAATCGCAAGGTAACAGAGAATAAATTATATGAAACTAGGTAACACAGAAGTTTAGGGGCAAAGCCCAACCTTATATTATTCGAATACAAAGAAAACAAATACACTCTCTCTATCAATAATCCCTTACTCTATATTGAATATACAATTTAATAGATAATGAGTAAAATAGTTTCCAATAACCAACACCCCCTACTATATTATCTCACATGCCTATTTACAGGAGAAGCTAAGTAACTAACTCTTGGGCTTAGCCAATCATGGCGAAGAGACGTGGGTAGTTAAATAACCACCCCATGATGAAAGGTTGGGAAGTTACAACTTCCCTTGGCACTCTTTGGACACTCGGCAAATGCTCCTATTACCATGGTGTCTTGAAAACTAACTTCCCACACCTTTAGGAAGGTGGGAGTGGTGGCTATAACCGCCACTAACTGCCCATAACCACCTCTTAGTTCCTTCTTTCACTCCATACTGCCCATTACTTCATTTTTTACCCAACAACCTTGTCGGCGCTTGGCATGGCTTTGCCATCGCCCACAAGTAGCCCACAATTCCCATGTTTCTGGGCACTACTTGAAATGCCATGTTCTTTGGCATCGTAAGATGTCATACCTAGTTTTTTGCGTATCGGCGCCCACGACCCTCGGCATATTGACGCCCAAGAGGTGTAGACCTTGACCCTCTTATAATTGTCACGGGGTTATTTTCTGGGAACACTGTGTGGCTTACCTTGTCCAAGGTCATAAGCCTTCTGCCCTTGTTCCTCCTGAGGTTTTACTTTAGTGCTACAGAAGTCTACATAGCAAGGCAAAAATATAATTCAAAGGGAAAAGAAACAAACCAAATGCACGAGCAAATTTGCTCAAACCTTTATATTTCAAACATATAACAGGAAATGCTGACAAAAGTACAAGAATACCTTATCTATGTTCAAGGCCTTTCTCTACTCTTACTTTGCCTATCACCAGTCTCTAGAAAATTTGGCACACAAGACCGTGAAAACTATCTTTCCAACTCGTAGGAATTCTTTTCCTTACACCTAGTATCAATCTCTAGCACGTTTAGAGTATCTTTTATAGCACCTTCTATCTAGTACTCTTACAATTTAAGAACTCCTAGACCTTCATGGCCTATATATTGTTGGAGCCAATAACCAACTCCTTGCAACAAGCTAGCAAGTGGAAGTAACCAGCCACCCATGATCCCCATGTTTCGAGGGAAGTTACCAACCACCCACGATATCTTCATGAAGTGTGGGAAGTTATCAACTGGCTTCTCACTCATTGGCATCATAAGATTCTGCCAAGTGGCAAGAAAGTTGTAACCACCCACTTCTCTAGGAAGGTGGGGGATTGTCACTACCCACTCTTTTATGATATGTTTTGTAACAACCACTTCTTTAGGAATCGCACTTAACCATCACAACCGTCCTGGTAGTTTATTTTCTAGACTGCCCATTGCTAGATCTTGCTCCCAAATACATGATAGACTTCACAAGCCTATTCTGGAACCCATCGTTAGTTGTTTAGGTGCCAAGGACACTAGCAGTCCCCTAAGTGCCCATGCCCAACATACCGTTGTTGTTTGCTTCCTTCAACCAGCCGACGCGCACATTGTTCGATCTTTTAGTCTTTTATATCATAGGTGTTTGTTTAAGGCACTGTTTGGTAATTGCTTGTTGCCAAGTGCCGGGCACAGTGTTGCAAAGTCTTACTGTGACGTCCAACATGTCAAGCATATCAGCAACCAATGGGGTGTTGGACCTTGTCGCCCCTATAATTCTCCCCTGCTGGAGTCATTGACGTCCTCGTCAATGACACTGCCCCCACTTCATGTGTATTCTGATTCATAACTTAACCAACTTCTTTCGTTCCATTAGCTTGAGCTTCCAAATAGCAAGAATCTTAATAAACTTACCAGCAACTTTCATAGTTCAATCTTACATGGTCCCCAACATTTGAAATGATTGAGAAGTACAGTTTTCTCACTTGGCATAACAAAGTTCCATGACTCTATTCCAAGTCCAAGATCCCACCAATATGCTGTAACCATCTTGGAAAATCCTTGAGCACTAGGAGATTCCCATTTGTCAATTTTCAAGGACCATCCATGAACTAGGTATGGTCAGAGGATTGAAATACCTTAATTCTTTTACTTGCCCATTTCATGAGTGACCACCTCTATGAGCTGACATGAAGAACCTATTTCGGGGATCCAACTTTATAATTTCTAGCTGCCATACATTACAAATTTCCTAGACTATTTACAAAGTCTAGAATAGAAACTTTTGCCTATCTCGACATTCAGGACACTAAGCTTCCTATGGAACAATAACGTCAACTTGGTAAAGTAAAAATAAAATTAGTACAAAATAACAAAATTACAAAAGGGGCGGGCATATAGGTTTTGTCTTCAGAAATTACAACATGTTAACGAAGAAGTATTCCGACAAACACCTTTTTCCTATGCCCGATTCATAGCCCATTACTTGTTGTTGTCCATAACAATGAGAGCACCCATACCGGGAGAGCAGTCATTCTTTTCAAACCTACTTTCCTCCAAGATTATGGCATTAATTCTCTTTTTCAGGGGGCAATCACTCTTCAAATGAGGGCCTTTGCAGATGTAACACACGGATCCCTTGTTTTTGCCCAGCATATCACCAATAACACTCGTGGCTTTTTTGGATGATACTTCAGCCACCTAGTCTTTTTCACTAGAAGGTCTAGCATTCTTCGAACCAATATTGTGCATCCGCGTACCTTTCTTACCTTTGCCCTTTGGTTGTATTTGATAATCCACCAAGCTGTCAATAGCCGCAATGGCTTGGGATATATTTTGGACACCACTTCTCCTTAGTTCCGTCTGAGCCAATACTTGCAAACCAGTCATAAAGTTAAACAACTTGTCTTCTTCGGACATCCTACGCACATCCAGCAATAAGGAATTGAAGTTTTTCACATGATCCTTGATTGTACTGTTGTGCTTTAACTTTCTTAGGGCTTTCCTTGCAATCGAAGAAGTATTAGTTGGCAAGAATTGTTCTTTCATAGCCTTCTTAAGTGTCTCCAATGTCTCAATTTCCGAAAGGGTCTCACCAACAAGTCAAGTATGCCACTAAAGTTTAGCATCACTATCGAGATACATACTCGCAATGTTGATATGTTCACCATTTGGTATCTTGGTAGTTTTGAAGTATTGATCGATGTCCCACAAGAAATTTTCAATTTACATGGTAAAATGCTCTCTATCGAAAACCAACGGCTCTGGAACTTTGATTTTGGATCTTACACCATCGTTAAGTCTAATGTCATTATTGAGTACTGAAATGGCCTCTTTTCACATGCTCAAGGTCGCCTTTCATTGAGACCAACCCGCCATAGTCTCCTTTACAGCAGCAACATTGGTCATCCATTCATTCAAGACTGCCAATGTTTGCATAGGGGCCTCAAATTTGGCCTCAAGTTGTTGAACTCTTTCAACTAGAGAAACAATAACATTTAAAGAGTCAGAAAGTAGAGGATGAGAAGTTACCCATTCATTCCCACCCAAGGCATGGAAGATAGCAGCAATGTGATCTTCGAGGATTGAAACTCGTCATTCACATACGTAGAGGTTGCCATCATCAGCTAATTCAAAGCGATGGCCAACCTGGATGCTCTGATACAAATGGTCACGAGGTTAATTTTCAACAACACCATGCGGTTTACCTTATCCAACGTAATGAGCCTTCTGCCCATGTTCCTCCCGAGGTTTTTCCTTAGTGCAACGGATGTCTACTTATCAAGGTAAAAATATAATTCTAAGGGACAAGGGATGAACAAGGTGTACGATCAAATCTGTTCAACCTTTATATTTCAAACATATAACAGGAATTCCGACAAGAGTACAAGAATACCTTATCAAGATATTCAAGGCCTTTCTCCACTCTTACTTTTTTCAATACAATTTGGCACACAAGACCGAATGAACTATCTTTCCAACTCGTAGGAATTTTTCTCCCACACACCTAGTATCAATCTCTAGCACATCTTGAGTATCTTGTATAGTACTTTCTATTTGGTACTATGAACATTTCTGAACCTTTTAGCCTAGATCTTCATGGCCTATATATAGTTGGAGTCAATAACCAACTCCTTGGAAGCAACCAATCACAAGACAGCAAGTGGAAGTAACCAACCATCCATGAACTCCATGTTGTGGGGGAAGTTACCAACCATCCCTGATCTCCCCGTGAATGGTGGGAAGTTACCAACTGCTTTCTCACTAATTGGCATCATTAGATTATGCCAAGTGGTGAGGAAGTTGTAACCACCCACTTCTTTAGGAAGGTGGGGCTGATTGTAACTGCCCACTCTTTTTAGGATCTCATATATAACTGTCCGCTTCTTTAGAAACCGCTCTCAACTATCATAACCGCCTTGGGATTTAGTTGTCTGGATTACCTATTACTAGATCTTGCTCCCAAATACATGCCATGGCTTCCCAAGCCTATTCTGGCACCCATCGTAATTTGTTTAGGTGCTAGGGACACTAGCAGTTGCCTAAATTCTATGCCCGACATATCGTTGTCGTCTGCCTTCCTTCAGTTAGCCAACCCGCACATCGTTCAGTCTTTCGGTCTTTTATATCATAGGTTCTACCTCAAGGCATCGTTCGGAACTTTCTTGTTACTAAGTGCCTGGCATAGTGCGGCAAAGTTGTGCCGTAGCGCCCAACATGGTCGGTATATCAGCACCCAGGGAGGTGTTGGACCTTGTCCCCCTTATAATTACTAAGGTTTGGCACATCCTTGGTTGCCAATATGAAAAGGGTCGCGGGCGCCCGTGCATGATTTTCTTATGTTGTGCAAGGCATTAGGCTACATAGCAAGGGTCAAATGGTGCCTTGAGCAAGCACCAATCTAAAGTTACAGCAGATACCGAGTAACAAGTTGCCAAAAGACCGTAGGCAAGGATTAGAAGGCTATACAAGAGCACAGCAAGCATGTCGGGCTTGGCATTTGTGAGAAGAAAATAAGGCATGACACCTTGCTATGCCAAAGCACTTAGCATTCCAAGTAGTGCGGAGAAACATGGGGATTTTGGGCTACTTATGGGCGATGGCAAAGCCATGCCTGGCGCCTACAAGGCTGTTGGGTGGAAAATGAAGCTATGGGCAACAAGGACGAAAGAAGGAACCAAGGGGCAGTTATGAGCAGTTGGTGGCAGTTATCATAAAGCTATGGGAAGTTATTTTTCATGACACCATGATAATAGGACCCTCTGCCAAGTGTCCAAGGAGTGCCAAGGGAAGTTGTAACTTCCTAATCTTGCATCATGGGGCAATTTTTTAACTACTCACATCTCTTCGCCATGATTGACTATGCCCAGAGAGTTATTTATATGCCTTATTCTATAAATATATATGTGGGCCAATGTTATAAGGGGATGTTGGTTGTTGGGAACTATTTACTCATTATCTATTGAACTGAACATTCAATAGAGACTAAAGGATTGTGGATAGAGAGAGTGTAATTGTTTCCTTTGTATTTGAATAATATAAAGGTTGGGCTTTTCCCGTAAACTACATGTGTTGTCTAGTTTCATATACTTTATTCTTTGTTTCCTTTTGATTAAGACTTCCACTGCCAAAAGGCTCAAACTACATTTAATGGCAAGCAAAGGAAGTAGGGTAGGCTGACTGTCTTTTAGGAAAGACAGGCTGCACAGAGTTACTGAGGAACAACCCCATGACAGTTGGCATCAAACCACGATTAGAACGAACATGTCAGGTTCGTGCCAATCAAATTTTTTTCTATTTTTCTCTCTAAAATATGGCAACGAGCACAAGGACACATGATCGAGTTTCTTTGTCGGAGGAGCAAATGGCTGTGGTCATCAACACCTTAGGTGGACAGGAGCATATTACTACCTAACCATCTGTGATTGACTTTTTCATTATTTTTAATTCCCTTGTGGAGAGAATTCAACAACTTGAGGAGAAAGTGGAAGCATCTATCTATTCAAGCGTCAGCATCATCTTCTCAAACAATAACTGATGTTCCTATCCTTAAGGTTTAAATGGCTTCCTTGGTTTCTTTGAAGGACGATAAGGTGTTAATGATAATGGCAATGGCTACATTCACAGTGATGGTCTTCATGACAATGGTGCTAGATCCAAACTCAAGTTACCGGAGCAGAAAATATTTGGTGGAGAATATTCGACCAAGAAAGTAGAGAATTTCTTGTAGGATGTTGAACAGTATTTCAAAGTAGCTGAGGTACCCATTTTAGAATGTGTTGACTTGGCATGCATGTACGTCAATGGAGATGCTGAACTCTGGTGGCGTACACATACTGCCAACCCTACCCTTCCGGACATTGATACTTAGGAAGCATGATGTGTACATTTTAAAAAAAAAGGAAAAACTACTAAACTAAGCAATAGGTAAGTGGATCTATCACTGCAGTAAACAAATTATACCCGAGTGTCGAATCTCTCGAGGAACGGTAAAGGCTTAAGTCTAATTGCGTCTCTAATTTTTAGTCTATGAAAAGTTTGTTTTTAGAGAATTAAACTAAAAACTGCAAATGGTTTAACAAATAAAGAAAACAAGCACCAAAATTAAGGTTTAAAAACTTATAAAAGCAAGAGTTTTTTTATGGTGGAATCCCTCTAATCCTTGTTACTAATTAAATTTGAAAATTTTAAAGAAAATGATGTTGAATTAATTAAGTTGGGTCATTACTATTATTTGGGAAATCCCTATCTCTAGGCAAAAGCCACCCTACTCGCTAACCCTTAGAGGAAAATCTCTTTTCTCCCTAATAAATTACAAATGCAGTAAATTTAAGTAATTTAAAGAACCTAAAAGTGCAAAATGTATCTCTAATCAATTGCCCCAATTAATCTCTAATTGGTTTCCCTATAACACTCTTCCTTTTTCAATTCCAAGTATTCTTGTAATAAATCTAATCTCGTGACAATTAAATTGCAAACAAGCACAATTGGAAACTACCATAATAAAAAAACAAACATCGATTCAAAACATAAATAACTACTCACTATTCATTATCATAAAATTGAAATTAAACATTAAATTCAATAACACAGTAAGGACAATAAGGAAAAGAAAGCTAAGGAGTAAAATTGAAGTTACGATCGAAATCCTGAACGTCTCCCGAGCTTGTCTCTTGAGTCACCAATTGACGCTCGAAATCTTGAAATTTGATCTTCAAATCTTGATTTCCAAGGACTAATTTACTAAAAAATCTAATGTTTAATTAACTAATTGAATGTAAGAATTAAAGGATTGGCCAATTTAAATATACATTTAATTGTCTACTAACTACTCCTAACTGTTCTCCCCTACCCTAATAGCAGAATTAACTATTTATAGAGGAGAAATTACATCAAAACTGAGTCAAAATCATTATGAAACTACTCTAGCTGGAACCTACCGCACACGGTACGTCAGGGCCCCACCGCCCAAAAATTTATGCTCGATGTCGGGACCTACCGTCAACGATAGGAGTAGCCTACCGTCGTCAGTAGCTTTATATCTAGAAATCACTGGTGACCTCAGGACCTACCGTTGGCAGTAGGTTCGCCTACCACAGGCAGTAAGTCGGCTTCATTGATGCCGTCGACTCCATTTTCGTCATTTTCGCTTCGTTTTCGTCCATTTTTGTTTCCTTTCGTCGTTTTCTCTCTTTAAAAGCACCTAAGACAAGAATAAAGAGTATCTGTCCAAAATATGCATTTTTACATATTAAAAACACCACAAAAATGAAATTAACATATATAAACATGGACATTTAAGCACATATCAAATACCCCCATACTTATCCATTGGTTTCCGTCAAGAAACACAAACTATACAGACAAAACAAAGGAATTTAAAAACTTTTTAATAAGGAAAGACAATACAATTAAAATGGAAGAAGCTGAATTAAAACAAGTAAGATCATAGAACGGCCATACCCAATGGTAGCATAGATAATCACAAAATCAAAACAAAACCAAAACAATAACAACGAACATACTAAGGAAAACTAAGGATAAGGCCACTTTAGCAAAATACTTCACTGCTCAACTCCCAATGTAAATCAAAATAAATGAATGACAAGAATCACAAGGTTCGCCACAAACCACTAATGAAAGTTATAGATCAAAGATGCATGTATGTTTTGCTCATGTCGTTTTTTCGTAGAAGAGAAGGACGATCAAGTAATTAACATAATGAAATACGTTAAGGGACAATAAACAACAAACTTATATTTTTTTTCTATCGCTTATCCACTCTAAACCCTATTCTAGGTCATTCCCGGATTAGGTAGGACTTTTCGGTTTATAATGCTAGGCTTGGGATATGTATAGGGTGACAAATGAAGGTAAAAGGAGAACAAAAACAACTAAAATAGAGCTAACTCAACCAAAAGAATAGATAACAAAATTAGAAACCACTTTCTAGCAGACTTTTTCACTCTTCTCACTCTTCCTTGAACATCCTACTTCATTCTTTTGGTGCATATCCCACCTAACAACATTTTTCTCAAGATTTACATGAAAACCAAGTATAAGAGAGATGCTTGATAATTTTTTTTGGATAATTTTACTATAATAAAATAAACGCTCATATTTTTCTTCGTCTTCTACAATTTTTTCATTTTTTTCTCTTTTACACATCTTTTTCTTCTTTCAAGCATCAAATTCCTTTTTCTTATTCTCTCTTTTCATTAGCCATAAGCACCGAGCAACTTGAAATACCCAAAATACCTTTTTCAAGACAATATTTTTTCTTCACCCTTTTACCCCCATACTTATATGTTTTCCTCACTCAAAACGGCTAAAAAGAAATATACTAACTATTAGCTCCACGAATTAAGGATTATTTGTACTGTGACGTTAAAAGAACAAAGAAAGAAGGGATTAAAACCCTTTGCATGAAGGCACAAAAAAAGGAACCAGGGGTTGATTTCATATAGGACATGTCAAGAAAGACACAAACAGTATAAAAAAGGCCTAAGACCATCATTTTCGGACAACTCTATACTAGAACTCTTTGCTAATTTCCTAAGATTCCTAGGCTTCTATTACTAATCGATATTTACAAGTGCATTAATCATTGATCGTGTAAGAAAATTAGTTATTATGGTTTTCAAAATGATTAAGTAATCCGCCTTTTCGAAAAACCGAATGAGGTTTTGCCGTATGTACTCTACTAAAAATGGCAAAACCAAAAATCTTTTTGAATTTTTCTAAAAATAAGAAAAGAAAAGGAAATAAAAGTTTTTGAATTTTTTAAATTTTCATATTTTTTTTTAGGGTTTTCAACTAAGAACTAAAAGTTAATCATAAAAGCGAAAGAAAGATAAAGAAAAGTAAAAAGATATAAATAGCCCTACTTAAAATCACATTGTCCTTATTGTGGGGGTTAGGCAAAGAAAAAACTCAAAAACAAATAAAACACGTACATGGGAAGCAATCCCGCAAATATAAAGTATTAAGCATATTAGGAAGCCATCCCCACACAAAAACAAAACAAGGAAAAAAAACAAATAAAGGGAAAACGAATTAAACAGCAAAAAAATATAAAACATTATATAAAGAAAGAAAACATTAAAGTAAAAGAAAACACAAGTATGAAAATAAGAGAGAAGAAAGAAAAACTCCCTACTGCAGACCAAAACCCGCGCCATCACCTCCGTTGCTGCCCTAATCAAACATGAATCTGCTGCACAGGCGGGCTAGCATCGCCTCCTGGCGATCAATAGATGCCCTCTGATGTGCCAACTCGTCTATATCGGTGAGTTGACTCTACTATCTCTTCCAACTGGGCCCCGTGTACATCTTGAGTGAAAAAGAGCTGCTTAAAAGCAGTCCGCATCTCCGTCTGGAATGTATCCATTAGGACTGTTGGAGGTGCATCCTCGTTTGAGAGGTCATAGGACTCCGCCTCCTCGCTCTCCTCATCATGGAGCTGCGGGAGGACGCCCTAATGCCAGTTTCAGTGCTTTTTGTATTGATAAAAAAACCGACATAGTTGCGTTCCCACAGCCTATCTTCGTCGGGTGGAGGTACCCTTCTTTCTTCTTCTCATCCTAAGAGTAATTGTAGTTGTTAAATGTGGTGAACTGAATTACCTGCGACGGTCCAGTTAAGGATCGTCGTTCCCATGAAAAAATGACATTAAAAGCAGCAAATATTCTAGATAAAATCAAAGGGTAACTGATATGTGCATAATTGTCTATATTTTCTATATGTTAATTTCATTGTTTTCGATGTTTTAGTATGTAAAAGTACATATTTTTAGTTTAATATCACTTATTCTAGTCTTAGGTGCCCTCTGGAAGTGAAAACAATGAAAGGAAATGAAAACGGGCGAAAATGGAGCGAAAACGACGAAAATGAAGCTGTCGGCAACAAATCAGCCAACCTACCGCGCGAGGTAGGCTGACCTACCATTGCCGGTAGGTTCCTTGGCACAACAGACATGGCAGACAGAGACCTACCGTCGGCGGTAGGGTAGGCTAGCAAGGGCAGTTGAGTTCAAAACAAACTCGATTTTCTTGTATTTTTTTCCAATTTCTACTTAGTTTTCTTGTATATTTCACCTCTATATGAGGGGTCTTTTGTAGCTATTAGGAGGGGGCTTAGATACAATTAAATAGGTAGATATACAATTTAGGATTTAGAATTAGATTAGTTATGTTAAAATTATCTTAGACACTCTTTAAATTTCAGTTTTTATACATTCAATTAGTTAGTTAAGTTTCAAGATTTCTGCAATTTAATTTCTTGAATTCAAGAATTGAAGACACAATTTCAAGATTGTGATCTTCAACTTGGCAACTCGAAAGATGAGCTTGGAAGACGTTCAGGATTTCAATTGTGGCGTCAATTTCAATCCTAAGCTTTCTTTCCATTTTCTTGTTATTGAATTTTATGTTAATATACAGTTTTGTTATAATGAATAGTTAGTAGTTCTTTTTGTTTGGATTAGGGCTAAACCCTAGTTCTTGATTATGAAGTTCTTGGTCTAAATTCTTGAATTCGATGTTGGTTTTGATTTAAGTTGTCTTCTAATTACGTTTGTTTGTAATTTAATATTCGCAAGATTAGATTATAAGCAAGGTTGATCGGATTTGAAAAAGAAAGAACGATCTAGGGCAACCAATTGGGGGTTAATTGGGCCAATTGACTAGAGATACGATTTTTCACTTTTAGGTCTCTTAAATCTCCTAATTTTATTGCGCTCATAATTTGTTAGAGAGAAAAGAGATTTTCACTAAGCGTTAGTGAGTAGGGTGGGGTTTGCCTAGAGATAGGGATTGCCCGATTTGAGTGATGATCCAACTTAATTAATTCAACATTGTTTTCATTAAAGTTTTTCCAAGTGAATCAGTAATAAGGATTAGGGGGATCCACCATCCAAACTCTTATCTTAATAATTCTTTTAAAATCATTTTTATTTTATTTTATTTTAGTTGATTTATTTGTTTTCAGTTTTGTTTCTTTTTAATCAACAACTATTTTTTCTGACTAAACATTTGAAACACGATTAGTACTTGAACCTTCGTTCGTCCTCAAGATATTCGACACTCGGGTTAAAACTTACCTCTGCATTGTTAGGTCCACTTGCCTCGCATTGTAGTAATTAGCGACATCCTGTTTTATTTAAACAACATCATCAAGTTTTTGGCATCATTGCCGGGGACGGAAAGTTTAAGGAATATCATTTATTTTAGTGCTTTAGTCATTTTTGTTTTCCTTTCCTGTTCAAATTGCTTTTCTTGTTGTTTCATCATTCTGTTACTTTCAATTTATATTTGTGATTTATGCTTTGTGTTCATAGAATTGATCACTTTTATTGTTTGTTGCAGATCATGTGTTGTTAGTTTATGCCCCAAAAGAAAAAAGGTGAGTTAGTATAGTTCGATCCCAAGCCCGAACGTACATTGCGAGGTACTCATCGCACCCTTCAGTTCGGAACGGCTGTCACAAGTGCGATAACGCCCGAAGTTAAAGCAAAAGAAGAACAAGAAGCACTACCTTACAACAATCCTCTCTTTATACCAACACCTCCGATGGCGGTCTAACCGGTACCGGAGAGAATAATGGTGGATTATGCCTAACCGTCCATCTTGGGGATGCAATGGAGTATAGCAAGGCTGAGGATAGAAGCGAACAATTTTGAGATTAAACCGAATATATTTCAAATGTTGCAAAATCATGTTCAATTCGACGGACTTCTTGATAAAGATCCCAACGCACAAATTGGAATTTTCTTAGAGGGGTGTGACACCTTTAAGATCAACGGAGTATCTGAAGACACAATTCGGCTTCGTCTTTTTCTATTCTCTCTTAGGGGAAAGGCGAAATCCTAGCTAAAATCCTTACTATCGGGTTCTATTACTTCATAGGGATTTATAGGGAGGTACTTTCCTTAGAGACGGACAGCACAACTAAGAAACAAATCCTATTGTGCCGGTAAATAGATGGAGAGAGCCTCTATGAGGCATGGGAACGATGGAAGGAGTTTTTAAGGAAGTGTCCCCTTGGATTTGGGGATACAAATACAAAGTTTCTACAATGCAGCTTTGTTTGGGGCTAGACAATTATAGATGCCTCAGCTAGAGGGTCTATAGATCATAAAACTCCTCAACAAGTATATGATGTACTAGAGCAAATTGCGATGAATAATTATACTTGGGGAGGACAAAGAGCAAAGCCAAAGATGTTGGGGTCCATAATATAGACGCTATATCCGCTATGGAAGCAAGATTGACATTAGTTATTGAGCAGAAAATAGGAAACTTATCCAGTAGATTAACGAGTAAGAATAACCAAACGGTTATATTTTGTGATTTTTGTAATCGGGGGCATTCCAATCAAGGGTGCCCAAGTTTGGGAGCACAAGTAGAGCAAGTATAGTTTGTGCAAGGGAATCGACAAAATAATCCCTAACACATACAACCCGGGATGGAAAAACCACCCCAATTTTTCTTGGGGAGGTCAAGGACAACAAAGACAAAAATCAACCTCCGGGTTTTTAGAATAGAGGTCCTCCACTGCCTTTGGCTTACAAAGCAGGTCCACAAAACCATCCTCTACCAAATAAGATAAATTTGGAAGACTTGATGGTAAAATTTATGAATAGAACAAAAAATAGAATGAATACCATTGAGGTAGCCCAAAAGAATCAAGAAGTCTCCAGAAGGAACTTAGAGAAGCAAATTGGGCAATTGGTAAAAATTGTGTCTGCGAGAACTCCAGGAACTCTTTCATGTAGTACTGAAGTAAACCTGAGAGAGCATGTACATGCTATCTCGATGACCATTAATGAGGAAATTCTTAAGAAAGAAGGGATGATCGTGGAAGAAGAATGTTCAGCCCACTTAATCAAGAAGAAAACATTACCACAAAAGTTAAAAGACAGAGGGAGTTTTTCTTTTCCTTGCACTATTGGCAGTATTAAAGTAGATAGGGCTTTAGCGGACTTAGGCACAAGAATTAATGTTATTTCTTCATCTTCGTGTGAGCAACTAGGTCTAGGTATCCCAAAACCTGTTAGAATGTCAATTAATCTAGCAGATATAAGTATTAGATATACTAAAGGGGCAATTGAGGACGTGTTAGTCAAAGTCAAGGATTTAGTTTTCCCTATTGACTTTGTAGTTTTGGACAGGAAGATGTTGATCTCCCTATTATTTTAGGTTACCTTTTCTTGCGTACTTCTAGGGAATTAATAGACATGGAGAAAGGGAAGTTAGTATTAAGGGTCAGAGAAAATGAGATAATGTTCAAGTTTTTCCTTTGCTCCAAACCTTCCCATCCAAAACTAACGATGCTTCATGCATTGTAAGTCATAAAACTAACAAAGTATCTTCAAACGTGTAGGAACCCGCTAGAGAGGAATGCAAAGAAAGGCCAAGAAGGAAATGTAAGAAATGGAGAAAAACTGCCTCTAATTTAAGATTGGCAAGATGGAATAGGTACCGGTACGAATGAAAGAGTTGAAGAACAACCTAGATTTCCTTGATCCGGGAGGTGCAATTAGCACCTAGAAGAGGAGAGTATTCTTTAAACTCTTTGTAATTATAATTGTAAAATTGTACTTTTAAGTTTCGCATTTTCTTTTCTACTTCGATTGGTTATTGATGTTGCATTACAAGGTCATTTTGCGAGAGAAAAAGTGATAGCCTAAAGGCCCACAAGAATATTATTTGAGTTTAAAAGGTAAGTGGCTTGAACGGAGCAAAATGGCACTTCTGCAGAAGCCTATCGCTAGCAGTAGAACGGTAGGCTACGGTAGGTTCTAGGCACTTCTCAATGCAGGCAAGACACAGACCTAATGCAGATGCTAGGTCTTTCCCTACGGTCGGTAGTAGGGTCCAAATTGGGCAACTGTTTAGACTTTTTCAAGGCAAAACGGGTCGGGTCCACCCGATTTGTTACCCAATTATAGCTTTTAATTAAAATTTCTGCACTCTTTCCCTCCCCCTCCCCCTCCCCCCCTCTTTCTCCTCCAAAACCCTTGAAAATTTTCTTTCCCTCTTCCTATTCTCTCAAACTCCCATAACCTCTCTACATCTCCAACTTCTCCAATCATTCTCCTCATCTTCCTCCTTGAACTCCGGCGTCTCTCTCCCCTTCTTCGGTGAGCCTCACTGGCTACAGCTCTCTCTTCACTCCTCTTGGTTGGTAATTTCTCTTCTTTTCTCTTCTCTTACTCATTCTCTTATTCTAAAACCTCCTACCACCTCCACTCTTCTTATCTACACAAACTCCATAACAAAGTCTTCATCTTCTTTCCTCTACCCTCCAAAAGAACCAACCTTTCTATTTAAATTCTCATCTCCATTAACCTTCTCTTTTAATTTCTCTTTCCTATAGTTTTTGTAATTTCGGGTTTTTGAATGAAGTTTGTTATGAATTGACTTTATTTTGTATTCTATTGTGCTCCCTAACAAAAATTTTACAGAAAATAGTCCAAGAAAATTTTTCGGCAAACTTTCGGCAGAACTCCCGCAGCAATCCGAATGGGGCATAAAAGCAAGCAAATTTTTTTGGTCATAGTTTGTTTTCCCAAAGGAACACAAGATATTTCTTAAAACCTTTGTGCCTCCTTTTTATTTCTAGTTGCTTATGCTTAATTCTTGTTTTTGGACTTATTTTATGTTTTTCATTTTGTTAAGAGCATTGTGTTTAGTAATTTGTTAGTTTTTGTTTAATTGCTTTTTGCTACACTTTCGCACCCACTGGTGACATTAGATCACTATAGGACACACGGGCTATGCTAGTATTTATTCTTTTGTAAGTTTTGGTGTTCTTTTGTTATTTTTGTGCTGGTGCTGCTATGTTGTGATGTTGTATTCATTCTCCTTTATTTTCCTTCCTTCCCATTTGTTTTATCTCTCTTAATATGGCTCTCAAGAAATCTGTAGCTTCTTGCTCAAAATCCAAATACGCTCATGTTGAGGGGACCTCGCCTGACCCCGATATCTTTCCCTATCCAGAGCGTCTCTCTTAGGTTGCCCATCAATCGGTAACTGAAAGGGCATCGCTCAAAATCATTTTTGAAAAATCGTTCGATGAGTTAATCATCGGACATTTTAATCTTGAAAATCTTTTTAGGGGGTTGGGCTGGGTTTCTCTCCTTTGCATTTCTGGCAATTACTACCTCGATCTTGTCCGAGGATTCTATGCCAATATGACCTACAAAATGGACAAAGATCTCCAAACAATCATTTCAACTGTCAAAGGGGTTAGGATCATTCTTGATAGGGAACGTCTAGCTTCCATTCTAGGGATTCCAGACAAAGGGAATACAATCACCGTGGATTCTAATAGAAAATTTATAGACGAGGACCTGGACTAGAATTTCGAGGCGGCATGTCCGTTTTGAGATCCAATCACGGGTAATGGACCGTCACCGAATCATCTATGGGGGCAATTTCCTTAATCTTCTTCATCGTGCTCTTGCTTATTTCTTTACGCACACGCTTGTTCAAAAGGGGGCGAGCTTATTGAAGTTTGCATTATTGATATTTATTTGTTAGACAAACTCCACAACTGCTCCTCCTGTCCCTCTCTCATTTGATAATCCAAACTATGCACAATACTGAGTATGAAACCATAAAAAGCATATTTTTCATCAAGAATTTTTGCTTTTTATCATTTCAATTTTGCAGAAGAACAAAGATTATCAACAAGACTATAGCAGGTTATTAAATTCAAAACTTATAATAACTGTAGTTTCTTATGGGACAAGGAGAACTAAGTGTGGATCCCACCATACAAAAAAGATAGGTTGTGGGATCGCAACTCGGCCGGTTTTTGCTCAATTAAGAAAACCACCCAAACCGGCCTGGGGCAACTTCCTCGCAACCAGTTGAGGATGATGATGAGGCCAATGAGTCCTACAACCCCTCAGATGATAATGATGATGAGGTTGGTGCCCCCAGAACACGGTCCTGATGAATACATTCCAAACAAAGATGCTGACTGCTTTTGAGCAACTCCAGATCACTCAAGAGATTCATGGGATGCAGTAAACGAAAATAGTAAAATCCACTCGCTGCTATGCAGAAGAGTTGGCACATCAAAAGGCATCAATAGATCACCAATATGAGATACTAGCCTGACATGCCAAAGATTCATGCTTGATCAAGGCAGCAGTGGAGGAGGCGACATGGACTTTGGTCCACAATAGGGAGTTTTTCTTTCTTTTCTTTTATTTTCTTTTCTTTTCTTTTATTTCTTTTCCTTTTACATTGCTTGCTTTCGTTTATTTCTTTATTTGTTTTTCTTTTCTTATTTTATTTTTGTATGGGGATGGTATCCCGATATACTTTATCGCTTTAAATCTGTGGGATTGCTTCCCATATGTATGTGTGTGGTTTTGTTTTTCTTTTAGTGTAACCCCCACATTCAGGACAATGTGAGTTTAAGTGGGAGAGGGGAGGGGAGAGAGGGGGAGGAGTATTTTCGTTTTTCTAAGCCTTTTTTCCGTTAGTGTCTTTCACTCTTTTTCGTTCTTTTAAGTTTTTTCTGTTACTCTCTTATTCGAAAAATTCAAAAAAGGATCAGAAAATTTAAAATTTCAAAAATATTTTTATTTTCTTTTCTTTTTTCTTTACTTATAACGATCAAATCAAAATTTTATATTGATATCACTTCTAGTAGAGTATTAAATTGTAAAACTCTTTAGGTTTTTTCTAAAAGTACGTACTACTTAATTACTTCGAAAACCACATCTATTAAATTTCTTAAGTTGTGAATGTTGTTTAAGGAATAAAAGTTCACGAATCTTGGGTTATTAGCATTATGATAATAATTTTTTACCTTTGCCTACAATTTCATAATTTTTCTGTCATTAAAAGTAAAGAAGTCTAGTCTAGGATGGTCCTGGAGATGATGGTCTTAGGCCTTCTTTGAACCGATGATAGAGGAGATTTTTTGTACAAATAAATACCTTAAGTTTTAATTATTAGTCCTTGAGAATATTCTTTTTATTATAATTATTATATTTGATTGATTTTATTTATTTATTTTTGTTTTGTAGATTTAATAGAGAATTTATGGACTAAAGTTGTTTTATGGCAAGAAACAATAGACACAAGAAATTAAATGGGTTATTGGGCTCCGTGGGCTGCATAAAAAAAAAATAAAAAAAAAAAAAGGAAACATAGCCCATTAGGCTTTGACTTTGGTCTCAAAAGCCAACAAACACATAACATGCAATTTCTCCATATTTTGGGGTCAAAGGTTAAGTTTAATTGGAAAAGGAAATCGAGAGTTAGTGATCAAAGTTAATAAGGAAGTTACCTTGGCTTCTTCCCTTTAAAACACCCCAATAACGGACCTTTCAAGAAGGGGAAAAAAATGCCGCAACATCAAGAAAAAAAGAGAGGAGCGATGGCAACGTCAACGAAAAAAAGAGAAGAGTCGCGGCAGTTACATTAGACAAGAAGAAGCCATGAACTACTTCAAGAATTTGGTTCTTTCTTTCCCTTTAATTATGAACTAACCCTAGCCATGTAACTTTATTTATTTTATTTTTGGAGATATTTTTTTGGATTATTTATGTGATAACATATCTTGGGATGTTTCTTGGTTTGATGCAATTAATTCTTGGTGATTGTTCTTGTAGAATAATTATTTGAGTTAATTGATGCTTTTATCAATGCTTAGTTCTTGTAGTCTTGAGTATGAGAGATGTGATTTTTGCAAGTATATTGTGTGTTTAAGAATTGAACAGTTCATGATAATTTTAGATGATTTATATCATGGAATCGAATAAGTCATGCTAATGGTTAAATGGATTATGTCATTCATTTAAGCACAATATATTTCTTTAGTGAATCGAAGCTTGTAGCCTAGATCACTACATAAAGATCTAATCTTTTCTCTTAAATAAAATTAAATCATTGTTATATAGGTTAGTGGTGGATTCAATGTTCTAAATTATCTTTTTCATTGAGCTATTGCTAGTTTTTATTTGATTGATTTTATTTATTAGTTTTACTTAATTTAGGAATAATTTTTAGATAATAAAATTTGATTCTTCTTTTTATAAAATTAATTTAGGAACATAATATTTAGGTAGGTAAGTCTTTCTCTGTGGTTCGATACCCTTATACTGTCGCATTACATTCCTCTTGTGCCCTTGCAAGTATTGGATGTAAAACTTAGTTAGAAAATGCTCGACCAAGATTTTTGGCATCATTGCCAGGGAAATGTTAAATTAATTACTAGTCTCCTAATTTTGTTATTTTGTGTATTTATTTTATTTAATTTTTAATTAGTTTCTTAATTAGTTTAATTAAGCCCATACCTTTGATTTCTTTTGTTGTCTTTAACAGCTTCAAAAAAATTAAAAAATTAAAAAGGTGTCCTTAGTTGGTTTTAATTAATAGCACTCTTTAGTAATCTTTTTATTAATTTTTCTTTTCTTTCCATTTTTTGATGTTCGGTGGAGTTTTTTTCAGTAGGGCTTTTATATTTTTTATGATTATTTTTATTTTTTATTTATTTCTTTATTATTTGAATTAAGTTTTCTTTCCTTTTATTTTGATTGTCAATGCACGTCGTCGTTCGCTCTCTCTTGATTTAAAAGAACATGACCCTGAGATAGAGCGTACACTTAAGGCACTGAGAGCACATAGAAAAATAACTAACATTTGTGACAGTAAGATGGATGAAAATCCACGAGCGTTAAGGGAGTATTTTACTCCCAACATTTATAACTCACCAATAGGTAATAGACTAGCTGAAATTGAGGCTAATCACGTAGAAATTAAAGCTTCTACTATTCAAATGTTACCATCTTTTTATGAGCTTGATTTCGAAAATCCTTATAAGTATATAGATAAGTCTTTAGAAATTCGCTCAACTTTTAAACTGTCTAATATTACTGATGATGCTATTAGATTGCACCGTTTTCCTTTTCTCTAAAGGATAAGGCTAAACATTGGTAAAATACACGTGAGAGAGTAGATACATGGGCTGAGATGTCTAAGGAATTTCTTAAAAAGTATTTTCCTATGGGTAAGCTTACGAGGTTGAGCGAAATAACTACTTTTTCCAACAGAATGAACAATTTCATGAGTTGGGAGGGATTTAAAGAACTTCTTTGCAGTTGCCCTCACCATGAAGTCCCTAAATGGCAAAAAATACAAAGTTTTTATTTAGGATTAGACGAGAGGAATCTCCCATGGTTGACTCATCTTGTGGTGGTACCTTTCTTTATAAAACTGAAGATAACGCGTGGGATTTATTTGAAAATTTGAGTGATAATTCACAACAACATCCCACATCTTCACATATATGCACATCTAGACAAATAGGAAATAGAGGAGGAATGTATGAAGTTTCTCAAAATGTTGATCTTTCTTTAAAAGTTGATGCCTTATCTAAAAAGTTTGATCAATTGTTAGTTTTGAATACATTGCCTACTAATTCTCCTAATGTGCAAGGTGTTTGTGAAATTTGTTTGAGTCCTTCCCATGCCATCTATGACTGTCCTAGTGCTCACCATTTCCAAGATTTGTGCAGGAACAAGTCAATGCGGCTCAAGGGTTTTATAGACAAAACGACCCACATACAAATACATACAATCTAGGCTGGAGACATCATCCTAATTTCTCCTGGAGGCAACAAGGAGGGGAAGGCCAATTAGGCTAGCAACAATATCAACAGAACAAACAATCTAGTATGACTGCTCCCCCTAGTTTTCAATCTCAAATGTATGTACCTCCTCACCCTTCTCAAAGTGGAAACTCTATTTTTGAAGAAAAACTCTTTCTGCTTTGAAAGGTTTGGAAGCTAAGACACAAATTCTAGACTCACACACTCAATCTACTTCTAAGTTAGAAACTCATACAGGGAAACTAGCTAATGCAATAAGTAGAAGAGATGAGGATGAGCTTCCTAGTCATCCAATAGAGGATCCTAGAGCTAATTATCATGAGCAAGCTAAAGTTGCAATTACTCTTAGAAATGGGAAGTTGGTAGACAATAAAGTAAGGGAATCTATTAAAGATAGTGAGATCAATGAAAATGAAAGTGAGGGAATTGATATGGGGACTAAAATTGAAGAGAAGATAGAGAAAGAACTAGCTTCTTCTTCTAATTCTAAGACTCTAAAATCTTCTCCTATGACTTCGTACAAGCAAAGGTTCCCTTTCCGCAAGCTTTATTACCACCTCCACATTTTAGAAATAAAAATAAAATAGAAGACATGTTAGAAACTTTCAAAGAAGTTAAAATCAATCTTCTACTTCTAAATGCCATTAAGCAAGTCTCGGCCTATGCAAAATTTCTTAAAGATATGTGCACTTTCAATCAAAAATCTAAAAAGTATTGTTTCTAAGAAAATCTTCTTAACTGAATAGGTGAGCTCCAGTTTGCAACATAACACTCCACCTAAATATAAAGATCCTAGTGTCCCTATTATTTATTGTCTTATTGGTGATCATAAAATAGATAGAGCACTCTTAGATTTAGGTTCTAGTGTTAATTTGATTCCTTACACTATTTATGAAGAGTTAGGATTAGGGGAATTGCAACCAACTGATATGACCTTACAATTAGCTGATAGGTCTATCAAGGTGCCTAGGGAGAGGATAGATGATGTTCTAGTTCAAATTGATAGAGTTGTCTTGATGTGGAATGATCTTCAAGAGCATAAAATTTCGTCCAAGAAGTGAGGGAGAGAACAAGCAAAACAAGTGTAACAAGTAGAAGAGAGAAAGTGTCTTTCAAAGGACTTGAAAATGTTAAATTTCTAGCAACCTTGGATATATTAAATCCAAGACCTCAAGAAGGTTTAAAAAAAATCTTTTCTTCAAAGTTCAAGCAACCTAAGGTATTTTGAACCTTAGACCTCAATGAAACAAGAAGAAAACCTCAAGACTAGTTTTCTACAAGAGTGTAGTAACTAGTATGAAGGAATTTTGATGATCAACCCTAAAGCTCTTGGAACTTTCAAGTCTTCAAAGTAATTTTTCTTTCAAGGAAGTTCACTCTTGAAGATGATAGAAAAACTAAGCTAAGAACTAAGAATACTAAGAAAAGAACCTTTGTCTTGAAAAATTTCTTAATTAGCTTCTTCAAAATGGAAGACTACATATTTATAGAGACTTGAGGGAGAAAATAGGAATTTTTCCCCCTCATGTTTTCAACCCAAAGGATAAATATAATCTATACATACACTTGATAAGACAAAAGAGGTGTTTTAATTGCATTTGGACTATTCTAGAGCACTAGTCAACACATTGCCAAAAATAGGAGTCAATTTTTCAGCTTGGGCAAAAGGGCTTCCAACCATCTACCAAGGTGAATTTTCAATTTCTAACTTATTCAAAACTTCAGGATTTTGCCCTACAAAGTATTGGACATCAAAATATAAGCCCCATAAAGTCTTGGACATTAAAATTTAAGCCTTGAAATTGATCCTTGTGACTCTTTAGTTGTCTTGCTCAATTTGAAAAGGATTCATCCTCGAATCTCCATCCCCTATATCAAATAAAGATAGATCAGATACATTAAAAGTGGCACTAACATTATAATGTCCCAGAAGATCAACTTTATAGGCATTGTCATTAATTTTCTCAAGGATTTGAAATGGCCCATCTTCCCTATCATCAAGCTTAGACTTTCTTTGTTGGGGAAATCTTTCCTTTCTAAAATGCACCCAAACCCAATCACCGGGTTTGAATACCACTTTTCTTTTTCCCATATTTCTTTTCTCTACAAGCTTTTTATTGGAGTTGACGATGGATTCATGGACCTTTGCATGAATTGCTTTCACAAAATTAGCCTTCTTGCTGGCATCCTTGCTTAATGCTTGATCTATAGGCAAAGTAACCAAATCAAAGGGAGTTAGAGGGTTAAAACCATAAACAACTTGAAATGGAGAATGAGAAGTAGTAGAGTGAGGTGCCCTATTATAGGTAAATTCAATGTGTGGTAAACTCTCCTCCCATTGCCGCAAGTTCTTCTTCAAAATAGCCCTTAGAAGTTGGCCAATTGTTCTATTTACCACTTCGGTTTGTCCATCCATTTGTGGATGGCAAGCTGTAGAATAAAGCAAGTTAGTACCAAGTTTCTTCCAAAGAACCCTCCTAAAATGGCTCAAGAATTTGGTATCCCTATCCGACACAATAGACCTTGGAATTCCATGGAATCTAACTGTCCAAGTAAAGAACAAGCTAGCTACATGACTATCATCATCAGATTTCCTACAAGGAATAAAGTGTGCCATTTTAGAGAACCTATCCACAACAACAAAAATAGAATCCTACCTCTAGAGGTCCTAGGTAAACCAAGAATATAATCCATAGAAATATCAACCCAAGGTTCTTTAGGAACTTCTAATGGTATGGAAATTCCATGGAAGAGTTCTAGATTTAGCTTTCTTGCATTCAATACAACTTCCTACAAATCTTTCTACATCTCTTTTCAAATGCGGCCAAAAAAATGTTCATGAAGAATTTCATAGGTTTTAGTGACACCAAAATGTCCCATTAAACCCCCACAATGTGCTTCTTTGACAAGTAGAATCCTAGTAGAACAAGATGGTATGTACAATCTACCTTCACAATAAAGAAATCCTTCATGCAAAAAATATTTTCCAAAAGGTTCTAACAAGCATTTCTCAAAAATTTCCTTAAAATCATGATCACTAGAATACATTTCTTTAAGCTTTTCAAACCCAAAATTTTTGTTTGAAGGATGGATAAGAGAGTATATCTTCTAGATAGAGCATTGGCCACCACATTCTCCTTACCTTTCTTGTAACGTATGACATATGGAAATGTTTCAATGAACTCCATCCATCTTGCATGTCTCTTATTGAGTTTATGTTGGCCCTTGAGAAACTTCAAAGCCTCATGATCGGTGTACACAACAAACTCCTTTGGCCATAGGTAGTGTTACCAATGCTTTAATGTTCTTATTAAAGCATAAAGTTCCTTGTCATATGTTGAGTACCTCACGGCTGCCCCATTAAGTTTTTCACTAAAATAGGTCAAGGGCTTTCCATCCTAAATAAGTACACCACCTATACCAATGCCGGATGCATCACACTCTACCTCAAAAGCTTTCTCAAAGTTTGGTATTGACAAAAGTGGTGCACTACACAATTTTTCCTTCAACAATTGAAATGCTTGTTCTTGCTTTGTTTCCCACTTAAATCCTTCGGTTTTCTTGATCACATCGATCAAAGGGCTAGCAAGTATGCTGAAATTTTTTATGAACCGCTTATAGAAACTTGCTAGGCCATGGAAACTCCTTACTTCCAATGCATTTCTTGGTGTTGGCCATTCCTTAATTGCTTGGACCTTACCTTCATCTACTTGATGTCCTTGTGAGCTCACCACATAACCTAGAAATGTAACTTTCTCCAAGCAAAACTCACATTTGTCAAGGTTAGCAACAAGTTTTTCAATTCTCAAGACATTTAGCACTTCCCTAAAATGTTGAACATGCATTTCATATGTCTTGCTATAGACCAAAATGTCATCAAAGTATACAACAACAAATTTCCCAATAAAATTCCTCAACACATGATTCATTAATCTCATAAATGTACTAGGAGCATTAGTTAATCCAAAGGGCATAACCAAAGTTAAGTTTTAAAAGCGGTTTTCTCTCATCCTATTTTAACGGTATCCGGATTTCAAGTCAATTTTAGAGGAAAGATTAGAACCATGCAAATCATCAAGTCTAGGTATGGGATGCCTAGTAATGTTGTTTATGGCTCTACAATCTATAAACATTCTCCATGTACAATCTTTGGAACAAGTAAAACCGGAACCGCACAAGGACTCATGAACTCACGCATATATCCTTTTGAAATTAGATCCTCAACTTGCCTTTTTAGCTCCTTAGTCTCTTCTAGTGGACTCCTATAGGCCGGTCGGTTTGGTAAGACCGCCCCGAGGACAAAATCGATTTGGTGTTCGATTTCTCTAATTGGTGGAAGACCTCCGGGCATCTCATTGGGAAATACGTCTTTGTAATCTTCAATAACCTGCAAATTTTCACTTGAAAAAAGAGGGTGAGTGTTCTTTAGATGAAGTAAAAGATTCCCTACAATATAAGAGCAACACCACTTCTTTTCTTTCAATTGCTCCAATCACCTCAGTAGGTTTTGCAAAGAAACAATTATTTTCTTTCATCTCACTCTCTTTTTTTTTTTTTTTTGTCACTCTTTTTCTTTTCACTCTTATTTTTCATCAATCTTTCTTCTCTCTTTTCTTTTTCCTCAACTCTCTTTCCCTCATCGATTTTTTTCTTTTGAGCTCACTTTCGGCCCTCTCTTTTCCCTCATCTTTTTTTCTTCATCTCTCACTTGTTGAGGTATAAGACGATTCATAGTGAATGTCCTTTCATCCTTCACAAAAGAATAAGTATTTTTCTCCCCATTGTGGAGGGACTGTTTATCGAATTGCCAAGGTCTTCCCAAGAGGAGATGGCATGCTTGCATGGGCACCACATCACATAGTATCTCATCTTTGTAAGCTCCCATTTCTATTGGTACCACTACTTGTCGCAACACTTTAATTTCTCCACTATCATTTAGCCAATGGAGTTTGTAGGGTATATCATGTTTTGTAGTAGGTAGTTTCAACTTCTCAACAAGATAAGTACTAGCCACATTTACACAACTACTACTATCAATGATAAGGTTGGCAATCCTTCCCTCAACTTTACATTTAGAATGGAAGATGTTTTCTCTTTATTCAATCATGTTATCATCAAAAGCTTGAGCACTTAGTGCTCTTATGGTAACTAAGCTCAAGACATCGACATCACTTTCTAAAGGGTTCAAATCAACATGATCATTATCCTCAACATTTTCTTCACCCTCAACACATTCACCACTTTCATCCTCCTCCTTCTCAATCCAACCATTCAAATCCTCCCTAAAGATGAAAGCTCTCTTTATCGGACAACTACTTGCGTAGTGTCCTACACCATTACATTTAAAGTACTTTGGAGGGTTAGAAATAATTTTACCTCTCTCTTCCATCTTTGGTTTGGTTGGAGGTTGGAAAGTACCTCTAGGAGCCTCCTCTTTTTTTTTGCCATGGCTTGAAGTTGGAAGTAGGTGATTTTCTTGTTGCAACTTATCTTTGGTTGGAAAATGAGGATCGCATCATCCCACTTCTTTTCCTTTGTGATTCGATCTTATTGGCAAGGTGGCACATGTCTTCATAAGTTGTATGTTGATACAACTCAAGTTGGTTGGCTATCTCCTATTGAGACTACTAAGGAACCTAGCCATTGAAGCATCCTTGTCTTCTTCCAAGTTCAACCTCAAGATGTAGAGCTCAAGCTCTTATCTATACTCTTCTACACTTTTTGCACCTTGTTTTAAAGTCATGAGCTTATAATAAAGCTCTATATAGTAGTGCTCAGGCACAAATCTTTCTCTCATCAAAGCTTTTAACTCTCTCCAAGTGTCAACCGGTGTTCTACCACTTCTAACTCTTTGGTTTACCACCCTTTCCCACCAATGTAAAGCATAGCCAGAAAATTCGGCTATTACAAGTCTAGCTTTTAAGAACTCATTACAATTTTTCAACATAAACATGTTTTCTACTTGCCTCTCCCAATCTAAGAAAATGTTAGGGTCATTCTCACCCTTAAAACTAGGGAGCTTCCATTTCATTCGGTCCAAGGTTTGGTCACCTTGGTCTCTTCCACGGTTGGCAACAAATGGAATATTTTCATGATCATCATATAATGGCTCTCCATGCCTAGCTCGTGGTCTTAGAACTTCTTCAAAGTGTCTAGGCATGCCTCTTCCTCCAAAACCGCCTCTTCTACCACCATAAGGAGGTGGATGATGCTCTTCATCAAAATGTGGAGGTTGGTGGAACACGGTTGTCCTAGAGCAATTGAATGGTCCATTGCTCCTTGGGGTAGTAGTATTGAGACTATCATGAGGACTAACCTCCCTTTGTTGATTAGAGAGACTAGTGACATCTCTTCTAATATCCTTAATCTCATCTTTTAGAGATTGTAACTCTTGCATTATGAGCCTCAAAGGGTCATCATATTGGGAGTTGCTAAACTATTCTCCAAAAGGAGTTGGTGTTTGAGCTTGGGTTGACATCTTGATAGTGTTTACCTCACAAAACTCTCTTGTTTAAGTCTCTTTGGCTTTTTTTGAGGATATTCTCACAACTCTTGCCTTTTTCTAAAGGTTCAAGTCTCAAAGAGTTCTATGAGTTCTTAAAAAAGATTTAACACCTCTACTCAATTTTAAAACAACCAAAATAAAAAAAAAATCACAAACAAAAACTAGTTGAGAAATATGAGAAGCAAGGAAAATGATATTGAGTCATCCATTCATTTTAAGGAAGTTCAACAACATTTCCAAGAGCATTTGAGTCAATAATGGTAGATTCATAAAATGAAGAAATAAGTACTGAAAAAGGAAAGAAATTCGACCACAAATACAAATACAAAGTTAGGATACTTCAAGAACACAAAAGAATACACAACAAAAGTTTCCAGCAAGCAGAGTAGATGACATACTCGGTTTGTTTTGAAAAATGGTACTAAAACACAAGCCTAAATTGAATGAGGTTTGTCTAGAAAGAATCCTCACTCAAAATTCTTGAGTTTAGGCTCAAGAATCAAAGAAAAAGGATTAGTAAAATAGAAGATATGCTCAAATCATTTCAGCACTCTTTGTCTGCGGAAAAACCTTGAATATTTTGAGATAACAAATAAAGTCCAAATTAGATGAGACTTTTTTCATTTGTTTCCCAGGTCAATGTAGTATAACTCCATGTAAAAAGATAGCAAGGTTATAGTCATATTTCAGGTCGTTCAAGCACTCAGTTTTTGTGTTGCCATTTTCCAGCAATCTAGTCTCTTTTCTCTTTTTTGTTTTTTGTCTTTTTTTTTACATGTAAGATATCTCAAAAACACTTATTTGAAGGTGGCTCTGATACCAAATGATGTGGAATGATCTTCAAGAGTATAAAATTTCGTCCAAGAAGTAAGGGAGAGAACAAACAAAACAAGTGTAATAAGCAGAAGAGAGAAAGTGCCATTGAAAGGACTTGAAAATGTTAAACTTCTAGCAACCTTGGATATATTAAATCCAAGACCTCAAGAAGGTTTTAAAAAAATCTTTTCTTCAAAGTTCAAGCAACCTAAGGTATTTTGAACCTCAGACCTCAATGAAACAAGAAGACCCAAGACTAGTTTTCTACAAGAGTGTAGTAACTAGTATGAAGGAATTTTGATGATCAACCCTAAAGCTCTTGGAACTTTCAACAAGTCTTCAAAGTAATTTTTCTTTCAAGGAAGTTCACTCTTGAAGATGATAGAAAAACTAAGCTAAGAACTAAGAATACTAAGAAAAGAACCTTTGTCTTGAAAAATTTCTTAATTAGCTTCTTCAAAATGGAAGACTACATATTTATAGAGACTTGAGGGAGAAAATAGGAATTTTTCCCTCTCATGTTTTCAACCCAAAGGATAGATATAACCTATACATATACTTGATAAGACAATAGAGGTGTTTTAATTGCATTTGGACTATTCTAGAGCACTAGTCAACACATTGCCAAAAATAGGAGTGAATTTTCAATTTCTAACTTATTCAAAACTTTAGGATTTTTCCCCATAAAGTGTTGGGCATCAAAATTTAAGCCCCATAAAGTCTTGGAAATTAAAATTTAAGCCTTGAAACTTCTCTTGCTCAATTTGATCCTTGTGACTCTTTAGTTGTTTTGCCTTGGCTCTTGTCACAACTCCTTGATGTTCTTGCATGTCTAACTGGTTCACATCATGTCTTCCCTATAGACTTTATAGTCCTAGATAGGGAACCTAGTAGATCCTCCAAGAATCATATCCCTGTTATTCTAGGCCGTCCTTTCTTGACTACTACAAATGCTACTGTTAACTGTAGAGCTAGGGTCATGGATGTTTATGCAATGAATATGAGGATTAGATTGAATATTTTCAAAGCTTCTTCACGAGCTTTTATGGAAGATGATTCTGATTGTTATTTGGTAGATATAATTGCTGAATTAACTGAAGAAGCTCTACTTTTAATGTGTTCTGAAGAATCTAGAGTACATGTTGTGAGCCTTTGCTTTATGCTTTGGGAACAAGTGGAATGATAATATCACTTGTGCGAAACTAACTTTTGATATGATACCATTTGAGGCATTATATATTAGAAGGTTAGAGTATAATTATACTGAAACCTGGGGTTGGTCTTTTTAGAGATAGAAAGATTTGATACCAGAAATGGGGGAAACATAAAAACAGACTAATATTGCTCATGATCAATTTTGAGCAGCAAGGAGTACGCAAAAAGTTATACCGATAATTAGAGAAGTAATTTGGAGTTCAATATAGGAGATAGTGTTTCTGAGACTAACATCCCATAGAAAAAAAAAAAGAAAATATAAATATCAAAGGAAAAAAAATGAGGGCAAGACACGTTGGACTAAAATTTGTAGGGTTCCCTATTGATAAGCTTTAATGGAAAAGTTAGGAAATATAAATAAATAAAATGAGATATGAAGGGGGATGAATTTTATCTGTCTCCATTAAAAGAACACCACATCTAGTATGTGATGTAAAGCAGGTACGTGAAGGGTATAGATTTCAATTGTAGAATAGTATGGATGCATCCCAGGATTGAAGAACTGATTTGGGAGACTGGAGAGAACATGAAAAGAAAGTATTTTGAATCTATAGGTTTAAAATCTTGAATTTTAAGGACGAAATTCTTTTTAAGAAGGGTAGAATATAACGTTCTATTCTGTAAGCATTTTAAAAATGATCCATATATACTCCAGATGCAAACATAATATTAAAATTATTTGAAGTCTAATTTAAATAAGTGGAGATATTTATGTTAAAATTGTAATATAGGAATATTCATTTGGAGTTGAGAATATCTTTTAATTAGGTATATACACTTAGTATATGTTTATGCAATATAGCTGGACATAAATTTAATACTTGAATAGCAAATGTCAAATGTTCTAAGGATAGATGAATATATAGAACTAACAATAATAAACTTACAAGACTTTGAAATATAAAGAAAAAATGATATTTTACCACCATTAAGATAATTATTGAAGACTTCTGCTACTTTTCATGTATTAGCCACTTTGTTTTCTTTCCTTGTTTGTGGCACCTCTTACCTACTCTCCTAGTCATCTTAGTCTCTCCTCCTTTTTAGTTCATGCCATGCATGATGCATGCAACTTGGCATCACAGAATCATCTTGATCATCTTATTCGATTTTTTTAAGTTTTATTTCTTATTCTTTCTCTTATTTCTCTGCCTTAAGCTTACTCTTCTTCTATTGCTATATTAAAATATATGTATATCTTTTGCTTCTTACTCGTTATCTCACTCGCGATTTTCTTGTCTTTTCATCCGCCTTCCCTCATGGCCAAGCTAAGGATTTCATTTTCATTTAAATCCTCACAATTTTCTAACAACTTTAGATGGATCTAAAGTATAATTCTCTCATGTATAACTTATTTATAAGATCGGTTTCAATTTTTTATAAAGGTTTTATATATTTTTTATAAATGCTTAAATTAGAGATACCTAGAATCTATAAAATTTTGAAGTTGTAAGTATTTTATGTTAATAAAATTTAAACTCTAGTAGGTTTGAGAATCTGAAATGTTCACTAAATTTGATTTTTTTTGCGAGGACCCAATATAAGCAATTAGAGTATTTCTCTAATTAATTCGATTTGTACTACTCTGTTAGTATATTTTGGGAGATAAAATTAGAAACCAGTACATGTCGTATTCTTTAGGATAGTTATACTTTTATTTTGGAGATTAGGAATGTTGGAGGTTTAATTATATATTGAATTTAATTTTAGGAGCTCATAATTCGTTAGTGAATAGTTCGACACATAGGTGAGTTTACCAACCTAGCTAATTATTTTAATAGTGTTAACGATGCTTTCCTAAATAACTATACTTGATGCAAATATTCTAAATATTTTATCTTACTATTTTTTAAAATAAATTAATGTTTTTGTAAGTTCCTATAAATTGGAGATATTCTCCTAAATGTTTTCAACTTGTGCATTAGAGAGAAATAGGAGCGGCGCTCTGTGTAGGTGTTTTGTGTTAGAAAAATTTTACTATCTTTTGCAAGTTCTTGGAAAATTATATCTGATTCGAAAATGATCTATTATACAGAAATTATATGATTTGGTCAGATACATGTGCATATACATGGCATATTTGTAAAATCTGCATAAGCCTGATCTGAACTTGCGAACGGGTGAATTTCTTATTTTTAATTGGTTATGATCAGAAATGTCTGAATGACCATTTATGTGGTCTTTTGATTCAGAAATACGGATATGTTTAGAACTTATTTGAATGACGAGTCAAGGCCTTTTGATTTAGAAATATCCATGAAAACCCTGTTCATACCAGATTTGATATGAGATACTTCTATATCTGACTATTTGTTGCGAAGCATCTGAAGGAATACAATGTACGTGACTGGTCCCCTGTGCTAGGGCCTCTTCTAATGGCATGGATGTTCTTTGACTCTCTATGTGGATCCACTAGACAAGTGGCATAGCATCATTGAGGATTCGGCCCAACCGGTGTTATGTTGGTTTGACACCGAAAAGTGTGGTGGTCTAACTAGTGGAAAGTCAGGAGGGGCTCGAAACTAGGTTGCTCACCAAGTACAGACTGGTAGGTGCCCTGGTTTTGGCATAGCGTGGTTCTGTTTGGAGAGCGCAATATTTATGAAATCAAACGTTCGTAAAGATGGTGTTTTGCGCTGGTACTAACTATGGCATGCTAGAACATAGTTCTGATGACCCCGTTATAGGTTTTAGACATACGTCCATCGAAGCTAACTTCTAGATTTGGAGGTTGCACTTATGTGTCTTGATTCGCTCAAACTTCCAAGTTGTGCTCTAAACATTTATGTGTGTTTATGCATTTATTCTTTTTAAATTACCAAGAAAATGACATCTTTCTTTGCATGAACACTTGCATACGGCATCATCTATTTTGAAAATTTCACATTAGCATATGTTGTGTGGACTTACTGACCAGTAGGCATTACAGTGGGCTTTGTCAGCATGTTTTTATAATTTGTGGGTCTTTTACGGTACATGTAAAGTTTTCTACAAAAATAAGCTTTTGTAGTTTCTCTCAACATGTTCTAAGAGTAGTTTGAGTTGTAAGATCTCTTATGTTGTAACATTTTTGGAGTTTTGGTAAATTAATCGATAGATCTATTGATGTATATACAGGTTTCCACTATTTCACATGTATTCAGAAACCTAGCAGGTCAGGTGAGTTTTTATTTCTTAGTACCGAGAGGTACACTGGTACCTTAATCAGTCCCAGTTAACCTAGCGAAGGGGTTGTGGTATCACAAATGGAGTCTCCAACAATGTAATTCGGCTTCGCCTATTCCCATTCATTCTTAGGGATAGAGAGAAATCCCGGTTAAATTTCTACTAGGAGGTTCTATTACATCATGACAGATACTTGTAGAGAAGTTCCTGGGTAGATATTTTCCTCCTGGACGCACTGTGAAGCTCAGAAATGACATTCTATCATTCCAGCAGGGGGATGGGGAAATTTTATATGAAGCCTGGAAAAGATTGAAAAGATCTCCTAAGAAAGTCTCCACATCACGGCCTTAATCTCAATATTCAAGTTTAAGCTTTTCATAATGGGGTCAATATGGGAGCAAGGCAGTTGATAGATGCATCTGTAGGTGGGTCCACGGATTCAAAGACACCTCAAGAAGTCTTTGATTTAATTGAGTAGATCGCAATAAATAATTCCTGGGGAAGCACAAGGTCCCGAGCAAAATCAAAGGGGTGTATAGTGTACATGCTCACTATCATGGGGCTAGCAGCAATGATAGAGAAGATGATGGGTAATCTGAATCTGGTATCTTCTCAGTCTACTACTCAACAAGTCCTATTGTGTGATATTTGCAATGGTGGACATCCGAACCATGAGTACCCGTATGGGTATAACTGTGGAGCAGGTTGATTATAGGCAAGGAAATAGACAGAGGAACAACTCCTATTCAAATACATATAATCTGGGTTGGCAGAATCACCCCAATCTCTCTTGGGAGGACAAGGACAGCAAAGGCCACCACAACCTCTCGGGTTCCAGAATAGATATTTCACTCAACCTCTACCCTACAATACTCCATCGGTAAATCCTTATCCACAAAGTCCAACTTGAAAGATCTTATTACTAAATATATCACTTCTGCGAATGCTAGGATACAAAGTACGGAAGCTTCTCAGTGGAATCAAGAAGCCTCCATACATAATTTGGAGAATCAGATTGACTAACTTGCACAAATGATTTTAGAGAGGCCCCTTGGCACATTACCAAGCAACACTGAGAAAAATTAAGGAAAGCATGCCAAGGTTGTGATGTTGAGAAGTGAAATGAATTAGCTGTCACACCTCATATGGTTGTTAAACAAGATAAAGAGCCTGAAGAAGTTCCAGAAGAATCTATTTCTACAAAAGAGAGAGATAGAGAGAGAAAGAGAGAGTGAGAGAGAGAGAGAGAGAGAGAGAGAGAGAGAGAGAGAGAGACAGTAGAACAAGCAGAAAGTAAAGAAGCCATCTCCTCCATCCTAAAAGCCACACATTTCTATCCCATAGAGATTCTTGAAGGCCAAGCAGAATGAGCAGTATGGTAAATTTCTAAAAGTTTTTAAAAAAATGTATATTAACTTGCCTTTGGTTGAAGTTTCGATGCAGATGCCCAAGTATGAAAGGTTCTTGAAGGATCTCATCTCCGACAGGAAGTTGGAAGATATCTCTTCAGTACTGATGAACGAGGAGTGCTCTGCCATCCTGAACCCGAGAAAGAAGCTCCCCAAAAAGCTAAAGGATCCAAGGAGTTTTACTACTCCTTGTACTTTAGAAGAATTAACTTTTTCTAGAGCAGTAGCGTATTTGGATGCTAGTATAAACCTTATGCCTTATGGCTCTTTCAAAAAGTTAGGGGTGGGAGAGCCCAAACCTACTAGGATGAGTATATAACTAGCTGATAGGTCTGTTAAATATCCTAGAGGTGTTATTGAGGATGTGCTTTTTCCGGTAGAGGATTTAGTCTCTCCTATAGATTTTGTGGTCATGGATATTTGTGGGGACATTGAAGTACCTCTCATCTTGGTCGTCCCTTCCTTGCTATTGCTAAAGCTTTAATCAATGTTGGGGAATAAAAGTTAACCCTTAGGTTAGGGATGAGAAGGTTGTTCTTAGGATTCCTAATGCCAATCGTAAGTCTTTAGATCATGATGATACTTGCTTCATGATTGATATTTTTTATCCTTACATGTCTACTCATGTGCAAGAATTTATGAAAGATGACGCTCTTATTATAGCTCTCCAATAAGATGACCAAAGAAAGGTTGATTCTAAAGAAGTTCAAATAATGGTGGAAAAGCTAGATGAAATGGAGGTCAAGAAGAAAGATATACAAAAAGAAGACTTAAAGGAATCTCCTCGACCTTCCCTTTAAGTCTTCACTTGAAGAACCACTGGAGTTAGATTTAAAACCACTTCCAAAACACTTGGAGTATGCTTTCTTAGGGGAAAACTCAACACTCCCAGTGATCATCTCCTCCGAGTTGAGTAGGCCGGAAAAAAAGGCATTGTTGAGAACATTCCAGAAGTAAAAAAAGCTATTGCCTAGAAGATAGCTAACATACAAAGAATCAGTCCTTCTTTCTGTACTCACAAGATTCTCTTGGAAGAGGACTTCAAGCCAATGGTTCAACCCCAAAGACGATTGAACCCAAACATTCAAGAGGTTTTGAAAAAAGAAGTTGTCAAGCTCCTAGATGTTGGAATCATATATCCTATTTCAGACAATATCTGGTGAGCCTGGTATAAGTGATTCCAAAGGATAGAGGAATGAAAATGGTCCATAATGAGAAGAATGAACTTATTCTAACAAGCGTCATCACTTGATGGAGACTATGCATAGATTATAGGAAGTTAAACAAAGCCACCTGAAAGGATCACTTCCCTCTGTCGTTCATCGATCAGATGTTGGAGCAGTTGGCAGGACATTCATATTACTGCTTCCTCAATGGTTTCTCCGACTATATTCAGACTCCCATCTCTCCAAGAAAAGACTGTCTTCACCTGCTTGTACAGTACATTTGTGTACAGGTGTATGCCTTTTGGATTATGTAATGCTCTAGCTACTTTTCAGCTTTACATGATTGCCATTTTTTAAAGGTTTAGTGGTAGAAATCATGGAATTTTTCATGGATAATTTTTCTGTTTTTGGGATGTACTTGATGCATGTCTACATCATCTTGAAAAGCTTTTGAAAAGATGTGAGGAAACTCTCTTGATTTTGAATCGGGAAAAATGTAATTTCATGGTTAGAGAAAGAATAGTCTTAGGCATAAAATCTCCGAACATGGCATTGAAGTAGATATCGCGAAAATTGAAACAATTGAAAGGTTACGTCCCCCTTTTCTTGTGAAGGCGGTGAAGAGTTTTCTAGGGATGCTAGGTTTTATAGGCATTTCATAAAGGATTTTTCTAAATTACAAAATCCCTTACTACATTGCTTGAGGAAGATGCTCTTTTTTATTCCAATGATGCATGTTTAAATGCTTTTAAATTGCTCAAGGAAAAACTAACCAATTCTCTTATTTTAGTTTCTCCAGATTGGTCACTCCCTTTTGAACTAATATGTGATGCTGGTGGCCTTGCTATAGGGGTAGTTTTACGCCAAAGAAAAAGGGTAAGTACTTTCAGCCCATCTACTATGCAAGAAAGTCCTTGACGGACACTCAAGCAAATTACACAACTACGGAGAAGGAATTGCTTACCGTAGTATTTCCGTTTGATAAATTTCACCCCTGTCCCATTTTATCTAAATTCATATACACTGACCATTCTATTCTTAAGTACTTGTTATTTAAGAATAAGGCCAAGCCTAGATTAATTAGATGGGTACTTTTTTTGCAGGAGTTCGACTTAGAGATTAAAGATAAAAAAGAGAGCTGAGAATCTGGCTTCAGATCATCTCTCAAAATTACAGAATCATGGCTTAGGACCTTTGAAGGAAAACTTTTTCTCTGTGATCCTATTGTTGATAATTCCCCTTGCTATGCTGACATTGCCAACTATCTTGTTTCAAATGTTATGCCTGCAGGTACATCACCACAAAGGAAGAAGTTCTTTGCAGACTTAAAGTATTACTTTTGGGAAGGTTCATATCTTTTCTGCCAATGCGCGGACCAAATCATACGGAGATGTGCAGCTTCTCCTGAAACTGAAGATATCTTAAGCCACTACCACAAGGGTCCTCCAAGCGGCCATTTTCAAGCCAATAGTACTGCCCAGAAGGTAATAAAGTTGGGTTTCTACTGGCCCACTCTTTTCAAAGACACCAAGAGGTATGTTATGAGTTGTGATAGTTGCCAGCACTTGGGTAATATCTCGAAACAAAATGAATGCCTTTAACTTCTTTTCAAGTATCTAAGGTATTTGATTTTTAGGGGATCGATTTCATGGGGCTTTTTCCAAAATCCTTTGGTAATCAATATATTTTCATCGTTGTTGAGTATATTTCTAGCTGGATAGAGGCTCAAGCCTACCTATAAATGATGCCAGAGTCGTAGTCAAGTTTTTAAAGAAGTTATTTTCTTGTTTTGGCATTCCTATGGACATAATTAGTGATAAGGGTACCCATTTCTATAACCAACAACTTGAGAAGGTGTTTTCACGTTTAAGAGTTACTCATAAAATGACCACACCCTACCATCCCCAAACTAGTGGCCACGAGAGGTTGTTAATAGGGAAACTAAAAGGATTTTGGAAAAGATAGTTGACAACACTTGAAAGGATTGGAGTCTTAAACTTGATTGTGCATTGTGGGGTACAGAACCTCTTACAAAACCCCTATAGGTTCCACTCTTTTTTGTTTGTTACATGGAAAAGCTTGCCATTTACCTATAGAAGTTGAACATAAAGCGCATGGGGTTATTGAACTCGTTAATTTTGATTCTCTTCGTACAGGTAAACATAGATTACTTCAACTCAATGAGCTTGAGGAATGGTTCTTACAAGCTTATGAGAATGAAAACATTTACAAGGAAAAGATGAAGAGTAGCACAAAAAACGTATAATCAAGAAAGAGTTCAAAGAAGGAGACTATGTTTCTCTGTATAACTTATGCCTTCGTCTCTTTCCTAGGAAGTTGAAGTCTTGATGGTCCAAGCCATTTACAGAGAGTAAGGCTTTCCCTTATGGCACAATCGAGCTAAAACCCATGCACAGGGCACTTTTCTTAAGGTAAACGGGTATCGTTTGAAGTCACATTTTGGAGAAGATCTGCGAACCCTTCAAAAAGTTTCCTTCATTCTCCATAACGAGTGAGACTTGTTTACTTTTGGCTGTTGTATTATGTAAATGTATACATATATTCATATGTGTTTCCCTATCAAGTTTGATTGTTTGTGTTGTTTATAAGGTGTTTTCAGGAGTTTAAAGGCAGAGTAAATGGAGGTTGGTTGTTTTGAAGGGATATAAGGTTTCATTAGGCACGAAACGGGGCTAAGAAGGCCTAAAATGAACAAAATTCAAAGGTTGAGCAAAAGCCTATTGCAGACGGTAGGCTACTCTACCACCGGCGGTAGGGTCAAGCTGTCCAAAATTAGAGGAGGTAGAAGCCCACCGCGGTCGGTAGGCCGACCTACCGCCCTATGGTAGGTTCCATGCCAAATTCTCCAAAAGAACCAAAAGCTTACCACTAACAGTAGGCCTCGCCTTCTCGCCTGCGGTAAGGCCCGTGAATAACTGCAATTCAGGAAAAATGGGTTAGGTCTCTCGTGATTTGGGGTTTTTAACTGGATTTTCTTCCCCCAAAACCTTCTAATCCCTAATTGAATTCTCTCCCTCCTGATGAAACTCCCCAATCTATATTCTCTTTTTTCAACCTCAGCTCTACCCTTCTTCCCCGGCATTTTCCTCCCTTTCCGCCACCTTCTCCATCTCCAGCTTTACTTTTTCTACTTTTTCTCTTTTTCTCCTTTCTCTTTTCTCCCTTTCCTTCTACTTCTTCTATTCTTCTTCCCCTTTCCCCTATTTCCCCTTCTCTTCTGCCAACCAACACCCATTACCCCCTCCGTTACCCCCTCTGTCATTTTTTTTCTTCTCCTCCCTGTCTCACACCAACATCACTTTCCTCCTCTTCTCTTTCTCTTCCCTCCACACCACCATTGCAGCCCCACCTGTCAGTATATGTCCTAAGACCAATTGACTCACATTTATGATTTATGAAGCATGTATTTTTTGAATTGTATTTTATGTTCTTGGTCATCAAGTATGTGACTTGATAGTAAAACCCTTATAGCTAATAAAATACTATTCTTATTTGTCCCTAGTTTATTACATCTTGTAAACTAGTGTGAAGTTGATTGTTGGTCAAGTTTTACTGATCATGAATATGAGATATAAAATCAATTCATAAATACATATTGAGAATATTGTATTGGACATGACCCAAAGTGAAGAAGAAATATTGCATGGGTTTAAGTTATAAGTATTTCTTCTCAGTTTTATATTTGGTGTCCTTTGACCGAATGTTTCTAATGTTTCTTGCATGGGGAGAAAATCTGTTTTGACATAGTCAAACATCACTTTTAATTAGGTGATCATTATGACTATCGGTTGGCTTATTTTCTTGTCATGGCTTGAATATTGGAGATAGTGAAAGGGATTTGTCCCTCTCTTTTTAGAGAGAGATATCCATGGGCCCCTTGATAAGGAAGACTGGAAAATATGCATGGTCATGCTCAAATAAGTATTAATAAGGTGTTATTAATATTATTTGTTGGAATAGTCTGTCTGGTGAACAAGTAAATGGTTAATTAAGTTTTATAAGGATGACTTGGTCCATGCCTTGTACTTAATTAGGATATCGTGTGACAAAAAGACTAAATATTAAATCTGATGCTAGGTTATTATTACATTTACTTAACTTGGGTAAGCATAATGTCTTGCTAGAGGCCGCTTATGTTTTGTGAATAAATGTCTAGGACATTTTTTTCATTCACTGCCAACGTTAAGTGAACCTACAGGGTCACACGCATAGACTATCTTGTGAGCATAATATCCACGTTCAATGAATCTAGATTGTGTCCAGATTCGTTGAACGTATACAAAAAGGGAATCAGATTCCATATTGTATTTTCTGGTAAGTTAATAATTAATTAATTTTATTTAATCGAATAAATGAAATTAATTACTTAATATTACTCATCCAACCGTTGGATGATTATAGGAATAGACGGACGAGATTAAACTGTCATTAGATGACAGTTAGGGTTTTGATATTGAGAGCTATAAAAGGTTATGTTAACCTTTTCTTGGTGACCGTCCTTTATCTGATTAAAGAAAAACAAAACCCTAAACCCTAGAACGACGATATAGTATCTAGCCTCCTCTCTCTGAAAGACGACCGATTACCAGATAGTCAGGATCAGTTCTGAACAGTTTTCAGAACACAAAAGGGGCTAGCATCCCGATCGCTTGTAGAGGAGTTAGTCGCGTGGATACCAGTAGAGGGCGAAGCGTACAAAGCAGCGCCTCCACAATGAACAATCAAAACATTGAGGTAATTTCTATCTAATCGTTTTTTCTAGTATGTGCAGATCCTGTTGGTGGATTTCCGTAGTTTTATTTTATTTTGTTTTTGCCTACGGAGTCCAACACCACCATCACCACCATAGTCTACACCACTGCACTTTTCATCCCTCCTATTTTCTTCTTTTCTTATTTTTTCTTTTTCTTTTATTTTTAGTTTCTTTCTTTCTCCTCCTCTACTCACGTTTTGTGCAATAAATGTAATAGCAATATTCCAGCAGTATCTAGCGAGGCATGTGGCAACAATCAATTCAAGACAGAACGCGCTTCATTGACGTAGCAGCGGTAGTGATATCCATTTAATCTATGTTTTAAAGTGTTTAATTTTTGTTGTTCAAAGTATTTTATTAGTAAAATGGTATATCTATCCGCTCTTTCTTCTCTTTTGTTTGTTAGTATGTCCAGGATGATTTAGAGAAAGAATGAAGTGAAATAGGATTATACGTAGCAAGAACGGACGAAAAAAGAGAAGACATACACACAATCCAGCAGGCATGGGGATCAGGCCACATCATCGGCCGGACTCGGCCGCACCAACAACCAGAAGGCCACAGTCGAACCTAGCCGCCCAAGCGGGGGGGCCCACTGATAGCACAGCCAAGGGCAAAACTGTAATTTTTTACATCTTTTTAAATAGTCTTTCTTTGTAATTTTAAGAGATCTTCGTCTAAGGTTTCTTGGGGGCTGAGAGAGATGATTTTCAAGAGAAAATCCTTCCCTAAAACTCGCATTAATCGACTTAGATCAATAATTAGTTTAGGATTTCAAGTTTCAGTAGTTAGATTAAAGAGCTTCTTCGGAGAAAATTCGGGATTTTTCGGGCAATTCGAGAGAGAAGCTCGGCAACATTTCGATCCTAGATTTTTCAATCGAAACTCCTAAGCCTTCTAACTCTTGTTTATTATGAATTCTTATATGAAATTTATGATATTTATGATGTTTAGTGGCTAGGGTTTATTTTTATGTTTAAATGGGGTTGAATCCTAGATGATCTTAGTTTTATTTTTGTTGGATATTATGGAATAATTTGTTGATTGAAAGTTTATTTTTTTTCAATTGCATTGTTTGTGTTGCTAATTTTACCATTAATTGGAAAATTCACATAGGTTGTTTGGAATTGAGAAAGGAAAAATAATATATGGCTATAATTGAACAATAATAATTTGGTAGTTATTTAGAGATAATGGCTATGGTTTATAGGTCATTAGTAATAACTCCTATACTTTAATCATTCATAATTGACTTGGGGAAAGAAGAGATTCTTCTCTAATCAATTAGGGGAATGGTGGGTTTTCACCTAAAGATAGGGTTAATCCTAATTAGAGAGACAGTCATTATTATAGCTTCTTTGTTCCCTAAGTTCAACAACTCGGGAGGTTCTCTAGTACTACTTTCATAGGTTCACTTGCTGTTATATGTTAATTTTAGAGTATTTCAATTTTAAACGTCAAGCAGTTTGCAATTCAAACGAGGATAAGACCCTACACTCATTTTCTTATTTATCTTGGTTTATTTTATTAGGTGTCTACGTGTTTTAATCTGTAAGCTTAGTTGTGTAATTGTTTTTTGAGTTTTCATTTTTTTTTGTGATTGTAGTTTTTACTATTAGTTTTCCTTTCAGACTTTATTGCACACAAGCTACGATAGGTTACTGTATCACATACAGGCTACATTTAGTTGCTTTTCCTTGGTATTTGTTTGTTTGCCCTATTAATCTCGTTGTGTTGTTTGTGTATCATTTGGGTTTTTGTTTGTTGTGTTGGTGAGCTTTGGCTATCCTTGTCCTATAATCATGCCTCCCAAAAAGCTTACCGCCACCTCCTCTAAACACATTACTACTCCAAGCGAGCTTAGGTCAATGATCCGTGCCCGAGCCTGCACAAAACCTTACTTTTTCCCTATTCCCTGATAGGCTATTCACTGTAAGCCAAAAATGGATAAATGATAGGGGTCAATTGAAAATGATCGTTGAAAAATCCTTTGACGAGCATGTGACTGAACATCTAGACTTAATCACGTATTCTTCACGAGGGCGACTTTCCCGACCTTTTACCACGTGCCTTAGCCTATTTTTTTGGTCATGCTTTACTCCAGAAAGGGGGAGGGCAGAGTGAGGTTTCGATTCTAGACCTTTATATGATAGACAAAATAAAGAACTGATCTCCTTTTTCTATTATTTCTTTAATGACACACGTGACGCACAATACAGGTTATGATACAACTAAAACCCATGCGTATCATTAACTTGTGATTCTCTCGCGTATTTTTTAAGCTCTTAATGTCGATTTTACAGATGAACGACAAGAGATGAACGGGTGACCATATATCATCACCTTCAACACTTTTAACAACTGCAAGTACGCTTGGGATGAGCAGAAAATGGCATGGATACATTTTGACCAAAAAGATCGGCAGTGGGAGCAGAACATCGTTGGCTACCGAAATATCAAATGTACATTGCGGACAGGAATCAAGGAATCCTCCTTCCAACCACCGGCGGATGAGTACTCCTCTAGATATAATGAGTCCTATGATCCTTCTGACGAGGATGCCCCTCCTACTGCCTCCATGGACGCCTTCCAGACAGAGACATAGGACGAGTTCGAGAATTTCTATTTGATGCAAGATGCTTATGGTGTTCAGTTGGCAGAGCTTGTCGAGTTCTCCACTGATATGCGGATGAATTGTCACACGAAAGGGCATCCATCGATCGACAAGAGGTGATGCTGGCCGGACTATACAGCAGATTCTATCAGGACACTAGCATTGTCGGTGGTGCGGACATGGGTCCCCAGTGAAGGAGTATTCTTTTCCCTCTCCTTTTTATTATTTACTTTTTTCTTGCTTTCCTTTTATTTTAAAAGGGATTTCTTCCTTTTAGTTTGTTTTTACGACTTTTTGTTTTTATTTTATTTTCTCTTCTATTTATTTCTTCCTGGGGATTGCTTCCCCTTGTTGCTTGCATGTTTTGTACACTTGAGATGGCTTCTCATGCATGCTTTCACGTGTTTTTTGTCCTTTTTCTTTTGTTGGATGTTTGCTTTTGGTCATTGGCCCCATATTGAGGACAATGTGGTTTAAGTGTGGGGGCATTCTATATTTTAGGATATTTTTCTTTTTGTTGGTTTTGTTTTTTCTTCAAACATCCAAAAAGCCAAAAAATTAGATATCTTGGAAAATCGCAAAAATATTTTCTTTCCTTTTTTTATAGAAAATCCAAAAAAGGTCTTGGTTTTCTAGTTAGTTTTTTTCGCATTTTTATCTGTTCTCTTTCTAGTTAGTTATTAATAAAATTTCAAAAACATTTTTCTTGTTATAAATCTTTCACTTTCCCTTATCTAAAAATACAAAAGGATTTTCTCATTTTTACTTTTCCTTTTAGTCCTTACATGTTTTTAAAATTTAAAAAAAAAATCCAAAAAGACACAAAAACCGGTAGGGATTTCAATTCCAGGACCCTTAGGAACTTAAAAGGGCATTTGACTTGATTGAATTGAAAACCACACTTCCTTCATATTCTTATGAAATCAACAGTTTTTATGCACTTGCAAGTGTCGGTTAGTATTAGAATGCCTTGGAATCTTAGGGGATTAGCAATCGTGATTGCTTTTCAAGTTTTTGCATTTACACTTATTTCTCCTTGCTTTGAAGAAAAAAGGCCTAATCTAGGTTGGTCCCAGATATGATGGCCTTAGACTTTTAGTGAACAGTTTGTGCCTTTCTTGCCTACCCTTTTAACATCAATCCTTAGTGCCCTCTTTGTGCCTTCATACCAAGGGATTTGATCCCTTGCGTTCTTTGCTTTTTAAACCCACACTATATAAAACCCTCAACTCATTGAGCGAATGGTCTTTAAAATTTTAGCCGTTTTAAGTGAGAAAAATTGATAAGTGTGGGGGTATTTGAGTGAAGAAGAGGAATTGTTTATAAAAAGGGATATTTTAGGTATTTCTTTGAGCAAGGTGTCATTCGAAAATGCAAAAAGATCAATCAAAAGTTGTAAAGATTCTATGAAAAAGAAAATACTCTCTATGAGTAAGAAAAAAATGTGTGAATTTCCTCAATCATTGTGAAAAGAAAAGAAAAGAAAAATGAGAAAGAAAAACAAATTTATGAAAAAAGAAGAGGAGCAAAAGAAAAGAGAAAAAAAGAGAGCGGTTACTTGAGAATTTCTAAATCTTTGTCTCTTTAGTTCTTGAGCTTCATTCTCTTATGTACAAACTTCCTTAGTGTACATGATTGATGGGTTTTAGAAAAGAGGGTTGTGCTTAGTATAAACGAGATAAAATATTCGGGGGTAAATGGGAATGAGCAAAAGCAGCTAGAGAAGTTTTTGATAAACTTTTATTATTTCCATTTTGATTGCATTAGCTCTACTTTCTCTTTCCTTTGCTTTTTCTTTTCCTTCGTTTGACAGCATTTATGTCCCAAGCCTAACATTACAAGCTTGAAAGTCCTACCTAATTCGGGAATGGCTTAGGATAGAACCTACAGCAGAGAAGTATTGAAGTACAAGTTGTTCTGTGCATTAACAACTAAAGTAGATCATTGTGTTAATCACTTGATATTCCTTGTCTTCTTTGAAGGGCGATACAAGCAAATCACACATACACACATCGTTGATTCGTGAGTCTATAAGGTAAGATGTTGGTAGGATGCTTGATCCTTGTGATTCGTAGTTCGAGAGTTCTTTATGTGGTTTAGTGATAATATTTCTTATAAAAGTGACATCTTAGTCATTTTTATCCTTGTTTATTTTGGTTGTTGATTTTCTTAGAGCCTTTAGTTGTATGTTTTTCCTTTCATTATGTCATCTTTGTTAAGCCTAATTGTTGCATGATTCTCCATTTTTTTAGATGCTTAGTTTTTCTGTTGCTTGACGACAAGCAATAGATAAGTATGGGTGAATTTGATATGTGCTTAAGTGTTTGTATTTTTATATGTTAAATATGCTGTTTTCCAGTGTTTTTAATATATAAAACATATAATTTACTTCATTTCCCTATCCTTTTGACTTGGTGCTTCCCGAAGAAGAGTTTGAAGAATACAAGGGAAAACTGGAGAAAAATGGCCGAAAACGGAACGAAAAAGGAGAAGACAAAAGTTGCCAAAAGTGAAGACAATTGTCTATAGCCGATGGTAGACTACCCTACCACCGACGGTAGGTTAATGTCATAAATAAGAGGATTGGACAGAAGCCTACCATTGACGGTAGGTCTTGAAGATTTTTTACAATTGTTAGCGAGAGACCTACAGTAGATGGTAGGTCCCAACTGCAACAACTTAATACATTTTCCTAACTTTAAATGTAATTTTCACCCCTCTTTTACAGAATCCTCAGTGTTAGGGCTTAGAGAGAGGATTGGAGGCAAAAATACTGATAAAATTTCCTACTCAATTCTTCTCTAATTTTCATAGTAGTTACTTAAGTTCTTACAATTAAATATTAGATTAGGGTTGAAGATTGGAGATTAAAGGCTTTCAAAGAAAGCATCTCCGCAATTCTTCGGATGAAATCAAGAGACGAGCTCAAGGTAGAACGTAGTCATGGAACCTCCATCGAATCATAAGCTTTGTTTTCTCTTGTTTTATTCTATGAATCCTAGTATTAGATTTGATTTTAGCATTATGAATAGTAGCTTATTTCTTATGTTTGAATGAGGGATGAACCCTAATTTTGGATGATGAGTATACCTTTATTTGGTTATGATTTATGAAATTGATGTTTATTTTATGGGGATTGTTGTTCTTTCATGCTTAATTGCTCGTGTGATTTTCACCAGATCATATTTTTTGTAAGGTCTATGGAAATTGAGAAAGGAATACTAACCTAAGGCATCTAATTGAACTTTAGAAGTTGGTAATCACGTAGAGATATAGGTTACGCTTTTAGGTCATTAATCAGTTAACCTTATTGCACTCATAATTGGTCAGAGAAATAAGAGATTCTCCTCTGAGGATTAGTGGGTAGAACGATTTTCACTTAGAGATAGGGATTACCCAAGATTAGCGTGAGACCGAACCAATCTTTTTCTTTAACATTTGTTTCATATTCTTTTACCAATCAAAGTAGCAGAAAGATTTAGGGGGATTCTGTCATTCAAACCTTTATAAACATTCTTGTTAATCGAATCATTATATCGTTTTTATAGTTTAAAAATTTTTGCTTTTGTTTCTTTTGTTATCAAAAACCTCTTCAAATTATTTTAGTGATTAGACCTTAGGAATACGGTTAATATTTTAGATTCCCTGTCCCTTAAGTTCGATAACCTAGGAGTTTTTCCTTACTGCTTTGATAGTGCACTTTCCTGTTAGGCTATTTCAGAGTAGTCCCTTTTAAAACAACACAAAACAACCCTGAAACAACAATGACGACCCTAGTGACCCGTGATGTAAGAGTTAGTTGGTAATTTGAAATCTCTCCAACACCAAATGGGAAATATTTATTGAAATGTGGGAGCCCTTTCCACAAGATAGATAGACAAGAATCCATGTTGGCTCAAAGAAGAGGATTCCATGATAACCTCACTCCAAGAAGGATGATGAGGGATGATGAATTCTCTACCCATGCCACTTATGGGGATAGAAATGAAATCTCTCAAAACTTCCAAGAGAGCTTTCAATATTTTGGGAATCAAAGTGGTGAGAGGTTTGGAGCTAGAGGTGGTGGAAGAAATGGAAGGGGAAATGGGAGGGGCTTTGATAGGGAATTTGTGAGGACACAAAAGAGCAAGAAAGGTTCATGGGGGAATTGAGAGAGAGTGGCAAAGAACTCCTTTTGATCAAGAAAGATATGAGAGGGAGTTGGAAAGAAATGATGAGGGATAGTATGAAGAGAGGGAATTTGGAAAAATCAAAATCCCATCATTCCCAGGCAAGAGTGATCCTGAAGGCTATCTTGAATGAAAAAAAAAAAAAGTGGAGCTAATGTTTGATTATCATCACTACTCTGAGCTTATTAAGATGAGGTTGGTGGTAGTTGAATCCACCGATTACATGGTTATATTGTGGGATCAATTGGTGTCAAATAGGAGAAGAAATATGGAGAAACTGGCTGAGACTTGGGAAGAGTTGAAGTTTGATGAGTAAGTGGTTCATTCCTCCATGCTACTATAGGGCTTTGTACACTAAGCTCCAAAATCTCAAGCGAGGGAACAAGAGTGTGGAAGAATATTACAAGGAGAATAGAGGTATCTATGATAAAGGCAAATGTTGTTGAAGATAGAGAAGCTACCATGGCTAGATTATTTAGTAGGTTGAATAGAGATATAGCTCAGACCTTGGAGCTTCAAGCTTTTGTAGAGTTAGATGAAATGGTTCGTAAGGCCATGAAGATAGAAAGGCAATGGAAGAGCAATGTATCTTGCAAGACTATTCACTTCTTCCAACCCTACTACTGTGAATTTCAAGCTTATAACCTTCAAGAGGGATGACACTCCTAAGGTGGCTTTCGAGGAAAGATCCAAGGGTAAAGAGGAAGACAAAGAGATGGCCAATGTGGAAGTGGCTCCAAGTAAGGATATGGTCACTACTCCAATAATTGTCCTACCAAGAAGACCATGATAATTAGAGGTAATGGCGCAGTTGTCTCCGAGGATGAAGATTGCGGGGAACAAGAAGATGAGGAGTTCAATGAGGAGTCACCTTATAAAGGGGAAGCATTAGTCGTCATGAGAGCTCTTAGATCTCAAGCTTTCAAAAAGTGGCTCTAGTAAACAAAGAGAGAACATCTTCCATACAAGGTGAAACATACACAACAAGGTTTGTACTATCATCATCGATATTGGAAGTTGTACAAACGTGGTAACTACCTACTTAGTGGAAAAATTGAACTTACGAACAATCAAATACCCTAGTCCAATCGATTGCAGTGGCTGAATGATAGTGGGGAGATGAGGGTTACAAAACAAGTATTGGTGTCTTTTACCATTGGGAAGTACAAGGATGAGGTTCTATGTGATGTGGTACATATGCAAGCCGGTTATCTATTGTTTGGAAAGGATTGGAAATTTAATAGGAAGGCCATCCATGACGGTTTCAAGAACACTTATGCCTTCTAAAATGATTTAGGATCTTCAATGAACTTAAATCTTCATATCCATGAACTAAGGACCTTACCTTCAATAAGACTTGATCTTCTTCAACAATACCTACCAAGAATTCAACCCAAACTAAGAGTAAACTGCATATGAAGAGGATCTTTCACTCAATTGCTAATCAAATAAATGGATTGGATACTCCCTACCCAATCAGATCAATGGAAGAAGACCTAATCTCTAGAACAAATCACAATGATGTGAGTATCACAGAATTAGGAATTGTGATCAAATTTTAAACCCTTGGATCAACCCCATTCCAAGTGTTCAAGTAAAATCAATCTAAGGAATGATCGAACCATAGATGAAGTTTAGGAGAAAGCCATAAAGCCTAAGAACCCTAAGAATAAACTCACCAATTTCATATAATCGTCAAATTAGTCTTATAATTGGGTTATAATGAGGTCTTTATAGAGTTTAGGCTAAACCCTAATCTAAACATGGTCTTAAGTCAACCTAAGACCCATAGGGACTTAATGAAAAGATGTAAATTGAATTAAAATAGTAATTCCCACCTTAAACAACGCATTAACTTAAAACAGCACCCTACCGCATGCGGTAGGTCCTCAGCCCACCAAAGATGAATTTAACCAGAAGCCTACCGTGGACGGTAGGTATAGGCCCTACCACATGTGGTAGGTCATGTTCTTCACTCTTCTTGGTTTCTTCCTCTTCTAACTTGTTCCTTTGCTGCTCCATGTTTAGGCAATGAACCATGAGCAACTTAGGGGGATTTCCATGATCTTTCAAGCCTTCTTTCTTGAACTTCATACCTTCCTTCATAGTTTCTTCACTTGATATCTTCAATCCATGAGCAACTCCATCATCACTCTCCTTAATTCTTCTTTTTCTTACTCTTGTAATTGGCCCTTGAAGCTCTTCATCTCCTGATTATCCCGGTTCATATTATCTGCCCCTCCTTTGAAAAAACACCCCCTTGAATCTTCACCTACATCAAACAACGATAAATCAGAAACATTTAAGGTAGCACTAACATTATATTCTCCCGGAAGATCAATTCTATATACATTATCACTAATACGTTCAAGAACTTGAAATGGACCATCGCCTCGAGTATCCAACTTAACTTTCCTTTGAGAAGGAAAGTTTTATTTGCTAAGATATACCCAAACTCTATCTTTTCCTCGAGCATCATGGACCTTGGAGTGAATAGTTTTCACAAACTCCGTCTTTTTCTTCCCATCCAAGCTCAAAGCATGATCTATAGGTAAAAGCACCAATCAAAAGAAGTTAGAGGTTTGAAACCATAGATAATATCAAAAGGAGATTAAGAAGTAGTAGAATGACGAGCTTTGTTGTAATCAAACTCAATATGAGATAAACAAGCTTCCCGTTGGCAAATTCTTCTTAAGGATGACTTTAAGAAGTTGGCCAATGGTTCTCTTTACCACCTCCATTTGTCCATCAGTTTGTGGATGGCGAGCTGTAGAATATAATATGTTAGTTCCGAGTTATCTCCACAAAACACTCCAAAAATGACTAAGAAACATAGTGTCACGATCCGAAACAATAGTCCTAGGTATACCATGGAATTGCACCACCCAAGTAAAGAACAAATCTGCAACATGACTAGCATTATTGGCTTTCTTACAAGGTATAAATGAGCTATTTTAGAAAACCTATATACCACGACAAATATAGAATCCATGCTTTTAGGGGACCTAGGTAATCCAAGAATAAAGCCCATAGAAATATCTATCCAAGGTTCTCTAGGCACATTCAAAGGAGTATAAAGTCCATGCGGCAAATATGTAGATTTAGCCATGTATATTCTAAGAAATTATCAATAAACCTCTCTACATCTCTTTTCATGCGAGGAAAAAAGAAATGCTCATGCAAAATGTCATAAGTTTTAGAAATACAAAAATGACTCATCAAACCACCACAATGAGCTTCCTTAACTAGAAACAATCTAGTGGAACAAGAAGGAATGCACAATGTACCCTCATGGTAAAGAAAACCATCATGTATTAGGCACTTTTCATTAGGCACAACCAAACAACCATCAAAGATGCCCTTGAAGTTATTATCACTAGTATATAACTCCTTAAGTATTTTAAAACCAAGTATTTTGAGTTTGTAAAGTAGAGATTAGAGTATACTTTCTTAACAAAGCATCAGCTATAATGTTTACTTTACCTTTCTTCTAACGAACGACATATGGAAATGCCTCTATGAATTCTATCCATCTTGCATGTCTCTTGTTGAGCTCTGCTGTCCTTTGAGAAAATTCAATGGCTCATGATCGGTATGGACTACAACTCTTTAGGCCACAATTAGTATTGACAATGCTTCAATGTTCTCACCAATGCATAGACCTCCTTGTCATAAGTAGCATAATTCAACGCCGCTCCGGTCAACTTCTCGCTAAAGTAAGCCAAAGGCCTCTTGTCTTGCATCAATACTCTACAAATACCAAGCCTCTAGGCGTCACATTCTATTTCAAACATTTTCTCAAAGTTTGGTAGTACTAGTAGAGGAGCACTACTCAACCTTCCTTTCAAAAATTTAAAAGACTTTTCTTGTTTTTCCCCCATTTGAATCTGGTCATCTTCTTGATTACATCCGTCAAGGGACTAGCAATGGTGCTAAAGTCCTTGATGAATCTCTTATAAAAGCTTGTTAGCCATGGAAACTTCTCACTTCGAGTGCACTTTTGGGAGTAAGCCAATCCTTGATTACGTTTACCTTGTCTTCATCCACTTGAAGACCTTTAGAATTCACCTTGTAACCTAGAAAAGTAACATTTTCCAAACAAAACTCATATTTTCCAAGGTTAGCATATGACTTCTCACTTCCCAAAACTAACAAAACTTGTTTAAGATGATGCAAATGATCTTCATAACTTTTTCTATAAATCAAGATGTCATCAAAGTAAACCACAACAAATTTTCCAATGAAATCCCTTAAAACATGATGCATAGTCTCATACAGCTAGGCACCTTCCACTTGATCTTATCTAAAGTTTTATCCCCTTGTTGTCCACCGTAATAGCCACCAAAGTGTTCCTGTTCCCTAATAAGATATCACCGTCTTAAACTCCAATATAATCTTCATGCCAAGCTTCATTCCTTTGGAATTCCTCATATGGTCTTTGATATATCCTTCCGCCCAATCCTCCATGTCTATCACTTCTAAGAGTGGTGTGTCTACTACCATCATAGAAGTGATGATTGCTATGAACCGGTGTTTCAAGATTGTTGGAATTCGTAGGCAAAATAAAACTACAAAAATTCGCCAACAGGATCCACATATCCTCGAAAAACTGATTGGATAGAAAACTACCTCAATGTTTCTGTCGTTAGGTGTAGAGGCGCTGCTGTTTACGCTTCGCCCTCTACTGGTATCCATGCGATGAACTCTTCTGCAAACGATCGGAATGCTAGCCCTTCGATGTTCTGAAAACTGTTCAGAACGAATCCTGACCATTTGGTAATACGTGGAATTTTGGAGAGAGAGAGAGAGAGAGAGAGAGAGAGAAAGAGAGAGAGAGAGAGAGAGAGAGAGAGAGAGAGAGAGAGAGAGAGAGAGAGAGAAAGAGAGAGGCTAGATACGAACCCTTCGATGTTCTGAAAACTGTTCAGAACGAATCCTGACTATTTGGTAATTCGTGAAATTTTGGAGAGAGAGGCTAGATACCATTATCGCCGTTCTAGGGTTAAAGCCTTTTGTTTTTAATCAGATGAAGACGACTACGGGGAAAAGGGGGAAAAAGGTTGGCATAACCTCTTATAACTATCAACATCAGAACTCTAATTGTCATCTAATGACAATTTTAATCTCGTCCGTCTATTCCTATAACCATCCAACGGTTGGATGAATAATATTAAGCAATTAGTTTCATTTATCTGATAAATACAATTAGTTACTTATTAACTTACCCAAAAAATACAATATTGAATCTGATTCCCCTTTTGTATACGTTCAATGAATCTGGACACGATCTAGATTCATTGGACATGAATATCGTGCTCACAAGATTGTCTATGCGTGAGACCTTGTAGGTTCACTTAACATTGGCAGTGAATGAAAAATATCCTAGACATTTATTCACAAAACACAAGTGGCCTCTAGCAAGACATTATGCTTACCCAAGTTAACTAAAAGCAATGATAGCCTAGCATCAGCTTTAATATTTAGTCATTTTGTCACACTATATCCTAATTAAGTATAAGGCATGGACCGAGTCATCCTTATAAAACGTAATTAACCATTTACTTTATCACCAGGCAGACTCTTCTAACAAATAATATTAATAACACCTTATTAATACTTATTTGAGCATGACTATGTGTATTTTCCAATCTTTCTTATTAAGGGACCCATGGATATCTCTCTCTAATAAGAGAGGGACAAATCCCTTTCACTATCTCCAATATTCAAGCCATAACAAGAAAAAACGCCCAACCAATAGTCATAATAATCATCTGATTAAAAGTAATGTTTGACTACGTCAAAACATATTTTCTCCCCATGCAAGAAGCATTAGAAACATTATGTCAAAGGACATAAAATATAAAACTGAGTAGAAATACTTATAAATTAAACTCATGTAATATTTCTTCTTCACTTTGGGTCATGTCCAATACAATATTCTCAATATGTATTTATGAATTGATTTTATATCTCATATTCATGATTAGAAAAACTTGATCATCAATCAACTTCATACTAGTTTAATAATACAAGATGTAATAAAATTAGGGACAAACAAGAATAGTATTTTATTAGCAATAAGAGTTTTACTATCAAGTCACATACTTGATGACCAAGAGCATAAAATACAATTTAAAATACATGCCTCATAAATCATAAATGTAAGTAACAAAGATGACCATGAGGATTGTAGTTGCGTATCCCCTTTAAGTAAGAGGTGTGACATGATCTACATTGTGACTTCTTCCCCTTTGCTCCATAGATTATTAGTCACTTCTCTTCATAAATCATTCATGTCTTTTCTCATTTGTTGAAGCTCTTGCATGATGACCTCTATTTGATCCAAAATAGAGTGAGGACTAGTTCCTTCATGGTGAAGAGTTGGTAATTGAGCATCTGTAGACAAGATGAACTGCAAATTAACAACAAAATAACAAAAAGAAGGACTTCACAATCACTCCCTAAGTGTATACAATCTTTTGATGATCACTCAATTCTCTCGTGTTTGGCTCTCTTATGGCTTTTAGTGAAATAGACTCACCCTCTTGCCTTTTTCCAATCTCTCACCTCACAAGAGTTCTTTGAACCTTTAAACTTCCTCCACCACAACCACCAAAGGTAATCAACCAAAGATAAATTTTAATTAAACACTTAGTTGAGGTATTAAAAAAAGTTCAAAAAGAAATTTCAACAAACACTTAGTGTGCAAAAGTTTTCAAAAATTATCCAAGAGAAATAGAGCAAACAATATCAATTGATCGCCACAAAAAATGGAAAAACACTGAAAGGAAAATTAGAATCCCTAAAACAATGAATCAAAAAGAAGTTAAGCTAAACAAAGAAGAAAGAGTAGTAGAACAAAATTTCTAGACAACAGAGGTCACTAATACCCTATGACAAAAATCACGATAACTCAAAAATTATAATTCCAAATTGAGTCAAATTAATCTAGAAAGAAGAACATACTGGGAGGATGAATTTAAGCACACATTTTTGTCCAATTTTAACTAGTATAATACAAGATATAATCAGATTAATCCACACTTTTCAAACAACTACAGTTTCTGGACACTTTCAAACTTTTGATCGAATTGATCTATCAAATTAAGTCCAAATGCAGTGAAACCAATTGCTATCGATCATTAGCTCATAGTAGATGAAATATGTATCAATTGTTTTTAAAAAAAATCAATATAACTTCGCATCAAGCCAATCTTCTGGCATCAATTTTTCTATCCGAGATTTTGCATGATCTTCATGTATTTTCCATGGACCATCATGTACTTTTAATTTTTTAACAAATTTTTCAACAAGTAAACATAAAATTGAGCTTACATTGAAGGTAGGTTCTAATACCAGTTGATATGATTTAGGATCTTAAATAAAATCAAATCTTCATATCCATCCCCCAAGGACCTTACCTTTAATAGGACTTGATCTCCTTCAATAACATCCACTCATTATTCAACCCAAACTAAGAGTTAAAATTCATATGAAGAGGATCTTTCCTTAATTTATAATCAAACAAAGGGTTGGATACCCCCTACCCAATTAGATCAATTGAAGAAGACCTAATCTCTAGAACAAATTACAAGGATGTGATTAGAATAGAATTAGGAAATGTGAACACTTGGATCATCCCAATCCAAATCTTCAAGTAACATCAATCCAAGGAATGATCAAACCTTAGATGAAGTTTAGGAGAAAGTCTCAAAGCCTAAGAACCCTAAGAATAAACTCACTAATTTCTTATAATCAGCAAATTAGTCTATAATTGGGCTATAATGAGGTATTTATAGAGTTTAGGCTAAACCCTAATCTAAACATGGCTTAGGTCAACCCAAGACCCATTAGGGACTTAATTAAAAGCTGTAAACTAAATTAAAATAGCAATTCCCACCTTAAACAACTGCATTGACTTTCAATACCCTACCATCGACGGTAGGTCCTCATCCCACCAAAGATGAATTTAACCAGAAGCCTACTGCGGACGATAGGTACTGGGCCTACTGCCTACGGTAGGTCTTGTTCTTCACTCTCCTTTGTTTCTTCCTCTTCCAACTTGTTTCTTTGCATGCTCCATGTTTACGAAATGAACCATGAGCAATTTAGGAGGATTTCCATGATCTTCCAAGCTTTCCTTCTTGAACTTTAGACCTTTCTTCATAATTTCTTCAATTGATATCATCAATCCATGAGCAACTCTATCATCATTCTTCTTAATTCGTCTTGCTCTTGCTCTTGTAATTGGCCCTTGAAGATCTTCATCTCCTTGATCATCCCCGTCCATATCACCTTTGGGAAGGATGGAATCAAGATTTCACTTAAACCTCTTACTCTATTTCAAATATATCAAGATCAAGTGAAAATGAGAGAGAAAGATTTACAGGAGAAAAAAAAAAAGAGTATAAAAGAGGGAAAGAGAGTTGAGGAAAAGGAAAAGAGTGGAAAGATATAAGAGAGTGAGGAAAACAAAAGGAGATCAAAGAAGAAAGGAGTAGTAATAAGCGAGGGAAAAAGAGAACCTAAAATGAGTTTCTTTGCAAAAGAGACTGAGATATGCGAGGCTATAAATGCTAAGGAAACCGGTTCTACTTTTTATGTGTAAAGGAGCTTATTTGTCCACTATGATGTTTGTTCTTCTTTGTCTCAAGTTATTGTAGAAGTTATCAAGAAGTTTGAAGATATGTTTCCCCAGGAGGTCTCCGAAGGATTTCCACTATTGAGGGGTATTAAGCATCAAATCGACTTTGTGCTCAGATTCGTGTTACAAATTGGCCCACTTAGACCTGATGAGACCAAAGAACTTCAAAGACAGTGGAAGAGCTACTTGCAAAGGGTCACACCCAAGAAAGTATTAACCCTGCGGTACCGGTACTTCCAGTCCCTAAAAATGATGGTAGTTGTGTATGTGCATAGATTATAGAGAAATTAATAACATAACTATTAAATATCGCCACCCCATTCCTAGGCTAGATATTTACTTGATGAATTGCATGGCTCTAAGTTGTTTTCTAAAATTGATTTGAGATCGGGTTATCATCAAATTTGAATAAAAGATGGTGATGAGTGGAAAACCGCTTTCAAAAGCAAATTCGGTCTTTATGAGTGGTTAGCTATGCCGTTTGGACTCACTAATGCACCTAGCACTTTATTAGTTATGAGATTAATGAATTATATCTTGCATGATTTTATTGGTAAAATGAGAACCATTTGCATCATATTAAATGAGTGTGTTATGTGCTTAAGAGAGAAAAATTATATACTAATCTAGGTAATCTGAATTTTGTTTGGAAAAGATAACCTTTCTCGGCTATGTTATTAGTTCAAAGGGCTTGCAAATTGATATTGACAAAGTGGAGGCAATAGAAGAGTGGCCGACCCCTAAGAGTGCCACTGAAGCATGTAGTTTCCATGGGTTGGCAAGCTTTTGCCAGAGGTTCGTCGAGGACTATAGCTCCATTGTTAGTCCTTTCACCGATGTCATCAAAAAGACCAACGGATTTGCATGGGTTGAAGCACAAGAGTTTGCATTTAAGGCTTTGAAAAGAGAAGTTATGCAATGCTCTACTTCTTTCATTGTGTAATTTTGAGAAGATATTTGAAATCAAGTGTAATGCCTTGGGGTTAGGAATTTGAGGTGTGTTGATGCAAGACAATAGGCCCATAGCATACTTTAACGAGAAGTTTTTAGGAGCTACATTGAACTATCTCACCTATAACAAGGAGTTTTTTTCTTTGGTCAAGACAATGAAGCATCGGCAACATTACTTATAGCTAAAAGAGTTTGTCATTCATACTGGTCCAGAATCCTTGAAGTACTTGAAGGGGCAACAAAAACTTACTGACAGGCATGCCCGATGGATGGAATTCATAGAGACATTTTTGTATGTCATTCATTACAAGAAGGGTAAAGAGAATATTATGGTGGATGCTCTTTCTAAAAAGTATACTCTCTTCACTTCCTTACATTCTCACTTTCTTGGCTTTGAAATGTGGAAAGTTTTATTTGTTAGTGATAATGATTTTGGTAGTGTGTTTGAATCTTGCTTGATTACTCCTTGTTATAGATTCTATGTGAAAGATGAGTTTCTACTCAGAGAGACTTTGCATTCCTTGTGGTCCTATTAGATGCTTATTGGTTAAAGAAGCTCATGCAGGTGGTCTTATGGGTCATTTCGGTGTAGCTAAAACTTTAGATATCTTACATGAGCATTTCTTTTGCCCTAGAATGAAAAAAGATGTTGAAAAGTTTATGGCTGGTTGTTTAGATTGTAGACATGTGAAAATTTCATCTTTGTCTCATGATTTGTACACACCCTTACTGGTGGCCCATGCTCCTTGGGAAGATATTTCAATGGATTTCAGTTTAGGACTTCCTAGGACTTCGTTCGGGTAGCACTCTATCTTTGTTGTAGTGGACCAATTTTCTAAGATGTATCATTTTATTGCTTATAGTAAAATGGATGATGCATTTCATATTGCTAGTTTGTTCTTTAAAGAGGTTATGAGATTGCATGGCATTCCTAGGACTAAAATGTCAGATCTCGATACTAAGTTTGTTAGTTATTTTTGGAAAGTGTTGTGGAAGAAATTTGTCACCACTTGTTTTATTCTACGTCTTGTCATCCATAAACAAATGGCTAATCCGACATTATTAATAGTACTATAGGTCAACTTGTTAGAGCTATTCTTAAGAAACACTTGAGTAAGTGGGAAGAGTGTTTGTCATTCATTAAATTTGCATATAACCTTGCTTGTCATTCTACTACTACTTTATCTCCTTTTGAAGTTATTTATGGATTTAATCCCTTAACTCCGTTGGATTTGATCTCATTGCCTATTGATATTAATTAAGTTTAGATGGTAAGAAAAAGGCCAATTTTGTTAAGTCCATTCATGATGCTAAGGTCCATGAGCATATAGAGAAGACAAATAACTTGGTGGCTTCTAAAAGGAACAAGGGACGCAAAAAGGTGACTTTTGAACCATGGGATTGGGTGTGGGTTCATTTGAGGAAGGAACTTTTCCTCACCTTCGAACAGGCAAGCTTGAAGCGACAAGAGATGGTCCATTTCAAGTTCTTGAAAAGATCAACGACAACGCCCACAAAATTGATCTTCCCAATGAGTATAAAGTTAGTCTCTGACTTATCTTTGTTTGATGCAGATGCAAATTCGAGGACAACTCCTTTCAAAGGAGGGGTGGATGATATAACCCGAGATTCTCAAGAGACGGTGGACTTGATGAGAGGATCAATTATAAGGGCAATGGCAAAGAAGATAGAAGAGGAGAATAAGGGAATGGTGGCCATGTTCGAGAACAGCTTCTATGAACTCACTTGGTATGAGTTGGAAAGGGAAAAGGAAGATCAAAAGGCACTAAAAGACTCTTACTAACTATGTTGCAAGAGGAGGAACTAAATAGTGCAAGAAGAGCAAGTTTGGATAGGCTTGAAGACACAGAACTCACATTGTGACAAGAAAAAGGGGTGCCAACCTTGGCAGGGTATGGACCTACTCTGCACGGGCCAATTTTTGTCCATAAATCCAACAAAGCAGCTAAGGGATGCCGGCCCCAAATGGGTTCTGCTCCACACATAACAACAATGCAAGGCCAGCCGATCTTCAGCCAAGGAACTTGTCGGCCCCGGCCAGTCGCGGATGAAGAAGTTCAAATTAGTGGATTTTGCTAATTTTTGACTTCCTAGTTTGGTTGTTTAGCATTTGACCTATAATTAAATGGCATATAATTCCCATTTACTCCTTTTAAGTATGATTAGTAGATGGAGCAAGGAGATAATCTCCAAGTAAACTATATATACTCTTTATGTTAAACCTTCCTCCGTCGTTGAATGATATATGATGAAAATTTTCAGCTAAGAGAGTTCTTCCTAGGGTTAACTTGTAGTTTCTTCTTCCTTGTAAACTAGGTTGATTTGGAATATAGATTTAGCAGGAAATTCTTGAATCAAATTCAAGAGCTTCTTACTCTTTCCTTTATTCCTAATTCTCTAGAGGTGATAGTTCCTTTAACTATTGTTGCTAGAGGTGGGTCTTCTTTTAATGAGAAATAGGAGGGAAATTCATAGTTCTTGTTGATTTCTCTTCAAAGGAAAGATTAGAGCCCTTCTTTTGGAGATTTATTGTTATTCACTAAGGTTGCCATAAAGGTTTCTTTTTAAATCCTCAAGAACAAGAGAAAAGATCTTTGGGAAAGAGGAACTCCAAATTCAATAAGAATGGGATAATATCATGAAAGCTCCCCAAAGGCTCTTCCCATATGTTCTCCAATAAAAGTTTTCTTTGAATCTTCAAGCGTTTTTCATTTGAATAAGTGAAGAGAGCTTCAACGGCTCTGCGATCAGAGATTAAGCTTTCAAGCCGTCCATTCACAATTAAAGTTTGTCGACTTGTCATCAAGCTTTCAAGGTGTCGAGTTCACAGTAAAAATTCATGTAATTCAAGGTCGAGCTTTCAAGCCCTTGAGTTCACAATCAAAGTGATCAGATATCAAGCTTCCAAGCCCTTAAATCAACATTTTATTAAAAAGAAGAATCGGAAAATTCTCCTACAAATCAATAACTTCTCCAAAGATTTTGTAACCACTTTAAATATTAATCAAATCTCTTTTTTTTTTTTTGTCTTTTAATTTGCAGACTTGAGATTTTGTTGCGCACAACTATCTTTATACATATCCAAGATTACAAATGTTTTAACAATTAAGAGCTTACTTTTATACTAGCTTGATCATGTTCATGAACTAAATAAAAATAAATGTCTATTCTAAAACTATTAATACGTGTTCATTTGTACTAGTAACAGCAAGGGAGTATCTATCCAAGAATCTCTTGATTTGATGCTGGTAAATATTTCAACTTTCCATAAGCATTGTTATCTGCCTATTAGGTCGTATGATCAATACATACGTCTATAGCAAGGAGGAACATTGGTGATCATCTTGATAGATTGGAATGAAATCATCCATTTGGACGTAAGGTTTCTCTCTTAGAAACTAACAAACCAGATGAGAAGCATCGCAACAAATTGAAAAAATACAAAACCATTAATTTGTAAAAGAAATCATTTCGTGAATGATCATATATTTTTTTTAGAATTTATTAAGGATTTCCTTTGAATATGTAAAAGAGTGAGCATAATGTTTTGAAGTCTTTTTTTTTTTTTTTGTGTAAAAAAAGATAGGTCTCGTTTCATTTTTTTTTTTTTTTTTTTGGCTCAGTTCCTTCCATGCTTTCTGATGTATTCATGATCTTTAGGTACCCTGAACAAAAAATTGGATTTCATTGAATGAGAAATCAGAATTTACCAAAAAAAGAAAAATGACATTTCCTGAACTTTTAATCTGATTGATTTTTAAAATAGAAATCATACGTGTTTTCTTATTGATCTTTGTTTAATTGTTAAATTTTGTAGAAATGTGTAATCTGATTTCAAAGTTTTTATTATGTAAAGGCCATTGGAAGAGAAACTCTAAGATGGAAGTTGGGGAAGTGCAATTAGTCCAAAGCACTGAGTGAATATCATATTTCTAAAATTGCTAACTATTGAATCAAGAAAATAGAAAAATATAAATTTATGTGTTTGTCTAACGCGTGTTTGTAAGCATATGCTAATATAGATTAATTTTTTAAATTAACATATAACTTTCCTTAATCTTCAATAATTTTTATTAAGTGTTTAGATTTTACAATATTTAACTATCACATATATTATACACAATATATCACAGGATTATAATTCATATGACATTGAATGATTTTTGGTGATATATACACAATATACTTCATAAAAAAAAGTTGCAGTGATTCTCATTATTCTAGTGAGCAAAAAACTTCCACTATCTCTAAAGTTCAAATTTTCAATAATAGCGCCATATGACTCACCACTTAATGCTATAATACGTGGAGGTTTTCTCCTTTTTTCATCTTATGCAAAAAAGAAAGAAAAAAGACATCATTTACAAACATTAAGCTATAAAAAGTAAGATAGAGAGATAAATCATTTATAAACTTATCGGCAAAACTTATTACTAATAATCAATTTTAAGCAAAAAGAAAATCTTAAAGTCTTTGATATATATATATATATATATTGGTAGGGGTTGGAGAGAGGGGTTTTAATCTTAACTTAAAAAGGTTAATTCCATTTTTCCCTTTGAGGCTTATCTAAACTATAATATCCTTATATATTTGTTTGAATTTTCAGAATTACAGAGCTTAAATACATATATTATTATTATCTTCCTAAATTAATTCATAAAAAAGAAGCAAAAACGAATAAAGAAAATTAACTAAGTTAAAAACCAAATAGAGTTTAATAATAAAGAGATAAAATATTAGACATTTATATTGTGATCATACAAATTTCGAATTACTAAAGAAATATATTGAGATTAAATGCATCATATAACACATCTAACAATTAGTATAAATTATTCAATTCTAAATCCATAATATACCTGCAAAACTTAAGTACAAATAAAAGTATCAATCGACATAAAGAATGATTCTATAAGAATAACTATCCAAAATAAATTGAATTAGATCAACAAAGACCCCAAGTTATGAATTCATATAAAATAATTCAACAAATCTTTCAAAATAACTTTCTAAAGAAAAATTTAGATCAAGGTAAAAGAGAAAGAAAGAATCAAATTTTTGACGTACACATGACTTCATCTTCCCTTTCTGATTTGTTGCCGATGAAGAGCAGGAAAAGAGAGACTTTCTGTCCCCAACGACGAGCAGCCGAGGAGTCCCCTTGGGTCCTTCTTATAGTGGTCAATCAAGATTCTCAAGAACTTTTCTTTTTACTTAAACACTAGACCTCCTTTTCTTTTTCTTTTAAAGCTTCTTTGCGACTGAAGTGAATTTTGGAGATGACTCCTAGAGTTAATAGGCTTCTGTTTTTCCTTCTATAATTTTATTTCGACCGAAGCCACCCACTAACACCAAAGATATCAACTCCTCATACTCTTGTCCTTTTCTTTTCTCTGCAAAGTCAAAAGCCTAGTGGGCTTTAGTTTTTTAATCTTCTCTTGCAATCGAAGAAGCCCGCAAGCTCTCTCTTGATGTTTTCCTCTTTTTTCTTTTCTCTTTAAGACCTGCAAAGGAAGCCTGTTGAATGGAAGTTTGTATTTAACGAAGCTGTCCGTGCTATTTGGTTTTGACGTAATTAATGTCGTTCGGTGATCCAGTGGAGGGAACGCTCCATCGAATTCTAGATAGAGTTGGGGAATGGAAGATTGTTTAAGACAATAGTTTGCTTAGCTAATTACATAGTGATAGACTAGGTGAAACCATTATAGACATTTTGTAACTTGTTTTTTCTCCTTCCAAAATAATATACAGATCCCTCCTTTACTCCCAAAAAAACAGAAAAAAAAATCTGTAAAGGCAATAATTCAAATATAATAATTATAATAAATAAACAAATAGTATTCTCAAAGACTAGTAATAAAACTTAAAGTATTTATTTTTACCAAAAATCAACACTATCAATTTTGTATAAATTACAAATACATCTTTATCATTTATATTTTCATAACTTTATTAATCGTTACAACTAATTTCAATCAAAAAAAATTATTAGAAAATAATGCTTCTACTGTAAAAAGTTTTAAAATCTTCCTAAAATATCATTTTGTAAGTTTACTTCGTGTTTAGTATCATATATTAAGACAATAATATGTTTCATTATGAAAATTAGTGTAATAAAAAAATTAGCAAGGGTATTGTGGTCTTAATATATGATAGTAAATAAGAATTGAACATGCGAAATTATAAGAATTAGGAAAGTTTTAAACTTTTTTCTACCAAATCATTATTTTTTTATCATTTTTTTTATTGAAATTAGTAATAGGGATTAACTAGTTATGAATATACAAACGATAAGGATGTATTTATAATATATATAATAGAGGAATGAAATAGAAGTTTGGACAAATCTCATGGGGAAAAATGTAATTAACCCTAACTTAATTATAGGAGTGTGAAAGGAGAAGTAACATGAATTCTTATGTCTTTCCTTTAATAACGCTTAGGATCCCCAGTCACATTTTCTAGACCATCTTCTGGCTTATTCCTAATTTGGTATATTTTATTAATAAAACCTACCAATAAAATATCCTCAATGCTTTAATAGTAAGCTTTTTCATTTTATTCTTTTACATCTTTTCTTTAATATTCTTTTACGGGAATAAAGAATTTTTTAAAATTCTTACTCTAAAAAATATATATTTAAGTAGGAACTATCTTTTCATTGGTTTTTTTGTAGGGAGGTGTAGAGATTGGTTCAAACTCCTTAGATAAGATCTCCTTTAAGAACTTATTGTTTTCATAATGTATAGTCGGCTTTTTTATTGGTTCTTTTCTTACAAAAATTGATTAAACGTATAATATTTTATTTCATATAGAATATTTTAATTCGGTATCACATTCGCTAAAAAAAATTAAACTTTCATTTTAATAAAACTTTAAACATTCATAAAATATTTATCCCAAGACAATAGCTATGGCGTGGGGATGGGGGATAGAGAGAGAAGAATGACGAGTGGTCGATGATGGTGGAAGGAGAAAAGAAGAAAGAGAAAGGACTATAGTCAACTATGGCGATGAGAAAAAGAAGAACAAAAAAAAGAAGAAAACATGAGGAGCAATCGATAATTTTGGAAGGACAAATGAGCAAGCAGATGACAGAGTTGCCATACTGGTGGCAAGGGTAGAGATAATCAAGAGAGAGAGAGAGAGAAAGGGCAAAAGGACGGGTGGTGAATGGATATTGGAGGAGAAAATAAAAAAGAGAAGAGGAACATGCGATCGGAGGTCATTGGAGGAGAAAATAAGAGAGAGAGAGAGAGAGAGAGAGAGAGAGAGAGAGAGAGAGAGGAGAGAAGAATTGCAGTGGGTCATGATTATGAGAGAGAGAGAGAGAGAGAACAAGAAGAAAGAGAGAGAAGGATTCTAGTCGACAATGGCGATGAGAATGGGGAATGAGAGAGAGAGAGAGAGAGAGAGAGAGGGAGGATGTAGTTAATGACGTACGGTGATAGGAGAACAAGAAGAGAGAGAGAGAGAGAGAGAGAGAGAGAGAGAGATAAAAAAAGTAGATAGGTTTAGTTCGTAGAAAAAAGACAAAAACACAAAGAAATTGAAGTTTGAGTATAGAAAGATCTTTTTAACTATTGAATGTGTGTGCCATTCGACACGATTTAATAGGTGCTAAATCGACAAATTGGGTAACTGAGTGTATGAACGTGCATCATGTGTGTATGTGTGTGTATATGTGTGCATATATATTTATATATACATTGTAAATTACCTGATTAAAAATAGCTTTGTATACTAATTATTTTGTGGGGTGTTTTCTATGAGGCCTAGTTTTTGTGTGGGGCGTTTTAGAAGATTGGAAATATATAAGGTTTGTTAGAATCTTATAAAATTAAAGGACTAAGGGTCAAATATAAAATTAATAAAAGGACTTGAAGTTAAATATAAAGGAATTATATATCCGTTTACAATAAGAACAATCGTTTAATTTTTTTCAAAAGAATCTATGATCAGAGAATAGCAAATGACGAGAAGAACAGCAACCTAGACCTCGAGTATTTGATCGAAGGTAAGGTTAGATCTCTTTTTGTCTTTGTAGAATCAATAGTAAGCTTTAGTTTATGCATTTTTGAGGTTCGAGTTAAAGATTCTGAATTGAGGTTTTTAATTAGGATTCCTTAGTTTGACATAATTCATTGATTCGGAGAGATCTTTTGATATTTTAGGAATCTAATTTGTCATATTTCATGAAGATTTAATCAATTTTTGATCAAGGATTCAAGGTAAAGATTGTGTACCTTCTTGTTATTTTGAAGTAAAATCTGTGTGTAATGGTTAAGAACTATAATTGAATGCGTAAATAAATTATATGTTTTTTTTTATTGGCAAATTTTGGAACGAGCATCTATCTAGGAAAGATATATTATTTTTTCAAAAATAAAGAAGTTTTTGGTTGAAAAGAGTTACGAATGCACTAATGCTAAACCACTAATGGGAAACTATTCTTTTTCAATAATAGTATTCAATTTCGTCCAAGTATTAGTTTTACAATTTTTATTTTAATACTCATAACTGGAGAATTTTGTTGGTTTATGAAGCTTTGGCAGTGTAAAATTTTAGTATGCATGGGTGGTATATGTTTTGCTAAAGATGTTTCACATATATTCTGTATTATATATATTGTACACAAATAATGATTTAATTAGTTTTTATGAAAACAAAAAGTGAGTTGACCTTTTTGGGGTTATCTTAAAATTTGTTTATAATCTCAGATAAAGTTTTTGTTTGAGCTCATGAGTATTGAGGGTCTCTGGTACGAATATGTTCCCAACATTCTGTCTGGCCCTTGTCTGGTAGGTACAATAGTTAGGAGCTTATGAGTATACCAGTATCACTTAATTATTCCATGAGTGTTGATTTGAATGAATTGTATGCAATTATCTCGTTTCCTATGTTGTAACTTTTTTTTTACTGGGTAAGAAGATTATATCAATATAGACCGAGGCCATCACAATCAAAACAATCCTCAAACTTTTTCTCTAACCTACTGAAAGAGAAAAGTTGAAAAATTGAGACAACCATTATAAAACTAGTTATATTAAGTAACAAAACCAAAACCAAAACCATACTAAGGTAGTAGACAAAACATACTTAAACTAGTAATAAAAATAAACACATAATAATCTTCATCGTAGAGTCTTCCTTGCAATTTTCGGACCACATCGGCAAGAAAGGCTCAGAAGTATCATCTCCCTTTAAAGTCGACAATTTACAAAGCCATGGGTGTATCAACAACTTCGAAGACTACCTCGGAGAGATGTAGAAATCTGAGGAGGGCCTCAGATTAAATTCGGGTTGAAAACTACTCCAAGAAATGGAGCTAAAACATGATCTGAAAATTGGAGAGAGATCTTGGGTTGCATCTTGAATCTTGAAGAAAACCTCATTGAAGAAAGTTTATTTGATCTGTAGAAAAAAAATTAAAATAAAACATTATAAAGAAAGAGGGAAGAAAAATCGGCCAAGATCTGAACTCTAGCTGAAGCCGTTGTTTAGATCTGGGCGAAAAAAGTTGCACTACAGAAGGGGGAGTTACAGGTCATGGGAGGAAGAAGAAGTTGTTGTGAGAGAGAGAGAGAGAGAGAGAGAGAGAGATCATGTTTTAACTTGTATTTATTATAGTAATTTACCTATGTAACTTTTAAGTATTTTGCAAGTATTTATGAGACTATTTTTTTTATTTTCTACAAGATAATGACATGTATATTAGAAAGGGATTTATATTAACATATTTAAATAAAGTTTTTATAGCAAATTTGAGTATTTGAATGTAATTTTTTTGAGTGGATAGGAATCAATATATTGATTAAAAAAATCAGAAAGTAATAGTACAAAAGGGCTACTTATAGCCAAGTCAAAAGGCAGTTACACCTAAAGAGTGAATTTACAACCTGCTCAAAATCCTATTATCTCAAGCTATATGCCATTCTCTCACTCTACCAATAATGCTATCCTCAAATATCCTCTTATTTCTCCAAAACCATATAGAATTTACAGCCTCTCTAAATATAAATCTCCATTCCTCATCACATGCCAAATGTTCAACCTAATGTTGCAAGTTCATATCAACCCATTGATCTACCAAAGTAAGAGCAAAAATGGAGTGCCACTATGTAGGTGAAACCAAGTGATGCCAAATTTCCTTAGCCCACCAACAGTCTCGAATTGCACGTAAATTCAAATCCATACCTGTGCCACATAGAGAGCAGATCGGACTCTCTTCCAGTGTTCTATTATATAACAAGGCTTGTTGTATGGAGTTTATCTAACGGTTTTTTTTTCTGGGCCGGGCCTATTTTTAAAAAAGCCAGACTTAACTGGGCCATTTTCTTTTCCGATTTAGGCCATAACGCACAATGACTGTGCGTTATCTGTAATGATAACGCACAACCATTGTGCGTTATCAGTTAATTAAGCTAATCAACCAACGTGGCTGACAACTCACAATCAGTGTGCGTTATGACTGGGCATAACGCATACTTATTGTGCGTTATCAGCCACGTAATTATTTTTTAATTTTTTTTAATTTTTTTAATTTTTTTAATTTTTTAAAATTTTTTTATTTTTTTTCAATTTTTTTAAATGTTTTTTTAATATTTTTTTTTGTTTATAATTGTGTTATTTAATTTATTTTATTTTTTTGAATGAACATTTTTTTTTTGTAATAAGAATTTCTTTTGGGAAAACTTATAATTGTATAAGTTTTTTTTAGTAATTTGTTTAATGAATTGTTTTTTTTAATAAAAATTTGTTTTGAAAAAACTTATAATTGTATAATTTTTTTAAAAAGACTATATTTATTATATTAACTTATTTTGTGCTATTTATATCATTTCCTTGAAAAATATATTACATTTTGACCATTTCATTGCAAGTTATTTGAAGAAGTACTACTAAAGAAACTGTAAATATTTAGAGCAATGATGTAGTAATTAGAAGAAATTGAAAGATAAATTTCATTACTATAAACATGTTTTATTAAAACTATTTAAAGAAAATGTCAAACTTATACATTGCTCGGTCCGGGGTTATTACAATTTTTCCTATTATGTCCCGGCATGCGACATCTACCACATCTTGGGGGAGAATCCGGATTTCTATAATCTATTTCTCCCTGAAATCGCTTTCCTTGTTTCCTACCCCGTTCCTTTTTCATTTTTGGAGGATAAAATGTCAAATTAAAATGGACATCCCTCCAAAAGTTCTCACTCAAGACCGGATGAAAAGTCGCTTGGTAAGTTTTTATGTATGTCTGTCGCGAATATATCTTCGGAACATAAGCATCTGTTCTTGACCCATTTTCTCTACACACTGCAAGAACATGAGAACAAGGCAATGTATATGTTTGCCATTTTCCACAACTGCAAAATTTATTATTTAGCCGCAATGTATAGACGTTGCTGCCCGTACCAAAAACTCAGAATTGGAGATTTGACCGTGTATATTCCCTCTCGCGGATTGTAAGTTGTAACTTTGTGTTCTCTTGATTTCAGTTCAATCCGTAAGAACTTGTCAAAAATTCGAGTTGGAAAGGGATGCACACAATTTTTTGCCTCTTCACGATGTTGGTGAAAGTACTTAACTAGTTTGTTGAATATTAGTTCAACCAGGGCTTTTAGAGGTAGAACTCTAGCTTTCTTCAACACATTGTTAAGTGCCTCGAAAATGTTGGTTGTCATGATACCGTGTCTGTGACCGCCATCATGCAATAGTGTCATTTCTCTGCGTCCAACTTCATCAAGTAAATGTAAGCATCCACATTTCTTTCTTGAATCTCTTTCATTAGACGGTCAAATTTCCATTGTTTCGTTTCTGTTCTGGCCCACCACATCAAGCTTTTTAGGGTTGTATTTTTAAAGGTCTTGTTGAAATTTACTCGAATGTGGCGTAACCAAAACCGGTGAACTGCAAATGGTGGTTGCCACAAAGGCTGACTTTGAATAACTGAGAAAATACCTTTGTGGCGATCAGAAATGAGGCATACGTGGCGATCTTTGACTACGTATTTTCGCAAGTTTTTAAGAAACCAATTCCAACTCTCGGAAGATTCCTTATCAAATATTGCAAAAGCAAGTGGGAACAAGTGATTATTTGCATCCCACGTACTTGCAATTAACAGCACGCCCTTGTATGGTCCCCTTAAGTGTGTTCCATCCACAGAAATCACCGGCCGGCAATATGAAAATTCGTCTATACACGGCAAGAAACACCAGAAAACAAATTTGAAAACATAATTAGGGGGACTGCTTGTTCTGTGATGCAAAAATTCGTATACAGTCCCCGGGTTTATATCCTGTACAACTTGTAAGTGTTTAGGTAAAATATTGAAGGTTGTATCCCAGCTAACAAAAACCCTCTCGATGGCAAATTTTCTAGCATACCATGCCCGCTTGTAAGTACAGCCAGTTTGATACAATACCTGCACTTCTTGAATGATGTTCGAAACAGGTATCTTAGGATCGTTGGCAACTAGGTGTGATATGGACATTGATATAAATTTTGAAGACAAGTTTCTATGTTTGTTTTGTTCTACATGTACAAGGCATGTGTGTTCTTTAACGAATCTGGTTATTTCCCACCGATTGTGCGTGGCTTTCTTTTTTATACGGATGTACCATGCACAGTAATTATCATCACTGTGATGGTAACATCTTGCGGTCCATGTATCAATCTTACTTTTCAAAACCCGATACTCATGCCCCACACTGACAGAGTACTTACGAACCGCAATCTCATGCCTAACTGTATGTCAGTTATGGAATCGTTCACGTCGAGTAATCAGACAGTACCAGATTCTACAAGGTCATCTATAGGAGAACCCGAGCCAATATCTAGGAATGCTCCAGAATGTTGTTGGAATCCGTAGGCAAAAAACAAAGTAAAATAAAACTATGGAAATCCACCAACAGGATCTGCACATACTAGAAAAAACTGATTGGATAAAAATTACCTCAATGTTTTTGATTGTTCGTTGTGGAGGCGCTGCTTTGTACGCTTCGCCCTCTACTGGTATCCACGTGACGAACTCCTCTGCAAGCGATCGGGATGCTAGCCCCTTCTGTGTTCTGAAAACTGTTCAGAACTGATCCTGACTATCTGGTAATCAGTCGTATTTCGGAGAGAGGAGGCTAGATACTATATCGCCGTTCTAGGGTTTAGGGCTTTGTTTTTCTTTAATCAGATAAAGGACGGCCACCAAGAAAAGGTTAACATAACCTTTTATAGCTATCAATGTCAAAACCCTAACTGTCATCTAATGACAGTTTAATCTCGTCCGTCTATTCCTATAATCATCAAACGGTTGGATGAGTAATATTAAGTAATTAATTTCATTTATTCGATTAAATAAAATCAATTACTTATTAACTTACCAGAAAATACAATATGGAATCTAATTCCCCTTTTATATACGTTCAACGAATCTGGCCACAATCTAGATTCATTGAACGTGGAAGATCGTCTATGCGTGTGACCCTGTAGGTTCACTTAACGTTGGCAGTGAATGAAAAATATCCTAGACATTTATTCACAAAACATAAGCGGCCTCTAGCAAGACATTATGCTTACCCAAGTTAAGTAAATGTAATAATAACCTAGCATCAGATTTAATATTTAGTCATTTTGTCACACGATATCCTAATTAATTACAAGGCATGGACCAAGTCATCCTTATAAAACTTGATTAACCATTTACTTGTTCACCAGACAGACTGTTCCAACAAATAATATTAATAACACCCTATTAATACTTATTTGAGCATGGCCATGCATATTTTCCAGTCTTCCTTATCAAGGGGCTCATGGATATCTCTCTCTAAAAGAGAGGGACAAATCTCTTTCACTATCTCCAGTATTCAAGCCATGACGAGAAAATAAGCCAACCAATAGTCATAATGATCACCTAATTAAAAGTGATGTTTGACTATGTCAAAACATATTTTCTCCCCATGCAAGAAACATTAGAAACATTAGGTCAAAGGACACCAAATATAAAATTGAGAAGAAATACTTATAACTTAAACCCATGCAATATTTCTTCTTCACTTTGGGACATGTCCAATACAATATTCTCAATATGTATTTATGAATTGATTTTATATCTCATATTCATGATCAGTAAAACTTGACCATCAATCAACTTCACACTAGTTTACAAGATGTAATAAACTAGGGACAAATAAGAATAGTATTTTATTAGCTATAAGGGTTTTACTATCAAGTCACATACTTGATGACCAAGAGCATAAAATATAATTCAAAAAATACATGCTTCATAAATCATAAATGTGAGTCAATTGGTCTTAGGGCATATACTAACAAATGTGTGTAGTCATACCTAACGTTGCTGCACCATTAGCTGCTCTCCCATTGTTGCACTGTGTTTTTGGTGACCGAGTTGACAGGGTTTATAGGATTGATTGGAGTTTGGAACTCTCCTTCTTCCGGTTCATTGTCATCATCCGATTCAGATCGACTAGAAATGGCTTCATCTCCGTCTGACCCGTCAACCTCATCGTCATCATTGTTTACGGCACTGTACAACATAGACGGTTCATCAGAAACCATCTGTGTTACGACCGTAATATGTTCGGGCAAAGTTGTTGTGTTCATGTCGTGAGAAATTGGAATATTTTGTTGTTCGATAGGCTCGAATTCAACAAGAATATGAATTCCTTCCTTCGATATGTCGGCCGGAATAGTCCATAAATACCGCATTTCTTCGTCATTATGCATGCTATATAAATTAAAGTAGAACATACGATGAGCCTCATAGTACGTAGGCACTCTCATCGTCATTCAAACATTCCAGAGATTGGGATCCATATCTCGGTGCCATAATATTTTTTTTACCAGGTCCGAATGTGAAATAATTCGGTTCATTGGCAATGTCCAACTTTTTCGAATTGTTCCAGTAAAATAGGGACCGTATGCATCCCTTGCAATTTCAGAATCCCAAAATAGTTGTACTCTAACAGAGTTGATTGATTCCATTTCAAAATACAGTAAAATTTTAGTGAGTGACGGGGGATTAATAAGAAGATAATAGGAATTTGGGGAATTGAAAAGATAGTGAGTGGTTTGTTGGGTTCTCCTGAATACGTAAAGAACCATAAAACTTTGCTGGGTTTATAGACTTTCAATTGCATATGAATTAGTGTATATGAATTATTGCATACTGAAATATGTGGTGATTTTCCTGCATACTGAAAAAGTCTGATGGAGTGAAATTATTGCTGAGAAAGCTGCCTGAAAATATTGTACGTCCACAAGGGTCCACAAGGATAAGGCACAATGGTTGTGCGTTATCCAGGTAATAACGCATGATGGTTGTGCGTTATCTCCTGGATAACGCACAACCATTGTGCGTTTTCCAGTGAAATTTTTTTTTTTTAATTTTGTTTTTTCAATCTTACATTTTTTCCCTGTTCGTTTCCTGACTTGTTAGCCAATTTTTTTTTTTTTTTTTCAGATTTCTACCCTATAACAAAATAAGAATATAATAAAGATACATAAACCTAATAATTCAACACGATAAACAGTAAAATGAATACTTTAAATGCAGTTTTAAATTACATATAATTGTCAATGAAAAATTGAAAATTATATCTGTACAGCTAAGGCCAGTCAGATGGCGTGAATCGCACGGTTTTCTTCCCAACACGATGCTTGCGGCCGAGAGCATCCTGCCCCTCCTTTTCGTCAGAAGAAGATGCCTGCGATATAGGCTGTTGTGGCGTCCATGAACCGGCTGTGCCCGGAGGAGGTAGTGCCCTAAACCCTGCAAACCCGTAGGCTGAAGGATGCGGAGATTGGAATACTGCAAATCCTAAACGGGGCGCTGGAGGCATCTGCGATGTCCCGGATCCACTAGGGAGAGATTGGGGATCTGGGGTCAAACCTAAACTATAAGACGACATATCTAGGTGCGGGCTGTCAAATGGGTCAACATACTGTTGACCGCTACCAGATCCCTCACCCCTCTCAACCACTGCTGGGCCGGGGTCGACATGTTCCTGCCTTTGTGAAGCAGGAGGTACAGGAGGGCGTCCAGCACCTGCTTCCTGGCCAGGATGTCTCCGAACACCCCTTTTAACTCCACGAGCCCCTCGGTCTGGAACGTGCTCTAAAGGACGGTGACGCGAGGGCTGAACAGGGAACGTCGCCGGGATATCATGTTGTGAAGGAGTGCATCCCAAAGTACCCCCGATGGAGACCATGCACCGCTGGATGATCGTTTGCACTTTCTTCATGACCGCGGCAATCTGTGAAGGAGAAGAAGTTGGCTACCGAATCGCCACTGAGGCCATATCATCCACTTCCTGCAACATGGAAGTCTAAAAAAAAAAAAAAAGAATTTAACAAATGAAATAAATAAATAAATTAGAATTCAACATAAATAACTAAAACGCATAAGAATTTACCATCATCCGTCTGTCCACGCTGGCAGACTGATAACCATGCGCAAGGGTATCACAGTTAGCTGGGTTGCCGATGTAAACCCGTGTGATACACATGTTCCATCTGATGTACTCATCACTGGGGTACGACAATGCCTCAACAGCAACAGCAGGACCATCTCTAACACGAACTCGCCACTGGTTCCAGGCATTGACATGGATAGCATGCTGTGTAACCCAGGATGTATTGTGATTCCCTCTTAACTGGATCCGGTGCAGGTCCAGACGTGTATCGACTGCATCTGGAACCATCTGAGCCCATGTGAACTGTCGCATCACACGTCCGGGATAGTGGTACTCCACTATCTTGTAACATATGAGCGGCACCTCTGCCCGCCACAAGTCAGATGGAACCAGAGGGCGGTCATAATATGGGAGCCACATAAACTGAGTACTTCTCCAAGTGTATGAAATATTTCTCCCTTTCTTGATTTCCACTAAAGGATTCCCATACTTAGCCCACGAAAGTCTCGCCCAAAGCTGTTTCAACTGCTGCAACATTCTCCATCCCAATTTCTCCAAAAGAGCCAAATAGTCTGTTGAAGTCACTTCAAAACCCAACCTTCCAGCAGAGGTTGGCTGACACATCTGCTTCCATGGCACAGTATGAAGCTTACGAGTATCCTTATCCTCACCCCAGAAAAATGCCCAACTCATCTTTTCAATTTCCTCTAAGGTTGTCACTTGGATCTTTAACGTCTCCATATTGTATGCCGGTATAGTATTTGAAATAGTTTTAATAAGAAGCCCACCAGCAGCCTTAGACAACATCTTTTGTTTCCATCATGCCAACCGTAGATGTACCTTCAAGGTCACCTCATCATAAGTGCTAGTTAAGTGACCCTTTCATATAACATAGGTGCTTCAAGGTATTTAATCTAAATTTGAAGATAAAGGAATACCTTATTTAGTGCTAATAGATTATGCAACAACTCTACAAAAATTTTTTTGAGACATATAGTTTTGATTTTTCCACATTGAACTTTTGTCCGGAAAAACTACAAAAATGCCTCAAATCTCCTCCATAATTATTGCCTGATGATCAGATGCCTCCCCAAATAAGAAAGATCATCTGCAAAGAAAATATGAGATATTTCAAGGCCACCTTTGGATAACTTTATTGGCTTCCATATCGTTGACAACACTTTCTGTTTAATATAATGCCCTCTATACCTCCATACAAAACACATACAAATTACAAGTGAGAAAGATAAAGAAGAAATGAAGAAAGTGCCTTTTATGGTGACAAAGGATCCCTCGTCCTCAATCTCTGTCCAGTCAAAAGAATCTAATTTCTCACTATTCCATAAGACTGACAAGGATGCTAAAGAGATACAAAATAAATCAACTCAATGAAAATTTTCTTAATGCCAACAATATATAAAACAAGCTTGAGGAAATCCCAATCAATTCGATCATAAGCCTTTTCCAGATCTAGCTTTACCGTCATCCAACCCTTTTGTCCAGTTTTGCTTTTCTCCTATAAGTTTAGACATTAAATATTTTAAGCGGTTAGCAATAATCTTCATAATACACTTAACCACCATATTGCAAAGGAAAATTGGGCGGAAGTGACTCATTCGTTCTAGTGCCTCTTACTTCGGGATCAATGTAATGAGAGTTTCATTCATTCCTTTAGGAAATGTTTTTTTTCTCAAAAGCTAACAGAATAAAAGAACATGCCGTTGGTCCAACATAATTCTAATTTTTCTGAAAAAATAGGGGAGGTAACCTATTTGGTGCAAAAGCTTTGTGAACCTCCATCTAAAATAAAGCACATCTATCTCCCCAGAATGCACTGGCATGTTCAACAAAGATAAATCCATATTAGTGAGAACTAAGAATTTAAAAGTCAATGGATCGTCGACTGTAATTTTACTTGAAGATTTGTTTTGGAAATAAATTACATTATTTTCACTTATTTTGCATACTTAGAGATTTGACAAGTAAATTCTTTATACGCATGACAAAATAAAAGAAAAAGAAAAACAATTTTGAAGGTTTCTCAAATGATGCTCGTTCCCAGGTTTGGTTTACACTTCTTACTGGACTAGTGTAGCTTACTCTCTTATTATTTTGCAAATGGTTTTGAGATTGATTTTTAACAAAGAAGGTTGAAGATGATGAGATGTTTTGAGGGACTTAATGGAGTTAGTAACATTTATTTAGTGTAAGGATTAATGTCCTATGATTTTATATTAGATATTTTAAGAATAATTTTGTACCTCTGGGTTAATGGAAGGCTGAGATCGTCTTGTTATTACTTTAAATATTGTTAGAATGATATGTGTGTACTTTAAGCCCTATTTAATTGATCAGGAATAACCAGGGAAATAATCACTTTTTCAAATTTTAAATTTCAATGTTTGATTTATTATTTATTACTTATGTTTTTAGAAAAGGAATCATATTCCTAGGAGGTGGAAAAATAAATAGAATAATGGAATTATGCATCCTTATCTAGGGATGGTATTGTTAGTCTTTCCCTTAGAATTCTAATAAAATAATAATAAAAATATTTATTAAATGAATAAGAAAGATATTCAAGATTCTTTTCTTCTTTTACATATTTATAATATATCATTTTCTTTATTCTTTTTTTTTTGAAAAATCTCATTTTCTTTATTCTTATTTATTTATTTCTCTCATACTCATGACATTTTTTTCAAATTTTTGCTTCCAAATTAATTTATAAAAGTGGACTCTCTCTCTCTCTCTCTCTCTCTCTCTCTCTCTCTCTCTCTCTCTCTCTCTCTCTCTCTCTCTCTCTCTCTCTCTCTCTCTCTCCAACATACATAAATATAAATGCACTAGGGTCACTTTGTCAAATTGATGTAAATATAAATTCATCACCTGATTTAATTTTATTAAAATAAATATTTAAAAAGAATTCTTGTTATTTTTCTTATTAATATTCTGATAGATCCCAATCAAAATAAAGAAATGTGTACGGATTCACATTCTATGAATTTATATTCCAAGTAATTATATTCCTATCTCAACTTTCCTTTCTCGCCAATCAAACAGGGCCAAGGTTAATAATTAAGTTTCGTTTTTGTTTGGGTATTACTTTTTGTTTTGAGGTTTGGTATCCTTGTTTTCTCAGAGATGTTGCCGTGTTACGTCCTCGGATCTGGCACGTGATATATATATATTAAATGTTTCTCATATATATTTGAATTTATAAATGAGATTACATTTAAGTTTTTTAATAAGTTACTACCATTTATATACATATATATATATATATTAAAAGTTTCTCATATATTTGAGTTCACAAATAAAATTTTACATTAAGTTTTTTTAAATAAGTTAGTACCATTTATTATATTAATTTTGCTATATAACAACTATTTTTAATATATTATTAATTTTATATTATATATTCACAATATAATATATTACATTTTTTTCTTAATATACCATCTATAATTTATAAATATTTAGATATGTTTTAAGTACAAAATCACACTTAATTATGTGTATTTATCTCTGCTTTATTTACTCATGTGCTGATTCCTGTGACATTCTTGCCATTGAAGATTTCTCTTTTCCATTATGTGTTAGGATAGACTCAATACTCATTTATTTATTATTTTTCAATATAGGGAACTGCTTCGAAACTTTTGACACATAAGGTATTGGTTTTTGAACATTTATTTGGATTAAAATGAAATTAATCATGAAAATATTTATCCCTTTCTTTTCGAATTAAAACCCCTTAGTTTTGGCGCCTCTTTTTGCCTCCTCACTCCTTCCTCACTGTTCCGCAACTGGGTAGGTCACCGGAAACCACCACAATCACCGCCCTTCGCCACCATCTCAGCCGCAAGAATTCTCGTACCCATGTCATTTCCTCGGAAAAGAAAAACCTCCCCAAACGGCAACGCCAATGGTTTTGTTCCTTCCTTCGCCCAAACCCCTAATCCCAAACTCCCGAGAATAGCAACCGGAGGTGGAGATCATCACAAGTCTCCTGCTGGACTCGTTTCTCCATCTTCTGAAAACCATATATTCATTTCTGTGCTTGCGGAGGCTGGCTGCACTTTAATTAACCCCGCCGGTCCGCCCTGTCTGCCTTCTGACCTCCACAAGTTCCGCCACCGCCTCCACCGCCGTTTCTCTGATGATTCCACTCTTCGATCTGGTTTTCTCCGTGGCCTTTCCTCGTACATCAGTATTTCACACAATAACTTTCGGCGGTATGCCTCTCTCTCTCTCTCTCTCTCTCTCTCTCTCTCTCTCTCTCTCTCTCTCTCTCTCTCTCTCTCTTTACTGGTATCCCTGTGTGTTTCACTTGCATTCTAATATTTTTACTTTGTAGAAATTTTGAGAATACTTTATGCTGATGGGAAACTGATTTTGCCTCAGACTTTTCTTTGGGTGGGTGGGTTTGGGGTTTAATTGGGAAGTTTGGCTCTTATTATTTGTAATACAAATTTTGCCTATATGCATGATAATCATTCACTCTACATCTCTCTCTCTCTCTCTCTTGACAGACAGTTTGCTAGGATTCAGATGTTTTCATGTTCTTCATTATCAAATTAGAGTTTCCCTCTGTATTTTAGACATTTTCTTTTGTTGTGCATCCTATTTATTGTTACATTTGCTAGGTTTAAATCATAAAAAGGATACTATATAAAAAATATAATAGTTGTTGAAACTTATACTTCAGACTTAAATGTTGAAGCAGAAGTACCGATTTTTTTTGCAGAAAATATGTATTTTTTTTAGTGCAGAAGATCACGAGATGTAGAGAATAAAATAATTTTTAGATTTTCTTTGAGATCTTATTGATTTGAGGGGCATCGTGACTTGATACTAGGCTTTGATGAAAGAAAATTGGAAAAAAGAGATAAAATAAGATAAGAAATCCATTCCCTGTATTTTCTCCTAACAGTTAAAACATGTATCCTTTTATGGTGTTTCCGTTTGTCTCCTTAATCCATGAACTAGTTGCAGTCTAAGGTATTTGTCCCTTAAATCTTTCAGTCGTGAACTTTTTGGCACCATATGGCACATTATCCTTCTAGAGTTTAATTGAATGGTTTCTGCTGAGCTTTGTTACTTCTTCCATTCCAAATTGAAAATGGACAGATGTCCAATCTAAACAGCCACTGCTGGCCTCCTTTGTTTATGAGATTGAGCCCATTAATACAGTTCCCAACACTGACTGCCTTAATTATTATGGGTGTTGTAATAAATCATTAAGGTTAAATACTCTTCTAGATCTTTGTGTCAAGTCAAAGATAGCATTCAGTTTGGGAAGGAGGGTGTATACTTCAAAGCAGATTTGCTGTTCATGTATTACCTTTGGACAATGCTAAATGGCTCAATATTGAGCCAATTATTGGATCAAAACAAGGGTATAAGTGTGATTGAATGTGGAAACATTTCATACCAATAGGACAATTTTACCCTCATTTCAGCCACAAAGCATTTCCCATTACCTTCTCCAGATTATAAGACAATTGTATTTTAATGGACATATTGTTAGTTTTAGTTATTTTTAAAATCTTATAATGTGAATCCTACATGATGTAGAAAGTATTGAGGTGAAGTAGTCTTTGGGAGCTTTGAAGAGTAAAACTATTGAGTTTTGTTCTCAATTTTCTTGAAATCTAGTAATTTTTTGCTGTTAATGTGCAAGGAATTTGAAATAAGTAAACAATACAGATAAAGCAGTAGAAATCAATTGATTAGGTTAGAAATCCATTTCTCTGGTAATGGTTACAATTAAGACTGGTTGAATTTACGAGTTTTTTTGTAGGAGATGTCACTCTTACTTTACCTTTCAAAAATTTTCAATTTGACTCCTGCATGACACAGGAACTTTTGAGGTGAAATAGTACTTGGGAGGAGAGAGGGGTAGATAAATAAATTATATTCTCAATTTCGCTTTTCAATAACCGAAATCTTGTATTTGTTGGCCGTTGAAGTGGAAGGAATTTAAAATGCCTCTATACTCTTCACTCATTGACTGCTTTTTATGTCCCTCTTACAACTGCAGGGTTTTGCTACCTTCACATTGTGAAAGCACGGGCTCTGTGAGAAGTGAGAGCCTGATGCGAGTGCTCTTGTTAGTTGAATCCATTCAATTGGATGTTCAAAACACATTACTTGAGAAACTTCCAGAATTTTTGGACATGGATACCGGAAATGGTTCTTTTGTGTCATTATCCTTGCGTCTTGAAGAGGATGTACCACGGCTGATCCTCAACCAATTTCGGTGGCTTGACTTCGTTGTTGATTCTCTGGCCTTTACTGAGAAACTGTTGCAAGTACTATCAGTTTGCCCTCTACACTTAAAGAAGGATATCATTGGGTCTTTGCCTGAGATTATTGGCGATCAGAACAATAAATTGGTGGTTGATTCACTTCAGCAGATGCTTGAAGAAGATTCTTCCATTATTGTTCCAGTGTTAGATACTTTCTCCAACCTCAACTTGGATGATTTGTTACAGGATCAGGTAATATGCCCTTTTGACCATACATGAAGTTGCAGCTTAATATTCCCGAGATGGGGATATTGCCTTTCTTTGTCTCAATTTCTGATATATCTGTTCTTGACTTTTTTTAAGGTTATATCAATAGCATTATCTTGCATTCGCACGGTTGAGGTGGAGAATATGCCATACCTACTCCGTCACTTGCTGCTTGCTGCTACTCCAGCAAATGCTCGACGAATTATAGCAGAAATTCGGGAACAGCTGAAGTTTGTTGGTTTTTCAAATGTTCGAGTAACACAGGGTAATAAACTTAAAGGGAAATTAAATGTAGAAAATGTAGAGGCATCAATTCTTAATGCCCTGAAGTCAAGTCTTCGATTTAAAAATGTAAATTCTACATTTCACTTGCACCAGATGCTCTTGATATTTTGTGTCTATTGGTCGTTCAATCTACAAAATGAATCTTCTCTCTTCTTGCTGTCAGATACTTTGCCAAGAGATACTAAAAGAACTTAAAAGCCTACAGAAAGTACAGGATCATAAGGTCATTGACATATGGTTGCTCATTCTTATATACATGAACTGCAAATTGTTGCATAAGAGCGTCCTCAAATTGCTGAAGAAGAAAATTCTTGATGGTTGTATTGAAGAAGTTATGTTTGCTCAGAGCATACATGGGAATAAGGATTTGGTACAGGTGTGCTTTTTCTTAATGCTTTCATAACAGAAACTATGGTTTCACTGTAGGACCCAAAAGAAAAAAATAAAACTGTAGGACCCAGTTGCATTCTCTTGACCTATTGTAGAGCTGTTTTTGACTTGCTGTTCCTCTGAATTAAGGATTATCTACCCACTTTTCTAAGCATCTCTGAGTACTTATTGGCATGCAAAGAAAAGCAGGCAACAGAATTTGGTATTCACGTGTATCAGTATCTGTTTGAGGAGTTTGTTGGTACTTACTCAAGACAGGAAGTAAGTTTTCATTACGAATTTCATTAGATAAAGATGTGACAATATATTCCTGGAAAGAAAATTATTAATGATATGTTCTATATGCTGGAATCTTTATCTAAATTGTGTTTGTGTACAGGTTTTAGGAGCATTAGTTACGCATGTTGGCTCTGGCATTAGACATGAAGTGAGTTCTGCTTTGGAAACTATGTCTCTGCTGGCCACTAAATACCCCCGGGAGTTGATTCAGCTCTCTTCTCATATAACTGGTATACATTTTTACATACATAAAGGAAGTGGTTTTTTGAGTCTTCTTTTAATTGTGTACCTTTATTACTCAGGTATCTTGGATTACTTGGAAAGCTTCAGTACTGAGAGCCTGCACAAGGTTAGAAACTTTTACTAGTATTTCTAATTCTGCAAGGAAAATGAAACAGTTTCTTTGGCTTGTCTTTTCAAAAGTAATTCTCCTACTGTAGGTGTATGAAGTGTTTAGTCTTCTCGCGCTTTCAGCTCGTTCTAGTGGAGAGCAATTTGGATCTTCTATTGCAAATGAACTGATGATGATTGTAAGAAAGCAGGTAACCTTAGAATTATCATATTCAATCCACACTGGATCTTTTGTTGGCAATTCTTTTCTTTCTTTTTTCTTTTTCCTGTGGACAAATGACTCTTTTATCTGTCTTTCATTTTTTGTTTTCTCTTTGCATTGTGGGTCTTTCAATGCTTCTGTTCCTATTGACTTTATATAAGATTTCCTGCTTAATTACTCTTTAAACTGTACAGGTGAGTAATCCTGACATTGCCTACAAGAAAATGGGCTTAGTTGGAATGCTGAAGATGGTAGCCTTTCTTGGTGAAGCAAATAGCAGCTCTAGTTCTTCAGCATCTTTGGTAATCTTTGTTTCTGAATTACTTATGCTGAATAGAAGTAGTAGGAAGTTTAATTGTCTAATTACTCAAACCATTTAGACCACCAATTTCCTAATATTTCCCCATATGTGCTTGGTCTAATCCAGAAAATTTCTAAATAATTAGCCCTGGGCATAGAAACACACACATACACACACAAATATGCCTGTCTGTATTTAGAGTTTCCAGAAATGTGATTTTCCCTTTTATAATATAGTTGAGTGAGTATTATATTAGATTAGGAACTTAACTAAGAATCACTCAAGCCTTTAATATGTTACATATCACATCACCCTTTATTTTCCTTCTTTGAAAATATTTCCTGCTGTAAAGTAGTATCTTAATGGTCTGTAATGCCACCCTTTCCTGGGTGCACCTTAAGAATTTGATACAAGGCTTTGGAAAGGACCAGTTGATTGAAACTCTGGGTCAGGCTTCATGAGCTTATTGCATTTGGGTAATTATGTCGAATTATAAATTGGGTTTCTGCTTTACACTTTATGTAGCCAAATTTTCTGAGTGCTTTATGAATGCTCTAGAGGGTGTTTTCAATTCTAGCCCATTAACTATAAAAGTTATATAATACTATAATTTTTTTCTTATGGCTTTGTATTATGGTCAGAACATGCATCTGATGCCTTTTATTAATCTTTGGTCTGCGAGGACTTATTGTTATTTTGTTTTCTAATCAGGAGATTAATATAATTGATTTGTACAAAAGATTAGTTAAGATGCAAAGAATGGGGGATCGTTCTTTCTTCGAAATATCTCAAAATAGATACAAGCTTTATTTATTTTTACATGAATTTCTAAGGTCCTTGTTCTAATGTGATAAATACCCAAGCCTTCTTGCATGTTGGGGTGACCAGTTGCTTCTTCTTTAGCAAGAGTTTTTATTACTCTAAACTCATATGTCATCTAGAGGTAACACTGTCTTCACCACCTAACTTGTTAACCTTGGTAAGTTCATACATAGTCTTTAACCAAAACAGAATTTCATAGCACCTGCCATCTTGTTGCATTTGCCTCCCTTGCATATCAAACAAACAGGCCTATTAGGCTGAACTGCATTCAGAGAACTTTTGAACAAACAATCAGAGAGAAAATTTGATGGTTTTAGTGGAATGGAGTGCCATTTACTCGTTCACTGGTTTTGATTATTTCTGGTGGCTTTTTACTTTATAAATTACCTAAAAAATTGGGTTTATGGAATTTCGGAGAATAATATGGATAATATATCTTTGATCATATAAATATTCTGAACACCCAAAAAATATGCATAATAATTTTCAATTCATCTTGTCCAATAATATAGCCTGTGATATTTGGAAGTTTTCTTGGCTCTTATTTAATGACTATGCTTGTTAGAAGTCAAACCATGAAGAAGCTCTTGAACTCTTGAGAACATCCTTTGATTCATGTAAGCATCTACCTCTACCATTGATCTTGTTTCATGATGAATTGGCTGCTGTAATGCAAAGTAGAATGCTTCATCCAGCGATAATAGAATGGTGAGTTACATGACAAGAACAAATATTAGTTTGAAAGCTAATGAATGTATACATACATAACAATTTAATTTATTTAACTTTGAAGGATAGGGAAACATGTAGGAGAATTTGAATCAAAGTTTTTAGCTGATCTTGATGGTGGGGAGCTTCCTGTTAAAGATTCATATTTTGGTTTGGAAGGTAAGTTTTGCAAAAGATTTAGATACTCATACTCATTGATTTGTAAAGATGGATATTAGTTAACCTGTAGGCTGCAATAAAGGTTTTCTTCTTCTTCTTATTATTTTCTTTTGTAGGAGAATTGTGGATGAACCTTGATGGGAGTATCTCTCCTATATGCCTGAATATTTTGCCGCTTGTTTCCTTTTCATCTCGGTAACTTTTTACTAAATGTATTCATGATGGTGGAACTTTAAATATCAAGATATGCATTTTGGGGGTTGTGGAAGAAATTGTATCTACTTATTCAAGATTTTCGATCAAATGTGGAAAGAAGTACATAAACAGAAAATTCCAGCAAACTCTTTTATGTTTTTTACCTCTACAACGATCTTCCTTAATATGAATATCTTGGGGGCACGTACATTGCTGTGAGTTACTCGTGCATCATCATAATCCTGTTGTAATTTTGATTGTCTGCAGGTCTGCTTCACCATTACAAATTCTTCCTGCTCACTTTCTGTTACTTTCTCGTGTAAGGATGTGCGTTTTGTGGTAGTGCTTTTAATGAATGTGCAAAATCTATTATGCTATTGCTGATTTTCTCTCAGATTGAAAGATTAACAAATCAAGGTTCTCTTGGAGGAATTGATGCACTTCTGGGTTGCCCTTTACACCTTCCTTCTTCTAAGGTGAGAGCAGAGTGGAACTGAAGTATGTTTGGTTAGTTCTTCCAACATTACCCCCACCCGTAGTTCCCTTTCTCTCTCTCTCTCTCATACTAAATACATCTATTAAACTTCCCGCTCAAAAGATATAGAGAGAAGAGGAGTGGTTGGGAAGAGGAGAAAATAAATTACGTAGTTAAGGGTATAATAGGAAAATTTTCTGTTATTTTCGTCACCTTTACTCTGTGTACAAAGGGCTAAAAGGCCCTATCTTTTGAAACTGTCCTCCAGCTTTTCATACTTTTGGTGAACTGGACTGAGGGAGTAAATATCAATATCAAATTGATTAGTTTGAGGCTAAAATATCATATTGCATTGGTTAACAAATGTGATCGTAATGGTCAATTCCCTGCTCCCCCTCCTCATAGTAGAAATGTTAGAAGGGAAAGGGCTTCAACAGTGGAGTTGGAGCAGATGAGATAATTAGATATCAAGGTAAAATCGAAACAGAGATTACTTGCTTTTGTCATTCTCTGAATGAGGAAAGAGGAGGCCATAATTAAGGATGGGGGATATTTGAGTCCTATTGTTTGTCAGCAGTCTCTGTCAGAGAGACCTTCTTAGACTGATGAAGTGGGGAATACTGCTAATAGGTGCTACAAGATAAATCTTCCAGATCTAATGGCTTTACTATGGCTTTCTATTAAGGCTTTTGGGAGATACTTAAAGAGGACCTGTTGAATGTATTTCAGAAATTTGTTGGTAATGGAGTGTTGTGGAAGAGTCTGAGTTCTACTTTCATTGTCCTTCTGATAAGGACGGATGAAGTTTAAAGCTTTTAGGCCAATTAGATTGGTTACAAGTTTGTGTAAAGTTTCACTGATCTGTTTCCTATAGAATTAGAGAAGTTTTCTCAAATACTATCTCTTAATAACAGGACATGTTTGTCAAATATATGATATTTTATTCTGGCTTTTGTTGCTAGGTCCCTACGTTTATGATACAGGGAAAAGATTTTACCTTACCTAAAATCCTCCTTTCCATTTGGTTCTGCTTCGTTTTCAATCGAGACTAGTGCCTTGTGTCTTAGCCTCTGTCTTCCGCGGAGAGACTCGGGCTTGTGAGTGAGTGCAAGAGCTAGCTGCCTGAATAGCAGCTTTCAAAAAATAGCACTTGTAGGCAAAAGCGTCAGCGGGGATCCGATCAGCCGCTTTTTGATGGCGACTCCTTAGCACTGGCTTTGAGCCATGCCTCTCGATAGAAGGTTTCCCACCCTTCCAAATAGGTGGTTGATAATATTAGGAGAGGTCAGGACGGAATCTGGGGCTTTCCTTTATCGTTATTAGTTAGTACAGGAAGCGTTTGCTTTTATTGGAGGGTGTTGATTAGATGCTGTCTTTCATCAACAAGTATGTCTGTTACTGTGAATAGTGACAAAAGGCCTGGTTTATTGTTTCGATAGGGATTAGATAGGGTGATCCTTTTGTCTTCTTTCTGTATATATCTGTGAATGTTGTAAGTCAATCATTATGCATGCCCAAGATCAGGAGACTAGCCATAGGTTTAAGGTAGTGTCTGAAGAGCTTGAAGTTCAATGTTTGCAATTTATCATATTACAACTTTCTCTCAAGTGCTTGTCCTACTAAAAGAAGATGCTTTACAACTATCCAGGTCTTCCTTTGGAGTTAATACTTGGTTTGCATTTTTTTGAGATTCTGAAAGGTTCATAATGATCTGTTTTCCTTTGGATGCCCATTACTTCCATTAGTTCTTGTGCCTCTATATATTAAATGTTGTTGTTCAGGATGTGGGAACTATAATAGAGATTAGGTAGTAAGTAGAGAGGTGGCTTGTAAGCCCAAGTCTTGAGGAAGTTTATCCTTGGTAATTAGGTGCAAAACCATCTCTGTTTTGCCTGCTTGGGATCATATTCCTGATGGCATCATGTTACGAACAGCAAGTTTTGGTTGTAACAAAATGGATAGTGTGCTAGAATTCATGTTATATTACAGAAGAAAGTCCATTGAAGTTCATTTCTTAGGTGTTTCATTTACTTTCTGTCTTGGTTTGTACAGTGTAAGAGATTGGTCGTGTTAGGTATTGCAAAAATCATTGGGTTGGAGAAGGATATTTTTCAGTTGACTTCCCAAATTGTTTCAACTTCCTTACCATCATGATGCTTTGATGTATTCCCTCATCCCGTAGTGAATTAGTCATGACTCTATTTTCTTGGATTCACATTTATCTCAACATCTAATCGGTACAGAGTTGGATGAATATATTTTGAGTTGCATATTTTAACTTCCTACCATATTTGAGTAGATTCTAGATCATGGTCGGCTGATAAATGTGGATTTTTCTCTCTAAATAATTTTTCATTTAAGCTGAGTGATGATTGGCCTCCACTTCCTTTTCATGAAGTGTTGGGAAGGCTAGGTTTCTTTTAAAATCAAAACTTTCAGAGGGACAATGTTCCTCATTGGTGTGAGTACCAATGATTTTGGTTCTAAGTGAAAAGGCCTTGTACAGAAATTAGGTTATATATTTATTCAGGTGCAAATTCAAAAAACTAGTGGTTATACTTTTCACAAGGAAATTTTGGGACGGTTTGGTCTTTTTCTTTCACTCTAGGTGAGTGTGTGTTGTTTTTAAAGGTATAACATTTACAAAAAGGTTAGAAGGTTACACTGATGTAGATTTTATGTAATATTATGGGAATTCATCTTCCTCTTTCTTCTTTTCATATAATAGAATTCTCCTTTTACCCAAAAAGCTTAAACATCTACTTTTACGTTTGAAATAAAAAATTAGTTTCTTACTCTGAATTCTAAAAATACTAATACTTTTTTTGTTTGGCAAGCGGATAAATCTCTATTCTCTTCTCTACTATTCTAAAAGTCTCTCATGAGGTCATGGATGATTTACCCATTTTGGTTTCTTATTTTTTTGAGTTTGCTAATATGCCCTTTAGTTAATTAATGGAAGATTTATACATGGAGTTGAGGGTCTTTTGTAATTAGATAGCTATTTAAGAGTTACATAGAAAATAAAAATAAAAATTGGGAGTTTAATGCATGGAGGAGTTGGAGGGTCTTTGGTAATTAGAGAGTTATTTAAGAGTTATGTAGAAGATAATACAAATAAAAATTCCATGAAGTTTGTAAATAAAAGAAATAATGAACTTTGAAGAGTTAAAAATATTTTGTGTGCAACATAAATTAAAAAATATTAAACATGTTAAAATTCAAAACAATATATAACAATAAAAAATAAGAATAACTAATAACTAATTAAGTTAACTAATGTTATAGGGGGATAAGTATTATATGGAGAACAGAGATTAGCTTGAAAGAATTATTTTTAAAGGCATTTAAATAGAGAAGTAAAGAATTATTATATTTAGGAGTTCATTACATAGTCGATAATAAAAATTACATAAAGAAAATAATAAGTTGTAAGAATTATTTGTAAAATACATTGACCACATATAAGAAAGAGAACATTTTATTTGGGAGTGACATAGAGAAATAGTTCATTTGAAATAAGTTTTTTTTAAAGTACATTTTAACATATTGAAGAAAAAAATTTTATTTCACAAACTGTGTATGACTCATGAGACAACTCCAAATATTAAATAGACAAATGAGTTAGTAGAAATAGAGTTCCAAATATTTAAGAGATAAATGGGTGAGTAGTGATTAATAGTTTTTAGTTAGAGATGTTAGTTATTTATAGTCATGAACTATTTTGCATTTCTCTTTATAGTCATGAACTTTGGTTTTATCTTTTTCTAGCCATAAACTATTTTTTTTCCTCTTTATGTCACAAACTTTGATTTTATCTTTTTCTAGCCATGAACTATTTTAGTTTTTCTCTTTATAGCCATAAACTATTTTTGACGTCTAAGATATAGTCATGAACTATTTTTAATAAATTGCTATATCTGAGAGGTCAAAGTAGTTCATGGCTATAAAGAGAAAAGCAAAAATAGTTCATAGCTAGAGTAAGATAATGTCAAAGTTTGTGGCTATAAAGAAAAAAGAAAAATATAAAATCAATGTTTATGGCTATAAAGAGAAAACAAAAATAGTTTATGGCTATAAATAGCTAATATATCTTTTTATTTATGTTTTCTCATATATAATTACCATTAAAATAATTTATACTATTAAAGTAACCAATAATCAACCCCATGAACACATCATAATTGACATAATGTATAACTAATGAGACCACTCCAAGTATTAAATACACAAATGAGTTAGCAAAAGGAGAATTCAAAATATTAAAGAGATAAATGAGTTACTAGGAGAAAAATGAAATTCTTGAAAATAAACTAAATATAAATTTGTTGGAAAAGATACCGTTAGAAAGAAATTAGATAATGATTTCAGTTTTACCAAAATTTTATTATGTGCGAATTATGGCAGTCAGTGGGCTGGCTGTTACCCGGATCTGTCGCACCCTGCTTCGTTACGTCGGGTACTTGCTAGATAATATACCCATTTACCCGGACCAGAGCCGGAGTTGATAATCTTCTATTTAATCAGTTTGAGTAGGGTATTATAATGCCCATATCCGTTGTCCTGTCATAATAAATTAATAATCTATTTGTATATATTATCTTAATAATTTATACCATAGATTTTTAATTTAAAAAATATCAGAATATCTAAACCTAACCCTAATCTAAGACACACAACAATAAACATCATCTGCGGGACTGCGGCTTTTGATCCTTTCAGTTAAAATGTTTTGTTTTGTTTTGATTTTTTTTTAAAAAATTTTTTAGAGATGTTAAAGAAGTTTATTTGCTGAAGAATTTAGAAATGATGTTATAAGCTCTTTCATGGTTCTCATTGAATGAGATTTAATCTTGTTCATTGTATTGAAAAATTTATTTTAGCGCTCTCTAACAAAAAAAATAAAAAATAAAAAAAGCAGAAATGTGAATTTCTATTTTTTTATTTCATGAAAAGAATTAGTGATGTGGCTCTCTTAGGCGGGTATACTTGGATCCTACTTGAGACTCTATGGGGTAGGGTCTAGGTCCATATAACATGTACTCGCCGGGTAAACAAGTAAGGTTTGGGTATAAATTTTATAAACAGGTCTGGGTCAGGGACATGGTTTATCGTGCCTGTCTACTCCCCTAGTGTGAATGCACGTACATGCTGCTAGTACAACATAAAAGGGGGTTTCCCCTTTTGTAGAATTTTCATTTCCAAGATGGGGAGGTTTTCCCCACATTGGTCTTGTCACGATAACAAAATTTTTAGATCACCTAGTGTTCATCTTCTTTGCTCTCTAGTATATCTCATAAATCTGCTGTGTTTCTTTCTCTCTCTGTCCGTCTATACACACACACATACATACATACATGTGTGCATTCTCGTGCACACACACACACACACACAGATTCACTCTTATACACATACACCAATTCTTAGATTCTTCTAAGTCAACTTGATTGTAAAGCCTAAAACTCATAAATTGCACGTACTGTATTATCAGTTATGTAATTCTACTAAGTCATTGATGTATGCATGATCCTTCAGAATACATTTTCTGTAACTTAATTCTTCAATTTTTGTGCCTAGCAGAAAGGTTATTTGGTGCATTAATTGATTTAGCTTCAATTTGAATTGAACATTTGTCTGCCTGCTTCTCTTCTTGGGGTCCGAAAAATTGCACCTCTTATCTATAAACATGAGAATAACTGAATATATTCTGCCGAAGAGCATTCTTGCATTGGGAGCAATAGTTTCTAGACCTAGATTTATATAGAGTACTTGACTTTCATTTGGAAAGAAATATAAAATCACAAAGAAAAGAAAAGGACATTATTTCATTCAATCGAAATACTGAAGCTATGTAGAATAAATTGCTGAGTTGTTGCAACAGCATTCATTTTCTTTTAACTTTTACATCTATTAGATGCTCAGGTGTCACTATATAACAGCATTGATGGAGATCTTGTCATTTGAATATTGGAGATGTAATACAATTGTGCACTGATTTTCTGCTTGTGATTTTTGGTTCAGTATCTTTCCGAATTCACATGGCAGTCTTTGAGTAGGAAGCAAAAACAAGTTGTTATCCTCTGTCTCTATTATGCAGCTAATTGGATACGGGAACTGGTAGGTGTTGAGAACGAATTGTCTTGACACTGCAGTGTTGTAACTGCAAACCATCAGAATTTTGATCATATGTAACACTTCTATAATGATGAATAGCTCAATGCATTTTCAACGCAAGTTGCTGAAAGGTGTGTCTCCATAAGTCAAGCAACAAAGCATGAGATAACTGTGAAGCTGTTAAAACGACTAAGAAACCTTCTGTAAGTTTTTTCTTGAACCAATTTTTGGTGTATCATTCTTCTTTTGTGCAAATTCACTATTTTATACTGTAAATTTTTCTTGGTTGATAATAACAATGCTCAATTCTTTTCCTTATTGGGAATTGGGACATAGATAAGAGCAATATTTATGAAACCAACAGGACTGTACCTTAATTCCTATGTTTGACTGTAGGCTAAATTATGAAGGTCATATCACAAGGGTACACATTCTTTGCTTTTTCCATTGTGTTGAAATGTTGAAAACCCAAGTTTTGGACAGGGATGTGATTATAATCATATTGCTTAACACCAAACAAGTTTTTTTCTGTCTCTATAGTAATAATTTTACTAAGATAAGTTGGATATGTTGCTGCCATGTTTGTGCATTTCTCAATTAGATTTAGGGATTTCAAATGTCAATAAATGCTTGCGTTTTTGTTGCCAAATAGAAACAATGCATACTAATTTGAAGATTTAAGAGCTCATCCTATCCGTTGAAAATCAAAAAAGGCTTCTTCTATTACAAAATCTGTCTCTACTATCCTCAAAAGGCCAATTGGGATCATGAATGAGTTACACTTTTTTGAATATCTTGAATATAGAAGCAATCTTGAATTTCAAGCACCTTTTAGAATGTACTGAGGGTATGAAAACTTTTCTCAAAATACTGTAGCAAAATAGCTATCTTTAACTTTACTAGCATCATGTTTGTGCATTCGCACGAAATAGAATTTTGGTAAGATTACAATTATTATCTATTTTGTCTAGTTTCTTTTTAATGGTATTCCAACGTAGTTATATTTAATTTATTTTCAAGAATTTTCATTTTTCTCTTTAATATTTGAAATATTTTTTCCTACTAATTCATTTGTCTCTTTAATATTTTGAATTCTCTTTTACTCAGTTGTCTATTTAATACTTAAAGTTGTCACAATAGTTATACACACTGTCAATTATGATGTATTCATGAGGTTGTTTTAGTGGTTATTTTCATTGTTTAAATGATTTTAGTGGTATTTATATATGAAGAAACATAACTGAAAACTATTAATCACTAATATGTTATTAGAATGCTATTAGAAGCCTTCTTACATGTCAAACTCTTGAGTTATCTCATATGTTTCTCTTTATTTTAAAAGAATCCTCATATTTCTCTTTAATATTGGGAATGTTTTTCCCTAGTAACTCATTCATCTCTTATTTGGAACTACCCTTCAACTAACTCATTTGCCTATTTAATATTTGGAGCTATCTCATGAGGTATATAACAGTTTGTGAAATAAATTTTTTTTCTTCCATATGTTAAAATGTACTTTAAAAACAATTTTTTCTCTATGTAACTCCCAAATAAAATGCTCTCTTTTTATATGTATGAAATGTATTTTACAAATAATTCTCATAACTTATTATTTTCTTTATGTAATTTTTATTATCCATATGTAATTAACTCTTAACTATAATAATCTTTTACTTCTCTGTTTAAATGCATTTACAAATAATTCTTTCAAGCTAATTTTCTCCATGTACTTCTTATCTTCCTCTAACATTAGTTAACTTTAATTAGTTATTCTTATGTTTTTATTAGTTATATATTGTTTTGAATTTTTAACTTTTTAAATATTTTTTAACTTGTTTGTAGGCAATATTTTAACTATCCAAAATTCATTATTTATTTTACTTACAGACTTCATGCAATTTTATTAGTTAACTTTAATTAGTTATTCTTATGTTTTTATTAGTTATATATTGTTTTGAATTTTAACTTTTTAAATATTTTTTAACTTGTTTGTAGGCAATGTTTTAACTATCCAAAATTCATTATTTATTTTACTTACAGACTTCATGCAATTTTTAGTTTTATTGTCTTTTGTGTAACTCATAAATATCTAATTACCAAAGACCCTCCAACTCTTCCATGTATTAAACTCCCCATTTTTATTTTTATTATCTTATGGGTAACTCTTAAATAACTATCTAATTACCATATCCACAACTCTCATAAACGTTTTAACTTTTACGAAATCCAATAATAAAAAACTCACTTTTTTCAAACTAAAACTCAATTCAAATAAACCCTATGAAACCAAAATGTGTAAGTCATCAATGACCTCATAAGAGACTTGTAGACCCCAAAAAAAAATGTATAATTCATTTACTCATTGTTGGTGAGAAATATTATTGTTCTTGACCGAACTGCATAGGTTGATTCACTTCTGATTTTTCTGACTTTAATTTCTTGACTCAACGAAGTTTTGTTAATATGATGCCATTCAGCAAATTTTCCTGCATATGCCATGTTGGTCGTTTTTTTCTCCCCATTCTGCCTATGCTTCTCTATTGCTCTGCCCCATTCTAAATCAACTGCATCCATGTACTCTTTCTATCACTCTCTTTTGATTATTTTTTTGCTACAAGATCTGAAGAAAAAACCAGCCCTAAAGTAGAATCTACATTTTTTGGGGAGTGGGGGAGGATGTCAGATGAAAGTCCTTGATATTTAATAAATTTTAGTTATTTGTAAATATTATGTTATTGATTTGCTTTAGGCCCTTGCTTGTTAAATACTAGGAAGTTTACTTGCTTGACTAGTTGACCTGGACATCAAAATCGAAAGATCTTTGAGGTCCTCACAAATATGAATGTTGAAGGGCTGTTCTATAGTCCTATAGAATTTTATTTATTCTATGATTTACTAGTGGATAAGTTCTAATGTAGTATTATTGTTAGATTTACCATTTATCATTACAAGTGTATTCCTATGGTTAATTGTGGGAATAATTCTTAGGGTTAATTGCAAAATACCTACCTGAAGTGGGGGCTAAATGCACTTTACCTCCCAAACTCAATAAATAGGCAGTTTACCCCCCAAAATCAATCAATTACTCTTAAGGTAACTCTTAACGTAAGTTAGGCAGTTTAAAATGCTTAAAATACTCTTAATGTAAGTTATGGTTTATGACAAAATAATCTCTAAAGTACAATATAAAATCATTTTAGTCCCAAACTTAATTTATATTTATAATTTATTACAAATTACTTCCTTATACTTTGTAATAATATCTTTTTAGTCTATATGCTTTAAAGATTTGAGTATTTAACTTTAAAAAAATTATTATTTAAGAAAAATAGCATGGTAATTTTACACTTAATTCAATGAAAAAATAAAGTATTTGGTTATAAATAATAAGATTTTGTTAACTTCAAATATTCATCTAGAATTTATAAAAAATTTAACTTGTTAGGATTTGTAGTAATTTCTTGTAACAATGATTAAATTAAAAACTTTAAGTAAAGTACTATAATAATATACGAAAACATATTTTCTTTCTTTAGAGTAAATACTATTAATTTATTATAATAAATTAGTGACAAATTTGTTCATGAAAAAAATTAATGACAAATTCTTATAGTTTATTTATGTTTACAAAATAAAATATTTATCTTAATAATAATTTTAAATAATATAGACTAAATTATTACAAAATATTTCCAAAAGATTGTAACAATATCTTTGTAGTCTATATTGTTTCAAGATTGATTATTTAACTTTGAAATACTTGATTATTTAAAGAAAAATATCATGTATGTTCTAAATTTAATTCAATGAAAAAATAAAATATTTGTTTATAAAGAGGATATATTTCAACTTCAAATCTTTATCTTGAAATTTTAATTAAAAAGAATTAGCGTGTTAGGATTTGGAGTAATTTATTGTAACAAAGATTAAATAATAGTTCTAAGCAACGTATTAAAATAATAAACGAAAACCTAAATTTGTTATTTAAAGAAAATATTATTAATTTTTTGTAGTTATGCATTACAATAAATTAATGAAAATTCCTAACAGTTTTGTTATTTTTAAACGATAAAATATATTCTTTTGAGTTAACTAATCAATCTTTTAATAATAGAGCCTAAAAAATATATTATCGCAAAGTGTAAGGGAAGTATTTTGCAATAAACTAAAAGTTACATTTTGGACTAAAATGATTTATTGAACTTTAGGGGTTATTTTGCAACAAACTATAACTTACATTAAGGGTATTTTAGGAATTTTAAATAAATTGATTGATTTTGGAGGGTAAACTGCCTATTTATTGAGTTAGGGTAAAGTGCGTTTAACCCCCACTTCATGTGGGTATTTTGCAATTAACCCTAATTCTTAATATACTAGAAGATAATGGAATAAATCAATGTTGTTAGAAATAAACTGTCTTTGATTGTGGCTGCTTTTTCTCACTAAGGGATGTATTTAAATTCGTACATAGATTTCTAAACTCATAGCAATAAAAACAGGACTAGTAAATTTTACTTGAGTTTGCAGCACAAGATTTTTGAAGATACATATTTGATATTTCTCATGTTTAAAGGATTTGTGTCCATGGTCTGTAAAATTATTTTATAATCAGTGAGTCTGATCATTGCACATCATGGCCTTGTTAACTTTGTTCTGTGTTAGTTGACAACGTTCTAACTGCAGATTCTTAGAGAGTTTGCTAAATGAGGCTCTTAAGAAGTATTACTTACCGTTACCTGAGCTCTGCTCTCATATAGAGCCCATTCTGTCAAGCCAATATAATCAAATGGGGGATTTGGAAAAGAGGAGTGAGCTTAGTCAAAGAAATACAAGTATCTCTGTAAAGAGCAAGAGAAACAGCAGAAAAACCTCCAGAAAATCAGACAATCCAAATGTTGATGGGAACCTCAAGCAACCAACAATCATAGACATGTTCAGGAAATCAGGTGCTATCACCAGCCAAGAGATGTTGAATGAAGGTTCCTCTTCCACGGCCTCTAAGGAGGGCAGTACATCTGAGGCCACCGAGAAGCACGCAGCTGAATTGGATGCATTACCAACTGTAGATATTTCTACAGTTGCCAGTGTAGTAGAAGCACAGAGACACAAATTCAGGCCACTGCTTGTCAGTTGTTTTATCATCTTAGCATCTACCAAGGTACAAAAGCTTCCCAACATTAATATTGCAACTTTTATCATGGATGATAACTGGTGCATTTATGCTATAAAAGTAATTTTAGAGATTCAATCCTTTGATTCCTTTATTCGCACGTAGTAAAATTTTAGTAAAATTAAAAGTAGTATCTATTTTGTCATGCTTCTCTTTAGTGGTGTCTTTTTTTACATAGTAATACTTAGTTTATTTTCAAGAATTTTCATTTTCTCTTTAATATATGGAATATTTTTTCCTAGTAACTCATTTATCTTCTTAATATTTGGAATTCTCTTTTTACTAAGTCATTTGTCAATATGATACTTGGAGTTGTTTATGATTCATGTAGTTCTTTCAGTTGTTACTCTCATGGTTTAGATTAGTTTAATGGTAAACACATATGGAAACATAACTGAAAACTAATAATCATTAATATGTCATTAGAATGTTATTAGAAGTGTAAAACTCTTGAGTTGTCTCATATGTTTATCTTTATTTTAGAGAATTTTCATTTTTCTCTATAATGTTTGAAATAATTTTCCCTAGTAACCCATTTATCTCTTTATTTTTGGAACTCTCGTTCTACTAACTCATTTACCTATTTAATATTATGATGTATGCATTAGGTTGTTTTAGTGGTCACTTTCATAGTTTAGATGAGTTTAATGGTAACCATATGTTCTCTTGATGGGTTGTTTTAGTAGTTACTTTCACCATTTAAATGATTCTAATGATAATCATATATTTCTCTTAATTCTAAATCATATATTAAAATGCAATTTAAAATAATTATTTTGAATTAATTATTTCTCCGTAATCATCTATGTAACTGCTAAATAAATCATCAAAAAATATGTAACTCCTTGATAAAATATTTTCTTTATTCTTTGTGTTAAATATACAAATAATTCTCATAATTCTTTGAATAAATTTTATCATCCTCTAATAATCATTAACTCCCAAATAAATAATTTTTTACTTCACTATTTGAATGCTTTTATTAATAATTTTTCCATGTATTTTTGGACGGAATAATCATTTTTTCAAAGTTAATTTTTTCTCCATATAATTCTTATCTCCCTATACCATTAGTTAATTTAATTAGTTAATGATTTATTCTTAAATTTTTATTAGTTATTTAATGTCTTTAAATTTAATTTGTTTAGTACTTTTATCTTATGTTTTGCATACAAAATATTTAACTCAACAAAATTCATTAATCTTTCACTTATAAACTGTATGTAATTTTTACTATCCTTCTATCCAACTCTATTTATATAATTAATTTTTGTTATTTTCTATGTAACTTTTTCAATTATTGTATTCTCTATTTAGTTTTCAACAGTCCCTCGATAACTTTTTTTTTTTTAAAATTTTTTTTAACTCTATGTTTAACTTTTTGACTACTATTATTAACTTAGGTATGCCAAAAGACTTTAAAATGACAATATTCCACTATACTCAAAATTAATACTCCTTCCATCCTACAAAGATGGTCCTAGTTTCCTTTTCCTTTTGTTCCAAAATATGGTCTTGTTCCCATTAATATCTGTTAGTTAATACGTTAATTTCCTTGTATGCCCCTCATTATTCTACATTTTAATTACAAAAATCTCCACTTCCCAAGAAATATTACTAAAACACATAATTCTAGATGACCTTATACCCATATTTGTAAAGTTTCAAAGCAAAAAGTCAAAATCACTTAATATTAAGAAGGGCATAAAAGAGAAATGAAAGCAAAATTTACTAATACAACTAATTTTCTTAATCTGTGTGCAAACTAAAGGTCATTTTAGGTAGTTCAAAAAAGTAAGAAACCAAAGAAGTGTAATTCAATCATGACCTTTTATGGAACTTTTAGAATAGTAGAGATAGAGGTAGAGATATAGATGGAGATTAAATTAGAAGTTGTTCCATTTGTTGGGACATTCTATGGCCCTTTCTATTTTTGCCACCAACAAACTCTAAGATGAACGAATTGAAGGATAAGATCACCTTGACCTGATGAAGTAGAAGATAGTCTGCTTTTACGAGTATGATTTCTCTGAAGAACTTCTATTTTATTTCTTTTTAAAGCATACATTAGCTAAAGTGTGTTTTCTTTTGTATTGTTCTGTCCTGTTTGGGATTTCTGCTAACTGTAATTTTATTATGAACTTCTTTTCGTTGCTAAATTATATTTCTCTATTTACATGTTTAGTTTTCTGCTACATTATTACTATTTATATACTTCATGCGGCTAACATTATGTGTTCTCCATGAGAATTCTTAATTTTATAGTTATAGAACTTGTGCAACTAAGAAACAAGAGAATTGTGGAAGGAATGCTCTAACAAGAACATTGTACCACTTGGGTAACACTTCCATAAAAACACCTTAATAGTTCTGACTCAAGCTTTAGAGAACACAACCAATGCGTGTGCTGCCAGTAGGAAAATAACTATGGTATCTCTTGTATATAATTGGGGTAAACTTTACGGTCCACTGTTTACTTTTTATTCATTGGACGTACGAATATCTTAGGCAAGATTGAAGTGTTATTGTCAATGTTATCAATTTTTCTTTGTGTGTGAAACATGATTTGTAACAACATCAAGTTATGAATTGCATACTCAGAAACTTCTACTTCATACCGGCAAAGGAGATGGAAATTACTTATTAACAGTTCTATGTTTACATTTACTTCATGCAATATGTATATGAACGATTCGCATTTTGTTCTTCTTCAGACTCTTTATCTTCTCCAGATTGGAATAATAATTCTGAAACACTGAATCTCAAAGTTCAAGAATTTAGGGAGTTGTATCTAGTATTACCAAAAAAAAAAAAGTGCACATTTGAATGATAATTTTGAACGACGAGGAGGAGAAATAGATATAGAGGAATTTATTGTAAAAATATCTTTTAATTTTCTTCAGACTCTTGATCTTCTCCAAACTCTACAAATTCCAAAGCATTTTAAAATACAAATTCTAAAGCTTTCTAAAACACTCTATATATAGATATCTAATGAATCATAAGTGAAAGTTATAACTTTAGAAGAGTTTTTGAGAAGAGGTTATGAATTTTATGATAGTATAAATATGATATTAGCTATACTATATATATATATATATATTAAAGTTTAATGAAAAGTTGACACCTAGACACTTTTAAGAAGAACAGCTCCTCAACTTATCAAGTGGCTCAATCTGATTGGTTTTGTTTATATAATATAGATTTGAAAGAAAAATATCTATTAATTTTCTTCAGGCTCTTTATCTTCTCCAAAGTCTATAGATTCCAAAGTATTCTAAAACACTATATATAGATATTGAATGAATCAGAAGTGAAAGTTATAACTTTAGAAGAGTTTTTGAAAAGAGGTTATGAATTTCAGAATATTATAAATATGATATTAGCTAATTCAGGGATGCATGTAGGATAAACAAAACCAATCAGATTGAGCCACTTGGTAAGTTGAGGTGCTATTCTTCTTAAAAGTGTCTAGGTGTCAACTCCTCATCCTTCCTCCCCAACTTTAACATAGATTTGCAAGAATTTGTTTTATGTAGCTGGCATTCACTAGAAATATATTTCTCCAATGATTTATGCTTAACATGTCCTAATGAGAGTCATCAACCAATGCCTGATGGAATAATCATTCTAAAACATTGAATCTCAAAGTTCAAGAATTTAGGGAGTTGTATCTTTTAATTTTTATTTTAATTTAGAGGAGGGGAAGTAGATATGGAGGAATTTATTGTAAAAATATCTTTTAATTTTCTCCAAACCCTTTATCTTCTCCAAACTGTACAGATTCCAAAGCATTCTAAAATACAAATTCTAAAGTTTTCTAAAACACTCTATATATAGATATCTAAACGAATCAGAAGTTAAAGTTATAACTTTAGACGAGTTTTTGAGAAGAGGTTGTGAATTTCAGAATAGTATAAAACTTGAGATATGATATTAGCTAATTCGGGAATGCATGTGGGATAAACAAAACCAATCAGATTGAGCCACTTGGTAAGTTCAGGAGCTATTCTTCTTAAAAGTGTCAACTCCTCAACCTTCCTCCCCAACTTTAATATGTATAATATAGATTTGCAAGAATTTGTTTTATGTAGCTGGTATTAATTAGAAATATATTTCTTAAATGATTTATGCTTAACATGTTCTAATGAGAGTCATCAACCAATGATTGATGGAAATTTACTGATTATTTATCTTCATGTGCATATAGTTCTTAACAATTCTTGCCCCTACTCCAAAGTATCAGGATTGATTATTTTCTAGTTGAAAATATGCTGGAAGTTTCTGTTCGGAAACATGAGTTTATCAATCTATCTTAAGAGGAATACCTTCCTTAGTCATTTTTAAAAAAAAATCAGTCTTAAGTCATGTTTTTGAGGTGCTTAATGACAGATCTTTTAGTCTTCTAAACTGTCCAGATTTCACGTTACATCCTTTAAAATGGCGTGAATGTAAATTGTCAAATCTTGATCCTTAGGAATGATAAGTGATATCTCGCCTCCACCCCCAATTATTATTCTTTTAATCTCTTTGAAATCATATCTGGTGATCTATTCGAACTTGGTTCTTACAGACACCCATAAAATGATGCGTGTATGATATGAAGGTTTCTTATTTAAATTTAGATTATTCTTCTATTGAAAAAATAGAGACTCGAAAGTATTCTTTGTAATGGCTTTCATGCATGTATATGTTTTTCTCTGACACTTCATGCCAACCGGATCAGATTCTTCTAAAATGAAAAGAAACTGCAGATAAGAGATGACATTTTGTTTTTCTTGCATGGATAATTAGTTGTTAAAGGTGGTCCCTGAATGTTAAATTACGTTGGGTCTTTTAAATGCAGAATCAAGATTCTTGCTGCGCTGATCCTGCTGCTGAGGTATTATGTTTGTCTTTCTAGTTGCAGACTACATTCCTATCACTTTAAGGTCAAAATGAATCAATATGATTCTAGGGAGTAATGCAACTTATTCTTGACATTCTCTTATTGTTTTGGCCAACTGTTTATCCTACATTTAGCTATCAATTTGCATCTTGTCTTTTGGTTGTTCTAGTTACCACTCTATCTATATCTTCTTCGGGATCTTTGTCAAAAGCTGGAATATTTTAGTTCTTCAAACAAACTAGCATCACCCCGTTGTGGAAGTACACTACCCGGTTTCAGTCAGATTGAAGCAGTTGAATTCCTAATCGAGACACGGCCACTGTTTCCATCTCTTAAATGTTATCTTGATTGTGCTGTCTGCAGTCTTGGAGAAGGTATGAGAACTAAATTCATTGTTTGAATTAACATGACTCTTTCAAGTTATATCTAAATCTCATAAAAATATCTCAGGGACTGAAATTTGTCATGATCACTGGAAAAGTCAGTCTGATTTGGCAGGAAACCCAGACATAGACAATATGATTACTAGTAAGACATTAGTTTACAGTTCTGTGTTCAGTGTGACACTTGGCTTCTTTGGCAAGGTGAACCTCCTCAAATATTCATTTTTCTGCTTGCCAATGTTTGCGAATCTAGAAAAGAAAATAGTTCCTGCAGGCTGCGCTGCCGATTACCAGTATTCTGCATAATCCCACTCCCTTGATGTCCGCAGGGGGAAAATTCAGCATAAATCTCATTTTTCTTTGCTTCTCACTGCAGATGGTCAATATTCTGGATACTTTGGACGATAAATCAGCACTTTCAGATCTTCTTGATGCTTTCCAGCCAATTGAATTTCCAGAATGTATCTTTGAGGGTGTGGAATTTTCTCCTTCAACAGGAAGTATAGGCTACTTATACTTTGGTGCTTTTTCTTACCTGGAAGGAATCTATAGTATAGGTATGCTAGTCCTTACCATATTCTCTACTGCAACCATTTCACATCTACTTTCTGAAAATTTTAATTTCATATGCTTCCTGCAGCAAGTGCCTTCTCCTTTGATCTAGCTTCACAGGTGGTTTTGGCATTAGAATCAGTCGTTTTATCCATCCAAAAGTTCCTTCATGAATCTATCAATGAGAGTGCAAAAGGAATTCACGTGGGACTTACAAAGGAACATCTTCAGCATCTGCGCAACAGACTGGGCACTTCGGCACAGAAACTCTTGTTACAGAAGCATAATTATTTGACTGGAAATAGTTTGAAAATTAAAGTAAAAAGAATTCTTATTCTTTCAGGCCGAGCTTTTGCTTTCATTTCCCTCAAAAAGGGAATCGATACTTTAGGGAAATAAATGATGACAATTACATGATTAATGCAGGGGGAAATGGTTCAGAAAATTCTCCACATTTATTTGAAAAATAATCAATCGACTTTTGATGCACTAACTGAGCTGGCCTGTTCTATCTTGCCTCAGGTTCGTGAACTTTCCATGTTAATTTTGTGTACCTGATTCTTCCCACACACAAAAAAAAGGACAGGGTGGGAGTGGGGGACGGGTTGTGGGTGGTGGTGGTGGAAGAATTGAAAGGCTAACTAAAACTAACTATTGGATATTTGCATGCCAGCCCTAAATATTGATTTCTTGCAAACTAATTGCATCCACCCTTAAGAACAAAAATAATTCCTCTTGTTAGACATTTTTTGCTCTATTACAAAATCTGAGTGCTTGAATCTCAAATATGAGCAAGATTCACCATGTCTTTCGTATTTCACAATTTTGGGTTCAATTCAGATGTGGTATGTTGGATGCAATTGCGAGTTTTCTCTCTTAAGTTGTCCGATTATGTATGGAAGAGGTAGACTTTCACCATTTTAAATTGTCTTTGTTCACTGGATTCATATATCATATATTGGAAAGATTTGAAAAGTGAAAAGATACAATAATCATTTGTAGAGAAAGTGGCAAATATGCTTGCATGCTGTAGTTATATCTTCATTTTAAAGAGAAATGGGAAACATTTGGGAGTTCCCTTTTAATGCATCAGTATTTGAACAGAAGTATTTAGATCTAAAATTTCCTGTGGTCAAGTATGCTAGTAGTTTGAGAGATGGAGAGAGTAATTTTTAGGTCAATCCTTTAGTTGGATTCTATGTACTTCAAAGGCCAATTGGTTGGAGTAGCTACACTAATGTACTAATACAAAAATGTAGTAGTTATTTAGGTTTTTTTAAAAAACTTACAGGTTCTTTTACAAGAATTATTGATTAGATCCAATACTATTTAAATCAAGATTCTGTAACACTGTATTTCAGGCTTGCAATTGTCAGCTAGTGTTAGTTGTTACATCATCAGAATGTTATGTGGTTTTGAACTGTAAATTATTGAAAGACACCCTTCCTTTCTAGTTCCATATTTTAATTCCTTAAAAAGATGTGAAGTTGCATTTTGTTCTTGCAGGTAGCTCCATGCAGAACTGGAGTAAATGATAACAATTCTTTTTCATCGCTTTGTCCAGCAACATTTAGTGTTTGTTACCGAGTGATGGTGAGAGACTACTTTGTTATTTATTGTGCGCCAACTCTTTTTATTTTTTATTATTATTGTTTTGGGTACTTTGATAGAACATATTTTATTTCTGCAGCACAAAGAGAACCTTTCAATAATTAACAACTTGGTAAGTTAGAAACCATACTGTATTTCACTGCAATATAAGCCTTTAAGACATCGGTTTTAATTTCCTATGTTGAATGCTTTTGTTTTTCTTCCGTTCTTGCCTCACTCAGATTAAGGAGGCTGCTAGAATAGGGAAACCCAGACCTGGTGCTAAAGAGGAAAATGCTGAGAAACTCCTGAACAAACTACAGCAGTCTGTGAATGTGGCTGTCGCTTTAATTAATATGTGCAGGCTTCATAATAAGGTCATTGCTTTCCATTTTTATACCTTAATAAATCTTTTCCATGTAAAAGAAATGGAAGTCTTAACAAATAGTTAATAGGTTACCGTGCATACAATGGCTGTCAAGTATGGAGGGAAATTTGTAGATTCATTTCTGAAAGGTACTTGTTTCACGCTTAGTTTGTACTTGTTTCACGCTTAGTTTCCAGATAACCATTCAGCGAGAGTTAACAAATATTTGCAGTTTTCTATGTTCTAGAGGCCCAATTTCAAATTCATCAGGGACTGATAATAACAATGGTGAGATGAATTAATTGACATGCTTCTTACACAATGAGCCTTCTTTAAAATCTGAGTTCAGAGTAACTTTTTTTTATCTGTGTATCAGGTTAAAGAGCTCCAGAAAGCCACAAGAACGATACAGACCCTATGTTCCGAGGCAAAGGTTGTTCTGCTAGTTTTAGTCCATTTAGATGGTGATATTTTGTTTGTAGATTTGACATTGTGTTTTAAAACTCGATTTTGTTGAAGGCATCAAAACAAACAGTTATCACCAGTAAAATTCCTGCAACCAAGAGATCCATGGAACGCTTCTTATTTCATGTCAAGGCTCTTCTTCATACTACACCAAGTGAATGTACTTTCTGGATGGGTATGTTAACTTTGGTCTGCTGTAGATCGTATTCAGATTCTGCACATTAATCATGAGACAAAATGTAGTTCTGCTTAAGCTGTGAAAGACATGATTAACATAATTTCCTTTTGATAAGCAATTTCTGTTGTTAGATGTTTATTATTTTCAATAAATATGAGTGATATTACATTCATAATAGTTTTATATCCTAAATCGTATTATTATCTAACCCTAGATACGTGTTACAGGTTTTTTTTTTTTTAGCCTGTGCACTTTATTAGTCTGGAGTAACTTGTCATATTTGCTACTACCAGAAAGATCGTATGTGGTAGTCATGAGAAGGATTCTATTAGTCTTCTTGTTTTAAATGCAATTTATTTTTATCCTTGAATCAAGTAATACCTCCAAGTTGTTTGTTCGGTTGGGAATTTATTACACGCTATCTAAGTTTCATATATTTTTTCCAAGCGGCGACTTAAGTTGAGATTGCTACTCAAATTCTGTTTCTTATTTTGAGTTCTATTCATATACAAATTCATTCCACATACATCTCATTGATCTTTGTTTTGTCACCTCGAAAACGTGTTTTCTGAGACTGATGGACATTTATCCTGGAAACAAATACTTGGCCTCATATTTTTTATCTTTTATTGTGGCAGGAAATCTCAAGCATAAAGATTTGATGGGACAAGTTGTGAGCTCACAAGCATATTTGGATGACCAAAATGAATCAGTTCTGCATCACACTGAAACTATTGTTGAGGATCAACCTGCGAATCCTGCTGAATGAAAATCAAAGGAGAATGAAAAAACTAGAAACACAAAGATTGGGATTGCCACAGCAGGTTAAAGCCTTGGATGTTTATTCTTGATATACTTTTTCATCATACTTTTGAAGAGTCTGAGTTGTTGTGAGTTGTCAAAGCAATGAGCAAGTCATGTAGGAAATATTGTGCTAGTCTAGGTGCGGGATGGATGTCGTAATTCATTAAATGCTGATTTATCTGGTCTAGGCTCTGCTCTTTTCATTGATTCCTACTGTAAATATGACTTCCGGAGTTCATTAGGCTCTGCCATTATTTATTGAACAAAATTGTGTTATCAGAAAGACGTGTTGTTTTTAGTGGAGTTGTAAATATCTCGCTTTTTTGGAAAATAGAATGAAGCAACTATTTCTTGTTTATAGTGTTATGTGGCTTCCAGATTTTGAGAAAAGAGTCATTTGCCTGCAAGATTTTGGTGATCATTTGGCTTTTGAAGCTGAAGTTGAAACAATGGTTATATCCCATCAAGAAGCAGGCCAAGATACTTTTATGCAAAGAGGTTGTCTTAATCAATTCCAAATGTAATTTTTAATAGTGAAGCTGAAGTTGAACAATGGTTATATCCCATCAAGAAGCAGGCCAAGATACTTTTATGCAAAGAGGTTGTCTTAATCAATTCCAAATGTAATTTTTAATAGTGAGATTAAGGTGAAGTGATGCATTAACCAACAGAAAATAGTAGGATCCGATACCAAATTGATGCAATAATGAAAGAAAATCATACAAGATCCAAGAATTGAAGGTTGTGTAGGTTACAGGATCTTAATAATAAGAAATAATAAAAATGCAAGCAATATCTTTACTCTTTCACATCTGAATTGAAAAATAATGATAGTTTCTGCATGCTTTTTATGCCTACACCAATAGTAGGGCAGTTGGTTGGGATGTGGGGTCGACATAATTATTTGAGTCTTAATAGATTAGTAAAAAAATATAAAATAAATAAAGATTAAACTTCAATCCTACGTTCTAAGTTTTTGTTTATTCTTAATTTGTGAAATTTAAAATTGGAAATTAAGGTGCTAAATTCGGGATTTATTAGAGATTTAAGTTAAGTTGTTTTTAGTGTATAAAGGTAATTTTGAATGTTTTAGGTGTTTAAAATAAGAGTTTTGCAAGAGGATTGGCGTTGTCTCTGATCATTAGATTAAGGTAAGGGTTTATATCTCTTTATTGTTTTAAAATAGAAATGTATAATTTTTTAAAGTTATATTTAATTTTATGAAGTAAGTAATTTTGATTTTTCGAAGTTGGATTGAGCATCAAAATGATTTTGATCATATATAAAATGTTTGTTGCTTTTTCCCTAGAAGAAAAATGTTTGTTGTTTTGAAGCATCGGGTTAGAGTTGATGACCGATTTTTATTTAGTAGGTAGAAAGAAAGTTTCCTTAGTTAGTCTTGATCACAAATCTCCTTTTTTGAAATCCAATTTTTGCTGATTGGTATGTTTATTGTGGAAAATTTTTTTGTTCCAAAAAAAAAAAAAAAGTGATAGAGAACTTTTATGCTATGGCTCTAGCATAAAATATGCATGAGAATATAAAAGCTACAGGTGAATTTTTTTTTTTTAAAAAATCTCATTTTGTTTCCATCACTTTCTCTCTTTATATTTTTCTCTCTCGCATTTCTCTAAAAATTTCTTGAATGTTCTTGAAGTTTTTAAAGAAATTGAAGTAAAATATAGATGATTTTGAAGATTTTTTTTGGCAAAAAAATATCGATTTTAATGTAAATAAGTTAGAAAAATCAGACAACTTGACTTCGACTAAATGGGCCAAAAATCAAGTTGTTCAATTTTTTATTTATTTTTTAAGTTATGAATATATTGACTTTTGGCTAGGAGGGCCGAAAATCTCCAAAAATATCCGAGAATTTCAGCCCAGCAAACCAAATTCCTCCTTCTTGGAGAATTTGACCCTCCTAACAGAAAATCAACATGTCCAATTTTGTTTTTTTCCTATGATTTTGGATGTATTGTTTTATTTTTTATATGTTGTTTTTTTTAAAATTATGAATATGTTATTTTCTTATTTTTTAAAATGAGTTATTAATTTTTTATATGATATTATGATATAACAGATAGATCCGAATACCTTTAAAGAATTTCTAAATGAGTCAGAATATGTTAAGCACAGTCATTAGTATGAAACAAATGAATTATTTAATTAGAAAGATTTCTTTGTTGCGCGGTCAAGAAAAATAGCTAAGGAAGTGAATACATACTTAATTGTTCATCAGTATAATTCAAAAAATAGAATTAATCGCTGATCATATATCACTACTGGTTGTGAAGGTGAAGAAAAAAGAAAACAAAAGGCAAAGGAGGCAAAAGGCGATGAAATTTCTATAAATTTATAATATTTGAATTTGTAAATGTATACTTAATATTTGTGTTTAATTTTAGTTTTTTAGTTGTTACTATGTTATTTTGTTAGTTGGTTTATGCTATTATGTCTAATTAATATTTAGTTTAGTTTAGTTAATATTTTTCTAATGAATTATTTAAGTTTTATTAGTTTAATTTAGTTTAATTTGAATATTTTAGTACGTACTTACTTAAATTTATAATATTTTAATTGTAAATGTATATACTTTAAGTTTAATATTTTTGTTTAATTTTATTTTTTAGTTGTTATTATGTTATTAAGTTAGTTGTTTTTGTGTTATTATGTTAGTTTAGTTTAATTAATATTTTTAATGAATTGTTTACATTTTATTAGTTTAATGTAGTTTATATTATATTAAGTTTTTTACCCTCATTTCTATTTAAATTTATAATATTTATTTATATTAGTTATGTACAACATGTCGTTGCTGGAGGTTGTAGGAATGACTCCATGGTAAGAATTTCACTATAGCCACTGGATTCATACGGAATGAAGAAGCTGCAACTTATCAATGAGTGCTGGAACAGATTAATAAATTATATTTTAAGTCGCCAGAACCAACAGTGGTTATAATAGATAAGGAGCCCGATTTGATGCCCGTGATACTTGTGATTGAGGAGGTGTTCAATCAATCTTACCACACGCTTTGTAGAAGACATATTGATCAGAATATATTTGGAAAATTAACTGGCACGATTGGAAGATGCAACATCAATATTTGTGAATATCACTTGGCACAGTATAATTAACTTCAATAATTTGGAGGATTAGGAAGAGATATTGTAAAAATTGAAGGTTAAGTGGCGTAAGAGTCTGGATTTCTTTACTACTTGTTTGATACATGGTTCAATCCTTATTACTGCAAATTTGTACAGGTTTGAATTGGCAGAATTTTGCATTTCAAGTCAGAGACCATGAATCAGGTTGAGGCTCAACACTCTGCACCGAAGGCTTAGCTTACAACATGCAGCGGTGACTTGGATTCAGCTCTCCTCAAATTCATTTTCAGATTGAGCGCCAGGTAGCGTAGATTTAAGAAGACTTTGGAATCTTCATAGATGAAGGAGAAGTATAATGCTAGCAGTAATCGGGTGCTAAAAAACTTTGTGGACAACGTAAGTCATTTGGCTATGAATATTATGTATGGGGAGATAGAGAGAACTTCAAAGGTCACTCCAAATCCGGAGAATCTGTGGGGACACTATCTTCGAAACACACACATGCTCCCTTGTATGTGCGAGTTGATCCTGAGTACCATAGATATATCCTTTTGAGTTAAAAGATATTGACCTTTTCTGGAGTCGCTTGAAAAAGGCGGGTTCACAAGATTGTCTCAACAACCGTCGTCTTAAGAAATGTACATGGATTTTCAAATATGAGATTTCACGGGTATAGTAGAGGAGTTCATTCAGACACCTGTATCAAAGTTTCTGGAGTTGCATCGATGTGCTAGAGAGATTTACATCATGTTATTTGGGTGACCCTGAAGGCCTGTTAAGTACTCCTTCAGAGATGGTTATCAATAAAGTCCAATATAAGAAAGATTCAATGAAGAGGGGTAAGTCACATTGGGAGCATATATAGATTGCTTCTAAATCATCATTCAAGACATCTAACGGATTGGGTTCTGGGTCAAGATTTGAATCTGGATCAGGGTCTCGGGGGGAAAGGTAGGCCTCCTTGTGCTCATGGAGTGAGAGGTAGAGGTTATGATAGGGGACGCTGTTCTGGGCTCTCATCGGATTCATTTTTTCCAGATCCATCTGTAGGTAAGAGTTTTTCTTACCCAAATGCTTTCCCCTGTTTCGTTCATCCTTTAATTGAAAATTGGGTGAACGTAGTTGATGATGGAAATTGTGGGTTTAGGGTGGTATCCTATTTTTTATATGGAAGTGAAAACCAATGGCCTAATGTTTGGAGATAATATAGCTTAAGTTGCAAGTAATCCGCAGGTGTACATTACTTTGTTTGGAGGCATGGATAAGTACAACATGACTATAGATAGTTATCAACATTAGGTTAAACCAACATCAGAAGATTCATATTGGATGGATATAGTTGACGCTCCTTTCATTATTGCAAATACATTTAATTTATGTGTGGTAGTTCTTGCTAAAACAGGGTCCACAACGGTCTTTCTTACATACCCTAACAAGGACCGAACTGATAATATGATTCTCATAAGCCATATGGAAGATCAGAAGCACTTTGTTGTGGTAAGTTATATAATATTTTTATTAATTTAGTATGTGAAATAATGGTTTGTTTAACTATTTAATATGTTTTTGCATTTTAATTCTATAAGTAACATATAATTATTGTTTTTTCAGTTACACTTGCGACAAGACTTTTTGGTGCCATCTATTAGCAAGAGTTGGGAATATTACGCAACTGATCATGTCAAGATGTGGTGGCTCCCTTTGGAGGCTCGTATGGCAGAGTGGCATGATAGACATTCTAGAGTACATCCCCCTTCTACAAATCCTCCTTAAACACTTGTGATTCATGATTGATCATAAAGTATCATTAAATAATTTATGCATATTTTATTTGTGAACATTTTATTGGTAATCATTGTCATTAATGTTTTAAAACGAAATAAATAACATATTAAAATAAATGCTTAAAACTAACATTATAAAGGAAAAATACATGATAATGTTGCTGAAAAAATACATGATAAAGAAATAAAGGAAAAACACATGAATAAAAAAGCCTAATGCTGATGGATTAAAAATGCTGCCACATTTAGTGCATCTCTAGGAACCTCTGTACAGTAAACGGATCAGAGGGATCATTATCGTCAAAATAGGGACCGCAACATGTCCATGAAGACAAAAGGGTATGGTTGACCATGTGTCGAAATCTGAACACCGTCGGGAAGTACATCCGGATTCTGTATCCTAGATGAGTCCGAAGGCTATACCATCGCATGTAGTCAGGAATGCAAGTGCTTGGAAGCATAGCATGAGACCTCATATGTGTCTCAAAATAATTATTGAGTATGTATGCCTCAACTGTCTCGAAGAAGGCAATCATACCATGCCATGTAGAAATCCATGCATTGTCTATCTCCTTCTGGCTATACGGTGTCCATTGTACTTCTTTTGCAGTCATGACATCCAGCCTATTCGATATTATAACAAGTTAGAGCAATGTTTAGTGGGCAACCACTCATATCTACGCTGTTGTGAATCGGGTTTCACTGTCTTGACAAATATAGGAAAGTACAAATACATCCATGCATACAATATAATTAAATAAAATGAATACAAATATAATAAATAAACATATGAATGAAATAAATATAAATATAATAAAAAAACATGTATAAAATAAATATATATAATAAATAAAAGTGTAATAAATTTAAATATTATAAATAAACATATAAATGAAACAAATATAAATATAATAAATAAACATATGAATAAAATAAATACAAAAATAATAAATATAAGTACAATAAACAAAAGTATAATAAATAAACATATGAATGAAATAAATGTAAATATAATAAAGATAAACATACTAAATATAAATATGATAAATATAAATATAATGAATATAAATATAATAGAGTGAATAACACCTCCAATAGTGACCAACAGTCTGTTAACTCCTTCGAATCCGCTCGTGATGCTTGGCCAAGATTCTGGTATAAGTATGCTAATAAAGTTGTAGCATCCGACATGCCATCTTGCTGCATTGTCTAAGATTCTTCACTATCGGCCATAGTTTGTAATTCACATATGGACATCTTGCTCTTGTCAGGGAAAATGTAATTCCCTACAATAGAAAGTATATTGCAGGATGCACTCATCTTGGCATCAAGGTGACTACCGAAGTCCTTACTAGTCTATATAATATCTTGCTATCTAATGTCACCTCGTGCGAAAGAATCATTGCCAGGTGCTGGTGTATCTGACATCATATTCACTGTTAACGATACCAAGGAGCTGCTTACGCGTGTGCTCGGTGTCAATAGGTGTACCATTGGCAGATAGTCCTAGTATGAGCTCCACATCGTGCAGTGTGATCGTTATTTCACTAAAGGTCATGTGGAAAGTGTTTGTGTCCGATTGAAACCTCTCAATAAAAGTGCTCAACAACACACTGTGCGGGTATTAAAACATACAAGACTCCAGATGGACAAGTTTCGATATATCTGCCATCTCCCTCACCTTTGGTCCACGATGTCAGTATGTTCAGTATACCACGATCCTGCATATACAAAAAAAAATATATATATATTAGAAAAAATACATTTATCGATTTGGAATAAAATCAAATAACGAATAAAATATTATAAAATTTACCTGTCTGTACCAATAGCAACAGCCGTGTGTTAGCTGTATTGAGGAATAAGATCGGCACCCCCGGGACCTCCCTCAGCGGGTCCCTTTTGCTGCCAAATAAGATGACTTCTTCTTCCATCTCAAGTTCGAAAGTTCAGTAACTTTACGTTCGGGACATATACCTGACATTATAAACTTATCGGCCATTGTAGACCGGGACCCTGTGATGATTCTCACCATTTTTCTCATGCTCCCCATAAACCCTATCCCCTTACCAGCCCAAGCCCCGATGACGACTGAGGAGCCTCATCAGTCGTCTCCTCATCATCACCATCATCCTCACCCATGTCTACATCTCCCTCATTTCCTGCTACTGCTCCCTCCTCTACCTCAATATCAGCCTTTTCTTCCACAATAGTCTCCCTCAACCCTCGGGGAATATGAAAGGAACTACCGTTATGCCTATATATGCTTGGTGGCAATATGAGGGGTTTGCCGAGTGTCCTGTCATAAGATCATAAAAAGAAATGCCCCAACAACGCCGCTAAACGATCATAAGCAGTCCATCGCTGCTGTACACGGGGTTGATATGATGAGGACGCGGTTCGGGCACAGGGGTGACTAGAAGAAGCCAATGCATACAGGTCATAAAAGATGATGCTAGGTAATATAAATGAGGTTGTAAAGATGAAGATTCATATGTCTGATATGTTATTATGGTATACGGCGCATGTGATGTAAAAGGAGGCTGGATGGCGTATCTAATGAATTTGACGACGACGGTAACATTGATGTCGAGGAAGAAGACATACAAACTCCCGTAAACTGCCATTGAAAACACAGTGACTTAATGGCAAAGTAGCCAATGGTTCATCAACGAAAGGTATGATTTTACACGGTCTGGATCATTCCTAGATATGGGCTCGGGTGAGCAAATAGATGACCTTATCGAATTTGGAATCCTAAGATTGCTCGATTGGAATGATTTGATGCCTGATATTCAGTTCGGCTTGTGATTCATTGACAAAGTCCAAGCAATAAGTGCGGTTCAGAAGTGGTCGATTCGGATGTGCCGAGAATATAGAGTTGTGAAAAGTAAAAGTTATCAATGGACAGCAAAATGTTACCATCACAGTGACTCTAATTACTGTTCATGGTACATCCGCATTAAAAAGAAAGCAACTCACGGTCATTGGGAAATAACTAGATTCGTAAAGGAACCCATATGCCTTGTACAGGTTCAACAAAACAAACACCGAAGTATGTTCTCAAAATTTATTTCAAGATTAATATCGCACCTTGTTCCAACGATCTAGAGACACCTGTCTCAAACATCATCCAAGAAGTACAAGTATTATTTCAAACAGGTTGTACGTACAAGAGGGCATGGTGTGCTCGAAAATTTATAATAGAGAGGGTTTTCGACAGCTGGGAGTCAACTTTTAATATTCTACCAAAATATCTACAGGCAATGCAAGATTCAAACCCGGAGAATGTCTACGAGTTCTTGCATCACAGAATGAATAGTCCCCCAAACTATGTTTTTAAATTTCTTTTCTGGTGTTTTTCGCTTTGTATAGACGGTTTCCAATATTGTCGGCAGGTGATTTCGGTGGATGGCACTCACTTACGAGGACCATATAAGGGTGTACTGTTAATTGCAAGTACATGGGATGCCAATAATCATTTGTTCCCATTGGCATTTGCAATTATTGACAAGGAGTCACTCGAAAGTTAGAATTGGTTCCTCAAATATCTACGGGAATATGTTGCCAAAGATCGACAAATATGCCTTATTTCAGATTGCCACAAAGAGATTTTATCTACTATTCAAAATCAAGCTTCACGGCAACCTCCATTCATAGTTCATAGATTTTGTTTACGCCACATTCGAGCAAATTTCAACAATACCTTCAAGAACATTGAATTAAAAAGCTTATGTGGCAGGCCGGAACGGAATCTAAGCAGTGAAAATTTAACCGTTTTATGCGTAAGATCCAAAAAAGAAATTTGATACTTACATTTATTTGGTAAAGATAGACCTGGATAAATGGACACTGTTGCATGATGGCGGGCACAGACACGGAATGATGAGAAATAATCTTTCGGAAGCACTTAATAGTGTGTTGAAAAAAACTAGGGTCTTACCTTTAAAAGCCCTAGTTGAATTAATATTTAACCAACACCGTAAAGATGCCTAAAATTGTGTGCATCCATTTCATACTAGAGTTTTTGATAAGTTCCTGCAGACTGAATTAATATTAAGAGACCACAAAGTTACAACTTACAATCCGCGAGAAGGAATATACATGGTTCGACTTCCGATCCGCGTTGATGTAATGGCAATAACGTCTATATATTAAGAATGAATAATAAATCATGTAGTTGCGGTAAATGGAAAGCATATAATTGCCTTATTCTCATGCTCTTACAGTTTGCAGAGAAAATGGTACGAGAGCAAATACTTATGTATTGGATATATATTTGCAAGAAACGTACAGAAGAAAATACCAATTGAAATTTCATCCGGTCAGGCATGAGAACTTTTGGAGGGATGCTCCTTATAATTTAACACTTCATCCTCCAAACTTGAGCAATGAACGGTGTAGGAAATAGAGCACAAGGTTTTTGGGGGAAAATGGATTATCGAAATCCGGATTCTCCCCCAAGATGTGGTAGATGTCGCATGCCGGAACATAATAGAAAAAATTGTAATAACCGCGGTTCAAGCAATGTATAGGTTTGTTTTCTTGAAAGTGTTGTAATATTTTAGGTTTCTATTAATGAAAATTTTCTTTGAGTTTCTTCTTAACTACTTCTTCATTACTCTAAATTTTGATAGTAAAATTTACAATACTTTAAATTACTTCTTCATATATATTTTTAATAAAATAGTTATAAGTTAAACATATTTTCTTTTAAAACGGTTATAAATATTATCATGAAAAATACATCAAAATAGGTTAAATAAAATAATACAGTCTTTTTAAAAAAATTATATAGCTATAAATTTTGAAAAAAAATAGAAAAAAAATGGATGTGGCTGATAACACACAAAAGTTATGCATTATTAGTGGTTTATAATGCATGTCTTTTGTGTGTGTGTTATCCGCCACATTGACAGATTAAATCAAAAAACTGTAATCAAGTGATAACGTACAGTTGTTGTGTGTTATCTTATTAATAATGCTCAAAGATCGTGCATTATGGCCATATTATGAATAAAAAATTTTTGTGGCCACTTTAGTGGCCTTTTTAAAAAAAAAGGGCTAATTATAGAAGAAAACCTCCCTTATTAATTGGCACTAACTAAATTACTGAAAAATTACAAGGGAATATTCGGCTCTATACATAGTAGCAACATGCCATTAGAAATGGTTGAGAAGTATGTTGAAACACATTTGAAATCCTTAGATTCTCTAGGAATCGGTTTTGCCAAGGGGTAGAATTAATTGGTCAATTAAAAAGAATTCCTTCTTGCATGAAGTAGGGTATTTTGCTTTTAAGTAAAAATTTGTAAATCACTTTTACCCTTTCCTTAAAAATGGAAGGAAGAATTTTATGATTTTTCAGGACTTCATAAAATAAGATGTGGTAAAACTTTTGTCACAAGAATCTACTCAAAAAAGTTAAGCTTAAAACATGAAACATAGGTAGAAGTTTCAGCACGGTTTGAGCTTTTCTGACTTTAGAGCACTATTCTGTTACATCAATCTTGAATGTTTCACTTAGGAGAATATTTATGCACTATAAAAATTGAAAGCACAGCTAGCTTGAGAAAATTATACCTAGGTTCAGAAACTAGTTATTTCCTGAGTACTTGGTATAAATATTTTTTAAGATTTCACTTGTGCTGATATTCTTTCTACCTTTGGGGATTTATACACTTTAGGAAAACACTATTACACAGTTATCATATTTTGTTATTCATCAAAATCGGAGACTATTGTATCCTTTGAGCCAACAATAACCTTGTTCTTGGTCGTTCAATGGAGGTAGGCATGCCATCAAATAAAAGCTCATATTGCACAATAGATTTCTAAATGGATGGCGTACTTTAAGTCAATAAGTGTCTTTCTCATGACTGTGTGCTCTGTACATAGAACTAGAGCCATGATAATAGTTTTTGGAAAGTGCTATAAGATAGAGAAACTAAGATTATCACAAGCCACAGTGTAGACGCATTCCATATAGTACTCATATGAGCCATAGTCGTCTTGTGAAGGTAAGGTTTGTCTGAAGATCTCTATTTTACAACTATAATTAAAACTTTTTCGATTTATTTACTATTTATGTCAAAGGAAAAAGCAAAAAAAAAAAAAATAGAATGGAAAGTGAGCACTCCCAATTATATCTTGTAGATGGGACATGATTATTGAAGCAGAAATATCTCTATCGTACTTACTTCACATGGCAGCAAATGAATGGCTTATCTCTCTCCCTTCCCTTCCACCACAAAAGTCTCAACTAACCGACCAAAACCCGAAGTTAGAGAGAGAAACTCTTAGGTGTTTGCATCACATTGCTTCGGATTTGCCAGCTCACTCACATATCGGTTGTTTTCTTTCACTTGGGTGTTTCTAGTCCTTGAATCTTGTGTGGATAGTAGATTATTGAAGGATTTACACATCATTTTGGTGGATTTTGAAGTGGTTTAACTGTTTTGAGCAGCGATTGTCGAAAGAAGTAGAAGTTACTGCCGACACTGCTGCAGCTTCTCTGGTAATGGTTGACAGCTTTGGAGTGTTCTATGAAGGCTGGGTAATCAGTTTCTGACCATCAATTGACCTTATTCATTGTTGCTATTGGTTTTCGAACTTCGCTTCTGCAACTTCACGACCACTTCTCTGTTATAGATAGTTTTCGGTCGTCCATTTTGTTCATTCATTGTCTGATTTCTAGTGCTGCATAAAAAACGATCGATCGTTTTGGTAGTCAGAATATCTCGGGTTCGCTTTCCTCCTCAAGTTGTTGGTTTTCTTTTTCACTAAGTATTTTTGGTCGTCCTTTTCTGGATTTCGGTTGATTGATTTCAGGACGCTGCTCAATAACGAACGTTCAGTTTTCAAACTGGTCAACCATTTTTCTCGGTTTTCTCGATGGCTCCCTTGGAAGTTGCTGGTTTTCTCTTGGATGATTGCTAGTTATTCCCAGGTACTTTGCCACCTATCCTCCATCTTCTTGGGCTGTGTCCCATTATATGTTTGTGGGCATTTACTTTCAAGGTTGTTGTTGTTGTCTTTATTTTTAACTTTACCAGTTCCTGTTATTGTTTTCATTTCTGTTCCTTTTCTTGAACCTTGCCGGTTCGTTCTATTGCTTCTTCTGGGTCGTTCTTGGTTTGTGTTGTGTTGGTTTGTTGCTGGTTTTTGCCTTGGTGCTTGTTGTTGGGTGGTTGTTTCTTGGTTGTATCTCTGGTTGGATCTATTCTTCTTGGGGTTGGCTGCTCGGGTCCTATTGCGTGCATCTGGGTGCTAGTTATTCCAAGTGAAGGGAAACTATGCCGAAAAAGAAACCGAACAAACCCGCTACGAATTCAAACTCTCAAGAGGTTCCGCAAGATATGGGAGCTTCTGTGGAGAAGGAAGGGAGTGATACTTCTAATGTACCTGAGACCTCCCTATCCACTTCCAAAACACTTTGGTCAGATGATACTCAATCCACTGCTGAAGGTGATGTTGATATTGATCGAGCTAAACAAGTATTGAAGATGTCCTTTGCATCCCTGTTTAAAGATAACAGGAACCCCAGTAAGGGAATCACTTTGTATAAAGTTGAAAACCAGGATAATGTAGTTTGGATTGAAAAGGATGAGGTAGATGATGTGATCAAGACTTGGGGCCATGCTTTACTGGGCTATGTAGGTGGAGGATTCCCTGGAATAGTGGCTATTTCTAGACTAACAAACTCTTGGAAGATGCCAACTAAATTTTAGGTGCATAAATCAAGATGGGTCATTTTTCAGTTGAACAATGAATTGGATAGACAACTTACTTTACAGGGGGTCCTTATATGTCTTTGGAAGAAAATTAGTATTGAAGAATATGCTGCCACTGTTTGAATTTGGTGCCTGTAAAAGAGCTATTATGCTAGTTTGGTATGCTAGTGGACCTTTGGACTGAAAAAGCACTAGCTAAGATATGCTAAGAAATTGGGGAACCTCTATATACATATGCAATGACAGAGAAGAGGGAGAGGGTCTTCTATGTGTAGGCTTTGATTGAAGTTGATATAACTAAGGATTTGGTTACGAAGGTCTATATTCAATTGCCGAATAGAAACTCGAGTGAGCAAGATGTCATCTATGAAAACTTGCCGAAATTCTGCTGCTTATGCAAGATGTTGGGTCACTCTATAGATGGCTGCTAGAAGAATGAACAGGAACTGAAAGGGGGCAAACAAAAAGAAAAGCAGTCAAAAGGAGCTTCTAATGCAGAATGCCCCAAGAAATCTATACAGACCGAGAGAGAACACGGTAAGAAGAATAAGGATAGGGAAGGGCATGCTAGTGTTTCAGGTCTTAAGCAGAGCATGGGATCGAAGGGCCCAGCTAGGGAGCCATACAAGGAGACTGTCGTGCCAGCTGATCATCCTCCATCCAGGAATAATCCTGGAGTGGCTGCTCCAGCTGAAAGGGTGAAAGAGGGCAACACAACTTCTCAAGGAGATAATACAGATGACAAGGATCAAGGGAAGCACCTAAGCCAAATATCAACACGTGGGTTGGCTGCTACTAGAAGACTTGTCAATGATGAGGAAGAAGAAGAGCTGGAAACTACCCCAGCTACGGGTAATGACCAGAATGAGTTTTAGATGGGAGCTGCTTAGAAAGGTGATAAAGGAGTCCTTAAATGGATCACTTCAACACTAGTTGATAAAGGCTCTAAGAAGACAACGGGGAAGGATAAAGGGAAAATGCCGATGGGAAAAAATGAAGAAAAGGGTTTGGAGAAAAGGAAGGGTACTTCTCTTCAGATCAATTAATTATGAATATTAGATGGTGGAATGTGAGAGGGTTTGCAAAAACCGTTAAACATAAGGAAGTGAATACTTTTTTGAGAGAAAATAAAGTGGTCATTTTTGACCTTTTGGAGACGAAGTTAAAGATTGGAAGGTGGCCAATAACTTCCTTGATTATAATGCCGGTAGAATAGCTATAATTTGGGATCCGAGAAGGGCTTCTTTGGATGTCGTGGAAACTAATGCCCAAGTAATACATGTCATCATCACATGTCTTATTTCTCACAGATAGATTGCTTGTGTTGGGGAATTTAAACAGTGTTCCCTATAGCTGTGATAGGAAGGCCAAGTGCAAGTATCATCTTACGAGGTACGAGATTTCATGACATGTTGTGTGGACTTGGGACTGGTAGATATCAACTCAATGGGGACCTTCTTAACATGGACAAATAATCAAACATGGTCAAAGATTGATAGGGCAATGTGCAACCAAGTTTGGTTTTCAGAAGGACTCTATGCAAATGTAAGATTTTTACCTTCGGGTTTCATCTCCGACAACTCATCTTGCATAGTATCTTTGTTTCAGAAGCCAAAAATACATAAACCCACTTTTAAGTTTTTCAATATGTGGTGTGAACATGGCCTCTTTGTGGGTTTAGTTGAGGCAGTTGGTCTATCTCGGTGATAGGAACTAAACAGTACACCTTATACTATAAATTAAAGATGTTGAAAAGATCCTTGAAGGATTTGAAAAAAAAAACATTATGGGCATATTTCAGCCAAGGCGGAGGCAGCAAAATCGGAGCTGAAGCAGAAGTAGGAGGAACTTCATGACAATCCTCATGATGCATAGCTTAAGGAATGGTTAGGGAACTCCAGCACAAATCAATGTTCTTGGTAGATGCAGAACAAAGATTTTATGCTAAAAAAACCAAATGTGAATTCCTTCTTGAAGGTGATAGAAACTCAAAACTCTTTCATTCTCTGGCTAAGAGAAATGCTAAGAGGAACTTTATTGCGGCCCCTACTAAAGAAGATATATCTACAACTAACTCGTTAGAGGAGATTCAAGAGGAACTGACTAGATTTTATGGGGATCTTTTAGGAACAAAAAATGAGGTGCAGGGCTTTGATGCAACAATTATGAAGGAAGGGCTGAAAGTTTCAGCTGTGCAGGCAGATTTCTTGTGTCGAGAGTTCACGATACATAAGATTAGCCTTGTTTGACATAGGCAATGAAAAGTCTCCAGGACCAGATGGATAAACATCATATTTTTTTCAAAAAGGCATGGAATATTATAGGAGAGGACTTTTTGCAGCAATATTAGAGTTCATTGAGATCGGCAATTTCTTGAGACAAACTAACTACTCCATCATCTCCCTCATCCCCAAGAAGGAGAATGCAACCACAGTGGGGGACTAGGGGAAGTTCTGTCTACTTTGATTGACTGTGAGCAATCGGCATTTGTAAAAGGGAGAAGCATGGTAGACAATATGCATTTAGCACAGGAAATCATGAGAGGGTACACTAGGAAGAGAACTTTCCCAAAGTGTACTCTTAAAGTGGATATACGGAAAGCTTGTGACACCATCTCATGGGAGTTCCTAAAAAGGGTGATGCTTGCTTTGAATTTTCCAAATGTTTTCCTTGAATGGATTATGATATGTATTTCCACACCATCTTATTCTCTCAAGGTCAATGGGGGTATCTTCGGCTTCTTCAAAGGAGAAAGGGGGTTGAGGCAAGGGGACCCTATCTCACAGTTCCTATTTGTAGAGTGTATGGAGTATTTATCCCGAAAGCTCAAACATGCCTCACGTAGCAATAACTTCAACTTTCATGCCAAATGCGAGAAGTTGAGCATCACTCACCTTACTTTTGCGGATGATCTTATCATCTTCCCAAGGGGAAATCACCTATCGGTTGCCATTATGTATGAAGCATTGCAAAAATTTGGAGCAGCATCAGGTTTGCATGCTTCTAGTATCTTTCTAGCTGGTATAGATGAGTATGAAAAGGAAGCTATCATGGATCTCACGTGCTTCTTCAAGGGGAACATGCCATTTTACTATTTGGGGTGTCGTTATCCGGTGTGTATTTAAAGGTGGCAGATTTTTCTCCTTTGCTTAACAAGGTTTCCAGCACTCTCTTAACTTGGGCAGGCCTTAGTCTCTCGTATGCCGGTAGACTGGAAGTTATCAGTCCTGTAGTAAATGGCATAGAAAGCTTTTGGCTAGGAGTCTTGCCCATCTCGGCTGCGGTTTTAGACAGGATTATAGCCATGTGTAGAAGATTCCTTTGGGGAGGTAACTCAGCTCGGGTTGCTTGGCACACCATGTGCTTAAGCATACAGGAGGAGGATTAGGATTGAGAGACACACGAAGATGGAATGGTGCACTACTTTCCAAGGTCGTTTGGAACATCCATGCTAAGAATGAACTTTAAGGTGCAAGTGGATTCATTAGTTTTACATAAAAAACGGGTCTATTTGGGATATTCATGTGAAGAAGAACTTCCCCCCTCAATCAAGCGACTCCTTAAAATTAGAGATATTTTGGTGGAGAAAGAAGGATCTATAGTTGAGGTAACAAACTTGGTAGATTCTTGGGTTGTGGATGATATTCTTAACACATCATTGGCCTATGATTACTTCAAAGGGCCAGCTGCACTTCAGATCTGGGCCAAGATTGTTTGGGATCGCCGTTTTCCCCTTAAATTTTCCTTCCTTTTGTGGTTGGCTATTTTGGGCAGACTCCACACTATGGATAGGTTACTCTTCTTGCAGATTGATAGGACTTGCAAATTATGTAACCGATAGGAGGAGAATGCATCACATCTCTTCTTTGCTTGTACTTTCACTGTAGGTATTTGGAAGAGCATCAAAGAATGAGCAGGACTTAGAAGAGACATATCAACTATTTCGAGTACCTTGAAGTCGCTACTGAAGGAGAACCATGGGACATCTTGGAAGTGCACTTGGCGAAAGTTATGTTTTGCAACAATATTATATTATGTATGGAAATGTAAAAATTGTGTTATTTTTTAGTCTCAAGATTTTGATAGAGATCAGATTGTATGCAAAATCAAAATACAAGTATACAATGTTGTCTATGCCTCGTATCCCCATGTTTTGATTTTAGTACTAAGAGTTTTTTGACAGTAGGACAGTTTGGACGTATAATGAGGGTCCTTGTTAACATTTGATTACCATTTGATATGCATGTGTATATTTGTACATTCTCTTTTGATCTATAATATATTTACATTGGATAAAAAAAAAAGTCTCAACCAACCTAAGAAACTTTATACTTTTCATTTTAGGAAAACGTACCCAAAATAGAAAGCCTCGTATAACTCACGTTTAATAATTCAATAAAAAACGCTTATACAATAAATAAATGAGAGATAATAAGGGAGATTATCCCGTCACATGCTTAAAAATTAAAACATGTTTCACATGCCCTATTATTTCAGTTATGCTTTTATACCATTTATTATGCCTTTTCACTACTCACCATGGAGATATTTTTTTTGGATTTTTTTTTCTGTAAAAACCGTTTGAGATATTTTTTGCACTCTCTCTCCATCTCTTCTCTACTGAGTTTTTAATTTCACTCCTTTACTTTTTTGTCATTTTCATTTTAATTTCATAATATACGATGAATATTGGCAATTTGGATCTTCAATTTTTTCCACCTTCATCATCTCCCCCTGAATCAGTGTAAGTTTGCGGTTTCTGGTTAAGTAGAAACAATATATTTCATCTTATAATGCATGAGTTTAATTAATTAAATTCCCATTTACATTTCTGTTAATTTTATTCTTGAACTTAAGCATAATTACCTTATTAGCTCCTCTTGTTTACTGTTAAAGCTTCATCCCACATTTAGTACTGCAGGGAGGGGCGCTGTCAGATACTACTACTATTACTACTACTACTACTACTACTACTACTACTACTAGTATTATTATTATTATTATTAATATTATTATTATTATTATTATTATTATCATTTTAGTTTTATAATATATGATATTTAATATATTTATAAGAATTTTCTTATAATTTTTTCTTTATTTATTTCTTTCTCTCCATTCTGTTTCTTATTAATTAAACTTAAAATACAATTTATATTCAAATATTTATTATTTTTAGAATCTTATATATATATATATATATAGTGTTATGTGAAATGGAGGTATTGTATCATTAATTACACCGTCGTCTGCAGCCATGCATGCAAGTAATTTAGATATAGTTTGTTTGATATTTTTCCCTTACGTAGGTCTACTACTTGTTGGTCATCAGGCAGAGATCAGAAGACAGTATTCCACAACTTAAAACCAACCCATCTTCGTGATCCCACTGAGCTACAGGTACTGATCACCATGCATATGCATATCTTGATTTAATATTTATGTTTTCTTTTGGCTCGAGAGGTTATAGATTTTATGAGGATTAATTAGACTCATACTAGCATATATTTTGTTTATTTCACATGTTATATAGACCCTAAATGTATTCCTCAACCCGTATAATATTAATGTTTTATGTTTATGAGCAGTTTGTAATACTCAATAAATTTTTTAATACATATTTTAATACTTTATTTTCTTTAATACTATCTCCGTTTCATATTATCTTTCACTCAGATATACTTTTTTCATTTCAAAATATTTGTCACTTTACTTAATTAATAGAGTATTAAATGATATTTTTTCATATATACCTTTGTCTTATTGAAATTAAACAATTTTCTATAAATTTTCATTAGAATTATTAATGATAGTTAAAGGGTAATTTAGTCTTTACTTCCTTTTGAATCTAGACAACTCAATCGTTTCTTTAATTCTTGTTATATGTTTTAATATGACAGATAATATGAAGCGGAGGTAGTACTAATATTTTTTGAGTATCTTTTAAAATTTAAAATTTATCTTTAATTTTATAAAATTTTATTAATTAAACTAAAACGTGTATTAAAAGTTGTATCAGATCATTACAGGAGGTTTGTAAAGCACATTTTGTTACCTATACTCTCGATGCTTGACCTTTTGATACATGAAAAATATTTTTGCACTCCTTCCGTTTTTTTATATTATGTTTTAGACATCACACATATTAATGAAATACTAAATTAGAGAAATTTTTGTGTATATAGATTAAATTATCTTTAATATCAATCTCTCACTAATTTATTGACATTGAAAAATTCAAAATTTAACTTGAAATTTGTGTGGAATGATGAATAATGGATGGAATGTATATTGAAAAATGGTATAAATTATTTGTAAGGAGTAAGTGCACTTTTCTATGATGCAAGGATTGAGAGAGTGTTGACGTATTGAAAAGGTATGATAAGAAGATTTGATTAAAATTAAATTGTTTTCAACAAATTAATAAATAAAAAAAAATCAAAATTTTTACAAATGTAACAAGTGAAAAAACGACAGAAGTATTAATTTATGACTTCTAATTATAAGATTTGTGTTTTCCCATATAATTAAAATCATTTTGAGCATTTCAAAGGATTATTTATGAGGCCATACATCACAGACATCATTATAATTAATTTCCTTATTATGAAAATAATCCCTCCAATATAAATATAAATATAAATATAAGAAGTTTAAGGCTTTTACACATAAATTAAGGATTTAGGAAACAAGACAATTTTAACTATAATATTCTTTCTACCGTCCGTAAATGAAGAAAAACATATTATAAAAGAAAATGTAACATGAGATGTTACAGGAAATGTTACAGAGGATCCTAAGTGTAATAAACGGTTCGGATCCTTTGTAACATTTCCTGTAACATTCTCTGTAACATTTCTAATTTGGTATATTTTATTAATAAAGCCTACCAAATAAAAGATAAACCCTAAGGGAAAAGGATAAACCCTAAGGGGAAAAACATATTATAAAAGGAAATGTTACAGGAGATGTTACAGAAAATATTACAGAGGATCCTAAGTGTAATAAACGGTTCGGATCCTCTATAACATTTCCTGTACCATTTCCTACATAATAAAGTTGTCTCCTATTTTGATGATCAGTTCTCTCCTCTGAAAGCGTAAAATTGTCATTTTTGATAATCTTTTGTTCAATTTATTTTATAGGAAAATCAAAATTGTCCCTTAATTATCATTTTCAAAGATTGAGTACACTTAATTGACATAATGACAGAGTTCACGATACTTTTTTAATATTTACCTTAATCAAAATGAAAAATTTAGCAAAAGAAAAAGAAATATTTCTCCTACTGATGTGGGGGTTCACCTAATTTCCGGCCAAATTAATCAATTTTTTTATAATTTGATATTTGAAAGTCTTTCACTTGAACATAATAAATTTCTTAAAGAGCAGTCTTCTCATTTAGTATGCGTCACCCACTTCTGGCCAAATTATCTGGCCAAATCAATTAATTGTTGACAAAATTAGATCTTCAATTTGTTAATTTCATAAGAAAAAGTACTTAATTATCAATGTAGGCAATAGCAATCCCATTGGTTGCAAGAAAAGAAATGGAGGAAAACTTCAACGTGTGCGGTTTCAAATTTAAAAGTACTGGCATTTATGCAAATGCAGCATTCTGCTGGCTCTTCAGGATTCTCATTGAAGAGATCACTTCAACGGTTTCTTCAGAAGAGAAGAGATCGAATTCAGTCCGCAATTCCACATAAGCTTTCGTTTTTATAATATTAAGCTTCCTGACAATTAATTGATCCTTCATATATGAATGAGAAAAATATAATTTATGGGTGTCCGAATTAAAAATTCTTGAAGACGGAACTTAAAATTTACAATATCACCTGTTTTTTTCCTTTTTTTCCTAAAGAAAAGTATGTAATATCTTAATTCAAATATAAGTGAATGATAGAAGAAATACGAGTTGTTATATCATATACTCATACATAATATGCAAGTTACTTGTACTAAAACTACATTGTTTACTAATTTTTTAATTTAGTCCTTATAAATTAAAATTAATACTAAAAAACTACTCTTTAGTTTGACAAATTGATAATTAAGTACTTTTTCTTATGAAATTAACAAATTGAAGATCTAATTTTGTCAACAATTAATTGATTTGGCCAGAAGTGGGTGAAGCATACTAAATGAGAAGACTGCTCTTTAAGAACTTTATTATGTTCAAGTGAAATACTTTCAAATATCAAATTATAAAAATATTGATTAATTTGGCCGGAAATTAGGTGGACCCCGCATCAGTAGGAAAAATATTTCTTTTTCTTTTGCTAAATTTTTCATTTTGATTAAGGTAAATATAAAAAAAAGTACCATGAACCCTGTCATTATGTCAATTAAGTGTACCCAATCTTTGAAAAGGATAATTAAGGGACCATTTTGATTTTCCTGTGAAATAAATTGAACGAAAACTTATCAAAAATGATAATTTTACGCTTTCATAGGAGAGAATTGATTATCAAAATAGAGAGAATAATAATAATAATAATAATAATAATAATAATAATAATAATAATAATAAAAACTCTTTCCAAGAACATCAAAATACCTGACGACCATCAAATTCCATAAGTAAAAAAATGGCATGAGTCTCTTTCTCTTCATTCCCCTAACCCACAAAATTTATATACGAAAGTTTCATCAAACCTAAAAAATCATTCTTTTGTTTGCAATCAACTATAAAGGTTTATGACAAAAAAAAAAAAAAAAATTATAAGTTGGTAAGAAGCATTATAGGGATTAAAAAGTTTCAATCTAAAAAATTTGTGAAGTTGTCAAAAAGATATTCTGGCAAGTGGAGCCTCATGCTTCTCACTTAAAAATTCCACTGCAACAAAAAAAATTGTCCCTGATTATCATTTTTAAAGATTGGGTACTTAATTGACATAATGAGCAAAGTTTAAAATAACTTTAAAAAATTTATCCGTTAATTATCATTTTCAACAATTAAATACTTAATTGATATAATGAATAAAGTTAAAAGAGTATTTTTTAGTATTAACCCTTTTGATTTTAAAATTTCAAACAGTTATTATGATAATTCCAAGTAAATCTGTCTCCTTTATCCTCAGCCCACCACACTCACTGTGCCCTACCCTGCTCAACCTTCTTCTGAATCTATCTAAAATATATGAATTTTACTTACCGTTATTCTACCGCCTCTGATCTTTCTTCTTTTCTCTTTTTTCTCTTCCACTTGCTTGGCTTCCCCCTAACACTCCATTCTCCACTCCGGCTGCTCTGATCTCAAAACGGGCAAGGAGAGGCGAAGAGGGCAATGGAGAGACAGAGAATAAATGGAAGGTTATTGCACAGTTTTTGTTTCTCATCGATGCAAAGAGATAAATTGCAAGACTTGTCACTTTTTCCCTTATAATCTTACCCAAATCCACCTAATCAATTAACTCTTGCTATAAATTGCTTCGGTATGTACTTTGATGATGATTGATAGATGTTTTTTTCTTTTTTCTTTTGGTGAAATTGGAAGGGCATATATTTTTCGTCTCTTGATTCAAGGATTCATGAGATTGAATGGTGTTATGAAGATGGAGAAGATATTGAATTTCAGAATTGCATAATTGCTTTTTTGTTTAGGGAAAAAGAAACTATATATTATTAATATCTAAAGAAATAATCCATGAGTTACATGGGCGAAATATTTTAAGTCCATTCAAAAGGAGTATTCAAAAACAAAGTTATCTTAGCTAAAAGGTGAGTGGCTATTTCTCGATCCATACAAGTGTGAAAATATAGTGGAATGAGAATTTTAAAAACTAAGGAAATATGAGGATAAAGAATCAAGTTGAGAAAGATTACCCTTATTAGAGGAAAGACTCTGAATGGCCAATAATGAAACACTCTCAATAATAAGTTGACCAGACAGAGAGGACCCAATCGCAACTATATGAGTGTTTACCTTGAGATAACCAAGATTTGAAGGCTTCCACTTACACAGATCTGATGAGGAAAGACTACCACTACCAGAGGGAGCAGAATGATGATTGTAAAGCTTATATTCCTAGGCAATGTGTAAGATTTTTCAATGTGGGAAGAATATTAAGTGTTACCCGCCATAGAAACATTCTTATTTTTTGTTGAACAACAAGATTATGCAAGAAGTTCCATAATTTGGGAGGGCACGTCAAGTAAGCTTATGGGACACCCATGGTTCAATCCGACAAACTTATAAAGTTGGATTGAACCATGGCATCATATAAGTTTGTCATCCGGCCAGGTAGAATTTACAGAAACTTGCAAAATTGCTGTTGCTTCATGGTGCAAAAAAGTGATGTCTAATGCGATCTTCTCTCTAACAAGTTTGATTGAAATCAATGAGATCTAAAACTTGTCTTTCTGCCCGTGAAGGGAAGGGATCCAATTACTATGCCAGATTTTAGTGGAGAGTCCGTTACTAACACGAGAACGTAACCCTAAAGAAAGAAGGTTTCTTCTTTCAAGGAGGCCCGGCCAGAAATACGAAGGCCTACGCTCTAATGAAGCACCCAAAAATCACCATGAGAAAAATATTTTGCCTGAAGCCATTTAGGCATCAAAGAAGATAGAGAGATAATAAGACGCCAACATTGTTTGGCGAGTAAAGAGAGGTTAAAATCTTTGAAGTCTCTAAAACCCACCCCTCCCAAATTCTTTGTTTACAAAGGTGTTTCCAAGATTTCCAACAAAGCTTTTTATTTCCTTCCGACCCACCCCAAAAAAATTGAAGAGCCATATAATTCAAAGAACGAATAAGATATACAGGCAAAAGAAAACAAGACATAGCATATGTAGTAATGGGTCGAACTACATTTTTAATAAGAATCTCTTTACCTACTTGTGACAAGACTTTCTCCTTCCATCTGTTAAGCTTCTTCCTGACTCTATCTTTAACAAATTAAAAGATTTTCGTTTTTGATTGTCCAATAAGGCAAGGCAAATCTAGGTAGGTTCCATAGCCTCCTACTTTGGTGATTCCCGATACCATGGTAATAGAATCCTGAGTAGGCAAAGCAACAGAGTTGTTGAAAAATATAGCAGATTTCTAAAAATTTACCTCTTACTCCGAGATTGAAGCATAATATTGAAGAACTTTCTTGATCACTTTATCCTGTTGCAGAGATACTTTACTAAAAATAATGCTATCATCTGCAACAATATAGATAAGAAACAGAAGGGCAAGCAGAATTTAAACAAAACCCAAAAAAGAGATCCTGATATTCAGAGAAGTGAATCATTGAATATAAGCCTTCAATACATAAAATAAATAGGTAGGAAATAGAGGGTCTCCTTGATAGATTCCACGAACGGGAAAGAAACTGGTCGAGGGCAACCATTAATAAGCACTAAAAAATGAACAGAACGCATACAACACATAATAAGGGAAACAGGACTCAAGAGAAAGTTCATAGCAACCATGATAGACTCAAGAAAATTCCATTCAACACTATCAAATGCTTTACTGAGATCAGGTTTAAGAGCAAAGTGGTTAGAGGCATTAATTTTACCATTAGTCATAGAATGAAAGGCTTCAAATGGCACAATAACATTTTCAGTAATAAGATATTTTTCTACAAAAAGCTTTAACTGTCATGGACAACAGCCGACAAAAAAAGGTTGAGTCTATTGACTATATAATTTTAGAGATGAGTTTATAGATAACATTGCAAAGACCGATAGATTTGAAATCTTTAACGGGGAGGGGGGGGGGGGGGAATTTAACTTTAGGAATTAAAGCAATATTAGTGTCATTAACGGCATTAATATTCTCCCCATTATTTAAAATACCAAGAACTATGCATGTTACCTTCGTTCCTAAAATGTGCCAATATTTTTGCAGAAAGTAAGCCATTTGGACCCGATGCTTTTCTACCCTTTATGTGTTTCAACAAATCGAGAACATCATCAGAAGAAATTGGTTTTGACAAGGATTCCACTTCTGAATCAGATACAATTTGATCAATCATACTATCCTATAAAACACAAGTCAAATTATTAGAGGTGTAAATAGACTAAAAATAGTGTAGAATAGCATGCTTTATCTCATTTGGATCAATGGTGTCCATTCCATTTGGATCAATGATGTACTTGTGCCTCTGGGATGCTTTATGATGGAAGAAAGTTGTATTTCTTTCTCACTCCATGAGCCAGTTAGCTCTGGATATGGTCTTTCAATAATCTTCCTCAATGGCAAGCATTCTTTCAGGATCAACTTCTAACTTTGATCCCTCGTGATCAAACCAAGAAGGTTGAGATCTAAGATAATCATGTTTCTCTTTGAGCATCCTAATATTGTTTCTGATATTTCTGTTCTTTTTCTTACACATTCTAAAAGATGATCAAGAATAGAACTAATGTAGTCCCTAACACCATCTGCAAAAAGAGATGGATCCAATAGCCAAAGTTTATCAAAATATTCCAGACAATCATCTTTGATCCAACGAGATTCAAAATGCTTAGATTTGATTTTTTTGATCGTAGATGCTAGAAACTTGAGAAAGACGAATAACAAGAGCAAGATGATCAGAATGACTAACAATAGTATTAAGAAGGCTACAAAAAGGAAAAATCTAAGAAAAAGAGGCAGAAATAAGCCCTCTATCAACACGGGCCTGGATATAATCAGTCCCATGCCAGTGCACTTTCCAAGTGAATTTTGGTCCTTCAAAGTCCATGTCAAAAGCCCAGTGTCAGAAAGAGCATCCTGAAAGTTGTCAATTTGTCAATTATATCGCTCTTTGCATATTTTTTATTAAGAAGAAGAATCTCATTAAAATCACCTGCAAATGCAATAAGCCAAGGTAAGTTGGACAGAGAGTGAAGTCTCCTTAGGATATCCAAAGAAAACGTCTTAGCCCATCCTTAGGATTACCATAAAAAACAATAAAATGAAAAGAAGGAGAATTATATAAGAAATAGAAACATCAATGTGACCAGAAAAATAACCAAGTAAAGAAACATAAGTATCATTATTCCGAAAAATACCAAGTCCACCAGACAAACCAGTTCTCTTAACAAAAAAACCATAGTTAAATCCTAAATAATTCTAATGCTATCCATTTTTTATTTTTTTAAACTCTTAGCTTTTGAAAGAAAAACAATGAAAGTTTTCGTAGTCTGAATAAGACTACGATATTTTTGAATTGCACGAGGACTACCGAGCCCTCGACAATTCCAACAAAGGAGACTCATGGATCTCAGCGGGGTTGACCATTAGCCACCACCGCTGATAAAGAAGAATCACATAATGCAGTGGGCTTAGATCACTTCAAAGCCCTAGTAATTACAAGTGAATACTTTTAGAGAGAGGGAAGAGCTGCCACCATATTAAGATTTCCAATCTAAACAAGAGGTTGTCTGGGAATTGGAACTAGGACAGCCCTTATTTAACGAGCTTGTTGTTTGACGTTAGAGTATTTCTTGATCTGTTAGATGTTATTTTCATCTGGCCTCAATTGAGTTGAAGGGGAATCAGTAGGAACTGTTTCTGTAATAGGACGTCAACTAGGAGGCTTGTATTCCAAAAAATCACCAAAAGCAAGATTAGAAAATAAAGAAGAAAAAAAATAGATTCATAATTAGAAGAACGATAATCAATGTAATCTCAGATGGAGGGGATCCAACCAGATGCAACATGAATACCCAAATCTATCAAAAGAAGGTCATTTACATCGAAAAAAACAAAATCATTAATTAAATTAGGAAATTTCTTAAGGAAACACCTAATTTAAGAGTGCAACACCTAAAAGATTCATTTAATTTTCTTCCCCTTCTTCTTGAACTCTAAAATTCTCTCAAAATCCTATGTCAAATCTTTAAATTGGAAGCATTATACGAATCTTCGCAAAACAGAATTAGTATATCAATCTTTAAATGTTTTTATTTATTTTTACCGATTTAAAATTTAAAAAAAAAAAGCTCAAATCGTCCCAGATTTGAAATATATATATATATATGTGTCAAACTTTTGCACCCAAAAAGGGAAACCCCTACCACTGGACCAAGGAGCCGCAACTCACCCCTGGCCACTGACCAGGCGCACTGTGAAGGTGTCCTTGACTAGCGACCAGGGTGAGTCGCGACACGGTGTTGCGCCAAGGCTGAACCGAGCCAGCTTTAATTTTTTTAACTAATCAATTTTATTTGATTTTTTTAGTTTTTTTGTGTTTTATTTTGTTTTATATTTTTTACTATAATGTGTTATTTATTTACTTATTTTTATTTAATATATAGATTGTGTAACAAATAACGTTTTATTTGTTTAATTTATTTTAACTTGTTATAGTTTGTATTTAATAGTTTTAATTTGTTTAATAGTTTCTTACGTTTAAGTTATTTAATGAATTATGTTACTTTGTAAAAAACCAAAAAAAAAAAAAAAATCGTTTTGCCCTTGCAGTTCACAAGGAGCTTGTTCACTGTGCCCCTGATTGGCTACAATGGGAATGGCTGGCAGTCCCTTTGTAACCAACCAGGGGTATTGTGAACAAGACTCTTATGAATTGCAAGGGCCAATGTCCAGAATTTTTAAGAAAAAAATCATAAATTTTCTTGTTTTGGGATGAAATTTATCTCAAAATCGATCTTTTCCAAGACCCACGCATCGATTATGTCTACGTTTTCATCCATATGAACTCAAAATAGCTAAAATTATCACAAAATTATGAAATTTAGTTTTAGTGTTTGAAGGGAAGGAGAAGAGCTCCAATAATTTTTTTAAGAGTAAATTAAACCGTTTTAACCTTTTAGGGGAAGTTCCATTCACTAAATTATTAACAGAAAATGTAGGCCCAAACAAATGACTAGGGTCCAAGTGCTCCAAAGAAGATATTAAAATTAAAAGCAAGAAGAGATTTGGGTGTAGTGTCCGTCTCATTCTAAAAAAATATTAGCAAAATGTGTAGGCTCTAGCCCATGACAAGGTTCTTCCTGGCCCAAAGAAATATTATTAAAATTAAAATCAACAAACGGGTCGGGTTAGCTGGAAGATGACTAGATGTGGGTATTGGGTTAATCCGATTAGGAGGGAAAAAAACAGAATGGGAGTTAATAAAGACAACTCGGGAATCTATAAAGATAATTCGAAAAAATTTTAAAATTTTCATTTTCACCTGAAAATTTCTCTCTTTAAAAAAAATTTCCTAAATACTCTCTAGGACTCTTCACTTCAATCTCAAATCTTAGAAGATCTGACCATCAAAATTCAAAAAAAAAAAAATATTAGTTCTTCAATCTATTCTTATTATTTACAATTTTATCAGTTTAGATCATAAAAATATGCCTTTAATTTGAAAAAAATTGCAATTTTAGATTGACTTTTCTTCTGCGAAAATGGTGCACTTTTGCCCAGGCTAGAGAAAATCGCTGGTGACTTTCTCCCGGTCAAGCGAAAATGCACCCATACTTTCTCTGGGGCTGGCGATTCTGGGGGATGGTTTTCTCCAACCTGGGCGAAAATCACCATTGAATTTCTCCAGCCTGGGCAAAAATGCCTGCATTAAGTTTTATTTTTTATTATATATTTCATTTTTTTTCATAAATGTTTATTTGAATTGTTATTTAATTTTGTATATGTAGAATGAGTGTAACTAGTTCTTTAAAATATTTTATGTTATAATTTTTATTATTAATAGGATTGTCAATAATGTTTTTGTGAACAATATGAAATAAATTACTATTAGTGAGAAGAAATAAAATAATGGAAATGAAATAATAAATCCCATTAAGGTCAATAATAAAGTAACAATAAATGTTATTTCAAATGTTATTTAATTTTGTCTATGTAGATTAAATATAACTAGTTTAAAATTGTTTGCTTATAATTATGTGTTTAGTAAGAAAATGTGTTATGTAATTGCTCAACTATTTGAATTTTAATTTGAATTTATCGTTATTCTTGACCTTAGGTTTAGGGTTTAAGATCAAATAATATATAAATTAATAACTATTACTAAGTAATATTAGTGATGAATAATAATAGTATGAAAGAAATAGTAGAAATGAATAACGGATCCCGATAATAATAAATAATAAAATAATAATAGATGTTAAAGTAAATGTTCAAATATATGATAACCAGCTATCAATGAGTTGGAATAAATAATAGATGGTTCGACCTTGAGGCCGTAGAGGAGATGATGATCTTGGACCTGTCACGGATATGACAGGTTGAGTTGAGAGGCGCACTATCACAGCTTCGTCTAGAGGTTTGAGGGGCCGACATAGTACATCCGACCTCCCGTCTACCCCTAACCCCCTTCCTGCTGGTTTTCATTATGATACAGGTGCACTCGAGTCTTCTACCCAACCACCGCCTATACCTTTTAGATCTCAGCCTCCCCTTCCATCACATCTCTCTCACACTCCTGTACTATATGAGGCATATGGATCTGCACATCCACCTTCACACCCCCCAGACACAATGTATAATCCCTACCTATATGCTCCCACTGTACGACCTCACATACCATATAGATCTGCAGCCCAAGAGCCTCTAAAAGAGCTTAGTGGTCAGCTGAGGCTGATAAGGGTAGAGTTTTTTATTAATGGTGGGCACCGGCCCTCAGGATTCTTCATACAGTACACTTGGTTATACTGCTACAGCTTATGCTGTTTCATCTTCTGAGCATTACATAGGGAGGCATTCTACAGATAGGGGCTTTCAGGGTGATAGGGGTTTAGGCGAGGAGCATGACAGGGCCCGATCCCTACATATTGAGGATGAGGCGGCTGAGAGAGTTGATGATGATGGTGATGGTGATGATGATGATTAGGATGATGGTGAGGATGCTGGAGATGAGGAGCAGCCCGTGCCTGTGGCACCTGCTAGCGGATTCGATGGGCAGCCTCGTCACGGGAAAGAGAAAGGATTAACCGACAGTTTTATGTCGGTCATGAGTAAGATTTTAGGGTCTCGTAACAAAAGACCTGATGTGGCTCGTGAAGTTCCGACTCCAACTCAGAGGAGGAAGAAAGTGAAGTCTTCAGATTGGGAGCAGACAGGCCCAGCAGAGAGAGGTCATGTTCACCCAGAGCTCATTTCATCATACGGTGGTCATGTTGCAGGTCCAATATGGTGTGGATAGATACATATCTTTATCTTAAAGTTACATGTTATTATTATTAATTTATTTTGGTTTTATGTAATTTCTCAAATATTTATATTTTTATAAATAGTTTATTTGTTTTATCTCAAATGCAAAATTTATTTCTTTTATCTTTAGGATCGTGGTTTATTGAATGTCGATCGTGCTACATGGCACTCACCGAGTGGGACCTTACTGATGCACATGTTCGTTCCTTGGCTTCCGGGACGGGTCTTATACATTTGCGATCATGCATGTTCCAGCACCCTAATGCTGCATTGTTATCGGCCTTTGTTCAGAGGTGGCAGCCGAACACGAACAGCTTCCACATGCCATAGGGTAAGATGACTGTTACATTACACGACGTGGAGCTGATACTCGGGGTTCCTGCATATGGTCGGGTAGTAGATTCGAGTTTATCACGGGATCAGTTTGTACGGTTCGTCCAGGGTGATCTGGGTTTGGCCTTCACTGTCGGAGGGATAAATGCATTAGAACTTCACAGTGTAGCCATTAGCTCCCGGAGTACACTGTCATCCAGTGACAGAGCTGCCTTCTGCATATAGTACTTGCTGGGTTGCTCACTGTTCAGTGATAAGAGTGGTAACATAGTTCCTTCCAAACTTTGGCCACCGGTGAAGGATGTGAGGTTTGCTGGGAAGTTCGCATGGGGTGCTGCCAAAGCTTGCATATCTGTATAGGAATTTAGGGCAGACGTCACGTGTTGATGCAAAGGAGCTCGCTGGGTGCTGGTCACTACTGGAGGTATGTGTTTTAAATATAATGTGTTTTATGTTATGTTTATATTTTTCATATTTATTGCATTAGGGTTTATATTATTTATATTTATATTTTATATATTATGTGTTTATTTTATGTAAAGATGATCAGGAGTATCCATCCAATGTTCATAAAGTGCCGACCCTTCTTCCCAATTCGTCTTCTTTATCAGCCCGTAAACACGTTCTAATGATCCGAACAATTAAACATACATATTCATATGATTTTGCAAATCATAAGACATTCTTCAACGAATTTCAAGCCACTGGTTTTTATCCCCGAATAGAAAATTGGCTACAACCCTAAATCCACAATTACCATCACCGATCTCATTCTTCCAGTTTTGAATGAACTCATACATAAACTTGGGAAATGCATTGTTGAACGGGAATGGCGTTGATGGGACATCCTGATTTACAACAGAAAATAAACTAGACTTCTCACTGTTACGTCCTCTGCTCCTAACCCTACCGGAACGGGGCAGCCTACCTCTTCCATGTGGACTAGGATCAGACCCTGAGCCTGAACTGCTTCCCGAACCAGACGCTGAACTGCTTGACTTTCCTTTCTTCCTATGTGCGATGGACACATGTTTCTAGTAAGACTTATCCCTTTTGGTTGAATTCGTCTTCCGTCGTCCTTTCGTAACTGCTGTTTCGGGGGGGAGAGGGGAAGAGAGGAGGAGGGGGGAGAGTGATTGTTAACGGAGGGCAAGGATCTTCAAGCAACATCGGACATATAATACCTTTGATGAGACGACGCACTTCTCGGACCTCGAAATTCGACCCGTACTAAGTTCCTCTAACATTAAGGTGAGATCACGCATCTCGGAATCCATGTCTCTCTCATGTACATTCGAGATATCAATACCAATTTCTAGTTTTCTCCCAAAAATATAAACATCTTCCTCCTGGAGCGGAAGTAAATATTTGCACCTACCAACCAGTTCATATACACATGGTAGACCGTGTGATTTCCTTAAAAAATGCAAGCACTCATTTTTCGGATTTTCAACTGTCTCGTGTGCTTTCCTTATCTCCAGCCATATCTTCTTCAAAGCCAAATAACTGATTTTATTACTTATATTCGTCAATATGGCATTACTCTTCGCGGCATACTTCTCTTTAAGTTTAGAACTTTCCAATGAGGTTTTTATTTCGGCAATTTGACCTTCGATGAGAGAGTCGATATTGACAAATATGGTGTCCAAATCACCATGACACGTTGAGAGCCATAGCTTCAATACCGAATGTTCGCTTTCAGCACGGTTCGTTGTCTCAACCCCAAAATGCAGCACTTGAGATGTCTAAACCCTGCAAAATTTATGCGCAAATGGATTCAACCATGTGCTATACAGGTAATGTAGAAAGTCCGGCCTACTTTGTCCCCTAGTCTTCAACACTTCCAACTTTCTCCGGTATTTTGGCTCATCAATTTCATTTATTAATTTGTGCCACGAGCCATTCAAGAACCGTTGTGCCACCTCTTCGTCTTTAACCATCTCTGTCAACTTTGCCAACACATTCTGATCGATGTATCTTCTACATAACATATGATATGAATTTCTGAACACATCATCAATCACTGGCATAAGTCTACTTTCCCTATCAGTAAGAATCACGATTGGCTCACCGTCATTAAGAATTGAACCGTGCCTAGTTGACATAGCAGATATAAAATTTAAGTGCTTTATTTGTTGAAGAACCCATCTGTATGTTGTAGCCTGTTCATTGCACATAAAAGTTGTTGCCACTGTGAAGTTCTTTCCGATCGGAGTCATCCCTACAGTTTCCAATAGTGGCATATTGTACCTTGATTAAAAAATAAAGGCGAAAATTAATGATTAACATGGCAACTGTTTTAAATGAAATTCAAAATATTTTAACTATTTATTAAAAAAAATGATTAAAAAGTAATATGCATTTAAATTAATAAAGAGATTTAATAATATATTGATCCACTAGAGTACTTACTTGTTCGTTTTATACGTGGCATCCATTATCAATACATATGGCCACGTTCTAATCATTGCAATTGATGTTGGGTGTGCAACGACAATATCACTAAGTATATTGCTCTCCTCACAGTTTCTATAAAAGACCGTGTAACTCTGTTGTGCACTTAGATAGAGAACTTCCGCTACTGTGTTTCTTTCCTGCATCTGGTTCTTCGTAATCTTTGCAACACCATTGTAAATTTTCTGTGCACTACATATATCATAAAATTCTTCTTATTAATGGAATAAAAACAAATCTAAAATATTTTAATAAAGTATTAAAAATAATTCCCTTATAACATACCTAACTGCAAAACCAACGTCTTGTTCTCGGAAAAATCGTAAGATATTACGAGGCGGCACATGACTCTTCCTGAACTGTTCAGTCTGTTGCAATTGCTCTTCCTAAGTCTTGCAGCCTAAACATGACCGTGATTGTAAACAACTTTTTTATGGTTGTGCCTCCCGTTGTGTACGAACAATTACCAATTTTTGCTTGTTGCCATTTGCTCTCCCTTTTATTTAAATGAGCACCCACATTTTTTGTCCCATAAGGTCTCTGCCTTTTTATTGGAATTTCTTCTTCCTCATCGTCAACTATTGGCTTCGTATTTTTTTTAACTGCACCTCCGCGCTCGCAAGACAATGTGACATACAGTCGACAGTCAGTTGTTCTTGATCTCTGATACTAATTGATAATTAAATATGTCTTGGCTTTCACTGCAGTTTGTTTTGCCCAGTCGACCAACTCACCTTTCGAACTAAAACTTCGGTCTGTTGTGAATAAATGTCCAAGATCAATATATTCTTCCGGTTCTAAAAATTCTTCAAATGTATTTGGATCTTGATCACCCTGTTAATGTAAAAAAAAAATATTAGCAATACAAAAAAAAAAATAAAATAGCAATTCATAAACCAAAAAAGAAAAAAAATTTCCGGAACACTTTCACCCTGAGGAGCGAATTCGCAAAGGAAATTTCGCCTGTTTGGGTGAAAATTTTGTAGAGATATCGCCCAAATAGGCGAAAGTTGCCCTGTAATTTCGCCCATCTAGGCGAAAGTGACCCAGTAATTGAAAAAGAAATTTCAATCGATTTTCTTACCTCACAACCAACATTTTCTTGTAAAAATTCTTCAAAAGAAACCGTATTTCTTCTAATTTCGTTTTAATGTTCAAAGTTGGAGTTTTTTTTTAGAGAGAGGTTAGAGAGAAAGGTTGTAGAGAGAGAAAGGTTTATGTTTAAAATGAATTATTTTCGAGTTATTCTTATAGATTTACGAGTTATCTTTATCAACCCCTAACAGAATTAGTAAAAGAGGGTGAGAGGGCGATAGATTCGTATCCGCGCAAGTCTATACCAGTTAATAGCAGGTAAGGTTAAAATTTTATACCTGCAGACTCGTACCCATATAGATTCTATTAAATAGGTTTGGGCAGGGTATAATGATACCCACACTCGTACACCCGTTATAATAAAATAATATACATTTATATATTATATTATTTTTATATTTTTTATTAATACATAATTTATACATTTATGTAGGAGAAAAATAGGAGCAAGTGGTCTCCAAATGCTCTGATTAATATCTTGTATTGAATTAGGACTTTTGTTTTTATTGGATTAATATACTTTGAGGATTTTGTGTGTACTTGAACTTTTAATCATTTGAATTAGAGATGTTAAATGATTCTATGTTGAAAGAGATATTGAGAAAAATTATGTTAATCATGTTATAATTTTTATTTAGGATTATACATTGTTTTATATATATTTTTATTTAGCAGAAAAAAATAGAAAATATCATACGAGTACGAGTATATTCAGACCTTACCATAGACCCTGGAGGGTCGGGTCTGGGTCCATAAATTTTATACCAAAAAAGTATAGGTCTAGATGTGGGTCTCGATCCATGTTTCATATAAGGGTAAGTCTTCATGTGGGAGTACCAAGAGGGTCTGGACTTTTATCCCCAAGAAAGGGAGTCCATAAACATCAAAATCGAGGCAAGGGGCAGGAAGGAGAGCGCCAGCGTGTGGATAAAACAGAAGACACTTGTCTATCAATGGAGGAGTCAGATTATGCACGAGTTTTGGGGTGAGCTCGGCAGATCTGAAAGTTTGATTATGTGAGAAAGGGGAATAAGGGATGAAGGGATGTAAGTATTGCAGGTATGAACAGGGACGGAACCAGGGGATGGCTCGGGTAGGCTTGAGCCCTCCCGAAAAATTTTGAAAGCTTTAGAATTTTTAGGCATTTTACCTTCAAGCCTTCCCCCTTCCCCCCCTAATACAACCCCAACACTTGCTATTTTATTTATAAATTTAGAATTGTTTGAATAGTTTTATACTTGGAATGCATCTATAAAATAGACGAAATTCTAGCAAAATTTTTATTGTTCTTCAGCCCCCAACCTTTTTGTCCTGGTTCCGTCCCTAGGTATGAGGTGTTAATGGGTTGGGGTTGAGGGAGCTAACAGAGGAGGCGCAAATAGATTATGGGCTGAGGATAGAGAAAATAGAGCTAGAAGAGGAAAGGAGAGAAGACTGTAAGGGGAGATTTTGAGCGTGCAGAGGAAGAGGGAAAGAGGAAAGGAGTATACAATTGTCTTGGTGCAGCAGCGAAGGAGATTGTGAAGGAATAAAGGGATCTACAAAAGGGATCAAGGCATGTGTAAAAGTTGTAAGAGGCGGTTGAAGGAAAGATGCTGCAGTGGGAAGGGTATAGTCTAAGGACGGATCATAAGCAGTGGTGTGAGTGGAAATATCACATTCTTGATGAGTTTTTGAAAAGAATAGAGTGAATAATTTCTAGTGAGGACTTCGGAGAAGAAGTGAGAATACGGAGATCTAAAGAAAATTCATCCAAAGAGGGATCATCTTTAATGCTAATCCAAAATTAGATACATCGTGGGAATGAGGGCATGGAAAAGCAAAGGGGAAGAAAACACATGGAAAATAGGTAACATAGAGAGAAAAAGAAAATCAAACCACAAAAAGAAATCTCCATAAAATTCTAAAGAGTAAAAGACAGAGACCATATGCAAATTGTGTACAATTTGAAAGGAAGAGGAAAAAAATGGTGCAAAACAAGGAGGGTTTAGATGCTTGGATACCTTACGTAGAGTTAATTGGCGTTGTCAATACTGCATAGCTAAAATTTATCAACATTGGTGATTGTTCTCTACTTGGCTGCTTCCCTTCATTGTTCCAGATGATTTTTTACGGACACAATTACTACTGATGGGACATGTCATTTACCTTGATCTTTTGCAGGAGAAAGAATGATTGGAGGCTTTCCTTTGCCCAATGAAGCATTTGGAGCTACAGGGGATGAAAGAGGAAGAGTCTCTTTCAATGAAGATAATATACTAAGCTCACATGTCTCATGCCGAGATTCGACTGCAGTGTTGGAGAGTCCAACATATAATGATTCTTTAGCATTAAGAGAAAAGGAATCTAGTTACTTAAAAGGAAGCGGTTGTATGTCTCTGGGGTGTGGGTTTGGTGGTTTAAAGATGCAGTGGAGGTTGGAGAAGGAGAAGAATAAAGGCAAGAGTTTTTTTTTTTTTTCTTGAATTATAAGGCAAGAGGAGCTGCAATAAGAAGATTATAGAATTGCTGTTGGCTATGAATAAGATGAAGGGGTGATTAGGGAAGGGAAGAAAAAGAAGATGAGTTTTTTTTTAAAGCTAGAGTAAAAATTGATGAATTTGTTCGTAGTGTTGGTGTGATTGGAGTGTGTTTATATATTGGTGGGGTGTTATGGTGTTGTATATTAAGGTTTGCACACGGTGGGGTTGGTGGTCATGGTCAACGGGGAAGAAGACCGGAAGTGGATAAAAGATAGGGAAAAAGAAAGAAAAAAATAATTATTAATTTTTTTAAGTATATTTATTTAAATGGATGGTAATATTTTATTTTTCTTTTTAGTTTCAAAGGTAAAATAGACAACAAATCTTTTTGACCGATTGATTTGCCCGGAAATTTACTTTGTCACCAAATTGTCAATCATTAAAGATGGGACACTTGATTGACAAATCTACAAAACTAAAGGATATCGATTTGGTATTAACCCTATAAATTATAAATCCAATTGCACAAAACATATGCGCACATTTCTTTCTCCCTCATTTTCCCTCCTACCAAAATACTTTAAAATTCACGTAAGGTACACAAGAACTCTCGCTTTTTCTCTAGTGATAGTTAGGGCTTAATCCATTCTGTTCCATTATTCTTTCTCTTTCGTTAAGTCCTTCCTTTCAATTTTCACTCCGTTTAGCATCGATAGAATCTCTGCCGATGGACATCCCTCCTCCAATCAACAAAAACGACTCATCTAACAACAACAATAACGGAACACGGGACCAGAATGCAGAAGTTGAAAGTAAGTAAAATTTAACACGTTCTCTTACAACTCTTTCTTTTGGGTTGCTAATGCTTTATAATTCTTGAAGTTCATTAACTGTATTTATGGAGCTTGTTAATTTATTTCCAATTAGAGCCGATTATGTTAAGAAACGAATTCATTGTTTGATGAATCATATAGCTTTATTATAGTGAGGTTCCATATGTTCTATCAAGGTGAAGCTAGACCCAAAAGCTCAGAGGCAGAGAATTTATACGAAAAGTGATAATTATTTTACTTCTCAAATAATATACAACTAGTTCGATAATTATACTATATTTTTACAATTCTATCAAGTCAAACAAAAAGTCAAAATATGTTATAAAATAATAGTAATTTGCCCATTAAATAACTTAGTACAAAAATAAATCAAAAGCAACATATGAATAGTTCAATTAGATTCTATTTAGATTCATTTTTAATTAATTTTTAAAGAAGTGTATACTTTTTCTTAAGATTTGTGAAAGAAAAATTGTTTGTAGGAAGAAATTTTAGTTCCAAACTCAAAAAAAAAAAAGAACTTTTTCTTGTTATAAATAATTATATTCATGCAAATTAATATTTTTTAATGGTTTTAATTTATGGATCCGTCCAATTTATGTGTCCCTGGGTTACACATTAATGTGGATAAAGCATATCATATATAAATAGAAATAACATATATATAATAGTCTAAGTGTAATATATTTTATAAAATCTAAAAACTTAGTAGAAATTATTGAACCCTAAAGAAATTTATATAGTAAATTGAAATTTTAATTCACATTTACTTGTGTCTCAGGAGCACGCGTTAGACATAAAGGATTGGTACATAGCAGGGTATGCAGAAGCGAAAGAATGAGTTAGTTGGATAATATTACCATTAGGGTTTTTAAGCCTTTTTTCTTGCTGGTAGTGGCGAAGAGTAAATGATTGAGGAACTTGTTCTTCTTGCTCTCCTTGAAGTCCTTCGTTTATCTTCGATAAAAGTCCTTGTGATGACTCCTCATAAACTTCCTACAATTATTAGTAGTTTAGTGATAACTTTGGAAATTATTTCTTGAGAGAAAGAATGGTTGGAAGAGGAGAATTTTCCTAGAGAGAATTGCCAGAGTCGGCTAAAACTCCTCTCTTGGAATTGCATGTGCCTTGGTCAAAAATTTCCTAGGCATTATTGCTTAATATATATTTTTGACCATGTATTAAAGTGCAAGACTAATTCGTTTCCTAAAGTGAATTAGAAAGTGTTGATTTACTCGGAAATTAAATGTGATCTTGAAGAGTCTTTAATCAAAACATTAATTCTAATTGAATAGGATACTTACTAAAAGGAATTCATCACATTTAGAAGACTTCTCTCCTTCCAATATTGTAGGGAAGGCCACCGACCACCCTAGGGATAAAATTCTTCAGGTTTCGGTCGTCTAAGGGAATTCATGGGATTGGCTTTGTTTTGAATAAATTCTAGGCTCAACCTAATTTTAATTAATGCACAATTAATCTTTGAGTCTTTTAATTAAATATAATTAAAGCCTAATTAATTATATTGCCCAATAAATTAATTGCTTATTCCAATAATAATATTATAAACTCTTCTCAAATTAATTACTTAGTCTTTTAACTTTGCAAATTAATACTAAGGACCTAATTAAAAGCTCTCAAATAGCTCACGTATCTTTTTTGAATAGTGATTAAATAATCTCTTTGTTTGCTTGAGCTACTTCGGAACCAAAAGATCATTTGTATGTTCGTTTAAGTAGTAACCAAAATGTCCTTTCTATAAATACCAGATATTTTCATTTTAAATATTTTCAATTACCACCATATAAAAATATTGACCCCAAGAACAAACCTGTGGAGTATAGTGTCTTTAACTTACTGGTGTAATAGTAACAATACCCCTCTATGTTTGCACCCATCATTGAGTATAAGAATAATATTGAAAAACCTTAGGAGAGGGGAGGGAGAGGTGAATAAGGTTTTTGGCTAATTAAAAAAACTTTTGCACAGTTAAAATATAGAATCTCTGATTTTGTTTGAAAAAGTATTTAATAACTTTTTTTTAATAAAATTCCTAACCAAACAAAATATCTTTTATAAAGAGTGATCAAACAATAAACATAGAGATAACAAGCAAATCACAAAAAGAGAGACGAAGAATTTATAGTGGTTCACTCTCTCAATAGAGCTATGTCTACTACCTTGAGATTTAACTCAAGGATTTCATAAATACCACTAGTCATAAGACTTTACAAAACACCACAATGAGGATCATCCTTAAAGGATTTTGCACATAAACCTCAAAGTTCACAAAACAATACAAGATAACCAAAATATCAAAGGATCCCCCAAAGGGTTTTCACAAAACCTTTGATCACAATATAAGATGAAAGAATAGAGATGGGACAATATTACCAAAGAAGCTTGAAATGAATAGAATACAACTCTGTGAACTGATTCTACAAGCTTCCTTTCTTCCTCTTTGAAGAATGATCAAACAATATAACTCCAAGAAGATTTTTTTTTTTTAATTTTATAGAAGATAGAAAATGTACTCTTTAATGCTCTTAAATGTGTTCAATGAAACTTCTTCAACTACTCTATATTTAAGGCTAATCAATAGCCCTTTTATATGTGAAGGTAAACACTAGCCGTTACTGTGAGTAACAACGGTCATTTTTTTTTAACAGTAAAAACAGAAACCCGACGACCGATTTTGAAGTGAACGTCCGATTTTCTTAATGAATAGAAAATCAGATGACCGATTTTCTTAAAGAGTAAAAAAATTGTATGACCTATTTTCTCAAGGAAAAAAAATAGGAAGATCGATTTTTTGTATGCTTAAAAGTTTTCGGACATCCAATTTAAAAATCGGATGACTAGTTTTTATGAGAGTCCAAAATTAGGACGTCCGATTTTAAATAAAAAATTGGATGACCGATTTTATTCTTGAAAATTTTGGGATGCCCGATTTTCTTTTTCCCAGAACTTGTAAAAAATTGTAAAGCACAAATTTTCCTTCACTATTCTTGATGTAAAAGCTTATAAGAAATATAACAACTTAAAATCCTCAAAGCTTTATCAAGAACACTTAGGGAGCTAACATAAATGATCAAAATTCAAAGAAAAAAGTTAGGGAGTTTTACATATATATACCTTATAAAGCTATCTCTAACCATTTTTCTTATCTTCAAGGTTCTTTACTTGATCACTTTATTTTTATAAAGTCTTGTAATCTTGAGTGATATTTCCTTCTTTGCAGCATCCTTGAGACTTCTTTTGTGTATATTTTGTTCTTCTTACAAACCTACTTCTATTATCATATAGCACAAGTTAATCATAATCAAAACGCTTTGAACAAATATGGCCTTAGGGCATATAATTAACACCTCCTCAATAACATACCATCCTTGCACTACAAGAAAATGATAGAATTGTGATGGCAGATACAGCCACAATTCGGTCACAGTTTTACATTTTGCAACTGAATTGCAATGGAAATACTTGGTCGTTAAATGACCGTCTCTAACAGATGCTTGTGATTGAATTTTCGGTCAAAAAAATAGGTTGCGATGGAATTGCAACTGTCTGTCGTGAAGTTAGGATCCAATACGCCACAACCAAACTCCAACCGTTTCATCGTAAAGTTTCGTGCCGAAAAAATGGCTCCAAAATTTGCTAACGAAAATTCCGTTGCAATTTTGTCTTAGATGAAATGTCACCAAAATTAGCGACTGAATATTTTGTTGCAATATGGTCGCTAATTTGAAGCTAAAATTTTCACTACGCAGCATTGCGACTGTTATCTTAGTCTCAATTCGGTCGCAAAAGAGTTTTTTTTTTTTTTTTCAATGAATGGTTATTAGGTTGTTACTCAGGGAGCTACTCTTAAGCAAACATAAGAATCATAAATGTTAAAGTATTGGTCTCGAAATTTATACGGACAATCACAAGGGTGATTCTCATAGAAGCAACACATAAGTTCGTCTCGAGTAACTAAGTTGATCTACCCAGCATACAGAATACATTGATCCCATGATCAGTAGGGTTGTTCTCCCACAGTATACCAAAATAGACAAGCTCTAGCTTTACTAGACACTACCAGCTTATGTGAATACCATAGGGAATTCGAACACGAAGTAGCCTGTGAATCTTTAGTTTCTCTACCTTGACTTTATAGTACTTTCCAGAAACTAATATTACAGGGTCCAGTTTTATGTGCTTCAAATCGCTTGCACAGTCAGTCATGAGAAAGACACACATTGACTAAAGGTAAGTCATCTATTTAAGAAGAAACTACCATGTAAACCTTTTATTTGATGGCGTGCCTAACTCCATCAGTTAGCGAAGAACAAAAATAACTACTTGTATAATAACTAAGAATATGTTGCACCTTTTATGAAGCACAAACCATTACGTGGACTATCTATTTAAGATACGTAGATCTTATATAAGTATATGTGCATTCAAACTCAAAACCTTGTATTCACAAATAATACATTTTATTAATATTCAAAATACTACATAATAGGGTAGTCTTTTTGAACATAAATCCCAATAAGATAAACCTTAATTTATTATATTAAATTATTATTTTAGATGCTCATAATTAATAACTTACTCTTAGTTAATTTATGGTTCAAAAAAAATTAATTTAAGGGGGCTAAATAAAGAAAATATTAATTTTGCATAAAAAACAACTAACTTTTATATAATAAATAAAAATATTTTAATATTGAGGGGGCCATGGCCCTCCATGGCCCCTTCATAGCTTCATCCTTGTGTTCTATGTTTGTGTCCATGAAAATATAATCTAGGTTCCATAGAAATAGAATCATGTTCCATGATTTTGTTTTCTGTTTTTCTACTTAGATTAGAATTCGTTGTTATGGTGAAGTTCCATGTTTTCTGTGTTAGAGTTTTATGGAAATGTAAAGTTATGTTCTATAGAAATTGAAAGCATGTTCCATGCTTTTATTTTCCTTTATTTCCTTCATGAATTGGATTTCTTTGCTGTTGTGAGATTTATGGGTTTTATGATGGCATTTCATGTAAGTATAATGCAGATTCATAGAAATATAATATGTATGTACTAGAAAAAAATAAAATACATGTTCTGTAATTTTGTTTTTCTTTTCCTTCCTAGATTCCATTTTTTATGTGTTAGTGTTAAAATAAATATAATATATGTTTTATGAACCTAGAAAGTATGTTCCCTGCCTTTGTTTTCTCTCTTCTTTTTTTCTCTTGCATTGGAAGTCTTGGTTATGGTAATGTCCATAAGTTCCATAGAAATATAATGTATGTTCTATTTTTTTTTTTCTTTTTAGATTGTGGTAAGGTTGTATGAGTTCTTTGTTAGTGTTCTATGAAAATATAATGTAGTTTCCACACAGAAAAGAATGCATGTTCTATAAATTTTTTTTTTCTTCTTGAATTTGAGGTGAGGTTCTATGGGTTCTATATTAATGTTTTATAGACATAAAATGCATGTTCCATGGAATTTGAAAGCATATTCCATATTTTTATATTTTTTCCCTTCTTGGATTAATTAGAATTCTTAAGGTATCATAGATTATTTATTAGAGTTCTATGTAAATATAATGTACGCTCCATAAAAATAGAATGCATATTCTCTGTTTTTATTTTTCTTTCTTGTCCATGTAACAAAACTTTCCGTGTCTTTCTAATGTGGTCCTTTATTTATCATTTCTTTCCTTCATGGATTTTGTTGTGGTACCCGAAAAGAATTTTTGAGTACCTATCTTAGTTAATGGATGTTTGACAGGTCATTGAAGACAACTTGTTATACATAGCAGGCTTTATTTTTATTTTTTTAACTCCTAATATGATGACATGACAATTTTTTACTGCATTACCTCATTAAAAGAGGTTGACTGGTTACCGGTCAAACATGTCACTCAAAAAAATAATTTATTATTTTTTGTAAATTTCAATAATATTATAGTAAACTTAAAGATAAATATGGTAAGATTATAATATAAAATAGTAATCCTTGAATCTTACCTTTAAAATTCACAAGTTTACTTTATATATATTTTTAATTTACTCATTTTTATGTCAATCTTACTATTTTTCTTAAATGGTAAGAATGACAATAAATCTAGTAAAATTATTATATAAGTGATAAATTTGTGATACTAAATGGTAAATTTTTATCTATTACCATTAAATGATGTAAATTTGTCATTGTTAATTCTAATTTTATTAATTTATTATTAAATTTACTATTTTTCACGGATGCAAATATGATAATAAAAATAGTAAAATATGTTATATAAATGGTAAATTTGTACCACTATAAAATAAACTTTATATATCATCATAAAATTTTTTTAATTGTGCCAATTTCAATTCAAATTTATCATTTTAAAATAGAAAAATTTATAATAAATATAATAAGCTTTATTATTTAAAATAATATAATTATGTTTCATAATTAGTAAATTCATTATATAACCAATTAAAAAAAGTAATAGGCAGTGGCAATTTTATCACCATTCATGGAGTCCATGCATCAAGCTAATGCATCCTTTCTTCTTCTTCTTCTTTTTAAATGAAAAGCTAATGTGTCAAGTGCAAAAAAAAAAAAAAAAAGGCCAATCTTATCACCATTCACGGAGTTTCTTTCTTCTTTTTTTTTTTCCCCCGCATTTTAAAGATGCCTCATATTACATAAGAATTTGAATATTTGATGGGAGTGCACTATAATGCGTTTTGTTCCTGGTAAATTATATTTGAAAATTAGTAAATTTGTAAAAATATTATTTATTAAATTTGTCCAATAATTAATAAGGAATACTTTAGTAAATAATAATAATCTCATATTTTATTGGTCTTTCTAAGTTTTTTATTTATTATTGTCTCAAATCTTTTTATGTACCTATATTTTAATCACATCATCACCTTCTAACTTAATCTCCGGCTTAAAAATAAAAAGAATGGCCCTCACGTTTTATTATTTTAATAGAAAATTAATAAGCTTAGCGATCTTTAAATATATGATGAGTGAAAATTAAACTATTATTTCAAATAAGGTAAAATTTTATGCATATTTTACAGTTTACTTTTTTTTTCATTTTTTTTCATTTTTTATGTTTTGTTATAAAATTCTGCTTGTTTGAATTATAGAGAAACCAAATTCACGATATAATTTCACCAACAGATATTGTAAAGTCGATAATTGTCAACAGATTACTTATTTGAAAAGAAAAGTATCATATTACCAACTCATAAATAACAAAATTGAATTTGTGGACAATATTTTGTCGATAATAAGTTAGCAATCAGTTAATAAAAATAAAAATAAATAATAGATACTTTTAATTTCAACACATAATAGTAGATACAATTAGTAAACACGGCAAATTAAGAATAAAGAAATCGTTTAACATCTAGAATAAAGATGATGGACTCCTTATTTCATAGGGTAGATTGGCCTTTTTTTCCTGTATTGTACTTTAGTGATTTCTTCACTTTCTTTTTTTTGGGTAAGTTTTATGCGTCGCCGTTGGTATTCATTTCTTCTATATCTTTTTAACAATATTGTCCACCACGTTCCCTCGGTTAGTTAGAGGGGGAAAAAAAAGATACAGGATCACAAAAGTAAAGAGAGAAAAGAAAAGAAATATAGCATTTTTATTCTATAAAATGCTAGAATGGAAATAGAAATAGTAATAATAATTTTTTTAGAGAATCATTTGCTAATTTTTTAAAATATTATATTATTTTTATCTCGCTTGATGATTGTTCAAACTACAGATAGATTTTTAAGATTTTGTCAAACTACATTTTTCCCCCATAACTAGCTAGGTTAACAAAATAATCACTAGTACCTCAATCTATTGGGGAATAAATTTCCCTTTAGTAATAATAAATATATTAATTCCCCAAAATTCCCTTAATTTATTGGTTGTTTAAATAATCTGCTTATAAAACTTTTTAGCAATATAAAATACAAAGAAATTGAAGAGACTTAAAGTACAATTATCTATTAATAAAAATTATAATTTTCTTCTGAATGAAAAAAAAAAAAAAAAGAAGAATCCTAATTTTAACATCATATAATAATCAAGTTCTTCATTTATTGTATTCTTTGATTTCTATCTATTTTATAGAAGGTTAAAATATAAGTGTATTTCCACAAAATTACACTTATGATACACAATATTTAATAATATATATAAATTAATGAAAAAAGTCTATTAAAATATGATAAAATAGTTAGGATTATGATAGTAGTTGTATTTGACAATAGAGATTCATTTGTTAGTAGTTTTTGAGTTAAGGGAGAAAATGTGGTTTGATGAAATCTCAATTATTCTAGTAGTAGTTTAAACAAACTTCTGGAAAGGAAACATATTTTACTCTTTTAAAAATAAGACATTGGTTAACAAGAAAATATCAAAGTGATAACTACCGTACACTTTATTCATCTTTTTTCTTAAAATAATAATAAAATAAATTAATTATTTTAAAACATAATTAAGTATTTGCTTTAAAATAAAAAATTTTCTACTAAGATATGCCCAACAATAAAAAAAAAGCAACATTAATGTATATATACTTCAGCTTTCATTAAAAAACCATACATAAACTTCAGTTCAAATAATTAAATATACATGATATACAACAAAAATTAGTTTCATAATAGTATTTTAAAAATGATAATTTATAACTTAAATTGAAGACATTTTGAGATTTGCTCCTACCTTAAAAAATGAATCGTTTTCCTCTTCGGATCTCATATTTTTCCTTGTAATAGTATTAGCAAGCTACTACCCCGTTTCTAACGAGCTAGAGTTGTGTTGCTTGCAGATTCTGCCAACTATTGACTCTGGTGCTGCTCAATTTCTTGTATATTTTTTGATGAATTGAAGTCATAATTTTGAACGAGGGTTGAAAGTTGAGATTTTTAAAAGATTAAGAGAAAAGTTTCATCACTTATCCCCTTAGAATTTTCTAGGTTACTATTTTAGCGGTTAACTTGAGAGTATTTTGTCAAAATAAAAAATATTTTTAACATAGCAATTGATTTATTAGAATAATTTTAAGAGTAAAATGAATAATAAGAAATCTTTTTTTCCAATTTTAGTGCGCATTAGTTGGTTTCTTTCTTTTTTTTTTTTTTTTTAATTTTTTAACTTGACGTATTTGCTTTTCATTTACAAGAGAAAAAGAAAAGATGCATTCGCGTTTTCTATTACAGTTGACGCATGGACTCTATGAATAGTGTTAAAATTGCCTAGTAATTTTTTTTTAATTGATTGCCTAGTAATTTTACTAATTATAAAACATAATTTACTATTTTAAATAATAAAATTTATCTGACCTATTATAAAATTTTCTATTTTAAAATAGTAAAATTTTAATTAAAATTGAAAAAATTAAAAAATTTATTGGTAATATATAAAGTGTACTTTATAATGATACAAATTTATCATTTATATAATATATTTTACTATATTTATTATCATACTTACCATTTACGAAAAATAGTAAATTTTATGATAAATAAATAAAGTTAAAATTAATAATGGTAAACTTACATCATTTAATAGTAATACATAAAATTTACCATATAATACCACAAATTTATCATTTATATAATATATTTTACTAGATTTATTATCATTCTTACCATTTAAGAAAAATAGTACAAAGTAAATTTGTGAATTTTATAGAATTGAAGATTACTATTTTATATTCTAATCTTACTATATTTATTTTTAATTTTAACATAATCTCATTTAAATTTGTAAAAATAATAAATTATTTTTTGGATGACCTGATCAGTAGCTGCAATAAAAAATTGCCACACCATCCTATTAAAAATTAAAAAAACTAAAAAAAAAAAAAAAAACCTATTACAACAGGTTGTCTTCAAAGAAAACCCTTCATTCAGATTCACCATGACCATGAACTCTCTTTGTTAGGTTGTCATTATTAGAGAACCAAAAACGAAAACCAAAAATCAAATTGTGTATTAGTTATTTGAGCAAATTGAAACTATGCACAAAGTGAATTTAAGAGAGTTTGTGAGGACATTCATGAAGAAGTAAAGGGAGGAATTTAGAGCAAAAAATATTTCTTCAGAAGCTTGCCATTACAAAGCTTCGATGCCCATTAAGAAGTACAAATCTCAGAGGTGGAGCAACCCCTTTTAACTTCTATGATGATACCTGCAATATGCTTGGTTCCATGATACCTATATTAACTATCCAAAAAGCTAAATCTCCACTGATGATTTCTTGGTTTAGGGTAGGTCTCGGTCTACGAGACAAGAGTGCATCAGGGCGAATGGAGGTTATCCCTATTGGTATTTGATGCTTAAGTCAATTCCGAAACTTATAAGAGATAATCAAAGAACAAAAATAGGTAACTATCAAGGTAATAATAGTAAAATCTTGAGTCAAAAAGTTAAAATCATTTATTAAGTAACAAGTATAGTTTTTATAGAAAGATAAGTCCCAAAGAAAGTTATTGCTTTTTCATGTAGGACTCTAAAGAGTCTTCCTAGGGAGTGAAAAGCCGTATTTCATCATTATTTCCTCATTTTAATATTAATATATATGAAATTATGTTATTTGCAACAAGTCCCTTTCAAAAAAAATTATACATTAGAATATTTAATATGCAATTTAGGGTCATAATATTTAATTGTGATACAAATGAAAAACTTAAGCGTAAAACTCGCAAGTAATATGACTTTTAAAAAGATTGCAATTAAATTGTAAAATATAAAAGCATAAGGTATTTTGGAGAATTAATTAAGAAATTTATTTCCCTTGATATATCAATTGCTTCAGAGGAATGAATCATTGATGTATGGTATTCCTTTAAATCATATGCAATATGCTACTTACTCCCTCCAAAAAAAATTAATTAATTAATTAAAAGATTTGTGTGTTGCAGCTTTGTACACTTTGGGGTTGACATGATCTCTGTATCCAAAGCTTGTAATTGGCTTCTAATATGAAGTTTGAATCAGGGTCTCAGAAGTCGGTTTTATCCCAACTAGTGAACTAGCATTGTGCTAATGCGAATTATTGATCCTTAATCGTGCTCCATATAATGATAAAATTATAGTACCCGGTCTATAAGCAATTTGAACTCACCCTTTTAACTCAAGAGGCCAACTATGGGGTATATACGATTGAGCTCACAAACCCACACACATATATATATATATATATAATTAGTGTTATACTTCTTTGAAATCAATTAGTTGTATCCATTTGGGATTTGTATCCTCCGATGCTGGGTATTTTTTTTATGCGGGGAATAGTAAATTTGTGATGCTTCCTAATTTCGAATATGTATACAATAATAAATGGTTTGAAAAATGTGGATCAATTTCATGTATGATATGTATATCCCTCTTTGAAAAATTGACAATATAGATATATTAATTAATTATAACATAATCCTTAGTAAATGGTGATTATTTCCAAGGTAGTATAATCAAATGTTTTTATATTTCACAATGATGATATTATGATATTGGTATCGATTGTTTGGATCGATTTTTTGTTGTAATATTTTTGTTGCACATGAACTGTACTTTCTGCCCTGGTTTATTTAAACTCTTTAAGAGTGATTTTGCTAGTATTTACGAAGAAGATCAGTCTTCTAATATTAACTGTCCCCTTGACGGGTCACCGTAATGGAGAAACAGATAGTTCCCATGATGCAATATTTACTCGCAAAAATATATGTATCCTACCAATAGCATTCTATCATTGCATGTCGAAGAATTATTTGTAATATAATTGGCAATATGTTGAAGAGACATTTGAAATTTGAAATATGCTGGTTGATATTTTCACGTGAAGAGAAAGAAATTAAAAGCTTTTCGGACATGAGTTGTCATGCTATATATAAGATTTGAGTGACCAATTTGAGACGAAATGACTCCCAATGCAGTGTTCGTCAAATCCATAAGAGTTTATATGTCTAGCCATTGAAGCTTATAGAAGAACCCCATTATATGAGGGATATTCCCGTCTTTGTCCAATCCAATGAGGGGCATATAATATCATCTGTGGGTAGAGGTCTGGTATAGGTTTTTTGGGACTTTAACCCGACATTAAGGATGAGACCGTTGTATATCGGGGCTCGACTGTGGGAGTCCAAAATACCATAATAATTTTTTTAATCCGACAATATAAGAATACTAGTTGAAATACCATTTCTTCCACAAATCTGTATTTGGGGCAATGTTTCGTGTGTTAAAAGTGTTTCGGTTCCCGATGAAGCAAGCCAATAATTAGAGGTTGGTCCTCATAATATATAAAGAGCACCTCCTTCTGTATATCCTGAGAAGGCCATGTGATGTGATCTCGGATTGAAAAAGAATTAGCTCAATTAGGAGACCCAATAAGAAGGTTCCGATTTAAGAGAATGTTCTCAGTTAAATGATCCAAATAATCAGAGATACGTTAATAACAACAATATATGATGGGAGGAATTATAAACTTTCTCGATCCTAGCATCCTTCCTTATAAAAGAAATCCTATATAGGTGAAGGTGATACTCTTCTCTTGAAAAATAATTAATCATGGTAAACTTGTTCTGCAAATATCCTAATAAGGTGACCTGTCAAGAAGAGGAGGATTGTAGTTTTCCATTAACATTGCCATATGGAAAGCACGGGGTTTGCTTTTGGAAGCTTCATACAGTTAATGATTACCACGCCACATATGAATATGACAACTAAGAACTTATTATGGCAATGAATTGAATAAAGATATATTATATATCAGAATAATGAAGTGAGCTAACAAATATTGCTCGGGCTGAACTTTGGTCCAAGAATTGAAGAAAGTGATTTTACCATTAAAAATGCCAATTAGTCTTGATGGAAAATTACAGAATTGCTACGAAGGCGGTTTTTTTTTCTATAATTAGTTTTTTTTCTTTAAAATGCCACTAAAAGTAATTACAAATTTTTTTTATTCGTAATTTAGCTATAACGCACAATTATTTTCTAGGATAGCGCACAATGGTTGTCACTTAATTTCAATTTTTCTTTCTTAATCGGTTGATGTGGCGGATAACGCATAACTTTTGTGCATTATCAGCCACATCAGTTTTTTTATTTTTTCTATTTATGTTGATTAGAAAATTACAAAATTACAAAATTTAAATGATTGAAGTTGAGAATACGTAAATACTTTATTATTAAATAAAATCTCATGCACCTATTGCAATAAGGTTCATGTTGGTTTATTGGTAAATTTTATATATTATTTTTATGAGGTTAAGGGTTCAAATCTCTTACAAAGTTATGGCTAACATAAAACTAAAAAAAATTTGTGACCACTTTAATAACATTTTTTAAAAAAAAACTAATTATAGAAAAAAAACCTAAAGATTATCGCGACTCCCGAATGTATATTGTCGAGGTGAGTACCCGAGAAATCCAAATGGACATCAATTGATGATTTCTAACGAGAAAATAGCAAGTCAGAGAGCATGGGAGAAGAGATATTCAAAGCATAAAGACAAGTGATTATCAAGGGTATAATATTAAAATCTCAGAGTCAAGAAATCAAGATCCTTTATTAGGTGGTAAGTATACTTTTTATAAAGAGATAAATTTCGAACGAAGTTATTGCTTTTTCGCGTGGAACTCCAAAGAGCATTTTTAGGAAGTGAAAAATCATATTTTTATCGTGCACTAATATAATTTTTCGACGGAACAAACTTATAAATCTTTGTAAAATATCTCAATCTATGATCTCAATTAATTAGGTTTAGAATCTCACAGCATAAATACGATTTCAACTAATTAGGCTCAGGAAAATAATACAAAAGATTTATACTACTGGAACATATTTATAGATGTCTCTTCCCTCTATAATACTCAAACTTTCAGATGTGTAATTAGAAAATCATAATTCTAATCCCGGCAAGGACCAGTGTTCAAATTCTTGCAGCGGCAATATAGGAATTCCAACATTTTCAATGTGATGGACGATTCTCTGTACGCACAAGGACCTGGCCTCAAGTCTGTTAGGCCTTTGAGTTATTATACTTAATATTTTACATTTGAGTATCGAACAGTCTAATAAAACTTTATAGATGAGAGATTTCATTTTGATAACCAGAAAAATCATAATTCTTAATTTAAGATTATCGGGAAAGTATACCTAACACAATCCTAGATCTTCGTAGAAATTTTTAATCCAAGTCGAAAACATAGTGCCATATGAGAAAATAGATATGGATAGAAATCTTAGTCGCCAGAAACAAAAACAAAAGACGGAGAGGTTGGTGATGGGGAACAAGCTGTTAGTAAAGATTTTTTTGAAAAACATTTTTTTGAAAGATTGAAGAAACCAGGAAGTAAAATATCTTTTTAACCATTTACCATGATAGATGAGAGAAAATGACTTTCTTTGGTTTCCAATCCACAAGGGTGTGTGATGATTGTATTTTGCAAGGACTTTTTTTTAAAATCAATATTTTGCAAGGAGCATTAAACAAAGATAGTATTGTATGTTCTTTTTATTAACTAGCATACTTTGAGGTAAAGGATATTTTTATAGTTTTCTTAACATGCGATGTTATTTTATAGTTTAGACATTATCTAATGATATTTTTATAATTCTATTTTCTTTTAAATTTTATTTTCTAAAGTCAAAGTAAGGTTTATTTTTATTTAGTAAAAATTATTAAAAAATTATATTAAAAGTTTTATAGAGAAAATGGTACCTATAATGTTGTCAATATTAACAGATGATTCGCCATAATTATCTCCTTCAAAAAAGCATTACAATTCGAATTTTTTAAAAAAAGTTTTAAGAAAAGTGAAGTATCTCATAACTTGGCTGATTTGATAGGAAGTTTAGAAGAGTCGAACCATCTCATAACTTTAACATCTAATTATGTGCATAACAATGTTGAAAAAATCGGATCGAAAATCAAATCGGTCAAGTTACTGATTCACTGATTTATTGATTCAACCGGTTAAATTATTGGTTGAATTGATAATATAATCAATATATAAAAAATATAAATATATATTAAAAACTCATCTACATAGGTACATAAATTAGTACTAAATATAATTAAAATATTATAAACTTATTAATTCAAAGATTATATAGAAAACAAGTTTTAGTGATTTTTTTTAAAAAAATAAAAAGATTTAAAAAATGATTCATATGATCGATTCGATTAGTTACAACCAGATGATTCAATCGATTTTGACCAAATTTGACCAATTCAATTTCTAACTGATTTTTTTAAAAAACTAAATTGGTCTCGGTTTTCGATTCAACCAATCAGACCAATTAATTCGATCCGATTTACTCAACACTGGTGCATATCCATGATTTCATGGCTCTCTTTTGACGTTTACTTAGTCAAATTCCCCTATTGTTTGGTTCCAACACAACTTTAATGTTCCCAAATATAAATTCAATGGTGAAACAGAATTTTCGAGTTAGCAAAGGTCCCCATTTCCCCCTTTGTAGACGAAAAACTGTAATAAAAGAGAGAAAAAAGTAGAAGAAGCATCAAACAGGGTGAGTCTGTAAGATTAGGCTAAAAATCAATATACTTTGAGAAAGAGAAAATGACAATGGAAGCTGTTGCAGCTAACGGACCTGCCCCTGAACAGAGGAAGAACAGGATTCAGGTCTCCAATACTAAGAAACCCCTCTTCTTCTATGTCAACCTTGCTAAGGTTATTTACTTTTCATCTTATTATTCATATTTTGTTTTTGTTTCTGTTTCTTATACGCATTTGTTCTCCTGACTTCGTTTTTAATCATCAAAAAAATCAATATTCAAAACGTTAAAGCTAAAATTATTTTGTTTCAAATAAAAACATATTCGTTTATTAAATCATCGTTTGCAATTTGAATAATTGTTTAAACTTTGCAAACATTATTACAGATGTTGTTGTAAATTCTCATCTATGTTTAAGAATCAATCATTTAACTTGGAATTAAAAAACACAAAGAACAATGTCATCTCTCATCAATTTCTAAGAATCAGTCGTTTAAGTTTGAATTTTTTTTAAAAAAATAAAATAAAAAATTAAGAGATGCTTAGAGGTTATATATTCTTTTGACGTTGATGATATATATATATATATATATATATATAACAGTTGCATTCATTTTTTCAAATGCATACAGAGGTACATCCAGCAGCACAATGAGGTTGAACTTTCTGCTTTGGGAATGGGTAAGAAATCCTTGCCGTGATTTTATTTGTACCGTTTTCAATCAAAATTGAATTCAATTTTTTTTTTTTACTTTTATTTGTATCTACTTTCACATACAAATTAATTTTTATAAAATTCAAAATAAGAAAAAAACTCAAATTGTTTAGAAAAATTAGCACAATCTTCAAGGCCATATGAGTTAGTATATTATTTCTATTTCAAAACATATGTAATGATTTTCCTTTTTATTATCAATTTTTTTTATTAAATCTACCTAAACCTTTAAGCTCTGCTTAGACGAAAAGATTTTCATTTTTTAATTTTAGGTCCCGCCCCCCTTCTTTCAAAAATAATTTAACATACACAAAAATTCAAGAAAAAAGAACACTCATTTTTCAAACATAAAAGCTATCCGAGAGCAGTGTTAGGTTTTGATGGATCATTTTTACAAAACAATCTATTAGGCACTTAGTCATTGAACTCATTTGAGTTCCATTGTTATAACTATATATTTCCATAATGCAGCAATCACCACAGTTGTTACAATTGCTGAGATTCTGAAGAATACTGGTTTGGCAACCGAAAAAAGTAAGCTTCTGTCATTCTTAAATGAGTAGTTAAGCTGCAGAAAATGTCTTCATTAAATGTCTTCATTCAGCTCATTCAAATGATCATAATACTAATGTTGGATTTGAAAAAAACAGAGGTTTTAACATCAACTGTGGGAATGAAAGACGAATCAAAGGGTCGAATCGTTCAGAAAGCTAGGGTAAGTAAGAACTATACTACAAAATGTCTCAGTTTCATCACAGTAGTTCTTACTACATTCTGGGCAAAAGAAACTCGAATAACATCTTTATTAATGAATAAACTAGATCGAGATTGTGCTGGGAAAGACGGACAAATTTGATGCTTTGATGAGTGCAAGCAAGGGAGCAAACAGGGGAACAAACAACAACACTCAAGAAGAAAACAAGCAGTAGGAAATCCATGAAGTCAATTAATCATATACAAACTGCTGCTGATATGGGTATTTTGTTCAAACAGAGTGATGATGCTGTTGCTGTGTTGAAAACAGATTATGGCTGTTAGCTGTGTGTTATATACCTCCTTAAGAGTTGTTATTTATTGCAGTTTCTTTCAAACTTGTATCTTCTCAAGATATATATATCTAGGAATTTTGAACAGAAACAGTTTATGGATATATAATGTTTTTTTATGTTTTGCCCTAATGAAAACCTGCAGCAATCATTCTTTGGATGTGGATTTTCTTGTTGACAATCATCTCTATACTTTACTGAAACAATAATAGTCCATAACCTACGAGCATTTAGCACCTATGTAAATATGGATGCAGATTTTGAAAATTCATGCTTAAAACTCATGGCTTGTTCTCGATCGCTAAAACTTTTTCTGAAGTTAATGAAAAAATACTTTTACAGAAAAAGAATGTTGTTTTAAAATTTAATAGTGAAGTTTTTGGATCAGTACCTACTTGAAATATATTCAGAATGCAATTGATAATTGCCATTATAACCACTTTTACCCAATACCCCCATGGTTCCCAACCATGACCATAGCAAATGATGAACTACTGCCAAAAGTTAGAAAAGACTAAGGCAAAAGTTAAAAAGGAACACGAGAAACACATACATGCTGCATATGAATATTATTGTAATTCTTCCACACAACAAATGAAGTAAGTTTATAATAGTATACATACAATCATCATCCTGCAGCAAAAGTATCTCCTTGAAGAGAAAACGGAGTGAATGGGAAATAAATTCCCAATTCTTTAGTAGCTCTAATGAATGGACTCACAAACTTTACAAGCAATCAGACCAAAAGCACCAATCTGGAATATTCAACTTTAGGGGAAAAGCTGACTAAAAAAGAAGCAAAGAAAGTGAAGTGAATGGCAAAAAAAGTGCTCACCTCTCTTTCCCAAAGAAGCTAGTTACATTTGGTCCAGCATCTTGATTATGGCACACCTTCTTAATGTCGAAGAAAACAAGCTAATGAAACTGTACATTTGATCCAGCACCTTCATGTGGAGATATGTACGACCGTTAACATCCGAGAGTCCATCCATTTTTGTATAGGCACCTGAAATAATTGAAAATGAAACATTATGTACGTATTAAAACTATTTCTTGGTCAAGCAGTTAGTCAAATAATTAAAGCAGAAAGAGTATAAGAACCAAGAATACCAAAACTAATGGCAGATTTCAAACCGCAAGAATATCTCAAAATCCATGATCTTGAGTTCACCAATTCTCATCCTAAGTTTGTTTTAGCAGTCAGTAAAAGAAATTCTTGTATCCATATTGATCCTCAGTTGTTTCTAAGAAAATTTGTCATTTGTTGATGAATATAGTCCATCACATAATAGAAATGTATCCTAATAAAAACTGTAATAAAATCTTTTGTTGTCCTTTCTTCTTATTTTAAAGAAGACATTACGTGGCAGTAAGTGCACACTATAGGGGATTAACAAAGATATTTGGATCCAGGGCACGTTACATAAGAGTTTAACTTGGAAAGATAAGTCATGATGACATAATTGATTTTATGTGAGACATTCTTTTTTATTCTTTAATTATTCTCTTTTGTTAGACAATCTTTGTTGGTTACATGAATTCTAAATACTTTCATACCCTCTAAAATCATCTCATATCTAAAACAAGAATAACAAGTACTTGTGTGTCATCTTTCTATTTTTTTTATTATATATTTGAGCAAAAAACTATAAATGCCCATGAACAATTCACGATTTTCTGAAAAACTCGTAAACTTTTGTTTTATCTTTTTATACCCATAAACAATTTTCTAACAACTGCGTTTGACAAATTATATGTTATGTGAGGAAATCTAGCTATAATAATCACGCCCAAGTCACGTACTCCCCTTAAAGCTCAAAATGAAAAACAAAAATGCCCTTGTTACGGGCAGAATGTGACTTGAGGATGATTATTTTAGCCAGATTTTGTCATATAATACATAATTTGTCAAAATCAGTTGCTTGAAAAATTGTTGTGGGTATAAAAAGGAGAAATAAAAGTTTAGGGGTGATTTTGAGAAAAGCGTAAATTATCGATGGGCGTTTACGGTGATTTGCTCTATATATTTTTTAGTAAAGCAGAACTTTGTACAAACTTAGGAGAGTTTATAACTTTGTATAGCTTCTTTTTTTTTTTCCTTTTTCTTACCAGTTATATGATATTAGGGTGTGCCTTTTCCGCAGGGAATTTGGAAGGATTTCAAGAATCCCGTCGCATTTGATTTCACGGTCTTCTTTTTGTTAGATATGAGTGAATAAAGATACCTCAAGAACTATACCTCCCCAATTCATGGGATTTCTAAATTCTTTAAGAACTATAGTATTTTCACATTCCATCAGTTTTATTCAAATATAGTACTTACCTCATACTTATCCATCCTATCTATATATTTCCATACATTATCTGCCAAGGGAAAAGAATACCAAATAATTTACGTAGGGAAGCTAAATTCAAGGGATTTAAATCCAGAATTCACACAAAACCCCTCGGTTCTTAATTAGGAAAAGAACATGCCCCCAATGGAAAATTTAAACTTCTTCAGGCATGTATTAAATTTCCCAAATATTTGACTTATAACCATAACCAGATCAGTTACCAAACTCAACAACATACTTCCACAATTTTGATAATGGTGTCTATATAACTCATACCAGGTTTCAGGGCCAGACTACAGAAGAAATGATTAAGCCTATAAACCAAACAATTAATAACCATGCACAATCAACAAACACTAACAGAAAAGCGAACAGCACATGCATTTAATCAGTCATCAGGGATCTACTCCCATGAACATTGGTTGATCAAATCATTTAATGAGGATATTTGAAGTCACGATATCCAAGGCTTTTTCACACTATAGAGATAGCCTCTGAGTAAATTCTTTAAAAGCCAAATCTACACTCTTCCTGCCTCTAGTTCTCTTCACTGCTCGCAGATCTCCAAATATAACTCCATAAATACATGCTGGTGGCAACTCAACCTCGACCGAAATCTCATGATATAAGGACTAAGGCAAATGGAAGCATTTTTCTTGGTGTAAGTGATTGCTTGCACTACTTCATTGTTTACTTTTCTCCTTTGTCCTGAATTCCTTCAAATTTCTTTTGCTTCTGGTTTCTTCTTCATCCATATTAGTAGTTTCTTTTCCATCAATCATAGCATGAACATTTTGTTAGAGAATGTGCACATTAAAAGTAGGGTACAGGGGACAATATTACAAGGAACGCTGCTTGATATGGCAAAGGTCTAGAAAAGAAGTTCCATCTCTCTCAACTAGATGAATGCTAACTGCTCCATGTGCACAAGACACAGTTCACTAACAAGAATAAGTAAAGCACATGGAAAGAACATTTTGTTAGAGAATGTGCACATTAAAAGTAGGGTACAAGGGACAATATTACAAGGAACGCTGCTAGATATGGCAAAGGTCTAGAAAAGAAGTTCCATCTCTCTCAACTAGATGAATGCTAACTGCTCCATGTGCACAAGACACAGTTCACCAACAAGAATAAGTAAAGCACATGGAAAGATCTTACTCTCTGCTTCTAACAAAATCATGGTGTTCAAGAGCAAAAATTTCAATGTGATGAGAAACTACCCACCACCCCCCCCAAACCACCATGAAAGAGGTACCTACCAAAGAAACTAATTACTATTGACTTGGTCAAACAAAGAGAAAACTGGGCCAGAGATCCAGCTTCTTGAATTTATACGTGACTTTTGTTAAAATAAAATAAAAATTAAAAAATAAAACAAAATGTAAGAGAGAAAGACATCTTTTCATTCATTAATAGGAAGGAACAACTATATGAATAGTAGGCTTAATTCTAAAAACAATTAGGATTAGACAGAAATCTTCTCCACTAGCTTTTAACCTAAGAATTAACAGATGGACTGGGGGGCAAAGATCTCTCATTTCTGGTGCTCAAGCAGAAAGGTGATAAGAATATGATAATACATAATAAAGTTGTAGCATAAGGAGAATGATATTGAAAAGGGCTCAAGAGAAATGAAGTAGCATGTATTTTAATATGTAAACAATTAATATTTTATCTAGTCATTTAAAACCAGTATAATGCTAGCTGAATGTTGAGCCTAATACACACGAAACATCTAAAAACTAAAAGTCAGAACTCGTAAGGTTTGTTTCCCACTAGATTCATTAATTCCGATGAATTACTCTTCTGTCCTTATGATGCAGAATCTTTAACTTATACAAGTGAATCTGTTGTTTTTATCAGGTTACAAAAACTGGTGATGCAAATTATAGGTTTCACAACAATAGAGAAAGGAACTTGGAAAAATAAATAATTGCTATGGGAATAGACTTCATGTGAAACTAGATCATCATATTAAGCTTGGTGTGTTTACCTTGAGATGGACTACAGAGACCTTCCTTTGAGAAGTCAATTTCTACTTTTGATGCCAATTGAATGTAATTCTCGGACCTGACAAGCTATCTCCTGAATAAATTTGAGTCCTTCATCTCCTTTGCTGAGTGAGCGCATAGCATGTCCAAGAAAACTGTGTTCTGCTTGAAGTGATTTTAGTCTGCCATTTAAAACCAGAAACTCATTTCTCAGAGCTTCTATCCCCGTATCCCTGTAGAAGTGCTGCCTAGGTTCAAGTTCTCCATTTCCTTTGCTTTCATGCTCTGAATGCTTGCAATCTAATGCGGATCCTTCGACAGCAGAACAGCTTTCTATATTTACCACAGTGTTTTCCGGGTTTACTTTGGTTTCTCCATTTTCTAGAGTATTCCAGGTATAATCAAGCTCTTCCCAATTACACACTTTAACTTTTTCTTCTTCAGAAAAGGAATCATCGTTAGAGAATAGTTCAAGTTTTTTCTCCAGTTTATTTAAACAATGCAAAATGTGTGATGATTCTTCTTCAAAAGTAAGTGACCTCCTCAAATATATGTCCTGATCCCCAGTGAAATTGGCTGTATAGTCAGTCTTGCTGCGTGTAGTTGACATGATATCTCCTGAGCTACAAACAGAACGGCTTTCTGGGCTCAAACTTGCTTCTAACTTCTGTACGTTCATCTCTTGAGCATTGGTGTCACAATTAGACTCTTCTAAATTTCCTTTTGGAGATGCATGACCAAATCTTTCCTTGTACACTTCAAGCTCTGCTGCTAGATCTTGAATTTGCTTCTCTTTCGCAGCAAGTATGTCAGTTGCTTTCAGCAGAGCTTCACTATCATACTCAGCTTGCTCTTCCATCATTCTTAAACATTGCAGCGCTTCCATATGTAGTGCTGCCTTCTCCTCCTGTAATCTGGTAATCATTGCCATAGCTTGATTTGCGGCATCTGCAGAAGCATTTCGCTCTTCCTCCAATTCTTTATATAAAGCACCCATTAGTCTTTTGTCATGCTCAACTTGTCGTCTTAACCTGTCAACTACACTTTCACCTTCAATTTCACTGACAGTACTTCCATCAAGAGATATACCTGATTCATTTCTCTCAAGTGAGATCCTTTTCTGAAGGATTTGCAACCCTATCGAGCCAGAGGCTTCGGTTTTCAATTCATCAATATTTGCAGAAACCCTAGGGCTCATATCATTTAACTGTAATTCAATTCCTCGAGTAGATAATTGAGACAACAAGTGCTTCACATCTTCACTTAGTCTCATAGAATCCGTAAAAGATCTCTGTTCCAAAAGCTTCCCAGACAACTGCCTCCCCCTGCTTCCCACAGCTAATTTATAAGCATCACTAAGTTCCAACAGATTGGGTATCTGCGAACTACTGTCACTTGTAGCAGATTTTAAATCTGATTTCTTTTCATTTGTAGAGGTCAAATTACTTGCCAACTCAGCCATTTCATCATTCTCTTTAGCTGTTTTCCCCAGCTCAGGTACTATGAAATTGGCTGCAAGATAATCAAAAGTAGAAGAGCCAGAAAGCTCTATTAAATTCTAATCGCCGTACATCACAAATTAACTCCAGAGACTTTTTGAAACATTTTTGCATAATATAATCCAGTTCAAAAGCTTTTCCACTTACTAATGGATGGTATATGAAAGTTTAGACTGTTGAAAACCACGAAATTTAAACAAAAATGATGGAATAAGAAAAACTAACACTCACAAGTCTCTTCTGCCACATTAGAAGTTGATTGAGCTACATTAGAAAATGGAAGGGTGTGGCGGAAAGAAATGAGCTCTGGTGCAGCATCAGTCTTTTTGTCAACATGCTGCCAGCTGAGTTCCTCTTGACATTGCCGAATAGGTAAAGAAGATGACATAGTATGTAAATCACTAGCTTCAACATGTACTTCTGAGTCCAAAATTGAAGGCTGGCCTACATAAGATGGATTCATCATTTTTTCTGAAGCAAGACCACTAACAGTTATATCTTTTTCTCTATATTCAGCAGAAAATTTTTGGTTCCCATCACTGACCACATGCATCAATTTACTAGCTCTCTCCTCATCAGAAAAGCATGTCTCTGACTCTGTGTCAGAAGTAATTTTGACCTTTTCATATTCCACGTGCGATAAATGATAGATGTCCTTCTTTCCTTCTCTGGAAACCTTGATTTTCTGAGGTGAAATATCTGTTAAGTCCTTTAGTTTATTTTTATTATCTCCATTGTTCACCAATAAAGGTGTATCAACATCACCAGCCTCATACCCAAGTGATTCAGTATCACAAGTAATTTCAACCTTTTCATATTCCACATGTGTGAAAGATTCAACAATATCATACTTTCCTGAGAGAGAATCTACAAGTTTTTGAGATGAGACATTTACAAACTCCTTAAGTTCATCTCTATCATGTCCCATAGTTGACAATAAAGGTTCATTGATGTCAGCTGCCTCATACCCAGTTGATTCTGTATCAGAAGTAGTCTTCACCTTTTGATATTCAACATGCGGTAAATGTTTAATATCCTGCTCCAGTGAGGGGAAAGCTATGTCTGTCTGTAAGAGAACTTCTGTATTCTCTTTTAGTTCAACTCTATCATCATGTCCACTAGTTGCCACCAAAGGTTCACTGAATTCAACTGCCCCATACCCAATTGTTTTCATCTGAAACATTTCAGCATGATTTTTGGAAATATATTGCTCATTGCAACAGCTACACTTTCTTCCATTCAAAGTGTTGGAATTATCATCAGCAAGCAAAGGATCAGGGTCAAGCCCAACATCTTGTTCATCCCCCAATTTTCCAACCAGCAATCGATATGTTTCGGCATTGGACTTATTCACTGTGGCAAAGGAAAAGAGGCAACTTTCACAAATTCCATGGACATCAACAAGATTCTCATGAAGATGACAAAGGACTAGAGAAGAGATTTTTAATTTATGGTTGTGGCAAAATAAATCCCAATAAAATCCTTTTTCTTCTTTCCCCAGAAAATGGTCCAGTCTTGAGCATAGTAGACAAGGAATTTGCAATTTACAATAACGAGCAAATTTGGTTACCATGTATGAGAAACTAGCATCAATAAGCAGCAGGAAAATAAGAAACCATTCAAGAACAGCGGAAACTAAAGCTGTTCTAATGGTGTGAGGAACTACTTTATTCTTCACAGTAATCGATGAACTCCCCGTTCCTTCCATTTGTATAGTATGCAAATCCCCAAATAAGATCACCAACCAACACAGTAAGAACCTAGGTCAACTATCTTCATACGAACCAAATGCTGATTCATCCAAGAATGTATATAGACACAGCAAAAGAAAGAAAACTACAGTAAGCAAGTGAAACAATGAAACAGTTAAACAGAAAAGGCAAAGAAAAACAAACACACGATACATGCTTCAGACTAGAGATTGAAATTTTGTGCAGAATATAATCTCCTCGTCCCTCACCAAACACTCAACACATGCTTCAGACCAGAGATTGAAATTTTGTGCAGAATATAGTCTCCCCCTTCCTCACCCCCAAAACCAACAAGCACCACAAGCTAAAATACTCGAGAAACATCCTTGATCCACCAAGGATCAAAACTTTCAATGATGAAAACTGACTAGTTGTCTCTCACAAGAAACCAAGTCCAAAACGTGCTTCAAACAATTCAAATTTATAAGGCTCAATAATTCAATATAGTTTCCGATCCAAAACAGACTTGAAAAAGCATATTGTCTAACAACCTCCAATCTAGAACCTCCATCACTAAACCTAGAAGCTTCTTCTTCTTATTCTTCTTGGTTTTTTTTTTTTTTTTTTTCAAAAAGAAAATTTTAGAGCTAAGCTATAAGAGCATCTGAAGACCCAGAATCAATTAGGTGATCAAAATCATTCATGCAATCACAAGTAAACTAACAAGATTATGCAATAAAAAGCACGCTGCAAGAAGCAAACCTGATCAGCAGAGGAACCCAACTGGTATATCCAAAGAATTTCTATTAGACGATCAACTGAAACACTGAGCAAAGAAATATACAGAGGGAAAGAGAATTGGAAGTTTCTGCTTAGAAGAACCCTCACTGACAGGACACGGAAAGACAAGATTAGTGTATAGACATGTACTTTTGATCTGTGCTTTCAAAGGTTTTACTTTCCAACACATTCTACAGTAGAATTTTTAAAAGTTTAGCCGTATTTTAAATATTCTTCTTCTGGCTCCCACCCAACCCACAATTAGTAGGATTATTAAAATTCTCTCATGTTTAGTCCTAAACATTTTTTCATCTTTCAAGTATGTCACCAACATTCCTTTTTAACTTTTAACATCCTTTACAAATTTTTGAGCTCTACATATATATATATATATATATATATTAAATTCTGTCAAATTTAACGAAGTCCAAATGATTTAATTTATTCCATCTAAGAGTAATTATCATGTTTAATCCCCAACTTTTTTTGACTCTTAGATATGTTCCCCAATATTTATTTTTAACTTTTAAGATTCTCAACAAATTTTTGAACTCCATATATATAATCTTTTCTTTTCAAATTCCGTCAAATTTAACGAACACCAGACCAAACGATTTAACACCCTACATACCCTACATCTAATGTACTTGGGGTGAAAAGAAAAATTACCAATATAAAAAAATAAATAAATAAAGAACTTAAGGGGAGGTTCTTTTACATTGGGACACTGCTTTGTCCCTACTCAACGTCAGAGCAAGCTTAATGGGACGTGGTTGCCACCGGCATCCTCACGTAGTTATTATTACTGGTACAAAGCGCTTGCATAGAGCGAATAAGAGAAAATCTCAACTGCTTTTGAAGCTAATTTGCAAGTCGTAGCACGAGGACCCCATTGCAACTTTTGATGATTTTGCTTACAGCGACATTGTTAGCTTTTGAAGATTCTTTTAGTGATTCTACACTTTTTTTTTCTTTTTCTTTTTATTCTCAATTCATTGTAGAATCTCTCTTAAATTTTCTCAATCTTTTAATGGGAGATCTTTCATTTTCTTTAACTTTTTCACTTTATTTTTCCTTCTTCAAATTCTCTCTCTCTCTCTCTCTCTCTCTCTCTCTCTCTCTCTCTCTCTCTCTCTCTCTCTCTCTCCTTTTTCCTAATGCCCAATAAATAGTTTGTCTTTTAATAATGAAGTTACACAATAGATGATTTTCTTCTTGCTACTACTTGGCTCCTTTGCCTTGGTTCTTCTTGAATTGGCATACAGAAGAAATAGAAAGACCGTTTCTTTTTTCTTACTGAGGAAATCATGTGAATGATCAAGATTCTATTAATAAAGGTAATTGCTGCTTCTTTTCATGTCAAGTTATTTTTCTCCAAAATTTGAGAAGTTATCTCTAATAAGTATATTTTTTTCTTTCAAATAAGTATGTTTTTGGACTATTTCTATGCATCAATCAAGTAATTCTACAGAAAATGGCAATGTAATGCTCTAATAATTACTTGTTGGTGCTTTAAAATCCCATAATTAAGAAAGAGCTCTAAAGATAATAGTAAAGAGAAGAAGATTTTACCTTAAAAGAAGATTGAAATAAAAGTCATATCAATTATAACCATGGGCATTTGATGGATATATAGGATTAGAAGCTTAAAATGACATTATATTTTTTGTTATTTCTTTCTTTAAACATGTGTATTTTAAGGCGAATGACTACAATCACTTGCATTCTGTTAAATCTTTAATAGAATCTATAGAAAAGAACCATATACAAAGCTTGAAAATTTATTGAGGATCTTAAAAATTAAAAATAAATGTTGGGGACTATATGTGAGAGACGAAAAACGTTGGGACTAAACACAGTAATTATTCTTAGATGAAAATTGTTAAATCGCTTAGAGTCGCTAAATTTGATAAAATTTCAAAAAAAAAAAAAAAAGATTATACAAGATTGAAATATTTATTGAAGATTTAAAAGTTAAAAAAAATGTTAGAGACCATGCTTGATAGTTAAAAAAAAAATTGTCGGAGACTAAATATGATAATTACCCCATCTTAAAAATATTCATATTCGTTGTTATAGATCTCAAATTGAATATAGACTTTTTTTCCTAAAAAATATTGACTTTATTTTTTTAGAGAAAGGGAAAATATATTAAGAAACAGCTCCTAGTAACGAGAATTATTTACTGAAGGCACACGCAAGATTGTCCAGTACATCCTTACTCAGGATGGTATAATATATCCTTTAATACATTCTCTAATACATTCTCTTCAATAATAACTTTTCCCTTAAAGTTTATTGTTTAAAGTTTTGAATTTATTTTTTTATTCTATAGGATATATTAATAAAATTAGCATAAATATAGTGTTGTAGAAGAAGTGTATTAAAAGGGCGTAGAATTCTCTGTACCACTTTGTGTATAACTCTATATAAAAAACCTTGGGGAGGGGGGTGAAGGGGGTGAATAAGGTTTTTGAGTAATTTTTATAAAATCTTTTGTATGATTAAAAGATAAACCTCCAATTTTGATTGAGAAAGAATTCTAAGACTCTTTTTAATAAAAATCCAAACCACACAAAATTTTATAGTTTTGGCAATCAAGCTAAAAGCATAAAATAAAGATACACAACAATATATAGTGGTTCACTCTCTCAAAGAGGTACATCCACTACCTTGAGTCAACATGCAAGGATTTTCCAAATCCACTATAATCTAAGTCTACAACAATCATAAGTTTGAGGATCACCCACCAAGGTTTTGCAAGCAACCTCAATCCACAACACAAATACAATCAACACAAGTTTGAGGATCACCCAACAAGGGTTTTGCACACAAACTCAATTCTCAACACAATATAAATCAAAGGATGACCCAAGGGGTTTTTCAACACAAACCTTTGATATCAAAAGAACAAGAGATAAGTAGAGAACAATATTACCAAGTGAGCTTGATATAAATGATACAACACAATGAAATACTTCTACAAGCTCTTCTTTACTTCTTCTTTGATGGATGATCACAAATGAAGCTCCAAGAAGATTTTTCTATTTTTTTTATGAGATGAAGATATTTGAAAGAATGTACTTTTAAAGCTCTTTAAATGTTCTAAAATGATCTCAATAAATTTTCAATCAACTTCCTTCTTGCATTCACTGCAGATGAAAAACTCAATTTACAGAAGAGGGAGCAAGTGACCATTAGTATTTTGTAACGGTAATATTTCAACGGTAAAAACTGAAAACTGGACGAGCAGTTTCAGAAATCGGACGTTCGATTTCCTTGTGAAAGGAAAATCGGATGAGCCCTTTTTAAAATAGGAAGACCGGTTTTGTTTTATAGAATGAATAAGATGATCCCCTTAAAAATCGGATGATCCCTCATAAAAATCGAACGACCGATTTTTTTAAAGCTAGAAAAATCGGACGACCGATTTTAAAATAGGATGTCCGATTTTTTTTTGGAAAAATCGGATGACTGGTTTTAAAATCAAATGATCGATTTTGAAAATCGGATGACCCCTTTTTCTAGAAGGATTTAAAAGCCAATTTTCCTTAAACAAAAAAAAAAAACTTTCCTTCACATTTCAAAACACTTCAAAATACTTCAAAATGTGTATTATTGATACTCTTTTAGAGATAAGAAAACTTTCAAGTCATCAAAAACTCTATCAAGAATACTTGGATTTTTCAAGAATAGATTATAAAAAGAAATTCATCCAAGGAGCTTCATATTTGATCAACAATAAAAAATTAGAGTTAGAGAGTTTTACAAAATACCTTAGTAAATACCTAACTAAGACACTAAGTCTTCAAGGTCTTCAATGGCTTGATCTTTTCTCCTTTATTTTGCCTTGATCACCAAGATCTTTTGCTTCTAAGAGTGTAGCCTTAAGACTTCAAATATACTTCTTTTATTCTATAGAGACTAAGCTTATAATCATCACACAAACATATGTTAATCATAATCAAAATCATATGCAATAATACCCTTAGGGCTAACACTATGCACCACCTTTCTTTTATAATATATTTTCCTTTGGGGTTTATCTTTTTTCCTTAAGATTTATCTTTTATTTATTAACTTTTATTAATAAAATATACCAAATTAGAATGTGATACACAAAGTGATATAAGATCCGAGCCCTATTAAAAATTGTATTAGACAATGTGTATGCTTAATTACTTGGGAAACGGCAAGGAAAGAAATTTTTGGTGAAAAAGATCGATAATGCATAGATTAAATAATATCGGTACCGAGGAATCTGATAAAAGTTGCCGCAGGCTATCATCGGTCACTAAGTGGCTTACAAATGTGATAGCGACATAAATAACATAAAAAGAAGAGGTCACCCAAAGTCTTTGAGGAGCCGAAGCTCATTTTTTTTCTTCACTGGTATTATTTTATCTTTTTATAATGGCTATTTTTATTTCTAATTCTAGTCTAATAAAATCATTATTCGCATTCATTTTATAAATTACTCCTTCAGTTTCATATTATCCATCGTGTGAAAGTATTTTTTTTGTTTTAAAATATCTATTACTTTAAAAAATTAAGAAAGTATTAAATTATAGTTTTCTAAATATATCCCTATCGGGTTAGAATTAAACAATTATTTAAAAACTTTCATGAGAAATATGAATAATAGTTAAAGGATGATTTATTCAATTTCTTTTTAAATCCAAACAACTTAATAATTTCTTAATTTTTGCACATAATTTTAAGACGATAGACAATATGAATCGTAGAGAGTATTTTATTATAAAAATAATTGGAATATAGGCATCAGCTTCTCGAGGGAAATCTGGCCTAAAAGAACCTATTTCGTCATTCGAAAGTGGCATTTTAGCTCCTTTTCATGAAACAGATCGGCCAATGGAAGATCAACTGATTCGACGTTTGATGGATTTGGCCGTTTCACACTAATCTCCTTCTCTTCTCGTATAGTGAGCTTATGCTTTTGCAATAGTAGTCCCATTAATTTTTGCGCATAATTTTAAGACGATAGATAATATGAATTGTAGAGAGTATTTTATTATAAAAATAATTGGAATCTAAAACCTTATGAATATCAAGTATGAGCCAGTAAAGCTCATTCAAGTAAAAAGGTTTTTCTTTTTAAAGGAAAAAGTAAAGAAAGTTGATCTTTTGAAAAAAAAAAAGTTAAAGCATTATATATATGGAACAGAATAATTGGCAAATTTGATTATATAGTTATTCATTATATCTTAACTTGGTTCTATATTTCTTTTTTATTTTTCTGACAATTATTTATCTCATTCGGATTTGGTCTTATATCTGTTGTTTACTTTAACATGACAATTATTTATCTTTGATTCTTTTGATCCCTACTGCAAAAAAAAGACGGAATACACAAAAATATTTTTGAATAAATTTCAAATTAGTCTTGAAAATATAATTTTGTGTTACTTGATTGTCCCAAATTGTAAACGTTTCTAAAAGATCATTGAAAATATGAAAAACGTACCAATCATGTCCCTCCCCTCACTTCTGTGAAGATTTAAACGGTCAACTTTCAAATAGTTATTCTCAATTGAAACACTTGTGGCCAAAATATAAATATAAACTTAATTTTTAAAGAAACATTGCAAATTCAATATCTTCATTCTTCAACCTATTTTACTAGTACAGGTACCTGATGATTAGTCATTACCAAATAAAAAACGGCTACCAAGATACTTTACAAAAGTGAGTTTAGGGACTTTGATACATTTTTTACATTTGAAAGATGTTCTTTTAGATAATTTTAAAGTTTTGAGGTTCTCAATTGACATAAGGCCATATTTGAGGAAGCAATTTGAAATTTATCCAAAAAATTTTTGTCTCCTTCCACCTTGTTGGTGGAAAAAAATATTAAAGTTAAATAGTTACCGTACTAAAATGAGTAAAAATATATATATGACCAAGTTCGGATGAGATAAATAGTTGTCAGACTAAAATGAATATAAACAAGTATATATCAAGTTAAAACAGAATAGTGGTTTGAACCCATGATCGCTAGCCTCCTAAGGAGTGCATTTTGTACCATTGAGCTATTATCTCCTATCCCGAATAAATAATTTTTTTTATACATTAGGGCCCAGTTTGATTGGTGGGAAAGGAAAGTTGAGGTAGGAATGTGATTACTTGGAATTTAAGTTCATGGAATGTAAATCCCTACACATTACTTTACTTTGTTTGAGATATACCAGAATGTTAAGAAGGAAAATAACAAGAATTCTTTCTAAATATTTAGTTTAATAAAATGCAACTAGGTAATGAATTTATATTTATATCATTTTTGCCAAAATGACCCTAGTGCATTTATCTAACCCAAAATTTAATATTACTATTTTAGATTACATATAAATATCTCATATAAATTTGTGTTTGTATGATATCCTTAAAAAGAGTTATACAATTTAAATATTTTATTTAAAAAAATAAAATAAATCTATAATTTCATAATAAAACAACACTTTTATTCTTGAATCAAAAAGTTTAATTCCATTTTTATATATCATTCTTTGTTAATTTGATATTCAATTCATCGACCTTTTAAAAAAATGTCCATCTAATTCAATAAAAAAAGTATTTTTCATGTGAAGTGTATATATGTGAATGTGGAGAGAGAGGGAATTCACTTTTATTTGATTTAGAGAAGATTTAATATTTTTATGTAATAATATACCAGCAAAAAGTTGAAAAAAAAAATGTTCTGAGTATGAGAGAAATGAATAAATAAAAATAAAGAAAATGATTGATTATAAATATGTAAAAGTAAAAAAGAAAGAAAAAAATCTTAAATATATTTTTTATTCATTTTAAAGAATATTTTTATTATTATTTTGTTAGAATCCTAAGGAAAGGAATGAAAATACCACCTCTAGGTAAGGGTTCACAATCCCAAGATTCTCTATTTATTTTTCCATTTCTTAGGAATCTGATTTCTTTCTCAAAACATAAATAATAAGCCTTTTACACAGATCTGGAGACCCAAACACTCCTATTTACTATTACATGTTCCTATTTAATATTACACAAACCGAATAAATGCAACAGAACAAAAACCTGTTCTATTATACACGAGATAAATGGTTGAATCTACAACCACTGGTATTTCGTCATTGAAATGGAGCCGTTAGAGTCGTCATCTGAATCCGGAGAAGAAGAACTCTTCTTTGTGTGTTAGGTTCCTCCAAAATTCTGAGGGTGTTTCTACTGCCCATTTTTCGGGTCTTCTTCTCCGGATTTAGACGACAACTCTGAAGGCTCCATTTCAACGACGAAATACTAGTGGTTGTAAATTCAACTATTTATCTCGTGTGTAATAGAATAGGTTTCTATTCTGTTGCATTTTTGTGTAATAGTAATAGGAGCCTGTAATAGTAAATAGGAGTGTTTTGGTTACTAGATCTGTGTATTAGTGGTATCAGAGTCGGAAAGATACGATCTTTCTGGTGACCTTTTGGTTTCCTGCCCGTAGAAGCGGCAACGTTACGACGTTGTTGCTTCGGAGTTCGACGGCTGCACCTTGGGGCTTTCAGATCTGAAACCTCTTGGGTTTCTATTTCATTTTCATGGGAACTGTTGAGTTCTGTGAAAATGACTCATGGAAGTTTCTATTTCCTCTCTTGTTTTTTTTCTTTTCTGTTTCCTTCCTCGTTTTTTCGTTTAAAGTTTTTGTGTACGGATATATTATTATTCTGTTTTTGATATCTTAAGCTCACGAACCGAAGCCTTTTTGTTATTATTCTGTTTTTCTGAAAAAGCAAAATTCAAGCCAGGCTTGAGTCCTATTGAGACCCCAAGTATCTGTGTTTTGGTGTTTTTCTTGTTAATTGCAAAAATATTTTTGTGTGGTTCGTGACTGTTGAGATCTGCTTATTTTCTGTTTGGGGGACTGTTGCTCAGCCTATGTTTACTGCTTTTATTTATTTCTCTATTTGTGTTATTTGTTTGGAGGGCTGTTGCTCAGCTTGTGCTACTTGTTTTGAGACTATATTTTTTGCTATTTGCATATTATCAGTTTTTCTTGATGTCTCATTTTTGGAAAAAAATACCGGTGCTGTTTTTGTGTGACAAACCTGTTTTTCTATTTTTTCTTATGCGCCTGTTGGTTACTAGTATTTGTCTGTGTATATCATGTCCACTTCAAAACTTGAAACGGATAAGTTTGATGGCAAATCTGATTTTGTAATGTGGCAAAGAAAAATGAAAGCTATTTTAGTCCAAAACAAAATTGCACATGCTATTTGTAATCCTGATAAATATCCAGAATCCTGGAAGGGCAAAATCTTTGCTAAAAAACTTGGTGATACACATAGCTGTCTTACCTTGCATTTAAATGATAACGTTTTGAGAGAAATAGATAAAAAGACAATGCTTTTGAAATCTGGACAAAACTTGAAAAACCCTATTTGGGAAAGTCTTTATCAAATAAAGTTTATTTGAAAGAACAACTTTTTAGTTTTAAAAAGAGTGGATCAAAATCTCTTTCTGAAAACATTGACGATTTGAACAAAATCATTTTAAAACTACAAAATGTTGGTGAAGATTTCTAATGAAAACATTGCTGTGAATTTGTTAAATTCTTTGCCCGAGTCTTTTAATGATGTGAAATCTGCTATGAAATATAGCAGAGATGATTTGACTTTGTCTGATTTCAAAAATGCTTTAAAATCAAAGGATTTGGATTTGCAAAAAGAAAACAAATCAAACAGAGAGAACCTTTACGTGAGAGGAAGGGTTGACTGAAGAGAATCTTTCAATCACCGATCTAAAAGTAAAGAGATGTCCAAATCTCGAGATAAGAGTAAAATCAAATAATTTTACTGTGGCAAAGATGTCATATGAAAAATAAATATTTTAAACGGATCAAAGATGAGAAACAACATAAAAAGGGTAATGGGAGTGATAAAATTGACAACAAAACCAATGATTTTGAACCAGATGGTAACTCTATGTATTCTGAGGTTTTGTGTATGTCCCCTACCCCTTCTTCCTCTAATGTTTCTGATGAATGGATTCTTGATTCTGGCTGCACTTTTTATATGACTCCAAACAAACATTGGTTTTCTGATTTTAAAACCCTTGATCATGGAAAAGTTTTTATGGGAAACAATGAAGTTTGTGACATTAATGGAATTGAAAACATTTTTATAAAAATGCATAATGGTGTGACCAGAAAATTAACTGATGTGAGATATGTGCTCGATCTTAGGAGAAACTTAATTTCTCTTGGCATTTTTGACACAAATAGTTACTCTTACAAATCAGAAAATGGATTTTGCATATTTGCAAAGGATATTTAGTCATACTTAAAGGTTTTAAGAAAAATGGCTTGTGTACTTTGCTTGGTGAAACCATTTGTTAACCATCTACATTATTTTCAAAAACTATTTCTGAAAAATCCATGTTGTGGCAAAGGAGAATAGGCCACATCAGTAAAAAAGGTTTGCAATATTTTTACAAACAAAATCTTTTGAATGGAGATAAAATTAATTCTTTAGATTTTTGTGATCATTGTGTTCTTGGCAAACAACACAAACTTAGTTTCTCTATTGGCACACATAAGTCCACCGCTGTTCTTGATTATGTGCATTGTGATTTATGGGGTCCTGAAAAGTTACCCACCTATGGTAGCAATATTTATTTCCTTTCTATTGTGGATGATTTTTCTCGGCATGTTTGGGTTTTTCTATTGAAAACTAAAGAACAAACTTTTGAAAAATTTAATGAATGGAAAAGTTTTGCCAAAAATCAAATCGGTAAGAAACTAAAGGTTATAAGAACGGACAACAGTTTGAAATTTTGTAATAGAAAGTCCAATAACTTGTGTGCCTTGCATGGGATTGTGCATCATAAAACCATTAGGCATAACCCTCAGCAAAATGGTGTTGTTGAGAAGATGAAGAGGACCATAATGGACAATGTTAGGTGTCTCATGGTGTCATCCGGTGTCCCTAAGCCTTTTTGGGGTGAAGCTGTAAGTACAACAGTTTACCTGATAAATAGGTCTCTATTTGCTGCCATTAATTTCAAAACCCAAATTGAGCTGTGGTCCGATGAATCACCAAACATGTCTAACCTAAGAGTGTTTGGGTATGCTGCCTTTGCACATAAAAAAGAAGGGAAGCTTGACCCTAGGTCTAAGAAGGAAATGTTTATAGGTTATCCTAGTGGGGTTAAGGGTTACAAGGTATGGCTCAAAGATGAGCCGGAGGTTAGGGTAGTCATTAGTAGGGACGTGATCTTTAATGAGCTAGATATGCCTTGTCTTAAAGTTGATCCTGTTAGTACTACTAATTTTTCCTCAGTTGGGAACATTCCTGTTGAGGTGGAGGACACCTTCAGACCATTATTCGAGCACACACTAAACCTCGAAACTAATGAAGAGACGAATAATCCAGGTAGTGTAACTGAAAACAGTGTGCCTAAATGAGAAAATTCTGATGATGAGGATCATCCCGAGGCATAAGCACAAGCCTTTAATGACTATGAATTAACTAGGAATAGGTCTAGGAGAGTGTCTAAGGAACCTGTTAGGTATGGTTATTCATAAATTGTGTCTTATGCATTTGCTGCTGCATCTTTTGTAGAAGAAAAAGAACCTATGTGTTTTTCTGCTGTTGTCAAGAGTCCAAACTACTCTTTGTGGATGCATGCTATGAAAGAAGAGATGTTTTCCTTGCATAAGAATGAAACTTGAGTGCTTGTTCCTAGACCCCCTAAACAAAAGTTAATTGATTGTAAATAGATTTTCAAAATCAAAGAACCTGAATATGATAATGAACCTCCACGGTTTAAGGCTAGATTAGCTGCAAAAGATTTTTCTCAAGCTGAAGGTATTGATTTTAATGAAATATATTCTCCCGTCATTAAGTACAAAATGATTAGGCTTATGCTAGCTATTATTGCCTTATCTAACTTGAGCTTGAATAGCTAGATGTAAAAACTGTCTTTTGCATGGTGAACTTGATGAAACCATTTGCATGAGTCAACCTCTTGGTTTTGAGGTGAAAGGAAAAGAGAATATGGCATGTCTTTTGAAAAAACCCTTATATGGGCTTAAGCAATCACCTAGACAATGGTATAAGAGGTTTGATTCCTTCATGCTTAAATCTGGTTTTGTTAAGAGCAATTATGATAGTCACCTTTAATTTTTGTGGTGATAATGTTGACAATGTCATTTATTTGTTGCTTTATGTTGATGACATGTTGATTGCTTGCAAATATAAAGAAAAGATTGTAAAACTGAAATCTTTACTGAAATCAGAATTTGAAATGAAGGATTTAGGATCTGCCTCTAGAATTTTTGGCATGAACATTGATAGGGATAGAGTTGACCACTCTTTGTTTATATCCTAGAAATCCTTCTTGAAGAATTATTTCAAAATTTTCTACGCATTTGTGTAAGCCTGTTTGCACCTCTCTTGCCAGCCATTTTCAACTTTCTTTAAAAGCCTGTCCCAAAACTGAAAATGAAAAAAAAAGATATGGTGAACATTCCTTATAGAATGGCTATAGGATTAGTTACATACTCTATTATTTCTACACGTCCTGACATAGCCTATTCCATAAGTCTTTTGAGCCGTTTCATGTCTAAACCCAGTAGGGATCATTGGGCCGCTCTTAAATGGTTGTTGAGGTATATTAATGGGACAATTGATAGAGGCTTACACTATCATAAATGGACTAAAAAGTTTGATTTAGTTGGTTATATTAATTCTGATTTTGCTGGCGATAAAGATTTTAGGAAGTCTACCACGTCTTATTTCTTTACTCTTGCTGGTAATTGCATTTTATGAAAATCACAGCTTCATCCTGTAGTTGCTCTTTCGACTACGGTGGCTGAGTATATTGCTGTTACTGAGGCAACTAAGGAAGCTATTTGGCTTCAAGGTCTTTTATCAGAATTGCATCTTTTGTATTCCAAAGCAATCATTTTTATTGATAGTCAAAGTTATCTACATTTGTGTAAAAATTCTATCTATCATGAAAGAACTAAACATATAGATGTTAAGTATCATTGCATTAGAGAAAAGGTTACAAATGGTTTGGTTCATATTGCTAAAATTAGTACTTAAGATAATCCTGCTGATTTTGGTACTAAGATTGTGACAACTGACAAGTTTGCTTTGTGCAGGGATCTCTTTCATATTGATGAAAGTTGACTCATCAGAGTCTGTCTTGGCAGGGAAATTCACTAAAATGTGTTTAAGGTGGAGTTTTTAGGCCATCTTCGGCACAATTTTCATACATTTTACTTTTTTTTCCTCAGCCCCTTTTAACCCCTGTGATGAAACTGGATCGGGCCTCACATATAAGAGTGGACTGGACTTTTATTTTTTACCCCAAGATGTCGGGCGGGTCGACCCGCCTAGGTGACTTGGACTGGCTATATAATCTCTCTTTCTGCCTCTTGCTGTCCTAATTTTGGGAGCAACCTCCTTCTCATCCTCTCTTCTTTTTGCAACAGACTCTTTGGCTGGCTCTGTGTTCTCCGGACTTCTTTGCAACGCTCGTCGACCTTCTACCGATGTCTTGTCGACGTTGCATTTGACTGGTACACGCTGTTCACTTTTAGAGGTAGAGAACCGACAGAGAGAGAGTACACTTCTTTCTGTATGAGGTTCCTCCAAAATTTTGAGGGTGTTTCTACTGCCCGTTTATGGGTCTTCTTCTCCTGATTCAGACGGCGACTCCGATGACTCCATTTCAACGACGAAATACCCTGTGGTTGTAGATTCAACCGCTTATTTCATGTGTAATAGAATATGTTTCTATTCTGTTGCATTTATTCGATTTGTGTAATAGTAAATAGGACCCTGTAATAGTAAATAGAAGTGTTTAGGTCACCAGATCTATGTAACAAAACCAAAAATTAGAATTTAAAATTTTGAAAAGTGATTACTTTCTTTACTCACTTTTCTGGTTAATCAAACGAAGCCTAGGAGAATGAGTGGTTCGAACCCATAACCTTTACTTGATAAAGAGCACTTTTTAACACTAATCTAATTGCCTTGCACAAAATAAATAGTTATAGGATTAAAATTTTCAATTACTCTATGGAATAATGATTATTTGTTCAAATCTGAGTTAAGAATCATATAAAAAAAATGTGTTTTTATCCTTGCTATTAAAGAAATAATCTTACTGTCCATGTAGGTTATCATTTTTTTAGTAACATCTTCTTACACCTTCTATAACATAGATATAGGTGTTATAGAGAGTATTAGAGACCATCTCAATTTTTTATTTTTGGCTAAATGTTTTGGGCATTTAAATTACGCGCCCAAATATAAATTTACGTGCAAAAATTTTCAAGTAATTTCTTTCCCCCAAAATACTTTCTCTCTCTATACACATAATTTATCCCCTTCTCTCTTAAATTGTGATGATTATTTGAAGATTTTGAAGTGAAATATAGATAATTTTGAAGATTATCTACAAGATATGATCAATTTTGAGGTAAAAATGAAAAAAAAAAGGGTAAAAAAATTAAAAAAAAGTTCTGCCCCACTTGAGCCATGTCCTGGCGCAAGTAGGGTTGACATCATGCAGACATTGGTGCAACCATTTCACCCCTACTTGCGCTAGGACATGGCTTGAGTGTGCAGACCATTTTTTTAAAATTTTTTAATTATTAATGTTAATTATTTTTAATATATATTTTAGTACACAATTATGTTAATTTTTAGTTTAATATTATAAATTTGAGTTATTTTATATTAATACATACGTCTTATGTTAATACATACGCATATGTTAGTGTTTAATTTATTTTCAATTCACAAAATGTTAAATTTTAATTATATAATTGTTTGTTATGTTACTTTTTAACATGTTTAAGTTTCTTAGAGAATAAATAATAATAAAATTAATTAATATTTTGAAAAAAATATAATAATAATTTAAAGAATTGTAATTATATAGGTTATTCTTAAGTAATAAAATATCCAAATATACAGTTAAAATAACAACTTAAAAAAGTAATAATAAATAATAAGAACTGCAAATTAATAATTAAATAAGTAAAAATATGAATAATAATTAATACTGTCATTAAGTTAAAAAGTTAGATTAATAAATTTATAATTACGTTGTTGTCTTAGTTTTTTAAATAAAGTTGTAATATTATAGTATAATAGGAAGATGTAGATCATGGAACATTTGAGGAATTTATACAAATGGAGGAAGAGTATGTGGAGTATAATTATTTGTTTGAAACAAAAAAATTATTTGATTCGAAAACTGATTTGGTTAATTTGGCAAGAAAAAAAAGATTTGATCGTCGACCATATATGTCTACCCTCACGGACACGCTCAGACGACAAGGTTGACGAATGACCAGCTAAAGCTTACTGAGGAATTTAGTAGGCGTCAAGTCGCTCCTCGGCATATTATGGCGAGTTTGATAGAAAAAAAATCTAGATTTTGCTATGAGATATGTAACATTAATGTTTTAAAATTTGGCTTAATTATTTAAGATTCATATGATCTTATATAATTTTTTGCAATTTACTAACTCACTATATATTACTTTTGCAGTAAACAAACTATATATAATGTTCATGCTAAGATGAGAAGAAGAGGATGAGGGACGCAACACGATAGAAAAAGTACTTCATCAATGTAATAAATAAGGATATATGTATTATTGGAGAAACTGTGAAGAAAACAATGTCCTAAGTGATATCGCTGTTGCGCACCCGATATCCATTCTTATGATGAGGACATGGCCTTTTGTCTTGATAATGGACACGACGTATAGAAAAGAAACAAGTGAGTTTCCCATTCTTTAATAGCATATTCATATAATCGTACGTATGTTCTTATGTTGTTGGTTTTATATTAGTATGTACAGTTGATCTTATTGTCGTTTATATATTGTTTTACTTGATATTGTATTTTAAACGTAAATATGTATTTAATTTATAATATGATTTATTTTCTTATTATTAAATTTATATTATATTATATTGTATTACTTAGGTATAATATGTCATTGTTTGAGGCTGTTGAGATGACTCCTATGAGAAAGACTTTCACCACAGCTATTGCCTTCATGCGGGGTGAGAGACCTGAAACCTATGAATGGGTGTTGCAACAGCTTAAAAACTTATATTTCGAACCTTAAGAGCCTGTCATGATTGTAACTGACAAGGAGTCAGGTTTGATGCTAGTTATCTCTTTAGTCTCCAATAATTCTTACCACACGCTGTGCATAAGACATATTGATCAAAATATTGTTGGAAAGTTAACTCCAAAGATTGGAAATGATGGAGCAGAATTGTTTGTCAACACTACTTAGCACAGATTAATTAACTCCTTCGATGAGCAGGAGTATAATAACAAATTGGAAAAGTTGGAGACTAAGTGGCATAGAATGTAGTGGTTCTTAGGATACTTGTTTGGTGAATGGTTAAATATATGCACCCATAAATTTATGAGAGTTTGGATGAGTAGGTTTTTGCATTTGGGATCGAAGACCACGAATCGTGCCGAGAGTGAACATGCACTGTTGAAGGCATGTCTCGAAACAAGTCACGACGATTTACACACGGTTTTTCTCAAGATAGATTCTTTGATTCAGGGACATATTGCTAAGATTAAGACCATCCTTGAACATTCCTGATTGAAAGAGAAAGATAACAACAAGAGTAATCTAGTAATAACTTAGCTGTATTACAATGTAAGCCATTTGGCACTTAAGGTTATTAAAGATGAGATAAGGAGCCCCGAAAATCCTGGCTGATGTAGGGAATCGCTATGGACATTGGATTAGAATTTCACACATTCTCCTTTGTTCATGCGAGTTACTCAAAAGATACTAGATGTACATTCCCCTAAAGTTGGAGGATGTTCACAAATTTTGGAGGTCGCTCAAAATAAATGGGGTATCGGGAATAGGAGGATAGCAATTAGTTCAAGAGAGTGATCTTCAGTATTAACTGCATGATCTTGCGTGTATTATTCAACAGTTCTCTACAAGGCCACCATCTGAGGTTCTTATATTCAAAAAGATTTTAAATATTATTTAAAATATCATCTATATATGCTTTTTAGTTTATAGAAATACATAATGTCATGATATATGTATGCTTTAATACGTTATGTGGTTTATATTTATTATAGGTTATGGAGATGCATCGAGCTACCAAAAATATCTCACATCTTGTTATCCCATAGTCATTATTACCAAAGGACAACGTAAGACAAACTCTACTAAGAGGGACAAATTACAGTGGAAGCACATACAGATTACCTAGGCAAAAATGAAGAGATTAAGTGAATCTGGTTTAGGATCGGGGTCCAGATCCGGGTCTGGTACGAGTTTCCGTGGAAGAGGGAGGCCACCACGTGCTCTTGGGGTCAAAATAGACTGCGGTAGTGGATAGAGCTCGGGGTTGTCATTTGTATCAGTTGGGGAGGCGTCGGTTTCCCATGAGTTTCCTTACCCTAGTGCTTTCTGCAACTTCATATACTCTTTGATTGTAAAATGAAAAAATGTAGATGGAGATGGAAATTGTGGGTTCAGGGTAATATCCATTTTTTAGACGGTGATAAACATTGGTGGCTAGAATTGCACAGACATATGTGGAATGAGTTGCACGATAAATGAGAGCTGTACTTGAATTTCTTTGGTAGCAGTCAGAGGTTTTATGAGATTCTACGTGGTTGTGCGCATTGGAAGGGTTTCACACCGAGACAATGCTGGATGGATGTACCTGATCATCTCATTGTCGCGACAAACACTTTCAATTTATACATCATCCTAATTGCGCCAGGATAGCAGCACGATTTTGCCCTTTTATTCATCGTCGGAGCAAGTGCAAGACATGATTTTCATCGGCTATTTGGCAGATCGTGAACACTTTATTGCGGTAATTTTTCATTAAAAATTTACGATTTTTTGTGATTGTTTCTTTAATTCATATATTAAATTGTCCCAGACAACTAACATCTTTATTATTTAGTTTTTTTGTTTTTTGTTGCAGCTACACATAGAAAATAATTTTGCCTTACCACCAATATACCTACAGTGGCCGTGGTGGTGTCAGGTTAATGTAAGTAGTTGGTGTATCCCTTTGAGCAATCGTTTAGTAGAGTGGGAATAATTGTATGTTAGTGAATGCCCTCCTGATATATATGTAATTAATTAAGATATTAATTATTAATATAGTTAAGAAAACATATTATATTACTTATTGTCCTACATGTGGCATTATACATATGTAATAAGAAATGCATAGTAAAGGACAACAATAAATAAGAAATCTAAAAACAAAACTGCGGATACATATGGACAATCCGAGAGATCTCTATGAATCTCGCATGACCAGTACCCGCATCCTTAAGATCATCATCGCCAATATATGGATCTAATGTATCAAGGACCAAAACAGCTGGAATGTGAGGATGTGAGTAGAAAACTCTATTGGGAGGAAGTCTATCGAGAATCTGAATGAGCGGGTGGATCCGAAGTAGATACTAGTCCATGTAGCGAGCTATAGTAGCATACAGAGGCATCACAAGCCGTATCATATACTCCAGATCTATACAGTGACTCGCTACGTCATCCTAGTAGGCTCCACAGGTGTGTGCTCCACGACATACCTAATCTTCGTGCTACCAGGTGACGATGGTCGTGTGGCGCGATGATATGAGGAGTGGGAATGCCCTGCAATCGACCGAACTACCGTATACATCTCTTAGGCATGTGCGGCTCCACAGTATCGAAGAAGGCTAATTCTCCATGATATGTGACAAATCATACTCCCTCTATATCCTGAGCCATGTACGATGTCGAATGAACCTCACATGCTCTCATGGTATTTAATCGCAGCTGATAGTCTAACATGGAATTGCCACACGTCGTGCCTAATAGCTCAAACTGCTAAACATACGGACTGTGGGCAACTACATCATGTCTCACTTGTGATGCAAACATGGGAAAATAGAGGTATATCCATGCTTAAAACATAAAGGTAACATAAAGTCATATAAATATAAATATAATACATATAAAAATTATAAAATGTTAAAGCCTTAGTATATTAAATAAATAGAGATACGTACTTCCAATAATGAGTAGTAGCCCCACAAGTCTCTCGCATCAGCGCGTAACGCTTGACCTAGATTCCTATAAAGCCACGCCAAAACCGCAGCACCTTAAGCTATCCTACTGTACCTCTGAAGGTTCTTCACTAAAGGCATAAATGGTAAGAAACTATGTTCAAGCTGCTCTTGTCAGTGAATATGGAGTTACCGATTATGGATAGCACGTAACAGGATGCTCTAATATCCATAGGAAGTTGGGGATCATCACCACCAGCTGAAATAGATGCCTGTGGAATCCCATGCTGAGAATCACCTCTACTAGTGAGATTGATGCCAAGGTCCCTGTTCACTGACCCGATGAGCTGCACCATGGTATCATCTCAGTGGTAACAGCTTCACCATATGTAGGTATGCCAAGTATGAGCTCTACGTCGTGTAAAGTGATAGCCATCTCACCAAAAGGCATATGGAATGAGTTGGTGTCCGGCTGCCACCTCTCAACAAACGCTCACTGTGCCCGTGCTGGAACATGCAGGACTGTAGATGGATGAGTCCTAATGTAGCTTCCCACTATCTCCTCATCAGCATCACTCGGTGTCTATGAGGTAAGTGTTGAATGACGGCTACGTAACCTCAACGTAAGGCGCTCTTACATATTATAATAATAAATAATACAAAAATACATTATAAAATGAAAGATAACACATTTATTTAACTAAAGCACTATAAAATGAAGTAACATACTAAGAAAAAAATTATAACATGTACCTCTCCGTACCAAATGGCAATGACAACATGTCCATCATTTGAGCGAATGATCTCTAGATCCTGTGGACCTCTAGGAGTAGGCCCTCTCTGTATCCAAGAATCGTCATCAGCCTTCTTTGCCTTTTTCTTCCCAGCACTCGAAGCCTTAGCATGTCGCCCTGATGAAGGTCGAAACTCCCTAACAAACCTTATCACAGATCTCGTTGTATCTCGTATAAACCCGACTCCTTTTTCCCATACCTGGCCTACTCACCAATGATGTGGAAGAACCTAAACAATCGTCCTCGTACCCCTAAATCCATGTCCTCCCCTCCCTCACCCTGTAAATACTTCGACTCATCCTCTAACTCGTCTCCTAGAACATCCATGCCATCACCCCCTACTGATATGATTTGGGATATTCAATAAAATCAAATCTTTATATCCATCTCCCAAGGACCTTGCCTTCAATAGGACTTGATCTTCTTTAACAACACTCACCCATAATTCAACCCAAACTATGAATTAAATGTATATTAAGAGGATCTTTTCCTCAATGGCTAATGAAACAATTGGGCTGGTTGCCTGCTACCCAATTAGATCAATTGAAGAAGACCTAAGCTCTAGAACAAATCACAAGGATGTGATCATAATATATTTAGTAATTGTGATCAAAGTAAGAACCCCTGGATCAACCCAATCCAAGTATTCAAGTAAAATCAATCTAAGAAATGATCAAATTCTAGATAAAGTTCAAGAAGAAAGCCTCTAAACTTAAGAACTCTAAGAGAAAACTCTCAAATTTCATATATCATTCATTTTCCACTTTATTACATGAGGGGGCTAATAGGATATTTATAAAGAAATCCTACAACTCTTCCTAAAACCTAATTGGAATACTAAAGACCTAATTATCCTTGAGTAAATTTTAATTACAAATTTGGAAATAAAGAAACCAAGATTTAATCTAAAAGTAACTAGAATTAACCAAAAATAAATTCTAGTGTTGACCCAGCCGGGTCCGACCGAGAAGGTGGTCAGGTTCTACCACTCGACCTTCAAAACTTTCCATTCTAACCAGAGGCTCTGTTTTAGACTTCCTATTATGATTTTGGATCTCCTCGGTTATCAGCTTGTTTAATCTTCAAAACATTCAAACAGATTCTTTGTGTCTTTAGAAAGCTTGTCGAGAATGCTGTTAGATTTCCAATGAATCTTGAATCTCCTCAATTGGACTCGTATAGCGGAAGTTACGACCATTTTACCGGAATATGTCATCTTTGCAATCGAAGGTAGAATGTCCTGTTTAAGACTGGTTATAGGATATTAAATGAACTCATATAGGAATGAGATATATCATTATGGAAACATGAAGAATTCTTCTACAGTCTTTATCAAGATCACTTGTCCATTTGAAAGCTTTAAAAGCTCCTAAGTGAAGTTCTTGCAAAACTGGTCAAAAAATTCTAAAAATTCCAATTTTTCTCGATTTTGGCCATTCTTCTAACTTTAACTCTTGAACTTGAATCTTCCAAGAATTCATGGATATCTGTGGTCATATCAACCTGCTCTCTTAAAAAGGATTTGTCCTTGAATTCACACCTTCATTAAAGCACCAAAAGGTGCGTAACATTAGAAATGAGATGTTTCAAATGAAAAAATGCTATGAATATTATTGCCAAAACAGTCAAGAACTAGTCAAGTAAGTACAATGGTCATGTAAACAACAAGGAGAGCAAGATGTCTATAACTTCTTTGATGGTCTATGATATGCAAATCTTGTATGATCAAAGAAGTTCAAAGAAAGATAGCTCAAATAAGGACTATGCAAGAAACACTCAAGGATTATAAGACTTCTTCCAATGAAACCATAAGTGAAAGTATAGAAATATTGTAAATCAAACATAGTAACAACATTTTCTACAAAGTCCTCAAAAGGCTGATGAAATTGGAAACTCAAGTTTTCTAAATCTTTCAAAATGAAGAACATAAAGTGTTGTAGAAGTTCAAGTTTCTAAACAAGAAGTGTTCCTTCAAAAGTTTTAGAAAAGAAGCTTTTTAGGAACAACTTTCTTGACAATTCTTCAAAGAAAAGATTGATATCAATATCCTTAAAAGGAAGATGATAATAGAAACTAGTATCACCACCAAATCAAAAATTAAATCAATAAAGTCATGAGTTTGAAATGTCTATTCTTTAAAAGGGTAATGATATTTGAAATGCACCTTGAAAAAGGAATCAAAAGCATTCGGAAATGAAGAATAGACTTTATATTTCACAAATTCAGCACTTCAAAATTGTGATGAGGAAAAGCATATATAAAATTTTCAAAATTCCAAGATTTTCTACTTTCCTCTTTGAAAACAATTTCCTTCAAGAACTCTTTTAAAGATAGATGATAGAACAAAGTCCCATCAAATCCATATCTCAAAAATATTATCCAAGCGTTCTTCCAAAAACTAACAATTGAAATGAAAAATTTTCAACACCACTCCTTAAAAGGTAGGTGGTAGGAAAGATGCTTGTCAATGAAAGCTTTCCAAGATTGTTCAAAAGAATGATTTCTCATATTAACTTTCAAAAACAGACAAAAAATAGCTTTAAACAATTCAAATCCAATTTCTACCTTGGCTTCAAAAATTTTTAATAATAAAAATTTCTTAAAATAACACATGATAGAATTTAAAGCCTTGGTCATTTCCAATTAAAGTATTCAAAGAATGATTCTCATTTGAAAGCTCATGTTTGTTACAAGAAAATGCAACTTATTTGCTCACAAAGGTCTCAGGTTGATTATGAAGAGTAAAATCATTGACATTGCTCATAAAAACACCAAGGAAAGGTAAAACATAGTCACATTGCTCAACGTACTTTCCTATAAACTTATCATGAAGAACATCAAATAAGGTACATTTAAGATCAAAACCAACATCGTTAGGATCAATAAGGGAAACATAATTTAACATACCAAAACCATAGCTAGAAGGATCAAATTTAGCATCACTGTGCATCAATGGATCATCAAGAGAAGCACGGGAAGAAAGACATTTAGAAGTACAAGGCACGACAAGAAAGAGACCACCATCAAAAGAGATAACACATACATCTCCAATTATGCTCACATGAGAAATTTAAGATGCTAAAAACAACTTTAATTCCTCATAAGAAACTTCATGAAATAAAAGAGAAAGGTTAAGAAAAGGGCTCATTGATGAATTTTCATGGCATTGAAATAGCTCTTTTCCAACTATCTCTCATTGGTCTTCACTTTTCATGGTATGGTTCCTTCCAAGCTTCAATGTCCAAGTGCCAGGATGTTCAAGAGTAGTCCTACAAAAAATAAGTGCAAAAGAATTCAATTTAGTTCTCTTGAGAAAGTGATCAAAGCATCGATAAGAAGTAGGATCAAAGAAGCTTATTGTTTTGTTTATGTTGTAGTCCAGGCTCTCTTTATTCTCCAAGTTTTGTGTCAAAAAATTCTGCACACATAAAGAATCACTAACAAGAATAGAGTTAGTTTAGTTAGTAAAAACACTCACTGCCTCACTCTTGTCAAGTGCAACTACTTTTTCTTTTTGCTCTTTTTCTACACTCTCTTATTTTTTGAATAACTCACTCATTCTCTTTTGTACTCTCACCTTTCTCAAGCTCATACTCTTTTTCTTTTGAACACTCATCTTTTTCATTCTCGATTGTTAAAGTAGAAGTGGAATCAAAGACACATAATCTTTAAGCTAATCTCTCTTTTTCTTCTACTCTATCTTTTTCTTTGAAATCATTGCCCTCCTATTTTTCAATGCTCTTCTCATTCATGTTATCACAAGAATCTTCATTAGATGTCTCCTTCACAACATGTGTTTTCAAGACTCTTCAATTCAAGTTTAGCATATAGAAGCTCTTTGACCATTGAAGCCTCTTCATCAATTGATGCTCCCAAGGATTTCACTTTGAAAACTTCTAGAGATGGCTTAGAAAGTTGTGTATCCTCACATCCTTTAACTTTCATGATGTTTTTTTTTCATTTTTCTCATGTTCAAACATTCTTATCCTTTCTTTCAACTTCTTTTGCTCTTCATAAACTTGGTATGGCGCCAAAAAGTTAAGAGTGAATCTCTTGCCGTTCTTGGTGAAGTTGAAAGCATTCTTATCCCTATTGTATATAATTTTCCTATCATATAGCCATGGACTTCCAAATAATAAATGACCTGCTTGCATGGGTGCTACATCACATAACACATCATCATTATAAGATCCCATAAAAATAGATACCCACATTTGCTTGGTAATTTTTATCTCAATACAATCATTTGACCAATGGCGTATGTAAAGACTAAGATGTTCAAGAAGTGGCAAATTAACATTTTCAACAAGGTAAGATACTAGCCACATTAACACAACTAACTTCATCAACAACAAGATTAACAAGTCTATCTTGCACTTTGCATTTAATATGGACAACATGCTTGATAAGTGTATACTTGTCTATATTTTCCATATGTTAATTTCATCGTTTCGGTGTTTTTAATATGTAAAAGTATATATTTTGGCTAAATACCTCTTATTCATGTCTTAGATACCCTCCATAAATGAAAATGATGAAAAGGAAACAAAAACGGAGCGAAAACGACGAAAACGGGAGCCGTCAGCAGAAAATAAGCAACCTACCGCACGAGACCTACCGCAGACGGTAGGCTGGCATGGTATTTTAATTCAATTCAAAGTCCAGCTGGCATAAGTGTTTTAATCCAATTCAAACTCGATTTTCTTATTTTCTTCTCCAATTTTGATTTGGTTTTCTTGTATTTTTACCTCTGTATAAGGGCTTTTAATGCAGCCATTAAAATATCAATGAGACATAATTAGATACGCTTAGAATAGATTAGATAAATAGTTTTAGATTTTAGATTAGGAGTTTGGTTAATTAGGTTAGATTAGTTAAGAAATCTTTTAAAATTCTAGCTTTTATATTTTCTTTAGTTATAGAATTTCAAGTTTGTGCAAGATTTACATTCTTGGATTCAAGAATTGAAGACTTTGATTCAAGATTTCGATCTTCGACTTGGTGACTGAAGAGATGATCTTAGAAGACGTTTGGATTCAAATTCAACTTCAATACTTTAATCTTAAGCTTTCTTTTCCTTATCTTGTTATTGAAATCTTTTATTAGTTTTCAATTTTTATTAATATGAACAGTGAGTAGTTTTTTCTTGTTTGCATTTGGGGTGGAACCCTAATTCTTGTTGATGAAGTTCTTGGTTTGATTTCTTGATTTCAATGTTTGTTTTAATTTAAGTTATCTTCCAATTGCATTTCTTGTTAATTTAATTGTCACGAGATTAGATTATTTGCAAGGTTGTTTAGAATGGAAAAAAGAAGAACAATCTAGGGCAACCAATTGGGGGTTAATTGGGGCAATTGACTAGAGATATGATATTGCACTTTTTAGGTTCTTTTAAATCACCTAAGTTCATTGCACTCATAGTTTGTTAGGGCGAAATGAGATTTTCCTCTAAGGGTTAGTGAGTAGGGTAGTTTTCGTCCTAGAGATAGGGATTGCCCGATTTTTTAGTAATGATCCAACTTAATTAATTCAACCTTGTTTTCATTAAATTTTTTCTAATTGAGCTAGTAACAAGGATTAGGGGGATTCCACCAAACCAAACTGTTGTTCTTATTAATCTTTTATGAATTGTTTTTATCATTGATTTCTTTTAATTTCTTTTATTGTTTTTAAGTTTTTCCCCATGACATCTTTATTTTCCAACTAAACATTAGAAACAAAATTAGTACTTGAACCTTCGTCCGCCCCCAAAAGATTTGACACTCGGGTTGAAACTCAATCAAACGTTCCTTGAGGAGACTATAGTCAATATTCAACATACAATGATGCTGCACTGATACACCAATCACCCCTACGACCTATTCTAGAAGATCTTTTGTCTAAGTATATAGATTCAGCTAATGTAGGGGTGAAAAGAATAGAAGCAGTTCTGAGAAGCCAAACGGCTTCCTTCCAAAACATGGAAAATCACATCAAAGTAATAGCAAAGAGGATCGTTCAGGAACCGCTTAGTCACATACCTAGTAATAAGGTCACCTTGTGGGATGTAGAAGAACAAGTGATGACATTTCCAATGTTTATGGATGACGATGATGAAATTGCTCAAGAACTGGAGGAGTTTACTTTCCTCGAGGAAGAGGAGATTCAACAAGAAATAATACAAAAGAAGGCGAGACGATCTCCCATCATTCGAAGAACCTCCTCAGATTACAAGTGAAGCGGAAGAAAGTAAGAGAGATAAGTGCTTACCGGAAAATAAAAATGAATTTAAGGAAGATGAACCAAATAAAGAAACGAGAAGTTTGCGGAAAGTCAAGAGGATCATAAAGAAGGGCGACAAGAAACAGAGATAGACGATATTGGAAAGAGTGAGGGAGTAAACCCTCTTACTCAGGAAACTAACTTTGTTTTTGTTGATGATTCTTTATGTATGCAGGACTCCTGCAAGTGACTCGAGGAGAACAATGAGGAGAGGAAACCTCTCATGGAGTTCAAGGGAAATTTCGAGAACGTTAAAAGAGAACAATCCTCATGCTATGAAAAAGAGCGAATGAGTTTTTCTCCAACCTTAACCCTCATTAATCTTCTATTTTCCTTCAAAGAATTGAAATTGTTTGAATTTTATTACATCTTTCTCAAACTCGATTTTAAAATGAATTCTCGTCTTACATGAGGTTTCAAATTCTTTTACTTCCATTACAAGGAGTTTCTCTTTCTTTTCCTTCTTTTATTTTCTGTCTTCTTATTTTCTTTCTTTTATGTTTATTCTTTCTTATTTTAAGTGTGTGTGTGAGTTGGGGGGGAGGGGGGAGGGGAGGGGGGAGGGTATTTTTGTTCTTCTAAGTTTTTTTTTAGTCTCTTTTATTTTTTTTATTTGTTTGAGTTTTTTTCTCTGTTAGTCTCTTTTTTATTTTCGTTTTTGTATCAGTTTTCTGTTAGTCTCTTATTCTAAAAAAAAATTCCAAAAAAATCAAAAATTTAAAAATCCCAAAAATATTGTACCTTCTTTTCTTTTTACTTTCTTATTTAGAAATCCAAAAATATTTCATTTTCATCACTTTTGATAGAGTTTACAACTGAAAAATTCCTTAGTTTCTTCAAAAAGGCAAAATACTTATTTACTTTGAAAACCATATTTACTAAATTTCTTACTTGATCATTGGTTTTTATGCACTTATGAATGTTGAGTAATAGAAACTTAGGAATCTAGGGATATTAGCATTGCGATAATAATTTTTGAACCTTGCCTGCAATTTCATGAATTTGTCTATTTTTAAAAGCAAAGAAGTCTAGTCTAGGATGATCTCGGAGATGATTGTCTTAGGCCTTCTTTGAACCGATTAAGCCTTTCTTATCTTTTATCCTATAAAATTAATCCCTAGTTCCCTTTTTGTGTCTTCATACCAAGGGTTATGCTCCCTTCTTTTCTTTGTTCTTTTAACCTTACTATATATAGAACCTCGATTAGTGAGCTAATGGTTAGTATAGACTTTTGGCCTTTTTGAGTGAACCTCTCAATTCATGAGCTATTGGTTAGTATATACTTTTGGCTGTTTTGAGTGAAAAAAACAAATAAGTGTGGGGGAAAAAGTGGTGAAGAAAGAAAGAAAAGCCCTATTGTATATAAAAAAGGTATTTTTGGGTACTTTCATGTATTCTGTATTTTTTGTTTAAAAAGAGAAAGAAATAGAAATATTGATGCTTGAAAATAAAAACAATTGGAAAAAAGAGAAAAAGCCAAAAAGGTGAAAAAAATGGCAGAAAAACGCAGAAAAATATATGTGCCTTAGTTTATAGAAAAAATCTTGAAAAACTCAAGCATCATCTCTCTTTTAATTACTTTGGTTATTATTGAAAATCTTGAGAAAAATATGTTGTAAGATGGGTTGTTATCAATAGAAGAATGAAGTAAGTTGTACAAAGATGAGTAAGAAAAGTGAAAACGGCAACTAGAAAGTTGTTCTTTTATTTCATTATCTTATCCTTTCGATTGCGTTAGCTCTATCTCATTTATTTTTGTCTCCTTTTACCTTCGTTTGTAACCTACTTATGTCCCTAGCCTAATATTACAAGCCAAAAAGTCCTACATGATCCGGGAACGACCTAAAATAGACTTTAAAGTGAATAATTGATAGATAAAGTATGAGTTCTGTGGATTGTTTTAAAGAATATTTCATTATGTTAATCACTTGACATTCTTCTTTTTCTATAAAGAATGGCATAAGCAAAATTACACTTATACACCGTTTATTGGTAATGAATTTTGTGGTTTGTGGATAACTTAGTAATTTTTTATCGTTTGTCTATTTTTGATGTATCTTTGGAGTTGGATGTTGATGTACTCTATTGAAGTGGTATTATTCTTTTATTTTTATAAGTTTAATTTTGTTTTTTTTAGTGTATGTTTTTCTTGAAAGCTTGGTTTCGAGTATAAATGCTTGAAATAGTTTTTTAGTTAAATATTTTATTCAGCTTATATCGTTTTCGTTTTAAGCATAAAGTCTTTATATCTTTCGTTTGCCTATTTAGTTTATGTTGCTTGAGAGAAAGCAACACATAAGTGTGGGGGTACGTGATAAGTGCATAATTGTCTATATTTTCTATATATTAATTTCATCATTTTCGGTGTTTTTATTTAATACGTAAAAATATATATTTTATCTAAATACCTCTTATTCTTGTCTTAGATGCCCACCAGAAGTGAAAATAATGAAAGGGAAATGAAAACGGAGCAAAAATAACAAAACAGGAGTCGTCCGCAGAAAATACGCAACCTACCACGTGAGGTAGGCTGACCTACCGTCGCCGGTAGGTGCTGAGGACAAAAGGCCAAGAGAAATCCAAGACCGTGGTAGGCTCTGACCTACTATCGGCGGTAGCATAGGCTTGCATGGTGTTTTAATCCAATTCAAAGTCTAGCTGTCATAGGTGTTTTAATCCAATAAACTCGATTTTCTTATTTTCTTCTCCTATTTTGATTTGGTTTTCTTATATTTATACCTCTATATAAGGGGCTTTTATGCAGCCATTAAAACATCAATGAGACTTAACTAGATAGGCTTAGATAGGATTTGAATAGATTAGATACATAGTTTCATATTTTAGATTAGGAGTAGATTAATTAGGTTAGATAGTTAAACAATTTTTAAAATTCTAGCTTTAATATTTTCTTTAGTTGTAAAATTTCAAGTTTGTGCAAGATTAAATTCTTGGATTTAATAATTGAAGACTTTGATTCAAGATTTCAATCTTCTACTTGGTTACTCGAAAGACGATCTTAGAAGACGTTCAGGATTTAACTTCGACTTTAAGACTTTCATCCAAAGCTTTCTTTTCCTTTTCTTGTTATTGAATTCTTTTATTAATTTTAAGTTTTTATTAATATGAATAGTGAGTAGGTTTCCTTGTTTAGATTTGGGGTTGAACCATAATTCTTGTTTATGATATTCTTAGTTTGATTTCTTAATTTCGATGTTTATTTTAATTTAAGTTGTCTTCCAATTGCATTTCTTCTTAATTTAATTGTCACGAGATTAGATTATTCGCAAGGTTGTTTGGAATTGAAAAAGAAAGAACAATCTAGGGCAAACAATTGGGGGTTAATTGGGCAATTGGCTAGAGATACGATATTGCACTTTTAGATCCTTTTAAATCACCTAAGTTTATTGCACTCATAATTTGTTAGGGCGAAAAGAGATTTTCCTCTAAGGGTTAGTGAGTAGGGTGACTTTTGTCGTAGAGACAGGGATTGCCCGATTTTTTCGTGATTACCCAACTTAATTAATTCAATATCGTTTTGATTAAAGTTTTTCTAATTGAGCTAGTAACAAGGACTAGGGGGATTCCACCAAACCAAACTCTTGTTTTTATTAATCTTTTAAGAATTGTTTTTATTAATTGATTTCTTTTACTTTCTTTAATTGTTTTTAAGTTTTTCCCAACGACATATTTCTTTTTCTGACTAAACATTAGAAACATAGTATATGAACCTTCGTCTATCCCTGAAAGATTCGACACTTGGGTTGAAACTCATCTCTACTTTGTTAGGTCACTTGCCTTTCATTGTAGTAATTAGGATCACATCCCGTTTTTATTGCTTTGATTTTACACACATCAATGCTCATTTTGATTTTCCCTCCCATAGACATTTTCATCAATCATGATCTCATGGTAAACTCCTCTACCATAACTATGATCTCCAAAGTCATAACAATCATGAGATTTTTTATAACAATGATAAGGACTATGCTCAACATATTTAGCATTAACTTTTTCATAACCCCCATAATCATCATAGGAAGTTGCCTATAATATCTCGTATAAGAAGAGAAATTACCAACTCCATTATGTATTTTATGAGTGAAGTTTCCATAACCGTCATGTCCTCCAGAAATGAAGTTTCCATGTCCATTGTTGCTTCCACATAAGCATTGACTCTATTGCCAATAGCAATTATGTATATTCCTTGCAAGCTTGGATTGATAATCTCTTGTTTTCTTATAGCTTCCATCCTTTGACATTATGAATTAGACAAATGATACTCTATTTCTTTCTTGTTTATACCTGCACCAAAAGGTTAGAAACAAAATAAAGGACCTCCCATCACTCCCTTAGTGTTTACTCTCTTTAGAGGATCACTCATTTCACTCTTGTATGCACTCTTTATGGGTTTTATAATAATGAGCTCACCCTCTTGCCTTTTTCCAAACTCTTAACTCACAAGAGTTCTTTGAGCATTCAAACTTCCTCCCCCACAATCAACAATGGTAATAAACCAAAGACAAATTCTAATTAAACACTTAGCTGAGGAATTAAAGAAGTTCAAAGAGAGAATTCATCAAACACTTGTAGTGCAAGAGTTCAAAAATAATTCAAGAGAAATTAGAGCCAATAGAAATTAATTTGATCAGAAAAATAATTATAAACACTGAAAGAAAGCAATTAAATCCAAAAGCAATGAAACAAAACAAAGCTAAGCTAAACAAAGAAGAAAGAGTACTAAACAAAAATTTCCAGAAAATAGGGGACAATGATTCCCTGTCACTAAAATCCAGATAACTCAAAGAATATAAATCCAAATAGACTAAAACTAATCCAGAAAGAAGAAAAGATCGATGAGGATGAATTTAGTACAAGTTTTGTTTAAATTGGGTAAGTATAACATAAGATATGAATAAATTAATCCATACTTTCCAAACAGTTTCGGTTTCTAGACAGATCGAAAGTTTTCATCAATTTGATCTATCAAATCAAGTCTAAATCCAATGAAACCAGTTTCAAACGATCTGTAACTCATGGTAGTTGAGATCTATATCAAAAATTTTCAAAACAAATCATTATAGCTTCGGATCAAGCCAATCTTCTGGCATCAATTTTCTGTCCGCGATGTTTGTTTGATCTTCATATATTTTGTATAGATCATCATATACTTATTTTTTGAACGAATTTTTTTTCAACAAATCAACGTATAATTGAGCATAAGTAGCTCTAATACAAAAATGATATGATTTAGGATCTTCAATGAAATCAAATCTTCGTATCCATTTCCCAAGGACCCTGCCTTCAATAGGACTTGATCTTCTTCAACAAAACTCACCCATAATTCAACCCAAACTATGAATTAATGCATATGAAGAAGATCTTTCCATCAATAGCTAATCAAACAATGGGGCTGGTTACCTACTACCCAATTAGATTAATTGAAGAAGACATAAGCTTTAGAACAAATCACAAGGATGTTATCGTATTAGATTTAGAAATTATGATCAAATTAAGAACCTGTGGATCAATCCAATCTAAGTATTCAAGTAAAATCAATCTAAGAAATGATCAAACCCTAGATGAAGTTGAAGGAGAAAGCCTCAAAACTTAAAAACCATAAGAGGAAACTCTCAAATTTTATATATCATTCTTCTTCAACTTAATTACATAAGGAGCCGTAGGCCAATTGGGCTAGTGTTCACACATTTTCTCTTCTCAGCCCATGTTCTTTATTCCACGTGATGACTTGAACTGGGCCTCACAACCCAAATAGGATAAGTTTATGTCTAATCCAAGATGTCGGGTGGGCCGGGCTGGTAAACAACCCAATCTTCTTGAGTCTTCCTAGGTGACTTGGCTGTTGCTTCTTTGAAAGAGTCATCCAGGTAATAGGATATTCTATTATTGAACGATCCTTCCATATGACTGTTTTGTTGTTTGAATAAGTCTACCATTGAAACTCTATAAATACTCTTATCTTGTTACAATAGATGAGACGTGACTGTTTATTCTGTGTGAAGCCTTCTTCTTTTCTCTTCTTTTTCTCTGCAGATTCTTTCTTCTGCTTGTTCTGTGTGAATTTTTCTTTTGCTGTCGCCGTTAGTCACCATTTTTTGGTTGACCATGTGCTTGGGTAGTTTGTGAAGGAGAGAACCGAAAGTGAGAGATTAGATTGTTGTTATGTGAGGCTCATCTATTGCTGAGGGTTTGATCGATATTCTGATTTACAAAGAAAATCGGTCGTCTGGTTTGTTTCCCTCTCATCTATTTTGATCGTCAAAATATCTCTGTTCCCTTTTTTCACAGAAATCGATCATACGTTTTCTTCTATGTCGGCGTCCGTTTTTCATAACCAGACGTCCGATTTTGGTTTCAGCAGTCCGATTTTGTCTTATGACAAAAATCAGACGTCCAATTTTTGCCACTCTCATCCGGTTTTGTTTATTTATTTTGCAGGTATTTGAAGAAGAACGGTAGTCCCTTTTTCGGACACCTCATCCAATTTTGAAGAGTTTTTTTTTTAAGAGTTGTTATCTGATTTCATCATCCAGTTTTTTGTAATATATTAGAATATCTTATGTTCTTCCTCTATTTTGATTTTGTAATAGTGTTCAATAGAGGTTTTGGTAACGTAACAGGGTTGATCACTAGAGTAAGTCTTCTCAATAGTGGTTACAGAGCCAGAAGACAATTTGATCTTTCTGGTATTTGGTGTCTGTTGCATTCCTCCTGCGACGTAGACGTCATCCAAAACCTCTCAGGTTGCTTTCCAAACTTACATGAACTGTTGAGTTCTGTGAATCCCCAAGTCACTATTACTGTTTTTCCTTTTCTTTCATTTAAAATTTATTGTCCTGATATAAACATATTCTGCTGCTTGTATCTCTGATTACGGACCAAATTTTTGTGATTTCTGTTTTTCTCTGAAAAACCAAAACCCAAGCCTGGCTTAAGTCCTATTGAGACTTCAAGTATCTGTGTCTTGATGTTTTTCTTGTTCGATTGCGAAATTTTTTTTATTGTCCATGATCGTTGAGATTGTTCTATTGTTTGTTTGGGGGCTGTTGCTCAGCCTGTGCTTATTTATACTATTTCTCTGTTGATCTGTTTTGTGGCTGTTGCTTAGCCTTTTCTATCCGATTGATCTATTGTGAATTCATTATCTGCATATTGCCTATTTTTCTAGCTCTATTATTTTTCCAGGCTACTTTTGTGACAAAATTTTTCTCAAATCTTCCATTTTTCGCACATTACTCACATTTGCCACTGTTTAACATGTCTGTTCCAAAACTTGAAACAGACAAGTTCGATGGAAATCTGATTTTGTAATGTGGCACAAAAAAATGAAAGCTTTTTTAGCGCAAAATAAAATTGCACCTGCTATTTGCACTCTGACAAGTATCCGGAATCTTGGACAGGAGAAATACTTGCTGAAAAACTTGGTGATGTACATAGCTGTCTCACCTTGCATTTGAAAGATAATTTTTTAACAGAAATAAATGAAACCGATAATGCTTATGAAATCTGGAAAAAACTTGAAAAACTTTATTTAGGAATGTCTTTATCAAACAAAATCTATTTAAAAGGAACAACTCTTTGGCTTTTAAAATGTACGGGTCGAAATCCCTTTTTGAAAACATGGATGATTTAAACAAAATTGTTTTAGAGCTCCAAAATGTTGGAGAAAACATTTCTGATGAAAACATTGCTGTTATTTTGTTGAATGCTTTGCCTGAGTCATTTAATGATGTGAAATATGCTATGAAGTATGTTAGAGACAACTTGACTTTTTCTGATGTGAAAAACACTTTAAAATCAGAAGATTTAGACTTGCGAAAAGAAAATAAAACAAATGGAGAGAATTTTTTTGTGTGAGGGAGGGTTGACTAGAGAGAACCTTCTAGGTGCCGCTCTAAATGTAAAGAGAGGTCTAAATCTCGAGATAAGAATAGAATCATATTAAAAACAAATGTTTTAAACGAATCAAAGATGAAAAATTACGTAAAGAAGGTAATGGGAAAGATAAAACTGACAAAACAAACGATTTTGAACTAGATGGTAATTCTATGCTTTCGAAAGTTCTATGTGTTTCCCCTTCCCTATCTACCTCTGTTATATGGATTCTTGATTCTGGTTGCACTTTTCATATGACACCCAACAAGCATTGGTTTCCTAATTTAAAACCCCTTGATTATGGAAAAGTTTTTATGGGAAACAATAAAGTTTGTGATGTCAAGGGAATTGGAAATGTTTTTATAAAAATAAATGATGGTATGACTAGAAAACTCACCGAGATGAAGTATGTGCCTGATCTTAGGCAGAATTTAATCTCCTTTGCTGTTTTTGACTCAAATGGATATTCTTATAAATCTAAAAATGGGATTTTACGTGTTTGTAAAAGATCTCTATGTTAGTATATGACTTAAGACCAATTGACTCACATTTATGATTTATGAAGCACGTATTTTGAATTGTATTTTATGCTCTTGGTCATCAAGTATGTGACTTGATAGTAAAACCCTTATAGCTAATAAAATACTATTCTTATTTGTCCCTAGTTTTATTACATCTTGTACTATTAAACTAGTGTGAAGTTGATTGATGATCAAGTTTTACTGATCATGAATATGAGATATAAAATCAATTTATAAATACATATTGAGAATATTGTATTGGACATGACCCAAAGTGAAGAAGAAATATTGCATGGGTTTAAGTTATAAGTATTTCTTCTCAGTTTTATATTTGGTATCCTTTGACCTAATTTTCTAATCCTTCTTGCAAGGGGAGAAAATATGTTTTGACATAGTCAAACGTCACTTTTAATTAGGTGATTATTATGACTATTGGTTGGCTTATTTTCTTGTCATGGCTTGAATATTGGAGATAGTGAAAGGGATTTGTCCCTCTCTTTTTAGAGAGAGATATCCATGGGCCCCTTGATAAGGAAGACTGGAAAATATGCATGGCCATGCGCAAATAAGTATTAATAAGGTGTTATTAATACTATTTGTTGGAACAGTCTGCCCGATGATCAAGTAAATGGTTAATTAAGTTTTATAAGTATGACTCGGTCCATGCCTTATACTTAATTAGGATATCGTGTGACAAAAGGACTAAAATATTAAATCTGATGCCAGGTTATTATTGCTTTTACTTAACTTGGGTAAGCATAATGTCTTGCTAGAGGCCGCTTATGTTTTGTTAATAAATGTCTAGGACATTTTTCATTCACTGCCAACGTTAAGTGAACCTACAGGGTCACACGCATAGACGATCTTGTGAGCATAATGTCTACATTCAATGAATCTAGATTGTGTCCAGATTCGTTAAACGTATACAAAAAGGGAATCAGATTCCATGTTGTATTTTCTGATAAGTTAATAAGTAACTAATTTTATTTATCGAATAAATAAAATTAATTACTTAATATTACTCATGCAATCGTTGGATGATTATAGGAATAGACGGACGAGATTAAACTGTCATTAGATGACAATTAGAGTTTTGATATTGACAACTATAAAAGGTTATGTTAACCTTTTCTCTGTATCCGTCTTTATCTGATTAAAAAAAAAAAAAAACAAAAACCTGAACCTTGGAACGGCGATATAGTGTCTACCTTCCTCTCTCCGAAATTCGTCCTATTACCAGATAGTCAGGATTAGTTCTGAACAGTTTTCAGAACTCAGAAGGGGCTAGCATCCCGATCGTTTGCAAAGGAGCTCGTCGCGTGGATACTAGTAGAGGGCGAAGTGTAAACAGCAGCGACTCTACACCGAACAATTTAAAAACATTGAGGTAATTTCTATCAAATCGATTTTTCTACTATGTGCAGATCCTGTTGGTGGATTTTCGTATTTTTATTTTATTTGTTTTGCCTACGAATTGCAGCATTCTAGTCATGCTTAAAGGTTTTAAGAAATATGCTTTATAAACCCTACTTGGAAAAATTGTTTGCAGATCATCTGCATTATTTTCTAAAACTATTTCTGAAAAAATCATGTTGTGGCATCATCGGATTGGCCATATTAGTGAAAAAGGTTTGCATTACTTACACATACAAAATCTTTTAACCAGTGATGAAATCTCTTTTTTAGATTTTTGTGATCATTGTGTTCTTGACAAACAACATAAACTCAGTTTTTTGTTGGGCACACAGAAATCCACTGCTATTCTTGATTATGTGCACTGTGATCTTTGGGGTCCTGAAAAGGTACCCACTTTTGATGGCAATGTTTATTTCCTTTCTATTGTTGATGATTTTTCTCCAAATGTTTGGGTGTTTCTTTTGAAAGCCAAAGATCAAACTTTTCAAAAGTTTAATGAATGGAAACGTTTTGCCAAAAATCGAACCGTAAATAAACTAAAGGTTTTAAGAATAGATAATGGTTTGGAAATTTGTAACAAAAAATTTCATGATTTGTGTACTTTGCATGGTATCGTTCATCATAGAACCATTAGGCTCAACCCACAACAAAACGGGGTAGCTGAGAGGATGAACCGAACAATTATAAATAAAGTTAGGTGTCTTTTTGTATCATCTGGGATTCCTAAACCTTTTTGGTGAGAGGCTATTAGTACAACAGTTTACCTTATAAATAGGTCTCCTTCCACAACCATAAACTTTAAGACTCCCATAGAATTTTAGAGTGTTTGGGTGTGTTTGGAATGGCAATATAGTATCTACCTCCCTCTCTCCGAAATTCGGCCTATTACCAGATAGTCAGGATTAGTTCTGGATAGTTTTCAGAACACAGAAGGGGCTAGCATTCCGATCGCTTGCAGAGGAGCTCGTCGCGTGGATACCAGTAGAGGACGAAGCGTAAACAGCAGTGCCTTCACACCGAACAATTAAAAAACATTGAGGCAATTTCTATCCAATCAGTTTTTCTAGTATGTGCAGATCCTGTTGGTGGATTTCATAGTTTTATTTTATTTGTTTTTGCCTACAGATTCCAACAGTGGTATCAAAGCCTTGTACATACTAGTTTTACTGATTTTATCTGTTACCGCTTTGATTACATGTGTTGTGTTTAATCGGCCTTATAGTAAGGTTTCTGATTAGTGTAATAATCAGAGTAAATTGAATTATAGGATTCGCATATATCATAGTCTATTTTACTTATTAATTCGATTAAATAAACAGAATGTTGCTACTGCCAAATTGTTTGGCGTACAGGCTGTAATCTGTGCAATTTAATTGTTAAACTAATATGTAGAATCATATAATTTAATGTTTAACTCTTAAACAAAATTTTCTGGCGGCATGATTTTAGGGTTTATGACGGCAGTAACTCATTCAATGAGTTAGGAATTTAGGGACTGTTGTTTTCTTCCGGGGGCTTTGCCCCCGGGAACCCCGTTATTGTTTTCGGCATGTTTCTTTCTATCTTTAGATGCATGGTGCATAGCATGGCCCTTTACCTCTTGTGATTGATTGGGGGTTTTTTTTTTTTTTTTGTTAATGGGTTGTAATGTTTTTAAATACGGCCTGCGTGTCGTCGTTTTCATTGATGTAATATTATCAAGCTTCACTAAAATAGGTTAATTCTATTTCCTATTCCTATGTATGTTTTTTTGTCCTATGTAACAAGATTAGAAGGCCAAGACGTTAGAGGCAAGCTCATGGAGATGAAAACTTACCTAGATTGACCTTTGACTTCCATGAGGCTCGTAGAAGTTAATATAGGATTGGGGCCATGCTATGAAACATTTTATTCGATGTATATGTTATGCATGTGATGTTTAGTTTATTTCCTTTTATTTTATTGGATATATGTTTGATGAAATAATATATAAATAAAAGGAAGAAGGTTTTTGAAACCATGTAAAAATTAAGTCGTAAAATTACTCCCATGATCATAAACACTTCTCCATGCTTGGATTATCATTTTGTCTCATTGCCAAAGCAAGAGATAAATGGTTACCTAAGTAGGGGAAGATGGAAAATGGTGATTTCCATATGCTTGGAATGGTTTGGCTTAACTAGGCTATCAAAACAGTTTTGAGCCTAGGGCATCATATGGGATTTTGCCATTTCAAATAGATGTAAATCCCATTAATCCATTTTTCTCTAATTATGGGTGTTAAGCCAAAGCTTACTTATGATTAGAATAAAATGAATTTTTTTACCCATGATTTATATCAAGTGTTGAAATTTCAGGAAAAAATTAATGCTTCATTTATTTAATTTTACTTTGCAAATTCTATGTAGATAATGGCCTCAAACAATTCAAACACCTCGTTGCGATCCGTGCTTGAAAAGAATAAGCTTAGTGGGACTAACTTTCTTGATTGGGCACTAAATTTAAAGATTTTCCTTAAACAAGAAAAAAACCTATATGTACTTGAGAACCCTATCCCTAATCAACCAGCTAACAACGCTCCTAGAGTCGAAAAAGATGCTTATAGTAAGCACAAGGATGATTCTAATGATGTGACATGTGTCATGTTGGCTACAATGAAATCTGAGTAGCAAAAGCAATTCGAGGAAGTTGAGGCTTATGAGATGATAAAACGGCTCAAGGAAATGTTCCAAGAGCAAGCACGTCAAGAGAGATATCTTACTACTAAGGTGTTGAATAGCTGCAAAATGACCCCTGGCACTTCAGTTAGTGCTCATGTCCTTAAGATGAAAGGGTATTTCGATCAACTTGAAAAACTTGGAGCACCTGTAAGTCATGACTTGGCTATTGATATGATCTTGGCCTCTTTGACTTCTGACTATGATAAGTTTGTCATGAACTTCAATATGCATAAAGTGGAAAAATCCATAAATAAATTGCACGGGATGCTCAAGCAGGCTGAACAGTTCTGATGGTTCAAAAGGGGCAATTCAAGAAGAACAAGGGAAAGGGAAAGGGAAAGGGAAAGGATATGGCCAAGAAGGGTAACGGCAAGCAGAAGCCCAAGCCCAAGGTTAAACCACCAAAGGAAGGGACTTGCTTCCACTGGAATGAACCTGGTCATTGGAAGAGGAATTGCAAGCTCTACTTGGAACAAAAGAAGAAGCAAAAGGCTAGCGAGACTACCGCTTTAGGTATTTTCGTTATAGAAATTAATATGTCTCCTCCTACTTCATGGGTATTAGATACCGGATGTGGAGCTCACATTTGTGTAAATGTGCAGGGACTCAAAAGGAGTAAATCTTTGGCAAAAGGAGAGGTGGACCTGTGAGTTGCAAATGGAGCAAAAGTTGCTACTGTAGCTGTAGGGACATTTGATTTACTTTTGCCTACTGGGCTTATAATTGAACTTAAAGATTGTTATTATGTTCCTGCTATGAGTAGGAACATCATTTCAGTTTCTTGTTTGGATATGAATGGTTTTGAGTTTAATACTAAGAATAGTAAAAGTTCTATTTATAAAAATGGTATTTTCTATGGGGATTCCTCTTTATGTAATGAACTTGACATTCTTAACCTACATGATTCCATTAGTAAGCCCATCTATAACATAAATACAAAGAAATTTAAATCTAATGATTTAAATCAAACTTACTTCTGGCATTGTCGTTTGGGCCACATAAATGAGAAACGCATATAAAAAATTCCATCAAGATAGACTTTTATCTTCATTCGACCTTGAGTCTTATGAAAAATGCGATTCTTGTTTATTGGGCAAAATGACTAAAAGTCCATTTACAGGACCAAGTTAAAGGGCTACCGATTTATTGGAACTTATACATACTTATGTATGTGGACCAATGAACACACAAGCCAGAGGAGGTTTTTAGTATTTCATTTCATTTACAGATGATTTCAGTAGATATGGTTATGTCTATCTAGTGAAACATAAATCTGATTCCTTTCAAAAGTTTAAGAAATTTCAAAATGAAGTACAGAATCAACTTGGAAGGAGTATCAAATTACTTCGATCAGATCGAGGTGGTGAATGCTTAGGCCAAGAGTTTGATGAACATCTAAAAAATTGTGGGATAGTATCACAATTAACTCCACCAGGAACACCACAATGGAATGGTGTGTTTGAACGAAGAAATCAAACTCTATTATATATAGTTCGATCTATGATGAGTCAAACAGATCTTCCAATTTCTTTTTGGGGTTATGCTCTAGAAACTGTTGCATTCATATTAAATAGAGTTCCATCTAAAGCTATTCAGAAGACACCATATAAGATATGGACCGGGAAACAACCTAGTTTAGCATTTCTCAAAATTTGGGGATGTGATGCTTATGTGAAGCGATCATTATCTGAAAAACTAGCACCTAAATCTGATAAGTGTCTGCTTGTAAGATATCCTAAGGAAACTAAAGGATATTATTTCTATCTTCCATTTGAAAACAAAGTGTTTGTTGCTCGGAACGGAGTTTTCCTTGAAAGGGAATTCGTTTCCAAAAGAGTTAGTGGGAGTAGAATCCATCTTGAAGAAGCTCAAGGACAGCAGACCATTTATGAACCGAGTGTGGACACTCAGTTGGACTCACATATTCATACTGAGCCTAAACCTTTGACACAAGGCCCAAGAAGGTCTGGTAGGATTCCTCAGATACTACAGAGATATGGATTTCTTGTGACTGAGGATCATAATGTTGATCTTATTAATCAAGGTGAACCTAATTCTTACCAAGATGCTATTCATAGTTCCGATACTAGCAAATGGCTAGAGGCTATGCAATCAGAAATGCAATCCATGTATGACAATCAAGTTTGGACTTTGATTGATCCACCTGAAGGTTGCAAGACCATAGGGTGTAAATGAGTTTTCAAAAAGAAAACTGACACGGATGGCAATGTGCACACTTACAAAGCACGACTGGTAGCAAAAGGTTATAGACAAACTCATAGTATAGATTATGATGAAGCCTTTTCTCCTGTTGTAATGCTTAAGTCAATCAGAATTCTACTTGCCATTGCAGCATATTATGATTATGAAATATGGCAAATGGATGTTAAAACGGCTTCTTAATGGAAATCTACTGGAGGATGTATATATGACACAACCTGAAGGTTTTATTCATCCTTCGAATTCTAGTAAAGTGTGCAAACTTCAAAGATCCATTTATGGCTTGAAGCAAGCATCTCGAAGTTGGAATCTTCGTTTTGATGAAGCAATTAAAGAACTCAATTTCATCAAGAATGATGATGAACCTTGTGTGTACAAAAGGGTTACAGAAAATGCAGTAGTCTTCTTAGTGCTCTATGTCGATGACATCTTGTTAATTGGGAATGACATCCCCACTTTGCAAAATGTAAAAACTTGGTTGGGGAAGTATTTTTCAATGAAAGATTTAGGCGAAGCAGCCTATATTCTAGGCATTAGGATCTATTGAGATAGATCTAAAAACCTAATTAGCCTAAGTCATAGTGGATATATTGACAAGGTACTGAAAAGGTTCAGTATGCATGATTCTAAGAGAGGATTCTTGCCAATGTCACATGGTGTTAAACTCAGTACGTCTCAAAGTCCTACCACAAGGGAGGATACAGAAAGCATGAGTAAGAGTCCTTACGCTTTCGCAATTGGATCTATCATGTACGCCATGTTATGCACTCACCCACATATCTCGTATGCATTCAACATGACTAGCAGATTCCAGTTAAATCCTGGTGAACCACATTGGACTGAAGTAAAAAACATTCTCAAGTACTTAAAAAGGACTAAAGAGATGTTTTTGATCTATGGAGGTCAGGAAGGAGAGCTTGTTGTAAATGGTTACATGAATGCTAGCTTTCAGACCGATGTAGATGATTTTAGATTGCAATCTGGATTTGTGTTTTGTTTGAATGGAGGTGCTGTGGCTGGAAGAGTTCAAAGCAAGATATCGTGGCCGATTCTACTACAGAGGCTGAGTATGTGGCTGCTTCTGATGCAGCAAAGATGCAGTTTGGATCAGAAAGTTCATCACAGAACTAGGTGTGATTCCTAGCATTGTGAACCCAGTGGACCTATATTATGATAATACAGGAGCCATTCCGCAAGCTAAGGAACCTAGATCTCATTAACGATCCAAATATATTCTCAGGCGTTTCCATCTCATTCGAGAAATTATTGAGCGTGGAGATGTTAAGATTTGCAAAGTAGACACCAATGACAATGTCGTAGATCCATTGACAAAGCCACTCCCACAACTTAAGCATGAGAGTCATACTAGGTCAATGGGTTTGAGAGTCATGTCAAATTGGTAGTAGGGCAAGTGGGAGATTGTTAGTATATGCCCTAAGACCAATTGACTCACGTTATGATTTATGAAGCATGTATTTTGAATTGTATTTTATGCTCTTGGTCATCAAGTATGTGACTTGATAGTAAAACCCTTATAGCTAATAAAATACTATACTTATTTGTCCCTGGTTTTATTACATCTTGTATTATTAAACTAGTGTGAAGTTGATTGATGGTCAAGTTTTACTGATCATGAATATGAGATATAAAATCAATTCATAAATACATATTGAAAATATTGTATTGGACATGACCCAAAGTAAAGAAGAAATATTGCATGGGTTTAAGTTATAAGTATTTCTTCTCAGTTCTATATTTGGTGTTCTTTGACCTAATGTTTTTAATCCTTCTTGCATGGGGAGAAAATATGTTTTGACATAGTCAACCGCCACTTTTAATTAGGTGATTATTATGACTATTGGTTGGCTTATTTTCTTGTCATGGCTTGAATATTGGAGATAGTGAAAGGAATTTGTCCCTCTCTTTTTAGAGAGAGATATCCATGGGCCCCTTGATAAGGAATACTGGAAAATATGCATGGCCATGTGCAAATAAGTATTAATAAGGTGTTATTAATATTATTTGTTGGAACAGTCTGCCCGGTGATCAAGTAAATGGTTAATTAAGTTTTATAAGTATGACTCGGTCCATGCCTTATACTTAATTAGGATATCGTGTGACAAAAGGACTAAAATATTAAATCTGATGCTAGGTTATTATTGCTTTTACTTAACTTGGGTAAGCATAATGTCTTGCTAGAGGCCGCTTATGTTTTGTTAATAAATGTCTAGGACATTTTTCATTCACTGCCAACGTTAAGTGAACCTACAGGGTCACACGCATAGACGATCTTGTGAGCATAATGTCTACATTCAATGAATCTAGATTGTGTCCAGATTCGTTAAACGTATACAAAAGGGGAATCAGATTCCATGTTGTATTTTCTGATAAGTTAATAAGTAACTAATTTTATTTATCGAATAAATAAAATTAATTACTTAATATTACTCATGCAATCGTTGGATGATTATAGAAATAGACGGACGAGATTAAACTGTCATTAGATGACAATTAGAGTTTTGATATTGACAACTATAAAAGGTTATGTTAACCTTTTCTCTGTATCCGTCTTTATCTGATTAAAAACAAAAAAAACAAAAACCTGAACCTTGGAACGGCGATATAGTGTCTACCTTCCTCTCTTCGAAATTCGTCCTATTACCAGATAGTCAGGATTAGTTCTGAACAGTTTTCAGAACTCAGAAGGGGCTAGCATCCCGATCGTTTGCAGAGGAGCTCGTCGCGTGGATACTAGTAGAGGGCGAAGTGTAAATAGCAGCGCCTCTACACCGAACAATTTAAAAACATTGAGGTAATTTCTATCAAATCGGTTTTTCTACTATGTGCAGATCCTGTTGGTGGATTTTCGTAGTTTTATTTTATTTGTTTTGCCTACGAATTGCAGCATTCTAGTCATGCTTAAAGGTTTTAAGAAATATGGTTTATAAACCCTACTTGGAAAAATTGTTTGCAGATCATCTGCATTATTTTCTAAAACTGTTTCTGAAAAAATCATGTTGTGGCATCATCGGATTGGCCATATTAGTGAAAAAGGTTTGCATTACTTACACATACAAAATCTTTTAACCAGTGATGAAATCCCTTTTTTAGATTTTTGTGATCATTGTGTTCTTGACAAACAACATAAACTCAGTTTTTTGTTGGGCACACAGAAATCCACTGCTATTCTTGATTATGTGCACTGTGATCTTTAGGGTCCTGAAAAGGTGCCCACTTTTGATGGCAATGTTTATTTCCTTTCTATTGTTGATGATTTTTCTCCAAATGTTTGGGTGTTTCTTTTGAAAGCCAAAGATCAAACTTTTCAAAAGTTTAATGAATGGAAACGTGTTGCCAAAAATCGAACCGTAAATAAACTAAAGGTTTTAAGAATAGATAATGGTTTGGAAATTTGTAACAAAAAATTTCATGATTTGTGTACTTTGCATGGTATCGTTCATCATAGAACCATTAGGCTCAACCCACAACAAAACGGGGTAGCTGAGAGGATGAACTGAACAATTATAGATAAAGTTAGGTGTCTTTTTGTATCATCTGGGATTCCTAAACCTTTTTGGTGAGAGGCTATTAGTACAACAGTTTACCTTATAAATAGGTCTCCTTCCACAGCCATAAACTTTAAGACTCCCATAGAATTTTAGAGTGTTTGTGTGTGCTACTTTTGCACATCAGAGGGAAGGGAAGTTAGATCCTAGGTCTAAGAAGGGAGTGATTATAGGCTATTCTAGTGGGATAAAGGGTTACATAGTGTGGCTTAGAGGTGAATCGGGTGTAATGGTAGTCGTGAGTAGAGACGTAGTCTTTAACAAACTAGACATGCCCTGTCCTAGAACTAAAACCAAACCCAAGAGTTCTTTTGGTATACTCGTATTTGAGAATATTCCTGTGGAGGTAGAGGTCACCTCCGAACCTTCTCATTAGCACAAACTAGAACCCGAGCTAGAATCTAAAACTAATGAGGAGTCTGGTAACCCAACTAGTGTTCCTGAACCCAATAAGCCTGATTTAGGTAATTCTGACGATGATGAGGATTATCCAAAAGCACAAGCACAAGCCCTTACAGATTACCAACTATCGAGGATAGGGTTAGAAGTGATAAGGGAACCTCCTTGGTATGGTTATTCATACATTGTTTCTTATGCTTTTACTGCTGCATCTTTTGTTAAAGAGAAAGAACCTGTTTATTTATCTGATGTTTTAAAGAGTCCTAGTCGCTCTTTATGGATGCATGCTATGGATGAAGAAATGTCTTCTTTGCATAACAGCAAAACTTGGGTGCTTGTGCCTAAACCACCTAAACAAAAATTGATTGATTGCAAATGGATTTTCAAAGTTAAAGAACCTAAATCTGGTAATGAACCTCCAAGGTTCAAGGCTAGATTGGTTGCAAAAGGTTTTTCTCAAGTTGAAGGTATTGATTTCAATGAGATCTTTTCTCTTGTTTTTTAGTATAAAGCTATTAAAATTATACTTGCTATTATTGCCTTCTTTGATCTTGAGCTTGAACAGTTGGATGTTAAAACTACCTTTTTGCATGGTGAACTTTATGAAACCATTTACATGCACCAACCACTTGGTTTTGAGGTGAAAGCTAAGGAGCATATGGCTTGTCTGTTAAAGAAGTCCTTTATGGGCTTAAACAATCACCTCGACAGTGGTATAAAAGGTCTGACTCCTTTATGCTTAAAAATGGTTTTGTTAAAAGCAATTATGATAGTTGCTTATATTTTTCTGGTGATATTATCTATAATGCCATTTATTTGCTTCTTTATGTTGATGATATGCTTATTGCCTGCAAGCATGTAGATAAGATTTTGCATTTGAACTCTTTGTTGAAATCAGAGTTTGAGATGAAGGATCTTTGATCTGCCTCTAGAATTTTGGGCATGAACATTGATAAGGTTAGAGCTGATCGCTTTTTGTTTATATCCTAAAAGTCCTTCTTGCAAAAAATTGTTTTAAAATTTTCTATGAATTTGTGTAAGCCTGTTTATAGCCCTCTTGCAAGTCATTTTCAGCTTTTTTCTAAAACCTGTCCCAAAACTGAAAATGAGACGAAAGATATGGCTAACATCCCTTACAGAATGGCTATAGGATCTCTCATGTATTCCATGATTTCCACCTGTCCTGATATTGCTTATTCCATAAGCCTTTTGAGTCGTTTTATGTCTAATCCAGGTAGGGATCATTGGGCTGCTTTTAAGTGGCTTTGGAGGTACATTAATGTGACTATTGATAGAGGCTTGCATCATCATAAATGGTTTGAACATTTCGAGTTGGTTGGTTATGTTGACTCTGATTTTGAAGGTGATAGAGACAGTAGAAAGTCTACCACTTTTTATTTCTTTACCCTTGTAGGTAACTATGTTTCTTGGAAATCATAGCTGCAGCCTGTAGTCACTCTTTCGACTACGGAGGCTAAATATATTGCTACCACAGAGGCAATTAAGGAAGCCGTCTAGCTTCAGAGGCTTTTATCTAAACTGTATCTTTTACATTCTAAAGCTGTCATATTTACTAATAGTCAGAGTTGTCTTCATTTGTGTAAAAATCCTGTTTATCATGAAAGGACTAAACATATAGATGTTAAGTATCATTTCATTCGCGAAAAGGTTTCAAATGGTATTGTTAATATGGACAAAATTAATACTAAAAATAATCCTGCTAATTTTGGTACTAAAGTGGTGACAACTGACAAGTTTGTTTTGTGTAGAGACCTTCTACATATTGATGCAGGTTGACAGTTTTAGCTGGGAAGTTTACTAAAATGTATTCAAGGTGGAGCTTGTAGGCCAATTGGGCCAGTGTTCACACATTTTCTCTTCTCAGCCCATGTTCTTTATTCCTTGTGATGAGTTGGACTGGGCCTCACAACCCAAATAGGATAAGTTTATGTCTAATCTAAGATGCTAGGTGGGCCGGGCTGGTAAACAACCCAATCTTCTTGAGTCTTCTTAGGTGACTTGGCTGTTGCTTCTTTGAAAGAGTCTTCCAGGTAACAGGATGTTCTATTATTAAACGATCCTTTTAGATGACTGTTCTGTTGTTTGAATAAGTCTACCATAGAAACTTTATAAATACTCTTATCCTTTTCTTGTTACAACAGATGAGACGTGACTGTTTATTCTGTGTGAAGCTTTCTTCTTTTCTCTTCTTCTTCTCTGCAGATTCTTTCTTCTGGTTGTTCTCTGTGAATTCTTCTGTTGCTGCTGCCATTAGTCACCATTTCCGGTTGACCACGTGCTTGGGTAGTTTGTGAAGGAGAGAACTGAAAGTAAGAGATTAGATTGTTGTTGTGTGCGGATCATCCATTCCTGAGGGTTTGATCGATATTCTGATTTACAGAGAAAATCGATCATCCAGTTTTTCTCCTTCTTATCCATTTTGATCGTCTGAATATCTCTGTTCCCTTCTTTCACAGAAATTGCTTATCCGTTTTCTTCTGTGTTGGCATCTGTTTTTCATAATTGGACATCCGATTTTGGTTTCAATCGTCCGATTTTATCTTGTGGCAAAAATTAGAGTCTCATTGAGTTTTGTTTATATGTTTTGCGGGTATTTGAAGAAGAATCGGTAGTCTGTTTTTCTGACACCTTATCCAATTTTGAAGAGTTTTTGTTTAAGAGTTGTTATCCGGTTCTATCACCCGATTTTTTTGTAATAGATTAGTATATCTTCTGTTCTTCTGTTGTTGTACGTTTGTAATAGTTTTCAGTAGAGGTTTTGTTAATGTAACAGGGCTGATCACCAGAGTAACTCTTCTCAACAGGAGGTGTATTAGAATATTTATAGAGAAATCCTACTACTGTACCTAAAAAGTAATTGGAATAGTAAAGATGCAATTACCCTTGAATAAAGTTTAATTACAAATTTGGAAATAAAGAAACCAAGAATTAATAAAAAAAAACTATAATTTACCAAAATTAAGTTGTAGTATTAACCTGACGGAGTCCAACCGAGAAAGTGGTCAGGTATGGCCACTCAACCTTCAAAACTTTCTATTGTAACTAGAGGCCCACTGGGAACAGTAGGGTGGTAGCCTAACATCGCCGGTAGGCTCTGTTTTAGCCTTTCTGCTGTGATTTTGCATCTACTCAGTTATCGACTTTGTTTGACATTCAAAACATTCAAAATAGTTCTTGGTGTCTTCAGCAAACTTGTAGAGAATGCTCTCAACTTTCCAATGAATCTTGAATCTACTCAATTGGACTCCTCAATGGCAATCGAAGGTAGAATGTCCAGTTTAAAACTGGTCAAAGGATATTTAAATGAACTCATCTAGGATTGAGATATACCATTCTGGAAATCTCAAGAAGTCTTCTACAATCTCTATGAAGATCACTTGTTCATTTGAAGGCTTTAAAAGCTTCTAAGTGGAGTTCTTCCAAAACTGACCTTGAAATTTCAAATATTCCAGTTTATCTCCATTTTGACTGTTCTTGTAACTTTAACTCTTGGACTTGAATCTTCCAAGAATTCATGAATATCCGTGGTTATATCACCTATCTTGACTATCTTCTCGACACACTCATCCCTACCATGCTCTCCCAACCCAAGTATATAGGAAGGCATATATCCAGAGCTCCCATAATAATTCAAGAACTGGCTGCTGTACGGGGAAAAAGCTGGGAATCTTGACAACAGCTCATCTTCGAATGAAGAGCCCAACTACAGATCTGTACCACCAACTCCAGTAATACTTGGCTGTTGTACTTGGGGGTGATAATAACTAGGATGACTAGATGTATCGAAGTCATATAGGTAATAGCTAGATGAAAGTGGGTGGGAGGAAGTAGGCTGTGCAGATGAATAATATGGTAATTGTGTATAAGGGTTGTGAGGCGTATGAATCCTACTCGAAGTAGGAGGAGGCTAGATCAAATACTGTGGACCAACAGGGGCGGGAGTAGTAGGTACGTCAGTATGCTATGCCTACCCATCAATCCCCGAGATGAAGCTGTGACAGTACGACTATGAGTACGACTGCTCCTGTCTTCTATAAGCCCTAAATCATCGTCTCTCAACGTCTTTGCTGCTCATGATCTATCTAGATGAATTTTAAAATAGCCATAAATAATTATTTTTTATTATTTAAATTATTATTATTTGTATTATTAATTCTGTGTTAAAAATGAAATTATGCAATTGTAATGAATTAAATAATTAATTATTATTTATATTAAATTTTAATATGTTTTAGTTCTCATAATATTTTTCTTATTATTATCACCTTATCATAATATATTATTAACTTTACCTTATTCAATTATATTTAATTAGGGCTAAATAACTAAAAATTATTATTTCCCCTTAAATATTATTAAAATTTATTATTTCATCTTTAATTTTTAAGGTAATCCCTAAACTAATAATAATTAAATAATTAATAATCATTCTAATCATCTAAAAATTAATAAGTAATTTAATAATTCACAATAAACCATTCATAATAAATAAAACATTAACAATTAAATAATTCATAATCATTGTAGAGTAATCATAAAAATTAACAAGTAACATAATATATATATATATAAACAATTAGGACATTAACAAGTTTAATCAATACTAATATATACACATTATAATATGAAATTAACTAAAAAAATTATTAAAAAAATTAATATAACAAATTGTGTAACATTAATAATTAATAAAAAATTCCTTTACAAAAATTAAAAAATTGAAAAAACTACTCCACGCCAGGCCTTGGGCGGAACGTCAGGCACCCAACACCAGGCCTTGGCGCGAGGTACTTTCAGTATGCGCCAGGGCTTGAGCCAGTTACCCTCAATCCGCACCAAGCATTATTTTTGTATCTCCCGTGCATTTTTTTTAGTTTTTAAACGACTAAAAACATAAATAAACCAGTATAGAACGATATGGACCTTTTTTTATGATTTTTAACTGTTGGATTTGAGCAAATCATCATTTGAAGTCTTAGAGTGTAGAGAGAACTTAGAGTGGAGAGAAAGTGTTGAGGGGAAAATAAATTTTTTTTGCGTATAAATTTTATATTTGGGCGCATAATTTATTGACTCTAATATTTTATCCCATATTTCACATAATCTGTTGAAAACGAGGCAAGTACAATTGTCATATAACCTATAAATATTGTTCAGTAGTAGACGTGAGAACACTGTTTTCAGAGATGGGATGGGATGATATAATATAATCCCGGCAACCTCAAAGCAGTAGTACCAAAGGAGTCCTTTAAGGAATAAGAACCCAAGACGGCTATAGAGGCTCCGCTCAACCCCGTCTCATATTTTTGTATCTCCCACGACTACTAAGATAAGGTCTTTAGACTGGAAAAAGAGATTACACTCGTTGGATCAGGACGAATCTTCATTCATAAGTGGAAGAAGACCAAAAAAGTGACTGGATTGGGTAATGATAATAGAATAATGGGAGTCTATTTGAGAAAAGAAGAGAGATGTAAAGATAAAGGTCCAAGGCTTGACAACAAAGAGTAGGCTGCAAATATGTGGCTTTCTATTGAAAGGTGGTATTTGCCATCACCACCCACTCCATTTTCCCATATAAGAAAAGTTTTGGGAAATAGCATTTCTTTTAATGAACAGGAAATAGGATATCAAATGGTTGATCAATAAAACCACCAATTTTTGTAATACAAGACATTAAGTTTCTTTTTTAAGTAAAATGTATATTAAAGCAATCTGAATAGCAGAAAAATTATATATATATATATATGAAACCACGTCCATAATGTTAGAAGGATAAGTTGAGGCAAGAAGTTGAGCTAAAGTAGGGATGGACAGTGGGTTCTGCGGGTCTGGTTCGGGTTGGATCAGCCTGCAACTCACGGACCAGCCCATTGGGTCAGCCTGTGGTTCAACTGAGTCTGGACCAGGCCGGGTCGCAGATAAGATTTATCCAACCCAATTCAGACTGCCTAAGATAACTCGTATATGCGAAACGATCCAAAGCCAATCTGTTTTTTTTTTTTTTAATAACTTAAGATAAAAAAAGTTGAATATACATAAATGATAAAATTAACTTAAATAACTTACATGAAAGTAAGTTAGATAATATAATACTTACGAGTACATGAAAATAAAGGATAGCATAAGATTTTTTTATATTAAGTTAGGAAACTTAAGATTTGTTAAGTTAGAAAACTTAAGGTGTGTTTTTCCAATTTTAGAAAACTTGAGATTTTTTTTTTAAGTTTAGAAAACTTAGATTTTTTTTATAAGTTTAGACTACTTGAATTATTTTTATTAATTTTATTTAAACTGACTGTTTTTTTTTTACAAAGGTTAGAAAAAGTTAAATGAATTGTTTTAGGGGTTTAGAAAATATAAAGTATTTTTTTTAAGTTAGAAAACTTAAAGTACTTTTATTAAGTTTAAAAACTTAAGAGTTAAAAAAAATATATTAGAGAAAGCCATCTTGAAGTGGTAGGGGGTTTGGAATGGACCCCTACCAGTTTTATTAATAATAAAATAAAAACTACATAGGCGGGGGACTTAGGGCCTAAACCTCCCAAAAGAAATTACAATTTAAAAATCCCATCTATTTGACCGAGTTTGACTAGATTCGCTGTCTCTTTTATCTTCTTCGTCAGATCTCCTGGGGGGTACTAGATATACATATGACTCATCAATATTGAACTCGGCAATTCTGTCTTCTTGAACATTCCAATCACCTAGACATATAAGAGTCTCTAATGTGTTATGGGACATCCGACTCCTAGATTCGTGGATTGTACGACGACCGTTGGAGAAGGCACTTTCAGAAGCCACAGTAGAAACGAGAGCTGCTAGGATATCTCGAGCGATCCTAGATAGGGAAAGATATTGTGCCGAATTGTTCTTCCACTATCCGAGTATATGAAATCATCTGCAAGATACTGGAACCCAAGTGGCATATTCGTATATAGACAATTCGGACAGAGTTTTTCTCGTAGATGATGAACTCTGGGCGGCACAGAGATCATATATATTCATCATGTATCCAAATCCTCCTTGACTTGAAGATGAAGAAGATGGCATCTCTCCATATTGTGATGGTCCTTGACTCGATGAATCTATTTCACTTTATCTCGAATAGAGATTGTATAAGTTTTTCAAAGTTTGAGATATTCCCTCTTTTATTCTGTTGGCATTTCCTTGGAAATTAAAATGTAAATCAAAGCGAGTATCCAAACATGAATAAAAAAATCAATCAAAGTTTCAAACCCCTCACTTTTAAAACGAGGGTCTAAAATCAAAGCAACACAATATATGATAAGAAAATTTTTGTGATACTTTAATAATTTCTTTTCCATATCAAACATCATAGGACCATACATGGCATGTGATCTAAATTCTCTAAAAACACTTGCAAGTTTTATCATTGTGGGAAGCATGTGATGAGTAGTGGGGTAGTATTGTCCAGGTAAAAATTCAGTCGCTTGTGCAAAAGTTTTTAAAAGAGAACAAATAACTACAGCTTCATCAAAAACACTTTCCTCAATTGTTGGTCAATGATTTTCCAGTCTAAATTCAATGAGTTGTTGTTTATAAGGAAAAATGTTTGTAATATATGTAAAGTTGAGTTTAATCTTGTAGAAACATTTGTATCAAAACATCTATAAGATATTTTATGTTCTCAATAAATTAATTTAAAATGTTATCGTCTAGGATCGGAAGATCTAACGAACTTTAAAACATCTCTAATAGTATTTGTAACATGTTCAACATGTGAATAACCGTCTTGTACGTACAAGTTCAAAATATGACATGCACATCTAATATGAAATAACTTTCTATCTAAAATTGGTCTAAAATGATTTTTCAACATTGAAATTGAAGCATCATTGTTTGAAGCATTACCAAAAGAAATGGTAAAATTTCTATTGTCAATTCTATAATCATGACAGTTTTTAATGATATTTCTTGCTATATTCGTACCAGTATGTGAGAATTCAAAATTTCTAAAAGCAATGATTTTTTTATTAAATTTCAACTTTTATCCACCCAATGACATGTAATGCACAAAAAATCTTTAGAAGTAACGTTTGTCCAAGAATCACGAATAAGGGAAAATTTACCAGGGATAGATTCAAAAATTTGTAGCAAGGGAGTTTTTTTCTTCTTGAAAGCTCTTAAGAATTTCCCTCCTAAGTGAAGTTCTAGGAAATCCCTTATAAGCCAGTTGAAATGCTATTTGTACAATTTCACAAATGAATGATTAGCAGTTAATGATAAAGGAAGTTTATCAATTGACACCCATCTAACTAGTTCTCTTCTTACTAACTCACTATCATAATTAAAAAGGTGCAATTGGATTTTCAGACGCACTAGCCGAACCTGAAAGTTGTGTTTGTGTAGTTAAATTTGCAAAATGAGAAGATGAGCACGCTCTATATGTCTTTTAAGTGAACCAGTGCAATCATTTTCTTATGTGTGGATTCCTGTTTACAAATTTTACACCTAGTTTTATTATTAGGGAACTTATCAAAAATATTCCAAGCAAAGGATCTTTTTCTACCTATACCACCACTAAGTGTGGCAGCAGTATCGAAAGGAAGAGGCATCTCATTTTGTTCATTTTCAATTTTCTTATCAAAGTCTACAGTGTGGGAAGAAGCATATCTTGAAGATGATTCCATAATAATAATTAATAATAAATTGAAAAAATTTAATAACTAAATAAATCAAGTAAACACATAATTATTTAAAACTAAATAAAGAAATTCTAAAAAATAAAGCAAACAAATAAGTATTAAAAAATTAAATAAATATATTATAATAAGTAAAGTAAACAAATAATTATTTAAAACTAATAAAGTTCCAAAATATAATAAATAAACAAATTAACGTAAATTAAGGTAAAGAAAGCAAACTATAGTAAATGATAAAGCCTGCCAGAAGCCAAAAGAAGAATTGAAGAAGCTTTAATTTTTGCTGGTTTCTTCGATTCCTTCCTTCCTCCGAATTTTAAACAATTATCTAAAAGAAAATTGCAAGTGATTTTGATTCTTGAAAGTAAGTAATGAAGAGTTTAATAGAGATATGAGAGTATTTAGGAGAAGGTAGAAGAGAGAGAGTGATTTTTGGTGTGAGAAATGAATTGGTTTAGAGGGATATTTAATGGGAAAAAAACTGGTCATTAAATTTTTTATAAAAAAATTGGACCGTTGGATCTTAAAGGTTAGATGATCTGGACCGTTAGATCTCAATAGTCAAATGGTGACCCACGGTCAAAGTATCTGAAGCGTTGAGATCAAATGGCCTAATCATCTAGACCGTTGATCTGCAACGGCTACGAAGGAGGGATAAAAACCCTCAACGGTTGGATTTTTTTTTTTTTGTAGTTTACTTGCGGTCCGTGTCCAGACTGGTTTACAAGCTGATTTGGATTTTTTTGTGGCGGGTCGAGTTCGGGTAAATATGGGTCGGGCCAGACTTGACCGGGTTGGGTTTAAACGGCCCGGGCCGGACAGGTTCCGGACCAACCCAACCTAGTGGCCATCCCTAAGCTAAAGTATATGGATAGTATTAGATTGTTTAACAAAAGAGATAGAGTTATAAAGAATAACTTAACGTGATGAGGTGCATGAAAAACCTTTGGGGGGTGAATAAGGTTTTTGGCTAATTTTTGAAAACTCTTTCGTGTAATGAAAAGATAAACCTCCAATTTTGTTTGAGAAAGAATTCTAAAACACTTTTTAATAAAATTCCCAACCAAACAAAATCTTATAGTTATGACAATCAAGCAAGAAACATAGAATGAAGAGGCACAACGATTTATAATGGTTCACTCTCTCAAAAAGCTACATCCACTACCTTGAGTCAACACCCAAGGATTTTCCAAATCCACTATAATAAAAGGTATACAACAATCACAATTTTGAGGATCACCCACCAAGGGTTTTGCAAGTAACCTCAATCACCAACACAAATACAACCAAAGGATAACCCAAGGAGTTTTTCAACACAAACCTTTGATGTTAATAAAAGAGAGATGAGTTATGAAAATGTTACCAAATGAGCTTGAGAAGAGAAATACAACTCAATGTAATACTTCTACAAGCTCCTCTTTAGTTCTTCTTTGATAAAGATCAACAATGAAGCTTAAGAAGATGTTTTTGTGAGATAAAGGTATTCTAAGAAATGTACTTTAAAGCTCTTTAAAGGTTCTTAAATGATCTCAGCAAATATGTCACCCAACTTCTTACTTTTGCAGCTGATCAAAAAATCAATATATATATAGGAAGGAGAGAAAAAGTAACTGTTCACTGTGTAACAGTAATATTTTTCACAGTAAAAAGGAAAATCGGACGACTGGTTTCTAAAAACGGACGTTCGAGTTTGAAACAGAAAGATTCGGATGCTTCCTACAAAAATCGGACGACCGATTTTTCTAAAACTAGAAAAATCGGACGACCAGTTTTTGAAAAGGATTTTACAGAAACGAGTTTTCCTTCCTATTTCAAAAACATGTATTCTTGATACTCTTTTAGAAATAAGAAAACTTTCAAAGGCATCAAAAAACTCTATCAAGGATACTTGAATTTCAAGAAGAATTTATAGAAAGATATTTATGCAAAGAGCTTCATAAATGATCAACAATCAAAGATGAGAGTTAGGGAGTTCTACAATGAAATACTTTAGCACATCCCTAACTAGGACACAAGTCTTCAAGGTCTTCAATGGCTTGATCTTTTCTCCTTCATTTTGCCTTGATCACCAAGATCTTTTGCTTCTAAGTGTGTAGCCTTGAGAGGTCAAATATGCTTCTTTTGTTCAATGGAAACTATGCTTAATACTCACACAAACATATGTTAATCATAATCAAAATCATATGCAATAACGCCCTTAGGCCTAACAATCTCCTCCTTTTTTACTATGACAAATACATATGCAAGAAGAACAAAAGAGCAAGTATTAAAGTATGGTGATGCTTCAAGAATATCATTAATAAGAGTAAAGCACACCAAAACACCATAAGGGAGATAACTCCCACTATGAATTTGAAAACATGCCAAAGTTTTGTAACATAATATAGAAAAATCAGCTTACCTTAAAAGCATGCTTCACACCAAGAATGACATCAAACAATCATCAAACCAAGCACATTACCCATAAGATATGTAGCTAACCAAAAGAAAGCAACACAATAATCATCTTGCAATTATTTCTCCCCCTTAGTTCTTGCACATATTTCTCCCCCTTATGTCATAAATAAAAAAGATACTTGGGAGAAATTTTTTTAAGGGATCATAGAAAAGGAAGCTGCAATTGGACTTTCAACATTAAAGTATCATCATGAAGTCCAAAAAAAGTTAGCATCAAGATAACACAACACCAATATGAAGAATAAAACATAGCATATATGAAGTCAGAAGAAGAACATCATAGCATAAAAAGTCAAAAAAAAAACCATAATAAAGTTTGACAAAGAGCTAATAGAAAAAAAAAAAAAAAAAAACAACGGCAGACGAAGGAGTTTTTAAAAAAAGGAGTAGGGATCTTTAAAAGGAATCCTCAATCATCTTCATCGATATCTCTTCTTCCTTGCTCCAATCTCGTAACTCGATTTTGAACGTCTACAATCTTGTCATTGAGGTCATCAAGTCGGTCATTTAGTTGTGCTTGCATTGCAGCAATCCTATCCAATATTTGAATCGTATCTACCGAGGGTTGTCCTTCCTCCATTCATTCTTGCCTTTTCTTTGATCTCATTTCTCTTTGAATGTCCTCTTCATTTGTATCTTCTTCATCCAATACTCTCGGGCTCATTGCCCTCTTCTTCATCACCATTATCCTCTTCATCATCATCATCACTTCCTTGTTGTCCACCTCTTATCAATAGTCCTTCATAATTTCTTTCAAACCCCATTATCTTGAAGGTATTCTGATTGTAAATCTTACCAGGGCAAATGTGAACACCAACTCCAACCAAATTGATCATGAAATGTTGAAAGAGTTTTGTAATGAAGCAGCCATACTGTAAGTACTTGATGGAAGAGGATTGCGTGGCTCGCATACGTTCTATAGCCATGAAACCGAAGTTTATCCTCCTATGTTCATGAAGAGCAAGCATGACAAAGGAGTACATATTTGTGATGGAAGACTTGTGCCCAACATTTGGAATAATGATATTAGAAATCATATGATGTAGTAATGTCCCATAGACGTCAAGTTTATTCACAGTCCTATCATCGTGCCTTTTTAGAATTTCTCCGTGAGTACAAATCTCTTCAAACTTTCTTTCACTATATAAATTTTGATCAAAGCATTTTTTATTCTTAGTGTAAAATCTCATGCCATGTTGCGGGGTTCTAGAATAGTATTTAATAGCCTATCATCAAATGCAATATTTCTTCCTCCAATTCTAGACAATACCCATTGATGAGGTATGTTTTCGACTCTTTCAACTCTAGCCATATGTAGATTGGCATAGAATTCATAAATCATTTCAGTATAATATAGCTCATTAACAATAAGCAATGGTGTCCACCCAATAGCATCAAAGAGATTTGGTATAGCTTCCATACCTTGCATATCATTCAAATCCACTCTATGTCCAGTAGCAATTTTTCTTCGATTTCTTGTCCATTCTTCGAAGTTTGCAGCCTCCTTTGCAGAGATGAACCTATCTGGAGCCCTAATTCTAGATGGTACCCTTTTTCCTTTGCCTCTTCCTCTACTGCTCCCTCCTTCTTCGATATTTACTCCTCTTCCAATGTTGGCATTCTTAGTTTTCACCATGTTGAAGCAATCCCGACTTAGGGTTTGAGAAGAACTTGAATATGAAGATTTCAGATGGAGAGGATAGAGAGAGAAAAAACCGATCGATTTTCTTGCTTGAGGAGTAGAGAAATTTGAAAGATTTGAGAAGAAGTATGAAAATCAGACTGAAAAATCGGATGGCTTTTATGAGAGAAAGGAGTCTCGGTCGAGAGAGAGAGAGAGAGAGAGAGAGAGAGAGAGAGAGAGAGAGGGAGTTGTGAGAAAAAAAAAAGAGAAATAGGAGAGAAGCTGTGAAGAAATCTGTTTTTATAAAACGCAGCCCCGATAATTTTAAAGAAATCGATCGACCGATTTTCAAAAAACGGTCATCCGATTTCGGTGAAAATAAGAAAGAGGATGTCCGATTTTTATCGATGCGTCCGATTTTGTCGTCCGAATATCTCAGGAATTTTTTGTGAAGAAAATCCTTAAGTCTGATTTTGAAAGAGGACGTCCGGTTTTTAAAAGAGGCGTCTGATTTTTTGAAAATTTCTGTAAGAACAAAATAAATAAGAGGAAAACTAATAACTCAAACAACACACATTAGTCATGAAGTCTGCCAATGCCATGCAATTTTCTCAAATAGCAAAAACGTTCTTCAGAGAGAGGTTTTGTAAAAATATCGACAATTTGATCCTTTGTGCAAATATATTCCAAAAATACATCACCTTTAGCAGCATGATCTCTAATAAAGTGATATTTGATTTCAATATATTTTGTTTTTTAATGTGGTACAGGGTTTATGGAAATATTTATGGCACTAGTATTATCACACATAATAGGTATATTTTTAAAAGAAAAACCAAAGTACCTGTGCATAGCAACAACTGTCTGCAATATATTCCGCTTTGGCGGTTGATAAGGATATGCACGATTGCTTCTTGTTGTACTAAGATACTAAGCATCCTCCCAAGAATTGGCAATTTCCACTTGTACTCTTCTTTCTACCTTACAACCGGCATAGTTCGCCTCGGTGTAGGCAATAAGATCAAAACAAGATTGTTTATAGTACCACAAGCCATAATCATATGATGAAATTAGATATCTCAAGATACGTTTTACAGCTATTAAATGGGATTCTTTGGGGCAAGCTTGGAGTTTAGCACACAAACATACCACAAATACAATATCCGGCCTACTAGCCGTTAAGTAAAGCAAACTACCAATCATACCTCTATACCTTTTCTCAACAAACTTCTTACCTTTTTCATCCTTGTCAAGCTTCAATGATGAGCTAATAGTAGTTCTAATACCTTTTGCATCCCTCATCCCAAATCTTTTGAGAAGTTCTTTGGTGCACTTCTCTTGGTTGATGAAGATGGCTTCTTTTGTTTGCTTGATTTGTAGTCCAAGGGAGTAGTTCAATTCTCCCATCATGCTCATTTCAAATTCATTTTGCATAAGGGAGGCAAATTCTTCACACAAAGAAACATTAATCGCACCAAAAATAATATCATCTACATAAATTTGGACAAGAAGAAGATCATTGTTACAAGAGTTTTTGTAAAAATAGTGTCCACCACACCCCTTGAAAAATTTTTTGAGAGAAGAAACCCACTTAATTTTTCATACCAAGCTCTTGGAGCTTGTTTAGGCCATAGAGAGCTTTTGAAAGTTTGAAAACATGATTTGGAAAATTTTCATGCATAAAACCGGGAGGTTGTTCAACATAAACTTCCTCCTCAATATCACCATTTAGAAAAGAACTTTTAACATCCATTTGAAAAAGCTTGACTCCTTTAAAACATGCAAAAGCTAAAAGCATCCTAATGGATTCAAGTCTAGCAACCGGAGCAAAAGTTTCATCAAAATCTATGCCCTCTTCTTGATTAAATCCTTGGGCTACAAGTCTAGCTTTGTTTCTAATAACTTCTTCGGATTCGTTTAGTTTATTTCTAAAAACCCAATTTGTGCCAATGGTGGGGTGATCATGGGGTCTTGGGACTAAAATCCAAACCTTGTTTCTTTGAAATTGGTTTAATTCCTCTTGCATAACAATAATCCAAAACTCGTCACATAAAGCATCATTAATAAATTTAGGCTCAATTTGAGATAATAATACAAAGTTGTCTATTAAGTACCTTCTTGTTCTTACCCCTTGTGATACATCGCCAATGATTTCATCCTTTGAGTGCCCTTTGGGATATATCACATCTTGAGGAATGTTTTGAGTTTGTTGATTCTCTTCTAGTATTTCGTCAATTTCCTCTTCCTCTTTAGAATGATTTTCCCAAGCTTGAGTGTGAATAGGTTCATGGCTCAAAGAGTTATCTATGTTTTCTAATTGATTGTTATGGAATAAATGGGATTTTTTTTTGTTTGTTTGTTGTTGTTTAATTATACTATTGTATCGGTTTTCCACGAAATCGGTAATCTCACAAGGTTAATTGGAATTGAAAAAGGAAAATTAACCTAGGGAAATTAATTGAATGATAAGGGTTGATAATTGAGTTGCGATGCTAATTATGGCCTTTAAGTCTTTAATTTCACTCTAAAACTTAATGCATTCACAATCAGGTTAGGGAGAGAAGAGATCTTCTATAAACGGTTAAATGAATGGACGGGACTTCACCTAGACATAGGGATTTTCTAAACTTGTGAGTGAGACCCAGCCAACATTTTCTAAATATTCTTTCGTATAATTTTCTAATTGGAGTAGTTGAAGATCCTCGGGGTCTTCCATCGTTCAAACATTCATTTTATCAAACTCGATTTTTAAAGCTATTGTTACTTAGTCTTTTATTCATTCTTGTTTCTTTGAATCGTTAATTGTTTTCTTAAGTTTAAAAACCATTCAAAACATTTTTATTGATTAGACATTAGAGATATAGTTAGTATTAGCGCTTCAACATCCCTAGGACATCTCGAGGACTCTTCTAGAATACTCATTCGATAGATATGCTTGCCTATTAGTGGTAATTTGCTAGAGTAGTTTCCACACATCAATAATCAAGTGTTCCATCACATTGAAGAACCCGAGGGAAAAAATTTAAAATTAGGATGGTCTGTTACAATTGATGGATGTGTCTCTCGCTTGTCTTCAACGCACATAAGTTAGGGTGAAAAACGCTAAGTTCAATCAAGACACTCCAAACCTTTTATGAAAGGATCACTTTAAAGGCGATCAGTATTAATCGCTCCATATATATAGGACAATCATGTCTTTTCATCCCAAACATCTTTGGTTCTTTCAAATCCAAATACTTTCCCAAGTTAGAAGCATACCCATCCGGTAATTTAACTCCTTTACCCACTCAAGAACAACTTTCGTTTCTCGTTTGTTAATGTGTAACATGCCTTCGATTTTTAACACTTACCTGAGGCTTATCCTTCATTGATTTTAAATATGATCTACTGCAGTACTATCCAATGTCTTCTCTAGCCTTGAGATTATCCTTTGTCTTCCCTTTGATATCCATCACAGTGTTGAACACATTATTAAAATATTCTTCTCATTGTTTATTACGTCAATACTTTGACGAACTAGAAGTGTATGCCAATATAGAAGATCCCAAAATATGTTCCTTCTTGTCTAATTATGGTATTCACCTCTACTATCTCCATTATCGAGTTTGATTCCAGTTTCCATAATTTTTGGAAAATCTTGTACGCTTTCCACAACTGATTACTGGTAAGACATGTGGGTAGCTCCAAATGTTCTTCACCTTTTCCTTTCTTAAAAGTCCCCATATCTCTTCTAAATGGATGAGTTAGTAGTAAGAAGCATCGATGATAGATAAACCATGATTATTTTCTGCCACTCACTAGTCTAAACGACTGTGTTTCTTCCATACTATACGGATATGTGAGTGCCCCTACAACACTCCAACCACTCAATATTCCATATGCTGGGAAGTCACTAATTGTCTAAAGAAGGGCTGCCACGTGTTGAAGTTCTATCTCTTGGATATGTCATAAGTATGAGCTCTCACCTCCCAAAATATATTTAGCTCTTCTATTATCGGTTGCAAATAGACATCCAATTTGCTTTTCGAATTTTGAGGACCTGAAATGATAACCGACAAGAACATAACTTCCTTTTTTATGCACATTCAAGAAGGCAAGTTATAAGGAGTCAAAATTACCAGCCAAGAAGAGTATGCTTTCTTAGATATTCTAAATGGAGAGAAACCATCTATACACAAACCAAGTCTTACATTTCTCGATTTAACGGTGAAATAGAAATGCATCCTATCAAAGTGCTTCCATGCTTCCCCATTCCTCAGATGACTCATCACATCCGGTTGCTGCTCATTTTCTGAATGTCATCTCATGTGCTTGGCAGTTTTTTTGTATGCATACAACCTTTGCAACCTAAGAGGAGTTAGGGAAGTAATACATCCTCTTGTGGGGCATCTCTTTTTTTCTTACCTTGGTTTTCTCCTTCTTCTTCTTCTTCTTCTTCTTCTTCTTCTTCTTCTTCTTATACCGTTCACAAAAACAAAACTTACACTCCCTTCTATTAGAGTATTCCTTCTAATAAAGCATTAAACTGTTAAGACATACGTCGATCTTCTGCACAAACAACTCCAAACAATCTACTAACTTTTTCGTTTGGTACCAATCATTCATTGCCATATTATTGGGTAGGAGTATACGCTTCATGTGTTGTATGTGCAATTTTTTCAAATTACTTTTGAATCCAGTGGTTCTTAGACTTAATACTTAACAACTCCTCAGTTGCAGATAACTGTGAATCAGTTTTACACCCTTCCCACAGTGGTGTCTCTACAGGCTTTAACATATCATAAAACTTATGCACCTCTAGATTAGGTGTTTCTTCATAAATATAGTTGGCAAAATTGGGGTCAAAGCTCGGTCTGGTAGTATCAAATATCATCTCAATAATCGTACTACTTTCTTCAACACTTATTGAAGTTGTTTCCCTTTCACTACTCATGTATATTCCCACATTTAGTCCCAAAAAAAGTTCTCCATGACATGTCCAATTATGATAATTAGGCATAAAGCCCTAGTTAAAAGGATGCAACTTCAATTCTACCACGGTGGTTAACTTATTCTGATATTTGTACTTTACACATGGGTACCTTATCTCATCTAGCATGCTGTGATTTGTTGAAAGATACAAGTCTACGAACCGATGTACCTCATTCATAAATTCACTACTAAGTTCCCTGACCTCGGGCACACATCTTGTATATATCCAACTTCTATCCATCTCCATAACTCTTCTACATTTAAAGGAGTAGAAGGTTAAGATTAATCTTATTCATAACAAGAAAGTTAAGGAGAATTTAACTTTAAGAAGAATAAGAAGTAACATAAAGAAGAAGAAGAAGAAGAAGAAGAAGAAGAAGAAGAAGACATCGCTTTTGATAGATTGTAAATGAAGCAATAGAAGTACAACACTTTTTTTAAAGTTCACTTCTAAACAAAGAAGTAATAGTTGGAAATAAACAAAAAGAATATATAGGAGCAAAAACTCCTAACGTTTGTTTAAGTTCATTTCTAAAACAAGAATTTAAGTTTAAGAAGAAGAAGAAGTAATATGAGAAGAATAAGAAGAAGAAGACACTGAGAAGCCCCACTTTACTTCTAAAAGTAAACTCCTATCTTTTGTTCAAGTTTACTTCTAGAAGAAATAGTCGCTTTTGATAGTTTGGAAATGAAAAAATAATACAAGTACAAAATACTTGTAACTTTTTTTTAAGTTCACTTCTAAATAAATAAAGAAGTAATAGTTGGAAATAAACAAAGAATATATAGGAGTAAAAACTCTTAACATTTGTTTAAGTTCACTTTGTTTAGATTGGAAATGAAGATGTAATAGAAATACAAATACTTCTAACCTTTTTTTAAGTTTACTTCTAAAAGAAGAAGGCACGAACCTGTTTTTAACTATTATCTAAGATATAAAACAATTTTGATAGTCTCCTTTATAAAATGGACATTTTTCAAGGCATAACGACCACTCAAAAAGCAACACCCAAAAACAGTAATAGTTTAAAGGGTCTGGCCTCCCCCATAAACAATTCAAATTAAAGAGTCCACGCTCCCCCATAAACAATTCAACATCTAAATGTCTAATAAAAAAATATAAATTAACTTTAAATAGGATAAACTTTAATAAGATAATATGACTTTAGAAATTTTTGAGCTAGAAAATATAGCTTTATATAAATGAATTTTATATAAAATACCAATTTCATTAGAAATATTTATAAAATTAATTACCGAGATCAGCAGCGGTGGTATGACAGAGGTGACAACAACAAACCTGAATACAAAAATGCTAAGTTTTATCTAATACAGTATCCAATATTAATTAACCTAACTAAATGCCTTCTCAAAATGATTAAATAATCTAATACAACCACATCTATATTAATTATGCACTTTCTCTTGTATCAAATAAGAATAAAAAGAGAAAATAGAAACAAAAATAAAAGAGATCTAGAGCTATACATTTAATCAAATTATCATTATATTTCTATTCATAACTTAAAGACCTAAAAGAAGAAAAGGATATGTTTGTAAAAGGATGGACAATCTGGATGGATTATTTTATTTCTTCCTCCATTGAAGAATTATATATTATAATGATAAGAAACATGTAATTTATAGTAATACATAATTCATACCGAATAAATTTACTTGTATAACTAATCTCATAAAAAACCCCATTTCAGACTAATGTTTGAGAAGAATCAAAACCTAAAAATGATTCTGACATGATGAATTAAACAGGAAAAGCTATTATTTAGCCCAAAAAAAAAAGGAAAAGTTATTGAAACCTGCTAAAATTAATGTGCCAATACATTTCTTCCATTTTATATATTGGGACAGAAGTTATCCTAATAAAATCAAATAACGAGCGTCCAAAGATCCATAAGAGGTTTTGTCCCTGGATAACAACCAACTACATATGCAACAATTGAACAACCACAAGTGTCAAGACATCACCCACCTCATTTAACTCCAATTTAACTCTATTTGAAGTCATAGGTACCTTAGAAAGTTCCAACCCATTCCGTGAATTTTGATTTCTAGTAAATAATGATGCAACTGTAAGTTTCAGAATAGATTTTTCCACATTTTTAAAAAAACAATTGAAGGTGAGTCCTCCTCCCGTAAAGTTCTAGAAACATATAGTGAAGACTCCACTAGTTTAGGGGTATCCGAAGAATAATTAATCACCTTCTTATCCAAAATAGTTTTCTTTCCTTAAAACTGGTCCAACACAGAAACATGTGATATAATGAGACATATTTAACTATGATATTGACTCAATTACGTTTCAATACCTTGTGAGTCTGGTAGTACATGAAAGGATGACATGTGCTTAATGGACGTAGTGCCAACTTACTTATATATGGACCTATCTAATGACATCCATATGAGGATCCCAAAATGATTTAATATGCCTGCAGCATGTAAGTCTAGTTGTTGTGGAAATTATTCAATTAAGTTATGAAAATCATCGTATGTTTTAAAACAATATGGATACATGTGGTATAATCGTCTTAGGGAAAGCTTGCTAATAGCCGGATATAAAAATGATCCAGTATGTCCATGTATATTCATTCGGAAATATGTATCCAAATTTGTGATTGTCGTTATATATATTGATAATATCAATCTTATTAGAACTCTAGAAGAGCTCCAAGAAGCAATTAATTACTTGAGGAAAGAATTTAAAGATGTTGGAAAGACAAAATTTGTCTTGGCTTACAAATTGAACATCTGAAGATGGCATATTCATTCATTAACAACATATACTGTGAAAGTATTGAAAAGAGGTTTTACATGGACAAAGTACATTCATTGAGTATTCCAATGGTTGTACTGTCACTAGACGTAAATGAAGACCTTTTCGACCTAGGGAAGAAGATGAGAACTATTAGTCCTGAAGTACTTTATTTAAGTGCAATGGTGCACTAATGTACCTTGCTAAAAACACATGGCATATAAGGGTGTAAAAAGGTCTTGACGGGTACAGTACATCTTATACCAGACTCAAACCCTTATAGTGAAATCGGACCCAGACCCAAACTCAGACCCTTTGGGTATAAAATTTATGGACCCAGGCTGGACCCTTCAGGGTCTCAGGTGGGTCTGGGTATAACCGTACCCGTATGCCATTTTCGTATTTTTTCCCCATTGAACAAAAATATATATATATAAAATAATATATAACCCTAAAATAAAAATTATAACATGATTAACATAATTTTCTCAACATCTTTTTCAACAAATACAATCCTTTAACATCGTTAATTCAAATGATTAAAAGTTTAAGTACACACAAATAGGATAAAGGTATAAATTATGTATTTTAATAAAAAAAATAATATAAATTATATTATTTTATTATAAGGGGTATACGGGTAAATGGATCTAGGTATCATCACACCCTGCCCAGACCCATTTAATAGAATCTATACGAGTACGGGTATAGGTTCGGGTCCGCGAGTATTAAATTTTAACCTTACCCACTATAAACGGGGTATAGATCCGCTCGGGTACGGTTAAGACCCGCCCCGTTTACAGCCCTAATGGTATGATATAGAATTTTCTATAAATTTATTAGCAAGATTAAGTTCTTATCCTATATTACGACATTGGAACGATGTTAAGAATGTCCTTAGATATCTCCAAAGGACCATAGATCTTGGGTTATTTTATTTAAATAAAACCAGCCCAAAGTAATTGGTTATGCAAACGTCACTGGTTATTTATCTAATCCACATAAAGCACATTCTCAAACTGGTTATGTACTTTCAAATGGTGGCAATGACATTTCATGGCGCTCTTTGAAATAATCTATAGTAGCCACTTCATCTAATCACTCTGAGATCATAGCCATTCATAAGGCAACTTGAGAATGTATGTGGTTAGATCTATAATCCATTATAGTCAAGAAAGTTGTGGTATATCCTTTGGGAAAAAAGTCTCAACTCCTCTATATGAGGACAATGCAAATTGTATAGCTTAATTGAAGGAAAGATATATTAAAGGAGATCAGAAAAAGCATATATCACTGATGTATTTCTTTACTCACGAGCTCCAGAAAAGAGGTGATATTCATGTGGAACAAATTAGATCGTGCAATATCTCATAGATTATTCACTAAGACATTACCGACAGAAACATTTTTAAATATTGGTATATAAAATTGGCATATGTTTGTATAGAAATATCAAAAGATTACCTGATCAGGGAAAGTAATTTTTAATATAGAGAATGGTGTACTCATTTTCTTTCACTAAAGTTTTTTTCCCACTCAATTTTTATCTATTAAGGTTTTAACGAGACATGTTCTCTATGTAATGGACATCCAAGGGGGATGTTATGAATTAAATTAAATAATATATGTGGATGTCTATTAGAGATAAAGAATATATGAGATAAAGTCATCTTTTGAAGAGATAGATATTCTAAAGATATAGATATATTGATGAGATAGATATTCTGCAGAGATAAATATTTTGAAGAGAAAACTAATAGAATTTTAATCATACATTAGAATGATAGACTCCCTTATTCAACCTGTATCTCATCCCCAGAACTCTATGAATAGGGTCCTAAGCTCTCAATTGTAATCACGCCTCAGAGAAAAACAATAAAGAGTTTTTTACCTTTCTCTTCTCTATACAAATATTTAGTTATATATTCTTTATATTTTCTCTTATTTATTTCATTGTACCTATGACGCTCACCAAAATAATTCATAGCAAAATTAAATTTTTATGAATAACTAAAATATGTTCTTTCAATTAAAATATTTAACCAACAAAATTTAGATAGGAGTCTGGATTTGATATTCCAGTCAATTAAAATCCAAAGCAAGGGTTGAAAAATAAGATGTTATTTGGATAGAGTTTCTATAGAAATTTAATTCTCACTCCAACTTCATGAATGTAAATATTTAGATTGTTTTTAGGTCGTCTATTGAATATGTGTGCACCTTTAAGGAACAAACTTATGACTGATCGATGATGCACTGAAATTCACGAGTGTTCTTGAAAGGATTTTTGTATAAAGGAACTAAGAATTGGAAGAACTATTTTATTCTCCAATATGCTACTTTAAATAGCCAAGCTCGGCCGTAAACAATACAACACCAAGTCTATACCAAGCAAATATGTATAATCCTAAAGGATTCTAGACAAAATAGGAAATGGACCAATAAGACATAAAATCCTAGGAAGAATCAATTAAATATGGTACAAATGTATTAGGAAACTAACTTCTTCCTCTAATACTTCCCCTGATGTGGGAGCATGAAGATTTCGAATACCCAACTTGTCGATAAGATCAATAAACTACTTATGGCCAAGAGCTTTTGGTGAAGTTGTCTACGAGTTGAGACTGAGAAGGGACATAAGAAAGATAATGTGATTTGTTTGGTATTCATGAGGAACAAAATGACAATCAACTTCAATATGCTTGGTTCGATCGTGAAACACCGGATTAGCAGTAAATGCATGGAAGCTTGACTATCACAGTGCAATAAGACTGGAGAGGTGTGATAACATTAAGATCTTGGAGTAGTTAGCGACGCCGTTTTAATTCACAACAAGTCACAGCCATGGGACGATATTCACCTTCGACTAAAGAACGAGATACATTTGCTTGTTCCTTTGTTTTCCAAGATATGGGTGAATTTTCCAAAAATATGAAATATCTAGTGAGAAAACATTGACTGATATGACAACTTGCCCAATTAGCATCACAATATGCAGTCTTAACCAAAGGTGAGGAAACACTCAGAAAAATACCTTGTTTAGGACTAGATTTAAAATGACGAACCACACGTGGAGGAGTGTCCCAATGTTCCTGCCACGATTTAGTCATGAATTGATCCAAGATATTAATGGAATAAGAAAGCTCAAGGCGAGTGATAGTGAGATAAATCAATCGTCCAACTAGTCTACGATATTTCTCTGGTAAAGACATAAATGGACCAATAACAGTTGTCAGATGATGATTTTGTTCAATGGGGATAGGTGTTGGTTTGGAACCTGATAGTCCTCTCTCATAAAAAATATCCAAGGCATATTTCCTTTGAGAGAGATACATTTCATCGGCATTTCGAGCCACTTCAATACCCAAGAAATGTTTAAGTAGACCAAGATTGATGTGAACTTCTCCAAGCTTGATTTGGAGTCCATCTCTTCCTAGGATCTTCTCTCTTACTAGAGGAACTTTGAAGGTTGTTTGACATGGCAAATATAGAGAAACAATGAAATTTCAATAAAATAGTAGCTACATTTCTTATTCAGAAGAGGAATCAACAAGAGTTACATGATAACTCTCACCTATTCCTTATTCACAAGAAAAACCTAATCCCTAGCAACACTAAGTAAAGAGTTAGAACCTCTAGAAAATGTAGGAGTTGGAGTGGACAAGAACTCTTGAATTTGATTCAAGAAATTCTTTCATAATCTACAAATTAAACCACCTAATATACAAGGAAGAAAAGAAACCAAAGAATCCTAGAGCTCTCTCTTGGTTAGCAAATATTTCATATATCATTCATCATTCAATAATCCTTACAAAAGAGGCATAATAGGTTATTCATAAGAAAACCTAGCTCTATTCTATCCCTAGTGATCATTATATGTTCAAAAGATAAAATTAGACATTAGAAAAGTCAATTACAAAGTCTTGGAATTAAGAGACACGAAAATTAGACAAAAAATAGAAAACTTAACCAAGTAGTCAAGGACCCTACCATCTACATGATAGGCCTACCGTCTTAACGGTAGGGGTCTTGCTTTCAAGCCTTGTTTGGGCAGAAACATACCTAGGGCGGTAAGGGTAACCCTGCCACGCGTGGTAAGCTATATTATTCTTTTTTACCTAGAAAACGTTTGGAGTAGCTCTTTTTTTTCTTCAAAAAAGTTGAATTTCTCTTATATTTCCAATGTATCTTGGATCACCTCAATTGGATTCCTATAACTCAAGTTATGTCCATGCTACCGAAATGTGTCATCTTTGAAATCAAAGGTAGAATGTACATTTTAAGATGGTCATAGGATATCCAAATTAAATCATATAGGAATGATTCATACTATTATGGGAACCTAAAGAAGTCTTCTACAAACGTAATGAAGGTTACTTGTTCACTTGACGTCTTTAAAATACTCGAGATGGAGTTCTTTCAAAACTGGTCAAAAATTCCAACTTGTCTCCATTTCAACCATTACTTGAATCTTTCAAGCATTCATCTATATCCATGGTCATATCAAAGATCTTTCATATGAAAGCATACACTTGAATGTTCCTTAAATTTATTGATGGCTGGTAAAATTGTGACAATCACTATCAAGTTATCTACATAAATAAGAACACACAAAAACAACCTATAGAAGAAAAAGTGAACACAGAGTAGTCTACATGGGACTGTTTTAAACCATATTTTTTAAAAAGAGCATATAGTTTAGAGAACCAACATCAGGAATCCTATCTCAATCCATACAAAGGTTTTCTATGTAAGCAAACCGGGTTAGGAGAATTTGTATGAAAACCCAGAGGTAATTTCATGTAGACTTCTTCTGCTAGATCCCTATGTAGAAATGTGCTGTGTACATCCATTTGATGAGTTTTCCATCCTTTGGTTACTGCAATGGCCAAAAAGTGTCATATCCCCAACACCTCTGCTAGGTTAACTGGGGCGGAGTGAGGTATCAGCGTACCTCTCGGAACTAAACTCTAAGCCTTAATACTAAAGCAAAACTCTAAAGAATACATAGAAACATAAACATATACCACGTAATGGAAAAACATAATGAACTAAACAAAAAGAAGGTGACTATTACATAATGTTCAGCGAAACTTCTTATGACATCCCGAATGTAGAAAGTACTTTATAAAACCAAAGCAATAAAAAGACGTTATAAACAGGTCAAGCATAAAAACAGAATGTAAATATCCTTCAAAAAGCGACCCAATCCTAAAACTCCGTGCATAATACTCTAACAGCTTACTACGCCACTTCCGTCTCGAGTCATTTGGAAAAAAAACATGACATATAAAGACGTGAGGGCGCAAGCTTAGCGAGTCCACGTGTGTGTGTATGCTTTCATGTTTTTCTTAAAAATAATGATATAACTTTACAAAATAGTTCATACAACGTTATAAGAAAGCATTTCTTTGGCTTCTTTTTTTTTTTTTTTTAATAAAAGATGTCAACCCTTGAACCTATATGACGGGTTTGAGTGTAGTTGGGAAGTCTGACCGAATGAAGACACGTCAGTGCAGCTTCTACATTGGAATTCGAAACTCATGCAAAGATCGGGCTATACAAATAGGGTCCGGAACCTATAACGAGGTTATCGGAAACTAGTTCCGACATCCCGTAGTCAGTACCAACCAAATACCTTACTAGCACTCAGTTCAATAACCACTGCACTCTCCAATCACATAAAACCAGGGTACAGATCCTAGGGCACCTACTAGGTCTGCCCTAAGACCAACCTTAGTTTCAAGTTCCTCTTGACTCTCAACAAGGCGGCCATCCCGCCGCAGAGCATAATGCAATGTCTGACGCAGTACAGATTTAGGCTAAACCCTCAACGGTATTACACCCTCTCTCAAGTTGATCCACCTTCTAGAGTTTCTTACCGTCCACATCATTGGAAGAGTCCCTAGTACGGAAGACTAACCACGTACAGTGCAATCCTTTGACACTTCCAAATATATATAATCCTGTCAAAAACTTCGTCCCTGGTCGGATGGGGTTTTCATCTCCATTTACAAATCAAAAGGCTACTCGCTCGGCCATTTACATAAATTTGGATTATAACTGCTTCAAAATAACAAGATTCCCATCCGCCAGTCAAGACATGCATAAGCAGTTTTTAAAAATATGCCAAGTCTAACCTACCATGTTTAACCATGCAACTGAGCAACATCTAAACATATTAAACCTGTAGTAATAATAACTTTTCCTAAACATAAAAATAAAAACACGTGACTATTTTTTTTTAAAGTAGGTATACATACACGGGCACCGCTCCTATGCATTTCTAAGGAACCAGTTACACACGTTGTGGAAAACATCTCCAATTTAAAAGAACACCAAGTTATATCGTCTCAAAAGCAAAAGCAGTAAATATTTTATGACATGCTTAGCATATATAAAAAAATTATAGACATCTCCAGCAACATTTGAAACATAACTAAACGGGGTTTGTGGACTCACCTGAATGCAGACTTGGTGCTATGATCCTACAAATAGGGTAGTAAAATATTTAATTAAAACAACACAATGCATCTCTATTTGCCGACGGATATATATATAACTATTTCCTTATGTTCTTAGGGTACATATACACATTTATTAACCCTAATGAAAACCCAAAATCTTATATCTCAAGAATTTTCAATTTGTACACTTCCCTAAAGCGCGTAAATTTCTTCATATACACGTATATATAAAATATATTAAACTCACAACAAAAAAAATCCATTTAACTCAATTAATTATTTAAGAACAATATTAAAGAAACCTTTTCTTTTTTTTAAAATAATTGAAGATAGATAAATAAAGTGAACACAACTGGCTAAACTTAACTAAATCCTAAACCAATTAACTCTTCACTATTTCATTTTTAGGAACCCAACTATAAACCATATACAAGCTAACTCAAAGGGGTAAAAACAAACAAAATAAAACTAATCACTTAACAAATTCTAACTACAACCTATGTCTATATCAATTACTTATATAATATAAATACTATATAGATATATAATATACCTATGAGAAGGAAACAAAACGCGAGGAACAGAAAAAGAGAGGAACAGAAAAAGAAAGGAAGAAAAAAAAAAACAAAACTTACCTTAAACCCTTGCTAAGTTGGGACTAATAGGAGAAGCCAAAAAATTCCAATCTCTCCCATCTTCAAGTATATATGTAAAGATGGAGAACAAGGTGATGAGCTGCCAAGTGGGGTACACTTGGTAGCAGGAGAGAATGCATGGCTAATATATATTTTTTTCCTTTTTTTTTCACTAATTCTAATCACCACTAATAATAATAATAGTAATAATAATATTATTATTAATTTAGTCCCCAAACAAAATGTTCAACATATTTAATATTGTCGCATAAAAATTATGTTTAGATGTTAAAGGTATTCTTCAAAATATTCTTTTGCTAAACACAGTATTTTTTTCTAAAGTGGCCTCTTTAAACCTCACATGCGAAGTACTTACCAGATAGAACTACGAGCAGTAACAAATTTTGCAACCAGAGCACAGGTTTCTGTGAAATTAACACACTTGTGTATTTCTCAAAATAACTATGTGAGCTTTATATCTCTCAATTGTCCCATTAGATTTGAGCTTAATTTGGTACATCCACTTGCAAATCAAAGCTTTCTTAGATAGAGGAAGAGTGGTAATTCCAAGTGTGATTTTTCTTGAGAGCATCTATTTCTTGTTTTATGGCGACCCGCCATCGCGAAGATGTTACTGCTTCAGAAAATCTACTCGGTTCAACCTCTTATTGAACTGTAGCAAAAAAACTTTGATGTTTTGCAAAAGAATGCTATAAGATATAGACACTTACCAGGAACCGCTGACGAAGTAGATGCAGCAACTGAGGAATGGGTGGCATTCATAGTCCTTCAATTTGACGGGAGGTCTGGTGGCTCGAGTGCTTCTCCGAAAAGAAACCCTCCCCCTGTTGTCAGTGGTTTGAATAGACGAATTAGGTGCCAAAGTGGGGTTATTTTGGTCTGGCGAAAAAGGTCCAGAAGCGGAAGGACTAGAATGGGGTTTAGGAGCATTTAATGGAATGGGCCTAGAGAGGAAGAAGAACGGGATTGAATTAACCCAGAGGTTGAGTTTGGATGTGACAGCCCAAGAGAAGAAGATATGTGTGGCAGGCCAGAAGAGGAGCTAGTGGAAGGCCAGTGAAATTGGAGGTCTGGAGTGGCCCCCTGCTTGGATGTATATGACTCAGGTGTGGGTGGACTGAACTGGGCCGCATGCAAGTTGGCCCAACATTGGAAGGTGGACAATTCATGAGAGAAAGAGGGTTTTCGGTTGGTGAATTAAGGGCTATTGTTGTATTATTTTGGAATGGTAAATCTAGAGTTTTGCAATGTCCATGGGGGAATTTAGTGCATAAGGAGAAACAGAGCCATGAAATAAGACATCTCTGGAATGAAATAACTTTTGAGATTCCAAATCAAACACATGCCAACCATGCTTCCTGAATGGATATCTAACAAAAATACACTTACGATAGCGGGATTGAAATTTGTCATGCGAGGAAGATTGAATATGCATGCAACACACACAACCTACAAAGAAGAGAATAGTCCGGAGGAATGTCATGCAAAATTTCTTAGAGAGATTTGTTTAATGGTTGTATCAAATTGATTTTTAATACGATGAAAGAAGCGACAAAATGGTTTTTACTTCCCTTTTAATAGTGATTAAAAATAATCAAATTGCACAATTCCCACCATGAGTTTCAACATTATTTGATTCCCATACATCATAATGAATTAAAAAAATTTTTGCAGAGACTTTATTTGGATTATTCAAAAATGATCCACAAGTTTTTTAGCATGAAAACCAATGTCAAAAGGTAAAGTATATTTTCTTTGAGATACAACAGGTAAAAACTGTTAGAATAGATTCGGAAGGGTGCCCTAACCTAAGGTGCCCCAACATTCTATTCTCACCACCAGAAACTTTATTTAATTTAGTATGGTTGATCGTTCAATATTAGTATAGCCCATTTCTCTGCTCCCCATTCCAATCAGGGTCCTCGATGTAAAGTCCTACATAGCACAATCAAAAGATGTGAATGCTACAATGCCATTTAAATCCTTCAATAATTTAGAGAAAGAGAATAATTGGAATGTAAGTTGTGGAATGTACATAACATCATTCAGAACCAAGTTCAAAAAATGTTTTACTATGCCATTTTTCACAGCAAAAGTGTGTTTCCCATCTGGTAGTCCAATAGGCCATGGTGTAATGTCATGTAAATTAGCGAGTATTCACAATTCCAAGTCATGTGATGTGTAGCTCTAGTATCAATGATCCAAAGAGGGGAGGATTTATTACCAGATAATTTCTCGAATCAGACAACATTCTTACTACGCATCAAATTTATCAAGGCTTGACATTGTCCTTCTAAGAAAAGTTCTCTTGCTGAACATGTAGTGACTTTCGCGGCTGTTCCGACACTGTTGTTACTGGAAAAAATCACTCCGGCATCATTCGCTGCTGTTGAAGTTGCATTCAACAAGTGTTTGTGCCTAAGCTGGTAGTCCTGCATCCTATAGTGGTTCCTCGACCTCGTACTGGTTGTCGACCAACACGATCCTTACTGGTGGAATGGGAGCCGCCTATGCCTAGAGCCTCCCCTTTCTCAGGCCACCAATTAGGGTAAACAATCATGGCGAAAAAAAATCTTGGCATCATGTCCGGATTTTTGGTCAATGTTACAGAGCAAAAAGCTCTTGTTGGTGCTACCTTTCACTGCAAAAGTTGCCGTCGGTTGGTTCACCATTTGGTCATCACCTTCACTGGTAAGGTTTAACATTCTTTTTCCTAGCCACCTTGTTGTATGGTTGTTGAACATTGGGAAGAAGATCTTCATTGAGAATATTTGATATGATATTTTTGAAGTTGATATATCCAATCCTAAGAGGAATTGAATAAGTTTTCCTCCTCTTGTCTTTTTACTAAAATCTTGGTACCTCCTGGCTTTCGAGAAGTGGAGATGTAGGCTAATTCTGGGTCATTTTTCACACTTTTTCATTTTATTTTCTCAGCCCAAAACTATCCCTGTGATGTATTATGGATTGGGCCTCACCAAAAGAAGATGGATTTAAATTTATTGGGCCAAGATGCCGGGCCGATCCGGGCCAACCTGGCCAGCCCAAGGTGACTTGTGCTATATATAGTCTCTTTCTACTTTGAGGTTCTCCTAATTTTAGGACAGCCTCCCTTCTCTATTTTTATCTTCTGCCTTCTTCTTTTCTTCACTTGCTGAAGGTTTCTTCTTCTACTCTCAAGGAAACTCCTTCTCCTCCCTCCCGCTGCTGCTCATCGCCAACCGAATCTCCTTGAGCACTTTCAGGTAACCCCGTGAACTCCATTTCCTTCCCTTTTCTGCTAACTGGTTTCTGCTACAGTTCTTGGAGTCACCGGCATGGTCTTGGTGGAGAAGAAGAGAGCAGTCAGCCGAGAAAGAAGAAGAAGAAGGACCAAAGAGCTATTTTATAATAGTTTAGGGGTCTTTTTGTTATTTTTTTCCTCAATGGCTATAATAGTAAATAGGAAATTTGTGTAATAGTAAATAGGTCTGTGGATCTTAAGATCCGCAAAACAGTGGTATCAGAGCCCGGAAAAGACTTCAACTTTCCGGTGCTCTTGTGGACCGGCTGTCGAAACTCTCGGGTAACTCCCAATTTCAGCATTCCGAATTCACAGAGTCCGTGGATCTGGCTTAGTGAAGCACCCTCTAAACCTTCTCTGTTTATTTCAGTTTTTTTTTGTAGATCTATTTTATTATTTCTGCCTTTTATTATTTCTGCCTGTTTAGTTAGATCTGCTTATTTTTGCTAGATCTGTTTATTTGTGTTAAATTTGTTGTTTCTGTTGGATTTCTCTGTTATACTCGCTCTTCCGATTATTACTGTCACGGATCTGTTATTTTGTGAATCTAGATTAATAAAAAAAAATCTAAAACCCAAGCCTGGCTTGAGTACACAGAGATTTCAAGTAGCTGTGTCTTAGTGATTTTTCTGTAACTGATAACAAATTGTTGTTATTATTCGTGATTGTTGGTTTTTCTGTTATCTGTGTCGGAAGGTCGTTGCTCAGCCCTTACCTATTTATTTCTCTATTTCGGTTATTTTGGTGCTACTGCACTGTTTCTGTTGTGAGATTCTTACATTTCACTTATTTTCACTGTGCCGTTTTTTCAAAGCAAAATCTGGGGATTTTATTTATGTGACAAACTTCTTTTTCAAATCCTTTATTTTTCTAGCCATTGATTACTCTTATTTGCCATTTTAATCATGTCTGTTCCAAAAATTGAAACCGACAAGTTTGATGGCAAATTTGATTTCGTAATGTGGCGGATAAAAATGAAAGCAGTTTTAGTCCAAAATAAAATTGCACCCGCAATTTGTAGCCCTGAAAAGTATCCGGAGTCTTGGAAGGGAGAAATGCTTTCTGAAAAACTTGGTGATGCTTACAGTTGCCTCACCTTGCATTTAACCAATAATGTTTTACGAGAAATCAACGAAAAGGAAAACGCTTTTGAAATTTGGACAAAACTCGAAAAACTATAATTGGGAAAATCCTTGTCGAATAAAATTTATTTGAAAGAACAACTTTTCGGTTTTAAAATGAGCGGGTCGAAATCACTTTCAGAAAATATTGATGATTTAAACAAAATCATTTTAGAACTTCAAAACGTTGGAGAGAAAATCTCCGATGAAAACGTTGCTGTTATTTTATTAAATTCCTTGCCTGAGTCTTTTAATGATATTAAATCTGCTATCAAGTATGGCAGAGATGATTTGACTCTTTCTAATGTTAAAAACACTTTAAAATCAAAAAACCTTGATTTGAGAAAAGAAAACAAATCTAACGGAGAGAACCTTTACGTGAGAGAGAGAGTTGACCGGAGAGAATCTTTTAGTCACCGTTCTAAAAGTAAAGGGAGGTCGAAATCACGAGATAAGAAAGTGAAATGTTTTTACTGCGGCAAGGAAAGTCATATGAAAAATAAGTGTTTTAAGAGGATCAAAGATGAAAAACAACGTAAACAAGGTGAAGAGAGTGATAAAAATGACAAAACCCACGATTTTGAATCAGATGTTAATTCCATGTATTATGAGGTTTTGTGTGTATCCCCTTCCCCTTCTTCCTCTATTTCTAATCATTGGATTCTTGATTCTAGCTGCACTTTTCACACGACACCAAACAAGCACTGGTTTTCAGATTTTAAAACTCTTGATCATGGAAAGGTTTTCATGAGAAATAATCAAGTTTGTGACATCAAGGGCATTAGAAATGTTTTCATTCAAATGCATGATGGCGTGACCAAAAAATTGACTGAGGTGAGATACGTGTCCGACCTTCGTTAGAATCTAATCTCCCTCGATATTTTTTATTCAAATGGTTATTCTTATAAATCTAAAAATGGTATTATGAGAGTTTGCAAAGGAGCACTGGTCATGCTCAAAGGTTTTAAAAGAGATGGTTGATACCATTTGATTGGAAAAACTGTTTGCGAAACATCTGCATTGGTTTAAAAATCTATCCCTGAAAAGACTTTGTTGTGGCACCGTCGGATTGGCCACATTAGTGAAAAGGGACTACATTGTCTACATAAGCAAAATCTTTTGTATGGTGACAAAATCGATTCTTTGGATTTTTGTGACCATTGTGTTTTGGGAAAATAGCATAAAATCAGTTTTTCAGTTGGCACACAAGAGTCCACTTTTGTCCTTGATATGTGCCCTGTGATTTGTGGGGACCTGAAAAGGTTTCAACCTATGGTGGCAATGCTTATTTCTTATCTGTTGTTGATGATTTTTCTAAGCATTTGTGGGTATTTCGTTTAAAAATAAAAGACCAAACTTTTGAAAAGTTTTGTGAGTGGAAATGCCTTGCTGAAAATCAAACTGGAAATAAGCTAAAGACAATTAGGACAGATAACGGTCTTGAGTTTGGTAACAAAAATTTTTCTAATTTCTGTGCATCGCATGGCATTTTGCATCAAAGGACTGTTAGGCACATCCCTCAGCAAAATAGTGTTGCTTAAAGGATGAACTGTACCATCATGGATAAGGTTAGGTGACAGATAACGGTCTTGAGTTTTGTAACAAAAATTTTTCTAATTTCTGTGCATCGCATGGCATTTTGCATCAAAGGACTGTTAGGCACAACCCTCAGCAAAATAGTGTTGCTTAAAGGATGAACTGTACCATCATGGATAAGGTTAGGTGTCTTATGGTGTCCTCAGGTATCCCAAAACCTTTTTGGGGAGAAGCTGTAAGTACAGCTATCTAGCTCATCAATAGATCCCCTTCAACAGTCATAAACTTCAAAACTCCTTTAGAGTTGTGGTCCACCAAACCTGTCCAACCTTAGAGTGTTTAGATGTGCTACATTTGCACATCAGAAGGAGGGTAAGTTAGACCATAGGTTTAGAAAAGGAGTGTTTATAGGCTACCGTAGTGGGGTGAAGGGATATAAAGTTTGGCTCAAAGGTGAGCCGGGAGTGAGGGTAGTTGTGAGTAGGGATGTTGTCTTCAACGAGCTTAATATGCCTTGCCTAAAGGCTAAAACTGATCCCGATAGTTCTAACGATGTTCCCACGGATGGGAATATTCCCGTGGAGGTGGAGGACACCTCCGAACCTTCACAAGTTCACACACATGAACCCGAAACCAATGGAGAGTCGGATGTACCGGCTAATCAACGCGAAACCGACATGCTTGAATCTGAAAATTCAAATGATGATAAGGATCATCCAGAGGCACAAGCACAAGCCCTTAGAGACTACCAGCTATCTAGGGATAGGGCTATAAGAGTGTCGAGAGAACCCGTTAGATACGATTATTCATACATTGTCTATGCTTTTACTGCTGCATCCTATGTGGAAGAGAAAGAACCACTGTGTTTTTCTGATATGTTGAAGAGCCCTAATCTCTCTTTATGGTTGCATATTATAGATGAGGAAATGTCCTCTTTACACAAAAACAAAACCTGGATTCTTGTTTCAAAACCCTCAAAACAAAAATTGATTGATTGCAAATGAATTTTTAAAATTAAAGAGCATGAGTCAGCCAATAAACTCCCATAGTTCAAGGCCAGGTTGGTTGCAAAAGGTTTTTCACAAGTTAAGGGCATCGATTTTAATGAGTATTTTCTTCCGTCGTTAAATATAAAACGATTAGGATAATGCTCGCCATCGTTGCATTTTATGATCTTGATCTTGAACAACTTGATGTAAAAACTGCATTCTTGCATGGTGAACTTGAAGAAACTATCTATATGCATCAACCACCAGGTTTTGAGGTAAATGGTAAGGAACACATGGCATGTCTCCTAAAAAAGTCCTTGTACGGACTTAAACAATCACCAAGGCAATAGTATAAGCAGTTTGACTCTTTCATGCTTAAAGCTGGTTTCATTAAAAGTAATTATGATAGCTGTTTATAATTTCGTGGTGTTGATGTTGAAACTGCTGTTTATCTTTTGCTTTATGTTGATGATATGTTGATTGCTTGTAAGCATAGGGATAAGATTGCTAGTTTAAAATCCTTGTTAAAGTCCGAGTTTGACATGAAGGATTTAGGTTCTGCTTCTAGAATCCTTGGGATGAACATCAGTAGAGATAGGGCTGACCGCTCCTTATTCATATCCCAGAAATCCTTTTTACAGAAAATTGTTTCCAAATTTTCGATGCATTTATGCAAGCCAGTTTGTACTCCACTTGCGAACCATTTTCAGCTTTCCAAAAAATCCTACCCCAAAACTGAAAAGAAAAGAAAGACATGGCAAACATTCCTTATAGGATGGCCATATATTCAATCATGTATTCATTGATATCCACCCGACCTGATATTGCTTATTCCATAAGCCTTCTTAGCCGATTCATGTCTAACCCAGGTAGGGATCATTGGGCAGCTCTCATGTGGTTATTACAGTACATTAATGGGACAGTAGATAGGGGTTTGTTTTATCATAACTGGTCCGATAATTTTGAACTGGTTGGATATGTTGATTCTGACTTTGCAGGTAACAAAGATGGTAGGAAATCTACCACATCTTATTTCTTTACCTTAGCGGGTAATTGCATATCTTGGAAGTCACAGTTGCAGCCTGTAGTCTTTTTATCGACTACGGAGGCTGAATACATCGCTGCCACGGAAGCAATTAAAAAAGCTATTTGGCTTCAAGGGCTTCTATCTGAATTGCATTTTTAAATTCCAAAGTTGTGATTTATACTGATAGTCAGAGTTCTCTTCACTTGTGTAAAAACCCTGTTTACTATAAACGAACTAAGCATATAGATGTTTAGTACCATTTCATTAGGGAAAAGGTTTCAGGTGGTTTAATTAACATAGATAAGATTAGTACTAAATGTAATCCTAAAAATTTTGGTACTAAAATTGTGAATTCTGACAAGTTTCTCTGTGCAGGGATCTCCTTCATATAGATGAAGGTTGACTCTTTTAAGTTGGAGTTGGCTGGCAAGTTATGAAAATGTGTTCAGGGTGGAGTTTGTAGGCCAATTCTGGGCCATTTTTCACACTTTTTCATTTTATTTTCCCAACCCAAAACTATCCCTATGATGTATTATGGATTGGGCCTCACCAAAAGAAGATGGGTTTTTAAATTTATTGGGCCAAGATGTCGGGCCGGGCCAGGCCAACCCGACCCACCCAAGGTGACTTGTGCTATATATAGTGTCTTTCTATTTTGAGGATGCCCTAATTTTAGGACAACCTCTCTTCTCTATTTTTATCTTCTGCCTTCTTCATTTCTTCATTGGCCGAAGGTTTCTTCTTCTACTCTCAAGGAAACTCCTCCTCCTCGCTCCCGCTGCTGCTCATCGCCTGCTGGATCTCCTTCCGTACTTTCAGGTAACCACGTGAACTCCATTTCCTTTCCCTTTTCTGCTAATCGGCTTCTATTGCAGTTCTTGGACTCACCGACACGGTCTCGCCAGAGAAGAAGAGAGCAGTCAGCCGAGGAAGAAGAAGAAGGATCAAAGAGCTATTTTGTAATAGTTTAGGGGTCTTTTGTTATTTTTTTTCTTCAAGGGCTATAATAGTAAATAGGAAAGTTGTGTAATAGTAAATAGGTTCGTGGATATTCAGATCCGCACAACAGGAGAAAAAAACCAAATTGAAGGAGAGGCTTCAATCAAAGGCTCGCAAAGCACTAACATTGGTTCCCTCGAATTTGCCTCACAATTGTGTAGCTCTTCAAGAGTTTTGTCGAAAACTTTCACCATTCATGGTTGCATCAGTTTGCATGGAAAATTAATTTTGCAGTGGTCAATCGTTGTATTCGAGATGAATCCACATAACTTCAATTGTTGAACTCACTTATGATCAATTTTGATCAATTGCGTGATGCATTTGATTTCTCATATGCAATGGATTCTTTTTTTGGGGGGGTTTGTCTTTTTTTCAAGACTAAAGACTTTTTTTTCAAGGTTAACCATGGTGCACATTTTAAATTCAAAGTTTTCTTCAAGCCTAAATGATAAAGTCATTCGCAGCAACAAAAGTAACCCAATGAAGGCGATAACAATTTTAACGCTTTACAAAGTAGTCTCCAGCAAATTCGTGGGCCCTTTGCCAATACAACAACATGTTGCATGAAGAAATGCTTAATGCCTCAACGAATATCAATTTCAAAAGAAAGCATCTCCAAAGGCATGGAATCTACTTTTCAAAGACACATCATATGAAGAATTTGTGAGCAAGCATCAACTTCATAAGCACTCCTTCTCCAGAGACAACGACGACATGTCCCATGAAGGATTTGTGAGCAAGCGTCAATTCAGAAGCACTCCTTCTCTAGAGACAATAACGACACATACCATGAAGGATTTGTGAACGAGCATCAATTTCAAAAGTTCACGATCTCAGAGAGCTTGGATCCTTCTGAACTCAACTCATTGTTCTCCGAATTACTTCGATAAAATTCCTTCACTTACTCAAAGAACAATCAACAGAGAGGTTCAATGAAGTTCAATATTTGAGTTACCCAGCAAGTTCCATATTAGAGCATTGAGAGTGTGAGCAAGACGTCTCTGAGTCGCTGCAAAGATCTACAACAATGTGTATCATTACTCTTTACCTATAACCGCAACTTCAACACCTTGAAAGCATCTTGCAAGGATTGATGTGCTTATACAAAAACTCTTTCGACGATTGCCAGTGAGATGTACATTTGAAAGACATTAGAGATTTGCCTATGCACAGTCATTCATGACGAAGTTGTTCATCTTCATCTTTTGTAGAACAACTTGATCAAAAGGGGCAACAACATTAACTTGGAAGTCATCATCAACATGTGGATCAACTTCTGATTCAAGAGATTTGTGAAGTTTAGAGCGCCTGCTTGAAGGGAAGAACAATGATCATGTCCCAATTTCACTGAAACCTTTGTGGTATCATTCCATATCATGAAGAATAGACGGTGGAAGAAGAGACTTTGTCATCCAAGTTCAACATTAAGAGGACCAGCATCAAAGCACTAACTTTCCTTGCGACTTCTCTATTATGCTGGCTTTGTGTCTTTAACTTTCCTGAGAAAGATGTGGATATCTTTTGCCCTAGCATCTTTAAGACAAAAACTTGATAGAGGAAAGGGATTTTTCCGTTCAAATTTTCAACTCGTGTAGGCCAGAAGTTTCCATTTTTACCAACTTGGACTTATTAGAGTGTTTTAGCAATTTTAACCACGTACTATACTTTTGCTGGTTACCTTGACAAAGTTTATACTCATGCAGGCCAAGCGTAACTTTGCAGTTTATGCTTGTGCAGTCAAAGAGCGTCTTCTTTTTCATCACTTAGACTTGAAGTAACTTTGTAGTTTAGGCTCGTGCAATCAAGGAGCATTCATTTGTAGCATTTGGAATTAAAGCAACTTTGCACGTTAGGATCGTATGGAAGGAGCAACTATTTCATCATTTTGGACTTGAAATGACTTTGCAACTTAAACTCGTGTAGTCAAAGAGCATATATTTGGTTATTTAGGTTTGAGATGACTTTGTAGTTTAAGCTTGTGCAGTCAAGGAGTGTTGATTTTAATCACTTGGAATAACTTTACAAGTTTAGGCTAGTGAAGTCAAGGAGCATTTGTTTTCGACAATCGGGACTTGAATGACTTTGCAGTTTAAGCTCGTGCAGTCAAGGAGCAACTTTGCAGTTTATGCTCATGTATTCAAGGAGCGTTTTTTTCCACATTTGAATTTGTTGATGTAATTTTGCAGTTTATTCTCGTGCATCCAAAGAGCGTCTATTTTCATCAATTTTCATTTGTTAGCACAACTTTCGAATTTATGCTCATGCAGTCAAGGAGCTTCTTTTTTTTAACTTGGAGTGACTTTCGAATCCCACTCATGGAGGATGATTTGCCTCCTTCCTTGAAATCTTCGTACTTTTTTTTTTTATTTGGATCTTGCACATGTGCTTTACCTCCATTTTCGATGATGCTTAAGTCCATGTCATGTGCACATGTAGCAAGTTCTTCAAATGTTTTGGGCATGATTCTTTTGAGGATGTATTGAAGTCCCCAATGCATACCTAGAATGCACATCTCTATAGCAGATGATTAACTTAAACGATCTCTGCAGTTGTGATTCAAATTTCTCCGCCTATTGATATAATCAATCACACGTTCTTCTTTCCATTGATGAGAATTTGACAATTCTACTAGGCTTACAACTTGGCAAGTGCTATAGAAGCGATTCATAAACTCTTACTTAAGTTGCCCCAACTATAAATGGTTCCAGACTCTAAGTCTGTATACCGATTGAATGCTCCTCCTTTAAGAGAACAAACAAATTGCCTCACAAGAATATCTTTGTAGGTTCCAGCATTCTTACATGTCTCAACGAAGTGAGCTACATGTTGCTTGGGGTTTCCTTTCCCATCAAATTGTTTAAACTTTGGTGGTTGATAACCAGTAGGCATCATCATGTTATCAATCCTTTGAGACTAGAGTTTAGCATAAGTGTTGATGGATTTGCTACCCTCTTCATATTTATCTTTGATGGCACCATTGATAAAATCTCTCAATTCATCAACAAGAATCAATCCATCAGAAGACATTTGGATGTCATGATCATTCTTTGAGCTGACAACATCATCTTGAATTTCAGCCATTTTAGGAGGAGCTTGATTTGTTTCTATTCTTTCTAGATGATTTGTCTGTTGAGCAAAACATATACTCTTGTTCTTGGGAAAGTTTTGTAAGATCTTCAACTAACCTTGTAAGATTTGCTAGTTGCTCTTTAATACTAAGTATTCCAGCCATCATTACAATGGCCATTGAAGAAGAACTTGAATCTTTTGCCATTGAAGAGCCACATCTTAAGTCATTATGAGGACTTTGAGGGACAGAATCAGCACTTGGAGTTTCATCATCTTGCTTTGACAAAGATGGTATCCTTGGAGCAGCCAATATGCTTTGGCGATGTTTGTTACCTACCAAATCAAATTAAAGGCCTTCTAGGTGATCGAAATCACTCAGGTCAGCGAGGACTCCCTAACTCACCTATTCTTTATCTATTTAATAGTTTCTTCTATCTACTGAATTCAAAAGGTGACTCGCCGCGCCAGGTTATAAGATACAACTGTTACTTGACTATTAAGAAAGAGCTTCCGTAAGAATATGCTTTGAATTTCTTTTTGAGAAAGTGCCCTTGCCTTGATCCTTGTCATTATTCCAGCACTTGAAGCTTGTGAAAGCATGCCAGATGCATTGACAATTTTTTTTTTATATTAGCAACCTTCAAACGAGTAGATTTTAAGCTATTGTTCTTGGGAGCCATGTATTTGATACTTGAAGATATGAGGTTGATTAATTTGAACTTTAAGGAGAAGAGATGGGGAACAAAGATTATCCCACTGGGTGTGCCAAAGTTTGTATATAGCAAAAATTCCAGTCTATAAATTAAAAAAGACGAGAAAAATAATGACAATATGATTCCATTTGATATTTGAAGTGGTTATAAAATTTTTGGAGAAGGTCCTAATTAGTGGGAGAATCCTCTGATTCTTTTCTTCAGTAAAATGTTGATTCGAGGGCTTGGAAAGCTTGATCTCGGATCGAATGAACTTTGATTGTGAACTAGAGGGCTTGGAAGCTTGATGTCAAGTCAGACGAACTTTGATTATGAACATAGCAACTTGAAAGCTTGATGTCAGTTGGATGAACTTTGATTTCGAATCGAGGGCTTAGAAGCTTGATCTTGAATTAGATGAACTCTGTGAATCGAGGGCTTGAAAGCTTGATCTCGAAACGGATGAACTTTGTGAACCAAGGGCTTAAGAGTTTTATCTCAAATCGGATTAACTCTGATGATGAACGAGGCTTGGAAGCTTGATCTCGAATCTTAGAGTCTTTGAAGCTTTCTTCACTCTTTCGGATGAAGAATGGTTGATGAATCGAAGAAGACCAGTGATGGAGAGCCTTTGGGGAGCTTTTTACTTGAAGCTTGGATACCCTCTGAATGCTTTATTTGAATGCTTCTTAATGATCTCTCAACCTTGGGGAAGACCCTTATTTATAGGCAGAGATGGAGCTTTGGTTTGCTTGGCCACCAAGAAACCAACCATTGTTGTTGGGTTGACCCAACTCCTTATTTGATGAGGTCCAACGAATTTAACTCTTCATTTGATAGGCTTAATATAAAATGACTTTAGACTCAATTTAATTGGGGTCCAATGAAATAAGTCTCGTTTTATTGGGCTTTATATAAAATGAGCTTGCATATTATTTAAATAATCCAATCCAATTTAGATGGTCCAAAGAATTTGATTTAAATAATTATGACTAAAATATTTATTTTATTTAGTCTTTAATTAAATAAATTAATTAAAATTTTCATTGTCTACAATATTTCAATAATTGAATTTAAAAACCAAGGTCTTCCCATATTCATATAACCCTAACATTGGCAGCTAGTGACATACGTCAAACTCCAAAGCAAATTGGTGAAATAATTTCTACAGAAATACTTGATAAAACTATTGTGAGAGGTATGTTGCATGGCCCGTGATGCGTCTTATTCAAATGCACCATGTATGGTAAATGGAAAATGTTCCAAGCATTATCAAAAAGGATTCTGAGAGGTAACAACAATAGATGAACATGGTTTTGTTGCTTGCAGATGCAAAAATTAATGATCCTACCAAAATAGTTACCATTAATGGGTTCACGTTTAATAATTGTTGGGTCGTAGCATACCATCTAGTTTGAGGTTTGGATATTTCAGAAGGATTTAAACATATTTTTTAGTAATTTTACATGGTCAATCCCTCAAATTGCCATTTGAGAATCATCACATAGTCAAAACCATACTTTCTGGAGCTAACCCATTCTTCTTTTTTATCTCAACAATTTCTAATCTTCTCTGATGTAGTCGAAAGAAATGGCTATAAATATTGCCCTTACTTCAAATGCAAGAGTAGCAAAAAAAAAAAGAAGAGAAAAGTTATAGAAATTCCCTCAGCCTTTATATAGTATATGCTATCCTTCTAGAGCATAGTGTTGGGTTATTCTATTTCTAAATTATTTGTGTTGTTCCCGTTACCTTTCAATCAAGGAAGAACTTTTTTAATTCAAGTAGGATCTTTTGATTGCCAAGAAATAATCCTTTAGGACAGTGTATAAACATGACTCAACTTTCTTTTTGTATTTACTCCATATATTTTCCTACAATCCAAAAGATTAAATTGCTTCAATAATGCTAATGTTTTTCTTCAATCATCATAGCTGCTCTTGTTATTGCACCTCCTACTTTTCCATTGACATGTGCACAACCCTTCTAGGATGTGTCAAAAATTGAGGTTTTTGAAAATGAAATTTTCAAAAAATGGAAAGAAAGAATTTTCTCCTTTTTTTCATGGGGATGCAAATGCATTGACCGACTCAAAACCATCACTGGATGCTGACAACCAAATCCAAGAGGCTTGGCTATACAATAACAAGGTTTTGCATCACACTATTTTTTAAACTATGTCAAATGAACTTTTTGATGTTTTTGTAGCTATAAAGAGGCAGAGACTATTTCGGAAGCAATTATTAAAAGCAACACTACTAAAGATGCTACAAAGTAGAAGTTTGTGTTGGAAAGTTTTACAAGTGGCAAGTGATTGAAGATAGAGAAAAAATAGTGCGAATAAATAAATTTCAAAAATTAGTTGAAGATCTTAAGGGTGAAGAGATCGAGTTACCAGAAAAGTTTGTTGTTGTGATGTTGATTGAGAAGCTGCCTGAGTCATGTAGTGACTACCAAAACAACCTCAAACACAAGCACAAAATCTCCAACTTAGAAGAGCTCATGACACATTCTGATCGAGGATGCCAACAAAAAGGAGTCAAAAGCTGCTAAAGTAAAAGAGATAGCGTTGAAGGCAAATTTGGTTCATATAACTTACTCTTCAAATAAAAAGTACTATAGTAAGTCGTTTGTTTATAATAATCCTAAAGCCAGTCCTAACATAAGAAAAAAAAAAAGGCTTTTGCTTTGTTTGTGTTAAACCTGGATACCATGTTGCTCAGTGTAGAAAAAGAGTGAGAAATGTGAAAATCCTCCAAAACCAAAGGATAATTTGATAGAAGGGGATGATACTATTGTTGTTATCATTTCTCAAGTGAACATGTTAGCTAGTGTTCAAGAATGGATTGTAGACTCTAGGGCTATTGGGCACATTTGTGCAAACCAAGAAGCTTTTTCCTCCTATAAATCAATAGGTGATGATAATAAAGTAGTCTACCTCGGAGTCTTAAGACTTGCGAAGGTTTTGGCTCTAGGAAAAATACTCTTGGAACCTACTTCTAGGAAACTCTAGCTACTAACAATCGTTTGCATGTTCCAAATATGAAAACCAATTTGGTGTCTAGGGCTTTACTTGGAAAAGTTGGGATAAAAGTGCCTTTTAAGTCTGACAAGATTGTCATGACTAAGAATATAAGAAATATTTTTACCATGACTAAAATATTCATATATTATGATTCAAGAAAATTTACTATTTCTTTTTAAATATTTCTCCATAGTTTTATGCATATATTACTATAAATTTTTGGAAGTATTTAATAATACCTTTTGAGAAATATTTATTAGGATTTTTGAAAACAAATTAGCATAACTTATGGTATAATCGGTAATATGTTCTGTTTAAAGGTCAAATACGCATAATTTATTGTGTATATGATTTTTAAAATATCTGGAAAACAAAAATGATTTTATGAGATTTTCTAAGGATATGTCTGTTGCATTTGTCATGTCTACAGGTTCTGCAGTTTTGCCCGACGGATAGAGATTTTTGATGCATGAAAAAAAATTTGTGTGGCCGAGAGATGGCCTATTATTTTATAAAAATCAAGTAAATTCCTAGTTCGGCCAAAGGGGCTTTGTATATATATATATATTTTTTGATCAACATGTCGAGAGGGTTGTACTGTGTGTGGTTAGTCCCCCGTAAGAGAGCCTCTTCCGACCGACATATTTGATAAGTATACTCTTGATCTGGATCCAGTTAATGGGGGGTGTAGTACCGTGGGAGGGTTAGGGCCAAGATGGTATTACGTTTGACTCCGTATCATGCTCTACGGTGGGGCAACTTCATGGGGCGGTCTAGTAGGTACCCCAGGGCTCGTTACCTGTTTTGTGTGTAATTGGTGTGTGCGGTGGTTTATGAAATCGAACGTTTATCCAGTATGTTTTGGGTTTCCGGCTGGTATTGACTATAGGATATTGGAACTTTTGTCTCGTGACACCGTTTAAGGTTCCGGACTCTGTCCATTGAGCCTATTATGGTTCATGTATGGCTTTGAGAGCTCGGGTGTCACGGCAGCACCGATGTGTCTTGATTCGCTCAAACTTTCCGGCTGCGCCGAACCCTTCAAAAAGTTTATAACTTGAATACAAGAGATTTTATGAAAGCATTCTTCCTGCATGGCAAACCATTTTATAAAGATTATTTACCCATATGGAATACTCATGAAAACATACGTGCATGTGAACTCACTGGGCGCCTTTCGCTCATGTCTTTCAAATATTTTCCCCTTTTTCTGATGAGTCGGTAACTAGATCTGGCTAGTTAAACCAATGTGGGCTCGCTGGATTCTTTAATCTTGGGGTCTTCTACCTCTAGCCATGAGATGTTGATCTATGAAGATCTTATGCCCTCACGGCCTTAAACCTATGTATAAGTTTTGAGAAGACCTTTATTACAAAATTATGTTTATATTTTACTTTCTTCTTCTGTTGTTTAGTTTAGAGGGATGTGTTCTAGTTCTTCACGCTTGTATTCTAGCTTTATGTTTTTGTAAGTCCAGTGCCAAGAGGCACGTAGGTACCTTACCCAGCCGCAGTTAACCTAGTGGAGGGGTACGGGGTATCACACTTTCAATACTGAATTCGACAAGATATTGGAAATTCAGGAACACAAATCCCTAAATATGACTTACAAAATTTAGGATTGTTATAGATTGAACTTATATTGAACATAAATGGTCGATCTTTGATGGATTTTCCACAAATGCTGATGCCATTTGTTGATATTGCTAAATTTTATAGAAATCGATTGATAAGAGAAAAGCTTGATTATGATTGTGCATCAGATAAGAGACTATTTGATGAGTTATGTTGTGGTTGTGCATCAGAGAGTTGAATTTGACATTGTTATGAATGTTTATAAAAGGAAAGTTGGAGATTTGTTTTTCGTATATGAAAGTGGAGGTACAAGAAAAACTTATTTGTGGAGAACGTTAATTGCAAGGATGATGCATTGAATTAATTGGTGGATGCAACATATCTAAATTTAATCACTTCTTACAAAGATAAATCTTACCTTAGAGAATGTGCAAATATGGCTAAAAATATGATGCTGATATCTTGAATTAAAAAATATTGATCATGCTTTCAAGAGTTGCCCGTAACTATACGAATGCTGATACTTTATGTCCAGCTTAAGGTGAAAATACTATGCATGTGATGAATCCTCCAAATTATTTGCATTCATTGGATTTTTCGAGTTTACCAAGTCATTGTTCAGAGTTGAAAGGAGCACCTATAATTCTTAGAAAAATTTAAATCGAGCTGATAGTTTATGCAATGGAAGTTGATTGACCATATATTGAAGATGGTAGATAAAGTAATGGAGGCTAAAATAATAACTAGCTGTAATATTTGGATATTATTCTCATTCCTCGCATCTTCTTGATGCCAGAATCGATACACAATCCTTTTTCAATTAAGAGAAGATAGTTTCCTATCAAGGTGATATTTGCAATACTATTAATAAAAAAGTCAAGGTTAAACATTGAAGAATGTCTGAATTAATCTTCTAGATCTTGTATTTTATCATGGTCAATTATATGTTTCATGTGTAACTTCTCCTTTAGAATTAAAATTTTAATAGTAAACAAGGATGGACAATTATGGGACCATATAAAAAACATTGTTTATCGAGCTTCTCTTGATTTGTAATGTTATAAATAAAATTATTTGTTTTATTCTACTTAGTTCTTTCTATTTTTATTCTATTTTTATGTGGTTTACAATTTGCAGATGATACATATGTACCATTAATGTTTGTAAATCTATATGGGTCAAAATGGAACATCAAGTCAGTTTGTTTCAGTTGATAGATTTAAGTACAAGTCATGGATTAATCAAAATTATATTTATATTATAAAATTTATATTATGTTATAAACATCTTGAAGCTGCATGTTAATTTTAAACTAATATATCTTCATTTTAACGATACTGCTATACAAGGTATTAAATGTAATTCTGAAATTATCGTTTTATTCAAATCACACTTACTTGAAAATTGGAGTTTATTGCATTTGTGGCAGAAGCATGGTACATATATATGAGAAATATAGGATCATACATCATCAATATCAGTTGTTTACTCAAAATACAAGATTAAAAAGGTTATTGATGATTGTATTAATATGCCTTTGGTATAAATTCAATTTGGTCAAATTTCAAGATATAGCACATTACGTGGACTGTAGTTCAACTTTGATACATAATTCTTTTTTTTTCTTTTTTCTTTTTTTTACTTTTCTTCATTGCCATTTTACTAAATCATAATATGTTATTAGTAGCAGTTATCCAATCTCATAGGGGATACTAAAACGTGAAATTCTACTCATTGATAGAAAGTAAGCAAAAATATATATTCTAATTTGTATGTATATACTTTCACAATCCATCTTTATATTAACTTATTTATTATAATCTATATATTCTAAAAATAGTATGACAGTTATTAGATTTACCCTATGAGAAAAAGTTTTCTATTAATTATGGAGAGAAGTTATTTGATGCAATATATGAAAGCACGATTCTATTAGCGTATGACATTACGGTGAAGATTTTTTCAAGGTGATATGTATGATAGTTTAATAATTCTTTTTTAATTTCCAATTAAAGTATCATACAGTGACTATTATGTTTAAAAAAGACCATCACTTTGCCCCTCCCCCCCCCCCTCCCCCCCCTCCCCAAAAAAAAAAGAACCAAGTTATATATAAATTCAGATTTGAATTTTGCAAGTATTGTCAAGACTTGGTAAGTTATATAAATATATATATATATATTTATATATGCAGTCAAATATTGTGTTTTAATTTAGTTATTATAAATATTATTGTTTATTTAGGCTCGAGAGAGATAATTTTGAAAAAAAAAAAAAAAAGCTTGCTCAATGGATGAGGAGTTCTCATTTCTCAACCTCACAATTGTTATTAATATCCAAGGCAAAACAAATTAGATAACTACATTGCAAGTAGGGTTTTTTGGTATATTAAAGTTAAATGTTTTTCGTAATAATAATTATTTGTTTACGTTTTTTAGGTGAAATATTTTGCATAATTGCTTTTTTCGTTTGTTGCATAATTGCTTATTTTAATAGCATTGATGTCAAAAAGTTTTAGTTTGAGTCTCGCAACAACTGTGGAAATGAAACAAAGTTTGTTTGTATAAAATGGTTTGTACTATTTGCAATGATAAAGTGCAAACGACGCCAAGGTAGTTGTAATGATTATTTAATCGAAGGTTTTTTAAAAATTATTTCTGTTTTTTATGTTATTCTAAAATTGACAAATATAGATTCTATGCATATTGGAAAGATTTCAATAGAGATGTGCACATCAAACTTAAAAGGACAAACATGTAGAGTTCGTCCTTTGTTGTCCGACTACTTATTTAAGAAATCTAACATTGAAGGCAGTAATACTACAATATATATATTAATAACATATTTTTAAATTATTATTTAACGCAATTTTATAACATTTTGAGTTTTTTATTTTATAATGTACAAGAAAATAAATATAAGTTATTAAGAGATGTGTAAATGCTTGCATTGGTTCATGTTTACATTCATAATATGTGCACTAGTAATAAAAAAGGATGCAACACTTACACTAGTATATCTTTTGTTCTAAAAGTGAATTGGTGCAAAGAATATCTATATTTTCGAAGACTTGCAAAACAAATGAATGTTATATGTGATTGATACTATTACTTATATTACATGTGCAAACATTTTCATATTCCGAGTGGCGGAACCAGGATAAAAAGGTAGGGGGCTAAAGAACAATAAAAATTTTGCTAGTTTTTTTTTTTTAAAAGTCACTTTAAGTCATCACCGAAGTTTTGGGATTGTATTTAAAAAAAATTTGGGGGGTTTGAAGGTAAAATACCTAAAAATCCTAAAGTTTTCAAAATTTCTTGGGGGGGCTCGAGCCCACCCGATCCGCCTACTGGTTCCGCCCCTGCATATTCCTATACATTTAGGTAATCATTTTTACTTATTGTATTTATTTTTTTAAAAAATTATATTTATTTTATTAATTTTTAAATATTAATTTTTATTTGTTTTATAAATTTATTTTTGTATTTTTATTTGTTTTATAATTTTTAAATATTAATTTTAATTTATTTGTTGATTATTGATCACGTGCTATTATTTTTAGTTTGGTCATATGCTTGATGTTGTGCTTACCTTTTATCAAAACTTCTTGCTCTCTATATATTCTGTAAGGCAAAGTTATATTGTTGCAGCACATCATGTAACTACGCTTGCACTCACAAACACTTTTGTGCATATCTTTTTATTTCTTTTTTTATATACATTAAAAAAAATTTAGCAACCAAAAGTACGCCACAACTATTTCTCATAAAAGTTTTAGGTGGAAATTAACATTCTCTTTGCACGTGATTTTAATTTTAAAGGCAAAATAAGAATTGAAAACGTTTCCCTCCAATCTATGAAGTGTTTATGAGTTAAATTCAGAAATTGAACTGTATTTGTAACTGTTTCTCACCATCTGAATTTGAAAAAAAAATAACCCGAATTAGAGGGAAACGCTCAGGAATCCCATTTTTCTCTTGAAATTAAAGTCTGTTGCAAAAAGAATGCTAATAGACGCTATAAACTACCTAGAGATATGGTGGTAGGGTACTTTTGGTGACTCAAAAATTTTTAGTTATATAAAAAATAAAATAAAAAAGATATGTACAAAGTGCACCAAATGTAAAATTTGTATGGATTTTTATAGGTATGTTTAACGCGTGCCCCTAGAGCACACGTTCATATGAATAAAACACCATATACATGAATAAAATATACCATATATGATAATGAAATCTTATAAAATCTAAAAACCTAATAGAAATTGTTGAACCATAAAGAAACTTATATCTTAAAATGAAAAATTAACCCATAAACATTTACCTTAGCTGCACACGTTAGACAAACTCATATTATATATATAGATATGTACGTATGTATATATATATGTATATATAGATATCCCATAAACGTTTACCTTAGCTGCACACGTTAGACGAACTCATATATTATATATATAGATATGTACGTATGTATATATATGTATATGTATATATAGATATATAATATACGTAAATATAATATATATATATATATATAGAGAGAGAGAGAGAGAGAGAGAGAGAGAGAGAGAGAGAGAAATTGGCTTATATAATATATAGGCTTAAGCTATTTTTACTTTTCTATTTATAGCCATACTTTAATTTTATCTTTTTATTTACTTTTTTCTAAATAAAAGTTTTATCTTTTTATAGGAATATGAACTGTTTGGGCGTTACAAGTGTAGTAATTTAAATGTTTCACGATGGAATTCAACGTATTTTATCACATAAATCCAAATAGAATAAAAATAACTAAATCTTTTAAGTTACGTGTAAAAAAGTGTAAAGAATGCAAAGAATGTTACTACGAAATCACTTATATTTTATAGGGGTTAGTTACATTTTTCCCCATGAGGTTTGTCCAAACTATAATTTCATCATTCTATTGTGTATAAATTACGAATACATCCTTATCGTTCATATTTTTATAACTTATTAATCTCTACTACTAATTTCAATGAAAAATTTATCAGAAAATAATGATTATGCCATTAAAAGTTTAAACTCGCCTTGTAATATCATTTTATAAGTTTACTTCTTGTATATTATTATATATTAGACAATAATACCACTGTTAAAGAATCTTTTTGCTTGTCTATGTACACAAAAAAATTTCAAATCAATAAATTAAAGACAAGAAAAATAGCGGCAAAGTATTTTATTTGATATTTGAAGTAGTTACAACAATCCGTGGAGAAGTTGCCAATTTGTAGGATAATCCTTCAATTTTTCTCTTCAACAAAATATTGATTTGAGAGCATAAAGTTTAATCTCTGATCGAACGAACTTTGATTTATGAACTCGAGGGCTTTAAAGCTTATTCTCGAATGGAACAAACTTTGATTTTGAACTCGATGGCTTGGAAGCTTGTTATCAAATCAGATGAACTTTGAGTCTGAAGTTGATAGCTTCAAAGCTTCATGTTGAGTAAGAGGAATTTTGATTGTGAACTCGATGACTTGAAATCTGGATGTCAAGTAATTAGATGAACTTGGATTTTGAACTCAGCAGCTTGAAAGCTTGATTTCGAGTAATTGGATGAACTTGAATTTTAAACTCAGCGGCTTGGAAACATGATTGTTGAGTCGAATGGATTTCGTGAATCGAGGGCTTGAGAGCTTTATCTCGAATCGAATGAATTGTAACAATGAACGAAGGATTAGGAGCTTGATATCGGACTATGGAGCCTTTAAAGTTTTCTTTACTTCTTCAAATGAAGAATGTGAAGTACACTTGATTATTCAGAGAAAACTTTTGTTGGAGAGCCTTTGGGAAGCTTTCACATGGCTGAAGCTTGAATCATTTCTGAGTCCTTCTTTTGAATGCTCCTAGTAAATCTTCTTTGAATGATCTCTCAACTTTAGGGAAGACTTTTATTTATAGGCAGTTAGGTTACTTAGTGATCAAGCAACCCATCACTAGTTTGGGTTAGCCCAATTTTTTATTTGGGACGACCCAATGGGTTTAACCCCTTATTTAATAGACTTAAATTAAAATGACTTTATGCTCAATTTAATTGGGACCCAATTACATAAGTCTCATTCTATTGGGCTTTATATAAAATGATCTTGGATATTTTTAAAAAATCCAACCCAAATTACATGGCCCAAAAACCTCTTTCATCAATTTAATTTAAATAATCAAGACAACATTATTTATTTTATTTAGTCTTTAATTAAATAAATTAATTGAAAATTTTCATTATCTACCGTCAAATTTCCGTAATGAAGGATATTATTGTCCTAATATATAATAATAAAAAAAAAGTAAACTTGCAAAAATGACATTTTAGATATATTTTAAACTTTGTACCACATAATTATTATTTTCTAATAAAGTTTTTTCATTGAAATTAGTAGTAGAGACTAAAAAGGTCATGAAAATGTAAACTGTGAAGATGTATTTGTAATTTATATAAAATAGAAAGATGAAATGTAGTTTGAATAAACCTTAAGGGAAAAAATGTAATTAATCTTGCAATATTAAAAATATTTTATCTAAAATAAGATAAAGTAAAAATTTTTAACTATAAACAACTAAAATAAAAATTTATAACTACAAATAGAAGAGTAAAAATAGTTTTACTCTCTCTCTCTCTCTCTATATATATATATATATACACATATTTAGGTATACATAATAAGTTAAAGAAAAAAGAATTTCGTCAAAAAAAAGTAAAAAGAAAAAGAAAAGGGGTAATATCGTAAGTACGAAAAGGAGGAGAAAAAGAGGGTTCCCATATTTTGACTTAAATACCCATCTTTCTTGTGGTAGTCCCCGTCTGTAATTCCCATCTCAACCCTCCCAACACCCTCTTCTGCCCCTCTATTTTTGCTGCAGCCATCTCTTCAGTCCATAGTCCCTCCCTTGCCCTTACTCTCTTTTCCGATTTTCCCCTCCTTCCCGCAACCAACTTACCCGCCATTTTCAAATTCTCCTTTGTTCTTTGTCTGCTCTTCCTCCTCTCCTTGCTACCTTCGGTCCCAATTGACAGCCCTAGATCAAACCCTAATTGGGTTCTCGTGATTCCTTTGGATATTGATAAGAGTACAGGGAGTCAAGAATTGGAAAGTTAAAAAATTGAAAATTTTTTTTCCTACCTGGTTTTCTTGTTTAGAATTGTGGTGGATTGTCTGGGCTTCGAACTCGGGTGGCAGTGGTTAAAGATTGGATTTTTATGTGGAACACAGGGGTTCCGTGTGGCTCATCAGGTTTGGTTCTGGTTATTTATTTGTAATTAAATTTGTATTTTTTTTTTGTTTAGTAATTCATTTTTGGATTTTCAATTTATTCATTAACTGGTTTTTCTTTCCTGTACCGGCTGGAAAGTTTTATCTCAAAATTTAATTGCTTGGCTTGTAAATAAGATGTAACTTTGCTTTACATGCATACACTGATACATAGAGTTGTATAGTATTTGAATCAGCAATTGAGTTATGGCTGCCTTTCTTATTTAATATTTTTGTTTCTTTAATTTTTTTTTGTGCTAGTTTTCTATCTGCATTGTGTAATTCCTCTGTTCGGGAAGTCCAATTTCTTAGTTCTCTTTTGCAATTGTGTTTTGGAAGTCATCACAGATGTACCCTATAATTGCTAATTAATGATATTAGAACTTGTTATCAAAGATCAAAGAGGAGAAGAATGTTTATGTAATTGTGGACAATGTACATGTTCATTATTACTATTTGATATGTTAATGCTAATCTGTTTGCGATTGTAAAATTCTGATATAGGTGAGTAATTGTTTGCGTTATAAGGCTATCGAATTTCCTGAGGGAAGGATGTCAAACCATGATTTGATGCTGGGAAAAAACCATAGTTTGGGTCTTGGACAGAACCAGCAATTAGTACTAGGGCCTAACCAAAATGTGGGCATGGCTCAAAACCATGGCTTGGATCTGGGAGAGAATCATGAACATGATCTAGATTTGGGACATGCTCATGACCAAATTCTCTTAGAGCAGAACCAAGACGACGATGAGGATGGTGGACAAGAATACGAGCATGATAATGGGTTGGCATCAGAGCAAAAGCCCGAACATGAAGGGCAAGAATTACCTTTACCTGCTGACGATAATGACTTGGATGTGTCTGAGAATGATCATTTAACTGATTCTGGAAACCAAGAACTTGATGAGAATATGGAATTAGCCATGGTTCAGAGTCAGGAAATGGGTATGGAATCTGTTGATGATATGGGTGTTGAGCAAGGCCAGCTTGTACTTGCTTCCAGTCCTGTGATTCAGGCACGTACTCTTGCTGTAACTGGGGATTATGAGCTGCACGTAGGACAAGAGTTTCCTGATGTTAAAAGCTGTCGTAGGGCTCTGAGAGATACAGCTATTGCACTTCATTTTGAAATGCAAACAATAAAGTCTGACAAAACTCGTTTTACTGCTAAATGTGCTGCCGAGGGATGCCCTTGGCGTATTCATGCTGCGAAGCTTCCTGGTGTTCCTACTTTCACCATCAGGACCATCCATGACAATCATACTTGTGGAGGAATTGCTCATCTTGGCCATCAGCAAGCCTCAGTTCAATGGGTTGCCAATTCTGTAGAACAGCGTCTTCGGGAAAACCCTAACTACAAACCCAAGGAAATATTGGAGGAAATTCACCGAGTTCATGGCATCACTTTATCATACAAGCAAGCTTGGCGCGGAAAAGAACGTATCATGGCTGCCATGCGTGGTTCTTTTGAAGAAGGTTATCGTCTTCTTCCTCAGTACTGTGAACAAGTTAAACGGACAAACCCAGGAAGTATTGCCACTGTTTATGGGAGTGCAACAGATAATTGCTTTCAACGTCTATTTATTTCATTTCAGGCATCAATCTATGGTTTTTTAAATGCTTGTCGACCCCTCCTTGGGCTTGACAGAACTTTCTTAAAAAGCAAGTATTTGGGTACTTTACTTCTGGCTACTGGATTTGATGGTGATGGGGGTCTTTTTCCTTTGGCATTTGGTGTTGTCGATGAGGAGAATGACGATAACTGGATGTGGTTCCTTTCTGAACTTCACAACTTGCTTGAGGTCAACACAGAGAACATGCCAAGGCTAACTATCTTATCAGATAGGCAGAAGAGCATTGTCGATGGTGTGGAAGCAAACTTCCCAACTGCTTTCCATGGATTTTGCATGCGTCACTTGAGTGAGAGCTTTCGTAAGGAGTTCAACAACACAATGCTTGTCAATCTATTATGGGAAGCTGCTCATGCTCTTACATTGACTGAATTTGATGCTAAAATACTTGAGATTGAAGAGATCTCACAAGATGCAGCATATTGGATTCGACGAGTTCCTCCTCGTTTATGGGCTACAGCTTATTTTGAAGGCTCAAGATTTGGTCATTTGACTGCTAACATAGTGGAACAACTCAATACTTGGATACTGGAAGCATCTGGGCTTCCAATAATTCAGATGATGGAATGCATTAGAAGGCAACTTATGACTTGGTTCAATGAACGGCGAGAAACTAGTATGCAGTGGACCTCAATTCTTGTGCCAACAGCTGAGCGGCGTGTAGCAGAGGCTCTTGAGCGTGCACGCACTTATCAGGTTCTTCGTGCTAATGAAGCTGAATTTGAGGTAATATCTCATGAGGGGACAAATATTGTTGATATTCGAAACCGCTTCTGCCTTTGTCGTGGCTGGCAGCTGTACGGTTTGCCTTGTGCACATGCAGTGGCAGCACTCCTTTCTTGCAGGCAGAATGTACACCGGTTTACTGAGAGTTGTTTTACTGTTGCCACATATCGGAAGACTTATTCACAGACTATACATCCAATACCAGATAAAACCTTATGGAAGGAATTATCTGAAGGGGATCCAAATGCCAGCAAAGCAGCAGAAATTGTCATCAATCCACCTAAATCTCTTCGACCACCTGGCCGGCCTAGGAAGAAAAGAGTCCGAGCAGAAGACCGTGGTCGTGTGAAGCGAGTTGTGCATTGTAGCCGGTGTAATCAGACGGGACATTTCAGGACAACCTGTGCAGCACCTATTTGAGTCTTCATTATGACAAACTGCCTTACACAGCTTAGGTAAATGTTTCATGTGCAGAATGGAGTCAATTTATCATCCACGGAATTCTAGTAGTTAGCTTTACTAGTTTATTGTATAATTCTTGTAATTGTCACGAGGAAATTAAGCTCTTTTATCTTAAAAGAATCTTATTTAGAGCAATATAATAATGTATTGTAATGGAGGATAAAAAGCATGGTTTAGTTACTAAAGCCTGATAATTAATCTTAAATGTTTATTCCTTCTTCTGTTACTGCTCTGTTTCAATCCATCCAGTTCCTTCTTTTGTTACCGTTGGAATAGCTTCTTACTTGTAGTTCGAGAAATTCAAGCTTTAATCCTAAAATCCCTTTATCAAAGAGACAGAGGGGAGGGACGGGGAGGAGGAGGGGAATAGAGAGATCTGAATATTGAAGTCATCAATCAGTACATTTCCTTTCTTGTAGAAGATTTGTGCCAATTGTGCCAAATGTGGTTTTTTTTAATTTATTAATCCTCTTTTAAAAATTAGATACTAAATTAGGAAATTTTTTTAATCCGTCAAGTGGTCATGTGCGTTATCACTTTTGATAACGAGAATCGTTATGCGTTTTAAATAATCAGTGCCTTAACTCGCATTTAAAATATTGTTTAGTGACGTAGTGAGATTTGTGTGATGTGGCGGAGAGTTGGTAATAACGCACAGTGATTGTGCGTTATAAAAAATAATAACGTACTACTGTTACTCGATTGGAACGATTCCGTGACTGACATTCAGTTAGACATGAGATTCGTTGACAAAGTGCAAGCAATAAGTACGGTTCGGAAATGGTCGATCAGTGTGGGCCGTGGATATGGAATTGTAAAAAGTAAAAGTGATTAATGGACCCCAAAATGTTACCATCACAGTTATTCTAATTACTGTTCAAGATACATTCGCATCATAAAGAAAGCAAAGTACGAGCGCTGGGAAATAACAAATTCGTCAAAGAATACACGTCTTATACAAATTCAACAAAACAAACACCGAAACATGTCATCAAAATTTATTTCAATGTCAATATCGCACCTAGTTGCCAATGATCCAGAGATAACTGTGTCAAACGTCATCGAAGAAGTGCATGTATTATTTCAAACGGGTTGTACATACAAGCGGGCATGGTATGCTCGAAAATTTGCGATAGAACGGGTTTTGGCAGCTGAACACAACTTTTAATATTTTACCAAAATATTTACAAGCAGTTCAGGATTCAAATCCGGGGACTGTCTACAAGTTCTTGCATCACAGAACGAGCAGTCCCCCTAACTATGTTTTCAAATTTGTTTTCTGGTGTTTCTCGCCTAGTATAGACGGATTTCAATATTGTCGGTCGTTAATTTCTATGGATGGAATACACTTATGAGAATTGTATAAGGGCGTATTGTTAATTGCAAACACGTGGGATGCCAATAATCATTTGTTCCTAGTTGCTTTTGCAATTGTTGATAAGGAATCGTTCGAAAGTTGGAATTGGTTCCTCAAGCATCTACGAGAGTATGTTGTCAAAGATCGACACGTATGTCTTATTTCCAATCGCCACAAAGGGATTTTATTTGCTATTCAAAATCAACCTTTGTGGCAACTTTCATTTGCAGTTTACCGGTTTTATTTACGCCACATTCAAGCAAATTTCAACAAGACCTTCAAGAACACAGAATTAAAAAGCTTGATGCGGCAGGCCGGAACAGAATCGAAGGTGTGGAAATTTGACCGTGTTATGAAAGAGATTCAAGACAATAATGTGGATGCTTTCATTTACTTGGTGAAGATCGATCCAGAGAAATGGACACTGTTGTATGATGGCGGGCACAGACACGGAATCATGACAACTAATATTTCTGAAGCACTTAACAGTGTGTTGAAGAAAGCTAGGGTCCTACCTTTAAAAACCCCGGTTGAACTAATATTCAACAAACTAGTTAGGTACTTTCACCAACACCGTGAGGAGGCCCAATATTTTGTGTATCCATTTCCAACCCGAATATTTGACAAGTTCTTGGGATTGAAATGAAATCAAGAGAACACAAAATTACAACTTACAATCCGCGAGAAGGAATATAAATGGTCAGATCTTCGATCCGTGTTTCTGTAACCGGCAATAACGTCTATACATTGCGAATGAATAACATCATGTAGTTGCGGAAAATGGCAAACATATACATTACCTTGTTCTCATGCTCTTGCAATTTGTAGAGAAAATGGTACGAGAGCAAATACTTATGTGCCGGAGATATATTTGCGACAAACGTACAGATGAACATACTAGGCGAATTTTCATCTGGTCTTGAGTGAGAACTTTTGGAGGGATTTTCCTTATAATTTAACATTTTATCCTCCAAACAAGAACAAGGAATAGGGTAGGAAACAGGGCACGCGATTTCAGGGGAAAATGGATTATAGTAATCCGAATTCTCCCCCAAGATGTGGCAAATGTCGCATGCCGGGACATAATAAAAAAATTTATAATAACCCTGATTCAAGCAATGTATAAGTTTGTTTTCTTGAAAGTGTTGTAATAAAACAGGTTTATATTAATGAAAATTTTCTTTCAATTTCTTCTAATTACTACTTCATTGCTCTAAATTTTGACAGTAAAATTTACAATATCTTTATTATTACTACTTCATTATTTTTTCATAAAAGAGTTACAAATTAAACATATTTTTTTTAAAAACAGTTATAAATATTATCATAAAAAATACATCAAAATAAGTTAAATAATATAATACAGTATTTTAAATAAATTATATAACATAAGTTTTGAAAAAAATATAAAGAAAATTGGAGTTCTTAAAAAATTTTTAAAAAAAAAGCCTTAAAAAAAATACGTGGTTGATAACGCACAATCTTTGTGCGTTATTACTGGATTTATAACGCACAGTAGTTGTGCGTTATTTGCCAGATCGGCAGATTAGAGGAAAAGTGGGATTTACTGATAACGTACAGTGGTTGTGCGTTATCATTTGTAATAACGCACAACCACAAATGATAACACACAACTACTGTGCGTTATGGCCAAAATTCGGATAAAATAAAAAGGCGGACTACTTTAGTAGTCTTTTTTTAAAATTGGTGTAATAAAAGAAAAAAAACTGCCAAATGTTCGTATGGTCTTAATACAGAAATATATATTTGGATTGCTTTATATTTGGGGGGAAAAAGCGTGTTTGATTTTTTTTTTAATTTCATTAAAGAGAATTATTTGTAAAAGAAGATGTGGAGACTAAAAAAGAACTGAAAATTTTTTATAACTAACATAAAAATGTATATATTTCTATTATCAATAATATTTATAAAATTTTATTTCATTTTTCAATGAGAAATTAGCTATAAATAATTATGGATTATTTTAATTTTTCTATTTTTAATCTTAAACTTTTATTTTATCTTTTTTTAACTATAAACTATTTTTGCTATTCTTTTTTTTTTTTTCACAAAAGAGCAGAGCTCTTAACTTTATTGATAAGAAATGATAAAGGGGCCGAAGTCTTGGCCAGAAAAGGCATTACAGTAGAAAATCGGAATACCCTCTAGACTATTTAGCCCTAACTTTAACTGAGTGTCTAGTCAAAATTGTACGATCAACTTGCATTTATTTTTTCTTATTTTTTCGAGATCTCACAAGAATGAAATCATCCTGCAAAGTCACTGAGTTCTACGTAAAGGCGTGAGATAGGAATTTCTATTTATTGAGGGTCTTTATCTAAGATTGTTTTCAAAGATTGCGAGATAAGGGGGTAGCAACTAAATGAGCAACATTTGAAACACTCTGTAGTGCGAGTTTAGCCGATAAAGTTTGACTAAATTCTTTGAAGCTGTGAAGCAAAGCGAGCCAACCATGAGGAGGCTTGTCAACACTAAAAGATTTAGAGACTGAAGTTATCAGGTGCTGGTTTGCGAAAGGTGTGGGCTTGTCTGTAATATTATGAATGAGCTCTATATCTACCATGTTGTTCTTATCCAAAGCTTATGAATTGAAGCATTTTAATCACAACCACTATCTAAAGCTTCAAGATTAATATGTTGATTTGCATAATTTACGAAAACACTACTATTATCCTTTAAATTGGATGATGGTGTATCCGATTCTGGTGTTACTCTTTCAGAATCATGGTCTCCCACGGCCTGAGACACAGGTGGTGCATGGCTGTCGTCAGCTCGTGCCGTAAGATGGTGGGTTAAGTCCCACAACGAGCGCAACCCTCGTGTTTAGTTGCCATTGTTGAGTTTGGAACCCTGAACAGACTGCTGCTGATAAACCGGAAGAAGATGAGGATGACGTCAAGTCATTATGCCCCTTATGCCCTGGGCGACACACATGTTATGTCCCTAGAAGTTACACAATATGAATGAACACATTGTTCAATATTTGCTTCAGTCCTTTGAGAGGTAGTGTAAAATCCCACAACAGCGACAAGAACAGCCCCTTGATGTCCCAAACCCTCCTGTGCATTGGCTACACTTAGAGAAGGAGTTGCAGTCTGCTGGTGTCCGATTTGGCGTTGCTATTTAGAGCCTGCTTGATACTGCAGTAGATCGACATAGTTGGATTTACTTGATGAGGTAATGTGTGGTGAAAAAGGAGGTTGAGACACAGCCACCAGAGATACTGCAGGAGTAAAAATCACAACTTGCCTAGGTCCCAACAGTGGTTGCTACTGTAATGATTTTCTATGTTGTACAAGTGTCGCTGGTGGGCTATTTGAAGAGGGTGGAGTCATCAAAACAAGATGCGAATATTGCTGCAACTGTTCCGATTGCAGCGTCTCCGCTGTAGATCCAAAGTAAAGTTCACCCCAGAATTCTCTGGAACCATTGTCGTTGGTTCTGCTGTTATTCAGGCCTTGTCTTTCACCACCCAAGTTGCTCTTTTTTCCCTTCTTGCCGAATTAGAGATGCTAGTATGAATCGCAGCACTTGAGGATGTGAAATCAATGGCGGGCTGCTGTAAATTAGAAAACTCCTCATCGTGTTGCAGTTGCTGCTTGGATGTCAACTGTTGATGCTGCAGCTCTAGGGCTGGAAGAGAAGTTGTTGGGGAAGAGTTTAGTTGCCATTGAACCCTCTTGCCCATCTGAACAGTTCGTGATTCAGAAATCTGCCACTGCGAGAGAGACTGTTGCTGTGCATTTTGCTGTTGCTGCTGTAGCAGTTCAAGAAACGTGGTCACTGAGGGAGACATGTCCTTTGGTTGGAAGGACATTTTTATGGATTTTACAACTGGCTGGGAGGACATTTTTTTTTACAATTTTCAGCTTTGTACCCAACCGCTGGCAATATGAACAAGAAGATGGTAAATTCTCATAGTAAACGGTTCGCCAGAAACCTTTATTAGAACCTGTTCCAATCCAAATGCGATGAGGGAGAGCTTTCATTAAATCAACTCAATATATACTCTGGAAATACTAGGTTGTTTTAATGTGGTAGTAGGCTCATCGAGCTTCAATGGTCTCTTGTGGCAGCGACAATAGATTTTAATAAGGTGGTTTTGTGGAGAGATGGATCGAGATCTCTTCGAAACCAACCAAAGTGGGAACAATGAAAGACTCAACCAATACATGAAAATCAGGACTCCATTTGAGCACCCTCATTTGGAAACCATTGAAACTCTAGGAGCATTTCATCCAAATTCGAAAGTAATCCTCTTCAAGATCAAAACGGAGCAAAACATGGCGACGATCTAGCCAACCAGTGGTGAATGAGCCCTTCAAGCCAATAGTTTGAAAATCTTTACACAAAATGTATATTATCGTTTTACTGTGAGAAAATTTTCCAATCAAAGCTAAATGGAACTAAGCAGCCAAGGCTGAAAGTTCTTGTTCCTCAAAGAAAGACCATTGGTTCTCCTTTATAATTTTGCACCAAGTTGACGAGAGGGGAAGGGGCGGCAGCTGGTTGAAAAAGGCCTGCAAATGTTTTCTTCGACCAACAAGAGTGGTCGCATCCTGTAGAAAGATGCTGCACATCACCAACCATGGGGTCCAAAGGGGTTTTTTTCTTTTCTTAGCCATGTTTTCTAAAAAGGCTACTAAAGTGGCCAAAATATATTTTTTTATTCGGTATGTGGCCATAACGCACAAACATTGTGCGTCATCAATAATGATAATGCACAACTGCAGTGCGTTATCACTTAATTGCAGATTTCTAGCATAATCCGTCGATGTGGCAGATAACGCACAAAAACCATGCATTAGAAACCCGGTGATAACGCACAAAGGTTGTGTGTTATTAGCCAAATCAGTTTTTGTTTTTAAGAACTCAAAATTTCTTTATATTTTTTTTCAGAACATATAGTTATATATTTTTTCTAAAAAGACTGTATTATTTTATTTAACATATTTTGGTGTATTTTTCAGATAATATTTACAACCGTTTTTTAAAGAAAATATGTTTAACTTATAACCATTTTATTAAAAAAATATATAAAGAAGTAATTTAAAGTATTTTAAATTTTACTGTCAAAATTTAGAGCAATGAAGAAGTAGTTAGAAGAAATTCAAAGAAAAATTTCATTAATAGAAACCCTAAAATATTACAACACTTTCAAGAAAACAAACTTATACATTGATTGAACCGGGGTTATTACAATTTTTTTTATTATGTCCCGGCATGCGACATCTGCTATTCCATAATTCATTTCCCCCCAAAATCACATGCTCTTTTCATACCCCATTCGTTGTTCATGTTTGAAGGATGAAATTTTAAATTATAAGGAATATCCCTCCAAATGTTCTCATGCCCGATCGGATAAAAATTCGATTGGTATATTCTTTTGTACGTTTTTCGCGAATATATATCTGGTACATAAGTGTCTGCTCTTGTACCATTTTCTCTACAAACTACAAGGGCATGAGAACAAGGCAGTATATGCTTGCCATTTACCGCAACTACATGATTTATTATTCATTCGTAATCTATACACGTTATTGTTGGTACCATCAACGCGGATTGGAGATCTGACCATGTATATTCCTTCTTGCAGATTGTAAGTTGTAACTTTGTGGTCTCTTGATTTTAGTTCAATCTGCAAGAACTTGTCAAAAACTCTGGTCGGAAATGGATGCACATAATTTTGGGCCTCTTCACCATGTTGGTTGAAGTACCTTACAAGTTTGTTGAATATTAATTCAACCAGGGCATTTAAAGGTAAGACCCTAGCTTTCTTCAACACACGGTTAAGTGCTTTCAAAATATTAGTTGTCATGATTCTGTGTCTGTGTCCACCATCATGCAACAATATCCATTTGTCTAGCTCTATCTTCACCAAATAAATGTAAGCATTCACATTTCTGTCTTGGATCTCACGCATAACACGGTCAAATTTCCACTGCTTAGATTTCGTTCCAGCCTGTCATATTAAGCTTTTTAATTTGGTGTTCTTGAAGGTCTTGTTGAAATTTGCTCGAATGTAGCGTAAAAAAAACCTGTGAACTGCAAATGAAGGTTGCCACAAAGATTAATTTTGAATAGCAGATAAAATCTTTTTGTGGCGATCGAAAATAAGACATACGTGGCGATCTTTGACAAGATGTTCTCGTAGATACTTGAGGAACTAATTCCAACTTTCCGACGACTCCTTATCAACAATTGCAAATGCAAGTGGGAACAAATGATTATTGGCATCCCACGTACTTGCAATTAACAGTACGCTCTTATATGGTCCTCTTAGGTGTGTGCCATCCACAGAAATCATCAGCCGACAATATTGAAATCCATCTACACAAGACAAGAAACACAAGAAAAGAAATTTGAAAACATAGCTAGGGGGAGTACTCGTTCTGTGATGCAAAAACTCGTTTTGTGAATGTTGCATAGCTTGTAAATATTTTTGTAGAATATTAAAAGTTGTCTCCCAGCTGCCAAATATCCTCTCTATTGCAAATTTTCGAGCATACTATGCTCTCTTGTGTATACAACCCATTTGAAATAATACTTGCACTTCTTCGATGACGTTTGAGACAGGTATCTCCGGAACGTTGGCAACAAGGTGCGATATTAACATTGAAATAAATTTTGCAGACATATTTTGGAGCTTGTTTTGTTGAACCTGTACAAGACATGTGTGTTCCTTAACAAAACTGGTTATTTCCCAACGACCGTGCGCTACTTTCTTTTTTATGTAGATGTACCATGAACAGTAATTAGAGTCACTGTGATGGTAACATTTTGCAATCCATTGATCACTTTTTACTTTACACAACTCTATATTCTCGGCCCATCCGGATCGACCACTTCTGAACTGCACTTATAGCTTGCACTTTGTCAACGAATCTCATGCCTAACTGAATGTCAGTCATCGAAGGGTTCGAATCGAGCAATCTTAGGGTACCAGATTCGATAAGGTTATCTATCGGAGAACCTGAGCCCATATCTAGGAATGCTCCAGATTATGTGTAATCATACCTAGTACTGCTGAACCATTGGCTACTATCCCATTGAGTCACTGTGTTTTGAGTGGCAGGGTTTATGGGAGTTTGTAACTCTTTTTTCCTCAGCCTCATTGTTATCGTCTGATTCAGATTCACTAGATACTATATATTCTTTGTCCGAATGGTCATTTTTATCCTCGACGTCAGCAACGGTTAGGTACAACATAGATAGTTCATCAGAAACCATCTGTGTTATTACTGCAACATGTTCCGTCATGTTTATAATATTTGTGTCATTCGTAATTGAAACAGTTTGTTGTTAGATCGGAATGAATTGAACGAGTACCTAAATCCCTTCATTCACAAAGTTGGGTGCAATGGTCCAAAGATAACGCATGTCGTTATCATTGTTCATGCTGTATAAAGTAAAGTAAAACATATGATACTCTTCGTAGAATGAAGGCACCCTCATTGTCATTCGACACTCCAAAGATTGGGATCCATATCTCGATATTTCAATATTTTTCTTACAAGTTCGGCATGTGATACCATTCAGTTCAATGTCCAAGTTTTCTGCACAAGTCCACTGAAATAAGGACCATACGAATCTCTTGCAATCTCTGAATTCCAAAATAATACAACTCTAATTGGGTGAGTTGCATCCACGTTTAATTATTTGTAGTGGATGTAGATGTGAAATTGTGAAGTTAAGGAATGCTTGAAATATAATAGGAAGGAAAGTTGAAGGTTTGAAATTGTGATGGCTGAAGTTGGGTTTAGGATTTACGTATATATAGGGTTTTAGGGTATTTAGAAACGGGTAATATTATGACCCATCCATTCCTCACATGTGTGTTTATCAATAATTCAACATAACCCACATGGGCTTGTCGGGAGGAGGACAAAACTTTTGAATTATTAATTTTGAGTTGTCACTTTCACCCACATGGACATGTCAGGAAGATGACAAATGAAATTGACAAGATCTTTCTGAGTTGTCACATTCACCCACATGGGCTTGTCGGGAATGGGACAAAAATAAAAGATTTATTAATTTCGTGCTGTCAAATTCACCCACATGGGCATGTCGGGAAGTATATAAAAGTTTTGAAATAAATAAATTGACATGACAACACAAGAAAATGATGCGTGCTCTTTATTTATTACTGACATTGCTCTGTGATGACATGACAAGACGGAAATAAATATGCCAAACCGTTGTGAAAATAAAACATAATATAAAGAAGGGTCAAACTTGATAATATGAATAAATTTCAAGTTACAAGTTAACGAAATAAAACCATAAAGCTAAAAACCCGAAACCCTAATTACGAAAAATGAAAACCCTAAATTTAAATAAATGAAACCCTAATTACAGAAAATGAAAACCATAAAGTTAAAGAAATGAAACCCTAATTAAGGAAAATGAAAATCCTAATGTTAAAGAAATGAAACCGTAATTATGGAAAATGAAAACCCTACAGCTATAGAAATGAAACCAAGAAGGGTTAAAGAAATGAAACCCTAACTATGGAAAATGAAAACCCTAATGTTAAAGAAATGAAACCCTAATTATGAAAAATGAGAAACCTAATGTTAAAGAAATGAAACTCTAATTAATGAAAATGAAAACCCTAATGTTAAAAAAATGAAAACCAAAAAGGGTTAAAGAAATGAAACCTTAATTACGGAAAATGAAAACCCTAAAATTAAAGAAATGAAATCCTAATTAAGGAAAATGAAAATCCTAATGTTAAAGAAATGAAACCCTAATTACAGAAAATGAAAACCCTAAAGTTATAAAAATGAAAACCAAGAAGGGTTAAAGAAATGAAACCCTAATTATAGAAAATGAAAACCCTAATGTTAAAGAAATGAAACCCTAATTATGGAAAATGAAAACTCTAATGTTAAAGAAATGAAACCCCAATTATGGAAAATGTGAATCCTAATGTTAAAAAAATAAAACCATAATTATGAAAAATAAAAACCCTAAAGTTATAGAAATGAAAACCCTAATGTTAAAGAAATGAAACCCTAAAGTTAAAGCTAAATAAATAAAATCCAAAATACATAAAATGAAAACACTAAAGTTAAATAAATAAAATCCTAAATACATAAAATGAAAACACTAAATGAAGAAATATTTCATTACATAAAATGAATGTACAACTTAAAGAAAATAAACCCAAAATACATAAAATTACAAAATTTGAAGTTAAATATAATTTACGAAACCCTTAAAAATTAAAAAAAAAACCCTAAACTCAAAAACACTAGGGCCAATCAGATGAAGTGAACTTGGTAGTCTTCTTCCCAACCGATGACCCAATCCAAGCTGCTGTACCGGTGTCACGACATCCATCTGCTCATCATCATGCTTATCTGAATCAGATGAAAATGCATATGATATAGGCATATGCGGTGTAGATGAACTCACTGTGTCCGGAGGAGGAGGTGCCTGAAATGAAGAGCTCACTGTGCACAGAGAAAGAGGTGCCTGAAATGAAGAAAACTCTAAACCCGGAGGGGGAGACGCGTATGATGTGCCCAATCCACCTGGATGGGACTGGGTAGGTTGCATCAAACCCAAACTAAAAGATGGCATATCTAGATATGGGTTGTCAAACAAGTCACCATGACCAGAAGGGGTTGCATGTCCATGTCCTCCAGATCTCTTACCTCTCTCTCCTCCACGTTCGGGGTCTGTATGTCCTCGTCTACTTGGATGAGGAGGGGCAGGAGTGCGGCCTCCATGTGCCCCGTCACAGGCAATCTACGAGTGCTCCTCTTAACTCCATGAGCACCATGGTCCGATACGAGCTCCCGGGAACGGCGACGTGATGGTTGCACTGGAAATGTCTGCTGAATATCATGCTGAGATGGAGTGTAATCCAATGTACCACCAATAGAAACTATGCACCTGCGGACGATAGTCTGAACTTTCTTTGCAAAACTAGCTATCTGTGTCGGAGATGATGGTGGTCCTTGTATCACCCCTGTAGCCATGTCATCTACCTCCTGCAGCATGGAAGTCTAAAAAGAAGAATAGTTAGGTGTAAATTATAAGTAAATATAACTTAAAAACCCTAAACAAATAAAAAGGGACATGTACCGTCATCCGTCTGTCGACCCCAGCAGGCTGGTATCCAACCGTACGAGTATCACGATTTGCTGGATTATTGATGTAGACTCGCGTGATATCTCGATACCATCTAATGTAGTCGTCTTTGGAGGATGATAAATCCTCAACTGCCAATACAGGGTCATCCCTAATATACTATCTTCACTAATACCAGACCTCTACATAGCTAGCATGCTGCGTCCCCCAATATGTGTGATCATTTCATCTAAGTTGTATTCAATACAGATAAAGTCGAGTGTCATATGTAGCCGGTATAGGCTGATTACATGCAAACTGATGCATCACACGCCTGGGATGGTGATATTCCACTATCTCGTAGCATATGGGTGGGATCTCTGCCCACCACAGCTAAAATGGAACTAGACTACGGTTATGATGAGGTAGCCATACAAACTGTTCAGGAAATTAAAATATTTAAAAAATTTAATAAGTACGTGATACAAAAGATTTTAAAGCCAAACCTGATCGAATGACATAAAATCTAAATGGTCTCCGTACGTAAGAAATAAGTGAGTGGGCAGCTGGCTGCAGTTAAACGATTTGCACCACATCACACCAAGTGGAGCAAGATGGTATTGCTAAACATGTCGGAGTAGCTGAGGTTGCAATACAGGAATACGCGACCAAGCCCGAATCTGAAGTAGGACTAGGGCTTTCCCTATATGTTGTGCACCCCCTAAAGCTGCCATGCACAGATGTCTATATAAAAAACCCAGTACACAACTACCCCAACTGTAAGGGTTTATGGCCTCAAATCCTCTAACAAACTGAGGTAGCGGACGTGAACCAAGCTGCCCGAGAAATCAGGGAGCATATGACCTCCAAGAAGTAAGAAAATAAATACACGGGCAAGCAGGATTAGGTCATCATCGGTCTCTGAACCGGTAAACTCTCTCAAGATCCAGGCCTCTAGAGGTTCCTTCTTAACCTTATATCCCGAAAAGTGAGTAACGGACAACCGCACCCCAATAAGTCTCTTAATCATCTTAATCCAATCCTGCTTTTGATGAACACTCCAATTGGGACCTGTAACAGGCAGTCCCTTTATCCGTAAACCCCTATAACACGTGCACATCCTGAAGAGTGACTATGACCTCACCACAAGTCATGTGAAATGTGTGTTTCAGGCCTCCAACGCTCAACTAACGCAGTAATAAGTGCATGGTCGAGACCAATGTAACCACATCTAAAAATTGCCCCTAAACCTGTCCTATTAATAATATCAACCAACCTATGGGGAGCTATAATGTAAGCCTAAAATAGATTGCGACCGAAAAGTCTCCACTGAAGATCAGTGATACATGTCTCATGGTCCCTATTCCACATCAACCCAGACCTATGCTCGTACTGCCTCATCAAAACATCAGGGATTATGGGACCCAGATGCACGTGTGCTGGGACATCTTCTATCTACATTATTTACAGTTTGAATTATACACTTTCTAGTAACATTTTACAAAAAATAAACAATCACGATTTATGACAAAAACAAAAATAAATTAAATAATATCATAATCAAACCCAAACATTTCAACAAATCATAGAAACAAATAAATTAATAGCATAATCAAAATATACACAAATTTACCAATAGCAACTCTAACATAATCATTAAAACCCTAACTAGAAAAATAAACTGCAAAAATTTGACCAATTATCCAAATAAAATTCAAGAACAACAAATTTAAACCTTAAACCCTAAATCCACATTTACAAAAATAAAACCCTAAATATAATCAAAATAAAATTCGTAAAAAATAATTCACAAACCACAATAAACAACAATTTTCAGATAAACAATAATAAAAATTAAAACATAGTACACAAAAAATTTAAAATAATTATAAACATAAGAAATTTACCCGAAAATTTGAATAAATTGAATTTAGCATTATCTGGTTATTTGGTTGAGCTTTCTCCACCATTCTCCACTCCAAAACCCTAAAAACCTTCGTACTCTAAATCAGATGGCCGACCCAAACTTGAGTTTCAGAAATCAAACTTGTGATAAATTTTGACTGTAAAATTATAAAATACAAGGAAAGGTGAGAAATTTAAACTGTAAGAAATTCAAAAATATAAGTAAAGAGAAGAAGAGGAAACGAAGAAGGGGCAGAGAAAAAGAGAAGGAGGGAAGAAGGCATACCTTGTCGGAAAGAGAAGCGGTAGAAATGTCAGAAATGGTGGTCTTAAATGAGGAGCGACGGCGGTACGGGCTGAAGATGAAAGAAAAATGAGAAGCGGCGGCATCAGCCGCATTCAAGCGGTAAGAAGACTAGCTTAGGCGCTAATAGAAGTTGCTTACTTTCCCAGTAGCGAAGGAAAAGGGCAGGGCTTTTTTGGTATTAATAGTGGACGGGTCTCATGGCGGAAATGATGGTGTGAAATGAGGAGCAGCGGCGGCGCGGGAAGATTAAAGATGAAAGAAAAATGAGAAGCGGCGGCAATGGCGGTGAAATGAGGAGCAGCGACAGCGCAGGGAGATTAAAGAAAAAAGAAAGAGAAATGGGAGTTGCGGCTAGGGTAAAGGATTTGTATAACATGATAACACACAACTATTGTGCATTATAATGGATAATAACGCATACACACTATGTGTTATCACTGACGATAACGCACATTGATTGTGCATTATCACCCAACTTAACACCAAACTCAGCCAGCTCGTCGCCACATCCTAACAACATCAGTAAACAAGATTAGTGCCCGGATTAAATTGGTTATTATTGAAAATGCACAGTGATTGTGTGTTATCTCAAGTCATAACGCACAACTATTGTGCATTATGGCCCGTTCAAGGATAAAAGAAATTTGTTGGCTACTTTAGTAGCTATATTTTAAAATAAGACTAATTATATCAAAAAACCGTCCAAAGGCAACAAAGGTGATTAGTGGTGGTGACTTCTTTTTGCTTTTCTGTTTATAGATACAAACTTTAATTTTATTTTTTTCTAGCCATGAACTATTTTTTCTTTTTTCTGAAAATGGCTGTGAATTATTTTTTACCTCTCAAATATAGTAATTTATTAAAAATAATTCATGGTTATATTTGAGAGGCGAAAAAGAGTTCATCGCAATTTCTAGGACAAGAAATAGTTAATGGTTAGAAAAAGATAAAAATCAAAGTTTGTAGCTATATATAGAAAAGCAAATATAGTTCATGATTAGAAAAAAAAATAAAAGTTTATGGTTATAAAAAAAATGTTAAAATAATTAATACTTATTTATGACTAATTCTATTTTTTATATACAATTTATTTTCGAGTTCCTAAAATTAACATGTCCTCACTATTTATGAGATTGTTTTAGATGATAAAATGCTAGAGTAGGACATGACTCTTAAGTCTTAACTTTAAGGGTGAAAATGGAAATCACAATTATTTTCTTTCACTTTTAATGACGTCATTGATATCTACTGATTACATTTGCCTTTAAAAAAGTTGTTTCACTTCATTAATTTGTTTTATAACTTATCTAATTCATCTACCCTGAGAATGCTCTCTTGGGTTTTTCTTCCCTTTACTAGGGATCTGATTCCACCTTGACGTGATCTTCAGGCTAGGGTTTTAGGGACAATTTGAGGCTCATCTTCACACTTTCACGCAAACACCATGGATCAGGAAATCATCCGAAGGCTTAAAAAGGTGACTCTGACAGTCGAAGAGGAGGATCTTACTCGGGTGGAGGAGGAAGATGTGTGTCAAGGGGGGATGATTGTCAAAATAGCTGTTTCAAGCGATTGTTCTCGGACAAGGACTTTCTTATCTGAGTCTTGAGGATTATATTGCGCAAAGTTTGGAGAATAGAGAAATTGAGGGTGGTTAAGATCAGAAGGAATGTGGTTCAAATTTCCTTCCCTTCAGAGGAGGTCATAGACAAGTTTATCAAAGGGGGCCTTGGTGTTTCAACAACAATTCGTTAGCCTTGTAATAGTGGGGAAAGTTGAAGGAGTCCTCGGATGAATTTTTCCAGGGGGTGTACTTCTAGGTGCATCTAGGGAGCTTACTTATGGAGTGTTACACGAAGGAAGTGGAGCAAAAGATAGTGGAAAGGTTCGGAGATCTGGGAGAAATCCAAATTCGAGAAAGAGTAGAGGAAGGAGAGTCGTTTTTCCGCATTTTTGGCAAATCAATGTGGAAAAAAGACTGGGCAGATGTATTAACATGGCAGTCCCGGGGTATGGAGAGGTTTGGGCAATGGTACGATATGCGAGAATGCCCCATATTTACTTTTTTTTTGTCGTAGAATAAGGTATATCCTCAAATATTGTCCTTTAGCTCCAGAAATCGTAAGTGAAGGGAATGAGGGATAGAAGTGCCTCTCCAATAGCCCACTTTCAGACAACTTTGGAAGAAGCGGGTTTGGTATATTTGGGGTATAAAGGGAAAGATTTTACATGGTATAATGGGAGGGAGAGAGATAGGGCAATATGGGAAAGGTTGGATAGATTAGTTGCTAATGAGGCATGGAGGAATATTTTCCCAAGGCTTGAGGTGCATCATAGGAGCTCCACCTACTTTGATCACTCTCCCTTTGTAGCACTATTGAAGGGTCGAAAGGTAGTGGCTAGATGCAAATGAAAGGGGTAAAGCCTTTTCAGTTCGAGACCCTATGGATTCATGATGAGGGGTGTAGAGAAGAGGTGGAAACTCACTAGAATAGATTGAGAGATGGTGGTGTAATGGGTCCTAAACAGCAGCTTAAAGGAGTGGCGGTAGAACTGAGAGCTTGGGGCAAGGAAAAATATGGAGATATTAGGGAAAAATAAAGAAATTAAAGATTGAAGTTGAGAAGATGCAAGAAGATGGAGTGGTGGGCTTGGAGATAAAATTAGCTAAGCACAACTTGGAAATTCTCGAACAGAAAGAGGAGTTGGAAGATCAGATTGCGCTCAAATTGGCTTGCGTATAGCGATAAAAATACCAAGTACTTTCATCACCATACAAGTTAATGAAGAGCTAAAAATTTTATTGAGGAGCCAAAAATTGTTGTAAACTATTTCACAGACCTTTTTTGCGGCTGTGGCCCTTAGGAGAAGCTGTGGAGAAATTTTTTAGGGTGCTAAATTCCAATGTTTAACTGCAAGCTAGCAAGAAGAATTAGTAAAGCACTTCATAGTAGAAGAGGTCACCAAGGCTTCAACCGTGATACATCCATCGAAAGTACCGGACTTGACGACTTTCATGCAGCATCGAAGTACTAGGGCATGATGGGTAAGGATGTTTCTTCCTTGTTAGTTTTTTTAAATGGAGTGGTACGGCGGAAGATATTAATCACATGTTGATAGTTCTTATACTAAAATCAAAGATGCTAAGAATATGACTAATTTTAGGCCTATAAGTTTACGTAATATCTTATATAAAATCGTCTCTAAACTCTTGCAAACAAAACGAAATGTTTCTTGGCTTTTATTATTGATGAGTCATAGAGCGGGTTTTTGCCAGACCGTTTAATTACAGATAATGTCCTGATTGCTTTTGAGACTTTTCACTGGATGCAGAAAGGGTAGAGTAGAGGGGAGAAATATATGGCTACGAAACTAGATATGACCAAGGCGTATGATAGGGTTGAGTGGGGTTTTTTAAAATAGATGCTGGAGAAGCTCTATTTTCCACTTTATTTTAGATCTCTTATAATGAATTGTGTAACAACAAGTTCATTTCGAGCTCTCATCAATGGATTCCCAACTGAAGAATTCAAATCTGAAAGGAGCTTAAGACAGGGTGACCCTCTAGCATCATTTTTGTTCATGATTTGTGCAGAAGGATTGTCTAGCTTGATTAGAAGGGCGAGCTTGGCTGGCAGACTAAAAGGGCTTCAAATAGGGGATCCGATGCCAATAATAACCCCCTTTTTTTTAGGATGATAGCCTTTTGTTTACTGAAGCAACGGAGTAAGCAGCTATTACCCTTAGGAGATTTTGGGGCATTATGAGGAGGTGTTCGAACAGAAAGTTGATTTCCAAAAGTAATCTATTCTGTGTGAGAAGGGGATGCATGAAGAGGGGGTGGAGAAGGTGCTGAATATATTAGAGATGATAAGTTGTGAAGGAGATAATAGGTGCTTGGGGCTTCTAACTATGGTAGGGAGGTCTAAGAAGCAAATATTCGAATACATAAAGGATAGAGTGGCAAAAGAAGTAAGAGGGTGGAAAGAAACATTATTTTCCCAAACTGGGAAGGAAGTTCTCATCAAATTAGTACTCCAAGCTATTCCTATCTAGCTATGCAATGTTTCTTAATTCCTAAAGGAATACGTGATGATATTACTGTGATGATACACATTTTCTGGTAGGGGAGAAATGAACAGAACCGTGGAATGAGTTGGAAAAATTGGTTATTTATGTATAAGCCGAAGGAAGAGGGTGGAATGGGTTTTAGAGAGTTGGAGGTCTTTAATTTTGCTGTACTAGAAAAATAAGGATGGCAGCTGTTAAACCAACCAACATCCTCAGTGGCACAAGTTTTGAAAGCTACATACCATCCTAATTCAGAGTTCTTAGAGGCGAGATTGCGAACATGAGTTTCACTAGTATGGAGAAATATTGTGGAAGCAAGAGCTCTCCTCAAACAGGGCTACAATAACGATTGGGATGGAGAGGATGTATTAGCATTCAAGGATCAGTGGCTTAAGAGTACTTTTGATTTCAAAGTGTTGACATAAAATCTGTTCCTTAGGAATAGCTTAAAGGTGTGTGATCTAATAGACCCCCAAACAAGACAATGGAAAGATAGTGCTCTTGATGCCTTATTTATTCCAAGAGATGTGGAAGAGATAAGGAAGATACCAATCAGTCCTAGGATAATGCCGGATAAACTCATGTGATATTATGAAAAATATGGTTGCTTCATGGCCTGATCGGCTTATCATATAGGAATGGGATTCATGGAAAGGGCATCAGAATGGAGTAGGAGCTCGACTTCAGGGAACTCCAAATGCAACCTGTGTACAAGATTATAGGCCTACAAAATTCCCCCAAAAGTTAATTATTAGTGTGGAAACGTTGCCATGACATTGTACCTACAAGAATGAATTTAAGGAAGAGGATATTACCTGAGGATACCTCGTGCCCTTGGTGCTCGGAGGAGGACGAGAATAGTGCTCATGTTTTTTTATTCTAATCTATGGCAAGGAGGATACGGGAAGAGGGGGGTAAGGATATAGGACTTGTGATGGAAGGTGCTGGTCTTGTGAGGAGGTGATCAGGAATGTGCTAACTATAGAGAGGTGGTACGAGAAGGGAGGTGGCAGAATTTTTTGTTATTCTTTGGAGTCTATGGAATGCCATAAATAGAAGGATCTTTGAAGACAAATATCAAGCACCTTGTGAGCTTGTTGAAGTCTCGAAGAGATGGTGTGAGGAGTACATGAAAGCACAAGCAAGTCCACTATTACAACTGTCAGCTACGACAAGATAGAAAAGTAGAAAGATAGTAGAGACTGGCGGCAGGAGTCTGTTCTATCACGGTGGATAGGTCTGTGAAGGTGAGCAAAGCGGGCATTGGGGTGGTGATAAGGGATCCAGAAAGCGATGTACTAGCATCAATAGGGCATCGTTAGCCGGAGAAATGGAACCTGATCATGATGAAGTGTTGGGCATATAGAAAGGTTATGATTTAGCTTGTAAATTATCACTTCCAAGAATGATGATTGAGTCAGATTGCAAGGTGTTGGTGGATAAGGTGAAGTCAGGGAGAGAAGATTTTTCATAGCAGGGGCATATGGTGACAGCTCTTCAAAGTGAATTCAGAGGCAATCACCCGGTAGAGTTGAAGTACATCCATAAAGGAATAAATATCCCAGAACTCTTACTAGCCCAATATGCTTTACAGTTACCTAATTATGTAATCTGGATGGAGAACCTCCACACTTTATTACTTCAGCTCTTATGGCTGATAGCTCTATTTCTTAGTGAAATTCACCATTTTTCCTTTCCCCCCTAGAAAAAAAAAAACTTATGGTAATTCAATTTTATCCCTTAAAATTAAGACAGTACTAACTTGCATATTTTATTGTAAAGAACCAAGTATAATGGTGACAGTTTAATTTTATAACCTTGAAAATAAATTATGTATATAAAAAATGAAAATAAAAATTTATTAGCAGTAGAAGTTTTCATGTATAATTTTTATACATCGGGGTTTTTATGTATATTAGTAATTATTTTCCTTTGATGTTTAAAAAATCTTGTATATTTTTTATATCCATCGGGGTTTTTTAATATATATTTAGCAGCTAATTTCCTTTGAAGTTGAAAATAGATTAATTTTTAAAGGGTTAAGTCTAGAATCCTGCTTTAGTGAATTAGTAATTGTGCCAATTAGATGTTTAGACTTTTAATTATGCCAAACTAATTTAAAGGAAGTTTTTCGAATCCAAGACATTTAGTCTGATAAATAATGCTTCTAACACCAAGCTATTACTCACCACTATTGTTGTTTAAATTGATATATTTTATATTTGATAATTGAATACTAATTTATAGTTTAATTCAATTCTTTTTAATGGTCATATGAATTACATGCAATATCTTTCTGATTTCTATGACACAATAACTATGCTTTTAAATATTTTTATTCATCAAGGATAAAATGCACTGAGGGTCTATAGCATCCTTTAAAAAATTGTCTATAACATTCTATGTAATATTTTCTTTTATAATACTTTTTTCTTTAGGATTTTTTTTTTTTTGTCTTACAACACGTTTGGTATATTGAATGAAATGGAATGGAACGTATTTCCACCTTGAATCCTTTTTTATGACGCTGTGGCTAGGCAACATCAAAGGCATGCTTGGGATGTTCCTTCAAATTCAAAACATGAAGATTATGAAGCTTCTAAAGACTTGAAGTTTGAAGACGTTTCAAGAGTGAAGGAATGGAAGTACATGAATAGCACTTCAAAACCTATTTCACCATGTTGTGAGGCCTTTCCAAAGCTTAAAAGAAGTTCCTAGAACATTCGAAAAATGTTAGGGAAGAATATCTTATAATGGTTGGAACATTTTAGACAATGGATAAAAATGGATAGTTTGAAAGGCAAAACTTTTAAGGGATTCAAAGTGTTCAAATAACAAAGTGATCTTCATAAAGTTTGTAGAAGATATCCTGAGGTTTCCAAAATAATAACATTTATATCCATATGAGCTCATTTGATTGTTCAAAGAAATGGTGCAACTTTAGTTTTCCTCATTACATTCCAGTAACAACAACATTTTCAGAAAATGATCATAACTTGCATTTTAGGAATCCAATGAATGTGATTCAAAGTCCTGTGGAAAGCTACGATTGAGATGTACAACTTATATGAAGACATCAAGGACAGAGGAAAAGTGAAGCTGGTTATTCCAGATGTCCGATGCCAGACTCTATCGGGCTTAATTGATGTCTTGTTTTGCAATTCTCAGTTTCAATTCGTTTTTAATTGTTTCTAATTGCTATTTTGACCCCCAAAATGATTTAATTAAATGGTTTTTAGCTACATTTGACTTGAGATTAGATGTTTATGTCTTGGGATTTATTTATACCCCTTAAAAGGGCTAAAACTCTTACAACTTTGAACCGTACACAAAATTCCAGCTTTGAGCTCTTTCTCTTGGTTTCAAGAAAAACCCTTAGGATTCTTCTATTTTCTTGAAGGAGAATAATTCTCCATGAAAGTTAAAGCAAGGAATCACCCTCGTATGCTTATTTCAATTTCTTAGATTCTTGAATGATTTTCTTCAAAAGTTCTTGAAGGATTCCTCAAATTACCTACAAGTATTTATCAAAAAAAAAAAAAAAAAACCTACAAGTGGGCCTTGTGATTTCTTTGAATTCCTCGGTTTCATTGTTGAATTTGTTGTAGATTCTTCTACTAAAATTACTTGGGTCTTGATTCCATTTTAGATTGAGGTTCAAATCTAGTTAAAAGATTAGAGGGAAAATGGGTTTCTAGTTAGGTTTCTCAAGAACAAGCATCGGATATTCAATTTTCACAACCTTTTAGAGTTATCGTCTTGGTTTTCCTATCACTTTTCTATCCGAAATGGGTTTGAAATCCTTTTTTCATTCTATTATCTAGATGGAAAAGTTGGAATGGAATGATGACTTTTTTCCTATGTTTGGTGAAACTATTATTGAATATCAAAATGGAATAAAATTTTACAATATATGACTGACATACCCATGACAATACACTCCTAAATATTTAAAAGTCAATGGTTATCAATGTATATATAAACATTTAATCAATGTATAAATATACAGTTACAAAAAGATGAATTGGTGATCAGCTCTCTTACATAAAAAAACCTCTCACTAACTATTACAAAAGTAGAGGAAGAACAGAATATAAATAATCTAATCTATTACAATAACCGGATGATAGAACCGGATAACAACTCTTAAAGTTGACTTTTCAAAATCGGATGAGGTGTCTAAAAAACAGACTACCTATTCTTGTTCAATCCAAGTACCTGCAAAAACAGATAAAGAAAACCGAATGAAGCTGGCAAAAATTGGACGTCTGATTTTTGCCACAACAGACAAAATAGGACGTCCGTTTATAAAAATGGTCGACTGTTTTTTAAAAATGGACGAGTAACACAGAAAACTGGATGACCGGTTTCTGTAGACAAGAAGGGAACAGAGATATTCGGACGCCAAAAATGGACGAAGGACTTAGAATACAGAATCTCGATCAAACCCTCAAAACAAGGGATGAGCCTCACAAAATAGCAGACTAATCTCTCACTCTCGGTTCTCTCCTTCACAAGCTACCCAAGCTTGCAGTCAACCAAGAATGGCAACTAACGGCAGCAGCAACAGAAGAATTCACAGAGAACAGGCAATAACAGAGGAAGAAGAAACTGCAGAGAAGAAGAAGAGAGAAAAGATACGTAAGAAAGCTTCACACAGAGTTATGTCTAATCTGTCAGCAATAGAGAGGATGAGAGTATTTATAGACCTCCTAAGGTAGACTCATTCAATAATAGATAAGTCATCTGGGAGAATCGTTCAAAACAGAACAGGCAGTTACCTGGAAGACTCATTCAAAAGACCAACAGCCAAGTCACCAGGGGAAGACGTAGTAAAAGATTGGGTTGTTACCAGCCCGGCCCACCCGGCATCTTGGGTTAAAAATAAACTCATCATATTTAGGTTGTGAAACCCAATCCATCTCAGCATCGGGTCATAGAAAATAGGCTGGAAGAAAATAAAAGAAAAGAAAAAAATATGTGAACAAAGGCCCAAAAAAAAGCCCGCACATATACTTTAATGAAATAAATAAATAAACAAAAATAGAAAATAAATTGTGTACAATAGTCATTAGTTATTTATTTATTTGTTTGTTGAATTAATACTTGAATGAGTACTATAAAACTCTTCTCCATGGATGAAATGATGAGACTATTCTTATACTCATACAATTCTTAATTAATTATTAATATTTTTTCTCTAATGCTGTGAGAATATAATAGTCACAAGAATTAATAAAATAATATATTATAAATGTTATAGAAAGGGTGTTACAAAACATACGAGCTAGATAATTGTTGCTAGATTTTCTTTTTTGGTCAAGTTGCTAGTTAAATGGTCCTACAAAAAAGTTATACAATTATCATTAACAAAAGAAATGCTATCATATGGTGAATTCGAACAAGATTTAGAACAAAAAGTGATTTCTCCCCATGAGGGTTTCCTCCTCTCCCTAGAATCCTTCCTCCTAATTCATTTAGGACTCCTCTTTGATATGATCCTTCCTCCACTCTCTGTCGCTGCTTCACTGCTGATTAAAAACCTTCACTTTCTTCTCCCCTTATTTTACTCCTTTTTTTAGCCTTCATCTCTTCCTTGCTTAACAAATTCCTCATCACCCTTCTCTCTCAACAGATTCCTCATCACCTTTTTCTCTGTCTACATGTTTTCATCCCCCATCCCGTACCTCAAGATTTTCATTAATTTTTCTTCTCTTATTGATAGTGATTTATCTTCTATTTTGAATTCATTCTCCTTGACAAATGATGAATCAGAGTGTGTAGGGCTCTCGTTTGAGCTAGTAAAGAAGAGTAATGTTAAGGATTAAAATTCTACTATGATTAGGATTATTATTATTGTTCGGATTCATATCTCCTAATCCATGTATATTTAGTTTATTAGTTTTCTAATTATAGTTGGTTTAGGATTGGTCACACATGGTGACAACTATATAATATACACTTTTTTACAATAATGGACAGAAAACAATAGATTGTTTTCTCCACTGGAAACTTTCATGGTATCAGAGCCAAGTTCGAAAAAAAAAATTTTGCTAAAAAAAAAAATAATTTTGAAAGTATGGCCTTCACCGCTGCTCACCATCGGGTTCATTGTCTTCAACCTGGTCCTGCATAATTTGCATGCATTGTAGTTAGAGCGGACCTCCATTTAGTTGCAACAGCCGAGACCGCGGAACACCACCAGGTCGCAGTAGCAGAGGTGGATATCTCGCCCATCTTTTGGCCGCGGTACAGCAAGACAGCAGCAGCAACTTACATAGAGAGGACGATCGACTGATGCATGGGCCAATACTGCCACGACCGACCAACGCGGAGGAATGCCGATCGTCGCCGGCGTAGAAACCTTCAGCCAAGCAAGAAGCTTCAGCAATAGCAACAGCCTTCCAAATGTAGAAACCCCTTACAGCCGAGCAGAAAGTTCCAGCAACAATATTCCCAATTTATCAAGTGAACAATGGTCAAAATTGTTGACCATTATAAATAACACAGATGTCACTCAATCCGATAAATTATCTGGTATGAAAAATTTATGGATTTTGGATTCAGGATGTTCTCATCACATGACTGGTAGGAAATATTTTTTGACTAATTTAAATAATGTCTATCCGTATACTATTGGTCTACCTAATGATACTAAGGCAATTGCTCTGGAAGAAGGAATGGTCTCCTTAACTCCCAGACTCAAACTCCTAAATGTGCTTTTAATTCCTGAACTTAAATGCAACCTAATTCCTTGTCTCAATTGGCCCGAGACTCTTAGTGTTTTATCACCTTTTTTTTTTTATAATTTTTGTGTTATACAGGATCGTATCTCAATGAGGCCGATTGGAGTGGGTGAGCAAAAGAATGGGATTTTCTTCTACAATCCGTTGCAATTATCAGCTTTGTACACTTTTTCTAGCACGGTTCTTGATTCCAGCACATTATGGCATATACGGTTGGGCCATCCTTCCGATTTTGTGGTAAATAATTTCTTGGGACTTTCTAAAGACTCTAGAACGAAATCTGCACCTTGCAATACCTGTCTGCGTGCTAAACTGGCTCGTGACTATTTTCCTTTGAGTATAAATAAGATATCTCAGACTTTTGATGTAAGTCATTGTGATTTATAGGGACTATACAAAACTGTGTCTACTATCGGGGCCTCTTATTTCCTTACTATAGTAGGTGATTATTCCAGGGCAGTCTGGATATATTTGATCTCTGAGAAAAGTGAAGTTGCAAATCCGTTTTAAAGGATTATTTTGCTATGGTGGGAACCCAATTTGGCAAACCCGTAAAGATAATCCGGAGTGATAATGGTGCAGAATTTATTTATTTAAAGTCAGATTTTTCCGCCCATGGTATGATACATCAGACCACCATCGTTGGGACTCCACAACAAAATGGCAGGGTCAAACGGAAGCATCGGCATATCCTGAATGTCGCTCGTGCTTTGCGGTTTCAAGCTAACCTACCCATAAAATTTTAGGGAAATGTGTTCTTACAGCCGGATATCTTATAAATCACACACCCTCTTCATTGTTACATGAAAAAATGCCTTATGAGATGCTACATGGGAAAAGACCATCTTATTCTCAAATTAAAAGTTTTTGGTGTTTAGCTTATGTCCATGATCATGATCTACCTAGAGATAAATTCTGAGCCCGAAGCAGAATGTGTGTCTTCCTTGGATATCTCTTCAACAAGAAAGATTGGCGATTTTATGATTTAAAAAGGGAGAAGTTCATCATATCCAGAGATGTAATTTTTTATGAGACAAAGTTTCCATACAGAGACTCGGAAACCCCACAATGTACTCCAGATTTTGCAAGCTCTTGTAATTTTGTGGAACAAATGTTGGGCTTACAAGCAAGGGGGAGTAAATTCTTTCATGAAAATAACATAGAAATCCAGCCCAGAGCAAATGGCGCAGCAAGATGTAGCCCAATAAGACAAAGGGAGGAGGAGCCCGCGACCAAGACAACCCTGCTCCAAGCTGTTGACCCACATGGCCCAGTGTCTCGTGTGGCCCATCACGATCGGCCCAGCACGCACAGCCCAACCGCATCCATTCCTATTGACAGCGAGGCCTAGAGCTCACAGCCTAACACGCATGGCCCAGCCGATTCTCTCCCTGCTGATAGCGCGGCCCAGCGCCTCCATCCCAACGACCAAACTTCTATTTCTGTTCTGCCCAGTCAAGACCGCACCATAGGCCCAGTTGCAGATCCATCCAATCCAATAAGTTTCTTGGACCAAAACATTTCCACTGCACCTCATCCAATGGCTCCAAATCCAGCAACATTTTTACCAGCTGCTCCTTCTCCTTCTCCAAGCCGGTCCACAGAAATATTTGGTACAAGGAAAGGTACTCGGATTAAAAAGGTTCCTGCTCGACTCCAAGATTTTGATTGTAATGCTATATGGAAGACTTTTATATCCATTCCTCTTCTGTTCCCTCATCCTCTTCGGATCTCTTAGGTATGTTCCTTTACCCTATAACACAATTTGTGGACTATAGAAAATTTTTTCCTTCACACAGGCATTTTTTAGTATCGGCAGCCACAGAATCCGAGCCCACCACCTACTCTAAAGCAGTGTCTAATCCTCTTTGGCGCGCCGCTATGCGCCAAGAAATTGATGCACTCGAAAAGAAAGGCACATGGTCTTTAACGCCCTTGCCTCCTGGAAAACATGCTCTAGGGAGTAAATGGGTCTTTCGTATTAAGTACAAAGTAGACGGTACCATCGAACGATATAAAGCCCGCTTGGTGATTTTGGGAAACACACAAATGACAGGTATTGACTTCACGGACACATTTGCCCCAGTTGCTAAAATGGTCACAGTTCGCACTTTACTTTTGTCGCTACTGCTCGAAATTGGCCTATTCATCAGATGGATGTCCACAATGTGTTTCTCCATGGAAATTTACAGGAAGAAGTTTATATGCGACTGCCACCTGGTTTTCGCCCCTCTTTCCGAGGACAAGTCTGTCTTCTGAAGAAATTTTTATACGGCCTTCGCCAAGCTCCTCAGTGCTGGTTTTCAAAACTGACTGCCGCTGTTCGTAAGTGTGGCTTTTCTCAGTCTTATGCAGATTATTCTCTCTTCACATACTCTCGCAGAAATTTTTTTTATGTGTCCTCATTTATGTGGATGATTTACTAATTACTGAAAATTCACTACCCACTCTCAATAAATTCAAAGCTTCATTGAATAAGTGCTTTCATATGAAGGACCCTCTCAAATATTTTTGGGGTATTGAAATTGCAAGAAACCCTTCGGGTTTATTTTTATGCCAACGAAAGTACACTTTGGAAATTCTTTCTGAAACTGGTTTGTTGGGGGCCAAGCCAGCATCTACACTTATTGAACCTAATCATCAGTTAGCCAAGGCTACTGATCTTATTTCGATAACCCAGAACGATACCGCAGACTCATTGGTAAGCTGATCTGCCTTACTCTTACACGACCTGAGCTTACTTACTCTGTTCACATGCTCGCTCAATTTATGCACGCTCCTCGCCAAACTTAGTGGGATGCGGCTATCAGGGTTGTTCGATATCTCAAAGGTAATCCTAGTCGTGGTATTCTTCTTCAGTCTAATTCTCTTCTTGTCCTGACTGCATACTGTGATTCCAATTGGGCCACATGCCCCATTACTCGGCGTTCTGTTACCGGCTATTTTATTTCACTCGGTGGTTCTCCTGTTTTGTGGAAAACAAAGAAATAACATACCGTTTCTCGCTCTTCTGCTGAAGCTGAATATCGCTCCATGGCGATGACTTTATGTGAATTAAAATGGTTATCTAGCCTCCTTCGCGATCTTCATGTGCCTATCACATGCCCCATTTTATTACACTGTGATAATCAAGCTGCTCTTACATTGCCGAAAATCCTGTATTCCATGAATGTACTAAACATATTGAAATTGATTGTCATTTTGTCCGTGATGCATTTCAAGACGGATTTATTTCTCCTTATTATATTCAAAGCGAACATTAGTCGGTCGATGTTCTCACTAAAGCTTTTCATCCCACTCATTTTCATCGTTTAGTTTCCAAGTTGAGCATTTCAGACCTTCATGCTCCAACTTGAGGGGGAGTGTTAATGATTAAAATTTTACTATGATTAGGATTATTATTATTGTTAGAATTTATATCTCCTAATCCATGTATATTTAGTTTATTAATTTCCTAATTAGGATTGGTCACACATAATGACAACTATATAATGTACACTTTTTTACAATAATGGAAAGAAAACAATAAATAGTTTTCCCCACTGAAAACTTTCTAGTCTAGACAAATGTGAATTTAGTGCCTAGGCAGTGATTTACGGTGGTGGCACATTCAATGCCACCGACCTCATAAATGCAATAGCCAAAGCTAGGAAGTGTGAATCTGATCCTTTTTCTCTTCATATTTTGAAAGACAATATTCTTCATATATATTTTCAGACTCTAAAAACCCTAATTTATGCTCTTAATGAGGGTCCTTGGTGTTTTGATAATGAACTTCGAATTCTGAAACCATGGAACCCTAATTCTTATGATCCACCTACAATTTTTTATTCTACTCATTTTTTGTATGGGATATCTAATCTTCCATCTTGGTATTACACGCCTGAGATAGGCAAGAGATGAAGCACTTAAAAGGTAGCTGCATTCTTGAAATCCTTAGTTTCAGAATGCTTATCTCAGTATCTAAGCTGTGCTTCTTGTTCACAAGCCTTTAAGACGATGCATCCTGATCAATATCCCAAGTTTGGATAGGGTAAAGGCAGAAATCCAATATGAACGGCTTCCAAATTTTGTTTTTCTATGGTCGCATAGGTCATCTCCTCACTCACTATGATGTCATGAAAAATTCCCCTAATAGTTTGAGGTTGGCAAGAGATGATTTCCGTACAAATCGGAACTTAGTCTCTGGTTGTTCCCACACTGATATAATTTTTCATGAAAAGTGGCAACCTTCTGTTCCTATAGGTTTTCTGTCGAATCATCAAATCTAGGAAGCTTCTAACAAATAGGTGGAGAGATCTTTGCAAAAAAATGCCTCCACCATAAAGATCTTTGAATTCTCAACTGCTAAAAATTCCGTCACTAATGCATCCGAGAAGGTACCAGAACTCGGCATGGCTACTTTAGAGGATAAGAATATTGCCTCTGCAGTAGCTTCTCCTAATGTGGACCAACCACCTTCTTTCCTTCATTCCCTTCCTTTTCCCTCCTACCCCCGACCGTGAGCCCTAATGCCACCACCATCCGCCACACACGCGACCACCTCGGACCTCTTTCTTCCTTCTTCCCTCTTCCCTCCTCTCTTCTCTTCTCTTCTCCCCTCTCCCTTCTCTCCTTTCTCTTCTCTCCATATTAACCATTGCTGCTACTGTACCACCAGCTGCCGAGAAAGCACACAGTCTTCTGCAGGTTATAGAAGGAGATGCAAGATTAGGGCTCCTTGTTGCAATGGGATCTTTGATTGCAAGCATTGCATAATGAAGCAAAGGTTTGATTTCCATTTCCTTTTTAGTTCAAAAGTGTATTGGAGAAGGGTCTAGGACGGTTAGAGCTTATTGTGATGGCACGGTAAGTTATTAGTTTTCACAGTTTCACAGTTACTTTGTTCTTGGATTGGAGTGACATATCAATTTTTACCTGTTTGATATATATATATATATATATATATATATATATATATATAGGGCCTTACAAAGTGGTTAGCCATGGCAATGCTGTCGGAGATTTGGAGATAAAACTTTTTTTGCAGCTGGGTAGGCTATTTTCTTTTGTCTGGAACATTTTGTGTTTTTGTTTTACGATTTCAAATAGGTACCATATGGAGAATTTTTTCTGTACTAACCAATCGCTGTTTAATTACAGAAAAGGAAAAAATTTTCAAGTTGTGATGAAATATTTTTTTTTTTGGTGATTATGTGATGAAATAGTTTGCTTGCTTCAGTTAATATATTTTTGAAACATTTCGTGTTTGTGCGTTGATGGTGCTTTTGGAAATTAATTGTTGTCCATGCTTATATGTAAGAGCAGAAATTGTGAGGTTAATTTTTTCTTTTATATAGCTAAGCTATTTGGTTTTCTTTTGATTATGTAACAAAAGTTTATAATATTAAACTGCAAGAAGATTGTCACTCACTAGATTTATCATTAAAGGTAAATTGATTGTCACTCACTAGTGGTAATTTGCTTCTTTGATAAAGTTATTTGAAGAGATTCACCAAAAAGTTAAACAAGAATTCACTCCCTAAAAGCAGAAAAGAAATTTATATGTTGCATGTAGGAAAGAGGAACTAGATTCTTACCGCTATCAATAATTGATACTTAATAGGAGAGCATGTGTACCTTTTCGTTTACTTGTCTAATATTCTTCTAGAAATGATACTTTGGTCTTGCATTGCAAGAGTATTTCTTTCTCTCTTTTCAAATTTTTAGGGCATGGCAAGTACTCATGGCTATCAGTTTCTTGAGGAACTTGTGTTTCTGTAAAGATTTTATTTTGTTTGCTCTCTCAAATGGTTCAAGTTTGTGCATTGCCTGAAACAGATATCAGGCGTGCATAGTTTACTTAATCTAGGGGTTAGTACTGGTCTTCACTGATTCTGGAATCACTAGCCGTTGATCTTGCTAATTCTTTCAGATGAAACAATTTTAGCTCTTGAACATATTAATCTCAAAATGCAAGTCATCTTAACTAACGAATGGTATATTATACTTGGTGTTTTACATACCGATGAATTACTCGCCTTCTGTTGGTAGATCCTCCAGCCAGGGACTAGTTTTTGGGAAATATTGCTCTACAAAGTGTGTGCTATTTTAAAGTGAAGTTATTAGACAAGGTATGCAATAGCTCTTTACACATTCATATGCACCTATTTCCAATTTCTTTATCATGATCACAAGTTTTGATTTTCGATAATCGTTAGCTTTTCTGTAATAATATAGATGCAGGTTAGTTGCAGTTGATATGCTTATTTGGATTAATGTTCTTGTCTAAATTTTTGTTTTGAAAGTGGAAAAAGTAAAAGAAAAGACAAAGTAAAGTAAAACAAAGATAAATTGACATGACAAAATTAAAAGAAGTGCATGATATTGATACTGCTTCATTTGCAAAATTTCTTGGTAATTTTGCTACTTTTGCTTCACCACAGGGGAACTGTGGTGATTTTCTGTACACAGAAATGATGAACTTCGTTCACCAGTCCCCAAGTCCTACTAAGTACCACTTTTGATGTCAATCTTACTGCCTGAACTAAAGCTTTGCATCTTTACCTAATACTATTTCTTAGTCATCCTACTTGGAGTCTTAGTTATTACTTTGGGTCATTCTTTTTACATGTTAACTCAGCACCCAAATGTCAAAAAACCACAACCACCGTTGCCTTTCTTCCCACCAAGGCTCCAATGCCAAAATCCAGCGATTCCTTTTGGTTCAACATAGGGCAACCAAACACTATCCTCATCAGATTCACTACCAAAAGAACTGCTAGACTCTGAGTCTGCAAGATGAAACTTCTATTGTACAGCTGGTTTATGAAGTACTTTGTCTATCCAATTTCTCATCAATTCTTGCTCAATGAAGATATTTTTTTGTACTCATCTATGTGGAATTGTATAGCTTATATTAATTAGTTTATGATCTCTGAATCCTTGTCTCCTTTGAACTAATTTAGAGAGAAAGGGACATGGGAGAGATGAAATAACCCATGAATTGAGTCAATTGTGCAATTTATCTCTTTTTCTTTTTTGATTATCTAATCATTTGTACCTGGCATCTATGGTAGAGGCCGCAGAACCTGCTCAAGAGAAACCTGTGGAGGGTTCTATCAACAAAGGTAATAAATGCTGGATTTCTATGTCAAAAAGATATTTTTTTTCTCACTATAGGAAGTTTGTAAATGGATGGTTAAATCACTCTAATTTGTTGAAACTTCTCACAGATTCTATCCTTTTCCTACTATCCTTTTCTTGAGCTGAAATATATGTTTTTCTACAGTGCCAAAGCTTCCGTAATCTATTTATAATGCCATTGGCTAATATAATAAGAGATGAAGGGGCAGGCTAATTCACCTAAGCTTTGTACCTAAGCTATGTAAGCTAAGCTATATAAACTAAGGAACTGAATAATGGAACTTCTTTTTATTACTTCTTGGTGATGGTCATGCTTGTTTTGTGTCTTCTTCCTTCTGAGATTCATTTTAAATTTACTGTAACCAAACGGCACCATGGACTTGTATGAGCACGTTTTGTTTCTTTTATGGCTTTAACTAATTGTATCTATGATTAGTAAAATGATCTGATATTTTTCATTTAATTGGGAAGTTGGGAATGGGTGTTTGATTAACTTTTAGATTTACAGATGGCCTTATGATGAACCTTTGATCCACAAATCCATCCAACTAGTATTCAAATGAAGATAATTTGGAATATGTAAGGGCCGAGAAAAGCATCTTTGTAAGTCGAATTAGGTTAGCTTAGGTGTTTAAAAATATTTAGTTAATGTCTTTTAGATTAGAGAGTATATTTGTCGTATATTTAATATTTGAGGTAATTTTTTTGTATATTGTATGGTGTTTAGGAATATTGAATGGTAATTTTATATGTATGTTTTTGAAATTTTTTTTCAAAAAAAGAAATTAAGGGTGGTTTTAGAATTATAAAACTTAATGTAAAAAAATAATGAGATAGAATATAGTCTAAAGAAACAAAATTTGTGACTGAATTATGACAGAATGCTCGGTTGCTATTTTTGGCACCATTTCTTTTGTGACCAAACCGGGATGGAATATTTGGTCGCAGATTTTTTTTCTAGCACAAAATTTCACAACGAAACGGTCGTAATTCGGTTGTAGAGTATTGGATTCGAACTTTACAATGGCCGATCACAATTCCATTGCAAATCCTTATTTCCCGACTAAAATTTCAGCTGCAAACTTGTGTTAGCAATAGCTTGTCACAATTCCGTCAAAAAATGTAGAATTATTAAGGAATTGTGACCATTTCTGGCGTGGCAATTCTGTCATTTTTTTGTTGTGAGAGAATCTAGGAGTTGATTGTTATCACTTATGAGTTGTAACCTATCTATAACTCATTCGAGTTGATCCAAACAACTAAGACTCCTCTCTTCCTCATTCTAATCGGCCACATTCACGAAATTCCTTTCTCCTCTCTCCCTATCCTGGCCAAAATTTTGAGAAAAAGAACACAAAACGTTTTTCAAGTTTTCTCAAAAACAATTTCTACACTTCTCTACTCTTATAGTTTTTTGTTTTCTCTTTCACTGGAGACTCTTGCAAGCTCTGAGAATACTTTAGAAGGCCTTAGAAGCTTGTGTGTTTTATGAAAAGAAGTAGGAGCCTTGCTGTACTTCTACCATTGACATCCCCTTACAGAAATGAAGCAGAATCGAGCAACGAGCACGACGTTGTCGCACAGCTAATTTTCAAAGAACAACCACGAAAGGTACGCTCCAAAGGTATAAAAGATCCATTTCACCCTCCTTTTTGTTTTCCACTATCCCTTTGTTATACCTTCAATTCCACCCTCTAGCCCAATAAATCCCACCTCCATTGGCCAACCCCATACTACAACCAGTCACTAAATCCTTCCATAACCCAATTAACTACCCAACCTATATTCCTACCCATTGCCTAGCCTACCACTCATGCTACAGAAACAACCCACATCAAAGCCCACCCTCTAGCCCAACAAATTCCACCTCCATCAACCGAACCCCAGCCATCAGCCCAACCCATGCAATTAGTCTAACACCCACTACCACTTACACCTACTGCCTCTCCAAAAACAAATTCGCTAACCCACCACCCAACATACACAACCCCCTAATCTAGTCCATAATACTTATCGCAACCTAAAATTTAAAACATCCCTTTACTAAGCTAGTGACCTAGCCAAATTCACTACCACTAGACTAGCCTATGAGCCCCATTACTGATCTTCATCTTATGATACAATCGATCCAATCCCAATCTATCATATCCAGCCCACCCGAATTACACTTTCCCTCCAGTCCAGGCCGTCACACCCATTTCTAACAACAACCCAAATGCACAAAAAAACTAAACATACTACAAATCCAAACCTAGACCAAAAATGAGCCCCACCATCATATTAACATATTTTTTATGCACACCATAGCACTCGAAATATAAATGTTGGAAAGTATGCCAAAAAAGACTTCTATTTGATGTAAAACTTTATACCTAGTGGAATTAATGTGAAATAATCTTTATGATTATATGTTTGTTTGGATGTATTTATTTACTATACACACATGAAGTCCACGTACTTTAAGTAGGCAATCCACTTGTTAGGGTGTGCTTCACAATAAGGTGCGAATTGCTGTTACTTAAAGTACAAGTAACTTTATTCTTGGTCGATCAGTGAAGTTGGTTATGCCATTAAATTAAAGGTCATTGTATGATAGTCTCCTTGATGAATAACCGTCCCTTAGGTCGATGAGTGGTCTCCTCATGACTATTGTACAAGTATGCTTGAAGCATATAGAACTGGACCCCGTGATAGAGATTTTCTACAAAGTACTATAAAGAAAAAGAAACCTAGCCTATCATAGTTACAGCGTGGATGAGTACTCTATGGTTATAAGATGAGTTGGCATCTAGTGAAGCTAAGCGTCCTCTACTTAGATGTGCTATAGGCGAGACTTCTAGCTACGAGTTCAATAATCCTTGTATGTTGGGTAGTTGGAATTAGTTAGTTAAGACGGACTCATATGATAAATTCTATGAGAATCACCCCTTGTGATTTTCTGGGATAATCAGTAAGAACCAGGGCCCTGAAAAATGTCTTTAAGTGTTTGCTTAAAGGTCACTCCCTGAGATAAGCAAGAAACATCTTGAGGAATCATTGATTATCGAACTAGATACCTAAGGATGGTAGATATCATTGAGGAAGGAGTTAGGACACTCAACCTATACTCAATGATGGGTATTACGTAGAGGGATATTATCGTCACTACACCTATAGGTCGAAGACCTGTTTCCACAATATTATTCTGGGGGTAAATATGTCCATATAGTGATAATTGTAGATATTTAAAATGAAAAATACCGCTATGTATAGCAATGGTATTTTGGCCATTTTAGTAGCCCAGAATAATGTCTTTGGTCCCTGGAGTAGCTTATGAAAACCTGTGTGGTTTAATTACGACAACATGAGAGTATAAACAATACAGAAGAAACAAGAGTTATTTAACTAATAGGGCCCTAGATGTTTATTTAATACATTGGGCAAGCTATTTAATTAAATGAGAAGCCCACATACTTTTTATTGGGTTAATAGTTATTGTGTTTTAATTAATTTATGTAATTAAAGGAAACCTAGAAATAATCGATCAGACTAAGAGAAACGGGATGATTTTTATAGACTCAAATGCCTTTGGCCCAAGTCCAAAAATCATCTGGAACCCTAGAGCACTACACTCTAGGGTGACTAGCCATTGGAGTAAAAATAGCCTCCTGCGAGGCTTAGTGGAATGATAGACTTGGAGTCTATAGTTGGAGAAAAAGAGGGGATTTGATTTTCATCAGATCTATCCCCATGACTCTTTTAACCAACTTCTTCCTCTTCTCTCCTCAAGGGTTGGACGAAATTCTCTCTTTCTCACCCCAATGTTTTGGAAAAAGATTTCATGGGAGAAACCATCAATTTTTCTCAAAGTCTTTCTTCTCAAAAGTGTAGTCTTTAGTCGAGTTCACCAATCGTTTTTCATGATAGGTTGAGAGAATACTCCAGAAGATCATGGAGCTCTATGGTGTGAGTTTTATGGGCTGAATACAGGCTAGAATAAGATGGTCTCATGGCTAAAATGAAATATCACAAGGCAAGGTGAACAACCAAGCAAAAATGAGAACACCGAGCAAACAACGTTTTTCTAGGCATCCTAGGAGTTCTATGGTCCTAGAGGCAAATTGTTTGATCCCCTAGCTTCTGTTTTGCACTTTGATATCCCTTTACATGCTACTTTGACTCTTATGAACTCCCAGATGATAATAATTTTATTTCCATAGTAAATGCATCATACATGTAACTCTTATTATGATTTTCTGCATTCCATTCCCCTTGCACCAAGTATGTTAGAGTTCCATTTTAATGATATTGATTCTACTAACTTGCTCTATTTGGAAAAGAAGTTATGTGTCACTTCTACAAGTAGTGACTTTAGAAAGATGCAAGGTAATGGAAAAGGCGAAGTAGATGAAAATGGAGAATCCTAACATTCCCTAGAAACTCATTCCCATCCAAGAGCCCACTTGCATCTACTGAGAACAATGGTTTCAAGGATGACCCTCTTCCCTTGAAATGCTCTGCTGGGGATACATTTTTAGAAGATGATGCTCTTAACCACTCATAGAAACGTGCAAAGACTTCGGATTCTATTCCTACTCATGTACCAGTTGTGCCGACTAATAGTCAGTCCTGTCAAGAACAATGAGTATCTTATACTAGAGTTGTCGGAGGCTTGGCAGCCCAAAAATTGCTATCCACCATTTGGCTATAAAAATAAGTGCTCAACCAATAAAGCAAGCTCAAAGGAATTTTCATTATGAATTGATTTCTCAAATTGAAAATGAGGTCAACAAATTGATGGAGGCTAGGTTTATTCATGAGGTCAAATACCGAACATAGATATCTAGCATTATGCTTGTGCACAAGAAAAATGGACAAGCGCGAGTCTATGTTCACTTCAGGGACCTGAATAATGCGTGCCCAAAGGATGACTTTCCTCTCCCAATTACTGAACTCATCGTTAATGATATTACTGGTCATGAAGCTTTGAGAACCTTTCACATACCTAAAGGTATTTACTGCTATAGAGGAAGCCATTTGGTTTGAAAAATGCAGATACAATATATTAAAGAGCAATGTAAAGAATCTTCGATAATATGCTCCATAAAATTGTCGAGTGCTATGTTGATGATTTGGTGGTAAAGTCACGAAGAAGAGAAGACTATTTAGATCATCTGTTAAAAGTTTTGAATGGCTTCGTTGTTATCAACTAAAGATGAATCCTCTGAAATGTGCATTCGGAGTTATCTCAAGAAAGTTCCTAGGCTTCATTGTGCATAAATGTAGCATTGAAATTGATCAAGCTAAAATTGATGTCATAATGAAAATACGAAAGCCTCGTAATATGAATGAGGTAAGAATTTTACAAGGGAGGTTAGCTTATGTCTGAGACGTTTCATTTCAAATTTTGCAAGAAGATGTTAATCTTTTACCCATTTTATGAAAAAAAGAATGTCTTTCGAGTGGGATGATGCATGTAGCAACGCATTTAAAAGTATCAAGGCTTACCTTACAAGATCTCTAATCTTAGTTGTACCTATACATGGAAAGCCTTTGCTTTTACACATTGTTGCACAAGAACGTTCTGTGGGAGCATTACTTGCTCAAAGAAATGAAAAGGGTAAGGAAAATGCTTTGTATTACCTAAGCAGGATGATGACTCCCAATGAAGCTAAGTTTTGTCGATTGAGAAGCTATGCTTAACTATATTTTTTGCAATCCAAAAGTTGAAGCACTACTTTCAAGTTCACACGATCATCTCATCTCCAAAGGAAATCCAATTAAGTATGTGATGACAAAGTCTTTCTTGTCTAAACATTTAGCAATATGGTATCTACAACTCCATCAATTTGAAGTTGTATACGTTCCTCAAAAAGTTGTAAAAGGAAAAGTGTTAGCTAATTGCTTAGCTGAACAGTCTATACAAATAAGATAAAAGGTAACTGATGACCTACCTGACAAAATGTGCTCCTAATTGAAATCTTACCTCCATGGAAGATGTATTTTGATGATGTTACCCATCAAGATGGAGCTTGTGTAGGAGTAGTGTTCGTCACATCTGAGAGTGATATCTTGCCAGATTCATTTACTTTAACTCAAAAGTGTTCAAATAATATGGTTGAATATCAAGCAATCATTCTTGTAATAGAAATGACTGTAGACATGAAGTAGTTGCACCTTAGAATCTATGGAGATTCAAAGTCATTTTTCAATCAAATTCTTGATATTTAGGATGTGAAGAAATCTGAGTTGCTTCCATATTGCAAATATGCCAAGATGATGATGGGCTGGCTAGGTGTTGTGGAGATAGTGCATGTCTCGCGAAATAAAAATAAACAAGTGGTCCATTAGTGAAACTCGCATCTACTTTGTGTTTCTCAAGTTCAGAAACACAAATCTCAATTTGCTGAAGTTGGATAATTCTGCCATTATTTGAGGATGATGAAGATCAAACGGAACAACAAGAAGAATATGAAACTTATGTTGTTTCTGTTACTAAAAATAAAAGAGAAGATTGGCGTCAGTTAATAATCAATTACTTGTGCTATGATATTTTATCTGATGAGCTGCGGAAAAAGAGTGATGTGCGAAGACGTTCTCCAAGATTCGTTTATTACAAGCATACACTATATCGGAGATCGTCTGAAGATGTCCTTTTGTTGTTGCTTAGGAGATGAAGAAGCTATGCAAGCATTGGAGAAGCACATTCAGGAGTTTGTAAGCGCGTTAGTCTGGGAAAGCTTCACTTTTGAATCAAAAGAATAGGATATTATTGGCCTTCAATGGTGAAGAATTGTATACATTATGCTCGTGGATGTCTAGCTTGTCAATTTAATGCAAATTATATTCATCAAAAACCAAAACCACTACATCCGTCTATTACATCTTAGCCATTTGACAAATGGAGACTTGATATTAGCCTTTACCAAAGTCTTCTGGCGGACATGTCTTCATATTGGTAGCAAGGGATTACTTCTCCAAGTGGGCTGAAGCAGTTGCGTTAAGAGAAGTCAAGAAAGAAAATATAGTAAACTTCATTCGTGGTAACATTATATTTTGTATAGAATTCCGAGGTATATTATCACTGGTAATGGTAAGCTTTTTCCCAATAATTCGATGATTAAACTTTGCAAGAAATTTCACTTCAAGATAGTATTATTCTTCAATGTATTATGCTTCTGCAAATGGTCTAGCGGAGGTATTTAACAAAACTCTGCAACTTATTAAAGAAAGTCATTGATAAATCTAAGAGAGATTGACATCATAAAATTGAAGAAGTTTTATGGGCTTACCGTACTATTTCAGACTTTTATGCAAGGTGCGCCATACGCATTGGTATACGGTGTTGAAGCCATTCTTCTGCTTGAGCATCAAATTCCTTCTTTGAAAATTGCTGTTCAAGAAGAGCTTACAAAGGAAGAAAATACTTGCCTTCGCCTTGAAGATTTAGAGGTACTTGAGAAAAGATTGGAGGCTCAGCAACGTTTGGAATGTTATCAAGCTAGACTTTCTAAGACATTCAACAAGAAAGTTCGTTTACGATCTTTCCAAATTGGTGACGTGGTGCTTGTTGTTTGAAGGCCAATTATCTTTCCTCTCAGAAAATAAAGAAGTTTACACCGAAATGGGACAGTCCATATATTTCCAAGAACTTTATACAAATGGTGCATATAAACTTATTGATAAAGATAGATTAAAAATTGTCCTATTAATGGAAAGTTTTTGAAACTTTAGTATGCGTGATAAAAAAAAAGAGCACATGCCTTATAGAAAAAAATGCAAAAGGAACCCATAAAAGATATTGTATATGGATAAACTGCTAAGAAACATTCCAACAAATCTAAGTAGGTAAAAATGGATGCTCTGCCCCGCACAAGTTTAAAATTGTTAATGGCAACCATCAAAGATGTTGTACGTATTTAAACCACTAAAACATCCCAACAAGTCAAAGTTGGTAAAAAATGGATACTCCTGAACCCCAAGAGTATAAACTGTGAATGGGAAACTCCTCAAAATCATTCATATGATTTGAACTATGTTTAACTTGATTCTTTTTTGGGATGTTTTAGGCAGTTTAAAAAGAACTTTTAAGTTCAGTCATACTAATCCAATGTTCCATTTCTTTGGTTTTGACTCTTTAAAAAAAATCAAAATAATAAGTTAAAAATAAAAAAAAGACAAAGTAAGAAAAGAGTATAAAATGAGAAGAACTTGTGCATAGATAAAAAGAAAACTTGTAAATTGTGTTTGTTCTTAAAACAATAATGGAATTAAAATTAAACAACAAATTTATAATTTATCAATTTCTGTCTACTACTAGAATCTGTCTTAAAGCTTCTAAATTATGCACTATTTCATCAAATGGGAAATGAGCGCTCTTCATGTTAGCAATTTCGTCTTTCTTGGACAACAATATTGTGTGCACTTTCTTCAATTCCTCTTCATCTTGCTGAATAGATGCACAAACGTCTTGTTTGTGTTTCTCCAGTTTATTGAATTCTTTTTGTAGCTCATTATGTTGGTCTTCGATAGAACTAAGCTCCACTTATGAGTCATTTAGCCTTGATGTAATGACTTGCTCATTTGTTGCGATCTCTCCAAGTTGCCTCTTCACTTTGGAAAGGGATTCAAGATATGCCTCTTTAGTCATCATATATTGCAACTCACAGATCTTGATACATCAAAACTTCAAGTTTTCTCGAATGAAGTAATTAGTAGTTTTTCCAAAAGAGCAGTAGCATCAACATTTACTTTCTTCATCTATGCCAGGATCATATCGAATTCTACTTCAATGGAGGATATAGATTCAAAAAAGAGTTCGTAAAGGATTCTTTGCCATAAGAGTTGGAGATATTGATTTTGACACTCTCTAATCACATCAACTCCATGAAATTGAGAAACAACAATAGGGGGTTGTTTTTTCAAATCTTTCCCCTTCCCAATAAACGAAGCCAATTGATTTGTTGCTTGTTGTCTAGTAGATGTTACGATAGGCTTGCCAATAGATGATGGAACAAAATCTGGACTTTGAATTGTATCCTCTTCACTCTCACATAAACTTATGGAAGAGGGTAAGATGTTCGTGTCTTCACCATCAAAGGGGACAACTTCTCCAAGGTTGGGAATGATTTCAACCGCTTTCAATTAAAATATTTGGAGTTAGTATTTGATGTAAGGAAAAATATGTTTTTAAAAAAAAAAAAAAGACTTACATGAATAGCCAAATCTCGAGGTGACATGTTCGAACTAGTTACACCTTCCAAGAATCCAGCTGATGATAAAATAAGAGCATATGAAATCTTCTTCTTTTTCAAAGGGCGACTGTTCCAATGATGATCTCCATCAGCATCGCTGTTGCTAGATTAAGAACAAGTGGCCGTCATAATTGGATTGGCTATCTTGGATGGAAGATTTGCTTCAGGAATAATTAAAGAAGGCTCATGTGTTTGAGCACTATCCTGCACCTTAGACGAACTACCTACTCCATTAGTAGGTGGAATCTTTGTAGAGCTTGGAAGCTTTACCTTGACAATAGCTTTTGAAGTCTCATATGTCCTCGAATTCTACCAAATATGGTATTCTATTTTAGAAAGTAGATTTTCAAGTTTTTGCTGGCAGAACCACTTTAGACTTTGTGTCAAGGAGTGTAGACGATTCCCATAGTTGAAAAACATCCTCAAGCCTTTGGGAACAAGTCTCTCTTGTACGGTCACCAAGAATATCTTGACAAATTCGAATTGCTTACAAAACTGATAAGGGTTGTAGGGTTGTATTTTGTAAACATTGTTCTGGTGGCAGGTCAAAAAACTGGAGCGGACACAGATGAAATAACAAATCCAAGTTGATGTTAAGCTTCTATCATAAATTAAAGTTCGCTATTCTTTTTTAAACATTGAGTAATAAGTAATAAATAGTGGATTGGTATTTCAAAAAAGATCTTTTACCTAAGAAGTGCTAACATATTTAGCCATCTTTTCTCCGTGACACCTTGTTGTCTTAGCCTCCAGTAAGTATTGACCATGTGTGTCATGGGTATTGAAGTATCAAGTGATCCATGCATACACATAGTGAATTGGAACCGTAGTTCGACATGTCTTTAAAGATGATGACTCATTATCATGTTTAAGCCATTGTATATGCTTGCCAAAATGGGGGTAACAAGAGCAAATCTTTTCCCTAAAGCCGTCAAACTTGCAACTTTAAACACACTTGCACGAATGTAACGAATTTTTTTTTCGGGAAAAAGAAATTTGCAGACTAGAATGAGAAGAATGTTGCCAAGTATGTTTCTTTCCTCAAGTTTTCTAGGACATCAAGAGAGATGAATGATTCCTTTGTTATAATATATTTTGAGGGGTGAAATTCCTTGTCCATACTAGTTTTCCTTGGTTTTCCTGATGTCCTTCTCCTATTTTGCTATAAAGGAGAGGGGTATATCTTGTTGGCCCTTTGAACCAAAATTGTACCTGAGTCTCAAAGAAAACGTTATGTGGATCACCTTGAGCAAGTTTGGCAAGTGCAAAGAATAGAAATTTATAACTTGGAGGAAGGTAAGGTTTATCTTCATCATTCTTACCAAGAAGTCCTTTAGCCGTTAGAATAACTTCATCATAGAGAGCCCCATCGATCAGAAGACCACTAAGAGATCGCAAGTCCCAGAATGAGATAGATAACTCGTCATTTGGGGTATAAAAAGTGTTCGTCGATAGACACCAAAGTTCACAAAAGGCACACATCACATTGCCACAACGGTCGTAAGTAAACAAGGAGATCTGAAGAGCATCGTAGATTCTTGAATTGGAAAGGAAGTCTTTATACTTTTCAAGAATATCTTCTAACCACTCTCAATAGTTTGTTGCGTAAGAAGTATTGCCAAAGTCAGAAGAAGGAGCATTCTAAGAAGACTTATCACGTTACAGTGAGCAAAGGAAGGTGGAACTTGTTGGAACTTGAATTATTGTCATAGTCTAAGACATCAACAATGCATTCGTTGAGTCAATTTGGATGACATGAAGTCAATCACTTCCCGTGTAGAACACGAAGACCATTTAGAAAGAGGAAGATTTACTTCAAAAGGGGCTGGCTCAATACGTGATGCTCCAATCAATGCATGATGAATTTGCAAAAATAAAGGCCTTGTGTGAGATACTCTTTGATTGTCGAAGATGAAAATATGTAGGTATGGCTTATCATAGTCTTTAATCACCATTGAAGACAAGCATAAAATTTCTGCAAATCAAAGGAAAAAAAAGGGGTTTATGCAAGAAACCAATAAAATATAAAAATCTAAGGAAATCTTAGTGATATGCTAACTACCAAGTAAGGATTGATATTCCAAATTTTCTTTGAAAGGGTCAAAAGTTAGAAATTTAAGCCTTTCCTTTGCCTAAGTAGATGTCCCTCCAAAATTTATGTCCACTATGGCTTGAAATTGAAGCCTTAGTCCCAAAGGGTTGAAGTCCACTAAGGCTTGACATTGAAACTTTAGACCCAAAAATAGACGTCCTCCAAGGCCTGAAATTAAAGTCTAGCCCACGAAGATATCCTCAAGATGTCCTCCAAAGGCTTGAAATCGAAGCCTAGCCCATGAAGATATCCTTCAAAGGCTTGAAATCAAAGCCTCGCCTATGAAGATGTCCTCTAAGGTTCGAAATTGAACCCTAGCCCACAAAGATATCTTCCGAAGACTTGAAGTCGAAGCTTAGGGCACAAATATGTCCTCCAAAAGCTTGGAATCGAAGCCTAGCCCACTATGCCAATCCAGCCCGTGAACTTTCCACAGAATATCCATTTTCCTTCAAAATTATTTAAGTTTCATTCAAGCCATGAACTTTCAAGCTAACTACGTCAGTAATGAGTTTGCCTAAAGTATTCGAGTTTTGAGGATTATTGGTTTGACTGCTTCAATCTTAGTTAATGGAATAGTAAAGTCCTTCTACTCCTTCACCTCCACCAAGGAAATTGATCACTTTTCCTTAGTGATTTAGGGATGTATCGCAAAACATGAGAATCCTCTCGCGACAACTTGATCGACTTTCCATTGTCATCACTTGAATTTTTTATTTTGCAGAGCTTCTCTCATTGATGAGAATTGCTTTTCTTCAAATGTTACACTTTTACTTTGCATATATAATTTAGCATATGCAATGTGGGTTGTCTACTTCAATAAAAGGTCTTTCATCAGCAATGACTCTATTGCTAGAGTATTTGAAGCATTAATGAAGAGTAGATGACACAACTCTATTATCCTGAAGCCATAGTCTCTCTAAAATAATATTATATGAAGGTTTAGCATCAATAACCTGCAAAAGGACAGTAGACTTCATCTCAACACTCTTTGCTCCCCTTTATTGAAACCTTGGTGACTTGACTATATGACATTTCTTCTGTAGCAATTTCTAACTCTTTAACATTCTCATAGGAAGAGTGTTGACAGCAGAACCTCCATCCAACAATATTCTATTCACTTTCTTTTTATGTGTGTAATCAGACACAAACAAAGGTCTGTTGTGGGGATTTGAACCCACCAATATGTTGTCATCATTGAATGTGATTGTGGCCATACATTCTGTAGAATTTTGTACAACCACATTTTGTCATGTTTATCATCTAGTAGAAGAGATTTTCTTGAAGAAGCATCTTCCTCTTTCCAGTGGATAGCAAAACAAAATACAAACTCAGATTCATTCAGCAATTCTTTCGTAAAGAATTCTCCTAAGGTAATTGGTTGTAGATCTTTAGAGCGAGTTACATTTCCTGAGTTGGTAGCAATCAGTTTTGACATTGTTGTTTTCGTTTCAAGCACTTTTCTTTTTACCAATTTAGTTCGTCTAATTGACTTGGCATTTGCTCACTTTTGTTTGCCACATTTTCAGCGTTTCACAACTATCTATCCTTTAGAGTTGTCTTCTCTTTCACCCATAGACATGTTAACAATACACTCAAGAGATTGTTGAGGAATATTTTTCATGGTATTTTGCAAATGAAAATTTGTTAACACTCAACATTAATCTTTTTGGGATAGAATTGCCACAAACTTGATCATGGCAAATTGAGGAACAAATTAGGTTGTTTAGATCAAGTGGTTAATCCTCGTCTAGAGAATAAAATTCGCTGATTTTTCTCTTTGAAATTTGTCTAAGGCTTCGTAGCTTAATTTCGAATTTGTCGAAGAACTTCCTCTTTTACTTTCTGAAGAACTTCCTCTTTTACTTATCGAAGAAGAACTCGAAGAAACTTCTAGCCTTGAAATTAAAGGCTAATCTTGATTTCTAAAACTTGGAGTGAAACAGAGAAAGTTTTCAGAGTTTCACCACTTCTGCTAAATGGAAATTTTGTGTGTCCTTCTCTATACTTGCATTCTATTTATAGGCATAACTTGAAAGACATGAGACCGAATTTGAAATTTGAATTTTGATTTCTAATATTTATGATTTAGAGTTTTTTAATTTGCCAAATCATTTACTATGAGTGACTTGGCACAATTCTATTTCTTACACTACTCTTTGAATTCTTACTGGATGGAGTTTCAAACATTGAGTCCCTTTCCAAATTTAATTGGTAACAAAATATTTAAATTAAAAAAGATCCAAAAAAATTTGGGAATTTAACTTAGAAAATTTTCGTATTTATAGTATTTTCTTTACCTAAACAAACAATTATAAATTTTAATTTTCTAAGAATTTCATTTTTCTTTTCCTCAATAAAATTCGTGAACCAGGCTTATGGTTATGAAGATGTTCGAGACAGCAATTTATACTATATATTCGGTTACACCTATCATGGTGTAATCACTTATTAAAATTACGTTGTTTTAGTATAAGTTTTATTATTTAATTATAAGCAAAATCATCCTTGATTTTATAAATCCACGTGCCTTAGTGTTCAGAGGAAATCGAATTTTTCTGTCCTTCCTTTCCATGATTTCTTCTACTCTCACGAATCTCTGCTGTGCAGCTTAATCGATTCACCACATTTTTTGTTTTTCCTATAATTTTCCTTCAATTGATCATCGTTAATCATCTGCAATTTTGCTTTTCAATGGAGAATTGTAAAGAAACCAATATTGTATTGTTTATTGATGTGGATGATTTGAATTGTCGTGTTTTCAATCTTTCTATGTGTACAGACATTGATTCAAATGATTCCAGAATCTGTTGAAGAAGAATTTACAGGCAAGGAATTTCACGTAAAAATATTGGATTTTTTGTTTTAATTTGGTTGTTATTTTTGAGATAGTGTGCTACTATTTGTATATATGCTAGTTTTATAACTAGGTATGCCTAGTTTGATAATTGAGTTTGGCTAATTTCTCAACTCAGTATGCCTATGTTTTATAACCAGTGTAATTTTCAAATTATTTGTTTCTATTTTTAGACTTTTTTGTTGGTTTTAATGTAATCTTTTTTGTGCTTTCAAGCTTATTTTAATTTTAATATGGTTGGGGATCATTTCATTTTATTTGTATTATGTATTTGCACTTCATTAGTTAGTTTATATACTTTTATAACGAAATGTGCCTTTTTTTTTTTACTAAGTGTGTCTACGTTTGAAACATAGTATGCCTACTTTTATATATAAGTAGAATATTGAAATTGTGGTATATTTGTATTTTTTTATTTTAATGTAAAGTTTTGTTGTGAGTTTTAATCTCATATTGATTTTATTACGTATTTTAAATGTGCATAGTTTTTGTTTTGTTTATACTTTTAGACTTTTTTGTTGTTTATAATGTAATGTTTGTTGTGCTTTCAACCTTATGTTAATTTTATTATAGTTGTAGATTCTTTTATTTATTTTGTGCTATGTATTTGAACATTGATAGTTAGTCTGCCTATTTTTATAACTAAATGTGCCTATTTTTATAAACTAGCGTGCCTACATTTAAAGCTACTTTTTTTCTAACATGAATGATACTAAAGATTGAATTACCAACATTTTGTGTACTTTTTATATGCAGGGGGTACAATTGCTGAATTTCCAAGAGTGAATATGGCACTAAACATGAAAAATGAGGTAGATATGCCTACTTTTGTATACTTGTGTACCTAATTAAAGTTGATTGTGCCTACTTTTTAAACTATTTATGCTTACATTATATCACACTCGAACCGCATTATTTTATGCATTTCTCCCATTTTTGACAACGGTTTGTGCCTAACTTTATATTGTGTGTGTCTATTTTGTAAAATATTTGTGCTTACATTATATCAGACTCTTAAATTACTTTATGCATGTGTGCCTTTTTTACAACACTTTGTGCATAATTTTATAATTGTGTGTGCCTATTTTATAAACTATTTGTGCATACATTATATCAGACTTATGTTGAATTATTTTATGCATTTGTACTCTTTTTGACAACTAGTGGTGCTTATTTTTATGTGCAATAGTACAATCGTTGCATATACAAAGGTGAATATGGCATCAAATATGTAAAATAGTCCACTGAAGAAAATGTTTGGTACACTTGTGTGCTTAGTTATAAAGTTGATTGTATATACTTTTTAAACCATTTGTGCTTACATTATATCACACACATGTTGAATTAAATTATGCATTTGTACCCTTTTTGACAACGGTTTGTACATAATTTTATGTGCAGGGTATACAGTTGCTGCATATACAAGGCTCAATGTGACATCAAACATGAAAACTAGTATACATAAACTAATGTGCCTATTCTTTTTATACTTTGTGTGCCTAATTTTAAAGAGGTCCATAAACATAATTTGAGAATTTATATGTATAGCGCAAAAAAATTCATTTTTCTATGATACTCCGTACCCCTCCGCTAGGTCAACTGCTACTGGGTAAGATACTTACGTGTCTCTCGGCACTGGACTTATAAAAACATAAAGCTAAGATACATCTGGGAGAGACTAAAACGCATCCCTCTAAACTAAACAGCAGAAGAAGGAAAAATAAATAAATATAATTTTATAATAAAAACTTCTCACAACTTACACATTGGTTGAAGGCCGTGAGGGCCAAGATCTTCATAGATCAAAACCTTATAGTTAGAGGTGGAAGACCCCAATATTACCGAATCCAGTGGGCCCATATTAGCTTAACTAGCCAGTTTTGGTTACCGATTCATTTGAAAAAAGATAGAAATATTTGAAAGACATGAGTGATAGACGCCCAGTGAGTTCACGTGCACATGTGTCTTTCATTAGTTTCCCATACGGGTAAAATACTCTTCATAAAATAGTTTGTCATGCCAGAAATGAAACGTTATAGCAAGTTATAAATTTTCTGAAGGGTTCGGGCGCATTTGGAAAGTTCGAGCGAATCAAGACACATCGGTACTACCGCGACACCCGGACTTTCAAAACCATGTACATACCATGATAGGCTCAACGGACAGAGTCCGGAACCGTAAACAGGGTCATTGGAAACAAGTTCCAGCATCCCGTAGTCAATACCAGCCTGAAACCCAAAGCACACTGTACGAACATTCAATTTCTCGTAAACCACCACACACACTACTTATACACAAAACATGTAACGAGCCCTGGGGTACCTACCAGGCTGCCCTATATTACCCTAGCCGGTGAGTCCCTCCTGACCCAACTTGCTAGAAAGTAGTCCCTACCGCAAAGCATGATACGGATCAAACGTAATATAGCCTTGGGTCTAACCCTCCAACAGTATCATGCCCTCTGTCAACTGGATCCAAATCAAGAGTAAACTTACCAAGCACGTCGTTCAGAAGAGGCCCTCGTACGGGGGACTAGCCACGCACAGTGCAATCCTCTAGACACGTTGATTAAAATATATACCAAGCCCTTCGGCTGGATTAGGGTTTTTAATTCATTTTCATAAAAATCATAGGCCATCTCTCGACTACACATATCTTTCTCATGTATCGAAAATCCTTATCCGTCGAACCAAACTGCAAAACTCGTAGACATGACAAATATACCATGAATGCAATTCAAGTAATATTTTTATAAAATTTCATAAAACATTTATGTTTTCTCGGATACTTTCAAAATCATGTACATCATGACAGTATTGCGTATATGCCCTTGGAATGTAAGCTTTAAACATATTACCAGGTTTAAAATAAGTTATGCTAATTTCGTTTTACAAAAAATCATGATAAATATTTCTTAAAAGGAATTTTTAAATACTTCAAAAGTTTTGGTAATATATGAATAAGACCATTGGAGAAATATTCCTTAAAAGAAATAGAAAATATTTTTGAAGTCATAATATAAGAATCTTTAAAATAAATATTATAAAAATATTTTGACAATTCAAAGTTTTGTAAGGATATTTAAAATATTTAAAGTATTATTTCAAAAAATAATAATAAATACTTTAAAGATAATTTCTCCAAATAATTTTAAATTTCAATACCTTATAAGAATATTTAAAATATTTAAAACATTATTTCAAAAAGAAATAACAAATATTTTAAAAATAATTTCTCCAAATAATATTAAATCTCAAAATCCTATAAATAATTTTTAAAATATTTAAAATCTTATTTTAAAAAGAAATAATAAATATTTTAAATGTAGAACACATTTGGCATAACCATAATATACCACCGGTAAATATTTTGTAAAATTTTTCAAGAACTAACAGTGGAGAAATATGCTTTCAAGAAAATAATTAATTTTTTTTGTAAAAGAAAAAGAGTTGGTGAGCTCACCTTAAGTCGCGAAATGTATCAAACTTACAAATAATAACATTCCAAATTAATCAAATAATGCAATAAAATATAAACATAACACCATGAGAACCCTAGGGTTCACCTAAACTTATTCTAAACCCAAAAGAACTTTAAAAATAACTCCAAAATAATTTCATAATAATTCCTTAAAAATCATTGGTTTCCAAAATAAATTCATAATTATTTTATTTTTAAAAAATATAACCTAATAAAAATAAAAGACTCCTCTTATAACTTTAAAAAACAAAAAAAAAAAGAAAATAAAATAAAGAAAACATACCTTAATGAGAGAGAGAGCCGAGAAAGAGAGGAGAGAAAAAGGAAAGAAAAGAAAAAGAGAAAGTGGGGAGAGAGAGAAGAGAGAGAGAGGGCTGCCGAGTGGAAGAGAAGATGGGAGAAGAGAGAGAGAGATGAGAGGAGAAGACAAAATGAGAGTGGGGTGAGAAATTGGCCTTCCTATCATCTCATATATGTATAGCAATGTATGCATGGTTTTGGTCTTGTGGTCAAGACACATGGTATTTACTTGCCATGTGTCCACAAATTACCAACAAACTTGGCACTACTAACTCTCATAATTGCATTGAAGTCTTCTAAATTTCTAAACTTTCTATGTTGACCCTAAATTTTAAAAATGACTTAAAACTCACATTAAGCTTACAATCTCAATCTCCAACTTAAAGCGTTAAACACTAATAATCCTAAAATATGTCCAAAAATGTTTTCAAAGAAAAAATTTTTCCTTAAATTTTCTAAAAATTACCAAATGACCTCAAAACTTTCTATTTTTATCAAATAACCCCAAAACTTTTGTTTGAACTCACTGCGACTTATATTAACTTTGAGCTGTTTAGTTGGGATGTTACATTTTCCCGCCAAAATGAATCTCTCTAACCCAATTCTCTCTAACTCAAAACTCAAATCTTTCACATTCAACACAAATTAAAGATAGATATGGATAACTTTGAATATTATTTTGCAAGAAAATATCGATTTTAAGATAAAAAAAAAAAAAAAACCCGAAAATTACTTTTTTTCAACTTTGTTAAGTTTCTCCCAGATGAGAATTTATCCCATCCGGGTAAAACTCGTGTCACTTACTTTTTTTTTTTTTACAAAAAAACCCCACTGAATTTGTTGAAAAAAACCCAACATGGGCGAAATTCCTTAAAAAATTTTGCTATCTGGGAGAAACTCTGGACAATTAAAAAAAGTAATTTTTTGGGTTTTTTTAATCTTAAAAAACTATTCAAAATATCCATATCTATCTTGAATTTGTGTTGAATGTGAAAGATTTGAGTTTTGAGTTAGAGAGAATTGAGCTAGAGAGATTCACTTTGATGCGAAAAAATTCATTTTTCGCGCTATATATATAAATTTCTGAGTTATGTTTATTGATCCCTATACATATATATTTTCGAATTATATTTATTGACCACATTTTACAAATTGGATGTTCTTAATTTCTAAGCTATTTATACCTACTTTATATCACATAAATCACAAAAAAATACCATAAAATAACTTTTGTACAAAGACACGATTATTGTGAAATAATATCAAAAAATATATATATATATATATATGAGGGAAACTTTTATTTATACAAAAACTTCAATTTTGAAGTACATAACACATAAATCTGACATAAAAATTAAGTATAAGATATAAATACATAAATTTTATTGAAATTTTACCTTAAAAATTGTTTGTATTTTATTCTAATTGAGTGGTGAACATTTAAAAGGAAACTAATTGTCTCACTTAGATTGGTTCTTATAATTCAAACACAAATAATAAGAGTAGGACAACTTTATCATTTTATTTATTTTGTTGGATAGGGTACAACTTTGCATTGTCCCCAATTACATGTTATAACAACCCGTTCGAAACTAGAAATTTAGATACAACCAAACTTAAACCATTCAGCAAAGAACAAACCCTCACCTCTCGTGTCTCTCTCGCGTCAAGACTTCAGCGCCGCCGGCAGTACTACTCACCGCTCGCCGGCACCTCTCGGTACGTCCTCTTTCTCTCTTCTTCGGTCTCCCTATTTCTCTATTCTCTGCTCTGCATCTTTCTCTCTTCTTCTCGATTTTGTTGTATTGCCGCTGAACAGCGGAACTAAAGAAAAGAGAAGCATCGTAGACGAGAGTGTTTGGTTAAATTTAACACCATAAAATGAAAATTCAAGCCCACCACACTGCTATCATTGCCAATTAACCATTTTAACAACAAACATTACTGCCAAGTGAGTGAATTAAACAGAAGAAAAAGTTCAATCTTTCTGGCGGAGATTCAGGATGATTCGCCGGTAGAAACTGATGGAAAAGTTCAAACTTTTCGGTGGAAAAGTGGACTCTGAATCTATAATATGTTAGTTTGATTTTTCTGTCTTCCTCGTTTCCAATTCATTTATGGATTGTATAAGTTGGGCATTAACCAAGGGAGTATGGATGTATTTGAAATCTTGAAACCTGGATAGTACTGCTATGTCTACTGGTTTTCTCTTCTGTTCTTTTTTGTTTTTTGTTTTTTGTTTTTTGTTTTTTTGTTTTTTTTTTTTGTGGGATGGGAGAACTGAGTCTTGGAACAATTTATGAAGATATGAAAAGTGTGTAAATATTGTTATATAATATTTGGCTTGATATCTTATTGGTCATTGTTGTTCAATTCTTCGAAATAGAATGTGGAATTCATTATTTTTCATTTGTCAGGAGAAACGGATTCCTATTAGATTTCAGATTTTTAACTTCCTTGCGATTTGAAACAATTTCAGCCATCAGAATCGGTCCAGTTGATTAAAACTTGTAATAAGTTATTCAGTGTTCTATCACACAGCGTAATTATTAATTGAATTTTCCTATGAATTTTTTCTTTTCATTTCAGAACTCTTTGTAATAAACTTGTAGTGTTGTATCATGTATTGTAATTATTCAGTGTAATTTTCATTTGAATTTTTCCTTTTCATATAATTGCACATGGATATCCTTAAGATGAATATGCTCATGGTATCTTGCAAATGGATATTCTATCATGCTCATATATTTCCTCTGGGTTTCCTGGAGAATTATGAGGGGCCGGAGGTGCTAGTAGTTTGATTATTGTGGTTGTTCAAAGTTACTGCTTTATTTGAAAGATGATAAGCTCGCTTGTGCACATTCTAGTCTCAATTTTTGTTTTCTCTTCCTCTTCATTGTTGTTTGGTGGCTTTGTTTTATTGAAAGTTCTGCTTGAGTGGTCTGCTGCTGGTTTACGTGACTATTTTCAAGAAATTTTCAATTCTGAAACTTGAAAATTGCAATTTCTTCATATTTTTATGCTTCATTATAGTTCTTTTTTTTTTAATATAAAAATAAAGTTAGAGTAAATAGAATTATGACTTGTTGATTATCGATAATTCTAAATATTTCTCATGCTATGTTGGTAGAAGTAACTTTCTCTGCCATTCTTTCATGGGAATGATTAAGTACAAATTTTGGCATAGTTACTGTTGTTGATATTATTATTATCACAAAATACACCGAAATGGACAGGTTAGTGGGGATGAAATGCTTGTATATACGAATTTTGGCATAGTTGCTGTTATTTTATTTTCATTAAAAGGCCAGAATGACAGGTCAGTGGCTCTCTGTAGTTTAAGAGCACTGAATAACAGCTCTTTATGATCGCATGCATTGTTCACGGTTTTTAGTTTTTGTACTTTGTCTTCTTAACCAGGAGCACTGCCGTCACTACTTATAAGTTTAACTCTATGATTACAGTTTTTGAGTTGTTTCGAAGAATGAACTTATAAGTTAAAGGTTGTTCATCTCTGTTCTCTTTCCCTTTTCTTGTCTTCATTAACCATATTATGTGTTTATATTGTAACTTTGATTTCTCCAGATGCCATATGTTCTTTAGTCACCATGGGTGACAGAGATTATTCTGAAGTTTTATATTTTTTGTGATCACTGGATCTTTAAACATTCGTTCATAGGATAAGCCTTGCTCTCAAACTCTTGCATGCCCACTAGAGAATAGGCTGTATTGATGTAGGAAGGAGTATTAAATGAGAATTTCCATCATTTTTAGAAGATAGTACTTGGTCTGCAACTAGCAGTGAGAAATTTTTTTGTGACCAAAATTGGGCTTTAAATAAGGACCGGAAAAGTTATGAAATAGGTCCCCAAGGGCATGAAAATTTTAAAATAAGTAATGAAACAGGGACCAAAAATTCAGTTTCAAAAAATTTCCTCATTAAGTCATTTTTTAAAACACGCGCTTTTCTTTCTGCTTGACCTAACTTTTAGTTCATTAAATTTCGCAGTCTTCAGATAGCTGCCAGAAGAGACCCTTTTGTGATTCTGCAGTCACACACATAAAGCAATATCTTTTGGTTTGGGTACTTGAATTTTCGCGATTCGCAGAAATTTTAGCTGTTAAGTTCAGGAAATTTGTAGCGAACAGTAAACCATTAGAAAATGTCTTCTCTGAGGAATGCTATTCCCCGAAGAGCTCATAAAGAACGAGCTCAGCCGTAAGTAACTTTATTTTCGGTTTTGTTTTCAAGTTATAGTAATCCTGATTTCTCCCCATACGTGTAATGGTCTAATTTTGATGAATTGCCTGCATTATTTTCTGGAAAAAATGTAGGCATGCTAGGAGAAAATTTGGGCTTCTTGAGAAGCACAAGGACTATGTCATCCGTGCAAAGGCTTACCATAAAAAGGAGCAGACGTTGCAGGTAAGTTGATGTCTACATGTGTATATGTTAGGTGTCTGTTTGTCTATGCATGCTCAATGAATTAGATGTATGCTGGCTAATTCAATGGCTGTTAACATTTATTTATTGGAACAGAAACTCAAGGAAAAAGCAGCATTTAGAAATCCAGATGAATTCTACTTTAAGATGGTCAAAACAAGAACTGTAGATGGAATTCATAAGCTTGAGTACGACTTTACGCTTTTGTATACTTAGGTTCTTTTTACCCTGCATCTTTTATCTTTAAATTTGACTTAACTTTCGTGTAAAGGAGTGAGGCAAATAAGTATACTCCAGAAGAGCTCATGTTAATGAAAACTCAAGATATGTCCTATATATTACAGAAACTTCAGAGCGAAAAAAAGGTTAGATGTTACAAATCTAGAATTGTTCTTGGTAATGCTTGTTTGCATGTATTTCTGTGCTGAAAGTTAGTGTTCTTGTTACAGAAAGTTGAAAAACTCACTGCTATGCTACACTCTCTTCATGAACGACCATCAAAGGGACATGTGTACTATGCTGGGGACAGGTTAGCACCTAACACCATTGAGCTTCAAAAACATATCATGTAAATGTACGCATAAGATACTCGAGCCAAAATTACAGTTTCTCTCACCTAAGAGTAGTACCTTCTCAAACAAGCACTTGGTTCTGGCTTAAATGAGATTCTGCTACGGAACATGTTGGTTTTCAGTACTTTATATTGTTCCTTTCAAAAGTTAAAAGGATAACACAATGGCGAAATTGGAGAATACTGGTAAAGGAATGCATTAGCACTCTTGTGCACTCTTCTTCTTTATTAGGCCCTGTTTGATAAAAATGAAAATTAAGTCTGAAGTCTGAATTGTTTAAGTTTCGAATTCTGAATACTAAGTCTGAATCTAAAAACTGAAGCTGAATTTGAATGCTGAATTAATAAGTAGTAGTTATATGCAAAAAAAAGTGTAATAATTTGACAAACAATATACATATTCAAATTTCAGACTTCAGAGTTATGTGAAAAATTTCCAGTTAAAGTTTATAACTATAATTAAGCATATTTAAAACAATTAAGTGATTTGCAAAAACTGCTATTAAAAGCACTTACATATTAAGCACTTAACAATCTCAGTTATCAAACACTCTTAATTCAATAAGCTCTTGATTAGTTAATTTTAAGAGGTAACTTAATTTAACAAACAAGGCCTGTGAAATTCATTTCAGTAGTCATGGATAGTATTGCAATGTTTAAAGACACTCTTGTTATGTACATGAACTACAACTTTACAGAGAGTAATGGATGCTACTGTTTTCCGATTTGTTAGATTAGGCAGTTGGTGGTACAATCAGTGAGATATCTTTTTATATTGAAACTATTATTTTGAACTGCACTTGTTCAGATATAAGTTTCCCATCTTGTTTGCTTTTGTTTCTTTTGCAGGGAAGGGGCAAAGGGGCTGCGCTTGAGAGAATCAGAACATGTACCAGTGCCTAATCATGAGGACTTGCCCGAAAATATGAAGCAGTGAGGAGATATTTCTTTTTGTTGATATTGCATATGTGTCGATAGGACTTACGGACACAGTATGCTTCATGAAAGAATAGTAGTTTTAAATGTTTTCTGTTCTACTGCTCAATTATTTCTCATAAGGGGCTTTATTGGTGATTTTAGGATATATATATTTTTTTGGTTGTTGTTGTTGTGAAATGCAGAGTTCTGGATATTTTGGGGCCAATAGCATAAGGCAGATTTCTTGATGGTCCAAACGGTGTCTGAATGTCATGTAATTAGGCAATGATTTTTTCTTCTCTATTTTAATCTCTAAAGCTCCGGACATGCAGGAAGATTGCTGCTTCTTATCAGGAGCTGGAGGCAAGAAAAAGTAGAGTGAATGACTTGGAGAAACTGTACAAGGATATGGCTTTGCAAAAAGAACTACAGGTTTACTACTCATTCCCCTCCATCCTCTCACTTTCTCTTAAATTAGTGCAGTTTCTTTTCGTGCTGAAATGTTATAAACTGAAAACATTCTTCTTTGGGAGCAGAAAAAGGGAAGGAAACGAAAACTTCGTGAAGATGAGATTTCTTGCCCAACCAGCAAACCAGTGTACAAGTGGCGTCCAGAGCGAAAGAGGTGAAGAGGTTTCATCGTTTTTTTTCCCCCCTAAACAAGGGAAGTTCATGCATACATCGAGGACTGAGGATAATGTCGCTAATATACTGAGATGCTGCCAGATTTTTGCTCTTGGGAATGAAGAATATACATCATTGTGATGGACCAGAAATTTTGATAGATGCCATTTGTTGTAGTAAGTTGGAATTAACATGTTTGCTAGAGGCTTTAGAATTAGGTACAGTAACAAATGGATATGTATTCCAAACTACTGGGAGCTTTCAAAGAGCTTCTGCTTTGTTTCTGCTGGATGCGTCATGTTAAATGTTCAGGTTCTGCTTTACCTCTACCATAAAATGCTATGAAATTATGTATAAGAAATTGTTGTTATGAATCATATGCATCTGGAAGGGATATGCTTTGCCTTTTTGGTGAGGAGGGACATGCTTTGTCTCACCAATATGGAGGAAGTTGACATTGTTTCTTTTGAATAGCCAGAAGTTTTTTCAGGTTTTTTTCTGGGCTGGGTCCATTTTAAAAAAGCCCAGACTGAAGTGGGTTGTTTTTTTTATTTTTTATTTTTTTATTCATACCATAACGCACAATGGTTGTGCGTTATCTGAAATGATAATGCACAACCATTGTGCGTTATCAGTTAATTAAGCTAATCAGCCAACGTGGCTGTTAACGCACAATCAGTGTGCGTTATGACTCGGCATAACGCATACTTGTTGTGCGTTATCAGCCACGTAATTATTTTTTTATTCAAATTTTTTTAAATGTTTTTTTAAATATATATTTTTTTTGTTTACAATTGTGTTATTTAATTTTTTTGTTTTTAATAAAAATTTCTTTTGGGAAAACTTATAATTGTATAATTTTTTTTTAGTAATTTGTTTAATTAATTGTTTTTTTAATGAAAATTTATTTTGGAAAAACTTATAATTGTATAATTTTTTTAAAAAGACTGTATTTATTATATTTAACTTATTTTGTACTATTTGTATCATTTGCTTGGAAAATATATTTACATTTTGACTATTTCATTGCAAGTTATTTGAAGAAATAATATTAAAGAAACTCTAAAAATTTAGAGCAATGATGTAGTAATTAGAAGAAATTGAAAGAAAAATTTCATTATTATAAATATATTTTATTACAACTATTTCAAGAAAATGTCAAACTTATACATTGCTCGGTCCGGGGTTATTACAATTTTTCATATTATGTCCCGGCATGCGACAGCTACCACATCTTGGGGGAGAATCTAGATTTCTATAATCCATTTCCCCCTGAAATCGCTTGTCTTGTTTCCTACCCCGTTCCTTTTTCATGTTTGGAGGATAGAATGTCAAATTAAAAGGGACATCCCTCCAAAAGTTCTCACTCAAGACCGGATGAAAATTCGCTTGGTAAGTTTTTATTTACGTTTGTCGCGAATATATCTCCGGTACATAAGCATTTATTCTTGACCCATTTTCTCTACACACTGCAAGAATATGAGAACAAGGCAATGTATATGTTTGTCATTTTCTGCAACTACAAAATTTATTATTTAGCCACAATGTATAGACGTTGTTGCCCGTATCAGAAACTCGGATTGGAGATTTGACCATGTATATTCCTTCTCGCGGATTGTAAGTTGTAACTTTGTGTTCTCTTGATTTCAGTTCAATCCGCAAGAACTTGTCAAAAATTCGAGTCGGAAATGGATGCACATAATTTTCTGCCTCTTCACGGTGTTGGTGAAAGTACTTAACTAGTTTGTTGAATATTAGTTCAACCAGGGATGTTAAAGGTAGAATCCTAGCTTTCTTCAACACACTATTAAGTGCCTCGAAAATGTTAGTTGTCATGATACCGTGTCTGTGACCGCCATCATGCAACAGTGTTCATTTCTCTGCGTCCAACTTCATCAAGTAAATGTATGCATCCACATTTCTTTCTTGAATCTCTTTCATTACACGGTCAAATTTCCATTGTTTCGTTTCTGTTCTGGCCTGCCACATCAAACTTTTTATGGTTGTATTTTTAAAGGTCTTGTTGAAATTTGCTCGAATGCGGCGTAAGCAAAACCGGTGAACTGCAAATGGTGGTTGCCACAAAGGTTGACTTTGAATAGCTGAGAAAATACCTTTGTGGCGATCAGAAATGAGGCATAGGTGGCGATCTTTGACTACGTATTCTCGCAAGGTTTTAAGGAGCCAATTCCAACTCTCGGAAGATTCCTTATCAATAATTGCAAAAGCAAGTGGGAACAAGTGATTATTTGCATCCCACGTACTTGCAATTAACAGCACGCCCTTGTATGGTCCTCTTAAGTCTGTTGCATCCACAGAAATCACCGGCCGGCAATATGGAAATCCGTCTATACACGGCGAGAAATAGCAGAAAATAAATTTGAAAACATAATCAGGGGGACTGCATGTTCTGTGATGCAAAAATTCGTAGACAGTCCCTGGGTTTATATCCTGTACAGCTTGTAAGTATTTGGGTAGAATATTGAAGGTTGTATCCCAGCTACCAAAAACCCTCTCGATGGTAAATTTTCGAGCATACCATGCCCGCTTGTAAGTACAGCCAGGTTGATACAATACCTACATCTCTTGAATGATGTTCGAAACAGGTATCTCAGGATCGTTGGCAACTAGGTGTGATATGGACATTGATATAAATTTTGAAGACAGGTTTCTATGTTTGTTTTATTTTATCTGTACAAGGCATGTGTGTTCTTTAACGAATCTAGTTATTTCCCACCGATTGTGCGTGGCTTTCTTTTTTATACGGATGTACCATGCACAGTAATTATCGTCATTGTGATGGTAACATCTTACGGTCCATGTATCTATCTTACTTTTCATAACCCGGTACTCGCAGCCCACACTGACAGAGTACTTACGAACCGCACTTACTACCTGCACTTTGTCAACAAATCTCATGCCTAACTGTATGTCAGTCATGGAATCGTTCTAGTCTAGTAATCGGATGGTACCAGATTCTATAGTGTCATCTACAGGAGAACCCGAGCAAATATCTAGGAATGCTCTAGATTGTGTGTAGTCATACCTAGCGTTGCTGAACCATTGGCTACTCTCCCATTGTTGTACTGTGTTTTCGGTGACCGGGTTGACAGGGTTTACAGGATTGATTGGAGTTTGGAACTCTCCTTCTTCTGGTTCATTGTCATCATCCGATTCAGATTGACTAGAAACGACATGATCTTCGTCTGACCTGTCAACCTCATCGTCATTATTGTTTATGGCACTGTACAACATAGACAGTTCATCAGAAACCATCTGTGTTACGGCCGTAATATGTTCGGGCAAAGATGTTGTGTTCATGTCGTGAGTAATTGGAATATTTTGTTGTTCGATAGGCTCGAATTCAACAAGAATATGAATTCCTTCTTTCGATATGTTGGCCGAAATAGTCCATAAATACCGCATTTCTTCGTCGTTGTTCATGCTATATAAATTAAAGTAGAACATACGATGAGCCTCGTAGTATGTAGGCACCCTCATCGTCATTTGAACACTCCAGAGATTGAGATCCATATCTCGGTATTTCAATATTTTTTTTACTAGGTCCGAATGTAAAATAATTCGGTTCGTTGGCAATGTCCAACTTTTCCGAATTGTTCCAATAAAATAGGGACCGTATGCATCCCTTGCAATTTCAGAATCCCAAAATAGCTGTACTCTAACATGGTTGATTGATTCCATTTCAGAAAATAGTAAAATGTAAGTGTTTAGGGCGGGTGAATATGAAGATGGTGGAACTTCGGGAATTGAAAAGAGAGTGAGTGGTTTGTTCTGAATATGTAAAGAGTGTAAGTGTGGAATGTATTTATAGACTTCCTGGATTGCTGCATTTTGGGGTAAGTTTAGGGTTGCTGCTTGAATTATTGTATATGTATTATTGTACATGAATTATTGTCCCATAGGTTTGGCTGCGAAAATTTTTAGTGGTTCACGGGTTTACATACATTATTGTCCTTGGAGGAAATTGAAAGAGGGAATTATTGTCCTTACTTCTAAGAAAGCTGTGAAGGAGGACAGTGAAATAGTGAAAAATCAGTCATGTGCATGCAATTATTGTTGTGTGCATGACATGCAATTATTGTTGTGTGCAGGAAGTGAAAATTTTGTAAGAGGCTGATGAACAAGGATAACTCACATTGGTTGTGCATTATCCAGGAGATAATGCATGACGGTAGTGCGTTATCTCCTGGATAATGCACATCCAATGTGCATTATCCTTGTTCATCAGCCATGCAATAATTTCACGTCAATAAGTGCATGCATGCACATGCAGCTTTTTCCTTTTTTTTTGGTTTTCTTTTTTAATTTTTTTTTTAATTTTTTCTAACCGCAGCATTTTCTGCCTCTTTTCGTTTACTAAATAAATTTGAAAAATTTTTTTCTTTTTTTTTTTCTTGAGTGTTTACCCATTTTTAGTTTATTCTTTGATACATAAACTCTTTTTTTCCTTCTTTCAAACCAATTAAAGCATTTCGTTTCGTTTATGGTTTTTGCAAATCAAAGTAAAGAAGCTATTTTTATACCGAAGTATTTGAACGGCCGGATTTTTACCATATAACAAAATAAGAATATAATAAAGATACATAAACGTAATAAGTAAGAAATAATAAAAAATGTACAATGAATACTGTAAAGTTTATTTTAAATTACATATAACTGTCAATGAAAAATAGAAAATTATATCTGTACAGCTAAGGCCAGTCGGATGGCGTGAATCGGACGGTTTTCTTCCCAACACGATGCCCGCGGCTGAGAGCATCCTGCCCCTCCTCTTCGTCAGACGAAGAGACGAAGATGTCTGCGATATAGGCTGATGTGGCGTTGATGCACCGGCTATGCTTGGAGGAGGTGGTGCCCTAAACCTCCCAAACCCGTAGGCTGAAGGATGCGGAGATTGGAATGCTGTAAATCCTGAACTGGGCACCGGAGGCATTTCCAATGTCCCGGATCCACTAGGGAGAGATTGGGGATCTGGCGTCAACCCCAAACTATAGGACGGCATATCTAGGTGGGGCTGTCGAATGAGTCAACATAATGTTGACCGCCACTAGATCCCTCACCCCTCTCAACCACTGCAGGGCTGGGGTCGACATGTTCCTGCCTTTGTGGAGCAGGAGGTATAGGAGGGCGTCCAGCACCTGCTCCCCGGCCAGGATGTCTTCGAGCACCCCTTTTAACTCCACGAGCCACTCGGTCTAGAACGTGCTCTCGGGGACGGCGACGCGACGGCTGAACAGGGAACATCGCCTGTATATCATGCTGTGAATGAGTGCATCCCAAAGTACCCCCGATGGAGAACATGCACCGCCGGATGATCGTCTGCACTTTTTTCATGACCGCGGCAATCTGTGAAGAAGATGAAGGTGGCTCCCGAATCGCCATTGAAGCCATATCATCCACCTCCTGCAACATGGAAGTCTGAAAAAAGAAAATAACTAAATAAATTAGAATATAACAAATGAAAATAAATAAATAAATTAGAATTTAACAAATGAAATAAGTAAATAAATTAAAATTTAACAAATGAAAATAACTAAATAAATTAGAATTTACCATCATCCGTCTGTCCACGCTGGCAGGCTGATAACCATGCGCACGGGTATCACGGTTAGCTGGATCGCCGATGTAAACCCGTGTGATACTCCTGTACCATCTTATGTACTCATCACAGGGGTATGACAATGCCTTAACATATTCTACAGCAGGACCATCCCTAACACGAACTCGCCACTGGTTCCAGACATCGACATGGATAGCATACTGTGTAACTCAGGATGTGTTATCATTCCTTCTTAACTAGATCCGGTGCAAGTCCAGACGAGTATCGACTGCATCTGGAACCATCTGAGCTCGTGCGAATTTTCGCATCACACGCCCAGGATAGTGGTACTCCACTATCTCATAACATATAAGGGGCACCTCTGCTCGCCACAAGTCAGATGGAACCAGAGGGCGGTCATAATACGAGAGCCACAGAAACTGTCATGTCAAAACTCAAAGTCAATAAAAATGCAACAAGGAAAAGAAAACACAATTAATTACAAATAATACAAGCTATTATAAAACATACCTGGTCAGATGGCATAAAGTCCAACTGGTCTCCATATATAACCAGAGTGTGCGTAGGCAGCTGGCTACAGTCAAATGCTCTGCACCATATTGTGCCAAGAGGAGCAAGAGGGTCGGCTATAATCTCCGTCATTAGTTGAGGCCGCAATGTAGGTATACGCGACCACGCCCATATCTGAACTAACACTAAAGCCCCTCCAATCTGTCGTGCACCCCCCAAAGCTGCCGTGCACACCTGCCTATATAGAAACCCAAGAACGCAACTACCCCAGCTATATGTCCTAATAGCATCAAAATCCTCCAACAAGCTGAGGTAGCGCAAGTGAACCAAATTCCCGGAGAAATCGGGAAGCATTTGTCCGCCAATAAGTAAGAAAATAAATCCACAAGCGCGCAGGATTAGATCGTCGTCGGTCTCTGAACCGGTGAACGCTCTCGGAATCCATGCTTCCAATGGTTCCTTCTTCACTTTGTAACCGGAAAAGTGGCTGAGAGACAACCGCACACCAAGAAGTCTCTCGATAACGTCAATCCAGTATTGTTTAGTGTGTAAACTCCAACTAGGCCTGGTAACAACTGTGCCGTCTATCCCCTAAACCCCACAGCGCCTGTACGTCTTGGAGTGTAATCGAGACTTCACTGCACGTTAGATGAAATGTGTGGGTCTCTGGTCTCCACTGCTCGACTAATGCGGTGATAAGCGCGTGGTCCAATCCAATATAACCACACCTAAAGACTCCCCCCAAACCGGTTCCATCAATAATCTCAACCAATCTACGAGAAGCCGCACTATAGCACTGGAACAGGTTGCGGCCAAAACGCCTACACTGGAGGTTAGTATAACACGTCTCCTGATCCCCACTCCAGATCAAACCCGATCTGTGCTCGTGCTGTCAAGATAAGACGTCAGTGACAATGGGCCCCGGATGCACATGTGCTGGAACTTCTTCCATCTACATTAATTATATTTTCCAGATATTGTGAACATCTATATGTTAAAATTAAAAAGTTTTAAACATATTCTAATTCCAAGAATATTAAGATTTAATTTTTATTACGTTTAACGGTTGTAAAGTTTATAGTTTTACGTTCTCATATTTCCAAATATCAGGTATATTGTTAACACAATTAATCAATGATTTAGGGATTTTTAAATAAATAAGATTTTAAAGTTTTTAAGGTTTACTGTTATGTAATAAATTTCACTTTTACTGTTAGTTTTTAAGATTCATTGTTAAAAAATACTGGTTCCCATATTTTTAAATGAAATCCTAAAACCTAATATCAATTTTTACATGAAAAAAAAATTATATTCATAACATTAAAAAATTCGTATACTTTTATTAATAACTACAATTTTAAACATAAATCTAAACCACACTTTCACCAAAAAAAAAAAAAAACGTAATGTAAAATTTTGGATTTAATAATAGATTTTTAAGTTTTGTATTATTTAAATTTTACAATTTTTAGGTTGCAAAAAATAAAGTTTCAATAATTTCTACTGTTTAAAAAAATAAAAATTAGAAATACCAAATTACAGATTCCCATTTCTAACATTCAAATTAATTACCTAAATAATTAAAAAAAAATTTTCTATTAATCATAAAGTAAGAAATTAAACCTAATTATCCAAATAAATTCATGAAAAAAATCCTAAACCCCAATATCACTTTTTTAATGAAACAAAAATTCGTACACATTTATTAATAACTACAATTTTAAACATAAATCCAAACCACACTTTCACAAATTTAAAAATTTGGATTTTAATAATAGATTTTTAAGTTTTGTATTATTTAAATTTTACAATTTTTAAGTTGCTAAAAATTTTTTTTCCATAACTATCCGCCTGTAAATTCATGAAAAAAACATTACCCCTAATATCACTTTTCAAATACAAAAAAACAATTACATACATAAAATTATCAAATTTGTACAAATTTATTAATAACTACAATTTTAAACATAAATCCAAAAATTAAAAAAATGTAAAATTTTTTATTTTAATAATACATTTTTAAGTTTGTATTATTTAAATTTTACAATTTTTAAGTTACAACAAAAAGATTTGTTTTCATATTTTCTACATTATAAAAAAAAATGTGAAAAATATCGAATTACATATTCTCATATTTTCTACTCAATAATTTATACGAAATATGCAAAATAATAATCTAAATAATTTCTAATAATCATAAAGTAAGGTAATAAAGTAAACATAATCATCCACATAATTAAAGAAAATAATAAATCACCCTAATATCACTTTTTAAATTCAAAAACAATTATATACGTAAAATTATCACATTTGTACAAATTCATTAATAACAAACATTTTAAATATAAATGTAAAACCCATTTCCACAAAAAATAAATTAATTCAAGTTAATAAATAAAATTCATAAAAAACATTAACAAACAACAAATACCGAAATAATAACACTTAATATGTAATAAACAAAAAAAATTCTAAATAACTAAAAACTTACTAAAAATTTAAAATGCAGCTTTAGTAGCTTTCATACTCCAAATCCGTAATAGCCTTCGTACTCCAAGAAAATCTCCAAGATTTACTAATTTAACTGTAATTTTCAAAATAAAATACACATGCATTAGATAAAAAGAAATCAACACATAATAATAAGAAAAAAAATAGAGTAAAATACCTAGCAGTTGGCGGAGGCAGGAACAAAAAATTTTATGAAGAAAGAAGGATGAAAAAAGGAAGAAAAATGAGATAAAGGTGGCTAAAAAAAAGAAGAAAGAATGAAGGAGAAGGGGGCTGGAAAAACAGTAAGGGGGAAGGAGAAGAAATAGAGAAATAAGGAGGAAGAAAGGAGGAAAGGAGGAAAGAGAGTAAAAAAGGGGGTGGGCAAATGAGGCTGAAATAGGCTGGGGGAAAATAAAAAGGGGGAGGAAGGAGGGGGGAGGGGGAGCCACCTAAACTGGGGTAGAAAAAAAAAAGGGGAATGAAGAGGAAGGGGCGGCTAGGGTTTGTTGCTTTATAACATGATAACGCACAGTCACTGTGCGTTATCAGCTTAATAATGCATAATGGCTGCGCGTTATTAAGCTTGATAACGCACACTCATTGTGCGTTATCTACAGCTCAGCGCCAGCTGGGATCCACGTCAGATTTTTACGCGATTAACGCGGTGATTAAGGATAACGCACGACGATTGTGCGTTATCATTGTGCGTTATGGCCTTAACAGGAAAAAAGAAAAGTGGCCCATTTCAGTCTGGGCTTTTTTAAAATGGGCCTGGCCCAGAAAAAAACCGTTTTTTCATGGTATGCATGGCTTGTCAGATCTTGTTTTTGGTATTCACCAACATTTGAGACATTGGCTTTCAAAAGGAACAAGTAAAATGGTAATGCCGGCAGCAACAAAATTGAGCTAATTAACTCTAGCCTTTTGGAGGGAAAACAACCGAAATGGAGCCTAGCTATTTACCCCCATTTTTCCACTCAAGATCGTCTGTAACATTTCTTGTAACATCTCCTTTTTTAATATGTTTTCTCCTTTAAGGTTTACCCGTTTCTTTTAGGGTTTATCTTTTATTTGGTAAGTTTTATTAATAAAATATACTAAATTAGGAATGTTACAGAGAGTGTTACAGGAAATGTTACAGAGGATCCGAACCGCATTTTTCTCTCCCACTTTCTTGTTTACTCAAATGAAATGCTTTTTTATTTCTTTATTTTATTTTTTATTTTAATGCAAATACTGACTCCCTTTCAGACATGAGTAATTGGTGTATTGGATTAACATCAAACCAAACACTATGATGGATTCCAAGCTTGACAAATTATTGGGACTTAGAAAGCTTTCAAGACTTTTGAAAATTCCTGACACTTCACTGGAAGAGTATTTCGGAAGAAGCCATTGAAGGCGGAAGTTGCAGCTCCAAGCTTGATAAAAATCCTTCATTCACAGAGCTGAAGTTTCCTACATTAACAGAGCGGAAGAAGCCATTGAAGGCTGAAGTTGCAGCTTCAAGCTTGATAAAAATCCTTCATTCACAGAGCTGAAGTTTCCCACACTAACAGTGCATAAGCCAACGAAGGCTGCAGTTGTAGCTCCAAGCTTGACCAAAAGCCTTCATTGATGTGAAATTTTATTATGGTCAATGGGCAACTTTCATCGTATAACTTACATATGAACCAATAATAATACAACACATGGAGAAAAAATGCCATATCATTTAAAAAAAAAACAATTAGCAACTAGGGCCATTACACTTCTTTTATCCATGTATTTTAATACTATTATTACTTCATGCGTAACTTATGTGATGACCATAAGTTACTCATCCAATAATAAAATTTCTCATCAATGAAGGCTTTTGGACAAGCTTGGTTCAAGTGTAACATATGTGATGAATATAAGTTACTCATTGACCATAGTAAAATTTTTCATTGATAGATGATTTCGAAGAAGGCATTGCAGGCTAACTATTCCATTGGTTCTTTGTTAAAAAAACATCCATTGATGTAAGTTCAACCGTGTAAAAAGCTTAAGCAAAAGCTGCAATAATCTATTTTTACAAAATGAATCTAGCTTGTGTACTTAATTTATTAGAAAAAAAATCTGTGTTGAGGGAGGGAGATCAAAATAATGAGCATCAATATAGTGAAGAAGAGTACAATATGTTTAATGCAAATGAACTACGAGATGAGATTTCAGATGCAAATGAACCAGAAAATTACTTAGAAGATAATGTCGAACACAGGACTGAAGTTCAAGTACTGCAGCCATAAGAAGCAGAAGAACTGAATGTAGAGGTATTCTATAATAACATCGACGAGCTTTTTGAATCATATTTAATATTTTCAAGAAGAAAAGGGTTTAGAGTAGGCAAAAAATTTGCTTACTAGTTCATTTAGAAAGTATCAAATAATAAGTTGTGATAGAGTGAGAAAATCCACCGCCAATCAACGTATAAAAAGGATAAATTGTCCAGCTTGGTTAAGTGAAATTTTATGCCAGAATATGATATGATCTTAGCTAAGCATATTCCAACTAGAAACTAGTTTGATGGAATAATTGAAGGACTTAAAGAAGAGGATTCCACTGGTGCGAATATAGGGCATAAAGTTGTAATCTTGCTTTACTCGGCAACTTGGACACTTTTGATTCAAATACATTTTTGATAACTTTACAATTTGAGAACAAAGATGAAGCCTATATGAACTTTGAAGAAGACATCTTGAGGATTCTAGAAGGCTAAAGTTTGTTTGAAACAGAGCTCGTTTGGTAAAAAATCCTTAGAGAAACTCAGCACTTCTAGATCGTTTTCAAGTTTTGATACATCTTGATAAATCGATCATAACTTAAGTTATATAAGTCCAGATGAGGTGATTAAAGTTGATATGGAAAGATAAGAGAAAGCACTACAATTTTTATGAGACACTAAGAGAAAGTTTGGATGTATAAAGGAACAAAATAAGGCAGCCATCTGTGGCTGAAAGCTTGCAACCGACCTTGGATACATTCTGGAAACTCATTTCTTGGCTGAACAACGTTTGGCCGGACTTGGCTTTTCTGCAGCCTGGTGAAGCATTCCTCCAATTTTGAGTTGTTTTAAAGCCCAATTTCGCCCCTATTAAGTCTATATTTGTAGTTAAGAGTCTCTTAAAGCCCAACACATCTTCCTGAGCTAACTTAATGGTTAGGTACTTTTAGTTAAGTAATTGTGAACCTATAAATACTCTTTTTTTTAATCATTTTCTTCATTGAATGATTTAGAGAAATGCTAGCCACCAAGGCTTTCTTCTTCTTCTTCTTCTTCCCTTGAACTAGAGTAATTTATTGGTCGATTGAGCAAGAGATTCCTGAATGGATTTTCAAGAGCTCTTTGTCTCATCTCCTTAAAATTCCTGATCTTCCAGAGATGCTAGTTTTTTAACTAATGTTGCTAGTTGTTAGGTCTCTTTTAGGTATGAAATAGGTGAATGCTTTGATTGTTCTTGTTGATTTCTTCCTAAGAGAAAGATAAAGGGCTTTCTGTTGGAGGTTTTTGTGTTCTCATCAAGGTTGCCAAAAGGGGCTCTTCTACAAATCCTCAAGTATAAGAGAGAAGATCACTGGGGGAAATTGAGCTCTAATTTAATCAAGGATGAGTTCATATCAGAATGGCATGTGGCAAGTGTCCAAGATTATTGTAGAACACAACATTAAATTGGAGTCTTCTATGTCCAGGTTTATGCTTGCTCATAGAAGAAAAGGAAGGTGGAAGCATATGGTATTGGCAAAGATTAGGTCAAGTAAGAGCATGGGGCTTTGGTACAAGCTAGAAGGCCTGATAAGTTGGACTACCTTGCAAGAGATTGTAGGAAGTATATTGAAAGTGTGAGAATGTTGAACATTGGTGCTAGATATGCTAATTGCACAAACCAAATGTTCAGGAGAATGCAAGACAAGAATCGTGAATTTTTTCCATCTTATTCGCACTAAGGATAAAAGAAGGTTAGAAAATATATTTTGGGTATACCCTGATGTATTGCATCATATGAAGAATTCAAGGATGTTGTATGTGTTGATTCTACATATCTTGTTATATACAAAATACCATTTGTTAGTATTGTTGGAGTTAATCATCATAGTCATTCTATATTGTTTGGTTTTGCACTTATATCACATGAAAACACAACCATATAAATGTACTTTTAGAAATTGTCTTAGAGCAATGGGTGGTCACTCTCACATTGCTATAATGACTGATTAGTCTGAGAGCATTAGAAAAGCAATTAAGGAGTTAATGCCAAATAGAATTAGGAGGTATTACATGTGGCATATACTATGTAAAATTCCTGAGAAGTTCATGGGTATGAGAGATTGTCACAAAGGAAAAATCAGTTCAAAGCAGTTGCTTATGACAGCTTATCTAAAGAAATGTTTGAAGCTAATTGGAACGTTTGTTGCTAAGTATGGGATGGAGTCTAATTAGTGGTTGAGAAAGCTATACAATGATTGAGAACTTTGGGTTCCTATATATGTGAATCATATATTTTGGGCAAGGATGTTATCAATAAAGATCAGTGAAAGCATGCATGCATTCTTTGATAGTTATATACATGCAAGAAACACATTGAAATAATTTGTGGAGCAATATGAGATTGCCATTGATTTGACATAACGTTGAGAAGGAATTTTTTTGGGTTATATTTCAAGTCCAAGAACACTGTGGTGAAGTGTTTATACATAGATGAATGGGAGAAACAATTCAAAGAAGCATACACCAACAAAATTTTTCAAAGGTTCAAGCGGAAATTAGAAGAATGTGGTATTGCTATCAAAAACCTGATTTTGATGAAGTAGAAACTGGACTTGATGAGGACTATTTTAATGAAGTAGGGTTTGAGAAGATAAGATAATAGAAAAATCTTTGATCAATGATTGGTATGTGAAGGATTTTGTGTACACTGTTCTTTACGAGAAAGATAATGGTTATGCAATCATAGAAGTTTTGAATTAAGAGGATTATTGTGTGCTCACTTATTGGTAGTTGGGAATATGAAGGATGTGGGAACGTTTCATGAACGATACGTTCTTCGAAGATGGAAGAAAGATGTACATCGACGACATGCAATAATTTTCTTTGATAAAGGCTATCTTCATTTGAATTCAGAGTTTGAGAAGTACAAAGACTTTGAGAAGAGGTTTAATGAAGCTGCAAACATAGAACTAACTAGCCAAGCAAGAATCTTGAGATTCAGCCAAATCCCTGACAAATGTATAAATTGATTTATTAAAGTACAATCAAGTTGAAAGTAATACACCTATTGATTTTAAAGGTATGAATCAATCCATGGAAAGGGGAGGGAGGCTGGTCTTGGATCCTAATGGGACTGTCCCTAAGTGAGACCACGAGTAAACCGTCTAAGGGCTAGCAATGAACCAGGTCGCAGAAACGTGCCAAAAGTTGCTAATAATTCTCAACAGAGGAGAAAAAATTCTAGAAGGGCATGGCTTGCTAAATAGTTACTTATGATTCCTATAGTGCATTGTCTTGTTTGTCTTATTTCTTACTATATATTATGGTAGGTTTCTCAAGGTGCTTCAGGAACAGGAGTCAACATAAATTGTGCAAATCATGTTATTGAAGACATTCATGAAGTTAGGGGATTTGATATGTTTATTAGCTTAAGAAACAATAAGTGAGACAGCAGCAGAATGAAGCTTCACGCCATCATCATCCCACTTGTATTGTGGTGCAGTAGCTACAACAATAATCGCCTATGATATTTGAGAAATGAGTGTTAATGAAATTAATATTAACTTTGTTATTTCTTAGGTGTAGGAGTTATTGATCAATTCATTTGATGAGCTCGTATTAAAATTTGAGAAACTTGTAGTATGTTGTAGCAGTTATTGATCAATTGGTTTGCTGAACTTTTATTCCAATTTGCAGAACTTGTAGTTTGATGTCAAAGTTATTGATCTATTAAAAATGCAGCTCATTGCTTGCTAATTTCTTAATGGTTTGCTTGCTGTTTATTGTTGATTGTAGAAGTTAAAGCTGTAGTTTTCTTGTTGTTTCTTGTTGATTGCTTTAGTTTGCATGCTGTAATTAATTCAAATTGCTGTTTCTTGTTAAGTTTCTTTCTTGGTTAAGTTTCTTGTAGAAAATTGATCAAGTCTCATGCTTGATAAATTGTTTCTTACTCATTAGTTTGTTGCTCATTACTTTCTTATAGAAAATGCAGTTTTCTTGTCAATTTCTGAACTTAAATTAGTTAAGTTACTTGCTGATTAGTAAGAACTAAAAACATAACAATTTTGTAAATAATTCTTTCTAACTCAGTGTTAACCACAATTGTTAAACACTGTGTGTGATATATATATGTATATATAAAAGAAATAGAAATATAAAATAGAAATACAAAAATAATAGTAAGGAAATAGAAATCAAACCTGAGTCTTGAATAAATTTTAATTTCCTTAAAACAGATTCGTTCTCTCTACCAGAAATGCAAGAGATGTGTTAGAACGTCTGTTTCCCAGGATAAAATGGGCTTCGGAAAACAGTTTAGCACTTGAAGTTGTTTTCCCTTCGAACTTGAGCAAATTGATGACGAACAGGAAGAAGATATATGTATGCAGGTTAAGAGAGAATGCAAGAAATCGCAAAGAAAAATTTCTTATATCTTCTGCGGTGGAAAACAGCAGTACCTATAGATGGAAAAACCCTTCAACTATTACATTGAATTAGTTCTGTATACTGAATTCATCCTTCAGCTGTTATATTGAATTCAACATAAATGAATGTGGTGTACATTCAGCAACCATTTGAGATATGAATATGGCTGTACATTGAACTCAGTAGAAATGAATGTGGCTATTTATTGAACTCAACAATCATTGAATCCAGACAAAAGGAAAATTTGGCAAAACGTGGATCTGGTAAGGCCCCCTGTTCTTTTCCAATGTAGGATTCAAATCCCTTACATGCCAACCTTTTCCTCTTTAATTTTTTTTTTTTCATTCACTTGCTTTTTCCAATTATTTTCCAACAATCCCCTACATAAATGATAAAAAAAACTATTTTGACTCATAGTTTATGTTCATCAACTGACTTATGCATAGGAAAAGTAGGTATTCACCTTTGAACTTTTTCCTTGTAACATATGTATACTTTTTACTAAATGTCTAGTAGACATGCTGTCCTTGAACTGTCCTGCTTTCTTATGTAAAGAGTCCACATATCTTACAGATAAATCATTTATTTGTTTAGTTCTAATGGTTTGTTCATTTTGGCCATGAACACGTCCTAGTTTTGCAAGAGTTTCTAAAGAATTGAGCCTAAGCAATTCTCCTTCAAAGCAGCCCCACTTTTCTCTCACACAAAGGTGATTTCTTAAATATATATATATATATATATATTAAGAATCATTAAAACAACATAATGCTAACCTTAACTATTCCATCACTGTTATTATGACAGGAATAAACTGAAGTTTCTCCCACAATGACACACTAAGTCTTATAATTATGTTGTCCCTTTGAACTTCGATCTTGGGATCTCCAGTCAATTAGGTAGGGTTTTCCTTTATAAAACTTTATCCTTCATAGGCTTTTAATCCCATTCCTTTTGTCAGTCTTTCAACCGCCTCTCTATTTAACCCTTTGATTAGTAGATCCGCTTTGTTTTCTTTTGACTTTACATAATCAATCGAAATAACACCTGATGAGAGAAGTTTTCTAATAGTATTATGTCTGCGATGAATATGTCTAGACTTACCATTGTAAATGGCGTTCTGTGCTCTCCCCATTGCTGATTGGCTATCACAATAAATGCAGATAGGGGGCACAAATTTTTCCCACTAAGGAATATCCTCCAAGAAATGGCGTAACCATTCAGCCTCTTTCCTACACTTATCTAATGCAATGAATTCAGATTCCATAGTGGATTTGGCAATCACTGTTTGTTTTGAGGATTTCCACGATATAGCTGCTCTAGCTAGTGTGAACACATACACACTGGTGGATTTGGAATCCTTTATATCTGATATCCAGTTAGCATTTATGTAACCTTCTAATACAGTTGGATATCTGGTATAGTGCAGCCCATAATTTCACATAAACAGAAGGCATCACAATACTCTTATTATTACTGTCTAATGTTCTGCACTAGGATTACTCGTATATCCACTCAATTTGCTTACTACATAAGCAATATCTAGTCTAGTATAACTCATTAGATACATTAAACTTCCAATTATCCTTGTATAGTCAACTTGAGAAACACCTTCTTCCCTATTCTTGGATAAATGAAGACTAGTATCTGATGGCGTTCTTGCAATTCCAGAATCATTCTTGTTAAATTTTTCAATAATTTTATCTACATAATGAATCTGGCTTAAAACTAGTCCATCTCCTGTTATTATGATTTTAATACCTAAAATCACATCAACAAGTCCCATATCTTTCATGTGAAATTTTGAATTCAACATGTTTTTAGTAGATTTGATAATTCTTTCATTACTACAAACAATATTTATGTCATCTATATAGAGACATAAAATGACGTATTCATTTTTTATCTCTTTGATATAAACACACTTATCACACTCATTAATCTTAAATCCACTTGAAACCATTGCGTGGTCAAACTTCTCATGCCACTTTTTCTGTGCTTGTTTCAAATCATACAATGATTTAACCAGCTTACACACTTTCTTTTCAGTACCTGGAGATCTAAAGCCCTTGGGTTGCTCCATGTAAATTTCTTCATCTAACTCCCCATTCAAGAAAGCCGTTTTAACATCTATTTGATGTACATTTAGGTTTCTTAAGGATGCAATAGCAAGTATCATACTTCTTGAATTTATTCTCGTCACGGGAGAATAAGTTTCAAAGTAGTCTAAGCCTTCTTTCTGTCTATATCCTTTAATGACAAGCCTGGGTTTATACTTATCAATGAAACCATCTGGTTTCATTTTCCTTTTAAAAATCCACTTTGACTCTAAGGTCTTACATCCAGGTGGAGATCCACTAACTCCCAAGTATGATTCTGCAGAATAAAATCAACTTCGCTTTTTATGGCTTCTATCCATAAATGTCTTTCCGAAGAACTCACTGCTTCATCATAAGTTAAAGGCTCTTTTATAACAAATAAGTCTCAAAATCATCTCCAAAAGTTTTTGCTATTCTTGGCCGTTTGCTACGCATTAGTTCAACTTCTTGAACTCTAGTTGGATCTTGAACTTCTTCACTAACTCGTTTTAATGAACTAGATCCACTCATGGACTGTAAGGAAATACATTTTCCAAGAAAGATGCATTTCTCGACTCCATAACTGTATTCTTGTGTATATCCGGAATTTTCGAATCATGCATAAGAAACTAATATGCAGTGCTATTATGTGCATACCCTATGAAGATACAATCCACTATTTTTGGACCTATCTTTATTACCTTAGGTACTGGTACAACCACTTTTGCAAGACACCCCACACTCGCAAGTGTTTATAGGATGGTTTCTTTCTGCTCAATAATTCATAAGGAGTTTTATCTTGTTTCTTGCGTGGTATCCTATTCAAAATATAATTACTAGATTGGATAGCTTCACCCCACATGTTTGATGGTAACCCTTAACTTATCAACATCGCATTCATCATTTCTTTTAAAGTGCGATTCTTACGTTCAGCTACTCCATTAGATTGAGGAGAATACAGTACAGTTACTTCATGAACAATTCCATGTTGTACACAAAAGTCACCAATTGGTGCCTCATAACCAATTGGTGCCTCATACTCTCCACCTCTATCACTCCTTAATCTTTAATCCTTTTTCCCAATTGATTTTCAACTTCATTCTTATAAACGATAAACTTTGCTAAAGCCTCATCTTTACTCTTTAGTAAATACACATAGAAAATTTTGTACTATCATCAATAAAGGTTATAAAATATTTATTACCTCCTCATGTTTGAACATATTTCAAATCACGTACATCACTATGAATTAGTTCTAGTGGTTCAGTGCTTCTTTCAATTTTGTGAAAAGATGTTCTTGTCAATTTTGCTTCAATGCGAATTTCGCATTTATGTTTTGAATCGATTTGGAATGTTGGAATATAGTCCATATTAATTAATCGTCATATTGAGTCATAATTAACATGACCTAATCTACTATGCCATAAATGAGAAGACTCAAGAAAATAAACAGAAGGAGTATTTTTATTGATCATAGTCATTACATTAAATTTAAACAACCCATCGGTTGCATACCCTTTTCCTAAATACATTCCAGACTTAGTTAAAATGACTTTATATCAGATTCAATCACAATACGGAATCTATGTTTTTTCAACAAAGAACCAGACACAAGATTCTCGCAAATTTCTAGCACATACTACACATCTTTAAGTGTTACGACTTTGCTAGAAGTCATCTTTAACAACACTTTTCCTTGACCTTCAATAGCAGCTGAAGCAGAATTACCCATGTAAATCTTTTCCCTTTGAACTGGCTCAAAAGTTGAAAACAGGTCTCTGTTTGTACAAACATGTTTGGTGGCACCGGTGTCAAACCACTATTATTTCGGGTTGGAATCAACCATGTTTACTTCAGAAACTACTGCAACTAAATTCAAGTCATCCACTTCTTTAGTAATGTAATAAACCATATTTGCTTCATGATGTTTCTTAGGAAAACGACAATCAGAAGACTTGTGACCTAATTTTCCACAGTTAAAACATTTTCCTTGAAATTTTTGTTTTGGTTTGGAAATACCACCGGATGCACCGATTTTGCCCTTAGTTTTGTGATTATTGAACTTGGTTTTATATTTTCAAATTTGTACCATGTTCAACAATATTAACCTTCGGATTTGAAGAACTCATCATTTTATGATCGACATTTCTGTTGTCTTCTTCAATACGAAGTCCAACAATAAGATCTTCCAAAGACATTTCCTTCTGTTTGTGCTTGAGATAGTTCTTAAAGTCTTTCCAACTAGGGGGTAGCTCTTTTATCACAGCAGCCACTTGGAAGGCCTCACTTAAAATCATTCCTTCTGCAAGTATTTCATGCAAAATAATAGGCAATTCTTGCACTTGAATTGTTACAGTTTTAGAATCAACCATTATATAATCAAGAAACCGTTTGACAACAAATTTCTTTTTGGCAGCATCCTCAGTTTTATATTTTCGGTCTAATGATTCCCATAGAGCTTTGGCAGTTCTATATACACAATGTACATTATATAATGAATCACTTAATGTATTCAAAATATAATTACGACACAAAAAATAAGAATGATTCCATGCATCAATAGCAGTTACCATTTGTACATCATCATTACCCTCTGCCACCACAGGAGCTACCTCTGTCAAGAATTTTGCCAAATTCAAAGTAGTTAGGTAGAAAAGCATTTTCTGTTGCCATATTTTAAAATTAGAATCAGTAAATTTTTCTAGTTTTTCCAATTGACTAGTCAGAATTGTAAGTAGAGCAGCAGCAACAACAATCGGGACATTTCCTGAACCAGAAGTAGCACTATTCACATTAACAGCGTTTGTTCCAGTTGCCATTTCAGCAGGAGTAGAAAAGAGAATCTATTTTAAGATTACTAACCACAATTGTTAAACACAGTGTGTGATGTATATATATATAAAAGAAACAGAAATATAAAACAGAAATACCAAAATAATAGTAAGAAAATAGAAATCAAACATGAGTCTTGAATAAATTTCAATTTCCTTAAAACAGATTCATTCTCTCTACCAGAAGTGCAAGAGATGTGTTTGAACATCTTTTTCCCAAGATAAAACGGGCTTCGAAAAACAGTTTAGCACTTTAAGCTGTTTTCTGTTCGAACTGGAACAAATTGATGATGAACAGGAAGAAGATATATGTATGCAGGTTAAGAGAGAATGCTAGAAATTGCAAAGAAAAATTTCTTATATTTTCTGCTGTGGAAAACAGCAGTATTTATAGATGGAAAAACCCTTCAACTGCTACATTGAATTAGTTCTGTAGACTGAATTCATCCTTCAGCTGTTACATTAAATTCAACAAAAATGAATGTGGTGTACATTCAGCAACCATTAGAGATATGAATATGGTTGTACATTGAACTCAATAGAAATGAATGTGATTGTTTATTGAACTCAGTGGCTATTGAATCCATACAAAAAGAAAATTTGGCAAAACGTGGGTCTGATAAGGCCTCCTGTTCTTTTCCAATGTGGGATTCAAATGCTTTACTTGCCAACCTTTTCCTCTTTAATTTTTTTTTCATTCACTTCCTTTTTCCAATTATTTTCCAACACTTAGAACCACATGAATTATAGAAAAGCAAACAAGTAAATATAGCATAATCAATTCCAAACTCAAACTTTCTAACTTCTAAGAAGTTAGTGAAAGAACCTGCGGGGGGGAGAGGGGGCATGAATTAGGTTCAAGGCAATCACAACCACTTTTTCGTTTTCTTTTAAGAAAAGTAGTGTGATAAAACTTACAAAGAAAATAACCACAACAATAAGAAAGATTAATATTATAAACAAAGAAATAAGAAAGGACAAAAAAATAATAATAATAATAAAGAAAGCAAACATAAACGCGAAAGCAGAGGAGAAAAAAAAAATCAATTATAGCAGTTCGATCTAACCTATATCTACATCCACCACCTTGAGCCACACTCAAGGATTTACCAAAACTTACTAATTTCCCTTTCTCACTAAGAAGGCAGGGAAACCCAATACACAACTGTGAATCACCCCCGAAGGGATTTACACCTCAACCACACTCTTCTATACAACCAACAAGTTTCACTCAGTCCACTCGTGTTTTACAACTGAAAGACAAAAATAAGAGATCAAAAGAATTACACTAAATGTGATAGATTACAGCCAAATGAGGCTCACAGTCTCTTATTACTCTAAACTTTAATAACTACCAATAAAGCTCATGAAAATCATTATAATAGACACTGGAAAGCTTTACAAATGATTAGGCTAAAAAACTCTTATTTTTTTTCCTATTCCAAGGAGGTTTGGAATTTATAGAAAAGCCTCCAATGTTCATAAAACGGCTAGAAAACGACTAGTTTGACTGAGTCCCATAAAGTTCAGTCATCTTGACGTTCACAAGGTCGACTAAACTTAACTTTTGAACCTTCAAAGCCTCAGCCCAGAAACCAGCACTTCGGACGTTCAAAATTTCTCTCCAAATGTTCGAAGCTTTAGTAAAATGCTTCTTCCTTTTTCTTTAAAACACATTCAGGCGTCTGAACCTAAGGTTCCAAACTTCTGAACTTTTATAAACCTTTTTAGAAGTTCAAATAAAACAATGAACTGAAGGTAACTTAAGTACTCATTCATAGACTTTCTAAATTGAGGCTTAACACATCCTTCAATTAGGATCATCTAATCATGACATACTCGATCAAATTAATTCAACATTTAACTTAGAACTTCTTTGGAAAACCTTCAAAACCTTTTTCATAAAAATATTTTGACTCTAAAACACATGCAAGTTTTAAAAATATTTCCTCCCTATTTGAAAATCCTTTTAGCCTGAGCCTTTTTAGAGCGTGTCAAAGTAAAGACGATGAAGAGAAAGGGTTACATAGAAATATACCTCTAACTTAATAGCTATATACTATTTCTTCATCACTTCTCTTCTTGGCAACTTCAATCTTCTTGAAACTTCTAGTCTTGCCATTTCTTCAGCTCTTGGATTCTTGCCTTTTCCATTGTAGCTTCTTAGTGTGAAGACTTCATCTTCCAAATATATTATTCTTGTCACATCAAAGATAATAAACAAGTAAGTCTCATTAATATTTGTGTCATCATGAAAACAGAAATTCTCACCCTTAAGGCTAACAATCTCCCCTCTTCTAATGATGAAAAACAATAATGCAATGTGAGAGGATAAAACACATAAGCACACGTAAGACTATGAAACAAAATGTAATGCCCGAGTCAGATTGGAAGAAAAATAAGTTGATGGGCTAAGAAATTATATTGATAAGATAAGTGAAATTTAAAGAAAGATTAGTATATTAGGCTAGTTTATCCCTAAACCCTATCATTCGTTCCTTTTGATCGTTAGTTACATAAACGCTCTAAGAGCTGTCTGACCGCAATTAGGAAGGGGGGGGGAGAGAGAGAGAGAGAGAGAGAGAGAGAGAGAGAGAGAGAGAGAGAGAGAGAGAGAGAGAGAGAGAGAGAGAGAGAGAGAGAGAGAGAGAGAGAGAGAGAGAGAGAGAGAGTATTGCGTATGTGTTCTGATCGTCGTTTGAGGCTTCTTCAGATCGAGGTAAGTAGAGAACAAACCCTAAACTTTGTAATTTAATTATTTCTAAATTATGATGGATGAAACTTTTTTAATTGGTTATAAGATTGGATTGAACAAGATATGTGTTTTTGTATAAATTTATTGAAATTGATGTTAAATACTTTGTGGAATCAAATTTGATTTTGTCAGAATAATTTCGGTGATGGCTTTGTTAAAAACCTTAATGAAGGATCTTTGTTTGGCATTTGTATGGCATTGAGCTAATGATTGCCTTTGGGTAATTTTGGAGGGGAACATGTTCCACCTTAGGTTTGATATGATCTTGGGCAAGGAAAGAGCCCCACTATATTTGTTTGGCCTATCTGGCGGGATAAACGACCAGGCTTGATATCAAGATTTGACCTTAATTTTTCCCTCTGTATTATTTGTAGCTCATTGCCACATTATATTTGAGAAGAATGTTTTGAGTATTGTTCTGAAGAGTTATTTGTTTGGTTAAAGATTACTCTTTTTTATGACTAAAAATAATATTTTCGAAGTGTTTTTGAACTGTTTGTTTATGTCCCTCAAATTGAATGTCTAATTGAGATGATTTTATTTTTAAATCACAAATTACTTGTTCTATCTGGTTTGAAAAAAAAAAAAAAAGGTTAAAATAAGGTTCTTTAATTTCTTGCTCATGGTAGAAAGTTTTGTCCTTACTGTTGCTGCCATATGTTTGGAAGAAAAAGAAAAGCCCTGTTCTTTGTTTCTTAAGTGACAATATGTATGACCTTGCATTTGAACCCCAAAAGGTTTCAGAAATAGTTTTCTAGTCTAGAATCATTTTCTTAAACTATAGTTATGCCCAAAAAATTGTTCTAAGCTGTAAACGTAAAGTTGTGTATAGATTTGTAATACTTTCTAAGTGTCATTATTAAAAATGCTTGTTTAATCCCAGATTTTGGTGTTGGTTCTTTACTTACTGAGTAGTTGTACTCACGCCCTTACTTTCTTTTAGTTTAGGTTAACTCTGAGTGCGAGAACGAGTTTGGTGAAGATCGAGTTTGAGCTTGGGGAAGTTTTGGGATTAGTAACAGCTTTTACATGGAATTTATTTGTCTTTTTCATAAACTTTTGTTCAGAAAAACTCTATTTATTATTTATTACCATGAGTTTGTACATTTTATGTGATATATTTCAAAGCCTTTTGGAATTGCTTTATATAAATTAGTTTTTACCCCTTAAAATGGTTTTGACCCTTGTATCCTTGTGGGCAAGACGTGCCCAAATAGGGTTCGTGCAAGCCCGGATCCGAGGTTGACACAAAAGATAATACATATAAGCACATTTTACATATAACGACTCAAAGAGCCTATGGCCCAACTGACCTTCGTCAAGACCTCTATCCTTCCTCAGCTCGTTATCTTTAAAAACAGATTTAGAAAAATCTTGTGATTAAAAAAACAAATAATAGGAGGTTTAATAACGATAGAAAAAGTTCCCCTCACAATGTGCATGTTTGTGTTGAAAAGAACTTTGTAAAAATATGTTTGACAACTTGCATAAGTCCTAAGATTTTGAGAGAACCATCTAAGTTCAAAAACTTTGGAAAATATCTTTGAAAAAAAAAATTTCGGACATCCAGAACTTAAAACTTTGGACATCCAGACCTTCAACAGATTTCCAGAATTCAGACGTCCAGCTCGAACGATTGAACTTCTAGATCTGTTGCATCCGAAATTATGGTAAAAACTACTCTCAACTTAAAAACTTACCAGAACTCATCAAAACCTGTTTAAAATAGTTTCAAAAACATTTGAGCAACTTTCAATAGTTAAGAACAAGTTAGAATGACTAGTTCCAAACTAAAGAAACTCTTTAAAACTCAAAATCATACTCTTAGATGTTTTAAAACCAAAAAACTCATGTAAAGAGCTAGGGTACTCAAATTTTGGTTTGATAAGATTCTGCCAAAAACAACTTTTGCACCTTATAACACCACTAAAAATAAAGTTGCTGGGCACAACCATATAACCAAAACAACAAGGATCAAAGATTTTGACATCAAATTGTCAAAACCATAAAAACGCAAACAAAAACATAATAACCAACACATAAGGCAACTAAGCACATAAATCACACAATGAAATCAACACAGAACACTTAGTCACACAAACAAACAACATTTACACACATAGATCACATAATCATATAGAGCACTTAGCACACAAATCAACTAAACACACAACCACATAGTCATATAACCACATAGAGCACTTAGCAAAATAATAAAACAAAGCATAGATCACTTAAGCACTTAGTCAAACAAAATCATGTTTTAAGTATTTATTCAGACAAATCACATAGATCACGTAAGCACTTAGTTAAACAAATAGCACATATACAACTTAATCACATAGGCATATAACACATATAGCACACCAACACTTAAGTAACAAACAACACTTTAAACCACATAAATATATAGGACACACTTATAAACACATAGCACATATCACACATTGCAACCACAATTTTCTCCCCCTTTTGGCATCATTAAAAAACACAAAGAGGGATTAAAAAGGGTGCTATAAAGAAGCTCTCATCACTATGATATAATCATTGAGCCCACTGAACACTATAACACATAAATGTATACACACCAACAAACTATAGAAGACAAAAAAACATAAAAACAAAAAGAAACTAAGACATAATCAAAAGATAGGTAAAGAAGAGCTTAGTCTTGGTTTGATGATGTGACTCCATCAATGTCTTCTTCTTGTTTACGGAAGAGGTGGCTTCTGACTTGGTGATGTGGAAGATCTAGGAGTGTGATATTTCTCCACTTTCTTCAAGACATCATCAATGATCTTGTGTACTTGATCTCCTTTATTAGTACTAGTAGCTTGGCCTTCTTTTTTGCAAAGATTCACCTTGTGTCACTTCCTTGTCTTGTTTGTTCTTGTTCTTCAGTGCCTTTACCTTCTTTCTCATTGGACATACTTTGCGTCTCTTGGTATTCTTCGTTTTCTTCTTCTTGTTCTTCTTCTATTTGTTCACTGCTTTGGATGATGTGTTTGGTTTTGAAAAATCTTTCAACTTTATCCAATTTTTCTTCAAACATTGCAAGTTTCTTATTTACCATATCCATATGTTGAAGAAGCCGACCTTTGAAGGACTTTTATCTCATCAAAATGTGTGATAACACTTTGAAGCATAGATTGACCTTATGACCATTTGGACCACAATTGAGGGAAGAAGCCTAGTGGTAACCAAGACCTTTTTGTAGAAAGCATGTTTTTCACTCCAAGAAGTTTTTCAAAATTTTTTCTTCCATTTCTAAATTCTATATACAAATATTTAAATAATCCACTTTACGTTTCAAATTTTCATAATTGGCAAGAGTATTTTCAAGAGAAATGATTTTGTTTTCCAAAACTTAATTTTTAATAGAAAATTCTTTTTAAAAAATGCTGTTTAAAGTTTCATTGATTCAATAGAATCAACTAGCTTTTTTTTTTTTTTTTTCACTAAACAAAGAGGAGTTTTCCTTCAAAAGGCTTTTTCAAATTGATTTTTAAATTCATGTTTTTGAAAGACATCTTCTTCACTTCCACATATATACTTGAAAGTAGTTTATGAGGATCATCCTGAAAGTTTTCGAAAGAGCTAATATGAGAAAGTGTAAGAAATACCTCATCGTCCATATTTTCCATGAAACGGACGTTTGCGAATTCATTTTCTGATCCTTCATCATTTCACTTCTACACTTATCCCAGGAGCTAGTTAGACCTTTTCCTTTCTTTCCTTTGTTATCTTTCTTTATTAACTTTGCCTCTCTTTCTTTGAGTTTTAGATAATCAGCAATTAACTTTTCAGTACTTTTAGATTCGTAGCACTTTGGGTTTGATAGTGATATAGCCTTATTTCCTCTTGTGAATCTTCTACCTCTTCGAAAGTTTCCTCTTATGTATACGCAATTCATGTTTCTCAAAACTAGTGCAAATTCATCCTCACTATCTCCTTCTCCGAAAAATAATCCATCGCTGAAGCCATCATTGACTTTTAATGCATTTCCTTTCTTCGTGTGCTCATCATTCTCATTGTCTTCAAATCGTTTGAGCTTCATCTTATGAGTCAAGAGTGATATCATTAACTCTGCCACAACCAGTGTTTTCAAATTTTTCGATAGCTAGGGTCTTTGGCTGCCATGCTTTTGGTAGAGCATCAAGAATCTTCCAGTGTTGCTCACTAGTGAGTATGTCTTGCCATATTCTTTCTAGTCATTCATAATATTAGTGAAATGAGTAAACATATTTTTAATGGATTCATTTTGTTTCATAAAAAGAGTTCGTAATCTCTTACCAACATTCCCATTTTAGATTTTTTTACCTGGTTGGTACCTTCATGAGTGGCTTCAACCAGCTTCCAAATTGCATTTGCAGGTTCATAGCCACTAACACAAATATACTCAGTGGCATCTAATGCACAACATAAGAGGTTCATTGCTTGGTAGTTCTATGTCATCTTCTTGTTCTCTTCCTCATTGTACTCATTGGCCTTCTTTGTTATTTTCTTGTCACTAATCATCTTAAAAGGAACATTAGGACCCTTTTCAGTAAGATTCCACAAATCAAAATTAATGAACAAATATAGAATGCGAATACCATTTTCCCAAAAAGTAAAGTTTGTTCCATTAAAAAGCAGTGGTCTGTTTGTCGAAGATCTTTCAACATACACTAAGGTGATATGGAATTTGATGTGCAAGGATCAAATATTCAATTCTTTATCCCGAGGATCTTTGCCTCCAAAAAGGAATTAATTAATTTCATCCTCAAGCAACCATAGCTATACTAAAGTTAAAAACTCTCGAACTCATGAAACTGATCTTTCCCCTACAATCTAATTCAACATTAGGTATATTAAACCTAGCACCTAATTAGCTTTTGTAGATAAGACCCAAACTAAGACAAACACAAGGTTGTAGATATCATAGATCATAATTATGATCAATTGTAGAAACCCTTGGATAATCTAATCCAAGTAATTCAAATAAAATCAATCTAAGATGATCAAACCCTAGATAGAAGTTAGGAAAAGGCTTGAAGAACTCAAGAACCCTAATTCAAACACTCTCAGTTTCATATATAATCCAACTTAATACAAATGAGCTAATATAAAGTATTCATGGAATTTAGGACTTAACCCTACTAAAGACCATTTAGGACCTTAATTAAAAGCTGGAAATAGAGTTAAAACACTAACAACTGTCCTAAACATTGCATTTGAAAATGTCATTGGACCTACCGCGGACGGTAGGTCAGACCTATTGTTGGCGGTAAGTTGTTCACTCATTTGTTGATTTCGGCCAGAAGCCTACCGTGGATGGTAGGTGTAGGGCCTACCATCGAGGGTAGGTACTATTTTCAGCAACCCTTCAACTCTTGCACATCCAACTTGCTCCATTTGTTGCTCCTTGCCTAGGACATGAATTATGAGCAACTTGGGAAGGTTTATCGCCATTTTCTATTAGACCCCTATCTTGAAATTTACTCCATCCTTCATAGTTTCTTCAACAAATGTCGTCATTCTTTAGCTATGCCATCATCGTAATACTTGATCCTCCTTGCCCTTGCTCTAGTGATTAGTCCTTGAATTAACTCTCTAGTTCCTTGATCATCCTGGTTTATTCATCTGCCCCTCCTTTGAAAAGATTTGTCCTTGAATCTTCACCTACATCAAACAAAGATAAGTCAGAAACATTAAAGGTAGCTCTAACATTGTAATGACCAGGAAGATCAATCTTATAAGCATTATCATTAACGCGTTCAAGAACTTGAAAGGGACCATCGCTACAGACATCTAACTTTGTTTTCCTTTGAGAAGGAAAACTCTCTTTTCTAAGATGAATCCACACCCAATCACCGGGTTCAAATACCATACATTTGCTTCCCAATTCCTCTTGGCTACAATTCTTCTTATTATTAGCTTCAATTGGCATCATAGACTTTGGAATGAGTAGCCTGAACGAACTCTGCCTTTTTTTTTTCCATCTAAGCTCAAGGTATGATCTATAGGTAAAGGCACCAAATCAAATGGAGTTGGAAGGTTAAAACCATAAACAACCTCAAAAGGATAGTAAGAAATAGTAGAGTCACGAGCTCTATTATAAGAAAATTTAATATGTGGCACACATTCTTCCAACTAGCGCAAATTCTTCTTAAGGATGGTCCTAAGAAATTGTCTAATGGTTATATTAACCACCTCCATTTGACCATTGGTTTGTGGATGGAAAGCTATAGAATACAACAAGTTAGTTCCAAGTTTTCTCCACAAAACACGCTAAAAATGAATAAAAAAATTAGTGTCACGATTAATAACATTAGTTCTAGGTATACCATAGAATCGCACAACCTAAGTAAAGAAGAGATCCGTAATGACTATCATCATCGATTTTCTTGCAAACTATAAACTGAGTCATCTTAGAAAACCTATCTACTACCACAAATATGGAATCCGTGCCCTTAGGAGATCTAGGTAAACCAAGAATAAAATCCATGTATATATCAACCCAAGGTTCCTTAGGCACTTTCAAAGGAGTATAAAGACTATGTGGTAAAGGTGTAGACTTAGCTCTTTTACACTCTACCAATGAACTTTTCAACATATTTTCTCAGATGAGGCCAAAAGAAGTGCTCATGCAATATGTCATATGTTTTAGCAATGCCAAAATGGCCCATTAAACCACCACAAAAAGCTTCTTTAAGTGACAACACTCTAGTAGACAAAAAGGAATAAACAATCTACCCTCATGATAAAGAAAACCACCATGTATGAGATACTTTCCATTAGGCACGGTAAAAAAAATCATCAAATATGTCCTTAAAATCATGATCCCTAGCATACTATTGCTTAAGTATTTTTTAGCAAAGCAATTAAGCTTGCGAAGTAGAGAGAAGAGTGTACCTTCTTGACAAAGCATCAGCGAGAATGTTTTCTTTACCTTTTTTGTAACATATGATTTGGGAATGTTTTAATGAACTCCATCTAACAAGTATGCCTCTTATTAAGCATTTGTTGTCCTTTGAGATACTTCAAGGACTCATTATCGGTATGAATAACAAACTCCTTGGCCTACAAGTTGTGTTGCCAATGCTTGAATGTCCTCACTAGTGCATATAACTCCTTGCTATATGTAGCATAGTTTAAGGCTGCATCGGTGAACCTTTCACTAAAATATGCCAAAGGTCGTTTGCCTTGCATCAAGACTCCACCGATTTCAACTGCTGAAGCATCACAATCAATCTCAAATGTCTTCTCAAAGTTAGGTAGTGCAAAGTAGTGGTGCACTACTCAACCTTTCCTTCAACTACTTGAATGCCTTCTCTTGCTTATCCTCCCACTTGAAGCTATTCATCTTTTTGATTACATCCGTCAAAGGACTAGTAATGGTGCTAAAATCCTTGATGAAACTTCTATAGAAGGTTTCTAGACCATGGAAACTTCTAACTTCGGATGCACTATTTGGGGTAGGCCATTCCTTGATAGCTTTCACCTTACCTTCACCTACCTGAAGTCCTTGAGAGCTCTCTATGTAACCTAGAAAAGTCACATTTCCAAACAAAACCCACATTTCCAAGGTTAGCATAATATTTCTCACTTTTCAAAACCAACAAAACTTGTTTAAGATGATGGAAATGATCTTCGTAAGTTTTGCTATAAATCAACATATCATCAAAGAAGACTACAACAGATTTTCTAATGAAATCTCTCAAAACATGATGCATGAGTCTCATGAATGTGCTAGGTGCATTAGTTAAACCAAAAGGTATGACGAATCATTTATATAGACCAAATTAATTTTGAAAGACATTTTTCATTCATCCGTTCCCTCATGTGAATTTGACGTTAACCCAATTTTGAATCTATCATTTGAAAATATTTGGGACTCATGTAACTAATCAAGTAAATCATAAACCTAGGAATGGGATGCCTATATTTCATGGTAATGTTGTTAATGGCTCTACAATCTAACGCATGCCATGTAACCATCTTTCTTAGGAACTAATAAAACGAGAAAGCACAAGGACTTCAGCTTTCTCTTACTTAGCCCTTAGAGAGCAACTCTTACACTTGTCTTCTCAACTCCTTAGTCTCTTCGAGTGGGCTTCTATAAGGTGGCCTATTTAGAAGCACCGCATGGATACCAAATCGATTTGATGTTCAATTCCTCTTAAAAGAAGAAGTCCACCGGGCTCTAATCAGGGAAGACATCCTTGAACTCTTCAGTGACCTTTCTACAACACTAGACAAAGAACATATATGATCATTAGTGGAAACAAATGTACCCTTGCAATATAAAAGTAAGACAAATTCTTTTTTTTCAGTGGCCTCTATGATCTCACTCTCTTTTGTACAGAAACATCTCTTTCCTTTCATGCCACTCTCTTTCTTTTGATCACTCATTTTCTTGCCACTCTTCACTTTTTGATCTCTTGAATTTTCTTCACTCACATCTTGTCCCTCTATTCCTTTTCCCTTACTTATACACTTTTTCTCATCTCATTTTCAACTCTCTCTTTTCTCTCATTTTTGTTTTCTCTTCACGAAATTTTTGAGGATATAAATGATTCATGGTATAAGATTTTCCATCCTTAAAAAGGTATAAGTGTTCTTCTCTCTATGATGAATGGCTTTCCTATCAAATTATAAAAGACGACCAAGCAACAAGTGGCCTGCTTGTATATGCACAACATCACACACCACTTTATCATTGCATGACCCTATTGAAATAGGTACTTTCACTTGTCTTAACACTTTAATCTCACCATTATTATTCAAACAATGCAATTTATATAGACTAGGAGGTTGCTAGTAGGCAATTTCAATTTATCTATAAGATAAGTGCTGGCTACAGTAGTGCAACTACCACTATCTATGATAAGGTTAGCAAGTCTATCTTCCACCTTGTATTTAGTATGGAAGGATTCTCCCTTTTGATGCTTGAATCTCATCAATGTCTTGTGTATTCAAAGCCCTTATAGTAACCAAACTTAAGGTGTCTTCTTCGAATTCTAGAGAAGTGTCAACTATGACTTTATCATCATGGCTATCCTTTTCATCAATGATATCTTCAAGATAATCCTCTTCATCCTTTTCAATCCAACCATTCAAGTCTTCAGAGAAGATCAAAGTCCTCTTGGTATGACAATTTATGGCTATGTATACCACACCATAACACTTAAAATAGCTAGTTGGATTAGTAATCAATATATCTTTCTCCTCCATCTTAGGCTTAGAATTATCCTTGAAAGAAACCTTAGGTGTGTCGTCCTCCTTTGGCCACCCCTTGAAAGTAGATGCTTGAGGTTTAGTGACAATGCCTCTTGAAGGAGGGAGAGAGGTTTTCATGAATCCACTCAGTTTCCTTTGACTTTTAATCTTACTCCTAGAAGGAACATCTCCTCATAAGTGAAAAAAGGGTACAAATCAAGTTGATTAGCTATATCACTATTGAGTCTACTTAGAAATCTAGCCATGGATGCATCTTTATCTTCTTCCATGCTCAATCTCAAAAGCTATAGCTCCAACTCTTTTGTACACTCTTCAACACTTATGGTTCCTTACTTGAGAGTTATCAACTTGTAATTAAGTTCTCCATGTAAATGTGAATAAACCTTTTTCTCCTGAGCATCTTCAATTCGGTCTATGTCTCAACCATAGGAGCTCCAATTCTATCTCAATGTGTTGTAGTCTCATCCCACCAATGAAGTGCATAACCCGAAAATTCAGCAGCCAATTTAGCTTTGACATGCTCACTAAAATTTCTCAGATTGAAAATTTTTTCCACTTTTCGTGCCAAATCAAGAAACACATTTGGGTCACTTCTCCATTGAAGCAAGACACTTTCCATTTGATCTTTTCTAGAGCTTTGTGTTTTTGTTGACCACTGTAATGACCACCAAAGTATTCTTGACCTACATTTGGATATCTTCTAAAACACCAAGGTTATCTTCATGCCATGCTTCACCCTTTTGAAATTCCTCATGATATCTTCGGATTCCTCTTTCACCTAGTTGATGTGAATTCCCAATTTGATTGCAAGTTGAATCCATCACCATCCCACGATCACCTCCTTTGATTAACTTCTATTGAAGATTTTATAATTCAAACACTCCACTAAAGAACCTATCGAGAATAAAGCAACATAAACCCAAAAGTGAGAGGAAGAACACTTTCCCAACTTGGCAACAAGAACATTGGGGAAACTATGGCCCTAAAACCCAAGCTACACAAATTAGAAGACCTAGACTAGTCAACTCTAGAAACAAGAACTCCTGGAATTAATAAAAGAAGGAATTGGAAGATGATCAATTAGAATCCTTAGACCTTCAATCTAAGAAAAACAATTAATCAACCTATAAGGAATAGAACCTTAGAAACTAGCTAAGAAGGTTGAAGAACCGTAAGAACACTATATAGAAATTCACTCAAATCAATTTATCATATTTCATTCCATAATTTTAAAAGAGACATAATAGGATATTTATAGAAAACCCCTACTCCTTTCCTAAACCTAATTAATGTTTAAAAGACATAATTAACCTTTAATAAAGTTAATTACTCTCCTAACCTTAGTAAATGTTTAAAATGCCTAATTAATCCTTAATAAAGTCAATTACAAGACTAGGAAAAAAGGAAATAAAAAATTAGTCTAAAAATACGAAATTGACCAATTGATAGTATTGCTGCCAATTTTCGGTTCAGAGCTACCATGGATGGTAGGTCACCTACTTTCCAAACGGTAGGCTCTATTTTATTAGCCACACTTGTGCAATTTTGCATCTCCTCAGTTTTTGGCCTTGTTTGACCTTAAAAACCTTCAAAATGGTTCTTGGTGTCTTTAGTAAAATTGTAGAGCCTTCTCGTATCTTTCCAATGCATCTTGAATCAAATAAATTAGACTTCTACAACAAAATTTATGGCCATTTTACTGGAATCTGTAATTTTCGCAATTGAAGATAGAATGTCCAGTATAAGTTTGGTCATAGGATACCCAAATGAACTCCTCTAGGAATAAGCTATACCATTTTGGATACCTCAAGAAGTATTCTACAATTTTATGAAGGTCATGTGTTCATTTGAAGTGATTAAAAGCTCCTATATAGAGTTCTTTCGAAATTGGTCCTGAAATTCAAGAAATTCTAGTTTATTTCTATTTCGGCCATTCTTCTAGCTTTAACTCTTGGACTTAAATCTTCCAAGAATTCATGCATATCAGTGGTCATATCATACCCCTGTCTTAAAAAGAATTCGTTCTTGAATTCACACCTTCATTTAAGTACAAAAGATGGGCAACATTAGAAATGAAATCTTACAAATGAACAATGCTATGAACAATATTATTGCTAAAGCACTCAAGAATTAGTAAAGTGAGTACAATGCTCATGTAAACAACAAGGAGAGCAATATGTCTATAAATTCTTTGAAAGGTCTATGATATGAAAAGGTTATATGAGCAAAGAAGTTCAAGACAAGATGGCTCAAGGAAGGACTATGCAAGGAACATTCAAAGTTTACAAGACTTCTTCCAAGGAAAGCATAAGTGAAAGTATAGAAATCTTGTAAATGGCACATATTGACAACATATTCCACAGTGTCCTTGAAAGGACGATGAAATTGGAAACTCAAGTTTGGTAAAGCTTTCAAAATCAAGAACATGAAATTTGGTAGCAATTCAACTTTCCAAATAAGAGATGTTCCTTCTAACATGTTTGAAATGAAGCTACTTAGGTACAATTTCATTGAATAATTCTCCAAGAAAGTATTAATACCAACATCCTTAAAAGGTAAATGAAAATAGAAGCTTTCGTTTCCAAACTCAAAAGGCAACACAAGAAAACCAAGATTTGGAAATGGGTTTTTCCCAAAAGGATATTGGTAAGCAAAAGCTACCTTCTAAAGGAATGCCAAAGCATTTGAAAATGAAGGATAAACTTTGCACTTCAGAAATGCTAACACTTCAAGATTGAAATGTGGAAAAGTAGACACAAAATTTTCAAAACTTCCAAATTCTCTACCTTCCTCTTTAAAAACCATTCTTTCTAAAAAGTTTTGAAAGGTAGGTGGTAGAATATGGTTCCACCAACTACATAATTTAGAAATGAAGAACAAGAATAGTTCTTTAGAAAACCACAAATTAAAGTGGCTAACTTTCAAAACCACTCCTTAAAGGGTAGATGGTAGGAAAGATGTTTATCAATAAAAGATTTCCAAGATTGTTCAAAAGAAAATTTTCTCAAATTATTTTCCAAGAACTCACAATATTTGTTTTAAGCATTTCAAAACTTGCTTTCATGTGGTTTTCGAAATCCTTTAACAACAAGAACTCCTTGAAATTTAAGTGATAGAATTGGAAACCATTGATGTTTTCAAGCAATGAGTTCAAAGATTCATTAACATTTGAAAGCTCTTGTTTAAGGCAATGAAAATCCATTTGATCACTCGAAAGGGAAAAGGTTTGGTTTAAGGGAATAGTTCCAAAAAAGTTCTTCATAAAAATCTCATAGAAAGATAAGAGATCACTACAATACTCAACAAACTTTTCTTGAAATTTAGCATGAAGGACATCACATAAAGTACAGTTTAAATCCAAACCAACTACCTTAGATTCAACAAATGAAGCACTCTCTAACATTCCAAGAGTATTGCAAGAATGCTGAAATTTAGCACCACTAGACTTTAATGGATCCTTAAGAGAAGCATGGGAAGAAAGGAATTTAGAAGTACAAGACACAACAAGAAAGAGACCACCACCAAAAGATATAGCACATATATCTCCAAATATGCTAACATGAGAGATACAAGTTTCTAGAAACAACTTTAAATCCACATAAGAAACTTCATGAGATAAAAGTGAAGGGTTAAGAAAAGGGCTCCTTGATAAGTTTTCATGGCTTATGATTAGCTCAATCTTTTCAAGTGCAACTACTTCTTTTTTCTTTTTGCTCTTCTTCTTTACTCCTCTTGTTTTGAAATGAATTACTCACTTCCTTTTACTCTCTCACTTTTCTCAACATCAATTTCTTTTTTTTTCTCACACTCATCTCTTTTACACTTTTCAAATAAAGTAGACATGGAATCAAAGACATATAATCTTTCAACTAAACTCCCTTTTTCTTCCATTCTATATTCTTTTTCTATCTCAATGCTCTCTTTTTCGATGTTCTTATTTCTCATGGGATCACAATGTTCCACATTAGATATCTCTTTCTTAACATGTGTTGCAACACTTTCTTCAAATTCAATTATAGCTTGTGGAAGCTCATTTACTTTTGTAAATTCTTCAATCATTGATGGTTTCAAGGTTTCTACATTTGCAACTCCTTCAGGTGGTATAGAAAGTTGTTTTTCCTCACATCTTTTAGTCTTCATGATGCTCTTTTCCTTTTTCTCCTGCTAAGATATTCTTACCCTTTCTTTTAATTTCTTTTGCTCTTCATAAATGTTGTGAGGCACCAATGAATTTAGAATGAATCTCTTGCAATCTTTGGTGAACCAGTAAGAATTCTTGTCCCCATTATATATAGCTTTTCTATCATATATCTGAGGACTCCAAACAATAAATGACCCTCTTGTATGGGTGCTACGTCATATAACACATCATGTTTATATATTACTTTAGAGATAGACACCCACACTTGTTTAGTAACTTTGATCTCATCATTATCATTTGACCAGTGGCATGATGTAAGGCTTAGGATGTTCAAAAAGAGGCATATTCAACTTTTCCACAAGGTAAGTAATAGCCACATTAGTACAACTACTACCATCAACAAACATAATTAGCAACTTTGCCTTCTACAAGGCATTTAAGATGGACTACATGCTCACTTTGAGTTTTCCTCCCATAGACATTTTCATCATATAAGCTCTCAGAGTAAACTTATCTACCTAACTATGATGATACTTGATATGTGCCATATTGATATGTGTCATATTATGCTACTTTTATATATATATATATATATATTATTTTTGTCGTTTTACGATGATTTTAATGTATAAAATGTGTAATTTCCACTATTTACCTCTATTCTTTTCTTAGGTGCTTCTTGATAAAGAAGACGAACAATAAGAGCGAAAATGGAGAAAACAAAAGTTACCAACACCAAGGAAGAGGACCTATCGCACAGTAAGTCCAGGAGCCAAAAGAAGCTTTCCAGCAGAAGCCTACTATGGATGGTAGGCTAGACCAATTGGGTACGGTAGGCTAGACCTACCACATGCGGTAGGTCCTGAGCACTTCAGCAAATCTGGAACAGAACCCTACCGTGGACGCAGTTAATGCATTTTCAGCTGTTTTTATGTGATTTCCCCCTCCCCCCCCTCTCCCCTCCTATTTTCATCATTTATTAGTTTTAGGTTTAGAGAGAAGGAATTAGGGGTGAACTTTGGCAAGAAAAACGCTCTCAATTCCTCTTCAATTACGCAGATTCTCAATAATTAACATTAAGTTGAAGCTCTTGGGTGAAGATTGAAGAGATTTTAAAGAGTAATTTCGAGTTTCATTAAGCGAATTGAGAGGCGAGCTCGGGTGGCTTTCGGAACGGTTGATTCAACCCCTCTTCAAGCTAAGCCTTCTTTTCTTTTGCTAATTATGAATTTTATCATTGAATTGAGTATTGTTAGGATTTTTACTAGCTAATTTTTCATTGTTTGAATTGAGGATTAAACCCTAACTTTTGGATGAGATGAGTTTTGATTGAATTTCATAAAATTGATGTTTGTTTTACTATTGGTTGTTGTTCCATTATATTTTCATGACAAATGATTTGCAGGGGATTGATTATTTCGCAAGATTGGTTGAAACTAAAAATGGAAGACCAATCTCGGGCAACTAATTGAATAATAAAACTCGGCAATTGAATAGACATATTCTTTGCACTTTTAGGTTAGTAGATCACTTAAGTATAATTTCCTTCATAATCGGTTAGGGAGAGAAGAGATTCTCCTCTAAAAGTTAGTGAGTAGAGTGGCCTTCACCTAGAGATAGGGATTGCTCGATTTTCATGTGATAATCTAACCTTAGTTTTCAAATATCATTCTAAGAGTTTTCCAATTGAAATAGTTGACAAAAGTTCCATCAATGATTGAAGAATTTTCAAAACTAAAGGAGCTTCCACAAGCTCAAGAGGTAGTTGAAGAAAGTGTCGTACTACATGTTAAGGAAGAGATATCTAATGTGGAACATTGTGATCTCATGAGAGATAAGAATATAGAAAAAGAGAGCATAGAGATTAAAGAAAAAGAAAGAGTGGAAGACAAAGAGAGATTAGTTGAGGGATCATGTAACTTTCATTCCATCTCTATCATTTCAAAAGGGAGCAAACTTTTAGAGTGTTCAAAAGAGAAGGAAAGTGAGAGAGTAAAAGAAAATGAGTGTTTCATTGAAAAATAAGAGAGAGAAAAAGAAGAGCAAAAAGAAAAAAAGGATAGTTGTACGTGAAAAAAATAGCGAGGAAATGAATTTCTATACTAATGACACCAACTCTTTCTTTGCTAGTGAATTCTTATGTGTGCAGAATTTTGAAGATTCAAGTAAGGATGAAGGAGGAAAACTTGCTTACAAGTCCTTCAAGACCCTAAATTTCTTTCCCTCTAATTCCTACTTGAGCTTTGAGATTTATTTTAAGGAAATTAAGTTTTTTTCACTTGTTTTTATGGAAAATAGATATCAATTTTACTTTCTCAACACTATTGGAACTTTATTAGGAAAAAAACAATTCATAGATTTTAATTCCATTCCTTGTGCAATTTCTAGAGTTGATGAATGCCATTTCAATATTACTAATTATGCTTCTTGTGTGCTAGGAATTGAAGACAAAGGAAAGAACATGGAAAAAGAGCATGAAGCTATTCTTGAAGAATTATCAATAAGCTTATCTCTTAACCCCTCTCTCATGTGTTGTGATGTTTCTCTTGTGGAATTAGAATTGTTTTTAGAGTCTTATCTTTCTCATGTGAAAATATATGGTGGTCTCTTTCTTGTTGTGTCTTATGTTTCTACATGCTTTTCTTCTTATGCTGTCTTGAAGAGTCATTGTTGCATAGTGGTTCTATGTTTGATCTTTCTTACCATGATTTCTGAGTTATGAATAATGCTTTCGTTGAGTCTATAGCTGTTGGTTTTGGATTCAATGGTGGTTTATCTGATAAGTGTTTAGGAAAGTTTGTTGAGAATGTTGGCTATGGTTCCTCTTTTCTTGATACTCTTATGGAGCATCATAATGATTTTGTTTTCTTAAATCAACTTATGTCCTTTGTGAGTGTTCAAGTTGAGTTTTCTTGCAATGAACAAAAGCTTTAAAATGTCATTAACTCCTTGAACACTTTGTTTGACAATACATTTGGTTTTCAATTTTATCATTTGCATTTCAAGGAACTCTTATTGAAAGATATTGAAAACCAAATGGGAACTAATCTTGAGTTGTTCAAACTTAATCCTTTGGTATTTGAAAAATCTAGCTTGGGAAAGGAGGCTTTTGAACAAGTTTGCAAAGATTTTGTGGTTGGACATCTTTACTACCATAAGCCTTTCAAAGAGTGGTTTTTAAAGTTGTTCATGTCATTTGTTAGCTTTCTGAAGAACTCTTGAGCATTAATATTGAAACATGAATTTGAAACTACATTGTTTTATCATGTACTTTATAAAGAGTTCTTTGATAAAATGGAATTCAAAGAGAAATGTAGACCATCTTGGAATTTTTGAAATTTTAAGTTTATATTTTCTCTCCCCCTTTATGAAATGATGAAATTTGAGACTCATCAAAGTTATTCTTCCATGTTTAATGCTATAGTAAAGATCATTGAAGCATGCAAGGTTGTTTTCCCGAAGAGAAACACGATGGACTTCATTATTTAAAAGGAATTGAACATCAAAGTGATTTGCTGATCGGTGTGGCTTTGAAATGTTCTTTGATAAGAAGCTCTATGCATTGTGTCTCAATAGACAACACAAGCTCAACAAGTTGTATACAAGATGGATAGAATTCATAGAGACATTTCCAAATATCATTTGGTACGAGAGAGGTAAAGAAAATGTTGTAGTCAATGCTTTGTCAAAAAGGTACATTCTATTCTTACTTTACAAGCTCAATTATTTGGTTTTGATATGCTTAAGGAAGTATATGCTAGTGATAGTGAATTCAAGAACATATTTGATTTGTTTGTTTGCACATAATGATGAATGCCTTATTCATGATGATGTTCTTTACGATAAAAGTGAATTGTGCATTCCTTCTTGTTACTTTAGATTGTTGTTAGCTAAAGAAGCTCATTGTGGTGATTTGATGGATTATTTTGATATTTCCAGAACTTATGTGATTTTACATAAGCATTTCTTTTGGTTTTGCATGAATGAAGATGTAGAAAGGTTTATTGTTAATTGCTTAGAGTATAAAAGAGCTAATTCTACATCTTTGCCACATGAACATTATATTATTTGGATGTGCCTAGGGAACCTTGTGTAGACATATCTATGGAGTTTATATTTGGATTACTTAGGTTTTTTAAAGGCACGACTTCTCTATTTGTTGTGGCTTATGTTGATGAGATCTTGACTAATAGCAAAACTTGTGCATATCATTTGCATCATTTTAATCGAGTTTTGCCTATTTTGAGGAATGCAAAACTGTATGCTAACCTTGGGAATTATGAGTTTTGTGAAGAAAATGGTACTTTCCTAGGTTATGTAGTGAGTTTTCAAGTTTTCCAAATTGGTGCAAATATGGTGCAAGCAATCTAAGATTGGCTTATTTTCAAGAGTACCTTTGAGGAAGAGAGCTTCTATAGTTTCACAAGCTTTTGTAAGAAGTCCATCAAAGACCTTAACACCATCATATTAAGTTTGCTTCCTATCAAGTTCATCATTCTCCTACCCTTTATTCTTCTTTAAAGGTTGATTATGATTTCAAACTCTAATGTCCTTTGATATGCTTTCTTTATCTATAGATCATACCTTAAGCTTGGAAGGAGAGATTAAAATGGAGTTTGTTGAGTTTATCTATTTCAGAAATCATGAGGCTAAAGAAATCAAACTAGAAGAAATTTGGAATGATATGATTAGTCTTCGATCTTGGAGGTTGGGTTGGGATCCCATGGATTCGAATGATGTTCTTCCCAACACAAACCTAAGCTTGATGCTCGTGCCGAAGTGCCTTTGCACATTCTTGAATGCTTTAGTGCTTCTACAATTAATTTTCCGGTTGAATTTTGTTTAGTGCACCCTTCAATGTTTTTATATGTCTTTGCTTGATGTAGGTGAAGATTCAAGGATGAATCTTTTCAAAGGAGGGGCAAATGATGTGAACGGGGATGTCCACAAGATAATCAGTTGACTTATGTTTTAATCCACTAGACCAAGGACTAGAAGAGCGAGGTATTTGATGAAGCTTGAGTAAGGAATGGCTATTTTGATTGAACAAAATGGAAAACTTGTGAAGAGTTGGACCTACTGCCGATGGTAGACCCTGTTCCTACCATCGCCTGTAGGTCTCTGGACGGAATAGTTTGGAAGCCAACACCCTACCGCGTCCGGTAGGCTCTACTCTACCGTCGCTGGTAGGGCTTGGGTGGAAAATATGCTTTGTAATCTTTAGGTTGGATTTTATTATTTGAACCTATTTTTCAAGCTTTTAATCAATGGCTTAATGGGCACTTTAAGCCACTAATCATTGGATAGGTTAGACCTTAGCCTATTAATACCCAATTATAAGCTCATTTGTAACTAACTTTGATGAATTTTGCTGAAATTTGAGAGAGAATTCTCCAATTGTCTATAGGGTTCTTCACCCTTCTTAGTTAGATTGCTAAGGGTTAATGTCCTTAGTTTGTTAACAATTGTTTGCCTTAGATTGTGGAATATATGGAATCAATTGATCATCCAATTCCTTTCTTTAACTGAGCCTTAGAGTTCCTTTTCTTAGATTCAATTAATCCTAGATTTCTAGTTTGTTTAGTTGGGGTCTTGAGGCTTTAGTTTCCTCAAGGTTCTTCCTTTTAAGTTGGAAATGAGTTTTGCCTCTTAATATTAGGTTTATGAGGCTTAGATCCTCATAGGTTTTCTATTGGAGTATTGGAACTACAAAATCCTCAATAGAGGTTCTTCATCAAAGGAGCGCTCTTGGGAAGGTGTTGAATCAAATCTACAACCAATTAAATATTCACATCAAAGGTAGACTTGCTAACCTCATCCTAGATGGTGGTAGTTGCATTAATGTAGCTAGTACCTATCTTGTGGAGAAACTGAATTTGTTTAGCTTTAAACTTCCTAACCCTTACAAGTTACATTGGTTGAATGATACGGGAAAGTTATAGTGTGGAGGCAAGTGAAAGTGCCTATTGCTATGGAAACATACAATGACGAAATGGTATGTGACGTAGTGCCTATGCAAGCTTACCAGTTATTATTGAGTTGCCCTTGGAAATTTGATAGGAAAGCCATTCATCATGCGGAGAAGAATACTTACACTTTTGTTAGGGATGGAAAATCGTATACCGTGAATCTTCTTACACCTCAACAAGTTAGAGAAGAACAATAAAAAATGAGAGAAAAGGAATAATTGAGAATGAACAAAAGAGAAAAATCATTGAGGAAGGAAAAAGAGTTGAGGTAAAAGAAATGAGTGTTGAAGACAAAAGAGGTAAAAGTGAAGAGTGACAAGAAAATGAGTAATCAAAACAAAGAGAACGTTACAAAATAAAAGAAATGTTTCTATGCAAAAGAGAGTGAGATCATAGAAGCTATTGAAAAAGAAGCGTTGGTGCTCCTTTTATATTGCAAGGAAGTATTTATTTCTACTAATGATCATTTATCTTCTTTGTCTAGTACTATTGTGAAAGTGATTGAAGAGTTCAAATATTTCTTTCCCCTTGAGATGCTCGGTGGACTCCCTCCTTTATATGGCATTGAACATCATATTGATTTGGTGACCGGTGCGGTGTTACCAAATAGGCTGGCTTATAGGAGCCCTTCCAAAGAGACCAAGGAATTGAGAAGATAAAGGGAAAAATTGCTCTCTAAAGGTTATGTAAGAGTAGCCTAGGGATAAGTCCTTGTGTCATTCCCATTTTTCTAGTCCCTAATAAAGATGGCACATGTGTGTAGATTGTAGAGCCATTAACAAAATCACCATCAAATGTAGTCATCCTATTCCTAGGCTGGGTGACTTGCTTGATGAGTTGCAGGGTTCTCAAATCTTTTCAAAGATAGATTTAAATTCGGGTTATCATCAAATTCTCATGAAAGAAGGGGATGAATGGAAAATGGCTTTAAAAACTAATTTTGGTCTTTATGAATGGTTGGTCATGCATTTTGGTTTAACTAATGCACCTAGCACATTTATGAGACTCATGCATCATGTTTTGAGGGATTTTATTGGAAAATTTGTTATGTTTTATTTTGATGACCTCTTGATTTATAGCAAAAGTTATGAAGATCATTTGCACAATCTTAAACAAGTTTTGTTTGTTTTGAGAAGTGAGAAATTATATTCTAACCTTGGAAAAATATGAGCTTTGTTTGGAAAAAATTAACGACTAATTTCTGACTGAATTTGGTTGGGAAAAGGTTTAATTTTCTAGTTTTTTTTTATTTTAAAAAGATTACCGACCAATTACCGCTGAGAGTCGGTTGGTAAAAAGAATATCTTTTTCTTTTATTTCAAAATAAAATTTCACCGACCAAAATATTTGTTGTAGATTTGTCGGTAAATATTTTTAATTTCTTAAAATAATAATTTTACTGACAAAATTTCAATGATAATTTTCTTAAATTCAATTTTATTTGAATTGGAAAATCTAAGTTACCAACCGAAATTTCCAGTTGGTTACTTCAAAAATCGATCAGTAACTTATTCCGACTGACGAAATTCGGTCAAATGTTTTCCCCAACCATTCACATTCGGTCGGTAATCGATCGGTGATTTGGTTTTACTGGCCATTCTTGTAGTGGTTAAACATTTTCATAGAGAAATTTACAGTGGAAGAAATAATTTTGGAAAACTTCTTGGAGCAAAAAAACATGATTTTGATCAACACAACCTTGGTTACAAAGCTTCATCTTCTTCTAAATATCAAAACCATTTTGTTAAAGTTACGTCTTCTTCTATACCTTACATGCAACTGCGGAGCTATGAAGGGGCCTCGGAGGGCACCAGCCCCCTTAATTTTTTTTATGCTTTATATGTGGTATAAATTTATGTTCATTTTATGTAAAAATTAGTATATTTTTCTATCATAGCCCATCAAAATAAATAAAAATTAAGTTATTAAGTAGCAAAAAAATATTTATAGCTAAATGATACATCAAAGTTTTGTATTTGAATTTCGGCCCTCTAGGGGTCCAATTCTGGCTTCGCCCCTACTTATTGTGATAAACATGGTCATAAGGCTATTAGATGCTTGGGAAAAAGGAAGGTCCTAAGTGGTGTAAAAACTACTTGGAAGATCAAGAAAATGATAACTACCCTCAAGGACCCAAGAAAATTTTGGTACCAAAAGTTATATCTCTTTCTGCATTGTAGATGAAACGATATGCAAGGACAAAAGAGAATAAATTGTTTCTAGAAAGTGGATGCTCAAGACATATGACCAAGAATGTATCACAAATCAATGATCACCAACATATAGAAGAAGGTTTAGTATCCTTCAGAGATAAGAACGGAAAAATCCTTGGTATAAGTAATATTGGTAAAGAAAAAATCTCCTTTGATTAAGAAAGTGTGGCTGATCGATGGCATAAAATACAACTTGCTGAGTATAAGTCAATTTTGTGACAACGATTGCAAAGTAGATTTCCAAGATAATACATGTGCTACTCTTGATAAGAGGAATGGTAAACCAATTTTCAGTGCAAGAAGGAAAGGTAATGTATACGTTCTATATCTTGATATCTTTATTACAAATTATGTGAAATGTCTCTTTGTATATAAGAATGATGGCTATCTACGGCATAGAAGATTGGGACATGTTGGAATGGGTATGTTGAAAAGATTATCCCCTCAAGATCTTATGAGAGGTTTACCAAAGTTGTGTTTTGTGAAAACATAGCATAGTTTTGCTTAAAATATGGAAAACAAACCAATACTTCTTTCAAAACAAAGAAAATTGTTTCTATCTCAAAACCCTCTAAACTCATTCAAATGGATATTTCCGAACATATGATCATTCCGAGTCTTGGAGGAAAAAGATATGCCTTTGTTATTGTTGATGATTTTTCAAGATTTACTTGGGTTTTATTCCTCTTTTAAAAAACAAAGCTTTTCAAGAGTTTTTAGTGCCTCTCAAAAAGATTTAAGCTTCTCTTAATTGGAAATTGGTTTCTATGAGAAGTGACAATGATGGAGAATTTCATAACCAAAGCTTTACCAAACTATGTGATGAGAATGATATCTCTCACAAATTTTCCGCTGCCAAAACTCCCCAACAAAGCAACGTGGTTGGAAGGAAAAATCATACTTTACAAGAAATGAAAAGATCTATGCTTTTTGTGAATTGAGACAAAACTCCTTTTGAATTGATTTTTGGAAAAAACTCCTGCTATTTCCTATATATTTCCAAGTTTTCGGCTATAAGTGTTTTATTCTTAATACCCATGACAATATCTAAAAATTTTACAAGAAGTCTGATGAAAGTATTCCTCAAACAAGAAGACATACAGAGTTTACTAGAAAACAAACTCTATTCGTTGAATTCGTACATGTGAGTTTTGATTAATCTAACATCTACAAGAAGAACTGAGAAGATGACACGAAAAAGTTTGAGAAAGATGAAGCACCTCATAACAAATCAACAAAAAATAAGCACCAAGATGAAGAAGTAAAAGAAGACGACTAACATATATATAAACAAAGAAGAAGAAGAAGAAGAAGAAGAAGAAGAAGAAGAAGAAGAAGAAGAAGAAGAAAATAGAGATTTACTAAGAGATTGGAAACATATCAAAAGTCATCCAAAAGAGCAAATCATCGGTGATCTATCCCAAGGAGTAAAGACAAGAAGGTACTTTATAAATTTGCTTTGCTTCCTAAAATTTAACCTAAAAACATTGATGATGCTTTAAGTGGAAGTTTTTTTTATTTTCTCTATGCAAGAAGAGCTAAACCAATTTGAAAGAAACAACATTTAGAAACTTTCCCGAAAGCCCAAGATCATTCTATCATTGGAACAAAATGGGTTTTTCAAAATAAACTTGATGAAAACGACAATGTTGTAAGAAACAAACCCGAACTAGTTGTCCAAGGAAACAATCAAGAGGAGGGCATTGATTATGATGTGACATTTGCTCCTGTTGCAAGACTGGAATCCATAAGAATGCTTTTGTCTTTTGACGCCCATAAAGGTTTTAAACTTCATCAAATGGATGTCAAAAGTTCTTTCCTAAATGGTCATCTTGAAGGGGAAGTTTATATGGAAAAACCTCCTAGTTTTGCTCATGAAAATTTTCAAAATCATGTTTTCAAACTTTCAAAAGCCTTGTACGGTTTAAAACAAGCTCCTAGAGCTTCGTACAAAAGGTTAAGTGGTTTTCTTCTTTCAAATATTTTTCAAGAGGCATTGTGTATACAACTCATGTCATAAAAAGAAATAATAAAAAGATCTTGTTGTTCAAATTTATGTGGATGATATTATATTCGATGCTACTAATGAATCCTAATGCAGGAGTTTGCAAAGCTTATGCAGGATGAATTTGAAATGAGTATGATAGGAGAACTTACGTTCTTTCTTAGGTTTCAAATAAAACAAAGGATGGTATTTTTCTAAACTAAGAAAAGTACACAAAAGAGTGGCTAAAGAGATTTGGTATGGATAAAACCAAAGGTATTGGATGCTAGTGAACACGTAAAATTGCACAAAGATGAGAAAGGAAAAAGGGAAAATGAAAAGAAATATCGTAGAATGATTGGAAGTCTTCTATAAATAACTGTAAGTACACTTGACATAAACTACTTTAATTATGAACCAAAGATTAATTTAGTTGAAGAAAGCAAATAAAAACCATGATTGAGTTTGTTCGATTAATTAAACTAAAGAACTAAGCTAAAGGTCACAACTTCCATAATAAAGATTATAATTCAAAAGGGGTAAGGCACATGAGTTCACTAGTTTATTTTAAAATTCCCTAATAATTCACAATTCTCTAGTGAATTTCATTATTCGATCGACATCCATAGCTATCAAGTACCTCTTGGTCCAAGCTTACAAAACCTATTCTCATAAACAAACCAACCATAGGTCTATGTGTAAGTCCTGTTTAGGTCTAAGAGGGGGGGTGAATTGGACCTTTTAAAAATGTAGATCTTTTATAACCGATCTTTCTAAACTCAAAGAAAGACAACCCAAAATAAAATAGCTTGACGGAAAATAACTGATGCTAACTAACTCAGAGGATATCACTTAAGTCATTAGGTTGACTCAGTGATATGAAGCTAATCAACACGATCCAACAAAAATTAATCAGGTTAGAAATAGTCACCTAAGCCTTTGACTTGGCTTAGTGATATAAAGCTGATTGCAAATTACACTTGATAAAACTTTTTCTCTAAATTTGCAAGATATCGAAATCAGCTCCATTTAAGTAAAATGAGTTTTCAATGAATAAAACTAATGTACAACTTAAAACTCAAAAGCAGCTTTAGATAGGCGAAACTAGCAAGGACATAATCTATATTTTAAAATATATTAGCTCGACTCATAGATGCAGAACCGAAAACATATTCAAATCAATTATGACCATTCTTGGAAACTGAGAGCTTATAAAAAACAATATAAGATAAGCAAGAAAAATCATAATAAACAAACGATAAAGAAGGCACGAGGATTTTTATAGTGGTTCAGTAATAAACCTACATCCACTTTCTCCAAGAACTCCTATCTCAAGGTTTCCGCTAAGAAATCTCTTCCAAGATGATATTAAACAATTACAAGCTATTTTCAATAGGTCATTAAGCTATACTAGTTTTTAAATAGATCTAGCAAACTATCTCTACTAGTTTTAAATAGGTCTAACAAACTATTACCACTAGTTTTACAATAGATCTAGCAACATATCACTCTCACCATAAGAGAAACTCCACAAGTTCTTGTAATGGAACTTTCAAGCCCGGAAGAAGAAGATTTGAAATACACTTTTCAGCTCACAATATCTCACTATTACAAAGCAACTCTCTCTCACATATTGGAAATATTTGCTCATGATCTCCGAGGGAAGAAGAATTCTCTTTCTCTTCTTTCTTCTATCTTTTCTACTTTTCTTTACTTCTTCAAGTTTTGAGAGATAAGGTCTTCACATATACATAAGGCCATCTGATAGTTTTTACAAGGGCATACTTGTCAAATAACAAAAAGAATATGCCTCTTCATCTCTAGCTTTAATTTCCTTAACCATGAAAGGTATGTTGACTCACATATTCTATATTTGATTTTGAGATGTTTGTCCAAAAATAGCAGCATTATGAAAATTAATGTCCCATTGATGTTCCTCATGTACTCTCTCTTTTGCACATTTAGTAGGGGACCACTCTTTTAATCAAATCTTGCCACATGGTTAAAGGATCAATTCGTATTATTCTTTGTGCCAATGATGGAATGCCAACTCAGCTCTCCTTTGTTTTCTCTCCCAGAATTTCTACACAAAAAATAAAATATCATTAAATGCATAAGAGTAGAACAATGACACCTAAGGAAAAGTAGAAACCATAGAGCATAAAGTGAAGGCACTTTATCAATAAGGAAACTTCCCTTCTATTTCTTTTATCCTCCAACTTTGATTTATCCTTGTTATTTCAAGAGAATGCAATCAAATCCATTGCTTCAGAAAAAACTACTCCAAACTCGAATTTTCTGTGTTTTTGCCCAGATCAGTAGCTCCACCTTTTAGCTCGGTTTGTTAGCTCAACTCTTCTTCCACTTACATTAGCTCCACTGGTTTCTTTCAATAAAAATATTTTGTTAAATTAACTTGATTTCTTACTCATCAAAACATAACTGACCCTTGAGTCAACATTCTCCCTCTTTTTGATGAGTGACAAAACTAGTTTTTCCTTTATCCATAAATAGCCAAAGCAAGATCATGCACACAAAGGTTTTAAAAGCTCTCCCTGAGCTAAACCCTCACTTTTCACACCTAAATGATTATGAGCTAAGTTCTAAACTTCTTTGAGTAGCTCCAATTCCACAACAAGTGCACTTAGATAAAGGTTAAACTAATTGTGCACAGATAGCTCAAAGACAAGGTTGGATTGATTTCAAAGCAAAGAGGATAGATAACATAATAGAATAGAAAGATTTAAGTTACAATATCTATATCTATTAAAAGAAAGATTATCCAACCATAAAGAGATAGGAACCACTAAATCATTCTCCCTCTTTTGGTCACAAAAATAAAAGGGGTATGGAAGACAAGCTAATAAATGTAAATTAATTGTTCATAGACCAGACTGGTATACAAGCTAAGTAAAATAAATGATAGAGAAAGCAACGACATTCAATAATTTTGCCCCCATTGAATAGCTGCAACATGGAAGTAGCCTAGGCATGACTAGTACTATGAGTAATAGCTTTTCCACTCTGTAAAACAAATAGTTTAGCAACCTGAATAGCTTTAAAAGAAGAGTCTGAAGAAACAGCATGATCAACTAAAAAAATCTAGAACAAGAAGCTGAGGTTACATCAAGTTGAGCTGATGTAATACCAGAAAAGACTCGAATGAGAAAGATGTACATAAGAATCAACTTATTCTGATAATATCATGCCTCTTAGGACAAATTTGAGTCCACTAATCCACTTTGACACCCTTTGCAGTAGCTCTACTTTGCACCTCTTGAGTTATTTCTGATTTTGCAAAAACATCTTTCTTGGTTTTAATCACAACTCCTTAAATATTCTCCCGAAGATATCTATTGAGGCACACTTAACAAATTCTTCTGCCTTCTTTCTTTCAATAGCCTGACAAGCATTTTTCTTTGTCCTCCTCTTTTCTTATAGTAGCTTGACCAGTCTTTTTCTTTTGACCAACTTATTTCTCACCTTTTCTTTCAAGTTCAATACTCATCTCCTTTTTTCTTTCAACCAATATTTCTTTCAACAATGCATCTCTATTTTCATTTTTGTCCTCATGCCTACTCTCTTTCAAGTTCAGTACTCACTTTGTCTTCCCCTTCAACCGGCTTTCTCTCATCAGCACATCTCTTTTAGCTTTTCTGTTTTCACTCTTTGGTTTTTCTCTTTTCCAGTGTCTCTCTTTTCTTTTCTTCGTCATCATTCATATGTTTAGCAATACCCGACGCCTCAGCATCCTCCTCAGCCTTCCTCCAGACCTCATGAAATTTCTCTTACAATATAAAATGTTAGTTGAATTTAACTTTTTGCTATAAAACATTATATAAACTAAAGTTATATTAGACACAAAATTTACCTAGAACTCTGCCGAGTGGAATCTACATACTCCCCCTTCTAATGTTTGTGAAGCTCCTCCAAGTACTTGCTCTAGGAGAACCTCTTAGTCAAATCCTTTTGCTGCAAAACAAAAACAAAAGGATTAATATTTTTTCAAAGTTAGTTTAATTAATAAGATGAATTTAATATTTGAAAAACCTTAGAGGGGGGTGAACAAGGTTTTTGGCTAACTTTTATAAAATATTTTGTGTGATTAAAATATAAACCTCCAATTTTGTTTGAGAAAGAACTTTAAAACTCTTTTTAATAACATTCCAAACCAAACAAAATTTTACAGTTTTGGCAATCAAGCTAAAAGCATAGAATAAAGATACACAACAATATATGGTGGTTTACTCTCTCAAAGAGCTACATCCACTACCTAAAGTCAACACCCAAGGATTTTCCAAATCCACTATAATCCAAGTCTACAACAATCACAAGTTTGAGGATCACCCACCAAGGGTTTTGCAAGCAACCTTAATCCACAACACAAATACAATCAAAGGATAACCCTAGGGGTTTTTCAACACAAACCTTTGATATCAACAAAAACACAATTACAATCAAAGGATAAACTAAGGGGTTTTTCAACACAAACCTTTGATATCAATAAAAAAAGAGATGAGTAAGGAACAATGTTACCAAGTGAGCTTGAGAAGGAAAGATACAATATAATTGAATACTTCTACAAGCTTTTCTTTTCTTCTTCTTTGATGAAGATCAACAATGAAGCTCAAGATGTTTTTGTGAGATAAAAGGTATTTAAAGGAATGTACTTTAAAGCTCTTTAAAGGTTCTAAAATGATCTCAATTATATTTCTCCAACCAAAAAACTATTTACTGTTGATCAAGAATTCATATATATAAGAAAGAGAAAAAGTAGCCATTACTGTCTGTGTAACGGTAAATTTTTTTTTTTTTAGTAAAAGACTAAAAACGGACAATCGGTTTTAGAAAACATACGTCTGATTTTCTTGTAAAAGGAAAATCGGATGAGCTCTTTTAAAAATAGGAAGATCGGTTTTGAAACAGAAAGAATCGGATGATACCCTACAAAAATCGAGCGACTGATTTTTCTAAAGCTAGAAAAATCGGATGACCAGTTTTAAAATAGGAAGTCTAATTTTTTTTCCTTCTGAAAAATCGGATGACAAGTTTTAAAAACGGTGACCGGTTTTTGAGAGATTTTAGAGCTAGTTTCAACAACAAAAGAGCTTTCCTTCCTATTTCAACAACATGTATTCTTGATACTCTTTTAGAGATAAGAAAACTTTCAAAGGCATCAAAAACTCTTATCAAGAATACTTCGATTTTTCCAGAATGGTTTATAAAAAAACATTCATCCAAGGAGCTTCACACTTGATCAACAAACAAAGATGAGAGCTAGGGAGTTTTACAAAAATACCTTAGCACATCCCTAACTAAGACACAAGTCTTCAAGGTCTTCAATAGCTTGATCTTTCTCCTTCATTTTTCCTTCATCACCATGATCTTTTGCTTCTAAGAGTGTAGCCTTGAGACTTCAAATATGCTTCTTTTGTTCTATTGAAACTAAGATTAATATATCATCACACAAACATACATTAATCATAATCAAAATCATATGCAATAGTACCCTTAGGGCTAACAATATTAAATAAACTACTTACCCATTTCACAATCATCTTTGTGAATGAGATCGAACCACTTGTGTGCTTCCCGGCTCTCCATCCTCCCTATCCTTGAGTCTGTTTCCTCTTATTTTGTTTGGACTGGGCTTTATATGTAGGGATATTCCAATGATTCCATATCTCAGCCCAGTAGCTCTCATCAATCCATGACGGCCTCTTGTTCTTTTCCTGAGCATTTCCCAACAAATTTCTTAATTAGTCTTTCGCTTTTGACTCCCATGCCATCTTTATCTTGGTCATGGAGTAGGCCGGATCCTATACACATCGTTTCTGAAAATTTAAAAGATTAGAATAGATTATAACATTAGAAAATCATAAGGCATATTTTAATGATCATAAGGAAAATTAGAAATAATAAGAAATATTTTATTGATCATAAGGCAAATAAGAAATCATAAGGAATCTTTGAATGATCTTAGGCAAATTAGAAAACATAAAGCATATTTTAATGATCATAAGGAAAATTAGAAACCATAAGACATATTTTGATGATCATAAGGCAAATTAGAAATCACAAGGCATATTATGATCATAAGGCGAATTAGAAATCATAAGACATTTTAATGATTATAAGGCAAATTAGAAATCATAAGGCATCTTTGAATGATCATAAGGCAAATTAGAAGTCATAAGGCATATTTGAATGATCATAAGGCAAATTAGAAATCATAAGGCATGTTTTAATGATCATAAAGCAAATTAGAAATCATAAGACATATTTTAGTGATCCAAGACAAATTAGAAATCATAAGGGATATTTTCATGATCAAAACAAATAAATATCCTAAATATATTTCCTAAACTAACTCCAACAAAAAATTTAATGATTCCTTTTTAAAAAAAAATAGATTTTATATGATTAATTTATTTGAAACAATCCCTACCACACACCTCGGATAGTCGACGGGATCTCAGACCAAGTATGGTAAGACCCATTGAACAACCCCTAGAATATAGATGAGATGTGGGTGGCGGCTCTTAAAGAGGGTTGTAGTTTATTACATAAATATTCCATTAGTATTTATATTAGAATATAAATATTTTTGTATGTATATAAATACTTACTACTTTATATGCAAATATAATAACTCCCGAGAATCTTCAAATGGAGGGCTCCAAGCTGGAGGACCCATATTCGGAGTCGTAGGACCAGTATCTGGAGGATCCACTTCCGGAGTCGCAGGAGCGGACAACTATGAGGTAGACAGCTCTGAGGTAGTAGGTGGGTCCTGTGTCATCAGTGGAGTATGTGAAAAATGAAGAGGAGCTGCAGTGCTAGCAGGTGTCGATAGGACCTACGTCATCAGTGGAGTGGTTGTCCCCGTCGACTGTGTGCCAGTCGACCATGTACGCATTGAGTGGGTGCCTGTCGACGGGCTAGCATCTAACTGTCCCTTCCAGCCTCGTGGCATCATACCTGTGCTAGAAGGAACATGAATGAATTAGTTAAAAGTATTATAAACAAATAAGTGTAATAAACATATAAATGTAATAAACATGTAAGTGTAATCATATTATGAAATCAAAGTAAAGCATACGATGTTCTATGTGTCGGAATCCTCATTGTTTTCATCAATAGAATCATCATCATAAACCCTAAACACATACCTCTATTGTGTGTATAATGCAGAGTATGTCACCAAAATCCTCACAAAAAAAATATAAGAAACAAAAGAGAATAATATTAAATTTTAAACTTAAACTACTTAAGCTAAAGTCATTATTGAAAAGTATAATAATTTAACGACTAAAGTACTTAAACTTAAATCTACACTTGTTTGCAATCTTTATGGATTTATTAGTTAATCATAGGAGACAAGGAAATTAAATCACTTGGTTAATTTGAAGCAAATGAAAGGAACATGAAAGATGAAAAGGCAAGATATAGTCAAGCAACTTGCAAGGATGATGGCAACGGGACAAGGTGGCAAGAAACCATTGCCAAGTTTAAGAAATTGACTATTATATCCATGCTTGAAACTTAACATTATCACTTCAAAATTATTTTTAGAAGTTCATTTAGAAGTCAAATTTTAGATACTCTTGACTTTATGAGACTAATAAAGCTTAGTTTCTTGAGATCTGGTGGACTAAAAATCTTGTCTAATATGTCTGTAAATAGTTCTCTACCATTGGTTGGGCATAAAATAGTGAATCCTAAACTTTACATTCTCAATGAATAGCCATGGCTCGGGTGAGGGATTGCAAAGAAAGAATTAATCACATTCACTAATTAAGAGTCATTTTGGCACTGTATGAAAGCAAAGGTTTAGTTGAGTCCTTATAAGTAATACTGAATCAAATAATGGAAGGTTGAGCTCATTCTGTTCCAACAATCATCTTGTGCCTCCGGAAAAAGCTCGAGTGTTACATGGAGTTGTTCTAATAATTAAAGAAAATTTTAGTTGATTGATCCGAAGCATAAATAGTGAGGTAAAAATCAGGGCAATTACCCTAATCCCAACAGTCAATAGTGAGTAGTTGATTAGAATCATATAAGTCAATAGAATAGGTCAAGACTATAAGAAACAGGGAGATGCTTTTAGAAATGAACAAATGCAAAGAAAAATTCTATCATATGCAACAATCTATGCAATCGAACATTGAGTGACTAAATAATAGCTCATAACTAAGATAAGAACGAAATAAATAGAATAAATATAGTTTATGACTAAAGTATATAACTACAGAATATTTGAATCTCCATTTAACTTTAGTAATTCAAAATTTATGTCCATTATCCTTCCTTCACGCTATAGATAAGACTATTAGAAGAAATATTATTTTTTTGCACTTTTTTCTTTTGAGAGCAAAAGTGCAAAGGTCAAAACTAAAGTAATATTTCAAAAGCACCATCTTTATTTATATCTAGACTTAATGAATAATATGATACCAAATCAATATTTCATATGAAACCATTAAAATTATTCTATCGTATGAGTAAAAATATAAAAAGCATATATTACAATAACAACCCTAAACTCATTATTACATATTAAAATAACAACCCTAAACTCATTATTACATATATTAAAAGGGCATATGTTTACATTTAAAGCTAAGTTTCCATAATCAATTAAAAGCTACTTTTTCCCCTGAGGCATAATCAAATTTCTTAACAGCAAAAAGCAAAAGAAAAAAAAAGAAAAAGGATTTTCTTAGACTTTACTTTAACTTTATTACTTCAATAAGTATCGCATTTCTTTTATGGAAGTATTCCATTAAAAAATTTTAATATTTAATATCTAGTATTTGATATCAATAAATTATAATATAGTAACTTTTCAATCCATCTAAAGCGTAAGAATATAGTAGAAATTACTATTTACTCTTCCACAGGAAAAAATATACTAATTAGTAATTATAGAAAAAACAGTAGTCATTACTAAACTATAATTTTACTCACATTTTGACTCGTTTCAAACATTTGAATAACATTTTAAAAAAGAATTTGTATTTATTTACTCACATTTGGACTCCCTCCAACTCAAATTAGTTTTAAGTAAGACTAAGAAAACAATAATCCCAAGTGCACCCCTAAAAAATAACCCTTACTGTATCCAATTCCCAAAATTTGTTCCAACCTACCATACATCATAAGGGTAATGTATAATTCATTTTTTTTTTTTCAAAATTACAAAAATTTGTTCAATCATAATAAGGTTTCCTCTTTATGTACAAAGGGTTCATTTTTTCTATGAAATCTAACTAAATGTTCAAAATGGAATAATGCCATTAGTTACGCATCAATAACTATAGGAAGAAAATCACAATACAATTCATACTTTCACACACATTCACTAGAGGCAAATTAAAGATACTTAAACCTTCATATGCACAAGTATAAACACAAAATAATAACTCCCTTCACAAACTCAAATCTTAGAGTTTATGTAGGTAAACAAAAAAGATTGCGTAAAATTGAAAATAACTTCATAAAAATTTTAGACATAGAAATATTAATTAAAGTAGTTATAGCCTACTGAAATTGTAGAAATTTTAGGCTCCTAAACAAACAATTTTTCTATTAGAATTGATAATGACAGCTTAACATTTTCTGAAAAATAATGTAATTAAAAAAAAAGTTTAATGAAATTCTTGTATTTCGGCCAACAAGCATACCGGCAGCGTCAACAAATTTTGGCGAGCTTCTTTAGTTCCAATGAGCTTCCAGTGACTGCCAATATCATGAAGAAAAAGAGGAAGATTAGAAAGCGAAAGCAAAAAAAAAAAGAGATTTAAAGAAGAGAGAGAGAGAGAGAGAGAGAGAGAGAGAGAGAGAGAGAGAGAGAGAGAGAGAGAGAGAGAGAGAACCTGAATAGGGCTGGCGCCGGTCAGAACAACGTGTCGTCGGTGGGGTGGTGCCTGAGATGCTTGTTCCATCAGTAGTCTCTGTCGGGGACTTCGTGATAGGGAATGGAGGTTGGGGAATTTGCGGGGAGGGTTTAATTTTGGGATTCTATAAAAGGGGAGGATGAGAGGGTTCTTTCCGTTTTTTACTCCTAGTCATTATTTATAGACAGAACACCGACGGCCTCTCTGTCGGTAAATTTTAATTAATAAATTACCGACAGTTAGTGTGTCGCCAACTCCATCGGTAATAGGAACAAATTACCAACGACAAAAATACTTTGTGAGAATCCATTGTTAAATTCTATTACCGCAGAATAAGCCGTCGATAAGTTTTGTCAATTTTTTAGCATGCCATTTCTCTCCAAATTTTTGGAAAACTGATGCATAGGTCATTGTGCATCGGAATTTCGTCGGTGTTTATCGAGGAAAGAATATTCCGTCATTAAGCACTGTCGGTAAATAGCAAAATTTTTGTAGTGAACTATCAAGCTAATTTTTCAGAAGAGAAGACAACGAAATTAAAGAATTGATTCGACAAGAGAAAAGTAAAAAATGATAAACTTATCAAAAATATAGCCAATCAATCATTCTTCTTACTTACCGTCAATACCAAGTCTTATCACAAAAGCAACTAAATTACTCTTTATCTATTCAAGAAGCATGAGAGAGACACATAAAAAATAACTTCAACGAGAGAGAGAGAGAGAGAGAGAGAGAGAGAGAGAGAGAGAGAGAGAGAGAGAGAGAGAGAGAGAGAGAGTCATAAAGATAACAAAAACGCCATGCAAGCTTTACACATCTCAGAATCATTAAAACCAAGTTCAAAATCAATCAAAGCCTTTTACCCAAAGACAAAAACTCAAAGGGAAGTTTAAAATTGTTCACACAAGCACATACAGAGAGAAGCTAATTGGTGAGAACTAGTAGATTGAGTTCCAAATAAATCCTACGAGAGACTTCTTCACACAGAGGTTTAGTGAAGATATCAACAAGTTGTTTCTAGGATGGAACAAAGATTAGCTCGACAATACTTGATTCCATGTGCTCACGAGTAACCTAGTGTACTATTCCTCCCAGCTTAGTTTATGAATGTTGCCCTCAATGTTTCGCCAAATTTATCACACTTGTCGTTGCAATAAATTTGTCTTTGAGTAACTTCACCCAACATCCTTGTCCTAATGCTTAATCTTAAGCTATTGAGCTAAATAGCTCCCAGTAGCTATGTACTTTGCTTCTCCTGTCGACAAGCTATAGTAGAGACTTTCTTCTTCCTACAAGATGACATCAACGGTTCTCCAAAGAAATTAGCATGCCCTCTAATACTCTTCTTATCAATCCAAGCTTTTGCTTCTGCATCATCATATCCTTTTATCTCAAGTCTCCCATTTCCTAGATATCATACATTTAGCTGTTGTTTACCTGCAAGATATCTAAAAATCCTCTTCACTGTAGTGAGAGATGTCATTCCTTAAGATCATTTGAAAATCCTGCACATAAACGCATACTAAAGAGAATGTCCAGCTTTACTGTGATGCTCATTGCTATTTTACTTGACTTAGCTCCAGTAATTTGAAATCTTTTCAGTAGCTCATTCACATGCTTCGTTCAACTGATGGCTGGTTATCCCTTCTTTGGCTATGCTTTGTCTGTAGTCCTAGCAAAAATTTAACTCCCTAATCATTCTCATTTCATCAAACTCCGCCTACACTTAAGCTAACGAGCTCTTTGAACAAAGATGATTAGTAACTCCAAGGATCATATCATCAATATACACTTACAATTTATCAACACTACCTCTAAAAAACCATTTCAAGAAGAAGTTTTCTCAATCTTTCAAAATCCGGGAGGTTTATTCAATGTGGACTTCCTCTTTTAAGAAGCTATGCAAAAAGACATAGGAGAAAATCTTCTAAGCAAGTATAAGGACATAATATTCAAGTGCCTTCAGGTTGAGCTACTGATACAAAAGCTTTATATCGAATACCTCTCTTCTGACTGTACCCTTATCCTACAATACTAGCCTTGTTACAAATCTGTTTATGAGCTCATCTAGCTTTTTTCTAAAACTCCTATTTGTCTCCAACATTACACAGGCCTCAAACTGATTTAGCTTCTCTTGCTTGACTAGTGTTCCATTCTCATAACCTTGTGCATCCTTCAATTTTCTCAGCTCAATTTGGAATACAAAAAGCTACATTGCCAAGCACTTTCCTTAATTCACCTCTTTGACAAACTTTTCACATGAGTTCGTGAGAAGGTTTTCTTTGAGTTATGTAGCTGTTATTTCCACTCCTTGGGCAAGTTTCTGGTTATGCTTGAGCTTTCTTGAGTATAGCTCCATTGTAACCTGGTACATCATTAGCTCCATTTATTGGGTTGCTTTGTTCCTAAGAACTCCTTTCCTCTCTTGATCGAATATAACCTGCATCAAAATTGCCAAGAGCTGCATTTCTAGATAGAACAATGTTAGGTTCACTGAAAACGTAATGAACTGACTCTTCGACAGTTTGATATCTTTTATTGAACACACGATAAGTCTTACTCTTTTCAGAGTACGCTAGAAAAATAGCTTTATTAGATCATTAGCCTTTTTGGATTTGAGACTTCTTATAGAAATGCCGGAACTTCTCAAATTCTTCGTCAACATAAGCTGCTAAACTTACTGGATAGATTGAACCGAAACAAATCTCAAAGCATTAGCTCCAAAATACTAGTGTGTGCTAATCTCTAATATCACAACTAGCTTATTTCAAAAGTTAATGCTATACAAGAAAAATTAGCTTCACCGAGTTTGTCTGTTTTCAAGATGCAAACACAGACATTATTTTCTAAACTACTACTCTGGTAGTACATTAACCAACTTCTTCCCTGATAATTTCACTTTAACACTCATGCCAACCTATCTCAATCTTTTGTGCCACAACTATTTTTAATTTGAAACTAAAGCTAAGCAAACTAAGCTAGTGTTACCCAGCTTGTCCATTAGTACGTATACATGTTTTGTTCTCTTTGTAAACATCACAAGCTAATGTACTTTTCTTGATCATGAGCAACTTTCATTCCTTAACCACAAAATTGGCTCACACTCAAGAGACTATACTTAAGTCTTTTTCAAGAGACACATTCTAATCTCTTTTAGATTAGTTCCAATAGTTCCTCCTCTAACTATTCTTCCTTGCTATAATCTCTAGAACTCTCATCCTCACAATCTCCATCTGTTAGCTTGGTGAACAGCTTATGTTATTGGTCATATGCCTAGAGCAACTTCTTCCAATGTATCACCATCTTTTCACTACCTTTCTCTCTAGGCACACCTGCAAAATAAATTAGTTTCTTTTGGGTACCCAAACTAAGTTGGGTCCTTGAGAGTGAGTTCTCTAGTTAGCCTAAGTATGATTAAATCTTCTTTTAGCTCTACTACATTTAGAAAAGATTTTAGTGCAATTCTTTGCAATGTGTCAAAAATTAAAACATGTGTAGCATCTTTTCTAAGTCAAGGAATAAAAATCTCTTTTTCCAAAACATGGCTTCCTATAGTTTTGAAAGTAAGGATCTAAAAACTGTTCAGCTTGATAGCCATTTTGAAAGTAAGGTTTGTAGTACCCTTGATTAAAATGAGGTCTCTTTTTTTTTTTGAGCATTTTGATGAAAAATTTCTTTCCAGATTTTGTAAAATGAGGAGCTGAAAAACTTGTAAATCTCAATCTAGCTCAATGTTATTTTGAAAAGTTCTTTGCAAATCAATTTTTATGAAATGAACAGTAGCTTCAGCTTGATCAGAAGTTTTCACAAACTGAGTAGTAGCTTTAGTTTGACCAGAAGCTGTTTTCACAAATCGAGTACTTGCCTTAGCTTTACCAAAAGATTTTTCAGTCTGATGTGAACCAGTTAGACATGCAAGAACATCAAGGAGTTGTGACAATAGCCAAGGCAAAACAACTAAAGAGTCACATGGATCAAATTGAGCAAGAGAAGTTTCAAGGCTTAAATTTTGATGTCCAAGACCTTATGGGGCTTAAATTTTGATGTTCAAGACTTTATGGGGCTTAAATTTTGATGTCCAAGACTTTATGGGGCAATATCCTAATGTTTTGAATAAGTAAAAAATTGAAAATTCACCTTGGTAGATGGTTGGAAGCCCTTTGCCCAAGCTGGAAAATTGCCTCCTATTTTTTGCAATGTGTTGACTAGTGCTCTAGAATAATCCAAATGCAATTAAAACACATCTATTGTCTTATCAAGTGTATTTATAGGCTATATCTATCTCTTGGGCTGAAAATATGAGAGGGAAAAATTTCTATTTTCTCCCTCAAGTCTCCATAAATATGTAGTCTTCCATTTTGAAGAAGCTAATCAAGAAATTTTTCAAGACAAAGGTTTTTCTCTTAGTATTCTTAGTTCTTAGCTTAGTTTTTCTATCTTCTTCAAGGGTGAACTTCCTTGAAAGAAAAATCACTTTGAAAACTTGTTAAAAGTTCCAAGAGTTTCAAGGTTGATCATCAAAATTCCTTCATACTAGTTACTACACTCTTGTAGAAAACTAGTCTTGAGAGGTCTTCTTCTTGTTTCATTGAGGTCTAAGGTTCAAAGTACCTTAGGTTGCTTGAACTTTGAAGAAAATATTTTGTTTAAACCTTCTTGAGGTCATGGATTTAATATATCCAAGGTTGCTAGAAGTTTAACATTTTCAAGTCCTTTCAAAGGCACTTTCTCTCTTCTACTTGTTACACTTGTTGTGTTTGTTCTCTCCCTCACTTCTTTGACGAAATTTTATGCTCTTGAAGATCATTCCACATCACAGTCAAAATTTTACTTCTAGTTTGAATAGAAAATTCATTAGAACAAAAACCAGCTTTGTCATTAGCTTGATGCTGATTTCCAAGAAGTTTGTCCAAAGTTTATTTTCTTTTTGTAAACTTTGTAAATCTTTGGTAAGATTTCTAATCTCATTTTTCAAACTGACATTTTCCTTCATCAACTTAGTGTTCTTTTCTTCACAATATTTCAATGTGGTTTTCGAAATTATAACTCTAATTTTACCCTCTTAAGCATTATCATTTTTATTGATTTTTGTGTTTCAATGTTTACGAAACAGAGTTATTTGATCTCGTTCTTCTCTTATTGTTATAGGTACATCGGAATGAATATTTGTTGAAAATGAGAAAAAATGAAGAATGTTTGGGGCTGAAAACGAAAAAAATGGAGAAGAACTGACAAAACCGAAGTGCTGGAACACAAGCACTATCTGGATCTGGATAGCAACTATCCTAGTCCAAATAGTGGGCAACCATTTGAAGAAACAATTCTAGAGACTATCCGAATTTGGATAGTCCCACTATCCTAGTCTGGATTGTCGCGCAGGGGCTGATATGCAATTTTTGTAACTTTTCCTTTTGTACTTAGGGTTTATTTCCTTTTGTAATTTCATTCAAAAACTTTTTTAGGAAGGGATTTGAATAATTTTAGAATAGAATTTAGAGATTTTTCTCCTATATAAACCCCTCTAAACACACTAATTCAATAGTTTAGGTATTAGTTTAATTCTATACTTTGTAAGAAGACCCAGTTCGAGAGTTTATTTAAGCAATTTGGAAAATTTGTTTGAGCAAATGCTCGGACTGTGGATCTTCAATCTTTTCTCCTAAGCTCCCTAAACTTATTCTTTTATATGAATTTGTCTGAGTTTATATGTTAGAATAATGTTTAGCGGATAATATGTTTTGTGTTTAAATGGGAATAAATCCTAGAATTCTTCGTTAACGTTGTATATGAATTGCTTGTTTTAATTACTTAATTCTTGTTTGGTTGTTATTCAATTATTGTGATGGTTTACTGGTTTATTCGTGATTAGTAATTTCTCTAGATTAAGTGGGCTCTCACCAAGGAAGATTAATCTAGGGCATTAATTGAATATTAGGAATTGCTAATTGAGTAGGAATACTTGTTATGGTTCTTAGATCACTAAAATCACTATAGTCTATAATTCGTTCATAATTGGATTTGGGTGAGAAGGAATTCTTCTCTATCTGGTTAAGTTGAATAGGAGAGTCTTCACCTAAGAATAGGGATTACACAACGTTTGAGTGAGATCCAACCAAAGAGTTTTAATAATTAGTTAATACAATTTTCTATGAAAATTAATTAAAGTTTCTAGGGGGATTTTACTATTTAAGCACCACTTTCCAAATTTCTTTTTGAAATTTCTTAATTATTTTCTTTATTAGTTTAATTAATTTTTAGTTATTTCTTATTTTAAAATCTTTTCAAAAGTTTAATTTAATTAAACAATAGAGACGTAGTAAGTACTAGTGCTTGGTTGTCCCGAGTTCGACAATCTGGGAACTTTCCTTGCCATATTAAACCGATAGGTACGCTTGCCTAAAAGTGGAATTTTAATAGGATAGTAACAGCACATCACGAATCAAGAAGATCACAATTAGCTTCACTGGAATTTGAAAAAGAAGAATTCAACCATGCTTTTCAAATTTTTGTGATTTCAAAACTTTAACTTCGCAAATTGCATTTTCAAGCTCCTTTTTCTGAACAATATATTTATCTGCAAGAGTTTTATATTCCAAAAAAAGTTCATGAAAAGCATTTTGTAACTTCTTATAATCATAAAAGTCTAAAATACCTCAGATTCTTCTTTTTTTTTCATGAGCCATTCAACATTGAATGTCCTTTCCAGTTGACATAGCTTTTTCAGAATCCTTTTGCTTTCCTTCACTTGAGCTTGGTTCACTATCGCTCTATGTTCCTTCCATGATAATCATCTCTCGTTCAACACTTGGTTTCACTTCCTCAAAATGAGCCTCAGGTTCGTCTCACATTTCTTTAGTCGACTTGCGAGCTGATACTTTACTGTATTCATTCACCTCAAGTGAATAACGAAGGACATTTAGTGCTTTGGCATTAATTTGCACAATTTTCCAATTAGCCTTAGAATACTCAAATTTGGCTTTGATGATCTCAACACCATTCATATTGTGCCTAGGGACATGTGGTCCATTTTTTATGACTTTCCAACGCACAAAATGTTGACAGAACAAAATTTCTCACTCTTGTCTTCCAATAAGAGTAGTTCGTTCCAATAAAAAGTAGAAGGCGAGTTACACATTGATCTTTAGCAAAAGAAAAATTACTTGAGCTAGTCATGGATCCTTTCTCGAGTTGTTAGGCACTTTCCATTACAACAATATTCCTTTATACTGACATCATGTGTTGCGTTATATGCTTAATTTTTCTTGACACATAAAAAACTGATGGTGTTATGCATGCCACAATAGCCTTCTGATGCCTATATATGACACAACATGAGTCAATATAACTATTTAAATATGAGGGTAGTAATAATATTTCATGATAGATAAATCTCATAACAAATTTCAAACATTTAAGATTTGAAATATATTGCGACACTTATTTATGTCATATTAAATTATAATTGTGATACATGTTTTTGTTGAAATAAATGGCATAATAAGTCTCAGTACATTTTGATGACATCTTTATATACTTATATATTGTTCCAAATCTCATATAAAATGTTATAATTATAATATTTCTGATGTGTATGTGTAATAATGCACGAACAATTGACAATTTTTGTATCAATAATCCTTATTTTTTTCACATTAGTTCTAGCGTCGTTTAGACCTAATTAGTATGATAATTTTATTTGTTGGCAAAAACCATTTTGTGATGAATGGTGTGTGGTCATTTTAACAATATATTCTAACACTAAATTTTGTCTACTATATACAATCATACATTTAATAAAAAGAAAATAGTATTTTCCATGAAATCACCCATGAAATCAAATATATGGATTATTTCAAATTCAAAATTTTAACAATTCAATAACTTCATAAAAGAAAACTACAAATATCAAACGTATATAGCTAAAGAAGATTTCTTTCAATTTGAACTTGAACAATTTCATAAGACCACATTCCTTCCTCAATAGAACGAGGCCCGCCTTGTGTTGAGGCATGTTTCTAGCACTTTACTTGGCTTGTTGTCTTGCCATCTGTATATGGTGTGCTTTAGAAAGGGAATCAAGTTTGTTAATCCTGTCAAGAGTAGGCAACCAAGGCTGATGCCTGTCTACAATATCAAGGGTCCACTGTCGAGACACTTTCAACAAGTCCTTTGGAGATGTGGTGGCATAAATTAGAACTACCTCATTTCCTTCTTCACACATTATTGACTTAGATACTTGCAAAAGGTATCTTATTCATCAATTGGTGAAGTACGATAAATTAAGAAAATTATCAGGCATGCCTCTTCTTATATAGACCATCTAAAGTGAGCCAACTGAGCCAATTGCCATAAGTAGCTCAAAACATAATAAAGTTTCAGACAACTTAACATCAGTAAATCAATATCATATCACGGTATCTTGCAACATCAAATTGCACAATCCATGGCAAGAACTCATTGTTGATAGTGACAGTTAATGAGAGATATGGAGATAGACAAGGTATGGTAAAATGTTGAGTCGAAATAATGAAAGCCACCTAAACAAAAAAATGCTTCATCAATTTTATTCTCTGATACTCTGTTAACTAGTACCAGGAACTAGAACAGACAAAAATAACCATTGATCAATTTATCCATTCATAGAATTATCAAGCAGATCCCGTCATACTGTTTTGTACAGTTATCTTAGGGGAAAAGATATATCTAAATCAAGAGAATTAGGATTCTAGGTTTCACCAAAGGTTATGAGCTTAGATGTCTTGCCATCATTATTTCAATCGCTTTTGATAAACTAGCTAGCCTTTGGAAGAAGTTGAGTGCCTACAAGACAAGAACAATTTTTTACTAGTGTCATTTGCCAGGGAATAAAATTAAATCTACAAAATTTTATGCAAAGGGTAAAAATTCTTAACAGTAACTATACCTCCGAAGCCAGGAATTCTGGAAAGCCTAGTTGTGCTCCTGGTGAAACAACTGGTGCATGGCATGCCTGCTAAAGGTGAATGGATAATGAATGAACATAAACTTCTCAAATGTTCTGAAATGCACGATCCTCCAGGAATGGGAGAATCACTGACCATTGCCAATTCTAGTCCACCCCAATAATTAAACATAAACCCAAAACACACTATTGAAAACAACAACCATTCTACAATTCAGTGATAACCGATACATGTAGAATGTTGAACATATAATGGCAGATAATTCAACAGTATTAATTATCTAAAAAAATAGTGTTAATCACTATTAATCCATCATCATTTGCATATAATTAAGCATATAAATGTATAGATGTGTTTATAGTGATTGAACTAATATTTTAACTTTATTATACCCCTGTTTTAAGCTGGTATTACTTGCCTTAGTGACCAGCCCTAACTTTTTGTTCACCCCAAGCAAGAACTCTTTTATTATTATTATTATTATAATAATAACAATAATAATTATTATTATTAAAAGCAAATATAAATTCTGAAACAATTTGTAACAATAATAGTGAAGAAGTTCCTGAAGAAAAGAAGAAGAAAGAGAAGAACTACAAGGGTTTAAAGATCTGATTATGTGGTCTATTCTATCCCTTCCCAAACTTTCCCTCTTATCCCACGTCTTCTTAAACTAAGTATCTTCTTAAATTAAGGATCCATTTGGATGGGAGTTTATTTTGGAAAAATTAGAATTTTTTCCTTTAGGTTATGTGAGAAGTAGATCGTTTTTGAGATAAAAGGTGGCACCAAATTAAAGTGAAAGAATGAAACTGTTTTGTTCTTTAACCTAAATCCAAATGGACCCTAAGTTAAGAGAGAAACAATAATTAGGTTTTAATTGTGGAAAACCTAATAATTGAAAACAAAGTCAACTTCAGATCATGTTTCAAAGTATGAATTAAGATCAACATTCTATTTTAATTCTATTTTAATCAAGGGGACGCAAATCTTAATATAGTAGATTTAAAAGAGAAATAATAACAAATGAATAAACGTACTATGTAGTAGACCAAGGTTCAATTAAAGAGAAAACATATTGGAAAATAAAACTAATCCATAGTCCTAATTAACTATAAGATGGAACGACCACAACCTTTTACTATTTAGTTAATTTCAGATAAAAAAGAAAAACACTGATGCTGAAGGAAAATGGAGCAAAAGAAAAGAGATGATCTAATTAAAGAGGGTGCATAAATAGTACCATTGAATTTTATATAAATTATAAATAGTACCTCAGGAGCTATGTCAGCAGACACAATTCCAGTTTCTTCCCGCAATTCTCTTATTGCTGCAGATTTTGAAATTCACCTTCCTCGTGCGCATAATTTAAAGCTGGTCTGTTTACAATATCAATCAAAGTTCTCTTGTATGTATAAACTGCATCTAGCTCTCTTGTCCTATCTATTTAAACATGTAATCAAAGTTCTCAAAGCATAAGACATATTATTTATAAAAAACAGAACAAATATCATAAGAATATGAACATTTGGGGAAGGCAAAGAGTATGTGCAATGTATTCATACAAGTAACTAGGCGACAATCATTTTATTTAAGAGGCTCATAACTTGTTCTCCCTAACCCACCAACTTGTTTAAAAATTTTCAGAATTAATGCTCATTAAAACACATTTTCACAGAGAATGAGTTACATCTCTCATCAAAATTCATTGCATGCATATAGCATTTGGTAAACATTTATTAACCTTAATTATAGTATACTAGGTGAATTTTCCTTTACTAGATTACACGAAAGGATCCCTCTTCTGTCTCAGACAAGTTCTGCCAAGAAATTCTTTTGCCATTGGAGACTTTTAATTTCTTTCGGATGATTTCTGATTTATTTGATTATTTTTTTATTGGGAATTCCTTACAAATGAGGAATATAACGACTTGTAAAGTGAACAAGCCATTAAAGTATTGAGTTTGTATTGTTCTGTGGCGGCAAATCAGGCTTATCTTTCTCCAAATTTGATCCCTTCAGTCCAAAATGGGTTCTATTTACAAAGTAAAACTCTCTACCAACTAGAAGCTCTTCTTTATTAGAATTACCTTGTATAAATTAGCAGCAGCAGGGCAAGGATTCTCCATTGGTATTTCCTATGATTCATGTTCAATTTCCAAATTCAGCAAAATTTCCACACAGTTATGGAATTTCAAAAGCACAAAATCATTCGATTCTTGTAATTCTAGGATTAAAGTTTTTCGAGATCTGTTTGAGGCTACTAATGATGCTGGCCATTAATAAACACTTAACGAATTTCCGAAAACATTATAAATTGACAGCCAAGGTTTAGACATTCAATTTACTCTGTGCCCGAAAACAGCAGACATAACTTGAAAATTAGAGGACAAAAATTAAATCCTGAACCTCACAATCCATTGATTAATCTACGACCCTCGACTATTTCGTACCAGGACGAAGCTTTTAGATAGAACAATCATTTTCAGCCTCTCCTTTTGATCTTTTTAGCTCTTACTAGTTAACAACTATGACAGCCATCTATTATTATAAAAGGTATGTTTGTTGTTAGCTACCATTAGTTTGCTTCCTGGCTAAGCACTATGTTTGTCTTGTGCATCTTATCATACCTATAATATGAATAAAGTATATACTAGAATACGGACAATTAGGAAATTAGCTTACCTAATTATATAAGTTGCGCTATAACATATTACACCAGGTAATTTTATCAACTGATGATTAGCACAGCTCAAAATATTTCCTGTTTTGCATTTTTAGTAAGTAGCATCCTTAAACGAGCTCATAATTTTACTCCCTCCATCCCAAATGTCCAAAAATGGAATGTCATAAAGGAAAATATACAAAAACTAGGCCCTGGTAACTCTTATTATTCTCTTTTCAACTTTACAGACAATACAATCAATGTGGTTAGGGAGCAAGAAGTTCATGAGATGTATAATGGGCACAATCGCAGAGAATAACTCCACCAAATTTCGAGACTGTCAACAGCAAGACTATGAGAATTTATTCAAGGGATGAATGGAGCAATAGCATAACATTTAGACCATGCCTGAAATAATAGGTTTATCAAATGACTTGTATGTGATGATTACCTATAAGGTTAGTACACCACAACTTATTTTGTTTTTTCCCTACTGGATTTCTGGTTCCTATAGTCTGACCAATTAGATTAGACAGTTAATGCATACATGGCAATAGATGTATAAAAATATTGGTAGACTAATATCAAGCTGACAAGGTTCAAATGCACTGAAAGATGGTTGCCTTACCAGAATGTTGGCACCAATGCTAGTTCTAATGACAAAGAGTGGCGCATTAGGGTATTTCTGATGAAGATGATTAACTTCTCTTATATCCTCTATCCATCCCGCATTGTAGAAGTAATCAGACTATACATAGGAGACAAAAACAAACTTAACTTTGTAGAGACAACATGTAAAAGGTTTTCCGGATAAATACTCATGGCAAGAGCACCCAAGCACCAAGAAAACACAAAAGAAAAATGAAGCTTGATACGGTCAGACCAGTTCAACTTCTTCATAAGAAAACGCTAGAGAGAATAAGTACCTTATCAAACCCTTAATTCAAGAACAAAATTTACCTTACACTCTCCATACTCCCCTTGGCCTTCCTCTCGACATCAGAGAACCCTATCCAAGCAAATCGAAATTAGAAAACAACTTGAAATCATCTAGTAAATAGATGGCTGAGTATAATCTTCTATTAAACAACAAGGAAAATAGCCCATGAACCTAACTCATTAGCACCGTAAGTCACTGGCAAAGGGTTCGTAGAAAATTGAGGTGATTTGGATTCAGAGAGGAAGAGGCAAAGCATGTTAAGGTATAATCTTGTCTGCAAAAACATAAGAAATCAAAGTATTTTGGCCCTTCCTCTTCTAATAGTTCAGAAGTTAATTGATTAAGCTTACTAGGTCGAAAATTTATGACATTCAAAAATTGATAGATCCAATGTCACATTCAGTAAAGATTTATGATGCATGTATAGGATGTACTCAATACGTCCGCGCCTGCCCAACCGATGTATTAGAAATGATATCGTGGGATGAATGTAAAGCTAAACAACCAGCTTCTGCTCCAAGAACGGAAGACTGCGTCAGTTGTAAAAGATGTGAATCTGCTTGTCCAACGGATTTCTTGAGGGTTCGGGTTTATTTAGGGGCTGAAACAACTTGCAGTATGGGTCTAACTTATTGATACGTTACAACAAACTCTACTTTTATCCATTTGATCTTTTTTCCCGTCAAGACCCGTGCTCAAAAATCAAAATAACCGATAATCATCTTTTGGCTAACCTAGCCTCCTCCGTCCCTTGGGACCAACAAACGGTAGTACAGGAATATTCACCTGTTGTCCATCGACTACGCCTTTCGGCCTGATCTTAGGTTTTTTGCGCGAGTTCTATAGAATAAGGAAGTTGAAAGGAATAGGAGAATAGAGGGTTTCGATAGTAGAAGGGTGAGATTAGAAAATCTTTATTTTATTTCAAAACGATGAGTTTAGCTTCAATGTATGGTTAAAGACGTCTTGTTTGTCTTTTATCTTTGGTTCAATCCTTCTAAATAATTTGGCAGTATTTTTTTCGTATATTTTGAATTAGGTTAAATTTGTGGGGAAAATAAGTTACACAAAACTCATGCTATATTATCTCTATTAAGACACATATATTTTTATTTATTATAATTATATTGATTTATTAATTGTGACACTTGACATCTGTCAAAACAAATACACGTACTAACATTAGTTAAAAGTGTCAAAAATTCTATGTTAGCAAATCTACTTTTTCTTGTAGTGTTCCTTGAGAGAAACGACTTTGGTACCAAATGTAAATCCCATTTAGGTCCAAGAGTGGGGTGAATTGGACCTTTTTAAAATTTAGCTAATTTAAAACAAATCTTTCTAAACTCAAAGGAAGACAACCTAAAATGAAATAGCTTGAAAGAAAACAATTGATGCTAACCAACTCAGATGATATCACTTAAGTCATTAGCTTGACTTAGTGATATGAAGTTAATCAATACAATCTAATAAAATTTAATTAGCTTAGAAATAGTCACTTAAGTCATTAACTTAACTTAGTGAAATAAAGTTGTTCGCTCAAGGGTCAATGTGTTTCACTCGATTGGATGATTAACAAATTAATAGTTGTTTGTTCTTAACATTCTGTTTGTCTTGTTACAAAGTTAGAATAAGTATGCTTGAGCTATATGATGACTAATAGTTTCAAGCTAGTAGTCTCAAGCTAATAAAAATCAGCAGAAAACAAAGGAGTGTGTATGTCATGTTGAAGATATGTGGGGACCAAAAGATGTGATTTGTAACTACTTACAGTTAGTTACTTTCCACTTGTCATTATATGAAAGGATTGGAAGAAAAGCTTCTTCTTCAAGAAATGTTCTTTTGTCTTTATTCTAGTGGTTCCTTATTATCTTTTTTATATATATTTTTTTTGGTATAACATAGTATTGCTAATATATAAAAGATATTAAATATACATGTGAAGGTTGTTATGTTAGGAGCAAGCAGCATGTGAAGAAAGAACCACATTTTGATGAGTTGGCAATATTCTTTGGGAAGTATATAAGGGAGAAACACAGCTGAGAAAAGTGTACATTCCTGAAGAAAAAGTTCCATCAGTAAGAGCAAGATCATTGCAGTAGAAGTGCACCATAATATTCAATAAACCTAGTTGAGTGTAGAGAAGAATTTAAATTGCCAAGAGCTGAGATTGAGTGATATGTAATCTGATAAGTAGTTCCTTCTTCTTTATTGTTTCTGGTTTTTGGTTTCTCAAGTTCCCAGATAAAACTTGAAGTTGGTTTTACAAGAACCATAACAAAAAACTTGCAGTTGAAATTTGTTTAGGATAAGGAAACTTTTTAGTGGCTAGTCTAATAGAGAACTAGTGATTTGTAAGGTTTTTGTTGACCCAAGGGTATAACACTGCTAAATTTGATGCCTAACAAAACTCCAAGTAATTGTTGGCTAATCATGTTAAACTAAGTGTGCAGTAAAATAAGCAGAGTCTAGCATTAGTTGAGCTAAACTTTCCAGGGTAAGACTAAGTTCCTTCAACAATAGAATGAAGAGAAAGTTAACCTTATGATCTGCAAAAAATCAAAATGGTTGACACAAAAAAGAGAAAAATCTGAACAGCTGTTCAAGATTCTTCCAGTGCCATTTTGGAGATTTCAAAAGTTGATGGAAACCTTTGATGGTTTATATCTTTCTAGCTACAAAATATAATTCTCAAGTGTTTTACCCAATGGGTAAAAGGACTCATCCTTCCTCTTTTGTGAAAAAGATCTCTCAAGAGCTTTCAAGAGCATTTAATGACGTGATTGTCAAATAGAAGAAATTTGAGAGACAAAGTGTGAAGGTTGCCTTCAGCCTTGAGAAGACTTTTTGGAGAGAAATATACTCATTGATAATTTACAAGCTTTCCCCTCTTGCCTTCCCTCTCTCCTTCCCTTCTAGATGTATATAACGAAGAAATGAATTCTCATTTATAGACAGAGAGAAAAGAATTCAAGTGGTTAGGTAAAACTGTGAGGAAGGCGATCGAGTAAATGCTTTGTGAAGAAAACAACAGTGCAAGTTTCTCTTAGTTTTCTTCTTCTCTTCTTTTAGGTTAACAAGAACCAAAAGAAACTTGTTAAGTGTGAGATACACCAAGTTGGGTTGCTATGTAAGTTATCTAGTTCTTAAGAAAAACTAGTTTATATAGTTTTACTAGGTCTATTGAAAAACTTGTGTGAAGATAGTTTTAGATCTATTGAAAATCTAGGTTGTCTAAAATAGTTTCTGGACTCTATTGAAAACTAGCTTTGTAAGGGTTTTAGTCTCCACCCAAAGTGAGACTCTTAGTGGAACCCTTTGGAGAAGACCTTAGGGAAGTGGATGTAGGCAATTAGCTGAACCATTATCATTTTACTGTGTGGTTTGTACCTTTGCTTTTGCAGCTTCTTCAATTTATCTTCACTAAAGCTAAGTGAATGGTTCAAGCTGTGATAAATAAATCAACATAAGCTAAACTAAACAACATCCTTAATTTTGTGAAAGAATACTGACACCTGAGCTAAAATATTCAGTTGAGCTAATCTGTCTTTAGATAAGATTAGCTCTTTCACTTTAAGTTTTTAATTTTTTGAAAGATACCAATTCACCCCTCCCCGTCGATATCTAGTGGGACCTACATTTAGTATCAGAGCTAGTCTCTAGAAGAAAGGCCTAACAGCTTGAGAGTGATCCAATGGCTACAGCTACTGGATCCAATGATCCACCAGAGGGACAATCCATTTCTCGTCCACTTTTGTTCAGTGGTAGCAATTATTCATATTGGAAGACCCGTATGAGAAACTTTGTTCAATCTACAAACATAGATTGCTGGGAAGTTATAAAAAACGGTCTTCATATCCCTCAAAGAGACGAAGGTGAGACTAGAGCTAAAAAGTCTGAGGATTAATGCAATGACGCTGATTGGAAAAATATTCAGACAAATGCCAAAGCGCTGAATATGATTTATTGTGCGTTAGATGTAAATGAATATAATAAAGTGTGAGCCGGCTCCTCTGCTAAGGAGGTATGGGACAAACTCGAAGTAACCTATGAGGGAACTAGTCAAGTCAAGGAATCTAAGATTAATCTTCTTCTAAGGGATTATGAACTTTTTTGTATGCAACCTGATGAAACTGTGACTCAACTTGATAATTGTTTTGCAAATATTGTAAATGGTTTGAAAGCCCTCGGAAGGGATGTAACTAAAGATGAAATGGTTAAGAAGATCTTAAGATCATTAACTAACAAATGGAAAGTTAAAGTAACTATATTATGTGGTGCTAAAGATCTCACAAAATATGGATACGATGAGCTAATAGGTTCTCTCCTAACCCACGAAATCATGATGGCCAGGTCTAAACCAACTAGTAATGATGAGAAAAAGGGAATAGTCCTTAAAGCTAACTTATAAAGTGAAACAAATGAAATGATTGACAACATGACCCTACTATTAAAGAAATCCAAAAAATACTATAAAAAACTGAATAGATTTTCTTGGTCCTTTCCTCATTCCACAAATGAGGACCAAAAAAGAAGAGAAGGAAGAAATAGGGTCATATGCTATGAATGCCATGAACCAGGACATATTAAAACCTTCAATCCCAAATTGAAAAGGAAAATAAGGCTTTCAAAAGAAAAAGGGATGGCAGCTGAGGCAGAAGAAACTTGGAGTGGAAGTGAGACTACTGGGAGTGATGAAGAAGATGACCTTGAAAATCAAGAGGAATAAGAAAAGGCCATGATTTATTTTTTGGCACTTCAGAAAGGCGAAGGGAGTTACAGCAAAACAGACGAGGTTGTTCTCGATGAGGTAGAATCCCTTAACTCAAGCTCTCAAGAAGAAGCTTTTGTTGAGCTATATGACTCCTACACAAATCTTTTAAAAAAATACAAAATTTTAAAACATGTGCATCTTGAAAAAAAAATGAGGAGTTTCCAAACAGAGACTTTGACAAATTGTGTGAAGCTTACACCTCCTTGATCTAAAAATATTTTGACCTTTGTGAAGAACATTGTAATCTAAAATGGAATTTTTGAAATGGAGGGACACTAGAGTTCACAATGTTTCTGCTAGAGAGTGTGTATGTGAAGAGAGATGTTAAACTCTTGTGGAAGAATGAAACATTGCTGAAAGTTTCTAGTTGGGAAAACAATCTTATGTTTTTTGTCTCATTAATATGAAATACTGTACAATATATAGATTGTCTATGTGACAAATCCTAAACAGATTATGAGTAGAAAACCTAACTAATTACAACTAGGAAACATAATTATACATAGTTTAGGATTAATAGTAATCCTATTTTAATTATATGTCAATCCTTAACACTCCCCCTCAAGTTGGAGCATGAAGGTCAGAAATGCCAAACTTGGAAGCTAAACGATGAAAATGTGTCAGATGAAGAGCTTTAGTAAGAATATCTACTGGCTGTTCTTCACTGCGAATATATGCTGGGAAAATAAAACCGTCTTGGAAAGCATCACGAACAAAATGACAATCTATTTCAATGTATTTAGTGCGTTCATGGAAGACAGGATTTTCGGCGATAATAAGAGCAGCCTGATTATCACAATGTAATAGAATTGGGCGTGTGATAGGGACATGAAGATCATGCAGTAGAATAGATAACCATTTTAGTTCACATAAAGTCATTGCCATAGAACGATATTTAGCTTCGGCAGATGAACGAGAAACAGTATGTTGTTTCTTTGTCTTCCAAGAAATAGGAGACCCACCAAGGGAGATAAAATAGCCAGTGAGAGATCGTTGAGTTATCGAACAGGTAGCCCAATCTGAGTCACAATATGCAGTCAATAAAAGGGGAGAGTCAGAGTTAAGAATAATGCCACGACCAGGACTCCCTTTCAGATATCGGACAACTCGGATAGCAGCATCCCAATAAGCACGACGAGGGGCGTGCATAAATTGAGCAAGTGTATGTACAGCATAGGCGAGTTCAGGCCGAGTGAGGGTGAGATATATCAGCTTGCCTATCAGTCTACGATAGCGATCTGGATTATCAAACAAAGATCCAAAATCTTTCGCCAACTGATGATTAGGTTCCACAGGAGTAGATGCTGGTTTAGCTCCTAATAAACCCATTTCAGAGAGAATTTCCAAGTGTACTTTCGTTGGCATAAAAATAAACCCGTGGGGTTTCTTGCAATTTCTATGCCCAAAAAATATTTAAGAGGGCCCAAGTCCTTCATGTGAAAGCACTTATGTAATGAAGCTTTGAATTTCTCGAGTTTGGATAGGGAATTTCCAGTAATGAGTAAATCATCCACATAAATAAGAACACATAAATAAATATTCTCTCGAGAGTATGTGAAGAGAGAGTAATCTGCATAAGACTGAGAAAAACCATACCTACGAAGAGTGGTAGTGAGTTTTGAAAACTAACACTGAGGGGCTTGGCGAAGACTGTATAAAGATTTCTTCAACCGACAGACTTGTCCTCGGAAAGAGGTAAGAAAATCGGGTGGTGGTCGCATATAGACTTCTTCCTGTAAATCTCCATGGAGAAACGCATTGTGGACATCTATTTGATGGATAGACCAGTTGCGAGCAGTGGCAACGGAAAATAAGGTGCGAAAGGTGACTATTTTAGCAACTGGAGCAAAGGTGTCTGTGAAGTCAATACCTGCCATTTGTGTATTTTCCAAAATTACCAAGCGGGCTTTATATCGCTCGATGGTGCCATCTGCTCTGTGCTTAATATGGAAGATTTACTCCCCAGAGCACGTTTTCCAGGAAGCAAGGATGTTAAATAACACGTACCATTTTGTTCAAGTGCATCAATCTCTTGGCGCATAGCGGTGCGCCAGAGAGGATTAAAAACTGGTTCAGAATAGGTGGTGGGCTCGAATTCCGTGGCTACAGATGCTAAAAATGCCTGTGTGAATTAGAAAATTTGCTCTAGTTCACAAATTGTATTATTGGATAAAGGGACGTATCTAAAAGGTCCGAAGAGGGTGAGAGAGCAGAGGAGGAATGGGATATAGAAGACTTCCATATGGCGTTGCAATCATAATCTTGGAGCCGAGTCAAAATATTTTTAATTCGAGTGCTTCGTCTGGGTGTATTAGTTGGCAGATGTTCTTGTGTTAATCTGGTAGGAATATCTTCTTGAAGTGGACCATAATTTGGCGCTGTGTCTGTTGTGCCACAAGAGGGTTGACTTGGGCTGCTACTGCTGTGTTGGGCTGCTGGAGGGGAGGACGCTGGATCAGAGGAAGCTAGGCTGCGTAAAGAAGGGCGCAGGCTAGTGCTGGAAGCTGGATGTGGGCTGCGCGGAACTGGGCCGTGAGAAGGTGCTACTGGTGGGCCTGAAGAGGGTGCGGGCCAGCGCCAGAAGGTGGAGGTGGGTTGTGCAAATTTGGGTTGCAGCAAGGGCTGCTGGTGTGCCATGGGAAAGGGCTTTTGGAGCTGGGTTTGCGGGTGGGCTGTGGGAAGGGGTTATTGGTCTGGGCCGTGGGTTGGTGGGTTGCTCAGATTTGGGCTGCGGGAAGGGGCTGGTGGATCTAGGTTGGGTTTGTTATTTGCTAAACTCCTCCTATCTTGCATAATATATTGTTTGGAGCCCAAAACTTGTTCTCCAAAATTGTAAAATTGTGCGAAGTCTGTAGGGAATATTGAAATGTCAAATTTTTCTTGGAATGGAAATCTTGTTCCATCAAAAATCACATCTCGGGACACAAGGAATTTTTCTGTTTGTAAGTTATAAAATCTCCATCCTTTCTTAAGAAGAGGGTAGCTAAGGAAAACAAACGGACTGCTGGGGGCACGAAATTTATCTTTGGGTGTATCGTGGTCATGAACATAAGCTAATCACCTAAAGCTTTTAATGTGAGAATATGATGGTTTCTTCCCATATAACAACTCATAAGGAGTCTTACCGTGTAACAATTTTGAGGGAGTTCGATTTATGAGATACCCGGTCGTCAAAACGCATTCTCCCCAAAACTTTATAGGCAAATCAGCTTGAAATCTCAAGGCCCGAGCGACATTTATAATATGTCGATGCTTGCGTTCAACCCTTCCATTTTGTTGTGGTGTGCCAGCAATAGTAATTTGGTGGATTATGCCATGGGTAGCAAGATACGACTTTAGAGGCGCAAATTCTGTCCCATTATCACTACGGACTATCTTGATAGTTTTGTGAAATTGTGTTTTGATCATGGCAAGGTAATCTTGAAGAATAGACGCAACTTCACTTTTCTCTGACAGTAGATATATCCAAACAGCCCTAGAATAATCATCTAATATGGTAAGAAAATATGAAGCACCTATAGTTGATGTGGTTTTATATGGGCCCCACAGATCACAATGAATCAAGTCAAAAATTATAGATGCTTTATTGATGCTAAGAGGAAAACAATCACGAGTTTGTTTGGCATGTAGACAAATGTTACAAGGAGATCTTCCAGTTATAGAGTCTTTAGAAATACCCAAAAAATTAGTCACTACACAATCTGAAGGATGTCTCAACCGTATATGCCATAATGTGTTTGAGTCAAGAACCGTACTAGAAAAAGCGTATAATTCCTTCAATTCCATAGGTTTGTAGAAGAAAATCTCATTCCTCTGCTCATCCACTCCAATCAGCCTCATCGAAATACGGTCCTGTATAACACAAAAGTTGTCAGAGAGAGTGATAAAACACTTTAAGTCTCGTGTCAATTGAGACAAAGAAATTAAATTGCACGTGAGTTCAGGAATTAGCAACACTCGGTGGAGTTTTAATCTAGGACTTAAAGGGACCGTTCCTTCTTGTACAGCAAAAGTCTTGGCATCGTTAGGTAATCCAATAATGTGTCGACAGATTGGATGTATATTTTGTAAAAAAAGTTTCCTACCAGTCATATGTTGAGAACATCCTGAATCTAAAATCCATAAATTTTTCATACCAGATAATTTTTTGGATTGCGTGTTGTTTGAATTTTTTAGTGCAGTCAACAGTGTTGACCACTGGTCAACTGTCAAAGTTGGAAAGGGGCCCGGCCCATTACTGCCTGACCCGTTACCGCTCTCGGCCCCTCGATCTGCCGCCGCACCAACCTTTATTGTTGCTTGCTGGTGAGAGGCCGCGGCAGGTGGCAAGTTGGGGTGAGTTCCGCGGCCACCACTCCGAATATCCCACAAGCTGGAAGCATCCGGTGACGTCGTGTCCAGCGCGTTTGCAGTAGGTACAGTAAAATTTTGAAGGAAAAACTCGGTGATCTCTTCCAGCGGTGGTGGCTCCGGCAGCGGCGGCGGCGGCTTCGGTGGCGGCGCCGGCGGCACCGTCGCTAGAGTAGTCTCCTATTCGTGTTAAATTTTTATGCTGTTCTTCTTTGTAAATTTGAGCAATCCAGGTTCGTAACTTGGGTATGGGTTCTTGCTGAATCATAGGGGAACGGACAGTGCTATAAATTGCACTATTTAATCCCATTAAAAATTCGAAAACTTTCTCATTTTCTCTTTCTTTCATGATAAAGGTCAACAGTTCTGTATCTGTGCTGGACGGCAGTTGAGTGTAGTTTTCTAGTTCATCCCATAACTTTTTCAGACGTGAAAAATACACGTGTACTGAATCACCGCCTTGCTTACAATTTGCCAAAGCGGCTTTTAATTCGTATATTCGTGGGCCGGTGCCAACTAAAAATTGTTCCTTCAAATCTATCCATAATTCATCAGCTCTCTCGGAGTGATATATGGTGGATCGGAGAGAGGATTCGATATTGTTGAGATTCCAAGAATTTACAAGATTATTGATTTCTCACCATTCTTCCTCTTTGTCTGGATCTCCTTCAGGAATTGGAATTATTCCGTCGATGAATCCCAACTTCTTCTTTGACCTCAAGGCCATGCGCATGGCTCTTTCCCATTCTGCATAATTATTATCCTTTTCTGTCTCTCTTAACTGGACCGTTGTTAGAATCAATCCATCGGTGGATGCTACATAATAAGCATCTTTCTTTATTCTGTGAGCATGGCTTTCTTCCACCATGTCATTATCAACATTGCCAATATTGTCGTTACTCATTATGAGAAATTTCAGACAATTGGCTCTGATACCATGAAAGTTTCTAGTGGGGAAAATAATCTTATGTTTTCTGTCTCATTAATATGAAATACTGTACAATATATAGATTGTCTATGTGACAAATCCTAAACAGATTATGAGTAGAAAACCTAACTAATTACAACTAGGTAACATAATTATACATAGTTTAGGATTAATAGTAATCCTATTTTAATTATATGTCAATCCTTAACAATTGCAGTCTTTGTGATGATAGATCTCGGTAAGAAACTAAAAAATCAAGAGCACATTCTTAGAGAAATCAAACCTTAAGAAAATAAGTGGAAACCCTAACTGAAGATCTTGCAAAATTCACCAAAGGTAAAGAATCTCTTGATAAACTAAAACTAGTGTGTTAAGTAATCTTCTTTAAATGCAGGTGTGTCTAAGGAGAAAGCACAAGGAAAACTGGTGGTATGATGACAGTGGATGCTCCAAGCACATGACAGGTGACAGAAAGATGTTTACCCACTTTGAAAGCACTGATTGTGGAAATGTGATATTTGGAGACAATGGGAAAAAAAAGATTACTGGGAAAGGAACAATTGGAATGAATGTACGGATCGAGGATTTTGCTTACGTGGAAGGGCTGAAATTCAACTTGTTAAGTGTAAGACAATTGTGTGACAAATGAATGGATGTGTGCTTCAAGCAAAAAACTTGTACTGTCAAAAAGGAAGAAGATAGAAGCATATTGCTCACTGCTAGCAGAAAGGAAAATGTTTACATCCTGGAGCTAAATCAGTTGAACCAAGTAAACAACATCTGCTTAGCTTCAGTGACCAATGAAGGATGGTTGTGGCATAAAAAATCAACATGCTAGCATGAATCAACTCTCCAGATCGATATGAGGGGATTTAGTCAAAGGCCTAACCAAAGTTGAATTATAAAGGATGCTGTTTGTGAAGCTTGTTAAGTTGGCAAGCAAACAGGAGTCTCGTTCCAGACCACCTGAGCTACTACACTTCAACCTGTTTGGACCAGGTCCACTATCAAGTTTGGGAGGAAAAAGTACTATTTTGTGATTGTGAACGATTACAATCGATACACATGGACCCTGTTTCTAAAAAAATGAAACGTTTGAAAGTTTTGTATGTCCTGCCAAACAAATTCAAAATAAAAAAGGTGTTGACATAGTAGGAATAAGAAGTGATCATGGGGAATTCGAGAATAAAATTTTTCAAGCCTATTGTGAAGAGCACGGAATTACGCATAATTTCTTAGCTCCAAGGACACCTCAAGAGAACGGAATTGTGAAAAGGAAAAATCGAACCCTTCAAGAGATGGGTACAACCATGCTGACAGAAAATCAACTTCCGAAGTACTTGTGGCTGAAGTTGTAAAAACAACTTGCTACATTTTAATCGGGCATTCATTAGATCTGTTTTAAGGAAACCTCCCTATGAAATTTGAAGAGGAAGGAAGCCTAACATTGGATACTTTAAAGTATTTGGATGTAAATGCTTTATTCTCAACAATAAGGATTACCACGGAAAGTGTTATGTGAAAACAAGTGAAGGAATCCTTTTGGGTTACTCAGAATCAAGAAAAGCATACAAAGTTTATAACAAAAGATCTCAATCTATTAAAGAGTCAATTAATTTATCCTCCAGTGAAGCTAATATAATTAACTCACCCAAGTGTTCTTATGAATCTGAATTTTTTGTGCAGGAAGATAGCAGCAAAGAAGATAAGGAAAGAAAGGACATCGAATCTGAAGAGCAAGCTAAAGAAGGAAGTGAAGCTAACTCAAGTACTCAAGGGGACTGTAATGATTTACCAACAGAATGGAGATTTCATAAATACCATTCAAAAGAAAATCTACTGTTAAATCCTTCAGAGAAAGTGCAAACCAGAAGTGAGTTGAGAAGAATGACTGGAAATGTAACCTTCGTCTCATAAGTAAAAGCAAAAGCGTGTGAAGAAGATAAAGATGGTGAAGATTAGATGATGGCCAGGCAAGAGGAACTGCTGCAGTTCGAAAGAAACAACATTTGGAAACTAGTTCCAAGACCTCAAAGGTGATCTGTGATTCGGACTAAATGGGTCTTTAGAAATAAAATCAATGAGCAAGGGAATGTAGTCAAAAATAAAGAAAGACTAGTTGCCCAAGGGTATAACCAAGAAGAAGGAATTGACGTTCATGAAAACCTTTGCCCTGGTGGCCAGATTGAAAGCTAGTAGAATGTTATATGCTTACGCATGCCACAAGAAGTTTCTATTGTTTCATATGGATATCGAGAGTGCATTCCTAAATGGGAACTTGAAGAAAAAAGTGTACGTGGAACAACTCCCCAGATTTTAAAGCTTTGAGAAGCCACATCATGTGTTCAAGCTAATTAAGGCCCTATACGGACTATAACAGGCTCCTTAAGCATGGTACGATTAGTCATTTTTTGCTTGAAAATGGCTTCACCAAAGTTAATGTTGATGAAACTCTCTTCACTAAACTTGATAATAAAGATATCTTAATAATTCGAGTGCATATGGACGATATCGTTTTCAGGCTTCTAATAAAGTTTTGTGCAAGAATTTTGCTAAGCTAATGCAGACTGAATTTGAGATGAGCATGATGGGAGAACTTAGTTTCTTCCTCGGGCTTCAAATCAAGCAAACTAAGGAGGGAATCACCATCAGCCAAACTAAGTACATCAAAGAACTTCTTATGAAGTATGAGATGGCTTGAGCTAAACCAATAGGAACACCCATGAGCACAAGCATCAGGCTAGATAGAGATGAAAAGGGTAATTGTGTAAACAATAAACTGTATCGAGGTATGATCGGATCTCTTCTTTATCTCAATGCTAGTAGACCTGACATTTTTTTAGTGTATGTTTGTGTGCAAGGTTTCAAGCTAATCCGAAAGACTCACATCTTGCCGCTGTTAAAAGGATACTAAGATACTTGGCAAGAACAAAAGAGCTAATACTAAGGTATTCAAGAAACTCCTCACTAGGGTTGATTGGATATAGTGATGCTGACTTCGCGAAAGTAGAGTGGATAGAAAAAGTACTACAGGAACCTGCCACTCCTTGGGAAACGCACTAGTATCATGGTACATCAAAAATCAATCTTCAATTAGTCTCTCAACTGCTGAGGCTGAATATATTTCAGCCGGAAGCTGTGTCACGCAAATCTTGTGGATCAAATATCAGCTGGAAGACTATGGCATGAGATATACCAGGACACCCATATTATGTGATAATACAAGTGCCATAAACCTCACAAAAAATCCAGTTCAACATGATTCATGACAAAACATATTGAGGTAAGACATCATTTTATCTGAGAACATGTGGAAAGTAGAACTATTGAGATGTTTTTTATTCCCTCTGACAAGCAGCTTGCAAACATTTTTACATAAACCTTGTCAGAGGAAAGATTTTGTAAAATCAGGATGGAACTGGGGCTAATTGCCTCAAACTAATCCTCGTCTTTTTTAGCTCTACCCATGTGACCGGTCTGAAAAGACATGAAGGCCTTTGAACTTTTCTTTGGATTAAATGAGTATATATTAACCGTCAATCCTCTATTAAAATAGCATGTTTTCCTTTGATTCTGTCTTTAATAACTGAGTTTTCTTTTATCATGACCTTAAGGATGTAACTTAACCTTTTTATCTATATGTGCTTCTTGATGCATTCCATAAAGTAAAAGAACCTAGGACACGGTATTCAAGCTCTCTCTTTCCTCTCAACCACACACTTTTCCTTGACAAAGAACTGAAATAAACTCTTCTCTCTTTCTCTCTCTCTCTCTCTCTCTCTCTCTCTCTCTCTCTCTCTCTCTCTCTCTCTCTCTTCCTAGAAACCATTCCAATAAAGTTTCTTAGGAGTTCCTAGGAAAACTAGTTCAACTCTCCATTCTTTACTATTCCACAAATTGACAGTGGAGAGTAACTCTCTTTTCTTAATAACTGCCCAAAACCCGCCACTCACACTTAAACCTTCTCCATTCAACCATCACATTTTTTTTGTGTCTCGTCTTCTTCTTCAATTCCCACACACTCTCTCTCTCTCTCTCTCTCTCTCTCTCTCTCTCCATTCTTTTCCATTATTCTATCTCTTATTTTCACCTAATGAACTCAACAATAGCAAAAGAGAGGAAGCTATCCCCACCAAAGAAGGTTGAACCATCTGAAAATGGGAAAGGCATCACAAGCCAAAGAAGGAATGAAGATAGTGAGTTCTGTGAATTCTCAAAAGAGTGAAGGAAGGGTTTTGCAAGCCAAAAACATCATTCTGTCAAGAACCGCAGATTGGGAATATTTTGGTAAAACAAAACTACCAATCAAAAAATTTTGGTTTGCAGCGCAAGAATGGATGGGTATTCTTAGAATGGAGGATTTTATTTACCGAGATGTTGTTAGAAAATTCTACTCGCGCCAAGAAGATGCAAATGAAGAGGGTTTTACTATAATCCTCAACAAACTGAAGTACATAATTGATATGAAATGTATAAGTCAAGTATTTGCTATTCCAAATGAAGGGGCTCGAATTGTTAACAAGAAGGACATAAAAGATGCAAAAGGATACAATGAAGCCAAGTTAAAAAAGGAGGCAGTTGCTGATCCTCATTCTGTTGAAAATCAGAGTAACATCTGCAAGAACAAAAACTGAGTACAGAATCGTTCATAATATCTTTACTAGCTTTCTGTTTCCAAAGAGTGGAAGTTTAAAGTACATTGCTAGTTTGGAATGGTGTTAGATATGGCATGTGGTTAAGAAAATTGATTTCAATTTTTGCTTTTTGATGTTTCATTATATGTCTGCTGTTAAACCTAACAAATCTCCATGCTCCTTACTGTGTTGCTTAAATATTTGGGGGTAGACTTGGAGATGAGTAATTCATAGCAATAAACAAGAAAAGGAGTATTGATGAGGCCTTTGTGGGAAAACTAAAGTGGTGAGAGAAGCTAAGAAAAAATGGGAAAAGGGTAAGAGTGCTTTGAAAGAGATTCCTATAGAACCGAGTGAAAGCAAGAAAGATGATGAGAGTGGTAGGAATGATGAGAATAGCTCTATTAGTAAGGGAGATAAAGATATGGAAAGGGAACATGAAAATTCTGAGGAGGAGGATTTTGCTAGGGTTGATAAAAGTGTCAGTCTAGAAAAAATGTCTCTACTAATGATCATAATGAGAGTGAGATTAAAAATGAGTGGGAGGATGGAGCTAAAAGTTATGAAGATAGTGAGGCTGAAAGTGGGAGGAGGGGGGGAGGAGGGAAGGGGGGATCAAGATACTGAGACTGTTAAGGGGAAGAAAGATACTGAGGCTAATAAGGACAGTGAGGTTGTAAAAGAAAGTCCTAAGGGACAAAATAGTCCCAAGAGACAAGCCAATTCTGATAAGGAGACAGCGCCTCAAGATGAGTCTAAGTTGAACTCAACGCTAGACTCTGTTCAGTACTCTTACAACTTAGGGAAGATCAAGAGGACTGCCAGAAAACCTTGACTATCTGGAAAAAGATGTGGGATAGCTACCCTTGAAACTTTCTTTGAGGAAGAGGGCTTGCCTGGACAAGATCCTGTGCGAAATCTATAGATGATCATCAGTATTATGAAGAAGAGAAATCTGAGGATAGGGGAAAGGATGCACAAATGGATCCTGCTAATGACAAGGAGCAACATGGAACTAATCATTCTAGGGAAACACCTAAAATAGATATCCATCTCTTGAATGAACTCTTTAATTCCTTTCTCAAATGCCTTCAAGAATCCATCAATGTGGCTAAGAACTCTATTATGGGTGAATGCACTAGGATCATCATTGAAGCTTATGATACTCTCTTAAATGCATATGAAGTGTGATACTGAAGGGTAACAACTAAACCTGAAAAACATGCAACCAAACCGAACAACTCCAAGACTGACTCCGGCACCGCAAATTCTCCAAAATTTGAGGAAACCCTTGCAATGAGTAACTCTCTTCCTTTGATCTTAATTACCCTCTTTTTGTGTCTTGATTTTCTTTGTGTGTATTCTAACTTTACATTACATGTGGCTTATGACCTTTTCTTTTCTTCCTACTACTCTTTGAGTTGTTCCAAGGAGTGGTGATCCTACTACTGCTCCTCTTTTTTGGCTATCATCCATTCTCAATTCGCGAAAGCATCCCCTTAAATAACAGTGGTCGCTCAGTCTAGTAGCGTGCTTGTTGACCATGTCTTAATTATTTGGCTTTATGTGTGCTCTTTTATCTTGTGTAGTTGAGAAATAGTTTATGTACTACCTTTTTTTGTTTCTGTTTGGCTCTGTCATGGTACTTTTGTCGTTTTTTTGTGATGCTTTTTCTACCCCTTTTTATGTCTGACAAAAAGGGGGAGATATATTGGTTTATTTTTTTTGTGGTATTTGTGTTACTTAGTTTTGTTTTGTTTCTGTATTTCTGCTAACTCGTCTTAGCTTTGGCTTGTTTTGCTCAAGATAGCCATTGCCTTCTTGGATGTGCTGTTACTTTAGCCTCAGCTCATTTCACCTATGTTATATGTTGTACCTCTCTCTACATAATTTAACTTGAAGTTTTCTTTTGAATAATCACACTGACTCATATTATTCTCTAAAATTTTTTGTCCTCTGAAATGTTTACATCAAGATAATCTCGTATGTGATGTTTCTTAGAAAGGATAAGCATGTTATAATCCTAAAAACTAAGTAAGTTCAAGAACAATCATTTGAACTCGGACCTTGTCTTAAAGGGGGGAGCTTGTCAGAAATGTCTACTATGTCCTCTTTTGTTTACATCATTTTTTTCTTTTCTTCTTTTCTCTTCTTCACTTTTGTTTTGTTCTGCACATTTCTCAAGGAGTTATGTCACTTATCAAAAAGGGGGAAAATGTTGACCTGAGGGTATAACACTGCTATGTTTGATGCCTAACAAAACTCCAAGTAATTGTTGGCTAATCGTTTTAAACTAATTGTGCAGTAAAATAAGCAGAGTCTATCTTCAGTTGAGATAAACTTTCCAGGGTAAAACTAAGTTCCTTCAGCAATAGAATGAAGAGCAAGTGAACCTTGTGATATGCAAAAAATTAAAATAGCTGACACAAAAAGACGAAATCCGGACAACTGTTCAAGATTCCTCTAGCGCCATCTTGAAGATTTCAAAAGTTGATGGAGACCTTTGATGGGTTACATCTTTCTAGCCAAAAAACATAATTCTCAAGTGTTTTACCCAATGGGTAAAAGGACTCATCCTCCCTCTTTTGTGAACAAGATCTGTCAAGAGCTCTCGAGAGTATTAAATGATGAGATGACCAAATAGAAAAAATTTGAGAGAAAAAGTGTGAAGGTTGCCTACAGCCTTGAGAAGACTTTTTGGAGAGCAATATACTCATTGAGAATTTACAAGCTTGCCCCTCTTATCTTTCCTCTCTCCTTCGCTTCTTGATGTATATAAAGAAGAAATGAATTCTCTTTTATAGACAGAGAGAGAAAGGCATTTAGGAGGTTAGGTGTAGTTGTGAGGAAGGCACTCAAGTAAATGCATTGTGAAGAAAACAACGGTGCAATTTTCTCTTAGTTTTCTTCTTCTCTTCTTTCAGGTTAATAAGAACCAAAAGGAACTTATTAAGGGCGAGATGCAGCAAGTGGATTACTGTGTAAGTTATCTAGTTCTTAAGAAAAACAAGTTTATATATTTTTACTAGGTCTATTGAAAATCTAGTGTAAAGAAAGTTCTAGATCTATTGAAAATCTAGGGTTGTGTAAAACAGTTTCTAGACTCTATTGAAAACAAGCTTTTTAAGGGTTTTTGTTTCCACCCAAAGTGAGACTCTTAGTGGAACCCTTTAGAGAAAATCCTTAGATGAGTGGATATAGGTATTTAGTGGAACCACTATAACTTTGCTGTGTGTTTAGTACTTTTACTTTTGCTACTCCTTTTATCTGTCTTCACCTAAGGTAAGTGAATGGCTCAAGTTGTGATGAATAAATCAACATAAGCTAAACCAAATAGTATCCGTTTTTCTAAAGATGTGAAGCCTTACTTTAACCAAAGAAGATTTAGTAACAATTTTCAAACGGTTTTCACAGAAGATGGTTTGAAAAACCTAGATTTCAAAGAGTTGAAAATAATTATTTAAAAAAAAATTAATTACAGATGTTATACTTGTTCCAAAATTGCCATATTGCAAGAAAATGTAATCAAAATTTTCGGAATACAAGAGGAGGTCATTTTGAAAAGGAATACCCAGGCTAAAAATCTCACCATCAAGGACCCAACTTAGTTTGGGTACCTAAGAGAAACTGAAATTGTTTTTCAAGTGTCTTAGGAGCAAATGTGTAGATAATTGGTGGTACATAGACTGTGGTTGCTCAAGGCAAATGACAAGGGACAGAAATCTATTAACTAAGTTGGATGAAAAAGATTATGGTGATGTGAGTTTTGGAGACAATAATAGCAGAAAAATTGTTGCATGAGGTACAACGGGAACAAACTTGAAGATTCAAAATGTGTCACTTATGAATGATATTAAGTTCAATCTAATTAGTGTTAGTCAGTTGTGTGACAAAGGAATGGATGTAAATTTCAGAAAAAAAGGAGGGGAATGTCTTAAAGGATGAAAAAGTTGTACTAAAAGGAAAGAGAGTTGAGAATGTATATATTCTGGAAACCGACAAGTTTAAGTGGAGCTAGTTCTATTTGCCTAGCTTTTGTGAACAATGAAAGTTGGTTATGGCATTAGAGGCTAGGACATGCAAGTATGAGTATTCTAGATAACCTGAACAAAAAGAAATTGGGAAATAGTTTACCAGAATTTTGAAATTTGAAAAAGATGGTGTGTGTGAGCACGTCAATTTGGAAAACAAACAAGAATTTCTTTTAAGGCTAAAGGATAGTTTCAACTTCAAGACCACTTGAGTTAGTACACTTTGATTTATTCGGTCCAGTGAGTCCACATAGTTTAGGAGAAAAGTCATATTATTTTGTGATTGTGGATGATTATTCACGTTTTACAAGGACTTCCTTTTAGCTCATAAGGATGTGTCATTTGAGAAATTCTTGATATTTTGCAAGAAGGTACATAAGGCAAAGATGTTACAATTAGGGCTATTAGAAGTGATCATAGAAAGGAATTTGAGAAAAGGAAATTCCAGGTATACTATGAAGAGAATGGAATTGAGCATAACTTTTCAGCTCCGCAAACTCCACAACAAAATAGAGTTATGGAAAGAAAAAGTAGAACTCTTTAGGAATTGCTAGAACTATGATAACCGAGAGAAAGTTTCCAAAGTACTTCTAGGCTGAAGCCACTAGTACATCAAGTTATGTTTTGAATAGGACTCTGGTCATATCAATTTTGAAAAGACTCCCTATGAGTTGTGGAAAGGAAGAAAACCTAGTATTGGACTCTTTAGAATGTTTGGATGCGAGTATTTTCTTTTGAATGACAAGGAACAGTTAGAAAAATTCGATGGAAAGTCAGATGAAGCTATTTTCTTAAGATATTTAGAAGTGAGTAAAGCATATCGCGTTTTTAATAAAAGGAGTCAGGTAGTTGAAGAATTTGTACATGTTTATAGTGAAAATTTTGATGAAAAATCTGGAAGTGAAGAGTTAGAAGAAGATTGTCAAAACACATCAACTCATGAGGTAACCAACGAATAGGCATAATGGTTTAGTGAAGCTAACTTTGAATGAACTGAAAATGAAGTTGTTCAGGATAGTGCAAACCCTAAAGACAGTTTACCTAAGGAATGGAGATATCACAAAAATCATTCCAAAGATAATCTGTGGACAGATCCTTCAGAAAAAATGGTAACAAGAAGTGGTGTTAGAAAGATGATCTGCAATGTGGCATTTGTTTCCAAAATATAACCAAAGGTATTTGAAGAAGCACAAGATGATGAAATTAGATGTTGGCCATGCAGGAAGAGTTGAATTACTTTGAAAGAAACAATGTTCGGAAGCCTATACTAAGGCCAGCTACACAAACAGTTATTGGAACAAAGTGGGTGTTTAGGAATACATTTGATGAACAATGAAACATTGTGAGAAACAAGGCAGGACTCGTAGCTCAAGGCTACAACCAAGAGGAAGGAATTGATTTTGATGAAACTTTTGTTGTAGTAGCTCGATTAGAATCCATTCGCATGTTATGTGAATTTGCGTATTACAATGGTTTTGATATGTTTCAAATGCATGTGAAAAATGCTTTTTTAAACAGCCTTTTAAATGAAGAGGGTTATGTTGAACAACCCCTAGTTTTGAAAGTTATGAAATACCTAATCATGTGTTCAAGCTAATAAACCCTTGTATAATCTTAAGGAAGCTCCAAGGGCTTGGTATGAAAGACTTAACAAGTTTTTATTGGAAAAAGGTTTTTTAATAGGAGGTGTAGACAATACCCATTTTTACAAAAACCTTTTCACATACTCTTGTTGTGCAAGTATATTTGGATGACATGATTTTTGGAGCTACTGACATTAGCTTATGTCAAGACTTTTATCAGTTAATGCAGAGTGAGTTTGAAATGAGCATGATGAGCTAAATTTCTTTCTAGGACTTCAAAATAAGCAAATGAAAGAATTTATATCAGTCAACCTAAGTATATGAAAGAGTTACTAAAGAAGTATAGAATGACTGGAGCGAAGCCAGCTCCTCAAAGAAGCTAGATAAGGATGAGAAAGTTGAGGCTACTAATCAGAAAGACTATAGAGGTATGATTGGATCTCTTATATATCTTACTACTAGTAGACAAATGTACAATTTAGTGTTTGTCTTTGTACAAGATTTTAAGCTAATCCTAAAAGTCACATCTTACTGCAATGGAGATAATTTTTAGATATCTTGCAAGGATAATGGAGTTAGTACTCTGGTACCCAAAGGATGGCACATTCAAGCTAAAAGGGTATAGCGATGCTGATTTTGCTGGAAGTCGAGTAGATAGAAAAAGTATGTTTGGTACATATCTATTCTTGGGAGAATGCCAAGTCTCATTATATAGAGAGAAACAAGCTTCAGTTAGGTTCTCAACAGTTAAGGCAGAAAACACATCAGCTGGAAGCTGCTTAGCTTAATTGGTCTAGATAAAGCATCGATTATCAGACTTTGATTTGCACTATAATATAACTATGATTTATTGTTACAACACAAGTGCAATAAACATAACAAAGAATCCCGAGGACTGAGCACATTGAGATAAGGCATGACTTCATTAGAGAACATGTAGAGAAAGTTAGAGTCGAATTAATCTTTGTTCCCTCTGATAAACAGCTCACCAATATTTTCACAAAACCTCTTTTTGACGAATCCTATTAAAAAATCTGTTTTGAGCTAGCTTTAACTTGTCTTTATTTTCTTTTTGTTTTTGCAAATAAAATCTCCCTAACAAATAAATGTGCTAAGTCTTTACTTTGTCCTAGTTTCATACAATTTGGTTAAGATATTTGAAAATCTTGTTTTGACAGATTTATTTGGCTTGTTTATTATTTCTCTCTCGTGTTTATAGCTTCTGTAGTGTACCTTCTTGTTTTATCTGATTCTTTTATATTGTACATATTAAAGTAGTTTGTTCTATAGCTACTTTCAAAGTGATATAATGTATAAGTTTAAAGTACTGCTTAGACTTTTGCATGTAACTGAAAATATAACTTTGATATCTTTGTGAAACGTTTGCTTTTCTCATAAGTCATACTTTTTGTATTTTCCTCTCTCTCTCTCTCTCTCTCTCTCTCTCTCTCTTCATATGTTGAAAGTTGTCAACACAATTTCTTGAAAGGCACCATCCTTTATTGAAAGTGTGTTTAATGGTTGGTATTCCAAGAGAGAGTAAACGTATTTACAACTGTCCTACATATTTTTTACTTTTATACTTTGAGTATCACTCTATAAAAGAGGACGGGCATCGATAAAGTCAACTCGGAAATCTATAAGGATAACTCAAAAAAATCCAAAAAATTTCATTTTCACCTAAACACTTCCACTCTCCTCTCTAAACTCTCTCTAGGAGTCCTAAATTCAATCTCAGATCTTGGAAGATCCGACCGTCAAAATTGAAAAAAGGTTAGTTCTTCAGTCTATTCTCATTTATCTACAATTTTGTCAGTTTAGATCGTTAAAATATCCATTTAATATTAAAAAAATCAGAGCTTTAAAACTTTTTTTTTTTGTGCTGTTTTTAGGCACTTTCGCCCGGTTGGAGCGAAAGTGCATGGAACTTTCACTGGCATTGGACGAAAGTTTCCATGCACTTTCGTCCAACCCTGGGGAAAGTGCAATTTATTTATTTATTTATTTATTTATTATTTTTTTAGAATTATTAGTTTTTCTATAATTGATTATTTGAATTGTTAATTAATTTTGTATATGTAGAATGACCGTGACTAGTTATTTAACTTTTTTAACGTGATAATATTTAATTATTATTATGAGTATGAATGAATATATAATATGAAATAAATATTGTATATGTCAAGTAAATGTAACTAGTTTAAAATTGTTTGTTTATATTATTTGTTTAATAAGGAAACGTGTTATGTAACTGCCGAAAAATTTGAATTATAATTTGAATTGATCGTTATTCTTGGCCTTAGGTTTAGGGTTTAGTAGGTAATATTGAATAATATATAAATTAATAAATATTACATAACAATATTACTAAAGAATATTAGTGAAATATGACTAAAGAATAATAATAGTACGAAAGAAGTAGTAGAAATGAAATAATAGATTCGGTTAATAATAAATAATAAAATAATAATAGATATTAAAAGTAAATACGTGTAAACAGCTATTAACGAATTTGAATAAATAATAGATGGTTCGAACTAGCAGCCGCAGAGAAGGTGATGATCTTGGTCCTGTCACGGATAGGACAGGTCGAGTTGAGGGACGAACTATCATAGCTTCGTCTAGAGGTGTGAGGGGACGATATAGTACCTCCGACCTCCCCGCTACTCCTACCCATTTTGCACCTGGTTTCCATCATGGTACAGGTGAACTCGGTCTTCTATACAACCACCAGCCATACCTTTTAGATCTCGATCTCTCCTCCAACCCAATCAGTCTCACACCCCTGTGCCCTATGAGCCATATGGATCTGCATAGCCATCATCACACACCACAGACAAAATATATGATCCATACTTACATACTCCCACTATACGACCTCGCATACCATATAGATCTGCCACCCAAGAGCCTGTGCTAAAGTTTATTGGTCAGCCGAGCCAGATAGGTGCTGAGTTTTTTGATCAGATGTTTGGCGCCGCCCTTCAGGATTTTTCATGTAGCACGCATGGGTATTCTCATGCTGAGTATGGTGTTTCATCTTCTGTTCTTTATGTACCGAGTCCTGCAGATAGGGTATGTGAGGGTGATATTGGCTTGGAGGGTGATAGGTGGTTGGAGAGGAGCACGAAAGCGTCGGATCCCTACATATTGAGGGAGAGGCAGATAAGAGAGGTGATGATAATGGGGATGGTGGTGATGATGATCAGGATGAGGGTGATGATACTGGTGATGAGGAGCAACCCATGCCCGTGGCGCCTGTGGCACATACTAGTGGATCCAACGGGCGTCCTCGTCACGGAAAAGGGAAAGGGTTGACCGACAGCTTTATTTCGGTGACGAGTAAGTTTGCAGGGTCTAGTAACAAAAGACCCGAAGTGGCTCGTGATTTCCGGCTCCAACACAAAAGAGGAAGAAAGTGAAGCCGTCAGATTAGGAGCACATAGAGCCAACAGAGGGAAGTCTTGTTGATCCGGAGCTCATCCCATCATACGGTAGACATGTCGCGGGTCGGATATGGCATGGACAGGTACATTTCTTTATGTTAAAGTTACATGTTAGTATTATTATTATTTTTATTATTCTTTAATATGTAAAATATTTTTATTGTTATAAATAGAGATAATAATGTAATGAAACTGTTTTAATTAATTTTCTTTATATTTAGGATTGTGGTTCATTGAAGTTCCGATCGCGTTACATGGCACTAACAGGTTGGGAACTTATTGATGCACCTGTTCGGCCCTTGGCTTCCGGGACGAGTCTTACGCACCTATGTTCGTGCATGCTTCAACACCCCAACGCTGCATTGTTATCGGCCTTTGTTGAGAGGTGGCAGCCAGACACGAATAGCTTCCACATGCCATGGGGTGAGATGACCGTTACACTGCACGATGTGGAGCTTATTCTCGGGGTTCCTATATATGGTTCGGTAGTGGATTTGAGATTATCCAGGGAGCAGTTGTTACATATGGTTCAGGATGATCTGGGGTTATCTCTCACCAGTGGTTTGGGGTTTAATGCAGCAGAGCTACGTGCTGTTGCCACCAGTAGAGAGACTTCACTGTTGCCTCGTGTTAGGGCTGCATGCTATGTACAGTACATCTTGGGCAGCTCACACTTCAATGATAAGAGTGGCAACATTGTCCCAGCCAGACTACGGCCACTGCTACGGGATGCGAGTTCTGTTGGGAGGTTCGCTTGGGGTGCTGCCTGTCTTGCGTGGTCAGGCGTCCAGGGTTGATGCGAAGGAGCTTGCTGGGTGATGGTCACTATTAGAGGTGCGTGTTTTAAATGTAGCGTGAATTATGTTATGTTTTATATTTTACGGTCTTCATAATTTATATTTTATTTTATAACTCTTATTTTAACATATTTTAACATGTTTTCACACTTATACAACATATATTTATTTTTTACATTCATATTTTATATTTTAGGCGTGGATATATCTGTACTTTTCGATGTTTGCATCCCCGGTTAGATAGGGTACTGAAGCCTGCAAGCAATACATCCAATAATATCAATGTTGGGGTATAAGAATGAGAATAAACTACTGGATATCAGCCTAAGACTGGATGTCATGATTGCCGATGTTAGGTGGGTATGGTACAGGATGCACGAGATTAGGGCGTGCTGAGTTTCCACGTGGCACGGCCTTATTGCATATTTTGACTACGTAGAGCCGTACATGCTTGACCGTGTTTTGAGACAGTTCGGGTATAGGCAGTGTATTCCCGCCCATCATTTCCAGCCTCAGGAGGCACGCAGGCCGCTAAACAACAAGATATACATGCTGAGGAATACTTTTGTAGAGGCACTATGGCTTGAGGCACCTTCACACCTACTGACAGATACTTGGACAAGCGTTCCAGCCATTCCACCGAGTTTCTGCACGGATGATTACATGGGTTGGTACATCCCCCGCAGCCACCCGAGGATATAGAACCCCGGGAATATTCCCAGTGAGTTTCGCTTACCGGTAGCTCCCGTTATACCACCCCAGGCTCTGTTGAATTTGGTTGCACGTGAGGCTAGCCGACAGGATCTTCAGGATAGTGAGTTAGGATGTACGGTGCGAGATTTACTAAGGAAGCATTACCGCACACATTAGTCGATCTTTATGTATTTGGATATGTTCTTACATATTTTTTTACATCTTGTTTATGTTGTATTAGTGAATATTGTTATGTTCATTATTTTTATTTCATCACGTAATTGTGCATTATTTAGAAAATGAATACTTACAAAATCAAATCTAAAAAAATATAATGTATTAACAAACAAACCACATACACGTTATTAATTATACACTAAAATGCTAAACTTCCTAGTTAATATTAATGTGCGGATGACTATGAGGCGGATACATTTCACGGTATCTCGCAACCCAATCTAAAATCCGGTCACGATATGGTGCTGCCCATCGATGATATTCCCATTGCACCTGTAGTGGAGGCAAAGGGCATCCATCCCGCAAGTGTAGCTGCAGAATAAATTATTATAAATTAAATATAAGATTCGGCTAAAATTATAAGAATGAGAATAATAATTACAATAATTTAAAATAAATCAGAGTAATAAATACCTATATGAAATGCTGTTATTCCTCTATGAACCTGATGACAAGTGTTTCAGCATTACCATCCATGTTAGAAACAAAAGGTAGGACGGTGGTCGACCCTAACTATGCAAGAAAAACAACGAACAAATTGAATGTGTTCGCGATGACATAAAGATGATCAGGTGTATCCATCCAATAGTTTTCAGGCGCCGAACCCTCTTCCTAATTGGTCCGCCTTATCAACTCAGTTACACATTCTACGGATCCGAACAGTTGCACATAAACGTTCACACGGTGGTGTAAATCAAAGCACATTCTTCTACGAATTTCAGCCCAATGATTTTCATCCCCGAACAAAAAATTAGATACAACCCTAAATCCACAATTACCATCACTAACCACGTTCTTCCAGTTTACTATGAATTCGTAGATGAACTGGGGAAATGTACTATTGAAGGAGAATGGCGTTGATGGGGCATCCGGGTTTACAACGGATGATAGACTGGACCTACCACTGTTACGTCCCCTACCCCTACCGCTACGAGTCGGCCTATCTCTTCCACGTGGACTAGGACCAGAACCTGAATCTGAACCGCTTCCCGATCCAGAACCTGATCCACTAGACTTTCTAATCTTTCTATGCGCAACGGAGACGTATTCCCAGTGAGACTTATCCCTCTTGGAAGAATTCGTCTTCCGTCGTCCCTTCGTGATTGCAGTCTCTGGGGGTGTTGTCAATGACTGATAGGGATCTTCAGGCAACATAGGAGATATAACACCTTTGATGAGGCGTTTCACTTCCCATACCTTAGAAATTGGACCCATACTAATCTCATGTATCAGTAAGGTGAGATCACACATTTCGGAATCCATGTCTCTATTGTGTTGTTCAGGAATATCATAACCGATTTCTAGTCTTCTCCAAAAAATGTCAACATTGTCCTCTCAGATTGGAATTAAATATTGGCACCTATGAACAAGTTCACACGCACATGGTAGACTGTGCGACTTCCTTAAGTAATGCAAGCAATTGCTTCCCGGTTCTTCAACCATCTCTCGTTCTTTCTTTCGCTCATCTATTATCTTCTTCAAACCCAAATGACTAAGTTTATTACTTAAATTCTTCAATATGGCATTACTCTTAGCGCCATACTTCTCCTTAAGTTTAGAAATTTCCAATGTATATTTTGTTTCAGCAATTTAACCTTGGATTAGAGAGTCGATATTAAAAAAACGGTATCTAAATCACCGTGACACGTCGATAGCCACACCTTCAACACAGAATGTTCGCTCTCAACACAGTTCGTTGTCTCTACACCAAAATATAACACTTGAGATGTCCAAACCCAACAAAATTTATGGCAAATGGATCCAACCATGTGCTGAACAGGTAATACAGAAAGTCCAGCCTACTTTTCACCTAGTCTTCAACAACTCCAACTTTCTCTGATATTCAACCTCATCAATTTTATTTATTAGTTGTTTCCAAGAACCATTCACGAACCATTGAGCCACCTCTTCATCATTAACCATCTCAGTCAACTTTGCCAGCACATTCTGATCGATGTGTCTTCTACATAACATATGGTATGAATTTCTGAACACATTATCAATCACCGGCATTAGTCTGCTTTCCTTACCGGTAAGAATGACTAGTGGCTCTCCTTGATTGATAATTGAACCCTGGCCATTTAACATAGCAGATGTGAAATATAAATGCTTGATTTGTTGAAGAACCCATCTGTATGTCGTTGCCTTTCATTGCACATAAAAGCTGCTGCCACTGTGAAGTTCTTTCCTATCGAAGTCATCCCTACAACTTCTAAGAGTGGCATGGTCTTCCTTAAATAAAAATTAAATGGAAAATTAATTATTAACATTGACAACTATTTCAGACAGACTTCAAAATATTATTAACTAGTTCTTAATAAAAAATATTATAAAATATCAAATATCCACTATATACATAATAAATTTAACATTAAACGCGAAAAAATTAATAAAGATATCTAATAATACAATTAATGCACTGTAATACTGACTTGTTCGTTTTATACGTGGTATCCATTATAAGTACATAGGGCCACATTCTAATCGTTGCAATCGATGTTGGGTGTGTAACGACAACATTACTAAATACGTTGCTCTCCTCACAGTTTCTATGGAAAACTGTGTAGCCCCTTTCTGCGCTTAGGCAGAGAACTTCCTCTACCGTGTTTCTTCCCTGCATCCAGTTCCTCTTAATTTTGGCAACAACATTGTAAATTTTGTGGGCACTACATACATCATAAATTTCTAATTATTAACGGAATTAAAACAAATCTAAAATATTTAATATTTAAATAAAGTTATAAAAATAATTCCCTTATAACTTACCTAACTGCGCAACCAACATCTTGTTCTAAGAAAAATCATAATATATTGCGAGGCGGCACATGACTCTTCCTGAACTGCTCAGTCTGGTACAACGGCTCCTCCGTAAGTCTTGCAGCCTGAGCATGACCGTGATTGTAAACAGCTAATTTATGGCTGTGCCTCTCGTTGTGTACGAACAATTGCCAACTTTTGTTTGTTGCCATTTGCTCTCCCTTTAGTTTAAATGGACACCCACATTTTTTCGTCCCATATGATTCCCGCCTTTTTTTTGGAACTTCTTCTTCCTCATTGTCAACTATTGCTTTTTTATATTTTTTAACTGAACCTCCGCGCTCGCAAGCCAATGTGACATACGGTCGCCGGTCAGCTGTTCTTGATCTCTGATACCGAGTTATGATTAAGTATGTCTTCGCATTCATTGTAGTTTGTTTTGCCCATTGCACCAACTCATCTTTCAAACTAAATATTCGGTGAGTTGTGAATAAATGTCCAAGATCAATATATTCTTTTGGATATAAAAATTCTTCAAACGTACTTGGATCTTCATTAGCCTGTTAATGTAAAATGCAAATATTAACAAAACACAAAAAAAAAAAGTAAAAAAAAAACCCTAAACCGAAAAAAAAAAATTTCAACACCAAAATGAAAAAAAAAAAAAAAATCAATTGATTTCTTACCTCAAACCCAACATTTTCTTCCAAAGATTCTTCAAAAGATAGAAAGGAAGGAGGAAAAGCTATATGAAGTTTGGAAAATGTATCAGGAGATACAAGAAAGAGGTGATGATTTAGGAAAGACTATCTATGACTTTGATGAGATTCTGAAAGAGCTCTCTGGAGAACCTACACATGGCAAATCAACAAAGAAAGTACCAGAGATAGCTGTGAATGTTCCTTCTCTATCTAATCCTTCTGAGACTATGATTCTAGTATTTCTCCTTCTACTTTTGATCGATTTATGGATTTACTTTCAACTCTTTTTATTATGTTAAACATCATCCACCTCCTTCTTCTACTTAGTTGGTATTTGAGCATCCTTTCAGGAACTAATTCTGCTGTAGATGTGCCTGCTTCTACCTAACTAATTGTTGTCAAGCCAAAAACTTGTAATGCTAGTAGCAACAGATCTGCGCCAAATTTCTGAAACTGATTAACTGTTTTATTCATAGATTTTATATTGCCAGTGTGGAGCTACTTTTAAACAATTTATTTTAATTAGTATGATATGATGGGTCTGCAAGCCCCTAATCTTTCACTTTTATTGTTCTAGGAATTGTTTCATGCTACAATTCTCTCAGACTTCTTGGTGTGTGTCGAAAAGGGGGAGTATATATATGTGAGTTTGTTTTTCTGGAGTTTTTCTATTGCTGACTGTTGATGTTTCTTCTTAGTTACCTTGATTCAACACTTCATATTTCTTTTTAAGGTTTCTTTCACATTATTGTTTTTGAGCTAAATGCTTGAGAAACTTGGATTGATGGTTTCTACTAAATTATAATTATTTTGACTTTGTTATGACCAACACTTGCTTTCAGTTATTTAATTCTGTCTTACTACTTTCTCTTTTAATAAAAACAAACTGATTTGTGTCACTCATAAAAAGAGGGAGAATGTTGGCTCAAGGTTCAATGTTTTTCACTAGTTTTGATGCTTGTTTGTTTTTGACATTCTATGTGTTTTGTTAAGAAGTTAGGATAAGTATGCTTGAGCTATATGATGACTAATAGTCAAGCTGGTAGCCTAAAGTTAATAAAGATCAGCAGAAAGCAGAAGAATGTGTATATCACGTTGAAGATATGTGGGGACCAGAAGATGTGATTTGTAACTACATACAGTTAGTTACTTTCCGCATGGCATTTTACTAGAGGATTAGAAGAAAGCTTCTTCTTCAAGAATTGTTCTTTTATCTTTATTCTAGTGGTCCCTTATTGATCTTCTTGATATATTCTGTTTCTGGTATAACATATTGTTGCTAAAGTTTTTATGTTATCTATGCTAATATAGAAAAGATATTAAATATCCATGTGGAGGTTGTTACATTAGGAGCAAATAGTACTGTTTTTTGTTTTAGGTTTCTCAATTTCCTTGATGACAACTTGAAGTTGTTTTTACAAGAACCATAACAAAAACTTGTAGTTGAGTTTCACTTGGAATAAGGAAATTATTAGTTGCTAGTCTAATAGAAAACTATTGGTTTGTAAGGGTTTAAATGCACCTTGATCGAGATTGTTCTTGAGGAAAGTGGAGGAAGGCATTGAGCTGAACCACTATAAAATCCTTGGTGTTATATTCTTTATGTCCTTTCTTTCTGTCCTTTTATTACTTGTTATTTTGAGATCATATTTCTGCAGTCAAGCTAATGACTGGTTTGGAAACGTGATTAGTTAGTTCTCTCTGTTTCTTATAGTTGAACAAGTTTCTAGAAAATTAACACAAACAAGATTTTATATATGTTATAGTTTTTATTAGTCCAATTCACCCCCCATTGGACTTATTTGAAACTTACAAAAGCCAATCAACACAATATAATAAATCAACTTGAAAACTATCACCTAAGCCATTAGCTTGACTTAGTGATATAAAGCTCATCGCAAAATACATTTGATAAAATTTTTTTGTAAATCAGCCAGACATCAAAATCTGCTCCATTTAAGTAAAATGAGTTTTCAGAGAATACAAGTAATGTACAGCTTCAAACTCAAAAGCAGCTTTAGATAGACAAAACTAGTAAGGACAGAATCTTTATATCTAATGATATTATCTCGACTCATAGATGGGGAACTAAAAAAATATTCAAGGAAAATTCACTATTGATCATTCTTGCAAACTGGAAACTCATCAAAACAAAATAAGGTAAGTAAGGAAAATTAGAATAAACAAAATATAAAGAAGGCAGAAGAATTTTAATTGTGGTTCAATAATACACCTACATCTACTTTCCACGAGAACTCCCATCTCAAGGTTTCCACTAAACAATCTCTTTCAAGTCGAGATTAAATCCTTACAAGCTATTTTCAATATCTCAGCAAACTATACTAGTTTTTAAATAGATCTTGCAAACTATCTCTATTAACTTTAAATGGGTCTAGTAATCTATCACCACTAATTTTACAATAGATAACTATATAGAAACACCACAAGTTTTTGTAATGGAACTTGCGAACCCGGAAGAAGAATATTTTGTTAGTATATGCCCTAAGACCAATTGACTCACATTTATGATTTATGAAGCATGTATTTTTTGAATTGTATTTTATGCTCTTGGTCATCAAGTATGTGACTTGATAGTAAAACCCTTATAGCTAATAAAATACTATTCTTATTTGTCCCTAGTTTATTATATCTTGTAAACTAGTGTGAAGTCGATTGATGGTCAAGTTTTACTGATCATGAATATGAGATATAAAATCAATCCATAAATACATATTGAGAATATTGTATTGGACATGACCCAAAGTGAAGAAGAAATATTGCATGGGTTTAAGTTATAAATATTTCTTCTCAGTTTTATATTTGGTGTCCTTTGACCTAATGTTTCTAATGTTTCTTGCTTGGGGGAGAAAATATGTTTTGACATAGTCAAACATCACTTTTAATTAGGTGATCATTATGACTATTGGTTGGCTTATTTTCTCGTCATGGCTTGAATATTGGAGATAGTGAAAGGGATTTGTCCCTCTCTTTTTAGAGAGAGATATCCATGGGCCCCTTGATAAGGAAGACTGGAAAATATGCATGGCCATGCTCAAATAAGTATTAATAAGGTGTTATTAATATTATTTGTTGGAACAGTCTGCCTGGTGATCAAGTCAATGGTTAATTAAGTTTTATAAGGATGACTTGATCCATGCCTTATACTTAATTAGGATATCGTGTTACAAAAGGACTAAATATTAAATCTGATGCTAGGTTATTATTACATTTACTTAACTTGGGTAAGCATAATGTCTTGCTAGAGGCCGCTTATGTTTTGTGAATAAATGTCTTGGACATTTTTCATTCACTGCCAACGTTAAGTGAACCTACAGGGTCACACGCATAGACGATCTTGTGAGCATAATGTCTACGTTCAATGAATCTAGATTGTGTCCAGATTTGTTGCACGTATACAAAAGGGGAATTAGATTCGATATTGTATTTTCTGGTAAGTTAATAAGTAATTAATTTTATTTAATCGAATAAATAAAATTAATTACTTAATATTACTCATCCAACCATTGGATGATTATAGGAATAGACGGACGAGATTAAACTGTCATTAGATTACAGTTAGGGTTTTGACATTGACAGCTATAAAAGGTTATGTTAACGTTTTCTTGGTGGCCGTCTTTTATCTGATTAAAGAACCCTAAACCCTAGAACGGCGATATAGTATCTAGCCTCCTCTCTCCGAAATACGACCGATTACCAGATAGTCCTGAACAGTTTTCAGAACACAGAAGGGGCTAGCATCCCGATCGCTTGCAGAGGAGTTCGTCGCGTGGATACCATTAGAGGGCGAAGCGTACAAAGCAGCGCCTCCACAACGAACAATCAAAACATTGAGGTAATTTCTATCCAATCGGTTTTTCTAGTATGTGCAGATCCTGTTGGTGGATTTCCGTAGTTTTATTTTACTTTGTTTTTGCCTACGGATTCCAACATATTTTTAGTATACTATTCAGCTCACAATATCTCTCTACTACAAAACAACTCTCTCTCACATATTGGGAATTTTTGCTCAAGATCTAAGAGGGAAGAAGATTCTCTTTCTCTACAAGAATTATTTCTCTTCTTGCTTTTATCTTTCATGCACTTTTTTGTTACTTCTTCAAGTTTTGAGAGATGAGGTCTTCACATATATATATATATATATATATAAGGCCATCTGGTAGTTGATGCTTGTCAAATGACAAAAGGAATATGCCTCTTCATCTCTTGCATTAATTTCCTTAACTATAAAAGGTATCCAACTCACATATTCCCATTTGATTTTGAGATGTTTATCCGAAAATAGCAGCATTAGACAAATTGATATCCCATTTGATGTTCTTCACGTACCCTCTCTTGCACATGGTAGGAAGGACCACTCTTTTAATCAAGTCTTGCCACATGGCTAGGGTATCAATTCTTGCTCGTCTTTACACCAATGATAGAATGCCAACTCAGCTCTCTTTGTCTTGCTCTCCAAGAATTTCTACACAAAAAAGAAAATATCATTAAATGCATAAGAGTATGACAATGACACCTAAGCAAAAGTACATACCATAAAGCATAAAATAAAGGCACTTTATAAACCAGAAAACTTCCCTTTTCTTTCCTTTATCCTACAAGTTTGATTGAACCTTGTTATTTCCAAGGAATGCATTCAAATTCATTGCTTCTAGAAAAACTACTCCAAACTCAAATTTGTTTCGTTTCTGCCCAGATAAGTTGCTCCACCTTTTAGTTCAGTTTGTTGGCTCAACTTTTCTTTCCCTCACATTAGCACCACTCTTGTCTTTCAATAAAAAAGCTTTGTTAAATTAACTTGATCTGTTACTCATCAAAACATAATGGACTCTTGAGAAGACTATGTATTAATTTTGATTCAGAGAACGTATTCATATATGATGTCATAAAAGATCGCACAAACCATACAAGTATATCTCTATCTTGCATGTAATTTAAGGCCAAATTACTTAACTTATTTTGATTAAGTTCCTCTTTGTCAAGTTTACTTAATTAATATTAATTCAATTTGAATGGTGATCAAGCACTCAAAAGCATTGAGAACGGTAATAAGATTAATTCCATAATACTTCTAAATGATGAGATTAAAAGGAATAATATGACAAACTAATTAGCTACGTCATGGCATTAGAAAAAATAAATTAGCACATAATGAACATAATTAGCAACAACAAAGAAAAGAAGAGAATAATCGAAAACATTATTGTTTTAATTAAATTTTCAATACTGCATGTCATAAATAATCTCCAAAACGCAATGATAAAAGCTCAAATTTTCGTCTTGAAAATTATAAAACCAAAAAATAATACTATAAATAAACCCTCACAAGAACTCAACTAAACTAAACTAAGACTAGCTTCCCTAATGGCTGCTAGAATTCTCTATTTATAGAGGTTTATTAAAGAGAAATTAGATGTTTATTTAAAAGAAACTTGCTAAAAAGAGATCCCGATTAAAAAAGGAAGTTTAATTGAAGAAAATGACCAAATTGAAAATAAGTGAAATACTAAAAAAAATTATTACAAAGGACAGTCAAAGTTGAATCTTTGGTCAAAATCGGCGGCTACAAAATTGAGATGCGAAACAAAATTTGTCGTACTTAATCTAGCATCAATTTTGTTAAATTCGGCGCCAATTCCTCGTTGATGAACCAAAAAGACTTAACCAGGGCCAGTTTCGTGAACCAGAAACTCTCGTAATGAATTTCTTCTAAAAATTTTCACAAATTGGTGCCAGTTTAACCAAATTCGATGCGGTTCGATCTAGGTTTGTGCCTAAACTATATTTCTCATCCTTTTTTTTTTGTCGCTTAGTCCTCCAACTTCTTCTTTCTTCTAGTTTCATCCCTCTCCAAATAAGTATAAATGGAGTTATATGTCCATTTGAAACCCTAATTTTCACTAGAAGTAACCTAAAATACACATCAATCAAAGCTTATTTTCTAGTGTAAAATCATATATCTCAAACTTCCCCATACTTAAGGATTTGCTTGCCCTTAAGCAATGTTTTAAAAAAAGATATAGAATAATTTAGATTAAGTATCCATCATCAAAATCTCAAAATCATCAAGATAAATTACTTTTCCGTTTATTTTTAAACTCAAGTTAACAACCAAATATTAAATTATCTCCCACAACTAAAGCAAGACAAGTGTGTGGTGTGATCATGGTCATAAGAGAAGGTAAAATAAATAGTAAACAAAATTATCAAATTACACATAAAAGACAAATCGAATATGATTTAGGATCTTCAATGAAACCAAATCTTCATATCCATCACCCAAGGACCTTGCCTTCAATAGGACTTATTCTTCTTCAACAACATCCACCCATAATTCATCTCAAACTCAGAGTTAAAATCCATATAAAAAGGATCTTCCCTCAATTGCTAATCAAACAAAGGGATTAGATACCCCTTACCCATTTAGATCAATTGAAGAAGACCTTATTTGTAAAACAATTCAAAAGGATGTGATTATCATATAATTAGGAATTGTAATCAAATTGTGAACCATTCGATCATCCCAATCCAAGGGTTCAAGTAAAATAAATCCAAGGAAAGATCAAACCCTAGATGAAGTTTAGGAGAAAGCCTCAAAACCTATGGCTAAGAATAAATCCACCAATTTCATATATCATCTAACTTAGTTACAAAAGGAGGCATAATAGGATATTTATAGAAAAGCCCTAACTATTCTCCTAAACCTAATGAGTATTTTAAGGACTTGATAATCCTTTTAATAAGTTAATTCCAAGCTTGGAAATAAAAAAACCAATAATTGACCTAAAACTAATTAATTTTGACTAAAAATAAGTTGTAGTCTGGACCCGGCTAGGTCCGACCGAGAAGTGGGCCGAATCTGGTCACTCAACCTTCAAATCTTGCCATTTAACCTGAGGCCTACTGGGGACAATAGGGTGGGAGCCTACCGTCACCGTTAGGCTCTATTTTCAGCCTCATTTGTGCAATTTTGCATCTCATTTGTTAGCGGCTTTGTTTGGCCTTTAAAACATTTAAGCTGGTTCTAGTAGTCTTCAGCAAAGTTGTAGAACATTCTCTTAGATTTTTAATGGATCTTGAATCTCTTCAATTGGACTTCTATAACTTACGTTATAGCCAATCTACCAGAATATGTCTTCTTTGCAATCGAAGGTAGAATGATTGGTTTAAAACAGGTCATAGGATATACAAAAGAACTCATTTAGAAATGATCTATACCATTCTAGAAACCTCAAGAGGTCTTCTACAATCTTCATCAAGGTCACTTATTCATTTCAAGTCTTTAAAAGTTCCTAATGGAGTTCTTCCAAAATAGGTCTAGAAAATCCAATTTGCCTCCATTTCGACATTTTTCTATATCTAATTCTTGGACTTGAATCTTCCAAGTATTCATGAACATCTATAGTCATATCATACCCCCTCTCTTAAAAAAATTTGTCCTCGAACTTGCACCTTCATTTAAGAACAGAAGGCAGGTAACATTAGAAATGTAATTTTCAAATGAACAATGCTACAAAAACTATTGCTAAAGCACTCAAGAAATAGACAAGTAAGTCCAATGGTCATGTAAATAACAAAGAGTGCAAGATGTCTATAACTTCTTTGAAATATTTATGATAAGTAAAAGATCTGTTAGCAAAGATGTTTAAGAAATGATACTCCAAGAAACATTTAAACACATAAGAACGAGGATTTATGAAATCTCCCTTAATAATAACAAAAGTGAAACAATAACAATCTTTTAAATCAAACTCCACCAAATCAACTTTCAAAACTTCTATGGAAGGTCGATGAAACATAAAGCTCAAATTGAAATTAGAGTTCAAGAATAAACACAAAAAATTTTGAAAATATTCAAGGTCCACAATAAGAAGTGTTCCTTTGTAAGTTTTAGATAAGATGTTTAAAATGAAGCTTCTTAGGAGTAACTTTCTTGACAATTCTTCAAAGAAAAGATTGATATAAACATCCTTAAAAGGGAGATGATAATAAAAGATTTTATCCTTTTGCAACTCAAAAGAGTAAATCAAGAAGATCAAGAATTTGAACATGACCTCTTCAAAAGGATGATGATATTCAAAATGCACCTTTGAAATGAAACTTAGAGAGATTTGAAAATGAAGCACAATAGTAGTTCGTTTGAAAATAAACACTTAAAATGAACAACTTCCTACACCACTCCTTAAGAGGTAGATGGTGGGAAAGATGTGTTTCAATAAAAGCTTTCCAAGACTTTTCAAAAGAATCCTTTCTCAAATTAGCTTTCACAAAGGACCAAGGATTAGATTTAAACTTTTCAAAACAATTTTCTTCCTTGTTTCCAAAATCCTTCAACAAGAAATCCTTAAAATGTAAATGGTAGAATTTGAATCCATGGGTGTTTTCAAACAAAGGGCTCAACGATTCCAAAACATTTAAAAGCTCAATTTCTTTGCAAGAGAACTCAATTTGATCATTCAAAAAGGCCATAAGTTTGTTCAAAAACAAAAAATCATTATGATTCTCCATAAAACTATCAATAAAAGAGGAAAAATATCCAACATTCTCAACAAACTTTCTTACACACTTTTCATGTAGAATATCAAGTAAAGCACGTTCCAACCTCAAACCAACAACTATAGAGTCAATAGAAACATTATTCATCAACCTGCAATCATCGCAAGAAGGATCAAACATAACACCACTACTCATCAATAGATCCTCATGAGAGACATGAGAAGAAAGACACTTTGACATAGAAGGCACAAGAAGAGAAAAATGCCCATGAAAAGAAATAACACATATATCACCAAGTATGTCCATAATTAAAGTATAAGAAACCAACAAAGACTTTAATTTCTCAAAAGAAACTTCATGAAATGAAAGAGAAGGGTTAAGAAATGGGCTCATTAGCAAGTCTTCAAGACAAATGCTAAGCTCTTTTTCTATGCTCCTTCCTTTGTCTTCTATTCCTAGAACACTAGAATAATTAGTAAAGTTGACATAATATCCATCAATTCTAAGAAAGACATAAGATAAGGAATTAAACTCTATGAAATGTTTCTTTTCCAATAAAGTTCTAAGAGAGTTGCGAAAGTAAAATTGACATCCATTTTCCATAAAAATAAGTGAAAACAACTGAATTTATAAATCTCAAAATGAAAGAAGTTTATGGTCTTGATGGACTAGTATGCAAAGCTTTCCACCTTCATCCTTGCTTGAATCTTCAAAAGTCTGCACACATAAGGATTCACTATCAAAGAAAGAGTTAGTTCTATTAGCATAGAGTTTCACTTCCTCACTCTTTTTAAGTACAACTATCTCTTTTACTCTTTGCTCTTCTTTTTCACTCTCTTGTTTTTCAATGAAACACTCATTTTCTTATACTCTCCCACTTTTCTCAAGCTCACTCTTTTTCTCTTTTGAACACTCAAAATGTTCATTCTTTTTTGAAAATATAGAGATGGAATCTATGATACATAATCTCTTTACTAATCTCTCTTTTTCTTTCACTCTTTCTTTTTATTTAATTTCAATTGTTCTTCTCACTCATGATATAATAAGGTTCCTCTTTGGATGTCTCTTCCACAACATGTATTTTAAGACTCTCTTCAATTTTAGTTTGTGAAAGCTCTTTGACCTTTGGAGACTCTTCATGCTTTGTTGGTTCCATGAGTTTAACCTTGGCTTGACCTTGTCCTAATCATTCGTGGGTTTCAACTCCACATCTAATCCTCAATGCTTGCTTCATTAGTCTCCAAGTCTTGATTAGTTTTCGTCTCATTCTTCTTCTATATTCACAATTACAATCCAACCAATCATTAACCAAATAAGAGAAAGATTTTAGCACACATTAGAACTTTTCTTCTTCTCTTACACTATAGGAATAGAACAATGATTCCACTTCTTGCTTCTATGCTATATAATCCTAAGGACCAAAAGTTCCATACAAAAGATGTAATTTCAAATTGTTATAATTAAGAGGTCTTGATGTAGTTCTCAAAGTTTGAGAACTTCTTCTACAACTATATCCTGAATAGTAATAACTATCATAGTATTTCTCATAATCACCTCCTCTTTTATGTAACCTCCCATCCATATTCACATAATTCTTTTCATTTCCAATTCATTCCTTGGAACTCTCTTATAAGATTTGTCATCATAACTGCTTCTAACTCCAAGTCTATTGCCCTTATAGCAATCATAAGAATTATGCTCACAAGTTCTAGATAAGGAGAGAAGTTACCATATCCCCATTGAGAAGTGACATGATCTACATTGTGATCGACTTCTTCCCCTATGCTCTATAGATTGATTAGTCACATCGATCTCTTCTTAAATCATTCATGTCTTTTCTCATTTGTCGAAGCTCTTGCATGATAACCTTAGGGATGCCACTACGTCCGACCCACCGGCCTGGTCCGAGTTGGACCGGGCTGCGGCTCACGGACCAGCCCGACGAGTCAGCCTGTGGATCAACCAGGTTCGGGCTGGATCGGGTCATTGATCTAGTTTAACTAACCCAGCTCGGACCACCTAAGAGAACCGTATAGGCAGACGGATCACGGGCCAGTCCGTTTTTTAAACTTAAGATAAAAAAAACTTGAATATAAGTAAATAAGTTACATAAATGATAAAATTAACTTAAATAAATTACATGAATGAAAGTTAGATAATATAATATTTACTTACTAATACATGAAAATAAAGGATAACATAAGATTTTTTCGTATTAAGTTAGAAAACTTAAGATTTACGGTTAGAAAACCTAAGATGTTTTTTTAATTTTAGAAAACTTGAGATTTTTTATTGAAGTTTAGAAAAATTAGATTTTTTATAAGTTTAGACTATTTAAATTATTTTTATTAATTTTATTTAAACTTAACATTTTTTTTTACTAAGTTTAGAAAAACTTAAATGAATAATTTTAGGGATTTAGAAAATTTAAAGTATTTGTTTTAGGTTAGAGAACTTAAAATTATTTTTATTAAGTTTAAACCTTAAGAGTTAAAAAAATATATTAGAGAAAGACACCTTGAAGTGGTGGGAGATTTGGCATGGACCCTTATCAGTTTTATTCATAATAAAATAAAATTACATAGGAGGGGAACTTAGGGCCTAAACCTCCCAAAAGATATTACAATTTAAAATCAAATAAATTAATCCTATACTATCTAAACGGACTAAGTCCTAACTATTACAATTAAAAAAAATTAATACTATCCTAAGGCCTAAATATTACAATTTAAATATAAAAATCCTATCTATTTGACCGAGTTTGACTAGATTCATCGTCTCTTTCATCTTCTTCGTTAGATCCTCCAGGAGATACTATATCTACATATGAGTCATCGACTTTGAACCCGGCAATCCTGTCTTCTTGAACATTCCAATCAGCTAGACACATAAGAGCCTCTAATTTGTTATGGGAAATCTAACTCCTAGATTTGTCAATTGTACGATGATAGTTGGAGAAGGCACTTTCAAATGCCACAGTATAGATCAGAGCTATTAGGATATCTCGAGCGATCCGAGATAGGAGTGGATATTGTGCCTAATTATTCTTCCACCATCTAAGTATGTCGAAATCATCTGCATGATGCTGAACCCGAGCGACGTATTCGTATGTAGACAACTCGAGTAAAGTTGCTCTCGTAGATGATGAATTCGGGGTGGCGCAGTGATCATATATATTCATCATGTATCCAAATCCTTCTTGACTTGAAGATGAAGAATATGGCATCTCTCTATATTGTGATGGTCCTTAACTCGAGCTCCCTGTTTCACTTTCTCTCGTGTAGAGATCGTATAAGTTTTTCAAAGTTTGAGATGTTTCCTCTTTTATTCTATTGGCATTTCTTCGGAAATTAAAAAATGAATCAAAGTGAGTATCCAAACATGACTACAAAAAACAACTAAAGTTTCAAGCCTTACTTTTAAAATTGAGGGTCTAAAACAGAGCAACATAATATATGATAAGAAATTTTTTGTAATATTTTTTAAAAAATTTCCATATCAAACATCATAGGACCATACATGGCATGTGGTCTAAATTCTCCAAAAACACTTTCAACTTTTATCATTGTGGGAAGCATGTGATGTGTAGTGGGGTAGTATTGTCCAGATAAAAGCTCAGTTGCTTGTGGAAAAGTTTTTAAAAAAGAAAAAATAACTATGCTTCGTCAAAAACACTTTCCTCAATTGTTGGTCCATGATTTCCAAATGTAAATTCAATAAGTTGTTGTTTATAAGGAAAGCAAGTTTGTAACCTATCTAAAGTTGAGCTCCATCTTGTAGTAATAGTTGTATCAAAACGTCTATAAGATACTTTATGTTCTCTACAAAGTGATTTAAAATATTGTAGTCTAGGATAGGAAGATCTAACAAACATTTATAACGTCTCTAATTGTATTTGTAACATGTTCAACATGTGAATAACCGTCTTGTACGCACAAATTCAAAATATGATATGCATGTCTAATATGAAATAACTTTCAATCTAAAATTGGTCTAAAATTATTCAACATTGAAATTGAAGAATCATTGTTTGAAGCGTCATCAAAAGAAATGGTAAAAATTTTACTATCAATTCTATAACCACGACATGTTTGAATAATATTTCGTGCTATATTTGTACCGGTATGTGGGAATTCAAAGTTTTTAAAACCAATGATGTTTTTGTTTAAATGCCAATTTTCATCTACCCAATAACATGCAATTAGGGCTGTAAAAGGGGCGGGTCTTACCCGTACCCGCACGGGTCTGTACCCGTTTTTAGCGGGTAAGGTTTAAATTTTATACCCGTGGACCCGGACCCGTACCCGTACCCGTATTTATACTGCTATATGGGTCCGGGTAAGATATGGTGATGCCCAGAACCGTATACCCGTATACCCGTATTAATAAAATAATAATATATTTTATATATTATATTATATTAATATATAATTTATAATTTTTTTAACATATTATTTTACTCTTATCTTTAACCCTAACCTACTATCTCTACCTACCAACCAACTACACTCACATCACACTCACACTGCCTGTCACACACTACATAGACACACTACACTACTCAGACTACTACTCACCTCACCTCACTCCTCGCCTCTCCTCTCATTTCAGCTCTCTCTCTCTCTCTCTCTCTCTCTCTCTCCTTTTATTTTTATTCGATTAATGTACTATGACGATTTTGTGTATATTTGAACTTTTAATTATGTGAATTAGAGATGTTAAATGATTTTATTTGTTGAAAGAAATGTTAAGGAGATTATGTTAATCATGTTAAAATTTTTATTTTTTGAATTATACATTGTTTTACATATTTTTGTTTAACAGGGAAATAAAATAGAAAAATGTCATACGGGCACGGGCATACCCGTACCCTACCCTAGCCCTGGAGGGTCGGGTCTGGGTCCAGAATTTTATACCCTGGAAGGTATGGGTCCGGGTCTGGGTCCAAATTTCACTATAAGGGTACGGGTTCGAGTGCAGGGGATACCCACGAGGGTCCGGGACCCGTTTCATGATCCCTACATGCAATGCACAGAAAATCTTCAAAAACGACTGTCAAAGAATCACAAGTAAGGAAAAATTTCCAAGGGATAGATTCAAATATTGTAGCAAAGGAGTTTTTTTTTTTTTTCGAAAAATCTTAAGCGTTTCCCTCCTAAGTGAAGTTCTAGGAAATCCCTTATAACCCGGTTGAAATGCTGTTTGTATAAATCTCACAAACAAATGATTAGAAGGTAATGATAAAGGAAGTCTACCAATTGACACTCACCTAACTATTTCTCGTCTTAATAACTCACTATCATACTTAAAAGGTGTAATTGGATTTCTGAAAGCAATAGTGGAACCCAAAACTTGTGTTTGTGTAGTTAAATCTACATAATGAGAAGGATGAACATGATGTATGTGTTTTTTGAGTATACCGGTGCCATTATTCTTATGTGTGAATTCCGTTTTACAAATTTTTCAACTTGCTTCATTATTAGGGTACTTATCAAAAACATTCCAAACAAAAGATCTTTTTCTACCAGTACAACTACTAGGTGTGGTATCCTCATCTTCTTCATTATGTATATGTTGTTCATTTTCATTCAAGTCTACGGTATGGGAAGAAACATGTCTTGAAGATGAATCCATAATAATAATTAATAATAAAGTGAAAAAATTTAATAACTAAATAAATCAAGTAAACAAATAACTATTTAAAACTAAATAAATAATTCTAATAAATAAACTAACAAATAAGTATTAAAAAATTAAATAAATATATTATAGCAAATAAAATAAACAAATAATTATTTAAAACTAATAAAGTTCTAAAATATAAAAAATAAACAAATTAACTTAAATTAAAGTAAAGAAGAAAACTATCAATGGTGAAGCCTACCGGAAGTCCGAAGAAGACTTCAAAAAGCTTTGATTTTTGTTGGTTTCTTCGATTCCTTCCTTCCTCCGAATTTTAAACAATTATCTAAAAAAAAATTGCAAGTGATTTTAATTCTTGAGAGCAAGTAAAGACGAGTTTAAGAGAGATATGAGAGAATTTAGGAGAAGGTAGAAGATAGAATAAGTAATTTTTGGTGTGAGGAATAAATTAACTTAGAGGGGTATTTATAGTAGAAAAAAGTTAAAAAAAAACTGGTCAATTTAAAAACAAAATTTGAACTGGTGGATCTTTACAATTAGATGGTCTGGACCGTTAGATCTCAACGGTCAAACGGCCAGAATATTTGGACCGTTGAGCTGTAAAGGTTGCGAAATAGGGGATAAAAACCCTCGGTAGTTGGATTTATTTATTTACTTATTTATTTATTTATTTATTGTAGTTGGCCCGCAATCCATTTCCTGGGATAGGTGTTGGACTCTGTAGGCAAAAACAAAATAAAATAAAACTACGGAAATCCACCAACAGGATCTGCACATACTAAAGAAACCGATTGGATAGAAATTGCCTCAATGTTTTGATTGTTCGTTGTAGAGGCGCTGCTTTGTACACTTCGCCCTCTACTGGTATCCATGCGACGAACTCCTTTGCAAGCGATCGGGATGCTAGGCCCTTCTGTGATATGAAAAGTGTTCAGAACTGATCCTGACTATTTGGTAATCGGTCGTATTTCGGAGAGAGGAGGCTAGATACTATATCACCGTTCTAGGGTTTAGGGTTTTCTTTTTCTTTAATTAGATAAAGGACGGCCACCAAGAAAAGGTTAACATAACCTTTTATAGCTGTTAATATCAAAACCCTAACTGTCCTAATGACAGTTTAATCTCGTCTGTCTATTCCTATAATCATCCAACGGTTGGATGAGTAATGTTAAGTAATTAATTTCATTTATTTGATTAAATAAAATTAATTACTTATTAACTTACCAGAAAATACAATATGGAATCTGATTCCCCTTTTGTGTACGTTCAACGAATCTGGACACAATCTAGATTCATTGAACATGGACATTATGTTCACAAGATCTTCTATGCGTGTGACCTTGTAGGTTCACTTAACGTTGGCAGTGAATGAAAAATGTCCTATACATTTATTCACAAAACATAAGTGGCCTCTAGCAAGACATTATGCTTACCCAAGTTAAGTAAATGTAATAATAACCTAACATCAAATTTAATATTTAGCCCTTTTATCACACGATATCCTAATTAAGTATAAGGCATGGACCATGTCATCCTTATAAAACTTAATTAACCATTTACTTGATCACCAGGGAGACTGTTCCAACAAATAATATTAATAACACCTTATTAATACTTATTTGAGTATGGCCATGCATATTTTCCAGTCTTCCTTATCAAGGGGCCCATGGATATCTCTCTCTAAAAAGAGAGGGACAAATCCCTTTCACTATCTCCAATATTCAAGCCATGACAAGAAAATAAGCCAACCAATAGTCATAATAATCACCTAATTAAAAGTGATGTTTGACTATGTCAAAACATATTTTCTTCCCATGCAAGAAACATTAGAAACATTAGGTCAAAGGACACCAAATATAAAACTGGGAAGAAATACTTATAACTTAAACCCATGCAATATTTCTTCTTCACTTTGGGTCATGTCAAATACAATATTCTCAATATGTATTTATGAATTGATTTTATATCTCATATTCATGATCAGTAAAACTTGACTATCAATCAACTTCACACTAGTTTACAAGATGTAATAAACTAGGGACAAATAAGAATAGTATTTTATTAGCTATAAAGGTTTTACTATCAAGTCATATACTTGATGACCAATAGCATAAAATACAATTCAAAAATACATGCTTCATAAATCATAAATGTGAGTCAATTGGTCTTAGGGCATATACTAACAATAAGTGGGTTGGGTCAGTCCGGGCTAGTTTGCGGGTTGGTCCGGATTTTTTTACCGAACTGGGCCAATTTCGGGGTAAATATGGGCCAGTCTGAGCTTGGGCCCCGGATCACAAAATCACAACCTAGGTCGGACCTATCCTACTGGACGGTATGCATGCGGGATGGGCCGGGCCTGGGTTGCATCCTGGTTTAAATGGGCCTGGCCGGATTTCCGAGCCAGCCCGGCCCAGTGGCCATCCCTAGATAACCTTCATTGGATCCTAATTGGAATGAGAACTTCTATTCATTGTAATGAATTGGTAATAACGCTTCCGTAGACATTATTAAACCTTCAAATTAACAATTAAAAAAACCAACAAAAAGGACCTCACAAACTCCCTAAGTATATGCACTCTTGTTATGAACACTCTTCTCACTCGTGTATACCCTCTATATGACTTTTATATCAATAGACTCACTCTCTTACCTTTTTCCGAACTCTCACCTCACAAAAGTTCTTTGAGCCTTCAAACTTCCTCCATCATAACCACCAAAGGTAATCAACCAAAGATAGACTTCAATTAAACACTTAATTGAGGTATTACAAGAAGTGCAACGAGAAATTTCAACAAACACTTACTGTGCAAGAGTTTTAAAAAATAATCCAAAAGCAATTAGAGCCAACAATATCAGTTGATCACTGAAAATAATGGAAAAACAGGAGAAGGAGCAATTAGAATCCAAAAACAATGAATCAAAATGAAATGAAACTAAACAAAGAAGAAAGAGTACTAAACAATATTTTCACAGAAAACTGAGGTCACTGACACTCTGTCATAAAACGCCAATTACTCCATAAGTATAGATCCAAATTGAGTCAAACAAACTTATATAGATTCATTACTCGAAGAGGATGAGTATAAGCATGACGTTTGATTGGATTAGATCCGTATAGCACAAGATCTGATCAATTTAATTCGCACTTTTTTGCTACTAAGATCTCAAAACACCTTTTGGTTTTTAATCGGATTGAACACAAAAATGAACTCCAAATCAAGTCAAATCAGTTTAAATAGAAGCACAAGTCGATGAGGATGAAATTATATACAAATATTGTCCAATTTGAACCAGTATAACATATGATATGATCAAATTAATCCAAATTGTTCAAACATATCCAGTTTCTGGACCATGTATATTTTTCCATTGATCATCATACACTTTTTTTAACAAATTTTTTCAACCAATAAACATAAAAATTGAACTTATTTTCAAGGTAGGTCTGATACTAAATGATATAATTTAGGATCTTCAATGAAACCAAATCTTCATATCTAGTATCCAAGGACCTTCCCTTCAATAGGACTTAATCTTCTTCAACAACATCCATGTATATTTCATCCCAACCTAAGAGTTAAAATGAATATGAAGAGGATATTTCCTTCAATTTCTAATGAAAGAAAGGGATTGGATTCTCCATACCTAATTAGATCAATTGAAGAAGGCCGAATTTGTAGAACAATTCAAAAGGATGTGATTATCATAAAATTAGGAATTGTGATCAAATTGTGAATCCTTGGATCATCCCAATCCAAGGGTTCAAGTAAAATCAATTAAAGGAATGACAAAATCCTAGATGAATTTTAGGAAAAGCCTCAAAACCTAAGAATCCTAAGAATAAACTCACAAATTTCATATATCATCCAACTTAGTTACAAAAGGTGGCATAATAGGATATTTATAGAAAAACCCTAACTACTTTCCTAAACCTAATGAGTACCTAAAATACCTAAATATCCTTTTAGTTAATAACAAGCTTGGAAATAAAGAAACCAATAATTGACCTAAAACTAACTAATTTTGACTAAAAATAAGTTGTAGTCTTGACCTGGCCCAGCCGGACGAGAATGTGACCGTGTTCAGTCACTCAACCTTCAAATCTTGCCATTTAACTGGAGGCCTACTTGGAACAGTAAGGTGGGAGCTCGCCGAAAGGCTCTATTTTCAGCCTCATTTGTGCGATTTCTACAGCTCCTATGTTATGTTAGCCGCTTTGTTTGACCTTTAAAACATTTAAGCTGGTTCTAGGCGTCTTCTGCAAAATTGTATAAAATTCTCTAGGCTTTCCAATGAATCTTGAATATCTACAATTGGACTTATATAACTCAAGTTACAGCCATTCTACCAAAATACGTAATCTTTGCAACCGAAGGTAGAATGTCTGGTTTAAGACTGGTCATAGGATATTTAGATGAACTCGTCTAGGAATGGGACATACCATTTTGGAAACCTCAAGAGCTCTTCTACAATCTTCATGAAGGGCATATTTGTTCATTTGAAGTCTTTAAAAGCTCCTAAATGGAGTTCTTCCAGAACTGGTCCATAAATTCTAGTTTGCCTCCATTTCGACCATTTTTGTATCTCTAATTCTTGGACATGAACTTTCAAGAATTCATGAACATCCATGGTCATATCAAAATCTCAACAAATTTTCATTCCATAAGCTCATTTTCTATACCTTCTTTCCACTAATCGAGGTTCCCAAACTCAACTCAAATCAAGTAGGAGTTTAAAGCTTGTAATGTAAGGTTAGGGTATTTGTTATCAAACGAAGTAAAGAATTCAAAATTAAAGAAAAGTGAGCTTGGAAAGAGGATGGACACTTTCAAATTTGACAAACTTTCTAACATTGTTCTGGGTCCATTTTTTTTTCAATTAAACACTTCTAACAACAACTTCCCTCCTATCGTCAAGATTTCATTATTTAAGGCCATTTTTTACTTAAAAAATTGACTGGCCTTTTTGAATTTTTTTCCTTTGCACATTATGACTTTTAAAAATAACGTACAACTTTCCTCTTTTCTTTCTTTCAGTTCAACAAGCCGTTATAATTTTTTTCTTTGCACAACAACTCATAATTTTTTTTCTCTTTCTTCTTTCCCTTTTTCAAAATAACTTATTTTCCTTCCATATCACCAAAACATCAACCCAACAATGAAGCACAAGTTAGAAATTTTCATTAAGCTCTCTATAAGATTAAGGGTCAGTAGTTTAAAGAAAGAAAATAACATTTAAGGCTGAAAAAGATACGAATGTAAAAATCATGAGATTGGTAAGCTTGAAAAGCACAAACGTTTCAAAGAAGGGCAATGACCATTGTTTCTATGCCAAACAAGGGAAACATCTCTATTTTACCTCAAGAAGTACTCAAGTAAGTTCTAAAATATAAGGAAGAGGCTCTTCAACTCTATGCCACTCAAAAATAATGTAAAGGATTTATCAAACACTAATATAGCCCATGTGCTCAAGTGAAAGTCGTGCAAAAGTTATAACAGATATAGAACATAAGTTCATCACCAAAGTAAAAAACAAGACGTTAAGCACTTTTTCTCAACTTATTCAAGAAATTTTTGAAAAGCACTCCACAAGAACCATTCTTCAAGTGAGATTGTATATTTTTCTCTTTTTTTGATTTTTTATCAAAATATTGTGAAAAAAAAAACAAAAATAATAAAACAATAGTTTTATTGAAAAATGAAAATAAAATGATTAGAAAAGTAAAAAGCTATCAAAAACAATAGCATCTCCTCGACACTTAAATTAAACATTATCCTCAATGTTTATGGAAGAATAAAGATAAACAAAGACACTATTACTCCCCTTTTGGAAAATTGTAGAGCCAGATTTATTCGCACCTTTGCTTCTTAAGGGGATTTCGCTGTTGTTAAAAACAAGACTAAACATACAACATTGAAAGTAAAAGGCAAAAACTAAAGAGATAAAAATACATAAAAATGCTCTTTTAAGTTGAGATTGTGACATGTGGAATGGGTTGCAAGCCAAGAAATGATGAGAAGCCTTCTTTATGTAGTAGCGTCATCCACTATTTATTTAAAGATGCAGTACTTTCTTCGTTCAAGAATGGTGATTAAAATCTAAGGATGATGTGAATCCCCAATTTGATTGCAAATTGAATCAATCACCATTCCAAGATCACATTCTCTGAAGAACTTCTATTGAAGAGTTTGTAATTCAAACACTCCACTAAAGAACTTATAAAGAATTAAGCAACATAAACCCAACAGTGAGAGGAAGAACTCTTTCCCAACCGGGAAACAAGAACATTAGGGAAACTATGGCCTTAAAACTCAAGATAGACAAATTAGAAGACCTAGATTAATCAATTCTAGAAACAAGAACTCTTAGATCAAAACAAAGAAGGAATAGGAAATGATCAATTGACCTTGTAGATTAATCAATCTAAGTAATCAATTGCTCACATACTAAGGAAGCAAACCCTTAGAAGCTAACTGAGATTGGGTTGAAAAACCCTAGGAACCATTAGAGAAACACTCAATTTCATCAATATTCATTACAGTGTATGCTATGAATGGATATTTATAGTGTTAGGGATAAACCTTATATTGATTATTGACTTAAGACTCTAAAAGACCAATTTAGACCCTTAATTAACAACTAAAAATAGAGTTTAAACATTAAATATCTGCACAAACAACGCATTTTACTAAAAATCCATTGCCCTACCATCGACGATAGGTACCCTACTGCACATGGTAGGTGCTGAGCCCATCAAACCAATTTATCTAGGAACCTACCGCAGACGATAGAGACAAGGCCTACTGCCTGCGGTAAGTCCTATTATTCACTCTTCTTGGAACTTTTCACCTCCAACTTGCTCTATTGAATACTCCTTGCTTATGGTACGAATCACGATCAACTTGAGAGGTTTTCCTTCATCTTCAAACCCCTTATTTTTGCTCTTTAATCCATCTTCATGGTTTCTTCAATGAATGTCACCATTTCTTTAGCCAAGCCATCATTATATTCCTTGATCTTCCCTGCCCTTGCTCTAGTGATTTATTTTTCAATCAACTCCCTAGTTTCTTGGTCATCCCAGTTTATATCATCCGTCCCTCCTATGAAAAGATTCGTCCTTGAATCTCCACCTATATCGAACAAAGATAAGTTAGAAACAATTAAGGTAGCACTAACATGATATTCACCTGGAAGATCAATTTTATAAGCATTGTCACTAATGAGCTCAAGAACTTGAAAAAGGCCATCGCTACAGGAATTTAGCTTAGACTTTTGCTGAGAAGGAAATCGTTCTTTTGTAAGGTGAACCCAAACCCAATCTCCGGGTTCAAAGACTACTCGTTTCCTTCCAACATTTCTTTTAGCCACGTGCTTCTTGATGTGGGCTTCAATAGCTTCACGGACTTTAGAATGGACAGACTTAAAACACTCCACTTTCTTCTTTCTATCCAAGCTCAAAGGATGATAGATAGGTAATGGCACTAAATCAAATAGAGTTAGAGGATTGAAACCATAAACAACTTTAAAAGGAGAGTAAGAAGTAGTAGAATGATGCACCCTATTGTAAGCAAACTCGATGTTAGGTAAACAATTTTTCTATGCTGCAAGTTCTTCTAAAGGATAGCCCTAAGAAGTTGTTCAATGTTTCTATTAACCACCTCCATTTGGCCATCGGTTTGTGGATGGTAAGCTGTAGAATATAACAAGTTAGTTCCAAGTTTCCTCCACAAAACATGCTAAAAATGACTAAGGAATTTAGTGTCACGATCCAAAACAATAGTTCTAGGAATGCCATGGAATTGCACACCCAAGTAAAGAAAAGTATCTACAACATGACTAGCATCATTAGTTTCCCTACAAGGTATAAAGTGAGTCATTTTCGAAAACCCATCTACTACAACAAAGAAAGAATCCATGCCCTTAAGTTTGTCCTAGGTAGTCAAAGAATAAAATCCATAGATATATCTACTCAAGGTACTTTAGGCACATCTAGGTAAGTATAAATACCATATGGTTAGGATGTAGACTTAGCTCTTGTACACTCTAAGCAATTACCAATGGAATTTTCAACATCTTTTCTCATCTGAGGCCAAAAGAAGAGCTCATGCAATATGTCATAAGCTTTAGCAATGCCAAATGTCCCATTAAATCACCACAATGAGTTTCTTTTACCAGCAACAACCTAGTAGAACAAGAAGGAATGCACAATGTACTCTCATGATAAAGAAAACCATCATGTATCCGATACTTATCATTAGGCACATACAATCATCAAATATATCTTTATAATCTTCATCACTAGCCTACAATTCCTTAAGCACTTCAAAGCTAAGTAATTGAGCTTGCAAAGTAGAGATAAGAGTGTACCTTCTAGACAGAGCATCAGCTACAATCTTTTCTTTACCTTTCTTATACCATATGATATATGGAAATGTCTCAATAAACTCTATCCATCTCACATGCCTCTTGTAGTTTTGTTTTCCTTTGAGAAACTTCAAGGACCCATGGTCGGTATGCACGCCACAAATAGTGTTGCCAACATTTCAATGTCCTCACTAGGGAATAGAGCTCCCTGTCCTCCTCCAATTCTAACCACGAGGCGTCGCATTCTATCTCAAATGTCTTTTCAAAATCAGGTAGTACAAGTAGAGGTGCACTACTCAACCTTTCCTTTAACAACTTGAATGCTTTCTTTAGTTTCTCCTCCCATTTGAAGCCATTCATCTTCTTGATTACATTCATCAAGGGACTAGCAAATGGTGCTAAAATCCTTGATGAACCTCCTATAAAACCTTGCTAAACTATAGAAACTCCTAACTTCGGATGCATTCTTAGGAGTAGGCCAATCTTTAATAGCTTTCACATTCTCTTCATCTACTTGAAGACCTTGAGAACTCACCACATAACCTAGGAAAGTAACTTTTTCCAAATAAAACTCATATTTTCCAAGGTTAGCATAAAATTTCTCACTTCCAAAAAAATAAAAACTTGTTTAAGGTGATGTAAATGAACTTCATAAGTTTTGCTATAAATCAAGATGTCATCAAAATAGACTACAACAAATTTGCCAGTGAAATTCCTCTAAGAATGATGCATGAGTCTTATAAATATACTAGGTACATTAGTTAAACCAAAAGGAATGACTAACCATTCACAAAGACCAAAATTTTTTCAAAGTTGTTTTCCACTGATCATCCCCTTCTCTCATGCGAATTTGATGCTAACCCGATTCTAAATCTATCTTTGAAAAATAAATATTTGAGAACTATGCAACTCATCATGCAAACCATCTAATCTAGGAATGGAATGCCTATAGTTGATGGTAATATTGTTAATGCCCTTATAATCTACACTCATGCATCATGTACCATCTTTTTAGCTACTAATAAAACAGGAATGACACAAGCGTTTAAGCTTTCTCTTATATAACCTTTGGAGACCAACTCCTCAACTCGTCTTCTCAACTCCTTGGTCTCTTCGGGAGGACTTCTATAAGCCTGTCTATTTTGTAACACTGTTTCGTGCACCAAATCAATTTGATATTCAATGCCTCTCAAAGGAGGGAGTCCACAAGTCACCTCTTCGGGAAAGACATCCCTGAATTTTTCAATAATCCTTACTATAGCACTAGACATAGAAGATAAATGATAATTTATAGAAACAAATGTACCTTTGCAATAAGAAGTAATACCAACTCTTCTTTTTCAATCTATTTTATGATCTCACTCTCTTTTGCATAGAAACATCTCTTTTCTTTCTTGAAACTATCACTCTTTTGATCACTCATTTTCTTGTCTTTCATCAATTTTCTCTCTCTTGAATTTTTCCACACTCATTTCTTTTTTCCTCAATTCTTTTTTCCTCTTCAATACTCTTTCTCTTTTTCTCACTCTCAAGTCTTCTTTTTTCTCTCATTTTCTTTTGTTCTTCAAAGACTTGACTAGGAGTCAAAGGATGCAACATGAACTTCTTGCCATCCTATTCAAAAGCATAGGTGTTTTTCAAACCATCATGAATAGATTTTCTATCATATTGCCGAGGACATCCCAACAACAAATGTCCTACTTGCTCAAGAGCCACATCACAAAGAATTTCATCATAATATGACCCCTTAGAAATAGAAACTAGCACTTGTTTGTGAACATTAGCTTCCTCACTATCATTTAACCAATGAAGCTTATAAGGTTTAGGATGCTTGAATAGAGGTAAGTTCAACATTTCAACAAGATAGGTACTAGCTACATTAGTACAATTTCCAATATCCAAAATAAGGTTAGCAACTTTACTTCCCACTAAGTGTTTACTGGGAAAGGTGTTCTCCCTTTGAATGCTAGGTTCCTCCTCAAGGACTTGATTAGACAAAGCTGTAATAGTCACCAAACTCATGCCTTCTTCATTGGCATCAGAAGAAGCAATTCCTTCAACTTCATTACTACTTTCTTCTTTCTTTCCAACAATTTCCTCTTGGCAATCCTATTCATTCTTTTCAATTCCATTCAAATCTTCACAAAAGATCAAAATCCATTTGGTAGGACTATTTATGGCTATATGTCCCACACCATTGCACTTGAAGTACCTAGTTGGATTGGTAATCAATCTACCTTTCTCCTCCACCTTAGGCTTAGAATTTTCTTTAAAACCCACCTTAGGTGTTTCATCATTCTTTGGCCACCCTTTGAAATTAGATGATTGAGATTTAGACACCTCATTTCTGAAGAAGGAAGAGTAGTTAAACCACTCCTCTTCTTGTGATTTTCAATCTTGGTTGCTAAATATCACATGTCTTCGTAAGTGGTGTAAGGGTACTATTAGTTGATTAGCAATGTCCCTATTGATACCACTTAAAAATCCAGCAATAGAAGCACACTTGTCCCCCTCCAAGCTAAGCCCCAAAATGTATGACTCCATCTCTTGCCTATATTCCTCAACACTTTTGCTACCTTACCTAAGAGTCATCAAATTGTAGTGAATTCTCTACAATAATGCTTTGGTACAAATCTTTCTCTCATAAGAGTCTTTAATTCGGCCCAAGTCTCAACCGGTTGCCTTCTATTTCTAACCCTTTAAGTGACAATCCTTTCCCACCAATGAAGTGCATAACCCAAAATTTTGGCAATGACTAACTTAGCCTTGACATTGTCACTATAATATCTCACCATGAGAAGGTTGTCCACTTGACGTTTCCAATCAAGGAACACATTTGGATCACTTTCCCCTTGAAGCTAGGCACCTTCCACTTGGTCTTGCTAAGACTTTATCCCCTTGTTGTTCTCCATAATAACCACCCAAATATTCTTGGCGAACATTAAGATTCCCTCCATAGTCAACAAACTAGTTATCTTCATGCCATGATTCATTTCTTGGAACCTCTTCTAGTGGTCTATTGTATTCTCTTCCTCCTAAACCTTCTGTTCTTCCACCTCTAAGAGTGGTGTGTCTACCACAATAATGGAATTGATGAATGATTTGAACTGTGTTCCAAATGATCCATGATGATTGTAGTTTCCATAACCCCTTTCAGTATGAGACTTGACATGCCTGTCAATGTGACTTTGGACTTTTTGCTCTATAGAAAGATATTAGTTATCTCCCTTCGCATATCTCCCATTTCTCTTCTCATATATTGAAGCTCTTGCATAATAATCTCCATTAGATCCAAGTTGGAATGAGGACTTTCACTAGTTCCTTCATTGGGAGGAATTGGTAATTGAGCATCCGTACACATAATAAAACCTACAAATTAGGCAAAACAAACAAGAAATAGGACCTCACAATCACACTCCAAGTGTTTGCCCTCTTTTGATGATCACTTGGTTCTTTCGTGTTTAACTCTCTTATTGGCTTTTATCCTTTTTCCAATCACTCTTCTCTCAAGGTTCTATTGATTCTTCAAACCTCTTAACTAACTCCGCCAAGAGAATTCAACCCAAGCAAGTAACATAATCAATGTGCTTAGTTGGATATAAAGAGTTCAAAGAAGCAGTTTATCAAACACTTAAGGTGTACAGAGTTTCAAACAGTTAATCAATATAAAAGAGCCAATAAATATAATTGATCATCAAACATAGAGTAGGAACATACAAGAACACAATTTGAAGTCGTCAAAACAATGCAAAACAACTTAAGTTAAACAAAGAAATAAAGAGTACTAAGAAAACTTTCCAGAAAACATGGGATGATGACACCCTACTACCAAAATAGTTATAACTCTGCAAATACTAATCCAAATTGAGTGAAATGAGTTTATAAAGATTCTTCACTCGATGAGAATGATCTATGCAGAAATTTCAATAGATAGAATCAATATAACATAAGGTACACTCAGATTAATTCCCACTTTTTCTGCAATCGAGATATCAAAAAACTTTTAAGTTTTTAATCATTTTGGTCAAGCAAATAGACCCTAAATTGAGTAAAACTTATTTCAAATGATCCCTAACTCATAGGAGTTTAGATCCATCACAAATCATTCATTTTCATTTTATTTCTCGGATATGATTTTTCTGTACTAGTTTTGCTTCATCTTCATGGAATTTTATCTAGATCATCAAGTACTTTCTCTTTTTTTTTTTCAACGAATGTAAAACAAAAATAAACATAAAGACCTTCAATTGGAGGTTTCTCTAATACAAATTTGATGTGAATCCCCAATATGATTGCAAATTGAATCAATCACCATCCCAAGATCACCTCCTTCTAAGAACTTCTATTGAAAATTTTGTAATTCAAACACTCCACTAAAGAACTTATAAAGAACTAAGCAACATAAACTCAATAGTGAGTGGAAGAACTCTTTCCCAACAGCAACAAGAACCTTAGGGAAATCATGGCCTAAAACCCAAGACACACAAATTAGAAGACTTAGATTAATCAATTCTAGAAACAAGAACTCATAGATTCAATCAAAGAGGAAATAGGAAATGATCAATTAACTTCCATAGATTTATCAATCTAAGTAATTAATTGCTCACATACTAAAGAAGCAAGCCCGTAGAAGCTAACTAAGATTGGGTTGAAGAATCCTATAAACCATTAGAGAAAACTCTCAATTTCATGAATATTCAACTTGATTACATTGACTATTGACTTAAGACACTAAAAGACCAATTAGACCCTTAATTAACAACTGAAAATCGAATGTAAACATTAAATATCCGCTCAAACAATGCATTTTACTAAAAATCCAGTACCCTATCATCGTCGGTAGGGTACCCCATTGCACGAAGTAGGTCCTTAGCCTACCAACACATATTTATCCAGATATCGTGGGCAGTAGGTACAGGGCTTATCGTCTGTGCTAGGTTCTGTTCTTCAATCTTCTTGGATTTTTTCACCTCCAACTCGCTCCATTGAATACTCCTTCTTATGGTATGAATTATGAGCAACTTGGGAGGTTTTCCTTCATCTTCAAAGCTTTCATTCTTGCTCTTTAATCCATTCTTCATTGTTTCTTCATTGAATGCCACCATTCCTTTAGCCAAGCCATCATGATATCCTTGATCTTCCTTGCCCTTGTGCTAGTGATTGGTTCTTGAATCAACTCCTTAGCTTCTTGGTTATTTCGGTTCATATCAAAAGACTTTGTTTCTCTTCCTCAATTCTTGTTCGGCAGATGAGTGGGTTATTTCTCCAAGTGATGATTCTTTCTTTTGTTTTCTTTCTCATCTCTTTTTACATTACCTTCATGCATAGAATGTTCAACAGGACTATTAAGATATTTTTTCGTAGCCTACTGCGTTAAAAAATGAGTTTTAATCAAATCACAAGTATCACTTTCCACAGGATATGTCATGGCCTTATAAACATTAAAATAACTTCCTCATCTTGAGATTTAAGTATGATATTTCCTTGTTTAATATCTATTAAAGTTTGCCCAGTGCTAAGAGAGTTCTACCTAGAATTAAAGGCATATCTCTGTCTTCAGCTATATCCACCACAACAAAATCAGCAGGAAAAAAACTATCACTTTTACTAATTAATCTTCAATTACATCCCATGGATAAACTATAGACCTATCTACTAGTTGCAAAATCATGTTAGTGGGTTGCACATTTCCAATACCCAATTTATTAAAGATAGAGAGAGGCATTAAATTGATACTTGTACCTAAATCAGATAATGCCTTATCAAAATTTAACTTCCCAACTGTACAAGGAATAGAGAAACCCCCTGGGCCTATTAACTTCTGGGGAAGTTTTCTATGAAGAATTGCAGAACATTCCTCTGTTAGTGCAACTGTATCAAATTCATCTAACTTATGCTTGTGAGAGAGGATCTCTTTCATAAACTTGGCATAGCTTGTCATTTTCTCCAAAGCCTCTACAAAAGGGATGTTAATGTGCAATTTATTAAAAACCTCAAGAAACTTAGAAAAATGTTTATCTAAATTTTATTTTAAGTCTTTGAGGGAAGGGGATAGTAATGTGCAGGAAGGATGTAAGGTTTAGAGTCCCCTTTTTTCAGATTGTCCTCCTTTTTCGATTAAAGTTCATCATCCTCCTTGTCCTCATTTTCATCCTTGTTAGTTTTCTCGACTTCTTGGAGTTTTTTAACACTCCTCAAGGTCACAGCTTGCACTTGCTCCTTTGGATTCACTTCAGTGTTGCTTGGGAGCTTTACGATCGCATTCTCTTTTACTACACCTTCTAATTGGCCTAATTGGACCTCCAAGTTGCATATATTTGCTTGCTTTGTTTGAGACAAATTTGGACTATTTTGGTTGTTTTGGGCAACTTGGTCAGTTTTTGCCTCCAATTTTCAATTTTAGCATCCATCTTGGCAAATAACCTATCAGAGCCTCTTCGAATAGTGGTTTCCTTTTTCGTGAAGAAGGGATTGTGCGGAAGGTTAGTAGGCTATTGTTGGTAGGGTTCCCTCTATTATTGGAAACCTTGATCCCTCCATCTAAAATTTGGGTAATTTTTCCAACCTTGATTGTACGTATTGGAGAAGGGATCGCTCCTTTCATTCCCTTGTCTTCTTGCACCTTTGTAGTTCACTTCATGGAGTCGAGACGGAGTGGAGTCTGCTTTCATACAATAGTTAGTACTATGACCAAATAAACCACAAGATGCACATACCTATGAAGTGTTTGTGCCATCTCTACTCATCAACATGAAAACTTGACTTGTTAGCTCTATTTTGAGAGCAAATCTGATCGAGAATTGACCTCGTAGATGACGACCCTCTTTCCTCCAACTAATTTTGTTTATAATTTCTAGATTAATTATCAAAAATCGCTTGGAGCTCTTCAATGTTCTTTTCTTCGAGATACCCACTTGTAGCAGTATCTACTAACGTTTGACATATAAGGGTTAGTCCTTCATAAAAAAATTGAGTCATTGATAAAATAGAAAGCAATGATGTGGGCATTGAGTAAGTAAACGTCTTATCCTAAGCTTCATGCTCCCTCTCTCTGTGTGAATGAACAATTTTTTCTCCTATAGTCCATTTCTTTTGGGAGGGATAAAATTTAAACATGAAAGCCTCATAAACCTCATCTCAAGAGCCCAAAGAATTTTCTAGTAAACCTAGTAACCATTGTCTAGCATCCCCCTTTAAAAAATATGAGAAACATCTTAACCTCAATTCTTCCTCACTCCATTTAAAGAAGACGACTAAATTATGGTATAAATTCTTCCAGGAATCTTAAAAGCATCCTCAGTTCTTAGACCATTAAAAGTAGAGAGACTATGAAGATAAAAATTTTTAAGCTCATAATTTCTCGGTACATTAGATAACCTAATACATGACAGATTAGTAGCTATTGTTGGCGTTTAAAGATCTAGTAAACGAGGAGCTGGTGGGATAATATTTACTTGTTGTGGATTAACTATATTTTTATGTAGAGCATTGTTATCATTCGAGGTATATTGCCTGCTGTGTTGGGTTGGTATCTCCTTCTCTGAGCGTTATTCCTCTTGCAAGTTTTCTCAATCTTAGGATCAAAAGGCGCAAGTTTAGTCGAACGATATATTGACATGAACTACTAAATACAACCGAAAAATAAAAATAAATAAATAAATAAAAGGACCAACTTAAAATGAAACTCACAATCAAAATACGAATTAAATCAAATTCTTCAAAAACATCGCCAAAAACTTGATACCCAAAATCAAGCATACTAGCAAATATACTAGATCGTAATAGAATAAACAAGGTCATCCCATAGAGAATAAGATTAAACTACTTTAATTATGAACCCAAAATTAACTTAGTCGAAGAAAGCAAATAAAAAACGATGATTGAGTTTTTTTTATTAGTTAAACTAAAGGTCGCAAGTTTCGTAACAAAGATTACAATCAAAAGGTCCAAGGCAGATGAGTTCACTAGTTAACCGTTTATACTGCCCTAATGAGTAATTATTCTCGAGTGAATTTCATTAATCTACTGGCATCCATAGTTGTCCATTACCTCTTTGTCCAAGTTTACCATACCTATTCTCATAAACAAACCAAGCATAGTTCTATGTATTGATTTTAGTTCAGTGAATGCATTCGTATATGAAGTCATAAAAGATCGCACAAATCATACAAGTATATCTCTATCTTCCATGCAATTTATGGCCAAATTACTTATCCTATTTTAATTAAGTTCCTCTAGGTCAAGTTTACTTAATTAGTATTAATTCAATTTGAATGATGATCAAGCACTCAAAATCCATTAAGAATGGTAATAAGATATTAATCCCATAACACTCCCAAATGTCGAAATCAAAAGAAATAATATAACAAATTAACTAGGCACGCCATGGCCTTAGAAAAAATAAATTAGCACATAGTGAAAACAATTAACAACAGTGAAGTAAAGAAGAGAATAATAGAAAGAATAATTGTTTTAATTAAATCTTCAATACTATGAGTCCTAAATAATCTCCAAAACACAACGATAAAAGCTCAATTCTTTGTCTTGAAAATTACAAAACTCAAAAAAATTATTATGAATAAACCCTAAACTAAACTCAACTAAACTAAGATTTGCCTCCTTAGGCTGCTAGAATCCTCTATTTATAGAGGCTTATTGAAGAGGAGTTAGAAGTTTACTTAAAAGAAACTATCTAAAAAGAAATCCTAATCAAAATGGAAGTTTATTGAGGAAAAGGACTAAATTGAAAATAAGTAATACTAAAAGAAATAGTTAAAAAGGAGAGTAAAAAAATTGACTTTTTCGTGAAAAACGGTGACTGCAAAATTGAGATACAAAACAAAATTTTTCGAACTCAATCCGACGCTAGTTTGGTGAAAGTCATTGAACAAAAAAGACATAATTGGGGCTGGTTTCTTGAACCAGAAACTCTCTAGAATCAATTTCTTCTAAAAACTTTCACAAACCGATCCCGGTTTGACCAAATCCAATGCTCGTTTAGTCTGTATTTGCGCCTAAACCAAATTCTCATCTTTTTCTTTGCTAAATTGTCCTCCAACTTCTTCTTTGTTCTAATTTCATCCCTACAAATCCAAATAAGTATTAAAGGAGTTATTTATTGATTTTAAACACAATTTTCACTAAAATTAACCTAAAAACTCCTTAATTAAGCTTATTTTGAAATGTAAAGTCATATACATTAGATGTAAAACAAAGTCTTCCATATCTAGTTGACATATATGGATATGGATTATGGTATCCCAAAAGTGAAGCATTTGATCTTGTTCCATCAAATGCAGATTATGCTGGAGGCAAGGCTGAAAGAAAATGTACGAGTGGGCATTGTCGACTTCTAGGATACTTATTAGTGTCATGGTGCAGCAAGAAACAAGATTGTGCATCCTTATCAACTGCCAAAGCCGAATATATAGCTGTTGGATGTTGTTGTGCTCGAATCTAATGGATGAAACATACCTTGATGGATTATGGTTAAAGTTACATGTGTGTGCCAATTTTTGTGACAACATAAGTGTTATCGATTCAACTACAAATCTAGTTCAACATTCAAGAACAAAACATATCAAAATAAAATATCATTTTATCCGAGATCCTGTTGCTAAAGGTGATTGTAAGGCTTTCTTTTGTTTGTTCTGAATATCGAATTGCAGATATTTTAACCAAACCTCTAATTGAGAAAAGGTTCAATAATCTTAGAAAATGTTTAGGTATCACAAATTTCCATGACTAATGTATGTATTAAGTGTGCAAGAAACAGGGGATTTTGGACGTCCTATGTCCAAGTTCAGAAGTCCCAAGTTCAGAGAATAAAATAGAAAGGTATGAATTTCAGTTTGATGATAAGCTTATAGTTGGGTGACCGAAGTTAGCATTCAGAGTGGCTTTTTCAAAAGAATACAGAAGGATCAGATGAGAACCTCAGATGATCCAAACACGTTTAGACTTCTGTAGTTGTCAGGAAAGTCTAAATTCAAAGAGTTTAAAATGAATGCATCAGAGGCAAACTAGAATTTCTAAACCAGTTTTAGAAAAGCTCAATTTTGAGGGATTTAAAGACTTTAAATTAAAATTTGACCTTCACGAAGATTGTAGAAGAATTCTTGAGGCTTATTGAAGGGTAAGTCTCCTTTCTATATAAGTTCATTTGGATATTTTATGACAAGTGTTTATACGGACATTCTACCTTTGATTTCCAAGATTACACATGTTGGTATGATGGCCATACCTTGAGCTATAGGAGTCCAATGGAGGTGACTAAAGTTGAATTGGAAGGCTAGGAGAAAATTCTAAAACTTTGATGATTAAATCAAGAGAAAATTTTGAAGTATGAACTCCACGAAATTTGTCGAATCTAGAAGACTGCCATTTCAAGTCAAAATAGGGGTTATTTTTAATTTTTACCATTTTGTCTGATTTTCTGTTGTTTAATTCCTAAGACTTTTAGTTAACTTTCTCAAAATATGGTCATTTAAACATATCCTAATTACTGGGGTTGGGATGTGTTGGAATCCGTAGGCAAAAACAAAAATGAAATAAAACTACGGAAATCCACCAACAGGATCTGCACATACTAGAAAAACCGATTGGATAGAAATTTCCTCAATGTTTTGATTGTTCGTTGTGGAGGCGCGGCTTTGCACGCTTCGCCCTCTACTGGTATCCACGCGACGAACTCCTCTACAAGCGATCGGGATGCTAGCCCCGTCTGTGTTATGAAAACTGTTCAGATCTGATCCTGACTATCTAGTAATCGTTTGTATTTCGGAGAGAGGAGGCTAGATACTATATCGCCGTTCTAGAGTTTAGGGTTTTGTTTTTCTTTAATCAGATAAAGGAAGGCAACCAAGAAAAGGTTAACATAACCTTTTATAGCTGCTAATATCAAAACCCTAACTGTCATCTAATGACAGTTTAATCTCGTCCGTCTATTCCTATAATCATCCAACGGTTGGATGAGTAATATTAAGTAATTAATTTCATTTATTCGATTAAATAAAATTAATTACTTATTAACTTACCAGAAAGTACAATATGGAATCTGATTCCCCTTTTGTATGCGTTCAACGAATCTGGACACAATCTAGATTCATTGAACGTGGACATTATGCTCAAAAGATCGTCTATGCGTGTGACCCTGTAGGTTCACTTAACGTTGGCAGTGAATGAAAAATGTCCTAGACATTTATTCACAAAACATAAGCGGCCTCTAGCAAGACATTATGCTTACCCAAGTTAAGTAAATGTAATAATAACCTAGCATCAGATTTGATATTTAGTCCTTTTGTCACACGATATCCTAATTAAGTATAAGGCATGGATCAAGTCATCCTTATAAAACTTAATTAACCATTTACTTGATCACCAGGCAGACTTTTCCAACAAATAATATTAATAACACTTTATTAATACTTATTTGAGCATGGCCATGCATATTTTCCAGTCTTCCTTATCAAGGGGCCCATGGATATCTCTCTCTAAAAAGAGAGGGACAAATCCCTTTCACTATCTCCAATATTCAAGCCATGACGAGAAAATAAGCCAACCAATAGTCATAATGATCACCTAATTAAAAGTGATGTTTGACTATGTCAAAACATATTTTCTCCCCATGCAAGAAACATTAGAAACATTAGGTCAAAGGATACCAAATATAAAACTGAGAAGAAATACTTATAACTTAAACCCATGCAATATTTCTTCTTCACTTTGGGTCATGTCAAATACAATATTCTCAATATGTATTTATGAATTGATTTTATATCTCATATTCATGTCCAGTAAAACTTGACCATCAATCAACTTTACAGTAGTATACAAGATGTAATAAACTAGGGACAAATAAGAATAGTATTTTATTAGCTATAAGGGTTTTACTATCAAGTCACATACTTGATGACCAAGAGCATAAAATACAATTCAAAAAATACATGCTTCATAAATCATAAATGTGAGTCAATTGGTCTTAGGGTATATACTATCAATCTTCCACTTGCCCTACCACCAATTTTACATGACTCTCAAACCCATTGACCTAGTATGACTCTCATGCTTAAGTTGTGGGAGTGGCTTTGTCAATGGATCTGCGACATTGTCATTGGTGTCTACTTTGCAAATTTTAACATCTCCAAGCTCAATAATTTCTCGAATGAGATGGAAACGCCTGAGAATATGTTTGGATCGTTGATGAGATCTAGGTTCCTTAGGTTGTGCAATGGCTCCTGTATTATGACAATATAGGTCCACTGGGTTCACAATGCTAGGAATTACACCTAGTTCTGTGATGAACTTTTTGATCCAAACTGCCTCCTTGGCTGCATCAGAAGCAGCCACATACTCAGCCTCTGTAGTAGAATCGGCCGCGGTATCTTGCTTTGAACTCTTCCAGCTCACAGCACATCCATTCAAACAAAACACAAACCCCAGATTGCGATCTAAAATCATCTACATCGATCCCGAAAGCTAGCATCCGTGTAACCATTTACAACAAGCTCTCCTTCCTGACCTCCGTAGATCAAAAACATCTCTTTAGTCCTTCTTAAGTACTTGAGAATGTTTTTTACTGCAGTCAAATGCGGTTCACCAGGATTTGACTGGAATCTGCTAGTCATGCTCAATGCATACGAGACATCTGGGTGAGTGCATAACATGGCGTACATGATAGATCCAATTGCGGAAGCGTAAGGAATCTTACTCATGCGTTCTGTATCCTCCCTTGTGGTAGGACTTTGAGACTTACTGAGTTTAACGCCATGTGACATTGGCAAGAATCCTCTCTTAGAATCTTGCATACTGAACCTTTTCAGTACCTTGTCAATATATCCACTCTGACTTAAGCAAATAAGGTTTTTAGATCTATCTCGATAGATCCTAATGCCTGGAATATAGGCTTCTTCGCCTAAATCTTTCATTGAAAAACACTTCCCTAACCAAGTTTTTACACTTTGCAAAGTGGGGATGTCATTCCTAATTAACAAGATGTCATCGACATAGAGTAATAAGAAGACTACCGCATTTTCTGTAACCCTTTTGTAGACACAAGGTTCATCATCATTCTTGATGAAATTGAATTCTTTAATTGCTTCATCAAAACGAAGATTCCAACTCTGAGATGCTTGCTTCAAGCTATAAATGGATCTTTGAAGTTTACACACTTCACTAGAATTCGAAGGATGAATAAAACCTTCAGGTTGTGTCATATACACATCCTCCAGTAGATTTCCATTAAGAAAAGCAGTTTTAACATCCATTTGCCAAATTTCATAATCATAATATGCTGCAATGGCAAGTAGAATTCTAATTGACTTAAGCATTACAACTGGAGAAAAGGTTTCATCATAGTCTATACCATGAGTTTGTCTATACCCTTTTGCTACCAATCGTGCTTTGTAAGTGTGCACATTGCCATCTATGTCAGTTTTCTTTTTGAAAACCTATTTACACCCTATGGTCTTGCAACCTTCAGGTGGATCAATCAAAGTCCAAACTTGATTATCATGCATGGATTGCATTTCTGATTTCATAGCCTCTAGTCATTTGCTAGATTCAGGACTATGAATAGCATCTTGGTAGGAATTAGGTTCACCTTGATCAATAAGATCAATATTACGATCCTCAGTCACAAGAAATCCATATCTCTGTGGTATCTGAGAAATCCTACCAGACCTTCTTGGTTCTTGTGTCAAAGGTTCAGGCTCAGTATGAATACGTGAGTCCTACTGAGTATCCATACTCGGTTCAGAAATGGTCTGCTGTCCTTGAGCTTCTTCAAGATGGATTCTACTCCCACTAACTCTTTTGGAAACGAATTCCCTTTCAAGGAAAATTCCGTTCCGAGCAACAAACACTTTGTTTTCAAATGGAAGATATAAGTAGTATCCTTTAGTTTCCTTAGGATATCCCACAAACAAACACTTATTAGATTTGGGTGCTAGTTTTTCAGATAATGATCGCTTCACATAAGCATCACATCCCCAAATTTTGAGAAATGCTAAACTAGGTTGTTTCCCGGTCCATATCTCATATGGTGTCTTCTGAACAACTTTAGATGGAACTCTATTTAATATGAATGCAGCAGTTTCTAGAGCATAACCCCAAAAAGAAATTGGAAGATCTGTTTGACTCATCATAGATCGAACCATATCTAATAGAGTTCGATTTCTGCGTTCAGACACACCATTCCATTGTGGTGTTCCTAGTGGAGTTAATTGTGATAATATCCCACAATTTTTTAGATGTTCGTCAAACTCTTGGCCTAAGTATTCACCACCTCGATCTGATCAAAGTAATTTGAAACTCCTTCCAAGTTGATTCTGTACTTCATTTTGAAATTCCTTAAACCTTTGAAATGAATCAAATATATGTTTCATTGGATAGACATAACCATATCTACTGAAATCATCTGTGAGTGTAATGAAATACTGAAAACCTCCTCTGGCTTGTGTGTTCATTGGCGCACATACATCAGTATGTATAAGTTCAAATAAATCGGTAGCCCTTTCACTTTGCCCAGTAAATGGACTTTTAGTCATTTTGCCCAATAAACAAGAATCACATTTTTCATAAGACTCAAAGTTGAATGAAGATAAAAGTCCATCTTGATGGAGTTTGGATATGCATTTCTCATTTATATGGCCTAAACGACAATGCCAGAAGTAAGTTTGATTTAAATTATTAGATTTAAATTTCTTTGTATTTATGTTATAGATGGCCTTACTATTGGAATCATGTAGGTTAAGAATGTAAAGTCCATTACATAAAGAGGCATCCCCATGGAAAATACCATTTTTATAAATAGAACTTTTACCATTCTTAGTATTAAACTCAAAACCATCAATATCCAAACAAGAAATTGAAATGATGTTCCTACTCATAGCAGGAACATAATAACAATCTTTAAGTTCAATTATAAGCCCAGTAGGCAAAAGTAAATCAAATGTCCCTACAGCTACAACAGCAACTTTTGCTCCATTGGCAACTCGTAGGTCCACCTCTCCCTTTGCCAAAGATCTACTCCTTTTGAGTCCCTGCACATTTACACAAATGTGAGCTCCACATCCGGTATCTAATACCCATGAAGTAGGAGTAGACATATTAATTTCTATAACGAAAATACTTGAAGCGGCAGTCTCACTAGCCTTTTGCTTCTTCTTTTCTTCCAAGTAGAGCTTGCAATTCCTTTTCCAATGACCAGGTTCATTGCAGTGGAAGCAAGTCCCTTCCTTTGGTGGTTTAACCTTGGGCTTGGGCTTGGGCTTCTGCTTGCCTTTACCCTTTTTGGCCATATCCTTTCCCTTTCCCTTTCCCTTTCCCTTTCCCTTGTTCTTCTTGAACTGCCCCTTCTGAACCATCAGAACATTAGGAGTAGACTTCCTAATGTTTTGTTTAGCCTGCTTGAGCATCCTGTGCAATTCATTTATGGACTTTTCCATATTATGCATATTGAAGTTCATGACAAACTGATCATAGTCAGAGGTCAAAGAGGCCAAGATCATATCAGTAGCCAAGTCATGACTTACAGGTGCTCCAAGTTTTTCAAGCTGATCAAAATACCCTTTCATCTTAAGGACATGAGCACTAACTGAAGTGCCAGGGGTCATTTTGCAGCTATTCAATGCCTTAGTGGTAAGATATCTCTCTTGACATGCTTGCTCTTGGAACATTTCCTTGAGCTGTTTTATCATCTCATAAGCCTTAACTTCCTCGAATTGCTTTTGCAACTCAGATTCCATTGTAGCCAACATAAGACATGTCACATCGTTAGAATCATCCTTGTGCTTATTATAAGCACCCTTTTCGACTCTAGGGGGCGTTGTTAGCGGGTTGATTAAGGATAGGGTTCTCAAGTAGATATAGCTTTTTTTCTTGTTTAAGGACAATCCTTAAATTTCGTGCCCAATCAAGAAAGTTAGTCCCACTAAGCTTATTCTTTTCAAGCACGGATCGCAATGATGTGTTTGAATTGTTTGAGGCCATTATGTACATAGAATTTGCAAAGTAAAATTAAATAAATGAAGAATTAAATTTTTCCTGAAATATTCAACACTTGATATAAATCATGGGGTATAAAAATTCATTTTATTCTAATCATAAGTAAGCTTTGGCTTAACACCCATAATTAGAGAAAAATGTATTAATGGGACTTACATCTATATGTACCGGCAAAATCCCATATGATGTCCTAGGCTCAAAACCGTTTTGATAGCCTAGTTAAGCCAAACCATTCCAAGCATATGGAAATCACCATTTTTCATCTTCTCCTACTTAGGTAACCATTTATATCTTGCTTTGGCAATGAGACAAAATGATGATCCAAGCATGGAGAAGTGCTTATGATCATGGAAGGCATTTTACGACTTAATTTTTACATGGTTTCAAAAAACCTTCTTCTTTTTATTTGTATATTATTTCACAAAACATATATCCAAAAATAAAAGGAAATAAACTGAACATCACATGCATAATATATACATCAAATAAAACGTGTCATAGCATGGCCCCAATCCTATATTGACTTCCACGAGCCTCATGGAAGTCAAAGGTCAATCTAGGTAAGTCTTCATCTCCATGAGCTTGCCTCCAATGTCTTGGCCTTCTAATCTTGTTACATAGGACAGAAAACATACATAGGAATAGGAAATAGAATTAACCTATTCTAGTAAAACTTGATAATATTACATCAACGAAAACAACGACACGCAGGCCGTATTTAAAAACATACAACCCATTAACAAAATAAGCCAATCAATCAAAAGAGGTAAAGGGCCATGCTATGCACCATGCATTTAAAGATAGGAAAAAACATGCCAAAAACAACTAGCCCGAAAGAAAACGATCATGCCGCCAGAAATTTTGTTTAATTGTTAAACATTAAATTATGTGATTCTGCATATTGGTTTAACAATTAAATTACACAAATTACAGACTGTACGCCAAAAAATTTGGCAGTAACAACATTCTGTTTAATTAAGCGCATTAATAAGTAAAATAGAATATGATATATGCGAATCCTATAATTCAATTTACTCTGATTATTACACTGATCAGAAACCTTACTATAAGGCCAATTGAAAACAACACATGTAATCAAAGCGGTAACAGATAAAATCAGTAAAACTAGTATGTACGAGGCTCTGATACCAATGTTGGAATCCTAGGCAAAAAAAAATAAATAAATAAAACTACGGAAATCCACCAACAGGATCTGCACATACTAGAAAAACCGATTGGATAGAAATTACCTCAATGTTTTGATTGTTCATTGTGGAGGCGCTGCTTTGTACGCTTCGCCCTCTACTGGTATCCACGCGACGAACTCCTCTGCAAGCGTTCGGGATGCTAGCCCCTTCTGTGTTCTAAAACTGTTCAGAACTGATCCTGACTATCTGGTAATCGGTCGTATTTCGGAGAGAGGAGGCTAGATACTATATCGCCATTCTAGGGTTTAGGGTTTTGTTTTTTTTAATCAGATAAAGGACGGCAACCAAGAAAAGGTTAACATAACCTTTTATAGCTGTCAATATCAAAACCCTAACTGTCATCTAATGACAGTATAATCTCGTCCGTCTATTCCTATAATCATCCAACGGTTGGATGAGTAATATTAAGTAATTAATTTCATTTATTCGATTAAATAAAATTAATTACTTATTAACTTACCAGAAAGTACAATATGGAATCTGATTCCCCTTTTGTATGCGTTCAACGAATCTGGACACAATCTAGATTCATTGAACGTGGACATTATGCTCAAAAGATCGTCTATGCGTGTGACCCTGTAGGTTCACTTAACGTTGGTAGTGAATGAAAAATGTCCTAGACATTTATTCACAAAACATAAGCGGCCTCTAGCAAGACATTATGCTTACCCAAGTTAAGTAAATGTAATAATAACCTAGCATCAGATTTGATATTTAGTCCTTTTGTCACACGATATCCTAATTAAGTATAAGGCATGGATCAAGTCATCCTTATAAAACTTAATTAACCATTTACTTGATCACCAGGCAGACTTTTCCAACAAATAATATTAATAACACTTTATTAATACTTATTTGAGCATGGCCATGCATATTTTCCAGTCTTCCTTATCAAGGGGCCCATGGATATCTCTCTCTAAAAAGAGAGGGACAAATCCCTTTCACTATCTCCAATATTCAAGCCATGACGAGAAAATAAGCCAACCAATAGTCATAATGATCACCTAATTAAAAGTGATGTTTGACTATGTCAAAACATATTTTCTCCCCATGCAAGAAACATTAGAAACATTAGGTCAAAGGACACCAAATATAAAACTGAGAAGAAATACTTATAGCTTAAACCCATGCAATATTTCTTCTTCACTTTGGGTCATGTCCAATATAATATTCTCAATATGTATTTATGAATTGATTTTATATCTCATACTCATGACCAGTAAAACTTGACTATCAATCAACTTCGCACTAGTTTACAAGATGTAATAAACTAGGGACAAATAAGAATAGTATTTTATTAGCTATAAGGGTTTTACAATCAAGTCACATACTTGATGACCAAGTGCATAAAATACAATTCAAAAAATACATGCTTCATAAATCATAAATGTGAGTCAATTGGTCTTAGGGCATATACTAACAGGATGGACCTTGGGTTTTCCTTTAAATGCCTCATTATGCCTCTTTTGTAACCAGATTATGAGATTACTAATTACGATGAATTGAATTAAGAGAGGATTCTCTTTAGTGTTCTAGAGTTCTTCAACTTCTTTAGCTAAATTTTCTAAGGGTTCTCTTAGTGAGTGCTCAATTGGTGTTCCTAGATTGAAAGTCTCTGGAATCAAATTGATCATCTAGCATTCTTACATCCTTTGATATTCACATTCTTGTGAATTGTCATTTGATTAGGTATTCTCTATACATGTTAATTAGATATTGGGTTTAATATACTTAATGTTGAATTGGTAATTACCCAGTATCTGAGAGTCATTGACTGATTCGGGAGGGATCGAATACTATAAGGCCCCGAAACAGCAGCACTAAGCTAGCCTGTGGCATTAAACCACTCCATGGATTAATCAAGCTTAGGACCTCTCACTTGGCATGCCAGGAGGAGGATCTTAAGTGAGGGGGGTCAAGCCTTCAGACCACACATCTCTTGTCATACCCAATGTTGAATTGGCTTATAAGGGAAAGATAAATTTCATGAGTTCATGAGGTCTTAACTTTAACATAGCTATGGTTGCTTGAGGATGAAATTGGCTAACTCCTTTTTGGAGACAAAGGTTTTTTGTTTGTTTGAAGAATTGATCCATTAAAGATCCAATTCCACATCAGCTAGCCTCTTCCACAACATAAAATTGAAACATAAAGCCTTAAAGAAAGTTGCTCCACAAAAGAAAAAATTACGGAAGTCAATGGATGGACTGGAAAAAAAGAAAGCAAGAAAGTTTCAACAAAAACATCCAAGAAGGAAAAAGGAAAAGATGTTCGAGAAGAAACAATTGAAGAGAAGAAAACTACGAAAATTCATAGTACTCATATTGTTAAAGAAGACTCACATTTCTTTGATGAAGGGGCTGCTACGAAGTATGAAAAATCAATGTTGAAAAAACTGGACGAGACCATCCAGTTCAATTAGTTGAATCAAGAACCGGTCACTTGTCTGGTCTGGTTCACAATGAAAACTACTCCAGCACTAAATCGATCAAACCCAATCAAAATCAGTCAATTGGACCGGTTTGACCAGGAACCAACTTGTTGGGAAGAGACGAAGCTTTGTTACTTAAATCACACATCTACAGAAGTACTATTACAAGCAGCGGAAGAATAAAGAAATATATATCGCACTAATCTATTATAAAACCGGATGATGGAATCGGATAACAACTCTTTAAAGAAAGGCCCTTCAAAATGAATAAGGAATCCAAGAAATTGACTATCTATACTTCTGCAAATACCTGCAAAACAGATAAACAAAAATAGGATGAGACTGGTAAAAATCGGATGTCCGATTTTTGCTACAAGACAAAACCGGATGACCGAATAAAAAACCAGATGTCCAATTCTATAAATCAGATGCCAACACAGAAAAACTGGACGACCAATTTCTGTATAGAAAGGAGAACAGAGATATTCAGACGACGAAATCGAATGAGGAAGGGCAAAAGTGGACGACCGGTTCTACTGTATTTTCAGAGTATCGATCAAACCCTCAGATTAAGGATGAGCCTCACACACAACAATCTAATCTCTCACTCTCGGTTCTCTCCTTCAATAGCTTCCCAAGCATGCAATCAATTATGAACAACGACTAGCGACAGCAGTAACAGAAGAATTCACAGAGAACAGAGGAATAAGAAAACTGCAGAAAAGGAATAAAAGAGAGAAAAGAAGAAGGTTACATGGACAATCGATCACCTCATTTGTCAATCAATCATGTTCTATTTCTCTTTCTCTGTCGCTCAAAGGAAATAGAAAGGATGAGAGTATTTATAGAGTTTAAGGGCAGAGTATTCAACAACAAAACAGTCATCTGGAAGGAACGTTCAACAGCAAAAAAGCCATATACCTGGAAGACTCTTTCAAACAGAAAAATGAGCAACAACCAAGTCCGTTGGGAAAGCTCACGGGGAAGATTGGGCTGTTTACCAGCCCGGCCTGCCTAGCATCTTGGACCAACGAAAGAAACTCATCCTATTAGGTGAGGCTCAGTCAAATTCATCACAAGGGAAAATTGAAATGGGCTAGAAAGAAAAAGAGAAAAAATGTGTGAACACAGGCCCAAGTTGGCCTACAAGCTCTACCTTGAACACATTTTTGTCACATTCCAGCAACTTTAATCAACCTCATCAATATGTAGAAGATCTCTACAACAAAACAAACTTTTTAGTTGTCACCACTTTAGTACCAATATCAGCAGGATTATCTTTAGTGCTAATGTTGTCTATATAAACAATACCATTTGAAACCTTTCACGAATGAAATGATACTTAACATCTATATGCTTTGTCCTTTCATGTTAAACAAGATTTTTACACAAATAAAGACAACTTTGACTATTCGTATATATGATAGCTTTAGAATGTGAAAGATGCAGTTCAGATAAAAGTCCCTGAAGCCAAATGGCTTCTTTAATTATCTCCGTGGCAGCAATATATTAAGCCTCCATAGTATAAAGGGCGACTACAGGCTGCAGCTATGATTTCCAAGAAACACAGTTACCTGCTAAAGTAAAGAAATAAGAAGTAGTAGATTTTCTAGCTTCTCTATCACCTCCAAAATCAGAGTCAACATAACCAATCAACTCAAAATGTTCAAACCAGTTATGATAATGCAAGCCTCTAGTAATCGTCCCATTAATGTACCTCAATAGCCACTTGAGAGCAGCCCAATGATCCCTACCTGGGTTAGAGATAAAACGGCTTAAAAGGCTTATGGAATAAACAATATCAGAACGGGTGGAAATCATGGAATACATGACAGATCCTATAGCCATTCTATAAGAGATGTTAGCCATATCTTTCTTCTCACTTTCAGTTTTGGGACAGGTTTTAGAAGAAAGTTGAAAATGGCTTGCAAGAGGGGTACAAACAGGCTTACATAAATGCATTGAAAATTTTGAAACAATTTTCTGCAAGGACTTCTGGGATATAAACAAAGAACGGTCAGCTCTAGCCCTGACAATGTTCATGCCCAAAATTCTAGAGGCAGATTCTAGATCCTTCATCTCAAACTCTAACTTGACCAAAGATTTCAAATGCAAAATCTTATCTATATGCTTGCAGGCAATAAGCATATCATCAACATAAAGAAGCAAATAAATGTCATTATCAATAGAATCACCAGAAAAATATAAGCAACTATCATAATTAGTTTTAACAAAACCAGTTTTAAGTATAAAAAAGTCAAACCTTTTATACCACTGTCTAGGTGATTGTTTAAGCCCATACAAGGACTTCTTCAACAGACAAGTCATATGCTCCTTACCTTTCACCTCAAAACCAGGTGGTTGATGCATGTAAATGGTTTCATCAAGTTCATCATGCAAAAAGGCAGTTTTAACATGCAACTGTTCAAGCTCAAAATCAGAGAAGGTAATAATATCAAGCATAATTCTAACAGTTTTATACTTACCAACAGGAAAAAAGATCTCATTAAAATCAAGACCTTCAACTTGAGAAAACTCTTTTGCAACCAATCTAGCCTTGAACCTTGGAGGTTCATTAATAGATTCAGGTTCTTTAATGAAAATTCATTTACAATCAATCAATTTTTGTTTAGGTGGTTTAGGCACAAGCACCCAAGTTTTGTTCTTAAGCAAGGAAGATATCTCTTCATCCATAGCATGCATCCACAAAAAGCGATTAGGACTCTTTAAAACATCAGAAAAACAAATAGGTTCTTTCTCTTTAACAAAATATGCAGAAGCAAAAGCATAAGAAACAATGTATGAATAACCATACCTAGAAGGTTTCCTAGACTCCCTTCTAACCCTATCCCTTGATAGATGGTAATCTCTAAGGGCTTGTGCTTGTGCTTCTGGATGATCCTCATCATCATCAGAATCACCTAAACTGGCGCATCGGGTTCAGGAACACTAGTTGGGTTACCAGACTCCTAATTGGTTTCAGGTTCTACTTCGAGTTCTAGTATATGCTGATCAAAAAGTTCGGAGGTTTCCTCCACCTCCACAGGAATACTCTCAACTACAGATGTACCGAAAGAACTCTCATGTTTGGTTTCAGTTCTAAGACAAGGCATGTCTAGTTCGTTAAAGACTACGTCTCAAGTAACGACTACTCTTATACCTGGTTCACCTCTAAGCCACACTTTGTAACCCATCACCCCATTAGGATAGCCTATAAACACTTCCTTCTTACACCTAGGGTCTAAGTTCCCTTCCCTCTAATGTACGAAAGCAGCCACCCAAACACTCTAAGGTTGGAAAGGACTGGTGGTTGTCCTAACCGCAATTCTATTGGAGTCTTAAAGTTTATGGCTGTGGAAGGAGACCTATTTATAAGGCAAACTGTTGTACTAATAACCTCTACCCAAAAAGTTTTAGGAACCCCGATGACACTACAAAAAAACCTAACCTTATCCGTAATAGTTCGATTCATCCTCTCAGCTACCCCATTTTGCTGTGGGTTGTGTCTAACAGTTCTATGAAGAACAATACTATGCAAAGCACACAAATCATGAAATTTTTTGTTACAAAATTCAAAACCGTTATCTGTTATTAAAACCTTTAGTTTATTTCCGGTTCAATTTTTGGCAAAAGGTTTCCATTCCTTAAACTTTTGAAAAGTTTGATCTTTGGTTTTCAAAAGAAACACCCAAACATGCCGAGAAAAATCATCAACAATGGAAAGAAAATAAACATTGCCACCGAAAGTGGGTACCTTTTCAGGACACCAAAGATCACAGTGCACATAATCAAGAACAGCAGTGGATTTGTGTGTGCCCACAGAAAAGCTGAGTTTAAGTTGTTTGCCAAGAACACAATGATCACAAAATTCTAACGAAGTGATTTCATCACCGTTTAAAAGATTTTGTTTGAGTAAATAATGTAAATCTTTTTTACTAATGTGGCCAATCCGATAATGCCACAGCATGGTTTTGTCAAAAACAGTTTTAGAAAATAATGTAGATGATTCACAAGCAGTTTTTCCAAGTAAGATGTATAGACCATCTCTCTTAAAACCTTTACACATGACTAGAGATCCTTTACAAACATGTAAAATCCCGTTTTTAGATTTATACGAAAGACTATTTGAGTCAAAAATACCAAGTGAGATTAAATTCTACCTAAGATCAGGCACATACCTCACCTCGGTCAGTTTTCTAGTCATACCATCATGCATTTTAGAAAAACATTTCCCATTCCCTTGACATCACAAAACTGATTGTTTCCCATAAAAACTTTTCCATGATCAAGGGGTTTAAAATTAGAAAACCAATGCTTATTCAGTGTAATATGAAACTTGCAACCAGAATCAAGAATCCACTTTTTAGAGGTAGATGGGGAAGGGGAAACACATTGCACTTCAAAAAGCATAGAATTGCCATCTAGTTCAAAATCGTGTGTTTTGTCGATTTTATCCTTCCCATTACCTTGTTTAAATAGTTTTTCATCTTTGATTTGTTTGAAACATTTGTTTTTCACATGACCATCTTTGCCACAATAAAAACACTTCACTCTATTCTTACCTCGAGATTTAGACCTCCCTTTATTTTTTGAGCGGTGACTAAGAGGTTCTCTCCGGTCAACCCTCCCTCGCATGAAAAGATTCTCTCCGTTTGTTTTATTTTATTTTCGCAAGTCTAAATCTTTTGATTTTAAAGCATTTTTCACATAAAAAAGAGTCAAATTATCTCTACCATACTTAATAGCATATTTCACATCATTAAATGACTCAGGCAAAGCATTCAATAAAATAACAGCAATGTCTTCATCAGAAATGTTTTCCCAACAATTTGGAGCTCTAAAACAATTTTGTTTAAATCATCCATGTTTTCAGAAAGGGATTTCGATCCACACATTTTGAAGCCAAATAGTTGTTCTTTCAAATAGATTTTGTTGGATAATGACTTTCCCAAATGAAGTTTTTCAAGTTTTGTCCAGATTTTAAAAGCATTGTCTGTTTTAGTTATTTCTCTTAAAACATTATCTTTTAAATGCAAGGTGAGACAGCTATGTGCATCACCAAGTTTTTCAGCTAGTATTTCTCCTGTCCAAGATTCCGAATACTTATCAGGAGTGGAAATAGTGGGTGCGGTTTTATTTTGGACTAAAACAGCTTTCATGTTTTAGCGCCACATTACAAAGTCATATTTGCCATCGAACTTATCTCTTTCAAGTTTTGGAACATACATGTTAAACAGATGCAAATGTGAGTAATGTTCGAAAAATGAAAGATTTGAGAAAAATTTTGTCACAAAAGTAACACGAAAAAATAATACAGCTAGAAAAGCAGGCAATATGCAGATAATGAATACACAATAGATCAATCAGATAATAAAGGCTGAGCAACAGCCACAAAATAGATCAATATAGAAATAGTATAAATAATCACAGGCTGAGCAATAGCCCCCAAAAAGATAATAGAACGGGCTCAATGACCACGGATAATAAAAAAAAATTTGCAATCTAACAAGGAAATCACCAAACACAGATACTTGAAGTCTCAATAGGACTTAAGCCAAGTTTGGTTTTGATTTTTCAGGGGAAAAACAGAAATCACAGAAAATTTTGGTCCATAATCAGAGATACAAGAAGTAGAACATGTATATATCAGGACAATAAACTTTAATAAAAAGGAAAGTATAAACAATAATAGTGACATGTCCCAAATTCACGGAACTCAACAGTTCCCATGAGTCTGGGAAGCAACTAGGCGGTTCGGATGTCATCTGTGTCGCAGTAGGAATGTAACAGATACCAGTCACAGCTTCTTTTTGTGCTCTGATACCACTTGTTGGGAAGAGATGAAGCTTTGTTACATAAATCACACCTCTACAGAAGAACTATTACAAGCAGCGGAAGAATAAAAATATATATCTAACTAATCTATTACAACACCAGATGATGGAACCGGATAACAACTGTTTAAAGAAAGGCCCTTCAAAATGAATAAGGTATCCAAGAAATGGACTACCTGTACTTCTGCAAATACCTTCAAAACAGATAAACCAAAACAGGATGAGACTGGCAAAAATCGGATGTCTGATTTTTGCCACAAGACAAAATCAAACGACCGAATATAAAACCGGACGTCTAATTCAATAATCGGACACCAACACAGAAAAACTGGATGACCAATTTCTGTGTAGAAAGGAGAACAGAGATATTCAGACGACAAAACCGGATGAAAAGGACAAAACCGGACGACCGGTTTTGCTGTATTTTTAGAGTATCGATCAAACCCTCATATTAAGGATGAGCCTCACACACAACAATCTAATCTCTCACTCTCTGTTCTCTCCTTCAATAACTACCCAAGCACGCAGTCAATTATGAACAATGACAAGCGGTGATAGTAACAAAAGAATTCACAGAGAACAACAGTTACAGAGGAATAAGAAAACTGCAGAGAAGAAACAAAAGAGAGTAAAGAAGAAGGCTACACAAAAGATTGATTACCTCATCTGTCAGTCAATCATGTTCTATTTCTCTTTTTCTGTCGCTCAAAGGAAATGGAAAGGATGAGAGTATTTATATAGTTTAAGGGCAAACTTATTCAACAACAAAACGGTCATCTGGAAGGAACATTCAATACTAGAAAAGACATATACCTAGAAGAATTTTTCAAATAGAAAGAGGAGCAATAGCCAAGTCACCTAGGAAGGCTTAGGAGGAAGATTGGGATGTTTACCAGCCCGGTATCTTGGAGCAACAAAATAAACTCATCCTGTTGGATTGTGAGGCTCCGTCCAATTCATCACAGGGAAAAAAAGAAATGGGATGGAAAGGAGAAGAGAAAAAAATGTGTGAACACAGGCCCAAGTTGGCCTACATAGCTAAAACCCAGTTTTTGTGTTTTTATTTTTTTTAAAAACCTATAACATATGATTATTACAAATGTCTAGTTTCTTCTATCTCTCCTCTCATGTCTGTTTACTTTCTAGACTAAAAAAGAAAATCTCGAAATTTAAAATCCTTTAGCCTTAGCTCTCTCTGCCAGTCAACTGGTCGCATCTCTCTTAGTGCTTCGCCGGCATTGCCTTGCCACTATTGCATTCTCCTGCGTTGAGAAGATACTAGCTGCACATAAAAGGAAGTCTCTTCTTTCATTGTACTTTCTAGCTTCTACACTGTCGTTCTGTTCTATTTTACTTTCTCTCTTTTTTTTCCTTCTAAATGAAGGTTGGCTTTGATGAAGACCTAATACCCTTAAGCCTCTAACAATTTTACTGTATTTTACTGTTCTTTTGATTTCAAAAAAGGGTCATAGAAGTAGGCTGTAATAAGGCGGTAATTACTTCTTCTATTGGTGAGAATTTCCTATGGGTGTCAAATATTTTATCATTTGAAGTATGGAAAGAGGAATATTCTTATATGTTTCTTGATTTAGATAGAATTGCAGCTGCTATTTGGTTTGGTCCAAGTTAATTAATAGAGATTGAGAATGTAACAGAGTAAAGGTTGTGATTATGAAGTTATTCTCCCATGGAAAACTGTAAAAGGGATTTTTCTTTTGGGGCCCAAAGTTTAATCTTGGAAATGAATATTTCTCAAACAATTTTCTTGCTTTATTACTATGTTTTAGTTGGCTAATCACTCTGTTATTATCCAAAGATAAGATGCTTAGTTAAGAATGTTTTCAGAACTGTTACAACTATTTTAAGGAAAAACAATAGTCTAGCGCCCTTTTAGAAGGAAGGCAAGGATAGAGGTTGCTTAATTTTCTATTTTTCTAGTTTCTTAGTTTCTTTATTATTTAAGGTTGCTAATTCTCTCAAATAAGATGAAACTTCTATTTGGGATTTTGAAAATAGAGGATTTTTCCCATATCCAAAGTCTCCACCACATGTTAGTACCTTAGATTAGAGTAAAACTAGTTGCAATTTATTATTGTTTGTGAGGTTTTTGCCAAAATTGTTTCCATGGAAGATAATTCTACTTCTATTAAGTCATATTTTGCTAGTGAAAAGTTTATATTATGATTTGATTATTTGAAAGTTTATATTTTATAGATATTCTTATTTATTAGAAAGCATAAGTTTGAATTGATCTATTTATGAAGCTCATTTGTTAATTAGGTGTGGATGAAGAAGGAATTGGTTCACATTCCACACAAAGTAATGAAAAATCAATCACCTGGGGATAAAATTGTAGACAGAGGAAGGATATAACATGGATTTATTGTACCCAAATTGAGAATCCTAGAAACAAAAATAAAGTCATGCATTGTGATTTTTAAGATATGACTATTTCAAGCGGGGATATCCGTCGGATGAAGCAACATCTTGTGAAGTAAAAGGAAATTTAGGTTCTTGAAAAAAGTGTCTTCTGAAGCCCAATTGAATTTTCAAAATATATTGAAGGAAAATGCTGAAAAAGAAATAGAGAAGAAAAAGAGAGTATGAATTACCTATGGAAGAGGCTCAATGTGATGATTATGTTAAAGAATTGCTTCCTCGTAAAGACATAGGAAAGAGAATACAAATTAATAAGGGGCTCAAGAAAGGAAAAAAAAATGCAGCCAGGGTTTTGAAGCTTATGTGATAGGTTAAGCTTATGATTCTCTCAACCAAGCATTAAAGCATCTTTTCAAAGTCAAGAAAAATGGGATGACATAGATATGGCTTTGGCTATGTGGTTTTATAATGCATGTATTTCTTTTAGTGCTACAAACTCACCTTATCTTCAGTAAGCTATATAAAAAATAAATTCTATGGGTCATGGATATGAGGCTCTAAGTTGTTATGCACTTAGGGTCAATTTATTAAAAGATGCTAAAAAGCAAGTTGAATTACTTGTTGATAGTTTTCATAGTAAGTGGCAGTAACATATTGTACAATTATAGGTGATAATTATGAGTGATGGATGGAAAGATACTAGACAAATGAGTTTAATTAATTTTCTTGTTTATTATCCTATTGAGACTGCATTCATTATATTTGTTGATGCTTTAGATGTGGAGTTAAATGTTGAAACTTCATGTTCTATATTTTTTGAAATCATTGAAAATAGTTGGAGTTGATAATGATGTTCACATAGTTACTTGTAATGCTAGTTACTAGAAAGTTGTTGGACGGTTACTTTCTGAGAAATATCCATCCCGTAGTTGGTCTACTTGTGCAGCTTATTGCCTTAATTTGATCATAAAGGATATCTGTGAGATGCAGACTCATTAAGACACAATTACCTTGCCTCAAGAGTCACAAAGTTTGTGAATAATCGTAAATGGATCATTAGTTGGTTAAGAAAAAGGGATAGTTGGAAACAAATTATTCGTCCCACTGAGACTAGATTTACCACTGCATTATATCGTTAAATAGTATTGATGAACATGAAGAGCATTTGGAGGCCTTATCCACTTCTTTACAATATAAGGAGTTGAAAAATAAAAAGGGCAAAGAAGTTTAGCTGATTGTTTTAGATGATAAATTTTGGATAACTGTTTGATTGGTGCGAAGGTTAAGAAGCCACTCATCCATTTGTTCTGTATATCTGATTATGATGAAAAGTCCCCTTTGTGATAAGTTTTTCAAGGCATGTTGAGGGTGGTTAAAGACATAGAAAAGTTGATTAGAAATAAACAGAGATTGTATAAGCTATATACTGATACAATTGACAAGTGATGGGATCTCATGCTGAAGAAGGATCTCCATTCTGTAGCATTTTTGTTGAATCCAGCCTTCCGATATACGAAAAATGGCCAAACAAATAGACCTGAAGTTTTGAAAAGTTTATTGGATATCCTAGGGAAGTTCCATATTGATGGAAAGTAGGAAGTGATGGATGAAACAACAAGTTTTACATCAAAGAGAAAAATTTTGGAATTTAATTTGCTAAAATAACTTGTCGTTCTTCTCCTCCTGGTAAGTTTGAATTGCAAATAAATATTTTGTACTTACATTTTAAGTTTTTTTATTAATTATTTGTGGTGTGAGTTATTTGATTAATTATTAACTTATTTCGTATTTATGTTTCAATCATGACATCGATGAATGGTGGAGACTCTTTAGTATTGATGCTCAAAATTTTCAAATCATGGCTATTAAAATTTTTACTCTTTGGTAATTGGAGTGTATTTGAACGCATCTATACAAAGAAAAGAAATAGATTGGATCATAAAAAACTCAATGATCTTGTTCATGTCACTATAACCTTCATTTGAAAAACAGGTAATACAAGTTAAAAACTTTACTGTTATTATTGTGATTAAATTTTGCTTTCATTTGAATGTTTGGTTTAATTATTCAGGTTATTTAGGCTCACACAAAACAAGAGATCTTACGATCCAATTGATTATGAGTCAATTTATAAAACAAAGTTTTGGATAATTGATGACCAACCTGATAGAAAACTTGATTTTGATGAGTTAGAGGATATGATGGAAGAAGAGTATCCTAAGGAGGGTGGAGAAATCTACACCTAACCACGTAATAAATTATTATTGAACTTATTTTATTTAGTATAAAATTTTAAACTATTCTCTTTGTATTTTTCTTATTTGGACATAGACGTTATAGTTCAAATGTTGTAATATTGTTTAGGTAAAAGGAAATCTATCTTGGTGGATAAGAAGATGATGACGATGATCAAATTGATTTTCCACAGCTTCAAGATGGATTTAGTCATGATAATAAAGCATTATAAAGAAATAGGCTTTTACAGATAGAAGTCACCACGGCAGCCGGTGCCATAGAAAATTTCGGACGGGTAGAGAATATGACAAATAAATTTTCAATTAAGGAAAAAAAAATTAGAGGGAGAAGGCACGCTAAAAGACGACGAGTGGTACCTACGGTTGTGGCTGTCAGTAAATCACAGTACCAATGTTGTTTTATGACAGCCATATTGTTGTCGGTAAGAGGAATGAGGTATCGACGACCTTATCGACGAATTATCCATCAATAGTAGAAATAACTAACATCAGTTAAATAAGAAACTAATGTTGTCGGTAATTTATTTTAGTTATTGTTAGACATAGCGATGCCTGATTCCGTCGATAATTTGTAAATATTAGGCACCGACGAACGTGCCGCCGGTAACAAATCCCAAAATTACAAAATGGGAAACCCTCTTCCTTCATCTCCCAAATTCATTTCCCCCTCCAACAAACCCTCCTCTCTCCTATTCCCTCCAGTAACCAATGCTGCCCGGGTGAATGCTAGCCTCTCTGGTGCAAACCCCCACCATCTCCGTCGCCATCTACCGTTGGCAAGTTCTCTCTCTCTCTCTCTCTCTCTCTCTCTCTCTCTCTCTCTCTCTCTCTCTCTCTCTCTCTCTGTTTCTTCCTCTTATTCTTTTTCTTCTTCCTCTTATTTTCTTTTTCTTTCTTCTTTTTCTTCTATCCAGCTATTGGAGCTGACTGGAGTTGCCGCCATCGCTGCAGAGACCAAGAGGTATGTTTTTTTCCTTCAATTTGTGCCCTTCAATTCTTGAGCTGACTGGAGAATAATTGAAGATAATTTCATCTGAGATTGGAGTTGAGGATGCCATTTATACTATCTTAATCGTTGAATATTGATCTCTCTGATTTAATTATCTCGATCTCGTGGGTTGTTCGAGAAGCTTGGCTGAATTTGAAATTGGTTTCTCTAGTTTGATTATCTGGCTTAAACAAGTTTTAAATGTTAAATGCTTGAGGAACTTCTATATGTTTGTTTGTTTTTGTACCAAAAAATTGAAGTCGCAATCCTAAAATAAATCCAAGATGATGTTACTTCGGCTTCCTCTTCTTAGTTCTGAACATATATAGTTCTACAAAATGATTTGTATTTCTTGTTACCTGTTTGCTGTGAAGACGCTCAAAATAGCTTGAATGCTCTTAATGCTATTGAATTTTTTTTCCTTGAGTTTGAATAAGAATGAAAGAAAGGGTAAAGAATGGAGTAAGTTCAGTAGTAGAGAAAGTCCAGGATTTTTTTCTTTATGTAGTGTTAGCCATCTCTTTAATTATTAAATCAACAAAATTAAGAAGAGAAAAATGGATGCTAAACACAGAAAAGGATGTGTATGGGACCTAGCATTACCCATTTACAAGGTCTGGAAGGCATGGGAGAGCAAGGTGAGCAATTGGATAAGAGATTCTACTTGGTGACTCTCGAGCAAAGAACAAGAGGCCCGAGTGGATTCATGAGAGATTTTGGGAGGACATGTTGAAGTATACATTCCAATCATAACAGAATAAGAGGAACAATACTGCGGGATGGGGAGAACGAGGAGCCAGGAAGCACATGGTTGGCATCATCTCCTTCACTAAGACGATTGCAAAGAGGGTAAGAAAATTTATTTAATATTACTTCATTCTATTAAATAAATATAACAAATTGGAATGTTAATTGTTTTTTTTTTTTTGGTACCAAACGGATTTATTAGAAAGGTTCTCCAAGAGAAAGTACTTGGAGGAGCTCCACAAGCATCAGAAGGGGGAGAAAAAGGGCTAGTGTGTGAATTTTGTCTCGACAAAGTTCTATGTAAGTTTAGTAAAATTATAACTTAAGTTTTTATAGTGTTTTATAACAATTATAACTTTCAAGTTTATATAATGTTTATAACTCATTATTATCCAACTAACTTTTTATATTGTAGGAGAAATTTCACGAGATATGGCAGAAGGACGAGGAGGAAGTTGCGTCGCGGGTGCCGCGGGCACATCTATGCCTGTTGACCTCCACTTGATTGCTCTTATGCTTGGTGGCATGAGCCGAGGCCATTTATATGGGGCCGGTTTGGAGGTAGCTCGTTTAACAACCGAGAACAACCAGGCCACAGCTTTTAGAGGATTAGCTCCATATTTTGTATATGCCAAGCAAAGTATGATGAAGAGGGTGGAGGCTCCTGTTTCGAGCATCTCTGCTGCGTTCAATGAGCACATGAGGTAGTTTACCGAGCATAACCACTTAGTGTACACTCCTCTTCCACTAATGATGGACCTCATCTGAACTACCATGGTTGTCGTTCCTTCGACGTCTACATTGACTGCAGTAGCTAGAGAGCCGGAGGTCCTCGCCGCTGACTTGCTGGTTCGATCTTTCTCTACTCCCCCCTCCCACCAATGATATTAGTGGCGTCTAGATGATGTACCCCATCCTCTAGTAAAGCTAGGAATCTCGATGATGTTTGATACTATATTATGTTGATCTATTATTTATTTGATGTTTTATATATTAGTTTTAGTTTCTTGATATTGTAATCTTTGATGTTTTAGGGAGTTTTGGATAGAATTTATAAATCATACATATATATATATATATATAAAACTTACTAGCACTTGTTACCTTTAGTACAATTTTTATTTTTTTTAATCTCTGGCCCATTTCCTGATGGCACAATCGTCAATAACTATTCCTAACGGCATATGCTTGCATCGCAAACCTTGTCAGTAATAATTACCTATAGAAACCACATTGGCTATTGGCCACATGACGAGTAAAAAATTCTCTTCGACAAACGCGTCGGTAATTGCTTTTACTGACGAAAATGAAACAATTTCTTTTTTCACGTCAGTTAGTCATCAGTAACAGCTTAATATCGATGAGCCATTGATGGTTTTCACCGTAGGTATGAAGGTAATTTTTTGTAGTGAAGAGTGAGATGGAGTTCACTTTCAATGTGATTTTGTTTTTTAATTATTGATTTTTAAAACTAAATTTAAACAAAGTAGTATGAAATTACTTGTTTTAAATTAATTTTTATCTTTGCTTATTGATGTGACATTGCATTTGAACTAATTATATTTTGCTATTTGATATGTACTTGATACATTTTTATGTAAGAGTTTAGAATATTCTTGCATTATACTTTTTTAATTATATTCAGTGTTAAATGATGTATGATGTATTTAGGGATGAATTAAAACTATATATATCACTAAAAAAATACCCTATTTATTGACCATAGGAACTTTTGAAAATTCCTTGTTACTGACAGAACACCGACGGAAAAAATACCACAGATTGTTTTTTTGGTAACAATTGGTACCGACGAAATGACCATCGGTAACAATTATTACTGTTGAACTTCCCAGCAGAAATTTTTTACACGTCGGGTCCAATGTCATTGTCTATTACCGACGAAAGTCAATCGTTGGTAAGTGTTACCAAAAGTCATCACGATGGTTCTCCTTCCATCATTGATAGTTATCTACGATTGTTACCGACGACAAGATCCATCAGTAAACTGTCCAAAAGAAAAATAAAAAATGTATTACCGTCGGTTGTTCTGTCGATAACACCGTCGGTAAGTATTTTTTTTTAATATAGTTAATAAAACGGATAAATAAAACTCCCTAAAATGCGATTATAAACACAAACAAGAAATATCCAAATATTAACAATCTTAAACATTCAATATTAAAGCATCGAGAAACTAAAACTTATATATATACATATATATATCCTCATAATAAAACATAATATACAAAACATTCTCATAAATATTAAATTCCTCGGGCCTAACATCATTAGAGGACGGGAGGACATCATCACTTGGGTAGGGAACAATAGCATTGGGGCCAGGGGCATCCATAGAGGGGGGAAGAGTAGAGGAAAATCGAATCAGCACCTCAAATGCGGGGACGTCTGACTTTACAATAGCTGCAGTCGATGAAGATCTTGAGGGAACGACAGTCATAGCAGCTCTTGATCGGGATTTTCTAACTAAGTTTTAAACCAAATACTTGCAAGTGCACAAGATCAAAGTAATATGAAAGTATTAGGGTATCGAACCACAGAGAAAGGCTTAACTACTTAAATTATTATCTTCCTAAATTAATTTTATAAAAAGAAGAATCAAATTTTGTTATCTAAGAATTATTACTAAAATAATTAAAACTAATGAATAAAATAATTAAATTAAAGATAACAGGAGCTTAACCAAAGAAGATGATTTAGAACCTTGAATCCACTACTAATCTATATAACAATAATTTAATTCTATTTAGGAGAAAAGATTAAACATTCATGTGGTGATCTAGGTTACAAGCTTCGATTCAGTAGAGAAATATATTGTGCTTAAATGCATGACATAATTCATCTAACCATTAGCATGACTTATTCATTCTTATGACATAAATCATCTAAAATTAGCATGAACTATTCAATTCTAAAACCCACAATATACTTGCAAAAATCACATATTTCTCATACCCAAGACTACAAGAATTAAGCATGGATAAAAATATCAATTAACCCAAATAATTATTCTACAAGAACAATCACAAAGAATTAATTGCATCAAACCAATTACATCCCAAGATATGCAATCACATAAATAATAGAATAAATCTCCCAAAAATAAAATAAACCAAAGTCACATGGCTAGGGTTTCATCAAGATTCTAAAAAATAAATTTAGTTCATGGCTAAAGGGACAGAAGGAACCAATTTCTTGGAGTAGATCATGGCTTTCTTCTTCTCCAATTGAAAGTCACTGCCGCTCTTCTCTCCTTTTCCCTCCTCCTCTTTTCTTGTGTGGCTCTTCTATATATAGACAAAAGAGAAGCAAAATCCTAATCCTTAAAGGATTCTACTAAAGTTCTAATCCTAATCCTAATCCTTAAAGGATTCAAATACTGCAGCTTCCCTTTACCAAATTTAATATGGAATCTTTATTTTCCATTCTTTTTTAGATATCTACACAAAGATAAATAAAATAAATTAAATATAATAATTATGACTAATAAATAAATAAAATATTTTTAAAGGCTAATAATTAAAACTTAAGGTGTTTATTTGTATTAAAAATCGACTCTATCAACTCTCCCACACCTAAGTTTTGCTAGTCCTCAAGCAAAAATAAAGAATAAAACGAAAAATTAACTAGCCACTTTCGTAGGACTCACGATTGCACTTAGCATGTGTAACAAGCCCTTTAAACCCCTAAGTTACCCCTAGTGGACGAGTATGGTCTCGTGAGGGTTTGCAAACGACGTACCCACAAAGTCAAAATAAACAACAAACTCTAGAAAAGATAGAGAATAGCCCAAATTAAGTACCCTCCATCAATATCTCAAACTTATCAAGACAAATACTCTTCCTCTCATTTTTAAACTTAAGTAAACAAACAAATATTCAATTATCTCCCATAACTAATGCAAAACTTGTGTAATGCGTGATCGTGGTCATCAGAGAGTATGAAATAAATACTAAATAAAATTTTCAAATTACATATAGAGAACAAATCTCAGCAAGAGTTCATTCCATAGGCTCATTCTTCGTACCTTCTCTCCACTAATCAAGGATTCTCAACTCAACTCAGATCAGGTAGGACTTTAAAGCTTGTAATGTAAGGTTAGGGCATTGGTTATCAAGCGAAGGTAAGGAATTCAAAATCAAAGAAAAGAGAGCTTACAAAGAAGATGGATACTTTAAAATTTCGACAAACTTTCTAACTTTGTTTTTGCTCCCTTTTTTTTTCTCAGTAATACATTCACCAACTACCATCTTCTTTTGCTCAAAATTTTATCATTTAAGGCCATTCTTTTTCTTACATTTATAAATTTGGGCCTCTTGAATTTTTTTCTTTCCACCTTATGACTTGTAACAATCATGTATCGACTTTTATTTCTTTGTCTTTTTCCTTTTTTTTTTCAGCTCAATACAATTTTTTTTTCAACACCACAAGTCATATATATATATTTTTTCTTCTCCCTTTTTTCAAAATAACTTCTTCTCTTTCCATAACATAAAAAACAATAACCCACCATTGAAGCACAAGTTAGAAGTTTACATTAAGCTCTCTACAAGATTAAGGGTTAGTATTTAAGTAGTTTAAAGAAAGAAAATAAGATTTAAGGCTCAAAAAGGGTACTAAAAAAAATCATGAGATTTGGTAAGCTTGAAAGGCACAAACGATTCAAAGAAGGCCTATGACCATCGTCTCTGAGTCAAATCGAGAAAACCTTTCTATTTCGCCTCAAGAGGTACTCAAGTAAGTTCTAGAATGTAGGGAAGAGATTCATCAACTTTATGTAACTCAAAAATAATGTAAAGGATTTAGTAAATACTAATAATAACCCATGTGCTCAAGTGTAAGTCATGCAAAAGTTATAACAAATATAGAACATAAGTCCGTCACCCTACTTAAAAACAAGAAATAAGTACTTTTCTCAACTCATTCAAGACATTTTTAAAGGAACTAAAAAAGAATCATCCTTTAAGTGAAATCATATTTTTTATTTTTTTAAATAATGTAGAAAAATAAATAGAATTAAAAAAATAAAAAAAATAATTGAACAAGAAATACGAGAAAAAAAATGAAAATACTAAAAAAATAGTAGATATCAGAATAAAAGCATCTTTTCCCCCACACCTAGACCCAACATTGTCCACAATGTGATAAAAGAGTACCAAGAGTAGAGAAGAGATAAAGAAAAGAACAATACAACCTGGTTGAAGAGGGAATATTAATGCATGTCTGCAAGAGCAGTAAACAATTTCTGTAATCTCCATGATAATGATAAGTTGTTTTATTACCCTACAAAACAAACATTTCATACCTTTCTACCAATCAAGTGGAATAAAAAAATAAATAAATAAAAATATAAAAATAAAATAAAATAAATAAAATAAAATTTGGGTTGCCTCCCAAAAGCGCTAATTTTAAAGTCTTCAGCCAGACTCCCTAATTCTTTTGCATTCAGCCAGGATCTATTTCTCTCATATTAAGCTCATGATTCACAATCAAAGAAGAGTTTTCAGGTGGAGCAATGCAGGAAAGATTAGAATTAACATTTTCAGTGTAGATAAGGTTTTCTTTCTCAATAAAAGTATAATCTTTTGAACACATTAAAGGTAGAGTTTCTTCAATTAATTCATCGTTTACATCTACCAAATAGCAATCAGAATTATCTTCTATAGAAGGTTGTGAAGAAGTTTTAAAAATATTTAATCTAACCCTCATATTCATTACCGAGACATCCATAACCCCAGTTCTACAATTAATAGTGGCGTCAGCAGCAGTCAAGAAGGGACGACCTAGAATAATGGGGATATGATTTTGAGAAGATCTACCAGGTTCCATATCTAGGACTACAAAGTCTACAGGGAAGACACCTTTATCAATTTGAACTAGAACATTATCTATCGTTCCCCTAGGTACCTTGATAGACCTATCAGCTAATTGTTAGGTTATATTAGCTGGTTGCAATTCTCCTAATCCTAACTCTTCATAAACAGAGTATGGAATCAAATTAACACTAGAACCTAAATCTAAGAGTGCCCTATCTATTTATGATTACCAATAAGACATGAGATAGTAGGGACACCAGGATCTTTATATTTAGGTGGAGTTTTATATTGCAAAATAGAGCTCACCTGTTCAGTTAGGAAGATTTTCTTAGAAACACTGGTTTTAGATTTTCTTTTAAAAGTACACATGTCTTTAAGAAATTTTGCATAGAATGGGACTTGCTTAATAACCTCTAAAAGTGGAAGATTAATTTTAACTTGTTCGAGAGTTTCTAAAATATCTTCCCTTTTATTATCCTTTCTAAGATGTGGGGGTGGCAATAAAGCTTCTGGATAAGGAACCTTTGGTTTATATGAAGCCGTAGGAGATGATTCTAGAGTCTTAAAATTAGAGGAAGAAGCTAGTTCCTTCTCTATCTTCCTTTCAATTTTAGTCATAGAAATTCCCTTGGTTTCATTATTATTTGACTCACTATCTTTAATAGGTTCCCCTCCTTTATTATCTACCAACTTCCCATTTCTAATAGTAATTACAGCTTTAGCTTGCTCATGGTAATTAGCTCTAGGATTCTCTATTGGATGACTAGGAAGCTTACCCTCATCTCTTCTACTTATTGCATTAGCTAGTTTCCCTATTTGAGTTTCTAACTTAGCAATAGATTGGGTGTGTGAATCTAGAATTTGTGTCATAGATTCTAAACCTTTCAAAGCAGATAATACGTTTTCTTCAAAAATAGAGTTTCCACTTTGAGGAGAATGAGGAGGTACATACCTTTGAGATTGAAAACCAGGGGGAGTAGTCATACCAGATTGTCTGTTTTATTGATATTGTTGTTGGCCTAATTGAACTTCTCCTCCTTGTTGCCTCCTGGAGAAATGATTTCTCCAGCCTGGATTGTACGTGTTTGAATAGGGGTCATTTTGCCTGTGAAATCCTTGAGCTACATTGACTTGTTCCTGCACAAATTCTGGAAATAGTGAAGCACTAGGACAGTCATAAATAACATGAGAGGGACTAGAGCAAATTGCACAAACACCTTGAACATTAGGAGAATTAGTAGGCAATGTATTTAAAGCTAACAATTGATCAAACTTTTTGGATAAGGCATCAACTTTCAAAGAAAGATCAACATTTTGAGAAACTTCATACATTCCTCTATTTCCTATTTGCCTAGATGTGCCTACACGTGAGGAGGTGGCATGTTGTTGCGAATTATCACTCAAATTTTCAAATAAATCCCACGCCTCATCTGTAGTTTTATAAAGAAAAGTACCACTACAAGAGGAATCAACCATTTGGCAATTTCTCTCATCTAGTCCTGAATAAAAACTTTGGATTTGCTGCCATTTAAGGACTTCATGGTGAGGGCAACTATGAAGAAGTTCTTTAAATCTCTCCCAACTCTCATGAAATTGTTCATTATTTTGTTGGGAAAAAGTAGTGATTTCTCTCCTTAACCTTGTAAGTTTACCCATAGGAAAATATTTTTTTAGAAATTCCCTAGACATCTCAGCCCAAGTACCTATTCTCTCACGTGTATGCAACCAATGTTTAGCGTTATCCTTCAAAGAAAAAGGAAAAATGCGTAATCTAATAGCATCATCACTTACATTAGGCAGTTTAAAAGTAGAGCAAATTTCTAAAAACTCATCAATATGCTTATAAGGATTTTCATAATCAAGCCCATAAAAAGATGGTAACATTTGAATAGTAGAAGCTTTGATTTCAAAGTGATTAGCCTCAATTTCAGGTAGTCTATTACCTATTGGTGAATTATAAGTGTTAGGAGTAAAATACTCCCTTAATGCTCGTGGATTTTCAGCCATTTTAACCTGACAAGTGTTAGAATTTTTTCCTTGTGCTCTAAGTGCCTTTAGTGTACGCTCTACCTCAGGATCAAATTCTTTCAAATCAACAGAGAGCGAACGACGACCATGCATTAATAAACAAATTCAAAAAAATAAAATAAAAAAAATTACCACAAATAATAATGATGAATAAACTATCAAATAATAAAATAAAAAAATAATAATAAAAAAACGTTGAAGACAAAAAATTTTTTTTATATATATTTTTTTCAAGAATAAAAGTAGAATAAAAAAAAAATACTAACAAATTTAGGAGGCAATAACAAAAGCAATTAATTTAACCTCTCCCCGGCAACGGCGCCAAAAACTTGATCGGGATTTTCTAACTAAGTTTTAAACCCAATACTTGCAAGTGCACAAGATCAAAGTAATATGAAAGTATTAGGGTATCGAACCACAGAGAAAGGCTTAACTACCTAAATTATTAATCTTCCTAAATTAATTTTATAAAAAGAAGAATCAAATTTTGTTATCTAAGAATTATTACTAAAATAATTAAAACTAATGAATAAAATAATTAATTAAAGATAACAGGAGCTTAACTAAAGAAGATGATTTAGAACTTTGAATCCACCATTAATCTATATAACAATAATTTAATTCTATTTAGGAGAAAATATTAAACATTCATGTGGTGATCTAGGCTACAAGCTTCGATTCAGTAGAGAAATATATTGTGCTTAAATGCATGACATAATTCATCTAACCATTAGCATGACTTATTCATTCTTATGACATAAATCATCTAAAATTAGCATGAACTATCCGAGATGTGTCCAAAAAATGCAGAATATAAAGAAAGGATAGGGGAATTCCCTGATGCCTTTGTGGTTGGAAGCCTAATGTATGCAATGACGTGCACTCGCCCGGACCCCTTGACCGGGTCCCAAGTAGCACAAGCGGTAAAACGGCAGCATGCGAAGAAGCCCGCTCCATACAAATCAATAAAGAAAAAAAAAGAAAAAATGGCAAATTCAATTCTAAAACCCACAATATACGTGCAAAAATCACATATCTCTCATACCCAAGACTACAAGAATTAAGCATGGATAAAAATATCAATTAACCCAAATAATTATTCTACAAGAACAATCACAAAGAATTAATTGCATCAAACCAATAACATCTCAAGATATGCAATCACATAAATAATAGAATAAATCTCCCAAAAATAAAATAAACCAAAGTCACATGGCTAGGGTTTCATCAAGATTCTAAAAAATAAATTTAGTTCATGGCTAAACGGACAGAAGGAACCAATTTCTTGGAGTAGATCATGGCTTTCTTCTTCTCCAATTGAAAGTCACTGCCGCTCTTCTCTCCTTTTCCCTCCTCCTCTTTTCTTGTGTGGCTCTTCTATATATAGACAAAAGAGAAGAAAATCCTAATCCTTAAAGGATTCAAATGATGCAGCATCCCTTTACCAAATTTAATATGGAATCTTTATTTTCCATTCTTTTTTAGAAATCTGCACAAAGATAAATAAAATAAATTAAATATAATAATTATGACTAATAAATAAATAAAATATTTTCAAAGGCTAATTAAAACTTAAGGTGTTTATTTGTATTAAAAATCGACGCTATCAGCTCTCACAAGGTCCATCATCGGTGAGAGAGAAGTGTACGCCAAGTGGTTTTGCTGGAATAGCCACCTCATGTGCTCGTCGGAGGCAGCAAAGATGCTTGAAACTACAACCTCCACCTGCGTATCATCCTCACTCAGCATCCGTATAGCATGGCCCGATCGGCACTAATCCTCTAAGAAGAGATGCGGCCTAACTAGTCTCGACTCTAAGGCAAACTGCCTCCGAACTAGCTCTATATTAATAGCTATAGCTCATGCCTCCAACTACTATAGCCATAAGGTTGAGATCATTGGGCCTAGTAGTGCCTAGTACCATAGCTTTCTCCTTGACCTTCTTCTTCAGCTCTTGAAATCTCTCATACAATATAAAATGTTAATTGGATTATAATAAGTTATAAAACATTATGTGGACTTCAAAGTTTATATAATTTATAAAACATTATATAAACTTAAGTTATAAGTTACAATAAGTCATAAGTTATAAGTTTAAAGTTTTCACTAAACTTACCCAGAACTATGCAGACTTGAAATCCATGTACTTCTCCTTCTTCTCCCCCTTCTATTGCTTGTGGAGCTCCTCCAAGTACTTGCTCCTCGAAACCAGTCTGGTAAATCATTTTTTTGGAAAACAACAGTACATTGTTTCATCATAGTTAGTTAATCGGAAGATGTAATATTAATGAAAGTTCTTACCCTCTTTTCTACAGTCTCAGTGAAGTAGATAGAACTGCATGTGCGCTTTCCAACTCCTTGTCCCTCCCGTCCCTCATTCCTGTTCTTCTTATTATGCTAGGAATGTGCTTTGTACCTGGGACTATCCCAATGCTTCCACAAGTTAGTCCAAAATCTCTCCTAAATCTAGGGAGCCTCTTCTTTGTTGCCCGAGCGTTGCCTAGAAAATCCCTCAACTGCGTGCTAGCCTTGTTCTCTCGTGTATGCCGGACCCTCATGATGGGTAATACTAGGTCCCATACGCATTTTTTCTGCATTCATAGATTAGATAAGAATATGACGTAAAAAACTAAAGATATTTAAAAAGCTACAAGATCATATTTATTTTCTGGAAACTCTCCCCACTATAAATCTTGGATCTATGGCGGGACCTAAGTCCAACACTGGTAAGCCCCCTTGAATCGCTCTTGAATGGTAGCTGAGATGGTTCTGACAGCTCTCGAAGATGGATGTAATCTGTTACACAAAGATTATGTTACTAAATATTATAGTATAATAATGACAAGTATATAGAGTTAAGTGAAGTTACTAATCTACATTAAGTTGTGAAAACTCCCAAGTATCACCAAGAGCCAGCTTCCAAGCCGAAGGACCCGTCTCGGGAGCCATGTAAGGAGCGGTCAGCTGTGTAGTAGAAGGGGTAGAGTAGCGGGAGCCTCTGAAGGAGGCTGAGGAGGAATAGGTGACTGAGACGACTATATAGACGGCGGTACAGGCTGAGGAGATGCCAGGGAAATAGGTGTTGGGGAACAATGTCCCCATCAGCTCTCCCGATATGCTAGGATTCTAGCATACTTTCTTTTTGCCCTTGAACCATCTAACCTGTGATATAAGGAACATAAATGCATTAGTTAAATGGTATAATCACATAATAAACACATTAAATACAAACCTCTACCATGTATATGATACAAAATATGCCACCAAAATCCTCACAAACAAAACTATAAGAAAAAACGAGAATAATATTAAATTTAAACTGAAACTTAAACTTCTTAACTTAAGGTACTTAAACTACTTAAACTAAAATCTACAGTTTTTTACAAGTTCTCAATATTTTATGTTAAAAATTTAATAACATTCTATATTACTAATCATAGAACTCACAATTGATACATAGACCTCTATGTAGCTTTTAAAGTGGAGATAGGTTATGTAGGTTTCCTATTTTAAGCTTACATATCCTAGCTCACATACTTGTATAGACAATTTTTGTTCTTTTCATAAAACTATATGCAAGGATGAATGTAAGTTCGTGTATTTTCTATTTTTAACTAGTTCAAGTATTTTCTATACATAATAGCAGTTTTTCGAGTTTTATTTCAGTATTGCATAGTGATAATGTTATTAGTCTAACATATATGTAGTTGACATTTTCAAAGAAAAGTCCATTTCTCTTACTTTCCAAATAAATAAATTTAACTTTGTGAGGGTTAATATCTGAAAGTTCTTACAAAGAAAAGAATAATACATATACATATAATGCCTTTTCCTATGTGTTGTAACTAAACTCCTTACATGAGTTCAAAAAATATCTTCTACAACTTTAAACACTTTTAGGTTTATAGTTAAATGCTTAAACACTTTTAGGTTTGCAATTTATATCGCTAAACAATTTTAAGCTTACAATTATATCACTAAAAACAATCATATAAGACACATTATCCTATCTTATAAGAGTAACGTAAACCAAAAAAAAAATCAAACAAATCGAGGATTAGCATATTGATAGAACTGTATGATTAACCAAAGGTATATTAAACATAGTTTAAAAGATTATTATGAGCTTTTATCCAAGAAAATTGAGACTAAAGATCATAAAAGAAGGGCAAATGGGGATTAAGACCACTAATATCCAATTATGCAAGAAAACTTCACCGTCTTCATATTTCAAACCTTAAAAAGGTAAATCATGACAAGAATTCTATGTGGAGCATACATCTAAAAGCAATTTATCACGACGTACTGAAATAAAGGTTTATAGGTCCTGAAAAATTCATCTGGCACTTCAAAGTTTAAATTGGCACTTTTTTCTGCATTATTTAACCACTATGTTCTAGAAGCTACTTGTCTTTTATATGCTTTTTATTGTCAAACTAATGGAGATTAAGAAATACTAAAATGTTAGTACATCATCGTTCTCTATGATAAAGGATAACAAAATTCAAGATTTTCTCTAACAGGAAAAGATAACGAACAGGCAGTCAATGCTCAAGTTCAACCGTATACTTCATATTCAAACTCAAAAGGAGAACTTAGCTAAGAAACAAGAACACACAATGGTTCTTCAATCACAATTCAAAAATTTTAAGAGCCTCAACATTATAAAACAACAACAAAGGGTTTTAAGTGCCTCTTGACTTTTCTAAAAGCAAGGGAAACCCCAGAGGACTTAAAACTCATTTCTGGAAAACAAAATAATTCCTCCAACTAAAAAGAACCATTCAAAGTAGTTTTTTAAAAACTATTTAAAAATTAAACATAAGCACAATGAGCTAAAAAACAAAAGCAATTTTTTTACCTGGCAGCAACCTCTCCAGTGTTTTGACAAACAATGGCATAACTCTAACTATCTGGTAATCCTTTGGAATTTGGAGAGAGAGGCAAGGGACAGTTATGGTTGTTCTAGGGTTTTTTTCTTTTTTTCCTTAATAAGAAGAAGTTAGCTGCGAAAAACTTAACGTAACCTTTTATAGCTATCAACATCAAAACCCTAATTGTCATCTAATGACAATTTTAATCTCGTACCTCTATTCCTATAATCATCCAAAGGTTGGATGAATAATATTAAGTAATTAGGTTATTTATTTGATAAACAAATTAGTTACTTATTAACGTACCAAAATTGCTACAACACAGCATTTGGACACTCCTCAGATCCCTTTTGTATACATTCAATGAACTTGAACATGATCTAGATTCATTGGATGTGGACATAGTGCTCACAAGATTGTCTATACGTGTGACACTGTAGGCTCACTCAGAGTTGGCAGTGGATGAAAAATGTCCTAGACGTTTATCCACAAAACATAAGTGGCCTCTAGCAAGATATTATGATTACCCAAGTTAAGTAAACGATATGATAACCTAACATCAGTCTTAATATTTAGTCCTTTTGTCACACGATATCCTAATTAAGTATAAGGCATGAACCGAGTCATCCTTATATAAATTAATTAACCATTTACTTGATCACCAGGCAGACTATTCCAATAAATAATATTAATAACATCTTATTAATACATATCTGAGCATGGCGATACGTATTCTATAGTCTTCCTTATCAAGGGGCCCATGGATATCTCTCTCTAATAAGACAAGGACAAATCTCTTTCACTATCTCTAATATTCAAGCCATGATAAGAAAACTGCCCAAGCGACAGTCATAATAATCACCTGATTAGAAGTGATGTTTGACTATGTCAAAATATATTTCTCCCCATACAAGAAGTATTAGAAACATTAGGTCAAAGAACACCAAACATAAAAGTGAGAAGAAATACTTATGACTTAAACCTATGCGATATTTCTTCTTCATTTTAGGTCATGTCCAATACATTATTCTCAATATGTATTTGTGAATTGATTTTATATCTCATATTCATGATGAGTAAACTTGATCATCAATCAACTTCATAATAGTTTAATAATACAAGATGTGATAAAACTAGGGACAAACAAGAAATAGTATTTTACTAGCAAGAAGGGTTTTACTATCAAGTCACATACTTGATGACCAAGAGCATAAAATACGATTCAAAATACATGCCTCATAAATAACCAATATAAATGTAAATCAATTAGTCTAGGGCATATAACTAACAATCTCCCACTTGCCATACTGCTAATTTAACATGACTCTCAAACCCATTAACCTAGTATGACTCATGCTTAAGTTGTGGGAGTGACTTTTTCAATGGATCTGTGACATTGTCATTGGTATCTACTTTGCAAATTTTTACATCTCTATGCTCAATGATTTCTTGGATGAGATGGAAACGCCTGAGAACATGTTTGGATCGTTGATGAGATCTAGGTTCCTAAGCTTGTGCAATGGCTCCTGTATTATCACAATATATGTCCACTAGGTTCACAATGCTAGGAATCATACCTAGTTCAGTGATGAACTTTTTTATCCAAACTGGCTCCTAGGCTGCATCAGAAGCAGCCACATACTCAGCCTCCATAGTAAAATCGGCCATGGTATCTTGCTTTGAACTCTTCCAACACACAGCACCTCCATTCAAACAAAACATAAATCAAGATTGCGATCTAAAATCATCTATATCAGTGTGAATGCTAGCATCTATGTAACCATTTACAACAAGCTCTCCTTCTTGACATCCATAGATCAAAAACATCTCTTTAGCCCCTCTTAAGTATTTACGAATGCGTTTTACTACAGTCCAATATGGTTCACTAGGTTCTGACTGGAATCTGCTAGTTATGCTTATGGATACGAGACATCTAGGCGAGTGCATAACATAGCGTACATAATAGACCCAATTGTGAAAGTATAAGGAATCTTACTCATGTGTTCTATATCCTCGTTTGTGATAGAACTTTGAGATTTACTGAGTTTAACGCCATGTGACATTAGTAAGAATCCTCTCTTAGAATCTTGCATACTGAACCCTTTCCGTTCCTTGTAAATATATCTACTCTAACTTGGGCCAATTAGGTTTTTAGTGTTAGTTATATGCCCTAGACCAATTTTCTTACATTTATATTGGTTATTATGAGGCATGCATTTTGAATTGTATTTTATGCCCTTGGTCCTCAAGTATGTGACTTTATAGTAAAACCCTTCTTGCTAATAAAATACTATTCTTGTTTGCCCTTAGTTTTATCACATATTATATTATTAAACTAGTATGAAGTTGATTGATGATTAAGTTTTACTGATCATGAATATGAGATATAAAATAAATTCATAAATATATATTGAGAATATTGTGATGGACATGGCCAAGGTGAAGAAGAAATATTGCATGGGTTTAAGTCATAAGTATTTCTTCTCAATTTAATGTTTGGTGTGCTTTGACCTAATATTTCTAATGCTTCTTGCATGGGAGAAAATATATTTTGACATAGTCAAACATCACTTTTAATCAGGTGATTATTATGACAATTAGTTGGGCTATTTTCTTGTCATGGCTTGAATATTAGGGATAGTGAAAGGGATTTATTCCTCTCTTATTAGAGAGAGATATCCATGGGCCCCTTGATAAGGAAGACTGAAAAATATGCATGGGCATGCTCAAATAAGTATTAATAAGGTGTTTTAATATTATTTGTCAAAACAGTCTGCCTGCTGATCAGGTAATGGTTAATTAAGTTTTATAAGGATGACTCGGTCCATGCCTTATACATAATTAGGATATTGTGTGACAAAAAGACTAATTATTAAAACTGATATTAGGTTATCATATCTTTTACTTAACTTGGGTAAGCATAATGCCTTGCTAGAGGCCACTTATGTTTCGTGGATAAATGTCTAGGACATTCTTATTCACGAACAACATTACGTGAACCTACAGGGTCACAGGCGTAGACGATCTTGTGAGCACAATATCCATGTTCAATGATTCTAGATCGTGTCCAGATTCGTTGAATGTATACAAAAAGGGATTAGATTGTATATTGTATATATTTTGTTAGTTAAATAAGTAACTAATTTATTTACCAAATAAATGAAATTAATTACTTAATAATATTCATCCAACCGTTGGATGATTATAGGAATAGATGGACGAGATTAAATTGCCATTAGGTGATAATTGGGTTCTAATGTTGAAAGCTATAAAAGGTTATGTTAACCTTTTCCTTGGTGGTCTTCCTCTGATAAAAGGAAAACCTTTAATCCTAGAACGGCGAGAATTTTGTCTTACCTCTCTCTCTCTCTCTCTCTCTCTCTCTCTCTCTCTCTCTCTCTCTCTCTCTCTCTCTCTCTCTCTCTTTAAAATTCCAAAGCATTACCAAATAGTTAGGGTTCATTCTGAATAGTTTTTAGAATGTCGAGGGGCTAGCATCCCGTTTGCTTGCGAAGGAGGTCGTCTCCTGGATACCGGTAGAGGACGAAGCGTAAACACTAGCGCCTCCACACCTAGCGGCATGGAAAACATTGAGGTAGTTTTCTCTCCAATCGGTTTTTCTGATATGTTCGGATCCTGTTTGTTGTTTTCGTCGTTTTTTTAATTATGTTTTTGTCTACGAATTCCAACATTTAGATCCATCTCAATGGATCCTAATGCCTGGAATATAGGCTACTTCACCTAAATCTCTCATTGAAAAACACTTCCCCAACCAAGTTTTTACAGTTTGCAAAGTGGGGATGTCATTCTCAATTAACGAAATGTCATCGACATATAGCACTAAGAAGACTACTGCATTTTCTGTAACCCTTTTGTACACACAAGGTTTATCTTCATTTTTCATGAAATTGAATTCTTTAATTGCTTCATCAAAATAAAGATTCTAACTTCGAGATGCTTGCTTCAAGATATAAATCGATCTTTGAACTTTACACATTTTACCAGAGTTTGAAGGATGAATAAAACATTTAGGTTGTGTCATATACATATTCTCGAGTAGATTTCCATTAAGAAATGTAGTTTTAACATCCATTTGCCATATTTCATAATCATAATATGCTGCAATGGTAAGTAAAATTCTAGTTGACTTAAGCATTACAACTAGAGAAAAGGTTTCATCATAGTCAACACCATGAGTTTGTCTATAACCTTTTGTTACTAATTGGGCTTTGTAAGTGAGCACATTGCAATCCGTGTCAGTTTTGTTTTTGAAAACCCATTTCAACCGATGGTTTTGCAACCTTCAAGTGGATCAATCAAAGTCCAAACTTGATTGTCATGCATGGCTTGCACCTTTGATTTCAAAGCCTCTAGCCATTTACTAGATTCAGGACTATGAATGGCGTCTCGGTAGGAATTAGGTTCACTTTGATTAATAAGATCAACATTATGATCCTCAGTCACAAGAAATCCATATCTCTGTGATATTTGATGAATCCTACCAGAGCTTCTTGGGCTTTGTGTCAAAGGCTCATGCTCAGTATGAAATACGTGAGTCCAACTAAGTGTCCATACTCAATTCAGAAATATTGTTGTCCTTGAGCTTCTTCAAGACAGATTCTACTCCCACTAACTCTTTTGGAAGTGAATTCCCTTTCAAGACAAATTCCATTTTGAGCAATAAACACTTTTTTTCAGATGGAAGATAGAAATAGTATCCTTAGGATATCTCACAAACAAACATTTATCAAATTTGGGTACTAGTTTTTCAAATAATGATCGCTTCACATAAGCATCACATCCCCAAATTTTAAGAAATGCTAAAGTAGGTTGTTTCCCGGTCTATATCTCATATGGTGCCTTCTGAACAACTTTAGCTTTAGATTGAACTCTATTTAATATAAATGCACCAGTTTCTAGAGCATAACCCCAAAAAGAAATTGGAAGATCTATTTGACTCATCATAGATCGAACCATATCCAATAAGGTTCAATTTCTGCATTGAGACACACCATTCCATTGTGGTTTTCCTGGTGGAGTTAATTGTGAGACTATCCCACAATTTTTAAGATGTTTGTCAAACTTAGAGCCTAAGTATTCACCACTTCGATCCGATCGAAGTAATTTGATACTCTTTCCAAGTTGATTATATACTTCATTTTGAAACTCCTTAAACTTTTGAAAGGAATCAGATTTATATTTCATTAGATCTACTGAAATCATATGTGAATGTAATGAAGTACTAAAAACCTCCTCTGGCTTGTGTGTTCATTGGTCCACATATATCGAAATGTAGAACTTCCAATAAATCGTTAGCCCTTCACGTTATTTTGTAAATGAACTTTGTCATTTTTCCTAATAGACAAGAATCGTATTTTTCATAAGATTCAAGGTCGAATGAAGATAAAAGTCCATCTTGATGGAGTTTGGATATGCGTTTCTCATTTATGTGGCCCAAATGATAATGCCAAAAGTAAGTTTGATTTAGATCATTATATTTAAAATTTCTTTGTATTTATGTTATAGATGGCTTTACAATGTAGGTTAAGATTGTTAAGTCCATCAAATAAAGAGGCATCCCCATAGAAAAATCATTTTTATAGATGAAGCTTTTACCATTTTTAGTATAAAACTCAAAAACATTAATATCCAAACAAGAAACTGAAATGATGTTCCTACTCATAGCAGGAACATAATAACAATCTTTAAGTTCAATGATAAGCCCACTGGGCAAAAGTAAATCAAATGTCCTACAACTACAACAACTTTTGCTCCATTTACAACTTGCAGGTCCACCTCTCCTTTTGCAAAAACTCTACTCCTTTTGAGTCCCTGTACATTTACAGAAATGTGAGTTCTATATTCAGTATCTAATACCCATGAAGTAGGAGTAGACATATTAATTTCTATAACGAAAATACTTGAAGCTGCAGTCTCACTGGCTTTTTGCTTCTTGTTTTCTTCTAAGTAGAGTTTGCAATTCCTCTTCCAATGACCAGGTTCATTGCAGTGGAAACAAGTACCTTCTTTTGGTGGTTTACCCTTGGGTTTGGGCTTCTGTCTTCTTTTGTCCTTCTTGGCCATATCTTTTCCTTTTCCCTTGTTCTTCTTGATCTGCCCTTTCAGAACCATCAGAGCATTAGGAGTAGACTTCCTAATGTTTTGCTCAGCCAGCTTGAGCATCCCGTGCAATTCATTCATGGACTTTTCCATATTATGCATATTGAAGCTCATAACAAAATGATTACATTCAGAGGTCAAAGAGGCTAAGATCATATCAGTAGCTATGTCATTACGAATAGGTGATCAAGTTTTTCAAGCTGATCAAAATAGCCTTTCATCTTAAGGGCATGAGCACTAACTGAAGTGCCTGAGGTCATTTTTTGCAGACATTAATGCCTTAGTAGTAAGATACCTCTCTTGACGTGCTTGCTCTTGGAACATTTCCTTGAGCTATTTCTTCATCTCATAAGCCTCAACTTTCTCGAATTTCTTTTCCAAGTCAAATTCTATTGTAGCCAACATGAGACATGTCACATCATTAGAGTCATCTTTGAGCTTACTATAAGCATCTTTTTCGACTCTAGGAGCGTTGTTAGCCAATTGATGAGGGATAGGGTTCTCAAGAACATATAGCTTTTTTTCTTGTTTAAGGACAATCCTTAAATTTTGTGCCCAGTCAAGAAAGTTAGTGCCACTAAACTTATTCTTTTCAAGCACGGATCACAATGAAGTGTTTGAATTGTTTGAAGCCATTATCTACATAAAATTTCCAAAGTAAAATATAAAAAAAAAAAATGAAGCATTAACTTTCCCTGAAATATTCACCACTTGATAAATCATGGGTAGAAAAATTCTATTTTATAATAATCATAAGTAAGCTTTGGCTTAACACCCATAATTAAAGAAAAATGGATTAATGGGATTTACATTTATGAGTCCCGCCAAAATCTCATATGATGCCATAGGCTCAAAACCATTTTGATAGCCTAGTTAAGTCAAACCATTCCAAGCATATGGAAATCACCATTTTCCATCTTCCCCTACTTAGGTAACCATTTATCTCTTGCTTTGGCAATAAGACAAAATGATGATCTAGGCTCTAATACCACTGTTGGGTTCGTCAAAAAATAATAATAATAATAATAATAATAATAATAATAATAATAATAATAATAGAATAATAATAATAATAGAGCCTATGAAAAACCGCCAACAGGATACTGATCGGGATTTTTCTAACCAAGCTTTAAACCCAATACTTCCAAGTGCACAAGATCAATGTAATACGGAAGTATCAGGGTATCGAACCATAGAGAAAGACTTAACTACTTAAATTACTATCTTCCTAAATTAATTTTATAAAAAGAAGATTGAAATTTTATTATGTAAAATTATTTTAAATTAATTAAAACTAATGAATAAAATAAATAAATTAAAACTAACAGGAGACTAACCAAAAAAGATGATTTAGAACCTTGAATCCACCACTAACCTATATAACAATGATTTAGTTTTATTTAGAAGAAAAGATTAGACCTTTATGTGATGATCTAGGATACAAGCTTCGATTCACTAAAGAAATGTAGTGTTTAAATGCATGACATAATCCATCTAACCATTAGCATGACTTATTCAATTCCATGACATAAATCATCTAAAATTAGCATGAACTATTCAATTCTAAAACCACAATATACTTGCAAAAATCACATATCTCTCATACTCAAGACTACAAGAATTAAGCATGGATAAAAGTAATCAATTAACCCAAATAATTATTCAACAAGAACAATCACAAAGAAATAATTGCATCAAACCAAGAAACATCCCAAGATATGCAATCACATAAATATCATAATAAATCTCCCAAAATAAAATTAACTAAAATTACATGGCTAGGGTTTCATCAAGATTCTGAAGATAAAATTAGTTCATGGTAAAGGAAAAGGAGGAACCAATATATTGAAGAAGGTCATGCCTTTCTTCTTCACTTGGGAGTTGCTGCTGCTCCGATTTTCTACAACTTCGTCCACTTTCAGTTGCCGCTTCGTCCTGTTATGGCTGCTTCTTCGTCCGGTTTCTGCTCTTTGCTTCAGCTGCTGCTGTTAAATTTCTTTACTATGCAGCTGCTTCAGCAGCTTAAGATTTCTTGCGGCTACAATTTCTCTCAGCAGCCACCTCCTGCTGCTTCTGGTTTCCTCTGCTCTCTCAGCTCTTCGCCAGCAGCTGCTTCTATTTTCTGCAGCTGCGGTTTTTTTCCTCTAGCCCCCCATCTCCCCTTTTCCTCTGCGCAGCTGCTGCTTCTTTTTCTAAATTCTCCAGCCGTGGGCCGCTTTCTCTTCCTTTTTGGACTGCTTCTTGTGGGCTGCCTTCTTGTCTAGCAACTTTTAAATTTCTTTCTCTTCTCCTTTTTCTTGTCCTAACTTCCTTGCAGCAGCCCAATGCTCTTGTGAGCCATTTATAATTTTTTCAATGCACAAAAATAAATTAAATTAAATATTATAATTATGATTAATAAATAAATAAAATATTTTTAAAAGCTAATAATTAAACTTAAAGGTATTTATTTGTACCAAAAATCAACTCTATCAGATACGCACATGCCAGTAAAACCTATTGGAAAGAAAGCTATCTCAACGATTTCCGATGCCGCAAGGTGTGGAAGCATTACTATTTACGCTTCGCCCTCTATAGGTATCCACGCGACGACCTCCTCTACAAGCAATCGGGATACTAGCCCCTCGGTGTTCTGAAAACTATTCAACACTAACCCTAACTATCTGGCAATCCTTTGGAATTTTGAAGAGAGAGGAAATAGACAATTATGGTTGTTCTATTTTTTTCTTTTTTTTAAATAAGAAAAAGTTAGCTGCGAAAAGTTAACCTTTTATAGCGGTCAACATCAGAATCCATTATCATCTAATGACAATTTTAATATCGTCCGTCTATTCCTATAATATCCAACGGTTGGATGAATAATATTAAAAAATTAATTTTATTTATATGATAAACAAATTAGTTACTTATTAACTTACCAAAATAGCTACAACAGAATTTGGACACCTTCTCAGATCCCTTTGGTATAAGTTCAACAAACCTGGACATGATCTAAATTCAATGGATGTGGACATAGTGCTCACAAGATCATCCATACGTGTGACCCTGTAAGTTCACTTAATGTTGGCAGTGGATGAAAAATGTCCTAGACATTTATCCACAAAACATAAATGGCCTCTAGCAAGATATTATGCTTACCCAAGTTAAGTAAAAGATATGATAACCTAAGATCAAACTTAATATTTAGTCCTTTTGTCACACGATGTTCTAATTAAGTATAAGGCATAGACCGAGTCATCCTTATATAACCTAATTAACCATTTACTTGATCTCCATGCAGACTGTTCCGATAAATAATATTAATATAACATCTTATTAATAAATATCTGAGCATGGCGATGCATATTCTACAGTCTTCCTTATTAAGAGGCTCATGGATATCTCTCTCTAATAAGAAAGGACAAATCCCTTTCACTATCTCTAATACTCAAGCCATGACAAGAAAATGGCCAAGCAATAGTCATAATAATCACCTAATTAAAAGTTATCTTTGATTATGTAAAAACATATCTCTCCCCATGCAAGAAGTATTAGAAACATTAAGTCAAAGGACACCAAACATAAAACTGAGAAGAAATACTTACGACTTAAGCCTATGCAATATTTTTTCTTCATTTTGGGTCATGTCCAATACATTATTCTCAATATGTATTTATGAATTGATTTCATATCTCATATTCATGATCAGTAAAACTTGATCATCAATCAACTTCATACTAGTTTAATAATACAAGATATTATAAAACTAGGGATAACAAGAATGATATTTTATTAGCAAGACGGGCTTTACTATCAAGTCACACACTTGATGACCAAGAGAATAAAATATGATTCAAAATACGTGCCTCATAAATAACCAATATAAATGTAAGTCAATTGGTCTAGGGCATATAAGTAACAACGGGGGGGACGGTGAATACTGGCAGCAAAGTAGCTTCACCAATGGCATAAGGAAAGTAAGAGAAACAAAGAGAAGAAGAAAAAGAGGAAGAGAAAAGAAGATAATATCAAAGCGAGAGAGAGAGAGAGAGAGAGAGAGAGAGAGAGAGAGAGAGAGAGAGATATTTACATACCTGAAAGGAAGAGGCAATAGGCTTCGGCAGGCTAGTCGTTAGTGTTGGTTGCAGGAGATGGCAGCTGTAGGTGGGTCGCGGGAGGGGGAATTTGGTAAGGGAGAAATTGGGGGGGAGGGGGGAGGGGAGGAGGGTTTCTTAAATGAGGAGAGGGGAGAATGGAGAGTTGTCTACTTTCTTTTTTATTTAGTCCTTTCTTACTAATGGAACCTCTGTCGGTAACTTTAATTGATAAGCTAGCGACGATTGCAGCGTCGCAAGTTTCGAGAGTAATTAAATATATTTCCAATGGAAATAAGTCCGTCTCTAACGACATCGATACTTTTTGTTACCAAAAGGCGCATCTATTGGTACGTCCCATCATTATATGACGGGACTTTCCCCCCCCCATTTTCAGGCAAAATTTGCAAAAAATTCGACATTGTGGGTTTTCTCTGTCGGAAATTCGTCGGTACTTTACCGATGGCAGACTTTCGTAGCTAACAACTGTCCGTAAAAGTTTTTTTTCTTTTTGTAGATTACACCAAAAGAATGACAAAAGATTCGAGAAGGGAACTTCTAAATAAGTTTAATGCGTTTGTTTTTTTAGCTTGGCCTCGCATATGTAGGAATGTTAGCCGAACTGCGATACCAACTTTTGTGTGCTTATTTTGTTTTATGTTTGTGTTTAGTTTCTATTCTAATACAAAAATCTTGTTTCATTTAAGACACATGGAAACAAGTAAAATATTGTCTTAAGACCTAAAACACGAACTAACATAAAGCTAGAGCATTTTGATCATTTTTAGCCTAGAATAATCAGTTTTTTTGTTCCCAAAGTAGCGCATAAATTTGAAGTAATTTTTATTATTCACTACATAAATAAAAAATGTTAACTAAGAGAATAATATTTTAATTAATTGGGCTCTAGTAATTTATTTATTAAATTGAGATTAATTTAATTAATTGGACCATAGATATTTATTTATTAAATTAGGCTAAGTCAATTAATTAAATTTCCCAGAAAAAAAGTCAATTAATTAAATTAAACGTTTGATTATTGAGTTTTCATCTATTAACTAAAAGACCCAAGAATAATTATTTATTGAAATTAATAAAAATGGGTCGGGCTCGAGTTTGACCGAATAGTCAAATACTTGAGCCCGAGCCTAAGTCACAGCTAAAAAATCCTAGGATGTATATATCTTAGGGTTGGGTGCCTTCTATGAGGGTGTAAACCCCTTGTATGATCAATTAAGATATGCGTTGGAGATGGCCAAAAAATTAGGGATAATGCCTAGCAAATTTTTTACCACCCTTAGAGATAAAAAAAGCCTTTCTTAAGTATTCTCCATATATTCTCTTAGGTTACTTTTTTAGTGTGTTCACCATATACACAACGCGAGATGATTGAGTGATACTTTGGAGGTCATAAGAGTTTGATCCTTTTATCAGAAAGTGTGGAAGACTCTAAGGTCTTGATCCCGACGTGTAAGAGGAGGTCCTTGATAAAAATAAAAGTTGGTCACCGTCAGCACCTTCTTTGCCGCAAAAACATAAAAACCTTAGAGATAACGCTCCGAGCACCATCGTTCCATTTTTCGTTTCCGATGCTCTACCAAGGTACCAATTCGTTAAAAAAAAATGATATGAGTGTGTATAAAGAAACAACATATAATGAATAGGGATAGCCAGTGAGCTGGGCTAGCCTGTCAAGCCACACAAACTGGCCTGTTTGGGCCCAAGACTGCCAAGACTAGCCTAGCCCACATTGAGGTGGTTCAAGGGGAACGGTCCAACCTGGGCTTTGCTTTTGTAAACTGCGAACTAACCTGGATTGGCCCATATAAACCCACATCGGCCTAGCCCACCAAAAAATCAAGACCAGCCAGCGAACCGACCCAGGATTGTGAAACAACCGGTGGGCTAGTACCTAAAATTTAAGGAAAAAAACATTTCATATATTCAGCCACTGTGGAAGATCATCTGCTTCTCAGTCCATTTGAAATCAACAGTCTAGATATCTAACCGTTTGTTCTTAATGGTGAAGACCGTTTGATCTCCATCTAATCCTTGAAATCCAACAGTCCAGATCCTTTGACCGTTCAGAAATGGTCAAAATGATTTTTCCATTTTTAAAAGAATCGGCCAGAATTTTTTTTAAAGCCCACTTTTTTCTCCTTTAAATACCTCCTAAATCAAATTCATTACTCATACAAAAAAATACTCATTCTCTTTTCTATTTTCTCTCAAACTCTCTCATATTTCTCTAAACTCTCTGAAGATCACTTTTGCAATTATTTTTGGAGATTTTTGATTGTTCAAAATTCAGAGTGAAGAAGGAATCGAAGAATCTAAGGCGATAATCAAAGCTTCTTCAATTCTACTTCGGAGTTCTGATTTCATCAAATTAATTTGCTTTCTTTACATTTCATGTACTTTAATTTTTTTATTAATTTTTATTTTGGTAAATTATTAGTTTTAAATATTTATTTGTTTACTTTTTTTTACTATAATTTGTTTATTTAGTTTTTGAATAATTATTTGTTTACTTTATTTATTATAATTTCTTTATTTAGTTGTAAATAATTATTTGTTTACTTTAATTACTATAATTTGTTTATTTAGTTTTTGAATACTTGTTTCCTTTTGAAAAAATTTAATACTTATTTGTTCACTTGATTTATTTAGTTATTAAATTTATTTACTTTATTATTAGGGATTCAAGACATGCATCATCCCACACCGTAGACTTTCATAATGAACAAAATGAAGAAAATAATGTGCCTTATCCTCCAAAAATTGCAACTAGTGGTAATAGAAAAAGAACTTCTCATGTGTGGAATGTGTTTGATAAGATATATTATTCAAGCTACATGTAAACTTTGTAAGATGAAATTCTCACATATGACAGGTGGTGGCACCGGTACACTTCCAAGACATATAGAGCGTGCTCAACCGTCTCATTTTGCATATTTAACTAAACAAAGACAACTTTCTTCTAGTTATTCCACAAGTGAAATGACAACCTTAAAATACAATGATGAGTTAGTAAAGAAAGAAATAGTTAGGTGGGTAACAACGGGTAGACTTTCTTTATCCTTACCTTTTAGTCATGCATTTGTGTCATTAATAAAACTCGTACTTCCATCGGCTTATAAGCCATTTCTTAGAACATCACCTAGTAGAGAAATTCTTTAAACTTATAAGGAAGAAAAAAAAGTACTTTTTGCAATTTTTAATCTAGTCCTAGTAAATTTTCACTTACCGTGATTCTTGGTGAGTCGTTACTCATGAAGATTTGTTTACATTACATGTCATTGGCTTTATGATAATTTTCTTTCAACCAAAAAAAAATGGTTTTAAAATTTTTGAACACCCACATAGTGATCAAAATATAGCACGACATATTACTCAAACATGTCATGATCATAAAATTGATAACAAAAATTTTTCCATTTCTTTTGATAATACTTCAAATAATGATTCTTCAGTTTCAATTTTGAAAAATAATTTGAGACCACTTTTAGATGAAAAATTATTTTATATCAGATGTACATGTCATTTTGAATTTATGTCTAAAAGACAGTTATGAACATGTTGAAAATGTTTTAACAAGGGTTAGATGCATTATTATGTTCATTAGATCTTCCAGTCCTAGACAAAAAGATTTTAGAGCAGTTTGTAAATAACAAAACTCACTTTATCAAAAATTTCAATTAGATGTTGACACTAGATAGAACTCAAAATTAGAGATGTTACACTAATTTTCCTTATAAACAACAACTTATTTACACTAGCACATGGTAGACCACCATTTGATTCAAATATTTTGAATGAAGGTATAGTTTTATCTTCGTTTTTACAAACTTTTAAACAAGCAACTGAACTTTTATATAAATAGTACTACTGCAATACTCATCACATGCTTTCCACAATGATAAAAGTTGAATTTGTTTTTTAGAGAATTTAGATCATATGTTGTATATGGTCCTATGATGTTAGATCTGGAAACAAAAATTTTAGAGTATTATGAAAATTTTCCTATCATATTTTATATTGCTTTGATTTAGGCCATTGTTTTAAAGGTGAGGGTTTTAAAACTTTGATTGATTATTTTTATTCATGTTTGGATACTCGCTACAAATCTTATATATCTCTTGCAAGAAATGTCAACAAAATTAAAAGAGGATTCATCAAGTACCTTAAAAAAATTGTTTGATAAGTCATTCAGGATATGGAGAGAGATGGTATCTTCTTCAGTCAAGGAGGATATAGATACATGATGGATATATACTTCTCCCTGTGCTTGCGCCCCTAGTTCATCTACGAGAGCAACTTGAACCGAGTTTTCTATATACGAATATGCTCCTCGAGTTTATCATTGTGTAGATGATCTCAACATACTTGGATGGTGGAAGACCAATTTGCAACAATATCCTATCCTATCTAGGATTCTTTGGTATTTCCTAATAGCTCCTATCTATATAGTGTCTTTTGAAAATACTTTCTCTAACTGCCATCGTACAATCGACGAAACTAGGAGTTGGATATCTCATAACATATTAGAGGCTATTATATGTCTAGCTGATTAGTGTTTGCAAGAATACAGGATTCTCGTGCTGCTGAAAATGAATGTAGTATATGGATCTGACGACGAAGAAGAGGAAACAGAAACTCTCAATACCCAATCTAGTAAAACTCGATCAAATATACAAAATTTTTATTTTTAAATTTTAATAATACACACTAAGGATAGTATTACTTTATTAGATGTTAAATTGTAATGGTTAGGACTTAGGATAGGGTAGTATTAATTTATTAGATTTTATATTTTAATTTTTTGGAGAGGTTTAGGCTCTAAGTCCTCCTCTTATATATGTAATTTTTATTTTTTTATTAATAAGATCGGTTGGGGTCTATGCCAAACCCCCACCACTTCAAGGTGACTTTCACTAATATTTTTTAAACTTAAAAAAAAATCTTAAATTTTCTAAACTTAATAAAAATAAATTAAGTTTTTTGAACTTAAATAAAAAAATCTTAAGTTTTCTGAACTTAATAAAAATTCTTAAGTTTTCTAAAATTAAAAAAAAATATTAAGTTTTCTAATCTTAAAAAAATCATAAGTTTTCTAAATTTAATAAAAATAATTGAAGTGTTCTAAGCTTAAAAAACTCTTTAAGTTTTCTAAACTTAACAAAAATAACTTACGTTTTCTAAACTTAATAAAAATAAAGTAAGTTTTCTAAACTTATAAAAACTTAAGAAAAGTTTAAAAAAAAAACAATTTGAAAATCCAAAACATAATTTAAAAAATCAAAAAAGATAAAAAAAAATTTAAAACAAAAATTGAAATTGGTAAAAAAGATGCATGTGAGATGAATTGACAACTCATTTTAGGTAAGTTTATTATGGTTAAGTTTAGCATGTATGTTTATCTATTTACTTGTTTGTTTTTTATGTATCTTTCTTTTCATGTATTAGGAAGTATTATGTAACTTTCTTCCATGTAAGTAATTTGTGTTATTTTTACGTAACTAATTTATGTGTTGTTCACTTAAATTTAAGTTTTTGTATCTTAAATTCATATTTTAAAAAAAATTTAAAAAGGAAAAAAAAGCCCATGAACTGGGCCGCCTGGTTCGATCCCCAAAGGTGGTCAGAGTTGGGCTAAGCTACCAAGAACCGCAGCCGAACCAGCCTAGGACTGCGAGACCCATGAATTGGCCTGGCGAGGTGGTTCGTGTGTCGTGGCCCAACCTAGGACTGCGGTCCAGGCCCACTGGTCATCCCTAATAATGAACATAAAATAAAAAGTGTTATAAAAACTACTGACCAATATTGGAAAAACAAAATGCAAATCATAATATAAAATGAAATAATTTAAAAATTCTAATAATAAATATAACATTTTATTAAAAAAAAAGATGCGTCTTTCTTTCACCACAATGTCTTCTTCTTTTATAGAATTTTTTTTTTACTCTTTTATTGGCCAAATTCCTGGCAAATTCCTAGCATTACTCTCCCTTTTTATTTAATTGGTTTTTTTCTCTGATGTGTATTTGAGTTTGAGTAAACAAAATTAGATTGTGCTTGAAGGATTGAGCTGGTATATAGAAGGGCAGGGCAGATGAGCTTTGTGGTGATATTTTTTGTCGTTGCTCAAGTAGTATTATGGTTAGAACTGTCAATGGGTTTGAGTCGGCTCGAGTCCAGCTTGCTCGGTCTGTTTTCTTTTCAGATTTGGGCCTATTTTTTAGGCCCAAAATAATTTGGATTGAGCTTATACTTAGGCAGGCTCAGCCCGTTTAAGCCTGATCTACTCATATACATTATTATTTATAGTTTTTTATTATATTATACTATGTTATATATTCTAATTATTTATATTGTATTGTAATTATCTATTAACAAATTAAGAAATAATCTAATAAATATTAAAATAGAATAAAATTTTGATTCATTTGAAAGAACATTTTTTTTTAACAAGTTGCATGTACATATATAACATTAATTCTTTGAATATGTAATTTTATAAATGTATAATGAAATTTAAATAATAAAAATAGTTTAGAATTAAAATTCTTTCATTATCTTTCAAATTTTTGTTTTAATTTTTTTTTAAAAAATATTATTTTGGGCCGGGCCGAACCGGTCCGAATCCGACCTAAATAGGTTTGTATCGAGCTAAGGCTATACTTCTTAGGCCCAAATTATTCCGTGCTCGGGCCAAAGCAAGCTTAGCTCATTAGACCTGTTAGACAGTCCTAATTATGATAATGCTACTTTTACAAAATTTAAAAAGATTGAATCACATCCCTTACATACTTGTAACCACCATTGGGGACTTTTGATTGTTGTTGAAGTAACATTGTAATAATGATACTTTGATGCTTTGTTTATTAGACTAGTTTTGGGGCTTGTTTTATGGTTATTTTACATGAATTCTTATGTAATTTGGGTGTAATTTGGAACAAATAACTTTCCTTTGCACTTTGGAATTGCAGGATCAAATTGAAGATTAGATGAAAAAAAGAGGATCAAAAGTACAATTTTTTTTTTTAAAAAAAAATCCGAAGGAAAGAGAAAGGCGAATGTGTGACTTGCATTATGTCACGAATCTACATCACGCTGAAGAAATCGACTCCAGATTCGTTAATTCCAACAGGATATGAAGATTTTGGATGCACATTCCTTCTAGAGGGTTTTCGCAGCATGAACTTCCCTGCAAATCAAAGCCACGGATTGGTTTCGCTCAAAAATCGATGCCAGATTCGTATCGGATGTGCTAAATGTGTTTTTATTTTTAGTATTTTCTAGTTATTTTAATTTCTCATTTAATTAAGGACTTGTAACCTCTATAAGTAAAGGGTGATAGGGTTTCTTTAGTGTTATGCAAGTTTTACTCTTGCGACTTGGGAGAAGGAATTGGGGCCAGTTTTCTTCAGGATTCTTCTAAACCCTACTTCTTTTATTTTCTTTATAGTTGTATGGATTTGTTTATTATTTTGTACATGAGTATGACTATGGCCTTCGATTGAAGGTTTTCTATCATGATATTGGTTGTTTTGCATTAAAGATTTGATCTTTTAGTTTTTTCTTGGTTAATTGTTATTACTTATTTTTAATGCTTGCAGTTTTTTAGTCAATTATTGCATACTCATAAATTGTATCTAGATAATGAGAAGTATTAGGTTTAATTGGATTAGCATAATTATAACAACTAATCATAAAAGTGACTAGAGATAGATTCAGTTTCTTTACGTGGTTTTTAGTGAGTAAGATATAATAAAGGTAGGGAAGGTTCAAAGAGGTGTTTGCAATTTCAATAATTAAAATCACATAGAGACACAATTGGTTTGTTAAGGAAATTATGAGCTTTTTCACCAAAAGATTGGATCATGGTTATTAAGGATGGTTTTCACTGAAAGAGCGAATCAACCAAAGGGATAGAAGGACTATATTGGATTAGAGGTATCTTAGTCCATCATTCATCATAAACTTTTCATAAAGTTTCAACAGTCTTTAATTTAATTGTTATACTTAATTTATCTTTAGTTTTAATTATTTTTAGCTTTAATTAAACAACATTAATTTTGGTTTAAGTTGGGTTATAAGTATGAGAGTTTTCCAATCAGATAGCAATCTTTATTGTGATGATCTTCATTCATCATTATGTTACTCACCTGAAATCTTCGCACTTGTAGTGTCACATCATACTTTGACAAATTTTTTTTTAAAGAAATACTTTTTAGCATAATTAGAATGTGAGAAATAGATAAGTCGCACATTGAGTATGTGTCCTGTTGAAAGTCATGCCCTCCCTAATAAAATATGGATATGTAATTAAATGCACCAATTATGCCAATTAAGTACCTAATATTTGAAAATGACGATCAAGGGACAATTTTGTTTCTCCAATAAAATAAATTAAATGAAAACTGATTGGAAATGAGCAATGTCTGTTATACCTTAATAAAATTTGGAAAACTAATTTACCCTTTCGTAGGAGGGAAGATGATCATTAAAATGGAGGGAAGAAATATAAGAAAAAGAACTCTCTCTTCCCAAGACCATCAAAATACCCAACTACCCCCAAATTCCATGAGAAGAAAATGGCCTAGTCTCCTTCTCTTCCTTACCCAAACCCTCAAAAATAATATACCAAAGCTTCATCAAACTATTATTGTAAGGAGTAAGAGGTATTATAGGGATTAAAAAGTTTAACCTCCAAAATTTGTGAAATTGTTAAAAAGATACTCTGGCAATGGGTTAATACCAAAAAGGTACCCTGAACTTTGCCTATTGCCAGAGTATCTTTTTGACAATTTCACAAATTGTTTTATTATATTTCTTCCCTCTATTTTGATGATTAGCTTCCCCTATGGAAGGGTAAGTTGGTTTTCCAAATTTTATTAGGCATAGCAGACATCACTCATTTCCGATTAGTTTCCTTTGAATTTATTTTTTTGGAAAAAGGAAAATTGTCCCCTAATTGTCATTTCCAGAGATTGGGTACTTAATTAGCATAATAAGTTAAGAGCACTTTTTTCGTATTAACCCCTTAATTGTTTAAATACTGCCAATTCAAGAAAAAATGCTGAATGTTGGAGCTATTTCAAACATAGAAGTGTTTGTCCTTCTATTTCTTGATTCATTTTCTACTTACTAAAGGAATTAAACAGAAGTTTATGTACTTCTATTTCTTGATTCATTTCCAAGTTACTGAAGGAATTGAATAGACATATTTGTACTTCTATTTCGTGATTAATTTCAAAGTTACTGAAAACAAGTAATAGAAGCATTTGTATTTCTATTTATTGATTCATTTCCACGTACAAAAAACAAATAATAGAAGTGTTTGTACTTCTATTCTTTCTTCATTTCCAAGTTCTCAAAAGCAACAAATAGAAGTACTTGTACTTCTACTCTTTCTTTAGTAGAAATCTTTGTACTCATATTCCTCTTTTATTTTACAAATTGTGAATATTAAATAGAAGTGTTTGTACTTCTACTCTTTCTTTATTTCTAACTTATGAAAACCGAAGAATAGCAAGTGTTTGTACTACTTTATTACCAATTTATAAAAGAAATAACTTGTATTTTTTCATCTTTTGGAAGTTGTGCCTTACAAAAAATCAGTTGTCTTTGATTCCTTCTTATTCTCATTTATATATCTGATCCTTCTATTTTCTTAAATGCAACAAAATTATGGTGAAGGATAGAAATTAGATGTATGTAAGACATGGGGTTAAGGGGTTGAATAGTGAATTTGTGAATGGGGTGTATCGGTTTATAGGTTGTTTCAACAAATAATGGTAAGGAAAATGAGATAAGGTGTCCGTGTGTAAAGTGAAAAAATAAGAAATTAATAACAGTGGATGATTTAAGGTCACATCTTTTTATGTGGGGATTTAACCTAATTATCATAATTGGACATGCCATGGAGAAGCACCTTGGGAGTAAATATGGTAATGAATATGAGTACCGTAAGGGAAACAAGTCCTGTAAGAACTGTAGAAAGAGGCCCGATTCGTGAAATGATATTTGATGCTGTGGGGCCGAACTTCGACCCTGAAGCCTCCAACTATACTTATGAAGAAGTACCTAATCCAGAGGCGCAAAAGTTCTATGATTTGTTAAAAACAATCTATATACCACTCTATGAATGATGTAGTTATTCACAGTTTTCTGCGACCACGGAGTTGTTGCGTATGAAGTCTGGAACAACTGGTCTGAATAGTCATTTGATCAAGTGGCATAATATGTGAAACGCTTACTTCCCAAGGAGAATAAGGCAATAGATGATTGGTACAAAAAAAAAAAAAAGTAGTATCCGATTTAGGTTTGCCTGTTTAGAAGATTAATGTATGTCTTAACGGTTGCATACTTCATTAGAAGGAAGACAAAACTAGAAGAGAGTGCAAGTTTTGTGGTTGTGAACAATATAAGAAGAAGAAAAATAAGAATAATAACGAAAAGGAGGTACCTCACAAAAAGATGTATTATTTCCCCATACCTCCTTGGTTGCAAAGTTTGTATATATAAAAAAGAACTGCCAAGCACATGAGATGGCATTCAGAAAGCAAGAAGCAAGTGGACATCATGAGTCATCCTAGGGATGGAGAAGACTGGAAGGAATTTGATAGGGTGCATTCTGACTTTGCGTCTAAATCAAAAAATGTGAGGCTTGGTTTGTGTATAGATGATTTTTCTCCTTTTGGAATGGATGGGAAACAATACTCTTCTTGGCCAGTGATTATGACTTCTTATAACTTGCCTCCTTGGATGTGTTTAAGAAAAGAAGTTATGTTTTTTACTGTCATCATTCCCGGTCCTAAGAATCCGAAAAGCAAACTGGATATCTATTTGTAACTACTAATAGAAGAGCTTACTGATTCGTGGAATCTGGGTGTAATTACAAGTGACATATCCAAGAAACAAAACTTCTACATTCAGGCTGCCCTTCTTTGGACTAATTTCTCGGCATACAGAATGTTGAGTGGTTGGAGTACTTCAAGTGCACTTGCATGTCCATATTGTATGGAACAAATAAAGTCATTCCAACTACAAAGTGGGGGGAAACAATCCTTATTTGATTGTCATTAATGCTTCTTACCACAGAGCCATCTATTTAGAAAAGATAGAAAGTCTTTTAAGAAAGGTAAGGGCCAAGATCATTCTTTGCCGCCATCGCGCCTTTCTGGTGAATAGTTGTGGAAGAGAATTCGGGGATTTTCAAAAATTACAAAAACGGGCACCGAAATTGGTAGGGAAGATAGAAGAGGTGCAAACATTAATTGGACAAGGAGGAGCATATTTTGGGATCTTTGGTATTGGCATGCCCTTCTAGTTCGCTACAATATTGATGTAATACCCAATTAAAAAAATGTGCTTGATAATGTGTTCAACACAGTAATGGATGTCAAAGGAAAGACAAAAGATAATGCCTGGCTAGAGAAGACACAAAACAGTACTGTAACTGACCTGAGTTGACAATCCGTAGTGAAGCTGGGGGTAAGAGGTCTAAGCTGAAGGCATGTTAAACATTAACAAGTGACAACAGAAGCTTATTCTTGAGTGGGTATTGGAGTTAAGATTACTAGATGGGTATGCTTCCAACTTGGGAAGATGTGCGGATTTGAAAGAATTAAGAATGTTTGGGATTAAAGCCATGACTTTCATGTGTTCATGGAACGATTAATACTAATTGCCTTAAAGAGAGATTCTTCCGCAAAACGTTTGGAGCGTCTTGGCAGAACTAAGCTATTTCTATTGTGACTTATGTGTGCCAAAGATTAGTGAGAAGCACATGCGTCAATTGGAGATTAATATTGCGATTTTGTTACGCGAACTAGAAAGAATTTTCCCCTAGAGTTCTTCGATGTAATGGAACACTTGATTGTTCATTTGACGTATGAGGGTACAGTTGGTGGCCCAGTCCAATATAGATGGATGTATCAATTTGAGAGGTAAGGACAGTAAAACTTGTCTTAAATATCTCTTGCATAATTATTTAATGCATTTAATAAATTATATTCACATTTAGGTATTTGAACCATCTAAAGAAGAAGATCAAGAACAAGGCTCGAATTGAAGGTTCGATATGTAACGCATACTTAATTAAGGAGGTTGCAACATATTTTAGTTACTACTTTGAACCAGACGCAGGACAAAATGATGAGGGTGAGCAGCCTCATGAACAAGGCTCTGTTCTTTCTATTTGTAATGATCTGAGAAGACCATATGGTAAGATGAAGAAGAGAATCTTTGACGAGGAAGACTATAAGGCAATAACAAACTACATCTTGCTTAATTCGAGGAGGTTGAACCTTTTATCGTGTAAGTTCATCGAACTTATTCCTTTATATCTAAATTAAGTTGAGTTCTGTAGAAATATTGTTGACTGTGAGTTATTAATGGTACTAAGTACTCATAAAAAATGAGAACCTATTATCCAAGTATTATAGAAGACCACTTAAAGGAAATGATCAACGACAAATTCGTAAAATGGTTTAAAGATGAAGTAAGTACATTAAAAAAAGAATCCTAAGCATTTTACGAAATGTATATAATAATACTATTCTTTCAGATGCACAAACCTTCCAACATAAAGAGTTGCCACCAACTACTTAGAAACCTCTCTTAGGGTCCGTCAAGATATGTAAAGTCATGAAACCGTTATATTGTCAACGGATTCAGATTTAATATAAGAGAGTATGACTCCGGAAAATGTACTAATAATTGTGGCGTACTAGTGAAGAGGGACTATTATGGGACTTTAACTGACGTCATTGAGGTTGAGTTCGTCAGTAAACTTGTTCAGAAAGCTACACTCTTTAAGTCTGTTCGGTTTGATTTTTCAGATGAAGGTTTAATTAAGCCTCCTCAGTATAAACTTGTCAAGATTCACTCTAAGAAAAGATACCTCGCTTACGATCCTTTCGTCTTTGCTTACCAAGCGGAACAAGTGTCTTACATCACATATCCTGGCACTAAACGACAAAGGAGCGATTGGTTAGCAGTAATGAAGTCAAGAACTCGGAATCTTTTGAATGTTTAATTGTTTATGGAGGAGCCCGGACTCTTTTGAATGTTTAATTCTTTTTATCATACATGGTGACAGTCTTCTGTTGTGATCTCTATTAGTTTTTAGTCATGTGTTCTGTGTTACTTTGATGTAGGGACTGGGTCTATTTTGTAATTGCTTGTTGCATTTTGAGACTAATGGATCTACAAATTCTAAGAATTTTGTTGGCTTTGAGTTCATTTTGTTCATGAATTTTCTATTATTATTTGATGTAGCTGTAATTTTCTATTTTAAAATTTAGGGATGATCATCTATGCACTGATATATTTGTGGAATATCGATGCTATTTGCCTATGATTTCATAAGAGCAAGTGCATTTTTTGTTGTTGACATGTTTAAGTTGGCTTTTGCTTTGAATTGATTCATTCCCAGAGCCAATTGGTATTTTCTCAGTTGGATTTATTAATTTGATTGATGTTTGTAGTGCATAAGTCTTTTTAAGGGTTCGTTGGTTACGCAGTTATTATGGATGTATTTTTGTTGTATCCAGTCCAACGTAATGGTTGGTGGCAGATAAAATATCGCTTGGTGCACAGTTGATTTTTTGAGTTTAATTCTGAAAGTGTTCTTAATTTGACTATGATATACTCAATTTCCTTTGATATATGATAACAGCATTGGAGGCTCGGTGATGCTTTTGCTCATGATGAGCTTTATCGGAAGTTCCACACTCATCGACCTAGACATGAGAGAGCAGGACAATTTATTGATCACCGCTCCGATGAGTTTTGATTTAGTTTTTGTTAATAATACTTGGTATCTCACAAACCACCTTATGATTTACTCTAACAAATAAATTATTTAATACTTTTCTTGAATTTCATAAACAATTCTACATCTTGAAGGCTAGAAAGAAGCAAGAGCACATTGCTCGGAGGGTTATTGTTCAAGATGTGGATCAGGCGGTCCGACCAGAAGTCCAGTGCCGGATTGCTTACACCAACCACCTATTGCATGGAGCCGTGGCTGGATCGCTCAGTAAGGTTGGCATATCCATGAGCGACTTGGAATCTCTTGAGCCACCTCTCAAATGGCAGATGCCTAGCTATCCTAGTTGTGAGAGCACGAGTAGTGAGAGGTCGAGCGATGCCGGCCCGACAGGTGAGGACAACGACCATCTTCCTCCTTCTACTTAGCTTTTATTGACATATATTTATTATATATTTTCAGGTGGATACTACTTTATACGCTTTATGATGTTAATTATAGTATGATACTGTTCTATGCTTTTTAATGTAAATTATAGTAGTTTGATACTTTCATAATTAAGATGTTGTGGTAATTTCTTTTTGGATAAGTATGGTAGTTTAAAGTACGAAAATAATAATTTTTGTTATAGAAATGTTATTTGTTAACGTTTTTCTTATTTTCAGGATGATTTTTTTATTTTGGCAAATGTTTGATAATTAATATATAGAATTGTGACCAATTAGCGGTCAAACAAGTTTTTTAAAAAAAGAAAAAATATTATCCAATTTAACAAAAATGTAATCACCATTTAATTTTTTAAAAAAAAGAAAATATTTTGCGATAGTATTGCGATGGAAACATCCGTCATTAATTTGGCACCAATTCATACACGACAGTATTGCATGAGTCATCGTACAGTTGATAATTGCGACAGAAGTATTTGTCATGTTGGTAATGTTTGCGACAAGTTTATACTATGGAAAATTTTGGTTGCTATATATGGTGGAAAATTTTTTGGTGCTAAAAAGAACAGAAATCCATCACAAAGATATTTGATATGAAACTAAGACGAGCTGTCGCAATTCAGTCACTATTGTCACTTAGCGACCTAATCTTCCGTTGCAATGTTTTGTTTGGACGCACTGTTACCGACCCATCATTTCCGTCATAATTTTGCATAATTTGGACTATTGCGATCGAATTGCGTCGAAATATGCCATAGCAATTTCTGCTCTTTCTTGTAGTGGCGATATATCTTACGATTCCACACTTCCAGTGGGCAGGTGACACGGAATAACCGCTCATAGAAAAGAGTGTGAAGACCGTCAGCTTCAAACAATTTAAAATAAGTGCGCAAAAGAATGGAGAAGGGCATAAATCTTACTTTTTCTCGATGACAGTATCGAGCGGCGAAGCACAAACACACCAGCGTAAAAGTTACTTTAATAACATTATGGTTACGATCGGGGTAACGGCTTATCATCGTGCCTAACTTTCTACCCAACCGGGTGAGCATGGGAGCAAGAGCACAAACTGTAAATTTATCTATATGAAAAAAGAACATTCATTCTCTACTTTTAATATAATGATGAAGATGAAAAATACCTATGAAAATGCGTAATTTAATGCAACATCGCTTCCAAATAAAATTACTTATATTAATTATTAACATTTACTTTAGATTTTTCATATAAAATTACTTATATTAATTATACATAGAAATATAATTTGTCTCTAAACCCACTAACTTCGTTATTTTATGTAATTTCATTATCTTTACTAAGTTTTCACAAAATTTACTTGTTACTTAAAATGAACCCATAACTTATTCATTTGTTACAATATACATTTATTTTAGTTTTTTCGAATAAAATTACTTACAGTAATTATAAATATACTTATAGTTTGTCTCTAAACTCAATAATTTCATTATTTTATGTAATTTACATTAGTTTCACTAAGTTTTCACAACATTAACTAATTTCTCAAAATGACCCTATAACTTATTCATTTGTTATGATAAAAAACATTTTTTTTTTAGTTTTTTCAAATAAAATTACAAATAGTCATTATAAATATACTTATAATTTGTCTAAAACCCCGCTAATTTCGTTATTTTATGTAATTTATATTATTTCGCTAAATTTTCAAATAATTAAATAGTTTCTCAAAATGACCCATATCTTTTATGATATATATTTATTTTAGTATTTTGAAATAAAATTATTTGTAATAATTATAAATATACTTACAATTTTTCTCTAAACCCACTAATTTCTCTATTTTATGTAATTTACATTAGTTTTAATAAATTTTCAAAAAATTTCCTAGTTTCTCAAAATGACTCTATAACTTATTCATTTGTTATGATATACATTTCCTTTAGTTTTTCCAAATAAAATTAATAATAGAACTTATGATATAATGTGCTCTAAACTTGCAAATTTTGTAATCTTATGTAATTTACATTAGTTTCGTTATGTTTTCACAAAATTCACTAGTTTTTTAAAATAACCCCATAACTTATTCATTTGTTATTAAAAATATTTCTTTTTGTTTTGACAAATAAAATTATTTATAGTAATTATAAATATACTTAGAATTTGACTCTAAACTTGCTAATTTTTCTTTTTTATGTAATTTATATTAGCTTCGCTAAATTTTCATAAAATTTGTTATGTTTCTCAAAATGACCCATAATCTTATTCATTCGTTATGATGTACGTTAATTTTAGTATTTCTAAATAAAATTACTAATATTAATTATAAATATACTTATAATTCGTCTTAAAACTCACTAATTTCGTCATTTTATGTACTGTGCATTGATTTTTGTTAAGTTTTTACAAAAATCACTAGCTTCTCAAAATGACACCATAACTTATTCATTTGTTATGATTTACGTTTATTGTATATTTTTCAAATTAAATTACTTATAGTAATTATAAATATATTTATAATTTGTCTCTAAACCCACTAATTTTGTGATTTTATGTAATTTACATTAGTTTCGCTAAGTTCTCACAAAATTCACTAGTTTCTCAAAATGACCCGGTAACTTATTCATTTGTTATTAAATACATTTCTTTTAGTTTTTCCAAATAAAATTACTTATAATAATTATAAACTTATAATTCATCTGAAAACCCGCTAATTTCCTTATTATAATTCGTTTGAAAACCCGCTAATTTCCTTATTTTGTGTAATTTACGTTAGTTTCACAAATTTTGCATAAAGTTTACTAGTTTCTCCAAATGGCCATATAACTTATTTATTTGTTGTGATATAAATTTATTTTAGTATTTTAATATAAAATCACTGATTGTAATTATAAATATACATATAAATTTTCCTCTAAATCCACTAATTTCCTTATTTTATGTAATTTACATTAATTTTACTAACTTTTCAAACCATTCACTTGTTTCTCAAAATAACCTCATAACTTACAATTCATTTGTTAGGATATACATTTATTTTAGATTTTTCGAATAAAATTACTTATAGTAATTTTAAATAAACTTATAATTTGAATCTAAAACCTTTCATTTCGTAAGTTTATGTAATTTACATTACTTTCACAAATTTTTTTTGGTTTTTCAAAATAATTCCATAACGTATTCATTTGTTATATAAAAACATTTATTTTAGTTCTTCCTAATAGAATTACTTATAGTCATTATAAATATACTTATAATTTGTCTCAAGTCAAACCGTCTAATTTCAATATTTTATGTAACTTACATTAGTTTCACTAAGTTTTCATAAAATTAAATAGTTTCTCAAAATGACCCCACAGCATATTCGTTTGTTATATTGTAAATTTATTTTAGCATTATCAAATAAAATTACTTATAATAACTATAAATGTATTTATAACTTTTCTTTAAAACTACTAATTTCTCTATTGTATGTAATTCACATTAGTTTTAAAAAAATTCTAATGACCCCATAATTTATTCATTTGTTAATGATGATATACATTTATTTTAGTTACTCCAAAAAAAAATTACTTATAGAAATTATAAATACTCTTAAAAAATTTCTCTAAACCCGCTAATTTCGTTATTTTATGCAATTTACATTAGTTTCACTAAGTTTTCACAATAGTCACTAGTTTTTCAAAATTGCCCGTAACTTATTCATTTGTTATTAAAACCATTTCTTTTAGTTTTTACAAATAAAATTACTTGTAGTAATTATAAATATACTTATAATTTGTCTCTGAAGCTACTAATTTTGCTAATTTATGTAATTTACGTTAATTTCACTAAGTTTTGATAAAATTTACTAGTTTCTCAAATGACCTATAACTTATTCATTTGTGATGATATACATTTATTTTAGTAATTCCAATTAAAATTACTTGTAGTAATTATAAACTGACTTATAATTTGTCTCAAAACCCGCTAATTTCGTTATCTTATATAATTTATATTAGTTCCACTATGTTTTCAAAAAAATCACTAGTTTCTGAAATTGACCCCATAACTTATTCATTCGTTATAATATATTTATATTTTAAAATTTCAAAATAATATTACTTTTAGTAATTATAAATGTACTTATAATTTTTTCTCTAAACCCGCTAATTTCGTAACTTTATATAATTTACATTAGTTTCACTAAGTTTTCACAAAATTCACTAATTTCTCAAAATAACGCAACAACTTATTCATTTGTTATTAAAAATATTTCTTTTAATTAGTTTTTCCAAATAAAATTACTTTTAGTAATTATAAATATACTCTTAATTTGTCACAAAACCAGCTAATTTCATTACTTTATGTAATTTACTTTAGTTTCATTAAGTTTTCATAAAATTTATTACTTTCTCACAATGGCCTCAATATTCTTACAATTTTTCTCTAAACCCACTAATTTCGGTCAATTATGTAATTTACATTACCTTCACTAACTCTTCACAAAATTCGCTAGTTTCTCAAAATGACTGTATAACTTATTCATTTTTTATGATATAAATTTATTTAGTTTTTTCAAATAAAATTACTCATATCAATTATAAACATACTTATAATTTGTATCTAAACCCATTAATTTCATTATTTTATGTAATTTACATTAGTTTCACTAAGTTTTAAGAAAATTCACTATTTTCTCAAAACGACCCATAACTTATTCATTAGTTATGATAAATATTTATTTTGGTTTCCAATAAATTACTTATGGTAACTATAAATATACTTATAATTTGTATTTAAACCCAATACTTTCTCTATTTTATGTAATTTATATTATTTTTTCTAAATTATCACAAAATTCAGTAGTTTCTCAAAATGACCACTTAACTTATTCGTTTTTTATGATATACATTTATTTTAGTTTTTCAAATAATATTACTTCTAGTAATTATAAATATATTTATAATTTGACTCTTAACCCACTACTTTCACCATTTTATATAATTTACATTAGTTTCACTTAGTTACTGCATATCATATGGAAGTATCTAAATGAGGAGGATCACATTATTGGACCACACACCTCTTGTTATATCTAATTACTTTATACTATATATATATATATTATATTCCTATGCTATAATGAGATAATGATATAATTAATTTATACCTTATAATGTATATTAGATATTATCGATCGTAAACTATGTACTTTACCTTATACTACATCTTACCACTATTATAAATATTATATATATATGTATATATATACACACAAATATATATATGTGTGTATATATACACACACAAAATTACCACGTAGATACATTTTTTGGTAAAGAAAAGACCAACACATTTGCTCGTACAAGGATTCCATAAAAAAGATTGCTCGTTCAAAGAGTTTGTGTATAATATATAGACCAGCACATTTCTCTTTTTTTTGTTTAAAAAAAACCACATATGCTCTCCAGAACACATCTTTTAAGACCAAAAAAGGGAGGAGAGAATTATTTTGCTCGCCAAGGTCCCCCATTTGTTTTGTTAAAAATATATATATATATATATATATCTTTTTGCTCGCTAAAGGATCAGTTCATTGTTTGGTTAAAAAATTTAAAAGAAAAAGGAGCATTAGGTCAGCTTGCTAAAAGACCATCAACTCGTCAAAGATCAGCTTGTTTTGTAAAAAGGAAAAAAAAGGCATCAATTCGTCAAATAATCAACTTGTTCGGTTATTTAAAAAAAACATCAACTTTGTCTTACTGGCTCGATCTTGCCCAAGGAAATAAACTGTGAATGGGTCTGAGTGGAGAGTTGAAAGATGAAGGCAAGTTTTGTTCTATGACATTGCTATTTTTATGCATACGCTATGGCATCATCTCACCAAACGATCAGCTGGTTTGGTTTAAAAAAAAGTATCAGGTCAGGTCGCCAAAACCAAAAGAAAAAAGAACACACTTGCTCACTGACCAGTACATAAGCACGTATATGAATATTCTAACTCACCTACCTCGATTAGCTAGCCCATATTATAGTTCACTTAACAATTTAATTAGCTTAGTTACAAAAAGAAAGAGATGAGTTGATGGAAAAGTGATATGTTCTTTTTTGATTTATAGAGGTTGTAGGTGAGTTGCTTTTAAGATTTTCTAGTTCATATTCTACAAGTCGCAAAAGGACAATTATGTAAACTTACATCTGACGTTTTACTTAATTTTAGGTGTCTATTACCTATAACTGCTTTTATAAAAAAATTATCATAATGTGACAAGTAAGAAAAATAGAACGAATATCAATTAAAAGAGTATTTTTTTCAAGTTTAATTGAAAAATATCCCATCAAGTGGTGGATTAAATATACTTCACCCCAAAGTTAAAAAATAGGCAGTTTACTCGTCCCAAAATATATAAAATGCCCAAAATATCATTTCATATAAATTGTGGTTTGTTGAAAAATGACTCCCTAAAGATCGATATGAAATCATTTTAGTTCATATCCTAATTTATAGTTATCGTATATTACAAAATACTTCCATAAAATTTGTGATAATATCTTTTTAATTTATATTCTTTAAAAATTGATTATTTAACTACAAAGTTTGATTATTTCAAGAAAATTAGTAAGGTGATTTTAAAATTTAAATTCAATAAAAAATAAAATATTCGAAAGTATAATACTAAAATAGTAAAAAAATCTAATTTTTTCCTTTATAGTAAATACTATTAATTTATTACATAAATGAGTTACAAATTCTAAAAATTTATTTATTTTTATAAAATAAAATACTTTTGTTTCCAATTAAATAATCATTTTAAAAACTATACACAAAAGATATATTATTACAAAATATTTATATGAAGTTTTAACGATATCTTTTTAGTCTTATGCTTTCAAAATTAATTGTTTAACATTAAAAAATTTGACTTGTAAGAAAAAAAAAAAAAAAGGCAATTTTAAATTAATAGTATTTTGCTATAAACAAAAATAATTATATTTTTTTACATAGTACTTTAGCACTTTACTTCTTTTATTTTTCATTGAATTAAATTTAAAATAATTATGCTAATTTTTCTTAAATAATAAAAAATTTCAAGCTAAATAATAAATCTTTAAAAAATATACACAATTAAGGTATTACTAGAAATTTTATGAAAATATTTTTTTAATAAATTATAATAAATTATATATTAAAATATTTTTATATCGAAATTTAGAGTAAAATAAATAAAACTTACAAAAGGAAATTTCACCGATTTTATATATTCTCAAGAATATTAATCTATTTTTAATTTAGGGATAAAATACTTACATTTTCCCACTAAAAAAGTACTTTGCAATTGACCCTTATTTCAAGAGTACGTTCTAGTCACATCTTTCGAACTAGTTGTCCTTTTTTTTTTTTGCTTTGATTTAGAACTAGTTGTCACGGTCATCAATTTGCGGTTTGCAAATCTTATCCATGTTTAAAAACAGGACAACAAAGCTTTTTTTGGCTTTTTGTTTTGTCCTGTTTTTGGCATAATAAACCTAACTTGAGAATCTACATGTATAGCGCGAAAAAGTTTTAAAAATTTTATTTTAAAATATAAAATTTCTCTAACTTCAACAAATCATCTAAACTCGCTCTACGACCACAAATTTCAACTTCGGATTTAGGAATATTCGACCGTTGTAATTTGAAAAAAAAGTTAGTACTTCGATCAATACTCATTTATTTAGATTTTTATCGGTTGAAAACTTTAAAATATCCGTTGAATAGAAAAAAAATTACTATTTTTTTGGCTTGAAAATGTGGCTAAAAAGTTGCAATCTCCTGGACTAGCGATTCGGTTTTGCTCCAATCGCTCGGTCCGGAGATCCGGCAATTGCTGTCTCGCTCGGTCAGGAGATCCAGGTCGCGGTGACACGCCAGTTTGGGCGAATGAACTAGGGTTTGACCACCTGATTTTGGGCGAATGGAATGTTTTTTATATTTTTTTATGATTATGTTATTATAATTAATGATTATGTTATTTTTTTAAAATTATGATTGTCTTTATGTTTATTTATTTAATTTCGAGTTTATATTATGTTATTTAATTTGTTTATGTTTATTAGGGTGCCTGTGAATTTGACTGACTGTTTAATTTTGTTTATTTAGAGTTTATGTACGGTTTATATGAATAATACGACTTTATAAATAAATGTCATAAACAAATTTCATAAATTAGGGTTTAGGGTTTAGAGTTTAGGATACCTCAAATTATATTTTGAAAAATTTTATGTGTTTATAGTTGACACAATCTAATAAAAATGTGTGAAATGTTTAAAGGGTATAATAAATATAACTATAATCAATTTAGCTTAATGCATGCTTTAAATGAATGATATAAAGATGAAGATAAATGCATTACGTGTATCGTGTAAAAAGATTTAAATAATATAAGACATGAATTAGACAAATATGATGTAATGTGATTGAGGAAAATGTTTGGAAATTTATTTAGATGGTTCGGCCTGGAGCACCTAGGGGTGATGATGATTTAGGTCTGGTGACAGACAGGACCGGTTGGTTCAAAGTCGCGTAGTTACTGCGTCATCTCATGGTGTGAGGGGATGCCACAGTACTTCTGATATACCGTCGACTCCTGCGCCATTTTGACCGGGTACATATTATGATTCTGGTGCATCGGGGCCTTCTACCTAGCCACCCCTTATACCGTTTAGGACCCGTCCTCCTTCATTATACGATCCGTACACGTCCATACCCTATGACCATTATGGATCTTCTCAGCTACCACCTACATCATATGATCCATATCTTCATGCTCCTACACTTTCTCTCCATATGCCCAGCCAAGATTGGCCACATTGTATGAGTAAAACTCAGGTGCCGTTAAATGAGGTCAGTGATCTAGGGTTGTAGTTAGGTGCCCAGTTCTTCGAGAGCCTTGTGTCTTCCGTACTGGTGGATTCATCTTACAGCGGTGCTGAATATGGAGCCACTGATTGTGGCAATCCCTCTTCTGATGCTGGATTGGGTAGGGATTCTGGTACATCAGGGGATGGTGACAAGACCCGGTCTGAGGACCCTGATATGGTTGGTTCACTCCGTATCAGCGGTGAGCATGATGAGGCTGAGGATGATGGTGATGATGATGATGATGGCGACATTCGCGGTAATGAGGACGAGCCTATTCCTCCGGCTCCTGCATCATTGTTCGGTGGTAGGCTTGCCCCGGGAAAGAGGAAAGGGTTAACTGACCATTTCATGTCAGTTATGAGTAAGATTGTTAGGTCTCGACGTAAAAGACCTGAGAAGTCGCTTTCTCAAACGAACCCTACTCAAAGGAAGAAAGTGAGGAATGAAAATTGGGAGCAGACAGGACTAGCTAATGGAGGTCCACTGGATCCAGTCCTTATCCATTTGTACAGTGGCTATATCGCTGGTAGTATATGGCGTGGACAGGTAATTTGAATATTTCTATTTTTTTTTATGATTAGAAAATTTTGAGTATTCATTTATCTATTTGATGTTTGTGTAATTTTTTTATATGCAAGAGAGATCCATATTGAAGACACGGTCCCGTTTCGTGTCTCTGACCAGTTAGACCCCTAGTGATCCTACAATTTTGGAGTTGGGAGGGGAGCCGAGTTTATAATATTTGAGGTCTTGTATGTTCCAATATCCGAACTCATCCTTGTTATCTGCTTTGTGGAGAGGTGGCAGTTGTACACCAGCAGTCTTCACTTGCCCTGGGGGAGATGAAAGTTACATTACACGATGTTGAGTTGATTCTGGGCGTACCTACTTATGGTAATGTTGTCGATCATCATTATTCTCGGGAGCATTTGAGTGCAGTTATTCAGAGCGACCTGCGTATTACCGACTCCAGTATTGGGATAAATGGTCAAGACTTGGCACAAGTTGTAGAATCCCCTGCTAGTGGACTTTCTACAGAGCAGAGGGCCGCCTGTTACGTCCAGTATTTACTGGGCAGTTCACTGATCACCGATAAGAGTGGTAATATTGTCCCTCAGAACCTGTGGCCTATCGTGAATGATGTTCGTTCTATCGGTGGATTTGCATGGGGTACTGCGATACTGGCGTACTTGTATCGGAATTTAGGACAGGCCTCGCGTGTTGATGCGAAGGAGTTGTCTGGTTGCTTGTTAGTGCTTGAGATAAAATCATCAATTATCTGCATTTGTTAATTTATTGCTTACAGTTATGAACGTTTATTTCAGTTTTAGGCTTATGAATGTTGATTTTTTTATATATTTTTTTTTATTAGACTTGGATATACTTGTATTTTCCTATGTTTGCCCAGCAGTGAAACCAGGAGCGAAGTTGTGCAAACCGTACATCCAGAGTTTTGCAATGTTGAGACACAAATCGGAGCACAAATTAATCGACATCCTCATTTGTTTAGACATGATCACTGCGGACTAGGTCAGGTGAACTCCGTATAGGCCCGAGGAGATAACTGATATTTGGTTTTTATATCGCATGGGATGCTTGCATACTTTTACTTTGTTGAGTTCTATATGCCTGATAGGGTTGTTAGACAGTTTGGGTGGGTTCAATGCATTCCAGCTCATCCTATTCGTCCTCTTGAACACCATAGGCCAACAAATATAATCAACCTTATCGCTAGATTGTTGGTTTATGTACTTGACTGGCTGTAGTATATTTACTATAACTAATAAATTATGTTTGTAGTTTATGTTTTTATTTGTTAATTGAGTGTTTTATGCTTTCATGTTATACAAAATGGTAAAATAGGAAAAACTGAATCATCTAATTTGAAAAACCGGTCGTTCAATATTAAAATCGGACGACTGGTTTTTCAATTGGGCGTCTGGTTTTACTTCTTGAGCAGAAGAATTTTGTCCCGAAAAATTCGGACGCCTAAACCGGTCGTCCGATTCTTAAAAAAGATGTCTGCTTTTAAGAATCGAACGAAGTGTTTCTGCATTTGAATATCTCGGGACAAATATATCTATGAAACCCTTGCATAATTTTCGTAAATGAGATCTCCTATGAATTAATCTTAGCAAAGATTATACATAAATAGGATCTGCTGATGAATTATTCATAGCAAACTTCGCATTCCAATATGCAATCCTCGCTTTCCAATATGCAATCCTATCATGATATGTATCTGCCCAACTACTAACTCGATCACTATGGTGATAAACCCATTGCACGTATAAATGGGGTATTGGGCATCCGTTATACATTTGTAGCTGCATAAGACAATTAGTTTATTGTTAAAAATCATGAACGGGTATTATTCCAAAAAAACTAAAAGAGTTTATATTAATTTTAACTTACTTGAATAAAGTGCTGTTCTTTTGTCATGAGACCAATAACCAATGGACGATCCGAATACGAACACAAAGGCAACACAGTCGTAGAACCAACCCATGCAATTAATATCACACATAGATTGAATGTATTTGCTATGACATAAAGTGAATCTGGTATTTCCAACCAATGATCTAAGGGCACAGGTCCATTCTGCCATTTTGTTCTTCGTACATGCTCATACACATGTTCCGCTGATCCGAGTAGTGAAACAAACATGTTAGACATATGTTCTAATTCAAAAAGTATTTGTCGACGAACCTCCAGCCATTGATGTTCATCACCAAACATAAAATCTGTCACTACCCAAAAACCACAATTTCTATCACTGATGACATTCTTCCAATTCAAGATGAAAGGATAGATGAAATTAGGGAAAGCATTAGTGTAAGGGAATGTCATACATGGAGATGGATCTATAACGGAAGATAAACTACTCCGTTCACTGCTACGCCCTCTACCCCTTCCCCTAAGACCTCTTGGCGGCTCCCTCTCCCATGAGAACCCGAACTCGAACTAGAACCAGAACGAGAACCCGAACCGTATCCGAACCCAATACCTGAACTAGACCCACTTGACTTTTATATCTTTCGAGCAATTGACACGTGCTCCCAATACTACTTGTCTATTTTCGTTGAGTTCGTCTTTTTCTGCCATTTAGTGACTGCTATCTCTGGAGATGATGTCAATTTCATACCCGGATCATCAGGCAAAACCGGAGTTAATACACCTTTCGCAAGACAATGCCTCTCTCAAACTTTGGATATATGCCTTGTACTTATCTGATTCAAGAGGTCCGTGAGAGAACACATCTTAGAATCCATGTAATGCTGCCGGGCTGAAGGATGAGAATTGCCAATTTCTAGTGTCTTCCAAAAGGCCTTAATATCAACCAACTGGATAGGAAGCATGTGATCGAATCGTGTAATAAGCTCGCAAGAACAAGAGGGGCCGTCTGATGTCCTCATGTAGTGGCCGTACTTATTTTTGGGATCATCAATTATCTCGATAGCTCTCGATATCTCAAGCCATATCTTTTTCAAGGCCAAGTGACTGATTTTATTACTTACAATTTTCAGTATTGAATTACTCTTCGCATTAAATTTTTCTTTAGTCCTGGAATACTCTAATGAGGCCTTAATATCGGCTATTTGACCTTTAATGAGCGAATCAATATTAAGAAACACAGTGTTGAAATCACCATGGCATGTTGAAAGCCATAACTTCAGCATTAAGTGTTCACTCTCAGCCGGATTGGTGGTCTCAGCCCCAAAATGCATTACTCTCTTAGTCCAACATCTAACGAATTTATGAGCAAGGGGATTCAACAAAGTATTGAACAAATAATGTAAGAAGTCCAGCCTGCTCTGGCACTTTGTCTTCAGAACATCCAATTTCCTTACGTAATTCTTGCTCCTCTATTTCATTCAATAATTTCTTCCATGACCCATTTATAAACTGTGATGCAACTTCTTCATCTTTTGTCAACTCGGTTAATTTGGCCAACACGTTCTGATCGTCGATCACGGGCATTAAACCACTTTTCCTATCCGTAATAATTACCTTCGGCTCATAATTGTTAACATCTTGTTGATCCTCTGTTAACATACCATTTGAAAAGTATAGATGCTTAATCTATTGAAGAACCCATCTATAAGTCGTAGCCTGCTCATTCCGCATAAAAGCAGTGACCACTGTGAAATTCTTATCAGTTGGGGTCACCCCTACGACTTCCAACAGTGGCATATTGTACCTTTTTTAAAAAACACATAGGATAGATAAAATGCGTTTAGAAACTATACATAAAACTGAGTAAACTTAAACCTAAACCGATTGAATATGACCTATTTCATTCAAGTATTCATCAAAATTAACTTAAATATAATCGAGTAAACCTAAACCCTATTTATAATATAACTTAAACAGTCAATTTACAAATAACACCCAAACGTATAATTAATATAACATATTTAATACAACTTACTTGTTTGTTTTATATGTCGTATCAATTATAAATACATATGGCCACGTTCTCATCATTTCAGTTGATGTTGGGTGAGCAACAACAATGTCACTGAGCACATTGCTGTCCTCACAGTTTCTATAGAATACCATGTAACCCTATTGAGCACTTAGACAAAGAACTTCTTCAACCGTGTTTCACCCCTGCTTCCTATTCTTCTTAATCTTCGCAATGACGTTATATATTTTCTGGGCACTACAAAAAAAATCGTGCAAATCATATTATTACAACCTAAATTCAAATTTAACATATAACCAGGATGCATAATAGGTAATGCAATATACCTGACGGCACAACCTACGTTTTGTTCCCGGAAAAATCGTAAGATATTACGGGGTGACACATGACTTTTCCTAAATTGCTCAGTCTGTTTCAGCTACTCCTCCGTTAGTTTTACTGCTTGAGCGTGACTGTGAATATAGACACCTAGTGCATGGTTGTGCCTCCTATCATGTACGAATAATTGCCAATTTTCACACGTCGCCATTTGCTCCCCTTTTAATTTGAAAGAACAACCACACTTTTTACCCCGTAAGGACCCCGCCTTTCCACATGAACTTTTTCTTCTTCATCGTCAACTCTGGGCTTCGTTCTCGGTTTATTTGCACCTCCATGCTAGCAACCCAATGTAACGTACGGTTAGCAGTCGGATGTTCTCAAACTCAAAGACCGAGTCACAATCAAGTATGTGTTTACTTTCATGGCCGTTTCTTTTTTCCCAGTTCACCAATTCTAGTTTTGAATTAAAGATTCGATCGGTTGAGAATAAATGTTCATGATCCACGTACTGTTCCAGTTCCAAAAATACTTCAAATGTATTTTGATCTACGTCGTCCTGTTACGTTATAGTACGAAAAAATTAAAATACGAAATCACCTTTTAAATGACCTTCACGTGCATGACACATGACCTAAGACAACCATTACATGCCGGATTTCGGCTCTTGTGGGTATAATTGATGGTACGTAAATTTTTCGTTGGCAAAAAAGACAAATAAAAATATTTAGCGCACGAACGGTAAATTAAAACTAGTTCAAGAGCACAAAGAATGATTTCCTCTCTCTCTCTCTCTCTCTCTCTCTCTCTCTCTCTCTCTCTCTCTTTTGATCAATGATAACAATACTTTTATTTTATTCTTTTTCAAGGAAAGACAACGAAGCTTTTGAATGTAATAAGAAAAATTATAGGTGAAATTCGCCTCCTTTATTTTAATGTTTAGAAAAAACAAATAACAATATATTAACTGTTATGAATTTTGGTCGCAGCACAATGTATTGTTCGAAATAATAATATAATATAAAAAGGAAAAGAATATAGAGAAAGAAAAGTACAAGAGAGAAAAAGTACAACTCAAGAATCAAGTCAATCTTATTAATGCCATTCACATATGGTCTATTTATAGACTTAAGATACAAGAGATTACAAAATCCTAAAAGGATCTAATTAAATCAATGGAGATATCATAGATCCAACTAGGATTAGTATTTGAGAGTTTAGTTCTCTTCAGGGAATGTATTTGGACATCCATCATGTATATATGAATTTCATAACACTCTCCCTTGAATGTTTATAGCATAAAAAATATGTCTTGTTAAAACCTTACTAGAGACAAAACCCTGTGGAAGAAAAACATCTAGTGAAGGAAAAAGAGTACGTTATTCATTTATGTGTTATATATTCCCCTTGTTTAAAATATATCAATACATTGATATGTCTTAGTGAAAAAATCTTCAGGATTATATATCACATCCTATCGAAATTATTACAAACTAGTTTCACCTTACTTATAAAGAAATAATTGTGAAATTTATTAGTCATATTTCTCTATACAAGTCCTCAAATTTCATAATCCAACAATATGGTTGCAATTTTATCCTTAAAGGAAACCATAAATATCACAAAATTAATTATCAATAATAATCACACACATTCTCAACAATCCATATAATAATTTAGAACTTTGACATCATTGAAGATGTGATTGCTTGATAATAACATATCACATTTGCATAACATGTTTGTTTGAAAATGTATCTTTTTTGGATCATGAAAAACCTTAGGGGGGGGGGGGGGGGGTGTGAATAAGGTTTTCGGGTAATTAAAATATTTTTTAAACAATTTTAGAATTAAAAACACTTTCAAGAACAACGATTATATAGTAAGCATACAAAAAGAATATAAAACACAAGGAAGAGAGACAAGCTATTTATAGTGGTTCACTTTCCCAAAGAGTTACATCCACTACCTTGAGACTCAACTCAAGGATTTCACAAATCTACTATTTTAATGTTGGTTACACAAAACACAATGAGGATCACCCTTCAAGGTTTTTTACGAAAACCTCAAAGTTTATACAACACAACAATACAATAAATTATCAAAGAGACTAATCATATGTACAATTTATTATCAAAATAAGCTCATGCTGGGTCATTAAATGAAAGCTGAATGGTACATGGTCAGTTGTCCTCGGTCCCATTTCCAGCTCTCAGAATATCTTCAACTAGGGATTGAATCCTTCCTTCCTCCTTTTATTCTTCCCGAAGAGTTTTCCACAAACCTTTGATCACAATAAGAGAACGAGAAGAGTAAGGAATGATGTACCAAATGAGCTTGAGAAGGGAAAGATAAAATTCAACAATTGTTTCAACAAGCTCCTCTTTTCTTCTTCCTTAATGAATGATCAATAATAAAGCTCCAAGAAGATTTTCTTTTCGTTTTTTGTGAGATAAAATGTTTGAAGAATGAACTTTAAAGTTCTTAAATGATCTCAACTTTGATTTCAGCAACTTGAGTTTCACCTCAGATTAAATCCTCTATATATAGAAGAAAGTGAAATTGATCGTTACTGTCTGTAACGGTAACATTTTAACAGTAAAAAAATGGAAAACTATACGGATGGTTTCTAAAAACGGACGTCCGATTTTCCTGTAAAAGCGAAATCGGATGAGCCTTTTTTAAAATAGGAAGACCGGTTTTGTTTTACAGAAAGAATCTGATGATCCCTTTTAAAAATTGAATGACCGATTTTTCTAAAGCTAGAAAAATCAGACGACTGATTTTAAAATAGGACGACCAATTTTTCTTTTCCCTTGGAAAAATCGGATGACCCTTTTTGAGAAAGATTCGAAATTTTCCCTTGACCCGATCTTGAATTGAATTATGGAACTCTCTCCCTGAGCTGCAGAACTAACAAGTCTATTAGAAAGTAAAATTAGCAACTTTTACACGAATTTTCAAGTGGATGAGATCGGTCGAGTGGTCTCAGTTGGAGATGGTATTGCACGTGTTTATGGATTGAACGAGATTCAAGCTGGGGAAATGGTTGACAACCAATTTTCCTTAACAAAAAGAGCTTTCCTTCACATTTCAAAAACATGTATTCTTGATATTCTTTAAAGATAAGAAAACATTCAAAAGCATCAAAAGGACTCTATCAAGAATACTTAGGTTTTTCAAGAATAGTTTGTGAAATATTTCATTCAAGGAGCTTCCATACTTGATAAAAAATCAAAGATAAAAGTTAGGGAGTTTTACAAAGTAACTTAGCATATCCCTAACTAAGACATAAGTCTTCAAGGTCTTCAATAGTTTGATTATGCCTTGATCTTGGAATGACTTGATCTTTTCTTCTTCATTATGCCTTGATCACCAAGATCTTTTGCTCCTATGTAGTGTAGCCTTGAGTCTCCAAAAATGATTCTTCTTTTGTTCTATAGAAACTAAGCTCAATAATCATCACATAAATATATGTTAATCATAATCAAAATCATATGCGATAATGCCCTTAGGGCTAATAGATCATATAAGTAAGCAATTGATGCTTATGTATCTCTAAAGGGGTTAGATTTTCTTCATAATCCAGATTAATTATCCTTGGAAAATAGGACAATAATAATATGTGATGCCCCCAACCCTGCCACTAGGTCAACTGCGGCTGAGTAGGGCATCTGCGTGCCTCTCGGCACTAAATTATAAGTTCCACACTAAAACAAAACCCTAGAACAATACTAACAGGTATACATAAAGTACGCAGAATACTTAAGTAAATTGAATACTACCGATGCGCTCAAACACAGGATAAAAGAAAACTTCTCATTTCCGTTTTATAATAAACACAAAAGTAATCTTACATCAACCACTTACATAAAAACATAAAAAGAAACTCTACAGACGATTCGAGTCTAAAAAGATAAAACATAAATCTATGCCCTTCCGGGGAGATTTGATCCAAAAACTCCTGGCCTAAAACTTCAGTGGCTCGCGGAACCCCTGACCGTTCCAAGCTAATCTGAGAAGAAAACATGATATGGAAAAATGTGAGCGCAAACGCTCAGTGAGTCCACGTGTGTGTGCGGTAGTGTTTTTAATGGAGTCATGAGGCGGTTAAGGAAAAAGAAAAAATTGGTGAGGTGACAAGTGTTGTTGTGAGGTGGCCGCAATCTTCATAATTAAGTTTTTTTTTTTTTTTTTAAATTCCTATATGAAAATGCCAAGTATTTTAAATTTCTAAAATAATATACTAGGTATTAAAAATAAAAATCCACTTAAAGGCATTTATAAACCTTAATAATAAAACCTCAATAAAATGATAAAATTTTATTCCTAATCCTAAATATCCCCAAAATACTACTAAGTGCCAAAAACACTATATCCCACCATATATATCAAAACTCTATTTTCATCACGTTCTTAATTTTAAAGTCATGCTAGGTGCTTACGGGGTAGGGCGTTACATTCTACCCTCCTAAAAAAAATTTCGTCCTCGAAATTGAGTAGTTACGTACCTATAAGCTCTGGATACTTTTTCTTCAAGTACTCCTCAGTTTCCCAGGTTGCCTCTTCGATCCCATAATGTTTCCATATCACTTTACACATTGGAATCTGTCTCCCGCGTAACTCTTTTACACTTCGTTCTATAATCTCAATTGGTTTTTCTTCATATGACAGATCAGCTTGTAATGCTAATTGGTTATCATTGAGAACATGATCAGGTGCAGGGTGATACCTCTTTAATTGTGATACATGGAACACATCATGTATACCTATTAGTTCATTTGGTAAGGCGAGTCGGTATGCTACTTTACCAATCCTATCAATAATTTCAAATGGTCCGATATATCGGGGACTTAACTTTCCTCTCCTTGGATATTGTAGCTTCCCGCGATGCGGTGTAAGTTTTAAGAAAACTCGATCTCCTACATTAAACTCCAAATCCCTTCTTCGATTGTCAGCATAACTCTTCTGCCTACTTTTAGCTATTTGAAGCCGGTCTTGAATTATCTTAACTTGTTTCTGCATCTCTTCCAATTCTGGCATCAAGTTTCTTTGTCTCCAATGGGATCGAACTCCGACTTCATCCCAGTACAAAGGTGTTCTGCATCTCCTACCATATAATGCTTCAAATGGTGCCATTCCTATCAAAGAGTGGTAGCTATTATTATAAGCAAACTCAGCACAAGCAAGATTGTCAACCCACTTATTTCCAAAGTCTACGGCGCAAGCCCTTAACATATCCTCTAGAGTTTGAATATTTCTTTCAGACTGTCCATCGGTTTGGGGATGTGCTGTGGTGCTATAACTTAGATTGGTCCCCATAGCTGCCTGAAACTTAGGCCAAAACCTTGAGGTAAACCTTGGGTCTCTATCAGATACAATATCAACGGGTACTCCATGAAGTCGAATAATCTCATCTACATAAATCTGTGCCAACTTGTCCAAAGGGTATGACATATTAATGGCAATAAAATGAGCCACTTTTGTTAAACGATCAACGATTACCCAGATAGCATCCTTATAACCCTTGGTCCGGGGAATCCCGTGACAAAGTCCATTGTCACATGATCCCATTTCCATTCGGGAACAGTAACTGGGTTGTAGTAATCCCGCTGACTTTTGATGTTCCGCCTTAACCCTTTGACATGTAAGACAGGCCGCTACATACTCCGCAATTTCTCTCTTCATTCCGTTCCACCAAAACTTTTGCTTTAAGTCTTTATACATCTTATTCTCTCCAGGATGCATTGAATACTTACTTCTGTGGGCTTCCTCTAGAATCTTGCGCTTAAGTTCAGTATCATTGGGTACACATAACCGATTCCGAAAGTACAGGCTCCCATCAGCTTCTAATGTTCGAAAATCTTCCAATCCCTTAGCTTCCACACGGTTCTTGAACTCTTGGAACTCCTTATTACTCTTTTGGGCACTTCTAATATCCTCTTGTAGGGTGGATGTTAAGCTAAGACTTGATATCTTTGCTTTTCTACTCAATGCATCTGCCACCACATTCGCCTTTCCTGGATGATAGTTAATCGGGCATCGATATTCTTCCAGTAGTTCCATCCATCGACGTTGTCTCATGTTCAAGTCTTTTTGAGAAAACAGATACTTTAAACTCTTATGATCAGTAAATATCTCATACTTAGCCTTATACAAGTAGTGTCGCCACTTCTTAAGTGCAAACACGATGGCTGCTAATTCCAAATCGTGTGTCGGATAATTTCGTTCATGATCCTTCAACTTTCGTGAAATATATGCTACAACTTTCCTGTCTTGCATCAACACAGCTCCTAGTCCTTCTCCTGAAGCATCTGTGTATAATGAAAACTCCTTGTTTGAATCGGGTAATGTTAACACTGGTGCCGACGTTAGTCGGTTCTTCAATTCTTGAAAACTCCTCTCGCACTTTTCCGTCCACTCAAACTTGGTTGCTTTTCTGCTTAATTGGGTTAGAGGTCCAGCAATCCTTGAAAAGTCTTTTATAAATCTCCGATAGTATCCCGCCATACCCAAGAAACTACGTACTTCAGTTGGTGTTTTGGGTTGTGTCCAATAAGTCACTGCTTCTACTTTCGCTGGATCCACCAAGATTCCTTCCTGGGTGATAACATGTCCTAGGAAAGTAACTTGACTCATCCAGAACTCACATTTGCTAAACTTAGCATATAACTTATGCTCCCGTAGGGTTTGCAACACTTTTCGAAGGTGTTGTTCATGAACTTCAGGGTTGGGTGAATAAACAAGAATATCATCAATAAAAATCACCACAAACTTATCCAAGTAAGGATTAAAGACTCTGTGCATCAAGTCCATAAATGTTGCAGGTGCATTAGTTAATCCAAACGGCATAACCACAAACTCGTAATGTCCGTATCGTGTGTTGAATGCCGTCATTGGAATATCCTTTTCTCTTATCCTGACTTGATAATACCCCTGTCTCAAGTCCAATTTGGAAAAACATCCCGCTCCTCGGAGTTGGTCAAATAACTCATCAATGAGGGGTAGTGGGTATTTGTTCTTAACTATCACATTATTCAATCCTCTATAATCTATACACATCCTCAGGGTTCCATCCTTTTTCTTTACAAACAAAACTGGCGCACCCCAAGGAGATGTACTTGGACGAATATATCCTTGCTGCAACAGTTCTTGTAGTTGCTTTTTCAACTCTTTTAATTCCTCCTGTGCCATCCGGTATGGAGTTCGAGATATTGGTTTAGCATCAGGTACCAATTCTATGCCAAACTCCACTTCTCGATCTGGGGGTAGTGTCGTCAACTCCTCAGGAAAAACATCCACAAATTCCCTCACTACAGGTACTGTGTCTAATTTTACCTCCTCCTTAGGCTTATTGAGCAAATATGCTAAGTACCCTTGACATCCTTTGCATAGCAACTTTCTGGCTTTCATGCCAGACAAAAAGGGATTCTCCCGTTTTGTTCGCTTTCCTTGGAACACCAAGATTGGCATACTCGGTCGGCTAAACTTAACCAACTTCCGTCGACAATCTACTTGGGCATAATGTTTAGACAACCAGTCCATCCCAAGTATCACATCATATCCCTCCAATGGTAAGTCAATTAAATCTCCAGATAAAACCACATTCTCGACACATATGTCACAATCAGGGTACTTTACCTCAGTTATCTCATTTACGCCCATAGGAGTGCTAACTATCAACTGATAATGCATGTTAACAAGAGGTATAGGAATATGTTTTATGAAATGCAAACTCACAAAAGAATGCGTAGCTCCAGGGTCAATGAGTACTCTTGCTAGTTGAGAAAAGATTTTTATCATACCTTCAACGACTTCTGCTTCAGTATCTACGGGCAATCCATCCAGTGCATAAACTTTAGCTTTTACTTGTGGCTTATTATTCCTTCCTTCTGTTGTTCCTCTCATGACTGGGGGTCGGCCTGCTTTTGTGGACATCTCCGGGGTTACTTGTTGCATCTCAGGGCATTGGTCCTTGGTATGTCCTGGTTTTCCACACTTGAAACATAATCTTAACTTCCGATAACACATTTCAGCCACATGCCCACTTCGTCCACAGTATGTGCATATTCTGTGGGATCCTCCAGGGGTTAAGGTTGGTCGCCCTTCATTTCCAGTCCTTTGTTCACCACGGGATCTCTTGAAATCTCTAGGTTTCCATGGTCCTTGTCCAGGACGTTTATATGGAGCCGTCGCTGAACCAATGGCTGTTTTCCTTTGTATAACCGCTTGATCAGTCATCTCTGTTCGCGTGGCGGCTTCAACTGGGGCCGCGAATCCCGTTGGTGGCAAGGGAGCTAATGCTCGTTGCAATTCAACCCTTAATCCTTTCACAAATTGTCGTGTCTTATTTTCATCAGTGTCTATCAACCTTAAGCAATACTTAGCCAACCTATTAAACTTTGCCATATACTGGGCAACTGTCAGGTTACCCTGTCTCAATTGCTGAAACTCATCCTCACGTTGCTCACGAACCCATCGAGGTATATACTCCTTTTTGAATTCTTCTTGGAAATCGTTCCAAGTCCATGGTTGGTTTTTAAGTGTCCGTGCTTCGGAAGCTCTAAGCCACCAATCCTTTGCCATTCCTCGAAGTCTAAAAGCTGCAAACGTTACCCTCAGGGCATCCTCATACTTAAGAGTATCATAGATATCATTCAACTGCTCAAGGAATAGTTCAGCTTTAATTTCTTGCTCAACATCTCCATAGAAATCCGGGGGTCGAAACTTAAGAAATCGTTCTAATGCTTCATCTGCTCCTGTAACTGGTACTCGTTCGTTTCTTCTTGTGGCCATTGAAGTTTCTAATAATTCCGTCATCTTGATCATAAAATTCTCGATTACTTTGTGTGTAGCTTGTTCTGGACGAGGGGTGGCCTCTCTCGTAGGTTCAGACTGTCTATTTTGAGAATTTTCTAACATAACCTCGTCCGTACGGTTGGGAGATTGTGAACCTGACATGTTTCTAAAAACCAAAAAAAGTCCCAATACTAATAAACATCTACGATTATAGATACTTTACGACAGGTAAACATAAATTCATCTCAGGCACAAACATCAAATGCATACATACAAACATATATATATATAACTCAAAATAAGGATTTTTGGTACAAGTAGTGTCAAGATACAATCAGATCATCCTGGTCCTACCTCCCAAAAATATATATGGTCGGGCTGCTATACATATCCAAAACCCGAGGACCTCATACCTATGATCCTAAGCCTACTGCATCAAGTACCAACAAAAATACTACTCGTACCTATCCAAGTGATCAAATATTCACACCTACCTGTACTCTATCCAACACCTACTCCGCCTAAGGACACTGGCTACCAGAACCTCCCGGACGAGACTCCAGCTCATCACGTGCTCTATCCACCGAATCTCTAGTAGCTCCAAGGAACTGAGCGATAAACTGCCTAAGCCAGTCCCGCTCGTTAATCAGCTCCAAAATCTCTCTCTCTCGAGCTGCATGAGCTGTCCGCGTCTGGGCTAACTCCTCCTCTAACATGGCGGCCCTCGCCGTTTCCTGTCGCCGTGCCTGGCGTGCTGCATAGAATAAGGCGTCCATTCGGGAGATCTCCTCTCTTAATGCTATAACCTGCTGGCTAGCGGCTTCAGTCCGTTGCTCACGCCACAGGCAGTAACCACAAATATCATACTCCCTAACCCCACCCCAAAGTAGTGATGGTGGAAAAGAAGATACAGACGCCACGGGTGGAATAGGGGTAGGGGAGGCTGCTGCTGGCATAGTATTTGCTACAGAGGTACCCATACTCCCAGTGACTGCCGGTGTCCCTTGCTCTGGTTCAGGTGTCATTTCTGAGTCCGACGTGGGCTCGCTAGGGTCTTCTTCTATTGATGTTCCAGGTCCTATTCCCGGTGCCACTACTGGTGCCATCTCTGGTCCTTCTACTGACTCATCATCGGAAAGGTCAATCACTGGAATTGGTTCCCTTTCTGGGATGATCTCCTTAAGGGAATATGAGGAGGATGATGATGACGTAGTCCTGCTAGGCTCATCTAAGAGGGTGCCCTCCCTGTATGTCCATCTATGCGAAGGATGTGCCATCTAGTACCTACAAAACAAAATCTTAGGGTCAGTACTAACCAATAAATCATATGGTTAACTTTAAAGTTTAAACAGTTAACTCTTATAGCTTATCTAAAATCTAACGTTTCAAACCTAGTATCGAACCTAGATGCTCTGATACCACCTGTGATGCCCCCAACCCTGCCACTAGGTCAACTGCGGCTGAGTAGGGCATCTGCGTGCCTCTCGGCACTAAATTATAAGTTTCACACTAAAACAAAACCCTAGAACAATACTAACAGGTATACATAAAGTACGCAGAATACTTAAGTAAATTGAATACTACCGATGCGCTCAAACATAGGATAAAAGAAAACTTCTCATTTCCGTTTTATAATAAACACAAAAGTAATCTTACATCAACCACTTACATAAAAACATAAAAAGAAACTCTACAGACGATTCGAGTCTAAAAAGATAAAACATAAATCTATGCCCTTCCGGGGAGATTTGATCCAAAAACTCCTGGCCTAAAACTTCAGTTGCTCGCGGAACCCCTGACCGTTCCAAGCTAATCTGAGAAGAAAACATGATATGGAAAAACGTGAGCGCAAATGCTCAGTGAGTCCACGTGTGTGTGTGCGGTAGTGTTTTCTTTAAAATCATGATGATGCCGTTTTACAAAAACAATTCGTGCAATGTTATAAGAAAAATATTTCTTTTACTATTTTAACAGAACTGATGCTTGAACCTACATGAGGGTTTCGAGCGCAGCCGGGAAGTCTGAGCGAATCAAGACACATCAGCGCAGCTCTATGCCCAATTTTAAAAGAACATGTAATGCAACAGTGAGGCTCCACATACAAAGTCCGGATCCCCGAATCGAGGCCATCAGAACTAAGTTCCGGCATCTCGTAGTCAAATACCAACCAAACAACATACGAGCGCTCAATTACAAACAACCACACTCCCAGAACACTGGTCAAAACAGGCTACAGACTCTTGGGGCACCTACCATGTCTACCCTGGAACCAACCTCGGTGTCGAGCCCCTCCTGACTCTCCACTAGGCGGTCGAACCCCACCGTAGAGCATGATACGGTGTCCACGTAGACCGATTGGGCCACACCCTCCGCGGTCTACGCCCCTCTTAAAATGAATCCACCCTCAGAGTCAAAAATTCGTCCACGTCATCGGAAGAAGCCCTAGTACGGGGGACTAGCCACGTACAGTGCAATCTGCTAACGCGTCTGTTCACTTGATCAACAATAAACTTTAATCTTGGTCGGAATGAGGTTTCGTATGTATTTACAAATCAAAGGGGCCATTTGCCCGGCCATAATAACAGATTCAAGTCATAAACATTTCAAAACACAAAAGAAAATCCTCATCCGCCAGTCATCACATGTTTATGCAATTTCACAATTATGCCTATGCCAAATCTATATTCATGTATATCAAAATACATAACTTTTTAAGCTAGAACATTTTTCAATATATAAATATTTTCGAAAAACCTGCATACTTCTTATGTACCACCATAATAAGCTGTTTTAAAAGAAACACCTATTTGGAGCACTGCTCCTATGCATTTTTCTACGAAACACGTAACACATTAGGGAGAGCATCTCCAAAAAACACGCTGAGAAATATTGTTCGAAAAAATAGCAAAAAATTTTGTAAATATATAAAAAAAATATTTGAAATAAAATGGAGTTGGTGGACTCACCTGGATGTAGATCTGGTGCTAAGATCCTACAAAATAATAATGCAAATAATACTTAATACCTGGGTATCGATTAAATAATCCTATTCCCTAAATAATATCGAAATCTTATAAAATGGACTTTGGGATGTATATAAATATACTTATATAATAATACGTATACTTATATAATTTTTTTTTTAAAAAAAAAATCGAAAAAGCCTATACTCTAAAAAAAAAAAAATATACTCTCCCAAGAAACCATAATTAACTATATACTTTATACTAAAAATCCATTTAAAATATTGAAATCTTAAAATAAATAACTAGCCTAAAAATATATATATAAACTAACTAGAAATAGATCTCACTATATATTAAAGAAAATACATAAATATATACTATATATATACATATATATATAACCTAACTAACTAACTAAAAAAAACAAAACATGCAACTAACCTGAGCTTGTTCTTGTTGCCAACCAAAATCTTAAGTAAATTGAAAGCCAACATGCATGCTATATATATATATATATAACTAGGAAGAAAAGAAAAAGAAAGAAAATAATGGAGTCATGAGGCGGTTAAGGAAAAAAAAAAATTGGTGAGGTGACAAGTGTTGTTGTGAGGTGGCCGCAATCTTCATAATTAAGGTTTTTTTTTTTTTTTAAATTCCTATATGAAAATGCCAAGTATTTTAAATTTCTAAAATAATATATTAGGTATTAAAAATAAAAATCCACTTAAAGGCATTTATAAACCTTAATAATAAAACCTCAATAAAATAATAAAATTTTATTCCTAATCCTAAATATCCCCAAAATACTACTAAGTGCCAAAAATACTATATCCCACCATATATATCAAAACTCTATTTTCATCACGTTCTTAATTTTAAAGTTATGGTACTTTAGGACCAATAAATATCCATTACCTTCTCATATATAGACATGTGGAATTACCAACATCTTATAATAACACGAGCATTTCATAATAATGTGCAATAATATATCCATGTAAAACTTTTTATAAATTGATAAACAAATTCAGCTTCACGATATTCGATTTGTAAATAAAAAAAATACTTCTTGTATTTTAGTTGCCATTATAAACTGTTCATGGGAAATACTTCAATTTTAATTATTTATCTCAAGAACATTTATAAATAAAAGATCTCGATCATGCTTCAAGTGTGATTTAATATTGCTAGTTATAATACTTACTTCATACTGAGACATCTATAGAAGCCTCTAGAAAAAAGTCAATTTTGTAACTTTTCTAGAGTTAATAAAAATATCAAGTAAATTTACAAATATTTTGCAAATAAATAATATGTAAAACTTCTATTTCACAAATACTTACATATGGATCAAGATGCTCTAATGACATTTTATAATTCTAATTTTCTCCCATAATCTAGAGAACATTAAAAATAGATGAAGAATCATAAGTGGCAAATATAACAAATTTTAAGAAAAGTTTCCCGGATAATTTCGATCATTATATCTTTCTTTAAAATAAAAATCACTAAGACAATAATGATGTTATGTTCTTTAGGAAGAATTCATTTACATGCTTCAGGCATGCCTATTGAGTCTTTCAAGGATTTTATATAAATTTTTAGAGTTTAGTGTGCTAGTACCTAAACATAATCCACCACTATAAATATTATTCTTCATAATCAATATTGCCAGGACTTTACGAAGAATCTTATATCATAACTTATAAAAGTTCGCACGTTATTTATTAATTCTTATTCTTCTGAGATTACACTTCAGGTTTATAATTCCTTCAGGAAATACGTGTACACTTTAAGTGTACTTAATAATTGTCCGGACTTTACCTATTGTCTTATGCGAACTTTATGTTCTATTTTGGCCAAATATTTCTATAATATTTGAATTCAAGTCTGCGACTTTAATTCAAGGTCCTCATTCTAATCATAACATGCACAAAATTATCATTGATGTTTTGTGTTGTTATATGGTTCCATCTATTTATATCATGACATGATATAATGAGATCTCATAATTATTATGATTTCAAGTATATGAATTTCTTCTGGAAATAATAATAAAGTTATATCATGAAAAATTCTGCTAGAATTTTCATGTTCTCGACTTAACCACATAAGAGCATCTTAAATTAGTGCTCCCTTATATATGTGAGGATTTTGTTGGAACCAATTTATCCTACTACGTTTTGCATGTGTCTCAAAATTATAAGTAGTGGTAGATTGTCCTTCGGGGCATTAAATAGTAGGAGCATTCTATGTCAAATTTTTTTTATCAATAAATATGCCTGTCTATTCAACTTTTGAACTTCTAGTTCAAAATATTTTTTATAAGAGGATCAAAATGAGATACATAAATTTGTCTTTATCCTACTATATAATTTCCTCCTCTTTTCAACATCCATCTTAAATACATTGTGGTGGAACAATATATTTATATAGATATATAAATATTAGATGGAAAATATTTGGTTCCTCACCATGAACCAAATATAATGAGGAGAACATAAGTAAAATAATATGTTGGTGAAATACAAATAAGTACTACAAAATACATATCCATTAACTTAAGGCACTTATGAGTCTATAAAACCATTTACTAGGTCTATGAACATGGTCTGTAGGAATATTCAATATTATACAAATATTGTAACATCATCAATACAATTATGACAAATTATGCTAATGGGAGAATCTAAATATGAGCTCATTATCTTGCAAAGTTCAGCTTACAAGTCAACAATAATATATATTACCATGGGTCGATACATCGACTACATATTCTCCTAAAATACATTCAAACCTAAATATACATTGACGATTTATAAAATTATTTTGGCTTGAAAATTAGTAGTATAAATAAACTCTGTTTAACCGGAAACTTTTGGTTCCATAAAAATATTGTCACAAATTGTTATGACAATTCGTATTTTAATGATTTGGGACCCTCCAACCGATCATACCAACATTTAATCTTTTGAATTAATAAATATCAGGTTTACTCAATGATGCATTACAATTGCATCAATTTAGTGAACCACAAAATGATATGGGGAGAAACTAATAATTTATATGATTCACATTTATTTTATGACACATGATAATATCATGTGTCCTCCTATGTCAATTTCTCTTCCAGAGTCTTTAAATAATTAGTTCTTTTAGAACTTTCTATTAATTAACACTTCTGAGTCTTTAGTAAATAGCTCTTGTAGAGCTATTAAATATCTTCCAGATATTATAGATATCTTCTTAATTAAATAGATTCTAGATATTTAGCTTTTCTGAAGCATTTTATTGATTAGCTCTTGGGGAGCTTTAATTTTAATCTATTAGCTCTTCTTAAACTTTCTATTAATTAACTCTTCTAGAGTTCTACTATCATTCATTTTGTCAATATATATCCAATATATATCTTTTTCGTTATTCTTGAATATATAATAAATAACGGGCATATATATAATATGTAAAAACTCATATAAAACAAAGAACATAGGTAATTTTATTTGGGCTACATTAACATGTCTATATATCAATAGACATGATATTTGATGTACTACAGGTACGCAACAGAACTCTCTTTTTCTTTAGGATTATAAATTCCTTTTTCTTTTCTCATTATTATCACTTCTCATGATAATTTAGATATTATGTTCATTAGTCATAATAATTACAAATGATTATAAATAATTATAATCACGAATATAACATATTATAGAAATAAAATCTCTAATTGCATTCCCTTCTAGGAGTGACAAAAAGTTATTAGAAATATCATAATATTCCATCAACAATAACTCAATCCTTTATTTAGTCTCAAAAGGTGATTAATAACATTGTGGTTTTTTTTTTCCAATGTTGCTTCTACAAGAACAAAATTGAGTTATGAGAAAAGGAATGTATTTTATATTGAGAAAGAATTAATATAGATCAAATATAACATATTGGTCAAAATATTGTAGCTACAAGATATATCAAATGATGATAATGAATATTGGCACAATAATCTTCTGGTGGTCATGCATTCCTTTTAGATTTTGTCAAAATTTTTTTGAATAAATTATTTAGCCTTAGGACTTCATAAATTAATGAGAAAAGAAATATTTATAATAGTGAGTTCTCTTTTAATGTTGTCTTCAAGACTCATTATATGAAGATGAATTTTTATAAGAATACATTATAAAAGATTTAATCTATTCATTAGATCAAATTTATATGTTTAACTTCAAATATAAAATAAAAAAAGATTTGTTTTGCTTACGTCAGTAATATTTTACTTGAGGAAATTTTTTTCTTGATGATGCTGTAGATTGTTTGTACCGCGGTCAAGATTCATCAACTGCATGCCTAGCTCATCTTTGCATCCTTTTGCTGCCAACCTTTTTCTTTTCTTTTCCCAATAAGCTTGATTGCTACTGCTATAAACTTTCCATCAAGGAAAGAAGAAAATAATATATATATATATATAGAGGGTCGATAAAGATAACTCGGAATTCTATAAGGATAACTCGAAATTAATTCATTTTAAACACAAAAATTTCTCTCTCTCTCTCTCTCTCTCTCTCTCTCTCTCTCTCTCTCTCTCTCTCTCTTTCTCTCTCTCTATCTCTCTCTACAAACATTCTCTCTAACCTCTCTCTAAAAAAAACTCAAACTTTGAACATTAAACCTAAATACATTTGCTAAAGTGGCCCAGAATTTTTTCCCATCTAGGCGAAAGTGCTCCTGGAAATCATTTTTTTAATGAATTTAGTTTTAGTTTTTGTAATGCTAATATTTTCATTTTATATTAACAGGTTGATGGAGATACAAATAGGTTTGAAGAATTTTTAGAACTGGAAGAATATATTGATCTTGGACATTTATTCACAACAGACAGAATTTTTAATTCCAAAGATGAGTTGGTCGACTAGGTAAAACAAACTGCAATGAAAGCCAAGACATATTTAATCATAAATCGATATCAGAGATCAAGAAAAGCTTACTGTCGACCGTATGTCACATTGGCTTGTGAGTGCGGAGGGGTAGTTCAAAAGTATACGAAACCAGTAGTTGAAGATGAGGAAGAAGAAATTCCAATTAAAATATGGGGACCTTATGGGATCAAAAAAAGTGGCTGCCCATTTAAACTAAAGAGAGAGCAAATGGCAACAAGCGAAAATTGGCAATTGTTCATGCACAACAGGAGGCACAACCATAAAATAGTTGCTTACCATCACAGTCATGCTCAAGCTACAAGACTTATGGAGGAGCAGTTGCAACAGACTGAGCAGTTCACGAAAACTCATGTGCCGCCTCATAATATCTTTCGATTTTTCTGAGAACAAGACGTTGGTTGTGCAGTTAGGTAAGTTAAAAGGGAATTATTTTTAATACTTTATTAAAATATTTTAGATTTTTTTTCTTCCGTTAATAAGAAGAATTTTTTGATGTATATAGTGCTCAGAAAATTTACAATGTTGTTGCGAAGATTAAGAAGAACCCAGTGCAGGGAAGAAACACGGTAGAGGAAATTCTCTGTCTAAGTGCACAAAGGGGTTACATGATCTTCTATAGAAACCGTGAGGAGAGCAACGTACTTAGTGATATTGTCGTTGCACACCCGACGTCGATTGCAATGATTAGAACGTGGCCATATGTACTGATAGTGGATATTACGTATAAAACGAACAAGTACTCTAGTGGATTATTGTATTATTAAATCTCTTTATTAATTTATCCGCATAAACATTTAAATTCATTAGCAACTCTAGTGGATCATAGCTTTTTAATAAATTTTTTTAATAAATAGTTTAAATAGTTGCCAATGTTAATCATTAATTTTCCCTTTGTTTTTTAATTTAGGTATCATATGCCACTATTGGAAGCTGTAAGAATGACTCCGACAGGAAAGAACTTCACAGTGACAACAACTTCTATGTGCAATGAGCATGCTACGGCATGCAGATGGGTTCTTCAACAAATGAAGCACTTATATGTTACACCTGCTATGTCAAATGGACACGATTTAGTTCTTAATGAAGGTGAGCCACTAGTGATTCTTACCGATAAGGAAAGCGGACTAATGTCGGTGATTGATGATGCGTTCAGAAATTCATATCATATGTTATGTAGAAGACACATCGATCAGAATGTGTTGGCAAAGTTGACAGAGATGGTTAAAGATGAAGAGGTGGCACAATGGTTCGTGAATGGGTCATGGAACAAATTAATAAATGAAATTCATGAGGAGGAATATCAGAGAAAGTTGGAAGTATTGAAGAATAAGTGGCAAAGTAGGCCTGACTTTCTACATAACCTATTTAGTACATGGTTGAATCCATTTGCGCATAAATTTTGTAGGGTTTGGACATCTCATGTGTTGCATTTTGTGGTTGAGACAATGAACCGTGCTGAGAGTGGACATTCGGTGTTGAAACTATGGCTATCAACGTGTCATGTTGATTTGGACACCGTATTTCTTAATATCGACTCTCTCATCGAAGGTCAAATTGCTGAAATAAAATACTCATTGGAAATTTCTAAACTTAAAGAGAAGTTTTCCGTGAAGAGTAATGCCATATTGAAGAATATAAGTAATAAAATCAATCATTTGGCTTTGAAGAAGATATGGCTGTAGATAAAGAAAGCACGTGGGATGGTTGAAGACCTGGAAAGTAAGTGCCTGTATTATTTAAGGAAGTCGCACGGTCTACCACGTGCATGTGAACTGGTTCATAGGTGCCAATATTTAATTCCAATCCAGTTGGAAGATGTTTATATTTTTTGGAGAAAACTAGAAATTGGTGCTGATATCCTAGATTGTACACAAGAGATGGATTTCGAGATGCGTGATCTCACCTCAATGCTAGAGGAAATTAGTACGGGTCCAATTTCTGAGGTCCAGGAAGTGCGTCGCCTCATCAAAGGTGTTATATGTCCGATGTTGCCTGAAAATCCTTGTCTTCCGTTGACAAATCCACCAGAAACCGTAGTTACGAAGGGACGACGAAAGATGAATTCCACGAAAAGGGATAAGTCTCACTAGGAATATATGTCCATATATGAAGATAGGAAAATCAAGCTGTTCAGGGTCTGGGTCGGGAAACGGTTCAGGCTCAGGGTCTGGTCCGAGTCCACGTGGAAGAGGCAGGCCGCTCCTTAGCGGTAGGGGTAGGGCCGGAGGACGCCACAGTGGTAGATCCAGTTTATCATCTATTGTAAATTCGGATGCCCAACCAATGCCATTCCCCGTTCAACAATGTATTTTCTAGGTTCATGTATGACTTTATATAAAATTAGAAGAACGTGGTTGGTGATGGTAATTGTGGATTTAGGGTTGTATTCAATTTTTTGTTCGGGGACGAAAATCATTGGGCTGAAATTCGTAGGAGATTGTCTTATGATTCGCACCACCATATGAACGTGTATGTGCAATTGTTCGGATTATTAGAACGTGTTACTGAGCTGATAAGGAAGATAAATTGGAGTGAGGGTTCGGCACCTGTTGATTTTTGGATGGATACTCCTGATAATCTTTATGGCATAGCCAATACATTCAATTTATGCGTTGTTTTAATTGCAAGGTTCGGGTCAACCACCGTCCTTCCTCTTTATTCTAATATGGATGATTCTACTGCTGGAATGCTATTCATCGGATTCATAGCAGAACATGAGCATTTCATACAGGTATTTATTATTGTTATTTATTATTGATCACGTTATAATTATTATTGCTATTTATTTACATTATCGATAGCCGAACATTTTTATTTATTGTTTCTTTTTTTTCCCCGCAGCTACAGCTGTGAGATGGATGCCCTTTGCCTCCAATACAGGCGCAATGGCAATATCATCGAGATGTATGAGTTAGTGGATGGGCAGACCCTTATCATAACTGGATTGTAGATTGGGTTATGAGATACCAGGAAATGTATCCACCTTAGAGTCATTCGCATGTTGTTATTAACTAGTCGGGCTTAGAATTTTCTTATATAAATTATAACGTCATGTTTGATGTTATTATTGCTATTTAAATTTTTTTGCATTTTATGTTTTTTTTTAATTTAAATTCTTCTAATTATGTTATTAATATGAATTAATATACCGAGACGTGAAAATATTAAAATAATGAACAACAGAATATTCAGAAATAAAAGAAATGAATGTACAAAATATATAACAAAGTATCCAAACATATAACATCATACTAAGGAGGGCGGTAATGCCTCCTTAGTAAATCAACAACCGTATGAAGTCTCTCTCTCTCATCCACATCCTCTCGGGTAGACTCATGTGCAATCAAATCCAAAAGAGCTTGGGGTGGCATTGCCGGAGCTACTGGTATGTGAAATCCACGGGGAATATTGGAGGGATTCTGTATCCTCGAGTGACCGCAGGAAAGGAACCAGTCCATATAATCATCCGTACAAGAACTCGGTGGAGTAGCTGGAACACTCGTCCAGGACTCTGACAGTAAATGCGAAGGTGCCTCGAGACACAGTGCCTCCACAAAAGTATTCTGTTATATAAATCCTAAACTATTTATATAAATATTTGATAAATTAAAAATTAATAATTGTAATAATAACATGTAACTTTAAGATAAAGATATGCACATGTCCACGCCATATTGGAGCCACGACATGTCCACCGTATGATGGGATGAGCTCTGAGTCAACAGGACCTCCATCTGCTGGGCCAGTCTGCTCTCAGTCTGAAGGCTTGACTTTCTTCCTCCTCTGAATTTGAGCCGGAACTTCACGAGCCACATCAGGTCTTTTGTTACAAAACCCTGAAATCTTACTCATCATCGACATAGAGCTCCCGGTCAACCGTTTCCCTTTCCCGTGACGAGGACGCCAGTCGGATCCACTAGCATGTGCCACAGGCACGGGCTGTTCCTCTTCTCCAGTATCATCACCACCATCATCACCCGCCTCTCCCTCAATATGTAGGGCCTGGACCCTGTCATGCTCCTCGCCAAGCCCCTTATTATCCTCATAAACCCTATCTGTAGGTCTCCCTATGTAAGGCTTAGAGGATGAACACCAAAATCAGCATGAGAATACCTATGTGTGCTGCATGAAGAATTACGAGGGGCAGTGCCAACCATCTGCTTAAAAAACTCTACCCCTATCTGCCTTGGCTGACCACTAAACTCCAATATAGGCTCCTGGGCTGCAGATCTATATGGTATGCTCGGTAGTATAGTGGGAGCACGTAAGTAGGGATCATATACTGTATTTGGGGGTGTGAAGGTACAGGATGTGCAGATTCATATGCTTCATATAGCACAGAGGTGTAACACAGATGTGGTTGGAGGGCGAGTCGAGATCTAAAAAGTACGGTTGGTGAATGTGTAGAAGACCTAGGTGCACCTATTCCATGATGGAAACTAGGTGCGAGAGGGGTGTAGCGGGGAGGTCGGAGGTACTATATCACCCCTTAGTACCTCTAGATGAAGCTGTAACAGTACGACCATGAACTCTACCGGTCCTGTCAGTGATAGGACCAAGATCATCATCATACCGTTTGGTCGAACCATCTATTATATATTCAAACTAATTAATAGATGTTCATTATATATTTCAACATTTACTTTAACATATATTATTATTTTATTATTTATTATTATCGGGATCTGTTATTTCATTTATACTATTTCTTTCATACTATTATAATCCATCACTAATATTCTTCACTAATACTTATTAATTTATATATTATTCGAACTTATCTCCTAAACCCTAAACCTAAGGCCAATAATAACGATGAATTCAAATTAAAATTCAAATACTTTAACAAATACATAACACATTATTATTGAACACATAATTATAAGCAAACAATTTTAAACTACTTACATTTACTCTACATAGACAAAAATTAAATAACATTTGAAATAACATTTATCATTACTTTCTTATTGACCTTACCGAGATTTATTATTTCATTTTCGTTATTTTATTTCTTCTCACTAACAATTCATTTCATATTGTTCATAAAAACATAATTCATTATCATATTAACAATAAAAATTATCACATAAAATATTTTAAACAACAAGTCACACCCATTCTACATATACAAAATTAATTAACAATTCAAATAATCATTTATGAGTAAAAAAAATTTATATATTAAAAAATTCAAATTTTTTTTGCACTTTTGCCAAGGCTGGATGAAGTGCAGGTGATCTTTCGTCTGGGCTTGTAAAAGGATTGGTCACCCTTCGTTGGGCCCGACGAAAGTCACCGAGTACTTTCACCGGCCCGGGCAAAAGTGGAGATTTTGGCAGAAAAAAATTAAATTTAAAATGCGCGATTTTTTTTCAAAATTAAAGGCATATTTTCATGATCTAAATCGATAAATTTATAAATAAATGAAAATACATTAAAGAACTATCCTTTTTTTTTTTAATTTTGACGGTCGGATCTTCCTACATTTGAGATTGAAGTGAAAAGTCCTATAGAGTGTTTAGGGAAATTTTTTAGAGGGAGGAAGTTTTTAGTTGAAAATAAAAATTTTAAAATTTTTTCGTGTTTTTATTATAGATATCCGAATTTCCTTTATCTTCCCACAATATATAAATATATATATAAAGCTGATCCAAGACTAATCCCTTGAGGATCTATCATTATTTTCATGCATCTCCTACGTGGTTTACGATATTGAAGAAGCCGAATTCTCCGCATGCCTTTATAATATATCTCCGGGATGGCAATGAAATATGGATGCGACTCTTGTTTGCGTTTGCTTTCGTATGTCCTCGAGCTAATAACGTTCTATAAAATTAATGATCACAACACAAAATGGTTCGAAATAATAATATAATATAAAATAAAAAAGAAAAGTATTTAGACAACGTTATCCTATTAGTGTCAAATTTAAATTTTATTAATGTCACTTCTATATGATCTATTTATAAGTTCAAGATACAAGATATTACACAATCCTAGAGGATGTAACTGAATCAGTGGGGATTATGATTAATATTTGGAGTTTAGTTCTCTTTAGAGAATGCATTTTGACATTTATGTATATATATATATATATATATATTAATTTCATAACACTTACTATTTTTTTACTAAATTATTTTTTTTAACAACTATATTATTTATGCTAACACTTTTTGAGAATTAATTATTAATTTACAATACTAGAGGGACTATGTATTTATATACGGGTCCTCCAAAAAGTTCTTATTGATTTATTAAAATTTCTAATTCTTTAGGCGATCCGGGTTGAGACACAGGAAAATTATTCTTTTACATAGATTATTAAGTTATCGAGTATGAATTTATGGAGGTTATATGTAAAACAAAAATGGGTTTATAACATTATTTATTAACATTATTGGTCCTCCCTTGAAGGGAAAATCAGCACAAAACTTGTACTAAATGAAAATCAATCACCAAATGTCAATATTTCTTTATTTTACATGAATTCTCTCTTTAGCACTCTAATTCATCTTAAACCTCCCAATTTTTTCTTTACTGTCCCATAACAAACAATCACGAGAGTAAAATAAATAGAAAAGAGAAATTGAAAAAAGAAGAGATAATTTGCAGTTACTCAATTTTTTATATTAAAATATGGGACCAGGACCAGTAGACTTAATCTATCTCCCATATTTCTATCACCACAATCGGAGTTAATCTTTAACTTTCATTTTATTTATCTATGTACTTAAGTCGATGACATGAGTATACACCTCTTTTAAGTTATATGTACCTTATTTAAGTTAGGATTAATGGCAAATTAGTACCCTTTTGTTTACTCATTTATTTAATTAACTATTCTTTGTAGTTGATAATTGAGGTTCAATTTTATGATAGTTTATCAGAAATATTAAAATGAGATGATAAAATCACTTACATATTTACTAATATAATTAGTGCGTTCCTTTTCTTTAAGCCAACAGAAGGAAAACTTCAGTTGGCTCTTGAAACTTGAATTGATATGGGAAAAAAACAGACAAAAAAGAAAACAAGCTCAAAGCCTCAATGAATGTTTCTACACTATCCTATTTTGTAATATCCCATTTGGGCTTAGAAGAAGAAGAAAGATCAGAGGATGAGAGACGTGAAGGGAAGAGAAAAAAAAAGTATGATAGTATTATGTTTATAAAAATAAAGAATAATTTGTGTAAAGACATTTTTACTCTTTCAGTGGGTGGGTCTATGTAATTTCTCATTAAATTATTTGGCCAAAAGTTCAATTTTGTCCCTTGATTGTCAGTTGCAAAAGAACAAATACTTAATTGCTAAAATACTCAAATAATAGAATACTTAGTTTGACATTAACCCTTTTAGTTGTTAATGTGCTTCAAAATATAAAACTTGAATTAATAAATAATTATTTATTTATATATTTATAACATTACATTTAGGTGGGTCTTTTTTGACATATTTTTCAATAACACTTATTACAAAGTATAAGAATATACTTAACTTCTTAACATAATCAGAACTTATCTAGTGGATAGTGCAAAGTTCCTTTGCAACGAAGACACGACTGAATTCCTTCAACAAAATTAATTATCCACCTTGCAATAAAGTTGCCAATCGAATTCCTTCAACCCCAACTACGTTGTGAGCAACACACTTTTTCTCCCAAAGAACGAATGTCTTGACAAGAGATTGAAAGAACCACACTAGAAAACATCAATCGGATGAACTACATAGTCGTAAATTTTATCAATAATGACCTACATAAACAAAATTCATCTGTAACATCCCGACTAAGTAACTCAAAGTTAGTTTAGGTTGCAGTAAGTTTGAATAAAAGTCTCCGGGTTAGTTTATAAAGAATAACAAGTATTGGGGTCATTTGGTAATTTTTAGAAAATTTAAGAAAGAATTTTTCATTGGAAAACTTTTGGGGCGTATTTTAGAATTATTAGTGTTTAACGCTCTAAGTTAGAGATTTGAGTTTTAAGTTTAATATGAATTTTAAATCATTTTTAAGGTTTGAGGCCAACGTAGAAAGTCTAGAAATTTGGAGGACTTTAGAGAAATTATAAGAGTTAGTGGTGCCAAGTAGGATGTTAAATTGGGACACATGGCAAGTGAATGCCATGTCTCTTGACCACACAAAGCACCACCATGCATACTTGGTTATATATATAAGGTGCTCGGATAATCAATTATTCACATATTCTCTCTCTGTTTTGGCAGCCACTATCTTTTCTTTTCCACTTTCTCTCTTTTCTATTTTTTTTCTTTTCTTTTTCCCCTCTCTTTCTCTCTCTCTCTCTCTCTCTCTCTCTCTCTCTCTCTCTCTCTCTCTCTCTCTCTCTCTCTCTCTCTCTCTCTCTCACAAGGTAAATATATATATTTTTTCCTTTTCTTTTATATTTTTGTTTGTTCTTTTTATAGTTTTATTTTATTTTATTATAAACAATATTAAGATTTAATAATTATTATAGATTTATTTTAAAAACCCATAATTTTTCCTTAAGGAATTATTATAAAATTATTTTGGAGATGGTTTTAGAATTTCCTTGGATTTAAAATAATTGTAGGTACACCCTAAGATTATCATAGGGTCATGGTTATATATATATATATATATTTTGGAGCTATTTGATTAAGTTTGGAATTATTATTTATAGGTTTAAATTATATCGTGGCGCCAGGTGAATTCACAGATCCCTTTTCTGTTAAAAGAAATTTAAATATTGTTCTTATAAAGCATTTTACTTAGTTATCGTATCTTGACAAAATACGCAAAATAATTATTGTGTTATATTAAGAGTTATGCTAAAATGTGATAAGTAATTAACGTATTTATCTTTTAAATATTCGTTTATGGCACTAAAAGATATATATATATATTTTAAAGGTTAGTGCCATATTCTTGTTAATTGCTTTTACTAGAAACATTTCTTTTAACAATCCTTTTATTTTGAATTTTGAATTTTAAAAATTATTTTGAAAAAAATATTTTCAAAATAAGTGTTATTTCTTTTTGGGAAATAATATATTTAAATATTTTAAATTCTCTTAAGGTTTTAAGTTTTAAAATAACTTGGAGAAATTATTCTCAAAATATTACTATTTTTTTAAGAAATAATATTCTTAATTCATTTTAAAAGTTTTTGAGTTTCAAGATTATCTTGAGAAATTATTTTTAAAATATTTATTATTTTTTTAGAAAGAATATTTTTACATATTTTATATTTTCGAAGTTTTGAGTTTTAAAATTATTTTGGGAGATTATTTTTTTACTTTTTATTTTTTTAACATATTTATTATTTCTTCTTGAGAATAATGTTATATATATATATATATACTTTAAGTTTCCTTAAAATGATTTTGAGATATATTATTTATTTGGAAAAGTTATTCTTAAAATAGTTATTATTTATTACTTTCTTTGGAAATAATATTTTAAATATTTTAAATATTTTTATAGGGTTTGAGATTTAAAATTATCTTTAACATATTTATTATTTCTTTTTGAAAATAATATTTTACATATTTTCAAGATATTCTTAAAAAGGTTTTCTTGGGTTAAGAGAATATTTTCATAATACTTTTACTTTAAATATTCTTAAAATATGATTTCGAAAAATGTTTACTAGTTATGTTTAAAGAATATTCTTCTACGGTTTTATTCTTACTTTAAATCTTGGAAGTATTAATAATTTCCTTTCAAGAAATATTTATCATAATTTTTGACACGCATATTGGCATAACCTATTTTATACCTGGTAATGTGTTTCAAAACTTACATTCTAAAGTCACATTTTCATGACTACGAGTTTTGCCCAGCGGATAGGGATTCTCTTTATCTAAAGAGTTTTATGTGGCTGATAGATGACCTATAATTTTATAAAGTAAATTAAAACCCGAATCCGGCAAAAAGGGGTTTGGTATACATTTTTTATCAACATGTCGAAAGGACTTGCACTGTGCGTGGCTAGTCCCCCGTACGAGGGCCTCTTCCTAACGACATGCTTGGTAGTGTTACTCTTGATCTGGATCCAGTTGACAGAGGGCGTAGTACCGTTGGAGGGCTAGGCCCAAGGCGGTAGTACATTTGACTCCATATCATGCTTTGCGGTAGTGGCTATTTCTTAGCAGGTTGGGTCAGGAGGGGCCCACCGGCTACGGTAGCACAGGGCGGCTTGGTAAGTATGCCAAGGATCGTTACCTGTTTATGTATATGTTGTGTGAGGTTGAAAAATCGAACGTTCGTAAAGTATGTTTGGAGTTTAGACTGGTATTGACTACATGATGCCGAAATTTGTCCGAAGTCCCCGTTTCAGGTTCCGGACTCTGTCCGTTGAGCCTATCATGGTGCATGCATGTTTTTTTCTTAAAATTTCAGGTGTCGTGGCAGCGCCGATGTGTCTTGATTCGCTCAGACTTCCCGGCTACGTCCGAACTCTTCAGAAAATTTATATTTTGCATAAAAGTTTTGAAAGCACTTACTTTGCTGGGATGATAAATCGTTTTATAAATATATATATATACTTTTCCCCGTACGGGAAGCTCACGAATAGCACACGTGCACATGAACTTACTGAGCATCCATCGCTCATGTTTTCCAAATGTTTCTCCCCCCATTTTCAGATGACTTGGTAACTAGCTCGGGTTAGAGGAGCCATGGTGAGCTATCGAAGCCGGCATATTTGAAGTCTTCCATCTCTAGTCAAAAGATTTTGATTACGTAGACTATGGCCTTAGCGGCCTTAAACCGATGTATAAGTTTGAGAAGTTTTTGTTATAAAGTTATATTCAAACCTTTCTTTCTTCTCACATTATTTAATATAGAAATACTCATTACAGCTTCTCCCGATTGTACCTTAGTCTTGTATCTTTGTAAGTTCAGTGCCGAGAGGCACGCAGATACTTTACTCCGCTGCAGTTGACCTAGCAGAAGGGTACGGGGTATCACATCATCAAATAGCCGAACCTTCCACAACGTTGAGTAAAAATCTTGTTTTTTTCATATTTGACTCCGAATGGCTTGAATATGTAGGAACTTTAGAGAATTTTTTAAAGAAAGATTCAACACCGAGATAAAATTTTTAAATGAGCAGACCAAATATTATAACAAGGTATTATATCTATTAAACCCCAAAAATATTTACAGAAATTACTAGATAGCATATTTGGATCCTAAGAACTACTTATTTATCAAACAGCTTCTTGTAACAAAGATACCCTCCTAATGCAACAATTACCAATGTAGTGCCAAAGAAATATTTCAACAACTGTTTCCCTTCTTTCAAGTCTCTAATGATGTTTTCCTTTGGTTCCATGTTACCTTTATCTTTCTTTGAATTTAGTTTCATTGGGGTTTTTCTCGTGATTTCTCCGACCAGATCAGACACTCTTTTGGTTAAAGTACTAGTATTTTGATCGCTTTCTTCTTTACCATTTTGCCGTTTGCGGCCTCTTAATTTTCTAACAACCAGACCAGAGGCTGTACCTATAGCTCTAAAAATTCTTGATTCATTTTGACCAAACTCAGGGGCTTTTTTTGTGAATATTCCTTCATTGACTTTGGAATCTTCATATGCAATTTCAATATCTTTATCTTTTTGTTCTGCTTCTGATACTCCAATAGATTTCTCTGCCCATTTTTGATTTGGAGTCAATTTTTGTTCTTCACTCAACATTTTCGGATTTTTTTCATCGTTTCCGTTTTGCGAAGGTTTATGTGCCTCCTCTTCAATATCTTGAGTTTCTTGGTTTATTCTTGGTATTGTGATTGTGAGGATTCCTTCTCTAAATTTTGCACGGATACCTCTGAGGTTGGAGCTTTCTGGAAGGAGATAACCCTCTTGGAATCGGCTCCATTTGTTATTGGTAGCAATGAATCGCTCTCCTGTTACCCTCAGAATAGTCCTTCCTTCAGTTGAAATCTTGAGGTATTCCCTTCGAAAACCTTAAAAATTTTAAACATTCTCATCAATAACACAATCATGATCCTTTAGCACACATTCTAAGGCATATTTTCTGGAACTTTTTAATGCACTTTATCTTTTATAGTACTTTATTAAGTAAATTTTAAAATATAAAAGAGAAATACTAAATTCTAAAAAATAAAATTTATAAGTTAAGTATTATAAATGAAAGTATATAGAATTTTATTAAAAGATAATGTGAGAGAAATCTTTATAATTATCCTCAAAACTTTATGTCTTTATTACTATAAGTGAATCGTTTTTTTTTTTTTAATCTATTATACTCTCAAACAAAATATAAAATCACTGTAAAATATAATATGTTAGAAATAAACTTAAACATTTTTTAATTTAAAATTACGTTTGAAATAAAATTTACCGAACGAGTATGCAATCATTGAAAGAAATATTATTCTATGTATTGTTGGTTCAACTCACATGCATTGGACGAGAAAGTCCAAAATGCATAGTGGATGCATTCAAGCTTTGGATGAATTTTCAAATGGTAAATAGTGGAGTTGCTGAAATTCTATACAAAGAAAATGAGAAAGGTAAAATGATTCACATTTTGGCCTGGCAAGTTTTGGGGAAGATGTCTTCCAATTTGCTCCTATAAATAGCCACCCTTCTGAAGGCTTCAATTGCACCATAAGAAGAAGAAGCAAAGAGAGAGAGAGAGAGAGTGAAATTAGTGTGAAGAAGTGAGAAAAATAAGAATACTATTTTTTTCGAGTTTGAGTTAGCTACTTTAATTTGCCAGTCTCTTTAAGTGATCTCTTAGTTTGATTTCCACTATTTTGGTGAGGATATTTTGTACTACCTTCTAGTACGGTTAGAAAAAGAGTTTGTTAGCCCATTTTCATAGTGGAAGTTTTGGTCAGTACCTGACTCGTAGTTTTTACCCATTTTGGGGCTTTCCACGTAAATCCTAGTGTCGCTGCATTTTTCTCATTTTTCCTATTTTCTATTTTCAGAATCTATTTGCAAAGTGGTTATTGATAAAATTTTACTTTTAACAATACCGGTTTATTGAGAAAATATTTTTTTTTCCTGGGTAATTTTAAGTAGTATCAAAGCTTTAGTCAGTATGTATCTATATTTATTTTTTAAAACAAAATGAAAGACTCATCTTCATATTCTGGCAATTACACGATGTGGAAGCTTATAATGAAAGATTTAAACCATTGTAAAGATATGTATGAACCCATTCTTGGTGATAACACAAAACCAAAGGGTATTTCTTTTGTTGTGTGGGAAAAAATGCATAGAAAAACTATTGGTTATATTCGGAGTTGGATTAACTAAAGCATGATTAACCATGTTTCAGGTGAAACAAAAGCAGATGTCATGTGGAGAAAATTAGAAACCATATTTGAAAGAAAACATGGAGTTAAACAAAGCTTCTTTGTTGAAACAGATCACATGATTATGGTACAAAGAAGGAGCAAATATGTCCGAACCCTAAATGATTTTCAGGGATTGATAAACTACTCTGACACTGTTAATCTGAAGCTGGATGAGGAAGTGCAAGCACTTTTATCGTTCACTTCACTACCAGATAGTTGGGAAACACTTGTTTTTTCAGTCATGAATTCTATTCTGGGTGGTGTTATCACTTTGTAGATGATCAAAGAAGCTCTATACAATGAAGAGACTAGAAGGAAGAATCAAGGCTTCCATTCTGAACGTGAAGCACTTTTATTGAAAGGAGCTCGAGAAGGGGGAGGGGCAAGACTAGAGGTCCCCATAGTAGAAATGATAGATCAAGAGGTAAATCCAAACCTAAAAGGAAGTTGAATGCTTCTACTTTCACAAAAAAAAGCATTATAGGCATGAATGCCAAAAGTGGAAGAACGATCAAGTGAAAACTAGAGTTGAAGACAAAAAGGACCACTCTTAGACAATATTGCTGCTGATAATGAACTTGAGCTTGTTTGTGATGATTCCAGTATTAACCTAGTCATAAAAATAGTTATTGGGTTTGACTGAGATACGTCTTGTCATGTTACTCCACATAAAGAATTCTTCTCATCTTATTCTCCAGGAGATCTGGGTCAAAGAATGGGAAACGATAGATCTTGCAAAATCATTGGAATTGGAGATATCTATCTCAAGTCCAGTACCGGTTATCGACTAATTTTGAAGAATGTGAGACATGTACCAGATGTTTGTCTTGATCTTCTCCCCACAGGAAAGCTTGATGATGAAGGTTATGCAAACCACTTCATCGAGCGAAAATGTAAGTTTACAAAGGGTAATCTTGTCATTGCCAAAGGTACAAAAGTAAGCATGCTGTATGTCATGAAAGCAAAGTTGAGCAATGGAGAAGTTAATGCGGTTGAAGAATCCTCCTCACGCCTTTGGCTCAAAAGACTTAGACACGTGGATTGAGAAAGGGCTTCAAAGACTTGCTAAACAACAACTCCTACATGATTTGAAAAGTATAAGTCTCAAAACCTGCACTCATTGTTTAGTTGGAAAACGACATAGAGTTGCATTTCAAAAATTCCCTCCATCTAGAAAATTATTTCCTTTGGAGTTGGTCCATACTGATGTGTGTCAAAGAAATCTTTGGTGTGCATTATATTTTGTAACTTTCATTGACGATCGTTAAAAGAAAAGTTTGGTGTTTGTAACTTTCATTTCCCCCCTCGCCACCCTGAAGAACTATCTCTGCTTTTCATCGATTTCCCCTTAAAAATTTACCTTTCCTAGAATCTACATTCGAAATTTCCAACGAAAGCGTTGCTAAGGTATGCAGCCACCTTCTTCGCGGCGTGCCACTCACAAACATAGAGCCTTAGTTCCTAGTTTCTGGGTGCTTTCCTTTCGTGAGGAAAGTCCCGGCTCAGAATGTTGAACCGGTCCGACTTTAATTCGGACACCGGTTAGGATGACCCACGGCATCCCTTGGCGACACCCCCATGAGCCAAGTTTGATAAGGTGTTAGATGTTTTCATAGATTTTCATGTTAAGGTGGAAAGAGAACAGGGAGACATTTGAAATGTCTCAGAGTAGACAATGGTGGTGAATACAGAGGTATATTTGAAGCGAATTGCAGGGGCCATCGTATCAAACTTGAGAAGAGTGTTCCAAAGACCCCACAATACAATGGTGTAGCTGAAAAGATATACAAGACTATCACAGAAAGGATCAGATGCATGCTTTCTCATGCCAAACTCCCAAAACCTTTCTGGGTTAGACAATGAGAAAAGTAGTCCACTTAATCAACCTTTCTCCATCAGTTTCTTTAGGAATTCCGCAAAGAGTATAGACAGGAAAAGAAGTCTCCTACAAGCACTTATGAGTCTTTGGTTGTAGGGCTTTTATTCATATTCTCAAAAATGAAAGGTCTAAACTTGATAGTAAGACCAAACAATGTATTTTCTTGGGATATAGACTTGAAGAGTTCGATTACAGACTTTAGGATCCTGTTGACAAAAAATTAAATAGAAGTAGGGATGTCGTCTTCTTTGAGGATCAAACCATTAAAGACATCAAGAAAGATGAAAAGTCAAGTTTGGCTCCAGAAATTCCAGTCAACCTATATAAAGTTCCTCAATAGGTTAATCATGATAAGCATGGGGGAGCTGATGCAAAATAGGATAATAATGATAATATTTCAGGGGAACCACCAGCTCTACTACCAAAACCTGAACTCAGGAGATCCACCAGAGAGAGGAGGCCATCCACCAAATACAGTCCACAAGAGTATGTGCTATTTACTGATGGAGGAGACCTAGAAACTTATGAAGAAGCTATAAACCATGAAAAGAAGAAGGAATCGTTGAAAGCTATGCAAGAAGAGATGAAATCCTTACATGACAACCACACTTATTATTAGTGAAACTTCCTAAGGAGAAAAAAGCCTTGAAGAACAAATAAGTTTACAAGCTGACGACTAAAGAAAACAAATCCAAACCATACAAAGGGAGACTAGCCATGACATGCTATAATCAAAGAAAAGGTTTTAATTTTGAGGAAATATTTTTTCCCGTGGTTAAAATGTTTTCTATCCGAGTTGTTCTTGCATTAGTAGCAAGTTTGAACTTGGAGATTCAACAACTTGATGTAAAGAAAGCATTCCTTCATGGTGATCTTGAAGAAAAAATTTACATGGTGCAGCCGGAGGGGTTCAAAGATAAAGGAAAGGAACACATTGTTTGTCAGCTCAAGAAAAATTTGTACGGACTAAGCTAGCACTGAGGCAGTGGTACAAGAAATTTGACTCCTTCGAGACAGAGTATGACTACAACAGGACTACACTACATCATTCTATCTTTGTGAAGAAATTTTTTTATGGTAATTTCATTATTCTCCCGCTATATGTTGATAATATGCTAATTGTTGGCCATGATATAGCGAAAATTGCTAGGTTGAAAAAGGAGATAAGTAAGTCTACTGCAATGAAAGACTTAGGCCCAGCAAAACAAATGCTTGGAATGAGGATTACTCGAGATAGACAAAATAGTAAACTTTGGTTGCCACAAGAAAAGTATGTTGAGAAAGTTCTTGAGAGATTCAACATGAGCAAGGCTAGGACAGTTTCCACTCCACTTGAAGGACACTTCAAGGTCAGTGTAAAGTAATGTCTAGAAAGTGAGAAAGATAAGGAAGATATGAAGAAGGTTCCTTATTCTTCAGTCATTGGAAGTCTGATGCATGCTATGGTTTGTACTAGGTGAGATATAGCACATCTAGTTGGTCTAGTTATCCGATTTCTCTCTAATCCTGACAAAGACCATTGGAACGCAGTTAAGTCAATACTTAGAATCTCAAAGGTACATGTTAACATGGTTTGTGTTTTGGTCATGGAAAACCTATATTGGAAAGTTATACAGGTGCAGATATGGCTAGAGATGAAGATTCGAAAAGATCCACCTCAGGATATCTGATTAAGTTTGGAGGTGCACCAGTCTCTTGACAAAGCAGACTACAGAAATGTGTTGCCCGATCCACTACAGTAGCAGAGTATATTGCAGCTACTGAAACATGTAAGAAAACCCTACAGTTGAAGACATTCCTATAGGAATTGGGAATGAAGCAGGAAGGGTACGAACTCTATTGTGATAGTCAAAACTCTATCCATCTTTACAAAAATTCAACTTTCCATTCTCGATCTAAGCATATTGATATTCGTAATCATTGGATTCAAGACATCCAAAAGAATTGATTCTTGAAAAGATACATACCGATGAGAATGGAGCAAACATCCTGAACAAATCCCTGTCCAAATAAAAGTTTGAATTTTACAAAAGAGAAGCTGGTATGGTAGGACTCTCTCGGGGGAGATTTGTTGGTTCAACTCACATGTGTTGGACAAGAAAGTAAAAAATGCATTCATAGTGAATGCATTTAAGCTTTGGATGAATTTTCAAATGGTAAATAGTGAAGTTGTTCAAATTCTCTGCAAAAGAAATGAGAAAGGTAAAGTGATTCACACTTTGGCCTACCAAGTTTTGGGAAGATTTCTCCAATTTACTCCTATAAATAGCTATCTTCCTAAAGGCTTCAATTGCAACATCGGAATAAGTAGAGAGAGAGAGAGAGAGATTAAGAGTGAAAGTAGAGTGATAAAGTGAGAAAAATAAGAGTGCTATTTTTCTCTAGTTTGAATTGATCACTTTAATTTGCCATCATTCTCAGTGAGTGATCTTTTAGTTCGATTTCACTATTTTGGTAAGGATAATTTGTACTACCTTCTAGTATAACCAGAAAAGAATTTTGTTAGCCCATCTTCATAGTGAAAGTTCCGGTCAGTGCCTAGCCCATGGTTTTTATGCGTTTTGAGGTTTTTCACGTAAATCTTGGTGCCACTTATTTATTCTATTTTCTATCGTACGATTTTATTTTCAAAGTGGTTATTGATAAAATCTCATTTTTATTGGGAAAGCATTTTTATTCTTGGCCAATTTTATTTTTCACATATCCCAACATATATTACGGGAGTTTAATATTTGGTTTAAACCGAATCAAACTAAATTTTGTATTCGATTTGATTTTTTTCGATTTTTAGTCCAATTCGATTCGGTTTTTCAGAAGCATATATGATGTGAACCGATTAGACATGCAAGAACATCAAGCAGTAGTGACAAGAGCCAAGGCAAAATAACTAAAGAATCACAAGGATCAAATTGAGCAAGAGGAGTTTCAAGGCTTAAATTTTGATGTCCAAGACTTTATAGGGAAATATCCTAAAGTTTTGAATAAGTTAGAAATTGAAAATTTACCTTGGTAAATGGTTGGAAGCCCTTTTGCCCAAGCTAAAAAATTACCTCCTATTTCTAGCAATGTATTGACTAGTGCTCTAGAATAGTCCAAATATAATTAAAACACCTCTATTGTCTTATCAAGTATATGTATAGGTTATATCTATCCTTTGGGCTGAAAATATGAGAGGGAAAATTTCCTATTCTCCCTCAAGTCTCTATAAATATGTAGTCTTATATTTTGAAGAAGCTAATCAAGAAAATTTTTAAGACAAAGGTTCTTCTCTTAGTATTTTTAGTTCTTAGCTTAGTTTTTCTATCTTCTTTAAGGGTGAAATTCCTTGAAAGAAAAATCACTTTAAAGACTTGTTGAAAGTTCCAAGAGTTTCAAGGTTGATCATCAAAATTCCTTCATACTAGTTACTACACTCTTGTAGAAAACTAGTCTTGAGGTCTTCTTCTTGTTTCATTGAGGTCTAAGGTTCAAAATACCTTATGTTTCTTGAACTTTGAGGAAAAATTTTTTTAAAACCTTCTTGAGGTCTTGGATTTATTATATCAAAGGTTGCCAGAAGTTTAACATTTTCAAGTCCTTTCAAAGGTACTTTCTCTCTTCTACTTGTTACACTTGTTTTGTTTGTTCTCTCCCTCACTTCTTGGACGAAATTTTATGCTCATGAAGATCATTCCGCATCATTTGATATCAAAGCCACCTTCATGTATGTGTTTTTGAGATATCTTATGTACAAAAAAAAAAGAAGATAAAAAAGAAAAGAGAGAAAAGAAGAGATTGCTGGAAAATAGCAACACAAAAATAGAGTGCTTGAACAACCAGGAATATGACTAGAAATTTGCAATCTTTTTACATGGAGTTATACTACACTGACCTGGGAAACAAATAAAACAAGACTCATCTAATTTGGACTTCATTTGATATCTCAAAATAGTCAAAACTTGAAGGTGTACCTGGCTTTTCCGCAAACGAAAAGTGCTAAAATGATCTCAGCGTATCTTTTGTTTTACTAGTCCTTTTTCTTTGATTCTTGAGCCTAACCTCAAGCATTTTGAGTGAGAATTCTTCTAGATAAACCTCATTCAATTTATACTTGTGGTTCAATACCATGTTTCAAAACAAGCCGAGTATGTCATCTACTCTACTTGCTTGAAACTTTTGGTGTGTATTCTTTTGTGTTCTTAAAATATCCTAGCTTTGTGTTTGTATTTGTGGTCGAATTTCTTTTCTTTTTCAGTACTTATTTCTTCATTTGGTTAATCTAGCATTATTGACTCAAATACTCTTGGAAATATTGTTGAACTTCCTTAAAATGAATAGATGACTCAATGTCATCTTCCTTGCTTCGCATATTTCTCAACTGGTTTTTATTTGTGATTTTTTTTAATTTTGGTTGTTTTAAACTGCGTAGAGGTGTTAAATCTTTGTTAAGATCTCATAGAACTCTTTGAGACTTGAACCTTAGAAAAAGACGAGTTTTGAGAATATCCTCAAAATAGCCAAAGAGAATTAAATAAGAGAGTTTTGTGAGGTAAACACTATCAAGATGTTAACCTAAGCTCAAGCACCAACTCTTTTTGGAGAAGATTCTAGCAACTCCCAACATGATCACCTTTTGAGGCTCATAATGCAAGAGTTACAATCCCTAAGAGATGAGATGAGGGATATTAGAAGGGATGTCACTAATATCTCTAATCAACAAAGGGAGGTTAGTCCTCATTGTAGTCTCAATGCTACTACCCCAAAGAGCAATTGACAATTCAATTGCTCTAGGACAACTGAGTTCCACCAACCTCCACATTTTGATGAAGAACTTTATCCACCTCCTTACGGTGGTAGAAGAGGCGGTTTTGGAGGAAGAAGCATGCCTAGACACTTTGAAAAAGTTCCAAGACCACAAGCTAGGCGTGGAGAGCCATTATATGATGATCATGAACATGTTCCATTTGTTGCCAACCGTGGAAGAGACCAAGGTGACCAAACCTTGGACCGAATAAAGTGGAAGCTCCCTAGTTTTAAGGGTGAGAATGACTCTAACATTTTCTTAGATTGGGAAAGGCAAGTAGAAAACATGTTTATGTTGAAAAATTGTAATGAGTTCTTAAAAGCTAGACTTCTAATAGCCAAATTTTCCGACTATACTTTACATTGGTGGGAAAAGGTAGTAAACCAAAGATTTAGAAGTGGTAGACCACCGGTTAATACTTGGAGAGAGTTAAAAACTTTGATGAGAGAAAGATTTGTGCCCGAGCACTACTACAGAGAGCTTCATTATAAGCTCATGACTTTAAAACAAGGTGAAAAAAGTGTAGAAGATTATAGACAAGAGCTTGAGCTCTACATCTTGAGGTTGAACTTGGAAGAAGACAAGGATGCTTCAATGGCTAGGTTCCTTAGTGGTCTCGAAAGGGAAATAGCCAACCAACTTCAGTTGTATCCACATACAACTTATGAAGACATGTTCCACCATGCCAACAAGATCGAATCACAAAGGAAAAGAAGTGGGATGATGCGACCCTCATTTCCCATCCAAAGACAAGTTGCAACAACAAAACCTCCTACTTCCAACTTCAAGCCATGGCCAAAAAAGGAAGAGGCTCCTAGAGGTACTTTCCAATGTCCAACAAAACCAAAGAAGAAAGAGAGAGGTAAAATCATTTCTAACCCTCCAAAGTGCTTTAAATGTAATGGTGTAGGACACTATGCAAGTAGTTGTCCGACAAAGAGAGCTTTCATCTTTAGGGAGGATTTGAATGGTTGGATTGAGAAAGAGGAGGATGAAAGTGGCGAATGTGTTGAGGGTGAAGAAAATGGTGAGGATGATGAACGTGTTGATTTGAACACTTTAGAAAGTGATGACGATGTCTTGAGCTTAGTTACTAAGAGCACAAAGTGCTCAAGCTTTTAATGATAACATGATTAAACAAAGAGAAAACATCTTCCATTCTAAATGTAAAGTTGAGGGAAGGATTTCCAACCTTGTCATTGATAGTGGTAGTTGTGTAAATGTGGCTAGTGTTTATCTTGTTGAGAAGTTGAAACTACCTACTACAAAACATGATAAATCCTACAAACTCCATTGGCTAAATGATAGTGGAGAAATTAAAGTGTTGAGACAAGTAGTGGTATCAATAGAAATGGAAGCTTACAAAGATGAGATACTATGTGATGTGGTGCCCATACAAGCATGTCATCTCCTCTTGGGAAGACCTTGGCAATTTGATAGAAAGTCCTCCACAATAGGGAGAAAAATACTTATTTTTTTTGTTAAGGATGGAAGAACATTCACTATGAATCCTGTTACACCTCAACAAGTGAGAGATGAACAAAAAAAGATGAGGTAGAAAGAGAGGGCCGAAAGTGAGCTCAAAAGAAAAAAAAAATCGAGGAGGGAAAGAGAGTTGAGGAAAAAAAAAGAGTGAAGGAAAAGTGATAAAAAACAAGAGTGAACAGAAAAAGAGTGACCAAAAAAAGAGAGTGAGATGAACGAAAAGAATTGTTTCTTTGCAAAACCTAGTGAGGTGATTGGAGCAATTGAAATAAAAGTAGTGTTGCTCTTGTATTATAAGGAATCTTTTACTTCATCTGAAGAACACTCACCCTCTTTTTCAAGTGAAATTTTGCAGGTTATTGAAGATTACAAAGACTTATTTTCCGATGAGGTGCCCGGAGGTCTTCCACCAATTAGAGGAATCGAACACCAAATCGATTTTATCCCTGAGGCGGTCTTGCCAAACCGACCGGCCTATAGGAGTCCATTGGAAGAGACTAAGGAGCTAAAAAGGCAAGTTGATGATCTAATTTCAAAGGGGTATGTGCGTGAGTCCATGAATCCTTGTGCGGTTCCGGTTTTACTTGTTCCAGAAAAAGATGGTACATGAAGAATGTGTATAGATTGTAGAGCCATAAACAACATTACTATTAAGTATAGACATCCCATACCTAGACTTGATGATTTACTAGATGAGTTGCATGGTTCTAATCTTTTCTCTAAAATTGACTTGAAATCCGGATACCATCAAATTAGAATGAAAGAGGGGGATGAGTGGAAAACCTCATTTAAGACTAACTTTGGTTTGTATGAATGGATGGTTATGCCCTTTGGATTAACTAATGCTCCTAGAACATTTATGAGATTAATGAATCATATGTTGAGGAATTTTATTGGGAAATTTGTTGCTGTATACTTTGATGACATTTTGGTCTATAGCAAGAGATATGAAATGCATGTTCAACATCTTAGGGAAGTACTAAATGTCTTGAGAATTGAAAAACTTTTTATTAACCTTGACAAATGTGAATTGTTTGGAAAAAATTACATTTCCAAATTATGTGGTGAGCTCACAAGAGCTTCAAGTAGATGAACGTAAGGTCCAAGCAATTAAGGAATGACCAACACTAAGAAACGCATTGGAAGTGAGGAGATTCAATGGCCTAGCAAGTTTCTATAGGCCGTTTATAAAAAATTTCAGCACACTTGCTAGCCCTTTGACCGATGTGATCAAGAAAACCGAAGGATTTAAGTGGGAAACAAAGCAAGAACAAGCATTTTAATTGTTGAAGGAAAAGTTGTGTACTGCACTCCTTTTGTCACTACCAAAAACTTTTGAGGTGGAGTGTGATGCATTCGGCATTGGTATAGGTGGCATTGGTATAGGTGGTGTACTTATGCAAGATGGAAAACTCTTGGCCTATTTTAGTGAAAAACTTAATGGGGCAGCCATGAGGTATTCAACTTATGACAAAGAGCTTTATGCTTTAATAAGAACATTAAAGCATTGGCAACACTACCTATGGCCAAAGGAGTTTGTTGTTGTTAGCCCTAAGGGCATTATTACTTGTGTTTTGATTATGATTAACATGTGCTTGTGTGAGTATGTTAGCTAACCCTTCATAGAGAACAAAAGAAGAACATATGAAGTCTCAAAGTCTCAAGCAAAAGATCTTGATGATGAGGGCAAAATAGAGAAGAAGAGATCAAGCCATACCAAGATCAAATCAATTGAAGACATTGAAGACATTGTATTTGTGAACTAGGTATTATCTTGTAAAACTCTCTAGTCTTAGTCTTTGATTCATTGATCATACATGAAGCTCTTCTCATGTTTTTCTAAAATATAATCCTTTGATAAAATCCAAGTATTCTTGACTTTAAGATGTTTTGAATAGTTTTTCTCCTCTTTAAAAAATTGTCAAGAATGCCTTTGAAACTTGGAAGAAAGTTTTGTTCGAAAAAAAACTTGGGCTGAGGAAAAAGCTGAAATTCGGAAGTCCGTTTTTAAAACCGGAAGTCCGTTTTTCCACAGACACAAAATTCGGCAGATCCGTTTTCGGAAAAAATCAAGTCCGAATCTTTTCTGTTCGAAATTCGACGAGTCCGAATTTTTAACCGGTCGTCCGAATTCTTAATTCGGCAGTCCGTTTTTAGAAAACTCAAGTCCGAATCTTTCTGTTTCAAAGAACCGGAAGTCCGTTTTCTGGAACCGGTCGTCCGTTTTTAGTCATCGATGTAAAAAATATTACCGTTGCAATCGAAGCAACGGTCATTTCGAAATTTGACGACCTATTTCTTAGGCAACCGTTTTGAGCTTAAAAAGTCCTATATATACACTCAATTATCAGCCATAAATTCAAGGAGTTTGGGCATTACTCATTGAGATCATTTAATACATTTCAAGAGCTTCAAAAATACATTTTATTACAAATCATTTTCAATCCCAAACAAAAATCTTCTTGAGCTTCATTGTTGATCATCCATCAAAGAAGAAGAAAAGAGGTGCTTGTAGAAGTATTCCATTGAGTTGTAATCTTCCTCTTCTCAAGCTAAATTGGTAACATTGTTCCTAACTCTTTCTATTCTTTTATTGTGATCAAAGGTTTGTGGAAAACCCTTTGGGTGATCCTTTGATTAACTAGTTGTATTGTTGTGATTGAGGTTTTGGTGTAAAACCCTTGAAGGGTGAACCTCATTGTGTAGTTGTGTTGTTGTGTTTGAGGTTATAGTGTAAAACCCTTGAAGGGTGAACCTCATTGTGTAGTTGTGTAATCAACTTGAAGTTAGTGGATTTGTGAAATCCTTGGGTTGAGGCTCAAGGTAGTGGATGTAGCTCTTGGAGAGAGTGAACCACTATAAATTGTTGTGCATGCTCTTTAACTCTTTGCTTTTTTTTATAATTGCCAATTCTATAAGATTGTGCTTTGTGTGGATTCTTATTAACAAGAGTTTTTAGAAATCTTTCACAAACAAATTGGAGGTTTATCTTTCTAATCAAACAAAAGATTTTTTAAATTAGCCAAAAACCTTATTCACCCCCCTCTAAGGTTTTTCAATTGGTATCAGAGCAGGGCTTCTTAAAAAAAAAAGGACTTACATCCTTGAAGCTAAAGATCTTCTTTTTACTATGGCAAATATTTCTAGCTTACCTTATGTAGAAGGCTCTTCTACAAATAGACCTCCTCTCTTTAATGGAACTAACTATACTTTTTGGAAGTCTCGAATTAAAATATATATATGTTCTATTAACTTTGATTTGTGGAGCATTGTAGAGAAAGGCCCTTACATTCCCACAATAAATGGGGTAGCCAAGAAGATTGAAGAATTTGATGAATTCGACTCTAGGAAGATGACTCTAAACTTCCAAGCCATGAATATTCTAAGTTGTGCCTTAGATGCAAGCGAATACAATAGAGTGAGCGGATGCGATTCGGCTCATGAAATGTGGAAGCTACTAGAAGTCACTCACGAAGGAACTAATCAAGTAAAAGAATCAAAGTTGGCTATGTTGGTGAGAGACTATGAATTATTCATGATGAAACAAACTGAGAGCATAAGTGACAATGAAGAAGAAGAAAGTGCCAACATATGCTTCATGGCACTAGAAAATGAGGTACAAACTTCACCCTCTAACTCATCTAATCTCATTGATGATATTTGTGATGATGATCCTTGTACCATGCTTATTGAAATGTATGGAGAATGCGAAAAGGTTTCCAAAAGAAACAAAGAGTTGAAAAACAAAAATAAATTTTTGCTTGATGAAAACTCAAAACTTATTTGTGAAAACAAATCTCTCCTTGAGTCTCTAGAAATCTTGAAAAACGAAAGGGAGTGTTCAAACAATGATTTTCAAATACTTGCTTTAGAAAACAAGAACCTTTGTGAAAAGATTTCATTTCTTGAAAAATGTTTGATTGATCATGATGCTTTAAAGAAAAAGGTGAGTGATCTCACTCTCGTGTTGAAAAAATTCACAAAGGGAAAAGAAAACTTTGAAAAACTTCTTGGCTCTCAAAGATCACCCTTTGATAAAAATGGTATTGGATATACTCATTCCAATATTTTCTCAAAACAAACACGGTTTGTCAAAGCTTCATCATCTCACTCACACCTTTGTTGCACCTATTGTGAAAAGAGTGGTCATAAAGCCACAAAATGTTTTATAAAGAAAAAGATTGAAAGAGGAGTTAAAACCGTTTGGAAAATAAAAGAAAATCCAACTAACATTCATGGACCCAAAAAGATATGGGTACCAAAAGACTTTGCTACTTCTTTTTTGTAGGAACACAAGGCAAGGTCATCTAAGTGGCGGATGCTTAAGGCACATGACCGGATATGCATCCCTCATGAATGAACTAAGAAAAACCGAAGGTGGTTTTGCTACTTTCGGAAGGATCATCGGTATAGGTAACATTGCATATTGTTTATCTTCTTTGATTAAGGAAGTACCTTAAATTGATGGTTTGAAGCATAATTTATCTAGCATTATTCAATTGTGTGATTATGGGTACAAAGTTGTTTTTTAAAAGTGAATCTTCTTTTATCATAAACAAGCTTGTGAACAAAACAATTTTTTCAAAAAAAGGGGAGTTGGCATTTGTCTATGTCTTTTATCTTGAAGTTCTCATTTCTCAAAACTTATAGTGTCTCCTGGTTCATGATGATGATGTATTTTTGTGGCATAGAAGGTTCGGTCATGATAGTATGGATTTATTAGACAAACTCTCTTCAAAAGAACTTGTTAGGGGCTTACCAAAACTTCATTTTGAGAAAACTAGACTTTGTGATGCTTGCCAATTTGGAAAACAAATTAATACCTCTTTTAAACCATAGTAAATGATTTCAACTTCAAAACCTTTAGAACTCATTCACATGAATTTATTTGGACCAATGAGGACCACTAGTCTTGGTGGTAAGAGGTATGCCTTTATTATTGTGGATGATTTTTTTTTACTTGGACTTTGTTTTCAAGCCGAAAGGATGAAGCATTTCATGAATTTATTAAATTATTCAAAAGAGTCCAAACCTCCCTTGTTTGCAAATTGATTTCTATAAGAAGTGATAATGGGAGAGAATTCAACAACCAAGATTTTACAAAATTTTTTGATGATTTTGGTATTTTACAAAACTTTTTTCGGCAGCCAAAACTCCTCAACAAAATGGATTTGTGAAAAAAAAAATAGAACTTTACAAGAAATGGCAAGGTCAATGCTTTATGAAAATTCCCTTCCTAAACTTTTTGGGCCGAGGCCGTTAACACCGCATGCTGCATATGAATCGTGTTATCTTGAGACCTTCTTTAAAGAAAACTCCCTTTGAACTCATTTTTAATAAAACCCCCTCAATTGGTTATTGGATGCAAATGCTTTAGTTTAAACACCAAAGACAATCTTGGGAAGTTTGATCGAAAATCCGATGAGGGAATTTTTCTTGGTTATTCTTCAAACAAAAGGGCTATTAGAATTTTCAACAAAAGAACCTTGTGTGTTGAAGAGTCCATTCATGTATATTTTGATGAAACTAACATTTTTGACAAAAAAGATTATGATGTCATAGATAAACTCTTTAGCTACCAAACTTTGTACACTCAAGCAATGGAAGAACATGCTTATGGAGGAAGAAGAGATTGACGCAACACAAGAAAATGATCAAGAAGCTCAAAATCCTCCTCAAGATGGGATATATCCAAAGGATCACTCTAAGGTTTTTCAATTGGTATTATTTCTATTCCAAATTTGCTTTTATATAATTTGGTTGTTGCTTTTTTTTTTGGGCCCTTTGTTGTTTATGGACTTCATGATGACACTTTTATGTTGAAAGTCCTGCTATTATCTCTTCTATGATCCCTTAGTACTTTTCTCCTACAATTTTTTGATTTATGACAAAAGGGGGAGAAAATAGTGCAAGATGTAAGGGGGAGAAATTTTGTTGATATCATTGATGCTTGTTTACAATGATTATTGATGCAAGGGGGAGTTACCTCCTTTTCTTGGTGATTGTTATGCTTTGCCTCTTTGCATATTTTGATGCATCACCATATTGCTCTTGCTCTTTTGTTCTTCTTGCATATGTGTTTGTCATAATCAAAAAGGGGGAGATTGTTAGCCCTAAGGGCATTATTACTTGTGTTTTGATTATGATTAACATGTGCTTGTGTGAGTATGTTAGCTAACCCTTCATAGAGAACAAAAGAAGAACATATGAAGTCTCAAAGTCTCAAGCAAAAGATCTTGATGATGAGGGCAAAATGGAGAAGAAGAGATCAAGCCATACCAAGATCAAATCAATTGAAGACATTGAAGACATTGTATTTGTGAACTAGGTATTATCTTGTAAAACTCTCTAGTCTTAGTCTTTGATTCATTGATCATACATGAAGCTCTTCTCATGTTTTTCTAAAATATAATCCTTTGATAAAATCCAAGTATTCTTGACTTTAAGATGTTTTGAATAGTTTTTTCTCCTCTTTAAAAATTGTCAAGAATGCCTTTGAAACTTGGAAGAAAGTTTTGTTCGAAAAAAAAACTTGGGTCGAGGAAAAACTGAAATTCGGAAGTCCGTTTTTAAAACCGGAAGTCCGTTTTTCCACAGCACAAAATTCGGCAGTCCGTTTTCAGAAAAATCAAGTCCGAATCTTTCTGTTCAGAAATTCGACAGTCCGAATTTTTAACCGGTCGTCCGAATTCTTAATTCGGCAGTCCGTTTTTAGAAAACTCAAGTCCGAATCTTTCTGTTTCAAGGAACCGGAAGCCGTTTTCTGGAACCGGTCGTCCGCTTTTTAGTCGTCGATGTAAAAAATATTACCGTTGCAATCGAAGCAACGGTCATTTCGAAATTTGACGACCTATTTCTTAGGCAACCGTTTTGAGCTTAAAAAGTCCTATATATACACTCAATTATCAGCCATAAATTCAAGGAGTTTGGGCATTACTCATTGAGATCATTTAATACATTTCAAGAGCTTCAAAAATACATTTTATTACAAATCATTTTCAATCCCAAACAAAAATCTTCTTGAGCTTCATTGTTGATCATCCATCAAAGAAGAAGAAAAGAGGTGCTTGTAGAAGTATTCCATTGAGTTGTAATCTTCCTCTTCTCAAGCTAAATTGGTAACATTGTTCCTAACTCTTTCTATTCTTTTATTGTGATCAAAGGTTTGTGGAAAACCCTTTGGGTGATCCTTTGATTAACTAGTTGTATTGTTGTGATTGAGGTTTTGGTGTAAAACCCTTGAAGGGTGAACCTCATTGTGTAGTTGTGTTGTTGTGTTTGAGGTTATAGTGTAAAACCCTTGAAGGGTGAACCTCATTGTGTAGTTGTGTAATCAACTTGAAGTTAGTGGATTTGTGAAATCCTTGGGTTGAGGCTCAAGGTAGTGGATGTAGCTTTTGGAGAGAGTGAACCACTATAAATTGTTGTGCATGCTCTTTAACTCTTTGCTTTTTTTTATAATTGCCAATTCTATAAGATTGTGCTTTGTGTGGATTCTTATTAACAAGAGTTTTTAGAAATCTTTCACAAACAAATTGGAGGTTTATCTTTCTAATCAAACAAAAGATTTTTTAAATTAGCCAAAAACCTTATTCACCCCCCCTCTAAGGTTTTTCAGTTGTGCACACCGATCATGAGGCTTTGAAGTTTCTCAAGGGCCAACATAAACTCAATAAGAGACATGCAACATGGATGGAGTTCATTGAAACATTTCCATATGTCATCCGTTACAAGAAAGGTAAGGAGAATGTGGTGGCCGATGCTCTATCTAGAAGGTATACTCTCTTATCCACCCTTCAAATAAAAATTTTGGGTTTTGAAATGCTTAATGAAATGTATTCTAGTGATCATGATATTAAGGAAATTTTTTAGAAATGCTTATTAGCACCTTTTGGAAAATCTTTTTTGCATGAAGGATTTCTTTATTGTGAAGGTAGATTGTGTATACCATCTTGTTCTACTAGAATTCTACTTGTCAAAGAAGCACATTGTGGGGGTTTAATGGGACATTTTGGCGTCACTAAAACCTATGAAATTCTTCATGAACATTTTTTTTAACACATTTAAAAGAGATGTAGAAAGATTTGTAGGAACTTACATTGAATGCAAGAAAGCTAAATCTAGAACTCTTCCACATGGACTTTACATTCCATTCGAAGTTCCTAAAGAACCTTGGGTTGATATTTCTATGGATTTTATTCTTGGTTTACCTAGGACCTCTAGAGGTATGGATTTTATTTTTATTGTTGTGTATAGGTTCTCTAAAATGGCACACTTTATTCCTTGTAGGAAAATTCGATGATGCTAGTCATGTGGCTAGCTTGTCCTTGACTTAGATAGTTAGATTCCATGGAATTCCAATGTCTATTGTATCGGATAGGGATACAAAATTCTTGAGCCATTTTTGCAGAGTTCTTCGGAAGAAACTTGTTACTAACTTGCTTTATTCTACAGCTTGCCATCCACAAAAGGGTGGACAAACCGAAGTGGTAAATAGAACAATTGGCCAACTTCTAATGGCTATTTTGAAGAAGAACTTGCGACAATGGGAGAAGTGGTTACCACACATTGAATTTGCCTATAATAGGGCACCTCACTCTACTACTTCTCATTCTCCCTTTGATTTTGTTCATTTGCCTATAGACCAAGCATTAAGCAAGGATGCAACCAAGAAGACTGATTTTGTGAAAGCAATTCATGCAAAGGTCCATGAAGCCATTCTCAACTCCAACAAAAAGCTTGTAGAGAAAAGAAATGTGGTATTCAAACCTGATGATTGGGTTTGAGTGCATATTAGGAAGGAAATATTTTCCCAACAAAGAAAGTCTAAGCTTGATGATAGGGGAGATGGGCCATTTCAAATCCTTGAGAAAATTAATGACAATGCCTATAAAGTTGATCTTCCGGAACATTATAATGTTAGTGCTACTTTTAATGTTTACGATATCTCTTTATTTGTTATAGGTGATGGAGATTCGAGGACGAATCCTTTTCAAGAGGGGGAGGATGATGTGAACCGGTTAGACATGAAAGAACATCAAGGAGTTGTGACAAGAGCCAAGGCAAAACAACTAAAGAGTCACAAGGATCATATTGAGGAAAAGGAGCTTCAAGGCTTAAATTTTGATGTCCAAGACTTTATGGGACAATATCCTAAAGTTTTGAATAAGTTAGAAATTGAAAATTCACCTCAGTAGATAGTTGGTAGCCCTTTTGCCCAAGCTGAAAAATTGCCTCATATTTTTTACAATGTGTTGACTAGTGCTCTAGAATAGTCCAAATGCAATTAAAACACTTCTATTGTCTTATCAAGTGTATGTATAGGTTATATCTATCCTTTGGGCTTAAAATATGAGAGGAAAAATATCCTATTTTCTCCCTCAAGTCTCTATAAATATGTAGTCTTCCATTTTGAAGAAGCTAATCAAGAAATTTTTCAAGACAAATGTTCTTCTCTTAGTATTCTTAGTTCTTAGCTTAGTTTTTCTATCTTCTTTAAGGGTGAACTTCCTTGAAAGAAAAATCACTATGAAGACTTGTTGAAAGTTCCAAGAGCTTCAAGGTTGATTTTGTTTAAACCTACTTAAGGTCTTGGATTTGATATATTCAAGGTTGCTAGAAGTTTAACATTTTCAAGTACTTTCAAAGACACTTTCTATCTTCTACTTGTTACACTTGTTTTGTTTGTTTTATGCTCTTGAAGATCATTCCACATCAATATACTATTCGGTTTGATTTTTGACTTTTAATTTTTTTTAAAAAAAAAAAAACCAAATTATCTTCCAATTCCAATTCTATAAAATCCATCAATTCCAATTCCAAATTAAAATCTAATAATTACAATTCCAATTCTACAATATTTTCGTATAGATCACTTATATTAACTACAATTTTATATTAACGTTTTCTCGCACACGAATCTTCTCTCACACATTCATGCACACTTTGTCTCTCTAAAATTTAAGCATTCTTTCTCTCTCTAAAATTCACCTACACTTTCTTTCTCTAAAATTCACCCACACCCTCTCTCTAAAACTCATGGCACTTCCTCGCTTTAAATTTCACGACACTTTTTCTCTCTAAAATTAACATTTAATTTCTCTCTCTAAAATTAACATCATTCATATTTGAGCTCCAATCAATTATTCATATAGGAAGAAAATCAGGAAAAAATAAAAGAGAGAATCTAGTTCCAACTGAAAAGTTATTTAGTTTATTTCAATATTTTGGTTTTGAAACTGAATCAAAGTCTAAACCCAAAAAAATTAGTTTTATCTATTTGATTTTCAATTGAGTGTAGATAAATTTGATTTCTACTAAAGACCGAAAAAATTAAATTTCTAAACCATGAAACCGAATTACACTCAAAATTACAGAATTAATGTCTAACATAACGCACATATTGTGACATTGCCATTAATGAAATTTATATTTATTTTAATATCTAATGAAAGATATAAGGTTCGTTGTTAAAAAAAACAAAAAAAAGATACAAGGATCAATTGAACCTGGAAGATAAATTAGTAGAGTATTTGATTCATCATCCTTTCTCCACTCTGTTATGGGTTTGTAATTTTCATATATCTGTCGAACAGCGGCGACCGATGGCCTCGGACAGCTCGGATGCGTTGCAGCTCTTGGTGACATTGCCATTTCTCTAAATCCTAGTTTTCTATTATATTTTCTTTTCTTTATGAGTATAGAGTTTTCAGTTTTTATTTGCCTTGTTTTCTTACGACTGAAACAATTCGGATTACAGTTGCCCTGCATTTGTGTCATTGTGTTTTAATGAAGAAAAAAAGGGGATAATTCTTTGCTTTCCTTGTACACTTTTCTGTTGGTTATTAGGATGATGGCTGCAATACAAACTTCACAATCCAAGTCTCAACTTTCTTTTAATATTTTTTCCAGATTAATTCCAAAATTAACCTTGTACTTTTAGCTTAATCATAAATTATTCAATATCTAAAATTTTAATTCGATAAGTACTAAAATTAGAGTTCGGTAAAGAAACAATATCTAAAAAATTTTAATTTTGTCAATTAAGTACCCAAATTAATGTTTCCTTATTTGTGTACTTGAGCGATAAGATTAAAAGTTTTTCAGCTTTTTTTTTTTTTTTTTTCGAAACCTTAACTTCAATACTTATTTTTCAAGTAAAATGTTTAAATACTCAATTGACGAATTACTAAAAGTATAAAAATATTTTTAGAATTATTCTTTTTTTTTCAATTTGTGGCAATAAAAGTAAACATTTCTTGTTTATAAGGTTGTGTATAGTTCTAGGATTCGGAAAGGAAATAGAAGCATCAGAATTAAAATTAACAATGAATTTTTTATTTAGTAAAACTATAAAATTGGTGTAGATGATTCATTTCTAATTCTAATCTCTATGTTTTGGTGGACCAGAATATTATAGGTGTTTGGAATCACTTGGTATTGGTATGCAGGTTCTGACTGCTCTAAAATGTTTTAAGTGCCATGAAATCTCCACGTAATGATGGTGTGCATCTTTATTTGTTAAAATATGGGACCATTTATGGATCTAGGATTTCTTCTGTGGCTATAGGTTTTTGAATGATAATATGAATAGTTTTGCTATAAATGAAAATCTAATTTACTTTAATTCCTAAGGTTGCGAATCACAAAAACATCCCTAAATATAGATTGATTAACTCAAGTAATGTAATATGCAATTAGATCCACCACAAGAAATTGTAAAGACAAAAGTTATCACTATAACTAATAATATTAGTCATTATTATTGTTTCTGACCAATTTTAAAGTCGTCACTTTGTTGTCATAAGTACTTTCGTCACGAATAAAATTGTGACGACTATTAAAAATTTGTTATAATTACTAAATACTTTCGTGACGACTTTCTAAGCACGAAAAACTTAAGAAGAAATTGACAAAATCATTGATCATAATAAATGTGAATATTTATGACAAAATCATCGACCTAAAATAATTGCAATATTGACAAAATTCTTGCTATTCCTAAATTTTTTTTAGTGATGAAATTGACATAGTCACTATCCCTATTATAAATGGAAAAAGAAGTGCTTGAGTTGAGTTTAATGGTATCTATACATGCACTAAGCCAACCATTATCTAATCACGTGCCATCCAGTATTTCATGGAGTGCATATGTGGGGCCTTGAAACTTCTTGGAGCTTGTTGGAAACATTTTAGTGAAATTCGGTGAGAAAAGAATTTGAACCCTAATCTTCAAATTAGAGTAAAGTTCTATCAACAGTTAACCTCTTTGTGTCATAATTTCACTTTAATTATATTTAATCTATACAATTAGCCAATTATCTAATTAACAAAATAATAATTAATACACCAAATATAAATAAAATTATTAAGTAATTAATTTACATTTAAAAAATGAATAACTATTTTTCTAAAAGAAGAAAATCAGTAACCATTAAAAATTATATTCACTATTTGATAAATAATGATGTAATCAATCAATAAAATTCACTAACCATCTTTTTTCTTTCCTTAATTTAAAAACAAGTATATAATTCTCTAATCACGTTTAATTAGAATATGTTTATTAATTATTATTTCGTAATATATCCCTTGAAAATTATTCTGGGTTGCATTATTTGTATCAATTAGAGCTTTTTAAAAAAATATATTATTTACATTTATTTATTTAAGATAATTAAAATTTTAAAAGTACAAATATATATCTTAATACTAGCACACAACACTAAGTAAGTAGGATTATCACTATATATATATATATATATATATATATGTCGTAGGTAGACAATCACTATTAAAGCTAATATAACATAGTGTTTTACTGTTTAAAAAAAATAGTGTTTTGTATAGAAATCAAAAGTGCAAAGAATTCAAATTGAATTTTATGCTTGAAAATAAATTAACATAAATTAATTAGTAAATATATATAAATTTATCTATATACATAAATTATATAAAGTAAGTATATCTAAAATACAATACTATGTATATTTGTAAAAAATTTTGAGTTTATGCTACAATTGTTAAAAAAAACATAATTCTGACAGTAAAATTATAGAGTGTCAAAGATGATGATAAAATATATTACGATTAAAATATATTTTTTCATTAATTATGAAAGAAAATGTATATATGATCAAGTAAAAATAATTTGTCAAAAAAATTATGGGTGTAATGATCATAATGAAAATTTTGTTAGTGTGACAGTATTTAATAGTCACAGACTAACTAAATTTTTTAATGACACTAGTTCTCATCACGATAGGTACAAATTTGAGTGACAAAAAAATTTTCATCACAATAGGTATAAATATCTATGATAAAACTATATTTAGTCACAAATAAGTTATTAGTGAAAAATAAATTACATCATTGTTAACGCATTATTAGTGACAATTAAATTGTGAAAAATAATAAATCAACACATATACTATCATGTTAGTGACAAACAAATAAATAGATTGTCACAATTAATATGTACAATAATATCACTCATTATTTTTGTCACAATAAAATTTTTATTTGTAACAAAATGATTTAACCTCACAGATAAATTTCCAATAAAAACGCTTAATTTATCTCAATGCTTGTTAATTGTATTAAAGTTTTCTCTCCCATGAGTATTCATGAATCTCTAAGTGTTTTTGTGTGGCTAATCAGTTAATAAAAGACAACGCTATGATATGATTGTTTTTTAACTCCTTCACTTTATGCATGGTAGGAGTGGTTTAGTATCGCCACATTTTGCCCTCAAACTATACATAAGTAAGCTTTTGAGCGGATGAAGCGGGGTTTTTTAGTAGTTATGTTTGAGGGTATAGAGTTTCCTTCTCGTATCTCTTATAGCACTAACAAATGTGTTTTTTCGTTTCATATAGAGTTTTAATCAGTGTTAGTCGACTTGATCCATTCTTTTCTCCTAGCTAACTAGAGGAATCCCTATTTCCTTTTGCTATATATACGTGCGCGGAAGAACTCTCATTCATGATGCACTTTATGTAACGGAAAATTTTGTTATGATTCTATTCATATTCCTATTCATAGATTATATAGCGGGTATAAAGTCATATCACCTATGTTGATAATTATGTCTCCTCTTATAAAGATAGGAACAATCAGAAGGGTCATATGACTTAATACACCATACATAATCTATAAGTGAAGATATAGATCAGATCCATAATAAAATTTTTTTATGCTTTTTAATTAAATCAAAACGACCCCTTTTCTAGTTTCTCTTTTAACAATGATCATTATAGTCTCACGCGTTTTTTTTTTTTTTTTCTTGATGGTAGTATGCTATTAAGTCCATTTTATCTAATATGAGCATCTCTGTGGACAATGCGTTCTTGATTAAATTTAGTAAATTTTAACTCTCAGGCTGTATCTGATAGTATTATCTCTATCCTGAGAATGAAAGTGGGACAGAATAGGGGGAACTAATTGGTCTGCGTGCCTTTCATTACAACTCTATAAAAAAGAAGTCATTCATTTTGTTAATGGTGGAGTTTTGAAAAAACTCAATGGATGAAAGAAAAAACTACTCTCATGTTATGTCATGTTTTTTCTTAAAAAAAAAATATTCCTTTGAATATCTGTAATTAATGGAAATAAATCTACCATATTGAGTTTTTTTTTATTGGGAGGTCTTGATGCTAAACATAAGATTTAATGGAGGCTACGTGGCATCCGGAAACCTTAGATAAAAGGAGGAGGTTAGAGTTCTATGGTGAAATAGAAAGTGAGATAGAAAATTTGTTGCATTACATTTTCTCTACAATTAATATTTTTCAGAACCTTTCATGTATACATGCTTGTGACATAATTTACATAGCTATGGAAATGCTATCTCATAATATTTACTACAATGATCAGCAGATTACAGTTGCGCTTGGAATATCCTGGAAATGATATACCATAATTAATTAACTATATCTTCTCTTAAAATGTGTATATGTCCCGAACGAAACGATCGGAAGCACCGCAACAATGATATTTGACTACAACTGCCTACCTTTTGCAAACGAAGTTTTTGTTGGTTCTTTTGCCTCGACTAATTCAATTTTATTTTGATCTTTATACGTGGTTGGCTAGTGGTTCTCAAGAAATTAATCTTAACTAATTGTTCTGTACAGAGAGAAAAAGATGATTAGAGAGGAATTTTACTTCCGTTTCACCTTCGATGCTTAAGTCAGCTCAATTCTCACAAAGATAACCCGAAAGAGGAGCGTGTAAATGAGAGAATAATAATCTGTTATCCATTATACCTTTAATACATAAGGTGAATATCCTTGTGGCTCAAGGAAGGTTCCCATGATATCATCATGGAGATTCTGTGATAATGACCCAAGGCGCAAATCAGGGATTATGCCCAAATAAATTGAGAGAACATGTGCTTAAGCATGTGGACCAAGATATATTCTTAAGATAAAAGAGTACTGATTCAATTGGTTTGAGCCCAAATGGAATAACTCGATGGGCTGTCCCCATCATAAGCCTCCCAAAAAGAAGCCACTAATGGGTTATAGTTCTTTGATTTTAAATTTTCATCTTCATTCGGGCAAAAAGCAGTTTCACAGTCTAATGCATCCTAAGAAGAAATTCCATTGGCATTGCTTAAAGTACCATCGTTTCAATCGATATATAAAACTTCCAGTTTTCAGATTTGACTCACAATTTCCATTTCCCTTTGCAGATCTGCTTTCGTTTTCTATAGCTTTACACTTTGTTCATCACGATGCCTACCTCTAGGACAAACACCTCTAGGGCACCTTCAAAGAAATGTTCGAAGGCTAACACTTCCATACAAGGTAGTTCTTCTCATTCTGAAGTTAAAATTATCCATCCCAAAGATAATCTTTGTTTGAGTGGTTGGGTATGTTCCATCGGAGGTTGTTCTACTTTGTGTCCTGATGTGAATGATGCCGAATCTGTTGATCATATGAGAAAAAATTTTCGCTGCAGAAAAAATTAATTCTTATGACCCTAAGAATGAATTACGTGTCTGTGAACCGGCAGCTGTCAAACATCCTTTTGAAGTTCTCTATAATCAATAGGGGGTCAAAAGGAAGGAGTTTGTTATCCCCGATAGTTTCAAGATGAGTGCATCAGGTGCCGAGGAGAGGGCCCATATACCCTCGAGAGGATGGATGACAGTCTACCGAGACCAGTTAAAAGCAGGGCTTTGGCTTCCTCTACATAACATGTGTTTGGATGTAACGAGTTTCTGGGGAGTCAACATAGGTCAAATAGCCCTTATCGGGATAAGAACTATCATGGTCTTTATCGTGTGTGTAAGTATTTTGGTGTTCCTACCAACTTGGAGTTGTTCTCAAGGTTCTTTGGCATAAAACTTGTTGGAGATAGACCCGGGTGGCACATTTCAAAGGAAAGGTGGCGCGAAAGAGCTTGTAAAGAAATTACCATAATCTATCCATGGATGGAAGAGATAATGGTTTTGTTTTTTACTAGAGATGGTCCTATAAGATCTTGGAATAGGATGAAGAAAATCTCAAATCTGTCTATCGACTCTAAACATCCTTGTATAGAGGAATATGTGAAAATTGTCTAAGGATATAGCTTTGGGATGCTCCTGAGAGAAGGGAATTGGGGTGAAGAACTGATGAATGCTGCTGGGTTTCATGACCAAGAAGAATGCAACTTGCATGAATTGAGTTAATATTAGGATGGGATACTAACAAAGCAATAATTATTGTAATTTTAACTAATTATTGGATGTTATTTGAGTTAAATTTGATTTGCTAATGCTATAATTTTGCCAGGGAGACTGGTGTTTTTCAACATGGCTGAAGCTGCAGCAAAATTGAAAGTGCCACCCCCGAGAGCTGATTTGGAGGATGACAGTAAGAATATTTGTCGGTTCTCAATATGTATGTGTGTATGTGTTTAGTGTATTGACAAAAACTCTTGTATTCTGAAGTAGGGGAACTTCTTTCTGTTTCCTGTTTGATCAGAGACAGGAAGAAAGAAGGAAAAGAAAAACAAATAATTGCCAGTGCAGTTATCGGGGATGTAATCCCGACAAATGAATTTTGTTCAATGAAGATGGTGGGAACTCCGCCCCAAAGAGGCAAACGAGAAGTGATTCAAGAAAAAAGGAGACTATGCCCTTGATTCTAGAAGATCAAGTAATATCGAGGATTGAGGATGTTGAAACTCCAGAAGCCGGGGGAAATAAAATAGGCCCCTTAGAGCCTGTAGGAGGAGAGGAAGAAACTTTGGAGAGTTGTCTGATTGACTTCTCGATATGGAGGGCTAGTGTTAAGAGGAAGAGGTCCAATCGGGGAGAACATACTTTCTGTGGGGAATCAAGTGCTGAGTTGTTCGATATAAAGGTGGTGCTAGATATGACTGTTGAAGATATGATAGAAGAGTTTCTCATGAACAGTGTGCGAGTAAGTTCGATTTATGATATGTTGAATGATTTTTGCCTTGGAGAATATGGTGTATGATATATATAATTTTGTCACAGAATTTTAACATTTTGAATAAAGCTACACAACGTATGATATATAACTGGGTTGTGGAGAAGCGAATGGCTGATACTTAAAAGAAGAATCTGGAGCAAAGCAATCGTGAATGGGGAATTGCTAATTGACTGGGTAAAAGTATTAGAGAGTAAGGTTTCTGATCGGGAAGGGGCTAACTTAAAGCTTACGGAACGAATGCTGCTTTATTACAAATAAATAAACGATTAACAAATGAGTGTACCATCAAAAGTAGGAGTTGCAGAGCTTAAATGAGGTGTTGGTACAAACATGGAAAGAAGTAGGTAAACATAAGGAGGAATTAGGTCGAAAGAACCAGGAAATTGAAATAATGATTTCGAAACTTCCCGACTTTGTAGATAGCGAGGGCAACGTGCTTCCCGGTGTGAGGGGAAAAATTGTGAAAGAATTTTGTGAATCATCTACTGGTGGGAGTTGTTTTTACACATTATCTATCCTAATGGTAAGCTATGCCTTGATGGAGCTAGTCGATGCAATCTACAAGAACAATCCCGATGTGAAGATGCCTTCTATTGTCGATATGTACTACAATAAAGAGGTCGAATACCCTGAGTTGCCACAGGCAGTTAATAAGGAAACAAAAATGGAGGGGTCTAAGGAAAATTCAGATGATGAATCAGCTGGTAGAGACCAAGAGAAAAATGAGGGCTAAATTGTGGGTGGTCAGAATGTTCTGTTAGGGAATCAACTGAAGCCCTTGAAATGAGGGAAAACGATTAGGCACTTGATGATTGACTTAGTAGTATGCTCGATCTGAGTCCTGGGGAACCTGAGGAAAGGCAAAATAAGGGTGTGACGAAGGGTCAACCAGGAACCAACCTCCCTAATACCCCATCTATGATCGCTTGTTGCTCTAAAGACTATGCTAGTAGATTTGGTTCGAATGTGTCAGGAAGTGTTCAGGTCTCTAATATTCCAAAGGTGGTGGCCATGGATGCCAACTTAAAACTTTGGTGGTCACACCGGGGCTTGTTGCCTGTTTGGAGGAGGTTACTTCTCAGTGCAATTTTAAAAAGGATTCCTTGGTAAACAAAAACAAGGAATAAGTGGAACTATTCCGCGATAGGTCATAGTTTGACCTTTGTTTAGGGTGAAGCCGCAACAACCTTAACTTTGAACCTTATCATAGTTTCGTAGGCCTTTTTATTTTTATAACTTTGTAATAGATATATCGGGCGTGTCGGCCCGGTAAAAAATGCATCTTTTTTTTTTTTGTAATGAACGTTTTAAATTTACCATAGTTAGCTAGTATTAACAGTGGTAAAATTGAATGTGGTAAAAGGTGAAAAGATATAGGGAAAAGATAAGTTGTGATGCTTCCGTGCCAGATACATTTAATAGAAACTCTAACGTTTATCCACATGGTAAAGTGTGATAGGCCCAGGTTTAGGTTTCCGAGAATAATAATGATAATTACAGCCGTAAAAAGGGAAGTATAAAAAAGGGAATGTACCTATAAGCATCCTTCCAGTTTTCTTCGCTATGGCTTTTCTATATAAAGTATTATAGGTATCACTTTCTAATGAAGTATTTGAAGAAGTTCTGAATGATCCTCTTCAACCTCTTCTATCTCTTTTGTTAAGAGAAACTGTAAGTCCTAAGGGCATATTTTTAATGTTTTGATTATTATTAACTTGTACTTTGTGATATTTAAAAATAGCTTTATATTGGAGAACAAAAGATACACAAGGTAAGTCTCAAGGGTAATTTATAAAGAAGCAAAAGATCACTCAAGACAACAAGAGTTTATGAAGATGAAGTGATCAAGTTGAATACCTTGAAGACAAGAAGAATAGTTAGGGGTATCTTATAAGGTAACTTTGTAAAATTCCCTAACTTGTTTCTTTGATTTTTGATAAAGTATGTTAGCTTCTTAGAAAAAATATTTTTGAAAAATTATCCTTGAAAAACTAAGTGTTCTTGATAAAGTTTTGATGTTTTAAATGTATTACACGTTTTCTAAAGAGTATCAAGAATACATGTCTTAAAATGTGAAGGAAAATACATTTTATAGGAAAAAGATTGTCCAATTTTCTGTCATAAGTCTAAAAGTAGTCATTCGATTTTCTGCCATTGAGAAAATCGAACGTCTGAATTTTGGATTTTCAAAATGAAAAACAGTCATCCTATTTTGAAAAAGGTCATCTGATTTTTCGAAGGCTATCAAAAACCAGCTGTCCTATTTTAAAATCGGTCATCCTATTTTTTCAAGGGTATTAAAAATCGGTCTTCCTATTTTGAAAAAGGTCATCGGATTTTCTATTCATAAGAAAATCGAACATCCTATTTTTAAAACCAGTCTTTCGGTTTTCACTTTTACTGTGAAAAAGTGACCGTTGACTGACAGTAATGGCTAGGTTTTATATTCACATAAAATGACTTTTTGATGAACCATAAATTCTAAGTAGTTGAAGAACATTTAAGAACTTTTTCAAGAGCATTAAAGAATACATTTCTAATCTTCTTTATCCTACAAAAACAAAAAGAAAAAAATCTCCTTAGAGCTTCATCATTGATCATCTTTCAAAGGAGAAAAAGGGAGCTTGTAGAAGCCTCAAATCAAGTTGTATCTTTCTCTTTTCAAGATTCTTTGGCAACATTGTTCAATCCCTACTCTTTTATATTAACTTGTGATCAAAGGTTTTGTGGAAAACCCTTTAGATGATCCTTCTATAATTGTTATATTGTTTTGTTTTGTAAACTTTGAGGTTTGAATGCTAAACCCTCGAAGGGTGATCCTCATTGTAATATTGTGTAAAAACTTTTGATTAGTGGATTTGTGAAATCCTTGAGTTGAGTCTCAAGGTAGTGGATATAGCTCTATTGAGAGAGTGACCCACTATAAATACTTTGTCTCCTTTCTTTGTGGCTTGCTTTTTTTTTTTTTTATATATTTATAGTGTAATCCTTGATCATAAATGAGATTTTGCTTGGTTAGGAATTTTATTAAAAAATGAGTTATTAAATTCTTTCTCAAACAAAATCTGAGGTTTTAATCAAAATTGTTCAAAAAGTTTTTAATTAGCCGAAAACCTTATTCACCCCTCCCTGCCCCCCTCTAGGGTTTTTCAGAAACAGTATGAGTTGCCACTTTACGTTAATTGCTGGGACTGAAGTCCCTTGTGTCAAACCTTCGCCTTGTATTTCTAGGACCTATTTCCAGAATTACGCATCTATTGTACCCATCTCCATCAAGGCCAAGAGTACATGAATGTTCCTCTAATTATCGTTTTGAAGAATCATAGAGTTTACTCATTTGAGCGTTTTGTATCAATGGTGAAGGTGTATCTGGGGCTCTGAGGAGGAGCTATGGAGTTGGAATTAGATGTGCATGAATATTGTCGTAAAATGAACATACAGAATGGTCAGTTTAAAGAAACAGTGAGGTGCCACTCTGGCATCGCAGGACGCTATTGATCTTTTTCAATGCCACTTTGAAGAGTCATTTGTGTTTACACGTAGCAACAATTGAAAATTTTTTTACTTTGGATGATCTCATTCATGAGGAAGAGATTATATGCATTTCCAGAGTAATGATGGTTATATTTAAGTTGTTGTAAATGGCAGGCCCCCTGCCAGTGGGGGCATTTTATGGTTCGCGGTCCTTGACTATCGGGATCACAAAAGTTTGTTTTTTTTTTTTTTTGCTCACCTATTGGGTTGTCCTCCGATAGGTAGATCAAATGACAATGGCCCTTCTGTCCTTGTCTTGGGTAGCAATTCTTTTTTTTTTTTTTTTTTTTGTAATAACTAAGATGGCCAATAGGTCGTTATGAATATATAGAATATATTTCGTTTATTTATGAATCATTTGTCAAGTTTGTTTGTCTTGCATTTTTTATGTTGTGCTTGTTGTTCAAACAATTAAATGTAATGTAAACTCAAAGAATCATGAAGATTCGAATGAAGTATGGTGATAACATATTTTGTCTGTTTGAAATGGTTTGGCAATAAAGTTATGAGCTAAAGAAGGTTAGATGTGAAAAAGGGTTTGAAGTTTTTTTGAACTTTAGACAATCTCCACATGAAAGATATGTACTTTTTCTATAGTTTGGATTGTATGACGTTACCGGAGAAAAAGTATGGATAAACATGTATCACGATTAAGGTAGCTACTTGAAAATTGTAAGGATAGATTCGTACCAGTGTTAATGCGTTTTGTACATAAGCTTGAAACAAAAGAATCATGGAGAAAATTGATTGTGTATTTGATACTTGGAATATATTCAAATACAACTTAGTGTTATATGAAAAAACGTCTACAGAAAAATTTCCTATGGTTTAAGTTGTTCCATGTCCTTGCCAGAATTTTACCTTCGAAATCTTGCAATTTGTGACTCCAGTTACTATTGTCTTTAATCACCCGATATGGTCCTTCCTAGATAGGATCTAGCTTTCTGTTAGGGTCTACTATGCTAATTCATTCTTCCTTGAAACTAAGTCACCCTTCTTAATAATGGATTGCTTAACTTTGGCATTGTAACAATGGGAAGCTTGTCTTAATGAGCATCCCGTTTGGCTGCCTGTTCCCTGATTTTGTCAATGAGAACCAAGTGTTCATGCATAAGTTGATTATTCTGGTCTTCATTGAATGCAACATTCTAGAGGGACTTGCCTCAAATCTCTACATCATTGCGTCTATCGAAAAACAATGATTAACAGGTGTCTCCTTGGTAGCTCTTCTTGGTGTAGTTCTGTAGGACTATAAGATGCTCCGCAATTCATCTAACTATTTTCCTTTCCCCTCATTGATTATTTTCTCGAGTCCTTGTAGAACTGTACGATTAGTGACCTTAGCTGCTTTGTTTATTTGAGATATCCCACGGAAGTGAATCTCTCTTCAATACCAAGTTCTTCACACAAATCACGAAATTCCTTGGACTCAAATTATTTCCCAATCTGAAATTAGGATTTTTTGGATGCTGAATCAGCAGATCACGTCTTTATAGAAGAATTCCTTGACTGTGATCGTTGCCAAGGCTTTCACTTCAATCCATCTAGCGAAATGGTCTATTGCTACAACAAGATGATTTTTTCCACCGGTTGCTTTAGGGAATGGTCCTAAAAGATCAATCCTCCATTGAGTGAAAGGTATCAGGATACCAAAAGTATGGTACTTTGACATCGGGATGTGGTGTTCATTGGCATAGTTATGGCATTTAGTGCATGCCTTTACCAAATTTACTGAGTCCTCTTTCATGATGGGCCATTAATACCCATACCGCATCGCTTTCATGTATCTCACGTTAGACGTGTCTTCCATCTTCCTCATTGATATACTTGAGGAGAGGCCAATTACCCATTCTCCTGTATAACTGATCACCAACTAGTACATAACGAGTAGAAGTTATTCGTGCCTTTTGGGCGTGTAGTGGGTCATCCGACAATTCTTCATGAAGAATGAAGTCCTGAGTAGGTGTTGTCCAGTCTCTGGTGATGTCAGCTAAGCAGACATCCTTGCCAATACTTTTTTCCGATAAAGATTCTATCCAGGTTCCTTTGATGGGCACTCCGGAACTCATCTTGGAGAGCATATCGGGTTTTGTGTTCTGTTCCCTTGGTACCTTCTCAAAGGCTACGTTAATGAACTTCAACACCAACTGTTGGACACAATCGAGATATTGCTTCATATTTTCTTCTTTAGCCTTGAAGGTTCCCGTTACTTGTCCGATTACTACCCGTGAGTCACTACGAACCAAGATATGAGTTAGTTTCAAACTTTTGGCTGTTCACAAACTGGCCAAGAAAGCCTCGTATTCTGCCTCATTATTGCTAACTATGAATAAAAAATTCACAGCATAAGCAGATTGGTGACCATCCGGATCTTCCAATATGGAACCAAGACCCTTGGTGTTTTTCCCCGTTGAACTATTAGTGTTAAGTGTCCAAGTATCTGGAGTTTTGGCAGAACTCCGCTACATAATTGTTTGTGAGTCATCGGGGAAGGAACATTCGACCAGAAAGTCCGCTAATGCTTGACCTTGTATCATTTTTCCGGGGGGAGAAGTCAATTTGATATTCACTTAGTTCTAATGCACATTTTGAATTTTATCCCGATATGTCGGGCTTATGCAAAACATGTCTTAACGGGTTATTTGTTAATACCATAACAACATGTGCCTGAAAATAAGGTTTAAGTTTCCAAGCCATTATAATTAAACAAAGTGTTTTTCCGAAAAAAACTAGAACATTTTTCTGGCCCATGTAGGACATGGCTCACATAATAAATAGGTTTCATGTTATTATTGTGTAAAGAACATATAGCAGAGCTAGTCACTTTGGGAGTGTTAGCCAAATACAAATAAAGTTTTTCTCCTATTACCAGGGTAACAAGAAGGGGAGGGGAAGATAGATATTCCTTTAGCTTTGGAAAGCAGAAGAAGCAGTTGAGTCCATTAAAATTTGGATGGATGCCTTAAAATTTGATAGAAAGAGAGGCATGTCTCTCTAGCTCGCGCGAGGAACCTACCTAGGGAAGTCATCCTTCCCGCTAGGCATTAGACCTTTATTACAGTCATTGGTTCAGACATGTTTTGGATGGCCTTAATCTTCGCTGGATTCTTCTCGATTCCCCTTTGTGAAACCATATAACAAAGGCACTTTCCCAAAGAAACTCCAAATATGCATTTCTTAGGATTTAACTTTATGCCAATCTGGCAAAGTCCATTAAAAACATCTTTCAAATCAATTGTGACAGTTCCATTATATGTTGATTTAACAATTATATCATCCATATACACTTCTACTATATTTCCAATAAGGCCTTCAAAAGACTTATTCATGGATCCCTAGATTTTAGCACCTGCATTCTTCAACCCAAAAGGCTTGCAGGTATAGTAATAGATGCCATCATTAGTGATGTTTAGAAAATATAAAGTGGGGGTTCCTAATCACTACAATCCAAGGCAAGCGGACCTAACATTGCAAAGGTGAGTTCAACCCGGGTGTCATATCTCCCGAGGAATATACAAGGTTCAACTACTCTACTATTATTCTAATGTTTACTCTAAAAGCTGTCGTTGAAGAGATTATTAACTGAAAGGGATGATAACAAAAGCTATGATAAAAAGACCAATAAAAAATTATTTAAAGAAATCTATAAAGCAGAAGTTTGGATCTCGAGATCCCCCTAATCTTGTTACTACTTCAGTTGATTGATTATAATAGAAATCGATGTTTGATTAATGAATTGGGTCATCACACTCTCAGTCGAGCAATCCCTATATCTAGCTGAAAGCCGCCCTATTCACTAACCCTTAGACGAGAATCTCTTCTCTTCTTAACAAGTTATGAATGCTATAGACGCAGGTGATAAACGAACCTAAAAGTGCATAATTCTATCTCTAGTCTAATACCCTAATTAATCCCCAAATTGATTGCCCTAGGGTGTTTTTCCTTTCTCAATTCCGAACACCCTTGCGATTTATCTAAGTTCGCGACACTTAAATTGCAGGAAAAATACCAATTGAAGACCAATTCAATCATCCAAAACATTCAATTCCATAAAAATCAAATTAATTTCATAGAAACCATAATTAGGGTTTAACCCTTAATCCAAACAATGAAATTACTCACTATTCATAATGTAAAACTGGAATTAAATGATTAAAATCTATAAGAGAAAGGAAAGAAAGGGTTAGGAATGATTTTGGAGGCTGAATTACGATCCCGAAATGCGCCCAAGCTCGTCCCTCAAGTTGTCCAATCGATGCACGAATTTGCCTCTTCCATCCTTGAAAGCCATCAATTATACTTCTCTAATCTAATTCCTAACTAATTGAGGTGAGAATTGGGGGAAATTTGTCCCATAAGATCTCGCTAATTAACCTCCCTAAGCCCTAATGGTGGAAGTCTAAAAAACAAGAATAATGAATGATATACTGAAAAATGAAAAATGCCTTGAATTTGGCTTTAATAACTCATGAAATCGGGACCTACCGTCACTGGTAGGTTCCTGTCTTCCTTTTCTCTTTTGTGCTTTAAACTTACTGTCAGCGGTAGGGGGATCCTAACGTCCGGTAAGGTTCTGTCTTTACTTCGTTTGTTGCCAATTCACCTACTGTCGGTGGTAGGTTGGCCTACCTCCGGCAGTAGGTCCTCTTCCTTGTCACCGTTTGGCATCATTTTCTGTCATTTTCGCTCCGTTGTAATCGCCGTTCTCATCCTTTCTTCGTTGTACCTTCCTTCGGCAAGCGCTTAAGAAAAGAATGGGAAATATTAGACGTACACTATATTTTATACCTTTAAAACATCGAAAAATAATGAAACTAACATATAAAATAATCGACAAAATGACAACTATCAAATACCCCCACACTTATCCCTTGCTTGCCCTCTAGCAATAGAACTAAACGGATGGAACGAAAGGGTTTGAAAATCTTTGTTTAGATAGAAAGTTTACAGGAAACAAGAGAGACTGGCCTTAAGCAATTTAACACATAGGAAGACCAAAGATACAACAACAACGATACCAAAAGAAAACTAATAAAAGGAAGATAAAATTGAAACGATGCCACTTTAGTAGAAAACTTAACTACTCAACCATCAAGACAAAACCAAAGAACAAGCACAAGATACACTCAGTCCACTGCACTTACAAATAAATATTACATGCCAATGGTGTGTGTGTGTGTGTGTTTTGTTCGTGCCGCTTTTCTTAGAAACTAAGGAATGTTAAGTAATTAGCGAAGTGAAATCTTTCAAAATAATGAAGCACAACAAGCTCATATCGCTCTAGTTCTTATTCATTCTAAGTCTTACTCTAAGTCGTTCCCAGATTAGGTAGGACTTTTCGGCTTGTAATGTCAGGGTTGGGACATAAATGAGGTACCAAATGAAGATAAAGGGAGACAAGAACAAACGAGACAGAGCCAACACAACCAAAAGGAAAAATAGCAAAATTGGAGAATAACTTTCTAGCAGTCTTTCGCTCTTCTCACTCACATAACATATTTACATTTTTCAGCCCTTAACATGATAGAAATAGTGTTGTTATTTTTAGGACATATTTATGTACAAAAATGTAAGTACTACTTTTTTTTCTCTTTTTTTTCTTTTTTTCCATTTTTTAAAAGAAAAATCAAAACAACATTTCTCTCTCTTTTTTTCATTATCCATTTGTACCAACTGTGAAGTGCCCATACTAGCCCCCCCTATACATCATTTTCCTTTTTTTCACTCCTTCACTCCCGCACTTATTTGTTACTCTTACTCAAGATGATTAAAAATATTATTCTAATATTGGCTCCACGAAGTGAGGTTTAATATAGTGTGAGTCTTAAAAGAACAATGAATAGAAGGGAGTAAAACGCTTTGGCATGAAGGCACAAATAAGAGAACTAGGGGTTAATTTCATAATAGGATAGGCAAAACAACAGCTCATTCGGTACAACGAAGGCCTAAGACTATCATTTTTGGGATTAACTTAAACTAAGACTCTTCACTTCAAAGAACAGAAGAACACAAGAATGCATGCATGAATTTTAAAGGATTCTCACTAAGCTAATTTCCTAGAATTCATAGGTTTTTATTACTAACGACACTCACAGGTGCATGAGAACTATCGAACATATAAGATCATTACGCAAATGTTGTTTTCAAAATGACCAAGTACTATGCCCTTCCAAAGAATGCTAACAATATCGGGATCAAGCATTCTACTCAAAGCGGTAAAAAAAAATCTTTTAGGTTTTTTCAAATAAAAAGATAAAGATTTGATTTTTTTTGGATTTTTCATAAGGATAACGAAAAATAGTACATATACAGAACTACCCCCCCTCCCCCTTCACTTAAAAGCACATTGTCCTCAATGTGGGAGCCAGACTAAAAGAAAAACAAATAAACACACGTATGGGAGGAGCTCCCGTAGATATAAAATAGTAAAGCATAAGGGAAACCATCCTCATACAAAACAAAATAAAACAAAGAAACAGATCTAGAAAATAAGCAATGAAAATAATAAACCAACACTAATACAAGAATAGAAATAAGCAAAGAAATACAGTAAAGGAGAATAAAAGGAAAGAAGATAAGAGAAAGCTCCCTATAGTGAACCAGTTCGCTCCGCCGCCACGTTGCTGCCCTGATTAGCATGAATCTGCTGCACAGGTGGGCTAGCATCACCTCCTGCCTATAAATGGATGCCCTTTGATGGGCCAACTCATCCGCATATGGGTGAGTGGACTCTACAATCTCTGGCAACTAGGCCCTGTGGATGTCTTGAGTGACACGGAGTTGCTCGAAGACAGTCTGCATCTTGTTCTTGAAGGCTGCCATGGGGAAGTAGAGGGTTCATCCCCCCCGAAGAGGTCATAGGAATCATCATCCTCACTCTCCTTACCATCGGGCTGCAAGGAAGAGGCCACGTTATTGGTCTGAGTGGTTTTCTTAATAGAACTAAAATAGGAAAGTTCATGCTCCCGCAGCCTGTCCTCCTCGGCCATAGGGATCCAAACTTTATTCTTCTCGTCCCAGGAATAGTTGCAGTTGTTAAACATAATGAAATTGATGATCTGTGCCGACCTTGTTGACAATCTCTTTTCCCCTGCAAAATTAATATTGAAAGAAGCAAAAATCTTAGAAAGTAACAAGGTGAAAACACACGTTTCTTAGTATTATCATAACCTGTGTTGCACATTGTTTGTATTATTAGGAAAACAATAGAAAAAGGGCATAGGAAGCGTATACATATCAATAATACGGACATCACTTTGTCTGGCCCCCTTTTGGACTAGAATGTACCGGAAAAAGTAAAAGAGGGCATGGGAAGAATGGTACGAAAGTCACCCCTGTGGAGTATATGACAGCTGTCCATCAGACATTGCCATATACCAAAACATTGACAACTCGCGTGAAAACTCCAATCGGGGTACTTGTTAATGGACTTTTTATTGAGTCCATGGTGAGTGTGTCCTCCTCCTCTCGAATCCCAAGAATGGATGCGAGACGTTCTCTAGTCAGAATAATTCTCACCCCTTTGACAGTAGAAATAATTGTTTCTAGATCCTTGTCCGTTTTGTGGGCCATGTTATCATAAAACTCAGTGACAAGGTGGGGTAATAATGGCTAGAAAATCGAAGTACAAGGACTCAACCTAACCCCTCCAAAATTTGTTCAAGTTAAAAATGTTAAATGACTGCCTCATCGAATGATTTTTCAATAATAATCTTAAGAGACTCCTTATTGGCTACCCATTTGCGGACTGCAGTAGAAAGATGCTCCAGAAAAGGTAAATTATCTAGAGTGTTGGGGTTGGGCGAGGTCCCCTCAACACGAGCTCGTTTGGATTTTGAAGAGGAGGCAACTACTTTCTTGGGTGCCATAGGGAGAGCAAAGAAAAATTGAAATGGAGGGAAAGAGAAAGAAAATGAAGGTACAAAGGAAATGAAGGGGAAAACGAAAAACGTGACACCATCTTCCGACACGGAAGAAACTAACAGCACCAAAATTACACAAAGCTATAAATATCAATTTAACGTAGCCCATAGGTGTAATGTGTATCATAAGTCCCTTGTGTGTGAAAGTGTTAACCAAATAAACAAAACAGGCAATACTCAAACCAGTAGAACAAGCTCAAAAACACAAAACTACTGCAAATTTAGCATATATGCCGGCAATAGAAACTAAAGCCAATAAGAGGAAAAAGAGTTTAGGAATAGCTTGGGGGTGTCAGAACAAACAACTCGTTGTCACTAATGGAATCAATGTCGTTTCTTTGTCTGAGATGACGTGTCACCAGTGGTCACCAAAAGTTGGCCGGAATTCCGCCGGTAAGCTTGTCAGAAAAATCTTTGGCCAAAATTTTAAGAGGAGGAGGAGAACGCCAGAGGGGTCGTTAGTAGTGAGGAAGTCGCCAAAAAGCTGATGGAGTGAGAAAGATGTTGAGGGGGTTAGCGGAGTTGAGCGAAAAAGGAGGAAGAGGGCACAACTTAGGGATTGGAAGATGGAGGGAGAGGGAAATTGCAAAAAAAAATTTGACAATTGCTGGAATTGAAGCCTACCGGGTCGACCTGATTCGTTTCTCCTGAAAAACCTAAACTACAGCCTTCCTTGGACCCTACCGCGCACGGTAGGTTAGGGCCTATCGTCTGCGATAGGTCTCTGCCTGCCTATGCTGAAAAATGACGAGGGAGCCTACCTCTGGCGGTAGGTTGGACCTACCGTCTGCGGCAGGTCCCTGCTAATAGACACCTTTGTTGCTTTGGTTATACCGCTGGCGATGGGTAACCCTGTTGTCTGTGGTTGGCTTCTGCGGGGACATCGATTTTTCTTCTTTTTTTACAATTTTGAAGCTCATTTATGTCTTTTGACATTATGGACCCAATGTAGCTCAATGTGGGTCTTAAAGAAAGTGCTTCTTCTCGCCAAAACGACCTTAAAAAAACAACAAAAGATTGAAAATGGAAATCAAGAGTAAACGATTCAAACTAGAGTTTTATAGTTACAAGAAACAATATGCCAAGTACAGTTATTCTCAACCATTTGGGAGAACGAGGAACTCCTTCTGGAGGTAGCCCATGTCCTCGTCAAAATATGACTGAAAAATGATGCATGTTTATGACCTCCTTGTAATGAAAATGAAAAAGTTTGAAACTAAACACAAGAAGGGAGATTAAAAATTTAAGAGCAAACTTAAGAAAGTTATTATAAATCCCAAATAATATTAACTCTTTAAAGGAAAGATCGTTTTGTATGGGCGCTGACGTACATTCAGTAAGAAATCTAAGGTTAGCCTAAAAATAGATTGTGGGAGGAAATTTTGGATAAACTTCTCTACCAACTTCCTGGAAACTATTGATGCTCCTTGGTGGCAGATGTGCATACCAGGCTAAGGCTTTCCTTGTTAAAGAACTTCGGAACATATGACAGCACATACTATCAGAAACGTTGTACACATACATATGAGAAATATATCGCATAATGTGTTCTATGGAATCACTGAAGCAATCATATGTGCTAAGTTGGAGATGAGAGAAATCTCTAGGAACTTTCACACGGGCATATTTTTTAGAGAACAGAATGTGCTACAGAAAGTCCCAATTACAAGAATCTACTGTCAAATAGAGAGCCATTTGTGCGAGAGTTTTGTTAATGAGATCATGGATAGTTTGTGTCGGGGGCATGGGAGATGCCTGCCAATGAGAGGTTCCTTCCCCGAAAGCAACACTCAATGGGAAGCAGAAAGAAGGAAAAGTAGTAGGGATATATTGCAGCGGGCTTAGTACAGACGAAGCAGGAATTACCTATCGAGATGGCTGACAGACAGACGCACTAGCTTGGAATGCTAGCACAGTCTGCAAGGAAAATAACAGAGTTTGTAATTGAGCAATTTGATCTGGTGTCAAATTGACCATCGTGAAACCAGTATTCGAGAGCATGAAAGAAGGCAATCCACCACCCATTGTTTGCATAAAAAGATGAGAGGACGAATGTAGTTACCGTTGCTATTGTTTGCAGGATTGGAGGATCATGAGGAGCATCCTCCAACGGTGACGTATCATATGCTATGAATAGGAAAAGTTTCGAAAATAAGCATAAGCGAAGGAGAAGAACATGGTGGGCGCCAAATAATGGGTCTCGAGAGACTAATCTTTACTAATTGTCCTACATAGAGAGAAAAAGATGACCGAAGAGGGGCTTTACCTTTGTTTCACTTCCGATGCTTAAGTCAGATCAATTTTCACAAAGATAGCCACGGAAGAAGAGAGAGAGAGAGAGAGAGAGAGAGAGAGAGAGAGAGAGAGAGAGAGAGAGAGAGAAGATAATAATATGTTACCCATTGTACCTTTAATACATAAGGTGAATATCCTTATAGCTTAAGAAAGGTTCCAATGATATCATCATGGAGAGCTTGAGAGAACATGTGCCTAAGCATGTGGACCAGGACATATTCTTAAGATAAAAGAGTACTGGTCCAAGTGGGTTGAGCTTAAATGGAATAGTACAGTGGACTGTACCCATCATTGGCATTCTTGTTTTTTCCATCATGTTATTCTCCTTTCTAAGAGGTTTCCTCCTCATGTATATTGTTGAATAATCATCAGGGCTAACTAATATTCTTCTTGTTTATCGACTTGATCGGGTTTTGGATTCTCCATGCCCTTTCTAAGAACTAGATCAGAGGCTAACTTCAATGGATATTCTTCTTTATTATCGTCTTTCTCATGTGGTTGTGATTTCTGAATTCTTTTCTCATGTAATTTATAAAGTGAATATAGTGATTACTTTTTAGATATGTTCCGATGATTAGGAGGAATTTCTAGTTTAGATATTTCTAACTTCTTATCTGGATTGATTATTTCCTTCTTTTCTGACCACATTTTTTTAGCTTCCTGAGTTTCTCCATGATTTTTTATTTTTTCAGCAGTGTCAACTGATCTAGAAATCAAAGTTTCATTATCGGTTGAGGATGCCTCTTGATGGGTTTTCTCTATTTCTGTTTTGTTTGGGCAAGAAAGGTAAGGATCCCTTGCACTCGATGCTTCTTTCTTTTTCGATATTGTAATTTTGAGGATCCCTCATTCAAATCTTGTGCAGATTTCTCTGAAATTGTAATTTTCAGGGATTGGATAATCTTCATGGAATCGACTCTATTATCAGCAACTAATCTCTCTTCTCTTACCCTCAAAATGTTCCTTTCTTCTTCTGTTGAATCATTACGGTTTCCCATTGAAAACCTGAAATTTTTTTACATAAATTTAACTATAGGGTAATGAGTACATGAACATTAGAGAATCAAAAGTCCAAATAGATAATAATTTTTTTATTTATCATATTTTACACTTCTGTATTTGTTGTTTTTTGCATATGATAATATGAAATTAAGATAGTAAATTCTTAATGAGTGTTTCCAATTATACCCGCGCTTAAAAGCATAATCCAACTTTTCTTTTATTTAACTTTTTAGTAAGAGCAATTGTACATATATTATTAAGGACATTTTAGTCTATATAGCAAATCAGAGAATTATGGACAAACCTTGGTTTCTGTACTATGTCATAAGAGTTATATATACAAAGTCCTATTATAGAAAAATTACAAAACCTAGAAATTAGGGGATATTACCTAATCAATGCTTACCTAAATCTCTAGATAAGAATATTATTGGGAATAAATATCTACACACCTAATGAATATCTAGAACGTAGATATACTAATATACGTAATATATTTCAACCATATTATAAAAAAAGGGTTAATTATCTCTACCAAAAAAATTGTTTTTACCCACTGAATTTACCGACCGATACAATTCGGTCAGTAACTTTACCAAGTTAGTGATATATTGTTATTTGGTTGGTACTTAGGCAAAGTTATCGACCGATTCCTACTAAATCGATCGGTAATCCAGTTGAACGATTTACCCACCGAATAATCGGTCGGTAAGTGAATTAGATTTCTGTAAAAAATGAATTACTGATACCTCTCCGCCCAAACCCTCTCTCTGTTATATGACCCGATCGATGTGCAAGGAACCATAGAGCTATTACAAGGTCCGGTCACAAGAGCCAGGGCTAAAAGAATGCAGGAGAAGCATCAAGAAAAGATAGCCATATTTAAAGAAATGATCCAAGACTTAGCTTGGCAAGTGATAGGAGCTCAAGAATAGGACTTTAGAAGATCTAAACCTTCCATTGTCTAGTGTGCAAGTGGAGGAATCCAAGGAAGCAAAGCTTAGGAAGTTCGGAAGCTTAAAATGAAAAGAGGAAGGTTCTTTCTGGACCCTACCGCCGATGGTAGGTATATCCTATTAGTGCCGGTAGGGTTCTAGCCAAGAAGTGATTTGAGGCATTTGACCTACCGTCGCCGGTAGGTCTCTGCTGTTGGAGAAATCGAGAAGTTTTTAACTTCCTTGACCCTTCAGTTTAGTTTTAAACTTATTTTAACTTATAATTAAGTGTTCTAAGTACCCGTTAAACTGTTTTAAGTTAGTCGAATACCTAGGAATGGAAACTAATTGTGAAGCACAATATAAATAGTCTTGTTGGCAGCCATTTTTGGCCAAGTATGTTATATTGAAAAATCTAAAGAGAGAAGAACTAGGGTTATTGAGTTTTCTTCATCTTCCTTGTAAATTAAGAGTTTCCATTGTATAATTCAAGGCAAGGAACTTCTTCAATCTTCAATTCAAGGGCCCAAGTCTAATTTCCAAAATCCTATTTCTCTCTTGAGTTGCCAACTCCATAGTTTGTGTTGCTTGTGAATCTAGGTTCTTATTGAGAGTGTGGAGCATTGGTGAGGCTTTTCCCAAGCCTTGTTGATTATCCCCTATATATAAAAAGATCTATTTGTTTTCGTCTTTGTTATCTTTCTGCAATTTTATGTTTATGTTCTTCATTTCTCCAAAACAAAGCATTAAAGGAATTCTCTACAAAGCAGTTGAGTCTTGGAAGTAAATGATCTTCAAGGGAAGCTAAGGATGATCATACTACTATGTCATTTGGTTAACCCTCCCTTCCCCTTCTCCCATACCCTAGTCGAAGCCACCATCTTCTCCTCTTCTCTCTCATAATGGTGGATGCTACCCCACAGGTAACAATCCCTCTCTCTCTCTCTCTCTCTCTCTCTCTCTCTCTCTCTCTCTCTCTCTCTTAGTCCTCTCCTCCCTTTTTTATTCTGTCCATTTTGCAGGTTCTGTCCGCCTCATTACTGCCTGGACTGCCTGCCGACATCACCGTTCACTTTGCCGTTGCCGTTCATACTACCGGTGCCCTTTCACTATTGTCTATAAGTTTTTTCTTTTTCTCTTCCCATTTCTCCTTTTTTTTTTTAACAGTAAATTTTTTTACAGGGAATATGAAAACCACAGTTTCTCTAAAGATTCATAAATTGAAAATGTCATTGTACATTCTACATTTATGTGTATTAATTATATCAGTGATTTTCGGTTTCATTTTTTTAGATTTTAGAGTCACTTTCAGAAATTTTAAAATTAATCTAATTATCAAAAGAAGGTAAGAAAAAAGGATTGAAATTATAAAGTAAAAAACAGCAATGACTCTTGAAGTAAGAAAGTTAACCATGAACATTACTACCTGTGAGATGCCTTAAATAAACAGCATACTCAGTAGAGAGAAACCATAAGGAAACAGAAAATTAGCATAAAAAACATAGCTAGAAAAGTTAAAGACGGAAATCTTGAACTAGTAGTGTAGCTGGCATATATTATTGTTCTTGTTTTTTAGACAACGTTGAACCGATTCCTCTACAACTCTATCAATTTCTTCTTCTCCTTTCTCTTCAATTTTGAGAGACAAACTTTTGGCTTGTTTCCTCACAATCTCTCCACTAGTATTGATAAATTATTGATAAACCGTAGTATTATTTCGCTAATAGAAATTAATATTGGTGGAATTTCAATAATATATATATTATTCTTTGCTGTGCCAATAAAAGTATATATCTTTTTTGGAGTGTTAAATCCAAAAAACTCCCAAGTTTAGGGGTTTGTTCAAATAAGGTCACGAACTTTCTTTTCAAACACACCCCCAACTTTTATATTATTAAAAATTTATGAAAGTAAGTGTATAATTTCTAAAATTACCCTTCAATAAGATAAAATTTTCAGAAATTTAAGTTTGACACCAAAATTGAAAGTACTCACAATAAAAAAGAAATATTCAATCTTCTTGAATAATTATCATCTTTATTGCTAACTAGAACTTATATTCTTTAAGTTTTCTCTCCATTGATGGGTACTTAAGGAATTATATGTTTATTTCTATCAAAGTTTTAAAGTTAAGGGAAGTTTAAGGGGTTACTTATCCAAAAATAAAATTTAAGACCTTAATAAACAAAATTTCTTAACTTCAGGAGTTTTCTAATTTAGGAATTATATGTTTATTTCTTAACTCTTTTTTATGTAATTTTCTTTTGATTCTTTTTTTATATAATTTAAAGCTATTTATTTTTTTATCAATAAGAAAATTATAAATATGGCAAAATAATTGCTTATTTCAATAACAAAATTATATATATGGCACGATAATTGAAGTTAATTATGAAATTTAGAAAGAAAATAAACATATTTGTAACAATGTATATTGATGTTTCTTTGAGGAAATAATATTCACTTTCTAATAAACAAACAAGTGTACCCTTTGAATGTAAAAAATGATAAGAAAATAATTATAATTAGTTCATCATCTCCTTAATAAAATTTTGGCTTAAATTGTTGAGGAAGAAATTTTTGGGATCTATGTTTTTCCTTGGAATGAATTACTTATAGATATTGCTATATTGTTCTTTCTTCATCAAATTAAAAAGTTTTATTCCATCTTTAACGTGAAATCCATAATGACTATAAAGGGAAGTTTGTGTTGTGCTCTTGTTGGATTCTCTTTTGTCCTATTAATTTATATCGTAGTTTATTTTAAATATACAAAAATATACCTAAAATACATAATGAAAAGTCTTTTATACATTGTGTATATTGTATTTATTGGGTTTTGTGTTTTTCTTATTTTATAGATGAAAACATAATAAACAAGTGATATGTTGTGTTTTTTTGTATATTTGTTTTAGATATATTTGCAAGACTTGACTCGTTGCTTATTCTTTCAGTAGAGGTATGTATTATGTAATTATATTTTCTTTCTTTTTGTCATTATCGGGGAGCCCGAACTCTTAAATGTATAGTTATTTTGTTTTTATTATGAATAATTTGTTGTCTTAATTAGGGAGCTCGGACTCTTAAAACAATAATTATTTGTCTTTATGAGGGAGCCCAGACTCTTAAAACTTGGTTAGTTTTATTTTTTTTGTGTGGTTGGTGTATGACTTTTAGATTGGATTTTTCTTGTCAAAAATTTACATATTTTATAATTAGAAAGTCCAACTTTCTTTTCTTTTTAACTCTGAAGAGCGATGTGGATGAATGGTCTTATGGGATAAACTTAGAGGTACCTTTGAACAAACTAGGGGTTTTCTGAACTTGTAAAACATGTCCTTTTAGCTATATAAGGTCATGTTATCTTATTAAGCGTCATAAAGTTTTTGAAGTATCAAAACTAAATTTTAATTGTTTATGAGGGAGCCTGGACTTTGCAATTTGAATTGTTTATAAGGGAGTTCAGACTCTTTAAATTATCTTGAATGTTGTCTTTCGAGTGGCCGTTGTGGCAGGAAAGTGTCCATTTTACAAAGTAGACTCTGTCAAAAAATTTTTAAAATCATAGTCTATAAGTTTATACGAAAAACTCTTAAAATCTTAATCTCTAAAAATTTTTGATATATATGTAATACTCAAATGATTAGAGAAGTTTTTAAACTCTTAAACTCTAAATATTTCATAAAGCACATTTAAACACTTTAAATGTAAGGCTTAATGAGTAATGAATTCCAAATTTAAATGAATTTGTTTTGTTTAGTGAAGTTATGGAGGAGGATCGTAGTTGGATGTATAGAAGAACTGTGCTTGGGGCTATAGGGATTAGTAGTGAGTTTCAACTATCTAGCGAGAGCTTAGGTCAGCAACTCATTGATAGATAGGGGTAGGATTGTAAGTATTTTGTAAATTGGTGTCTTAACTACGATCTTGGTATAGCTAACGAGTTATGGTGTCCGTGTATAAAGTGCAAGAACAAAAGGTATCTTAAAGAGGATGACGTAAGTTGTATCTTTATAAAGCATGGCTTTTACCTGATTATTATAATTAGACAGCACATGGAGAATCATCATAGGGTTACCGACCGATTGTTTGGGAAGGTAGTGTTACAAGAAATGTTGAAAGCAACATTCACCGTGAGGGTATTTTTTTATGTGGCTGGTCAAGTTTTTGAACCCAATGCAGTGTACTACAATTATGAGGAGGCACCTAATCCTGAAGCTTAACGGTGTTGTAACATGCTGAAATCTATTGATACACTATTGTATAAAGGATGTACAAAGTATTCACAGTTGTCCGCGATTGTAAGGTTGTTGAACATCAAGTCAGAAAACAACATGTTTGAAAAGTGCTTTGATCAAATAGCATAGTTCTTGAAGGATGTACTCCCTGAAGGCAATAAGGTATTGGATGATTGGTACCAAACGAAAAAATTAGTTTCCGGTTTGAATATGCCGATGCAAAAGATTGGTGTATGTCTTTATGGATGTATACTATATTGGAAAAAGGATGCCCAAACAGGTTACTATAAGTTCTATGGCCATGACCATTACATGAGAGAAAGAAAAATAAGAAGAAGAAGTCCAAAGACGTTCCGAAGAAGAAGATGTATTATTTTCTTCTAACTGCTAGATTGTAGTGGTTGTATGCTTCTCAAAGAACAGCTGAGCACTCAGAAAGCGTACTTGAGCCGGATATGATGACTCACCCTAGGGATGGGGAAGCTGGGAAGAATTTCGATAGTACTCATCCTGAGTTTGCTTCCGAAGCAAGAAATGTAAAAACTCCGGTAATGTTCTTGACATGTATTATCCCTGGCCCTCAAAATCCAAAACATAAGTTAGATGTTTACTTGCAACCGTTGATGGAAGAATTGTGTGGAGTTAACACATATGATATTTCGAAGAAACAAAACTTTAAAATGAGGGCTACCCTTCTTTGGACAGTTAGTGACTTTCCCGTGTACGCGATGTTGTCTGGTAGGAGTACTACTGGCGCATTGGCTTGTCCTTATTCCATGGAAGAAACAAAGTTAATTAGGCTACAAAGTGGGAGAAAACAATCTTGGTTTGATTGTCATCGCTGCTTTCTGCCGTCAGATCATCCTTTTTGGAGGGATTTGAGGTCTTTCAAGAAGGGCATAAGAGAAGATCATTAAGGGCTGCCACCTTGTCTTACTGGAGATCAGCTGTGGGAAAGGGTTCATGACATGCCAAACATTTCAAAAAAAAATGGAAAGGAGATGGGTAAGGAAGATGGTAGAGTACAATCTCATAATGGGACAAGGCATAGTATCTTTTGGGATCTTCTATATTGGCGTACTCTTCTAGTTCGTCACAATCTTGACATCACGCGTAATAAGAAGAATGTCTTTGGTAATGTTTTTAACATAGTAATGGATGTAAAAGGGAAATCAAGGATAATTTGAAGTGTAGGGAAGATGTTCAAAAATATTGTAATCGGCCAGTGCTAAATCTAAAAGGTTCTGCAAAACTGAAGGCATGTATACTTTAACAAAAGAACAAAGGAAAACCGTACTTGACTGGGTAAAGGACTTGAAACTACCAGATGAATATGCCTCTAACTTGAGCAGATATGTTGATTTGAAGGAGATGAGAATGTCCAAAATGAAAAGTCATGATTGCCATGTGTTTTTGAAGAGATTGATTCCTCTTGCTCTTGAAGAGACACTTCCCAAAAAGGTTTGGAATGCCTTGGTAGAATGAGTATGTATATAGGGACTTGTGTTCTCCTAAATTGTGTGTGGTGCACATAAGTGAATAGGAGAGTTATATTGATGTGTTGTTGTGCAAGTTAGAAAGGATTTTTCCTCCTTCATTCGTTAATGTCATGGAGCATATAATGGTTCACTTCCTACATGAGGCTAGAGTATGTGGTCTTGTTCAGTACAGAAGGATGTATCCGTTCAAGAGGTAATTAAACCATCTATAGAAGAAAATTAAGAATAAGGCTAGGGTTGAGGGATCAATGTAAAATGCTTGTTTGGTTGAAAAAGCTGCCACATTTTATAGCTACTACTTTGAACCTCATGTGTCAACCAGGGATCCACCAAGAAATGATGAGGATGATCAACCTGATGTGCGAGAATTAGTTCTGTCAATTTGCAATGGACAAGGATGGGCATATAGGGTAAGTTGACGACAAGAATTTTTTTATGATAAAGAATATAAGGCAGCAACGAACTATATTCTATTGAACTACGATAAAGTGGAACTGTACATTAAGTAAGTCTCATTACTTATTGTATAACGAGATATTTAATTATTAATAAAAATTTGTGATTAATTAATTACTTGAAGGAAGTACATATCGAAATTGAGGATGCGTGTTCCATGTTTAACAGAAGGTGATATACAGACGAGAATCAGTGAGGTTTTCATCATGGTTTAGGAAAGAAGTGAGTTGAAAGTTACGTTAATTTTCATAATATAAGTTTAATTGTGTATAAACTAAACTAATATTCATTCCTTTATTAAGATGATGAATCTCGTGAATGCAAGCAGTAGCGAATACCTTAAGAATTTATCATGGGATGAGTCTAAACTTGTGAAATCGTGTAATGGGTATTTCGTTAACGAGTTTAGGTTTCATACATAAGAACGAGGTTCCAATAGTCATACATATAACTTTGGTGTACAGGTAAAAGGTGACTATCATGGAATTTTAAATGAGATCCTTGCGGTTGGATTCCCAGGAATACAAGTCAAAAGGTCATGCTTTTTGAGTGTGATTGGTTTGATTCGTCTTTACATCGAGGTCTCAAGATTCATGACAAACATAAACTTGTGGAGCTACAAATTAAAAGAAAATATGCAGGGGGTAGATCCTTTCATTTTATCCCAATAGGCCGAACAAGTGACTTACGTCCCATACCCTACTACTAAACGACAAAAAAGCGATTGGTGGGCTATAATAAAATAAAGACCTCATATTTTAGAGGTACCTCTAGTAGACGTTCCATTCCAAGGAAATGTTGATATTGATGAGACTTCAAGGATAAACATTGATGTTCAAGATATTAGAACTCTCCGTTCACGAGCCGAGTGAGTTAGAATCTATAGAGATTCGTGGGATGAATAGCACTGGAGAGGAAGATGACAATAATGAAGATGAATAAGAGGTCAAACGGGAGTCCAATGATGAAGAGGAAGAGGAAGAGGAAGAGTTTCAATCAGAGTCTGATTCTGAAACGTAGAATGTTCAATTGATAACTTTTTTTATTCAAATCTAAATTGTTTAAATAACTTTTAGCTTCTTTTTCTCTTAAGCTATGTTTAAATAACTTTATTTTTAAATAACATTGTTTGTTTCTTTTTCTTTTTTAAAGTGACTTGTTTGTTTCTTTTTATTGTTATGTAATTTTAAATAACTTTCTTTTCATGTAAGTTTCTAAAATTGTTTTATCTTTTATATTACAGATGGTACGTGGGAGTAAGAAGAAGAGGACTTACATGGAGACGTTTACTCCGACATCGGCTTCTATTCCTTTAGGAAGTCTGCTCCAGCATCGGCTTCTATTCTTCCGGGGATGTCTGCTGCTCTGACTATAGTGTCTACACCTCCTGCGAGCTTGAATCGATTTCCACAGCTGTCATACTCGAGTCTGACGCCCATTTCTACTCCTTCTTTATCATCTGCTACGGGGACGTCGTCGAGGCCTGTCCCTTCAATATCAGCACGTCCACTGCTGGCACCTGTGCAGGGTATTGTTGACTCTCACATTCTTATCTTACCGACCGCTGACAGGTACTTGTCATAGCCACAATAGATCATTATATAACATGTATATAAACAAGAGTTCAAATAGATCATTTATAGTATGAGTGGATGCTAGACGTTCCTTTATGAGTATGGAATTTCTTATGAAATTGTTGTCTTCAAACTTTAGGGGGAGTCCGGACTCTTAAAACATTGTTATATATTGAATTTCTCTGTGTTGTTGTTATCTGTGCCTAAGAATTGTTTATTTTATAAGGGAAATTCTGTCAAAATATCTCTAAACTTAAATGCCACTATTTAAATGTTAAACTCTTAAGGTTTTTTTTTTTTATGTGATTTGATTAGATTTGGTTAATTAAATGTCATATTTTTTTAACATTTGCATAACTTCAATGAGCAATCGGTTTGTGCAAAATCAATTACTGAAATCATAAAAGAACACTTTGTTGAGGCTCATGCAAATTTTTGGGAAGATCCCAGAGAGAGTAAAAAATATGTGGTAACAGAGTTCGAGGTAAGTGTTTAAATAACTGTCCTTATAGGAACTTTTAAATATATAAGTATATATTCATTAACAAAGTATGTGTTGTTGCAGAAAAGGTATCGATAGGACCCGATGCATAAGCGTGCCATACAGGACGCTTGGGATAAACGGGCCTCATTACGTTACAAGGACTTGATGTATGAGGTCTGAGTGGACGGGTGTCAGCCTTAATGGATGAATACAACATAGTACACAAGTCTCTGTTATGTGTAGAGCTCAGATGCTTTCAAGAAGAAGCAAGAGGTGGCGCAGAAGAACCTTCTATAGGGGCATGGTAGCAAGGGGCCCAGCAAGCACACCGGCAGGTTTAGGTCATCCATTGAGTGAGTAAGTTAATTACACCGTTTGCATATTTAATTAGTCTATTTTTTTATCTTACAACCATATTCTTTTATAACTTAAGTTCTTTTTAACTTCCTTGATATTTGAAATCTCATTTATCTTCTAAATGTTTGCAGCAAGAGAAAATGGGCGAGGCATTTGCAAAATCAGAGTTGTACATCCTGCTGCATCAACAAAAGAGATAGTGGGTCGACATGCAATCCGACAAACTTTGGTTAAGGTTATTTAATAGTTTTAGTTTAATGTTATATTATTGTTCATACTCTTTTTATATTACTTAACAATAACTTATTAATGTCTTTCTTATAGGTGAAATATCAGTAACTAAAAGCAAACGCGAAAAGCCTTCATATTGAGATCGACTCACCCATGTTAATTGAAGAGTAGTTGATGTTCAAGTCTGCCGGTGGTAGCAACAAGGACCATATCTACGGTTTTGGCTCACGATTTTTTGCCATCAACACCGAGCGACAGGGAGGCAGCATCAGCTCATCATCGGTTTCGTCGGTATCTTCTCCGACTGCCCACGATGCCAGGATCAAGAGGGAAAAGAGGTTGTGGGGATATACACAACAAGCATAGGACAAGTTTACCGGCTTTATGACCTCATTCGCCTTTTAGTTTGGTGTGTAGGTGGATTAGGTCCTCCCTCCAACAGATGACCCAGCATCTCAGCCACCGACCGGCCCTCCCTTCTCCTCTAGCCACCTCACTCTATGTAGTACTTTGATACTTATGATACTTATGTGTTTTGTACTTTGTACTTATGTGTTTCATATATCATATGGTTTTGTATTTTACATACTTATTTGTTTCATTAGTTATTTCGTTTTGTATTTAATATTTATATATTATGTATCTAGACTTGTTTTGTATTTGATATTTATATATTATAAATTCTAGAAGTTTTTATTATTATTGTATTGGAAGTAGATTATATATATTGATTGTATTCGTTATATAATGTTTGTTGTTGTTGTCGGTTTTAAATTTCAAGTCAATTATTTTAATTATAAATAAAAATATTAAAAAATATTCAATACTTACCGACCGATACTGACTGAAAATCGGTCAGTAACTATTTATTATAAAAAAAAATAAATAACGTTATCGACCGCGGAATCGGTCTTTAAGTTTTGAAATCGATCGGTAATTATTTTTTAAAAATTGATTATTTTAAATAAGAAAAATGAAATATACCGATTGATAGCTCGGTCGATAATTTATTAAATTTGGCCTGTAAAAGTTAGTGACCAACCTTACATTCCGTCATAGGCAGTTATCGACTAAAAATCTTCGACAGACCATATCGGTCGATAACCGATCAGTAAATGCCTAGTACCGATCAATTATAGACCGATTTGTTGGTCGGTAACCGATCGGTAAATGCCTAGTGCCGATCGATTACAGACCGATTTGTCGGTCGGTATTACCTGCATTTTTATAGTGTATATTTTCCCTTCAAATGTTGTCCAAAATATTATTTTATTAATCTACTTTGTATACATTACAAATAAATCCCAATTGTTTATATATTCATTATTAATCAATTTATATTACTAGTTTCAGTAAAAAAAATTGATTTAGTAGCAAAAAGTTTCTTAAAATATTATTTTGCACGTCTAATCTTATTTACTAACAAATATTAAGACCATAATATCGTTGTTAATTTTTTTATTACTCTAATTTTTGTAATAATGATTGTATTGTCTTAATATATGATAATAATAAGAAAGAAATTTGCAAAAATATTATATGAAGATTTTAAAATTCTTACAGCAAGAGAATTGTTTTATGATAAATCCTTTTTATTGAAATAATAGCAGAAATTAATTAGTTATAAAAATATAAATTATAAGGCTATATTTATAATTTATACAAAATAGAAGGATAAAATTATAATTTAAACAAATTTCAAGGGGAAAATGTAATTAATCCTAAAAACAACATCAATTTGTATGCTTTTAAAGAATAAAATTTCTTTTTTGCACTAAGTATAAAAATAGAAGGAATATATATGACATGAATGGCAGGAACTATCTAGTAAATCTTCTAGTACATTCTCTGATATACTCTTTTTATGTAGTAATTTTAATAATATAATCCTATAAATAAAAGAAAAAATCGTAAATCTAAAAGATAAATATACATAAAAGTGTACTAGAAGATATATTCGATGAACCTTTGTGATGCTGAATTAGATATCAAGATGAACTTAATAAAATAATAAAGAAATTGACTGTGTACAGTCATAAACTACTTTTATTTTTCTTTTTATAACATTAAATTTTGACTTTATCTTTTTTTTGGCGATGAATTATTTTTGCTATTCTATTTATATTAATAAACTTTGATTTTATCATTTTCTAGCAATAGCCATTATCTATTTTTGACCTATCAAATATAATCATGAACTATTTTTAATAAATTGGTATATTGAAGAGGTAAAAAAGATAGCTCATGAGCTATTTCAAGAAAAAAATTATTTATACTTAGAAAAAGATAAACTCAAAGTTTGTGACCAATAATAAAAAAACAAAAAATATTCGAAGTTAGGAAAGATAAAATTAAAGTGTCTGATTCTAAAGAAAAAAGTAAAAATAATTTATTGCTATAAATGGCAAATTTTTCTAAAAAAGAATCAAGAAACCTGGAAGATAAATAAGTAAAGGGCTATTTGATTCTTCGTCTTCTTTCCATTCCGTCTTAGGACAGAAATCGTCATGTGCCGATCGGTAGACATGGTCAACGACCGGCTGAGGATGACTTACAAGTGTTCCCCTCCCTTGTGTCATTGCCATTTCTCGAAACTTTATACAGTATTTAGGCTTTGATAATATGTATATTTATTGATTGATATGATGGGCTGATCACATATGAACTTGTACCTCTTTTACAGGTTTCAAAAATGGATTTCATTTCTCTATTTAGAGTTTATTTATTCAGTTTGTTTCCTGAGGATTGAAACCATTCCCATCATAAGGCCTCCAATTTTTGCCTTATTTAAGTGATTGGTTTGTTGTGAAGATAATGCTGGGAGAATTCTTTACTTGTAAAAACTTCCCGCGGATGCAATGGCTCCCACATAAACTTCACCTTGCGATTCTCATCTCCGTCCTATTATGGAATGTATTAATTGATTGTGTAAGTTGTTAATGAGTTCTATATTCCATTAAAAAAGAAGTCCTATTATATTTGATAATAATCTCTACCGTTATTATTCTAAGAGTCTTTTATGGATGGTGGTGGATGATTTACACATTTTGATTTATTACTTTTTTTTTAATTTTTTAATATACCCTTTATTTTGTTTTTAGGGGTAATATGCCCTTTAGTTAATAAAATAGAGTATGGATGAGTTGGAAGGTATTTAGTATAAGATATAGTTATTTAAGAGTTATATAGAATTTAATAAAATTGTTTGTCTAATGTGTACCTCTACTACACATGTTAATATGGATAAAATTTATAAATTAATCAATACCATATATGTACTAAAAATTTTATAATATCTAAAAATCTAATAGAAATTGTTAAACCTAAAGAAAACTCATATATTAATTTGAAAGGTTAAACCACATTAAATGTGTGCCATAAGGGTATTCATTAGACAAACCATAATGAAAATAAAAATTAAGAGTTTAATACAAGGGATGGTAATTATAACTATTTAAGAGTTACATCGAAGATAATAAACTGTTATATAACTCTTGAGACAACGCAAAACATTAGGCAAATAAATTACAAGAAAGAGAGTTCCAAAATAAGGGATGAAAATGAGTTGAAAGAACATTCTGAACATTTAAGAGAGAGATGAGAATTCTTTACCATAAAGAAAAACATAATAATTATGGGACAACTAAAGAGTTTGACATGTAAGAAGGTTGATATTAGTAATTAATTATTTTTAGTTATATTTCTTCATATATATAATTACTATTAAAATCATTTAAATTATGAGGTTAACTGTAAACTATCTCATGAATACATTACAATTGACATAGTTGTATAATTAATGAGATACCCCTAAGTATTAAATAGACAAATAAGTTAGTAAAAAGAGAACTTTCGAAATAACAAAGAGACAAATAAGTTAGTAGGAATAAACATTTCAAATACTAATGCTATGTTCGGTATGCGGGAACGGGGCAGAAGTAAAACGAAATGACTTTTTCAACTTCTATTTTCATTATAGTGTTTTGGTATTTAAATTAGAAGTAGGAATAGCTTTTTTACGAGAAAACCTATTCTAAGAAGAAGTTAGAAAGGTATTTTTTCACACTAAAACCTATGGAAAGGTCTTTCAAGGAGGAGTGGGAATCATTTTAAAAAATATTGGACTATTATACCCTCAATATATTACATATATTACGCCCAATTAAGAAACATGACAAAAAAGAGCTTTTACTTATAGCCTTTACCGACAGCAACCATGTCCGTCGGTAAACAACAACGACAAAAAAATTAATGTTGTCGAACTTTTCACTATTCAAGCCAAAAAAATGGAGGGATTAAGCATGCCATAAATTTACGAAGGATATAGATGGAGACACCCATTGGTAACAAAAGTTACCGATAGCTTTTGGGATGGGGTACCAGCCATGGTAACATTTTTAATGAACCGACGGTTTTAGCAACGCCATGTCGTCGATAAGATTTCCCATAAAACTTACCTATAGATTAGCTATCGATGTTCCGTTGGTAACAAAAGAAAAATGATATAAAAAAATAGAATCAGGATATCATCCCTCCCAACAAATCGACCTCCTATACAAAACCCTCCCCGATATTTCTTTCAAAACCCTCAACCCCATTGGACACTCCCAACCCTATCTGCGAACGAGCGACGCCACGCCGATGAGTCCCCAGTGCCGCCCCACCAATGCTGACACATTGAAGGTAAGAGCAGCGTCTCTCTCTCTCTCTCTCTCTCTCTCTCTCTCTCTCTCTCTCTCTCTCTCTCTCTCTCTCTCTCTCTCTCTAATCTTCCTCTTCTTCTTGACTCTATATCACTAGAAGCTTACCTCAAAAGTTAGAGCTCGACGGTAGCCAGAAAAAAACAGTCTGCTCCAAAAAAGTGAGTGATTTTTTTCCTTTTTTTTTTTCTTCGCTCTCTGTTAATGTGTTTGTCTGTTTGTGTATTATATGTAAGTACTCTGGCAACTTTTATGAAATTCTATGGTGCTTAATCCATTGTGGCAATTTTTATGAAAATTTTACGGTGGCAATGTTGAGTTTTATATTGTTACTGCTTGGATTTTCAACTTTAAATAGCTTTCAATCGCTTGTATTAGATTTAAGTATTGTGGCAACTTCTGATTTTGCAATTGTTTATACTATCCCCTCATTTGCATTGTGTATAAACTGTGATTTTGCCTTCATGAAATGAAACCATGCTTAGGTTTTATTTGGCTACAGATTGTGGCTGTGATATTTAAGTAACACTTAAAATGTTTGAGAATTTATGAGTTAAAAATAAATTTTTTGGATCAAAGGATGAAATGTCTATAACTTAAAGTATCAAAATGGCCATTTTTATTTTAATAAAATTACTTCCCCATCCAATGTTATAGAAAATTCAAATATTGCATCCGAAAGCTTTTAAATATTCCTAAATTGGTACCTAAACTAATTTGTTTAGAATATTTTAATTTGTCCCTCCTAACTACTTTCCTTAAGTTTATAATAAACTGTTATTCAAATGGAATTTTTTTTTTATCATAGTTTCATACATTATATTTATGGTATCACTTTATAAGAAAATATAATAATGTTTAATATCACTAAGATGATCTCAAAACTTATGTTAAATTTTTTTCTTTGAACAATTTTTAAAAAAATTTTGATACTTGAAAGAATTTTAGAACCTCTTTAGAAATAAGAACTCTTTTTCATGAATTTAAGGATATATATATATATACATTATTATATGCAAATGCATGGTAGTAACAATTTTAGTGCTAAAAAGTGTTCTATGCTTTCTTTCTTGTTTGTTTATATTTTGAAAATCCTTTTAAATTTTGACAGGAAATGCAAGTGTGGACAGCAAGAATGGGTTAAAAATTAAAAAGTAAGGGTAAGGTTAAGAGAGACATGAATGTGCATGTTCTTTTTAGCTTTTGGTCAAAAAATTCAAAAAGAAACCATTACACATTACTGTGAATGGATTTAAATAAACCTAGTACAATAATATCTCCTTTTTTCTGTCTTATTACATTGTCATTGAGCTTTATGATTGCATATAATGCAAGAAGTAGGGGCATTAAAGATATTAATTAAATCACTTATACCATTACTTACAACTAACCTCAAAAGGTTCTTTATGTTTGTCTACTTGCTCTAATAGTGTATGTGTAAAATTTTGTACTTATCATTAAGGTTCAAACTTCTTTTTTAACATGAATATGTAACATTTATATAGTTTGCACACTATTATAAATATAGTAAGAATTAGTCCCCCCCTCTCTCCCCCCATCTTTCTCTTTGTATTTATTGAAACTTTTTTGTTTAAGGTTTTTGTGAATATAAAGCCCATACCAAATACATAAGAAAGTTATATATAGTGAAGAGAATTTAGGTTTAATATTGGCTTCAAAATTTGTGTTCCAAAACTATTTCTTGTTTGCAACACTCAAATGCACATTTGAGTTGCAAACACTATATTTAAGCCACAGAATAAAGCAAGGTTTTCCATTTTACCCTCTAAGTTGGTCGACTTTTATTTTCTCCTTTCATAAATGTTTAGAATCTTAAGTTTAAGTAGCTTAAGTAGTTTACTAATAAACTAGTAAACTACTTTAAGTTAATTTTATGTAGTTAACTTCTCAAATTCCCTTTTTCGTTTTCTTAAAGGTATATTACAAGTTCTAATCTTGACTGCCTTTACTTATTATAACCTAGTTACAAATAACCTTTAAAAAGACTTTGATGTATAATTCTGCGATGTTTAAAATTTAATATTATTCTCTTTTGTCTTATAGTACTGTTCGTGTAGGTTTTGGCAGCATATTTTCCATAATATACATGGTAGAGGTACGTGTTTAATTAGTTTAAATTTTATTTTACGGGGGAGCCCCGGCTCCTTAATGTTTTATGGGGGAGCCGGACTCTTTAAAATTTTATAGGGGAGCCCCGACTCTTTATTTTTTGTTTGGTACATGTATATTGCTTATTTGAGTAGCATGTGTGCTTGAAAACTGTCCATAATACAGTGGAAACTCTGCAAAAAGTTTTCTAATCTTATAAAGAAATAGATTTTATAGTAATGAATTAATGTAAGAAAACATATATTATAAAGGATTAGAAGTTCTTATCCTTGTTTCTTAAGTTTTATAAGACTTTGAAGTACGTCTAAAATTTAAACTTTATAATTGTAACTTAGAAGTTATAAAACTAACAATTCTTTCTCCTAATCAATCCTTAGAAACTAAGGAAAATATACTAGATCATAGTTGCATATATAGAAAAAGAGGACACGAGATTAAAGGCTGTACGAGTAAATTCATTAATAGGGTAGATTGTTTCGTTCCTCACTGTCGAGAATCGAATAATGGAAATGAAAATGATATCAAATGTCTGTGTTTAAAGTGTAAAAATAAGAATTTTATACATACCAAGCATGTGAAGGAGCATCTTTTGTGGTAGGATTTTTTGCCTTATTATCATAGTTGGACAGCTCATGGTGAAAAAATGTAGCCACGTGATGAGGATCTTGCGGAATGTCCGGTTAACTATTGGGGTGGAAAGTTCACGGTCAATGCCAACTAAAAGCAACTCATATCTCGAGATGATATTTGATGTAGTCGGGCTGAACTTTTTTCCTCATGAACAAACCAGTCATAAAGAACCACCTAATCCTGAGGCACAAAATATTTTTGACATGTAAAAACTGGTAGAGACACCGCTGGTTAGAAGTGATGACAGTCATTAGGTATTATATGCGACCGCGAAGTTGTTTTACTTTAAGTTTGAGAACTAAGAGACTCAAAAGTCGTACCATGATGTCTGTACATACTTAAAGAAGCATTTGCCCTTGACAATAATATGGTCGAAGATTTGTAGGCGAGTAGAAATTGATATCCGACTTAGGATTGCCCGTCCAAAGGACTGATGTGTGTGCCAATAATTGTATGCTTTGTAGGGAAGAGGACTCCGATAGAACATAATGTAGGTTTTGTGGTAGTCACTGGTACAAATAAGTAGGAAGAAGAAACCATGGTCGAAAAGGCAGGTGAAGATGATGTTTTATTTTTCATTAACTCCTAGATTGCAAAGATTGTATGCGTCGAAAAGAACTGCTGAATATATGAGATGGCATTCTGAATGCGAATAGGAGCCAAATGTGATGAGTTATCCTAGAGTTGGAGAATTTTGGAAGTATTTTGATAAGATTTATTTTGACTTTTCGGCAGAAATAAGGAATGTGAGACTTGGCTTGTGTACGGATGGGTTTTCACCTTTTGGAATGGCGGGAAGGACATACTCTTCATGGCCAGTAATGGTAACCCTGGTAACTCCAGAAATTTGGTCGGTAAAAGTTACTAACTTACATTGTACTCCGTCACAGCTAGTTACTGACACTGACACAGTGACTGACTATTTCAATCGGTAACTTACTTTTACCAACCGATAAGTGACCACTTCGTCGGTCGGTAAAAGCTTAAATTATTGTAGTGCCTGTATAACTTGCAATCTTGAATGTATATGAAAAAGGAGGTAACATTCTTGAAGGTTCTCATCCCAGGTGCAATAAATGCGAAAAACAACTTGGATGATTATTTGCAACAGTTGATAGAAGAATTAAAACAATTGTGGGATAGTGGGACCCTTACTTATGACATATCGAAGGAAAAAAATTTCCAAATGCAGGCCGCACTTTTTTGGATGATTAGTGACTTTCCGACGTATGGTATGTTAAGTGGTTGGAGCACAATAGGGGCGTTAGCTTGTCCATATTGCATGGAACAAACACAGTCCATTTGATTGTAAAGTGGGAGAAAACAGTCTTGGTCCGATTGCCATCGATGTTTCTTGTCGTCCGGTCATTAATTTAGTCGAGATTCCAGGTCCTTCAAGAAGGGTAGAGGTGAAGACTGCTCGTCACCTCCACTGCAACTTTAATAGAACGGATATGGGAAAAGGTCCAGGAATTTCCAAAAATCACCGAAGCAGGAAAGAAATTAGACAAGAAAGAGGGTAGGAGGAAGGATCGAAACTAGACAAGGAGTATATTTTGGGATCTTCCTTATTGGTGTATCCTCTTTGTTCGTCATAACGTTGAAATAATGCAAAACGAGAAGAATGTGTTTGATAATGTCTTCAAAACTGTGATAGATATGAAAGGGAAGTCAAAAGATAATATCAAGGCTAAACAAAAGCTAAGTTTGTTTTGCAACTAACCAGACCTGTTGATGGAAGAGAGCGGCGGGGGTAAGTGTTCGAAGCCAACAGCATGTCATAGCTTGACTAAAGAACAAAACAGAGTGGTGATTGATTGGGTTAAAAGTTGCAACTACCAGATGGATATGCATCAAACTCGGTAGATTTGTTGATTATACAGGCATGAAGATGACTGGTATGAAAAGCCATGATTTTCATGTGTTCATGGAAAGATTGATATCCATCGCCTTTAGAGAGCGCCTTCTGGTGAAGGTGTTGAGTTGCTTGGCCGAGTTGAGTCTCTTCTATCGAGAATTGTACTCGTCAAGGATAAGTGCGTCTCATATGTATGAATTAGAGGAAAGCATTCCCATTTGATATGCAAGCTAGAATGCATATTCCCTCCGGTATCTTTAATATGATGGAGTATTTAATGATTCATTTACTGTACGAGACGGGGAAATACAGTCCCGTCCAATACATGTGGATGTACCCATTCAAGAGTAACTTACGTAACTATTCATTTATATGTCAAAACTTAGACTTAATTAAATTATATAACTCATTTGTTTATACTTTGCAATATATTAGGTATTGGTACCGTATAAAGAAGTAATAAACAATAAGGCAAGAGTTGAGAGATCAATATACAATACTTACTTAATTGAGGAGGCCGCGATATTCTTCAACTACTACTTTGAAGAAAGTGAACCTACACTCCACAAAAGAGATAGACGAAATGATAATGTCGAGAATCCTTTTCATGTATTTGATGTCGTATCAATATGCAATCTACAAGGAAGAAAGTAGGTCAAATAAAATAAAGATTTTGGATGATCGAGAAAGAAAGCAGTGTAGAACTATATCCTCCTTAATTACGAGGAAGTGGAACCTTACCTTCAGTAAATTAACCGACGTTCTTCACTTAATACATGTTTAATACACACACACACATTATATATGATATATGTATATATATACATATATGTATATATATGTATATATATGTGTGTGTATTTATATATACATATATATGTATACATATATAAATATATATATATATACACACACACATATATATTTATATATACATATACAAATATATATATATATATTTTAAGTTTTAAAGTTAATAAAATGCAAGAAATGCACATTGGAAATAAGAAATATTTATTCGAATATAAGGGAGAAAGAAATTCAAGAGAAAATAGGCGAGGGATTCACTGACTGATTTAGAATTGAAGTAATTAATCTCTTTGAAATTATTCAAATTTAATTAACCTTATCAATAAATGTAACTAACAAATGTGTTTCGATTTATATAGATGCATAATCCCACGAAACAGTATAGTCAACTCCTAAAAAATCTATCTTAGGGTCCAAGTAAAAAAGTTAAGGCGTAAACCGCTTACATTTTCAATGGGTTTTGGTTTCACACAAGAGATAGGAGCGAGGGAGGGAGAAACTCTTCATGATAGTGTTTGTGTGAAACCAAATTATTATGGTTTTTGAAAGAAACATTAAGAGCTGCCTGGAATACCAATCCAAAAGGCCGTCTTGTTTCATTGTGGTTGGTTTGATTCTTTGTATCAAGGAGGATTCATCCTCAATATAAAATTATTAAGTTGCACAAAGACCAAATATAAGGAGGATACGATCCTTTCGTTTTAGCTCATCAAGCAGAGCAAATTTCATTCCTCCCCTATCTTAACTCAAAAAGACCAAGTACCGATTAAGTTACTATAGTAAAATCTCGACCTCGAGTAATAGACATTCCAGTCCAAGATGATTGATTTGAAATTTTCAGGTAACAAAGTAGTGAGTAAAGATCATCCCACGAGGATTGATTTCTAAATGGAGAAATCACCTATTTATAACCACGCTTAAACAAAAAAAAAGGTTGTTTGATTAAAAATTAAAACTAATGAAGACTAATAATGAAAATTAATAAAAGAAAACTATTTAAGAAAAGTTTATAATTAAAGGATGGACTAAGGCACCTCTTAATCCAGTTTACTCCTTTTATGTCTATGGTTGATTTATTCTTGACTAACTTTTGTTTTGGTTAACAATAGAATTCTCTTGAATAAGCTAGACTCACTCTCTTGCAAAAGCTCCTAGCCTCGCTAATAAACTAATTGTATCTCTACGTGATTTTAAGAATCGAGACCACATACATTTCTGCGGATCTTACCCTAACTTTTGTTTTCTACTTATTAGAAACCGAACAAAGAAACTGAATCAATCTCTAGTCAGTTTCACGATGTGTTGTTATTACTTTGATTCAATTAAAACTAGTACCTCTCGGTCACTAGATGCAATCTATAAGCATGCAATAGTTGATTAGAGAATTGCAAGCCTTAAGAACGAATAATAACACTTAAGTAAGAACAAAATGAAAGATAAAATCTTTAATTAAATAAAAATAACCATCGCACGAAAGTTTCAGCCTTCAAAGAATATCTTAGCCACAAAAGACTTAGCTACTAAAAACTAAAAAGAAATATAGGGTTTAGAAGGAGTTTGGATAGAGAGCCGCCCAAGTCCTCTCCCAAATCTACTCTATAAAAAATATAACCCTAAAATTCTATAAAGTCCTATTTATAGAGTTTGTTACAATATCAAAGTCCTCATTTAGAAAGGACACAATAATAATCTTAAGCTGAAAAGGAATTATAATTAAAGAAAGAAACTAATTAAGAAAATAAAAAATAAAGAATAAAAATAAAAAGGAAAAAAATCTGCAGTAGTCTTGAACTCTAAATAAATCCAGTGTCGGATATGACATCACCTATGTCGTATTCATAAGTTTAAAATTTGCACACTAGTTCTCCAAATTTTCCCATTTCAATCGGAATAAACTTTAGGATGTGATCCCACTTGACTTTCTTTAACTTCTTCTTCTTTAATTCTTTTTACTTCTTTCTCTTTTAACACTTAAGTCCTCAAATTCTTTTTTTGCCTTCAATTTAGTCCTACAAACCAAATAAAGTATAAAAGGATTTATTTGTTCCGATTAAATCCAAATTCTACTAGAATTTAGTTAAAATAATTACTAAATTAAGCCAAAAAACTAGTGCAAATATCAATATATCAATGATGCATTCCAAGAGAATGTTGATGAGGGTTTTGACAATATATGAGATGATTGAAGATGTTGGACTTCTCATCCATGAGCCTTGTTAGTCAGAAGACTTAGACATCGACGTCAAAATATATTTCGAGGAATTACAAAATGATGAAATTGAGATAGAATCGGATTCTAATGAAAATTCCGGTGAAGTGCCAACGAAAATGCCAACAATGATTCGTATGATGATTTCGACAATGATTCTGATGAGGATTCCAACACATACAACATTGTATGCTTACTTTTGATTATAATTATTTTATTATAACTTCTGTTTATTATATTTATATGATTATATTTATGTTTATTATACTTTTATGATTATACTTATGTTCATGATAATTATATAATTAATTAACTAATTCATTCTTATTCCTTCTATCATTCTTATTCTTATTCATTCTTATAACTTATGGCCCGAGGATGGAAACGATAGTATCCTGAGGATGCTAGCACATCACAGTCGAAGGGAACACAATAGATAGGACACAGTCGATGAGTAAACAGCTGTCTCCGGATCTCTGATACCTGCTACCACGACAGCTAATGTTCAGTCTCTATCGTGTTCCAGATAGCTGTTTTAGTCACGCTCCTCCCACAACAGAGCAGAAGGCACCCGCTGCATCAACCTGATATGGAATTAGATCTACAATGGATCAATTCTTAAAAAACCAACACTCCAAGTATCTCTGTATTTAATAGGACTTGATAATCCATCATCCTCAAGCAACCTTTAGCCAATCTAAAGAAATCTTGAATCCCTGATGAACAATATTTCCTTTATAAGCCAATTCAACATTGGGATTTATTACCTAACACCTAATTAGACTCTTACAAAGAACGCCTAACTCTATGAAAATTATAAGATTGTAGAAATCAAAGAAATAGGAATTTCGATGATCAATTAGATTTCCATAGACCTTTAATTTATGAACATCAATTGAGCACTCACTAAGGAAGAGAATCCATAAAGATCTTAGCTAAAGAAGATTGAAGAATCCTAGAACACTAAAGAGAATCCTCTATATTCAAATTATCATTTCATCTAAATCTAATTACAGAGAAAGAATGGGATATTTATAGGAGAACTCTAACTCCTATCCTAAATCGAATTAGTGTTTAAAAGACTTAATTAAGCTTTAATAAAATTAATTACTCTCTTAAACCTAGTAAATGTTTAAAACACATAATTAATTCTTAATAAAGTCAATTACAAGACTAGGAAATAAGGAAACCAAAAATTCGACTAAAAGTAACAAAATGGACCAATTGATATTGTGCCTATCAATTTTTGGTAGAGAGCTATCGTGGATGGTAGGTCAACCTACCTTCCAAATGCAAGGCTCCGTTTTTGTAGCCCAAACTTATGCAATTTTGTATCTCCTTGATTATTGGCTTTGTTTGACCTTCAAAACCTTAAAAATGACTATTGAGGTCTTATATGAAGTTGTATAGCTTTCTCTTAGATTTCCAAGTAATCTTGAATGACATGCATTGGACTCCTATAACTCAAGTTATGGCCGTTGTTGCAGAATGTATCATATTTGCAATCAAAAGTAGAATATCCAGTTTAAGTCTTGTGATATGATAACCAAATGAACTCATCTAGGGTATAGCTATACTATTTAGGAAACCTTAAGAAGTCTTCTACACTCTTCATGAAAGTCACTTGTTTATTTGAAGTCCTTAGAAGCTCCTAAATGGAGTTCTCCCAAAACTAGTCAAGAAATTCCAATTTGCCTCCATTTCGACCATATTTCTATCTCTAATCCTTGGATTTGAATCTTTCAAAAATTCATGTACATCTATGGTCATATCATACCCCCTCTCTTAAAAAGAAATTTTCCTCGAATTCGCACCTTCATTTAAGAACAAAAGGTAGGTAACATTAGAAATACAATTTTCAAATGAACAATGCTACAAACACTAATGCTAAAGCTAGTCCAGAAATTCCAATTTGCCTCCATTTTGACCATATTTCTATCTCTAATCCTTGGATTTGAATCTTTCAAAAATTCATGCACATCTATGGTCATATCATACCCCCTCTCTTAAAAAGAAATTTTCCTCGAATTCGCACCTTCATTTAAGAACAAAAGGTAGGTAACATTAGAAATACAATTTTCAAATGAACAATGCTACAAACACTAATGCTAAAGCTAGTCCAGAAATTCCAATTTGCCTCCATTTCGACCATATTTCTATCTCTAATCCTTGGATTTGAATCTTTCAAAAATTCATGCACATCTATGGTCATATCATACCCCCTCTCTTAAAAAGAAATTTTCCTCGAATTCGCACCTTCATTTAAGAACAAAAGGTAGGTAACGTTAGAAATACAATTTTCAAATGAACAATGCTACAAACACTAATGCTAAAGCGCTCAAGAACTAGATAAGAAAGTCTAATGGTTGCATAAAAAACAAGTAGAGCAAGATGGCTATAACTTCTTTGAAAGGTTTATGATAAGCAAAAGATGATTTAACAAAGAAGTTTAAGAAATGATACTCCAAGGAACAATTAAGCACAAATCAACAAGGATTTACAAGATCTCTCTTAATAATAACATAAGTGAAACAATAACAATCTTGTGAATCGAACTCCACCATATCAACTTTCAAAACTTCTATGAAAGGGCGATGAAACATAAAGCTCAAATTGAAATTAGAGTTCAAGAATAAGCACAAAATATTTTGAAAATATTCAAGATCCACAATAAGAAGTGTTCCTTCAAAAGTTTTAGAAAAGATGTCTAAAATGAAGCTTCTTAGAAACAAATTTCCTGACAATTCTCAAAAATAAGGCACAATTACTAACATCCTTAAAAGGTAAGTGATAATAGAAACGAGTATCCTCACCAAACTCAAAAAATAAATCAAGAAAATCATGATTTTGAAATATCTCTTCTTTAAAAGGGTAGTGATATTGGAAATGCAACTTGAAAATAGAATCAAAAGCATTTATAAATGAAGAATATGCTTTATATTTCACAAATTCAACACTTCAAAATTGGGATGAGGAAAAGTGGAAATGAAATTTTAAAAATTTAAAGACTTTCTACCTTCCTCTTCTAAAACCATTTTCACCCAGAATTCTTTCAAAGGTAGATGATAAAACAAAGTTCCATCAAATCCAATATTCAATAATGTAGCCTAAGAGTTCTTCCAAAAACTAACAATTGAAATGAACAACTTCCTGCACCATGCCTTAAAAGGTAGATTGTAGGAAATATGCTTGTCAATAAAAGCTTTCCAAGATTGTTCAAAATTAAGAATCATTTCTCACATTAGCTTTAAAAAAACTCACAAAGAATAGCTTTAAAACTTTTAATTCCAATTTCTACCTTTGTTTCAAAATCTTTTAATAATAAGAATTCCTTAAAATGCACGTGATAGAATTTAAAACCGTGATCATTTCCAAACAAAATGTTCAAAGAACCAATCACATTTGATAGCTCATGCTTATTTCAAAGGAATTTTATTTGACCATTCAAGAGGGAAAAACATTGGTAAAAAGGAACAACTCCATCAAAGTTCTTCATAAGTAGGCTAAAATATGAATCACAATTTCGAAGAAACTTTTCCTTTAAACTTATTTTGAAAAACATCAAATGAAGCACAATCAAATCCAAAGCTAACAAGTTTAGAGTCAAAGATGGAAGAGTCATCATGGACCAACTTACAATCAAACAAAATGATACACCAATATCATCACTAATCACAAGTTGGTTTTCCAAGGAATCACAAGAGTCATCATAGGCTTAGTTGCTACACTATTATTTTGCACTTTAGGCAGCTTAAGGAAATCCAAAGCATGTACAAGTTCCTTCCGATACACTACAGAAAAAGGCGTCATACCTGTAGTACGATGGATAGATCTTTTGTAAACAAACTCTGTTTGTGCCAAAGCATCATCCCACTTCCTTGGTTAATCACCAACAATGTTGCAAATCAAATTGCCTAATGATCTGTTGGTAACCTTCGTTTGTCCATCAGTTTGTGGATGAGCTGTACTGCTATAATTCAAAGAAGCATCAAATCTGTGCCAAAATGATCTCCAGAAGTGACTGAGAAACTTGCTATCACGATCTGATGTAATAGACTTTGGGACCCCATGCAAACGAACCACTTGTTCAAAGTAAAGCTTGGCAATACTCCGTGCATCATGAATTTTTCTGCAAGGAATAAAATGGACCATTTTTGAAAAACGGTCAATAACAACAAAAATAGAATTCGAACCCCGTTGAATACGAGGTAAGCCAAGAACAAAATCCATCGACACATCCTCCCAAATGTCATGTGGCACTGGTAATGGTATGCATAGACTAGTATTCTACGAATGTCACTTAGCTGTCTGACAGACGTAACATCTCTGCACAATCTTGTTCACATCCTTATCTAAATATGGCCAATAAAAACGCTCCATCACAGCAGCAATAGTTTATCTCTGCCCAAATGACCAACTAATCCTCTGCCATGCAAATCACGAATCACCTTCTCCCTCAAAGAAGAAACAGGAATACAAAGTTGATTACCCTTCATCAAAAACCCATTATGAATATGAAAATCATCACAAGGCTGCCTTTCATTACATTTATCCTAAATCTATCCAAACTCTGCGTCGCCAGAGTACAACTCTTTCAAACACTAGAAGCCCACAATCTCATTACTCAAAGTGACCAGTAAAGTAACCCTTCTACTCAAAGCATCATCTGCTTTATTCTGAACTCCCGCCTTATGCTTCAACTTAAAAGGAAACTTCTGCAAAAATTGAATCCATCTAGCAGGCATCCCAAGTCCGTAAAGCACGCACAACAGAATATAATTCTTTATCATAAATACTCCACTTAAGTCTAGCATAACTAAGCTTCTCACTAAAGAATGCTACTGGTCATTTTTCCTGCGACAAAATTGCACCAATTCCAACTCCACTCGTATCACAATCTGCCTCAAACAGCCTAGTAAAATCTGGCAAAGCTAAAACAGGGGTTGTACATAACTTCTCTTTCAACAGCACAAATGTTGACTCAATCTTGTCACTCCACTCAAACGTGCCCTTCTTTAGACACTCAACTAAAGGGGCCGCAACACTACTAAAGTTCTTAATAAAATGTATATAGAAACTACCCAAACCCAAGAAACTCCTCAACTTAGATACTATTCTTGGGGCTGATCTCTAATTGCTCGAACTTTCTCATTATCTACCTGAATACCATCTGCATTGATTTATAAGTCACATAAAAGTGCTAGGGACATTAGATAATCTGAAAGGCATTACCAGCCATTCATAAAGACCATTATTTGTCTTGAAAGCTATCTTCCATTCATCTCCCATCCTAATACGAATTTGGTGGTATCCATTCTGCAAATCAATCTTTGTGAATACTTTAGCTCCACTCAGTCTATCCAGCATATCTTCCAAACGAGGAATGGGAAATTTGTACCCAATTGTAATCTTGTTGATTACTCTACTATCAACACAAATCCTGTAGCTTCCATCCTTCTTAGGCATAAATATAGCAGGAACAGGACATGGACTCATGCTCTCCCTAATAGGACCTTTCCCCAGCAACTCCTGCACATTCTCCTATAAAATCTTACTCTCTTTCGGACTCATCCTGTAATGTGGAAGGTTTGGCAAGCTAGCTTTAGAGATCAGATCAATGTGATGTTGAATGTCTCTCATAGGAGGTAATTCAGTAGGAAGCTCCTCTGGCATAAGCTCAGCAAACTCCTCCAGTAATGGTTTAACCCGTTCTGGTACTTCATTAATCTGTGTCTTCTCATCAGCTACAAAGACTTGTCTTACCACCAAAGCATGCACCACCTGTGACTCCTTAACAGCCTCCTTTATTTCATGCCCAGATTGTGTAATTGTTAGGAAAGTCCGTTCCTCCACTTTAAAAGCTTTGGCACGGTTACTTGCCTTCATTGAAAGTAGATTAATATTCACCCATCTTTTTCTAGCCTGTATATATTATCTCTACTTGTATGCTGTGCATTAACATCAAACTGCCAAGGTCACCGGAACAACAAATGACACGCATTCATATCCACAATATCACAATACAATTTATCTTTGTAAGTACCTATAGAGAATGGTACCTTACATCGTTGTCACCTGAACCTTCTATGTTGCCTTAATCCATCCTATAGAGTATGGACTGGGATGCTTCTCCATCTTCAGTTTCAATGACTCAGCCGCATCTCTGCCAATGATGTTTTCACAGCTCCCACTATCTATGATCAACTCAAACACCCAACCATTGATAGTACACCTGGTCCGAAATAGCTTGTGTCTCTAGCATCCATCTTCTATTTTAGAAGTTAACATCAACCTGCATATCACACAATTCTGCTCTTCCTCCTCTGCATATTCCTCATACTCATCATCTTCTCCATTAGGACCACAAAACACATCTTCTTTATCCCGTTCAACTACATTAATAGGTTTTCTAGTAGGACATTCATTTGAATTGTGACCGGGTTATCCACAAAGAAAACACTTACCTAAAATAGGTTTTACATAAGGATTAGTGGCTGCCTTTTGTCCCTCCTTTGATTCGGCAACCTTCTTCCCAGGTGCCTTATCTTCCTTCCATTAAGTATCCTGATTCTATCCCTATACAGCTTTACTCCTATCTGCAAAACTCCTTGATGTATCTTCACCATTGTTACTCTTGTGAAAATTATCATTGCCATACATTCGCCTATTACCTCAAACCTACTTCCATCTCTATCTCGGATCATTAACTCAGCTTTAATTGCTAAGTTTTCGCCTTCGTCACACTTTTTACAACTTGTACCCCAATTCTATCTCGAATTTGCAGTTTCAGACCATCCAAGTAACAAGTGACCTGATGAACCTCACTCTTCCGCAAATTATTCCTCTCTGCCAACCTCATGAAGTCTGCCGTATATTCCTGTACAGATCTCTAATTCTGCTGACAGCATTGATACTGTTGAAATAGGATCTGTTCATAGTCTGGAGGTAGAAATTCACTCTGCAGCAATTGTTTCATTCTTAACCACATCTAAACAGGTTGTTTACCCTCTCTCTGTCGTCTATGTACCAGCCTCTCCACCCTTCAATCTACATGCCACTAACTGTACTCTCTTCTCTTGTGGAATATCTATATATTCAGAAAAATGATTCATTTCAGCAATCCAGTCAACAAAGTCCTCTATGCCTAGATTATCATAAAAACTAGGAATATCCACCTTCAATCTAAAATCACCACCATCATAGTCTGAAAAACCTTAGAGAGGGGTGAATATGGTTTTTTGCTAATTTTTTTAAAACCTTCTTTAATTAAAGGATGAACCTCCAATTTTGTTTGAAAGAGAATTCTAAAACTCTTTTTAATAAAATTCCAAACCAAACAAAATATTGTGGTTAAGGAAAATAAGTAAGAAGCTTAGAAAGAAAGGCACAAAGATTTATAGTGGTTCACTCTCTCAAAGAGTTACATCCACTACCTTGAGTCAACACCAAAGGATTTTCCAAATCCACTGTAAACACAACTTACACCAAATACAAATTTGAGGATCACCCTATAAGGGTTTTGCACACAACCTCAATTCACAACACAACGTAAATCAAAGGATTACCCAAGGGGTTTTTCAACACAAACCTTTGATATCAATAAGAGAAAGAGATAAGTTTAAGAACAATTTTACCAAATTGAGCTTGAGAAATAGAAGGTACAACTCTATGGAATGTTTCTACAAGCTCCTCCTTTCTTCTTTTTTGATGATGATCAATAATGAAGCTCAAGAAGATGTTTGTTTGGGATTGAAAAGTGTTTTAAATAAATGTTCTTTGAAGCTCTTTAAAAGTCTTAAATGATCTTAATAAATATTTCACCAAACTTCTTACCTTTTTGGCTGATAAAAAAAGTCTATATATATTTTCTTGAAAAAGTGATCGTTGCACTCTATGTAACAGTAATAATTTTTTACAGTAAACAAGAAAATCGGACGAGCGGTTCCTAAAATCGGACGACCAGTTCATAAACAGAAAGATTCGAACTTGCCCAGCAAGAAATCGGACGGCCGATTTTTTCTAAGTGTATAAAAAATCGGACGACCGATTCCAAAACCGGATGGCCTATTTTAAAGATTTTACAGCCAGTTTTTTTAAGACAAAAGCTTTCCTTTCTATTCCAAAAACATGTATTCTTGATACTCATTTTAAAGATAAGAAGAACCTTTCAAAAGCATCAAAACCTCAATCAAGAATATTTAGGTTTTAAGAAAGTTTATATTGAGAAAAATTATAAATGGAGCTTCATATATGATCAATAACCAAAGAGTAAGATTAGAGAGTTTTACAAAGAAAATACCTTATCACACCCTAACTTAGACAAGGTCTTCAATGTCTTCAATGACTTGATCTTGGAATGGCTTGGTCTTTTCTCCTTCATTTTGCCTTCATCACCAAGATCTTTTGCTTTTAGAGAATGTAGACTTGAGACTTCAAAAGTGCTCATTTTGTTCTATGAAAGGTTAGCTAAATACTCACACAAACATATGTTAATCATAATCAAAATCATAAGTAATAATGCCCTTAGGGCAAACATAGTCATTATTATGCTGAATGTTATAATTATTACTATTATACCTGCCACCGTCACTCCTAGCAAGTCTGTTTTGATCTTTAGCCAAAATTAGATCCTCCTCCTCGTCACTAGAATTATAACCAACAACCTAGTTTTGGATATTAGCAGCTACATGTACGTTGGCAACAGTGCCTAGAGCAAGCTGATCTCTTGGTCGTTGTCCTCCATCATTCCTGTTTCTGCTGGTATTCAGCCCAAGGCTGTCAAATCAGTTAATGATCTCATCAAAGCGTTCATCTAAATACCGGAATCGTTGATCTACATTTACTTCCAAGGTTCTGACTGCCGCCTCTTGAGCATCCATCCTATCTCGCAAGGTTCAACATCCTGGACGACGTTATGGATATCACCGTTTCCACCAAACATCGTTAGTACAAACAGAATTCAAGCTTTGATACCAACGGACGCAGTGTAAAATGTTTAACAACGAATTCCAAGCGAGAATCCTTAAATTTGGAACAAAATGTCTGTAATTGAATAAAAATCATCCCTTTCAATAATGAAAATGTGCTATTTATAGTTTAGCCAAAGCCCTAATGACCCAAATAAGTAAAAGACAAAAATGCCCACAACTAATGAAATAAATAAATAGTTAAAAGCTTAAAAAAATAAATAAAAATGCCTAAAACAGAAGAGAACATGGTCACTGACACGTTCAGTAGTGACCGTGTCGCCGATCATGTTGCTGCATGTGTTCTTCATTGTTTCTTCATTCTTCTTTTCTTCTCCTCCCAATTGGTCACAAACTCTTTCGCAACAAATTCTACATCATCTTGTGAAAACTACCTTTGAAAATGATACTCTTGAACTAAATTTGAAGTATTTTGTCGAGAAAAATATTGTTTATTCTATTTCTTTTATTGGCTTTCTTTTGAAAGATGATATTTTAAATGATTTATTAGTTCAGAACACGAGTTCATGCATCAAGATTTTGATCAATCCTTGGGTGGTACTTTGCTTTATTTTCTACTTTTGGATTAGCTGATTTTTAAGAGCGGGATTTAAAGTTCTTCATGCTTTGATAATAAACTAAGGTTGTTCTTTGTTGAATGGTTTCTTGGCACTATCGTGGATGATTTTGCATCAAAACCTCTTATTTTACCATCTTCTCTTCAAGGAAATCTTTTTGAAAACATGATTTAGCAAAAGGATGAGTTAGCACTTCTAAGGACTCTTATGAAATTGTGGTGTATTGGAAGTATTAGCCTTTAATTTCGTTGTCTAGAGCTTTTGGTCAAAAAATTGAGAAAATGTTTTGAAGTTTCTTTGAAATGAAAAAGAGAAAGGATTGGGTATCTTTACTTGCCATTTGAAGAGTTATTTTGGAAATTTAGTATTATAAATGAAGTACAAAATGATGTTAAGTTTTTTTTATGCCAATTCTTTGATTTTCAAAAGAAACTTCCTAGCTAAAGATGTCTATGTTCTTGAAATTCTTGTGGTTAAAACTTCTTGGATTCTTCAATATGTTTCTAGAATTTTGAAAATGTATTTATCAAAAATGCATGAAGGGATTTTGAGGAATGTTCAGAATCTAAGTTTGTACTACCATCTTCCTCTTAAAGAACGTCTCTTTGAAGCAACCTCTCCTCGTAGTCCCTTACACTTTTTAAAGAGAAATTCCATTGATCCTTTCTTTACTCATTTCTATGATGTTCAATTCTTTACTTGGATATTTTGAAACCATCAATATTCTCTGAACTTTTAGAATCTTAAGCATTCTAGTCTTTACTTTTAATCTACGAGATTCCATGATTCATGTCCTAAGCAAGGACAACCAATGGAGCAAGTTGGAGGTGCAAAAGTTGAAGAATGGCAAAAAAACAAGACCTACTGTCGATGGTAGGCCCTGTACCTACCGTCCACAATATGTTTCTGGATGGAATTCTGAAAGGAGCACACAGCCTACAATCCAACACTGTGGTACTTGATGTCTAAAAATGGGGACTACTCTAAAGTTAACATATAACAGGCAAACGAACCTATCAACATAGTATTACAGAATCTCCCAGGTTGTTGAACTCTGGGAACAGAGCTCAAATAGTCACTATTTTAACCTATCTTTAGTTCAACAAATTGGATTTTAAGAAATTAATTAACAGATTAGAAAAGCTGCAAAAAATTATTAAATAGGAGTAACAATTAACGGTATGAAATTTTAGTAAAAAGTGTGAATGAAAGATCCCCCTAACTTTCGTCAACTCTTTTAATTAAAAATTCATAAAATGATGTTTGAAAAAGAAGGTTGGGTTATGACGTAAAGGTTGGATGATCCCTATCTCTAGGGGAAAACTGCTCTAGGCACTTAACCTTTAGAGGAGAATCTCTTCTCTCCCTAACCGATTATGAATGCAATAAAAAACTTAGGTGATTTCGTTAAACTAAATGTGCAAAGAATATCTCTATTCCATTTCCACTCTTATTTTCCAATTAGTTGCCCTAGATTGATGTTTGTTTATGTGTTGGTTGTTGTTCAATTACTACGCTGCTGACGGGACCTACCACGTCCGATAAGTCGAGCTACCATTCACGACAGGGTTCTGTTCCTTTTGGTCTTAAGTCGTCGGGACCTATCGTGGTAGGTCTAGCCTACTGTTTGCGGTAGACTTCTTTTTGCAAGATTCTTGAGTTCTTGGACCTACCGCATGTAGTTGGTTGGCCTACCGTCGGCGGTAGGTCTCCTTCCTTAGTGCCGGCGGCTTCGTTTTCTTCGTTTTCATCCATTTTCGCTTTTATTCTTCGTTTTCTTCATCAAAAAACACCTAAGATAGATTGGAGGTAAATTGTGTAAATAATACATTTTATGTATTAAAAACATATTAAAACAATAAAAATAACATATGTAGAAGTAGTAAAATATGGCACATATCATTACCTATCGTTGACGGTAGGGTACTGATTTTCCACAATGCGATGTTTTGAATGGTTTTAAATGTTTTAAACAAATTTCCGGCCTTTTAATTAAGGTCCTTTATGGTCTTTTAGGACCATGGTCAAAATATTTTTAAGGTCTAAACTCCATAAATACTTCTTATTAGCTCATTTGTATTAAGTTTGATTAAATATGAAATTTGGAGTGTTCGAATTAGGGTTCTCGAGTTCTTCAAGCCTTTTCCTAATTTCTATCTAGGGTTTGATCTCCCTTAGGCTGATTTTATTTGAAATACTTGGATTGAGAAGATCTAAGAGTTTCTACAATTGATCATAATTCCTACTCTTTGATTCTTACGATCTTGTAATTGTTATAAAACTACGTCTTCTCCATATGAGTCTAGTAAGGTGTTAGGTAATCAATCCCAATTTTGAATTGGCTTAATGAGGAAAAATTATTCATCATGGCTTCAAGAGGTCTTAAATTGGCTAGAGGTTGCTTGAGGATGATGAATTTTCAAGTCCTATTGAAAGCAAAGATCCTTGGGAAGCTTAATTGAAGATTGTGATCATTGCACATAAAAGTTCATTCATTTATGGACTATTAAACAATAAGTGACCCACTTACATGGGTGCTACATAACATTACACATCATCTTTATAAGATCTCATAGAAATAGACACCCACACTTGCTTGGTAACTTTTATCTCAATACAATCATTTTACCAATGGCGTATGTAAGGATTAGAATGTTCAAGAAGAGGCAAATTCAAATTTTCAAGAAGGTAATTAGTAGCCACATTAACACTACTAACACTATCAACAATGAGATTAGCAAGCGCATCTTGCACTTTGCATTTGGTATGGACAACATGCTCATTTTAGCTTTCCCTCCCATAGATATTTTCATCAAACAAGCTCTCATAGTAAACTTCTCTACCACATCTATGATCACCATGGTTATAATTATAATTATGATAGGCATAACTATCATAATACCCTTCATAGCAATCATAAGGACTATGCTCGTAATAATCATATTAGCTTTATCTCTTACATAACTCCCATAATTTTCATAAGAAGTATGCCCAAAAGATTTGGCATAAGAAAAGAAGTTTCCAACTCCATCATGTCTTTTAGGAGTGAAGTTTCCATGTCTCATCATAAGCATTTACTCCATAGTCACCACCTTGATAGAAGTTATGCTTATCCCTTGCAAGTTTGGAACGATAATTCTCTTGTTTGCTCTTTACTTCTATCCTTTTCCATAATGGATTAGACCAATTCTACTATATTTTTTCTTGTTTAAACCTACAAAAAGGGTTAGAAAGCAAAACAAGGATCTCCCATCACCCCCTTAGTGTTTACTCTCTTTGGATGATCACTCGGTTCACTCGTGTATAGCTTTCTTTATGGCTTTTGCATTAATAAGCTCACCCTCTTTCTTTTTTCCAAACTCTCAACCCGCAAGGTCTTTTAGATCCTTCAAACTCCTTTACCAATTAAATAAAGAGAACCAACCCAAAGCAAGTATCACAATCAAACACTTATAGCATAAAGAGTTTCAAACATTTTGTCTATGGAAATTGAGCTAATAAACATCATTGATCATCATCAAAGATTAAGAACTCACAAGGAATCTATTTTAGACATAAAATTCAACAAGAAACAAAACTAGATTAGGCTAATCAAATAATAAAAGAGTACTAGCAAATTTTCTAGAAGACAGGAGATAATGACACTGTTACTAAAAATTCCATACCTCAGAATGTATAACTCCAAAGCGAGTAAAATTACTTTTGATAGATGCACAACTTGGAGAAGATGAATATGAGATCAAATTTTTTCCAATTTTTGAATCATTATAACGTGAGATATAATCAAATTAATCCACAATTTTTCTACAGATCTGGTTTATGGATAGATAAAAAATTTTGATCTAATTGATAAATCAAATCATCCCCAAATTGAGTGAAACTAGTTTCAAATCATTTCCCACTCAAAGGAGTTCAAATCCACAAAAAATTTCACACAAAACATCGCAATTAATAATCGAATTCAGTGCATTTTTCTGTACGCATTTTGCATGGTCTAATGGTTTTTGCTTAGATCATTATTTATCCTTTTTTTTTTTTTAATTTTTTTGCCAAAATGAAACACAATTGAGCTTACTTGAAGGTAATTCTGATACCAAATGATATGGAATTGGATCTATAATGGATCAATTCTTCAAAAATCAATACCCAAAGTATCTATGCCGTCAATAGAAGTACTTGATAGTCAATCATCCTCAAGTAACCTTTACCCAATCTAGATAAAGATCTTTTGAATCCATGACAAATAATCTTTCGTCTATAAGCCAATTCAATATTGGGATAGATTTCTCAACACTTAATTAGACTCTTATAAAGAAGACATAATTCTATTTCAATTATAAGATTGTAGAAATCAAATAAATAGGAATTTAGATGATGAATTAGATTTCTATAGACCTTCAATCTATGAACATGAATTTAGAACTCACTAAGAAAGAGAACCCTTAGATATCTTAGCTAAAGAAGGTTGAAGAACCCTAGAACACTGAAGAGAATCCTCTATATTCAACTCATCAAAAACTACAAATGAGGCATAATGGGATATTTATAGGAGAACCCTCAAAATTCCTTTCCTAAGCCTAATTAGTGTTTAATAAGACGTATTTAACCTTTAATAAAGTTAATTACTCTACTAGCCCTAGCAAATGTTTAATAGGCCTAATTAATCCTTAATGAAGTCAATTACAAGCCTAGGAAATAAGTAAACCAAAAATTAGACTAAAAATAACAAAATAGACCAATTGATATTGTTGCTGTCAATTTTGGGTAGAGAGCTACCATGGATGGTAGGTTACCCTACCTTCCAAATGGTAGGCTTTATTTTCATAGACCACACTTGTGCGATTTTGCATCTCCTCGGTTATCGGCTTTGTTTGGTCATCAAAACGTTCAAATTGGATCTTGAATTTTTCAACACAATTGAAGACATTTCTCTTACCTTTCAAATGCATCTTGAATCACATGAATTGGAAACCTAAAACTCAAGTTATGTTTATTGTACTAGAATCTGTCTTCTTTGCAATCGATGGTAAAATGTCCAATTCAAGTCTAGTCATTGGATATCTAAATGAACTCATCTACGGATCATCTATACCATTCTAGAAACTTTAAGAAGTCTTCTACAATCTTAATGAAGGTCACTTGTTCAATTGAAGTCTTTAAAAGCTCCTAAATGGAGTTCTTCCAAACCTGGTCAAAAATTCCAGTTACTACAAAAAGACATTAATAGCGGCAATTTTTTTAGGCTTTGTTTCAACCCCCACTAAGTGTTTTTGTGGCAGTTGTTTCTGTAAAACTGCCGCTACAAATGATGCCTCAAAACGATTGTGGCAGTTTTTCAAAAACTGCAGCTCACACTGGCGCAAAATGTTGTGGCAGTTTATCGGCGGCAGTTATAACCTCTAAAAAGCTGCACTTAGGACTTTCTCCGAAAACAATAACGGCAAGTAAAACCGCCACTAAATGCGAGATGTGGTTCGTGTTGCGGTGATTTACAACCACCGCAGCAATTAATGTGTTTTTGAAAATACAAACAATGTTTATTAACCGCCGTAAATGTTAGTTATATTTTTTAAACATAAACAATACATGTTATTGCGACGTTTTGAAACCACCGCAAATATTAAATTTTATTTTTAGTCGTTCGTTTTGTGGCGGTTTTAACCCCTGCAATATTTATTACATTTTATGAAAGCTTTTAATATTTTTTAATATTATTTTCACTACTATACCAATAAATATGATATACCAATAATAAAAATTAAATATAAGAAACATATAACAAAAAGATTTCATTTTAACAAAAGTAAATAATTTATTGATACATAAAGATAATGTAACTAATAATTCATTAACCTCTCTCAAAATAATAAAATTAGTTAAATTATTCATTCATTGATTTTAAATAAATATTATATGCATCTCCTTCGCAATTCGAAGCACTACTAGTAGTGGTTATTTTGCCTATTATTTTATATGTTAGTTTCATCGTTTTTCGATGTTTTTAAGGTATAAAGTATACGTTTAAGTCTAATATCTCACATTCTTGTCTTAGGTACTTTTTGAAGGAAGATACAATGAATAAATGACGAAAACGGCTTAAAACGAAGCAAAAATGATGGCAAATGATGCTAAACGGTGAGCAAGAAGAGGACCGCCACCGGAGGTAGGCCAAACTACCACTAACCGGAGGTGCATTGGCAACAAATGAGAAGAAGACAAAATCCTATCGGAAATAGTAGGTTCAAGGCAAAAACGGGAGAATGAAGACAGATACCTACCAGGGACGGTAGGGCGCGACCTACCGTCGACGGTAGGTCCTGATTTCAGCATATTTTAAGCCAATTTTAGACAAATTGAAGGGGGGATTTTTCATATTCATTATTCTTGTTTTTAGACTTCCGCCGTTAAGGATTAGGGAGGCAAATTGGGGCAATCTTATGTGAAAACTTTTCCCCAACTCTCACCTCAATTATTTAGGAATTAGATTAGAGAAGTAGAATTAAAGGTTTTCAAGAAGATTCAAGGATCAAAGAAGCAAATTCGGACATCAGTTGGACAACTCAAGAGACGAGCTCAACCGGGTTTCGGGATCGCTATTCGGCCTTCAAAATTGTTCCTAAGCTTTTCTTTTCTCTTATAGATATTAATAAATTAATTTTAGTTTCACATTTTGAATAATGAGTAGTTTTATTATTTAGATTAACGGTTGAGCCCTAATTTTGGTTTCTATGAAATTAAGTTGATTTTTCTGAAATTGAATGTTGTGGATGATTGAATTGTCCTTCAATTGGTATTTTCCTGAAATATAAGTGTCTCAAACTTAGATTAATCTCAAGGGTGTTCGGAATGAAAAGGGAAGAACACCCTAGGACGAGGATGTCGATTTTCCCATTATTCTGGGAGGCCCTTTTCTTCGTACTTCAAGGGCATTAATGGACATGGAAAAGGGGAATGAGTTAGTGTTTAAAAGTGGGGGGAGGGGGGAGGGGGGGGGGAATGAGTTAGTGTTTAAATTCCCTTAGTCTTGATTACCTCATCCAAGGTTCAAGACACCGTGTGCATGATTAATCATGAACTAATGAAGTATTTGAGAATATGCAGGGAATTATTCCAAGAAAACACAAGGAACGGCCGAAGGACAATGAGAAAGGAAGACAATTGTCTACTAAATTCAAGGCAATACTAATGAAGTGGGTGCTGGTTCGATACATTAAAGAGGTAAAGCCTAGGAAACAACAAAACAACAAAATGATCGTGTTCGGGGAGGTGCTCTTAGCACCTAAACACGGAGTAGTTCATGTTATGTTATGTTATGTTGTAAGATTATCGCATTATGTACTCGTTTTATCGTTTCTTATTCTGTTTCATTGTTTTGTAAGGTCATTTTGGAGAAGAAACACTTTCTTTAAGACCCACATTGAGCTACATTGAGTCCATAATGTTAGAAGCCATGAGTGGGGTTCAAAACTGCAAAAAAAAAAAAAAAGAAGACAAATCGGCTACGACAGAGACCTACGGCAGATGGTAGGTCTATGGCAAGCAAAGGATCGACAAGGTAAAGACCTATTGCGGATGGTAGGCCCCGACCTACCGTACGCGGTAAGGTCCAAAGAATGCTGCGGCTCGGGTTTTTCAAAAGAGAAACGGATCTGGTCGACCCAATTGGCTTCAATTCCAGCTTTTGTTTGAAAATTCTCTCTCTCTCTCTCTCTCTCTCTCTCTCTCTCTCTCTCTCTCTCTCTCTCTCTCTCTTCCAAAATCCCTAAGTTTTTCCCTCTTCCTCCTCTTTCCCTCAACTCCTATAACCCCCTTAACATCTCTCTCACTCCTTCAACTTTTCGGCGACTTCCACACCACCGCGAGCACTCCCACAGCCACGCCCTTCCCCTCTTGGTTTGTTCTTCTCCTCTCTCTACTTCTTCTTCTTACTCTCCGTCCCTCCTCTATTTTTCACCTAACTCCTCCTCTTCCCACAACAGTTACTTTTTTCCCCTTTCAATTCTTATATTATCCTCTTTTCTTCACCAACCACTTTCATCTAACATTCTCATTCACCCATTAATACCAATCTCTCCTCATTTGAAAAAATATTTTTATCTTTTCTTCTTTTCCATTATTTTTCATTTTCTTCTCAATTTAGTTGTAAAGTACTATATACTAACTTGTGATTTTTGTCTACTTTTGTTCTTCTAACAATAACTTGCAAAAACTTTGGACAAAGATTTTTCCAGTGAGCTTTCTGGTGGAATTCCATCCAACTTCCAGCGACCTCTGGTGAAAGGCCATCTGAGGCAAAAAAATGGCACCGATTCCATTAGCGATGATCGGTTGCTTGTTCATACACCCCCAGGCTATTCCTAAGCTCTTTGGCCTCTTATTGGTTTTAGTTTCTATTTTTGGCATTTATGCTCAATTGGGGGTGATTTTGTGTTTTTTAGTTTGTTTTACTGGTTTGAGTATTGCCTATTTCGTTTACTTGTTTAACACTTTCACATACACGGAACTAATAGTACACATTGCACCCACGGGCTATGTTAAATTGATATTCATAGTTTTGTGCAATTTTTGCTGTTGTTGGTTTCTTTCATGTTGGAAGATTGTGTTGTGTTGTTTCGTTTTCCCCTTCATTTCCTTTTTACCTTTGTTTTCCCTTTTTCACTCCATTTGCTATGGCACAAAAGAAAGTAGTTGCTTCCTCCTCCAAATCCAAGCGGGCTCATCTTAAGGGGACCTTGCCCGATCCTAACACTCTAGGTATTTTACCTTTTTCGAAGCGTCTTTCGATTGTAGCTCGTAAATGGGTAACTGATAGGGAGTCGCTCAAGATTAGTATTGAAAAATCGTTCAATGAGGCAGTCATCGAACATTCTAAACCGGAACAACATTTTGGGGTTTGGGTTGGGTCTCTCATCTTCACCTTTCTGGCCATTATTACCTAACCTTGTCTGTGAGTTTTATGCCAACATGAACCACAAAACGAACAAGGATCTCAAAATAATTATTTCTACTATCAAAAGGGTGAGGATTATTTTTACTAGGGAGCATCTTGCATCCATTCTTGGGATTCAGGACGAGGGGAACACGATCACCATGGACTCTAATAAAAAGTCTATTGATGAGGATCCTGATTGGAATTTCGACTCGAGTTCTCAGTATTTTGGTGTATGGCCACGTCCGATTGACTAGCATCGTAAACTCCACGGGGGTGACTTCCGTACCTTCTTCCCCGTGCCCCCTCTTATTTTTTCGGGTACACCCTAGTCCAAAAAGGGGCCGGACGGAGTGATGTCCATATTATTAATATGTACATGCTTGACAAATTTCATAATAATTCCCCTTTTTCTATTGTTTCCCTAATGATACACACGATGCGCAACACAGGTTGTGATAATACTAAGACACATGTGTATCATTACCTTGTTATACTTCCTAAGGTTTTTGCTACTTTCAATGTTAATTTTGCAGGGGAAAAGAAATTGTCCATAGGATTGCCGCAGATCATTTTTCACTACATTTAACAGCTGCTACTACTCTTGGGATAAGAAGAGTAAAGTTTAGATTCCTCCGGTCAAGGAGGACAGGTTGCAGGAGCGTTACGTTTCCAGTTTTCATTCTATTAGAAAAACCACTCAAACCGGCATAGTGGCGCCCTCCTCACAGCTCGATGATGAGGAGAGTAAGGACAATGAGTCCTATGACCTCTCTGGTGAGGATGAACCCTCTACTGTCCCCATGGCAGCCTTCAAAACAAAATGCAGACTGGCTTCGAGCAGTTCTATTTCACTCAAGACATCCTTGGGGCCCAGTTGCTAGAGATTGTAGAATCCGCTCACCACTATATGAACGAGTTGGCCCATCAGAGGGCTTCCATTGATCGGCAAGAGGTGATGCTGGCCCGCCTCTGCAGCAGATTCATACCGATCAGGTCAGCAGGTGGTAGCGGCGGAGCAGATTTTTGTTTGCTATTGGAAGTCTTCTCTTCTCCTCTTTCTTTTTATTTTCCTTTACTATTTTCTTTGCTTATTTCTCTATCTGTATTAGTTTTGTTTATTTTTTTCATTGTTTTTTTTTTGCTTATGTGTTTCTTTGTTTTAATTTATCTTCTGTGGGGATGGCTTTCCTTATGCTTTACTGCTTTCTATCTGTGGGGGCACCTTCCATGTATGTGTTTATTTATTTTTCTGTTAGTTTTGCCCCCATATTAAGGACAATGTGGTTTTAATTATTGGGGGAGGGGGGTAGTAATTCTATCTGTGTACTCTGATTTTTTGTTTTCCTTATGAAAAAAAAAATCAAATAACTAAAAGTTTTTAAATTTTTCTTACTCTTCTTTTTTTTTTTTTTTATCTGAAAAATTCAAAAAGATTTTTCTTTTTGCCACTTTGGGTAGAGTGCTTGATCACGATGCTATTAGGATTCTTCGAAAGGGCATAGTACTTGGTTGTTTTGAAAACAACATTTGCATAATAATCTTACATGTTCGATGGTTCTCATATACCTGTGAGCATCATTAGTAAAAGAAACCTAGGAATTCTAGGAAATTAGCTTAGTGAGAATCCTTCAAAATTCGTGCATGTATTCTTATGTTTTTTAGTTCTTTGAAGTGAAGAGTCTTAGTTTAAGTTAGTCCTAGAAATGATGGTCTCAGGCCTTCACTGTATTGATTGAGCTTTTGTTTGGCCTATCCTTATTCGAAATTAACCCCTAGCTCCCTTATTTGTGCCTTCATGCCGAAGGGTTTTACTCTCTTCTAGTCTTTGTTCTTTTAAAACTCACACTATATTAAACCTCACTTCGTGGAGACAATGTTAAAATAATATTTTTTACCATCTTGAGTGAGAGTAACAAATAAGTGTAGGGATGAAGGAGTGAAGAAAAGAAAGATGATGCAAAAGGGGGTAGTTTGGGCATTTCAAACTTGGTACAAATGGCTGATGAAAAGAATTAAGAGAAAAGTTGATTTTCCTGAAAAAAAAAAGACGAAAAAAACAAAGAAAAGAAAAAAAAGATTGGTACTTACATTTTTGTACATAGTGTGTCATGAAAATAACGACACTATTTCTATCTCATGTTAAGGGCTGAAAAATATGAATATATTGGGTGAGGTGTGCAAAAGAAACAGAGTAGGTGAGCCAATAGTGAGTGAGAAGAACAAAAGACGGCTATAAAGTTATTCTTTAATTTTGCTATTTTTCCTTTTGGTTGCATTGGCTCTGCCTCGTTTGTTCTTGTCTCCATTTACCTTTGGTTGGTACCTCATGTATGTCCCAAGCCTGACATTACAAGCCGAAAAGTCCTACCTAATCCAGGAACGACTTAGAATAAGAATTGGAATGAATAAGAACTAGAAGAATATGAGCTTGTTGTGCATCGTCCTTTGAAGGATTTCATTTCGTTAATTACTTAACATTCCTTAGTTTCTATGAAAAGCGGCACGAATAAAACACACATACACCCCCCATTGGCATGTAATGTTTATTTGTAAATGCGGTAACCTGAGTGTATCTTGTGCTCATTCTTTTGTTTTATCTTGATGGTTGAGTAGTTAATGTTCTACTAAAGTGGCGTCGTTGTAGTCTTATCTTCCCTTTATTTAGTTTTATCTTGTTTTGTTTTGGTATCACTGCTATTGTATCTTTGGTCTTCCTATGTATTTAATTACTTAAGGGACTCTCATTTTCTGTGAACTTTCTATCAGAACAAAAATCTTCAACACCTTTCATTTTATTCGTTTAGTTTTGTTTCTTGAGGGAAAACAACGGATAATTGTGGGAGTATTTGATAGTGGTCATTTTGTCTATTATTTTATATGTTAATTTCATCATTTTTTGATGATTTTAAGGTATAAAGTATACATTTAAGTCCAATATCTCCCATTCTTATCTTAGGTGCTTGCCGAAGGAAGTTACAATGAAGAGAGGACGAAAACGGCTAAAAACAGAGAAAAACGACAGAAAATGATGCCAAACAGTGACCACAAAGAGGACTTACCGGTAGAGGTAGGCCAACCCACCACTGACGGCAGGTGCATTGGCAACAAATGAGAAAAAAATTGAATCCTACCAACAATAGTAGGCTCCCCCTATGACGATGGTAGGGTAAAGGCAAAAATAGGAGAAGGAAGACAGAGACCTATCCGCAACGGTAGGGCCCAACCTACCGTTGACAGTGGGGCCTAACCTACCGTCGATGGTAGGTCCCGATTTCAGCAGTTTTTAAGCCAATATTAGGACAAATTGAGGAGGGGATTTTTCATATTCATTATTCTTGTTTTTAGACTTCCGCCATTATGGCTTACAGGGGCAAATCGGAGCGATCTTATGTAACAAATTTCCCCCAATTCTCACCTCATTTAGTTAGGAATTAGATTAGAGAAGTAGAATTAAAGGTTTTCAAGAAGATTCAAGGATCGAAGAAGCGAATTCGGGTATCGATTGGACAACTCGAGAGACGAGCTCAGGTGCGCTTCGGGATCTCAATTCGGCCTTCAAAATCATTCCTAAGCTTTTCTTTTTCCTTTTTCTTATATATTTTAATAATTTAATTTTAGTTTAACATTATGAATAGTGAGTAGCTTTATTGTTTGGATTAAGGGTTGAACCCTAATTTTGGTTTCTATGAAATTGATTTGATTTTTCTGAAATTGGATATTGTGGATGATTGAATTGTTCTTCAATCGGTATTTCCCTGCAATTTCAGTATCGCGAACTTAGATTAATCGCAAGGGTATTTGGAATTGAAAAATGAAGAACACCCTAGGGCAATCAATTTAGGGATTAATTGGGGCTAGAGATAGAATGATACACTTTTAGGTTCGTTTATCACCTGCGTTTATAAAATTCATAACTTGTTAGGGAGTGAAGAGATTCTCGTCTAAGAATTCGTGAATAGCTCTCACCTAGAGATAGGGATTGCCCGATTGAGAGTGTGATGACCCAATTCGTTAATATAACATAGATTTCTATTAAAATCAATCAATTGAAGTAGAGATAAGATTAGGGAGATTCTGAGATCCATACTTCTTGCTTTATAGATTTCTTTTGATAATTATTCATTTGTGTTTTATTATATCTTTTGTAAGCATCTCTTCTATTAATAATCTTTCCAACGATAACTTTTAAACTAAATATTGGAATAACGGTAGAGGAGTTGAACCTTGCCGTTCCTTGAGAGATTCAACACTCAGGTTGAACTCACCTCTGTAACATTAGGTCCATTTGCCTTGCATTGTAGTGATTAGGAACCCCCATTTTACATTTCAAAAACATCATAATAAAATTAGTTAAGTCATTCATTCATTCATTTATATAAATGTTATATGCATCTCCTTCGTGATTCTAAGCACTACCAACTGACAATCCTCTAGCACCAGTAGGAAAAGCTGCAAGTGAAATATTTTGCCCATTTTCTGCATCATTTGGATGCAAAGAAAGAGAAATATAAATACCTTCATCAGATGGTATTTAATTTATCACTATTAAAGCAAGAAATAAGTCATTATAGGGAAGCAAAGGAGATAAAACTTTAAACAATAATAATTATACTCTAAATATGTCATCCCCGAATTTATACTCTAAAATCTAAATATAAATGTAGCTATTATACTGCCTTCAGTTTGAAAATAAACATCATGAAATGAATTGAAAAACATGGAGTTAGCAGAGCATATTTGATTTCTTGATAAAAAATCTTAAATTTGATGAATTATATTAGACCTAGACCATATATGAGAATATATACTGATACATAAAAAAATGTACAGTGAAGACAAAAAGTAAATTAAACCTTCTAATACTTTAGTTTTCAAATAAACAATCTGTATGATAATATATGCCAATATTCTGAAATGGATTATATAAACAAGAAAACCATGCTTCTTTAATTCAACTTTCTCATCCTCGCTTAAAACTTCCAACCCCATGTATGAAAACCTAAAAAAGCAACAAAGAAGCAAATGGAGATGGGACAAACGTCAAGAGCTTAAACTTAAGCATGGAGTATCCTGAGAGATAAAATAGATACTAGTTCTCGATCACAAAAAAAGAGCAAGTTCTAACCTGTATAGTTACAATAGTAACAATGTCAAGAAGAGTATTTGTAAGCTATAACTATTTTACTGCAATCTAATGCCTCTTTAATCAATATGTATAGAACTCTTTGGCGAAAACGAGAAAGGAGAGGAATATGTTACCTTTAACACTCACAGATAGCTATATTAGATATCAAGAAGAGTATTTGTAACGATGTCAATATTAGTTGAAATAGTAACAATGTCAAGAACAGTATTTGTAAGGTATAAGTATTTTTCTGCAATCTGATGCCTTTTTAATCAATATATATAGAACTCTTTGGCAAAAACGAGAAAGTAGAGGAATAGGTTACCTTTAACACTCACAGATAGCTATATTAGATTAAAAAAATATATATGAACTGACACTCAAATTGCAGAAGAATAATAAGAAATCCAAGAAAAAATACTATATATGTTTGTCTAGTTTGAAAAGCATTTAACTTCTTTTGTTTAACAAAACATTAGAAGTTCCAATATTCAACAATCTGACAACTACGAAAAACAAACTTTTGTATATTAGCAAAGGAAATTATTCGTATAAGAAGATGGGAAATATGACATAATTTTAAACCAAGAGAGCATTCCAACTTTTCAGTTGACTAGCACAAGAATACATACTTTAATAAAAAGTATAATTTTCAGAGAATAAAAAATGTGTTAATTTAATTACTTTATTTGATATTATTAATTAATCAAATTTACCACAACTTTTTTACATATGTACATCCAAAATAAATTTCAATCATATATATATATATATGTATCTATATATATTATAAAAATATATGTATTTTTTGGAAATCATATCTACTGTATCTTCACTTTGATTTAAAATCAATTATAAGATTTTATTTTAAAATAAACACAAGTTTGAGTTTTTCTTTAACTCAATAAGTAATTGCACTCAAACAACAGAAAAGTTACACTAATGGGCAAGAGACATGACCCTCACTAACCAATGGTAACATAAAATAAACCCAAGTCTAATAACTTTATTAACTTGGTATAGTAAAATAAACAAATACATTCTTACTCTTCCTTCAATGTATCCCAGCCATCTCTCAACATCATCCGCAAGTGTAACTCAAAACCAACTCGATCAGCTCCATTCATAAGCAGCAATCCCCTAGAGCCTGGGGAATCAATTTTCCCGAAAAATGCCTAAAATAGATATGAAGAATTCAGGAAGGGCCCAGATCTAATTCAGGTAAAAGATCTTCTCGTGAGAGAAAAGATAAACTTCGATCTAAGAAGATCGAAGGAGAACCATACTCATAGGAAGTATATCTAACCAAAATACTCCAAAGAGGAGTTAAAATGATTTGTGGACAAAAGGAAACTTGGGATAACAAAGAAACATCTTAAAGAGAAGATCTTCGACAAAGATTGAAACTTCGATGAAAATCGAAGCTTCATTTTGGCTAGCGAAGATGAAGATCAGAGGGAAAGAGATCCTCTGGTACGAGTTGGGTTTCGCAGAGAGAGAGAGAGAGAGAGAGAGAGAGAGAGAGAGAGAGAGTCCGGTTTAGTTATTGTTCTTATAGAGTAACTTATGTATTAAGTACAATGGTCTTTATACATGATTGTATTAATAGAAAACTCCGATAAAGATACAACTTGGATGATGTGATACAAAAGATATAACAGTTATATCTAACAGTCTATTTTTCATATCAATTGTTGAAGTCCAATAATTTTAATTTAATACCACCTTAGAGAAGAAATAGAGATGTCAGTTATCAGGTCCGAATTATAAATTTTATGGACGAAAATGTGTTGATGTGATTAAAAATATAAAATAGTTATGTCAAACGATTTATTTTATATCAACGGTTGAAAGTTTAATAGAGATGTAAGTCTTCAACTCCAAATTTATAAGCATTTTAGAGAAAATAGTTTCAACTATTTATAGACGTAGGTTATAGATTCTAATTGGTCTTTACGATTTAATGATGGAAATTACTTCTATCACTAATCTAATGTTATAATCATATATAGATCACGATACGTTGGTCTCAATTGTGGTGCTATATATATAGAGTCACTATTTGGAGATCATACATTCTCTAATTTTGGAGAATGAGGTAATGTTCAATCATATTCTTAATTGGTCTATGAATCAAGAGCACAATATTCATCTCTATTTGAACTTCCACTATTAACGATTCGTCTCCATGCCGTCGTTAGTGCTCTTGTCTAAATTAGGGGCAAGTGTGCAAGACTTTTTAAATTGAGGGAATGGATATATCTATATGAATGAAATAGAAAAGAATGAAAACAATATTTCTTTTTAAATAATCATAAATTTCTTATATATTTATTATAAAATCAACATAAAATTACATTGAAAAATTATAAAAATAAAATAAATAAATAAATAAATTTCCTTGAAATTTAGTGGGGGTTCAAACTGCAGCTAAATAAATCCGTCGCAAATTAAAGCATTTAGTACCAATTTAGAAAACCGCCACAAATAAACTGCATTGATTATTTAGGGACGGTTCAAAACCCACTTCAAATTAAAGCAATTAGTAGGGGTTTAGAATAGTACCAAAAAAACTGCCGCCAATTCCACTATTGTTTGGTAGTGCACCTTTCTCTCTCTAATTCTTAGACTTGAATCTTCCATGCATTCATGCACATTCATGGTAATATCACTACCCCACTTACCGCATAGCGGTCTCAGTCAGCCACTCTTCGCACGACAGAGCATACAAAACCCACTATATCCGTGGCTCCCGAGACAGCTCCTCCAGCTTGGAAGTTGCCTGCCGGTGATACTTTTTGGTTATTACAGTTGCATGTAGATTAGTAAGTTCACTTAACATATATGTATATATATAAATATATACATATTATATTCTAATATAAATACTAACATCATCTTTGTGTAATAGACTACATCCGTCTTTGAGAGCTACCACCCATATCTCAGTTCTCCTCTAGGTGCAGTTCACGGGGCTTACCACACTTAAACTGAGGTGCCGGATGTTCACGACATGCAGTGGGGAGAGTTTTAGGTAAATGAATCAAATATTGTAGTTTTGTTACTTGTTTTTAACTTTTTTACATGTCTATATAAACTTATGAAATTTAACGTCAAATTCTATAATAATTTATTGAATTTTCATAAAAAATAAGTATGAGACTCGGTTTACCCATTGCTAGGATAAGGCAGGCATGGGAGTCCAACGTGAGCAACCGATTGAAGGATATGTTAGGCGATGCTCGGACAAAGAATAAGAGGCCCATGTGGGTTCATGAGAAATTATGCGCAGATAAGTAGAAGTACTAGGATAGCCCTGAGTATAAAGCCCAGTCTAAAAGTAATAAGAGGAACAGGACTCAGGAACGGGGGGCTGGAGCGTCAAAAAGTGCACGGGTGGCTCCATCTCCTTTACTGAGACAATCACAAACAGGGTAAGAAATTTATTTGATATTAGTCCATTCTATCAATTAAATATAACGAATTGGAATGTTAACTGTATTGTTGTTTTTCCGCAAGATAATTTATCAGAGAAGTTCTCCAAGAGTATGTACTTAGAGGAGCTCCACAAGCATCAGAATGGGCAGTAAGCAGATTTTATCTCGGCATATTTTTGGGTATGTTTTGTGTTGATTATAACTTTAAAGTTTATACATTGCTTTATAACTTACTATTATCTAACTAATATTTTATATTTTGTAGGAGAAATTTCACGAGGTGAACAGGAAGGTCGAGAAGGAAGTTGCGACGACGGGCACTACTATAGCCAATGATCTCCAGCTAATGGCTACAGCCGTTTATATGAAGTCACGGCCGTTTATATGAAGCTAGTTCGAAGGCAACTCATTTTAGATTTGAGAGCTATTGAGCTACAGCAGATTAACGCCATGATGATTGGATGTCGAGCAAAGAATGATAAGGAGGGCGAAAGCTGTTGTTTTTAGCGTCTCCACTGCATTCGATGAGCACATGAAGCGGCTTGCTGAGCACAACCACTTGACGTACACCTCAATTCCACCAATGATGTACCTCGTCTAAGTTGCTATAGATGTCGTTCCATCAACATCTTCATCGACTGCAGAAATAGTGGGGACCACCGAAGTGCCAGTTCCTTCTTTCTCTACTCCCCCACCCTTTATTTATGCCGCTGGGACTAGCCTTGTTATCCCCGAACCCACTTATGATGTCCCTATCCTCTAATTATAATGTTAGGCGTCCAAGCATTTTGATACTTTTGTATTTTATGTTTATTTGATGTTTTTATGTATGAATTTCAATTTATGAATGTTTTAGGATGTTTTATGAGTTTCATGTTTTATGTATAAACTTCTGTTTATGAATATATATTGATGCTGTTGAGTTTCTTGCATTTCAGGGAGTTTTAGATTCGTTTTATAAATTATACGTATATAAAAACTTACCAATGGAATACTGACGGCTCGACTGTAGGCAATATTTTTTATTATTTTTTTCTGGACAATCTACCGATGAGGGTCATCAGTAAGAGCCGTCAGTAACAAACACTGATGGGAGCTAAACTGTGTCGAAAAGATCGTCCGTACTTGTTACTAACAACAACCGAGTATTGGTTAGAGAGAAACAACGGGTCAAAAAATATTTGTTGGAAAAACTGTCAGAAATAATTGTTACCGTTGAACAACCATCGGTAAGTTTTGTTACCAACAAAAAAATGTCAATCGTTGATCTCCCCTTGGTAACATGTTTGTAGTGACGGAATGTCGACAGTTGCTACCGTCGGTATGCGGGCATTTTGTTGTAGTGAAATATGATCTAAACTAAACTTTGTCATAGAGAAGATCCTATCTACCGTCTGTTGAAAATAAACTAGAAGAAGAGGGAACTCTATTATCACCAAAAGAATAACATTTGATCAACGTAATATCTTCCTTTTTCTTCTTGATTAATTAATTTTTGCTTTCTTTGTGCTCCAACTTGTTATGATTAGTGGATGATCAATATAGTTGATTTTGTTATCTTAGATGAATTGTTTTTAGAATTTATTCAGATGAATAGGAAGATTGTTTGTCGATTTTCTTCACCATTGATGACAATGAGAAAGTTGAATCTGTGAAGATGATCATTCCATAGATGTTTAATTTCTATACATCGTATTTCTTGTATTTTGATCTTTAAAAGGAGTTATTTTATGACTATTTTCAATCTTATAAATGAATATATACACTTCAATACAATATTTCTTGTTTCTTTGGAGCTCTAATGTGTGTTAGGGTATGAAAAATGCATTTTATGCAAGAAGGATATTTAGGTCATATTATATATAATTTCATCGCATTATGATATAAATAATAATTTTTCCGAACAAAGAAAATGAATCCTCATTATGTTCTACTCTTCCTTCCAAACACTTGAATGGAAAGAGGATTTCGTGTAATGCCCCACTCAATAGGCATCTCGGGCGACCTCGAGAGGGCGTTTGTCATGAACATAGAAGTCGGTGTCTAACGTAGTAAAATCTAAGAATTTATGGTATGCCTTTTTAACAATTTAAACTACTTCATAGTCTCACATAGGGTTAAAGTGGTGTTTTCTTTGTATGAAAGGACTTTATTTATTATTATTATTATTTTATTTTTATTAGATTATTATGGTTTAAAAAAAATAACTGCCACTTGTCTAGAGGAATGTGCCACTTGGCACTTTGCATGGCCCTTAAAGGGCGGTATATATGTGTAATAAACAAGAGAATGGATGATGCAGTTTTTTTTTTTCTTTCTTTCTTCTCCACCTCTCCTCTCAACTTCCATCAGGTGAGATTTCCTTTTCTTTTTTTTTCTTTCTTTCTTTTCCTGGTTTTTCCCTTCTACCGTTTTATGTTTTTTTTCCCCTTTTGCTGCTTTGATCATTTTTGTCTTGCTCTCTCTCTTTTTCCTTTTTTTAGTCATTTTAATAATTGTGTAATTTTTGTATGGTGTAGTATTATGAAGGCTTTAATATTTACTAGTTAGTATATATATATATATATATATCTCCTTATATATATGTCATTACAAGTTTTATTTTTTTAAGCTAGGAGTTAGAATTAACCTTTACTTATTTATTTGGGTTAGTTATGTTTTGATTTATTTTTCTCCTCTTTGATGATGGGTTGTAGAATTTGATTTTAGAGTCATGAGATGAGGTATTTAGGATATAATTTTGTTAAAGTTTAGTTGATTTTTGTTTTGGATTCTCTTATTTAATTTTATATAAATTTATTTATTTAATTTCCTTGGTATGAATTTCTTATCTAAAGTGATTTTAGTATACCTAATTTTTGGTAAATGATTTTAGTGTATTTCTTATATATATATATATATATATATTTAGTATACATAGATTTTTATATCTTCATATATATATATATTTAGTATATATATATTTACATGTATAGTTTTAATATATATTTTTAGTATATATATTTTTACATGTATATTTTTAGTATACATATTTACAGGTATATATTTCAATTGCTTATATATATATCTTTTAGTATGTATAGTGATTTTATAAATAATTTTAGTATTATAAAGTCTCATGTATATATATATATATATATATTTTAGTATATAACTTTGTATATATTTTTACACACAACTTTTGTAAATAATTTTAGTATTCATAATTGTATACGCATTTCTTGTATAAATTAATTTTGAAAATGATTTTAACATTTGTGGTTATATATATAATTCTAGTATACTTATTTTTGTAACTGATATTGGTATGAAAATGGTTTTTGTATACGGTGATAGCATATATATAATTTTAGTATCACTGGTGGGTTTGTGATATTTTTAATATAGATGAGTTAAGAAGTTTAGGCTCTTAGGATTAGTATATGTATAGAAATATCTCTGGTTCATAGGGAGATATGTTTCTTTTATTTGTTTTCAGTAGCAAATAGAAATATTGGGATTTATAACTAAGCGTTTTATTGGTATCCTACTTGTAGGATTAGAGCACCAGATCTGCATCCAAGTGAGTCCACAAACCCTATTTTCTAATATTATTTTGAAGTATTACGGGCCTTGTAAAATGTGTTTCCTAAATCAGTTACAAGTATTTACTACGTTCAGCATGACATAATTTAGCATGTGTTTTGGAGATGCTCTACAAAATGGGTTACATGTTTCTTAGAAAATGCATAGGAGTCGTGCTCCATATAGGTATGGCCTTTTCAAACGGTTTATAATGGCCGTGAAGCAGGATTTGGTTATACACAGGTTGTTCTAGTCTTGAAAAGCTACACTTTTATGACATGTATGAGTATAAATCTGGCATAATTGTGTGAAATTTGTATAAGCATGTGATGAACTGCCGGATGGGGATTTTTGCTGAAAATATTTATGACCTGATTCTCTCCTTACGGTCAGGCAAGTGGCCTTTCTGTTTGTAAACACATATGAAAACCTCATTTTGACTTGAGTTACAATTCTGGTTATAGTTTTGTGTTCGGAAACGTCAAAGGATTTCACTGTACGTGGCTAGTTTCCCGTATGAGGGCCTCTTCTGATGGCATGGATGTTTCAGACTCGGAAGAGTGGATCCATTTGAAGAGCGGCGTAGACCGCGGAGGGAGTGGCCCAATCGGTTTACGTGGACACCACATCATGCTCTGCGATGGGACGGCCGACTTGCGGAGAGCCAGGAGGGGCTTGAAACTAAGGTTGGTCCAAGGGCAGACTTGGTAGGTGCCCCAGGAATCTGTAGCCTGTTTTGACCAGTGATATGGGAGTGTGGTTGTTTGGTAATTTAGCGCTCGAATGTTTTTTTGCTGGTTTTGATACGAGATGCCGGAACTTGGTTCTGATGACCTTGTTTTGGGATATGGACTTTGTCCGTGGAGCCTGACTATGGCATTGCATGTTTCTTTGAATTTCGGTGTAGAGGCTATGCTGATGTGTCCCGATTCGCTCAGACTTCGCAGCTGCACTCGAAACCCTTATGTAGGTTCAAGCATCAATATTGTTAAAATAGTAAAAAAAGATGTTTCCGCATGACCTTGGAAGAACTATTTTCATGAAACCGCATCATCATTGTTTCAAAGAAATTACTAAGGCGCACACACACACGTGGACTCACTGAGCGTTCGCGCTCACGTTTTTTTTCCATATCATGTTTTCTTCTCAAATTAACTCAGGACAGACAGAGGCACGATAAGCCGCTGAAGTTTTGAGCTTGGAGTTTTGGATCCTTTTTCCCTGGAAGGATATGTACTTATGTTTTGTTTTTCTTAGACTTGAGTCGGTTGTAAAGTTCTTCTTTTTATTTTGTCATAAGGTTTCAATGATGTAAGATACTTTTAGTTTTGAACTAAAGTGATTTCATGAAGTTTTTCTTAAACCTTGTGTTTGAGCGCACTAGTAGTATCTAGTTTACCGAACTTTTCTGCTGCGTACTTTGTGTATATACCTATAAGTGTTTTTCTAAGATTGTGTTTTTATTTTGGGACTTATAGTTTATTGCTGAGAGGCACGCAAATACCCTACTCAGCCGCAGTCGACTTTGTGACAGGGTTGGGGGTATCAGAGGTGGTATCAAAGCCCTAGGATCGATTCGTGGATGGAGCCAGTAGATTCTAGACAAGTACTAGGGGCCACCTTCCCAGCTTTATTTTACTCGAAGACTTTTAGGTTTCCTTTTCTCTTTCATTTTGTTCATTGCGTTATTAATCTTGCGGGAAAAATGCTCCTTTGTATACAATGTTATATCTTTTGCCATAACCGCAATGAGAGGATATATAGATACATTAAGTTTTTGAATTGATGATAGTTCAGGTGAGAGTACTAAGATTATATGTGTCATCAAAAGAGGTTATTTTTTCTGAGATTTGTAGCTCGATTGAGGGATTTCGTGGGGCATAAGGTATTAGGGGAAAACTCTGATGACTTGCGGTGTATTAACTTCACAAAGAGTGAGTGTAAAATTCTTATTAGGTATCAGATGTAATTCGTATCGATTTTCGTCATCCCTATTTCTATGATACCAAAGAACTTCATGCTCTTTGTAAAGCCAACATTTTCATTGTTGTTGTCACAACAGAAAGTATAGTATCTAAGTTCTGTATTCGATATATAGTATCTAAGTATTACTCCACACTGCTGATCGGTGGATGTAAAGATGGAGGTAAGCCTATTAGGATGGAGCTAATGATATGTTTAGCTTGATAAGGAAAACAATAAGGGATGACGAGGGTAGATAAACTAGAAGCTAAGTTTCTTAGGATTTGAAATATTACTATATCTTGTGAGTGAGAGATCGGCAATCTAATATGAGAGTGGGAAAACCATTGGTACAATTGTTGAGATCTTTCTGTGTTTTTGCTATGAGTTCCATCCAGAGTACTTTTGATAAGCTCAGTGTTAGACCATAGTCTTTAGAAAGAAGATATATCTAAACTGGACTGGTGTACTTGCATTTTTCTAGGATTCGGGAGTTTACACTCTACATATGTGTTAGGTATAAATCTAGTTTTGTGAGTGTGATTCTTTAGTGGCTGTATATAATCTGGGAGAGCCTAAGATTGTGTTGATCACAAATTATGTGAGGTATGGTACATCAATGTCTTATTTTGTATGTATGCTCTATCCTGAGCACCAAAAAACTATTTTTATTAGTATAGAGGATGTTCCACTATTTATTTAATGTACAGTTCTAGTGTGCGGTGTTTTGTATGTAAGTTTTAACCTATAAGATAATGTTTAGGTATTTAACATTGAGCAGACGCTTTTGGATAGGACGGTAGAGGTGCAAGGGGATAGTAATTGTTTCAGTCATTTGAGGGATAGGGTGTGATAGTAAGAATGGATTGGTTGACTAGACATCAGAATATACGTCTTGTGGGTGGAATTTAGTTAATCAGTCAATGTTTCTAATCTTTAGAGCTTCTAATCTTTAGAGAATCACTTGAGTAATATTAGAAACTCACGATAAAAGACTACTAAGGATATCTAACGCACTCGTATAACTAGTCTAACGAGAAGTTGAAGTTGTAACTTGCATCAGCGATAAGTGACTTATTAGATATCTTTAAAAGAAACTGATGACCTCACCTCCGAAAGGGGAAGTTGAGCCTAGGGTAGAATAAAAAATAGAGGATAAGCCGATGTTTCGAGCCACGTATTGGATGGAACACCGAAGTAGAAGGAGTTAAAGGTACGATTAAAATCTTTTCTCAACAAGCAAGTGCACTCATTGATCCTGGAGCTACACATTCTTTTGTGAGATTTCATTTTATAAAGCACATTCCTATCCCCTCTGTTGATAACCATTATCAGTTAATAGTTAGCATTACTATGAGCGTGAGTAAGATAATTGAGGTAAAGTACCCAAATTATGACATCTGTGTCGAGAGTATGATTTTATCCGGTGATTTAATTGCCTTACCTTTTGAGGGTTATGATGTGATACCTGGGATGGACTGGTTGTCTAGGCATTACGCACAAGTAGTTGGTCGACGGAAGTTGGTTAAGTTTAACTGACCAGGTATGCCAATCTTGGTATTTTAAGGGAAGCAGACGAAATGAGAGAATCCCTTTTTGTCAGGTATGAAAGCTAGAAAGTTGCTATGGGAAGGATGTCAAGGGTACCTAGCATATCTACTGAACAAGCCTAAAGAAGAGGTAAAACTAGAAGCAGTACCCGTAGTGAGGGAGTTTGGAGATGTCTTTCCTAAGGAGTTAACGACGCTACCCCAGATCGAGAAGTGGAGTTCAGCATAACATTGGTACCTGATGCTAAACCAATATCTCGAACTCCATATCGGATGGCATAGGAGGAGTTGAAAGAGTTGAAAATGCAACTACAGAACTGTTGCAGCAAGGATACATCCGTCCAAGTACATCTCCTTGGGGTTCGCCAATTTTGTACGTAAAGAAGAAGGATGGAACCCTCAGAATGTGTATAGACTACAGAGGATTGAATAGTGTGACAGTCAAGAACAAATACCCACTACCCTTCATTGATGAGTTATTTGACCAACTCCAAGGAGCGGGATGCTTTTCCAAATTAGACATGAGACAAGGGTATTATCAAGTTAGGATAGGGGAAAAGGATATTCTGATGACAGCTTTCAACACACGATAGGGACATTATGAGTTTGTTTTATGCCATTTGGATTGGCAAATACACCCACGATATTCATAGGATTGATGCATAGGATTTTCTGTCCTTACTTGGATGAGTTTGTGGTGATTTCCATTGATGATATTCTTATATATTAACCTAACCTCGAAGCACATGAACAATATCTTTGAAGAGTGTTGTAAACCCTATAGGAGCATAAGTTTTATATCAAGTTTAGAAAATGTAAGTTTTGAATGGCGACAGGTGACTTCCTTAGGGCATGTGATAACTCAGGAAGGAGTATCAGTAGAACCAATAAAGGTAGAGTAGTGACCAATTGGACGCAACCCAAAACACCAATAGAGGATCGCTAGGCCTTTAGCATAACTTACAAGGAAAGCCATCGAGATTATATGGGTGGAGAAGTGTGAGGGAAGTTTCCAGGAAGTAAAGCATTGACTAACTATGGCACAAGTTAGAGCGAATCTATGTAGACGAGATTGTCCGACTTCATGGGGTGCTTGTTGATATTGTATCCGATAGAGACCCAAGGTTTACCTTAAGGTTTTGGCCCAAGTCCCTGGCAGCTATGGGGACCAACCTAAGTTATAGTACCACAGCATACCCCTGAACCGATGGACAGTCCAAGGGAACAATTCAAACCCTAGAAGATATGTTAAGAGCTTGGGCCTTAGATTTTGGCAACAAGTGGGTGGACAATCTTGCTTGTGCTGAGTTTGCTCATAATAACCGCTACCACTCTTCGATAGGAATGACACCATTTGAAGCATTATATGGTAGGAATTGGAGAACACCCCTATATTGAGATGAGGTCGGAGTTCGATCTCATTGGAAACACAAGAACTTGATGCCAGAGTTGGAGGAAATGCATAAACAAGTTAGGATAATTCAAGATCGGCTTCGAGCAACCAAAAGTAGATAGAAGAGCTATGCCGATAATCGAAGAAGGGACCTGGGGTTTATTGTGGGAGGACGAGTTTTCTTAAAACTTATGCCACATCGCAGAAACCTTAGGTATCCAAGGGAAGGAAAGTTAGGCCCCCAATATGTCGGACCCGTTTGAAATTATTAACAGGGTTGGTAAAGTGGCATATCAGTTAGCCTTACCAAGTGAGCTGGTGGGTATACATGACGTGTTTCATGTATCACAATTAAAGTAATATCATTCTGCACCGGATCATGTTCTCAATAATGATCAATTGGAGTACGAGCCGATTTGTTATACAAAGAAAAACCAGTAGAGATTATAGAATGAGGCATAAAGGAGCCTGCCGATATCTATTAATATCTTTTTTTAGAATGTTGTTGTTCCAGAAAACAAGTTTCAGGGCACGGGACAATTACTCGCTTTGGAACTGCTCGCTCTGTTGCGAGCCAGGGTAGGAATCGAATCCGCAGACAGGTATGTGGGAGATAGATTCCAATGTGTAATGTAGTATGGAGGCATCATGGGATAGAGGAGGCAACCTGGGAGACTGAGGAATATCTGAGGAGGAACTATCCAGAACTTGTAGGTATATGATTACTCAATTTCGAGGAAGAAATTTTTCTTAGGAGGGAAGAATGTGACGCTCCACTCGATAGGCATCTCAGGCAACCTCGAGAAGGCGTTTGTCCTGAACATAGAAGTCGGGGTCTAACGTAGTAAAATCTAAGAATTTATGGTACGCTCTTTTTAACAATTTAAAATACTCCGTATTCTCACATAGGGTTAAATCGGTATTTTCTTTTTATGCAAGGACTTTATTTTATTATTATTATTTTATTTTTATTAGATTATTATGGTTTTAAAAAAAAAACAACTACCACTTGTCTAGAGGAGTGTGCCACTTGACACTTTGAATGGAGGATAATATATAGGTAATAAAGAAGAGAATGGCTGACGTAGTTTTTTTTTCTTTCTTCTCCACCTCTCCTCTCGATTTCTATCGGGTGAGGTTTCCTTTTCTTTTTTTATTTTTTTCTTTCTTTCTTTTCTCGATTTTTCCCTTCTGTCTTTTCTGTTATTTTTTCCCTTTATGCTGTTTTGATCATTTTTGTCTTGCTCTCTCTTTCTCTTTTTTTTAGTTATTTTAATAATTGTGCAATTTTAGTATGGTGCAGTATTATGAAGGATTTAATGTTTACTAGTTAGTATATATATATACCTACTTATATATATTTTGTTACAAGTTTTATTTTTCTAAGCTAGGAGTTAGAATTAACCTTTGCTTATTTACTTGGATTGGTTATATTTTGATTTATTTTTCTCCTCTGTGATGATGGGTTGTAGAGTTTGATTTTAGAGTCTTGAGATGAGGTATTTAGGTATAATTTTGTTAAAGTTTAGTTGATTTTTGTTTTGGATTTTCTTATTTAATTTTATATAAATTTATTTATTTAATTTCCTACGTATGATTTTCTTATCTAAAATGATTTTAGTATACCTAATTTTTGGTAAATTGTTTTAGTGTATTTCTTTTTATATATATATATTTTTAGTATACATAATTGTTAATATTTTCATATATATTTACATGTATAGCTTTAGTATATATATTTTTAGTATACATATTATTGCATGTATATTTTTAGTATACATATTTACAGGTATATATTTCAATTGATTATATATATGTATATATTTTACTATGTATAGGGATTTTATAAATAATTTTAGTATATAAAGTCTTGTATATATATATTTTAGTATATAACTTTGTATATATTTTTATATACATAACTTTTGTGAATAATTTTAGTATTCATAATTGTATACGTATTTTTGGTACAAATGATTTTAACATTTGTGGTTATATATATATAGTTCTAGTATAGTTCATTTTTGTAATTGATCTTGCTATGAAAATAGCTTTTGTATCTGGTGATGACATATATATAATTTTAGTATCACTGGTGAGTTTGTGATATTTTTAGTATACATGAGTTAAGAAGTTTAGGCTCTTAGGATTAGTATATGTATAGAAATATCTCTGGTTCATAGGAAGATATGTTTCTTTTATTTGTTTTCTGTAGCAAATAGAAATATTGGGATTTATAACTAAGTGTTTTATTGGTGTCTAGCTTGTAGCATTAGAGTACCACATCTGTATCCAGGTGAATTCACAAACCCTGTCTTCTAATATTATTTTCAAGTATTACGGGCCTTGTAAAATATATTTCCTAAATCTGTTACAAGTATTTACTACGTTCAGCATGACATAATTTAGCATGTTTTTGGAGATGCTCTCAACAATGGATTACCTGTTTCTTAGAAAATGCACAGGAGTCATGCTCCATATAGGTATGGCCTTTTCAAAACGGTTTATAATGGCCTTGAACCAGGATTTAGCTATACACAGGTTTTCTGGGGATTTTTTTTTAATACGTGGGAAAATGTTCTAGTCTTGAAATGCTACACTATTATTACATGTATGAGTATAAATCTGGCATAATTATGTGAAATTTGCATAAGCATGTGGTGAACTGGCAGATGGGGATTTTTGCTGAAAATATTTATGACCCGATTCTGTCCTTACGGTCGGGCAAGCGACCTTACTATTTGTAAACACATATGAAAACCCCATTCCGATCAGGGTTACAATTCTGGATATGATCTTGTGTTCGAAAGAGTATGAGGATTGTACTGTACGTGGCTAGTCCTTGTACGACGGTCTCTTTTGATGGCATGGACGTTTCAGACTCGGGAGGGTGGATCCACTTGAAGAGGGGCGTAGACCGCGGAGGGAGTGGCCCAATCGGTCTATGTGGACACCATCATTCTCTATGGTGGGACGGCCGCCTTATGGAGAGCCAAGAGGTGCTTGAAACTAAGGTTGGTCCAAGGGCAGACCTGCAGGTGCCCCAGGAATCTGTAGCTTATTTTGACTAGTGATATGAGAGTGCGATTATTTGGTAATCGAGTGCTTGTATGGTGTTTGGCTAGTTTTGACTATGAGATGCCAGAACTTGGTTCCGATGACCTCATTTTGGGATCGGGATTTTGTCCGTAGAGCCCGACTATGGCATTGCATGTTTCCTTGAATTCGGGTGCAAAGGCTACATTGATGTGCCTTGATTCGGTCAGAGTTCCCAGCTGCGCTCGAAGCCCTTATGTAGGTTCAAGCATCAATATTGTTAAAATAGTAAAAGAAGATGTTTTCGCATGACCTTGCAAGAACTATTTTCATGAAACCGCATCATCATTGTTTCAAAGAAATTACTAAGGCGTACACATACACGTGGACTCACTGAGCGTTCGCGCTCACGTTTTTTTTCCGTATCATGTTTTCTTCTCAAATTAACTCAGAACAGACAGAGGCACGATAAGCCGCTGAAGTTTTGGGCTTGGAGTTTTGGATCCATTTTTCCTAGAAGGATAGGTATTTATGTTCTGTTTTTTTTAGACTCGACTCGGTTGCAAAGTTCTATTTTGTCGTAAGGTTTCGATGATGTAAGATACTTTTAGTTTTGAATTAAAGTGATTTAATGAAATTTTTCTTAAACCTTGTGTTTGAGCGCACTAGCAGTATCCAGTTTACCAAACTTTTCCGCTGCGTACTTTGTTTACATACCAATGAGTATTTTTCTAGGATTGTGTTAGTATTTTGGGACTTCTAGTTTAGTACCGAGAGGTAAACAGATACCCTACTCAGCCGCAGTTGACCTAGTGGCAGGGTTGGGGTTATCACATTTCGTTCCATTCCGGATGAGAAAGGATTCCAGGTGGTAAAGTATTCTATCCCATATCATTCCAATTTGCAAACGTGCTGTTAGAGAAAAATGGTCATGTTGGAAAAAAATACCATAAAAAATAAACTAGGAAAAATAGATAATAATTTTAATTTTACAAAAAAATTATTTCTTGTTGAATGCACATAGATACTGCTAGTGAGATAAAAAGTGAGATACTCTCTCATGTCAAAAATACAAATCCTTTTAAGGTGTTTGAGCATGGTAGAAGTATAAGTCTGTTTGGACTTTTTAATGAGCATTTATTGCACCTTTTCCATCTTTAACCATGTTGTAATTCATTCATTTATTCCACACTTAGTGTTTATCTCTCTTGTTATTTATTAAGAGTATAAGGGAACTTTGATTCAAACTTGTATTATTTTTAAAACCATTAATTCTTGTGCACAGGACTGACCAAAAAAAAATCTTGTGCACAAGGCCAAAAGGAATTATATTTCTCACCGAGGTAGTAAAAGATACATCACACGTCACACATTTTATATACATGAATATTTTTCAAAAGTTCGATATATACATACGTGTGGCATAAAGTACATAGATATGATTCTTTATATTGTCCACAGTAACCAAGAGACTATTGTTGTTTGTATCCAGATGAAAACTATATATCCCATAGTTCATTAAAACAGCCTCTCTTAAAATGTTTATATGCAAATGCAACAATCACAAGTACATCACCCACATTAATCATTGTAAGTTAGTACCTAGGCAATTCGTACTGTGTGATTGATTTTGCTGTGTGAGGAGTGGTGTGATACACAGTGTGAAAAGCAATAAACAACACAAATACAGAAGATACAACACTTGGTAACATTGTTCGACCAAGCCTACGTCTGTGGGGTTACACCCAGAAAGCAATCCACTAATTACTATCAACAAAATACAAGAAAACATAGCTCTTTCACACATCTAATGTTTCCCTAGTAGAATCAGTACAAACTTCCTTTACACACTAAATAGTTGAATCTCTTCAACTCTTCAAGGCTCCCCCTTGGAATAAGCTGCTTGATCTTGAATCCTTCAAGTCTTAAATATTGTTGAACTGCAGCACAACTTATATCCATAGAAGCTATCGTCTTCAAAACAATAACTCCATTGAATTATGAAGAATGAATAATAAGCATCAATGAAGAATCCTAGTGTTTGAAGTTTGTGATTGCACAACTCAACCACCATGAACTGCCTTCTTCTCTCTTGCATAATGTCTTCAAAGAATTGTAGAATGGCTAGTCCCAACATTCAATTGTAGTCCTCCATTTATAGATGTTGAGGCTGATTGGTAGGTCTTGAATTTCCAATCCTTTTTCAATATAAATTTTGACCAAGGACTTTGTTTCCAAAAAAATTTCTAGTTTTAATTCCCTCAAAGTCCTTTTTACTTAGGATTTTGACCTTTCCTTGTTGTTGGAAATCTCTTAAATTGGACTTCAATATTACAGCTCACGATCATAGATTCTTCGAGATCTACCAAGTTTCCTAAAACAATGTCAATACATAGTGCAAATAGGGGTAGGGAAGAGAAATTTTATTGGCTTCTTTTGGTCTATCTGCCTGAGGATGTTTCTGAAGATAACAGGGCATATGTTGATCCTCTTCCTGGTGGCAAAGGCATAGAGCAGATAAGCCCTTTCCTTTAGAATAGCAATGACATTTGTAGTGGGCAGCCAGTTTCCACAACATACTCTAAACAAGGCTCTGTTTGCACTTTCATTAGGTTTGAATTGATCCTATTAGTTTATGGTTAGACAGCCCTTGTCTCTCCAGCTAGGACCTTTGTCATCTCATCAAAGTCAGCTTCCTCCTCCAGACTAGTTCTTTCAATGTCACTAAAATGTGGGCAGCTTAGGTAGTGTGCAATATTGGCAAGAAAGAAGTCAATAACATGCCATATCACATAGACTTTACCATAAGCTGGGTTCTCAGGGTTTCCAAATGTTTAGACAGGTTGGCATAGAACTCCTTGATTAAGTTCTCATTATATTGTTTAGCAAATAGAGCGAATTCAACATAGCCCATTCCAAGTAGCAAATCCATCACATTGTATTGCTCCAGAATCTCTTGACTAATCCTTTTCTCGGCCATAATTGGTTTTTCAATCAGTTCCACTATTCTCAATTTAGCAGTTTTTGTGTAAAAGTGTTTGTTGATTGTACTTTGGCTTTAATTGGAGCATGGGAGGAAGAGTGGAACCTCGTGCCTTTTTAGCCTTGGTTTTTGAAAATGAAGCTCCCTTTGGAGCTGCTCTAGTCCTTTTTCTCCCCTGACTTACTCCAATGCCAGAGGTCACACTACAACCTCTAGGTCTTACAGGTCTTACCTAGAGCTTCCTTTTCTTTCAGTATTATGCTCCCCCTAAGAGCATTCCTCAATTCCTTAATCAATATACTTCATAAATAAATTTATTGAACTCTCAAGAGGTAAAGGTGAAAGTATAATAATAGAAGACTGTTCATAAATAACACGGTGCAAAAAGGGTGTGCATTAGCAGACAAAACCTAAGTATCCAAATTTTCAACAACAGGCAGAGATAGTTTTTTCCAAAAAATATCAAGCACATGTGCATGGATCACCAAACGAAAATCGAAAACAGACAAAACGAGCAATAGTAAAGGATTTGGCATGAATGAGATTTGAGTGCTTGATAGTCTCGGCCTACACATGAGTTAAAATTCATCTAGAGAAACTAAATAATGTCCAAGAGACAGAGAGGTTATCGGCCTGATTACAGGAGTAGCTGGCTTATCAGACGATATAAATGTGCTTGATAACCCGAGAGAGGAGTATCTAGTCCTAGCCAAGGGAGAGAGAGTACGATCATCGTGTCTGAGAGCTAGAGACTTCTTGGGCTTAATCGGTTGTTCGCCTGCCATTATTGTTGTGGGAATATGCAGAGATGGTGAATATATCTCGAAGAAGAAAAACAACTTAGGAAGAAAAACCCTAAGGAATACAGAGAGAGAATCGCTGAGGATGGATGCAAAACAGGTCTTGTTTAAAAGACGTGTAATAAGTTGGTTTGGTGAAAGAGAAAATCCCACCTTTTTCATGTCAGACTTAATAATGGACTCTACTTCCAAGTTCTTTTACGTGTGAACGAAACTATGTGTTGCTAGCTGATGTAGGTGGTGTGACAAGGGGTATTCTGAGTGTGAGATGAGAATATTCATTTAGTTCTCACAATGCACATACTGGTCTAACATTTATGAGGATGTGAAATAGGAGCATTATTAGACAAGCATCTCATATACTAGTTGATCACACAGATCCCTAATACATGTCTGAGTTCTTCAAATCTCATGGCATTCAGGGACTTAGTAAAGATATCAGCAAATTGTTTCTGTATATTCACATACTCCAAGCTCACAATCTATTGTTCGACCAAATCTTGAATAAAGTGATGTCTTATGTCAATGTGCTTGGTCTTTCTATGTTGCACAGGATTTTTGGTGATGTTGATTTCACAAATATTGTCACAGTACTTGACCAGCTCCTTCTGTGTAATCCTATTGTCACTTAGCATCTAGTTTATCCAAATAAGTTGTGTAACAACTCCCAGTTGCAATGTACTCTGCTTCTGCAGTGCATAATGAAATACAATTCTATTTCTTTCTATACCAATAGACCAGATTGTTTTCAACATAGAAGCACCCTCCAGATGTACTTTTTCTATCATCACGGTTTCCAACCCAATCCCCATCACTATAGCCAATAAGATGAGTAGTGATACCCTTACTGTAGAATAGCCCATACTCAGTAGTGCTCACATATATCAGGATGCATTTTATTGCTTTTCTTATGTGACTTCCTTACGATCTACTTGATATCTTGTGCACACTCCAACAATATATGATATATAAGGTCTACTAGCTGTAAGTAGAGTAATCCACCAATCATGCTTCTGTACTCATGCAGATCTACACTGGTTCCCATCTCGTCCTTCTTGCGTGTAGTACTCATGGGTGTTCTTATTGTCTTTCCATTCCTAAACTAAACTTCTTCACTAAATTTTTTGCATATTTTGCTTGTGAGAGGAATATGCCTTCCTTCATCTGTCTGGCTTGCAATCTATAAAAGAATGTTAGTTCATCTACCATACACATCTCAAGCAACTCCTCAGTGAGCTCCTTTGATATGGACTCCTCAGTGAGTTCCTTTGATATGGATCTGAAGACTATGTCATCAACATATATTTGCACAATAAGCACATGTTTTGCACTTCTTTTGATGGACATAGTTTTATCCACACTCCCTCTAATGTATCCTTTATTGTGGAAATAATTTATGAGCCTTTCATAGCATTCTCTTGGAAACTGCTTTAATCCATAAAGAGCCTTTTTCAACTTGTAAACATGACATGGATACTTTGGCTTCACAAATCCTTTTAGTTGTTCAAGTGCTTATTCTTCTAATATTCCATTCAAGAAGGCACTTTTAATATCTATCTGCTGAAGTGTGAAGTTCTTGGCACACACAATGGAGACCAACAGTTTTACATATTCAAGTCGTGTGATTGGGTAAATGTTTCTTCATATTCCAGTCCCTCTACTTGAGTATACCCTTGTGCAACCAACCTTGTCTTATTGCGTCTAACGTTACCTTCCTCATCAGTTCTATATATGAATATCTACTCGGTACTGATTGCGTTTACACCTTCTGGTCTTGTGACAAGTTCCATACATTGTATCTCTCAAACTGTTGCAACTCTTCTTGTATTGCTTTAATCCAGTATTCATCAGTGAGAGCCTTCTTGACATTCTTGCATTCAAGTGTAGAGGTGTAGCATGTCATACTAATCATCACTGCCATTTGATTGTATTCTACACCTTTCTTGCTTCTAGTTCTCTATCTTCTGTGATGTCACCTATGATGGCATCTGTGGGGTGATTCCTCAAAAGTCTTATATCCTTTCTTCTTACTTTTTCATTATCTTGAGTGTGTGTCACAGTCCTACTAATGGTAGGTTTGAAGAACCTTCAATATTGCCTTGATCGTCTTAAGTCAATGTCACTTCAGTTGTGTTATTTTCATCGTCAATAGTTTAACCTTTGATACTTAGTTTCCTGATGCCAATATCCTTAACAGTAATATTTACTGATTCAATGATACTTCTGTGCGTTTGTTAGACACACTGTTACATGACTATTTGTGGAGTATCCCATGAATATTCCCTTATCACTCCTAGCATCGAACTTTCCTAAATGTTCTCGATCCTTCAGGATGTAGCATTTACTTCCAAAAACATACAGGTAACTTAACTTAGGTTTCTTGCCCTTCCAGATTTCATATAGTGTCTTGTTCATCAAAGGCCTTAGAAACAATTTGTTAATGATATGAACAACTGTGTTGGCTGTTTCTACCCACCAACTGTGTGATAGTCCCTTTGAATTCAACATCACACGAATCATATCTTGAATTGTTATATTCTTTCTCTCAACCACACCATTTTGTTGTGGTGTGCTAGGTGCTGCGAACTCATGTCTTATGCCATGTGACTCATAGAACTCTGAAAACTGGCTGTGTTATTAAAATCCTTGTCATGATCACTCTTTAGCCATTTCAGAGTTATGTTCTTCTCTGTCTGAGTACTTAAACATATCTTTCAGAATGCACGAAAGGAATCTTACTTGTTTCTGAGAAAGTCTATCCATATGTATCTTGAGAAGTCAACAACACACACCAAGACATACCTTTTTCCACCAGTACTTTCTACCTATGTGGGTCCAAACTGATCAATGTGCATTAGATCTAATATATGGTTGTGGTGATGTCTCTAACTTGAATGTGCTTAGCTCTAACTGGTTTACCGATCTAGCAATCTTCACACAGTAACTTATACTCCGTTTTAAATTGAGGAATTCCTCTGACAATTGTTTGCTTCAAAGTTTGTGTAAGTGCTTATAGTTCACATGTCCTAGTCGTTCATGCCATAGTTCAGCGTCACCAATTTTTCCAGTCAAACATAAATGTTCTTTCATAACATTCATCTTGTAGTAATTGTCAGCTATTCTTGATCCTATGATTATGCATTTGTCATTAGTTGTCATCACATAGCAATGTCTTTTGCCAAAATACACCAATAGATCATCATCATCACACAACTAATTTATACTTATCAGATCAGCTTTCATCCTTTTGATATACAACGCATTAGATAATTTTGGCATTCCCGCTACATTTAGTGTGCCCACACTGACTACTCTGTGTTCATCCCGATTTCATTCCATCTAGTCCTCCCACAAAGATTATTTAATCAAGTTTAGCCTTTCAAGTGTTCAATCTTACTATTTTACTTTAAGCCACGTTTACTCTCTCTGTTGCATCATTGACCTGAGCCATTAGCTCATAATTTCTTTCTTCAAGAGCACCTTTTCGGTCCTAGATCTTCTTTAAGCTGTCACTTAGATCTTGATGTAACTTCACAAGTCCAACCCACTTTGTATAGAGAAGGCTATACTTATCTTGTAGTTACTCAAAGGATACTTCTTCATCACTATAGACGGAATCATCATCACTATCATCTTTATGATCATTGTCTATAGATGTATCTTCCAAATCTATTATCACATTAAATGCCAGTGTCTCATTAGAATCAGTGTCCTCTTCATCATCTTCATCATCACTTTTCTTATCATCATCACTGAGAGTAGTATTCATGGATCTATTCCATTTCAATGTGTTAGCACATTCTGCCTGGATGTGACCATATCCCTCACATTCTCTGCACTGTATGCCTTTTCCTTTTCGACCAGTGTCAAACTTTCTTTTCATTGTGCTTCCTTCAGACTTAAACTTATTAGGGCCTTTCATATCCCTATTGTCAGTCTTGAACCTCCTTTGAGGTTTGTATGTTTTTCTAGTTTTACGAATAAACTTCCCAAAGTTTTGAGTGAGCATCATAACCTATCCTTCATAATAAGGTATAGTATTGGACGAGTTGTGTTCAGCTTTTAGTTTAATACCCTTACCTTTGGATTCAACATCAAGATTCATCTCATATATCCTCAAGGATCCTAAAAGATCATTAAAGGAAGTTTTGTCACTTCCTTTGCTTCTTCAATTGCTACAACCTTAGGACGAAATCGTGTAGGTAATGATCTTAGTGCCTTTCGTGCTAGTTTCTCTTTAGAGAATTCTTCTCTCAATTGATAAGCCTTATTTGTAATGTCTCTGAGTTTGCCACTGAATTGACCAATTATTTAATTCTTTTACATCCTTAATTATTCAAACTGGGTAGTCGACATCTATAATTTGAAATCCACACAGTATTTGTACCTTTATAAATGCTTTTCAAAATTTCCCAAGCCTTCTTTGCAGATGTGCAAGTTGAAATCAACCTGAACTATTCCTCATCCACACCGGCAAAGATGGTTTTTAATGCCTTAGCATTAACCTGAGCATTTTTTTCTTACCATCACCCATTCGAATTTGGACTTTATAGCTACCTTAGTCAATTTATCTGTGCCATCTTCCTCAGTCTTCGTAGGAGGTTTCCATTCAGTCACAACAACATCCCATACAGTTTCATCAAGGATTGAATGAAAATTCGTGTTTTCATCTTCCAGTAGGCATAATTTGTGCCTTCGAGCAGAGGAGGTCTTGTAACAGATCCATGTTCCTTGGTTGTCATGATGACCTAAGTACTAACTTTCCACGATCTTCACCTACTTGATAACTAGCACAAAAAACGGTGCCAAATCTCTGATACCAGTTGTAAATTAGTACTTAGGCGATTTGTGCAGTATAACTGATTTTGCTGTGTGAGAGGTAGTGTGATACACAGTGTGAAAAGTAATAAACAACACAAACACACAAGGCACAGCAGTTTGTAACGCTATTCGGCAAAACCTACGTCTACGGGGCCACGTCCAGAAATCAATCAACTAATAACTTTCAACATAGTACAAGAAAAAACACCTAGCTCTTTTACACATCTAGTGTTTCTCTAGTGGAATCAGTGCAAACTCCGTTTACACACTACACAATTGAATCCCTTCAACTCTTCAAGGCTCCCCCTTGGAATAAGCTGCTTGATCTTGAATCCCTTCAAGTCTTCAACATCGTTGAACAGCAGTACAACTTCTATCCCTAGAAGCTATAGTCTTCAAAGCAAGAACTCCGTTGACTTATGAAGGATGAACAATAAGCATCATAGTGTTTGAAGTTTGTGATCGCACAAACTCAACCACCATGAACCATCGTCTTCTCTCTTGTAGAATGTCTTAGAAGAATTATAGAACGACTAGCCCCAACCTTCAATTGTATTCCTCTATTTATAGATGTTGAGGTTGATTGGTAGGTCTTGAATTTTCAATCCTTTTTCAATATGAATTTTTTACTAAGGACTTTGTTTCCAAAAGAACTTCTAGTTTTAATCTCCTTAAAGTCCTTTTTTACTTAGGTTTTTTACCCTTCCTTTTTCTTCCAAATTTCCTAAACTGGACTTCAATATTACAGCTTAAGATCACGGATTCTTTGAGATCTATCACGTTTCCTAAAATAATGTCAATACGTAGTGCCACTAAAAACCTGAAGCTTTTTGCTATCTCATGACCAACTGTGGGGCCACACTAAAGCTGTGTGACAGGTTTCTACAATCATTATTGAGCATATCATACATCTCATATCTTTGGAAGAATATCATGCAAGATATTTGCAAGATTTTTGCTTGGCATGAAAGGATTGTAGCATGCAAGAATTCATTGCATTAGCTATAGTTAGTTTCCTAGTTGTAGTTAGTTTCCTAATTTCATTCTAGCTTAGCCTTGTTGTTAGTATCATAATTGTATTAGGATTCCTTGTACACATGTAATTCTAATAACTAGCATTAGACAGGAATTATGTAATCATCAGTATATATTGTTGTTTGCATTGAGAAAGAAACTAGAAAAACATAGATTGTTTTCTCCACTGGAAACTTTCATAGTACCAGAGCCTTTGCCTTCCTCTCACAATGAGTAAAGACAGGGATGATAGCAGCAATTCTATTGGAAGAAGAAATTCCTGTCAAGAAAAAAAGCTGTTAAAAAGGATGCATACTATGTACCATCCTCAGATGGATCCGGGCAAATTATCACCTAGGTCTAGTTGAAAGAAGTTGTCTCAGAAAAATCACACAACTATATTAAATGGGCCAAAGATGTATGATTAGCCCTTCGATCAAAGAAAAAGTTAGGATTTATTGATGGATTAATCCCGAAGCCAGAAGATGATCTACACAAGGAAGAAGAATGGTTGGAAATTAACACCTTAGCTAATTCCTGGATCCTCAACCTGATTGAACCATCTCTACGTTCTTCTATCAACTACTCGTAACCTACAGATGAACTGTGGGCGGATCTCAAAGAAAGGTTTTTGGTAGGGAATTGACCAAGAAAATATGAATTGGAAGCGGCATTGGAAAACTTTAAGCAAGGAGAAGATTCTGTAAATGCTTACTACACCTGTTTGTCCAAAATATGGGATGAATTGAAAAACTATATGCAATTACTAGTGTCTGAAATTTCCTCTCTCATCCTCAAACAAAGAGAGGAAAAACAAGTCTATCAACTTTTTTATGGGGCTCAATGATTCTATTTCTGGTACGGGTTGATCGAGCATTATCCAAGAAGAACCTCTTCCCAAAATCAAAAAAGTTTTTGCAAGAATTTTCAATGAAGAAGAATACAAACATCTTTCTTAGATAGCAGCAACTGAAGACAGTACTGTCCACGGCATGGCCTTCACCGCCGTTACCAAATCCCCATCTAATTCAACTTCCCAGGGTTTGATGCGTGCTCATTGCTACAAACCTAGGGGATAAAATATCCAATTGTTATCAATTTGTGGGGTGTCCCGATTGGTGGGAGAAGAACAAAATTGGCATCAATAGCAGCGGCTGATCGCGGACATGGGAGGAACACACCAGGAAGAGAAAGAGGGGAGCTGGTAATGGGTTTGGTCAAGGAAACCAAGGTCGCAGTGCTAGATTGGCTAACGCAGCAATGGAGGTTGCCGATAATACCTTATCTTCTCTAATAGCAAACGACGGTGATGGTATATTTGGTATACCAGGATTATCATCCGAACAGTAGTCCACATTGTTAAATCTGCTAAATAATCAGACCAAAATTCTGACACATTCTCTGGTAAGATAACAAATTGTTGGATTTTAGATTTGGGATGTTCTCACCATATGACCGGTGAAAGAGAATTCCTTAAAAATGTGCAAACTACTTGTCCTTATAGAATTGGTCTTCCAAATGGCTTGGAGGGCAGTAGCTTTGGAATGAGGAAGTGCATGATTGGGTCTGAATTTTATAGTTAACAATGTTTTATTTATTCCAAAATTGAAGTGCAACTTCATTTCTCTGGGACAATTGATAGATGATGCTAATTGTTTTATCACATTATTTGATGATTTGTGTATGATATAGGACCGTACCTTGAGGATGGTAATTGGAGTGGAAAGTGAAAGAATGGGATTTTTCTTCATCATCCATTGGAATTATCATCGTTTGTTGGTTCAATACAAGTGTCTGGTTCAAGTAATTTGTGGAAAAATGTTTTGGTCACCCTTCAAACTTTGTACGAGGAAAGTTATTGGGACATTCTTCTTTAAAGCATGATTCAAATAATAAGTTATGTTATGTTTTTTTACGTGCTAAGAAGACTCGTGGTAGTTTTCCTTTAAGTAATAATAATGTTATTGAGATATGTGATCTAGTATACTTTGATTTGTGGGGTCCTTACAATACTCTGCCTCTACATGTTCTGCCTTTTATTTTCTTACCATCGTGGATGATTTTTCGAGATATGTATGGATTTATTTAATTCCTGAGAAAAAAGAAGCGTCAAATCTTTTGAAAATTTTTGTGAATATGATCCAAACACAGTTTCATAAAATCATTAAAAGTGTAAGGACTGATAACATAACTGGTTTATTTGTCTTAAGGAATAATTTGCTAAAAAAGGAATTTTACATCAAACTTTGGTTGCGAGGACCCCTCTACAAAATGGAAGAGTCAAATGAAAGCATCGTCACATCTTTAATGTGGCATGTGCCTTGTATTTTCAAGCTAATTTACCAAAAAGATTTTGTGGGCAATGTGTATTGACCACAGGATATTTGATAAATCGGACCTCTTTTTCACTTTTAAAAGGAAAATATCCCTTTGAGTTGCTCCACAGGCCCCACTCTCACATTAAGATTTTTGGTTGTCTAACTTTTGCTCATGATCATGATTTGCCCAAAGTTAAATTTCATGCTCGTAATTGTGCTTGTATTTATATGGGGTATCCATTTTGGGAAAAAGTGTGGTTTGCAGGATATTCGAAATAAGAAGTTTTTTGTTTCATGTGACGTCGTTTTTTATGAGACTCAATTTCCTTATGTTACTAAAAATTTTGTCCGGCACTGGATTACTTTCCCTTTGGAATCTATAGAAAAATGTGATGCTGGAGAGGCCTTAGTATGAAGTGGGTCACGTTTGAACAAAAAAAATCTGTGTAGGCGGTCTCCAAACCCGCGGCCGAAATTGATGGCCCAAAAGACATTTCACCATGGCCGCGCCCACAAGGGGAGGAGAACCATGCGAATGGGTTGCCAACATCCAGGGCTCAAAAAAATCTTCAAGTGGGCTAAAAAGTCTAGGGCCCAAGAGGAGCCTTCAAGTGCTCCATTGATAATTGGTATTCAAGCAATCAAATTGATGATTTTTCAAGTGATAATAGGTCTTCTAATGTGTCATCATCCCAACTTGAACAAAAAAAATCTGTGTAGGCGGTCTCCAAACCCGCGGCCGAAATTGATGGCCCAAAAGACATTTCACCATGGCCACGCCCACAAGGGGAGGAGAACCATGCGAATGGGTTGCCAACATCCAGGGCTCAAAAATATCTTCAAGTGGGCTAAAAAGTCTAGGGCCCAAGAGGAGCCTTCAAGTGCTCCATTGATAATTGGTATTCAAGCAATCAAATTGATGATTTTTCAAGTGATAATAGGTCTTCTAATGTGTCATCATCCCAACTTGTGGGTCAACCGATTGCACTTGAGAATTTGGGGGCCTATTTGGACAGCAATGACGTAGCAGAATTTTGGGGCCCACTTGAATAAATATGGCGGCTTACCCAGAAGTTCTCGGGAACAACAACTTCCCTCCAAATTAAAGGACTATGTATACAGTACTATTTGGCATTCACCTACAAAATGCCATTCTTCTTCTGCTCATCCAGCTTCAATGACAACTGAAGGTAAGTCTTTCTATCCTCTTAAAAATTATTTAGTATGTGATGAATTCTCTGATAAGAACAAGCATTTTAGCCTCTGTCAATACAGAATCTGAGCGCACTTGATATTCTGATGCTGTTTCTAGTCCCAAATACCGAGCTCATGAAGCAAGAAATTAGTGCTTTAGAAAAAAATGAAACTTTGGAGCTCACTCAGCTACCTGTTGGGAAACGAGCACTTCGCAACAAATGGGTCTACAAGATTAAGTACAAGGTCGATGGCTCTGTGGAAAGATACAAAGAATGCATTTCATCCTTGGGAATACACAAAACAATGTCAATTTCACTAAAACCTTTGCTCATGTTGCTAGGATGGTTACCGTCCAGACATTATTATCAGTTCCTTTGGCTCAGAATTGGCCCGTACATCAAATGGCATCCATAATGCTTTCCTCCAAGGATATTTTCAAGAAGTGTACATGCATCCACCCCCGGGGTTCCATTCCACTCATCACGACAAGTGTGACGATTGAAGAAATCTTTGTAAGATCTTCGACAGGCGGCCAACTGATGATTTTCTAAACTCACTGCAGCTCTCCATAAATTTGGGTTTATCCATAATCCTATGCCGATTATTCCTTGTTTACATACCATGTTGACGATATTTTTTGTGTGTTCTCATTTACGCTGATGATTTGTTGATTACTAGTAACTGTCTTGCGGCGGTGAACAAATTTAAACTCTCTTTGAGTTTCACTTTTTACATGAAGGATTTGGGTGTTTTAAAATATTTTCTAGCTATTAAGGTTGCCAGAAACACTACTAGAATATATTTGTATCAAAGCAAGTATGCTTTGGAAATTGTTTCTAAAGTTGGGTTAACTAGAGCCAAGCCTATGACTACACCAATAGAACTAATCACAAGTTGGCCAAGTCTACTAGCGATTTCTTCGCCATGCCCGATCAAAATCACCATTTGATTGGCAAGTTGATTTATCTCATTATTACACGTCCTGACCTTGCCTATGTCGTTCACATACTAGCACAGTTTATGCATTCTCCTAGGATTGATCATTAGGATACAACTCACGAGTTGTCTGATATCCCAAAGGCCATACAGGGCAGGGTATTCTGTTACTTAGTGATTCTCCACTTCTCTTGACAGCTTATTGTGATTCTGATTGGACCACTAGCCCAATCACTCGGTGCTCTGTAATTGGATACTTTGTTTCTTTGGAAGGATCTCAGGTTTCTTGGAAGGCAAAGAAACAGAACACTATTTCTCGTTCTTTTGCCAAAGCAAAGTATCGATCCGTGGCTCTTACGTTATGTGAAGTCAAATGGCTATGGCGTTTGCTTCGTGATCTTCATGTCTCGCTTGCTTGCTCGACTCGCCTTCACTGTGATAATCAAGCTACCATCTATATTGTAGCCAATTTGATTTTCCATGACAAACCAAGCATATTCATATTTACTGCCACATTGTCCGAGATACTTTCCAAGAAGGTTTTATTGCTTCTACCTATATTCGCGGTCATCTCCAACCTGCTGATATTCTAACTAAAGCTCTCCATCCTTCTACTTTACCCTCCTTGATTCACAAGCTAGGTATTTATGATGTTCTTGCTCCAAATTATACATATCATCTTTGGAGGATATCATGCAAGAAATTTAGCAAGATTTTCTCAGATCATACTTGGCATGTAAGGATTGTATCATGCAAGAATTCATTGTATTAGTTGTAGTTATTTTCCTAGCTGTAGTTAGTTTCCTAATTGTATTCTAGCTTAGCCCGTGTTAGTATTACAATTGCATTATGATTCCTTGTACACATGTAATTCTAATAGCTATCATTCAGTCATTATGCATTGCACCATTGCAAGGTGCTCATAGGAAAAAGCGGAAAATTATCCCAACTACAGCAAAAGTGAGTGACCCTCACACGCGAAAGATGTTCCATAAGCTCTACCTTAATGTTCCATTTGTGATGTGCTAATATTCCATAAGTTATATATAATCCATGCACTTTTCCTATTTTTTCTTTTTGGATTCCAATGTTTTTTATGAAACATGTATTATACTCCTATGGGAATATAATGTTTGACATGCAATGAGTATTGATCCAGTTTCAACAAAAAGCCAAAAAAAAAAGTGCTGATGTTAATATAATGCATATTCCAAGAGTGCAACTTCTGATTTGCGGCTAATATTAGGTAGGATATTAATGTAATCATAGTATATATTGTCATTTGCATAGAGAAAGAAACAAGAAAAACAATGATTATTTTCCCCACTGAAAACTTTCAAGCAGTCGTTGCCTCTCCTTTATATCCTTAGCCATCGTAGTTCTCTTTGTCTTGATGTCTGATTCCATACGTTTTTCGTTATCTTTTGTTAGCTTTCTTATGTCTTCTCTCATGCCCTTACAAGAAACAAATCACACTAAGGTGATCAGGGCCAGGGACTAACTTCGTTAATGGATATTCGATGTGTTGTTCATCTTTTTGTTTGTGGCTTTATTCCTTACCATGGTTCAAAGTCGCAGTCACGTTAGTGGTATTGGAGGCTACCGTTCCATATTGGTATCGACGTATCGGTCGCATATCCGATGATACATGATTTTCTCATTTTAAGTTATTCAAAAAATTATGAAAGAAATAGAAAAATAAAACAATATATTAGTATATGATGGCACTATTTTTAAAGTGAAATAACGACATTCAATATATTTACTACTATTTATTATTACAAAGCAGTACAATCAAAGCAAGACACATAAAACAACGTTATAAATTTTAACATAATAAAACCAAATATACCACTGTAATATGGCGTTTGAAGAATTTTGTTACAATTCCTTAAGATCAAACAACATATTATCTTCAATGTACCTATTACGCTGCTGCTAGTCATCTCTATGAAATTATAATCAAAAGTAAATATTATATAATTTATTTAAAGATAAATAAAAAATTAAGCTAATACATTATAATTAAATATATTACTATATACATTCCTGACCATCAATACCAAGAGGAGTGACGAGGAGGTTCGAAATCATCATCACCATTTGATCTCCTATAACTGAGATAAGGATGTGGATCCCAAGACGAGTGATGAGGAGGTTCAAAATCATCTTCACCATTTGCTATTTTATAATTGGAATAAGGATGTGAAGGTGGTAGATAATACATTGGCTCTAGTCCTTGCTAATAATATTCAAAACCTCCATAATGAATATTATCCCTGCTATTGTTTGATGAACTATATGTATTACTTGAAACCCAATAATCACCAATAGAAGAATAAATAGAAGATTGATAAGGTGCACGAGATGTGATACTATAAGGTGTATGTCCATCACCACAACTGTTAGAACCTTCATTTGAGCTGTAATTTGAAAACCTTCGTCCCAATTCTAAATTATGAAAGCCTTGTTCAATACTATTATACCTTTTTGTATAACCAAAGTATCGTGAATCCATTTCTTAGCTTGTTTGATCTTCATTTAAACTATTAAGAAACTCACGTTGAGCTTCTATTCCAGGACGATGGCCATGATCAGTATCCTGCATAGCATAATACTTTTTTCTGCCGCTAAATGCTTTTGTAACATTATTCTAACTTCATTTGGAACACTAGGACATGCTTCTACTTGACCAGGAACAGGAGCCAAATGTTGTTTCATTCTTGTTATTCCCCATGAGCTACTTTACCGCAATAATTGCATTTCACAACTTTTCTATCACCAGCAATAAGGATAGTATATTACAATCCAATATCTTTTCTTGAGATACTTAATCTTATACAAAAATATATACTCTACAAACATCTATTTTAAAAAAAAAAAAAAAAAAATCTAACAATCCTTAAAAAAAATAAAAATAAAATAAATCTTACATAAAATAACATAGTGATAGATATAGAAAGGAGAGACCATTTGGTATTTTATTAAAAAAAACATATCTTTCTTATGCTTCCACTTCTCGTCTTTCCTCGGTTTCTCCTCCACTTCTTCTCTCTTTCTCTCCTTTCTACGACCAGCAGCTATGGTTCTTTTTCTTCAATGGTTTTTTTTTTTTGAGTAAATTCTCCTCTTCAAGAAGACTCCTCATCTGAAGCATCAAGAAAAGCAGTAAGAAGACTCCTTTTTTCCCCAAATAACTTGAAGCAGTAACAAGAAGGCTTCTCAAATCCAACACTCCACTCAAATTCAAAAATTTCTTCAAGATTTCTACCCCTCGTTGAGTTTTTTAGAGACAATTTCAAGATTTGTGATAAATTATTGAAAATTTCAGGTTTGTATTAATTTATGTAGTGCATACCCGACAAGTTCAATGACTTTTCAGTGAAAGGATGGCAAATTCTTATTACAAATGGTAGGTTTTGTCTTTTACAACGATTTTTTTTTTTCTAATTTCAGAGAATATTGTTCAATTGGATTACTTTTAAAGATTCTATAGATTTTTTACTTTTAAAGATTCTACAGATTTTTTACTTTTAAAGATTAAACATTTGTCATTTTTGTCTTTGAATTGGTTTTTTCTGGGAAATTATTCCATAATTTGTTGTTGGATCGTGTTGTGTTGCCTGAGTCAAGCCGTTTTTTCGGTGAGTCACAGTGTATCGGCCGAGTTGCACTGATTCCCTCCGAGTTTTCACCGCTTTGGAATTTTTTTTAATATGATTGTCACGATGTGTCGTTATCGGAGCGGCCACCTTCGATCCGGAGTCAACTCGGACTTAGTTGAGACTTTGAACCATGGTTCCATTTGTTACCATCAACTAATCGCTCTCCTCTTACCCTCAAAATGTTCCTTTCTTCTTCAGTTGAAACATTCAAATGTTCCAATTGAAAACCTGAATTTTTTAACATTAATTTATCAATAGGATCACGAGTACGTCAAAATTAGAGAATCAAAGTCTAACCATATAATACTCTTTCTTTTACATACGGTCGTTAGTTTTAACTTGTCACAATATAAAATCAAGATAGTAATTATTTAGGGGTTATTCTACATTTTCAAAGTCTAGGGTTATTATCAATTATGTGTCATGTCCTTTAATTTGGAGAATTGGCTATCCAAGCCAAGTATTAGTCTAAATTGAGTTACTTGGTCTTATAAAATTAATGAGGTATTTTTAGAATTTTTTATATAACAAGTTAAATTACTTGTAGTTTTAAAAGTGTCATGTAGCATTGAAGAGTTTTCAACGTTATTTTAAAGATGAAAAATAGACATTAAAGGATAGGGTACCTATTGTCATTAGCCCTAAATTTCAAGAAGTTTTTTTAGAAAATAACCCATTAGTTTCCCATTTAAAACCTTTCTTTCTTAAAAATAAAGTTCTACCCCTTCTTTTAATTACTTTATATATATATATATATTGTGAATGGCAAAATTTTAGTTCATGTTATAAACACTAAATGAATTTGTATGTTTAAACAAATAAATTTGTGATATTTAAAACAGTAGAAGGGAATATACTTGAATTAGAGATGTCAATTTTAACCTAATGAAAAACACATCAAGAACCTGGAAGATGAATAAGTAGAGGACTATTTGGTTCTTCATCTTCTCTCCATTTCGCAATAGGACAAAAATCTTCATGTACCGATTGGTAGATATGGTCAATTACCGGCCGAGTATGACTTGCCAGTGTTCCCCTCCCTTGTGTCATTTACATCTCCCAAAGAAATTCCCTTAAAATGTCCCCTTATTTATTTAAATTGCACTATATTCTTTAATTTATATTTTATTATATTTTTAAATTAAAATTGTGTACTTTATGACTCTAAATCAGGATAGGCCACCTCCCAAATTTAATTTTCCCATCACATGTATTGCTGTGGAGAGGAAAATTGTACACTCAATATTTTCCCTCCACTTCAGCAGACCCAGACCTATGAAACCCAACCACATTCCTCTTCACCCTAATTACCCAATTTCACCCCAGTGTTCAATCACAACATCAATCGAACTCATTCCCCTCTTTTCTCAATCTCTCGACTCTCCCTCTCCCCCTCTCTTGGCAGCGACTCTCCCTCTCTTTCGTCCTTATTCTTTTGCAAATTTCCTCAAGAAACACTCACTTGCTCAGTCCCTTTTTGCCAAGCAAGAATTACAGATTTTTGGAGAAGATGTCTCATAGTAGTTCGGTGGGTGGTAGGTCCTCATTAAGTTAAGAAAATAGGATGAGAATGATATGCTATTGTGGGATTCCAGCACCGACCGAGACTTCTTGGACAAATAATAACCCTGGCAGGAGATTTTATGTCTGTGAAAATTTTTGGGTAAGAGACTGTCTATTTCTCTAGCATTTGAATTTTGAAATTGTTTGATTTCCTAACTGTAGTTTTTTCTAAAACAAGGTTGGTCGCGGTTGTAGGTTTTTCGAATGGTATGATCCTCCAATGCGTGGGAGAGCTATAGAGATCATACCTGGTTTGTTGAGGAAGAAAAATAAGTTGCAAGTGGAGAATTCAAGAATGGAAAGGAAGATGAAAATTTGCTAATTCTTGACTGGAATTTCATCGATTATTGTTATTGTGTGTTTGAGTTTTATGTAAAGAAGAAGTTGGGTATTAGTTTAGTGCTAAACTTCTATTAGTTTTAGTTCTAGAATTCTATTCTAGTTAGCTGAAATTATGAAGAATGAATGATATTGGTACTAGAATTCTATTCAAGTGTTAGTGTTAAGTTAGACTACTTTATTGACTAGTTAGGCTCGTTAGATTTGAATGTGTTAATCTTGAATTTGAATTAATGTTTATGGGATGAGTTAATCATTCCACGTATTTGTTCTAATACTAATTAAGTTGATCATTAATCATTCCAAGTATTTGTTAAAGTTGTTCTTGTGTTATGGGAACTCTGGTATTATTGGATGTTTGTCAATCAACTTTGAATATGTCGTTTTGAATAGCAGTAGTCATCTCTGCTCACTTTTAAGTAACAAATAAAATTTTCACTTTAAGCTTATTTGTTAGTCATATGCTTTTTTGTTCCTAAGCATTTGCAAATAGACATGCATTATTAGTCTATTGAACTTTGTCATACAAATTAATGTGTAGAGCAACCAAATATTAGTGTGACTGTGAAATTTTGCCTTAGCAGAGCCCTGTGAGAATTCCCAACATAACATTCTTTTGGACTGAGACAAAGCAACAACAAACTATTCTCTAGAAGTAGGAACAGTAAACCGTTTTCTGGAAGTAGTAACTGACTTTTTAAAGACTAGCACCATACACATTGAACAAATCCAGAAAAAAGGGGATTGATTATATGCAGCAAAACACAACAAATGCATTGAAAGTTCCCAAATGGAGTAAACTTCAGTTTCCCTGACTAACAATATTACTACAGGTTTCAATTAGCTGAATACACATATCAAAATACTTCACACACCAAGCTATTAACACTATGCAACAATACTAAACCAATCTATTAACACAATGCGACAATTCAAGCCAAAATAAAATCACCTGGTGTAATACTAACCAAATGCCACAAAACCTACAGTACTACTGTAATACTAAGCCAAATGCAACAAAACCAAAATCAAATCAATCAAAAATGAAAACACCTGCTGTAATACTAAACCAAATGCAACAAAACCAAAATCAAACCAACCATAGATTTAAAGCTAAACCAACTACTGAATATCCAAACTAACTAAATTAATACATTCTCAAAATGCATTATCCAAACTAACTAAAATGAATCCATAGGCTGAATAAAACAAAAACGGAACAAAATTTTGTACAATAATCCAGTGATAAAAAAAAATGTCTATTCAATATCAACACTAAACTGTCTAATCAACATCAAACACTAAGCATGTATCCAAGCTCTCTCCCTTAACCGTTTTGCTCTACTTGTGCTGTAAGTCTTCTTGTTGTGGCCTGCTTGTTTACAAACGGAATCAAATTTTAACTTCTTTGCAGCTGGTGTTTAAATTTGACTACTTGATGGAGGGGCAGGGGTATGACTTGGGATGTGCAAGAGACAGTGGAGTTGTTGCAAGGGCTGGTCACAAGGGCAATAGCTAGGAGGATGGAGGAAGAGCACAAAGGAAAGATAGCTTTATATGAGGAGATGTTCCAAGACTTGGCTAGGCATGTGGTAGAAGAACAAAGAGAAAGAAGACCTTAGAGGAGCCAAAACACTCCTATTGTCCAAGGCGCAAGTGGAGGAATCCATAAACAAGTTTAGAAGACTTTGAAGCTACAAAATCAAAGGGGGAAGAGATTTGAACCCTACCGTAGGCTGCAAGGTACACCCTACCATCCACGGTAGGGTTCGGCTCATGGAGGAGAAAATCAAACAAGACCTATCGCTGATAGTAAGTCCACCCTAGCGTCACCGGTAGGGTTCTGGACAAGAGGACTTGTTGGATGGCTGACCCATCATCGACGATAGGTCGCGGATGGTTGAGAGTTTCGGAGTTTTTAACTTCCTTGGCCCTTCATTTCTGTTGCTAAAATTCTGTTGACTTGTAATTGAGTGGCCTAAGTGCCCATCAACTCCTTTTAATCATGTAATGCACTATAAATACTTCTCTTGCAGCCATTTTGAAGGGGAGAATGAAAATTGATAAAAATTGAGAAAAGTACCTAGGGTCCTATGATTTCTACCACTTCCTTGTAAATTAGGGATTTTCCATTGTACAATTCTAGGCAAGGAATTCTTGAATCTTCCATTCAAGAGTTCTTCTTCCTTGAGGTGCTAACTCTCTATAGCTAGTGTTACTTCGAAACTATGTCTTCCTTGTGTGTGGTGAGTAGGCGAGATTTTTTTAAACCTTGTTGATTCTCCCTCAAAGATAAAAAGGTTTTATTTGTTTCTTTTATTAGTTTCATTTCCTGTAAATTGTTCTTGGGTATCATTTATCTCAACACAAAGCTTCAAAAGTGTCCTCTTGCAGAAGTTGAATCTCAGGGATGATTGAACTTCATTAAAGCTTGAGGAGATTCATACCATGTGGTATCAAAGCTAATCTCTCTATGAGGTTAAAATTTTTATGTGCTTTTATTGTTGAATTTCAGTTATACAAAAACCCATTGAAATAAATTGAACAAATGCATGAATCTAGAATATTCAAAAAATAAATTACATGCGAAAAGATTAAGATGAAAAGTGTATCAAATGAAAACTAAATTTTTTGAATGTGTCCAGTTTGAATCCTTGTTGAGTTGCGGTTCTTTGGAAACAAGTTCGGATCGATATGGAGTTGTTTTGAATGCGAATTTGTAAACTATTTAGAAATCGCGGCTGTTGAGAGCATGGAGATTAAACTGCCTATATGTTGTGCTGTACTCTCTCAAATTGATCAAAATTTGTGTTCAAATTCATCTTCTTCGAGTTTGCAACTTTCTACAATTGTTTGACTCGATTTGGAGCTATATTCATGGAGTTATTGTGATTTTACTGATAACATGTCATTGTGCTCTGTTTTCTAAAAATTTTGCTAATACTCTTAACTTCCTAATTGATGCTTGAAATGGTCCTTGCTTTGATTTGAAATGTTTTCTTTGATCAAATTTCGAAGTGTTTTTATCATCTATTTTGTGGGAATTGAACTTAGCTTCGACCCATAGCCTTCAATTTATCCTTGAACTCGTTCCACTCTAAGTGTTCGACAAAATTCCTCTTAGACTTCGTTTTCCTTATCTATTTGAGAATTTCTGCCTTGAATTACTTTTGGGAATTTTCTTATAACTTGGAAGTTCTAGAAATCACTAAGAAACTCTAGTAGGTAATGATTGAAAGAGGCAAGAAGGTGAGATCATTATCATAAAAGCCTTGAGAATTAGCGATACACGAGGGATGACTGTTATCATCTTGAGTGTAAACAATAAAGGAGTGGTGAGGTCCATGTTTCCTTTTACTTATTTCTTTGTTTTGTAGGTTTAAAATGTTATAATCAAGAGTGGTTGGAAGAGTAACCGTGGGGAATATGAAAGATACCATGAGGGCTATGGTTATGGTTGTCATAATTATAGAGGAAGGGCTTACAGTGGACACATCCATGGTGATGGCAATGTTTCTCCCAGAAGGCAAGATGGCATTGGTAACTTCTCTATTTATGCTAAATATCATGAACATCATTTTTATGATTCCTATGGTGACCCCTTTGGTAGATATGAAATAGAGAATGGTAAACATGATTGTTATAAGCATAGAAATTATGAATGCCATGAAAGTTACCATGATAGTCTTGGCGTTGTTGATTGGAGTTATGATAAGAAAGCTTACGGTGAGAGTTTGTACGATAAAAATTTCTACGGGAAGGGGTATCAAAGTGAGCTAGATATGCACGATATGAAAAAACGTAAAGCTCAGGTTCAAAACCAATTCAAAATATGTTTGGCCCCTTTCTTTTGAAAATGTGAACAGGGGCCCTATCTGGAATGGGAAAGAAAAGTGGAAGAGTTGTTTCAAGTCTATGACCTAATGGAGAAAGATAAGGTGTCATTAGCCTTAGAATCTTTCACTCATGTGGCTATTGGTTGGTGGGAATCTACTTATGAATCTAGAAGGAAAAGAAGATTGGAACCCATCAAGACTTAGAAGAAATTGAAAGAAGACATGAGGTTATCTTTTGGAGTCACTTATCTTGAGAAACAAAAGAGGCATACTGAAATAATCAAGCATAAGAAGGAGAAACAACTCCCCATTTCATCTCAAGGCATTGTAAAGAAGGAAATCAAGAAGTCTTCAATTATTGAAGAGTCCCAAAGAGCCATTGAACTTTTACAAGTTAAAGAGGTAGCTAGAGCTCTTGTTGAAGTATATGTTATCAATGAAGATTCTTGTGATTTCAAGAAGAAAAAGAGAATTGAAGAAGAGAAGAAGAGTGAGATTCAAGAAAAAGAACGAGTGGAAAGAAAAGAGAGCTTAGTTGAAGAATCATGTTTCTTTTATTCCATTTCTTCTTTATTTGAGGAACTTGAAAATGATGAGTGTGTACAAGAAGAAGAGGATGATCTTGAGAAAAAAGAGAACAAAAGAAATCAATGAAGAAAAATGAGAGAATTCAAAAGAAGAGTTAGTTGTACTTGAAAAGAGTGAGGAAATGAATTTCTTTGCTAACCAAACTAAATCTTTTCTTGTAAGTGAATTTCCTTTTGTACAGAATTTTGGAGAACCAAGCAGGAATCAAGAGGGAAGACTTGGCTACGACTTCATTAAAACATTAAGCTTCTTTCCTTCTAACTCTTACTTGTGTTTTGTTATTTTCTTTAAGGAAATTAAGTTGTTCTCACTTGTTTTCATGGAAAATGGAGATCATTTAACTTTTTTTAACTCACTTGGAACTTCACTTGAAAATAAATACTTTCTTGAGTTTGTCTTATCTTTCTTTCAGGTTTTCATGAAAGATTTCGTTGTGTTTGCTACCTCTAATCAACCTGTGTCCTCTTTAAGTGAACAAATTGAATTTCCTTTGGATGAACATGAGCTATCAAATGTGGTTGAATCTTTGAAAACATTGTTTGAAAATGCCCATGGTTTTCAATCCTATCATTCACACTTCAAGAAATTCATCATGCAGAATGATTTTGAAAACAAAATGAGAGTGGTTTTGAAAAGCTTAAAGCTAGTCCTTGTGCATTTGTGAAAACTATCTTGGAAAAAGAGTCCTTTGAACAAACTTGTAAAGATTTTGTTGACAAACATCCTTACTACCACATACCTTTCAAGGATTGGTGTTGGAAGTTGGGCATTTCATTTGTTTGTTTTCAAAAAAAAATTCTTGTGCTCCGTCTTTGAATCATGAAATTGATAGCTCCTTGTTTTACCACAAGCCTTCCAAAGAGTTGTTTTTGAAGAATGACATTTCACTTGCTTTGTCTTGGAAAAACTCTTGTGCCTTATTTCTAAAATATGAATTCGGAGCTACTTTGTTGTATCATCTTCTTTTGAAAGAGTTCTTGAAGATAATGGTTTTCAAAGAGGAATGTAGGCAATTTTTTACTATTGAAAGGTTTGTATCTACAGCTCCTCATCTCAATCTTGATGTTGAGGAATTCAAGAAGCATAAATTTCATTCTTCAAGTACAAATGCTCTTGTTGTCATTTGGAATATACATTTTCATTATCATTATCATTTTAAAGAAGAGCACTTCCAAATTCTTGAATTTAATGCATGCTTCAAATGTTTGTCAAAATTAAGAGTTTCTTTTATCATTTACCTTTCAAGGACTTGGGTAATGATACTCACTTTAAAAAATCTACAAGGATGTTCCCAAGAGATTTCATTTTAAACTTCTTTACTCAACTTTTTCAGAGAAAACTTCTACAAGACTTTTTCTTCTTAGCTTTGACATCTACTAAAAACTTGAGCTTCCTATTTCATTATCCTTTTAAAGAAGTTTTGGGAAATATTTCTTTTTAGTTTCATAGACCTTTCAAGGAAGATTAGATGATTTATTTTGGATTGAAAGGGTTGGCTAATAAACTTGGGGCATTAATTTACCATTCTTGTCAAACTCTTGAGTGCTTAAATGAACATATTCATAGCATTACTCTTTTCATTATGAATATCACTTCTAATGTTGTCTACCGTTCATGGTTTTATTTCTTCTAATCTACACCTACCGTCCACAGTAGGGTTAGGGTCATGGAGGAGAAAATGGAACAAGACCTAGCACCGATGATAGGTCTGCTCTACCATCGCCGGTAGGGTTCTGGATAAAAGGACTCGTTAGATGGCTGACCTATTATGTACGGTAGGGTGAGGCCTATCATTGACGGTGGGTCATGGATGGTTGAGAGTTTGGGATTTTTTAACTTCTTTGACCCTTTAGTTTGGTTGTTAAACTTCCTTTCACTTGTAATTAAGTGGCCTAAATGCCCATCAACTCCTTTTAAGTTAGTTTAATAGCTAGGGTTGGAAGTTAATCATGTAATGCACTATGAATACTTCTCTTGCAACCATTTTTGAAAGGGCAAAATGAAAATCGCTAAAAAAATTGAGAGAAGAACCTCGGGTTCTATGGTTTCTACTACTTCCTTGTAAATCAGGGGTTTTCCATTGTACAATTCTAGGCGAGGAATTCTTGAATCTTCAATTCAAGTGTTCTTGTTCTAATTTCCAAAATCCTATTCTTCTTTGAGGTGCTAACTCTATAGTTAGGGTTGCTTGGAATCTAGGTCTTCCTTGTATGTGGAGAGTAGGTGAGGTTTTCTTAAACCTTGTTGATTCTCCATCAAAGATAGGGACATTTTATTTGTTTCTTTTCTTAGTTTAATTTCCTGTAAATTGTTCTTGGGTATCTACTCTCAACACAAAGTTTCAAAAGTGTCCTCTTGAAGAGAGTAGAATCTCGGGGGTGATTGAACTTCATTAAAGCTTGAGGAGGCTCATACCAAGTAGCTGCTTGAATTTGACTGTTAGATAGAGAAGCACCTTATTAAAGAACATTCTCATATTCTTCAATAGTATTGAATAGAAAAGTCAAAAAGAAATCAGTTGAATGAAGCTAAAAAAAAAAACAACTAAGAAACTTGACATTGAATACATACATCAGGTATCTCAACGGATGCAATAATGTCATCCATCAAGTCATCTTCACCATTTATAACTTAAAAAACAGAAAAACAAGTAAATAATTGGATTTGCAGCCCACAAGAAATGTTCAAATGCAATTTAAACTTGCATTAGACACTTGTGAAAGAGGATCAATCGTTGGATATACTGCACAACATTTTCAGAAGTGTCATTTGTTGTATTTGGTTGTAAAACATTAGGACATGTCCTCTTATTATGTCCCAACCCAACACAATTGCCAAACTTCTTTATAGGACCATGCCCTTCAGGATTTGACACTTGAGGACATATTCTTGAATTCTACCCGTAACAAGATAAACACTGCACTTTATAACACCGCCAACCATTGACATATTACTTTCTCATCCCGCTATCTCTTTCTGGCCCTCTTTGGCCAGCCAGGTAATCTTAGCTTCAAGGGAGGATGTGGTGCTAATCTTCCAGCCTTAGGCTATAAGCTAGGTCCACATAGGGGTTCAACCACTGGATCATAAACCATCAAATAAGTAGACCTATGATAATACTAATTCATATAATCCAATGGTTTTTCCCCTTGACATACTATAGCACTAACTTCATGAACATATGGGATCTCACATAGGTCCCATTTCGTACAAGAACATGTCCTAGACTCAATATCAACATCAAACGTTTATCCATAGACATGGTATACCTGATACTTTCCCCTCCCAGCCCCTCTAGGTATAAAATCAGCTAACTTTTCCTTCAATTGTTCCAAATACTTAACACTTTTAGGACATACCAAGCCCTCTTGGTTTTTTATCCATTCCCTCTTTGTTTCCATTCTTGTCATAAGATAAGTCCTAATGGACTCAAATAGCCCTAAAAGTGGTTTAGTTCTAGCTTATTATATTGTTGCATTAAAGCTCTCACATAGGTTATTAAGAAGCAAATCAGACTTAGAATTTAACCTAAAATGAGACCTAGACCAATGAGAAGGGAAGTTTTTTCAAGCCAAGAGGCTACAAAAGGATCAATACCTTTAAAGTCTCAAATCCAACTTTAAACTTGTTTAGATGTGCTGCTCCGACAAAATTCCACAACTTGTCTTTCAATGCTTGTCCAGGGAAATGCTTCTTGGAGTTCTCATGCAAGTGCCTAACACAAAATCTGTGTTTAGCATTAGTTAATTCTTTAGCAACAACTTGTAGTAGCCCATAAAATGAAGAAAAAATTAAGTTTAAAACACAAACAACAAAAAGCAAGTAAATGACTAGTAAGTAAATGAAAGAATTGTAAGTAAATGAAAAATATATTATGAAACTTAAAAAAAAACAGCAAAGAAGTAATTACCTTTTGCCTATCTGATATCAAAGTCAAGTTCTCTTCATCATGTATCCTAAGATCTTCAATAAGACAATGCAAAAACCACCACCATGTCTGTTTATTTTCTACATCCACCTCAAGAAACACTAGAGGGTAGAAGAAGTTGTTGGGGGTCAATACTCATAGTAGTCAATAAAACACCAAGATATGGCCCTTTGAGGTGGCAGCTATCCAATCCCATGACATTTCTATAACCAACATACCAACCTATCTCACACAGCCTTCAAACCAATACAAAATTGCTGAACCTCCCAAAGCTTTGCATACTAGTCAATGTACTTGCCCTCAATCGTTGTTCTTGCCGCTTGTGTCACCCTATAAACAATCTTAGCTAAAATGTTATAATTGAGATACCGATGTACCCTCTCTATGAGGTCTGCAACCATAACACCATTGATAGAGCTAAACTCCTCTAAATACCTCTTAGCTAGGTATTTAAGGCTCAACAATTGTGGATTTTGTGACCTTCCACACCCGTGTCTTGGCTGAAGGGTTTCAATTGCCTAATAAGTGCTGCCAGCTACCTTAGATGCACGCAAATGCCATTTGCATCCCTTTCCTTTGCAATTTTCTATAAATCTAATTTTATCACTTTTGTTAATGTTCACATTTCTCTCCCAACTTGATTCTATGAGATATAACTGTTGGAATCCGTAGGCAAAAACAAAATAAAATAAAACTACGGAAATCCACCAACAGGATCTGCACATACTAGAAAAACCGATTGGTTAGAAATTACCTCAATGTTTTGATTGTTCGTTGTGGAGGCCCTGCTTTGTACGCTTCGCTCTCTACTGCTATCCACGCGACGAACTCCTCTGCAAGCGATCGGGATGCTAGCCTCTTCTGTGCTCTGAAAACTGTTCAGAACTGATCCTGACTATCTGGTAATCGGTCGTATTTCGGAGAGAGGAGACGAGATACTATATCGCCGTTCTAGGGTTTAGGGTTTTGTTTTTCTTTATTCAGATAAAGGACGGCCACCAACAAAAGGTTAACATAACCTTTTATAGCTGTCAATATCAAAACCCTAGCTGTCATCTAATGACAGTTTAATCTCGTCCGTCTATTCCTATAATCATCCAACGGTTGGATGAGTAATATTAAGTAATTAATTTTATTTATTCCATTAAATAAAATTAATTACTTATTAACCTACCAGAAAATACAATATGGAATCTGATTCCCCTTTTGTATACGTTCAACGAATCTGGACACAATCTAGATACATTGAACGTGGACATTATGCTCACAAGATTGTCTATGCGTGTGACCCTGTAGGTTCACTTAACATTGGCAGTGAATGAAAAATGTCCTAGACATTTATTCACAAAACATAAGCGGCCTCTAGCAAGACATTATGCTTACCCAAGTTAAGTAAATGTAATAATAACCTAGCATCAGATTTAATATTTAGTCCTTTTGTCACACGATATCCTAATTAAGTATAAGGCATGGATCAAGTCATCCTTATAAAACTTAATTAACCATTTACTTGATCACCAGGCAGACTGTTCCAACAAATAATATTAATAACACCTTATTAATACTTATTTGAGCATGGCCATGCATATTTTCCAGTCTTCCTTCTCAAGGGGCCCATGGATATCTCTCTCTAAAAAGAGAGGGACAAATCCCTTTCACTATCTCCAATATTCAAGCCATGACGAGAAAATAAGCCAACCAATAATCATAATGATCACCTATTTAAAAGTGATGTTTGACTATGTCAAAACATATTTTTCTCCCCATGCAAGAAACATTAGAAACATTAGGTCGAAGGACACCAAACATAAAACTGAGAAGAAATACTTATAACTTAAACCCATGCAATATTTCTTCTTTACTTTGGGTCATGTCCAATACAATATTCTCAATATGTATTTATGAATTGATTTTATATCTCATATTCATGATCAGTAAAACTTGACCATCAATCAACTTCACACTAGTTTACAAGATGTAATATACTAGGGACAAATAAGAATAGTATTTTATTAGCTATAAGGGTTTTACTATCAAGTCACATACTTGATGACCAAGAGCATAAAATACAATTCAAAAATACATGCTTCATAAATCATAAATGTGAGTCAATTGGTCTTAGGGCGTATACTAACAATCTCCCACTTGCCCTACCACCAATTTGACATGACTCTCAAACCCATTGACCTAGTATGACTCTCATGCTTAAGTTGTGGGAGTGGCTTTGTCAATGGATCTGCGACATTGTCATTGGTGTCTACTTTGCAAATTTTAACATCTCCACGCTCAATAATTTCTCGAATGTGATGGAAACGCCTGAGAAAATGTTTGGATCGTTGATGAGATCTAGGTTCCTTAGCTTGTGAAATGGCTCCTGTATTATCACAATATAGGTCCACTGGGTTCACAATGCTAGGAATTACACCTAGTTCTGTGATGAACTTTCTGATCCAAACTGCCTCCTTGGCTGCATCAGAAGCAGCCACATACTCAGCCTCTGTAGTAGAATCGGCCACGGTATCTTGCTTTGAACTCTTCCAGCTCACAGCACCTCCATTCAAACAAAACACAAATCCAGATTACGATCTAAAATCATCTACATCAGTCTGAAAGCTAGCATCCATGTAACCATTTACAACAAGCTCTCCGTCCTGACCTCCGTAGATCAAAAACATCTCTTTAGTCCTTCTTAAGTACTTGAGAATGTTTTTTACTGCAGTCCAATGCGGTTCACCAGGATTTGACTGAAATCTGCTAGTCATGCTTAATGCATACGAGACATCTGGGCGAGTGCATAACATAGCGTACATGATAGATCCAATTGCGGAAGCGTAAGGAATCTTACTCATGCGTTTTGTATCCTCCCTTGTGGTAGGACTTTGAGACTTACTGAGTTTAACGCCATGTGACATTGGCAAGAATCCTCTCTTAGAATCTTGCATACTGAACCTTTTCAGTACCTTGTCAATATATCCACTCTGACTTAGGCCAATAAGCTTTTTAGATCTATCTCGATAGATCCTAATGCCTAGAATATAGGTCGCTTCGCCTAAATCTTTCATTGAAAAACACTTCCCCAACCAAGTTTATACACTTCGCAAAGTGGGGATATCATTCCCAATTAACAAGATGTCATCGACATAGAGTACTAAGAAGACTACTGCATTTTCTGTAACCCTTTTGTAGACACAAGGTTCATCCTCATTCTTGATGAAATTGAATTCTTTAATTGCTTCATCAAAACGAAGATTCCAACTTCGAGATGCTTGCTTCAAGCCATAAATGGATCTTTGAAGTTTACACACTTTACTAGAATTCGAAGGATGAATAAAACCTTCAGGTTGTGTCATATACACATCCTCCAGTAGATTTCCATTAAGAAAAGCAATTTTAACATCCATTTGCCATATTTCATAATCATAATATGTTGCAATGGCAAGTAGAATTCTAATTGACTTGAGCATTACAACTGGAGAAAAGGTTTCATCATAGTCTATACCATGAGTTTGTCTATACCCTTTTGCTACCAATCGAGCTTTGTAAGTGTGCACATTGCCATCCATGTCAGTTTTCTTTTTGAAAATCCATTTACACCCTATAATCTTGCAACCTTCAGGTGGATCAATCAAAGTCCAAACTTGATTATTGTATGGATTGCATTTCTGATTTCATAGCCTTTAGCCATTTGCTAGATTCAAGACTACGAATAGCATCTTGGTAGGAATTAGGTTCACCTTGATCAATAAGATCAATATTGTGATCCTCAGTCACAAGAAATCCATATCTCTGTGGTATCTGAGAAATCCTACTACACCTTCTTGGCCCTTGTGTCAAAGGTTCAGGCTCAGTATGAATACGTGAGTCTAACTGAGTATCCATACTCGGTTCAGAAATGGTCTGCTGCCCTTGAGCTTCTTCAAGATGGATTCTACTCCCACTGACTCTTTTGGAAACGAATTCTCTTTCAAGGAAAATTCCGTTCCGAGCAACAAACACTTTATTTTCAGATGGAAGATAAAAGTAGTATCCTTTAGTTTCCTTAGGATATCCCACAAACAGACACTTATCAGATTTGGGTGCTAGTTTTTCAGATAATGATCGCTTCACATAAGCATCACATCCCCAAATTTTGAGAAATGCTAAACTAGGTTGTTTCTCGGTCCATATCTCATATGGTGTCTTCTGAACAGCTTTAGATGGAACTCTATTTAATATGAATGCAGCAGTTTCTAGAGCATAACCCCAAAAAGAAATTGGAAGATCTGTTTGAATCATCATAGATCGAACCATATCCAATAGAGTTCGATTTCTGCGTTCAGACACACCATTCCATTGTGGTGTTCCTGGTGGAGTTAATTGTGATAATATCCCACAATTTTTTAGATGTTCGTCAAACTCTTGGCCTAAGTATTCACCACCTCGATCTGATCGAAGTAATTTGATACTCCTTCCAAGTTGATTCTGTACTTCATTTTGAAATTCCTTAAACTTTTGAAAGGAATCAGATTTATGTTTCATTAGATAGACATAACCATATCTACTGAAATCATCTGTGAATGTAATGAAATACTGAAAACCTCCTCTGGCTTGTGTGTTCATTGGCCCATATACATCAGTATGTATGAGTTCCAATAAATCGGTAGCCCTTTCACTTTGCCCTGTAAATGGACTTTTAGTCATTTTTCCCAATAAACAAGAATCACATTTTTCATAAGACTCAAGGTCGAATGAAGATAAAAGTCCATCTTGATGGAGTTTTGATATGCGTTTCTCATTTATATGGCCCAAACGACAATGCCAGAAGTAAGTTTGATTTAAATCATTAGATTTAAATTTCTTTGTATTTATGTTATAGATGGGCTTACTAATGGAATCATGTAGGTTAAGAACGTAAAGTCCATTACATAAAGAGGCATCCCCATAGAAAATACCATTTTTATAAATAGAACTTTTACCATTCTTAGTATTTAACTCAAAACCATCAATATCCAAACAAGAAACTGAAATGATGTTCCTATTCATAGCAGGAACATAATAACAATCTTTAAGTTCAATTATAAGCCCAAAGTAGGGCAAAAAGTAAATCAAATGTCCCTACTGCCACAGCGAAAGCAACTTTTGCTCCATTTGCAACTCGTAGATCCACCTCTCCCTTTGCCAAAGATTTACTCCTTTTGAGTCCCCCGCACATTTACACAAATGTGAGCTCCACATCCCAGTATCTAATACCCATGAAGTAGGAGTAGACATATTAATTTCTATAACGAAAATACCCAGGCGGCAGCTCTCACTGGCCTTTTGCTTCTTCTTTTCTTCCAAGTAGAGCTTGCAATTCCTCTTCCAATGACCAGGTTCATTGCAGTGGAAGCAAGTCCCTTCCTTTGGTGGTTTAACTCTTAGGCTTGGGCTTCTGCTTGCCTTTACCCTTTTTGGCCATATCCTTTCCCTTTCCCTTTCCCTTTCCCTTGTTCTTCTTGAACTCGCCCTCTTTCGAACCATCAAAACATTAGGAGTAGACTTCCTAATGTTTTGTTCACTTCGCTTGAGCATCCCGTGCAATTCATTTATGGACTTTTCCATATTATGCATATTGAAGTTCATGACAAACTGATCATAGTCAGAGGTCAAAGAGGCTAAGATCATATCAGTAGCCAAGTCATGACTTACAGGTGCTCCAAGTTTTTCAAGCTGATCAAAATACCCTTTCATCTTAAGGACATGAGCACTAACTGAAGTGCCAGGGGTCATTTTGCAGCTATTCAACGCCTTAGTGGTAAGATATCTCTCTTGACGTGCCTGCTCTTGGAACATTTCCTTGAGCTGTTTTTATCATCTCATAAGCCTCAACTTCCTCGAATTGCTTTTGCAACTCGGATTCCATCGTAGCCAACATGAGACATATCACATCGTTAGAATCATCCTTGTGCTTACTATAAGCATCCTTTTCGACTCTGGGCGCATTGTTAGCTGGTTGATTAGGGATAGGGTTCTCAAGTACATATAGCTTTTTTTCTTGTTTAAGGACAATCTTTAAATTTCGTGCCCAATCAAGAAAGTTAGTCCCACTAAGCTTATTCTTTTCAAGCACTGATCGCAACGATGTGTTTGAATTGTTTGAGGCCATTATCTACATAGAATTTGCAAAGTAAAATTAAATAAATGAAGCATTAAATTTTTCCTGAAATATTCAACACTTGATATAAATCATGGGTATAAAATTCATTTTATTCTAGTCATAAGTAAGCTTTGGCTTAACACCCATAATTAGAGAAAAATATATTAATGGGATTTACATCTAAATGTACCGGCAAAATCCCATATGATGTCCTAGGCTCAAAACCGTTTTGATAACCTAGTTAAGCCAAACCATTCCAAGCATATGGAAATCACCATTTTCCATCTTCCCCTACTTAGGTAACCATTTATCTCTTGCTTTGGCAATGAGACAAAATGATGATCCAAGCATGGAGAAGTGCTTATGATCATGGAAGACATTTTACGATTTATTTATTTATTTATTTTTTTACATGGTTTCAAAAACCTTCTTCCCTTTTTATTTGTATATTATTTCACAAAATATATATAAAAAATAAAAGGAAATAAACTAAACATCACATGCATAATATATATACATCAAATAAAACGTGTCATAGCATGGCCCCAATCCTATATTGACTTCCACGAGCCTCATGGAAGTCAAAGGTCAATCTAGGTAAGTCTTCATCTCCATGAGCTTGCCTCCAATGTCTTGGCCTTCTAATCTTGTTACATAGGACAGAAAAATATACATAGGAATAGGAAATAAAATTAACCTATTCTAGTAAAGCTTGATAATATTACATCAACGAAAACAACGACAAACAGGCCGCATTTAAAAACATACAACCCATTAACAAAATAAGCCAATCAATCACAAGAGGTAAAGGGTCATGCTATGCACTATGCATCTAAAGATAGGAAGAAACATGCAAAGAAACAACAAGGGGGGTTCCGGGGGCGAAACCCCCAGAAGAAAACGGCGGGGTGAAGGGGCAGCGCCCTTGCAGGGGTCTTAGGGGGCAGCGCCCCCGGAAAGAAAAACGATTTTTTCTTTCTAACTCATTGAATAAGTTATTGCCGTCATAAACCCTAAAATCATGCATCCAGAAATTTTGTTTAACAGTTAAACATTAAATCACGTGATTCTGCATATTAGTTTAACAATTAAATTGCACAGATTACAGACTGTACGCCAAACAATTAGGCAGTAACAACATTCTGTTTAATTAATCGCATTAATAAGTAAAACAGAATATGATACATGCGAATCCTACAATTTAATTTACTCTGATTATTACACTAATCAGAAACCTTACTATAAGGCCGATTGAAAACAACATTTGTAATCAAAGCGGTAGCAAATAAAATCAGTAAAACTAGTATGTACTTGGCTCTGATACCACTGTTGGAATCCGTAGGCAAAAACAACGTAAAATAAAACTACGAAAATCCACCAACAGGATCTGCACATACTAGAAAAACCTATTGGATAGAAATTACCTCAATGTTTTGATTGTTCGTTGTGGAGGCGCTGCTTTGTACGCTTCGCCCTCTACTGGTATCCACGCGACGAACTCCTCTGCAAGCGATCGGGATGCTAGCCCCTTCTGTGTTCTGAAAACTGTTTAGAACTGATCCTGACTATCTGGTAATCGGTCGTATTTCGGAGAGAAGAGACGAGATACTATATCGCCGTTCTAGGGTTTAGGGTTTTGTTTTTCTTTATTCAGATAAAGGACGGCCACCAAGAAAAGGTTAACATAACCTTTTATAGCTGTCAATATCAAAACCCTAACTTTCATCTAATGACAGTTTAATCTCGTCCGTCTATTCCTTTAATCATCCAACGGTTCGATGAGTAATATTAAGTAATTAATTTCATTTATTCTATTAAATAAAATTAATTACTTATTAACCTACCAGAAAATACAATATGGAATCTGATTCTCCTTTTGTATACGTTCAACGAATCTAGACACAATCTAGATACATTGAACGTGGACATTATGCTCACAAGATAGTCTATGCGTGTGACCTTATAGGTTCACTTAACGTTGGCAGTGAATGAAAAATATCCTAGACATTTATTCACAAAACGTAAGCGGCCTCTAGCAAGACATTATGCTTACCCAAGTTAAGTAAATGTAATAATAACCTAGCATCAGATTTAATATTTAGTCCTTTTGTCACACGATATCCTAATTAAGTATAAGGCATGGATCAAGTCATCCTTATAAAACTTAATTAACCATTTACTTGATCACCAGGTAGACTGTTCCAACAAATAATATTAATAACACCTTATTAATACTTATTTGAGCATGGCCATGCATATTTTCCAGTCTTCCTTCTCAAGGGGCCCATGGATATCTCTCTCTAACAAGAGAGGGAAAAATCCTTTTCACTATCTCCAATATTCAAGCCATGACGAGAAAATAAGCCAACCAATAATCATAATGATCACCTAATTAAAAGTGATATTTGACTATGTCAAAACATATTTTTCTCCCTATGCAAGAAACATTAGAAACATTAGGTCGAAGGACACCAAACATAAAACTGAGAAGAAATACTTATAACTTAAACCCATGCAATATTTCTTCTTCACTTTGGGTCATGTCCAATACAATATTCTCAATATGTATTTATGAATTGATTTTATATCTCATATTCATGATCATTAAAACTTGACCATCAATCAACTTCACACTAGTTTACAAGATGTAATATACTAGGGACAAATAAGAATAGTATTTTATTAGCCATAAGGGTTTTAATATCAAGTCACATACTTGATGACCAAGAGCATAAAATACAATTCAAAAATACATGCTTCATAAATCATAAATGTGAGTCAATTGGTCTTAGGGCATATACTAACAATAACAACATCGTTTACCATCTCCTTTGTACTAAAACCCATGAAACCTTGGGTTTTTTATGTGAATCCCCAATTTGATTGCAAATTGAATCCATCACCATCCCAAGATCACCTCCTTGTTGAAGAACTTCTATTGAGGATTTGGTAATTCTAACACTCTACTAAAGAATCTGTGAAGAACTAAGCAACATAAACACAATAGTGAGAGGAAGCACTCTTTTCCAACTTGGCAATAAGAACCTTAGGAAAACTATGGCCCTAAAACCCAAGCTACACAAATTAGAAGACCTAGATTAATCAACTCTATAAACAAGAACTACTAGAATCAATCGAAGAAGGAATTGGAAAATGATCAATTAAATTCTATAGATTCAACAATCTAAGTAATCAATTTCTCACCACTAAAGAAGTAAACCCTTAGGATCTGTCTAAGATGAGTTGAAGAACCCTAGAAGCCATTAGAAAATCCTCTCAATTTCATCGAAATTCAACTTGTTACAAAAGGGGGCATAACAAATGTAGAAGAAACTTAACTACTCTCCTACTTTCTAATTAGAATATGAAGACCTAATTACCCTTGAATAAAGTTAATTAAAAAGCTTGGACAAAAAGAAACCAAAATTAACAACTAATTTGTCCACTTTATGAAACTAGTTTGAGACCCACCGAGAACGGTAGGGTAGAAGTCTGCTGTCTCTGGTAGGTAGTCTTCAAAGCTTCCTAATTTTAACTCAAGAGCTACTGGGGATGATAGGGTGGGAGTCTAACGTTGTCGGTAGGCTCTATTCTTCACTCTTCCTTGCTTCTTCCATTATCTATGATGGTCAGAAGCTTCTAGTTTGATTTTGTTGGGCTTCTTAGGACTTTAATGTGTCTCTTGGAAGTCTTGTAAATATTTCCAAGCCTTCTAATTAAATTCAAAATTCCTCAATTGAAGCGTCAACCATGCGTTCTTCGATTCTCTAGTTGTTCCGATACAAATTGTTGAATAATCATTTGCCAATTTCGTATTATAGCCCTCTCTTAAAAGGATTCATCTTCAAATCTTTTCCTTCAAATATCTACAAAGGTGGGAAACATTAGAAAGGACTAAAAATATAAGCATTGTTAAGAGTTAAACAATTAAATCTAAGACTTCTAAACAACAAACAAGCAAGGAGTATAGAACTATAGAAACCTGTCACACAACTTAAGTGTGGCCACATAAGTTGGTCATGTGACGACACAAAGCTACTGGGTTTTAGCGACACTATGTATTGGCATCGTTTTAAGAAACATGGTAGATCTTGAATAATGTGTGATCGTGAGCTATATTATTGAAGTCGGGTTAAAGAGATTTGGAAGAATAAGGAAAGGTCAAAATCATAAGTAAAATAGGACTTTGAGGAAATTGAAACTAGAAGTCTTTTTGGAAACAAATTCCTTGGTTAAAATTCATATTGAAAAAGGATTGGAAATTCAAGACCTACAAATCAGAATCAACATCTATGAATAGAGGAACACAATTGAACATTGGGGTTAGTCATTTTGCAATTCTTCGAAGGTATTCTACAAGAGAGAAGATGGCGTGTGATGGTGGTTGGGTTTGTGCATTCACATCATAAACTGAGTGCTTTTAAGGCCCTTGATGAACAAGACAGCATATGAAATTTGGAAGGGCAGAAAACCTAAGTTAAGTTACCTGCATGTGTTTGGAAGTAAATGCTACATCCTGAAGGGTCGAGAACATTTAAGAAAATTCAATGCTAAAAGTGATAAGGAAATATTTTTGGGATACTCTACAAAGAATCATGCATATTGTGCATATAAAAGACGTACATGAGTAGTCATGGAATCAGTCAATGTGACTGTTGAGGATTTCGACACCAAAAGACTAAGTGTTAATGGTCAGGTTGTTGACGATGAAAATAACACACTTGGGGTGACAATGACTCAAGAAGATCAAAGCAATGTTGAAGATTCTTCAAGCCTACCAGTCAATAGGAGTATGACTTACACTCAAGATATTGAAAACGTAAGAAGAAAGGATATAATATTTCTTAAGAATCAACCCACAGATGCCATCATAGGTGATAACACAGAAGGTAGAAGAACTAGAGGCAATAAAGGTGTAAACTACAATCAAATGGCAGTGATGATCAGTATGACATACTACACCTCCACACTTGAATCTAAGAATGTTAAGGAGGATCTCACTGATGAATACTGGATTGAAGCAATGGAACAAGAGTTGCAATAGTTTGAGAGAGCCGATGTATGGGAACTTGTCACAAGACCAGAACGTGTGATTGGTACCAAGTAGATATTCAGGAATAAAACTGATGAGAAAAGTAACATCACATGCAATAAGGCAAGGTTGGTTGCACAAGGGTATATTCAAGTAGAGGGTTTGGACTTTGATGAAACATTGACCCAGTCACACGACTTGAATCTGTAAGACTGTTGGTCTCCATTGTGTGTGCCAAGAATTCCACACTTTTAGCAAATGGATGTTAAAAGTTCCTCCCTGAACAGAATATTACAAGAAGGAGCATTTGTTGAACAACCAAAAGTATTTGTGAATCTAAAGCATCCAGATCATGTTTACAAGTTGAAAAAGGATATTTATGGATTAAAGTAGGCTCCAAGAGCATGGTATCAAAGGCTCACAAATTATTTGCTTAACAAAGGATACATTAGAAGGAGTATAAATAAAACTATGTTCATCAAAAGAAGTGCACATTATTTGCTTATTGCGCAAATATATGTTGATGGCATAGTGTTCGGATCCACATCATAGGAGCTCATTGAGGAGTTCATCACATCCTTGAGAATTGAATTCAGGATGAGTATGATGGGTGACCTAACATTCTTTCTTGGATTGCAAGTCAAACAGATGAAGGAACGCACATTCCTCTCTCAAGCAAAATATGAAAAAATTTTAGTGAGTTTAGTTTGGAGAATGGAAAGACAATAAGAACACCCATGAGTACCACAATCAAGATCAAGAAGGATGAGATGGAAACCAAATATGGATCAGCAAGAGTACAGAAGTATGATCAGTAGATTACTCTACTTAACAACAGTAGAACTGATATATCATATAGCATTGGAGTGTCTGCAAGATACCAAGTAGATCCTAAGGAGTCACACAAGAGAGCAATAAAACGCATCCTGAGATAAGTGCATAGCACTGCTGAGTATGGGTTATTCTAGAGTAAAGGTACCATCACTCATCTCGTTGGCTATAGTGATGCAAATTTGACCGAAAACTGTGATGATAGAAAAACACATATGGAGGGTGATTCTATGTTGGAAATAATCTGGTCTCTTGGTAGGGGAAGAAACAAAACTGTATTTCATTATCCACTGTAGAGCTGAGAGCATCACAGCCAGGAGTGTTGCACATAACTCCTTTGGATGAAACAAATACTAAGTGACTATTAGATTACACAGAAGGAGCTGATCATGTATTGTGACAACACTAGTGCAATCAACATCACCAAAAATCCTGTGCAACACAATAAGACCAAGCACATTGATTGATATCACTTTATCGAGTATTGGTTGAGCAACAGACTGTGAGCTTGGAGTATGTGAACACATAGAAACAATTGGCTGATACTCTCACTAAGTCCCCCGATGCCATAAGATTCGAAGAACTCAAATAGGGATTGGGGATTTGTGTGATCAACTAGTATATGAGATGCCAATCTAATAATGCTCTCATTTCACACTATCATAAATGTTAGGCAGGTATGTGCAGTATGAGAACTAAATGAACACTCTCGTCCCACACTCAGAACACCCCTTGCACACAACTTACATCAGCTAGCAACACACATTTCTATTCCTAAATAAAAGACCTTAGAAAAAGAGTCCTTTATTAAGTCTGACATAAAAAAAGAGGGATTTTCTCTTTCATCAAATCAACTCAACAGACAGTCCCTAGTCTTTTAAACCAAACCTATTTTACCTCCATCCTCAGCTATTCTCTCTCTGTATCCCTTAGGGTTTTTCTCTCAAAGTTTTTCTTCTCCGAGATATATTCACCATCTCTGTATATTCCGAAACAACAATGGCAATCAAACAACCGATTAGGCGTAGAAGGTCTTTAGCTCTTGGACACAACGATCGCACTTTCTCTTCCTTGGCGAAGACTAGATACTCCTCCCCCTCGGTCATCAAGTACAATGATATTGTCTACTACGCCAACCACTCTGATAATCAGGCCAATAACCTCTGTCTCTAGGATATTATTTAGGTTCTCAAGATTAATTTTTACTCATGTGTAGGCTGAGACTATTAGGCACTCAAATCTCATTCATGCTGAATCCTTTGTTGTTGCTTGTTCTATCTGTTTCGATTTTCGTTTGATGATACATCACATGTGGCTAGATATTTTTTGGAAAATACTCTGTCTCTACCTGTTGTTGAAAATTTGGGTACTGAGGTTTTGTCTACTAATGCACACCCAGTGCACAATTTTATTGATGAACTATCTCTTATTTCTATACTTCTACCTTTACCAGTTCAATAAATTTGTCCATGGAAGATATTAATGAAGGAGTTGAGGAATGCTCTGAGGGGGAGCATAATGTTGAAGGAAAAGAAAGCTCTGAGTCAGACCTAAAGGCTATAGAGGTGACCCCTCGCACTAGACTAAGTCAGGGGAGAAAAAAGGACCACAGCAGCTCTAAAGGGAGCTTCATCTTCAGAAACTAGTGCTAAAAGGTACGAGCTGCCACTCATCCTCTCCATACTCCTCTTAAAGCAAAAAATGCACCTCAACAAACACTTTTACACAAAGACTATTGAATTGAGAATGGTGAAGCTTATTGAAAAACCAAGTATGGCTGAGAAAATTATTAGTCAACAGATTCTAGAACAGTAAAATGAGATGGATTTGCTGCTTGGAATGGGCCGTTTGGAATTGGTTCTATTTACTGAACAATACAATGAGAACTTAGTCAAAGAGTTCTATGCCTACCTATTTGAAGATTTTGGTAACCCTGAGAGCCCAGTTATGGTCAAGTGTACGTGAGGGGCATGTCATTGACTTCTCTCCTGCCAATATTGTACACTACCTAAGCTGCCCACACTTTAGTGACATTGGAGAAACTTATTTGGAGGAGGAAGCTGACTTTAATGAGCTAACTGGAAATACAAGGGCTGTTTGGCCAGAAACTAACAGACTCAATTCAAACCTGATGAAAATGCCATAGAGAGCCCTATTTAGAGTATTTTGTGAAAACTGGCTGCCCGCTACAAATGTCACTGTTGTTTTTAATGAAAGGTCTCATTTGCTCTATGCCTTGGCCACCAAGAAGAGGATCAACATATACACTGTTATCTTCAGGAACATCCTCAGGGTGATAGACCAAAAGAAGGCCAATAAAATTGCTCTTAGCCCGCCCGCCTACTAATCAAAGAGGTTGAGAGTAAGCATAAGCTCGCCCGTAAGCTCTTTTAGCTTCCCTTCATTTGCTTCACGGGAGCCGTGGACAGGCATGGAGCGAGGAGCGAGAACTTATACAACTTTCTTTGATCTGCAAATGCTTGTGACTCCAGGTTTTCCATCCCAAAATCGCACCTTTGCTGCTAAAGCTTTCTAGTTCCCCCGCCACGAAAATGGATTCTCTCACAGCTTTCTTTACCCGATTTGGATTTTGTTGTGCGTCTCGAAAAAGGTTTTCTTTGTTGATGATTGCACTAGATACACCTGGATATATCTCCTAAAGAGTAGAGATGAAGTACCTTCCATAGTACCCGAGGTATACGGTACATAAGAAGTTGGTCTTTCTCACGCAGTGTATAAAACCATTCACAAGGTTTCGCTATAATCAAGTATCAATAGTGTGGCAAGTGTACTTAATCGAGTGTTTGCAATCAATTGCTTGTGAGATCGATAAAGAGTAAGTTCGATCCATGGGTAGCAAAACTTGCTCTAGCCGCAGCTTTGGCTTTCAATATTGATCTAACTCGCCATCATCGATGCATACCTAGGCTCTAAGAAAGAACTACCTCTACATACGAGGCCTTGCAGTCGCCTTCAAGTGGAGGATTTCAGACGTTAGATCGCACTTTCCAGAGCTTCCCTATCCTTGTTTGATTTCTAAATATATACTGGGTTGCAGAGACCTTTCTTTGCCTTCTGATTCCTGGGTTAGGGTACTGGACCCTCTAGTGATGCCAAAGATTATAGCTCCTGGTGTGGTGCCACCTACTCTAACTTCATCCGCACCAGGACACATTGGTCCAAGAAGGTCTACAAGGTAGCAGGTATCTAAAAAGATGCAGCTCAGTACAAGAATGGCCTCCCCTTCACCTCCAGCTCCCAGTGTTGAATCCTCATATGTGACTACCAGTCTAGACCTCCTAAATCAATAACTTTCAACTATTATGTCCTCTATTCTTCAAATGCAGCAAGACTTGTCGAATCTCAAGGATAAGCTCCCCTCAGCATTATTTTAGAACAAAATCGGGAGTATTAGGCTGCAGGTTTTTATTTATAAAAATGATCTTGCTTGAAGATTATCTCTTGACCCTGTGTGGTGTATGGTTGGCCGAGTGTTGCCTTGAACTGAATATTTTGATTTCTATTTTTAATGGCCTGCGTGGCCTTGGGATATTTTTGGATTGCTTTATGTGGTAGCTCCTAAGCTATTTGGTTTGGCCTGTGTGCTACCAAATTAAGACTTAAATAATTCACTTAGTTGTTTTCTAATTTATGCTTATGGTTTAATATACATGCTATTGGTTTCTTATGAAGCATAAAGGTCTGTGAAACTCACTGGTATTTGATCTAAAACAATGCCAAATGGAGGGTTTATAGAAACCTGTCACACAGCTTGAGTATGGCCACACAGGTTGGTCATGTGACGGCGCAAAGCTACTGGTTTTTAGCGGCACTATGATTGGCATCATTTTAGGAAACTTGGTAGATCTTGAAGAATCTATGATCGTGAACTGTAATATTGAAGTCCAGTTAAGGAGATTTGGAAAAATAAGGAAAGGTCAAAATCCTAAGTAAAATAGGACTTTGAGGGAACGAGAAAAAGAAGTCTTTTTGGAAACAAATTCCTTGGTCAAAATTCAATTGAAAAGTATTGGAAATTTAAGACCTACCAATCGGCCTCAACATATATAAATAGAGGAACACAATTGAATGTTCGGGTTAGCCGTTCTGTAATTCTTCAAAGACATTCTGCAGGAGAGAAGACGATGGTTCACGGTGGTTGATTCCTACAGTCACAAACTTCAAACACTGTGATTATCCATTGATTCTTGTTGTTCATCATTTATAATTCAACGAAGTTCTTGTTTCGAAAACTATAGCTTCTAAGCTATTCAACGGTGTTGAAGACTTGAAGGGATCCAAAAGCAAGCAGCTTGTTCCAATGGGGAGCCTTGAAGAGTTGAAGGGATTGAACTGTGCAGTTTGTAAAGGGAGTTTGCACAAATTCCATTAGCGAAACAAACACTAGATGTGTCAAAGAGCTAGGTATTTTCTTGTATTGTTTTGACAGTTATTAGTGGATTGCTTTCTGGGCGTAGCCCCAGAGACGTAGGCTTGGCCAAAATGCACTACCAACTGCTGTGTCTTGTGTGTTTATGTTGTTTATTGCTTTTTACAGTGTATCACACTACTTCTCACACAGCAAAATTAGTCACACTTCACGAATTGCCTAAGTACTAACTTACAAGAACTTCTTTAAAAAGTCTATAAAATGCAAAGCTAACATTATCATGAAATCTCATAGAATAAAAGTAGAGACTAGAATGCTTAAGATTCCAAAAGTGCAAAACACATTGGTTGTTTCCAAAAATCCAATTAAAGGACTGATCATCATAAAAATGAGTAAAGAAAGGATCAATAGAATTTCTCCTTCACAAGTATAAGGAACCTGAGGAAAGATCATTTCAAAGAGACATTCTTTAAAAGGAATGTGGTAGTACAAGCTTAGATTCTCAACATTTTGTACTCCATTTGCAATACAAAATGACAAGATACCAAATCCTTTCTCTTTTCCATTTAAAAAAAACTTCAAAATATTTTCTCAATTCTTTAACCAAAAGCTCTAGACAATGAGATTCAAGATTAAAACTTCCAGTCCACCAATAAATCTCATAAAAATCATTAGAAGTGCTAATTCTTTCTTTTGCTAAATCATGTTTCCACATTATCTCTTTGAATAGTTTATGATAAGCAAAAAAGTTGTAAGCAGAGTACCTAAAAAAGGGAACTATTCGTGTTTTGCAAGAGTTCTCCAAATAGAAACATAATTGAGATTAAAGAAATCTTATAAATCAAAGAAAAGGTTAATATCAACAGCTTTAGAAGGTAAATGATAAAAGAAGCTTTTGTCCTTTTCAAACCCAAAGAATAAATCAAGAAGTTCAAAAGTTTGAAATTTTTCTTCCTTAAAAGGATGATGAAATGCAAAATGTACTTCCCAAATACAATAAAAAGAGTTTGAAAGCAAATAAAAGACTTGAGATTTTACAGACTCTTTAACTTCACAATCAAGATAAAAGAACATAGAAATAAAGTTTCTAAGTTCCCAAGATTTTTCAAATTTCTTTCCAAAAATCCATTTCTTCTAACACTCTTAAAAGGTAAATAAAAGTAGAAACTTTCAACATTTCTAAACTTCAAAAGTAAATCAAGAAGGTCATGAGTTTGAAATATCTCTTCTTTCAAAAGATGATGAAATGTAGAGCTCAATGTATGTAATGATTTCAAATCTTGAAACAAGAAGTTGTAATGATATTCAATGCTCCAAAAAGAATGTGTTTTCTCAAAAATTCTAAAAAGGAAATCTAATACACAAGTGTTAGGAACAACTTTCTTGTCAAGTGTTTAAAGCAAAGTTCAAAATCAAAATCCTTGAAGGGTAAATGATACTGAAAGCTCTCATGAAAACCACACCTTTGAATTCCCTTTTCTTTAAAAAGGTAAAGATAATTCAAATGCACCTTCCAAATAAACACAAAAGCATTTAGAAAGAATGAATAGCCTTGATGAGTTTCAAATTTCTTCATTTCATAAATGAGTTGAGAAAATGTAGACATAAAGTTTCCAAAAACTCCAAGATGGTCTACACTCCTCTTTGAAATCCATTTTATCAAAGAAGTTTTAAAAAAATAGATGATAGAACAATGTAGCCTCAAATTCATGTTTCAAAGTTAATGCACAAGAGTTCTTTTGAATACTAGCAAGAAATGAACAAGTTTGAAAACCACTCCTTGAGAGATATGGCAATAAAGATTCTCAACAACAAAATCTTTGAAAACTTGTTCAAATCCTACATCTATCATGATTCCGAAACCTTTTAACAAGAAATCCTTGAAATGTAAATGGTAGAATTTGAATCCAAAGGTGTTTTCAAATAACAAGTTCAAAGAGTTAACAACACTTGAAAGCTTATGCTAATTGTAAGAAAACTCAAATTGACTACTAAAAAGATGATGACATTGGTTTAAAAGAATAACTCCATCAAGATTCTTCATGAAAGCATCAACGAAAGGAAACACATAATCCATATCCTCACAAAACTTTCCTAAACACTTATCATGTACAATGTCAAATAAAGCACAATCAAGCTCAAAACTAACAATGTTATGACCAACAAGTGCAGTATCATCTAACACACTAAAGCCACAATAAGAAGGATCAAATATATCACCACTACCCATCAATGGATCCTCAAGAGAAGTATGAGAAGAAAGACATTTAGAAACATAAATAGCAAATAGAAAGAGACCACAACCAAAAGAAATGGCACAAAAGTCTCCATAACACATGAGAGAATGGTTAAGAGATAGGCTTATTGGTAAGTCTTTGAGAATAGTTCCAAAACTCTTTCTCCATGATCCTTCCTTTGTCTTCAACTCCTATCACACAAGAAGCATAATTAGAAATATTGAAATGACATTCATCAACTCTAGGAATTGTACAAGAAACGGAATTAAACTCTATGAATTGTTTCTTTTCTAATAAAGTTGCAAGAGAGTTGAGAAAGTAAAATTCATATCCATTTCCCATAAAAACAAGTGAGAATAACTTAATTTCCATAAAATAAATCTCAAAACTCAAGTAGGAATTAGAGAAAAAGAAAGTTTATGGGTTTGATGGACTTGTGGGCAAGCTTTCCACCTTCATTTTTCCTTGAATCTTCAAATTCTGCACTCGTAAGGATTACTACCAAAGAAAGAGTTAGTTTAATTATCATAGAAATTCACTTCCTCACTCTTTTCAAGTACAATTATCTCTTTAACTCTTTGCTCTTCTTTTTTGCTCTCTTGTTTTTCAATGACGCTCATTTTCTTTTACTCTCTCACTTTTATAAAACTCTCTTTCTCCTTTGAACATTCTAAACGTTCATTCTCTTTTGAAAAGATAAAGATAGAATCAAAGTTACAGATCTTTCTACTAATCTCTATTTTTCTTCCACTCTTTCTTTTTCTTTAATTTCAATGTTCTTCGCACTCATTCTATAACAAGCTACCTCTTTGGATATCTCTTCCACAACATGGATTTTAAGACTCTTCAATTTTAGCTTGTGAAAGCTCTTTGACCTTTGGATACTCTTGAACCATTGATGACTCCATGAATATAACCTTTAGTTAACCTCTTTCTAGTCCTTCATGGTTTTCAACTCCACATCCAATTTTCAATGCTTGCTTCATTAAGCTCCAAGTCTTGGATTGGTTTTAATCCTATTCTCCTTCTATTTTCACATTTACAATCCCACTAAACATTGACCTTATAAAAGAGAGAGAGAGAGAGAGAGAGAGAGAGAGAGAGAGAGAGAGAGAGAGAGAGAGACAGATTTTAACACCAATCGACACTTCTCTTCTTCTCTTACAACATAGGAATAGAACAATGATTCCACTTCTTACTCCCATGCTTCATAATCATAAGGACCAAAAGTGCCCCGCAAAAGAGGTAATTTTAAATTGTTGCAACTAAGAGTTCTTGATGTAATTTCCAAAGTTTGAGAACTTCTTCTACAATTGTACCCTCCATAGCTTAACTATCATTATGCTCATTATACATGTCCTTACTACCATAGCTATGCTCATAATGATCATAACTATCCTTGTATCTTTCAATATCTCCTCTTCTTTAATGGAAGATTTCATCCATTTTCACATAGTTCCCTCCATTTCTAACTTCATTCATCTATCATTTTAATAATTTCTAGCTCCAAGTGTATTGCCCTCATAGCAATCATAAGAATTATGCTCATAATTTCTAGCATAAAGAGATAAGTTACCATATTCTTGTTGAGTATGAGAAGTGACATGTTCCTCAATGTTGCTTTGATCTCTAGACTCCACAGAAAGATTAGTAATATTCCCTCTTATTTCCGTCATGTCCTATCTCATATCTTCCATTTTCCTTTCCATTTGTTGAAGCTCTTGCATGATAGCCATTAGTGGATCCAAATTGGAATGAGAACTTCCACTAGTTCCTTAATTGTAATGAGTAGGTAAGTGAGCTTCCATAGACATGATTAAACTTGAAAATTAAAAATAAAAATCAACAAAAGGACCTCATAATCATCCCCTAAGTGTAGACACTCTTTTGATGATCACTCATTTCTCTCGTGTATGCTCTCTTATTGGCTTTTATGAAGATGAACTCATCCTCTTGCCTTCTACAATCACCCTCCTCTCAATATTCTATAGATTCTTCAAAACTCTTAGCCAACTCAATTAACATAATTAACCCAAGCAAGTAAAAACAATTAATGCACTTAGTTAGACATAAAAAGTTCAAAGAAACATTTTATCAGGCACTTTAGGTGTAAGGAGTTTCAAAGAATTTATCTATGGAATTGAGCCAACAAACATAATTGATCATCAAATAAAGAATAGCATCACACAAGAAAGCAATTAGAAATCAAATTCAAAACAATTCAAACAAACTAAGGTAAACAAAGAAATAAAGAGTACTAAGAAAAACTTTACAGAAAACAGGGGATGATGACACCATGAACTGAAATGGCAATAACTCCGCGAAAATTGATCTAAATCGAGTCACAAAAGTTTGGAACGATTCCTCACTAAAAGGGGATCAATTTAGGCATATATTGCAATTGAATTGAAGCAACATAATACAAGATATGATCAGTTTAGTTCACAGTTATTTTCTAAAATCGAGATCTCAAACACCTTTTGATTTTCAATCGATTTGAACAGGTAAATGAACTCCAAATCAAGTCAAATAAGTTTAGTAAAAGAAAAACTTGATGAGGATGAGATTAAAAACAAATTTAGTCCAATTTAGATCAATAAAACATGAGATATGATCAGATTAAAAAGCAATTTTACGATAACCAAACATTTTGGATAGATTGAAAGTTTTGATCTAATTGAACAAACAAATCAACTCCAAATTGAGTGAAATTTATTTCTAATAATCCATAACTTATTGGATTTTAGATCCATAACAAGTTTAGCATTCTTTTTCGTTTGATGTTTTTTACTTGACTTTTCTGCATAATTTTCTTGTGCATGATCTTCATTGCTTTTCATAGATTATCATGCGTCTCTTTTTTTTTTTTTCAATGAATTTATCACATGTAAATCATAAGGTTTCTCTGATTCCAATTTAATTTGAATCCCCAAGTTTCTTGCAAATTGAATCCATTACCATCGCAAGATCACCTCCTTGTTGAAGAACTTCTATTGAAGTTTGGTAACTCTAACACTCCACTAAAGAACCTATGAAGAACTAAGCAACATAAACCCAATAGTAAGAGAAAGAACTTTTTCCCAACTTGGGAACAAGAACCTTAGGGAAATTATGGCCTAAAACCCAAGCTATACAAATTACAAGACCTAAATTAATCAACTCTTGAAACAAAAACTCCTAAAATCAATCAAACAAGGAATTGGAAAATGATCAATTGAATTCCATTAATTCACCAATCTAAGTAATCAATTGCTCAACATTAAGGAAGTAAACCCTTAGGATCTGACTATGATGGGTTAAAGAACTCTAGAAGCCATTAGAGAATCCTCTCAATTACATCAAAATTTACTTGTTACAAAAGGAGGCCTAATTGGACATATATAGAAAAACCCTAACTACTCTCCTAAAACCTAATGGGAATATGAAAGACCTAATTCTTGAATAAAGTTAATTACAAAGCTTGGACAAAAAGAAACAAAAATTAATAGCTAAATTTGTCCACTTGGTGAAAGTAGTCTGAGGCCTATTAGGGACAGTAGGGTGGAAACCTACTGCCCCCGGTAGGTAGTCTTACAACTCCCTATTTTAACCCGAGAGTTACCTAAGACGATAGGGTGAGAGACTATCGTTGCTAGTAGGCTATATTCTTCACTCTTCCTTGCTTCTTCTGTTATCTATGATGGCCAAGAGCTTCTAGTTTGATTTCGTTAGGCTTCTTAGAACATTAATGTGTCTTGGAAGTCTTGTAAAATCTTCTAAGCCTTCTAATTAAATCCAAAACTCCTCAATTGAAGCTTCAACCATGTGTTCTTCAATTCTCTAGTTGCTTCGATGCAAATTGTTGAACAATCCTTTGCTGATTTCGTATTAGTTTTCCCTATGCAATTCTGTTCTAAACCTCTCATCAAGGACTGTCCCTTGAAGATTTCTAAACATCACTATCATCACTCTCTCTACTCAACAACTCTATAGAATCAACACCATCTGAGTCAGAATTTACTGGGATTTGCTTCCCAAGAAATAAATCTATATCATCATGTTGCTGCCCACTTTTTCTTCTGTTTTTTGTGTGTCTTATACAACTTCATGTGTTTGTGTCCAGCCATCTTGCTGAGTTTGTGTCTCAACATTTTTCTCTTCAACATCATCTCTCATTTCTACGTTTTTAGATGTACCGACAACATCTTCTACTATCTGTTCTTCCAATGTCTCATCAAGAACCTCATTTTCACTTTATTCAAATTCTGAGTCATAGAAGGAATTGCATTTTGTTGACTCACTTTCCCCTTCATAGTGTTTGTCATCCTCACCTCTTTTTTGAGCTCAAATCCCCTACTTACAATTGTTTCACTTGATGTTAACCCTTTGCCCTACTTACAATTGTTTCACTAAGTTCAGGTGATTTTACACATTTGCCCTTGCTGTCTTGTCTCACTTTCACTACCTTTAGGTGATTTTGCACCTTTTTCCTTGCTGCCCTTTTTCAGGTTTTTTCCCGATTTTATACCCCTTTTGAAAAACAGGCACTAAAATAGTCCAATTTTTTTTTCCAATTAGGGCCATAACACACAGTCATTGTGCGTTATAGGATTTGAAAATGCACAAAGACTGTGTGTTATCTTAATAACCATCATAACTCATCCACTAATCATGTTTATTGACGTGGCAATGACGTGGCGGAGGCAGGTGCATATGTGGTTGATAACGTACAACCGTTGTGCATTATCTTGACTAATAACGCATAACTGGACTGCGTTATTATAGTGATAACGCATAACAGTTGTGCGTTATCATTTTATAAAAACCCTAGCTGCCGCCCCCTTTTCTCCTTCATCCTTCTTCCTTTTTTTCTTTCTTCACCAGCCGCGCCTCCCTCTCCAATTTTCTTCTTCGACTTCTTCTTCCGATTGCTGCTCTTCCTTCTTCCATTTTCTTCCTTCTTCTTCTTTTTTCTTCCTTCTTCTATTTCCTGGTTTAACATTTCACAGCAGGTTCCATTTTCTTGTTTGACATATACATTTACTCACTGAAAACACAGAGACAACAGGTTCACCAAGGTATGTTCTTCCTCTTTCTCTTGTTCGCTTCCTCTTTTTCTATTCTTCTATTTCTATATTTACTTGTCTCTTTTTCCAATTTTTTAGGGTTTACTTTTTTGGTTTTACTGGCACTGCATTGGAGTACGAAGGTTTTCAAGTTTGTGGAGTGGAAAACGGAGGGGAAAGAATACCACAAAATCAAATAACGCCAAATTAAATTTATTTAAATTTTCAGGTAAGTATATTTATGTTGATAATTATTTTAAAATTTTTGTGTGCTATGTTTAAATTTTTATTATTGTTTATGTGAAAGTATTTTTTTTTTTTTTGTGGTTTGTGAATTAAATTTATGAATTTTAATATTATTATTTTTATGGTTTTTACCGTTTGAATTTTGTAAATGAGTTTATAGGGTTTATGTTTAGAGCTGTTATTATTGATTTGTTTTTGGGTTATTGATCAATTTTTTGTAATTCATATAAATTTGGTTGGTCTTTTATGATAATTTTTTTAATTATGCTATTACCGTATTTATTTACTTTGTAAATGTGATTTGTTGGAATGTGTTTATTTATTTATTTATTTATTTACATTGTAAATTTATGAATTAGGGTATTATTAATTTATTTATTAATTATACTATTAAATCATAATTGTTTATTTTTTTTGTAAAATATTACTAGCATTCCTCGAGTTATGCAAAATTAATGTAATATTTCATTGTTAACATTTATATAATTTATTGAATCTATATAATATTGAATTCCTAAATTGTGCACCGTAAATTATAAAAAATTGTATTTATATGATTAGATTAAAATCCTAATAAATTTGCAATGTGAAATATAAATTAGGGTTTACATCAATAAAATCCTAATATGAAAATACTAAACCTTGAATTCAATAAACCATAAATTAAATCGCACACCTTTCATTTATTAATATTCTAAAATTCTTAATTGCAAATTGTCATGCTAGTAATTTTGGGAATGTAATTTTAACCTGTAAACAATGTAGATGAAGAAGTGCCAACACACATGCATCCGGGTCCCGTAAATCCTGTTGTTTTGATGAGACAGCACGAGCATAGATCTGGGTTGATATGGAGCGGCGACCATGAGACGTCTATTACTGATCTACAGTGTAGGCGTTTCGGTCGCAATCTGTTTCAATCCAATAGTACCGCTCCCCGCAGACTGATTGATATTATTAATAGGACGCGTTTACGGGAAGTTTTCAAATGTGGTTATATTGGTTTAGACCACGCTCTTATTACCTTGTTAGTTGAGTGTTGGAGGTTTGAGACTCACACATTTCATATAACATGTGGTGAGGTCACAGTCACTCTGCAAGACGTGCAAGTGTTGTGGGGTTTAAGTGTAAAAGGTTTGTCTATTACAGGTCCTAGTTGGATTGTACACCAGAAAAATATTAGATTGAGATGTTCGTGAGACTTATTGGTATACAATTGTCTCGAGAGACTTATTGGTATACGATTGTCTCTTAGTCACTTTCTGGCTATAAGGTTAAGAAGGAACATGTAGAAACCTGGATTTTAAGAGAGTTTACAGGTTCAGAGACGGATGATGACCTAATCTTACGCACCCGTAGATTCATTTTTTTACTTCTGGGAGGTCATATACTTCCCGATTTCTCTGGCAGTTTGGTTCATGCTCGCTACATCAGTTTGTTAGAGGATTTTTCGGCCATCGGCACATATAGCTGGGGTAGTTACATACTTAGTTATTAATATAGGCAGTTGTGCACGACAGCTTTAGGGGGTGCACGGCAGATAGGGGGAGCATTAGTCTTACTATAAATTTGGGCGTGGTCGCGTATACCAGTGTTGCGGCCTCAGGTTATTCGGCATGTGCATAACAACCCGCTTGCTCCCCTTAGTGCTATGTCGCGCACATCATTTGACTGTAGCTAGCTGCCTACTCACACTCTAGTTACGTATAGAGACCAATTTGATTTCATGCTATGTGATCAAGTGATAAATTAAAAATCCTTTTCTAAAACATGTAAACCGTAAATTTATATGAGTATCATTTTTTGATTGATTTTAAATTCTTTCTACACAGTTTGTATGGCTCCTTTATAATAACCACAATTTGGTTCCATCTGACCTTTGGCAGGCAGAGGTGCCACTCATTTGCTATGAGATAGTGGAGTATCACTTTCCCAGGCGTGCTGCATCAGTTTTCAAGTGATCAGCAAATACTGGACCCGTGTAATACTAGGTTTGATCTTCATCAGATTCAGCTTAGAGGAAAAGACAACACTTATTGGGGGATGCAGCATGCTAAGAGGTCTGGCATCAGTGGTGACTGCATATTAGGGATGGCCCTATCTTAGTAGCTAATCATTTATCATCTGCCAGGGATGAGTACATTAGATGGTATCAGAAAATCACACGAGTGTACATCGGAAATCCAACAAATCGTGATACCCGTACAGTTGGATATCAACCTACTGGGGTGGATAGACATATGATGTTATGTATAATTTTTTATTTTTTATTTTTATTAGTTATATTCATTTAAATGTGATCACTAACATTTGTTTGTTTTTTTTTTTTTAAGACTTCCATGCTGCAAGAGGTAGATGACATGCCTACGGGGATTATACAGTGACCACCATCTTCTCCCCCACAGGTAGCTAGTTTTGCAAAGAAAGTTCAAACAATCATCCGCAGATGTAGTGTGTCCATTGATGGTACTTTGGGTTGTACTCCATCTCAGCATAATATTCAGAAGACATTTTCAGTGCAGCCATCGCGTTGCCGCCCTCGGGAACCTGTACTGTATCATGGTACTCGTGGAGTAAAGAGGGGAGCTCGTAGATTGCTTGGTCATGGAGCATGTGACGGACGCCAACCTGTCCCTCCTTTTCCAGGCAGACACGGACATGCAGACCCCGGACATGAGGTGGAGAGAGATAAGGGATCTGGAGGACGTGGACATGTACATGGACATGTAGGGGCTTCACATCATGTTGATCTATATTGACAGACCAGACTTAGATATGCCATAATTTAGTTTGGGTTTGACGCCACCTTCCCAGTCACTTCAAAGTGGATCTGGGACATTGCGCACGCCTCCCTCTCCGGGTTTAGGGTTTGCCCTATTTCACTCACCACACCCTACCTCTTTAGGGGTTTCATCGTTTCGTGCACCTCCTCCTCCAGGCATAGCAGGTTCATCTGCTCCGCATCAGCCTATATCGTATGCATCTTCATCTGATGAAGATGAGCGGACGGATGACACGACACATGTGCATCAGCTTGGATTCGGACATCGTGTTGGGAAAAAGACTATGAGGTTCACGCCATCCGACTGGCCATAGTTGTACTACCCATTTGGAGTTTTCATTTTCTATTATTTGTAAATTAAATTTCAATGTAGATTTTTCAGTTTTATGTATATTATTGATTATTTTGTTTAAGTTGTAAGATGGTATTTTATGTAATGAAAGTATTTCTACTACTTCAGTGTGTACATTTAATAGGGTTATGAATTCATTTATTTACCATCTTAAGCATTAGGGCTTAGGGGATTATCTTTTTTTACCATAATTAGTTTTTAGGGTTTTTTAACATTAGGGTTTAGTTTATAATTAGGGTTTACGGTTTCCTAAATTAGAGTTTTATTTTTTTATAAATTAGGGTTTTCTTTTACCATAATTAGGGTTTAGTTTATAATTAGGGTTTAGGGCTTTTAACATTAGGGTTTTATTTTTTTATAAACTAGGTTTTTATTTTTTAATTTTAGGGTTTTCTTTTACCATAATTAGGGTTTAGTTTATAATTAGGGTTTAGGGTTTTTAACATTAGGGTTTTAATTTTTTATAAATTAGGGTTTTATTTATTTAAGTTTAGGGTTTTCTCTTACCATAATTAGGGTTTAGTTTATAATTAGGATTTAGGGCTTTTAACATTAGGGTTTTATTTTTTTATAAATTAGGGTTTTATCTTTTTAAGTTTAGAGTTTTCTTTTACCATAATTAGGATTTTATTTTTTTAAGTTTAGGGTTTTTTTTTACCATAATTAGGGTTTAGTTTATAATTAGGGTTTAGGGTTTTTAACATTAGGGTTTTATTTTTTTATAAATTAGGGTTTTATTTTTTTTAAGTTTAGGGTTTCTTTTACCATAATTAGGATTTACTTTATAATTAGGGTTTAGGGTTTTTAACATTAGGGTTTTATTTTTTTATAAATTAGGGTTTTATTTTTTTAATTTTAGGGTTTTCTTTTACCATAATTAGGGATTAGGGTTTTTAACATTAGGGTTTTATTTTTTATAAATTAGGGTTTTATTTTTTTTAAGTTTAGGGTTTTCTTTTACCATAATTACGGTTTAGTTTATAATTAGGGTTTATGGTTTTTAACATTAGGATTTTCCTTTTTTATAAGTTAGGGTTTTATTTTTTTAAGTTTAGGGTTTCATTTTTGTAAAGTTTAGGGTTTACATTTCTTTAACATTAATGTTTTCCTTAAAATTATTATTCCCGATATGTAAATGTGATTTATTTTACTTGCAATAATTCCAGACACAACAATTTTTTTTTCGCATTTATTTATTTTTTTTTTTTGGTGTTGTCATGTCAAAATTTTTTCCACTAAACTTTTACACCCTAAAAGCGACATGCCCATGTGGACTTTTTATCTCGGAATAATTCATGACCAACCCTCAACCTTTTCTTTGTGTTGTCTAGTCATTTTTTTTTTCAGTTTGTCATTACTCTTGATATAATACTCTTAGTCAGCCTAGTTCAATAATTAAAAACCCAACCCATTCATTTATTTCATATGCCATGTGTTGTCATGTTATTCCAAAACTTTTGCACCATAGACCTGACAATGCCATGTAAATGACGGTGAAATTACAAGAGAAATTATTCATTGGGTTTGTCTTCACTCCCGACAAACCCATGTGGGAGAAATTGAATTTTGGAGTGGTGTCATTCACAAAGTTGAAGACACACTTCAACTTTAAACCACTATATATACATACACCCTAAAATGCATCTTCAGCCATCACAACTTCTCAACCATTCTACTTTCATTCCTTTTCAATTTATAAATTACTTAACTTCTTTACATTTCATCTTCTAAAAACCCTAAACACATCCAGTTAAATCAGTTTAACATGGAAGCAATCCACCCTATTATAGTTATTCTATTTGTGGATTCAAAAATTGCAGGGATGCATATGGTCCCTTTTTCACTGGAGCAGTGCGAAAAAGTTGGACATTGCCAATAAACCGAATAGTTTCACATAACGAACTAGTAAGGAAACTATTGAAATACCGAGATATGAATCCCAATCTCTGGATTGTTCGAATAACAGTGAGGGTGTCTTCATACTACGAAATGCATCGCATGTTTTACATTAATTTATATAGCATGAACAACGATGAAGAAATTTATTATCTATGGACTATTTCACCTCACTACGCGAAGGAAGTGATTCATATTCTCGTTGAATTCGAGAAGATCCAGCAACATAGTATTCCAATTACACATGACATAAATATAACAAACATGACCGAACATATTACCGTAGTAATACAGATGGTTTCTGATGAACCGTCTATGTCGTATCCTACCGTCAATAATGACGACGATGAAATTGACCAATCAGACGGAGATGATGCCGTTTCTAGTTAATCTGAATCCGATGATGACAATGACCAGGAAAAAGAAGAGTTACAAACTCCTGTAAACCTTGTAACTGAAAACATAGTGCCCACGATGAGAGAGCAGCCAATGGTTCAGCAGCGCTAGGTATGACTACACACATTCTGGAGCATTCCTAGATGTGGGCTTGGGTTCTCCTATAGATGAGCTTGTACAATCTGGTACCATATGGTTACTCGATTTGAACGATTCCATGACTGACATTCAGTTAAGTATGAGATTCATTGACAAAGTGCAAGCAATAAGTGAGGTTCGTAAGTAGTCCATCAGTGTGGGACGTGAATATAGAGTTGTGAAAAGTAAAAATGATACATGGACCGCAAGAAGTTACCATCACAGTGATGCTAATTACTGTTCATGGTACATCCGAATAAAAAAGAAAGCAACACATGGTTGATGGAAAATAACCAGATTCGTAAAAGAACACACATGTCTTATTCAAATTGAACAAAACAAGCACAGAAACTTGTCCTCAAAATTTATTTCAATGTCAATATCGCACCTAGTTGCCAACAATCCTGAGATACCTGTGTCAAACATCATTCAAGAAGTGCAGGTATTGGTTCAAACGGGTTGTACTTACAAGCGGGCATGGTATGCTCGAAAATTTTCCATAGAGAGAGTTTTTGGTAGTTGGGAGACTACCTGCAATATTTTACCGAAATACTTACAAGCTGTACAGTATTCAAACCCAGGGACTGTATATGAATTTTTTCATCACAGAACAAGCAGTCCCCCTAATTATGTTTTCAAATTTGTTTTCTGGTGGTTTTTTGCCATGTATAAAAGGATTTCAATACTGTCGGCCGGTGATTTCAATTGAGGGAACACACCTAAGGGGACCATACAAGGGCGCACTATTAATTGCAAGTATGTGGGATGCCAATAATCACTTATTTCCACTTGCTTTTGCAATTGTTGATAAGGAATCCTTCAAAAGTTGGAATTGGTTCCTTAAAAACCTACGAGATTACATTGTCAAAGATCGCCACGTATGTCTCATTTCTGATCGCCACAAAGGTATTTTTTCTGCTATTCAAAGTCAACCTTTATGGCAACCTCCATTTGCAGTTCACTGGTTTTGTTTATACCATATTCGAGCAAATTTTAATAAGACTTTTAAGAATACAACCCTAAAAAGCTTGATGTGGCAGGCCGGAACAGAATTAAAACAATGGAAATTTGACCATGTTATGAAAGAGATTCAAGAAAGAAATGTGGATGCTTATATTTACTTGATGAAGTTGGACGCAGAGAAATGATACTGTTGCATGATGGCGGGCACAGACACGGTATCATGACAACCAACAATTTTGAAGCACTTAACAATATATTGAAGAAAGCTAGGGTCCTAGTTGAACTAATACTCAACAAACTAGTTAGGTACTTTCACCAACACCGTGAAGAGGCTGAAAATTGTGTGCATCTATTTCCAACTCGAATTTTTGACAAGTTCTTGTGGATTGAAAGGAAATCAAGAGAACACAAAGTTACAACTTACTATCCGCAAAAAGGAATATACATGGTCAGATCTCTGATCCGGGTTTCTGGTACTGGCGACGATGTCTATACATTACGAATAAATAATAAATCATGTAGTTGTGCAAAATGGCAAACATATACATTACCTTGTTCTCATGTTCTTGCAGTGTGTAAAGAAAATCGGTCAAGAGCAGATACTTATGTGCCGGAAATATATTCGCGACAAACGTACAAAAGAACTTACCAAGCGAATTTTCATCCGGTCTTGAGTGAGAACTTTTGGAGGGATGTTCTTTTTAATTTAACATTTTAGGGGGAAATGGATTATAGAAATCCGGATTTTCCCCTAAGATGTGGCAGATGTCGCATGCCGGGACATAATAGAAAAAATTGAAATAACCGCGGTGTGATGCCCCTAACCCTACCACTAGGTCAACTGCGGCTATGTAGGGCATCTGCGTGCCTCTTGGCACTAGATTATAAGCTCCATAATAAAACAAAACCCTAGAACAACACTAACAGGTATACACAATGTACGCGGAATACTTAAGTAAATTAGATACTACTGGTGCGCTCAAAACACAGGATAAAAAAAACTTCTCATTTCCATTTTATAATAAACACAAAAGTAATTTTACATCAACCACTTACATAAAGACATAAAAAGAAACTCTACAGACGATTCGAGTCTAAAAAGATAAAACATAAATCTACGCCCTTCCGGGGAGATTTGATCCAAAAACTCTTGGCCTAAAACTTCAGTGGCTCGCGGAACCCTTGACCATTCCAAGCTAATCTGAGAAGAAAACATGATATGGAAAAACGTGAGCGCGAACGCTCAGTGAGTCCACGTGTGTGTGCGGTAGTGTTTTCTTTAAAACTATGACAATACCATTTTACAAAACAATTCATGCAATGTCATAAGAAAAATATTTCCTTTGCTATTTTAACAAAACTGATGCCTAAACCTACATGACGGTTTCGAGCGCAGCCGGGAAGTCTGAGCGAATCAAGACACATCAGCGCAACTCTATGCCCCAATTTTAAAAGGACATGTAATACAACAGTGGGGCTCCACAGACAAAGTCCGGATCCCCAAAACGAGGCCATCGGAACCAACTTCTGGCATCTCGTAGTCAAATACCAGCCAAACAACATACGAGCGCTCGATTACAAACAACCGCACTCCCATAACACTGGTCAAAACAGGCCACAGATCCTTGGGACACCTACCAGGTCTGCCCTGGAACCAACCTCGGTGTCGAGCCCCTCCTGACTCTCCACTAGGCGGTCGAACCCCACCGTAGAGCATGATGTGGTGTCCACGTAGACCGATTGGGCCACACCCTCCGCGGTCTACGCCCCTCTTAAAGTGGATCCACCCACCGAGTCAAAAACCCGTCCACGTCATCGGAAGAGGCCCTAGTATGAGGGACTAGCCACGTACAGTGGAATCCACTAACGCGTCCGTTCACTTGATTATCAATAAACTTTAACGTTGGTCGGAATGAGGTTTTCGTATGTATTTACAAATCAATGGGCCATTTGCCCGGTCATAATAACAGATTCAAGTCATAAACATTTCAGAACACAAAAGAAAATCATCATCCACCAGTTATCACATGCTTATGCAATTTCACAATTATGCCAATGCCAAATCTATATTCATGCATATCAAAGTACGTAACTTTTCAAGCTAGAACATTTTTCAATATATAAATATTTCTGAAAAAACCTGCGTACAACAAACTACTTATGCACCACCGTAATAGTCCGTTTTAAAAGAGACACCTATTTGGAGCACCGCTCCTATGCATTTTTCTACGAAACACGTAACACATTAAGGAGAACATCTCCAAAAAATACGCTGAGAAATATCGTTCCAAAAATAACAAAATTTTGTAAACGTTAAAAAAAAAAACATATTCATATGTCTTGTACTATTTGAAATAAAATGGAGTTTATGGACTCACCTGGATATAGATCTGATGCTAAGATCCTACAAAATAATAATGCGAAAATACTTAATACCTGGGTATCGATCAAATAATCCTATTCCCTAAATAATATCAAAATATTATGAAATGAACTTTGGGATGTATATAAATATACCCATATAATGATACATATACTTATATAATTCTTTAAAAAGATCGAAAAATCCTATATTCTAAAAAAAATGTACTCTCCCAAGAAACCATAATTAACTATATACTTTATACTAAAAATCCATTTAAAATATTGAAATCTTAAAATAAATAACTAGCTTAAAAATATATAATCTAACTAGAAATAGATCTCACTATATATTGAAGAAGACAAATAAACATATACTATATATATACACACACATATATATATATATATATATATAACCTAACTAACTAAAAAAAATAAAGGAAAACCAAACATGCAAACTTACTTGAAAAAAACATGCAAACATGCAAATATGAAAATATATATAAACTTACTTGAATTGCTATGTTGGCTGTCCCTTTTTATTCAAGAAAGAACCTTTGTTGTTCAAGAAAATGAGAGATATATATGTCTATGTTATGATGGCCAAGGATGAGAATTTGCATGAAACAAAAAAAAAAAAAAAATGGCTTGCATGCCTATATATAGAGAATGAAATGACGGCTCAAGGCTGGAAAGAAATTAGGATGGTGGCAGGTGGATGGCTAGGTGGCCCCCTTCCTTAATTGTTAAGTTTATTAATTTATTTATTTTTTTAATTCCTACATGAAAATGCCAAGTATTTAAATTTCTAAAATAAATATACTAGGTATTAAAAATAAAAATCCACTTAAATGCATTTATAAATCTTAATAATAAAATATCAATAAGGTAATAAAATTTTATTCATATTCCTAAATATCCCCAAAATACTACTAAGTGCCAAAAACACTATATCCCACCATATAGATCAAAACTCTATTTTCATCACATTCTTAATTTTAAAGTCATGCTAGGTGCTTACGGGGTAAGGCGTTACACCCGGAACAAGCAATGTATAAAGTTTGTTTTCTTGAAATTGTTATAATAAAATAGGTTTCTGTTAATGAAAGTTTTCTTTCAATTTCTTCTAATTACTATTTCATTGCTCTAAATTATTACAATATCTTTATTATTACTTCTTCAGATAACTTTTCATGAAATGGTTAGAAGTTAAACATATTTTTCAAAAAAACGGTTATAATTATTATCATAACAAATAAGCTTAAAATAAGTTAAATATTATATATACAGTCTTTTAAATAAATTATACAATTATAAGTTTTTAGAAAAATGTAAAGAAATTTTCAGTTCTTAAAAAAATTAAAAAATAAATAAATAAATAAATAACTGACGTGGCAGATAACGCACAACCACTGTGTATTATTGCTGGGTGATAACGCACAATGGTAGTGCGTTATCTGCCATATCGGCGGATTACCGGGGCAAATTATAATTAGTTGATAACGCACAATGGTTGTGCTTTATAAATAATGATAACGCACAACCATTGTGCGTTATGGCCACAATAAGGATAAAAAAAAATAGGCTACTTTAATAGCCAAATTTTGTAAAAGGGGACCAATAAAGGCAATTCGGTAATCTATAAGGATAACTCAAAATTTTTCAAAAAATTCATTTTCACCTAAACACTTTCTCTCTCTTTACCTAAACACTCTCTAGGACTGCAAACTTCAATCTCAGATCTTGGAAGATCCGACCGTCCAAATTGAAAAAAAATGTTAGTTCTTCAATTTATTCTCTTTTATTTACAATGTTACCATTTTAGATCGTTGAAATATCAGTTAAAAAAGGAAAAAATCGAATTTTTTTGAAAAAAAAAATCTGGCCGAAAATGTACACTTTCGTCCATTACCGGCGAAAGTGTCGGAGTTCTTTCGGCGCCGATAAACGGAAGTTCTCCGGCACTCTCGCCGGCGACGTGTGAAATTGCAAAAAAATTTTTTTTTAATTTTTTAAAAAGTTTTCGTCCGTTACCAGCGAAAGTGCCGGAGTTCTTTCGACGCAGGTGACCGGAAGTACTCCAGCACTTTCGCCTGCGACGTGCGAAAGTGCAAAAATTTTTTTTTTTTTAATTTTTTTAAAATTTTTTGAAACGTGTTCGTTCGTTACCGGCGAAAGTGCTGAAGTTCTTTCGGCGACGGTGTGCGGAAGTACTCCGGCACTTTCGCCGGCAACGTGTGAAAGTGCATTTTTTTTTTAAATTTTTTTAAATTTTTTTAAATATTTAAATATTTTAATTTTTTGTTCATAGTATGTTTGATTATTTAATTAATTTTGTATATGTAGAATGTGTGTGACTAGTTGTTTAACGTATTTTATGTGATAATTTTTAATTGTTAATATGATTATAGATTTGTGAACATTGTGAAATAAAAAAAATAACGGAAATGAAATAGGATAAAATCGATAAAGTGAACAATAAAGTAATAATAAATATCTCTGATAATGTTATTTAATTTTGTCCACTTAGAGTAATGTAACTAGCTTAAAATTGTTTGCTTTATGATTATGTGTTTAATAAGAAAATGTGTAATGTAATTGCTAAACTATTTGTATTTTAATTTGAAATCATTGTTATTCTTGGCCTTAGTTTTAGGATATAATTCTAAGATTGTATAATTTATAAATTAATAACTATTACTAAAGAAGAATATTAGTGATGAATAATAATTGAACGAAAGAAATAGTAGCCCGTGAAATAATAAATACTGATAATTCTTAAGATAAAATAAGAATCGATAAAGTGAACAATAAAGTAATAATAAATATCTCTGATAATGTTATTTAATTCTGTCCACTTAGAGTAATGTAACTAGCTTAAAATTGTTTGCTTATGATTATGTGTTTAATAAGAAATTATGTAATGTAATTGCTAAACTATTTGTATTTTAATCATTGTTATTCTTGGCCTTAGTTTTAGGATATAATTCTAAGATTGTATAATTTATAAATTAATAACTATTACTAAAGAAGAATATTAGTAATGAATAATAATTGAACGAAAGAAATAGTAGCCCGTGAAATAATAGATATCGATAATTCTTAAGATAAAATAAGAATCGATAAAGTGAACAATAAAGTAATAATAAATATCTTTGATAATGTTATTTAATTTTGTCCACTTAGAGTAATGTAACTAGCTTAAAATTGTTTGTTTATGATTATGTGTTTAATAAGAAAATGTGTAATGTAATTGCTAAACTATTTGTATTTTAATTTGAAATCATTGTTATTCTTAAGATGAAATAATAATCGATAAAGTAAATAATGAAATATATGATAAACAAGTATTAACGAGTTTGAATCACTAATAGATGGTTCAACCTAGCGGCGTAGAGGAGATGCTGATCTTGGTACTGTCACGGACAGGACAGGTCGAGTTGAGGGGCGCCCTGTGATAGCTTCGTCTAGAGGTATGAGGGGGCGACATAGTACTTCTGACATCCCTGTTACTCCTACCCCTCTTGCACTTGGTTTCCATCATGGTACAGGTGAAGCCGGGTCTTCTACCCAACCACCTGCCGTACCTTTTAGATCTCGACCTCCCCTTCATCCCCATCTGTCACACACACCTGTGCCCTATGAGCCATATGGATCTGCACATCCACCTTCACACTATACAAACACAGTATATGATCCATAACTATAGGCTCCTACTATTGTGCGACCTCTCATACCGTATAGATCTGCCTTCCAGGAGCCTAATTGTACGATGGGTCTCAGGCGAAGCAGATAGGGGTTGAGTTTTTTTATCAGATGCTTGGAGCCGCCCGTCAAGATTCTTCTTGCAGCATACACGGGTATTCTCATGCTGAGTATGGTGTTTCATCTTCTAATCATTAAGTACCTGGGCCTGCAGATAGGGTTTCAGAGGGTGATAGGGTTTTTAAGGAGGAGCAAGAAAGAGTCCGATCCCCATATATTCAGGGAGAAGCGGATGAGAGAGGTGATGATGATGGTAGTGATGGTAACGGTGGTGATGGTGATGGTAATAGTGGTGATGATGATCACGATGACGGTGATGATGATGGAGATGAGTAGCAGCCCGTATATGTTGCACCTGTGGCACTTGCAATAATTCAATTAATATTAATAATAATAATAAAAAGTTATCAATAATAAATACTTGCATAAAATGCTACAATGCCTCTATGAGTCCGACGAATATCGTTCCCGAAGGCCCATCCATATTAGAAACAAGAGGCAAGACAGTGGTTGACTGTGACCGTGCAAGAAATACAACGCATAGATTGAATGTGTTAGCAATGACATAAAGGTGATCAGGTGTATTCATCCAATACTCCCGTGGTGCCGAATCCTCTTCCCAATTTGTCTGCATTATCAACTCTATCACACGTTCAACCGTGCCGAACAATTACTTATATACGTGCATATGGTGCCGTAAATCATAGTTCATTCTTCTACGAATTTCAACCCAATGATTTTGGTCTCCGAACAAGAAATTTAATACAACCCTGAAACTACAATTACCATCTCCAACAACATTCTTCCAGTTTTGTATAAATTGATACGTAAATCCGGAAAATGCATTTTTGAAAAGGAATGGCACTGGCGGTTAATCGGGACTTACAACGGTTGATAAACTCGACCTACCACTGCTACGTCCTCTGCCCCTATTCCTACCGCCACGAGGCGGTCTACTTCTTCCATGAGGACTAGGATTAGTCTCGGAACCTGAACCGCTACCAGACCTAGAACCCGAACTGCTGGACTTTCCTATCTTCCTATGGGTGATGGAGACGTATTCTCAGTGAGACTTATCCCTTTTGGTGGAATTCGTCTTCCGTTGTCCCTTCGTAACTGCGTCTCTGGGGGGGGGGGGGGAGGGACAACGGGCTGACAAGGATCATCAGGCAACACCGGATGTACAACACCGGATGTATAACACCTTTGATGAGTCGCCTAACTTTCTGAACATCAGAAATTGGGCCAGTACTAATTTTCTATAACAGTGAAGTGAGATCAAGCATTTCTGATTCCATATCTCTATGGTGTTCTTCAGGAATATCAGAACCAATTTCTAGTTTTCTCCAAAAGATGATAACATCTTCCTCTTGGATTGGCATTAAATGTTGGCACCGATTAACAAGTTCACATGCACAAGGTAGACCGTGCGACTTCCTTAAATAATGCAAACAATTATTACCCGGTTCTTCAACCATTTGACGTGCCTTCTTTAACTCATCCATTATCTTTTTCAATCCTAAATGACTAATTTTATTACATAAATTCTTCAGGATGGGATTACTCTTGGCACCATATTTCTCTTTAAGTCTTGAAATTCCACAGAGTATTTAATTTCTGCAACTTGAGCTTGGATGAAAGAGTCGATATTAAAAAATACGGTGTCCAAATCACCGTGACACGTTGATAGCCACAGCCTCAACACTGAATGTTCACTCTCAGCACGATTCGTTGTCTCCACCCCAAAATGCAACACTTGAGAGGTCAAACCCTGCAGAATTTATGTGCAAATGGATTCAACCATGTGCTGAACAAGTAATGTAGAAAGTCGGGCCTGGTTCGCCACCTAGTCTTTAACACTTCCAACTTTCTTTGATATTCCACCTCATCAAGTTCATTAATTAATTTTCTTCAAGAGCCATTCATGAACCGTTGAACCACCTCTTCATCTTTCACCATCTCAGTCAACTTTGCCAACATGTTCTGATCGATGTGTCTTTTGCATAACATATGATAAGAATTGCTAAACACATCATCGATCACCAGCATTAGTCCACTTTCCCTATCCGTAAGAACAAATATAGGCTCTTCTTTATTGATAGCCGAACCCTGACTATTCAACATAGCAGATGTAAAATATAAGTGCTTGATTTGTTGAAGAACACATCTGTATGTCATTGCCTATTCGTTGCACATATAAGCTGTTGCCACTGTGAAGTTTTTGCCTGTTTGAGTCATCCCTACACATTCTAATAGTGGCATGTTGTACCTTAAAAAATAAGCGATAAATTTAATTATTAACATTCACTAATCATTTTCACGGACTTAAAAATATTATTAACTATTTACTAAAAAAAATTTAAAATGTTTGTGTGAATAAATTAATAAAGATATCTAATAATACAATTAATCCACTATAGTACTTACTTGTTCGTTTTGTACGTCGTATCCATTATCAGCAAATATGGCCATGTTCTAATCATTGCAATCGATGTCGGGTGTGCAACGACAATATCACTGAGTACATTGCTGTTCTCACCATTTCTATAGAAAATGGTGTAGCCCTTTTCTGCACTTAAGCATAGAACTTCCTCTACCGTATTTCTTCCCTGCATCTGGTCTCTCTTAATCTTGGCAACAACATTATAAATTTTTTGGGAACTACATACATCAAAATTTTATATTTATTAATGTAATAAAAACAACTCTAAAATATTTAAGTAAAGTATTAAAAATAATCTAATAATTCCCATATAACTTACCTAACTGCACAACCAACATCTTGTTTTCGGAAAAATCGTAATATATTGCACGGTGGAACATGACTCTTCCTGAACTGCTCGGTCTGTTGCAACTACTCCGTAAGTCTTGCAGAGTGAGCATGACCGTGACTGTAAACAGCTATTTAATGGTTGTGCCTCCCGTTGTGTACAAACAATTGCCAATTTCCACTTGTTGCCATTTGCTCTCCCTTTAGCTTAAATGGTCAACTACATTTTTTCGTCCCATACGGTCAATGCTTTTTTTTCGGTATTTCTTCTTCCTCATCGTCGACTATTGATTTTTTATATTGTTTTACTAAACTTCCACGTTCGCAAGCCAATGTGACATATGGTCGACGGTCTAATGTTCTGGCTCTCTGATACCGAGTTATGATTAAATATGTCTTCGCATTCATTACAATCTATTTTGCCCACTCCACCAACTCATCTTTCGAACTAAATATTCGGTCGTAAATAAATGTCCAAAATTGATATATTCTTCCGGATCTAGAAATTCTTCAAAGGTATTTGGATCTTCATCACCCTGTTAATGTATAATGAAAAGTTAATATTACAAAAAGAAAAACCTAAAAAAACACAAAAAAAAAAAAAAATTGATTTCTTACCTCAAAACCAATATTTTCTTGCAGAGATTCTTCAAAAGGATCCATTCTACATATACAAAATTAATTAAATAATCAAATATACTATAGTGAACAAAAAATTAAAACATTTAAATATTTTTAAAAAAATTTAAAAAAAGGCACTTTCGCACGTCGCTGGCGAAAGTGCCGGAGTTCTTTCGTTCACCGCTGTCAAAGAACTCCGGCACTTTCGCCGGTAATGGACGAAACTGTAAAAAATAAAAATAAAAAAATTTCGCACTTTCGCACATCGCCAGCGAAAGTGTCGGAGTACTTCCGGTCACCGGCGATGAAAGTACTCGACACTTTCGCCCTGGGAAAATTGCCCATTTTCGGCAGATTTTTTTTAAAAAATAATTCGATTTTTTCCTTTTTTAACAGATATTTCAACGATCTAAAACGGTAACATTGTAAATAAAAGAGAATAGATTGAAGATCTAACCTTTTTTTTCCAATTTCGATGGTCGGATCTTCTAAAATCTGAGATTGAAGTTTGTAGTCTAGAGAGAGGTTAGAGAGAAAGTATGTAGAGAGAGAAAGTGTTTAGATGAAAATGAATCTTTTGAAAATTTTCAAATTATCTTTATAGATTCTCGAATTGCATTTATCGGCCCCCATTTAAAAAATGGTGTAAAGAAAAACAAAATCCTTTTTCACATCAACTTTCTCAGTCAAATTAAGAGTCATCTCATCTTCCATTCCTTTTTAATTACAAGAATAGTACCCCGAATAGGCTCTTAGTTCCTATTTTAAGTTTTTGAACCGTGAACATTTCCACCTCACCATATATATCACTCTGCCTTGCAATTCTTTCATGGTCACCAAATCATTCATACACACACTTTAATATTTCTTTCCCATTTAACTCAACCATATTATACCATCATGCAAACATATCTGTTTTTCCCAAAATATCAGCAGCTCTTTTTAAATCTTTGTCACAAAAATTGCTAACAGTACATAGTCAATGTACTCGATCCGCCCTCCAACATACCCTCCTCAATCACAATAAAACAATTCACCACAATAATGTATTTTCAGAGTAAATAGCCCAGAACCATACCCTAAATACAAGGAACAAAAAATAGAAGTACTCAGAACCTCAAATAATTTTAAAACAGAACCTTAAGTAAAAAAAACAGAAATAAACAACAATTTCAAAACTTATTCGGAGGCTGAAATACACAACTAAAACAAATAGAAATAAACAACAATTGTAATACATATTTCGAGGGATTTAAAGACATTATTTCACAAAAAAATAACATAGGGGACCACATGCACTCAAATTGGTGAAATTTACACATAAAACATACCCTCTTCCATCACATTTAAACAATTCAGAACTATATGTATTTTATAAATAACACAGACGATACCCTAAAAACAGAACCAGTTGATTTGATTAGTCTGGCATTCCTCCACTCTATTCTATACAAAGGTATATATAGCCCTAATGTGATGACTTTGGGATTGATCTTTCATTCTGTCAGCAAAACTAAAGTATTGCCTCCCAGTAAGTATTTATGAGCTAGCCACATTTCCCAGTAAGTATTTCAAATTTCATCACATTTCAACATGAAAATTTTGCATTGATAAAAAGGGTTAGGCTTGATGACTACTAAAGGTTCATTCTTGAAAGTTTTTATAGGGAATATTCATGATATCTTAATTTCCATCTTCCCATATGGATTTTCATCTAAACTTCTCAGTGCTGTGACTTCCCTCTTTCATTATCTTGACTGGAAAGCAGTCTAAATCCCCATCATTTAGCTTTAACATTCATAACAAATCCAATCCTTTTATTGAGCTTGAACATAAATGTATATTTAATTTAAAAAGAACTAAAATCTCATGATATTCATTTTCATATACAGTGTAGATTGTTTGTGAGTGGTAGTCCAATCCTCAATTTTAAGCTCCCCAAAGGAGTAAATCTCACTGGTGTGAGAATATCTGAAAGGCCAATATAGTTTGTGACAAAATTAAATGGCAAAATATGACTCCGTTTTGGACCATCGTGATTGACCTCGCTTCCTACTTTAGTAGTCAATGCAGCTGCATTTATGTTACATAATGGTAAAAGTAGTGTGGATATTCTATGAATATGCAAAGTTATTTTCACTATGGTTTTTCTAACTATTTTTTGCTCCAAAAATAGCCACTTCATCACCATGTTTGGATGACACGGTTCTTTCGAAGGAGATTAGAGCATTTGGATTACCATCCCAGGCTTTCTCACGGATGCGTACTGGAGCCTAAACCAACCCCCTTCTTTATTTTTTTTTTCTTTGGAAAAAAAAAGCAGTAAAAAGAGATCATACCCTCGGAAAATAGTCATGGTAATGTGCCGTAATTTTTTAGTTAATAAGAGAGAAAGTATTGGAAAATTGTAAAAACATAAATTAAAATGAAAATAGAGTGTTTTTGTGGAAACGGTCGATTGAAACCGCCTGTGGGACGTCCAGGCGCAAAGTTATGTCCCGTCAAAGTTTTCGACTTTACGGGAAGAATTTTTTGCCCCGAAATGCTTCCCGATCACTTATTTGCCGATGCCATTGTGTTTATCTTTACAAGAACTATCAAAACGAGACTGGTGCAGAATATCGTTCAATCGTCGGTACCTATAGGTTAGAAGGGTTGTACCTAGGGCGATGCGCACAGGAACGAGCATTCACACCAGACAAGAAGGCAAGGATTGACATTTCTCATGGGAGGAACTATGGTCATGCGCATGAAACGGACTTCCGATTACAGAGTTATTAATGTCTCAAAAAAACTGATGTCGTTGATAACGCACAAAAGTTATGCGTTATCTGTCACATCGGCGGAGTAATGTGAAAAATTGGGATTAAGTGATAAGACACAATCATTATGTGTTAAAAATAACAGATAATCATTGTGCTTTATGGCAAATTTACGAATAAAAAAAATTTAAAAATCACTTTAATTGTATTCTTAAAAAAAAAACAGACGATACCAAGGAAAAAGCATGTGCATTACATCATCAAAGCAACTATGGCAAGGAACGCATATTTAGTTTTTTTAACCTAAGACAATGGAATTTATAATTAAAAAAACTGAACAAGAAAGGTAAGCCAATACTAACTGATATAAGGATCCAATAGTCAGTGAATTAAATGAGACAGGTAAAAGTCAATAACATATAATTAACAAAGTGATACTCAAGAATATTCATCCTTTTCGTTCATATAAGAGCAGAAATTACAGACAGAATTCTAAGACTCGTATATTTTATCCAACTGTCACACAACAAAAAGGGAAAACAAATTAATTTTCAGTTCAAGAACCAAAACATAAATATCCAACAATTTTAAAACTTATTTCTAGGGCAAACCAAAGTTTTTTGAACCTTAAATACTCAAGTAAAAAACATAGATATAACTGACATTTTTAATACATACTTCAGGGCTCTACAGACACTATTTCATTAAAAAAATAATTTAAGGGACCCATGCACTTAAGTTGGTAAACATTTACACATAGATAGATAATGAAGAAGAACATACCAAAAGCAATTTGAGCTTCCATTTGAATACAAAATACAACATTGACCCAAAAAAGCTTCAGGTTGCCAGAAAAAACAAAGACAAAACAAAAACAAAGTAATATTCCTTTCAAGAAAAATTGAATGTTTTACCTTGGGCTGGACGACTTCCTCCAGGTTTTCCTAGCTGCATATCAACCTTTCCTGGATTCTTCAGCAGTAGAAACTGGTTCGGTTTTGAGTAAAATCTAAAGGCTCATGTGAAATTGTGATAGTAAGTATAAAGGAATAAAGGTTTCGGATGGCGAATGAAGATCGATTGATTTTTGAATTCGTAGGTGAAATTGTGAAAATGAAAAATAACGGTTTCAGGTCATTTTATGATACACAATTTTAATTTAGAAAGTTAAAAAATAAAATGAGTTTAGGGGCATCGTGGAACTTAATACATAGTTTGGGGCATTTTAGGGAATTTCCTAACTTTCTATAGCATCTAAGCTTTGATTTCTTTTCTGTGATAATATGCATATTTATTGATATGAGGTTGACCACGTATGAACTTGTACCTCTGTTATAAGTTCAATAAAGAATTTCATTTCTCTATTACAGTTTAGTTCTTAAGTTTGCTTTCTTAGGATTGAAACCATTCCGATGATGTGGCTACTCTAAACCAAACGAGGAACGTCTTATTTGTACTCGCACGGGTCTATACTTGTTTAGAACAGATAAGCTTAAAATTTAATACTCATAGATTCATACTCGTATAGATTTTAATAAATGAATCTGAATAGAATATGATAATACTCAAACTCGTATACTCATTATAATAAAATAATAATATATATTTATATATTATATTATTTATATTTTTTTATAATACATAATTTATACATTACTGACAGTCTCACTCTCATTATTTACTCATTATTCTTTATACAATATTATTTACTGCTTATTACATTATTTATATATTATTTATACATTATTATTTAGTGGCATCTTTTTTTCTTTGATCACACTCTCACTCTTCTTTTCTTCACATCCTTACGCTTCTCTTAATCATGTTATAATTTTTATTTTAGAGTTATACATTTATATATATATATATATTTTTTGTTTAACAAAGAAAAAAATAGAAAAAATGTAATACGGATACGAGTATACTCAAATCCTACCCTAGACCCTGAAGAGTCAAGTTTGAGTCCATAAATTTTATATCTAGAGAATTTAAGTTTAGCGATAGGAAAAGATTTTCATTAAATAGCGGAGCTTGCACCAGAGCCTAAGAAGACTATAAGAGTTATTTCTTTCTCGATGCTTTTCTCGGAATAGAATCCGCTATTAACAGAAAATCTATCGTCTTAGTTCTCTAAATTTAGGTTCATGTTTCATTATAAAATTTTGAATAGGAGTTTGAGATCCGTTTACACCTTACATGTGCCTCCAAAATTTGTTTTATCTAATTGATTGGTTGTGAAGATAATGCTTGGAGAATTCTTTACTTGTAAAATTTTCCCATGGATGTAATAGCTCCCACAAAAACGTTACCCATACAGTACTCATCTATGCATTATTATAGATATTAATTGATTGAGTAAATAGTAAAACCAGTTCTTTATTTAATTTTTACGTAGCAAATGGTAGTTTAATTGTTAAAATAAATCTTATTATGTTATAGATTTAAGATTCTAATTATATCGCTCAATATATTAAAAAATTATTTTATTTAAAAATAATAATTATTTTTGTCTCTAAATTATTTATATATAGTTGTTATATTTTTATTTTGTTTATTCTAATACACCCTTCGACTATTTTCCAGATGCCCAACTCTAAATTCTGGTGACTTTGTCTAGAAGTTAGGGACGTGCTTGAGACATGGGACTTTTCCGAGAACCAAAATATCATTTCATATTATTTTTCTCTAATTCACTTATGTCAATTATTTAGAACTAAAATAGATAATAAAAAAAGTTGGGGACGAAAATGATAGACTCTATTTCTTCCTTCCCCCTCTTCCTCTCCCTCCCCTTTCTCCGAACTAACGACCCACCCCTTCTTCCTCTTTCCCTTTTCCCCTTCTTCTTCCCTCCTCCTTCTTACTCCTTTTTCCCTTCTTCTATATCATCAGCATCTTCTTCTTCTTCTTCTTCTTTAGTCTGCAACTCAGGCATCGCCGCCATAGTCAGGGCCTTCTGCCCCCAATCATTTATTGTTCATTCTTATCGTTTCTGTTTCCTTTTTTGGCTATTGATTGAGGAATATGATAATGACCATATTTTGTATATATAAATCTCCTTTGATGGTTGAAATTAGATGATTTTGAGAATTCTTTTTTCAACTTCGATTCATGGAAGATCTCTGAAATTAATCCCTAATTTTTCTTGTGGTTAAAAATCGCTAGTAACTCTAACGATGCTTCACTTGGAGGCTAGGATGATGATTCTGGAAATGTTTTCTTGGGATTGATGGGGTTTCTGCTAAAATTGGTCATAATTGCATGACCCAAGGTGTTCTTAGATGACCATGGTGATAATGGCGGCAATGGGAGTGGTGGTGGCTAAGATGACCAATGACATCGGTGGTGTAGGCTGCAGTAATTTCTATTTCTGTGTAATAGAGGATTGTAATTTGTTCTTTCTTGGATTCAAGTACAGAGATTTTGGACTCAAATTTCTTGAGTGAAACTTCTTGTTATTTCTTGGTTTATTTGGCCTCAAACTTCTTATTATTTCTTTGATTTATTGGTTGATTTCTTCTATCACAAACAAACTTCTTGAATGAAACAAAGTAAATGGGAAAATTAATTTTTGACTCAAAATTTGGCTAAAAATGTCCACAATGTGATGGGTTATAGCTGAAAAAAGGAATTTCGTCTCAATCATCCCTATCATCTCTAGTGGTACCATGGCAAAGCTTTGATGATGATTTGAATTCCAGGGATTGAAAAGGGGGGAAGCCCTCGGGAAGAGGGAGACGGAGAGGGAGAGGAGAAAGAAAAAGGCAGGGTTTTGATGTTTGATTTTTTTCCCAACTCCTTATTATCTATTTCAGTCCTAAATAGTTTATATATATGATTAAAGGAAAATAGTATGAAATGATATTTTTTCCCTTGAAAAGATCCCTAACTTCAGGCAATAAGTTACCGGACTTAGAGTTGAGACTAATAAGGACATCCCTTAAATAGTTGGAGGAGATATCAGAATAAAAGAAAAAAATAATAAAAGGACAAAAATGAATATCCATAAATAATTCGGAGATAAAAATGAGCATTATCTCTTTTATTTATCTCAAAAGGGTTTATTAAATTTAATTTTCATAATTATAGCCTCTCCACTATTTATTCACTTTTTTATCTTTTGCGACTATAGTACAAAAAATTGTTATATGTGTTTTCTACCTCCAGGAGGGTGAATAATAAGATATCAAACAAGAAGTAAAAACTACATTAGCTGCAGTTCCAGACATTAAGGGGATAAAAGTTTAATTAAAATTGTATGAATTTTACAACAATAAAATAGTTTTAAGACTATTTTGAGTATATGTATGTAATTGATATATATATATATATATATATATGTAATTAGTTGAGAAATTATTTTGTCGCTCAAAACTAGAGCACGTAAGCTCATGTACATATGAACTTCCACCAAATTCTATTGTGGAATCTGTAGCTTGAACTATTTTTATAACAAAAAAATTAGTCACATTACAAAAGAAAACATATTTTTATTTGGATCGCCAAATCAATTTCAAATTGGTTTCTCAATGCCATTTCACTAACGATTTAAAACTGATACAATCGATTGAAAAAAAAAAAGTGGTTGCAAAAGTGACCGAGAAGAAAATAAATTGCAAAATTGCAAGTGATATAAAATTGGTTTCAAAGCGATTGCCTGTAGCAACCGTTTTGAGTTTAAAAACGACTAAAATTCAATAACAAAATGGAAATTTGAAACCGAATTTTTTAAAACTAAATTGAAACTGAAAAATTTTACACTATTTTGAAAATGAAAATTTTGAGATTGATTTGAAAACTAAAAAATATATAATACTCTGGGAGAAGATCTCTATGCATATTTACAAAGATTGTCTATTTAGATATACTATGGGAAAAGATGTATGTATGGGGTCGATGAACTCTGTATTTTTGGTAGATTAACTTAATTAGTCAAGATGGATTTATGTGTTTACTTCTATCTATTGTGATTGTTTGAGATAATCTAGACATTAGCAATAAGACTCTAAATGTTTAATTTAGGTTCGCTCACTGAGAAACAATAGCATGGTTACTGCAATGAATCATCATATGACTAGAGATCTAAGGATGCTAGATTTTATTGACAAAAATGATAGCACATTTCTTCATAGACTCAATGATCAAATGCAGAGAGAGAGAGAGAGAGAGAGAGAGAGAGAGAGAGAGAGAGAGAGAGAGAGAGAGAGAGAGAGAGAGAGAGAGAGAGAGAGAGAGAGAGAGAGAGAGAGATGTCTTAACAGTGTAGTCACAAAATTATTCTAAGGGTCAATATTTCTATATGGTGATGCTTGGAAATATTTTAAATGAGAAATATTACTATTTATATTAAGGGGCACTTTAGTCATTTTAGTATGCCTAGAATAATTGGTCTTATGGTCTCCAAAATAACTCATGGATCTAGAGTGATTTATATTCATTACCGTACAAATATTAAAGAATAATAAAGAGAGTGTTATAAAATATATAACTACTATACCAAAACTAGAAGTAGAAACGTAGAGGAAATCATCAAAGAACACAACACAATATGATTCCTCCTTTAATCTTTTATATTAGCCTCTATTTATAGGTTTAATGATTATTACAACATATTGTATGTTACATGATGACCTATAAATGTGATACATTTATTACAAAAGAATGTCTCATGGGTTACATGATAATGACGGTAAAGTGAGTTGAATGAGAGGTAACAAATGTGAAGTGGGAGTTACATGCATGGACGTCCAGTATTTTAATAATTCATAATACTCCCCATAATTGGATGCCCATTTTATGGAACAATGCCTCGTTAAAACCTTACTAGGAAAAATCCAATGGGATAAAAACCTAGTGAAGAAAAAAGAGTACACCTTCTGAATATAGCACTGCCTTGTTATAAACCTTACCAAGAAAAATCCAGTAGGATAAAAATCTTGGTTAAGGGAAAAAGAGCACATTATATATTTACTTCCTCTGTCGAGCAAATCATTAGACACTTTTTAGTCATTATATTCCAATCTTGTAAACTAACTTTTCAAAAGTTGAAGTCATCAGTGATTTAGTTAATAAATCGGCTACATAGTCACTTGAGCAGATTTGGTGAACATAAAATTCATCATTATTTTGAAGATCATGAGTAAAGAATAATTTTGGAGATACGTATTTTGTTCTATCACCTTTGTTGTATCCTTCTTTCAATTGAGCAATGCATGTAGTATTATCTTCGAACCAGGTAGTAGGAACTTTTTTATCCAAATTTAAACTGCATGATCCTCGAATGTAATGAACCATTGATCTTAACCAAACACATTCCTGACTTATTTCATGAATTGCTAAAATTTAGCGTGATTGGAAGAGGTAGCAGTTAAAGTTTACTTCATAGAGCGCCATTAGATAGTTGTACCTCCACATGTGAACAGATAATCTATTTGCGATCGAGCATTATGTGGATCGAATAAATATTCAGCATCAACATACCCTATCAAATTAGACTAGAGTACTTTAGGGTAATAAAGACCCATAGCTTTTGTACCTTGAAGCTAGCAGAATATGTGTTTAATAGCATTCCAATGCCTTCGAGTAGGTGAAGTACTATATCTTGCTAGCAAATTTACAGTAAATGATATATTAGGCCTTATGTGACTAGCAAGATACATCAATGCCCAATAGCACTAAAATATATTATTTTTGGACCAAGTAGTTCTTCATCAATTTCACGAGGCCGGAAAGAGTCTTTATACACATCAAGTGATCTTATAACCATAGGTGTACACAAAGGGTGTGCTTTATCTATATAAAATCTTTTAAGTACTTGTATATGGGGACTGATGCAAAAAGATGCCATTTTCTAAGTGTTCAATTTGTAAACTAAGACATAATTTTGTCTTTCCAAGATTTTTTATTTCAAATTCTTGCTTTAAACAAGTAGCAATTTTTTCAACTTGTTCAGGAATTCTGATGATATTAAGATTATCAACATAAACTGCAATTATAGCAAACTCATATTCAGTACTTTTAATATAAAAATGGACAAATGGGATCATTCATATAACCTTCATCTATCAAATATTCTCAAGACGGTTATGTCACATTCGTCCAGCTTGTTTTAAGCCATACAAAGATTTACACAGTTTAATTGAATATAGTTCTCGAGAATTGGGATTATATCTCTTAGCAATCGAAATCCTTTGGGAATTTTGATGTAAATGTCATTATCAAGTGAGCCACACAAATTGTGTGAGACCTCCAACTCCGCCGTTAGGTTAACTATTGCTAAGTAAGGTACCAACGTGCCTCTCAGCACTAAATCATACTAATCGCAAAATACCTGTTTGGAAACTTAATGCATATGAAGTAGCGGAAACTTATATATATACACACACACACACGCGCGCATAAGTAGATCTATATTTTAGAATACAAAAGCTCCAAAAATAAGATCAACCAAAAGATGTTGCAACAGAAATTGTTCTTAACCTATACTGGTCACTATAGAAACTCCTTTTTCAAGCCAAATTTACGCGTAGTGTAGAAGTCCCACAAAATATGCAAGTCAAGCATCCAAAAGCTTGCGGTTCCACCTCCTGGTCTAAATCATATAAGAAAATGTCATGCAAAAAGTATGAGCTAGAAAGCTCAGTGAGTCAACGCGAGTGTGTGCTAAGGTGAAATTTTCAAAAGAGATGATGCAGCAGCAACAGTTCATGTACAGTAAGATATTCATTTTCCTGATAACTACAAAAGAACAGGTTCATACATACATATGAAGGTTTAGCACTCAAGTGGAAAGTCTGAGCGAATCAAGACACATCAGTGCAACCTCCAAAACTAGTTTCAAATCATGCCAGAAGTCGGGCTCCATAGACATATATTCAGAATCCATAACGGGATCATCATAACTAAGTTCCAACATCCCGTAGTCAATACAAGCCCAAGCACCACTTACATGAACATTCGATTTCATAAATACCAGACTCTCCAAATAAAAACCAGGCTATGGTAAGATTGGGGTACCTATCAGTCCATACCTGGTGACCACCCTAGTTCGCATCCCTCTTGACTCTCTACTAGTTAGCCCACCACACCTCTCAGTGTCAAATAAACACAGCACCAGTTGGATCGAACCTCAACGATGCTATGCCCTCACCTATAAATCGAATCATTCACTCACAAACTATGAGCTCCTATAAATAAAGTAATAGGAAAACTTAATAAATAGTCAAGCCCTTGATATTTCTAACTCCTAAAGTAAAAATATAACTATCTTTCCAAAAATAAGATATTGATTCCTAATTTTACCTTTCGAAATATCCTACGCCAGATATGCACAAATTAAGTTTATTAAATAAATCTTTCATTTGTATAAATCGAAACTATCAGAGATCTATATTCGACTAGCATAGAAATATATAGTTCATAACAATATCAAGATTTTATAACCCTAAGGACCTTCAATTTGAACACCTATTCAAAATATATAAAATCCCCTTAAAAGTTAAAAATTAACTTTGTAAATAGATTATATATCAGAGAGTTACCTTAAATTCACTTAGAGTTGTAAGAAAATTTTGAGGGTTCTAATGGATTTGAGCTTCTTGGCTTCGTTCTTGGGAGACAGAGTCGAGGGGTTAAGGAATCTTAAGAGAAAGAAGTGAGAACTGGAAAAGTGAGAAAGAAAAGGGTGAGCCGGCCAAAGGAGGATAACGAATGAAGGAAATTGAAAAAGGAAAGAGAAAGTCAAAGGCTGGTAATGGATTTGATCAAAACAACAACAAAGGGAAAATTATATTGAAAGAAAAATATTTTTTTTATGTTGAAAGAAAATTAGTATTACGGATTCGTTAACGTTTGCATGGGAGAAAAATAATGCGGGGTCTCGGTGGCAACTATGTTACTATTACTCCTAATTTTGAGTTTAGGAAAAAAAATTAACAAAACGTCTTATTCTCCTTACTCCAAAGTCGTATGGATTCCCCAATAGTTTCTAGTATTATTTTATTATTACTAATGAATTAATTAGTATTTTTTAAGCCACTTTTCTAACTTTTCAAGTATTAAATTTATATCAAAATATATCGGGTAAGTATATATCTAAGGTGTATATAACTAATATTAAAAATACTCCAAACTCTATTAATTCCCTAAATTAGAACTAGGATAATTTTAATATTACATTTATAACTCTTGCATCGTTGGATCACACTTAGGTGCTTATGGGGTAAGGTGTTACAAGTAGGCTGTTACAATATTCATACGACGCATTTTAGGTCATTCATTTGTTGCCAGATTTATGAGTTTTTTCTATGTTTAGTCCATTTTTTGAAAATTGACACTAAATTGGTTCGATTTTCTTTTTTAATCCTACAATGGCCATAATGCATAGTCATTGTGCGTTATAACACACAATGGTTATGCGGTTATAACAAATAACCGGCTTTACCGCATTAAAAATCATGTTTACTAACATGGCGAAATCGTTTATTGACGTGGCGGTGAGTGTCGATAAGGCACAATGATTGTGTGTTATCATTCATTGTAATGCATTACCATTGTGCGTTATTATTATTGATAATGCACAATGACCATGTGTTATCATGTTATAAACCTTACAACCACCTTTCTTCTTCTTTCTTCTTTCTTTCTTCCCTGAAAATTTTCTTTTCTTTCTTCTCCTGCTTTCTTTGTGCTACCGCCGCTGTCACTTCTTCGCTAAGTCCTTTTCCTCTTCCTTTTGTTTTCTTTCTTCTTCTTATACTTGTATATTCTCTTCTTCTTATACTCTTGTATTTTATTTCAAAATTTACAGTAAAACCTCGAAAAATTTTGGTTCCATTTTTTAAATTCAAGTTTGAATTGGTGAGACTTTCCTTGGAGTACGAAGGTTATTAGAGTTTTGGAGTAAAAAAAACGGTAGATAGAGCTTATCAGTACGAATGTGCATTTTAAATTTTCGGTAAATTTTTATGTATTTAAATTATTTGGTGTATTATGTATTAATTTTAATTATTATTTATTTGGGCTCGTTAATTGTTCTTTGTGAATTATTTTTATGAATTTTATTTAGATTATTTGTCAATTTGAATTAATTTATTTTTGTGAAAGTGGGTTTTGGATTTATGTTTAAACTTGTTGTAATTCATAAATTGGTGCAAATTTGATCATTTTATGTATATAATTGTTTTTTGTATTGCAAAAATGATTTTAGGGTAATGAATTATTTTGATGAATTTATTTGGACAATTAAGTAATTTTTTATTTTACTTTATGATTATTTGAATTTTTTTATTTATTTGGATAATTATTTTGCATCATTCTTATAAGTTTTTTAGTAGAAAGGTTGGGGACTTGGAAATTGATTTTTTTCTCTTTACTTGTTTTTTTTTTTTTTTTCTAATAAGTAGAACTGAAACTTGGAAATTTAGGGTTTAGTATGTTATTAATTGTATGCCATTATTAATATGAAGACTTTTATATTAAAAAAAAGAAAAATATGGACTAAACCCTAAAACCATAATATTGAATTTACCAAATAGTCAAATACTTAGCTATAAAATATAGCATCAACAACCCTAAAAAACTCAAAATCCTAAACTGTAATAATAAAAAACTTAAAAATTCTATTATTAAAATCGTAAACTTTACATCAAATATTAAACCGTAAAACTCTAAACTTTTTAACAGTAAATCCTAAAACCCCAAAATCTTAATATTAAAATCTTATACAGTAAATTATAAAAACCTAAAAAATCCTAAAAACCCTAAAAACTCTAAACTTGATACGTTAAACATTAAACTGTAAAACCCTATACTTTTTAATAGTAAACCCTAAAACCACAAAATCTTAATATTAAAATCCTATACCGTAAATTATAAAAACCTTAATAACCCAAAAAATCCTAAAAACCCTAAACTTGATATGTTAAACATTAAATCGTAAAAGTCTAACATGGTTTAAACAGTAAACCCTAAAAACCCAAAATCTTAATATTAAAATCCTATACTGTAAATTATAAAAACATTAAAAACCCTAAAGTTGATATCTTAAAAACCCTAAAAATCCTAAAATAATTGTACCATAAACAACACACCTTTGAAAGTTTGAAATTATAATTTATTTAAAATTTTTTTACTTTAAATTAAAGATATTGACCGTAACTCTAACTATAAATAATGTATATGGAAGAAGTCCCAGCACACGTGCATCCGGGTCCCATAGTCCCTGATGTTTTGACGAGACAACACAAGCATAGGTCTGGATTGATATGGAGCGGGGACCATGAGACGTATTTCACTGATCTTCAGTGTAGGGGTTTCGGACGTAATCTATTCCAGTCTTACAGTACAACTCCCCATAGGTTGGTAGATATTATTGATAGGATTGGTTTAGGAGGAGCGTCCAGATGTGGTTACATTGGGCTTTACCACGCTCTTATTACCGCGTTAGTTGAGCGTTGGAGACCGGAGACTCACACATTTCACATGAATTATGGTGAGGCCACAATATCTCTTCAGGATGTGCATGCATTATGGGTTTTACGGATAGAGGGTTTGCCCATTACAGTCCCAGTTGGAGTGTACACCAGAAACAGTATTGGATTGAGATGATCGAGAGACTTATTGGTGTACGATTGTCTCTTAGTCACTTTTCTAGTTATAAGGTAAAGAAGGAACCTCTGGAAGCCTAGATCTTGAGAGCATTTATTGGTTCAGAGACTGATGATGACCTCATCTAGAGTGCTCGTGAATTTATTTTTTAATTCTTTGTAGTCATATGCTTCCTGATTTCTCAGGCAGTTTTGTTTATGTGCGCTACCTAAGTTTGTTAGAGAATTTTGATGCCATCGGCATATATAGCTGGGGTAGTTGCGTACTTGGTTTTTTATATAGGCAGTTGTGCATGGCAGCTTTAGGGGGTGCACGACAGATAGGGGGAGCCTTAGTCATACTTCTGATTTGGGTGTGGTCGTGTATCCCGGTATTGCAGCCTCAGTTGATGACAGATGTTCAGGACGACCCTCTTGCTCCAATTGGTGCTATATTGTGCACATCTTTTGACTGTAGCCAACTGCCCACTCACACTCTAGTTACATACATGGACCAGTTAGATTTCATGCCATCTGATCAGGTTTTGCTTTAAAATTCTTGTATTATGTGTAAACCCTAATTTTTTAAGCACTTAACTTTTTATTAATTTTGAATTTTGACTCCACAGTTTTACGTGTCCCTTATCATGATCGTGGTTTGGTTTCATCTGACCTGTGGCGGACAGAGGTCCCACTCATTTGTTATGAGATAGTGGAACATCACTATCCCGGTCGTGTGATGCGTCAGTTTGCACATGCTCAGCATATACCTGACCCATGTAATACTCGACTTGATCTGTATCGGATATAGCTTAGAGGAAATGACCACACTTATTGGGAGACATAGCATGTTAGCCATGTAGAGGTCTGGCATAAATGGCGACTGCGTATTAGGCATTGCCCTGTCTTTGCAGTTAAGGTCTTATCATACCTCAGGGACGAGTACATTAGATGATATTGGGATATCACACTGGTGTCATCGGAAATCCAGCAAATCGTGATACCCGTACGGTTGGATATCAGCCTGCCGGGGTCGACAGACGGATGACGGTACGTTTTAGAGTTTCATTTTTTTCGAATTTTTATACATTTCATTTATTTATGATTGACTTCTAACGCTTTAATTTTTTTTTTTAAAACTTCCATGCTACAAGAGATAGATGACATGACTTCAGGGGTGTGATACAGGAACCACCTTCATCTCCGTCACAGATTGCTAGTTTTGTAAAGAAAGTGCAGACTATTATTCGGGGGTGCATGGTATCTATTGGCGGCACCTTGGGTTGCACTCCATTTCAGCACGATATTCAGCAGACATTTCCAGTGCAGTCGTCGCGTTGCCTTCCCCAGGAGCTTGTACCGGACCGCGGTGCTCGTGGAGTTAAGAGGGGTACTCGTAGATTGCCTGGTGGCGGGGCACGTGGAGGTCGGCCTCCTGCCCCTCCTAACCTTGGTAGAGGACATGAAGACCCAGGTCATGGAGGAGATATGGGTAAGGGATCTGAAGGACGTGGACTTGGGGATTTAGGGTCTTCATATCAAGTTGAATTGTTTGACAGCCCAGAACTTGGTATGCCATCTTTTAGTTTGGGTTTGACCCAACCTACCTAGTCCCATCCACTTACATCATACACGCCTCCCTCACAGGGTTTAGGGTTTTCATCATTTTAGTCACCTCGCCTCCGAGCATTGGGAGTTCTTCATTTCGGGCACCTTTTGCTCCACGCATTGGGAGTTCTTCATTTCAAGAACCTCCTCCTCCGTACACAGTTGGTTCATCTACATAACATATGCCTATATCGACAGTATCTTTATCTGATTAAGATGAGCATGATGTTGACCCTACGGATGTGGTGACACCGGCGCAGCAGCTTGGATTTGGTCTTCGTGTTTGAAACAAGACTATCGGATTTACGCCATCTGATTGGCCCTAGTATTTTTTAGTTTATTCTTTTTAAGTTTTTGTAAACTATATCTAACTTTAGAGTTTTTTATTTTATGTATTTAAGGTTTATGTAATAAAATTATTTTGAGATGCACATTCTTAATTTATATTTTAATGTATTTATGATTTCTTATATTTAGCTTTATTGTTTTTAGGGTTTTGTAAATTATATTTAACTTTAGAGTTTTTTATTTTATGTATTTAGGGTTTAGGTAAGGAAATTATTTTCTGTACCCTATTTTATTTGTATTTTATATATTTAGGTAATGGAATTGACAAGTCACAATAATGACACTCGACATGGCCATGTGGACTCTTTATCTCGTTAATAATTAAAGACCAATCCTCATTCACAAGACCTCTATATATATACATACATCCTAACCAAAACTTCAGCCATCACAATTTCAACCCTTCAAGATTCATTCCTTTTCAATTTCTAACTTCACATTTAAATATGCTTCTAAACTTTTAACATGGATGCAATTCACCTATGGTGCATATATTTCACTAGAATGGTGAAAGCTTGGAAATTGACCAACGAACCGAATGATATCACATGCCCAACTGGTAAGAAAAATATTGAAATATCGAGATATGGATCTAAATCTTTGGAGCATTAGAATGACGATGACAGTGCCTTCTTTTTTAGAAGAGCATCTTATGTTTCACTTTAATTTATTCAGCATGAATAACGATAATGAAATGTGTTATCTTTGGACCATTGCACCAAACTTAGCAATGGACGGGATTTATATACTCGTTGAATTCATTCAAATCCAACAATAGACAATTTCAACTACACACACCCTAGTTCAAACAATAAACATGACAGAACATGAAACAGCAATAACACAGATGGTTTCTAATGAGCCATCTACGTTGTACACGACCGTTACTGATGACAACGCTGAAATTGACCATTCGGACGAAGAGTATGTAGCATCTAGTCAATTTGAATCAGGCAATGATGTAGAGGAAGAAGATTTACAAACTCCTGTAATCCCTATCACAAAAAACACAGTGACTCAATGGGAGAGTAGCCGGTGGTACAGCAGCGCCAGGTATGACTATACACAGTCTGGAGCATTCTTAGATATGGGCTCCGGTTCTCCTATAGATGACCTTGTCGAATCTGGTACCCTAAGGTTACTCGATTGGAACGATTCTATGACTGACATTCAGTTAGGCATGAGATTCGTTGACAAAGTGAAAGTAATAAGTACGGTTCAGAAATGGTCGATCAGTGTGAGTCATGAATATAGAGTTGTAAAAAGTAAAACTGACCAATGGACCGCAAAATATTACCATGACAGTGATTCTAATTACTGTTCATTGTACATCCACATCATAAAGAAAACAAAGCACGGTCACTGGGAAATAACTAGATTTGTCAAGGAACACACATGCTTGGTGCAGATTTAACGAAATAAGCACCAAAACATGTCCTCAAAATTTATTTCAATGTCAATAAGTCATCTTGTTGCCAACGATCCAGAGATACCTATATCAAACGTTATCGAAGAAATGCAGGTATTATTTCGAACTGGTTATACATACAAGCGGGCATAGTATACTCGAAAATTTGCTATTGAGCAGCAGCTGGGAGACAACTTTGAATATTTTACCCAAATATTTACAAGCTGTACAGGATACGAACCCGGGGACTGTCTACGAATATTTTACCCAAATATTTGCTATTGAGCAGTCCCCCACACTATATTTTCAAAATTGTTTTCTGGTGTTTCTCCCCTAGTATAGACGGGTTTCAATATTGTCAGCCGGTAATTTTTGTGCATGGAACACACCTACGGGGACCGTACAAGGATGTATTTTTAATTGCAAGTATGTGGAATGCCAATAATTATTTGTTCCTACTTGCTTTTGCAATTGTTGACAAGGAATCGTCGGAGAGCTGGAATTGGTTGCTCAAGCATCTACGAGAGTATGTTGTCAAACACCGACACGTATGTCTTATTTCCGATCGCCGCAAAGGGATTTTACATGCTATTCAAATCAACCTTTGTGGCAACCTCCATATGCAGTTCACCAGTTTTGTTTACGCTACATTCGAGCAAATTTCAACAAGACCTTCAAGTCAACAGAATTAAAAAGCTTGATGTGGCATACTGTAACAGAATCGAAATTGTGGAAATTTGACCGTGTAATGAAAGAGATTCAAGACAGAAATGTAGATGCTTATATTTACTTGATGAAGATCGACGCAGAGAAATGGACACTGTTGCTTGATGGCGGGCACAGACACGGAATCATGACGACCAATATTTCTGAAGCACTTAACCGTGTATTGAAGAAAGCTAGGGTCCTACATTTAAAAGCCCTGATTGAACTAGTATTAAACAAACTAGTTAGGTGCTTTCACCAACACCATGAAGAGGCCCAAAATTGTGTGCATCCATTTCCAACCCAAATATTTGACAAGTTCCTACAGATTGAATCAAAATCAAGAGAACACAAAGTTACAACATACAATCCGCGAGAAGGAATATACATGGTCAGATCTCCGATTCGGGTTACTGGTACTGGCAATAATGTCTATACATTACGGATGAATAATAAATCATGCACTTGCAGAAAATGGCAAGCATATACATTGCCTTATTCTCAAGCTCTTGTAGTTTGCAAAGAAAAGTGGTACGAGAGCAGATACTTATGTACCGGATATATATTTGCGAGAAACATGCAGAAGAACATACGAAGCGAATTTTCATCCGGTCTTGAATGAGAACTATTGGAGGGATGTTCCTTATAATTTAACATTTTATCCTCCAAAAATAAACAAGGAATGGGGTAGGAAACAGGGCACGTGATTTCAGGGGCAAATGAATTGTAGATATCCGGATTCTCTCCCAAGATGTGGCAGATGTCGCATGCCGGGACATAATAGAAAAGATTGTAATAACCCCGGTTCAAGCAATGTATAAGTTTGTTTTCTTGAAAGTGTTATAATATTTAAGGATTTCTATTAATGAAATTTTTCTTTGAATTTCTTCTCACTACTTCTTCATTACTCTAAATTTTGATAGTAAAATTTACAATACTTTAAATTACTTCTTCATATTTTTTTTAAAAGAGAATTGTGACAAGTTAAACATATTTTTTTTAAAGAGTTATAAATATTATCATGAAAAATACATCAAAAAATGTTAAATAAAATAACTCAGTCTTTTCAAGAAAATTATAAAACTATAAGTCAAAAATTAAAAAAAAAAAAATGATGTGGCTGATAACGCATTGTCACTGTGCGTTATCCGCCACATCATCGAATTAAGAAGAGAAATTTAGATTAACTGATAACGCACAATGGTTGTACGTTATCCTTAATTATAATGCACAACTATTGTGCAATATGGCCACTTTACGTAATAAAAAAAGTTGGCTACTTTCGGGTGGTTTTTTTAGAAATGAGTTATACATAGAAAAAAACCCAAATTTATGGAATAAGGTGTTACAGGAGAATATGTCTCCTCATAGACAATACCTAGTCTTTGGGAAAAACCTTCTGCAACAAGTTGTGTCTTATATTGCACAAATTTATTTTTCTCATTTCTTTTTCGCAACAAACACCCATTTAAAACTTACTGGTTGCACATCTTCAGGTGTGTGTATTACTGGTCCAAAAACTTTACATTTTGCCTGTGAATCTAGTTCTTCTTGAATTGCGTTTTTTTCATTTTGGCCAATCATTTCTACGTCTGCATTCATCTACACACATTGACTCATGATCCTCCTTTTCGTTCATGATATTAACTGTTGCAGCATAGACAAATCTTTTTTCGACGTTTACTGTTGATCACTTCCATTTTTCACCAGTCATGACATAATTAAGTGATATCTCATGATTATTTTCACGAACTTGAACTTCTTCTTGAAGTTTATTATCTGTCATGTTGGGAACATCTACTTGAGTTTTCAGCGTTGGACATTCTTCTAGAATATCAATCCCCTCGATTTTGTCATCTTGATTATTTTTTCCCTTTATTTTACAAGCATTTTTTTCTTCTGCACTGATGGGTCTACCACGTTTTAAATATGCCTTTAATTAAGTGGTAGAAGGTCCTTTAGGGATATCAATACGAATTGGAGCATTAACCATTGGTATATGTGACTTATCACGCATTTCGGGTCAGAGAAAGCATCTGGCAATGATTTGTTAAACGTTGTAAATGAATTATCTTTTGAATTTATAGTTCCTACTGCCTAGTACGAGGATCAAGATAAGATAATGATAACTTATTCCAACTGATTTTCGAATTCGAAAGTTTTATTTCTCCGCCTAATGTCGGGAAAACAATATTCAAGAATAGTGCCAAACTCTTTCACCATACTCGTTCCTTTGTCTTCAACTCCTAGCATACAAGAAGCACAATTAGCAATATTGAAAGGGTATTCAACAACTCTAAGAATTGTACAAGATGTGGAATTAAACTCTATGAATTGTTTCATTTCTAATAAAGTTCTGAGAGAGTTGAGAAAGTAAAATTGATATCAAATTTTCTATAAGGACAAGTGAGAGCAACTTAATTTCCTTACAATAAATCTTAAAGTACAAGTAGGAATTAGAAGCAAAGAAGTTTATGGTCTTGATGGACTTGTAGGCAAGTTTTCCTCCTTCATCCTTGCTTGCATCTTCAAAATTCTGCACACAAAATGATTCATAGTAAAGAAAGAGTTCCTAGGTGATGTTCTCCATTAATTTTAGCTACATCACAGTCCTAGTGGAAGACAAATTCTCTCCCTAATTCGGATAAAGAATCATTAAATAACAAGGAAAATATATCTCCTATGTAATCTTTGAATATCTAAATAAAAGCTTTAATCTTAATCAAAGTAGGGTACTTCCTAAATAATTCCAACACATATTGAATGAGAAGATTTGCATATCAATTAGGGAACATATGTGGCTAGCCACCCTAGGCTATAACCCATTAGGGTTTCGGCCATCACTCCATGGTCATGGGATTAAGCTTTGAGTTGGTCAACTTTGGGCTCATCCATATTTCCATAAACGCAAATATAATTAATTTATGGGCCTATTAATGAAATAATTGAAACACATTAATTATATGCCCATCCTATTTAATTGTTTAGCCCAATTAAAATAAATAAATTTCTAGGCGTAACTAAATAAATTAATTTCTTATTTTATTAACTCTCATACTCTTTATTTAATAAATAAATATTCCAACAGTAATTAATAAATATCTCCTTAATTTATTCTCATAGCTTTTGTGATACGATTAATAAATAATCACTAAGGTTTCATCATTGCTTAGGCTGAAAGACCATTTGTAACTTGCTTGAAAAATGACAAAATACCTTAGCTATAAATAACAACATCTCTCATTTTAAACATTTCCATTTATCACTATATAGAAATATTGACCCCAAGCAAAAAAACTGTGGGAACAATGTCTTTGCCCTACATACGTGAAACACTATTTGCCCCTCTATATATGATTTGCACCCATCATTGAGTATAGTATAAAGTATGCTCTATAACCTTCCTTAATGACATTTATTATCCTTAAACCTCTAGTCCAATAACTCGAGCTCTATGCTGTTTCTTCTTTCTCAAGAAGCGGCCCTTAAACTAACATTAGAGTCTTATATGCCAAGGTCATACACTTTAGATTATCACGAACAATTACAAGGGAGTGATTCTCATAAAAATAAGTATACAATTCCGTCATGGCTAACTAGGTTTATTTACCCCCACATACGAATTACATCAATCATATGAATAGAGATCTTCACCCATAGTATATCTAAGTAGACAAGCCTGAGTTTTGGTAGATTGCTAACTCATAAAATTTCCATAAGGCAATAGCCCACACTTTAGCAAGTGAAGACTTTATTTTCTTTCCTTTATAGTAAGTTTTTAGAAACTAGCATCACTAGGTCCAATTCTATATGCTTAAAGCATACATGCATAATTAGTCATGAGAAAGACACTCATTGACCTAAGGTAAGTCATCCCATTTAGGAAACTATGATGCAATGGCCTTTACTTGATAGCATGCCTAACTCTATCAAATAGTCAAGAATAAAACAATAAATGTTTTACTTTCTTATAACTTAAATGACCATAGTCTGCACCATACTGTGAAGCACAATCCATCAAGTTAAAATATCTCTTTAGGTTACTTGGGCTTTATGTAAGTTAATATGCATTCTAAGCTCAAAGATTTAATTTAACAAATAAATCTTTTTATTATAATCTATAAATATTACATAAGGAGTAGTCTATTTGGCATAAATTCTAACAAACTAAACAAAGACTGCTCTAGTTAAAGAGTTTAACACTTAATGCATCCAAGTGTCGCTTGAACGCCTTCTCTACTAAAGGTTTTGTGAATGCATTAGCTAGATTATTCTGGGAAGGAATCTGCTCCACCACTATCTCTTCCTTTTGGATAAAATCCCGAATGAGATAATACTTCTTCTCAATGTGCTTGCCCTTCTTGTGATTTTTAGGTTCCTTGTATTGTGATACCGCTCTGCTATTTTCACAATACATAGTTATAGCTTTGTCCATTTAAGCACTACTCCTAATTCCATAAGGAATTTATACAACCAATACTGCCTCCTTGGATGCTTCGGAAGATACTACATACTCTTTTTATAAGGTAGAGTCTGCAGTGCAAGATTTCTTTATACTTCTCCAGGAAAGGGGCCCTTCACACAGAGTAACGGCGTATCCACAAGTGGATATCCTCTCATCTTTATTAGCCTAGTAATCGAGTTTTTGTAGCCAATGGAATTAATTTGAAGGTTATCAAAGTGGCATTGAAAGAAGAAAAGGGCCCAAAAGACAAAACTTTATACCTTTAGAGCATGTTTGACATCAAGGCTGTCTAGAAATTTCCTACATTGCCGGTTTGATTTCCGTTCATATTTTGTCTCGTTTCTGAATGGGGATTTTTGTGATGAATTGACCAGTGAACCTGCTGTTCTTTCCCTTGAAAAACACAAGCTTCTAAGGCCTTCTAGATTATGCTATATTCACTCACAAGAACACTCCGATGGAAGAGTAGAAAGACTACTAAAGAAAAAGGATTTTTTGCTTCAGAAAAACTCCAGAGCTTGAGCTCTATTTTTCGATGAAATTTTCAGCCAAAGAAGAGGGAGAAGGGAGGAGACTTTCATTCATATTGGGTCTGAGTGGCTGAATTCAAGAGTCTTGGTTGTTAGGGATCAACAAGACTGAGTCTTGGATAAGTTTCAACTCACATGTGATCACAACAACCCCTTTTTTCTCTCTCTAATAAGACTCTAAATGCCTTTTCTTACCTAGTGGCTGTCACCATAGGCTGAAAGCAATTTAGGGTTTCAGCCATGGGCACGTTTTGGGCTTTGGATTTTTGGTCCAACTCAAAATTAGCCCAGTCCATTATATTTGATCCAGTTATTTGAGTTTATTTTAATTAAAAGAATTCATTAAAGACATAATAACTACCAACCCAACTTTGCATAAGGCCGTTGGGCTTCTTATTTAATTAAATAGCTTGACCCAATTTACTTAATAAATATATAGGGCCCTATTAATTAAATAACCATTATTTCATCTCAAGTTCTTTTATTATTATGTTGTGACAATTAAGTCACCTAACTATTCTGACCTACTCCAAGCACAAAAGATTAAATTCATTTCAGCTACTAAAATGACAAAAATACCCTTGCTATAGAGGTATTTCTCATTTTAAATATCTATGTTTATCACCATATGGAGATATTAACCCCAGAAAAATAATAAGTAAATTGGTGTTTTGACCTACATATGTAATAACTAGAATACCCCTCTACATAACACCCATCATTTAGTATAGCTTGAGTGTAGTAACTCCTTCCTCAATAGTACCTACCATCCTTAGATGTCTAGTTTCATAATCAGTGACTGTCCAAGATGTCCCTTGCTTATCTTAGGTACCTATTCTAAAGCAAACATCTGGAGACATTTCACAAGGACCTAAATCTTACTGATTATCCCAGACAATCACAAGGGCATGATTTCCATAGAAGTTACTATACGAGTTTGTCTTGACTAAATAATTATGATGTGTAATGACGAAAATACTCCTCCACGTAATACGCATCATTGAGTATAGGTTAAGTGTACTAATCCCTTCCTCAATGACATCTACCATCCTTAGATGTCTAGTTTAATAATCAATGATTCCTCAGGATGTCCCTTGCTTATCTTAGGTAGCTATTTTAAAGTAAACATCCAGAGACATTTCCAAGGCCTTGGATCTTACTGATTATTACAGACAATCATAAGGAGGTGATTCGCTTAAATGAGTCTACCTTGATTAACTAATTCAGACTACCCAATGTACAAGAATTATTAACCTCGTAGCTAGAAGTCTCACCTATAGCACATCTAAACGAGGGAGCTTAAGTTCGCTCGACCACTGATAGCGGCTAAAGTGTCATGTTCATAACATAGAAGTAATTATCATTTATCATGATTTCAATAGACTTATGACTTGTTTTTTATTTATTTTCCTTTAATTTGACAAGATTACTGTACCCTTCTTTTGTGTAGGTTGATCGATGTTGGTGGCTAAAGTGGGCAATAATGGGTATAATGGCAAAAGAAAGTATAAGACTTGATCAATGAATGCTTAGGGGTAGATTTATAAATGGAGGAGCACAAGAAAGTCATAACTCATGAAGTTTAGCATTGTTTGTGGCCAAGAAAATCTTACACGGTTGACTTGAAGCCTCCCAATAAGCTTGAAGAGTTTCTGGACACTTTACGCAGCCACGCAAGCCTCTAAAGATTTGAAGATTTTCTGGACACTTTACACATGCACGCAAAATTTGCGGCCACCTAAAATAGGTCGTGAATTTTATCAAGAGATTTAAAAGTCTGATTTTGTATTATTATTAATATTTATTTTATTCTTTTATTTTAAATGTTGATTAGGAGACTTAAAAGGACAACATTGTAATAGGGTTAGTGTAACATCCCGACTAAGCACCTTAAAGTTAACATAGGTCGCGGTGCGTTCAAACAAAAAGTTTTGGGTTGTTTTATAAAGAATAAAACATTTTGAAGTCATTTGGTAATTTCTGGAAAATCTAAGGAAAAATGTTTCGTTGGAAAATTTTTTTGGGCATATTTTAGAATTATTAGTGTCTAACGCTTTAAGTTGGAGATTGAGATTTAGTGCAATTATGAGAGTTAGTGGTGCCAAGTGGGTTGGTGATTTGTGGACACATGGCAAGTAAGTGCCATGTGTCTTGACCACACAAACCCAAGCCATGCATACATGGCTATATATATGGGGTGTTAGGAAGGCTTTTTCTTACCTCTCTCCTATTATCTTTTCTCTTCTCTTCTCTTCTCTTCTCTCTTTCCATTTCCCCCCCTCTCTCTCTCTCTCTCTCTCTCTCTCTCCCTCTCTCCCACTTCCTCTTTCTTTCTTTTTTCTTCTTTTCCTGTTCTTTCTCCCAGTTCTCTCTCTCTCTCTCTCTCTCTCTCTCTCTCTCTCTCTCTCTCTCTCTCTCTCTCTCTCAAGGTAACTCCTTATTCTTTCTTTTTGTTTTTGTTTTTTTTACAGTTTTATTTTATTTTATTATTAGGTATATTTTCTAAGATTAAATAATATTAAGGTTTAATAGTTATAAATCTATTTTGAGAACCCATGATTTTAAGGAATTATTATGAAATTATTTTGGAATTATTTTTAAAGTTCCTTTGGGTTTAGAATAAGTTTAGGTAAACCCTAGGGTTATCTAGGGGTCAAGTTTATATTTTTATGGTGTTATTTGATTAAGTTTTGAATTGTTATTACTCGTAGAATTGACTTGTTTCACGGCTTCAGGTGAATTCGCCAACCTTTTTCTTTTACCAAAGATTTAATTATATCTTGAAAACATATTTTTGGGTCTTGACAAAATTTACAAAATAGTTACCGAGGGTATTACGGGTTATGCTAAATATGTTTTGAGTTACGAAAATAATTTTTTTTTAAATAGTCATTTAGGGCTTTGAAATATGTTTGAGTTAGTAACATATTTTCATAATACTTTTATTTTTAAATATTTTTATAATACTTCTATTTTGGGTTTTGAGCTTTAAATTATTTGGCAAAATTATTTTTAAAATATTTATTATTTCTTTTTGGAAATAATATTTTTTAAAAATATTTTAAATTCTCTTAAAAGGTTTTGAGTTTTAAAATTATTTTTAGAAATTATTTTTAAAATATTTATTATTTCTTTTTGGAAATAATATTTTAAATATTTTAAAAAGGTTTTGAGATTTAAAATTATTTGGAAAAAATTTATTTGTAAAATATTTATTATTTCCTTTGAAATAATATTTTAAATAATTTAAATATTCTTATAGTGTGATATCCCCAACCCTGCCACTAGGTCAACTGCGGCCGAGTAGGGTATCTGCATGCCTCTTGGCACTAAACTATAAGTTCCAAAATGAGAGCCCAACCCCGGGGCAACACTTATATGTATACCCCGGGGCAACACTTATATACACAAAGTACGCAGTAGAAAACTTAAGTAAACTTGTTACTACTGGTGTGCCCAAAACACAAGATTTAAGAAAACTTCTTAAAAACCGTTTCGATACATAAATAAAAGTAACCTCACCAACAAAACCTTATGACAACATAACAAGAAGAACTTTATAACTGGCCCTGGTCTAAGAAACACAAAACATAAAACGTGTTCTTCTAGGAAAGCTTGATCCAAAACTCCATGCCCAACACTTTAGCAGCTTATCGTGTCTCTGTCTATCCTGAGTTAATCTGAGGAGAAAACATCTCATGGAAAACGTGAGCGCAAATGCTCAGTGAGTCCATGTGTGTATGTGTCTTAGTGATTTCTTTGAAACAATGCTGATGCAGTTTCATGAAAACAGTTCATGAAATGTTATAAGAAAACACTTTCTTTTGTTCTATTAACAAAACTGATGCTTGAACCGACATGAGGGTTTCGAGCGTAACTGGGAAGTCTGAGCGAATCAAGACACATTAGCGCAGCTTCTACACCGAATGCAAAGAAACACACAATGCCACAGTCGGGCTCAACAGACAAGGTCCGGATCCCAAAACGGAGGTTATCGGAATCAAATTTTGGCATCTCATAGTCATACCAACCAAACACCATACGAGCGCTCAATTATCAAACAACCGCTCTCCCAAAACTGGTCAAAACAGGGTACAGATTCCTGGGGCACTTACCTGGTCTACCCTGGGACCAACGTTAGTTTCAAGCCCCTCCTAGCTCTCCACAAGGCGGCCGTCCCACCGTAGAGCATGATGCGGTGTCCACATAGACCGATTGGGCCACACCTTTCGTGGTCTACGCCTCTCTTCAAGTGGATCCACTCTCCTGAATCTGAATCGTCCACGCCATCGGAAGAGGCCCTCATACGAGGGACTAGCCATGTACAGTGCAATTCTCTGACACTTCTGAACACAAGATCATAGCCAGAACTGTAACCCTGGACAGAATGGGGTTTTCATATGTGTTTACAACAGAAAGGCTATTTGTCCGGCCGACAGGTCAGAATGAAGTGCTGAATATTTTTAGCGAAAATTTTCATCCGCTAGTTCACCACATGCTTATGCAACCATATACATGTATGCCAGATTTATACTCATGCATATCAAAACAGTGCAGCTTTTCAAAACTAGTACATTTTCCAACAAATAAATCTTCCCAGAAAAACCTGTGTACGGCCAAATCCTGCTTCACATCAATTATAAACTGTTTTGAAAAGGCCACACCTATATGGAGCATGGCTCCTATGCTTTGTCTAGGAAAGTAGGTAACACATTGTGGAGAACATCTCTGAAAGACATGCTAAACTGTAACATACTTAATGTAGTAAATATTTTGTAACAGATTCAGGAAACATGCCTTACAAGGCCCGTAATATTGCAAATATTAGAAAACAGGGTTTTGTGGACTCACCTGGATGCGGCTCTGGTGCTATAATCTTACAAACATGATACTAATAAAATATTTAATTATAAATCCCAATATGTCTATTTGCTACAAAAAATAAGTAAAAGAACCATATCTCCCTATGAACCCTGGATATTTCTATACATATATAAATCCTAAGAGCCTAAACTTCTTAACCCATCTATGCTAAAAAATAATACAAACTCACCCGTGATGTTAAAATTATATATGCTATCACCATGTACAAAACATATATATATACATATATATTAGGATCAGTTATGAAAATTAAGTATACCAAAAATTATATATATAAGTCCATAAATGTTAAAATCATTTTTAGGAATCGTTTATACTAAAAATACATATAAAATTTATGAATACAAAATTTAGTTACAAAAGTTATGTATATAAAAATATATAGAAAGTTATGTACTAATATATATATATATATATACAAGACTTTATTTATTAAAATTATTTATATAAAAAGAAAATCTCATACATACTAAATATATATATATATATATTTAGAAACTATATATACTAAAATGGTTCACAACAATTATATACCGCAAGCATGTATATACATAAAGTTATATATACTAGGATTTATTTATATAGTAAAATATATTCAAGACTTCATATACTACAATTCTTTATAAAATCCCCATGCATGCAAAAAGATATATATACATATAAACAATTGAAATTTAAACTTGTAAATATATATATACTATAAATATATATGTAAATATAGATACTAAAAATATATATATCAAACTATACATGCAAATATATATTTAAGATATATAGATACTAGAACTGTACATGCAAATATATATATACTAAATATACATATGTGAGAATATAAACAATTATGTATACTAAAATATATATATGGATATAGAAGAAAGTACACACAAATCATTTTCCAAAAATTAGGTCTACTAAACTCATTTAAAATAAAAGAACTATACCAGGAAAAATTAAATAAATAAATAAATTTTTATACGATTAAATAAGAAAAAAATAAAAATTAACTAACTTTAAACCACATTATACCCTAAATACCTGATCTCAAGATTCTAAAATTAAACTCTACAATCCATCATCAAAAGGAAGAAAATAAATTAAAACTTAGCTAACCCAAATAAATAATTAAAGGCTAATTCTAATTCCTAGCTTAAAAAAAATAAAACTTGTAAAAAATATACATCTATATAAATTAGCTAGCACATATAATTATTAATACTTGAAAAAATCCCAACGCTACACCATACCAAAATCACACATTTACAAAAATAATTAAAAGGGGAACAAAAGAACTACACAAATAAAAAAAAAATGAAGAAAAGAAAAGAAAGAAAAAAATTAATGAAATAAACCTTACATGTTGTTGCATGTTGAAGCCGAGAGAAGGGGGAAGAAATTCGAAGGCATCAGCCTTTTTCTCCCCTTAATACACATATATATACTACCCTCTCCCATGAATGCAAGGCGCCAAGTGGTGCCCCTCTCAAGACAACTGGCTGTTTTTTTTTTTTTTTTTTTACAAACTACAATAATCTAAAATATATATAAAAGTAATAATACTAATAATAATATTAATAATAATATAAAAATAAAAGATAAAGTCCTCTCATAAAAAAAAATGCTACTTTAACTCTACGTGGGTCTACCGAGTATTTTAAATCGCTAAAAAGTACGTACCATAAATTCTTAGGTTTTACTACGCTAGACCCCGACTACTACGTTAATTTCAATCACCCTCTCACGATCGCTTGAGGTGCTTACCGAGTGGTCCGTTACATATAGAGTTTTGAGATTTAAAAATTATTTGGAAAATATATATTATTTCTTTTTGAAATAACACTTTAAATATTTTAAATATTTTTTATAAGGCTTTGAATTATTATAATATTTTTATAATACTTTTATTTTAAATATTCTTATATTATGATTTCAAAAATATTTACTATTTCTTTTTAAAGAATATTTCTATACGGTTTTGTTCATATATTGCTTTAAATTTCTAAAATATTTAAAAATTCCTTTTGAGAAATATTTATCATGATTTTTGGAAAACAAGTTAGTATAACTTATTTTATACCTGGTAATACGTTTAAACCTTACATTCCAAAGTCACATACGAATACTCATGGTGAACATGATTTTGAAAGTATCTGAGAAAAACAAATGTTTTCATGAGTTTTTATAAATACCTGTTTTAAATAGCATTCATGGTACATTTGTCATGGCTACAAGTTTGCAGTTTTGCCTGGCAGATAGGGAATTTCGTTACGTGAAGAGATTTGTGTGGCCGAGAGATGACCTATGATTTTGTGAAAATGAATTAAAAACCTTAATCCGGCCGAAGGGGCTTGGTATATATTTTGATCAACGTGTCAAGATGATTGCACTGTGCCTGCCTAGTCCCCCATACGAGGGCCCCTTCCGAATGACATGCTTTGTAGCTTTACTCTTGATTTGGATCCAGTTGACAGAGGGCGTAGTACCGCTAGAAGGTTAGGCCCAAGGTGGTATTATGTTTGACTCTGTATCATGCTCTGCAAGGGCTACTTTCTAGCAGGTTGAGTCAGGAGGGGCTCATCGGCTAGGGTAGTATAGGGCAGCCTGATAGGTACCCCAGGGCTCGTTACCTGTTTTGTGTATAAGTGATGTGTGCAGTGATTTATGAGAAATCGAACGTTCGTACAGTGTGGTTTGGGTTTCAGACTGGTATTGAGTACGGAATGCCAAAACTTGTGTCTGATGACCCCGTTTAAGGTTCCTGATTCTGTCCGTTGAGCCTATCATGGTGCATGCATGGTTTCGAAAGTTCAGGTGTCGCGGCAGCACCGATATGTCTTTATTTGCTCAGACTTCCCGATTGCGCTCGTTCCCTTCAAAAAGTTTATAACTTGCATACAAGAGATTTTTATGAATGTATTTCTTTTTTGGCATGTCAAACCATTTTATAGAGAGTATGAGTATTTTACTTGTATAGGAAACTCACGAAAAACACGTGCACGTGAACTCACTGGGCGTCTATTGCTCATGTGTTTCAAATGTTTTCTCCCCTTTTTCAGATGACTCGGTAAACAAATCTGGCTAGTTGAGCCAATATGGGCCCACTGGATTCATTAATATTGGGGTCTTCCACCTCTAGCCATAAGGTTTTGATCTATGAAGATCTTGGCCCTCACGGCCTTCAACTTATGTATAAGTTTTGAGAGGTTTTTATTATAAAGTTATATTTATATTTTGTTCCTTCTTCTTCCGTTGTTTAGTTTAGAAGGACGCGTTTTAGTTCCTCCCGGATATATCTTTACTCTATGTTTTTGTAAGTCCAGTGCCGAGAGGCAAACAAGTAACTTACCTAGCCACAGTTGACCTAGCGGAGGGTACGAGGTATCACAGTTAGGGTGGAAAAGCTAACAACGTGAAGAGCATTCCTAAAAAGATCGTTCTTTTCTCTCTTGCACATATTCTCTTCCAATCTTCTCAAACCCTGGCTTTTAAGGATTTCAATTGAAGAACAAGACTAGATTTTTCTCGTCAAGTTTTGGATGATCGACTTTAGACTTTGAGTTTAATTCATCGAGCAGAGTTCTTTCCTTCTCTCTCTTGTCTTTTTAATTTATCTTGTTTATTAATTCTTTGCAAGATGAATTTGTTCATTATTATAATTGATTGTTCAGATGTATGTGAGTAATTTCTTAATCTAGGATGGGATTAACCCAATGAATTTATGTTAGTTGATGGATTGATCTAATTTTACTTTTTTATCGTTGATCATTATTTAGTTTCTATGTTCTTATTGCCTGCGATTATATTATAAGCTAAAATTGCTTAATTTTAGATAATTAGGTGAACAACCAAAAGTTGAAATCCATTATTGGAAGAATAGGAATTAAACAGGGATTTTTAGATCACAAGAGTAGTTCTAATATTCCTGAGGACTAAACAAATATCACAATTCTTAATGGGTCTAATTCAATTTAATCATCATGAGAATAGGGGTTAGGTTGGTTTAGATACATTATTTTACTTGAAGAGGAGACAATAATTACCTTAGGATAATTCGCCTTTTGATCACATAATTAACTATTTAGTAGAGTTAATTTTAGGCTAATAGAGTTCTCTGTGGTAAACCCATGTCGTAGATATTTTTTTCATAATCAATTCTAAAAGCTTTTGTCTTTGATTTAATTTTTCTTTTAGTTATTTATTAAAAATATCTAAATCATTAAATTGGTCGCTTAGATAATTATAATTGCAAAAATTTGTACTTAGCAAACTATCTCTATGGGACCAATACTAGTATGATCCAAGATGAGCATGAAAATGTGGAGATCTTCCAAGGACTATTTACAAGGTCGATAACAAGGAAGATAAAAGAGAAGAACAATAAAATGGTAGTTTTGCTCTGGAAGAACTTTCAAAGTTGTACGTGCGAATGCATTAGAAGGAGAAGATGTGACCAAAGAGGCACAAAAATACTTCTAATAGTCATGATGCACAAGAGGGAACCAAAAGAAGCAAGTATGGAAGACAAACGGGGCTTAAATTACAATTGCACTTAAGACACACTACCGTTGAAAGTAGGGTTGAACCTACTTCCAAGGATTCTCAAGAAGGCACCTTACCGTCGACGGTAGGGTTAGACCTACCGTTCCTGATAGGTCTCTGTTCAATGGGTGCCAAGTGAACAACATCTACCACTAACGGTAGGTTGAACCTACCGTCGACAATAGCTCTCTGCTGCAGCGAACATTTGAAGATTTTAAGCTTATTTTGACTTCCAAACTTCGTTCATTAAATCCTATACTTGTAACTAAGTGGTCAAGGAGCCCATTTACTTCCCTTAAGTTCAATTATTAGCTAGAGCTTGGTGCTAATTCACCAAGGGACCTATATATATACTCCTAATGGCAGCCATTTGAAAACATTATTGAGTGATATATGAATATATGCGAGAATTTTTCAGCAACCAAGGCTTAGTTCCTAGGGTTTTTCTTTAGCTTCTTCTTCTTCCCTTGAACTAGAATAGTTCATTGGTTGATTGAACAAGAGATTCTTGAATGGATTTCCAAGAGCTCTTTGTCTCGTCTTTTTAAAATTCCTAATCTTCTAGAGGTATTATTTCTTTAGCTGATCTTGCTAGTCGTTAGGTCTTCTTTTTAGGTAAGGAATCAGTGGGAGTTTGTTAACTCTTGTTGATTGTTTCCTAAGGGAAAGATTAAAGGCTTTCAATTGGAGGTTTTGGCGCTTATCATCAAGTTTGCCAAAGGGGTTTCCTCTCAAATCCTCAAGTAAAAAGAGAAGATCACTGGGAAAGAAATGAGCTCAATCATCCATTAAGATGAGTTCATACCAGATACTTTTATTTATTACACGATAGGTCGTGTACTTGTGGAAAACCCTATTTATTACACGATAGGTCGTACACTTGTGGAAAACCCTATCAACCACCAACTCGTGCTCTAATTATAGAGTGCTCGTCGACGTTGTTGTTGTGATAGACTATGTTTCTCTCTTCCTTTATAATACTTTCTAAAAAAATCTCTATCATGGGGTCCAGTTCTATGTTCTCCAAGCATACTTTGTATAATGGTCATGAGAAGACCATTTATTCACCTAAGACACGTTCATGCATAAAGGAGACTATCATGCAATGACCTTTAACTCAATGGCATGCCCAGCTCATTTGACAGGCCAAGAAAAAGCTACTTGTACTTTTAAGTAACCGTAATTCACACATTATTGCGAAACACAACCCAACACATGGATTGCCTAGTTAAAGTACGTGAACCTTATGTGTGTATAGTGAATAAATGCATACAAAACCAACAAAAAATCATAAATATCATTTCATATTAATTCCATAAAAAATATAGATTTTGACATGGTAACAACAAAGTAAATATTAGGCGGCGTACATGAGACTTCCTACTAAGGATGCATAAGGAATTGTGCTCGTTCTCTCTTTTACTTCTTGTGTTGAAGGATAAATTCTAGAAGAAAAAGTTGAACCATGCCTGAAAGGAATCAGAGCTTCCTTACAATGGTCGATACCAAACTTTGACAAAATCTTGTCAACATATGAAGTTTGACAAAGGCCCAGAGTTTTTTGCTTTCTATTTCTAAGAAGCTTTAAACCGAGGGCATAAATCGCCTTTCCCCATATCTTTCATATTAAATTTTGTTGAGAGCCAAACCTTTACTAACGATAATGTCCCTACATCATAGCCAACGAGTAGAATATCAACTACATAAAGTATCAAGAATGGCAAATATATACCATCCAACCTTTTGTAAACACATGGCTCATCCACGTTTTGAATAAAGCCATAGGCTTTAATGGTTTCATCAAAACGTATGTTTCACGACCTTAATAGAAGCTAAATTTTCATGTTCATAGTGTAGAAATAATTATCATTTTTCATGGTTTTATTGAACTTTTGACTTATTTTATATAATTTTCCTTTATATAGATGAGATTACTTCTTTACTCTTCTTTTGTGCAAGTTGATCGATTTTGGTTTGCATACAATGACAAAGGAGGGTCTAAGGCTTGATCAAGGAATTCTCATGGGTTATTTCTCAAAGGATAAGCACAAGAAAATGCCACATGTCATGAAACCTATAATTATGCGTGACCATGCAAATGCAACCATGCGAAACTTTTGCACAGTCACGTAAAACTGGTCTTGACTTATATTACAAGACATAAAAAAATGAGACTTTGTATTTTTATTAATTTTTATTTAATTTTTTTATTTGAAAGTCTAATGAGGATACTTGAAACAATTGTACTTGTTATATGGTTTTAGCGGGAAATTAACAAGATAGAGAGAGTGTATCAGGTCTGAAAACTGTTGTTCTCTTTTTTTCCTCTCACCTCTTCTCTTCGATTCTTCTTTGAGCCCCACTTACGTAGGAAATCAATTGAAGAATAAGTTTATATTTTTCATAGCTCTTTTTAGATGATCAACTTTAGATTGTGGATTCATCAGGTAGAACTCTTTTCTTTTCTCTCTTAACTTTTTATTTTATCTGATTTATTGAATTTGTGCAAGAAGAATCTATTCCTGATTGTTGCTAATTGTCCAGATATGTATGAGTAGTTCTTTAATTTAGGATGCGATTAACCCAATGAATATTTGTAATTGATGGATTGACTCAACTTTACTAATATTATTGATCGTAATTTAATTCTTTTGTTCTCAATGTTTGGGGTTGTAAAACGTGCTATAATTTCTTGATTTTAGATAACTGGATGAAGGATTAAGAGGTAAAATCCATTATTGGAAAAATAGGAATTAGACAGGAATTTTTAGATCACGATAGTAGTTCTAATATTCCTGATGAGCCAACGAATATCACAAAACATAATGGGTCTAAATTAATTTAATCACCATGAGAATAGAGCTTAGGTTGATTTAGATACGTCATAGTACTTCGAGAAGAGACAATAATTACATTAGGATATTTCGCCTTTATGATCACATAAATAACAGTTAGGAGAGTCATTTTCAAACAAATAAAGTCCTTTGTGGTGAACCCCTAGCCTAGATGTTTTCTTCATAAAATGAATTTATAAAAACTTGGGTCTTGTTTTAGCTTTTTGTGGCCATTTAGTAAAATTGCTTAACCATCAAAATTGGTTAACTTAGATAACTAAAATTCCAATATTGGTACTTAACAATCTGACTCTGTGAGATCGATACTTATTTTACTATGGAATAGGCTGTATACTTGTTGTAAACCCCTATCAGACCTTGATGCTTGATTTTAATTTTATAAATGGACTTCATAAACTTACAAACCAAGTTTTTTCACCTTTATTAGACCTTGATGCTTGCTTAAGTTCTGAAATGGACTTATTAAGCTTACAGATCAAGTTTTCTTCATCTTTTGCAATAAAACATCGTTGCTCCATGAAGATGTTTCCACTAAAATTTCTATTAAGAGAGGCAGTCTTAATATCTATGTGCCATATCTCGTAGTCATAATGACAAGTAATGGCTACAAGGCCCACATGCCATTTTCCAAGCTTCCGAAATATTGAAGCAAGGATGTACTGCCTATTTCAACTATTTTCGAACGAGTAGTTCACAGAGCTTTCTAGTCACTAGGTTCATTTCTGGTCTAAGCAAGGTCATCTTTACTTTCTAATCTTCTTTCTACTTGGGGAAATCCACTTTGATGTAAATCATTTCGTTTTCAAGTGTCGACTATCGTAGCAGTCTTTGTCTTCCACACTGAATTCCATCACATGCTTGTCTAGTTTTTCAGGGATGGCTTCCTCAATAACATATGTCAGTGAGAAAAGTTTTTACACGGATGTATTGAAACCAAAGGCTCCATCTTTACTATAGCCCCAATGTACAATTATAGAAAGAGCTTTAAGGCATCAACCATTTAGGCAAGGGTGAATATCAACTAGCGACATAAGGGATATATGTCTATTAAAAATAAAAATAATGCTAGAAAGCTAACCTTTGAAGCAAAAACACAAATATAAGATGGCCCAGAAATATACCTTAGAATTAAAAATCTTTTTTCTTATCGTTTATACAGGTGGTGTGGTTTTAGAACTTCTTCTATAACTTGTTCATCGAAAATTGTCAGTATTGAGAATTTCTCTTCAAGCCCTTGGAGTCTTCCACTCCTTCACATGAACTATCTAACCACTAAAGCTAAGTGCACATAGTTCGCACCTTACTATGAAGTACGATCAATCAAGTGGACTATCTCCTTAAGTTACTTAGGCGTTACATAAGTTAATGTGTATTCCAAACACAAAGACTTGATTTAACAAATAAATCTCTTTATTACATTCCGTAAATAATAACATAAGAAGTATTCTTTTACGTATAAATCCCAACACGAGGCACAAACAAGCAAGAGAATAGAGAAATATCAATGAATAGACTAGGAAATTATGGCGAAAAAGAACGTTGGGGGACTATGCCCATCAATCTCCATCAGGGCACAATCTAGCATCACCAAACCGAGCTATGCAATAAGCAAATAGTGTTTTTATCATAACTAACTATGCATATATGTTTTGAGCACACAAAACAAGGATATGTGATATTAGTTTCTCGAAAGTTCTCTAAAAGTAGAGAAACTAAGATTCACAAAATGTTGAGGAACTTAGTTATAACAAACTTGTATGTTTGCTTCTATGACAATCACTCTTGTGATTGTTCGTGATAATCTAGAGTCCAAGGCCTGGCATATAACTATAACACTCTACATGTTTGTTTAAGGGTCACTCTCTGAGAAAGCAGAAACATAAAGTAGACCGTCGAATTATCGGAGTAGAGATCTAAGATGGTACAGGTCATTGAAGAAAGTGATAGTACACTTATTCCTATAGTCAATTCATGGATGCAAAGATAGGGGATCATTCAAGTCTTTAACTCCTGTTGAGCAAAGACATCTATCCACTGGTTTGTAGGGTTTAATATTTCCATATGGTGACAAGTGAAAATATTTAAAATGAGAAATGTTGCTATTTATAGCAAGATCATTAGGTCATTTTATAAGCTATGAATAAACAGTCTTTTCATCATCTGAGTAGCTCATGAAACCAAAGAAATTATTTATTAATCACAATACAAATTTATAAAAATTAATTTAGAAAGATTTAATTAATTATTCTTTTGGTATTTAATTTATAAATAAGAGCAAAGTAATTATAAATAAGAGCAAAGTAATTACTTAAATAAAATATTTATTAAATTAATTGGACGTTAGTAATTTAATTTAATAAATTGGATTAAGCTATTAGTTATAATGGAGTTATAATAATTGTGTTTAATTATTTAATTAAAATGCCAAAGATAATTTACTATGAAAAAATGGATCAAGCCCGGAGTTTACTAAAAGTCAAAGGCCCCAGCCCATTGACTTAATGGGTGGCCGAAACAAAAACGATATTCCTAGGGTAACAAGTTACCATAGATATGGGACAAATAATTAGGAAAGTATTTTTGTTTGACTAGGATATCTAGTTTCCTAGTCCTTACTCTTCAAGATCACATGGGAATCTAATTCTAGTGCAACAACATTTCTTAATTCTTGGTACCAAAAGGCGAAATCCCTCGGCCACAAGGCCCCCACCAGATTGCCCGACGCCCAGGTGGTAGACGTAAATCATGGTGGCCCTGCAGACTGGAGGACAGGCACTAGTAGGCACAAAGAACCACCCACTAGCATATCTAGTTTCCTAGTCCTTATTCTTCAAGATCACATGGGAATCTAATTATTCCTAGTTCAACAATATTTCCTAATTCTTGGTTCCAAAAGGCGAAATTCTTCACCTACCGGGGCCCCACCAGATTGTTCGACGCCCAGGTGGAAGATGTAAATCATGGTGACTCAATGGCCTTGCAGACTGGAGGTCAGGCACTGGTGCGCACAAGGAACTACCCCCATATTGAAGATGTTGAAATTCTCACACTGCCGTTGCCAGGATTTGAACATTGGTCCTTGATACCAATTCTGCGGCCCCAGAACCAACTGAGTTAGGCCCATGCAGATACTATTTTCTAATTCTAATTGGAAAATAGTTAGGCTTATATTATTCACCTAAGGTGGCCAAAAATCCCGCCCTACTATAAGGGGAACTTTTTGGCCAAACTCAAGAAATAATTGTGAAAATTTTTCTTGTATCTCTCTCTAGTTCTCTATTTCTCTTGTTATCACTAAAACATATTTTTTTTTAGGTTTGAGAATACTTGAAAGATTAAGAGAGTTGTAGTAAAAAGTTTATGAGAAGGAGCAGACACCTTCAAGGTTTAGAAACCGAAATCAATATAGGTTTGCAAGGTGATAAACTACAAGAAGAGTTTCAACAACTTACTCTGGTGCCACAAATAGTAAATATAATAACTTTCTCTAAAGTTATACTCCTAACCATGTTAATCTGTTTTTGCTTCCGTTACACGGTCGAGGTAACAATCCTTATAGCAAAAATATAGAGGGATGTTTTCGTCTTTAACACTTCTAAGACAAAAATAGTGTAACCACATGTTTTTTTTCTTAGGATCAATATTTCCATATAGTGATAAATGAAAATATTTAAAATGAGAAAATGGTACTATTCATAGGACAGACATTTTAGTCATTGTACTAGCCATGAGCAAATGGTCTTTTGTTCCCTCGACCGCATGAAACCAAAGTGACTATTTGTTAACCATTATACAAAAGATATGAGAATTATCTTAGAGAGACTTCATTAATTATGCTCTTTATATTTAATTTATTAGATAAAAGAAAAATAATTAATTTAAATAGAAAGAGTATTTGTTTATAATTAATTGCACCCTAGGAGTTCAATTGATTAAATTGGCTAAGCAATAGATAAAAATAGGTATATAACTATTTGGTTTTAGTTATTTTATTAAAAGACCAAAAGATAATTGTTTATTGGGCTATAAAAATAGGTTAAGCCCAGAATTTACTAAAAGTTAAAGGCCGTAGCCCAAAAGCCTTTGCTATGGCCGAAACACAAAGGGATTTATCCCTAAGGGTGACCCACCATCTAGAATCGCTTGGAGATCTTAATTAACATATGATGGAATAATTAGAAAGTGTCCTTGTTTGACAAGGATACTAGTTTACTACTCATTATTCTTCAAGATCACATGAGGTATTACTTTTCTTAGTTCACAACTAATTCCTTATTCCTATTGGGAAATAATTGGTAGTGTCCTTGTTTGACAAGGATACTAGTTTACTACTCATTATTCTTCAAGATCACATGGGGTATTACTTTTCTTAGTTCACAACTAATTCCTTATTCCTATTGGGAAATAATTGGTCTTCCAATAACTCTAAGCTAGCAAAAAATTACAGCCCTAAGGGAGAGAGGAGTTTAAGCCAACTCTTAGTATTCCAAGAAGAGATTTTTTCTGTTCTAGACCTCATGGTTTCTCTCTAGTTTTTTGTTAACAAATTTTTTAGGTTTGAACCTAATTCATCCCAAAAGGTACCTCAAGAGAAGAGGACTGCCCAAGTTTTTTTTATTTTTTTTATAAGGAGTAATTATTTTTTTTAATTAGCCGATGTAGGATTTTCAACACACCCCCTCACACCAAAGAATGAACATCTGGTGTGTGGAATTTTGCAGGATTGGACATCTGCACAGGTGGTCCAACTCGGGCAGCCCAATAACTGGCTCTTATACCATATTAGAAATTTATGGTACAGAGAAAAATAATATTGAATACTTCAATTGATCTTTTTTCTTTATCCATTATGATCTACTATTTATAAGTTACAAAGTTTTCTAATTCTAATCAATATAGGATTCTAACCAACTACTAATAAGGAATATTGCTATAATAATAGCATAATACAAAATATCCTAATTATAATCAATATTGGATTCTAATCAAGTAATCTCTTATAAAATAAGAGATAATCTAGGAGAATCACGTACTGATGTGATATCTCCAACACCCTCCCTCAAGTTGGAACGTGCAAAATTGCATGTCTAACTTGCCATAATTTTCAATTTTTTTTGTTACGTGCAAATTGCACATCTGGTAGTCTTCCACTATCTGTCGCTGTAGTCTTTACCATCACTCGCTGTCGCTATGGTTTTTGTCATCAATCGTTGTCGCTATGGTTCTTCCATCAGTCGCAGTCGTTGTGATCTTCTTCCATCAGTCGCAGTCGTTGTGGTTTTTTTCCATCAGTCGCAGTGGCTTCCGTAATCCATCATCGAAAATTCCTTTGATGTCGCTTTAGAGTTTTTTTTTTTTTCCAATAAAGCAACCATCAATGTCCAATTTCAATTTCTAAATCTAGGCGCTTCAAATATTTGTCGATGAAGCTACCTGACTTGAATATGATTTATAAAAAAATATAATTCCCTAAATTTTTATTGAAGCAAATTAGAAGAAATATTAGAAACCTAAAAAAAAATTTGTCCAAGCTGAATTAAAAGAGAATAAAGTCATAGATGTGAAAGATTTTTTTTTTTTTCTTCTTCTTTTTCAAACTTGGCTTTGGCTCTGATACCATGTTAAGAAATTTTTTGGGCTTGGACCTAACTCACCCCAAAAGGTACCTCAAGAGGAGAGGACTGCCCAAGTTTTCTTTTTTTTTATTTTTATATAAAGAATAATTATTTTCTTTAATTAGCCGACAGGAGATTCTCAACATTTTTCTAGTTCTCTAGCTATACTAAACGATCTGTTGTGAAGTTTGAGAGTATTTTGAAAGATTAAGAGAGTCGTGGTCAATTTTTATGAGTGGTAGACACTTTCAAGGTTTTGAACCCGAACAGTAAGGAGTTTTGCGAGGCGAGGAACAAGAAGAGGACATTCAACAACCTTCTCCAACCTTGCAAATCGTAAAAAGACAAATTTTCCTTAAAGATATACTCCTATCTATGTGTAATCTGTTTCTCCTTCCGTTGCATTGCTGTGGTATCAATCCCTTCATCCCATACTTATAAAAACATGAAGAAAGGATTTGATATTTTGCAACAGCTTGGAATGGCACTTAGATAGCCGATCTTTTGGTAGTTGGCGTCTATTGGAAAATTTTCAATTGCCTCGGATTGTCTGTTTGATGGAGATACTGGATGCCACATGATGACTAAGCTGCCCCTTGGAGTCAAATTTGAGCGTCGCAAGGTCTTCTCTGGCACTCACTCTTTGGTTTGCCCGACATAACAGCCTGCCAACTCAGTATCTTATTTTTTTTAGCAGAGCATTATTTCATCCCACATATCATTTATGTGGTTCATTGGTGGATTCGAATTTTCATGCCTTACGGGATTATCCAACAACTCATGACATTTGGCATTAATTCAGCCAAACTTTGTAATGGTATCTTCGAGAATCAAAATTGTTCTGGATTGATCAAATTCAAGTATACAAATGGAGTAAGGATCCCACTTGGAACCGGCAACAAGTTTTTAGAGAAATAGTGCATGTTATCTTGCAAGTTAGAAGTCGAGATCGGCATATGGTTAATCTGACCATGAGGAACGTACTACATCAATTGCATCTAGAATTCTTAGGTATGTCTAGGAACTTAATCAGACATGGCTATCTAGTTTTATTACTAGGTGATTTCATGTTATATTTTTTTGAATTTTGCTCTTTAATAAAGTAGAATTTGGAGCATTCCAAAAACTTGGGAATCCAACTACAAGAAGACAGGTAGTCTGATGGAAGTTTGCATCGATAGCAAAAATGAAAAAAAAAACTTCTCTTTTACTAGGTACTAGGCAGACCCGGCTAGACTCTTACTCTAAGTGTTAGGTAATATACTCGTGCGGTCTCCTTACCGGTTGGTCTTTGATAAGTCTATTAATGGGATCGCATTTCTCTTAAAATAAAAAATAAATAAACTCGTTAATATTTGAAATGTTAACATGAGGTTTTGGATCCTATGTTCTATTTTTTTTTTCTTTTTTCCTTAATTAATGAAACAAAATAAAGGAAAAGAGAGTGACACAAACAATATTTATTCATGACTTTCATGTATGCCTATAGTACTCGTGACATAAATTATACATACGATGATCAATTAAAGTACAGCTTCTCTTAAAATGTGTAAGAAAGATATGCCCCAAATGCAACGATCACTAGCACCGCGGCACCCACATTCATCAGCAACTGTCTCTCTTCTCTCAAATCCATGAATTTCTTAGCTGCATTACTTGAAGATGTTCCACTTTCTGTGGTTTTACCTTCACCTTTCTCTAATTTTGGTTTCTTTAAGTTTCTTCTTTCTGGAACCATATGAGGGGTTACGAATGGTAAACTTGTGTTTACATATTCATCTTCCTGTGGTGTTGGCATCTGTTTTGTTTTGTTGATCATGCCACCTTCTAGCCCATCTTCATCTCTTTGTGATTTTGTTGTATTCCTAATAATGTTTTCTATCGTGTCCTTTCTTGTGGAATTATTTGGAACTAGATCAGGCGCAGAGATTTTTTCCCTTTTTTGATTACTCTTCTTACCCTGTTCATTTGGAAAACTGATTATTTCTTCTTTAGATAATTTCTCTGACTTCTCATTTGGAATACTGATCCTTTCTTGTTTTTTATCACTTAACTTTTTTTGATCATCCGGCGTCGGAGTTTCCTGAGTTTTCTCACGATCTCTTCCTTTCTCAGGTGCAGCACTAACTGATGATTTCATAATAGCCGCTGTTTTATCATCTGCAACTGCTGCTTTTTGAAGATTCTCTTGACTTCTTTGGTGGCTTTGATCTTTGGCTGCTGCTTCTTTGGACGCTTCTCTCTTTCTTGGTATTGTGATTGTAAGGATGCCGCCTTCAAATCTGGCGCGGATTCCTCTTACGTTGCAGTCTTCTGGAATGGGATAATCTTCTTGGAATCGGCTCCATTTGTTACCAGCAACTAATCGTTCTCCTCGGACCCTTAAGATGTTCCTTCCTTCAGTTGAAACCTTAAGGTGTTCCCTCTGAAAACCTGAAATTTTTTAACATTTATTGATAGGATAGAATCACAATGTCTTGACATTAAAAACTAGAGGATCAAAGTCTTACACAAATACTCCTATTTTTTTATGATTGATATTTCTTTTTTTCTTTTTTACTTTTCAAATTAAGTTAGTATTTAATAGAAAATATAACTGAAGATGCACTTCACCTTTTTACGTTTTCCCAATGTAGAATCTATTTTTTCTTTTTTACTAATTATGTCATTCAATATTTTTCAAATGTTTAAAAATGCCGCTTAACTTTTTTGAATGGCCAAAAACACCAAAATCTGTTAATTTTTAGTATTATGGGTAGAGATTATTATTTGAATTACATATAATTTTTTCATAAAAGAGTAAATAAGATTTAAAGTGCCCTTATTTGCTGATTAATGGCTCTGTTATGTTTTAAAACATACATATTCTAGGTGCATAATGTTCCCTTATATTTTACTTGTATTATTCTCTTGTCACTCTATAAGTATAATATTATGCCTATATTAAAATTTTATGAATAAATTATGAGTGTACACATGATAATTTCTACACAAATACACCAAAAACTTACGTATTGGGCATTTTTGACCATTTAAAACAAATTAAATGGCAAAAATAACAATAAAAAAAAAGAATAGCCCCAATATTAACAAAACGTAAAAAGATAAAAAGTATTTTTAATTACATTCTCTATTTAAAAAGTTTTTCCAATTATACAATTTACATAAAAACAAAATTCAACTCTTACTTCAATTGGTTTTTTCTTTCAAAAACTATGAAAGTATTAATGATCTGAAGTGAACTTTAGTTCATATATCAAAAAACTATATAAATTATGCATTTTCTTAAGCCATACGTTAAGGGATTTTAGTGTAAAAAAAATGTGTTTCCTTATAAAAGGTTTTTCTTTTATTACCAATAAGGAAAATACGACAGAAAAAGGTTGAAGGAAATTCATGATGAGCTCTTTTCAGTAAAATTTTATAATAAAAGTAAGTTAAAATTTTTATATCGCCTAATTAATTTTCTTTTATTTTCTAGTTTCTTCAGAGGAAAGATCACAATCAATGATCACTGTTCTCTCTTTTCCCCTAAAAAATGATTGCTTTTCTTTATTCTCTTTTTTGGTCTTTCTTTCCCTCCCCCTTCCGTTTTCTTCATTTTATTCCGCAAGTATTTAAATTTTCTAATTAACCTACAATATATAACTTTAAAATTACTTTATTTCCAAAATAATTATCTCTTATTAAATTCTTTTTATACTTGTACTTTTTATTTAAATTAAGTAAACACAATAAAATAATTTTTATTCTCTTATTTTTTATGATTGATTTCGGAGTTTGTCAATGACAAGATGCATATCGTAACAAAAAAAGGTGACAATAAAGAGAAAATTAAATATCATTTGGAAGTGATTAATTAACTTCCTATATTTGACTAATACTTGAGCCACGTAGGTCATTTTACAGAAAAAAGATGAAAAACATTGTCTATGAATACAAAAATATTTCAAAAAATAAAAAGGAGAATACAAAAATAAGGTAAGAATCATGTTATGTTTCCAATATAAAATAATAGATCTGTTAAACATGTGCCCAGATAGCATACATTAATATAAATAAAGCATAATTTGTACGAAGAGTAATTGTCTAACGTCTGATCTAGGGACACTTGTTAATTCGGATAAACTTATTATTTTTTATAATTCAAATATAACAAAAGTTCCGTAAAAAAATGCACTAATTAATAATTATCTATATTTCTTTATCTTAATTGTGTCAAACAAAATTTTTAATATTCTCTTACCCATTCCCACTCTCCACGTCCTCCTCCCATCCGTTAAAAAAGGAAAACACCTAAGATTTTTTTGTAACCATTCTTGTTATAATATACTTTCCCTTACGATTTATCTTTTATTTTGGTAGGCTTTATTAATAAAATATATCAAATTAAAAATGTTATAGAAAGTGTTATAAGAAATGTTAAAGACGATCCGAACAGGAGCATTCTAATCTTTTTCTTAGAAACACTCTCTGTAACATTTCTAATTTGGTATATTCTATTAATAGAACCTACAAAATAAAAAATAAACACTAAGGAGAATAGATAAACCCTAAAGGGAAAATATATTTATAAAAAGAAATATTTTGGAGCTGGGGAGGGGTGAGGTGAGAGAGAATATAAAGATTTTGATTGGCATAACTAAGGTAAATAAATATATATATATATATATGATTATTAATTAGTGTAAAATTTTCATATGTGATTTAACGGGTTTTTTAATATTTGAATTACAAAAAATAGTGTAGGTTTATTCGTATTAATGCATGCCCTTAGGGCATACGTAAGACAAACTCTTATATGAATAAAACATATGCTATATATAATTGTTAAATTTTATAAAGGCTCAGTTCTTCATTGCTTATACTTTCTTTAAGCAATTAAAAAAATACTTATTAAAAAATATTTTTAATTAAATTGATATAGCAATTTTATTTTTACCAATATCAATAGGCAGAAGCAGTTCTAAAAAGCGCCCCCACAGTAGCTTTTCAAAAATAGTTTTTTCAAGCTAAAAGCAAATATAATAAGTAGTAGAGAACATATTCAAAACCGCTTATAGCTTAAAATAACCTAAAGCTGCTGATTTTTAACATTGGAGAACAAGATCAAATCTAAAATCTAATAGAAATTGTTGAACTCTAAGGAATCGTATATTTTAAATTGGAAAGTTAACTCATATTAGTGTATACTCTAGAGATATACATTAGACAAACCCTGAATTAATTAATGCCGGTAAATGTAATAATAATATATTTTGTAGTGACAATAATATCTTCTTTCTTTATTTTCATTTTTTCATTTACATCCCAAAATCTAGAGATCAAACCAGAGAAATGTCATTTCTTTAGTATTTTGACAGGATAATATATGAATTTTAGTATTCTATGAATTTTAATCTTTGAGCCAAACAAGACTAAAGAATGACAATTCTTGTTTTTAACAAGTTGAAAGAATGGAGGACTTCAAAAAAAGTTGAAAGAATGGAGTTACACATAAATGATATATGAATTTAGCCTAATGAAAATTATATCATCAAAAACCTGGAAGATAAATCAGTAGGAGATTATTTGACTCTTCATCTTCTTTCCTTTCTGTGACAGGCCGAAAATCTTCATACACCGGTCGGACGGCGCCCGCGACAACCGGCCTCGGACGAATTGGATAAGCTGTGCCAGTTCTTGGTGTCATTGCCATTTCTCCAAAACCAAATTTTTTTTTTTCTCTAGCCTTTGTGATTTCTGTTCTATGACAGCCTTTCTTGTATATTGATATCAATATATATTGCTCACCAAATATATGTTATTGTACCTCTTTTATAGAGTTGAGGATTTAATTTCTTTGCTATGAGTTTAGTTATTTGGTTTGTTTTCTTATGGTTGAAACAATTCCAATCATGTATTGCCCTCCAATTCGTCTTATGTGTAGATTGGTTTTCTTGCGAAGATATTCTTGGAGAATTCTTTACTTTCCTTGTACAATTTTCCAATATGGAAACAAAATGGCTGTGACACACAAACTTCACCATGAAATTCTCATCTCTTCCTTATTCTAATATTTATGGCTATAATACTTCAATTCCTTTAACAAAATTTTCCATTTATTTCTTTTTTCCACTTTTCCAATAATTCCCTAAGAAAATATTTAGGCATAGATAGTACATAATTAAGGTATCTCCAATGGGTACTATAAAGCAGTAAAATGCAGTATCAAATGGCTCCAACCAATACGGCACTTGGAAGTGCAAAATGCCGATATGACAACGTCACCTTAAATTTGGTGTGACGTTGCTATTTTGTTGTTTTAGATTTTTTTTATTCTTTTAAATTTCTTTTAACTTTAATTAAATTTTATATATTTCTTGGCTAAATATTTTCCAATTTAATAAATCTGTACAAATTTAAAATTTAAAATTTTATTTTTATAAATATTTAATTTATTAATGATTATAATTTGATTTTTTTAAAAGAAAATTAGTATTTATAATTCAAAATATTTAGAAAACCTTAACTAAATCATATTTTATTAAAATCTCGACATTTGATAATTATATATTATTATTTTAATTAAGGTAATTAATATATTATGGTTGGATTAAGATTTGATTATTTATGATGTTTATTTTTTAATTATTAATAAGATGTATAGTAAAAATGGAATATAAAAAATAGACTGTGGTAAGGAATATAAATGTAATATTCTTTTTGAGGTGAAAAATTTGAATAGTTAGATTAGAGTAACAATAATGTCAATGCTTCATTTTATGTAATCTATTCTATATCAGAGTATTTGGTTGGAAATGGCCCTAGTATATCTATCCTACTTGTTCTTCATTGTTAACGCAGTTTAGAAAAAGTGTTTTTTAAAAAAATTATTTTAATACTTTTTAAATTTTAGTAACATCAATAAGCAAAAGATATTTCAAAAAGTATCCGATGGGAACTTCTCAAAAATAATTTATGCACTTTATTTTAAATTAAAAACAAATATAATAAGTTATTCAAAAATTGCTTATACCTCTTATAGTTTAAAATAAACTTAAAAGTTACTTATTTTAAATAAATAGTGAATAAGGCCTTTTAAATGAACTTCTCTTTTTTTGAAAATTCATACATAACATATATATTATGTACCATAATTTAATATGAAATCTAGACGGTGATTATTGTATATACTTGATCTTTTTTTTTCTTTAATTTTTTTTCCTTTATGTAATGGGGTAATAAAGGCCATTGGTCACTTGTCACTCATGATAATATACTTTTCAAAAAAAATAAAGAAAATAGTTTTTTTTTTAGGGTTAATTGCCAAATAGCCACTGAATATATTTTGCCTCTCAAACTCAATAAATAGACAGTTTACTCTCTAAAGTCAATTAAATTTATTAAAGATACATAAAATGCCCTTCATGTAAGTTATGATTTATATAAAATAACCCCTAAAGTTTTATATAAAACTATTTTAGTCCATATCCTAATTTATAGCTGTAATTTATTATTAAATACTTCCATAAAGTTTGTAATTGTAGACATTTGAGCAAATTTTCTTCCCAATATTTTTCATTTTTTCAGCCCACATTAATTCCCTATGATGATCCAATGGATCTCAACAGAAAATAAGGTGGTTTGAACTGGTCAGAGATGACCGGCTGGGCCAACCCGAGTTACCCGTTGCTTTGACCTATTTAATCTCTCATCCTCTCCTCGGTAACACACATAGCCGACTTTATTATTTTTCTTCTTTTCCTTTATCTGCCTTTTCGAGTTCCGTCTCTGTCACTTCTTCTTCCCTTTCTTCGCCACGGCTTGCCGCGTCCGTTGCTCTTCTCCAACATTTGGCCTGTGTGACGCCGTCACTTTTACTGTAAACGGTGGCTTGTGGTGGTCTTCGTCCGATCGCCTTTTTCTAGTAAGATTGGGAGAGAGCCGAAAGGTTGAGAGAGGGAGACACCAGTGGTTACTTTCTTGGTTGAGACCCTTTGACTGAGAGAACTGTTTTTACCAATCTTGCCGTTATTTTTTACCGCCAATGCCTCGACGCGGCTCGTTCTCTCTCTCCCCTACTCGGCGCCGTCTTGGTCTCGGCAGTGGTTCATTCGCCGGCGGAACATACTCTGTAGCGGTAGGTAAGGGTTAGTCTATTTTTTCGTTTATTTCCTTTACTATTTTTCTAATTGTTTTGTGCAGTGTTTCTTGGCTTCTTGCTCGGCTTTGACCGACGGTAGAGGAGAAGAAGGAAGATATTTTTGTAATAGAGTTAGGCTTATTTTTCTGTTGTGTTTATTCTAATTATTGAATAGTAATTAGAAGTTGTAAGAGTAAATAGATCCAACAGTGGTATCAGAGCCCGGAAACAACTACAAATTTCTGGTGCTCTTCAACGGCGCCGGCAACCCTTCAGAAAAGTTCCAGATCTGAGGGAACTGTTGAGTTCCTCAGAACTGGCCAGTGAAGTATTGCTTGACTCTTCATTTTATTTTGCAGTTAATATTTTTGTTGCTTGGTGCTGATTTGTTGTGTTGGAGTACTGTGTTTTTTATTACTATTACTGTTTTTTTTTTTTTTTTCTGAACTGCGTTACGGTTCGGACTGCTTCTTTGTTTCTGTTACTATGTCTGTGAACCGTGTCACGGTTCTGGTTGTTGGTACCCTTGCTGCTCATTATTTTTCTATTTCTGATCTATCATTCTATTCTGCTATTTTTCGATTTTTCGGTTATGTTTTCTGAAAATACAAAACCCAAGCCTGGCTTGAGTCCGTGAGATATCAAGTATCTATGTCTTGACACATTTTTCTGGTTTCAAAAATTTTTTATTTTTTTTTGTTATTCCGCTTTGCAGCATCCTTTCTGTTTGTCTTTTTCTATTTTATGGTTTGACTGTTTATGTCATTTGTTTCTCATTGACTCGGTTATATATATTGCTATTGCGTTTTGCATTTATTGGAATTTGTGCCTCACAGGCGTTTACTCCATTTTTTTTCACAAAAAAAAGGGCAAAATAAATCCGGGTATTTTAGTGGTAAAACAAATTTTTCAAAGCTTTCATTTTTCTAGCCATTAAATTATTCCTATTTGCCATGTCGATTCTAAAAATTGAAAACAACAAGTTTGACGGCAAATATGATTTTGTAATATGACGGGAAAAAATGAAAGCAGTTTTGGTACAAAATGAAATTGCACCCACTGTTTGTAGCCCCAAAGAGTATCCAGAATCTTGGACGGGCGAAATTCTTGCTAAAAAACTTGGTGACGCGCACAGTTGTCTCACCATGCATTTAACCGACAATGTTTTACGAGAAATTGACGAAAAATACAACACTTTCGAAATTTGGACTAAACTAGAAAAATTATATTTGGGAAAATCTCTATCAAATAAATTTACTTAAAAGAACAGCCTTTCAGTTTTAGAATGAGCGGGTCAAAAACACTTTCAGAAAATATGGATGATTTACATAAAATCGTTTTGGAACTTCAAAACGTTGGAGAGAAAATCTCTGATGAAAATACTGTCGTTATTTTATTAAATGTCTTACCTGATTCTTATAACGATGTAAAATCTGTCATTAAATATGGTAGAGATGGTTTATCCCTTTCCAATGTTAAAACCACTTTGAAATCGAAAGATTTGGATTTAAGAAAAGAAAATAATTAAACGGAGAGAACTTTTACGTGCGAGGAGAGTTGACCAGAGGAAACCTCTTAGTCATAGACCTAAAAGTAAAGAGAAATCCAAATCTTGAGAAAAGAACAAAGTGAAATGTTTTTATTGTGGCAAGGAGGGTCTTATGAAAAATAAGTGTTTTAAAATAATCAAAGATGAAAAACAATGTAAACATGGTAAAGGGAGTGATAAAATTGACAAAACCCATGATTTTGATTCAGATGGTAATTCTATGTATTAAGAGGTTTTGAGTGTTTCCCTTTCCCATTCTTGTTCTAAAGTTGTTGATCATTGAATTCCTGATTCTGGATGTACATTTCACATGACACCCAACAAACACTGGTTTTCAGATTTTAAACACTTAAATCATGGAAAGGTTTATATGGGAAACAATCAAGTTCTTGATGTTAAAGGCATTGGAAATATTTTCATCAAAATGCATGACAGCGTGACTAGGAAACTCACTGAGTTGAGATACATACCCGACCTTCGTCGGAATCTTATCTCCCTTGGTTATTTGGATTCACTTGGTCTTTCTTACAAATCTAAAAACGGTATTTTAAGAGTTTGCAAAGGAAACCTAGTCATGCTAAAAGGTTTTAAAAGGGAAAGTTTATACATTCTTATTGGAAAAATAGTTTGTGATTCAACTGCTTTGATTTCAAAAACTGTTCCCGAGAAAACTATGTTGTGGCATTGGCGGATTGGCCACGTTAGTGAGAAGGGACTGTATTACTTGCAAAAGCAAAATCTTTTATGTGGTGATGAAATTGATTCTTTGGATTTTTATGACCATTGTGTTTTGGGAAAACAACACAAAATCAGTTTTTCAACTAGCACACACAAGACTTTTACTATACTTGACTATGTGCATTGTGATCTGTGGGGACCTGAAAATGTTCCAACTTATGGTGGTAATGTTTATTTCTTGTCTATTGTTAATGATTTTTCGACACATGTTTGGGTATTTCTTTTAAAAATAAAAGATTAAACTTTTGAAAAGTTTTGTGAGTGGAAACATCTTGCTGAAAATCAATCTAGAAAAAAACTAAAAACAATTAGGACTGATGACGATCTTGAGTTTTATAACCAGAAGTTTGCTTATTTATGTGCATCGCATGGCATCTTACATCATAGGACGATTAGGCATAACCCCCAACATAACGGAGTAGCTGAGAGGATGAACCATACCATAATGAATAAGGTTAGATGTCTTATGGTGGCATCAGGTATCCCAAAACCCTTTTGAGGGAAAGCTGTAAGTACGGCTGTCTACCTCATTAATAGATCCCCTTCTACAGCCATAAACTTTAGGACTCCTATAGAACTTTGGTAGGGTAAACTCCCTAATCTGTCCAACCATAGAGTTTTTGGGGTGCACTGCTTTTGCATATTAGAAGGAGGGTAAGCTAGACTCCAGGTCTAGAAAAGGAGTGTTCATAGGATATCCTAGTGGGGTGAAGAATTATAGAGTGTGGCTTAAGGTGAACCGGGAGTGAGGGTAATAATCAATAGGGATGTCATCTTCAACGAATTTGGTATGTCTTGTCTTAAGGATAAACCTGTCTCTGATAGTCCACCCAGTGTTCCTACAGTAGGTAATATTCCTATGGAGGTGGAGTTCACCTCTGAACCCTCTCTAGAGCCCACACAAGAGCCTGAAACCTACGAGGAGTTAGACACCATTCAATGGTATACCTAATCTTTCTAATGTTCCTGAAACCCTTGACCCTGAGTTAGAAGGTTCTGATGAGGAGGAAGAACACCCTGAGGCTCAAGCTCAAGCCCTTAGAGATTACCAGCTGTCTAGGGATCGTTTTAGAAGGGCGCATAAGGAACCCACTAGATATGGTTACTCTTATATAGTATCATATCCATTTGTTCTTGCATCTTATGTGGAAGAGAAGGAACCTTTATGTTTCTCTGATGTTTTGAAAAGTCCTAATCGCTCTTTTTGGTTACGTGCTATGGATGAGGAAATGTCTTCTTTAAACAAAAATAAAACCTAGATTCTTGTTCTGAAACCCTCAAAACAAAAGGAACCTTTATGTTTATCATATGCATTTGTTCTTGCATCTTATGTGGAAGAGAAAGAACCTTTATGTTTCTCTGATGTTTTGAAAAGTCCTAATCGCTCTTTTTGGTTACGTGCTATGGATGAGGAAATGTCTTCTTCAAAGAAAAATAAAACCTGGATTCTTGTTCTGAAACCCTCAAAACAAAAGTTAGTTGATTGCAAATAGATTTTTAAAATTAAAGAGCCTGAATCTGCTAATGAACCTCCAAGGTTTAAGGCTAGGTTGGTTGCAAAAGGTTTTTTCACAAGTTGAGGGCATTGATTTTAATGAAATATTTTCTTCTGTCGTTAAATACAAAACGATTAGGATAATTCTTGCTCTTGTTGCCTTTTAGAATCTCAATCTTGATCAACTTGATGTAAAAACCGCCTTCTTGCATGGTGATCTCGAAGAGACTATACATATGCATCAACCACCTGGTTTGGAGGTTAAAGGTAAAGAACACATGGCATGTCTTTTGAAAAAATCCTTATACGGACTTAAACAATCGCCTAGGCAATGGTACAAGAGGTGATTCTTTTATGTTAAAAGCTGGTATCTCGAAAAGTAATTATGATAGTTGTCTTTATTTCTCTGGAAATAATGTTGATTGTGCTATTTATCTGTTGCTTTATGTAGATATGTTAATTGCTTACAAATATAAAACTAAAATTGATGATTTGAAATCTTTGCTAAAATCCGGATTCGATATAAAGGATTTAGGGTCTGCATCCTGCATTCTTGGGATGAGTATTACTAAAGATAGGACCGATCGTTCCCTTTTCTTATCTCAGAAACCCTTTCTCCAGAAAATTGTCTCTAAATTTTCGATGCATTTATGTAAGCTCGTTATTTCTCCACTTGCAAGCCATTTCAAACTTTTTGACAAAACTTGTCCTAAAACCGAGAGTGAGAAAAGAGATATAGCAAATATCCCCTATAGAATGGCCATAGGCTCGGTTATGCACTCGATGATATCCACTCGACCAGACATTGCTTTTTCTATAAGTCTTCTCAGCAGATTCATGTCTAACCTGGGGAGGGATCACTGGGCTGCTCTCAAGTGGTTGTTGCGTTATCTTACCGGAACTATAGATAGGGACTACACTATCACAATTGGTCTGATGATTTTGAACTAATTGGTTATGTTGATTCCGATTTTGCAGGTAACAAGGATGGTAGAAAATCCACATCATCCTATTTCTTTACCCTAGAGGTAATTGTGTCTCATGGAAATCTCAACTACAGCCAGTAGTTGCCTTATCAACTACAGGGGCTGAGTATATCATGGCTACGGAAGCTATCAAGGAAGCCATTTGGCTTCAAGGTTTATTAAATGAATTACACGTTTATATTCAAAGCTATTATTTATACTGACAGTTAGAGTTGTTTACATTTATGCAAAAATTCGGTCTATCACGAAAGGACAAAGCATACAGATGTCAAATACCATTTCATTAGGGAAAAATTCTCTAGTGGTAGTTGATATAGATAAGATTAGTACTAATAATAATCCCGTAGACTTTGATACTAAAATTGTGAGCTTTGACAAATTTATGTTTTGCAGGGATTTTCTTCACTTGGACGCAGGTTGACTCTTATTGAGTCATTTGAAGGTCGGAAAAATATTGTTTGAGGTGGAGATTATAGACATTTGGGCCTATTTTCTTTCGAATATTTTTTATTTTTCTAGCCCACATTAATTCCCTATGATGATCCAATGGGCCTCAACAGAAGATAAGGTGGTTTAAACTAGTTAGATATGTCGGGACAGGCCGACTCAGGCTGCCCGTAGTGGCTTTGACCTATTTAATCTCTCATCCTCTCCTCGGTAACACACACAGCCGACTTTATTATTTTTCTTCTTTTTCTTTCTCTACCTTTTTGAGTTCCGTCTCTGCCTCTTCTTCTTCCCTTTCTTCACCACGGCTTGCCGCGTCCGTTGCTCTTCTCTGACCTTTGGTCTTCTATGACGTCGTCACTTTTACTGTGAATGGCAGCTTGTGGTGGTCTTTGTCTGATCGCCTTTTTTTGGTAAGTTTGGGAGAGTGCCAAAAAGCTGAGAAAGGGAGACACCAGAGATTTCTTTCTTGGTTGAGGCCCTTTGACTGAGGGACCCGTTTTTACCGATCTTGCCGTTTCTTTTTTCCGCCGGCTCAACACTCTCTGGGTCTCGGCATTGGTTTCTTGGCCGACGAAACAGACTTCGCGGCAGTAGGTATGGGTTCGTCTCCTTTTTCGTTTATTTCCTTTATATTTTTCTAACTGTTTTGTGTAGTGTTTCTTGACTTATTGCTCAACTTTGACCGACAGTAGAGAAGGAGGAAGATATTTTTGTAAGAGAGTTAGACTTATTTTCCGCTGTGTTTATTCTAATTACTGTAATAGTAATTAGAAGTTGTAATAGTAAATAGATCCAACAGTAATAGTACCTCTTTTAGTCTATTTTATTAAAAGATTAATTAATTAACTCAAAAAATAAATTTATTTTTTTAAATAGTTAAAAATGTTAAGATTTTTCATTAAATTATTCTAATAACTTAAAAATTAGTAGTATTTTTTTTAAAGAAAAAAATTTAGATTTTCGCCTATTATTTTAATATTTTTCTTAAAGATATTATTTAATCCTTCTTACAAGAAATTATTACAAATCCTAACTTGTTAAATTTTTTATTAAAAACTTCAAGATAAACATTTCAAGTTGAAAAATATTCTATTTATAAACGAATATTTAATTTTCATTGAATTAAATTTAGGATGTACAAGATATTTTTCTTTAAATAATCTTTAAAGCATATAAATTAAAAAGATGTTATTACAAAGTGTAAGGAAGTATTTTATAATAAATTATAAATATAAATTATGTTTGGACTAAAATGAACTTATATTAAATTTTAAGGGTTATTTTGCAACAAACCATGACTTACATTAAGGGTATTTTAGACATTTTAAATACATTAATTAATTTTATGGGATAAACTACTTTTTTATTAAGTTTGGTGGTAAAATGCATTTAGCCCCACTTCAAATTAGTATTTTCCAATTAATATTTTTTTTATCAATCCTTTTTTTTATCAAGAAAGTCTCAAGCGCAGGCTTTCGCGCTTCAATAATCACCCAAGGTTCCTCACTTGTTGATGCTTGCAAGCAACAGTTATAAGACGGGGGCAAAGCACCCCAAATGACTTCAATCAATAAAATACCTGTACAAAGCCCAGAAAACATTCCCCAACGTAGCAATGGATTTTTCTTTTTCTTTGGGGGAGGGGGAGGGGGGGAAGGAATTATTTATAAGGGGACGCTGATGAAAGAAAGAAAATCTTCGTCGGGAAAATATTACTAAGAAAGAAAGTCAAAAATTAAAAATTATATTCAAATGTGAAAATTAGTACCTCTCAGTTCAGAAATATGAAGGATTTTAGATTGTATAAATATGGTTAATAATATAAGTTTTGTTGTACTTTTTAATAAATATTTATTACATTTTTTTAATTTGTATCCATCTCTTTATTACTCCTTCCGCTTCATAGTAACTATCTCTTAGATATACTTTTTCCTTTTCAAAATATCTATTACTTTAGTAAATCAAAACAATATTAAATGAAAGTCATATATATCATTATTCAAGTATTATGGGAATGATATAATATAACACTATCTTCAACTATAAATACGAGGGGTTTTTTACTCGTGTACAAGAATTAAGGACATTGAAAACAAAACAATTGTTGACTCAAAGTACACTTATATTCTTAGTAAATAAGGGGAGAGATAAATAATAAAAGTGTAATAAATGAACAAATAGATGGGTATAGATAGAAAAAATGTAATAGATACCCATTGAAAAGTGTATAACCCCTTATAGTTTTTACCATCCTCAACACCTCTAAAACCCCTTATATTTCTGACCGGAGGTAGTAAATGCTTAGTAACAGTTCAAATAAACTCATATTCTCAAAGAAGGACAATTTAATCTAGTTAACTTCAAGTTAAGACAACCTAGTCATTTTCTTAATACTTATGTCATATCTTAACATGACAAATAATATGAAACGGGTGGAGCATTTATTACACCCCTTCTTATCTATCTTTCTTCTTGTTTATTAGGGTATAACGGGTATATTGTTTCAAAACTTGTCTTGTTTTAATGCCCTTAATTCTTACACATTATTTCAAAACACCTTATATTTTTTACCGGAATGAGTATAAAGGTTGAACCTGTGTTTTTTAAAACTATTTTTACTTATTAATACTATTAAAATTAAAAATATTTTATTATTTTTCAAAATAACACTTTTTCTTTACCTTGTTTCCGAGATTTCTCGACTAATTTAGAGGAAGATCTATGGAATACAAGGCTGAAAACGACATAAAGCTGCACGACATCTCAATTGACAAGTCAGGTAAAGATACCTAAGTAAGAGGTAAGGGTGCTTTGCCATGAGTTGCTCCCTTGTTGTCATAAAAACACATTTTTTTAATAGTTTAAAAAGAATACAAACAATGAAAAACTGGTCGTTTATTACATATGTTTTTCACTTAAAAAGGTAAATAATTATTTTAAAAAATTACCGTAAAGTACTTTTCAAAATTACTTCTATTCATTTATGTTTATAAAATAAAAATGCATGTCATATGAATTTATTTATAATATGTTTTATAAAAAAGCACATTTTTCAATTGTTTAAAAAATATAAGTGATGGGAAATATATCTAAAGATTTAAACAAGTAGGATAGTGTAAGAAGCTCCCTAGTGGAAGATCTTTTTTCCCCCTCTTCTAACACGGACAAAGGTTCTATTTAAAATATTTTTTTAAAAAAATGGAACAAAGGATCTTGGAAATTTTCCTGTTTCTTGGAATTTGAATTAACTTTGAAGAACTACTTAAACAATTGAAAAAAAAAAAAAAAAAAAAAGGAAAAGAGAGAGCGAGAGAGAGACAGAAAATGGGAAAAAACATTATTCCATATGTATGTAGTTCAAAACATCTTATTAGTTTCATTTATCAAATCAAATGAGCCGTTAGTTAAAAAAATCTTGAAAACCCGTTCTCTATTACTTATATATTTTTTAAATAGTTAAAAATAAATATTTATAAAAAAAATTATTTTAAATAAATTAATATAGCAATTTTATTTTTTAATAATATCAATAAGCAGAAGCGGTTATAAAAAGTATTCTCACAGTAACTTTTTAAAAATAATTTGTTTTCAACTTTTTAAAGCTAAAAGTAAATATAATAAGCAGTTAAAAGTAGTTTCAAAGCAACTTATAACTTAAAATAAGCTAAGAACTAATAATTTTTAGTAATAGAGAACATGGTCTAATTAGTTTCATTTATCAAATGAAATAAGCTGTTAGATAAGGAAATTGAGAAAAATATGAGATTTCTTAAGATCTTATTAGAATTAAGAATTTTTTAATCCTACATTAAAAGACTTGAAAATAATTGTGGAAAAAGAAACTTACAAATAGGCTGATTAATTTAGGTCCTTTGAGTCGGTTGCGCATGTCCAACTCATTGGGCAAGTTGTCTTATGATGGTTTGTAATTTTCTCTATACAAAAATTATACAGTGCAAAAATTACATAGTAAAAATTTATTCTTTTAGATCCTACGTTAAATTCTTGTGTGTTTACACTATTCGTTTCCCACAAGTGGTAACAGGGCTTATTAAAGACTCAACAAGTGGTATAGAGCTGGTTTAAATTCAACATGAGCAATGTTTTAAGAGTTCAAAATAATTAAGTGATCTCTCCAATTTAAAATAATTAAGTGAGCTCTCCATCTTTTAAACAGCAGCAGCGTAGCCCTCCCATTGGTAAGCCATTCCGCATGTGAACAGCACGGTTTGTGCATGAGGATTTTGAACGTCTAGTCTAACAACATTCGAATGTTGAAGGTGTGGATTTCCTTCCTACGTTGCATGCTTTCTTGGTGGCAGCTAGCGTGTTGAACAAGGAGGTGTCTGGCAACATCTTCTGGCGTAAGTAACGTGTGTTGGTTCGGCTTGATGGTATTCAACGGGCTTTGGTCCAACTTTTTATTAGAATTAGAAATTGATTTGATTCTGAGTATAATAAGATTTTGCACCCAAGAAGAATTGTTTTAGTTTCACAAGTTTCCAGCCAAATGGTTAGTTGAAGGCGAGCGAAACACCAGATTTTTTCATTCTTTTGCAATTGTCAACGGGAATAAAAAATGTGTATGTAGGGTTGGCCAACTGGTTAGGATTGCAATTTTGGACCGAGCTGTGTGACTCGTGGATCAGTTCGCCGAGTTAGCCTGTGGGTCTGGCAGTTACGATCAATTTAAACTGTGATTCGAGTTTGCTCAGTCCAACTCGGACCACTTAAGGGGATCAGTCCACGCAGGCTGGTTTTAAGTTCATTTACGGGTTTCATTGTTTTTTTAATGAATTTAACTTTAAGATTAAAAAAATTGAATATAAGTAAATAACATATAAACAAGTTGTATAAATCATAAAATTAACTTAAATAACTTACATGAAATAAAGTTACATGATACACAAATAAATAATTAAATAGTAAATATATATAAACATACTATACGTACTAAACGTAACCATACTAAACAATTTAATCCAGTCTTGGAGGAGTCCGAGTGTTGTTGGAGTGGAGGTGGTGGCAGTTTTTGAAGAAAATTCCACACTTCTTCTCTGTGCATTTTGTCTAAGTGCTAGAATAAAGAATCTGTACCTCCGCCGCGTTCATAGAAAAAATAACACCACAAATCCAATAAATTGTTGTTCTATCTTCTTATTCCATAGTGAATGTGTCCATAGTGAATGTTTCACAGATTAACGATAAACGTTGGAAGTTGTTGTTGGTGGAACCATTAGATTTAGAGAGAAGAAATCTAGACTTAGAGTTAGAGAGAACGAATTTGAAAGATGAAGGAATGAGCGGAGGAAATTATAATTATAGTATCTAGCATTTATAGAAGTAAAGAAATTGGGAAATGTGGTTGAATTTTTTTTTAATTATTACATTTTACAATTTTAAAATGACATCTTCAAATTGGTTAAAGATATCTCATTCAGTTGTCAATTTCAACGTTAAAAAAATCAAACTGAACTTATCAGTTAGATCGGTTGAATTGGAAACTAGTCACTGGCTAGTTTAATTAATAATGAAAACTGCCTAAGTAGTGAACAGAGTAAATCAGTCAAAATTAGTCCGTTCTTGTCAAACTGCGAACCGATTGAACCTGTTTTAAATTTTTTTTTTCCTAAAATCAGTCTGCGGCTTTCTCTGCTCAAAGTCTACCTCTCTCCACCGCTTCGCCTCCAATGCTAGTCGTTACTACAACCTCCAATAGCATGCTATGGTGCTCCAAAACTGCAAGTCTGTTAGGGGAGAAAGAAAGAGTAAGAAGGAAAAGAGAAAAGAATAAAAAGGGAAGATGTAAATTTCTAAAAGAGATGAAGGAAAAAAAAAAAAAAGAAAATAAGAAGGATGTATACTGTAACTGCGAGGGATAAAGATAGAGGAAGAAGAAAAAAAATTAAAAAAAAAAGAGAAGAGAAGTGACATGCCGGCGCTGGCTAGAGTGAAAGAAGAGATAGGGTTTTGGCACATATGAAATCGGGCTATTTTTTGAAAAAAAAAAGGTTTTGAGAGAGGAGAGCCACGTGTGGTTTTTTTTTTTTATAAGAAAGATATTATATTATAAATAAAAGAAGGAACGTAAAAAAATAATACTAGAAGACCGAGCAAGCTATCCGAACTCAAGTCATTCAAAAAATGATTTAATATTTCTAACAGTTTATACTGTTATTTGAGAATTTTGTATTGTAAAGTTAAAAATAATGCTAAAAATATTTTTTGTTTATTAAAAAAAATAATGATGGGAAGATATTATACATAAATTATAATTTTTTTTTAAAAGTTAAGATGTGAACACATCTTCATACCAAAAAAATTATTCATTCAATTAAGGGGAAATATTTAGTTTTTGATGAGCATAGTTTTAATGTTTGGATTAACATTTCTCTGGCATCATATTTAAAAGAATATTTTTTTTTTGGAGCAACCCATAATATTAAGTTAAATAAATTAAATTATTTTAATAGGTAATTTAAGGATATATACAATTTTAATATACATCATATAGATAGTTAAATATATTTATAATTTTTATATATTTATATTTTTCGGTTCGATCAGTTGAACCAATGAATTAGTAAACGAGTAACTTGACCGGTTCAATCTTTGGTTCGGTTTTAACAACATTGGTCAATTATTCTTACACGCATCTTTAATTTTTTTACCAATTTGAAGATGTCATCTTTTTTTTTATTCTTTCAGTTTTTTAAAATTTTTTAAGATAAATTTCAGTTTTTTTTATTAAGTTATACAACTTAAGATTTTTTTTTTTTTTATTTTAGAAGACTTAAGATTTTTTTATTAATTTTAAAAAACTTAATTTTTTTATAAGTTTAGAAATTTTAAATTATTTTTATTTAAATAAGGTTTTTTACTAAGTTCAGAAAATTAAATTATTTTTTTTAAGTTTAGAAAATTTAAAGTTTTTTTTTTATGTTTAGAAAACTTGAGATTTTAATTTATAAAAATTTTAGTTTAGAAAACTTAAAGTATTTTTATTAAGTTTATAAAACTTAATAGTTAAAAAAAATATTAGAGAAAGCCACCTTAAAAATGGTTGGGGTTTAACATGTACCTTACCAGTTTTATTAATAACAAAATAAAAATTACGTAGAAGGGGAACTTAAGATCAAAACCTCCCAAAAGAAATTATAATTTAAAATCTAATAAATTAATATTATATTATCCTAACTATTACAATTTAAAATCTAAAAAAATTAATATTATCCTAAGGTCTAACAATTATAATTTAAATTTAAAAATATCTATTTGACCGAGTTTGACTAGATTGGATGTTTGTTTCCTCTTCTTCGTCAGATTCAGAGAACACTACATTCGTCTCAGCAATATTCAGCACGAGAATGCTATTTTCTTTCACATACTAATAGGCTAGACAAATAAAAGCCTCTAATGTGTTATGGGACATCCGACTCCTAGTTTCATCGATTGTACGACAACTGTTGGAGAAGGCACTTTCAGAAGCCACAGTAGAAATAAAAGCAGTTAGGACATCCCGAGTGATCGTAGATAGGAAAGTATATTGTGCCAAATTGGTCTTCCACCATCCAAATATGTCGAAATCATCTGCACAATGCTCAACCCAAGAAGTGTATTCGCATATAGACAACTCAGTTAGAGTTGCTCTGGTAGATGCTGAACTCGAGTTGTAGAGAACATATATATCCATCATGTATCCATATACTCCTTGATTTGAAGAATATGGGATCACTACCTGTCTTGAATGACTTATACTTGCACTCGAGCTCGATTGAGCCTCCAAGCGTCTCCCTGTTTAACTTTCTCTCGAATAGAGATTGAATAAGTTTTTTTTAAAGTTTGTGATGCATCCTCTTTTATTTTGTTAACAATTTTTTTGGAGAGTAAACAATATTTCAAAGCGAGTATCTAGACATGTGTAAAAATAATCAATCAAACGTTCAAAATCGTCGATTTTAAAATGAGGGTCAAAAATTAAAGCAACATAATATATAGCATGTGGTCTAAATTCTCGAAAAACACTTGCAACTGTAATTATTGTGGGAAGCAAGTGTTGAGTAGTGGGGCAGTATTATCCAGATAAAGGATCAGTCCCTCATGCAAAAGTTTTTAAAAAAGAACGTATAACTACACCTTCATAAAAATCATTTGAATCAAGTGGTGATACATCATTTGCTAGTGTAAATTCAATAAGTTATTATTTATAAGTAAAACAAGTTTTTAACACATATAAAGTTGAGTTTCATCTTGTAGTAATATCTGTTTTAAAAACTTTATTAGTTACTTTTTGTTCTATACAAAGTGATTTAAAATGTTGTCTTGTAGGACTGGAAGAGCTAATGTACAAAATAACGTCTCTAACCGTATTTGTAACATGTGAATAACAGTCTTTTACGTATAAATTCAAAATATGACAAGCACATCTAATATAAAATAACTTTCCATCGAAAATTTGTCTCAAATTATTTTTCAAAATTGAAATTGAAGAATCATTATTTGAAGCATTATCAAAAGGAACAAAAAAAATTTTGCTATCAATTCTATAATCACAACATGTTTGAGTGATATTTTATACTATATTTGCACAAGTATGTGGGAATTCAAAATCTTGAAAACCAATGATTTTTTTTGTTTAAATGCTAATTTTCACCGATTGTAACACTTATTTGTAACTTGATTTATTTAGTTATTAAATTTGTTTACTTTATTATTAATTATTATGAATTCAAGACATGCATTTAAACATATTAATTATTATTATATTATTATGGACTCAAAAACCAAAGGATTTAAAAAATGAAAAGAACTCTAGAAAAGAAGAAAGACCACTATAAGCAACAAAACACTAAAGACGATTACAACTAAGCAACATCATGATAACAAAGATAAGAAACAAATTCATGGAATCAAAGATATATGTATATATATGGATATACATGCATATGTATATAGATATATATACATATATGTATGTATATATATCTATATATATAGATATATTTATATATATATATATGTATATGGATATATATATCTTTATGGATATACATATGTATATATACATATAGCCATATATATGTATATGTATATAGATATGTATTTATATATGCATATGTATATAGATATATATATACATATATGTATGTATATATATCTATATATAGATATATTTATATATATGTATATGGATATATATATATCTTCATGTATATACATATGTATATATACATATAGCCATATATATGTATATGTATATATATGTATATATATCTATATATATAGATATATTTATATATATATATATATGTATATGGATATATATATCTTTATGGATATACATATGTATATATACATATAGCCATATATATGTATATGTATATAGATATGTATTTATATATGCATATATACATATATGTATGTATATATATCTATATATAGATATATTTATATATATGTATATGGATATATATATATCTTCATGTATATACATATGTATATATACATATAGCCATATATATGTATATGTATATATATGTATATAAATGTATTTATGTATTTACATGTATATATATATATATGTATGTATGCTGTATGTATGTATATATATTTGTATGCATATGTATATATATATATATGTATGTATGTAATTTGTGTATGTATTTATGTATTTATATATATACATATACATCTATGTATATATATACATATATATATACAACATATATGTTAGCCCTAAGAGCATTATTGTATATGTTTTTTATTATGATTAACATATGTTTGCGTGATGAGTATTGTAACGCCCTACCCCGTAAGTACTTAACATGATTTTAAAATTACGGACGTTATGAAAATAGAGTTTGGATCTATATTGGTGGAATATAGTATTTTTTACACTTAGTGGTATTTTGAGGATACTTAGGAATAAGAATAAAATTTTATTATATTGAGGTTTTATTATTAAGGTTTATAAATGCCTCTAAGTGGATTTTGTTTTTAATATATAGTAGGTGTATTTTAGAAATTTAAATACTTGACATTCTTATATGAGGTTAAAAAAAAAAAAAACTTAACTATTAAGATTGCCGCCACCTCAACGGCACAGCCGTCACCACCACCATTTCCCTTGTCTTTTTTTTTTTTTCTTTTCCTTTTCCCTAACCGCCATTATGGCCTATATATATATATATATAAATATATAGGTCATAAGACTTTTGTTTTTTTCTAGCATTTGCTAGCAATATATATACATATGTACATATATATATATATATATATTAGGAGTTATTTTTTTCTTTTTCTTCTTCTTTCTTTGATAGAAACAATTTGGAGCAGCCACAAACATTAAAGGTTAGTTGGTATGTTTTTTTTTTTCTCCTTTGTATTTTCATTATAATACCTATATATATAGTTTAAGTGTATTGTTTTTTTTCTAGACTTTAGTATATAGTGAGATTTATTTTTAGTTAGATTACATATATAAATATATATTTTAAGTTAGTTATTTATTTTAGGATTAAATGTTTTAAATGGATTTTTAGTATATAGTATATAGTTAATTATGCTTTCTTAGGAGAGTATACACTTTTTTTTAAGAGTATAGGATTTTCGATCTTTTTAAAGAATTATTATGAGTATATATATTAGTATATATATCTCCTAAGCTCATATCGTAGCATCTCGATATTATTTAAGGAATAAGGCTATTTGATTGGTATCTAGGTATTAAGTATTTTCGTATTATTATTTTGTATGAACCTAGTACTAGATCTGCATTCAAGTGAATCCACAAACTCTGTTTTATTATATTATTTCAAAAGTTATGGGCTATATAAATATGGTATCTAAACTTATCATAAAATATCTACTATTTTTGAAACTGTATAACGTGCCATGTTTTTCTTAATTGGAGATGTTCTCTACGATGTGTTACATGTTCATTAGAAATGTATAGGATCGGTGCTCCGTATATGTGTTGTCTTTTTAAATAGATTATTGTTGTGAAAAAGAACTAGTCTGTGCACGGGTTTTCTGGAAATATTTATAAGTTGGAAAATACTTTGTTTTTGAAAAGTTATATGATTTAGCATGCATGAATGTAAACATGGCATGTTTGTAAAATCTGCATAAGCTGAAGAATGCTTTGGTCCTGAAAAGTTACATGTTTCAACATGCATGAATATAGGCCTGGCATTGGCATAATTGTGAAATTTGCATAAACATGTGATGACTGGCGAATGAGGATTTTTGGTGCTCTGAAACGTTTATGACTTGAATCTGTTATGATGGCCGGGCAATTGGCCTTTCGATTTATAAATACATATGAAAACCTCATTCCGACTAGGGTTAATGTTTGGTGAAAATCAAATGAACGGACGCGTTAGCAGATTGCACTGTACGTGGCTAGTCCCCCGTACAAGGGCCTCTTCCGATGACGTGGACAGGTTTTTGACTCTGAGGGTGGATCCACTTAAAGAGGGGCGTAGTACTTAGAGGGCGTGGCCCAATCGGTATTTACGTGGACATCGCATCATGCTCTACGGTGGGACGGTCGTCTAGTAGAGAGTCAGGAGGGGCTCGAAACTAAGGTTGGCCCCAGGGCAGACCTGGTAGGTGCCCCAAGAGTCTGTAGCCTGTTTTGACCAGTGATATGGGAGTGCGGTTGCTTGTAATCGAAGGCTCGTATGGTGTTCGACTGGTATTGACTACGAGATGCTGGAACTTGGTTCCGATGGCCTTGTTTTGGGGATCCAGACTTTGTCCGTGGAGCCCCACTGTTGCATTATCTGTTCTTTTAAATTCGAGACGTAGAAGCTACACTGATGTGTCTTGATTCGCTCAGACTTTCCAACTGCGCTCGAAACCCTCATGTAGGTTCAAGCATCAGTTTTGTTAAAACATTAAAAGAGAATATTTTCTTATAATATTGCATAACTGCTTTGTGAAACTGCATCATCATTATTTTAAGAAATCACTATAGGGCACAAGCACGTGGACTTACTGAGCGTTCACGCTCATGTTTTTTCATATCATGTTTTCTTCTCAGATTAACTCAGGACGGTTAGAGATACAATAGACCGCTGAAGTTTTACGTGTGGGATTTTGGTTCAAGTCTCTCCAGAAGGACATATGTTTTTGTGTTGCTTTCTTGTACTCGAGCCGTTTGTAAAGTATTTCTATCTTTATATCAGAATTACCATAGGATAAGAAGTTTTCTTGAACCCTATATTTTGAGCTCCTTTTTAGTGTTCAGATTGTTTAGTTTTCCGCTGCGTATTGTATATATACTTCTAAGTATTGCCCAGGGAGTTATGCTTTTGTTTTTAGACTTGTAATTTAGTGCCGAGAGGCATGCAGATATCCTACTCAGCCGCAGTTGACCTAGTGGCAGAGTTGGGGGTATTACAGGTGGTATCAGAGCTCTAGGTTCAATTTGTGGTTAGAATTAGTAGATTCTAAACGAGTACTAGGTGCCAAACGTATAGCTTTTTTTTACTCAAAGACTTTTAAGTTCCCTTTTCTCTTTCGTTTTTCTCATCGTGTTACCAAACTTGTGGGAACAGTGTTCCTTTGTATACTATGCCATATCTTTAGTCATAACCACAATGAGAGGACATATAGATACATTAAGCTTTTGAATTGATGATGGTTCAGTTGACAGAAGACTAAGATTATTTGAGTCATCAAAAGAGGTTACTTGTTCTGAGACTTGTTGCTCGATTAAGAGATTTTGTAGGACATAAGGTATTAAGGGGAAGACTCTGATGATGTGTGGTGTATAAACTACACGAAGAGTGAGTGTGAAGTTCTTATTAGGTACAAGATGTAATCCGTATTGATTCCTATCATCCCTACTTCAGTGATACCAAAGAACTCCATATACCTTGCAAAATAGACACTTTCATTATTGTTGTCACAACAAAAAGGGCTCTCCGGTCTTTGGTTCTGTATTCGATATATATTAAGTATTACTTCACGCTGCCGATCGGTGAATGTAAAGATGGAGGTGAGTTAATGATGAGTTCAGCACGATAAGGAGAACAATAAGTGATGGCGAGGATGGGTAGACTAGAAGCTAAGTTTCTTAAGATTTAAAATATTGGTATATCTTGTGAATGAGAGATTGGTAGTCTAACATGAGAGCGGGGAATAATTGCTGTGGTTGTTGAGATCTTTCTGTGTGTTTGCTATGAATTACATCCAGAGTGCTTTTGATAAGCTCAGTGTTAGACCATAGTCTTTAGGAAGAAGATATACCTAAACTAGGTTTGTGTACTTGCATTCTTTAGTTTACACTGTACATATGTGTTAAGTATAAACCTAGTTTTGTGAGTGTGATTCTTTAGTAGCTGTATATAATCTGGAAGATCTTAGGACCATGTGATCGCAAATTATGTTATGCATGGTATCAATGGCAGATTTTGTATACATGCTCTACCCTGTGCACCAACGACTATTTTATTAATAGAGAGGATGCTTCACTCTTTATTTGATATACAGTTCTAGTGTACGGTGTTTTGCATGTAAGTTTTAACCTATAAGCTAAGGTTTAAGTATTTAACATCGGGTAGACGTTTTTGGAAAGGACGGTGGAAGTGCAAGGGGATAATAATTGTTTCAGTCATTTGAAGGAACAGGTGTGGTAGTAAGAACGGATTGGTTGACTGGACATGTGAATATGTGCATTATGCGTGGAAGCTAGTTAAGTCTAGTCAGTTAATGTTTCTAATCTTTAGAGTTAGAATATCTAACGTACTTGTGTAACTAGTCCGACGAGGAGCCGATTCAATGATAAGGGAGTTACTTGATATCTTTAAAAGAAACTGGCGATCGCATCTCCAGAATGGGAAGTCGAGCCTAGGATAGAATCCAGAAATAGAGGATGAGCCGATATTTCAAATCACATATTGGATGGACTGTCCGTAGGCACCAAAGCAGGAGTAGTTGAAGATACAATTTAAATCTTTCTTCAACCAACAAGAATATTTATTGATCCTGGAGCTATGTATTCTTTTGTGAGTTTGCATTTCATAAAACATATTCATGTACCTTCTGTTGTCATGTGTTATCAGCTGATGGTTAGCACTCCTACAGATGTGAGAAAGATAGCGGAGGTAAAGTACCTAGATTATGACATCTATGCCGAGTGTGTGATTCTATCCGATGACTTGATTGCCTTGCCATTTTAGGGTTATGGCGTGATACTTGTGATGGACGATTGCCTAAACATTACGCTCAAGTACACTGTCGACGGAAGTTGGTTAAGTTTAGCCGACCGAGTATGTCAATCCTTGTATTCCAAGGGAAGTGAACAAAACGGGAAAATCCCTTTTTGTCTGGCATGAATCTAGGAAGTTGTATAGAAAGAATGTCAAAGGTACCTAGCATATTTACTCAACAAGCCTAAGGAAGAAGTAAAATTAGAGACGGTACCCGTGGTGAAGGAGTTTATAGATGTTTTTCCCGAAGATTTAATGACGTTTCCCCAGATCGAGAAGTGGAGATCAGCATAGAGTTGGTACCCGGTGCTAAACCACTATCTCGAACCCCCATAGGGGATGGTACAGGACGAGTTGACAGAGTTGAAACAAAAACTACAAGAATTGTTGCAATAAGAATATATCCATCCAAGTACATCTCCTTGGAGTGCATTAGGTTTGCTTGTAAACAAGAAATATGGGGCCTTAGGCCTATGTGTGCAGACTACAAATGACTAAATAGTGTGACAATTAAAAACAAGTACCCACTTCCACTTATTGATGAGTTGTTTGATCACTTCGCAGAGTAGGATGCTATTCCAAATTAGATATAAGACAAGGATACCATCAGGTACAAACAAAAGAAAGAGATATTCCCATGACATTTTCCAACGCCTGATATAGGCATTATAAGTTTGTCTTATGCCATTTGGATTGACAAGTACACCTGCGACATTCATAGAATCAATGCATAGGATTTTCTGTCTTTATTCGGATAAGTTTGTGGTAATTTCCATTGATGATATTTTTATGTATTAACCTAACCTCGAAGTATATGAACATCTTTGAAGAATGTTGTAAACCCTATAGGAGCATAAGTTGTACATCAAATTTAGTGAATGTAAGTTTTGAATGGCGACAAGTGACTTCCTTAGGGCATGTGATTACTCTGGAAGGAGTATCAATAGACCCAGTAAAGGTAGAGAAGTGACCGATTGGACGCAACCCAAAATATCAATAGAGGTACATATCTTCTTGGGTATGGAAGGGTATTATCGAGATTCATAACAAATTTCTTTTAGAATCGTTAAACCTTTAGCACAACTTATAAGTAAAGCATCGACTAACTTTAGCACGAGTTGTGCTACTACCCAATTCAAGTGAGGAGTATTCCCTGAAAAAGGAAGGCCTAGAGACAGTTTTGATGCAAGATAGATAAGTCGTTGATTATATTTAAATTATATTTGAGGGTTATGAGCGGAACTATCCAACAAAAGACATGAGACTAATAACTATAGTGCGACTAGGGTATGGTGATTTCACTTATATGGGAAAAATATAAGATCTTAATTGATCATAAAAGTTTATAGTACTCGCTTTCCTAGAAGATTTAATATAAGGCAATGTCGATGGATGGGGCTGTGGAAAAATACTGATGCCAAGTTAACTACCATATAGGAAAAGTTAATGTGATGGTGGATTTAAGTAGAAAGGAGGCAAAGATATCAAGTCTCACCGTCACCTCTACCTTGCAACAAGATAGTACAAGCACCTAAAAGAATAGCATGAGATTCCTGGAATTTAAGAACCGAGCGGAAGCTAAGAAGTAGACAAATTATCGGAAATTAGAAACCATTAGGAGCTGGTACTTTTATAATCGGTTGTACATTCCTGACGATACCAAGCTTAAGTGTAAAATACTAGAAGAAGCACCCAGAAGTAAGTATTCAATGCACCTTGGAGAGAATAAGAAGTATAAAGATTTAAAGCAAAACTTTTGGTGGAATGGAATGAAGAGAGAAATGCGGAGTATGTAGCGTCCTGTCTACATGTCAAAGGGTTAAGGCGGAACACCAAAAGTCAACAGGACTACTACAACCGCTACCTGTTCACAAAAGAGAAATAGGATCATATGACAATGGACATTATCACAGATTGCCCCGGACCAAGGGGTGTAAGGATTCTATCTGGGTGATCGCTGATTGTTCAACGAATGTGGCACATCTTATTGCCATTAATATGATATACCTTTTGGAAGAGTTAGCTCAAATCTATATAGACAAGATTGTATGACTTCATTGAGTGCTTGTTGATATTGTATTAGACCGAGACCCAAGGTTTACCTCAACGTTTTGGCCCAAGTTCTAGGCAGCTATGGGAACCAACCTAAGTTATAGCGCCATAGCACACCCCAAACCGATGGATAGTATGAAAGAACAATTCAAACCCTAGAGGATATGCTAAGAGCTTTCGCCTTGGACTTTGGGAACAAGTGGGTTGACAATCTTGCTTGTGCTGAGTTTGCTTATAATAATAGCTACCACTCTTAGATAGGAATGGCACCATTTAAAGCATTATATGGTAGGAGATGCATAACACCCTTATACTGGGATGAAGTTGGAGTTTGATCCCATTGGAGACAAAGAGACTTGATGCCAGAGTTGGAGGAGATGTAGAAACAAGTTAAGATAACTCAAAATTAGCTTCGGACAACTAAAAGTAGATAGAAGATCTATACCGATAACCGAAGGAGAAATCTGGAGTTTAGTATGAGAACTCCAGTTTTCTTAAAACTTACGCCTTGTCACAAAAAGTTTAGATATATAAAGAAAGGAAAAAATTAAGCTCTCGATATATTGGACCGTTTGAAGTTATTGACAGGATTGATAAAGTGGCGTATCAGCTAGCCTTACCGAGTAAACTGACGGGTATACATAATGTGTTCTATGTGTTACAATTGAAGAAGTCTCATTCTTCACCTGATCATGTTCTCAATGATGACCAATTGGAATTATGAGCCGATCTGTCATAGGAAGAAAAACCAACTGAGATTTTAGAACGAAGCGTAAAAGAGTTACGTGGGAGACAGCTTCCAATGTGTAGAGTGATATGGAGACACCATGGATTCGAAGAGGCAACTTGGGAGACCGAGGAATACTTGAAGAAAAGCATCCAGAGCTTATAGGTATATGACTAGTAAATTTCGAGGACGAAATTTCTTTAAGGAGGGTAGAATGTAACGCCCTACCCTGTAAGTACCTAACATTATTTTAAAATTACGGACGTTATGAAAATAGTGTTTGGATCTATATTGTTGGAATATAATGTTTTTGACACTTAGTGGTATTTTGGGGATACTTAGGAATAAGAATAAAATTTTATTATATTGAGGTTTTATTATTAAGGTTTATAAAGGCCTCTAAGTGGATTTTGTTTTTAATATATAGTAGGTGTATTTTAGAAATTTAAATACTTGACATTCTTATATGAGGTTAAAAAAAAAAACTTAACTATTAAGATTGTCGCCACCTCAACGGCACAGCCGTCACCACCACCATTTCCCTTGTCTTTTTTTTTTTCTTTTCCTTTCCCCTAACCTCCATTATGGCATATATATATATATATGTATAGGTCATAAGACTTTTGTTTTTTTTCTAGCATTTGCTAGCAATATATATATACATATATATATTAGGAGTTATTTTTTTCTTTTTCTTCTTCTTTCTTTGATAGAAATAATTTGGAGCAGCCATTAACATTAAAGGTTAGTTGGTATGTTTTTTTTTTCCTTTGTATTTTCATTATAATACCTATATATATAGTTTAAGTGTATTGTTTTTTTTTTTTCTAGACTTTAGTATATAGTGAGATTTACTTTTAGTTAAATTATATATATAAATATATTTTAAGTTAGTTATTCATTTTAGGATTAAATGTTTTAAATGGATTTTTAGTATATAGTATATAGTTAATTATGGTTTCTTGGGAGAGTATATATATATTTTTTTAAGATTATAGGATTCTCGATCTTTTTAAAGAATTATTATGAGTATATATATAAGTATATATATCTCCTAAGCTCATTTCATAGCATCTCGATATTATTTAAGCAATAGGGCTATTTGATTGGTACCTAGGCATTAAGTATTTTCGTATTATTATTTTGTAGGAACCTAGCACCAGATCTGCATTCAGGTGAGTCCACAAACTCCCTTTCATTATGTTATTTCAAAAGTTACGGGCTATATAAATGTGGTATCTAAACTTATCATCAAATATCTACTATTTTTGAAACGGTATAACGTGCCATGTTTTTCTTAATTGGAGATGTTCTCCACGATGTGTTACATGTTCATTAGAAATGCATAGGATCGGTGCTCCGTATATGTGTTGTCTTTTTAAAATAGATTATTGTTGTGAAAAAGAACTAGTCTGTGCACGGGTTTTCTAGAAATATTTATAAGTTGGAAAATACTTTGTTTTTGAAAAGTTATATGATTTGCAATGCATGAATGTAAACATGGCATGTTTGTAAAATCTGCATAAGCTGGAGAATGCTTTGGTCTTGAAAGGTTACATGTTTCAACATGCATGAATATAGGCCTGGCATTGGCATAATTGTGAAATTTGCATGAACATGTGATGACTGGCGGATGAGGATTTTTGGTGCTCTGAAATGTTTATGACTTGAATCTATTATGATGGTCGGGCAATTGGCTTTTCAATTTGTAAATACATATGAAAACATCATTCCGACCCGGGTTAAAGTTTGGTGAAAATCAAGTGGACGGACGCATTAGCGGATTGCACTGTACATGGCTAGTCCCCCATACAAGGGCCTCTTCCGATGACGTGGACGGGTTTTTGACTCTAAGGGTGGATCCACTTAAAGAGGGGCGTAGTACCTAGAGGGCGTGGCCCAATCGGTATTTACGTGGACATCGCATCATGCTCTGCGGTGGGACGGTCGCCTAGTGGAGAGTCAGGAGGGGCTCAAAACTGAGGTTGGCCCCAATGCAGACATGGTAGGTGCCCCAGGAGTCTGTAGCCATTTTGACGAGTGATATGGGAGTGCGGTTGTTTGTAATCGAGCGCCCGTATGGTGTTCGGCTGGTATTGACTATGAGATGCCAGAACTTGGTTCCGATGACCTCGTTTTGGGGATCTGGACTTTGTCCGTGGAGCCCCATTGTTACATTTCATGTTCTTTTAAATTCGGGGCGTAGAAGCTGCTATTGTGTCTTGATTCGCTCAAACTTTCCTGTTGCGCTCGAAACCCTCATGTAGGTTCAAGCATCAGTTTTGTTAAAACATTAAAAGAGAATGTTTTCTTATAATATCGCATGAACTACTTTGTGAAACTGCATCATCATTATTTTAAAGAAATCACTACAGTGCACGCACACACGTGGACTCACGAGCGTTCGCTCTCACGTTTTTCCATATCATGTTTTCTTCTCAGATTAACTCAGGACGGCCAGAGATACAATAGACCGCTGAAGTTTTACGCGTGGGATTTTGGTTCAAGTGTCTCCGGAAGGACATATGTTTTTGTGTTGCTTTCTTGTACTCGAGCCGTTTGTAAAGTTTTTCTATCTTTATATCGGAATTACCATAGGATAAGAAGTTTTCTTGAACCCTATATTTTGAGCTCCTTTTTAGTGTTCAGATTATTTATTTTTCCGCTACGTATTGTATATATACTTCTAAGTGTTGCCCAGGGGGTTATGTTTTTGTTTTTAGACTTGTAATTTAGTACCGAGAGGCACGCAAATATCCTACTCAACCGCAGTTGACCTAGTGGCAGAGTTGGAGGTATCACAAGTATAGCTTAGTCTCCATAAAACAAAAGAAGCATTTTTAGAGTTTGAAGGCTACACTACATAAGAAGTAAAAGATTTTGGTAATTAAAGCATAATAAAGAAGGAAAGATCAAGCCATTCCAAGATCAAGGCATTGAAGACCTTGAAGACTTATGCTTTCGTTAGGGATGTGCTAAGGTATTTCTTTGTAAAACTCCCTAACTCTCATCTTTGATTGTTGATCATATGTGAAGCTCCTTGGATGAATTTCTTTTTATAAACTATTCTTGAAAATCCAAGTATTCTTGATAGAGTTTTTGATACCATCGAAAGTTTTCTTATCTCTAAAAGTGTATCAAGAATACATATTTTGAATTGTTTTGAAATGTGAAGGAAAGTTCCTTTTGTTTAAGGAAAACTGGCTTTTAAATCCTTCGAAAAAAAAGGGGGCTCATCCGATTTTCAAAACCGGTCATCCAATTTTCAAAACTTGTCAACCGATTTTTAAAATCAGTCGTCCGATTTTTTAAGAGAGATCATCCGATTTTTGTAGGATGCGCCCGAATCTCTCTGTTTCAAAACCGGTCTTCCTATTTTAAAAACGGATCATTCAATTTCTCTTTTACAAAGAAATTGGATGTCCGATTTGTGAAACCGGCCGTCTAGTTTTTGGTTTTTACAATTAGAATTTTACCGTTGCAGATAATAATAGTCAAATTTCATCCCCCTCTATAAATTGAGTTTTTCATCTGCAGTAAAGAGAGAGAAGTTGGATTGAAAATTGATTGAGATTATTTTAGAACATTTAAAGTGCTTTAAAAGTATATTCTTTCAAATATCTTCATCTCATAAAAACAAATAGAAAAATCTTCTTGGAGCTTCATTTGTGATCATCCATCAAAGAAGAAGTAAAGAGGAGCTTGTAGAAGTATTCCTTTGAGTTGTATCATCTATCTCAAGCTCGCTTGGTAACATTGTTCCCTACTTATCTCTTATTCTTTTGATATCAAAGGTTTGTATTGAGAAAACCCATTAGGTCATCCATTGATTTATATTGTGTTGAAAATTGAGGTTGTGTGCAAAACCTTTGTTGGGTGATCCTCAAACTTGTGTTGATTGTATGTGTATTGTGGATTGAGGTTGCTTGGAAAACCCTTGGTGGTTGATCCTCAAACTTGTGATTGTTGTAGACTTGGATTATAATGGATTTGGGAAATCGTTGGGTGTTAACTCAAGGTAGTGGATGTAGCTCTTTGGGAGAGTGAACCACTATAAATTGTTGTGCATCTTTATTCTATGCTTTTACTTGATTGTCTTAAGTGTTAGAATTTTTTTTATTTAAATTTTTATTAAAAAGAGTTTTAGTATTCCTCTCAAACAAAATTGGAGATTTTTTTGAAAATTAGCCAAGAACCTTATTCACCCTCCCCCACTAAGGTTTTTCAATTTGTATCAGAGCGGGTCTTCTTTTTAAAGCTTAACATCCTAAGAAGCAAAAGATCCTTTTCAATATGGCTAGTATTTCAAACTTACCCTATGTAGAAGGCTCTTTTACAAATAGGTCTCCTCTTTAACTAACTACACTTTTTGGAAGTCAAGAATTAGAATTTATATTTGCTCTATTAACTTTGATGTTTGGGGCATTGTAGAGAAAAGGACCTTATGTTCCTAAAAAGGATGGAATAGTCAAGAAGGTTGAAGAATATGATGAGCTTGACTCAAGGAAGATGACTCTAAACTTTCAAGCTATGAACATATTGAGTTGTGCATTGGATGCTAATGAATACAATAGAGTGAGCGGATGCGATTCGGCTCATGAAATGTGGAAGTTACTTGAAGTAACTCATGAAGACCCAAGCGAAAGTGAAGGAGAAGAAAAGGCCAACCTATGCTTTATGGCCTTAGAAAATGAGGTACAATCTTCACCCTCAAATCTATCTAATCTTGTTGATGATGATGATGATCTTAATTCTTTACTTATTGAAATGTATCATGAATTGGAAAACATTACAAAAAGAACAAGGAGTTAAAGAACAAGATTGGCAACCCATCAAATGAAAACTCAAAACTTGTTTGTGAAAACAAAACTCTCCTTGAATCTCTTGAAGTTGTGAAAAAGGAAAGTAACTCCTCAAAACTAGAATTTCAAAAACTAATTTTAGAAAACAAAGATCTTTGTGAAAAAGTTTTCTCTCTTGAAAAATGCATGATAGATTATGATGATTTGAAGAAAAAGGTGAGTGATCTCACCTTATGTATTGAAAAGCTTACAAAAGGAAAAGAAAATTTTGAAAAGCTCCTTTGTTATCAAAGATCACCTTTTGACAAAAGTGGAATTGGATATAATCATACCAATACCTCTTCTAAACAAACATGTTTTGTAAAATTCTTCACCCTTCTCACACCTTCGTTGCACCTATTGTGAAAATAGTGGTCATAAAGCCACAAAATGTTTTATAAAAAGAAAGATTGAAAGGGGAGTAAAAACCATTTGGAAAATAAAAGAAATCCAACTAACATTCATGGACTCAAAAAGATATGGGTACCAAAAGTCTTTTCTATTTCTTCTTTTGTAGGAACACAAGTCAAGGTCATCTAAGTGGTATTTGGATAGCGGATGGTTAAGACACATGACCAGATATGCATCCCCCATGAATGAGCTAAGAGAAACTGAAGGTGTCTTTGTTACTTTTGGAAGGATCATCAGTATAGGTAACACTAGATATGGTTCATCTTCTTTAATTAAGGAAGGGCTTTTAATTGATGGTTTGAAGTTTAATTTATTTAGTATTAGTCAATTGTGTGATTATGGGTACAAAGTTGTTTTTTAAAGTGAATCTTCTTCTATCATAAACAAGCTTGTGAACAAAACTATTTTTGTTGCAAAAAGAGTTGGTATATGTCTATGTCTTTTATCTTGAAGTTCTCATTTCTCAAAACTTATAGTGTTTCTCGGTTCGTGGTGATGATGCATTTTTGTGGCATAGAAGGCTTGGTCATGATAGTATGGATTTATTGAACCAACTCTCTTCAAAAGAACTTGTTAGGGGCTTACCAAAACTTCATTTTGAGAAAACTAGACCTTGTGATGCTTGCCAATTTGGACAACAAATTAAGACCTCTTTTAAACCAAAGAAAATGATTTCAACTTCAAAACCTTTAGAACTCATTCACATGGATTTATTTGGACTAATGAGGACCACTGGTCTCGGTGGTAAGAGGTATGCTTTTGTCATAGCGGATAACTTCTCAAGATTTACTTGGACTTTGTTTTTGAGCAAAAAAGATGAGGCTTTTCAAGAATTTGTCAAACTTTTCAAAAAAAGGTTCAAACCTCCCTTGATTGCGAATTAATCTCAATGAGAAGTGATAATGGGAGAGAATTGAACAACCAAGAGTTTACAAAACTTTGTGATGTCTTTGGCATAACAAAGTTTTTTTTTTTTTGGCACTAAAACCCCACAACAAAATGATGTTGTGGAAAGAAAAAATCGTACATTACAAAGCTTCTTTGCCGTTGTAAATTATTGACTGAATCGTGCATCCATAGACATTTTCATCTATTTTTTAATCCCCATATTTCATGGTGCCTAGCCTTGTTGTCACGCTAGGATTTCTCTCTCGTGCCCTTCAGGGCGGTAAACATAAAAAAAAGAAATTCGAAATGAGCAAACCATGAAGTACTTGATTAGGCTTGCTGCCATTTTATTCATATGTATGGAGGGTAATCGAGGCTGTCTCGTCGACTCTGGCATTCAGTCACAGCAGCTCCTACTTCCTCGAGAGGCGGTTGTTTACTGAGGGTTCGAATCCCTCCCTTTCCGTACCTTCACCTAATTAATTAATGTTACTGACCGATTCTCCTCTTCAATTACAATAGCCGATATTGAGTAAGATCTTAGTGGCTTAGTGAAAAAACGAGACCTACAGCATCTTATCCCCAGGTAGGTCAGTGACTGAGAGACTCTGTAATCCTAATCCCTTTTCAGGCAGCCTAGTAGCCTAGCCCCGCTTTCCTAATCAATATTAAATCTCGACGCAAGGGCGCCCTCGCCGAAGAGACTCTTTTGTTCCTGTTGTTAGATTGTGTTTGTGGTGGAGGTTTCTTTCTTCATTTTTTCGTTTGCGGATATTGGTATTGTTTCAATGTAGCTTTGTCCTGAAGAAAGCCTTTTTACGTGTTTTAAAACTTGGTTACAATCCCACCTCTGGGCCTAATCATTTATTATAAACAGAAGCTTGTATCTTTGCCGCAAGAAGTTAGTTTGGAGCCATGCTTAACATTGGAGAATTGGCTTTTACTTGGGATGAAGACTACCTGCAACTATATTGAGGAGTAAGGAAGGGCAGTTGGTGCCTGAAACTGTGCGTATCACTAGAGGCAAAAAATCGGCGGGGGTTCCTTGATATTAAGGTGTCAAGGCCAACTACTGGATTTTGGGCAGGCACTAGATAGAATACCCTACTTATCCTGATCAAACCTTCCCATAGCTATTTCCATGCGCATAGATGGAGATCTATGTATCCCGCTGCCCTACAAGAACTACCTTTCAGGTTTCTGTTCTACGTGTCCGATTGAGAAATACGACTAATGATGTCAAGCGGATCAGAAGAATTCATGAATTAATGAAGCAAGCCAAGGTCATAGGAGGGGCATCCAGTCAAGTACCTACATTCCAATTCCCAATCATAGATTAGCCTCCTCTATGGATGCAAAGAACTCCTACACCCTATTTCATGAATGGGCAATCCGAGATACCTCGAAAGCAATTCGCTTATGAATCCCCTATTGAAGAGTTAGACTATGATCGCTCTGTGGTCCCCATGGAGAAGCCTCTCGGAAAGTCATGTTAAAAAGCTTCTATAGGAGAGGTCGTAGAAGACCGTGCTTAAAGGTCTACAGAGTCAGGGTCAATGCACATCAGCCTACCGGAGGCTGAAGATGAGCATGAACAGAAGCCCGACGCAAAAGGGAGAGAAAAGGGGTTGGACACGAAGCGCCTAACGACTTGAACTTGAGAATCACAACGAACTATATGCTGATCTGGTGGATGCGCGTCTTGGGCTCTTTGACCTCTAACTCGAAATATCATAAGAGAAGAAAGACATTCTATCTCCTTTATGTCTTTCTTCTATCTCAGAGGTTGCATATATAGAAGATGGATCCAAAACCCTAGTCCGCATGATGGAGTAATCTCTTCGTCTAATCACGAGGCCACATGGACTTTATCTGGGATTGATTGATTCTTGTTAGATGCATTGGTTGTTCCGTAGCTAACTACCGACCCGAAATTGCGTAAGGAAGTCAGTGAACTTTTTCCTATACTTTACGTTAGAAAACAACCAAAAAAAATGTTCTTATCTTTAGTTTTGAAGAGTCTCTCTCTTTTTTTTTGGGGGGGGGGAGGGAGCGAGATAAAGAGGAAAGAATCCAAATTTTATGACAAATTTGGTCCGATGGTCATTCTCCACTAACCACAAAGATATAGGGACTCTATATTTCATCTTCGCTGCCATTGCTTTGGAGTGATGGGCACATGCTTCTCGATCTTGATTCGTATGGAATTAGCACGACCCGCGATAAAATTCTTGGTGGGAGTCATCAACTTTATAATGTTTTAATAACGGCTCACGCTTTTTTAATGATCTTTTTTATGGTTATGCCGGCAATGATAGGTGGATCTGGTAATTGGTCCCGTTCCGATTCGATAGGGGGTGCTTGGGACATGGCATTTCCATGATTAAATAATATTTCATTCTGGTTGTTACCACCAAGTCTCTTGCTCCTATTAAGCTCAGGCTTAGTAGAAGTGGGGAGCGGAACTGGGTGGACGGTCTATCCGCCCTTAAGTGGTATTACCGGCCATTCCGGAGGTGCGATTGATTCGAGCAATTTCTAGTCTTAATCTATCTGGTATTTCATCTATTTTAGGTTCTATCAATTTTATAACAACTATCTCCAACATGCGTTGACCTGGAATGACTATGCATAGATCACCCCTATTTGTGTGGTCCGTTCTAGTGACAGCATTCCCACTTTTATTATCACTTCCGACATTGGCAGGGGCAATACCATGTTATTAACCGATCGAAACTTTAATACAATCTTTTCTGATCCCGCTGGAGGGGGAGACCCCATATTATACCAACATCTCTTTCGGTTCTTCGGTTTTAGATGGCCCTTTTCATATTCAAATCTGAATACTCATTGCGCTATATGCTGGGACTGTCTGCTTAATGGTACCCCTACTATGTTCATAAGTGGTTTTCTACCCCAATCTAGTAAAAATGGGGTATCTAAGACACAATTAGCAGGTAACCAACGATATAAAAGCAGTCTAGTAGGAACCTCAGAGACTACACGCGCAACAACTTATCCTAAATTCGCTAGATACTGATGGAATTGTCGATGGTGATGGAAGTTTTCAAGTTAGTAAAAAAGGATATACTTCTCTTGAAATTACTATGGGACTTGAAGATCTACCACTACTACGATATATCCAACATATGCTTGGTGGAAATATTAAAATGCGGGCAGGTGCTAAAGCTTATCTTTATCGACTACATAATCAACTTGGTATGATTAAAATAATGAATTGTATAAATGGTCATATTCGACATTCAGCACGACTACTTCAACTACCTTGTGTCTGTCAAGTACCAGATATCCCTGTAGTTCTACCTATTCCGCTAGATGCTCAATCAAATTGGTTTGCAGGATTCTTTAATGCTGATGGTACTATTACTATAGCTATGAAGCGTGGACTACCTTAACTAAGTATTCGAGTAACCAAAAAACTTCTACAAGACGTAGAGTCTTATAAGGTAGTATTTGGAGGAAGTATCTACTTTGATAGTAGTCAAAATGGTTACTATCAATGGTCTGTAAAAGTCTAAAAGATGTTATCATGATGCTAGATTACTTTAAATCAAATACTTTCCGAAGTCATAAATCACGACGATTCTTCCTTATTGAGGAATATTATAGTCTTTACGATCTCAAAGCATTTAAACCTGACAGTCTTCACCATAAAGCATGGCTAGCTTTCCTAGACAAATGGAATAAGTTGATGATATAGTCCACCTTTCTTCTATTCATCTGTTTATATTATTAGAAGAGAGAAGCACCCTAAAGTTGACATCCTCATTCTATCTGGATCCAGTATCATAAGTTCTAACGTTTCAACTTTTTCAAGAAAACCGGTCTTCGGGTATCTAGGCATGGTTTATGCCATCATCAGTATAGGTGTTCTTGGATTTCTTGTTTGGGCTCATCATATATTTACTGTGGGCTTAGACGTTGATACCCGGGCCTACTTCAACGCAGCTACCATGATCATAGCTGTCTCCACTGGAATCAAAATCTTTAGTTGGATCTCTACTATGTGGGGCGGTTCCATACAATACAAAACACCCATGTTATTTGCTATAGGGTTCATCTTTTTTTTTACCATAGGGGAACTCACTGGAATAGTTCAGGCAAATTCTGGGCTAGACATTGCTCTACATGACACTTATTATGTGGTTGCACTTTTCCATTATGTACTTTCTATGAATGGCAAGATCAATGCTTTTTGAAAATCCCTTCCTAAATATTTTGGGCAGAGGCCATCAACACCGCATGTTACACTATGAATCATGTTCTCTTGAGACCGTTTGTAAAGAAAACTCCTTTTGAACTCATTTTCAACAAAACTCCCACTATTGACTATTTCAAAGTTTTTGGATGCAAATGTTTTATTTTAAATACCAAGGACAATCTTGGGAAGTTTGATAGAAAATCCAATGAGGGAATTTTTTCTTGGTTACTCTTCAAACAAAAAGGCCTTTAGAATTTATAACAAAAGAACGTTATGTGCTGAAGAGTCCATTCATGTATATTTTGATGAAACTAACATTTTTTACAAGAAAGATGATGATGACATAGATAACACTCTAAGCTACCAACATTTGTACACTCAAGAAATAGGAGAACGTGCTTATGGAGGAAGAAGAGATTGAAGTAAAACAAGAAAATGATCAAGAAGCTCAAAGTCCTCCTCAAGTTGTGATACATCCAAAGAGACACTCCAAGGATGAAATCAGTGGTGATGTATCACAAGGGGTAAGAGCAAGAAGGTACTTTATTGACAACTTTGCCCTATTATCTTAAATTGAGCCTAAGTTTATTGATGATGCTTTGTGTGATGAGTTTTGGATTATTGTTATACTAGAAGAATTAAATAAATTTAAAAGAAACAAAGTTTGGACTTTAGTCCCTAGACCACGTGATCACCCCACCATTCGCATAGAATGGGTTTTTCGAAATAAAATAAATGATTCCAGAGAAGTTATAGAAACAAAGCTAGACTTGTTGCCCAAGGATTCAATCAAGAAGAGGGCATAGATTTTGATTAAACTTTTGCTCCGGTTGCTAGACTCGAATCCATTAGGATGCTTTTAGCTTTTACTTGTTTTAAAAGGATTCAAGCTTTTTCAAATAGATGTTAAGAGTGCTTTTCAAAATGGTGATATTGAGGAGGAAGTTTATGTTGAACAACCTCCCGGTTTTGTGCATGAAAAATTTCTAAATTATGTTTACAAACTTTCAAAAGCACTCTATGGTTTAAAACAAGCTCCAAGAGCTTGGTATGAGAAATTAAGCGGTTTTGTAATTGGTATTATGTTATATTGATGCCATATTTCTTATAGACTACATGATGATACTTTAATGTTGAAAGTCCAATTGTAGCTTCCTTTTCTATGATCCCTTAAAAACTCTCCTATGTATCTTTTTTATTTATGATAAAAGGGGGAGAAATAGTTGCAAGATGCTTATTGTGTTGCTTTTAAGTTTCATGCTTTCTTTTGGTTAGCTACACATCTTATGGAGAATATGCTTGGAGTTACCTTAATATGCTTGGAGTTACCTTGATGATTGTTTTATGCCATTCTTAGTGTGAAGCATGCTTTTAAGTGGGAGCTTATTTTTTCTAAATTATGTTTCAAAACCTTGGGATGTTTTCAAATTCATAAGGGGAGTTATCTCCCCTATGGTGTTTTGGTATGCTTCACTCTTATTGATGATCTTCTTGAAGTATGACCATGTTGTTATACTTGCTCTTTTGTTCTTCTTGCATATGTATTTGTCATAATCAAAAAGGGGGAGATTGCTATCCCTAAGGGCATTATTGTATATGTTTTTTATTATGATTAACATATGTTTCTGTGATGAGTATAGCTTAGGCTCTATAAAACAAAAGAAGTATTTTTGGAGTCTCAAGGCTACACTACATAAGTAAAAGTTCTTGGCAATTAAAGCATAATGAACAAGGAGAGATCAAGCCATTCCAAGATCAAGGCATTAAAGACCTTGAAGACTTATGTCTTCGTTAGGAATGTGCTAAGGTATTTCTTTGTAAAACTCCCTAACTCTCATCTTTGATTGTTAATCATGTGTGAAGCTCCTTGGATGAATTTCTTTTTATAAACTATTCTTGAAAATTCCAAATATTTTTGATAGAGTTTTTGATGCCTTCGAAAGTTTTCTTATCTCTAAAAGTGTATCAAGAATACATGTTTTGAAGTGTTTTGAAATGTGAAGGAAAGTTCTTTTTGTTTAAGGAAAACTGGCTTTTAAATCCTTCTTAAAAAAAGTGGATCATCCAATTTTCAAAACTAGTCATCCAATTTTCAAAACTGGTCATCAGATTTTTAAGAGGGATCATCCGATTTGTGTAGGATGTGTCCAAATCTTTTTGTTTCAAAATCGGTGTTCCTATTTTAAAAACAGATCATCCAATTTCTCTTTTACAAAGAAATCAGACGTCCGATTTGTTAAACTGGTCGTCCGGTTTTTGGTTTTTACCGTTAGAATTTTACCATTGCAGACAATAATGGTCAAATTTCACTCTCCTCTATAAATTGAGTTTTTCATCTGCAGTAAAGAGAGAGAGAAGCTGGATTGAAAATTGATTGAGATTATTTTAGAACATTTAAAGAGCTTTAAAAGTACATTCTTTCAAATATCTTCATCTCATAAAAACAAATAGAAAAATCTTCTTGGAGCTTCATTTTTTATCATGCATCAAAAAAAAAAGTAAAGAGGAGCTTGTAGAAGTATTCTATTGAGTTGTATCATCTATCTCAAGCTCGCTTGGTAACATTGTTTCCTACTTATCTCTTGTTCTTTTGATATCAAAGGTTTGTATTGAAAAATCCATTGGGGCATCATTTGATTTATATTGTGTTGAAAATTAAGGTTGTGTGCAAAACCCTTGTTGGGTGATCCTTAAACGTGTGTTGATTGTATGTGTGTTATAGATTGAGGTCGCTTGCAAAACCCTTGGTGGGTAATCCTCAAACTTGTGATTGTTGTAGACTTGGATTATAATGGATTTGGGAAATCCTTGGGTATTGACTCAAGGTAGTGGATGTAGCTCTATGGGAGAGTGAACCACTATAAATTTTTGTGCATTTTTATTCTATGCTTTTACTTGATTGTCTTAACTGTAAGATTTTGTTTGATTTGGATTTTTTATTAAAAAGAGTTTTAGTATTCCTTCTCAAACAAAATTAGAGGGTTTTTTAAAAAGTAACCAAAAACTTTATTCAACCCCCTCTAAGGTTTTTCAATATACATATATGTATATATGTATATAGACAACATATATATGTATATGTATATGTATTTACATATATATATATATATAAATACATACATACATAAATACATATATAAATACATATATATTGTATATATACAGATATATATATATATATATGTATATTTATATGTATATGTACAGCATATATATAACAGTATATATTTAAATAATATATATACATATATATGTATATGTATATATATATTCATACATAAATATATATTGATGGGACCAATCCATCTTGGGTTTGGTTTATATGTCACATGAACAAGTCTAATTAACCCAAGTAATCGATTCTTTTATTAGAATCCCAAATCAGTTATGTTAGCAAAATGCCTAGACTCAACTCTCTATATAGGGTACATTCCTCATTTACTTTATCATGTTCTCTTTTACTCCCTGTTACTCTGCCAAAATTACATCTCTTTGCTGACTTAAGCATCAGAGGTAAAACAATGTACAACTCGCCTTAGTCTGTATTTCTTATATTGCAGGATTGAGCCTCAATGGAGTAAGCAAGACAAGTGGTCAAGAATCATCATATATATATGTATATATATATTTATGTGTGTGTATATATATATGTATATATGTAATATATTATCTTATAAGAATGAATGGCAATGAACGGTGACTTGCTTCACTTTTACCTACTTTTTGCATTTTTCCTTGGCAACATTTTGATCCCTCCCTATTTTATTATTTTTTTTACACCACTATTCTAAAATTTTAATTTTCACTTTTATTTATTATTATTATTATTTTGCATTTAACCTAGTCTACACTTTGATCTCTCCCTATTTTATTATTTTCTTTACACCCTCTATTCTAAAATTTTAAATTTATATTTGGTTGTCTTTTGCTCTCTTCATACTTTCGTCATTTTCGTTCTATACCAACTCATTTTTTGTGCCTACCTTTTTTACACTCACTATTTTATTTCCACACCTTTACTCTAAAAATGTAATTTTATATTTAATTAGTTTCTTTTAGAACAATGTGATTTGATTTTACAGTATAAATATATACTACAAAATAAATTTTCTATAATATTATTTTAAAATATAAATAACAATTTATGTATATGTTTGCAAAAAATAACTTCATTTATTACAAATATGTTCGTGTTCCTTCCATAAATAAATAAATTAATTTTATGTTTAAACTCGACCTGAAATTCAATGAGGGACTCAAACGAGCTTTCTTTACTAACCATGAATTTACTTAGAATAATAACTCTTATCACCTTACACATATTTAACGTTCAATCAACTTAACATTAATTTAAAAAATAATTCATATTAATATAAGTTTATTCACAATCGTATTTATGTAATAAATACCAAGCAACCCTCCGCACCGTGGAGCAAAGTGTTCCACCTAGTGTATCTATTTATATATATATGTGTTTGTGTATGTGTGTGTATATATGTGTGTATATATACATATATATTTATATATATACATATATACACACAAAAATATATATACATATATATACACACACATATGTAAATATATATACATATATATAAATATATATACATATATATATATATATTCGAAGACAAAACAAAGCTCAACAACCAACAAAATTTCATCTAAGAGATTACAATTCTACCTCTATATATATGTATATATTTAGATATATTTATATATATATATATGCATGTATATATATAGTTATATACACACATATATTCACATATATATGTGTGTATATCGATATATATTTTATATATGTGTGGGTACATATATACACACATATTATATATATACATATATATATTCAAAGAGAAAGCATAGCTCAACAACCAACAAACAATGCATCAAAGATATTATAATTCTATTTATATGAATACTTTCACTAGACCATTAACTAAAGAAAAAAAAAGACATCATATAAGAATCAAGAGCGCTTGTTATTGAGTTAATACAGCTAAAATATTAGTTGTAACACTCCATCAAATACTTGGGGTGCATTCTCAGGTAGAAGGGATTTTTATAGTTTTTGAGTCATAGTTTTCTAAGTTTCTTGAAGAATTTAAATGTCAAACTTTCCCAATCAATATACACATACATAAGAACAATTGTGCACAAGAAAAACAGCCATGGGAATGAATATTATTACAATTTTGTGGGCTGCAAAAGTTTACCATGTTTTTAGCGTCTTCGTAGAAGTGTTTTCTTGAGTATTTTTTTGCTCAACTCAACCTTCAAACTTGAAAACCATTATGGTCTCATACTAATTTGATAGGAATCATCTAAGAAAATGATCAAAATTTGAAGAAGATAAGAGAACAAGTAACTAAATTGTCTAGATTAGAAAATAACTCTGTGTTGGGAAAATAAACAAATTAACTATACCTTAGAACCCTTGAAGATTAAAGCAACAAGAACCCAAGAATAATAGAATATTTCTTCTTAAAAAATAACCTAAGAACCCCAAGAACAGTGGAAGCTCTTGAACCAATAAACTACTCTTTAAAGGCCCCTAAACACAAATCTAAGAGGAACCCTAACTTAGAAAGAAATTAGATCCTCTTTAGACAAAGGAATGGATTATCCAATGGATATTAGAGACACATTCTAGGAAGGGCTAAACTCTAAGAAGTGTCTTGAATAGTACAAAGGAAGAACACCTCTCTATTCAGGTATGTTAATAACATGTTAAAAGCATTCATTCTCTTAAGAAAAAGAAGTATATATAATGTTCTAACCCTAGCAACATTAAGGAATTAATTAGCTTTGTTTGGGAACTTTAATTCCCTTAAATACACATGATATAGCATAAATAAGGGTTAAAACACCCCAAATTTCCTTAAACTAAGTAAAATAAAAAAAAAATTTGAGATCTTGTCTGTAATGATCTGGCACCGAACTTGGCAAGGACCAGACATAAGAGAAGACCGTTGCTGATTTTGCCCTGGCTTCATTTCCTTTAGCTACAAAAAAAACCCCTTTTACCAACGGTGGTTACAGTAAAAAATAGGTGTTGTCGGTAACATGCTGACAGATTTCCAACGAAACGATGAAATTCGTTGGATTTTTCACTAATTTAGCCAAAAAATTTGGAGGGAAATGACAAGCCATAATATGACGGAACATACCGATGCGTATAACATTACCGATGGTTCTTAGCCAGAGAAAATTTTCCATCACTAATATATTTAAATACCAAAGGTATTATCGATACGACGTCTATCACTAGCATATGAATGAAAGTTACCGATGGAGGATCCGTTGTTGTTTTCTCGGTATTAAAGGACTAGATTAAAAAAACCCTCGAACCCCTCCCCTCCTAAATTCAAAAATTCAGTTTCCCTCAAACCCTCCTCTCCATCTTCCCCCTAAACCCGCAAACCCAGTGGCAGAACTAGGGGGCTCAGGTGGGCTCAAGCCCCCCCCCCCCTCCCGAGAAAATTCAGAAACTTTAATTTTTTTTAGTTTTTATATTCAGCCCTCACCCCTCCCATTTTATTTTTTCAATAGAGCCCCAGAACTTTGCATGGGCTGCTGATTTTAAAAAAAAAAAAATTTCTCAAAACACTCCCTGACTCTCTCTCTCGAGTCGCGCCCAACCCAGAAACAAAATCCCTCTCTCCTCCTCAGCTCCTTGGCTCCTCCTCCTCTCTCTCTCTCTCTCTCTCTCTCTCTCTCTCTCTCTCTCTCTCTCTCTCTCTCTCTCAAGTCTTGACTAACCTTCGGCGGCGACCAAACGGCGACAGTGTGCGCGACGGTGACGACGACAACTGGCGACTGCTCCTCTCTGGCCTCTACTTATTGCTGCTCCTTCTTACTGCTGCTGCTGCATGCGGCGCCGGCTATCTCTCCATTTTCCGCCACCACCACTGCTGTTCAGGGAGGGTTCTTCAGCTCCGCCTATTCTTCAAATTTGAAGAAAAAGGTAAGCTTTTAAATTAATCTCTATTGAAACATTATTTATTTTAAAGATTATTTTATGAAATTTAGGGTTTCTAATGGCTGTACAGTGCATTGCTACTTACTGCTGAATTCATGTTCTTCCAAAAATTTCTAGGGTTTTTTATAAAAAAAATATGATTATTATGTAATTTGTGTTCTAATTAATGATTATGTCATAAGTGAAATGTGTTGAATTTAATTTAAAGCATTTGAATATTTATTATGTTGAGCACGAGATTTTTTTGAGTATTGAAAATAAAGACATCTTGCAGCGGTTTCAGAATATGCAAACTCGAAGAATAAAATTGCCATCTTAATCATTCCCTTCAATCTTCACATGTAAAACTCTATTTTATATCATTTTTTAGTAGTTATTTCTTTTTCATTGTAAAATTATTTGTATGAATGTTATTTTTTTATATTAATCTTCTAATCGTTCTAAATTAACTGCAGCTCATATTGGATTTCGTCTTCTGATCGTGCTCATCGGTTATCTAAAGATTCTTATCAAGATTCTCAGCTTTGATAGAGATATTTATCCTGTGAGTGATGGGTAATCATTCCTCGTGAGTGATGGGTGATCACTCCTTATTGGTAATGGGCGATTACCTATTTTTTGCTATGTTATTTGTAAATTTAGAATTGTAATGCTTATCCTGTGAGTAATGGGTAATCATTCCTCGTGGAGTGATGAGTGATCACTCCTCATTGGTAATAGGTGATTACCTATTTTTTTGCTATTTTATTTGTAAATTTAGAATTGTTTGAATGTTTCTGTACTTGGAATACATCTATTTTTATAGACGAAATTCTGGCAAAATTTTTAATGTAGTTCAGCCCCTCCAAGTTTTCTGTCCTGGTTCCGCCACTATGCAAACCCACCGACATAAGTCATCAATGGCTGCCCGTCCTCCCACCACCCCACCGATGAGCATCTCCGACGACTTCAGTCATCTTCCGCCGGCCAACTCACCATATTTCTCTCTCTCTCTCTCTCTCTCTCTCTCTCTCTCTCTCTCTCTCTCTCTCTCTCTCTCTCTCTCTCTCTCTCTCTCTCTCTTCTTCTTCTTCTTCTTCTTCTTCTTCTTCTTCTTCTTCTTTTCTCTTCCTCTTCTTCTTCATTTTCTATCTCTCACTCTCTCATCACGATTGAATGGAACAGAACCTCTGCTACTCACCAGAAAAGTCGCTAGCTAAACTAAGTTTTTTTGTTTCTTTTTATGCTCATAATTTATAGTTTTAATTTGCTGTATAAATTTATCTATTTTTGAATTTCTGAAATGTCTTGAAACCTTTTTTAGTTTTAAATTTTGAATTTATAGTTTTTTTTATGGTTTTGTAATGTTCATCATTTGTGTTCTCTCATTAGACTTGTCTAATAAGAATTTTGAGGAACTTTGAAAATGATCTTTGGAAATTCAAGAACAGAGAAGTATGGTTTATATAAAGAAAATAAGGAGAGAGGGTTCTGTGGTGATGGGGAAATTTTAAAATCAAGTGGTATATACAAATCAACTCATCATACATATCAAGTTTTTGAGCCCATACTGCAAATTTGTTTGATAGTATTGCATTTTCCTTGTAAGTCCAACTTGGAATTTTACTCTTTTTTCATAAATGAGAAATGGGATTTTTTAGCATAAAACTTTGCCAATATTGATTACATAATTTAGAATCAAGTTTCAAGTCTTCAGAAAGGGAGAAAATCGAGAATATATATCTTATGTGGCTATATTATGAGGTTGCTCAACTCGTGCCGATGGAATAAGGTTTTATGGACGTATATTGAGATTTTTTGTGTTCCAAGTAGCATTTTTTTTTTCCCTTAAATCTGGTTTTTTTTGTTAAAATACAAAATTCAACGATGTAATAATGGTTAAATAGTTATATTACTTGTGAAACAATAGTTTGTCGCATTATAGGTTATGAATTCAAACTACCAGTTTACAGCTAATGAATTCGAACTGCATGTCCTCTTACATATAAATAGTGTATAGATAAAAATTTCAAATTTGTCTAATCTAAAAATAAATACATTTTTTTTATTCTATATATATTGAAGAAGAAGATGTAGATTAAATTTAAAAACCTTAATGAGGATTATATTTATTGTCAAATTACTAGATAGACCACAAGTACTACTAATGATGATGATGATGAACATTTGGAGTTTGATAGTTTTATGTATTTTGATATGAATGGGATTTTACAACCTTGATATGAATGGAATATTTTACTTAATTACAAAGTCATCTACAAATTTACTAAGAAACTAGTGAAGTAGTTTACTACTTTAAGTTAACTAGTTTAAGTTTAAGTAGTTTACTTAAAAAACTAATAACCTAGTTTACTACTTTAAGTTGACTAGGTTAAGTTTAAGATTAAGTAGTTTAAGAAGTTAAGTAATTTAAGTTAAGTAGTGTAATAGTATTCTCTTTTTTTTTCTTATAGTTTTGTTTGTGAGGATTTTGGTAGCATATTCTCCATCATATGCAATGACGAGGTATGTGTTTATTTAGTTTAAATATTGTTTTACGGGGGAGCACTGACTCTTTATTAATTTATATATATATATAGTTTTATGGCGGAGACCTGACTCTTCGATTATTTTATTTTCTAATGGGGAGCTCGGACTTTTTAATTTTGTGTTTGATTAATGTTGTTGCTTGTTTGAGTGACCTTTTAAAAACGTTCATAATGCAGGGGAAACACTGCCAAATGTTATCTAACCTTATAAAAACTTATATTTTTTATGTAATATTTAAAAAACTATGATTTCTTATAATCTATAAAACTACGAATTTGAAGTATGTCTAAAATTTAAAACTTTATAATCGTAACTTAGAAGTTATGAACTAATCATTGTTCTTCTAATACCATATCGTAGTTAGATGTATATGTTTCCCTAATACCAAGTTATATGATTATACTTACATGATTATGATTATAGTTTATATGATTTTATGATTATACGATTACACAATTATGCTTATATTATGATCATATATGATTATATGATTATACTTATATGTTTATATGATAACATGATTATAATTAAACGATTTAACTCATTCATTCATGTTCCTTATATCACAACTTCAATGGCCTGAGGACTCAAGGGAAAGTATGCAGGGAATGCTAGCACATCAGGAGAGCCGAGAAGACACCAGCTCCTTAGACACCTATACAACCGGTAGCTTCTCTGTCTTTGCCGTCATGGCTGCTGCCTCAGTCTCCCACTCCTTCCTTGACACAGATGACCAGCACCTCTTCCTCGACCAAAACGACCAATACCCCTCCCATGACACAGCTAACACTGCATCTATCTCGGCAGCACAGCTGACCCCTCTTTCTGCGGCTCATGAGATGGCTCAGTCGGCTTGGAAGTCAGCTCCCGGTGATACTCGGGAGTTATTAGAGCTGAATGTAAATCAGTAAGTTCACTTCACTCTATATACTTGTTATTATTAAACTCTAATATATACTAACTATATTTTTGTGTAACAGATTACATCCATCTTTAAGAGCCACCACTACCATCACATATTTCATTCAAGAAAGGTTCACGGGGTCTTACTGTACATGGACTCAGGTCCAGCCGGACATCCAGGTGTTGTGTTGGGGAAATTTTCAGGTAAATGAATCCAATCTTATAGTTTTCGTACATGTCTTTAGTTTTTTTATGTCATATTATTATCTATCTTATGCATTTCCATTGAATGTAGAAAAAATGTATATGGGACTCGATATTAAACATCACAAAGATTTGAAAGACATGGGAGCAAAAGTGCAGTACGTGTTTGAGGAATTTGATGGGCGGCGCCCGAGAGCCGTTGAAAAGGCCCCTGTAGATTGAAGAGAGACACTGGACTGACATGTTGGAGTATTGGGATAGTAGGAAATTCAAAGCCCAGTCCTAGAAGAATACGAAGGATATGAATGAGAGACGGGAAGGAGGGGTGGAAGGGGAAGGAGGGGGGACAAGGACCTGGGAAGCATACAAATGGGTCCATCTCCTTCACCCAGTCTCTCACGAAGAAGGTAAGAATTTCATTATTATTACTTTTCTCGATTAATTAACTGTAATGAAAATACATTACTTGTATTATTATTTTGTAGTAATCAAAATTAGGTAAGAATTCGCGAATAGAAAGAAGTTGTAGAGCTGCATAAGCACCGTAAAGAGAACAAGAAAGAGGAGTATCTGGATTTCAAGTCTGCAAAGTTCTGGGTAAGTCTAGTCCAAACTTGAGTCTATATAATGTTTTATAACTTGTAACTAATGTCCGTATAATGTTTTATCACTTATTATTATGCAACTAGCATTTTATATTGTGGGAGAAATTTCACAAGCTAAAGAAGAAGGCAAGGAAGAAGCTGCTGCAATGGGCACTACTATGCCTTATGATCTCCGCCTTATGGCCATAGCAGCTGGTGGCATGAGCCGCAACCGTTTATACAGAGCTAGTTTTGAGGCAGCTCGTCTCAGAGCCAAGAGTAATTGGGCCTCATCTTGTAGATCTGGATTGGCACCGATCAGGCTATACTGTGCGGATACTGAGCAGAGGATGTTGCAGAGGGTGGAGACTGATGTTTCCAGCGTCTGGCGTATTCGATGAGTACATGAGGAAGCAGAACCTCTTGATGTGCACTCTTCCTTCACCGATGTTGGACCTCGGCAAAGCTACTGGCTTTCGTCTCCTCGACATCTTCATCGATTACACCTGTTGCTGACTTGGAGGTCCCGCCCTTGATACACACATACAAGTTGCCACACACAAACTAAAACTACAAAAGAAATCTCAAAACAATTGATAAATCATGGATTTATCTGTATTTTTCATAGATGTACGCTTAACTTTGTATTGGAAATGCCTTGAATATGATGTTCCTTGAGCTAAATTGACAGAACTCACTATTATGATGTATTGAATACAGGGGCATAATGGACATATTACAAGGTGGAAAGAGGAGAAAAAGAGCTGAAAGTACTGAAGAAAAGGAGACTGTCACCGGACTTGGACCATCTAAGAAAGGATTTTTTTCCAGAGAACATTTAGCGCAGACATCTCCTAGGACCAGCGTCGGACATAAATTTACCAGGGCTATGAAGGGTGAGATTTCAATGGCTATTTGGACTATTCTCTCATATTTTAATGTTCTATTAGATCAAATTAAGTTTGTTTTCTAGTTGTGTGTACATCCTAAGACTCGTAGGTTTAGGATCTTTATAAATAGTAGTCTTTTAGTCATTAGGGCATCCATCTATTTAGTAGTTCTTTATTTATTTCTCTTTTGAAGACAACTACAAAGAAGAAGAAGAAGATGAAGACTACGGAGTCAAGCTTAAGGCTTGTTCTCTTTAAATCTCTTGCCATACTATGTAATACAAACATATCCATTGGAAATTTTATTAATTTTATGGATTTTAGCGACTAAAACCCTTTTAACTAGGGCTAATTCAAAAGACGATGTGTTTTTATTGATGTGATTGTTTATTTCTTATTTTACCTAAATTTCTCATAGTTAATTCTTGTTATCTTGATCGTAATGCTTCCAATTGCTTGATCGCATGTAGCATGATTTCATACTGGGTTTTGGACCTAACATTGATAAATTGAGTAGGAACTTTGTAACTGGAACACGTAGTAAAATTGGCTAGAAATATGACAATTTCTAGGTGTAATTTATGTGAGTAATTGAATAATGAAAACTCGAAATTTCATAGAGCGTAACGTAATTATACTTAACTAATCTACATAGAAATATAGTAGGTTTTAAGTAGAGATAGGGTCTTTGTGCCAAGAATTTGGCATAGTTCTATTTAAAAGAATTTCACCGTTAATCATAAGGATAAAATCAGTTTAGTAAGAAAAGATGCATCTTTCCATTAGTAATACACTAGTCGAAGCATTACGTCTGGTTAAATTTCACCCATTAATCTTTACCTCATACATTATCAGTTTTAGTTAATCAAATCACGAAAGTTTTATCAGTCTGGTTTAGATTAATAATGATAGTTGTTTAACTCAGTGCAAATTTTTGTGGGATCGACCTTGATTTATTACAATTGAACTAGTACACTTACTAAATTAGTTTTAGTGCATCAAGTTTTTTGCGACGTTGTTGGGGATTTGTTTAATTCAATATCAGTTAATTTCTATTTAATTTTCCACCTAAAAAAACATATGTCTCATTTATTACAATCAACCCTGTGGAATTTTTTTATTACAAATGCCCTTTTGGGAGGGATCCCGGTAAATTAGGGACTCCAACTTATTGACCTCTGTTGTTAGCAAACTCCAATAAATTAGTTACTCCAATTAGGAACATTAAATAATCAAATTATTAAATATAATTTAATTGAAATTAAAATCTCATGCGAGGGGTTACCTCTTTCCCTAAGTTTCTTTCTGCTTGTGTAAAATTCAAATGAAGCTCGTAATTGACACCTGCTAGGAGACATATTGTCATTACAGTTTGTTGATTGCATATTCAGTCGCTTATATGTTCTCTTGTTATGACCATCTGTCAACTGCAAATAAAAGCAAGAATAGCACGAGATTATTCATGAATAGATAACAAATAATTATTATAGAAATAGGTATATGATGGGACTCAATCTAATGGGTCCTATCCAATTAGTGAAGGCCACAAGTAAAGCCTTGAGTCTGCATAGGCAGCCTAACCCAAAGAACAATGCACACCAACAAGGTGTCATGCAGGCACCAACAAGGTGTCATGCAGGCTAAGTCGGTGTAATCGACTCGGCTAAATACAATGTCGCAGATCAAAAGCACCAAATCCCATATTGGAGTATGTACCAGATCTCAACAAATGCTTCACTATAAAAGATCTCTCTCTCCTCATTTACTGTTCATGAAATATTGAGAAATATACAATCTTTAATCTCATTAACTATCTATTAATTGAGACTTGTGGACCCCTCATTGACTTAAAAATGGGAGAGCCTTTGGGGAATAGATCCCAATCGGTGCCTAACAGCTTATTTGTCTTGAAGATCTAAGGACACGTGGCTTAATATTCATCAATTGCCACAAATCATGTATGTCTAAATATGCCTTTCGAGGACCTAAGAAATTAAATTTTATGGCAATCACAAAAGGCAAAGTTGATTACACATTGGACAACCAAAACAATCAACAGGCGTACAAAGGATCTTCTCGAGCAAACCAAACCAACAGTAACATGGGAATCCATCTACTAGACATTCCCTTCACACTGTAACAGTGTGCTCAGATGAAGTCTTTCTTCATGACCCTCTTCGGGATGGGTGCATCAAGTGCAAATGGGAGAGAGCCGTCCACACTCCCAAACTAGGGAACATCATGAGCTGGGCACAGGCCTCAATAAATGACATATAGGCACCTTCTTCATCACGTGGGACAAATTAGAATAACGGTGCTAGAAACCTGATATGTGCCATTTAGTACTACATTTATATATATATTATTTTCGTCTCTTTATGATGTTTTTAATGTAAAAAATGTATAGTTTACCCCATTTACTTCTATTTTTATCTTAGGTGCTTCCCGATGAAGAAGATGGAGAATAAAAGCGAAAATTGAGAAAACAGAAACTGCCGGCACCAAGGGAGAAGACCTAGTGCTAACGGTACGCCAACCTACCGTATGCGGTAGGTAGCAGAGTCAATAAAAGAATCAACCAAAAGCCTACTGCGGACGGTAGGCTAAACCTACCACACACGGTAGATCCCGAGTACCCAAGCAATAGGGCTCGACCTACCAGACGCGGCAAGTCCCGTCAGCAGCGTAGTTAATGCGTTTGTTTGGTATTATTTATGGAATTTTTCCTTCTTTCCATTATCATACAGTTTTAGGTTTAGAGAAGAGGATTTAGGGACAAACATTGGCAAGAAAAACCCTCTTAATTCCTTTTCAATTAGGTAGTTTCTAAATAACTAACATGAAATTGAAGCTCTTGGTGAAAATTGAAGAGATTTTACGGAGTAATTATGGTTTTCATCAAGAGAATCAAGAGACGAGCTCGGGTGGTTTTCGGAACCGCGGATTCAAAACTTCTTTAGCCTAAGCCTTTTTTTCTCTTGTTAATTATGAATTCTACTATTGATTTGAGTATTTTTAGGATGTTTAGTAGGTAATTTTTCCATTATTTGAATTACGGGTTGAACCCTAACTTTTGAATGATATGAATTTTGATTGCATTTCGTGAGATTGAGGTTTGTTTTACTGTTGGTTGTTCTTCGATTATGTCTTTATGATAATTGATTTGCACAGAATCGATTTTTTCACAAGGTTGGTTGGAATGGAAAAAGGAAGACCAATCTAGGGCAACTAATTGAATAATAAAAGTTGGCAATTGAATAGAGATATTCATTGCACTTTTAGGTTATTAGATCAGATAAGTATAATTGTATTCATAATCGGTTAGAGAGAGAAGAGATTCTCCTCTAAAGGTTAGTGAGTAAAGTGGCCTTCACCTAGAGATAGGGATTGCCCAATTTTCGTGTGATAACTCAACTTTAGTTTTCAAACATCATTTTGTAAGTTTTCCAATTGAAATAGTTGACAAAAGTTAGAGGGATTCTATCATTCAAACTATTTTCCTAAACTATATACCTTTTGAAATGTTGCTTTCATTTAATTATTTTTAGTAGTTTTTCAAAATAATTTCTCAAAAATCAATTTATTAGACTAGACACTAGTTAAAATGGTGAGTAGTTGAGCTTATATGTTCCCTGAGTTCAAGAACCCATGTGTATCTCTGATACTAGGTATACTTGCCTGTTGCTTGAATTTTAGTTATACCCTATAAGACACATCAAAACCATTCACTGAAGAGTATCAAAAGACCCCAATCTTTGATAAGTCCAACACACTTAGGAGCAAGAGTATGACAGGACGACTGATCCCGACAAACACCTACAACATTTCTTAGCCCTCATGATGATTCATAACCCGTCTGACATTGAATTATGCAGGCTTTTTCCTAACTCTTTATGGGATCTAGATTGTCCTGGCTGGCATTGCTGCAGCCAGGTCTATATGGGTTTCTAAGACTTAGGACAGTAGTTTAGCTACCATTTCAAGGCACAACAAGAGATCATTCCCACTTTGGACCACTTATTAATAGTCTGATAGCTTCAATATGAATTTGTTCAAAACTACATCGACCGCCTAATAAGGAGGCCATGAAAGTCCCGAATCTTAGCAATCAGGAGCACATCTAGGCGTATAAACACGGCCTGAGATCTCTGACACTCACAAAAGTGTTAGCAACTAAGAGGTTGTACAGTGTGGATGATCTTTTGGATATTGATCACAAGTTCATAAAGGGGAAATCAGTGTGCATAACAAGCGGGAACAACTAGATGGGGTAATAACTGAAGGTAAAGGGAGGAAATATTTCCGCAATCATGAATATAGCTAGCACAACCGCACAGACGAGATTTTAGCGGGGAAATCACAGAGTTGACAAGACTAGTATGATGGTTTCACTCTTCTCAAGAAACCCAGAGCACTGATCCTTCTACCTAGTAAAATCGCTGGGTATTTTAAAAGCCCTGCCTCGTATGATGTTGCCCCTGGAAAAGAGGAGCACCAGTGAATTTTATGCCTTTCAATCCGATCACAGGCATAACACGGGATAATGCATTGAGTTGGGAAAGGTGATTGAGTATGCTATCCGACAAGGGCATTGGAAAGAATTCATTGACCAGTGTGCACACAGGAAGCAAGACAATTGCATGAAAAAGCAACAAAGATTAAAGAGGCAAGCAGGACATGAGATCCAAAGAAAACTCTACAGAGCCCAAAGAAAATCCATAATAATGCAGTAGGAGGTGATCGGAAGCGTGGTAGAGAAGATGAGGATGATGCACCTCTGGTCATGTCTTTAGATGTAAAGAACTGCACACTGCGAAAGAATACCAGTTGACACAAACTGCGCTGCAAATTGTTCAAAAACTCCTTTGACCAGATGGATGTCTTGTCAGCCATTGTGGTGCCTTAGGAAATCCTTTTAATCGTGTTTTCTGGGAGAAGCCTAAGTTCTCCAAGCACAGTCGTGTTACATGTAAATATTAATGGCACCAATTAGAATATGGAATTCCTAATCATTCACGCCTTGTCATCTTATAATGGGATTTTAGGAAGGCCAGCCCTGAATGAAATGAAGGCTACCATTTCCGTGTCTCTTTAACGATAGAAATTTGAACAACTATGAGGCCTTTCCTGATCAAAGGAGATTCGCAAAAATGGCTGAGAATGTTACATAGCTTCCAAGGTAGAAGTTGAGCACTTGATGCAGGAAAGAAAAAAGAAGTTAATCGAGGAGGAGAAAAAGAAAATACAATAGTAAGGGGAGTTTGAATTGTTCAAGAAAGTTCGAGTACAGACAGCACTCCCAAAGACCGTGAAAAGGAAAATCTATGACCTTTTGGCTAAGTCCCAGGACATCTTCTCATGGACTCCATCTTACCAGAGAACCATATTCCCAGATATCACAGAGAATCAGCTAGTGATCAGAACAAATGCCCATCATGTGATACAAAAGAAAGGAACCTTTGCCCTCCAGAGGCATGAAATAATTTGGAAAAACGTGAGTAAGTTATTAAAAGAAAGCATAATCAAATGGGTGGATTTTCCCGAGTGGCTTTCAAATCCTATTGTGGTCCCTAAACATAGCAAGGAATGGAGGATGTGTGTCGATTATAAGAGACTGAATAAAGCCATACCAAAGAAACCTTTCTTGATGTCCTGCATTGATCAAGTGGTATATGTCGTGGCTAGTCATGAATTTCTTTGCTTCTTGGACACTTATAAAGGCTATCTCCAAATCTCGATGGCCCCAAAGTGTGACTCCCCCAACTCTGCCACTGGGTCAACTGCGGCTGAGTAGGATATCTGTGTGCCTCTCGACAATAAACTATAAGTCCAAAAACAAGGGCATAACCCCCTGGGCAACACATAGAGGTATATATACAATATGCAGCAGAAAACTAAACAATCTGAATACTAAAAGCGCACTCAAAACATAGGATTCAAGAAAACTTCTCATCTTATGAGAATTTTGATACAAAGATAGAAATACTTTACAAACGGCTCTCAAGTACAAGAGAGCAAAACAGAAACACCTGCCCTTCCGGAGAGACTCGAACCAAATTTCCACACCTAAAACTTCAGTGGTTTATTATATCCCTGACCGTCCTGAGTTAATCTGAGAAGCAAACATGAAATGGAAAAACGTGAGCGCGAACATTCAGTGAGTCCACGTGTGTGTGTGCGCTGTAGGGATTTCTTTAAAATAATGATGATGCAGTTTCACAAAGCAGTTCATGCAATATTATAAGAAAACCTTCTCTTTTAACATTTTAACAAAACTGATGCTTGAAACCTACATGAGGGTTTCGAGCGCAGCTGGGAAGTCTGAGCGAATCAAGACACATCAGCGCAGCTTCTACGCCCCGAATTTAAAAGAACAGTTAATGCAACAGTGGGGCTCCACGGACAAAGTCCGGATCCCCAAAACGAGGCCATCGAAACCAAGTTTCGGCATCTCATAGTCAATACCAGCCAAACACCATACGAGCGCTCGATTACCAAACAACCGCACTCCCATATCGCTAGTCAAAACAGGCTACAAACTCCTGAGGCCCCTACCAGGTCAGCCTGGGGCCAACCTCAATTTCGAGCCCCTCCTGACTCTCCACTAGGTGACCGTCCCACCGCAGAGCATAATGCGATGTCCACGTAAATACCGATTGGGCCACGCCCTCCAGGTACTACGCCCCTCTTTAAGTGGATCTACCCTCAGAGTCAAAAACCCGTCCACGTCATCGAAAGAGGCCCTAATACGGGGGACTAGCCACGTACAGTGCAATCTGCTAACGTGTCCATTTTCTTGATTTTCACCAAACTTTACCCTGGTCGGAATGAGGTTTTCATATGTATTTACAAATCGAAAGGCCAATTGCCGGCCACCATAACAGATTCAAGTCATAAACATTTCAGAGCACCAAAAATCCTCATCCGCTAGTCATCACATGCTTATGCAAATTTCACAATTATGCCACAGCCAGGCCTATATTCATTCATATCGAAACATGTGACTTTTCAGGACCAAAGTATTCACCAGCTTATGCAGATTTTACGAACATGCCATGTTTACATTCATGCATGCCAAATCATATAACTTTTCAAAAACAAAGTATTTTCCAACTTATAAATATTTCCAGAAAACTCGTGTACAGACTAGTTCTTTTTCACAACAATAATAATTTGTTTTAAAAAGACAACACCTATATGGAGCATCGCTCTTATGCGTTTCTAATGAATATGTAACACATCGTGAAGAACATCTCCAATTAAGAAAAACATGGCACGTTATACCGTTTCAAAAATAGTAGATATTTTATGATAAGTTTAGAAATCATATTTATATAGCCCGTAACTTTTGAAATAACATAATAAAACGGAGTTTGTGGACTCACCTTGATGCAGTTCTGGTGCTAAGATCCTACAAAATAATAATACAAAAATGCTTAATACCAGGGTACCGATCAAATAGCCCTATTCCCTAAATAATACTGAGATCCTACGAAATGAGCTTAGAAGATATATATACTTATATATATACTCATAATAATTCTTTAAAAAGATCGAAAATCCTATACTCTTAAAAATATACTCTCCTAAGGAACCATAATTAACTATATACTAAAATCTATTTAAAATATTTAAATCCTAAAAATAAAATCATAAACTTACACTATATAAATAATCTAACTATCAAAAAAAACAAAAAACAAAACAATGAAAGAAAAACATGTGAATGCTAACCTTAATGTTTTGAAATCTACCAACCTTGATGTTTTGTATATATATATATATATATATACATACTATGGCTGCCCAAACTAAGCAACACTAAGAAAAAAAAAAAAGGTTTATGGTACATATATATTTACATGGTGTTAGGAGGTTGGGTGACGGAAAAGAAAAGAAAGAAACTTATGGTGATGACAAGTGGTGGCCCGAGGTGGCGCCAAACTTAATTAGCAAGTTTTCTTTTTTTTTTTTTTTTTTTTACTTTAAAATCTTATATAAGAATGTCAAGTACTTAAATTTCAAAAATACACATGCTAGGTGTTCTAAAAATATTCCCACTTAAAGGCACTTATAAACCCCACTAATAAAAGCTCGACATAATAAATTTTTACTCTCATTCTTAAGTATCTCCAAAATATCACTAAGTGTCGAAAATACTATACTCCACTAGGTCAGTCTCAAACCCTACTTTAATAACACCTGAAATTTTTAGAGTCATGCTAGGTGCTTACTAGGTGGGGCGTTACATTCTACCCTCCTTAAAAGAAATTTCGTCCTCAAAATTTAATAGTCACATACCTACAACTTCTAAATACTTCTTCTTCAGGTATTCCTTAGTCTTCTAGGTTGCCTATTGAATTCCATGATGCCTCCAGACAACCTTATATATTGGAATCTGTCTCCCGCATAACTCTTTTATGCATCGCTCTACAATCTCAATTGGTTTTTCTTCGTATGACAGGTCGGTTCATAACTCTAATTTGTCATTGTTAAGAATATGATCAGGTACAGGATAGTACTTCTTCAATTATGATACATGAAATACGTCATGTATACCCCATCAGTTCACTTGGCAAGGCTAGCCGATGTGCTACTTTACCTATTAATAACTTCAAACGGTCCAATAAATCGAGTGCTTAATTTTCCTTTCTAAAGATGTCTAAACTTTTTGTGACAAGGCGTAAGTTTTAAGAAAACTCGAGTTCCCATACTAAACTCCAGATTTCTCCTTCGCTTATCGGTATAGCTCTTCTGTCTACTTTTAGTTGTCCGAAGCCAATTTTGAGTTATATTAACTTGTTTCTACATCTTCCCCAACTCTGGCATCAAGTCTCTTTATCTCCAATGGGATCAAACTCCAACTTCTTTCGCCCATTGCAGAAAATTCCCCACAGCTGCCTCCAGTAGGAGTCTGGGTACAATGGTGTTCTGCATCTCCTACCATATAATGCTTCAACTAGTGTCATTCCTATCGAAGAATGGTACCTATTATTATAAGAAAACTCAGCACAAGAAAAATGGTCAACCCACTTATTCCCAAAGTCCAAGGCGCAAGCTCTTAACATATCCTCTAGGGTTTGAATTGTCCTTTTAGACTGTCCATCGGTTTGGGGGTGTGCTGTGGTGCTATAACTTAGGTTGGTTCCCATAGCTGCCTAGAACTTGGGCCAAAACCTTAAAGTAAACCTTGGGTCTCTATCGTACATTATCAACAAGCACTCCATGAAGTCGTACAATCTCATCTACATAGATCTGCGCTAACTGCTCCAAAAAGGTATGTCATATTAATAGCGATAAAATGTCCCACTTTCATTAGATGATTAACGATCACCCAGATAGCGTCCTTATACCCCTTGCTCCGAGGTAATCCTGTGACAAAGTCCATTGTCACATGATCCCATTTCCATTCAGGGATAAGTAGCGATTATAGTAGTCCTACTGATTTTTTATGCTCCGTCCTAACTCTTTGACACAAAAGATAGGCTGCTACATAGTCAGCAACCTCTCTCTCTCTTTATTCCGTTCCACCCAAAAGTTTTGTTTTAAATCTTTATACATCTTATTCTCTCCAGGGTGCATTGAATACTTACTTCTGTGTGCTTCTTCTAGTATTTTACAGTTAAGCTCGGTATTGTCAGGAATGTACAACCGATTATGAGAGTACCAGCTTCTATCGGTTTCTAATGTCCGATAATCTTTCTACTTCTTAGCTTCCACTCGATTCTTAATTTCCAACAAATCTCATGCTATTCTTTTGGGTACTTGTAATATCTTATTGCAAGGTAGAGGTGACAGTGAGACTTGATATTTTTGCCTACTTTCTACTTAAATCTATCACCACATTAACTTTTCCTATATGGTCGTTAATTTGGCATCAGTATTTTTCCGCAGCCACATCTACTGACATTGTCTTACATTAAATCTTCTAGGAAAGCGAGTACTATAAACTTTTATGATCAATAAAGATCTCATATTTTCCCCATATAAGAGAAATCATCACTCCCCAGTCGCATTATAGTTACTAACTCCAAATCATGTGTTGGATAATTCCGCTCATAATCCTTCAATTTAATTGAGATATAAGCAACAACCTATCAAATCTATCTATCTTGCATCAAAACTGCCTCTAGGCCTTTCCTTTATAGGGAAAATTCCTCACTTGAATTGGGTAATAGTGCAACTTGTGCCGAAATTAGTCGATGCTTTATTTCTTAGAAATTTCTCTCACACTTCTCCACCCATTTAAACTTGATGGCTTTATTATAAGCTGTGCTAAAGGTCTAACGATTCTAAAAGAAGTCTGTTATGAATCTCCGATAATACCTTTCCATACCCAAGAAAATGTATACCTCTTATTGGTATTTTTCTAGGATTCTTTCTGCTCCACCTTTTCTGGGTCTACTGATGCTCCTTCCAGAGTAATCACATGCCCTAAGGAAGTCACTTGTCGCCATTCAAAACTTACATTCACTAAACTTGATGTACAGCTTATGCTCCTATAGGGTTTACAACATTCTTCAAAGATGTTCATGTACTTCCAGGTTAGGTTAATACATAAGAATATCATCAATGAATATCACCACAAACTTATCCGAGTAAAGACAGAAAATCCTATGCATTAATTTCATGAATGTCACAAGTGCACTTGTCAATCCAAATGGCATAAGACAGACTTATAATGCCTATATCAGATGTTGGAAAGTTTCATGGGAATATCTCTTTCTTTTGTTCGTACCTGATGGTATGCTAGTCTTACATCTAATTTGGAATAGCATCCTACTTCTCGAAGTGATCAAACAGCTCACCAATAAGTGGAAGTGGGTACTAATTGTCATACTATTTAGTCATCTGTAGTCTACACAAATAGGCCTAAGGCTCCATATTTCTTGTTTACAAGCAAACCTAATGCACTCCAAGGAGATGTACTTGGATGGATATATTCTTGTTACAACAATTCATGTAGTTGTTGTTTCAAATCTCTCAACTCTTCATGTACCATCCGCTGTGGGTGTTCGAGATATTAGTTTAGAGCTGGGTACCCACTCTATGCTGAACTCCACTTATCGATTTGGGCCAACATCATTAACTCTTCAAGAGAAACATCTATAAACTCCTTCACCACGGGTACCGTCTCTAATTTTACTTCTTTCTTAGGCTTGTTGAGTAAATATGCTAGGGATCCTTGACATCATTTCCATAAAAACTTCCTTTCTTTCATGCCAGGTAAAAATGGATTTTCCTGTTTCGTTCGCTTTCCTTAGAATACAAGGATTGACATACTCGGTCGGCTAAACTTAACGAATTTCCGTCAACAGTCTACTTGAGCGTAATGTTTAGATAGCCCTCCATCCCAAGCGTCATGTCATAACCCTCAAATGGCAAGGCAATCAAGTCACCGAATAGAGTCACATTCTCGACATAGATGTCACAATCTAGGTACTTTACCTCCGCTATCTTACTTACGTCTATAGGAGTGCCAACTATCAACTGATAACACATGACAACTGAAGGTACAGAAATATGTTTTATGAAATGCAAACTCACAAAAGAATACGTAGCTCCAGGCATCATTAAGTATTACGTATTCTTGATGGTTGAGGAAAGATTTTAATTGTACCTTCAACTACTCCTGCTTCGGTGTCTACCGGCAGTCCATCCAATACGTGATTTGAAATATCGGCTCATCCTCTATTATTATTTTTTTTTTTATCCTAGGCTCGACTTCCCATTCTAGCGGTGCGGTTGCCAGTTTCTTTTAAAGATATCTAGTAATTCCCTCATCATTGAATCAACTTCTCGCCAAAATAGTTACATAAGTATGTTAGATATTCTTGGTAGTCTTCTATCATGAGTTTCTAGTATTACTCTTGCGTATAAGTGATTCTCTATTTTTTTGATTTTCCGTAATTCTAAAGATTAGAAACATTGAATGATTAAACTTAACTAAATTCCACCCACAATGCATATATTAAATGTCTAGTCAACCAATCCATTATTACTATCACACCCGACCCCTCAAATGATTGTAACAATTATTATCCCCGTGCACTTCCACCGTCCTTTCCAGAAGTATCTACCCGATGTTAAATACTTAAACCTTAGCTTATAGGTTAAAACTTATATACAAAACACCGCACACTAGAACTGTATACCAAATAAAGAGTGGAACATCCTCTCTATTAATAAAAAGTAGTCATTGGTGCACAGGGTAGAGCATGTATACAAAATCTGCCATTGATGTACCATATATAATATAATTTTGCGATCACACGATCCTAAGCTCTTCCAGATTATATATAGCCACTAAAGAATCACACTCACAAAACTAGGTTTATACTTAACACATATGTACAGTGTAAACTAAAGAATGCAAGTACACCAACCCAGTTTAGGTATATTTCTTCCTAAAGAATATGGTCTAACACTGAGCTTATCAAAAGTACTTTGGATATAATTCATAGCGAACACACAGAAAGATCTCAACAACTATATCAATTGTTCCCTGCTCTCATAGACTACCAATCTCTCATTCACAAGATATATCAATATTTTAAATCTTAAGAAACTTAGCTTCTAGTCTACCCATCCTCATCATCACTTATTGTTCTCCTTATCGTGCTGAACCCATCATTATTAGCTCACCTTCATCTTTACATTCACTGATCGGCAGCGTGAAGTAATACTTAATATATATCGAATATAGAACCAAAGACCGGAGAGCTCTTTTTGTTGTGACAACAATAATGAAAATGTCTATTATATAAGGTACATGGAGTTCTTTGGTATCACTGAAGTAGGGATAACAGAAATCAATACGGATTACGTCTTGTACCTAATAAGAACTTCACACTCACTCTTTGTATAGTTCATACACTGCAAGCCATCAGAGTTTTCCTTAATACCTTATGTCCCACAAAATCTCTTAATTGAGCTACAAGTCTCAAAATAAGTAACCTCTTTTGATGACTCAAATAATCTTAGTCCTGTGTCGCCTGAACCATCTTCAATTCAAAAGCTTAATGTATCTATATGTCCTCTCGTTGCGGTTATGGCAAAAGATAAGATATCGCATATAAAGGAGCATTGTTCCCACAAGATTAATAACACGATGAGCAAAACGAAAGAGACAAGGGAACTTAAAAGTCTTCGAGCAAAATAAAGCTATGCATTTCGCCCCCGGTACTCATCTAGGATCTACTAACTCTAACCAGAAATAAAACCTAGAGCTTTGATACCACCTATGACACCCCCAACTCTGCCACTAGGTCAACTGCGGCTAAGTAGGATATTTGCATGCCTCTCGGCATTAAACTATAAGTCCAAAAATATGAGAATAACCCCCTGGGAAACACTTAGAGGTATATATACAATATGCAACGGAAAACTAAACAATTTGAACACTAAAAGGGAGCTCAAAATATAGGATTCAAGAAAACTTCTCATCTTATGAGAATTCCAATACAAAGATAGAAATACTTTACAAATGGCTCGAGTACAAGAGAGTAAAACAGAAACACATGCCCTTCTGGAGAGACTCGAACCAAAACTCCACGCCTAAAACTTTAGTGGTTTATTATATCCCTGACTGTCCTTAATTAATCTAAGAAGCAAACATGATATGGAAAAGCGTGAGCACGAATGCTCAGTGAGTCCACGTGTGTGCGCGCTGTAGTGATTTCTTTAAAACAATGATGATGCAGCTTCACAAAGCAGTTCATGCAATATCATAAGAAAAAATTCTCTTTTAACGTTTTAACAAAACTGATGCTTGAACCTACCTGAGGGTTTCTAGCACAGCATGGAAATCTGAGCGAATCAAGAAACATCATCGCAGCTTCTACGCCCCGAATTTAAAAGAACAGGTAATGCAACAGTGGGGCTCCATGGACAAAGTCCGGATCCCCAAAACTAGGCCATCGGAACTAAGTTCCGGCATCTCGTAGTCAATACCAGCCAAACACCATACGAGCGCTCGATTACCAAGCAACCGCACTCCCATATCATTGGTCAAAATAGGCTACAGACTCTTGGGGCACCTACCAGGTCTCCCCTGGGGCCAACCTCAGTTTCAAGCCCCTCCTGACCTTCCACTAGGTAACCGTCCCACCGCAGAGCATGATGCGATGTCCACGTAAATACTGATTGGGCCACGCCCTCCAGGTACTACACCCCTCCTTAAGTGGAGCCACCCTCAGAGTCAAAACCCCATCCACGTCATCGGAAGAGGCCCTAGTACGGGGGACTAGCCACGTACAGTGCAATCCGCTAACGCTTCCGTTTACATGATTTTAACCAAACTTTAACCCTAGTCGGAATGAGAATTTCATATGTATTTATAAATCGAAAGGCCAATTGCCCAGCCACCATAACAAATTCAAGTCATAAACATTTCAGAGCACCAAAAATCCTCATTTGCCAGTCATCACATGCTTATGCAAATTTTACAATTATGCCAATGTCAGGCCTATATTCATGCATATCGAAACATGTAACTTTTCAGAGCCAAAGTATTCTCCAGCTTATGCAGATTTTATAAACATGCAATGTTTACATTCATGCATGCCAAATCATATCACTTTTCAAAAACAAAGTATTTTCCAACTTATAAATATTTTCAGAAAACCCGTGTACAGACTAGTTCTTTTTCACAACAATAATAATTTGTTTTAAAAAGACAATATCTATATGGAGCACCACTCCTATGCGTTTATAATAACATGTAACACATCGTGGAGAACATCTCCAACTAAGAAAAATATGTCACATTATACCGTTTCAAAAATAGTAGATATTTTATGATAAGTTTAGAAACCATATTTATATAGCCCGTAACTTTTGAAATAACATAATAAAACAGAGTTTGTGGACTCACCTTGATGCAGATCTAGTGCTAAGATCCTACAAAATAATAATACAAAAATGCTTAATACCTCGGTACCGATCAAATAGCTCTATTCCCTAAATAATACTGATATCCTACGAAATGAGCTTAGAAGATATATATACTTATATATATACTCATAATAATTTTTTAAAAAGATCGAAAATCCTATACTCTTAAAAATATACTCTCCTAAGGAACCATAATTAACTATATACTAAAATCTATTTAAAATATTTAAATCCTAAAAATAAAATCATAAACTTACACTATATAAATAATCTAACTATCAAAAAAAACAAAAAACAAAACTATGAAAGAAAAACATGTGAACGCTAACCTTAATGTTTTGAAATCTACCAACCTTGATGTTTTGTATATATATATATATATATACATACTATGGCTGCCCAAACTAAGCAACACTAAGAAAAAAAAAAGGTTTATGGTACATATATATATATATATATTTACATGGTGTTAGGCGGTTGGGTGACGGAAAAGAAAAGAAAGAAACTTATGGTGATGACAGGTGGTGGCCTAAGGTGGTGCCAAACTTAATTAGCAAGTTTTCTTTTTTTTGTTTTTTTTTTTTTTTTACTTTAAAACCTTATATAAGAATGTCAAGCACTTAAATTTCAAAAATACACATGCTAGGTATTCTAAAAACATTCCCACTTAAAGGCACTTATAAACCCCACTAATAAAAGCTCGACATAATAAAATTTTACTCTCATTCTTAAGTATCTCCGAAATATCATTAAGTGTCGAAAATACTATACTCCACTAGGTCAGGTCTCAAACCTACTTTAATAACACCTGCAATTTTTAGAGTCATGCTAGGTGCTTACTAGGTGGGGCGTTACACAAAGGATATGGAAAAAACGTCTTTCATTACAAAGGATGGCATGTTCTCCTATACAAGAATGCCCTTTGGACTTAAAAATGTGCAAGCAAAGTTCCAAGATGTGGCCATCAAAATTTTCGAAGGCTAGATTGCACGAAACATGGAGGTGTATGAGGATGACATCATTCTTAAATCTAAGAGAATGGAAATGTTACTGATAGAAATACAGGAGACTTTTGAGGAGATAAGAAAGATCAGGATGCATCTGAACCCCAAGAAAAGCACATGCATGGTGCCCTATGGGATGTGTGTGGGATTTATCATCTCAGAGTGGGGCATAGAGGTGGACACTGAAAAAATAAAAGCCATCCAACAAATGCCACCACTAAAGAACATCAAAGACGTGCGAAGATTGTTAGGCTGCATGGCCTATTTGAGCAAGTTTCTTGCGAAAATGGGGGAAATAAGTTTACCTTTTTTTTATGTGAATGTAAATAGATTATTTATCAAAAAAGGTTTACAAATGCACACAACTACTCCCGCGATAGTCAAAGTGGAACAAAGTAAAGCATAAATATAATACTCACGGGCATACCCTTGGCAATCAAAGTAGAACAGAACACATCTCAAAATTAAGTCAAAATATGAGAATATGAGGCATAGATAATCTTGTACACTTGTATGAGTACAATCAGGACCATAAAGCTAAAAAAACAACTTTGTTCCTACATTCCCATAAGTAATACAAAGTGGCAACAAAACAGAGTTTCCTCCATTTGCATTTCTATGAAGACCCTCGACTTTCCTTTAATAGCCATTGAAGGCTCATCTAAATGGTAGACATGCTCCTCCTGAGTCCTGACATGTGTGAGTGTGTTTGCTTCCATCTAGTTACCCAGCTTGCAGGTTTTATCAACCTGCAAGAAAGAAAGTGTGTCCATCGCAGGTAATCGTCCCAAAACAGCCAGCAAAAGTATAAAGGAGAACTTTGCCAGATTGATAGAATTCCAAACAACTCTATACCAAATATTCCTCTATCCCACGTGCTTGAAGAAATCATAGGCAAGTAAAGTGTCAAAAGAGCCTCCAAGATGCCAAGAAGATAACCTGTCAGTGGCACTTGGAATAGAACCCTTGATTCAATGAGCTTATCCCGGAAAAAGAAGTTTACCCTTTTACCAACTTTCGAAGGGTACTATTGACTTCCAATGGACCCCTGAATGTCAGAAAGCTTTTGGCAAGCTGAAAGACTACCTAAGTAAGGCACCACTCCTAGTGAGCCTCGTAGAAGGAGACACCCTATTTATGTATCTTTCCCTATCTTTCCCTAGCTGGCTTCTGTATAGCTCTTTCTATGCAAATGTAGCAGCTCATTGTAAGGGGGGACTCCAAAGTTGTATTTGACCATGTCATGAGATCGTTTGAAGCAAAAAAGGAGACTGAAGAAATATTTGGCTCTGGCCAAAGGGTTAGCAGCATAATTTAGGATGATATATTTTGAAAAGATCGATAGAAGGCCAAATCAGCAAGCAGAAGATCTTTGAAAAGCAATAGCAGGAGAACGTATAAACAATGTCTGGTCAGAGCCTCTAGCACGAAAAGCATTAATAACGTTCATATGACTAGAATATGAAAAGATTTGGATGACCCCAGTAAAAGATTACATTCTGAACGGCTCTTTGCAGCGATATGTTGACTATTGAGGAAAATTCGGACAAAGGCTTCCTGGTACGTGATGAAGAATGGAGATTTGTATTGTATAATGGGGGACTGGCCGCTCCTTAAGTGTGTGCCCTAGGAAGAAGGGAATTACATTTGGAGCCAACGCACTACTGAGAAAGATCATGCGATACGGGTATTTTTTGTCCACCATCAGAGAAGATGTGATGTGTGGTTCTATTCCTAATAGAATTTTATTTTTAGGCAAGTGTACCTATCAGTGTAATAAGGTGAGGAAAGTTCTCAGATTGTTGAACTCTCGGGACGGCCAAGCACTAGCACTAATTAGGTCTCTACTGTTTAATTAAATAAAATGGTTGAAAAGGTTTTTTATAAAATAAAGAAATGATTAAAAGACAATTAACAACTAAAGAAAGCAATTAAAGGTTTTCAAAATGATTTGGAAAAGAGTGTTTAAATAGTAGAATCTCCCTAGAATAGTAAGTTAATTTTATTTAGAAAATTATTATAATTAATTATTGAAACCCATTGGTTGGATCTCACGCAAACATCGAATAGACCCTATTCCTAAGTGAAAACCCTCTTATTCAACGTAACTGTTTAGAGAATAATTCTTTCTAACCTTAACCCAATTATTATGAATGAAGCATAGATTATAGTGATTAAGTAATGATCTAAGAACCGTAATTAGTATTTTTACTAAATTACCAATTCATATTATTCAATTTATGACCTAGGTTAACCTACCTTTTTCCAATTATAATTAACCTTGCGAAATTTTCAATCTCCAAAAAATTCGTAAACAAATACAACAATTGAGTAAAAACCAAACAAGAATTAAATAATCAAAACATGAAATTCATATAAGACAATAACCAAGAATTTTAAGGTTCATCTCCATTCAAATCTCAAAAGAATTAGCCGCTAAAATTATTCTAAAATATAAACTCATAGACAAATTCTTAAAATAGAATAAGTTTAGGTAGCTTAGGAGAAGAATTTGAAGATCCACAGTCCCGGTGATCATCCAACTTCATCTTCTGAATCGCTTGAAGAAACTCCGAAAATTCACCCAAATTGGGTCTTCTAAACTTCTTTACAAGATATGAATAATTGAGTCTAAGACCAAAGCTAATTAAATTAATGTATCTAATGAGGTTTATATATGAGAAAAATCTCCAAATCCTGCTCTTAAACTACTCTAAACCCTTTGTAAAAAGGTTTAGAATCAAAATACGAAAGGGAAATAAAATCTAAGTACAAAATGAAAAGTTCTAAAAACTGCAAACCAATCCCTATCGCGACTTTTCGGATCAGGAAAGTCCAGTTTTCCAGATTCAGAAAGCTTCTAGATAAAATTTATTGAAATGGCTAAGCACTATCTAGAACCGGATAGTCACTATCCGGATCAGGATAGTGATTATATTCCAGCTTCTTTTGGTTTCGTCTATTCTTCTCCATTTTCTTTGTTTCTAGCTCCAAAGTCCTTTGTTTTTTATTGTTTTTAACATATCTTTTTCATTCTGAATGAACTTATAATCAATAAGAGAAGAAACAGGATCAAATAAATCTATTTTATAAACAGTTAAATACAAAACCGATAAAAACAATAATGCTTAAGAGGATAAAAATAGACAAATCAAACTCCACAATACTTAAGCTTTGATGTTCTCGAGGAAAGGGCTAAAAGCAAACAAGAACAGAAAACAAAAACTAACAAGCCACTTTCGTAAGACTCACAATTGTACTTAACAAGTGCAACAAGCCCTTTAAACTCTTAAGTTACCAAAAAGGAAGAGTAAGGTTTCGTGAGGGTTTACAGATGACATACCCATAAAGTCACAAAAAAGAAATAGTAAAACTTTATAAAACAAACAAATTGTACAACAACTAAAACCAGAACAAAGAAATGTCACTTTCAAAACATTACACATAGTTACAAGAACCGCTAAAACTTATCAAGACACAATTAATAAGCTAACTAACACATCCAACATTCCGTTTTAGCACATAGAAAATAATGTGTATGGATTACTCATGTTTAGTTTTAAAAATATGCAAAAAGAACTTCAAGAAATTAACTACATTACAAAAAAAAAAAAATGGCACAATTGCGGTGGTTTTTTTTATTTTGCGACAGTTTTGAATTCCACTAAATAGTTTTGCAGTTGTTTTGAAATCTGCCGCAGATCAAGGGACCGTTAAATGATTGTGGTGGTTTCCCAATAATCGCCGCCCACACCGCGTTAATGGTTGCAACGGTTCGCTTGGTGACGGTTTCAACCGTCGGAAAAGAAGATTTTGAATTTTGTGAAGAAAAAAATAGCACGGTTTGTAACCGCCGCAATCATTTATAAACTATTTAAAAATAAAAAATAGTTATATTTATAGCGATCTTAAACCACCGCAAATATTTATAATATTTTAGAAGAAATAAACATTATTTATTATTGATGCGATTTTAAACCTCCGCCAATAATTATAATTTTTTTAAAAAAATTATTATTAGCAAGTGTCTGAAACCTGCTAACCTTAACCTTTACACAATTATAAGCAAATCCAAATAATTTATATATTTAATACATTTATATTACTATGTATCATAATAGTCCAAAAATACTAAAGATTAAGAATTGATAGTAAAATTTAGTCTTTTACTATAAATGCCATTTTTTACTACTCCAATTACACAAATACGCCAAAACAGCATTCCCACATATAATCAGAACAACAGTAGCAAATAGGGCTGTAAACGGGTTCAGACCCCTCAGAGTACTCCTAAACCCAGATCCATACCCTTATAGTGAAACTTGACTCAAACCCAGACCCACACCCTCCAAGTATAAAATTTCTAGAGCCAAACCCGACCCTCCAGGATCCAGGGTAGGGTATGCATATACCCGTACTCGTATGATATTTTTCTATTTTTTCCCTGTTAAACAAAAATATATAAAACATATAATTTTAAAATAAAAATTTTAACATGATTAACATAATCTCCTCAACAATTCTTTCAACAAATACAATCATTTAACATCTCTAATAATTAAAAATTCAAATACACACAAAATCTTCACACTAAATTAATCCAAAAAGAACAAAAGTTCTAATATATATATAAATATATAAATAACGCGAATTCGAGGGAAAAAATCAACCTTGCTGCTCTGTCACCGCCTTTCTGGCATGATCTGCAACAAAAATTATAAATTTTCTTCCTAGTATCCTAGTATGTGAGGTTAAATTTTCTTCCAAGTATGTGAGGTTAGACGGACAATAGTTTACTCTTACCTTCATCACTTCGTTTTCATTAATGGAAAAGTGTATGTGTTATTGCTTGGCCACTTAATAATCTTTTGCCAATACTTGCCTTTTTTAGTGGTTATTAATGGAGAAAACAATTGTCTCAAAATATTAATTTTCTACTATTGTGCCTCTGTAGGCTGCAGGATTGTTTTATATATATATATATATAATATAATATATATTATTATTCCATTAATATGGGTATACAGATTTAGACATCATCATATCCTGTTCAAATTTATATAACAGAATAAATACGGATACGGATCTGCGAATATAAAATTTAAACCTTACCTGCTAAAAACGGTATAGACCTACACAAGTACAGGTAAACGCCGCCCCGTTTACAGCCCTAGCAAACTATTAAACTCTCCACATAAAAACAACCTTATGTAGAGGTTTCAAGATGCACAACACCAATAACACTTTCTCCTCTATTAAAACACGTAGTAATCTAACTCTATTTCTATGTTCTTTTTTACAGTATGAAGCATGGATCAACTCAACAATAGGCTCCCGACATAATGGACACTTTCCTCCACTGCGAACCAAGTCAGTAGCACATCTTGAACAAGTGTGCACATGTGCCCACATATGCAGAACCAAAAACACCAATTGTCAGATAAAACATCAAAACCCCCCTTCCCCAGGGAAGGGTGGTAAAGGACTGATTCCATAAAAGTTATGCACATATTATTACATGTATATATCCAATAATTCATCAGAAATAAATTGCTTGCCTAAATGCTTTACAGAACATGTGAATTTCCCAAAATTAGCAGTTATACCTGTACAATAACATTTTAGCATCTCACCAAGCCTTTTAAATTCTTCCTCACAGCCTGCCTGAAACTGCTGAAATTCTTCTTTGGTCTCTCTAGAAAATGTTTTAAGCTCCTGAGGAAAGATAATAGCAAAAACTATGGTCAGGTTTCAGGTTTGAGATGGAAATAAATAATATCACCATATGGTGAAGAGCACCACGACGTGCACATAACATCTGCAATATAGATATGTACATGGAGCTCAAAGGATATACGGTGAAGAACACAACAATGTGCTTATACATATATCTTACTTGTCTTACTTGTAGTTCTCTATGTTGAAATTCGAGTACTTCCCCATCACCAACAAAAGAGCCTTTTCTCTGTAAATTGCCTTCACGTTTCCCACCACAGATGCAAAACTTGGAGAGATCATTAAGGGCCAAACTAGTCCTTTGACCAAGGTATTCTGATATTACTCTTAGTAGTTCAGATTTTGTTTGTGAGCTTCAGTCATTATTCAGAATTTTCTTCAGGAAACGTCCAAGCTGTAGTGCACAAAAACAGGTCTGATTAGTAGCTATCTTTAATACTGAAAATTTTGGCCTTATAACATCATGAGCATCTAAATGTAACAAGAATGTGATCAATATAATCATAGATATCAAATGCTATACCCTACACTACTTGACTACTTTGAGATGCTATCAATGACGAGAAATCCTTAACCCCCTTCCTCAGCATAATATCAATAACCTACAATATCAACAGTTGAAAAATAAGCAATCTAAAATCACTTACCAACGATATGATGTTAAGCTATTACGATGGGATACGTCCTAGCGAACAAACCAAATAAACATAATTTTTCCACTAATTAGCATGTAAAAATATGCACCAGCTGAAAGCCAGGTGTATCCAAATTGAATATGTTTTTAGATGAGATAAACAGGAGATGAGCTACCATTGAATTTAAAGGCAAGTCATCAACCGTATTAACTTCTGTAAGACAAGCCTGTAGCAGAGCTAGACCAAAACGATTAAAGAATAAAGCAAGTGCATTAGCTGCATTCGATTTCTCGAGTGACACCTCAGTAGAGAAATGAAGATAATCAAATAGTTGTCCATGTTGTGATGAATCAGAATCATCTAGTGAATCATTTGCACTTTCATTGCCAACTAAAGAGGATGGAGATCCCTTGGGAAATGACACAATTTTCACTGTTCCACCATATCTCCAGACTCCAATTCCACTATCTTGTTTCCATTCATAATGACCTTTTAAGCAGAGAATGCAATCTACCACTTTTGCTGATGAACCTCCTGCCAATTTACTCTTTTAAGATCAACATAATGAGGCTTTTAAAAACGCCAAACAAGACCAGAAATATCAAATTAAAAAAGGACAACATTTTTGCACAATGGGAACCCTAGAATTCATGAGCAATAGCTTTCTGAGAAGATAACCTTTTCAAGATCAGATGCTTCGAAAGTTAACAGCTTCATTTCCCCAACTGCCATCAAGAAATTTCTTGTGTTCTCATAATACTGAATAGCAGATTGAGCTACCCCTTCAGTGAACACTCGATTTTCAACTACCTATTCAATTGAAAACTCAAGAACTAAATTAAAATTCCAAGTTTTTCTTAAAAAAAAAAAAAATCAGATTGTGCTGAACAAAAAAAAATTAAATGAGAATAAAATGTACGTTGTGAACAGCACCAGGATTGACAAGGAAAACTAAATTATCTAACCACCTTTAAAATTGAATCCTTTATCAATAGTTAATTAAGCTATAAACCAACCTTATCCATATTGGGAAAAAGTTCTTGCAGTTTCTTCATTCTATCACTGATACGAGTTCATCTCATCTACAAACATTAATGATACCACCATTAGACAGAGTATTCAGTTTAATTACTATCAACTACAAAGAAATAGCTCTTCAATGAATGAGGGATTCACAACTGTGATAAATAATGGAAAACAAAAGATAAAGACTCGGCTATGCTTCAAGGATGTGTAGCACAGCCTCTCTTGGCACATATCTTACAAGGAACAACAGAATCTTGTTGAAACTGGAGATATTTTTCAACGGCAGCCATCCAGACAAGCAAAAACATCAAACATTTAAATAAAACTCCAGAAGTTTCACGATCGGCACAAAGAATGATTTATTTAATCATAATCTATATACATATATCATTAGAAAATCTCTACTCCAAGAAATCACATCATAATACGTATAAAAAAAACAAAATTACTCCAAAAATGAGATTGTGAACTGAACAAAGCAGATCTATTTTCATAATCTCTACAAACAAATGAACCAAATCAGAAATAAGGAAGGAATTTCACCAGTGTTTTGGCCCTGCAGGAGGAAGTACCCATTCCATATGTGCAACATCTTAAACAAAACGACTAACTTATGCATTCCATATTTACTAAATTTATACATTGCTCAGAATTTTCTCTGCTTGGAATCATTAATTAAAAGAGAATCCTAAATTCATGAAACTATGGAACTCTTGGTTCTTCATGCTTTAGCGCTACATTAATTGATAAACTGAAACAAAAGGTTTCTAAAGCTGAAAGTAAGACAAAATGTAGAAGAGCAATATGTGATACCATCTGATGCTAACTTATAACTCAACAAAGAAGTAGAAATCCTAAGGAATAAAGTGGAATTCTTGGAAAAAAAAAGTGACAAATGACAAATGCAGAATCCGATAAACATTTGGGGGTTTGATTTTGGAGCTAAAAGCAGCTCAAAAATCCCCCCTCTCAAGAAATAATTCATTTACCAAATTAATTTAAGTAAAGGAAGAATACAAAGTGCTCTTTATTTTATCTTACCTATTTCAATGCAGTAGTCACATCGAGAGGACCATGGAGCTATGAGCTTCTGATATTCACTCGAAGCGTCGGTGGGTTTAGGAAGGCGCCGCCGCTACACCGCTGTCCGAGGAGAGCTGGCCAGAGGAGACGGAGAGCCTGTAGTTGTAGAGACTGGAGAGGAGTGACCACTGTGGCCTGTCGGACTTGGGGCTGAGACTTGAGAGAGTTCCTCGATTGACAATCGGTTTCTGGGGCTTGAAGTAACGTCTATGGAGAAATTACAGGGGGCGGGAATGGCTGGGGAGAACGAGAAGAGGATGTGTTTCGGCTCTACTAAGTCGCAAACGAGAAGCTAGGGCAATCTGTCCCTCATAGAAAAATATTGAAAGAAATACCCACGAAATTAGTAGACCTTCACGGGGCCGCCGCCCACCGCAGGAGAGCTCACCGCGGCCGGAGGGAGGCGGAGCGCCGCAGTTGCAGTTGCCGCAATCAGAGTCGTCGCCGAACGAACAGAGCAGAGGAAGTCTTGGAGGGAGGGAGAGTGAACTCTGTCAAGTATTGTAAGCTTTGGCTTGGGGTTATTTGAAAAAAAATTTCTGGTTATCCTTGAATTCAAAATATACATAATTTTTAAATTTTTTCAAACAAATTTTAGGGTATTTTTTTTATTTAACCTCTTTTTTTTTTTAATATTTTCTTACCTTAATAAATATTTCTAAGATGATATTTTATAAAAGTATCAGTATACACCTATCTATTACTACTCATATTAATTGTTTTGTCCATATAGAAACATAGAAAATTATCTATAACTATTACAATGAAAAAATATTAACGAATATTAAAGGCTTAGAACATTTCTTTTTATAATTCAAATAAAAGTATAATGAGATTAATTAAAGAAACTATTTTTATTTTATATCTAATCTATTTAAGATTTATATAACTTATATTACTTTAAATCTCTATCCAACCATCAAATATAAAATACTATCACCTATAATTAAGTATGTCAAATTTTGTAAATAAATATTTGAATTTCATAGGTTACTAAGAGTTTAAATTATGTCAACTATTCATTTGTATAATAAAAGCCCTTGTAGAAAATTGTATAGATACATTTTCCCATCAAAAAGCAACTAGACATTGGCCTTTGTTGTTTAGACTCAAGTGCGACTCTATTTTGTCTCAATCTGAACTAAATATTAAAAGAAAAAATTTACCGTTAACGATTCATCTCTATTTCATCAATGCTCTTGTGTAAATTAGGGGGGAGTGTGAGAGACTTGTGTGAATGGGAAGAATCGATATATTTATATAAAATGAAAAGAAGAGAATGAAAACAAATAATTTTAATTTGAATATTGCTTATATATCTATTAAAATAAACAACATAAAAGAAATTATAAATAAATAAAAATTTTTTTCCTAAAACATAGCGGGGGTTTGAACCACCGCTAAAAGAAACTGCCACAAAAGTACATCATTTCGCGACAGTTCTGAAAACCGCAGCAAAGTGAAATATTTAATGACGGTTCAAAAATTGCCTAAATAAAAGCAATTAGCGGGAGTTTTGGAAACCGCTGCAATTATTGCTTTTTTTTTGTTAGTACTATATGATTCACTTTATTAAGCTATACTCTATATGCTTGACTTTTCCAACACCCTTCTACTCAAAGTTCTGGCTTAAGTCATCCTCGAATTAGGTAGGACTTTCAAACTTATAACATTAGGCTAGGGATATATGTGGTTATCAAACAAAGTTAAAAGGGAAACAATATGAATGAGAATTCGAGCTAAACAAAAAGGGGAATAAATTCGAAGTTTTCTATAGCATTTAAGCCGGTTTCACTCCAATCTCTCGAAACACTCTCTACCTTTCGTTCAACTCACTCACAACCCCATAGCTTTATAACTCACATAAATCATTCAAAACTCAAGGAAGTATATATATGAGAAGAATGGAATAAACGGTATCAAGATATAAAAGGCTACAAATAACTTCTTTTGAACTCATTCTCTTTTTCTCTCTTTTCTCTTCTTTCTTTCTTTCTTTTCATTCTTTTTTCACTATTTTTCATCTTCCTCATTTTTTCTCTTTTTTCAACATATGATTGATAGAATACAAGCTTTCTCACAAAGGGTTTCTCATATTTCTTTTCCATTAAAACATCTCATTCCCTTAATACTTTTTCTTCTCGTTTGATTTCTTTTTCACATAAATTTCCGAAAACACCCTTTCTCTCATAATTTTATTTTCTCACTTTTTCTCCCAAACTTATTTGTGAAGCTCACTCAAACCAACTCAAAGGTATAGAACTATTAGCTTATTGATAGGGTTTATATTTAAATATGAGTTTAAAGACAAAGAAAGAAGGGAGAAAACCCCTTGGCATGACACTTAAAAAAGGGTACTTAAGATTTTGTGTTAAACGGTTAGGCAAGAAATGCTCAAACAGACCAAAGAAGGCCTATGACCATCATCTCCGAAGTTAACAAAAGCCAGACTCTTCGTTTCAAGGTGTGGAAAAATAAGTTCTAGAATGATGCTTTGAAAAATAAATCATATAAGACAATTTCACAAGATTCTTAAAGCATATTTCTACTCCTAAAACAAAGCATAGTGCATCAAAACCATCAATTCACAAGGCATAAACAAAAGAGGGATGAGAAGTTAACTATGTATTATGCCTATTCAAAGTTCTAACAAGTTACTCGCACCTCTTTTCATGCTTTTCTAGTGACAAAAAAAACCAGGAAAATCTTTTTGGGTTTTTCCAAGAATGAAAAAGACGATTATATAAAAAACTAACTTTAGAACAAACCATTTTTTTTTTTTTTGAGATTTTCGAAAATTTTCAATTTTTGAGGTTTTTGGGATATTTCAATGTTTTTGGTACTTTTATAAAAAGAAAACATTTCAAACATAAGCAAAGTTAAATAAACTTAAAAACGACTAAGAACAACTAAAACTCCCCCCACACGTAGAACCCCATTGTCTTTAATGTGGGGTGAAATAAAACTAAAACACACAGATAAAAGAAAACTTAAAATAACAAATAGAGGAAAACACATAACACAAAATAAAATAAAAGTAAAGAAAATCAAGTGAGTAAGGAGAGAGAAACTCTCTAGAGGGTTGATCCGCCCTCTCCACCTCCATCTCTTCTCGTGCCTTCGCCCAAAAATAAGTGCCCATATATTTTGGACATCATGAGCTCTTAGCGTCGGAGTGTGTCTTGAGTATTCGCCAAGGCATCCGAGTGTTAGGTTTGCCTTATTTGCATTTGCTCAAGGATAGCTCGAATAGAGGAGTCGAACTTATCATACTCCTCATTACCGCCCTCGGCCTCTTCTCCTTCGGCCTCTTCCTCTTCCTCCTCTGCTATAGCTTTCCCGAGGTGTCGGGTGGGTTTTGTACACTGATGACCAAAGTCTTCCCGCCGACTAAGCCCCGATCGAACGATCCATCTCCTTTCCATTTCATTATATTCAAAATCGCTCCGAGAGATCGTGTCTCCATTTATGATATCGGGGGAGGTAGTAAGTTCTTGCTGGTCACCTGAAAAGTCAACCTCAAATTACCAGAATATATCCATGAACAGTAAGGGAAAGTTGAAGACACGGTGTTCCCTATTAGTACTAGCCGTGTCTCGCATGCAATGGATGATAATACATGGGAGATTGACCAAAGATGCGGAAAGAAGTTTGTCCATAAGGTATATATATATCGATGACCCTAAGTTCATTTAGACTTTTGCAAGATAAATCATTAGCATTCCAAATCGTCCTAGAGTCTCTATGATATGAATCTTGTTGTGCAAAGATCAAAATCCTTCAATTAAGCTTCCCAAGGACCTTTTGCCTTCAATAGGACTTGAATACTCTCCATCCTGCCCCTAGCCAATCTAAGGACCTCTTGAATCCATGTTAAATATACTTTCCTTCACAAGCCAATTCAACAATAGGATTATTTACCCATCACCTAATTAGTCTCTTGTGAAAAAGACCTTGCTCTAGGACATTTACAAGGATGTAATATCAAAGAGTAGGAATTAAGATCAAATTGAGAAAACTTGGATCTTCCTAATCCAATTGTTCAATAAAATCAATCTAAGGGATGATCAAACCCTAGATGAAGTTCAAGGAGAAAGCCTCAAAACTTAAGAACCCTAGAGATAAACTCATCAATTTCACAAAATCATCAATTAGTCTTACAATTAAGCTATAATAGGGTATTTATAAGAATTGGGCTAGACCCTAATCTAAACATGGACTTGGGTCAACCCAAGACCCATTAAGGACTTAATTAAAACCTGTAAAGTGAATTAAGATAGCAATTCCCGCCTAAAACATCGCATTACATAAATTTAGTACCCTACCGCATGCTAGTAGGTCTTCAATATGCCTAGTCCATTTTGGACAGAAACCTACCATGGATGGTAGGTACAGGGCCTACCACCTGCGGTAGGCTCTATTTTTTCCTCTCCTTGATTTGTTCATCTTCCAATTCGCTCCACTGGTTGCTCCAAGTTTAGGCACTGAATCATAAGCAAATTAGTAGAGTTTATATCATCTTCCAAGCCTCTATTCTTGAACTTTAGGCATTCTTTCATAGTTTCTTCAATTGCTATCATCAATCCATGAGCAACTTGATCATTATTCTCTTTGCTCTTGCTCTTATGATAGGTCCTCGAAGCTTTTCATCTTCTTGGCCATCTTTGTTCAAATCATTTACCCCTCATTTGAAAAGATTCGTCCTCGAATCTTGACTTACATTAAATGGAGATAAGTAAAAAACATTGAAAGTAGCACTAACATTATAATCACCTAGAAGATCAATCTTATAAGCATTATCAATAACGCATTCAAGAACTTGAAAGGGGCCATCGCCGTGGCTACCTAACTTTAATTTCCTTTGAGGAGGTGGACATTATTTTCAAAGGTGAACCCAACTTTGAAGTGAATAGTTTTTTACAAATTTCCCTTTTTTCTTTCCATCTAAGCTCAAAGCGTGATCTATAGGTAAAGGAATCAAATCAAAAGGATTTAGAGGATTAAACCCATAAACAACTTCAAAAGGAGAGTAAGAAGTAATAGAGTGTCGAGCTCTATTGTAAGCAAACTTAATATGAGGTAAACAAGTGTCCCATTGGCACAAATTCTTCTTAAGGATAGCCCTAATAAGTTTGCCAATAGTTCTATTCACCACCTCCGTTTGTCTATCGGTTTATGGATGGCAAACTATAGAATATAACAAGTTAGTTCCAAGTTTCTTCCACAAAACACGCCAAAAATGACTAAGAAACTTGGTGTCACGATCCAAAATAATAGTTCTGGGTATGCCATGGAATCGCACCACTCAAGTAAAAAAACATCTGCAACATGACTAGCATCATCAGTTTTCTTACAAGATATAAAATGAGCCATTTTAGAAAGCCGATCTACCACAACAAATATAGAATCCATGCCTTTAGGGGATCTAGGTAGTCCAAGAATAAAATCCACAGAGATGTCTACCCAAGGTTCTCTAGGCACATTCAATGGAGTATAAAGTCCATGTTGCAAGGATGTAGATTTAGCCCTTTCACAACTAAACAATTCTCAAGAAACCTCTCCACATCTCTTTTCATGTGAAGCCAAAAGAAATGCTCATGCAAAATGTCATAAGTTCTGGAAATACTAAAATGACCTATCAATCCACCACAATGAGCTTCTTTAACTAGCAAAAATCGAGAGGAACAAGAAGGAATTTGCAATTTACCTTCATGGTAAAGAAAACCATCATGCATAAGGTACTTTTCATTAGGCACAACCAAACAAGCTTCAAATATGGACTTGAAATCATTATCACTAGCATATAACTCTTTAAGCATTTCAAAACATAGAATTTGAGCTTGGAAAGTAGAGATTAGAGTATATCTTTTTGACAAAGCATCGGCTACAATATTTTCTTTACATTTCTTGTACCCAATGACATATGAAAATGTCTCTATGAATTCCATCCATCTTACATGCCTCTTGTTGAGCTTTCGTTGTCCTTTGAGAAACTTCAATGACTCATGGTCGGTATGGACTACAAACTCTTTAGGCCACAAATAATGTTGTCAATATTTCAGCATTCTTACCAATGCATAGAGCTCCTTGTCATAAGTAGCATAATTCTATGCCGCTCTGGTAAACTTCTCACTAAAATAAGCCAAAAGTCTCTTATCTTGCATCAATACTCCTCCAATGCTAATCCCCCAGGAGTCACACTCAATTTCAAAACATTTTCTCAAAGTTTGGTAGTGCTAATAGAGGAGCACTATTCAATCTTTCTTTCAACAATTTAAAAGCCTTTTCTTGTTTTTCCCCCCATTTGAATCCAATTATCTCCTTGATTACATCCGTCAAGGGACTAGTAAGGGTACTAAAGTTCTTGATGAATCTTAAATAAAAGTTGGTTGACCATGGAAGCTTCTAACTTCAGATGCACTTTTGGGAGTAGACCAATCTTGATTACTTTCACCTTGTCTTCATCCACTTGGAGACCTTGAAAACTCACCACATGACCTAGGAAGTAATCTTTTCCAAACAAAACTCATATTTTCCAAGGTTAGCATATAATTTCTCACTTCTCAAAACAAATAAAACTTATTTAAGATGATGTAAATAATCTTCATAATTTTGCTATAAATCAAGATGTCATCTAAGTAAACCGAAACAAATTTTCCAGAAATCCCTCAAAACATGATGCATGAGTCTCATGAATGTGCTAGATGCAGTAGTTAAACGAAAAGGCATGACCAACTGTTTATAAAGACCAAAATTAGTTTTGAAAGTCGTTTTCCATTCATCCCCTTCTTTCATGCGAATTTGATGGTAACCCAATGTTAAATCTATCTTTGAAAAGATTTGAGAACCATGTAACTCATCAGACAAGTCATCTAATCTAGTAATGGGATGCCTATGCTTGATGGTAATGTTATTAATGGCTCTATAATCTATACACATGCGCCATGTACCATCTTTCTTAGGAACTAACAAAATGGGAATGGCACAAGGGCTCAAGCTTTCTCCACTTGTCTTCTCAACTCTTTGGTCTCTTAAAGGAGGGCTCCTATAAGCCGGCCTATTTGGCAATACTGCACAGTGCAACAAATCAATTTGATGTTTAATGTCTCTCAAAGGAGAGAGTCCACTTGGCATCTCATCGGGAAAGACATCTTTGAATTCTTCAATCTCCTCCATAATAGCATTAGACAAAGAAGATAAATGATCATTAGTAGAAACAAATGCTTTCTTGCAATATAAGAGTAACACCAACTCTTCTTTTTCAATAGCTTCTATGATCTCACTCTCTTTGGCATAGAAACATCTCTTTTCTTTTGCAGCACTCTCTTTCCTTCCTCAATGATTTTTCTCTTTTGTTTATTCTCAATTCTTTCTTTTTCTCTCATTTTCTGTTGTTCTTCTCTAACTTGTTAAGGTGTAAGAGGATTCATGGTATAGGATTTCCATTTTTTACAAAAGAATAAGTGTTCTCTCTCCATAGTTAATGGCTTTTCTATCAAATTTCTAAGGACGACCAAACAATAAGTGGCGTGCTTGCATAGGCACAACATCACATATCACTTCATCGTTGTATGATCCCAAGGAAATAGGAACTTTCACTTGCTTCCATACATTAATTTCCCCACTATCATTCAACCAATGCAACTTGTGAGGATTTGGATGATTGAAGGTAAGCAAATTCAATTTCTCCACAAGATAGAGACTAGCTACATTGTTACAACTACCACTATCAATTATAAGGTTAACAAGTCTACCTTCCACCTTGCATTTAATATGAAAGATATTCTCCCTTTGAATGCTTGAATATTCATCAATGACTTGTGTAGTTCAAGCCCTTATAGTCACCAAACTCAAGGCATCTTCGTCGGCATCTAGAATGGTATCACTTATGACTCCATCATTTTGACTATGCTTTTCATCAACAACATCTTCAAGACTTTCCTCTTCATCCTTTTCAATCCAACTATTCAAGTCTTTACAAAAGATTAAAGTCCTCTTGGTCGGCAATTGATAGCTATATGTCACAAACCATTGCATTTGAAGCACCTAATTAGATTGGTAACAATCTATCTTTCTCTTCCATCTTAGGCTTAGAATTATCTTTGAAAGCTAGCTTAGGTATTTCCTTCTTCCTTGGCCAACCCTTGAAAGTGGATGCTTGAGGCTTAGATACAACATTCCTTGAAGAAGGAAGAGTAGTTTTAGAGAAACCACTTCTCTTCCTTTGAGTCTCAATCTTGGTTACTAAATGGCACATACTTCATAAGTGGTGTAAGGGTACAATTCTAATTGAATAGCAATGTTCCTATTGAGACCACTTAGAAATCTAGCAATAGAAGCATCGTTATCCTCCTCCAAGCTCAACCTCAAAGTGTATAACTCCATCTCTTGCCTATACTCCTCAATACTTTTGCTACCTTACCTAAGAGTTATCAATTTGTAGTGAAGCTCCCTATAATAATGCTCTAGTACAAATCTTTCTCTCATAGGAGTCTTCAATTCTGCCCAAGTTTTAACCGGTTGTCTTCCATTTCTAACCCTTTGAGTGACAATCATTTTCCACTAATGAAGTGCATAACCGAAAAATTCGGCAATGACTAACTTAGCCTTGACACTATCACTATGATCCCTCACCATGAAAAGGTTCTCCACTTGACGTTCCCAATCATGAAACATATTTCGATCACTTTCCCTCTTGAAGCTAGGCACTTTCCACTTGATCTTATCTAAGGCTCTATCCACTTGTTGTCCATCAGAGTAACCACTAAAGTATTCTTGGCCAACATTAGGATTCTCTACATAATCTTCAACCAAGTTATCTTCATGGCATGCTCATGTCCTGGAACCTCCTCTTATGGTCTATTGTATTCCCTTCCTCCTAGACCTCTTCTTCTTCCACCTCTAGAAGTGGTCTGTCTACCACCATCATAAAATTGATGAGTGCTTTGAATCAGTATTTCAAATGAACCATGATGATTGTATTTTCCATAACCCTTTAAGTATGGAAATTGACATGCCCTTCAATGTGACTTTGACCTCTTTTCTCTATAGAAAGATTAGTTATGTCCACTTCGCATATCTCCCATTTCTCTTCTCATAGATTGAAACCTTGCATGATAACCCTTATTGGATCCAAATTGGAATGAGGACTTTCACTAGTCCTTCATTTTGAGGAGTTGGTAGTTGAGCATCCATAGACATAACGAAAACTACAAATTAAACAAAAGAAACAAGAAATAGGACCTCACAATCACTCCCTACGTGTATGCTCTCTTGTAATGATTACTCAATTCTCTCATATTTGGCTCTCTTATGGCTTTCATAATAATAAGCTCACCCTCTTGCCTTTTTTCAAACTCTCACCTAACAAGAATTCTTTTAGTCTTCAAAATTCCTCCCCCGCAATCACCAAAGGCACTCTACCAAAGATAAATTCTAATTAAACACTTAGTTGAGGAGTTAAAGAAGTTCAAAGAGGAGTTTAATCAAACACTATAGTGCAAGAGTTCCAAAAACAATCCCATAGAAATTAGAGACAATCGAAATAAATTAGAATCCAAAAACAACTAAGGAAAACAAAACTAGGCTAAACAAAGAAGTAAGAATACTAACAAAAATTTCACAGGAAACAGGGGTCAATAACACTCTGTGACTAAAATCCTGATAACTCAAAAAAATACAGATCCAAGTCGACTTAAATTATATTATAAACAAGCACAGTTTGATGAGAATGAATTGAGCACAAATTTCAATTGAATTGGATGAGTATAACACAAGATATGATCATATTAATTCACACTTTTAAAATCGATCAATTTATGGATACTTTCAAACTTTTAGTCGAATTGATCTATCAAATCAAGTCCAAATTGAGTGAAACCAATTGCAATTGATCAATAACTCATAGACGTTTAAATCTATATCAAGTTTTCACAAAAAGACACAATACAACTTTGGGTCAAGCCAATCTTATGGCATCAAATTTTCTGTCCGAGATTTGAATGATCTTTCTTTTATTTTAGTTAGATCATCTTATACCTTTTTTATACGAATTTTTCAGAAAACAGCATGTAAATTGAGCTTACTTTGAAGGTGGCTCTGATACCAAATGATATGAATCTTGTTGTGCGAAGATCAAAATCCTTCAATTAAGTTTCCCAAGGAACTTTTGCTTCAATAGGACTTGAATTCTTTCCATCCTCAAACAACCCCTAGCCAATCTAAGGACTTCTTGAATCTATGTTGAAAATTATTTCCTTCACAATCCAATTCAACAATGAGATTGTTTACCCATCACCTAATTAGTCTCTTGTGAAGAAGACCTTGCTCTAAGATGATTACAATGATATAATATCAAAGAGTAGGAATTAAAATCAAATTGAAAACCCTTGGATCTTCCAATACAAATGTTCAATAGAATCAATCTAATGGATGATCAAACCCTAGAGATAAACTCATCAATTTCATAAAATCATCAATTAGTTTTACAATTAGGCTATAATAGGGTATTTATAGGAATTAGGCTAAACCCTAATCTAAACATGGTCTTAGGTCAACCCAAGACCATTAAGGACTTAATTAAAACCTGTAAAATGAATTAAAATAGTAATTTTAGCCTAAAACATCGCATTACATAAATTAAGCACCCTACTGCACGCGGTAGGTGTTCAGTATGCCAAGTCCATTTTGGAAAGAAACCTATCGTGGATGGCAGATACAGGGCCTACCGCCTGCGGTAGGCTCTTTTTTGCCTCTCCTTAAATTGTTCCTCTTCCAATTTGCTCCATTGGTTTCTCTAAGTTTAGGCATTAAATCATAAGCAACTTAGGAGGGTTTCCATCATCTTCCAAGCCTTCATTCTTGAACTTTACGCCTTCTTTCATAGTTTTTTCAATTGCTATCATCAATCCATGAGCAACTTGATCATCACTTTTTAATTCTCTTTGCCCTTGCTCATGTGATAGGTCCTTGAAGCTTTTCATCTCCTTGACCATCTTGGTTCATATCAGTCTGGTGTTTGGCCTAGATTGGATTCTGACTCTAAGGCTCTCCTCGCTATGTTTCCATACATCATCACCTAAAATAATGCTAGGGTTGGAGCTAAAGGTAATGCCGGACCCCCGTTAGGAGTATAAGCAATTTTGGAGAAGAGGGTCTGCTCAAGAGTTATGTTCACTACCTTTACAGTGGTTTTGATGTTTATGAGGTCTTTGTGGTTTTTTTGAGTAATATTTGTATAAAACTCTTTAACCAACAAAGGGTAGTAAACTCCACTCCTAGAAATCATCCTACCCACTCGAGACTTGTAAAAAAGTTGGAAATTTCTAATTGGTTGTCAAAGGTGGGTTCTAAGCTTTGCTCTGGTCAATTCTACATTTTCTTGTTTCAAACCATGCCTTATTCTAGCTATCAATTACTAGATTAGGAAAAGGAGGAATAGGGGGGAAATTTTCAGAGGAGCTCGGGTCAATTATCCGAGCTCGTTTTGAAGAGGCTGAGGTGCCGCTGGCACTCCTAGATTATGAGAATCCGGTAATGTTTTGGCCCTTCCTTTTCCCTTTCGCCTAATTGGCACCCATGTCATTAGACATTTCTTTTTTAGTTTAGAAGAAATATTCTTCTCCTTGCCTCTTGAGTTCTTATGGCTTTCGAATGTGGTAGACTTGTTTTCCTACAAAGTACGAGGCATATTATGATTAGTATGACCTATAAGAAACAATGTGCCATTATTAATAGAAGAAATGGTTGGAGTTATCAGGAATTTAAAGACTACTTCATCCTCTGTAATCCTCATGCTTAATTTCCCTTTGTCCATGTCAATTAAAGCTTTCGAAGTATATAAGAATGGTCGTCCTAATATTAGAGGAAAATCAACATCCCCTTCCATGTCGAGGATTACAAAGTGTACAGAAAAAACAAGGTTTTTAACTTTAATTAAAACGTCCTCGATAACCCCTCTAGGATATCTTGTACTTTTATCTGCTAAACTTATAGACATCCTAGTGAATGTAGGGTTTCCTAGACCTAGCTTTTTATACATATTATACAACATAACATTTATGCTAGCTCCTAGGTTGGCTAATGCTTTATCAATAGGAAAATTGCCTATCATGCAAGGGAAAGAAAAACTCCCTTCATCATTTAATTTTCGTGGCAACTTTCCTTGTCAATTAATATTGCCGAACATTCTTCACCCAAAGTGTATGTCGATGCTTGGTCTAATCTCTTTTTCCTTGAAAGTATCTCTTAAGATATTTTACATATTTGGGTACCTGTAGAAGTAAATCACAAAGAGGTAAGTTAATTTTCAATTGTTAAAAAATATCTACAAACTTCCTCATCTCATCTTTGCTTCTATCCCAATTAAGTGTCGTCGAATAAGGGATCTTGGGCTTGTACGATTTAATTTTCGAATGTTTGAATTTCAAGTGTCGTCACCTTTTCTTCCTTGAAGCTTGTTTCTTTAGTCACCACCATTGTCTCCTCTTTAGGAACTTCTTCATTATAGATTACCAATATAGCATTTATGTGTTGCTTGAAAGAGTTCCTTGAGGTCTTCAGGAGACTAGCTTAATGATTCGACCAATCTGGGTTTCCAAATTCTAAATGGAGGCATGATTTTGCATTCTTACCTCAGTTGCACTCATGAATTTGATGTGCATGTCTTCAAGATTTGACTTTGGTGGTTGATTCGAAGGAGGTGCATTATAGGGCAACGGTTGTACTGGTCCACGATTTCGAAATCCCGGAAGATTTTAAGGTCTTTGTTGCGCTTGATTGCCCTTCCACTAGAAATTTGGGTGGTTGCACCATATAGGGTTATAGGTATTGTAATAAGGATTATTCCTTTGCTTATTTTCTTGGGTATAATCAAATTGTGCCACACAAGAATCTATACTAGGGCAATAATGATATGGGTGGCCCCCATTACAAAAGTCGCAAAACATTGCTTGTTAGGGCCCATATTTAATCTTCTGAACTTTTTATCTATCATGACAACAACCTTGATCCAAATATGTTATCGCATCTACGTTATGTACTCCCAACGTTTTTGCCTTTGGTCTTGGGCCCCCCCAAGTATAACTATTTAAAGTGTTTTGTTCAATTATGTCATACTTGTTGGGGCATTTTGCTATCGGTAGAGCCGCCGGCAGAAGCGTCTATAAGTTATCTAACTCCAAAGCTAACACAATTGATAAAGAATTGGATTTGAATTCCCAAATCAAAACTATGATGTGGGCACTTCCTAATCAATTCCTTCCATATTTCCCAAGCTTCGTAGAGATTTTCCTCATCGGCTTGTTGGAATGCAAAGATTTTATTCCTCAATTTTGCAATTTGACTCGGGGAAAAGAACCTTCCGAGAAGCTTCTTCGTTAAAGATTCCCAAGTGGTAATGGAACTTGGAGTAACGATTTTAGACATGACTTCACCTTATCCCTTAAGGAGAATGGGAATAGGCGAAGTTTGATTGCATCCTCCGATGCTCTGTTGATCTTGAAAGTATCATATACCTCCAAGAAATTGGTGATATGTGTCGTCTTGTAGCCCATCGAATTGAACATTTTTTTATACCATGTGTATGATATTGGGCTTAATTTCAAAATTATTGGCGTCCACCACCGATCTTGTTACGCTCGGCCTTGTTCCAGTGATAGACGACCTAGCATAGTCTGCCATAGTACGTTCTGCCATTGGTAGTGGCAGTGGTGGATCTCTTGAGTCCTCCTCTTCTTTCGCCTTGTCTACAATAACCAATGTCGTTTTTTCCATCGTATTGAAATTGATAGCGCAGCGAGCTTTCCGCAATGTTTTCTCGATTTTTGGATAGTATTCAACCTATTCATCTCATTGGCAACAAGGCATAAGCTAGTCGAAAAAAAACCAACAACGGAGGAATTATGAAAGTGGTGAATTTAAGAGAATAGAAAGAGAAGAGCAAAGAATCCAAACAAAAGCCATAATCTAATAGAGGAATAAAAACAAACGAAAACATAAACAATTAAATCAGCTAATAAATAGTGCCCCTAATGTTACCATCCTCGACAACGGCGCAAAAAACTTTATGTGCGGTTTATACGCCTAACAAAATTCTACTTTTAGGCAAGTGTACCTATTGGTGTATAAGGTGATTAAAGTCCACAGATTATCAAACTCTCGGGACGACTAAGCACTAGTACTAACTACGTCTCTACTATTTAATTAAATAAAACTGTTGAAAAGATTTTTAATAAAATAACGAAACAATTAAAAGACCATTAACAACTAAAGAAAGCAATTAAAGGTTTTAAAATGAATTCAGAAAAGAGTGTTTAAATGGTAGAATCCCCCAAGAACCACAAGTTAATTTTATTTAGAAAATTGTTGTATTTAATTATTAAAACTCGTTGGTTATATCTCACTCAAACATCAAATATACCCTATTCCTAGGTGAAACTCCTTCATTAACTTAACCATTTAGAGAAGAATTCATTCTAACCCTTACACTATTATGAACGAATTATAGATTATAGTGATTAATTATTGATCTATGAACTATAATTAGTATTCGTACTCAATTACCAATTCCTATTATTCAATTTATGCCCTAGGTTAACCTTCATTTTTTCAATTCCAATTAACCATGCGAAATTACCAACCTCCGGAAAATTGGTAAACAAACACAAACAATTGAATAACAACCAAACAAGAATTAAATAATCAAAATATGAAATTCATATAAAACATTAACTCAGAATTCTAGGGTCCATCCCCATTCAAACACAAAAAGAATTTAGACGCTAAATATTATTCTAAAATATAAACTCATAGACAAATTCATAAAATGGAATAAGTTTAGGTAGCATAGGAGAAGAATTTGAAGATCCATGGTCACGACGGTTATCCAAGTTCATTTTCCGAATCGCTTGAAAAGACTCTGAAAATTCTCCCAAATTGGGTCTTCTAAACTTCTTTACAAAATATGAATAATTGAGTCTAAACCTAAGCTAATTAAATTAATGTATCTAATGGGGTTTATATATAAGAAAAATCTACAAATCCTACTCTAAAATTACTTTAAACCCTTTCTAAAAATGTTTAGAATCAAAATACAAATTGGAAACAAAATCTAAGTACAAAAGGGAAAGTTCTAAAAATACAAAACAACCTTTGCCGCATCTTTTCGGATCAGGAAAGTCCAGCTTTCCTAATCTAGAAAGCTTCTGGATGCAATTTCTTGAAATGGCTGAGCACTATCCAGAACCAGATATTCACTATCCAGATCCGGATAGTGATTGTATTCCAGCTTCTTTCAGTTTCGTCCATTCTTCTCCATTTCTTTGTTTTTAGCTCCAAAGCTCTTCTTTTTTTATTGTTTTCAACATATCTTCATTCCAAAGGCACCTATAATTAATAAGAGAAGAAATAGGATCAAATAAATCTATATTATAAACATTTAAACACAAAAACTGATAAAAAAGATAGTGCTTAAGAGAGTAAAAATAGACAAATCAAGATGCAAAGGAAATCGTTAAGACTTGCACCAAAGGCCAGATATACTCAAATGGTCATCACGTCCCACAAAATGAGTATCATTGGTTAAGCCTCTCGGTGCCATTTTCTCATTGGGGTATAGATTTGTTGGGACTGTCCTGAGAGCATGAGATGGGAAAGAATACCTGGTGGTAGCAATATACTATTTCAACTGATTGGATCGAAGTTAAGGCCCTCAGCAGCATAACCTCCAAGCAAGTCCAAGATTTTTTTCTCGAAGGTCATCATCTGTTGGTATGGGATCTCGGAAGTGATGATCATAGACAGCGAGAAACAATTTGATTAAAAAAACTTCTAGGAGTTTTGTGAAGGCTTAGGGATAGACCAGCGATTCGCCTCAGTAGCTCACCCGGAGAAAATTGGGTTAGCCGAAGTAACCAATAGAACAATAATATAAGGGATTAAGAAGAGGCTTAATGATTCAAAAGCCATTTGGGTGGAAGAATTGCTGAGTGTTTTGTGGTCTTATCGAACCACACCATGAAAAGCGACTGGGGAATCCTCTTTCAACTTATGTTTTTAGGGTAAAGGTACTGATACCCGTTGAACTGGCATCCCTAAGCATGAGAAGCACCATGTACAATCTCGTGGAGAATGATAGCCTCCTACATGAGAACTTGTTGTTGACTGATGATCTGCGAGCTATCGCAGCCCAAAAGGACGAGCACTTTAAGAGGGGAAAGGCCTAATACCATAATTCTCGTGTTAAAGTATCTTGGACACAAGCGGGGATTTAGTGTTGTAAAAAAATGAAATTAGCAGAAAAGAACTAGCGAGAAAGCTAGATACAGCCCAGGAAAGCCCTTATAAAGTAATTAGGGCACACAGGAATGGTTCTTATGTATTGGCTGACAGGGAGGGTAGGCTCTTAGCAGAAGGATAGAATGATACTAACTTCCGCAAATATTTCCCATAATGACTTAATAAAATAAAGCATCATCACAACCTTTCAGGTTGGCCTCTTATTTTCTCTTTGAAACAGATACTAAGAACCTTGTTATGAGATGCAAATTGATTTTGGAAAGAAAATCACGAAAGAAAAATGATGAACTTTGATAAATAGTAGTAACAGTACATCAAACAAGCTTTTAGGCCCAAAAATACAACAGAAAGGCAACAAGCCCATTAGTTGCATCACGGACAACAAGACATATAAAAAAAGCACCAAAACATAGACACTTAAAACTATAACATAGCAGTATTGTATTATGAGCACGTATTTCTTCCATGTGTCACTCTATCTTACTCATCCGAAGAAGAATCATCTAACGGTACGTAGTTCGCCACCACATTTGGAAGTACCACCTCTCCGTTAAATTCTATTGTTGCATAAATATAATTGAGATCTCTAAAACGACATCCCATCTCATAATCCAGAGCAATGATATGGCAGTCGATCTCAGTGGGGAAGCAGTATGCTTCCAAAAGTAGAAACAAAAAAAGGTGGGCATGGCTAGATGGTAAAATAGATAATACGTGATAGTATACACCTCCCACAAGAATCCTTGAGGGTATGAACCAAGAAGCGAGGGCAAAAATAGAGATTCTATGGCTCACCCAATAGGTTCAGATAAATTCTGAACAAGTAGATGAACCAGAAGAAGTTCTCCCCCTCTTGGTCACACAGTACAAACGCACGGCCGAGAAGCAGAGGTGATTAAGAAATGGGTTTTTACTTTTTTTTTTATTTTATTTGGAGGTTGTGTTCCCTCATATTTCCTATTTGTAACTAAAATGTATTATGCTTATGCTTGAATCTAGGCTCCTTCTTGTGCCATTAAAATTTTATATGGCCAAGAACAACCCAATCACTATGACGAGAGATGATTCCAAAGTGCCAAGAGAAATTGACAACCCAATCACTATGATGATTAAGAACGGGGCCACAGTTGGGAATTATGCCAAAAAAGACTTCTATTTAATGTAAAAATCTATACTTAATAATTAATATGAAATTATCTTTATGGTCATGTGTTTGTTTGGATGCATTTATTTATTATACACACATAAGGTCCATGTACTTTAAGTAGGTAATCCACGTGTTTGGATGTGCTTCATAGTAAGGTGAGGAATGTTGTCACTTAAAATACAAGTAATATTGTTCTTAGCCAATCAATGGAATTGAGCATGCCATTGAATTAAAGGTCAGTCTCTTTTATGGATGATCGTACCTTAGATTAATGAATGGTCTTCTCATGACTACTATACAAGTATGCTTGGGGCATATAGAACTGGACCCGTGTCGAGGTTTTCTAGAAAGTACTATAAAGGAAAAGAAATCTAATCTATCACAACTATAGCGTGGACGAGTACTCTATGGTTAGAGTACGAGTTAACAGTCTGGTGTAGCTAAACTCCTTCTGCTTAGAGGTGCTATAGGTGAGACTTCTAGCCATGAGGTCAATAATCCTTGTACGTTGGATAGTTGGAATTAGTTACAAGATGGACTCATATAATAACTCCTATAGGAATCACCCCTTGTGATTACATGGGATAATTGATAAGATCTAGGCTTGGAATAATGTTTTTGGATATTTGCTTAAGGGTCGCTTCCTGAAATAAGCAAGAAACATCTTGAGGAGTCATTGATTATCGGACTAGACATCTAAGAATGGGAGACGTCATTGAGGAAGGAGTTAGTTCACTCAACCTATACTCATTTATGTGTGTTACGTAGAGAGGTATACTCATCACTACACATGTAGGGAAAAGACTTGTTTTACACAGAATTGTTATAGGGGTCAATATCTCCGTATGGTTATAAACAGACATATTCAAAATGAGAAATAATGCTATTCTATATCAAGGTTATTTTGGTCATTTTATTAGCCCAAAATAATTTAGTCTTCGGTCCCTAGAATAACTCATAAAAATTGGGTGATTTAATTATCACAACGCAATAATAAAAGGACTAGAGAAGAAATAAGTTTATTTGATTAATAGGCCCTGGTATTTTTTTAGTAAATTGGATCAAGTTATTTAATTAAATAAAAAGCTCATAGGCATTGTTATCTATTGGATTGGTGGTTATTGGGTTTTTAATTAATTCTTTTAATTAAAAGAAGCTAATAAATAACTAGACCAAATGAAGAAGACCGAGCTAGTTTTGAGTTGGACCGAAAATTCAAGGCCCAGAATAAGCCCTTGGCTGAAACCCTAAGTTATTTTTAGCCTAGGGTGGTGATGTCTCTAAAATTAACCTAGCAAGTGCACTAGTTATTATAGTATAATCAAGGTTGATCCCACAAGGATTTGTATCCAAATACAATATATTACTATTTTACTTAATTCAAACCGAGCAAACTTCAGTGAAGGATTAATTAAAACTAATGAAAAACAATAAAGGAAATTAATGAGAAAAGACTTAACTAAGGCTAACGATCCAATTAGTGAATTATTAATGTAAATGTGTAGTCTTTCTTACTAAACCAAATTTTACCTTTATTGGTTAACAATGGAATTCCCCTAATTAGAACTAAGCCAAATCTCTAGGCACAAATAACCTATCTTTAATTAATAACCTATGTAGATTAGTTAACTAAAAACAACTTAAGATCTGTGGAATTCCGAATTTTCACAATTTTCCTAAATTGATTACTCACATGAATCGCACCTAGAAATTGCTACAATCTCTTGCCAATTTTACTAGATGTTCTTATTAATTAATTCCTACTCGATTTATCTTCGGTAGGTCTCAAAACCAAGTATTAGATCATGCAAGAGATTGCCAGTCAATTACAAGCATTAAGATCAAGTAATAAGGATTAATCATGAAGAATAAAGAGAATTAATCAACACACAAACATTAATAAAAACATGTAATCTTCACATAAGCCCTAGTGAAAGAACTATAACAAAAAAGATCCATGAAAAGAAAGAAAAACATATTCCTTAGAAATAAAAAAAGTTTACAAAGAAAAATCATAAATAAAGAAAAGAAGCCTTAAAGAGAGAACTTGAATCCGTTGCTTTGATCTCCTTCTTCTCCGTCTTAATCTCCAAGGAACTAAAGAAAATAAGAACTGAGATTTTAGCCATAATGGCTAAAACCCTAAACTAAAGGAAATAAAGGGCTACATAATTGGATAATGACTCTGCAAACTCTTAAAATTCAAAACTGATTCTAATGGCTAGAAAAGCATTATTTATAGAGTCTCTAACCCAAAGAGAGTCAGGAAATTACTAAAATATAAAAGTAGAAGTTTAATAGGACAAGAAATCATTTAGGAGGCATGAATCGGACAAAATCCAAAGAAAATAAGGAAAAAAAATCCTTGGAGAATCTCCTAGATTCGGCCCTTTAAAATGAAGTCCAATGCTGGTCTTTTGTAATTTCTAGTGCCAATCTATTTTTGTTTCACTTTTCTTCATTAAACGATCAAAGTCCGGTGCTGTTCTTCTGTATGTCCAGTGCCGATCTTCTACTTTTCAGTCTTGATGTATTGTTTTGCTCTTTTTGCCGAATAGAATGTCCATTATGCCCCTGATATCAGCATAACATTATAGTAATTCTTTTATATATGTTTATGCTCTAAAACATATATAAATCCATTTTCTTCACAAAGTCAAGTGTAAAAGTGTATAAAACATAGATAAATCCTCAATTTATCAACTACCCCTCCCTCCCCTCCCCCCCACTTAAACTTTGCAACGTATCTACCTTTAACCAATCTTAAAACCACAAAGAATCTTAACTAATTTCATATGTCTATCAAGAAAAGAAATCCAAACATATTCGAAGTCAATTCTCAAAATGCTCGTTTTTTAATCAAATTGATTTCGAAAAGCTATATCAAATGAATTTATTTCTTCACAAAGTAACTCAAAACACACTTAAAAGAGATTAAGTAAACTAAGAACCCTTCTTAAGAAATTAGCGCAAGAAAAATGCAACCATAAACTTGAAACCATGCATATCTCCACTAATAATGCTTAGCAAATCAACTTGGCCAAAAAGGACTTTATAAGCCTGTAATGTTAGGCTAAGGACATAACCACCAAACGAAGGGAAGGATTTAAGCAAATGTCAAGAGAGTAAGTAAAAGATGCATCACACTTTACTTCCTCATCCACCCTTGGATATAACTCCATCATTTTTAATTATTTAGCTCAAACATAAAACAACCTCCTACTCAATATATGGGGAAAAACTTCATGCAAAAACAACCATTCCACAACCTTTATTTCATGAGTTTTTTTGTTCATATTTTTTAACATTTTTTTCATTTTTTCAACTTGCTTTTCTTTTTCGGCACATCTTTGCTCTTTTTAAGCATTTTTTTCTAGTTTTTTTCAAAATTTCCAGTAAACATTACTCTTTTCACCCTCTTTGAAGACCCATCACCATAATTTTACCTCAAGACAAAACCTACCTCCAATAAAAGATGTGCATCGACTTCACTCTCTTGAAAGGGAAAGAATAGAAATTCTTTAAGTTAAAAGGTAGGTAATTGAGGCTTACAAGAAAGAAAATAATGAATGGTGGTTTCAACCATTCTTCTCAATAAGGCTCAAAATGGTAATTAGAGATATAATGTATAAAAGGATTAAGCTAGAAAGACTCAAACTATTCAAAGAAGGCCTAATCTCATTCTCAAGTTAGTCAACCAAGCTTTGAATTTCGCCTCAAGAATGCATAGAAACAAGTTCAAGAGTGTAGCTTACTAAAATTTTCAAAAAAGAGTCCAAAGTTCACAACATCAAAATCAAGTGTTACCTAAATTCCAAAACCAAGTTCAAAGTAAGAAAGATAAAAATATCTTGAATCCTTCAATCAAAAACCAGGAATTAAGAGAAATTTTCTTTAAAAATGTTCTTTTCTCGTTTCAAGATAGACTTACAAAATCAAAGTCTCAGTAATTTATGGCCTCAAAACATAGTCTTAGGAAGATAAAATGACATAAAACAAAACAAAGACTCAACAAAACACGACAAACAAAAACAAACTAAAATTTTGAAAAATAACAAGAAATTTTGAAAAATTAAAACAGAAAAAAAAAAAAACATAAATATCCTACTCCCCACTTTAAAATTCATCTTTGTCCTCAATAATGCACAAGAACAAAAGAAAGGGAGAAAGGTAGGCTATACTCCCTCATTCATTATGCCCATTTATGCATCGGGAAAGTAGGTAGGTATGCTCTTAATGAACATCATCGTGGTGCTGTAATCACTTCATGTATGTGTCATGACCATCGCCCTTCTTGTTAGCTGTTATATCCTTCATCAAGTTCAAGTACTTGGGCAATTGAGCACTTAATTCTGCAAAAGCGAGGTTAATGTCGAGTTTCTTGAAAATTTCAAGAAATATTTTAAATTGAAAATGATTATTATCTGCAGAATTAACAGCTTGCGCATAAGGTAAAGAAGATAGGTCAATATGAGAGTTGTCACAATTATACTTATCTTTCTCTTTATCTTTTTCCAATGCGGCGCTTGTCTCGTTTGTACCTTGAGTGTTTGTATCCACCATTTTTCTTTTTGAGTTCGGTCCTTGATCATTCTTTATTGTTGGATACTCTCCTTCTTCTTCTCGTCCCTCCATAATTTCCTTACATTCTCTTGGATTTCTCGGTAGGTCACTTGGCAAAGTTTCATTAGATCGAGTAGATACCAAATTAGCAAGATGACCTACCTGGATTTCCGAATTCTTTATGGTAGCCTCAACACTTTGGAATTTACTTTCATTGCTTTGAAATCCTTTATCAAAGCTTTCAATAAATCTCTCCATAAGTTCCTCCAAATTTGATTTCTTCTCTTGAGCATTCGTGTCTTTCAATAAACCTCTCTACAAGTTTCTCCAAATTGATTTCTTCTTTTGAGTACACTTGTCTTGTGCTCTTTGCTCTTCATATTGATCCCAACCGAAGTTTGGTGGATTTCTCCAAATTATTGTAGATAGGTGAATAGAAATTATTTCCCCATGAAGTTTGACCTACATAATTATAAGGATTGTTAGCACAAAACTCCAATGAAGGGTAAGAGACATTACCGCCATTGAAAGATAAGGATCATCGACTTTGAGCCACCCAAAGGACAAAACTACTCAATTTCTCATTCAAGGTTGCAAGCGATGACAAATGATTCTTCAAAATCGCATCCATTAAGAATTCTTGCTCAAAAAAACCAAATGGTTAACAAACAAGAGAAATAAAATACTAAAAAGAATAAAATACATAAATTTGAAAATTTTTATGGTTTTTTTAAAAAAATAATAATAAATAAATAAACAACGAAGAAAAAAACTGAAATAATAAAAAACAATTTATAAAAAATAGCTTGATCTCAAATCAAATAGAAATTATATCATATTGAATAAACCAAATCCCCGGCATCGGCACAAAAAAGCTTGATGTCACAAAAACTAACCTAGCAAGTGCAGTAGTTCAATTATAGTACAATCAAGGTCGATCCCACAAGGATTTGTATCAAAATACCAATTATTACTATTTAACTTAATTCAAACCGACCAAACTTTAGTAAAAAATTAATTAAAACTAACAATAAACGACGAAGGAAATTAAGGATAAACTACTTAACTAAGGTTAACAATCCAATTAATGAATTATTAATGTAAAGGTGTAGTCTTTCTTACTAACCAAATTTTACCTTTGTTGATTAACGACAGAATTCCCTTAATTAGAACTAAGTCCAATCTCTTGGCACAAAGACCCTATCTTTAATTAATAACCTGTTATATCTCTATGTAGATTAATTACTAAACATGCATTAAGATTTTGGAATTTTGAGTTTTCACAATTTTCCTGAATTGATTATGCACATGAACCGCACCTAGAAATTGCTACATTCTCTTGCCAATTTTACTAGATGTTCTTATTACTTAGTTCCTCAATTTATCTCCAGTAGGTCTCAAAACCAACTATTAGATCATGCAAGAGATGACCAGTCAATCACAAGCATTAAGATCAAGTAATAAGGATTAATCATGAAGAATATGGTAAAGAGAATTAATCAACACACAAACATTAATAAAAACACATAATATTCACATAACCCCTAGTTAAAGAAATTTAACCAAAAAGATCCATGAAAGAAATAAAAACATATTCTTTAGAAATAAAAACAACTTACAAACAAAAATCGTAAATAAAGAAAACAAGCCTTAAAGAGAGAACTTGAATTCGTTGTTTTCGATCTCCTTCTTCCCTATCTTGCTCTCCAAGGAATTAAAGAAAACAAGAAATGAGATTTGAGCCCTAATGCCTAAAACCCTAAACTAAAGAAAATAAAGAACTACATAATTGAATAATGATTCTAAAAACTCTCAAAACTCAAAATTGATTCTAATGGTTATAAAAGTATTATTATAGTCTCTAACCCTATGAGAGTTAGGAAATTACTAAAATATGAAAGTAGAAGTTTAATAAGATTAAGAAATCAATTTAAGTCATGAAATATGACAAAATCCCAGAAAATAAGGAAAAAATCCTTGGAGAATCTCCTAGATTTGGCTCTTTAAAACAAAGTCTGGCGCCGGTCTTTCATAATATCCAACGGTGATCTTTCTTTGTTTCACTTTTCTTGATTAAACACTCAAAGTCCAGCACTGGTTTTCTACATGTCAGAGCTGATCTTCTTCTTTCCAGTCTTAATGCGTTGTTTTGCTCTTTTTGCCGAATAAAATGTTTATTATGCCCCTGACATCAAAATAACATTATAGTGAGTTTTTTATATAGGTTTATGCCCCAAAACATATATATAAATCCATTTACTTCACAAAGTCAAGTGTAAAAATGTATAAATATAAATAAATCTATGATTGATTAGGTAACAGCCACCATGTGGGAAAAGGCTCCTTATAGTCTTAGTTGGTTAGATAGATTTAGAGAGTTAGTTATGGTCTCTAGAGAGTTTGTTCTTATAAGAATCTCTCTCTAGTTGGTCCCCTAACACCAAGACTCTCCAATTCAGCCATTTTTTCAGAATCTGGATGAAATTTTGAAGCCTCTTCTCTTCCCCTTCTAACTAAAATATTGGAGAAAAGAAGAACACAAAAAGTTCTTCAAGTTTTCTTTAAAAAAAATTCCCTTTTTCTTCTCTTCTCTTGGTTTCTCTTTCATCGGAGAATCTTGTGTGCTTCGGAGTATTCCAGAAGATCTTAGAAGCATGTGATATTAAGAGGAAGGAGTAGAAGACTTGATGGACAACCACCATCCATGAGCCCAAAAAAGTTGTGTAGCCGATTTCTGGAGAACAAATGTTTAAAAGCACACTCCAAAGGTATAAAGTTCCTTACTTTGACCTTTTTTTTTTGTCTTCTACTGCTCCTCTGTAACCTTCAGCCACCTGCTTTGCCAAGTCCTGAATTGCCTCGCACTGAACCATTTGTGTTTAGCTTGAAGCAAGATTGAGGAGGGTGTGCTAGAAGATCACATGAAGTGATTGTGGAGAATGACTAAGAGTGGTTTTTCAGATGGCTTCAAATTCCGTTGCCACCGTGTCAATATGATTCCAAGCAGATGCACTCTGCAAGTTAGGTTGGAAAATATGCTAGTATGGGATTGCCATATATACCAATACCCATAGGCAAAAAGCGTTCCCTAGTTGAGACCCAAGTGCGAGGCTATGCTTATATTTTTGCAACCTTTCTCAAGACAATTTCAAAGGTCAAGGGAAGTCCACTTGTAGTTGGTTCCACTATGGAAATTTTGACTTTTGGTGGCACTTAGATTGTGGCATTTATTATATATGCCACTAAATAGTGGAATTTATATCAAAATGCTATTTTTTGTGGCATTTAATAGTATATGCCACAACACTTGTGGCATATTTTACAACTGCCACATAAAGTGCCATAAAATTATGGCACAAGGAAATAATGCCAAAAAAGTGCCACAAAAATATGGCACAAATATAAAACATCACCAAAATGTGATACAAACTCGAATTGCCACAAGTAATGTCACTTAAATATGGCACAAGTTCAAATGCCACAAATAATGCCACTAAAATATGGCACAAGTCCAAATACCACTAATAATGCCAACAAAATGTATGAAACATACACAGTATGTGTGTATGCAATGATAAGATGTGTAACTAAATTTTATATATAAAAGTTACTCCCTCAGTCCCACAAAGATGATCCTATTTCAATTTTTACAAAGATTATGAAAGTTAGTTAGATTAGTAAATATTCTTTTGATTTCTCTTTTATACCCTTCCTATATATTAAATATATTTGACTTTTTATCTTGAAACTTGTATAGTTATTAAAATGATATGCGTTTTACTAAAATTTCTTTGGAAGTGGAGATTTTTATTAATTAGAATGTAGAATAATGAGGGGTACACAAGGGAATTAACATGTTAACTAACTTATATAAATGTAAATAGGACCATAATTTAGGATGAAAGAAAAATGAAACTTGGACCATCTTTGTGGGACAGAGGGAGTACGATTCAATATTATGTACTCTGTAAGTTTGTGTTACAAATTTATTCATATAAAAAAATATAGAAAAACTTAAAGTATTACCTTATTAAATACTATTTAAGAAAATATTGAACATTACCTAATAAAGAAATTTACTAAGGTTCATACGTTATAATCTTTTAGATAAAAAAGAGGAAAACACCTGTAATGTTATTTTTCATATTTGCGCGTCTACATTTTGTGTGACAACTTATAATATTTTTAATTACTTGATCTCTCTCAAAATCGTAAAATATTTTTAGATAACGTTTTTAATGGTAGTGTTGTGAAAAATACTTTCAACATTTAGGAGGTCTATAAAATCATTATATAATTGAAATAAGAGAAGAAAAATGTTAATTTATAAATTATCATATAGATAGAATAACTTGAACCTAAAAGTTGCATATGCTTATTGAAAATCTTTGTAATATAAGAAAATAAGTATTCATTCAAAAAATTATTTTTATTATTTAGTAAAAGCAACTTATTTAAATAAATACGCTAATAATCAAACTTATAATTCAATTTTAGCTTATTGATATACAATACAAATAAAATTTGTTAATAACTTATCATGAAAATGCATGTAGTCCATTGGCTAAAACACTTATTGCAATATAAGAGGTCATATGTTCACTTCCAATTTAATGCACTTAATAAATTAGATCTAATATGTGGCTACGTGTTGTCATTGTGTATTAAGTTTTTGTGGTTTGTGGCATTAAATAAGTGCTGCTAATATATTTGTGGCACTTATAAACTGCCATAAAAAATGACACCATTTTCGGTGGCACTTTCATGAAGTGCCACAAAAGAGATTTTGTGGCATTTAAGTGATTTTTGGTGGCACTTATTGTGCGCCATCAAAGCCCAATTTGCTAGTGTTCTAACCGTCTCAAGCATAAGGGCAAGTTCAAATAACATGTCCAGTGGTCTCTAGTTCCAACTTGCATGCTTCGCATAAATAAAAATGCACCACTTTCTGTGTCTTGAATAAGTATGTAGTGGTAATCCCATGGTGTTTACATGACTAGACAAAGGATCTTACTCTTTAGATGCTGAGCTTTGTCCAAATGCAATCCTAATTGCTAATGGGTCTTTCCTCAGTATCCTCTCAATTTTGGGGAATTTCTTGTGTTGTTTTGCTACTGGACTATCTGTTTGTTTTTCTTCCCCATAAGATATTGCCATGTTGTCCTGATGCCTCTAATAAAGGTACGGTGAGTAGGTTTTATTAGATGGAAATGAGAGAGTTGCAAGGAGAGTTGGTTGAAATTCTATAGCCCTCTAGTTCCAATATCCTTTAAGAGTCTCGATTCCTTGTGGGTTGAAGGGTTCCTTTTACGAGTTCATGGAGAGGTCCTAGCCTAACCAGTTCTCTAACCAAAATCAGATTGTGTGGCCATCCCTAAGAGTCCACAAAATACCCTTGTTGAAAAGATCCACTCCCCCAGAGATGGCCTTCTTAAAAATTGTTCCCTATCCACAAAAACTGATTGTTCCTCATCAACATATTTATTTCTGCAGGCTTGCATCCTCGGTTATTGGGGTTCATTCGTCACTTTCCAATTCAACTTGGCCAAACCGACATTGCTAAGTTTTTGCGCACCCCTAATGCCCAAGCACCCTTCCTGTTTTGGTCTAATAACATACTCCCACTTGACTAAATCTATTTTCTTATCCCCTCCCGAAGAAATCTTCTTTGCACTTGATCAATACGTCAGCAAACAGTTTTTAGCATTGTCGCGTATTGGGCATAGTAGTTTTAGGTAGGAGTAACAATATCGGAGATAATAGCTTTTATTTCGGCGAAGGATAAAATGTTGGCTTTTAAACCTCCCAATTTGGCTTGAATTTTCTCTTGTAAGAAATTGAAATCTTGAACTCTATAGCTTCCTTGTTTGACAGGAAATCCAAGATATTGTTGGTGTGGAACATTTGAAGAGTGCTTTGGATATGATAAACTTTATCTTAGTTCTAACCAAAGTTGTTGGTATGGGAGATTTGAAGAGTGCTTTGGATATGATCAACTTTATATTGGTTGATATTTTTGGAAGCTAGGATTTTGGATTTTGAAAAATTGATTGCTTGGCCCGATCTTGTGCAAAAATTAGAGATAATATCTCTCATTTGAGATGTTTTCTTATCCGCTTGTCCAAAAAACACCACCATCATGGACAAACATACTGTGTTACTACTGATAATTTTTTTCCAAGTTTAATTGGGTACCACTTTTCGCTTCAGACAGCATGTTTGATAGAGATGGAAAAATATTCGAGGTATATGAGAACTTCTTGTCTTATGCTTTGTTGTAGTTTAGTGTAAGGAGTGGGTTCACCATTAATGGAGATTTCCATAGAGCTAGTAGAGAAACAACTCATGATAAGCATGATAATAGGGGTTGGGAATTTTAAAACGTATAGTGTTTCTCTAACGAAAGTCTACTCCAACCTATCGTACGCTTTTTCCAAATCAATTTTAACTGCAATGGCCCCTCCTTTAGCCTGTGTGAGTTTAATAGAGTAAACGAATTCCTGGACTAAAAGGATATTGTTAACACACTTTCTACCAAGGATGAAGCCACCCTGAAAGGGTTATATGATCTGTTTCAAGAAAGGGTGAATATGGTTGACCAAGGCTTTTTACCTAACTTTGTATAACGTGTTGCACATGCTGATGGATCTGAAGTTCTAAACTCATTCTGGTGAGTTAAACTTGGGTATAAGATAGATTAAAGCTTTGTTGAGCTCTTCTGGAATGGAAAGTGAAGTGCAAATATCAGTTACAGAGCAGAATACGAAATCTTAATGTGGTTCCAATACTGTCGGAAGAAAATACGGTGTAGTCCGTCAGGCCCCGGGCTCTTATAAGCGCATGGTTCGCGAGGTCAAGATAGAGAGAATAAGAGTATGATTCGAACAGGTATGAGGAAGATGGAAAATAGTGGATTCCAAGTAAAGGTCTCTCTAGTCCATGTTACATAATGCACGGTCTAGGCATTCAATAATAAGAGAGCCATCCTCTCTTTTATTAGTCCAAGTAAAACAAGGTCCTTGGAAACCACGGGTAGCATATTGCAATCATCAATGCGCTTCCTAAAGGCAAAAGTGCGAGAAAATGAAGGGAGCAACCTCCAAATTTTTCGGAGGAACTTAGAAGGTCATTAAAGTCTCCCATTCTAAGCCATGACAAATAGGATTGATTGGCAAAGTCCCTCAAGTGGTTCCAAAAGCTATGCCTGACAAAAATTGTAGGGAAACATAAATAACACTAAATAACAAAGAGTGGGGTATTTATTAACTTAACATTTGCATGAATAATCTATCTACTAGTAACGATAAGTTCTACATTGACAAAAGTGTCATTCCACAACAACCAAATGCCTCCTTTAAAGCCTTCAGGATTGACACGTTCTATTCTTGAGAAAGGCAGTTTGCCGCAAATGTCATCAGCCTTAACACCTTCCTCCTTCGTTTCTAACATAACAAAAATTCTAGGATTGGGAACTTTGAGAAGATCATGAACGTGAGCGAAAAAATCTGGATGAGCAGCTCTACCAACATTCTACAAAAGTATCTTCATGTTGAAATTGATAGAGGAAATAGTTTCTTTACTGTCCTGTTGGGGCGGTGTACGCTGGGTATTCTTGGAGGATGTCCACTTATTGCTAGAGTAGGGGAGGAATGTGGTCTTGAAGTCCATTCTATCCCTTGTCTTCCTGCTGTTAATAAAGATGTTTAGGAGTTTCACCCATTGTTTTGCTACCACTGTGACCACCTGATTTTTTGTACTTAAGCAAATGAGTTCTAAACGGTATTATGATAGCCTTCTTAATTGTTGCGGGGTTTGGAAGTTCCATGATTGAGTCATCATCTGAGTCGATACATCTGAGCTTCCCTATAATTCTAGTTCCAAACCCATTCTTGTGTTTCTGGGATGTTGAATACGAAGAGAGAGAGAGAGAGAGAGAGAGAGAGAGAGAGAGAGAGAGAGAATAGAAGAGAGAGAAAGGAAAGGTCATGCTGTATTGTTGCTTTCTACCATTTCTCCGGCCAAAGGTCAAATCTTGGCCGGATTCTCCTTTTTTAATGCTTTGTGTTTGTTTCTACGCCCCTCTTTTTGTCCATAAATCACAATAAACTTCTCTTGCCGCGATTTTCTTCAAGATTCAAAATCTAAAGGATAGATCTACTTTCGATCTCTTCTGATCGGAGTTTTCTTGGCTCTTTCTTGGAGTTGTTTGTTTACTGAAACTTGATTTGTGCCCCTTCTCAAGTTTCTATTTCTTCCCGAGGTATTTTCCAAAAGAGTTGATTCGCCCGTGGTTTTTCAAGATGCTAATTTCTAAGGAGAATGAAGAATCTGAGTTTCTTGTGCCAATATAGTTCGAAGATTGCGAGGAAGACGTAACAAGGAAGATTATTGTGTAGTTGTTTATTTTACTATAGTATTAGTATTTTCTATCCACCTAAGGTTTGGATTTAGGTTTGTTACCTTGTGTAACTTTTTTTTATTTTCTTGTTTAGTAATTGTTGGGTTGTCCTAATCTCTCTACTTTTCTCCTTATTAGAGAACAAGTTTGAGGATTATTTTGATTGTAATGGCTTCGACAATTCATATCAATGGATAACTTATATATTCAGCAAAAAAAAAAAAAAAAATCCATGGTGAAGGATGCATTTTAGTTGGGTCCACACACTTATTATCCCCAAGGTTTAGTCTAGGTACTACTACTATTGCCAACGTGAATTTGTGACTGGAGTTCGTGGATTGAAGAGCATTTGGGTGCCCACCCATTCCATAGTGGAAGGTTGAGGTTGCAATGCATATTCTCAGTCATCAGTGCCTCTATGTTGGAGCTTTGGAGGCTTCACAGTGAGAGTGATTGGTTCGGTACCTCATGTTATTCCGAGAAAAGGTGTCATTGACTATTCTAAGTCTTTGGTTTCTTCTTGGAAGCATCATTCTTGTGACTAGTAGCTTAGTTGTTTTTGAGGAGGATGGTGTAGTGTTCTTTGGAGGAATATGATGTTTTGAAGGTGGTAAAGAACATATAATGAAAAAACTTAGGGGGGGGGGAAGGGGAGGGATGAATAAGGTTTTTGACTAATTTTCAAAAAATATTTTATGTAATTAAAAGATAACCTCCAATTTTATTTGAGAAGGAATATTAAAACACTTTTTAATAAAAATCCAAATCAAACAAAATCTTATAATTATGACAATTAAGTAAAAAGCATATAATAAAGATGCACAACAATTTATAGTGGTTCACTCTCTCAAAGAGCTACCTTGAGTCAACACCCAAGGACTTTCCAAATCCACTATAATCCAAGTCTACAACAATCACAAGTTTGAGGATCACCCACCAAGGGGTTTTTCAATACAAACCTTTGATATCAATAGAAAATGAGATGAATAAGGAACAATGTTACCAAGTGAGCTTGAGAAGGAAAGATACAACACATTGAATACTTCTACAAGCTCTTATTTTCTTCTTCTTTGATGAAGATCAACAATGAAGCTCAAGAAGATGTTTTTGTGAGATAACGGTATTTCAAGGAATGTACTTTAAAGTAAAGGTTCTAAAATGAACTCAATAAATATTTCTCCAACCAAAAACTTGCCTTTCAGCTGATCAATATTTCAATATATATAGGAAGGAAAAAAGTAACTGTTACTGTTTGTATAACAGTAATATTTTTCACAGTAAAAAAGGAAAATCGGACGACCGGTTTCTAAAAATGGACATCCGATTTTCTTGCCCTTTCCTGAAATAGGATACCTAGTTTTGAAACAGAAATATTCGGACGCATCCTACAAAAATCGGATGATCGATTTTTCTAAAACTAGAAAAATTGGACGACTTGTTTTAAAACAAGACGTCTGATTTTTCTTTTTCCTTAAGAAAAATCGGATGATAAGTTTTAAAATCGGATGACCGGTTTTTGAAAAAGATTTTACAGCCAATATTTTACAAGAAAAGAGCTTTCAGATGCAAGCGTTATCCGTAATGATCGGGCGTAAAGTGTGTTGATACTCTTTTAGAGATAAGAAAACTTTTCAAAGGCATCAAAAACTCTATCAAGAATACTTGGATTTCAAGAAAAGATTATAAAAATAAATTCATCTAAGGAGCTTCACACATGATCAAAAATCAAAGATGAGAGTTAGGGAGTTTTACAAAAAATACCTTAGCACATCCCTAACTAAGACACAAGTCTTCAAGGTCTTCATGGCTTGATCTTTTCTCTTTCATTTTGCCTTGATTACCAAGATCTTTTGCTTCTAAGAGTGTAGCCTTGAGACTTCAAATATATTTCTTTTGTTCTATTGAAACTAGGCTTAATATTTCATCATACAAACATATGCTAATCATAATCAAAATTATATGCAATAATGCCCTTATGGCTAACATATAACCTTCTTTGAATTTTCGTTATACTGGGTACGACCACTTTGGGTTCGAACCCCGATGTTCAGTGGTTTATGCAGAGTGGACTTTCTGAAATTGTGTAAAAACATTTTTAGGATCATCCCCTTGCTTATTCGATGTGATTATGGATTCTTTAAAATCGTACTTTTTGTCGAGGTAGATAATCATTAAATGTCTCCAGTGCCCCATCTACATTTTTGTTAGGTTTGTGTAAGGTTATAGTTCCACTATATGGACTAGTGGGTAAAGCTTTAAGCTTTAAGATATGCTTACCTGCTGGTTGTGGGGCTACTAGTTGGGCTAGGGGAGAGACTTGAGGGCAAGTTCTTTAACCAAGTCCATAGAGTGAAAGGACCCAGCTATATGGGTCTTGTCTTTTGCTCGAATGGGATTAGGCCGCCAGTAAAATCTTTTCCGATATGTGACAGTTCTCCAAAGTCCATAAGGTGTAGAATAGGTTTCTTGGATTGTCTTAGGTGGTAGAGATGGGTTAGAGGAGTTGGGCTGAAAAGAGTTTAGGGTACCAAAAGGAGTTGGTGCCTTTGCTTTCGAGCAAGATGGACAATCTATGTTATTGCCAATAACACCACATTCATAGTAGAAATTTAGTGCTTCGCATTGAATAACTTGGATACGTTTATGATCAATATGGGATTTAGGAGTAAAGGCTTGTTGATTTCAACTTATACACAAAAAATAGTAATCCAAGTAGCGCCAAAATCTTTTTTTTACTAAGTGGTTAAAATTATGTGGTGTGATGGTGACCCTCCCACTTAGGTATCTTCACGTGGCATGCAAAATGAGAGGTTTTAAGTTCGAATCACTTAAGGAGCGCTTAATGCCGCATACTAGCATCGTGCCTTTCAATCTATTTTGAATTAGTCCATGACTTTAAAATACTGAGGTTAAAAAAAAAAAAAACTAATTGGTTAAAATTTTATAAAAGATCTCCCACTATTGCGCCGTCTTTTGGCTAGTTGATAAATATATGGGTCCATTTAGATTAGAAATAAAAATGAAAAAAATGAAGATTTTGTACCGTAAGATGCATAAAAAGTAAGTTGTTTGGGAGATAAAAAATAGGGTTTAAAGTAAAAAAGTGTAAAAAAGTAAATGAATTTTAGAATTAAAATTTAATGCAAATAGACCTAAATAAATTCTAGCACTTTCTCCATTATTTTTTTAACTTTACCCAATCACGCCACGTCCCCTTAGAAACACCACCCCCCTCGCCCCCCCTCCCCCCCCTCCCCTCAATTCTCCACTAAAGCGAGCTGCCCCTTCTTCGGCCTGCTTGCAAACTCAACTGATGCGTGCTGCAGCAAAATTTCTTGCTCTGCGCGAGTAAAACTTCCCTTTCTGCTTATTCTTGGTGGAATTTTTCATTTTCTCCAGCTGGGTTCCTCGACATTGATGGGTGGAACGGCTGGGAGGCTGTTGTGGGTTGTGCTGTTGGTACTGGTATGCTGGAGCAGCAACAATGGCGGTGTAGTAGGAGAGGAGTACGTGAAGTACAAAGATCCGAAGCAATCATTGGGGGTCAGAGTTAAGGATCTTTTGAGTCGAATGACTTTGGAGGAGAAGATTGGTCAGATGGTTCAGATTGATAGAAGTGTTGCCACCTCAGAAGTTATGAAAGACTATTATATTGGTAATTTGTTGGTGATTCTATGCGTCTAGTTTTCTTGTGCGTTTGCATTTATGTTATTTGTGTATATGAATGAGTATTTCCTCGTTGAGAGACAAGGAAAATGTAGTCAATTCATTGTACTATAGAGTAGGATTTCCGAAGCAATGCAAGCGACGGAATATGACAGTGACAGATTGGTGGTTGCCATGTTTAGCTTTATTATACAAACTTGAATTGCAGTTGAAGTTTATCTATAATTGGTGGTTGCCACGTTCAATTTTAAGGAAGTTTTACTAATTATTCTTCATCTGTTGTGATAAATGGTTTTTTTTCCCCAATTTCCTTTGGATGATTGATACAAGACTATTACTTTAAATATGTACAACATTTTCACATCCCCATATTCTATTTTGATAGGATTTTCGCCACCATCAGATGGTATGTTGCAGCAGATGTAATTCTTACCTTGATGATTGAATAATGGAGAATTCTTATTGTTAATGTGTTACTAGGCAGAATTGTTGCTTACTAGAAATAATGGAATTTTCTTATAATGCATTGCCTTACACATGGCCATTTGGTGAATATTCTACTTTCTGCTTCCATAATATGAAGCACTGTAGATAGTTGAATTTATGAACCTTAAGATCAGAGTGGTCATTCAATTTGACTGACATTTTGTTCTCTAAGCTTGCATTTGGAATTCTTCATCTGCTAATTCATATATTCTATTTGAAAGGCAATGTTAAATGTTTAAGTGGTCTGGAATAGCCAATAGGAAGGTGTGTGCAGAATTGCTTGCATTATTGGACTAGTATGGCAATATATCATACTACCTCCGGTCATAAAATAAGAGATTTTAGACCCATTGAGGATGGTAAAAAATATAAGGGGTTTTACAACTTTCAATAAGCATTTATTGAACTTTTTCCATCTTTATCCATCTTTCTATTTATTTATTTCACCCTCACTATCTATCTCTTTCCTTATTTATAAATGGTAGAAAGGGTATTGTAGTTAAAAAATTGTCTTATTTTCAAGGCTCTTAATTTGTGTGCAAAAGTCTAAAACCCCTTATATTTATGACCGGAGTTAGTACATTAATTGATGTGAACTATGACTCTTGAATTTTTTTAGTGAAAGAATGACAGAGTGACTGAGCCTCCAGAGTTATTGATGGAGGCTCTTTGTCTTTTTTTTGTTTAGTGTTAGACAACGAGGTCCAGGTATAGGCATAACTCTAGAGGCTCAATCACTCTGTCATTCATTGACCAGGTACATTACTTGATGTGAACTTGGCTGAAGCATATTTGTTTTCTTCTGTGTTATTGCTTCTAGTTTTAATACACTTCTTAAAATTTGAATACAACATTTGTCATTGTAATCTTATGTTTCAGCTGGGAAACAATGTAATCATACCCAAAAGAAAAAAAAAGGAAGATGGTATGACTTTTGAAATTTTTTAGTGAAAGAATGACAGAGTGATTGAGCCTCTAGAGTTATTGGTGGAGGCTCTTTGTCTATGTTTTGTTTAGTCTTAGACAACGAAGTCATTGACCAGGTATAGGCATAACCCTTCTGGGACTTTAATAGTCAGAACAAATTTATGAAATTTCTGAAGTATTTCAGCTTCTGGAGTTACCATGGAAGTTTTTTTTATCTACTTAAAACAAATTTATTCAAATTTCTCCCATTTCCAGCTCTTTTTACACCCTCATATTAACCTTGTGCTGTAACATGGATTTCTGTCCTTAGAACTAAGTGCTAAACAGAAACTAAAAGCACCCGCTTATTTCTAATTTTCAATCAAAATATGTCATGTGAACATGAAGATCGGCAAAGTTTAAAGCTCATTAAAGAAAAATTCTCTGCTTGATTCAGGGAGCCTCTTAAGTGGTGGAGGGAGTGCACCACGTCCACAGGCTAGTGCCATAGATTGGGTCAACATGGTGAATGACTTTCAAAAAGGGTCTTTGTCTACAAGGCTGGGGATACCAATGATTTATGGGATTGATGCTGTTCATGGACACAACAACGTCATCAACGCCACTATATTTCCACATAACATTGGTCTTGGTGCTACAAGGCAAGTAAAATTAACTATATTTCTCACATTTTTGTCCTTCGAATTGACAGATTTCCAAGCTCCAAAGGGGGCGCGGGGGGTGGGGGGATGGATGAGAGACAGACAGAAATGAATGATGTTAACAAACCTTTACATGGTTGAACTTTTCTTACATAATCTGCTGAGGGAATTTGCACATTTGCATGTACGCACATACTTCTGTTTCCTTTTTGAAGATGCTCGCTCATAGACATGGTACATGGTTGAACTATTGTAATTCTTCTGCTCAAAATTTTGGTTTGGGAAAAAGCATAACGTATTTTTCCGAGAGGACATTCATTTTGAAAATTTTGGGTCAGATTAGATGTTCTTTCTATTTCAAGTCCAATGTGATACTTTTATTTGATATAATTATTAAGTGAAAGTTAAAAGTTTACAATAGATTAAAAAGAAAGTGGCTAACTATGGGTCCTGTTTTATATCAGATAATAAATTAAATTATGCAGTCATATTATTATATCCTTTTATAGATAAAGGAATTTTGAAAGATAGATAAAAGATGTAGTTTAAAGATAATTTCATGTGTGGAATATATTTCGTACAACTATTAGTTACAGCTATAGGTTCCTAGTATGCATTCTTGCTTGAATCCGTAATAACTAAACTGCAGGGATCCTGAACTATTGAAGCGAATTGGGGATGCAACTGCTCTTGAAGTTAGAGCTACAGGGATTCCTTACATATTTGCTCCTTGCATAGCTGTAAGTTAATGATTGGTACAATAATCCAGTATAATGTTAAATTTTTTTCGCTTATATTGCCAGTTGAATTAGGTTGCAATCTTGTTTTACCATGAAAAACTATTTTGCCATTAATCTTCTATATTAAAAGGAGGCGGCCTGAATAATTTTGGAATCAAATCTGTAGGTTTGCAGAGATCCTCGATGGGGTCGATGTTATGAAAGTTACAGCGAGGATCCCAAAGTTGTTCAGGAAATGACGGAAATCATACTTGGATTGCAAGGTGAAATTCCAAATGGCTCACGGAAGGGTGTCCCTTATATTGCTGGAAAGTATGCATTCCATAAAAGTTAAAACATGTTCACTTCAGATAATTAGCTTCAGAAATTTCTCCCTACATCCTATGCACAGAGCCATTCTTGAAAGTCTAACCATATGAAGCTACTTTTATTGCTGAAATAGCTATTTAATACTTAATAATCTTAATCTCCTTAATCATGACACAGCTTTGCACTGGTTGATCATTGTACATTTTTCTAAAAATCTACCATTTTCTCAGGAATAAGGTTGCAGCTTGTGCTAAGCACTTTGTTGGTGATGGTGGAACAATCAAGGGGATTAATGAGAATAACACCCTGATTGATAGGCATGGGTTACTTAGTATCCACATGCCTGCTTATTATGACTCCATTATCAAGGGTGTATCAACTATTATGGTTTCTTATTCCAGCTGGAATGGAAAAAAGATGCATGCAAATCGTGATATGGTTACTGGATTTCTCAAGGATACACTTAATTTCAAGGTTAGATTTGACTGCTAGATTATTATTGTTTTTGCTAGTACTGCCAATATAACGCATCAAATAAGTGATGGCCTTTCCATGGAATTATCTATCAGTATGTGAATTTTATACATCTGTTCAAATCTCAGTATTCAGTTTAATGTCCACCCAAATGGAATTTCCACATTCCTTTTATTTTTGTTTAAAGAAGAGGACACTTTTTTTTTTGGATGAAATAAAAAAGAGGACATTCAATAGTGTAGGAGTAATATCTTTTCCTGTATTTAGGCTCTTATATTAATTTAATATTTCTTTTACTTACTAATTTGCCTATTATAACTAGCAACTTCTGGTCAAAGTTGCTAAAAATTACAAATAAAACGCTCATGGAAAAAAGTTGTTGTAGATCAATGTAGTGTAAGCTCGAGTAAAGTATTATGTATGAATACATATTGATAAACATTCTTTTTTTTAGATTCTCTTAACTGATTCCAAATTTACAGGGTTTTGTTATCTCAGACTGGGAAGGCATTGACAGGATTACTTCACCACCACATTTAAACTACACATACTCCATTCAGGCTAGTATTCTAGCCGGCATTGACATGGTAGGCACCATACCTCTGCACATTCTGAGACTAAATTATTCTTCATCTACCCTGGTTTAGCTGATTCAAATTTATTCAACTTTTAAAAGCATCGAATCAACTTGGTCTTTTACAGGTTATGATCCCATATAACTATACTGACTTCATTGTTGGTCTCACTTACCTAGTCAAAAACAAATTTATACCAATGGATCGTATTGATGATGCTGTGGAGAGGATTCTGCTAGTCAAATTTACCTTGGGACTCTTTGAGAATCCCCTTGCTGATCTTAGTTTGATAAATGAAATTGGAAGCCAGGTAGTGCAATCTTTTCTCAGGGGAACCTTTGTCTTGCTTGATTTTTACAAAAATATCCTGATATCCAGTTGGGCTTCAAAGTTTTGACTGGTCTTATATTAATCCAAGTTCAATGTTTTCTTAGTAATAGTTTGTATCTTTCTTCATTAACAGAGCCTATGCTTGGTTATGAGTATTTATGTTAAATTTCGTTGGAAACAGGAACGAAATCCTTTTTTGCTTTTTGATTTTTCTTGTACTTGACGTTATGTAAAAGTCATTTGTATAATGTGTGAGAGGAAACATTGTCTTGACAGGCGCACAGAAATTTGGCTAGGGAAGCTGTTAGGAAGTCTCTTGTTCTACTCAAGAACGGGAAGAGTGCGAACAATCCACTGGTTCCTCTTCCCAAGAATGTATCCAAAGTTCTAGTGGCTGGTACACATGCTGATAATTTGGGATACCAGTGTGGTGGATGGACAATAACCTGGCAGGGATTTAGTGGCAATAATGACACAAGAGGTATGTTTATCTTCTCTACCTGAGTTATAACTAAAATAATTTTTTTCTCTTTTTCACTTTGGGTACCGTATCTCCTCTCACAAAAAAAAAATTTACCTCACAAAACTGAAGAACAAAAAAAAGTACATCTTTCCCAAGCTTTCAATCCAAGTAGTTAGTGTTTTCCTTCCTTCTCGTCCTCGAAATGTTCAGCTCAAATTGTTTTGGGAAAGGTTTTCAAAATTGTTCTATTTTCTAGGTGATAATCAAAGGTATGTGAAAATCATGCGGCAGGTAAGCTAAAATAACTGTATGATCTTAAATGGGAAATGCAAATTGCATGACAAAGGTTAAGTTATTGTTCCAATTAAAAGGTGAAATCAAATGCTACTCTATTCCTTTAGTAATTCATGTTCTCAAACTGAGCAAAATCTTTAATTGCATAGGATTCTCTTTTTAAATGGAACAGTAACACCTTCTTTGTCATGGGACTCGTAGGAATAATTTTGGTAAGGTTTCTTTTAAACGCAACAATAATATAGCAATGAAGATATTCACGTGCAGCAAATTCTCAGTTTTAGATGAAAAGAATGATTAAATAATAATCTTCCAGAAGATTTCCCTTTGAGCTAAATTAGCTTAGGAAACCCGAAGATTGTACCTAAATTTGTCATCACATGGTTAAAACTATATCTCTACTCATATAAGGTCATATATACCACTACTTGGACCATATTTTTCATATGTACTTTAGCTTTATGAATCTGAACCTCTAAATAACTTACTATTATCTTGTTGATTACTTGTGTCAGTGGCTATACACTCACTAGAAAATCTTTTGTTCATTTCTAGGAACAACCATCCTTGATGCAATTAAATCTACTGTTGACAAGGACACTGAAGTCGTGTATCTTGAGAACCCTGATGCTGAGTATGTCAAATCCAGCAACTTTGATTATGCCATTGTTGTAGTTGGCGAATATGCTTATACCGAGAGTGCAGGAGATAGTCAGAATCTTATAATGCTTGATCCTGGACCTAGTGTCATAGACAATGTATGTGGGAATGTCAAATGTGTTGTCATCATCGTATCTGGTCGGCCAATAGTGATTGAACCATATATTTCATCAATAGATGCATTAGTTGCTGCTTGGTTACCTGGCACTGAAGGTAATGGTGTGACTGATGTCCTCTTTGGGGACTACGAATTTACTGGAAAGCTGCCAAGGACCTGGTTCAGAACTGTCGATCAACTCCCGTTGAATGTTGGAGATTCTCACTATGATCCACTTTTTCCATTTGGATTTGGACTCACTACACAGAGATCCACCATGGCAAGGTATTGATATATTTTCAAATGGAAGTTAAACAATAAATATTAGTATAGAAGTTCGAAGTTTTCACATGCCTTCCTTTGGATTTTCTGCTAAATCAGTAAAATGTGGACGCTTTGATTGACACTTCCGTTTCTATCTTATTTCTATCTGCTGAATGATTCTTATTCCTCTGCTTCATGTGTTTTTGTTTTCCATTTTGTCTGGTTCTCAAGTTCACGTAGTTTATGCCTCATTGAAATACTTCTATTCAAGACGTGGGATGAGATTTGGTCACTCGGTCTGAAACTTTCTAGCGTATACAAAATTTTGATAGCTACCTTCCCTTGACACTGAAAGTAAATCTAATGGTTGTTTTGTTCTCTTCAGGTCAATATCAGCTTCAACTGGTTCTACGAGACGGCCATATGTATCTACTCTTATAATTTTTGTACTTTTCGGCATGTATTTTCAAGGTAAACTTTTAACTTGAAAACCAGATTACTTTAGATAAGCTGCCACCTATCCAATCTGTATCTCATCTAACATTAAAAATATTGATCTGTTCTGAATTTTAGCAAAAGTTGTGAAATTAGGATGGTTTGTGATTCAGTATATGTTAACAACACACTTTTACAGTGCTTGCACATAAAAAAAAAACACACACACACACACATAGTCCTTTGGCTTGTAACTTGTACGACGGAAGTAATCCACTAACACAAAAGTGCTTTCCCAGCACATGTTGCATTGTTGTCATCTGTGTTATTTGGGGCGGGGCGTTGGTTGATGGGGTTGATTATGTATCTTGGTATACTGGAAGAATGGGTAGTTTTCTCTCATATGCTTTATAATTGATGATGCTGATTTTGAGCTTCTTAAAGAATAAAGTGGTAAAATTACATACACTTTCTATCTTTTATCGCTGTTCCATGTTTCATCTTACTTCTGTTTTCCTTTGAATTTTGGTAGAAAAAGTTTAGAAGGAAATTCTTAGGGTGGCAATGGCAAGCTTGATCTCCTCCTGGATATGTTACAACTTTTTTTTTTTTTTTTTGGGGGTTGGGGTTGTGTTTGTGAAACAGGTTGCTAACTAAATGTGTTATAGTTAGTCACATAATCATCCCAAAGGGCCCAAAAATTGTTTTGTGGCACTTTTATATACTACTCTTTTTACATACTACTTTTTGTACTATTTTCATTTATAATATATTTTTTTCATAGAGTTTATTCTTTTCTCTTAAAGTTTCTTTAGGATTTATCTTTTATTTAATAGGTTTTATCAAAATTAGTAAATCGTATGCAGAATGATATATAAAGTGGTATAAATGATTTGAGTCGATCACAAAGTGTAAAAAAAAATGAAAATAACATTTGTATTTCCTTAAGAAATGGTTGATTAATTTATTTCATTAAAATTTGGTCAAAATGTTTAATACTCTTTTCTTAAGGAGAAAATTACTATAAAAGAAAGTGTAGATGGTGTATTAAAAGATTTTTTAATCAATCTTGAGTGATTAAAATCAAATAAGAAAGAAGGTATTTTTTTTAATTTTTTCTAATTTTGAACATAATAATCTTTTTGTAGTTATTTTGAAAAAAAAAATGCCATTTTTAATCTTAATCTTGTTTTGTTTTTCCACTCTTGAGCTCATAAATCTTGATTAAAAGCTAATCCGTACTCTTCATCCTCAGTTGTGTTTCAGCACCTTGTCAACTCTGCTTTAAGATCTCCGCAACGTTTTCGAAATTTTGAAGTACAATTAGTCCAAAGATAATACAAGAAACAATACTATTATTCATTGCTTGAGTGCAATGCTCAAGTACAAAGAGCCCACGGATAAACCAAGAAGTACTACTCATTGTTGAGATGTTGAACTCGCTTATCAATCTTTTTTACTTTTTTTAATACTTTCTTTTTTCTTTTTTAGTCTGAAAGGGGATTAAAATACCAGTTAACAAGGTACTAATTTTTCACTTACACTTTGAACTTTTTTTTTTTTTTTTAACGAGATACAATTTACTTGTTATCCAAATTAGTATACTTCTTTTAAAATAATTTTTTCCTTAGATTTTACTCCTTCCGTTCATATTATTTGTCGTTTACATACTTTATTCATTTCAAAGTATCTGTCACCTTAGTAAATCAAGAGAAATATGATTAGGTTGAAATAAAACAAATCTATATACAAATGCTAGAGTGTAGATCGGAGTTGTTATATATATATATATATATATATCATGTATCCAGGTGCATAATATTGCAAGATATGTCTTGCATTAAAATTAGAGTTAATACAAAAAAAATATCTTAAACTTTGCTCATTATGTCTATTAAGTACTTAATCTTTAAAAATGACAATTAAGTGACAATTTTTCTTTTTTGGTAAAATAAATAGATCGGAAATAAGTAATGTTTGTTATACCTTAATAAAATTTGAAAAATTAATTTTACCCTTTCATAGGAGGGAAGCTGGTTATTAAAATAGAGGAAAGAAATATAATAAAAAAACTCTCTTCCAAGACCATCAAAATATCCAATTACCACCAAATTCTATCAGAAGAAAAAATATCGTGAGCCTTTGTCTCTTCCTTATCCAAACCCTCAAAAATCATATACCAAAGCTTCATCAAACAATTATTGTGGGTTAAAAAAACCCCTTATTTGCCTTGCAAATGTAAGGGGTAAGAGGTATTATAGGAATTAAAAGGTTTTAACTTCCAAAATTTGTGAAATTGTTAAAAGATATCCTAACAAGGGATTAATACGAAAAAAGTACTCTGAATTTTTCCACTGCCAAAGTATATAATTTCATAATTTTTTTAATTATATTTCTTCCCTCCATTTTGATGACCAACTTCCCTTATATGGAAGGTAAAATTGGTTTTACAAATTTTATTAGGGCATAGCAGACATTACTCATTTTCGGTAAGTTTCCGTTCAATTCATTTTACTAGAAAAGTAAAATAATTCCGTAATTATCATTTTCAAAGGTTGGATATTTAATTGACATAATAGTAAAATTGAGAATACTTTTTTGGTACTAGCGTTAAAACTATGTCGTTTCAATGACATTGGTCATCTGTCCTCCATTCTAAAACCACATGTACACCACTCATATGCACGATTTAGTCGCTTCATTTTTCCTCCTACGAAAAAGAGGTGTACCACAGAGTAGTGTTAGAGGATTTTGATCAGTCACATTTCGCCAGTGTCATTATAAAAATATTTATTGAAATTTAAGGAATTTAATATACATACTTGCAGGCCTGTTGGGCCGGTTGTTCACACAATTTTGTTCCTTTTCTTTTTCAGCTCATGTTCTATTACCCTATGATGAGTTGGATTGAGTCTCAAAACTCAAATAGGATGAGTTTATCTTTAACCCAAGATGCTGGGCGGGCCGAGGTGGTAAACAGCCCAATCTTCTTTACTGTGTCTTCCCAGTTGATTTGGCTGTTGGTCTTTTGAATGAGTCTTCTAGGCTCTTGGCTGTTCTGTCTTGAACGATTCTTCCAGATGTCTTATCTGTTGTTGAATGAGTCTACCTTAGTAATTCTATAAATACTCTCATCCTTCCTTTTGCTGATATGAGGTGACCAATAACTCTGTGTGAAATTTTTTACGTTCTATTCTCTCTTCTTCTTCTCTGCAGTTTCTTATTCTATGTTATTGTCTGTTCTTTGTGAATTCTTTTGTTGCTGCCGCCGTTAGTCGTCATTCTTGGTTGACTGCGTACTTAGGTGGCTTGAGAAGGAGAGAACCGTGAGTGAGAGATTAGATTGTTCTTGTGTGTGAGGCTCATCCATTGTTCTGAGGGTTTGATCAAGAATCTGAATTTTACAGCAAAACCGCTCTTCCTCGTCCGTTTTTGGCGTCCGAATATCTCTATTCCTCTCTTTTACACAGAAACTGGTCGTCCAGTTTTGTAAGTTGTCGTCCGATTCTGTCTTTTGTTGGCAAAAATTGAACGTTCGATTTTTGCCTACTCATCCGATTTTTTCATACGAATTTTGCACGTACTTTGGATTGAAGAAGAATCAGTAGTCTGTTTTTCCGACACCTCATCCGATTTTGAAGATCCATTTTTAAGAGTTGTTATCCAATTCCATCATCTTGTTATTTGTAATAGATTAGATATTTATATTCTGTTCTTCCGCTGTTTTTGTAATAATTTGTAAAAGTTTTGTTTATGTAAAGGACTGATCATTAGTGTACTTTTTCAACAATACCACAACACAATCATTCACTTCCTTTTCCTTTGATCACAATCATTCAATTGCTTCTGCTATCATAAATCTACTTGGACAAATATCCAAAAAATATAGAGTAAATTTTCCTGAAATCCTTAATAATATAAATCCAGAACCATAATTAAATCCATTACATCAACAGCAACAACAACAGCTGATACCAATTTATCACACAAATATTCAAATGCAAACATGAAATCCCTCACAAGCCAAAAAAAAAAAAAAAAACATAAAAGTTTTTATGAAATGATTTTCCAGAAAATAACCATTTAGGAATTCTTAATTTCCTCAAGCTGATCAAATGAACATATATTCAACTAATTTTCTGTCTCCATTGCTAGATGATGATGATGATGATGGATTGATGAGGTTTCCCTGCTGCTGCGGGAAGTTGCTATTGGAGCGAATCATAATATTTGGATGAGGCATTGATCCATATTTTCTCCTAGCAACCTTTTTTTTTGACAACTCATCATCAGTAGACTTTGGAGGTAAAGAAGGATGAGCTCTCTTGAGGAGCTGTTCATCTTGCAACATGCGATTTCTGCATTTCTGGTATAACAAGGAAGAAGAATTTGAATTTTGAATTTGAATTTGATGAAGGAAATGATTAATAAATTAATTAATTACAAGGGTTTTGCCTTAATTAATTAATTAATCAGCAAAAAGATTAGTATATTAGCAAGATGTGTATGAACTTAATATGTTGTTAAAAAGGGTGTGTTTATTCACACAAGGATTTTACAACACTTATCATACTGTAATACATTTTCTAATATATTCATGGTTATGTTTCTTTTTATAAGATTAATTTTTTCTTTTAAGTTAAAAATTATACTAAAAAATATATTAGAAGATTTGCGACTCGAATTGTCTGTACCATTTTCTAATTTGGTATATTTTCTCTTAGAGTTTATTCTTTTTTTATGTGTTTACTTGTATTTTATAGGTTTTATTAATAAAATATATTAGTTAAAAAGTAGTATATTTTTTTTTGTTAAAAGAAAAAAAGAAAGAAAGCTTTGCAATATATATAGATATAGCTTGGAATGAGTAACAAGAAATACATCTAAATACAGGTGGCCAGGTCTCTTCCACAACCAAAAAAAAAAAAACACAAAAAATAGGCCAGCATTTATATATGAGAGGTGAGATACCTCTTAGAAGGAATATGAATCAAAGAAAAGATGTGACAAAAATTAAGATGCAAAAGGCAAAATATAGCTTCACTTCACTGGGTTATATTTAGAAGGATGCAAAAATAAACCACAGTTTTGTGAAAAATATTTAGTAGGCATGAATGATCAGAATATCCATAATAAAATAATTAACCCCTACAGAAGAGAAGACACAATTAGAACTAACCTGAAGATGACTTGCAACCTGCAACCTTGTGAGACCAGGCACCTTCATTTTTTCAAGAATATCCGAAGGGTAGCATTCTAATTTATAAGCAAATAACAAGGTAAAACGGTGTCACTTTCAACTCTATAAATTAATTATACATATAAAAATAAAAAATAAAAAATAAAAAATAGAAGGGAAAAGGAAATTAGAAAATGATGGAAATTATTATTCAGGGAGGGACTTACTTCCTTCACCTAATTGATTGACAGCATCCAGAAACTTAGCATGAAGATCAGGAGTCCATCTTACACACATCTTAATTCCCCTAATCCCAAAATCACTACTAGTACTACTGCCTTCTGCTGCAGCTGATTCCGAATTTCCAGTCATTAATTTCTTCTTTCCATTCATCTCATTCTTATTCTTCTTCTTTTCAACTGATCCCAAACAAACATCTGTTACATTATTATTATTATTATTACTATTATTATTCTTCCTTTCCATTCTCACCCTCTCCACATGTTGCCATAGGTACTTAAGCACTTCCATTGGTGGTGGCTTCTTCAGAAAATTTAATGCTCCATGTTCCAAAGCCCTCTCCGCCAGAAGCCCATTTTCTTTTTCAGCAATTACTTCATCAACGATATTCATACGGAATAAAAAATTAAAAAACAGGGTTAGAGGTCCAAACCATAAATGATAATAATAATAATAATAATAATAATAATAATAATAATAATAATTACAACATCCAAATGTTCTGTCACAATCTCTTCATAATAATTAATTTTTAAGGATTATCAATTACAGTTTAGGTCATATTTTTTATATTTAAATTTAAATGTAGAAAATATTATAATATGAATGATGTAGAAAATGTGTCACAAGATGTTATATAAGATATGACCTGTTATTTTTATGTTGGAATTATTTCGCTACTGAAAAGAGAGGAAAAGCAAAACGAGAAACAAATTTGAAAGAAAACAGTAGTACTTCTTTTCCATGTTATAGTTGGATTGAAGTTTCAAATACTTCATCTATAGTTGATAATTAGAGAAGTCGAGGAAAAAAAGATTTATAGACTAACAAAATACAAGTAATTTAATCTTTTAGTTATAAAAAAAATGGTAGAAATGGTGAAAATTTCATTGCCAAGAGATATAAAAAAAATATACACCAGGCAGCAGCATCCACTTGGACGCTGAATTTTACAACAAAAGAAATGAAAAGGAGAAAAAGTATGAAGGGATTTTTTTTTTTAATTTAATTTATTTTGATGATTACATTATATATGACCTTAAGAAAATAAGTAAGCAAATGGGTAAACTTACCCTTCAACTAGTTATGTTGAACTAGTCATGTCTTAAATCTGTTTTAACATCTATATTATTCCTAAACTATTTAGTAGTGAAGTTTTAAAATGCGATCATTTTGGTTAAGTAATTTACACATATTTACTTTATTTTTAATCACGTATACATATCAATTATCCGGTCAAAATGACTTGATTTGACCAAAATGACTTGATTTTAGAAGTTAAAGTATAAAACGACACCTCACGAATATTTCAGGCGTAAATGTGTTGTAACAAAGGTAAATGTGTTATAAAAAATATTTAGACATAACTAAACCACAAATAATGTAAGGGCATTTTTTCTACTCTTTTCTTAAAGTAATTTAAGAAATACGATTTTCCCCTCAAAAGGAAAAAATGGGAGATAATAGTTTTCTGTTTTGTTATTCGCTGCCTATCTCAAGCTGTTTAACCAACTAATTAAAACAATTAGGATAAGATTCAATCTTTGAGTACATATACATGTGATACTTTATTATTATCTTTTCTGAAAGGAATATATACGTGATACTTGAAGAGTCATTTTAAATATTTTTAGTAATACTTCAGAAAATCATACAATATTATATGTTCACAAATTTTTTTTTGACTTCCACTAAAATATCCGAATTCCAAAGAAAGGGCCCGAAGGAAAGTGAACGGCAATGGCGTACTCTGCCTCAAAAAATAAAATAAAAAAATAAAAATTAAAAATGGAATACTCACATACAACCAGTATATCTCGGCGTACAGCTTCTCGCAGAAGAAAAAGTACTTGCAAGTCAGGAGAGTTAATATTTGCCATTACGACATCGTATTCGCATACATTTGAAATCATCTTTAGAGCATTGGAGGCAAGTGTAGTCGTAGTAACTAAAAATGAATTCAAAGAAAGATTGAGTAAGAATATTTAAAATATATTAAAAGAATAACAAATGAAAATTTGTAAATTACATAAATGATTTGTCTTTTGATTGAAAATGGATATTTTATACAATTGAATATTTAAAATTACCAATTTATGATGTCGGATTATGTATTTATGTGTTATGCCTTACACAATCATACAACAATTTTATCATTCACTTGCAACACTTTTATTTTATAAGGAAAAATGTTAGACCACACTCATTATATCATGAATGTTTCGACTGATATTGCCATTTTACCCAAAAGAAAAAGAAAAAATATGTGAATAAGGAAAAGACTAAGTACATATAAGCTATAGACCATTCGTTTAATTAAAAGAAAAGGCTATAAACAATTAAATCTTTATGACAAATAATTTTTGATTCACTTTCGGGTCTTTCCCTAAATTCTTGGGATCCAGATGAGCATTAGATTCGAATTAAGCAAAGTTCTGTAAGACAATAGCAATAAATTTTCAAGATTTGTAAGAAGTGACGAAAAAATTCAATTGGCTTTGTAGATGTGGAACATCATTACATCACTTTTCCAAAAAATAAAAATCACTTTCAAATTAGGTCACATCACAAATTGTACCATCTTAAATTTGAAAATTTTATTTTGATTAGCAAAAATCGATGAGAGATAAAAAAAATTGACGATGAGGATATATGCAACTCAAAATTTAAAAAAGTAATTCAACGAACAAACAAAACTTTTTAGATATAATTCTTAAAATAATAGAAAATAAGTGTAAAATAGTTAATTCTTTAAAGATTTTCTTATAAACGCCATGTGAATTAAAAATAAAATATTACTTAAAAAAGAATAAACAAACGGATTTTCGGATCAATAAAACTGATTAAAGATGAATTATTGTTCAATTACAAGTAAACCCAAATTTACTAAATAAACGAATCTAACAACAAAACACTAAGAATTGATAAAACAAGGATCGATTATTTCCATCTCCAAATTAGTAAAAGATAAACTTAATTACCTTCATAAGAACACAACTCAAGCATTTTGGCTATCGAAAAAAGAGATTCTACATCATGATCAACCAGTAAAACATGAATTTCATGTTTTATTATCTGTTTTGGAACGAGTGAATTCATGGGAACAGGGATCCAGGAATCTCTTGTCCTTTGATACATTTCGAAAAGATCGAAGTCCAATTAATTAGGCCACAATAGATTTTGGGAAAGGAGAGAAAGATAGGTATACTTTAAAGGAAAGGAGGGGGTGGGGATTAAGGGATCGCCCTTTTAGAGAGAGGAAAAAAAACCTACTAATGCAAGGCAAAGCGTTTAGGGAAACAACATTTATGTTATTTTATACTTTTTAGAAGTGACATTTGGCTCCTATGTATACTTTTTGTGGATGGGCTTGCTAATATTAATTAATGTAGTAAAATACTATGTAACACTAAAATATTTTATTTTTCAAAAAATCTCTTTTTATCTTTTTTCTACATTTTGTTCTCAGGCATTCAAAGATAAAAAATCACAAGGACAAGAAAATCTAAGTCAAGTCAAAAGAAAAATAGGTTAGTACACTATTCTTATAACATTTATTTATAATTTTTTATTTGAATTTGAAAAAAAAATGAATTTGAAGGAAACGACGCAAAAAAATTCTACCCATTTTTTAGGATCGACACACTGGCCAGTTCTTTAAGAAAGAGGACCTATGTTACCTCCGGTCCTTCTAGTAGAAGCACCAGCCAGGCGACTAGTACTCCTCCTCCAGGTGGACTAGCTAAGCGCCAATCCTCAAGAACATTAATCTTTTTTAAAAAATTTATCTTATGTTTATGATGTTTATGTTGTATAATCTTAATTGTTAATTGTTTAGTTGATTTATTGTTATTATGGTATTTTTATGTGTTAATGTCATAGTTATTAATTATGTAGTTTTTATGTTATTGTTGCACCAGAATTTCTAGCTAGACCTCAATTCACAATCTTAACTAGAAAGGAGTATGTTTAGTGCATACCCAAAGATATCTTGAACATGCAAGCTGAATTCTTGATGGAGGAATCAATTAAAGGACCTCTGGAGCTCTCTTTGGAGAGAGAAATAGATTGGTGAGCTAGACTAAGGTGATGAAAATTAAGCTAAAAATAAAGTGTAAGGAAAGCCATAAGAAAGCTATAAAAGAGTTGTAAGAAAGCTATAAAAGATTGGAATTTAAAGGAAACTTGAATTATATTACTGAATTAAAGAATAAAACAGCTAAAAAGTAACCAAAAGATTAAGAAAAGCTTTAAAAAGACGAAGGTATTTTGTGTATGAGTTGATGTATGTTCTGGTCTAAGTTCTTCCTTTGTTTTTATAACCATTTTCCAGCTTCTAACTTCTCTCAACACCCCCCCCCCCCCCCCCTTTTTCTCCATATTCTAGAGTGGGTAACAAGGTGTAGGAAGTGGGGTTCAGGCTAATTCCACCTAAGATCTTACCTGCAAGAATGTATGGTTTAGTATGGACATTTACCTGATCTTCAGCTTGCCAGGTAGAACACCTCATGGCTCTATTATGCAGCTCCTAGCTTGTCCAAAGGGATATATTTCAAGCTAGTTGATATCCTGTAGCTCGGCAAATGCTTCACTCCAACTAGCTTGAAGCTTTTTTGTTGCTATTTGACTCAGCTTTTTTACTTGCCAAGTCGTGCGTTTCTTAGGTGTCAACATTTGCCCTTCTTTTCTCCAAGGTTTTTTATCATTCTAGAAAAAAAAGGTGACGTGGCTTTCTCACTCAGCTTCCTTGGTGAATTTTTATTGTTAGGTAATTTTTTTTTGTTAAACCTTTCTTGAGATAGCCACTAAATTTAAGATTTAGTCATTACTAAGAATGTGAGAGTCCTTTACATCTTTCGAATTCTGTGATTATAACTGACACCCCCTTTTAAAACCTTCAACTCACTCTTTATAAGGTGGCCTTAGGCTTCATCTATTGGCAACAAGTGTACTTTTCAAATTACTCCCCTGTCTTCCTGTTAAAATTCCTCTCTCCTTTCTAATGGCATCCACCCTTTAGTTCTTCCCTGTTGAAATTAGTTGTTGATAGACACTTTTGAATCCATACAGAAGAGAAATAAAGTAAAATCGGGCCCTGTTATGCATTCTTATATATACATTGCCCCTTACGACTTTAATCAAGCCTTCAACCTTTGATTTATTTCTCAAACAATCTCATTGGCATATCAAACTCTAGTCCCCGAAGTTCCGTAGCTGGCTGCAACACTTACCTCTCTATGACGTGTAGTTGCTATGTGTATCCAGTGTTAATAAGAATCAAAATGACACAAAGAAGACTTCCAAGTTCAACATCAAGAAACATAGAGTATCTCAAAGGTGGAGGGTTTCGAAAGAAGTTAAGAGCACGGTATTTCTTGGAAAAGCCATAGAAAGGGCGATGAAGGGCTTCTCTAAACAATAAGAGTCGAGATGAAGTTCAAGTGTTCTTACAAAAAGATGCAAGGATTTCATGCTTGGGAAGGTTGGTGGACATGAGATAAGGTTCCATGAATGTTAATTTGATGATCATCAAAGTTGGGGGAATGTGTCTTGAGCATTGGATCATTTCAGAACTTGCATTAAGATGTATGGATTTGAAGAGCAGTTTTGTTCAAATACATTTTTCGGCTTTTTAAGGATCCCGAATAAATATGTGGTCTTCTTGAAGTTTGTACAATACATCTTGAGGTTTCTCAAATGGTAAAACTCATATCCATAGGAGCTCATTTGGCTATTCTGTGAATGGTGAAATTTGAGACATCATGACATGAATTCCAGAAATGACACATCTTGGTAAAATAATCATAACTTGCATTATGGAGGTCCAAGGATGGTGATTTAAGTTCCTAGGAAAGCTAGGAGGGAGCTCTAAACTTACTGAAGATACCAAGAGCTGAATCAAAAGTGTGAAGGTCCAAAAGCTTGCCAGGGCCGGCAAGTTGCGCAATCCAGGTGTTGTTTTGAATTTTTGGTTATTTTGATTGAATTTGTCCACATTTAAACTGATTTTGCTTTATTCTAAGTTTTAACTAAGGGCTTAAGGTCCCTAAACCTTTTTCTTAGCTTCCTTAAACATTCTAGGGCCTAGACACTATTAATAGTAAATACTCTCATAAACAATGTAATTTTCAAATTTTGGATGATTAATAATACTCTTTGAGTTAAGACTTGTGAGAGAGTTCCTCTCCTCATCTTTTTCATTTTCATGGATTATCAAGGGCTTGGTTCTACCCTTGTATTGTCTAATTTATAACTAGGCTTCTTGATTACAAGTTTTCAAAGGTTTTAGTTTGATCAAATCATAAACTAAATTCATCTTGGGTACTAGTTTTCTAACTAGGGTTCTCAGCGATAGAAAGAATGGTACCTTTTTTGGATTAAATTCAGGTCTTAGATTGCTATCTATGGTTCTTGTTTCTTCATAGGGGAAGACTTTCCTTGTTCTCTTCCTTAGGTTCCTTGGTGTTGTTCATTGAGGTTCTTAGAAGGCTAGGATTGTTTCTTTGTTTTTAACTCATCTTGTGAGGGTCTTGAGGTTGTTTAAGATCATCAATTAGCTGAGTAAACACTTCCGTTTCCATTTCTTATCAAGCGTTGATGTGAGCTTGAAAGGATTTTGAATATACTCACCTCCCCACCAAGGATCTCCTCCTCATGAAGCCTAGTGTCACCAATCTTCACTCTACTACACATCCCAAGAGAAATTAAGGTCCATGAAGCTTGTAAGGAGAATGTTGATTCTTCTCAATTTGAATGAGAAAACCCTAGAATAACTATGCAACTAGAACCTAATCATCACAAATCAAAGGAAAAAACTCAATCAACCCGAGGAGAACAAGTAACATAGAACCTATCGAACATTAGAATTATGATCAATTAAGGATCTCTTGAATCATCCAATTCAAGTTTTCCCAATAAGTTTCATCTAAGAATGATCAAAACCTAGAGAATAATGAAGAATTTTGTTGAAGAACACAAGAACCCTTATAGGAAATTCTCTTATGTTTCAATATGATCAAAGTTGCTCTAATTGCAAGAAAAAATGTGATATTTGTAGGTACCACATGACCTAATCTCATAGTAATTAGGAAATATTTTAAAGGGTAAATTGGGTGCTAAGCCAGTTAATTACAAGCCAAGGATTGAGAAAACTGGAATTGAAACAAGAACAACATAAAAAAATGGCAAAATTGATCAACAGCTAGCCAACTGGATAGCTAGGCATGCCTGGGCCAATAAGCTCACGGAGCATTTGTGAAGGGAGACAAAAGTTTGCTGGTGCCGGGTAGTAGGAGCTAACCTGGGCCAGCAAGTTCTTTGTTGAGTGCCCTAATTTTAGCTTGGTATTCACTGTTTGTTATGAATTATTTGGTATAGGGTTGGCTATTTTGCTCTTCAAACTTCATTCTTTGTTGGATTTTGAGCTTCCAATTAATAATCTTGGTATTCTTTATGAATTGTGTGATCCATAAAAAACTTAGGGTTTTAGAATAATCCTTCTAAGCCTTCACTCTTGTTCCGAAACAATTCTCTTGAAGCTTTTTCGACCAAGGCAATCAACTTTTCAACCCCTCTTTTAGCTCTAGCTCTTGGAATTAATTCTGTCAAGAGTTCTACCATTTTCTTCGTAGCCTGGATCATATCACCTAAACAAAATGAATATTGAGGATACACGCACAATGAGAGCTTAAAAAATACCAACTTCAATGTAAATTTTGAATGTGCATGTTACATTCGTGATTATAAACAATTGTGTTTGAAAACATCATTATAACACCGAATTTGTTAAACATGACTGTTATGACTTTATAACGTGCATTTATGGCAATATGTTGTCACCTTCATAAATTATTCCTCAAAGAAAAGATATGCTTCAATTGTATAAATTTCATTTGCAAGTTGCAACAACTTCGAATTGCTCACTGCCATCTCAATACACTCTTTATTCCAACGAAAATCCTTCATATTTTCATTTCTTCTCCATTTAACTATAACATCAATAAACATGAGATAAAAATCACACAAAGTAGCAGTTTTTGAAAGCCTTTTAGAAACAGGATGGGTAGTTGCCTCCCTCCTTTGTGATGACAAAATACCACCAGGAAAATAATGCTTACTAAATGCTAGACGTCACTTCTCTTTCTCATATTATAACTTCAACCATGCATGTGTAATTGTAGAAATCAAATTCATTTATCAACCAAGATATAGACAGTGGACTTCAACTAGATATCATGGAACTCTCCATATAACAACATGGACCATATAATAACAATAGAAGGAATTATGAAACACTAGGTTTATAACAAATAGTGTAATATCCCCAACCCTTTTGCTAGGTTAACTGCGACTGAGTAGGGTATCAGCGTACCTCTCAGCACTAAAGTACAAGTCCCAGAACTAAAGCAGAACCCAGAACAACACTTAGAAGTATATATATATATATATTATGTAGTAGAAAAAAAATATTTTACAAAACCAAATCCATACAAAGACGTTACAAACAGTTCAAGCATAAAAAAAAAAAAAACAAATACAAATGTCCTTCCGAAAATGACCCGATCCCAAAACTCCATGCATAAGACTTTAACGGCTTACTACGTCACTGTCTGTCCCGAGTCAACTAGGAAAAAAAATGACATATAAAGACGTGAGTGCAAACGCTCAGTGAGTCTACGTATGTATGCTTCAGTGATATTTTTAAAAATAATGATGTAGTTTTTGTTAGTATATGCTCTAAGACCAATTGACTCACATTTATGATTTATGAAGCATTTATTTTTTGAATTTTATTTTATGCTCTTGGTCATCAAGTATGTGACTTGATAGTAAAACCCTTATAGCTAATAAAATACTATTCTTATTTGTCTCTAGTTTATTACATCTTGTAAACTAGTGTAAAGTTGATTGATGGTCAAGTTTTACTGATCATGAATATGAGATATAAAATCAATTCATAAATACATATTGAGAATATTGTATTGGACATGACCCAAAGTGAAGAAGAAATATTGCATGGGTTTAAGTTATAAGTATTTCTTCTCAGTTTTATATTTGGTGTCCTTCGACCTAATGTTTCTAATGTTTCTTGCATGGGGAGAAAAATATGTTTTGACATAGTCAAACATCACTTTTAATTAGGTTATCATTATGATTATTGGTTGGCTTATTTTCTCGTCATGGCTTGAATATTGGAGATAGTGAAAGGGATTTGTCCCTCTCTTTTAGAGAGAGATATCCATGGGCCCCTTGATAAGGAAGACTGGAAAATATGCATGGCCATGCTCAAATAAGTATTAATAAGGTGTTATTAATATTATTTGTTGGAGCAGTCTGCCTGGTGATCAAGTAAATGGTTAATTAAGTTTTATAAGGATGACTTGATCCATGCCTTATACTTAATTAGGATATCGTGTGACAAAAGGACTAAATATTAAATCTGATGCTAGGTTATTATTACATTTACTTAACTTGGGTAAGCATAATGTCTTGCTAGAGGCCGCTTATGTTTTGTGAATAAATGTCTAGGACATTTTTTCATTCACTGCCAACGTTAAGTGAACCTACAGGGTCACACGCATAGACGATCTTGTGAGCATAATGTCCACGTTCAATAAATCTAGATTGTGTCCAGATTCGTTGAACGTATACAAAAGGAGAATCAGATTCCATATTGTATTTTCTGGTAGGTTAATAAGTAATTAATTTTATTTAATCAAATAAATGAAATTAATTACTTAATATTACTCATCCAATCGTTGGATGATCATAGGAATAGACGGACGAGATTAAACTGTCATTAGATGACAGTTAGGGTTTTGATATTGACAGCTATAAAAGGTTATGTTAACCTTTTCTTGGTGGCCGTCCTTTATCTGATAAAAGAAAAACAAAACTCTAAACCCTAAGACGGCAATATAGTATCTAGCCTCCTCTCTCTGAAATACGACCGATTACCAGATAGTCAGGATCAGTTCTGAACAGCTTTCAGAACACAGAAGGGGCTAGCATCCAGCTTATTAGAGATCATGTTGCTAAAGGTGATGTATCTTTAGAATATATTTGCACAGAAGATCAAATTGCCGATATTTTTACAAAACCTCTTTCAGAAGATCGCTTTTGCTTTTTAAGAAAATTACTTGGCATCGGGAAATTAAATGTGTAATGTGTGTTGCTTGTATTATTTGTTTTCTTCCTTATTTCTGCCTTGATGATATTCTTCAAAATTCGGACGCCTGTTTTAAAATTAGGACGTCCGGTTTTAAAACCGGACTCATATTTCACCTTTAAAAAAAATTCCAGAGATATTCGGACTCTCAAACCGGACGCCTGCTCAAAAACTCGGACGTCCAAATTCTTCAAAATCCAAAAAATTGGAAGACCGATTTTAACAAACGGTCGACCGAATTCATAAATTAGGGTCGGGTTGCGGTTTAAAATCAGACTTTTTCTCGAAACTCCTCACATTTTTCTCAACTCTTTCTCACTCTCTCGACCGAAAATCTTCCTACGCATATGACCCGTCCGATTTCTTGTTCCGATTTTCAATTTTCTTCTTCTTTTTCTTCAAATTCATCTATTATCACAGCAAAGAAGCTATTTTTCTCTCTGATTACTATCTACCAATCTCAAAACTCTTCATCTCCTCACAAAACCCTACCCAAGAAATTCTTAAAAAATGGTTAAAACAAAGAATGCTCAAGTTGGTCAAGGGCAAAATCCTGAAGAAGGAGGTACCAGTAGAGGGAAAGGAAAGGGAAAAAGAGTACCTTCTGGAACTGGGGCTTCTGCTGCTAGGGTTTCTAGAGTTTCAGAAAGGTTTATTTCAGTAAAGGAAGCTGCCAGGTTTGAAGAATGGACTAGAAATCGACGGAAAATTACTCCGGGTCATAGGGTGGACTTACATGATATGCAAGGTATGGAGGTTATTCCTCATCTTTTTGAAATGATCGGTTGGATACCTCTGTTGATTGTCAATGAACTTTATTATGTGGATATGATATATGAATTTTATGCTAATCTCCACAAAGGAAGAATTGAAAAAGTGAATAATGTCTCACATCAATAGATTGTAACTAGAATTGGGGGAAGGGATATTGCATTTGATGATAGACTGTTGAATGAAATTTTGGATACCCCTCAAGATGGTATAAGATTTTACACCAAGAACAAAAAATGCTATGATCCAAATTTATACAGTGAAAAACGATTTGCAGAAATTTTCACTAAGGGAGAGGTATTAAAAAGACATGATGATAGAAATGTTAAAAAACTGGATGCCTATGGGAGAGCGCTCCATCATATGATATCTAACATCATCATTCCAAATGTTGGGCACAAATCATCTATCACCAACATGCACGCATTTGTGATGCTAGCCTTGCATGAGCATAGAAGAATGAATTTTGGATTTATGGCTATAGAACATATGCTAACTGCACAATCTTCCCAAATGAAATGCTTGCCATATGGCTGCTTTATCACAAAAATCCTCCAACACTTTGTGATCAACTTGGTTGAGATGGGTAATCACATTGGACCTGGCAAGATATACACTCAGCAAACCTTCAAAAGAATGGGGTTTGAGAAAGATGAAGATGAGACATTCATCCGAGGTGGACAAGATGTTGCTGACAGTGATGATGAAGATGATGACGATCCAGAGGACATGGATATCGAAGAAGAGGACAGTGATGAGGAAACAGAGGCTGAAATACAAAGAAGAGAAACAAGACAAAAAAAAAAAAACGACAAGAAAGAACAGAGGAAGGTTCATCTTTGGGGAGCATGAGTCATCTGATGGATATGATAGCCTCTCTCCAAACATCAATGCACACCCGGTTTGATGCATTCGACGCTTTGAGGCCTTGGATGGGAAAGTCTCCAATATTCAAGAAAGGCTTGATACATTGGACCAAAAAATGACCAATACACAAGAACGGGTTAAGAGACTTGAGCAAGGAGGAGGAAATAGAGATGATTGAGACTTATCTTATAAAACCTTTTCTTTCTCTTTCTCGTTTTGTCCGTAACTCTTTTCAAACTCCTGATTTCATTTTCTTATTAATATGGTTTTTCACTTGCTTATGTCTACTCATTTGCTTTTGTTATGCTAATGCTCTTCTTCTTTGATTGATTGGCCTTTATTATTATGGACTTCATGATGATACTTTAATGTTGAAAGTCCTACTACTACCTCTTCTATGATCCCTTGGCACTTCTCTCCCGAAACTTTTTGATTTAATACTTATTGATGGCATTTTTAGCCCTAAGGGCATTAATACTTATGTAAGGGGGAGATATCTTGGTTATATGGTGCTTATATGTATTATTGATGGCATTTTTACAGCTTATGGTGTTTATATTGATTATTTTGCAGCTTATGCCTTGTGATGTTTGGTACTAAGGGCTTTTTGGTTTTGATTGATCTTGTAATATTCTTTAGCCATACTTGTCATAGCAGCATGTGTTTAGGGGGAGTAAGTTTTTTTTTTTTTTTGGTGATTGTTGTGCTTTGCTCTTACTATTGATTTTTCGAAGCATCACCATACTTTACTCCTGCTCTTTTGTTCTTCTTGCATATGTGTTTGTCATAATCAAAAAAGGGGAGATTGTTAGCCCTAAGGGCATTAATACTTATGTTTTGATTATGATTAACATATGCTTGTGTGAGTATTTTAGCTAACCCTTCATAGAACAAAAGAAGTACCTATGAAGTCTGAAAGTCTACAAGCAAAAGATCTTGTTGATGAGGACAAAATGGAGAAGAAGAGACCAAGCCATTCCAAGATCAAATCATTGAAGACATTGAAGGCATTGTCTTTGGTAGAGTGAATTAGGTACTACCTTGTAAACTCCCTAGTCTTACTCTTTGATTATTGAACATATATGAAGCTCCATTTTACGATTTTCTCAAAAATAAACTTGTGTTATAATCTAAATATTCTTGACTGAAGTAGTGATGTTTTGAAAGTTTTTCTTCTCTTTAACATGATTGTCGAGAATACATGTTTTTGAAACAAGGAAGAAAAGTTTTTGTCTTAAAAAGAAACTTGGCTGAGGAAAAAAAATTCGGTCATCCGGTTTTAGAACCGGTCGTCCGGTTTCTTCCAAAATAAAAAATTCGGCAGTCCGTTTTTCAGAGTATCAAGTCCGAATCTTTCTGTCCAAAAATTTGGTCATCCGGTTTTTAGAACCGGTCGTCTGATTTTGCTCAAAATCAAGAATTCGGCAGTCCGTTTTCTAGTTGAACAAGTCCGAATCTTTCTGTTTTAAATAACCGATCGTCCGATTTTAGGAACCGGTCGTCCGTTTTTTACTTTTACTGTATAAAATATTACCGTTGCACAGAAAGCAACGGTTACTTTTTTGAGACTCTATATATAGACTTTATGATCAGCAATAAATTAGATAAGTTTTGTGGAATATTCATTGTGAACATTTAAAACTTTCAAGAGCTTCAAAAGCACATTTATTGCAAACATTTTTCATTCCAAAAACAAAATCTTCTTGAGCTTCATTATTGATCATCATCAAAGAAGAAGAAAGGAGGAGCTTGTAGAACAATTTCATTGAGTTGTATCTTATATTCCTCAAGCTCAAAAGTGGTAACATTGTTCTTAAACTTATTCTTTTCTTTTATTGATATCAAAGGTTTGTGTTGAAAAACCCTTTGGGTAATCCTTTGATTTACATTGTGTTGTGATTTGAGGTTGTGTGCAAAACCCTTGTAGGGTGATCCTCATATTTGTAGTTGGTATATCTTTGTGTTTTAGTGGATTTGAAAAATCCTTGGGTGTTGACTCAAGGTAGTGGATGTAACTCTTTGAGAGAGTGAACCACTATAACTCCTTGTGTTCTTCTTTAAATTTCTCACTTGTCTCAACCACAAAATTTCGTTCGGTTTGGATTTTTATTATAAGATTTTTAGAATCCTCTTTCAAACAAAATTGGAGGTTTATCTTTTGATTAACAAAGTATTTTCGAAAATTAGCCAAAAACCTTATTCACCCCCCCTCTAAGGTTTTTCATAACCTTTTTAGAATAATAAAATTCCCATCCGCCAGTCAAGAAATGCATATATAACTTTTAGAAATATGTCAAGTCTAATCTATCCGGTTCAACCATACAGTTAAACAACCTCTGAACAATACTCAACTTGAAGCGATAATAACTTTTCCTTAGAAAATAAAAAAGCATAACCATTTTCTTTTAAAGTAAGCAGTCATCTTTAAGTAATTGAGAACATGACTATTATAAAACAATTTATGTTTTGAGACAGTTATATTTCGTTTTAATAACAAAACTTGAGGAAAATTATTTTTGAGCCTTTTAATTAAATAATTTAAACACAATAATTATATAATTAACTTAACCTCAATTTAATTAATTAAATTGCTAGGGCCCAATTAATGAATTAAATACTCTTCTTACGTTAATTAATTAATTTGCTCTTCTTTAATAAATTAAGTATCAAGAGTATAATAAATTATATCTCTCTAAGATAATTCTCTCAATTTTTTTTTTTTTGTAGTGATTAACAAATAATCACTTCGGTTCATAAGCTATTCAGGGGATCTAAAGACCATTTGTTCATAGCTGTAAAATGACCAAAATGTCATTGCTATAAATAGAAGCATTTCTTATTTTAAATATTTCCATTTATCACCATATGAAAAAATATTGACCCCAAGAACAAACTTGTGGATACAGTCTCTTTGCCCTACCAGTGTTAAAGATGAAAACGCCCATCTATGCTTACACCCATCATTAAGTTTAGGAATAAGTGTACTACCACCTTCCTTAATGACATCTACCATCCTTAGACCTGTAGTCTTATAATTTGCTCTATTTTATATTTCTGCTTTCTCAAGGAGCGACCTTTAAGTAAACATTTAGAGTCTTATATGCTAGGCCTTGAACTCTACATTATCATAGACAATCATAATGAAGTGATTGCTCTCATAGAAGCAAACACACAATTCTGTCTTAACTATCTAAGTTCATCTACCCAATATGCAGAGTTCATCGACCCCATGCATACAAGTCTTCATCCATAGTACATCTAAGTAGACAAACCCCAGCTTCGCTAGATCGTCAACTTATGTGAATACCATAAGGCATATTCGCCTACGATGTAGCTTGTGAATCTTTAGTTCTCTACATTTATAGTACATTCTAGAAACTAATATCACTTAGTCCAATGCTATGTGCTCCAAGCACATACTCGCATAATAGTCATGAGAAAAACACTCATTTACATAAGGTAAGTCATCATTTTAGAATACCACCACATAATGACCTTTTACTTGATGGCATGCCCAACTCCATCAAATGCCAAGAACAAATCTTGCTTGTATCATAAGTAACAATAGTCCACACCTTGTTGTAAAACACGACCTATCACGTGGACAATCTACTTATGATACTTGGACCATATGTAAGTTAAATTTGCATTCCAAACTCAAATCTTGATTTAACAAATAAATCACTTTACTTATATCCCTAAAGATTACATAAAAGGGAAGTCTTTTTGGGCATATATACTAACAAAAAGGTGCAACTTAACTAATTAAAAAGCTCACCTAGATTTGCGATAAAACATGAACTGAATTCAGAAAAAAAGTTTAGAAAAAAGTTCATTTAAGTTCAAACTCACTTATTTATATACTATGTCAAACTAATGTCATTTGAAGGAGGGAAAAGGGAAAAGAAGAAAATAAAGAAGCAATGCATGAACTAATTTAAATCACAGGTTACAAGACTATTCATGACCGATATGCACCATTCATGGTATATTTTCATTGATATAATTTTACACTTTATATATGAATTTCATGTTTGAATTGGCTAATTACATCATTTCCCTCTTCTTTGAATATAGGAATGATATTATGGTAGTTTAAAATGAAAAGAATTATGAAGAAGAGTGATATCACTTTGAATAGGCAAAAAGAGGAAAACAATCATAGTGTAGCTGAGGAGAGCATATTCTGACACATATTTTACTTCTTTACTTACCTTGATTCAAGAAGTTTCCTTCTTGAATATTTTAGAGGACTTCATGAGGTTTCTATAATATAAAAGATTATCTCAATTGAAGTTCATTTGGTCATCCAAAGGGTAGTGTAAAATTCAGCATTCTCATCTAATATTCATTTTGACACATTGTGGTAAAACGGTCATAAGTCGAGCTATAGGGCTCCAGTGGATCTTGTCCAACATGTTTTGGAAACCGAAGAGATTTATGTACAAATAGTATGAGACGTTGAGATATGAATTGTCCATAGCATTGCTAAAAAATACTCAAGAAGCGCAATATACTTGCGTGGCTGGGCAAGCACTTGCCTAGTTTGGCAAGCCAAAACACCACTTAAGGTTTTTTTGTCTAGAAGCTTGCTGGACCTATATTGATCCGGAAAGTTGCAGAAAAGGGATTAAAATGTTAGTTTTAGCTTTCATTTGGAGGGCTCTTACGCATAGTTTTTTAGAGAAACACCGAGGACTCTTGAGGGTTTATTTTAAAGGTAGTTTTCGAGAGAACAAACCTAAGGACAACACTCTTCAATCCATTACAATCATCAAGGAACGATTAATCCAAGGATTTGAAGGCAATTCAAGGGATTTTTCAAAGCAATTTAGGGGCAAAGAACGAGGGTTCGAGAGAATCATTCGAACGAAATTCTGGGACTATAAAGACATTATCAAACAAATTTTGACCTTCTGTTTTATCTATTACTTGATAAATTTTGTTAATTTGAATTGTGTAATAGAGGATATGAGTAGCTCATTTGCTTTGTGTGTTTGAAGAATAATGTAGCCTAGTTGGAATTAGGTTTTGAATTATTGGAAATTGTTTGTTGGATACTTGTTATTAATATAAGTGATGTTCATTTATTTGGATTCAATTTTATAGGTAATTGAACTATATTATTGAAATGCTTGTTATTTGAGAAATTCAAGTAGTGGGAGCACAAATGGGGCATTAGGAGTCTTTAATTTATTAGAGATAATAATTAAATTCCTAGGTTGGATTAGAGCAAATTAATCACATTCTTGAGCTAAAGGCATTCATTTTGAACTTAGGTGAGAAGAGACTCTACCTTGTAGGAAATTAATTGAATAGTGAATTATCACATACAGATAGGAATAATTCCACTTAGAAAATAACCAAATTGAATTAATACAAGTCCACAATTGTTTCCTTGAAATTAACGTAAAGAAAACTAGGGGGATTCGAAATTCTAACACACCCTTCTTATTCTCGACTAAACCCTTGTCTTTTTCATTCTTTGGTTACGGGTGATAGTTTAGATAGTTTCCTTTCTTAGTAAGTTATAATTAAGCCAAAAAACCTTTGCTAATTTTTTATTAAATAGCAAAAGAAGAGCTAATACTTGTGTTTTTCATCCCTAGTGATCGATATTAGGGCATACTTTCTAGCCTTGCTAGAATGATAGATGCACTTACCTTCGTGATAGTTTCTCATGTAGAACCCACAACAATGACTCTTTGTAATTGTAAAAGAAAATGACTTATAAAAGAATTCATTCATTTTAAAACCTTTAAAACTTTGAAAATCAATTTATAGAAACCTGATGATTAATAATTCAAGTGATGCTTCCTAGCTGATATGAGCACGACTAAGGATGTATAACTAGAGCAACTAGTTCGAAGGAAGAAATTAAAGAATCAAAGAGACGAGCTTCAAATGACGAGTTAATGTTCAAATTGAAAACTTAGAGAAGGTTTACGGCTTCTCGAAGCTCAAACAAGTCAAGAAGAAACTCAACAGATCAAACTAGGAGTTCAAGGTTATCACGACACAAAAGAAAACTCAAGAATGCCTTGAAAGCAGAGGAGGCGGCCACGGATGCACCAAGGCAACAGGCCTCAAACATTGTCTAGACGAAATGGAGAGCCTCTGCCCAAACCAGCTAGTGACAGCTGGCTGTTACTCAAACGTAGATGAGGTTTTAATTGAAGGATTTTCTGGATTGTACTAGTTTTGACTTGTAGTTAAAGGGATTTTATGTCTAAAATACCCCTTGACATATTACCTAAATACTAGGGTTTAGGGTTAAACATGGGGGAACCTATAAATACCTCATTATAATAATTGTCTTCTTCAATGAATGAAAAGTTTTGAGGCCATGAGTGCTTTACCTAAGGTTCTTCCTTTCGCTTCTTCTTATTCCTTTGAACTAGAGTAGTTTAATAGGTTGATTGAACAAGAGTTTCCTGAATTAATTTTCTAGAGCTTTTTGTTTCATCTTTTTAAATTCCTAGTCTTCTAGAAGTAATAGTTCTTTAGCTATTGTTGCTAGATATTTGGTCTTCATTAGAAAAGTAATAGGTGGGAACTTTATAGTTCTTGTTGATTTCTTTCTAAGGGAAAGAGTAGAGACTTTCTCTTGGAGGTTTTGGCTTACGTTATCAAGGTTGCCATAAGGGGTGTCTTCTATAAATCCTCAAGGACAAGAGAGAAGATCATTGGGAAAGAAAAGCTCAAGTTTACATCAAGAAGAGTTAATTTCACTAGCTAGTTGTGGTATGATCTATAAAACCTGTTTCATTCTTTTCAAACAATTAAAACTCCATTTAATATCATCTCAAATAAAATCACAAATAGCACCCGAAAAGCCTTTGATATATTAAATACGTATCGTATAATCGAAAAAAACAATATTCCCAAACACATAAAAATTCATATTAAAATTTATACTTTACAACTCCTAAAAAACTTACACTTCACAAATTTTTATCCAAAGATGCTCAAATATATAAGACTCAATGGTACATGATATCAGTTCCTAATATTGTACCGATTAGGAAAGGCCACAACACAAACATATACTACGTATAACCTCTCTCTAGCTAGGCCACTTCACAAATTAGGACATGTCCTTCTACCAAACATCAAATACATGAGCACTCCATTCAGGCACTTTCAAAAACACTCAAAGCACAAGTTTTATAATCACAATATAATTACGTATTCAAAAAATCCACAATTTAAAATATTTCATACATGGTCACTCTAATTTTCATACTAAAATCATTCACAAAACTTGCGTAATACCAAATCTACATACATAAAAATTGTGTGTATATATAAATCTATATACACCAAATCTTATATATATAAATATATATACATATACATATATATGTATATATATGCATACATGTATATATATGTATATATATGTGTGTGTATATATATACATATATATACACACAAAGCTAATGACTTGCCAGGTGGACACCTACTTTTTTTCTTCTCATGCAAAAATAAAATTAAGAGGTAATTAATAATGATAACTATCTTCCTCCATCTAAGGTGGCTATCTGAAAATTAATATAAAAAATATTAATCATATTAATGTTCTGACAAGAACAAATTATTTGCAAGATTAATTTTTTAACGATCGATAATAAAAAACTTCAAATTTTAATTGTTTCATAATTTAAAATTTAAAGTAATTATCTAATCAATAATATTAAATACAAATTTAATAATATAATTAATTTTCAAATACTAATTTATATATATAATATAAACAAAGCTGTAATGGCTCGCCACTTGGCACCCAATCAGCATCAAGTGTACACTCTCTTCTTTCTTTCTCCACATGTAGAAATCAGAAGAAAAAAATAATAATAATAATAAGAGGTTATTAAGAATTAATAATAAGAAGATATAGCCTCCCAACTAGAAAGTTGGGGTTCGACTCCTGCTAGATGCAGGGATTACCGTTCTTTTAATAGGGTTATCGTCTCCCCTAATTTAGGGTTATACTTAAATAATTTATTCTAATTATGATGTAATAATATAATTTCTACCAAGTGTTACAACTCTTATATTAAAAAAACAATAAGAAGATATGATAAAGAAGCTTAAAGAATAAAAAAAGATTTCAGATTTGCAAATCATGTAGCTAATCATATTTCTATCATGATATATGTAGCTTATGATAATTTAAATACCACAATACAGAAGTTTGCTTCTGATAAGGTCTAAAATCAGATAGAAAGAAGAATGCTTTCTGATAAAGAATCCTTTATGTGAATAAAAATTTTAATGTTCAATTTAAATAAGATTCCAAATAGTAATCTCGATATTAGTTTTATTAGATTTTCCCATCCCAATTTACATAATAATCTTGATTTTTTTTTTTTGGTCAGATTTTGGTTTGTGTCTATTATAAATACATAATTCTCAGTATCTTATTTTTCCAATTCTAATTTTCACAGTTATCCCTATAAATATTTCCCAATTCATTAATCTAAACTAGAATTTATCCTACTCCTACTACTGTGTTCCCTACTGTTTTTCTAATCCTACCGTTTCTCCTATCATTTCCGCGTTATGGCTTCAAGCTTCAACATGAACTTGCGCTTAAACATGAACTAGCCACATATTTTCTGCTTTCTACTCCTTTAGTTTATATCATATATTATTTTTTATGATTTCTAAGGTATGGCTCTCTTCTTGGCACGATTACAGTGATGATTTTATCAAATTAAGTTGAAGATTGCACGCAATGATTTGTCTTCCTCTTTTTTCCATTAGTAAATTTTGATCCCTTTTATCGAATATATTTAAACCTAGAGCCATTTGTAAGCAAGTATTAAAAGAGGTCTGTCATAGCTGATTCGTGAAGTAATCACTTTGGAATAGTGTTTTATGTTTATAGATTTTTTCTTCTTCTTTCTTTTTTTTCCAACCTTAATTTCCATTATTATTATTATTTATAAGCAAACGTATTTGTTTTTCCTTTTATTATTATTATTATTATTATTATTATTATTATTATTATTATTATTATTATTACAACTTTTATTGAAATCCCATCCAAACTGCAGCAGTCAAAGAAGATTAATTCCAAATTTGAATTTTTGTAATTATGTTTAATTAGTTTTTTTTAGTAAAAGTACATTTATATTTTGTTAAGATAAAAAAGAATGGTATTAGCAACATCATGAGGATGTGCTTGGACCATTCAAGAGGTACATCATAATTTAAAGCAATCCTAGTTAGAAGATAGGCCAGTGTATTGCCATCCCATTTAACATGACAGAAAGAGATATAGTCTTTATCTATCCTTTGCAAAAAAAAATCTGAAACCAAAGCCCCAAACTCAGAAATATAACGAGTGCGGCAAGTAAGACTATTTATAACCTCGAGAGAATCACCCTCTATAAGTAGTCTTGTTGTGAAAGGTAAGCCCGATATATAACCTTCTATGATACCCAATAGTTCTCCAATATCCGCAGAAAAACTTCTTGTCGAGGGATGGCTTTTGCTACCATGTTGTTCCTGTCTTCTTGATGAGGATACTTAAACCAATATTTCCTTCAAAGAAAGAAGCATAAGTATTAATCATGAGGGAGTCCAAAATGTTTGTATAGAATCCGAAGTGGAGAAAATTTGGCTTTTTTGAATGGTGGCCTAGTGTAAGGTATTCCATTTTTCATGTTAAGAGCCTGCAAGGCATGGTAGCTTCAGAGGAGGTTGTGTCTTCATGTTTGAGCTTATTTCTAGCATACCATATAAGTCAGGCTGCAGTTGCAAAAATAGTTACATCCTCATTGTTATGGCCAGCAACAATAGAATAAAGAAGCTCTTTGAAGTTCAAAGTTGGGATGTGGATCCAATTAAGTCCATAAAGCAAGTGTTTACAAACTTCTTTTGAACTGCAATCAAATAAAGCATGTCTGTCATCTTCTACTGCGTACCCATAATGTACACAGGATGTGGTGTCATAAAGGTCTTGTCGCATGAGATTCTGTCTAGTCGGCAGAATATCTGAAGTAGCTCTCCACAAGAACATTCTGATCTTAGATTGCATTGGAGTTTGTGGATCATGGTCTAGGTTTTTATCTCAGCTTCTGTGTTGGACGTTCCTTGAGTAGTAGTGTGACTCTACAAAAATTCCATCCCAATTTTATAATCATATTTTACCGTGTATTGCCCATTAGTTGTCAAATTCCAAATTAGCAGGTGTTCAGGCCAAGTTGGATTGAGAGGAATTTTGAGGATGGCTTCGGCCTCATAATGAAAGAAAATACTCATAATTCTCTCTTTCCTCCATCAGCATTGATTATAATCAATAAGGTCATATACCTTTCTTTTCGGCCCCCTTGAGAGATGAAAAGATAAAGTAGAAAACTCTTTGAGAGTTGGGACCACTTATCAATAGATATGTGAGTAGATTGCCCATTTCTGATACGATGTTGAAGACTTAACGGCAGAAGATTTCTCCCCTCCAATAGTTTGTGCACAAAAAAAATGGCCTACGGCCGAGTGAGGAAGACAAGAAGCTTCCTGTAGGATATTACTTCTCTTGGAGACATGTAAACATCAAAGAAGACAGAAATTTTACAATGCGACAACATTTTTTGGTGAGAAGAGCAAAATTAAAATCTTCAAAGTCCAGGCTTTCCAACACATCCTTTTATTCTCTTCAGAACCCCTCCTCTCCTCCCTCGCCCCCCTTCCCCCTCCCCCCTCCCTTCCTCCCAAAAGAATTGACAGACCATGGAGTTTAGAGAATTTATGATGTTTGAGGGAAGGAGAAAACAAGAGATAACATAAGTAGGGATGACTTGAACAACATTTTTAATGAGCACTTCCTTTCCAGCCTGAGATAGAGCTTTTTCTTTCCAGCTATTGAGTTTTTTCCACACTCTATCTTGTATGCTAAGAGGGACCCGTTTATCAAAAATGAGAGAAGATTTTTGATAATTTACCTCTTGGTCGGATAGCCAATGTAATCTTCCAACACTTTTTTGATTGCTTCAGCACTTTGATTATCTACTTTACTAAAAATAACACTATTATCTGCAAAGAACAAATGTGATATTGAAGGATATGTGTTAGTAAAGCGTAATCCTAAGAAAAGATTCCGCCTTTCATAATGTAGGATCATTGCAGAAAGACCTTTAGCCCAGATCATAAATAAATAGGGGAAAAACTAGTAGAAGGAGAGCCATTAATAAGAACAAAGAACTTCACAAACGAACACATCTCATGATGAGTGCCACTAAGTTTAAAGGAATTCTCATAGCTTTCATGAGTGCTTCAAGGTAGTTCCACTCCACTCTATCAAAAGCTTTACTGAGATCAAGCTTAACAGCAAAGTGATTAGCATTATTTATTTTCTAAAATTGCCTAGAGTGAAACGCTTCAAAAAAAAGCAATCATAAAATTGTCAGTGATAAGTCTATCTTCAACAGAAGCACTTCGGGCATCATGAATGATAGAATTAATGCAACTTCTGAGATGATTAACAATGACTTTGGAGACAAGTTTATAAACAGAGACTTAAGGGTCGAAAATCCTGAACTACAGTGGCTTTTTGAATTTAGGGATAAGAGAAATAAAAGTATCATTAATAGCTCCTATATCATCAACGTTGTTCAGAATACCCAAAATCATATTTGTTATCTTTGAAGGAAAAAAGCTTGAAAACTATCCGGTCTTAGCAATTTCCTGCCCTTCATATGCTTTAGAACTTTCAATACTTCTTCATGTGTGAAAAGTTGTGAGAGTAAGGAAGCTTCTTCATCTGTTAAAACTTTGTCTATCATGCCTTCCTGTAAAACAGAGAGAGTTATTAGTGGTATAAATTTTCTTGAAGTCTTGAAGAATAATATTTTCAACTCCATCCAAATCCACAATATCCGCACCATTATCATCTTGGGTGGTTGTTATAAAGTTCCTTTCCTTCTTTGAGATTTCTTTTTGTGAAAATAGATGGTATTCCTATCTCCTTCAAGAAGCCAATCTGCTCTTGATCCCGTCTTCCAATAGAGCAGGAAGACCGCCTTTGGAGTTCACAGTAAGAATGTTTGATGGCCTTTCTAACACTTTTTCTGTGTGATTAACTAGATTTTGTCTGCTCTGTGTGTTCATCTTACCATGGATGGAGTGAGAGGTAAAATGGGTCATTAATGCATCCTTGTTAACATGGTGCCTTGCCTTTGTCTGTTGTTGGTCTAGTGAGATGAGGAGGAAAAGGTAAATTTCTTACTGGACATTTGAGCCCATGAATTACGTGTGGAACAACAGCAATTGTTTGTGCATTAATGGTACTATGAGAGAAGTTAGTATTGCCTTGACGTGCCTTTTATAATGTTGTCATGTCAGGAACCGACATGACCAGTCCAGTAATGGTACCAACAAGTAGTAGAGCAGCAGAGTGAGTTGGTGTAAGGGGAACATCACCCCGACCCTGTATAATAGACGGAGAATCAAAAGCAATAGAAGGATGTATGTTTTGAAGAAAAAAGATTCAAGGCTGAGATTTATTTTCACTCCTAGCTCCTGTGGATATGGGAAATTCTCTTGTGACAATCCTGCACCATTTGGTGAGTTCTTGAGGACAGCACAGTGAGTCAGAGTATGGCTAATCCATCCATAGAAATAACAGAACATTGGGAGTCTTTCATACTGGACCGAAGCTCGGACCTTCCCGGTTCCCGGAATATCGACTATCATGCATCTTCTAAATGGCTTCTTGACTCGAAGAAGAGCATGGATCTGAAAGAATTTTCCCAAACCTCTTTGTTTACTGCTACATATTTCAAGGACCCTACTATCTTCAATCACCAATGCTACTTTGAGCCCAATTTCTGGAGTGTAACACCAGGATGGAAGGCTTGTGATGCAATAGTTGAAATAGGCAGAATCAAAGATCAGTGGTGGTGATTTTGTTACAAGATTCCAAGGGTGAATGATGATCAGTTGATCATTGAAAAACCATGGGCCACGAGTTAAAATATAGTTTACGGTTGTGGGAGAATGAAAGATGGGTGGTAAACATTATCTTTTAGAACATGCATTTTGAAAGAGGCACATTTGCCCTCAACATGGCAATCCGAAAACCATTGGCATAGATCTCTTCCCCCCACAGATGACGACGAAAAATGCTATTTTCACTGTCTTCTAATCCACTGTTGACCTCAGATTTAGAGAGTTCGACATATTAATTTTCTTCCTCATTGAGTTTGAAAGTATACATAATGTTCGATAAGTCATTAGCCATTCTAGAGCTCGAGAAAAAGAAGAATGAAATTTTGGCTATGAAGGAGAGAAGAAGGAATCATAGATCAGAGAATTGTCAAGGAATTGCCACCTGAACAAGGATCATAAGAGAAACAAAGCTACATGACCACAGAGTTAAACCCTAAACCTAGATTAACCAGTATGAACTTTTAGTAGGACTCTATAGAGAGAGAGGGAGAATCTCATACTGAGAGAGGTTATGTTCGTTAGTTAATGCATTGTTGTCCTAATTGGAGAGATTTTCTTTTGAAATTTGTTCCTTTTGCTAATGTATGTTTCTTGTTATGAAACTTGTTGGCACAGTGTCATCGACACAATAGAATAAGAGGAGATACTGGCACAATGTGGTCGGTATAATAGAATAAGAGGAAATAGAGTAGAGAAAGTAGAGAACTTTTATTGCTTTCTTTCTAGGGTGTGATTACAAGAAGACCAAGATGGAATAGGAGATAGATGCTATCATACCTAATTATATCTAATATAAGATTAAAACTCTATCATTATCTCTTAAATAGATTCTATCTCTTTAAAATATCTATCTTCAGGATATCTCAGGATGTCTATATCTTCAGAATATCTATCTCTTCAGGAGATAGGCTTGATCTCAGATCTATCTCTTCAGGAGATAGGCTTGATCTCAGATATTCTTATCTCTTATTGACATCCACAAATATTATTTAATTTATGACGATGCCCTTTGGATATTCATTACATAAAGAACATGCCTCGTTAAAACCTTACTAGATAAAAATCCAATGAGAAAAACTCTAGTGAAGGAAAAAGAGTACACCATTCTTTATGCCAAATATTACTCCCACTAATGAGATAATCAATTGAGATTTATAAACTTGTGTAATAAAAAACTCTCTCAAATGTTATTATCACTAATATCTTAGTGTATAAATCTTCTAGATTTCAGTTATCGAATTCGTTGCACAATATTGTTTTATCTCTTCTGGAGCTCATGAATAGATATATTTGTCTGATCTCCTTTCGTGTATACTCAAACTTTATAATCATCTCCAATAATACAATTGGAATTTCATCCAAAAGGATATATAAATATCTCGAATATAATAATTTATTCATCTTGATCACAAATATTTTAGCAAGCCATCACATTAATTATTTCTTTAACACAAGTTAAAAAAATGGTAGCTATATATATGTCTATATACACAATCATAGTGTATGTCAATGCATGACATGATTTGTGTGGATCATGTAAACAATGAATATCTTATATTTCTATTTCTTCCGGAGTTGGATTGTTTTTCAAAATTGGAGATAATCATTTGAAGGAGATATCAAATGATAAGTTCAATATATATTCCTAAGTCATTAGTTAGAGCAGAATCATAACAATAATTACTTGCATGAAACAAGTGTATTCATGCACTAGAATATGTGAGATCATGGTACTTCAAGAACAATTAATGGTTCTTCAATATTGTTTTATAAAATATCTTTACCAATATTAATGACTTAATGACTTGGAATAGTATTGATGTACCATGTCCATGTAGAACATTTTCAGAATGTTCAATCTATTAATTAAGACTAAAAGCTTAATTTAAACCCTTAATTGTCTTCATTTATTCTTCAAGAATAACATTTGCTCATATAGTCCTCCCTCTTTAGAGGCTAATCATCTTTAGAATTAAGTGTTAGGTCACACTTCAGGCATGATTCAAAATTATAAGCTATATTTTGTCCTTCTAGAATATCTACTAAAATAAGAGTATCTATTAGAAATACTCACAAACTTGGCAAAAATATACAAAATACTTGATCCTCAATTATCTGTAGATGGCCAAATCTTGTGAACTTCACTAGTTCTCTTATTCTTGTGGGTAGAATATTCATATGATATCATTCTTCTAGTATTGTTGACTTTCTCCACTAATATGGGGCACACTAGTTCATTAAAGTGTTAATATGCAAATTATACAATAAAAATATCTTTTTACGAAGTAATATTTGTGGAAATATAATTAGTCAAAAGATGAGTAAATATCTCTTCATATATGGACTTGATCTTCTCATCATTATCTTCAATTATGATTCACTAAGACAATTACATTATGCTCTTCTGAAATAATTTGTTTATATGCTCTAGGCATACTAAGTCTATCAGGGACTTCATGTAAAAACATTAGCAAATGATAACTTAGAATAATGTACATCAATTACATCGTGTGGTATATATATGAAAAATAACAATATTCTCCACCAGAACTATTTCGTCGCAAGTAACGCCAGACTTTTACGAAGAATTTTATATCAACACTCATTTCATAGTTCACATAATTGAATATTCATAACTATCCTTCTGGGATTACACTTCAGGTGTATAATTCCTTCTAGGAATTATGTACACTTCATGTGTACTTGTTAATTGTTCGGACTAGCTTTTATATTTCTCACGCGAACTATATATTATCTTGAATCTGCAGACTTTGAAAACATCATTCTACATTATGCGTATAAATGCTATTGTGTACTTTTGCGATTCCATTTATTCTATATCATGACCTATTATGATAAGATCTTATAATATCACCATTTTCAGGTACTTGAAATTTCTTCTAAAATAATACATTGGTCATGTTTGGAAAATTCTTCTAGAATTTTATTTCCTCGACTTTTAATATGACCATTCACAATTTTACACTTTTCATATGCCAAGACTTCATATTCATTGAATCGATTTATCTGCCACGTTTTCGTTTTGTCTCAAATACATTAGTTGTGGTAGACTGTCCTTCTGGGACATCAAATATATCAGGAGCTTTATTGGTCAGATGTTGATAAAAAAATATGACTGGCTATATTATTTTGAACTTCTAGTTGAAATCTCATATAAATATCAAGATGACACACAAGTAATTAATGTTTTCATCCGACTACATGTTTTCTCCTCTTAATGTTGGGATACTCAAAATAAATAAATTATAAATATCTCTTTTGATATTCTTTGCCCAACGTATATAAACCCATCTATCTTTTGGTGGAGTAATAAAAATAATAGCACACTTTTAATTTACAGATGAGGAATATATGGTTTCTAACCACAACAAAAAATACAAAACAAGTGCTACTATTCATTTATGGTCTATAGCACCATTTAGTATATGAACATATTTTGCAGAATATTCAACACTAAGTCAATACACATATATTAATAACCAATATAAATACGACAAATAGTACCCTTGGGAGAATTTAAATTATGAACTCATTAGTAAGAATCGTACACTACAGGTTACGAACAGTAGTATATATATAAATATGTGTGTGTATGTATATATATGTATATATATACATATATAAATATATCACTATCTTATATTGATGTATCGATTAATAATTTTGTATCATCCCAAAGCAACAAATTCAACCCTAAAGTAATACTGATGATATTCATAAAATAATTTACATTTCAAATTAGTAGCACATGGAATTCATAGAATTATGAAGCTTCTAGTTCCATATTATTCCATAAATTCTTAATATTGTTCGTATTTGAATGATGCGCAATGTTCTTTCGGTCATGCCAATAATATATTATTTGAATCAATAAACTTCAGGCTTATTGAGTAAGTATATCTCAATCTTATATATTTGGTACAATTCAAATTACAAGAAAATAAATGGTAGTATTTGTTTCATAGAACACTAGTAGTAATGCATATATACACTGTCTCAAGTTGATGAAAAACATCACTGAGACTAAAAATAATATTCTACTATACTTTTTCGAAAAGAATGCATTACCGTTAGCCCTAAGGACATTATTGAATATGTTTTTTATTATGATTAACATATGTTTGTGTGATGAGTATAGCTTAGTCTCTATGGAACAAAAAAAAAGCATTTTTGGAGTCTCAAGGCTACACTACATAAGAAGTAAAAGATCTTGGCAATTAAAGAATAATGAAGAAGGAGAGATCAAGCCACTCCAAGATCAAGGCATTGAAGACCTTGAAGACTTATGTATTAGTTAGAGATATGCAAAGGTATTTTGTAAAACTCCCTAACTCTCATCTTTGTTTGTTGATCAAGTGTGAAGCTCCTTGGATGAATTTCTTTTTATAAACTATTCTTGAAAAATCCAAGTATTCTTGATAGAGTTTTTTATGCCTTCAAAAGTTTTCTTATCTCTAAAAATGTATCAAGAATACATGTTTTGAAGTGTTTTGAAATATGAAGGAAATTTCTTTTGTTTAAGGAAAACTGGCTTTTAAATCTTTCTAAAAAAAAGGGTCATCCGATTTTCAAAACAGGTCATCCGATTTTAGAAAAATCGGACGTCCGCTTTTTTTAGCTTTAGAATAATCGGTCGTCTGATTTTTAAGAGGGATCATCCGATTTTCGTAGGATGCATCCGAATCTTTCTGTTTCAAAAATCGGTCGTCCTATTTTAGAAAAGGGCTAATCTGATTTTCTTGTATAAGAAAATAGGACGTCCGTTTTTAGAAATCGGTCATCCGATTTTCCTTTTTACTGTGAAAAATATTACTATTATACAGTGCAACGGTAACTTTCTCTCTCTCTTTTATATATATATATATATATTGATTTTTGATCCGCTGCAAAAAAAAAAATAAATAAATAAAATTGGAGGTTGGATTGAAAATTGATTGAGATTATTTTAGAACATTTAAAGAGCTTTAAAAGCACATTCTTTCAAAGATCTTCATCTCATACATACAAATAGAAAAATCTTCTTGGAACTTCATTGTTGATCATTCATCAAAGAAGAAGTAAAGAGGAGCTTGTAAAAGTATTCTATTGAGTTGTATCTTCCTCTTCTCAAGCTCATTTGGTAATATTGTTCCTCACTCTTCTTACTCTTTTATTGTGATCAAAGGTTTGTGGAAAACCCTTTGGGTGATCCTTTGATAAATTTGTTGAATTGTTGTGTTGTGTAAACTTTGAGGTTTTTGTGTAAAACCCTTGAAGGGTGATCCTCATTGTGTTGTTGTGTAACCAACTTTGAAGATAGTGGATTTGTGAAATCCTTGGGTTGAGTCTCAAGGTAGTGGATGTAGCTCTTTGAGAGAGTGAACCACTATAAACTGTTATGAATGTTCTTTAAAGTTTAATTCTATGCTCATTGCTTAATTGCCAAAACTATAAGATTTTGTTTGGTGTAGATTCTTATCAAAAAGAGTTTTAGAATTTTTTCACAAACAAATTGGAGGTTTATCTTTCTAATCACATAAAAGATTTTTTTAAAATTAGCCAGAAACCTTATTCACACCCCCTCTATAAAGTTTTTCAATTACATATTTAGCATGTTCGTGTAAGAACACTAACTCTTTTGGAATCTTTAATTAAGCAATTTTTTTGGAACTTGATACTACCACTTATATTTTTGGACTTTTATGCAACATATCCTCATGCACCATAATTAGAGATATTTCATCTCCCTATTATATTATATAAAATACTAATGTTAAACATTAAAACAAAGAATAGACAGAAAAATAATTTGATACCTTAAAACCGTAAAATATATCAAGAAAAGCATATGAATATTTTTTAATAATTTGTCATCATTTGCGTATGCCATTTTGATGTCATGAGTAATATTATCATTAGTATAAGTACATAATTTTTGAAGTAAATAACACTTTCATATCTCTTCTTAGAAAAAACTTAATAACAATTCAAATGACGTACTTTAGGTACATAATCGAAAACTATTTTATGAAGTGTTGAAATATATACTTTTTTCCTTTCTCACTATTTTCACTTGTGTAAATATATACATTGAGAGTTTATTGAATCATTATAATAACTACAAATGATATTTATATCATAGTTGTGGTCACGACCAAAGTGTATTTTATAACTAAATTATAAGCTTAATGTATTCACTTCAGGTGGCTTTGATGCTTAATATATTCATTTTAAGACTCTTACATCGAAATATACTTATTTAATTGTGTCTTCCAAACACATTACAAATCCAAATGAATTTATATAAATAATTACAAGATAAAAGTATAATTTTTTTTCTAAAAATATCATGAGCTAAAAGCTCAAGTTTTATAATCAAGATATTAGTAAAAGAAGTACCTCTCTCCGCCTTTCACCGGCACAACAGTATTGCTATAGAATTTCTTGGTCTCAGAAGGTAACAGCTCATGGTAGAGTCTCATGCTGGTAACGTGATATGAAACTTGTTAGCACAGTGTCGTTTGCACAATAGAATAAATGATAGAAATATAAAACATAAAGAAAGAGAATAAATTAAATTGAATATATAGAATAATTAAAAACTATATAGAGAAGAAGATGAGATAAATTAGCGAAAGTAGAGAATTCTTATTACTTTCTTTATGAGGTGTGATTACAATTCAAAGCCAAAAACCCTATTTATAGTGTTTATGGGATACAAGAGATAGTGATAGAATAAGGGAATAGATATATCATATATAATAATATGTAATATAAGATTAAGACTCTATCATTATCTCTTAATTAGATTCTATCTCTTCAAGATATATATCTTCAGAATATCTCACGATGTCTATAGCTTCAGAATATCTATCTTTCTAGGAGATAGACTTTATCTCAAATATTCTTATCTCTTATGGACATCTAAAAATATTATTTAATTCATAACATTTCTCATTTTTTTTTTGTTAATTTTTATTTTTTATCTAGCAGTGTATTTGGATTAACTTCTAATTTAATTTATTTTTCAAACTTTTCACGGAGTCCCACATTACAAGATATTTTTCACAAAATATTGTTTCACAAACTCTGAGGAAGAAAATTTATTTATTTTTTTAACTAAACTACAATCCAAATTGTTTTCCTTTTCGGGTTAATTACATTTTAAGTCTCTAAGATTTGACTAAAATATTAATAAATCCCTCAGTTTCTTGTAAACTATAAGATCTTGGTGTGAATTGACAGTGGATGAGAAAGTAATGCTGGAAGCTGTAGAGAAGAAAAGAACAAGAAAGAAATTAAGCAGTGACTCAAAGAAAACGAGACTAGTGGATTAATGAGATGCAAGAAATGAATTTTCAGACAAGTGGAAGAATCATGTGAAGGGAGGATACTGCAACTTGGAGATTGGTAGATTATAGAAAGTCTAGAGAATAAGCTAGAATGATTTTTATTTTTATTTTTGGAAGAGAAGAAAGTGTGTTGCAAATTGGAGGATAGATTATAGAAAGTCTAGAGAATAAGCTAGAATGATTTTTATTTGTTTTTGGAAGAGAAGAAAGTGTGTTGCAAATTGGAGGATAGATTATAGAGAGTCTAGAGAATAAGTATGTGCATATTATCTTCCATCTATTTCTTTATATTTTAAACTAATTATGTGCATATCTGGAACAAATTTTTTCTCGATTCAATTCTTCAATGCGAAGATTCTTAGCAGTATATTTAAATCTCACTTTCTTGAATCTAATTCGTTCTTGAATTTTACTTTGAATTTAAAATAGACATATGATTTATCATAGTTAGGCTATATAATCAAGGGGATCGATAAAACCTAACTCGGAAATCTATGTGAATAGAGCGAAAAAATTCATTATTTTCCCTCCTCTTCCCTACTTTTTCTCTCTGTACAAAATTTCTCTGTTACTTCTCTTTACTGTCTCTCTCTACTCTAAAACTGTAATCTTTAACATTGAACCTTTATTGGAGGTAGATATGGATGATTTTGAAGAATTTGTAGAAGAAAATATCCATTTTGAGGTAAGAAAAGTTCAAATTAATTTTTTTTGCCACTGGGGCTTGGATCGCCGAGGCTGGCTACCCGGACGTGCGCCGTTCACCCAACCGAGCAGTCCGTCTTCGTGACGGTCACCCAGAGGCATGAACCGCTCATGTCCAAACTGCCGGCCTGGGCAACCCGAGCATAGGGTTTTTATTTTTTTTATTTTTTTAAGAATGTCACTATATGAAATTTGTGTTTTTTTATGCTTTTTTCCTTAAATGTTACATGAAATTTTCTTTTTGTTTTTTTTAAAAATGTTAGTATATGAAAATTTTGTTTATTACACTGTTTTTAAATTTTTATTTTTAATATATAATGTGTTCATATTTTAATTTTTCGTACTATATCATAACAGAACGACGTAGATCCAAATACATTTGAAGAATTTTTGGAACCGGAAGAATACGTGGATCATGGATATTTATTTGCAACTGATGGAATCTTTAATTCGAAAGCAGAGTTGGTGAACTGGGCAAAAGAAACAACTATGAAAGTGAACATGTATTTGATTGTCACTCAGTATTTAAGTTCAAGAACATCTGACCGCCGACCGTATGTTACACTGGGTTGCGAGCGTGGAGGTGCAAATAAACCGAGAACGAAGCCCGTAGTTGATGATGAAGAAGAAGAAGTTCTAGTAAAAAGGGGGGGTCCTTACGGGACTAAAAAGTTTGGTTGTCCCTTCAAATTAAAAGGTGGGCAAATGGCAATGTGTGAAAACTGGCAAGTATTCGTACAAGATGGAGGCAAAACCATGCAATAGGTGTATATACTCACGGCCATGCTCAGGCAGCAAAACTGACAGAGGAGCAGCTGATACAGACTGAGCAATTCAGGAAGAGTCATGTGCCACCCCGTAATATCTTATGATTTTTTCGGGAACAAAACGTGGGTTGTGCTGTCAGGTATATTGCATTAACTCTAATACATCCTGGTTTTATGTTTAGAGCTTAAATTGAGGTTCTAATAATATGATTTGCATGATTTTTTGTAGTGCTCAGAAAATATATAACGTCGTTGTGAAGATTAAGAAGAATAGGATGCAGGGGAAAAACACGGTTGAAGAAGTTCCCGGCCTAAGTGCTAAACGGGGTTACACGGTCTTCTATAGAAACCTTGAGGACAGTAACGTACTCAGTGACATTGTCGTTGCACACCTGACATCAATTGAAATGATGAGAAAGTGGCGATATGTACTTATAATGGATACGGCATATAAAACAAACAAATAAGTTTTATTAAATTTGTTATAATAATTGTACATTTAGGTGTTACTTGCAAATTAACTGTTCAAAGTTATATTACAAATACGGTCTAGGATTAACCCTGTATATTTAAGTTAATATTTGATGAATACTTGAATGAAATATGTCATATTTAATCGGTTTTGGTTTAAGTTTACTGGGTTTTATGTTTAGTTTCAAAACAAGTTATCTGCTTTATGTGTTTTTTTAAAAAAGATACAATATGCCATTGTTGGAAGTCGTAAGGATGACCTCGACTTGTAAGAATTTCACTATGGCCACTGTTTTTATGCGAAATGAGCAGGCTACGACTTATAGTTAGGTTCTTCAACAGATTAAGCATATATACTTTTCAAATGCTATGTCAACAGAGAATCGGGAAGATGTTTGTAATCATAAGCCGAAGGTAATTATTATAGACAGGGAATGCAATTTAATGCCCGTGATCAGCGATGTGTTCTGTACAGCGTACCATATGCTATGTAGAAGGCACATCAATCAGAACGTGTTGGCCAAATTAACCGAGTTGACAAAAGATGAAGAGGTTGCATCACAGTTTGTAAATGGGTCATGGAAGAAATTTTTGGATGAAGTTGATGAGCAAGAATGCGTAAGGAAATTGGATGCTCTGAAGACGAAGTGGAAGAGCAAGCAGAACTTCCTATACTATTCGTTCAACAATTGGTTGAATCCCTTTGCTCATAAATTCATGAGATGTTGGACTAAGAGTCATATGTATTTGGGGGTGGAGACTACCAACCGAGCTGAGAGTGAACACTCAGTGCTGAAGTTATGGCTTTCAACATGCCATGGTGATTTGGATACTATATTCCTTAATATTGAATAACGTATTGAAGATAAAATAGCAGACAGTAAGGCATCATTAGAGTTTTCCAGGACTAAAGAGAAGTTTAACACGAAGAGTAATCAGATTTTTTTATTATAAGTAATAAAATCAGTCACTTGGCACTGAAAAAGATATGGTCTGAGATACCGAGAGCTACTGGGATATATGATGATCCAAAAAATAAGTGCAGGAACTATTTGAGTACGTCACATGACCGCCCTTGTGCTTGCGAGTTGTTTACACGGTTCGAGCACTTTCTTCCAATACAGTAATCTGATATTGAGGCCGTTTAGAAGACACTAGAAATTGGCGGTCGTCATCCTTCAGCCCCACAACAGGACAAGGATTTGGAGAAGCGTTCTCTAACTGACCTCTTGCATCAGATAAGTACAAGACCCATATCCAAAGTTAGAGAGATGCGTCGTCTTGCGAAAGGGGTATTGAGTCCAGTTTTGCATGAAGATCCGAGTGTGACATTGACATCACCTCCCGAGGTAGCAGTCACTAAATGGCGGAAGAAGACGAACTCAATAAAAAGAGACAAGTCACATTGGGAGCACCTGTCAATTGCTCATCGAAAGATACAAAAGTCAAGCGGATCTGGTTCTGGTTCTGGTTTTGGTTCTGGCTCTAGATATGTGTCATGGTTGGGTTCAGATTTTGGGTTGCGATCCCGTGGGAGAGGGAGACCGCCACAAGATCCTAGGTGAAGGGTAGAGGGCACGACCGTGGCTGAAGTAGTTTATCTTCTATGATACATGCATCTACATGTTCTACATTCCCTTATACAAATACTTTCCCTGCTTTCATTTATCCTTTTATCAGCAATTGGAAGAACGTGATTGGTGACGGAAATTATGGTTATCAGGTTGTGGCAGATTTCGTGTTTGGTGATGAACATCAATGGCCAGAGGTTCGTAGACGAATGCTTTATGAATTGGAGTATTCGATGAATGTGTATCTTAATTTAGTGGGTTTAGCAGAACGTGTTAATGGGTTCGTTCATAGGAAACGGTGGCAGGATGTGCGTACGTCGTACGAGCATTGGTTGGAAACACCTGATTCGCTTTACGTCATAGCAAATGCATTCAATTTGTGTGTGATACTAATTGCACAGCTTGGTTCTACAACTGTGTTACCTTTGTATTTGTATTTGGATCGTCCAGGAGGTACATTGGTTATTGGTCTCTTGACAGAACAACAACACCTTATTCAGGTTAGTGTTGAATATCAATAGGGTTTTTACATTGTTCTGTATTATATTTTGTTTGAATTTACGATTTTTCTGATATTTATATATTTCTCTTTGTTTAGCACAGCTACAAATACATGATGGGTGTCCGATATCTCCTTTACACGTTCAATAGATTTATGCCGATACTGGAGTTGGAGATATCGAGATCGCTCTGGATAATTGCAATCAACTGCCCCAGGGAATAATTATGATCGACGATATTACCGTAAGAAGATATGCCCCAGAATTAACTCAACATCATGTAATGTAACTATCTTCTCCCCCCAGGGTATGTGGAAACTGTTGGTGTCTGGCTGCCACCTCTCCAAAAAAGTAGATAACAAGGAAGAGTTCGGATGATGGAACATGCGGGACCTCAAATATGATAGTCCTGTCTCTCCTGCCAACTGTACAACTGGAGGATCACTAGGGGTCCAACCGGTCACGGACACGTAGCGGGACCTCGACTTCGAAATGCCTGTATCCTGCATTTTAAACAAAAAAAATAATGTAAACACCAGAAATAAAAAATAAACAAAATATTCAAATCTATAATCAGAAATAAAAAATATACAAAATATTCAAATTACCTATCCAGGCCATATACTACCAGTGACATGACCACTATACAAAGGGACAGGGACTAGATCCTGTGGACCTCCATCAGCTGGACCTGTCTCTACTCCCAACCGTCATTCTTTGCTTTCTTCCTCTGTGTAGGGTTTGTAGGAGGACGTGACTTCTTGGGTCTTTTTTATCGCGACCCAGCAATCTTACTCATCACTTACATGAAAACTGCCAGTCAACCCTTTCCCCTTACCCAGAGTAGGCATATGGCCGGACGATGTGGCCTAAGCCACAGAAACAGGCTCTCATCATCACCGTCACTGTCGTTATCATCATCATCATCATGTCCACCATCATCCTCACGCTCATTCTCATCGTCCTCACCTCTATGAATGCGGAGGGAACCAACCCTAACAGCCTCCTTAGACCGAGATGTACCAGAATCCCTACCCAACCTAGAATCAGATGAGGGATTGCCACAATCAGTGGCTCCATAGTCAGCATCGCTGTAAGATGAGTCCGCCGGGACACACCCAGCAAGCTGCTCGAAGAACTGTGCACCTAACTGCAACCCTGGACCACTGACCTCATTTAATGGAATTTGAGTTTTAGAAAAATACTATATCAGATCCAGGCTAGGCATACGGATAGGCAGAGAAGGAGCATGTGCATATGGATCATATGATGTTTGTGGTGGCTGAGAATATCCATAAGGGTCATCGGGTATAGGGGTGTACGGATGGTGTGATGTGGTATTATAGGGGTGGCTAGGTAGAAGACCCCAGTGCACCAGGGTCATAATACATACCCGTTCCAATAGGTGCAGAAGTAGACGGAATGTCTAAAGTACTGTGGCGTCCCCTCACACTGCAGATGACGCAGTCACTACACGACGTTTAACCTGACCAGTCCTGTCTATTACAGGACCTAAATCATCATCACCCCTACGTGCACCGGGCCAAATTATCTAAACAAATTACCAAATAACATATATAAACTAAATAAAACAAATTAGCTCATACGTAATCATAACTTTAAAAAAATAACATAATCATTAACGATAATAAGATCATTGTAAACAAATAAAAATAAATAAATTAAATAACATTAAAATAAGCTTAAATTTAAAAAATAAACATGAAAGTAATGATAACATTAAAAAAGTAACATAATATTTTAATTATAATAACATAATCATAAACAAATGTTAAAAAAATAATAATATTTAAACAAATTAAATAACATATTATAAACTTTAAATAACACAAATTAACATAAACGTAATCATAATTTAAAAAAAAACATAATCACTAATAATAATAATAACATAATAATAAACAAATTTTACGTCATAATAAAAATTAAACAAATTAAATAACATAATATAAACTCTAAATAAAAAACAAATGTGCAAAAAATATATAGATAAAATAAATTAAATAACATAAAATAAACTTAAATTAAACAAATAAACATAATCATAACTTTAAAAGAATAACATAATCATTAATTATAATAACATAATCATTAAAAAACCAAAAGAAAAATCCGCCGATTGCCCAGAAACCGACGAACCGTACCGGTTCGAATCGCCTGACCCAGAGATCGGAGACAGGTCGACTCGCAGGACTAGGCGACCGCTCGCCATTCCGGTCGCTTGAACCAACGACCTAGCATGCGCCCGATCGCTGGACCCAGTGACCCGGCTATTTCCAGACAAAAAAACTCAGTTTCAAAAAATGTATTTTTTTCCAATCCAACCGATATTTCAAATTTCAAAACAATATCAATGTAATAAAAATGTATAGATCAAAGTGCTAACTTTTTTTGCGATTCCAACAATCGAATCTTCCTAAATCTGAAGTTGAAATTTGTGGTTTTAGATAGAGTTTAGAGGATTTTGTGAGGTTGTTGAAATTTTAGAAGTTAAAATGAATTTTTTCGCGCTATATATATAGATTCCCGAGTTGGGTTATTAACCCCATAATCAAATCAATTTTGTTAAAATTTCATGAGTTCTATACAATTTATTACTTTTACTTTAAATTTTAATTGAGAATAGAAGATTATTAATAGTTTGTTTAAATATTTCATATCAACCTATATGGGGTAGTGTAGTTTTATGTCCTAATTTAGGGTATAATCAAATCAATTGGATTAAACTTCCATTGATCATAGTTAGGCTATAAAAAAATATTTAGGCTATAATCAAATCGAGAATAGAGGATTATTAATGGTTTGTTTAAATATTTCATATCTATCTATATGGAGTAGACTAGTTTTATCTCATAATTATAGTGTTGAGAATAAAGAAGTTTAAAATATATTTTTTGTTTTATTTGGAATATTACAAATAAATCTTTTAATCAGTTAATAAATATGATTTAGAAAAATATCTAATCTACATATTAGATCAATAACTAGTTCAAACTTGAACCCAAAAAAATTGAATGCAACGGGCGCGGTATACTGTTTATAGTAAAATGAATAATTTCAGTATTAAAAGATATTTCACTCAACAACACTTTTTCAATTAACTCAACTAACCTAGGTATAATTGGCACCTTAAATAAAATTAATATACTTCATACGTTATGAAAAAAACAGTTTGGGTTTCCCTCAAAATAAACTTCTTTTTAGAGTTTTTAATGGAGAAGTCTCCATATAGGCTCTCTTTCGTAGATAAAGCATAAAATCATGGGTCTTATATGTGAAATGAATCATTTATACGTGTAGCCTTTGTTTTAAAAAAAATTTACTTAAAGATTAAAACACCTTAAATGATGCTAGAGTTTACCAAAAAATAGTGTTATTCAAACAAAATTGAAAGTTTAATGGTTATTTTGTAAATATTAAAGATTTAACGGTTAAAATGGGTTTTATCATGCGTTTTTCACTATTCCTAAGTTTATTTATTATGACCATGTACATTTTTTTTACTTTCATAATAACAGTATTAAAAGATTTATTTAACATTGATTTATATTATATATATATATATTAATTTAATTAGTTTACATCGTTTAATAGAAGTATTCATTTATGTTTTATTTTTGTAATTATTACATTATAGAAGTATATTATGGCAGATTAATCCATGGAATAAAAAGCAAATATAACGTTATAGATATTGATGAATAAACATAATTTAATCAGGAAACTGATGAAATTGTCAAGTTATATGTATCAAAAGGTATAACTATTAAAATTGAAATGTTATTTATAAATATCTCATCATATAAAAATATATTTATTCATATTGATTTATATTATATATATATATTAATTTAATTAGTTTACATCGTTTAATAGAAGTATTCATTTATGTTTTATTTTTGTAATTATTACATTATAGAAGTATATTATGGCAGATTAATCCATGGAATAAAAAGCAAATATAACGTTATAGATATTGATGAATAAACATAATTTAATCAGGAAACTGATGAAATTGTCAAGTTATATGTATCAAAAGGTATAACTATTAAAATTGAAATGTTATTTATAAATATCTCATCATATAAAAAGATATTTATTCATATATATTTTTTCTTTAATAGGATGGATCATAATTTGTTATTATATTTGAATCATAAATGTTATGACGATTGTATTTTTTAATAAGTTAGTGACATGTATTATATATATATATATATTCCTAAACATCCCCTGGGCTTCAAGCATGGGAACATAGCTAGTATAATTAAAATTACCAACTTTTCGAAGAACCAAAGGTTCATAAAAATCAGAAGTTTTATACCCCTTACCTCAAAACGTCCATAGAATCTCTAATCTCATAGATGGATTTAAATCACACAACTCAAAATTAATAGAACAATCTTAAGCACAAATTTCCAAATATTGAATCAAATTATATCATAGGTTTAATTTCCACCTCGAAATAAAATAATACACAACTAAAAACAAAAATGAAGGTTCCTAATAAATGCAATTTCATAATCTTATCTCAATCATTGTCTTAAAACCTTACAGCTAGGGTGGGACTAGTAAGGCCCTTGGAGGGGGAGGGGAGGAGGGGGAGGGGGCTCGAGCCCCTCGGTAATTTTGAAAAACTTTAGAAATTATGTGTATTTTATATTCAAGCCTCCTCATAATTTTTTTTTTCAAAGTAGCCCCAAAACTTTAGGGTGCTTGACATTAAAAAAAAAAAAAAAAAACTCAGCAATTAGCTCCTCCTCCTCACAGTCACATCGACACAAACAAAAGAAAGAAAGGTAAATAGAAAAAAACTCCCTCTCTCTTCCCGTCCCTCCCTCATAGTCTTGATTCTTCTCAACTCCCTTCTCAGCGGGGGCAAGGCGTGCGGCGGCAAACGGTGGCAGTGCGGTGAGTTGGCTCTCTCAAAAAAGTCAGTAGCTGCCTGCTCTCCTGTTGTTCTTCAAATTTTGACAGAAAAAAGTAAGTTTTTTAATTACATTTAAAAGGTTAATCTAAGTAGAAATATTTTTTGTTTTTAAAATTCGCTTAACCCATTCTCAAATCCTCCTATTTCAAATTTCTCTACCCTCTAAAGTGGAAAATTTTTTAGTTTGTGTCAAAAAATTTCTAGGTTTATTTTGTAAAAATAATGAAAGAGGGTTTAATTGTTGAAATAAATAATGAAGAACTTCTAATTAATTGTTGTTCTAATTCATATGTAAAAAGTTTTGAATTTATTTTAAGATTATTATATAGGATTTTACTACGAAAAAATATCTTGAAAAGTGGAAGAAGGTTTCTAATCTGGTTAAAGAACAATAATAAAGGAAATATTAATAATGAGGATCGTGGGGAAAAGCCTCGAGTAGGGGTAGAGTTTTCGATTGTCACATTGTTGGTGATCCATGATTGCGTAAATCAATTGATAGTTATCCTTATGAAATTAGAGATGAGTTAAGGAGACGGTATGTGACTAAAGGCCCAACTCAACCTGTAATCATAAATTCTCGCAACCTAATTTTGGTGAAATTAGGAGATCGTTTCAAAATATATGGTTTAAAGATTTTACTTGGTTAGAATATAGTGTACATAAAGAGGCAGCATTTTGTTTCTGTTGTTATTTGTTTGCTAAAGGTCACAAACATGGTAATGATATGTTTACATAAGTTTGTTTTAAAAATTGGAAACGTGTTAAAAAAAAATTTATAAACTATGAAGGATCTCCAAATAGTACTCACTCTGGTGCTGTAATTCAATTGTTGGGTTTCAAAAATCAAAGACATAATATAGAATATATGTTATAGAAACAAAGTAGTCAAGGTTACGATGAGGCATCTAATATGCGTGGCGAGCTTCATTGATTGAAACAAAAAAAATTTGTGAGTAATTAAAATAAAGCCATCTTGCAACGGTTTCGGAATATGCAAACTTGAAAAATAAATTTGCCATGTTAATCATTTCCTTCACTTGTAACACTCTATTTTAGATCATTTTTCAATGATTTCTTTTTCATTGAAAAAGTATTTGTATGAGTGTTATTTGTTTTTATATTAATCTTATAATCATTCTAAATTAATTGTAGCTCATATCAGAGGTCGTCTTTTGATCGTGCTCGATCGGTTATCTCAAGATTCTTAATGACTTTTGCATTCATTTCTTCATCTTTGATAGAGGTATTTATCCTGTGAGTGATGGGTAATCATTCCTCGTGAGTGATGAGTGATCACTCCTCATTGTTAATGGGCGATTACCTATGCTTTTAGTATTTTATTTGCATTAATATCTTCAGATTTGATAGTGATACTTATCCCATGAGCGATGGGTAATCATTCCTCGTGAGTAATGGGTGATCACTCCTCATTGGTAATGGATGTTACCTATTTTTTTGCTATTTTATTTGTAAATTTGGAACTGTTTGAATGTCTTCTGTACTTGGAATGCATCTATTTTATAGACGAAATTCTGGTAAATTTTTTAATGTTGTTCAGCCCCAACTTTTCTATCCTGGTTCCGCCACTGCTTAGAGCATCAACCCATAAACTACCAGGACGCTATGTAGCTTCTATCTCTTTGAACATTCCAGAAATTATGAGCATATATTAAATAAACATTGTTTTAAAGGCTAATTCTTCTAATTTTACAATTTAAAACCTTAAACTTAATAAATACCAAAAACTAAATCCTTATATTAAAAGTCTTTTTTAAATACAGCTCAAGACATTTTCCATAATTTTTTGAAATTACAAATCAGGCTAAGGATCAAATATCTTAATTACGAGCCCACTTAGGACAGGTAATTTCAGTATCTGTGTACTTCAACAAATAGTTAAACTATCAATATAACATTATTTGTCCTTAAACTCTTAATATTCTTCTTAGAAGTTTAATCAATGTGCTAAATGTATAATCGATATCGTGTCTTAAGAAAAACTTCACGTATAGTAGCAGTCATGGCAGCAGATTGGTCAGTCATCAAGGTGATTGAATGTTTACCTTCCATAAACTTTAAAAATGTACTAAAAAGTCGTGTGAAAGATTTAGTATTTTTCATTCATCAAGAAGTCACAACCAAATATTATATTTCTACAATTGATGATATATTCCAACGAAAGGATGACAATTCATATCATATTATATTTGAGTTTTTTCTTTCTTTATACCATTTTTGAAATTTGGCTACTAAAGTAGCCCACCTTTTTTTTTATCCTTATTGTGGCCATAACACAATGGTTGTGCGTTATCATTATTAATAACGCACAACCATTGTACGTTATCAACTAATTATAATTTCTCCCCATAATCCGCTAATGTGGCGGATAACACACTACCATTGTGCGTTATGACCTAGCAATAACGCACAGTGGTTGTGCGTTATCTGCCACGTCAGTTATTTATTTTTTAATTTTTTCTTTTTAAATTTTTTTAAGAAGTGAAAATTTCTTTACATTTTTTTCAAAACTTATAGCTGTATAATTTATTTAATTGTATATATAATATTTTACTTATTTTAAGTATATTTGTTTTGATAATATTTATAACCGTTTTCTTGGAAAATATGTTTAACTTTTAACCATTTCATGAAAAGTTATCTGAAGAAGTAATAATAAAGATATTGTAAAAATTTAAAGCAATGAAGTATTAATCAGAAGAAATTGAAAGAAAAATTTCATTAATAGAAACTTGTTTTATTACAACAATTTCAAGAAAACAAACTTATACATTGCTTGGTCCGGGGTTATTACAATTTTTTCTATTATGTCCCGGCATGCGACATCTGCCACATTTTGGGGGAGAATCTGGATTTCTATAATCTATTTCTCCCTAAAATCGCTTGCTCTGTTTCCTATCCCATTCCTTTTTCATGTTTGGAGGATAAAATATTAAATTAAAAGGAACATCCCTCCAAAAGTTCTCACTCAAGACTGGATGAAAATTCGCTTGATAAGTTCTTCTGTACGTTTGTCACGAATTGATCTCCGACACATAAGTATCTGCTCTTGACCCATTTTCTCTACACACTGCAAGAACATGAGAACAAGGCAATGTATATGTTTGCCATTTTCTACAACTACATGATTTATTATTTATTCGCAATGTCTAGACGTCGTTGCCAGTACCAGAAACTCGGATCAAAGATCTGATCATGTATATTCCTTCTCGCAGATTGTAAGTTGTAACTTTGTGTTCTCTTGATTTCATTTCAATCAGCAAGAACTTGTCAAAAAGTCGACTTGAAAATGGCTGCACACAATTTTCAGTCTCTTGACGGTGTTAGTGAAAGTACCTAACTAGTTTGTTGAATATTAGTTCAACCAGGGCTTTTAAAGGTAGGACCCTAGCTTTCTTCAACACATTGTTAAGTGCTTCAGAAATATTGGATATCATGATACCGTGTTTGTGATCGCCATCATGCAACAGTCTCCATTTCTCTGCGTCCAACTTCATCAACTAAATGTAAGCATCCACATTTCTTTCTTGAATCTCTTTCATAACATGGTCAAATTTCCATTGTTTTGATTCTGTTCTAGCCTACCACATCAAGCTTTTTCGAGTTGTGTTCTTAAAAGTCTTGTTGAAATTTGCTCGAATGTGGCGTAAACAAAACCGGTGAACTGTAAATGGAGGTTACTACAAAGGTTGATTTTGAATAGCAGAAAAAATACCTTTGTGGCAATCAGAAATGAGACATACGTGGCAATCTTTGACAATGTAATCTCGCAGGTTTTAAGGAACCAATTCCAACTTTCGGAGGATTCCTTATCAATAATTGCAAAAGCATGTGGGAACAAGTGATTATTGGCATCCCACGTACTTGTAATTAACAATACGCCCTTGTATGGTCCCCTTAGGTGTGTTTCATCCACAGAAATCACCGGCCATCAACATTGAAATCCATCTATACATGGCGAGAAACACCAGAAAACAAATTTGAAAACAGAATTAGGGTGACTGTTTGTTTTGTGATGCAAAAATTCGTATACAGTCCCTGGATTTAGATCCTGTACAGCTTGTAAGTATTTCGGTAAAATATTGAAGGTTGTTTCCCAGCTTCCAAAACCCTCTTTATGACAAATTTTCGAGCATACCATGCCCGCTTGAAAGTACAACCCGTTTGAAACAATACCTGCACTTCTTGAATGATGTTTGACACAGGTATTTTAGGATCGTTGGCAACTTGGTGCGATATTGACGTTGAAATAAATTTTGAGGACAAGTTTTTGTGCTTGTTTTGTTCAATTTAAATAAGGCATGTATGTTCTTTTACGAATCTGGTTATTTCCCATCGACTGTGCGTTGCTTTCTTTTTTATACGGATGTACCATGAACAGTAATTAGTATCACTGTGATGGTGACATCTTGCGGTCCATGTATCATTTTTACTTTTCACAACTTTGTATTCACGTCCCACACTGATGGACCACTTACAAACCGCACTTATTGCTTGAACTTTGTCAGCTAATCTCATGCCTAACTGAATGTCAGTCATGGAATCGTTCCAATCGAGTAATCGTATGGTACCAAATTCTACAAGGTCATCTCTAGGAGAACCCAAGCCTATATCTAGGAATACCCCAGAATGTGCGTAGTCATACCTAGCGCTACTGAACCATTGACTACTCTCCCATTGGGGGCACTATGTTTTCAGTTACATGGTTTATAGGAGTTTGTAACTCTCCTTCTTCCAGTTTATTGTCATCATCTGATTCAGATTTACTAGAAACGGCATCATCTCCGTCCAATTGGTCAATTTCATCGGCGTCCTCATTGACGGTAGGGTACAACATAGACAGTTCATCAGAAACCATCTGTGTTACTGCTGTAATATGTTCGGTCATGTTTGTTGTATTTATATCCTGTGTAATTGGAATACTATGTTGCTGGATCTGCTCGAACTCAACAAGAATATGAATCCCTTCCTTCGCGTAGTGAGGTGGAATAGTCTATAGATAGCACATTTCTTTATCGTTATTCCTGCTATATAAATTAAAGTAAAACATACGATGCACTTTGTAGTATGAAGGCACCCACATTGTCATTCGAACAATCCAGAAATTTGGATCCATATCTCGGTATTTCAATATTTTTCTTACCAGTTCTTATGTGAAATCATTCTGTTTATTGGCAATGTCCAACTTTTCCGCACTACTCCAGTGAAATAGGGACCATACGCATCCCTTGCAATTTCTGAATCCCAAAATAGCATAACTCTAACAGGATGGATTGCTTCCATGTTGAATTAATTTAACTGGATGTGTTTAGGGTTTTTAGAGGATGAAATGTAAAGAAGTTAAGTAATTTATAAATTGAAAAGGAATGAAAGTAGAATGGTTGAGAAGTTGTGATGGCTGAAGATGTATTTTAGGGTGTATGTATATATAGTAGTTTAAAGTTGAAGTGTCTCTTCAACTTTGTGAATGACAACACTCCACAATTCAATGCAATTCCACATGGGTTTGTCGAGAGTGAAGACAAACCCAATGAATTATTTCTCTTGCAATTTCACCGTCATTCACATGGTATTGTCGGGTCTATGGTACAAAAGTTTTAGGATCTATGGTACTCCCCCTAAACCCATCCTATCAATAATATCAATGAGTCTGCGGGGAGCTATACTTTAGGACTGGAACAGATTGCGACCGAAACGTCTACACTGTAGATCAGTAATAGACGTCTCATGGTCGCGGCTCCATATCAACCCAGATCTATGCTCGTGCTGTCTTGTCAAAACAACCGGTTTTATGGGACCAGGATGCACGTGTGCTGGCACTTCTTCCATCTACATTGTTTACAGGTTAAAATTACATTCCTAAAATTACTAGCATGACAATTTGCAATTAAGAATTTTATAATATTAATAAATGAATGGTGCGCGATTTAATATATGGTTTATTGAATTCAAGGTTTAGGATTTTCATATTAGGGTTTTATTGATGTAAACCCTAATTTATATTTCACATTGTAAATTTATTAGAATTTTAATCCAATCATATAAATGCAATTTTTTATAATTTACGGTGCACAATTTAGGAATTCAATATTATATAAATTCAATAAAATTATATAAATGTTAACAATAAAATATTACATTAATTTTGCATAACTCTAGGAATGCTAGTAATATTTTACAAAAAAAAAAAATAAACAATCATGATTTAATAGCATAATTAATAAATAAATTAATAATACCCTAATTCATAAATTTACAATGTAAATAAATAAACACATTCCAACAAATCACATTTGCAAAGTAAATAAATATGGTAATAGCATAATTCAAAATTTATCATAAAAGACCAACAAAAAAATATGAATTACAAAAAATTGATCAATAACCCAAAATAAAATTCAATAACAACAACTCTAAATATAAACCCTATAAACTCATTTACAAAATTCAAACTGTAAAAACCATGAAAATAATAATATTGAAATTCATAAATTTAATTCATAAACCACAAAAAAAATACTTTCACATAAACAATAATAAAAATTAAAACATAAGAAAATTTTAAACATAGTACACAAAAATTATAAAACAATTATTAACGTAAATAAACTTACCCAAAAATTAAAATAAATTTAATTTGGCGTTATTTGATTTTTGTTTTATTCTTTCCCCTCCATTCTCCACTCCACAAACTTGAAAACCTTTGTACTCCAATGAAGTGTCGGTAAAACCAAAAAAATAAACCCTAAAAAATTGGAAAAGAGACAAGTAAATACAGAAATAGAAGAATAGAAAAAAAGGAAGCGAACAGGAGGAGGAAGACCATACCTTGGTAAACCTGTTGTCTTTGTGTTTTCAGTGAGGAAATGTATATGTCAAATGAAGAAAATGGAACTTACTGTGAAATGCTAAACCAGGAAATAGAAGAAGGAAGAAAATGGAAGAAGGAAGAGAGCAATGGCAATGGGAAGAAGAAGGCGAAGAAGAAAATTGGAGGGGGAGGCGCGGCTGGCGAATAAAGAAAAAAATGGAAGAAGGAAGAAAGAGAAAAGGGGGCGACACAGCGCAAGTAGGGTTTTTAATAAAATGATAACGCATAACCGTTGTGCGGTATCACTATAATAACGTATTCTAGTTATGCATTATTAATCAAGATAACGCACAATGGCTGTGTGTTATCAACCACATATGCACCCGCCTCCGCCACGTCAATAAACTTGATTAGAGGACGAGTTATGATGGTTATTAAGGATAACGCACAGTCATTATGTGTTTTCAAAGCCTATAACGCACAATGACTGTGCGTTATGACCCTAATTGGAAAAAAAAATTGGACTATTTTAGTGCCTATTTTTCAGAAAGGGTATAAAATCGGGAAAAAATCTCATATTTGTTGGTCCAATATGTTGTATCGTAGTTTAATTACCTGAGTCTCCGGGAGTTTACTAAAAGCAGGCTGTAAAATAATAAAGGTTAATGGATTATTATGTCTTTATTATTGGTGAAAAGGTAATTAACTGTTGGGTTTTAATATTTTACTTAACTACTGGAGGACCTAAGAATAAATAAAATAGATCTTATCAAAAAAAGGGTTTCTGAAAGATTATTCTCTCTGTAGTTTTAGACATTAGGGAGGGCCTGAAACTGCTATCAAAGGTGAGTATAGACTTTAATATCACTTTATGTTTATTTTTTATTCTTAGTTCATGAAATTTAAACATAGATATTAAAGTACTAAATTGGGGATTTATTTAGAGATTTTATTTTAGGCAGTTTTTAATGTTTAAGAGTAATTTTTAGGTATTTTAGGTCTCGTAAATAAAATTTTTGTGGGAGAATTAAGTTGTCCCTAATCATGGATTGAGGTAAAGGTTTTTGTACCTTCTTATTATTTTCGGATAAAAACATATGATTTCTAACAATTGTGTTTAATTCTATAAATTACGTAATTTTGATTTTTCAAAGTTGGAAATAAGCATCAAAATTCTTTTGATCATATATAATGTTTATGTTTCGAACTGTCGGATTGGAGTTGGCAACCGATATTTTATTCAGTAAAGTAGAAAGAAAACTTCCTTTGGTTAGTCCTGATGAAAATTTCCTTCTTTGAAATCTAATTATGGCAAATCGTTATGCCTATTATGGAAAACATTTTAAAAAAAGTGATCAAAAACCTTTTTGTTGTGACCACACAATCCGTAAGTTTATGGTGCTAATGAAAATTTATACCTGCAAAATATTCTATTGTATATAATTATGTTAAATAATGTTTGAAACTGTTTTGTTTTACTTCTTGATCATTAGAAAGGTTCATTTTTGTGACGGTTTGAAATTGAGGATTTTGAATTTGTGGTTGTTGAGAGTCTTAGGTAGGGACGTATTTTAAAGTTTCTATTTGACCCAGATTGAGAATTACAATACTCAACATATGTCTGTTTGACTCTTCCTAATCGGTACAATATTCATGAGTTTAAGATCTTTAAATTAAGTTTATTTAATGGTTGAACCTCTCTCTTGAACCACAATTTGTATATTAAAATTTGAAGCCTATTTTAAAAGTTGAATTTCTCGATTTATATATTAAATTTTGAAGCTATTTTAAAGGTTAAACTTCTCGATTTTGTATATTAAAATTTTAACATTATTTTAAATGATGAATTTCTGATTTCGATTTAGGAGAGTTTATTTGTTTTTCATTTGACGAGTACTATCGACATTGAACTAAAATAGCAAATGACTTGATTTTGTTGGACTAAAATTGAAGTATATGTTTACTAATTCTTATTCCTCATCATTATATAAATATATATACATATATCCCAAAAATTTACAATAATAGAAATTCTACCAAAAGCATTTCTAGTGTATCTATTTACAAAAAGAAATAAGTAAGTGATGGAAAAGGAGACGAGATGGTAAAATAGCAAAAGCTACTTCCAAGTGATAGAATGATATAGTATAGAGAATTTCTAAAACAAACCAATATGTTCATGAATAAGTTGATAAGAAACATCACTTAAGGAGAAAAACTTAACCAAATTTGGCTTTGTTTTTCTTTCTTTCTTACTTCACAACTGCACCACCACAATCTTTTTGAAGAGAGACAAGGGGTGTATATATATATATGTATAAATTTAGCAAGTCATTTACACACTAGTGTGCTTAAGTAAAACAAATTTGAAGTCTTATCGATGCTCGTTCACGAATTGGTTCGATTTTCTTACTAAGCTAATGTAACTCACTTTTTTATCTTTTTGTAGATGAATTAGAAGATGTTTCTGAGGAAGAGACTTGGAATGAGGAGAATTTCAAGTGATTCTATTTGTACTGTAGTTTCCTTTATCTTTTTTAGTTTGTAATAAAATCCAATGCTGGGGGCTTATCTTGTGGTGATTAAGATTTTTTGTTGTTTTAGAATTGGGTCTGGATACTTAAGATCATTTTAGTTATTATGACTTTTTGATACTATATTATGATTTGAGGTTTTAGCGCTTCAGTACCTTTGGATTCGACCCTTATGTGCTTTCGCGTCATGTCCCATTTCAGGGTGTGACATGTAGACCAATATATTTCCAAACAAATCATTGTCCTTCTCTAATTCGTCCATCCTCCAAAATAAACTGCATATATAATAAGAAATTACAATTCACTTGAAAATATAATAGAAGTCCTTTTCATTTTCTTTTCTACATCTAAATATTTGAATGAAAGCATTAGCATCCCCACCATCCAAACAATCAAACAATCAACTCAAGGTGTCTTAAGTACCCATTCATAAACTTTCAAAATTAAATATTAACACTTCTAATCTTTTAGTTCAGGTCATCTAATCATGAAACAATTAAACACAAAGAATTAACTATTCGACCAAAAACTTCTTAAAATAATTTGACTTGTATCAAAACCTTTTTCTCAAACACAGTTTTAACTCTAAAGCAGATTGTAGGTTTTGAAAACATTTTCATCCTATTTTGAAAATCTTTTAGACATGAGCTTTACTAATGCATATTAAAATAAAGAGGATACAAGGAAAGGGTTTACATAAAAGATATACCTTCTAGACACGACCCTATTTTATGTCTTCAACACTTTATTCCTTGGCATCTTGAATCCACTTGAATCTTCTTGTCTTTAACTCTACAGTTGTTGGGATTCTTGCCAATACACTTTAAATCTTGCCGTGAAGACTTCATCTTCCAATATGAATATTCCTGTCATATCAAAGATAAACATATATGTGCTCATCAATGTTTTGTTATTTAATTAAAACTAGAATTTTCACCCTAAGGACTAACAATCTCCACCCTTTTTAATGATGACAAACACAAATGCAATGTGAGAAGATATATACAATTTAGCACATGGAAAAATGTGAAACATAAAGATAAAGCATATAAGCACATATCACATATAAAGGCTGAAAGAGCCTATGGCCCAACCAATCTCCATCAAAACTTCCTTCTTTCCTCAACTAGTTTCTTTAAAAACGGATTTAGAAAAACTTGAAGTCCCTTAGCACAAAATAGGAAGTTGTTATAAAGATTTGGAAAATATTTCAAAGCTGCCCCTCAAAATGTGCATAAATGTTTTGAAAACGTTTGTAAAGTATGTTTGAGAACTTGTACAGGATATAAGACTTTTAAAAGAATCAATCAAGTTCAAAAACTTAAAAAATACCCTTGAAAAACAAATTTTAGACATCCAGACTTGAAACTTTGAACATTTGAACCTTCAACGAAATTCTCGAATTTAGATGCCACTTCGGACCTCCAAACTTCTGGACTTACTACGTCCGAATTTCTAATATTTTTGCTATCAACTTGAAAACTTATCAAACTTTACTAAAACTTGTTTAAAAACAGTTCCAAAATCTTTTGACAACTTTCAATAGTTATAAATAAGTTGGAAACACAACCTTTGATCTTAAAAACTCTTTAAAACTCAAAATCATACCCTTAGATGTTTTAAACCATAAAAACTCATTTCAAGTTCTAGGGCATTCAAATTTTATTTTAAAAGCATTTTGTCAAAAACAACTTTTGCAACTTATAGCACCTTTAAAAACAAAGTTGTTGGTCATAACCATAAAACCAAAACAACATATAACGAGGATTTTGACCCTAAAGTATCAATACCTTACAAATATGAAAAACATTTATATCTACACAATCAAACAAATTTAACCAACACATATAGCAACTAAGCATAGAAATCAATCACACACATAGCACTTAGTCATATAAACACTTAAGCACACATAAACCACATACACTTAGCACTTTAGGCGCATAATCACTTAAGCACATAGAGCACTTAGCACATAATTATATAGAACATTTAAGCACTCAAAAACTTAGTTATATAAACACATAGAGCAATTAACACATAGTCAAGGAAACACTTAAGCAAATAAGAACTGAAACACAAAATCACTAAGCACATAGATCACTTAAGCACTTAGTTAACCACAAAAACACTTAAGCATCTAAAATACTCAAAGCACATACAACACAAACATACAACACATCTAAACACACATTGCACACATTTTCTCCCCCTTTTGGCATCATTAAAAGATACTTAGAGGAATAAAGAGCGTGATATAAGAAGCTCTTATCACTAGGATTTCATCATTGAGCCTCAGTAAACACCAAAAATAAGAAAGCAAGCATACAAAACATAACAATAAGGAAACATAAATTCCCACATCATAACCAAACAAGAAAAGAGCATAAACAAAAAAAATAAAAGGAAAGAGTTGGAAAGGCTTAGTCTTGTAGTCCAATTGTAATGTCATCACTATCTCTTCATTGTATATGAGTGCTTTTTGGATCTGTGAAAGTAATAGGGAAGATGTGGAAGTGTGATACTCCTCCACATCCTCCAAGACATCTTCTATGGCTTTTTGGGCTTTTCTTGGGCTTTCTTTTCCTCTGAGTATGTGACACCCTCAACTCTGCCACTAGGTCAACTGTGGCTGAGTAGGATATCTACGTGCCTCTCAGCACTAAAGTATAAGTCCAAATACAAAAGCATAACCCCCTGGGCAACACTTAGAAGTATATATACAATATGCAGCGGAAAACTAAACAATCTGAACACTAAAAAGGCGCTCAAAATATAGGGTTCAAGAAAAGTTCTTATCTTATGATAATTCCAATACAAAGATAGAAATACTTTACAAATGGCTCGAGTACAAGAAAGCACAACATAAACACATGTCCTTCCGGAGAGACTCGAACCAAAACTCCACGCCTAGAACTTCAGCGGTCTATTGTATCTCTGACCTTCTTGAGTTAATCTGAGAAGAAAACATGATATGGAAAAACGTGAGCGTGCACGCTCAGTGAGTCCACGTGTGTGTGTGCTATAGTGATTTCTTTAAAACAACGCTGATGCAATTTCACAAAACAGTTCATTCAATGTTATAAGAAAACATTTTCTTTTATTATTTTAACAAAACTGATGCTTGAACCTACATGAGCGTTCGAGCACAGCTAGGAAGTCTGAGCGAATCAAGACACATCAGCGCAGCTTCTGCGCCCAAATTTAAAAGAACATGTAATGCAACAATAAGGCTCCACGAACAAAGTCCGGATCCCATAACGAGGTCATCTGAACCAAGTTTCGGCATCTCATAGTCAATACTAGCTAAACACCATACGAGCGCTCGATTATCAAATAACCGCACTCCCATATCACTAGTCAAAACAGGCTACAAACTCTTGGGGCACCTACCAGGTCTGCCCTGGGGCCAACCTCAGTTTCATCCCCTCCTGACTCTCCACTAGGCGATCGTCCCACCGCAGAGCATGATGCGATGTCCACGTAAATACCGATTGGGCCACGCCCTCAAGGTACTACGCCCCTCTTCAAGTGGATCTACCCTCAGAGTAAAAAACCCGTCCACGTCATCGGAAGAGGCCCTAGTACAGGGGACTAGCCACGTACAGTGCAATCTGCTAATGCGTCCGTTTACTTGATTTTCACCAAACTTAAAGCCTGGTCGGAATGAGGTAATCCTATATATTTACAAATCAAAAGGCCCATTGCCCGGCCATCATAACAGATTCAAGTCATAAACATTTCAGTGCACCAAAAATCCTCATCCACCACTCATCATATGCTTATGCAAATTTCACAACTATGCCAATGCCATGCCTATATTCATGCATGTCGAAACATGTAACTTTTCAGGACCAAAGCATTCTCCAGCTTATGCAGATTTTAAAAACATGCCATGTTTATATTCATGCATGCCAAATCATACAACTTTTCAAAACCAAAGTATTTTCTAATTTATAAATATTTCCAGAAAACTCGTGTACAGACTAGTTCTTTTTCACAACAATAATAATCTGTTTTAAAAAGACAACACCTATATGGAGCACCGCTCCTATGCATTTTTAAGGAACATGTAACACATCGTGGAGAACATCTCCAATTAAGAAAAAAATGGCACGTTATACCATTTCAAAAATAGTAGATATTTTATGATAAGTTTAGAAACCATATTTATATAGCCCGTAACTTTTGAAATAATATAATAAAACGAAGTTTGTGGATTCACCTGGATGCAGATCTGGTGTTAAGATCCTACAAAATAATAATACGAAAATACTTAACACTTGGGTACCAAATAATATCGAAATCCTAAGAAATGGACCTAGGATATATATACACCTATATAACAATAGATATACTTATAATAATTCTCTTAAGAGATCGAAAATCCTATACGCTTAAAAATATATATATATATATACTCTCCCAAGAAACCATAATTAACTATATACTATATACTAAAAATCCATTTAAAAATATTTAACTCTTAAAAAAGAAAACAAACAAACGTATACTATATATATATATGTATATATATATAACTTAACTAACTAAAGGAAAGAAAGAAAGAAGAAAAAAAAACATACAAAAGACTAACCTTGCTTGAGAGACTATTATGGCTGCCCAAAATAAAACTAAGGAAAGAAAGAAAAAGGCTTGCATGGCATATATATATATATATAGTGATAGGTTAAGGCAGTTGATGGCTGAAAAAGAAAGAAAATTGAAGGAAGCAATTTGTGGTAGTGGCAGGTGGATGCAGCAGGTGGCATAATTTTCTTAGTCGTGAAGTTTTTTTTTTTTTTTTTGGGGGGGGGGGGAGGGAAATCAAGTGCTTAAATTTATAAAATACACAAACCAAGTATTAAAACAAAATCCACTTAAAGACATTTATAAACCTTAAGAATAAAACCTCAATATAATAAAATTTTATTCTCATTCCTAAGTATCTCCAAAATACCACCAGGTGTCAAAAACACTGTACTCCACCATATCAGATTTAAACTCTACTTTTGTAACACCCGAAATTTTAAAGCCACGCTAGGTGCTTACTGGGTAGGGCGTTACATTCTACCCTCCTTAAAGAAAGTCCGTCCTTGAAATTTACTAGTCACGTACCTATAAGCTCTGGATACTTCGTCTTCAAGTATTCCTCAGTTTCCCAGGTTGCCTCTTCGGTTCCATGATGTTTCTATACCACTTTACACATTGAAATCTGTCTCCCGCGTAACTCTTTTATGCTTTGTTCTATAACCTCAGTTGGTTTTTCTTCTTATGACAGATCAGCTCGTAATTCCAATTGGTCATCATTGAGAACATGATCAAGCGTAGAATGGTACTTCCTTAATTGTGATATATGAAACACGTCATATATACCCATCAGTTCACTTGGCGAAGAGAGCCGAGACGCCACTTTACCAACCCTGTCAATAATTTCAAGCGGTCCGATATATCGGAGGCTTAACTTTCCCTCTGCTCGGATATCTGAGCTTTCTGTGATGTGGTGTAAGTTTTAAGAAAACTCGATCTCCTACACTAAACTCCAAATCCCTTCTTCGATTGTCGTCATAGCTCTTCTGTCTACTTTTAACTGTTCGAAGCCGATCTTGAATTATCCTAACTTGTTTCTGCATCTCCTCCAACTCTGGCATAAAGTCTCTTTCTCTCCAATAGGATCGAACTCCGACCTCATCCTAGTACAAGGATGTTCTGCATCTCCTACTATATAATGCTTCAAATGGTGCCATTTCTATCAAAGAGTGATAGCTATTATTATAAGCAAACTCAGTACAAGCAAGATTGTCAATCCACTTATTCTCAAAGTCCAAAGCGCAAGCTCTTAGCATATCCTCTAGGGTTTCAATTGTCCTTTCAGACTGTCCATCGGTTTAGGAGTATGCTATGGTGCTATAACTTAGGTTGGTTCCCATGGCTGCCTAGTACTTGGGCCAAAACCTTGAGATAAACCTTGGATCTCTATCGGATAATATCAACAAGCATTCCATGAAGTCGTACAATCTCGTCTACGTAGATCTGCGCTAACTTGTCCAAAAAGGCATGTCATATTAATGGCAATAAAATGCGCCGTTTTTATTAGACGATTAACGATCACCCAGATAGCGTCCTTATACCCCTTGGTCTGGGGTAATCCTGTGACAAAGTCTATTGTCACATGATCCCATTTCTATTCAGGAATAGGTAGCAGTTGTAGTAGTCCTGCTGATTTTTTATACTCTGTCCTAACTCTTTGACACGAAAGATAGGCTGCTACATACTCGGCAATCTCTCTTTTCATTCCATTCCACCCAAAACTTTTGCTTTAAATCTTTATACATTTTAATCTCTCCAGGGTGCATTGAATACTTATTTCTATGTGCTTCTTCTAGTATTTTACACTTAAGCTCGGTACCGTTAGGAATGTACAACAGATTATGAGAGTACCAGCTCCTATCAGTTTCTAATGTCCGATAATCTGTCTACTTCTTAGCTTCCACTCGATTCTTAAACTCCAGGAATCTCATGCTATTCTTTTGGGTGCTTGTAATATCTTGTTGCAAGGTAGAGGTGACGGTGAGACTTGATATCTTTGCCTTCTTTCTGTTTAAATTCACCATCACATTAACTTTTTCTATATGGTAGTTAATTTGGCATCAGTATTTTTTCGCAGCCCCATCCATAGACATTGACTTACATTAAATCTTCTAGGAAAACGAGTATTCTAAAAATTTATGATCAATAAAGATCTCATATTTTTCCCATAGAAGTGAAATCACCCCTCCCTAGTCACACTATAGTTACTAGCCTCATATCTTTTGTTGGATAGTTCCACTCATAATCCTCCAATATAACTCAAATACAATAAACAACCTATCTATCTTGCATCAAAACTATCTCTAGGCTTTCCCTTTATAGGAAAACTTCTCACTTGAATTGGGTAATAGCACAACTCGTGCTGAAGTTAGTCGATGCTTTACTTCTTAGAAACTTCCCTCACACTTCTCCATCCATTTAAACTCGATGGCTTTACTTATAAGTTGTGCTAAAGGTCTAACGATTCTAAAAGAAATTTGTTATGAATCTCGATAATACCCTCCCATACCTAAGAAAATATGTACCTCTATTAATATTTTAGGTTGCGTCCAATCGGTCACTTCTCTACCTTTACTGGGTCTATTGATACTCCTTCTAGAGTAATCACATGCCCTCAGGAAGTCACTTGTCGCCATTCAAAACTTACATTCACTAAACTTGATGTACAACTTATGCTCCTGTAGGGTTTACAACATTCTTTAAAGATGCTTATGTACTTCGAGGTTAAGCTAATACATAAGAATATCATCAATGGAAATTACCACAAACTTATCCGAGTAAAGACAAAAAATCATATGTATTAATTCCATGAATGTCGCAGATGCACTTGTCAATCCAAATGGCATAAGACAGATTTATAAAGCCTATATCGGGTGTTGGAAAATATCATGGGAATATCTCTTTCTTCTGTTCATACCTGATAGTATCTTTATCTTACATCTAATTTGGAATAGCATCCTACTCCTCAAAGTGATCAAACGGCTCATCAATAAGTAGAAGTGGGTACTTATTTTTAATTGCCATATTATTTAGTCATCTGTAGTCTATACACATAGGCCTAAGGTCCCATATTTCTTCTTTACAAGAAAACCTAAGGCACCCCAAGGAGATATACTTGGATGGATATATTCTTGTTGCAACAATTCTTGCGGTTGCTCTTTCAACTTTCTCAACTCTTTTGTACCATCTGCTATGGTGGTTCGAGATATTGGTTTAGCACCGGGTACCAACTCTATGTTGAGCTCCACTTCTGGATCTAGGGCAACGTTGTTAGCTCCTCGGAAAAAACATCTATAAACTCCTGCACCACAGGTACTGTCTCTAACTTTACTTCTTCCTTAGGCTTGTTGAGTAAATATGCTAGGTACCCTCGACATCCTTTCCATAACAACTTCCTGGCTTTATGCAATACAAAAAGGGATTTTCCCATTACGTTCGCTTCCCTTGAAATACAAGGATTGACATACTCGGTCGACTAAACTTAACCAACTTTCGTCGACAATCTAATTGAGCATAATGTTTAGAGAACCGTCCATCCCAAGTATCATGTCATAACCCTCAAATGACAAGGCAATCAAGTCACCAAATAGAGTCACACTCTCAACATAGATGTCACAATCTGGGTACTTTACCTCAGCTATCTTACTCACATCTACGAAGTGCTAACTATCAACTGATAACACATGACAACAGAAGGTACAGGAATATGTTTTATGAAATGCAAACTCACAAAGGAATATGTAGCTCCAGGATCAATAAGTATTCTTGCTGGTTGAGAAAAATTTGAATCGTACCTTCAACTACTTCTGCTTCGTGTCTACGAGCAGTCCATCCAATACGTGATTTGAAATATCGGCTCATCCTCTACTTTTTTTTATTCTAGCCATCCTCTACTTTTTTTTATTCTAGCCTAGGCTCAACTTCTTATTCTAGAGATGCGGTCGCCAGTTGCTTTTAAAGATATCAAGTAACTCCCTTGGTGGGAAAAATCAAGTGCTTAAATTTTTAAAATACACACACCAGGTATTAAAACAAAATCCACTTAAAGACATTTATAAACCTTAAGAATAATACCTCAATATAATAAAATTTTATTCTCATTCCTAACTATCTCCAAAATACCACTAGGTGTCAAAAATACTGTACTACACCATATCAGATTCAAACTCTACTTTCGTAACACCCGAAATTTTAAGACCACGCTAGGTGCTTACTAGGTAAGGCATTACAGAGTACGCTTTTGTTGCATGTCTTGTGTCTCAAGCTCGTTTGGTTGCTCCTATTTATCATCTTCTCTATCATCATTATCATTAAAGGAATTGTCTTCTTGATCTCCGCAGTCTTTTTTCTCTTTCATACTCTTGTCCTTCTTCATCTTCTTTAATTATTCTAATTATGTACTTGGTTTTGACAAATCTTTCAATCCTAAGTTTTACTTCAATACCAAGTTGATGGGTAATGGCTTTGAAACAATCCTAAGTAATTTTGCGTAGGATGGCAAAATTTGCTCTATACATGCTAAAAATGGTACTTATGCAAGCTTTGTGTTGTTTCTCTTTCCCTTTTCCTCCTTTCTTCTTTGGAATTGACTGTTTCTTTAGAGGAGCCTTGGGTTGAAGAACTTTTCTTGCCATTTTTTAAGTAGGCTAGGATTTCAGATTAAAGAATTATAAGAAAACTTTAGGAATTTGTTTCGAAATCAAAGGAGTAATCCTGTGATAGGAGTAAATTTGAGAGAAATTTGCTCAAAAATGTTCGGATTTGAGAGAGGGTGAGTTTCAGATGAGAGAAATGTGAAATGAAATGAAGTCCAAACTTTTGAAATACCCTTTAAATAGCCATTAGCCATCAACTTCGGACATTCGAACTTTTTTTAGTTGCCCGAACCTTCAACATTTCTGAAATAGTCTCTTTGGATTATGCCTTTGGTAGTTCAAACTTTGAGGTTATCGTTTGAATTGAATGTTTTGCTTTGCAAGCAATATGTGGGCGTCTAAACTTTATCTATCATCTGAACTTCTAGGAGTTTTCAAAGTCTAATCTTTTCATTTTATGAACTTAGACATCCAACTTGCACTTAGGATGTTCAAAATCCCCTGGTTACTGCATGCTTAATACGCACATTAGTCATGAAAATTTCTAATATCTAAAACTTCTTCTAGGACTTTTGAACCTTTCTTCAGCCAGAAGCTTGGAAAATAAAATATAACTATTTTATCTTCAAAACAAGATAATAAATATTCAAACAATGATATCATTCAGCGTGTGATCCTTGATGCTTGATCCTGATGTATTTTTATCCTTGCATGTTAAGCTTGTCACTTCTTGTACTGATACATCTTTGTAACTTGTAGTCTTTCAGAACTTGTTACATTCATGAGATCATGCTTATTGTGAGTTTCCTTGACGAAATTCTTGTATGCTCCTTGTTGTATCAGCTATTTTAATATTGAGACACTGCAATCCATATCTTCAAAAGATTTCCAGGATGGTTTTTTTCATCTCTCATCTTGGTTCTAGCTTTGGTTATGAATTCTTTCATGCTCCAAATTCTTTGTCTTCTTCATGTCCTATCTCTTGAACAATTCTTTTTATGCCCTTTCTTGCATGGAATCATCGTACTTGTCCTTCCATCTTTATTTTCTGTGATGGATCTTGATCTCTTGATGTACTTTCATCATCTTGATGACTTTCTTCTTCTTTCTCATTTTTACCTACTCATGAATTTTCTTGTAAATGCTTCAACTTACCTTTTGTAACATTCTTCAAACTCACCATAAGAATTGACCAACTCTTGTGATCAAAACTACTCAAGAGGATAAGAACTTTCAAGAAGAGAGAGATCAATGAGTGTATCTCTAATGAATGTTCTATGTTTTGGCAAGTAATACTTAAAACTTCATCTAAACCTCTCACAGGCTTAGGTAGATTCATATATAGGATCGAGAATTGGTAATTTATTTTCAAAAGGAGTTTTGATTTTGATTGATACTGCAAGGGAAGAGTTCATGGTTGATAGTCCTAACACCATGATGTTGAGAGTTGAACTTTTTCAAGAAATTTTCATGAATAACTATAGTTCCTTTTGTGAAGAGAAATATTGAAATAAACTTGAAACTCCATTTTTAGTCATATGCTCACCAATTGTGTACTTTAGGCCATCGAAGAAACATACTTCAACTGAAGAGCCTTTTTCTTTTATATTAAGGATTTTTTCCCTTTCTTCTTGTCTCCAAAAACAAAAACCCTTCTATTTTCCAGCAGCCAGTGATAGATATTCATATCAATTTTATAGTCTTGAGCCTTTAGAAGCCACTTATTCTCCTTTGTCCTTGCATAGCACTTTACCTACAAAAATGAAACGATGCATCTTTGGGTACCCACATTTTCTTGGGTCCTTGAGGGTGGGTTAGTAGGAGCTTTCTTGATTCTCCAAGTGTCTTTAAACCACTTTCAACTCCTTAACAAAACATCTACTAGTCTTATGACCATTATACCACAATAAGTACAATATATATAAGACCTAGAAGAAGATGTAGCTTTCATAAAGTGATTTTGAAATTTTCAAAAATTTGAGGAGGAAAAGGTATAGTTGTAACCAAGACCTTATTTGTCAAAGGTATGTTTTTGTGCTCCAAGAATTTTTTCAAGATTGTTTCACCGTTTGTAAACTTTTCTACACAAATATTTAAATCATCCACTTTTCGTTTCAAATTCTCATAGTTTGCAAGGGTGTTTTCAAAAGAAAGGATTTTGTCATTTAAAACTAATTTTTTATTAGAATAATCTTTTTCAAAAATATCTTTTTCAAGTTTCAATGATTCAATAGAATCAATCAACTTTTTGTTTTTACAAATCAAGGTAGAATTTTCTTTCAAAAGACTTTTCAAATTTCTTTTCAAATCCTTATTTTTAAAAGACATCTTCTTCATTTCCTCATACATGCTTGAAAGAAATTTATGTGGATAATCCTCAAAATCATCAAAAGAAATAATATCAGAAGTAAAAAATAACTCATTATCCATTGCCATGAAACAAATGTTTGCCAACTCGCCAACTCGTTCTCTGATCCTTCTTCATCACTTTTGTTCTTTTCATCCTAGATGCCAGCTAGGCATTTCCCTTTCTTGTCTTTCTTATTTTGTTTTATCTCCTTTGCCTCCCTTTCTTTGAGGTTTGGATAATCAGCAATGCAATCAAGTAATCGGTGCTCTTACAATCATAGCACTTTGGTTTATAAATTGAGGTTACCTCATTTCTGCTTGGAAATCTCTTACCTCTTCGAAAGTTTCCTCTCTTGTATGCACGATTCATGTTTCTTAAGGTCAGTGCAAACTCATCTTCACTATCTCATTCTTCTTCCGTTGAAAAGTATCCATCACTAAAACCATTATTGGATTTCAATGCATTTCCTTGCTTCATATGCTCATGATTTCTATTTTCATCAAACCTCTTTAGCTTCATTTCAAGAGTCAAGAGAGATCCCATCAATTCTCTACGGCCAAGGTCTTAAGATCTTTTGACTCTTCAATAGCAAGAGTCTTTAGCTACCATGCTTTAGGAGAGCATCTAGAATTTTCATATTTTGCTCATCTAAAGAGTATTTCTTATCATATGCTTTCAAGCCATTTAGAACATTAGTAAAACGAGTATACATACACTACCAAAAAAAAGGTCAAATAGCGATAGTTTTAAAAAAACCCCCGCTAAATCCTTTAATTTGTGATTTTAAAAATCCCTACTAAATGCTTTAAATAATACATTTAGTGGTGATTTTCTAAATTGCCACTAAATTCTTTAATTTGTCGTGGGTTTTTTAGCGATGGCTTGAATCGCCACTGAATCTTAAGGATTTTTTTTATTTTGTTTTTTGTTTAATTTTTTCAATATGATGTTATGTTGATTATTGCTTATAATAAATTTATAAGCAATATTCATGATTATTTAAAAAGAAATATTTTTTTTCATTCTTAGTTATTTTCTACCTATAGATATATCGATTCCTTCAATTTACACAAGTCTCTCACCCATCCCTCTAATTTAGACAAGAGCGCTAACGAGGACACAGAGACGAATTGTTAATGGTGGCTATATTCTCTTAATATTGAATTCAGATAGAGACGAATATTGTGGTCTCGATCCATTGACCAATTAAGTATATAATCGAACACGAGCGCTCTCTAAATTAGAGACCATATCATCACCATATGGTGATCTCTACATGTATAGTGATGCAATAAAGATCAATGTATCGTGATCTATGGTATCATTATAATATTATAGTCGTGATAGAAGTAATCTCTATCTCGAGATTGTAAAGACCAAGTAAAATCTACAACTCACATCCCTTAATTTTAAACTACTGTCTCTAGGGCTGTAAAGGGGTCCAGACCCTCAGGGTACCCCTAGACCCGGACCCGTATCCTTATAGTGAAACTTGGACCCAGACCCGACCCTCCAGGGTCCAGGGTAGGGTACGGGTATACCCGTACCCGTATAACATTTTTCTATTTTATTTTCCTGTTAGACAAAAATATGTAAAATAATGTATAATTCAAAAAATAAAAATTTTAACATGATTAACATAATCTCCTTAACATTTCTTTCAACAAATAAAATCATTTAACATCTCTAATTCACATAATTAAAAGTTCAAATATACACAAAATCGTCATAGTACATTAATCGAATAAAAATAAAAGAGGAGAGAGAGAGAGAGAGAGAGAGAGAGAGAGAGCTGAAATGAGAGGAGAGGCGAGGAGTGAGGTGAGGTGAGTAGTAGTTTGAGTAGTGTAGTGTGTCTGTGTAGTGTGTGACAGGTAGTGTGAGTGTGATGTGATATGAGTGTAGTTGGTTGGTAGGTAGAGGTAGTAGGTTAGGGTTAAAGATAAGAGTAAAATAATATGTTAAAAAAATTATAAATTATATATTAATATAATATAATATATAAAATATATTATTATTTTATTAATACGGGTATACGGGTCTGGGCATCACCATACCTTACCCGGACCCATATAGCAGTATAAATACGGGTACGGGTACGGGTACTGGTCCACGGGTATAAAATTTAAACCTTACCCGCTAAAAACGGGTACAGACCCGTGCGGGTACGGGTAAGACCCGCCCCGTTTACAGCCCTAACTGTCTCTAAAATGCTTATAATTTGGAGTTGAGGACTTGCGTCTCTATTAGACTTTCAGCCATTGATATAAAATAAACTATTAGATATGACTATTTTATATTTTTTACCACATCAACATAATTCCATTTGTAAAATTTATGTAAATTTGAAATTGATAACTAATGTCTCTATTTTGTCTCTATGATGGTCTTGAATTAAAATTATTGGAATTCCAGCATTGATATAAAAATAGACCGTTAGATATAATTGTTATATCTGTTTTTCACATTATCAAAGTTGTATCTTGATTGTAGTTGTCTATTTACACAATCATCCATAAAGACCAGTATATGAAGGTACGGCTGACATGATTTTAGATTTCGATCAACTATTAGATTAAGTTATTCTTCTATGAAATTTGACACCCGTTATTAAAATGATTGAGTTTTATATCTAACGGTCGAATGTATGTTAGAGAGTTAAATGATATAATTTCTGTATGATTCATCGAATATAGTAGTCTTTTAAAATGCAAAAATTACTTCTATTATGAACTAGCATTTGAGTTTATTTTAAAACAATATCTTATAATAGATTTTGAATGAAGTTGAAGATCCAATACATATGTTTTAATATTCTATATATATTTTTATTAATAATGGTTATTTGGATATATATATACATGACCAGGGTGAATTTGATTCCTTAATTAATTGTTTATGTATCAAAGAAGCAATTTCTTCTTTGCATAATTCTAAATATGTAGAATTCATTTGACAAGGTCTTGCCTTGGTAGGAATCTGACTTTCATCAAAGTCCTCAATATAAGGAAGTTTTACTTCATGCCTTTTCCTGTTCCAAAAAGCATTTGGATGATCATTACATATTTCTACAGACATATGATGTTGTAGCTTTTTTATTTTATCCTGTAATTTATGATTTTACAACACTTCTTCTATAGTAGAAGAGTTTATTTCAAAATTTATAAAATTAATTTGATTTTGTTTTCTCAAAATGAAATTTTTAATTTCATTCACAAATCTAGTATGCGGTTCGGTTATAAACCGAAAAGACACTGGGAGTATTATCATATGTTTCTATGATACAATCGGTTCCTATGTATGTGATAGGAAAAAATCTTTTTTATGAAAGGGGTGCCAAGAATGACTTGGTTTGTAATATTTTTAGCCAATAAAAAGCTTTCAGGAATACAAACCTTATTATTACAAATATATGCACAAGGTAATTTATAATTAATTTGCAATTTATCACCGCCTGCATGTCGTAAACTATGAGTTGTTTTTTCAAAATACTGTGTAGGAATTAATCCTTCTTGTATGACACTAATATCCGCACTCGAGTATCAATAAGGGCGATAAATTCTTTCATCTCAGTTTTACTGATGAGTAAGGTAATTTTGACATAAAATTTAAAGGATGTAATCATGTCAAGTTTTGTTAAAAAACTTTCTTCATTAATTTTATTAAAATTATCAAAAATATTAGGAGGAGTAACCAAAGAATAATCTTTGTTAGGTTCCTTGGTTTCTAAATTAGAAACTCGAATATCAAATTTTTGATTTAGGTGTTTTAACATTTTAATTTCATCTTTTAGATGATTTATTTCGCCATACAAGTCTTTCAACGTGGTAGGAGATTTATGAGATTCCTCATATCTTTGCTTCATAAGTTTATAAACTTCTGTCATAGAATATGGATTATTATTTTGTATAAATTCTACTTCCTTTTTAGGAGGAGGAGTAGAACTGGTAGAAGGAATATTATCCAAACTTTCTATAATTCTAGACCTTAATTCTGGGTCTTTAATAGATTTTAAAAATTCCAAAATATGATTATTGGTTAAAACATTTATATCTGAATCTTGAAATTGAGAAATGAGTTTATAATAATCATCATTTTCTTTATCGATTCACCGAAATTATGTTTACAAGGACATGTGTCTGCTTCCAATGATTCATCAGAAGAATCAGTGATATGATCAATATCTGCATCAGAAGTTATTTCTTCAGAATCATCAGACTCTAAAAATAGTTTTTCCAAAGAATCTTTTAATTCTTCACTAATATTCAGATTATTAATCTTTTGTTTCATTTTGCATTTATTAGCATAATGACCAATACGTTTACATTTGTAACAGACAATATTAGTTTTATCTTTCTTTTTCTCAAGTCCCATCAAACTTGCGTTTAGCCTTTTTTATCAAGTCGTGTTTGAGAATATCGTTTCTTTTTTCTTTTTATGAAAGAATTCAGGGTTTATTATTTTGAGACGAATTATGAACTCGGTTTTCTTTGAGTTTGAATATCTAACCCAAATTGACTACAAAATTGTCCTAACCGATTTCTTTCGGGTTAGTCGTTGTCTTTTAATTTGTTGATTTAATTTGATCTCATGACATAAGGCTAAGCCTTCGCTTTTACATGCGGCCATGAGACTCGCCATAAGTATGATTTTCATATGGAATAGAGATATTATCTCCTCGAAGAGCTTTACGAACTCTTTCCGCAAATAAGGGAGGTAATCCATCAATGAATCTGGATTTCCAATGAGAGCTATTACTCTCGGTAATTCCATAACGCGATTAAAAAATAGATCGCGATACCATCGCCAATCATCGTTGTTTTACACCTTGTATTTTTGTAATAGAGTTCTATTAGTCTCATTATTATCGGAAATTTTTCCAATGAAAATGTTCTAAAATAGTAACAATCAATGTATAAACCGATTGTTCGCTAGTAGTGCCATCCGGCTCTTGTTTAAGTATATGATAAATTTGTTCTTTTTCCCGGTGTGAGAGATAATTATCCCACCATCCTTTCGATTGGCTCTGTAAATCCCGCCACTATCATTTTTTGCAATGTTACTATCACTATTGCCTATCAATTTACTAACCGTGTCTGTACATCAACATTCGATGTGTAAGATTATAAATCTGCTTTTTCCGTATAACCATCAATATTCCATTCATAAATACTCTTACCATTATAAGAGTTATTATTAATATATTCTTGTTCTTCATGTAGAATATCTACAGGGAGAAGGTCTTCTATAATAATTAATTCGTTGTGTTGGCCTATCAAACGAAACTTATATAACTTATTAAGTTCATCTTTAACGATGGGTTTATAATTTTTAGTTTCGATAATTTATCGAAAAACTCATTTTCAAGAGTATTAATATTTAATTTTTTTAAATTTCTGATCTAGCATTTCTTCTAGATCGGACATCTTTTTTTAATTTATAATTATTTATTTCAGGGAGGAGGTTGCAAAGGTGGAGCGGTTATGACTTCTTTGGGTTCTCGAAGATTCCACAAATCGATGTATTAATTTTATCAAGTTTTTGTAATATGACATCTAATCTCTTATGAAGAGAGAGGATTTGTTCGCCTAATACATTTAAACAAATGTTTGTATAATTTTGTTGTTCTATGAGTTTATTTATCTGTTTGACAGTAATTTGTAATGCATCATTTTCAAATAATTTCACAAATGCTGTGAAACTTACAACATGGTTGTCCTTTTCTAAATTAAAAGGTTGTTGCGGAGGCCATACTCCTTTTATTATTTTTCCATTTAAGAGTTTATAATCTCTTTCTAAAACAGTAATATATGGATCAATATATTTGTCCATAAACCATGGAACAAAAGGGAATAAAATATTATGAAAAGATAAATGTTTATAAAACATTTCAGATATGTAATATTTCATATGATCATCAAAATTAGCTAAAAACCATTTTTTAAAAGGTTCCCATCTGGGCAAATCAAATTCTTTTCTAATTTTTTGCCTGGCTTCAGATCCAGGACGAAAATCAAGCTTGGGTGTATAATTCATAAGGAAAAATTCATATCAGATTCGGTTATTTCCGGATCTGTATTATAAATACCTTTAACAATATTTTCTTTGGTTTTTAAAACCTGATCCACACGATTAGTATCATGTGTATTTCCTTGGGAAGTACTTACTTGGGAAGTAGAAACCCTGTAAGGAGTATACTCATTATTATCTAGTAATGGTGAAATATAAGATCTTTCAGATCTAGTTGAATATGTTCTTGGAATATTACCAAGACGAGAGGAAGTAGCTTCCATTTGTATATAAACTATTCCTTCCGGAGTTTGTTCGATATGATCTATATGATGTTCGTTTTTAGAGGGAATATAACCTGTTTTTTCTAATTTCCATTGAGAAGGCATAGGGATTTCATCCCATTTGATAATCCTTCGAGTGGATATTTTAGATCTATTAAAATTGGTTTCTATTAAAACCGTTTCATTTATATTTTTATCCATTATTTTACAATTAGGATTTAAAGTAAATAATGGTTTATAATAAATACGATAGCAGATACATATGAGTTCAGATCCTGCCATATAATTATATCCATGAGTCTTCACATTTAATGTCAAAGAATCAAAGATATTGATATCACTTAAAGATAATGATAAATTAGGATAAACATTAAAATAAACTGGTCCATGAGCCAGACTAGATTGGATTACACCTATTAGTGATTGTTTCCAATTTAGGTTTCTTGCATCTCTTAAACATGCAATAAAACTTTCAGGTAACCCTTCTAAAGTGAGAGGTTTGAATGCAATTTGCACAAGTCCAATATGAATGAACTTATATAAATCCTTATATTTAAGAATATCAGTTTCTGATAATAATTTTATCTCAGTTTCTTCATTATCTAAAGAGGCTGATTCTTCGATAGTTTTAACTACTTGTTTTAAGCCCAATTTTTCAAAAGTGCCTAGCTGATAAACAGCTTTTTAAATCTACCCTTGGAATTGTCCACTTATTAAGTGCATCCAAATTGAGAGGAATATCCATTTCCTGTTTAGAAACATTTTTAATGTTTCTCTTTTCTTTATGAAATTCATTTTCGGATAAAGCTGAAGGAAGGAATTTCATGTTAAACTATGAATTTAATATATATCATGGTAATTACATGGCTCACGATACCAAAATTTCGGTCCGAAACACGGATACTCATCTATGCTATAACATGGTGTTCAAAGGTGCAAATTTTACATGAACTTTAGAATCGTCATCCCGCTTATTCAAGACTAATACGGGATCAACGCCTTAACACGACCTTTCTCTCAACGGCTTTTAACGAGGCTAACCCTAGTCTTTCCATAAGCAAGGCCAGTTCAAAGTTCATAACCCAAACTCATAATGATAACATAGATGCTTATCTCAATCAGACAAATAAGGATCTTAACAACATAATTAGCCAGATATATCTAAATCCATAGTTTAACATGAAAGAATTTAGCCTTCCATTCAATTAAATATGATATACAAAAATATAAAAAGAGAAGAAGGAAAATAGATTACCAGGGATATCTGGAAGAAACCTCAAACTTCTTCTTTATTGATATAATATTTTACAAAGGAAAGTAGTAAATACAAGATAGCTGGAGAGGGGAGATAGTAGTAAAGAGAGAGTAGTGTAGGAAGCGCGTCCTACTTATGAAGAGTAAGCTTCCTTTTATAGGCAAGGAAGTCGGACATCAAACATACTCTAAACTATTACACAACGGATTTGAAATCCGAATATGACTATTCCTATAATGGAATGACTATTACAACAGTCCTAGGAGGACAATAATTGCGGAAGATGACAAAATAACAAAGCTGCAGGCACATGGGTGTCGGCTACCTTTTACTTTATTGCTTTGTTGGCAGCATCTTCCATTTCTTGGATCATTTGATCAATCTTATCTGCATTCAGATCATCTTCATCCATATCGTCAGGGTCTTGAGATTCCCCTGCTAGACATTCATCATCATTGGAGGAACTAGCAATAGAAATGCCAGTTTTATCCTCAGAGAGCAAATTTTTGATGAGCTCTTTCTTCAATTCTTTCATGTATGATTTGATTAAATCTGCTTTGGGGATAACATCCTTCTGCAATTTAATCATAGAAGATAATTGGCTGAAAGGATTGGTATTTTTGAAATCACCAGATTCCTTTTGTTGTGTGTATGACTGCAGTTTTCTGTGGATATCATCCAAAAGATTCTGACCATATATAACTTTAGTTTCAGGATCAAATTTAATTAATCTGTCCCAAAAATTTAATTAATCTGTCCCAAAATCTACTATGAGTAGCCCGTCGGAGACATGGCATATTATACTGGGGTATAACCCACTTCAGTGTCCATTTCCAAACCCATGGAATGGAAAATTCTATAAAGAAAAGCATTGAAGCTATGTCTTCGAACTAACATCGAGGCCGATATAATCGGCAACTCTGGGGGATATTTGAATCCATTCACCATATAAAGGCTTAAGCGATCGGGAAGTATAACTCCCGGATGTACCATATTTAGTCCACCATGTGAAAAACCAATTTGGTAACGGATAGTTATAAACATTTCCACATATTTTTTATCAACCGGGTATGCTTCTGGTAGGATTTTCATAAAGAAATGCTTTATAAAATGCATCCACATAATCCCAATAATTATATTTGATAGTATATTTGGTATCAGGAATTATGAATTCCTTTTCCCGTAATGGAGAAGTTCCCCATTCTTCAATCGATATAATCTTTTTAATGGTAATTTTGCTAAAATTGAAAATGGTTCCAGTTTTAGCACCATTAGGATAGAAATGTGTGATGTCACACGATGTGTTTTTTAACACATTTTCATAGTATTATCATTTGCTTGTATGAAGTAGCAGTATATGATGCAACATCCATGTATCTGTTCATTAACATCCATGGATCATGCTTCCATTGAAGATCTTTATGTTCAAGATGACATATGATGTCTTTTTCTTTATGAGTATAGTAAAGAGGGCCATGATCCTCTTCTTGGCAGCTGATTATGACTTTAGCATAAGAGGTTTCACTGCTTGTGCTTGTTTACGAGCAAGATATCTGCTTTTTGAATTCCGCATATAATGCTTCTTCATTTTACGGTAACTTAAGAGCTATCAACTCCTTTTTACCGTGTTGAAGTATGACATTCTTCTCTTTGGGGCTGTGAGGTATTACCTCGCCACGGCCACCACGGCCTCTAAATGGGCCTCTTCCCACGCATTCGCAAATATTCACGAGTCAAGAAATCGGGAAGATTATTATCTTGGCCTTTCTTGTAAATGATATCAAAATCAAAAGGGGCTAAATGAGCTTGCCATCTAGCAAACATACATTTAGAAACATCATGTTTAAAATCTTTATGAAACATAAATTTAGCGACTTGACAATCTGTCTTAATTATGAATTTTTGATTATATAAATCATCTTGAAATTTTAAAATGCATTTAACAATAGCTAAGATTTCTTTAGCTACTGTGGCATAATTCTTTTGACTATCATTCCATTTACCAGAATGATATCGGACCAATTGTGGTTTGTGATTAGTAGGACTAATCTGGGTAAGTATTCCCCCATATCCTATTTCTGAGGCATCAGTTTCAATAGTTTTGGGCCAACTAGGATTGGCTAGAACCAAACAGGGGTAAGGATTTAACTTTTGATTTAATTTTTCTTGATTGTCTCGGTATCTTTGAGAAGTCCAAGGTTTAGGTTTCTTTTTTCAATCTATCGTATAAAATAAAGTTGTATCTATTGCAAGATTTTGATAATAAGGGGAAATATAATTTAAACTCCCTAAAAAATCTTTGTAATTGAGTTTTATCCGAATTTCATCCGGAAATTTAGAAGCAAATTCTATACTACGATTAATTGGAACAATTTGTCCTTTTTCAATGTTATGACCCAAAAAATCGAATATTAGTTTGAAATAAAACCATTTTTGGCTTAGATATGACTAATCCATTTTGGATAACTAATTTTTTGAATTTGTCTAAATGTTCAAAATGTTGTTGAACAGTTTTCGAAAATACTAAGATATCATCTATGTATACTATGATAAAGTCACTATATGGTATGAAAATATCATTCATTATCTTCTGAAATTCGGAAGGGCGTTTTTAAACCAAAAGGCATCACTTTCCATTCAAAGTGTCCTATGGGTACATTAAAAAGTCTGTTTTATATTGATCGACTTGACAATCTGGATTTGCCAATATCCCGATTTTAAATCAAATTTAGAGAATATTAAAGCATTATACGGTCTATCCAATAAATCCTTTTTTATTAGGGATTGGATGACGAATCCATTTTAAAAACTTTATTTAGAGGTTTATAATTTATGACCAAACGTGGGACTCCTCTTTCTAATTCGAGCATTTTTTATTAACATAAAATCCCGTACATGACCGAGGGTGAATTTGATTCCTTAATTAATTGTTTATGTATCAAAGAAGCAATTTCTTCTTTGCATAATTCTAAATATGTAGAATTCATTTGACAAGGTCTTGCCTTGGTAGGAATCTGACTTTCATCAAAGTCCTCAATATAAGGAAGTTTTACTTCATGCCTTTTCCTGTTCCAAAAAGCATTTGGATGATCATTACATATTTCTATGGACATATGATGTTGTAGCTTTTTTATTTTATCCTCGTAATTTATGATTTTGCAACACTTCTTCTATAGTAGAAGAGTTTATTTCAAAATTTATAAAATTAATTTGATTTTGTTTTCTCAAAATGAAATTTTTTAATTTCATTCACAAATCTAGTATGCGGTTCGGTTATAAAGCCGAAAAGACACGGGAGTATCATCATATGTTCCTATGATACAATCAGTTCCTATGTATGTGATAGGAAAAATCTTTTTTATGAAAGGGGTGCCAAGAATGACTTGGTTTGTAATATTTTTAGCCAATAAAAAGCTTTCAGGAATACAAACCTTATTATTACAAATATATGCACAAGGTAATTTATAATTAATTTGCAATTTATCACCGCTTTGCATGTCGTAAACTATGAGTTGTTTTTTTCAAAATACTGTGTAGGAATTAATCCTTCTTGTATGACACTAATATACGCACTCGATATCAATAAGGGCGAGTAAATTCTTTCATCTCAGTTTTACTGATGAGTAAGGTAATTTTGACATAAAATTTAAAGGATGTAATCATGTCAAGTTTTGTTAAAAAACTTTCTTCATTAATTTTATTAAAATTATCAAAAATATTAGGAGGAGTAACCAAAGAATAATCTTTGTTAGGTTCCTTGGTTTCTAAATTAGAAACTCGAATATCAAATTTTTGATTTAGGTGTTTTAACATTTTAATTTCATCTTTTAGATGATTTATTTCGCCATACAAGTCTTTCAACGTGGTAGGAGATTTATGAGATTCCTCATATCTTTGCTTCATAAGTTTATAAACTTCTGTCATAGAATATGGATTATTATTTTGTATAAATTCTACTTCCTTTTTAGGAGGAGGAGTAGAACTGGTAGAAGGAATATTATCCAAACTTTCTATAATTCTAGACCTTAATTTCGGGTCTTTAATAGATTTTAAAAAATTCCAAAATATGATTATTGGTTAAAACATTTATATCCGAATCTTGAAATTGAGAAATGAGTTTATAATAATCATCATTTTCTTTATCGATTCACTTTGAAATTATGTTTACAAGGACATGTGTCTGCTTCCAATGATTCATCAGAAGAATCAGTGATATGATCAATATCTGCATCAGAAGTTATTTCTTCAGAATCATCAGACTCTAAAAATAGTTTTTCCAAAGAATCTTTTAATTCTTCACTAATATTCAGATTATTAATCTTTTGTTTCATTTTGCATTTATTAGCATAATGACCAATACGTTTACATTTGTAATGGATAATATTAGTTTTATCTTTCTTTTTCTCAAGTCTCGTCAAACTTGCGTTTAGCTTTTTTATCAAGTCTGTGTTTGAGAATATCGTTTCTTTTTTCTTTTTTATGAAAGAATTCAGGTTTATTATTTTGAGACGAATTATGAACTGGTTTTCTTTGAGTTTGAATATCTAACCCAAATTGACTACAAAATTGTCCTAACTGATTTCTTTCAGTTAGTCGTTGTCTTTTAATTTGTTGATTTAATTTGATCTCATGACATAAGGCTAAGCCTTCAGTTTTACATGCGGCCATGAGACTGCCATAAGTATGATTTTCATATGGAATAGAGATATTATCTCCTCGAAGAGCTTTACGAACTCTTTCCGCAAATAAGGGAGGTAATCCATCAATGAATCTGGATTTCCAATGAGAGCTATTACTCTACGGTAATTCCATAACTCGATTAAAAAAATAGATCGCGATACCATTGCCAATCTGTCAGTGTTTTACACCTTGTATTTTGTAATAGAGTTCTATTAGTCTCATTATTATCGGAAATTGAACATAAAGATCTTCAATGGAAGCATGATCCATGGATGTTAATGAACAGATACATGGATGTTGCATCATATACTGCTACTTCATACAAGCAGCGACAATACTATGAAAATGTGTTAAAAAACACATCGTGTGACATCACACATTTCTATCCTAATGGTGCTAAAACTGGAACCATTTTCAATTTTAGCAAAATTACCATTAAAAAGATTATATCGATTGAAGAATGGGGAACTTCTCCATTACGGGAAAAGGAATTCATAATTCCTGATACCAAATATACTATCAAATATAATTATTGGGATTATGTGGATGCATTTTATAAAGCATTTCTTTATGAAAATCCTACCAGGAAGCATACCTGGTTGATAAAAATATGTGGAAATGTTTATAACTATCCGTTACCAAATTGGTTTTTCACATGGTGGACTAAATATGGTACATCTGGAGTTATACTTCCTGATCAGTTTAAGCCTTTATATGGTGAATGGATTCAAATATCCCCCAGAGTTGCTGATTATATCAGTCTCGATGTTAGTTCAGAAGACATAGCTTCAATGCTTTTCTTTATAGAATTTTCCATTCCATGGGTTTGGAAATGGACACCTGAAGTGGGTTATACCCAGTATAATATGCCATGTCTCCGACGGGCTACTCATAGTAGATTTTGGGACAGATTAATTAAATTTGATCCTGAAACTAAAGTTATATATGGTCAGAATCTTTTGGATGATATCCACAGAAAACTGCAGTCATACACACAACAAAAGGAATCTGGTGATTTCAAAAATACCAATCCTTTCAGCCAATTATCTTCTATGATTAAATTACAGAAGGATGTTATCCCCAAAGCAGATTTAATCAAATCATACATGAAAGAATTGAAGAAAGAGCTCATCAAAAATTTGCTCTCTGAGGATAAAACTGGCATTTCTATTGCTAGTTCCTCCAATGATGATGAATGTCTAGCAGGGGAATCTCAAGACCCTGACGATATGGATGAAGATGATCTGAATGCAGATAAGATTGATCAAATGATCCAAGAAATGGAAGATGCTGCCAACAAAGCAATAAAGTAAAAGGTAGCCGACACCCATGTGCCTGCAGCTTTGTTATTTTGTCATCTTCCGCAATTATTGTCCTCCTAGGACTGTTGTAATAGTCATTCCATTATAGGAATAGTCATATTCGGATTTCAAATCCGTTGTGTAATAGTTTAGAGTATGTTTGATGTCCGACTTCCTTGCCTATAAAAGGAAGCTTACTCTTCATAAGTAGGAACGCGCTTCCTACACTACTCTCTCTTTACTACTATCTCCCCTCTCCGACTATCTTGTATTTACTACTTTCCTTTGTAAAATATTATATCAATAAAGAAGAAGTTTGAGGTTTCTTCCGGATATCCCACTGTAATCTATTTTCCTTCTTCTCTTTTTTATATTTTTTGTATATCATATTTAATTGAATGGAAGGCTAAATTCTTTCATGTTAAACTATGGATTTAGATATATCTGGCTAATTATGTTGTTAAGATCCTTATTTGTCTGATTGAGATAAGCATCTATGTTATCATTATGAGTTTGGGTTATGAACTTTGAACTGGCCTTGCTTATGGAAAGACTAGGGTTAGCTTTCGTTAAAAGCCGTTGAGAGAAAGGGCTGTGTTAAGGCGTTGATCCCGGTATTAGTCTTGAATAAGCAGGATGACGGTTCTAAAGTTCATGTAAAATTTGCACCTTTGAACACCATGTTATAGCATAGATGAGTATCTGTGTTTCGGACCGAATTTTGGTATCAGAGCCATGTAATTACCATGATATATATTAAATTCATAGTTTAACATGAAATTCCTTCCTTCGATTTATCCGAAATGAATTTCATAAAAGAAAAAGAGAAACATTAAAAATGTTTCTAAACAGAAATGGATATTCCTCTCAATTTGGATGCACTTAATAAGTGGACAATTCCAAGGGTAGATTTAAAAAGCTGTTTATCGGGTTAGGCACTTTTGAAAAATTGGGCTTAAAACAAGTAGTTAAAACTACTCGAAGAATCAGTCTCTTTAGATAATGACGAAACTGAGATAAAATTATTATCAGAAACTGATATTCTTAAATATAAGGATTTATATAAGTTCATTCATATTGGACTTGTGCAAATTGCATTCAAACCTCTCACTTTAGAAGGGTTACCTGAAAGTTTTATTGCATGTTTAAGAGATGCAAGAAACCTAAATTGGAAACAATCACTAATAGGTGTAATCCAATCTAGTCTGGCTCATGGACCAGTTTATTTTAATGTTTATCCTAATTTATCATTATCTTTAAGTGATATCAATATCTTTGATTCTTTGACATTAAATGTGAAGACTCATGGATATAATTATATGGCGAGGATACGAACTCATATGTATCTGCTATCGTATTTATTATAAACCATTATTTACTTTAAATCCTAATTGTAAAATAATGGATAAAAATATAAATGAAACGGTTTTAATAGAAACCAATTTTAATAGATCTAAAATATCCACTCGAAGGATTATCAAATGGGATGAAATCCCTATGCCTTCTCAATGGAAATTAGAAAAAAGCAGGTTATATTCCCTCTAAAAAGCGAACATCATATAGATCATATCGAACAAACTCCGAAGGAATAGTTTATATACAAATGGAAGCTACTTCCTCTCGTCTTAGTAATATTCCAAGAACATATTCAACTAGATCCGAAAGATCTTATATTTCACCATTACTAGATAATAATGAGTATACTCCTTACGAGGGTTTCTACTTCCCAAGTAAGTACTTCCCAAGGAAATACACATGATACTAATCGTGTGGATCGGGTTTTAAAAACCAAAGAAAATATTGTTAAAGGTATTTATAATACGGATCCGAAATAACCGAATCGATATGAATTTTTCCTTATGAATTATACACCCAAGCTTGATTTTCGTCCTGGATCTGAAGCCAGGCAAAAAATTAGAAAAGAATTTGATTTGCCCAGATGGGAACCTTTTAAAAAATGGTTTTTAGCTAATTTTGATGATCATATGAAATATTACATATACGAAATGTTTTATAAACATTTATCTTTTCATAATATTTTATTCCCTTTTTGTTCCATGGTTTATGGACAAATATATTGATCCATATATTACTGTTTTAGAAAGAGATTATAAACTCTTAAATGGAAAAATAATAAAAGGAGTATGGCCTCCGCAACAACCTTTTAATTTAGAAAAGGACAACCATGTTGTAAGTTTCACAGCATTTGTGAAATTATTTGAAAATGATGCATTACAAATTCATCGTCAAACGAGATAAATAAACTCATAGAACAACAAAATTATACAAACATTTGTTTAAATGTATTAGGCGAACAAATCCTCTCTCTTCATAAGAGATTAGATGTCATATTACAAAAAACTTGATAAAATTAATACATCAGTGTGGAATCTTCGAGAACCCAAGAAGTCATAACCGCTCCACCTTTGCAACCTCCTCCCGAAATAAATAATTATAAATTAAAAAAAGATGTCCGATCTAGAAGAAATGCTAGATCGGAAATTTAAAAAAATTAAATATTAATACTCTTGAAAATGAGTTTTTCGATAAATTATCGAAACTAAAAATTATAAACCCATCGTTAAAGATGAACTTAATAAGTTATATAAGTTTGCTGATAGGCCAACACAACGAATTAATTATTATAGAAGACCTTCTCCTGTAGATATTCTACATGAAGAACAAGAATATATTAATAATAACTCTTATAATGGTAAGAGTATTTATGAATGGAATATTGATGGTTATACGTAAAAACAGATTTATAATCTTACACATCGAATGTTGATGTACAAAGACAGCTTAGTAAATTGATAGGCAATAGTGATAGTAACATTGCAAAAATGATAGTGGCAGGATTTACAGGCCAACTGAAAGGATGGTGGGATAATTATCTCTCACACCAGGAAAAAGAACAAATTTATCATATACTTAAACAAGAGCCAGATGGCACTACTAGCGAACAATCAGTTTATACATTGATTGTTACTATTTTAGAACATTTTACTGGAAAAATTTCCGATAATAATGAGACTAATAGAACTCTATTACAAAATACAAGGTGTAAAACACTGACAGATTGGCGATGGTATCGCGATCTATTTTTTAATTGAGTTATGGAATTACCAGAGAGTAATAGCTCTCATTGGAAATCCAGATTCATTGATGGATTACCTCCCTTATTTGCGGAAAGAGTTCGTAAAGCTCTTCGAGGAGATAATATCTCTATTCCATATGAAAATCATACTTATGGCAGTCTCATGGCCGCATGTAAAACTGAAGGCTTAGCCTTATGTCATGAGATCAAATTAAATCAACAAATTAAAAGACAACGACTAACTGAAAGAAATCAGTTAGGACAATTTTGTAGTCAATTTGGGTTAGATATTCAAACTCAAAGAAAACCAGTTCATAATTCGTCTCAAAATAATAAATCTGAATTCTTTCATAAAAAGAAAAAGAAAACACAGCTTGATAAAAAAGCTAAACGCAAGTTTGACAGACTTGAGAAAAAGAAAGATAAAACTAATATTGTCTGTTACAAATGTAAACGTATTGGTCATTATGCTAATAAATGCAAAATGAAACAAAAGATTAATAATCGAATATTAGTGAAGAATTAAAAGATTCTTTGGAAAAAACTATTTTTTAGAGTCCGATGATTCCGAAGAAATAACTTCGATGCGGATATTGATCATATCACCGATTCTTCCGATGAATCATTGGAAGCGGACACATGTCCTTGTAAACATAATTTCAGGTGAATCGATAAAGAAAATGATGATTATTATAAACTCATTTCTCAATTTCAAGATTCGGATATAAATGTTTTAACCAATAATCATATTTTGGAATTTTTTAAAATCTATTAAAGACCCGAATTAAGGTCTAGAATTATAGAAAGTTTGGATAATATTCCTTCTACCAGCTTCTACTCCTCCTCCTAAAAAGGAAGTAGAATTTATACAAAATAATAATCCATATTCTATGACGAAGTTTATAAACTTATGAAGCAAAGATATGAGGAATCTCATAAATCTCCTACCACGTTGAAAGACTTGTATGGCGAAATAAATCATCTAAAAGATGAAATTAAAATGTTAAAACACCTAAATCAAAAACTTGATATTCGAGTTTCTAATTTAGAAACCAAGGAACCTAACAAAGATTATTCTTTGGTTACTCCTCCTAATATTTTTTGATAATTTTAATAAAATTAATGACGAAAGTTTTTTAACAAAACTTGACATGATTACATCCTTTAAATTTTATGTCAAAATTACCTTACTCATCAAGAAAACCGAGATGAAAGAATTTATCGCCCTTATTGATACTCGGTGCGGATATTAGTGTCATACAAGAAGGATTAATTCCTACACGGTATTTTGAAAAAAACAACTCATAGTTTACGACATGCAGGCGGTGATAAATTGCAAATTAATTATAAATTACCTTGTGCATATATTTGTAATAATAAGGTTTGTATTCCTGAAAGCTTTTTATTGGCTAAAAATATTACAAACCAAGTCATTCTTGGCACCCCTTTCATAAAAAAGATTTTTCCTATCACATACATAGGAACTGATTGTATCATAGGAACATATGATAATACTCCCGTGTCTTTTCAGTTTATAACTGAACCGCATACTAGATTTGTGAATGAAATTAAAAATTTCATTTTGAGAAAACAAAATCAAATTAATTTTATAAATTTTGAAATAAACTCTTCTACTATAGAAGAAGTGTTGCAAAATCATAAATTACAGGATAAAATAAAAAAAGCTACAACATCATATGTCCGTAGAAATATGTAATGATCATCCAAATGCTTTTTGGAACAGAAAAGGCATGAAGTAAAACTTCCTTATATTGAGGACTTTGATGAAAGTCAGATTCCTACCAAGGCAAGACCTTGTCAAATGAATTCTACATATTTAGAATTATGCAAAGAAGAAATTGCTTCTTTGATACATAAACAATTAATTAAGGAATCAAATTCACCCTCGGTCATGTACGAGATTTTATGTTAATAAAAATGCTGAATTAGAAAGAGGAGTCCCACGTTTGGTCATAAATTATAAACCTCTAAATAAAGTTTTAAAATGGATTCGTCATCCAATCCCTAATAAAAAGGATTTATTGGATAGACTGTATAATGCTTTAATATTCTCTAAATTTGATTTAAAATCAGGATATTGGCAAATCCAGATTGCTGAAGCTGATCAATATAAAACAGCTTTTAATGTACCCATAGGACACTTTGAATGGAAAGTGATGCCTTTTGGTTTAAAAAACGCCCCTTCTGAATTTCAGAAGATAATGAATGATATTTTCATACCATATAGTGACTTTATCATAGTATACATAGATGATATCTTAGTATTTTCGAAAACTCGTTCAACAACATTTTGAACATTTAGACAAATTCAAAAAATTAGTTATCCAAAATGGATTAGTCATATCTAAGCCAAAAATGGTTTTATTTCAAACTAATATTCGATTTTTGGGTCATAACATTGAAAAAGGACAAATTGTTCCAATTAATCGTAGTATAGAATTTGCTTCTAAATTTCCAGATGAAATTCTGGATAAAACTCAATTACAAAGATTTTTAGGGAGTTTAAATTATATTTCCCCTTATTATCAAAATCTTGCAATAGATACAGACTATTTTATACGATAGATTGAAAAAGAAACCTAAACCTTGGACTTCTCAAAGCATACTCGAGACAAAGTCAAGAAAATTAAATCAAAAGTTAAATCCTTACCCCTGTTTGGTTCTAGCCAATCCTAGTTGGCCCAAAACTATTGAAACCGATGCCTCGTAAATAGGATATGGGGGAATACTTACCCGCATTAGTCCTACTAATCACAAACCACAATTGGTCCGATATCATTCTGGTAAATGGAATGATAGTCAAAAGAATTATGCCACAGTAGCTAAAGAAATCTTAGCTATTGTTAAATGCATTTTAAAATTTCAAGATGATTTATATAATCAAAAATTCATAATTAAGACAGATTGTCAAGCTGCTAAATTTATGTTTCATAAAGATTTTAAACATGATGTTTCTAAACAGATGTTTGCTAGATGGCAAGCTCATTTAGCCCCTTTTGATTTTGATATCATTTACAAGAAAGGCCAAGATAATAATCTTCCTGATTTCTTGACTCGTGAATATTTGCAGAATGCAGGGAAGAGGCCCATTTAGAGGCCGTGGTGGCCGTGGCAGAGGTAATACCTCACGGCCCCAAAAGAGAAGAATGTCATACTTCAACACGGTAAAAAGGAGTTGATAGCTCTTAAGTTACCGTGAAAATGAAGAAGCATTATATGCGGGAATTCAAAAAGCGATGATCTTGCTCGAAAACAAGCACAAGCGAGTGAAACCTCTTATGCTAAAGTCATAACTCGCTGTCGAAGAAGAGGATCATGGCCCTCTTTACTATACTCTTAGCATAGATGAGTATCTGTGTTTCGGACCGAATTTTGGTATCAGAGCCATGTAATTACCATGATATATATTAAATTCATAGTTTAACATGAAATTCCTTCCTTCGATTTATCCGAAAATGAATTTCATAAAGAAAAGAGAAACATTAAAAATGTTTCTAAACAGAAATGGATATTCCTCTCAATTTGGATGCACTTAATAAGTGGACAATTCCAAGGGTAGATTTAAAAAGCTGTTTATCGGTTAGGCACTTTTGAAAAATTGGGCTTAAAACAAGTAGTTAAAACTATCGAAGAATCGATCTCTTTAGATAATGAAGAAACTGAGATAAAATTATTATCAGAAACTGATATTCTTAAATATAAGGATTTATATAAGTTCATTCATATTGGACTTGTGCAAATTGCATTCAAACCTCTCACTTTAGAAGGGTTACCTGAAAGTTTTATTGCATGTTTAAGAGATGCAAGAAACCTAAATTGGAAACAATCACTAATAGGTGTAATCCAATCTAGTCCGGCTCATGGACCCAGCTTTATTTTAATGTTTATCCTAATTTATCATTATCTTTAAGTGATATCAATATCTTTGATTCTTTGACATTAAATGTGAAGACTCATGGATATAATTATATGGCAGGGATCCGAACTCATATGTATCTCGCTATCGTATTTATTATAAACCATTATTTACTTTAAATCCTAATTGTAAAATAATGGATAAAAAATATAAATGAAACGGTTTTAATAGAAACCAATTTTAATAGATCTAAAATATCCACTCGAAGGATTATCAAATGGGATGAAATCCCTATGCCTTCTCAATGGAAATTAGAAAAAAACAGGTTATATTCCCTCTAAAAACGAACATCATATAGATCATATCGAACAAACTCCGAAGGAATAGTTTATATACAAATGGAAGCTACTTCCTCTCGTCTTGGTAATATTCCAAGAACATATTCAACTAGATCCGAAAGATCTTATATTTCACCATTACTAGATAATAATGAGTATACTCCTTACGAGGGTTTCTACTTCCCAAGTAAGTACTTCCCAAGGAAATACACATGATACTAATCGTGTGGATCGAGTTTTAAAAACCAAAGAAAATATTGTTAAAGGTATTTATAATACGGATCCGAAATAACCGAATCGATATGAATTTTTCCTTATGAATTATACACCCAAGCTTGATTTTCGTCCCCGGATCCGAAGCCGGGCAAAAAATTAGAAAAGAATTTGATTTGCCCGGATGGGAACCTTTTAAAAAAATGGTTTTTAGCTAATTTTGATGATCATATGAAATATTACATATCCGAAAATGTTTTATAAACATTTATCTTTTCATAATATTTTATTCCCTTTTGTTCCATGGTTTATGGACAAATATATTGATCCATATATTACTTGTTTTAGAAAGAGATTATAAACTCTTAAATGGAAAAAATAATAAAAGGAGTATGGCCTCCGCAACAACCTTTTAATTTAGAAAAGGACAACCATGTTGTAAGTTTCACAGCATTTGTGAAATTATTTGAAAATGATGCATTACAAATTACTGTCAAACAGATAAATAAACTCATAGAACAACAAAATTATACAAACATTTGTTTAAATGTATTAGGCGAACAAATCCTCTCTCTTCATAAGAGATTAGATGTCATATTACAAAAAACTTGATAAAATTAATACATCAGCTGTGGAATCTTCAGGAACCAAAGAAGTCATAACCGCTCCACCTTTGCAACCTCCTCCTGAAATAAATAATTATAAATTAAAAAAGATGTCCGATCTAGAAGAAATGCTAGATCAGAAATTTAAAAAATTAAATATTAATACTCTTGAAAATGAGTTTTACGATAAATTATCGAAACTAAAAAATTATAAACCCATCGTTAAAGATGAACTTAATAAGTTATATAAGTTTCGTCGATAGGCCAACACAACGAATTAATTATTATAGAAGACCTTCTCCTGTAGATATTCTACATGAAGAACAAGAATATATTAATAATAACTCTTATAATGGTAAGAGTATTTATGAATGGAATATTGATGGTTATACAGAAAAACAGATTTATAATCTTACACATCGAATGTTGATGTACAGCCACGATTAGTAAATTGATAGGCAATAGTGATAGTAACATTGCAAAAAATGATAGTGGCGGGATTTACGAGGCCAACCGAAAGGATGGTGGGATAATTATCTCTCACACCGGGAAAAAGAACAAATTTATCATATACTTAAACAAGAGCCGGATGGCACTACTAGCGAACAATCGGTTTATACATTGATTGTTACTATTTTTAGAACATTTTACTTTGGAAAAATTTCCGATAATAATGAGACTAATAGAACTCTATTACAAAAATACAAGGTGTAAAACAACGATGCAGTTGGCGATGGTATCGCGATCTATTTTTTAATCGAGTTATGGAATTACCGAGAGTAATAGCTCTCATTGGAAATCCAGATTCATTGATGGATTACCTCCCTTATTTGCGGAAAGAGTTCGTAAAGCTCTTCGAGGAGATAATATCTCTATTCCATATGAAAATCATACTTATGGCGGTCTCATGGCCGCATGTAAAAGCGAAGGCTTAGCCTTATGTCATGAGATCAAATTAAATCAACAAATTAAAAGACAACGACTAAGCTGAAAGAAATCGGTTAGGACAATTTTGTAGTCAATTTGGGTTAGATATTCAAACTCAAAGAAAACCGAGTTCATAATTCGTCTCAAAATAATAAACCCTGAATTCTTTCATAAAAAAGAAAAAGAAACGATATTCTCAAACACGACTTGATAAAAAAGCTAAACGCAAGTTTGACGAGACTTGAGAAAAAGAAAGATAAAACTAATATTATGCATTACAAATGTAAACGTATTGGTCATTATGCTAATAAATGCAAAATGAAACAAAAGATTAATAATCGAATATTAGTGAAGAATTAAAAGATTCTTTGGAAAAACTATTTTTAGAGTCCGATGATTACGAAGAAATAACTTCGATGCGAGATATTGATCATATCACCGATTCTTCGATGAATCATTGGAAGCGGACACATGTCCTTGTAAACATAATTTCGGTGAATCGATAAAGAAAATGATGATTATTATAAACTCATTTCTCAATTTCAAGATTCGGATATAAATGTTTTAACCAATAATCATATTTTGGAATTTTTTAAAAATCTATTAAAGACCCGGAATTAAGGTCTAGAATTATAGAAAGTTTGGATAATATTCCTTCTACCAGTTCTACTCCTCCTCCTAAACAGGAAGTAGAATTTATACAAAATAATAATCCATATTCTATGACAGAAGTTTATAAACTTATGAAGCAAAGATATGAGGAATCTCATAAATCTCCTACCACGTTGAAAGACTTGTATGGCGAAATAAATCATCTAAAAGATGAAATTAAAATGTTAAAACACCTAAATCAAAAACTTGATATTCGAGTTTCTAATTTAGAAACCAAGGAACCTAACAAAGATTATTCTTTGGTTACTCCTCCTAATATTTTTGATAATTTTAATAAAATTAATGACGAAAGTTTTTTTAACAAAACTTGACATGATTACATCCTTTAAATTTTATGTCAAAATTACCTTACTCATCGATAAAGCGAGATGAAAGAATTTACTGCCCTTATTGATACTGGTGCAGATATTAGTGTCATACAAGAAGGATTAATTCCTACACAGTATTTTGAAAAAACAACTCATAGTTTACGACATGCAGGCGGTGATAAATTGCAAATTAATTATAAATTACCTTGTGCATATATTTGTAATAATAAGGTTTGTATTCCTGAAAGCTTTTTATTGGCTAAAAATATTACAAACCAAGTCATTCTTGGCACCCCTTTCATAAAAAAGATTTTTCCTATCACATACATAGGAACTGATTGTATCATAGGAACATATGATAATACTCCCGTGTCTTTTCAGTTTATAACTGAACCGCATACTAGATTTGTGAATGAAATTAAAAATTTCATTTTGAGAAAACAAAATCAAATTAATTTTATAAATTTTGAAATAAACTCTTCTACTATAGAAGAAGTGTTGCAAAATCATAAATTACAGGATAAAATAAAAAAGCTACAACATCATATGTCTATAGAAATATGTAATGATCATCCAAATGCTTTTTGGAACAGGAAAAGGCATGAAGTAAAACTTCCTTATATTGAGGACTTTGATGAAAGTCAGATTCCTACCAAGGCAAGACCTTGTCAAATGAATTCTACATATTTAGAATTATGCAAAGAAGAAATTGCTTCTTTGATACATAAACAATTAATTAAGGAATCAAATTCACCCTGGTCATGTACGGGATTTTATGTTAATAAAAAATGCTTTGAATTAGAAAGAGGAGTCCCACGTTTGGTCATAAATTATAAACCTCTAAATAAAGTTTTAAAATGGATTCGTCATCCAATCCCTAATAAAAAGGATTTATTGGATAGACTGTATAATGCTTTAATATTCTCTAAATTTGATTTAAAATCAGGATATTGGCAAATCCAGATTGCTGAAGCTGATCAATATAAAACAGCTTTTAATGTACCCATAGGACACTTTGAATGGAAAGTGATGCCTTTTGGTTTAAAAACGCCCTTCGAATTTCGAAGATAATGAATGATATTTTCATACCATATAGTGACTTTATCATAGTATACATAGATGATATCTTAGTATTTTCGAAAACTGTTCAACAACATTTTGAACATTTAGACAAATTCAAAAAATTAGTTATCCAAAATGGATTAGTCATATCTAAGCCAAAAATGGTTTTATTTCAAACTAATATTCGATTTTTGGGTCATAACATTGAAAAAGGACAAATTGTTCCAATTAATCGTAGTATAGAATTTGCTTCTAAATTTCCAGATGAAATTCTGGATAAAACTCAATTACAAAGATTTTTAGGGAGTTTAAATTATATTTCCCCTTATTATCAAAATCTTGCAATAGATACAGCTATTTTATACGATAGATTGAAAAAGAAACCTAAACCTTGGACTTCTCAGCATACTGAGACAGTCAAGAAAATTAAATCAAAAGTTAAATCCTTACCCTGTTTGGTTCTAGCCAATCCTAGTTGGCCCAAAACTATTGAAACTGATGCCTCAGAAATAGGATATGGGGGAATACTTACCCAGATTAGTCCTACTAATCACAAACCACAATTGGTCCGATATCATTCTGGTAAATGGAATGATAGTCAAAAGAATTATGCCACAGTAGCTAAAGAAATCTTAGCTATTGTTAAATGCATTTTAAAAATTTCAAGATGATTTATATAATCAAAAATTCATAATTAAGACAGATTGTCAAGCTGCTAAATTTATGTTTCATAAAGATTTTAAACATGATGTTTCTAAACAGATGTTTGCTAGATGGCAAGCTCATTTAGCCCCTTTTGATTTTGATATCATTTACAAGAAAGGCCAAGATAATAATCTTCCTGATTTCTTGACTCGTGAATATTTGCAGAATGCAGGGAAGAGGCCCATTTAGAGGCCGTGGTGGCCGTGGCAGAGGTAATACCTCACGGCCCCAAAGAGAAGAATGTCATACTTCAACACGGTAAAAAGGAGTTGATAGCTCTTAAGTTACCGTAAAATGAAGAAGCATTATATGCGGAATTCAAAAAGCGATATCTTGCTCAGAAACAAGCACAAGCAGGTGAAACCTCTTATGCTAAAGTCATAACTGCTGCTGAAGAAGAGGATCATGGCCCTCTTTACTATACTCATAAAGAAAAAGACATCATATGTCATCTTGAACATAAAGATCTTCAATGGAAGCATGATCCATGGATGTTAATGAACAGATACATGGATGTTGCATCATATACTGCTACTTCATACAAGCAGCGACAATACTATGAAAATGTGTTAAAAAACACATCGTGTGACATCACACATTTCTATCCTAATGGTGCTAAAACTGGAACCATTTTCAATTTTAGCAAAATTACCATTAAAAAAGATTATATCGATTGAAGAATGGGGAACTTCTCCATTACGGGAAAAGGAATTCATAATTCCTGATACCAAATATACTATCAAATATAATTATTGGGATTATGTGGATGCATTTTATAAAGCATTTCTTTATGAAAATCCTACCAAGAAGCATACCCGGGTTGATAAAAAATATGTGGAAATGTTTATAACTATCCGTTACCAAATTGGTTTTTCACATGGTGGACTAAATATGGTACATCTGGAGTTATACTTCCTGATCAGTTTAAGCCTTTATATGGTGAATGGATTCAAATATCCCCCGAGTTGCCGATTATATCGGGTCTCGATGTTAGTTCAGAAGACATAGCTTCAATGCTTTTCTTTATAGAATTTTCCATTCCATGGGTTTGGAAATGGACACCTGAAGTGGGTTATACCCAGTATAATATGCCATGTCTCCGACGGGATACTCATAGTAGATTTTGGGACAGATTAATTAAATTTGATCCTGAAACTAAAGTTATATATGGTCAGAATCTTTTGGATGATATCCACAGAAAACTGCAGTCATACACACAACAAAAGGAATCTGGTGATTTCAAAAATACCAATCCTTTCAGCCAATTATCTTCTATGATTAAATTGCAGAAGGATGTTATCCCCAAAGCAGATTTAATCAAATCATACATGAAAGAATTGAAGAAAGAGCTCATCAAAAATTTGCTCTCTGAGGATAAAACTGGCATTTCTATTGCTAGTTCCTCCAATGATGATGAATGTCTAGCAGGGGAATCTCAAGACCCTGACGATATGGATGAAGATGATCTGAATGCAGATAAGATTGATCAAATGATCCAAGAAATGGAAGATGCTGCCAACAAAGCAATAAAGTAAAAGGTAGCCGACACCCATGTGCCTGCAGCTTTGTTATTTTGTCATCTTCCGCAATTATTGTCCTCCTAGGACTGTTGTAATAGTCATTCCATTATAGGAATAGTCATATTCGGATTTCAAATCCGTTGTGTAATAGTTTAGAGTATGTTTGATGTCCGACTTCCTTGCCTATAAAAGGAAGCTTACTCTTCATAAGTAGGACGCGCTTCCTACACTACTCTCTCTTTACTACTATCTCCCCTCTCCAGCTATCTTGTATTTACTACTTTCCTTTGTAAAATATTATATCAATAAAGAAGAAGTTTGAGGTTTCTTCCAGATATCCCTGGTAATCTATTTTCCTTCTTCTCTTTTTATATTTTTGTATATCATATTTAATTGAATGGAAGGCTAAATTCTTTCATGTTAAACTATGGATTTAGATATATCTGGCTAATTATGTTGTTAAGATCCTTATTTGTCTGATTGAGATAAGCATCTATGTTATCATTATGAGTTTGGGTTATGAACTTTGAACTGGCCTTGCTTATGGAAAGACTAGGGTTAGCCTGTTAAAAGCCGTTGAGAGAAGGCTGTGTTAAGGCGTTGATCCCGGTATTAGTCTTGAATAAGCAGGATGACGATTCTAAAGTTCATGTAAAATTTGCACCTTTGAACACCATGTTATAGCATAGATGAGTATCTGTGTTTCGGACCGAATTTTGGTATCAGAGCCATGTAATTACCATGATATATATTAAATTCATAGTTTAACATGAAATTCCTTCCTTCAGTTTATCTGAAATGAATTTCATAAAAGAAAAGAGAAACATTAAAAATGTTTCTAAACAGGGAAATGGATATTCCTCTCAATTTGGATGCACTTAATAAGTGGACAATTCCAAGGGTAGATTTAAAAAGCTGTTTATCGGTTAGGCACTTTTGAAAAATTGGGCTTAAAACAAGTAGTTAAAACTATCGAAGAATCGATCTCTTTAGATAATGAAGAAACTGAGATAAAATTATTATCAGAAACTGATATTCTTAAATATAAGGATTTATATAAGTTCATTCATATTGGACTTGTGCAAATTGCATTCAAACCTCTCACTTTAGAAGGGTTACCTGAAAGTTTTATTGCATGTTTAAGAGATGCAAGAAACCTAAATTGGAAACAATCACTAATAGGTGTAATCCAATCTAGTCCGGCTCATGGACCAGCTTTTTATTTTAATGTTTATCCTAATTTATCATTATCTTTAAGTGATATCAATATCTTTGATTCTTTGACATTAAATGTGAAGACTCATGGATATAATTATATGGCAGGATCTGAACTCATATGTATCTGCTATCGTATTTATTATAAACCATTATTTACTTTAAATCCTAATTGTAAAATAATGGATAAAAATATAAATGAAACGGTTTTAATAGAAACCAATTTTAATAGATCTAAAATATCCACTCGAAGGATTATCAAATGGGATGAAATCCCTATGCCTTCTCAATGGAAATTAGAAAAAACAGGTTATATTCCCTCTAAAAACGAACATCATATAGATCATATCGAACAAACTCCGGAAGGAATAGTTTATATACAAATGGAAGCTACTTCCTCTCGTCTTGGTAATATTCCAAGAACATATTCAACTAGATCTGAAAGATCTTATATTTCACCATTACTAGATAATAATGAGTATACTCCTTACAGGGTTTCTACTTCCCAAGTAAGTACTTCCCAAGGAAATACACATGATACTAATCGTGTGGATCAGGTTTTAAAAACCAAAGAAAATATTGTTAAAGGTATTTATAATACAGATCCGGAAATAACCGAATCTGATATGAATTTTTCCTTATGAATTATACACCCAAGCTTGATTTTCGTCCTGGATCTGAAGCCAGGCAAAAAATTAGAAAAGAATTTGATTTGCCCAGATGGGAACCTTTTAAAAAATGGTTTTTAGCTAATTTTGATGATCATATGAAATATTACATATCTGAAATGTTTTATAAACATTTATCTTTTCATAATATTTTATTCCCTTTTGTTCCATGGTTTATGGACAAATATATTGATCCATATATTACTGTTTTAGAAAGAGATTATAAACTCTTAAATGGAAAAATAATAAAAGGAGTATGGCCTCCGCAACAACCTTTTAATTTAGAAAAGGACAACCATGTTGTAAGTTTCACAGCATTTGTGAAATTATTTGAAAATGATGCATTACAAATTACTGTCAAACAGATAAATAAACTCATAGAACAACAAAATTATACAAACATTTGTTTAAATGTATTAGGCGAACAAATCCTCTCTCTTCATAAGAGATTAGATGTCATATTACAAAAAACTTGATAAAATTAATACATCACTTTGTGGAATCTTCGAGAACCAAAGAAGTCATAACCGCTCCACCTTTGCAACCTCCTCCCCGAAATAAATAATTATAAATTAAAAAAGATGTCCGATCTAGAAGAAATGCTAGATCGAAATTTAAAAAAATTAAATATTAATACTCTTGAAAATGAGTTTTTCGATAAATTATCGAAACTAAAAATTATAAACCCATCGTTAAAGATGAACTTAATAAGTTATATAAGTTTGCTGATAGGCCAACACAACGAATTAATTATTATAGAAGACCTTCTCCTGTAGATATTCTACATGAAGAACAAGAATATATTAATAATAACTCTTATAATGGTAAGAGTATTTATGAATGGAATATTGATGGTTATACGTAAAAAACAGATTTATAATCTTACACATCGAATGTTGATGTACAGCACAGTTAGTAAATTGATAGGCAATAGTGATAGTAACATTGCAAAAATGATAGTGGCAGGATTTACAGGCCAACTGAAAGGATGGTGGGATAATTATCTCTCACACCAGGAAAAAGAACAAATTTATCATATACTTAAACAAGAGCCAGATGGCACTACTAGCGAACAATCAGTTTATACATTGATTGTTACTATTTTAGAACATTTTACTGGAAAAATTTCCGATAATAATGAGACTAATAGAACTCTATTACAAAATACAAGGTGTAAAACACTGACAGATTGGCGATGGTATCGCGATCTATTTTTTAATTGAGTTATGGAATTACCAGAGAGTAATAGCTCTCATTGGAAATCCAGATTCATTGATGGATTACCTCCCTTATTTGCGGAAAGAGTTCGTAAAGCTCTTCGAGGAGATAATATCTCTATTCCATATGAAAATCATACTTATGGCAGTCTCATGGCCGCATGTAAAACTGAAGGCTTAGCCTTATGTCATGAGATCAAATTAAATCAACAAATTAAAAGACAACGACTAACTGAAAGAAATCAGTTAGGACAATTTTGTAGTCAATTTGGGTTAGATATTCAAACTCAAAGAAAACCAGTTCATAATTCGTCTCAAAATAATAAATCTGAATTCTTTCATAAAAAGAAAAAGAAAACACAGCTTGATAAAAAAGCTAAACGCAAGTTTGACAGACTTGAGAAAAAGAAAGATAAAACTAATATTGTCTGTTACAAATGTAAACGTATTGGTCATTATGCTAATAAATGCAAAATGAAACAAAAGATTAATAATCTGAATATTAGTGAAGAATTAAAAGATTCTTTGGAAAAACTATTTTTAGAGTCTGATGATTCTGAAGAAATAACTTCTGATGCAGATATTGATCATATCACTGATTCTTCTGATGAATCATTGGAAGCAGACACATGTCCTTGTAAACATAATTTCAGTGAATCTGATAAAGAAAATGATGATTATTATAAACTCATTTCTCAATTTCAAGATTCAGATATAAATGTTTTAACCAATAATCATATTTTGGAATTTTTAAAATCTATTAAAGACCCAGAATTAAGGTCTAGAATTATAGAAAGTTTGGATAATATTCCTTCTACCAGTTCTACTCCTCCTCCTAAAAAGGAAGTAGAATTTATACAAAATAATAATCCATATTCTATGACGAAGTTTATAAACTTATGAAGCAAAGATATGAGGAATCTCATAAATCTCCTACCACGTTGAAAGACTTGTATGGCGAAATAAATCATCTAAAAGATGAAATTAAAATGTTAAAACACCTAAATCAAAAAACTTGATATTCGAGTTTCTAATTTAGAAACCAAGGAACCTAACAAAGATTATTCTTTGGTTACTCCTCCTAATATTTTTTGATAATTTTAATAAAATTAATGACGAAAGTTTTTTAACAAAACTTGACATGATTACATCCTTTAAATTTTATGTCAAAATTACCTTACTCATCAGTAAAACTGAGATGAAAGAATTTACTGCCCTTATTGATACTGGTGCAGATATTAGTGTCATACAAGAAGGATTAATTCCTACACAGTATTTTGAAAAAACAACTCATAGTTTACGACATGCAGGCGGTGATAAATTGCAAATTAATTATAAATTACCTTGTGCATATATTTGTAATAATAAGGTTTGTATTCCTGAAAGCTTTTTATTGGCTAAAAATATTACAAACCAAGTCATTCTTGGCACCCCTTTCATAAAAAAGATTTTTCCTATCACATACATAGGAACTGATTGTATCATAGGAACATATGATAATACTCCCGTGTCTTTTCAGTTTATAACTGAACCGCATACTAGATTTGTGAATGAAATTAAAAATTTCATTTTGAGAAAACAAAATCAAATTAATTTTATAAATTTTGAAATAAACTCTTCTACTATAGAAGAAGTGTTGCAAAATCATAAATTACAGGATAAAATAAAAAAGCTACAACATCATATGTCTAGTAGAAATATGTAATGATCATCCAAATGCTTTTTGGAACAGGAAAAGGCATGAAGTAAAACTTCCTTATATTGAGGACTTTGATGAAAGTCAGATTCCTACCAAGGCAAGACCTTGTCAAATGAATTCTACATATTTAGAATTATGCAAAGAAGAAATTGCTTCTTTGATACATAAACAATTAATTAAGGAATCAAATTCACCCCTCGGTCATGTACAGGGATTTTATGTTAATAAAAAATGCTCGAATTAGAAAGAGGAGTCCCACGTTTGGTCATAAATTATAAACCTCTAAATAAAGTTTTAAAATGGATTCGTCATCCAATCCCTAATAAAAAGGATTTATTGGATAGATCGTATAATGCTTTAATATTCTCTAAATTTGATTTAAAAATCGGGATATTGGCAAATCCAGATTGTCAAGTCGATCAATATAAAACAGACTTTTTAATGTACCCATAGGACACTTTGAATGGAAAGTGATGCCTTTTGGTTTAAAAAACGCCCCTTCTGAATTTCAGAAGATAATGAATGATATTTTCATACCATATAGTGACTTTATCATAGTATACATAGATGATATCTTAGTATTTTCGAAAACTGTTCAACAACATTTTGAACATTTAGACAAATTCAAAAAATTAGTTATCCAAAATGGATTAGTCATATCTAAGCCAAAAAATGGTTTTATTTCAAACTAATATTCGATTTTTTGGGTCATAACATTGAAAAAGGACAAATTGTTCCAATTAATCGTAGTATAGAATTTGCTTCTAAATTTCCAGATGAAATTCTGGATAAAACTCAATTACAAAGATTTTTAGGGAGTTTAAATTATATTTCCCCTTATTATCAAAATCTTGCAATAGATACAGCTATTTTATACGATAGATTGAAAAAGAAACCTAAACCTTGGACTTCTCAAAGATACCGAGACAAGCCAAGAAAATTAAATCAAAAGTTAAATCCTTACCCCTGTTTGGTTCTAGCCAATCCTAGTTGGCCCAAAACTATTGAAACCGATGCCTCGTAAATAGGATATGGGGGAATACTTACCCGCATTAGTCCTACTAATCACAAACCACAATTGGTCCGATATCATTCTCGGTAAATGGAATGATAGTCAAAAGAATTATGCCACAGATAGCTAAAGAAATCTTAGCTATTGTTAAATGCATTTTAAAAATTTCAAGATGATTTATATAATCAAAAATTCATAATTAAGACAGATTGTCAAGTCGCTAAATTTATGTTTCATAAAGATTTTAAACATGATGTTTCTAAACAGATGTTTGCTAGATGGCAAGCTCATTTAGCCCCTTTTGATTTTGATATCATTTACAAGAAAGGCCAAGATAATAATCTTCCCGATTTCTTGACTCGTGAATATTTGCGTAATGCGTGGGAAGAGGCCCATTTAGAGGCCGTGGTGGCCGTGGCGCAGGTAATACCTCACAGCCCCAAAGAGAAGAATGTCATACTTCAACACGGTAAAAAGGAGTTGATAGCTCTTAAGTTACCGTAAAATGAAGAAGCATTATATGCGTAATTCAAAAAGCAAGATCTTGCTCGTAAACAAGCACAAGCAGTGAAACCTCTTATGCTAAAGTCATAACTCATCGCCAAGAAGAGGATCATGGCCCTCTTTACTATACTCATAAAGAAAAAGACATCATATGTCATCTTGAACATAAAGATCTTCAATGGAAGCATGATCCATGGATGTTAATGAACAGATACATGGATGTTGCATCATATACTGCTACTTCATACAAGCAGCGACAATACTATGAAAATGTGTTAAAAAACACATCGTGTGACATCACACATTTCTATCCTAATGGTGCTAAAACTGGAACCATTTTCAATTTTAGCAAAATTACCATTAAAAAGATTATATCGATTGAAGAATGGGGAACTTCTCCATTACGGGAAAAGGAATTCATAATTCCTGATACCAAATATACTATCAAATATAATTATTGGGATTATGTGGATGCATTTTATAAAGCATTTCTTTATGAAAATCCTACCAAGAAGCATACCTGGTTGATAAAAATATGTGGAAATGTTTATAACTATCCGTTACCAAATTGGTTTTTCACATGGTGGACTAAATATGGTACATCTGGAGTTATACTTCCTGATCAGTTTAAGCCTTTATATGGTGAATGGATTCAAATATCCCCCGGAGTTGCCGATTATATCGGCCTCGATGTTAGTTCAGAAGACATAGCTTCAATGCTTTTCTTTATAGAATTTTCCATTCCATGGGTTTGGAAATGGACACCTGAAGTGGGTTATACCCAGTATAATATGCCATGTCTCCGACGGGATACTCATAGTAGATTTTGGGACAGATTAATTAAATTTGATCCCGAAACTAAAGTTATATATGGTCGAATCTTTTGGATGATATCCACGTAAAACCTGCAATCATACACACAACAAAAGGAATCTGGTGATTTCAAAAATACCAATCCTTTCAGCCAATTATCTTCTATGATTAAATTGCAGAAGGATGTTATCCCCAAAGCAGATTTAATCAAATCATACATGAAAGAATTGAAGAAAGAGCTCATCAAAAATTTGCTCTCTGAGGATAAAACTGGCATTTCTATTGCTAGTTCCTCCAATGATGATGAATGTCTAGCAGGGGAATCTCAAGACCCTGACGATATGGATGAAGATGATCTGAATGCAGATAAGATTGATCAAATGATCCAAGAAATGGAAGATGCTGCCAACAAAGCAATAAAGTAAAAGGTAGCCGACACCCATGTGCTCGCAGCCTTTGTTATTTTGTCATCTTCCGCAATTATTGTCCTCCTAGGACTGTTGTAATAGTCATTCCATTATAGGAATAGTCATATTCGGATTTCAAATCCGTTGTGTAATAGTTTAGAGTATGTTTGATGTCCGACTTCCTTGCCTATAAAAGGAAGCTTACTCTTCATAAGTAGGGACGCTTCCTACACTACTCTCTCTTTACTACTATCTCCCCTCTCCAGCTATCTTGTATTTACTACTTTCCTTTGTAAAATATTATATCAATAAAGAAGAAGTTTGAGGTTTCTTCCAGATATCCCTGGTAATCTATTTTCCTTATTCTCTTTTTATATTTTTGTATATCATATTTAATTGAATGGAAGGCTAAATTCTTTCATGTTAAACTATGGATTTAGATATATCTGGCTAATTATGTTGTTAAGATCCTTATTTGTCTGATTGAGATAAGCATCTATGTTATCATTATGAGTTTGGGTTATGAACTTTGAACTGGCCTTGCTTATGGAAAGACTAGGGTTAGCCTGTTAAAAGCCGTTGAGAGAAGGCTGTGTTAAGGCGTTGATCCCGGTATTAGTCTTGAATAAGCAGGATGACGGTTCTTCAGTTCATGTAAAATTTGCACCTTTGAACACCATGTTATAGCATAGATGAGTATCTGTGTTTCGGACCGAATTTTGACTATAACATGGTGTTCAAAGGTGCAAATTTTACATGAACTTTAGAACCGTCATCCTGCTTATTCAAGACTAATACCGGGATCAACGCCTTATAATTATATCCATGAGTCTTCACATTTAATGTCAAAGAATCAAAGATATTGATATCACTTAAAGATAATGATAAATTAGGATAAACATTAAAATAAACTGGTCCATGAGCCAGACTAGATTGGATTACACCTATTAGTGATTGTTTCCAATTTAGGTTTCTTGCATCTCTTAAACATGCAATAAAACTTTCAGGTAACCCTTCTAAAGTGAGAGGTTTGAATGCAATTTGCACAAGTCCAATATGAATGAACTTATATAAATCCTTATATTTAAGAATATCAGTTTCTGATAATAATTTTATCTCAGTTTCTTCATTATCTAAAGAGACTGATTCTTCAGTAGTTTTAACTACTTGTTTTAAGCCCAATTTTTCAAAAGTGCCTAACCCGATAAACAGCTTTTAAAATCTACCCTTGGAATTGTCCACTTATTAAGTGCATCCAAATTGAGAGGAATATCCATTTCCTGTTTAGAAACATTTTTAATGTTTCTCTTTTCTTTTATGAAATTCATTTCAGATAAACTGAAGGAAGGAATTTCATGTTAAACTATGAATTTAATATATATCATGGTAATTACATGGCTCTGATACCAAAATTCGGTCCGAAACACAGATACTCATCTATGCTATAACATGGTTGTCCTTTTCTAAATTAAAAGGTTGTTGCGGAGGCCATACTCCTTTTATTATTTTTCCATTTAAGAGTTTATAATCTCTTTCTAAAACAGTAATATATGGATCAATATATTTGTCCATAAACCATGGAACAAAAGGGAATAAAATATTATGAAAAGATAAATGTTTATAAAACATTTCAGATATGTAATATTTCATATGATCATCAAAATTAGCTAAAAACCATTTTTTAAAAGGTTCCCATCTGGGCAAATCAAATTCTTTTCTAATTTTTTGCCTGGCTTCAGATCCAGGACGAAAATCAAGCTTGGGTGTATAATTCATAAGGAAAAATTCATATCAGATTCGGTTAATAACATCAATAAAGTAATTAATTAGTATACTTTTCATTCCCTAAAAAATATATTATTATGATTAAGGAATGAAGCGTTCTATTAGTAATCATTACTAAAAGAGATTAAAAGTTTAAAAAATAATACTCATGACATTTTCTTAAAATAAATTAAAAAAAAAGTAACACTCATTTTTTCTGATTTAGGTGAAAAGGAAACCCTTCCTTGTCCCCCTCGTTCTTCCTCCTTCCTTTCTCTCCCTACCACTTGTCTTCTCTTCCAACCCACTGACGCTCGTGACCACCTTCTCAGTGACTATGCCGTTGAAGAACAAAACCTGAAAGCAGCGAAAGAAAACTGGTTTGCAAGGTAAGAGAATACCCATCTCCAGAACTAGCATCTGCAACTCTATCTCTCATCTCAATATTATACCCTTTAATCTAGCTCTTTTTCCCCCAAAAGGAGGAAGAAATTAGTGATTTGCTGTCAGATTTGGGTGAGGTTCGATTGTTGAAGAATCTAATTTACAAGTAAACAGAAAATGTTACCATTTTTCATCTCCATGGATATGAATATGTTAACTTACATATTTGAGGTGATACTTTAATCTCATTACCTAGTTTGTTTCTCTTGTTTGTCTTTCCTAATTTCATATCGTTAATTCCAGGGAAAAAAATACATACTATTAATTGCTTCTATTTAAATGCTGCTTTTAACCGTTTATCTGGTTGATGCCCATTTCAGGAATTGTACCTCATTTGCATTTCATGTGAAAAATTGCAGAATTCAGTGGATAAATGACTAAGCATAAAGCCAGTGATGGAATCTTTATTAAGTAATTAATTTTTACAATGATTTGAACTCATAAGAGTTGAACATAAAGAAAATAAAAATTTGGTCTATGGCCACATCCTAAATCTTGATGTTTGAATGGATGGTGTTAAGGATTAAAATTCTACTATGATTAGGATTATTATTATTGTTAGGATTTATATCTCCTAATCCATGTATTTTTAGTTTATTAGTTTCCTAATTATAGTTGGTTTAGGATTGGTCACACATGGTGACAATTATATAATGTACACTTTTTTACAATAATAGACAGAAAACAATAGATTGTTTTATCCACTGGAAACTTTCATGATATCAGTCCAAAGTTCGAAAAAAAAAATTTGCTAAAAAAAAAGTAATAATAATAATTTTGAAAGTATGGCCTTCACTACTGCTCACCGCCGTTCATCGCCAGGTTCATTGTCTTCAACCTGGTGCGGCATAATTTGCAGGCATTGTAATCGGAGCGGACCTCCATTTAGTAGCAGTAGCCGAGACCGCGGAACACCACCAGGTCGTAGTAGCAGAGGTGGATGGCAAGGCAGATCTCGCCTATCCTGTGGCCGTGGTACAACAAGATGGCAGCAGCAACTTATGCAGAGAGGACGATCGGCTGATGCGTGGGCCAATACCGCCACGACAAACCAATGCGGAGGAACGCCGATCGCTGCCGGCATAGAAACCTTCAGTCGAGCAAGAAGCTCTAGCAACAATATTCCCAATTATCAAGTGAATAATGGTCAAAATTGTTGACCTTTATAAATAACACAGATGTCACTCAATCCGATAAATTATCTAGTATGAAAAATTTATGGATTTTGGGTTCAGGATGTTCTCATCACATGACTAGTAGGAAAGATTCTTTTTTGAGCAATTTAAATAATGTCTACTCGTATACTATTGGTCTACCTAATGGTACTAAGGCAATTGCTCTTCAAGAAGGAATGGTCTCCTTAACTCCCAGACTCAAACTCCTAAATGTGTTTTTAATTCCTGTACTTAAATGCAACCTAATTTCCTTGTCTCAATTGGCCCGAGACTCTCAGTGTTTTATCACCTTTTTTGATAATTTTTGTGTTATACAGGATCGTATCTCGATGAGACCGATTGGAGTGGGTGAGCAAAGAAATGGGATTTTCTTCTACAAGTCGTTGTAATTATCAGCTTTGTACACTTTTTCTAGCACGGTTCTTGATTCTAGCACATTATGGCATATACGGTTGGGCCATCCTTCGGATTTTGTGGTAAATAATTTCTTGGGACTTTTTAAAGACTCTAGAACCAAATCTGCACCTTGCAATACTTGTCTGCATGCTAAACAGACTCGTGACTGTTTTCCTTTGAGTATAAACAAGGCATCTCAAACTTTTGATTTAATTCATTGTGATTTATGGGGACCATACAAAACTGTGTCTACTATCGAGGCCTCTTATTTCCTTACTATAGTAGATGATTATTCCAAGGCAGTCTTGATATATTTGATCTCAGAGAAAAGCGAAGTTGCATCCGTTTTAAAATATTATTTTGCCATGGTGAGAACATAATTTGGCAAACCGTAAAGACAGTCCGGAGTGATAATGGTACAGAATTTATTTGTCTAAAATCATATTTTTCCGCCCACGGCATGATACATCAGACCACCATCGCTGGGACTCCACAACGAAACGACAGGGTCGAACGGAAGCATTGGCATATCCTGAATGTTGCTCGTGCTTTACGGTTTCAAGCTAACCTGCCCATAAAATTTTGGGGAGAATGTGTTCTTACAGTCGGATATCTTATAAATCGCACACCCTCTTCATTGTTACATGGAAAAACGCCATATGAGATGCTACATGGGAAAAGATTATCTTATTCTCACATTAAAAGTTTTGGGTGTTTAGCTTATGTCCATGATCATGATCTACCTAGAGATAAATTCCGAGCCCGAAGCAGAATGTGTATCTTCCTTGGATATCCCTTCAACCAGAAAGTTTGGCGATTTTATGATTTAAAAAGGGAGAAGTTCATCATATCCAGAGATGTAATTTTTGATGAGACAAAGTTTCCATACATACACTCGGAAACCCCACAATGTACTCCAGATTTTGCAAGCTCTTATAATTTTGGGGAATAAATGTTGGGCTTACAAGCAAGGGGGAGTAAATTCTTTCATGAAAATAACATACAAATCCATCCCAGAGCAAATAGCCCAGCAAGATGTAGCCTAATAAGACAAAGGGAGGAGGAGTCCGCGACCAAGACAGCCCTTCTCCAAGTTGTTGACTCGCCTGACCCAGCATCTCGTGCGGCCCATCACAACAGGCCCAGTACACACAGCCCAGCCGCATCCATTCTTTTTGACAGCGAGGCCCAACGCCCACAGCCTAGCACCCATGGCCCAGCCGATTCTATCCCTGCTGATAGCACGGCCCAGCGCCTCCATCCCAGCGACTGAACTTCTGTGTCTGTTCTGCCCAGTCAAGACCGCACCACGGGCCCAGTTGCGGATCCATCCAATCCAGCTAGCTTCTTGGACCAGAACATTTCCACTGCACCTCATCCAGTGGCTCCAAATCCAGTAACATTTATACCAGCTGCTCCTTCTCCTTCTCCTTCTCCAAGCCAGTCCACAGAAATACTTGGTACAAGGAAAAGTACTCGGATTAAAAAGGTTCCTGCTTGACTCCAAGATTTTGATTGTAATGCTATATGGAAGACTTCTATATCACATTTCTCTTTCGCTCCCTCATCCTCTTCGGGCCTCTCAGGTACGTCCCTTTACCCTATAACACAATTTGTGGACTATAGAAAATTTTCTCCTTCACATAGGCATTTTTTAGCATCGGTAGCCACAGAATCTGAGCCCACCACCGACTCTGAAGCAGTATCTAATCCTCTTTGGCGCGCCGCTATGCGCCAAGAAATTGATGCACTCTAAAAGAATGGCATATGGTCTTTAACGCCCTTGCCTCCTAGAAAACGTGCTCTAGGGAGTAAATGGGTCTTTCGTATTAAGCACAAAGCAGACGGCACCATCAAGTGATATAAAGCCCGCTTGGTGATTTTGGGAAACACACAAATAGCAGGTATTGACTTCACGGACACATTTGCCCCAGTTGCTAAAATGGTCACAGTTCGCACTTTACTTTCTATCGCTACTGCTCGAAATTGGCCAATTCATCAGATAGATGTCCACAATGCGTTTCTCCATGGAGATTTACAAGAAGAAGTTTATATGCGACCGCCACCTTATTTTCGGCCCTCTTTCTGAGGACAAGTTTGTCTTCTGAAGAAATCTTTATATGGCCTTCGCCAAGCTCCTCGGTGCTGGTTTTCAAAACTGACTGCCGCTCTTCGTAAGTGTGGCTTTTCTCAGTCTTATGCAGATTACACTCTCTTTACATACTCTTGCGAAAATATTTTTTTATGTGTCCTCATTTATGTGGATGATTTACTAATTACTGGAAATTCACAACCCACTCTCAATAAATTCAAAGCTTCCTTGAATAAATGCTTTCATATGAAGGACTTGGGTCCTCTCAAATATTTTTTTGGGTATTGAAAATGCAAGAAACCCTTCCGGTTTATTTTTATGCCAACGAAAGTACACTTTGGAAATTCTTTCTGAAACTGATTTGTTAGGGACCAAGCTAGCATCTATACCTATTGAACCCAATCATCAGTTAGCCAAGGCTACTGGATCTTATTTCGATAACCCAAAACGATACCACAGACTCATTGGTAAGCTGATCTACCTTACTCTTACACGACCTGAGCTCGCTTACTCTATTCACACGCTCACTCAGTTTATGCACGCTCCTCGCCAAGCTCATTGGGATGCGACTATCAGGGTTGTTCGATATCTCAAAGGTAATCCCGGTCGTGGTATTCTTCTTTAGTCTAATTCTCCTCTTGTCCTGACTGCATACTGTTACTCCAATTGGGCCACATGCCCCATTACTCGGCGTTCTGTTACTGGCTATGTTATTTCACTCGGTGGTTCTCCTGTTTCGTGGAAAACAAAGAAATAACATACCGTTTCTCGCTCATTTGCTGAAGCTGAATATCGCTCCATGGCGATGACTTTATGTGAACTAAAATGGTTATCTAGCCTCCTTCGCGATCTTCAGGTGCCTATCACACGCCCCATTTTATTACACTGTGATAATCAAGCTGCTCTTCACATTGTCGAAAATTCTGTATTCCATGAACGTACTAAACATATTGAAATTGATTGTCATTTTGTCCGTGATGCATTTCAAGATGTATTTATTTCTCCTTATTATATTTGAAGCGAACATCAGTCGGCCGATGTTCTCACTAAAGCTCTTCATCCCACTCACTTTCATTGTTTAGGTTCCAAGTTGGGTATTTCATACCTTCATGCTCCAACTTGAGGGGGAGTGTTAAGGATTAAAATTCTTCTATGATTAGGATTATTATTATTATTGTTAGGATTAATATCTCCTAATCCATGCATATTTAGTTATTAGTTTTCTAATTATAGTTGGTTTAGGATTGGTCACACATGGTGACAACTATATAATGTACACTTTTTTACAGTAATAGACAGAAAACAATAGATTGTTTTCCCCACTGGAAACTTTCAGATGGTAAGGAGTTTATCAGGAGGGAGATTTGAAATTGGGATGATTTAGTTCCCTACAGAAGTTTATAACCGAGAGGTAATTCACTGAAAAAGCTAAACTGGGATTTTCTTGTGATGCTATTTTGGATCTTTGGTTTGGTATCTTGATATTTGATTTTGTATAGCTCATGACTTTTGAAATTTCAATGTGCAGAATGGTAGTTTCTTATTTATGTTTTTCATCCTTTACATCTAATTTAGATCTCTATCTATTTGAGACATGCTTTTGTTTGGTTATATTTCAACATTTTGGCACATGCGTAAAATAATGGCCTTCAATGAGCTGAACCTTACCTCAAGTGATCAACGATGTGATTTTGTACCTTCATTTTTAAACATGAGTGATTTTGTACCTTCATTTTTAAACATGAGTCTTACTTTCAATGAGCTAATGATATATATACATATTAATATGAGCATTTAATAACAATATGAGATGCTATTGAGAATGAAAATCCCACATCAGCTAATTAAAGAAAATAATTACTACTTATAAAGACTTGGGCAGTCCTCCCCTCTTGAGATACTTTTTGGGGTGAGTTAGACCCAAGCCCAAAAATTCTAATATGGTATCAGAGCCATGATGTTGGGCCACCCGCAGACGTCCAATCCTGCAGAATGCCACGCTCCAGGCCCAAAAATGATTAGCCTGAGGGTGAGGGGGTATGTTGAGAATGAAAATCCCACATTGGCTAACTAAAGAAAATAATTACTACTTATAAATACTTGGGTAGTCCTCCTCTCTTGAGGTACCTTTTAGGGATGCTTTTATTAACTTTCTTAGATTTAAATATTTTCTGATTTTAAATATGAACATTACTAATATATTTTTCTAATTGCAATTATCATTGGAATAAGTAAGAGAATGAGTGTTTGTCCAAAGAATTAGAGTCAAAGAACACGTACCAAGACTCAAGATTACTTAAATATAAAGAGGATTTACTCGTTTCAGAAGTTGTAGCCTGACCACTATTTTTACTCTTTTTCTCTTTCTTTCGTACTATTTGTAATATCTACATGCATTTGCACGTAACAAAGGTTTAATAAAATTAAATTTATTATATATTTTATAGTTTTTGTTGATGGTATCCTTTCCCAACATAATTTAAGAAGGCATTCGAAAAAGTACTTGTTGCAAATGTCTATTGTGATTTTCCTTAGAGGCTAGGTTAATATTTTTCTTTAAAGCATGTAGTAATAAACATTATGAATTGGATTTAGTTTCGACTTTGTACGTTTTATTAGATATATTATGATACATAATAAATGTACTAAACATGTGAATTTACTTATTATTGGGTATGTATTCGTTGTAATTTTTAAAAGGAAGAAATAGTAAGGTTTCAGATGACCACAAATAGTAATTTTTTTAAAAAAAAGGTATAATCATTAGTGGAGGTGAAAAATTCCCTAAAAGAATTTTATAAAAAAGAAAAAATATTTTAGCGGGGGTTTGAAACCTCGCAAATATTAATTTTTTTAAAAGATAAATTATTGTAACGGAAGTTTGAAACCTCCCAAAATACGAAAAAAAACCACCACCGGCAGTGTGCTCGTCGTTTTCAGAAAACCGCTGCAATCGTTTAGTAGCTTGGAGGGGGCTCAAAATTGCCGCTAAATGCACCCCAAAAAAAAAAAAAAAAAGGAAACCCCACAGTTTTTAGTATTTTTTGTAGTGATATCAATAATAAATTCATTTTTTTTCATAGAAAAGAGTTTATACTCTCTTACTAGCATTTCCATTTTGGATTTGCTTATCTGATTGGTACCTTCATGAGTAACCTCCAACATTTTCCAAATAGCATTAGTAGTTTCACATCCACTAACATGATTGAACTCCATTGCATCCAATGCACAACATAGAATGTTCATTGTCTGGTAATTTAGTGTCATTTTTTGGTGTTCTCTTCAACATATTCATATGCATTCTTTGGTACTTTCCTATCAACAACCATCTTAAAAGGAACGTGAGGACCTTTTTAACAAGATTCCACAATTCATAATTAATAGAACAAATATAAATGCCAATACAATTTTTTCAAAATGTATAATTTGTTCCATTGGTGGTCTATATATTGAAGATCCTTCCACATATGCTAAAGTGTTGTTGTGGTTTGCCATAAAAACAAATCTTTACCCCTTGGTCGTTAGACCAAAAAACAGAGGACCTTGCTCTGATATCAATTGAAAGAACTTAGGGGGGGAAGGGGGGGAGAAGAGAGGGGGGAAATTAGGTTCAAGGCAAACTTGATCACTTTTCGTTTTAATAAAAAATACCTTGTGTTACCTTTTATAAAAAAAAAATGTTCTTAAATAATATAAAAGTAATAATAACAATAAATAAAAACAAATAAAACGTAAAATCCACAAGAATAAAAGCAAGGGAGAAAAACAAAAAGATTTATAGTAGTTCGATCCTACTAAAGATCTACATCTACTACCTTGAGCCACACTCAAGGATTTATCGATCACATTTACTCACTTTTCACTAAGAAGGTTGGGAAAACTAAGTCATACAACAGTGAATCACGCCAAATGAGTTTGACATCTCAACCACTCTCTTCTTACACACAATCACAAGATTCACCCATTCCACTCTAGTTTTACAACTTTTAACCTTGCTTACAAACTTCTTTGATAGAAATAAGACATGAGTAATCATACTCAATGTGAAAGATTACAATTACAACCAAATGAAGCACGCTATCTCTTATTACTCTAAATACTTAATATTCAATTATAAAGCTCATAAACTCAAGAAATTTTGCACTTTAAATCTTTAGAAATCTTTAGGCACGAAATCTCTTGTTTTCTGATGTTCCAGAAAGGTCTAGTATTTATATGGAAGCTTCCAACGTTCCGAAAACTACTAGCTTTGGCTTCATCCCATAAAGTTCGGACATCTAGATCCTCCACAAATCATCCAAACTTTTCATCCAAACCTTCAAACCTTAGCCAGAAAACAATACTTCAGACGTCCGAGATTTTGCTCTCTACATCCAAAGCTTCAATAAAAAGCTTCTTCCTTTAAGAACATCGGGTGTCTTAACCTAAGCTCCAAATTTCCGAACTTACACTTATACTTTATAAGTTTAAATCAAACAATCAACTCAAAGTGTCTTAAGTACTCATTCATAAACTTTCTAAATTGAAGATTAACACTTCCAATCTTTCAATTTAAGATCATATAATCATGAAAAACTTAAAAACAAAGAATTGACTATTCAACCGAAACCTTCTTAAACATTTTAACTCACATCAAAACATTTTTCTCAAACATAGGTTTGACTCTAAAACAAATTATACATTTTGAAAACATTTTACTCCTGTTTTGAAAATCTTTCAGACATGAGCTTTACTAATACATATTAAAGTAAAGAGGACATAGAGAAAGAGTTTACATGAAACATATACCTTCTGGACACACCCTATTCTATGTGTTCAACACTTCATTTCGTGGCATCTTGAATTCACTTGAATCTTCTTGCTTTAACACTGCAGCTCTTGCGATTCTTTTCTTTTACACTTTAAACTCTTGGTGTGAAAATTTCATCTTCCAATATGAATATTTCTGTCACATCAAAGATAAAACATGTAAGTGCTCATTAATATTTGTCATTTAATTAAAAATAGAATTGTCACTCTTAGGGGTAACAAGTATTTAAAGCTTTTAGGGAATAAATTGTAAAGTCTAAATAATTGGTTCAAAACAAGGCATAAGCCATTGCATTTCGAAATCTGATGTAAGTTATTGAAACCGCGAAAATAATTATTTTATTTAAATGAATCTTACACACATGTTTCAAAATCAATTTGGATCAATAAATTAAACTGCCAATTCAACTTCTTGTGCTTTTCAATACGAAAAAAATGAATCTCAAATATTCATACTTTCTCATAATGAATCTCAAAACAATATTTTCAAATCATACTTTGACACTAAGCTGAAGATAATACAAAAGACAATGATAGGATCAATACTTGATATCAAGTCTGACTGTTTATCCTGTCATGAAGACCAGAACAATCATAAAACCTAATCTAGCAACAATCATAAGATCAATGCCAAAAACAATCACATAATCAATTCTCAAAAATTCATTATCAATTTATTTCAAATTCGAGCTCAAAAACAAATTTCTAAAATTTAAAACAATCATCCTTTATGTAAAATAAAGACCCATTTTTCAATCTAAGTTATATATTCCATTAAAATATATTCAAATTTCCATACTTAATAAATAGTTATTGAGCTAGGGTTCATTCTCCACTTACCTCAAAATGAAGAGAAACTTAGAAATAGCTCGAATTATAGAATCCAGAACTTTCCTGGATATTTCTTAACATCAACCAAACATAAATCCTAAACTAATTAAGATCCCCAAAAAGTTCTACCTCAAGAACCTCAAAATTCAAACCTAACAATTTCTAAATAAATATAACAAGAAAAACTAACCTATCTAAGAAGCTCTAAAAACAAAATAACTAAGAAAATGAAATATAAAGAAGAAAAAGAAACTTCCCTAATATATATATCTCTCCCAGGTAGCTCAAAGGAAAAGTAGTACTTCGGATCATCTGTAACAGCTTCTATAACATTCTCTGTAACATTTATCATATGATATTTTTTATTAATAAAACTTATCAAATAAAAGACAAACTCTAAAGGGAAACAATCAACCCTTAGGGGAAAAATATTACAAAAAGAAATGTTACAGGAGATGTTACAGTAAATATTACAAAAAATCATGAGTGAAGGAAAGAGGAGAAAAATGAAAAAGGGTGCATTAGTACTTATAAGAAGGTATAGTGGCAGAAAATGCCTTAAGGGATAAGGATAAAATGGTGGAAAATGGCTTGAGGTGAAGGATAGTTTCTTTGATTTTGGATCTAGAAAATTTCACTTGTCATTTTTTATTTTTTCTTTATCAAACTTGGGCTCGTGTATTACACAAGATGACAACAACACTGCAACTGGAACACTCTCACATTGCTGCTGCCGCCATTGAAACGCTACTGCCATTGTTGGAATGCCGCTGCTGCTGATAAATGAGAGAATCGTTTTTGGAAAGAAGAAAACCCTTTTTGAAAGAAGAATTAGTTGAGCACCAGGCACGTGAATTGGATCTAATTTAAGTTGTATCGGATTCTATTTATTATTAAAATTACATAGTTTTAATAACAAGATGCATATTGTAAGGTATACTCTGGTGTATAATATAATTTGTTCTCAAAGCAACTTGCTCAGTTACTCATGAAAGACACTAATTGACCTAAGGTAAGTCATCCTCAGAGGAAACTACCAAGCCATAACCTTTTACCTGATGGCATCACATACTCCATCAAACGACCAAGAAGACTTATATCTTAGGTAACAAAAGTCTGCACCTTATTGTGAAGCACAACTCATCATGTATATTAAGAGATGTGGATCTTATAAAAGAAAAATGTACATCCAAAACTCAAAAACTTTAATTAAAAAATAATTCATTAATTAATATATTCCAATATTACATAAAGAGAGTCTTTTTTGGCATACATCTCAAAACTAATACCACGCCAAATAACAAAGATCCCTAAAGAAAAATTTTTGATATGGGCCCAATTTATGAGTGAGACCATGGAACTCTTGGACTATATTAAGCCACATCACCAATGTGATTAATACCTTGATCTTTCGTCTAAATCATGTCTTCACTTATGAAGACAAGGATCCAAGACATTCTTAATCATGGTGATGTGGCTTAATATTGTCCAAGGGGTTCTTGTCCCAACTCATAGACCGGGTTCAAAATTTTCCAAAGATATAGCTCTATTCAAACTGATATTGTGAACACGTCTACTCTAATACATCTAGACGATGTTGTCTCAAGAAGAGAACTTCCCACACTTGTCGAAATTGTATTTTAAAAAATATGGGCAAACTAGAAATTCCTATGGAATTCATTAAGCCAAAGCTTTTGACGCATGTTGTTGTAGGCACGTCAAATTAATTCCTATATTCTTCCTAAAAATAGAGTTAGGGAAAGCAAGGGTTGATTCCACAAAGACTCAATTTAATCCTAAAAGGTAATCTACTAATCACAAAGTAACGGGTTTAGGGGAAAACTCATTTGGGAGTTTTAATAAAATAAATAACTATCTAAAATAATTTGAAGGAAACAGAAATCAAATTAAACACTTAAAACAATCAAGGGAAAAGACGTAGCAAGGCACATGCAATTGATTATGTTTTTGGAACCTATCTTGATCCTTGTTTATTGATAAGCAATTGATTTTAGGATTCTACTTCATGCCACAAACCCGTATCCTTACAATATTAGGATATTTTGTCCAACATTCAAAAGTAACAACTAACCAAATTAATTAATGTTAGCTCTAAGGGTGATAGTTAGAGTTAGTTGTTTGATTTAGACTTCAAAATGGCTTTTAAACGTAAATTTGGAGGTTTGGATGATAAGTTCAGATGGCAAGTTCAGATGACAAGTTCTTGGCACGGACTTCCGAAGTGTTATTTTCTGGGATAAGGTTTGAAGGTCCAATGACAAGATCGGATGAACCTTTGAAAGTCCGGACGTCCAAACCTAATGGGACCAAGTCAAAACTAGTCGTTTATAGCTGTTTTATGAATGTTAAAAGCTTCACCATGAATACCAGACCTCTCTAGAACAATATAATAACTCAGATTCGTGCATAAAAATTTCCTAAGCTTTCAAGAGTCAAAATCATTCATTTTTATGAGCTTTATTGATGTTTGTTGAGTGAAAGAGTGATAAGAGCTTGTGGTGCAACATCTGGTTGTAATCTATCTCATAAAGTGTGATTCCTTCATCTCTTATTTTGTCTTAACATTATGGGCAAGATTGGATGTTGTAAAATCCACATGGAATGGGTGAACCTTGTAGTTTGTGTAACAAGAGAGTGGTTGACGTGTAAAATCCATTTGCAGTGATCCACTATTGTAAAAACTGATTTTCCCTACCATCTTTGTGAGAAAGGGAGTTAGTGTGAGATTGGTAAATTTTTGGGTGTGAGTGTGACTCTAGGTAGAGGATGTAGATCTTTAGGGTTAAACCACTATAAATCATTGTGTTCTTCTCTCTTTTCTTTACTCTTGTTAGTTTGCTATTGTTTTTGTTATTTAAGCTTCTTTTATTGTTCTTACTATTTTTATGAGCTTATAAAAGAAACATTTAGTACAACAAGAATTGTGATCGGAAAGTTTTTGAAGTTTGTCATTGAACCTAATTTGACCCCCTCTTAGTTCAATTGGTATCAAAGCAGGTCCTCTGTTGGGGTTTAACAACCTTGAGGTAAAGATTCTTTTATGACAAATTATTACGCTTTGGCTTATTTGGAAGGTTCTTCTACTCTAAGACCTCCTCTTTTTAATGGCTCAAATTACACTTTTTGAAAAAATTGTACACGCATTTATGCTTGTTTTATGAAGTTTGATTTATGGAATATTATAGAAAAAGGTCCTCACATTCCTTCTAAGACTTCTGGTGGTAGGAAAGTACCAAAGAAGCTCGATGATATGATGAAGATGACATTATGACAATGATGTTCAACTTCCAAGCTATGAATATATCATTATGTTGTGCTTTGGATGCTACATAATATAATTGTATCAATAGGTATGAAACAGCCTATGAGATATGGAAACTTTTGGAAGTCACACATGAAGGCACCAATCAAGTAAAGGAGTCCAAAATTGGAATGTTGGTTAGAGACTACGAGCTTTTCTCTATGGAATATTATGAAAGTATCACTGATATGTTCACAAGATTTACAAACATCATGAATGGATTAAGCTTATGGCAAGAAATATTCGCTTGGAGAGTAGAATATGAACATCTTGAATGCCTTACCACAATCTTGGCAACCAAAGGCATTAGAAATTGAAGAATCCAAGGATTTAAAGGAATTTCCATTGGAAGAATTGATTGGATCACTTCTAATGCATGATATGAAGTTAGAAAAACGTAAGAAAATTGACATGAGAAATTGAAGAATGGAAATTGCATTTAAATCAAGTGAATCTTCAAGGGAAGATGAAGATGATATTGCAACAATCATGAGATGTTTGAATAAAATCTACAAAAGGAGAAATCTTAGAAAATTCTCAAAGAAAGGAACTCGATCATCCTTTCTTTATAAATCAAAATGCAATGAATGAAAGGCATCAATCAATTCATTGTTGACTGTTCAAAGCTTACGGAGAAAGAAGCTAAGGAGATAAAGGAGGAAAAAAAGGAAAAAGAAACCAATAGAAAGAAAGCGAAAGTCTTAGTTGACAGTGGGAACAAAAAATGGAAGTGAAGAAGGAAATTCAGACAATGAACAAGAAAATGGCAATTTTATTGCAATCGACTTGACATACTTTTCACTCCTAATAGTCTTTCTTGTGATGATTTTGAGAATGATCCTCATGAATTACTTTCTGTTATGTATGAGGAATTGGAGAAGACGTCTGATAAAAACAAGGATCTGAAAAGTAATTTAAAAAGTCTTTTGAAAGAAAATTCTGTTAGTATATGCCCTAAGACCAATTGACTCACATTTATGATTTATGAAGCATGTATTTTGAATTGTATTTTATACTCTTGGTCATCAAGTATGTGACTTGATAGTAAAACCCTTATAGCTAATAAAATACTATTCTTATTTGTCCCTAGTTTTATTACATCTTGTATTATTAAACTAGTGTGAAGTTGATTGATGGTCAAGTTTTATTATTGTTTTTACTTAACTTGGGTAAGCATAATGTCTTGCTAAAGGCCTCTTATGTTTTGTGAATAAATGTCTAGGACATTTTCCATTCACTGCCAACGTAAAGTGAACCTACAAGGTCACACGCATAGACGATCTTGTGAGCATAATGTCCACATTCAATGAATCTAGATTGTGCCCAGATTCGTGAATGTATACAAAAGGGGAATCAGATTCCACGTTGTTTTTTCTGGTAACTTAATAAGTAACTAATTTTATTTATCGAATAAATGAAATTAATTACTTAATATTACTCATCCAACCGTTGAATGATTATAGGAATAGACGGATGAGATTAAACTGTCATTAGATGACAGTTAGGGTCTTGATATGACAGCTATAAAAGGTTATGTTAACCTTTTCTCTATGGTCATCTTTATCCGATTAAAAAAAAAAACCCTAAACCCTGGAACGGCAATATAGTTCTACCTCCCTCTCTCCGAAATTTGACCTATTACCAAATAGTCAGGATTAGTTCTGAACAGTTTTCAGAACACAGGAGGGGCTAGCATCCCGATCGCTTGCAGAGGAGTTCATCGCGTGGATACCAGTAGAGGGCGAAGCGTAAACAGCAGTGCCTCCGCACCGAACAATTAAAAACATTGAGGTAATTTCTATCCAATCGGTTTTTCTAGTATGTGCAGGTCCTGTTGGTGGATTTCCGTAGTTTTATTTTATTTGTTTTTGCCTACGGATTCCAACAAATTCCACCTTGATTTTTTAAAACAAAAAGACGATTGATTCTATTGAGTCTCTCAAACATTAAAATGATGTTTTTTGAACTTTCTTTAAAAGAGATTTTAAATCAAAACAAAGTTAAGTGATAGAATTTTTTTTTTCTTGAAAACACACTTACAGATTATATGACTTTGAAAAGAAAAGTAGTTGATCTAAATATTAGCATAGAGAATTTAATAAATGGGAGAAATAATTTTGAAAAACTTCTCAGAGCACAAAAACATGCTTTTTATAAACATGGTCTTGGTTACAACTATGACCCATCTTCTTCAAAATATTAAAACTTTCTGTTATAACTATATCTTCTTCTATACCTCATATGTGTTGTACTTATTGTGGAAAACATGAGCATAAAGTCATGAGATTTTTTATCAAGAAGAAGGTTGAAATTGGTGTAAAAATTACTTGGAGAAGAAAAAGGATTATTACTAACCCTCAAGGACCCAAGAAAGTATGGGTACCAAAAAATACATCATCTTCTGTGTTGCAGGTTGAAACATATGCAAGATCAACTCATTGATAATTTATCTCAAAGAGTACGAACAAGGAGGAATCTTTATTTACATATTTTTTAACCTAAAACATTGACATTGCAAAAAGTATTGTAAGTATTATTTTTTTAATTATATTTCTATTTTTTTTCTTTTTCCAAACTCTGGCTGAAGAAAGGTTTAATTATCTTATAAGATGTTTGGGTATCATTAATTTCCATGATTATTGTGCTCGTTGAATGTGCAAGGGAAAAATATAGTGTTTCGAACGTCCTAAGTCCTAGTTTGGACGTCCTAAGTTCATAGATTGTAAGTTTTGTTTCTGGAAAGTTACAAAAGATTGAATGATAAACACAAGTCTAGACATCTGAAATAACGTCCGAGCAAAACAGAAAAGAAAGATTTTCAGTTCGGACGACCGAAGACAATGTCCAGAGTGACTCTTTCAAAATGATACAGAAGGTTCGGAATAGAACCTCGGATGATCCAAACAAGTTTGGACACTCAAAGTTGTCGAGTAATAGCTAATTCAAAGAGAATTCAAAAGTTTGAAACTCACTCTTTATTAATTTCTTTCACCTGAAATTCATTCTCTCTCAAATTCGAACCTCTCAAAGAAATATTTTTTCAATTTTTCTCCAATTAAAAACTTTCTTCATCAATTTCAAATTATATTCCTCATAAATCCCTATACACCATCAATTCAAAACTCTAGATACTTCAAAATGGGAAGAAAATTTTGTTAAACCAAAATTTCCTTCAAAGAAACTATTAGTTCCAAAGACAAAGAAATGATTATTCCAAAGATTGATTAGAAAGAAAACGGAAAGAAAATCTAAGAAGAAAATTCAAAAACAAAAAATAGAGTATTTCTAGAAAAATTCTAGAATCAAGCTTTGAAAGGAATTCAAGAAGAACCTAAGGCACTTAGTAAGGGGGGCCTTGTAAAGTTTGCAAGACACTACTTGAAGAGCTAGACAAGAAAGATCTCAAGATCTACAAGATATTCCTTCTTCCTCTCATTCCCTAAAAGAAGAAAGTGAAGAAGATTCAAAAGAAGAAAATAATGGTAGCTCTCTTAAAGATAATGATGATTATGGCAATTCACAAGAGCCACCTCAAGAAAAAGAAAATGAAACCAAGATTCAAAGCAAAGATTCCAAGAAGGATATGGAGGATTATCACACTCCTTCTCCTTTATTTTTTCAACTAGTAGTATCATTTACATAAGAAAGAAAAAGTCCATGAGGCTTACATTCAAGGAAAAAGTGAACTAATCCAGGAATAAAGAAGACAAAAGAGACGAGTTTATTTGATGACCACAATGGACAAGCATAAAGTGAAGACCATAAAAAAACAAACTAAGCTTTTCTATCTCTATCTCTTTTTATTTTTGGTCTTTCTATTCTAGCTGTTGAATGGTTGTGTGGTTCGTTATTTGTTTTTTGTCTTTAAGTGGTTTTAAGTGTTTATATTTTTGTCTTCCTATTTGTTTTGTTGGTGTTGATATGTATGTGTTTTTGGTATTCTTTTTCCCCTCTCCATGTGTTTTAATGATGTTAAAAGGGGGAGAAAAACGTGTAATGTGGTTATGTGATCTGTGTGCTTTATGTGTTCTCAGTGCTTATGTGATTAATTGCTTATGTGTTTAAGTGGTTATGTGATCTATGTGCTTATGTGATCTAAGTGCTTTTCTGTTCTGTGCTTTAAGTGCTTATGTGGTATGTGTTCTAAGTGCTGATGTGATTAAGTGACTATGTGTCTACGCACTTGAATGACTTTATGCTTATGGACTGTGAGTGATTATGTGCTTGTATGACTTATGTGCTTAAGTGACTATGTGTTTTGGTTGCTTATATGACTAAGTGCTAAGTGCTTATGTGTTTGATTGATTTATGTGCTTAGTTGACCCATGTATGTTATCTTGAATATGTTTGATTTTCAATGTTTTTGAACTTGCTTAGTTCTTTCGAAGTCTTATATCTTTACAAGTTCTTAAATATATTTCGTAAAAGTTTTCAAAATAATTATGCACGTTGTGAGGCGGAGCTTTGAACATGTTTCTCTATCTTTATCAAATCTCCTACTTTATGCTAAAGTTTTCAAAAGTTTTCTTGATCTGTTTTTAAAGAAACTATTTAAGGAATGAAGGAGGTTTTGACGGAGGTTAGTTAGGCCATAGGCTTTTTGAGCCTTTAAATGTGAAACGTGCTTATTTTTTTATCTTTTTGTTTCATGTTCTTCCATGTGCTTATTTATTTATATCCTCTCACATTTCATTTGTGCTTATAATCATTAAAAAGGGGGACATTGTTAGCCCTAAGGGTGATAATTTAAGTTTTAATTAAATGACAAACATTAATGAGCACTTATGTTTTATCTTTGATGTGACAAGAATACTAATGTTAGAAGTCACACCAAGAGCTAAAATGTAAAAAGGCAAGAATCCCAAGAGCTGCAATGTTAAAGACAAGTAGATTCAAGTCAATATACCAAGGAATGAAGTGTTGAAGACATTGAATAGGGTTATATCTAGAAGGTATATCTTTTAAGTAAACTCTTTATCTCGACCTCTTTACTTTAATATGCATTAGTAAAGCTCATGTCTAAAGATTTTCAAAAATGGAGGAAATGTTTTCAAAACCTACACCTTGTTTTAGAGTTGAAATGGTTTTTTATCCAAGCCAAAATGTTTTCATGATGTTTAGGTTAAATGATTGATTATTTTTGTTAAAGTATGTCATGATTAGATGATCTTAATTGAAGGTTTAGTTGTGTTATTCTTCAATTTTGAAAGTCTATGAATGAGTACTTAGGAGACCTTGAGTTAGTTGTTTGATTTAGACTTCAAAAATGGTTTTGTAAATTATTAATGACAAGTTTTCTGGGCTAAGGTTTGAAGGTTCGGATGACAAGTTCGGACAACTGCTCGAAGGTTCGGACATCCAAACCTGATGGGACCAAATCAAAACTAATCGTTTCTAGCCGTTTTATGAACCTTGGAAGCTTCCCTAAAACTACTAGACCTCCTTGGAACAAAATAATAACTCGGATTTCGTTCCTAAACATGTCCTAAGCTTTCAAGAGTCAAAATCATTCATTTTTATGACATTTTATTGATGTTTACAGAGCAAAAGAGTGATAAGAGATTGGGTTGCATCATCTGGTTATAATCTATCACATATAGAATGATTCCTTCATCTCTTATTCTTAGCAGTGTGCCGAAGGTTGGATATTGTAAAACTCAAGTGGACTAGGTAAACCTTATAGTTTGTGTTAGAAGAGAGTAGTTGAGGTGTAAGCCCATTTGGGGCGATCCACTATTTTAATAGCGGGTTTTCCCTACCATCTTTGTGAGAAAGGAAGTTAGTATGAGATTAGTGAATCCTTGGGCGTGAGTGTGACTCAAGGTAGTGGATGTAGACTTTCGGTAGGGTCGAACCACTATAAATTGTCTTGCTCTTCTCCCTTTTTCTTACTCCTGTTATTTTAGTATTGTTTTTATTATATAAGTTTCTTTTATTGTTCTTATTGTTTTTATGAGTTTATAAAGGAAACGTCTTCTTAAAGTAAAACAAGAGTTTTCATCATAAAGTTTTTAAAGTTTGTCATTGAACCTAATTTACCCCCTTTAGGTCCTTCAATTGATACAAGCAACAAGCATGTATCGAATTAATAACTAGATTACTTAACAACATAAGGCATCACTAATATCAAATCGCATACAACAATTGCTTCAATCATATGCTATTTGAATTATATAACTACCTATTAATTTAATTAAATAGTTATACAAATAAATAGTTGCTACTCATAGGTAATTATGGAATTAATAAACCCTACCAATTTAACTATGTGAACTAATTAGGGTAATCAAGCTTAATTATTTCAACACAATGAATAAGAAAGATATTAGAAATTGCATAATGATATTGTCTATTTCCCCGTTTTGAACTTAAATGCTTTTATCGGTTTTTTAGTCTAAATGTTAATAAAATTGACTAATTAAACTCTGTTTCTTCTTTTATTTTTATAGGTACCTTCAGTGTGAGTTCTTGTTGAAATTGAGTTAAAACGAAGACTGGATTGAAATTGGAAGCAACAGAGGTGATCACACAAAGAGAGAAGCCGGTGGGGAACCCACTATTCGAATCAAGAAAGCTACTTTCCGAATCCAAATAGCATGAATTCACAAGGACCAGTTTTAGACAAGAGCTACATAGATCCAGATAGTTCCACTATCTAGGTCCAGATAGCCGTACAGCAGGGACATTTTTGCAATTTTTTTGAAACTTTTTATATAGACTTCCTTAATGTATTTTTATTAGAATTCGGTTTAGGGCATTTTAGGAGACTTTCCAAGAAGAGCTCGTCATTAGAACTCTCCTTAGTCACTTTAATTTATTAGGTTGGTTGTTTAACTCGAGTTTCAGATAGGATGGAAGGCTTGTAATCGGAAGCAATTTCGGATTTTCTTTGGGCGAATCGAAAAAGGAACTCAGGCAATATACAGGAACCGTGAAATCTTCAACTCTTTGTCTAAGCTTTCTAAACTCTTTTACATTCATGAATTTGTCTATGAATTTGTGGATTCTGACTATGTTTAGTGGCTAGGCTTTATTGTGTTTGAATAGGGATAAATCCTAGAATACTTGGTTTTTATTCTGAATGAAATTTATGATTGAATTGTTTAATTATTGTGTTGTTGTTATTCAATTTTTGTGATTACTTTCCCGATTTTATGCGTGATTGGTAATTTCGCAAGGTTATTTAGAATTGATAAAGGAAGAATAACCTGGGGCTTGAATTGAATGATTGGGATTGGTAGTTGATTAAAAATAATAATGATGATCTTTTGGTCATTAATTTTCATTTCGAGTCTATAATTCGTTCATAATTGAGTTAGGAAGAGAAGAGATTCTTTTCAAAGCAATTGATTGAATAATGGGTTTTCTCCTAGAGATAAGGTTAATCCTAACATTTGAGTAAGATCCAACCAAAGGTTTTGACAATTACTTCTTACGAATTTCTAATAAACTAGCTAAAGGTTCTATGGGGATTCCACCATTCGAACACTTTTTTTAAAACTTCTTTACTTGTTTCATTAGTTTATTAATTAGCTTATTAGTTGTTTAGTTTTTTCTTTCAAAACCATTCCAAAATCATATCCATTGATTAAACAATAGAGACATAGTTAGTACTTCTACTAGTTTGTCCCGTGAGATCAACAAAATTCGGGGACTTTCTTAGTTATACTATCCCGATAGGTACACTTACCTATAATAGTATTTTGTTAGGTAGAATCAACACAACAAATTTTTGGTGTCATTGCCGAAAACGGTAACATTAGGAAAACTAAGTATTTATTGATTTAATTGTTTCTTGTTTTTGTTTTTGTTTTAATTTTGTTCATTTCTCTTGTTCTTGTTTCCTTTGGATTTGTTCCATTGTGGCTTGTTATTTGTAATTATTCATTCTTCTTTCATTTTTGTAAGCTCATTTGGTTAGTACTTGTTCATTTTAAGTTCCTTTTTTACTGGTTTATGTCCCGTACCCAACGCAGTGAATTGGTGCAATTTTACCCAAAAATTGAGAGAATGCTGCAGAAAATTTGCCGCTCTATCAAGTTCAAAATGGCAGGTACAGATTTAGTTATGGTACAGAAGAAGGAAGAGGGGAGAATGATCCACCACTCCCTCCTATGGTGAACCGTACAACGACAAATTATGCTCAGTCGTCCATCACTAGGACGCAGTCGAGCATTGTCAGACCAACGATGAATGTAAATACCTTCGAAATCAAGCCTAATATAATCCAAATGGTGTTAGAACAATGTTCAGTTCAACGGTTTACCGAATAAGGATCCAAACGCACACATTGCCAACTTCTTGGAGGTGTGTGATACATTTAAAATTAACAGTGTATCGGAGGATGCAATTTCCCTTTGCCTTTTCCTATTCTCTCTGAGGGATAAAGCAAAGTCCTGGCTGAAATCTATAAGGCTGCAACGAGGTGCACCTTAACCGTACCTAATCAGATCTCTACCCATTTATATCGGGTAAGGTTCAAATTTTATACTTGCAGACCTTGACCTGTACTTGTACCCGTATAACTTCTATTAAATAGGTGCGAAAAGGGTATTATAATACCCAGACCATATATATGTATACATATACATATGAATGTATGTATACACATATGTATATATATGTACACATATATATATGGTTTGGGTATTTTATATATACATATATATACATATATATACATATATATATGTATATATGTATATATACATATATATACATATATACTCATATATACATATGTGTATATATATATATGTGTGTGTGTCTCAATGTATGCAAGGAGTTTTATATCTAATTTAGTTATTTAGTGCATCAAAGTGAACTTTATGAAATAATTGTAAAAAATTATTGCCAAGTAAAATATTGGTCATAGAAGTAAAAAGGTGGACATTTTATCAGATATACTCCTATTGACATCCTTGATTTATTGACCCCTTTGGAGAGGATATTTTATTGTTAGAAATATCAAAACCTATACGAGGAGGAAGTTCTTCTCCATACTGTTTAGGAACACATGTAGATCTACATAGACAACAAATAGATCCGCTATGTTGCAAAATATTCAGCTTTAAATTAAGGATAAGTTAATCCTGTGGATATATAAATACTATGAGGATTGGTCATCTTGAGATGTAAATTGGTTTATCATTATGAGTGAGAGTTATCCCATGTTTGGCAATATTAAAAGGATAAACTTTATCCAAGAAGTTAACTCCCAGCATTATTTCTAAAGTGTCATTGTATCCTTCATTTTCTATCAATAATCGAATTGGAATTTGATTTCATTAAATTTAAGTTTAACTTTTATTGCCATATTAATTTCATGAATTTCTCCTTTAAAATTAGTATATTGATAGGCAGTATCTAGTCCATAAGGAGTTAAATATCTGACTAATTTATAAGAAATAAAATTTTCACTTGCTCCAGTATCTGTAAGGATTTGACAGTGACAAAATTTTCGTTCATTAAAATATTCTCCTTGTATTTTATCATTCATTATCCTCGGATTTTGATATGTGATTAAGTTATCATGTTTTAAATTAGTGCCTGCTTTGTTATCAAGATAGGTTAATCTTGGGTAATTTAGTCATCCATGGAATAATGATTTAGGAGCTATACTTATTTCAAAATCATCTGGTATAGATATATCCGCAATTTTAGGAGGATAATCTGTCCTATATTATTAAATAATTTTGGTAGATCAATATATTCACTATCTTTAAAATACTTTGTATTATGAGTATTAGATAGGGCATACGACATCATGTAAGTTATTGAATAAGGTTTATTTCCATCATAGAAAAAATCATTCCTTTAAAATCTTGTATTAGGGATAAGACCTTATCAAAGTCCTTGTCTTCCAAATTATAAGTAATTTTTGGATATATATTAAATATTAATTTTTGGTATTTTAGATTTCCTCTTAGAATTTCAAGAGTAGCTTCTTGACGATGTTTAATTCTGTTATCTACAACTGTTAAGTCTAAAAAGGTATATAATCCTTCCCGAAATGTAACTTTTATTATTATTTGGATAGCTCCTATATGAACCCATCCTATTTCATCTCTAATACCCGCTGGAATTTTCTATAATCTTTCTTGTAAATCTTTCTTAGATAATAATGGTATCATTATTTATTGTTAATTAGTTTATTTTCTAAAATCCTTTTCTTTTATACTAATGTCATAATACATATGGTGTTTTTTGGCAGGAAGTTTGAGTCTTTCTAAACAAGATACTTGAAATCCAAAATGGGAATCTATAGTATAACTGTTTTTTTGTATTTCAGATAATAGTCTTCTACCTATTATCGTATCTTGGTTGTATCTCCTTCCTATTTAGATATATATATATATATATATTATGGATTTTTAGAAGTTTCTACTTATTCTGTCATTACTTGACTCGGTATTGCTATGGTATTCAGTTTCTGTTTCTATGAAAATTTCTTCATCATACGCTATTATGTCTATTTACCTAGATAAAATCTTCATTATTTATCATTTCTTATATGTCTTTATCCATTTCTATTTTTTTTTTATTAAATTCTTTTGGGCATTCATTAGCATAGTGTCCTCTTTCTTTGCAATAATAGCATTGGCTTTCATTTATTCTCTTCTTACGTCTTCTTCTAGGGTAGACCTTTTTTTCGTTTATAATATCTAGCTTTTCGTTTTCTAAAATATTTTTCTTTCGGATGCCTCCTCTTTTTATGTCCCTTTTTTATCTTTTGATAATAATACAATGAGTCATATCCTATCATAGTATATAGTATAGTATTATCACAAGAGAGAATAATTTCTCTCTATAGTCTTTTAGATATTTTATATAGAATTACTTAATCACACCATGCACTTAATTTCTCTTGAAGAAAACCTATTCTTTTTCCTAAAGTGTCTTAGGTTCTAGGATTATAACTGTCTATTATTTTTTACCTAATGGATAGTGTGTCTTAGCATAAAATATAGTTAAATAAAATTTAGGATCATTTGATGCGCATCTGTAATAATAATCTTAGAAATCACATATATATATTTCTTAACTTTACACATATCACATAACTGTAATTTTATTAAGGCATTTACATATTTCCTTTGGAAATCGATATCTTTATAATACTGTCCTTTTCCTGAAATTCAATTCTAATAGCTTCGACTGCTCTTGATGTCATATTCGCTATGTCTAAATCGGAAAATATTTCATTTCTAGTTGGTTCACCAAGATTTCTCCAATATCTACTAACTATTAACTAAGGTTTTCTCCAAAAAAGTTTTTTGCCGTTAATCTATTTTATTAACTGCAGCTGCTAATCTTAATGCTAATTCTCATTTATCGATAGCTTCTTCACCGTGTATAACACAATATAAATCTAAATATATCCCAAATGGGTTAATTAACTCGAGTCACATTTTATCAAGGGGAGTATAACCTTGTTTATCGAGGGTGTTTTTCTTATTTAAACTTACCACCCCCGCATAGCTTCTAGGTGCAGGTCTAGTGTATCTAGAACTTGAAGAAACATCATATTTATTAGTATTTTCTGGAAGAATTTCATATTTAATATCGGTTTTAATATTAACAAGATCTAAATGAGATATTTGCTTCGTCATCCTTTCTATTTCAGAGTCTGAAGCTGATTCAAAATCACTTATCTTATTTTAGATAAATGCTCAATAAGAATTCTCCCTTGTGGCATTATTTTATCTAGTTCTTCTTTTACTTTCGGTGTTATTTTATCATTATATATTAATTTGTCTTCTATTCGTTTTAGTCATGCAGATAAAGAATCATGTATCCATAATATAATTTATTAAAGTTTAAATTTTCGAATTCAATAAGTTTATACTTATTAACCATTTATACACAGATGGTAGTCATTTTATTAGACATACGTTATCTAAGATTTTTTAAATTCATAAGTATTAGTAATTCTTCTTGATATCTTTCTACTAAAATATTATTGTCCCAAGAGTTAGGATCTATAGTTATCTTAGTCCATACAGCATTTTTCATCAATCTTTCTTGCTTTTTTATCTCTTAATTTTGAAGCCATAATCGTTGTTTTAGACTTAACGCTTGCCCTCTAATTACGATATCCTTATCTGGTTTTAAACCTTGTCTAAATGTATATCTTGGTGTTATATCACTATATAGATTTAATTTTTCTTCTAGTGAGAAGGATTCCACTTTTATGATATTTTCATAATATTGTAGGGTATAATCATCCATTAAAATAAATTTTTTTACTGTCAGCTTTCAAGACAAATTTTACAAGTTTTGGTTGTATATTTAAGTATTTCCTCAAATCTTTTTCTTATAACCGACTTTTACTCTTTTTTTAGGTATTTGTTAACGACGGCTCTAATACAAAATTTTTGGTGACTTATCTGCTATGGTTTATGGCTTATGGCTATGGTTTATGTACTAATCTTAATGTTGCAGTCTATATGCGTAGTACTACTTATCTTAAACAACATATCTAAGATATCATAATGTTTACCAAATATTATCATTTTCAGACTTAGGCCCTCGTTTGATAAAACTGAGAATGAAGTCTGAATTCTGAACTGTTTAAATTCTAAAATTCTTAATCTTAAGTTTAAACACTGATCTGAAAACTAAAGTCTGAATCCGAATGCTGAACTAATTAATAAGTAGTAATTATATGCAAAAACATAGTAATAATTTGTCAAACCATATACATATTAAAACTTCAGACTTCATAATTAAGTAAAAAAATTTCCACTTAAAATTTATAATTACAATTAAGCACATCTTAAACAATTAAGTGATTTAAAAAATTTGTTATCAAAAGCACTTAAATGTTAAGCACTTAATAATGTATATTATCAAACACACTTAATTTAATAAGCTCTTACTTAATTAATTTTAAGAGGTAAATTAATTTAACAAAGCATGCCTTAGTATATAAATTATTATGAAAAATATTGTTATTATCATGTATCTCAGATAGTTAAAACCAGATGAGGTGGTAATTATGAATGTTGATGTCTCTCATATAAACAACAATCCTTTCTAAAATGCTTCTTAATTAAAAGGCCCAACCACATATCTGTACCTTTTTGCCTCCTTTTTTACCTTTTACTTACCAAGTATACTCGAGACTTTTATTGACCATTCCAGCTCCAACCTAGTGATCCTAGGTTATTTCCTTAGAGTCTCCTTCAGCAATTAGCAGCACAACCCTAATTCATTTCTTACCTTAGGGTGTATAGAGCAAAAGAGTAGAAATATGACAGACTTTTATTCAAAGGGAAATATTTTACAGTAGGATCTCTTGCTTCTATAAGAGATCAGAAGTTCTTAGCCTAGATACATAAGTGAAATTTCTGTTTTTCTTTTTGTTTTTTCGATGGATTTTTTCATCTATTACATATTCCTTTTACAAGCAATTCTGGATGTGATTCCCGAATTTATTACATCCTTCATAGTGGATTTCTAATGTGTTGGAGTCCATCCTCTTATCACCTTGGTTTCTCCAATTTGGAGTTTTCACTTTTCTACAACCTTGAAACTTGTTTAATTTGGCTTTACTTCAGCAGCCTTGGAATTTGTGTAGTTTGGTTTTTTGCCTTTAGTCTTGAAAACCTAATGGTTTGTATTTATCTAGAGGCGGCGGTAGGTATATCATCTATCACTTTTGCCTTTCCTGAAATATAACTGGGACACGTATCTTTTACATGTTTTCAGAATAGATAAAATCTTTGCATGGCGTCAAGACTCTACTTTATCTTTCTGGTTTCAGTTAATTTTATTTTTTAAATTAATTAGATTTGAGGCGGCAACTGGAGTTGCTCAGGTCAAAGTGGTCATTACCGAGAGAATTGTCCATTTCCGACATAGGTCCTAAACCCCTTCTTTTGGATGACCTCTATGGTAGACATAACCATCCTCATACCTATAGCTCTTTTATAGTGAATATCTTTTTTAGTGAATCTTATCATTCCCTTCCGTTCACCAGGATACCTAAGATCAGTACTTTTTTCGCTTTTATTAATTAAATAAAATAGCAGGCATCATATCTTTCATTCTCATAGAAGTCTGGTCCTGTTGATACAAATTTGTGTAACAATATATCTTTAAGTGAGATGGTGGGGTTGCATTGATAGCAATCCCTGACTCCTTCTTGTATCCATTTTGGCAATTTTGTTATCTTATTGAAACTTCTAGTAGTCATATAAATCGTACTTATGGCTCTAAAATTGTATCTTTTTCTTATGTCTTTAGGGTTCGACCCTTGAAGAAGGATTAATCTGGTATAAATTCCTGAAAAATATGTATAAAGAGTATCCATTCTTTGCAAGGAATATAATTCCTGCATTATCGTGTATTATTCCATTACAGGAACTGGTAATTCTAGTATATTTAAAGATATCTACTTTTGGGATATATTCATCTACGGTTTAGTCATATGTCTTCAAAAGAAGTTTTGGAGTTATCTAAAATCAAGACAGTGTTAGAAGTTTCTTTTGTTTCTTTATTTTCATATGCTAGAGTTGAAGGACTTAGTGCAATTATTTTAGTTTATTTCAGAATATCAGCCAATTCATTTTCTAAAGCGCCATATTTTTAAAATAATTTCCCTTTCAAATTTGGCTTGAGTTTTCAGTATTTATGAAACTTCTTTAGATATTGATCAAAAAATACCTATTTCAATAATTTATTCAGTGCAAAGCTGAAGTTTATCTACTATTTCTCCTATTCCTAGGATATCATGAATTTGTTGTCTTCAGTTTTCCATCCCTAGTTAAACAATCTACACAGCCATTTTTATCAGATTTTATAACAGATATGTCAAAAGAAAATTTAACTAAATATATGTGTCATCTAATCAATCGCTTGTACTCTAGTTTTGATGGCAAGTTGTTTCTAATAAAGGTCTTAACCCGTGTATTGTCAGTATGTAATAAAAAATTTTTAAGTAATAGAAAATAATAAAAGTTACTATAACCCTTAACAACAACAAGTAATTCCTTTTCATTTATATGATATCGTGTTTCAGTATCAAAAAATGTTCCTGATGCATATCTACATACATTTTTAGAGGATTCATCAGAAAAGTTTTTCAAAATGTCCCCTAATATTCTTCAGAGGCATCTGTTTCTAAAATTAGACTAGTTAAGTTTCATGTGGTTGAAGCACGGGCATATTTATTATTGATGATATATTAATAATAAATTTGAATTATGATATCAATAAATAGTCGTAATACAGCAAAATAGGAATAATATTGTTATTCAAATATGAGAAACGTTTAATAGATATACATGTTATCATGCATCAATATATATATATATATATATTCTTCTAAAAAAATTGTGAGTTAGAGATAAGTTAATTTTGAAGATGCAATTAATGTTTTCAAGATTGCAAATAATAATCCCCAAAGAAAAAAAAGTAGCTTTTATCATTGATTTTTATTTTTACGATCTCCTTTATTTGGTATGGTGGCATTAGTTCTCTCCTGCTATTATGTTTTACTTTACTATGTATAATACCTCTTAATAGACAAAATGTATATTTTGAATAAAGTACAACTTAGATTAAATTGATACTAACCCTAAACTTCAAGTGATACTTTGAAATCAACCAAATTAAATATATATATATATATATTCTTAGGTTATTGCGCTAAGGAGTTTTTACCTTAGAACATATACAATCTTAGTATAATCTATACCGGGAAAAAAAAAAAACAACCTTCAAAGTTTGTGTTGAAGATTTTAATGGACAATTATTATGATAGAAGTTCTATCGTTAACCCCTCTTTCTTTTTCTTTTTATTTTTTATAGAATAACGTCTTCAAAAATTAATTTTTTTGTTTGGCTTAATAATGTTGAAAAGGACGTATTTTCCATTTTTCATCACATTTTAAAGAGAAAATTGTCATACGCACTTAGACACCCATTGATTGTTTGGAGTTTTCGTCCAGATATGATTAGAGCTAAATTAAAAGAAAATATTATCATGGCTAAATAAATTTTCATCTCTATCAGAAGTAGATGTTTTTTTTAATAATTCTAACAAAGCAAAAATAGGTAGATATTTCATTAAATTATATTTGTGTGTACTTTTAACATAAATTTTGTAACAATTTGGGAGATAGTAGTCAAGGATATGGTGTTACAGAATTAATGCCAGATGGAATGTGTGAGTAATGTCCTTTATCACTGAAAGCTAAACATAAGTTTAAAATTTTCGAACTTTGTCTATCATATTAAATTAATATTTGATTAATTAGTTTTATGATAAAATACAATATCTTGAGAAATTAAAATCAGATTTGAAGTGCTTCTCCATCCGAAATATTTGATAAAATGTATCCTTATCATTTTTTTATCATTATATTATAAACTATAAGATTTAGAAAGAGTAATTAAAAGAAAAAAGAATAAAGCCTCCAAAATGCATGAAAGCCATGCTCCTAACTATGAGCCAAAATGCATGAAAGCTATGTTGTGATTTCCAATTTTCTTTTAGAAAATGTAGTTTTGAATGCTTAATCTAACTCTTTTAGCTAATAACACATGCACACAGACACACAATATATATGGGCTTTGTCAGAAAATTGGATTTCATTTTTTTTTTTGGGTAAAATGAAAATTGTATTTCATTTAAACAATTCTTGTATTAATCCAAAATTTGGTTCCTTCAACCAAAATGCAACGACTTGTTTGTATAGAACCATTCTTTCCACTTAAAAACAGCTTGACATTAGAGTCACATGGGCAAGAATTCTATAAGCCAACTAATGCCTAAGCATAAATTGCAGTAACGATTACTCTTGTTCTTTCAAACTCAATACAAATTCTTGGTTGTTCAAAAAGAAGAAATACAACAAATCATTAGAACATAATAATGATTTCAAGATTGAAGTCTTTTGCGATTTCTCTGCAGCAAAGTATCAATTAGCAAGTCTTGTGCCAATTGATGGTTTGATCACAGACACAGTAGATCCTTGAAGAAACTCAAACAATGAAACTCAAATTGCTAGATTATCTTTAGTTTTTTGGCATACCATATACTAAACCAAGCTTCAATACTGTGATTCCATAAAAGTTATTATTCTCCCTTCTGCGTACACAGCCACTGATCATTGGAATACATTGTACAGAAAGAATCCCACACAAAGGAATCTAATCAATTATAGCAAATCATATACACATATTACAATTAGGATTAGAAAATCAGTGGAATCTCCAACACGATTCACCTCCTAAATCTTCCGGCAAACCTTACTAAGAACTATAATGCTAAAGTCAGAGAGATTTCTAATGTGATCTTTGTTAGACATTCACATTTATTTTGACTGATTATGGCCTTAATTTTGGGAATATGCTAAGTTGTTGATTTATTAGCTAGCTTATTACCTTGTATAGTTTGGTTACCTTGTAGCTTGATTCTCTTAAATGCTAGGATCAAAGTGTACAACATATATGCTCAGTCATTTGACCAAGAAACAAAGAACATTGTGAAACACAAAATGCTTCTTGACATTCTTACAATCTTTTGATGTGATGCCTACGGTGGTGGCTTTGTAGCATTCAACTTTGTGAGGAATAAGCTGTATGTATGGTTTATATGATCTGGGGTTGAGACTATCCAACATACCTATGACTTCTAATTTCTATGCAACAACAAATCACGCCTTCCCCTGTTGTTGAAAATATGACTTTAGCAGAAGATGGGAATAAATATTTCTATCAGCAACTAGCTTATGCGGAAGTCAGGAATAAATATTTCTATCAGCAACTAGCTTATGCAGAAGTCACAATAGATCAGATTTTTTCAAATTTGTTCAGTATTATAAAATAATTGTCCATATGATTCAAAAAGATATAGATGTAAAATTTCAAAGCATGACAAAAATGTAAGCCATGAAAAACTAAATACCTATTAATAACCATGACAAGGCAAAACAACCTGCAAAACAAAGAAGAGAAGATAAATGAAAAAGAAAAAAATTGAGATAAGAGGAGTTTGGAGGAAAAATCTTGAGTAAGAAGCAGAAATTGTTTCTTGGAATATGGATTTATTATATAGATTTGATTCCTTTATTAAGATATATTCTAAATTAACCAAACGATTAATTTTTAGCCATAGGTAGCTAGGATATGGGATAAGGATTGGTAATATGGTTTAGCATGGTTTAGCAGTAGTAATTAGGGTGATAAAGTGGTAATTGATAAGAATTATTTTATCTTATTTTTTTCAAAAAAAAGGTTCTCTATCAACGAGGATTATCTCTTATGTTAATGATTAATTATCTCTTATATTATAATTTGATTAATATTATTTTATTTAATTTTAATGTATCCCACCTTAAATGCTGGAATAAATTAAAATTATCTCATATATTATATCTTTTTTCCTCTTAATTGCTTGTTCTTATCAGAATATTAATTTGAGCAATATTATTTTATTTAATTTTAATCCAGGCCATGTTCTTCATTACTTAAAATGTTAGAATATTTTTTAAAAAAAATAAAAAGCATGTGTTTCAACTGCTTACAAATATATATATATATATTAATTGTAGTTTAAAAATATTTACATTATCAAATTAATATTGGTATTAGTGATTAGATAATTATTGTAAATTTTAATTTATAAAATATTTAAAGTTTAAAGTTGTTATTATCTTTTATAAAAAGAAGTTTGTTATTATCCATTCTTAAAAAAGTTAATCTTTCCAATATTTGTTCTTATCAAAACATGAATTTGATTGATATTGTTTTATATTAATTTTAATATAGCTCATCTTAAATGGAGGAGGATAGAGATAATTATCACTATTAACTATCTTTTATTTTCATTTTTGTATGGGAAAAAAAGGAGAGAGTACCATGTGGCGCTCTTATGACACTAAGTATGGCTTTGTTTTAATATATATATATATATATATATTATCTCCATCACTATGCAAAGACAAATGTGGGAGTTTCTCACATAATGCTTTTATCTTTTTACCTGAAAATATATGATCTTTCTTTCATAATTTTTTAAATGGTTTCCTAATTTCCGCTAGTTGAGGGATAAAATCAGAATCATAATTTAATATGCCTAAAAAACTTTGAAGTTGCTTTTTATCAATAAGCTTATCAGGAATTTGATTAATCTTTTTTAAAATGTGTCTGTAGTTTTATTCCTTGGGAACTTATCTTAAATCCTAAAAAATACGTTTATGATGTTCCTATTTTCGCCTTTTTCTGAGATAAAATAGTCCATATTGCAGACAAAGCTCTCGCAAACTTATATAGATGATTTAAATGTTCAGCTATTGAGTTATTAACTACTAATATGTCATCTACATATACATAGCGAAAGGAATAGGGTTTAAATATATTATCCATTTTCCTCTGAAATATTTGGTGTGTATATTTTAGTCTAAAAGGCATTACTAACCATTCATACTAGCCTTGTGGAATAGAAAATGTTGTTAAAGGTGTACTATCCTTATACATTTTTATTTTCCAAAAATCAACTTTCAGAATTGAATTTAGAAAATATATTTGATTTATCAAGCTTTCTTTATGTGGCAAAAAATATTCGTCAAAGATAGTAACATTATTTAACTATTTATAGTTTACTACCATTCTTGCTTTTCCCCTAATTTGTTTTGCATAGTTTCTTAACATGAAAGCTTGCGATGATCGAGGAGACTTACTATCCCGGATTAATTTTAAATCTAGAAGTTCGTTTATCTGTTTCTTAAATTCATCCTGATCCTAAGGGTTGTATGTCATAGGTCTAACCCTTATGATTTTATCTTTATCTGTTAACTCTATTTGGATTCATCTTTGTTTTTCTTCCAAAATTCTAATGGATTTTCGAAGTAACAAAGACTAATTCATGCTTTATTCTTATATTTTTTTTATTGAATGTACATTTTCCTAACGCTACTATTCTCACTCTATTCTCATCGTCGCAAGCCCACAACCGCATTCTCACTCTATTGTTTGCTCTCCTTCTCTGTGCTCTTCCAAACCCTCATCTCCTCTACTCTAGCTCACATGAGGCAATGCTACTCACTCCGCGGCAATGCTACTCACTCCACCGGTTGTCCGACACCAGCCACCACACACTATCATTCGGTCTGTTGTCTCTGTTTCTGTATAGAATCCAAGACTTTATAGATTTTTCACTGACCAAACCTTCCGAAACAAAAGGTAACAGTTCGTTCTGTCTCCTTTCTCTCTACTCTCTCTCTCTCTCTCTCTCTCTCTCTCTCTCTCTCTCTCTCTTGCGTAAAGTTGTGTTGTGAAGGATCATTCAGGTTCACAATTTATGCTAGTTGAATCAATTTTATGTCTTGGGGAAATTCTAGCATAGTTCTATAAATTTTTCAACTTTTTATTGATGTTTCATAATTTCTTCTTAAATTCTTATTGCTTGTTGTTTGAATGTTGTCTATTTAAGTTTGTTAATGTTTAAAATTGTTCTTCGATTACTAAGGAATCTAGCTTTGGTGCTATACATTTTGTAATATAGAAAATCTTGAATTTTCTTTTCCTTTTGTGTTCTTCATTTTGAAATTGCAATATTTGTGCTAAAATGGTAAATTGTGAGACTAATTTTCTTACGGACTTTATGTTATCCACCTCTCTTTGTCGGAGGGAAAGTCTTTCATTTCTAGATGGATAGAGCTGAATTTTTTATGGTTTGGAGGATTTGATGGTGGTTCATAAAATAAATATATATATATATATAAGGAAAAACAAAAGCTTTTTTAGCTTTCATTCTAATTCATATTCTTTCACTACCTTGTGTTCATCCTTATTGGGAACTTTGCTCAAGTTCATAAGTTAATAATAATAGTATACGTGTTGCATATCAATAACTTTGAAATTCTTGGAGTAACTTACCTATTGAGTTAATTAAATTCATTTTTGTATATTCTCATTAGGATATCCGATACACTTGGACATGTTGGATTAATACCAAAGGAAAGTTCCAAGGCATCTACTGCTACTGATGCTATGGAAATATTTAATTACAATGAGGTAGTTGAGTTGAATGCCAAGGAAAACCTATAAGATCAAGCGGATCCCTTAAAGGCAAAAAAATAATAATAATAATTAACTTTAGACGTATGAAAAGAAATGTTAAGGTTGACTGATCCTAATGGAAGTATTAAAGTTTAGTGTAATTGGTGAAAAAAAACTTGTTGGTGGTAGCAAAGCGGGGACTACTCATTTGACTAATCATTTGAAATTTTGCGTTGCTAGAAAACTTCGGTGCAGAGGACAGCAACATATTCAACATTCAAAAAGTATTGTGATAGGTAAAATTGAACTTAGTAATGTTAAATTTGATCAAGAAAAAAGTAGGAGGGCTTTAGCAATAACGAAAGCAAGCAAAATTATCCTTTCAATATGTGGTAGCATGAATTCTTTGAGAAATTTTATAATAGTTTGAATCCCAACTTTAAACTTATTTCAAGAAACACAATTAAGGCGGAAGTGATGTTAGTGTATAAGGAAGAGAAGATAAAATTGTATGAATTCTTAGATGGTCTTAGTTGTAGAATGACATTAACTATTGATATTTATATTTCAGAACATGCTAATATTGCATACACTTGTCTGACTGCTCATTATGTTGATGACAATTGGGAGTTGAAAAAGAAGATTCTTGCATATGTACATATTCCTTATCCTCATGACGGTGAGACATTATTTTGATTCATCAATGGTCTCATCTTGGAATGGAATTTGGATAAGAAATTATTTTCTCTGGTTTTGGATAATGCATCACCAAATAATTCAATGGTTAGGCATTTGAAATTTGGGTTGGTTGAGAAAACATAGCTTCCCCTTGGTGGTGATTTATTTCATGTTCGTTGTAGTGTACATGTTCTTAATTTGATTTTAGTTCATGGGAGTTTGAAGATATTTTATGATTGTACTAATCATTTTAGAGGCAGAAATTTTCCAACTTCAAATGTCCTCTTCCTTGATATGTTTAAAATCCAACTTAAGTTGAGGAAATGGAAAAATAATCAACATGATTTTCTTAAAGTTATAGCCGTTCCTATGAAGGAAACGTTTGAAAATTATTGGGAGGTGTCATGTTTGGTTTTAGGGATTTTAGGTGTGCTTGATCCCAGGTTTAAAATGAATTTGGTGGAGTTTTACTATGCTATTTATAGTAGTGATGCTTATTGTTATGTTGAAAGAGTTAAGACTGTATTCAAGATTTGCACATTGAATATGGTGGTCAAGTAAACCATGTAAGTAATCATCTCCATCCCACATGTGATGGACAAGCATTGGAAGATGATTATTCTGTTTTTGATGAATGGTATAAGAAAAATAAGTCTACAACTATTTGTATGTATTGAAAGAGTAAAATAGAGTAATATCTATAAGAGCCTGCATTTCCTAAGATTGGAAAGTTTAATATTTTGAATTGGTGGAGAGAAAACTCTCCAAAATATCCTATCATAGGAAAATTGGCATGTGATATTTTAGCTTCCAACTACTACTTTTGCATTGGAGTCTGCATTTAACGTTGGGAGAAGAGTGGTTGATGAAACACATGCATCATTGCTTCCTGAAATTGTTGAGGCATTGGTAACTACAGCGGATCGGATTGAGCTTTCAACAAAAAAAATTAAGGATTGTATTTTGTTATTCTAACTTCGTTTTTCTTCATCCTATATTGTTAACTAATCTAATTTGTTTCCAAAGTGTGATGTGATGATATTGTTGAGAGTTCTTCAATCTCTATAGTTGTCAGGGAAAATTGATGTGAGCTTTTTATCATTAGTTACATATTTATCTCTAAAGTTACAAATTTTATATACGCTTATAACTTATACTCACTTCTAATTCCTTTTGCATGAGATAAGATCAATTTTCTTTTGTAGGAGACAAACAAGAGCAAGCAGTCCCCAAATACTTTGATTAATTTATTGTATTGAATTAGGAGTAATGGTTTTATTGAAATAATGTTTTGGTGAGGATTTTGTGTGTACTTAAACTTTTAATCCCTTGAATTAGAATGTCTTTTTTTTATTTTAGAGATGTTAAAGGATTGTATTTGTTGAAGATATGTTAAATAAATAATGTTAATCATGTTATAATTTTCGTTTAGGGCTTTCTTACAAAAAAAAAATCAGAAATATTATTTTATATATTTTTTTATTTAACAGGAAAAAAAAGGAAAATGGCTATTCTAAACTACTTGAGAACCTGGAGGGTAAGGTCCGGGTTCATAAAATATATATCTATCGGGTCTGAGTCTGGGTGTGGGTTCATGTTTCTTATAAATATGTGAGTCTGGTACATGGAGTACCATACCCCTCTGGAGCCATTTGCTACCAAGATGAGGAATGGAATCATGTCATTCCAGCAAGCTGATGGGGAAAGTCTATATGAAGCCTAGGAGAGATGGAAAGAATTACTAAGTGCCCACATTTCGGGAAAATGGTCATAACATGAGTTCTAGGAGTCCGAATGAAATGATTTACATTGCATTTGAAAGCTAAGAGGACGCTCTTCAAAGTGGATGGAGACACCAAGGGCTAATTCGGAAGTGTATATGCCCAGAAATTTGTCCAACCTAGGAGACTACCATTTCAAGTCAAAACAAGGGTTATTTTTATTTTTGACCATTTTTGGTCTAATTTTTGGTTGTTTAATGCACAAGACTTTTAGTTGGCTTCCTTAAGGATTAATTTGGTATTTTATACATATCCTAATCAATAAGATTAGGGTAGGGTTAGGGTTTTCTTATAAATACCCCTTTTTGCCTCATTTTGTAACTAGTTAATGAAATGATGAATAGATGAAATTGAGATTTTTTTTCCTCTAGGGTTCTTGTAGTTTTTTCTTCCTACTTGTTACAAGGTGGTTTTATTTCTATATTAGGCAAGATTTTCTTGAATCAAATTCAAGAGCTCTTGTTCATCCTAATTCCTAAATTCTCTAGAGGTGTTAGCTCTCTATAGCTAATATTGCTAGAGATTAGGTCTCCCAATGAATGAGGAATATGTGAGAGTTCTATATAACTCTTGTTGATTCCTCTTTGAGAAGGGAAATATTAGAAACTCTTCTTTGGAGGTTTTAGTACTCATCACTAGGGTTGCCATTGAGATGTTCTCTTCAAATCTTCTAGTTAAGAGAGAATATTCTTGGGAAGAGATGGGCTCCAAATCAAGATTGGTTAGGTTCACATTAGTTACATAGAGGGTTTTTATCTTCATTACACCTATAGGGCATGGACCTGTTCACACAATATTATTCTAGGGGCCAATATCTCTATATAGTGATAAATAAAGATATTTAAAATGAGAAATACTTCTATTCTACAACTAGAGTATTTTGGTCATTTTAATAGTCTAGAATAATTTAGTTTTTGGTCCCTGGAGTAGCTCATAAAACCTTGGTTATTTAACTGTCACAACATAAGAATAAAAGGACTAGAGAAGAAATATAGGTTATTTGATTAATAGGGCCCTGGGTATTTATTAAGTAAATTGACCAAGCTATTTAATTAAATAAGAAGAACAAAGGTTTTGTCACATATTGAGTTGGTATTTTTTGGGTTTTTAATAATTCTTTTAAACAAAACAAGCCTAGAAATAACTTGACCAAAAAGAGAGGACCAGACTTGTTCTGAGTTGGACCGAAAAAGTCTAATGCCCCAAATGAGCCCATAGTCGAAATCCTAAGGTCTTTACAGCCTAGAATGGCAGCCAACATGTGGGATAATTGACTCCTTAGAGTCTTAGATGGAAAAGAAAGAATCTAGGAAGTGGTTGTGATCACTTATGAGTTGTAATAGTTAATAAACAAGATTGCTCTCTCATTCATTCCATCAGCCATAATAATGAAATTGACACCCTCCTCTCCCCTATTCTGGCCAAAATTCTTGAGAAAAAAAGAACACAAAAGGTTCTTCAAGTTTTCTAAAAAACAATTTCAATGATTATTCTCTTATTTTCTAGTTCTTTGTTTTATTTTTCACTAGAGACACTTGCGAGCTTCGAGAATACTCCAGAAGGCCTTAGAAGCCTGTGTGTTTGAGGAAAAGAAGTAGGAGGCTTGCTGGACAACCACCATCGATATCCCCTTTAAAAAACGAAGCAGAACCCAACAACAAGCACGAAGTGGTCACGCAGTTGATTTCTAGAGAACAACCGCGAAAGGCACGCTCTAAAAGTATAAAAGATCCATTTTTACCCTCATTTTTCTCTTCTCCTGCCCCTATGTAACCTTCAGACTATACATTTTCTTTTGTTTGTTTGAGTTTTTGTTTAGTTTAAGATGTTATTTTCTTTTTGATTGTTTGTGTTGTCTATTTGACTTTGTGGGTAGGTCGTCCGCAAACCCTCACAAGACCTTACTCTTCCTCCAAGGGTAACTTAGGGGTTTAAAGAGCTTGTTGCACATGCTAAGCACAATCATAAGTCCTACGCAAGTGGCTAGCTCGTATTTCTTTTTATTCTTTTCTTTTGGTAGTTGCTTGAGGACTAACAAAGGCTTAACTTTCGAGGAGTTTTATATTGTCCATTTTACCATTTTGACCTTTAATGTTTTTATTGGTTTTTTAGTTTAAATGTTAATAAAGTGCTTAAGCTCCGTTTCTTCTCTTATTGTTATAGGTACCTTCAGTGTGAGTTCCTTTCGAAAATGAGTTAGATAGAAAGCCTACGGAATCAAAATGATAGCAAAGCAGAGCAGATCACATAAAGCGAGAAGCTGCTGGGAAACCCAGTATCTAGATCAGGAAAGCTACTTTCTAGATTTGGATAGCCTGAATTCAAAAGGACCAGTTTTAGACAAGAGCTATCTAGGTCGGGATAATCTAGTAGCAAGGACTATTTGAAATTTTTATGCAACTTTTTATATAGACTTAATGTATTTTGATTAGAATTCGGTTTTAAGGCTTTTTAGGAGACTTGAGGGGCAACTTTTCAAGAGGAAGTTGTCATTATAACCCTCCTTAGTTACTTTAATTCTTAGTAATATAGTTGTTTAATTTAAGTTTCAGAGAGGATGGAAGGCTGGTAAAAGGAAGCAATTTCAAGTTTTCTTCAGGCGATTCGAGAGAGGAGCTCAGGCAATACACCATAACTATGTAATCTTCAACTTTTTGTCTAAGCTTTCTAAAATCTTTTACATTCATGAATTTGTTTATGAATTTGTGGATTGTGACTATGTTTAGCAAATAAGCTTTATTATTTTTGTATGGGGATGAACCCTAGAATATTTGGTTTATGTTTTGAATGAAATTCGTGATTTAATTGTTGAATTCTTGTGTTGGTTATTCAATTGTTGTGATTACTTTACCAATTTTATGCACCAATTTTATGCATGATTGGTGATTTCACAAGGTTATTTGGAGTTGAGAAAGGAAGAACAACCTAGGCTTGAATTGAATGATAGGGATTGTTAGTTGATTAAAGATAATAGCTACGATCTTTAGGTCATTAGTTTTCACCCCGAGGCTATAATTCATTCATTATTAAGTTAAGGAGAGAAGATATTCTCAAAGCAATTAATTGATTAATGGGTTTTAACCTAGAAATAGGGTTAATCCTAATGTTTGAGTGAGATATAACCAACAGTTTTGACAATTACTTCCTAGAGATTTCTAACTAAACTAGCTAGAGGTTCTATGGGGCCATCATTCGAACACATTATTTAAAACTTGTTTTAAAACTTTTTTACTTGTTTAATTAGTTTATTAATTAGCTTATTAGTTGTTTATTTTCGTTTTCAAAACCATTCCAAAATCATTTTCGCTAATTAAATAGTAGAGACATAGTTAGTACATTTGCTTGTTCGTCTCGTGAGATCGACATTTCGGGGACTTTCCTTTCTATACTATCCCGATAGGTACACTTGCCTATAGTGGTATTTTGTTAGGTAGAATCCATACAACACATAAATACTCTTACTCAATTAAAGAGATCATTAAAGAACGTATCTTTCACATAAAAGATCTCAAAATTCCCTTAAAACATAAATCAATCAATGGCCAAGCTAACTAGAAGAATTTACTCTCTAAACATTGTAAAACAAAGAAAGATGGAGTTAGAAGAGAAAAACTCATGATTAAGAATTGAAATCTTGATCTTCATTATTTCACCCTTACTTTGGTACCGAAAGCCCTCAAGTTTGGTGCCTAAGACGTCCCAAGATGATTTCTAATGTTTCCCTTAAGTCTCCTTTAAATAAACCTTTAAAAACCCTAATTTGCGCCCAAAATTTTATTTTTCGCCGACTTGCGCGCTTTATTGAATAGGATGTGCAACATCCGATGCATAGCGCAAGAAATAACAGCTACAGTGGTTCTGCACACCTTATTACACATGGTATGCAATATCCTGTGCAAATCTCAGATTTGAACTTCTTCACTCTTTTCCATCTTTCAAGCTACAAAATCCACTTATTTTGATTCAAGTACCTAAAACACACCAAATAACATCAAATGAGTAGATTCCAAATCAATATGACCCAAAAATACATTTTAAAAGATTAATTATAAATGTGTAAAAAACATAATATTTTCACACTTAATAGCTTTCAAGGAATTGCAGTCAAAGTACAAATGGAATTCATCATGCCAACTGCGTGAATTTTCTAGAAAATTATAGGCAATTGACAACTCATCCCTATAATTTTAGCTGATAAATATGAAGGCAACTAAAACCTACAATTAACCACCAAGCACCCATGAGTAAAGAAAAGAATGGAAAGTGAATCCAATAAGAAAATCAACATGAATCCCACCACACCACCGATATATGATTTGTTATTTGCATCCGCCAAACCCTCATTCTTACCACTCTCATTATTTCTTTAAATTTTTCCTAACTCACAATTATCTTTAACTTCTTTACAAAAAATCTAACCCAAATTAATAATTTAGAGTGTTTGAAGCAATATGGATAAAGATATAGATGTAAACTGTGTTTTGTACCTTTGAAACATCAAATTTGAGTAAAAAACTTTCAAATTTCAATATATTTTTTTAATAGAAACTTAAGTTGATACTGGCGGCAAAAGCCAGTACCATACTGTACTATATAGGTGGAACTGGTCAATACCATGCACTACGGTACCAATCTAACCGACTAGTATCGTATTTTTTAAAAAAGTTTTAAAAAAGAATTGTGAAGGTACGTACTGACGCACACTATACTAGTCAATTGATCTATACTATTTAAAATAGTACTAACCAAACTAGTCGGTACTGCTAGAACTGTAGTACTGTACAAATCTTGGAAGCTTTAAAATTCCTATTTTTTAACCATTGTAAGTATGATTTTAACATTTTCCATTCTATTGAAAATGAAAGAATATAGTTAAAGATCGATATACTAATATGCTTTCATGTAGATTTGATGTAAATTTGCTCTAATTTGATGTTCGAATGCTTGATTGCCTGAGAGAAAATGAAAGTTGGAGAAAGAAAGTGAAAAACAAAACATGAGGTTTGGAAGTTGTATTGAAGAAATGAGGGGTTGTAAATAGTAAGAGCCACATATAAAGATTTAAAGAGTAGAATAATATACTAAAGATTATTGAAGGCCCAGACAAATCAATCTTACTTTCTTTTTAATCTTTCGAAATTCCTTGAGCCTTCAACGAAATTTGAAACGAACTACACATTCAAGGAAGACATTGCGTACAGAAAAAGAGAAGAACCAAGGGCTTGTTATTGCGAGAGAGGAACCTAGGAGGTTTTTGTTACTTCCTCTATTTTCTTTTACTTGGTACATTTCAGACATCTGGTTTAGATCGTCCATAAGATTTTCTATAACACTCTCTGTAACTTCATAATATATAGTATTTTATTAATAAAACCTACAAAACAAAAATAAATCCTAAAGAAAAAAGGTAAACCCTAAAGAAAACACGAAATTAGAGAAATTTTTTGTGTATATGGACTAAATTACTCTTTCTTTCACCTAATTTATTGACATTGAAAAAAATTTAAAATTTAACTTAAAACTTGTGTGGGATAATGAATAATGGTTATAATAGATATTAGAAAATGATAGAAATTACTGGGAGGAATAATTACACTTTTCCATGATATAGAGATTGTAGGGAGTTTGACATGATGATAGGGTATAATGAGAAAATTTTGGTTAAAATTACATTGTTTTCAATAATTGGGCAAATAAAAAAACACGAGAATTTACACAATGTGACAAGTAAAAAAAAATTGAAGAATTGGCGGGAGTACATGACTATGAGTCATATAATTGATCAGAATCCGAAGAAAATTGTAATGATGCCATTCTTAAATATTGAGACTTCATGAATTGTTTTAAATTTAGGTCCCTGATTGAGAAAATTCCATAAAGACAGGGACTAAATTGAAATTTAATCCTCGTCGTCCCAGCAGCGAACAAAGAAAAGAGAAGCACCCGCGCTGCTTGGGCTTTCTAAAACTCGTTTGGGCTTAAACTTAGGATGCATTCCAGGTTAGGGTTCTTCTTAGAATGCAGTAAAAGAGTTAAAAGACCATCTTCTTCTTCGCTCTTCTCTGTTCTGTCATCGTCTCCATTGCCATTTCGAAATTCAGAAGTAATAGGAAGAGTTTTAGATGCTGCTGAAGTTAGGGAGTGCAACTCATTTTTGGTATTCAATTCGTCTCCTGTTGCCCCTACTCGAAGACACCACTTCCGGAGCTATTGCAGCTATGCAGCCGAGCAATTTTCTGATGATGAGTACGAGTGTGATTACGATAATCAACCGGTAATTGTTTTTCTGCAATTATTTGCCTTTTATCTGCTGCGAATTCAAGCACCTTGTTTTTTTTTTTTTTTTTTTAAATTTGGTTTTAGAATTTTTCTGGAATGAAATGAAGGCTGTGCGAGTCCGTGTTATATAGCAATAATAGGAGTTGTAGAATTGAGAAAAGTTGAACTGCTTCTGAATTTGTAGGCATGAGTTTCAGTTTCAGCCTTTTGCAAATCATTTCCTAGTTTTTATTAACGATGTTCATGTAGCTTTCTTTAGAGATGTATGGTTTAATGGTTTGATGTTACTGTTACGTTTATTTAATTGAAAAGTAAGTTCACATTCTGGACAAAAAGATTTTGGTGGATCGCTATTCAATAGTAGTTTCCTAGAAGGGAGAGCTCACTTACTCAAGTTTGGAGTTTTATTAATTCCCATATTCGATTGAAAGTATTAGTTAGCAGGTTTTCCGTTTAAATGTCTACATTAGATAGTTTACAGGTGGAACATATACTGCTTAAAACTTTTTATTTTTTCTGAATTTAAAACTTTTTATTTGTATTAGAAGAAGTGAGAAATTTAACTGATTATGATGTTTATCTGAAATTGGGATGTTGGCAAAAAGTGAATTTTTAAAAGATAAAAGATCTAAAAGACTCATCACTGAAGGGATGTGTTTCTCATGGTAGGCATCCTCATCAGTGGCCAACATTGATGAGTGGAAATGGAAACTCAGCATGCTATTGCGCAGCGAAAAAGATCAAGAAATTGTATCAAGAGATAAGAGGGACAGGAGAGACTTTGAGCAAATATCCAATCTCGCTAAAAGGATGGGACTTTACTGGTAAAGAACCTTGTACAGAGTATAATGTTATTTGCTCCTTTTCTTTATTCTAATCTTTTGGATGAGTTTCTGTCTCTTCTGTGGTTTTGTGAAATTGATGTTCAGTGAAGTGTATGGGAAAGTGGTTGTTGCAAGCAAGGATCCACTCCCCAACTATAGGCCAGATCTTGACGATAAGCGACCTCAGAGAGAGGTAAAATTTTAGTTCGGGTTTACTTCCTGTAGGTTTATCATAATCTGCTATAGTTTTTTCAAAATTTTTTGGACACTTGGAATACATGTGTCCTTGTGTGCAGGTTGTTATCCCATTGAGTTTGCAAAAGAGAGTTGAAGGTTTGCTTCAAGAACATCTTGACCGAATGCAGCTGGGTTCCGATACAAGTAATGGCTCTGCTGGAGAAACTAAATCCATTGATCAAGTTGAAGGGAGTACTGATGAAAATGTAGATCCGTTCCTAGATGAATCTATGGTGGAGAAGGTTCTGCAGAGACGAAGCTTGCGCATGCGTAATATGCAGAGGACTTGGCAGGTACTTTTTTGTGCTTTCTGTTTTGATTATCTCCTTTACACAAGACTCCACGACTACAGACAAGAATCTCGCAGCATTTGGGAGTGGATATATCTATCTGTTGTAAGATAATATAAAGCCTAGTTTCTTAGCCACTTCAAATTGTTTATTAAACTAAAGCTTGTGTTCTGTGTGGGTGTGTGTTTCTTTTTTAATTTATAGATGATGTGGTTGTTTCTCTCTAGATAATGACTCCTTTCGACTCCTGCTTGTATGTTTTCCTTTCAAACCTTAACTCACTGTCTTAAACATTTAGTTCGCCCTTTTTCACATAATATCTTCAGAATGTCTAAAGTAACAATCTTCAAACATACCCACCAAAAAAAAAAAAAAAAAATTCTTCAAACATACCTGTAATGCATATGTGAATATTTGTGCATTAATAAAACTCTTTGTTGCTTCTTACTAACTGCTAAAACCTTGTTCTTCAGAAGCTTCATTCAGTTACTTGTTTATTTCGGAAGCCTTAAGCATCTTTATTCTTGACTTCTTTTGAATCTAGACATAGCAAAAGCCTACCATATGGATTTCAGCATAAAGACCATTAGTGAAGTATTATTTAAAATTTAGCTATAATGTACTGATGCTATTCTTTCTTGCATTTTGTTCCAAATGATATTTGTGTCGAACAAAATATACATTCTTTTCGATGCCATACTTGTGTGGGACCGTAAACTAATCATGCTTCAACCTACTCTGCTTTTGTTTGATGATTGTGTTTATATTTGATACAATCTATTAACTGTGCATGTCGAATCTATATTTCAAGCTTGTATCTTGAAAAGATGTGCTATTGTGATGTAGGAATCACCTGAAGGAAAGAGAATGGTTGATTTCCGGAAGTCTCTACCAGCATTCCGAGAGAAGGAAAGGCTACTTGAATCCATCGCTCGTAATCAGGTTATATACTGAACTTCTACCATTTGAAGCATGCTGTGGCAGATAGAAAAAACTATGATTATGTGTTGAAAGGAGAGGTTCTTACTTTAATTGGTGGTAGCTTCAGATGTGAATTTTGACTTTGCATTTTTACATCATGCTTAAGTACAATATGGTTGCTATGTAGCGATTATTGAAGTTTTTATTTAATATTTTTGACAGGTGGTTGTTATTTCTGGGGAGACTGGATGTGGAAAGACCACTCAACTGCCTCAGTACATCCTAGAGTCAGAAATAGAATCTGGACGCGGAGCATTTTGTAACATAATTTGCACTCAGCCTCGCAGAATATCAGCCATGACCGTTGCAGAGAGGGTGTCGGCAGAGAGGGGAGAACCTCTTGGTGAATCAGTAGGCTTCCTGCTTTAGTAATCATTTAATAACAGTTCCTTTTGGCTTTTAGGATTACGTGTGCTCAACTTGCTAGGAAGATATTTCTGACTTGAAATTGTCTTCATTAGTTACTGGCATTCAGCAGAGATTTTTTGATAGGTTGGGTATAAAGTACGGTTAGAGGGAATGAAAGGGAAAAATACACACCTTCTTTTCTGCACAAGTGGTATTTTACTGCGGCGACTGCTGACTGACCGCAATCTGGAGGGCATAACACATGTTTTTGTGGATGAAATTCACGAGAGAGGGATGAATGAAGGTATACCTTGTTCTTTGTTTTTCCAATCTTGCTTTTCTTGTGAAAGTGCTTGAATTCTGATTATTAATATATACTTTTCCTTGTTCTCTTCATCAGACTTTCTGTTGATTGTGTTGAAGGCTCTTCTTCCACGGCGTCGAGATTTAAGATTGATTTTGATGAGTGCTACTCTGAATGCTGATCTATTTTCCAGTTATTTTGGAGGAGCAGCAATTATTCACATTCCGGTAAATTCAGAATACTTACCTTGACTGATCCACAAAAAGAAAAAAAAAAAAAGAATATTCACCTTGATAATTTTTGGAATGTTTCCTCGACTCCAAGATTTTCCATTCCATAATCAGGATATTGGCCCTGCAGCTCATGTTATTTCTTAAAAGCAAAAACAAAAAGAAGAAAGATCAAAGTATCTCTGATGTTTAATTCCAAAAAGCAGTCTGCGATTTGTGGGTGTCACCACACAATTAGCTAGAACTTAGTTTCAGAATACACTTTCTGATGGAGTATAGTTATCTATTTGTAACTTTTATAGAACTTAGTAACAGAATATATCTGTTTTGGGCTTCTTTTTATTTATTTTTTACTTAAAATCTGACTCCTGTTCAGCTTTGATATAATCTTTTAGTGTCGATCTTTGTAGCTTTTGGAATATAGTTGTTTATGTATAGACAGAGGAAATTTTAAATGTTTCTTTATTGTGAAACCTATCTTACACATAATAGAAATACTGTAAAGAGTGAAAGAAGTGTCTTTGTGTCATAATCTATTCCAAAAGCAATCCAACCTTTCAAGATAACTACATTTGAGGCTTTTTTCAGCTAATCAGTGCTGGTGTTGCTTTAACAGAAAATAATAGTTGAGAGGTGTCCCCCTGGAAATATGAATTGATATTACAGAGTCTCACATAAGCATTTTCTCTTGCTTTTATTTTTAATTTTTTTAAAAAAAAATCCTAAGGAATAAATTAAGGTTGTCTAAATAGTTCCAAAAGTCAATTGAAACCTTCTTTATTCTAGTTTTTCTTCTATGCGAATGAAGGGCTTCACTTACCCAGTGAGGGCTCATTTCTTGGAAGATGTACTGGAAATAACTGGATATAAGCTCACTTCATTCAACCAAATTGATGACTATGGACAAGAAAAGGTTTGGAAGACTCAAAAACAGCTAGCTCCACGAAAGAAAAAAAATCAAATAAATGCTCTTGTGGAGGTAAGGGACCACTCTGCATTTCAACCTTCTATATAAATATCTCCTGCTTCATTGTGCTTAATTTATTTGTTCTTTGCTGTATCACCATCTAGGCCCAAGAATTCTGGGACATAAAGCACCTCGCGGCTCTCAGCTAGGAAGCAATTTATCTTTTAAGAAGCAGGCATCCCATATAGACTTGGTCCTAATTTTTGATTTATTTAATACTTTTTAAAAGTCTTCCCAGACCTAGTATGTCTATCTAAGTTTAATGTTCTAAATTTTTCTGGACTTTCTCCTGATGTTTTAACGTGATATATTTCAGCTTCCCAAGATTATATTGATCAGTTGTCTTGCACTATATGATGTTGCCAGTAGACTCCGCACATCAGTGAACCTTCAGCTCTGCATTCCTGTTTCGATGTTCTCCATCTCTTCCTTGTCTTCTCCCTCCTTTTCTAGTGTGATGAGGTCCACTGCCTCTACCCCCGCATTTTTCTCCTTTATATATCCCTTCTTCTTGGCCATTCTTTGCAAACAAATGAAATTTTGTCTCATGCGGTTCATTAGGCTTCTCCTACTTCAGTGTGTTTTAAATATTATAATTGGTGATGTCAAGTGATGTGCCTTGCCTTGCTCCCTGTGTCTAAGCATGGCGAGATTGTAATTTTCATGCATGAATCTTTTCCCCTGACATATAAATTATCAGAAGAATAAGAGCATCATAATTCTTACAAGTGAAGCTGCAATGCAGTATAAAATTATTACATCTAATGTGATGCTTACATCAGATAGATCATAGAGATTCAAGATTGATAGTAAAGATATTATCATGCTGGATGTTAATGCTTTTTCCGGATTCTTATACCTTTTATGTGGGAAGCTAGTTGCAGGAGTCTTTAGGCCCTCTCCTTTTGTTAATGCTTCTTTAGAAGGTTGCCTTGTTTTCCTTTTAAGATTTACAAGAATTACCGCTTTTCAACTGTGGATCACTATTCAATGTATATATGTGAGTCCCACCTCATACTTTTGAAGTTGTCATATCACCGTTTGATAGGTTTAAGGTCTGGTTATCTGACAGGATGCTCTGAATAATTCAAACTTTGACAATTACAGTTCGAGGGCACGCGATTCAATCTCTTGTTGGATGCCTGATTCAATTGGTTTCAATCTTATAGAGGCTGTTCTATGTCACATCTGTCGGAAGGAAAGACCTGGTGCAGTGTTAGTTTTTATGACTGGTTGGGAGGATATTAGTTGTTTGCGAGATCAACTAAAAGCTCATCCTCTCCTAGGAGACCCAAATAGAGTATTGCTACTTACCTGCCATGGTTCAATGGCAACCTCTGAACAGGTAGTTAATTTCACTGAGTTGCTTCTTCCATAACTGTTTGTTACCATAAATGCTTGTTACAATTGCTATCCATCTCACATTTGTTGTTTTTTGGTGCCATTATTACAATCAAAATTATTGTTATTTTTAATGTCTGGATAATTGTTTTGAGATTTCAATTCAAGAATGTTTCAATTTTTCTTTTCAGGTTAAGTTATCTTGTCTTTTGATAGCTATAGTAGATAGTTAATTAGTTTATCATTCCACCCTTGCACCCAACCCCCACCCCCCACCCCCCCCAAAAAAAAAAAGAAGACAAAAATAGAGTAGTAGTGCAAAAGTATAGCATTCCCAAATTTGAGACTTTGTGGTGTCCTGGTGTTAGAAACAGAAAGCAGTCGAAGTTTATGTGATTCTGAAGATTTAAAAGCAATGATCTCCTGAATACCAGCTGTGGCATGTGAAAAGGTGAAGTTATTGAGAGAAAGCGTGGGAGCACAGTTTGATCTAATTGAAGGGCTTGTCAGTGGAATTTCATACGGTAAAAGCTTTTTATCGAGGCTGGTGATATTGCTAGAGCTATTTTCCCCCAGAGCAATTTTTATCAAATGACTACTCTATCCCTTTTGGTCAACTCTTTCTCCTCCAATATTTTCTTTCCTCACCTCTCTTCAATCTTCTCTCCCCTAATCTCTCTATTCATCTCTACAATCTTCTCTCTCTTCTCTCCATATCCCATGAAAATCTTTCCTTCTCTTCTTTCTCCTCCCTCCTGATCTTTCTTATCTTTGGTGCTCACTGAGCCAAAGAAGAATAAAATAAAAATCTTCCAGTCCTCTCCAAGCATTTTTGTGAGATTCTTATCTTCTCCATCTCTTAATCCCTAAAGTTCTCCTCCTTCAACCCTCTTTTCTCATGATTTTTCTCTTCAATTTTCCTTCGTTCTTTTAGGATACACACCAAAATCTTTCTACTGTTCCTAATAATATCGGTTAAAATGCAAACTTGACATATTTAATGAAACAAAGCTCGGAATTTTTCAGAGAAAATCTGCTAATCTGGGTAACTTAAGCAAGCAATTAGATGAAGCTTGGTTGATTACTATTGCCACATGCTAATGGATCTTTCAAGTACTAGATTGCTTTATGATCCCTTTCTGGGCTGTAAAGGTATTTCCAGCTGTTCACGTTAAAATATTAAAGGAACTCATTCTGAGGTGATGGTCCTGGAAGAATATGATTACGCGTACTTAATGAAAGAGTTTTGTCTTAATCTCATTCTTGCATTTTGTTATTTATTTTCCCTTTTGGGCAATGCCTGGATGCAAGCTTCATACTATTATAGGCTTTTCTGGGTGTTTTTAGCGGGACAAAATTCCAGGTGCTCTGCATGCATATATCTTGTTTTTATTGATTATGTCAGCTATGCTGGTTTTGGTTTGCTTACTTGAGAGCATTCCCATATATTCCTATTTTCTTACTGGATGTGGGGTTTTCTCTTGCATTCCATTGCCTTCTTTATTCCTTGTATATATATATATATATATATATTGGGTTTACTTACATGATTTTTGTTGTCTCCTTGAACAGAAACTCATTTTCGAGAGGCCACCTCCAAATATTCGTAAAATTTTGCTTGCTACTAACATGGCTGAAGCCAGTATTACCATTAATGACATAGTATTTGTGGTTGATTGTGGAAAAGCAAAGGAGACAACATATGATGCACTAAATAACACTCCTTGTCTACTACCTTCATGGATATCAAGAGCTTCTGCTCGGCAAGTGAGTTAATTTCTAATTTGTATGCTTGCTTTAACCTGGCAGTCTCATTAGTTACATATTAATGATATTCACTTTGGTCCAGTTTGTGCTGGCTTTGCAGAGCATGGATTTCTCCTTAAATTAGATGTTTGTCAATACTGTGGGTCATCTTTTAAGATATGGATGTGGAATTGCATATTTATTTGTTTGTGAAACATTTGCTTATGCCAATATGGAAAATGCTGTGGTTCAGGAAAGGCATCTACAAAATACTCCCTCCGTTATTATTTTTACTTGTAACATTTCAGACATTGCTTTTAAAAAAAATGCCTAATTTTGAATGTCTTTTTCTTATATAAACTTGAATGCCCTGCAAACCAGTAGCTCACCTCATTATTACTTCCACAAGTTTCCATAATAGAAGAATTAAAAGGGTTTTTTTTAATTATTTTTTATTTAAATGAAAAGGAATAACGGGAAAAGGTTCATCAAATATCTCATTATTTTCATAAAGTGACAAGTAAAGAAAAAAAACAAGGATAAGGTGAAATGTGACAAGTAAAAGAAAACGCAGGAAGTAGTAACTTTTTAGATTTCAGGTAGAAGCAATAAGTTTTAAAGGCCCCCACCCTCCCCCCCCACTCCAAAAAAAAAAAAAAAGAAAAAGAAAAAGTCACTTCTTTGGGCTTGATGATAATTAATTTTACATACGTGGAAGTTTCTGCAAGGTAAATGGTAAAGTTTTGGACTCCCAAATTATACTTACAAATTTTGGCAAAAGTTACCATCTTCATCTACCATTGGTTATCATATAAATCCACTAGTACTCTTTGGACCTGTTTGGACTTTTCCCTGCTGTGATATTCAAAGGTGTCCCATAACTTTCTGAGAGTATGTTATTGAGTGTTAGGTTGAAGAAACCCTGTTTCCTTGTAAATAGATGCCTTGTACAAATATAAATATCTCATGGTCTCTTAGACAGTTAAATGCTTTTTGGCTGTTTTATCTTAGTGTATGACCTTCTCTTCTATTTCGTCTTTGATAACTTCTTTTGCCTATTGTATTTTTCTGGTAGATTTCTTTTTCAAACAATATGCTAGTTGTTATATAAGTACCTTTTTGTTGCAGAGAAGGGGAAGAGCTGGTCGTGTGCAGCCAGGTGAATGTTACCACCTGTATCCCCGATGTGTTTTTGAAGCCTTTGCTGAATACCAACTTCCTGAATTGTTGAGGACACCTTTAAACTCTCTCTGCTTGCAAATAAAATCTTTGCAAGTAAGAAGCATAGGGGAATTCCTATCATCTGCTTTGCAGCCTCCTGAACCACTAGCTGTAAGTCTTTACTTTTTCCTTGTCGGATCACATATCAATGTCCAGAATTGAGCATTATGTGATCATCCAAATTATATCAAGTTAAAAACCTTATCCACCTAACGTTTAGTTTTAGGTCCACCTGCTTATCTCTTTTCCATCTATGGTGAGAGAGGAATGATTTATTTTTGTGAAAAGAATACCATAATGTTGTTAAGAATTATCCCACATGGCTAATCTATGAGCAAATTTACTTCTTATGAGGCTTGGACAATTCTCTTCCTCTTGAGGTAACTTTGGGGTTGGAGCTAGGCTCAAGCTTAGTTTTTCAACATGAGATCAGAGCCATCTAATCCATTGTTGGACCACTTGCTAGTTTTTGAGCAAATTTACTCCTTATAAGGCTTGGGCAAACCTCCCCATTGGCCTTGGGGTATCTTGTTGGATGCGCTAGGTGCAAGTCCAATTATTCAACGAATGTGCTTCACCAACAAGGAGAAAACCTATAGACCTTCAGAAAGAGAGGAAGTTTGCCTGCCAAGCCTAGTTAATATAAAGCTCTCTCTCTCTCTCTCTCTCTCTCTCTCTCTCTCTCTCTCACACACACACACACACACACACACAAAACGAACATTAGTTCGGATCCTTTGTAACATTCTGTATAACACTCTCTCCGTAACATTTCTAATATGGTATTTTACCAAACAAAACCTACCAAATAAAAGATAAAGAGAAAAGAAACTATAAAAGGAAATGTTACAGGAGATGTTACAGATATTCTTGAGTGCACGCACGCATAAGCACGCACATTATATGTGATAGTTTTTGGTGCAGGAAGAAAAAAGTGAATATTTTATCTGTATATTTTTTTCTTGAGCATTTTTTGACGTGCTTTACTAGTTATTAATATTATTTTTGCCATGCACCATCTGTCCAAAACTGGATGTCTTATTTTGACTTGGCAGGAAAATTTTGAACTACATTTTCGACAAGCAATTTACCACATTAGCTATCCTTATTAATTATAGAGATTGCGGCAGGCCCCATTTGTTAGTGGAGTTTATATTCTTTAATTAAGGAGGTTAGTTGTAGAAGGCTGGATTTATAGTCTGGTAAATTAAGCTTAGTTGTGCAGGTTTATATTTAAAAACATGTTTTCTTTAAAGAAAGTGGACATTGACTTTTTGAGGCCTTAAAATAGAAATGTGGACCTTCAATTTTGGAGTGTGGGATTAATTTTCTTGGTGGAAAAATTCCTCTAAATACCATAAAACCATTTAAGGGAGTCTCATTATACCCATGTTCTTTATTTTTACAATTTTTATACTGATGAAGTAAACTCATTTTTCAATTTATGGAACGCCACCACTCAATTGGAGGTTTCTGATGAGTTTTTGGGTAAAATGAAACTTCCGTAAATAGTGTTTATTTATTTATTTTTTGAGTATAATGAAACTTACGTATATAGTTGGTGATTTATTTTTTGAGTATAATGAAACTTATGTATATAGTTGGTGGGTAATTAAAGGCAATGCATTCTGTTGCTGGATGGAAACCACCTCTGGTTGTGGTGATCCAAGAAAAGAAACACAAAAATAGTGTAATGCTATGAAAAGATAAAATTAAAGCTTTTGGTTGTAAATATGTTAGTTGGTTGGAAATTGTAGTGATTTTCCTCTTTCTGGATCTATGGAGTTGCATTTCATTTTGCTACATTTCCTAAGAAACTGAGATTGTTATTTTAAATATAATATTTTTGTTTCTAGTTCTTGGGCTAAACTCTTGTACCCTTGGGGCTACATGAAAACTAGTTCTAAAAGCTTTTGTAGTTTGTTATAGTAGTCTCTTTTGTGGCTACTTCACCAAAGTCTTAAGTACTATTCACAAGATTGGGGTAGAACCAAGTGTCTGAAGTTTCCCTGGGGGTGGGGGTGATGTAGACAAACTCAGCAAAAGCTGCCCGGCATAGATAACACGGGGTGTATTCAGCATTTTTTTCATTTCCAATATTGGGCCCCACATTTCTCTAAAAACAATCCAATCTCAAGAAAACCAAGACAAAGAACTCACTTTCTTCTATAAAAACATAATCCTAATATCTTTAGAAAGGACCAACTTGAATTTCATGCTGAAAAATCAGAAGAACTAGTAGTAACTGAAGGAAAACTGCTGGAAGAATAGAGAAAATAATCACCTTAGTGTCACACTAAGAGAATAAAATTATAGGTGAAATAAAACCCTATGCTCCAAACTGGGAAGATAAAAGTTAGGCGTCATACCCAGGACCATAAGGTGTCACACCATATGCTTTGATTGCATACAACCAGATTTTACAGAAACACTCTCTGTACCCTCTTGTCGTTAAATAAAACATACCGCATAAAATATAGAACTCCCCTACTGTAAAAATCAACCAAATCCTACACTGATTAGAACAAGACTAAAACTAAAACAACTAGGATAATAGGATTCAATAGACCAACTCAATTGAGAAATTCCAATCAGTGAGAAAGACTCTATAAACTGCTGCAGTTAAGATTCTATAATTCTAGGACTCTATACAAAATGCGAAACTGAAATAAAATGAATTTCTAAGACTCGGTAGACTTGTAGAAATTGACCCTTTTTGTGTCCTGCATACGTAGGCTTACTTGGAAAACATATCTTATCGGAAAATGTTGTTTACTTCAAAAACATTTTTGCTCGTGAGAAATGTACAACTCGTGAGGACTATTTTCGAAAAATGTGATTATCTTTAGCGATATGATAGAATTTGAAAATTATTTCTTTATTTTCTCCCGGGTGAGGGAGTTTGTGGAGGCATGATTCATAATTGATAAGGGGACTATCAAAATTTTCATAAGTATGTGCCAGGGGTTAGCAGATCTGCCTCTGCTCATGGGATGATATATGCCGGTCATCTGTTGCATGAAGTTGGTGCACTGCCATCAATTTATTGAAGGACAGTTTTTATTTGTTGCAGGTTCAGAATGCTGTAGATTTCTTAAAGATGATTGGTGCATTGGATGAAAATGAGAATCTTACACATCTTGGTATGGTACATTCTCAATCTAGTTTTTCTTCTGGGTTTTGCATATGGGATGGTTCTTTACTTAATTGTTTTATATGATTTCCTTTTTCAATCAGGAAAGTTTTTGTCAGTGCTTCCTGTGGATCCCAAGCTAGGGAAAATGCTGATAATGGGTGCTATGTTTCGTTGCTTTGATCCTGTGTTGACTATTGTGGCTGGCCTTAGCATGAGGGATCCTTTTCTTTTGCCTCAAGATAAAAAAGATGTAAGTAGAGCTGAGTAATTATTTTTAATTACGTTAATTTTAACCTTGCTTCAGGAGGTTAAAGACAACAATCTAGTAGTAATTATCATGATATCTTTTGTGCGCACTTTACATTCAGCTTCATCCAGGAATAACTTACAAGTATTTGGTTGATTTCCAAATTTTATGGTACATATATCAACCTGAAAAGAAAGATAAGGTTTGGAAGGACAAATGGGAAGATTTCTAAGTTCAAGTATACTTCGATGTATGAGAAATACAAACGTTATGACACTGCTTATTTGAGAGAACATTACGCGATACAGTGTACAAACCGCTTAGAGAATGCCCCTCCTAGGCTATTATGAACTAAATTAACTTTAATTTGTGGACATTGACTTTCAGATATCCTACAAAGCAAAATACTCCCTACATCCAGTTTTGGATGTCCAGATTTCCTTTATAGGATATCCGAAATTCATTGTCCACTTTTCTAAAACTGGATGTAGGGAGTATTTTGCTTCAATTTGGCCCTCCATGACTTGTAATGGTTTTGTAGGTTATTGATTGAAAACATGGAGGGACTTTGGCTTCAATCAATAATTTGTGGCGAATGGGGTGGATAATGTGTTGTGAGAGGAAATCATAAAGGCTATTTATCATATTATTCTCTTCTCTTAGATGGAACATGGTACGGTTTCAGTCAAATGTATGAAAGAGAACAGCCCCCATGAAGATTTTTTCCCCACTTAGGAGGCAACCAGTCTGTTCATTTGGCAGACAACAACCCTGGACAGTTTATAAATTAATAAATTAGGTGGTTTATTAAACATACAAAGTGTCTGGCGGAAGAGGTGATCATCTGCTGCGTTGCTCTGAGTTGTTGATTGCAAAAGTTCGTCTATTTATAATTAATTAGGAAGGCTCCCTAGATAAGGGCTAAGCTGGAAATTTCATGGGAAAGGAAATGCATATATGGAGATCAGCCCATTTCTGTGTGTTCTGAATCTCACAGAGAGAAATTAACTTGCTTTTGGGGGAAAGAAGTACCTAACGGGACATGATTGGACTTTGGGAAGTGTGTTTGATAATAGACACCATTAAGTACTTATTTTTTTAAGTTCGTTTGATGATAATTTTTCATGAACCACTTAACTGTCTGAAACGTTCTTAGTTGACTAAAGACTTAACTTTGAAGTTAGAATCTGACTATGCATATTGATTGTCCAATCATTATATTTTTTTATATATGTTCTGGATTTCATAAATCACATTACAAATAATATCTCTAAATAAAAATTTTGTAATAAAATAAATTTGTTTGTTGGAATAAAAAGTTATTAATACTTCATTAATTTGTTGAAACTTTATTTATTTTTAACTTAACTTTTATGAATAGAGAATTATATCTATTACAAACTTATTGAACCATAGGTTTTTTTTTTGGGTTGCAAATGTATGCAGGATAATATTAATATAGATTCTTTGTTGAAATAAATTTTGCTTATAGTACTTTTTAGCAATATAACATTTCTAAAAAGTAATAATTAAGAAGGTCGATCAAGAAAACTATTGTTTTTTAGCACGAATGTATGATATGAAATTTTCAATTTCAGAGTTCAGTGACAAATAATCATGTATTAATTAATTCTGTTGAGAATCCCACATGGCTAGTGTTTGAGAAATAATTACTCCTTATAAGGCTTGGGCAATCCTCCCCTCTTGAGGTATCTTTTAGGGTGAATTATGCCCAAGCCCAAATCTTACATGGTATAGAGACACCTAGTCCATGTTGGGCTACCCGTATTGGGCCCCTTGTAGATGTCCAGTCTTTCAAACTTCGCGTGCTAGATGTCTAGCCCTAGGCGTGAGGGAGGGTTTGCGAGAATCTCATATGGCTAGTGTTTGAGAAATAATTACTCCTTATAAGGCTTGGGCAATCCTCCGCTCTTGAGGTACTTTGTTGGGGTCAGTTAGCCCAAGCCCAAATCTTACAAATTCATTCTTCAAATTTAAATTCAGAATTCAGCTTTTCGATTGAATGTTCAGATTTCAACTCCAGAATTTAGAATAAAATAGCTCAGGCTGAAGTCTTTACATTTAAGTTTTGTCGAACAGGCCCTTTCTCGAAGATGTGGGATGCTTTTCTACTCACAACTTTGAAGAGTTCTTTTTGGGTCTTTTCATATGTAGTTCTTGGCCTGGTTCGTTGTAAAGCAGCTGTAGAGTCTGCTCTTCGCATCTTGTGCATGTATGAGTGTGCGCCAGCTTCTTTTTTGGCCATTACATGATACAAAAAACTGTTAATCATGTTGATTTGGTTAACATTCAAGGAAATTTCCAGAGGTTTAAAATGAAATGCATTTTAAAGTCTTGGTAGCTATTCTGATTACTATGGCTACTCTTGTGTGGTTCCCAGATTTTTACATTTCCCTTTTTTTTTAAGAAAAATGTTTTTTGGTGGTGGTGGGTGGGTGGTGTTAGATTTTGGTCCATAATATTAATATTCATTGGAAATGAAGATCCATTGGCACTGTATTGTAAATTTGAATATTGATCTTTTCTCCTTGTCTATTTGACTTGCAAAAATGACATATTTCTTTCCACAAGAAAATCAATGCAGTAGAGACGTATCACTAATTGATTTTCCATGACATGGCAATGTGAAATTCCAAAATACACCATTAATTGACTCCTGTTCAAGCTTAATGCTTTAAACTGTATTTCCCATGTATGCATCTTTCATAAGCTTAACTTCAGGTGTTGGCGTGCCAAAGTTTTTATGGGAACAATGTGGTGGCTACTGGTGGTCGTTTCTTGTTTCAAACAAATGCATATTAAGGATCTTATTATTCCCCATGTTTGATTGTACAAATGAACAGACAGTGTATTTCAGTATGTGAATTAACTGGTATTATTTTTATGCTAAATATTTTGTGCGACTGCTCATGTTTTGAGATTCGAATCTGATCTAATCTATAGTTCTTGCTTGGCATTTGATGGATCTGCAGGTTAATTGTTACAATGTTTTTTATGCAGTTGGCAGGGACAGCTAAATCTAGATTCTCGGCAAAGGACTACAGTGACCATATGGCTCTTGTTCGTGCTTATGAAGGATGGAAAGATGCAGATAGAGAGGGATCTGCATATGAGTACTGCTGGAGGAACTTCCTTTCCTCCCAGACTCTCCAGGCCATTCATGCTCTTCGGAAGCAATTCACCTTTATTTTGAAAGAAGCCGGATTGTTGGATGCTGATTCTGCAACAAACAATAGGTTAAGTCACAATCAGTCATTGGTTCGTGCAGTTATATGCGCTGGTCTCTTCCCTGGAGTTGCATCTGTAGTGGTAAGATTACTCTGCCTTCAGGTTTTTTGGCTTGCCTATATTTCTGTGAAGCCAACTTGGGCATACATTGGTATGTGAAAGGGGAGGGGATGGGAATAATTTTTCACTCGGGGGAAGCATTTTGATGGCACTGGAAACATAAGAAGAAGGGTAGGGCCTTCGATTCATGTCGAAGCTTAGGTTTTTTGTGGAAAAACCAATGGGAAACCTAGTTTAGAGGCTAATTTAGCTAACCCTAGGTTCTTAAAGAAGAACATAAAGCCGAAGGCTATTTCATAGTAATGTAAAACATATACTACTGTGTTTACAATTCTGAATAAGAGAATTAGTAATCCTAGTTTCCTTACATAGCAAGGATTCTTAACTTTAGGAAAATAACCAATATGGAAACTAAATCAGACTAGGATTCTAAATTATAATAAGATAATAATAAGCCTAACTAAATACTCATTCTGTCCTGCATCAATTCTCCTCTTGTTGCTCCAACTCGTCCATGAGCTTAATTTTTCTACGATCAGCCTGCTGCCCAATTAAACTCTCCCATTCTTTTTTTCTTCTTTTCCAAGGATGAGGACTTCCAACCTTAAGAATAATCAAGGCCCAAGATACTTATCAATTGGATAACTACAACAACTTAGATCAGAAAAACAAGCTCCCTGCAGTAAAGTTTCTGTTTTGCTGCTCCAAGAAGTTCTCAATAAAGTGTCAAAATCTGGTTTTGCATAAAGAAATCCACTGCTCAAAGGATGTTCTGCCTTTTGACATTCATCTAAAAAGTAAGAAAAGTTGTTTCATTTAGCTAGAAAAATTTCACCATGTAGTGCTGAACAAGTTTGAACAGGAAATTCGTCAAACACCTTGAAGTTTTCCATGGAATTATCACCATTGATATTTTCAGCAATGTTTTCACTGTTAAAAGATGGAGAACAGGAAGAAAGGGAAATTATTTGATCGATTACATCATTCTCTAGATATTTATCAAATATTGGTGGCAAACTCTAATCAATCTCTTTATTTTCCAACCTCTGAAAAGGAAGAACTTCTCCATGAATACCTTTCGGTAAATCTGGATCATGGTATTCGTATTGATGAATTTCTCCATGACTACCTTGTCGGAATCCGTAGGCAAAAAACAAAATAAAATAAAACTACGGAAATCCACCAACAGGATCTGCACATATTAGAAAAACCGATTGGATAGTTATTACCTCAATGTTTTGATTGTTCGGTGTGGAGGTGCCGCTTTTTACGCTTCGCCCTCTACTGGTATCCACTCGACGAACTCCTCTGCAAGCGATCAGGATGCTAGCCCCTTCTGTGTTCTGAAAACTGTAAACTGTTCAGAACTGATCCTGACTATCTGCTAATCGGTCGTATTTCGGAGAGAGGAGGCTAGATACTATATCGTCGTTCTAGGGTTTAGGGTTCTGTTTTTCTTTAATCTGATAACCTTTTATAGCTGTAAATATCAAAACCCTAACTGTCATCTAATGACAGTTTAATCTTGTCTGTCTATTCTTATAATCAGCCAACGGTTGGATGAGTAATATTAAGTAATTAATTTCATTTATTCGATTAAATAAAATTAATTACTTATTAACTTACCAGAAAATACAATATGGAACCTGATTCACCTTTTGTATACGTTCAACGAATCTGGACACAATCTAGATCCATTGAATGTGGGCATCATGCTCACAAGATCGTCTATGCGTGTGACCATGTAGGTTCACTTAACGTTGGCAGTGAATGAAAAATGTCCTAGACATTTATTCACAAAACATAAGCGGCCTCTAGCAATACATTATGCTTACCCAAGTTAAGTAAATGTAATAATAGCCTAGCATCAGATTTAATATTTAGTCCTTTTGTCACACGATATCCTAATTAAGTATAAGGCATGGATCAAGTCATCCTTATAAAACTTAATTAACCATTTACTGTTCCAACAAATAACATTAATAACACCTTATTAATACTTATTTGAGCATGGCCATGCATATTTTCCAGTCTTCCTTATCCAGGGGCCCATGGATATCTCCCTCTAAAAAGAGAGGGACAAATCCCTTTTACTATCTCCAATATTCAAGCCATGACGAGAAAATAAGCCAACCAATAGTCATAATAATCACCTAATTAAAAGTGATGTTTGACTATGTCAAAACATATTTTCTCCCCGTGCAAGAAATATTAGAAACATTAGGTCAAAGGACACCAAATATAAAACTGAGAAGAAATACTTGTAACTTAAACCCATGCAATATTTCTTCTTCACTTTGGGTCATGTCCAATACAATATTCTCAATATGTATTTATGAATTGATTTTATATCTCATATTCATGACCAGTAAAACTTGACCATCAATTAACTTCGCACTAGTTTACAAGATGCAATAAACTAGGGACAAATAAGAATAGTATTTTATTAGCTATAAGGGTTTTACTATCAAGTCACATACTTGATGACCAAGAGCATAAAATACAATTCAAAAATACATGCTTCATAAATCATAAATGTGAGTCAATTGGTCTTAGGGCATATACTAACATACCTTTCGTCATGTCTGGTTCATCGTAGCCATCTTGATTTATCTCTTGATCAATGAGTTCATCAAGATGTGCAGCTATTTGTTTCAATTGTAGCTCAATCCTCTTTAAACTTTGATGCCACATCAAGGATCCTTCGCTCTGATACGAATTGATCGCGGTGGAAGCATAAGAAGGGTAGGGCCTTGGATTCATATTGAAGCTACGGTTTTTTGAGGAAAAACCAATGGAAAACCTAGTTTAGGAGCTAATTTAGCCTATGTTCTTAAAGAAGAACATAAAGCCGACGGCTATTTCATATTGATGTAAAAGTTATAAAACTGTCTTTACAATTCTGAATAAGAAAATTATATAGAGAGTAATCCTAGTTTCCTATCCTATCAAGGATTCTTAACTTGAAGAAAATAACTAATATGGAAACTAAATCAGACTAGGATTCTAAATTATAATAAGACAATAATAAACCTAATTAAACATTGATTCTGTCCTGCATCACATTTCTTTTTAACTTCTTTCTGTTTGGTATGAAGGGAAGAGGAAAAGAGGAGCAGAATGGGGAGGGCAGAAGAGAATTAATTTATCTTTTTATGCCTCTCTCACATTCATATTCATTTTTTTTCTTTTTTTACCTAAAAAATGAGTACAATCTTGTAACTAGTGCTTTCAACTTATGATTTTTCTCCTAAATTTGGGAGGGAAAGAAATGATCCCATGGTTCTCTACTTTTTCATCCTAACCGAATGACATAATGGTGGATGGCAATTTGAGCCTGCTACTTCACTTACTTTTACATGTACATTTCACCCAACCAGACTTACCATTAATTAAAATTTATTCTTATTCAGCACAGGGAGACATCAATGTCATTCAAAACAATGGATGATGGGCAGGTCTTACTTTACGCGGTATGTTTTAGATGCAATATTTGATAATCCTGATAATTTTTTGACTTGGTGCATTTCCTTCAGCATTGGAATTCTAATGTAGTAAAAGGTATATTTTTTGGTGGACAATGGCGAATATTTGATGTTGTCTGCTCTTATTCAGTGGCAGAGCTGCCAAAAAAAAAAAAACTAAATCCTTTAAATTAGGTTATAAAAATGTGCAAAAAATGCACCGGATGTTACTATGAAATAATATCATTAAATTGTTATAAACTTGCAATATTAAAAATAATTCATGGCTAAAGAAAATAAAAGTTCTTGGCTATAAACAACTAAAATAAAAGTTAATGGTTACTAACAGAAAAAGTAAAAATGGTTTAGGGCTATATATAGCTAATTTCTCTGTACTGTTTTGTCCATAGTTGGGGTAAAAAACAAGAATGGATTTGATTTGACAAGGGAATGGAGGAAATTTTTTATTAGAAGATGAAAACCAGTGTTGAATGTGTGAATAAATATGTAATTATTCTGTCTAATTATATAGGGATTTAGCCTAGTCTAATTTGTTGCTCTAATTATACCTCTTCTAATCTTTTGATTAGCTAATTTTTAGGAGATGTTTGTACTATAGAAGGGTGCTGATCTGATGGTGAATGAATACACAAAATCCTTCTCTCTTCTTTCATAACCAGAAATAATAATATTAATGTGAAGTTTAAATGAAAAAGTGAGCTCAATGAAACTACTGCTAGATGAGAAGAATTATATGTTCAGATTCTATTTTCTTCTCATTACCAGAAGTAATAATATTGACATGAAGTTTAAATGAAAAAGTGAGCTTAATGAAACTACTGCTAGATGATAAAAATTAAATGCTGTTCAGTTTTAGAATTGACACTACCAATATCTTGCTGTCACGTTTTTACTTTATATTATGATTGTTTGAATTTTGTGATTATAATATGGCTGAATTACTCAAAAGTTAATGTGATACTGCATTTTTTATGCACTGCAAAAAATTTGTTGATTGTCCCAGTAGTCATTTTTTAGATTCATCTTTCCATGGCATGTGTAGAACACAATATTCTAGTTTCTGAGGCTTTGCCATTTCAAGTCTTACACCATGTTGTACCTTGTGAATTCATAGAATTGATTCATTTCATGAAATATAAACTGAGATAATTCGATGTGTAGCATCTCTGCAGAAGAGACCCCATATCATAGTTTTGTTGATAAGGAATTATTTTCTGGTTAAACATTAAGCCATTTTGCTCATCAAAGTTTTTGATATTGTCCAAATCTTTCCCCTAGACAGAATTCTGTGAATGCGCGCTATCAAACAATACAATATCCATGGTTAGTTTTTGGTGAAAAAGTGAAGGTCAATACTGTTTTCATACGTGACTCGACTGGAGTGTCTGATTCAATCTTGATCCTCTTTGGTGGTGCACTCAGCCCTGGAGCTATGGTATCATTTATCTGGCTACTCATATTAGGAATAATTAGTCTGTGAAGCATGGGTTTTAATTTTATTTTAAGTCTCCCCTTTTCTTTTTGGGTTTCAGGCAGGGCACTTGAAGATGTTAGAAGGATATATTGAATTTTTTATGGATCCCAACTTGGCAGATTGCTACCTGAAGCTCAAGGAGGAGCTCCAAAAACTTCTGCAAAAGAAGGTGAATTTTGAAAATGCTTCATCTTTCTCCGATGTTTCTTTCATTTGGTACATGATTTGGAACTGCGTCATGAAGTAAATTTCTATTTGTCCTACTAATAAGGAACACAATTATTATGTCTTTTAAGAAATGAATATACTTATTCAAAAACTCTGTTGCTAAAGTTTTCAAAAAGGCTATAAAAGTATCTGAAGATGGTACCTTAGAGGTGCTCTTGAACCTCTTTTGCTTGTTAATGCTGCCCAAGATAAATATGTAATATTAATTCCCAAAGCAGCGTTTTGGAAAAGCAATTTTGTCAACCTCTTAAAAAAGAAATTTTAGGAACTAGGGATAGGCCCTTTGTTCACAAGCTTTTTGTAATATAGTTATTGATGAATATTTCCTGATACTCTCATTTGTTCTTAACATTAATGGCTTCATTTCTTATTTTGGAAATCATCCAAAACAAGAGAATCTCTATTTATTCAATAAGTGCCAAGAAGGGTCATGGTTGATTTACTTTTTGGTTTCTTACTTTTTGAATGGACAAATTTAACCTTTGTATTAAAATTGAGTAATGAGAGTGGAGAGAATAAAATAGTAAAATCATAGTCTTTTGATAATTGTTTTTTTTTTTAATCTAAATGTAAATGTAGTATAGATCAAAAGAGGTTTATGTACAAATACTCGCAGGCAAACCCGCGGCAATCCACAAGGACTTTTGATAATTGTTTTCCATATAAGGAGAGAACAACAAGAAGTTTGTAAACACCAAATATTAAAAGTATTGAACTTATTCATTAGAATTTAAATGAAATATAAGTTCATACTATCAACCTGAAATCAGTTTAGTAATTTTATGACACAAAAAAGGAAAGAACATAAAAATTAAAGACAAGTAAGAACTATACAAATGAGAATAGATAATTAAAACACACACGAATAATTAAAATAGATAATAATTTTAATTTTACAAAAATCTCATTACATGCAAATGCACGTGCACATTACTAGGTTTCTCAAAATAAATATCACCATTTTCCAATCCTAATTTTACGTTGTTACTCTCATCTAAAAATTTGTGGTGCTTTTCTTGTACATGAGACCTAGAATAAATCATTTAGGGGTAAAGTGAAAAAATTACTGAATCGTCAAATGCTGTCTAAATCTTTATGGCAAGATAAAAGGGTTCATTTTTAAATGGATGTTTGTGTACCGGTGGTGAGGGGCAGAGCCTTCTTTCTTATGTTGTAATGCTGCCAACTTATAGAATTGTGGGCTTACTAATGAAGGACACTTAGAAAAAAAGCTGTTATTTTAAATGCATGTTTTAGATGTTGATAAGCAGTCTAATTTCTATAATTCTATTGTGATAAGTTGCACAGAGAATAATTTCTTGCTGTGATCCTTTAGTAATTGCAATCACCAACTTACCTTTTATGTACCATATAGCTTTTAAAACATATCCATTATTCTCAGTTGGCTCTTATATATGGCCGTTTTGGGCTTATAGAGGCAGTCCCTTACCTGTAATTTCTAATGTGTGATGTGTTAATTAGTCCTTAGGTTTCATAATCAGGAATCTGATAGATGGGGGGTCACTACAAGGATCAATATTGAAAGGGAAAATGATTCACTAGTCTGAAGTTTGTACAGCAGGACAGGGTTAGAACTGTCAACTTGCTAGGCATTTTCATGCTTACAAAGTTTATTCGTTTCCTGTGTTTTCTTTTATATTATATATAATTTTTGGCTGTAATTCTGTTAGATTGATTGTTCGCAACTGTTAGTGTCTACATCAGATGTCTGCTCTGAGCCCATCCAATGACCAAGCTGTTTATTTACATGGTCCACATCTCCAATATCCTTGTTTAAAAAAAAAAAAGAAGGAAATGCTTGCTTCTCTTATGGAATCTTTGAATTTTTACTAGCACAGGCAAGCAAATGCTAGTGCATTTTCTTTTTCTTTTTTTTTTTCCCTTCCTGGAAAGTGCTAGTGGAGTTGCTCACTCTGCTGATTGGTTATTACGAAAACAATTCCTAGGTTTGTACTACTTTCAAGAATCTTAGATATCAGATTACTCATTTCCTGTTGTGATAACGTGAAATGCCTTTAGGTATGGGATCTGGTATTCTTATGATTTATCTCATGTAACTGAATGTAATTATTGCTGCAATTATTCATTGATTATTATTTTTCTGGAGTCCATAATTAGGTGTGCTTTGCTCTGTTCCGGTGACAATGATTACCCTCTTATTTCATAAATACAGCTAGAAGATCCTGATGTGGATATCCACAAAGAAGGCAAGTACCTCATGCTTGCAGTCCAGGAATTGGTGTCAGGCGACCAATGTGAAGGGAGATTTATGTTTGGTCGTGAAAACAAGAGACCTAAAGAATCTGCTGATGGTGATAGATTTACTAGAGATGGGACAAATCCCAAGAGCCTCCTACAAACTCTATTGATGAGAGCTGGTCACTCCCCTCCTAAATATAAAACGAAGCATCTTAAGACAAATGAATTTAGGGCACTAGTCGAGTTCAAGGGGATGCAGTTTGTTGGAAAACCTAAGAGGAATAAAGCTCTTGCGGAGAAGGATGCTGCTGTTGAGGCATTGGCTTGGTTGACTCACACCTCTGACAAGAATTGTAGTGAAGACGACAATTCACCACCCGATGTAACTGACAACATGCTGAAACTACTAGGGAAAAGGCGTAGGTCAAAAAGGCGCTGATGTAACAGGTATTAACACGGCTCATCAAGCTACTGGTGATACTTCTAAGGACGTATGATGCGGTGTTCATCAGATACCTACGAACCCACTATTGGAAGCAAAAATTTAAGCGATATTGGCATATGAAGTAGACTGACATTGGCAAGGATCAAGAATCCGGTGGTTCATAGTGGCTTCTCTTCAAGAGCTTGTTACGGACGGCTTCATTTCCATTACTTTGTTCCAGTGACGACCTGCTTGATACTGTGCTAGCTACATGAATTGATTCTAATGGCATTAGTGTCTGTCTTTGGTTGTCCGTCCAGCCTGGTCTTTGATGCAGTTTAGGTATATAACGAGCAGCACGTTGCACGTGCTATATGCAGATAGGGTTCATTCACAGGTTTTATAGCAATTTTTTAGGTCACCCCACGCATGGGGAGGGCCTAGTGATTTTGGCCATTGTCCCGTAAGTAGGCTGAATCTTAGACGTATTTCTGACTGAACTTCTAGAGATCTTTCTATGTTGTAAGAACAAAGCTCATAGGATGTACATATGTGGTTTAGACAAGAAAATAAATAATTTATAGTGTGTATAACTTCATTTCAGAAACAATTATTACTTTATAGTGGCAAAAGATATACTGTACAGGGTTCACATTTCTTCATTTTCATTTTATTCTTGCACAATAAACATTTCTTTAGAGATATCTCAGTTGAGGGTAAAAAAAAAAAGTATAGTAAAAGGTCTCAGCGACTTGTAAACTCCAGAGAATTCCGTCCGTGTGTTTCTTTCTTCCAGTTTGTGTTCAAGCGATGAGAATGCTTGACATGGACCTTGTATTTTTGATTTATTTGTTTGTTTCTCACTGGTTGGGTTTAAACTATTTGATTTTCCCCCCCAAAAAAAAAAAAGGTTTAAATTATTTGATTTTTGATTTTTGAATTTTGATTTGTTCAAATTTTTCGGTCCTTGAACTGAGTATTATCGAACACAATTTATAATGTTCATCTTGAGTTTGCCCGTGAAGAACTACCAAAAATCCAAAGATATCTCTCCAGGCGACCTGAGGGGTGAAATCTCCCTTTGCCAAATGTTTGTGCTTCGGGATGAGCATGCCATTGACGTGTTTCTATCATTGCGAGAGTAGCTGTGTTTGGCAGGTTTAGGGGGTTTTGCTCGAGTTTGAACCCTGATTGTCAGTGAGTTCATATGATTTTAAGATTTTATGAATTTTAGTGATTTAGAGTTTTGGAGTTTTTTATTTTGATTCTCCTTTTGATTTTGTGAGAGATCCGTTTTGATGGTATAAGATTTTTGTTGTATATATTTGTCTGCTTCTTTTAGCTTTTGTTATTGGTGGTGTTTGTTTCTTTTTTTTCCTGGTTTGTTAGCGACGATATCGTGGTAAGAATGGCTCAATTTTTGGCTAATTGGGTTGCTAGTTTAATTTGGTGTCTGTGTTGGCTTGTGCTGAGGAGGGTGGTGTTTGTGATGATCTGTGGGGAGAGCTGGCTGAGTTAGCCTCAGTTACCGAATGGTTTCCACTGTTTCCATGGTGTCAAGATCTTCTTGCGAAGTTGTAGACCTGATTTTTAGTGTGGGAGTCGGGATACGTGTTTTTTGATGTCGAAATCGAAGAGAACTGCAAGGTCTAGCTGACCGAGGTTTCATTTTTCTACTGATGAACTCTTGTGTGCTTGGTGATTCATAAGTGGGTGGTTGTCTCCACCATTGACTGTGGTGGTCTATGATATCCGATTGGTGGTGATATTTCCTATCGAATTCATTGCTGGGGAGATGGAGTTTGTGTCGGCATCTTCTGACGGTGGTCATGTTCCTTGCAGACGGTGGAGAAGACTTCTGGTCACTCTTTGGTCACTCTTAGGGCTGTAAACAGTCCAGACCCTCAGGGTACCCCAGATCCGGACCCGTACCCTTATAGTGAAACTTGGACCCAGACCCGGACCCATACCTTCCAGGGTATAAAATTCTGGACCCAGACCAGACCCTCCAGGGTCCAGGGTATACCCGTACTCGTATGACATTTTTCTATTTTATTTCCCTGTTAAACAAAAATATGTAAAACAATGTATAATTCAAAAAATAAAAATTTTAACATGATTAACATAATCTCCTTAATATTTCTTTCAACAAATAAAATCATTTAACATCTCTAATTCACATAATTAAAAGTTCAAATATACACAAAATCGTCATAGTGTGAGTGTGATGTGATGTGAGTGTAGTTGGTTGGTAGGTAAGTAGAGTAGAGGTAGTAGGTTAGGGTTAAAGATAAGAGTAAAATAATATGTTAAAAAAATTATAAATTATATATTAATATAATATAATATATAAAATATATTATTATTTTATTAATACGGGTATACGGGTCTGGGTATTACCATACCTTACCCGGACTCATATAGCAGTATAAATACGGATACGGGTCCGGGTCCGGATCCGCGGGTATAAAATTTAAACCTTACCCGCTAAAAATGGGTACAGACCCGTGCGGGTACGGGTAAGACCCGCCCCGTTTACAGCCCTAGTCACTCTAGTGCTTGTTCGGGTTGCAACAACGGTGACGCTGTTTTGTTGAGGCTCTAGATGTAGTGGGCCACTTTGGTTTCATGGCTTGGGTTTGGCCTTATGTGTAGTGGTGGGTTATTGCATTTGGGCCTGTATAGTTTTTCTGGGCCCACTTGAGTTTATTTTATTTTAAGCTTTATCTAGTTTATTTAGTTTGAGAAAATGAGGCTGCAGTATATAGTTTGATTATCATGTGCCTTATTTATTTGCTTGATTATGATTTCTTAAAAGGCTAGAGTGCACGAGTTATAAGAATCTCCCACATTCAAATGTACCCTAATGTTCTTCTGATATTTTGAATAAAATGACATGCTTGATTAAAAAAATATTGTGATATCTCGTGCATGAAGGTCTTAGAGAGTCTTTTCCGGTTCATACATGATAATCACAAGTTTATATTGTTATGAACTTCTATAGAAAAATAGATAAATATAGAAACTTACAGTAGAGGTGGAACTATTAATGACCTTAAAAGAGTAGTTTAGTCTATTTAATTTTAAATTAGATAATTTAATCATTTTTCTTAATTTTTGTGACTTGTTTTAAGATGATAGATAATATGAAATGACAGTATTATTTAAAATTTGTACGTAATGATTTTAATTTATATTAAGTATCATCAACCTCTTTATTTATTTATATATATATATATATATATGAAAGTCAAAATTGGAAACTATCCATTTAGTGTTTAGTCAGCATCCATGTCTAGTGGTTCCTATTTTTTCTTTTAGTTACACCATTTATTTTTTACTTGTTACATTTTACAAGTCATTATGATTTTTTTATTTATCACATTGTAAAAATAATGCAATATTTAATAATATTTTTTTATTATATCCTCCTATGAAAAATAAATACCAACATCTTTACTCTTCTAATACGGAAACTTGAAGAAATAATAATACGTAGAGAGAAAAGTTTGAAAGACGTTCTAGTTCACACAAGAACAAAACACCTCTATTCTATATTTCCTTAAATAGTGTGATGATCGAAAGGTAAGTAAAACAAATAGAGGGAATAACTTTTTTTTTATTTATATATATTGGAAAAGGGAATGTGGTTCACTTCCAAGACCTCTTGACTAATAATTAGGAGTGATTTTATTATTGAGTTACTACATTGCCACAAGAGTAACTTTTTTTAACTAAATCATGTGGATAAATTTTTGATTGGTTCATAAACTATTTTTTTTAAATTAATTAAAAAGTAAATCTCTTTATCTGAGATAGTAAAAGATAAGGTTGATAAAAGTGGACAATTTCATTATCTCCTATCGAATTGTAATCAACCCTTCATACCTTTATTACCCCTAATATTAGGATATCTTTGATTTTTTTAAGTACAAAACGTTTCACATTATTAGTGGAGATTATATCAATATAAATCACATTATGTATAACCCTAATAAAGGGAGCTAATGCTAATTTATAAAGAATTTGGATTCCAAATGATAATAAAATTTTAACATGAGGTCAAGTTTATTAGGAAAAGATTATGAAAAATCCAAGGACTTGAAGTACAATAAAGAATAATTCTTAGCTGACCCTAAGTATTCAATATTTGTAAGTATTAAATATTTGTAGACTCTAAAAACATACGTTTGTTTTAGACATCAAAGAAGCCAACAAATGAGAGAAGGTGGTTAGAATTTCAAACAACTAGAAAAGCTACCGTTTTTAGGTAATTTGTTAGATTTTTTTCTAATTTAACGAATTTTAAAGTTATTTACTTAAAAGACAAGCTTTACTCTTTTTGCAGGAGAAATCAAGCATTAAAGTTTTCAAAGTTTTAGTTATGATGATGTTTGGGATGTGGGAATTTTTATGGCTCACATGCCATTGAATGGTTAAGTGTATCCTTAATTGATCATAGTTTGTCTCATCAAAGCAAAGTACTTTTTAGAATAAAAAAATTTTAATCTTTTAATCATGTGATGAATTAAAAATGTCTGTTTAATATAATATTTCTTACTAAAAGGAGAAATCTTTTGCCCTCAAAATCACCACCAGACTGCGAGATTCTGTGAGCTAGCCTAAATCAAGAAATAAGCGAAAACTGTAAGGATTTAAATATATTATTTGATTCTATTGCATATGGTTGAAAATAATCAAATTAGGGTTAATTATAGTTTCTCTTGAAGTTTGTCCAAACTATAATTTCATCCCTATATTTTGTATAAATTATAAGTATATTCTTATCGTTTATATTTTCATAATATATTAATCCCTACTACTAATTCAATATAAACATCATCATAAAATAATGATTTCGTAGTAAAAAGTTTAAAATCTTCCTAAAACATCATTTTCCAAGCTTATTTCTTGTTATTATCATATATTAGTACAATAATATCCTTCATTACAGAAATTAGTGTAATAAAACAATTTTAACAAGATATTATGATCTTAGTATATGGTTAAGAATTAGACACATAAGAAAATTTTAAACTTTTTGCTACCAAATCGATAATTTTTTTATATTTTTTACCGAAATTTGTAATTAGGAATCAATTAGTCATGAATATACAAATAAGAAGGGTGTATTCATAATATATACAAAATAAAGAAATGAAATAGTATTTTGATAAACCTAGAGGAAAAATGTAATTAACCCATCAAATTATGTTGTTATATAAATCGTTTTGTAATATAAAATTATTCTTTTTGGTCAATTCCGATTAAAAGAAAAAAAAAGAAAAGAAAAAGAAAGTTAGTGCATTTGTTAAGTAGTCTCCTGTGAATTGCCTGCGCAAGTTAAGCTCTAGTGTCGCACTGAATATAGTTTGTTGCGCATTAGTAAATTTTTGTTGTATTAAGTAATTATTAATTGTTTTTCACAAAAAATGCATTGTTTTATTTTAAGGAATGTCTTAAAAAAATTTCTAATACGATTTATTTAAGTCGCATTTTATTTCTAAACTCATTATTTATTTTTATTAATCAAGAATTAAGACCATGTGCCAAAAAGTGAATTGTTATATCTTGCAAACAGATGCACAATGCCAAAGTGTACATTTACTCACATGTGTTCTCTTTTTTTTAATTATGTGTTCGTATTGCATGAAAATAATATATATGTTTCATAGATTTTGTATTAATGTTTTGCGAAAATATAATACTCGTTTTATGAATTCTATGTGATGTCCATGAATTGTTTAAACTTGAAAAAGAACACTTTTCTTTCGATTTGGTCAGGATACACTTTTTTAGCTTCTAAGGTCTATTTCTTAGTTCAAGATCACTCTTACTAGCTGGAATCAAAGAATTAGTTCCACCCAAAATGGGAATGGACTAGGGTTATGATGAATGTTTGGAATCCATATTATGCAAGGAGACATTACTTTTGTTAATTCGAATTGAAGGGTGATATAAAAATGGTCTATTTCCCTGGCTATAATTGGAGATACCATTGTTTCTGATACAGAAGTTCCTATAAAAATGGAAAATGCCCAGCTAAAGTGAAATAGTATTTAAAGTCAAATACATAAATCCAATAAAAATCCTAGGAAAATATCTATAAAATACCAATTGAATATTAAGAAAGAGTTAATATTCTACTACAATTATATAAACATGAAACTATCGTGAAAAACTGGAAATATAGTTTTAGAAATATGGAACAACCATATAACTATATTTTACTTAATTTGCTCGTAGTGAAATTCAATTTTTTGCTTTAATATTCCATGTAAACATAACGTTTGTCCCATAAAAATGTAACACAGTTCCCTGCATTTGTTTTACATATTTGCCTTCCTCCTAACATTCATCAATCGAATTCAAAACAATATTTGAGTTTATAATATTTCCCTCATCGTCTCCTTGAACAACAATTTTTCTATTCTTCCACAAAATTATCTTAAACAGTTTAATAAAGAAGGCAAAAATGCAGAGAACAAACAAAAAATTTGTGGCAATTAATGGTGATGAACGCTGCTACAGTCGTTAGTGATGAATGTTGTCGTAGTCATTTTCTCAAAGAAAAAAAACAATTTTTTGATAGAAGTATTGTGGAAGAGGAGATGCGCGTGACCGCATGATCTTTTAATTTGAATAAGATTCTAATTGTTAGCAAAAATACTTAGTTTTAATAATTAGTACACTAGGGTGCATGATATAATTTGTCTTTAAAAGTGTCTCCTACTATAAAATGTAGGAAGCCATCCTAAAGAGCTCACCTGTCAGTCACATAGGATTATTTAGACGGACAAAGATGTCAGTTTAAGACTTTCAATTCTCCAAAATACCCCTATATTATGTATTGTTTTCTATTCTAAACCCAATTTTTGTTTTTATTTTTTACCTTTAATTAAAATCGCATGTGAAAAATTGACACTAGGTGTTCATAATTTTGATAAATTGAAAATTGGACCGAACCAAAATTTAATCCAGTTTTTCTAAATTTTGGTTTAATAAATTTGGTTTTCCTTCCATAAATTAAATTTCCATTCTGTTCTCAATTTTGAGTTTCTTCAAATCGAAAAACTAAAAAATTTCTCCAAACTAATTATTAATTCTAATTAAATGTCAACAACTTCAATCAAGTTAAAATTAATTAAGGTTATATTAAAATTTAAATACTTAATTTTACTTAGACTTTTATATCTTCATAAATTTTAGGATGTATTTAATGCTATTTTTATTTAAATTTATTACTTTTACATATTATGATTTTCTCTAAACTAAATTATTTTTGTTTGGAGAAGTTCAGTTTAAAGTGTTGGTTCAATTTTTAAAAATTCTAAAAATACTAAATTTTATTAAAATTGAATTGAGAAAAACTCCTATACGCTATTACTAAACGACGAAACCTGCTAAAAAAACTCACGTGCTAATTGCGTGGAATGATTTGAAAGGAAAAATTGTCCATTCGAAAAATTGCCTCAACAAAAAGCAACTTCCAATCCCTAAAATTATTTTCAACCTTTTTTTTTTTTTTCCGAATGAGAGAAAGAGTGAGAATTGAGAGATCTTTTTAGCAAAAAAAGATTTGAAATGATCTGTGAATCCAAATTTTTGGGTTTGGAGAAAACCACAATATACAAAAGTAATAAATTAAAATTAAAAAATAACATTAATTATGTTCTAACTTGACTTATAATGTATTTTGAATTTTTTAAAGTTCTTTTTTAAATTTTATTAGCAAAACTTATATTTCTATATGTAGTTTTTGAATTAAAAAGTTTGTAATGTTCTTTAAATAGATTATTTAATTATATTTAGTGCTAATTGATTTATAATGTATATATAAAAGAATTATTAATATATATTTATAATTTATATATATATATTTATAACATCATTCGATCTGATCTATTGAACAGTAAACTAATAACTTGAATCAGTAACTTGGTTGGTTAAATTTCCCATCTATTTTTTTACTTTTTATTTTTTTAACATTGTCTGGCTCTTGGCTTTCTTTCTTTCTTGGGTGTGAAAGGCCTTTTTTTTTTTCCTGGTTTAATCCAAAAACTTCAACTGAATCGAGACGAAAGGAATTTGTAATGAAGTTGGAGAAAAAGAAAGTGAATGGGATTTTGATAAGACTGGAAAACAAGACCACAGATATTGGTTTGGACTAAAATTAAAACGTAGGAATAAAACCGACTCCACTGGGGATCGAACCCAGAATCTCTGGTTCCGTAGACCAGCGCCTTATCCATTGGGCCATGGAGTCAATTGCTGAAAGGTATGCTTTCCAGTCTTATTTAAAACATAATAATCAAGTTCTCAAACTCCCATTAGTTGAGTTTCTTAATGGACTTCATTTCTGACTAGTTTAGAGGCACTTCATGTGTTTAAATTTATCTATTTTCGAACTAAGAAAATTACAAAGATAGAGCGCAAGGTATGACATGTTCCGCATCATTTGTATCTCTCTATAATAATATACTACATTAGAAAGTAATAAAGAAAGTAATATATAAAATGGTACATATGATCGGAGTTTCATATCGCGTCAGCAATCTTTAAAGATTCAATTAAATTAAGATCTTACTAATTAATCTTAGAAGAGAGGCCAGGGGAATAATGAGGCTCAAAGTAAGCTTTATTCTATATTAACCTGCTAAAAAATAGACGTTTTAAAATAAAAAATATATATTTATGCATTAGATAAACTGATACAAACAACATATTGTCTAATTGTAAGAACTTTTGTTTATAAATTGAGAGATATAGATTGAACCTAATGTCTTTCATCTAACAAGAATTATTTTAATGGATTGAAATATTGCCTGTCGCTAATTAATTTGTATATAATATATTAATTAATGATAGTGATAATATAATTAATAATATTATTTACACAAAATTCTTGCCAGCAAAATAATTAAAGCAAACAAAGAAATCTAGTAACAAATAATATTTATAAAATTTTTTAAAGCAATTACAATATTTTCTCCAAGGGCATTGTAGCTTAATCCCGAATTTGTCGAAGAACTTGAATAAATTTCTAATCTTGAAATCGAAGGCTAGTCTTGCTTTTGAGACATTGGAACTGGAGAATGTTCAACACTTTTTCTTAATGGAATTCTTGTGTCTTCTCTTGGTCTTGTCCCACTACTATTTATAGATAAAATTTGAGAGGGATGAGGTAATATTTGAATTTAAAATGTTTAGGATATATATATATATATATATATATGTGTGAGGTGGAATAATTTGATTGGCCGAGCCATTTTCCATAAGTGACATGTCACGATTTAATTTGCTAAACAACTTCTTGAATTTTTATTGGACAAAGCTTTAAATATTGCCACTTGTCTAATTTTGATGGGCCGAGAGTATTTGAATTAAAATAATATCCAAATAAAACTGGTAGGGATTTAGTCTGCAAATTTTCTATTCTTATAAATATAATTTATTATTGAAGATTTTGGTAGTTTTCTTCCTCATCAGAACATTTTTTAATAAGTGAAAAAAAATTAGAGAGAGGAGAGAGAGGGAGTGTTCCAGAGAAATCTTATACTATGCACTTGGGTGCACAATGCGATATATACTCTGTGTTTTGATTTTATGACTTCTATGTTATGGTGTTCTATAAGAATAGAATGCACTTGTTATGGAAATAGGATGCGTATTCTATGACAGGGTGCACAATGTAAAGTGTACCTAAATGCATAGTATAATTTGCGTTTCTGAAGACTTTTATGTAATTGTTAGACAAAATGAAGAATTACTTGCGGTTACCTCCTATAGGGGCCTTTTTGGGCCTTATTAATTTGTAATAAGGGTGACAAATTAAGGTAAAGATTAAAAAATGTAAAAAGGATTAGAAACTGTTACATCAGGCCTTGGTTCACATAACCTTAACTAGAATGACATCTAAGTACAAACTTAAAGATATCATGGACGTGCAAGTTAAATTCTTAACAGATGAATTAGCTTAAGAACCTCTGTGGGCCATTAAAAAAAGAGGACTTGCCTTGTGAATTAAGTTCTAACAATGCGAGCTAGAATAAATGAAAGAAAAGTAAAGAAAGCTGTAAGTGATAGGGGGTTTTTGCAAGTGCACGACCTATCGTGTAATAAATAAAAGTATCGATCCCATAGAGATAATTTATTAAGTGCTAACTAATACAAGTGTAATTATCTAAGTCAACCCAATTTTAATGATTAAGATATTTTTACAAAATAATAAAAAATTAATTAAGGCAAAGCCAAAAGCTTTCAGGAATCAATTACGAAGAAAACATCTAGGACAGGGGTTCACCACAAAGAACTCTATTAGTCTAGAATTAACTCTTCTAAACTGTTAATTATGTGATAAAAAAAGCAAATTATCCTAAGGTAATTGTTGTCTCCTCTCGAAATACAATAATGTATCTAAACTAACCTAACCCCTATTCTCATGGTGATTAAATTGAATTAGAACCATTAAGAATTGTGATATTCGTTTGCTCCTCAAGAATGTTAGAAGTACTTTTGTGATTTAAAAATCTATGTTTAATTCTTATTCTTCTAATAATGATTTCACCTTTCGTTCCTTCGCCCAATTATCTAAAATCAAGCAATTACAACGCGCGATATAATCGCAGGTAATAAGAACATAGGAATTAAAATAATGATCAACAATAAAAACAGTAAAATAGAATCAATTCATCAACTAACAGAAATTCATTGGACTAATCCCATCCTAGATTAAGAAATTACTCACACACATATCTGAACATTCAACTACAATCATGAACAAATTCATTTTATAAAGAATAAAGAAATAAGATAAAATAAAAAGACAAGAGAAAAGAAAAGAACACTGCTTAATGAATTGAGTTCAAAATCAAAGTTGATCATCTAAAACTTGCTGATAAAAATCTAATCTTGTTCTTCAATTAAAATCCTAAAATGGTAAGGTTTGAGAAAATTGAGAGAGAATAGGCGAGGAAGAGAGAAAAGAACGACCGCGTCTCTCAATCCTCTTTGTCTCGTTAGTATTTTCTCCCCAAAACCTATCACAACAATGTCCTTTTAAGTCTCTTAATCATCTTTTAAAATAAAAGAATAAAATAAAAATTAATTATAATACAAAGTCTGACTTTTAAGTCTTTTAATAAAATTCACGACCTATTTTATGTGGCCGCATAGAATTTCTCGTACCTGCGTAAAGTGTCTGGAAACTTTCAAATCTCTAGAGGCTTGCACAGTTGTACAAATTTTGCGTGCTCGCATAAATTGTCTAGAAACTCTTCAAGCTTCTTGGGAGGCTTCAAGTCAACCGCATGAGATTTGCTTGGCCCACACAATGCTAAACTTCATGACTTATGCCTTTCTTATGCTGTTCCTTTGAGAAATCAACCTTCGAGCATCTCTTGATCAAGCCTTAGACTCTCCTTTGTCATTATACATATTATCATCGACTAAAGCGACCTAAAATCAATCAATCTGCACAAAAGAAGAGTAAAGAAGTAATCTCATCTATATAAAGAAAAATCAATAGAAAACAAGTCAAAAATTCAATAAAACTATAACAAATGACGGTTACTTCTATACTATAAACATGACATTTTAGCCCTATCAGTAAGCATCTCCGACAGTTGCACCAAATTTTAAAACAAATTTGGTGTAAAAGACCATATTCTCAACATGTTTTTACACTAAATTCTTGGCACTCTAATAGTTTACACCAAATTTAGTGTAAAGATATCTTTAAAAGTATTACATACCAATTATTTATAAACTAAATTAATTTATGTTTATAAAATAACTCACTATAATTTATCTACAAAGAAAAATTTAAAACCATTATTCTTAAAATATTTATAAATAAATTTATAACATTTATAAAATAGGAATTAAACATAAATGATTTTATATTTAATATTGGTCTTAGTTTAAAGGTCTCAACTATATCTTTGTAATAATATATTTTATTTAAAATAGTTTACACTTTAAATTTAATTATTTAAAAAAGTATGTAAATAGATAAAAATGAAAAAAGATATAAAAGTAATACATGAAAAGGAGAGAGGGAAGAAGAGACATTTCCTAGAGGGCAAAGGAGACATTTCTCATTTTTTGTTGGATATATAATACAACATTGCTCATCCAACAAAAATAGTGGGATATTTTAGTGTATTGTTGGAGTGATTTTTGGTACACCGAAACATCAAATTTGGTGTTTTGGTGTATTGTGGAAATGCTCAAATGAGCTAAATGTAAAAAGAAAGCTAGAATTGTATTAAAGATTAAAAAACTAACGGCTAAATCAATGAAATATTAAAGGATAAGTTGAACATTGATTTGTCGTGTTTGACATGGGTTGCCTTTTGTCCTCAACTCGCCATTGTCTTTTACAGTCGTTTGTTGTCATGGTTACTAATTTAGCAAATCACCACTAATAGGCAAATATATCTATAATTCTAGTAAAACTAGAAAAACACCCAGATGTCGATCTCTCAGGACGGTCAAGCACTAGTAATCACTAATCTTCTACTATATAATCAAATAAATAAGTTTTGAAAAGAGTTTAAAACTAAATTATAAAAGTTGTAAAATTTAAGAAAAAAGTACCTAAACTAATGATCCAATAAAATACAAACATCGATTTAGATAAGTTTCTTGAAGGTGAACTTAAATGGAAGAATCCCCCTAGTTCCCTTTAGTTAATTCCTTGGAAAATATTGGAAGAATATTGAATTGTTAACTGGGTCTCACTCAATTATAGGATTAACTCTATTTCTAGATGAACATCCACTATTCTTCTAATTGATTAAAGAAGAATTTCTTCTCTCCCCTAATTCAATTATGAATGATTAAAGGTGCCAGAGTGGATTAGATTGCTCTAATGGACCTAGAAACCGTGATTATTATTCTCTAATCAATTACCAATTTTTAATGTTCAATTAATGCCCTAGAATGTTCTTCCTTTCTCAATTCAAAATAATCTATGCAAAAGTACCAATTACGTGTAAAATTGATAATGTAATCAAAGCAATTAAAGAACAATCAACTTATATTTCAATAATTCATTCTATAATATCTATAAAAGTCAAACCGAAGTTATCTAGGGTTCAACCCCTTTCAAACACAAAATAAACCTAGCTACTCATAATCCCAATTACTATAATGAAATCAATGAAATCCATAAGTAAAAGAGAGTAAGAAAGCTTAGGAGTTAAGATTGAAGAATCCACAGTCCCGGAATGTTGCCCGAACTTTCTCTACAATTGCTCGAAGAACTCCAAAATTGTTCGGATGAAATCTTCAATCTACCCTCGATAACTTGAATTAAAGGTAAAATTATAAACTATTAATGGATTAGAGAGATTTAGTGGTGATTCTCTCTCAAAAATAAAATCGCCCCTTAAAGTCCCTCTCTAAGCCCTAATTGAAAGTCTCTCTAATAAAATAAAAATCTGTCTTTTAAAAAAGATGAAAAACTAAAAATATAATTACTACTACAAGTCTCGGCCAAGGTAGCGTAGCTTACCAGGCCAGGGTAGCTACTGGTTGATACTTCCTTTGTTCATTCTGGGTCTATCCTGGCCGGGGTAGCGAGCTTGCCCCGCTTAGTAATTTCTTCTTTTACATTTCTTGAATGTTTTGGAGCACTTCAATGGAAGATTCAGGTCTTGGTGTCTTCATATGAATTTTTGATACAGCTCTTAAGTTTCCAAAAAATCTTGACTCAAATGCATTGGAGCTCTATATCTCGAGTTATGATTATTTTACTAAAATGTGTCAACTAGGAACGTCACGTGAGAAAGCTAACTTTTGTACTATACTTTGGATGACCAAACAAACTCTGATTCAGACAAACTTAGCTTTCTGGAAACCTCATGAAGTCCTCTACAATCCCCGAACAGTACACTTCTTCAATTAAGGTATTTAAAAAGGTTAAAAAGCCACTGGAAGTTGCATTGCTTAGCTATGGAAAATATGTTTTGGGCAACTTTGGAATTTCTTCTACTTTTTTCTTCGTTCTTTCTCTGTAAGTTCACATTTTAATTTGTTTCCCCTTTTAACTCCCACGAATATACCTCCAATGATAAGAATAGAATTTGTGAGTATATAGTATATTTTATTCATAAAGTACTTCGAAAAGCGAAGATTAATTCGAATAAAAACATATATAAAAAGGACATATTATCGTTGTTGCTTCCTATCTTTCCTCAACACTTCCCACTTTTCTCTCCACATTTTGAAGTGGTCAGCAAGGTATGTGAAGTGAGTTTGAGGTTGATTATGCCTCAGAATGTACCTGGGAGAATGTAGGATTTTAGTTTAGCAATTATTGTTGGGGAGTTACTTACTCGCTTCGCAGTAAGTTCTGAGAGCTTCCATTGCATTCCCATGTAGTTTGACGACATACTATTCCCAGATAAAGTCCCCTTTATTACTAGTTGACTAAGCTCCCAACTTACCAAGTCGAGCAACCATAAAACCCAAAGCTTGGATGGGTTTAGGTCCAGCCAGGTATACATGGAAGTATGTATCGTATTTAGAAAATTATATCGTATTTAGAAAATTATATCGTACACCCCGAGTATACCATGCAAGGTATACCCCAGGGTAAAACGACGTCGTTTTACTTATTGGTTTAAGAGGTTGATATTGATACCTAGTCACGGCCTCGCGGTTATACTCACATGCTCGGGAGATATTGGCTGTTTCCCTCCAAAACTTGAAAGAAGAAATATAGTGTCAGGTATCTCATCATCAAGTCAGTTTTTCTCTTTTGCGAAAAGTTTTCTTTGGCGACCGGTTAGGGTTTACGTTCGTTTATATAAATCTTTGTATTTTTTTTTGTAATCCTTTGCTTTTTAGATTTTTAGTTGTTATGGATTCTCCAAGGAAGAGCAAGGGCAAAGGTATGAAGTGTATTGCTGTTAAGAAGAAGAATGTTTCACAAACGAGGTAATTTTTCTTTCTTTTTCATGGGTGTTGTGCTATTTTTCACTGTGGATATATTGTATTATATATGTTTGATAATTATATTAACATATTTCACTTTTTTTTAGTGGAATCATTTAATGTCTTTGTTTGTAATGTTGCTATGTCTATTTTTTTGTCTGGATTGTGGAAATGTAATGTTTTATTGCATATTGTTAGAATATATGTTCCATGTGTGTGCTCAAGTGTTGTTGTGTGATGTTATAGTGACTATTCCATTGTTTTGTATAAAATATTCCATGAATGTCTGTTTTAAGTCTCCATGTGTTTGTTGTGCATCGTGCCATCTTATTGTCCCATAAGCTTGTGTCTTTTTTTCCATGCTTTTATCTCTATTGTTCCATGGTGTTTAGTCTTATATTTTGTTTTGTCGTGTTATGGCTTTGGTATCATTTATATTTTGTTTTGGCAGTTTTTCTATTTTTTATTTTTTTATTTTTGCTTTGTTGTTTGTAGGTACATGGACTTATTGCTTAGGTCCATGAAATTATAATTCAGTCCTCTTTGGGATAAGTCAGTGTTGATATAAATATAGTATCTTGTTTTTAGTTTTTTTGTTAGTGTTATATGGGTATATGCATAATGTTCCATTTTCTTATCATGTGTCTTGTTGTGGTTCCATTCTATTGTTTTGAGTGCTTAATGGTGTTTATTCTTCTATGGTGTTTTGTTGTTATGTGGTATCACTTTGTTTTCTTTGTGTTCTATTTAATCTCTTTGACTATCAGAGATAATCCAGTAGTCCCTAGCTTGCTCAAGTAAAGGTTCTCAAGCACAGGTTCTGTACAAAGTAAAGAAAAAAAATACATAAATTTTGAATGCAGCACAGAGAATTTCTAAATACATCAATGGTGGATAAAAAAGATCTTCCACAGGAACCAAAGCAATATAATAGTGGAATTATGAAATTGGTACAAGTTTCTCTTGATTCTTGCATATTGCTACACTAATTGTTAGTTATTAAAAGTTGGACTAGGAAAGTTATAGTCCTCTACATGGCCATTAATAATGCTACAAAAAAGGGACTTTTGTTTTGCAACCAAAGCAAAGTTAGTTTAATAAAAGTTTATAATAACTATTTCATTTAATCAAGGTTACTAGTTTAATCGGGTGTCTACCTCATAAAAATGGTTCATCCCCAGTTTCTTATAAATGGTTACACTTACACAATGTGTTGGCTGGTTCACAATAGCTTTTGATTATTGAGAGTTCAAAAATTGAAAACCAAAAGGAAAAGGAAAAAAAATTGCCATTTCTCAAGAAGCTGTAAAAGATGCAAGAAATTTTATGTCTTGAGATAAAAACATGAAACATAAAAACAAAAACATGAAAAAAAACATGAAATCTCCATGGATGATTCTAACGGGTTATTTCGAGAAAGTGGGTACCTTTGACGTGTTGGCGGTGCGCCGATTATGGCTTGATGACGGGTTTGGTATCGAACACAAGCACCGAGTTAAATCCTTGTGGAAGATGGTTTTAAAATTAAGAATCTACAATTTGAGAAGAGATCAAGATGTAGAAAAAACAAAATAAGAGGGATGAATGAGTCTCGTGCTGTTATGCAGAAGAAGAGGTTTAAAAAAAAAAAAAAGAGTGAAGAAATAAGCAGAAACCCATCTCGTTTTGTCATCATCATTCTTAAAAAAAGCTGGCGGTAGTTGCTGTGGCTATTTACAGTCACCGAAAAAAATTTCAGAAGAAAGTTGAAATCAAAGAAAACTTGGTCAGAGAATAATTTCTTTCTTATGACTATCATCTGATCGGGGAAAATAACCTTCATGATTGAAGGATTTCTTTTATGAATTTTAAATTTGGGATGCATGGAATCAATGATATCTCAAGACATTACACAAAGGTTGTGATAGTTAAAGTTGCCGCTTTTTGTCTTCAAAAAGTAGCAAAAGATAGATCCTTGTTTCTGCAAGTTATTTTTTCTTTTTCTCGGATGACTAAAAAAGAATAGTCCAAAGACAAAGACTTTTATTTACTTTTATGGACAAAGTGACCGACTTAAAGTTTCATTTGAATTGGAATTCTAAAACATGTTTATGAGGGGTTCAGAGACTTGATGAGTTGTTTTCGGGAATTCGCCTAACTTTGTCAATCAGGTTGACTTGTAGTCATGGTAGGACTCTGGAGTTTTATAAATTTGGTCACATGGCTGAATCAGAAATAGATTTGGAAATCAACTTGATGACTACGTTTAGTAAAAGAGTAGAGTTTGAACACTTTTAAAAAATTCTTTCAATTTTAATATTGTCCATGGATATGGTTTGAGATCAGCCTGCAGAAACACAAGTATGCATGCAAGATCAACGTTCTTATAATGTTGATACCACATATCCATTTGTACAAGGATTTTGAATACAAATCAAATTGTGAGATTCTGATTCTATCCTCCTAGATGACGACTGTCTTCAAGTCATGACACGAGACAGGTTTAGCCTTTTACTTTGGGTGAACATTCATAAATTGGACCATCAAATTGGGCCAATTAATATGTTTATGAAATTTAAATTATAAAGGCCTTTGGGTTTGATTGGTATTTCTCCATTCAAGATATGTTTGTTAGCTCAAATCAATTTAGAATTGATACTTGTCCATTCAAAATACAGTCCATGTCTGTGACCAAGTGCCAATTTGTGAAAATATAAAATATTTCAAACTAAATTTCCAAATTTTTTTAATTACACTTTAGTTCAAATATTTCTTTACCAATCAAATTTGGACAATTGGCAACGTTTGAAGCCCCATCCAATAAGAATTCAAGGAGTGGTCCAACAATAGAATTACGCCACGTCACTCATAGCAAAAGACTTGACCAATTAGAAAATTCCAACTCACAAATATTTATTTATTAAATACTAGAAATAAATATTTTAAATTTCAAATATTTTAGATTTCATCCCTCTCAAGTTGTGGCTATAAATAGAAGGCCAAGACATAAGGAAGATACAAAAAGAATCTCCATCTACAAAAGTGGTGAAGCTTTGAATACTTCTTTTATTTCTCTCCAAGTTTCTCAAGTCAAGACTAGCCTTCGAATTCAAGGCTAGATGTTTCTTCGAGTTCTTCTTCGACAAAGTAAAAGAGGAGGTTTGTCGACAACTCCAAGATTAAGCTACGAAATCCTTGGAAAAAATTCAAAGAGAAGAACCAGTGGAACAAATTCAAAGAGAAGAATCGGCGGATTTTATTCTCTAGACGAGAATTTTTCAAAGATTGTAACCGTTCTTTAAATTTTATAAATTATTATTTGTTACTAATTTTCTTTGTTTGCTCTAACATTTTGAAGGCGAGAATTCTTTGTAAACCGTAATACTTGGTTTGATCCATGATTGTAATCTTTATACACTTTTATCTTTATATTAATATTCCATGGTAATCTTGATTTTGTACCATTGTTTTCTGACTCTCATGGTAGCATGTATTTTTTTATTTTTTTGGGTTTACTTGCCTTGATATTCCATTGTAAAATCTTTATGTACCATCATATTATGACTATTATTCTATACTTATCTTACTTTTGTGCCATTACTATTTTACTATCACACCTATATACCATTCTTATCATGCTTTTGTGATATATATATATATATACACACACCATTGTATTATGACTAATATTCCATGGGTAACATGATATATCGTTCCATGTTTATATTAATTACTATACCATTGTCTTATAGTTTGTGATTTATCGAACAATGATCTATATATATTAATTGGAATGATATTAAATTTTGAAAAAAGAAGCATTTGAGTTATACAACGACCATGCATAAAAGATAGGGTTTAGCATTCATAAAGGCAAATGAAAGACTAGACATAGTACTAAAATTGGGTTTATGAAACAATTTAGGTGCAATAAAGAAGGTAAGAAGCGTGAATGAGGGAAGTTGAATAAATGTTACTCAAAAGTTGATATCTTATAGTACAAAATAAACAGTGGAGGAATCCTCTGCCTAGAGAATCAGAGACATCTTATGCGTTCGCAATGATCATTAACAAAAAAACAATTTTTTACCTACAAGAGTTGAAGAATAGTGGGGTTCCCGCTGCTGCTGCTCTAAGGGTGATTAAGGATCAAGTTGGGGTTCGCCAACACTGAAATCAAAACAAATTGATAGTGGAGATGCAAATTATTCCTTGATGCAGATATTCAAATGTAGAAAAGACAACGAAGATTATTTTTATTATGATTTTGAGGTTCATATCAATTCATCATTATGCAGTATCTTCTGGAGGGATGGACGAATGAAAAAAGACATGAACTATTTGGTGATCTGCTGGTACATGATACAACATACTGCACCACACTTATTGAATTTGAATATCATTGGAACATTAGTTTACTATACACTATAATAGTCTATACGTTTAATAGTTGTTGGAACATTATAATATATAGTATGTTATTTCCACAAAAATAACAATTTTATGTACGTGATACAGATTGTTGACTGAGTATAATTGTCAAAATGATCCATGTTACAAAATCAAAGAAAAATGGTGTCCATCTTTTAACAAGGATTTTTTTTTCTGGAGGTATCTTATCATTACAAAGGAGTGAATCAACCGAACTACGCTATTTCTAAGAGACTTTCAAAAGCATCTACATCGAATGATTTCTACCGAACATTTGTTGAAGTTGTATCTGAATGGAGAAGCAAAGAAAATATGGAAGGTTCCGTTCAAATCAAAGTCGGGTTAAGATGGCAGTAACTATCTCAAAACGGTTACAACATGCCAATCAAGCATATACAATTTAAGCATGTTATTTGAACAAGAATTTATGAAAACCCCACATATTCTCATGAACGCATGCTATCCGATAACGATGCTCCTGTCTATTAGATTTGGTATCCTGATGTTGACACTTTTCGACATACAATCATTTATAATGATGGTGATACTTCTATGACATGCGCGTGTAAATATACACAGAGGTTGGTGTTTTGTGCTCACATTCTTTGCGTGTCCTAAATATTAATTATGTTCATGCTATTCCGGCATAATACATATCAATAGGATGGACAAAGGATGTTAAGCTAAGTAGCAATAGTTGTATTATGACACTACAAGCAAAGCACAACATAAGGACATTCAATTTCAAGCATTTGGAGACAACAAATGATTAGAAAATTTTCAAGTTTGATAATAGCTAGTGAACGAAACCAGAAAGCCCGATGTTATATAGAAGAAGGGTTCAAACAGACAAGAGACAAAATCATTCAAGAAGTTAGAACAATTTATGTAAATGATTTAGAATGTGAAAGAGAATCATTTAATATTAAAGATCCAAATGGAATTCGACTAAAAGGAGAAAGGAATGTCAGCAGAAGAGTATTGTTGAGAAAAAGTGCAATCAAGCAAAAGGCAAAAAAAGGAATGCTTTAATGTCTGCATCAAGAACAATTGCAGTTCCTTCAAACAATGAAGAATAGCAGACATTGAGTAACTACACTCCTAGGAGTATTGATCTTCTAAATCCATCATCGCCCTTTATTAATTTTCTTTTGATTTTCTATTGTGTTTCAATATACATTGTAATAAAAATAAGTGTATTATGAAAATTTCTTTAAGAAGAAACATTGAACTCTCTTGTAACAATAGTTCTCATAGAATGAAATATCACAGTTTTTGCATTGAACTTTATTGTATTACACATAAACAAATGTAGAAATGCGTACCCCCTGTTGCCATATATACATCTCAAATAGCAAAAAAAAAAGCTCCATGAAATTTTATACCTAAATTCCATGCATTTGACCTAGTAAAATTTCTCTATGTAAAATATTTTCTTAATACTCTTTCACCGTAGTTTCATTTATCTACCATGCATGTTATGTTAATATTCCAAAATCGGCCTTCTAAAATTCCATAGGACATTAAAGAAATAAAAATTCATTACATTGAAAGTATATAAAAAAATACATCCAAGATTTAAACAAAGTTGTACATAAAAAAGACAACAAAAAAAACCAACAAAATCATCAAAAACCAAACATCCTCCTAATCTTAAATACTACTAATCTTCATTTTCTTCCACATTTTCCTCCAAGATCTTCATTTTGTACTTAGCCATTTGAAAGCAATACGCTCTTGACTCGAAACCACTTAAAAGACTTAAGTCAGATTCTTCCACTGTATACTCACGAATGCTATTCTTAAGCTTCCCCCTTCTCACGTGTATAGTTGTGATAGTTAATAAGCATGTTCTTCCATGATCACTTCCATTATCCATGATAATCAAATATGCTTCCAACAAAGAGCAAAACTTGCAAAAACGAATGGTATTTCTCATAAGGAAGACATCATATAATGGCACAACAATAGATCTTTCGATTTTGCGTTGGTTATGAAGGGAAAAAACGCTTAGTATTCCTTTCCTAAGTATAAAATCGGTCACCAACTTCTTAACTTAAAAAGGCATTTCATGTTATATTTTTGAACTTTAACTGGAAAACAGAGAGATGAAAGCCTGGTTATCACCTAGAATGATAAGCAAAATCTAGTATAAATAAACTAAAAAGTCTATAAGAAGATCAAAAGGCGTCCCTTGGGTAAGTGAACGTAGAATCAAATCAATTGCATTAGAATTCAAACATATAGTTGGTAATTATTACACTCCCAGTGATTTAATAATATTTCAGATGTAAAAAAGTAGTGCACCATCACAGTCCACAAATTGTACTATCTAAAATTAGTTAATATTACATATTACTATAGTTAATACTTATATTTGGTAGTCACTACAACCTACTAAATAGATGGTACATTAAGAGTTATATATGTTACATGCATATATCATTTATGTTCCATTAGTTCACACAAAATTATAGTGAAAAAAACCATGACCGCAAAACATATATGTCAATAAAATCACATACCCTATATATTTTTAATAAAATAAAACTAATAAAAACTATTTTTTGTTATAATTTCTTAATTTATAACAATATGTGTGTGTGTGTGTATGTGTATATATATATATATATTGATGCCGCGAACAAGACATTAGTATAATCATTGGTAACAGGAGAGTAATGATGAGATGTTTAAAAATATATTACCTTATAAAAAAAAATAGACAAACACAGTATGGAATATCTTTACAAAATACATGGAATATCATATATGTATCCATGAAACAATGCAAATACTCGTTCCCTTAACATGCAATATAGACAAAAATATGTAAAAAATATAAAATGTTCAAATACATACCCACGATCCTATCTCTTCCCAATTTCAAGACTCATTAATGTCAGCGTGTATATCAAGTTTTGAAGACTGATTTGATGGACATAAAATAAAAATTTAGCCCACTCTTATTTAGATATATAAGTATACATTACTCTTCCTTTTGCATCCTACCACAACTTCCTTTTGCATGCTAGCAATGGCTGATATCCTCAATCGAGTAAGGTGGATCCTTATAACTTATCTATTAACAGAAAGAGAACTCAATATCACCACCTTCCATAAAAAACATGGTAGTTGGGTCCTATGTGTGCCATGTATGATATATTACTTCATATGCACAAAATTACCTTTTACCAATTTTGTCGTCGGCTCAAGCTTTTTATTTCTTTGATGGGAGATGATTACATGGTTGAATATGATAGGAGCTTCATCTTTGAAACCATACATGCCCGAAATGGTAACTTTGTAACTGACGACCACCCTTTCATGGTGTACCCTCCCGTGATTGCTCTATGGAAATGTTTGTTCCCAAATTCACAGAGATGTGCCTTGTACATAAGGCAACACTGGCTAGCAAGATTTGAAAGAGGGCACATAAGTGGAGATGAAGAATAATATGTATAAGATGGATTTTTAGAATTAGATTAGAATGATTCTTAGATTTAGAATTAGAATAGAATGTCTCAGTGATATGTTTTAAAATCTTACTACTGCTTTTGGTGTATTAATTTTGAAGCTTTTTTGTTTTATATTAATAAAATTACTTTGGTTTAGAAACATTCTACCATACAACATTACAGAACGTATTACAAATGGAACAACATTACATGCACCAAGTATAACTGTGATATGTCCTAGCAACAAATCATATAACAAAGTTGAAAATTTATAATTATAATATTGTAACAATAGTATTTTTCCTCCATATGTCCTTGGAACAAACGGTAACGAACATGGAATATGTGTAATACCTTGGTAGAACAATAGTAAATTTCTCACGTATTCTATCATTATAATCGTTACTAAAACTTACTATATATGATAAACTACACCAAGAACCATCACCTAATATATTCATGGAACACAAAACCAATTACATGGAATATTAGTGTTATAATAATGGAATAATATTAGAAGCCATTTGTGATGTCGTTGGAGCAAAACATATACGATGATGAAACATTTGCAATATGAAAATGGAACAATTGTCCATCCCCACATATTGCATTTTTTCAATGGATATAGGTAATAAAATACCTACACTTCAACAACTATCCACGACTTCATACAAAAATCATTGAAACACATACATTACCAAACCTACAATATGTGATCTCATCTAAAAAATACCAATTAAATCATAATACCAACAAAAAGTATATGACATAAATTTTAACAAAGGATCCATACAAAACCAAAAAATTGAAAAATTACAAAAGCAACCAGAAAATAGCCTTTTAACGAATTGTATTGTTCCATTATTCACAACATACAACAAACATATTTTCATCTTACTTCTTGTACAACCTAGACACATTTGACGTTATAAACCTCCGCAGCTCATTAATATCAGAGATCAAAATAATGTACAAGAATCTTGCTCTCAATATATCAATTACCCCAAAATCTATCTTAACTTGCCGCATAATGTGATCCCAGTTTCCGTCTGTGGTCTACCCTTTATATGTTTCCATATGCCTAATGCAATAAACAACACAATCTACTAACATAGGAAGTATCTTGCCAATCCAATTCCAAGAAGTTCAACGTATACTTCGTAATCTCATTTTCATGTTTTTGAATCACCCTTTGATAGATAGAACTTAAATGCTTGTCATTGTTCAAATAAATAAACTCATTGTTAGAATTATGTCATAGCATATAAAAAAATAGATCACAACCAACTTACAATGAATTGTGGAATGCCGCCATATTTGGTACTTGGTTCGACACCTTCCGGAGCTGGCCTGTTGACAATTATACTATTCAATTTTTGAGCACATTGATATAAACTCGCTAAAAATGCTCTGATTTCAATATTGGACACACCAACTACGTTTCCAAACGGTTAAAATGCATAGAATGTAAGAAAATCATAATAATTGTATAACCAATTATCTTACGTCAAGATTCCAAGTGCTTACCAAATCAGCTACTATAACGTCCTATAAATCCAATTTTACATATACAAGCTCACGGTCATCCTATCAGTGAACCTCCTATACAGTGTATTCTTTGATAGTCTTCCAGCCTTGGAAGGCATGTGACCCATCTCGTTATGGGTAGAGGGCGGGTATAGAACAGAGCTTCAAGTTGGCATTAGATCAACTCGGGTCTCAAAATCCTATAGATAGGGATAGCAAGATGAGGACTCATTTAGAAGAAAGAAGAATTTGCTATTTTATATAAAAATTGTTGAATATTAAATATAAAATTACTAAAAGTTAATGAAACATAAAAGAATTTCATAAAAAAATTACATACATATAGTTGGGTGGAGAAGAAAATCCTCCTGGGACTAATACCCTTGTTCTTTGTTCTTGAATAATCGAGATGGCATGCCTACGCATTAATAATCAACACCTCAGCACATTGACCATGAATCATGGACTTTGTTGCCTCCCTATTGATAAAATATAGTTAGTACTGGAATAGCATATCGCTGCACAAACATGAAGTCGTATTGTTACCAAAAACATTTTGACCATGGAACATGAACTCAGACCCTATGGAACATAGATAATAACATCATGGAACATCACGTGAAACTAACCATTACCCCCTCCTACCCCCACCCACTTATATGTTATAATTTATAACCAAAAGTAATATTATAACATAATAACAGTACTAACCTTTTACGTATATTCCTATCTTCGTCTTCTTCAAGAAAAGCAAAGTCCTTCATTATCTTCTCCTTTGATGATAATGTCATCTTCTTACAATCGTCGTCTAGAAAGGTGACTTAAAGCACACATGCTAGCTTTGTATTCCTGGCTTCATGTTGGGTAAGATATTGATCTCTTTGTTATGATCGCATCACCTTCACCCAGTAGACTAGAGCAAGAAACATAGTACACTTATTAATAAAAAAATACAACACATGTATTTTTATTCATAGTGCATGTGATCAAAAAAAGATTTCATTACCTATCAACATCTGCAACAACTCCTCCTTCTTGACCATCACTTTCAATAAAATCCACATTCTTTAAAGAAACATTGATAAAAATAGTCGTGTCTTCATCATCAAGAACGACATCATTATCGTAAAAAAGGATCATGCTCATAGTGCTGCTTCTCTAATTCCTTATCATCCTGATGCTAATCCAATTCCTTGTCAACCTGCTGCTGCACCAATTCCTCATCATCCTACTGCTGCTCCAATTCCTCATCGCCCTGCTTCTACTCTGATTCCTCACCATCCATCCCGAGGTCAAAATCATGCATGGTTTGTCTTTTAAATTTTTTGCCTTCGCAATGGTCTTATCAAACTCTTTGATAAGTTCATCACTTCCAAAGAACAAATCTTCTTCGCTCTCACTAACACATTTAGAACTTGAGGCACCCTATTCTCTCCCTACATTAGAGGAAGGTGTGTCTGACTTTGCAACATGAAATACTTGTTGCAATCCAAAGCTTTCCCTATTGAATATTTTAGCCACATTGATATTATGATCCTTAGCTTGAACAAACAGTTTCATGAAAGAAAGCGTTGCATTGCCCAAAAATATTACTACATCTTTTATTTGGTCAACAATCTCCTGGAAAATATATCATAAAAATTAAATATAATTTCCATCTCACTGTAACACCATTTCCAGTGGAACATTAATTATAAAATATGGAATATGAATTACTGTTACATGTACAAATGTTTTATGGGCATAAAAGATTCATTATAAAACCTGGAATATGAATTACTATTATATGGACCATGTTTTTCATATCTGCATGGAACACTAGATAAAAATAAAAAAATAACAGAGAACAAAACTTATACCTTCCTCTTTTCATTTTCAATGACATCTTTCAAACCAATGTCCATACATGTATGTTCCAACTCATTCCCTAGCACTTGTTCTTTATCTGGCTGTAGAATTACCTAACCCCTGCCAAATCCTCCTTCTTCTTCTTCATTCTTCTCCCTAAGATTAACTTTCTTACCACTCCAATACCAAATTACAAGGATACACCTCTCTGAGAGATCACCAATCTTGAACAATACTTTGTCCAAATATAATAGATTCACAACAATCACAAGAATGAATAATCAGCACAATCAGCATCATAATATTACAAATATAACCAAAAAATACGTTAACAACAATACATATATTACTACAAGAAATATCACTTGCCCACAAAAATGGTAGCCTGGATTATGTTTCTAGCTATTATAGTTTCTATAAGCCCTTCCTATCATAAACTGACACCAATTGTAATTTTTTATGTCACTAGTATCAAGCAAAATCTTCATCAGTCTATAGCGGCATCTCCTTGTAGGAAGACAATTAATTAAACTTAAAGTGATGTATATGATAAAATCCCTCTTAAACTCATTGCTCCTATCGGCTTGTCCTAAAACTACTCTTGGCATCTTTTTAACAATAGAACCCCCAACTCCCCATGTGTATTCTTGAATCTTTCTAATACTGCAGTATATTTGTCATCCTCAACATCAAAATTGCTCATTCCTTCAACTAGTTTTGTACCTCGAGGAAGGCCTAACACCAGCCTTACATCTTCTTCATCAATATCCACAAACTCCTCCTCCAACTTCAACTGACTATTTTTAGTGCAAAACCAACAAGGTATTTACCAAGCTTCAATGGTAGTCTATGCATATTCAAAGACAAAAAGAAACCAAGCCTAATCTCTTTAACAGCTTCCTTCTGTTTCTTATTCAAACTAGAAATCAACTTAAGCAGAGCACTTGGTGATATCCTTATATTGATAGTTAAAGAACTATTTTTTGTACTCCTTGGTTTTGGTGTCTCGGAGGATTCAACCGTTGCTTTCTTTGATTTTGGTTGTGATGCTGACTTCTTATTCTTCCCCCTTTTTGGCCTCTTCAATTCTTTCAATATAGTCTCTTTTGCTTTCTTTTGTGTTCCTTTTTTTTCCCTCCTTTAGACGTCCTGTATAAACAAAACAAAATAGAAGTTTTTAAACATATAAAATAAACACATATTAAAACTATACATAAAATAACTTTCTTTTACTACTAGCCTTTTAACAAAAGACATAAGCACTTCATTGTCCACTGGACCTACAAAATCATCAGAGCTGTCCAGTACATTGCTCCTACAAAAAATTCTATTATATCAAATAAACGAAAAAAATAAAAAATAACAACAAATACTACATTACAAAAAGTCCACATACATGTCAATGGCATATATCAATATTTAAAATGGAACATTAGCATATATCCATGTAACACTAATAAACATTGAAAACCAAAAACATATATTTTCTTCAGCGCTGACCTATCCATGCAAAAAAAAAAAAAAACCTTTACGCTTTGCAAGAACATCTTCTAACCACTCCCAATATTTCATCATGTAAGAAGTTTCACTAAATCCAGAAGAAGGAACATTCCAGGAAATTTCTCAGTGTTGTAATGAACGAAAGGAAGGTAGAATTCATTGGAACTCGACTTTTCATCATGAGTTGAAGGCATCAACAACTGCACTTGCTTAATTGATGTAGTAGAAGTAAGATCAATCATTTCCCTTTCAGACGACGAAGACCATTGGGGGAGATGAAGATTTACAGCTAAAGAAGGCACCAAATACGTGATGATCCAATCAGCATAGGATGAACGCGCAAAGATAGATACTTTGTGCGAAAGATGCTCTTTATGCTTCCTTCTTTGCATACGATCGATGCAGCAATGTGATGCGTGCATTTGGTGGACTTTGGTGTCCATCGACATATACTCTTCATAGCCCAAATGGCGAAATGTCCATCTCATTTCGGGACTTGCGATCTCTTAATGGTATTCTAATTTATGGAAGTATTTATGATGAAGTTGTTCCTACTGCTAAATAACTTCTTTGTAAGAATAATGAAGGTAAATCTTACCTTCCTCCAAGTTGTAAATTTCTATTCTTTGCACTTTCCAAACTTGCGGGAGGTGATCCACATAGCGTTTCTTTTGAGGCTTGGGGTTCAATTTTGGTTCAAAGGACCAAGCAGATATCCATCTCCCCCCTTAAGTATAATAGGAAAAGGACATCTGGAATGCCAAAGAAGATCAACAATCCGACAGGCTATATTGACAAGGTACTTTGCTGCTCAAAATATGATGGTGAAGAAGGATCATTCATCCCTCTTGATGTCCCAAACAACTTGAGGAAAGACACATATTTGGCATCATTTTTCTCATGATGGATATGCAAATTTCTTATCCCTGGGAAAGAGATAGGTTACATTCGCATAAGTGTCTTCAAAGTTCCGAGCATGATGGCTTCAGGGAAAATATTTTCTCTTGCTACCACTGTTTTGGCAAACATCTACCATGGCTTAAATAGATAATGAATTCATCATCTTTAAAGGATGTTGAATTGCTTCCCATTCATTTTGTTTACGCAAGATTTGTCAATAGTTTGATGCCTATTACACAAATGTTAACTACTCATTTGGAGCTAAAATGACAAAGTTTCATGAAGAAAAGATGGAGAAATTGATGTGTACATTTTAAAAACAATGGAATGACTACTAAACTAAGTAACAGGCAAGTGGACCTATCACTATAGTAAACAAGTAATACCCGACTGTTGAATCTCTCGAGAAATGGTAAAAGCTTAAGTATTAGTTGCATCTTTGACGTTTAGTCTACGAAAAGTTAGTTTAAAAGAATTAAACTAAAAACTGAAAAAAAGGTTTAACAACTAAAGAAAACAAGCACTAAAGTTAAGGTTAAAAAACTTATAATAGCAGAGTTTGGATGGTGGAATCCCCCTAATCCTTGTTACTAATTCAATTAGAAAACTTTAATGAAAACGATGTTGAATTAAATAATTTAGGTCATCACTAGTAATCGGGCAATCCCTATCTCTAGGTGAAAGCCACCCTACTCACTAACCCTTAGAGGAAAATCTCTTTTCTCCCTAACAAATTATGAGCGCGGTAAATTTAGGTGATTTAAAGCACCTAAAAGTGCAAAATCGTATCTCTAGTCAACTGTCCCAATTAATCCCCAGTTGGTTGCCTTAGAACGCTCTTCCCTTTTCAATTCCAATCATTCTTGCAGATAATCTAATCTCACAAAAATTAAATTGCAAACAAGCACAATTGGTGAACAGCTTAATTAAAAACAAACATCAAAATCAATAAATCAAACTAAAATCATTGTAAACAAGAACTAGGGTTCAACCCTCATCCAAACATAAAGAATTACTCACTATTCATTGTCATAAAATTGAAATTAAGCATTAAATTCAATAAGAAAGTAAGGAAAAGAAAGCTTAGGAGTAAAATTGAAGCCGCAATCAAAGTCCCAAATGTTTCCCGAGCTCATCTCTCAAGTCGTCTAATTGGAGCTCGAAATCTTGAAATTGAATCTTCAAATCTTGATCTCCAAGGACTAATAACTGAATGTAAAAATTGAAGAATTGGCCAACCTAAATCTACCCCTAATTATCTACTAACTACTCTTAACTGCTCTCCCTACCCTAATTGCAAAATAAACTATTTATATGGGAGAATTTTTGCAATAACTGAGTTAAAATTCGAACTAAAACTACTCCAGTTAGAATCTACCGCGCATGGTAGGTCGGGCCCTCTCGTCCGTGGTAGGGTTCGATCCAAAAATTTCTTCTCGATGTTGGGACATACTGTCGACGGCAGGGTTAGCTTACCATCACCTGTAACTTTCTATCTTGAGATCATTTATGGCCTCAGGATCTACCGTCGGCAGTAGGTTGGCCTACCTCTGGCGGTAGATCAGCTTTGTTGACGACGTCGGCTCCATTTTCGTCGTTTTCGTTATGTTTTTGTCCGTTTTCGTTTCCTTTCATCGTTTTCTCTTTTTAAAAGTACTTAAGACAAGAATAAAGGTTATTAGTCCACAATAGGCATTTTTACATATTAAAAACACTGTAAAACGATGAAATTAATATATATATATATATAAATATAGACAATTAACCACATATAAAAAATAATTCGATACTTCTGAAGCACAAGGTCTTTTTCAGAATATCGAGCCATCACTTATACTTGCAAATGCATGTTCCCAAAAAGAATAGTGAACTTTGGTTGACGATAGAAGTTTATCATCGTCTTGGACCGGTTATTTCATTAGTCTTCACTCCAATTTTTTGACCTACCACGAAAACAATGTATATAAGATAGAACCCTATAGTCTCTATCGTTTTTGTAGACAATTCGGGTTTTGTCAAGATATTCCTGGTGAACTTAGAAGTGCATCTTATTCCCGCACTCTTGAGGATACTTTGCAACTATGGGAGTCATATGCACTCCGTGGTACTAAGTCCGAAGTGGTTATTCCCGCAAAGCTTGCAAATTCATTTTCTACAAAAGAATACCATACCTGGTGGAATTCGTGAGCATATGAAACTGCAAAGGCTCCTACTGTTGAGTTAAATATGCCACCTGCTACTGGAATAGCTAATCGTCTGAGCCGAATAAAATGCTCAAACACATAGGCCTTCTTTAGGTATTCCTGAAGCAAGTCTTCTATCCAAGGTAACTACGATAGCTGTTGGCTCCCATTCGGGCAACACTGATTTTGATGGAGATAATCATGGGAATCATCCCCCTTCGAAAAAGAAGAAGATTTCAAATGCTCCTATTCTATTTTCCAGTGGATTTTCGGAAGGCGTTCCTAGTTCAAATATGTCACCTTGAGATTAGCTGCCCATGTAAATTTTTTTTTTCATTTTTTTTTTCTTCACATCAAAATTTACACTAACTCCAAACCATTTTTTTAGTTGACTGCCTTAGAAATCCCTTCCAATGTGGAAGAAGTTGCCCCTTTTGGTGGTGAAGACACGAACATGTTGTCTACCCATATACGTTTATGCGAGAGTGATGAAGATACGACCAAATGATCGGATTTTGTTCCATCGTCTATTGGTGAGCCTGTCGTAGCACCTGTTAGACAACAAGCACTGAATCCATTACCTTCATCTATTAGGACAGGGAAAGTTTTGGAAGAACAACCTCCTGTTGTTGTTTCACAATTTCGTGGAGTAGAGAGTATCAAAATCAATATCTTCAACTCTTATGGCATAGAATTGCTGACAAGCTTTCGTGAACTCTAGTTGAATTTATAGCTTCCATTAAAGCAGAGTGTGACATGATCCTGGCAGAGAAGAAGAAAGTAAACATTGACGCTACTGCTTCTTTGAAAAAATTGTTGATTTCTTTATTTGATAAAGCTCGAAATTTTGATGCATCCAGATCTACAACTACTGATATGATGACAAAGGAGGTATATCTTGAATCCTTTTCCGAAGTAAAAAAGAAACTTGAAGAGATTAGCTCAAAAGAACAATTCATAACATCAAGGTCAGTTGACTCACAAGTGGAGCTTAGTTCCATAGAAGATAAACATAATGAGTTTCAAAAGGAACTCGACATGCTGGAGGAATGTGAGAAAGAAATTTGTGCATCTACTCGGCAATATGAAGAGGAATTGAAAAAAGTGCACACAACATCATGGTCAAAGAAAGAAGAAGTTGATTCCATGAAGAATGCTCCTTTTCGATCTGATGAAGTGGTGTAGAATTTAGAAGCTTCCAGAGAGATGCTAGCAGCAAGTAGACAAGAATTGATAGATTATAAATTTATTATTTGATTTCAATTACAGTATTAGTTTAAGAACAAATACATTTGACAAGTTTTTTTCCCTAATGCATAAGTTCTTTTATTATCTTTCCTTGCTTTGTCCATTTTTATTTCTAACTTTCTTTTATTTATTTTAAGAGTCAAAACAAAGAAAGAGAGCTTGGATTTGAATGACTGAACTTAAAAGTTGCCCTCTCAACTGCCTATGTATCCCAAAAGGGAATTAAGTCAAATGTAGTTCAAAACATATGAATGATTTTGAGATGTTTACAATCCACGTTTATACTCTTGTGGGTCAAGAGTATCCGCTTTTACCAACTTGGACTTGTTGGAATGTTTTAGCATTTTAAACACGTGCATTATCTTTGGTGGTTTCCATTCCAGTTTAAGCTCGTGCGGGCTAGGAGCATCTATTTTTACAACTTGGACTTATTGGGATGTTTTAGCAGTTTATCCATATACAACATCTTTGGTGGGTCTTCTTTGCAGTGTGATTTTTCCTTCGAGCCATAAGCTCTTTTTTCTTTCTTCATTTTTTTTCATGCATAATAGAGTTTCATGAACTTTCCATTAATGAGACAAACTTTTAATTCATCTTTTTCAACAAGTTTATATGCACCATTTGTATAAACTTTTTGGACAACACGTGGACCTTCCCACTTTACTGTAAACTTCTTCATTTTCTGAGGAAAGATAATTGGCCTTCAAATAGCAAGCACCATATCGCCAACTTGGAAGGATCGCGGACGAACTTTCTTGTTGAAATGTCTTAGAAAGTCGAGCTTGATAACATTTCAAACGTTACTAAACTTCCAATCTTTTCTCATCAACCGCCTCTAACTCTTCAAGTCGAATGGGAGCATTTTCTTCCTCTATAAACTCTTCTTGAACAGCAATTCTCAAAGAAGGAATTTGGCGCTCAAGCAGAAGAACTGCTTCAACACCATAAACTAGCGCATATGGTGTAGCTTGTGTACGGGTCCGAAATTTAGTGCGGTAAGCCTACAAAGCTTCTTCAATTTTAAGATGTCTCACTTAGACTTATCAATGACTTTCTTTTAGTAAGTTGCGGAGAGTCTTGTTAAATACTTCCGCCAGACCATTTGCAGTAGCATAATACATTGAAGAATAATACTGCCTGAAGTCAAATTCTTCACAATGTTTAGTCATCAAACTATTGCGAAAAGGTTTTCTATTATCAGTGATAATATACCTTGAAATTCCATAACGGAAGATAGTATTACCACGAATGAAGTTGAAGACATTTTCCTTGTTGACTTCCTTTAATGCAACTATTTCAGCCCATTTGGAGAAGTAATTTGTTGCTGCCAATATGAAGACATGTCCGCCAGAAGATTTTGGTAAATGCCTACTATATCAAGTCCCCATGCATCAAATGACCAAGATGCAACAGACAGATGGTTCTGGTGGTTGATGAATGTAATTTGCATGAAATTGACAAGCTTGACATCTACGAGCGTAATCCATGCAATCCTTTACCATTGTATGCCAATAATATCTCATTCTTTTGATGCGTAAGTGAAGCTTTGGCCCATATTGATGAGCTAAAAAAATTCCTGAATATGCTTATTCCAATGCATGCATAGCTTCTTCATCTTGAAAATAATGATTCCACTTTTAGATTGCAAAAATTAGGGCAAAGCATAACTTGTCAATCGACAAATACTTAAGTCATTGGGAGTCATCATCCTGCTTAGGTAATATAAAGCATTTTCCTTACATTTTTCATTTTCTTGAGCAAGTAAGGCTCCCACAGAATGCTCCTGTGTAGCAATGTATAAAAACAAAGGCTTTCCATGTATAAGTGCAACTAAAATTGGAGCTTTTGTAAGTAAACCATGATACTTTTAAAAGCAATACTACACGCATCATCCCACTCGAAAGGCACTCCTTTTCTGATCAAATGAGTGAATGGTTAACATCTTCCTGCAGGATTGAAATGAAATGCCGCAGGTAAGCTAACCTTTCTTGTAAACTTCTCACCTCATTCACAGTGCTAAGCTCTGGCATTTTCACAATAGCATCAATTTTAGCTTGGTTAATTTCGATGCCGGATTTATGTACAACGAAGCCTAGAAACTTTTATAAGCTAACTCCAAATACACATTTTAGAGGATTGATCTTTAATTGATAATGACGAAACCGTTCAAAAACTTTCCATAAATGATCCAAATGGTCTTCTCTTTTTTGTGACATGACTACCAAATCATCAACATAGTACTCAACAATTTTATGGAGCATGTCGTCAAAGATCTTTTGCATTGCTCTTTGATATGTCGCACCTGCATTTTTCAAACCAAATGGCACACTTTATAACAGTAAATACCTTTATGTGTTTGAAAGGCTTTCAATTCTTCATCCTTTGGGGCCATGCATATTTGATTATAGCCAGATGATCTATCCATGAAACTCAAAGCTTCATTCAACCATGATTTCAATAATTGGGAAAGGAAAGTCATCCTTTGAGCTTGCATTATTTAGGTCTCAAAAGTCAACATAAACTCATAGTTGCTCATTTTTCTTGTGTACGACGTAATGCCATATCCATGTTGGGTATTTGACCTCACGAATAAACCTTACTCCAATTAATTTGTTGACCTCATTCTCAATTTGAGGAATCAGTTCAGGACGAAAATACCATTGTGCATGCTTTATTGCTCAAGTATTTCTTTTTATAGCCAAGTGATGGATAGTAACTTTTGCATATAATCCTAGCATTTCTTTGTATGTCCAAGCAAAGACATCTTTGAATTTATGTAGAACCGGAACGTAAGACTCTTCCTCTTTCGGCGATAAAAGTGAGCTTATGTAGATTGGACGTTTACCATCTTCATTGCCCAAGTTAATTTCTTTCAATTCATCCACAGTGCTTTAAATGCCTTTTTCAAGTTCAGGAGTATCTTCTTCTTCACAATTTTCTGGATCAACAATGTTGATATGATTAGAAGTGACAACTTATTCATCATCCTCCTCATGAATTTCTCTTCTTGCATGATTACTTGTTGAATTATCCACACCAAACCTGACAACACTTCAAATTCTTCCATTTCTTATTTGAAAGTTTTCCACCGTAAAATTTGCATCCTTTTGAATGTAGGTACCTTTGATCGATCTTTCAATTTCTCTAACAAGTTCAATAGTTTGTCATGAAATAGGTCGGGGAGTAACACTGTGTGAAAAGGCAATAAAGTTGGATGGCCATACACTTTCTTCATCTTCTTCCTTTGGCCTTATCTCTAAAATAGTGTGTAATTTGGGTTTCACCACACTATCGCAATTCACAAGAAGTGTAGTTTTCCTCCTCATTTTAGAATGAGTTATGCTACGATAGTTGTTTGCACCATCATTGAAACATGGCGTCATTCCAATCCTTTTCTTTTAGTGTGAACTTCTCTGAAAATCCATGTTTCGTGAAAGAAGGCTTTCTTATTGTCTTGCTTGCCTTTGTCCCCAAATACTCAAACACCGACCCACAAGGATTTTTATTCCCTAGTTGATTGAAAATAGATCTTGGGTTTTCCTTTGAATCTTCATCTTCCACAGAGATGTAAGGATTATTTGCCCTTTTGATTGTGATCTGCACAGAAGAAAATGGTTTATATTCCAATCCAGTCCTTGAACTTTCCACAGAATGTTCATTTTCCTTCAACATTCTTTAGGTTTCATTCAATCCATGAACTTTTGAGCTAACTACTTACCTAAAGTATTCGGCTTTTGAGGATCATATCCAGCATTGTCCAGAAGTTTGTACACATTGGGATCAAATCATTCTTCAGTTCTTTTAACAGGCAATGGGCTATGTTCCACCTTTGGTCCCTTTTCAGGATGTACAAATCCTTTCAGGATTGGCTTGACTGCTTCAATCTTAGTCAATGCAGCAGTACAGTTCTTCAACTCGTCCACTTCAACTAAGGCGAACTAACCCGTTTTCCTCATTAATTTAGGGATGTATAACAGAATAGGAGAATCCTCTTGTGACAATTTAATCTTCTTTTCTTTGTTTTCACTTGCAGCTTTATTTCGTGAAGTGTATTTTGAACTTTGAGCTTCTAAGTTTGATGACACTTGCTTTTCTGCAAATGTTACACTTTTACTTTGCAAATACAGTTTAGCATCTGCAAGTGGGTATCTGCTTCAGTAAAAGGCCTTTTCATCAGCAACAACCTTTCTTATGACTTCATTGCTAAAATACTTGAAACACTAATGAAGTGTAGACGGCAAAACTCTATTGTCATGAAGCCACGACCTCCCTAGAAGAATATTATATGAAGGTTTGGCATCAATAACATGCAAAAGGACACTGGATTTCATTTCATCAATCATCAAGTCCAAACGGATTGTGCCAAGTGCTCTTCTTCCCCCTCCCCCCTCCCTCCCTCCCGATTGAAACCTTGTATTATGAGGTAGCTTTGTGACATTTCTTCTGTAACAATTTCCAACTCTTTCAACATTCACATAGGAAGAATATTGACAGTAGAACCTCCATCCAACAATATTCTGTTCACCTTCTTTTCACATGAGTAACCTGTCATAAACAAAGGTATATTGTGCGGCTTTAAATCCAAAAATAGGTCGTCATCACTGGATATGATTGTAGACATACATTCTGCAAACTTTTGAGCAACCACATTATTATGCTTGTCATCTAGTATAAGAGATTTAATTGAAAAAGCATCTTCCTTTTCACAGTGGATAGCAAAACAAGATACAATCTCAAATTCATTTCGCAATCCTTTCGGAAAAAATTTTCCTAAGGTAATTTGTTGCTGATTGTTGAAATGAATTGCATCTTTTAGCTTGCCTCTTTTGCGAGCGGCAAATTTGTTTCAAGTCTTTTTACCAATTTATTTTGTTTAATTGGCTTACCATTTTCTCGCTTTTGTTTGCCACCTCTTTGGTGTTTCACAGCTATCTATCCTTCAGAATCAACCCCGGTCATGGTGTGAGAATTCTCAAGAGATCGTTGAGAAATGCTTGCCACTTTGTTTTACAAGAGATATTTGTTGAACTATCAACATCAATCCTCATAGGATCGAACTACCTAAACTTGATCATGACAAATTTAGGGACGAAATTAGATTGCCTTAGTCCCGTGGGTGAAAGGGATCCATGCATTATGCTTGCTTGGTTTGCAGTCACTTTATCTTCCTCAAGCAAAATTCATCCTTTGCAAGCCATTCCATGATTTTATCCTTAAAGATAAAACATTTTTCAATGGGATCGCCAAGAAGACGATGATACTTGCAATAGTTTGGCTCCGTAAATCGTTCTACTTCTTCAGGATGTTTCATCTCAGGTAGCTCATTCATTCCTGCCTTCAACATTTCATCAAATATGTCTGGAACATCAGAATCCAGAAAAGGGTATACTTTTCCTGGCATTTATTTTAAGGTTACTTTCTTCTTTCCACCATCGTGAATGGTGCCTACTTTCTTCGTAAGCTTTTTACTCACCATTGTAGAGAACTTAAGAGGTACTACAATCGTTGCATTGGATTCCTTAGTTCCCGAAGAATATTTATTGACTTTCTTGATATCTTGCTTCTCCTTACGTGGCTCTGAAACTGGAATACTTTGGTCTCCATGTGCTTTGAGGCTCACTCCATATCATGCAAACGAGTGGTAAGTTCTTCAAAGGTCCTTAGATGAATTCCTTTGAGAATGTATTGGAGATCCCAATTCATACCTAAACACACATCTCAATTGCAAATCTTTCACAAAGTTTATCTCAGCAATCTAAACTTAAACTTCTCCACCAATTCATACAGTCAATCACAAGTTCGTCCTTCCATTGTTTTGTATGGCTAAGTTCTAGCATACTTACAATTCGACAAGTGCTATAGAAGCGACTCGGAAATTTAGTCTCAAGTTGCTCCAAACTATCAATAGATCCTGGTGCAATATCAATGTACTAGACAAATGCATTCCCTTTGAGGGAACAAATGAATTGTTTGACTAGGAGATCACCATCAGTTCCTATATTGTTGCAAGTGTCAACAAAATGTGCAACATGCTGCTTGGGATTTCTTTTGCCATCAAGCTGCTGCATCTTGGGAGGTTGGTATCCTGCTTGCATTTTAAGATCATCAATCCTTTTGGTGTAGGGCTTCACATATGTAGAGGAAGACTTAACAATTCCTTCATATTTGTCTTTGATTGTTCCCACGATAAAGTCTTTGAGTTAATTTATCAAAATAGATCCATCAGAAGAAATTTGTATGTTATAGGCCTCTTTTGCTGATCTAGAGCCTTCTCTAGTTGCAATTGTTGTTTAGTAACCTTACCAAATCCCAAATTGTTTGAGTCTTCAGGTTGTTTTGGAGAAGCCTGTCTCGTTTCTCCAGAATTTTCAAATCAATTAAGCAGTTGAGCAATTGTCATATCCTGTTGCTGGCGATGTTTTGCAAGCCCTTCCACCAGTTTCGTTAGATTTGCTATTTGCTCTTTGACTAATGAAACATATACCATCATGGCAGGCATAGCTGACGAAGTTACAGATGAAGCCTTATAGTAGAATATGTTTGTTTTCAGTACCTGCGGAACAAACAAAATAGAGTTATCATTCTCCTCCTCCTCCTCCTTATGGCTTGAAGTGGAATCCACATCCAAGAGCGGAGAGTCTTGTTTATCGCTAACTGAATATCTTTTTCTACCTCTAGAGAAGAAGTACTCTTGAAGTCCGGTTTTGTGTGTTTGAGAATTGGGCAATCAACAAACTGTTCTTGTGAATCCTTTTCTACAAGAGCTTTTGTCGTACTTCTTGTGATCGGACTAGTGTAGCCAACTGGCGTAGTCAAATTGATTTTCATCACAAGAGAAGAAAAGAATACATGTATTGTGTCAAAATCAGAAAACAAAGCATGAAATATTAGTTATAAAGATAAACATGTGCAAAGATTATAATCGTGGATAAAGCCAAGTACTACAAAACAAATAATGAGGAATAGATAGGAAATAAAAGTAATATATTCATGGAATATTAGTGATAAATTTTTATAATACTGCGATACTAAAACGAAAACAGCTTCAATTTTGCAAATATTGCAAAAGATATACTATTTAACAAATTTCTTTGGAACTACAGTTATCTATGCATGGAACTAATATAAATCTTACATAAATCAACTACGTCATTGAAAAAAAGCGTATTTTTTTAAGAAATGAAGAAATTAAACACTCACATGAATCAGCATCATCTGTGCATTGTTCATCGTTCAAACAAATCGAAGTATCATTTACTTCAGTAGTGTGATGTAATTCTACATTATGTTCCATTATCAAATTTCTTTGAAAATGGAACAACTTTGATAGAGATGTTTTTAAACAGTGATTTTGATGGTGAATAGTGTTGTAGAGGATGTCTGATAGAAACGTCATCGAGAGAGAAGAAAACTTGTAAATGTGATTCCATTGTGCCCCTCGTCAATCAACATGTGCGGTAAATTTTTTAGTTAAATATCGATGCGTCGAGAGTAAGTTTATAAATATTCTAAAATTTCTATAAAATAATGTCGTTTAAGGGCTTATTTGGATTAAGTTTTAAACATAAAATTCATTTACTCGTGTATTTTTTTATTTTAAACTCCACTCCTTGTGTCATAAATAATTTACTTTTTACGCATTTCGAATAAAAAAATTTAACTTTTTCTATTCTCATTTCTAATCTAAATGACCCTATATTGAGCACGGTATAACCACGGCTCATATCTCATTGATTATGAAATTCAATTTCGAGAAAAAAAAAATTATGAAATTCAATCACTGTTCTATCTATTACGAAATCCATTTAGGAGTCGGCAGTGCCAAGCAACGGGCATACAATGAATCAGTGGCGTAATCTTGGCGCCCCTTCCATCCAACTCCCTACACTGCCATCTCTCCACTCTCATCTCTCAAGGCACAGCCGTTTAAAACCGTAACTTTTTTTCATCGAATCGATGTGTATACAATAATTATTTCTCTAGTACTTATGCTTCCGTTTGGGTAATGTAGAAGCAGCGGGACTACAGAGAATTTTGCGATTGAATGTCGAAACTTGAGCTATTCAATTGCCACGAGACATGGGAAATTGCGACCAATTCTCAATGACTGTTCGCTTAGCATTCCTTCTGGGCAGCTGTGGATGCTTCTTGGTCCCAATGGGTCTGGAAAATCCACCCTTTTAAAAGTAGGAAATGTAATTCACCATACATCTTGCTTTCTCCAGGAAGCATTTTCTGGGATACTTTTTTTTTTTTTTCTGTTTTCTTCTTTACTTGAATGCGTTTTCTTTCTCTTTGACTCGGGTTATGTTTTGCTTACATGTGGTTATTAAAAAATTGCAGATTTTGGCAGGTTTATTAAATCCAAATGGAGGGTTTTTGCGTGTAAAAAAGCCCCGGAGTTTTGTGTTTCAGAACCCCGATCACCAGGTTATCAGTTCTTTCGAATTCAAGTTTGTTTAGTCATTGAGTACCTTTTTGTAATTTAAAGATGCAGTCTCTAGGAGAAGGAACGAATATGAGCTTATAGATTGTGTTGTTGATTGCTCCGGCTTTAGTTGTGAACTTTTCGATCAGAAAAGCAAGAACAAGCGCCTTGTTTTGGTTATGAATCTATGTTCATTCTGTTAATTATGAAAGAACAATGGTGCTGGGACTTGTTTAAATAGTATAGAATTAGAAGACTAATATGCCTGTTTTATCTATGCTACACTTTATTTTTTTAATTTATCAAGTTCTCATTTCACTTTGTTAACTTAGCTTAATCCCTACTTTGTTCACCTCTACTTATGTGGAGGCTGGGTTGAGGGGGACTGTAAAGACAAAACAGTTACGTTGATGGAATTGAAAGAATGGATGCACTTTAAAGATGTCTTTTATTCTTGCAAATTAAGTTGCAACTTTTGGTGACATTGTTTTGAGGACAATCTTAGTCACATAAGGAAAAAGCAATTGAGCTATACTTCTGATTTTTTAGATGCAAAGCAGTAATGTACTGAATAATGCTCTCCATATGTTATAGCTTTCTAGTTCGAACTTGCTTCTTCTCGACAACTAGGCTCACATCTTTTCCCAATTTCTTTTTTAGACTTATTTACCTAATAAATTTCAACTATATATAATGGTGCTTGGTATTGAGTTTCTGCCATGCCAGCTTTTCGGGGGAGCTTTTTTCTCAATATGTGGAAGCCCATCTGATATTTTGAATCTTTCTCCTTTTCTTTTTAATTCATCATCTCCTTCTCAACACTTATATTCAGGAACTTAAGTTTTTCAAGGGTCAAAAGGTATGGTTTCATTCAAGTTATTGTAAACATACAAGGTGCCACGTTGCTGGTTTTGTGTAGGTTATTAAACTGAGTTTTGGAAACAATCTGTTGTATCTACTTTTGTCATTCTCCCCACAAATGAGATCAGATATTGTATTTGTGCCGTTACTAAATGCACTTTGGCGGATCTGTTACACAAGGCCCAAGAGCCTGGTATTTCTGTTAGAACTTATGTTGGGAACTTGAAAGAGTTGTATATCTTAAATAATGTTATAAGTTTTGAACTGAATGTGGACGGAATCATATTAACTTATCTGCCTAGCTTGATATTCACAGTACAGTGGTATTAATGAGCTTTACTTGGGAAGGAAGGGTTTGACTTTTTAGGATTTTGGGTTGTAAGCTTGAGCACTTCATTTTCATACTTGATCAGGACATCTAGTATCACTTCTTATTGGAGAAAAACTTAAGCTTTCAATTAGTGGAATGCATATATGTACATTTATTCCCCATTTCTCTAGCTATCAGATGAAATAATGTTCTTTTTTTTGGTAAGAGGATGAAATAAATGTTCTGAAATTCTGAGATGTGAAGTTAAAAAGACTGTATAACTTTCCGGCTAAAACTAACTGAAGAATAGCGATTGTGTATGCAGGTTGTGATGCCTACAGTTAAAGATGATGTGGCATTTGGTCTCAGTAGATTTAATTTAACACTTGAAGAGATTAGATCTCGAGTTGAAAAATCTTTGGATGCAGTTGGCATGTACGACTACTTGCAAGTAAGTGTCAAAGCATGATTTCTTTACATTATCAGTATTAAATTCTTAGCTGTTCTTACACTAGGAACTTCCTTTTACCTGTACCTATCAGAGACCAGTCCAAACTCTTAGTGGTGGTCAGAAACAAAGGGTTGCTATTGCTGGCGCTTTGGCAGAGGCATGTAAAGTATTGTTACTCGATGAGCTGACAACTTTTCTGGATGAAAATGATCAGGTACAATTGCAAATAGCTTCTTCCAAGGGAATATAAATATATATGCAGAAGAACGTGAGAATGATTAACTGCTTTTCTTTTCCATGTTTGCTGAAGTTTCTCAATTTTCTTAAAGAAAAGGACACTCTTGAATTTTTCAATGTGAAATTCTGATGCTCTACAAAAAATTAATGAATCAGAAGAATGATAAGGGTAAAAAGAATTCAATGAAGATTGACTGTAAATTTTTGTGGTCAAGTCACAGGATCAATATTACAGAGAATGTGATGTACCAAACCTTGCAAGTGTACAAGATTGCGATTCTAATAACAATCAAGGTCGTCCCACAAGGATTTGTATTCAATTACCAAAATTCTACCACTCAATTTAATTCAAGAAACCACTAAAATTAGACTCCAAATATATACACTGACACACACACACACACACACTTATGGGATTAAACAACTACTAAAACTATACTCCAAAATAATAAAAGGAGTTGCCGGAAATCAACTTAAACTGCCCAAAACTGGACTAGAATCAGCCAAAAACCATCCAGGTAAGTAGTCAACTGGCACTGGTTCAATAGTTAATTGGCACCGATTAAATGTCTTGCCCGAGCACATGCAGATTAAACAAATATCCGGTGCCAGTTCTTCAGAAGTTTGGTGCCTCTGACATGCTCTGATGTCAGGCACCGGTTCAATTTTCGGCACGTTTTTGTTTCCTTTCCAGCCTATTATCTCCATTTGAAAAGACCATTGTGCCCCTACAACAAAATATCATCAAGGTGAGTCATCTATACTAGTTTTTGCTCAAAAACATGAAACTTAACACCTTTTCCAACACAAAGTATAGAAATATGGAAAACATGGATTGATTTACGAGTTATTAGAATGCTACATATTCATGAAAGCAGGCAGAAAGTTAATGCATGGGACTTCATTTAGGATAAGAATATATGTAAATTATGAGATATACTAAAGCTGCGGAGTAACTGAGTATGACATGCATATTGGAATTCGGATATTAGCGAAATAATAAAGCCCTTGATTGGATGACAATCGCCAAGTAGAGAGAAGAAACCTGTGAGGTTTGCTTGTCAGGCATATTCAAGAGTTGAGAAGGAAAAATTCCAGAAGATACTTGCAAGTCCAGTTATAATATACAGGACAGTAGGATAACAGATTATCATAATTGATGTATAAGATGAAAAATTCTCAAGATAAATATTCTCTTCAACCATAAAAGCATGAAATTAGAAATCATACTCGCATAGTTTAAATGCCCACCTATAGGCAAAATACTGGAGATAATGTAATTTGTTTGAATATCCTGTCAAGAACATTGACAAAGTTACTGGTAGCAAGAGAGAAATCACAGTTATTCCCTGTGCCTAGGAGATTCAACAGTAGAAATTCCTAGAAATCTCATCCTAAACCTCCAATCTAGTCAAGTATATCTAAATCTTTGTGCTATAATTTTTAGTGAGGGTTATGAAACATCATAGATACTACAGAAAAGTGCAAGATTCTTATTTTATCAGCAGTGTCATATAATATAGGGTTAAATGCATTGGCCCGTGATATTGAGAGAGTAAAGGGTATATTTTGTATGTCCTCTCCCTAACAAGATGGCTGTTATCACTTGTAACTGAAAGGGTAAAATTTGTCCTCTCCCTAAATGCGTTAGCCTGTGATATTGAGAGAGTAAAGGGTATATTTTGTATGTCCTCTCCCTAACAAGATAGCTGTTATCACTTGTAACTGAAAGGGTAAAATTTCCACTTGAAAAAAATTTGATCAAGAAAGAGGGAAAATGTGGCAGTATCCACAACCAAATGCATTTTGCCCCTTTAACTTTTCTTGGTCAGTACATTACCCTCTTAAACTGTCAATACTCTGTTTCAAGTTTTTGTATTTGTTGCAACCATTACAATTTGTATTGACTGGATTTTTAAACTACGAATTTATCACTCTAATAAATGAAAAAGGAGGCATATAACCTTTTTCAATAATTTTTTTCCCTTTATTCTTTTGTTACTTTCTCTGTTGTTGCCATGTTAGTTGTTGGTGGCATCATTGGAATCTACTGACCAATTTGATGCATAATCGGCTCTCTCCTTTTCCGATGCCAACATCTCCCACCTTTTATATTGCAGCACCTGGTCCAAGCAAACCTTCCAAGCCATCTGCAACATCAACCCGAACAGCAGTTACAACTGCCAAAAAAAAGCCTAACCCATTAAACCTGCTAAAATGCTCTATAGAATTCAAATTGGTTTCATGGATTGTATGGAGACAGAACTGTGTTCTTGCCATTCAATCTTCCTCGGACAGTGCATTGTTTTTAAGGTAGGAGAAGAGAAAAGTGAAGAGAAGGAACAAAGAAAAAGAGGCAAAACAGTACCGAAGGCAAACACTGGAAATCTTAAACTTCAATCACTTTAATCTGATTGAAGAAAGTCTTTGGAAACATTTTCACTCGAGCATAGTTAATTGCTATTTCCATTTAGTCGTTAAGCTTGTTCGTGGAAAGGTTAGGTATCCATCTTTCCCTTTAGACTCGACTAAAGTTGTTGGTAGTGTTTCTAATACTTCAAAGAGGCGAGCACAGTGATGGATTAAATGAGTGCTTGAGCAGTTGTTGGTAGGGCGCTTTCGCGAAGAAGCTGAAGTGGTTTATCAATTCAATTCACTAGACTACATCAGGTTTTCTTGGTTCAGCCTTCATGTTCATGAAGCAAATTGTCGAAAAGTACTTGCTTGAACTGGGCTTCATGTTAATTGAGGTTGATGGCGGAGAAGAGGGAATAGGTGGCAACAACCAAACCGGGTAGAGGGAAGAGGAGGTAGAGAGGGAGATGGTGTTGTGTTAAGGGTGAACCAGAGGGAACAAAATGGACCAAAGTGGAGGTGGTCCTGAATGTTTATATGTGGATGATGTTTGCTGGCAATAACTTAAAGCTCATTTTAGAAATCATGGAAGCTACGGTAGTCACTGTGAATTGACTGATTTGGAACTATATCATATTTTCTTGGTATTGAGGTTTGTCAGTTGGATGATGAAATCTTTATTTTATAGAAGAAATATGCATATGATATTTTGAAGAGATTTAAAATGGATAAATCCAAGCCTTTCTTAGTCCTACTGTAGAGAGGTTGAAGCTGACAATTGAAGGGAGCAGTGAATTTCAACCAATTCTTAGACAATTGACGTTACAAAATTAACTTCCACTCAACTCATAAAGAACGGTATCCAAAACATTCAAATAAGTAGAACTTTAACATAAATTAATCAACTCACATTATTTCTCTACTTTTATCTTCCCTCCTAAAACTCCTAAACTAGGGCCAAAGAAATAGAGGTAGTACAATTAGTTTGGGGGGATTTTCACACATTTCAGAAGTTTAGCTAAAATTTTGTGGCGAGGATAGTCTAGTACACCTAATACACTTTTTTTGCAACCTTCCTTTTATGGTAGTTTTATTATTTATTTATTTATTTATTTTTCGATACATTGGGGAGGAGATGTGCTTCCCTTGGACCGCTGGCCTGGTAAGGGGTGCTTCTACCATTGATTTACTACCTTGCTACCACTCTTAATAGTAGTTTTATTAATAAACTTTATGGAATAAAAGATTAATCCTAAACTCAAAAATTAGTATTAAAGGAAGTGGACTAGATTGTGTATATAAGATGTATTAAAGGATCCTGAGTGAAAAGTTTGAGATATTTGACAACTACAAGACCAGACATCACTGTTTGCAATCACTTTCTGCAGTGGTGATTTTGTTTTTTCTATTTTAAAGATAACAGTTATTATAATTAGCAATTTATGCGAATAACATTTATGAACTCTCTTTCCAATTGTGAGGTCTTCACTCCCCAAAATATCACTTGCAATACCAGTTTCGGCAATTATATCAAATTCATGATCTAGAATTTCTGGAGCTGAGAGATTAAATTTTGTCCTCACAGTTTCTAGATCATTGAGTTTGTTTTCTGTTGACAATAGTGGCTAATGGGGCAACTTTCCTTGATGCAATTATATAGTTTCTTGGAGTATTCTGCTTTTCTCAAACAAGCTTCCTTATCAACACTTTTTTCATCTTCAAGCTCTTAAATGGTGGGAGGAGCTTTAGGTAGATGAAACAAGGACTTGATCTTTTTTTCCTTTTCCGTTTTGCAATAAGTACTTAATTGCGATATTAAATTTGAAATGTTACTAGCCTTTAATTTAGTTGTTTAATTATATTTTTTCGTGGAAGGTATATTGGACATTTTTTTCCCTTTTTCTTTGGTAATTAGACAAAAATTTCTTTACAATTGATAAATTTTGGCAAAATACACATGAAATTCATTTTTGTGTTTTAGCAGTTTAAACTTAATCCAAGTCATTTCGTTTACTGTTGGATTATAGAATTGCCCTAGGGAGGGAGATCAAACTTTTAGAAACGGACTATTGATATTTATACAGCGGAACATAAGATTATCAGAAAGGTATAGGGCATGACCTTCTGTCTCTGCCTACACTTAGAAACATTCAATAAGTACCTTAATTGTTCATTTGTGTTGAGTGCTTTGAATTTTATAAAAGGATCCAAATTTGACTTCATCCTGATTAATATTTTTTACAGTATGAATGGAGTTTTTTTGTTTTTTTTGTTTTGAGGTCTGTTTTGTTTGTGCGTGTGTGTGGAGGGGGGGTGTCCGGGTTAGTGGAACTACATATATTCTTAGACTAAGAACTTTCTCTCCTTTGCCATGAACATTTATTATATTTGGCTGAATTGCATAAATTCTGAAGTGTTATTTATTTTCATGCACGATTTTATATTACCGGAAATCCTGACAACTTGAAATTATTTTCATATGACATCTTACCCTTGTAAACCTGATTTTCACTAACTTTTTGCTAGGTTGGGGTAATAGAAGCAGTGAAGAGCACCTTGGCTAATTCTAATGATATTACAGCATTATGGGTGACCCATCGTCTGGAAGAACTCAAATATGCAGATGTTGCCGTCTATATGGAAGATGGAAAAGTCGTAATGAATGGCGATGCTTCAAGCATAATGGATTTTGTTAAAGCTAGACAAGCTGTTTATATTGAACAAATAAACTCTTATTGAGAGAAATGCACTCTCTTCATGTATATTCATTTTTTTAAGCAATCGATTTGTTAGCTTCCCGCTCAATGCCAACAAATTGAAAACTCCTTTTGTATCTTAGCAGGACTGTTTTACTTGCATTGAATTTTACTTTGAAAAATGTGTGATTTTCTTTCTCAAGTTTCGTGAAAGATAAACTTGTTTGTGAACATAAGTATGAGATTAATGCAATTTATATTCTGTTTGTGAACATAGGCGTACCTTGCATGGTGTGTCAAATTATTAAAATTACGTAATTTTGAGCTATAATTTAAAAATTGGAACACTACGTCTCCATGGGCTTCTTGCCAACTCCGATGAAATCGGTGGTGGTGGTAAGAATTGACGACAGCAAACAGAGCTTCTATGCTCTGGAATGGACCCTCAATTTTCTTTGTCTCTTACTAATTTACCGTTCAAACTTGTACTGTACATGCCGAACCTTCTCCAATTATCGCAATTGGCCTCGCGGATCTTGGTAGGTTTTCTTAATTTCTTCAGCATTTTACACATCTAGATCTGATTAGATAAGCTGAATTTGAGAATCTCCATGTTTAGTGCGAAAAAATTTATTATTTTTCATCCTCTTCCCTACTCTTTCTTTCTCTATGAAATTTCTCTCTTCTCTCCACTCTAAAACTATAATATTTTGACATTGAACTTGTATTGGAAGTAGATATGCATCATTATGAAGAATTTATGGAAGAAAATATGGATTTTGAGGTAAGGAAAGCTCAAATTTTTGTTTTTTCTTCAGAACTGGGGCTCGGATTGCCTCGACCGGCAAATCGAAGCTGAGTGATTCGCCCATTCAGGCGGTCCATTCTCAGCGACGGTCGACCAGATGAGCGACCCGCTCAGGTCCAGCTCGCAAGCCTGGGTGAGCCAAGCTGCTGAAATTTTTTTTATATGTTAATATACTAACATATAAAAAAAATACAAAAATAAAATAATATACTAACATTTAAAATAAAACACAAATTTCATATACTAAAACACAAATTACACTGTTTTTACAATTTGATTTTTAATATATGAAATATGTTCATATTTTAATTGTTTCGTACTATATCGTAACAGAACGACGTAGATTCAAATACATTTGAAGAATTTTTGGAACCGGAAGAATACGTGGATCACAGACATTCATTTGCAACTGATCAAATATTTAATTCGAAAGTAGAGTTGGTAAATTGGGCAAAAGAAACAGCTATGAAAGTGAACACGTATTTGATTGTCACTCGGTATTTAAGTTTAAGAATATCCGACCGCTGACCGTATGTTACATTAGGTTGCAAGCGTGGAGGTGCAAATAAACCGAGAACGAAGCATGTAGTTGAGGATGAAGAAAAAGAAGTTCAAGTAAAAAGGCAGAGTCCTTACGGGACTAAAAAGTGTAGTTGTCCCTTCAAATTAAAAGGCGAGCAAATGACGATGTGTGAAAATTGACAAGTATTCATACACGATGGAAGCACAACCATGCAACAGGTGTATATACTCACGGTCACGCTCAGGCAGCAAAACTGACGAAGGAGCAGCTGATACAGACTGACCAATTCACGAAGAGTCATGTGCCACCCCGTAATATTTTACGATTTTTTCGAGAACAAAATGTGGGTTGAACTGGCAAGTATGTTGCATTAACTGTAATGCATCCTGATTTTATGTTTAAGGTTTAAATTGATGTTCTAATAATATGATTTGCATGATTTTTTATAGTGCCCAGAAAAGATATAACGTTGTTGTGAAGATTAAGAAGAATAGGATGCAGGGGCAAAACACGGTTGAAGAAGTTCTCTGCCTAAGTGCTAAACGGGGTTACACGGTCTTCTATAAAAACTGTGAGGACAGTGCTCAGTGACATTGTTATTGCACACCTAACATCAATTGAAATGATGAGAATGTGGCCATATGTACTTATAATTGATGCGACATATACAACAAACAAGTAAGTTGTATTAAAATTTTTTATATTAACTATACATTTAGTTGTTATTTGCAAATTGACTGTTTAAAGTTATATTATAAATACAGTTTAGGATTAACCCTGCATATTTAAGTTAATATTTGATGAATACTGTGGACCTCCATCAGCTGGACCAGTCTTCTCCCAACCTTCGTTCTTTGCTTTCTTCCTCTGCGTAGGGTTTATAGGAGGACACAACTTCTCGGGTCTTTTTTGTCGCGACCCAACAATCTTACTCATCACTGACATGAAACTGTCAATCAACCCTTTCACCTTACATGGAGCACGCTTATGATCGGATGATGAGGCATGAGCCACAGGAATCTGCTCGTCATTATCGCCATCACCGTCGCCATCATCATCATCATCATCATCATCATCATCATCATCATCATCTCCACCATCATCCTCAGGCTCATTCTCATCGTCTTCACTGCCATGAATGCAGAGGGAATCAATCTCGACAGCTTTCTCAAACCGGGTCCTTCCACCATCCCTGGATGTACCAGAATCCCTACCTAACCCAGCATCAGATGAGAGATTGCCACAATTAGGGGCTCAATAGTCAGCACCGTTGTAAGATGAGTCCACCAGGACGGATGCCACAAGCTACTCGAAAAAATAGGCACCTAACTGCAACTCTGGACCACTGACCTCATTTAATGGAATCTGAGTTTTAGAAAAAACTGTAGCCGATCATGGCGAGGCATATGGAGAGGCAGAGAGGGAGCATGTGCATATGGATCATATGATGTAAGTAGTGGCTGAGAATATCCGTAATGGTCATAGGGTATGGGGGTGTACGGATGGTGTGATATGGTAGGAGGACGGGTCCTAAACGGTATAGGAGGTGGCTGAGTGGAAGATCCCGATGCACCAAGGTCATAATATATTCCTGGTCCAAGAAGTGCAGGAGTGGACGGTATTTCTGAGGTATTAGGTCCCCTCACACCACGGGATGATGCAGTCACTGGACGACCTTCAGCCCAACCAGTCCTGTCTATCACAGGACCTAAATTATCATCACCCCTACGTGCTTCGAGCCGAACCCTCTAAACAAATTATCAAATATTTTCCTCAATGACATTACATCATATTTGTCTAATTCATCTCTTTTATACGATGCAAGTAATACATTTTTCTTCATCTTTATATTATTAAGTTATAGCCATGCATTAAACTAAATTGATTATAGTTATATATTTATTATCTCATTTCAACACTTCACACTTTTTTTATTAGATTGTGTCAATCCTGAACACATAAAATCTTTCAATATATAACCTGAAAAACCCTAAACCCTAATTTATGCAATTTGTTTATGACATTTGTTTATGAAGTCGTATTATTCATATAAACCCTAAACTCTAAATAAACAAAATTATACAATTAGTCAAATCCACACGCACCCTAATAAACATAAACAAATTAAAGAACATAATATAACCTCTAAATTAAAAATAAACATAAACGTAATAATAATTTTAAAAAGTAACATAATCATTAATTATAATAACATAATCATAAATAAATCCTAAAAAGTATTAAACAAATTAAATAACAACCTAAACTCTAAATTAAACAAATAAACATAAAAATAATCATAACTTTAAAAAAATAGCATAATCATTAATTATAATAACATAATCATAAACAAATGTAAAAAAAAAAGGAAAAAAAATTAAAGAACATAATATAAACTCCAAATAAACATAAACGTAATCATAATTTTAAAAAAATTAACATCATTAATTATAACAACATAATCATAAACAAATGTTAAAAAAATTAAACAAATTAAATAACATAATATAAACTCTAAATTGAATAAATAAACATAAACAAAATCATAACTTTAAAAAGCTAACATAATCCTAAAAAAAAAAAAAGCCCAGAATCGGTCCGACTGCATGAACCGGCAATCGCAAAAGAACAGGATCGTTGGACCGGGCGGTCAGTTACCAGCCCAGACAACGGACCGAGCGATCAGCCTACAAGCCTGGTCGCTGGACCAGGCGACCTGCAACGGATCCGGTCGTTGGTCCAGGTGATCAGACGTACTTCCGCCAGAAAATGGGTTATGCGAAAACAATCATTTTTTTTCAATCCAACGATTATTTTAAAATTTTCAACCGCTAAAAATATAAATAAATAAGGATCGAAGTACTAACCTTTTTCTTCAAATTACAATGGTCGGATCTTCCAAAATCTATAGTTGAAATTTGTGGGTTTAGAGAGAGTTTAGAGGATTGGTTGAAGTTGGAAAACTTTTACATTCAAAAGTGAAATTTTTTTGGAAAACTTTTGAATTACAAAAAATAGCGGTCATTTTGTTTGTGTTTTTTTTATTTTTTATAATTATTAATATTATTTATATTTTTAAATTAATTGTTACCCATATATTTTATCACTTGAGCTACGCTCTAGCATGACTCTCTCATTTTCTGCGCTAAGACTAACGCGAGGATACCCCTACTTGCTTAGTTCAAGTGTGCATATGGTATTTTTTTTTAATTTTTGGTGTTTTTTTTTACGGATTTTATCTCAAAATTGAACGTATAGTGTAGATAATATTAAAAATTATTTATTTTTAATTTCAAAATCTTCAAATTTTGAAAAAATCACCATATTTTTTAGAGAGAAGGTGGAAAAAACATGTGTAGAGAGAGAAAGTGTATTTTCGAGGAAAAAATATTTCAATTTTTTTGTGCGTAAATTTCTTATTTGGCGTGTAATTTGGTATACCCTTATATATATACATATATACATATATGAATATATATGTATATAAATATATAATATATATGTATATATGTATATATGTATATATATAAGTATATATGTATAAATATATATATATATATACACATATACATATGTATATCATATATATCATGATAATTATATTGTAAAGATCCTTATTTTGTCTAGTTGGTTAGTAGTCTTATGTAAGAGCTCACGGTTTGGGTTAGAAACTCTAAATCTGGCCATAATTATTGGAAGATAAGGGTTAGCCTGTTTTAAGCCGTTGAGAAGGCGTGTTAAGGCGTTGATCCCGGTTTTATTTTCTATAATTATGTTGACAGATCTAGATGTTCTATAAAAGTTCTACCTTATAACCTGAGATCTTGCATGAAAGACTACCACCAGACCTTATTTGGTATCAGAGCCATATAATTATGTGATATATATGATACATAGTTTAACATGAAAATTCATTTTAAATATTAAATGAATTTATTAAAAGATAAAAGAAAGATTAAAAATCTTCATAAGCAAGAACTGGATATTCCAGAGAATCTAGATGAACTTAATAAGTAGACAATCCCTAGGATTGATTTAAAAACTGTATATCAGTTAGGAACTTTTGAAAAACTTGGTTTAAAACAAGTAGTTAAAACTACTGAAGAATCGGTTTCCTTAGATAATGAAGAAATTGAGATTCAATTATTATCATCATCTGATATAAATAGATATAAAGATCTATATAAATTTATCCATATTGGATTAGTGCAAATTGCATTTAAACCTCTAACTTTAGAAGGTTTACCGGAAAGTTTTATTGCATGCCTAAGAGATGCAAGGAATTTAAATTGGAAACAATCTCTTATAGGAGTCATTCAATCTAGTTTGGCCCATGGCCCAGTATATTTTAATGTTTACCCTAATTTATCACTTTCTTTAAGTGACGTTAATATACTTGATACTTTAACATTAAATGTTAAGACTCATGGATATAATTATGTTTCTGGTTCAGAACTTATATGTATCTGTTATAGAATTTATTATAAACCATTATTTACATTAAATCCTAATTGTAAATTAATGGATAAAAAATTAATGAAACTGTTTTAATAGAAACAAACTTTAATAGATCTAAGATCTCAACTAGAAGAATTATAAAATGGGATGAAATCCCTATGCCTCAGCAATGGAAATTAGAAAGAACTGGTCATATCCAGTCCCAGACTGAACATAATATTGATCATATTGAACAAACTCCAGAAGGAACTGTTTATATACAGATGGGTCATATCTCATCTCAATTGGGTAATATCCCAAGGACTTTTTCAACAAGATCTGAAAGATCATATATTTCACCTCTTATAGAGGACAAGGATTATATTCCTTACCGCGTTTCTACCTCACAGGTAAGTGAACGTGATGAGCAAAATCATCATGTAGATAAAGTGTTTAAAACTAAAGAAAATATTGTGAAAGGTATTTATAATACTAAAGATCCGGAAATAACCGAATCTGAAATGAATTTTTCATTATGAATTGTAAACCAAAAATTGATTTTAGTCTTGGATCTGAAGCCAGGCAAAAGGTTAAAGCTGAATTTAATTTACCAAGATGGGAACCATTTAGGAAGTGGTTTTTCCCTAATTTTGATGATACATTAAAATATTATCTTTCAGAAGAATTTTATAAATTCTTAGCTTGTCATAATATTCTATTTCCTTTTGTACCACGGTTCATGTCTAAATATATTGAACCTTATATTTCTGTGTTAGAAAGAGATTATAAGCTCTTGAATGGAAATATAATTAAAGGCATATTGCCTCCTCAACAACCTTTTCTTTTAGGAAAGGAAAATGATATTGTTAGTTTTGCAGCATTTTCAAAAATATTTGAAAATGATACTTTAAGTATCACTGTAAAACAAATTAATAAGATTATAGAACAACAGAATTATACAAACATTTATTTAAATGTTTTAGGAGAACAAATTCTCTCTCTTCATAAGAGAATTGATTTATTATTACAAAAATTAGATAAATCTATGCCCCCAGGATCCTCAGGAACTAAGGCAGTTATAGCTACTCCTCCTTTACAGCCTCCTCCTGAGATAAAAGATTATAAATTAAAACCTCTGTCAGATCTAGAAATGATGCTAGATCAAAAATTTTAAAAACTAAATATTAATACTTTAGAAAATGAATTTTCTGATAGATTATCAGAAAATAAAAGTAAACAAGTTATAAAAGATGAAATTAATAAATTATACATGTTTGCTGATAGGCCAACCCAACGTATAAATTATTATAGTCGACCTTCTCCTGTAGATATTCTACATGAAGAACCGGACTATATAGGTAACAATAGTTACAATGGTAAATGTATTTATGAATGGAATCTAGATGGTTATACTGAAAAACAGATTTATAATCTGACTCATAGAATGCTCATGTATAGTACAGTCAGTAAACTGATTGGCAATAATGACAGTAATATTGCAAAAATGATAGTTGCAGGATTTACTGGCCAACTTAATGGTTGGTGGGATCATTATCTCTCTTCCCAAGAAAAGGAAGAAATTTATCATACTGTTAAACAAGAAGAAAATGGTCAAACCAATGAACAAGCAGTTTATACACTGATAGTTACTATATTGGAACATTTCACTGGAAGAATTTCAGATGATAATGAAACTCTTAGAACGTTATTACAAAATACGAGGTGTAAAACACTTACAGATTTTAGGTGGTATAAAGACCAATTCCTTAATAGAGTTATGGAATTACCTGAGAGTAATAGTTCTCATTGGAAGTCTAAGTTTATAGATGGCTTACCCCCTCTATTTGCTGAAAGAGTTAGAAAATCTCTTAGGAAAGATAAAATTTCCATTCCTTATGAAAGTTATACTTATGGAGCTCTTATAGCTACTTGTAAACATGAAGGTATAGCTTTATGTAATGAAATTAAATTGAATCAACAACTTAAAAGACAAAGGCTAACTGAAAGAACTCAGTTAGGCCAATTCTGCAGTCAATTTGGGATGGATATTCCATCACAAAGGAAAATAGTTAATAACTATAGGAAAGATGATCAATATATTAAAAAGAAAAGGAGAAAATATACTCAAGATAAAAAAACTAAGCGAAAATCTGATAGATTAGAAAGAAAGAAAGACAAAAGTAATATTGTCTGCTATAAATGTAAACGTATAGGTCATTACGCTAATAAGTGTAAAATGAAGAAAAAGATTAATAATCTTAACATTAGTGATGAATTAAAAGATTCATTAGAAAAATTATTTTTAGAATCTGATGACTCTGAAGATATCACTTCAGCATCAGAAATTGATCATATATCTGACTCTTCTGAAGATTCAGAAGAAAACATGTGTCCGTGTAAACAAGAACACAGTGCTTCTGAAAAAGAAAATTCAGGAGATGATTATTATAAATTAATATCTCAATTTAAAGATTCAGATATTAATGTTCTAACCAATAATCATATTTTAGAATTCTTAAAGTCAATAAAAGACCAAGAATTAAGGTCTAGAATCATAGAAAATTTAGATGATATACCATCTTCAAGTACTCATAGTACTAAAATAGAAGAAGAATTTATACCTAATAATAATCCTTATACGATGACAGAAGTTTATAAACTCATGAAACAAAGATATGATAATTCACATAAATCTCCTACTACATTAAAGGATTTATATGGAGAAATTAATAATCTGAAGGATGAAATTAAGATGTTAAAACAAATAAATAAAAATCTTGATATAACAGTTTCTAATTTAGAAACTAAGAAAGATTATACTTTGGTTACCCCAAATTTATTTGACAATCTTAATAAGATTGGTGAAGATCAGTTTTTAACTGTTTTAGACATGATTACATCTTTTAAGTTTTATGTTAAAATTACTTTATTAATAAATCATGATGAAATTAAAGAATTTACTGCACTAATTGATACAGGTGCAGATATAAGTGTTATACAGGAAGGATTAATTCCAACAAAATATTTTCAAAAACAACTCATAGTTTAAATTACCACGTGCATATATTTGTAATAATAAAGTTTGTATTCCAGAAAGCTTTTTATTAGCTAAAAATATAACTAACCAAGTTATACTTGGAACCCCTTTTATAAAAAAGATTTTTCCTATTACACATATAGGAACTGATTGCCTTATAGGTACCTTTGAAAATACACCCGTTTCTTTTCACTTTATAACTGAACCAAATACAAGATTTGTAAATGAAATTAAAGATTTCATTTTAAGAAAACAAAATCAAATCAATTTTATAAATTTTGAAATAAACTCTTCCACTATTGAGGAAGTTTTACAAAACTCAAAATTACAAGAAAAGATTAAAAAACTTCAGAATAATATTTCTGTAGAAATCTGTAATGATCACCCTAATGCTTTTTGGGATCGCAAAAAGCATGTGGTAACTCTTCCTTATATAGATGAGTTTAAAGAAAATCAAATTCCGACAAAGGCACGCCCTTGTCAGATGAATTCTAAATATTTAGAATTATGTAAAGAAGAAATAGCTTCTTTATTAAATAAAAAATTGATAAAAGAGTCAAACTCGCCTTGGTCATGTACAGGGTTCTATGTTAATAAACATAGTGAAATAGAAAGAGGTGTACCAAGATTGGTTATAAATTATAAACCTCTAAATAAGGTATTAAAATGGATTAGACATCCTATTCCTAATAAGAAGGATTTATTAGACCGATTATATGAAGCTTTAAATTTTCTAAGTTTGATTTAAAATCAGGATATTGGCAGATTTAGATAGCTGAAGCTGACCAATACAAAACAGCTTTTAATGTTCCTATTGGCCACTTTGAATGAAAAGTGATGCCTTTTGGACTTAAAAATGCCCCTTCTGAATTTCAGAAGATTATGAATGATATATTCATTCCTTATAGTGACTGTATAATAGTCTATATAGATGACATTCTAGTATTTTCCAAAACTGTTCAACAACATTTTGAACATCTAGATATATTTAAAAAATTAGTAATACAAAACGGCTTAGTTATATCTAAACCTAAAATGGTTTTTTCCAAACCAATATTAGATTTTTAGGTCATAATATTGAAAAAGGAAAAATAATTCCTATTAATAGAAGTATAGATTTTGCTTCTAAATTTCCAAATGAAATTCTGGATAAAACTCAATTACAGAGATTTTTAGGAAGTCTGAATTATATTCTCCCTTATTATAAAAATTTAGCTTCCGATACAGCTATTTTATATGATAGATTAAAAAAGAATCCTAAGCCTTGGACTTCTCAACATACTGAGACAGTCAAAAGGATTAAAGAAAAGATTAAAACTTTGCCATGTCTCATATTAGCTAATCCTACTTGGCAGAAAATTATAGAAACAGATGCCTCTGATATAGGATATGGAGGTATTTTAACTCAAATTTGTCCTATTAATAACAAAGCACATTTAGTCAGGTATCATTCTGGCAAATGGACTGAAAGTCAAAGAAATTATGCAACTGTAGCTAAAGAAATTTTAGCTATTGTCAAATGTATTTTAAAATTTCAAGATGATTTATATAATCAACGATTTATTGTTAAAACAGACTGCCAAGCAGCTAAATTTATATTTCAAAAGGATTTTAAACATGACGTCTCTAAGCAGATGTTTGCGCGGTGGCAAGCTCATTTAGCCCGTTTTGATTTTGATATTGTTTATAAAAAAGGTGAAGAAAATAATCTTCCTGATTTCTTAACACGTGAATTTTTGCAGCATGCAGGGCAGGGGAAATAATTTCCGCGGTCGTGGCAGAGGTAATACCTCTCAAGCCAAAGGCAAGAATGTTGTTATACAACGAGGCAATAAGCAGCTTATAGCTGAAAATATTGCTAATCTTAAAGATGATGAAGCCCTCTTATATGAGGAATTTAAAAAGCAATATCTTGCTAAAAAGGAAGGTCAAACCTCCACAGTTAGTTCATATGCTCAGATTATATCTGATGAAGATAATACAACTTCATATTATACTCATTCTCATAAAGAAATTATATTTCTTTTAGAGAATAAAGATTTACAGTGGAAACACGATCCATGGTTATTGATGCAACGCTACCTGGATACATCGGCATATGCCGTAACCTCGTATAAACATAGGTTATTTTATGAGCAAATACTTAAAGTTAGCTCTTGCGATATAACGTATTTTTACCCAGGTGGTAATACTGATACAAAAGTTTATAACTTTAGCAAAATTATTATTAAAAGGATTATATCCATTGAAGAATGGGGTATTTCCCCTTTGAAAGAAAGGGAATTTATCATTCCTGATACAAAAAATTCCTTAAGATATAATTATTGGGATTATATGGATGCATTTTATAAAGCATTCTTATATGAAAACCCTATGCGAAAGCATACTTGGTTAATTAAAATTTGTGGCAATGTTTATAATAGCCCAATACCAAACTGGTTTATACACTGGTGGTCCATATATGGCACATCTAGGAAAATACTCCCTGACAAATTTAAAGCATTATATGCTGATTGGGTAAATTTGTCCCCAAAACTAGCTGATTATATCAGCATGGATCAATATTCTGAGGATATAGCCTCTATGATATTTTTTATTGAATTTTTCATACCATGGGTGTGGAAATGGTCTCCAGAAGTGAGTTATACTCCTCAGCATCTTCCATGTTTAAAACGAACTACTTATAGTAGATTCTGGGATCGATTGATTAAAACAGACCCAGAAACTAAAACCATATATGGTAAAAATATTTTGGATGATATCCAAAGTCATAATGAGTCTTATAGATGCTTAAAAGAACAAGGAGAGATTAAATCTCTCAGCCCATTTTATCATGTTACTACACGGTTAAAGTTACAAAGAGATGTTATATCAAAAGATGAGTTGATTAAATCTTATTTGGAAGAAGTTAAAAAGGAGCTGGTTAAAAATTTGCTTCCTGCAGAAGATGAAGTGGATATATCCATGACAGGCTCTTCAAATGAAGATTATTTAGCTGGGGAATCCCAAGATCCTGATATGGAAGAAGAGTTGTCTCAGACAGCAATTGACCAAATGGTCCAAGACATTGAAGATGCCGCCAAACAAAAGTTAAAATAGTGCGGCCCACTACATTATTGTTATACACCATTATTGTCCTTTAAATGGGGCCCAGGAATAGTGCTTAGCATTATTACGGATTTCAAATCCATTTGTAAATTGTACTATTACGGATTTAAAATCCATTTCTAAATTGTAATATATAGGAATTGACGTCCGCCTTCCCCAATTGTCTATATAAGGAGGCATTCTCCTTCTCTCAAGGCAGGACCATATAGATAGAATTCTCTACTTCTCCCTCTCCTCTCTCATTGTAAAGTTTTCATATTTTTAATACAAGAGTTTTCAAGTTTCTCTTCATCCCTGGTAAGCTTTTCTTTTCTTATTTCTTATTTTATTTTATTAATACATTTATATATTTAGGATTAGCCTCATGCAAGGCTAAATCCTTTCATGTTAAACTATGCTATCATATATATCATGATAATTATGTTGTAAAGATCCTTATTTTGTCTGGTTGGTTAGTAGTCTTATGTAAGAACTCACGGTTTGGGTTAGAAACTCTAAATCTGGCCATAATTATTAGAAGATAAGGGTTAGCCTGTTTTAAGCCGTTGAGAAGGCGTGTTAAGGCGTTGTTCCCGGTTTTATTTTCTATAATTATGTTGACAGATCTAGATGTTCTGTAGAAGTTCTACCTTATAACCTGAGATCTTGCATGAAAGACTACCACCGGACCTTATAATTTATTAATTTCATCTTTTATAACTTGTTTACTTTTATTTTCTGATAATCTATCAGAAAATTCATTTTCTAAAGTATCAATATTTAATTTTTAAAATTTTTGATCTAGCATCATTTCTAGATCTGACAGAGGTTTTAATTTATAATCTTTTATCTCAGGAGGAGGCTGTAAAGGAGGAGTAGCTATAACTGCCTTAGTTCCTGAGGATCCTGGGGGCATAGATTTATCTAATTTTTGTAATAATAAATCAATTCTCTTATGAAGAGAGAGAATTTGTTCTCCTAAAACATTTAAATAAATGTTTGTATAATTCTGTTGTTCTATAATCTTATTAATTTGTTTTACAGTGATACTTAAAGTATCATTTTCAAATATTTTTGAAAATGCTGCAAAACTAACAATATCATTTTCCTTTCCTAAAAGAAAAGGTTGTTGAGGAGGCAATATGCCTTTAATTATATTTCCATTCAAGAGCTTATAATCTCTTTCTAACACAGAAATATAAGGTTCAATATATTTAGACATGAACCATGGAACAAAAGGAAATAGAATATTATGACAAGCTAAGAATTTATAAAATTCTTCTGAAAGATAATATTTTAATGTATCATCAAAATTAGGGAAAAACCACTTTCTAAATGGTTCCCATCTTGGTAAATTAAATTCAGCTTTAACCTTTTGCCTGGCTTCAGATCCAGGACTAAAATCAATTTTTGGTTTATAATTCATAATGAAAAATTCATTTCAGATTCGGTTATTTCCGGATCTTTAGTATTATAAATACCTTTCACAATATTTTCTTTAGTTTTAAACACTTTATCTACATGATGATTTTGCTCATCACGTTCACTTACCTGTGAGGTAGAAACGCGGTAAGGAATATAATCCTTGTCCTCTATAAGAGGTGAAATATATGATCTTTCAGATCTTGTTGAAAAAGTCCTTGGGATATTACCCAATTGAGATGAGATATGACCCATCTGTATATAAACAGTTCCTTCTGGAGTTTGTTCAATATGATCAATATTATGTTCAGTCTGGGACTGGATATAACCAGTTCTTTCTAATTTCCATTGCTGAGGCATAGGGATTTCATCCCATTTTATAATTCTTCTAGTTGAGATCTTAGATCTATTAAAGTTTGTTTCTATTAAAATAGTTTCATTAATCTTTTTATCCATTAATTTACAATTAGGATTTAATGTAAATAATGGTTTATAATAAATTCTATAACAGATACATATAAGTTCTGAACCAGAAACATAATTATATCCATGAGTCTTAACATTTAATGTTAAAGTATCAAGTATATTAACGTCACTTAAAGAAAGTGATAAATTAGGGTAAACATTAAAATATACTGGGCAATGGGCCAAACTAGATTGAATGACTCATATAAGAGATTGTTTCTAATTTAAATTCCTTGCATCTCTTAGGCATGCAATAAAACTTTCCGGTAAACCTTCTAAAGTTAGAGGTTTAAATGCAATTTGCACTAATCCAATATGGATAAATTTATATAGATCTTTATATCTATTTATTTCAGATGATGATAATAATTTAATCTCAGTTTCTTCATTATCTAAGGAAACCGATTCTTCAGTAGTTTTAACTACTTGTTTTAAACCAAGTTTTTCAAAAGTTCCTAACTTATATACAGTTTTTAAATCAATCCTAGGGATTGTCCACTTATTAAGTTCATCTGGATTCTCTGGAATATCCAGTTCTTGCTTATGAAGATTTTTAATCTTTCTTTTATCTTTTAATAAATTCATTTAATATTTAAAATGAATTTTCATGTTAAACTATGTATCATATATATCACATAATTATATGGCTCTGATACCAAATAAGGTCCGGTGGTAGTCTTTCATGTAAGATCTCAGGTTATAAGGTAGAACTTTTACAGAACATCTAGATCTGTCAACATAATTATAGAAAATAAAACCGGGATCAACGCCTTAACACGCCTTCTCAACGGCTTAAAACAGGCTAACCCTTATCTTCCAATAATTATGGCCAGATTTAGAGTTTCTAACCCAAACCGTGAGTTCTTACATAAGACTACTAACCAACCAGACAAAATAAGGATCTTTACAACATAATTATCATGATATATATAATATATATCTATATTATTCTATATATATGTATATATGTACATATACATATTTATATAATATATATTATATATGTACACGCATATATGAATAAAGATATATAAGGTTATAAAATGGATTCGGATCTTACGGATGCAAAATGGCTTATCCCATATTTGAATTTATTTTTATGTTAAAAGACGGATCTGAATTCGAATTTAGGTAAATGGGTAGAATCCTTGTTTTAGATCCGTAGCATGTAGCTAGGGCCTGAATTCGGTTTCGAGTAAACCCGTGCCATTTTTCAACCCTAAGAATACTTATTTTTATAACTATGAGTGCTTATTCAATATAAAAAGTAAAATGAGTTACTATAAGCGAGGTGCTTATTTTCATAAATAGGGGTACTTATTTTCATAACAAATAAGTTTCCATTCTATATACTTAATGGATCACAAATCTTAAAGAAATATGGACCCTAAAGTATTAAAACACTTACCATTACATGTAAAAACATGGAACATGTCCATAAAATATGTAAATTTCACCAAAAAACAAGCGTGTTTTCACTGTTGATTAGGAATACTTATTTTTATAATTAAGTGTGCTTATTTTACAATTTATGGTGCTTATTTCATAACGAATGATGCTTATGCTATATAACAAGCAAAATGAGTTGCTAATTCTTATAACTAGCTGTAGCCATCATCTCCTGAACATTTTTATGGATACACCTAAAGGAACCTTCAAAGAAACCAATAGCAATTAGCAAATAGCAAAAAGACTAAAATTAGAAGTTATTAGAAAAAATGTTCTTTGAAAATGATGATTTTGATGTATATTTGGCTCTTCTGGATTTGATGAGGCGAGATTTGCTCTATGAATCTTTCTCTGAATCTCCTGCAATATTCTCAGGTGAAATCACCACCAGAATTTATGGGGAGAACCGTAATGATTCAGAAGATCAAATGCTTCTTCATAGTTTCCTGAATGAAGCTACTATAACCGTAGTGAAAATGGAGCCTAAAATTACTTCAATTGATTTCCCCAAAATTTCAATTTCCAAGAAGTGTTGGTGGGGCCGCCGCCCAATGAAAGTAAAATTACCACTCCGGAAGTTATAGTGCAGAGCCAAAAGGAAAACATTATATATGGGGGAGCTGTTCTCGGTATTCCCTGGCGTATGAGTGGTACTTGAGTTGAGTGAGATTGGTTTTATTTTTTTCCTTATTTGTGAAATTAAATCAAATTACATAATTTTGTTGTTACTGATTGCATCTTGTTTGGTGTGCTTGCATCCTTGATATAAGCACTCTGAGATTAAAGATACAAAACGTTTTTTTCCCTAGTAAAAAATCCAATATAGTATCCTTCCTTTGTACTTGGATATCTTCTAGAAAAAGAGATATCAGGTGCTGATTTTAAAATAAATAGATTACGATATTCATTTTAAAAAAAGGTATTCAACTTTTGTTTTGATCCACTATAATTATTTATAAATAAACACAAATTTTTTTAGCTATTCGAGTTACCAAATTTTAACAAACACGTAAGAATTCAATATTTAAGCCTCAACATATTTATGATTCTTAATATATTTACAAAACTAGTGATGATCACATTTACTCTTCAACATACTTATGGTTCTCGAATAAGATCTCCAACAATTAATTTTAACTTTTAAAATTCTCAAGTAATTTACGAACTCTCTTTAAGACCATTTTTTAAAGATTTCGTTAAATTTATAAAAAAAGGTAAAATGGAAATATTACAAGTTTTTTTTTTTAAAACATAAGAATATTATATTTATTCACTAACAAATTTACCATTCTCAAATAAGCCGCTCGACATTTAATTTGAACTTTTCAAATCCTCAACTAACTTACGAGCTCCATTTTAGGTGTTTACAAATTTCTTTCAATTGAAAAAATTTCAATTCATAAAGAACATTTGAAATAAAAGTGAGTAAAATGGGAACCATACAAATTATAAACAGTAAAAAGCTCAAGTAATCTTTGAACGTTTTTAGATTTTGATTTTTATTTGACTTTAGGACGACAAATATCTGTCCAACGGAAGCCATGGCATGGTCTACGTGGATTGAATTTTAGTTTGACAAATGTGTGTTTGTTTTTAAATTTTATGAAAGATAATTTGTTTCTGAGTACAGGTATGAAATTAAAAGGACAAAAAATATTTTTTTTTAAGTAAAAAATCCAATCAAAGTAACATACCTCCATACTTGGATATCTTCCAGAAAAAGAAGTAAGATGTGCTGATCTTAAAATAAATAGGTATTCATTTTTATTTTTGAAAAATTCAATATAAGTATTCAACTTGTATTTTTGAAAATTCCACAAGAATTATTAATAAAAAGCACATTTTTTTAGCTACACAAACTACCAAACTTTCATAGGCATGCTAGAATCGACGAGTGCACAGTCCGACCTGTGGCTTCTCTGCCATTGCAACATTCCGACCTTCCCAATCCCTCAAGACTTCTGCAACACTTGCCTGCCTTTCCCTCTCAAAATGCTCTATCAATGTTTAATTTACATAAAGGATACATAGGTTTCTCCTATTTGAGCTCATTCCTCCTGACATTACTCATCCTCTTTCCATTCTGATCTACTTCGAAAGACACAGCCAAAAAATATTCCTAGAATTGCGAAGTGTCCACTGCCACCTGTTTTGTTTTTCGATTTCTTCCCTCGAACAAAAGGTCATACTTAGATCTCCATAACCCCACAGTCACATCACAAACGCTTCAGTCATTGGGGAATCCTTTCTCCTCATAGAACAAAATAACTCCTCCGCCAGTTAAAAATGGGAAAATTAGCTACCCATTATACCTCTTTAACAAAGAAACATTCAAAACATTCCCAATCTGCATCTTGCAACATAAATTATTTCATATAGCACATGCTCTCTCCCCCTCCCCCATTCAATCTCTCCATTAAATTCATTCCAACTTGGTTTGTACTCACCATAAAATCCCTAGAAGGTGTGTAATGCCATTCAAGAATATCTAGTATTGATTGAGTTAATGGAATCTTGAGAATCATACCACTATCTCCTCATTAAATAAGACATTAAAAAAAATTACTTTTCTAAGAGGCTTTCGAGGGTTCAATTAGATCACTCACTGTCATATTGTCATTGTTCGATGGAGAAATAAATTTTATGTAGTAACCTTGAAAGCATGAGGCATCGGCAGCCACTTATCTTCCCACACTTTTATACTTAGCTCACTACCCACTCTCCGCCATGCACCTTCAACTAACATCCCCCCTTCCATTCCAAATCAATCGCTAGGCTAAGAAACTCAATGGCCTAAACGAGAATTCAAGAAATCACTCCCAGGAAAATATTTTTCCTTCAAGGACTGAGCTGCAAAGGAGTTAGGAAACTATAAATTTGTTACCCCTATTTTGTAAATATTGCAAAATTAAAGCCTTCCAAGTTCGTAAAACCCATACCCCCCTCAACTTACTTCTACAAAGCTCATCCCACCCTTTCCAACATAACCCTCTTTCTTTTTCCGCACCACTCCACTAGAATTGCCATATAGTAGAAGTAATATTATTATAGAGAGACTGGAGCAAGAGAGATATGGGCATAACATAGTTTGGAATATATTGTAGCAAAAATTTAATTAGGATCTCCTTGCCAGCTTGAGACACAAGTTTTTCCTTCCATCGTTTTGTCTTTTTTACCACTCTTTCCCGAATAAAACTAAATATTTCCTAAAGCATAAAATAAGAAGGCAAGACTGGAATCCCTAGGGTAGGCTTGGCTTGGCTTCTTTGGGCTTCTTGGGGTAGAGACTTATCGTGGCTAATAGGTAAACCCTGCTGCCAATGATAGGTCCTCACTCTTCCATCATTTGATGTTTTGAACCTTCTAAATCTTCCATACTTGTTTCTTTTGGTTCCTTTAATTATACCAGGTAGTTTAGAAGTATTTTGGTGCCTCTAGGGGTCTTCTTCTTTCTCTTCCAATACATGCCAAGCAAGATCTCATAACTTTTTCTCTCATAATGCCACATTTTCTTTGTGCTCTTCCTCCATCTTTCTAACCATTACCCTTGTGACTGGTCCTTGCAACAAATCCACCATCTCTTGTACATCTTGGGTCATATCATCCAACCCTCTTTTAAAAGGATTTGTCCTTGAGTTCGAATCTACATCAAACAAAGGTAAGTCAGAAATATTTAAAGTGGCACTAACATTATACTCACCAGGAAGATCAATCTTGTAGGCATTGTCGTTGATCTTTTCAAGGACTTGGAATGGATCATCGCCTCTAGACAAGTTTTCCTTTTCGAAGGTTGAGAAATTGTTCCTTCCTGAAATGCACCTAAAACCAATTTCGGGTTCAGAGGTCACCTTCTTGCGTCCCTTGTTCTTTTTAGAAGCCACCATTTCATTCTTCTTTTCAATATGCTCACATATCTTGGCATGGATGGACTTAACAAATTCAATATTCCTTTTACCATCAAAACTTAATTGATGATCAATTGGCAAAGAAATCAAATCCAAAAGAGTTAATGGGGTTAAAACCATAGACAACTTCGAATGGAGAAAAAGTAGTAGTAGAATGACAAGCTCTATTATAAGCAAACTCAATGAATGGTAAATATTCTTCCCACTTATCTAAATGCTTCTTAAGAATATCTCTAAGAAGTTGCTCTATTGTCCTATAAAAAATCTCAGTTTAACCATCCGTTTGTGGATGACAAGAAGTAGATTAAAGTACGTAAGTTCCAAGTTTCTTCCATAGCACCTTCTAAAAATGACTAACAAACTTTGTATCACGGTCTGAGGCTAAGTTATAGACATGCTATGCAACTTCACAATCTCTCTAACGGACAAGCTAGCAATATGTGAGATGCATCATCCGTTTTGCTACATGCAATGAAATGAGACATTTTAGAGAAACGGTCCTCTACCACGAAGATGGAATCTTTTTCGGAAGAAGTCCTAGAGAGTACTTAGTTAAAATCCATCAAACTATCCTCTCAAGGGGCATTGGGAACATGCAAATGTGTGTACAAACCATGAGGTAGGGAAGAAGACTTAGCACGCCTACAATCCAAGCAATTAGCCACAAAATGTTCAACATCCCTTTTCATTCTAGGCCAAAAGAAATGCTCATGCAAGATATTATAAGTTTTAGTTATGCCGAAATGCCCCATAAGACCACTCCCATGAGCTTCTTTAATGAGCAAATTTCTAATTGAACCACAAGGAATGCAAAGTTTTCCTTCTCTAAAGAGGAACCCATCTATCCCATAAAACTTATCGCAAAGAGTAATCAAGCATGAATCAAACACACTACCAAAGTCATCATCACTAGCACACAACTCTTTCAACATTTCAAATCTAAGAAAATGAGAGTGTAAAGAAAAATAGTAATGAAAGAGCATTTGCTACTGACGTTTTCTTTTCCCTTCTTGTAGTGGATGACATAAGGAAAGGTCTCTATGAATTACATCCACCGTACATGTCTCTTATTGAGTTTTTATTGACTTTTGAAGTACTTCAAGGATTAATGGTCGGTGTGGATGACAAACTCCCTTGGCCACAAATAATTCTGTCAATGCTTCAATGTCTTGATCAAGGCATACAATTCCTTATCATAGGTGGCATAGTTTAAGGTAGCTCCTGACAACTTCTCACTAAAGTAGGCTTGGGCTTCTTGCTTGCATAAAAAAAATCCTTCAATTCCTACCCTTAATGCATCACACTATTTTAAACGTCTTCTCAAAGTTAGGCAAGATAAGGAGTGGAGTGTTGCATAACTTCTCTTTCAAGGCCTTGCAAACTATCTCTTGAGCTTCACCCTATGTAAAATCATTGGTCTTCTTAACGACTTCGGTGAGAGGACAAGAAATGGTGCTAAAGTCCTTGATGAACCTCCGGTAGAAACTTGCCAACCTTTTAAAACTTCGTACTTTGGTGTCACTTTTTGGAGTTAGCCAATCTTCTACTGCCTTTACCTTTTCTAGATCTACTTGCACGGCTTTAGAACTAACAACATAACTAAGAAAGGTAATTCTTTCCAAGAAAAACTCACATTTATTAAAATTGGAATACAATCACTCTCTCTGAAGGACAAAACATACTCGCCTAATATGATGCAAATGATCCTCATATGCCTTACGATAAATCAAGATATCATCAAAGTACATAGCAAAAAATTTTCCAATAAATTCATGCAAGATATAATGCATCAATCTCATAAACGTGCTAGGTGCATTAGTGAGTCCAAAAGGCATGGCTATCCACTCATAAAGACCAAAGGTTTTAAAAGTGGTTTTCCATCATATCTCTCTTTCATTCAGATTTGGTGATAACTTGATTTCAAATCGATTTTTAAGAAAATTATGGAACCATGCAACTCATCAAGTAAATCATCTAGTCTAGGAATGGGATGAAGATATTTAATAGTGATGTTATTAATAGCCCTACAATCTACACACACACACACACGCCAACTACTACCCTTTTTAGGGACTAGAAATACTGGTACCGCATATTGGCTAAGACTCTCTCGGATGTACCCTTTAGCAAGTATCTCCTCCACTTGTCTTTGAAGTTCTTTGGTCTTCTTAGGCGAGCTCCTATAAGTGGATTGGTTATGTAGCATAGCTCTGGCACGAAATGGGTTTGATGTTCTATGCCTTTCAACAATGGCAATCTTCCAAACACCTCCTCGGGTAAGACATCTCTTTGAACTCCTTGATGACACCTACAATGGCCTGTGACAAAGAAGAAATAACTTCGTTAGAAGACAAATAAGCTCCTTTCTACATAGGGAGTAGAACCGGCTCTTTCGCATCTATCGCCTCACATATCTCATCTCTTTTGTGAAAAATCTCATTCTAGTCTCTCATTTTCTTTCGTTTATTACCACTCCCTTCTTCTTTGTCCCTTTCTTGATTTTTCTCTGCCTCTTGATTCTTTCTGTGCTTTTCTTTTTCTTCTACTCTCTTACCCTTTTTCGTACTCTTCTTTTTCTCCTCTAACTCTCTCTCTCTCTCTCTCTCTTACTTGATCTTGATACACTTGAAAAGAAGTAAGAGGTTTGAGTGAAATTTTGATTCCATCCTTCTCAAAAGAATAAGTGTTCTTGAATCCATCATGGACGGCCTTCCTATTGAATTGCCATGGCCTCCCAAATAAAAGATTTCTTGCTTGCATAGGCACCACATCATGAAGGATTTCATTTTTGTACTTCCCAATGGCAAAGGACACTATCACTTGCTTCATAACCTCTTACCTCTCCACTATCATTCAACCATTGTAAACGATAAGTTTAGAGTGCTTGGTGGTTGGCAAGTTCAACTTCTCCACTAAATAGGTACTTGCCATGTTTGTACAACTCCCACTATCTATGATGACGTTGCAAGCCTTGTTTTCTATGTTGCACCTTGTGTGGAAAATATCTCCCTCTGTTGGCTTGTACAGCCTTCAAAAGCTTGGGAGTTAAGAGCTCTCAAGACTAACAAGACTTACCCTTCATAAGGTGACTCCTCATTGGACTCTTCATCTTCTTGCTCCCTTTCATCTTCATCCTAAAAAATGACTTCCCCATTAGCTCTAATGATCATGACTTTCTTGGTAGGACAATCGTTGAAAAATGGCCATACCCCTTGCACTTATAACATTGAACATCTCTATCTATACTAGGAGCCGCTTCCACCTTGCCTTTATCCTTGGCCTCTTCCTTTTCCTTGGACCCTTCCTTGAAGGATTCCTTATGAGTGTCATCTCTCTTCAATGTAGTTGGTTTGAAAGTAGAAGTAACCGACTTACAAGAAGTGAATTGTGTATTGTAAAATTCCTTCCCTTTAAATTGTTTTTCTATATCTTCATAGCCTTGTGAACCATCTCATCTAATTTCACATAAAGTTGAAGCTCCAAAGTGTAAGCTATATCTCGGTTCAAACTACTCATGAATCTAGCCATAGCCTCATGATCTTCAACAATGTTTGCCCTTATTATGGCTACTTCCATCTCCTACAGTAATTTTCCATACTCTTCCTACCTTGCTTGGGATTTTGGAGCTTCTTATAGAGATCTCTATGATAGTAAGGAGGAATGAATCTTTTCCTCATCAAGGTTCTCAATTCTTCCCAAGTTTCTGCCTGCCTTTCCAAGTTTACCCTCCGATTTATCATAAATTGATCCCACCAAATGACCACATAATCGATGAACTCAATACCGCCAACCTTATCTTAGTAAGCTCCGACTAGTTGTGACAATCAAAGACTACTACTACTTTCTTCTCCCACTCAAGATAGGCCTCTAGATCAGTCTTGCCTTGGAATGAAGGAATCGTTACCTTAATTTTAACAAATTCTCTATCTTCATAGTACCCATCTTTATCCCTATCTAACTCCCTCTCATATCTTTCTTGACCCCCATGATATCTCTCGTGCTCCCTAGGTGTCCTCACAAACTCCCTCTCAAAACTATATCCATTCCCCTTCCATTCCTTCCTCTCCCTCTAACTCCAAACCTCCCTCCACCTTGAGCTCCCAAAGGTTGAAAGCTCCCTTGGAAGTTTTGAGAAAGATAATCTCTAGCTCCATAAGTGGCATGGGGGAGAAACATCATCTTCTCTCATCATTCTCCTTGGGTAAAGTTGTCAAGGTTGTTGAATCCCCTTCTTTGACCCAATGTGGACTCTTGTCCACCCATCCGAGGGAATAGTTCTCTAATATATTTTTCTACGTTGCCCATTTGTTGTTGAAGGGACTTTAAAGTTTCAACTAATTCTTGCATGATCAGATCACTAGGAACCTCATTGTTATTCTGGGGTTGCTCTTCGTCACGAGACATCATAGAATTGAACAAGTAAATAATACCTACAAAATAGAAAGTAAGCAATGGAAAGAAAAGGTCCTTGCCCCTTAAGTGTTTCACTCAACTTTGATTCGCTCAACCCTCGTGTTTGTCACTCACGCTCTATGGCTTTTGTAAAAATAATCTCACCCTCTTGCCTTTTCTCTACCTCCTCTGCTAGAGTTGCCTAATAGCTTCTAAAACTTCCAAGTTACCAAGCAATTCTAAAAGGAGTTCAAGCAAGAAATTCCTAAATAATAAAAAGTCAAAGATTTAGGAACATTTTCACAAACACTTGGAGTGCATAGAATTTCAAAAACCAATTCAAGAATTTGAGCTAATAAAAGTGTTCAATCCCCATAAAGAGTAGCAAATCACTTAGCAAATTTGATCAAAGGGAATGCTACAAATCAAAACAAAGACAATTTGCATTCAAAATTTTAAGAAATCAAGAGTACTTAGCAAGAATTTCATAAAACATAGCATGAAGTTAACCTGTGCCATTTCACCATCTCTAAGTCATTTCTAAACCAAAATAGCTCAAATTTGTTGCACAAGATCCACAGTCCAGTAAGCTTGCAATCAAGGAAAGTTTCAAAAAAATTTGGAGATAATTCGCTACACTTTCTAATTCATTCTTTGCACATCAATTTTTCTGGCCTAAATTTTTCCAAATTTTTCTTGCCTTTCAATTTCTTTCAATTAGTCTTTGTATAAGGTAAATTCAACAATCAGAACACATAAATTTTTACCTCTTAGAGAGATTAGCTCTGATACCACATGGTATGAGCTCTTCTATGCTTCCTTGGAGTCCAATCTTGCCCAAGATTCTTCTCTCCTTAAGAGGTCTTTGAAGGCTTAACTTTGGCATAAAACTTGAGGACTAACAAAGGAAAATTGTAGGAAAAACAAATAAAAAGAAGCTTCTCTATCTAAAAGAAGAATCAACAAGGATTATAAGGAATCCTCACCTATCCCACATTCACAAGAGAACATGTAATTCTTGGCAAGATTAACTAGAAAGTTAACACCTCTAGGGAATGTAGGATTTTGGGGACAAACAAAAACTCTTGAATTCCAATTCAAGAATTAACTTTCGTAAAATACGATTGAAAAACTAGATTACAAAGAAGAAGAACTCTAGGAACCCTAGTTTTCTCTCTCAAATAGATAACTTTAATATTTCATTCATTGTTCAAGAAAGCTGGAAATAAGAGTATATATATATATATAGGTCTTTTGTGATCAGTACCAAGCCCTAGCCTTAATCTAACTTAAAGAAAGTAAAATGGGCATTTTATGCCACTTAATTACAAGCCTAGAAGGAACCCAAATGGTAGTCAAAACGCACTAAAAAAGCTCCATAGTTCAGATTATTCTGAGACCTACTGTGCCTGGTAGGCCTGACCCTACCATAGTCGGTAAGCTTAACTTCGACAATCAAAACACATAAATTTTCACCTCATAGAGAGATTAGCTCTGATACCACATGCTATGAGCTCCTCTATGCTTCCTTGGAGTCCAATCTTGCCCAACATTATTCTCTCCTTAAAAGGTCTTTGAAGGCTTAGCTTTGGCATAAAACTTGAAGACTAACAAAGGAAAATTGTAGGAAAAACAAATAAAAACTAGCTTCTCGATGTAGAAGAGGAATCAACAAGGATTATAAAGAATCTTCACCTATCCCTCATTCATATGAGAACACCTAATCCGTAGCAACATTCAGTAGAAAGTTAACACCTCAAGGGAATGTAGGATTTTGGGGAAGAACAAGAATTCCTGAATTCCAATTCAAGAATTAACTTGCCAAAAATACAATTGAAATACTAAATTACGAAGAAGAAGAAGAAGAAGAAACTCTAGAAACCTTAGTTTCTCTCTCAAATAAATAACTCTTTGATAGTTCATTAATTGTTCAAGGAAGCAGGAAATAAGAGTATATATATTATATATATAGGACTTTTAGTGATTAATACCAAGCCCTAGCATTGATCTAACTTAAAGAAAGTAAAATGGGCATGTTATGCCACTTAATTACAAGCCTAGGAGTTAAGGAACCCAATGGGTTGTCAAAACACACTAAAAAAGCTCCATGGTTTAGATTGTCCTTAGACTTACCACACTCGGTAGGCTTGGCTTCAACAATCAAAACACATAATTTTTCACCTCATAGAGAGATTAGCTCTGATACCACATGGTGGCTCCTCTGTGCTTCCTTAGAGTCCAATCTTGCCCAACATTGTTCTTTCCTTAAAAGGTCTTTGAAGGCTTAGCTTTGGCATAAAACTTGAAGAGTTACAAAGGAAAATTGCAGGAAAAACAAAGAAAAGAAAGCTTCTCTATCTAGAAGAGGAATCAACAAGGATTATAAGGAATCCTCACCTATCCCTCATTTACAAGAGAACACCTAATCCCTAGCAACTTCAATAGGAAGTTAACACATCTAGGGAATGTAGGATTTTGGGGAAGAACAAGAACTCTTGGATTCTAATTCAAGAATTAACTTGCCTAAAATACAATTGAAATACTATATTACAAAAAGAAGAAGAAGAAGAAACTCTAGAAACCCTAGTTTTCTCTCTCAAATAAATAACCCTTTGATATTTCATTAATTGTTCAAGAAAGCTAGACATAACAGTGTATATATATATATATATAGTACTTTAGTGATTAGTACCAAGCCCTAGCACTAATGTAACTTAAAAAAAGTGAAATGGGGATTTTGTGCCACTTATATACATGCCTAGGAGTTAAGGAACAAAAATGATAGTCAAAACACACTAAAAAAGCTCCATGGTTCAGATAGTCCTGAGACCTACCATACCAGCAGACTTGGCTTCAAAAATCAAAATGCATAAATTTTCACCTCATAGAGAGATTAGCTCTGATACCACATAGTGTGAGCTCCTCTATGCTTCCTTGGATTCCAACCTTGCCCAATATTGTTCTCCCCTTAAGAGGTCTTTGAAAGCTTAGCTTTGGCTAAAACTTGAAGACTAACAACGAAAAGTTGTAGGAAAAACAAATAAAAACAAGCTTCTATATCTAAAAGAGGAATCAATAAGGATTATAAAGAATCCTCACATATCCCTCATTCATAAGAGAACATCTAATCCCTGGCAACATTAACTTGAAAGTTAACACCTCTAGGAAAAGTAGGATTTTGGGAAAGAACAAGAACTCTTGAATTCAAATTTAAGAATTAAATTTACTAAAATACGATTGAAAAACTAGATTACAAAGAAGAAGAACTCTAGGAACCCTAGTTTCTCTCTCAAATAGATAACTCTTTGATATTTCATTCATTGTTTAAGAAAGCTGGAAATAAGAGTATATATATAGGACTTTTAGTCATTAGTACCAAGCCCTAACCTTAATCTGACTTAAGAAAGTAAAATGGGCATTTTGTGCCACTTAATTATAAGCTTAGGAGTTAGGAAACCCAAATGGTAGTCAAAACAGACTAAAAAAGCTCCATGGTTCAGATTGTCCCGAGAACTACCATACCCGATAGCCTTCACGCTACCGTAGCCAGTAGGCTTGGCTTCTTTCGGCTTCTTGGGACAGAGATCTACCGTAGCCGGTAGGTGTAATTTGCCACCAATGATAGGTCCTCACTCTTCCATCACTTGATGTTTTGAACCCTCCAAATCTTTCATACTTGTTTCTTTTGGTTCCTTCAATTGCACCATGGAGAATAGAAGTATTTTAGTGCGTCTAGGGTCTTTTTCTTTCCCTTCTAACACACATCCAAACAAGATCTCGAAACTTCTTTTCAAACAAAGCGACCTTCCCTCTGTGCTCTTTCTCCATCTTTCTAGCCATTTCCCTTGTGACTGGTCCTTGAACAAATCCACCGACTCTTGTGCATCTCGAGTCATATCACTTTGACTCAATACTTCCTCATACTCTGGGATAACTAACTTTAGAGCATCCTTACTAGCTATAGTAGCTTCCTTGAATAATAAACTTTCATTAACAAAAAGAAAAAGGTGCATGAGAGATGAAGTATCACAAAAAGTTGGAAAACCTTCTGTACATATCACAAAAAGATACGGGCTTGAAGTTTCTCCCTGCCCTATCCCCCAAGATAGGGTAAAGAAAGGGGTAGGCCTACCATTAAAGTAGTATGTAGAAAGAAACCGTTGAAACACAGGCTATAATCATCTCAAACCATTTCCTCGGGAAAGCCATTTTCTTTAGAGTACCCCACGAATACCCCTACTCAACATGATCATACACCTTCATCATATCCAATTTAAGAGCAATGTACTGACCTTTTAAGAAAGGGTGTCCCACTTTCATGTAATGGAAAGCCTCTATGTAAAAATAGAATTATCCATAATAAGTTAATCTTTCACAAAGATACCCTATCACTCCAAGATAATTCTAGGAAAGACAGCCTTCAACCTATTGGTAATAGTCTTGAAAATTAACTTATAGACAACATTAAATAAACTACTAGGTCGATACTCAGAAAATTTATTGCGTTTTTTTTTTTTTTTTGTTTCAAAATAAGAACAAAAAAAATTTCATTAATATCATAAATATCTGCTGAGCCATTTAGGAAACCCAATGCCAATTGGACCACATTATCTCTCCCAATATCCTAATACAGTTGATAAAATAAAGCATGAAAACCATATGGCTCAAAGCTTTAGTAGGGAACATATCTTTGAAAGGAGTGAAAAACCTCTTCCCAAGTAAAAGAACAATCTAAAGCCATATATTATCCACAGAAAGGGACTAAATGGGAATATCCATTAGGAAGTCATCATAAACATAATTAACATGTTTAGAAGCAAATAGAGTGGAATAAAAAATTACAATATGATTTTGCGGTTTTTTGATATAATTGGTCATTTTTTTTAAAAAAAAATGCACTAAAGAGGCCAATTTTTTTTTTTTATATTCTGGAACGGGCCATAACACACAGATTGTACATTATTTCTATGATAATGCTGTGTGCATTATCAGTAATCAGGAGTTAAATCTCTAAATTAATCTTGATTAAAGACGTGGCGATGATGTGGCAGTGCGGGTGGTTGAACTGGACAATAACGTGCACGACATGTACGTTATCATAACAAATAATGCACAATGTGAATGCGTTATTAGTAATGATAATGCACACGTCGTCGTGTGCGTTATCATTATAACAAAATCAATAACCCTAGCCGCCCTCACTGCAACAAACTCGAGTTTTTTTTCCCTCTTTCCTTCTGCCGCTGTGTTTTTTTCTCCCCCGACCACTGCTGTCTTTCTCCTCTTCTCGTTCTCTTCTCCTCCTTCCTTCCTTCCTCTTTCTCTCTTCCTCTTCTTCCGCTGCATTTTTTTCTCCCCCCTCACCGCTGCTCCACACCACCGTTGTTGTCTTTCTCCTTCTCTTCATCTTCTTCTCCTTCCTTCTATTTCCAAAATTATTTCTCTTCCTTTTCTTCTCCTTCCTTCTATTTCTAAAATTCTGTTCGAGTCGTCGGCATCCCTCTTGGAGTACGAAGGTTGTTTTGGAGTGGCAAATGGTTGAGAAAGCTCCACCAAATAACGTTGATTTCAATTTATTCAAATTTTTGATAAATTTCTTATTGTCTATAATTATTTTAAATTTTATGTACACTATGTGTTAATTTCTATTCCTGTTTATATGAAAATTGTTGTTTGTTATGGTTTGTGAATAATTTTTATGAATTTTATTTAGTTAATTTGGCAATTTTTTGTAGTTTATATTTCTAGTTAGGGTTTTTATGATTATGTTAGAGTTGTTATTGGTAAATTTCTGCATGTTTGATTATGCAATTAATTTAGTTGCGTTTTCTATTGGGAATGTGAATTAATGAAATGGGTGATTTGATATAAGTTATATAATTTATTTTATTTTTGTCATAAACCGTGATTGTTTATTTTTTGTAAAATTTTGTTAGTATGTTTATATTGTTCCATTAATTTCATATAATTTTGTATTGTTAGCATTTATATAATTTTATGTTATTAGCATTTAAATTTATCAAGACTTTTATTTACAAAAAAAGAGAATATAAAGTTCTCTAAACCTAAATCCTGAAACCCTAATGCCATAAAACCTTAAATCCAAAAACCCTAAACTATAAACTATAGCATTTATATAATTAAAACCCTAATATTAAAATCCTAAACCGAAAAGCCCTAAACCACTATAAACTATAGCATTTATATAATTAAAAACCTAAAACCCTAATATTGAATTCCTAATCTGTAAAACCATAAATTATAAAATATAGTATTTATATGATTAAAACCCTAAAACTCTAAACTATAAAATATAGCATTTATATGATTAAAACTCTAAAACCCTAATATTGAAATCCTAAACCGTAAACCATAAACCCTAAACTTGATTTATAAAACTCTAAACTTTTTTAGACTAAACCCTAAAACCCCAAACCAATGAACATTAGAAATTGTGTGATACTACTTTATTTTAAATATTGTACTTGAAGTTCTAAACCCGTGAAGATTTAAACTTAGAAAGTGTACAACCCTAAATCGTAAAACCATAACATTGAACATCCAAAACCCTAACATTGAAACCTAAACCATAAACCTTAGAAAGTGTATAATAATACTTCACTATAATATTGGAATCTTAAAAACTCAAAACTCTAAAACCGTAAATACTAAAATAATTGAACCATAAACAACAAACCTTAGAATGTTTGGAATAATACTTTACTCAAAATTTTTTACTTTAAATTCTATATTTGTAAACATTTAAATTTAATTACGTACTATCATCGAAAACCCTAAAACTCTGAAACCGTAACATTGAAACCCTAAAAATCCTAAACCCTACACCTTAAGAAGTGTGCAATAATACTTTACTGTGAATATTCTAATTTTAATTCTAAACCCTTATTGATAAATTTAGAAAGTGTATAACCCTAAACTGTAAATAATGTAAATAGAAGAAGTCCCAGCACACGTGCATCTGAGTCCCATAGGCCCTGATGAATTGATGAGACAGCATGAGCATAGGTCTGGGTTGATATGGAGTGGGAATCGTGAGACATGTATTACTGATCTCCAGTGTAGACGTTTTGGGAGAAATCTATTTCAGGTCTACAGTGGAGCTCTTCATAGATTGATTGGTATTATTGATAGGACGGGCTTAGGGGGAGTTTTTAGATGTGGTTACCTAGGTCTTGACCATGCACTTATTACTACTTTAGTTTACCGTTGGAGGCCTGAGACACACACATTCTACCTTACTTGTGGTGAGGTGACTGTAACTCTGCAGGATGTGCACATCTTATGGGATTTACGGATAGACGGGCTGCCTCTTACAGGTCCTAGTTGGAGTGTACACTAGAAGCAGTATGGACTGACTTTTTCGGGTATAAGGTTAAGAAGGAACCTTTAGAGGCTTGGATTTTGAGAGAGTTCACCAGATCAGAGAGTGATTATGATCTTATCATGCGTGCCCAGGGATATATTTTCTTACTTCTTGGAAGTCATATGCTCTCCAACATATCGAGCAGCTTGAATCACGTCAGGTACATCAGCTTACTAGAAGATTTTGATGCTATCAACACTTATAGTTAGGGGAGTTGTGTGTTAGGGTTTTTATATAGGAGCCTATGTGGAGCAACTTTAGGGGGGTGCATGATAGATAGGGGGATCCCTAGTGCTACTTCAGATTTGGGTTTGGTCGCATATTCTTGTATTGTGTCCTCAGCTACATCGACATGTTCAACAAGACCCTCTTGCTCCACTTGGTGCTATGTGTACACATCATTTGATCTCAGCCAGCTGCCTACACACATCCTCCTTACCCATAGAGATCAGTTAGATTTTATGCTATTCAATTAGGTTTGACTTTAAAATAATTTGGTTTAGTTTCTTATTATATTATTTATATGATTATTATTTAAATATTTTAATTTGCTAAACAGTTTGTATAGCTACCCTATCATGACCGTGGTCTGACTTGTGGCGGACAGAGGTGCCACTCATATGTTAAGAGATAGTGGAGTATAACCATCCCGGTACAGTTTGGATGTGATCAGCCTATACTGGTTCCATGTGATACTCGGCTTGATCTACATCGACTACAACTAAGAGAAAATGATCACATATATTAGGCGACGCAACATGCTAGCCATGTGGAGGTCTGGCATCAGTACAAACAACATATTAGAGATGGCCTTATGTTGCCTGTTGAGGATTTATCATCACCACGAGATATTACATTAGCATACACATTAGGATATCACGCGAGTCTACATCGGCAATTCAGCACGTCGTGATACTCAGACTATTGGATACCAGCCTACTGGGGTCGATAGACGGATGATGGTAAAAAATATTTATTTATTTTTCATGCATTTTATTTCTTTATAATTGACATCTAACTATTTTTTTTAGACTTCCATGCTTCTAGAGGTAGATGACATAGATACAGGGGTGTTAGAGGGACCACCATCATCTCCAACACGATACGCTAGTTTTGCAAAGAAAGTCCAGACCATTATTTGTTGGTGCATGGTTTCTATTGGTGGTACCTTGGTTTGCACTCCTTCTCAGCATGATTTCCAGTACAGCCATTGCGTGGTGCTCGTAGGGTTAAGAGGGGCACTCATAGATTGCCCGATGGCGGGACTCGTGGAGGACACACTCCTGCCCCTTCACATCCGGGCGGACGAGGACATGCTGGCCCCAGACATGGAGGGGAGAGAGGTGGAGGATCTGGAGGACGGGGACGTAGAGATGACGAGTCTTATGTTCCCTGTGACCTGTTCGACAGCCAGGGCCTAGATGTTCCCATTTTTTTTTGGGCTTGACGCCGCTTGCTCATTCACAGCCGAGTGGACCAGGCACATCGACAGTCCCACCTCCGAGCACAGGAGGCACATCATATGCACGTCCACCTCCGGGTGTGGTGGGTTCTTCATTTCATGCACCTCCCCCTCCGGCACAACAGGTTCATCTATGCAGCATATGCCTATATCTTATATATCTTTATCCGATTCAGACGAGCAGACGAATGACATTACACCAGCACAACAGCTTGGGTTTGGTCATCGTGTGGTTAAAAAAACATCTAGATTTACGCCATCTGACTGACGCTAGGGTTTAGGGTTTAAGGTTTCATTATGTCACTTTATTATATTTTGTAAATTATTTTCTTAACATATTTCTTCATATTATGATGTTTAACCCTTATTTATATTATGATGTAAATTTATTTCTTTATATTATGATGTAAGTTATTTCTTTATTTTCAAATTGGGTGAAATTATTTTCGTCCTGTCATGTCATCACATGGCCTTGTTGGAAATAACTCAAAAGCCGACCAAAATTATTTTGTGTTGTTATGTCATCACATGGCCTTGTCTGAAATAATTGAAAACGGGCAAATTTATTTCGTCTTGTCATGTCATCACATGGCCTTGTCCAAAATAATTGAAAACTGGGCAAAATTTATTTCGTATTGTCATGTCATCACATGGCTTTGTCGTACAAAATAATTTTGGCCAACTTTTGAATTATTTCCGACAAGCACATGTGATGAAATAACAAGACAGAAATAATTTCACCTGTTTCAAAAGGGTCCTAAAATCCCTATAGATACCGAATCCAAAACCCAATTTTTGAACATCACGAAAACTTTTAGCAAATTTTCTTCCTATTCTTCATTTCCGAAACTTTTACACCCTTCGGTGTTTTCATATCCGCCACATCACAATGAACATGGATACAACATACCCTGTTAGAGTTGTACTATTTTGGGATTCGGAGTATGCCAGAGATGCATATGGTCCTTATTTCACTGGATCGGCAAAGAAAAGTTAGACTTTCAAACGAATCGTAACACATGATGAACTTGTTAGAAAAATATTGAAACATCAAGAAATGGATCCAAATCTTTAGAGGGTTCAAATGACGATCAGGCTGTCTTCATTCTATGCAGAGTATCAAATGTTTAATTTTACTTTGTACAGCATGAACAATGATGACGAGATGTGTTACCTTTGAACTATTAGACCTAATATAGCAAAGGAAGGGATTCACGACTCATTGAATTCGAACCGATCTAATCAGTGACATTGCTAGAAATCCATGACACAAATATAGCATACATTCCGGAACATGTCACGGCAATAACACAGATGGTTTCTGATGAACTGTCAATGTCATACTTTAGCGTTAATGAAGATGATGATGACAATGACCACTCTGATGAAGATTATGCCATACTAAGTGAATCTGACAACGAAAATGACCCTGATAACAAGGAAGAAGACATTATAACTCCCGTAAACCCTGCTATTTCAACTACAATAAATCAATGGCAGAGTAGTCAATGGTTCAGTGGCGATACATATGATTATACACAGCCTGGAGCATTCCTTGATATGGGTTTGGGAGAGTAGATAGATGAGCTCATCGAATTAGGCGCTATAAGATTGCTGGATTGAAACAATACGATGAATGATATTCAGTTAGGCATGAGATTTGTTGATAAAATCAAAGCAATTAGTGCGGTTCAGAAGTTGTCTATTCGGATGGGACGAGAAAATAGAGTTGTTAAAAGTAAGAGTGATCAATAGACAGTGAAATATTACCATCACACTAACTCTAATTACTTTTCATGGTACATCCGAATAAAGAAGAAAACAACTCATGGTTATTGGGAATAACCAGATTCATCAAGGAACACACATGCCTTGTACAGGAGCACCGAAATATGTCTTCAAAATTTATTTCAAGACTAATATTGCACCTTGTTGCCAACAATCCAGAGATACCTGTCTCAAACGTCATCTAAGAAGTGCAAGTATTACTACAAATGAGTTGTACATATAAGAGGGAATGGTATGCTCGGAAATTTGAAATAGAGAGGGTTTTCGGCAGTTGGGAGTTAACTTTTAATATTCTACCAAAATATCCACAGGCAATAAAAGATTCAAACACAGGGATTGTGTACGAGTTCATGCATCACAGAATGAGCAGTCCCCCAGACTATGTTTTTAAATTTCTTTTTTGGTGTTTCTTGCATTGTATAAACGATTTTGAAAATTGTCGGCCGGTGATTTTTGTGGATGGCACTCATCCTCAAGGACCATATAAGGATGTGCAATTAATTGCAAGTACATGGGATGCAAATAACCATTTGTTCCCACTTGCATTTGCAATCGTTGATTAAAAGTCGTCCAAAAGTTGGAATTGGTTCCTCAAACTTCTACGGGAACATGTTGTGAAGGATCGGAATGTCTATCTTATTTCTGATTGGCGACAAAGAATTTTATCTGCTACACAAAATCAAGCTTTGTGGCAACCTCCAATTGTGGTTCATAGGTTTTGTCTATGCCACATTCGGGCAAATTTCAACAAGACATTCAAGAACAACGAATTAAAAAGGTTAATATGACAGGCCAGAAAGGAAGTAAAGAAGTGGAAATTTAAACATGTGATGAGTGAAATCCAAAAAAGAAATGTTGATACTTATATTTATTTAGTAAAGATAGACCTAAAAAAATGGACACTCTTGCATGATGGTGGGCACAGACACGGAATAATGACAACAAACGTTTCAAAAGAACTTAACAGTGTGTTGAAAAAAGCTAGGGTCTTACCTTTAAAAGCCTTAGTTGAACTAATATTCGACAAACTTGTAAAGTACTTCAACCAACACTGTGAAGAGGCCCAAAAATGTGTGCATCCGTTCCCAACAAGAGTTTTTGACAAGTTTCTTCGGATTGAATTAAAATCAAGAGAACACACAATTACAACCTTCAATCCACGAGAAGGAATTTACATGGTCAAATCACCGATACACCTTGACAGAACTGGTAACAACATTTATACTTTAAGAATAAATGAAAAATCATGCAGTTGCGGTAAATGGTGAGAATATACATTGCCTTGTTCTCATGCTCTTGCAGTATGTAGAGAAAATGGTACAAGACCAGATACTTATATGCTGGAACATATCAATCTAATATTTATTCGGTTGGACATGAGGACTTTTGGAGAGATGCTCCTTATAATTTAACAGTCTATCCTCCAAACATGAACAATCAAAGGGGGTAGAAAACAGGGCGCAAGGTTTCGGGGAGAAATGAATTATCGAAATCCGAATTCTCCCTCAAGATATAGCAGATGTCGAATGCTAGGACATAATCGAAAAATTGTAATAACCCCAGTTCAAGTAATGTATAAGTTTCATTTTTTCAAAGTATTGTAATATTTTAGAGTTTCTATTAATGATATTTCTTATTTGAATTTCTTCTATGTACTTCTTCATAACTCTAATACTTAAATCGATTATAAGTTATTATAGTAAAATTTACAACAAATAATAAAAATTTAAAAGACTTTAAATTACTTCTTCATATCCTTTTTTATAAAATGGTTGTAAGTTAAACATATTTTCTTTCAAAATGATTATAATTATTATCATAAAATATACATCAAATAAGTTAAATAAAGAATACAATCTTTTTTTAAAAAATGACATCTTATAAATTTTGCCAAAAAAAAATTTTAGTTTTTCAAAAAAAAATAATAAAAAACTGATATGGAAAATAACGCACACAACACATGCATTATCACATAATATACCGCACACACAACATGCGTTATCTGCCACATAGCCCTGTTAGCCGTTAAACGTGTAATTAAATAATAACACATAGGTTATGTGCGTTATCCTTAGCGATAACGCACAAACAATGTGAAGTATGACCAAATTATGAATAAAAAAATTTTTTTTGGCTACTTTAGTGATTTTTTTAAAAAGTAGCTATTTATAATAAAAACAAAAACCTAATTTTGCCATTCTTATGGGTAGGGCTGTAAACGGGGCAGGTCTTATCTGTACCCGTGCGGGTCTATACCCATTTATAGCGGGTAAGATTATAATTTTATGCTTACGGACATGTACCCGTACCCATACTTATATAGATTCTATTAAATGGATCTGGGTAAGGTACAATGATACCCAGACACGTATACCTGTATACCCATAATAATAAAATAATAATATATTTATATATACATTATATTATTTTTATATTTTTTATTAATATATACGTTTATGATATTGAGTGGTTTATTTTCTTAGTTTAGAGAAGAGAAGAGAAATTTTCTTCATTGTTTAGAGAAGAGAAATTTTCTTCAAGATTTCTTCTTCTTCGAGACATCAGTACTACTGTTTTCTCCATTCGATGTTTCTTGTGGACTTGTTTCTCTCATTCGAAATTTTATGCCAGTGGTTGTTTGTTCTAAAGCGAATAATAGAGGCATGATTTTTTAAGGTTAGATTTTTTGAAAATTTTTTTATATATATTTTTGTTTAACAGAAAAAAATAGAAAAATGTCACACGGGTATGGGTATACCCAGACCCTACCCTAGCCCCTGAATGGTCGGGTCTGGGTTCATAAATTTTATACCCAGATGTTCTGGGTCTGGGTCCATGTTATTATAAGGGTATGGGTCTGGGTTTGGGAGTACCCAGAAGGTCTGGACCCGTTTACACCCCTACTAATGGGTATGCAATACGATTGCCACCATCATTCTGTAATTGGGTAATAAAATCCCTCTTGCTTCTTAGACTTAAGTGGCATTGGAAGTAAGTAGTATTCTGATAACCAGCCATCAACTAGTTGGAGCGAGACTAGACTCACCGACATTCATTTTTTCCTATAAAAGAGGTCCTCCAATTCCTTTTAACTAAGCACCTACATACTCCTTTTTATCACCCTCCAAATTTTCAACATCTTTCAACCTCCACCTTGCTCATTTAATTTGGGACTCCATCTTGCCGAAACTTATTTTGTTCCAAGACTTCATTCGGCTTGAGCATTGCGTTGACAAAGCTGAAACCGTTGCACCCCATGCAAACTACCATATCTAGCCATTTCCCATGCTTGACATACGATTTCCTTGCATTCAGCCCCTTAAATCCACCATGGCTTGAATGGTAACCAAGTCCATTGGCAGAACTAGGGGGTGAATTTTAAAAACTTTAGAAATTATGAGTATTTTACATTCAAGCCCCCCATAATATTTTTTTCCATAGAGCCCCAAAACTTTAGCTGCTGAATTTTCAATTAAAAAAAAAAAAACTTAAAACAATGTCTTTTACACGACAGCAGAAGAAAAAAGAGAAATCCTCCCTCCCTCTCTCAACTCTCTGTCTACCTCCTCCTCCTCCCTCTTCCCTCTCGGTCTCGCACCTCCCTTCCTCTTCTCGACGGTCGGCGGCGACCACCGGTGCGTGACAGGACAGACAAACTGGCGATGACGACAGTGACGACTGCTCTGCTCCTTCTTGCTCCTTCTTGCTGCTGCTATTCTTCAAAGTTGAAGAAAAAATAAGCTTTTTAATTAATCTATGTTGAAACATTTTTTATTTTAACATTGTTTTATAATATTTCTTGCTGGCTGCTACTATTGTGATGTTCTTCAAAAAATTTCTAGGGTTTTTAGGTAAAAATATGATTATTATATTTATGTTCTAATTAATTATTATGTCATAAGTGAAATGTGTTGAATTTAATTTTTATGCTATGAAAATGATTAAGAATGATTTACGCAATAGGATAGGAGATGAGTTTCTCAATGACGGTTTGGTTTGTTATGTTGAGCAAGAGATTTTTATGAGTATTGAATTGTAGCGGTTTCAGAATATGCAAACTCGAAGAATAAAATTGCCATCTTAATCATTTCCTTCACATGTAAAACTCTATTTTAGATAATTTTTTAATAGTGATTTCTTTTCATTGTAAAAGTATTTATATGAATTTTATTTGTTTTTATAATAATCTTCTAATCGTTCTAAATTAATTGCTGCTCATATTGGATTTCGTCTTCTGATTGTGCTCATCGGTTATCTCAAGATTCTGATCAAAATTTTCAGTTTGATAGAGGTATTTATCCCGTGAGTGATGGATAATGATTCCTCGTGAGTGATGGGTGATCACTCCTTATTGGTAATCAACGATTACCTATTGTTTTGCTATTTTATTTGTAAATTTAGAATTGTAATGCTTATCCCATGAGTGATGGGTAATCATTTCTCGTGAGTGATGGGTGATCACTCCTCATCAGTGATGGGCGATTACCTATTTTTTTGCTATTTTATTTTTAAATTTAGAATTGTTTGAATAGTTTTGTACTTGGAATGCATCTATTTTATAGACAAAATTCTAGCAAAATTTTTATTGCTCTTCATCCCCCCCAACCTTTTTGTCCTGGTTCTGCCACTGACCAAGTCCCCGAAAAACCTAAGATCCACCCTCCACACTTCAACACTTCATAATAAAGAGTAATGATATGAATGAAACGAGTGGAGTACTAGCACACTTGCTCCTAGGAACAATTTTTTCCACACAACATTGGCAATTACGATATCCAAATGAACCCAAGTGCAATTATCTCTATCCCTTCTATTACACCATGTAAAATATATATATATATATATGTTGATATATGTATATATATGTATATGTTATACATATATATACACACTAATGGATCTAGCAGAAACTACATATATTTATAAATAAAGGTATATTTAAATAAAGTTTGAATCTAAATTTATTTTAAGATCTTAAATTTGAAATTTACATTTTTATCCCAAACAACTCTTATTACGAACTTTCATGAAATTCAACACTCCCATAGTATATAAGATATTTTAAGGTATACATATGCTCACTCTTATTCATAATTAAAGTCTTTTTTTATGTTAATATATTTTGTTTCATAAAAAGTATTTTTCTTACCACTTTCAAAGAGCATTTATTATAATTTTTCTAATTTTATCCTCTTCTTTCTCCTAGTTTATTTCTCTCATCTCCATTTTTTATATTTCTCTATATATTTATGAAGGATATATATAAGACAACTTGTCTAAATACTTCATTGATTTCAAAACGCTAAATATTTATGCAACGAGGTAGAATGGCACTTATTTTTAATCGAAAGGAGAATTAAATATTCTAAAAATAAGGAAATATTGAAGTAAAATTTATTTTATACCTTTAATTAATAAGGAAAGAGAAAATATTTTAAGAATTAAAATAAAATTTATTTGCTTAACGATTTAAAGTAGATTAACAATTTTATAATTTGAAAGTAAACTTATAAAAAAAAATTAAAGTACACTATATATTATATGGGGTTTTGGCGGGGCCAGTAGGGCACGTGCCCCTGATGCCCCGTCTATATCCGTTTATATATATATATATGTATATTTATTATGTATGTATATATTTATATATATACATATTGAAACCATTTTTTTTAAAGTTCCCTCTCAAGACTTCAAAACATTTTTTTTAAGTTTTTATTTTCTTAGTTTTTTATAATGATTGGTTGAAAATATTTTTCTCTTAAATTAATATAAAAAATTAATCCTTGCTTTAAATTTTGAATTTTGAATTTTGTGTGCTATAGGATAAGGAAATTTAAAATTATGGATAGCCAAACACAATTTTTTTTATTGCTATTCGCATTATGTAAATTTAAATTAGTCATTCAGTAGACCAAACCTTATTTGCATCTACCATTTATCTCTCTACTTTCTCTATTTATAAAAAAATTTCTCTACCTCTCTTTACTTATTCAAGATTCAATCACTAAATCGGGGCTTTCGACATGAAATTTATGTAAAATGAGGTTAGTATGTCGATCCTTAACTATATTATTACATTTTTATTGATTCAAAACATTAAAATTGGCCCAAAAAAAGGCAAATTTTCTTTTTAAAAAAATTTGCCCAAAAATTAAAAGCACCCGGTTGCGATGGAGGATAATAAAGATAACTCGAGAATCTGAAAGGATAGCGCGAAAAAATTCAAAAAATTTCCTTTTTCATTAACAATTTTCTTTCTCTAGAAGGAAACTCTCTACCTTCTCTCTAAAGGCCAAGGATTCAATCTCAGATTTAGGAAAATTCGACCGTTAAAAAAAAAAAAGTTAATAATCTATCTATACTCATTTATTTACAATGTTATCAGTTTAAATTTAAAAAATATATACCGGATCGAAAAAGCCTGGCCGAATTTGGGCTACATTTCCCCAAACTGGCAAAATTTTCTAGAGAAGTTCGCCTAGTCAATCGGAACTTCTCGGTCAACTTCGTCAGATTGGGTGAAATCCAGCTCCGACTTCTACCAGCCTGGGTGATTTTGTTATTTTATTATTTTTTTTAATTTTTGTATATGTGTTTATGTTATTTAGTTTTGTGTTTATAAATGTTTAACATTATGTTTATTTGTTTATGATATTTAGTTTAGTGTTTACAAATGTTTAATTTCATGTTTATTTGGCATGTTATTTAATTTTTTTTATATAGAACACATGCAATTAGTTGTTTGAATGATTTATTTTATAATTATTTGTTTCGTATAATTATGAATTATGTTTACGTGAACAATTTATGTTTTAATGTGCATTAATTATTTTTTAGTATAAATGTTACAATTATTCATGTTATATTTTGAATCAATTTATACGCTTAGGTTGATTAAGTTTATTTATTAAGTCCATGGTTTAGAAAAGAAATGATGATAGTAGATTAGTGTTTTGGTTAATTAAGTGATTATGTAGTAAATAATAAACTGACATAATAATAATAGACATTATTTAGTACAAAAGTATGAACTAATTAATTTTAAAATATTAATGAATAATTTAAACCTAATAATAATTTTAAATAATGATATTTAAATAATATTGTGAATAATAAAAATTTAATAGTGATTTGAATTAATAATAATTAAAAATATATAAAGAATAATGATAATAATTTAAAGAACAGGATCCAACCCTTTTTAAATAGTAATTTTAATAATAATAATTACACTATTGATGTAAAAACTATTATTTCCATTATTAATAATAAAAAGTAATAAAATAATATAAATGAAATAATAAACTTATTAAAAAATAAAAAATAACATAATAAAATAAAATAAATTAGAGAAGTAAATATTGTTTTAAATTTAATAATAATTAATAATATTGTCATAGTATCTCTAACATCCATAGTACTCCTGTCCCACTTGGACCTAGGATATATTATGACCTTGCTGCACTAGGATCTTCTACCCAGCTACCTCATATATTGACTAGGACTCGTTCTCCATCTCCTATCACACGATCCACACACTCTGATACATTATGAATTATATGTATCTACTCAGCCACCACCTACATCATATGACCCTTATGCACCTAGTTCTTCTGTACCTCCTCATCTGTTTAGTCAGGTTCCGTATTGTTTAGAACTAAATTTCAGGCACCATAAAATGAGGTTAGGGTTCAGGGGCGCAGTTAGGTGCTTTTTTTTTTTAGTAGATTGTTTCAGGAGTCCCAGCCGACTCATCTTATAGCATGACTGATTATACAGCCTTTGATTACGGTATTCCATCATATTCACCTTTTTTAGGGAGGGGTACTGGTTATATATGGTTAGAGGGAGATAGAGGCCGATTTGAGGAGCATGACAAGACTGGATCCCTCCACAACAGCGGGTAAGATGTTGAGGTTGGGGGAAAGGATGATGATGTTAACATCACTGAGGGCGATAGTCATGGTGATGAGGACGAGCCTATATTTGTGGCCCCTGCGTCGTCATCCGATGTCAGGCCAGGACCCAAAAAAGATAAAGGGTTAACCGGCAGTTTCAAATGAATGATGAGTAAGTTCACTGGGTCTCGAAAAAGAAGACCCGAAAAAAAAAGACCCGAGAAGCCCATTCCTCCCATGATACCTTCACAAAAGAAAAAGGCAAAGCATGCAAGTTGAGAGCAGACAGGACCAGCTGAGGAAGGTCCAAAGGTTCCAGTGCTTATTCCTTCATACAGTAGGAATGTTGCTGGTTCTATATAGCATGGACAAGTAAATTTATGAATTAATTATTGCTCAATTTTTTCCTTTATTTTTAATAATATTATTTAATATTTATATTTAATTATTTTTTAATATGCAGGAGCAAGGTATATTGAAGTTGCGGTCGCGCTTTGTTTCACTAATAGGCTGGACCCCTAGTTTACGAGATGTGACGGAGTTGACAAAGGGGACAACACTCGTCCATTTGAGGTCTTGCATGTTCCAATACCCCCATTCAGTGCTATTATCTGCTTTTGTTGAGAGGTGGCAGCTAGGCACCAACACTTTCAACATGCCTTAGGAGAGATGACGATTACTTTACATGATGTGGAGTTGATACTGGACATACTTGATTATGGTGGTGTTGTTGATGTTCAGTATTCCCGGGAGCAGTTGGTCGGGATTGTTTAGAGCAATATGGGTTTCACCTACTCGGGAGGTGGTATAAATGCTCAGAAGCTTGCATACATTGCAGAGGATCTCGATAGTGGACTTTCCCCGGAGGGAATGGAACTTTTTCTAGAGATAGATTGTGGGATCTTGTTTTCCTTTGAAATATTCCCACTTTATGTGGAATCTAGTAAATGGTTTCTTGGGCACTAATGACTTTTGCAAAAGAGTGGGTTTTCATCTTATTTTACAATGTGACGGTAAGAATGGAGAAGACAGCTTGGATAATTTTCCTCGACTGTACCATGCCAACTAACTTTGGAGGGAGTGTGCCTGGCTACTAGTTAAAGAAATATTTCTCCTTAATACATTTGCTTTAGTGTATGAAGTCTCACCTATTAGTGGCACGAAAGTAAAAGTACTTATCTCTTGGATTTATTCCTTCTCCGATTTGTTGGTCTCTATGGAAGTAAAATTGGTGTTCCTTATGCTTTGATGGTTTTTTTTGCTCTAACTCTCAACTTTTGAGCTGTCTTTTAGCTCTTGTTTCAGATGTATTCGAAGCAAAGAGTTGGAATTCTCTCGAAGATTAGTTTTGTGGAATTTCATCCCCATTCTTTGGAAATCACCTTTCACTATTCAAAATATCGTTTTTAATATTGATAGAGCTCTTAAAGGTAATTTGGGCTCGACAGCCGTGGGATGGATTCTTCGTAGGTGTGATGGTACTTTTATTTATGCTTTTTTCTACATTCTTGGTGATAATTATACTGACATTTATGTTGAAGCTATGTTGTTTATGTCGGTATCCCTTTGGCCATTGACACTATAAGAAAACATCAAATTTGGGACCATAGATTCTGTCCCTAAAACATCATTGATCAGGTGTTTTAAACAGATTTGGGACAGATAAATGTACTCCCAAAAAACAGCGTCTCAAATTATTAGTGACAGAATAAGGTTTCGCCCTAAATCTTTTTACGACATAATTTAGGACAGATGTTGGATGGAGTTAATTTGGTAAAAATAATTTAAAATTATATATGTTTAAGTTATAATAATTATTTTTCTACTGAGTAGGGACTAAACTTTGAAAAAGATATATTTTATACTATTAAAAATCTGTCTCACATTTGGGACACAATAGAAACGGAACATCTTATCCCTTTTCCAATATGATGCAAGATATCTATTGCAATTCCTTCCTAATTTTTGGGACGGAGCAGGGATTAAACATTAAATAACACATTTTATATCGTTAAATCCATCTCAAATTTAGAACAAAATAGAGATGGAACATCATAAACTTACTAATATCATGGTCCTTGTTTTGGGACGGACTTGCGAAGGATAAACATAATTTTATGCAAATTATTTTCATTCCGAAATTCGTCCAAATATTTAATTTATTAATTTTGTTAATGGAACCTACCAGTACCGAATTTATTTGGTATTAATTGTCAAATGCACCGTTTTCTATTCTCATCCAACATTTCCAATAAACAACAAATACAACAATCACTATCAAATAAAATTCATCTCCCCTCAATTTTTCTTTCTTCAATCCAACACAATATATAATCGACATCCTGCTACCCACAAGACCACAACAATCTCAATCAATGACAATTTTAATCTATCAAATCCTTAAAATAATCAACTGTCACCATATCACATCCATAAAAGCTTTACACACATTTCTCTAACATTCCATAACAATTCAATCCAATAAGTACACATATCTTCACATTAACCAAAGCTAACAAGTCAAACATTATATTAATAATGGACGAAATTTGCCGGTTCATATCAACAAAAACCACTGCTTCATACCAACATTACTAACAAAAGCCATAATCCATAATGTTTAATAGAATCGTCAATGACCAAACATTAAGCATAATTAGAATGGATTCTTACAAATGAGGTTAAATTTTTAAAATAATTTATAAACTAAACGTCAAAATAATACTTTTATAGTTAATGATAGTCTTATGTGCATTAGAAGCAACACCATCCTCATGTTCATCTTCAATAGTTGGTGTATTTGTGGTCGATCTTGTATTCGCCAAGTCATACCCTTTAGCACGTCCTCCACCACTTCTTGCCATTTCTATTCTTGTAAATTTGATAAGATGAGAAAAAGGTCAGCATTTTAGAAAACTAATGACCTAGTAATAAGGTTTTCAATTCATGATAAATTAATGAGGTTACAATTATATTATATACTAATACCATGTTCAAGTATGATGCAGTCTAAAGATTTGGTGATTAACTAAAATTCACAAGGAACTCAGAAAATTCAATTCATAATTGCATTTAAAGTGAGAGAAATAGACAATGTTAAACCAAGATTGCAAAACTTCTTGTCACAAAAATTTCAGAAAGATTCAAAGTGAGAGACGCCTAAATATGAAATCAATAAATATATTATTTATATGACTACAATATAAATGAATTTGTCATCTCAATAACAATATAAACAGCAGCAAACTTAGTGCATCCACATTCCATGGCTAATATAATCCAAAGCTAATATTGAACGAAAAAACAATCACTTTATAAATAAAGTATGCGAGGGTCTCCAAAAGCTTCAGAGAATTGCCTATTTGTTTCCATTCAAGCATCTCAAAGAAAAAATAAAAAGATCACACTAGAGTCTAAAAAATTCAAATCAACAATAATCGTTATGAAACAATAAAAAGAAGTACCAACCTGAAAATATCTTTATTCTTTACTTTCCTAGATGTACAACAACAAGTAATGCTACAACAATTACTATTTTAAAAGCTTTTTTTTTTTTTTTTACAATTTTATACCAAGAAGACAATCATTAAATAAGGCAGCAAATATTTATGGAAATATATGCCGAATTATTCAAGTGAACTAGAAGAAATTATAGACCTAAAAGTCAACTAATAACACAAAAAGCTAAAGCCTTTGGAAGTTTATGCCAATTTTTTTCGCATAAACAACCACAATAAAAATAAGAATTATAGATTGAGAAGTTTGAACTAAAATTGGTAAAGATTAACAGATTGCTAAGTGACTTTCAAGAATAAAGCAGAACCAAGATTATCACTTTCCATTTAAAGACCTAGAACTTTAATCAGACTGCTCAAACTTATCCTCAAAGTACACTATAAAAATAGTTCTTTCTAGCTTATGATCAGAGAACAATGACTAAATATCTCAATTATCAGAGTAAAACAGGTTGACACTGCCGCTAAGCAAATTTCAAGAATAAGCAGAACCCAGATCATCATTTTCCATTTAAATGCCAAGAAACCTGTTGATGATATGGGTTTTCCTTCTTGCTTCATTAAAAGTGGTTCTATTATTAAATTGGCTATTGTTAGGATATTTACTAGGTAAATTTCTATTGTTTAAATTGAAGGTTGAATCCTAGCTTTGGATAATATGATTTTTTTATTAAATTTCATTAAATTGATGTTTGTTTGTGTTGGTTATTATTCAATTACGTTTTCTTGAAATTGATTTGCACAGAATCGATTATTTTGTAAGATTGATTGAAATTGAAAAAGGAAGATCAATCTACTGCAACTAATTGAGTAATAAGAGTTGGCAATTGAATAGATATATTTTTTAAACTTTTAGATTATTAGATTACCTAAGTTGTTTATTGCATTCATATTCGATAGGGAGAGAAGAGATTCTCCTCTAAATATTCAGTTAGTAGTGCGGTCTTCACCTAGACATGAGGACTGCCCGACTTTCGTGTGATAATCCAACTTTCATTTTCAAACATTGTTTTATGAATTTTTCAATTGGAATAGTTGATGAAAGTTAGGGGGATCTTTCATTCAAATTCTTCATACCTTTAATTATTGCTTCCACTTAAATGTTTTTAGTAGTTTTTCTAATTTGTTAATTAATTTCTTAAAATCCAATTTGTTAGACTAAACATTAGGTAAAACGGTTACTATTCGAGTCTTTACTGTTCCCTGAGTTTGACAACTCAGTTATGTCTTTAACACTACAGTGATAGGTACACTTGCCTCTTGCATTCGTTTTAGTTATACTCCACTTATAAATAACGTCAAGTTTTTGGCATCGTTGCAAGGGGAGTGGCAACTTAAAGAAAACAGTTTTTCTTGTGCTTTAGTAAATTTTTATTTTTCTTGTTTTGTTTTCGTTTGGGATTGTTCATTGTTCTTACAATTATTGGTTTATTGTTAGCTTATTTCTTGAATTGTGATTGATTATTGTGGATTTTGACTGGATTTGGTTGTTTCATGTCTTGGGTAACTAGTTTATGCCCCAAAAGAAAAGGGGTGAATTAGTTCCATTTGTGATACCCCCAACACTGCCACTAGGTCAACTGCGGCTGAGTAGGGTATCTGTGTGCCTCTCGGCACTAACTATAAGTCTAAAAAAAATAATCTCTAAGAGCATAACCCCCTAGCCATCGGTTAGAAGTACATATACATCCAATATGCAGCGGAAAACTAAGTAATCTGAACACTAATAGGGCACTCAAAATATAGGGGTCCAAGAAAATTTCTTATCTTATGATAATTTCAATACAAAGATAGAAATACTTTACAAACGACTCAAGCACAAGAAAGCAAAATAGAAACACATGTCCTTCCGGAGAGACTCGAACCAGAAACTCCACGCCTAAAACTTCAGCGGCTTATTGTACCTCTGACCGTCCTGAGTTAATATGAGGAGAAAACATGATATAAAAAAATGTGGGCGCGAACGCTTTGTGAGTCCACGTGTGTGTGTGCTTTAGTGGCTTCTTTAAAACAATGGTGATGTAGTTTCATGAAACAGTTCATGAAATGTTATAAGAAAACACTTTTTTTTCCTTTTGTTTCTTTAACAACACTGATGCTTGAACCTACATGAGGGTTTCGAGCAGAGCTGGGAAGTCTGAGCGAATCAAGACACATCAGTGCAGCTTCTACACCGAACTCAAAAGAACATGTAACGCAACAGTCAGGTTCTACAGACAAAGTTCGGATCCCATAACATAACAAGGTCATCGACACTAAGTTCCGGCATGTCATAGTCAATACCAGCCAAACACCATACGAGCGCTCAATTTCCAAACAACCGGACTATCCATATCACTAGTCAAAATAGGCAACAGATTCCTGGGGCACCTACCAAGTATGCCCTAGGACCAACCTCAGTTTCAAGCCTCTCCTGGCTCTCCAAAAGGCGGCCAACCCCACCGCAGAGCGTGGTGCAGTGTGTACGTAGACCAATTGGGCCACACCCTCCATGGTACTACGCTACTCTTCAAGTGGATCTACTTTCTCGAGTTTGAAACGTCCACGTCATCGGAAGAGGCCCTCGTACGGGGGACTAGCCACGTACAATACAATCCTCTGATGCTTGCGAATACATGATCATAACCAGAACTATAACCCTGGTCGGAATGGGGATTTCATATGTTTTTATAAACCGAAAAGCTACTTACCTAGCCATCAGAACAGAATCAGGTCATAAACATTTGAGATCAGCAAAAATCCTCATTCGCTAGTCATCACATACTTATGCATATTTCACAGACATGCCAGATCTATGTTTATGCATGTCAAAACATGTAACTTTTCAAGCTAGAGTATTTTCCAATATATAAATATTTCCAGGAAACCTGTGTTTAAATAAATTCTTTTTCACAGTAATAATAATCTGTTTTGGAAAGGCAACACCTTTATAGAGCACCGCTCCTATGCATTTTCTAAGGAAAAGGTAACACATTGTGGAGAACATCTCCAAAAACATGCTAAGTTATATCATTCTGAACGTAGTAAATATTTTGTAACAGATTTAGGAAACATGTTTATATGGTCCGTAATATTTGAAATAACGTTAAAAAGTAGGGTTTGTGGACTCACCTGAATGCGGACCTGGTACTATGATCCTACAAACAGGATACCAACAAAACACTTAATTATAAATCCCAATATTTCTATTTGTCATCGAAAATAAATAAAAAGAAAAACATATCTTCTTTTGAACCTGGGATATTTCTACGCATATACTAATCTAAAGAGCCTAAACTTCTTAACCATATATACTAAAAAAAAATAGTACAAACCCACTAGTGATACTAAAACCATGTACGCTATAACCATATACAAAAAAAAAAAAAAAAAAAAACAATTACACTCTAAGATTAGTTACACAAATTAAGTGTACTAGAGATATATATATATATATATATAACCAGAAATGCTAAAATCATTTTCAAAAATCATTTATACTAAAAATACGTACAAAGCTATGAATACTAAAATCATTTACAAGAGTTATGTATACATGAATATATACAAAGCTATATACTAAAGTTATTTACAACAATTATATATATATACTCGAAGTATATACAAAACTATATAGACTAAAATTATTAAAAAAGAATCATAAGTATACTAAAAATATATATACAACTATATACACAACAATTAGACACACCAATATATATATTCACTGAAATTACTTATAAAAAATTATGTATACTGAAAATCATTTAGATAAGAGAACAATACCAAGGGAATTGAATGAATAAATTTATATAAAATTAAATAAGAGAACCCAAAAGACAAAAATTAACTAAATCTTAACCAATTATACCCTAAATATATCATCTTAAGAATCTAAAATCAAACTCTACAACTCATCAATAAAGAAAATAAAATAAATTAAAACTTAGCTAACCCAAATAAATAAACAAAAGCTAATTCTAACTCCTAGCTTCAAAGTAAAACTAGATATATGTACTAGCAAGTGAATATAATTATTAGAATATTAAAGTCATCACAATACTACACTACACCAAACTATACAAATTCTAAAAAAATGACCAAAAGAGAAAAAGAAAGAACAAAGCAAAACAAACCGAAAAAAATAAAAAAAGACTTACCTGGGAGCTGCTGAAGCCGAGACGAGGGGAGGAGAAGGAAAAAAAAGTCAGCCATTCCTCCTCCTCTATTCACATATATAGTACCCCTTAACGGTCATGCAAGAAGCCAAGTGGCACACCTCTCTTGACAAGTGGCAAAAATATTCTTTTAAAAACTAACCATAATAACTCTAGTAAATATTAACAAATAATAATGATAATAATAATAAAAGATAATATCCTTCCATACAAAAAACACCACTTCAAACCTTATATGAGACTACCGAGTATTTAAATTGCTAAAAAAGTGCACACCATAAATTCGTAAATTTTATTGTGTTAGACCCGACTTCTATGTTCATGACGATCGCCTTCTTAAGGTTGCCCGAGATGCCTACCGAGTGGGGCATTACACCATTTGCTTCAGAGCCCGAGCATTAGCTGTGGAGTGCCCGCCGCACTCTTCGGTTTGAGACGGTGAACAACATCATCATCATTGCTGCCCAGAAGGCAGAAGAAGGTAAAGAGGCTCTATCTTATATAAATTCACTATTTTTACCACATCCACCAGCATTAATAGCGGAGAGGATAGTGACAGATTATGCTAGATCGTCCATCTCTAGGACACAGTCTAGTATAGCTAGGCCACGGGTAGAAGCAAACAACTTTGAGATCAAGTCGAATATGATCCAAATGTTACAGAACAACATCTAATACAATGGACTCTCTGAGGAAGATCCTTATGCGCACATCGGCAATTTCTTAGAGGTGTACGATACATTCAAGATTAACAGAGCCTCAGAAGATGCCATTAGACTTCATATTTTTCCATTCTTTCTAAGGGGGAAGGCGAAATCATGGCTCAAGTCATTACCTTTCGGCTCGATTACATCATGGGATTCACTAGCCTAGAAGTTTCTAGGGAGGTACTTTCATCTGGTCGTACAGCAAAGCTTAGGAATGAGATCTTATCGTTCCAACAGATTGATGGAGAAAGCCTCTATGAGGCTTGGGAGAGATGGAAGGAGCTGCTAAGGAAGTTTCCCCATCATAGACTAGATTTGGAGATTCAAATATAGTCTTTCTACAATGGAGTTTAATTTGGGGCAAGGCAGCTATTGATGCCTCTACTGGCGGTTCTACATATCACAAAACTCCTCAGCAGGTGTATGACCTAATTGAGCAAATAACTATACCTGGCGGACAAAGATCCAAGCCAAAACCTGCAGGAGTCCACAATGCAGATTCAATCACTACCATGGAAGTGAGATTAGCAGCCATGATAAAGCAAAAGATGGGAACTTGGCTACCACGCCTTCGAATAAAAATAATTAGCGAGTCATATTTGTCATTTTTGCAATGGAGGGCATCTCAATCATGAATATCCTAGTATGGGAGGACCTATGGACCAAGTAGATTTTGTGCAAGGGAACCGGCAGGAAATAACCCCTACTCCAACACTATAATCCTGGTTGGAGAAACCATCCCAACTTTTCTTTGGGTGGGAAAGGATAGCAAAGGCAGCAACAACCTCAGGGATTCTAGAATAGAGGTCCTACCCAACCATTTCCCTATGATGTAGCTCACAGAATCCTCTACTAGAAAAAGCAAATTTGGAAGAGCTCGTAGTGAAATTCATAAATGCCATTAATACTAGGATGAGCATTATAGAGGCTGCCCAGTAAAACAAAGAAGCCTCAATTCGAGATCTGGAGAAACATATTGGGCAGCTCGTCAAATTAGTATTAGAGAGGACTCTAGGGACTCTCCCATGCAACACTGAAGTGAACTTGAGAGAGCGTGTCAATGCTATCTCGGTAACATTTCATGAGGAAGTTCCGAAAGAAGAAAAAGTGATGATCATACAAGAAAAGAGCTATATTGAGAAGGAAGAAAGATCATCTAAATCCTTTGACTCTAAAGCATTAGAGCTAAGTAAAGAAGAGAACAACAAGAAGCCGGTGATTGCGAGTACAAGCCTAAAATCTCATAACCAGCGGCTCTTGTTTATGATCGTAGATAGGACAACATGAGGAAGTTCATTGAGATATTCAAACAACTGAAAATAAACTTACTACTCTGTGATTTACTCTTGCAGGTACCTAAGTATGCTAAATACTTGAAGGAGATACTAATAAATAAGAATGTTCAGCCATCCTTATCAACAAGGAGTAAACAACCTCAGAAGTTAGAAGATCCAATGAGTTTTTTTTTTCCTTGTACCGTTGGTAGTTTTTCAGTTGATAAAGCTTTAGCTTATTTAGGTACTAGTATCAACGTTATGTCTATGTGTAAGAAACTAGGCATAGGGAAACCAAGACCCATTAGGATATCCATTAATTTGGCAGATAAAAGTGTTAGACATCCTAAGCCTAAGGGGGTCAGAAAGGGTGTCCTAGGCAAGGTTAAGGACCTCGTATTCCCTGTAGGCTTTCTTATTCTCGATATAGACGAGGATGTAGACTTCCCTATTATCTTTGGGTACGTGTTTTAGCGTACATCAAGGGATTTAATAGACGTGGAGAAAGGGAAGCTAATCTTAAGGGTGGGAGATAATGATATAATATCAAATTTCCTTTAAATTAAACTCCCTCCTCGCCCGCTAAAGTCAAGATCTTTATGTTACATGAATCATACAACTCAAGAAGTGTCTTTACGTTTGCAGAAAACTCAAACAAAACGAGACGATAGCTCGAAAAAATCAAAAGAAAAAAGGGGGAAGACTCTTTTCCCTAAATTGAAAGTGAGATTGAAAAAATTGGTACCCGTTCAGTGTATCGAGAAAGGGAAGTTTAAGAATAATTTGGATTGTCGTGATCCAGAAGGTGATTTTGGCACCTAGAAGGGAGTATTTCTTTTAACTTTTTGTAAACTTATTGTAATTGTACACTTCAATTGTAGTTTTCACTCCTGTTTCGCTTCTTTCTTTTTTATTTTTTGTTGTTGCAAGGTATTTTTTGAGAGATGAGTACCTTCTTTAGACTAAATGTGAGCTTAAAATCAATCCATAACATTTAGCAGGCATGAAACGGGGTAAAAAATCACTGAAAAAAGAAAAATAGAAGTTCAGGTAGAACCCTACCGTGGACGGTTAGAGACCCTACCGCAGGGCAAAATTTTTCAGCACGAACAGAAACCTACCGCAGACAATAGGTTCTATCCAGACCTCAATTTCTCTACTAGGACAAAAGCCTACTGCGAACGGTAGGCCTCGACCTACCGGATGCGATAGGTTGGATTTTCAACAGCACTTCGATTCTTTTTCCAGTGGACGAGTCGAGTCGACCCAATTCGAACTCCAAGCATAGCTTTTTCCCCAAAAAATTCTACATTCCCCCAAAATCTCTTTGAAAAATCCCTAATTGTTTCCCTTTTCTTCCTCTTCTTCCTCCTTTCTCTCGATTTCCCCTCTTCCCTCTCCCTCTCGGTTCTCTCTCTTCCTTCCATCTCCAGTGACCATCTCTCCCTCTACCAGCGCCACTCCTCCGACAACTCCGACTCCTCCTCTAATGGTTTCCACTTTCCCTCTCTCATCTCTTCTTCCTTCCTTTCTTCTTCTTATTCTTCTTCTTCTCCCACTATTTCTCATAGCATCCCATCCCCATCTCCACCCGCCACTTTTCCTTTCCCTTCCACTCTACCAAAAATCCCATTCACCAGCACTGATTCCCCCCTTCCACTCCCTTTTTCCTCTCTTTCTTTCTTTCTATTTACCTTTCTTTTCTTTTTCTTTTTGTTATTTTTAAATATAATAACCTTGTATTATCTTTTGTTATGTTTTTCTAACAAAAATTTGTAGAAAATTTTCAAAAATTTTTCCAACGAATATTCCAACAACTCTGGTCGCACAACTTCTGAGGCTAATTACACGGTTTATTGGAAATTGGTGACGGTTTGTTTGTTCAAACAAACCCAGGCTCATTCTAAAACTCTTTGCTTCATCTTTTTAATGTTTATATATATTGTTATTTGTGTTCATCTTTCGCTATTTTGTGATTTGTGCTTTCATTGTGTTTTAATTGTTAGTTTTTACTTTGTTGTTTTCCTCGTTGGTCTTTCGTTTCTCTTGTATCATGCTTCATCACACATGAGTGACGTGTGTGACACTTTGCACATACCGGCTAAGTTAATTTTATTATATTGTTTTTTGTGTGATTATTGTGTTCTTTGTCCTCTGTATTATGTGGTGTCCTTATACTCCTCCTGTCTCATGGTTTTCTTCCTTCCTCATGACACTTAAAAAGTCCACCACTTCTTCCTCTAAATCCAAAAGGGCTCGGGTTGATGATTCCATGCCCTACCCCACCAACCCAGCTATTCCTTCCTATCTGGAGCGCCTCTGTACTGCAACCCCAAAATGGATAACCGATAGGGAACACCTTAAAATTTTAGTAAAAAAATCATTTGATGCTCCCGTTATCGAACATTTAGGGTTAAATACTCTTTTTGGGGGTTTAGGGTGGGAACCTCTTTTTGTGGGGATTGCTTCCCAATTTGCCTATATTCCTTATATCTTCGGGATTACTTTCCATGTGGGTGTTTCTACCACTATTTACATTGCCTCTAGGCCCCACATTAAGGACAATAAGGTTTTAAGTGTGGGGTATTTATGTGTTTCGTCTATTTCTCTTTGTTTTCCTTTTTTTTTTTTTTGTGTCTTTTGCTAGTTTCCCTTTGCCTTTTATGTGTGTTTAGTTTTAGTTTTTGTTTTAGTCTATATAGTCATTTTTCTCTTTTTCCTTTCTTAAAATTCCAAAAAAAAAGAAGATAATTTGAAAAACCCTTAAACTTTTCCTAGTTTCCCCTTTTTCAGTTTCCAATGCTTAGAAAAAATCTAAAACGATTTTTGTTTTTTGTCACATTTAGTGAGAGTATTGATTGCAAAACCCATAGAATTTAAAAAAATGCATTTTACTTGATCTACTTGAAAATCACACTTATTTTTACTCTTACAAAATCAATGGTTTTATGTACTTGTAAGTGTCGGTTAGTAATAGGAGCCGTGGAATCTTAGGGGATTATCATCGTAAATTTTTTTCAAGTCTTTGCCTTCACTCTTGTGTTTTTCTTAGCTTTGAATCGATAAGGTTTAGTCTAGGTTGATACCGGAAATAATGGTCACGGGCCTTCATTGTACTGTTTTTGCCTTTCTTGCCTATCTCTTATAAGAAATCAAACCCTAGTTCCCCTTTTAGCCTTCATGCCAAGGGTTTAATCCCTTCCTTTCTTCGACTTTTAAACTCAGAATATATAAACTCTCAATTCGTTGAGCTAATCATTGCATACTTTTTAGTCGTTTTGAGTGAGGGAAATAGATAATATGGGGTATTTGTGTAAAGAAGGGTAATTTTTGTATAAAAGGGTGTTTTGGGAAATATTTACAACAAAGATATATGCAGCAATTGAAAAGAGAGAAAGCTTTGTTTGAAAAAAATGAAAAATTAGAGAAAACAAAGAAAAAAATGAGTATTTAAATATCTGTTCATTTTGTCTCTCAAAAGTCTCGAGATTCTCTCTCTTATTCTCGAAATATATATTTGTGAAAAATAGAGTATTGTTAGGTGGTTTGTGCTTAATTTGAATCAAGTAAGACATTCAAGGTAGGTGGGAATACGTGAAAAGTGGCTAGAAAGTGTTCATAATGTTTGATATCTTTCTTTTCGATTATATTAGCTATATCTGATTTACTTTTGTTTTTCCTTTAACTTCGTTTGACACCCTTTATGACCCGAGTGTAACATTACAAGCTAAAAAGTCCTACATAATTCGGGAACGACTTAGAATAGAATTTAGAGTGAAAACGTTTTGAGAAATCTAAGTTGTGTTGTGCATCGTTCAATAAAGATTTTCACTATGTTAATAACATGATATTCCTTATTTTCTTTGAAAGGCGATACTAGCAATTCACACACACACACACACACAGTGTTGACTAGTAAGGGTATTAGTAAGACAGCTTTAGGATTGTCGATTCTTGTGTTTCGTCTTTTGAAAAATCTTTATGCAGTTGAGTAGTAATAGTCCCATCGAAGTGACATGTTTAGTCGTTTTTATTCTTGTTTTAGTTGTTATCTTTTCTTTCGTTCATAGAGTCTTATTTCTTTTTTGGTCGATTTCCAATTTTTGCCTAGCTTTGTGTTGCTTGAGGCAAGCAATAGATAACTGTGAGGGTATTTGATATGTGCCATATTGTACTACTTTTACATATGTTATTTTCGTCATTTTATGATGTTTTTAATATATAAACTGTATTATTTATACCATTTACCTCTATTCTTATCCTAGGTGCGTCTCGATGAAGAAAACGAAGAATAAAAGTGAAAACAGGTGAAAACAGATCATAAACAGAGAAGACGATCCATTCATACTTGGTTGCTTTTCTGGTTAATTGTGTTAAAGGTCCAGAATCCTAGAAAAGTCTTTTATGAATCTCAGATAGTATCCCACCATACCCAAGAAACTACGTACTTTGGTTGGTGTTTTGGATTGCACCCAGTAGGTCACTGCTTCTACCTTCATCAGATCAACTGAGATCCCTTCCTGGGTGAAACATGTCCCAAGAAAGTTACTTTACTCATCTAAAACTCACATTTGCTGAATTTGGTGTACAACTTATGTTCCCGTAGGGTTTGTAATACTTTTCGAAGATGTTGTTCATGAACTTCAGAGTTCAGCGAATAGACAAGGATATCGTCAATAAAAATCACCACAAACTTATCTAGGTAAGGACAAAAGATTCTATGCATCAAGTACATTAATGTCGCAGGTGTATTAGTTAATCCAAATGGCATAACAACAAGCTGATAGTGCCCATATCGTGTGTTGAAAGCTGTCATCAGAATATCTCTTTCTCTTATCCTGACTTGATAGTACTCCTATCTCAGGTCCAATTTAGAAAAGCACCCTGCTCCTCGGAGTTGACCAAATAACTCATCAATAAGTGGAAGTGGGTATTTGTCCTTGACTGTCACACTATCCACTCCTCTGTAATCTATACACATCCTGAAGGTTCCATCCTTCTCCTTTACAAACAAAACTGGTGCACCCCAAGGAGATGTACTCAAATAGATGTATCCTTGCTGCAACGATATAGTTGCTTTTTCAACTCTCTTAACTCTTCCTGTGCCATCTGATATGGGGTTTGAGTTATTGGTTTAGCACTGGGTACCAATTCTATGCTGAACTTCACTTCCCAATCTGGGGACAACGTCGTTAACTCCTTAGGAAAAACTTCTACAAACTCCTTCCACACGGGTACTGTTTGTAATTTTACCTCTTCCTTAGGCTTGATGAGTAAGTATGCTAGGTACCCTTGACATCCTTCCATAATAACTTTTTGGCTTTCATGCCAAACAAAAAGGGATTTTCCTGTTTTGTGTGCTTCCTTGGAATACAAGGATTGGGATACTCGATCGGCTAAACTTAACCAACTTTCATCGATAGTCTACTTGAGCGTAAAGTTTAGACAACCAGTCAATCCCAAGTATCACATCATAACCCTCAAATGGTAAGGCAATCAATTCACTGGATAAAATCACACTGTCGACATAGATATCACAATCTAGATACTTTACCTCAGTTATCTTACTAATGCCTATAGGATTACTAACTATCAACTGATAATGCATGACAATAGAAGGTATAGGAATATATGAAATGCATGCTTACAAAAGAATGCGTAGCTCCAGGATCCATAAGTACTCTTGCTGGTTGAGAAAAGATTTGAATCGTATATTCCGCTACTTCCGCTTTGGTGTCTACGGGCAGTCTATCCAATGCATAAAATCTTGCCTTCACTTGTGGCTTATTATTCCTCTCTTCTGTTGCTCCTCTCATAGTCAGGGGTCAGCCAGCTCTTTTGGATGTCTCTAGAGGTGTTCATTACATCTCAGGGCATTGTTCCTTAATATGTCCTTGTTTTCCACATCGGAAACATAATCTTAACTTCTAACAACACGTTTCTACCACATGTCCACTTCGTACACAGTATGTACATACTCCATGGACCCCTCCGAGTATTAGGGTTTGTCGGCCTTTATTTGAGGTCTTTTGCTCACCATGGGGCCTCTTGGGATCTCCAAGTTTCCATGGTCTTTGTCCAGGACATTTACATGGGGGGTATAGCTAGGCCAGTGGCTGCTTTCCTTTGTATAACCGTTTGATCAGCTATCTCTGTTTATGTGGCAGCCTCTACTGCTACAGCAAATCCCATCGGTGGTAACAGAGCCAAAGCCCGTTGCAACTCAACTCTTAATCCTTTCACAAACTTTCGTGTCTTGTTTTTATTAGTGTCTATCAGCCTTAGACAATACTTAGCCAACCTGTTGAATTTTGCCGTATACTGCGCAACTTTCAGGTTACCCTGCCTCAATTGTTGAAACTCGTCCTCTTGTTGCTCGCGAACCCAACGAGGTATGTACTCCTTTTTGAACTCTTCTTGAAAATTGCTCCAAGTCCATGGTTGGTCCTTGAGTGCACGAGTTTCGAAACCTCTAAGCCACCAATCTTTCGCCATTCCTCGAAATCTCAAAGCTGCAAATGTTACTCTCATGGCATCATCGTACTTAAGGGTATCATAAATATCGTTCAGCTACTCAATGAATAATTCAGCTTTTATCTCCTGTTCAATTTCTCCATAGAACTCCGGGGGTTGAAAATTTAGAAATTGCTCCAATTCTTCATGCGCTGCGATGGCCGATACTCATTCGTTCCTCCTAGTGGCCATTGAAGCTTCTAACAATTCTGTCATCTTGACTATAAAATTCTCAATTACTCTGTGCGTAGCTTGCTCTGGACGAGGTGTGCCTCCATTATGGGTTCAGACTGTCTATTTTGAGAACTTTTAGATACGGCCTCGTCTACATGATTAGGAGATAGCGAACCTGACATATTTCTAAACAACAAGAAGTTCCAACACTAATAAACCTCTAAGTTTGCAGATATATATCATTACAGGCACAAACATTAATACGTACATATATAACTAAAAATGAGGATTTTCAGTATAAGTGGTGTCAAAATACAACTAGATCATCCCAGTCCTACCACCCAAAAATATGTGGCCGGGTCACTATACATACCCAAAACTAGGGACCTCGTATCCATGACCCTAAAGCTACCGTGCCAAGTACCAAGCAAAACACCACTCACACCTATCCAAATAACTAAAATTATACAAATACCCATGTACACTAACCAAAGTCTAACTCCGCCTAATGGCACTGACTACTAGAAAATCCTGGCTAGAACTCTAGCTCAACACGGGCCCCATCCATAGAGTCTCTAGCAGTGCTAAGGAACTGGGTGAAGGATCGCCTAAGCCAGTCCCGCTCCTCGATCAGCTCAAGGATCTCTCTCTCTCTCTCTCTATATATATATATATATATGTGCCTCACGGATCTGAGCTAACTCCATCTCTAACCTATCAGCCCCCGCCGTCTCCTGTTGACATACTTGACGAGCCATGTAAAACAAGCCATTCATCCGAGCAACCTCTCTTCTCAACTCCGCAATCTGCTGACCTGCAACCTCAATTTACTACTCGCGCCACAAGAAGTAACCACAAATATCATGCTCCCTAACCCCGCCTAGCAGTGGTATTGATGGGAATGAGGATACAGACTCCATTGGTAGAACAGGAATAGGCGATGCTTCTATCGGGGAACTACCTGCTACATAGGTGCCCATGCTTTCAGCGTCAGCCGGTGCCAGTCCCTTCAGCTCCGCTACCCTCCCTATATCTGACTCAGGCTCGCTAGGATCCTCTTCTATTGACACCCCAAGCTATATCCCCTGCGCCACTGGTCCCTCTACCGTCTCATCATTTGAAAGGTCAATCACCAGAATCGGGTCCCTCTCAAGGACAATCTCACTAAGGGAATATGACGATGATGATGCAGTCCCGTTGGGCCTGCCCACTAGTGAACCCTCCTGGTATACCCACCTATGAGAGTGGTGTGCCATCTAGTACTTACAAAACAAAATCCTAGGGTCAATACTAACAAATAAATTGTATGGTTGACATTCAAATTTAAACGATTGACTCTTATAGCTTGTCTGGGATCCAACGATTCAAACCTAGTATTGAACTCGGGTGCTCTAACACCACCTGAGATATCCCCAACCTCTCCACTAGGTTAACTGCAGCTAAGTAGGGTATCTATCTGCATGTCTCTCGGCACTAAACTTCAAGTCCCAAAACTAAAGCAAAACCCAGAGTAACATATAGAACTATATACATAGAATACACCACAAGAAACTAAGCAAACTTAATATCAGACGAACGCTTATTACATAAGATTCAAGAAAACTTCTAAAGATCATTCTAATACATGGATAAAAATATTTTACACAAATAAATCCACACAAGAAAGTAAAAAAAGAACTTTAAAAATAGCTCGAGCATAAGAAAAATAAAAACAAAAACACATGTACTTTCCAGGAATGACCCGATCTCAAAACTTCATGCATATTACTTCAGCACCTTACTGCGCCTCGATCGTCCTGAGTCAACTGAAAAAACAGGATACGAAAATACGTGAGTATGAACACTTAGTGAGTCCACGTGTGTGTGTGCTTTTGTGATATCTTTAAAAACAATAATGATGTAGTTTTACGAAAATAGTTCATGCAATGTTATAAAGAAAACATTTTTCTTTTGTAGCTTTAACAACACCGATACTTGAACCTACGTGAGTGATTCAAATACAACTGGGAAGTCTGAGCAAATGAAGACACATCAGTGCAACCTCTACACCAGAATTCAAAAGAACATGTAATGTAACAGTCGGGCTCCACGGGCAAAGTCTAGATCCCATAATGAGGTCATAAAAAATAAGTTCCAGCGTTTCGTAGTTAATATCAGCCAAACATCTTACGAACACTCGATTTCATAACCATCGCACTCTCCATTCACATAGAACCAAGCTACAGATCCTGGGGCACCTACTAGGTCTACCATGAGACCAACCTTAATTTCAAGTCTCTCTTGACTATTCATAAGGCGGATGTCGCATCACAGAGCATGATACGATGTTTGATGTAATACTGATTGGGACAAACCCTCCAAGGTACTACACCCCATCTTTCAAGTGGATCCACCCTCAGAGTAAAAAACCATCCACGTCATCAGAAGAGGCCCTAGTACGAGGGACTAGCCATGTACAATGCAATCCTCTGATGATTTCGGACACACAATCATATCCAAAACATTATCCCTGGTCGGAATGGGGTTTTTATATATATTTACAAAACAAAAGACCACTTGCTCAGCCGTCGAAACAGATTCAAGTCATAAATATTTTAGAATAGCAAAATCCCCATCCGCCAGTTAATTCATACTTATACAAATTTTACAAATATGCCAAGTCTAAATTCATGTATATCAAACCATTCAACTCGTCAAGACTAGAGTATTTCCAAAACATTAAACATTTCCAGAAAACCTGTGTACGAAACTAATTCTTTTCACAACAATAATAACTGATTTTCAAACAATAATAATTTGTTTTGAAAAGAAAACACCTATACAGAGCATAACTCTTATGCATTTCTAAGGAACATCGTAACATGTTTGTGGAGAACATCTCTAATTAATAAGCATGCTAAGTTATATCGTTCCAAAAATAGTAAATGTTTCATGATCGGCTTAGAAATCATATATATATCTCTAGCAACATTTGAAACAAAATAATAAAACGAGGTTTGTGGACTCACCTTATCATAGAACTCACGTTATGATCCTACAAATATAATAATAAAAATACTTAACATTTAATTAAGTACCAATCAAATAATCCTATTCCCTAAATAATATAGAGATCCTATAAAATGAACTTAAGATGTATATATATACATATAGTAATTCTTTAAAGAGCTCGAAAATCCTATATACTTAAAAATATACTCTCTTAAGAAACCACAATTAAACATTATTCCTAAACACGTCACTTGCTCAATCCAATTATTATATTCCCTAACATTAACTAAGTGAACAAATTCAAAACTAATTAAAACTCCAGAAAGATATTTAATTTTAAGAACATGAATTGAATCTATTCTAAAGAAAAGCTAGAATATACTAACTAAAAAAAATGAAAAGAACATGCAAAACACTAACCTCAAATTAGGAGATTAATATGGCTGCCAAACGAAACTAATAAAAAAAAAAAAAGAGTTATGGCATTATCTAGAGGTTGTAGGCGGTTAATGAGCAAAAGAAGGAAGAAAATATTAAAAAAAAAAAAAAAAAGGTGGTGACGGGTGGAAGACTGAGGTGGCATGAGCCTTATTTAGTAAGTTTTTTTTTTTTTGGTCTTAGATTAATATCTTATTATTAATCTCACTACTTTAAACCTCATATGAGAATGTCAAGTATTTAATTTCTAAAAAATTCCCATGCTATGTATACTAAGAAAAATCCTATTTAAAAACGCTTATAAACTCAACTAATAAAAGCTTGACGTAATAAAGTTTTACTGTCATTTCTAAGTATCAACAAAAATATCACTAAGTGCCAAAAAACACTTTACTACACTACATTAGACCCCAAACTCTACTTTCATAACGTTTGCAATTTTTAGAGTCATGCAAGGTGCTCACCAGGTAGGACATACAAGCCTGGCTAAACTTAGACTACAAAAAAGCAAATTAGATCTCCGTTCCCAAGATAAGCTCCTCGTGTATGATAGGGAGATATTACCAAAGGATTGGTCATAGCTGCTGATGATGCTGCTGTGAAGGTTGTTGCGCTAGAATACCAGGCGAAGTATGGGCTGAAGCTGGTGGTGATGCATTCTCATAATGTCCGACCGAAAGACATTGACGGGGTTGCAGTGGTTGTTCGCCAGCCATTGTAGAGGGTAGAGATTGTGTGATTGCAGAAAAGATTGAACTTTTTCTTTTCTATTGTTTACTGAAAGCAAGCCTTTCCTGGTGAGATAAAACCCTACACTTTCTTGAGAGGAAGATTGAGAGGATACTCTGAAAATTCAAATTGATTTGATATAAGAGAATTTGGAAGGTTCGTAAGTGATTTGATTGGTCAGAGAGAGAAAAATTCATATATCTAGGCAAGAGGTTCAATAGCAAAGAGGAGTCTATTTTCTTCCCGCTAAGAATAAGGAAGTCGTGTTGTGTTTGATATAGTAAATAAACACTCCACACAATTCATCCAGTCATAAACTTGAAAAAATATCAAACACAAGTGTAGATGCTCAGAGCAATAGAGTAAGACAATCATTTTCACATCAACAAAATTCTGAGGCAATGTGACATCCTGTTTATCCCATATAACATCACATAAGTACAAAACAAACAGGAAGTGTATAGAAAATGTTTAGAGAACACAACCGCGAAGGCTTGTATAAGTTTTTCAAACCTCATAGAATCCAAGGGTTTTGTCAAGATGTCTACTATTTGCTTTAGTGTTGGCACATATTCCAGTTCAACAACACCTTGTTCTACCAGTTCTCTGATGAAGTGATGTCTTATATCAATCTGTTTGGTCTTTCTGTGTTGAACATGATTCTTGGTAATATTGAAGGCACTCATGTTATCATAGTACATGATCAGCTATTATTGAGTTATTCCATAACCATTCAACATTTATTTCATCCACAATATATGTGCAACATCCATAATCAGTCAACATCTATTTTATGTGCAACAAATCCTAGCGGCAATTTATTCTACTTCAACTGTTGAGAGTGAAATACAATTATACTTTTTACTGTGCCATGAAACCAAGTTGTTTCCAACATAAAAACAACCTCCTGAAGTACTTTTTCGATCATCACAACCTCCAGCCCAGTCGTATCACTATATCTGTCAACTGTGTCGTGCTGTCTTTGCTGTAGAATATCCCATGTTTTGTAGTCTAGTGACATACCGTAAGATGCGTTTGACAGCCTTCTTGTGAGATTCGTTGTGATTAGCTTGATATCTTGCACACACTCCTACACTGAATGCTATGTCAGGTTAACTGGTTGTCAAGTACAGTAGGCCACCTCTCATTTTTTGTACTCATGTTGATCAATGCTGGTTCCTTTCTCATCTTCAATGATCTTTAATGTTGAACTCATAGGTGTTCTTGCCACTTTTCCATGTTCCAAGCCAAACTTCTTTACAAGGTTGAGAGCATACTTGGTTTGAGGTAGAAAAATTCCTTCTTTCATCGGTTTGACCTGTAAACCAAGAAAGCAATTCTCCAACCATGCTCATCTCAAATTCAACTTGCATTGACCTTATGAACTCCTTAGTAAGCTCATGAGATGTTGAGCTGAACACTATGTCATCAACATATATTTGTTCAATAAGCACATGATGACTGGTCTTCCTTATGAACATGGTCTTTCGGCACCTCCTCTTGTATACCCTTTGTTTAAGAGATAGCTGGTTAGTCTTTCATACCATGCTCTTGGGGCTTGCTTGAACCTACACAAAGCCTCTTCAGCTTGTAAACATGATCGAGAGTTTAGAGTCAACAAAGCCCTTCAGCTGCTCCACATATGCTTCGTCTTGTAATATGCCATTTAGAAAACCAGCCTTGACATCTATTTGTTATAGCATGAAGTTCCTTACATAGGCAAAGGCATCCAACAGTCTTATTAATTCAAGTCTGGCAACAAGAGCAAATGTTTCCTCGAAATCAATGCCTTCTACTTGTGTATAACTTTGAGCTACTAGTCTTGCTTTATTTCTTGTGATGTTACCACTCTCATCTATCTTGTTTATGAAGATTCCTTTGTTCCTATTACATTCACTCATTCAAGTCTTGGCACAAGTTCCTAGACATCATTTCTTTCAAATTGATGAAATTCTTCTTGCATGGCTTCTATCCAATACTCATCTTGAATGGCTTCTTTAACATACTTCGGTTCTAGAGTAGGGATGTAGCATGCCAGACCAATCGTACCTATCATTTCCCTATGATCAACAGGTCTATTGTCTCGTGTTTTCCTTCCCTTAGAAATATCACCTATGATAGCATATGACGGATAATTCTTCTTTATTCTGGAGCCAATGATCTTTTGTTCAACAACCTTCTCAGTCTATGAGTTTTCCACTTTGAAATCACTATCCTGACTAGTTTGATTGATACTCACTACAGTTGTTGTATTTGGCAAGCTATCATCGAGCTTAATACTAATGTTCTTGTGCTCGTCTTGATCTGACTCTGCATTCTCGACAGTAACATTCACAGAATCCATCACACACTAGTTTGGTTGTTGAACACACGGTAGGCATGATTGTTTGACTAATATCCTAGAAACAATCATTCATCAGTTTGAGCATAAAACTTTTTGAAATGTTCCTTGTAATTTAATGTGTACATTTGCTACCAAAGACATTAAAGTAACCCAACCTGGTTTTTCTTCCTCTCCAGATCTCATATGGAGCTATCTCTGTTAGAGGTCTAAGATAAACTCTCTTGATAATATGCACTGCTATGTTCGCTGCTTCTGCCCACCAACTGTGTGCCATGTTCTTTGCATTCAACATCACTCTAATCATATCTTGAATCGTTCTGTCCTTCCTTTCCACAATCCCATTTTGACGAGGTGTTTTATGTGCTGAGAATTCATGTTTGATACTATAGCCCGCACAAAAATCTGAGAACAGACTATTCTCAAATTCTTTACCATGATTACTTCTTAGACGCTTGAGAACTGTCCCTTTTTCTATTTGAATGCTCAAGCATATTCTCCTGAAAGCCAAGAAGGTGTTAGACTTGTTTCTAAGAAAGTCTATCCATGTAAAATATTAAGTAATCGTATATATATACTAGTGCATACTTCTTTCCTCCAATTGTTTCAGTTTGTGCAGGATCAAAGAAGTCAATATGCATGAGCTCTAAATCTGTGTTGTAGTGATGTCCTTTATCTGTGATTGGAACTCTGGTAGATTTTCCTATATTAAAATCACCACAAACGACTTTGTCTACTTCTCAAATACAGGTATGCCTTCGACTATAGCCTTGCTACTTAGTTGTTTCAATAGCTTGTAGTTGACATGACTAAGTCTCCTGTGCCATAGTTCCACGTCATGTTACTTTACCTCCAAACACACTGATTCTAGCACATTATTCATCTGTTAGTAATTATCTGAATTTCTTCTCCCTATTTTGATGCATTCTCCATTGTCTTTAACTACATAACAGCGTCACTTATCAAAGTGAACATATAGGTTATAACAGCTTCAGTGCAATTCCTGACTCAGCATGTTGTAATCTTCCAGTAATATCATTGACCAATAAGGTCCTGATTTCTTTGTTCAAGAACTTCCTTCTGCTTGAGTGCATTTTGCAGATCCTTCTTTAAAGTGTTGCCTATTGCAACCAAATCAATCCACTTTGTATACATCAAATTGTAGTTCTCTTGAAGTTTTTCATATGATATTTCTTCCTCATTAAAAAGTGATTCATCAACATGAAGAGAGGTATCTATCAATGACAGCATTGAAGGCCGCTAGTTCACTAGATTTATAGTGTCCTCATCATCATGATCAATTTTCTCCTTATCCTCATCACTCAGACTGGTATTGAGAGTGATCTGTTCTTCCTCAATGTGTATGCATACTCAACCTGTATATGTCCAAATCCCTCACACTCTCTGCATTTGAATTCTTTTTCCCTTTGATGATGACTCATACTTCTTCTTGTCACTACGAAGCTCATGGTTTGGTCAACTAACATTCTTCCCGTCTCTGCTATCACTCCTATAAACACCTTGAATTCTTGGATTCTTGTGAATTCGAAAGAAACTTCCCGAAGTCTCAAGTAAGCATCATGATTTCATCTTCAGAGTAAACAGTATAGTTTGAAGCACTGACTCCAACTTTTAAAGCCAGTCCTTTGTCTTTTGTCTGTGTGATCATTTTAATGTCATAAGTTGTCAACGACTCAAGAAGATCATCTAGAGTTAACTTAGTGATATTATTTACCTCTTCCATGCCTGCTATTTTTGCAGGAAATCTAGTAGGCAGTGACCTCAAAGCCTTGGGAACAAGTTTTACTTCAGGATATTCTTCTCCTACTTGAAAGGCTTTGTTTGCAATATCCAATAATTTTCCACTGAAAAAACTAATGATGTCATCCTCTAGCATTCTTAGTTCATTACAAACTGTAGTCAACATCTACAATTTTGAGATCCTCATTGAGCTTGTGTCTTCATGCACAGTTTGTAGAGTATCCCATGCTCTCTTCACAAAGATGCACGTTTAAATTAGCTTGAACTATTCCTCATCAACACCAGTAAAAATGGTGTTTAGTGCTTTTACATTTACTTGGGCAAACTTCATTTAAGCATCACTCCATTCGGCTCTTGATTTGAGCACTTTCATAGTTATCCTTGTTGTATCATCTTCAATCATCTTAGTTGGTTCTTTCCATTCAGTCTCAATAGTATCCCAGGAAGTTTCATTTAATAACTGGATGAAAATTCGGGTTTTCATCTTTCAATAAGCATACTTTGTGCCCTCAAGGAGATGGGGACGAGTCACTGATCCACCTTCTTTAGTTGACATAATAGCCTAAGTTGCAACTTCTCACTTACTTGCTAAGTAAATAGCCCAGCACATTGATGCCTAGCTTTGAAACAACCTGTAAGTCAATGTTTAGGTCTATTTGTGTATAACAATTACTGTGTTATGTTATGTAATGTATGTTGGAAAACATAACCCAAACTAACAGAGAAAATAGTAATGCAGTCCGGCCTAAGCCTACATCTGCGAGGCGCCATTCTAAACTGATAACACAGTATAAGAAAACATCTAGCTTATTAACACATCTAGTTTTCTCCCTAGTGGAAGAATACAAACACCCATTGCACACAACATAGTTAAACTCTCTTCAACTCTTCAAGGCTCCCCCTTGGAATATGATTGCTTAGGTTTCAACTCCCTTCAACCCTTCAACTCCATAGAGCAGTAGGCATCTTTCCCAAGAAGCAAGATGATCTTTGATGTAAGGCCCTACGTTAAAACACACTCCCCTCAAAATAATTTTTGTAGATTTGCTTGGAAACGTGAAGCATATGCCAAATTAAGGATGTTACAATATTCACGTTCCACTCGTCCATTTTGTTAAGGGGTTCCAACAACAGAAGTTTGATGCAAAATCCTTTTTTCATCGAAGTAACTCTTAAGACAAAGAATTGGGACCCATTATCACTCCTAATTACTTTAATAGCTTTATGAAATTGAGTGATGACCATGGCCACAAAAATTTTTAAAATAATTGCCACCTCCCGTTTTCCAGCAAGTAAATAAATCTAAACTGATTGGGAATAATCATCCAAAATGATAAGAAAATATAATGCACCATATATATATGTAGTATTATATAAACCCCACAAATCATAGTGAATAAAATCGAACGGCTTAGTAGCATTATTTTGAATTAAAGGAAACATATCATGAGTTTGCTTCGCATGAATACATACAGAATAAGGTTTATTTGAGTCTTACTTAAAACACACAGACTTTGCAAAAAAATTTTCTACCACAAAATTCGAAGGGTGACCCAATCTCTTATGCCACAAACTTCCAGAATCTATTGAGGTCACATAAACAAGCAAACAAATACAATAATATCACGGGTTGATACAACCAAATCCTATCCTTCTACTTACCTACTCTAATCAACATCCTCAAGGTACGGTCCGGTATAAAATACAAATCGGCAGACAAGGTAACAAAACAATTAGCTTAATCTATCAATTTCCTAATGAAATTAAATTACAGTTCAATTCCAGAATGAAAATTACATTATGAACAATAAACTTTGGGCTCAAAGATACAGTTACATTATGAACCATTTGGTAGAACAATTATACAGGGAGAAATAGGTTGTAAATTCTTAACAAATTCTTTTATACTAGTCATGTGATGAGAGCATCCTCCAAAATCCGTTTATTCATCTTACTAGACATTCTGTTAGAGGTGGCATGATTGTTGAGCAAATTCAACAAAGCTGTGTATTGTTCTCCGGACAAACCCGAAATATAAGAATTTTCGCCGTTGTTTGTTGATGCAAAGAAAGAGCTAGAATTTCCACTGTCAACTTCTGCAACAACATTTGCGCGTACCCTATTAGAGATTTGCTAGAGCCGCGGCCAGAATTCACTATAAAATTTCTGTCGGTGCCACTGCTTCCCCGACCACCTCGACCCCTCCACGATCTGCAACACTGTTTCCACTGGCCTTTTTCTCCCACCAGTCTGGGAAACCAACCAATTGGTGACAACTAGTGATCTCATAACCTGTCTTCAAGCAGTGGCTACACACTAGCCGTTGGTTCTAAGTAGTAGAGGAGTTAGCAGCGAGGAAAGGTGCTTTGGTGATTGCAGCGAAAGCTACCACTCTACCACCACCAGGCCTGCCTCATCCACTGGAACACGAGCAAGGGATCGGTGCTGCTCCTCCTTGCATATTCTTTCAAAGATTGATTTCAATTTGGGTAAGGGTTCTTCTTGTATGATGCTTGAGCATATTATGCTACATATTACATCATTTAATCCCATGAGAAACTAGTAGATTTGTTCCTCCTCTCTTTCTTTGATAATGATCAAACTAATATTATACGCGGGTAATTGAGAATAATTTTGCAATTCATCCCAAAGTTTTTTCAAACACGAATAATATGCATTCATCGTATCAACTTCTTGTTGCAATTTACCAAAGCGGCCTTTAACTCATATTTCCTTGGTCTGTTACATACCAAGAATCTCTCTTTCAGGGCTACCCATAGCTTATCTGCTCGTTCTGAATAATTCACGGAAGAGCGCATGGACAGTCCGATTGTGTTGAGAATCCATGAGTTAACTAAAGTGTTAATCTCCCACTATTCTTCTTCATTATCCATATCATCCTCTGGTATCATAATTGTTCTATCAATAAATCTCAATTTCTTTATCCAGCATAGAGCCAAGCATACAGCTTTGGCCCATTTGATGTAATTATGTTATTTTCTTTATACTGATTCTTTCAATTAGACTTGGGTGGTAATTTTTCCTGTTCCATCCAAGGACGCTACATAGTATGCATCCCTTTTTACCATACTTTTCTTAACTGAACTATCCTCTTTCGTATAAGAAACAACATTGGTTTCATCTTTCTCTATTTCTTTACTAATCTTGAGAAAAGACTAACTCTCGTATCATGAAAATTTTCCGAGGGAAAAACAATTAATGTTTTCTGTAATAATAACAATTTATACAAGTTACAAGCAAATCTCTGCTCAAGCTAAACTAGGAAAATATGAAGCATGTAAGGAAATTTCTTATTCTAATTACAATATTCTTGTCCAGATTTACTAATCCTAATGAAAATAAGGGGAACATAAAGAAATTTCCTAATACGACAAAGCTAACAATATATTTTTAGTGTATATATATATATATATGTAGGGTTTGTCTAACATATGCTCTTAGGGCACATATTAATATAGATAAGTCAACATTATTTTTGTAGTTCAAATATATAAAAAAAATCCAATTAAATCACCATGGAAACTTTGCACTGATTAATAACCATCTATATTTACTTACTTTAGTTGTGTCATTCAGAATCTTTAATGTTCTCTTACCCCTTCCTATTTCCACACTTCTCCTTCCCACCCATAAAAAAAAGGAAAACACTTAAGTTCTTTTATAACCTTCCCTTTTATAATATCTTTTCCCCTCAGTGTCTATCTTTTCTCTTAGGGTTTATCTTTTATTTGGTAGGTTTTATTAATAAAATATACCAAATTAGAAATTTTACAAAGAATGCTACAAGAGATGTTAAAGACAATTCGAATAGGAAAAAAGAGTATTCTAATTTTTTTCCAATGAACTCTCTATAATATTCATAATTTGGTATATTTTATTAATAAGACCTACCAAATAAAAAATAAACCCTAAAGAGAAAAGATAAACCTTAAAGGAAAATATATAACAAAAAAAAAATATTTTGGGATGGGAAAGAGCAGTGAGAAGGGGGCGAGGGTAAGAGAGAATATTAACGATTGTGAATGGCACAATTAAGGTAAATAAATATAGATTATTATTAATCAGTAAAATTACCATATGTAATTTAATAGAATTTTTGGTATATTTAAATTACCAAAATTAATACAGGTTTATCCCCATTAATATGTGACCTTGGGATACACGTTAGACAAACTCATATATATGTAATCCTTACTTTCTAATGACTCCAAACTCTTGCCCTAATTTTCTATAATTTTAATTTTTTAAATTCACTAAAAAACATCTAACTGTCTATCAACATTTTTAATTCATTAAAATCATATGAAAATAATTTAACTGTTTAACTTAAATTTTAATTGAGTTAATTTGTATTTTATTAAGTTAAGATTCTTTATCTTTATTAATTATATAACAAAATTATCAAAAATATTAATATTATGTATCATTATACTTTTTGTTTGAATTTTGAATAAGAATTACAACCTCACATAAATTTAGCCGCCCTTTCCAACTTAGTATCCAATTAAACTCAATTAGTGCTCTATTTTCTCTCTTGAATAACATCAACAACTTTTTCTGGACAAAATATACATATATATATATATATCAAAACTGTTATGAATTTGATGAACACGATACGATGAATTGCTAGGATAATAATATAATATAAAGAGGAAGAACATAGACGAAGAAAAGTACAAGAGAGAGAGAGAGAGAGAGAGAGAGAGAGAGAGAGAGAGAGAGAGAGAGAGAGAGAAGAAGTAGAACTCAAAATCAAGTCTGATATGTCTTATTCATATCTTCTCATAAGGCCTATTTATAGGTTCAAGATACAAGAGATTATAGAATCTTATAAGGATCTAACTAAATCAATGGGGATCTCATGAATCCAAATAGAATTAGTATTATGAGAATTTAGTTCTCTTCAGAAACGTATTTGGACATCCACTATGTACACATAAATTTCATAACACTTTCCCTTGAATATCCATAACATAAAGAATATGCCTCGTTAAAACCTTACTAGAGAAAAAAATCATGTGGGAGAAAAACGTCTAGTGAAGGAAAAACGTCTATTCATTTATGTTTTATATACTCCCCCTGTTTTAAACATCATTAAATCAATACATTTATATGTCTTTGTGAATAAATCCTCAGGATCATTTGATCGACATTATTGCAAATTAATTTCATATTTCTTATAAAGAATAAGAAATTTTAGTGAAATTTATTTTGTCACATATCTCCAAACATGTTCTCAAATTTCACAACTCAAAAATATGGTTGTAATTTTATCCTTTTATGATACCATATAAATATCTCAGAATTAACTATCAATAATAATCATACACATTCTCAGCAATCCACATAATAATTTAAAACTTCAACATAGTTGAAAGAATGGTTGCTATATAAAAATATATCGTATCACTTATGCATCACTTGTTTGTTTGAGAATCAATCTTTTGTGGATCATATAAGTAAACAACTTATTATTTTATCCATCCCATAAGGAGTTGGATTTTCAATCCGAGATTAATTATCTTGGGAAAATATTGTAAGAGAATAATTTCAAAAGTAATATAAAGAAGAATACGCACCATTTGTGCAAAGTTGTTGTACTTCAGGATAAAAAAAATCTGTTACCTTCTTATATGTAAACATATATTTACCAACATTTTATAATCGAATGACAATTTTATGATAATTTGTAATATAATAGATCCATGTAAAATTTTTATGAATAGAAAAAAAGATTTCCATCTTCGAGATATTCTGTTTGTAAATCAAGACAAGATCTTGAAATACTTCAAGTACTTGCTTGCCAATCATAAACTCTTCAGAAGGAATACTTCAAATATTTAATTATTTCATTAAAGAAATTTTGTAAATAAAAGGTCAATCACGCTTCAGGCATTATTTAACATAGCTAGTTATATAACTTATGTCCTACTAGGATATCTATAGAGGCATCCACAAATTTAATTTTGTAATTCTTCTAGAGTTAACAAAAATATCAAGTAAATTTGAATTTTTTTGCAAATAAATAATATGCAGAACTTCTAATTTACAAATACTTGCATATGGATCGAGGTGCTTCAATGACGTTTTATTATTCTAATTTTCTCCCCCTAATGTGGAGAACATTAAAAATAGATGAAGAATCATAAGTGGCAAGCATAAAAAATTTTGACAAAAGATTCATGGATATATTCGATCATTTTATCTTTCTTTAAAATAAAAACTACTAAGACAATAATGATTTTATGTTCTTCAAGAACAATTCACTTACATGCTTCATGTATGCCTATCGAGTCCTTCAAGGATTTTATATAAATTCTTAGAGTTTAGTGAGGTAATATCTAAACTCAATCCATTACCATAATTTTATTTCTTCGAATCAATATTGCAAGGAATTTTACGAAGAATCTTATATTATAACTTATACAAATTTGTAGTTTATTTACTATTCTGATTCTTTTGGGATTACATTTTATGTGTATAATTCCTTCAAGAAATACATGTATACCTTAAGTGTACTTAATAATTGTCCTGACTTTTCATAATTCCCATGCAAACTTTTATATTTTATTTTGGTGAAATATCTTTAATATATACATACACATAAATATCGTTGAGGTTTTGTGCTATTTTATGGTTTCATATATTTATATCATGAAATGATACAACGAAATATTATAATTACTATAACTTCAGGCACCTGAATTTCTTCTAGAAATAATAATAAAATCGTGTCATGGAAAATTCTGCTAGAGTTTTCATCTCCTCAACTTAATCACATAGAACCATCTTAAATTATTACTCATTTACATATATAGGAATTTTATTGGAACCAATTTATTCTACCACATTTTGTATGTGTCTCAAATAAGTAGTGGTAGATTGTCCTTCGAGGACATTAAATAATTGGAGCATTCTATGTCAGATTTCCTTTTATCAATAAATATACCTGGCTATTAATCTTTTGAACTTCTAGTTCAAATTATCTTTATATGAGGATCAAATGAGACACATAACTTAGTATTTATCCGACACCATAATTTTCTCCTCTTTTTAATACCCATCTTAAATACATTTTGGTAGAATAATATATTTCTATAGCACATATTTAATGTTAAGATGGCAAAATATTTGAGTTCTCACTATGAACCAATTACAATGAGGAGAACAAAAGTAATATGTTGGCAAAATACGAATAAGTACAACTACAAAATATACATAAGTCAATTTCAATGCTCTTATGATTTTATAAAACCATTTACTAAATCTATGAACATGTTCTGCAGGAATGTTCAATCTCTATGCAAATAGTGCAACATCATCAATAATATTAGGACAAATTATGTTAATGGGAAAATCTAAATAATGAGCTCATTATCAAAATTACAGAGTTCAGCTTGCAACTCAGCAATATATCGTGACCATGGGTCGATGCATCGACAATATATTCATCCCAAAACATATTCAACCCTAATATATTGATAGTACCCATAAAATTATTTTGCCTTAAAAGAATAGTAGTACAAATAAATTTGTGATCAGAAACTTCTGATTCCATAAAAATATTGCCACAAATTCTTTATTATAATTTGTATTTTAATAATCAAGGATGGTCTAACCAGTCATGCCAATATTTATTTTTCAATAATTAAACTTTCGGTTTACTCAATGATGTATTAAATTGCATCAACTTTAGCGAATTACAAATTACAATGAGAGAACATGGTAGTGTATGTAGTTCACATTTATTCTATAACTCATGGTAATATAGCATAATTATCATGTGACCTACAAGATCAATTTATTCCAGGAACTTTAAATGATTAGTTCTTCTAAAACTTTCTACTAACTAACTCTTCTGAGTCTTTAGTAAATAGGCTCTTCTCACAAATTCTTTATGTTAATTCGTATTTTAATAATCAGGGATAGTCTAACTGCTCATGCCAATATTTATTTTGAATAATTAAACTTCAGGTTTACTCAATGATGCAATAAATTGCATCAACTTTGGCGAATTATAAATTACAATGGGTGAACATAATAGGTGTATGTAATTCACATTTATTGTATAAGTCATGATAATATAACATAATTATCATGTGACCTCCTAGGTCAATTTACTCTTCTAAAGACTTTAAATAATTAGTTCTTCTAAAACTTTTTATTAACTAACTCTTCTGAGTCTTTAGTAAATAGACTCTTCTAGAGATTTAATTATATATCTTCTAGATATTTAGCTCTCTTGGAGATTTTAAAACATTAGCTTTTCTGTATCCTTTTATTGATTAGCTCTTGGGGAGCTTTAATTTCAATGTATTAACTCTTCTAGAGCTTTCTATTAATGAACTCTTATGGAGTTTTAATTTATACTAACATTTATTCTCCTAATATATATCTTTTTCACTATTCTTGAATATATAATAAATCAAGGGGCGTTTATATAATATGCAAAAACTCTTATAAAAGTAATTTCTTTTCCCTAATTATTTCAAGGAATTGGCCACATTAACAAGTCTATATATCAATAGACATGATTAATATATGAGATAATAATAGCATAACATACCAGATATTTAAAATTTCGTTTAACATACTATAGGAACGCTTCAAACTCTCTTTTATATTGCATCAATAATATAGGATTTCCTTTCTCATTATTATTACTTCCAGTGATAATTTAGATATTAGGTTCATGAGTCATAATAATTACAAATTATTATACGTAATTATAATCACGAATTTAACATATTATATAAATAAAATATAACTAATATTGATATGCTAGAAAAAATATTCTCCACATTTCATGCCTCGAATATGCTCCTGCAGCAGCAATATCGAGAAAAATGTTTTAAGAAGTATTCTGATTTAATTTAATGTCTTCTTGTGTGCTGAACAAAATAATGAGTTGCTAATGAAGAATCATGAGACTTGGCCTACTGGCTCTAATTCATTCTCAGAAGTGAATGCAACAAGAGCTTCTAATCATAGAAGAGGTCGTGGCTGTGGTTGAGGCAGTGGTCGTGGACGCGGTTGAGATAAATATTTTTCCTATTATCATGACGAGAAATATTCCTCAAAATCTAAAAAGAATGATAAAAGAAAAAGGAAAGAGATAGATCCAATAGATCGTGAGTACACGTGTTATTGATATGGTATGAATGGACATTGGTCGCATACCTGTCGTACAATTAAGCATCTTGTTGATCTTTATCAGTCCTCACTAAAGAAAAAAGAAATGTATGCTGAAGCCAATTTTGCTTCACAAAATCCCGCTGAAAATAATCATGATGTTGATGATGTTTCTATTGATGTGGCTCATTTGGATGTGGCTGATTTTCCTTGAATATGCAGAAGGCAAAAAAATCATTTGATTGGAAATGGACAGGTCCAGAAGACTTGATGTTTTATTTTCAAGTTCACATAGAATTTATATTAATTCTGACAAGTTTTATTATAAATAATAATTGAAGATCTTTATAATAAATATTACTATTTTATTTCTTATTATCTTATTTTACAGTTTTATATTTATTTATATATTTTTGTTTTAAGGAAATATGGCACTTATTCCCTATCCAAGATTAAAAAATAAATATGAAGATATTTGTCTTATTGATAGTGGAACAACATACTCCATACTTAAGCATAAAAAAGTATTTTTCTCAAATAAATAAGGGAGAGATAGATGTTCATACCATAAATGGTAGTGCAAAATTAATTGAAGGCTCCAGGAGAGCTAATATATTGTTACCTCTAGGAACTATGTTAGTCCATAATGCATTATTCTCCACAAAGTCTCGAAGAAATTTATTAAGTTTTAAAGATATCCACAGAAATGGATATAACTTTGAGACAATGATTGACACTAATTCAAAATATTTATGCATTAATGCAATCATTTCAAGTAAAAGACATGTATGTGAGAAGTCACCATCTCTTTCGTCTAGCCTATACTGCTTTAAAATTAGCACAGTTGAAATGCATCATTTGGTAAATCAAAAGTTTACTGATACGGATGAGTTTATAATTTTGCATGATGATTGGGTCATTTGGGATCCATAATGATACGTGGAATAATTGAGAATACATAGGGCCATCAGTTGAAAGGTCATAAGATATTGAATCTAGAAGAATTAGCATGTGCTGCTTGTTCTCAAGGGAAGTTGATAATTAAATTAGTACAAACAAAAATAGGAGTTGAATCTCCTACGTTCTTGGAACGGATTCATGGTGATCTTTGTGATCCTACTCATCCACATGTGGACCATTTATATATTTTATTGTCCTAATTAATTCATCGACACAATGGTCAAATGTATGTCTATTATCAACGAGACTCTTGCTCAAATAATTTGATTACGAGCACAATTTCCAGACTATCCCATTAAGAAAATCCGTTTAGATAATACTGGTAAATATTCTTCCCATACCTTCGATGCTTATTTCTTGTCAATTAGTATAAATATTAAACATCCTATAGCTCATGTTCATACAAAGAATTGGCTAGTTCAGTCATTAATTAAACGACTGCAGTTAATTGCTAGACCCTTACTAATGAGAACAAAATTCCCTACATCTGTGTGGGGACATGCTATTTTACATGCAGTAGCACTTATACGTATAAGGCCGACAAGTTATCATAAATACTCTCCATTACAGTTGGCTTTTGGTTTTGAGCCAAATGTATCACATTTGAAAATTTTTGGGTGTATAGTTTATGTTCTTATTCCTCCAAATCAATGCACAAAGATAGGTCCTCAAAGGAGGTTAGGGATATATGTAGGATATGATTCTCCTTCTATCATCAGGTATCTTGAGCCATTAACAGGCGATGTCTTTACTGCAAGATTTTCTGATTGTCATTTTGATGAAACAGTGTTCTCCACATTAAGGGGAGAACATTAGTAGCAGAAGAAAGACATTACATGGAGAACATCATCATTAAGTCATCTAGACCAGGCACAGGCACTAGTGAACTGGAAATTCAAAAGATAATTCATTTGCAACGAATTGTAAATCAGTTGCCTAATGCATTTGTAGATTCTACAAGAGTTACAAAATCTCATCTCCCAACCGTAGATGCTCCTATTAGAATAGATATCCCAACAGAAGAACATATAAGCTCTATAGCTAATGATTCTAAAACAAGCCTAAAGCGTGGCCGACCTCTTGGTTCCAAGGATAAAAATCCTCGAAAAAAAAGACATTAACTGATCAAAGTGATCCTCCAGAAGAGTTAGATAAAAGGAGCCAAGAGAATATTGTTAAAACTCTTCAGGATTCAGAAAATAATGAAAATATAGAGAATTCCAAAAATTTTGTTGCTACAGGTGAAAGTTGGAATCGAGCGGATAAGATTCCTTGATAATGCCTTTGTATATAATGTAGCACTTAATGTATTAAGTGGTAATTTAGACCCTGAACCAAGATCAGTTGAAGATTGTCGGCATAGACCAGACTGGTTGAACCGGAAAGATGCGATTCAGTCACTGAACAAACGTGAAGTTTTTAGACCTATAGTCCAAATATCAAAAGATGTAAAACCAGTTGGCTATAGATGGAATTTGTGAGAAAAAAAAATGAACAAAATGAAATTGTAAGGTATAAAGCACGACTTGTGGCCCAAGGATTTTCTCAAATACCGGGTGTTGGTTATGAAGAGACATATTCTCCTGTAATTGATAGAATCACATTTCGATATCTTGTAAGTTTAGCAGTAGTTGAAAAGCTTGATATGGGGCTTTTAGACATTGTTACTGTATATTTATATGGGGAGCTTGATAGTGACATTTATACGAAAGTTCTTGAAGGATTTCACATGCTTGAAGCATGTACATCAAGCACTCGTAAAAATTATTCCATCAAATTACATAAATCCCTGTATAGATTAAAGCAATCTGGAAGAATATAGTATAATCGTCTTAGTGAAAGTTTGATGCAAGTCGGATATAAAAATGATCCAATTTGTCCATGTGTTTTAATCAATAAATCTGAATAAGGATTTGTTATAGTTGTGATATATGTTGATGATATTAATCTCATTGGGACTCCTGAAGAGCTTCTGAAAGCAAGAGATTATTTAAAACAAGAATTTGAGACTAAGGATTTTGGAGGAACCAAGTTTTGTGTTGGTTTACAAATTGAACATCTAAAAGATGGAATCCTTCTTCATCAATCAACATATACTGAGAAAGTACTTAAAAGCTTTTATATGGACAATGCACATCCTTTAAGTACTCCAGTGGTCATTTGGTCGTTAGACATTGCTAGAGATCCATTTTGACCACGAGAGGAGGATGAATAACTTTTTAGTTCTGAAGTACCTTATCTTAGTGCAATTGGTGCATTAATGTATCTTGCAAATAATACAAGTCCTGACATATCATTTGCAGTAAATTTGTTGGCAATATATAGTTCTCCTCCAACCCGACGACATTATAATAGAATTACACATGTCCTTCAACATCTCTAAAGAACCAAAGATTTTGGATTGCTTTATGCAAAAGAATCAAAACATGCATTGATTGACTAAGTAGATGCTGATTATTTATCTGATCCTCACAAGGCACATTCTCAAACAGGCTATTTATTTACATGTGGTAATGCTGCAATCTTATGGCGTTCTATAAAATCGTCTATAGCAGCCACATCTTCAAATCATATCGAATTAGTAGCTATCCATGAAGCAAGTCGAGAATGTATGTGGTTGAGATCATTGGTCAATTACATCCAAGAAAGTTGTGATTTATCATCCGAAAAAGAAATTCCTACTGTACTGCATAAGGAGAATGCAGTTTGTATAGCTCAGTTGAAAGGAGAATATATCAAGGGAGACAAGACGAAACACATTTTCACCAAAATTCTTCTTTACACATGAACTTCAAAATAAGGGTGAAATTGTTGTGCAACAGATTCGGTCATATGATAATCCAGCTGATTTGTTTATTAAGACTTTGCCGACTGCAACTTAAAGAAGATGATCTATAAGATTGTTATATGTCAATTCAAGGATCTTAAAAGATTATATCGACATTGGAGTAAATATAAAGAATAATGTACTCTTTTTTTTTCCAGAAGAAGTATTACAAATCAATTAATTGAAATGGAGGTCATCCCCTTAAAACCTTACTTTATTACCCACTTTATTATCCTGTTGAATATCCAACTTTATTGAATGTAACTAATGCTTTATTTATATTTTATTTTCCTATATATAAATATGAAGCATTTGGATGAACGAAATGATACCACCCATCTTCTCTAATTCTCTCTTTATCTTTATTTTATGAAATATAACATTATTCTTATACTAAATTTACAACATCTTTAGTTTTCTCTCGTATCGAAATCTCTCAAACAATATACCTCACTTTTTCACCTCTCCTCTTCTGTTCTGTTCCTTTCGCTCCTTTTCTCTTCTTCTTCTCTCCTAAACTTTCAAACTATGCTTATTAAAGAGACGAGGTAGAGGAAGAGGGTCAGATCACTTCCATTCTATGTATTGCCAGACCTTGGTACACTAGATGTTTCTAACCATGGCGAAAGTAGAAATGCCAAGAGTGAAACTGGGAACTCAAGGCCTTGAGGTAAAATTTCCTCTCTTCTCTTGATTTTCTTTTCGTCTTTTCCTTTTGGAGTTCACGTTGAATGGTCTAATTGAAAATGGTAGTCCGATTATGCTTATTTGAATTGGGTTTTCCATTAGGTATTCTCTTCGAGTGTCTAATTTTTGTTCTTTTGAATTGAAGAATCAATGTAAAATTAGATAAAATTAGATGGGACTGCTGGAAGGGGGGAAATTTTATTTTATTTTGCTTTTCTGTAATTTCTTGAGAATTGGAAGTTGGGTGTGAGGGCCTATTTGATTTATCTGAAGGTTATTGTTAAGCTAAACGACATCAAGTTGCTTTGAGTGCCTTCGGGAATTAGCCTGGCAAAAATTCCTGCTTACACCTTGAAGAACTCATTTTGGTTTCACTTACTTTCAATTTAGAAAAATTAAAAGGAGCCCATATGGTGTGCTACAATTCTTCTTCAGGTTTTTCGTAGGAAAAACTTTTTTTTTCTTTTGTTTTATACAGGCATGGAATGCTTCTGCTTCGAGAATGGTCCAAAGTGTGAAAATTTTGATGTCTATTTTGGAATTGTCCTTTAGGTTTGTAATTCCTTTGATTGTAGACAACTGTGCTGTAGCCTTCTTTTGTTTTTCTCCTTTGAGAATAATATATTTGATCTTGTTGGGAGTGAGATATATGATTTGTATATCAATCTCATTCTGGAAATTTATGGACAATTGGCAGTTTCAGTACTTTGATTACTGATCTTTTCTGCTGCTGTCCTGTGGTGGTGATTTTAATTTCCTTTGTTTACTTTTTCACTTTGGATCTTACTTCTCTCTTTACAAAAAAATTATTTTTACAAAATTAAAAACAAAAATGTTCAAGCAAAACAAAGTTTGATCAGTCATTTTTGAGGGTGGACTATACAGATCCACTCCAAAATGATTTGTAGAATGTAAAGGTGGACATGTGAGAATTTGATTTAAGTTTACTAATGCTGGAGCATCCTTGAGATTGAGCTTGAAAAGAACATTTAAATTTTGGCTTTTTTCTATTTGGCTCATAGTTGCTGTACCATCCAGCTGTGACCATGAAATTTTCCTCTGTTCAGGTCTCAAAAATAGGTTATGGCTGTATGGGACTTACAGGAATTTACAATTCTCCCGTTGCTGAAGAGGATGGGATGGCGATTATTAAAGAAGCTTTCAACAGTGGAATTACTTTCTTTGATACCGCAGACATTTATGGTGTAGATAATGCTAGTGAATATTTGGTTGGCAAGGTAAAGCTACTCAAAGTCATTTCTCTTTTATTATTTTGTAGTAGTATGTGCTTTGTGCCTGTGACAGTCAAAGTCCCTTCCAAATGATACCCAAAAAATAAAATCATAGTAATTTTTTATCGTAAAGGATGAGATGGAATTTGGAATGTATTCTGCTTTAATTCTATTGTGCATTGATCGGAAGGTCGAATTAATCAATGGTAGAATGACACGTTTTATGCATTTATGCTTATCTTGTATAATTACTATACTCAGTGTGTCATTTTTCACAATCACTAAATTATCTGGAAACCAGTTTAGGGTTTTGTTTATCAGTCCCGTATATTTCTTTTGCCCTTTGAGTCCTGTTCCTCATTAAAGCTTTCCGTTGTTCTTCTTGTTGTGGAATAAGGCAGGAACTGGAAAATGGACGTGTGCTAAAAGTCAATCATTCTTTTAGCTAGTCTAACAGATTTCACTGAATATGATTTTTCTTTCGGCCTAGCAGATTCGTCCTTTTTTAATTCCAAACCAATGTCAAAATCCATGTTTCGATCATAACTTCTATTCTCATGATTTGTGCATGACCGACCTATTGATATTATTTTGGGTAAATTGTTAACATTTTATATTTTGTATGCAGCTTTATTGCATCATATATTTTGGAAAGAACTAATGAGAAGTAAGATCCTTATGTCATATAGAAAATATTTCTTATAACTGAAATAGAAACTATAATTTTCTTCTATCCATGAACTCATTTTTCAGTTTCATCTACTTTTATTTTTCGGCAGGGTAGGTTGAAAAACATAACTGGTGGGATTAATTGGAGTATTAATTGAACGATTTTTTGTTGGATCCTATGGTTGTCTTTTAAATTCTGTGTCATCATAATTTTGCAGGCACTAAAGCAATTGCCTCGAGAAAAGATTCAGCTTGCTACAAAATTCGGAGTCGTCAAACATGTGGCTGATCAAATCATAGTGAAAGGTACTCCTGAATATGCTCGCTTCTGCTGTGAGGCTAGTCTGACGCGTCTACAAGTGGAATATATTGATCTCTACTATTACCACCGTGTAGATCAGAACGTACCTATCGAAGAAACTGTAAGTAGTTTTATTTGCCTCATAATATGAATCAATAATTAATTTGTATCCGTTTTGTTTTTCTAGGAGAAATTTAAATCCTATCTGAGCCATTTGACTAGTTTTAGAGCTATGTTGATTCTATTTTTCGGTAAAGCAAAAAATTAAAATTTCACTTCTCACGTCAATATAAATTTTTTTATGATTTTTAGATGGCAGAACTTAAGAAATTGGTTCAAGAAGGAAAAATCAGGTACATTGGTCTATCTGAAGCTAGCGCAGATACAATAAGGAGAGCACATGCAATTCATCCTGTTACAGCTCTTCAAACAGAGTATTCTCTTTGGACTCGGGATGTTGAGGAAGAAATATTTCCTGTTTGCAGGTCTCTTCATTTCCATGATAACTCTCTGTTCTCATCTTTATACAGAATCCTTTAGATGTTTTAAACAGGTGGTCTTCATGAAATTCGATGTTAACAGCTGTCTTGTCTTACCACAATAATGTTTCATCTCCCCAGCTACAAGTTCCTGCCTATCTCTTCCTCTACTTCAACTATGGATTATGTTGCTTCTTCGACTTACTTGGAATTGTTAAATCACTAGGGAACTTGGAATTGGAATAGTTCCATACAGCCCAGTTGGTCGTGGACTTTTTGCGGGCAAGGGGATTGTTGAAAGCTTGAATTCCAGTAGCAGCTTGGTATGCAGGAAATACTATTGCTCTCTGACAATCTTTTGCCTCCTGTTCAATTTATATATGGACTTTCACCTTTGAAGCATTATAAGGACTGACTGACTAGTTCTTTTATTTCCAGCATAAGCATCCCAGGTTTACAGGGGAGAACTTTGAAACGAATAAGAAGATCTATTTCCAATTGGAATCACTGGCTAAAAAGCATGGATGCACTGCAGTGCAACTTGCACTTGCATGGGTTCTTCATCAGGGAGATGATTTTGTACCTATTCCTGGTAAGGGAGTCTACCAGAACTTTTGCACTCGATACACATTGCTAAATCAAAAGATTCAATATGCCGGAGGAATGTTTGAAAATATTACCACATCATGCCGATGCAATTATTCCCCCATCTTTCACCATGGCATCAATTCAGAACATATGAGCTTCTCTAGAGACATTCATGCTACACGAGCAGAAATTGACTAGAGTCACTAAGCTTTTTGAGTTGCTGAATTATTTTCGTAACAATAAAAGAAAGACCACCATCAGAAGTGGCTTGTTGGTAGGAGTTAGAAATGGTTTTTATACAGAGCCAATAATGACTTTCCCAACTATGAACAAAGCTTCTTAAAAGTTTCTCGAGCTGTAACTAAAATCCTAGCCTTATTTTGAACTGATAACGACTATCCTTGGCTTGAAAAATAACACACTGCATAAACTTCAAAAGAAGCAAATGATGAAAAGAATTTTAAAAATGAAGTCTGTAAGCTCCAAATTGCCCAATGGTATCACATTATTTGCAGCTCCAGCCCATAAGTAATATGAGTTTCTCTCTAATTTTTCCCATAGCTTCTTGAGAAGCAAAGTATGGAATTTTAAAAATGAAGTCTGTAAGCTCCAAATTGCCCAATGGTATCACATTATTTGCAGCTCCAGCCCATAAGTAATATGAGTGTCTCTCTAATTTTTCCCATAGCTTCTTGAGAAGCAAAGTATGTCTTCTTGATGATTTTGTAGTATTTTCATATTGTTGTACTTAATTGTTAGCTTTCATCTTTGGAAGAAGTAATTCAATTCTAGCTTGTCTGATTCCATTGTTGTGTTTATGTTGTGGCATGTGATGTAATTGAAGTGTGTCCCATAGATACTTTCGCCTTTGGAAGAACTATAACTGAATAGCTGAAAGGAAGAAGAAAAATCTGCTAACGTTTAAAATTCTTTAATATCATGTCTACTACTGATTAGCTTAGACAAAAGGGATCGGCACTGTTGTCTCAAGAAATCTTTGTACAAGCGTAAATTTTAGACATGTTTCTTCTAATGCTAAATGAATATTTGAATATCTTTGCCACTGGTGTGATGAGATGAAAAGAAAGAAGCAAGCAGCAAGTCCCATTTTATGAGGATGAAAGTAGTATCTCAATTTTCATATGATTGCGAAATTAATGAGGTTGCATAATCAATCTTCTATCATGGCTGGTTTGAATTTTGAGATAAATAGAGCTAATAGGGAATTATATTTTCTAGAAAAAGTAAAATTTTTTTATTCTTTCCTCTTTTGGTAGCTTTCATTATTAATTTGTTTGATCTCTTTGTAACGCAGGAACAACAAAAACCAAAAATCTTCATGAGAATATTGGTTCATTGAAAGTGAAACTCACTAAAGAAGATCTAAAAGAGATAGCAGAAGCAGCACCTCCGGGTAAAGTTGCCGGAAGAAATGTAGGTGATGTTCTTTATGCTGTCTCATGGAGATTTGCTAATACGCCACCTCCACCAAAGAAGTGAGCAGAGTAATTGTAATGAAGTTTTCTTCTGTTTATTTCTCGACTGGACTACCTTGTTATTGTTGGTAATAGTAGTGTCTGTTACCTTGAACACTAGTGCATATGATAAGAATAAAATAAGCGCAAAGCTTTCTGATTTCCATTTTGCATTTCATTCTTACGTTGAAGAGAAGCATAAAATTGCAATCCATTAAGATCTTTAAATAGAACATTTGTTCATTTTGCCATTGAACCTTATTTAAAGTATTTCTCATAGTTTTAGGAGTACACTCAGAATCGAGTTCCTGTATGGCAGTAGTTAAGTGCACCTCGGTTGACTAAAACATAAAAAAGTGAAAATATTATTTCACTCGGGAAACCAAGTGACACACATTAAGTGCATCCTACATGTACCCATGATTATGTAGGTTTCATTGGTTTTGTGATATGTTTGCTTTGTTATAATGACGTTTCACGTATTACATATCAGGTAAAAGTAATAACATATAACTTTATCACTTGTATATATTGAAAATAAAATATATTATGACTTAATATTTCATGTACGGTTATTTATATAATCATGAAATTATAATTATATTCTCACGGAACATTAGAAATTGAAAAATAGAATTACAAATATTTTGATGAAACATTAGCAATTGAAAATATGAATTATGCAGGAAAAAATATCATTATATGAAAGTAAAACTGTTCCTGTCATTAGGTAACATTAGTAATTGAAATATGAAGCTACACTTATATTCCTATTGAACATTAGCAATTGAAATATGGACTCTGTGACTCCGATGACATAATATTGATATTCAATGGAAATAGTACTGATGTTTCATGGAATATGTTTTACTGTTCCATTGGAATATAATATATGTTCCATCAGTTCTTTATGGGTTTCCATTACTTTTGCGCTAGGTTTATTTTGCTGTGATAATGTTCCATGAATTATGTGTTAATGTTCCATCGGAATATAATAGATCCATCAGTTCTCTCTACAGGTTTCCATGAATTTTGTGTTAGTTGTGCTTTGTTGTAATAATGTTCTATTACATGAGAATATATTATATGTTCCATGCGTTCTATGGGGGTTTTCATGAGTTTTTCACATATAACACAGTATAACTTAGCAACTAGAAAACCCATCATTCGCACAAAAAGGATTCCTCTTCTTCATCTCTTCCAAATAACAATTTTCCCATAATTCTTCATACAAAATACACTGAATAAGATAAGAAATGTCAAATAATAGAAAAATAAAGCTAACACAGCCATTATGAAATGTTAACAATTGAAATATGAAACTATAGTTATATTACAATGGAACATTAGAAATATGGAATATGGAACTCCACATATAACTTTTAACACCCAGAAAAAATATCAATTATACATGAAAAAACAATTCTTCCTCATCTTCTCCAATAATAACTTTCTCATAATTCTTCATATATTTATCTTACACAATACACTGAATAAAATAAAAAGTATTATCAAATAATATGAAATAGAGTTGCTGCCATTGAAACTTGTTGTTCTCACCATTGGAGCAGCGTTACAAATCGTTCCTTTGAAAAAAAACAGAAGGCGGTGATGATTTGATTAGAAATCTCTGAGAAATTATATTGAGAAGAAGATGAAGAACCAAGAAAAGAAAGAAGAAGAAGGAGCAGAGGGGACTTTCGCTAAACATAATAAAAGGAGGGAAGCACGTGAAAAAGAAAACCTAATAATTAATCTCTTAACTAGGACATTATCGTTTAAGCACGCAAGATGCACTCAAATACAACTTATCTTCGGCATGTATGGATGCTGAAGGATTTTTACAGCCACATCGCATTTGGTTGCCTCAAATAAAACAACTAATTAGTGTGGTGAAACCGTGCAATATTCATGTTTGGTTTCAACTTTTCTTGTTGATGATTGTTTCCCTTGTACTGAGAAATGGCTTTCTACTTAGATAGATTTTTTCTGGATAACGTGTATTTATTTTTTGAAGTTTGTAAAAGTTAATTTTTTGCAACAAAAAATGTAAAATTCATAGTAAAAAATATAAGTAAAAATTTAGAAAAAAAAATCTATTCAAGTAGAGCATAAATAAGTATTTTGGCATGCCAGGAATAGATTTAAGTATGAAGATATACAACCACTCCAAAAAACCATTGCTCTCCAAGCTATGAATATGACAAAAGAATTCTTAAATCTTTCATTGAGAAGTTCTTTAAGCTTTCTGGTTACACCCTCATTATAGAACAAATACCGAGGTATCTTGAAGATAAATATTGATGTTGCTTTTACAAAAAGAAAGATTGGTATATGTATTATTGTCAGAAACCACTTGGATGTACCCCTACTGGCAAAAGCAATCCCTCGCTTTAGAGGATACTCTGTTGACTTTGAAGACCTCCTAGGGATCATTGAAGGCTATGTTGTGGGATTACTTTACTCAGAAAAGTTATTGATTAAAAATGATTCCCTCAATGCAATAAACATCCTCAACAGTTTTTCCAAAGATTATCTCTTAGTGATATAGATAGGTCTTGTATTGATTTCTCTCTTGTAAAAAGGGATGACAATATTTGTGCCCACCATTTAGTTAAGGTTACTTTATATTCTGAATTGCCTTTGTAATGGACAAGGAACATTCCTTATAATGTAGCCCGATCCATCCTTTATGACCTGAATAAAATATAAGTTCATTTCTTTTATCAAAAAAAAAAAAAAAAAAAAAGAAGGTAGAGCCTAAGATTTGTAAGCTCCTTATACAACTAGACTTCTGCGTTGCTAGATGTGCATTAAGTATATTGTCTTCTTTTAGATTGAATCTCACTTTTGCTATCAATTTCACCTTAGTACCTTAATGTTATTTTTGTTTTGCTCTAGTATTCTTGGCTAATTGTGAAGGGAAAAGGTGTTAATTTTTATGCAAAATGTTATTTTTACCTCCAATTATCATCAAATGAGCAAGAACCATTTAAAAGGTTGAATTAGTTTTATTAACGTAACATTGTATTTTTATTATTATTTATTTTATCTTCGTATTATTTTTGTATCAATTAGCAATTTATATAATTAGTACATCATGCATTTAGTTCCTTTGGAAAATTTAGTTTTGGTATTTGAAGAAAAATTGTTTTTATATTTTCTAAAATCAAACCAAACTAAATTAACTTTAAAATTTTGTTTCTTCACATCGAAATTATTTTGGTTTGGAGAAGTTAGAAATATATAAAAATAATCATTTTAAATTTCAAAATAGTTTTAATTATGTCATAACTTAGTTAGGTTTATTGATTTTAAAAAAATTTATCAAGATACATATAATTAAGTTTAGGGTTAATTCCAAAATAACCCCTTGAAGTTAGGGGTTAGTACCACTTTAATCCAAAAGTTAGAAAAATATATATTTAGCTCAAAGTTAAGGACAAAATACCCCCATGAAATTAGGATACTATCTTTAGTTCATGATCATAAAAATTAGCCATTTTAACCCCAAATAATTTAAGTAAAATTTAATAAAAGATTATGACATTAATTTATAATTTAATATAATTACTATATTACCCCTAAACTCATGAACTATTTAATCTCTTAAACTTTTTAATTTGATGAAAATATTATTTCTTCCAAAAGTAAAAAACATAAATAATTAAAAACTCGACACAACAGCCATTCCCACAATAAAAAATGTAAAATATTGGTTACACCATAATAGAGTTAATATTTGCCTTACAACGCCACCACCACTCACCCTCACTATAATTGTTGTTAGTTATCATTGTCATTGTAGCTACTATCGATACAATTACAAATGAATTTGTCAATACGGATTTTTTTTATTATGATATGCTGGTAGTTTTTAAACTTTTACAATTGACGAAATGATTTTTTGTTACGAGTTTTTAATTTTTCTTCTATTTTTGAAAGAAATGATATTGTTATCAAAAGTTAAAAAGGCTAAAAGGTTAAAAGATTCACGAGTTTAGTGATAATATAATAATTAAATTAAATTATATATTAATGTTATGATCTTTTATTAAATTTAACTTAAATTATTTGGGGGTTAAAATGGTTATTTTTTAACATCATGAACTAAAGTGGTAGTATCCTAATTTCATGGGGATATTTTGTCATTAACTTTGGACTAAATGTGCATATTTCTAACTTTTGGATTAAAGTGGTACTAACCCCCAACTTCAAGGAGGTATTTTAGGATTAACCCTTAAGTTTATGCCATGATGTATGATTTCTAATCCTAATAAAATTTTACTTTTAAGCAAGCTTACCTATTGTATAATATAGTGAGGAAAGTCCTAGGATTGTCAAACGCTCGGGACAGACAAGTACTAGTACTTACTACGTTCTACTGTTTAATCAAATAAAACTTTTGAAAAGGATTTTTTTTTTTTTTAAACTATGAAACAATTAAAAGACAATTAAGAACTAAGAAAACAATTACAGGTTATTAAAGCAAGTTTGGAAAAGAGTGTTTAAATGGTAGAATCCCCCTAAAATCGTAAGTTAATTTTATTTTTTTTATTTAGAAAATCGTTGTAATTCATTATTAGAACCCGTTGATTGGATCTCACTCATATGTCGGATACTCCCTATTCCTAGGTGAGGACCCTCCAATTCTCTTAACCGTTTAGAGAAGAATTCATTCTCACTTAACGCAATTATGTACGAATTATATATTATAGTGATTTAAGTGATTTAGAAACTATAACAGCTATCCCTACTGAATTACCGATCCCTATTATTCAATTAATGCCCTAGATTAATCTTCCTTGGTTAGAGTTGAGAATTTATCCATCACCGGTAAATCGGTAAACAATCACGACAATTGAATAACAATCAAACAAGAATTAGATAATTAAAACAAGAAATTCATATAAAACATTAACCTAGAATTAGTTTCTAAACATAATTATAAAACATAAACTCATAAACAAATTTATGAAAAGAATAAGTTTAGAGGAGCTTTGGAAAAGAGATTGAAGATCCACAATCTCGATAATTGCTCAACATTGTCTTCCAAATTACTTGAATAAACTCTCAAAATTTCCCGAATTGAGTCTTCTTACAAAAAATATACAAATGAAACTAAGACCTAAGCTATCGAATTAATGTATTTAATGGGGCTATATAGAAGAAACATATCAAAATCCTATCTAGAATTACTCTAATCCCTTTTTAAAAAGATTTTTTTTGAATCAAATTACATAAGGGAAATACAATTAAGGTACAAAAGGAAAAGTTACAAAAATTGCAATTCAGCCTTTATGCACGACTATCCAGACTAGGATAGTGAACTATCTGGATTCAGATAGTTTCTGGAAAATTCTCCTTTAATTGACCACCCACTATCAGAACTTGGAAGTTGCTATTCGGATTCGGATAGTGCTTGTGTACCAGCAATCCGGTTTTGTCTGTTCTTGTCCGTTTTCTTCTTTTTCAGTTTCAAAGTCCTTTATTTTGACTCATTTTAAACACATCTTCATTCTGAAGGTACCTATAATGATAAGAGAAGAAATGGAATTAAATAACTCTAATTTATAAACATTTAAACATAAAAACTAATAAAAACGACAATCCTCAAAAGGGTAAAATTAAACTTATCAAACTCTCCCACACTTAAGCTTTGATCGTCCTTGAGCAAAAGGATAAAAACAAACAAGAACAAGAAAAACGAGAGCTAACTACCCACTTTCATAGGTCTCACAATTGCACTTAACACGTGCAACGAGCTCTTTAAATCCTTAAGTTACCAAAGAGGCTTAGTAAGGTCTTATGAGGGTTTGCAGACGATATACCCACAAAATCACACAATAAACACTAAGAAATTTATAAAACAAATTTTACAAAAGAAACTAAAACCATAAAAGAACAAAGCATGTCACTTTTAAAACATATCCAAAAGTTACAAAAACTACTAAAACTCATGAAGATATAATTCAAAAGCTAACTCACACATCCAACATTCTGTTTTAGTACATGAGAATCAATGGTTTGTGTGTGTGTGTATGCATTACTCATGTTTAGTGTAAAAAATATGCAAAAAGAATGTCAAGAAATCAACTATATGATTCACTTTATTAAGCTACATTCTATATGCTTGATTTTTCCAACACCCTTTTACTTGAAGTAATAGCTAAAGTCATCTCCGAATTAGGTAGGATTTTAAAGCTTGTAACGGTAGGCTTGAGACATACGTGGTTATCAAACGAAGGTAAAGGTGAAACAAGATAAAAGAGAATATGAGCTAATGCAGCGAAAAGGGAAATAAACTCGAAGTTATCTATAACCTTTAAGTCGTTTTCACTCAAATCCCTCGAAACTATATAACTCATCAATCACTCAAAAATCAAAGAAGTGTGTATGTGAGAAGAAGGGAATATAAGACACTCAAAAATCAAAGAAGTGTGTATGTGAGAAGAAGGGAATATAAGATTTATCTCAAGGCTAATAGAATCTTTCTTTTGAACTCATTATTTTTCTTTAATTTTCTTTTCTTTCTTTCTTTCTTTTCATTCTCTTATCTTTTTTTCACTGTATTTTTAATCCTCATTTTTTTTTGTTTTTCACGAATGATTGATAAAATACAAGCTTTCTCACAAAGAGTTTCTTTTTTCAAAATGTTTCTTTGAACATCAAAGCACTCCTTCGTTTCTTTTCTCTCGTTTGATTGCTTTCTCACAAAAGTGCCCAAAATACCGATTTAGCACTCAAAATTTTGTTTTCTCACTCTTTCCCCATACTTATTTGTAATACTCACTCGAACCGACGCAAAGGTATAGAATCATTAGCTCATTAATTAAGAGTATATATATATATATATTTAAATGTGAGTCTAAAGACAAAGAAAAGAAGGGAGCGAATCCCTTGTCATGAAGTTCAAGAAGGGTGCTAAGGATTTAACGTTTAACAGGTAGGCAAGAAAAGTCTCAAACGGATCAAAGAATTCCTACGACCATCATCTCCGGGGTTAACAAAAACTAGACTCTTTGTTTCAAGGTGTGGAAAAAATAAGTTCTAGAATGATGTTTTTAAAAATAAACCATATAAGCAATTTCACAAGATTTTTAAAGCATAATTTCTACTTATAAAAACAAAGCATAGTGCATAAAACCTATCGATTCACAAGGCATATAAAAAAGAGGATGAGAAGTTAACTATATTTTATGCCTATTACAAGTTTTAACAAGTTAAATGCACCTCTTTTAATGCTTTTCTAGTGACAAAAGGAAAAAGGAAAACCTTTTTGCTTCTTCCTAAAGAATGATAAAACAATTATTTACAAAAAGCTAACTTTAAAAGAAAACAATTTTTTAGATTTTTCAAAAATTTTCAATGTTTTTGGAGTTTTTAAAGCTTTTCGATGATTTTGGAATTTTTATAAAGACAAACACTTAAAAAAAAAGATAAGAAAGAAACTAAAACTCCTCCCACACTTAAAACCACATTGTCCTCAATGTGAGGAGAACAAAACACAAAGAGGTAGAAGAAAAACAGAAGCCAACAAACAAAAAGAAAACATACAAAACACATAAAGTAAATATTAAAGAACAAAAAGTGAGTAGAGATAAAGAAAGCTCCTTAGAGGGCCAATCCGCTTTCTCTACCTACGTTGCCACTCATGCCTTCATTTGGAAAAAGACGCCCATATATTCGAGATAACATGAGCTTTTGGCGCTAGAGAGTGTCTTGAATACTTGCCAAGGCGTCCGAATGTTGGGTCTGCCTTATTTGTATTTGTTAGAGGGTGGCACGAATAGAGGAGTCTACCCTCGGTTCCCTCCTCATCTTCTTCCTCATCGGTACTGCTTTCCTGAGGCGTCGGGCGGGTTTTGTACGTCTATGACCAAAGTTCTCCCGCGGACTTAGCCCCGATCTGGTTATCCATATCTTTTCAATTACATTATACTCAAAAACGTTTTGGGAGGTGGTATTACCATCGATTATATCGGAAGAGGTAGTAGTGAATTACTCTTCACCTGAAAAACAATCTCAAAATGTTGGAATATATAAGTGAGTAGCAAAGGATAACTAAAGACACGTTGTTTATATTTAGTATTAATCGTGTCTCGTGTTGCATGAATGATAATACAAGGAAGAGTGACGGGAGAAGAGGAGAGGAGCTTGTCTAATAGGTATATATCCATAATTCTAAGCCATTTAGACTTTTACGAGATCTGGGAATGAGATTTGTACCGATGAGACCGGAAACGGCTCGCATTTTAGGGGAAAGATCTTTAGCATTTCTAATCGTCCTAGATTGTCCGGTGTTAGACCGAGGATGAATTCCTACTCTAAGGCACACCTCACTACATTTCCATTCCTCATCACTTAAGATAACGCATGAGGTAGAATAAAAGGTAACTGTTGGACCTGTATTAGGAATAGAAGTAATATGGGCAAGGAGGGTCTGATCAAAAGTGATGTTGGCTCCCTTAATGGTGGTTTTGATGTTTTTTAGGTCTTTGTTGTTCTTTTGAGTAATGTTGGTGTAAAACTCTTTAACGAACTAAGGGTAGTAAACGCCACTTCTGGAAATCATCCTACCCCACCATAGACTCGTGAAAAGGTTGGAAATTTCTAATTGGTTGTCCAAGTTGAGGTCTAAAGTTCGCTCTGGTTCAATTCTACTAGATTTCCTAGTTTCGGACCTTGCCTTGTTCAACTTATCAGTTATACGATCGAGAAAGGGAGGAATAAGGGTGTTAGTTTTAGGAGAGCTCGGGTTAGTAATTCAATCACTTTTCGAGGAAGGGGCGATGTTTCTAGGCATAGCGACTAATGGAAACAAAGGGTGGCCAAAAAGGATGCAATGAATGTAGGCAACACAAAACATAACATGCGGGATGATCACACTAAAGCGCACAGAAAAGCAGAAGAACTTGTAAACATAGAGGAATTAAGTAAAATGTAGCCTGTGTGTAATGGTGTACAATGTATGAAATGTAAGGAAAAAAGTTGTGCCCCAAAAAATACATAATTAAAGCACACACAATAAAACACCAAAAACGGAGAATTTAGAGCATAAATAGGACTCAGGCAACGCCACCGACAAGAAAATTTGACAATTAACTAAAGAAGAAGGGAGTTAGAGCAAACTTATCTTGGTTCATGTAGAACATACTGTTATTACCAGAGTTTGGGGATAAATGTTTGTTGTTGCTGCATGGGTTGCTTCATTTACTGTGCCTAATTAAGAGAGACTGTGCTGGTGACTGTAAGGAGGGTCAGTGGTGACTGGAAGAGAAGAAAGTAGAATGGGGGAAGAGGGGATGAGAAAAATTAAAGAGGGAGGAGGATGGTGGTGGAGGTTGCTACCATAGTGGAGAGACAATTGGGGAGAGGAGAATCGAGGAAGAGTTGAAAATTGAGAGTGTTAGGTATTTGTGGTTTACTTTTGGGGAAAATTTAGAGAAGGAAAACTGGAAATTGAAATAAAGAAGTTATAAAAGAGGGTGAAATTATGCAGACCCGACCCATACCTGCCTAGAATTCTAACTATCCGGATCCGGATAGTTTCTGGAAAAAAAATTTGCATGCTGCTCGACTGTCTGGACCAGGATAGTAAGATTATCTGAATCCGATAGTTTCTGAAAAAATGTTTTGAATGATAATGTCCTTTCTGAACTGTTTTCGGCTTCAATTCCCTGCTTCTTTTCCTATTTTCGTCCGGTTTGTCGACCCTTTTTGACCTATACATAGAATAAAAGACTTAGTAATTATGTATAGGTGTATTTTTCAACTGTTAGACTCACTTTAAGAAAAAATAAACACTCATAGGAATGCACAAAATAAAGAACGAAAAAAATGAAAAAGGAAGAAAACGATAAAATTGGAGTAATACAATTATATATACAACAAACTGTTTTGGTGCCTTTATTTCACATAAAGGGCCGTCTCACCCTTTAGAAGGTTGTTTGGGTCCCTGCCAAAATAGGGCTTCAATTGGTGTCCGTTTACCTTAAATGTCCTCCTTTCAGACGCGTTACCTCGATTACACCTAATGGAAAAAACTTGTGTTCAATAAACGATCCCGACTATCTCGATCTAAGCTTTCTAAGAAAAAGCTGGAGCCGAGAGGTATATAAAAGCACAACCTGGCCTTCTTTGAACTCCTTCTTTACTATATACTTGTCATGCCATCGTTTTACCTTTTGTTTGTAAATGGGCGATTTTTCATATGTTTCTAAACTCCATTCAGCCACCTCGTTCAATTGAAGTAATTTTTTCTTTCCTGCATGAAGTTCATAAGTTGCATTGCGCAATAAGTATTATGTTCTACTTCGACAGGTAAGTCAAATGATTTTCCGTACAAAAGACAAGACGAGAAAAAAACCAATCGAATTTTTATAAGTGTTCCTATATGCCCAAAGAGCGTCGTCTAGTTTGATGGTCCAATCATTCCTAGTTTTTCCTCCGTTTCTCTAATATTATTTTGATTTCACGGTTAGCGACCTCTACTTGGCCATTAGTTTTTGGGTCATAGGGTGTAGACATCTAATGTGTGACCCCTAGATGCTTAAGAACTTTTTCCATTAATTGATTACAAAAGTGAGTCCCCCTATCACTTCTGCTGACTCTAAGAATACCAAACGATTAAATAATCTTTTTAAGAATTTAACGATTCTGGAATCATTAGTGGGTAGAGCTTGAGCTTCAACCCATCTAGAGACATACTCAATGGCTACTAAAACATACTTATTACCAAAAGAAGTTGGAAAAGGTCCCATGAAGTCAATTCCCCAACTTTCAAATATCTCACAATTTTGAAAAACGATAAGAGGCATTTTGTGGCGTTTAGAGATATTACCTACTCTCTGGCATGTATCACAAGTCATGACATACTTTTTTGCATCCTTAAAGATTGTTGGCCAGTAAAAAGCGGACTCTAGTACCTTATGGGCCGTTCCGTTTACTTTGTAATGTCCTCCAGTGGGTCCTTCATGGCAATGCCATAGAATATCCTCCATGTCCAGTTACGCTACATATCTAGGAAGCAGTTGGTTGGCGTATTGATAGAACAAGTAGGATGGTCCAAAAAAATAATACTTGAGGTCCTTGAAGAATTTCCAGAGTTGTTGCCTAGTTTTGCCTGCTGGAACAACATTAGACACGAGATAGTTAGCAATATCAGCAAACAAGGAGAATCATTTTTAATTACGTCACAGAAAAGAAGGAATTCATCGGGGTATTGTCGTTTTCGCTTCCTTTATCTAATGGTTCGTCGAGATTTTCCAGGCGAGAAAGATGATTAGCGGTCAAGTTTTACGCACCCTTTTTATCTCTTATTTCTAAGTCGAATTCCTGCAACAAAAGTACCCAACGAATAAGTCTAGGTCTTGAATCAATCTTAGCTAACAAGTACTTTAGTGCAGAGTGATCCGTGCAAACAATAGCTTTAGAAAGAATAAGATAAGGGTGGAATTTATCAAAACAAGCACTATAGCAAGCAACTCTTTTTCCGTGGTAGTGTAATTGGCTTGCGAATCCTTAATAGTTTTGCTTTCATAGTAGATTGGTTGAAAGTGATTATGCTTCTATTGAGCTAGTACGGCACCTATGGTATAATTACTAGAATCACACATGAGCTCGAAAGGAAGGGACCAATCAGGAGCCACTAAAATAGGAGAGCTAGTCTTTATGCTTTAAAACTTCAAAGGCATTAGACAATTTTCATAAAAAATATAAAGGGTGCATGTTTTTCAACTAAAGCTGTAAAAGGTTTGGAAATTTTTGAAAAATCTTGAATGAACCTCCTATAAAAACTCACATGCCCTAAGAAACTCCTCTCCACCTTCAAAGACGATAGGGTGCATTAAAACTTCAAAAGGCATTAAACAATTTTCATAAAAAATATAAAGGGTGCATGTTTTTCAACTAAAGCTGTAAAAGGTTTGGAAATTTTTGAAAAATCTTGAATGAACCTCCTATAAAAACTCGCATGCCCTAAGAAACTCCTCACCACCTTCAAAGACGATGGGGGAGGTGATCGTTCAGTTGTTTCTAGCTTTGCTTGTCTACCTCAATGCCACGTTTTGAAATATTATGACCTAAGACTATGCCTTCATTAACCATAAAATGACACTTTTCCTAATTTAAAACCAAGTGAGTGTCCTCACATCTTTGTAAAACATTTTCAAGATTATGAAAGAAAATATCAAGAGAATTTCTAAAAGACAGAAAAATCATCCATAAAGACTTCCATTATATCCCCTATCAACCCCTCAAAAATTGCTACCATGCAACATTGACAAGTAGCAGGGGTATTACACAAACCAAAAGGCATTCGCCTATAAGCGAAGGTACCATAAGGGCAAGTGAATGTCGTCTTTTCTTTGTCCTTTGATGCAACGGGAATTTGAAAATAACCTGAAAAAGTCATCAAGAAAACAATAAAATTCATGACCCGCAAGTCTTTCTATTATTTAGTCAATAAAGGGTATAGGTGGTATGATCCTCCGTAGCCTTTCTTGAGGATCACTTGCTCCGAAGACCCAACTCTCTTTTAGAGGACTTCTTGAAGCTTGTTTTTGGAGAAATTGAAGAACAAAGAACAAATTGCATATAAAACAACTATGAAAAAACAATTAAACCTCCTTATATATAGGGGAGAATCAATAAGGCTTAGGAAAGCCTCACCTATTTTCCACACTTTCAAGAAGGACCTAAATTCCTGAGCAACATCAACTATAGAAGTTGGCACCTCAAGAAAGAAAGGATTTGGAAATTAGACTAGAACTCTTAAATTGATGCTTCAAGAAATTCCTTGCCTTGAATTATACAATGGAAACTCTTAATTATACAAGAAAGATGAAGAAACCCAAGAACCCTAGCTCTTCTCTCTCTATATTTCTTATATGTCAAAAACTTGGCCGAAATGGCTGCAACAAGGGTATATATATAGTGTGCTTCACCATTAAATTTCAACCCTAGTCATTAAGCTAGCCTAAAAGAGTTGAAGGATGTTTAGACTACTTAAGTATAAGTCAAAATAAGTTTACAACCAAATTGAAAAGTCAAGGAATTTAAAAACTTCCAAAATAATCCACCAGCTGGGACCTACCAACGTCTTACTGTGCACTGTAGATTAGACTTCTCCTTCTCTTCTTGTCTAGAACCCTATAGGCGACGGTAGAGTGGACTTACTATCGGCGGTAGGTTGAGTGAACTCTTCTCTTTCATGGCCAGAGCCCTATCATGGATGGTAAGATGTACCTTACCGATTGCGATAGGTTCCAGACATTCCTCCTTCTTTGATTTTGAAACTACAAAACCTCCCAAACTTGCTTATTTGAATTCCTCCACTTGTACCTTAGATAATAAGAAAGTTTTGGGTCCTGTAAAATCCTCTTCTTGTGCTCATATCACTTGCCAAGCCAAGTCTTGGATCATCTTTTTAAATATGGCTATCTTTCCTCGGTGCTCCTCCTCTATTCTTCTAGCCTTGGCTCTTGTGACTGGACCTTGCAATAGCTCTACTGTTCCTTTCGCATGTTGAGGTCATACCATCCGCCTCTCCTTTGAAAATATTCGTCCTTGAATCCGTTCCTTCAAATAACCACAAGAAGCGGGCAACATTAGAAATGTAGGCATTAAAAGGTACAATACTGTGAATGTTAACCAAGCACTCAAAACTTAGAAGAAAATAAGCAAATAAAGTATCAAGTTTGTCGACCAACGTTTCAATGCCATATGAATTCCATAAGTAACATAGTTCCTTAAATGGTCTATGATAAGAAAAGGAAGTGTAAACAAAGAATTTCAAAGCTAAGAAACTCCAAAAAGGACTATTAAAGAGCCACTCAAAATTTACAATAATTCTCCAAAAAACAAGCACAATTGAAAGTATTGAATTCTTGTAAATCAAAGAAAAGGTTAACATCAACATCTTCAAAAGAAAGATGATAATAAAAGCTTTTGTCCTTGTCCAACTCAAAGAGTAAATCAAGAAGATCAAGAGTTTGAAACATGGCCTCTTTAAAAGGATGATGGTAATATAGACTTAGATTATCAACACTTTTCAAAATTTCTTCATTGATTCTTGACAAATGCTTTAGAAAAATTCTAGAAAGATATTGAAGAATTCAAGAAGTTTTAAGAAAAAGACTCCCATGATCACAAACAACGTTAGCTAGAAAGTTCCTTTTGGAAGTCAAAGAATTGGTATTGAAAGGTTTAACATCATTTTGTACTTCAGTTGCAACACCAAATTTCCAAAATAACTCTTCACATTGTAAGTGAAAACACCAAACCCTTTCTCTTTTCTATTTCAAAGAATCTTCAAAACATTTTCTCAATTGTTTGATCAAAAGCTCTAAACAATGAAATTCAAGACTAATGCTTCTAGTCCCCCAATAACTCCCATAAAAACCTTTAGAAGTGCTAACTTGTTCTTTTGCTGATTTATGTTTCCAAAAGATTCTTTAAAAGGAAAAGGGTAAAATAAGAAGTTTTTGATGCAAATTCTTCCATAAGAGATTCAAGAAACTATGCAACAAAGGACACTCTTGGTTTAACATCAAAACTTGAAGAACTTTCAATTCTCTTTTGACATTCAACTCATCCAAAAACTCCTTGAAAGTTAGAGAATAAAACAAGGTTACCAAGAGATTGATTCTCAATCTTGGCAAAAGACTGTGTTTTGAAAAATTAACTCATTTAAAGTATCATCTTTGAAGAGAAAGTCAATAAAGGTAACAAAATAGACAAGATGTTTCTCAACAAGACTCTTCAAGTTTAGTTCAAAAACACCATTTCCAAAAGTAGTTTTCACAAGATCACAAAGATGGGATTTTAACACCTTTAAACTACCATTCATTTTCTTTCTAAAGTTTAGCAACCGCATAAATTCCTTGAAATGAAAATGGTAAAATTGGATTCCATAATGTTTCCAAACAACAAAGTTTTCAAAAATTCTTCAAAAATTAAAACTTTTTATTGTTCATGAGGAAATTCAAATTTATAACTCACAAAGTACAAGAGTTTAATGGAAGGAATAAATCCATCAAAATTTTTCTTAGAAGCATAAAGGAAAGATGATTCATAATCACAATTCTCAGCAAACTCTCCTTTAAACTTAGTATCAAAATCACCAGATAAGGTCCAAAAGAAACAACAAACTCTCTCAGCATAACCATTTTCAACAAAAGTTCAAAGGAAGATACAAATCTTACTCCACATAAATGCACAAGAAGTTGAGACATTAGCAATAAGTCTATCAAAGAGGAGATTATCACCTAACAACTCAAGGTCATGAGAAGATGGTTTAATTCTAGCAATACTAACCAAAAATTGTTTTTCAAGAAAAATACATGGAGAAGAATACTTAAGCATATGATCAATATCAAGAATTAGCTCATAAATGAAAAGATTAACCATACAATTCCCAACCAAACTCATATAAAAGACATTCAATTCTAAGAAAAATGTTAACTCTTTGAAGGAAAACACAAGGTAAAAGAGAGATAGGTTAGAAAAAAAACTCATTGTCAAATCTCCACAGCATAAGATTAGTTTTTCTCCAATATTTTCGCCTTGGCCTTCAAACTCCATGGTATGTCTCCTTCCTCTCGTTGATATTATGGTGCAAACATGTTAGCGAGAATTCCTATCAAATTCAAGCGCAAAGCCAACAATGTTAAGCTCAACAAGCGAAGTATCGTCTAAATTACCAAAGGCATAACAAGAAGGATCAAACATAACACTACTACTCATCAATGGAACCGCAAGAGAGAAATGAAAAGAAAGGAAATATGTCATAGATGACACAAGAAGGAAAATGTTCCCTTCGAAAGCAATAATACACATATCACCAATTAAGCTCACTTGAAAAGTATAAGAACCCAACAAAGACTTTAATTTCTCAAGAGAAACTTCATAACATAAAGAACAAGGGTTGAGAGATAGGCTTATTGATAAGTGTTCAAGAATAGGGCCAAGCTCTTTCTCCATACTTCTTCTATCCTCAACTCTTATTACACAAGAAACACAACTAGCAATATTGAAATCAATCCATCAACTCTAGGAATTGCACAAGATATGGAATTAAACTCAATAAAGTACTGCTTTCAAGATATGTTCTGAGAGAGTTAAGGAAAGTGAAATAATCTCTATGTTTCATGAAAACAAGTGAGAACAGCTTAATTTCCTTAAAAATAAATCTCAAAGCACAAGTAGGGATTAGAAGGAAAGAATCTTATTATTTTGATGGAGTTGTAGCCAAATCTTTCCTCTTGATTCTTGCTTGGTTCTCCTAAATTCTGCAAAAAAAAGGAACTTCACTAACAAAAGAAGAGTTAGTTTGGTCAGCAAAGAAATTTATTTCCTAATTCTTTTCAAATACATCTAACTCTTGTTTTGAATTATCTCGTTTTTCTTCACTCATTTCTTTTGTTCTCTCATTTTTCTGAAGATCATTCTCCTTTTCTTTTAAGCACTCATCTTTGTTCAAGAAATGACTAAGAATACCATAGGTTGTTATCTTTTCTTCCTCTCCACAAATTACCATCTCAACGCCCATTGTTTGTTCTTGTTCTCCTTGCGTTCTCTCTTTAATTTCTTTAAATCTTCAATCACTTGAGTAAGAGAGAGAGAGAGATTTAAGGGTACTCTTAAGACCACCCCTTTCAATGGAGTATGTCTTCTTGATTCTATCATAGGAAACTTGCCTTGTATTTATGCATGGTTGCCCAAATATTAAGTGGCTCACTAGCATTGAAATAATGTCACGAAGAATTTCGTCCATGTATCTTCCAATGGAAAATGATACTCATACTTGTCTATCAACCCATACCTCTTCATGACCATTTAACCATCTTAAGCAATATGGCTTAGGATGCTCCATGATAGGTAAACTCAATTTCCTTACAAGGTAGGCACTAGCTAAGTTTGCACAACTTTCTCCATCAATAATGGTGTGATAAGATTTATTGGCAATATTGCATTGTGTATAGAATAATCTTCCCTTTGATGAATAGGCACTCCTCCAAGGCCTTCACAATCAAGATTCCTCATGACCACTAATGTCCTTCCATATACATCAATTTTGAGACCAAGTCCCTATCACCATTCTATCTATTTCCCTACCAACAATGTCACAACTATCCACTAACCTTCTTTCAACCAGTGGTTCATCTCCATAGCTTCTATTCCCATAAAAAGCATTCATACTCCTTAGATACCTCCACCTTCCATCACAATCATTCCTACCGTAAGTACCAAAGTTATATCTTTGATGAGTATGGGCACCATGATCATTTTGGTATTCATCATATTCTATTCGGTAGTTCTTCATCCCATGCATTATTATATATTGACACCTACAAAATAGAAACAAGTAATAGAAAACCAAAGGACCTCACCTCTTCCTAAGTGTATCCCTCAAGTGGATAACGCTCAACTCTCGTGTGTACTCACTCTCTAGGTCTTTTATAACGATAAATTTCATCCTCTTGCCTTTTCTATTCCTCACTCACTAGAGTTTCTTAGTGAATTCTAGAACTTCCAGGTCATAAGAAAATTTTTCAAAGCAACTTCAAGCAAGCAATTCTCAATAGATAAGATGAACAAGATCAAAGAGGCATTTCATCAAACACATAGAATGCGAAGATTACCAAAGATTAATGGAAGAGTATGAGTCAATGAATAAGTCTAATTCCCAAAAAGAGATCAGAAAAAAACTTATAAATATATCAAAAGAAGTTGAAAATTCAAAACAAAGACAATTGGCCATAAAAAATCAAACACAAGTAGAGTACTAAGAGCAATTTCAGAAAAAAGAGCAGAATGACATTCTGTCACTAAAATCACAATAACTCCGTGAATATATCTCCAAATAGAGTAAAACAGATCTAGAAAGATGAAAAACTCGAAGAGGATAAATTTAGGCACAAATGTCGTTCAATTTGAGAGAGTATAACACAAGATATGGACAGTTTAGTTCACATATGCCATAGAAAGTCGTGATTTCTGAACAGTATGTAAATTTGCATTCAATTGACCCACCAAATCAAATCTAAATCATGTCAAATTTATTTCCAAAACACCAAAACTCAAAAAGGATTCAATCTGGACAATTTCACGAAATTTTAATCTCATTTGATATGCTTTCCATCTCAAAAGTTTTACATGTAATTTTCTGTCCGAAAATTCCAGATTATTTGCCTTTTTCACACACTATCAATTACCTTTTATGTAACTGAAATTTTAACAATCAAAATACATATATCTTCACCTCAAAGAGATCTTTCTCTTATACCATATGGTATGATCTTTCTTAGCCTTTGTTGAGGATCACTTGCTCCCAAAACCCAACTCTCTTCTGAAGGATTTCTTGAAGTTTGTTTTTGGAAAAATTGAAGAAGAAAGAACAAATTACAGGTAAAACAACTATGAAAGAAACAATTAAACCTCCTTATATTTAGGGGAGAATCAACAAGGCTTAGGGAAGCCTCACCTATTCTCCAAACTTTCACGAAAGACCTAAATTCCCAAGCAATACCAATTATAGAAGTTGGCACCTCAAGGAAGAAGTAGGAATTGGAAATTAGACTAGAACACTTCATTGATGATTCAAGAAATTCTTTGCCTTGAATTATACAATGGAAACTCTTAATCATACAAGGAAGATGAAGAAGCCCAAGAACCCTAGTTCTTCTTTCTATATACTTCTCATATGTCAAAAACTTGGGCCAAATGGCTGCAACAAGGGTATATACAGTGTGCTTCACCCATTAACTTCAACCCTAATCATTAAGCTATCTAAAAAAGAGTTAGAGGGTGTTTAGACTACTGAAGTATAAGTCAAAATAAGTTTACAACCAAATTGAAAAATATAGGAAGTTAAAAGCTTCCCAAATAATCCACCAACAATGACGGTAGGTCTCGTCCAACTGTGCATGATAGGTTTGACGTCTCCTTCTCTTCTTGTCCAGAACCCTACCATCAATAGTAGGGTGGACCTACCATCGGCGGTAGGTTGAGTGAACTCTTCTCCTCCACGGCCAGAGCGCTACCGTGGACGTGAGGGTGTACCCTACTGGTTGCAATAGATTCCAGACATTCCACCTCCTTTAATTTTAAAGCTACAAAACCTCCCAAACTTGCCTCTTTGAACTCCTCCACTTGTACCTTCATGAGGTTGTCGATAAGCGGAGGGTGGTCCCATTAGCCATAGGTATTGTGAGACTCAGTGCTGAAAGGGCTGACTGAGCTACTTGATCTGTCAATGCTCTCATTTCGCCCTCAGAAGGCAGCGATACAAGGCTCGCCATACCTCTCAAGGGAGTTGCCGGTGTATTGGGCACCGCTTTGCTGTGCGGTCGAGGCAATCCACATTGATGTAATGAAAGTGAAGCCTATTCTATTTCCTTAATCGGAAATAGGGGCAGAATTAGCCACCAAGTACCAGTCTCGCAACAGTATTGGCGCAAAATGATTGGTCCTTCACTTGCTCGAAGTAGCGGGTCGAAGTGAATGAAAGCGAGTAGATAATGAGAAGGTTTTGGATCCGCTAAAGTCCTCTTCTTGTGCTCGTATCACTTGCCAAGCGAAGTCTTGAATCATCTTTTTAAATATGGCTATCTTTCCTCGGTACTCCTCCATTCTTCTAGCCTTGGCTCTTGTGACCATACCTTGCAGTAGCTCTACGGTTCCTTGCGCATCTTAGGTTATACCAATAGAGAAGTGATCCTTTCTAGTTGGATCATTTAGCTTTTGGTAATCGATACGCACCCTCTAACCAGTAATGACTCTCATTGGAATCAACTCCTCCTTTATGGGGATTCAATCTCCTTTGACGTTGAACCACAAGTTTAATCTATTCTTCAAGCAAGATCGTGTGTGTAAAAAATGAGGGACTAATACCTTGAATGTCGACTATTTTCTGAGCTATAGCCTTATGTTTTTTAAGGTCCTTAGTAACTCTCGTTTTATTGTCTACTTAGCTTGGAGGAGATGATGACAAGAAGGGAAGAATTCTCCCCTACGAACGGATACTCCAAGTGTTCAAGTAATGCCTTTAATTTTAACTCTGGAGGTTCCTTTATTAATGGTTTTAATGAAGGGTGTGGTGGAGCTTGTAAATTTTCACTTTTCACATCCTTCTACTAAACCTTCACCTCGACCTATTTTCTATCATTGCTTTGGAGTGCCGCAAGCAACGGATCATCGTTTATAATTTTCTGTGCATGATAAGATATATAATGATCTATTCAATTTACCATAAAGCAAGTATAATCATAGTCTAAGGTATGACGCATAGCTTCGAGTAGTTTAAGAACTACCTCATCCTCTCCTAATCTAATAGTAAACTTCCCTTCCCAAACATCAATTATAGATCTAGCTGTAATAAGAAAAGGGCGTCCTAAAATTAGAAGGACTTCATTATCTTCCTCCATGTCCGTAACTATGAAATCTGCGGGAAAGATAAATTCTTCCAAATGAACAAGGACATCCTCTATAATACCCTTCAGATATTTAATAGTTTGATCCCCAATTGCATACTCATTCTAGTAGGGTTGGGTTACTCTAGACCTAGCTTTTTGAAAACTTTATAAAGTAATAGATTAATGCTCGAGCCTAAGTTGGCTAAAGCCCTACTAACAAATAAAGTACCAATAGTGCAAGGAATAGTAAAACTCCATGTATCCTTTAGCTTTTCTGGCGATTTCTCCTTATTCATCAAAATGGCCAAGCATTCCTTATTCAAAGTCACTGATGAACAATCTTCAAGCTTATTTTTCTTGGAAAGCGTATCCTTTAGGAACTGGGCATATTTTGGCATCTGTATCAAAGCTTCAACAAATGGTATGTTAATATGCAATGGTTTAAACAAATTTACAAACTTACTATACTGTTCATCTTGCTTTGCTTTAAGAAAGCGTTAAGGATATGGCATGGGAGGTCTATAAGGCAATGGACTTTGCTTTGGTACTTCTTTCTTTTCAATTTTTGCGTCATGTCCTTCCTCAACTTTTTCTTCAACACCTTCGTCTTCGGGTTCCCTCTCCTTTAAATCCTTTTCTTTTATAATCACAATAGGAGTAGGAACTTCCAATTCCTTGCTGCTTCTCAAAGTTATTGCTTTAGCATGTTCCCTTGGATTTGGTACTGTGTTGCTTGGAAGAGAAGCATTTGTCTTTCGGCGATAATTTTGGCAAGTTGCCTAATTTGATTTTCTAAGTTTCGAATGGAAGCCTCTTTATTTTGCATCCTAGGATCAGTTGCATTTATGAATTTACTCAAATGATCTTCCAAGTTGGATTTAGGTGGTGGATTCAAAGAAGGTATGTTATAGGGCAACGGTTGTGTAGGTATGCAATTTTGAAATTCCGGAGGATTTTGAGGTTTCTGTTGCCCTTGATTGCTCCAAGAAAAGTTCGGGTGGTTGTGCCATCCTGGGTTATAGGTATTAAAATAAGGATTATTCCTTTGCCTATTTCCTTAAATATAATCTACTTGTTCCACCGAAGCATCCACACTAGGGCACTCATGATTTGGGTGCCCTCTCCCCCCACCCCCCCCATTGTAAAAATCACAAAATATTACTTGTTGTGGATTCACATTTAATCTTTCAAACTTTTATCTATCATGGCATCCAACCTTGGCTCCAAACGTGTTAGTGTATCCACACTATGTTTTCCCGCCATTTTTGCCCGTGATCTTGCACCCCAAGTATAACTATTTAAGGTGATTTGCTCGATCAAGTCATACAATTTTTGGGGTGTCTTGCTATCGCTAGAGCCGCTGGCGGAAGCATCTATGAGCTGTCTAGATCCAACACTAACACCATTGATAGAGGATTGGATTTAGATTCCCAAATCCAAACTATGATGAGGACGCTTCCTTATCAATGCCTTCCACCTTTCCCAAGTGTCGTAAAGACTTTCCCCATGGGCTTGTTGGAATGAGAGGATCTCATTCATCAATTTTTTTGTATGGCACAGGGGAAAGTACCGTGCGGGAAACTTCTCCGCCAAAGATTTCCAAGTTGTAATGGAACTTGGAGGTAGTGATTTAAGCCATGACTTCGCCTTATCCTTAAGGAGAATGAGAATACCAAAGCTCTGTTGATCTTGAATGTATCACACATAGTTATATGGTTTCTATCCTAACAAAATTCTACTTTTCGGCAAGCATACCTATTGGTGTAATATGGTAAGGAAAGTCCCCAGATTGTCGAACTCTCGGGACGACCAAGCACTAGAACATACTACGTCTCTACTATTTAATTAAATAAAATAGTTTGAAAAGAGAGTTAAACTAAAAAACAACTAAGAAACAATAAAAAGTTTTAAAAAGAAATTTGGAAATGAGCGTTTAAATGGTAGAATCCCCCTAGAACCTTAAGTTAATTTTATTTAAAAAATCATTGTACTTAATTATTAAAACCCATTGATTGGATCTTACTCATATGTCGGATATTCCCTATTCCTAGGTGAAGATCCTCCAATTCATTTAACCATTTAGAGAAGAATTCCTTCTCACCCTAACCCGATTATGAACGAATTATAAATTATATTGATATTAGTGATCTAGAAACCATAACAAGTATTACTACTCAATTACCAATCTCTATTATTCAATTAATGCTTTAGATTAATCTTCCATGGTCATAGTCCAATTAGTCTTGTGAAATTACCAATCACTGGTAAATCGGTTAACAATCGAAACAATGGAATAAAAATCAAACGATAATTAGATAATTAAAACAAGTGATTCATATAAAACATTAACCAAGAATTCTAGGGTTCATCCCCATTTAAACACAAATAAAATTAGCCACTAAACATAATTCCAAAACATAAACTCATAGACAAATTTGTGAGAAAGAATAAGTTTCGGAGCTTAGGAGAAAAGATTGAAGATCTACGGTCTCGGCAATTTTCTGAGCTCGTCGTCCGATTTATTTGATTAAATCTCCCAAATTGGGCCTTCTTACAAGAAATATAAACTGAACTAAGACATAAGCTATTGAATGAATGTGTTTAATGGGTTTTATATAGGAAAAATCTCCAAATCCTGTTCTAAAATTACTCTAATCCCTTTCTAAAAAGGTTTTTGAATCTAATGTACAAAAGGAAATAAAATTAGAGTACAAAAAGGAAAAGTTACAAAAATTGCAATTAAGTGCCTCTGTGCAACTATCCGAACCAGGATAGTAGGACTATCCAGATCCATATAGCTTCTAGAATTTATCTTCTAAACTGACTTCCCACTATCTGGACTAGGATAGTTGCTATCCAGATCCGGATAGTGCTTCTGTTCCAGCAACTCTAGTTTTTCCGTTCTCCGTTTTCTTCGTTTTTAGCTCCAAAGTCCTTCGTTATTGCTCCTTTTCAACAAAATTTTTTTTAAGGTACCTATAACAATAAAAGAAGAAACGAGATCAAATAAATATATTTTGTAAACATTTGAGCACAAAAAACGATAAAAACAACAATGCTTAAAAGGGTAAAATTAGACTTATAAAACTGCCCCACACTTAAACTTTGATCTTCCTCGAGCAAAGGGCTACAGGAAACAAGAAAAACAAAAACTAACTAGCCACCTTCGTAGGTCTCGTGATTGCACTTAGCACGACAACAAGCCCTTTAAACCCCTAAGTTCCCAAAGAGGATGAGTAAGCTCTCATGAGGGTTTGTAGACGATAGTTCCACAAAATCACATAGCAAACACTAAGATCTTTATAAAACAAACTCTACCAAAGAAACTAAAACCATAAAAGAACATACAAACATCAGTTTCAAAACATAGCCAAGATTTTCAAAAACTACTAAAACTTATAAAGGCATAACTCATAAACTAACAAACACATCCAATATTCTGTTTTTAGCATATGAGAATCAATAGTGTGTTTGTCTGCAAACTTGATGTTTTGTTTCGAACATATGCAAAGAATTTCAAGCAATTAACTATATGATTTACTTTATCAAGCTATACTCTATATGCTTGATTTTTCCAACAACCTTGTACTTTAAGTATAGCTAAAGTCATCCTCGGTTTAGGTAGGACTTTAAAGCTTGTAATGTTAGGCCTGGGACATACGTGGTTATCAAACAAAGGTAAAGGTGAAACAAGATAAAAGAGAATATGAGCTAATGCAACAAAAAGGGAAATAAACTCAAAGTTATCTATAACCTTTAACACGTTTTCACTCAAATATCTTGAAACACTTTACTGCTCTTTCAGCTCTCACAATCCCATGAAACTATATAACTCATCAATCACTCATATGTGAGAAGAAGGGAATATAAGATATTGAGAGATAAAAGGCTTAATAGAAATTTTCTTTCGAACTCATTCTTTTTCTCTCTTTTTCTTTTTTTTTCTTTCTTTTTTTTTTTCATTATCTTTTCTCTTTTCTCTTTTCACTATTTTTTTTTCATCTTCCTCATTTTTCTGTTCTTCCACTAGTGATTGATAAAATATAAGCTTTCTCACAAAGGGTCACTTTCAAAATTGTTTCTTTGAACATCAATTCACTCCTTTGTTTCATTTCTCTTGTTTGAATTCTTTCTCACAAAAGTTTCCAAGATACCCTTCTTTTTTTTTTCTCTCAAAATTTTCATTTCCCACCTTTTCCCTACAGCTATCTGTGATGTTCACTTGAACCGACTCAAAGGTATAGAATCATTAGCTCATCGATTGAGGGTATATATATTTAAATGTGAGTTTAAAGACAAGGAAAAGAAGGGAGTGAATCCCTTGTCATGAAGCTTAAGAAGGTACTAAGGATTTAATGTTCAATAGGGTAGGCAAGAAAAGCTCAAACGGATCAAAGAATGCCTATGACCATCATCTCCGGGGTTAACAAAAACTAGACTCTTTGTTTCAAGGTGTGGGAAAACATATTCTAGAATGATGCTTTTAAAAATTAATCATATACGCCAATTTCACAAAATTTTTAAAGCATAATTTCTACTTCTAAAAACAAATCATAGTGCATAAAACCCATTGATTCACAAGACATAAACAAAAGAGGATGAGAGGTTAACTTACGTATTATGTCTATTTTAATTTTTAACAAGTCAAATGCACCTCTTGTAATGTTTTTCTAGTGACGAAAGGAAAAAGGAAAACTTTTTAGTCTTTTCTTAAGAATGATAAAGACAGTTATTTACAAATACTAACTTTAAAAGAAAACAATTTTTAAGATTTTTCAAAATTTTTCTATGCTTTTGGAGTTTTTGAGATATTTTGACGTTTTTTGTATATTTATAAAAACAAACATTTTAAGAAAAATGATAAGAAAGCAACTAAAACTCCTCCTACACTTAAATAACATTGTCCTCAATGTGGGGAGAACAAAACAAAAACAAAGAGGTGAAAGAAAACTAGAAGCTAACAAACAAAAAGAAAACATACAAAACACATAAAGGAAAAAAAATAAAGAACAAAAATTGAGTAGGGAGATAGGAAACTCCCTAGAGACCCGATCTGCCCTTCCCACCTCCACTGCCACTCGTGCCTTCATTTGGAAAAAGACGCCCACATATCTTTGACATCATTAGCTCTTGGCGTCGGAGTATGTCTCTAATGTTAGCCAAGGCATCCAAATGTTAGGCTTGCCTTATCTGCATTTGTTCTACGGTGGCGTGGATCGTACTCCTCACTGCTACCCTCGATTTCCTCCTCGATTCCCACAGCTTTCCTGGGCATCAAGCGGGTCGTGTACGCTTGAAACCAAAGGCTTCCCGCTGACTTAACCCTAATCTAGTTATCCACCTCCTCTCGGTTTCATTATACTCAAAACTGCTTCGGGAGATGGTATCGCTATTGATTATATCGGATGAGGTAGTAGTCACTTGCTCCTCATCTAAAAAATCAATCTAAAAATGTAAGAATATATCACTGAGTAGGAAAGGATAACTAAAGACACGTTGTTTTCGTTTAGTATTAACCGTGTCTTTTATTGAACGAATGATGATATAAGGAACATTGATAGGAGAAGAGGAGAGGAGCTTGTCTAATAGTATGTATCCATGATTCTAAGCTCTTTTAGACTTTCATGAGATCTAGGAACAAGATTTGTACCAATGAGACCGGAAACACCTCGCATTCTAGGCGAAAGATCCTTAGCATTCCTAATCTTCCTAGAATGTCCGGTTTTAGCTCGGGGATGAATTCCTACTCTAAGGTATGCCTCACTATATTTCATGCCTCATTACTGAAGATAATGAGTGAAGTGGAGCTAAAGGTATGGAAGTAATATGGGCAAGGAGGTCCGATAAAGAGTGATGTTGAATCCCTTAACGGTGGTATTAATGTTGATTAGGTCTTAGTTGTTCTTTTGTGTAATGTTGGTGTAAAACTCTTTAACCAACGAAGGGTAGTAAATGCCACTTCTAGAAATCATCCTACCCACCTTAGACTTGTGAAAAAGGTTGAAAATTTCTAATTGGTTATCCAAGGCGTGGTCCACAGTTCGCTCCAGTTTAATTCTACTAGATTTCCTAGTTTCAAACCATGCCTTATTCGACTTATCAGTTATATGATTGGGAAAGAGAGGTCAGTTTCAGGAGAGCCCACATAAAAATCCAAGGTCTTTTCGAAGAAGTAGAGGCGGCGGTTTTTCTAGGCATAGTGACTAATGGAGAGGAGGGTTGGAATTCAATGAATGGAATAAAAAAAAAACACAACACGAGTGGCAATTGCACGAAAATTCACAGAAAAAGTAAAAGAACGTGTAAACACAGATGAATTAATTAAAACTTAGCCATGGTGTTTGTAATAGTGTACAATTTATGCAAGAATATAAGGAACAAGGTTGCGCCCCCAAAAACAAATAAGTAAATCACAAATAAAACGTAAAATTAGAGAATTTAGAGCAATTATAGGACTCAGGCTGCACCTTCAACAATAAAATTTGATAATTAAATAAATACAAAAGGGGTTAAAGAAAACATATCGTGGTTCATATAAAATGAACCGTTGCCACAAGAGTACCAGAATTGGATATTTGGAGTGCGCAATTGACGCTGTTCCACTACTGCCGCGGTTGTTGGAGTTTTGGGTGGTGTATGGTAGAGATGGTTGGTGACTGTGGTGAAGTAGAAAAGAAGGGGAAAAGGAAAATTTTGTGTCTTTTTTTTTTTTTTATAGAAACAGAGACTGAGCGCGGGGTGGTGGTGAAACTTAAGGATGAGGGAGAAAAATTTTTTTTGGGAGAAATTGCAGGAAAAAATTGAGAGAAATGGTAGTCGAGAAAGTGGAGAGAGAGTTGAGAAGGATAGGGATTTGGGGGTTTAATTCGAGGAAAATTGGAGAAGAAAAGATAGAAAGGGCTGCACAAGAGGTGTAAATCACGTTGACTCGACCCATATCCACCTGGAATACGATTATCCAGACAAGGACAATGGAACTATCCAAATCTGGATAGTTTCTGGAAAAAATTTTGAATGTTGCATATCTATCTAGACCAGGATAGTGGGACTATCCGATTCGTCTCTAGAGTTTTTCACGGAATGATTCTCCATTTTCTGGATCCGGATAGGAGCTTTCTCGAAAGCTCTATTTCAGCTTCAATTCTTTGTTTTGTTGTCTATTTTCATCCTGTTTTCAACCATTCTGACCTACATATAGAATCATAGACTTAGGAATTATGTAGGGGTATAATTTTTAGCTCCCATACTCACTTTTAAGAAAATAAACACTCATAGAAACATACAAAATAAAGAATGGAAAAGAATGAACAAGGGAAGAAAGCGATAAAATTGGAGTGATAAAATTATACATACAACAAACCATTTTGGCGCCCTTATTTTGAATGAAGGGCCATCTTATCCTTTGGAAGGTTGTCCAGGTCTTCGCCGAAATAGGGCTTCAACTGGTATTCGTTTACCTTAAATGTCCTCTCCTGAGGGTGTGTTACCTCAATTACACCAGAAAAACCTTGTGTACAATAAACAGACCCGACCATCTCGATCTAAGCTTTCCAGGAAAAAGCCAGAGCTGAGATTTATATAAATCACTGCCTCCCCTTCTTTGAACTCCTTCTTTACTATGCACTTTTCGTGCCATCGTTTAACTTTTTCTTTTTAAATGGAAGAGTTTTCATGTGCTTCTAATCTACATTTGTCCAACTCGTTCAATTGAAGTAATATTTGCTTTCTTGCATGAATAAAATCAAAGTACACAAGTTACATTACCCAATAAGCTTTATGTTCTACTTTGACAGGTAAATGACATGCTTTCCGTGCAAAAGACGAAATGGGGAAAAGCCAATATGAGTTTTATAAGTGGTCATATATGCCCAAAGAGCATTCTCTAGCTTGATGCTCCAATCTTTCCTACTTTTTCCCATTGTTTTCTCTAATATTCTTTTGATTTCACGGTTAAAGACCTCTACTTGGCCCCTAGTTTGTGGATGATAGGGTGTGGACATCTTATGTGTGACCCTTATATGCTTAAGAACTTTTTCCAATACTTGATTACAAAAGTGCATCCCTCTATCACCTATTATGACTCTAGGAATACCAAAACGATTAAATAATCCTTTTAAGAATTTGACAACAACTCTGGCATGATTAGTGGGTTGAGCATGATCCTCAACTCATCTAGAGACATACTCGATGGCTACCAAGACATATTTATTACAAAAAGAACTCGGGAAATATCCCATAAAGTCAATTTCTCAACAATCAAATATCTCACAATTTTGAAAAATAGTGAAAGGCATTTCATGGCGTTTAGAGATATTACCTGTTCTCAGGCATCTATCACAAGTCATGACATATCTTTTTGCGTACTTGAAGATGGTTGGCCAATAAAAATTTGACCTAGTACCTTATGGGCCTTGCCGTTTGCTTGGTAATGTCATCCAGAGGGGGTCCTTCATGATAATGGCGTAAAATATCCTCTATTTTTGGTGGTGTTACACATCTCTGGAGCTTTTAGTTGGTACATTGAGAGAACAAGTATGGATCTTCCTAATGTTGTTTATAAATGGGGTATAACTAAAACGAATGCAACAGACAAGAGTATATCTATCACTGTAATGTTGGAGAGACACTCGAGTTGTCGAACTCAGGGAACGATAAACGCTCAAATAGTCTTCGTTTTACCTAATGTTTAGTCTAACAAATTGGACTTTAAGAAAGTAATTAACAAATTGGAAGAACTACGAAACACAATTAAATTGAATCAATAATTAAAGGTATGAAATTTTAGATAAAGAGTTTGAATGAAGAATCCCCCTAACTTTTGTCAACTATTCCAATTGAAAAATTCATAAAACTATCTTTGAAAATGAAGGTTAGGTTATCACACGAAAGTTGGGCAATCCTTATCTCTAGGTGAATCAGTTAACCTTTAGAGGAGAATCTTTTCTCTCCCTAACCGATTATGAATGTAATAAACAACTTAGGTGGTCCAATAAGCTAAAAGTGCAAAGAATATTTCTCTGCTATGGCCAACTCTTATTACCTAATTAGTTGCCCTCGATTGATCTTCCTTTTTCAATTTCAATCAATCTTGTGAAATTATCGATTCCGCAAATCAATTATAAAGAAAGTGTAATTGAACAACAACTAACACATAAACAAACATGAATTTAATGAAATTCAATAAAAAAATCAGATCATTCAAAGCTAGGGTTCAACCCTCAATTCAAATAATAGAAATTTAGTTAGCAAACATCCTAATAATAGCCAATTCAATAATAGAAATCATAATTAACAAAACAAAAGAAAGCTTAGGCTGAAAAAGGGTTGAATCCACAGTTCTGAACGCCACCCGAGCTTGCCTCTCGATTCACTATTAAACCCGAAATCGGTCATGTGTAATCTCTTCAATCTTCCTCCAAGAGCTTCAAGTTAATGTTAATTATGGAGAATCTACCTAATTGAAGAGGAATTGAGAGGGTTTTTCTTTCCCAAATTTGCCCCTAATTCCTCCTCTCTCTACCTAAACTGTCCTTCCCTGAAAAAGGGGTAAAACCTGATTCAAATACAAATACACCCGAAAACGCATTAATTGCGTTGCTGACGGGACGTACCGTGTCCGGCAGGTCGAGCCCTACCGTCCGCGGTAGGGTTCTGTTTTGATTTGGCTTGAGTTTTCGGCACCTACCATCTGCTATAGGCTTCTGTTGGCAACTTCTTTTTGGCTCTTGGCAACTTCTGTTGTGGTAGGTTGGCCTACCATCGATGGTAGGTCTCCATTCTTGGTGCCGATAGCTTCGTTTTATCTATTTTCGCTTTTATTCTTCGTTTTCTTCATCAGGAAGTTCCTAAGATAAGAATAGAGATAAATTATGTAAATAATAAATTTTATATATTAAAAACACCGTGAAACTACAAACATATGTAAAATGTAGTACAATATGGCATATAATCAGATACCCATACACTTATCTGTTGCATGCCCTCAAGCAACACAAAACTAGGCAAAAACATGGAAAATGTAGAACGAGAAGTGCACAAAGTTTATACATTGAAAACGACAGATGGAAGGAGAACATCAGAAACAACCAAAAATAAAACATACTCTACGAATGAAAGAAAAGATAACAAACAAAACAAGAATTAAAACAACTAAAATGTCACTTCAATTGAAATATGACTACTCAACCACATAAAGATTTTTCAAAAGAAGAAACACAAGAATCAACAATCCTACTGCTATCTTACTAATATCCTTACTAGTCAACGATGTACGCGTGTGAATTGCTAGTGTCGCCTTTCAAAGAAAACAAGGAATATCAGGTTATTAATATAGTGAAAAACTTTATTGAACAATGCACAACACAACTCATATTTCTCAAAACCTTTTCACTCTAAGTTCTATCCTAAGTCATTCCCAGATTAGGTAGAACTTTTTAGTTTATAATGTTAGGCTTGGGACATAAAGAGTGTCGAATAAAGGTAAAGGAAAAACAAAAGCAATTGAGATAGAGCTAATGCAACCGAAAGGAAATATATAAAACATTATGAACAGTTTTTAGCAGCTTTTCACGCATTCCCATCTACCCTTGAACATCTTACTTGATTCAAATTGAGCACAACCCACCTAACAATACTCTATTTTTCACGAACATATAGATTACGAGTATAAGAGAGAGAATCTCGAGACTTTTGAGAGATAAAATGAACAGAAATTTAAATCCTCATTTTTTTCTTTCTTTTCTCTGATTTTTCATTTTGTTAATCACACTTTCTCTCCTTCAACCGCTGCATAAACTTTGTTACAAAGATTTCTCAAAACATCCTTTTTATGCAAAAGTCCTACTCTTTATGCAAACACCTCCATACTTATCTACCTTCCTCACTAAAAAAGGCTAAAAAGTATGCAATCCTTAGCTCAACGAATTGAGGTTTTATAGAGTGTAAGTTTAAAATTCAAAGAAAGGAAAGGATTAAACCCTTGGCATGAAGGCACAAAAAAGGGAATTAGGGTTTGATTTCATATAAGGGACAAGTAAGAGAGGCACAAAGGGTACAATGAAGGCTTGTGACCATTATTTTCGGGATGAACCTAGACTAAACCTTATCGATTCAAAGCTAAGCAAAACACAAGAGTGAAGGTAAAGACTCGAAAAGGAATTCACTATGCTAATTCCTTAAGATTCCAAGGTTTCTATTACTAACCGACACTTACAAATGCATAAAACTATTGATCTTGTAAGAGCAAAAGTAAGTACAGCTATCAAGTAGATCAAGTAAAATGCCCTTTTAAAATCCTACAGGTTTTGCAATTAAGACTCTCATTGGATGTGACAAAAACAAAAATCTTTTTGGACATTTAAAAATTTTTTAAGTATAAAAAAGTTGAAAAGAAAAGATGTAAAACTTTTTGGGTTTTTAAATTATATAACTTTTTTGGATTTTTCAAATGTGAAAAAGAGACAAAAGACTCTATAGACTATAACTAAAACTAAACATAAACACACATAAAAAACAAAAGAAATAGAAAAAAGACATAAATACCCCCACACTCAAAACCACATTGTCCTCAATGTGGGGGCCAGCACAAAGTGTAAGAAATGGAAAAAACATATACATGGAAAACAATCCCGCAGATATAATGAATATAGGCATATGGGGTAGCAATCCCTACAAACAGTCAAAACAGAAAAAGAAACAAATAACGACAAAAAGTGAATGGAATACTAACTACCAAAACACAAAGCATAAAATTCAACCAATAACGAATATAATTAGCAATTAAAATTAAGTAAATAAATTTGAAGCAAAGAGCTTTATAGTTAGCCTGAGTTCTTTTGAATAAATAAACTATCGTTCTGATTCCTGTGAAATACTCAATTTGTCTCGAAAGCTGTGCCACCAGAATTTCGTCGAAGTTGCTGGAACTTCACTAGAAAATTTTTTTTTGTATTTTTCATCATCAGAAGAGTCAAAGTGGCCGGAGGAGTGTCGCTGGAGTTGTGGAAGAGAAGAGAGAGAACCGAGGAAGAGAGAGCAGAGAGAAACTGAGAGAAAGGAGGAAGAAAAAGAAGAGAAAAGAAAGTTAGGGGATTTTGAGGAGAGATTTGGGGAGAATGCAAAAATTTTGGGGGAAAAAGCTGTAATTAGAGTTGGAGTTGGGTCGACCCGACCCGTTTATAGGAAAAAGAACCGAACTAGTGCTGAAAATCTAACCTAACACGTCCGGTAGGTCGACGCCTACCTCTAAAGTAGGCTTCTGTCCAGTAGAGAAATTGTTGTCTAGACCTACCGCGTCCAGTAGGTTTTTTTCTATGCTGAAAATTTTGCCCTGCTTGAACTCTAAGTTTTCTTCTTTCTGCGAGTTTTTACCCAGTTTCATGCTTGTTAAACATTGTGGATTGATTTTAAGCTCAAATTTAGTCTAAAGAAGGTACCCATCTCCAAAAAAAACCTTACAACAACAAAAACGATGGAAGGATCAAAGCGAAACGAGAGTGAAAACTATAATTCAGGTGTACAATTACAATAAGTTTACAAAGAGTTATAAGAAATACTCCCTTCTAGGTGCCAAAAACACCTCCCAAGTTATGACAATCCGAGTTCTTCTTGACCTTTCCTTTCTTGATACGGCGAACGGATACTTATTTTTCAATCTCGCTTTCAGTTTAGGGAAAAAGTCTTCCCCTTTTTCTTTGATTTCTTTGGGCCATTGTCTCGTTTTGGGTGAGTTTCCTTCAAAGGCAAAGACATTTCTTGAGTTTTATGATTAATATAACATAAAATATCTTAACTTTAAGAGAGGGGAGGAGGGAGGTGGAGGGAGGGGGGGAGGAGGGGGAGGGGGAGAGGGAGAGTTAAATTTAAAAGAAATCTAAACACTATATCTTTATCCCCACCCTTAAGATTAGCTTCTTTCTCTATGTCTTTAAAGCCCTTGATTAACGTAAAAATGGGCATCCTAAGATTGTAGGAAGTCTACATCCTCGTCAATATCAAGAATGACAAAGTCTATAGGGAATATAAGGTCCTTAACCTTGATTAGGACATCTTCTATGACCCCCTTAGGATGTCTAACACTTTATTTGCCAAACTAATGGACATCCTAATAGATCTTAGTTTCCCTAGGCCTAATTTCGTACACATAGAATACGCCATAACGTTGATACTAGCGCCTAAATCAGCTAAAGTTTTATCAACTGAAAAACTACCAATGGTACAAGGAAAAGAAAAACTACCAATGGATCTTATAACTTTTGAGGTAGTTTATCCTTGTTGATGAGGATGCCCGAACATTCTTCGTCTAAGATGTGTGTGGATGCATTGTTAAGCTTGCTCTTCTTTGTCAGCATCTCTTTCAAATATTTAGCATACTTAGGTACCTGCAAGAGTAAATCACAAAAAGGTAAGTTTATTTTCATTTGTTTGAATATCTCTATGAACTTCCTCATCTTGTCCTGGCTTTGATCAAGAACAAGAGACGCCGGATATTGGATTTTAGGCTTGTACTCAGCAATCACCAGCTTCTTATTCTTCTCTTCTTTACTTTGCTCTAATACTTTAAGAGTCAAAGGATTCAGACGATCTTTCTTCCTTCTCAACACAACTCTTCTCTTATATGATCATCACTTTTTCTCTTTTGGAACTTCATCATCAAATGTTACCGATATAGCATTGAGATGCTCTCTCGGGTTCACTTCAGTGTTGCTTAGGAGAGTTCCAGTAGTCCTCTCTGATACTAATTTGGTGAGCTGCCGAATCTGTTTCTCCAGATTTCGAATTGAGGCTTCTTGGTTTCATTGGGCAGCCTCTATAGTGCTCATCATGGTATTAATGGCATTCATGAATTTCACTACGAGCTCTTCCGAATTAGTATTTGCTGGTGGAGGGTTTTGTGGAGTTGCATCATAGCGACTGGGTAGGACCTTTATTATGGAATCCCGGAGGTTATTACTGACTTTGTTGTCCTTACCCACCCCAAGAAAAATTGGGGTGGTTTCTCCAATTGGGATTATAAGTGTTAGAGTAGGGATTATTTCTCTACTTGTTCCGTTGCACAAAATCTACTTGCTCCATAGGTCCTTCTATACTAGGACATTCATGATTGGGATGTCCACCATTGCAGAAGTCATAAAACATGACTTGCTGATTATTTTTATTCAAAGGTGTGGTAGTCAAGCTCCCCATTTTCTACTCTATCATGCTGTCAATCTCGCTTCCATGGCTGTGATAAAATCTACATTGTGGACTCCTATAGGTTTTGGCTTGGATCTCTATCCACCCCAGGTGTAGCTATTCATAGCTATTTGCTCAATTTCGTTATACACCTACTGAGGAGTCTTGTGATCTGTAGAATCATCAACAGAGGTATCAATTAGCTTTCTTGACCCAAATGAAACTCCATCATAAAAAGACTAAATTTGAATCCCCAAATCCAGTCCATGGTGGGGACACTTCCTCAGCAGCTCCTTCTATCTCTCCCAAGCTTCATAGAGGCTCTCTCCATCAATCTGTTGGAACGATAAGATCTTGTTCCTAAGATTGATGTATGACAATGAGGAAAGTACCTTCCTAGAAACTTTTCGGCTAGTGAATTCCATGATGTACTCGAGCTGAAAGGTAGTGACTTGAGCCATGATTTTGTCTTCCCCCTTAGAGAGAATGAGAAAAGACGAAGTCTAACGGTATCTTCTGAGACTCTGTTAATCTTGAATGTATCGCACACCTCCAAGAAATTGCCAATGTATGCATTAGGATCTTCCTCAGGGAGTCCATCGAACTATATGTTGTTTTGCAATATTTGGATCACGTTCGACTTGATCTCAAAGTTTTTTGCCTCTACCCTTGGCTTGGCTATGCTAGAATGCGTCCCAGAGATGGACGGTGTAGCATAATCTGCCATTGTCCTCTCAGCCATTAGTGGTTGTGGATGTGGTACAAACAGTGGATGTATATAACGTGGAGCCTCTTGACCTTCTTTCACCTTCTGGATGGCAACGATAGCATTGTTGTTAATCATCTCGAACTGAAGAGCAAGGCGCGTAATCAGCAGTAAATGTTCGAGCTCTGGATCGAATGAGACTAATTCACCCCTTTTTTTTCAGGTCATAAACTAGTTACCCAAGACCTGAAACAGGCAAATCCAGTCTAAATCCCCAAACAATCAATAATAATTTAAGATATAAGCCAACAATAAACCAATAATTGCAAGAATAATCCAAAACAAAAACAAAGAAAAATAAGAAAAATAAAAATGGACTAAAGCACAAGAAAAACGATTTTCTTAAAGTTGCCACTCCCTGGCAACAGCACCAAAAACTTGATATTGTTTATAAATGGGGTATAACTAAAACGAAAGCAACAGGCAAGTGTACCTATTACTATTGTATTAGAGACACACTCGAGTTTTCAAAATCAGGGAACTGTAAAGGCTCAAATAGTTACCATTTTACCTAAACAAATTGGATTTTAAGAAATTAATTAACAAATTGGAAAAACTACTAAAAACAATTAAATGGAAACAATAATTAAAGGTATGAAATTTTAGGAAAAGCGTTTGAATGAAGGATCCCCCTAACTTTTGTTAGCTATTCCAATTGAAAAATTCATAAAAGGATGTTTGAAAACAAAGGTTGGGTTATCACACAAAAGTTGAGTAATCCCTATCTCTAGGTGAATCACTTAACCTTTAGAGAAGAATATCTTCTCTCCCTAACCGATTATGAATGCAATAAACAACTTAGGTGATCTAATAATCTAAAAGTGCAAAGAATATCTCCATTCAATTGTCAACTCTTATTACCCAATTAGTTGTCCTAGATTGATCTTCCTTTTTTAATTTCAATCAATCTTGTGAAATAATCGATTCTGTGCAAATCAATTATCAAGAAAATGTAATTGAACAACAACCAACACATAAACAAACATCAATTTAGTGAAATTAAAAAAAAAAATCTATCACCCAAAGCTAGGGATCGACCCTCAATTTAAACTATAGAAATTTAGCTAGTAAACGTCCTAACAATAGCCAATTCAATAATAGAAATTAAAATTAACAAAATAAAAGAAAGTTTAGGCTGAGAAGGGTTGAATCCACAGTTTCGAACACCTGTTGAGCTCGTGTCTCGATTTGTTTGATGAAACTAAAAATTACTCCTTGAAATCTCTTCAATCTTCCTCCAAGAACTTTCAATTTAATGTTAATTATGGAGAATCTACCTAATTGAAGAGGAATTGAGAGGGTTTTTCTTGCCCAAATTTGCCCCTAATTTCTCCTCTCTCCACCTAAAACTGTCTTTCCTAGAAAAAAGGGTAAAAACTAAGATAAATACACCAAAAAACGCATTAACTACGTTATTGACGGAACCTATCATGTACGGTAGGTCAAGCCTACCATTTGCAATAGGGTTCTGTTCCAATTTGGCTTGAGTTTTCGGGACCTACCGCGTGCATTAGGTCTAGCCTACCGTCCGAATAGGCTTCTGTTGGCAAATTCTTTTTGGCTCTTGGACCTACCGTGTGCATGGCCTACCGTCTGCGGTAGGTCTCCTTCCTTGGTACTGATGGCTTCGTTTTCTCTTACAGGACAAAAAAATGTGGGTGTTCATTTAAATTAAAGGGAGAGCAAATGGCTACAAGTGAGAATTGGTAATTGTTTGTATACAACGGGAGGCACAACCATAAAATAGTTGATTACAATCATGGTCATGCTCAGGCTGCCAGACTTACGGAGAAGCAGTTCAGGAAGAGTCATGTGCCGCTTCGTAATATCCTATGATTTTTCCGTGAATAAATCATTGGTTGTGCAGTTACATATGTTAGAAGGGAATTATTTTTAATAGTTTATTAAATTATTTTAGATTTGTGTTTCTTCCATTAATATAACGAATTTTATGATATATGTAGTGCACAAAAAATATAAAGTGTTGTTGTGAAGATTAAGAAGAACAGGATGAAGGGACGAATCATGATAGAGGAAGTTCTTTCTTTAAGTGAAGAACGGGGTTACACGGTCTTCTGTAGAAACCGTGAGGAGAGCAACGTACTTAGTGATATTGTCGTTGCACACCCAACAACAATTGCAATGATTAGAATGTGGCCATATGTACTGATAATGGATACCACGTATAAAACAAACAAGTAAGTTCTCTAGTGGATCATTGAAATATAAAACCCCTTAGTAAATTTAAATGTATATTCCTTTTTAATTATTTTTTTAAATAGTGAAAAATGTTTTAACTATCGTTTAAAAACAGTTTCCATTGTAATCATAAATTTTCCCCTTTATGAATATAATTTAGGTACAATATGCCACTATTGGAAGCTGTAGGAATGACTCCGACTGGAAAGAACTTCACAGTGGCGACCTCTTTTATGTGCAATGAACAGGTTACTACATACAGATGGGTACTACAACAAATCAAGCACATATATGTTTCATCTACTATGTCATCCGGGAATGGTTCAATTCTTAATGATGGTGAGCCAATCGTTATTATTACGGATAGGGAAAGCGGACTCATGCACATGATTGATGATTGGTTCAGAAACTCATATCATATGTTATGAAGAAGGCACATCGATCGAAATGTATTGGCAAAGTTAACAGAGCTGATTAAAGACGAAGAGGTTGCACAACGGTTTGTGAATGGCTTGTGGCACAAATTAATAAATGAAATTGATGAGGCCGAATACCGTAGAAAATTGGAAGTTTTGAAGTCGAGGTGGCAAAGTAGGCCAAACTTTTTACATTACCTGTTTAACACATGGTTGAATCCACTGGCGCGTAAATTTTGCAGGGTTTGGACATTTGAAGGGTTGCATTTTGGTGTTAAGACAACGAACCACGCTGAAAGCGAACATTCGGTACTGAAGCTGTGGTTCTCAATGTGTCATGGTGATTTGGAAACCGTGTTTCTTAATATTGACTCTCTCAACGAAGGTCAGATTGCCGAGATAAAAACCTCATTGGAGATTTCTAAACATAAAGAAAAGTATGGTGCAAAGAGTAATCCCATATTGAAGAATATAAGTAATAACATCAGTCGTTTGGCTTTGAAGAGGATATGGCTTGAGATAAAGAGAGTTGGCGAGATAAGTGATGATTCGCAGAGTAAGTTCAGGCATTATTTAAGGAAGTCGCACCGTCTACCCTGTGCATGTGAACTGGTTGGTAGGCACGTACATGCATTTCTGCTACAGGCAGAAGATATTCATATCTTTTGGAGAAAACTAGAAATTGGGGTTGACATCCCGAATGTACATTAGAGAGACATGGATTCCGAGATACGTGATCTCAACTCCATGTTAGAGGCAATAAGTACAGGTCTAATATCGAAAGTCAGGAAAGTACGACGTCTCATAAAAGATGTTATAAATCCTGTGTTGCCCGACGATCCTTGCTCCATTAACAACCCCCCTCACTCTCCCCTCCCGAAGCTGCAGTCACGAAGGGACGACGGAAGTTGAATTCAGCCAAAGGGGATAAGTCTTACTGGGAACACGTGTCCATCGCACGTAGGAAGATAGGAAAGTCAAGCAGTTCAGGGTCTGGTTTGGGAAGCGGTTCCGGTCCCCTTTACCATTCTGTATAAATGGGCTATCCTATTTGTACATATATATATATAGTAGAGGGGCTATTCTATTTGTACCTATATAGATTGTGGCTTTTGCTGGATTCTTTGCCTTTTTTTTCTATTCTCTTAAACTCACTAATTTCTTGATTTCTCCATTATGGGTCTTTTGACTAGTTTATTCCTCGTTGACAAAGGGGTGACTTAGTCGAATTTTATCCGGAACCTAAGAGAACACTATGGAAAGCCCACCGCGCTATCAACTTCAACAAGGTGGACAAAAGGGCGTTAGTAGTTTTAGATAAGGCAAAAGAGGACACCAATAGGAATCCACCACCGCCACCAATGGCAGAACGTACGATGGTAGATCATGCTAGGCTGTCCTTTATTAGGACGAGACTGAGTATAACAAGACCGGCAGTGGACGCCAACAATTTCAAGATTAAGTTGAATATAATTCAAATGGTACAAAACAATGTACAATTCGATGGGCTACCAAATGAAGATCCCAACATACATGTTGCCAATTTCTTGGAGGTGTGTGATACTTTCAAGATCAACGGAGCATTGGAGGATGCAATTAAATATCGCATATTCCCATTCTTCTTAAGGGATAAGGGAAAATCGTGGCTCAATACATCCTAGTTCCATTACAACGTGGGAATCTTTGGCAGAGAAGTTCTTCGGAAGATACTTTCTTCCGGGACGCACCGTAAAATTGAGAAATAAAATCCTCTTATTCCAACAAGTATAATGAAAAGTCTCTACGAAGCGTGGGAAAGGTGGAAGGAATTTAAGGAAGTGTCCTCATCATTGCTTGGATTTGGGAATCCAAATCCAATCATTTATCAACGGTGTTAGCTTTGGAGCTAGGCAACTCATAGACGCTTCCACCAGCGGATCTACTGAGAGCTAGATGTCTCAACAAGTATATGACTTCATCGAGCAAATCTCTTTAAACAGTTATACTTGGGGAGGCCCAGGACCAAGGGCGAAAATAGTGGGAGTACATAACGTAGATATGCTAACACATTTGGAGTCAATGTTGGCCGCATATTAGATAAAAAATTGAAAAATTAAATATGGCGTCAACGAGCCACAAAATGGTGGTAGTACATAGCGTAGATATGCTAACACATTTGGAGTCAATGTTGGCTGCATGTTAGATAAAAAATTGAAAAATTAAATATGGCATCAATGAGCCACAACAAGCAATATTTTGTGATTTTATAAATGGGGGGCACCTAAATCATGAGTTCCCTAATATGAATGCTCTGGTGGAACAAGTTATATAAGGACATAGGAAAAGGAATAATCCATATTCCAATACCTATATCCCTAGATGACGCAAACACCTGAACTTTTCTTGGAGCATTCAAGGGCAACAAAGGCCTCAAAATCCTCCGGGATCTAAAAATTGCAGACCTATACAACCTGTTACCCTAGAATGCACCTCCTTCGAATCCACCACCTAAATCCAACTTGGAGGATCTTTTGAGTAAGTTCATGAATGCACCAATGCTAGGATGTAAAATCAAGAGAATTCCATTAGGAGCTTAGAAAATAAAATTGGGCAACTTGGCAAGATTATCTCAGAAAGACCACATGCTTCCCTTATGAGCAACATTAAAGTAAATCCAAGGAAACATGCTAAAGTAATAAGTTTGAGAACTGGCAAGGAATCGGAAATTCCTATTCCTATGGTGATTATAAAAGAAAAGGATTTAAATGAGAAGGAACCCGAAAACGAAGATGTTGAAGAAAAAGTTGAAGGACATGATGGAAAAGTTGAAAAGAAGGAAGTATCAAAGAAAAGTCCATCACCTTATAGACATCCCGTGCCATATCCTCAAGCCTACTTAAAGAAAAGCAAGACAAACATTATAGTGAGTTTTTAAATTTGTTTAAACAATTGCATATTAACTTTCGATTTGTTGAAGCTTTGACATAGATGCCAAAATATACCAAGTTTTTAAAGGACATGTTTTCCAAGAAAAAGAAGCTTGAAGATATCTCATCGGTAACTTTGAATGAGTAATGCTCGGCCGTTTTGATGAACAAGGAGAAATTTCTGGAAAAGCTAAAGGACCTAGGGAGTTTTACTATTCCTTGTACTTTTTTGCACTTTATTTGTTAGTAGGGCCTTAGCAGACTAGACGCTAGTGCTAATCTTTTACCTTATAAAGTTTTCAAAAAGCTAGGCCTAGAGGGACCCAACCCTACTAGGATAAGTATACAATTGGCGAACCGAACTATTAAATATCCTAAGGGTATTGTTCAAGTAGAAGATTTTATCTTTCCCGTAAATTTTGTGGTAATAGACATAGAGTAAGATAATAAATTCCCTCCAATTTTAGGTCGTCCTTTCCTTAATAATGCTAGAGCTATAATTTACAAGCTCCACCTTGCTCTTTATTAAAGTTATCAATAGAAGAACCTCTAGAGTTCGAATTAAAGGCATCGCCCGAACACTTGGAGTATGAGTTCTTAGGGGACAATTCTACCCTTCCGATCATCATCTCCTCTAAGCTAAGTAGACGATAAAAATGAGAGTTGCTAAGGACCTTAAAAAAACATAAGAAGGCTATATCTTGGAAAATAGCCGACATTCAAGGTATTAGTCCCTCGTCTTGTACACGCAAGATCTTGCTTGAAGAAGAGATTAAACCCATGGTTTAACCTTAAGGGAGATTGAATCCCCATATACAAGAGGTAGTGAAAAAAGAGGTAATCAAACTACTCGATACTGGAATCATCTATCCAAATTTCGATAGCATTTTGGTAAATCCTGTCCAAATAGTGCCAAAGAAAGGTGGTATGATAGTCGTTCCTAACAAAAAGAAAGAGTTAATTCGAATGAGATTCATTACCAGTTGGAGGGTGTATAGAGATTACCGGAAGCTAAACGATGTAACTAGAAATGATCACTTCCCTCTACCCTTCGTTGACCAAATGTTAGAAAGACTTGTGGGCCATGACTTTTATTGTTTTCTTGATGGTTTTTCAGTTTATTTTCAAATTCCCATTACACCTGAGGAGCAAGAAAAGATGACATTCACTTCTCCCTATAATACCTTTTCTAATAGGTGAATGCCTTTCGGTTTATGTAACGCCCCTACTACTTTGCATCGTTACATGATAGCTCTTTTTAAGGGTTTAGTAAAGGATACAATGGAAGTCTTTATGGATGATTTTTCCGTCTTTGGAAATTCTTTTGATATTTTCTTGCATAATCTTGAAAAATGTTTACAAAGATGTGAGGATACTCACTTGGTTTTAAATTAGGAAAAGTGTCACTTTATAGTTCAAGAAGGCAAAGAGGTCATAAGATTTCAAAACGTGGCATTGAGGTAGATGGGGTCGAGATAGAAACCATTGAGAAATTACCTACCCATTATCTGTAAAGGCGGTGAGGAGTTTCTTAGGTCATGCAGGTTTTTATAGGAGGTTCATTCAAGATTTTTCAAAAAATTTCCAAACCTCTTACAACTTTGCTTGAAAAATATGCGCCCTTTACTTTTTATGCTAATTGTTTACATGCCTTAGAAGTTTTAAAGCATAAATTGACTAACTCTCCTATTTTGGTGGCTCCTGATTGGTCTCTTCCTTTTGAGCTAATGTCCGATGCTAGTGATTATGGTATAGGTATCGTACTAGGTCAAAGGAAGAGTAAGCACTTTCAGCCAATCTACTATGCATGCAATGCTCTTACGAATGCACAAGCCAAGTACACTACAATGGAGAAAGAATTGCTTGCCATAGTGTTTGCTTTTGATAAATTCCACCCTTATTTTATTATTCTAAAGTTATTGTTACACGGATCACTCCTCACTAAAGTACTTGTTAGCTAAGATTGATGTAAAACCACGACTTATTCATTGGGTGCTTTTGCTATAGGAAATCGACTTAGAAATAAACGATAAAAGGACACATAAAACTTGGCGGCTGATCTCTTTCTTTCCAGAAAATCTTTACATAGAACCCTTGAAGGAAGAAAGCATAAATGATACGTTCCCAAATTAATTCATTCTTTTCTGTGATGTAATTAAAAATGATTCTCCTTGGTTTACGATATTACTAACTACCTTGTGTCTAATGTTGTTCCGACAGGAAAAACTAAGCAACAACTCCAAAAATTCTTCAAGAACCTCAAATATTATTTTTGGGAAGTGATATGTGTCATATTGTACTATATTTTGCATATGTTACTTTCATCATTTTACGATGTTTTTAATATATAAAATATTCTAACAATATGGCCGAGTATCTAACTCTTATACTTGGGTTAGAATTAGCTAATTAAAATGAACCAATTTGCAGCTCCAATTATATGGGGATCATTCTCAATTTGCTGTCAACCAACTATTTTTAGCATACGAGTTAAGAAGTCGGAGTTGCTCCCATACTTAAATATGCAAGCCGCCTCATAGGATGGTTCGATGTGACAATATCTCATGTTTTGAGAACCAAAAGTAGGAAAGTTGATGCACTGGAAAAACTTGCTTCAAACTTGATTTTGTCGGATCGACACACCAAAATTCCATTGTGTCAAAGTTAGGTTATTCCACCTATGCCGAAGATGAAAACAATGAAGAATATGAAATCTATAATGTTTCGGTCTTTAAGGTTGATAAGGAAGATTAGTGTTAGCCATTCATTGATTATCTAAAACATGGAAAGCTGGCAAATCATTTGCAAAGAAGGTATTCCCGCAGCTTTATCAAGAACTAAGCTTATAGCTAGCTCTCGGTGAACTAGCAACGGACAAATGCAACCTATATTCTGTATTTCTTTATATTCCTTTTTTGAAGCCGCTTCGCCCCTTTCGCGAGATTGGATTCACGTATATAAACTACAACTACAGACTGTCTTTCGGTCTCAAATGAGGATGTAAATCCCAGCACCACTCTAGTTGTGTGCCTAGTGCCCAGCAAAGCACAGACTCCACTCACCCAGAAACTAAAACCCCAAATAAAGAAAACGCAGACCGCAAACATAAGATTTGAGAAAGTGCTGCATGTTTCAAATGTTATAAAGATACACTCTTTTGACGATCTTCCAAAGGCGTTTTTCTAATATGCTTGGCTGAAGAAGAAATTCTCCAAGTAATGGAGGAAGATCACTATGGTATTTATAGAGCTCATCAATCTGGTCTGAAACTTCACTTCGTATAAAGAGAATAGGGTATTACTAGCCAACACTAATGAAAGAGTGCATAGAGTATTCGTAAAGATGTCAAGCTCGTTAATTTCATGCAAACTACATACATGGACCTCTTGAGCCTTTGCATCCAACTATAGCTTCATGGCCTTTTAACAGATGGGGTCTTGACAGTGTTGGGCTTTTTCTGAAAACATAAAGTGGGCATTTGTACATCTTAGCTACTATAGATGACTTTTCCAAATGGGCAGAATTCATAACATTCGAGAAAATGAAGAAAGAGAATTTTATAGACTTCATCCAAATGAACATTATCTACCGCTATGGAGTTCCAAGATACATAATCACTGAGTGTTTAAATGGTAGAATCCCCCTAGAACCCTAAGTTAATTTATTTAGAAAATCAATGTAATTAATTATTAAAACTCGTTGATTGGATCTCACTCATGTCTAGGTTGTACAAGAAGTAAGATGAAAATATGTTTGTTGTATGTTGTGAATAATGGAACAATACAAAGCGTTAAAAGGCTATTTTCTGGTTGCTTTTGTAATTTTTCAATTTTTTGGTTTTGTATGGATCCTTTGTTAAAATTTATGTCATATACTTTTTGTTGGTATTATGATTTAATTGGTATTTTTTAGATGAGATCATATATTGTAGGTTTGGTAATGTATGTGTTTCAATGATTTTTGTATGAAGTTGTGGATAGTTGTTGAAGTGTAGGTATTTTATTACCTATATCCATTGAAAGAATGCAATATGTGGGGATGGACAATTGTTCCATTTTCATATTGCAAATGTTTCATCATCGTATATGTTTTGCTCCAACGACATCACAAATGGCTTCTAATATTATTCCATTATTATAACACTAATATTCCATGTAATTACAAAAGAAAATCATGCTAAATTTGGAACAAAATTTATTAGTGTTGACAAGTTTGCTCTTTGCAGGGATTTACTTCAAATTGATACTGGTTAAAATTTTAATATTGTATGCACGGTGGAGTTTGTTGGATTAATATCCATAATATTTGGGCTCCTTTACTTTCACCCAATGATGAACATGGGTCTGGCCCTCAACCTATAACCTCTTGGGCTTTGGCTAGTTTTGGGATGCCGAACAGATTAAATTTGACCTGTCCCTGGTGATCCACCAGCTGCCACCAACTTATTTAGTCTCTCTTTGACCAACTCCTTGTTTCTCCCACTCATTGACTTAGTCTCTTAGTTCTCTCTCTCTCTCTCTCTCTCTCTCTCTCTCTCTCTCTCTCTCTCTCTCTCTCTCTCTCTCTCTCTCTCTCTGTTTGTCGGGACCACTACATAATCTCTCTTCCTCTCAAACCCCAACCTAATCTCTCCTCTCTTCCTCTCTTCTCCTTATTTTGGCTACCTCCCCTGAAGTGCTTCTTCTGCCTTCTTCACTTCTTGCCTCTGGTGATACTCTTACTATCTCCTTGTAATTGTTGCCGGAATCTTGACAATACGATTGTGCTTGTTCGATTTCAGTGAGTATTTTTTGGAGTTAGAGTGATTTGAAAGATTCTCTAGAGGTTTCCCTTTGGGGTTTTGTTGAGGACCGATTGCCTGGGGAGTGTTATACACTAATATTTGATTTTTTTGTTCTTCCCTTTCTTCATCATATTAAACTTACATGTTTTGAAGATCTTGCAATTTATTTGTAAATATTTGTAATAGATAGATTATATTCTTTTATCTTCGATTTGGTTGTAAGATTATATGGTGGTTCGTGGTTCTGATTCCTAACAGTACGATCTCTTAAAAAGAATGCATTTGATTGGTGTACATAGATTTAGAGTCTGGAACCATTAATAGCTGGGGGCAACTCCAGCAAGAATTTACAACACTCATAACTTGTATGGTTAGAATTGGCAAACTCTCACCAATGTGAAGAAGAACTTGTGATTGATTACATTAACAGGGGATAAATCTAAATCTAAACTGCAGAGACCATCTAAGTGAATCATTTGCCATAGAGATGTTTATACAAGGAATCGTATCCAAAACATTTGAACAACTTGCTACTCGTGCACATGACATAGAACTAAGCATCTTCACCAGTGGAAGTGAAGCACCAATGCAAGATCCAAAGAAGGAAAAATAGTATAAAGATTTCAAGAAAGGGGGCAAATCTTCCTCCATCAGTGGGATTTGAAAGACACTCCAAATTCAATTGATGAAATCAAAGCTCCTTGACTGCACGAGCGAAAATTGCAAAGTCTCGCTAATAAATCCAAAATTGTGAAAATGATACTCCTTAGCTTCACGAGGGTTAAATCCAAAGTTACAAGTCCAAATGATCAAAATAGATGCTCTTTGATGGCACGAGCTTAAACTACAAAGTTACCTAAAGTTTGAATGGTGAAAACGATACTCCTGAACTACAAAATCTTAAATTGAAAACTTAACAAAACAAACTCAAGTTGTCAAAGATAAATTTATAAGAATCACTCAAGATAAACCAAACTTGAAGAAGAGAAAAGAAGTCAAAAGGAAAAGTTGTAGAGATCAAGAAAGAATTCTAGGTTAGAAAAACTCTAAAATTAACTATAACCAAGAACCCAAGAAGAACAAGCTTAAAGAACCTAAGGATAATAGAGAATTTCCTACTCAAAAATCAACAAAAGAACCCAAGAACAACTGTAAAGATTCTTGTACCCCCTAGGTTAGATTTCAAAGGCACCCAAAACATAATCCTAATAGGAACCCAAGATTAGCAAGAAAATTGAACCCCTTTTAGAGAATACTGGAATGGATTATCCCATGTGATTTAGAGACACACAAATTAGGGAGGACTAAACCCTAGAAAGAGTCTTGAAGATGAAATGGAAGAACACTCTCCACTCTCATGTATTTTCAAAATAATATCCAAGCTGCCATTTTCAATCTAAAATGGGGTATTTGTAGTGTTCATACCCTAAAATCATTAGTAAACTAACTATTGTTTTAGGAGCTTTAATTCCCTTAATTACACATTAAACTAGCAAAAATAATGGTTTAAGACACCTAAACTTGGAACAAAACCAAGAAGAATGCCAAAAGAAATAGAGTTTTCCCTGCATGTGGCAGATCTGGCACCGAATTCTCCAATTTTAAAGCCGGATTTGGCACAAAACTGCTTGTAATTTCTTCCCAAGAGTTTCTGGCTCACGGATGCAGTAGATCTGACACTGGATTTATTTTCAGCCTTCTAACAACTGGTTTTGACTTCCGTAGCAACTTGAATGTCTTCATGTTACTATGTAACATGTATCTCTTTCTCTTGGTTTTCCATTGCAACTTGAATAACTTCTTTTTTACTTGTAGAACTCAAGTTATGATTGTTTACCAATATATGTCGAAACTAGAAAGCGATCTAGATGTGCTGAGTTTCTTTAAGGATTTGATGCACCAAACGAGTTTTGATTCAAACAAACTTTTGAATTATCGAATCTCAAAGACTCTTCTACAAAGTTGATGAAGGCTTCATCCTTTTTTTTTTTTCATCGTAAAGTTGTCAAATATATGTTTGAAGCAAATGTGTCCAAGCTGCCACTTTGAAGAATTGTACGAGCTCCCCCTTCTTTAGTTTGATTCTTATCATTTCCACCTTCTTCAAATTGATTCGTGCATGAATCATCAACATCAATTACAAGACAACAATAAGTTTAAAGAAAATATAGGTACGCTAAGTAACAAGAAATACAACACATTTATGACAAGGAAGACATCTTATATTCAAGCAAGTATTTGGAAAGATTGAGCTAAGGTAAAGTACTTTGTTAGGGCAAGCTCAAGAAAATGCAAAGGCATTGCATCCAAAGATTGGAAGCCAATATAAAATATTGTTTTCATGATTTTCGTTGGATCCAAGCCATAAGCAACATTTTGAGCATAGAATCTGATGGACAAATGGAATTTCTACAAGAAACGTAAGCATAAGCAAGTAGACTTCCATTACAATCAAGAATAAGCCATTTACAAACACTTTCATCGAAAGGTAAGTGGTATTCAAGACCTTTTTAAATAAAATATGAACCATTTAACTAATAGATTATGCAATTTGAAATCAACTCTAAGAACCAATCATAGATAGCAAGAAAATTCTTTTCGAAGTATGAAGGAAAGGAATAAAATGTTTTGAAGTCATCTAGAGTTCCCTTTAAAACATTATTTTTCCATAATAAATCTCTAGATGGCAAATGAAAATACCAAAAACCTTCTATATCTCATTCAATGAGGCTCCAAAATAATTTTCCACTATGTTATCTATATGCTCCAAAAGAATACTTCCATTTAACAAATATGAAAAATAAAGATCATTGAAAGTGTTAAATCTTCCCTTTGCAAAGCCACATTTCCACCAAAACTCTTTGAATGGGCGATAGTAAGAAAAGGAAGTTTCATTCAAATCCTTCAAATGTGAGACAAAAGGTTTGTTCAACAAAGGATGACAATGATAGTTTTCTCCAAACACCAAGTTCCCCAAAAACTCTTTGAAAGGTAGATGATAAACAATGTACCAAAAAACTCATGTTTCAAAGATAATATCAAGGACATCTGACACAAGGGAGTTTTCATGTTCAAAGCATCAATACTTGGAAGAGTTCCATTTTTATCAACACAAAGGAATCATGCAACCAAGACAAGGAATGAAAAACTCCAAGACAATTTTCCTTAGTCACCTCATGAATATATTAAAAAACATTTAAGCTCAAACAATCATGATCCTTTTCCAAAGATGTCGCACAGATCAACAAGGGATCTATAGTCCTGTAAACAAGGCCAAAAGAATCACGAGATAGAAAACTATTCACAAACATATTTCTACCAAACATGTTGCATAAGGAGTTAAGGAAAACAAGAGCATCTTCATCACAAATAAAAGCATAAAGAAATAACTTAATCTCTTTAAAGAAAAGTTCAAGGCATAAAAAAAAAGAAGTGAAGAAGCTTATTGATTTGGTGAGGAATTCACAGTGCTTCTCTTCATTTTCCATGCCATTTGCTCCAATTTTCTGCACAAAGGAGAAAAAAACTAGAAGGGGAGTGATTAGTTCGATTAGAAATCAAGCACCCCTCTTCACTTGATAGTACGTTCATTGGTGGCTCCATAATATATGAACTAAAACACTCATTTTCTTTGTATTTTCGCTCATGCTTTCCTCATTTTTCCTCCTCAAATTTTGTAATGCCTAATGTTTCTTTTGTCCCCTCATTACCTCTCAAGTCACTTTCATTTTCACTCCTTGTTTCCTTATTCTTGTCAATACCCTCTTGTTTTCCCTTTGAGCTCTCAAGGTCTTCACCTTCATTGCTAACATGTTCAACTCTCTCGTCCTTCTTTGATTGGTCAAGAATGGTTTTCCCTTGCTCCATTTTCCCCGCAAGGTCTTCTATGACCGGATTCATGGTACACTCATTTTTTTACAAACCCTTCTCAACTAGTCTAGCAAAAACAACCATTTCTTCAAGATCATAATAAAAATATAGCTCAACCACTTGTGCAATTTCTCCATCTCTTGAAGAACTGTCCCATTTTAGTGGGTTCATCCTCTTTCACACCTTGGTAGCTAAGCAATCTCATCACATACTTCAATTCCTCATAGAATTGTTCTACATGCATGGTTCCTTGTTTAAGCCTTAGGAAGTATTGTAATATTCCCTCTTCTCTAGCTCCTTTTTGTCAAGAGATGGACGTTTTTCCAAGACTTTAGTAGCATGTGAAGGTTTCTCATAATTTCTTGGAACAAAATCTCTTTTCATTACTCTTTTCAACTCATCCACGACCTTACTGGTTCTAGTCTATACCTCTCCTTGTGGTGGTTAGGTTGCCCACCAAACTCTAGTATAATCCTTGAGTCCAAACAATGCGTACAACACATTTTCCTTCTCACGATAGTCACATTGTTCGAATCTCCAATCCATCTCATGTTTCAAACCTAAGTACTCCTTCGGATCATTACTTGAATAGAAAAAAGGAATGTCCTCATCACGACATATAGAATAGCCTCCTCTCTCTTAACTTTCATACTTCCTTTTCCCTCCTCCATCATAGACACTCCTAAATATGTCTCCTTTCACCTCTTCCTCACCTTGATACCTTCTCCCATAGAAATTTTCACCATAGGCACCCTCTATGGAAGCACATTTTCAAATTCTCCCTCTATATTGCTCCACTTCAACATTTTGTACACTCCTATAGTAGACATACTTTCTATCCCTCTCATTTTCATAGCCTATATAATAACTCCCTCCTCCATACATTTTGAACAATATAAAACTTGCGAAAACAAAGTTAGGAAAAAAATTAAGGTCTCACCACAATCCCTTACGTGTTTACTCTCTTGTTGATTTACTCTCCTTGTGTATACTCTCTAACGTCTTTTGTTATAATAGTCACCCCCTCTTGCTTTTTACTTCTCTATCTTCCTTTCAACCTTCTCCCCCGTCCACGGAGTTAGACCACCTAGGTAGTCTCCAAAACCAAAGGATTTTGAAAAGGAAAGGGTTCTAGAGAAAACAAGAGTCCTCAAGAAATAACAAGATAAGATGATCACAATTATGAAACACCATGATCAAGAAGACAAGAAAAATAATTCGTGGAACCAAAGAAAAGATTAACTAGGATATATAAGAACCAATGATAAACAAAGCTAAACTTCCAACAAAGAACTCAACAAAAGAGATGACAATTCTATCTTTATAGGTAATTCCACTAGACAAATACAGTAAGAAAAGGAAATGCATCATAGAGGAATCAAGAGCACATTTTGTTGAGTTCAAAATAGAGCAAAAACATTGATTGTGACATTTCATCAAACACTTGAGCTTCATTCTCGGATAGAAGGGAAATTTCCAAAATAGTGGCCTCATATATCAAGATTTATTAGGAATTTCAAGGCAATTTACATGCACTCGATCACATCTTCATTTTAGACATGATAATTGTGTACATATATTTTGCTCTAAGTTTTGATATCATACTCGATTCTTCTTTTAATTTGTTCAACAGCGTATTCCAACCTGAATTCTTTTGCCCCTTACACATTTCCATGTGTCGCATGCAAAAGGCTCCACAGTCTATATAGTTTGTACTATCTTACCATTTCATCATCCTCACTTCTACGTTGTATATCATGTTTATTGTTGGTTCTCATTTCTGCCATTTGGTCACTGTTACGAGTGACATTTGAATGGTTAGTGTAAGTAAAAGTGTCTACTTTTATAACTAGAATTGCCTACTTTAATAATTAGTAGTGCCTAGTCTTGTATAACATGGAAAACCAGGAATGCGTTGTTTTAAAACTGTAAGTGCCTATTTTTAAACCTAAGAGTGCATAGTTTTTTAAAAGTAGGAATGCTAGTTTTAAAACTGTGAGTGTTTAGTTTTAAAACTATGCATACCTAGTTTTATAACTGGGAGTGCGTAGTTCTATAACTAAGAGTGCCTAGTTTTATAACTAGACATTCCTAGTGTTAAAAGTAGGTATTATTAGCTTTAAAACTAGGCATTCTTAGCTTTAAAACTAAGATTGCATATCCTATATTAGTGATTGATATGTATCAAACAAAATTTCAAAGATAAAGCAGATATCTTATACAAGTAGATATTATCTGCAACACATAAATCATTTCCTTCAAATTCAATCACTAAAATTATGAATGCCTAGTTATAAAATTAAGAATGCCTAGTTTTTAAAATTAAGAATGTCTAGTTTTAAAACTAGAAATGTCTATTTTATAACTATGAATGTCTAGTTTAAAACTAAGAGTTCCTAGTTTTAAAGCTGACAGTAGCCTAGTTTTAAAAGTAGGCATTCCTAGTGTTAAAAGTAGGCATTCCTAGCTTTAAAACTAGGCATACTCATTTTTAAAATTAAGAGTGCATGATATATATCAATAATTGATATATTTTAGACAAAAAAATTTCAAGTTAGAGCAGATATCTTACACAAGTAGAGAGCATCTACAACAAAAATCCTTTCCTTCAAATAACATGGAAAACTAGGAATGCCTAGTTATAAAACTAAAAGTGCCTAATTTTACAACTGGGAGTGCCGAATTTCAAAGCTAACAGGGCCTAGTTTTAAAACTAGGTATCCCTAGTGTTAAAAGTAGGCATTCCTAGCTTTAAAACTGGAATTCCTAGCTTTAAAACTAGGGATTCTGAGTTTTAAGACTAATAATGCATAATCGAAGCAATATTGCATACTTTTATAGTTTCTAAACATAGGAAAACAGAACAAAAAATTTAATGCACAATAAAACACAAAATCCATGTGTCTTAACTTGGAAATCAGGATGAGCAAATACCAAAGTACAAATATACAGTTTCCAACACTAACGCACAAATATATAGCAAAAAAAACCCAAATATAGATACACATGTATGCCTAGTTCTATATATAAGATGGGAACTACTTCGATGAACTTTTTTTTGTTGGGGTTGAAAACTACAAACTCATGTTGGTTTTTGTAGAATTATTACCTACTATTGCTTGAAGAACTCATTTTTGATGATTTCCTATCGCAAAATCGAAGAAACAAGCATGAAATGAAGCAACGAAAAAGGAATTGAAGAAAAAGGGAAGAATATAAAGTTTAGAAGCTTGAAATCGCATGAGAAATCAGAAGTTCTCTGTGGAATTTTTTGGGTGGTTTTTTGCGTATGCAGGTGAAAGGGTTTTGGGGGAAGCTTGTATTATAATCACCCGGTGCGAGAGTGGGATTTGATTTTTTGCCCAGTTGCTGGGTTTAATTAAAATAACGTAGTTTTGGCACTAGGTACACCTTGCATGGTGTAACTGGATACATGGTATAACAACTGGAATTTCAATGCCAAAACCTTTCCCAACTAGAACAATTTTCCACTAGAAAAACAATCATAGGATTTAATTTTCTTACCTTTTTGTGGGCTGCAATTTTTCCCCTGTTTTGGCACATTTTGTGTAAAGACTTTCTTGAATGAATTTGAAGCTCAACTCAACCAACAAACCTGATTACCATATAGCCTTGATGCTAATTTGATAAGAATAACCTAAGACAAGCCAAAATTGAAGAAGAGAAAAGAAGTCAAAAGGAAAAGTTGTAGAGATTAGGAAAGAGCCCTAGGTTAGAAGAACTCTAAAATTCACTATAGCCAAGAAGAAGAAGAAAAACAAGCGCCAAGAACCCAAGGACAATAGAGAATTTTCTACTCCAAAATCAACAAAAGAACCCAAGAAGAATAGTAGATTCTTGAACCCCTAGCTTAGATTTCGAAGGCACCAAAAACACAATGCTAAGAGGAACCCAAGATTAGCAAGTAGAGACTATTTGGAATGGATTATCCCATGTGATTTAGAGACACAATAACTAGGAGGAATAAACCCTAGGAAAAGTCTTGAAAATGAAATGGAAGTACACTCTCCACTCTCGTTTATTTCACAAGAATATCCAAGCTAACAATTACAATCTAAAATGGGGTACTTAGTGTTCATACCCTAAAATCATTAGTAAACTAACTACCTTTGTTAAGGAACTTTAATTTCCTTAATTACACATCACACTAGCAAAAATAAGGGTTTAAGACACCCGAAATTGGAATAATACCAAGAAGAATGCCAAAAAATAGAGTTTTTCCTATACCCAGTGGATCCGGCACAGGATTCTCTAATTCCAAAGCCAGATTTGACACCAAACTGCTCGTAATGTCTTCCTGAGAGTTTCTTGCTCCCGGATGCAGCAAATTCAACGCCAAATTCATTTTCGAACAACTAATTCAGCTCTTGATGTCTTCATAAAACTTGTATCTCTTTTTCTTACCTTTCCTTAGCAACTTGAATAACTTCATTTGGACTTGTATAACGCACTTTTTGATCATTTTATAAATATGTGTCAAAACTAGAAAGCAATCTAGATATGCTGAGTTTCTCCAAGGATTTAATGTACCAAACGAGTTCTATTTCAAACAAACTCTGGAATTCTAGAATCCTCAAAAAAACTTCTACAAAGTTGATGAAGGCTTCATCTTTATTCTTTGATTGTAAGGTTGTCAAAAATATGTTCGAAGCAAATGTGTCCCAGCTACCACTTTGAACAGTTGTACGACCTCCCCTGCTTTAGTTTGATTCCTATCATAAATGCTCCTTGACTGCACGAGCATAAACTGCAATGTCTAAGAACACAACTCAATAAATTGTTGGGTTAAATCAATTTATAGAGTTTTATAAGGCTTACTTTTCGAATTATGAATTCTGTGATTAAAAATCTTTATCTTTCTTTGTAGCCAAATGATACGAGAAGTGGGGAAATGTTTCAGATGCAGATGCTAATGTGAGAAGATCATCCGTTGATAGTGCTCCGAGTAATGGAGGAAATGCATAAACAATCATAGATTAAGCATGAATTGAAGGATTTAAAAACTTTTATTCTCATGTTAAGATATAATATTTATTAATTACTCTTATGTTCATATGTTAATTGACTATATTAAATCGTATTCTTTTTAATTCTTGTATTTCTTTTATATTTACGTTGGTTCTCATTTAATTAAAATTAAAATTTATAGGGGGTTTTTAACAAATATCAAATAAAAAATGTATGAGCTCTTATAAAAAAACTGTAATGTAAAATATAGTGGGGGTTTTAATAGCTACAAAAAACTGGAACCGTATTTAGTACCGCCCTTATACTTTGCAATTTTACCAAAACCCCCCCGCCAATTCAGGTTTTTTTTTTTCTTTTTATATGGTCTCATCACCTTTTTCAAATGAAAATCGTACACTAGAAGAAAATTAAGAGCGATCATTATTCATTTAAGTGGTCTTTTTGTTAAGGGAAAAAGGGTGATCCATAAACCATGTTTGTGTTGAGGTTTCTACCAGCTACTTCAATCGACTATGTAAGAAATCTTTCAAAAACCCAATAACCATTAATTTAGCAACGACGTCGCAAAACTTCTCTAAGCGACACGAACAAATTGACAATCATCGGATGCGATGATTTGGATTTAACTGTCAGAACCCGAGGCCGAAATTTCATAACGGGATATGTTCCCCTCTATTCTAAAAAGGAAGATATAATTGACAGAGATTATACAAGAATTGGTTGTAGCCAAACTGCTATTCCGACCAGTTTGATGTCATTTGCCAAAAATTTGAGGAGTTTGAATCTTTCATATTCTAATTTTCATAACTGAACAATAGATAATATTCCTATGGTTCTTGATTGGGGCCTAACCTTGTTGTCCTGGTTCCGTCCCTGACTTGGACAATAAGCCTGCTTTTTTAGTAGTCTTAATATTTGAAAGTTATAACTTAAGTTTGTATTTTGAAGTAGTTCATCAAGTAAAAGTTATGTTGTATTCCCTCATGCCTAGTTATAGCTATTAGACTATGAGTCAATCTGGCTAAAATTAGTTTGATCTTATGGCCAACTTGCAGGTTTGGATGGAAGCTTACCCCAATCACTTGTAATCATATGTATCACAAGACTTTATGTCTACAGTAATGAAATGATGGTTGGTTTCCAAAAAGAAAAAAAAAAACCAAAGAAATTGGAGGGATTAGGAAGGATTTTCAAAAGAAAAGAATAGAATTTTAAAGGGGCTCATATTAGAAATTAAGCAAATTTATGTACCTCAATTGAATAACTCAAGAAGTTTGGAAAGGGGTGAGGGGCCATCGTTCTGCCACTGGTTTCAAATTAGAGGATTAAATTTAAAAATTTGAAATTTTAGGTCAAGTAATTGGATTAAACTTTAATAATTTATTTTTTAATTAATAATTTAAGAACCAGTATTAACATATATAAATTATGATTAAGTAGCCATTTATAAAAAAAATATAAAGTATACTTGTTTAATTAACAATATAAATTCTGAAGTTCAGAGGTGTTTTTTGTATTACAAATTTATAATTATCTTAATTATAAATTGCTACTTTTTAGTAAGTAATGAAATTAATTTTTCAGTACCAGAGGTTAGACTTGGCCAATTTGGAACCAGAACCGTAAAACCAAATCAGTGGTTACAGTTTTTAAGGTTTCGATTCTGGATATGATTCCTACTTGGAATCATAATTGGAACTGTTTTTTATATGAAAGAACTTGAACTGCAGATTCTATACCATCGATTCTAAAGGTTCCAAGAAAAGTTAAATAAATAAAGTTTAACAGCCAGATTCATCTAGTTGTTTAGTAAACTTGGCATCCGAGACTCTAGTCATTGAAATTTAAGTTCATATCCTAAATTAAAACTTTTATACAAGTTTTATGGTTATATAATTCTAATCATTCGAATTCATGGTTTCAATTTGACGGTTTTACGATTTTGATTTCACAATCTTAGAATTTGGAATTTCACGGGTTTGTAGCTCCGATTTTCGAATTCACAGTTATAATTTGGCAGTTTTACCATTTTAATTTCATAATTTTACAATTCTTACTTTCACGGTTTTGCAATTCCAATTTTTTGAAGAGCGGATTTACGATTTCGATTTCACAATCTTATAATTCCAATATTTATAGTTCCAATTTTTTTATTTCATGATTTTCATTTCACAGTTTTTTTTGTTCCGATTCTTCCGAGTTCACGGTTTCGGTTCCACAGCTCAAATTACTTGAATTCAAGGATTGACTATGGCAGTTTTACGATTGATTTCATATTTTTACAATTCTGGTTTTGTGGTTCTAGTTTTCTCATTTTGGAATTCTTGTTATTTCGATTTTAGGGTTCAATTTATTCGAATTTACAGTTTTGATTTGGCATTTTTACGATTATGATACCACAGTTTACCAATTTTAAGGTTTTTGTTTTGCAATTCAAATTATTCAAATTAATGGTTCTGGTTTAGTGGTTTTACGGTTCCGATTTCACAATTTTATTATTTTAATTTTGCGATTTAAGTTCCGATTTTCTAAATTCACGATTCCAGTTTGGAGATTTTATGATTTTAATTTCCTAAATTTTTGCGGTTACGTTTTTCACCAATTCTAATTTTTCGATTTCACAATTTTTGTTTGGTGGTTTTTATGGTTTTACAGTTCTGGTTTTCATGATTTTACAGTTCTATGTTTATGTTTTTACCGTTTTTTTTTTTAATTTTTAATTCATTTTGAGGTTTTTGCAATTTCGATTCTGCGATTTATCAATTCTAATTTCAAGGTTTTTTAATTTTGATTCTGTAGTTTTACGATTCCAAATTTGTATTTTTTATCCAGTTTTGAAATAAGCAGTTGAAACAAACTAGAAAACCTACCAAACCAAGAAATCAAAACCGTTTTAAAATCGTATTTTTAAAAGAATCATATAAACCTTAACTGTAAAAATTGAAATTGTTTAGAAATAGAATCGGAATTGTAAAACCCAAACCTTGAACGTGCCTCATCCCCACCCTCACAATCCCAGCCAGAAGAATTTTACGACCACGTCATTCTAATAGTATTTGTAGGCAAGACCGATCGTGTCATTCTATAGTTTTCGCATAAAAACTCTACAATCTAATCTGAACAACGGCTGTCACAAATTTGCCTGCGATTGCTAGATATGCACTATATATAGCAATGAATAATGCATGGGATAAATTTAGTTTTATTCACTTACTTGCTGGAACTTCTTGTGAAGATCCATCACAAAACTTGACCTTGGATACTGCGGTGATTTATATAAGGTAGCTATATCCGTAGCTAGTCCAGCTTCTACATAATTGAATTCTAGTTTGTATGTAAAAGTTCTATAGAGATTGCCTTCTACTGCAGAAGATATTAATAAATGTGAAGATAAACTTAGAACTTCACTTGTTGGACGATCACTGATCACTGTAATTAACATTAATTCTACTCACCTACCTTATTGTTTCTTCAGGAATGGATTTTGCTCTTGGTATTAAAGAATGAAATTAAGTTGCAATGGATATGTTTCTTTTGCTTTATTGAAGTATTTTCTTCCGTCTCTTCTCCTTTACCAATTGCCTTAGAGTTTCATATGCCTATTTTTACCCCCCTTAAGTTTTATTATTTTTATAAGTTTTGAGTTTACTTGTTCATAAAATGAACTTGTTGATCATCATTTTCTTTTTTGTTATAGGTACCTTAAGAATGAAGATTTATTGAAAACAAGTCAAAATGAAGACATTTAATTGGAACTGAAAATGAAGCAAAACGGAGAAGAAACCAAAAAAACAAGAATGTTGGAAAATACACTATTCGGATCCGGATAGTTACTATTTGGATCCAGATAGTTACTTTCCTGATCCAGAAAGTGTTGTTATGTTTTGAGCGATTTTCCAGTGAGCTTCTGAATCCAGAAAGCTCAACCTTCTTGATCTGGAAAGTCGCGTCTAGGGGTTGTTATGCAATTTTAGAGCTTTTTGTTTTTGTACTCTATTTGTTTTCTCTTTGTAATTTGATTCAAAATCTTTATAGAAAAGGTTTATAGTAATCTTAAAGTAGGATTTGGAGATTTTTCTCCTATATACCCATTAGTTAGGATAATTTCATTAGCTTAGGTTTTAGTTCATTATTCTATATTTTTATAAGAAGATTAGAAGACCCAATTCAGGTGCAATTCGGAGTTTCTTCAAGCGACTAAGAATAATAGCTTGGACATTCACCGGGACCATGGACTCTTCAAATTCTTCTCCTAAGCTCCCTAAACATATTTCATGAGTTGTCTATGAGTTTATGTTTTAGAATAATATTCAGCGACTAAGTCTTTTTTTTTTTTTTTTTTTATTAGGGATGAATCCTAAAATACTTGGTTAAGTTTTATATAAATGTCATGGTTTGATTATTTAATTCTTGATTGGTTGTTATTCAACCGTTATGTTTGTTTACTAGTTTCTGGAGATTGGTAATTTCGTAAGATTAATTAAAATTGAAAAATGAAGGTTAATCTAGGGCATTAATTGAATAATAGGACTTTGTAATTGAGTAGACATATTAATTACAATTCTTAGATCATTAATTAATCATTATAATCTATAATTCGTTCATAATCAGGTTGGGGTGAGAAGAAATTCTTCTCTAAATGGTTAAGTGAATAGGAAAGTTTTCGCCTAGATATAAGGATTATCTGACATTAGAGTGAGAACCAACCAACAATTTTAATAATTTAGTAAAACAATTTTCTTAATAAACTTAACTTCAGGTTTTAGGGAAATCTACCATTTAAACACTCTTTTTCTAAATTTAATTAATACCTCTTTAATTGATTTCTTGGTGGTTAATTGTTTTACTTGTTTCTTTGTGTTAAAAATATTTTTAAAAAAAACGTTTTATTTAATTTAACAGTATAGACTTAGGTAGTACTAGTGTTTGACCGTCCCGAGAATTCAACAATTTTGGAACTTTTCTCATCTTACTACAATGATAGATACACTTGCCTAAAAAGTTGAATTTTGTTAGGATAGAAATCACACATCAAGTTTTTGGCGTCGTTGCTAAACATCACGGTCTTTAACATTAGTACAGTTTCCTCTCTAAATTACTGTCCAAAATTTTTTTTATTAAAAAGAATTCTCACCACAGTTAGCCATGAATATGCCCGATCTCTTCTGCAAGCTCAATGGGGTGCTAAAAGTTTTCACTGGGAAAACTAACGTATTTTTTTGTCTTTCATTGATCATCCTTCCCATCCTTGTGCTTAATTTTATACACCTATTTGCTTCCAAGAGCATGCTTTCCTGGGGGCGAAAATGTTAGTTCCCAAGTGCCATAATGTTCCAAGGCATCAATTTCAAGTTTTAATGCAGCTCGCCATTTAGGATCAAAGATAGCATCCGCAAATTGATTTGGTTCAGAGACAGCAGAAACATAAGCCAGGAAGTTGCGGTGGGCAGTAGAAAATTTATCACAAGTAACATAATGAGCTAAGGGGTATAAAGACTTTCTTGAGGAAACCGAGTGGAGAAGAGAAGCAAAAGAGGAATAGGTCTTAGAAGTCCAAACCATATTACAATCATAATCCCTTGGATGGCCTGGAACTATTCGAACTCGAGTACTATGTCTGGGCTGCTCGATTTGAGGAACGGGAGCCGAAGTAGGAATTTCCGAATCTGAAAGAGATTAAGCAGGCTGCTCACTATAGGGCTAAGAACGAAGCCTAAGAGAAAGGGGCAGCCCAGCGTCTGGTGGCTCATGAAAAATAGGAGGCGGCAGTGATGTGGCGTCCGACGAGACAGTTGTAGGCTGCTGAGGTGGAAGGGACGTGGCAGCTAACATAATGTCATCAGGAAGAGAGTGGGAGCGGGCCACGGTTTACAGAACTTGGGCCGGCCCAGCTGAAGGCCGATGAGGAGGAGTTCCACGCTGAATAGTGGACTAGGTTGAAGAGTGTCGAAAGTCAGTAGGCATAGTTTCTCCCAAATCACACTTAGCATTTACGGAAACTTCCGGTTCAACTATAGGCATGGACGCATAAGGAAAGCGATTTTCAACAAAATAGACATCCTAGAAATCACAAACTTGTCTTCTTATGAATCATAAAATCATCAACCCTTCCCTCCAAAAGAATATCCCAAAAAAATACATGGTCTACTCCGTTCCCGAAATTTATCTTTCAGAAGGCGATGATCATGATATATGCTAAACAACCAAATCTGCGTAAATGGGAATATGACGGGCATTTTCCATAAAGAAGTTCATAAGACTCATGGAGCAACAATTAGAGTTTTTCAGTCTTTTGGCACTTGCCCTTCTAGTAGGCCTTTGACTAAGACCCACGACTTCCTTCTTATTCTGAGCCGAACACTTGCCCTTCGTATCCACCAAATTGGTCGTATACGGGGACCTTCTAAATCCAAGGGTAATTTTAAGCCGTGCTAGAGCCAAGGAACTCAACAAAAACAAGCCAGTGATGATTGTGCTTGGAGCAACTACGATTGGTTTATTAATGCCCGCATAAACAATATCAATCACGAACACGAAAGCAAGACTATTTCGAAGCAAAGAGTTGCTTGTCCACTACGAGATTCGATATAATGTCCAGATAGCTCATCACACCTAAACAAGAGCTGAGGGCAGCTTTAGACTGACTTCTCGGCAAGGCAAAGGAGAAAGAGAGAGAAATCGTTCCTGAGTCTTGTTTTCGAGTAAAGGTGAAAGAGTGCGATTAATAAAATAACCAGCCATTAAAACACATTCCACCCAAAATTTAATTGGTAAACTAGCTTGAAAATGTAAGGCACGCGCCATATATATTATATGATGATGCTTACATTTAACCCTACCATTTTGCGGGGGCGTACCCACAACTAATGTTTGGTGTATGATCCCTTTTTCTGCAAAATAATTCTTTAAGCATATGAACTCCATGCCATTGTCAAATCTTACCATTTTAACTGTCTTATTGAATTGGGTTTGAACCATGGTAAGAAAGTGTTTCAAAAAATATGTTACTTCTTTTTTTTCCACAATCAAGTAAAAGCCAAACAGATCTTGAGTAATTATCTAAAATGGCAAGAAAATATAATGCTCCAGAAGTGGAAGGTGTGTTATAAGGTCCATAAATCACAATGTACGAAATAAAAACATAGCAGATGCCTTATTTAAACTTAAAGGAAAGGGTACACATGTTTCTTTAGAACGTAGACAGATAATACACGGTTTTTAATTTCTAGCAATAGAATTTTGACCCAAAAATTTATTAACTACATGATATGATGGATGACCTAATTGACAATGCCATGTTTCATTAGAAACCATTCCGATGAGAAATCCGATGAGAAACTTGAAGGGAAGAACTGTAACAGATTATAAATAAAGAGACCATTCATCTCCTCAACCACTCCAATCGGTGTCCTCGAAATACGGTCCTGTATAACACATAACTCATCAGTCATTATAATAAAACATTTTTTAGTTTTCATCAATTGAACCAAAGAAATTAAATTGCACTTGAGATCTGGAATAAACAGAACATCATGAAGAATAACATTTGGTCCTAACCGGACACTCCCTTGCTGGGCTGTCATCATCTCCAATCCATTAAGTAGTCTAACAGTATAAGTTGCAGTGGTCATAATATTTTTAAACAAGTCTCGTCTTCCTGCATATGATGAGAGCACCTTGAATCTAATATCCATGCATTATATATAGCTTACGGGAGAGTTTTTCGGAGGTAGAATGAGTATTCCAAATATTTAATAGAGAATTCCATTGCTCAGTGGACAAGCTAGGTAATCCTCTTACTGCTGCCCCTTCTCCAAAGCTGTCAGGAGCACTTCCTCCAATATGTGCATGAGCCGCCGCTGCCCATGAATGTTTGGAACCAATGCATCTGCTGCATGGGATTGAGATTTCAAAGCTCCAATTTGAGCAGTCCCTCGGTCAGCTCCATATCTCCCTTTCCTACGGCCAGCTCCTGTTTCAGCTCCAGTTCGAGCGCTGGCAGTCCTTCCTCCACCAGAAGATGCAGATTAACTGGAAGCAGGGACAGAACCAGAACAATATGATTGGGGGGGCTGGAGGAAAAAAAATTTTGCCAGAATTTCGTCTATAAAATGATACATTCCATGTACAAAAAACACTCAAACAATTCAAAATTTACATATAATATAGCAAAAGAATAGGTAATCGCCCATTACCAATGAGGAGTGATCACCCATCACTCACGGGATAAACATTACAAATTCTAATACTACATATAATAAAACAAAAAGAATAGGTAATCGCCCATTACCAATGAGGAGTGATCACCCATCACTCACGAGGAATGATTACCCATCACTCACGGGATAAATACCTCTATCAAAGCTGAGAATCTTGATCAGAATCTTGAGATAACAAATGAGATAAACACGATCAGAAGACGAAATCCAATATGACCTGCAATTGATTTAGAACATTAGAAGATTAATATAAAAACAAATAACATTCATAAGGATAACTATCAATTGGTTTACGCAATCTTGGATCACCAATAATTTCAAAATCCGAAAACTCTACCCGAGGCTTTTTCCCACGATCTTCAATATTAACATTTCCCTTATTAGCTGATTTTTTCTTCAACTAGGTTTAGGACCCTTCTTCCATTTTCCAATAAATTTCTCCATAGTAAAATCCTATATAATATTCAAATATTTTAAATTCACAATTCAACACATTTCATGTATAACATAATAATTAATTAGTCTATAAATTACATGATAATCATATTTTTACCAAACAAACCCTAGACAATTTTTTCACTATAAAATAACAACATAAAAATTTTAGCACTCAAAAATCTATTTACCAAAAAAAAATATTTAGCACTCAAAATCAAAAAATCATAGAAATGGAACTTTTTCGAAAACTTACTTTTTTTTGGTTCAAGATTGTTGTGAAGTCGCTAAAACACCTTCGTCGAGCTGACCGTTTCTTCTTCCTCCCGTGCCGCGTTGCTTTCTTTTGCTTTGCTTGTTGCTGCTGCTTTGGGTGGCGCCGCCGCTGCTGCGAGTCCGCGACCGGGGGAGACGGAATCTTCAGAGCCGAGCCGAGAGGTGTCTGTCGCCACATGCAGAGGGAGGGAGGGGGAGCGGACAGCGGAGAGAGCTGGCGGGGGAGAGGGGGTTGGGCTGGCTGCTGCTGCTGTGCTGTGTGCGCGCAGGGACGGCTGCACCGGTGCGGTGCGGGAGCGGGACGAGGAGATCGGAGACGGGGGAGAGAAGAAGCAAAAAAAAATGAAATTGATTTGGGGGCTTTTTGTCTGTAGTTTTTTTTTATAAATCAGTCCCTACATTTTGTGGGGGCTAAACGGAAAAAAAAATTTGAGGGGGCTTAAATGCAAAAAATATAAAATTTTTTAAAAAAAAAAAATCCTGGGTGGGCTGGAGCCCACCCTAGCCTAGCTCTAGTTCCGTCCCTGACTGGAAGTTTATTCCTACCACCCCACTATTTATAGTAACCATTTAATTTGAAGCAATTTGAAAGATCATGGCCTGATTTCTTGCAATTAGAGCACTGCAAATATCAGTTGACAGTGGCAAAAGCCATAACTATCCCCCCTTTTTCTTCTGTCACTGTTGATCGTACCAAACTTCGGTGGTGTTCTTCCTTGCAAATCCGTGAAAGAATGGCTTTCAATTTTGGCAACGGTTCTTCCTGAATGATGTTCAAGCAAACTGTGCCAAAGACTGCATCATTTAACGCCATGAGAAATTGGTATCTTTTCTCTTCCTCCGGTTCTTTTGTAATAATAATAATCAAAATCTCCGAGTTTTCGCAGTAGAAGGAAATTGTGTATAATTCTCAAGCTCATCCCATAATTTTTTTGGTCGACAATAGTACACGTTCACGGAGTCTCCTCCTTCTTTACAATTAGTCAAGGCCGCCTTTAATTCATATTTTCTCGGACCATTTCCGATAATAAACCGTTCTTTTAGATCGATCCACAACTAGTCCACTCATTCGAAGTAATTTATGGAAGATGTTAATGAAGCTTCAATAGTGTTTAATATCAATGAACCTACCAAAGTATTAATCTCCCACCATTCTTCTTCCTTATTATGATCATTCTCTGGCCTAGGAATTGAGCCATCGATGAAGCCCAACTTCTTCTTTGATTGCATGGCCTTTGCCCATTTAGCGTAATTATTATCCTTAAGGTTCTCTTTAAGTTGAACCTGGGTAATAATTAAATCAGATCTATCAGAAGATGCAACGTAATATGCATATTTCTTAGCAGTTCTCTGTTGGACATGGATGTCTTCCACATTAGTAGAAGCACTGCTTTCCTTGTCTTTACTCATTATGAGAATAAGAAAGAGGCTCCAATACTATGAAAGTTTTCTATGGGAAAACTAATGTGATTTTTCTGTCTTTCATTGATCATCCTTTTAAAGTTATATACATCTTACATATGTAGCTAAACTAGGAAACTAAGCTAAACTACATAAGGTAATATCCTAATTAATTACAGTAATCTCTAGGCATAATATGTTCTAATTGACAACAATGATCCACCCTAAGAATGGTAAGGAAATATGGGGAGATATCCTCGCCAATAGGTGCTAACTCTTCCAGAACACTCTACTAAACGACATATTCCTTTGTTTCTTTTTTCAAACACAAAACTATGCGTATACCAGTCTTAATCGAACCTGCAAATTAACCTGATTATTAATCTATAGTTTCTTAACATGAAGGATAAAATCATTTATTTTAGTGGAGATAGAAAACGTTTCGATTTTAGCAATAACAGTATGGGTTAATTACATTTTTCCCTCAAGGCTATTTTTTAATTTATAATTTAATTCTTCTATATTTTGTAAATTAAATACATCTTCGCTTTATTTATATATATATATATATATATATCGTTACAGAGACTTTAGCTAATTTGGCCGAGATACTTATTGCTCCTAATTAAAGTCCTTCTCAATTTCCTTTTTTAGCTTGTACATTGTACAGTTATATACTACTTTGTATAGTTACCTAGTTAAGTTGTATTTCCATATAATTAGCTAGATTAAGGCATTTGTGTTTCAGTATACATTATATCATCTTCATTATTCAATACAGAAAACAACGAAGAAAACAACGTTAAGTGTTCCCATTGAAAACTTGCATTGTATCAAAGTCATTATATGCCTCTCAAAGTGAGTGATTCCAAAAATAAGGCTGATGTTAGCACTGTGAACGATACTGAAGAAGAAAGTCGTGTCATTAATTGTGTTGTGAAAAAAGATTCATATTTGGTTGCTGCCTCTAATGGACCTCATTAAATCATCACACAGGTCCAACTCAAAGACAATAATTATGATGAGTGGACAAAGGCAATGCATATGTCTTTGTGATCGAAAAAGAAAATGGGATTCATAGATGGCACAATTCCAAAACCGAAAAAAATGATCTAGACAAAGAAGAAGAATGGTGGGAAATTGATACCCTTGTTAATTGGCTCATTGATTCTAAACACCATTGAGCCAAACCTTCGGACTTTGTTGACTTAATCTGAAATGGCCGATGAGTTATGGGTCGATTTAAAGGAACGTTTTTTAATGGGAATGGACCTAGAAAATATGAACTAAAAGACACCTTAGCTAATTGCAAACAAGGAGGTGATACCGTTACAATTTATTACTCAAAATTGAAGAAAATTTGGGCCGAATTGGGGATTATACCCAATTGCCAACCGGTGATAGTGATGATGGATTACTTCCTACCATCACAGAAGAAAGAAAAGAGTAGAATATATGTCAATTCTTGATGGGTTTGAATGATGCAGTTTTCGGCACTGTATGCTCATATATTATACAACAAGACCCTATTCCTAAAATAAAGAAAGTTTTTGCTCAAATCACAAAGGAAGAGTAGCATAGAACCTTGCAAAATCGATTGATGAAAAGAAGACCACTAGAGTTGCTTTTGCCGTGAAAAATACTTCACAAGGAGTACCTTACCTGTCTGGACCCGTTTACAACCCTATGTGTATGGTCGTGGAGGTCGCGGTAGGGCTTCAGCTGGCCGAGGGAAAGCTTCCATAGTTGGGTCTTCCAAGCATTTGAATGCCGAAAGAGGCGTATGGGCAAACGCCGTCGTTGGTCAGAATGATTTCGATGGTGGTGGTACAGAAAGGACAAAAGTTACAGCTTCCAATTTAGTGGGCTTCCCAAGCTTGACCTAAGAATAATGGGGGTTCACTTTTGAATCTCTTAAACAATCAACCTTTATTAAATTGTGATAATTTTTTTGCTGAGGTGCAAAATAATTGTCGTATTTTGGATTCCGATTGTTCACACTATATGACAAAACGGGAAGGATTTTTTGAGAAATTTACAATCTATATCTCCTTATGTCATTGGTTTACTGAATGGAGCAGAGGCCATCGCCCTACAGGAGGGTGGTATTTGTTAAGGTGCTAATTTTATTGTTCATTATGTTTTATTTATCCCTGAGCTTCCGTGTCATTTGCTTTCTTTGGCTCAACTTATGAGGGATTCCATTGTTTTATCACTTTCTCTGATGATTATGTGTCATTCAAGACTATACCTCAAAGACACTGATTATAGTGGATGAACTGAAGAATGGAATATTTTTTTACAAATCATTACAGATGTCACCTTCATATGCATATTCTAACAAAAATTTTGATTCGAGTGACCTTTAACATATTCGATTGGGGTATCCTTTGGATTTTGTGGTGAATGAGTTGTTTGGAAAAAATTCTTTGAATACTTCTAATTCTATTAGTAATAAACCATGCACTATTTGTTTACGTGTTAAGCAAACAAGATTCGTTTTTCCTTTAAGTTTAAATAATGAGCCTGGAATGTTTGAGTTGATACATTGTGACCTATGGAACATTAGTACTATTTCCATGGAACCTAATTAAGCGTGCATAGAATCCTAACATGGAATCCCTAACATAGAACTCCTAGCTCATAACTATGGAATACCAGTACTATTTTCGTGGAACATTAGTACTATTTTTATGAAACACTAACATAAAACTCATGGAACATGTATTATATTCCCATGGAACACTGACACATAATTTTTGGAACACAAATACTATTTCCATGGAACCTAAGCACACATTAAACTCTAACATGGAATCAATAACACAACTAATGGAACCTTATCGTAAAAAGTAACCCTAATATACGTGAAACCTCACATAAAACTAATGGAAGATGCACCATATTTTCATGAAACATAAACACAGAACTCTTGGAACATTATCACTATTTTAATGGAACATTATTAATACAGAACTCATGTAGCATTAATACTATTTCTATAGAACACTAAGCGCGCATGGAACCTAACATAGAACTGGGCACGTGCGTTTAAATGTGCGTGTACGTATAAAAATGTAGGCTACACGTTGCATGATGTAGGAGGGTGCTAGGTGTTACTGGTCTTTTACTCTTCAGTTCTCATATGTTTCCTTTTTAGTTTAAAGATTTTTCGGACTTTTCACTTTTTTAAGGGAATATTTATTTTTTCTTAAATATTTGGAATGTTATTTCCTGATGTGACTCATACATTATATCAATTATGATTTATTCGTAATGTTGTTTAAATAAATAAAGAAAGGCATATGTCTAATTCATTTAGAATGACTAAATGGTATATTAGAAAATACGAAAAAAGTAAAAAATCAAAATGTGTAAATCATATGTGACTCCATCATAGAAATTTATAATAGTAGAGATTGTAGAGATAGAGATGTAAAAATAAAGATTTAGATTTGAAAATGAAAATAGTTTTATGTTTACTCTACATTCTCTATTAAAAAAAAATAGACATCTAAAAAAAAGGCATCTCAAACCCGTATAGGCGTAGCTCAGTTGATTTTGAAGCTGCACAGAGTTGGTAATAAGGACCGATGTTCAAATTCTGACAGTGGCAGTGTGGGAATTTCAACCTCTCCAATATGGGGGTGGTTCTTTGTTCGCACCAAGGTCTGGCCTCCAGTATGCAGAGTCTCTGAATCATCATGATTTAATCCTTCACTTAGGCGTTGGGAAGTCTAATGGGAGCCCTGAGGGCGAGGAATTTCGTCTTTTGGTAAAAAAAAATAGACATCTCAAAATTTGTTGAAAAAAAGGAAAATTCTTCAAAAATGTCTCGATACTATTTACCTACCTTGCATTGTACCCTTAAACTCATTTTTTTAAAACTCTTTTTTTACCCTTTACATAAAATTATGTACCAAACTGTATCCCACCATTACAAAATACGGCGGTGCCACCCTAAAGAGCTCACTTGCCTGTCACATAATAAAATTTGGAGAGGCACTTTTTGACACATGATTTTAATTTTAAGGATGAAAAGGAAAACGAAAAAATGAGTTTAGGGGTAAAATACAACTTAAGTAAATAGTACAGGGGTACTTTGAGGGAGTTGAAAGTCTTAAACTAATATTTTTGCCCCTCTCAATCATCCCATGTAGCCAGCACATGACCTCTTTAGGGTGTTTCCGCTGCATTTTGTTTTAACAGATCACTTTTTATCATACAAATTTAGTTTATGGGTAAAAAAAACAAAAAAAAAAGTTTAGGAGCATAATACAATCTAAGTAGATGGCATTGAGGCATTTTGAAAAAAATTTCAAAAAACATTGTAATGCTGATATTTGGCTCATTTGATCAACATGTTCGGATCCTTTGTAATATGATGGATTTCAACTGAAAAAAAAAAAGAGGATGTTTTTTTTTTAATTGAATGCTGACCTGAAACTACAGCTTGAAGCAGTAGTTGCGCACCTGGAAGTACTAGTTGTGTAGTTGTACACACCGAGATTAGAATTGTCTCTACCACTTTATGTGTCATTTTTTTATAATATTTTTTTAAAAAATTATTTTTATTTAATAAATTTTATTAATAAAATATACTTAAATTAAAAAATATTTAAATAAAACTGCACGATCCGTGTCGGTATGTTGTTGTGTACTAAGCCTTGTTTCTCATCATTGGACTTATCAGCACTTTCACATTTTACATAGACAAAAATTCATTCCTGTGGAGATAGTAAAGAAGTTGTACAAATTATATGATCAACATTTCACTACATTTCCTATCTTTTTTCGTTTCCTTTAAAAGAGAATACTCCTACATATATTGCTCCAAGGGACATCATAAGAACATAGTGAAGTTTGTTTGGAAATGAATGTCACCTTTGTGCTCCTCTTTTAGCCTGCCCTCTTCCGTTCTTTTAGATCTTGCTGTAGATGCAACTTATTTCCTTCCATTTGAAATGGATTCCATTTGTAATCTCTTTCTTTTCAATCTCTTCTTCGACTCCTCTTCCTTCTCATCAACGAAGGCAAAAAATCTCTGTACACTTTCAGAATGCAAACTTTGATCAGGAAAATGTTGTTTGAACTGGTGGAATATTGAGCAGAAATAGATAAGGACGGCAAGAAAACATGCAACTCCACAAACGAGGAACAGGCCCCAAAAGCTATCCAAGTCAAGTTGATCTGATTCAACCTGAGAGCCCTTTGGACCACAAACTCTTTTATTCAGCCACTTATCATGAATCTTTCGGAGTTCACCATTCTCCGATAGTTTAAGAATGGCAGTCGACATGTCAATGGCTAATGGAGAGTCCCTAGGAAATGCCTGCCAAGAAAAAAAAAAAAAGAAGCATGCATGATCAGTAAACAAGTAAAAGCATACTAATGAACATAAAAGCACAAATGAACTGCATTAAACATAAGCACTTCTCCTCATCCACGACTCATGATTAACTCATTGTCATTTTGTTTGCCTGTATTAACACAAGAAGATACTTACAAATCCCCAACCACTTCTGGTGAACTCTTCACCAACAGTTCGAAATCTGCAGTATCTTGAAAGGAACAGATCGACATATGGCCGCTCATCAACTACTGCAGCAACTAATCCTCTTGCAAGAGCATCCGCATATTCTTCAGGTGAGCCAAGAGGAATAAGCCTAGACTTAGGAATGTTGAGTTCTTCACTCAAGTAATTTTGAGCAAAAGACCCTACTTGAAATCCAATAGCGTCATTGCTTTCTATCAAGGATTCAATTCCTGTAATGGACGCGCTTAGTTGTTGGACAGTGAGGATTGATGTCAAGCTTGCCGTGTAGCTTGAGGTAATAATCAGAACCACAAAAAGCCAAATAAATAGAACCATACGGCCCAGTGTGCTCTCTGTATTTTCTCCTGGAAAATTGAATACTGTTAGCAGAATGATTAGACAACACAATGTTCATGGTCACTGTCTTAGATACTTACTGTGAGCAAAGAACATAGTTGAGAAGCTAAACCTGAAATTTTGAAGAATGAAAGTGAATGAGAATTCTTTACTCCAGAGATCCAATAATTGCAATAACGTGGCACTCCATCTTTTTTCCCCCCTTTTTTTGCCTTTACATCTTTCCCATCATGCTACAAAGCAGAAAAGAATATCCCTTTTTGCTCTCTCATGCCAAAAAGGGCAATTAATTCTTTGCTTTTTAGTTTTCTTCTTTCATAAACAGAAATACAAAAGCAAGAGATAGCAGACTTTTAAATAGTCTTCAATAGCAAGTTTATAAACCTTCAAAATTTAGGCCAAAGATCAATTGGCAGGCAGATGAAAAGTTGAAAGTCTTGGAAGTGCACCGAAATATAAGCACTGAAATTATGTTAACTTAGCACTTTACCTCACAGCATCAAGAATATATTACATGTGAATGGATGTCTGAAATCTACTCACCATAAAACTGTTTTAAGCTGTTTCATGGGTGGACCACGGAATTCATCATTTACCCCATGCTCTAGGATCCAAATCACTACTCCAATCATAAGGAAAAATGCTGCTGTAACTCCCCACATCAGTGGAGAAAATGGCCTCAAGAAAGCCCAAGCACTAGAGCTCAATTTCCTCGATGGTACCACAACAACTAATCCTGACTCTGCATATGGCTGTGTGAAATCCACAAATTTTGTACGCTCTGTGACGATGGCAGTGTCACCAACAACAGCATCAAAGACCTGGAGGAAGAAAAAAATCTATATTACAAAGAGACAATGGCCCTGTTTTCCATTGCTTAAAATCAGCAGTTTTTAGCTTATTTTAAACTATTAGCTGTTTTAAAACTTTCTCAACTGCTTATTATATCTGCTTTTTGCTTAAAAAGAGCTGAAAAAAGCTATTTTTGAAAAGCTACTGCAGGGGTTCTTTTTAGAACTTTTTAAAAAGAACTTTTTGAAAATTACTACATTAATTTATTTAAAACAACTTTTTTATAAGCACTTATTTTTTATTGCTTAAAAAAAGCATAAAAAATGAGAACAAGGCCAATAAACTGATCGGAACAAAAAAGGAAACTTCTAATGCATCCATCATCAAGTTCAATTAAGTACAGTAATAAATAAATACTCACCTTGGACGGTATCATATTCACAAGAGCAGTATAACTGGGATTCTTGTGTCCATCTCCAAACAAAATGAACTTGTGTGGTACCGCATAAGGAAGCAACTTTATGGCAGCAAGAAATACATCTATGCAATATCCCTGGACCATTCCAGTACTCTCATTTACCAACACAAAATCTTTATAACTAACTCGATGAGGAACTCCAATTCTCAACTCTCTTCCATTGTTTGGGAAAACCCAACCACGTGGTGTAACTTTTGTTCTTCCAGGCCATATCACACTAAGCAACTGCTGACTCGAACTTGATCGGTTTGCGGGTTTGTTATATAGAGATTCAGGAGGAATAACAGAAAGACCTGAGTAGTTTGACCAGTATCCTATCTGCCTGAATCTTGGACCAACTACATTGAGGATATCATATGCAGGATGAATCAGTGATCTATCTTGATTAAACCGAATAGGGCCAGTTAGACCCATCCTGTCAGTATGCAATATGTTGTTGAGCACTTGTTGCCCTCCATCAAAAATGCTCAAGGTACTAAGATTGAAAGTCCCTCCAGGACCAACAAAATTCAAGTTTGAATCATTTGAGAATGAGACAGTGCCACCACTTTCTAGGAACTCCTTAACAGCATTAGCAACCATCCATACCGTATCATAAGCATATAAACCATAAGTGTTTAAACCAATAGAGCCATTACTATACTTGCTCCACTGTGACACAAAAACCCTTTTCCTCTTTGAATCTGGTGTATGGATGCGGAGTGCAAGAGCCCCTTGCATAGAGTTGGTAGACTCCAGAGTGGCTGTATCAGAATCCATCAGAGAGGAAAGCCATGTAGTAGCAATCCAGACATAACCACTTCCAATCATACCAAGCTTCTGAGCCAACTTAAAAACCAAAATACCTGTTTTCAAATATGTGTGAACAACAATTACACGAGATTCCATCGTTTTAATCTTGCTTAATAGTGCAGTAACCTGCTCATCATCTATTCCAGGTTCAGGGGGAAGTGCAACTTTATAAGAAAGCTTACGGCGTCTCTCAACAAGCTTATCATCTAGAGTACCTATACTATTCCGTGATTGATCATCATCTGAGAAAACTGCAATGACCTCTCTGAAACCGAAGTAACTCACCATGTCTGCTATAGCAGTCATCTGATATAGATCACTCGGTGCTGTCTGGACAAAGTATGGATACTGAAGAGAGGAGAGAGTAGGGTCCAAGGCAGTGAATGACAAGAGTGGGACATGGAGCTCATTTGCAAGATGTGAGATCACATGAGCCATCACAGAAGTTTGTGGACCAATAATGGCTACTGTATCAAATTCCATATATTGCAACGCTGTTTCAAATAAAAGCAGCTTTACAAGTTAATTCATTAGTAGGAAGTTAGATCTTTTTGTAGCTTGATCAATCAAGAGAATCAACTGAACACAGAATCTAAGAAGGAGAGTTGGAATGGAGAAAGCAAGATGAATCACGGTGCTGACTAGCCTTTCTTACTAAGCAAATTGAAAATTTGAGAAATGAAATCTGTGCAAGATTTATACAGTAGTAACTCATAAAATTAAATGTTTACCGCCCATGATGCCAAGGAATCCGCTATAGTTTGAGTCATGGGTGGAGAGAACCAACTTTCTGCCACCAAGAACACTAGGATCGGAATTGATATCTTCCACTGCAGCATGCATGGCAATTTTGGCTACTTTTCCATTCACAGAGTCAAACGAGAAAATGGAACCAATATTGATGACTCCTGGTACTTGTTCTGAAAACCCTCCAAGGAAGCAAGACAACATAGGCACCGCCAGCCAGAAAATATTCATGTTGGTTAATAATCAAGGATAGCAGCTAGCAAGCCTCCCAACCTGGGAAATCAATGGAAATAAGTATTAGCATACTAGTGTCCAATGTCATCAACAGCCTTGGTGAAATTATCAATCGAAGGTTGAGTAAATTTACCAAACAAACAAAAAAGATGTAAGGTTTTTGGTGGATTATCCAGAGAAAGGCAGAAGCACAGTTAAACAAGGTGATCAGGGGGCCTAACAATCAGAAATGTTGTAAAAGGGAAGAAGACAGGAAATGCCTCTTTATTCTTTTGTCAAAGAATAGTATCTTCAGAAGCGAACATATGGCTCCTTGCAAGTGGCAGAAGGCTTGGAGCTTGAACCGGAGGAATAAAAGGGAGTGGAATGAAGTAATAAACATGGGCCCTTTACAGTATATGCCTGACAATAACAACAAAGAAGTTGAAGACCACACTTTATAATGCTTTCCTCGGAAGAAAGAAATTCCTTGTACTTGTAAAAAAAAAAAAACAAAGATAAAGGAGTTCAAATTTCAAAATGGAGTTATAAAAATTCTTATCTTTAAAGGATATTATGCCTTCCAAAACTCACATCTAACGATGTGAAGATCAAGATTTGGTCTTTCCCTCTGAAGAAAGAAACTAGTACCAAAATGTAGCAAAGGAGTCACATTATATGCAAACTAAGCCACAACCCACAAACAAAAGATAGACTACCGTAAGTAAAGAATCGCATATATATTAAAAAAACATCAAAGCAACCAGAAAAATTGTAAAGTAAGCAAAAGAATTGAAATGTATTTGATAAAATCTCAGAGAAAGCGGAAGAAGTGAGACGCAACAATGGAAAAGTTGAGAGACAGGGCATACATGAACATCAATGTACAAATGAAAGAGAATACTTGCAGATTGAGAAATGGAACCACTTACTAGTAACAGGCAAAAGTTTCTGCATTATAATACAATTTAATTGAAGATAAACCCAGCAATCGAGAACGGTAGAGTTTATCTAATCCAGTAATAACAAAAGGGTTTGCATAAAAATCCGGGGGCTAGAGGTCGGAGGTTCGATACCGGAGTGTTGCCCTATGTTGCATATGATCCGGGGGGCCGGCCGGCGATTTTAGTTGGTGGAGCAGGTTGTGATCTCCATCATGAAGTTGCCGGATAGGAGATAGAAGCGAAGCGGGCAGCGCAGTAAACATGGAGAACATTGTTTCCTCATCACATTTGAGAATTTGGTTCGATCCTGTATAAGGCGCCATAAGGAAAACCTTTTGCTTCGCAGTTCCGATTCTTGATTCTAATAATATGCTCATAGTGAAATGTTTTGAAAAGGATTATTTTTTTTATGACATTAAATAGGAAATGTTATGAATAGATAACAGTTACCACCACCATTTTTTTAAAAGGAAAAAAGGGTTATATATATTATTATTGTCAAAAGAAATAGAATGAGATATATGAAGAAGAATGTTACTAGTTCATTTCTGAATATCATTCGAGATTAATGTATCTTAGATAGAAGATAGGCCAACAATTGTTCATCATGTGTATTAAGAGTGTACTAAACAATGTAGCAGACGAGTCGGCCAAACTAAAAATACATCAATATTATTAAGAAAATTAAAAATTAGACATCCAAGTTCAAAGAGATCTTCCTCATGTGAAGAGAGCCTTCTGACGTCGATAAGAGAATCACTTTCAATAATTAACCGTCCAATAGACATAAAACCTATAATGTAGCCTTCAATAATGCCTAATAATTCACTATAATCGACAAAAAAATGTCCTGGGAGAGAGATACATTTGGCCAACAAAGGAATCTCAAAATGGTCCTTAATAATAATGTCAAATATCGATTTTGTCTTCAGAGAAAGCTACATCTGTATTTACTTAAAAAATCCCAGATCAAGTGGCTTCCACAATCTTTTCGTTTTATTTTTTTATGAATATACAACTTTTTTAATATAAAACAAGCTTTTCCTTTTCTTTTCCCCTGCTAAATACTCCCCCGGGTTTTACTTGTCATATCTTGCCGACTTTTGTATTTTTTATCTACACTATCAAATCAATACAATATTTAATGAACTTTTTATCATTATGTCCTTCTACTAAAAACAAATTTCAACATCTTTTAAGTCATCTAACATAAGAATTGGCAAAAATAATAATGAGACGAGAGAAGAAGTTGAAGGGCATCCTAGTAGATACAAGAAAAAAAATATAAAATTTCGTATTTTTATAGTAAAATACATCTAATGCCCTTGTAGCTTGATCTTCTTTCTCCTTTCTCCGCCATATTTCAAGCTTTTATCGAATATGAAGAGGATTAGGTTTTGGGAATTACTAGCCAATGATCCATTAATTGAATAGAGCTATATTTTGGGAAAAAAAGTTTATAAAGGGAAATTATCTTATAATATGAAACTCCAAATATAACAATTTCACCTTATAACATGAAACGAAGGTAGCACTCCCTCCGCTTTTTTACTTGTCACATTTTGACATCACACTGTTTAAAAAAATACAAAAGTTTTGGATGAATTTTTTATTTTGTAGATTAGAATGCCCTTCCTAGTTTTCTATCTCTTCATTATTATTTCTACTAATTTCTGTATTAGAAGAATAAAAAGAGGTTGGAATTTATTATTAATGAGAGGGTATTATATGAAAAAATTTATTAAATGTTGTCTTGGAATCACAATGTGACAAGTAACAAAAATGCGGAAATTTGCACAATGTAATAAATAAAAAAAGAAGAGAGTAATTATTGAGATTCATTCTGAATATTGTGTGAATTAGCAATCAATGTTTTAAATTAATTGTACAAAATTGCAAGATTCTCGAGCCAACGCCTTTGCAAAAGGATCACAGGCTCTTGTCAGCATCACGCCGACAAAAGTTTGTTTATATAATTACACATGTAAATCACCATTAGGATTCATCCAAATTCTTTGTAACATTCTTTTTTAAGTAAAAGAACTAAATCTTTTGTAACATCTTTTTTTAACATGTCAAAAATAATATTTTATTAAATAAAAGATGAATTTTAAATTTTAAAAAATAACAAACGAAAAAATTATTATTAAAATATATTACAAAAAATATTACATACGATTATAAGGAATCAACTAGATTATATAACATTGGAGGAGGAGATGGATCCTTACATGGGATGTTCTTCAATACTAACATTTTTCCAAAAACATCTGAACTCTTTTCCAGCTCAAAAGTTAAATCCAAAATGACATTTCACCTCCCAAAGTGAATGCACAAAAAGTAGTACTAAAATTATTTATTTTGTCTTAATTTAAGTATAAATTATTTTTTATAATTTTATTCTTAAAGTTAATTTCTTTTAAAAATATGGGTTGAATTCCAATGAATTTATAGATATGCTACTCTTATGGAATTACGACAGAGGGTTAAATATTATAGTTAATTTTTAACTTTTTTTTTTCCTAACTATTCATGCAAGTGATAGAGTCAATTTTTAATACAAATAAACACCTTAAATTTTAATTATTAGACTTTAAAAATATTTTATTTATTTATTATATTTAATTTATTTAATTTATCTTTTGTGCAGATTTCTAAAAAAAGAATGAAAAATAAAGATTCCATCTTAAATTTGGTAAAAGGAAGAAAGAGTGCGCATGGTCATTGGGGAAGAGAAGGTAAATAATAATAATAATAATAATAATAATAATAAGAATAATAATAAAACATATTACCTGCTGCAGTATTTGAATCTTTTAAGGATTAGGATTATAACTTTAATAGAATCCTTTAAGGATTAGAATTTTAGTTGAATCCTTTAAGAATTAGGATTTTGCTTCTCTTTTGTCTATATATAGAAAAGCCATACAAGAAGGGTGAGGGAGAAGATCAAGAAAAAAAAGAAGGCAAAGACAGCAGCTCGCAGCTGCCCGAGCTGCAACGAGAGAAAAAGAAAAACAGCCGTAAGACGGCCACAATTTAAAGCAGCAAATCTAAGGAGCAGCAGCTTCAATTGGAAGAAGCTATGATCTTTTCTAAGAAATTGGTTCCTTCTTTTCCTTTTAACCATGAACTAATTTTATTTTTAGAATATTGATGAAACCCTAGCCATGTGACTTTGATTTATTTTATTTTGGGAGATTTATTATTTTATTTATGTGATTACATATCTTGGGATGTTTCTTGGTTTGATGCAATTAATTCTTTGCGATTGTTCTTGTAGAATAATTATTTGGGTTGATTGATATTTTTATCTATGCTTAGTTCTTGTGTCTTGAATACGAGATATATGATTTTGGCAAGTATATTGTGGGTTTTAAAATTGAATAGTTCATGCTAATTTTAGATGATTTATTGAATATGTCATGCTAATGGTTAGATGGATTATGTCATGCATTTAAGCACAATATATTTCTTTAGTGAATCGAAGCTTATAGCCTAGGTCACCACATAAAGGTCTAATATTTTCTCCTAAGTAAAATTAAATCATTGTCATATAGGTTCGTGGTGGATTCAAGGTTCTAAATCATCTTCTTAGGTTAAGCTCCTATTATCTTTTAATTTAGTTATTTTATTTATTAGTTTTAATTAATTTTGGAATAATTTTAGATAATAAAATTTCAATCTTCTTTTTATAAAATTAATTTAGGAAGATAGTAATTTAAGTAATTAAGCCTCTCTGTGGTTCGATACCCTGATACTTCCGTATTACATTGATCTTGTGCACTTCCTAGTATTGGGTTTAAAACTTTGTTATAAAAATCCCGATCTGCAAGTCATTTATGTGGCTTTTTTACTTTCATTGAATTGAGGACATTTAAAATAAGTTGGAGATTGATGATTTAATCTTTAGCCGATGTCTCATATAAGTAATACATATATGAATTTGTTATATTCTGTCTCAAAAGAGATGGGACAAATATATATATATATATATATATGAAAACAAAGAAATCTTATGTGGTTGAATTTCACTATTTGACGTCCATGTGGACACATTTTCTTCTTTCTATTAGTTATTGTCCGTGCTTGAATTATGGGATAAATATTTATAAATTATAAAAATTATATTAAAATAAAAGTTAATTTTTTTGGGAGAAATGTGATCTCGGTTAAACAAAAGGTGTAATACAAGAATTATAACTCAACGACCACAGATTAAGACCTAGTAATAAAACTAGGAATCCATGCCTGTATGAGTTCATCAACATGTCTAACTATCCTAAAGACAATAGAACACACAGGTTCCTCATTCCTAGAAGATTTATGTCGAGCTGGATTTCGAATTAACCAAAGAATATGTACTGTCTCTCTAAAGGTTGGTTGTCAGTCCCAGTTGAGATCCTTCCCTATTGACTGATCAAATTTTGATCAATCCAGGTTGAACAATTCTGTGTCCCAAAGAAGCTATCTCGAACACTAGGATGTATAATCATCTCCCACACCACTCTAGCAATTAGATACTCCCGTAAAGTATGGAGGTTTGATTCTACTAGATCCCCACACCGATAGTATGCTGCCTATTAGACAATATTCCTTTGATATAGAAGCTCCTGCGATGGGAGTTGGTTTTGGTGAGAAAACAGAAGAGTCAAGTCCTACTGTAGAGGAGCCTGTGAACTCCAAATTGGACCCGGACAATTTGCGGCCGAATCTGGTGTTTCCCATCCACCAGCAAATCAATATGCCAATGCAATAGAAAATTCCCCATTATGAGTAAAATCCCAAGATGGGGCATTCCCTTACGAGCAGTCTATTCCAGCCCGTAAGATATAAAACCCTTTCCTTAAGCTGCAGATGATGTGAGAAGCCCCAGGTAGGGGATTACTCTAAAGAAGTTGAGCTAATTTTTCGTATTTGGCATGGAGAACCCTAGTCCAAAGTGACTTTGAATTTGCAAACCTCCAACCTCGATTAGCTGTATAAGCCTCATTTAACTCCTTAGACAAGGGATACCTAATCCACATACTTGCTACAAACGACAAATTTTCCTCTACACCACTGTATGTAGTTTTTTTTGCTGCAAAGTCCTTTTCCCAAAAGAGTGCTCAAGTACTTTCTCCAATTCCATAATAGTGCTTTGAGAGATGGCCACCAATTGCATCACAAATGCAGATATTATTGAAATGGTAGTTCGAATAAGAAGCATCCTAGATAGGATTCTCTTCTTCCAACTACTCATCCTCCTCCTAACCTTATCCACCAAAAAGCCATATGTCAACTTATTCACTCTTCTATGTACCAAAAGAGTGCCAAGATAAATTCCTAGATCCCTTGTTAAAGGGATCCCAAACGTATTACTAAACTGTGTCCCCATATCATCACCCATATTTGAAGACACATATAACTTGGGCTTATTCATGTTAATTTTCTGGCCTAATATCTCACAAAACCGAGCAAGCACCTCATGAATTACATTCCCTTGGTTGGATGCCTCCACAAATAAAAGAAGATCATCCACAAAAAATAAGTGTTATATCATTGGACAACCTCTGCCAACTCTTATTCCCTTCTATCTTCCCTTTTCGACTTCTTGTTGAATCATATGTCCTAGCACCTCCACGCAGAGTACAAAGAGATAAAGGGATAATAGATCTCCTTGTCTCAATCCTCACGATGGTTTGAAGGCTTTCAAAGCATCTCCATTAGATATAACCGAAATAGAGGTTGAGGATATGCAGAACCTTATTAATTGGCTTATCTCCAGACTAAAATCTGCCCTTCTTATTACCTCGCTCAGAAAAGGCTAACTAATTCGGTCATGAAATTTTTTCAGGTCTAACTTCTCTACTATATTACAAAGAGATATCGATCTAAATTGTGAGATCAGTTCCGGAGATTCTTGTTTAGGGATTAAAGCAATAAGTATGTGGTTTAATTCTTCTGGAAAGAACCCTTGGTCGAACGTAGTCTGAACAAATTTCTATAAGGGCCTTTGGACTAATTCCTAATATTTCTGGAACAACATTGGTAGGAGGCTATTCGGCCCAGAGGCCTTCTGTGCCCCCCATTTGGAATAGACCTGACTTAACCTCCAACAACGAAACTCGGAGATTAAGAAAATATTTATCCATATGAGAGAGGAATAGAAAAGACTTGATGGCACTAACCGAATGTGGAGTCTGCTCAGCCGTGTACAGAGATTGACAAAATGTAGAGGCTGTGTTTCGCAACTCATCTAGATCCTCAAGCCAAACTTCCTCTCGGTTTTTTAATCTAAGAATCTTACTCTTCACCTACCGAACAAACACTAACGTGTGAAAGAATCTTATATTAGGTTCACCTTGTAGCAACCATCTAGTCCTCGACCTTTGATACCAAAAGGCGTCTTCTTGTTGTTGTAGTATTCTTTCATAATCTTGTAGCAAATTACTTTCCAACTATTTCATGAACTGTTTAGGTGTCTAAGCCAATCGTTTTTGTACTCCCACTAGTTGTGCATAGCAGTGTCTTTTGTTAACTGTAATGCTACCAAAAACATTCCGACTCTACCAACCATCTCTTGTTCTAAAATGGCTTGACGCCGTAAAAAAATCCCCTTCCGGCTTGGACCGACATTCCCGTACGAGGTCCTCAAATTTTGGATGAGTGAACCCAACAATCTCAACTCCCAACGGGCGAGGCAATTATTCTCTGGCAAATCTTGCACACATTGAATAAAAATAGGGTGACAATCAGAGTAAACGCGAGGGAGGTGGTGAACTAAAGTGTTTTCAAATAGGTGACCCCATCTTTGGTTTCCCCACCCATGGTCTATTCATTCCTAAATTTTGGTCAACCCCTCCCGTCTGTTCGTCCATGTAAATTGAGGTCCACAAAACCCCATATCAAAGTAGTCACAAGCCTCCAAGGTCTCCCAAAGCAATCTACTCTTCCTCCAATGCATTCTCTAGCCCCCAGATTTATCTTCCATCGAGAGGGTTTGATTTACATCTCCTACAAAATTCACGGTAGAGATATAACCTTCCCAAGGTCACGGACGTATTGCCATAGGGCATTATATAATTCCAACCTAGGAGAGGCATAAATTGCTAATAACACCCAAATAAGACCTCCATGGAATCTGACAGACATGGTGATGATCTGATTAGGAATAGCTATCGGTTGGACCTCCACTTCCTTGGAGTTTCACAATACTCACAACCCACTTACAAATGCTTATGGGGGAACAAACTTATCAAATTGTGACAACCAAAAACCTCTGGTCCCGAGAACTAGGTGCTTTAGTTTCTACAAGAATAAGAATAGGAGGATTATATCTCCTTAACATATCAACTAAGACAATTAAATTCATCCTAACCTATAGCATGACAATTCCAATAGAGAACTCTCATAATTAATCTTGAATAAATTGGGGATTTTGCTCAGGGACAGAATCAATGATACTATTTACATCTTGTCTAACCTCATCAACTGGCCCTTGACCCACTACACTGCCCAACCTCATGGAGAATCACCTGATCTGTGTTTGGTGGATGGTCCTTTACGTAAGAGGTACCTATGATTAAATAGGTAACATCCGTATCCATATTCAAAAAGCTTGCAGAGAGACTAGAGTTTCATTGCGCTAGACTAAAGTTGTACTAGGGTCTTGAACCGACCCAGTTGTGGCCAGATTGGTGGATTGAGCATGAGGAGTAGTTGGCCTAGCCTTTTTAATCCCACTCTTGCCTTTGGGGACTCCTTCTGTTGGGTACTAGGCAAGCTAGCAGGATTGGCCAACTAGACCTTATTGCGCTTGACTACAAACGACTTCTTGGAGCCACTAGGGCCGCCATAAGATGGAGTTGGGCCCCCAAACACAAATCTCGTCTCTAGGCCAGGGACAACCTTAATCTTCTCTTGGACAACCTTAATCTTCTCTTCCAAATCCAATTCTGATACTTCCACATCTACTAGTTCCAAATCCTCTTCAACTTGGTTCAAAATTTCGAAACATGATCTCGAAGTCTTCGCGCCAAATCCTGGTAAAGTAGATGCCGCATGATATTTTTCTTTATTTCCTCCGGATTCTTAGAAATCTCTATCGGCCTCGGTTCTGACTGAGTTGGGACCGAAACTCATCCAGTATGATTTTGTGAATTTTGTCCATCCTTTTTCGGTGCCCCAATGCCCAACAATCGCCATACTATCCCCTATTTGACTCCATCAATGCTAGTCTAGCCCCATGTCTTTGTTTCATGACATCCATGGGCCAAAATAACACCGAATTGGGCTCCATAAGTTGAACATGGTTTTGGACAACCTTGGGAAACTCCTCCACTCCCATGCCTAAAATTTCGGTTGATCTATTTTCCGAGGGCGGAGTCTGGATAACCTGAGGGCAATACTCCAATCTATGGCCATATTTACCACAATTGAAACAAATTATGTGTAAGCTTATATATTCAACTTTTCTGACATGTCCTATAAGTCGGACACAAGGAATTAAGGTGTTTGTAAGATCGACCTCCACACACACCCTAGCAAACCGTCCCCTCAGAACTGTTTCTGTTATCTAGTCCACCTTTTTCGCTTTCCCCAATTAGTCCACCATACGCATGAATACTTCCTTATTGAAATACTTAATAGGAACCTGAGGAAATCGAACCCTCACCAAAGTGGAATTGATGTTTGCAGAAGATGGGCAAACATTAGGCCGCCACGTCGATACCGTAAGATAATGCCCCATGGCGATCCATGGTCCTTGCGTAAAGACCTTGAGGTAATCCTCCTTGGTGAAAAATCTAGCCACAACATACCTGTGCTCAAGATCAATCAACTTGCAACTTCGCGTAAGTTTCCGCAGATCCTTAATACATTACTCCAGAATCCGAAAACTAATATTACGCCTAAGAACCTTAACAATAAGAGTCCTCCTCCAGGTTTCTAGAGGGCGGGATATTCATCAAGTTCCATATGTAAAGCCGACCATGTATCCAGGTTATCTTGTTCCAGAAGGTTAACCTAGCTATAATAGTCTTCAACCTTGAAACTTTCCAGTTCTTCCTCATCCCCCTCTCTATCATAGATTGGAGGACTGATGTTTAAAATGCAGTATATCTTAAAAATATGCAACAGGTAAGTGTACCTATCACTATAGTAAAAGAGATACATTCAAGTAGTCGAACTCAAGGAACAAAAAGCTAAATACTGACTGTTAAATTTAGGGTCTAATCTAACAAAACTTATTTTTTTAAGGACAGATTTAAAAGCTAATTAGAAAACAATTAAACAAAAACAATTTGCTTGAGAGGTAAAAAGTATAGAGGGGTTTGAATAGTGGAATCCCTCTAACTTTTGTCACTTATTTCTATTGGAAAAAATCATAAAATGATGTTTAAGAAACCAAGGTTGGATCATCACATGTTAACTTAGGCAAACCCTATCTTTAGGTGAAGGCTGCTCTACTCACAAACATTTAGAGAAGAATCTCTTCTCTCTCTAACCGACTACGAATGCAACTAGATTTGGTGATCTAAAGAACCTAAAAGTGTAAAGAACATCTTTATTCAATTGTCAACTTTTATTATTCAATTAATTGCCCTAAATTGTTTTTCCATTTTCTATTCCAACCAATCTTATGATATAATCAATTCCACACAGTTGAATAACAACCAAATGAAAAATTAACATCGATTTTATAAAATCCAACCAAAACTTACATCATCAAAAAATTAGGATTCAACTCTCATTCAAACCAAGATTAAATGAGCTACTCAACACCCTAACAAAACTCAAATCAATAGTAGCATTCATAAAAAACAAGGGAAATTAAAGAAAGCTTAGGATTGAAAATAATCGCTTACATGGTTTCGACGAGGTTGTCTCTCGATTTGGTTGATGATATTCGTAATTGCTCCGTTAATCGACTTCAATCTCTACCCAAAATCTTCAATTTAATGTTTTAATTATGAAAACTAGCTAATTGAAGAGGAATTGAGAAGGGTTTTAAGTCTATATTTCACCCCCAATTCTTCCTCTATAACTTAAAACTGAAGAATACCTCAAAAGAGGGGAAAAATTACATGAATAGATTCCGAAAAGGCATTAACTTTTGCTACAATCAGGACGTACTGCGTGCGGTAGGTCGAACCCTACTATTTACGATAGGGTTCTGTCTAATATTTTTCAAAACTATCCAGGATCTACCGTTGATGGTAGGGCCGGTAGGCTACTGTTTTATCTTGTAGTTTGTTCTCCAATACTTACCATAGGTGGTAGGTTGCTGTTTTCTATGTCGGCAGCTTTTGTCTTCTCTATTTTCGCTCCACTTTTGGCTGTTTTCACTTGCATTCTCCGTCTTCTTCATCGAGATGTACTTAAGATAAAAAGTAAAGGGGAATGATGTAAATTATACATTTTATGTACTAAAAACATCGTAAAACGATGCAATTAACATATAAAAAATAAAGACATAATACCACCACACTTATATGTAGCTTGCCTTAAGCAACACAAAAACTAGGCAAAAACTAGAAAACTAAAACTAGAGAAGTGCACAAAGTTTTATTTCATGAAAATGACATATAATGAACGAAAACGAAACTACCAAAGATCGAGACTCTAAAATTGAACAAACTTGAAGGACAAAAGGTATAACAAAAACATAAAAATGTCACCTTCATAGGGGATATAACTATTTAACCACATAAGGAAATTTCAAAGGACGAATCAAAAAAATCGAAGACTCACCACTATCTTACTAATAGACTTACTAATCAACAGTATGTAAGTGTGTGTGAATTGCTCACATCGCCCTTCAAAGAAAACAGGGAATATCAGGTTATTAACATAGTGAAATACTTCAATTGTAAATGCACAACATAACTCATATTTCCCAAAACCTTTCCACTCTAAGTTCCATTCTAAGTCGTCCCCGGATTAGGTAGGACTTTTTAGCTTATAATGTTATGCTCGAGACATAAACTTTGTCAAACGAATGGAAAAGAAAAGCAAAAGTAATTGAGATAGAGCTAATGCAACCAAAAAGAAAGAAATCAAATGTAATTAACAATTTTCTAGCCACTTTCGCTCATTCCCATTTACCCCCAAACATCTTGCTTTGTTTAGTTTCGCACAATCCCCCTAACATTCTCTAATTCTCATTACTCAGGTATCTCCAAGGAAATTTTTACATGAGAGATAGCAGCCCAACACTTTGAGAGATAAGCTACAGAAAATTTCAAGTACTCATCTTTTTTCTTTATTTTCTCAGATTTTTTTTTTGGAACTTTGCTTTCTCTCTTTCAACAAGTACATTTACCTTGCTTACAAAGGTTACCCAAAATACTTTTTTTTCATATAGAAATCCTTTTCTTCACTCAAATACCCCCACACTTATCTACTTTCCTACTCAAAACGGCTAAAAAGTCATAAATCATTAGCTCAACGAATTGAGGTTTTATGAAGTGTGAGTTTAAAAAGCAAACAACATAAGGGATTAAAAACCCTTGGCATGAAGGCACAGAAGGGGAACTGGGGTTTGATTTTTAAAGGATAGGCAAGAAAGGCACAACGGATACAATGAAGGCTTGTGACCATCATTTCCGGACCAACCTAGAGTAGACCTTTTCACTTCAAAGCGAAGAAAATACATGAGTGAATGAAAGACTTGAAAAATACTCACTATGCTAATCCCCTAAGATTCCAAGGCTTCTACTACTAATTTACACTTGCAATTGCATGAAAACCATTGATTATGTAAGAATAAAAAGTAAGTGTGGTTTTCGAATAGATAGAGTTAAATCCCTTTTTTAAAATCCCAAGGGTTTTGCAATCAAGATTCCACTGGTTGTGACAAAAATAAAAATCTTTTTGGATTTTTCTAAATATTTAGAGACTGAAAAAGGAAAAAGAAGGAAAAATTTTGGGTTTTTCAAATTATCTAATTTCTTTTGGATTTTTAGGATGTTTTAAAGAGAAACATGACTTCATGAACTACGGCGAAAGACTAAATACAAAATAGTTGAAAACACAAAAACAGCTAAAAGATACAAATACCTCCACACTTAAAACCACATTGTCCTCAGTATGGGGGCTAGAACAAAACGTAAACACAATAAATCATATACATAGGAAACTATCTCGTGGATATAAAGTAGGTAAGAAAGTCGGGAAGCAATCCCCACAAAAAGTTAAAACATAAACGAAAAACAAGAAACAGTAATGAGAAACATAAAAATGAAAAGGAAAAATAAGAAAACTGGAAAAATACAAAAGGAAGAAAAAAGAAAAATCCCCTCAATGAGGACCAAAGTCCACGCTACCGCCTCCATTGCTACCCTAATCGCGTAAGAACTGACTGCATAGTTAGGCCAGCATCACCTCCTGTCGGTCTATGGATACCCTCTGATGTGCTAACTCGTCCGTATATTTTGGTGAGAGGATGCCACTATCTCTGCGAACTGGGCGCCATGGGCATCTTGTGTGATGCGAAGCTACTTAAAAGCAACTCGTATCTCTACTTGCAATGCAGCTATGGGATGGTAGGAGATGCGTCCTCAATGGAGGGATCATAAGAATCGTCCTCACTGGACGATTCATCATCCTCGTCGTCATCGTCAGCTGGCTGGAAGGAGGATGCCTCGAGGCCGGTTTTTGTGCTTTTCTTGATTTTTCAAAACCCAACATTGTTTTGTTCTCTCATCCTATCCTCCTCCGTTGGGGGTATAAATATCGTTTGACCTTCGTTCCAAGCATAGCCACAGTTATTGAAAGTAGTGAACTTGATGCTCGCGTAGTCATTGCTCTACGTTCACCTGTGCAATCAACATTAAAGGCAACAAAAATACGTGAAAGTATCACAAGATAACAGAACGCACGTGTATAAGTAGTATCAGAACCGGTGTTGTGCATCCTATTGGAAAAAGGGAATTATTTTTGCAGTTTATCAATCATATAGAGATCAATAATCCAAACTTTCCTCTGCCTAACCCCCTTTTGAACCAAAATGTGACCAAAGAAGTAGGTGAAGACATGGGGTAAGATTTGGGAAAAATCACCCTCATAAAGAATGCGTTGCCAATCAAACAGACGAGGAAAGATCTCAAAGCGATCGCAAGTTGCCTCGTAGTTCCAATATGGGTCCTTGTCGATAGTTTTCTATTCGAATCAACGATTATGGTATTTCTCTTATCCCTAATCCCTAGAGTAGAAGCGAGACGCTCTCTATCTAAAACAATCCTTACTCCCTTGACTGTGGAAATAATAATAGAAAGATCCTTGTCCGTTTTATGAAACATGTTTGTATAGAACTCATGAACAAGCTCGGGATAATAATTGCCAGAAATTTGTAAAAGGGGTTCCCAACCAAACCTACCAAAAAGAGTATTCAAGCCTAAGTGTTCTATAACATGTTCATCAAAGGCTTTTTCCACAATGAGTTTTAGGTGTTCCCTATCGGTGACCTATTTTAGAGCGGCAGCAGAAAGACATTCTGGATATGGTAGAATGGCAGAGTTGGTAGGGTCGGATTTGGAATCATCAGCCCAAGCCCTTTTAGAAGTGTTTGTTCTTTTTTAGTCAGAGGCGGTGTACTTTTTAGGGACCATGAGGAAAGAGAGAGATAAGACAAAAAAAAAAAAATCGCATAAGAACCCCAACACAACACAAATCTGATCTCTATAACAATAAACACACAAAAAGAGATAGCTAAACTAATGTAGCCCATGTGTGTTCAAGTGTTCTATATGTCACCCGTGTGCGATGAAGTGTAATACAAAATAAACGAACAAAATAAAATTAGGTAAACGACAAAAGGAACAGGATAAACCAGAACACAACCAAATTAAAACTCACTAAACAAATTTAATGAAACAAAAAATAAAAATGAAAATATAAAATTAAAGCAAAGGGTTTGAGAATTAGCCTTGATTTGTTTGAACAAACAAGCCATCACCGCCAATGTTGATTACACGAGTCTTCTATCTCGAAGTACATGTCGCTAGAAGTTCTACTGGATAGCCGCTGGAAATGTCCCTGGAAGTTCGCCAGAAAATATTGTTTTAGGTGGAATTTTTTGCACAAGTTTGTTAGTAAAGCCAAAAGAGAAAGACAACAAGTGTTAGTAAATAAAGAAAAGAAAAAGAAGAAGAAAAAGAAAAGAAGAGAGAGCAAGAGGAATGGTGCAGAGGAGGCTACAGTGTGGCAGGGGGTTGTAACTGGTAGAAGAAGAGGGGAAAGGAGGGTCAGTGGTGTGGTAAGAAAAAGAAGGTGGAAGTGTTGGGGAAGAAGGTGGTGAACGGTGCTGTGGTGGAGGTGAACCACAAGGGAGTGACGAAGGAAAGAGGAAAACAACAGGAAGAGAGAGAGAGAGAGAGAGAGAGAGAGAGAGAGAGAGAGAGAGAGAGAGAGAGAGAACACTAATCGAAGTTGGTGGTGATTGCTAGAGGAAGGTTGTCGAAGTTGGAGTAGAGAATGAGAAAATCGAGAGAATGAAGGAGAGGGAAAAGTGACGAGTGGGGGAGGTTAAAAGAGAAAGAAAGGTGAGAAATTTATGAGAGTTAGGAATTTAGGGAATGAATTTGGGGAAAAGTTGCAGAATTTTGGGAAGGAAAGCTGAAATTGAATTAAAATGGACCAAACCCGACTGTTTCCCACGATTTGACCCAACCAACAGCTCTAGTTGAACCCCATCGCGTGTGGTACGTTAAGGTATACAATCCGCGGTAGTCTTCTGCCTTCTCAATATTTTTCAACCTTGACCCTACCACGTGCAGTAGATTAAGGGGTTGGATTCAAGGGAAATTAAAACTCTACTTCTTCCTCCCGAACCCTTAAGAGCAGCTTCCCTTTTTCCAAATCTATCAAAGCCCTTGAGATTCGCAGAAACGAGCATCCTTAGATTAGAGGAAAATCTAAATCCTTCTCCATATCTAGAATCACAAAATCCACAAGGAAAACGAGGTCCTTGACCTTGATAAAGACATCTTCTATGACCTCCTTAGGACGTTTAATATTTTTATCCATTAGATTAATGAACATCCTAGGCCTAGTTTCCCACACATAGCATACGACATAACATTGGTATTAGCACCTAAGTTGGCTAATACTTTATCAACTTGAAAACTACCAATAGTGAAAGGGAAAGAGAAACTCCCTGAATCTTCTAACTTCTGTGGTAATTTATTCTTGTTGATAAAAATATCATTCTTCACTTAAGATGTGTGTTGATGCACCGTTAAGTCTACTTTTCTTTGTTAGCATCTCTTTTAAGTATTTTGCATACTTGAGTACCTGTAAGAATAAATCACATAGATATAAGTTTATTTTCAACTGTTTCAAAATCTCTAGGAATTTCCTCATGTCGTCTTGGTTGTGATCACGAACAAGAATCAATGGATACAGAATTTTTGGCTTGTACTCAGCAATTGCCGGCATCTCGTTCTTCTGTTCTTTGCTTGGCTCTATTGCTTTAGGATCAAGAGTGTCAAATGATTTCATTTTCTTTCCAACATAGCTCTTCTCTTGTATAATTATCACATTCTCCTTTTAAGGAACCCCTGTATCGAATCTAACCGAGATAACATTGACATGCTCTCTCGGATTTACTTCAGTATTACTCGGGAGAGTTCCTGAAATTCTTTCTAATAACAATTCGACTAGCTGTAAAATATGTTTCTCTAAATTTTGAAAGAAGGCTTCTTAGTTCCATTGGGCAGCCTCTATGCTATTCATCCTGGTATCTGCGGCACTCATGAACTTAACTATGAGTTCTTCAAAATTGGATTTTATCGGTGGAGGGTTCTAAGTAGCTACATCATATGATAATGGCTTAGTAGAACCTTTATTCTGGAATCCTGGAGGTTGATGTGGCCTTTGCTGTCCTTGTCCTTCCCAAGAAAAGTTGGGGTAATTCCTCCAACTCGGATTATAAGTATTGGGGTAGAGGTTGTTCCCTTGCCAATTTCCTTGAACAAATTCCACTTGCTCCATAGGGCTACCCATGCTAGAGCACTCATAATTGGGATGCCCTCCACTGAAGAAATCACAAAATATGACTTATTGAGAATTTATATTAGAAGATGTAAGAATCATGTTTCCCATTTTTTATTCTATCATTGTTATTGCCAATCTGGCCTCCATAGCCTAATAGCATCCATGTACCCTGGCAGGCTTGGGCTTGGATCTCTATCCTCCCCAAGTATAGCTATTCATTGCTATCTATTCTATGAGATCATATACTTGCTGAGGAGTCTTATGCTCTGTGGACCCACCAGCAGAAGCATCGATAAGCTGTCTTGTCTTAAATGATACTCTATTGTAAAAGGACTTAATCTAGATAACTAAATATAGAACATGATGTGGGCACTTTCTGAGCATCTCCTTCCATCTCTCCCAAGCATCATATAAACTTTCTCCATCGATCTGTTGGAAAGACAAGATCTCATTTTGAAGCTTGAAATGGGACTAGGAGGAAAGTACCTACCTAGAAACTTCTTGGCTAAAGACTCCAATGATGTGATCGAGAGGGAAGGAAGTGATTTTAACCAAGATTTCGCCTTCCTCTAAGAGAAATGGGAAGAGGCGAAGTCCGATGGCTTCCTCTGAAACTCTATTTTATCTTAAATGTGTCGTACACCTCCAAAAAATTGACAATGCGCACATTTGGTTCTTCATCTAGAAGTCCGTCGAACTGTTCATTATTCTGCACCATTTGGATCACATTCAGCTTGATCTTGAAATTGTGCGCTTGTATAGGTGGTCTGCCTATGCTTGACTTCGATATAGAAATGGATGGCCGGGCATAGTTTGCCATTGGAGGTGATACAAATAGAGGATTTATTAAAGGTAGATCATGTTGACCTTTTTCTATCTTAATGACGACGGTGATAGTATTGTTGTTCATCGTCTCGAATTGAAGAGCGCGGTGGGCACTCCGTAGTGAATGCTCGGGCTCTGGGTTATATGGAACTAGTTCACGCCATTGAATTCAGGGCATAAACTAGTTGACCCCAAACCTGAAACAGACATACCCAAGTCAAATTCCACAAATAGCACAAACACAATTCTCAAATATATAAACCACGAATAAACCAATTAATGCAAGAACAAAACACAATCCAAAATAAAACACAAAAAAAACAATAAAATAAAATGACTAACGAAAAAAAAAAAGATGTTTGATGCCAAAAACTTGATTTTTAAAATGGTTTATACCTAAAAGTACGCAACAGAAAAGTATATCTATCATTGTAGTAACAACTCTGGGAACAGAAAGCTAAAATACTAACCGTTAAATCTAAGGTCTAGTATAACAAAACTGATTTTTGTAGAAAACAATTTGCTTGAGAGGTAAAAAATATAGGAAAAGGGTCTGAATAGTGGATTCTCCCTATCTTTTTTCAACTATTTTCGATTGGAAAAACCATAAATGATGTTTAAGAAACCAAGGCTGGATCATTACACGTTAACTTGAGAAAACCCTATATTCAGGTGAAGGCCGCTCTACTCACTAACCTTTAGAGGAGAATCTCTTCTCTCTCTAACCGGTCATGAATGCAATTGGATTAGGTGATCTAAAAGACCTAAAAGTGCAAAGAATATGTATATTCAATTGCCAACTTTTATTATTCAATTAATTGTCGTTAATTAGTTTTCCTTTTTCAATTCCTACCAATCTTGCTACGTAAGTGATTCCTTTCAAATTAATTAACCAAGAAACATAATTAAATAACAACCCAATGAAAAATAAACATCGATTTTATAAAACCCAATAAAAAGTCACATAATCCAAAAAATAGGGTTCAACCCTCATTCAAACCAAGATCAAATTAGCTACTCAACATCCTAAAGAAACTCAAATCAATAGTAGTATTCATAAAGCACAAGGGAAAAGAAAACTTAGGATTGAGAAGAATCGTGTTCACGGTTCCAAAGTTCACCTGAGCTCATATCTCGATTTGCTTGATGAAATTTGAAAATTTTTCATTAATCGGGTTCAATCTCTACCCAAATTTTCAATTCAATGTTTTAATTATGAAAATTAACTAATTGAAGAGGAATTGAGAGGTGTTTTAAGTCTAATATTTCGCCCACAATTCGTCTTCTCTAACCTAAAACTGGAGAATACCTCAAATGTGGGGAAAAATTAAATAAATAGTCTAAAAATGCATTAGCTTGTGCTGCGGTCGGGACCTATTGCGTGTGGTAGATCGAGCCCTACCATCTACGGTAGGGTTTTGTCTAACATTTCCCAAAACTCTACAAGACTTACCGTCAACGGTAACTTCTGTTTATTTTGCACTTTGTTCTGAAATATGTACCGCAGGCGGTTGGTTAACCTACCGTCAGCATTAGGTTGTTGTTTCCCATGCTGGCAACTTCCGTCTTCTTCGTTTTCGTCCGTTTTCACTTGTATTATCCGTCCTCTTCATCATGAAGCATCTAAGATAAAAGTAAAGGGAAATGATGTAAATTTTACATTTTATATACTAAAAACATCGTGAAAATGATGCAATTAATATATAAAAGTAAAGACATAATGACACATATCAAGGATGACCAGTGTTCATGAGAACTTTGGAGAAATAACGTGAATTCCAGACAAATGACGGACCCCCAACTTGCTGCCCATCGGTCCGAGTAGACCCCACTAAAGTACGATTTATGTTTCATACCCTACATTGGCGGGATTAAAATGGAATTCCAACATTTGCCCTGGGTCATCAATGGCCCTGCACTTTGCCTTCCATGCATTGAGAGAGAGAATATCATGTTATTCCAAAACAAGTCGGTCGTTGCCAACCACCCTATCTATGTTGCTCATGTCTTCTTCTCATAAAGGTTAAAAATTTATAGAACAAATATAATGAACAAATTAAAATGTTGTATGTTGTATGTCGCAAGGTCGACAACTAATCAGTCTTTCTTCATTCTTTTTCTTCCACCTCCCATCCTTCCTCTTTCTCTTTTTAATCCTACAACCATGCCTTTCCATTCTCCTTTTTCATTTCCCACTTTAGAAAAGAAAAAATATATTTATTTTATTTTGACTAAAAATAATATATTTCTATCCTAATGACATGTATTCTAATGGTTAATATTTTCATATGCCATTTTGCAAAGACAAAAGTTGGAAAAGATAGTCGAGGATCACAAAAGTCCAAACTATTGCATTTAGATCCCATTCCTTAGTTGTACCTTCTTTTTTTTGCTTTGGATTTTCTTTTTCTCAAGATTAAGCTTTTTATTTCAAAAATTAAATATTACAATTCATTTTAAGTTATTAGAGTAGTAATCCATTCTAAAATGAAAATTAATACTCCAAACTATTATGTTTTCTTTTGAGCTTGTAGATTAGAGAGAGACTAGTTTGCCGTTGCGCTATGCATGGAAAATGCCCAGTCTTAAGAATATTTTTTAATAATGAAAATGATTTTATTTAAAAAATCAATTATGTATATAATATATAAGGCTTTGAGGTCTTTCTTTTATCATTTTTTGGGCCTATACCAATTAGCTATGTATAAGTATAATTTTTATAACCTTATTACACTCTGCTTTTAGCAATATATATTATATTTTGTTGACATGCGATTTTCCAACTTCTTAACCTATCAAATTTAAGCAAATTTATTTCAAATATAATTTACTGACATAAACGCAAAAGAAATAAAATTTTTTTGTTGGACTCGTTACTATTATAGTTCTTTGAAAAAGACAAAACAGAAGATGAAACATAATGAGTTTTTCAAAATAAAATAAGGCAATTCATAGTGGTGAGCTCTTATTCCGCTTAAGCAAAATGAATGAAAAACATATATTCCACAATGAATACCAATTTAGACTGACCATTTAAATCAAATTTATTTTAAATATAATTTATTGACATATAATACAAAAGAAATAAAAAAATTTGCAGAACTCATTATTATCACGAGTTCTTTGATAAAGACGAAGGGTAAAACATTAGCATGAAAAGTTAATTACCATAATGAGTTTTCTAAAACAAGATTAATATGACAAGCTCATTTCCATAATGAGTTTTTGAAAACAAAGAAAAATAGTACAAAAGCTTAAAACAAGTTAATTTACAGTGGTGAGCTCCTTTCCCCCTTCAGCAAAATGAATGAAAAACATATATTTCACAATGAATACCAATTCGTAAGTTTAACTTTTATGGTATCACAAATCATCACAAATTAATGTCTCACCATACAGAATCTTTGAAGACGCATTTGTGCGAAAATGGTCATCAGTAATCCTGAATAAAGTCATTGTAGCCTAAGGCCACAAACTGATGCCATACTACCTGACACATAAGAATTGTTAGCATGATGCGATTCTCCTCATCCGGCACTAATATTTTGATATTCCATTAATATAATTTGATCCCTCATTTCCCAACTGATTTATTTATCAAAAGTCTTGAATGACTTGAAATTAGCCACTAACAAGACTATCAACATTTTTAGTCTTCAATTCGTAATCTCAATAGAGGGCATATATCCATCAGTTTCAAAAGGGGCTAGCAAGTTAAATATTTCAATTTAAGTGAGTATGTCCTTAAGTAAACAAACAAGAAAAAGAAGAAATATATGACTTAATATGTTGCAAAGAGAAATTTCTGGCCAATGTTTAAACTACAAAGGTCCTTGTTTATTATCTTTATTAATCCATAAAATTGGCTGTTGAAAGGTTAACACCAAAAATTAAATAAAATGAAGGAACAAATAACCAATGCAAGACCTAATATGAAGAAATCATTTTTGGTAATTTCTAAGATACTTATACTGGTTTTTTAAGTTTTTACATTCAAGAAAGAAAATGAATGGATAACACAAGAGTACAACTATGGTGTTGTTACTAATTGCAAAATGCATTATCACAAAAGAAATATGTAGGAAAAAGAATTTCTTTTGTTTAAAACACCCAAAAAAGGCTTTCTTTAGGGAAAACATGAATTTGTACGAAGTTAATATTAATTACTTGCAGTGATGAGAACTACCATCATAGTGCATATCAAGGATCCTTGACTTTCTTCATTCTCCTTCAGGAACTGCAAAAATGCACAAAGGTTAGCAGAAAAAATTGCATTAGATAAGTTTGTTACTCTGCTTAAGCATAAAATTAAACATACTGACTGATAAAGGCATACTTCCTTTTAACGGAATTAGCCAAGCATTTTTTTTTTTTAAGCATTAGATAGTTTCTTCCAGCATTCATACCTCAGAGAAGACATTATTTATATTGTTGTTGGTGTGAAATTTTTTTTCATGGAAAGTCCACAAAACAATAGCTCTTTCCCTCTCCTCCTTCTCCTCTTTATTCTTTTCTACCTTCTTCTCCAGCTTTGCCATCTGTTGTTAGTAAAGTACCAGAACGAATCATAAAAAGTGTACTCTACTATGTTGGGGATGAAGTAATACATAGATTCAGCAGCTCTTTAGCAGTTGGCATAGAACAAACAATCCTCAAAAAAGCAATTGGTTGACTTGTAGTTGAAATAATGGGTCAGAGAGTACAAACGAACTGAAATGCAGAAAAATTTTTGATAGAACAACATGAGCTCAATTCCTATGGGAAAATGACAAATATAGTCTAAGCACTTATTTTGGTCGTTACCATCTGGCCTGGTAACATGGGTTTGTTTGGGTATGCTAGAAGTAGTTTGAATCAGCTGCCCTTCGTCTTCAGAAGAAATTGGGTTAAAAATGTAATATTGATATTTTTTTTTTGTGTAATATATTGTGAAAGTTATTGTATTACCTGAGAAAGTGTTGTCTTGTGCTAGTGTGAAAACCTCTTGGAAAACAACATTTCTTGTGCTATTTGTGAAGTCACTTCATCAAATGTTGGTGGTATAATCAGAATTTTGATGTTTGTAGAATGTTTTGCTCTAGAAAGAGCAATATAGAGTTGACCATGAGAAAAGACAGGTTCACGAAGGTATATGCCAACATAATCCAAAGTTTGTCCTTGTGCTTTATTTATTGTCATAGCAAAACATAAGCTTACTGGGAATTGTATGTGCTTGAATGGGATTCCTTGTTTCTTATCATCTGGAGAATATAATGGAATTGCATGGAGTATGATAGGTTTTCCACAATGTTCTCCAGCAGCAATTTCAACATAAACAACATGTGGCTTGAGCTTTTTGCATACTAATCTTGTACCATTGCAGAATCCTTCGATTGGGTCTATATTACGGAGAAGCATCGCAGGACAATTCTATTTTAATTTTAAGATATAGGGAGGCGTACCGTATGGTTGGAGAGCATTCAGAAAAGTCTTCATAATCAGCCTGATGTCTAGTATCAATTGTTCTATCTGTGCTGGTATAGATCATAATATCTCCAGGAAAATTTTTTATCGACATGGCCGTTTTTAGCAGTAAGTAGACCCCCTTTCATCACTGTTGTCGGGTCTGATTCAAATATACTCAAATTTGGGAAAACAAAATTTATCAGGGCATTAAATTAATCTTCCTTGTTGGTAAATGGCAAAATCATTTTTGTAGGAAGATGGACATTGCTTTCAGAATCAGTCGGCTCTGTGGTGTCTCCTATTCAGAGTAGGTACCCAGTGAATGTTGGATATTTAATTGCATGCATATTTTCTGTAAGCCTTATCTTTTCTAAGTTGGGCCAGATTTGTGAAGTAAGTAAATTGTTTGTGACTGTCTCCTCGTTTGATCCTTTAGGTATAACAGGTAGCACTTGTCTGAAATCACCTCCAAAGACAACGAATTTGCCTCCAAATAGTTCATTTTTTCCTGTGATGTCTTGTGGCAAGCTATTGAGACTTTCAATGGCTTGTTTTCTAGCCATTGGAGCTTCACCCCATATTATTAGCTTTGCTTCTTGGATGAGCTTTGATGCGCTGCTACTTTGGTTGCTCAATGGCAACTTTTGACTTCTGTTATAGGAATCTTGAACCTGGAATGTGCTTCCGACCACCTAGTAGTAGTGAGGTTGCAACACCTGAAGTTGCATATGCGATTGCAATATATCCTTTTGATCTAATTGCAGCTAAGAAGAGTTTTGTACAGGAATGTTTTACCAGTGTTACCAAGACCATCAATAAAAAAGGCAGCAGCTCTTTCTTGCATTGCTGCTTCAAATATTTCTTCAAAAGCCATTTTTTGTTTAGTGTTTAGTTTATCTTTGTTCAGTAAATCTGCTTAAAAAACTGGAATGTGTTGTTCAGCTTTGATTTCTTTGGTCAACCTCTATTCATATGAAAGTTTGATAGTACATGGACAAATCCAAAGTTGTTGACTAATTTTCCCATAGATTCTAAATGGTGATCGAGCTCTTGGAGGACTTTATCTTTGATTTGTTGCCTTGTTATTCCAGTGATATGTTGGACGTGCAAAAAGATCTTGACTAAGTGCTTCTTCAAAGTTGTCCCAAAGCTACTTTGAATTTGATGGTGCACAATACACAAGTATGGTAGCAAACAATCGTCTTAGTGTACTAAGCATTTGAAAGAAAACTAATTCTTGGAGATAGCTTTCAATATCATGATCTGAATGTAAAAGCTGCCTCTCGTATGTAGCATTTCGAAAATACGTGTATACTTTTCCATTTACAGTGAGAAGGTCTTCAAATGAGATCGGTGCTTGAACATGAGAAAGTAATAAAAGGAGATAGTACTTTTCCCCTTCTGTTGGTGAGACTGTGATCATCCTGCCAATTACATTTTGTTTTTGTCTTGGACTCCATATTTTATCTTTCTGTGACCAAACAAAATGCTTAGGGAATTCTTTGTAGAGACATTTCAACTCTTGTGCTTTCTCATTAGTTTGGTTCATGCAGAAAAATTCTGTAACCATAGTGCATAATATTTTTTGATTTTTCAGCAGATCTCTGATGTCAGTGTTGTTATTGAAACTCACTGGATGATTATTTGGAAGGTGCAATTGTCAAGCCATCACTGATGGTGTCATATTACTCAATGGGAAAGCATACAGTCTCCATGTTGCTTCCTGTGGAGAAATCTATCTTGTAAATTGATATTGTCTGATTCCATAATGAGAAAGAGCTTTTTTTTGTCATAACGCACAACGGTTGTGCGTTATCATTATTGATAACAAACAATGGTTATGCGTTATCATCTAATTACACTTACATTCGATAATCAGTCGATGTGGCAGATAACGCACAACCATTGTGCGTTATGACCAAGCAATAATACACACTGGTTTTGCGTTATGTGCCACGTTAGTTTTTATTTTTTTTTTAATTTTTTTTAAAAAATGAAATTTTTTTACATTTTTATCAAAACTTATAATTGTATAATTTATTTAAAAAGACTGTATATATAATATTTAACTGATTTTAATCGTATTTATTATGGTAATATTATATCGTTTTCTTGGAAAATATATTTAACTTTTAACCATTTCATCTCAAGTTATTTGAAGAAGTAATACTAAAGATATTGTAAAAGTTTAGGGCAGTGATGTAGTAGTTAGAAGAAATTGAAAGAAAAAATTTCATTAATAGAAACTTGTTTTATTACAACAACTTCAAGAAAATGGCAAACTTATACATTGCTCGGTCTGGAGTTATTACAATTTTTTCTATTATGTCCTGGCATGCGACATCTGCCACATCTTGGGAGAAAATCCGGATTTCCATAATCAATTTCCCCTTGAAATCGCTTGCCCTATTTCCTACCCGTTCCTTCTTCATATTTGGAGGATAAAATGTTAAATTAAAAGGAATATCCCTACAAAAAGTTCTTACTCAAGACCGGATGAAAATTCGCTTGGTAAGTTCTTCTGTACGTTTGTCGTTAATATATCTCCGGCACATAAGTATCCGCTCTTGACCCATTTTCTCTACACACTGCAAGAACATGAGAACAATACAATGTATATGTTTATCATTTTCCGCAACATCATGATTTATTATTTATTCGCAATGTATAGACGTTGTTGTGTGTACCAGAAGCCCAGATCGAAGATTTGACCATGTATATTCCTTCTCGCGGATTGTATGTGGTAACTTTGTGTTCTATTGATTTCATTTCAATCCGCAAGAACTTATCAAAAATTCGGGTTGGAAATGGATGCACACAATTTTCAACCTCTTCACGGTGTTGGTGAAAGTACTTAACTAGTTTATTGAAGACTAGTTCAACCAAATCTTTTAAAGGTAGAACCCTAGCTTTGCTCAACACACTGTTAAGTGCTTCAGAAATGTTAGTTGTCATGATACCGTGTCTGTGCCCGCCATCATGCAACAGTGTCCATTTCTTTGGGTCCAACTTCATCAAGTAAATGTAAGCATCCACATTTCTTTCTTGAATCTCTTTCATTACACGGTCAAATTTCTATTGTTTAGATTCTGTTCTGGCCTACCACATCAAGCTTTTTAGGTTTGTGTTCTTAAAAGTCTGTTGAAATTTGCTCGAATGTAGCGTAAACAAAACCGGTGAACTGCAAATGGTGGTTCCATAAAGGTTGACTTTGAATAGCAGAGAAAATACCTTTGTGGTGATCAGAAATTAGGCATACGTGGTGATATTTGACAATGTATTCTCACAGGTTTTTAAGCAACCAATTCCAATTTTCGGAGGATTCCTTATCAGCAATTGCAAAAGTAAGTGGGAACAAGTGATTATTGGCATCCCACGTACTTGTAATTAACAACATGCCCTTGTATGGTCCCCGTAGGTGTGTTCCATCAACAGAAATCACCGGCCGACAATATGGAAATCTGTCTATACATGGTGAGAAACACTAGAAAACAATAGAAAACAAATTTGAAAACATAATTAGGGGGACTGCTTGTTCTGTGATGCAAAAATTTGTATACGGTCCCTGGGTTTAAATCCTGTATAGCTTGTAAGTATTTCGGTAAAATATTAAAGGTTGTCTCCTAGCTACCAAAAACCCTCTCTATTGCAAATTTTCGAGCATACTATGCCCGCTTGTAAGTACAACCTGTTTGAAACAATACCTGCACTTCTTGAATAATGTTTAACACAGGTATCTCAGGATTGTTGGCAACTAGGTGTGATATTGACATTGAAATAAATTTTGAGGACAAATTTCTGTGCTTGTTTTGTTCAATTTGGACAAGGCATGTATATTCTTTTACGAATCTGGTTATTTCCCATTGACTGTGCATTACTTTATTTTTCATATGGATGTACCATGAACAGTAATTATCATCACTGTGATGGTAATATTTTGCGGTCCATGTATCATTTTTACTTTTCACAACTCGGTATTCACGTCCCACACTGATGGACCACTTACGAACTGCACCTATTGCCTGCACTTTGTCAATGATCTCATGCCTAACTATATGTTAGTCATGGAATCATTCCAATCGAGTAACCATATGGTACCAGATTCTACAAGGTCATATATAGGAGAACCCGAACCCATATCTAGGAATGCTCCAGAATGTGTGTAGTCGTACCTAACGTTGATGAACCATTGGCTGCTCTCTCTATTGGGGCACTATGGTCTGGTACGTGCTCCCGGGAACGGTGACGTGATGGTTGTACTGGGAATGTCTGTTGGATATCGTGCTGTGATGGAGTGCAGCCCAAAGTACCGCCAATAGATACCATGCACCTCCGAATGATCGTCTGCACTTTCTTCTAAAAAACAGCCATTTGTGACGGAGATTAACGTGGTTCCTGTATCACCACTGAAGCCATGTTGTGATGCCCCCAACCCTGCCACTAGATCAACTGCGACTGAGGAGGGTATCTGCGTGCCTCTCGGCACTAAATTATAAGTTCCAAGATAAAACACAAACCCTAGAACAATAATAACAGGTATACACACAAAGTACATAGAAAACTTAAGTAAATTAGATACTACTAACGCACTCAGAACACAAGATTTAAAAAAAAAAAACTTCTCATTATCGTTTCAATATAAAAACGAAAGTATCTTACATCAACAACTTTATGGACGACATAAAAAGAAAAAAAAAACTTTACAAACGGTTCAAGTTTAGGAAAGATAAAACATAAACATATGCCTCTCTGGGGAGATTTGATTCAAAACTCCTGACCTAAAACTTTAGTGGCTTGCTGGGCCCTTGACCGTCCCGAGCTAATCTTAAAAGAAAACATGACATAGAAAAACGTGAGCGCGAACGCTTAGTGAGTCCATGTGTGTGTGCTGTAGTGATTTTTTTTTAAAACAATGATAATGCCGTTTCACAAAACAGTTCATGCAATGTTATAAGAAAATATTTTCTTTTATTATTTTAACAAAATTGATGCTTGAACCTACATGAAGGTTTCGAGCGCAGTTGGGAAGTCTGAGTGAATCAAGACACATCAGCACAGCTTCTACGCCCAAATTTAAAAGAACATGTAATACAACATTGGGGCTCCACAGACAAAGTCCGGATCCCCAAAACGAGGCCATCAGAACCAAGTTCCGGCATCTCGTAGTCAATACTATTCAAACACCATTCGAGCACTTGATTACAAACAACCGCACTCCCATATCACTGGTCAAAACAGGTACAGACTCCTGGGGCACCTACCAGGTCTGCTCTGGGGCCAACCTCAGTTTCGAACCCCTCCTGACTCTCCACTAGGCGACCGTCCCACCGCAGAGCATGATGCGATGTCCACGTAAATACCGGTTGGGCCACACCCTCAAGGTACTATGCCCCTCTTAAAGTGGATCCACTCTCAGAGTAAAAAACCCATGCAAGTCATCGGAAGAGGCCTTAGTACGGGGGACTAGCCATGTACAGTGCAATCCGCTAACACGTCCGTTCACTTGATTTTCACCAAACTTTAACCTTGGTCGGAATGAGGTTTTCATATGTATTTACAAACTAGAAGGCTATATGCTTGGCCGTCAGAACAGATTCAAGTCATAAACATTACAGAGTAGTAAAACTCCTCATCCACCAGTCACAACATGCTTATGCAAACGTCACAATTATGCCAATACTAGATCTATATTCATGCATGTCAAAACACGTAACTTTTTAAGCCAGAACATTTTCCAATATATAAATATTTTCCAAAAAATCTGCATATGACAAACTTCTTATTCACCACCATAATAATCTGTTTTAAAAGAAACACCTATATGGAGCACCGCTCCTATGCATTTTTTTAAGGAACACGTAACACATTGTGGAGAACATCTCCAAAAACACACTGAGTGATATCGTTCCAAAAATAGCAACATTTTGTGATGGTTCGGAAAAACATATTCATACGTCTCGTAATATTTGAAATAACATAGTAAAATGGGGTTTGTGGACTCACCTGGATGTAGATCTGGTGTTAAGATCCAACAAAATAATAATACGAAAATACTTAATACCTGGGTACCGATCAAATAGTCCTATTCCCTAAATAATATCGAAATCCTACGAAATGAACTTTAGGATGTATATATATACCTATATAATGATATATATACTTATAATAATTCTTTAAAAGATGGAAAATCCTATACTGTTGAAAAAATATACTCTTCCAAGAAACCATAATTAACTATATACTATATATTAAAAATCCATTTAAAATATTGAAATCTTAAAATAAATAATTAACTTAATATATATAATCTAACTAAAAATAGATCTCACAATATGCTAAAGCCTAGAAAAAAAACACTTAAACTATACATATATATAGATATTATAATGAAAATATAAAGGAAAGAATAAAATAAATATAAAACTAATCTTACATATGATTAGTGTTGCCTCAGATTGTTCTTGTTGCCAAAACAAATGGCATACAAGCCATGGATATATAGTATACTTTATGACGGTTAGTGGGGAAAAAAAAAAAAGAAAAAGAAGAAGAAGAATTTGGGTGGGGTGACGGGTGGCTAGGGAGGTGGCGTAATGTTTTCTTAATTGCTAAAGTTTTTTTTTTTAAATCTTTATATAAAAATGTCAAGTATTTAAATTTCTAAAATGCACACACTAGGTATTAAAAATAAAATCCACTTAAAGGCACTTATAAACCTTAATAATAAAATCTCAATCTAATAAAATTTTATTTTTATTACTAAGTATCCCAAAATACCACTAAGTGTAAAAAACATTAGATCCCACCAATATAAATCCAAACTCTATTTTCATAACATCCATACTTTTAAAGTCATGCTAGGTGCTTATAGGGTAGGGCATTACATTCTACCCTCCTTAAAAGAAATTCCGTCCTCGAAATTGAATAGTTATGTACATATAAGCTCTGGATACTTTTTCTTCAAGTATTCCTCAGTTTCCCAGGTTGCCTCTTCGATCCCATGATGTCTCCATACCACTTTACACATTGGAATCTGTCTCCCGCGTAATACTTTTACGCTTTGTTCTATAATTTCAGTTGGTTTTTCCTCATATGACAGATCAGCTTGTAATTCCAATTGATCATCATTGAGAACATGATCAAGTGCAGAATGATACTTTTTTAATTGTGATACATGGAACACGTCATGTATACCCATCAGTTCATTTGGCAAGGCGAGCCGATATGCCACTTTACCAACCCTGTCAATAATTTCAAACGGTCTAATTTATCGGGGGCTTAAATTTCCTCTCCTCGGATACCTCAGCTTTCCGCGATGTGGTGTAAGTTTTAAGAAAACTCGATCTCCCACACTAAACTCTAGACCCTCGATCTCTCGTACCCGTGCCCGTATTTATACTGCTATATAGGTCTGGGCAGGGTATGGTGATGCCCAGACCCGTATACCCGTAGACCGTGTTAATAAAATAATAATATATATTATATATATTATATTAGATGGAAGTCTTAAATGTACATAGGGAGGTTTGGTCGAGTGGTTAAGGAAGTAAACTTAAATACTTGTTGGCTGGGCAGCGCAGGTACAAATCCTTTTTTCTTTTTCTTTTTTTCTTTTCAGTCCTTTTCTCTTCCTTTTCTTTCCAGTCCTTTTATCTTTTTTTCTCCTTTTCAGTCATTTTCTTCTTTTTTTCTCCTTTTTAGTCCTTTTCTCTTTTTTTTTTCTCCTTTTCAATCCTAAATAGAGTCTCTTTATTTGATGGATTTGGCCCAACTAACCTCTTTCAAATTATTTATTTATTTATTTTCAACTTTATTTCAAATGTCATTTCACAAATAATTTATTTTTACTAAATATAAAAATATATTTTTTCATCCCGTGTAAAAGCAATTTATGATATTAATATTTTTGTCTTATTTTTTATTTCATAGAACTGCTGAAAATATGGATCATGACAAAAAGGACAATATTTTTCTTTATTTTTCTTTGTCGTTCTCTATCCTATATGCTACTATTTGACTTATATATTAGGCGACACCATATTATTACATATACTCTTTGCTTAGAGGTTGTCCAGGAATTTGTATTACAGACTGAAAATGATATAGTTAAAGGGGTCTAGATCACTATTCATTTATGTATATGTTAAATGATTGTATTTGTTGAAAGAAATATTGAGGAGATTCTGTTAATCATGTTAAAATTTTATTTTAGGATTATACATTGTTTTATATATTTTAGTTTAACAGGGAAAAAAAATGAAAAATATCATACTGGTACGGGTATACCTATACCCTACCCTGGACCCTGGAGGGTCAGGTCTGGGTCCAAAATTTTATACCCTGGAGGGTATGGGTCCGGGTCTGGTCCAAGTTTAACTATAAGGGTATGAGTCTGGGTCTAGGGGTACCCTGAGGGTCTGGACCCATTTACAGCCCTACCCATAGCTGCCTGGAACTTAGGCCAAAAGCTTGAGGTGAACCTTGGGTCACTATTGAATACAATATCAACGGACACCCCATGAAACCGGACAATCTCATCCACATAAATTTGTGCCAAATTGTCCAAAGGGTATGTCATATTAATGGCAATAAAATGAGCCACTTTTGTTAAACGATCAACGATTACCCAGATAGCATCCTTATATCCCTTGGTCCGGGGCAATCCTGTAACAAAGTCTATTGTCATATGATCCCATTTCCATTCAGGAACAGGTAGCGGTTGTAGTAGTCCTGTTGACTTTTAATGTTCCGCCTTAACCCTTTGACATGTAAGACAGGCTGCTACATACTCCGCAATCTCTCTGTTCATTCCGTTCCACCAAAACTTTTGTTTTAAGCCTTTGTACATCTTATTCTCTCCAGGATGCATTGAATACTTACTTCTATGGGCTTCCTCTAGAATCATGCACTTAAGTTCAGTATCATTGGGTACACATATCCGATTCCGAAAGTACAGGCTCCCACCAACTTCTAATGGTCGAAAATCTTCCAATTTCTTAGCTTTCACATGGTTTTTGAACTCCTGGAACTCCTTATTATTCTTTTGGGTGCTTCTAATATCCCATTGTAGGGCGGATGTTAAACTAAGACTTGATATCTTTGCTTTTCTACTCAATGCATCTGCCATCACATTCGTCTTTCCTGGATGATAGTTAATCGAGCATTAGTATTCTTCCAGTAGTTCCATCCATCGACGTTGTCTCATGTTCAAGTCCTTCTGAGAAAACAGATACTTTAAGTTCTTATGATTAGTGAATATCTCATACTTAGCCCTATACAAGTAGTGTCACCACTTCTTAAGTGCAAACATCATGGCTGCTAATTCCAAATCGTGTGTCGGATAATTCCGTTCATGATCCTTCAACTTTCTTGAAATATATGCGACAACCTTCCTGTCTTGCATCAACACAGCTCCTAGACCTTCTCCTGAAGCATCGGTATACAGTGAAAATTCCTTGTTCGGATCGGGTGATGTTAATTCTGGTACCGACGTCAGTCAGTTCTGCAATTCTTGAAAACTCCTCTCACACTTCTCCATCCACTGAAACTTGGTTGCTTTTCTGGTTAATTGTGTTAGAGGTCCAGTAATCCTTGAAAAGTCTTTTATGAATCTCCAATAGTATCCCGCCATACCCAAGAAACTACGTACTTCGGTTGGTGTTTTGGGTTGTGTCCAATGGGTCACTGCTTCTACTTTCGCCAGATCTACCGAGATTCCTTCATGGGTGATAACATGTCCTAGGAAAGTAACTTGACTCATCCAGAACTCACATTTACTAAACTTAGCATACAACTTATGCACCCGTAGGGTTTGCAACACTTTTCAAAGATGTTGCTCATGAGCTTCATAGTTGGTGAATAAACAAGAATATCATCAATAAAAATCACCACAAACTTATATAGGTAAGAACTAAAGACTCTATGCATCAAGTCCATAAATGTCGCAGGTGCATTAGTTAATCCAAAAGGCATAACCACAAACTCGTAATGCCCGTATCGTGTGTTGAAAGTCGTCATCAGAATATTCTTTTCTCTTATCCTGACTTGATAATACCCCTGTCTCAAGTCCAATTTGGAAAAACATCCCGCTTTTTGGAGTTGGTCAAATAACTCATCAATGGGGGGTAGTGGGTATTTGTTCTTGACTGTCACACTATTTAATCCTCTGTAATCTATACACATCCTGAGGGTTCCATCCTTCTTCTTTACAAACAAAACTAGCGCACCCCAAAGAGATGTACTTGGACGAATGTATCCTTGCTGCAACAGTTCTTGTAGTTGCTTTTTCAACTCTTTTAGTTCCTCCTGTGCTATCCGAAATGGAGTTCGAGATATTGGTTACCATCAGGTACCAATTCTATACCAAACTCCACTTCTCGATCTGGGAATAGCGTCATCAACTCCTCAGGAAATACATCCACAAACTCCCTCACTACGGGTACTGTTTCTAATTTTACCTCGTCCCTAGGCTTGTTGAGTAAATATGCTAGGTACCCTTGACATCCTTTCCATAGTAACTTTTTGGCTTTCATGCTAGACAAAACGAGATTCTCCCGTTTTGTTCACTTTCCTTGGAACACCAGGATTGGTATATTCGGTCGGCTAAACTTAACCAACTTCCATCGACGATCTACTTGGTCGTAATGTTTAGACAGCCAGTCCATCCCAAGTATCACATCATATCCCTCCAATGGTAAGACAATTAAATCTCCGGATAAAACCACATTCTCGACACATATGTCACAATCAGGGTCCTTTACCTCAATTATCTTATTCACGCCCATAGGAGTGCTAACTATCAACTGGTAATGCATGTTAACAGAAGGTATAGGATGTTGGATACCGTAGGCAAAAAAATAAAATAAAACTACGGAAATCCACCAACAGGATCTGCACATACTAGAAAAACCGATTGGATAGAAATTACCTCAATGTTTTGATTGTTCGATGTGGAGACGCTGCTATTTACGCTTCGCCCTCTACTGGTATCTACGCGACGAACTCCTCTGTAATTGATCGGGATGCTAGCCCCTTTTGTGTTCTGAAAACTATGTAGAACTGATCTTGACTATCTAGTAATAGGTCGTATTTCAGAGAGAGAAGGCTAGATACTATATCGTCGTTCTAGGGTTTAGGGTTTTATTTTTCTTTAATCAGATAAAGGAAGGCTGCCAAGAATAGATTAACATAACCTTTTATAGCTGTCAATATCAAAACCCTAACTGTCATCTAATGACAGTTTAATCTTGTCCGTCTATTCCGATAATCAGCCAACAGTTGGATGAGTACTATTAAGTAATTAATTTCATTTATTCGATAAATAAAATTATCTACTTATTAACTTACAAGAAAATACAACGTGAAATGTGATTCCCCTTTTGTATATGTTCAACGAATTTGGACACAATCTAGATTCATTGAATGTGGACATTATGCTCACAAGATCCTCTATGCGTGTGATCCTGTAGATTCACTTAAACGTTGACAGTGAATGAAAAATGTCCTAGACATTTATTCACAAAACATAAGCGGCCTCTGGCAAGACATTATGCTTACCCAAGTTAAGTAAAAGCAATAATAACCTAGAATAAGATTTAATATTTAGTCCTTTTATCACACGATATCCTAATTAAGTATAAGGCATGGACCGAGTCATCCTTATAAAACTTAATTAACCATTTACTTGATCACCAGGCAGACTGTTCCAATAAATAATATTAATAACACCTTATTAATACTTATTTGAGCATGGCCATGTATATTTTCTAGTCTTCCTTATCAAGGGGCCCATGGATATCTCTCTCTAAAAAGAGAGGGACAAATCCTTTTCACTATCTCCAATATTCAAGCCATGACAAGAAAATAAGCTAACCAAATAGTCATAATAATCACCTAATTAAAAGTGATGTTTGACTATGTCAAAACATATTTTCTCCCCATGCAAGAAACATTAGGTCAAAGGACACCAAATATAAAACTGAGAAGAAATACTTATAACTTAAACCTATGCAATATTTCTTCTTCACTTTGGGTCATGTCCAATACAATATTCTCAATATGTATTTATGAATTGATTTTATATCTCATATTCATGATCAGTAAAACTTGACCATAAATCAACTTCACACTAGTTTACAAGATGTAATAAACTAGGGACAAATAAGAATAGTATTTTACTAGCTATAAGGGTTTTACTATCAAGTCACATACTTGATGACCAAGAGCATAAAATACAATTCAAAAATACATGTTTCATAAATCATAAATGTGAGTCAATTGGTCTTAGGGCATACAATAACAATCTCCCACTTTCCCTACCACCAATTTGACATGACTTTCAAACCCATTGACCTAGTATGACTCTCATGCTTAAGTTGTGGGAATGGCTTTGTCAATGGATCTGCGACATTGTAATTGGTGTCTAGTTTGCAAATTTTAACATCTCCACGCTCAATAATTTCTCGAATGAGATGGAAACACCTGAGAATATATTTGGATCTTTGATGAGATCTAGGTTCCTTAGCTTGTGCAATGGCTCCTGTATTATCACAATATAGGTCCACTGTGTTCACAATGCTAGGAATTATACCTAGTTCTGTGATGAACTTTCTGATCCAAACTGCCTCATTGGCTGCATCAGAAGCAGCCACATACTCAGCCTATGTAGTAGAACCGGCCACGGTATCTTGCTTTGAACTCTTCCAGCTCACAGTACCTTCATTTAAACAAAACACAAATCCAGATTGCGATCTAAAATCATCTACATCAGTCTGAAAGCTAGCATCCGTGTAACCAGTTACAACAAGCTCTCCTTCCTAACCTCCGTAGATCAAAAACATCTCTTTAGTCCTTCTTAAGTACTTGAGAATATTTTTTACTGCAGTCCAATGCAGTTCACCAAGATTTGACTGTAATCTGCTAGTCATGCTTAATGCATACGAGACATCTGGGCGAGTGCATAACATGGCGTACATGATAGATCCAATTGCGGAAGCGTAAGGAATCTTACTCGTGCGTTCTGTATCCTCCCTTGTGGTAGGACTTTGAGACTTACTGAGTTTAATGCCATGTGACATTGGCAAGAATCCTCTCTTAGAATCTTGCATACGGAACCTTTTCAGTACCTTGTCAATATATCTACTCTGACTTAGGCCAATTAGGTTTTTAGATCTATCTCAATAGATCCTAATGCCTAGAATATAGGCTGCTTCGCCTAAATCTTTCATTGAAAAACACTTCCCCAACCAAGTTTTTACACTTTGCAAAGTGGAGATGTCATTCCCAATTAACAAGATGTCATCGACATAGAGTACTAAGAAGACTACTGCATTTCCTGTAACCCTTTTTGTAGACACAAGGTTTATCATCATTCTTGATGAAATTGAATTCTTTAATTGCTTCATCAAAACGAAGATTCCAACTTTGAGATGCTTGCTTCAAGCCGTAAATGGATCTTTGAAGTTTACACACTTTACTAGAATTCGAAGGATGAATAAAACCTTCAGGTTATGAGTCATATACACATCCTCCAGCAGATTTCCATATAGAAAAGCAGTTTTAACATCCATTTGCCATGTTTCATAATCATTATATGCTGCAATGGTAAGTAGAATTCTAATTGACTTAAGCATTACAACTGGAGAAAAGGTTTCATCATTGTCTATACCATGAGTTTGTCTATAACCTTTCACTACCAATCCTGCTTTGTAAGTGTGCACATTGCCATCCATGTCAGTTTTCTTTTTGAAAACCCATTTACACCCTATGGTCTTGCAACCTTCAGGTGGATCAATCAAAGTCCAAACCTGATTATCATGCATGGATTGCATTTCTGATTTCATAGCCTCTAGCCATTTGCTAGATTCAGGACTATGAATAGCATCTTGGTAGGAATTAGGTTCACCTTGATTAATAATATCAATATTATGATCCTTAGTCACAAGAAATCCATATTTTTGTGGTATCTGAGGAATCCTACCAGACCTTCTTGGGCCTTGTGTCAAAGGTTCAGGTTCAGTATGAATACGTGAGTCCAACTAAGTATCCATACTCGGTTCAAAAATGGTCTGCTGTCCTTGAGCTTCTTCAAGATAGATTCTACTCCCACTAACTCTTTTGGAAACGAATTCCCTTTCAAGGAAAATTCCGTTCTGAGCAACAAACACTTTATTTTTAGATGGAAGATAAAAATAGTATCCTTTAGTTTCCTTAGGATATCCCACAAACAGACACTTATCAGATTTGGGTGCTAGTTTTTTAGATAATGATCGCTTCACCTAAGCATCACATCCCCAAATTTTGAGAAATGCTAAACTAGGTTGTTTCCCGGTCCATATCTCATATGGTGTCTTCTGAACAACTTTAGATAGAACTCTATTTAATATGAATGCAGCAGTTTCTAGAGCATAACCCCAAAAAGAGATTGGAAGATCTGTTTAACTCATCATAGGTCGAATCATATCCAATAGAGTTCGATTTCTGCGTTCAGACATACCATTCCATTTTGATGTTCCTGGTGGAGTTAATTGTGATACTATCCCACAATTTTTTAGATATTCGTCAAACTCTTGGCCTAAGTACTCACCATCTCGATCTGATTGAAGTAATTTGATACTCCTTCCAAGTTGATTCTGTACTTCATTTTGAAATTCCTTAAACTTTTGAAAGGAATCAGATTTATATTTCATTAGATAGACATAACCATATCTACTGAAATCATCTGTGAATGTACTGAAATACTGAAAACCTCCTCTGGCTTGTGTGTTCATTGGCCCACATACATCAGTATGTATAAGTTCCAATAAATCGGTAGCCCTTTCACTTTGCCCTGTAAATGGACTTTAAGTCATTTTGCTCAATAAACAAGAATCAATTTTTCATAAGACTCAAGGTCGAATGAAGATAAAAGTCCATCTTGATGGAGTTTGGATATGCGTTTCTCATTTATATGGCCCAAACGACAATGCCATAAGTAAGTTTGATTAAATCATTAGATTTAAATTTCTTTGTATTTATGTTATAGATGGGCTTACTAATGGAATCATGAAGGTTAAGAATGTAAAGTCCATTACATAAAGAGGCATCCCCATAGAAAATATCATTTTTATAAATAGAACTTTTACCATTCTTAGTATTAAAGTCAAAACCATCAATATCCAAACAAGAAACTGAAATGATGTTCCTACTCATAGCAGGAACATAATAACAACCTTTAAGTTCAATTATAAGCCCAGTAGGTAAAAGTAAATAAAATGTCCCTACAGCTACAACAGCAACTTTGCTCCAATTGCAACTCGCAGGTCCTCCTCTCCCTTTGCCAAAGATCTACCCCTTTTGAGTCCCTGCACATTTACATAAATGTGAGCTCCACATCCGGTATCTAATACCCATGAAGTAGGAGTAGACATATTAATTTCTATAACGAAAATACCCAGGCGGCAGTCTCACTGGCCTTTTGCTTCTTCTTTTCTTCCAAGTAGAGCTTGCAATTCCTCTTCCAATGACCAGGTTCATTGCAGTGGAAGCAAGTCCCTTCCTTTGGTAGTTTAACCTTGGGCTTGGGCTTCTGCTTGCCTTTACCCTTTTTGGCCATATCATTTTCCTTTCCCTTTCCCTTGTTCTTCTTGAACTGTCCCTTCTGAACCATCAGAACATTAGGAGTAGACTTCCTAATGTTTTGTTCCGCCTGCTTGAGCATACCGTGCAATTCAGTTATGGACTTTTCCATATTATGCATATTGAAGTTCATGACAAACTGATCATAGTCAGAAGTCAAAGAAGCCAAGATCATATCAGTAGCCAAGTCATGACTTACAGGTGCTCCAAGTTTTTCAAGCTGATCAAAATACCCTTTCATCTTAAGGACATGAACACTAACTGAAGTGCCAGGGGTCATTTTTCAGCTATTCAACGCCTTAGTGGTAAGATATCTCTCTTGACATGCCTGCTCTTGGAACATTTCCTTGAGCTGTTTTATCATCTCATAAGCCTCAACTTCCTCGAATTGCTTTTGCAACTTAGATTCCATTGTAGCCAACATGAGACATGTCACATCGTTAGAATTATCCTTGTGCTTACTATAAGCATCCTTTTCGACTCTAGGGGCGTTGTTAGCTGGTTGATTAGGGATAGGGTTCTCAAGTACATATAGTTTTTTTCTTGTTTAAGGACAATCCTTAAATTTCGTGCCCAATCAAGAAAGTTAGTCCCACTAAGCTTATTCTTTTCAAGCACGGATCACAACAAGATGTTTGAATTGTTTGAAGCCATTATCTACATAGAATTTGCAAAGTGAAATTAAATAAATGAAGCATTAAATTTTCCCTGAAATATTCAACATTTGATATAAATCATGGGTATAAAAATTAATTTTATTCTAATCATAAGTAAGCTTTGGCTTAACACCCATAATTAGAGAAAAATGTATTAATGGGATTTACATCTATATGTACCGGCAAAATCCCATATGATGTCCTAGGCTCAAAACCGTTTTGATAGCCTAGTTAAGCCAAACCATTCCAAGCATATGGAAATCACCATTTTCCATCTTCCCCTACTTAGGTAACTATTTATCTCTTGCCTTGGCAATGAGACAAAATGATGATCCAAGCGTGGAGAAGTGCTTATGATCAGGGGAGGCATTTTACGACTTAATTTTTACATTGTTTCATAAACCTTCTTCCTTTTATTTGTATATTATTTCACAAAACATATATCCAAAAATAAAAGGAAATAAACTAAACATCACATGCATAATATATACATCAAATAAAATGTGTCATAGTATGACCCCAATCTTATATTGACTTCCACGAGCCTTATGGAAGTCAAAGGTTAATCTATGTAAGTCTTCATCTCCATGAGCTTGCCTCCAACGTCTTGGCCTTCTAATCTTGTTAAATAGGACAGAAAAACATACATAGGAATAGGAAATAGAATTAACCTATTCTAGTAAAGCTTGATAATATTACATCAATGAAAACGACGACACGCAGGCCGTATTTAAAAACATTACCACACATTAACAAAAAAAATCAATCACAAGAGGTAAAGGGCCATGATATGCACCATGCATCTAAAGAAAGAAAGAAACATGCCAAAAATAACAAGGGGGTTCTCGGGGGCGAAGCCCCCGGAAGAAAACGGCAGTCTCGCCAGATTACAGTCTGTACGCCAAACAATTTAACAGTAGCAACATTCTGTTTATTTAATCGAATTAATAAGTAAAACAGAATTTGATACATGCGAATCCTATAGTTCAATTTACTCTGACTATTACACTAATCAGAAATCTTATTATAAGGCCGATTGAAAACAATACATGTAATCAAAAGCGGTAACAGATAAAATCAATAAAACTAGTATGTACGAGGCTATGATACCACTTTTGGAATCCGTAGGCAAAAACAAATAAAAAAAACTACGGAAATCCACTAACAGGATCTGCATATACTAGAAAAATCGATTGGATAGAAACTACCTCAATGTTTTTAATTGTTCGGTGTGGAGACGCTGCTATTTACGCTTCGCCCTCTACTGGTATCCATGCGACGAACTCCTCTGCAAGCGATCAGGATGCTAGCCCCTTCTGTGTTCTGAAAACTGTTCAGAACTAATCCTGACTATTCGGTAATCGGTCGAATTTCGGAGAGAGGGAGGTAGATACTATATTGCCGTTCCAGGGTTTAGGGGTTTTGTTTTTTTTTTTTTTTTATAATCAGATAAAGACAGCCACAGAGAAAAGGTTAACATAACCTTTTATAGCTGTCAATATCAAAACCCAAATTGTCATCTAATGACAGTTTAATCTCATCCGTCTATTCCTATAATCATCCAACGGTTGGATGAGTAATATTAAGTAATTAATTTCATTTATTCGATAAATAAAATTATCTACTTCTTAACTTACAAGAAAATACAACGTGGAATCTGATTCCCCTTTTGTATATGTTCAACGAATCTGGACACAATCTAGATTCATTGAATGTGGACATTATGCTCACAAGATCCTCTATGCGTGTGATCCTGTAGATTCACTTAACGTTGGCAGTGAATGAAAAATGTCCTAGACATTTATTCACAAAACATAAGCGGCCTCTAGCAAGACATTATGCTTACCCAAATTAAGTAAAAGCAATAATAACCTAGAATAAGATTTAATATTTAGTCCTTTTGTCACACGATATCCTAATTAAGTATAAGGCATGGACCGAGTCATCCTTATAAAACTTAATTAACCATTTATTTGATCACCAAGCAGACTGTTCCAACAAATAATATTAATAACACCCCATGCATATTTTCTAGTCTTCCTTATCAAGGGGCCCATGGATATCTCTCTCTAAAAAGAGAGGAACAAATCCCTTTCACTATCTACAATATTGAAGCCATGACAAGAAAATAAGCCAACCAATAGTCATAATAATCACCTAATTAGAAGTGACGTTTGGCTATGTCAAAACATATTTTCTCCCCATGCAAGAAGGATTAGAAACATTAGGTCAAAGGACACCAAATATAAAATTGAGAAGAAATACTTATAACTTAAACCCATGCAATATTTCTTCTTCACTTTGGGTCATGTCCAATACAATATTCTCAATATGTATTTATGAATTGATTTTATTTCTGATATTCATAATCAGTAAAACTTGACCCTCAATCAACTTCACACTAGTTAATAATACAAGATGTAATAAAACTTGGGACGAATAAGAATAGTATTTTATTAGCTATAAGGGTTTTATTATCAAGTGACATACTTGATGACCAAGAGCATAAAATACAATTCAAAATACATGCTTCATAAATCATAAATGTGAGTCAATTGGTCTTAGGGCATATAGTAACAACGGGAACTTGGTATATTTGTCTTTCATCTCTTTTATGAAGGCCTTGTGCTCTCCTGTTTCAGTGCTTTTTTTTGGTAGACTCCTCAGCCTCTGTTGTTCCATGTGGTATTCCCAATATGAAGTTTACATAAGCTCCATTAATGTTTATTGTGGAATTCTCAACCGTTATACTCATCTCATGGACATTAAATCTTTGTACAAGATAGAATGCAAGTTTTTTAGGGAGCCTTATGAAACGGATAGTGAGTAATGTTCCAAAACCTATCTCTCACTGCATTTTTTTGTCCCTTTGTCAAACTTTGTACAACAACATTAATACCTGCTGTTGTCATGTTTGTATTCAGTGTTGGGTACTATTTCGCATCCTTATTGCCCTGCTTTTTTCGTGTTTGTCTTGGCATTTTGATAATGCCATATTTCCTTCTTCTACTTGTCTAGGTCTTTTAAGCTTACTTATAATGCCGACAAGTTCATTTTTCTTCGATTTCGGTAGTTTTTTGGGGTTAACCTTCATTATATACTGTTGAAATAAATAAGTAAAAAATTTGAAATAAAAAGTGAGTAGCAATGTAAATTGGAAACCAAGAATTCAATTGTATTGTGTTTGTTTACCTCGTAATTAAAGTGGCAGTTGTGTATCATCAACTGGCTCATAATCTTCATTCTTGTTTCTTGTTTTGCCTCATTTGTCACTATTAGGCATTAATAGTTAAAAACTAGGCATTCATATCTACAATACTAGACATTCTTAGTATTAAAACTAGGAATGGCAAAGTTTTAGAAATTGGTTTAAAACTTGGCATTATTAGCATTTAAACTAGGCATTCCTATTTTTAAAATTGTGGCATTGCAAAGTTTTAAAAAATAGGCATGCCCAATTTTGAAAATTAGGCATTCATAGTTCTAAAACTTGGCATTTTTATATTAAAACTAAGCATTTCCAATTTTAAACTTAGACATCAAATTTTTAAAACTAGAAATGCCTAGTTTTATGCACAGAAGTGCCTAGTTATAGCACTAAGAGTGCCAAGTTTTATGAACATAAGTGCCTAGTTTTAATAGTAAGAGTGCCAATTTGTAAAGTAGAAGTGCCTAATTTTAACACTAACAATGCCAAGTATAATGTACAAGAGTACCAAGTTTTATGAACACAAGTGCCTACTTTTAGAATTAATAATTCCAAGTTTTATGCACAGAAGAGTGTAGTTTTATAAACACAAGTGTCTACTTTTAGAATTAATAATGCCAAGTTTTATGCATAGAAGTGCCTAGTTTTAACAGTAAGAGTGCCAAGTTTTACGAACATAAGTGCCTAGTTTTAATAGTAAGAGTGCCAGTTTGTATAAGTAAAAGTGCCTAATCTTAAAAACTAACAATGCCAAGTTTTATGTATAGAGTGCTGAGTTTTATGAACAAAAGTGCCTACCTTTAGAATTAACAATGCCAAATTTTATGCACAAAAGTTCCTCGTTTCAACAGTAAGAGTGCCATGTTTTATGAACAAAAGTGCCTAAGTTTTAAAACTTTGCATTCTTAAATGTAAAACTAGGCATTCTCAGTTTTAAAACTTGGCATTATTAGAATTTAAAAATAGGCATTCTAGTTTTAAAAATTGACATTATTAGATTTTAAAACTATGCATTATGAGTTATAAAACTATGTATTCCTAGCTTAAAAACTAGGCATTTTCAGATGTAAAACTAGGCATTCTTAAAGTTAAAACTAGCCATTCCTAAATTATAAATTAGGCATTGCTAGGTTTACAACGTGGCGTTATTCAATTTAAAAGTAGGATATGTAAATAGTAAAATTTTGCATTATTATAATTAAAACTAGGCATTACCAATTTTTAAAGTTTGGCATTGCAAAGTTTTAAAACTAGGCATTCTTAGATGTTAAAAACAATGCATTCATACTTCTAAAACTTGACATTCTTATATTCAAAACTAGGCATTCTTATATTTAAAAGTAGGCATTTCCAATTTCAAGCTAGGCATTCTCATATTTAAAAGTAGGCATTTCAAATTTTAAACTAGGCATTCTTAAATTTAAAAATTAGGCATTCTAATATTTAAAAGTACGCATTCTTATATTTAAAACTAGGCATTATTAACTATAAAACTAGACATTCCTATATTTAAAACTAGGCATTATTATCTATGGAACTAGGCATTCCTATATTTAAAACGACACATTATTAACTATAAAACTCGGCACTATTAGAGTTAAAACTAGGTATTCGCAGTTCCAAAACTAGATATTCCAAGCTTTAAAACTAGGATTTCCACAGATAAACTCAGCATTCTTATTGTGAAAATTAGCAATTGAAAGTTTTATAGGATAATATTCGTAATTCAAGAAGTTTTCATAATTTTAAATATTTAAAAATAGAAAAATATATCATAAACATCTAATATACAAATTACAACTAGTATTATTACCTATTAACGCTTGAAGAACTGCCTGAAGAATTTCTGGAAGGACTGTAGCTTGAGGAACTCATTTTTCTCCTGTTTTGGTTGTGAAATAGAAGAGAATTTGAAATATCTGGAAGTGATCAAAGAAATTATAATATAAAAGAAGAAATACATTGTGGAATGTTGAAAATCACCTTAAAATCTCACAAAAACATCAAGTACAATTAATTTTTAGAAGCTTGATAGTTTTTAGAGGGGAATCGTGGGTTCGTGGGAGAAGACGCGTGATGTGCAGTCGCTCGTGATGAGATTGACTTTTGATATTTATCGCCTTTAATAAAACGTCATCATTTTGTTACTAGTTACACCTAGCATGATGTAACCGAGTGTATGGTATAACGATTTTCTCCCTACCATAGTCAGACGGTTATTAACCAGTTAACTATCACCAATTCTTATCGTCTACACAGGTTGTTTGATTAAAGTGAAACTCAAACCCTAATAAACCATATGCAAGATATTTGATAAAAACAGACTGCGATTAAATTTTCATAAGCCTAACGACTTCGATGAGTAAAAAAACCAGTCTAGCTAGATGAGGCGATAGTGCAGAGAATGAATGAAGAAAGCCAAAATCCACAAGCCTTCAAATGGCAAAGTTTTTGTTTTTCTTTTGTTTTTAATATTCATCAATATTCCTATGATCTTCACTTAGTTTTTCTTTGAGATACGGAGATCCTGTACTTAGAACCAAGTAAAATAAAGCCATTTGTTTTATGTTTTTTGAAGTAACTAGATTTTCCATTTCGTAACACTAATTTATACCAACGTATTTTGCATATATTCTTTTCCTGTGTAATCTTTTTGAGTTAAGATTAAAGATACAATATTTTGAGAAAGAAAATACTGCTTTTTTTCCTTAATTTACTTTACAGCTTGTGAGAGTATATATTCACTTACAACCCCTAGCTATACATGGTAGATCTTAATCAAAAGGATCACTTTTATTATGCAGTGAAAGAAATAAATTATAAAGATACAATTACATTTGTACAACAAAGATGCACCTATATTGGAATGAATCGTGTAATTTTCAATACTCCCCTCAAGATAGTGTATATATGTTAGTCATACTTATCTTATCTAGGCAACTAGTATATGCAGGGCATGAAACTGCCTTGGTGAATGCATCTTCCAATTGGTTTTGGGACTGAACATGTGGTATTTCAATGTACTTTGCTTCCAGCTTTTCTTTGATGAAATGTTTATCAATCTCAACGTGTTTAGTTCTACCATGTTGGACAAGATTAAGAGCAATACTGCATGCTGCAGTACATCACAATATAACTTCATAGGATTTTGTTGCTAAATATTTAACTCCATCAGATTTTTAATCTATGATTACTCATATATTGCCTTAGCCATTCCTCTGTATTCAGCTTCAACACTAGATCTATAAACTACTTCTTGCTTCTTACTTGTCCAAGTGACTAGATTTCCTCCAACAAATGTGAAATAACCAGATGTAGATTGTCGATCATCAATTGACCCAACCCAATTTGCATTTGTATAGCCTTGAACATCTAAATTATTACGTTTAGTGAATAGAATTTCTTTACCTAGACATGACTTCAAATTACACAAGATACGGATTAGTGCATTCATATATTCCTCGCTTGGAGAATGTATGAACTGGCTAACAATACTGAGAGCATAAGCCTGGTCTAGCATGGTATGTGCTAGGTACATCTGTTTCCCAATTAATCTCTGATACGTTTTTTATTTGCTTGAACTTGATTTAAATCCATTCTTAACTTCAAATTTTCTTCCATTGGAGTGCTAGTTGGCTTACATGCTCCCATGCCAATTTTCCTTGACAATTCTAATGCATATTTTCGTTGGGATAAGAAAATGTCTTCTTTTAATCTTGACACTTTAATGCCCAAGAAATGTTTCCACGACCCAAAATCTTTCATTTCAAATTCACGAGCAAGTTGATCTTGTAATGCCTTCTTTTTTCAAGATCATTTCCAGTAACTATCATGTCATCAACATAAAAAACAAGTGCTGTAATTTTTTCCTTATTGCACTTTTTGGAAAAGAGTATAGTCTAGATTACTTTGTTTGTATCCAAAAGATTTCATAGACTTTGTAAATCTTCCAAACCACGCCCTCGGAGATTGCTTTAAGCCGTAGAGAGCCTTTTTTTAATCTACATACCTATTATGTATGTTACATCTAGGGGTAACATCATATACACCTCTTCTTGGAGATCACCATGTAAAAAAGCATTTTTTACATCAAACTGATACAAGGACAAATCCATACTCACTGCAAGAGAATAAAATTCGAACAATATTAATCTTAGCTACAGGGGCAAATTCTCGAAGTAATCAATCCCATAAGTATGTGTATATCCCTTGGCAATGAGTCTTGCTTTATAGCGTTAAACGGTTCCATCGGAATTATATTTGATGGTGAAAACCCATCTACACCTAACAACCTTCTCCTTTCTAGGTAGATCAACTATCTCTCATGTTGAATTCTTTTGAAGGGACTTCATTTCTTCATCCATTGCTTCTTTCCACCTAGGATCATGTAAGCCTCCTGCACATTGTTAGGAATAGATATAACAGATTATTGATTCACAAATGAAATATTTTCCTCTGACAATTTTCGGTAGGACACATAAACATTCATAGGATAAGATATGGATTTGAGAATAGGGCTCATAATTTACTTTAGGTTTTCCTCTTCTCACAAGATAAGGTAATCTCTTTTCTACGGGTGGTTCATGACTTGCCTTAGATGGTACACTGAGAATAGGACACGTTGCTACACCTTCTATCTCAAATGGAGAAGACAGATGTGATCTTGTTCGGTCTTGAATATTTCTGTTGTTGATATCTTGATTTTCTCTATCCTTAAAATGTTCTTGGTGTTTTTCTTCAAAAATATGTTTATTATGTTTATCCGCTTCATCTTCTGTAATGTGACCATTGACCTTCTGCTCCTCGTCTATATTGTTACTACTTATTGTGTCTAAAGGATAATTAGAGTCTTCAATTCACTTTTATTAGACTCCCCCTGAAGAGAAGACTCAGAAACAATATAGTACATAACATTTTCATGAAAGACAACAACAAGAGTAGTATATAACTTTTGGATAAGGGTGGTAATATCGGTAATCTTTTTTATGTCAAGCATAACCAACAAATACACACTTATGAGCATGAGGTTCTAGTTTATTTCTCATATGTTTGTGAAGGTGTACAAAAGAAACATATCCAAACACATTAGGGGGTAAATTTGGTTCAATGGGAACATTCATAGTTTTTTGGAAAACACTAGGAGTATGAAATTTTAATATACCTGAAGGCAGTCGGTTTAATCATATAAGCTACCACTGTTATAGATTCCCCTAGTAGTTAGTAGGCATATGAGCTTCAAATAAGAGAGCATGTACAACTTCAAGGTGTCTATTCTTCCGTTCAATAACACTATTTTGCTAAGGAGAGTAAGGACAATTTGTTTTATGAATCATACCTTGTAGATTAATGTATTGTCTTAAAGCTTGATTGGCAAATTCTCCTCCATTATATATGCGAAACGCTTTTATTTGTGCTTGGTACTGAGTAATCATCTTGTGAAACTTTTGAAACATCATAATAACTTTATTTTTTGATTTCATTAAGTAAATCCAAGTTATTCATGTATAGTCATCAATAAATGAAACAAACTATCTCGAACCACTTAAAGAGGAAATAAGGGCTGGACCCCAAAATCCGAGTGAATTATTACAAAGGGTGTAGAACTTTTATTCACACTTGGTGGAAATGACATGGTGAGCAAGTTCACAAACATCACACTTTAAATCTAGAGTAGAATCATGAGAAAACAGCTTAGGAAGTAATTTCTTTAAATATCCAAATGATGCATAACCCGGTCGTTTATGTCATAGCCAAATTTCTGACATATTAGGTTGATCTGATATGTCAACTACTGTATGCTTCAGCTAACTTCTTGGAACTTTCTGGTACAAGATCAAGATAATACTACTTTCCTCGTCTAGTACCATAACCAATTGTCTTTTGTATTTGAATATCCTTAAAAACACACGTTAGGCCAAAAAATAATAATGTATTGTAATGTATTTGTTATTTGAGCAATAGATAATAAATTATGATTAAGCGTAGGAACAACAAGAACAAAATCTAAATTCATGGTTTTAGTTAGAGTGATTAATCCTTCTCCTAGCACTGGGGTAGAGTTACCATTAGCTTTAGACAATATATGTTGAGAGGATGGATTCAAACTTTTAACATTATTGGCATCAAATGTCATATGATCAGTAGCACCTGTATGAATTATACATGTGTTATTACCAATATGTGAAAAAGTATATAGAGTTTTACCAATTTCAGATGGTTTAGCAACTGCAATTGAAGCACGAGCTTTATGACTTGATTTTGTAGAAGCTTTAGTTGATGGGTCTGCAGCAGCAACAGAGGCACGTGGATTTTTTGAATTTCTCTTTCGGAGTGCCTTGGCTGGATCGCACCATTCTGGATAACCAATAAACTCATAGCATCGAGTTTTCGTTTGTCTAGTTCCTCCACAATGAGTACAATGAGTACACATATGTTTTAATTGATTTAGATTATCAGCCTCATCTATTTTCATATAGGTTGTTGAGCTTTGATTCGTCGTGAAACTATAGCTGATGACTCAGGATGATTAAGCTCACTATTCATTGTAAAGTCACGACGCATAGTAGAATAAGTTTCTTCAAAGTCTAATGGAGGGCTTTTATTCAAATTTCTCCTCTAATTTGTTCAAATTCTGGGTCCAATCCATTTAGAAATATATGCACAAGTAGATGCTCAACTAATTTTTTTATATGAAATGATGTCCTCGGGATCTTTCATTTTAGTCTTATCCCTGTGATCCAATTCTTGAAAAATTTCTGTCGGGCTACCATAATAAGTGGATAAAGGATGACCAACCTGTTTCGTGGCAATGCTGGCTGATTTAGTGCAAAGATTTGAGATTCATCAGATCCATCATAGAATACTTTGGCAAGAGCACTCCAGATATCACGTGCTGTGCATAATCAGATATAACGCTTCATGATTTCTGGTGCAAGAAGTCAATGGCCATCCCTTAACGTTCTGATTTTTAGCATACCATTTGACATAAGATGCATCAGTTTCTTTTGGAGAATGAGTGCCTCCTACAATATATTGAAGCTTCTGAAAATCACCCATCTGCATTTCCATAATGAGACCAAACATCATAGTTAGTTTACTGTAACCGTGATACCAACTATGAAATTGGTATTTTCTGACTAAACATGAATGATTGGAGGGGAAGATGACTTAGGATCAGTCATGGTGCAAAGAAGAAAAACTCGAGTTTGAACCTTAGCTCTAATACTAAGTTAAGCTTAAAGATGTGAAAGAAAAATACTGCTTGTGAGAGTATATTTATACTTAAAGCTATTAGCTATAATGGTAGATCCTTAATCGAAAGATCACTATTACTATGCAAGGAAGGAAATAAATTACAAAAATACAATAAGATTTGTACAGCAAAGATGCACCAATCTGGGAATAACTTGTGTAATTTTCAGTATTTCGGACTGCTCTTTCTCTAGGAACACTTTTGACTGTTATAAGAACAATTACCTTTTAAGATTAGCGTAAATACTATCAAATTTGTTGAATTGGATTTTATTTTTCTTTAAAAACCTGCAATCACTTTACATTGAAAAATTCATAAAGTTGCATTATATCTTAATAACGAATTTGTATCTGAAGAAGGATTCGAGAGAATATGGACTTGGTTTTTTTTTAAGCTTGAAATTGAATTAAATTAGAGCGAATATTTACAAACCTTTTGTCTAAAAGTTATTAATTATGCCATTTAGTGGCTCTTATTTCTTGATGGATTGAGATTATTGGTAGACAGTCCATAGTAATCGAATCTATTTTTTGTCTGCTACTCTCCCATAACCTAATCTAGTAGTTAGAAGCTGAGAAACATAAAGTCCTTAACTTGATCAGTGTTGTTAATATGTTATATAATCTAATCTAGTAGTTAGAAGCTGAGAAACATAAAGTCCTTAACTTGATCAGTGTTGTTAATATGCTATATGGGCTCAATGACTCATCAAACTGTACTTTTAACCATTAATTCCACTCAAGAAACTAATCATAAATTTAGACAAAATTACTAAATTAATATTTGTTTATTAAGGTCTAAGGCTATGAAATTCCAAAAGCATCAGCAAGATAATTCATTTGTAAATCATTTTTAATAATCCCCCTGCCTGCAAGTAAATGCTCCAAACTAGGCAATCAGCGATTAAGTAATTTTCGAGAGAAATTCAAAGGATAATAGACAGTAGCTAATCTGTGTGTGAATAAAATGATAAAAGTGGTGTAATAATTCAATGGCTCAGACAATTACCTTTGCATGAAAGCTCGAATGCTGGGTTTTTTTATATATTCTGGAGCACTTCGTGTTCCGGAGGCCGAGAAGAGGATTAAGAAGAACAAACGGAGTGTTTCTCTTTTGCTTTTGAATAGCTCTATATTTACTCATAGATACATGTCCTAATCCATCCCCTCCGAGACATCTGTTCTTTTCCTCCTCCATCTCCTCCCTTATTTAAGTTAAAGATAAGATCTTATACTCTTAATTCAGGTCGCTCAATTTCCCAAAATATTCATACACTGATTTATTTGAGTTGTATTATGCTTCTGAACATATATTTTATATTTTTTTTCTTGAATTAAAATTATGTGTCAAAAATGTCTCTCAATTTACCCATGTAACTAGCACATGAGCTCTTTAGGAGGGGGGCCGACGCATTTTTTGGTGAAGGGACGCTTTTTGGTTCATAACTTTAGTTCAAGATAAAAAAAAATTAAAGGATAGAATGTAACTTAAAAATAAATAGTATAAATTTATTTTTAAAAAATACTATAATGTAATGCAAGGTGCAACTCTCTATCAAAACTATCTAGTTTTGATAATAGGGTCGAGAAGGGGGAATTAAAATTAGATCAAATTCTAATTTTTATCAAAATTATGTAATTTTAATAATGGGATGCATCATGTAAGATATATCAAGGTATGATATAAATTGCCAATGGAACTCGATTACCAAAATTTATAATTATCTTTTTTTATTGCTGTTTCTTTTAATGATTTTGGGACAAAAAGATTCATCGATTAGTGAGCTTGATATCATGACGAATTTTGTTTCCTTAGTTAAATATGTATTTCTATGTACATATATTAGTTTTATATTTTCTAATATCTCCGTTGTATATATATATATATAGATAACAGCTACTATAAATTTAAAAGAAAAAGTAAAAAAGTTAAGGTGAATTATATATGATGGTAAATAATATAACCTCTTTTTACATTTATTCTTTTTGAGATTAGTGGTTTAATTAATTTAAAGAAAGTTTTACAGAAATTTAATAATGAAGTAGAAAGAAAATTTAAGAAATGTTGGCTTTCCTTTCTCTTCCTCTAAAAGTAGAAAAGCATACCCATGGCTTGATGATTTCTTCGAATACATATTTATGTGTTTATAATTTGAAATCAGAATTTATTTTTGGTTTTGTTACACGTAGTGTTTTAGAATTTTTGTTATGATGGATTGTCTTAGGATTTTATGATTAATTCTTAAAAATATATTGTTTTTGTTCTCTTAAGTAATTGTTTCTTTTCTTATGAATATTATGAATGTGAAGTTACATGCAAATAACCTTTTGATTTGCCTCTTTCAGATTATTTTTCTTTATTATAATTTGTTTGGACTAAGAAGGTGAGTTGGCATGCCGAAGGACTAACGTCAATACAAGGTAAGTTGGCATGCTGAAGGACTAACACCATAGGTTTTTTCTCTTTATTTAGCCCATTTTTAAAAAAATGGGTACTAAATAAGCTCAGTTTTTGTTTTAAATCTTGAAAAGGCCATAACACAATGATTGTGCATTATCAAATGAGATAACGCACAATGATTGTGCATTATAGCTAATCACGGGCTTAATTCCCGTTAAGTGCTGAGGTGGATGATAACGTAATGATAACGCACAATGATGCATTATTTTGTTCACGTTGATTATGAAGAAATAATTTTTAATATATTTGGAAAACCTTAAATATGAATAACTCTGCGATCGGATGTCCGTTTCACGCGTATGGCCACTCGTTTTTATGGTTCTTGTAAAGAGGAACGCGAAGGCATCGTCGAAAAAGTGATCCGGACGCATTTCGGGGCAAAAAAATTGTTTCGTATTAGTCGAAAACTTTGACGGGGCATAACTTTGCGTTCGGACGTCCGATTGAGGCGATTCTTGTGGGCATTTTGGTTATTTTTTCGAGACCTACGCCTTGGAAACAGTTCTAACGGTTTCCCACCCATTGTTCCCACAAAAACCTCCTATTTTCCTTTTAATTTATGTTTTTATCATTTTTTAATACTTTCTCTCTTGTTAACTAAAAAATTATTGCACCAATTTAAAAATTAAATAGAGGAGCAATCTTATTTTTGCTCTAATTAAAAATTCAAATGATTGAAGTTGTTAAATATTGGAATACGTAAGTAAGTAAGTTATTGTTAAATAAAATCCCATGCACTTGTTGAATAAAATCTAATGGTGGTCTAGTGGTAAGTCTTATGTGTTATTCCTCATGAGGTCAAGGGTCAAATATTGTTTAAAGACTTTTTTTTAAAAAAAAAAAATTACAAGACTTTAAAAAAAGAAAAAAGAAAATGATGATGTGGCAGATAACGCACACCTAGGATGTGCGATGGCGAAATCAGGAATAGAAAAAAAATTTAAACCACTTTAGTAAACTGTAAAAAAAATGGACTTTTTCAATAAAAAGCCAACATCATACGAATGAATCTGATTTAAAGGCGTATGTTTTTAGTTTGTGCTTCCTTTTTATGCACTAAGCAAGTTCTGCGATTCAATAATATTGAACAAGCATCGAGACTTATCTAACTATCTATCTCCAACTATTTTGGACTATTTCTAAACTACCATTGTGTTTATTAGATCTGTCACCACTCTGAGGTTTCAAAGGTCATGGAACTCTTGCAAATTGGTTGCACGATTGAGAAAGTAACCAGAGAACTATTGAAACTATATCTATATCGACCTAAATTCCAGTTAATAGTTGTTGCTAAGTTGTCTCCTGTGACCTTAGTTTCGGTTGTAGTTGGCTTCTCAGTATTTGTAATTTGTGTGGTGTTGGAGAAAACACTCCTATTACTATTACAAATACTATTACTATTGCAATTTCAACAATAATAAAATTACAGCGGAAGAAAATAAACAGAAAGATTTGATCTTTCTAAGAACAGAAATCACTCAAAGAACAAGAATGAACAATTTGCAAAAATAACACCCACTTAGTACCAAAATAACCCAAATAGAAATAAAGAACGGATTGCTCACTACTGCCGGCAAAGCCGGCCAACAGAAAATCAAAGAGATGATCGAGGAGCACAAATCGAGGGGTTACCAAACCAGAAACGGTCGCCGAGCAGCGGCGTTGCCACGTCGAGGCGACGATGGTAGAGAAAGGTGGTGATCGAGGTTATAACTCTCAGAAATGAGCCTCAACCGGGATGAAATCACCGGCAATAAACAACCCCTATTTCTCTCGCTCTTTTCTTTCCTCACGGCTATCTCTCTAACCTCACCAACAGATTAACAATGGTGACAAAAAAGAAGGCTGTTTAACAACATAAAACAGAGAGATCAGCAATGGCAAAGCCGAAGGAGAAGGAGAAGAAAAGCTGGAGTCTTGAAGATTCCAAGAGACACAAGGAGAGAATAAAAACGGCTGAGAGAGAGAATCGAGAGAGACTGCTGCGGAACCGAGGAGACTCTAAAAATAAAAGGGGAAGCCGAACGGTCGAGCCCGCGAGTCACCAGCAGACGACTCGGGTCGCCAACCCAGGCCGCAGGCATCCCGCGTGACTCGGTCAAGAGGTAGCCCAGAACCAGCAAGCAGGTAGACGGCCCAAAGAGTAGCCCAAGAAGAAAACCAAGACAGCCTATTCAATAGGATGAGGCCCAAAGCATCATTGGGTTTGGGGTAAGACAATTGGGTTGTAAAAGGGAAAAAATTTTGGGAGAAAAGGGCTATAAAGCCTACAATCTCCACCTCGAACAATATTTTTCTATCCTTGAAAGATGACTCAATTTGAGACAAACTGCTTGCACATGAAGAAAGTCCCTGCAAAACATAAATTTATCAGTGTTTACGATTTTAATACCAAAATCAACAGGATTATTATCAGTACTAATCTTATCTATGTCAACAATACCACTAGAGACCTTTTCTCTAATAAAGTGGTACTTGACATCAATATGTTTTGTCCGTTCGTGATAGACTGGATTTTTACACAAATGTAAACAACTTTGACTATCAGTGTAAATAATAACTTTGGAATTTAAAAGGTTCAATTCACTCAATAACCCTTGAAGCCAAATGGCCTCTTTGATTTCTTCTGTTGCTGCGATATATTCAGCCTCAGTAGTTGACAAGGTAACTACAGGCTGCAGTTGGGACTTCCACGAAATGCAATTACCCGCAAGGGTAAAGAAGTATGAGGTGGTAGACTTTGTACCATCCTTGTCACCTGTAAGATCAGAGCCAAGAAATTCAATTAATTCAAAATCAGACCAATTATGGTAGTGTAAACCCCGATCCACTGTTCCGTTTAGGTAACGTAATAACCACTTGAGAGCAGCCCAATAATCTCTTCCAGGATTCGACATAAATCTGCTAGGAAAGCTTATGGAAAAAGCAATGTCTGACCGGTAGATATCATTGAGTACATGACAGAGCCTATGGCCATTCTGTATGGGATATTGGCCATATCTCTCTTTTCAATTTTAGTTTTAGGACAAGTTTTGTCGGAAAGTTTAAAATGGCTAGCAAGAGGAGTAGTAACAGGTTTACAAAGTTGCATAGAAAATTTGGATACTATTTTCTGAAGGAAAGGCTTTTGGGATATGAAGAAAGAACGATCAGGTCTATCTCTAGAAATATTCATCCCAAGGATTTTGGATGTAACACCTAAGTCCTTCATATCAAACTCGGATTTTAGCAATGACTTCAGTTCATCGATCTTAGCTTTGTGACAACAAGCTATCAACATATCATCCACATATAGCAACAGATAAATAGCAGAATCCACATTATTACCAGAAAAGTAAAGACAACTAACATAATTACTTTTCGTAAAACCAATTTTGGACATAAAAGAATCAAACCTCTTGTACCATTGTCTTGGCGACTGTTTAAGTCCATATAGGGACTTTTTCAGAAGACATGCCATATGTTCCTTACCCTTTACTTCAAAACCAGCTGGTTGACGCATATAAATGATTTCCTCAAGGTCACCATGTAAAAAGGCAGTTTTCACATCAAGCTATTCAAGATTAAGATCATAGAAAGCAACAAGAGCAAGAACAATCCGAATTGTTTTGTATTTAACAACAAGAGAAAAAATTTCATTGAAATCAATGCCCTCAATTTGTGAAAAACCTTTTGCAACGAGTCTAGCCTTAAACATAGGAGGTTCATTAGAACACTCAGACTCCTTTATTTTGAAAATCCATTTACAATCAACAAGTTTTTGTTTTGAAGGTTTTAGAACAAGAATCCAGGTTTTGTTTTTGTTTAAAGAAAACATTTCTTCTTCCATAGCACGTAACCATAAAACGGGATTGGGACCTTTCGAAACCTCATAAAAACATAAGGGTTCCTTTTCTTCAATATAAGAAGCGACAGCAAAAGCATATGATACAACGTAGGAATAACCATACCGAGGATGATCCTTAGGTACTCTACGGACTCGATCCCTAGCGAGTTGATAATCCCTAAGAGCTTGGGTTTGAGCCTCAGGATGTTCCTCTTCCTCATCAGAACCATCTAGAATAGGATTAGATGCTTCAGGAACAGGAATACTACTAGAAGAAGCAGAAGGCTCGTAATTTGTTTCAGGTTCCTGAGGTGGCTCTAGAGTGGGTTCGGAGACATTCTCCACCTCCACCGGCATGCTACTAGGAGAAGGATCACAGGAAGGATTATTAGTGATGGTGTTATCTTTAAGACAGGGCATTTCTAAATTATTGAAGATGACATCCCTACTGATGATAACCCTCACCCCTGGTTCACCCTTCAACCATACTCTATAACCCTTTACCCCACTAGGATATCGTATAAACACTCCCTTCCTAGATCTTGGATCCAGTTTCCCCTCTTTCTGATGAGCGAAGGCTGCATAACCGAAAACCCTCAAATTGGAAAGATTGGGAGATTTCCCAGACCAAAGTTCTATAGGAGTCCCAAAGTTTATAGCTGTGGATGGAGACCTATTGATGATGTATACTGCTATACTAACAGCTTCACCCCAGAATGGTTTTGGAATACCAGAAGACACAAACAAACAACGGACCTTATCCATAATAGTACGGTTCATCCTTTCGGCAACTCTGTTTTGTTTTGGGTTATATCTAACCGTTCTATGGTGTAGAATGCCATGTGATGCACATAAGTCAGAAAACTTCTGGTTACAAAATTCAAGACCGTTATCGGTCTTGATAGTTTTTAGTTTATTTCGAGAATGATATTTGGCAAAACGTTTCTATTCACAAAATTTTTCAAACGTTTGATCTTTGTTTTTTAAAAGAAAAACCCATACATGCCTAAAAAAATCATCAACAATAGAAAGGAAATAAATGTTACCACCGTAAGTTGGAACCTTTTTAGGCCCCCACAGATCACAATGCACATAATTAAGAGGTGCAGATGACTTATGTGTGCTGGTAGAAAAACTGATTTTGTGTTATTTTCCCAAAACATAGTGATCACAAAAATCCAAGGAATCGATTTTATCACCACACAAAAGTTTTTGCTTTTTGCAAATGATATATCCCCTTTTCACTAATGTAGACAATCCTCCGATGCCACAACATAGTTTTTTCTGGGACAGTTTTTGAAATCAAGGCAGTAGAGTTGCAAATAATTTTACCAAGCAGGATATATAAAGTTTCCTTTTTAAAACCTTTTAGCCTGACTAGGTTTCCTTTGCAAACACGCAAAATACCATTTTTGGATTTAAAAGAGAGACCCAAAGAGTCTAAATGACTGAGATAAATAAGATTCCGATGCTCAGTGAGTTTTCTAGTCACGCCATCATGCATTTTTATAAAAATACAATGCCTTTTATATCACAAACCTGATTATTTCCCATGAAAACTTTTCCTTGGTTTAAAGTTTTGAAATCAGAAAACCAGTGTTTATTTGGTGTCATGTGAAATGAACAACCAGAATCAAGCACCCAATGTTTATTTGGTTCGTTTAAAACACTTGTTTTTCATATGCTCTTTTTTCCCACAGTAAAAACATTTTACCTTGTTTTTCTCTCGTGGTTTGGAACAGCTTTTAAAACGATGACTAGGAGGTTCTCTCCGGTCAATCCTTCCTCTTACAAAAAGATTTTCACCATGAGACTTGTTCTCTTTTTGTAAATCCAAATATTTTGATTTTAAAGCATTTTTGACATCAGAAAGAGAAAGATCATCTCTACCATATTTAATGGCAGATTTGACATCATTAAAAGAATCAGGTAAGGCATTTAGTAAAATGACTGCAACATTTTCATCATAGATTTTCTCTCTGACGTTTTGTAAATCCAAAATAATTTTATTTAAATCATCGATATTTTCAGAAAGTGATTTTGTTCCACTCATTTTGAAACCAAAAAGTTGTTCTTTTAAATAGATTTTGTTTGAAAGAGATTTTCCCAAATACAACTTTTCCAGTTTTGTCCAGATTTCAAAAGCATTGTCTTTTTCATCAATTTCTCGTAAAATGTAATCAGTCAAACGTAAGGTGAGACAACTTTGAGCATCACCTAGTTTTTCTTTAAGAATTTCACCCTTCAAAGATTCCGAATACTCTTCAGGGCTGCAAATAGCAGGAGCAATTTTGTTTTGTACCAAAACTGCTTTCATTTCCTCTGCCACATTACAAAATCAGATTTGCCATCAAACCTATCAGTTTTAGTATTTGGAACGGACATGTTTTAAGGGCAAATAGGTGTAATTTGGTGGTTTCAAAAAGATGAAAGATTTGAATAGTTTTGAAAAAAAAATTGTCCGGATTTTTCCTTTAAAATAGAGGAAAGATCTCCCAAAGAAAAACGGCATTGTTTGTTTTAATTTTGTTTGATTAGGTTTGGTTTTGATTACAAAACAGTGTAGCACAAAAGGCAATGAAAAACCAAATCAAAGCAGTAACAAACAGAATAACAAAGGAAATAGGAATAATCGAAAAACGGCAGAAAAAGACAGAAAAAAAACTTTTGAAATTAGAAATAATACCGCCAAGTCACAGATACTTGATATCTCTGGGATTCAAGCCAGGCTTGGGTTTTGGTTTTTGAAAAACGAAACAACAATGAAACTGGAAATAATAAAAGAACAAAAGTAGAAGAACTGTAAAGCAATAATAAAGCAGTAATAGTAACCAAAACGGCAGCAAGCCGTAACAACAACAATCAGCAAAAAATAGAACCAGCGGCAAGCCGAAACAGAGACAATATCAAAAAATTAGCTACAAGCCGAAACAGTAAACCAGATAAAGCCGGCGGCAAGCCGAATAAACTGAAAAGAAAAAAACTGTAAAATAGAGAGGAGAAGAAGAACTTCACTGGCCGGATTCTGAGATACTTCTCAGATCCGAAGATTGCTACCAGACGCCGAAACCAGAGAGCCGGAAACCGAGGCTCTGATACCACTTGTTGGAGAAAACACTCCTAATTACTATTATAAATACTATTACTACTACAATTTCAACAATAATAAAATTACAACGGAAGAAAATAAACAGAAAGATTTGATCTTTCTAAGAACAGAAATAACTCAAGGAACAACAATGAATTATCTGCAAAAGTAACCCAATTAGTACCAAAATAACCCAAATAGAAATAAAGAACGGTTTGCTCACCACTGCCGGTAAAGCCGGCCAACAGAAAATCAAAGAGATGACCGAGGAGCACAAACCGATGGGTTACCAAACAAGAAACGGTCGCCGAGCAGCGGCGTTGCTGCGTCAAGGCGACGATGGTAGAGAAAGGTGATGATCGGGGTTATAACTCTCAGAAATGAGCCTCAACCGGGATGAAATCACCGGCAATAAACAACCTCTATTTCTCTCTCTCTCTCTCTCTCTCTCTCTCTTTTCTTTCCTCACGGCTATCTCTCTAACCTCACCAACAGATTAACAATGGTGAAAGAAAGGAAGGCTGTTTAACAGCATAAAACAGAGAGATCAGCAATGGCAAAGCCGAAGGAGAAGAAAGGCTGGAGTCTTGAAGACTCCAAGAGACACAAGGAGAGAATAAAAACGGCTGAGAGAGGGAATCGAGAGAGACTACTGCGGAACCAAGGAGACGCTAACAATAAAAAGGGGAAGCCGAACGGTCGAGCTCGCGGGTCACCAGCAGACGACTCGGGTCGCTAGCCCAGGCCGCGGGCATCCCGCGTGACTCCGTAAGCAGCAAGGCAGACAGAAGACTCTATCAAGAGGCAGCGTAGAAGCAGCAAGGCGGACAGAAGACTCGGTCAAGAGGCAGCCCAGAAGCACCATGCAGGTAGACGGGCCAAAGGGCAACCCAAAAAGAAAACCAAGACAGCCTATTCAACAAGTTGAGGCCCAAAGCATCATTGGGTTTGGGGGAAGACAATTGGGCTAGAAAAGGGGGAAAAATTGTGAGAAAAGGGCTATAAAGTCTACATGTGGCAAATTAATATTAGTAAACAGAAGAAATTAATTTAGGCAAGGAGGTGCAGAGTGATGAGGACTTTATTCATGTTTCCTTGCTAAGATCTCCAAATCATTTGTCCATTAATTCCTGGCTAATTTGTACGTGTCGCCTTATTCCCAAAGAACTTCTCCAGACATCCAGCTGGTAACAATATTTGTCAACCTCTCCAAACGCCTGCAATCTCAGACCACATGCAAGTTCATCTATTATGCCAAAGAAAGTAGTGTTGTCATTTGTCCCACTCAAGTAAACAAACATTTTACTCAATTTATGAGACATCAATGGAAAGGATTGGTTTGAGTTCGAGTTCTTATTTTTCTTTCAAATTTTTATCAGTTTTGTTTATCGATATGCGAGTGTGTGTATATATATATATATGTAATGATCAATGTATTTCTTCATCTCTAAGGGTTGTTTGTGGTGCATCTTGGGAAATTTTTGGCTTGTCCAAACATACAAAAACAGTTTGGACAAAGCCTCGAACAATTCATCTGGGGATTCAGAAAGCGGTTAGAACTAGGAAATGGCGATGATATTTAGCCGTAGGTTATGGATCAAAAAAAAGTTGCATTTGTGTTTTCACCAAATAAGCCTTCGCTTTTGTATTCTAAAACTGAAAAGGAATGACCTTTATTCTATTTTCCAAAAATAATTTTCTCAAGTACTTAGTTTATATATCTAAGTTGTAATTTAATTTGTCTATGGCTCCTGATTTTGTAATAGTCTCTAGAACTTTATCTCAATGAGCAGATTGAATGAGGTATTTCTTTACATATGGATTTTAATTGTGGCTAATGAACTTCTATATATGTCCAAGACAACATCAATCAATTCAATTTCATGCGTTTGCTACTCATTCAAGGTGAGTAGTTGTTATTTCAACCTGCTGGAATCAAGCTGAAAGCTTTTGGTTAAGTTAAAGTTGCTAGGTGAAACTTGGAATGAACAAATAAAAAACCAGCTTTTCTTACTCATAAGGTGCTGTTTCTGTCTTCTCTTTTTTTTCCCTTATTTTTTGGGGATATATGTCTATGAAAAGTCAAAGCAAAAATACTGGAAGAAATATAGCCAAAAAATCCTTTATTTGGAATTGCATACCTTTTATTGAATTTATTAATTGTGAGAGTTTTTTCATTTCCCAAACTTATTTTTGTCTTAATTCATTTATATGCAAATGTAGTGATTTTTATTGTTTGTTTCTCTTCAATAGATGATGAGATCGAATAATGGCAATTCCTAATAAAATCTTCTTTAATTACTTTGGATGGATTACAGATGATTTTGATGTGCATTTTTTTATTTTTAAACTAATCAATTTCGAAGTGTACTCCTAAATTTTTCTTCACTAAAAAGAATTTGGAGTTGTGGCTAATCAGAGATAACCTATGTTTTGAGTGTGAATGTGCAACGACTTTGGAACATAGAAATATAATTTTGATGAAAGAATTATAGGTTTGTGCAAGGAAAGATTTTGTGATAAAGCATTTTTCTTTCTTGATACTTAGGGTACTGAGCTTTTTCTTATGTAAGATTATTGGGGTCAAATTGAACAAAAAAGGGACCTTTTGTAATTTTAATTCTTGGCAGATTTTTCCTTTTCTTGAAGGATTTGCAGGTTTATTGAAGAAATTGGCAGTCATAGTTTTGTCTGCTTAATACTTATAACTCTTCTTTACTACTGAAAACATCTTTTGACTCCTTGATATTGCACCAACTCTGATGAGAATTAATATTTCTTCTTTTTAGTTTTGCTAAAACTGTCTTGCTGTCAAATTTGTTATTTTTTTCAATTTTTTAATATAGTTCTAAAGGTTTTCTCTTTTTGTTCAACAGGGTTTAGTGGTGTTGAGGGCAATGAGACCTGTAGTTGTTGGATGTTACTCCTCTTTCACTTGGGTCTGGAAGCAACCGGAGGTGTCATGACAGTTTTGATTCCAAAGAAACACCACATCTAGGAACAAGTTCTCTCCGATTTGATAACCAACTTGGTGTTTTGATTTAGTTTTATGAGGGTAGGAGAACTAGAACAAGGAATAACGACTTGATAAATTTGATCTTTCTGTTATCCCTCTAGCTCCAACATTTTTATATTAGTATTCCCTTTAGCCATATGCTTTAATCCTTAAGCTAACTCAGAAAGCCCTTGATCTCTTATCCTTCTTACCTAAGTACTGTTCATAGTGAGAGATGCTTTCTAAGAGTCTCTTCTAATTATTTATATAGGTGAAAGAAACTTCACCAAGAGAGAAAAATGGATCTACTGATAGATAAAGATCTAGGAAAAAATTTTGACGGGGTAGAGTTAGAAGATATCGTTCAAGTAGCGCTCCTTTGCACACAAAATCCTCCTAATCGGCCTAAAATTTTAGAAGTATTGAGAATTTTGAAAAGTGATGGCTTAGCCGAGAAATGAAAGCATCGCAAAAAATTCTAATGTACAGACCATTCCATAACATCTCTACACAAAGATTTCCATAACATCTCTGCACAAAGATACCCACATTTCATAGAAGAATTCCATAACAACTCTACACAAAGATACCCACATTTCATAGAAGAATTCTCATCAGTAGTTGATGCGATAGAACTTTCTATTCCCCAAGGTCATTAAGAGTTAGTTTGTTGATAAAATTCTTTTGTTTGAAGTTTTGCCTCATAATGGTGTTATGAGAGCTTTAAAGTGATTTGATCACTCATAATGGTAATAGGTTTGCATACTCCAAAAACATCAAGAATATCAAGTTTGAATTTTGCTAATAAGAACAATGTGAATGCAAGTTCTGAAAAATCATTTTATAGTAGTAAATGAGCAATAAATTTCCTTCTTTTAATTTCTTCCCTACTTTTTATGTAATAAAGAAAAATGCAGATTTCACACCGCTTATTCTATGTAAGTTTTCTATGCAGAAAAAGTGTCGTTGTAATTGGTCCTTATCCTATTTTCAACCAAAAAAAAATCCTTTTCCCACAAGTTATAAGGACAAGCAAATCAGTTTTAACAACACAAAAAGTTCCCATATGATTACAGTAAATAAAAAACCAAATATCATAGTCCTATTATTGATCATCCTCACACTATAATCTAAATCATCTTCACAAAAATCTTCACATTCTGACATGTCATTACTACGGCGTCTAGATAATGAGAACTCAAAAAATCTACAACTAGATTGATACCTTTAAGGTTACCATTTCAATTAGTGGTTGCCTCTATACATATATCTTCTTTTTTTTATCATTAGGCCTAGGACAAATTAAGGTTAAGAACATGTATAGTGTCTTCATATAAATACAAGGAGGAAGATTATAAGGAGTGACAATGACCGACTAACATGAAAAAGTCTTATAGTATTGCCCAAATAGAGAAAAATCATCATCACATAAGCCTAGATGAATGTTACGAGGCTCTGACACAAAACGAGTATAAGTTCTATCAAAATGTTTCCAAGCCTCACTGTCGGAAGGTTGACATATTATTCCATTTTCAATTTCCTGATTAGCATGCCACAAATCATATGTTGAGCTGTAGCTTTTGATGCATACAATCGTTGTAACCTTGGAGTCAATGGCAAGTATCATAGTGTAGACTGTGCAACTTGCTTACGCTTTGATTATCCTGTCGACCTCTTATCTCTTTGCACCTCGAAAATCCTTAAAACATGCGAAATAATTTAAACTCATCCTTTTTCCAGTATAGCATACAACCTTTTTGGCAAGCATTAACATGATGTGAATCCCTTACTTAATTGCAAATTTGATTCAACACCTTCCCAAGATCACCTCCTTTGATGTAGAACTTCCATTGGAGATTTTGTAGCTTTTAACACTCCAATATTAAACCTATGAGGAACTAAGCCTTATAAACCTAATATTGAGAGTTAAAACTCTTTCCCAATTTGATAGCAAGAACCTTGGGGAAACTATGGCCCCAAAACCCAAACTACACCAACTAGAAGATATAGGTTTCATTAATTCTAAGAACAAGAACTCTTAGATTCAATCAAAGAAGGAATTGAAATAATCAATTGATTTCCATAGATTCAAAAATCTAGCTAATCAATTGTTCACAAAACTAAGGAAGAAAACCCTTAGAAGCTAGCTAAGATGGGTTGCAGAACCCTAGAAACCAATAGAGAATCTTCTCAAATTTTGAGGAAAATCCAACTTAGTTTCACAATAAGCCTATAAATGAGTATTTATAGCATTAGACTTAAACCTACTTTGACCATTGAATAATGACTCCAAAAGACCAATTAGGCCCTTAATTATCAATTGGAAATGGAGTTTAGTCATTAAAATCCCACCTAAAACACGCATTTATCTAACAAAGACGCTATTGGCGACCGTATGGTGTACTCTACCGCACATGGTAGGGTGTGCACCTTCTAAGGCACACCATCCAGAAGCCTACTAATATACGCTATATTGTCTACATTTCTATACATTATTTTCATCGTTTTACGATATTTTAAGTATATATGTGCATATTTTAGACTAATACCCTTTATTGTTGTCTTAGTTGCTTCCCAATGGAGAAAAACAGTGAAAAAGAATGAAAACAGAGTGAAAACAATGAAAATGAAGCCGACGGCACCAAGGAAAAAGACCTACCGCGTGAACTAAGCTAACTTACCGTCAGCTGTAGGTCTTGGAGGCAAAAAAATAGAGTAGACAGAAGCTTACTTGAGATGGTAGGCTACTCCTACTGTTAATGGTAGGTCCCGACGACACAAGTACCAATTAGAACAGAACCCTATCGTAGACGATATGGCTCGACCTAGCATTCGCGATAGGTCCTGGCTGTAGCATATTTAATGCATTTTTAAGACTTTTTAACGCAATTTTTCTTTCATTATTAGGGAGTTCCACCATTAGGGCTTAGAAAGGTGAATAGGGGCGAACCTAGGTTAGAAAATTTCCACTAAGTCAGCCTCAATTAGGTAGGATATCAGTAGAAAAAACTGTAATTGAGAGTTTAGAGATTAAGAATTGAAGATTCTAAGGTGTAATTTTGGGCTTCATTTGGACAACTTGAGGGATGAACTCAGGCTTTTTTCGGGATCATGACTTCAGCTTCAACCTTCTCCTAAGCTTTCTTTTCCTTTCTTTTTACAGAATTTCAATCTTTAATTTCAGTTTTAATACAATATTTAGTGGCTAGATTTTTATGTAGGGTTGAACCCTAATAGTTGATTACTATGATCTTTGATTAATTTAGTGAAATTGATGTGTGTTTTCAATTGAGTTGTCTTCCACTTGTGTTTTGTTGCAATTTAATTGTCGTGAAGTTAAGTTTATTGCAAGAGTGTTCAGAATTGAAAAAGGAAGCACATTCTAGAGCAAGTAATTGGGAGTTAATTGGGGCAATAGATTAGAGATATGAAATTGAACTTTAAGGTCTCTTGATCACTTGTTAATTACTGCACTCATAATTGGTTAGAGAGAGAAGAGATTCTCCTCCTAGGTTAGTGAGTAGGGTGGCTTTCACATATAGATAGAGATTGCCTGACTAGTTATGAGGACCCAACTTGATAATTCAACATCATTTTCTATAAGTATTTTTGATTGAACTACTAAAAAGGATTAAAGGGGATTCCAACATCCAAACTCTAGCTTTAATTATTGTAAATACTTGGATTTCTTGTTTTGTCTGTTTTAGTTGGTAATCGATATCTTTAGTATTTTAGTTTATTTTTCTTCAAAACGATCCATCTTAGGCTAAACATTAGAAGAAATGATTAGTACTTGAGCTTTTATCGTCCCTTGAGATTCGGCACTTGGGTATAACTCAATTTCTATAGTGATAGGTCCACTTACCTGTTAATCGAGTTTACTATTTCATTCTATTCATTAAATCCTGACACATCAAATTTTTGGTGCCGTTATCGGGACTGGCAACTTAAGGAAAATCGTTTTTATTGTGCTTTAGTCATTTTTTTGCTTTTCTTGTTTTTGTGTGGATGGTTCTTTGTTTATGCAAGTATTCAGATTATTTTTAGCATAAATCTTTGAGTGTAATTTGTGTTCGTGGAATTGATCAAGTTTTTTTTAAATTTTTTTATTACAAATTGTTTGGTACTAGTTTATGCCCCAAAAGAAAAAGGGTGAAATATTACAATTTGACCAAGAGCTGGAACATATGCTGCGGGTACCCGCTGCACCTTCGGTTCGAAACAGCAGGCACTAGTGCAATAGTGGTTGTCAAGAAAGCGTAGGAAGATCAAGTAGTTCCACTGTTTATTAATCCTATATTCGTACAACATCCACTACGACCAATGGCAGAGTGCACAATGGTGGACTATGTCAGACTGTATATCTCTAAGACACATTCAAGCATAGCAAGGCCAAGGATAGAAGTGAATAACTTCGAGATAAAGCCAAATATCATTCAGATGCTACAAAAAAAATTCCAGCTCGACAGATTTCAAGATGAGGACCAAATGCTCATGCCGGCAACTTCTTAGAAGTATGAGACACTTTTAAAATAAACGATCCGACGATGCCATATGACTTCATCTTTTCCCATTCTCTCTGAAGGGGAAGGTGAAATCATGGCTAAAGTTACTGCCTTTCGGGTCTATCACATCATTGGATTCGTCGACAAAAAAATTCTTGGGAAGATACTTTCCTTTAGGTCAAAAAGCAAAGCTTAGGAACGAGATTCTATCATTCAAACAAAAAGACGGAGAAAGCCTCTACTAGCCTTGGAAAAGATAGAAAGAGCTTCTCCGGAAATGTTCCCATCATGGATTAGATTTGGGGATCCAGATTCGAAGCTTTTATAACGAAGTCTTGTTCGGGGAGAGACAGTTAATAGATGCCTTAGCTGGAGGGCCTACGGATCGCAAGACCTCTCAACAGGTATACAACCTGATTGAAGAGATAGCAATGAACAACTATACTTGGGGAGGGCGGCGATCAAAGTCGAAGACAGTTGGAGTGCATAATGTGGAATGCAATTTCTACCATGGAAGCTATATTAACCGCCATGATAGAGCAGAAAGTGGGAAACTTAACCACTATTTCATCAAGCAAAAGCAATCAAATGGTCATGTTTAGAAATTTCTGCAACGGTAGGCATCCAAATCATGAATGTCCAAGTATGGGAGGACTGATGGAACAAGTTAATTTTGTACAGGGGAACCGGCCCGGTAACAATCCTTATGCAAATATATACAATCCAGAGTGCAAAAACTATCCCAACTTCTCTAGGGTGGTCAAGGTTAGCCAAGACTTCAACAATCCCCAGGATTTCAAAACTAGGGCCCTCCTCTACCATTGGCTTATGAAGCGGCTACACCAAATCATCCTCCACATGCAAAGGTGAGTACGGAAAAGTTGATGGTGAAATTTATGAGCGCCACAGATAATCGAATGAACACCATAGAGGTGGCTCAGAGGAATAAAGAGCCTTCCATCTAAAACCTTGAAAAGCAGATTGGGCAGCCTGTTAAGCTCGTTTGTGAAAGGACTCCGGGGACTCTCCCAAGTAACACAGAAGTGAACCGAGAGAGTATGTAAATGTTATCTTGGTGAAAGTTGATGAGGAGATTTCTACGGAGAGCAAAGTGATGATCGTACAAAGGGACTATAGTGAAGAGGAAGAGTAATCATCTGATATTTTGGAAATTAAAGGAGTAGATCTAAAGAAAGATGAAAGAGAAGGGAAGCCGGCAAGTGCTGAGTACAAGCCAAAAATTCCATACCTAAAGGCACTTGTTCGGGATCATAGTAAGGATAGCATAAGGAAGTTCATAGAAATATTTAAACAATTAAAAATAAGCTACCTATGTGATTTACTTTTGAAGGTACCCAAATATGTCAAATACTTGAAGGAGATGCTCACCAAGAATAGCAAACTGTATGACGCATCCATACGTGTCTTGGGCGAAGGGTGTTCGGTTGTCCTTATCAATAAGGAGAAACTACCCCAGAAGTTAGAATACCTTGGTAGCTTTTCTTTCCCTTGCACTATGGGTATAGTAAAGTTCATAAGGCATTGGCAGAAACGTAATGTCATATGCTATGTGTCAAAAACATGGCCTAGGGAAGCCGAGACCTGTTAGAATCTCCATCAATTTAGTAGATAAGAGTGTCGGACATCCTAGAAGAGTCATAGAAGATGTCCTAATTTAGATTAAGGACCTCGTCTTCCTTGTTGATTTCGTCATTTTAGACATGGAGGAGGATGAAGACTTCCCTATTATCCTGGGACGCCCGTTTTTAAGTACATCAAGGGCGTTGATAGATATAGAAAGAGGAAAATTGATCCTCAGAGTTGGAGATAATGATGTAGTGTTTAAATTTCCATTAAATTCGCCTATCGCTTCTCAAGATCAAGACACTGTGTTACATTGATCACAAAATTGACAAAGTATCTTTGACTGTGCAAGAAACTTTCCCAAAACGAGATAAAAAGCCAAAGAAGCCTAAGGAGAAGGCAAAGCACCTTATCCCCAAAATGAAAGTAGGATTAAAGAAATGGGTACCCGTTCGGCATATCAAAAAAAGGAAAAGTCAAGAAGCACTCGAATTATCGTGATTCGAGAGGTACTTTGGGTACCTAAAAGGGAGCACTCCTTTCACCTTCTGAATGTTGTATGTTGTCATTGTATACCCATATTTCGATTTTCTCGCATGTTTCGTTTTGACCATTTTTGTGGCTTATGTGATTACAAGGTATTCTGGAGAGAATGAATGCTTGAATTAAGGTCTACTTTAATCATAAATGAATCCATGAAGATGGCAGGCATGAAATAGGGTTCAAAATCATAGAAAGGAGAAAAATCGGAATCTAGGCAGAAGCCTACTGCAGACGGTAGGATACCCTACCACACGCGATAGGGTCAAGGCACCGAAATTCCCACGAACTGAAGTCTACCACAGATTTTAGTTCTAATCTACCGCACGCGGTAGGGACTTCCGCATTTTTTTCCCTGGCGAACAGAAGCCTACTGCAGACGGTAGGCCTTGACCTATCGGATGTAGTAGGGTCAATTTTTAGCAGCGATTCGGGCCAATTCATGGGTAAACGAGTCGGGTCGGCCCGATTATACTCAAATTACAGCCGTCCTCCCTCCCCGTTTTTCTGCAATTTTTTCCCAAATCTCTCGCTAAAATCCCCTAACTCTCTCTCTCTCTCTCTCTCTCTCTCTCTCTCTCTCTCTCTCTCTCTTTGTTTTCTCTCTTCTCTTCTCTTTTTTGGCAGCACTCTACCACCTCTGATGAACTCTGCAGCCATCTTCCAACTGTTTGTATACTCTCTCTCTCTCTCTCTCTCTCTCTCTCTCTCTCTCTCTTTCCTTCTTCTTCTTCTTCTTCTTCTCCTTCGTCTTTTTATTCTTCTTCCACTTTGTCTTCCTTTCTTCACTCATTCCCATTTTTCTTCTTTTTCTTCTTCTCCTTCTATTCTCTCTCAGACCACCCAACATCTCCACGTTGCAATTTCTTTCCTTCATTTTCTACACCTACCATTGAACCCTCTTCTTTTTTATTTTTATTTTCCTTTTGTTCATTTTTGTTTTAATAACCTTGTATTCTATTTTATTTTGTTTCTCTAACAAAAATCTTGTAGAAAATTTCTACAAAAATTTTGTAGAAAATCCAACGAACTTTTCGGTGAAGTTTTGGCGACTCCGGCGAAGTACCGTTCGAGGCAGAAAAAATGGTTTACTAGACATGTGTTGATAGTTTATTTATTCAAACAAACTCAGGCTACCTCTTACATCTTTTGCCTCAATTTAGTTTCATTTTACTTCATTTTTGTATTCAAAGTATTTGATTTTGTGCTTTGTGTTTTATGTGTTTAGCTGTTAGTTTTTCCCATTTGTTGTGTAGTTTGTTTTATTTACTTAGTTTCTCTTTTCACAATTTATCACACACAGGCAACATTAGGCCACATTAGCACACACAGGCTATGTTTAGTTGTTCAATTCTTTTTGTGTGCTTTCATCCTCTAGCGTTAATTTTGTATTCTGTTGGTTTTGTTAGTGTGTTTGCTCTTGTACACCCCTTTTCCCCCTTACCCTTTGTTGAATTCCCTCATGGCCCCTAAGAAATCAACTGCCTCTTCCTCTAAATCCAAAAAAGCGCGGGTTGAAGGATCCACGCCCGACCCCACCACATCCACTATTCTTCTATTCTTGGAGCGTCTTTATGTGGTAGCTCGGAAACGGGTAGCAATAGGGAGATGCTTAAATTTGTCATAGAAAAGTCATTTGATGAGTCAATCATCGAACATTTGGAATTAGAATATTTTTGGGGAGGTTGGGTTGGGTCCCTCTTTTACGTATTTCTGGAGATTTCTACCTCAACCTTGTCTGTAAATTTTATATGAACATGCTCCATAAAATGGTCAAGGATCTTCAAACTATCATTTCTACCGTTAAAGGGGTAAAGATCATATTAGATAGAGATCGTCTCGCATCCATTCTTGGGATTTGGGAAGAGAAAAATTCAACCACCGTGGACTCAAAATGAAAAAACAATCGACGAGGACCTTGACTGGAGTTAAGAGACGACATGTGATCGCTTTGGTATCCGACTGCATCCGATGGATCGTCGTCGTATGCTCCACAGGGGTGATTTCCCCACACTCCTTTCTCGAACCCTTACTTCTTCGGGCATACACTAGTTCAAAAGGGGGCGGGCAAAGTGACGTCACATTCTTGACCTCTACATGCTCCATAAATTTCACAATCAATCCCCCTTCTCTATCGCTTTTTCGATGATCCACACGATGTGTAATACTAGGTCTGACAACAAAAAAGCACGTGTATCGTTACTTTGTAATTCTGTCTAGAGTGTTTGTTACTTTTAATGTAAATTTTGCATGGGAACGATGATCATCGACATGACTGCTGCAGATATCACAACATTCAACAACTGTGGCTATTCCTGGGATGAAGCAACAAAGTATGGATCCCTCCAGTAGAGGAGGATCGGCTACGGGAATGTAACTATGCAATTTTCGATCAATAAAGAAAACCACATAAACCGACATTGGCACGTCCTCCTCATAGCCCAATTATGATGAGAGTGAGAACGGCGAGTCCTGTAACCTCTCGACCGAGGATGCACCTCCCACAGTCCCCATGGATGAGTTCCAAACTGAGATGCGAGCTTCTTTCAAGCAGCTTCGCATCATTAATGATATCCATGCGACTAAGCTGGCAAAGATAGTGGAGTCGACTTGTGGTTACGTAGATGAGTTGGCACATGAGAGGGCGTCCAATGATCACCAGGAGGTGATGCTGGCCCGATAATGCAGTAGATTCTTTCTCAATCAAGACAGCAGCGGAGGTGGCGGCATGGAACTCGGTACGCAATAGAGAGTTTTCTTTTTATTTTCTTTTCCCCTTCTTTTTCTTTCCCTTTTATGCTTTCTCATTTTCTTTCATGTTTCGTCTTTTCTGTTATTTAAGTTAATTTTGCCATTATTTGTTTCTTTTTCTTATTTTGTCTTTGTGTGGGGATTGCTTCCCCATATGCTTACTCGACTTATATCTACGGAATTGCTTTCCATGTATGTGTTTTGTTTGTTTCTCTACTGGTCTGGCCCCAATATTAAGGACCACGTGATTTTAAAGGGGGGTATTTATGTCCTTCTATTACTTTCCTTCTTTCTTGTCATTCTTTTTTTAACTTTTGGTATCTTATTTGAAAAATTTTCAAAAATAAAATCATAAAAATTGAAGAAAACCCAAAAATATTTCGTTTTGCCACTTTTAGTATAGTACATATTTTCAAAACGCTTTGGGTTTGTCAAAAAAGCGTATTATTTGATCGCCTTGGAAACCATACTTATTTGATATTCATAGATGATTAATGGTTTTCATGTACTTGTAAGTATTGATTAGTAATAGAAGCCTAGGAATCTTAGGAGATTAGCATAATAGATGCCTAGGAGAATCCTTTTTGAGTTTTTACTTGTATCCGTATGTCTTTTGTCCTTAGAAGCAAAGAGTTCTAGCGTAGGGTGGTCCCAGAAATGATGGTCTTAAGCCTTCATCGTATAGTTTGTGCCTTTCTTACCAAATCCTTAAACGAAATAAAACCTAGTTCCCTTTTTTTGCCTTCATGCCAAGGGTTTCAATTCCTTCTTTTCTTTGTTCTTTAAAACTCACATTACATAAAACCTCAATTCGTGGAGCTAATGTTTAGAATATTTTTTAAGTCGTTTTGAGTGAGAAAATAGATAAGTATGGGGGTAAAAGAGTGAAGAAAGAAAGTTTTGCATATGAAAAGGATATCTTGGGTATTCCATTTGTTTGGTACATGTGGCTGTTGAAAAGAGAGTGGAATTGTTATTTTAGAAAAGAATTTGAAAAATCATCGAAAACAAAGAAAAAGATTAATGTTTATTTATCTTTATAGTTAATTCTCAAAATATCGAGCATCTTTCTCTTATTCTTTGAAATTCATACCAATCTTAAGTACTATGTTCTTACGTTGGGTATGCGTTAATGGAACGAAGTATGACGTTCAAGGGTGAGTGAAAAGAGTGAAAAGTGGCTAGAAAGTTGTTCTATAAGTTTGCTCCTTTTGGTTGCACTAGCTCTGTCTCAATTGTTTTGGTCCTCTCTTTATCTTCGTTTGATTCCTTTCCCAAGCCTAACATTAGAAGCTATGAAGTCCTACCTAATTGTCGAAAACCTAAAATAGGACTCAGAGTGGATAATCGATCAAAAACATGAGTTTTTTGTGTATCGTCCTTTAAAGTATTTCACTTTGCTAATTACTTGGTATTCCTTATATTCTATGAAAAATGGTATGAGCAATACAAACACATACACGTTGATCTGTAATGTTTATTAGTAACTCGTGGTGGAATTGGTGATTCTTGTCATTTATCTCTTTTGATTGACCTTCGGAGTTGAGTAGTAAACTGCTCTATTGAAGTGGCTTTTTCATAGTTTTTGTTTGTTTTTGTTTTTGTTTTCGACTACTGGAATTCGTCTTTTTCTGCTTTAAGAAAGTCCCTTAAAGAGCTTTTTAAGACAAGGAAGTGCACTCCAGACATCCAGAAGGAAGCAAAAAGAGTCGTTACACTGCATCTAATATCTATATCTGAGCGATGGAACTTCTTAACCACGGTCTTAGAGAAAGAGCCAAAGCAGAAAGATAACCCAGATTAAAACTATTCTGTCTTTGAATCTATGTCCTACAAGACAAGCACTAAATGGAATTTATAGAGGTGCGTAGCAAGGTATCCCAGCCTTAAGGTTTCAAATTTGTTTATGGCTAATCTATGATCTTAAATGTCTTTGGTCAGTTTTTCTCGTTTTTTATGTTTCATCTTTCTTAAATGAAAAAACTTTAAACTCCTCGGTTTTGTTTGCTTAGTTTGTGTTGCTTGAGGGCAAGCAACAATAAGCGTAGGGTATTTGATATGGGCTATATTGTCTACATTTCTATATGTTATTTTCATCTTTTTACAATGTTTTTAATATATAAAATGCGTATTTTAGACTAATACCCTTTATGCTTGTCTTAGGTACTTCCCAATGGAGAGAACGATGAAAATGAACGAAAACAGAGCGAAAACAATGAAAATGAACCGACGACACCAATGGAGAAGATCTACCGCCTGAGGTAAGCCAACCTACTTTCAGCAGTAAGTCCTGGAGGCAAAAGCAGAGGGTGGACAGAAGCATACCGACGATGGTAGGCTACCCCTATTGTCAGCGGTAGGTCCTGACGACACAAGCACGAATTGGAATAGAACACTACCGCGAACGGTAGGGCTCGACATACAGTACATAGTAAGTATTGGCTATAGCAGATTTAATGAATTTTTAAGACTTTTTAAGACAGTTTTTCATTCATTATTAGGGAGTTCCGCTATTAGGTCTTAGAGAGGTGAATATGGGCGAACCTAGGTTAGAAAATTCCCCCAAATTCAACCTCAATTAGGTAGGAAATCATTAGAGATTAAGAATTGAAGATTCAAAGGCGTAATTTCTGGCTTCAATCGAGCAACGTTCGGGATCGCAACTTCAGCTTCAACCTTCTCCTAAGTTTTCTTTTCCTTTCTTTTCACTGAATTTCAGTCATTAAATCCAGTTTTAATACAATGTTTAGTGGCTAGATTTTTATGTTTGGATGAAGGTTGAACCCTAATACTTGATTACTATGATCTTTGATTTATTTAGTGAAATTGATGTTTGTTTTCAATGAGTTGTCTGCCAATTACTTTTGTTGCAATATAATTGTCGCGAAGTTAAATTTATCGCAAGAGTGTTTGGAATTGAAAAAGGAAGAATATTCTAGGGCAACAAATTAGGGATTAATTGGGGCAATAGATTAGAGATATGAAATTACACTTTTAGGTCCCTTAATCATCTGTTAATTACTGCACTCATAATTAGTTAGAGAGAAAAGATATTCTCCTCTAAGGGTTAGTGAGTACGGTAGCTTTCGCCTAGAGATAGGGATTGCCCGACTAGTTGTGAGGACCCCACTCGATAATTCAACATCGTTTTCTATATGTTTTTCCAATTGAACTAGTAAAAACGATTAGAGAGATTCCAACTTCCAAACTCTTGCTTTAATTATTTTAAACACTTAAATTTCTTGTTTTGTCTTTTTTAGTTGATAATCGGTATCTTTAGTATTTCAGTTTATTTTTCTTCATAATGATCCATCTTAAGCTAAACATTAGAAGAAACCATTAGTACTTGAGTTTTTATCGTTACTTGAAATTCGACACTCGGTTATAATGCAATTTCTACAGTTATAGGTCTATTTGCCTGTAACTCAGTTTAGTAGTTCATCCCATTCATTAAAACCTAAAACATCACCTACCGCGGATGGTAGGTTTAGGGTCTACCTTCGGCGATAGGTCCTATGCTTCACTATACTTGGTCTTTTTCACCTCCAAGGTCCTATGCTTCACTATACTTGGTCTTTTTCACCTCCAACTTGCTCAATTGAATAATCTTTGCTTATGGTATAGATTATGAGCAAATTAGAAGCTTGTCCTTCATCTTTAAGGCCTTCATTCTTGTTCTTCATGGTTTTCTCAATGAATGCAACTGTGCCTTTACCCAAACTTTCATCATATCTTTTAATCTTCTTTGCCTTTGCTCTAGTGAGTGTCCATGTATCAACTCATTAGTTTCTTTGCCTTCCCGGTTCATACCATAATGTTTATAATAGGGAATTGTAACTTCTTAACGATTTTTTTTATGTTGATAGTAATCATTTAGCATTGTATTATCAGAAGGTATTACTTCTTTAATAGCTTGAAACTTACCGTGGAATGTTTCCTCTGACATGTTACTATCAACCTTAAGTTTTAACAACCTAGAAGCATATGACAATTGTGAATTCTCATAACTAGTAAAAAGAGGTTCATCAGCGGCTCTCATTACAGCTTGAAATTGTACAGTTAAATATGTCACATCTTCATCACAAAGTACCTGAACATTCTGGGATTTCTTTGGACTTGCTCATTTTCAAAATGTAATGACTCGTATTACGGAGCATCACCTGGTACACCTGAAGTAAACAAGTCATGGACCATCATTTGATCCCAAGCCATCTGCTCATAACTATCCCAATTATCAATTTTCTCTTGTAACGGCTGAACCACATTGTGTTCTTTTTCATTATTCAATAATTTTTCTTTACTATGATAAGTTCAATTGAAATAATTTTCTTTAAACCCTTTCCGATATAGGTGAACTGCAACCTCTTCTTCTGAAAGAAATTTTCTATTTTTACACTTCACACAAGGACACCTAATTTTCTCCCCATTTTTGAATATTGTGTCTTGCGATTTTGGAAACTTAATAAATTCATCAACGCCATTCATAAACTCATCAATAAGCCCTTTATGACCATTTAGATTTTTACAATACATCCATTTTTCGTTGTTCTCGTAGCGACATTTTCAGCTGTAACGACAAATTAATGATTACATATATATATAATCAAAAATCATCTAACATTCTTATTTTCTTATATTATATGAAATAAAATACTATTCGGCTTATCTTTATTTTCTTCCAACCAATTAAAATTCATAATAAAAAACATGCATACACTACTAAGTAGTAAAATTTATTTTTACTCATTTCACACACACATATATACGTACGTACATACATGTATAATAATAATAGTAATAATAATAATAATAATAAACAACCTTAAACAACTTGAATTTCTTATTTTGTTATATTATTTGAAATAAAAATTATTATCCGTATATTTCTTCCAACCAATTACAATTCATAATAAAAAAAATATGCATCAACTACTAAATATTTAAAATTTACCTTCATTCATTTTATATATATAAACCATGAACAACTTGAATATTTGCATAAAAAAATTATTAACATAAAAATTCATATGAAAAAGAATGGAATTACCTCTGTATGCATCACCCAAATTTTGCAAAAAGTTAATTACTTTTTCCTCATCATATGTGAGCTTTCACATGTAAAAAAGAGATTTTTTTTTGTTTGATTTTTGAGGGGATATTTTTGCTGAGAACTTGCCAAAAATACAGAGGAGAGCTTCTGTTTTTTGGCTGAAAAATTAGGTAGCCGTTGGTTGCTCTTTAATTATTGTTTAGATCACTGAACATTAGCACAACATTTAACATAGTTTTCGAACCGTGTTTATAATATCCGTCCCAATAACTGTCTCAAATTTAACAAAGCGTACAGACCCAACAACCATCATAATTATAAAATTGCCAATGTAAGTTTAAATTAATACAACAAAAATCTGTCCCAACATCGGTCTCAAATGTTGAAATTTAATAATAATAATATTAATAATAAGTTATCAATATATAATTGGTTCCAAAGTTAGTATCAAGCTTTTTCTGATGCTTACTTTTTTTCTTTTGTTTGTCCCTACATCTGTGCCAAACTTTTTAAAATTTAATTTGGTCATCCTAAATGTTATCCAAGGTTAGGACGGCTTTTGGGATGAAGTATAATGAATTTTTTATGCCAAACGCGATTTCAAACACTAAACTAAACATGTATTTCATTTGTTCTTAAATTTGTGTAAAAATTTTAAAATTTAAAACATAATATTTTATATTTCTATCCAACATGCCCTTCCCAAATGGTATGGTTTTTGGGATGAAAGTGAGTAGCATAATAATTATTTGGTACTAAAGTCGGTCCCAAGCTTTTTGTGGAATAAATTATAATTATAATTTATTCGTTCTAAAATTTGTGCCAATATTTAAGGACAAATTTTGAGACGGGTTCTTCACCATATAAATTTTCGGTGCCATTTTGAACGGATTTAACGACGAAATAATTTGGATAATATTTTAAGTGGTTGATAGAGTTGATTTTTAATACAAATAAACACTTTAAATTTTAACTATTAGCTTCTAAAAATATTTTATTTATTAAACATAATTATTATATTTAATTCTTTTTATTTTAAGGATAAAGGGAAAGAAGCCCATCAACAAAATCAAGCCTACAAGCAAGCCCATAGGAGAAAAGAAAAAAAAGAAAGATGGGTTGCTGCAAGAGTCCAAATTGAAAAAGGAAAAACGAAATTAGAGTTATAATAGAAAAGGGGAGGCTGCTAGGAAGAATGAGGAAAGGAGAGCTGCGGATGGGCAGCTTTAAAAAAGGGGGAAAACTGAAAAAAAAGAGGAGAAAGGGAGTCACGAGAGAGAGAGAGAGAGAGAGAGAGAGAGAGAGAGAGAGAGAGCTGCGAAGAACGTTGCAGTAGAAATTGAAGCCAGCAGCTGAAGCAGGCAGCTGTGTCGCAATTTGTGAACGGAAGCAGCAATTCTCCCGCAGCAGCAGTAGAAATTTGAAGCAGCTTTAAAAGGCAGCAGCTAAACAGAAGCAGCAGCTGAAGCAGAAAATTCTGCACCAGTAGAAAAATTCCAGCAAGTAGAAGCTGTGCAGAATTTTAGCTTCAGTTGAAAAGAAAAACTATGAATTTCTCAAATAAATTGGTTCCTTCTTTTCTTTTAACCATGAACTAAATTTAAATTTAGAATCTTGATGAAACCCTAACTATGTGACTTTGATTTATTTTATTTTGGGAGATTTATTTTGGTTGTTTATGTGATTGCATATCTTTGGAATTTTCTTGGTGTGATGCAATTAATTTTTCGTGATTGTTCTTGTAGAATAATTATTTGGGTTAATTGTTATTTTTATCCATGCTTGATTCTTGTAGTCTTGAGTATGAGATATGTAATTTTTGCAAGTATATTGTGGGTTTTAGAATTGAATAGTTCATGCTAATTTCTGATGATTTATATCATAGGAATGAATACGTCATGCTAATGGTTAGATGAATTATGTCATGCATTTAAACATAATATATTTCTTTAGTGAATCGAAACTTTTAGCCTAGATCACCACATAAAGGTTTAATCTTTTCTCCGAAGTAGAATTAAATCGTTGTTATATAGATTAGTGGTGGATTAAAGGTTCTAAATCTTGTCTTTGGTTAAGCTCCTATTATCTTTAATTTAGCTATTTTATTTATTAGTTTTAATTAATTTCGGAATAATTTTCAATATTAAACTTTGATTCTTTTTATAAAATTCATTTAGGAAGATAATAATTTAAGTAGTTAAGCATTTATCTGTGGTTGGATACCCTAATACTTTCATATTACTTTGATCTTGTACACTTGCAAGTATTAGGTTAAAACTTAGGTAGAAAAATCCCAATCAAGTTTTTGGCGCCGTTGCCGGGGAAGATGTTAAATTAATTGCTTGTGTTATTGTCTCCTAAATTTGTTAGTATTTTTATTTAATGTTTTTTTATTATTCTTGAAAAAAAAAGAAAAAAATTTTGTTTTGTTATCTTAGTTATCTTTAATTTTTTTAATTTTTATCTTCTTTATTTTGTTATAATTTCCTTTTATTTAGATATTTATTCTTCATTATTATTTGTAGTAATTTTTTTCTTTCTTGAATTTGTTTATTAATGCATGGTCGTCGTTCGCTCTCTATTGATTTAAAAGAATTTGGCATTGAGATCGAGCGTACACTTAAGGTACTTAGAGCACAAAGAGAAATCACTAACACTTTTGACATTAAAATGGCTGAACATCCACGAGCATTAAGGGACTATTTTACTCCCAACACTTATAACTCACCAATAGGTAACAGAATACCTGAAATTGATGCTAATCACTTTGAAATCAAAGCTTCTACTATTCAAATGTTACCATCATTTTATGGGCTTGATTCTGAAAATCCTTATAAGCATATTGATGAATTTTTAGAAATTTGCTCTACTTTTAAACTAGCTAATGTTACTGATGATGCTATTAGATTGCGCCTTTTTCCTGTTTCTCATAAGGATAAGGTTAAACATTGGTTGTAGACACGTGAGAGAATAGGTACTTGGGCTGAGATGTCTAGGGAATTTCTGAAAAAATATTTTTCTATGGGTAAACTTACAAGGTTAAGGAGAGAAATCAATACTTTTTTCCAACAAAATAATGAACAATTTCATGAGAGTTAGGAGAGATTTAAGGAACTTCTTTGTAGTTGCCCTCACCATGAAGTCCCTAAATGGCAGCAAATAGAAAGCTTTTATTCAGGATTAGATGAGAGAAATCGCCAAATGGTTGATTCCTCTTTTGGTGGTATTTTTTCTTCATAAAATTGCAAATGATGTGTGGGATTTATTTGAAAATTTGAGTGATAATTCACAACAACACGCCACATCCTCACGTATAGGCACATCTAGGCAAATAGGAAATAGAGGAATGTATTAAATTTCTAAAAATGTTGATCTTTCTGTGAAAGTTGATGCTTTATCTAAAACATTTGACCAATTGTTAGCTTTGAATACATTGCCTACTAATTCTCTTAATGTGCAAGGTGTTTGTGCAATTTGCTCTAGTCCTTCTCATGCTATCCATGACTGTCCTAGTGCTTCACTATTTCCAGAATTTGTGTAGGACCAAGTCAATGCAACTCAAGGATTTTATAGGCAGAACGACCCATACTCAAACACGTACAATCCAAGCTGGAAAAATCATCCTAATTTCTCTTGGAGGCAACAAGGACGGGAAAGTCAGTTGGACCAGCAACAATATCAACAAAACAAACAATTTGGTATGACTGCTCCTCTTGGTTTTCAATCTCAAAAGTATGTACCCCCTCACCCTTCTCAAAGTGGAAACTCTATATTTAAAGAAAGTCTTATCTGCTTTGAAAGGCTTAGAAGCTATGACACAAATTGGAGACTCACATACTCAATCTATTGCCAAGTTAGAAACTCAAATAGGGCTACTAGCTAATGCAATAAGTAGAAGAGATGAGGGTAAGCTTCCTAGTCATCCAATGGAGAATTCTAGAGCTAATTATCATGAGCAAGCTAAAGTTGTAATTATTCTTAGAAACAGGAAGTTAGTAGATAATAAAGTAGGGGAACCTATTATAGATAGCGAGTTAAATAATAATGAAACCAAGGGAATTGATATAATTAAAATTGAAAGAAAGATAGAGAAGGAACTAGCTTCTTCCTCTAATTCTAAGACTCTAGAATCATTTCCTACGGCTTCATATAAGCCAAAGGTTCCTTATCCACAAGCTTTATTGCCACCCCCACATCTTAGAAAGGATAATAAAAGGGAAGATATTTTAGAAACTCTCAAACAAGTAAAAATTAATCTTTTCCACTTTTAGAGGTTATTAAGCAATTTCCATCCTATGCCAAATTTCTTAAAGATATGTGTACTTTTAAAAGAAAATCTAAAAGCAATGTTTCTAGAAAATCTTCCTAACTGAACAAGTTTGCTTCATTTTGCAATATAACACTCCACCTAAATATAAAGATCCTGGTATCCCTACTATCTCATGTCTTATTGGTAATCATAAAATAGACAGGGCGCTCCTAGATTTAGGTTCTAGTGTTAACTTGCTTCCATACTCTGTTTATGAAAAGTTAGGATTGGGGGAATTGCAACCAGCTGATATGATCTTGCAATTAGCTGATAGTTCTATCAAGGTACCTAGAGGGAGGATAGATGATATTCTAGTTCAAAGTGATAAAGGTGTCTTCCCTGTAGACTTTGTAGTCCTAGATATGGAACCTGGTAGATCTTCTCAGAATCATATCCCCATTATTCTAGGTCGTCCTTTCTTGGCTACTACTGATGCCACTATTAATTGTAGAACTGGGGTCATGGATGTCTCTGTGATGAATATGAGGTTTAGATTAAATATCTTTAAAACTTCTTCATAACCTTCTATAAAGGATAACGATTGCAATTTGGTAGATGTAAATAATAAATTAATTGAAGAAACTCTACCTCTAATATGTTCAAAAGATTATACTTCTATTGAGAAAGAAAACTTAATTTACACTGAGGATGTTAACTCTAATATTGCTTGCATTACTCCATTGAAAAGTTCTTCTTGGATTGTGAATCATGAGCTTAATATGAGAGAAATAGATCCTGGCTGAGAGGAAAAGATTTAAGGAGTCTGGCTGAATACTTTAAATTTAGCGCTTTTGGGATTCAACCCAAAATTTTATTTTGTTTATTTATTTGTTTATCTGTTTATTTATTTATTTTATCATTTCACTTGATTAATAGAAATGTAAGAAGTATTTGTTTTGTAGGGTAATAAAACAACTTATCATGATCATTATATTATAGAGATTGTTTACTACTCTTGCAGACATACATTAATATTGTCTTTTCTACTAGGTTGTGTTGTTTTTTTCTTTGTCTCTTCTCTACTCCTGGCATTCTTTTATCACATTGTGGACAATGTAGGGTCTAGGTGTGGGGGAGAAGATGCTTTTATTCTGATATCAAGTAATTTATTATTTTTTTCATTTTTCTCATCTTGCTCAATTTTTGCTGATATTTTTTATTTTATTTTATTATTTTTTAAATTATTTTGAGGAAAAAAACAAAAAAGTATGATTTCACTTAAAGAATGATTCTTTTTGAGTTCCTTTAAAAATGTCTTGAATATGTTGAGAAAAGTACTTGTTTTCTTGTTTTTAATTAGGGTGATGGACTTATGTTCTATATCTGTTATAATTTTTGCGTGACTTACACTTGAGCCCATGGGTTATTGTTAGTATTTAATAAATTCTTCACATTATTTTTGAGCTACATAAAGTTGATAAATCTCTTCTGCACGTTCTAGAACTTACTTGAGTACCTCTTGAGGCGAAATAGAAAGGTTTTCCTTATTTGACTCAGAGACGATGGTCATAGGCCTTCTTTGAATCGTTTGTGCCTTTTAAGCTTACCTAATTTCATAATTTTTCCTTTAGTACCCTTTTGAGCCTAAATGTTATTTTCTTTCTTTAAACCACTTAATTATTAAACTATAATCTTGTAGAGAGCTTAATGCAAACTTCTAACTGTGCTTCCATGGTGGGTTATTATTTTTGGTGTTATGGAAAGAGAATAAGTTATCTTGACAAAAAGGGAGAAGAAAAAAAAATTATTATATGACTTGAGCGGAAAAATAAATGTATTGAGCTAAAAAAAAAAGAGAAAGAAAAAGAAAGAAAAGTTGATACATGATTGTTATAAGCCATAAAGTGCAAAGAAAAATATTCAAGAGGCCCGATTTGTGAATGTAAGAAAAAGAGTGGCCTTAAATGATGAAATTTTGAGAAAAGAATATGGTAGTTGGTGAATGGTTTAATTGAAAAGAAAAAGGAGCAAAAATAAAGATAGAAAGTTAGTCAAAATTTTAAAGTATCCATCTTGTTTGAAAGCTCTCTTTTCTTTGGTTTTGAATTCCTTACCTTCGTTTGATAACCAACATCCTAACCTTACATTACAAGCTTTAAAGTCCTACCTGATTTGAGTTGAGTTGAGAATCTTTGATTAGTGCAGAGAAGGTATGAAAAGTGAGCCTATGGAATGGACTCTTGTTGAGATTTGTTCTCTATTTGTAATTTGGAAATTTTGTTTAGTATTTATTTCATACTCTCTAATGACTACGATCACACTTTACACAAGTCCTGCATTAGTTATGGGAGGTAATTGAATATTTGTTTATTATTTGAGTTTAAAATTAAGAGGAAGAGTGCTTGTCTTGATAAGTTTGAGATATTGATGACGGGTACTTAATTTGGATTGTTCTATATCTTTTCTAAAACTTTTTTCTTATTTGACTTTGTGGGTACGTCGTCTGTAAACCCTCACGAGACCATACTCGCCCACTAGGGTTAACTTAGGGGTGTAAAGGTCTTGTTGCACATGCTAAATGCAATCGTGAGTCCTACGAAAGTGGATAGTTTTTCTTTTTGTTCTTTTATTTTTGCTTGAGGACTAACAAACTTAGGTGTGGGGGAGTTGATAGAGTTGATTTTTAGTACAAATAAACACTTTAAGTTTTAATTATTAGCTTCTAAAAATATTTTATTTATTAAATATAATTATTATATTTAATTAATTTTATTTTAAGGATAAAGGGAAAGAAGCCCATCACCAAAATCAAGTCCACAAGCAAGCTCATGGGAGAAAACAAAAAAAAGAAAGATAGGCTGCTGCAATAGTCCAAATTGAAGAAGGAAAAAGGAAATTAGAGTTATGATAAAAAAGGGGGAGGCTGCCAAGAAGAATGAGGAAAGGAGAGCTGCGGCTAGGCAGCTTTAAAAAAAGGGGGGAAACTAGAAAAAAAGAGGAGAAAGGGAGTCGAGAGAGAGAGAGAGAGAGAGAGAGAGAGAGAGAGAGAGAGAGAGAGAGAGGAAAACGAAAAAAAGAGAGAGAATCGAGAGAATAGCGAAGAACGTTGCAGTAGAAATTGAAGCCAGCAGCTGAAGCAGGCAGCTGTGGCAAGTTGTGAACAGAAGCAACAATTCTCCAGCAGCAGCGGCAAAAATCTGAAGCAGCTTTAAAAGGCAGCCACAAAATAGAGACAGCAGCTGAAGCAGAAAATTTTGAAGCAGTAGAAAAATTCCAACAAGCAGAAGTTGTGCAGAATTTCAGCTTCAGTTGAAAAGAAAAGCCATGAATTTCTCAAATAAATTAGTTCCTTCTTTTCCTTTAACCATGAACTAAATTTAATTTTAGAATCTTGATGAAACCCTAGCTATGTGACTTTGGAATTTTCTTGGTGTGATGCAATTAATTCTTTGTGATTGTTCTCGTAGAATAATTATTTGGGTTAATTGATATTTTTATCCATGCTTGATTCTTGTAGTCTTGAGTAGTGGTGCCAAAATCTGTGCTAAATTTTTTAACATTGAAATTTTAATTAGTGAAATATTTTGGGACGGGGTTAGGAATGACTATGGAAACTGCTTATTCAATCACACATTTTCGGTTCTTAATTCCGTAAAAATGTTTGACACAAATAACTTTGGTCCCAAATTCCCGTACCTATTTACTAATTTCTTGTAGTGAATTAGTGAAAGTTCACACACTATAAAAAAAAATAAAAAAACCGGCGGTTATAGTAACCGCCGCTAAATAAAACGTAAATAGCGGCGGTTATCTTACTATGTTGCGGTTTGGACCCCTTTACATTTTCTGGTAATTTTAATCTTTTTTGATGAGTATGAGGAGAATTAAAAATAAATAAATAAAACTTTAGCTAGGGTAGTATTGTTGCTTTCCTTCACCATTCCTCTAAAAAGAAAGTGGGATAATAAATATAATTCGGGAATTTATAAGGATAGTGCAAAAAAATTTATTTTTTCTCACCAAATTTCTCTCTCTAACCCAATTTTCTCTAACTCAAAACTCAAATTTTTTACATTCAACATAAATTTAAGATAGATATGGATAATTTTGAATATTTTTTGCAACAAAATTTTCGATTTTGAGGTAAAAATCCCAAAAATTTAATTTTTCGCAACTAATATGAGTTTTTCCGAGAAGATAATTTCGCCCACCTGGAAGAAACTCGTGTGAGTTGTTTTTTTTTTTTTTTTTAAAAAAAAAAACTTGTAAAAGATTTGAACACATGGCCTCACAAAAATGTAACATAAAATACTTACCAAAAGACCAACATAAAATTTCAATTTAATGAGCGTATTGGATTTTATATAATAATAAATTATTTACGTATTTAAATATTTACCAACTTCAATCATTTAAATTTTTAATTAAAGCAAACAAAGAATTGCTCCTCTGTTCAATTTTAAAATCGGTGTCGTAATTCTTTAGTTAATAAAAGAGAAAGTATTCGAAAATTGTAAAAACGTAAATTAAAATGAAAACAAGACGTTTTTTGTGAAAACAGCAGATGGAAAATGCCTGCAGCATTTCCATCGGGTAGATCTCGAAAAAAATATCCAAAATGCCCACAAGAATCGCCTCAAGCGGATGTCCGAGCGCAAAGCTATGCCCTGTCAAAATTTTCAACTTTACGCGACAAATTTTTTCCTCGAAACACATTTGATTCATATTTTCAGCTATGCCGTTACGTTTATCTTTACGAGAACCATCAATACGAGTGGTCATACGCGTTAAATGGACCTCTGATCGCAGAGTTATTTATGTTTCATGTTTTTCAAGTACCTACGCAAGTTCTTCCTTTCTAATCAATATAAACAAAATAAATATAATTTTAAAAATATTTATAAATAAAAAATTAAATAGCATAAGTAACATAAATTAAAAAATTATAAAAAGCATAAAAATAACATTTAAAAAAAAAATTAAAAAAAAAACCCATTGAAATGAATGGGAGAAATTCAGGACAGTTGAAAAAATATAATTTTGAGGGTTTTTTTTTATATCTTAGAATCAATATTTTCTTGCAAAAAATATTCAAAATTATCCATATCTATCTTCAATTTGTGTTGAATGTGAAAGATTTGAGTTTTGGATTAGAGAGAATTGGGTTAGAGAGAGAAATTTGACAGGAAAAAATAAATTTTTTTGCGCTATCCTTATAGATTTTTGAGTTATATTTATTATAAAAAAGAAAAGAAAAAAAAGAAAACCCCCTACCAGCCACCTCTCCCTTTCCCTCTCCAGAACCATCGATCACCACCACCTCCTTATAGCCTGTGACCGACATCCAGCCACATTAGAAAGAACGGAGAATAAGCTAAAGAAGAATCTTGTATCTGTAGAATTGATCTTCGTTTTACAAAAAGACTGATTCTTTGCAATCACTATCTGCTCTTGAATACATAATTCAATTGACGGCGAGAGAAGGAAGAACTAGCAATCGGAGCCAAGGATGTTGACGGCAAAGCTAAGGCGCGAGGCAGAGTTAGGGTTCTAGCATAACAGCCATCAAAACTATGAGGAGTAATGTTTATTGTTGGAAAATTTGAGTAAAATAGATCTGTTTGTTTCAATGAAAATTTCATTTTCTAGAGTAATTTCATTTTGTTTATACGTATTATGATGTGAAGTGTTTTTAGCTGAGATTTCCTGATGATTTTTCTTTTTGACATGTTTATCTACGGACTTCTAATCAATTGTTCTGTAATGCAGAATTGATGATGTAATAAGCACCTTAATGAGACTAAAAACTGAACCAGGAGTCACCTAAAAGGTAGTTTCTTGAATTCCTTCTTTGAATTTCTATTCAATTTTTGTATGTCATTTTTACTCAGATAATTTCTGTTGTTTGTGCGTGATTACTGCAATGAATCGATTTGCAAATGTTAAGGGACTGAAGCTTTACTTCTATTAGTATTGAAAACTTTTAGAAAAGAACTCACTTTTTAGGCTAGTTTGGTTATTTGAACTTTTCGCCTTACTGCTACTGTCTACTGGTGAATTAAAAATTAAATAAAAAGTTAATTAAAATTAAAATAAACGTTGTGCAAAATAGTGTGAAACACATATGTGAGGTGAGAGGTGCGCATTGTGGTATCAATCCTGATACTAATAGTGGGGTTAGGTGTTTTTGTTCTTTTGGGATTGAATATGTTTCTTGCCAATCCAGTAGTAAGTTCTCTCTATATGATATATGTGTTGTTTCATTCTCCTTCTTGTGTTTATAATGCTGGATGTTAAAGTGCATTTTTTTTTATTATAATTCTTTTTTTTTTTATGGAAGTTAGATGGTATGCATTTTATATTTTAATTATTGCATTATACTTCTAGATTAGACAAATTTGTAAGCACAAGTTAATATACTTATTTTATATAGCAGGTAACCAACCAATACTATAACTCCTCAAATGGTTCTTGTTCAATTTTAAATAACAACAATACTGCCTCCAATTTTTTCTCTTATTTCTTCCATGAGCATGCATCTTCCCTTCTTTTAAAAGGGATTCTAGGTATTGGTAGTTCTCAAAAGTGTGTAGCTGATACGTTGTCCCATTAGCTGGTCATCTAGAGCATAAATCTCTTACTGGTTGGTAATCCCATTCCAGTGTGTATTCTCTTTGCCAGATCATAATTAATTTGTCTTTTATCTCAAAGAAAAAAGTTAGTTTTTATTTAATTTTTACACTAAATAATTAAACCAGTAGATAGGTGGGATCTTTAGACTTATAAGAGTCTAGCTCTTTATAAACAAACCAACAGTACAGAAATAGTTAAATATTTAGAGTGGTCATTTCAAAAAGCTCTCTTTTGTTCTTTTTCATTAATTGATTCCTTGCTTGGGATGTTCGGGAAGCAGCAGTAGCAAGAGAAGGAAGAAATTGAGTAGCACAACAAGTTTCTATTCCAGTCCATATTGTACTATAAAAAAAATGCTGATATGGGGAAGTGATATTCTTTTTGTAATTTAGTAGAAATATTTATTTGATTTGTTTCTTTTTTCTCCTTAAGATAATCATTTAATGAATGTGACATGTTGATTTAAGTAATGGGGTTGTTCAATAAGATGATTCAATGGTGTAAAATTATATGAAGTGAAACCTTTGAATTATTTTTGGTTGCTGTATTACCAACAATAATATCTCACCCCTTGGAAATTAGCTTACTTTCAGATCCTGAGTCTTAGCAAGTGGATGGGGATACTTGGCATGATCTTGCCTTAGGAAATTAGTATGTGTTTCCAGCTAGTACCTCAACTTCTGTCAACTATATCTGTGTGTTTTTTTGTTTCTTGTGGATTTGGGGCTCAAGTTCCTTTCTTAATGCTTACTACTGTTAAAGAAATGGTGCAAAGGGAAAAATATAAGATAAGTTTTGGTATATTATTGATTCAAATAAACCATATGTTAGTTATTAAAGTCTACTGCCAATATACTTAAACTAATTATTCTTCATATATTTTATGTCATTTGTATTAGAAACTTTATTACAAGTGGATCATGTGGCCACTTTTTTGCGTTAATTATCTCAGTTTAAACATATCAAAATCCTGTAATTTTGTTAAAATGTTTGATATCAACTATTAATTATGTTTGATATTAATGTAGCTTTCTAACTTTCTTTTTGGTATAGTTTTGGTTGTAGATAAAGGGTATAATATGATTTTTTTTTTTAAATTATTAAAAGTGGGGTTTCACGTACCCACAATTAATAATTTTTTTTAAAAAGCTAAAATTATTAGCGGAAGTTTTATCTTTTTAAACCATAAACTATTTTTGTTCTTTTGTTTATAGCCACAAACTCTAATTTTATCTTTTTTAATAATAAATTATCTTTTTTTTTAAATAGTTAGTCATGAACTATTGTTGACCTCTCAAATATAGTTTATGGCTATTTTAAGTAAAAAAATAGTTTATAATTAGAAAAAGATAGAATTAAAGTTTATAAACAGAACATGTAAAATAGTTTGTGGTTGGAAAAAATAAAATAAAAGTTCATGGTATAAACCAAAAAACTAAAATTGTTCATAGTTATTTATAACTAATTTTTCTTTACGTTTTCTCAAACAATTATTTTTATTTTTTTGTTTGTAGTCATGATCTTCTATTTTAGTTGTTTATAACTAAAAACTTTTATTTTATTTGTTTTTAGCTCTGAACTATGTATAATAGTATCGAATTCCATCTTGAAATCTTTGAATTGCTTGATTTGCAATGTGGAAATAATAAAAAGATAAAATAAAAGTTTATATCTCTAAATAGAGAATTAAAAATAATTTAATATCCTATATAGTCAATTTATCTTCTATAGAATTTATTAACCTGAAAATAATATATTGGTTAAGTCATATCTAGGACTTCAAATGAACCACATTTGCGCGAGAAATCTCGATCGCCTATCGATTCGAACTTGGGTTGATTGAGCTCGAGTTATGTGAGGAGTCAAGCTCAAATTTTCAAAAGTAGGTTGGAGCTCTACAAATAAATATATATATATATATAATTATGTCTTTATATATTATTTATAATATTAAATTTTTAATTGAATGTTAAAAATTTGTTATGAATTATATAATATTTATGGATGTTCATAAGAGATAATTGAATATCTCAGATATATAAAGATTTAGTCATCTTGTAAAGATAGACATTATGATTAGATAAGTGATAGAATTTTAATTCTATCTTAGTTATGGTAGGTTGTTCGATCTCTATTTCTTATATTCCCTAAGCACTATAAATAGTGCCCCTGGCCTTTAGTTGTGATCACACATCAGAGAGAAATCAATAAAAAATTCTCTACTTTTTTATGTACTCTTCTCTGTCTTCTTATCTTCTTTATATATTCTTTTAGTTATTCTTTCTCTATACTTCATATTTTATATCGATTATTCTACTGTGCCGATAACTCTGCGCCAACAAATTTCATAACACGTTATCAACATGAGACTCTACCTGAGTTGTTACCTTCTCCGAGACTAAGGAATTCAGTAGCAGTGTTGCCGTGCCAGCGAAAGACGCAGAGAGGTATTCTTTTATTAATATTTTGATTGCAAAACTTGAGGTTTTAGCTAATGATATTTTGGAAAAAAAATCTATTTTTGTCTTGTGATTATTTATGCAAATTCATCTGGATAAATAATGGGTCCGGAATACGCTATTAGACAAAATTAATAGAACTATAGCATCCAAGCCACTTGCACTAGAAAACTTTAGATCAACTAAGAAACCACCAGAATTGTTTGTTAACAATTTTAAATTAACTAGGCAATCACTACAAGTTGATTATTATATAAACACCAGTTGTGTTTTGTTATACTTGTGGTTAAAAGTTTTATATTTATCAGTAGTATACTTCTCTCACATTTTGAATTTCTCCTAAATCAAAATATACTGAGAAAATATTATTGGTGGTGATCGAGAAAATATTATTCCCTTATCATATTGCAAATATACTCTTGTAGTAGTAATATCGAGAAATATGTTTTTAAACATTTTATTAAATTAGTCCCACATCTTTTTGAGACTAAACAAAATTGAGTAATTGATGAAAGTGATACTAGCTAATCAGTTGATTTTATGTCATTCCCTATAGTGAATGCATTAAACTTATAATTTATTTCTAAAATAAATTTTGGCCGTGAACGCAACTGCAATATAAATATTACTTATAGTTATCACAATTACTCAAAATAAACTCTCCATGTATAGATTTCACCAGAAGTGAAACTTAATGGGAAAGAGAAAGATAATACATTGCAACACTTTGTAAAATCAATGTGAATACATTCGTACTTGAAGTACATTTTTAAATTCTTGTTAAGGTGATATTAGTAATGACATCGAAATGACACACAAATAATATCAAATTATTAAAAAATATCTAGATGATTTTTCCTTGACATATATTATATTTGCTAGATTTTTTTCAAAGTAGCGGAATATTTTATTTGTATTCCTTATATTTAAAGTTTATTATTATTTTATATTGTATAATGGTGAGATGAAATGTATCTAATTAAGAATGTTGCATGAGGATATGCATTGAATAAATGTCCAAATGTACACATGGTAGTAGAAAGTTCCAAAAGAACTGATTGTTTAAAACTTCATAAGACTTAGCCAATTAAAATACTCCAAAAGAGCTAGTGTATCTTCACACAAAATATCAAATTTGTAATATATTCTTCTCAACAAAGTGTCGTAAAATATTACTATTAATCTTGATGACATTTTCCATCATCTTTAGACAATGAATAAGAAATATGCATTACTCTTAGTGTTCTATAAAACAAATACTACCATTTATTTATTGCACTAGATAAATAAATTCGAGATATAATTGTTCAATAAATCAGAAGTTTATTGAGTTAAATAATTTATTATTGGCATGACTGATTTGACCATCCCAATTATTAAAATACTAATGATATTTAGGAATTTTTGAAATAATACGGAACCAGAAATTTCCTAATTCGACGAATTGCATGTGCTACTCATTTTAAATGCAAAATATTTTATAAATATCACCAGTATTGATTTATGTATATTATTCACTCGTAACCCGAAGTTTACGGTGTCTTAATAATGAGCTCATACTTTAAATTCTCTCAAAGGTACAATATATCTTAATTACACTAGTTGTGATATGCATCTATTGATATTAGTTTTGAACATCTTGTAGAATATGTTCATACCCTAAATGGTCATGTAGACTGTAAATGCATCAATATGAGTTATTATAAATTTAGTAGCACTCGCTTCGTATTTTTATCAATAAATTAGTATATATATATATATACTCATCTTTTTCATTGGTTTATGGTAAAAAACAAAGTATTGCAATCTACGAATTAAATGTGTGCTATTCATTACTCCACCAAAAGACAGATGGACTTAAATATGTTGGGTAAAGAATATCAAAAGAGATATTCATAATTTATATATTTGGAATATCCCAATATTAAGAGGAGAAAACATGTAGTCGGAAATTACTAATTACTTTGTGTCTCTAATAAGTTTTGAACTGGGAGTTCAAACGCATATAACCTGACATGTTTTTTTACCAACATTCGACTAATAATGCTCCTAATACGTTTGATATCCTTGAAGAACAACCTACCACCATCAAAGTATTTAAGACACAATCAAAACGTGGTAGATAAGTCGATTAAAAGGATATGAATTCCTCGCATATGAAAGGAGCGAATGTTTAGATGGTCATACTTTAAAGTTCAGGAAATAAAATTCCAGAAGAATTTTCCAAACATGACAAATATACTATTTACAGAAGAAATTCAAGTATCTGAAAATGGTGATATTATGAGATCTCATCATAATAGGTCATGATATAGAATGAATGGATTCGTAAAAGTACAAGAGCATTTATGTACATAGTAGTATTGAATTAGAATAATTCAAAGTCTTCAAACCGATAATAACATAGAGTTCACATGAGAATTATAAAAGTCAGTCTAGACAATTAACAAGTACACATGAAGTGTACATAATTTCTTGAAGAAATTATACACCTGAAGTGCAATCCCAGAAGGACATTTATGAATATATATTTTGATATGCAAACTATGAAGTGAGTATATTGATTATGATTTATCTAAATTTTTCGTAAACTCTTGGTATTATTTAAAAAGAAATATTTCTAGTGGAGAATATGATTATTTTTCATAACAGCGACTAAGACAATTGATAAACATTTGTCTATGTGATCATTTGATAACATATTTATATAAAGTTCCTGATGGACTTAATATTCCTGAAGCATATAAGTAAATTATTCTAGAAGGACATAATGTAACTAAGTCATGGTAAATCATCATTGAAAATGATGATAATGATGATGAGAAGATCGAGTATGTCCATGTATGTAGAAAAATTTATTCGTCTGGGTTTATTATACTTGCCACATATATTGCTTCATGAAGAGATACTTTTATTGTGCAATTTTCTTATTAACACTTTGATGAACTAGTGTGTCCCACATAAGGGGAGAATATCAGCAATAGAAAAATAATATCATATGAGAATATCATTTACCCACACGAATAATTGAACCAAAAGTTCACAAGATTATTCATTTGCAAATAATTGTGAATAAAATGTTTTATATACTTTTAACAAATTTATGAGAGTTTCTAATAGATACTCTTATTTGGAAAGATGTCCTAAAAATATAATATATCTCATAAGTTTGACTAACACTCGAAGCGTTTTATACCTCTTAATTATAAAGATAAAAGTCTTCTTAAAGGGAAGGATTATATAAGCAAACGTTATTCCTGAAGAATAAACAAAGGCAAGTATGATGATCAAGGGTTTTAAATCAAGTTTTTATCTTGATTCATAAATTAAACATTGAAAATGTTTTACATGAACATGGCACATCATTACTATTCCAAATCATGGAGTCACAAGATATTGATAAAGAGGTTCTATAAAAGAATATTGAAGAACTATTAATTGGTTCTGAAGTACCATGATCCTACATATCTAGTGCAGGAATATACTTTGTTTCATGCAAATAAATGGTTATTATGGTTGTTTTATATCCGATGACTTTGGAATATACATTAAACTTATTATTTGATATCTTCTTCAAATGATTATCTCGAAATTTGAGAAACAATCAACTCCTGTAGAGATGTATATACAAGATATTGATGGTTTATATTATCCATACAAATCACGTCATGCATTATATACATTATGATTGTGTATATAGACATATATAGCAGCCACTTTCTTTGACTTGTGTTTACAAAATAAATAATTATGATAACTGATTAAAATGTATGATCAAGATGAATATATTATTATATTCAAGATATTTATATCCTCTTAGATGAAATTCCAACTATATTATTGGAGATGATTATAATGTTTGAGGATATATGAAATGAGATAAAACAAAGATATCATTTATGAGCTCAAGAAGAGATATAAAAATGATGTGAAAACAAGTTCGACCACTTAAATTTGGAAGATATGTCCACTAAAACATTAGTGAAAAGCAAACTTGAGATGGTTTTTAAATGCACAACTTTAGAAATCTCATTTGATTTACTCGTCAAGGGAAGTAATCTCATTTGATTTAACGAGGTGTATTCTCTATAAAATAGACATCCAAAGGCACTACAATTAAAAAAAAAAAAAAAAAGAATTGCGACCACCTTAATTCGATCGTTATTTGACGCATTGCGACCTAAATTTTTGGTCGCTAACGTACATTTGCGACCCAAAGTTCAGTCACAAACACTAACTTACAACCGAATTGGGACTATGTGTTGTGGTGCAATCCGACATGTCTCAACCAACTTATGACCAAATAGCCACTCTTTTGGCCCAAAGTTTGCGACCGAACTTTCGATTGCCATTCAGTCGTTATTTTTTTCGCGCCAAATTTAACTACTAATTATTCAGCCACAATGTGGTTATAGATTTGGAGCTAAAATTCTCCCCAAGTCTATTTGCAACTATAGTTTGGTCATGATTCTATCACAATATTTTTTTTAAAAACTAAATAAATTGTCTAAAATTTATAGTTTTTTTCCTTTTGAGACTTGTTCGGTCGCTAATTGATCGCGACTATATATATAAATCATCGAGCGTTAGCTAATATAAGAAAAACCACTTGAGAACAAAAAATATTCAAAATAACCTTCATATAAAAAAAATTATCATTAAACATACCCTAAAATACCATTCATATCAGTAAAAACTTATCACAACATCATAAAATAATATCAAACTACTACAACATCATAAAGCATAAAATAGTAACCAAACAAAAATATCCAAATATACGTCTATATGTTAATAAAAGCTAAGTAGAAGGAGGATGGTCGTCACCCTCACCTCTCGGAAGCTCACTACTAAGTCCGCATTGTTCGACTGCTTACTACTCATGCCTTCACTATTAGGATAGTCATGCATCTGCCAATCGAGAGGTGGCTTAAGAAATCTCAAGTCACCCATAGATACATCTAACCTCACCAAGGGATCCAACAACGGCTCCATGCAATAAATGATTGGTGTAAGCAATACATTGCTGGACCTCTGGTCGGACTACCAGATCCATTTCCTCAGCCATAACCCTTCGAGCAATATCCTCCAATGCTACTTAGATGGTGCTACAAGGAAGAGAGCTCCAGCAGCTACTTGGGCCTGCTGGCGCAAACTGGCCAACTCTGCGGCACCGAAGCATAGTGTGCCCCTTCTAAAGCTCATATCGACCTCATAAATCATTTCCATGTCAAGTAATAGAAAGAAATAACTAACTCAAAACTCATCCGAGCGATGATCAATAAATTGCCCTGATATCTCATGCCTATCTCGATAAGTGTAGAGCATTCGATAAAACTCATAATGAGCAAAGGCATCACTCAGCCTCTGACGTTATAAGATTATAAACGTTACACTCACAAACAAATAATCAAAAACCCAAAGAAGGAAAAAATTTATACTTAACAACAATAATTTTCAATATCTAAATTTTATATTAATCTATACAAAAAATTTAACATTTAACAGGACCATCGTAAAAATAAAAATAAAAAACAATATTCATGAACCATCAAGAAAAAATAAGTACACATGCAATGTTCCTAACAAATAATATAATATTTAAATATGTAATGAACAAGAAAATCTTAATAACATCACAACACCTAAAATATTAATGTTCCAATTTCAAGACCAGAAATAATCAATCAATAGCACTAAGAAAGAAGTAGTAAATGAATGTTTTCAAATTTCAACCCCTTTGGTGGGTTCAAATGGCTACCTATATTGTGGATTGATTACAATCTCTTATATTTATGCTTTATTATAGTAGTTTTGTATGACAAAATAGTTATAGCCCTTTTGCTAATGATCTTGACAGTTTCAAATACAAAATACCAAACTTAAAAGCTAAAAGGAAAAAAAAGCTCATACAATACATTTTCATTGAATCCCATATTGATGATATTATCCTAAGATAAGGTAAGGTAAGCAACTCACTCTAAAAATGCAGCCAAAACCGCTGCAATACAAACAAATTGAATCATAAATCAAGAGACAAAGTTAAGGAAAGGGAACATTTGATCAAAACCATAATGAATAGTACACAACTATCACATTTGTACAATTTAAAAGTACTAACATATCACTGCAGGTTATTACTTATAAGAAGCTCATACATGGAATTAGCAATTTCAAACAAGTTCTTGGCAAATCATCCACAAGTATTCACCAAATAAACAAAGAGAAAATAAGTCAAACACAGCATTCAAAAATTACACAAAGAATCCAACTTCCCTCATAAATAATTACATATTTAAAAGAGTTTGGCTCCCCCATAAACAACTAGACATTTAAAAGAGTCCCGACTCTCCCATAAACAATTAAACATTTAAAAGAGTTTGGGCTCCCCCATAAACAATTAAACAATTACATATTACCTCTAAAGCCTTCCACTCTAAATATGATCGGGAACCTATCGTGTGCTTACCAGGACCCTCGCCGCCTGGTCCCTTGTTTCAATTCTTTGTGGCCACAAATTTCTCGGTCTTCCAATAATCCCAAAGGCGGGCATAGATATCATCTAAAATCGAGGCTAGCTTCTCATTCGCCACCGGCACGACATACATCAAATTCTTGTACCTCTTGCTTGCTGATATCATGGAACACTCCCTTGCCTGAGTATGGTACTCAGGATTCCAACAAAAGTCTTTCTGCATTTAAAGAATTTAAGTATTGAAAGCAACAAAAATTAATAACTATTTTAAATGTTAAAATATCGATATAATTCATTGAAACTCAGTAAGTACAAATCATGAAACACTTACCATGAAATTATATGTTATTAGAAGTGTTTTTGTATTATGTGATCTCAATTTAGCTCCTTCTTTTATATATTTATATCTATATATATTCAGCTTCTAAATCTCAGTACTTTTTTTTCCTTTTTTTATTTTCTAAGGCAAACATGGACTATGTTTCTCTTCAATTGAAAGTTTAGATACTCAATTAATAATTGACAAAAAGTAGATAAGAATATTTAAGAATTAAGAAAAAATACAATTTTTGTAAAATATTTATTTTACCCTTAATAAATAAAGAGAGGCAAAGAAAGGAATGGAAATAATATGAATTAAAGATGATAAATTTGAAATAATAATATGAAATAAAGAGGGTAGAATTGAATTAAAGCTTTTAAATTATTTATAATTAAAATTAAAGTAATAAATAAAAAAGGTGAATAAGTTTTAAAAAAATAAACTTTATGTCTTCCCTCTAAGTAAGATATCTATGGTCATATATAACACACAAATTGACCTTTACAATGAAAACTTTATGTATTAGAAGTTTTTCTGTCATTGTGTGATTTCGGATTCTGCATCACCTCTAAGAATTATACTTTGATACGGTGAAGTTTTACAGTTTATTATTTTTGGTGAAAGGATAAGAAGTTACAAAGAGAGTATAAGAGAGAGTGTTGATGAAATTGAGGAAACGAATGAATAAAGATAGAGAAGAAGAGAAATTGTTGATGGAGAAGAGGATTTGAGCAAATTGTGCACTTTTTTGGCCGAATTATTAGATAGGCGATTTAGGATCTATTGTGAAGAATTTGAACAGTTGTTTTTGTATGTTTATTTTTATGAAATATAGAGTAAATAGAGGATATTTGTTAACAGTAATATAGGGATTATGAAAAAATTTCCCTGGATTTAAAAATGTTAGCGTAGATATATCAATTGTTTTTTTTCTCTTTTTTTTCTAAGTAAGAACTTTGTTTCTAAAGTAAGAATTTTTTTTTCTAAAGTAACTCAAAATCTTAGTACATTTTTTTTTCTTTTTTCTTTCTAAGATAAACATGGACTACGTTTCTCTTCAATTAAAAGTTTAGCTACTCAATTAATAATTGACTAAAAGTATATAAGAATATTTAAGATTTAGGAATTAGGAATTAAGAATTAAAACAAATACAATTTTTTATATAAAATTTTTTTTTTACCTTTAATAAATAATGAGAGGCAAAGAAAAGAATGGAAATAATATGACTTAATATGGTGAAATTGAAATAATAATATGAATTAAAGAGAGTAGAATTGAATTAGAGTTTTTAAATAATTATAATTATAATTAAAAGTAATAAATAACAACGGTTGAAAAAATAAATATATACTCATATATCTATATCAAATATCTTCTATTATATATCTTATATCTACATCATTCTCTTTACAACTATCAAAACATATGGATTAAGAGAATCTTGTGTGTAACCTATCACGAAAGACCTCTCTATCTCAAAATATTTCACCTATCAAAAAAGACCTATATCTCAAATTTCATTGCAACTTCTCAAAGTTGGAAAGCTATCTTTGTTTCACGTGTTACTGTCTCACTCTCTATCTCTCTAGCTCTTTTTTTTTTGTCATAAGATAATTATCATTAAATGACTCTTCAACCATATCACAGAACATATCTATCTCAAATTTCATTGCAGCTGTCTTTGTTTCACGTGTTATGGTCTCACTCTATCTCTCTTTTTTTTTTCTTCATAAAATAGTTATCATTAAATGACTCTTCCTCCTCATATTATATATCTCTATCATATATCATGTATCTTATATCTACATATATTAATCAATAAATATATTTGGCTCATCAATTAATCTATAAGATTAAAAAAAATATTTCAACTTTATCATTATCATATTTAACACACCAATTTCCTATAAATAATACTTGTTTTACAAACTAAAATATATTATCCTTTAAAACTCAAAACTCACGGTTATACGGTTCTAAAGAATGCAATCAGAAAACTCCCACTCACAAACCTCACAGTTCAATTGAAGAGGTTAGTTCTTTTTTTTTTTCATTTATGAATTCTAAATTTATTCACACGTTTTATAAAATTATACTTTACTTTCTTCTCATAATTATTCTAAAATGGCTTTTCTGACAATGATCTCACATTGTTGTGATTTGAATAACTATTATGTAACAGTTATGTATTTGCTTATATATTTGCTTTTTAAGGTTATGGCAAGAAAGGAGTTTTCTATTAATTATATGGATTTGTTCAATGAAGTGCGTCAATTTTATGAAATTCCAAATCCTATGTGAAATCATTTTCAAGATGCTTACAGATATACAAGTGCAATCATTATTTTTGAAAATCCAACAACTCATGAATTCAAAGATATATTGAGTTATTATTATCCAGGAATCGAGGACGCTAGACAAATTGCTGCTAATCAAGCTCTCTTTGTTTTACAAAAATAGTTCAATTTTGAGATTGACAATTTTAATTTTGATCAAAAGCAATTTCAAGAGACACGATGCACTCACATGCTACATAGGATACAACTTCTGGAGAAGAAATTTGGAGTTTACAACAAGTACTTCATCTTTATATTATTCAATCTAATGATGAAATATCATCCATAATGGAGGACGATTTAGATATAAGTAACAAAATTGATTTTGAAGCAAATAAAGGACAGGATGTAGATGAACAAGAAAGTGATATAAAAGCTCCAAGTGAAAATGACAATATGTAGTGAGGATGAGCTTATTGGTTTTAAGTTTAGTATTTGAATTTAGTCATTTGGACTTTTGAGATGTCATTCGAATAATTGTATTCGATTTATATTAGTATTCAAACCACAGCATCTTTACATATTTTGTCATTAATTTAATTTTATTCTATTTATATTATATTCAAATCATACCATCATCAGATTTTTGTTATCTTCATAATTTTTTTTGTAGCTTATAATACAAGAACTTTGGCACAAGATTACAAAATCAAAATTGTATTTTAGATTAAAGAGGTGTGTTCTTTGTTCCTTATCTCTCTAATTTGTTGTTATAATAATTTTTGTTAAATGGAAAATACAATCCATTAGTTTAGCCTTTTGTTAATTAGATGACCATCCTCTAGTCAAGAACAAAGAAATTGTATGAACAAAATTTAGGAGTACCATTTTCCCTTCTTTCTGACGCTCAGAAGCCCAAAGATAAAAAACTAGCCTATAATGAACAAAACACTCATGTAAAATAATTAATTGAAACACATAGTCCTTCTCGCCTTAAGTGCATACAAAAGAAGGACAGAAAAAAATTTCTTTCTTTTGGCTAAGACTCCAAAAATAACACAGAATTTTGGTGCCACAGAATTTTCCTCTTCTATAATAGTTTTGGACTTAGAGTAGGAAGTCTATTATGTCCATAAGGAGAAACGAACATGAAAAATCAGTACAGATATCCATGTTTTCCACAACATCAACAACTTGAAACTATCTCTTATAGAAATGAGGAGAAATTGAAGAATTAGAAAAAGAATATGAGGTGTCTATATTATATATGTGCTTAGGTTTAAAATTTTTGAAGGAATAGGTTTGTGAGATCTTGGTCAATAAACAAGAACACATATATACATATCTATAATTTTGATTGAGGAATTGTTTTAACAATTCTTATCATAGACATTAATTAGACTACTATTGCGAATACATAAAGACGACTAAAGAAAACATTAAAAGGAACCCAAACTTTAGTAATCTTTCATCCCTACAAATGCATTAGGTTTTTCTATAAAGACAACATAGTTAAAAGAAAAGAATAGAAAAAGTTGTCATATGAATAGGGAATGTGGAAGAAATTTCAGCAGCAACTCTTCTCCCTTATTGATATCCTTCATATGTTTCTTTTTTCAACCAAAAATGCAGCAGAAATCAAGGAATCATTATTGAATCCATTGCTTTGTCTATAAAGACTTCCAATTTATCCACATTACAACCCCACTCCCTAGGAAAACACTCCTCAACCCCTCCCCCTCCTCCCCATTACCTCAAACTCGTCTCAGAATAATATTCAAACTCTAAGGAGACCAATTTTTTCCATGTCATGGTTTACACATAATTGGTTAAACGAATATGATAGTGAATTGAGAAAAACATGAAGGCAAGACATCAGTTTCCAACATACAACTATCTCCAATTATTCAAAATAAATAAAAATCCAAGAGTGGAGTTTTAGTTTCACAAAGTTCATCCAAGAATCTTCTTAACTTTTAATAAGTCAAATTGAATCAACTTTATCTAACCTCATTATGAACTCCCTCCCTACGATATTTCCATAGGTTCGATCAACGTATAAATACCTTTGTATGTCCATTTTCATCTTCTTCATCGAGAACAATGAAGAACCACCTAAATTCCGCCAGTTGAGACACCATTAAATTATGAAAGTGAGAGAAAAAAAATTTAAACTAAAAATAAGGTCATAACAAAAATAAAAATCTCAAATATTTTCGTGAAAAGAAAAGAGAAGAAAAGGAATTTGATAAAGTAATCGAAGAACTAATACACCAAGTTATAGTAATATTTAACAAATTCATCACCATGAATACGTACTCTATCCTAACTTAAAAACATTATTGATTTTTTAAAGTATTCGAACCTTTGTTGTGGATTATAAAATTATTTGACACTAATATTCAAACAGAAAGGATAAAGATTTGAACAATTATAACAACATCATCAGACATACCCCGAACACAACTGTTGTACTCCATATGCATCATATGCATTGTGAGGTCGAGTGGATATTTTCTTTGACTACTAACAATATAAAGAGGTAATATTACATGGAACCACATGGAAGAATAAAGATAAAATAAAAATTATACAGAAAAAGAAAACTTTGCATGAAGAACTTTCATATTAAACCCAATAACTACCTACTTTCACAATTAAACTACAACATCTATGCATAAGAGAAGAGGAAGAATAAAAGAATTATCTTTATCCTGCAGTAATGGGAGAAGCAATCAAAAAGAAAGGTTGAGTTAGAAATCTTAATACAAAATCACTGAAAATAGAGAACTGCAAGTTGATTTCTCTAGGGTGAATTAGATCATCAGTCTAGATCATCCATTCTCAATTTTTTTGTAAACAACGTTGCAGATATTTACAGTGAACACAATACCACAGAAGATGTAAATTTGTCACTGGGCCACAAAACCTCCCAATACTCATAAAGAACTTCTCAAGCCCACAAACTTAAATGTAAATGTCAAATAATATTTTTCTTAATTAAAATAAAAAAGGACATACCCAATTTCAAACACTCATAAACCAAAAAAGAAAATAGAAGGTGATTGTCATTAAAAGGTTATTAAAGCTTAGGTATTCTTACTAAAAAAATTAAACATGTTTGATGAATAAGAGTTTTGAATGTCCTCAATAAATACAGATATCATTTGTGCAGGAGGGGCAGCTTTATAGAGTCTGCTCATTACACATATCCACAGACACATCACCAATTTTTTTATTCTCTTTTAGAAATTCTATGAAAGCTCAATACCTTTCTTATAACAAAGTAACAAAAGATAATAATAAGTGTTTGATTTGAAGAGAAACAAGGAAGATAATAAGTGATGTACCATTAAAGGGTTCAACCTTCGTAGTTGAAATATTTGCATTGAAATACTATTTAAGGTCTTTAATCTTCGTACTTTAAAAAAAAATCAACCTTAACTGTTGAAAGATCCACTTTCCTCCTCTTACTTAAACTCCAAATGCTCCTTTTAGGGTAATCCTTCACAACCTCCACTTACTCCAAGTTGAATTTTTTTTTATAAAAATTACAGTAAACAATCAAATGATAAAAAAAAATCACAAACAATCAAATCTTCAAAATGTTTTGAAGATCTTCTCTAAATCAATCGCTACAGTAGAATCTTTTGCCTCCAAGCTAATCCATAACAGAGCAGAAAATGTGAAATCTGAAATAAGGGGAAAGGAAAAGGGAAGGTGAAGATGCAAGAGAGAGAGAGAGAGAGAGAGAGAGAGAGAGAGAGAGAGAGAGAGAGAGAGAGAGAGAGAGAGCTAAAGCTTGAATATGGGAATTTTTTCACTCCACAGAGTAACTTAGACATGAGAGAGGAGAAAGAGAGAAACAAAGGATTTTTTTTTTAGTATAAGTTTCATTCAAGTTTCTCTTAAACCAATGTTGTAAAAATCGGACTTAACCTCTCGATGGAACCGATCAGACTGTGAACCAGTCATCTGTCCAATTTGGTTAATCCTAAAAACCGGAGTAGAACCAAACGGTCAAAATCAGTGATTCGATTGGGAATTGTTTGCACCGGTTGAGAACAGTTTTTCATTTAATTGAAAAAAAAAAATTTCATCACACATCGCAATGACTAGGGCTGTAAACGGAGCAGGTTTTACCTGTACCCACGCAGTTCTATACTCGTTTATAGCGAGTAAAGTTAAAATTTTATACCCACGAACCCGTACCTATACCCGTACCCATATATATTCTATTAAATGGGCCTGGGCAAGGTATGATGATACCCAGACCCGTATACCCGTTATAATAAAATAATAATATATATTTATATATGTTATATTATTTTATATTTTGTTATTAATACATAATTTATATATTTATGATATATTTCTCTCAGTCTCACTCTCACTCTTCTTCATTCTTTTCTCTCATCTCGTTCTGGATCTAGTCACCACCGTCGGCTGCTTCTCTCTCTCTGTCTCTCCTGAAACCTCCTCCAATTCTAACCCTCCCTCCATTCTTTGCCGTTCCATGAGTAGAACACTTTTTGTGGCTTGACTGAGCTTCTTTAGAGGAAGAAAATAATGAAGAAATCAGTAGTTGACTGAGCTTCTGAGGTTTGTTTTCTCCAAGAAAAAAATATAAAAATGGTGAGAAATTGATAGAAAGAAGTAGGAAGATAATATAATGCGAAGCAGGTGGGGGTGTAATCACGGATTGGATTGAGCTTTCAAAATTATTTTCTTATTCTAATTTTGTTTTTCTCCCTCGTATATTAGTTAACTAATCTAATTTGTTTCTAGGGTGTGATGATGATGACATGTTAAGAGTTCTTCAATCCCTTTAGTTGCACTTGTAGGGGAAAATTGATGTGAGTTTTTTTATTATTAGCCATATATTCATAATTATCTCTAAAGTTATAAATTTTACATACACGTGTAATATATACAAATTTTATTGGATTAATGTACTAGTGAGGATTTTGTGTGTACTTGAACTTTTAATAATTTGAATTAGAGATGTTAAATGATTGTATTTGTTGAAAGAGATCTTGAGGAAATAATGTTAATCATGTTATAATTTTTATTTTAGGGTTAAAAATTGTTTTATATATATTTTTGTTTAACAGGAAAAAAAATAGAAAAATGTCATACAGATACGGGTATACCCAGACCCAACCAATGATCCTGGAGGGTCGAGTCTGGGTCTGTAAATTTTATACCCAGAGGGTCTGGGTCTGGATCTGGGTCCGTGTTTCACTATAAGGGTTTGGGTCTGGGAGTACCCAGAGGGTCTGGACCTATTTACACCCCTAGCAATGACTCTGTTGTGTTGCCTCTCCACACTCAGTCCTTGCCCTTTAAGCAAGAATCACGGTGGAAGAAAAAGAAAAAAGAAAGTGAAGTTTGCAGAAGTTTTTAAGGAAAGGAAAGGAGAAAGGAAAACAAGAAAAGAATAGAGTTGTTTTACTATAAATAGTAATAGATCAAAGGACCAAAGAGGAAGCTTTTTAAGTAAAGGAGAAGTAGGAAGTAAGTTAAGAGAAGAAAATGGGTGAGGAGGAAGAAGGCAAAAGGAAAAAGAAAAAAATAACGAAAGAGAAGTGGCTATCATTAGGTTAGATAAGTGGGGAGCAGAGCGTAGAAGAAGGGGTTTTGAGGTTTGGCTTGCGCCTTTTTTTTCTTTTCTTGTGGGAACCTTTGGGCCTTTTCTTTTCTTTCTTTGAGGGACTTTTTTATTTTTTAAAAATTTTGCCTACTAAAATTTATATTATTGTAGAAAGTTTATAATATTATTGAATTAGAATTTTTTTATTGTATTTTGTATTAGAATTTTAAAATTATACTTCCACTTTTTGATAACACGTATTGATTTAACTCATAGCATTTTTTATTTTATTTATCAAAAAACAAGAGAAAATTATAATAATTACCCATATATAATTTATACATTTTTACGCAAAAACATTTATTTATTAAATTTATACTCAACTATAATTTCACTCCAAATTCCCAAATTATAAAAATAATAAATTGTGAAAATTATATTAAAATAAAAGTTAAAACAAATATTTAAATAAATCTTTTGACCCATAAAGAAAAATAGTTAAAATTTTATGTATTCATTAACAATTCAAATATACCCCTATTAGGCCTCACCACTCACCAAAGTCGTTTCTCAAACATACAATTACAACATCTTTATGATTTATCATTTAAATTTTTTTATTTACTCAACTGCAAAGATCGGTACAGCTGGTTAACAACTCATAGACAAAAGATTTTCTCTCCACTACTTAACCCTCTCATTTACAACTTCACTCAAGTAATTCTTTACCCCCATTTCCACTTATACGTAATTATTTATATATTGTCATGAATGTTGAAACTTTCATATTCTTTCAAGTTTTGGTTTAAAATTCTTTATATTATTATAATAATTTATTTGAATATTTGTTCCGATTTTTAGAAAATATATGGTATTAAAAATATTGTATATATTTATAGATGGATCGTATAGAGCGTAATATACGTGCTAAACATGCTAGGCAGTTCAGAAAGTCTATCATGAAACAAAGAAGAAATAAGAGAAGATTAGTGACAAATCAAGTTAACTCTTTAATAAATGAAACCTATGGTGCATCACATCATGTTGGTGTTGTTTCACATAATCGTAATTTCAGACAACTGTTAATCAATCAACCTCTAAGTTATATATGCATGCCTCATTCCACATTCTCGGCAAGTTTTATGAGTCAGCTCGTCCTAAGTTTTTCAAGTCAAACATTTCCAAGTTTTATGAGTGAAGTCTTTCTAGGTTTTTGTAGTCAAACCTTTCTAGGTCAAAGCTCGACTCAAGCAGATAGCATTCTTCAGACAGAATGAGTATAAGCAGACGATATAGTTCAAACAAGAAATCGTGAGGACACAATGAATATAGATACTAATTCAGTATCTGATAGTTCTTCAGGTAAACTTATAAGCATAAAATATAATTTATAGTTTTAGATTTGTTTGAGACCTAATTTCTCAAAAAAAATAAGATTTAATGACTTTATAGATGGCCCAAATGGAGGATATCTGAATAGTGAGCTGATGGGAGCTACTCATTGATAATATTGTCAAATGATTATATTTTCCTTAGTTCTTAGGCAAATTTATGGAAAAATGGGATTCTTGTTTTCCCGATCAAATTTCTTGTAAGTGTGGAGGGATCTTATGGTACCAAGAAAGGAACAATAAGATAACACGACCTACTATTCTGAAATTTACTATACGTGTTGTGATGGTCAGATTAAACTACAACCACTAACAGATGCTCCCTACTGTTTGAACAAGTTATTAGATTATGAATGTGATAGAAGGTCATAGAAATTCAAGGGTAAATTAGAGCCTATAATTCAATATTTTTGTTTTCCTTTATAGGAGGCTCTATTGATAAAAATATCAATAGAGGTAGTGGACTATATGTTTTTTGATTGAATGAACAAAATAATCACAAGTTTGGCTCTTTACTACCTCTTAGTGGATGACGATCGCAGATTATGCAATTATATATATTCGATACTACTAACGAGATTAGTAGTAGAATGAATTCTTTGGGTGGAGGAAACGGAGAAAGTAATTTAGACAAAGAGATAGTTCTTGAATTGAAAAAAAAAATGCTTAATGAGCATATCTGCTTGCAAAGGTATTGACAATGGCAAGGAATAGGTTTCAAGCTTCCGATTATGTTCCTTTATGGTTAAGATTAATTGGCACTAGGCAAAAAGATGGATGACAACATAATTTTCCAACGGCATCCGAAGTTGTTGCATTTATAGTTGGTGATGGCCAAACCTCCTGCAAAAATTGAGATGTAATATTTGAAGAGAAATTAGGTGGTTTGAAAAGAATCATAGAACTACATCCAAGCTTTATGGCTATGCGGTATCTTATTTTATTCCCTTATGCTGAGATGGATTTCGTGTAGATATTCCAGCAAATATTGGAAATAGTTCTGCAATCACAAGCAAACAAAAATTCATAAGCATGAGGGAATATTCTGCCTACAAGATTCAAAATAGGGCAAATGAGAGTAAAAGTCTACTTCGTAGTGGTAGACTTTCACCAATTTGTTGTTGATGCATTCACTTGCATTGAAGAGTCCAACTAACAATGAATTCATCGTAACCAGAAAACTTTAAGGGCTAAACTGTACAACGATTTGCGGATGCTGCAGTTAGCGGTGATACAACCCCAGCTTCTACGAGGCAACTTTTACTTTGCCATCGACGGTCACAGGCACACCCAAATATATGGTGCAACATTATCAAGATGCAATGACTTTTTGTAGATATTTCTGTTGTCCAGATATTTTCTTAACATCAACGTGCAATCCGAAGTGGCTTGAAATTACAAAGTGTCATACTAGCACAGAAAGCTAAAGAAAGACCAAATATCGTCGCCTGTGTGTTCAAAATATAGTTGGATGAGTTGATGAAAGACTTGCAAAAAAATAATCATGTTGGCAGAGAAATGGGAGGTAATCATGGTGAAAGATACTATTAATTTTTAGATTTGTTAACATAATGTCTTACGCTTACTACATTTTATTTTTATGGTAATATATACTATTTGAATTCCAAAAGAGAGGACTGCCCCACACCCATATATTTCTAATTTTGCACCCTAATGATAAGTATACATCATAATTAGATTTAGGTAGAGTAATATCGGTCGAGTTGCTTGATGAGAACACTGACCCTATTGCATTCAATTCAATAGTACAGTTCATGCTTCATGGTCTATGTGGTTCTGCAATAAAAATATTCCCTGCATGTCTGATGGTAGGTGTTCAAAGAATTATCCAAAAAAGTTCAATGAACATACTACTATTTCTAAAGATGGATTTCCTATTTGTAGAAGGAGAAATAATAAGAGAACTACTCTTAAAAATGGAGAGACAGTTGATAATAGATGGGTTATACCCTATAATCTTTACTTAGTTGTCAAATATCATGCTCATTTCAATATTGAATGTTGTAATCAAGGAAGGGTAATAAAATATTTTGTTCAGGTATATTAACAAGGATCAAGATAGAAGAGTTTTTATTATTAAGGAAAATGTTGCAAATAATCTTGTTGATGGGTCTCAAAGTATTAGAGAAGTAGATGAAATTAAAAGGTACTTAGATTGCTGTTATGTATTTTCTTCTAAAGTATGTTGGAGATTGTTAGAATTTGAAAACCCAATATAGGAATCCTTCTGTTGAGAGATTGACTTTCCACCAAGCCAATTAATAAACTACAATTTTCAATGATGATGACCATTTAGATGACGTGATGAGTAGGGATAATATTCATTGTACAATGTTAACTCAATGGATGCATGCTAATAAGGATAATCTATATATGCCAAAACACTTACGTATGTTGACTTCCCCACGAGATTTGTTTGACATAATAAGGAAAATATTTGGTTCCAGAGAAAATATGGAAGATCCATCGGTAGGAGTTTTTATGTACATCCATCTACAGGTGAAAATTTTTATTTATTTATGTTGTTAAACATAGTAAAAGGACCTGAATGTTTTGAAGATATTAGGGCTATTAATGGCGTGATTTATCCAACATTTAAGGGAGCATGTCATGCACTTGGTTTTGTGGATAGAGATGAAGAATGGTATCGAGTATTAAAAGAAGCATCACCGTGGCAAATTGGAGAACAATTACGAGAGTATTTTGTCACTATCTTACTATTTAGTGAAGTCATGGATCTATTAAATTATGGGATGGGAACTGGGAAATACTTTCAGATGATATTCAGTATCGACAAAGAAGAATATTGAGCTCTGAACACATATCTCTAACATCTGATTAATTGAAAAACTATACTTTGTTCGAGATGGAAAATATACTGAATGGGAACAATAGGTCTTTGAGAGAATTTTTGTTGCTCCCTTTTCCTCAAGTACAGCTGAATAATAGCTTCACAAATAAATTGATTTTAGAAGAGTCAAATTATGACGAACTATGCCTTGCTTAAGAGTATTCTGCATTATACAGAGCAATTGTTTGTTCATGATACTGTTTATGGAAGTGGTGGAACGAGAAAGACATATTTGTGGAGGATATTACTAGCTCACCTTCGTTCTCAAGGTAAGATTGTATTGGCTGTCACTTCTTTTGGAATTATTTCACTCTTATTGCCTAGTGGAAGAACTGCGCGTTCAAGATTTAAGATTCCTCTGAATATTGATGATTATTCAACATGCTCTATTACACAGCGATCTCATTTAGTTGAACTAATTTGTAAGGCTTCTTTAGTTATTTGGGATGAGGCACCAATGTTATACAAGAATACTTTTGAAGTCGTAGATCATTTATTTAGGAATATTATGCAATTTGCGGACCCGGAAAGTGAAAGTAAAATATTTAGAGGAAAGACTATTTTGCTTGGGGACGATTTCAGACAAATCTTGATGGTCATACCTAATAACAATAGAGAAGATATTTATTCGTGCTTCCATAAGCACATCCAGGGATATATGGGAGACGTGTAAGGTCTTTATTCTTATAACCAATATGTAATTAAGAAATGTATCCCTGATTTTAAGTGAAGAAATCAAAAAGTTCAACCAGGATCCTAGATTTAGGCAAGAGGAAGATGCATACAATTGCATTAGAATATGATGACGAACCTACTTAGATCAGTGTCCCGAATGAGCTCTAATGGAAAAAGGGATGAATGCAACTAAGTAGATTGTGAATAGCATCTATCCAGATTTTCTAAATAGGTTTACTGGCGTGCAGTATATATGTTAAAGAGCAATTCTTGCACCAACCAATGACATTGTGGATAATGTCAATTGTTACATTCTTTCCTCACTTCCCGGTGATATGAAGACATACTTCAGCGCGGATAGAATTTTTTCCAGTACCGCTTCATTCGATGAACAAGCGGGTTTGCATCTTCCTAAATTCTTCAACACGTTAAAATTTTCCAAAATTCCTAATCATGTATTGGAATTAAAAGTTGGTGTCCCGATAATTCTCTTGTGCAATATAAACTAGAGTAATGGTTTTTATAATAAGACAAGGTTAATCATTACAAGGTTAAGAAAAAGTGTGATAGAAGTAGAAGCCATCACAGGAGCAAGTATAGGAATTAGACATTATATCAATGAAGTGATGTCTTCGTCAAATTCAAAGTGGTCATTTTCATTTGTAAGGAGGCAGTTCCCAATTAAAGTTTGCTTCGCAATTACAATAAACAAAAGTCAAGGACAAACATTTCAAAATGTTTGTGTATACTTGCCAAATTCTATATTTTGTCATCGCCAGTTATATGTTGCTGCCTCTAGAGTTACTTCACGTAAAGGATTGAAATTTTACATTGAAAATAATGGAAAGTATGAAAATAATATGATTAAAAATGTTGTTTATTGTGAAATATCATCAATATACATGAACGTAATATTAGGTGCATATATTTTAAAATATATATTGGTATCACAATTGTGTTTTATCTATTATTTTTGTTTTACATTGTGATTGCTACTTTACTTTTATATTTCATATTGTTTTCTACTATTCATTTTAATCATTTTTGCTACAGGGGTAAGAGTATAATGATTACTAATTATCAGTTTCTAGAAGAGTTACATGCAAATATTCCAGGAAAGAAAATTAAGTTAGAATTACCAGAATGTGGGATGCAATCAACATTATAACAAGGAAATTAATTTCCCTCGAAATGGTTCTTTTGGATGAACATGTAAGTCCTACAAATTAAAATGGATAATATAAATAGGATATTATTTTTATTTGTAGTACATATTAAAACAACAAAATTGTTGAAATATTTTTTAATCTATACAATTTTATACGTGTCATAATATTTAAGTTTGTTTTTTTATATTATATCCTCATTAGTCATTTGTTGTTTATTAACAAGACTCATATATGCAAGCGATTGTCCATATAAATTTGATACAAAAGTACAAAGTCAACTGCCGGAAGGAAGGAAGTGTTTATTTTATTCAAAATTTCTAAGTTTCTCAAAGCAAACAATTGTACAGATCTGTTAAAGCAAATTACATGATTGTTTTTAGATTTGAACTGTTGTAAGACGTATCAATACCGATATCACAAATATCATGATGCATAAATTTGAATTCGTTGAATTCAAAGATATTCCTTCCCATTTTTAAAATGACGTATACACTACAGATATTTTTCTTTTATGCGTGATATGAAATTCATTTTTTATATTATAAAATGTATGATGGAATCATTCACTATATTGTAGATGTGATTTATTCATTTTTATTAGATATTATTGGAAAGTTGTGCAAAATGAGTCATATTCATGAGATAGTTGCACATGGAAAAAAAGCTACCATTCTAGAAATTGAATTGGAAGAAACAAGGTAAAAGTAATAGCTTTATATTCATTTGACTAACTTAGTTTTGATTTATATATTGACAAATGCTAATTTTAATGTTATCTAAATATTTGTATTTTACAGTGATACTTCTTTGAAAGCAACACTATGAGGTTCAACAGTACATTATATTAATGACCATATGCTCATTGAAACATCCAAATCCCATGTGTTAATAATTTCATCTGTAATAGTTACAAAGTTTAGAGGTATTACTTCAAACTATAAATTAATTAAATATTACTTCATTTATTGAACTATGAAATATTTGTGTAGATGTGTATAATCTGTCGACAAAAGGCACAAGCAAGATTTATGTTAATATATACATACCTGAGGTTGATGCGTATAAGACAAGGTATTTTTATAAAATTAGATTGTTATTTGCATTTTTATTATTTCAGGTTACTTTTCTTATTTAATGAATCATGATTATTTATTATTGTAGAGAAAATAATGTGTGTAATTGAGATAATACACAATCAAAGAGATACATAACCAATTGAAAAAATTGTTTTCAAAAATAGAAAAACAATATCTGAGCTTTTTGAAATCATCGCTGATGCCAATCTTGAGGTAATTATACATCATCTCTACATTACACATATTTTTTAGAATTGTTTGTGTAATATCTTCTAGAATGTAATATCAAATGTTATTATTTTGAGGGTTCAAAAATATAATACTTGCAAGGTTATGGTGCTAAGTATTGATATGAACAACCAGTTCTATTACAAGTCATGTATGGTATATTATAGAAAATTGGTGGAGACTATATCGAAATTCTATTGTGTTCATTGCTCCAAAGATGTTGATTATCCAAAATTAAGGTATTTCTATATTATATGATTCATATAAATAATAGTTTACATAGAACATATGTTAATGTGTATTTTATAAATATTTAAACATAATGAATAAATTTGTAATTTCTTTTTTATGAACTAATTCTATTGATAAATATTTTCTAAGATATATCTTGAAAGTTTTAGCAGGTAACGAAACTGGAAGCACTTGATTCATGCTTTTTGATAAAGAGGTCAAAAAAATTATTGGAAATGATCTTGAGACGTGGTTAAATTATATCTTAAAGTATGATTTATTGTGTAGAAATCTTTTAATTATTTATAAATCAACTATTATTGTTTCATTGTCGTTTAATAGATGGCCTACATATTTTTTCTCTTTACAGGGTGGATGGGCAAGCAATACTCTGAAAGCATTAATAAACGAACTCATAACTCATCGATTTTCTTTTCAAGTAAAACTCAATGATTATAATATTCAAAGAGATAGTCGAAGGTTTACAGTTTCATGGTTACAACCGTATAATTTTTCGCTGGAATCTAACTACATGTTGAAGTATGTATAATCTAATTATATTCATATATTCATTGTAATATCTTGTGTTCTATAAATTAATAATATTATACGTTATATATGTTGTGCAGATTGATAAATGGATAAAAAAGCCAATCTAAGATGTTTTCTCATGTTATAGATGTTAATGAAGAAGTATCATTAAACAAAGAAACCGATAAAATTGTCGAGTTATCTTATAAGAAAATGTGTCAAAAGGTAGAAATTATAACATCATAATATTATTTATAAGTATCTCATCATATAAAAATATTTGTTCTTATATATTTTTATTTAATAGGGAGGATCATAATTTTTTATGTGATGCGACGAACAAATATTAGTACAGTGGAGAATCATCAGATGAATAGTATGGGTTATGTATATTTGTTATGTATATTTATCAAGCATTTCTCATATTTAAATTCATGAATATTATTACAGTTAAACTTTTTTTTTGGTATATTACAAGTATTTATGAATATAACATTTCAAGATGTGCAAGGTAATGGTACAAATGATCTAATCCGATTTAATGAGTACTCGATCAACATATTGACTAAACAAATATAACCAATTTTTTTTTTATGTAGAATTTTTATTCTTAAATAACCGTTAAGTTTTCTAATAAGAAGATTCATTACCGTGCATGGCTCGAGTTTTTCTTTATTATGAATATTAATGAAGATTTTATATTTTTCTCAATATAATATCTATAATTTATAAATATCTACCCGTGCTTCAAGCACGGAATCACAACTAGTACTGAGATAAAGTAAACATAAAGTTGTAAATTCAATTAATAAATTTATATTAATTAATTTCTTATAATCTCCTTTTACTTAATTATTTTTTACTTTTATATTTTTATTTAATTGATTAGTTGTATATACTCTTATTTTCTTAATGATACCAAAATATTATTTAAACAAATAATCTATTCACATATTTTTTCTACAAAAACGTGTCACAATGAACTACACACTATCAAATAAAAGATCGAAAAAAATTCGCAAAAAGCTCATGTTTAACTAAAACTTTAGATGAAGCATTAAAAGAAATTTGACTTGGTGATGCTCACCTCGAAACTCAAAATTTGAAAAAAAAATCATAAAACTTGATTCGATTAAGTTGAAGATCCGCTTGACTCGGATCAGATCATTTACACCCCCTAGTCATATCCACTATTACAATGTGGAACTAGGATGGGGATAGTGGTCATTCTAATACTTTTAATTTTTTGGGGGGTCGATATATGTAACTCAGGAATCTATAAGGATAATGCGAAAATAAATTATTTCTTACCTTTACCTTTGTCTCTCTACAACTTTCACTTTAACTTCTCTTTAAAAAAAAAAAAAAATCAATCTTTCACATTGAACTTAATTTGAAAGAACATATGGATGAGCATGAAGATTAGTTGCAAGAAAATATCGTTTTTGAGGTAAGAAAAGTCCATAAATTTTTTTTCCATTTCTGCAGCCTTTTCGCCCAAACTGGTGAAAAAACCTAGAATTTTTGCCTATCTGGCCAAAATTCAAAAACTTTTCCCTCCAATTGGTGAAAAATTGTACATTTTTTCACCAGCCTGGGCGAAAAGGCTGCAGAACTTTTTTTTTTATTTTTTCTGTTAATATGTTAGTTTTACATGAACAGGGTGATGTAGATCCAAATACGTTTGAAAAATTTTTAGAACCGGAAGAATGTGTTAATTATGGTCATTTATTCACAATAGATCGAATTTTCAATTCGAAACTGGAATCGGTCGATTCGGCAAAAGAAACGACGATGAAAGCCAACACATGTTTGATCACTAATCGATATTTGAGATCAAGAACATCTTACCGTCGACCTTATGTTACACTGGCCTGCGAGTGTGGAGGTGCAATTAGAAAAAACGAAGCTAATTGTTGACGATGAAGAAGAAAAAATTTCCATCAAAAGGAAGGATCCTTACAGGACTAAAAAATGTGGTTGTCCATTTAAATTAAAAGGCGAGCAAATGGCCAGAAGTGAGAATTGACAATTGTTCGTACATGATGGGAGGCGCAACCATAAAATAATTGTCTACAATGGCGGTCATACTTAGGCTGCAAGACTTACGGAGGAGCAGCTAAAACAGACTGAGCAATTTAGGAAGAGTCATGTGCCGTCACGTAATATTCTACGATTTTTCCGAGAACAGCAACATACTTAGTGATGTTATTATTGCACACCCTATGTCAATTGTAATGATCAGAATGTTGCCATATGTACTAATAATGGATACCACGTATTAAACTAACAAGTAAGTTTTCTGTCAGGTATTGTATTATTAACTGTCCATTTTAATTTAAATGTATATAGATTTTTAAGTTATATTTTAAAATAATTTATAGGGTTTTGGGTATTATGATTAGAAATTATAAATTAGAATTAATCATAACATGTTCTATTTATTCTTAAAAAAGGTACAATATGCCACTGTTGGAAGTCGTAGAAATGACGCCGACCAGTAAGAACTTCACTGTTGCAACTGCTTTCATGCGCAATGAATAGTGTACGACCTACAGATGGGTTTTTGAACAAATTAAGTACTTATATGTTTCATTGGCTATGTCAACCAGTAACGTAGCAATTGTTAATGATGGTGAACCAAATGTGATTATTACTGATAGGGAGAACGAACTGATACATGTGATCGATGATGTGTTCAGTAAATCATATCATATGTTATATAGAAGGCACATCGATCAGAATGTGCTGGAAAAATTAACCAAAATGGTTAAAGATGAAGAGGTCGCAACTCGGTTCGTCAATGGCTCTTGGCACAAATTAATAAATAAAATCGATGAGGCAGAATACCGTAGAAAATTGGAATTGCTAAAGATGAAGTGGCAAAGAAGGCCTGGCTTTTTACATTATTTGTTTAATACATGGTTGAATCAACTTGCACATAAACTTTGCAGAGTTTGGACATCTGAGGTTTTGCATTTTGGGGTTGAGACAACGAACCGTGCTGAGAGCAAACATTCAGTCCTCAAGCTATGGTTTTCAACGTGCCATGGTGATTTGGACACCGTGTTCCTTAATATTGACTCTATCATCGAAAGTCAGATTGCCGAGATTAAGAGCTCGTTGCAGTACCCCGTGCAAACCCCCTACAGGATCGAACCTCCTTCACAAGCGGCCAAAGTTTGGCAGAGACGATATTACCACTCTTATCAGTGAACAGTGAACTACCAAGCAAATATTGGATGTAACATACAACCATCACTGGAGCAAGGTCTACTCCAGGGATCAGTGGAAACATCATACAACTCCTGCCCATTTATACTACCCCTAGTGTATAAAATGCCCAAGTCACTCTGAAGAGGGGGTCTAGACGGAAGAAGAAACAATAGACCACAAGAAGAGATTCCTAGAAATGAAGCATAGTATGAAGATAACTTATTTGATGACCATGGGGAGAATCCTAATGTCGGCAAAGAATATTTGGATGGCTATTGTGATGGACAACAAGGGGATAAAGCCTTAGACAAGATCAAGTAGAAGGTTCCTAGCTTCAAGAGGTAAAGTGATCCAAATGTATTCCTTGATTGGGAACGTGAAGTAGATAACTTATTCATGGTGAGAAAATATAGTGACATTGTCAAGGTTAAGTTAGTCATTGCCAAATTTTTGAGTTATGCACTTCATTAGTGGGAGAAGATTGCCACTCAAAGGGTTAGAAATGCAAGAGAACCGGTTGAAACTTAGGCCACATTAAAGACTCTCATGAAAGAAAGATTTGTACCGATAGCCCGATCAAGTACCAGTTGCTTTGCTGGTGGGCCCACTTAAGTTCGGGGGGCTCATTCCCAGAATCAATCTCTGCTATTTCCACAACTAGGGGCATTATTATAGGGAGCTTCACTACAAATTGATTACTCTTAGGCAATGTAGTAAAAGTGTTGAAGAATATAAACAACAGATGGAGTTGTACATCTTAAGGTTGAGCTTGGAGGAGGACAAGGATGCTTCTATTGCTAGACTTCTAAGTGGTCTTAATAGAGACATTGCTAGTTATTTAGACTTGTACCCTTATACCACTTATAAAGACGCATGCCATTTAGCAACCAAGATTGAAAATTAAAGGAAGAGAAGTGGAGGTTTCTCTAAAACTACTCTTCCTTCTTCAAGAAATGTGGTACCTAAGCCTCAAACCTCTACCTATAAGAGTTGGCCAAAGAAAGATGAAACATCTAAGGTAGCTTTCAAAGATAATTCTAAGCCTAAGGTGGAAGAGAAAAGTAGATTGATTACAATTCCAACTAGGTGCTTCAAGTGTAATAATGTGAAATATATAGCCATTAATTGTCCTACCAAGAAGACTTTGGTCTTTCAAGAAGATTTGAATGGTTGGATTGAAAAGGATTGCCAAGAGGACATTGTTGAAAAGGAAGAAGAAAGTAATGACGAAGTCCAAGGAATTGCTTCATTCGATGCCGATGAAGAAGGCATGAGTTTGGTGATTATAGAGCTTTGTCTACTCAAGTCCTTGAAGAGAAATCTAGCATTCAAAAAGGAGAACATCTTTCACAATAAATGCTTAGTGGGAGGTAAAGTTGCTAACCTTATTGTGGATAGTGGTAGTTGCACTAATGTAGCTAGTACTTGTCTTGTGGAAAAATTGAACTTACCTCTCCTCAAGCATCCTAAATCTTATAAATCTTATTGGTTAAATGATAATGGGGAAGTTAAGGTTAACAAAAAAGTGCTAGCTTCTATTAATAAGGATTCATTAATGATGAAATTCTTTGTGATCTGGCTCATATGCAAGAAACGGATTTGTTGTTGGGACATCCTTGGTAATATGATAGAAAAACTATCCATAATGGTGCAAGAAACACCTACACTTTTGAAAAGAATATTCAAGTCTTTGAAAAAAAAAAGAAAATTAGAGAAAAAGAAAGACTTGGGAGTGGAAAAAAAGAAAGAGTATTGAAGAGGGAAAAAGAATTGAGGAAAAATAAATGAATGTAGAAAAACCAAGAGAGGGAAAATTGAAGAAATACAAGAAAATGAGTGATCAAAAGAGTGATAGTTGCAAGAGAGGAAAGATATGTTTTCACAAAAAAGAGTGAGATTATAGAAGCCATTGAAAAAGAAGAGTTTGAGTTTACTTCTTTATTGCAAAGGTATATTTGTTTCTACTAATGATCACTTGTCTTCCATGTATAATGCTATAGTAAAGATCATTGAAGAATTCAAGGATGTCTTCCTTGAAGAGGTGCCCGGTAAACTTCCTCATTTTAGAGGAATTGAACATCAAATTGATTTAGTCCCCGGTACGGTGTTACCAAATAGATCGGCTTATTGAAGTCCTCTCGAAGAGATCAAGGAGATAAGAGGACAAGTTGTGGAATTGCTCTCCAAAGGTTATGTAAGAGAAAGTTTGAGGCCTTGTGTCATTCCCATTTTATTAGTTCCTAAGAAAGATGGTACATAGCGCATATGTGAAGATTGTAGAGCCATTAACAACATTACCATCAAGTATAGGCATCTCATTCCTAGATTAGATAATTTGCTTAATGAGTTGCACAGTTCTCAAATATTTTCAAGGATAGATTTAAAGTCGGGTTACCATCAAATTCAAATGAGGAAAGGGGATGAGTGGAAAATGGTTTTCAAAATAAATTTTGGTCTTTTAGAATGGGTAGTCATGTCTTTTGGTTTAACTAATGCACCTAGCACATTCATAAGACTCATGCATCATGTTTTAAGGAATTTTATTGGTATGTTTGTTGTAGTCTATTTTGATGACATCTTGATTTATTGCAAATGAAGATCATTTGGATCATCTTAAACAAGTTTTGTTGGTTAAAGAAGTGAGAAACTCTGTGCTAACCTTGAAAAATATGAGAATTGTTTGGAAAAGTTGACTTCTTTGGGTTATGTGGTGAGTTCTTAAGGTCTCCAAGTAGATAAAGACAAGGTGAACGCAATGAAAGATTGGCTTACTCCTAAGAGTGCATCTGAAGTGAGAAGCTTCCATGGTCTAGCAAGCTTTTATAGGAGATTCATTAAGGAATTTAGCACCATTGCTAGTCCATTGACGGATGTAATCAAGAAGATGAATGGCTTAAAATGGAGGGGGAGGGGGAGAAACAAGAGAAAAATTGAAGTTGTTAAAGGAAAGGTTGAATAGTGCACCTCTACTTGTACTACCTAACTTCGAAAGGACATTTCAGATAGAATGAAACGCCTCAAGGGTTGGAATTGGAGACTTGATGCAAGACAAGCAGCTCGTGGCTTATTTCAGTGAAAAGTTTACCGATGCGGCATTGAATTATGCTACTTATGATGAGAAACTCTATAAACTAGTAAGGATATCGAAACATTAGCAACACTATTTGTGGCCCAAAGAGTTTGCAGTGCATTCTGACTATGAGTTCTTGAAGTTTCTCAAAGGACCACCAAAGCTTAACAAGAGGCATGCGAGATGGATGGAGTTTATTGAGACATTTTCATGCGTCATCCGGTATAAGAAAGGTAAAGAAAACACTGTAGCTGATGCTTTGTCTAGAAGGTACACTATTATCTCTAATTTGCAAGCTCAATTACTTGGCTTTGAAATACTTACAGAATTGTATGCTAGTGATCAAGATTTTAAAGGTATATTTGATGATTGCTTGCTTGTGCCTAATGATAAGTATCTCATACATGATGGGTTTTTTCATCATGAGAGTAAATTGTGCATTCCTTCTTGTTCTACTAGGTTGTTGTTGGTAAAAGAAGCTCATTATGGTGGGTTTAAAGAGACATTTTGGCATTGCTAAAACTTATGTTATATTGCATGAGCATTTCTTTTGGCCACACATGAGAAAAGATGTTGAAAAGTTCATTAGTAATTGCTCATAGTGTAAAAGAGCTAAGTCTACATCCTTGCCACATGTTTTTGTTCTCCTCTAGACGTGCCTAAAGTACCTTGGGTAGATATATCTATGGATTTTATTCTTGTACTAACTAGGTCATCTAAAGGAATAGATTCTATCTTTGTTGTAGTAGATAGGGTTTCTAAAATGGCTCATTTTACACCTTATACGAAAACCGATTATGCTAGTCATGTTGCGGATCTTTTCTTTACTTGGGTGATGTGGTTCTATGGCATTCCTAGAACTATTGTTTCAGATCGTAACCTAAGTTCGCGTGTTTTGTGAAAGAAACATGGAACTAACTTATTTTATTCTACAGCTTGCCATCCACAAATCGATGGCCAAATGGAGGTGGTTAGAACCATTTGACAATTTCTTAGGGCCATCTTTAAGAAGAACTTGCGCCAATGAGAAGGTTGTTACCTCACATTAAGTTTGCTTACAATAAAACGCGTCATTCTAGTACTTCTTACTCTCCTTTTCAGGTTGTTTATGGTTTCAATCCTCTAATTTCATTTGATTTGGTGTCTTTACCTATAGATCATACTTTTAGCTTAGATGGAAAGAAAAAAGTGAAGTTCTTAAGTCTATCGATTCCAAAGTCTATGACGCTACTGAAGTAACCACAAGAAGCTCGTGGCCAAAAGAAAAAAACGAGTAGTCGTTGAACCCAGTGATTGGATTTGGGTTCACCATAGAAAAGAATGATTTCCTTCTCAACGAAAGTCTAAGATTTATGCCCGTGGTGATGGCGTCCTTGAGCACATTAGTGACAATGCTTATAAAATTGACCTTCCCGGTGAATATAATGTTAGTGCTACTTTCAATGTTTCTAACTTATCCTTGTTTGAGGTAGGTGAAGATTCAAGGATGAATATTTTCAAATGAGAGTTGGATGATATGAACCGGGATGACCATTAAGCTAAGGAGTTGATTCAAGGACCAATCACTTGAGCAAGGGCAAAGAAGATCTAGGCATATGATGATAGCTTGCCTAAAGGAATGGTTGCATTTATTGAAGAAACCACGAAAAATAGATTAAAGAGAAAGAATTAAGGCTTTGAAGATGAAGGAAAACCTCCCAAGTTGTTCATGATTTATACCATAAGCAAAGAGTATTCAATGGAACAAGTTGGAGGTGAAAAAGTCCAACAATAATGAAGAACAGGACTTGCCACTGGGGGTAGGCCTTGTACCTATCATCCGCGGTAGGCTTCTGGATAGATTGGTGTTGATAGACTGAGGAGCTACCACATGCGATATGGTACCCTACCATTGACAATAGGGTACTGGATTTCTAGTAAAATGCATTGTTTGAGCGGATTTTTAATGTTTAAAGTCTATTTTCAATTGCTAATTAATGATCTAATTAGTCTTTTAGAGTCTTAAATCAATACTAAATGTAGGGTTTTTCCCTAATACTATAAATATGCATTTATAGTCTACATTACAATCAAGATGAATATTAATGAAATTGAGAGTTTTCTCCAATGGTTTCTAGGGTTTTTCAATCCATCTTAGTTAGCTTCTAAGGGTTTGCTTCCATAGTTTGTGAGTAATTAATTATTTAGATTGATGTATCTATCGAGATCAATTGATCATTTTCAATTCCTTCTTTGATTGATTCTAGGAGTTTTTGTTTCCATTATTGATTAATCTAGGTTTTCTAATTTGTGTAGTTTGAGTTTTAGGGTCATAGTTTCCCTAAGGTTCTTGCTATCAAGTGGGAAAAGAGTTCCTCTTCTCACTACTGGGTTATGTTGCTTAGTTCCTAAAAGGATCTTCATTGGAGTGTTGGACAAATTCTTCAACAAGGAGATAATCTTGGGCAAGTGATGGATTTCATTTGCAATAAAATTGAGGATTCACATTATAGTTTGTTAGTTGAACAAATACTAAACTGTAGTATAATTTGGTAACCATTACTTACAATTTTGATCTTGTTATGATTTGAAGAGTTGTCTTTTTTTATTGAGTTGTATTTAACGGTTATATCTATGACACCGGTGATGTTTAGAATTAAATGATGTACGGATTTGATAAAAAAAATTTAGATTTCAAAACCAAATTTAAAGTTTTAATTATGATATAATGGTCATTTTTCCCCCCAACTATTTACGGGTGGCTATCAATGCCCTTTATCATTTTTTCTTTTACTACGATATGACTCCAATGATTTACAGGATGCTCTTAGTGTCCCTAACTCCAAATCTAGCCAATTTTTGTCGAAATTTGTGCATGTGCTAGGCACATGACTCTTTTTTTAAAGGAAAAATAGAAATTTAATATTATTTACTTCCAACTAACAAACTGGGGCTTATATAAATACTGAAAATCTTGTTGGGGTAAAATTGTACCTAAATTTGGAAAAATAAATAAAAGTTAGTAATTCCATGGATAAATTCCTATTTGGTCCCTTAAAGCAAACCTAAATCCGTTTGACATCCAAACACCCTTAAAATTTTCGCAAAAGAAAAAAGGAAAATAGAAAGAAAGTGAAATCATTATCAAAGTCCCTAAAATAAAGAAAAAGAAAATAAAATGCAACTCTCACTAAAAAATTTCCTTCCATTATCATTCTTCTTTCTTATATAGCTAGAGGGAAAATTTTCCCTTTTCAAATTCATCTAAATCTTCAATTAATTCTCTTCCCTTTCTTCTTTCTTCCTAATTTAGATCCCTTTTCACTCGTACTTATCGACCCACACGCTAATAACAACTGTGTTTTCTGCATGTTTTTATAGTATGTTCTAAATTTGTTGAAGATGTTTCGATAATAGAGTGGTGATGAGGAAAAGAATTTTATTTTTCCTTTTTGGATAATTTTTTAGAGAGTGGAGAATAAAATTGAGACTTTTCTTCTTCTTCTTCTTCTTCTTCTTCTTCTTCTTCTTCTTCTTCTTCTTCTTCTTCTTCTTCTTCTTCTTCCTCCCTTACCCGTTAATTCTTCTGCATCTCCATTTTCTTCTCCTTCTTCTATTAATCAAAATCATGTCTTTTAGAGATGAATACTTCTGATATAAAATGTGTCAAACAATAAAATTAGGCACAAAGGTTAAGCTGCAATGCTTAAGTTTTCCATTGACTATAGGAGAATATATACAATTACAGTTACCTAAACTATAACAATCAATCAGCTAATCAATCAACTAATTACAATCCTATCAATGATTTTTAACCATATACAAATTAGGTAGTAATATGTACAATGATACACTTTCCATATCAAACATCCCCCCTCAAGTTGGAGTGTGCAAATTATAAATGCCCAACTTACCTAAGAGAACGTGAAACTGGGACTACCCCAAAACTTTAATAAACATGTCAGCTGGGTGAGCGACAGTAGGGATATATGACAAAGAAATATGGTGTGCCTGAAATTCATCAACAGATAAAATGACAATCGATCTCAATGTACTTGGTACATTAGTGAAAAACAGGATTTGAAGAAATTTGGATTATCGCAGAATAGTGGTATTGGATTGGGCTGTGGAACTTGAATATCACGTAAGAGATATCTCAACCATCTCAATTCACAACAAGTGATGGTCATGGATCGATATTCTACCTCAGCAAAAGAGCGGGACACAGTATGTTGTTTCTTTAATTTCCAAGAAATCGTAGACTGTCCCAAGAAAACAAAGAAACCAGTCAAAGAGCGCCGAGTTATAGGACAAATGGCTAAATCAGAATCATAATATGCCCTAAGCTATGCATCAAAATCCGCTTGAAAAAGACCTTGTCCACGTGTGCTTTTGACGTAACGAAGAACACAGAGAGTTGCATCTCAGTGATCCTACAAAAGCTGCTACATAATAGAGATATATCCTATACAAAATAAGCCAAGTCTAGTCTGGTAATAGTCAGATAGACAAGTTGACCTACTAGATGTCAATAAGAATTTGGATTTGACAGTAGAGAACCTTTAGCCTTGCTGAGTTTGTGATTTTGTTCCATGGTAAAACCAAGAGGTTTGGCGGCAAAGAAACCAACATCAGATAAAACATTCAACGCTTATTTCCTCTGACATAAATAAATCCCTTGATTATTCCGTGCAACTTCTATGCCAAGAAAATACTTCAATGATTCCAAATCTTTCATATGGAAGCATATACTTAAATGTGCCTTAAATTTTCTAAGCGCAATCATATCATTTCCGGTTATGATAAAATCATCCACATATACATTACACACAGAAAAAATTTTCTTGAGAAGTAAGTAAAAAGTGAGTAATCAGAATAAGACTGGCGAAAACTGTATTGTTTAAGAAACTAGCAATTTCGTAAACCAACATCGAGGAGTTTGGTTAAGTCCATATAAAGACTTCTGCAATCGGCATACTTTCCCATCCTTTCCTTTAGAAAACCCAGGAGGATGTTTCATATATACCTCTTCTTGCAAGTATCCGTGAAGAAAAGCAACATACACCTTATGTACTTCCCACTTTCGAGCTGCGGCAATTGATAACAAGGTCCGAACTATCACTATTTTTGTCGTGAGTACAAAAGTCTCATTATAATCTAATCATTCCACTTGAGTATTTCTCAAAATAACCAAACGTGTCTCATATCTTTCTATGCTCCCATTAGATTTCCTTTTGATATTGTAGACCCATTTACAACCGAGGGCCTTTATGCTAGGAGGGAGATTTGTAATTCTCCAAGTCTAATTCCATTCAAGAGCATTAATTTCACTCCACATTGCATCACGCCATTGTGGAATAGATGAAGCCTTAGAGAACCAAGAAGGTCCAATATCCGTAGAGACTGCTGCAAGAAAACTCTTGTGGCATAGAGAAAATTTTTCACTAGAAATATAATGTGTAATTGGGTAGGAACATATACATGAATTAGGGGACGGGATAGAATTGACTGACAAGGATGTAGAATCTCTCATATAAAAACATATATAATCACTTAGTTTTGTAGGAACATGACGAGAACTCTAGCTTAGTCGAAGTTTTTAGGGAGGCGGAAGTACAGGTAAAGGATTCAAGAGTAAAACAGAAGCACGAGGATGAGTTTGATTTTGACTTGGACTGACAACTGGAGTGTTAAATTCTGGACTGACAAATTGTGCATTCTCAGCTTCCTACCCTGTCACTCCGGAAGCGGAAGGAGATAATGCACAGGCAAGGAAAGTGAATTTGTAGGAGGAGTAAGTCCATTTGTGGGCACTAGTGCAGAGGAAAGTATAGAGGTTGATGGTCAGAAGCAGAAGGCCTAGATGAAGAGGGAATTGCAAATGGCCCAATATCTATGCCAAAATTCGATGGGTTAGGTCCAAGAATTTAGTTAGCTCAATATGAAGAAAGATTTCCTCCAAAGCACAAAGAAGTATGCTAATTGGTTTCGGAATTTTGAAAAGATGAAGAAGAAAAAGGAAACTGTGACTAAAAAAATAAACATCTCGAGATACAAAAATTGTTGTGTATCAAGAACATATAAACTCCATTCCTTTTTCCCATAAGCATACCCTAAAAACACACAAGCCTAGTTCAAGATTGAAATTTATCTGTTGTTCGATTATGGGCAAAACATAAGCAGTAAAAAAATACGCAAATGAGAAAGATTGGGGGTTTAGAAAAAAGTATTTCCATAAGAATTTTGCAATGAAGAATAGTTGAGGGGGTTCTATTGATAAGATAGACTGTCATTTTAACACACTCCCCCAAGAAACAAGAAGGCAAACAAGCTTGAAGACTTAATACCTGAGCAACATTTAGTATATGTCTATGTTTGCGTTCAACTCTATCATTTTGTTGTAGGGTGTAAATGACACTAATTTGGTGAATAATACCCTTAGAGAGAAAAAAAAAAAGGTTTCAAACTCAAGAATTTGGTACGATTATCAGTACAAACATCTTTTATTGTTTTATGGAATTGAGTTTGAACAAGAACAAAAAATGCTCAAAATACATACGAACACTACTTTTATCCGAAAGAAAATAAATCCAAATAGCGTAGGAGTGATCATCAACTAAAGTCAGAAACTAAGAGGACCCACATGTATATTTTTGTTTATATGGACCCAGACATCACAATGAATCAAATCAAATAATTTACTAGAAGTTGTATCATTGGAAAGAAATTAAGAGCTAGATTGTTTAGATTGAAAACAGATAAAATAATCATGAGAAGAATTTTAAGGACTAAAAAGATCATGAAAATGTTTTAACACAGAAAATGACAGATGTCCCAATCATTTATGCAATAAATCCAAAGAAATAACATAGGTTTGATTAGCATGTGCCTGTGAATAATTGTAGGCTCTATGTGTGTGTACTTAGTCCAATCTCCTTTTTCAGTGTATGATCTTCTATAACACATTTATTCTTAGAAAAATAAATGTAATATTGTGATATGAAAATGAGATTGCACGCTAAATTAGGCACATAAAGAATATTATAAATGATAAAACCAACAGTTCCTTCAGAATTTTCTATTAGTAGCAGACCAATTCGACAAACTAATGAAACAAGGTTGAATAGTATGTATATCAAACAAAAAGTCATATGTCCAAATGCCACAGAATCCAATAACCGGATAGAGTTTTTAATAGCATGAGATTGTCTCTTGGTTGAAGAATTAATATCTATTCTTGCCGCAATTGCACTCATTGACTACTCCAGCCTAATGTCGGAAGATTTGACTGTTGCTGGAATTTGAGAAAGGTTACCAGCTGCCGGAGAGGATTGGAAACATCAGAAGACCATTGTGGAGCCTCCCAGAATTGCCGAGACTCCAAGGAGACGGCTAGTACGGTGCCGCTGCTAGGTGATGTGCGCCGCTTATCAATCACCGGTTTGTGTGCCATGGATGTCCGGCAAAGAAACCAGCAACTGGCATCAATGGGTATTAGCAATTGCCAGATAAAACTGGAGCAAGGGGCAGCGAAGTTCGTGCCGTCCAAGGACTGGAACCGAGCACACCCGGTTGCAAGAATGATGAAGAATCTTCTGGGGAAAAGTTCCTCGTCGGTCCCCCTGCTGGTGGGAGCGTTCGGACTGGATTTGCAATTTTCCCGGTGGAACCACCAACGATTCCAACATTCAATTCAGTGAAAGGAAAAGAAGAAAGAACAGTGGGTGGAAAAGAACAGAGTAGTGGTAGTAGTGGGTCTTCCCACCATGGTTGGAAACAGGGACGGAACTCGAACAATATGGTTGGGGGCTGGAGGAAAAAAAAATTTTGCCAGAATTTCGTCTATAAAATGATGCATTCCATGTACAAAAGACACTCAAACAATTTCAAATTTACATATAGGAGTGATCACCCATCACTCACGGGATAAACATTACAAATTCTAAATTTACATATAATATAATAAAAGAATAGGTAATCGCCTATTACCAATGAGGAATGAGCTGCTGCTGTGCGCCGGTGCGGGAGATCGGGGAGAGAGAAGAAGAAAAATGAAATTGATTTTGTTGTTTTTGCTGGAGCAGCCGAGGGTTTTTTTTTTTTTATAAATCAGTCCCTACATTTTGTGGGAGCTAAACTGAAAAAAAAAATTTTAAGGGACTTAAATATAAAAAATATAAATTTTTTTTAAAAAAAAAAAATTCCAGGGTGGGCTCGTGCGTAGGTCCGTCCCTGGTTGGAAAAGAAGAAAGAGTAGGGGTAAGGGGTCTTCCTACCATGGTCAGCCTCGCATTGGAGACGCCATCACTAGCGGCCGCTGGAATAGCATCAGCCATTTTCCTTGTTTTTTTTTAATGTTTAAGGTTTGGCTCTAATACCATATCAAACAATAAAATTAGGCATAGAGATTAAGCTGCAATGCTTAAAATTTTCATTGACTATAGGAAAGCCATCAATCAACTAATTATAAGCCTATCAGTGATTTTTAATCAGATACCAGTTAGGTTATAAAATATCCAATAAAACGGAATCATGAAAGGATTCATATGAATTTTCTCAAGTAATTAATTGGAAATCCAAATTATATATTCATGACAAAAACTCAAGATTCCAGGAAAAAAAGAAAAAGAGGCAAACACTAAAGAGCTTTCATGAGAAGAAGTAACCAGAATATTGGGATAAAATTCCTGTTTTTACAACATATGCGATCCTCGGAGCCAGAAAAACAAACAAGGGAACCCATTCGCACATAATACACAAAACATCTGCTTCATCCTTTCTTTGAAAATTCGATTGAAACCAATTTCGTTTAATTTAGGGCATAACGAGAGATCAAGTGGGTTTTCATCAAGACAATCCAGAATGGAAAGTACAATCTCTTCACAAAGAAGATCAAAGAAACTAAAACGGGATTCAAAAACCGGTTTCTATCTCTTCAAATTTTGAAAATATTTTAAGCTTTACCGGATATTAGATGTTGAAGTTTTGATCTTTGCCCATTATTGCAAATAAAAAAAAAACAAGAGATTTCTTGGTACTAAATTGGTTTGTCACAGAGATTTGAAAATACAAAGGCATTGGGAGGTGATAGAGAGAGAAAGTATGTGTTCTTCTTGGGCTAGGTAGCGTCGTTTAGAAGGAGAGGAAGAACGGAGAGGGTAGGAGGAGGGAGGCGTCGATTGGGACAAAGTAGAAGGAGAGGGAGAGGTGAAAAGAAGAAGCTGCCTCCAATCTTAGAGCCATTGTCGGGGTAGACTACTCTTATCTTCAAGGTGGTTTATCTAATACAAAGTGAGCCATTTCAAATAGATTTATTATTTTGGCTCAAAATATGATTAATCCAGCATGAGTTACATAAGCTTCTAGTAATTTATCAGATAAATTGATAAGTCGGACTTTTCTGGTCCATCTAACGAAATTCATAATTTTTTTATCACGATCAGCTAAAGTTAAAGTTTCATTAAAGAAAAGAGCATTTTTCACATGATAGAATCTTTTCAAGAAATAAAAAATTTTCATAAGGCTGAATCTTGAGTCGCCACAGGGTTTTGATCATTGATCTTTGCCCCAATTCTTTTTTGTTATGCATTTTAGTTCTAATAGTTGATAATGATTGATATATTTTATCCCGTAGAGCTTGCATAAATTGTTCATATTGTTATGCATTTTTCATCCGGTAAATCATCTGTCATATATTAACAAGAAGGAGAGGGAGAGGTGAAAAGAAGAGCTTGCATATGGATGGAAACAATTTATGCATTTTTCCTATATTGTTTCCATTCTGGAAAAAAATTTAAGCTTTACCGGATATTTTACCGGATATATTGTTCATATTGTTATGCATTTTTCAAGTACTTGGATGGAAACAATATGAAAGATATATTTTACCTTTAAAAAAGAATCATCTGTCAAGCACTTGCATAAATTCCGGCCAAAATTAGCAAAACTTTGGAGTTAGATAATATGAGCATTTCGTCAATAGTTATAGAGAATATTGGAATTAAAAAAAAAAAAAAAAAAAGAGATAATAGCATAGATTGCTATCCATAAATAGTTCAAAAAAAAAAATAGTTATTATATCTTTAATTAACAATAATGCTGGGTGCATCCCGAGGATCACCAGGTAGTAGACTTAGATCGACTTAACTAAACTGCCTGGGAAGTCAGCTCTTTTAGTGGGGTGTCAGAAGCAGGGGGGGGGGGAGGGGTGGGGTGTCCACTACCTAAAGTTACCACTTTTGGCGTAGAAGCACTTTACCGTACCTGTTAAAGTAAAAAATTATGTGTTTTACTACCCCAACACAGCATTAGTGAATGGTCAAAATAATTTTTAGATAAGTTTTGATTCTCTATAAAATTGTCTTTTAAAATTTTATGTAAAATTAATTTAGTCCATTCTATAATTTATAGTTATATTTTATTTTAAATTATTTGTAAAGAATAAGATAATATTTCTTTAGTTAATGTTCTTAAAAGAAAAAGTTTAATTAAAAAGTAAATGATTGGCTCAATGCAAAATAGAATATAAGAGTCTAAATTTTTTGAATAAAAATAATAAAAGATTCACTTACAAATGTGATACGAGGTTATGCAAACTTAAAATATTTATTTTATTTTTAAAATTAAAATATTAAGACTTGTCTCTAATTTATTAGAATATGTGCAAAAAAATTAATAAGATTTTATTAAAAAAGTAGGTTTTCTTTTATTATTTTACATTTTGCTTAAAGTTATTTTTATAATTTTTGTTATAAGAAATTACTACAAATCTTAATAGGTTAAAATTTTTATTAAAAACATTCGACAAAATTATTAAAAACTTTGAGATATATATTTGAAGTTTTGGTAAAATCTCATATTCTATTTATAACCGAATAATTTCTTTTTTATTTAATTATATTTAAAATTACCATCCTATTTTTTTAAATAATAAAAAATTTTATTTAAAATATTTTATTTTTAAAGAATATAGACTAAAAATATATATTTCAAATTTTATAAAATATTTTATAATAAATTATAATTAAAAATTAAGTTACAGACTAATTTAATTGTACATAAAATTTTAAAAAAATATTTTATAACAAATCATAAAGTATTTTGATTATCGTATTCATTTTGACTGTTCACTAATAATTTGACAGGGTAAAGTGCATGTTTTTTAATTTTAGGGGATAAAGTGTTGCTACCTCAAGTATTTTATTATAAATCCAAAAAAATGGAGCCAGTAAATATTTTATTTCGTACATGATGGGAGGTGAGAAGGAAAAAAAAATATCCCGGGAGGGGAAAGGGTCCGATTTGTGTTTCTTGGTACCAAAAAGAGATCACCTTCGCCGGCCCAGGAGTAGGAAGTCTTCAGGCGGCAGCGCCACCGTGCTGAACCACCACCAGTTGATTCCGCAGAATCCTCCATTCCCACAAACCTTGGGAACAAATGGCTTCTCTAGCAAATGATACTTCACAACAAGTGCCTCTTTTGCAGAATAAGACAACTGTTGAACAGTCTCTAGAGCCATCAGTTGCTGCTTATGAAAATGAAGTCGTCAGCGATGAACTTGAGAAGATACTAACTGACCCAGAGCTCACGCTTTTTCAGCGAATCCGACTTGGGACATGGGTTGAATTGAAACTATTGTTTTACCTAGCAACCCCTGCAGTGGCTGTTTACTCTTTCAACTTCTTCATGACTATGGCCACCCAAATCTTCACTGGACACCTCGGTAATCTTCAATTAGCTGCCTCCGCCCTTGGAGATACCGGAGTTCAGACGTTCTCACATGGCATTATGGTATGTCTTTGCTAATTTCTATTCCTCTTTTGAAATTTTTAAATTTATTGAATTTTTTATCTTTTTTTTTTTTTTTTTTTGTTTCAGCTGGGAATGGGAAGCGCAGTTGAAACTCTATGTGGGCAAGCATATGGAGCCGGGAAGTATGAAATGTTGGGAATTTACCTTCAAAGATCAACCGTATTGCTAACTCTTACCGGTCTTCCCCTTGCTGTCATCTATGGGTTCTCTAAGCCAATTCTTCTATTAATCCACCAATCACCAGAAATTGCATCTGCAGCGGCCGAGTTCGTTTACGGCCTAATCCCTCAAATTTTTGCATTCGCCATTAATTTTCCTATACAGAAATTTATGCAAGCTCAAAGCCTTGTGGCACCCAGTGCATACATCTCATTTGCAGCACTAATTTTGCATATATTCATAAGTTGGTTATTTATTTACAAGATTGGATTGGGTTTATTGGGAGCATCCCTTGCTCTGAGCTTGTCATGGTGGATAATTGGGATTGCCCAATACGTTTACATAGTGAAAAGTAAGAACTGCAAGCGGACATGGACGGGTTTCAGTGTTGAGGCCTTCTCTGGCCTCTGGAGCTTCTTCAAATTGTCTGTATCTTCAGGGGTGATGCTGTGCTTGGAGGAATGGTACTTTCAGCTTCTGATTTTGTTAACTGGTTTGCTTCCTAATCCCCAATTGTCCTTGGATGCTGTAACTATCTGGTAAGCCATTACGATTTCATGTTTTTTCCTATTATTATGTTTTATTTTGCTGATATAAAAATATTATGTTTCATTTTCATACATAATAGTAATTTCTTTCTGTGAGGACGTGTATTAATATTTCATTTAGAGATTTCATACAATCAATAGTAAGATAATATCCAAGTACATAAAAATTAATGTGGTTTAGGACAATGCCCTTTCACATCCTGCCTTATCTTCTTTGTCTTTTAGCTTTTTACCTAAGAGGATTGGGTACACCAAACACCTCAGTCATTGGTACACTATAATCAAGTTTATTTTAACGCTAAGTTCTCTTGATTAACGATTGCCTACTATTAACAATTGTGTAGGTGAAAATGACTACTATTACTGTCTAAGATAATAAATTAGAGTTTTGTTTTTCAAAAAGAAAAAAAAAAGAAAAAAGAACTTAAAAAAGAGACAAAAGTCTCCAACTGAAGGGCATATGAGGAGATTAATTGGTACTATATTCACTTTCTCTCCTACTCTTTTCTGGTGATTTTTTACCAAGTCTCTGCTACTGTTAGGCCTGAGGAAGATACAAGTCAACAGTGTAGTAGAATAGAATACAATTCAATTGCTGAAAAGAATAAAGAAAGAACATATTATAATTTTAAAAAGTGGAGGTCATCCAACTACTAGTTGGAAGTTCAATCAATTTTTTTTTTTTTTTGTTGGTGCCGAGGGCGGGGGTGCATGCTCTTGTATAAATCATGTGAATTGCCATTACCGCTGTAGCTCCTCTTGTCATTATTAAAAAAAAAAAAAGAAAAAGGAAAACCTCCATGGAGGATTTGGAAACAAAGAATAGAATTTAAATGTAGTCAAGTGTAAGTGGTTTGCTGCTGCTCTGAGTGGACGCCATTCTTTCATCTGATGGAACTTTATTTGAATGATTGCAGCAACACAGTAAGTGGATGGGCCTTCATGATATTTGTAGGGTTCAATGCTGCTGCGAGGTCTGTCTTTCTATACTTAAGTTACTATTTTGGATTTAGTTGTCACTTGCGCCGTTACCATGAATTTAGTTACAGAGATAAATTATGCATTTCATATCACAAATTATTTTGAAAGAAGTTTGTGAAAGCATCTTTATATACCTAAATTACCATTCTGAATGGATGATCAGTGTGAGGGTGAGCAATGAGCTGGGAGCAGGACATCCAAAGTCAGTTTCGTTCTCTGTGGTGGTGTTGACTGTGGTTTGCTTCATAATTTCGGTAGTTGCAGCCATTGTTGTCCTTTGCCTACGTGATGTTCTTAGCTACGCCTTCACTGAAGGTGAAGTAATAGCACACGTTGTCTCTGATCTTACACCACTTCTCGCCCTCACCCTTGTTCTATATGGAATTCAACCTGTCTTGTCCGGTAAGACCTAGGAAGCATCTATGTGAGGCTTCGAATTCTTTTATTTATTTAACAAGATTGAGATTCAATCATGTTCTTCAAATACTGATAAATGATGGGAGAGCATTTCATTTTTCTGTATTTATTACAGTTTGATTGTTTAAAGTTCAAAATCCTAATTTTTGTTTTCAGCTCACAATAGATCATCTATTGATTTCTTTTATATATATTTTGAAATTGTAAGAATTTAAGTCGGATTTTTAAGTACTCAAACGTGGAAATAAACATTCTTGAAATGACTTTTATTTACAAGAATGAAATCTGAATTGAATATACAAGACAATGATATGGAAGAGATTGATGGCCTAATTTAAGTTGCAATCTTTTCAATTACCAAACATCCGTGTGCCTATCATTTCCTATACTCTGGTCTAAATTATATTTGAACAATACCAGGTGTGGCTATTGGGTGTGGATGGCAAACTTTTGTTGCATACGTGAACATTGGTTGCTACTATTTTGTTGGGCTACCTTTGGGTCTGCTGTTGGCTTTCTACTTTGAATTTGGTGTTGAGGTATATTCTAAAGACTTGTCATTTTCCATTTTCTCCTTTAAAGTATAATTGTCCTGTTTTGTCAATTAAATAGTTTTTACATATACGGGGATCCATTTGGTTATGATTGAAGTATTTCTCATCTCAACTTTGGCTGATGATCAAAAGTTATGGTGGCCATTTAAAGATTTCAATTTTAATTTTGTGCATCAGGGATTGTGGTCTGGAATGTTGGGTGGTACGCTTGCACAAACACTTATCTTGATGTGGGTGATTCTCGGAGCCAATTGGGATAAGGAGGTAAAGCTATGGTTTTTTTCTTTAAACACATCTTCATTTGGTTTTGAAAATATATTTTCATACTATTCATCACTGTTCCCTGGGGACGCAAGCATTCTACATGGATGATCTTAACTTTTGTTGTGTATATATCATTATGTAATTCATAAGATTTGGAACTTTTTTTTTTTTTAATCTTTCATGAATTTTATGTGTTACAAACTTATAGTATAGTGCCACAATACCTTGTTAATGAAGTTTTGTAAGTCTTGCAAATGTAGCAAATCGTAACTGAAAACAATCACCGGGAATGTAAGTTAATTAGGAAAAGAAATTTTGTATGAAGTTTTTGTAGCCAAATAATCACCGTTTTCATGATAAGAAATTATGATTGAATCGAATGTCATGAAGGACTAATTAACTAGTTTGAAATTCAGGTTGAGAAGGCTCTCCAAAGAGTACAAGCTTGGGAAGACGAGAAAAGTGTTGTTCATGGTGAGGCAGCAGCTAGTTGACTAAGCAAAGGAAACAAGCAAACTTAAGCACTTGTTTGATTTTTTAGAAAAGAGGTATTCAAAATTAAAATTTAAAATTTGAAATGGTATACAATTTTTCGTCCTCAACATTTCAAAGATATATGCTCCTCAAGAGAATCGAGTTTGACAGGTTCTTATTGTTATGGAGTGAGAGATGGAGAGGAATGGCAATAATGTCAATGTAATTCCACCTTGAAGTCTAGCTATTTATTTGGAGTATTAGGTCTCATTTGATAAAACTGAACACTGAAGTTCAAAGTAAATTATGTAAGTTTTGAATATGAAATCTGAATATTGAATTTTGTTAGACATATATTTAAAATAGGATTACTATTAATCTTAAACTATATATAATTATGTTTCCTAGTTGTATTTAGTTAGGACTTCTACTTATAATCTGCTTAGGATTTGTCACTTGGACAATCTATAAATTGTACACTGTTCTCACATTAGTGAGAGAGAAAACATAAGATTGTTTTCCCCACTGGAAACTTTCATGGTATCAGAGCCAATTGTCTGAAATTTCTCACAATGAGTAACGACAATATTGGCAATGTTGATAATGACATGGTGGAAAAAAGCCATGCTCGCAGAATAAAGAAAGATGCTTATTATGTAGCATCCACCGATGGACCTAGATTGATTCTAACGGTCCAGTTAAAAGAGACAGAAACAGATAATAATTATGCAGAATGGGTAAGAGCCATGCGCATGGCCTTAAGATCGAAGAAGAAGTTGGGATTCATTGACGGAATAATTCCAATTCTTGAAGGTGATCCAGATAAAGAAGAAGAATGGTGGGAGATCAATAATCTTGTAAACTCTTGGATTCTCAACACTATCGAACCCTCTCTCCGATCCACCATATATCATTCTGAGAGAGCTGATGAATTATGGATAGACTTGAAGGAACGATTTCTAGTTGGCACCGGCCCGCGAATATATAAATTAAAAGCAGCATTGGCAAACTGTAAACAATGCGGTGATTCAGTATACGTGTATTTTTCACGTCTGAAAAAGGTATGGGACGAATTAGAAAACTATACTCAACTTCCGTCCAGCACAGACACAAAACTGTTGACCTTCATCATAAAAGAAAGAGAAAACGAGAAGGTTTTCCAATTTTTAATGGGATTAAATAGTGCAATTTATGGCACTGTTCGTTCCCATATGATCCAACAAGAATCTATACCCAAGTTACGTACAGTTCTTGCTCAAATTTGCAAAGAAGAACAGCACAAAAATTCGACATGAAAAGAAGACTATTCTTGAGACGGCGCCGCCTTCGCCGCCACCGGAGCCGCCGCCGTCGCCGCTACCTCCGAAAAAATCGCATAAATTTTTCTTCACAAAATTACTGGACCTACTGCAAAAGAGCAGGCCACGACGTCACCGGATGCTTCCAGCTTCTGGGTTATCCGGATTGGTGGCCTCGGAACTCATCCCAGCTCGCCGGCCGCAGCTTCTCACCCGCGAATAACAGCAAAATCTGGCGCGGCGGCAGACAGCACCCGCAGATGCCAAGACCGCGCGCAACAGATGGAGGACGACCGTCGGAGGCGTGGGCGAATTCTGCCTCAGTCCGGCAAGCACGAACGGCGGCGGAGATTTTCAGCAGAAACCAGTGCGCTGGAGAAGAAGAGGGACGCGGGTTGGGCGGGCCGATCTACAGTGACGGGCCGGGCAGCGGGCTGAGCTCCACCAGCAACGGGCCGGGCAGTACCGGGCCAGGCCCGGGCCCCTTCCCAGCTTTGACAGTTGACTAGTGGTCAACACTGTTGACTGCACTACAGACCTCAAATAATACGCAACCTGAAAAGTTATCTGGTATGGAAAATTTATAGATTTTAGATTCAGGGTGTTCTAACCATATGACTGGTAAGAAATTTTTTTTACACTATACATCTTATCTGTCCGCATATTATTGGATTACCTAACGGTGCCAAAACTTTTGCTGTGCAAGAAGGAATGGTCTCTTTAAATCCTACATTAAAACTCCACCAAGTGTTGCTAATTCCTGAACTCACATGCAATTTAATTTCTTTGTCTCAATTGGCACGAGACTTGCAATGTTTTATCACTCTCTGTGACAAATTTTGTTTTATACAGGACCGTATCTCGATGAGGCCGATTGGAGTGGGTAAGCAGAGAAATGGGATTTTCTTCTACAAACCTATAGAATTAAAGGAATTATACGCCTTTTCTAGCACGGTCCTTGACTCAAGCACATTATGGCATATACGGTTGGGACATCCTTCAGATTGTGTCGTCAATAATTTTTTAGATAATTCTAAAGACTCTACAACTGGAAGATTGCCTTGTAATATTTGTCTACGTACCAAACAAACTCGTGATTGTTTTCCTCTTAGCATCAATAAAGCATCTACAATTTTTGACCTAATTCATTGCGATATATGGGGCCCATATAAATCCAAATCAACTATAGGTGCTTCATATTTTCTTACCATCTTAGATGATTATTCTAGGACTATTCGGATATATCTAGTGTCAGAGAAAAGTGAAGTTGCATCTATTCTTCAAGATTACCTTACCATGATCAAAATACAATTTCACAAAACTGTCAAGACAATCCGTAGCGATAATGGGACAGAATTTGCACCCCTAAAGTCGTATCTTGCTAACCATAATCCACCAAACTACTATTGCTGGCACACCACAACAAAATGGAAGGGTTGAACGCAAGCATAGACATATCTTAAATGTAGCTCGGGCATTACGATTTCAAGTAAATTTACCTATAAAGTTTTGGGGAGAATGCATTTTGACGACTGGGTATCTCATTAATCGAACTCCCTCAAAATTGTTATAAGGTAAGACTCCTTATGAGTTGCTATACGAAAAGAAACCATCATATTCTCACATTAAGAGTTTTGGGTGCTTAGCTTCATAACCACGATACCCCAAAAGATAAATGTTCTTATTTATGTGGATGATTTGCTCATTACTGGAAATTCCCTATCCAAACTTGAAAAATTCAAAGCTTCATTACATAAGTGCTTTCACATGAAGGATTTGGGATCGCTCAAATATTTTTTGGGCATAGAAATTGAGAAAAACTCCACGGGATTATTTTTATGCCAAAGAAAATACACATTGGAAATTCTCTCTGAAATGGGTTTATTAGGTGCCAAGCCGGCATCTACTCCTGTGGAACCTAATCATCAGCTGGCAAAGGCATCTGGATCATTGTTTGATAACCCAGATCGCTACCGCAGACTCATAGGCAAGCTAATATATCTCACACTCACTCGGCCTGAACTCGCATATGCTGTACATACGCTTGCTCAATTTATGCACGCCCCTCGTCATGCTCATTGGGATGCTGCTATCCGAGTTGTCCGTTATATGAAAGGGAGTCCTGGACGTGGCATTTTTCTTTCCTCTAACTCTCCTCTTTCTTAACTGCATATTGTGACTCCGATTGGGCCATCTGCCCGATAACTCGACGATCTCTCACTAGTTATTTTATCTCTCTTGGTGAGTCTCCTATTTCTTGGAGGACAAAGAAACAACATACTGTTTCTCGTTCATCTGCCGAAGCTGAATATCGTTCTATGGCTATGACATTATGTGAACTAAAATGGTTATCTATTCTCCTGCGGGATCTTCATGTCCCTGTCACTCGCCCTATTCCATTACATTGTTATAATTAGGCTGCTCTTCATATCGCCGAAAATCCTGTTTTCCATGAACGCACTAAACATATTGAAATAGATTGTCATTTTGTTCGTGATGCTTTCCAAGACGGTTTTATCTTTCCTGCATATATTCACAGTGAAGAACAATCTGCAGATATTCTCACTAAAGCTCTTCATCCGACACATTTTCATCGATTAGCTTCCAAGTTGGGCATTTCTGACCTTCATGCTCCAACTTGAGGGGGAGTGTTAGACATATATTTAAAATATGATTACTATTAATCTTAAACTGTGTATAATTATGTTTCCTAGTTGTATTTAGTTAGGACTTCTACTTATAATCTGCTTAGGATTTGTCACTTGGACAATCTATAAATTGTACACTATTCTCACATTAATAACACAGAAAGCATAAGATTATTTTTCCCACTGGAAACTTTCAAATTTGAATGTTGAAAGAATTAATGAATGATAATTATATATAGAAAAAAGTATTGTAATCTTGCAATAATATATGTTTTTAGATTTTAAAATTTAGAATTAAGTAAAATTTTTGTTTAAAATATATAACTACAGTTAAGCATATTTTAAATAATTAAATAATTTATAAAAAATATTATCAAACATATTTAAAATACTAAACACTTAAAAATTATATATTATCAAACACACATAATTCAATAAATTTTTAACTAATATATGTTAAGGAATAAATTAATTTGCCAAACAAAGTTTTTTAACTATAATCCATGAAGAGCAAGTAACAAACGAAATGACATGTTTTCTGCCAAGAAACTTTTTTTTTATTAGAAAAAGTTGTCTTAAATTCTTTTCTCGTCAGCAAAATTATCAAATTAAACAAACCTTTTATTTAATTATTTATTGCTAGGTTGAAATTAAACAAACCAACCACTTTGTAATAATGAAAAGTAAATATATAGCTGACCAAATCTTCGAAACAGCTCTATCTCTTTTTTCTTGTAGAAGAAACAGTTCCATTAAAGACAACTATCCTTTTTTGGGCTAAATATTAATTAGTCTTTTAGGTGGGCTAAATATTAATTTAAGAGCACGATTGAGCAACGTGGTTTGTTCCGCACCTTTCGCCACCAATTTGGAAGACTGAATATAATGGATGACTCAATGAACTTTTGGTACAATATAATAATATGAAATAGAAATCTTTTTATTATTTAAAATTTTTCTTTCACGATAAATTCTATTTTGTTGACGAAAAATAATTAAATTAACAATGTGATTATTTAGAATCTCAATTAATAGGATGTAAATTATTTTAAATTTCTTTATCATGTTTGAAATTTATAAGAATGTCAAGTTAAAAAATAATAACAATAACAATTCTTTTCTAATGTTTAAATGAATAAAATGTAATCAACTAAATATTAATTATTTATCTTAAATTGTTTAAAGTATCTTTTAATATATTTATCTAATCCAATTGCTCACGCACAAGCAATCAAGAAGATTTTCTTGTGGGGAAACTGGAGAATATTACAAAACTGGCAAAAGCTTAAATAAACGTGAAGGAATAAAAGTGAAGGATTTCAAACTTTATGCACAGATTGGGGTAATTAAGAAACAAAATATAGATTTTTAATTAAATAAATGAGTCAGTTTTAGCACAGAACCTATTGAGTCTTGCCTCTTACGAGAAAAGTGATGATGAAGAACCTTTGAATTATGTTTGTAGTGACTTATTGCAAAATCCTATGACTTAACTCCTAAAATTTTCATTCTATTAAAAAAATTAATAAAATTAACTCAAGAATTTTAAAGTGCATAAAAAAATTTAAAATTTTTCATTTTTATCACACACTTTCTCTCTTTATCACATATTCGCTCTATATTTTCTTTAACTCCAACTCATTCAATTTCAGATATACGCAAATCCGACCGTTGAAAATTAAAATGAAAATTAATACATCGATCTATACTAATTTATTTTATAATTTCACTGATTTAAAATTAAAAATATATACCGGATTGAAAAAAAAATTGACGAAATTCAACTGTATTTCGATTATTTTTTAATTTCTATTAGTTATGTTTAAATTTATATATATTTATTTATGTTATTTAGTTTTTTATTTATAATACATACAACCTTGTTGTGTTAGTTGTTTAACTTGTTTATTTAATAATTATTTGTTTGATTTAATTATGAATTATGAATTAATAGGACTGTTATTATATAACAAGTCTTTAATGTAATAAAAATTCACTTGTCCAACAAGTCTTTACATAGAAATATTTAGTTGAAGTTTGAAAAAAGAAAAAACACAAGAGTAGCCTCCCTATCTTCCCATCGAAAATCAAATAAATCACAATCAGAGAGATATTCAGATACGAGAAGAGACAAGTGATGATAATTAGCAAGGAGAAAATATTGTACCCTGTGAAAGAAAGAGGATTCTTTGTCCATAACATAAGTTTAGAAGTTATGAAATTCGTATAGATATTTAGAAAACCTGAAATATGAAGAACTCTGCGATCGGATGTCCGTTTAATGCGTATGACCACTCGTTCCTATGGTTCCAGAAAAGATAAACGCAGTGACATCCTCGAAAAAGTGAACTGGACACGTTTCGGGGCAAAAAATTTGTCACAACATTCAAAAACTTTGATGACATATAACTTAACGCTCGGACGTCCAATCGAGGCGATTCTTGTGGGCATTTTATGTAGGCAATTTCCATTAACCGTTTCCACAAAAACGGCCTAGTTTCATTTTAAAATTTATATTTTTAGAATTTCCTAATACTTTTTCTTTTATTAACTAAAAAAATACGGCACATGCAATGCCCTACCAGGTAAGTACCGTACATGACTTTAAAATTTCGGGCTTTAAAAATGTAGAGTTTGGGGTCTGACGTAGTGGAGTTCATAAATGCTTTTAAGTGGGATTTTTTTAGTATACTTAACATTCCCATAAGGTTTAAAGTAGTGAGTTAAAAAAAAAAAAAAAAAAAAACTTACTGCTGAAGAAAATTACAGGCACCTCAATTCCTACCCGCCACCACCACCTAGTTTCTTTTTTTTCCTTCTTTTGGTTCACAATCGCTACTACCTCTTTATATATATATATATATATATATATATGCCATAAAGGTCATTTTTTTTGTTTTGTTTTGTTTGGCAGCGATAGTAGTCTTCTAGTAGTCTTCTAAATTAAGGTTAGTGTTTTGCATGTTTTTTTTTTTTTCTCATTTTTTAGTTAGTTAGATTATATATAGTTTAAGTTTTTGATTTTTTTTAGCATTTAAATGTTCTAAATGAGTTTTAGTATATAGTTAATTATAGTTTCTGTAGGCTTTATAGCCCTTTTATCTCCCAATTTTTTTCCTTTTTCAGCCCAATTGTCTTCCCCATTACTCAATGATGCTTGGGCCTCAACCTGTAGAATAGGCTTTCTTGGTTTTCTTCTTGGGCTGCCCTTTGGGCTGCCTCTTCACCGAGTCACGCGGGATGGCCGCGGCCTGGGCTGGCCACCCGGGTCGTCTGCTGGTGACCGGCGAGACCTTTCGACTTTCTCTTCTTATTGATGGCGTCTCCTCGGTTAGAGAGCAGTCTCTCTCGATTCCTTCTCTCAGCCGTTTCATTCTCTCCTTGTGTCTCTTGGAGTCCTCAAGACTCCAGCTTTTCTTCTCCTTCTCCTTCGGCTCTGCCATTGTTGATCTCTCTGTTTATGCTGTCTAACAGCCTTCTTTTCTGTCACCATTGTTTATCTGTTGGTGAAGTTAGAGAGATAGCCGTGAGGAAAGAAAAGAGAGAGAGAAATAGAGGTTGTTTTATTGCCGGTGATTTCTTCCCGGTTGAGGCTCATTTCTGAGGGTTATAACCCCGATCATCACTTTTCTCTACCATCGTCGCCTCGACGTGGCAACGCCGCTGCTCGGCGACTGTTTCTGGTTTGGTAACCCTTCGGTTTGTGCTCCTCGGTCATCTCTTTGATTTTCTGTTGGCCGGCTTGCCGGCAATGGTGAGCAAACCGTTCTTTATTTCTATTTGGGTTATTTGGTACTAATTGGATGTTATTTCGCAGATTGTTCTTTGTGTGATTTCTGTTCTTTAGAAAGATCAAATGTTTCTGTTTATTTTCTTCCGCTCATAAGGAACTTGGTCACTCGCTCTTTCTTCTCTACGATTTACGGGTAATTTTTATTCTTGTTGAATTTGTAATAGTAATAGTATTTGTAATAGTAATTAGAGGATTTTCTCCAACAATTCGTATCAGAGCCATGGTTTCCAACTCTCTGGTTCTGGCGTCCAGCAGCAATCATCGGATCTGAGAAGTATCTCAGAATCCGGCCAGTGAAGTTCTTCTTCTCCTCTCTGTTTTACAGTTTTTCTTTCTGTTTCAGTTTATTCGGCTTGCCGCTGTTTTTCTGTTTACTGTTTCTCAGCTTGCCGCCGACTTTATCTGGTTTATTGTTTTAGGCTTGTAGCCGTTTTTTGATATTGTCTCTGTTTCGGCTTGCCGCCGATTCTGTTTTCTGTTGGTTGCTGTTGTGACGGCTTGCCGCCTTGTTGGTTACTATTACTGCTTTATTATTGCTTTACAGTTCTTCTACTTCTATTCTTTTATTACTTCCAGTTTTCATTATTGTTTTTTCAAAAACCAAAACCCAAGCCTGGCTTGAATCCAAGAGATATCAAGTATCGGTGACTTGGCGGTTTATTTCTGATTTCAAAAGTTTTTTTTTTCTGTCTTTTTCTGCCGTTTTTCAATTGTTCCTGTTTCCTTTGTTATTTGTTTGTTACTGCTTTGATTTGGTTTTCTGTGCCGTTTGTGCTACACTGTTTTGTAATCACACAAATTAAAACAAACAACGCCATTTTTCTTTGGGAGATCTTTCCTCTGTTTTTAAGGAAAAATCCGGACAATTTTAGTCAAAACTTTTCAAATCTTTCATCTTTCTGAAACCACCAAATTACACCTATTTGCTCTTATAACATGTCAGTTCCAAAAATTGAAACTGATAGGTTTGATGGCAAATCTGATTTTGTAATGTGGCGGAGGAAAATGAAAGTAGCTTTGGTACAAAACAAAATTGCTCCTGCTATTTGCAGCCCTGAAGAGTATCCGGAATCTTGGACGGGCGAAATTCTTAAAGAAAAACTAGGTGATGCTCATAGTTGTCTCACCCTGCATTTGACTGATGGAAATTGATGAAAAAGACAATGCTTTTGAAATCTGGACAAAACTGGAAAAGTTGTATTTGGGAAAATCTCTTTAAAACAAAATCTATTTAAAAGAACAGCTTTTTGGTTTCAAAATGAGTAGAACAAAATCACTTTCTGAGAATATCGATGGTTTAAATAAAATCATTTTGGAGTTACAAAACGTCGGAGAGAAAATCTCTGATGAAAATGTTGCAGTCATTTTACTAAATGCCTTACCTGATTCTTTTAATGATGTCAAATCTGCCATTAAATATGGTAGAGATGATCTTTCCCTTTCTGATGTTAAAAATGCTTTAAAATCAAAAGATTTGGATTTACAAAAAGAGAACAAGTCTCATGGTGAAAATCTTTTTGTAAGAGGAAGGATTGACCGGAGAGAACCTCCTAGTCATCGTTTTAAAAGCCGTTCCAAATCACGAGAGAAAAGCAAGATAAAATGTTTTTACAGTGGGAAAGAAGGGCATATGAAAAACAAGTGTTTTAAATGAATCAAAGCCGAGAAACAACGTAAACATGGTAAAGGAGGGAATAAAGTCGATAAAACCCACGGTTTTGATTCAGATGGTAACTTTATGTTTTCTGAAGTTCTGTGTGTTTCTCTTTCTCCTTCATGTACTGATGTTGTTAATCATTGGGTGCTTGATTCTGGTTGTTCATTTCACATGACACCTAATAAACACTGGTTTTCTGATTTCAAAACTTTAAACCAAGAAAAAGTTTTCATGGGAAATAATCAGGTTTGTGATATAAAAGGCATTGGCAGTATTTTTATAAAAACGCATGATGGCTGACTAGAAAACTCACTGAGGTGAGATATGTTCCTGACTTACGTCGGAATCTTATTTCTCTCAGTTATTTAGACTCTTTGGGTCTCTCTTTTAAATCCAAAAATGGTATTTTGCGGGTTTGCAAAGGAAACCCAGTCATGTTAAAAGGTTTTAAAAAGGAAACTTTATATATCCTTCTTGGTAAAACTATTTGCAACTCTACTGCCTTGATTTCAAAAACTATCCCAGAGAAAACTATGTTGTGGCATCGGCGGATTGGCCATATTAGTGAAAAGAGGCTTTATCATTTGCATAAACAAAAACTTTTATGTGGCGATAAAATCGATTCCTTGGATTTTTGTAATCACTGTGTTTTGGGAAAACAACACAAAATTAGTTTTTCTACCAGCACACATAAGTCATTTGCACCTCTTGATTATGTGCATTGTGATCTGTGGGGGCTTGAAAAGGTTCCACCTTATGGTGATAACATATATTTCCTTTCTATTGTTGATGATTTTTCGAGGCATATATGGGTTTTTCTTTTAAAAACCAAAGATCAAACGTTTGAAAAATTTTGTGAATAGAAATGTTTTGCCGAAAATGATTCTCGAAATAAACTAAAAACTATCAGGACCGATAACGGTCTTGAATTTTGTAACCAGAAGTTTTCTGACTTATGTGCATCACATGGCATTTTACACCATAGAACGGTTAGACATAACCCACAACAAAACGGAGTTGCCGAAAGGATGAACCGTACTATTATGGATAAGGTCCGTTGTCTGTTAGTGTCTTCTGATATTCCAAAACCGTTCTGGGGTGAAGCTGTTAGTGCAGCTGTATACCTTATCAATAGGTCTCCATCCACAACTATAAACTTTAGGACTCCTATAGAACTCTGGTCTGGGAAACCTCCCAATCTTTCCAACTTGAAGACCCTCGGTTGTACAGCCTTCGCTCATCAAAAAGAGGGGAAACTAGATCCAAGATCTAGGAAGGGAGTGTTTATAGGATATCCTAGTGGGGTAAAGGGTTATAGAGTATGGTTAAAGGGTGAACCAGGGGTGAGGGTTATCATCAGTAGGGATGTCATCTTCAATGAGTTAGAATTACCCTATCTTAAAGATAACACCATCACCAATAATCCTTCTTGTGATCCTTCTCCTAGTAGCATTCCGGTGGAGGTGGAGACTATCTCCGAACCCACTCTAGAGCCACCTCAGGAACTTGAAACAAATTCTAAGCCTTCTGCTTGTTCTAGTAGTTCTCCTGTTCCTGAAGCTTCTGATCTTATTCTAGATGGTTCTGATCAGGAAGAGGAACATCCTGAGGCTCAAACCCAAGCTCTTAGGGATTATCAACTTGCTAGGGATCGAGTCTGTAGAGTATCTAAGGATCATCCTCAGTATGTTTACTCCTACATTGTATCATATGCTTTTGTTGTTGCTTCTTATGTTGAAGAAAAAAGAACCCTTATGTTTTTTTAAGGTTCTGAAAAGTCCCAATCGCGTTTTATGGTTATGTTCTATGGAAGAAGAAATGTTTTCTTTAAACAAAAAACAAAACTTGGATTCTTGTTCCAAAACCTTCAAAACAAAAACTTGTTGATTGCAAATGGATTTTCAAAATAAAGGAGTCTGAGTCCTCTAATGAACCTCCTAGGTTCAAGGCTAGACTTGTTGCAAAAGGTTTTTCACAAATTGAGGGCATTGATTTCAATGAAATTTTTTCTCTTGTTGTTAAATACAAAACAATTCTGATTATTCTTGCTCTTGTTGCTTTCTATGGTCTGAATCTTGAACAGCTTGATGTGAAAACTGCCTTTTTATATGGTGACCTTGAGGAAACCATTTATATGCGTCAACCACCTGGTTTTGAAGTAAAGGGTAAGGAACATGTGGCATGTCTTCTGAAAAAGTCCCTATATGGACTTAAACAGTCGCCAAGGCAATGGTACAAGAGGTTTGATTCTTTTATGTTCAAAATTAGTTTTTCGAAAAGTAATTATGATAGTTGTCTTTACTTTTCTGGTAATAATGTGGATTCTACTATTTATCTGTTGCTTTATGTAGATGATATGTTAATAGCTTGTCGTCACAAAGCTAAGATTGATGAACTGAAGTCACTGCCAAAATTTTAGTTTGATATGAAGGATTTGGGTGTTGCATCCAAAATCCTTGGGATGAATATTTCTAGAGATAGACCTAATCGTTCTCTCTTCATATCCCAAAAGCCTTTCCTTCAGAAAATAATTTCCAAATTTTCTATGCAACTTTGTAAACCCGTTACTACTCCTCTTGCTAGCCACTTTAAACTTTCTGATAAAACTTGTCCTAAAACTGAAAGTGAAAAGAGAGATATGACCAATATCCCATACAGAATGGCCATAGGTTCTGTCATGTACTCAATGATATCTACCGTCCAGACATTGCTTTTTCCATAAGCCTTCTTAGCAGATTTATGTCGAATCCTGGAAGAGATCATTGGGCTGCTCTCAAATGGCTATTACGTTACCTAAACGGAACAGTGGATCGGGGTTTACACTACCATAATTGGTCTGATTTTGAATTAATTGGATTTGTTGACTCTGATTTTGCAGGTGACAAGGATGATAGAAAGTCTACCACCTCATACTTCTTTACCCTTGCGGGTAATTGCATTTCATGGAAGTCCCAACTATAGCCTGTAGTTGCCTTGTCAACTACTGAGGCTGAATATATTGCAGCAACAGAAGCAATCAAAGAAGCCATTTGGCTTCAAGGGTTATTGAGTGAATTAAATCTTTTAAATTCCAAAGTTATTATTTACATTGATAGTCAAAGTTGTTTACATTTATGTAAAAATCCGTTCTATCATGAACGGACAAAACATATTGATGTCAAGTACCACTTTATTAGAGAAAAGGTCTCTAGTGGTATTGTTGACATAGATAAGATTAGTACTGATAATAATCTTGCTGATTTTTGTACTAAAATTGTAAACACTGATAAATTTATGTTTTGCGGGGATTTTTTTCATGTGCAAGCAGTTTGACTCAAATTGAGTCATCTTTCAGAGATGAAAAAATATTGTTTGAGGTGGAGATTGTAGGCTTTATAGCCCTTTTATCTCCCAATTTTTTCCTTTTTTAGCCCAATTGTCTTCCCCATTACCCAATGATGCTTGGGCCTCAACCTGTAGAATAGGCTGTCTTGGTTTTTTTCTTGGGCTGCCCTTTGGGCCGCCTCTTGACCGAGTCACGCAGGATGCCCGCAGCCTGGGCTGGCCACCCGGGTTGTCTGCTGGTGACTCGCGAGACCGTTCGGCTTTCTCTTCTTATTGATGCCGTCTCCTCGGTTAGAGAGCAGTCTCTCCCTATTCCCTCTCTCAGCCGTTTCATTTTCTCCTTGTGTCTCTTGGAGTCCTCAAGACTCTAGCTTTTCTTCTCCTTCTCCTTCGGCTCTGCCATTCCTGATCTCTCTGTTTATGCTGTCTAACAGCCTTCTTTTCTGTCACCATTGTTTATCTGTTGGTGAAGTTAGAGAGATAGCCGTGAGGAAAGAAAAGAGCGAGAGAAATAGAGATTGTTTTATTACCGGTGATTTCTTCCCGGTTGAGGCTCATTTCTTGAGGGTTATAACCCCGATCATCACTTTTCTCTACCATCGTCGCCTCGACGTGGCAACGCCGCTGCTCGGCGACTGTTTCTGGTTTGGTAACCCCTCGGTTTATGCTCCTCGGTCATCTCTTTGATTTTCTGTTGGCCGGCTTGCCGGCAATGGTGAGCAAACCGTCCTTTATTTCTATTTGGGTTATTTGGTACTAATTGGGTGTTATTTTGCATATTGTTCTTTGTGTGATTTCTGTTCTTTAGAAAGATCAAATCTTTCTGTTTATTTTCTTCCGCTGTAATTTTTATTTTTGTTGAATTTGTAATAGTAATAGTATTTGTAATAGTAATTAGGGGATTTTCTCCAACAGTTTCTTAAGAGGGTATATTTTAAAGTTATAGGATTTTTGATCTTTTTAAAGAATTACTATATGTACGATATGTATATATATATATCCTAAGTTTATTTTGTAGGATCTCGATATTATTTAGGAAATAGGATTATTTAGTTAGTACTTAATTAAATATTAAGTATTTTTATTACTATAATGTTAGGATCATAATGTGAGATTCGTATTCAGATGAGTCTACAAACCCCATTTTATTATTTTGTCTCAAATGTTGGTTATATAAATACGACTTCTAAGCCTACCGTAAAATATTTATTGATTTTGGAACGATATAACTTCGCATGCTCATTAATTGGAGATGTTCTCCACAATGTGTTACCATGTTCTTGAGAAAAGCATAGGAACGGTGCTCCGTTCTTAAAACAAACTATTCTGGTTTGAAAAAAAGAGTTATTACTGTTGTAAATGGAATTAGTATCGTACACAGGTTTTCTGGAAATTTTTCTTTGGATTGGAAACGTTCCAGTATTGAAGAGTTACATGATTTTTTGACATGCATGAACATAGACCTAGCATATTTGTAAAATCTACATAAGTATGTGTTGACTGGCAGATGGAGATTTTTGCTAATTTAGAATGTTTATGATTTGAATTTGTTTCGACGGTCGAGGAAGTGGCCTTTTGGTTTGTAAATATATATAAAAATCCTATTCTGACCAAGGATAAAGTTCTGATTATGATCATGCGTTCGGAAGTATCAGGGGATTGCATTGTACGTGGCTAGTCTCCCGTACTAGGGCTTCTTCCGATGACGTGGACAGTTTCTGACTTTGAGGGTGGATCCACTTGAGAGAGGGGGCGTAGTACCGTGGAGGGTTTGGCTAAATCGGTATTACGTTAGACATTGCATCATGCTCTATGATGGGACGGTCGCCTTGTGGAGAGTCAGGAGGGACTTGAAACTAAGGTTGGTCTCAAGGCAGACCTAGTAGGTGCCCTAGGATATGTAGCCTGTTTTTATGTGAATGGAGAGTGCAGTGGTTATGGAATCGAGTACTCGTAAGATGTTTGGCCGGTATTGACTACAAGATGCCGGAACTTATTTTCGATGACTTCATTATGGGATCCAGACTTTGTCCGTGGAGCCCGATTGTTGCATTACTTTTGAATTCGGGTGTAGAAGCTACACTGATGTGTCTTGATTCGCTCAAACTTTCCAACTGTGTTCGAACCGCTCATGTAGGTTCAAGTATCAGTGCTGTTAAAGCAACAAAAAGAAAGTGTTTTCTTATAACATTGCATGAACTATTTTCATAAAACTACATCATTATTGTTTTTAAAGATATCACTAGAGGATACACACACGTTGACTCACTGAGCATTTGCGCTCATGTCTTTCCGTATCATGTTTTGTTTTCAATTGACTCAGGACGAACAGAGGCGCAGTAAGCCGCTGAAGTAGTATGCATAGAGCTTTTGAAATCAGGTCATTCCCGAAATGGAAATGTGTTTTTGTTTTATTTTTCTTATGCTCGAGCCGTTTGTAAAGTTCTTCTTTTTAGTTCTTCGTGTGGATTTGCTTGTGTAAAGTATTTTCAACCCTGTATAGAATGATCATAAGAAGTTTTTTTGAACCTTATGCACTGAGCGTTCATTTGATATTCGGTTTACTTAGTTCTCCACTGTGTATTATACGTATATACTTCTAAGTGCCGTCCTAGGTTTTGCTTTGGTTTTTGGGACTTATAGTTTAGTGTCGAGTGGTATGCAGATAATCTACTTAGCCGCAGTAATCTAGTGGAGGGGTTAGGGTTATCACAACACAAATTTAAAATTAAACAAAGGAGTAGTTTTTTTGCTCTAATTAAAAATTTAAATGATTGAAGTTGGTAAATATTGGAATACGTAAATACTTTATTATTAAATAAAATTTCATGCACTTATTAGCATAAAGTTTCATGTTGGTTTTTTTGTAACTCTTCTATGTTACTTTTTTTGAGGTCACTTGTTCAACTCTCACAATATTATTTTATTTTATTTTTGCTAAATCACAAGAAGACTAGTTAACTAACAAAAAACTAAATAACATAAATAAATACACATAAATTTAAACATAACTTACAGAAATTAAAGAAAAAAAGAAAAACTGTTGAATTTTGCCCAGGTTGGCGAAATTCTTTCTTGACCTGGCGAAATTCCTTTAATAATTTTGCCAGGTTGGGAAAAATTCAATAGAATTTCGGTCAATTTTTTTCAATCTAGTGCATCTTATAGACCGATGTACTAATCTTCTATTTAATTTTGAACGGTCAAATTTGCGTAGATCTGAAATTGACTGAATTGGAGTTAGAGAGAAGGTAGCGAGAATATGTGATAGAGAGAGAAAGTTTGTGGTGAAAATGAAATTTTTTGAATTTTTTGCGCCGAACTTTTAGATTCCAGAGTTGTTTTTACTAACCAAAAAAAAATTGTTATGAAACTTGTTGGTGTAACATCGTCGTCACAATAGAATAATCGATATTGTTTTATCTCTGAGGTGTGATTACAATTGAAAGGTAAGGGCCCTCTTTATAGGTCTTTGGGAATAAAAGGGATAGATATGAAATATACGAATAGATTCTATCATATCTAAGATAGGATTAAAATTATATAATTTATCTATACATAATATCTATCTCTAGAGAATATCTATCTCTTCAAGATTTCGATATCTTCAGAATATATATTTCTTCAGGAGATAGATTTTATCTCACATATTATTATCTGTTAAGGACATTCACAATTATTATTTTATTCATAACACTCCTCCTTAGATGTCCATTACATAGAATACATGTCTCGTTAAAACCTTACTAGATAAAAACTCAGTGGGAAAAAAATTCTAGGGAAGGAAAAAGAGTACAATATTCTCTATGTTAAACATTATTCCCCCTGATGAGATAATCACTTGAGATTTCTAAACATATGTATTCAGGGATAATTTCAAGTGTTGTTATCGATAATGTCTTAGTGGATAAATCTTCCAAATTATTATAATATTAAATTTGTTGCACATCATTACCATATCTCTTCTTGAGATTATATACAAATATGTATATCTTATCTCCTTTAGTATATCCTCAAACTTTATAATCATCCAACAATGTAATTTGGAATTTTATGTAAGAGGATATTATCTCAAATAGAATAAGTTGTTCATTTTGATCCCACACATTTTAGACAGCCATTAATTATTTTTTCAAAATAAGTTAAAGAAGTGGCTGCTATATGTGTATATACACAATATCATAGTGTATGTCAACGCATGGTATGATTTATGTGGATCATATAAACAATTAATATCTTATATATCCACCTCTCTAGGAGTTGGATTGTTTCTCAAATTTTGAGATAATCATCTGAAGGAAATATCAAATGATGGTTCAATATATATATATATATATATTCCAAAGTCATTAGTTATAAAATAACTATAATAATAATAATAATCTTACTTGTATGAAAGAAAAATACTCATGCACTAGATGTGTAGAATAATGGTGATTCAGGACCAAATTGTTCTTCAATATTCTTTTATAAGAAATCTTTATGAATACTTAATGACTTGGAAGATTAATGATGTGCCATGTCTATATAGAACATTATCAGAATGTTCAATTTATTATTCCATACCCAAGCTTAATTTCAAAATCATGATCATGATACTTGCATTTGTTTATTCTTCAGGAATAATAGTTGCTTATATAATCCTCCTCCTTTTAGAGGATAATTGTCTTTAGAATCAAGTGTTCGGTCACGTTTCAAGTGTGATTTAAAATTATAAGCTATATTGTGTCATTCTAGGACATCTACCCAAATAAGAGTATCTATTAGAAACTCTCATAAATTTGGTTAAATATATCAAGTATTTGGTTTGCAATTATTTGCAAATGACTAATCTTGTGAACTTCTAGTTCGTGGGTAGATGATATTCTCATATGATATCATCCTTCTTTTGCTGATTTTCTCCCCCTAATGTGGAGCACACTAGTTTATCAAAGTGTTTATTAGCAAAAAGTAATATATTTGGCAAATATAATTAACCAAGATGAGTAAATGTTTCCTCATACATGGACTCGATCTTCTCATCATTATCTTCAATGATGATTCTCTAAGACAGTTACATTATGTTCTTCTGGAATAATTTACTTATGTGCTTCAGGGATACTAAGTCCATTAGGGACTTCATGTAAATATGTTATCAAATGATAATATAAACAAATGTATATCAATTTTCTTGACGCTATTATGAAAACTAATCATATTCTCCACCAGAAATATTTCTTCGTAAGTAATGCCAAGCCTTTACGAAGAGTTATATCAATACTTATTTCATAGTTTGCATATCATAAATATTCATAACTATCCTTCTTGGATTAACACTTAGGTGTATAATTTATTCTAGTAATTGTGTACACTTCATGTGAACTTGTTAATTGTTCGGACTAACTTTTATAATTCTCGTGCAAACTCTATATTATTTGAGTTTGCAAACTTAATAATTCTAGTTCCGTACCAGTATGAGCATAAATACTCTTGTACTTTTGTGATTCCATTCATTCTCAATCATGACATATTATGATGAGATCTCATAATATCACCATTTTCAAGTACCTGAATTTCTTCTAGAAATAATACATTGGTCATGTTTGGAAAATTCTTCTAGAATTTTATTTCCTCAACTTTATAGTATGACCATTAAACATTTGCTCCTTTCATATGCGTGGAGTTCATATTCATGGAATCGATTTATCTACCATGTTTAGATTGTGTCTCAAATACTTTGATGGTAGTAGGTTGTCCTACAGGGCATCAAATATATCAGGAGCATTATTGGTCGGATGTTGGTCAGAAAACATGTTTGACTATATACGTTTGAACTTCTGGTGAAAAACTTATAAGAGACACAAAGTAATTGATATTTTCATCCGAGTACATATTTTTTCCTTTCAATGTTGAGATATTTAAAATCAACAAATTATGAGTATCTCTTTTGATAGTCTTTACCCAACATATATAAGCCCATCTACTTTCTAGTGGAGTAATAAAAATGAATGACGCACATTTAATGCACATATGGGAAATACATGATTTCTAACCACAATCAATTATAAAGAGAAGTATATATATATATATATAATATTTTATTGGCAAAAATACAAAACAAGTGCTACTATTCATTTATTGTCTACATAACCATTTAGTGTATAAACATATTTTGCAGAATGTTCAATACTAATTTGAATATATACATATCACAACCAGTATGATTAGGGTAAATTGTGCCTTTGGTAGAATTTAAAGTATGAACTCATTATTAAGACATCGTAAACTACATGTTATGCATATATATATGTAACTATCTTTTAGATACATCGATTAAAATTTTTGTATTCATCCCAAAGTAACACATTCAACCCTAAAGTAATACAGATAATATTTATAAAACAATTTATATTTTAAAATGAGTAGCACATGGAATTCATAGAAGTAGGAAATTTTCAGTTCCATATTATTTCATAAATTCCTAAATATTTTTCGTATTTGAATGATCCGGGATGGTCTTACGGTCATGCCAGTAATAAATAGTTTAACTCAATAAACTTCTGGTTTATTGAACAATTGTATCTCAAATTTATTTATTTGGTCCAATACAAATAAATGGTAGTATTTGTTTTATAGAACACTAATAGTAACACATATTTCTTATCAGTCGTCTCAAGGTGATGGAAAATATCATTGAGAATAAAATAATATTCTACAACACTTTGTCGAGAAGAATGCATTACAAATTTGACATTTTTGTATAAATATACACCAACTCTTCTAGAGTCCTTAATTGTCTAACTCTTCTGGAGTTTTAAACGATAAGTTCTTCTAGAACTTTGTACTACCATTTATACGTTGGACATTTATGCTAAATATGTCCTCAAGCACCATGATTGATAAGAGATATTCCATCTCATCATTATATAATATAAAATAATAATAAACTTTAAATATAAGGAATACAAATAAAATAATTTGATACTTTGGAAAATACCTAACAACCATAATATATATATACTAAGAAAAAATCATCTGGATATATATATTTAATAAATTGACATCATTTGCATGTACCATTTTGATATCATTAATAGTAGCATCACTAATATCAGTAGCATAATTTTGTGAAGTAACAACACTTATCTTCATTTTATATGATGCTTAATAACAATTCAAATAGCATACTTCAGATACGAAACGATTCACATCGATAATTATTTTACAAAGTGTTGTTATATATACTCTCACTATTTTCATTTCTAGTGAAAATCCATGTATCGAGAGTTTATTGAGTCATCGTGATAACTATAAGTAATATTTATACTATAGTTGTGGTCACGACCAAAATCTATTTTATAAATAAATTATAGATTTAATGCATTCACTTTAGGGAATGACATAAAATTAATTGGTGGGCCAATACCATTTTTATCAATGACTCAATTTCCATTTAGTCACAAGAAATGTAAGACTACTTTAATAAAAATTTATTAAACATCTCTCTCAATATTGCTACTTCAGGAGCATGTTTGAGATTTGATAAGAGTAGAATATTTTATCTATCACTACCAATATTTTCTCTGTATATTTTAACTTAGGAGAAATTCTAAATGTAATATAAGTATGGTACTGATAACTCTAAAGCTTTTAGCGACAAGTATAACCAAATACAACCAGTGTTTATGTAATGACCAACTTTCGGTGGTAGCATAGTTGATCTAAAATTATATAATAATTAACTTCTGGTGGTTTCATAATTGATCTAAAATTTTCTAATGCAGGTGGTTTTGATGCTTTATAGTTCTATTAATTGTGTCTTCAAGAAACTTACATCCACATGTATATAAATATGATGGTGTCTTCTGGACCCACCATATATATATATATATGTAGATGAATTTGCATAAATAATTGTCAAAAGAAATATACTTTTCTAAAATATGATAAGTCAAAACTCAAGTTTTATAATCAATAAGATCTAAGTAAAAAGAAGTACCTCTCTGCCTTGATTAAACACTTCAAAAATTTGCCGGCATGACAGCACTACTATTGGATTTTTTGGTTTCGAAGGAGGCAACAACTCATGATGTTAGAGTATCGTGCTGATAACGTGTTATGAAACTTGTTGACGTAGCGTTGTCGGCACAATAGAATAATTGGTATAAAATATAAAGTATAAAGAGGGAGAGAATAAATAAAGAAAATATATAGAATAATTAGAAGAATACATAGAGAAGAAGAGGAGGTAGAGAACTTTTATTGCTTTCTCTGTGATTACAACTGAAAGGTAAGGACCCTATTTATGAAATAGGAGAATAGATTCTATCATATTTAAGATAGGTTTAAAATTCTACCACTTATTTATATCTATCTCTGGAGAATAATTATCTCTTCAAGATTTCTATATCTTCAGAACATTTATCTCTTCAAGAGATAAATTTTATCTCAAATATTATTGTCGGTTAAGGAAATCCATAATTATTATTTTATTCATAACAAAAGTTTTATTTTTGAGGAGAATTTGTGCATCAAAGAGTGCAATATAAATTTGAAAGAAACTTTTTTTTTTTTTGTGTTGTTAAATTTGAAGATAAATAAAGATGTTATATTTATCTGTACTATTGTAACAACAAATGGTAAAGATGGCAAATTAAGAAGGGATTTCCATTGATGTATCCCGATGATGTTTTTAAATTCTAATGATAATCTAGAGGGGTTTTACTTTACCAAAAATAAAATGGTTCCTTCTCCACCAACGAAATCCTCAAAGCAATACACAAAATACGAAACAAAAATTGCAAAAATAATTTCACAATAAGAAAAACAAATAAAAAGATGTTAAGATCAATTGTGTTTTTCCTACTTTTCATCGATGTAAGAAAAGTTGGAGAATTTAGAACCTTCTCAAAGGTAAAGTTAGAGCCTCAAGATTTTTTGGACAATAGAATTTACAAAGGCGAAGAGGAGGAGGAAAAGAGAAAGAAAAGAGGAGAAGGGAGAGCAAACGTGCAGAAACTAGATGAAAGATGGCCAAAAAAAAGGGTAATAGGAGTCTTTTACTACCATAAGCATATTTAGTTTTAAAATTCTGAAGTAAGTAATCAGAATACGGGTTGTTATAAATGGACCTACGCACACCTTGCTATGTGTGCCCTGTCCAAAAACCGTGTGCAACAGTTTAGCCAAAAAATTGCCCAAAAAAAAATCCATCCTTACCTAGCGTGCATAGATTATACGCGTCATTCAAATAAAAAACCTTCTCCCTCCCAAAAACAGTCAAGTATTCAGAGCTATTTTCAAGCAATTTGGAGCAAAATTCAAATCTCAACCACCAATTTCTTCAGTTTTCTTTGATTGCAAAAACTACTTATTCGATTTTATCCTAAATCCTCCTTCGCAAACAAAAATCATAAAAAATGAGTTCCCCAAGCAACAACGCAAGTTCTTCAAGCAACAATGTTATTCTTCTAGCAACAATGGCAGTTCTTCGAACAAGAGTAACGAAATCAGGTACATACAACTTGGAAATTGTATTTTTCTGCAAAAATACTTCAGCATAGTTTATTGTATTTTTTTCATATATTTGTTTTTTATCACATTGTTGTGTTCTTGTGCATGGTTTGTGAGTTCTGAACTTCAACATTGATGTTTTTTGTGTAAATTATGGCCATTAATTGTGTATAATGATACAAGAACTATCGATTAACTTTTTCATGACCGTATTTCTGCAAATTTCAAAAGAACCTTGCCTCTCTCTATAAATAGGCACATCAGGTTGATATATTAGGCATTCCTATCTATATCATTAGGACTCATAGTAGTAAAGCACAGACTTGTACAAAATAATGAGTGTTTTTTTTTCTCATTTGTGATATACATTGTAGGCACACATAGTTTAAAAATTAGGCACACACAGTTTAAGAAGTAGGTACACAACAATTTTGTATGTTTAATATTATACTCACTGTTGGTGATTAAAATATTTGTACACCTACTTGTAAAAATGACCATAATTTTCATTAGAAAGGCCACCAATACATAAGTAGTTCAACTATGCATGCCATATAAAGTAGACACACATATTTACAGACAACAATTTTACATGTTTAACATTATACTGACTGTTAGTGTTGAAAATATTGTATACCTACTTGTAAAAATGAGCACAATTTTCATTAGAAAGACCACCAATACATAAAGTAGGTCAAATATGCATACCATAAAAATTAGGCACAGACAACTAAAAAAATGGACACACAATATTAGATACGTAGGTGCACATACTCACAGACAACAATTTTTGTGTTTAACATTATATTCACTGTTAAAATTATGAGCTCAATTTTTTCATTAAAAAGGCTCCAATAGACAAAGTATATAAACTCTGTATGCCGTACACATTAGGCACCCACAGTACAAAATAAGGCACATACATTTATAAAATAAGGCATACCATGTTATAAAATTAGGCATACTTACTTAAAGTCAACCACTTAAAAGTGATGCTCTTACCTACCCTAACACTTTAAATGTCTCTTCACAAAAATTGTATAGATGAGCAGCGAACAAAGGCTCAATATGACCTACCAGGGGACAATGAGACATTGACAACTGTAAAAGCAAGGTAATGCATGAACAAAACATTACATTCACATCATTCAATATATATATACACAATTTATCAACAATTTTCTTCTGAACTGCAGGATGAAACTATCACAAAAGAACAAGCCAACAAGCGTATTGAGTAAACTAAAATGCACTAGACAAGAGAAAACAACTGACAAGCCAGATGCAAAAAAACCAAGACAACAAAAAAGTAAAGAAGCCAATAAAAAGAAACCTTCAAAAAAGAATGTGAAGGAAGATGTATTAGAATCAGAATCAGAATCAGAAGATAAAGCTGACACTCAATTCACATCCCTGAAAACAAACACGCAACCTCTGCAGTACACATTATCACAAACTTGAGCGACGAAAAAAAAATAGCGGTCAAAGAGATATGATTTGATCCTTACTCTCTCTGTGTTTGACAAAGCTCCCAAAGAGCCTGGCAACATACCTTGTACAAAAATTCTACGTACATAACACAAGCTTGATCCTTGAAAGTAAGACAAGCGTACAAGTCGATAAGGAGGATGTGAATCTGATACTTGAATACCCAAGAGGCACAAAGCTAGTCCCAGATTCCAACATAGACATAATCCCCATTGAACAGCACAAGGCATTCATTACTGAAATGAAGATAAAGTATACAACCTTTCCACCAGAGGTAACAATTGTTTATCAAAGATTGGTGCAAAATGAAGATGGTGGGGACTACTTCAAGAGGGAGTTCCTCCTCTACTGCATCACCACCATGATCCACCATATATCATATAAGAGGATCTGCCACTACTTCCTCCAAGATTTAGTTAATGCCAATAATATTCAAAACTACAACTGGTGCAAGTACACACTTGCAGCCTTGATAGAACGGTGTGAAAAGTTTTAGAAGAATCCTTCCAACAAGTCATACTTCATGGACTTGTCGCCTTCTTAGTGGTAACTTTTATTCTAGGATAATATCTATTGTTTACTTAGAAATAGTACATTGTCACTAACCATGGTATAAATTTACACAGTGCAGCTCTTCTACCTAGACATGATAGAGTTCAAATTGGAAGAAAAGAAATTAATTCCAGTGATCAATTGCTGGGATGAAAGTGTCCTGGAAAGACAAAAAAGAGAAAGTTACGAGCAGTTTTGGTTGAGAAAGATGCTTGACCTCTTGAAAATTGAGAAAAAGCAGCAATGTCAACAGATGAGCAGTATTCAACAAATCCACTTGTATTGGCTCTGCTGCCACCACCAGAAGACACTCAAAATGATAAGACAAAGGTACAAACAAATTTGCTGCATTCTTTCCCTGGTTATAAAATTAGGCACACTCAGTTTTAGACTTGGGCACACTCACTTTTAAATTTAGGCAAACTCTATTTTAAAATTAGGCATATTTACTTATAAAAACTATGCTCACCTACTGAAAATTTCAATCAACTCCAATGTTTTGTAGAATAGCCACTTTATGTTGTCAAATTAGGCACTCCATATAATAAAGATAGGCATACCTTTCTTAGAGTGACCAAGGCGTACTAGTAAAACCTTTTATAACCTGCAGGATTTGATTGAGAAAGTAACCACATGAATAATGGGGTTGGGAAAAAATGCACTCAAGTTTTTTGAGGTGCGCGAAGAGCTAAAGGCTGAAAATGTTGACATCACTGGTATGTTCAACAAAATACAATCAGTCATGCTTCCCATCTTGCAAACAAATCAGCATACTAGTCCATCATCATCAAAGGCACAATCCGAGAGCCAAGAAGACAAATACTACAAGACTTCCGATTTCTTGAATGCTATTGATGAATTTGAAAAGGACATCATGAAGGGTAAGGATTTGAAAGACAAAACTTTACCAAGTTTTGATCTTGGCTTGGGTGATGAATTGGACACACAAGCAGATTCCACCCCTACTCTACAACAAACAAAAAGAATGTTTGTATCCAAATACTGAAACTGAGGTTGAAGTAGAAGCATCAATTCACCTCATAAACTTAAAACAACCTCCAGCTGACAATGATGATATTGAAAGGTATACTTCCAAATGAATAAATACGAATAACAAATATATTTCAACATTTTAATTGATATTTTAATCTTTATCCCCTGCAGTATACTGTTAGAGGATGATGGGGACTTTATCAATGAGACGAGTATAGAGCCAAGCCTATTATATTAAACCAGAAGAGTCTTGAGAAAACTGAGGTCCTCGTTTTGGATAGAAGAAAAAGATCGCAATGCAATGTTTACAAAAGAATTGTTATTAATAGACTTTACATTCCTCAGCGACAATCCAAAGCAGAATGTTACAGAAAGGTAAAAGACTTTTGTTATTCATGCTGTATCTCTTTTGTGAACTCCACATGTTATACATTATAAGGTTTCCCTAATTTTATAAGTAGCGACACATTGTTTAAAAAGTAAGCATACACTTTTATAAAATAAGGCACACTACTTACATACGTAGGCACAACAAAAAATTTTCTATGTTTAAAATTATAGTCACTCTTAGTTATGAAAATATTTGGATACCTACTTGTAAAAATGAGCACCAATTTTCATTAAAAGGAAACCAATGAATAAAATATGTCAACTATATATGTCATAAATAGAAGGCAGGCAATTGTACAATAAGGTACACAAAGTTATAAAATAAGGTGTTATAAAAACTAGGCACACATTACATTGATGAATTTACATACATAATATAATAGTCACACCATGCTTATAGTATAAAGGTTCACACAATATTATTCTACTATATTTATCTTATTTATTTATTTGTTTATAATTTTATTATATTTTTTCTTTTTTGCAATGACACAATTTTCAGCCATGATTCTTGCATCATCTCAAGGGAAGATGCAAGAACAATGATGACACAATGACCAACCTGCAAATAGTATTCATCTCAACCATGCAATCAAGAAAGGGAAAAAGGCGAAGCCTAAGAGAATCATATTCTCTCTACATGTCTATATGTAAGTTTCCTTTGTTAATTCTTACCTCCTCTTATTTGTTTAAACCACTAAATATAACATTAACTACCATTTTCCTCCTAACAGAGCATTAAAACTGGAGGAAATCACACAGTGCAATAGCGGTATGAAAGCTTTGAAACAAGGGTCAACATAGAGCTTAACATCTTTGGCACTACAACTGCTTATTGACAAGATGCTGACATTGTAAGCATTCCTAGCATGATCAAATTTATCCTTCCTTTACAATTTAGTATCAATGCACTGATAAACTGTTTATCCAAAATGTAGCTAATCTTCCTTGTGATAAATGCACAGCACTTCTACCTGATTGCCATGAACTCAATCACAAAAAAACTCAAAATAGTTGACAACAAGCCACTGCCTAAAGGAATCAAAATGGAAGAGAAATACAGAGATGTGCTAAATTTCTTTGTAAGTTACTATTATCCCTCAAAAACAATAATTACGAAATATGTTATAACAAAAATTTATCATTCGTGTTTCCTTATATTTGACATAAAGAAGCCCTCAATCAATATCAACAAAAAAAATGCTTCTATGGGGCTCAGAAAACATGTGACTGCTTTGACATACAAAATCATAATTAAGAAGATGCAATGACAAAGCAACAAGAATTATGTGGATTGTGGAGTATTCTGCACGCAGTACATTTAAACATACATAGGCCAAAAGATAGCAAAGGCAGGGATTCATTGCTTAAAGAAACAAATAAAAATGAAAAAATCATCCAAACACTTAGAGTTAAGTTTATGTACACATTAATAATGTCTAAGATCAACATTGTGAGGGAGAGTGTGCAGATTGCAGCTTCTGAATACTACAAGAAAGACATCTAATATTAATTAATATCATATAAACTACAGTTAATTATATTATTAATTTATATCTTTTGTTTGTTCAACTTATATAATATTGTACTTATCTTTTACAAGAAAGTGAAAGGCACACTTATTTAAAAAACTAAGCGCTCAGAGAAAAAAGAAAGGCATTCCTATTTATAAAAGTAGACACATCTGATTATAAAAAGTTCGACATTATCTTAAATTATCATAAACGACAACCCCCACCCCGTAACAAAATTGCCCATAAAATCTAACAAAAAAATTGAACAAACCCATATACATATGCAAACACTATCACTTGAACAATACATAACACTTGGTTAAAAAAGTAGGCTCAATCAGTAGTAAAAATAGGTACACATAGCTATAAACGTAGGTACATATTTACTTACAGAACTTTAACATTGTGTTAAAGTCTCACAGAGCACATTCCTCACTCTTGCAACCCCGTATTGGAACAACCTTAATGTGTGAATACACAAAAATGACCATAAAATCTACCAATACAAATAAATAACCATATACATATGCAAACAATGTCACTTGAACAACACATAATGTTGAAAGACACTTGGTTATAATTGTAATCACACTCAGTTATAATAGTAGGCATACTCGGTTACAAAAGTAGGCACAATGGTTTAGAAAAGTATAGCATCATGTTAAAGTATCAAGACACTCCTTCCCACCATATTGGAACATACATAAAGTACAAATATACATTCAGGGTATCATAAAATACAATAATACAACTCAACAAAATCATCTACATCTACATATACAGAAAAATATCACTTGAATAACACACATCAGATGAAAATCATACTCAGGTATAAAAGTAGGCACGCTTAATTGCAAAACTAGGCATACTTAGTTATAAAAGTAGGCGTCCCCGTTTTCAGAAACTAGCAACAAGTTAAAGTACCGCAACACTTTCCAAAAACATTTAAACACACATACAACATCAAAATATCACAAATAAACATTGTACCAAACAATGTCTTCAAGTAATGAAATATCTACATAAAACTTATAAATGTTTGCGAAATACTTGAAGGTTCCACATCACTACAGTTAGATATTCCTAAACTAGGCTCAAATTCACTACTTGGAGCATTTACACCTCTCCCTAATGTTTCATTGTTCATGGACATTTGGACAACTATTTTAATTCTTGAAGCATGGGTCAAAGCACTCTTCCTCTTCCCTTTTGCTTGATTGCACTTTTATCTCGACAATACTCTTTTTCCTTACATTACGCTCTCGTTTTGTATGCCTTCTAACTAGATATTTAATATTGGAAGATCCACCTTCATTCTCTGAATTATTAACATAATAAGGTCCCACTTCATCAATGATCTTATCCTTCATTGTTCTAAACCCTTCTTCTATCCATTCCCAAGCATTCACATTTAATTTACTGGAAGAAATAAAATCGGAAAACTTCCTTAACATTTCCCTCCTTCAAACACTTGAACCAACAATATCCTCTTGTTCACTTTCTCTGCATCCCCAACTCCACTACTGCCCCAACTTAAAGCAATATCCTTTATCCATCACTTCAATACATACTTATTCGGTATGACTTGAACAGAATGAATATTAAAGACACGCAAGCAATGAGAACAAAGAACACAAACAAAACATATATAAATAATTTTTTTTTCAGATACTATTTCTGCTTGCCACTGGTTCTCACAACAAATTCATGTGAATTAACTGTCTTCTTATGAGAAATTAATTTTAAAGGTAAGAAAATGACCACACTCATTTCCTTCGATGTGATTTCACTTATTTGTTATGAGTAGAATCATGATTTTTGTTGGAAATATGACCTTTTTTTCCTCACTTGAGTATCACATAGTAGGAGCTTGATGTCTACTCAAGCAAATAGAAATAGCAAAAAGTCCACAATAGTAATTAGACAAATTCCTTTATTTAGCAAAAAAATTCTTTTTTCTTTTTTTCCCCTTTTTTAGGCCATGAATCAAGAATTCCAACTTCATCTTGCTTATTAGAGAAGAAAAATTGAAGTTTTGACTAGTGGGCAAAAGAAAAAAAGTCATGGGGAATGATATTAATTACAATGTCGCATAAAGAGAAAAGATATATTAATACAAGTATTTTCCCTATGCTAATAAGAGAAGAAAAAGATTCAAAGGTAAACTTTTTCTCCCTATGTACTTTGAATCATGAACTTTTCTCAAGATTTCAGTTTTAATTACTATTTGGACTGGTTTTATAGAAATTACAAACATCAAATTCTAAAATATAAACCTTAAGAAAAAAATTACTATTAGAGGAAGTGTTATTCAGACTGATTTTATTTGAGATTAGAAAAAAAATAAAAATCTACTGAGATTCAAATATATAATAAAATGTAATGATACAACCCCATCCGCATTAAAAGTAATATAAGGTTGAAAAAAAAATAAAAAACCACGTAAAAACCAACAAAAAATATATAAATATTTGAAAACAAACACAGAAGTTGAAAGTTTCAATGGTTATAACCATATGCACCCTTAGTTATAAAATAAAGCACATTTGGTTATAAAACTAGGCATACCTTGTTATAGAATTAGGCACTCCTACAAACAACAACATAGAATTCACAAAAATAACAACGAATGGGAAAAAACAATGTCTTGCATGAAACTCTTTCCTCCAATGATTCTGAAAGCACCAAAACACCATGTTCACACAAAGAAGGATAGAAAATATCACAATTCAGATCCCCCATATCAACAGACGACACAACAGTCGTTTTTTTCACAATTCTCCATCAAAAAATAATTGCACACGATCAATTGTAGACTGCTGATGAAAAATTAATAAATAATGAGAAAGATTGACTTGCTGGTGATTGAGGAAATTTTATCGCATAGATTGCGACAGGCAGAGATCACGGGAGAAGGGGAAGAAAAAAAATCAAATTCCTCTACAGACAAAAAACGCTTGATTTGAAAAAAAAAAGAGTAGTTTTAATTAGAATTAAATTGTAAAACCTACTCAAAACTACATAGTTCCACTAATTTGGTACACACGCCTACATGTGTCTAGGTCCATAGTATAATTTGCCTCAGCATACCAGCTCTAACCCCAGGATTCTTGACATACTTTCCTTGTTTGAAGGAATTTCGATTCCTTTCCAAAAACAAATATAATTTTCCAAACACGGGATATTTAAGAAATGGGAATAAGATTACTTTCTCGAACCTAGAATCCTGGTCAATCAAACGAGACCTAGTGTTTGGAAGTAAAAGGTAGAACGGAATGATGATTCATTTTATTTGTTTGGAAAAATTATTATTTTATGTCAAAATGGAATTAAATTATATATAATATGACCTAAATGTCCTAGCGTAAAATGCATTTTTCATACCCCTACACTCGTTTAAGGTAAAAAAAAATTAAATATTTTATTGAAGTGTAATATTCATATATAAGATTAAAAATAGTTATAAAATAACTCCTTTTAGATCATAATAAAAGAAAGTACATTATATAGAAATTAAACAGTTATGAAACTATCGTGCATTAATCATAACAAACTCGAACACAAAGAAAACACAAATTAATTAAACAAAAAAAAAAAAAAGAATTTTACCTCGATCAAAACTGGTTCTTTTGATGATACGGTAGATAGGCTCTTCTCTATGTAGCAGCGTTTAGTTTAGGTCATAATTCTATTGTGTGTAATATATATAATATACTGAGGATATGATAATCCAATATTTTAAAAGAAGATTCCCACTTTCCGGGAAAGGTCTTTCCATAGGTTTTAGTGTGAAAAAGCCTTTCTACCTTGTTCTTGGAATGGGCTTTCTCGTAGAAAGGGGATTCCTACTTTTGATTTGAATACCAAACACTGGAATAGAAAAAAAAAATTGGAAAAGTCATTCCATTCCAATCCATTCTCGCGTACCACACATAGCATAAAGGATGATTCTTTAGAATGCAAAAAGACAATTTCAGATAAGATTTACATATTTTTACGATCTGAGGCTTCTGTTCTAGCTTTTTGATTGTCTAGAATTTTGATTATGGTGTAGAGATTGAACCTAGGGTGTAATTACATTCAGGTTATTTTGGGATTTTGTGCTCAAGGATCTGTTAATGTTTAGGCGTGTAATTCGATGTATCTCTATGATTGGAGTTTTGTGGACATTTTGAGGCTAAATAAAATGTACTTTGAGTATATTTGGCAGTGTGCAAGTTTTGGTGAATGATTTTAGTATAAAATGGGATGAGCAGGTTATGATTATTTTAAATTATGAATTTTTGGTTATGTGAAGAGCTTTGTGTCAATAAACGTTAAGTTCAATGTGTTTCTTAAAAACTATAAATTTTTTGATAAATGAAACATGTAGTTGTAAAAGTGTTTAAAGTGCTACTTAAAGTGGCTAAAGTTAAATGTGGTGCTCATGTATGTGAGGCTTGTAGAGGGACATGTCTCAACTTGTGGCTCGGTTAGGGATATGTTACACCTACTATATGTGTATGTGGCCTAACTAAAAGATGTTATGCTGACTATCTATGTGACCTTCCTAACGAGTATAATAGTTATGAACCAATATCGGGTACCAATAAATCTTTTACATTTAACCATCCATTAATTTGGGTAAAGTTGTGAAAGTGTAACTTATTGTGAATTTCGATGTTCAAGATAGTGTTTCTTTCATTTGTGCAATATTTTATTTAATGTGTCCAATGCTTCCGGAGTGCTAGTTATATTTTTAGTTCAAATTATTGTGAAATTCTAATCATTTTGAATGAAAAAAATTTTATGGATCTTGTAGTATTATGAAACGTTTTTGCAACATTTGAGTCAGAAATAAGAGAATTAGGTTCCATAAGTTCAATATTTGGAAAGTGATTTTAAATTATTGGAAATATTCTTCTGTATTTAATCTAGCTTTGTTTGAGTTTGCAACGGCAAAGTAAAAACTAATTTTTTTGTGTTAAAATATTTTGTGCACAAAAAGTATTTTTAAGTGTGCTCATTGCCAAATGGTTTATATTTCTTACTGAGCTAGTGTAGCGCACCCTTTTACATATTTTATAGATGAGTTTAAGGTAAGAGCCAAAGAAGATTCCTGAGATGATGAAGATTGTAAGTAGGAACTTTATTTAAAACATTTGTTTTGATGAAAACCAGAAGATACTTAGTCGTTTATTGTTCTGGATAGGTTATGAATTAGATTTTGTATATGTTTTAGGTTAGGTATCTTTGAAATTTTTCTTGAGGAGACTGCCGAATCACGTGTTTGGATTCAGGGCGTAACAAAAATGGTATCAAAGCGCGGTTTAGATTAATTACGCCTGAATTAGTATGGTTAATAACATATATGTAATTAGTTTTTTGTCGAAGTGGCTTTACATGCTAGTTCATATTGAGGTGAGAAAAGATTTTAATTAGGAGTTAATATCTGTGTGCCAGTGTTTTCAATTATTTCCATGAGTTTAAAGTACAGTAAAGCATTTGAAATCGGATGACTTGTTCGTAAAGTATTAAACTTATTTATTATCTATGACTTGAAATTCATTTTGTTAAATGTGTAATTTATTAAATTCTTTGTGAATGATATTTAGTGACTGCTTTTGAACTTCTTTTATGAGCTTTTAAATGTTAGAAAGAGAGTTTTGAATATGTGAAATAACTAAAGATTTATAGCAATAAATATTGTCTTCAACAGTTCATCATGAGGTTAATTGCACTAATGAAAGAAACTCTTTTTTTTACTATTATTATCTCTCTCTTTTGGTGCCCGCCTCAGTGGACAGTTTAACTGATAAAATATTGATTCAACTTTATACATAAATGTGTTAGAATAGATGCAAAATAAGACTAATTGGTCCTTGAAATATATTCTATCATTGTCTTGCGAAGCAAACTGAGGTTTTCAAAATGGTGGAACATACTTTTCTATGTATATTTTCCTTTACACTATAATATTTCTTTTATGTTTTGTAATGTTAAACAATGCATTTGAAAGACTCTATTAGTTATATCATAATTTCCTTTATCCTGATTCTTGAGAATGAAAATGTTTCTGGATAATATTTATAAATATTATTTTCCTAGGATTAGTAGAGCACAGAGTGCCATGTACAATGGTAAGTCTAGACATCACTACAAAAAATTTGACATTTACCGACGACACTCACCGACGGAATATTATAAATGTTGGTAACCCAGATATCTTACTGACAGTTTTATGATGGAGTGCATAGTGTCACACAAGGTTTATCAATTTTGCCAAAAAAATTGGAGGGAAATTATGCACCACAAAGTAACGGAGGTTACTAACGACGTGTTCTGTCGGTAATTACTCCAATCGATGAATATAGCAACGATGTTGTTATCGTCGGTAAATTGTTTTACTTACCGACACGGTTACCGACCACTCGTCCATCGGTAAGGAATGATTTAAAAATACTGACAGTAAGGCTGTCGGCGTTCCGTCAATAAGTAAAGACCAGAAATACAAAATCGGGCAAACCCCTCTATTCTTCCAAAAAATTGAAATTGCAAAACCCTTCCCTGCAAAACCCGCCCGATTCTTGCCTCTTCCAGATGAAGACCACTGAAGGTCATACTATTCGGCTGTCGCCGGTGCCACCTTGTCTCAGGTAAGAACTCTCTCTCTCTCTCTCTCTCTCTCTCTCTCTCTCTCTCTCTCTCTCTCTCTCTCCGCTATCAGCTACACTACACGAATTTGACCTTTTACCGATCCATAATTCAGTCAGTAATCTGTCGGTAATTGTTTTTTACCGACCGGAAAGGTCAGTTGTAGTATTTTGTCGGTAATTGGTCATGACGGAATAATATGTTAGTCAATAACTTTTACCAACCGAATTACTGGAATTATCGATTGAAGTTTCGGTCGTTAACTATATTTTCTTAACTAAAAAATGTAAATTAGATATTAAGTTACCAAATGTTTACACTTAGTTACCGATCGAATATTTCAATCAGCAACTGTATTTACCGATAGATACTCGGTGGCTAACTTAATTTATTTTTTTAAAAAAAAATTATTTACTGACCAAATATTGATCGGTAACTTTTTTATTATTTTTTAAGTATTTTATTCATAATTATAACTACCTTGAAATTAAAAACCAATAGCAGCCACAAACAATACAAAATCAACAAAAACATCCATAATACAATCAACTAAATTTTAGTAGAATACATATATATATATATATATATTATAAATATATATCAAATACAGACATATATAAAAGTCTAAAATACATAATATAATATCAAATGTGAAATATATAAAAAAATATTATAAAGTCTAGGTAGGTGGAGGTGGAGGGAGGCTAGAGGAGGGAGGACTAGTTGGTGGCTGAGATGTGGCCTTATCATCTGACAGCGGAAAGGAGGCAAGAGAGTGGGTACGGAATCCAGTTGCACTTCACACTGAGATGTGAATGATGTCATAAAGCCGGCGAGCTTCTCCTGTGCCTGCTGCATGTATCCCCAACATCTGCAGTATTTGATCATAGCACTTTTCAGACATGTTGTTCTCTGACTTAATGTTCAACAACTTCGCCATCGTGGAAAATTGTGAATACTTTGTTCACCCTTTACACAACGGTGTATCAACAAATTTCAGAATGTCATAAACCCTTGAGCTTCAAGATTAGGTGCCTCATCATAATTGTAGTACGCCGCATCGAGTTCAAAATTCGGACCAACCGCATCAAAAAATACCCTCACGATAAGTGTTGCTTTCAACATTTCTTGTACTACTACCTTCTCTAACAATCGGTCAGTAACCTATCAACGGTTCTCCATGTACAGTCCAATTATGATAATTAGGTAAAAACCCTAATTTATAAAGATGCAACTTCATATCATCCTCTTTAAGATAATTTAAGTTCTTGCACTTTGCACACGGATACCATAACTTGTTTAGCTGTACCAAGACCATAATTCAGACACTAATTCACAAACCGCTTAACACCTAGTTGAAAGTCACCACTAATCTCCATAACTCCAGGCACAATTCTTCTATACATCCAACTACAATCCTCCTCCATAACTTCACAAAACAAAACATACTCATTTAAAGTTAGAATTTATTACTAATTAAGCCTTACATTTAAAGTGTATAAATGTGATTTATAAAATATTTAGAGTGCAAGAGTTCGTCTTTTAAGACTTTAAAGACTCATGTAATCATTTGAGTATTAAGTTCTGAAATTTTGTTTATTTTAAGGCCTTAAATTTTATTTTTGGACAAGTAACCCCTTAAACTTCCCTTAACTTTAAAACTTTGATAGAAATAAATATATAATTCCTAAAATACCCTTTAAACTTTCGTGTTTGTAAAATTTTGTAAATATTTCAAAAACTTGTTTCAAACAATTGTTGAAGAGACTGCTCTACCTATTTCTTAACAAAAACTAGAGAGATTGCTCTACCTAGATTGCACTACATAAAAGTATTAGTTTTTCATAAGTTTAGAAAACTTTCAGCAGAGTTTCTCCTTTAATATGGACGTTTTCCAAGCACACAAACCAAACAAACAGGTAACAACATAGATTCACAACATGAAAGAGTCAGGGTTCCCACGTAAAGCAATATTTAAGCTAAAAGAGACAGGGCTCCCACATAAAGCAATATTTAAAGTAAAAGAGTTAGGATTCCCCAGTAAAACAATATTGAAACTAAAAAAGTTAGGGCTCCCTCGTAAAGCAATATATAAACTCAAAAGTTTAAGAGTCCTTGCTCTCACATAAAGACAACAATTATTTATATTAAAAACAAAATAATTCTATATTTAAGAGTCCAGACTCCTCTATAATATAAACACTTTGAAATCGGCATATTTAGAAGAATATACTAGTTTAAGTATCAATAATCATTATTATAATTTCACTAATCATTTGATTCAGATAAAATAGTCATTTTAAAAACTAAACTTTAAGCATTAAATGTGATACAACATAGAGATTAGGAGTTTAAGAGTTTTACCTTTATCGTAATTACGAAATGGCACTAAGTCTTCAAAAGGTGCCTGAAACAAACATACAAAATCATTATTAATTACGTAAAAAAACTATATATAATGATTATTATTAATTATATATGATGATAAGCTCAATTCTTGCTGCAGAATTCACATGCTATGGCTACATCCATCGACTAAAATATAAGAAAGTTACTTCATGAGATTTGATGCTCATACCCTTGATCTGTCAAACTATTATACCTCAATTGCTAGCTTTCGTTGCTTAAAATGATGGTCACCACTTAACTAATATATTCCAGAAAGATAACAGAATGAGAGATCATTATTCTGCATAATTAACTCATCATTCTGTGTGTTTCTTGCAAATTTTGGAGACTCATAGGCACAACATTCTATGTAAACCACACATTATTTTGACTGTCATAGAGATACCCATGCCATAATATCAAATCTTTGGAGAGCGTTTTTTTATTTTAAAATCTTGCTCCCAGTCTCTACAAATTATGATGAATCTCGAAGGATTCATATAAGTTTCTTTTGTCAGTGCTTAAAAAAAAAAAAAAAAAAAGAACGAACGAAAGAGAAGGTAGTTGAAAAAATAAGCTCTTTGGGAAAGGTCAACCATGTGCATTTGTTCAAAAATTGACTAATCTTGTCAGTGTTGCTACTAGTTATTTTACTAATTCTCGAATCCCAACTTTTCAAATCTTTATATGTATCATTTCTCTATAATTTCTCTGCAATTTAACATCATCCGTCAAAGACTAGGCCATTCATGGCTTGTCAACAAAAAAATAGAAATCAGAGTTCCTCAAATTCACAAAAAAGAGAAATGAATCCATTCCAAACCAGCAGCAACAAATGGGACAAACAAAGTGGAGTAAATAAGCAAAGTTCAATTTTTACGAAACAGAGAAATGAATCCAACCAAGAGTGGAGTAAAAATAAACAAATCAAATAAAATAGATAATGGACAGCCCACTTCCACTACCTATTTTACCCTTCTCCATTCAATTTAAAACTCCTACAAGCCATCACCATTAAAACCAACAACAAACACAACAGCAAGAAAATGATAGAGGGAAAATTTTTCTGAGATTAAATAAAACATATAAAAAATATTTTAAAAAATACCAATTACACACTTACTAATATAATCATGTGCAATGGAAGACACATATTAATTTTAACAGGAAGCGACAACCAATTTGACTATTAGGATTCTTTGAGCTAAACAATCAACTATCGTTAACATCACTCAATCATCAAAATCTAAAGATGGAACTTTGTTTCCAGAAAACCATCATCATAGTAATCATTTTTATAATAGATTTAATCATAAATCAGATATCAAAATATAAGAGTTGGTATAATATTGATGTAAAATTTTGTTTATAAGAGTTTAAAAAATCAAGCTGAACCAAACAGAAAACTAAACATAATACAAGAAGAAAATAAGAAATTAAAAAAAGAAACTGAAATTAAAAATTCTCCATACCTGATCAGAAACAGCGATACCAACAGAGTGGCAACAACGAGATGCAGCAACAGCGGCAAACAGAGACGTCGTCGGTGAATAGAAATGTTGCGACGCTGTGGCGGTGGTGGACAGAGACTTTTGCCGGTGAACATAAATGCTGCAGAAGAAAAATATAAGTAGTCGAGAGTTGTCTCCAAAAATAGAAGAGAGAGAGAGAGAGAGAGAGAGAGAGAGAGAGAGAGAGAGAGAGAGAGAGAGAGAGAGAGAGAAATACAAGTGAACATCGGCGGCATCAGTGGACGTTGACGGTGGTGGGGGCTGGCCGTGAATGGTGACAACAGGTTGCTAGGGGGAGGGGGAGGGAAAGGGAAGGGTTTGGAATGATCTGAAAGATGAGGTGGGAGGGCTAAGGGCATCCTTTTTTTGGGGAAATTTTAATGAGTTAACAATCGATTCTCGACCGAAAATCGGTTGGTAAGTTTTTATATTTGACTTAGCAACCGATTTCGTCACGTTTGGTCAGTAATTATTTTTTATTTAATGATCGAATATCACTTTGTCTTTAATCAGCTAGTAACTATTTTGTACTTACTAACCGAATATCACTCCGACACTGATTGATCGGGTATATAGTCCAAATTACCAACCGATGGAATTCAGTCGGTAAATTCGATCGCCAATTTACAATTTTCTGGCAGTGCTAGTGCTAGTTCTTCTTCTTCTTCTTCTTCTTCTTCTTCTTCTTCTTCTTCTTCTTCTTCTTCTTCTTATTATTATTATTATTATTATTATTATTATTATTATTATTATTATTATTATTATTATTTTTTGTCTCTCTAACTCCTCCTGTAATTTCTGTTGAAGTTCCTCTACCGCCGTTTGTTGGAAAACTATTGTGCTGCTGTTCGCGGGAAAACAAAAGGTTTGTGAGTGTTTTTTCCCCCAAAAAGCAGTTTATAACTAATCATTTTATTTAGTTTCTCTCTATTAAACTGTTAACTAACACATGATTGTTAAGAAGTGATCAAACATCTAACTAATCATTTTTGTTTAATTTCAAGTTGTATAGAATTTTATAGTAGAAATTGTTCTTAAACTATAATTTCATACTATAATTTTACTAAAAGAAATCAATTACAAATCCTAACTATATATATAATATAATATTATATCACACACTGTATCTAAATTGTTTGAATTTATAATTGATTTATTATATAAATAATCTAAAAAGTTCTAAAGTGCATAGTTTGTTCTCTTAGTTAGATTATATAAGGTATCAATTATTTAAAATAAAATATTTTTAGCTTATTTTGAATTATAAGTTAGGAGAATTTCTAAAGTACATATATTAAATAATTAACAATAGCTTTCTATGATAAGTTTTTTATTAATAAAGCTTAAAAAATAAATTTTAGAAAAATTTATTAATAAATGGAATGAAATAAATAAGCTATTAGAATATGAAATAGATCATTCTCAATAGCTTTATTTGGATTAGAGAAATGTATTTAGTATTAGACTATCTTGAGTGTCTATAATACTCTATAAGTTTAAGTAGTTTAATAGTTATTTTGAGTTTTTATTGCTGGACTTTTGATAATTAATAGTTATTTTGAGTTTTTATTGCTGGAATTTTGATACTTAATAGTTATTTTGAGTTTTTTTTTTTACTAATTAATAGTTATGTTTACTTTTTATTATGTGTGTGTGTGTGTGGGGGGGGGGTATAATTATTTTGTTAATTAATAGTTATTTTTAGTTTTTTTTATTGCTGGAATTTTCCTACTTAATAATTATTTTGAGTTTTTTTATTATATATATTGATGGAAATTTTATAAGGAAATACTATTTTAGGTTTCTATTTTCTAATTAATAGTTATTGCTGAAATTTTGTTAATTAATAGTTATTTTGAGTTTTTTAGTGAAAATTAATAGATATTTTGGTTCGAAAACACCTTTTTCTTTCAAATTGGTACTTAAACTAATTTTTTTAGAAAAGTTTAATATGTCCCTCCTAACCACTTTCTTTAATTTATCATAAATTTGTACTCAAAATAATTTCATAGTTTCATACAATATATTAATGGTAGCACTTTATAAAAAAATATAGTAATGTTTATCATCGATAAGATGATAAACTTATGTATCAAAACTTATGTTGAAAACCTTTTCTTTTTTGAAGAGTTGTTAAAAACTCTTTGATACTTGAAAGAATTTTACTTTTCAAGAAATAAGAACCTTTTTTTCCCATGAATTTAAGTGGATATATGTACATTATTATATGCAAATTCTCAGTAGTATCAATTTTGGTGCTAAAAAGTTATTGTACACATTTTTTCTTATAGTTTTGCTCGTGACGAATTCGGTACCATATTTTCCATCATATACACATTAGAGATATGTATTTAATTAATCTAAATTTTATTTTATGGGGAAGTCCTGACTTTTTAAAGTTTTATGGGGGAGCCCTGACTCTTTAAAATTTTACAGGGAAACCCTGACTCTTTAAAAATTTTTGGGGGAGTCCTGACTCTTTTAAGCTTTACGGGAGAGCCCTAACTCTTCGTATTTTGTTTGGTATATGTTTGTTGCCTGTTTATGTGGCCTATGTGCTTGGAAAATATCAATAATACAGGGAAAACTTTACCGAAGTTTTTCTGACATTATAAAAAAACTAAGATTTTTATGTAATGAGTCACCATAAAATATAAAATTAAGCTAGTTTTATGATGATAAAACTTGAGAAATTCCTTGGACTTTTCGAAAGACTTTTGTTAACTTCCCTTCTCATGTGTTTCTAGAGATTATAAACAACTAAAAGTTTAGAAATCATTGTTTCTAAAGATAATAAGATTTTGTAGTATGTCTAAAGTTTAAAGATTATAATTGTAACTTAGAATAACAAATAACAATATTCATTCTGTTAATGATCCTTAGAAGCTATGGAGAATATACTAGATCGTAGTTGAATGTATAGAGAAAGATGTTCTGGCGTTAAAGGTCTTACAAGTGAATTTATTAATGGAGTAGATTGTTTTGTCTGTCATTGTCTTGAAACAAACAATGGACGTGAAAATGAGATGAGGTATCTGTGTTTAAAGTGTAAAAATAAGAAGTTTATACCTTCCAAAGGTGAGAGGGAACATTTTTTATAGTGGGGTTTTGTGCATTTATATTATAATTGGACAGCCCATGGGGAAAAAAAGTGGCCACATGATAAGGAACATCTTTGTGCTAAATATACTAGTACAACAAGGTCAAAAATTGGGGTAGAAAGTTCACGGTCAATGCTGATAAAAAATGAATCTTAAGATTATGAAAGGTTATTAAAATTTTATTAGGTCAGATATCCCAGGTCTGATAGCACGTGGATGGAAGAGAAAGTATGCTGAGGATGCTAGACATCTCGAGAGGAGCTACCAGCATCTACTACTCTCATGCCATCTACTACTCCCACACCGCTACCAAAACCGATGCAGCTACGTTGCCTTTGACACCTCCTTCTGAGTCCCTAACACCCTCTCCAATAGAAACGAAGCCGACGTCGGCCTTGGAGGTTCCCACAACATCTACGCAGACATCCACACAGCCATGTGCACAACCATCCACTTCTTCCGGTGATCCACGGGAGCAGTTGGAGCTGAATGTTGATCAGCAAGTTTAATTTATTTTATATAATTGTCATTGTTAAACTATAATATATACTAACCATATTTCTATGCAACAAATTGCATTCATCTTCGAGAGCCTCCACCGCTATCACCTCTATATTCCACGAGAGGTTCGTGGGGAGGAGGGGGGGGGGGGGGATATTGTACATGGAGTCAGGTCCCTCTGGAGGTTCGGGATTCGTAGTGGGGAGAGTTCCAAGTAAATAAAGAAAATTTCAAAGTTTTTTCTTCATTGGTTTATTTTTTTCTAATAATAAATTAATAATCTTATAATTTTTAATTAAATGCAGAAAAAATGTGTCTGGGACCCGACCTTACCCATGTCAAAGGTCCGGGATGCTTGGGAGGACAGGGTAAGTATTCAGATAAGGGATTTGATGGGAGACATTCGAAAAGATGGTAAAAGTGGGCCTTGTAGATTGAGGAGAGATATTGGCAGACAATGTTAAATTATTGGAAAAGTCCGCGATTTCTAGCCCTATCCCAGGAGAATATGAAGAATAAGAATGAGGGACGGGGACCCGGAAAACACACCAGTAGGTCCATTTCCTTCACCGATCTCTTGTGAAGAAGGTATTCAATTTCATTAATATTACATCTTTCGGTTAGTTAATTGTAAATCATGTTAACTAATATATTGTTGTTTTGTAGCAAGCAAAATTAGTTGATAAATTTTTGAAGAGCAAGGAGTTGGAGGAGCTCTACAAGCATTAGCTGTGGGAGAAGGAGGGGAGTATGTGGATTATCATTCAGAAGAGTTCTGGGTATGTTGGTGAAAAATTAAGTTTATATAATGTTTTAAAGTGTATTTAATTAATATTATATAAGTAATTATTATATACCTCATATTTTATATTGTAGGAGAGATTTCACGAGGTGAAGAGTAAGGTCGATGAGGAGTCTGCGGCGACGGGCACAGCTGTGCCTGATGATCTTGACCTTATGGCCATAGTAGCGGGAAGCGTGAGGTGCTGACATGTCTATAGAGCTGGACAGGTTGAGAGCTAAGAGCAGTCGGGTCCCATCTTGTAGAAGATTAGCTTCGATCGGGCCGTGTTGTGCCGATATCCTGAGGAGGGTGGAGGTTGGCATTTCAAGCGTCTCTGATGCTTTCGACGAGTATATGAGACGGTTTATAGAGTAAAATTATTTGGCATACATTCCTCTGCCGCCTATGTTGGACCTTGTAAGAGAAGCTATGGGTACCGACGCCTCTACATCTTCACCGTCTGCACTTGCGGTAGACTCGGAGGCCCCTGCCCCTAATGTGGACTCAGAGGCCCCGGCCTTGATACTATGGTTCGATCTTTCTCTAGTCCCTCTCCCTCTATTTGTCCTCTCGGCACTAATGATGCCCTCCCGCCCTCTAGTGATCCTAGGACAGATCAGGATGTTTGATTTATTAGCACATTTTTATTTTTATATATTAGGATGTTTTATATATGTATGTATATATATGTTATGTTTAATATTATACACTACTATGAACATTTAGTATTTTATATCGAACGGTGTTAATTGTGTTGAATGTTTAATATTATTGCTTGTGTTGAGACTTTTGTCGTTTTTAGGGGGGCTTTTACTCTTTTTTGTAAATAATATAAAATACACTTATCGGCGGTCTTATTTTTTATTTTATTTATTAATTTTTCCTCGTTAGGACCATCGGCAAACAAAATACCGACGATTATAATGCCCGTTGTTAGGACCGTCCATAATAGAAATATCAACAACACAAAGTTCGTCAGAAACATCTGTCCGTATTCCTTACCGATGGATATAATGACGTCAACTAAACTTTTTAACTATGCTGACATGTCATGATAATTTTGTTTGTACTCTATCGAAAAATAGAGTTATCGACGGAAAACTGCGTTGAAAACTAGATTTACTGACGTGAAATAGCCGATAGGGCCGTTTCCGTCCGTGTTATGTCAGTAAGCGTGTATTCACGACGGAATACCGACGGGAACCTATCGTCAAATTCGTCGTAGACAGAACACAATTAGATAACAACTCTTGTCAGGAATTATCTTACTTGACTATGTAAAGTCAAAATATAATATTGTGGATCCACTAACGAAATGGTTAAGTAGAGTGGCAGTTGAGACGTTAACTAGAGGAATGAGATTAAAGCTTATAGAGTTAAAAGTTTTTTGAAGGAAAACCCAACTTAATTGACTAGAGATTCCAAGATCTAGGTTTAAGGGATGACCTACTTATAAAATTTATTATAATCACTGTGAGAGTAACCTCAACTTATTCTTGTCATGAAACAGTGTAATGGTTAAGGTTAGCATTATGTTACTTTAATGATTCTTACGAAAGTGTTACAATTACTTTGACTTTAAGAAATCAACTATGTGAGGGAGAAGTGGGGCCGCTTTAAAGGAGAATTGTACAGGCACAATTCTTTAGAAACTCTTGCACAACATGGACGTGTTCATGGCCAAATGAACATAATCATGAGAACTGAACAAATGGAAGTGATTCCTCTATAAAATGTGTGGGTTCTTTACACAGAAAGTAGGACGGTTCTAGGATGTCATGTCTACTGGACAGCTAGTAAAGCAAACATATATTACAAGTGGGAAGTTCAAAGGATAATGCCTACTTTCCCTATACAGGAGTTAGATAAACACTATATATCGAGTCAAAAAAAGTTTTTTATTCATGTGGGGGATTGTTGGAAACAATGACAATTAAGTGGTATGATGAGGAAATGATTTCTCAAATGTTGGAGAATAAAAGTGGTTTTAAATGAGGAAAAATGGTTTCTCAAAAGATTAGCATTTAAGAAGATGATTTGAATCCCACATGGAAAAACTAGACAAAGGAGTTACACTTTATATGAGAAAGTGCTCCTTAAGAGGTAAATTGTTAAGGAAAGCTCTTCCTTGGTATTCATGTGCCTTGGAGGCCTTGTCAAACCCACATTCAGCTAACTTTAATCACTGAATACACATAATTCAATTGCAGAATTCTTTCCATAATTCAATTGCTGAATTCTTTGTTCCAGTTTGTAGTATCAGAAAGATAGTCTATTAATTAACATAAAGTTGGAAACTCCATAGAGCTTCAATTCAAGATGGAATTGCATTGATGGTATTGTCAATCCTCTCCATGAGACTCACATATTCTCTCATAAACCATTCAACTTTACAAAATTCAAAGATAAAAATCTCTAAATAAAATTCTATACAAGTTCACTCTCTCAAGGACTAAAAACAGTATCTACAAGTGGTCAGAAAAATTAGAACATTTGTGCAACACATGGCCATTTAAGTTAGACGAATGAATTTAGCATCCAATTCCATACCTAGACTCTAGGTTTTCCTCATTTCTCTCTCATAACTAAACTTCAACAAGTTTGCTTGTTTCCTTCGGTTGGTCAACTAGCTGCTGCCTCACCATGAACAACAGTTTTCTTGCCTTCCCAAGCTTGTACAATATAGAGAGCCTTATCACCCTGAATTTCAAACTAGTTAATTAGTCCTTCATGACACTCGATTCAATCATAATTTCTTATCATGAAAATAGTGATTATTTGGCTACGGAAACTTCATATAAAATTTCTTTTCCTTTTTAACTTACCTTCCCGGTGATTGTTTTCAGTTACAGTTTGCTACATTTGCAAGACTTACAAAACTTCATTAACAAGGTATGGCACTATACTATAAGTTTGTAACACATAAAATTCATGAAAGATAAAAAAAAAAAGTTCCAAATTTTATGAATTACATAGTGATATATACACAACAAAAGTTAAGATCATCAATGTAGAATGCTTGCGTCTCCAGGGAACAGTGATGAATAGTATGAAAATATATTTTCAAAACCAAATGAAGATGTGTTTAAAGAAAAGAACCATAGCCTTACCTCCTTATCCTAATTGGCTCCGAGAATCACCACATCAAGATAAGTGTTTGTGCAAGCGTACCACCCAACATTCCAGACCACAATCCCTGATGCACAAAATTAAAATTGAAATCTTTAATGGCCACCATAATTTTTTATCATCAGCCAAAGTTGAGATGAAAAGTACTTCAATCATAACCAAATGGATCCCCGTATATGTAAAACTATTTAATTGACAAAACAGGAAAGTATACTTTAAAGGAGAAAATGGAAAGTGACAAGTCTTTAGAATACACCTCAACACCAAATTCAAAGTAGAAAGCCAACAGCAGACGCAAAGGTAGCCCAACAAAATAGTAGCAACCAATGTTCACGTATGCAACAAAAGTATCCCATCCACACGCAACAGCCACACCTGGTATTGGCTAAATATGCTAATTTATACCAGAGTAAAGGAAAATGATCATGCACAGAGATGTTTAGTAATTGCAACTTAAATTAGACCATCAATATCTTGTATATATAACATTGTTTTGTATATTCAATTCAGATTTCATTCGTTTAAATAATAGCCATTTCAAGAATTTTTAGTTCCACCTTTGCATACTTAAAGATCCGACTTGATTCTAACACATTCAATATATATATATATATATATATCTCAAAGAAATCAATCAATAATCTATAGCGAGCTGAAAACAGAAATTAGGCGTTCGATCAAAATGTAATAAATGTAGAAGAATGAAATGTTTGACCCCATAATTTATCAGTATTTGAAGAAATTAAACTAAAATCTCAATCTGGTTAGATCAATAATGGTTGTGAATTCTTTATAAAGCCTCATATAACTCCTTTTGTATTGCGCGTTATCTGTCACATCATTTTTTTAATTTTTTTAAAATTTTTTTTAAGAACTTAAAATTTCTTTATATTTTTTTCAAAACTTATAGTTATATAATTTATTTAAAAAGACTGTATTATATTATTCAACTTATTCTGGTGTGTTTTTTATGATAATATTTATAACCGTTTTTAAAGAAAATATGTTTAACTTATAACTATTTTATGAAAAAAATATAGAGAAATAATAATAAAGATATTGTGAATTTTACTGTCAAAATTTAGAGTAATGAAGTAGTAATTAGAAGAAATTCAAAGAAAAATTTCATTAATAGAAACCCTGTTTTATTACAATATTTTCAAGAAAACAAACTTATACATTGCTTGAACCGGGGTTATTACAATTTTTTCTATTATGTCCCGGCAACCAACATCTACCACATCTTGGGGGAGAATCTGGATTTCTAGAATCCATTTCCCCTGAAATTGCGTGTTATGTTTCCTACCCCGTTCCTTGTTCATGTTTGGAGGATAAAATGTTAAATTATAAGGAACATCCCTCCAAAATATCTCATTCAAGACCAGATGAAAATTCGCTCGGTATTTTCTTCTGTACGTTTTTCAGGAATATATATCTGGCACGTAAGTATCTACTCTCGTAACATTTTCTCTACAAATTGCAAGAGCATGAGAACAAGGCAATGTATATGTTTTCCATTTTCCGTAACTACATGATCTATTATTCATTCGCAATATATAGACTTTATTCCCAGTACCAGCAACCCGGATCGGAGATCTGGCTATGTATATTCCTTCTCGCGGATTGTAAGTTGTAACTTTGTGTTATCTTAATTTTGATTCAATCCGCAGGAACTTGTCAAATATTTGGGTTGGAAATAGAAGCACACAATTTAGGGCTTCTTCACGGTGTTGGTGAAAGTACCTAACTAGTTTGTTGAATATTAGTTCAACTAGGGCTTTTAAAAGTAGGACCCTAGCTTTCTTCAACATACTATTAAGTGCTTCAGAAATATTAGTTGTCATGATTCCGTGGCTGTGCTCACCATCATGCAACAGTGTCCATTTCTCTGGGTCGATCTTCACCAAGTAAATGTAAGCATCCACATTTCTGTCTTTAATCTCATGCATAACACGGTCAAATTTCCACTGCTTCGATTCTGTTCCAGCCTGCCACATCAAACTTTTTAATTCTATGTTCTTGAAGGTCTTGTTGAAATTTGCTCAAATGTGGAATAAACAAGACTGGTGAATTGCAAATGGAGATTGCCACAAAGATTGATTTTGAATAGCAGATAAACTCCTTTTGTGGCAATCGGAAATAAGGCACACGTGGCGATCTTTGATAATATAATCTCGTAGGTGTTTGAGACATCATTGGAAATAAATGATTATTGGCATCCCACGTACTTGCAATTAAAAGTACGCCCTTATATGGTCCTCGTAGGTGTTTTCCATCCACAAATTACTGGCCGACAATATTGAAATCCATCTACACAAGGCGAGAAACACCAGAAAATAAATTTAAATACATAGTTAGGGGGACTGCTCGTTCTGTGATGCGAAAACTTGTAGACATTCCCCGCATTTGAATCTGTACAGCTTGTAAATATTTTGGTAAAATATTAAAAGTTGTCTCCTAGTTGCCGAAAACCCTCTCTATTGCAAATTTTCGGGCATAGCATGCCCGCTTGTACGTACAACCCATTTGAAATAATACATAAACTTCTTGGATGGTGTTTAACACAGGTATCTCTGGATCGCTGGCGACTAGGTGCAATATTGACATTGAAATAAATTACGATGACATGTTTCGGTGCTTGTTTTGTTGAATTTATATAAGGCATGTGTGTTCTTTGACGAATCTGGCCATTTCCCAACGACCGTGCGTTACTTTCTTTTTTATGCGGATGTACCATGAATAGTAATTAGAATCACTGTGATGGTAACATTTTGCGGTCCATTGATCACTTTTACTTTTCATAACTCTATATTCACAGCCCACACTGATCGATCACTTCTGAACCGCACTTTTATTGCTATGTCTAACTGAATGTCAGTCAGGAAATTGTTCCAATCGAGTAACCTTAGGGTACCAGATTCAACAAGGTCACCTGTAGAAAACCCGAGCCCATATCTTGGAATGCTCCAGACTGTGTGTAGTCATACCTAACGCTGCTGAACCACTAGCTGCTCTCCCATTGAGTCACTGTGTTTTCAGTGACAGGGTTTACGGGAGTTTGTAACTCTTCTTCCTCTCCGTCATTATTATCGTCTGATTCAGATTGACTAGATATGATATAATCTTCGTCCGAATGGTTAATTTCCTCATCGTCATCATGAACGGTTGGGTACAACATAGATGGTTCATTAGAAACCATATGTGTTATTGCTGTTACATGTTCCGTCATGTTTATTGTATTTCTATCATCTGTAATTGAAATATTCTGTCGTTGGATTTGAATGAATTCAACGAGTATATAAATCCCTTCCTTTGCTAAGTTGGGTGCAATGGACCAAAGATAACTCATTTCATTGTCGTTGTTCATGCAGAATAAATTAAAGTAAAACATATGATGCTCTTTGTAGAATGAAGACACGCTCATCGTCATTTGAACGCTCCAAAGATTGGGATCCATATCTCAATATTTCAATATTTTTCTTACCAGTTCGGCATGTGATATCATTCGGTTCATTGGCAATGTCCAACTTTTCTGGATTACTTCAGTGAAATAAGGACCATATGCATCTCTTGCAATCTCTGAATCCCAAAATAATAAAACTCTAACTAGGTGGATTGCGTCCATGTCAAATTGATTGTAGTGGATATAGATGTGAAGTTGTGAAGTTGTGAGGTTAAGGAATTTAGAAATTGAAAATGAATAAAAGTAGAAGGGTTGAAACTGTGATGGCTGAACCCACCGTGAATGAACGTATATATATAGGGGTCTTGCTGTATTTAGTGACAGGTTTATTTATGACATGTCCATTCATCTACCTAATGTACTTATCAATAATTAAACATAACCCACATGGGCCTGTCGGAAGGAGGACAAAGCTTGTGAATTATTAATTCCGAGTTGTCACTTTCAATCACATGGGCATGTTTAAAAAAATTAAATTGACATGACAACACAAAAAAAATGAGGAGGTGTCTTGAATTATTGTCGAGTCAAAGAGCCCACATGGGCATGTCGGGAGTCATGTTAAAGCTTACACAACACTAAATAAATTGACATGACAACACAATAATGTTGAGGGTGGGTCTTGCATTGTTGCCAAGATAAAGAGTTCACATGGGCATGTTGGGAGTCATTTTAAACTTTACAAAACGGGTCAATAAATTGAGGTAACAACACAAAAAGGACAAGAGGTTTTGAACTATCACTGACATTGCCATGTGATGACATGACAAGACGGAAAATACACATGCCTAACAAGCGTATAAATAAGACATAACATAAATAAGGGTTAAACTTGATAATATGAATAAATATCAAGTTACAAGTTAGGGAAATGAAAACCCTAATTATGGAAAATGAAAACCCTAATGTTAAAAGAAACCCTAATTATGGAGAATGAAATTAAACCCTAATTTACAAAAAAGAAACACTATGGAAAACTCTAAACCCAAATTATGGAAAATGAAAACCCTAATGTTAAAGAAAGAAACCCTAATTATGGAAAATGAAAACACTAATGGTAAAGAAAAGAAACCTTAATTATGGAAAATGAAAACCATAATGTTAAAGAACTGAAAACCCTAATTATGGAAAATGAAAACCCTAATGTTAAAGGAATGAAAACCCTAATTATGGAAAATGAAAACACTAATGTTAAAAAAAGAAACCCTAACTACGGAAAACCCTAAACCCTAACTATGGGGCATGAAAATCCTAATGTTAAAGAAATGAAACCCTAATTATGGAAAATAAAAACCCTAATTTTAAAGAAATGAAAATCCTAATTATGAAAAATGAAAATCCTAATGTTAAAGAAATGAAACCATAATTAAGGAAAATGAAAACTCTAATGTTAAAAAACAGAAACCCTAATTATGGAGAATGAAATGAAACCCTAATGTTAAAAAATATAAACCGTACCTTCGGAAAACCCTAAACCCTAATTATGGGGCATGAAAACCCTAATGTTAAAGAAATAAAACCCTAATTATGGAAAATGAAAACCCTAATATTAAAGAAATGAAACACTAATTATGGAAAATGAAAACCCTAATGTTAAAAAAAAAGAAACCCCAATTATGGAGAATGAAATGAAACGCTAATGTTAAAAAAAAAATGATACGGAAAACCCTAAACCCTAATTATGGGGTATGAAAACACTAATGTTAAAGAAATGAAACCCTAATTATTGAAAATGAAAACCCTAATGTTAAAGAAATGAAAATCCTAATTATAAAAAATGAAAACCTAAAGTTAAAAAAAAGAAACCCTAATTATGGAGAAAGAAGTGAAGCCCTAATGTTAAAAAAAAGAAACCCTAACTACGGAAAACCCTAAACCCTAATTATGGGTCATGAAAACCCTATTGTTAAAGAAATGAAACCCTAATTACGGGGTATGAAAACCCTAATATTAAAGAAATGAAACCCTAATTATGGAAATGAAAACTCTAATGTTATAATAAAGAAACCCTAACTACGGAAAACCCTAATGTTAAAGAAATGAAACTCTAATAATAAAAAATGAAAACCCTAATATTAAAGAAATGAAACCCTAATTATGGAAAATGAAAACCCTAATGTTAAAAAAAAAGAAACCCTAATTATAAAGAACGAAATGAAACCCTAATGTTAAAAAAAAAAAGAAACCGTAACCACGGAAAACCCTAAACCCTAATTATAGGGCATGAAAACCCTAATGTTAAAGAAATGAAAACCTTAATTATGGAAAATAAACCCTAATGTTAAAGAAAGAAACTCTAATTATGGAAAATGAAATGAAACACTAATTTAAAAAAGAAGAAACCCTAATTACAGAAAACCCTAAACCCTAATTTTAAATAAATAATTCATTACATACAGAAAATGGAGGTACAACTTACAGAAAACACCTTGACTATATAAAATGAAAGGTTCTAAAGTTAAATAAATGAATTCCTAAATACATAAAATGTACATACTAAAGTAGCAGAAATAATTTCATTACATAAAACAAATGTACAACTTAAACAAAATAAAACAAATATACAACTAGGGCCAGTCGGATGGCGTGAACCTAGTAGTCTTTTTCCCAACATGATGACCAAATCCAAGCTGCTGTGCCGGTGTCGCATCATTCGTCCGCTCGTCTGAAACAGATGAAGATGCATTGAATATAGGCATATGTGGTGTAGATGAACCAACCATCCATAGAGGAGGAGGCGCCAGAAATAAACTCACTGTGCTCGGAGGAGGAGGTGCCTGAAATGATGAACTCACTGTGTCGGAGAGGGAGGTGACTGAAATAATGAAAATCCAGAGGAGGAGGCGCTTGAAATATTGAAAACCATAAACCCGGAGGGTGAGATGACCGAAAGGAAGAAAATCCTAAACTCGGAGGGGGAGGCGCGTACGATGTCCCTAATCCGCTTGGATGTGACTAGACAGGTGCCATCAAACCCAAACTAAAAGATGACATATCTAGATTTGGGCTGTCAAACGAGTCAAAATGACCAGAAGACCCTAGATCTACGTCCACGTACTCTAGATCCCTCACCTCTCTTCCCCCCACATCCGGGGTCCGCATTTCTTCGTCTACCCGGATAAGAAGGGACAAGGAGGCGGCCTCCACGTGCCTCAGTAGGAAATCTACGAGCACACCTCTTAACTCCACGAGCACCATGCTTCAGTACGGGTTCCCAGGGCCGGCGACATGATGGATGCACTAGAAATGTCTACTGAATATCATGCTAAGATGGATTGCAACCCAAGGTACCGCCAATAGATACTATGCACATGCGGATGATAGTCTGGACTTTGCAAAACTAATGATCTGTGTCAGAGATGATGGTGGTCCCTCTATCACCCCTGTAGCCATGTCATCTAACTCCTACAGCATGGATGTCCAGAAAAAAAAAAAAAAAAAAGGTATGGTATCAAATATAAGCGAATATAACTAATGAAAATCAAGTTAAAAAAACAAATGTACCATCATCCGTTTGTCGACCCCAGTAGGTTGGTATCCAACTGTACGAGTACCACGATTTGTTGGATTTCCGATGTACACTCGTGTGACATCCCGATACCATCTAATGTAATCCTCCCTGGGGGATGATCAATCCTCAACTGCCAAGACAGGGCCATCCCTATATGCTTTCGCCACTGATGCTAGACCTCTACATGGCTAGCATGTTGCGTCCCCCAATATGTGTGATCATGTCCTCTAAGATGTATCCGATGCAGATCAAGCCTAGCATCACATAAGGCCGGTATATGCTAATCACATGCAAACTGACGCATTATTCGCCCGGGATAATGATATTCCACTATCTCATAGCATATGAGTGGGACTTTTTCCCCTCACAGGTCAGATGGAACTAGACTACGGTCATGATAAGACAGCCATAAAAACTGTGAAGAAAGATTCAAATTCTTAAAAAATTATATAAAAAATTTAGAGTTTACACGAAAAACAAAAGATTTCAAATTGAAACCTGATTGGATGGCATGAAATCTAACTGATATCTGTAGGTAATTAGAGTGTGAGTAGGCAGTTGGTTGCAGTGAAATGATGTACACCACATTGCACCAAGTGGAGCGAGAGGGTCATCTTGAACACGCCGGAGTAGCTAAGGCTGCAATACAGGAATAAGTGACCATGCCCAAATCTTTAGTAAGACTAGGGCTCCCCCTATCTGTCGTTCACCCCCTAAAGTTGTCGTGTGCAATGATGCCTATATAAAAAAAACCCAGTACACAACTACCCTAGCTATAAATGTTGATGGCGTCAAGATCATCTAACAAACTGAGGTAGCGGACATGAACCAAATTGCTCGAGATATCTGGAAGCATATGACCGCCAAGAAGTAAAAAAATAAATCCACAGGCGCGCAAGATGAGGTCATCCTCGGTCTCTGAACCAGTAAACTCTCTCAAGATCAAGGCCTCTAGAGGTTCCTTCTTAACCTTATACCCGGAAAATGAGTAAGAGACAGCCGTACACCAATAAGTCTCTCGATCATCTCAATCCAATACTGCTTCTAGTGTACACTCCAACTAGGACCTGTAACAGGTAATCCCTCTATCCGTAAACCCCACAACACTTGCACATCTTGTAGAGTGACTATATCTCACCACACGTCATGTGAAATGTGTGAGTCTCAGGCCTCCAACGCTCAACTAACGCGGTAATAAGTAGGTGGTCGAGACCAATGTAACTACATCTAAAAACTTCCCATAAACCTGTCCTATCAATAATATCAACCAACCTACGGGAGCTGTACTATAAGACTGAAATAGATTGTGATTGAAACGTCTACACTGAAGATCAGTAATACACGTCTCATGGTCCCCGCTCCATATCAATCCAGATCTATGCTTGTGCTGCCTCATCAAAAATATCAGGTTTAGGGGACCCAAATGCACGTGTGCTGGAACTTCTTCCATATAAATTTTTTACATGTTAAGTTAGGGTTTAGGGTTTAGGTGATGTGTTATTACACTTTCAAAGTTTAGAACTTCAAGTACAAAATTTAAAGTTGTGAAATTGGACAACAAATTGAAATGTTCATGGTTTGGGGTTTTATGGTTTAGAATAAAAAGGTTTAGAGTTTTAAGGTTATATCAATATTAGTTGTTATGCTTTACTGTTTAAGATTTTCATATTAGAATTTTAGAATATTAATCATATGAATTCTATGATATATAATTTATGGTTTATGGATTCAATGTTTAGGATTTTCATATTATGATCTTAGAGATTTAATCATGTACACGATATATTTTTCTGTGTACACTTTTTAGGGTTTAATCATGTAAATGCAATATTTTGTAATTCAGGATTCACAATTTAGAAATTCAATATTAGGGTTTTAGAGTTTTACCATTTATGTAATCAATAAAGGGTTTTGGGGTTTAGAGTTTATTAATTCAATGCGTGGGTTTTCGGGTTTTACGGATTAGCCTAAACCGTATCTCAATCTTTCTTTTAAATAAAACTCTTCATAAACTTAAACCCTATTAACATAAAATTATATAAATTCTAACAATATAATATTATATTAAATTAGTGGAACAATATAAACATACTAGTAATATTTTACAAAAGATAAACAATCATGATTTTAGGACAAAAACAAAAATAAATTATATAATAGCATAATCAAACCCAAACATTTCAAAAAGTTATATTTCCAATAGAAACAAATAGATTAATAGCATAATCAAAATATACACAACTTTACCAATCGCAACTCTAACAAAATCATAAAAACACTAACTAGAAAAATAAACTACAAACAATTGATTATGCTAAACCCTATTAACATAAAATTATATAAATGCTAACAATACAAGATTATATAAAATGAATGTAACCATATAAACATATCGCAATATTTTATAAAAAATAAACAATCATGATTTATGACAAAAACAAAAATAAATTATATAATAGCATAATCAAACCCAAACATTTCAACAAATCACATTTCCAATAGAAACAAATAGATTAATAGCATAATCAAAATATCATAAATTTACCAATAGCAACTCTAATATAATCATGAAAGCCTTAACTAGAAAAATAAACTATAAAATATCGAATAATTAAAACCCTAAAATTCAATAACAACAACTCTAAACATAAACCCTAAATCTACATTTAAAAAATTAAAACCCCCCTAAACCCTAGAAATAATCAAATTGAAATTCATAAAAATAATTCACAAACCACAATAATAAACAATTTTCACATAAACAATAATAAAATTAAAACATAGTACACAAAAAAATTAAAACAATTATAAAGATAAGAAAATTTACCCAAAAATTTTAATAAATTTAATTTAGCGTTATTTGATTATTTGGTAATGCTTTCTCCACTGTTCTCTACTCCAAAACTCTAAAAACCTTCGTACTCAAAGGGATGTGCCGGCAACCCAAACTTGAGTTTAAGATATCGAACAAATTCGAGAACTTTTAAGGAAATGTGGAAATTTTAAACAGTAAAAAAAATTGGTAAATACAAATAAAGAGAAGTAGAGAAATAGAAGAAGAGAAAGAGAACGAGGAAGGAGACATATCTTGCCAGAAAGAGAAGTGGCGGAGATGGCGAAAATCAAGGGCAACAACGACGGTAATAAGTGCAGAAGCGGCGGTAAAGGAAAATGAGGAGCAGAAGTGGCTGAAGCTTAAAGGACAATGAGGAGCAGAAACGGCGGCAATGGCTGCTGAAGATGAAAAAAAAATCGAAAATGGATAAAAGATGAAAGCAAGAGCTGCAGCGGGTGGGGCTAAAACGGCAAGGAAAATGAGAGACAAATGATAGCTGCGGCTAGGGTATAGGATGTCTTATAACATAATAAAGCACAATCTGTGTGTGTTATAATAAGTGATAATGCATAGCCACTATGCATCATCAGTGACGATAACGCGCAACCATTATGCGTTATCATCCACCTCAACACTAAACCCAATCACCTCGACGCCACGTCCATGCCACATCATTAAACAAGAGTAGCGGCTGCATTAGGTACGTTATTACATATAATGCACAATGGTTGTGCGTTATCCATTTTTATAATGCACAATCATTGTGTGTTATGGCCCCTTCACGGATAAAAAAGAGTTGGCTACTTTAGTAGCTATATTTTAAAACAGGGCTAAGAAAAGAAAAAAACCTCAAATAGACCAATAACAAATCACTTTCAGTTAAATATTGATGAATATTAAGCTAACACGTATTCAATACATGCAAGACTAGACACAACAGTTAGAGACTAATGGGGATGTACTCTCTAAAGGAACTCTGATACTTAAGTTAGTCGAAGGTTCCACAATTAAGTAAGATTTACTGGGTAAACTAGGATTAATTGCTTAATATTGAATAGAGTATTAAAGAGAAGAGAGAAACCTTTTATATTGTGCCTCTTGCTTACTGTTGACCATTGTTGTTTGATGTGCGATTGACCCTTCTTGAATAGAATTCTCACCGCACGGGTCGGTCCTTGTGAACCGACCCCGCTCCATAGGGTGATTTCTGACCTTGTTTATACTCTTTATCTATTGGGCTTCATGCACCCCAGGCCGTTGTTTGTTGTGCAGCCCATCGCTAAAGTGCTGTTGTCCATCATCTACCCCCTTTCCCGTGGCCTGTTAGCCCCTTCAATGGTCACATCGCTTAGCTTTCCCAACAGCTACTTGTCTAATCGCTTGGGGGCCTATGCACTGCCTTAACTCCTTTATATAGGTACCAGCCATAGTACTTTTTTCTTTCCCCCATCTATCATTTCTTCCTTATCTTTCTTTTACAGCCTAATCCCTTTCTCTTGACTTTTCTCTAGATGCCCCCAAGAATCTTTATGCCAACATCCAGCAATCCGGACTCATCCAAAAGCAACCCAGGTTCTTCTGATCCTGGTACTAATGTAGGTACTGTCATTGTCTCTCCTTGTACTGCTGGTTTCAGGTACTTTCTTTCCATAGTTAATATTGTGTTCCCATGCCCTACTGCTTCTTGGGTCTTTGATCATAACGTTATTCCTAAAACCTGATTCGCCACATTCCCTAGTCGGGATGCCGCATATAATGTTGAGCCTAAGGTTTCTGAAATCGCCAGTTCTATTACCTCGGATCATTTTTTTGAATTTAGGGCCCTTTATAACATTCCTCCAAATTATGAACTGATTCTCCTTCACCGGCATGAGGGGGCTACTACCCCCCTCCAAGTCCTTCATGATGTACGAGGAGCACTTGAAATTAGAGATTCCACTCCCCCTTCACCCTTTTATTACTAACCTTCTCCATTTTTGGAGTCTGACTTTAGCTCAGGTCCATTTTCTGTTTCTCGAGCCTTAGTCGGGTTCATAATTATTTGTCAGACTCTTAGCATCCCCACCAGCGCCACTATTTTTTGGTGCCATTTTAAAGTCGGCACTGCCGAAACCAATTTGGGATGGTTTACTTATGTAGTCAAGCAGGGCATGGGCCTATTCGCCAAACCCACCTCTATTAAGTCTTGGAAGGGCAGATTCTTTATTGTCCATGCCCCTAATATTCCCTTTAAGTGTATTTGAACTACTCGTAGGACTCTACCCAACCCGGATGTGAAAATTATTTCTGACTTGCACACTTATTGCACTGTATTAGACAAATATCCCTTTAGGTTTCGAATTCCGGAAACCCGGTCCCGCCTCTTACTGGAATATTGTGGCTCTTATTGGGTATCAATTAACAGAGCAGTCTAACGTTAGTTCTTATGATATGTTGCTTGTTTTTGGTATTCTTGATTTGCGATTTAGCCCGTACCATACTTAACGATTTTCTCTCTACAGGTGAGGAGTTCATGCGCTATCTGCTAAGTGCCACCCTTGCTGGAGCGAATGCAACAGAGTCAAGGACTCAAATTGGGAGTCTGACGTTGTCCTTGTAATCTACTTCAACCGTTCCTGAATCTAGTGGCCCGAGACGCATCACCACAACCATCCATAGGGCTGGTAATGGCTTCTTTCCCCTACAATTTTTATTAGTTACTATGTTTTTTTCTCTAGTCTCCCCTAATATCGGGGTTTGCATTCTCCTGTCATGTTGTCCTCCCTACTTCCTCAAGCAAGTCCATGAGGAGACTACGAGAGACACTGTTAACTCCTCAATTGTCTAACCAAGCTTGTCCATTTATAGAAGGGGATACAGAGGAGGGCCTCAAGGAAGGGGCTGACTTGACCGTGGTCTTCGTCACTAGCAACGACGCTTGATCCCCCCTTCTTCAATTCCCCCTCCGTCTTCTTCTCTTGTGCCCGTATCGGAGCTCATGGGGTTGGTCCCTTCACCTTTTAACCTTCCCTAGTCTGATTTGGTTGTTGCGTCATCATCCGTGCCTGTCCTCCACTATATACTGCGCGGTGCCCCTGTTTAAAATGGGCTTGGGCTTGGGGTTGCTACTGACAGATAATGGGAAGGAGATGTCATTTCCCTTTAGCTTTGGACCCTCTAGCCCTGTTGGTCATGTGATCTTGGATGAGTACGTCGTTCCTCCGCTAACAACTTCTTGAGATCCCCTGGTGTTCCGTCCTGACTGGGGGATTCATATCAACAGTAGGATGAAGCATCCTGGTGTGGCCACAGAGATGCTGGAGAAATTGCATCTCCCCCGGGATGCGGTGGTCGCTTCTCAGTGCAGCTATCAAGACCTAAAAGATCTCTTCGCCAGCTCGCTTATGCAGGTACATTTGCCTCGGGAAGCTAGATAGCTTTTCCTATTTGACTTCGTATTTATTTATTTATTTATTAATTTTTCTTCCTTTTCGACATCCTTATCTTTGTGCTTTTGTAGGCCCATGTCTGTAGCTCAGAGCTGGTGAGGTGTGCATAAGGATTCATGGACGGGGCGACCTTCGTAGCTGAGATCTACTTTAAGGCATCCGGTGCTGTTTCGAAGCATTCTGCTCGGCTGGGACATAAAAATACGGAACTTAGAGAAAAGGAGTGATGTGAATCGGTTAGACATGCAAGAACATCAAGGAGTTGTGACAAGAGCGAAGGCAAGACAACTAAAGAGTCACAAGGATCAAATTGAGCAAGAGAAGTTTCAAGGCTTAAATTTTGATGTCAATTTTGATGTCCAAGACTTTATGGGGATTAAATTTTGATGTCCAAGACTTTATGGGGCAATATCCTAATTTTTGAATAAGTTAGAAATTGAAAATTTACCTTGGTAGATAGTTGGAATCCCTTTTTACCCAAGCTGAAAAATTGCCTCCTACTTTTGGCAATGTGTTGACTAGTGCTCTAGAATAGTCCAAATGCAATTAAAGCACCTCTATTGTCTTATCAAATGTATGTATAGGTTATATCTATCCTTTGGGCTGAAAATATGAGAGGGAAAATTCCTATTTTCTCCCTCAAGCCTCTATAAATATGTAGTCTTCCATTTTGAAGAAAAATCAAGAAATTTTTCAAGACAAAGGTTCTTCTCTTAGTATTCTTAGTTCTTAGCTTAGTTTTTCTATCTTCTTCAAGGGTGAACTTCCTTGAAAGAAAAAAAAATCACTTTGAAGACTTGTTGAAAGTTCCAAGAGCTTCAAGGTTGATCATAAAAAAAAAATTCCTTCATACTAGTTACTATACTCTTGTAGAAAACTAGTCTTGAGGTCTTCTTCTTGTTTCATTGAGGTCTAAGGTTCAAAATACCTTAGGTTGCTTGAACTTTGAAGAAAAGATTTTGTTTAAACCTTCTTGAGGTCTTGGATTTGATATATCTAAGGTTGCTTGAAGTTTAACATTTTCAAGTCCTTTCAAAGGCACTTTCTTCTACTTATTACACTTGTTTTGTTTGTTCTCTCTCTCACTTCTTGGACAAAATTTTATGCTCTTGAAGATCATTCCACATCATTTGGTATCAGAGCCACTTTCAAGTAAGTGTTTTTGAGATATCTTACATACAAAAAAATTAAAAAAAATACAAGACAAAAAAAAGAGAAAAGAGACTAGATTGCTGGAAAATGGCATCACAAAAATAGAATGCTTGAACGACATGGAATATGACTAGAACTTTGCAATATTTTTACATGGAGTTATACTACATTGACCTGGGAAACAAATGAAACAAGTCTCATCTAATTTGGACTTCATTTGATATCTCAAAATAGTCAAAACTTGAAGGTGTACCTGGCTTTTCCGCAGACAAAAAAGTACTGAAATGATCTAAGCATATCTTCCTTTTTACTAACCCTTTTTCTTTTATTCTTGAGCCTAAACTCAAGCATTTTGAGTGAGGATTCTTTATGAACAAACCTCATTCAATTTAGACTTGTGGTTAAGTACCAGTTTTCCAAACAAGCCGAGTATGTCATCTACTCTGCTTGCTGGAAACTTTTGTTGTGTATTCTTTTGTGTTCTTGAAGTGTCCTAGCTTTGTCTTTGTATTTGTGGTCGAATTTCTTTCCTTTTTCAGTACTTATTTCTTCATTTGGTCAATCTACCATTATTGACTCAAATGCTCTTGGAAATGTTATTGAACTTCCTTAAAATGAATGGATGACTCAATATCATTTTCCTTGCTTCTCATATTTCTCAACTAGTTTTTTGTTTGTGATTTTGGTTGTTTTAAACTTGAGTAGAGGTGTTAAATCTTTGTTAAGAACTCATAGAACTCTTTGAGACTTGAACCTTTAGAAAAAGGCAAGAGTTGTGAGAATATCCTCAAAAAAAAAAAAAAAAATGGCCAAAGAGAGTTAAACAAGAGAGTTTTGTGAGGTAAACACTACCAAGATATCAACCCAAGCTCAAGCAACAACTCCTTTTGGAGAAGAGTCTAGCAACTCCCAACATGATGACCCTTTGAGGCTCATAATGCAAGAGTTACAATCCCTAAGAGATGAGATGAGGGATATTAGAAGGGATGTCACTAATCTCTCTAATCAACAAAGGGAGGTTTGTCCTCATGGTAGTCTCAATGTTACTACCCCAAGGAGCAATGGACCACTCAATTGCTCTAGGACAACCGAGTTCCACCAACCTCCACATTTTGATGAAGAACTTCATCCATCTCCTTACGGTGGTAGAAGGGGCGGTTTTGGAGGAAGAGGTATGCCTAGACACTTTGAAGAAGTTCCAAGGCCACAAGTTAGGCATGGAGAGCCATTATATGATGATCATGAACATATTCCATTTGTTGCAAACCGTGGAAGAGACCAAGGTGACCAAACCTTGGACCGAATGAAGTGGAAGCTCCCTAGTTTTAAGGGTGAGAATGACCCTAACATTTTCTTAGATTGGGAGAGGCAAGTAGAAAACATGTTTATGTTGAAAAATTGTAATGAGTTCTTAAAAGCTAGACTTGTAATAGCCGAATTTTCCGGCTATGCTTTACATTGGTGGGAAAGGGTAGTAAACCAAAGAGTTAGAAGTGGTAGACCATCGGTTGATACTTGGAGAGAGTTAAAAGCTTTGATGAGAGAAAGATTTGTGCCCGAGCACTACTATAGAGAGCTTCATTATAAGCTCATGACTTTAAAACAAGGTGCAAAAAGTGTAGAAGAATATAGACAAGAGCTTGAGCTCTACATCTTGAGGTTGAACTTGGAAGAAGACAAGGATGCTTCAATGGCTAGGTTCCTTAGTGGTCTCAATAGGGAGATAGCCAACCAACTTGAGTTGTATCCACATACAACTTATGAAGACATGTGCCACCTTGCCAACAAGATCGAATCACAAAGGAAAAGGAGTGGGATGATGCGATCCTAATTTCCTAACCAAAGACAAGTTGCAACAACAAAAACACCTACTTCCAACTGCAAGCCATGGCCAAAAAAAGAAGAGGCTCCTAGAGGTACTTTCCAACCTCCAACTAAACCAAAGATGGAAGAGAGAGGTAAAATCATTTCTAACCCTCCAAAGTGCTTTAAATGTAATGGTGTAGGACATTATGCAAGTAGTTGTCTGACAAAGAGAGCTTTGATCTTTAGGGAGGATTTGAATGGTTGGATTGAGAAGGAGGAGGATGAAAGTAGCGAATGTGTTGAGGGTGAAGAAAATGGTGAGGATGATGAACATGTTGATTTGAATCCTTTAGGAAGTGATGACGATATCTTGAGCTTAGTTACCATAAGAGCACTAAGCGCTCAAACTTTTGATGATAACATGATTGAACAAAGAGAAAACATCTTCCATTCTAAATGTAAAGTTGAGGGAAGGATTGCCAACCTTATCATTGATAGTGGTAGTTGTGTAAATGTGGCTAGTGCTTATCTTGTTGAGAAGTTGAAACTACCTACTACAAAACATGATAAACCTTACAAACTCCATTGGCTAAATGATAGTGGAGAAATTAAAGTGTTGAGACAAGTAGTGGTACCAATAGAAATGGGAGCTTACAAAAGATAAGATACTATGTGATGTGGTGCCCATGCAAGCATGCCATCTTCTCTTGGGAAGACCTTGGCAATTCGATAGAAAGTCCCTCCACAATGGGGAGAAGAATACTTATTCTTTTGTGAAGGATGGAAGAACATTCACTATGAATCCTCTTACACCTCAACAAGTGAGAGATGAACAAAAAAAGATGAGGGAGAAAGAGAGGGCCGAAAGTGAGCTCAAAAGGAAAAAAAATTGGGGAGGGAAAGAGAGTTGAGGAAAAAGAAAAGAGTGAAGAAAGAGTGATGAAAAACAAGAGTGAAAAGAAAAAGAGTGACCAAAAAAAGAGAGTGAGATGAAAGAAAAGAATTGTTTCTTTGCAAAACCTAGTGAGGTGATTGAAGCAATTGAAAGAAAAGAAGTGGTATTGCTCTTGTATTGTAGGGAATCTTTTACTTCATCTAAAGAACACTCACCCTCTTTTTCAAGTGAAATTTTGCAGGTTATTGAAGATTACAAAGACGTATTTCCCGATGAGATGCCCGGAGGTCTTCCACCAATTAGAGGAATCGAACACCAAATCGATTTTGTCCCCGGGGCGGTCTTGCCAAACCGACCGGCCTATAGGAGTCCACCGGAAGAGACTAAGGAGCTAAAAAGGCAAGTTGAGGATCTAATTTCAAAAGGGTATGTGCGTGAGTCCATGAGTCCTTGTGCGGTTCCGGTTTTGCTTGTTCCAAAAAAAGATGGTACATGGAGAATGTGTATAGATTGTAGAGCCATAAACAACATTACTATTAAGTATAGGCATCCCATACCTAGACTTGATGATTTACTTGATGAGTTGCATGGTTCTAATCTTTTCTCTAAAATTGACTTGAAATCCGGATACCATCAAATTAGGATGAGAGAAGGGGATGAGTGGAAAACCGCTTTTAAGACTAACTTTGGTTTGTATGAATGGATGGTTATGCCCTTTGGATTAACTAATGCTCCTAGTACATTTATGAGATTAATGAATCATGTGTTGAGGAATTTTATTGGGAAATTTGTTGTTGTATACTTTGATGATATTTTGGTCTATAGCAAGACATATGAAATGCATGTTGAACATCTTAGGGAAGTACTAAATGTCTTGAGAATTGAAAAACTTTTTGCTAACCTTGACAAATGTGAGTTTTGTTTGGAGAAAGTTACATTTCTAGGTTATGTGGTAAGCTCACAAGGACTTCAAGTAGATGAAGGTAAGGTCCAAGCAATTAAGGAATGGCCAACACCAAGAAACGCATCGGAAGTGAGAAGTTTCCATGGCCTAGCATGTTTCTATAGGCGGTTCATCAAAAAATTTCAGCACACTTGCTAGCCCTTTGACCGATGTGATCAAGAAAACCGAAGGATTTAAGTGGGAAACAAAACAAGAACAAGCATTTCAATTGTTGAAGGAAAAGTTGTGTAGTGCACCCCTTTTGTCACTACCAAACTTTGAGAAAACTTTTGAGGTGGAGTGTGATGCATCCGGCATTGGTATAGGTGGTGTACTTATGCAAGATGGAAAGCCCTTAGCCTATTTTAGTGAAAAACTTAATGGGGCAGCCGTGAGGTACTCAACTTATGACAAGGAGCTTTATGCTTTAATAAGAACATTAAAGCATTGGCAACACTACCTATGGCCAAAGGAGTTTGTTGTGCACACCGATCATGAGGCTTTGAAGTTTCTCAAGGGCCAACATAAACTCAATAAGAGACATGCAAGATGGATGGAGTTCATTGAAACATTTCCATATGTCATCCATTACAAGAAAGGTAAGGAGAATGTGGTGGCCGATGCTCTATCTAGAAGGTATACTCTCTTATCCACCCTTCAAACAAAAAATTTTTGGGTTTTGAAATGCTTAAAGAAATGTATTCTAGTGATCATTACTTTAAGGAAATTTTTTGAGAAATGCTTGTTAGCACCTTTTGGAAAATATTTTTTTGCATGAAGGATTTCTTTATTGTGAAGGTAGATTGTGCATACCATCTTGTTCTACTAGAATTCTACTTGTCAAAGAAGCACATTGTGGGGGGTTTAATGGGACATTTTGGTGTCACTAAAACCTATGAAATTCTTCATGAACATTTTTTTTTGGCCACATTTAAAAAGAGATGTAGAAAGATTTGTAGGAAGTTGTATTGAATGCAAGAAAGCTAAATCTAGAACTCTTCCACATGGACTTTACACACCATTAGAAGTTCCTAAAGAACCTTGGGTTGATATTTCTATGGATTTTATTCTTGGTTTACCTAGGACCTCTAAAGGTATGGATTCTATTTTTTGTTGTTGTGGATAGGTTCTCTAAAATGGCACACTTTATTCCTTGTAGGAAATCCGATGATGCTAGTCATGTAGCTAGCTTGTTCTTTACTTGGATAGTTAGATTCCATGGAATTCCAAGGTCTATTGTGTCGGATAGGGATACCAAATTCTTGAGCCATTTTTGGAGAGTTCTTTGGAAGAAGCTTGGTACTAACTTGCTTTATTCTACAGCTTGCCATCCACAAACGGATGGACAAACCGAGGTGGTAAATAGAACAATTGGCCAACTTCTAAGGGCTATTTTGAAGAAGAAATTGAGGCAATGGGCGGAGTGTTTGCCACACATTGAATTTGCTTATAATAGGGCACCTCACTCTACTACTTCTCATTCTCCATTTCAAGTTGTTTATGGTTTTAACCCTCTAACTCCCTTTGATTTGGTTCCTTTGCCTATAGATCAAGCATTAAGCAAGGATGCAAGCAAGAAGGCTAATTTTGTGAAAGCAATTCATGCAAAGGTCCATGAAGCCATTGTCAACTCCAACAAAAAGCTTGTAGAGAAAAGAAATGTGGGAAGAAGAAAAGTGGTATTCAAACCCGGTGATTGGGTTTGGGTGCATTTTAGAAAGGAAAGATTTCCCCAACAAAGAAAGTCTAAGCTTGATGATAGGGGAGATGGGCCATTTCAAATCCTTGAGAAAATTAATGACAATGCCTATAAAGTTGATCTTCCGGGACATTATAATGTTAGTGCCACTTTTAACGTTTCCGATCTCTCTTTATTTGATATAGGTGATGGAGATTCGAGGACGAATCCTTTTCAAGAGGGGGAGGATGATGTGAATCGGTTGGACATGCAAGGACATAAGGAGTTGTGACAAGAGCGAAGGCAAGACAACTAAAGAGTCACAATGATCAAATTGAGCAAGAGAAGTTTCAAGGCTTAAATTTTGATGTCAATTTTGATGTCCAAGACTTTATGGGGCAATATCCTAATTTTTGAATAAGTTAGAAATTGAAAATTTACCTTGGCAGATTGTTGGAATCCCTTTTTACCCAAGCTGAAAAATTGCCTCCTACTTTTGGCAATGTGTTGACTAGTGCTCTAGAATAGTCCAAATGCAATTAAAGCACCTCTATTGTCTTATCAAGTGTATGTATAGGTTATATCTATTCTTTGGGCTGAAAATATGAGAGGGAAAATTCCTATTTTCTCCCTCAAGTCTCTATAAATATGTAGTCTTCCATTTTGAAGAAAAATCAAGAAATTTTTCAAGACAAAGGTTCTTCTCTTAGTATTCTTAGTTCTTAGCTTAGTTTTTCTATCTTCTTCAAGGGTGAACTTCCTTGAAAGAAAAAAAAATCACTTTGAAGACTTGTTGAAAGTTCCAAGAGCTTCAAGGTTGATCATAAAAAAAAAATTCCTTCATACTAGTTACTACACTCTTGTAGAAAACTAGTCTTGAGGTCTTCTTCTTGTTTCATTGAGGTCTAAGGTTCAAAATACCTTAGGTTGCTTTAACTTTGAAGAAAAGATTTTGTTTAAACCTTCTTGAGGTCTTGGATTTGATATATCCAAGGTTGCTTGAAGTTTAACATTTTCAAGTCCTTTCAAAGGCACTTTCTTCTACTTATTACACTTGTTTTGTTTGTTCTCTCCCTCACTTCTTGGACAAAATTTTATGCTCTTGAAGATCATTCCACATCAAGGAGGCCAAGCTTAAATCCGATAATGCGGAGCTGTCTCAGCACTTACAAGAGAAGGAGTAGCGAATCCAGTTATTGGAGTCCGAATTGAAAGAAAGAGGAGTCTTGGAAGCCTCGCTCCGCTCCCGGATTGATGTGGCTAAATTGCAAAAAGCGCAGGCAGAGTTGGCTTCAGAGGCAAAAACACATAAGTTGTCTCAAATTGAGAGAAGAATTTTTCCCTAGAAGCTATGGTAGCTCAAAGAGAGGTACAAATTCTTAGTATTCGGGTAGAGGCTCCAGCTGTACTAAATCAGACTATGTAGGCAACCTGGTTAGCTGATTTGGTTTACACTCGCGATAGGGAGCTGCGTCCCGCCCTTATCCGCAGGATATGTGAGAAATTCGTGCAAAACATGCATATTCGCCAACTATTCTACTGTTAGGTTATACCTATGATGCAAGGTATTATCCGAAACCTGGTGACTAAGGTATTGAGCATGCAACCAAACTACGTGTTTGGTGAGCAAATGATGGATCTGCATTTGGCCCATGAACTGACTTTCCGGCATCCTTGGCTGACATGCCCCCAGACAGGATCTTTCTATCCCCCTGTTATACTGATATCCAAATGCTGAGGGTCAGCTGAGGTGTTACGGGAGAGATTTTGAGATGCGAGATTTAGTGGCATGCCCGCCCAACTCTGGCATGCCTGCCAGTCCTTCCTTGTTCCTTCTAGAGCCAATCAACGATCCTATCTTCCCGCTATCAATCCAGGAAGCACCTTCTGTCTTGAATCTAGTCTTGGTCGTCCAAGATTCCCCTAAACCTGTTGTCGAACAAAACGATGCCTTGGTAGAATAGAGTAGGGATTAGTAGACAAGACATGTACTTTTTGTAAAACGACTTTAAACTTTTATGCACTGACTTTTAGATAATATCCTTTATGCTTACATGCTTAAATAAATTATAATTCTTTAATGTGCTTAATGATATGAGTAAAAGTGTTTCCAGCCAAGAGTTTGTCTTAAATCCTCTTTTCGTAATGCCTGTACGAACTGATTAGGGTAAGTGGAGCAAGTTACTTCCAGCAAAGAGCTGCTTTTGAACCATGGTAGAAAGAGCTAGCAATACGAAAGATGGACTAGTCTTCGTGGTACCTGCACACCCAAAGACGAGTGGCTATTCTCGTGGGACGTGGTAGTCCCGGCATATGTGGCTGAGTGAATAGTCGTCTATGTCTTCTTAGGAGACATAAAAACAGTACCCAACAGGTGGTACTTAGTTGTGCATTACTGCTGCGTGCATCTCCCTATTTACCAATTTGCATTTGCGCAGTCCTTACTAATGCGACGGATTGTGAAAAAAACACTATGATTAATGTCGTGCAAGTCCCCAAACGTTATCAATGAAAGATGGACGTATTTTGATATGCTTTTTGTGCTCATAAATAGCGCTATGTTTTGGTCACCAGAAAACGTTCTACACCTCATCATAACTTTCTTAAGACTTGTTCTGATTTTATCAAAATGTCTGATGTGCCTGCTCCCTCCATGGAAGATCTAGTATTAGTAGCTATTCACACCCAGTTAGGGTATTGGATTCACGTTTGGTCTGCCACTTCGTTCCATCGGATGCAGGTGATCATTTGCCTAGGCCGCACTTATGAGCTGTGCGATCAGGAAGGCCGCCAGTTTGACTGGTACCTGGACCTACTGCGAGTATTTCTGATATGTTTGTGGGAGCGGTTTCGGCTACTTTATCAGCGGTTGTTTTTGGTTGCACTATCCAGAGGTGCACCGGGGGGAGTTGTATACAGTGACCTATCGTATGCTGGTTCTCGAGTTGCAAATTAGCCTATTCCGATTCTATTTTCCTCGGTCTAGGTCGGTTCGTGTCGACACAAGCTTTCATTTGGTAGCTCCGTCAATTGATGTTGAGGTTCGCTACTTGAACTTTGGTGAAATCTATGATTTTGAAGAAAACGTCAGTTGGTGGGCAACCCATTCTGTCTCAGCTAACCTGGATCATCTTGCTGTCTCTTTCGATGAAGACAACTTATGTGTGGCCTCGGTAACTAAAATAGTAGGTTCCTTGTAAGTAGTATAATGGTTCAGGTTTTTTGTTTGGTATTATGTTTTATTTATTGTAACAGGTTTATTTCCCGTAAGGACTAGTTCTCTATAGGCACACATTTCCCATTGTTTTCTTTGTCGCTCTCTCTCTCTCTCTCTCTCTCTCTCTCTCTCTCTCCCCCTCTCTCTTTACGTTTCTTGTTGAAATTTCATACAAATCCCAACTGCTTAGAGTACATTATACAACTATGGATAATACTAGCGAAGATTTGTGTCATCCTAAGTCCTTGCCAACTATTGCCCTTTGCTTTTGGTAAGCATGTATGATCCGTTACCATGAACCATCTGAACCTAATAAGGGCCTTCCCGTACTGTGTCCAACTTCTGTTGGGCTTTTGGCGACTAACCTAGTTTTTTGGCAAGACCCAATCACCTACTAGGATACCGGAGGGTCGGACCTAAGCATTGTGATATGTGTAGTTGCCCTCTTGTAAACTTCGTTCCTTTGCGCTGCTGCATTTCTAACACCATCGCAGAATAACAAGTCTTCCTTCATCAACCTATTATTTTCAATGGCATTGAATTCCACACTTTGCCGACTTCGGGAAACGATCTCTGCTGGGATTAGGGCTTCTACCCTAAAACATAAGCAGAATGGTGATTCTTCATTGCCCTTCCTGGGTGTGGTTTGGTAGGCTCGTAACACACTGGGCATCACTTCTACCCAATTCCCTTTGTCCTCTTCTAAGCACTATTTCAAGGCTTTTAAGATTGTCAGTTACTTACTTTCTCCAGTCCATTCGTTTACGAGTGTACTTCAGAGGCAAATCGCTATTCTATATTCAGCCCCTCACAAAGGTCCCCGAAACTTCAGGTGTCAAATTGTTTCCCATTGTCTGTAGTTAGAATGTTTGGAATTCCATATCTACGGATGATTTCTTCCTAGAAGAAATCCTGGATCTGCTTGGAGGTGATACTACTGAGCGCCTTGATTTCAACCCATCTCGTAAAGTAATCCACCGCTACTACCAAATATTCATTCCCTTCTCTCACTTTTGGGAATGGCCCTAGGAGATCCATCCTCCATTAAGCGAAGAGGATAGGGGATGACATGTTGTGGTACCCGTGCTAGGGAACGTGATAGTCGTTGTCGTGTATTTGGCATTTATGGCAGACACGAACTGTTTCCTTTGTTGTCTCCCTCATGTTTGGCAAAAAATACCCGTAACACATAATTTTCCTAATGAGAGACTAACTCCAATATGGGCCTCGCATATGCCTACATGTATTTCCCCGACGATGTATATTTCAAGAGGGGCCAGTCAACCATAGTGCGATAAATATCATCCTGCAACATCACATAGCGTGCAGCACTAGTCCTGGTATTACGAGCCATGACTGTGTCATCCAGGAGAATATCGTGAGTGATATATTGCTTAATTGGTGTCATCCAGCTATTCTCAACTACCGTGAGAAGTATTTTGATATAGATACTCTTCTTTAGGAGTGGTTCTAGCTACATCCCCTAGATTGGCTCTCCTACTATGGCCTTTGACAATTTGCTTGCTTGTCGATTGTCCTTTCGGTCAATCTTCTCAAACCAAGTAATCTTGAATTCCTTAAGGAGCCCTTTGACCAAGACTGCATATTTTTTCAAATGCAGTTCTTTAGCCTCAAATAATCTGGTAACTTGCCCAAACAACACCTTTGAATCACCTCGAATGATCAATTGCTCCACATTCAAAGCTGATACCTTACTCAGGTCCACTATGAGAGCTTCATACTCTAACTCATTGTTGCTGGCAGTGAATTCATACTTTAACGCGTAAGCGAAATCTCTGTTATCCAAGCTCTAGAGGACGAACTTGGCTCTCTTATGTTGTTGCGCTGCCAAGCCATCAACATACAATACCCATATTTGATTTGGGTCTCATACTTGTGTCTGTGTTTCGGGTTCTATGGCAGCCAACTGGGTGTTCTCCACAACAAAATCTTTTAGGTTTTGCGCCTGCATCACACGCCAGGGTTGGATATCTATCTCATATTTACTCAATTCAAGTACCTAATTTGTCATTCTTCCCGTTAAGTCGGGTTTATGCATGACGTGATGAAGAGGCATTGTTGTAAACATAGTAATGGGTGCACTTGGAAGTATGACTTTAGCATTCACGCTATATGATGAGTATGAAGATGTTCTTTTCTAATGGGTTGTATCTGGTTTTGCCCCTGCTAATACATGACTCATGTAGTAAACATGCATCATTTTTTTTTTTTTTGAATGAACACAATATTGAATTAACAACAGCCTCTGTCACAGCTAAATACATAAAAAGGGTTTCCCCTTCAACTGGACTAATTGACAATGGTACATTGCTTAAATATATTTTGAGCTACACAAGTGATTGTTGGCATGCCGTATTCCATGTGAAGGTGTACCCCCTTCAAGAGCTGGTAGAAAGGTAAACTTTTTTCACCAATTCGCGCTAGGAATTGGCCCAAATATGCCAACCACCTGGATAGCAGCTGCACATCTCGCACATTACTTGGTACGGGCATGTCTTGAATTGCCTTGATTTTTTCTAGGCCAGCTTCCATGCCCCGCTCTGAGACGATAAACCCCAAACATTTTCCTGCTGGCACACTGAATACGCATTTCATTGGGTTTAGTTTCATTCCAACATGCCGAAGCTTGACAAATATCTCTCTCCTATCCTATGGTAGCATGTCCACCTTCTTGGATTTTAGTATGATGTCGTCAACATAAACCTCTATATTCCGGCCAATTTGATCTCCAAATACTCATTAACCATCTGTTGAAACTCAGCTTAGGCATTCTTCAGCCCCAATGGCATTTGGGTGTAAGAGAAAATGCCATTATCTGTTACGAACATAGTTTTCTCCATATCTTCTGGTGCCATTGAGAAACGATGGTATCCTTTGTATGCATCCAAGAAGCAAAGGACCTCATGTCCTGCTACAACATCCACCACCAAGTCAATTCAGGTTAAAGGGAATGATTTTTCCAGTATGGCTTTGTTTAAGTTAGTGTAATCGATGCACATCCACCATTCCCAATTGTGTTTCGGTATGACTACTGGATTGGCCAGCCAGACTGGATAATCAATTCTTTTAATGATACTTGCCTAAAGTAACTCGTTCACCCAGTCCCGAATTACTTGTTATCTAAGCCTTGCAAAAGTTCTTTTCTTCTATATCACTAGTTGTATCCCATCCGGAATTCTTAGCTTGCGGACCTCAGTATCTTAGGAGATGGTACTAAGATCAGCAGCAGTCTAGGAAAAGATGTCTCGGAACTCAGTTACTATTTCTTAGACTACGTTCTTGACTTGTGCTAGAAACATTTCCCTATCTTGACTTACCTATCTGGGTAGTCTACATCCATGGTGAATGACTCATATTCTCCCTGAGGCTGTAACTTTTTACTTGATTCCCCCTCTTTCCTGCCTGCAACATTGTCTGCGTCATGTTCCACTTCAGTACGGGCTGTAACGAAGCATTTATGCGTAGCGTTGCGATCACTCCATAGAGCAAAGAGCCCTGTAGCTGTGCACACTTCCAGATTAAGAGAGTGTGTAGACACGATTGCTTTAAATTGATTGAGTACGGTTTGGCCAATGTGGCCATTATATGATGACGAAGCATCAATGATCAAGTACTCCATGGACTAGTTAGTACCATTAACATGTACAGGTAAGTTGACAATGCCAGAGGAGTTAATGCTTTGCCCGTTGAACCCAATTAAAGGTAGGATGCAAAGTAAATTTCGTAGTCTAGGATGCCCATCTGGGCAATCGCGTCATGAAATAGGACATTCGCAGCACTGCCCGTGTCAATTAGCATCTGCTTGACAATAAATTTTCCTGTTTCTAGGGATTCTACCAGTGGGGCTTTATCAGAATCTTCCACGGATCGTTTCGTACTGGCCCAAGCCGGATGGCTTTGCAACATGTGTATTACTTTTGAAGATGCTGTCTTTCACCCATTGTGGCCGTCGAATCTGTCAAGAGACAACCCAAGCGTTGCTTAATGTCTTGGCGTTTATCTGCGCATTGGTCAACAAATTCTTTCAAGTATCCTTGGCGGATCACTTGTTCGATTTCCTTTCGTAGCTCAATGCACTGCTCTGTGTCATGCTCGTTATCTTTGTGAAACTAGTAATATTTGGACTGGCTCCGTCGCTCTGGGGCTAAGATCATTTGAGGAGGTGCTTTTAGAATCCCTAGCTACTCAACGATGTGAAGGATCTCGGTGTGAGAGGATTTAAGCAGGGTAAAGTGATCTTGCCGATCTGGCATATGCTTTGGCTTTGGAGATGGGGTATGGCCTGTATCCAGTATAGGATAATCGTTCCTATATTGGTGGCCGACCCGAGTTCGCTCAAAATGGTTTCTTTTCTTTGTTATCCCCCAATCTACCTTCTAGGTGCTCTCATTTGCTTTGCATACTGATTTTCCCTTTTTATAAACTTATGTACAATGTTGAGTAGATCATCAACGGATGGTATCCGCTTTGTAGCTAACACATTAGTAAGTGATAGAGTGTAGCCCATGTTTATAAGCCTAAATCTTTTTTTGGTCACTGAGACTCGAGACTTTCATGGCTTCCTTATTGAATCTATCTATGTGAGCTTGCAGTTGTTGCCTAATAATGAGTAAGTGATCGGAGGCTAGGATAATCTCCTGTTGCGCTGCGAAATGATGATGAAATTTCTGCTTGAGTTTGTGAAAGCCTGAGATGGATCATGGCCCCAAAGAGGCAAGCCCGGATTAAGCAGGATCCCGCAAAGAGTTGGGAAAGAGGTGGCATAACTCGACATCCGGGGCATTGTGTATCATTATTAAGGCTAAGAAATATTGGAGATGTTTGTCAGGATCAGTGGTACCATCATATTTATCAAACCTCAAAGTGTTAAATTTATCAGATAGGGGGCCTTCTGATACTCTTCTTAGAACGGGCTATGTTCCACATAATTCTACTGGTTGTCTCGAGAAGTTGCAGCTGTTTTTATGTCATTTATCATTGCTTGTACTTTAGTTTACATGGAATTAGGGTGATTAGGGTGGGAGTAATCGACGGGGTGTTGAAGTAGATGGCGCCTCGATCTAAAGAGGGACATGATAAACGCCTTCTGTTGTGGTGTGAATGAAATCTAGTATGGTGTGACCTGTCCGTGCAGAAGTGTGTTCCGCACCCATTAGATCAATGCTAGGATGGAGTGGTATCTCTCCGTGCTCATTGGTGTGATTGGAATTCTCTTTCATGAGCTCCATAAACTGTAACCTTTTGGGTCCCCGAAAGACAGAATCAAACATACACGGTAGGTGCCATTGATAAATATCAAGCTCTCACGTGTTCGATACCTACAAGACTAGACACAATGGTTAGAGACTGATAGGGATCAATTCCCCAAAGGCACTACAGTGCTTAAGTCAGTCCGAGGGTCCACAATTAAGTAAGATTAACTGGGTAAAATAGCATTAATTGCTTGATATTGGATAGAGTATTAAAGAAGAGAAAGAAACCTTTTATATGGTGCCTCTTGCTTACTGTTGATCACTGTTGTTCGATGTGGGATTGATCCTTCTTGACCCAAATTCTCAGCGCATGGGTTGGTCCTTACGAACGGACTTGGCTCCGTAAGGTTATTCCTAATCTTGTTTATACTCCTTATCTACTAAGCTTCATGCACCCAGGCTTGTTCTGGACCTACTTATTGTGCAGCCCATCACTAAAGTCCTATTGTCCATCAACTACATTACATATAAAGTTATATTCTTTTCTTTCCATTTTTAACTTTAAATTTCCAAGTCCCTAAATTTTAAGAAGGAATGAATTAATTTTCTTTTTTTTTTTTAAAAAGAACTTTTTACGAGATTTTCATAATGTATGTTAATTTATCAACGAAAAACCTAAAAGTGAAAGAAGACGAGGGTTTTTTTACCCTATTTGGCAACTTTTTTAAAAAATAGCACTAAAATTGCCATTTTATTATTATTATTATTTTTTGTTTATCGTCTGACAATAATGCACATGTTGTGCATTATCTATATTAATAAATCTTAAACCTTGCTTTATCCTTAAATCAATCCCCTTGAACACCATGATAACACATATGCTATATGCATTATCGCTGCATAAACATTTTTAAAATTTTTACCAAAAATTGTGGAGAATAATTTCTAATTATTATCACGGACGTTCAAATATATGTATACATACTTACAAAGTCCATGTAAATAAGGAATACTAGATTTAATAGAAAATATTATAGCTAGCAAATCTAATATATTAGACCGAAATATGAGATTGGAGTATTTCCATATCTTTTGTAAATCTTTGTATTCTTAATTTTGTGTAATATTGTTTTATTAGGATTATATAATCTCCTTCATGTAATCAATCACAATAAAAAAGTCTTTAAAAAAATAAAAAAATGCTCATGTGTCAGATAATGCACATGCAATGTGTTATCATGTGCGTGTGCGTTATCAATATAGATAATGTACACAATATGTGCGTGTGCGTTATTAATATAGACAATGCACACAACGTGCGTTATGATCAAATCGGAAATAAAAAAAAATTAAAATAACTATTTTAATGATATTTTTTAAAAAGTGGTCAACTATAATAAAAAGTCGAAGTGAAGGCATCTTCCAAAAGCTTGTGTTTGGAAATTAGTATCTTTCTAAATGAAACTTTTGCCATAGAATTTATTTACATGAACCAATTAACTATTGAAAAGCAGTCCAAGATTTAGAAACCGGTTGGCGCGCAGCTGGATTTAGAATGGAAATATCTATTTCGAGAAGCAGTGCATTCTATTTGGTTTTGGAAAAATTCTCAAATATTTGAGACTAATAAAATAATACCAAACTAGATGCAATTAGTTCATCACTTTTCTTTAAGAGTGTGAGAATGAAAAATTACTTGGGAGCATAGTATTCTAAGTAAACTTCAACTTAACTTAGATGGTGACACACAAATTAGTTGATTAGTCTTCTTGGATTTCTTTTTTTTTTTTTTAATATGATCCAGTTATTTTGTCCTTTTGCATATAGACTATTTTGCCTTGTTTCTTCTTTTTTAATAAGATGTATGTGCACGTAACCAAATTTATAAAATAAAATTATTTTCTACATATCTTTCTTAAAGGAATTTAAAAATTTTTTCTTTTCTGTATTAAATATATTTTATAAATAATTTTAAATTATTATTTTCTTTAGTAACTTTTATTATCTTTCATGTAATTATTAACTCTTAAATAAATAATTATTTACGAATAATTTTTTTAAGCTAATTTTTATCATATAATTTTTATTCTCCTCTAACAATAGGTAACTTTAATTTATTAGTTATTCTTATATTTCATTAATTATTTATATTTCTCGAACTTTAACTTGTTTAGTATTTTTAAATTTATATTTTGTAAAATAAAATATTACTCTCCAAATTTTTTTTTTCTTACAAACTTCATGGAATTTTTATATCCTTGTATAAAACTTTATTTACTTCATGTAATTTTTATTATCTTTTATGTAACTTTCAAATAACTAACCTAATTAACAAATTTTCTTCCACGTCTTCTTTTACTTTATTTAGATCAAAGATTTTACTATCCTTCCATCTAACTTTATTTACTCCATTAAATTTTTATTATCTCTTTTGTAACTTTCAAATAACTATCTAATTAACAAATTCTTCTTGACTCTTTCTCTTAACTAATAAATTCATTGAATTTTATTATCCTTCTATCTAACTTTATTTACCTCATATAATTTTCATTATCTATTTTGTAATTTTAAAATAACTATCTAATTAATAAATTCTTTCAACTCCTCCATGTAATTAAATTTCCATAATTGTACCCAATCCATTTATTGTTCAAAACTCTCCATTTAACTTTATGAGTATTATTATTAATTTAGTTATACCAAAAAACCTTTAAAATGACAATATTTCATTATACTTAAACTTAATAATTCATCTAACTCATGGGCATTTTAGGTAGTTTAAAAAAGTAAGAAACCAAAAAGGTGTAAATCATTCATGACCCTTTTCCACACTTTTATAATAGTAAAAAAGTTAATCTTTCTCCATGTAATTTTTATCCTCCTCTAACATTAGGTAATTTTAATTAATCATTAGTTATTCTTATATTTTTATTAATTATTTATTTTCCTTGTATTTAAACTTGTTTTAATAGTTTTAAATTTATGTATTGCAAAATATAATATTTTAGCTCTCCGAAATTCATTTTTTCTTTTATTTATAAACTTAATGAAAATTTTATTATCCTTGTATATAATTTTATTTATCTCATGTATTTTTATTATCTTTAATGTAACTTTCAAATAACTAAAGCTAATTGACAATTCTCTTCAGCTCTTTCTTTTTCTTACAAATTTCGTGAATTTTATTATCCTTTTATCTAATTTTATTTAGATCATGTAATTTTTACTATCTTTTTTGTAACTCTCAAGTAAGTATCTAATTAAAAAATTTTCATCAACTCTTTCTTTGACTTACAAACATCATGGAATTTTTATTTATTATCCTTATATCTAACTTTATCTATTTCATGTAATTTTTATTATCTTTTTTGTAACTTTAAAATAACTATCTAATTAACAAATTCTTTCAACTTTTTAATATAATTAAATTATCATTATTGTACTCTATCCATTTACTGTTCAAAACTCTTCATTTAATTGATTACTATTATTAATTTAGTTATATCAAAAAATTTTAAAATAATAATAATTCATCTATATTATAGGATATTTAAGTAATTAAAAAAAATAAAAAAGTGTACATTAGGTATAATCCTCTCCTACACTTTTATAATAGTTGATAGATATAACGATCCTACCATTATACCAAAACTATTGAAAAGTTGAAATAGTTCTAGAAATAATGAACGACATTAATACACGTCCTTCCAAATTATTATGTAAAAATAAAAAATAACAATTTTAGGAAAAAACATTGAAATGATAATGGCTTACCAGATAGTTACAGCATCCAAAGACAACTGGGGATGAGGAAGCAACCCAGTTAACAAAGTCAGAAGCAGAAAGTACCATTCTTCCAAGCACAGCATCACCTCTAAAGATAAGGACAATTTCAAGGAGCTCTAGCCGCAGCGAATTATAGCTAAAAAATTATTTTGTTTTTAAAACAATTAATTATTATATTTAAATTTAAAATTTTTCATATTTTTTATTAGAAATAATATTTTATAAGTTATCAATTGGTAATACTAAAAGGATCACCTTAATTCATAATATTTTAGATTCAGAAGACTATTTACGTAAATTTGTTAAAAAGCATAGCATGCTCTTCCATATGTACCCTTCATTACTTTTTAAATAAAACTTTGAATATAATGGGATCATTTGACCATCTAAAGCATTCATTAAGTTGTAACATCCAAAGCTTTTAGGAATATATTTTTATATTTCCTAATTATTTGCATAAAATATAGGGTTAAGTTGAAAATAGTACATGAATTTAAGAATTTGTGTCAAATAAACGTTTAAATTTTTAAATGTGACAGATAGAACCTTTTAATTTTTAATTATGAATTATAAATTTGTTAATTTTAAAAATACCCCTAATGTTTAAAACTATAATCTATTATATAACGAAATTATATATTTTAATAATTGAGTATTTAATTTATGATTTAGTTTAATTCTTTCTAATAGTTATATGAATTATTCGTGATACCCTTTCAATTCTTATGACATAATAATTATTTATTTAAAAATGATTAGATTCATATTCAAATATTTTCACTAATCATAAATAAAATATAAAATGTCATTAATTAAATTATCTAAAAAATTTAATTATCATTAATAATCTTTCAAAACTTTCTTTATAAATATCTATGAATGGTTTTTTATGAGAGACAGAATGTGGAGACTTTTAATTTTTAAAAAATTTAAAATTTATTGAAATATCTTATTTTTAGAATTTCACTCTTTCTACGTATATCTCACTTTTTGGCCTCTTTATTTTGCTAAACACTAATATTTTAGTAAAATTATTTATTTTAAAATTTATTACAACAATCATTTATGAAAATTTACTTTTGAGTTTTAATGTATATTATGAGATTGATTATTTGGAGATTCTGTCTTTAAATCCTTATAAAAGTAGTGAGAGACTTGATTGCTACGTTTTTACCTTTTGAAGAATTTTTTAGAACTCTTTACCATTCGAGGTCCTCAATCGACACATTTTCATATTTTGAGAGACTAATTTGAAATTTTTCCAAAAATATTTTGGTCTAAAAAATCAAAGATGGATAGTATCTTAAGAAAATGAGTAAATAAAAGAAATAGGACCATGTACAGGCATAATAAATAGTTGTCGGACTAAAATAGATAAAAATAATATATATGATCTAATTAAGACGGAATAAATAATTTTAGGTCCAAATTTACTAATTAATCTTTTATATAATTCGTATTTTTGTAGTGCAATGAGTGTAATACTATTAGTGAAAATTACATAAATATATTAGCAAACCCTTATTAAGAGAGAAATTAAACCAATTTTGAGTAAAGCAATTTTGAGTAATAGTATATATATATATATTTATTAGGGGATTAATAGTATACTCTTATTTGTATTTAAGATTAATCCAAAGTTTCACTAAGTATTTTTTTTTTTTGTAAATGTAATAAATTATATGAGATAAACAAAATTTGTAAAAAGTTAATTAATATATAAGGAAATTGAAAAAATAGAACTGTTTACCATAAAACAAAAAACAAAATACAACTTTTTTTAAATGTAGAGACAAAAAAATGCGATAGTTTAAAAAAAAAAAAAAAAGGTGAATGCAATAGTTAAGGAAATGAGAAGGAGACACATTTCTTAAAAGAAAAAAAAAAAAAAAAAAGGAAAAAGACGGGATGAAACATTGCAGAGGGAGGGGGAACAAAGTAGTTATTGATCTGCACAATTCCCTGTATAAGCCAATAAACCAAGAAACAAGAACGAAAAAAAAAAAAGCTAACTTCACCTCAATCATTAAAGGGTTAGTTTAGTAAATTTCATAATGTATTAACTTCTAGATCAATAATTTTATGGATCAACTTGATCCATAAATCATTTGACATTATCAATATTAATATTATTAGTTGATCCATAAATCATTTGACATTATCAATATTAATATCATTATTATTATAATTATTATTATGTGAAAGCAAATTTTAAACAGTTATGAATTACAAAAAAAAAGGCAGTGTACAACTTATAAGTTTCCTTTCCTATATTACAAAACATTAAATTTGAAAGTGCTAAATTAAAATTTTCCTTAGTCTTGGTCTATCAATACCATGGATATCAGCACTCAAAACATCGCTTAGTTCCTCCAAACGCATACTCAGTAGTTTGGAGGTTTTTTTCTTTTTTGCTGTGGTCCAATTTCAAGAAATGAGTACTAAATAGGTTCAGATTTTTTTTTTAATCTGAAAGTGGCCATAATAATAACGCACAACCATTGTGCGTTATTACTTAATTACGCGTTTTCCACTAATCAGCCAATGTAGCTGATAACGCACAACCATCGTGTGTTATGATTAAGCAATAACGCATACTCGTTGTGCGTTATCAGCCACGTATTTTTTTAATGATTTTTTTTAATGAAAATTTCTTTTGGGAAAACTTATAATTGTATAATTTTTTTTAAAATATTGTATTTATTATATTTAACTTATTTTAAGTGTATTTGTGATGATAATATTTATATCGTTTCTTAGAAAATATATTTAACTTTTAACCATTCTATCTCAAGTTAGTTGAAGAAGTAATACTAAATATATTGTAAAAATTTTGAGCAATGATGTAGTAATTAGAAGAAATTGAAAGAAAAATTTCATTAATAGAAACCTGTTTTATTACAACAATTTCAAGAAAATTGCAAACTTATACATTGCTCGGTCCAGGGTTAATATAATTTTTTCTATTATGTCCCGTCATGCGACATCTGCCACATCTTGGGGGAGAATCTGGATTTCTATAATCCATTTCATCATATATACAATGTTAAATTATAAAAAATTATCAAAATCTGATTGTAATGAATTGTTTGTCATTTTAATTTAAATATACACTAATTCCAAAAAAGTTTAAATCATGTAACTCATAAATAATAATGACTTAAATTTTAACCTAAGAAAATAAATTCAAGAATTAAAATCATATTTCTATAATCTCTTTTTCATAATATAATCAGTAACTACTATATTATACACTAATCCATCATGAATGCAATGTCATGTAACTCTCATATAATAACGAAATTAAATATAATTATAATTGTAACAGCTTTATATATAAAAAAAATAACAGCCTATCCACAAAAAAAATAATGTATATTAGTGAACCTATTACAATACATTTTAGACCGAGCCTATTATTATATATTTTTTAACATACTAATACACACTTACACTAGTATTCAAAATAAACTAATATTCAAAACTAATATACACAAACAAAATATATTAAATCTGATTGTCATGAATTACTTGTCATTTTAATTTAATATACATTAATTCATCAAAATTTTAAATTTGTAACTCCCAAAAAATAATGGCTTAAATTTTAAGCTCAAAAAATTAAAATCATTATATACACAAATGTTAACAAAAAATAGTGTATATTAGTGAACCTATTACAATATATCTTAAACCGACCCGATTAGTATATATTTTTTCACCTATTAATATATGCGTATATCAATAATTCAAAATAATATAAAAAATTTACTAATATTCAAAAGTAATATACTCAAGCAAAATATACTAAATCGATTGTCATGAATTACTTGTTTTTTTAATTAAATGTATACTAATTCCTTAAAATTTTAAATCATGTAACTCCCAAATAATAATAACTTAAATATTAACCAAAAACATTTAATTCAAAAATCCTCCACAGTCCCACGAAGATCTCTACGTACTTGTCCCGTCCAGGACAAGTGAGATCTTCCAGTCTGTGTGCGTGGGAGCATCTCAAAGACAGAAGAGTCTGGTCCGGTCTGAATTCAGGCACGGCCTGCCCGCTTGCTGCTAGGTCCGGGCGCCAAGCGAGGGCGCTTCTATGCCCCTTAATGAATTGAATGGTCTTTCAACCTTCGTTTGATTCTTACAGCCGACATAGATCTCATGAGACCCACCTACTATTAATACAAAAAAAGCCCTGCCCTTTTCCTTCGCTATTAGGAAATTAAGCAACTTCTATTAGCGCCGGACCTTGAGTTGAATTGATAGTATCATGTGCAACGTCCATCAATGATGGTTTATTAATGTCCATTGATTTAAACTCCTTCACCCTTCTCAACTACGAAAAAGATTGATCGGGGTCCGAAAGCCGCCAAACAAGAACGGAAACGAAAGCCTTTCATTCATTCCCCATTATCTCTTAAATAAATAAAGCTCACCCTGGGCTGGTCGGCTGGGTCTTTCTCTGTTATTCTGTTCCTACCACAAGAAAGAAGCGGGAGAAGGTATGCCCAGCGTACAAAGGATCCGTTGAGAGTTTGTCTCGGTAGCGAATTGTACGATCTTTTTCCCTATTGTATTGAATCAATAAAAAAAAAAGAGGTCAGCCTCCATTCGAATTATGTTAGGGGTTCTTTCGCTTTTGCCAGATCTAGGGAGATACTACAAGTCCTCCGTCCCAGATTCCATAGCCGCAGCTATCTGGTTCACCGGTTCTACCAAAAAGTCTTATGCTTATGTTACTGTTACTGATGGTTTGATTATCTTGGACCATGATGACCCCCGTCGTGCTTCTAGTTTCCATTCCGATCATCATATTGATAATAAATCTCCTCGTGCTTTGCTATAAGAAATTGGAGTCTGTATCATAGCCAAGATAAGGTAATGCTGTGATTCTTGATAGAAAAACAGACCGAACGCATTTGAGTTATTGGGTCGTCCGACCAGGCAGCATTCATGAGTCGCTCGTTCAACTGTCCCTTGGAGACAGGGTTGAGAAGTAACATGCAGACCAATTATCTTGTTCTCGATCCAATTGACTCATTCATAAGAGATAGGAACACATAAACAGAGGAGAGAGGAAAGATTACCTTCTAACAAGAGGTTAACTAAGATGAGGCAAGCACTCCGCCTTGTTTAGAAAATCTCGTGTATAAGTAATACTCAAATGAAAGGGTTTAATTGAAAGCTGCTTAACTGCCTTGAAGACGCATATCAACTGAAGTGCAAGTAGTTTAATGTGAAGCTAAGGGCTAGCTACAGAGCAATTGCTCCACAGAAGGAAAGCGTTAAATGATAGGTAGGGCACTAGCTAAAAGGTATGCGGTTTAAAGCTTTTCTGATATTTCAACACCAACAATAAATATAGGATAGAAAGATTCAAGTTATCCCAATAGTAAATCTAATTACTTATCTTCTGGTTGCTATCTTTAGAAACAGGAGGAGGATGGGAAGGCATCCGTGCAGTTAGTTCAAAGCTGAGGTCAAACTATGGGCACAAGGAGGTAAGGTACAGTCAGTTCCTTCTTCGTCTTTTGCTTGTCATTGGGTTGGAAGCGCCGCAGGCGATGCCTTCTTGCCTATGTAGTTGGCCTTGCCTACTTAGTGCAGAAGTGCGTAAAGTAGATTCAGCTTCTTTGGTTTATAAAGATCTTGTAGTAGCCGAGCTTGTTAGATTGAATTGAATCTTATAGTTCCTATGGTAGCTTAAGACACTTTCTCAATAGTATAAGTGGACCTCTCAAAGGTATAAATAGACATTAGTCTTGCCGGTTCGGTCTTTTGTTTATATGCCCACATTGTTCTAAATTCCAGTTCATGCCTTCGTATGTACTGAGTGACTATAGGTCCATTTAGATACTGCTCCAAGAGAACTTTATTCGGCCTTTGTATGACCGTCTTCCCTTCTTGTCTTTCTCCTTCGGTCAGCTAGTTCTGCTTCCGGTGCCAGAGAAGCAGGGTGGGATAGACGAGTAGTTTCAGAGTTCGAGATGTCTGAGCTTGGAGGTTCCGCTTCTTTAATGTTATAATAAAGCTGCCCGGACCTTGCGTCTTCCTTGCTGGCTAGATGCGAAAGTGAAGGTTCACGCTTGGGCCCTTTACGAGCACTATTTTTTAGTTAGACCGGCGGGAAGCCATGAAAGTTCTAGCTAAAGTGCAATGTCCGCCGTTCTTTCGCGCTAAAGCAAGAGAAGCCCACGGAGCCAGTAGGAGTACATCGGTTCTTTCTTTTTCATATCTATTGTCCAAGCAGAGTTCCGCTATCAACAAATTACAGTCGTATAGCAACCGATGGTTTATCGTATATAAATAACTGATGACGGAGGAGCTGATAAAACATCTGCTTTGGTTGGCGCGTTGCAGTCCAGAAGAAAAGAATGAGATTGGGAGTGAGTTCATTTAGGTATTGAAGTTTGTTTTAGTTATTGCCATCCTTTGCTTGGCAGTAGTGGGATTGGTAGTTAGGTGGCCACTCGGGCAGTTAGTTCAAGGCATAAAGCTTGACACTTGCTAGTCGGAATGGCAAGGCGAGAGTCTCTTCGGCGAGGGCACCCTTGCATTGAGATTTAATATTGACTGCGAAAGCGGACTTTTTTTTCGCTACGTTAAGGCAGTCGTTAAGGCTGTCAAAGCGTATAGTCAAAGCTACGTTAATACTTCGCCATCTTCCTATAGCCTCAGATAGCATATGGAGAAGCTAGGTCAAATCGTATAGCTTTCTCATTAAGATAGCAGAGATATGAGAAGCCTAGGGAGAAGATATATTTCAGGAATGTCATATCACTCCTTTAGTCACACGTCACGTCATCTTCAAATTCACTTCAAGGCTAGGTAGCTCACATAAATGTACTTCCTGGGCACGTCCTTTCTTTTCGATACGTCAAATCCTATAGGAAAGACGACGCTTGAGTCCGTAACCTTTCTTAAGAACAAGAAGAATGGCTAGGTTTCCCTTTTTCTCGAGAGGAACTGGCACTCTAATAGTTGACCTATGCCTATCTTCACTATCGATCATGACTTCCGTCTTGTATGATATCGGTGAAATAGAAAGAATTGAAGAGTGGTTTCCTTCTTGAAGACAATGCTTCCGGAGCAAGACTAGAACAGCCTTCTACCTACCAATCCTTTTCCAGCATTCGCTACTGGTGGTAAGTCACAAATCAGTTGTAAGGAAAAGCATTTCACTTCTGATATCGCATATGTGACGCCGTAACCATGATCTTTGGCGATCACATCCACCTGCCACGGATTTTGAATCTATTTAAATTCTTTGGTCATGAATCATTAATCAAATTTAATTTTATTTACCCTAAAAAAATAACTACAAGAACTAAAATCATATTCACATAACTACAGTTGCAAAATTAATCATTTTTAGAGTTTCAGGTTTCAAATTACAGATTGCCAAAAAATTGTTATCTCTTATTCATGAGTTGTAATGTTGTAGGTAATTTATTCTTTGATTGATGTTGATTTATAATAACCTCTTGTCTATTATTATCTATCAAATTTTTTATTATACTTATTATTAATTCAAAACAAATTGTTTAAACTACTAACTACAAAAAGCATGTATGACAGTGCATGTTAAACAAATTGTTTATCACTAACTATTTTTCATCATGTTATACTTACAAACTATTTCAACAAATAGAAGACTGTTAAGAGAACATACTTTAGCAAAGTTCATTTTTCCAAATTTAGAACAATAAAGGAGACTTTTACCTCTACCCATAAACGCAGTCCAGTGGAGAAAATTCCTGTATAAAATGCAGGTACCCAAGGAAATGCTATAGCCCATTCCCAAAATATTGTCCATGTCCATGATGATGGATAAACCCTTCCATGACTTCAAAGCAGCCTCAATTACATACGATATTGTTGAGAAAACAGCAACAACACCCAGTTACAATTTATAAATGTTCAAAATATGAAAATAAATAAATAGATAAAGAGGCAAGGCCTAGAAGAAGAATTGGGAGAAATAACTTTATATCCCAGTAGAGGTAAAAAGTTATCTCTTTTATTATTTCTTGAAATATGCTCTGTTCTTAGCATGTGGATCCCAAAAAATACTACACTCAAGAAGTTTAACAAATCTCCAACCTAATTACCATGAAAAATTAGTGTTATTGGTACAGGACTATCTATATTAGTGTAATGAAAATTTTTTCCTTCATTCTCAAACTGTTATGAGTTAACTGTTATATTAGTAATTACGGTTAGCATGAAAACAAACTGTTCAGAGCATGTTTGGTATTTTTTTTGGATACACAGTTTTTGTTTCAAGAAAATGAAGGCTGGACAAGAAATACTAACTACAGAAACAACAATCAATTCATTTTTTCCAAATGCAAGATCAATATTAGCAATAAAACATATGGTATTACGTATTGTTCAAACAGAACCTTGTGGCAAAAATAATGAACTGAAAATTAAAAAAATGATCTTCATTGACAATGAGTTAAGTAAAGCAAATATATGTTCATCTCATATTGTTTATTATTTATAGAATTTATACTTAAGAAAATTAGACAATTAGTGATGTAAAATGCTGGTTTTAATTAATTGTAGGGGACAACAATACGAGGAATAATGTTTGGAAATATTATTTAGCATTTTAATGGAATATTCACAAAAAATAAAACCTATGTAATATCTAATGTAATAATAAGAAGGGTAAATAAAAGGTTTATCAAATGTGCATACAAAGATAGAATTGGAGTTGCAATCAAATAGAATTGTAACTAAAGCTAAAGAAGATGTCGACTAGAAATAACTTAAGTACCACTTCACTGACTACAATCAACTTATGAACATCAAGGAGGACGACACAATAGGTCATGATGTTACAAAATATATAAGTATAATGTCATATAATTTCTAACAAAGAACCCTTTGTACAGATGTTTTAGGTTTTGTTTATAAAGTAAAGAATTGCTATAAAAAAGACAAGTATACGGGAGGAATATCTTTAAGAAGAGAACTATCATGATGAATGAACAGTAAGAGATATAAATAATAGGATATGTATATTTTGTTTTACTATGCATATGAAATTCACATGCAGATTGGAAACATCAAATATCACAATATTGGATGATATGGTGGTCAATGCAGTAATATACTAGAGACCCATGCAAGTGAGGAACCCATTGTATTAATCACAGGACTTAAAATAAAGATATATCAAGTTATGATGCAAATTTTAAATACTAAACCATACAAACACATAGCAAGACATTCTAATAGCTCAAATTTTATTTCAAAGGAGAACTCCAACTACAAACAACTAACATATTAGTATTTGAGATGAGTCCTATATGTTTAGAGTTAGTGCAATTATTAAATTGGTAAGAAAATGATTGTTAGGAAACATTTTAAAATTAAGAAATCCACATATACTAACATAAAATTTGTATTTACGAGCTCAAAAACTCAGAAAAAGCAAAAGGTCTTGAGCATAAGCAAATGCGCAAGAGAATTGAAGAATTAGAAGAAGTAACCTTGGGAAAAATTATCAATGAAAGAGGTCTTAACAGATGTAAGTCAATCAAATTTCAACATTAAATATAACTTTAATTTAGACAATAAATAAAGGACAAAATTAAAATAAATGATATTTCTCAAGGCAAATTATATTACTTTAAGGTAACAATAGTAAAAGTAGAGAAAAGCTCACAACCATGGTATGATTTATGCAAAATTTGTTCAAGATCAGTCATAAAAATTGATTAAGGAGTGGAACGTAGAAGCTGCTCAGAGACTAAAGCAATATCAAGGTATGAAAAATTATATGAATATTTACATACATAATATTAAGTATTAAAATAAACATTTTTTTAAAAGAAATTACAAGTAATTGTTAAATCTCAATGTCATTCAAAGAGAACAAAGTGTAAAAGTATCATTGCTTGAAGATGCTGCAAGTGTTGTAATTGGATGTTTAGCAATTGAGTACATAGATTCCATTGAAAAGTTAAGAAAATATTAAATAATATGCAGTTAAAGAAACATTCACGATTAGTGAAAAATATCATATATGTTCACTTCTCAAATCTGCAGGATGAGAATGATTCAAAACATTTTCGAAGGATGATGAATTTGATTATGAAAGAATGCAAGTTCCTGACAAGTTGAACAAAAAAATAGAAGTACAAAATGGAAGATTGCAAGTTGTTGCTAAAGCAATTGAACATATCAACCACAAAACGACAATAGAATTGTAGCGAAAAAATATCAAAAGAACAAAATCAAAGTCCCTCCCTAAAAAATCGATTAATTCAAAGACGAAGCAGTCATATTAGTGAAAATCAAGAAAGAAAGAAAAACCCCATCATCAAAAATACAATAAAAATGAAGAAAGTAATAAGTGAACAAGTGTGTATAATTGGCAACGATAATAGAGATGATGAAAAGATATCAACATATATTAGAAAGATTAGTGGAAACAAATGATGTTGCTAAATCAAAACAAATTAAGAAAACCAGGAAGAAAAAATAATAAAAGAGAACTTTGGAACTTTCTTTAATTCAAAATTTTTATTCTCTTAGTAATACAAACAATAAAGAGAGTACTACTTTTTAATTTTATTTTACTTATATTTCATACTTTCAGTAAACAGTTTTCTCTGAGTTTGTTAATGAAAAAAGTCTTATGGGTAGATATAGGTTTTTCTTTGATTCACAAGATAACTTTTTAATTTGAAATATTCATGAGTTTCAAAGAAGTAGCGGCAGGAAGATGATTAGCAAAACTATCGGAATCAGTTACTAAAAAACATGACCAAAGCCACACAAGATAGTCCAAAGTGATATAAGTTATCTGAGCTGTACCTTGAATATAAAAAAGATGCATTAAAGTTAACAAGCAACACATAATAATTCCCCCTCTCACAAACATAACCAGCAAGAGAAGTTAGTGTTCAACAAATACAAGTACTAAAATTTTGCTCGAAACATTTGCAAGAGAAGTAATAAAATACTTGTCATATGTAATCACATAATTCATAGAAATGTGTATCAAAAGTCTCTTCCACTTTCACACTTGAGAAACAGAAAATTTAGTGAAATAAATAAGGGAATAGGAGTAAAATTGTTACAGTTAGAGCTTGCATAGAGGTCTCCAAGTTCCACCAAATAATTTTGCAGTAGCAAAGTCCTTGTTCTTACACTTTCCGATGACTGTAGATATTACGGCCAAATATGGTTCTATCTTTGACAAGTAAAATAACCTGCAGGCTTAAAGGATGCTTCCAAATTAGTGATAGTGCTGAAAACTTGTAGGAATCTTATTACCATAGGTCTTTTTAACTGCAAATAAATCATAAAATTGGAAGAGATCAAGTGTATAAACACAGGTAAGAATTGATATTATTTTTTTGTGTCAAATGGACAAAACCTGTGTATTCAGAAAAAGAAAAGAATACATAAAGGAATTACGAAATTTTAGTATCATCAATTTGCAAATTGAATAAGTTTAAGTTTCTTATACACCCCAGTAATATTGGACTTTAAGACTGTTATCCGTGCAATGTATGTATATTTTGATAAGATGTTGCTGAATCTGAAGTGGCAAGAAGCAATAATTTCACGTGCTGACTATGAAAGTTAAAGAAAGTTTACAATTATCTAGGCCTCACAATTCCATACTACTATTTGATAATATATAACTCTAGTAGGGAGATATCCTTCAGCGGCCAAGCCATGCACTTAAAGAAACAAATTAATCAAAAGCTAAGCAGTATTATAGCCAAACCAACTAAAAACAAAGGTAGCAAGACGCCAAGGAAGTCCAGTATACACATATCTTCAAGGACAATAACAAATATTTTCCTTTAGCTTTTTAAATTCAAGATACTAAATAATTTTTAACCAGAATAATCTCGTATTATTGGCATATATTTTCAAATAACGCAAACCCAACATGATTTCTGAGGCATTTCACATAAGCAAAATATTATATTGGTTAAAAGAACTACCTGATCAGTATCTCTCCAAGACTTCCAGTGAATTGTTCTTCAATATATTTTTCACCATTAGCCAACTAAAATAGAAAAGGCAAAGCAAAAGGAACTTTAAGAACTTGAGAATATAGAACATAATGTAAGAATATGTAGATAATTAAAAAACCACTTCAAACATTAAAGCACTCTCATATTCAATCAAACCCAATAAAAACATGATACTTGAAGAAATAAAACATGTTGTAGGTAATTCCACTAGCTAATTATGTAAGGCTTCTTATAATAACAAGAAACCTAAAGTTCCAATCGGACTAATTTCCCATGAATTCTTGATAGGAAAAGCAATTATTACTGTCGGCAAGCAATTCTTGATAGGCAAGCATGCTAAAAATAAATAACTTCCACATCCCATCTTTGGCATAAAATCTTGCCTCTTCATTTGCCTCAATAACCAAGCTCAGTCTTCCACAAGTGTTTTATCACAAAAGCCTTGGATAATTAACTTATAAGACTCAAAACTTGGATTGAAACCCATTTTGATCATTTGGTGCATAAAAGCTTTTGCCTCATCAAATTTATTGGCATGAAGCAAACTATACAACACCTTCTGATAAGTACTCGGATTCGGATCTCAACCTTTTAGCTGCATTTTATCATATTCAATTAAAACCATTTTTTTTTAAAAAAATACACATAATAACCTAATGCCCATAGATAACCATTAATTAACCTAATTAGACGAATGTGAATTGGAAAGATACCTAATATCTGCTCAGCATTAGGATGAATTTGCACTAAATTCGTCCTCATTGACCGCAGAAAACGACTTTGGTGATAGAGGGTTATGGGTTTTGATAATTTGAAGTATTTGTTGGTTATATTTTACCGTCAGTTTTTTTCTGGGTCAGGCTCATTTTAAAAAAGCTCAGACTGAAATGGGCCACTTTTTTTTTCGGTTAAGGCCATAACGCACAATGATTATGCGTTATCAGAGATGATAATGCACAATCGTTGTGCGTTATCCTTAATCACCGCGTTAATCGTGTAAAAATCTAATGTGGATCCCAGCTGGCGCTGAGCTGTGGATAACGCACAATGACTGTGCGTTATCAAGCTTAATAACGAACAGCCATTATGCGTTATTAAGCTGATAACGCACAGTCACTGTGCGTTATCATGCTATAAAGCAACAAACCCTAGCCGCCGCCCCTTCCCCTTCCTTCCCTTTTTTTTTTCCTACCCCAGTTTAGGCCTCCCCCTCGTTTTTATTTTCCCCCAGCCTATTTCAGCCCCATTTCTCCACCACCTTTTTTACTCTCTTTCCTCCTTTTCTCATTTCTTCCTCCTTATTTCTCTATTTTCTCTCCTTCCCCCTTACTGTTTTTCCAGTCCCCTTCTCCTTCATTCTTTCTTCTTTTTTTTTTTCAGCAACCTTCATCTCATTCTTCTTTCTTTTTTCATCCTTCTTTCTTCAGAAAATTTTTTGTTCCTGCCTCCGCCAACTGCTAAGTATTTTACTCTATTTTTTTTTCTTATTATTATGTGTTGATTTCTTTTTATTTAATAAATGTGTATTTTATTTTAAAAATTACAGTTAAATTAGTAAATCTTGGAGATTTTCTTTAGAGTACAAAGGCTATTAAGGATTTGGATACGAAGGCTACTAAATCTGCATTTTAAATTTTCAGTAAGTTTTTAGTTATTTAAATTTTTTTTTGTTTATTACATATTAAGTGTGATTATTTCGGTATTTGTTGTTTGTTAATGTTTTTTATGAATTTTATTTACTAACTTGAATTAATTTATTTTTTGTGGAAATGGGTTTTACATTTATATTTAAAATGTTTGTTATTAATGAATTTGTACAAATGTGATAACTTTATGTATATAATTGTTTTTAAATTTAAAAAGTGATATTAGGGTGACGTATTATTTTCTTTAATTTATGTGGATAATTATGTTTACTTTATTACCTTACTTTATGATTATTAGAAATTATTTAGATTATTATTTTGCATATTTCGTATAAATTATTGAGTAAAAAATATGAGAATATGTAATTAGATATTTTTAACACTTTTTTTTTTTTAAATGTAGAAAATATGACAACAAATCTTTTTGTTGTAACTTAAAAATTGAAAATTTAAATAATACAAAACTTAAAAATGTATTATTAAAATCTAAAATTTTACATTTTTTTAATTTTTGGATTTATGTTTAAAATTGTAGTTATTAATAAATTTGTACAAATTTGATAATTTTATGTATGTAATTGTTTTTTTTGTATTTGAAAAGTGATATTAGGGATAATGTTTTTTCATGAATTTACAAGCGGATAATTATGGAAAAATTTTTTTATCAACTTAAAAATTGTAAAATTTAAATAATACAAAACTTAAAAATCTATTATTAAAATCCAAAATTTTACATTATGTTTTTTTTTTTTATTTTTTTTGTGAAAGTGTGGTTTGGATTTATGTTTAAAATTGTAGTTATTAATAAATGTGTACGAATTTTTGTTTTCATTAAAAAAGTGATATTAGGGTTTAGGATTTTTGTCATGAATTTATTTGGATAATTAGGTTTAATTTCTTACTTTATGATTAATAGAATTTTTTTTAAATTATTTAGGTAATTAATTTGAATGTTAAAAAATATGGGAATTTGTAATTCGGTATTTCTAATTTTTATTTTTTTAAACAGTAGAAATTATTGAAACTTTATTTTTTGCAACCTAAAAATTGTAAAATTTAAATAATACAAAACTTAAAAATCTATGATTAAAATCTAAAATTTTACATTACGTTTTTGTGAAAGTGTGGTTTGGATTTATGTTTAAAATTGTAGTTATTAATAAAAGTGTACGAATTTTTTAATGTTATGAATATAATTTTTTTCATTTAAAAATTGATATTAGGTTTTAAGATTTCATTTAAAAATATGGGAACCGGTATTTTTTAACAGTGAATCTTAAAAACTAACAGTAAAAGTGAAATTTATTATGTAACAGTAAACCTTAAAAACTTTAAAATCTTATTTATTTAAAAATCCCTAAATCGTTGATTAATTGTGTTAACAATATACCTGATATTTGGAAATATGAGAACGTAAAACTATAAACTTTACAACCGTTAAACGTAATAACAATTAAATCTTAATATTCTTGGAATTAGAATATGTTTAAAACTTTTTATTTTTAACATATAGATGTTCACAATATCTGGAAAATATAACTAATGTAGATGGAAGAGGTGCCAGCACATGTGCATCCGGGGTCCATTGTCACTGACGTCTTATCTAGACAGCACGAGCATAGATCGGGTAGGATCTAAAGTGGGGATCGGGAGACGTGTTATACTGACCTCCAGTGTAGGCGTTTTGGCCGCAACCTGTTCCAATGCTATAGTGCGGCTCCCCGTAGATTGGTTGAGATTATTGATGGAACCGGTTTGGGGGGAGTCTTTAGGTGTGGTTATATTGGATTGGACCACGCGCTTATCACCGCGTTGGTCGAGCGGTGGAGACCAGAGACCCACACATTTCATCTAACGTGCGGTGAAGTCTCGATTACACTCCAAGATGTACAGCCGCTGTGGGGTTTAGGGATAGACGACACAGTTGTTACCGGCCCTAGTTGGAGTTTACACCCTAAACAATATTGGATTGACGTTATCGAGAGATTTCTTGGTGTTCGTTTGTCTCTCAGCCACTTTTCCGGTTACAAAGTGAAGAAGGAACCATTGGAAGCATGGATTCTGGAGCGTTCACCGGTTCAGAGACCGACGACGATCTAATCCTGTGCGCTCGTGGATTTATTTTCTTACTTATTGGCGGACACATACTTCCCGACTTCTCCAGGAATTTGGTTAACGTGCGTTGCCTCAGCTTGTTGGAGGATTTTGATGCTATTAGAACATATAGCTGGGGTAGTTGCGTTCTTGGGTTTCTGTATAGGTAGCTGTGCACGGCACCTTTGAGGGGTGCACGATAGATTGGAGGGGCTTTGGTGTTAGTTCAGATATGGGCGTGGTCGCGTATACCTACATTGCGGCCTCAGCTGATGACGGAGATTATGGCCGACCCTCTTGCTCCTCTTGGCGCAATATGGTGCACAGCATTTGACTGTAGCCAGCTGCCTACGCACACTCTGGTTACATATAGAGACCAGTTGGACTTTATGCCATCTGACCATGTATGCTTTACAATAGCTTGTATTATTTGTAATTAATTGTGTTTTCTTTTCCTTGTTGCATTTTTATTGACATTGAGTTTTGACATGACAGTTTATGTGGCTCCTGTATTATGACCGTCCTCTGGTTCCATCTGACTTGTGGCGGGCAGAGGTGCCGCTCATATGTTACGAGATAGTAGAGTACCACTATCCCGGACATGTGATGAGACAGTTCGCACGGGCTCAGATGGTTCCAAATGCAGTTGATACTCGTCTGGACCTGCAGTGGATCTAGTTAAGAGGGAATGACAACACATCCTGGGTTACATAGCATGCTATCCATGTCGATGTCTGGAACCAGTGGCGAGTTCGTGTTAGGGATATTCCTGCTGTAGCTGTTGAGGCATTGTCGTACCCCAGTGATGAGTACATCAGATGGTACAGGGGTATCACATGGGTTTACATCGGCAATCTAGCTAACTGTGATACCCGTGCGCAATTTTATCAGTCTGCCGACGTGGACAGACTGATGATGGTAAGTTCTTATGCGTTTCAGTTATTTATGTTGAATTCTAATTTATTTAGTTATTTTATTTGTTAAATTCAAATTTATTTACTTATTTCATCTGTTAAATTCTAATTTATTTACTTATTTTTATTTGTTATATTCCAATTTATTTAGTTATTTTCTGTTTTTAGACTTCCATGTTGCAGGAGGTGGATGATATGGCTTCAGTGGGGGTTCGGGAGCCACCTTCATCGCCTTCACAGATTGCCGCGGTCATGAAAAAAGTGCAGACAATCATCTGGCGGTGCATGGTCTCCATCGGGGGTACTTTGGGATGCACTCCTTCACAGCATGATATACGGGCGACGTTCCCTGTTCAGCCATCGCGTCGCCATCCCCGAGAGCACGTTCTAGACCGAGGGGCTCGTAGAGTTAAAAGGGTTGCTCGGAGACATCCTGGCCGGGGAACAGGTGCTGGACGCCCTCCTGTACCTCCTGCTCCACAAAGGTAGGAACATGTCGACCCCGGCCCAGCAGTTGTTGAGAGGGGTGAAGGATCTGGCGGCGGTCAACATTATGTTGACCCATTTGACAGCCCCCACCTAGATATGATGTCCTATAGTTTGGGGTTGACGCCAGATCCCCAATCTCTCCCTAGTGTATCCGGGACGTCATAGATGCCTCCGGCGCCCAGTTCAAGATTTACAGCATTCCAATCTCCGCATCCTTCAGCCTACGGGTTTGGGAGGTTTAGGGCACTACCTCCTCCGGGCACAACCGGTGCATCAACGCCACATTAGCCTATATCGCAGGCATCTTCGTCTGACGAAGAGGAGGGGCAGGATGCTCTCGGCCGCGGGCATCTTGTTGGGAAGAAAACCGTCCGATTCACACCATCCGACTGGCCTTAGTTGTACAGATATAATTTTCTATTTTTCATTCACAGTTATATGTAATTTAAAATAAACTTTACATTATTTATTGTACATTTTTTATTATTTCTTACTTATTACGTTTATGTATCTTTATTATATTCTTATTTTGTTATATGGTAAAAATCCGGCCGTTAAAATACTTCGGTATAAAAATAGCTTCTTTACTTTGATTTGCAAAAACTACAAACGAAACGAAATGCTTTAATTGTTTTTTGAAAGAAGGAAAAAAAGAGTTTATGTGTTAAAGAATAAAATAAAAATGGGTAAACACTCAAGAAAAAAAAAAGAAAAAAAAATTCAAATTTATTTAGTAAAGGAAAAGAGGCAGAAAATGTCGCGGTTAGAAAAAATTAAAAAAAATAAAAAAAGAAAACAAAAAAAAGGAAAAAGCTGCATGTGCATGCATGCAATTATTGACGTGAAATTATTGCATGGCTGATGAACAAGGATAACGCACATTGGGTGTGCGTTATCCAGGAGATAACGCACAACAGTCATGCGTTATCTCCTGAATAACGCACACCCAATGTGCGTTATCCTTGTTCATCAGCCTCTTACAAAATTTTCACTTCCTACACACAACAATAATTGCATGTCATGCACACAACATTAATTGCATGCACATGACTGATTTTTCACAATTTCACCGTCCTCCTTCACAGCTTTCTCAGTAGTAAGGACAATAATTCCCTCTTTCAATTTCTTCCAAGGACGATAATGTATATAAACCCGTGAACTACTAAAAAATTTTGCAGCCAAACCTATGGGACAATAATTCATGTACAATAATACATATACAATAATTCAAGCAGCAATCCTAAACTTACCCCAAAATGCAGCAATCCAGGAAGTCTATAAGTACATTCCACACTTACATTATTTACATATTTAGAACAATCTAGCAAACCACTCACTCTCTTTTCAATTCCCGAAGTTCCTACCATCTTAATATTCACCCGCCCTAAACACTTACATTTTACTGTTTTCTGAAATGGAATCAATCAACCCTCTTAGAATACAGCTATTTTGGGATTCTGAAATTGCAAGGGATGCATACGGTCCCTATTTTACTTGAACAATTCGGAAAAGTTGGACATTGCCAACGAACCGAATTATTTCACATTCGGACCTAGTAAAAAATTAGTGAAATATCGAGATATGGATCCCAATCTCTGGAGTGTTCGAATGACGATGAGGGTGCCTACGTACTACGTGGCTCATCGTATGTTCTACTTTAATTTATATAGCATTGACAACGACGAAGAAATACGGTATTTATGGACTATTCCGGCCAACATATCGAAGGAAGGAATTCATATTCTTGTTGAATTCGAGCCTATCGAACAACAAAATATTCCAATTACTCACGACATGAACACAACATCTTTGCCCGAACATATTATGGCCTTAACACAGATGGTTTCTGATGAACCGTCTATGTTGTACAGTGCCGTAAACAATGATGACGATGAGGTTGACAGGTCAGACGGAGATGATGTCGTTTCTAGTCAATCTGAATCGGATGATGACAATGAACCGGAAGAAGGAGAGTTCCAAACTCCAATCAATCCTGTAAACCCTGTCAACCTGGTCACCGAAAACACAGTACAACAATGGGAGAGCAGCCAATGGTTCAGCAACGCTAGGTATGACTACACACAATCCGGAGCATTCCTAGATATTTACTCGGGTTCTCCTGTAGATGACATTATAGAATCTGGTACCGTTCGATTACTCGACTGGAACGATTCCATGACTGACATACAATTAAGCATGAGATTCGTTGACAAAGTGCAGGCAGTAAGTGCGGTTCGTAAGTACTCTGTCAGTGTGAGGCGTGAGTACCGGTTTATGAAAAGTGTGATAGATACATGGACCGCAAGATGTTACCATCACAATGACGATAATTACTGTGCATGGTACATCCGTATAAAAAAGAAAGCCACGCACAATCGGTGGGAAATAACCAGATTCGTTAAAGAACACACATGCCTTGTACAGATAGAACAAAACAAATATAGAAACCTGTCTTCAAAATTTATATCAATGTCCATATCACACCTAGTTGCCAATGATCCTGAGATACCTATTTCGAACATCATTCAAGAGGTGCAGGTATTGTATCAAACTTGCTTTACTTACAAGCGGGCATGGTATGCTCAAAAATAGGATTTTTGGTAGCTGGGATACAACCTTCAATATTCTACCCAAATACTTACAAGCTGTACAGGATATAAACCCGGGGACTGTCTACGAATTTTTGCATCACAAAACAAGTAATTCCCCTAATTATGTTTTCAAATTTGTTTTCTGGTGTTTCTCGCTGTGTATAGACGGATTTCCATATTGCCGGCCGGTGATTTCTGTGGATGGAACACACTTAAGAGGACCATACTAGGGCGTGTTGTTAATTGCAAATACGTGGGATACAAATAATCACTTGTTCCCATTTGCTTTTGCAATTGTTTGATAAGGAATCTTTCGAGAGTTGGAATTGGTTCCTTAAAAACTTGTGAGAATACGTAGTCAAAGATCGTCACATATGCCTCATTTCTGAATGCCACAAAAGTATTTTCTCAGCTATTCAAAGTCAACTGTTGTGGCAACCACCATTTGCAGTTCACCGGTTTTGCTTACGCCACATTCAAGCAAATTTCAACAAGACCTTTAAAAATACAACCCTAAAAAGCTTAATGCGGCAGGCCGGAATAGAAACGAAACAATGGAAATTTGACCGTGTAATGAAAGTGATTCAAGAAAGAAATGTGGATGCATACATTTACTTGATGAAGTTGGACGCAGAGAAATGGACACTGTTGTATGATGGCAGTCTCAGACATGGTATCATGACAACCAACATTTCCGAGGCACTTAACAGTGTGTTGAAGAAAGCTAGGGTTCTACCTTTAAAAGCCCTGGTTGAACTAATATTCAATAAACTAGTTAAGTACTTTACCAACACGGTGAAAAGGCTGAAAATTGTGTGCATTCATTTCCAACTCGAATTTTTGACAGGTTCTTGCGGATTGAACTGAAGTCAAGAGAACACAAAATTACAACTTACAATCCGCGAGAGGGAATATACATGGTCAAATCTCCAATCCGAATTTCTGGTACGGGCAACAACGTCTATACATTGCGGCTAAATAATAAATTTTGTAGTTGCGGAAAATGGTAAACATATACATTGCCTTGTTCTCATGTTCTTGCAGTGTATAGAGAAAATGGGTCAAGAACACATGCTTATGTACCGGAGATATATTCGCGACAAACGTACATAAAAACTTACGAAGCGAAGTTTCATCTGGTCTTGAGTGAGAACTTTTGGAGGGATGTCCCTTTCAATTTGACATTCTATCCTCCAAACATGAAAAAGGAACGGGGTAGGAAACAAGGCAAGCGATTTCATGAGGAAATGGATTATAGAAATTCGGATTCTCCCCCAAGATGTGGTAGATGTCGCATGACGGGAATAATAGGAAAAATTGTAATAACCCCGGACTGAGCAATGTATAAGTTTGACATTTTCTTGAAATAGTTGTAATAAAGCATGTTTATAATAATGAAAATTTTCTTTCAATTTCTTCTAATTACTACATCATTGCTCTAAATTTTTACGGTTTCTTTAGTATTACTTCTTCAAATAACTTGCAATGAAATTGTCAAAATGTAAATATATTTTCCAAGCAAATAATATAAATAGCACAAAATAAGTTCAATACAATAAATAGTCTTTTTAAAAAAATTATACAATTATAAGTTTTTCCAAAACAAATTTTCATTAAAAAAAACAATTCATTAAACAAATTACTAAAAAAAAACTTATACAATTATAAGTTTTCCCAAAAGAAATTTTTATTAAAAACAAAAAAAATATTCATTCAAAAAAAAAAATAAATAACACAATTGTAACAAAAAAAAAATATTTAAAAACGCATTTAAAAAAAAATTGAAAAAAATTAAAAAAATTAAAAAAATAATTACGTGGCTGATAACGCACAACAAGTATGCATTATGCCGAGTCATAACGTACACTGATTGTGCGTTATCAGCCACGTTGGTTGATTAGCTTAATTAGCGTTATCATTACAGATAACGCACAACTATTGTCCGTTATGGCCTGAATTGAAAAAAAAAAAAAAAGCGACCCACTTTAATCTGGGCTTTTTTAAAATGGGCCCGCCCAAAAAAAAACCCTTACCGTCGGATTCCAAAGGTAGCTAAGATAACAGATTTATTTGATTTCTTCAACTCCCTCTTTCTGTTAGGAATAAATGTTGTGATATGGAACATATATGGTGATTTCTTTTTTTAAAAAAACTTTTAAGAAAAAAGATAGGTTTTGGTGGAAAAAAATATAAAAGGGGCACCTTGAACGCCAATGTTATTCGTTTTAGCGGATTTCTTTCTGCTACCCATCACCTTGGATTTGATAGGCTGAACTCCATTACTAATGCGTCTTAAAGAGTTCATACATTCTTACTAGTTTACGGAATGATCAAAATAAATGGGCCATTTCATATAAAAACTAAAAGCTCAACGAGCAACAAATCCAAACCCCTTATCCACACAATTAAATTTAATTATTGAAAACTTATATTTTAGGAACACCCGTTTTATCAAGAATTCGTCACATATATTCCATTAAATTATCAAATACATAGATAATCTAATATTAGTTATGTAATAAGTTATTGTAGAGTATATATGTACCTTGTTTGATAAAATCACTTTTTCCTTAATATTAATTAGTTAATAGCTTATTAAGTTAATTAGTTAATAGTTTATTAAGTTAAGTGTAATTGATAATTAATATTATTAAATATTTAAAAATTTTAAAGAACTTTTATTCATCAAATAATACGTTGATTATATAAAATAAAATCCAAATCTGCAACGCACGTGACATTCCCTGGTAATACAAATGTTCTTAAAATTTTTCCACCAAGAAGATGAGACAATTTCCATATCTGAATAAAATAAAAACGTAAATAAAATAACTTTTGCATCTGAAAAATAAGATTGAATAAGAATTAAATTTCCAAAAACTTAAATAAAATTACAGTTCCAAGAAAAGCAAATAAATAAACTAATAGAAATAAAATAAAAGTAATAAATCACTCTTCCCGCACATGTCTATCACCAATTAGATGATCAATCTTTCCTTCAAGATATTCAAAAAGTCTCAAATATCCAAGTGTGTCACATCAATTTGAACATCATCAAAATAACCACCATTATTGTCATCAACACGAAAAGTGAAATGACCTTAGCATTTTTACTATTATTTTTAATTAATGCTTGGTAGAGCTCAACCAAATGTTTGGTTGCATGACAAGTAGCAACTGATTTCCTTCCACATTTTATCTATAACATATATCCTCATGATTTACTGAGGTTATATCTTTCCTCTTTTTATTATTATTTTCTCAATCTTTTGGTAGTTTTCATAAGGGGTATACCTACCACAACCACGACCACATTCTAATCCAAAACCTCTCACGCGGATATTATTATTATTACTTATAGTCACATTCACTTTAGAGATTCAAACAAAACCAGTTGGTCGAGTTTTATGATTTTTCATGAGTAATTAATTATTTTCCTCAGCTACCAAAAAACATGAAATTAACAACCATCTTCAGGTGATCAAACCTTTCTTTTAAAATATTCCATAAATCAGTGGATCTTTCAAAGTAAGGTATTCAATCTTCAAGGTTTCATGAAGATGGTGACAAAGGAAAATCATTGTCTTGACACAATTTGATTTGGTTGCTCATTATTCTCCTTCATGATGTCTTCTAGACCCGTGATTCAAGATGGATTTCAGCATAAAAAATCTATTACATATAGTTATTTCCAGTGATATTCAAAGCAAAAAACAAAAAATTCAAGTTTAGTAAAGTTTTTCATAATTGAAATAAAAATTAAAACTTTTACCTTAGACCTTCAAAGAATCCTTATTAAGAAATTTCTTCAATAATTGTGCCCCAAATGAACATCAATTAATATTTCTCTAAGATATCGTACCGATTACGTGTTATGAATTTAAGCAGATGTTGCGCACAATTTATGTAAAGTAAGAAGAAATAAAAAGAAGAAGAACAAAACGAACAAAAAGAGTATTATTATATTCGTGTATTCAATATGGTCTTATTTATAGGCAATAAGTACAAGAGATGGTAAAATTCTAGAAGGAATGAATTTTGTCATTAGGGAGTCAGAGCTCATTTAAAATTGGATTTTGGGAGTTCTATTTCTTTATAGAGAATGTATTTGGACGTACACTATGTATACTTTAATTTCTTAATAGCAATAATATTATTATCGACTAAAACTAATAGAATTTGTATTAGTGAAGTTTATATCCATCAAATAATGCTTATATCTGACTAATAAGTTATTATCGAAATCAACATGATGTGATTAATAACTTAACTATATATTCCTTTAAAAAATTGTACTATTAACATTGTCAATTATCGAAATCTATATATGATTAAAAATCATAAGAATTTGTAAACTCAATTGCTTGTGAGTTCCTTCTGCATAAATAAATTTGTTCTAGAACTAATCTAATTTCACTTGATCAATTCAATTGTGGTATAATTGAATAGAGTTTAATCTTACTACCTCCATTTCATATTATAACGCATTGCTATACCACACATATTAAGAAAACTTAAATCTGAGGTGTTTTTTAGAAGAAAAGACATCAATGTCCTTTCATATTTCAATGATTTATCTTCTCTCTTCTCCCCCCTCTCCTAGTTGCTTAAAATTCAAGATTATTATGTACGACTTCTCTCCTCTTCAAATGTGAATGTGTTTAGTTTTAATTGGAACAAGTATTCATTAAAGTGAAGGGTGAAGTTTATTAAATAGTGATGTATTAATTAAATAAGGGTATTCCTGGGAAAAAATTTATAACGAGAAATTCTCCTATAATATGAAAATACAAATATGACAATATTTCTTTATAATATGAAGGGAAGGTAGTAATATTTATTTCATAAATTTTTATAAAAACCAAATTATTTAGTTTTATAAATTTTATAAAAACTAAATTATTTTTATAATCAATATGCAAAAAGAAGAGAATTTTGTAGTAAATTTTATATCATTATCTATCAAGTGTGAGATGAGCGTCACTGCTTAAAATAAGCTACTTTTGCTTATTTTAAGTTATAGATTGATTTTTGTGCTATTATCGACTCTGGTTTAAAAAAAAAAAAAAAAAAGGACTGTCAACGACTTCTTATCACATTAGCTTTTAGATTAAAAAAATTTAAAAAGAGTTATTTTTTGAAAAGTTACCTACATTGTGAATTAATGATCCTTAAGCCTATATGCTTTAAGATAATTAAGAACAATATCTATTCTACCTTGAAGGTAGTGGACTAAGATATCGTACATTTGGACCCAGTAATTCTTCATTATTTTCACACGCCTGAAAAAGGTGTTTTATGAACATTAAGTGATCTTACAACATTTAGTGTGTTCAAAGAGTATGTTTTATCCATATAAAATTGTTTAAGCACTTTAGATGTATATGTGGATTGATACATTAAAAAACAATCTCAAGTGTTACTATAACTAATGTCTTAGTGGATATATCTATCAAATATAAGTAAACGAACTTGTTTGCAGATCATTGTTGTATCTTTTCGGGAGCTCATGAATAGAAACTTTGTCTTATGTCCTTTAATATATCCTCAAACTTTATAATCATTTAAGAATTTATTGGATTTCAATCTCAGAGGATATTAGATAAATATCTCAAATAATATTTTATTCATCTTGATTACACACATTTTAGTCAGTCATCATAATTTATTATTTATTCAACACAAGTTAAAGAAGTGGCTGCTATATTTATCTATATACACAATCATTGTGTATGTCAATACACCACGTGATTTGCGTGGATCATAAAAATAATCAATATCTTATGTATCCATCTATACTGGAGTTGGAATTTCTCAAAATTCGAGATAATCGTTTCACGGATATATCAAATGATAAGTTCAATATACATTTAAATTCATTAGTCATATAAACATCTACTTGCTTGAAATGAGTACATTCATGCACTAGATATGCCGGATCATGGTGCTTCAGGACCGAATGATTCTTCAACATTCTTTATAAAAGATCTATGTCAATATATAATGACTCAAGGCTCGGAATAGTAATGATGTGTCATGTCCATATAAAACATTTTTGGCATGTTCAACTTATGAATCAAGAGAAGCTTGATTTTTGAATCCTTGATCATCATACATGTCTTTACTAATTCTTCAGAAATTTCATTATCTAATCCTTATCTATTTAGATGATATTTATTACTAAAATAAGTATAAGATCACGCTTTGGGCATAATTCGAAATTATAAGTCATGTTTTCTCCTTATAAGATATCTGTCCAAATAAGAGCATACATAAAAACTCTTATAATCTTGGCAAAAATACATCACACATTATTCTTCTAGCTCACATATTTTTATGGGTAGATGATATTCTCAAATGATATTATTCTTTTATAGCTAGCTTTCTCCTCATGATATGGGACACACTAGTACATCAAAGTGTTAATCAACAAATTGCACAATAAAATTATCTCTTTTACAAAGCAATATATATAACAAGTATAATTAACTAAGGCGAGTAAATAATTCCTTATACATGAAAATACTTGATCTTCTCATCATCATTTTCAATGATGATTCATTAAGATAATTAAATTATATTCTTCTAGAACGATTTACTTATATGTTTCAGGCATATTAAGTCCATCAAGGACATCATATTATCAAATGATAACATAGATAAATGTATATCAAATATCTCTGTGCTATTATGAAAAGTAATCATATTCTCCATCCTAAATATTCTTCATAAATAATGCTAGGATTTTACAAAATATATTAGACAAGTCATAATCAATACTCATTTCATAATTTGCATATCATAAATAAATATTCATAGCTATTCTTCTTGGTTTATACTTCAGGTGTATAAACCTTTTTAGGAATGCGTACACTTCATGTGTACTTGTTCATTATCCGGACTAACTTTTATATGTGAACTCAATATTTATCTCGAGTTTGCAGCCTTTGAAAACATTATTATAATCCAATAACATTATGGTCATAAATACTATTGTGCTTTTGCGATTCCATTCATTCATAATCATGACCTATTTTATTAGATCTCATAATATCATCATTTTAAAATACCGGAGTTTCTTCTAGAAATAATAAATTGGTCATGTTTGGAAAATTCTTTTTGGAATTTTATTTCCTCAAATTTTAATATGACTATCTAAACATTTGCTCCTTTCATATGTAAGGAATTTATAGTCATGAAATCGACTTATCTATCACATTTCAATTGTGTCTCAAATATATCGATTGTGGTAGATTTTTCTTTAGGGACATTAAATTATATGAGAAGCATTATTGGTCTATAACACGCCTGGCTATATTCTTTTGAACTTCTGGTTAAAAAAATATTAGGGACACAAACAATTATTAATTTAATCCGACTATATGTTTTCTCCTCTTAATGTTGGAAAAACATGTTCCAAACAAAATATGAATATCTCTCTTTGAGATTCGCACCCAATGTGCATACATCTATCTACCTTTTGGTGGAATAATGAAAATGAATAATGCACATTAAATTTATACATGGAAAATACTTGGTTTATGACCATAAATCAATAACAAAGAGGAGTATCTATAATTATCTATTGGAAAGAAATACAAAACAAGTGCTACTACATTTATAATAACACAAAATGCTACACTTATGCTGTCTATAGGACCATTCAGTGTATGCACGTATTCTGCAGGATGTTCAATACTAATCTCAACATATACATATTACAACAAGTATAATTATGACAAATTGTGTCTTTGGAAGAATTTAAAATATGAGTTCATTAAGATGTCGTAAACTGTAGGTTACGATTCAACAACATACACACTACTATCTCATTCATGCGTTGATTAGAAAATTTTTGTATTTATCTCAAAGTAACACATTCAACCCTAAATTAGTACTGATAATATTTATAGTATAAATTGCATAAAAAAAAGTAGCACGTGAAATTTATTGAATTAGGAAACTTCTGATTCCGTAATATTTCATGAATTTTTTAACATTCTTTGTATTTTAATGATCTGGGATGATCAAACCAGCCATGCCAAACGATAAAATCACTATACCTAATAAACTTCAGGTTTATTGTTGCATATATTTCTATTACAGTAATATGTGTATAATACAACAGAGGAATAAGAATTTAATTTTTTTAATACAATTTTATTCCCATAAACCATACTCGTACTGCCTTAATAGAACATTTTTTAGATAGGAAATGCCTAGTTCTTTAAGGATATCGAGGTTGGAAGGGAAGATAAGATAAGAAACTTTATTTTTTTATGAGAACCTAGTTATCGTTCCAAGTATTATTCTTGAACATGTGTAGGTTCTCCCACTAGATCTTGTTGAAGAACAAAATTCTATACACGACAATGTTGTGCTTCCTCATATATAGATCAACAGGCTCTACCTAAATTGATCATTATGTTGCTCCTCAACCAATTGTTCCTATGAAGCAACCTGAATAACCTCAAGAATCGGTGCCCTTAAGAAGGTCCATTCAAGAAATAAGAAATACAATTTTAGATGACTATGTTGTGTATCTTAATGAGAATATGGAAAATATTAAGTCGGCAGAAGATGATCTAATCACCTTTTTGTCAAGCCATTGAAAGCTCGAATGCTCGTAAATGGATAGATGTCATAGGTGAAGAAATCCAGTCCATGAAAGACAATGATGTTTAGGATCTTGTTCTTTAGCCAGAAGATATGAAACCAACTACTTGTAAATGGGTTTTTAAAACCAAAAGAGATTCACAAGACAATGTGGAGAGATATAAAGCACATCTAGCTATTAAGGGATTTACTCAAAAGGATGGTATTGACTACAAAGAGACTTTCTTTCCTGTTTCTTCAAAAGACTCCTTTAGGATAATTATGGCACTAGTGGCACATTTTGATCTTGAGTTACATCAAATGGATATCAAAACAGCATTCTCAATCGGAACATTGATGAGACAAATTATATGGTATAACATGAGTTGTTTAGAATCCAAAAATTCTAAATAATTGGTTTGTAAATATAAGAAATCTATCTATGGTCTCAAACAGGGTTTTCATCAGTGGTACTATAAATTTCATAATTTGATATTATCTTTTCGTTTTGAGATAAATGTTGTGGATGATTGTGTGAATCACAAGTTCTGTAAAAATTAGTACATCTTTCTAATACTTTATGTGGATGATATTTTGCTTGTATGTAACAATGTAGGTTTAATGCATGAAAGTAAAAAATTTCTCTTGAAGCAATTTCAGATGAAAGATCATGGTGGAGCATCTTTTGTATTAGGAATACAAATTCATCGAGATCATTCTTGGGGAATTCTTGGATTATCACAAAAGTCATAAATCAACAAGGTATTATAGCGATTTGGAATGCAAGATTCTAAACCACTTAATACTCCTGTAGCCAAAGGAGAAAAGTTTAATCTCAAACAGTGTCCTAATAATGGCCTTGAAACCAAGAAAATAGAAGGTATTCCTTATGCTTCATTGTTTGGAAGCCTTATGTATACGCAAGTTTATACTCGTCCAGACCTTGTATTCATAGTTTGCATGCTGAGCAGATATTTGAGTAATCTGGGTCCTACACACTAGATTACAGCTAAGAGGGTCATGAGGTATTTGCAGAAAACTAAAGATTATATGCTCACTTCTAGAAAGTCGGACAAACTTGAGATTATTGAGTATTCAGATTTCGACTTCCTTGGATGTGAAGATAGCATGATATCTACATCAGAATATATGTCTCTACTATCTAGAGAAGCGATATCATGGAAAAGTGTCAAATAGACACTGATTGCTTCTTCAAGTATGGAGGCATAATTTGTAGCATGTTTTGAGGTATCAAATCAAGCTATTTGACTGTGTAATTCATTACAAGACTACATGTGGTTGATAGTATTAAGAGATCACTTAAATTATTTTATGATAACAAAGCTGCAATCTACTATTCTAATACTAATAGGAGCTCAAGAAAATCTAAGTATATAGACCTCAAATTTCTAGTTGTAAAAGAGTGAGTTCAGAATAGTCCAATTAGTATTGAGTTTATTGGGTCATGCTCCATATTTGTGGATCCGTTGATTAAAGCATTTACACCAAAGATCTTTACTGAACATATTACCTATATGGGTGTTGTATCTTTAGATGGTGTCTAAGTCCAGTGGTAGTCAATATATATACATATTTATGCTCATACTTTATTTATTTATCATTATTAATATGACAATAAATTTTTTACCATTTGCTCATTGAGACTATATTGTTCAGTTGGTAATTTCTTATTTATATGTTACAGTGATCTCATTTTATTGGACCAGTTGGAAATAGGCATGTACAGATTACAGTCACATGTAATTTCAATGCTACACATCCATACTCAACTCAGGTTGTTTAGTTGAATTAATGCATGTGACCAAGGATGGGTTTAGTTATTCTTTTAATGCAGTGAAAGTCCCTTTGATCTGTGTGTTAATAAAATTAATGGACAAAGTTAGTTTAAGATAACATATTAAAGTGTGCTCGCTACTTTAGTGACGATCACATAATTGTTTGCACGAGTGCACACATGAATATTAGTCCAGGTAGGAGATTATTAGATTTTTTTACTAATTCATGTGCACACGCACTTGTATAGCATTTTGTATATGTGGACTTACATGTATTACTTAATCTAATTGTGTATGTTGTTATTATTATTATATATACAATATATATTTTGAGACCCAATTATGGTAATTTATATTTATATAGGTGGGTCTGTCATCTTAATAAAAGTGTGGCATTTCTTTATTAATGTGTAGAAATCTAAAGGTTGTATTGCTACACTATGATTGATTGTTTGGCAAATACACCTATTATATTAGGTCTATTGCAAAATTATGATAGATTGTTTAGCAAATACACCTATAATATTAGGTGTTATGGTCCCTAATTGCATGTAAGTCTGAAGAGAACGGCTGCATTACGTAATAATGAGAAGAACCGAGCCAAACTTCAATCTCTCAATCGACATACATCAAGATAAATGTTTCGATTCTTTATTTCAAATAATTTGTTGAGTAAGGTTTAATTCTTGAAATTTTGTTTCTTTGATCTCTCTTAAGTTCCATCAATATACATATATTATTTTCATTTTTAATAATATGCATAATACTTTTAAAAAAATATATAGAAATAAAAATTGATTTCAAATTGGAACTCAAACTCATTATAAATAATGGAACTCGAGGCTGAACTGGTTAAAAAAAATATCAAGTCGACTCCGTAAGCACAAGTAGTTAACTCAAGAGGAAGGCGTGAGAATGCTCAACTAATGGCAATTAAAAATGGGAGTCCAGCAAATAGTATTCTTTCACACATGAATCATGAATCATTTGTGCCCATATTATAGTTTATTATGATTTGTGTTTCTTCATTGATGACGAGATCACCTTGGCCAGCCTAGGTAGGAAGTCTTGAGGCGGCAGCGCCACCGTGCTGAACCACCAGTTGCACACAGTAAGACTAATGGGTTCTCTAACGAATGACCCTCCTCAACAAGTGCCTCTTCTGCAGAACAAGGCCGAAGGTGAACAATATCTTGAGCCATCAGTTGCTGCATATGAAAATGATGTCAGCGATGAACTGGAGAAGATATTGACTAACTCAGAGCTCACATTTTTCCGGCGGATCAAGTCGGCGACATGGGTTGAGTTAAATTTGTTATTTTATCTTGCAATTCCTGCTGTGGCTTTGTATTCTCTCAACTATTTCATGACAATATCTACCCAAATATTCTCTGGACATCTCGGTAATCTTCAATTAGCTGCCGCCGCCCTTGGAGATACCGGAGTTCAGACTTTTTCACATGGCATTATGGTATGTCTTTGCTAATTTCTATTCCTCTTTTGAAACTTTTAAATTTATTGAATTTTTTCATATTCCTTTTTATTATTTTTTCCCCTCAGCTTGGAATGGGAAGCGCAGTTGAAACTCTATGTGGGCAAGCATATGGAGCCGGGAAGTATGAAATGTTGGGGATTTACCTTCAAAGATCAACCATATTGCTAATTCTTACCGGTCTTCCCCTTGCTTTGATCTATTGTTTCTCTAAGCCAATTCTCATATTCCTTCATCAATCACCAGGGATTTCATCTGCAGCGGCCAAGTTTGTCTACGGCCTAATCCCTCAGATTTTTGCGTTTGCCATTAATTTCCCAATACAGAAATTCATGCAAGCTCAAAGCCTTGTGGCACCCAGCGCATACATCTCACTTGCAGCACTAATTTTGCATATACTGATAAGTTGGCTATTTATTTACAAAATTGGATTGGGTTTATTGGGAGCATCCCTTGCTCTGAGCTTGTCATGGTGGATAATTGGGATAACCGAATACGTTTACATAGTGAAAAGTAAGAACTGCAAGCGGACATGGACGGGTTTCAGTGTTGAGGCCTTCTCTGGCCTCTGGAGCTTCTTCAAATTGTCTGTATCTTCAGGGATGATGCTGTGCTTGGAAGAATGGTACCTTCAGTTTCTGGTTTTGTTCACTGGATTGCTTCCTAATTCTGAATTGTCCCTGGATGCACTAACTGTATGGTAAGCCATTTTCACCGTTTCCTAATTCCATACGGAGTTAACTGATTTTTTTTTTCTTTCATCTAATTAACAGAAGGATATCTTTTGATTCATATTATCAGAAAGATTTGGCAAACCACTGTTTGGACTGATCCTATTGTCTAACAAAAATTTTTTTATTTTTTTTATAAATATAAGGACATAAAATTCCTGCTCTGCTCTTTCCCGGTGATTTTCTTACCAAACTTCTGCAAAGAATTCGTCATTGCGTATACGACTTTACTCTTTATTTATAATTCGTTAAAATTAGTCTTCATTGAACATAACTTTTCTTGTAACCATAAAGTTCAATTAAATATTAGTAAGTTTTTCAAAAAATATTGTGTAAAATACATGCAATGAATTGAGAAAGTGAGTTATCATGAGAAAGCGACTTAGAGCTGCTTTGAGTGAATGCAAATGATCATCTAATGGAGTTATTATGTTCGGAATGGTTGCAGCAATACAGTAAGTGGATGGGCCTTCATGATATTTATTGGTTTCAATGCTGCTGCAAGGTCCATCTTTCTTCACCTCAACTACTTCTATGCTTTGTTCTTATTGCTTTTCACCTTCAATAAATTTTCTATCTCCCAAACAATCAGAAAAATAGATAATCATTTGAGTTGTAAATTGAATCACAACATACTTCTCAATGAATGAAGAATGGTTACTAGTTGAATTACTGATATTTGAGAATTGGCAGCCAAATTTCATCACCATTTTGAATTTAATTTCACTGCTTTTTTCCCCAATATAATTCAGCACAATTTCACATTGTTATCGTGGATTGGAGACTAAGATTCCATTTGTAGAGCTACTGTCGTGCGGATCAGTAGATCCACAAACCTATTTACTATTACACATAACTTTCCTATTTACTACTACAGTCCTAAAAAATAAGAAATGACAGAAAAGACCCTAAACTATTACAAATTACAAACCCGTCCTTCTTCTTCTTCTTATTCCAGAACTGGCCCCTATTCTTCTTCTCTCGGAAAGGTGCCTCCTTTCTCCTTCTTCTCCGGCAGCGGCGCACTGTAAGTCGCCGGAACCCACGGCTGAGAGCTCAGCGGTGGATATCCACAGCAGAAGCGGCAATGGCACGGCAGCAGAGGAAAGGGAGACACAGGGAGCTGGCTCGCGGCTCGCTGCGGCTCCAACTAGCAACAGTTGCAAGAACTTCGGTGAAGCAGCAGACGGTTCCAGCAGCAGGGGGCGAACAACGGTGAAGTCAACGCCAAGCTCCAGGACTGCGACGAGCTCAAGGCGGAGAGCAGCCAGCTGCACCGTCCCTCAATCGGACCAAGCTCACCGGAAATGGTTATCCTTCTCTCTCTCTCGTTCTCACTCTCTATTACACACACTCTCTCTCTCTCTCTCTTCAATAAAGTCACCCGACGGCAGTCAGGCAGTGACGCCGACTCGCTGCGTCGGCGACGGAGAGGTCATGGAGGTAGGCAGCAGCGACAGCCAAGCAGTGGAGGAGGAGGAAGATGGGCAGAATATTTTGAGAGGAGATGAAACTGGAAAGGGCGAGGCTACCTTCTAATTAGGGTAGCCTCCAAAATAGAAAGTTTAAATATAGAAACCCTATGTTACCATGGGCGGGCCGGGTTGGCCCGGCCCGGCCCAGCATCTTGGCCCAATAAATTTCAACCCATTCCTTTAGTGAGCCCAGTCCATTATCACGATTGGGCTGAAAAAAAAAGAAAAATGTGGGCAAATAAGGCCCAAATGACCAACAAACTCCATGTTGAACACATTTTTCCTGAAAATTCCAGCCACAACGTACTCAAAAGAGTTAACCTTCATCAATGTGAAGAAGATCCCTGCACAAAGAAAATTTATCAATTGTCACAATTTTAGTACCAAAGTCTGCAGGATTATCTTTAGTACTAATTTTCTCAATATTCACTAAACCACTTGAAACCTTTTCCCTTATGAAATGATACTTAACATCTATGTATTTAGTCCTCTCATGATAAACAGGATTTTTACGCAAGTGGAGACAACTTTGGCTATCAGTATAAATCATAGCTTTGGAATTTAAAACATGCAATTCAGATATAAGGCCTTGAAGCCAAATAGCTTCCTTAATCGCCTCCATGGCAGCAATGTATTCAGCCTCCGTAGTCGATAAAGCGACTACAGGCTGCAATTGTGATTTCCAAGATATGCAATTGACTGCTAAGGTAAAGAAATAAGAAGTGTAGATTTCCTACCATCTTTGTCACCTACAAAGTCAGAATCAACATATCCAACCAGTTCAAAATTATCGGACCAATTATGATAAAGCAAACCCCTATCAATAGTCCCATTAATATACCGTAACAACCACTTGAGAGCTGCCCAATGATCCCTACCCGGATTGGACATGAATCAACTAAGAAGGCTTATGGAATAAGCAATATCGGGTCGGGTGGATATCATTGAATACATGACGGATCCTATAGCCATTCTATAAGGTATGTTTGACATGTCCTTCTTTTCTTTTTCAGTTTTGGGGCAAGATTTTTCGGAAAGCTGAAAATGGCTCGCAAGTGGGGTACAAACTGGTTTGCATAAATGCATTGAAAATTTGGAGATAATTTTCTGCAAAAAGGATTTTTGAGATATGAATAAGGAGCAGTCAACTCTATCTGTACTGATGTTCATCCCAAGGATTCTAGAAGCAGAACCTAAATCCTTCATATCAAACTCTGACTTTAACAAGGATTTCAAACTAGTAATCTTATCTTTATGCTTACAAGCAATCAATATATCATCCACATAGAGCAAAAGATAAACAGCAGTTTCAATATCATCACCACAAAAATATAAACAGCTATCATAATTGCTTTTAATAAAACCAGCTTTAAGCATGAAGGAGTCAAACCGTTTATACCATTGCCTTGGTGACTGTTTGAGTCCGTACGAGGACTCTTTCAAGAGACATGCCATGTTTTCCTTACCCTTTTCCTCAAAACTTGGTGGTTATTGCATATAGATAGTTTCTTCAAGTTCCCCATGTAAGAATGCAGTTTTTACATCAAGTTGTTCAAGATCAAGGTCTTAAAAAGCAACGATTGCAAGCATTATCCTAATTGTTTTATATTTAAGAACGGGAGAAAATATTTCGTTGAAATCGATGTCCTCAACTTGAGAAATACCTTTTGCAACCAGCCTAGCCTTGAACCTTAGGGGTTCATTGGCAGATTCAGGCTCTTTGATTTTGAAAATCCATTTGTAATCAATCAATTTTTTCTTTGAGGGTTTTTGAACAAGAATCCAGGTTTTGTTTTTGTAAAGCGAGGACATTTCCTCTTCCATAGCATGCAGCCACAAAGAGCGATTAGGGCTCTTTAACACATCAAAAAAACACAACGGCTCTTTCTCTTCCATATAAGATGCAGTAGCAAAAGCATATGAGATGATGTATGAATAACCGTACCTAACGGGTTCTTTTGACACTCTTCTAGCCCTATCCCTAGACAGCTGGTAGTCTCTAAGGGCTTGTGCTTGTGCCTCTGGATGATCCTCATCATCATCGAAATTTTCAGATTCTGGTGTGTCGGTTTCGGGATGACTAGCCGGTATATCCTACTCTCTACTGGTTTCGAGTTCATGTGCGTAAGCTTGTGATGGTTTGGAAGCGTCCTCCACCTCAATGGGAACATTCCCATCCATGGGAACATCGGTAGAACTATCGGGGATCGGTTTTAGTCTTTAGACAAGGCATATCAAGTTCTTTAAAGAGAACATCCCTACTCACAATAACCCTTACTCCCGACTAACCTTTGAGCCAAACTTTGTATCCCTTCACCCCATTAGGGTAGCCTATAAACACTCTCTTTCTTGACATTGGGTCTAACTTACCCTCCTTTTGATGTGCAAATGCAGCACATCCAAACATTCTAAGGTTTGAGATATTTGGTGGTTCTCCCGACCACAACTCTAAAGGAGTTTTGAAGTTTATGGCTGTTGAGGGTGATCTATTGATGAGGTAGACAGCTGTACTTAAAGCTTCTCCCCAAAAGGTTTTTGGGATACCTGAGGATACCATAAGACACCTAACTTTATCCATAATCGTTCGGTTCATCCTTTCAGCAACACCATTTTGCTGAGGATTGTGCCTAACAGTCCTATGATGCAAAATGCCATGCAGTGCACAAAAATCAGCACTTTTTGTTACAAAACTCAAGGCCATTGTTTGTCCTAATTGTCTTTAGTTTATTTTTGGTTTGATTTTCGGCAAGACGTTTCCACTCGAAAAACTTTTCAAAAGTTTGATCTTTTGATTTTAAAAGAAATACCCACACATGCCTAGAAAAATATCAACAACAAATAAGAAATAAACTTGCCACCATAGGTTGGAACCTTTTCGGGTCCCTACAAATCACAGTGCACATAATCAAGGATAGAAGTGGACTTGTGTGTGCCAACTGAAAAACTAATTTTATGTTGTTTTTCAAGAACACAATAGTCACAAAAATCAAATGATTCGATTTTGTCACCACCCAAAAGATTTTGCTTATGAAGACAATGTAGTCCCTTTTCACTGATGTGGCCAATCCGACGGTGCCACAACAAAGTCTTTTCAGGGACAGATTTTGAAACCAATGCAGATGCGTTGCAAACAGTTTTTCCAATCAAATTGTATAGATTATCCTTTTTAAAACCTTTGAGCATGACCAGTGCTCTTTTGCAAACTTTCATAATACCATTTTCAGATTTGTAAGAATAACCGTTTTTGTCAAAAACACCAAGGGAGATTAGATTCCGACGAATGTCGGGCACATATCTCACCTCGGTCAATTTTCTGGTCACTCCATCATGCATTTTAATGAAAATATTTCCAATACCTTTGATGTCACAAACATGATTATTTCCCATAAAAGCTTTTCCATGTTCAAGGGGTTTGAAATCTGAAAATCAATGCTTGTTTGGATTCATGTGAAAAGTGCAGCCAGAATCAAGAATCCAATGATCAGAAACAGAAGAAGGGAAAGGGGATACACACAAAACCTCAGAATACATGGAATTACCATCTGATTAAAAAACGTGGTTTTGTCATTTTTATCGCTCCCTTTACCTTGTTTATGTTGTTTTTCATCTTTGATTCTCTTAAAACACTTATTTTTCATATGACCTTCCTTGCCACAGTAAAAACACTTCACTTTCTTATCTCGTGATTTCAACCTCCTTTTACTTTTAGAACGGCGACTAAAAGATTCTCTCTGGTCAACCCTCCCTCTCACGTAAAGGTTCTCTCCGTTAGATTTGTTTTCTTTTCTCAAATCAAGGTCCTTTGATTTTAAAGCATTTTTCACATCAGCAAGAGTCAAATCATCTCTGCCATACTTGATAGCAGATTTAACATCATTAAAAGACTCAGGCAAAGAGTTTAATAAAATAACAGCAACATTTTCATCGGAGATCTTCTCTCCAAAGTTTTGTAATTCCAAAACGATTTTGTTTAAATTATTAATGTTTTCTGAAAGAGATTTCGACCCGCTCATTTTAAAAACGAAAAGTTGTTCCTTTAAATAAATCTTATTTGATAAGGATTTTCCCAAATACAATTCTTCAAGTTTTGTCCAAATTTCAAAAGCATTGTCCTTTTCGTCTATTTCTCTCAAAATGTTATCGGTTAAATGCAAGGTGAGGCAACTGTGGGCATCACCAAGTTTTTCAGAAAGCACTTCACCCTTCCAAGATTTCGGATATTTTCAGGGCTACAAATTGCGGGTGCGATTTTATTTTGGACTAAAACTGCTTTCATTTTTCTCCGCCACATTTCGAAATCAGATTTGCCAGCAAACTTGTTGGTTTCAATTTTTGGAACAGACAAGATTAAGAATGGCAAATAAGAGTAATCAATGGCTAGAAAAATAAAAGATTTGAAAAAGAAGTTTGTCACACAAATAAAAATGCCTGAATTTTGCTTTGAAAGACGGCGCAATAAAAATAGGTCAAACGCGAAAAACTCATAACAGAAATAGCGTAGTTTGCACAAGAATAACCGAGACGAAGAAATAAACAGGTAAGGGCTGAGCAGCAGCCTTCCAACACAAATAGCAGTAAAACCAACAATCACGAATAATAACAACAATTTGTAATCAATTACAGAAAAATCACCAAGAAACAGCTACTTGAAGTTTCTGTGGACTCAAGTCAGGCTTGGGTTTTAAATTTTTCAAAAAAATTAAACTAGATTCACAAAAATAGCAGATCCGTGACAGTAGATTTAAAGCAAATAAGCAGATCTAACAGAAAACAAACAGATCTAGCAAAATAGGCAAGAATAATAGTAAAGATCTACCAAAAAAAAAAAGCTAGAATAAACAGAGAAGGTTTAAAGGATGCTTCCCTAAGCCAGATCCACGGAACTCAACAGTTCCCGTGGGTCCGGAAGGTCAACCCGAGGCAGCCGCCGGTCCACAAGAGCACCGAAAAGTTGAAGTCGTTTCCGGACTCTGATACCACTGTTGTGCGGATCAATAGATCCACAAACCTATTTACTATTACACACAACTTTCTTATTTACTATTATAGCCCTCAAAAATAAGAAATGATAGAAAAGATCCTAAACTATTACAAATTGCAAACTGGTCCTTCTTCTTCTTCTTCTTATTCTAGAACTGGCCCCTATTCTTCTTCCCCCGAAAAGGTGCCTCCTTTCTCCTTCTTCTCCGGCAGCGGCGCACTGTAAGTCGCCGGAACCTGCAAGAGATCGTGAGCAAGAAGAAAAGGGAAAAAGGGGAGAAAACTTACCTGAACCGCGGCTGAGAGCTCAATGGTGGAGATCCACGACAGAAGCGGCAATGTCACGACAGCAGAGGAAAGGGAGATGCAGTGAGCTGGCTCGCTGCGGCTCCAACTAGCAACAGCTACAAGAACTCCGGTGAAGCAGCAGACGGTTCCAGCAATAGGGGGCGAACAGCGGCGAAGTCAACGCCGAGCTCCAGGACTGCGGCGAGCTCAAGGCGGAGATTAGCCAGCTGCAACGTCCCTCAGTCGGACCAAGCTCACCAGAAATGGTTATCTTTCTCTCTCTCTCTCTCTCGTTCTCACTCTCTCTTACACACTCTCTCTCTCTCTCTCGTTCACACTCTCTCTTACACTCTCTCTCTCTATCTCTCTCTCTCTCTCCTATAGCTCACTCTCTCTCTCTTCAATACAGTCAGGCAGTGACACCGACTAGCTGCGTCGGCAACGGAGAGGTCATGGAGGTAGGCAACTGCGGCGGCCAAGCAGTGGAGGAGGAGGAAGATTGGCAGAATATTTTGACAGGAGATGAAACTGGAAAGGGGGAGGCTGCCTTCTAATTAGGGCAGCCTCCAAAATAGAAAGTTTAAAAATAGAAACCCAAAGTCACCATGGGCGGGCCGGGGCTCGGCATCTTGGCCCAATAAATTTCAACCCAATCCTTTAGTTAGCCCAGTCCATTATCATCATAGGGTGTATTGGGCTAAAAAACAATGAAAAATATGGGCAAATAAGGTCCAAATGACCAACAGCTTCATCTTCCAAATTTTTAACTTTATTCGAGTTAAGTTCCCCAAACTTGCACTTGGACAGAGATCCCTCAACTTCACTCTGTTTTAGTTGACCTGCCAATCCAACTAAAGTTCCAAAGATATATTATTCCTTTCATACTACAATTTCTTTAATAGAAAGTTTGTGGAGGGCGTATTTACAATTCTGTTTGAGTTACTATTTTGAATGGATAAGCAGTGTGAGAGTGAGCAATGAACTGGGAGCAGGACATCCAAAGTCAGTTGCATTTTCAGTGGTAGTGCTGGTTGTGGTTTGTTTCATAATTTCAGTTGTTGCAGCCATCGTTGTCCTTTGTTTACGCGATAGCCTTAGCTATCTCTTCACGCCAGGTGAAGCTGTAGCAAATGTTGTCTCTGATCTTTGTCCACTACTCGCCATCACCCTTGTAGTTAACGGATTCCAGCCAGTCTTGTCAGGTAAGAACTAGCAAATATTTGTATTACTCTCGAAATTGTTTATTTAATGAGATTGGGATCTATGCCTTGTGTTCTAACATTAATAAATGATACGGTGTTAATTCTATTGAACCTATCATTTAGATATTACCTACACTAGCTATTTCTGTTTGCTATAGATCACTGAATGATCTTTTTCGATATATGCCATGACGGTGTGAGAATCAAATCCACTTTAAAACTCAAAGTAGACTTTGGTAAAAGTTTGAAATGGCATTTAGAATAATCCCATTTATATGAATGAAATAGAGATTGAATTTACTGCTTTATTCTTTTCAAGAGTCATTGTTACGCAACATGTTCTTGTACTAAATCTAGAATTTCGGATTACTTCTAAACGTAATAGGAAGAAAAAGATTATGTACATATGCCTTCTTAAACATCCATGTTTATGATCATTTCCCTTTGTTTCATGTAAATAACTGGAATCTTTCATCAATTACAGGCGTGGCTGTTGGTTCTGGATGGCAAGCTTTTGTTGCATATGTGAACATTGGTTGCTACTACTTTGTTGGGCTCCCTCTGGGTGTCCTGTTTGCATTCTACTTCAACTTTGGTGTTAAGGTATCCTTTAGAAGTATATTTACAGTGTTAGTTATTGTTTTATGTGGGTCCATTAGGTTGTTATTGAAATATTTTCTGAAATGAAGCAAAATTTTTATGTTTGAGATTTGTTTTTCTTCTTCTAACTAAACTTTTCTAAAGGTTTTATAAGCTTATTTTGGTGAACTTAACATTGTATAGATTTTTCCTTAGCCCTTTTCTCCCTTCAATGAATTTGCAATGTGCATCTTTCCAGTTGTGGAAAATAGAACCTGGCTAAAATAAATTGATTTAGCCAATTTAGCTCTGCATGTAATAACCTGTTCAAATCCGAAAAACAAAGTTCTCTCTCTCTCTCTCTCTCTCTCTCTCTCTCTCTCTCTCTCTCTCTCTCTCTCTCTCTCTCTCTCTCTCTCTCTCTCTCTCTCTCTCTCTCTAATTCTTATAGTATAATGGTCATAATAAAAACCTTTCAAATTTGGTGCTTCAGGGATTATGGTCTGGGATGCTGGCTGGTGGAGTGGCACAAGCGCTTATTTTGATGTGGGTTATATTTAGGGCAAATTGGGAAAAGGAGGTAAATCTGCTTCATTTCTTCTTGCACATTTCCCTATTGTTTTGATAATTTGATAACATATTCAAATTATGGTTGCACTTTGCGTAGAAACAAAAGACCGTTTACATATTCACGAGATTTTGAACGTATGCATTTGGACTTTTCTTGCACGTAACTAATCATTGTGTTCAATCTGCTTTATCTTTCTCTAGTTATTCGGTCTTACAGCAACTGTAACATAGAGCTAAAACACCTTGTTAACCAAGTTTTGAATTTGTCCAAATGCACCACAAACCATGATTGTAGATAATTAATCAAGGGAAGGGCGGAAGGCTGTCATTCATGAGAAGTAGTTGATAAGAAAATTTTCTCTACTTTTTGTGGCATACTTCTATTTCATAAGACAGAAAAGAAGATGTAAAATTGTGTCAAAATCATTGGAAAATCTTTTGGTTCCCAGAAGAAGAAATGACATAAGTTGGAATTTTTATTTTTTTTTGGCAAAAGCCATACAGAAAATAAAACACCTCCTAACGATTCTTATTATTAATATTATTAATTTGGTTTAACCTGGTTTTTATTCTGTTTAGTCTCTAAAAAATTTGTTAATGTAAAGAGGGCATTGTTTATGATAAATTGTCATAAACAAGAAATTATGGTTCAATCAAGTGCAATGAGGTTCTAATTTAGAGTTTGGAAATGCAGGTGGAAAAAGCTAGCCAAAAGCTACGAACGTGGGAAGACAAGAAGAAAACAGTTCTTGAGACTTATTGACGACTAAGCAGAGGAAAGTATATACAAATAAACTTTTTGAAGTTTTGTTTCGAACGTTAGGATAGAAGGAGAGGACTGAGGAGGTTTAGAATGGGATGTTGAATTCTTTTGTTTATTAACTCAATCACCATTTTTCGCTAAGCCCCCTAAATTTTATTATTATTCTTCTTTTGGTCCAAAAAAAAGTATTTTATACTCATTACATTTTTTCCTACTAATTCTTTTTTTCTTTACTTGTCAAGTTCTGATTTTATGGCAGTATTTAATGAACTTCTTCATATTATATCTTTCAATTGATAACAAATTTCAACTCTATTTATTTTTTTTCTAACATGGAAACTAATAAAATAATAATGAGAGCAAGAAAATTTTGAAAGGCATTTTAATTTATACAAGAATAAGATATTTAAAATTTCTAATTTTCTTAAATATTTTGATGTCTAAAATATAAAAGGTACAAAAAAAGCAAAGAGAATAGTTTTTATAGATTTAGAAATGGAGAAAGACCTAGTCCAGGGGCTAGAAAGGATTTTTTGAAAATGTAAGTCGGAGATTAGAGAATATCTAGGATTCTTAACAAATTAGTTAAACACTCATACTATGTACCGAATGAAATTTTTGTAATAAAAAAGTGTATGTATTTTTTTCTTTTTTTATACATTTGAATTCCTTAAAAAATAATCAAGATTTTTAAATTAAAAAATAATAAAAAAGCACTATTTAAGGAGACTAAAGAATATATAGTCCATTAATTTTTTTCTCTTATATCATGGTCAATAATTAATATATTTACAAAATCCATAATAGTTCTCTACTTAAGCCTACCCTTCCCCCTCTTTAAGATGGAACAATATTACCAAAAAAGCGTAATAAGATAAGATACAACTTTTGCAATTTGATTCTACGAGCTTCCTTTCCTCCTTTGAAAGATCCAAGGAGTCTTTTTCTTTTAGTTTTATTAAGATAAAGAAGGTTTAATTGTGCTGTTTAATGCTCAAAAAGTTGTTCTTAAATGTTCTCCAACTTCTTAAAATTTATGGCTGATTATTAACCCTGTTATATTTGAAGGTAAAAAACTAGCCGTTATTGTCAGCAACAACAATCATATTTTTCTACAGTAAAAGTAAAAACCGGATGATAGGTTTTTAAAATAGGACATCCAATTTCTTGATGAATAGAAATCGGATGACCGTTTTTCAAAGTAGGAAGACCGATTTTTAAAAGGTTTGAAAAAATCGGATGACCGATTTTCATTTTGAAATCTTAAAATTCAGACGTCCGATTTTCTATTTAGAAAATCAGATGACTGATTTTCATTTTAAAACCTTAAAATTCGGACATCTGATTTTTCAAGATTTTCCAAGAAGTAGAAAATCGGATGACTGAGTTTTAAATATAGAACAAAAATTAGACAACTGGTTTTCCTATAAAACATAGATTTTCCTTCACATTTAAACATATATTCTTGATATAACTTTAAAGAGGTGTAATACTTTTTAAATCATCATAGCTTTATCAAGAGAACTTACTTTTTCAAGGATAATTTTTTCAAAAATATTTCTTCCAAGGAGCTAACATAACTGATCAAGAATCAAATAAACAAGTTAGGGAGTTTTACATAAATACCTTATAAGATACCCCTAACTAATTTTCTTGTCTTCAAGGTTTTCAACTTGATCAATTCATCTTCATAATATCTTGTAGTCTTGAGTGATCTTTTGCTTCTTTGTAGATTACCGTTGAGACTTCTATTGTGCATCTTTTGTTCTTCCGTATAAAGCTATTTCTTAATTATTACAGAGCATAAGTTAATTATAATCAAAACATTACAAATATGCCCTTAGGGCTTACAAATAGGTTTACCCATATTCGAATCAGAATTTGTTAGGAACAGGCATAGATATGTTAAAATGATATCCGGAGAATTTGGATATGGATATGGTCTTCGCCATACATAATCATATATGAATCTGAACACTGTGTTCCGGACTCATCTAGACCTATTTTCAAGCCTACCCCTATTGACTTAAATGCAAACATAAATAGCACTCAAATTTGTTGAGAATTTAAATTATAAAAAAAATTAAGAACCATATTGAAGAGATGGAAATTGATTAGAAATTAAATGTGATAATTAGGTTTTTTGACAGTTTTGGCAAGTATTTTAAAAAAAGTCACTGGAGTAGCTACAATTTTTTTTATTTCTAATGGGGCGCGTTATGCATAATGATAACGCACATGTCGTGTGCGTTATTCCTAATTAGTAATTAATTACAAAGATTAAGCTTGATTAATGATATGCCAGCGGCGGGTGCTCAAGTGGTTAATAATGCACACGTTGTGTACGTTATCAGTAAGAATAACGCACAGTGTGCGCATTATTCTTACTGATAACGTGCACAACTTGTGCGTTATCAATATCACAAAATCGCGAAACCCTGCAGCTGCAACATTTTCTTCATCTCTTTTCGTCTCCTTTTCCCTCCACTGTATAGTTCCTCCTCCCTCCGCTACGTTTTTTAGTCTCTTCTTCTTCTTGCTTTCGTTCTCTTCTTCTCCTTCCTTCCTCCCTTCTCTTCTTCTCCTTCTCTTCTTTTCCTTCCTTCTATTTTTGAAAATCTCTTGTTTCCTGTTGTCGGTCTTCACTGTCCCGAGTTGCACCTCCCTTGGAGTATAAAGGTTGATGGGTTTTGGGGTGGCGAATGACAGATAAAGCTCCACCGAATAACTTTGATTTCAATTTATTCCAATTTTTGATAAATTTCCTATTGTCAATAATTGTTTTTAATTTGTTCGCACTATGTGTTGATTTGTAATATTTTATATAAAAATTGTTGTTTATTTTGATTTGTAATGTATTTTATGAATTTTATTTGGTTTATTTCTCAATTTTTTGTAATTTATTTTTCTAAATGTGGATTTTATGATTATGTTCAAGCTTGTTGTCATTGATAAATTTGTACATATTTGATCATTTTATTAAAATAGTTGTGTTTTCTACTGGAAATGTGATTTGATGAAATGGGTGATGCTTATTTTGCTCACAGTTTTGCTATTAATATAATATAAGTTATATAATTTATTTTGTTTTTGTCATAAAATGTGATTGTTTATTTTTCATGAAAATTTGTTGGCATTTATATTGTTCTATTAATTTTATATAAATGTATATTTCAAGAAGATTGTTTCCTTTCAATTGTTTTAATGAAAAAATAGGATATAATCTTCTCTGAAACCCTAACGTTGAAACCCTGAACCATTAACCTTAGAAAGTATGTAATAGTACTTCACTTTAAATATTTTACTTTAAATTCTAAACCCATAAAGACTTAAATTTAGAAAGTGTATAATACTATGCCTAAAACCCTAACATTGAAATCCTAAACCGTAAACCCTAAGCCCATGAAGATTTAAATTTAGAAAGTGTATAACCGTAAATCCTAAAACCCTTACATTCAAACCCTAAACCATAAACCTTAGAAAATGGGTAATGAAAACCCGTAAAGATTTAAATTTAGAAAGTGTATAAATCTAAAACCCTAACATTAAAACCCTAAAACCCTCAACCATAAACCTTAACAAGTGAGTATTAATACTTTACTTTAAATATTTTTCTTTATATTCTAAACCCGTAAAGATTTAGATTTAGAAAGTGTATAACACTAAAACCCTAAAATCCTAACATTCAAACCCTAAAACCTTACACCATAAACCTTAGAAAGTGTGTAATAATACTTGACTTTAAATATTTTACAATAAATTCTAGACCCGTAAAGATTTAATTTAGAAAGTGTATAAGCCTAAAACCCTAAAACCCTAACATTCATACCCTAAAATCCAAAACCATAAACCTTAGAAAGTGTACAATAATACTTTACTTTAAATACTTTACTTTAAATTCTAAACTCGTAAAGATTTAAATTTAGAAAGTGTATAACCCTAAAACCCTAAAATCCAAACCCTAAAACCACAGCATTGAAACCCTATAACCTAAACCCTATATTCCTAAACCAGAAACCTTAGAAAGTCTATGATCGTACTTTAATTGAAATATTTTACTTTAAATTCTAAACATGTAAAGATTTAAAATTAGAAAGTGTATAATGCTATACCTAAAACCCTAAAATCTTGTGATATAATGTAGATAGAAGAAGTCTCAGTACATGTATATCTGGGTCCCATAGTCCCTGATGTATTGACGAGGCATCATGAGCATATGTTTGGGTTGATATGGAGTAGGGATCATGAGATGTGTATTACTGATCTTCAGTGTAGACGTTTCGATCGAAATCTATTTTAGGCTTACAGACAGCTCCCCATAGGTTGATCTATGTTATTGATAGGATGGGGTTAGGGGGAGTTTTTAGATGTAGTTACATAGGTCTCGACCACGCATTTATTACTGTTTTAGCTGCATTGGAGGCCTAAGACCCATACATTCCACATGGCTAGTGGTGATGTGATAGTCACTTTACAAGATGTGCTCGTCTTATGGAGTTTACAGATGGAGGGGGTGTCTGTTACATGTTCTATTTGGAGTGTACATCAAAATAAATATTAGATTGAGATGATTGAGAGACTTATTGGTGTTCAGTTGTCTCTTACTCACTTTTCTAGATATAAGGTTAAGAAGGAACCTTTAGAGGCTTGGATCTTGAGAGCGTTCACTATATCAGAGAGTAATGAAGACCTTATCATGTGCCCCGAGATTTATTTTCTCACTTCTTGGAGGTCATATGCTCCCTGATACGCTGGGCAACTTGATTCACGTCTAGTACATCAATTTGTTGGAGGATTTTGATGCCATCGACACTTACAGCTGGTGGATTTGTGTATTAGGGTTTTTATATAGGTGCCTATGCAGGGCAGCTTTAGGGAGTGAACAACAGATAAGGGGAGCCCTCGTGCTACTTTAGGCTTAAGCTTGGTTACGTATTCCTGTATTGAATCCTCAACTAGATCGGCCTGTAGAACTACACCTTTGTGCTCCACTTGGTGCTTTGTGGAGCACATCATTTGATCTCAGCCAGATTCCTACGCATGTCTTGCTTACCAGGTACGAATTTGAATTAAATTTTTTTACTTTCTTATTATATTTTTAATGTGATTATTATTTAAATATTTTAATTGCTTCACAGTTTGTATGACTACCGTATCTTAAGTGTGGTCTGGTTCCATCTGACTTGGGGTGGGTAGAGGTGCCAATGATATGTTACGAAATAGTGGAGTATCACCATCCAGGGCGCGTGATGCTACAGTTTGGACATGATCAGCCTATACCTACTGCCTGTGATACTCGGCTGGATCTACATCGATTACAACTTAGAGAAAATAATCACATATATTGGACGACGGAGCATGCACTCATGTGGAGGTTTGGCATCAGCGGAGACACCACATTAGGGATGACCCTCTTTTACCTGTTGAGGATCTATCATCACCTCGAGATGATTATATTAGATGGTATCGGGATATCACACAAGCCTACATCGGCAATCCAGCACATCGTGATACTCAGATTATTGGATATCAGCCATGTAGCGTCGACAGACGGATGATGGTGATAAAATATTTATTTTATCTTTTATGTATATTATTTCATATTGCATTCTTTTCCAACTATTTTTTTTAGACAACCATGCTGCAGGAAATAGATGACATAACTACAGGGGTGTTTGAGGGACCACCATTATCTCCGACTCAGTATGCTAGTGTCATGAGAAAAGTCTAGACCATCATTCGTACGTGCATGGTCTCAATTGGTAGTACGTTGGGTTGTACCCCCTCTCAGTGTAATATTCAACAGATATTTATAGTAAAGCCATCGCGTTTTCGTCCCCAGGAGCCTGTACCTGAGTGTGGTACTTGTGGAGTAAAGACGGGCACTCGTAGATTACTCGGTGGCAGGGCCCGTGGAGGACACGCTTCTGTCCTTCCATATCCGAGTGGACGAGGACACGCCGACCTCGGACATGGAGGAGAGAGAGGTGGAGAATCTGGGAGATAGGGACGTGGAGATCCAAGCTCATATGTTCTAGCTGACCCTTACCTAGATGTTCCTATATTCAGTTTGGGTTTGACGCCATTTGTTCCATCACATCCGAGTGGATCAGGCACATCACATGTCCCATCTTTCCTATTCGACAGCCTAGAGCAGCTTACGTTCAGCTACGTCCGAGTACAGGAGGTACATTATATGCACCTCTATCTCTGGGTATAGTAGGGTTGTTATTTGATGCACTTCCACCTCCAGGTACAACAGGCTCATCTGTACCTTATATGCCAATATATCGTGCATCTTCTTCAATTCAAATGAGCATGTTGATGAACTAACAGATGACCTTACACTGCCACAGCAACTTGGGTCTGGACATCATATTGGTAAAAAGACTACTAGATTTACTGTATCTAATTGGCATTAGGGTTTAGGGTTTAGAATATCACTATGAAACTTTGTTATATTCTGTATATTATTTCTTTAACTATGCTATAAATTATTTGTTTATATTATTTTCGACAACCTCATGTGATGATTTGACAACTCAAAAAAGTAATCACAGTTTTGAATTATTTCCGACAACCCCATCTAACGATTTGACAACTCGAAATAATTTCACTGGTTTTGAATTATTTCTAACAACCCCATGTGATGATTTGTCAACTGGAAATAATTTCACCGGTTTTGAATTATTTCCGACAACTCCATGTGGCGATTTGAAAGGTGCCTAAGATCCTATATATACAGACTTCTAAACACAATTTGGAGATTACACAACATTTTCTTCCTATTCTACTTCTGAAACTTTTAAACTCTTTCCTTCACATTCGTTACAAACAATGAACATATATGCAGCTCACTCTGTTAGAGTTATATTGTTTTGGGATTTGGAGCATGCCAGAGATACATATGGTCCTTATTTCACCGGAGTGGCAAAGAAAACTTGGACTTTTACCCGAATGGTAACACATGATGAACTTGTGAGAAAAATATTGAAGCATCGATGAATGGATCCAAATCTTTGGCAGGTTCGAATGGCAATGAGGGTGCCTTCATTTTATGAAGAGTGTCAAATGTTTCATTTTGCTTTGTACAGCATGAACAACGATGATGAGATGCGTTACCTTGGACTATTAGACCTGATATATCAAAGGAAGAGATTCATGTACTAGTTGAATTCGAACCGTTACAATCACAGACATTTTCAGAAGTCTAGTACGCACATGTATCAACTGATGTGGATCATCCAAACATTCTTCAACATGTCACGACAATAACAAAGATGGTTTCCGATAAACTGTCAATGTTGTACCTAGACGTAGAGGAAGATGATGATGATAATGATGATGCATATGAAGATTATGACGTATCAAGTGAATCTGACGACGACAATAACCCTAATGATGAGCAAGATGACATTAGCACTCTTGTAAACCCTCTATCTTCAACTGCAGTGAATCAATGGCAGAGTAGTCAATGGTATATTGACGCTCCATATGATTATACATTGGAGCATTTTTGGATATGGGCTCGAGAGAGCAGATAGATGACCTCATCGAATCAGGCACTATTAGATTGCAGGATTGGAACAATGCAATGACTGATATTCAATTAGGTATGAGGTCGGTTGATAAAATTCAAGCACTTAGTGCAGTTCAGAAGTGGTCTATTCAGATTGGACGGAGCAACTAATGAATAGTGAATATCATCACAACCACTCTAATTATTATTCATGGTACATTCGAATAAAGAAGAAAGTAACTCATGGTTGTTGGGGAATAACAAGATTCACCAAGGAACACATGCCTTGTTCAAGTTCATCAAAACAAGCATCGAAATATGACTTCAAAATTTATTTCAAAAATAATATTGCATCTTGTTGCCAATGATCCCGAGATCCCTGTCTCGAATGTCATCCAAGAAGTGCAAGTATTACTTCATATGGGTTGTACGTATAAGAGGGCATGGTATGCTCGGATATTTGCAATAGAGAGGGTGTTCGGTAGTTAGGAGACAACTTTTTCAAATTTTACCCAAATATTTTCAGGCAATGAAAGATTCAAACCCGAGAACTGTGTATGAGTTCTCACATCATAGAACAAGCAGTCCTCTGGACTATGTTTTCAAATTTCTTTTTTGGTGTTTCTCGCCTTGTATAAATGGATTACAAAATTGTCGGCCAATGATTTCTATAGATAGCCCTCATCTTCGGGGACCATATAAGGACATACTATTAATTGCAAGTACATGGGATGCGAATAACCATTTGTTACCCTTTGCATTTCCAATCGTTGATAAAGAGTCGTCCGAAAATTGGAATTGGTTCATCAAACTTTTAGGGCAACATGTTGTCAAGGATCTGCTTGTCTGTTTAATATTCGGTCGCCACAAAGGGATTTTATCTACTTTACAAAATCAAGCTTTATGGCAACCTCTATTCGCGGTTCATAGGTTTTGTCTACGTCACATTGAGGTAAATTTCACCAAGACCTTTAAGAAAGCGAATTAAAAAGTTTAATGTGGCAAGCCGGAACCGAAGTTAAGTAATAGAAATTTGACCGTATCATGACCGTGTAAGTAAATGTTGAAGCTTACATTTATTTAGCCTAGATAGACTTGGAGAAATTGACATTCTTTTATGATGGTGGGCACAGGCACGAAATGATGACAAACCACATTTCAGAAACACTTAACAGTGTCTTGTAAAAAGTTAGAGTCTTACCTTTAAAAGCCCTAGTTGAATTAATATTCAACAAACTTATTAAATACTTCAACCAACACCGTGAAGAGGCTCAAAACTATGTGCATCCATTTCCAACAATAGTGTTTGACAAGTTTCTTTGGATTGAATTGAAATCAAGATACCACACAGTTATAACATATAACCCACGAGAAGGTATTTACATGGTTAACTCTTTGATACGCTTGATACTAGCGGCAACAACGTTTATACTATAAAAATGAATGAAAAATCGTGCAGTTGTGGCAAATGGCAAGAATATAAACTGTCTTGTTCTCATGGTCTTGCAGTCTGTAGAGATAATGGTACAAGACCAGATGCTTATGTGCTAGATATATATTCGTGGGAAGCTTATGGAAGAACATACAAATCCAATGTTTATCCGGATGGACACGAGAACTTTTGGAGAGATGCTCCTTAGAATTTAACATTCTCCTCCAAACATGAAAAATCAACGGGGTAGAAAATAGTTTACAAGATTTCAGGGGAAATAGATTATCGAAATCCAGATGTAGCAGATGTCAAATGCCCGGGCATAATAGAAAAAATTGTAATAACCCCAATTCAAGCAATATATAAGTTTCTTCTTTTCAAAGTGTTGTAATATTTTAGGGTTTCTATTAATGATATTTCTTCTTTAAATTTCTTTTAAGTACTTCTTTATAAATCTTTTACTTAAATCGATTATAAATTATTATAGTAAAATTCACAACAAGTAATAAAAATTTAAAATACTTTAAATTACTTCTTCATACTTTTTTTAATAAATTTTTTTTTAAACTGGTTATAATTATTATCATAAAATATACATCAAATAACCTAAATAAAAGAATACTATTTTTTAAAAAAAAATTATAATTATAAGTTTTGGAATAAAAAAAAAAGAAATGAGTTTTCCAAAAAAAAATAATAATAATGTGGCAAATAACGCATAAAGTAGATGCATTATCAGAAAGGAGAACGCACACACTTTATGCGTTATCTGTCACATAGGATACTTACCGTTTAAATTTCTGATTAACTAATAACGCATGCAGTATGTGCCTTATCCTTAATGATGCTAGTGTGTGTGCGTTATAGTCAAAATAAAATTAAAAAAAATATTTTGGTCATTTTGGTAATTTTTTTAAAAATTGACTAATTATAGAAAAAAACTAATAATTAATTAGGAAGAAGTGGAAAATATTACATGATAATACCGAAATTCATGTTGAAGAAAAGTATGAAAATTTAATTAAAGAAGTTATGTAAAAAAATTTAAAAATAAAGTTCACATAAACAATTAATTTAAATATTTCTTAATATTTTCAATCTAGAGGCTCAATTGGAAGGTTGGCTTTATGCCTCCTGAATTGATGAAGTGAACTTGTAACTGTTATTTTTTGTTTAAGAAAAAAAAAAAAAAAGAAAAGAAACTCGATTGGCAGTGGAATAAGAATGGCAGGGTTGTGGTGTTGTCTGTTGACAATAATGCCCCCCAAAAAAAAAGGACAGTTTTGTTGTCCCATTTTTTTTTTGGTTTTTAAATCTGAAAATTGAATAGATTGTGAATAGAAGTGTATCGATCTTTCTTTCCTTCAAAAAAATTTTCCTTTACACTTTATATTTTGTCGAATTATCATTAATACACCTTATTCAAAAGTTCTAAGTACATTTTTCCTCCTAAAGTTGTCCAAATTATAATTTTATTTCTCTATTTTATACAAATTATAAATACATTCTTATCGTTTATATTTTCATAACTTATAAAAAAAAATAATTATACGGTAAAAAGTTTAATATCTTGCTACAATATTATTTTATATGTTTATTTCTTATTCATTATCATATATAAAGACAATAATACTCTTGCAAAATTTTTTAATTAATTTAATTTTCGTAATGAAATATATTATTACCTTAATATAAGATAATAAATAACAAGTAAACTTGTAAACTAATATTGTAAGAAGATTTTAAACTTTTTACTATATAATTATTATTTTATGATGAAAAATTTTCATTGAAATTAATAGTAGAGAATAAGCTATAAAATATAAACGATAAAACTGTATTTATAATTTATATAACATAGATGAATAAAATTATAATTTTGGCAAACTTCAAAGAAGAAATATAATTAATCTTATTAAAAATATTAGGAAAGAATATTATAAAAACTTTTTTTTATAGGATTCCGCAATATAAATTATAATCCACAAACTTACAAAAGTGATTACTCAGTTGCAATCAAACAGAACCTTCTGTAGTCAGTGTCCAGCACCTCCGCCCTCCCCCCACACCCCCCCCAACCCCATCCCCGTTGACCTTTGTATATTTGATTGCAGCACGTTTATGAATTCTCAGCCTACTTTTCGGAAATGGAACACATGCTGCACGTGGAGTGGAGGGGGGGGGGCCTTCCCTCCAATTATTTCGAAGCAGCGTCACTCTTAGCGTCAGCGGCACCACCGTTGCAGCGTGTGTCGTCGTTGGCTAACCTTGGAGAATAAAATGGTTTCTCTTACAACCGACATTTTTCATCAAGTTCCTCTTGTGCAGAATTCAGGCGAAGATGAACAATTTTTAAGAGCCATCAGTAACTGTTCTGTATTTAAATGGTGTGTGAGGTGGTTTATGAAAAATCGAACATTTGTACGGTGTGTTTTTAGTTGTTATTGACTACGGGATGTCAGAATTTGTATCTGATGATCAAGTTTAAAGTTCCGGACTCTATCCGTTGAGCCTATCATGATACATGCATGGTTTTGAAAGTTCGGGTGTCACGGCAGCGCCGATATATCTTGATTCGCTCAGACTTTTAGGCTACGCCCGAACCCTTCAAAAAGTTTATAACTTGCATACAAGAGATTTTTATGAAAACATTTATTTTCGGGCATGACAAACCGTTTTATAAAAAGTATTTTGCCCGTACGAGAAACTCACGAGAAACATACATGCACGTGAACTCACTGAGCGTCCATCGCTCATGCCTTTCAAATATTTTCTCCCCTTTTTCAGATGACTGGGTCACCAGATCCGACTAGTTGAGCCAATGTGGGCCCATTGGATTCGGTAATATTGGGGTTCTCCACCTCTAGTCATAAAGTTTGATCTATGAAGAACTTGGCCCTCACGGCCTTCAACCGATGTACAAGTTTTGAGAAGTTTTTACTATAGAGTTATATTTATATTATTCTTTCTTCTTCTGTCATTTAGTTTTGAAGGACATGTTCTAGTTTCTCCCAGTTGTATCCTAGCTTTATGTTTTTTTTTCCTTTTCTTTTGTAAATCCAGTGCCGAGAGGCACGCAGGTACCTTATCCAGCCGTAGTTGATCTAGTAGAGAGGTATGGGGTATCACAAGTGGTATCAGAGCTCTAAGTTCGACACTAGGTTCTCTAAATCCTAGATGAGCTTTACGAGCTGACTTCTTTGACTCTATGTTTTAGAGATTTGGTAGTTTTACTCGTCCTATCTGGTTAGACAGTTAGAGATTGCGGATAGGTTGACAGCTAAGGTAGCAATGATGAGAGAAACCCTTGAGGCTCAGTATCAGGTTATGACTCGATGTTAGGTAAGGATTGGCGAATACGATGGTAAGAGACCCCTGCAGCGGCCGAGGCTCGCCGAAGAGGATTTACTAGTCATTTTCCCCGATAGGATTAAATTCTTGATCGAACGTTTTATGATCTTGATGTTTGGGTAATAGGTACTAAATTAGCTTGATGTCTTTGTATTTGGTGGAAACTTTTTAGCTCGACTTATGTTAGATTTTCGCTATCAGCTTGTGCCTTTTGAGTGGATAAGGCGTAATAAAATATGATTTCCTTATGATTATATTGTGATTTAAGTTTTGATATCTCTTTTAAATATAGGATGTTACGTGTAAGTTATAACTTCAAGCTCAAGGTTAGCACTCCTAAGTTTTAATTAGAATTGAACTTATTCCTGGTTTAGAAAGATGTCAGGACCACACTCCCCGAATCACGAAAATGAAGCTATGTCAGAAAGCTCATTTCACGGACCAACAAATGCTGCAAGTCATGAAATATTAGGAAAGTTCATGACAAAAATGATTGAATTATTGGAAGCTATATTGGCAAACCGAAAAGGAGAAAGGACACAGAACACTAGTAATGACGAGGCTCTTGAACGATTCCTACAGTTTCGACCCCTAGAATTCCAAGGCGAAGTGGAACAAAAAGCCATGGCGAAGCTATTTCTAGAACAGTTAAATGATATTTACGAAACCCTACAATATGAGGGCTCCATGTAGGTAACCTTCGCCGCTTTTAGACTTATGGGAGCAGCAAAGATTGGTGGTTAACGATTTCCGAAGCCCGAATATTAAGAGATAAATTATTGACGTGGGATGACTTTCAAGAAGGATTTAAACAAGAATACATACCCTAATGGATAAGAAAACGACGTGAGTATGAATTCAAGCAGCTGAAGCAGGAAGGGATGACAGTAGCACAGTATACTGTAAAGTTTAATCGTTTAGCTAAATATTGTTTGCGTCCTATAGACACAGAAGAGCATAAAATCCGCCAGTTTGTGAAGGGGTTATGAGTGGAACTATAACATGCACTAGCCCCTCTACCTCTAACAAGTTTCGGTGCTACAGTTGAAGCTGCCACCAGAACTGAAATAGCTTATCTAATGGCAAAATAGAGGACAGTGGCGATGGGGGCTTAATCATAATCTCACAAATGACCTGGACCAGGACGTTGGGGCCTTGAATATCCAAAGAAGCCACAGGATGATAACGACACGGGGAATGAGAATGCTAGAACCCCATGACAAGAAACCCCCGTTCGAGTTGTACTCACTGTGGATGTGAGGGACACTTTGCGAGACAGTGCCTTGAAGGGCAGCCAACAATCTTAGGAATGCCCATAGGAGTGGAACAACCACTGAATGCCGTGGGAATGCCAATAAACTGAAACAATAATATGCAAGTTAAAGCTAAGGTCTATACCCTTGATGGGCAACTCTTGGACGGTTAAGCAAAAGTAGTTGAAGGTACTACCTGTATCTCCTCTCATCTTGCTAAAATATTAATTGATCCAGGAGTCCGCATTCATTTGTGAGCATGCCATCCATAAAGTATATCCCTAAGATCTTTGATAGCATGCCCTACCAATTGATTGTTTGCACATCTATGAAAGTGAGTATGGTCATTTAGAAAAAGCACCCCAATTGTGAGATTTATATAAGGAGCGCGTTATTACCTGGAGATTTGATCACCTCATCATTTGAGGGATATGATGTGATATTAGGAATGGATTGGTTATCTAGGCATTACGTTTACCCGACCAGAGATACCTACCCTAGAATTTCAAGGAGATAAAACCAAGAAGGAATACCATTGTATCCCCGGTATTACAAGAAAATTGATCAAGAAAGAATCCCAAGGGTATTTGGCATACTTGCTCGACAAAACGGGGAAAGAAGTACAAAAGGAAGCTGTCCCAGTGGTAAAGGTAATTCCAAAACGACTCCAAGAAGCTGAAGCTGGACAAAAGAACCTGCTGGCAGTCGACGGCAAGATTTGGAATTTGAAGTAAGGAGATGCGCGTTTGAGAAGAAAAAAACAAAGGAATAAAATAATAAGCGACATGATTTGTAAGGTAGCCTAAAGACCAGTGTTACTAGAAGAATTAATGGGTATTGATGAAGTGTTCCACGTCTCCCAATTAAAGAAATATCGATCATCGCCCGAATATGTTATGAGTGACGACTAGTTGGAATTGTAAACTGACTTTTCCTACAAGGATAGGAAAAGTCTAGTAGGATTGTGGAACAAGGCATAAAGGAATTATGTGGAAAGAAAATTCCGACATGCAAGGTGTTGTGGAGACACAACGGCATTGAGGAGGCAACGTGGGAGACCGAAGAATTTCTACGCAGGAAATATCCGAAGATTCTAGGTACATGAACCTTAAAATTTTGAGGATGAAATTTTTTTTAAGGAGGGTAGAATGTAACATCCCGTCTAAGCACCTCAAAGTTAATATAGGTCGACATAAGCTCAAACAAAAGCTTTAGGGTTATTTTATAAAAGAATAAAAAGTTTTGGGGTCATTTGGTAGTTCTAGAAGAGTTAAGGAAGAATTTTTCGGTGAAAAACTTTTTGGAAATATTTTACAATTATTTGTATTTAATGCTTTAAAGTAGAGATTGAAATTTTAAGTTTAAAATAGATTTTAAATCATTTCTAAGATTTGGGGCAAACGTAGAAGTTTTAGAAAGTTAAGGGATTATAGATAAAATGCGCTGGTAGTAACATGGCTCGTAGTTACAAGTGGAGTGAAGGATTCATGGACATATGGATGGGCGACACATGTGAGCTAGGGAAAGAATGACACATAACTGGCAAGTGCCATGTGTCTCATGCATGGAAAGGAAAAACATGCAAGAGGGCCTATAAATAAGGGTCAAAATTACTGGAAATTTTATCCTCTCATTTTCTCACGATTTTCTCCCTCAAATTTTACCCAAAATTCCCTCCCCTCGCTCGGTCATCTCTAGCCCTCTCTTTTCTCTCACTTTTCTTTTTCTTTTTTCCTTCCTTTCCTTATTTTCTCTCGGATTCTCCATCCCCTCTTTTCAGGTAAGCTTCATTTTTTTTATTCTTTCTTCTTTTATGTTTTTCTTTTATTTTGATTATTTATGACCCCTCTAATTTAGGAGAAATATTATACAAGGCCTTAATTTTTTTTTTTTCAGATAATAGAAAATCTAGGGATTTTTGTGATTTATTTCTCGGAGGTAGCTTCTAGAATTTCTTCGGGTTTAGAATAAATTTACGTGAACCTTAGAGTCATCTTGGGGTCAAGTTATATTTTTTATGATGTTATTTGATTAAGTTTAGATTGATATTCTTTGTAGATTTAACTTATTCCGCGGCTCAAGGTGAGTTCACCAACCCTTTTCTTTTACAAGATTTTTAATTATTTCTTGAAAACATATTTTTCCCATCTTTGGGATCTTGAAAAAGTTACAAAATATTTACCGGAATTATTACGGGTTATGCTAAATATGTTTGGGTTATTAAAATATTTATGTTTTAAATATTCTTTTATGACATGAAAATATATTTTGAGTTAGTAATGTATTTTAATGATGTGTTTACTTGAAATATTTTTACAAAAATTATTTTGAGAAATTATTTTTTCAAAATATTTATTATTTCCTGTTGGAAATAATATTTTAAATATTTTAAATTCTCTCAAAAGTTTTGAGTTTTAAAATTATTTTGAGTAATTATTTTTAAAATATTTATCATTTCTTCTTGGAAAGATTATTTTAAATAGTGAAGGTTTTGAGATATATTATTTAATTGGAAAAAAATTATTTTTAAAACTTATTATTTCCTTTGGAAATAATAGTTTAAATATTCTTATAAGATTTTTTAGATTTAAAATCTCTTTTAAAATATTTATTATTTCTTTTTGAAAATAATACTTTACATGTTTTCTAAATATTCATATAAAGGCTTTTTGAATTATTAAAATATTTTCATAATATTCTTATATTATGACTTCAAAAATATTTTCTCTTTTTCTTTAAAAGAATATTTCTATACAGTTTTATTTATATATTACTTTGAATATTGGAGGTATTTAATAATTTCTGTTAGGGAAAACATTTATCATGATTTTTGGAAAATCATAGTAGCATAACCTACTTTATACCTGGTAATGTAGGGAAAATATTTGTTTTTCTCAATACATTTGTCTTTCAAAATGTATTGAGAAAAACAAATATTTTCATGAGTTTTACAGAATTACATTCATGATACATTTGTCATGGGTACGAGTTTCGCCCGGCAGATTGGAATGTTTCGATACCTGAAGAGTTTTGTGTTGCTGGGAGATGGCCTATGATTTTATAAAAATAAATTAAAACTCTAATCCGGCAAAAAAAAGGGCTAGGTATATATTTTTGATCAACATGTCGAGAGGACTTGCGCTGTGCGTGGCTAGTCCCCCGTACGAGGGCATATTGCGAATGACATGCTTGGTAGTGTTACTCTTGATCTGGATCCAGTTCACAAAGGGCGTAGTACTGTTGGAGGGTTAGGCCCAAGGCAGTATTACGTTAGACTCCGTATCATGCTCTGCGGTAGGGGCTACTTTCTAGCAGGTTGAGTCAGGAGGGGCCCACCAGCTAGGTGGCACCAGGGCGGCCTTGTAGGTACCCCAGGGCTCGTTACCTGTTCTGTGTTTAAATGGTGTGAGGTAGTTTATGAAAAATCAAACGTTCATACGGTGTATTTCAGGCTGGTATTGACTATAGGATGCCGAAATTTGCATCCGATGACCCCGTTTAAGGTTCCAGACTCTGTCCGTTGAGCCTATCATGATATATGCATGGTTTTGAAAGTTCGGGTGTCGCGGCAGCGTCGATGTGTCTTGATTCGCTCAGACTTTCTGGCTGCGCTCGAACCCTTCAGAAAGTTTATAACTTGCATACAAGAGATTTTCATGAAAACATTTATTTTCGGGCATGACAAACCGTTTTATAAAAAGTATTTTGCCCGTATAGGAAACTCACGAGAAACACACGTGCACGTTAACTCACTGAGCGTCCATCGCTCATACCTTTCAAATGTTTTCTCTCATTTTTCAGATGACTTGGTCACCAGATCTGACTAGTTGAGTCAGTGTGGGCCCACTGGATTCGGTAATATTGGGGTTCTCCACCTCTAATCATAAGGTTTGATCTATGAAGAACTTGGCTCTCACGGCCTTCAACTGATGTACAAGTTTTGAGAAATTTTTACTATAGAGTTATATTTATATTATTGTTTCTTTTTCCGGTGTTTAGTTTAGCGGGACATATTCTAGGTCCTCCCAGTTTTATCCTAGCTTTATATTTTTCTTTTGTAAATCTAGTGCCGAGAGGCACGCAGGTACCTTACCTAGCTACAGTTGACCTAGCAAGTGTACGGGGTATAACATATTGGGTCAATTGTTCACATATATTTTTTTTCTTTTTCAGCCCTATTTTTGACCCTATAATGAGATGGATTGGGCACACACCTAAAAGTGGACTGAATTTATTTTAACCCAAGATGCTGGCGGGCTGGACTGACAACAACCCAATTTGAATGAGTCACCCTAGGTAAACTCAACTGCTTTGAATGAGTCGACCCAAGTGACTTGGATGTATTTATAAATACTCTTTTCTCACCTGTTGCAGATACCAACTCTGTGGAGCAGCCTTTCTTTCATTTCTTTTTTCTCTTCTTCTTATTCTATTTCTTGTTCTCAGTGACTTCTGTTGTTGCCGTGATCAGGATTTTTTTATACCAAAGTTTTAAACCCAATACTTGTAAGTGCACAAAATTAATGCAATATAGAAGTATCAGGGTATTGAACCACAGAGAAAGGCTTAACTACTTAAATTACTATCTTCCTAACTTAATTTTATAAAAAGAAAATCAAATTATATTATCTCAAAATTATTCCTAAATTAAGTAAAAACAATAAATCAAATAACTAAATTATGATTAACAAGAGTTCTAACCAAAGAGAAGATTTAAAACCTTGAATTCACCACTAACCTATATAACAATGAATTAATTTTATTTAGGAGAAAAGATTAGACCTTTATGTGGTGATCTAGGTTACACGCTTCGATTCACTGAAGAAATATATTGTGCTTAAATACATGACATAATTCATCTAACCATTAGCATGACTTATTCAATTCTATGACATAAATCATCTAAAATTAGCATGAACTATTCAATACTAAAACCCACAATATACTTGCAAAAATTACATATCTCTCATACTCAAGACTACAAGAATCAATCATGGATGAGAATATAAATTAAACCAACCAATTGTTCTACAAGAACAATCACCTAAAATTAATTGCATCAAACCAAGAAACATCCCAAGATATGCAAACACATAAATAATATAATAAATCTCCCAAAATAAAATAAACTAAAGTCACATGGCTAAGGTTTCATCAAGATTCTAAGAAGAGAATTAGCTCATAATTAAAAGAAAAGAAGGAACCGATTTATTGGAGGAATCATGGCCTTTGTTCCAATTAAAATCGCCAAGGAGATTTTTAAATTTTCTGCTGCTGAATTTTTTTTGCTAAAATTTTCTGCTGATGAATTATGTTTGCTGCTTTAGCTTTCTCCTCCTTGCTGCTTCACCTCTCTGCTTCAGCTGTTGTATTTTGCTGCTTCACTACAATTTTCTATTAAGCTGCTTCTTGCGCAGCTGCCTCTTCTTCAACCTGCTTCAGCTTCTGCTAGTTTTTGTCTTCCTAAGCTGCTGCGCAGCTGCTATTCGGTCCCAGCAGCTTGCTCAGCTGTTTCTAATTGCGGCTCCCAGCAGCTGCTTCCTTCTTATCTTCCCGCAGCTCCCTCTCTTTTATTCTCTTTTTGTTTTTTTGTTTTATTTCTGTTCTCTTGCCTCCTCTCTCTTTTCTGCCGTCGCTTCTTTGCTTTTAAAGGAGCTGAACAACTTCTTCTTTTAATCCTTTTGTGGCTCTTTTTTTTCCTTTTCTCTTCCTATTATCAGTCTCTTTCCTCTTTCTATTGTGATTCTTTGTCCTCTTCAATTTCTTCTTCTTTTTTCTCTCTTTTGTAGCAGCCCAATTCCAATCTTGAGCTTGCTTGTGGGCGGCCCTTCTTAACCGCGGTCCTTTTTCTCCTCTTTATTTGTGGGCTGCATCATTTAATGGGCTTCTTTTCCTTTATTTACTAAAATAAACTAAATTAGATAATTATGTTTAATAAATAAATAAAATATTTTAAAGGTTAATAATTAAGACTTAAGGTGTTTATTTATACCAAAAATCAACTCTATCAACTCCCCCACACTTATGTTTTGCTAGTCGTCAAGCAAAAATAAAAGAGCAAAAAGAAAAACTAACTAGCCACTTTCGCAGGACTCACGATTGCGCTTAGCATGTGCAACTAGTCCTTTAAACCCCTAAGCTACCCCTAGTGGACGAGTATGGTCTCGTGAGGGTTTGCAGACGACGTACCCACAAAGTCAAATAAACAACAAACTTTAGAAAAAATAGAGAATAACCTAAATTAAGTACCCTTCATCAATATCTCAAACTTATCAAGATAAATACTCTTACTCTTATTTTTAAACTCAAGTAAATAAACAAATATTCAATTATCTCCCATAACTAATGCAAAACTTGTGTAAGGTGTAATCGTGGTCATAAGAGAATATAAAATAAATACTAAATAAGATTTTCAAATTACACATAGAAGACAAATCTCAATAATAGTTCATTTCATAGGCTCACTTTTTGTACCTTCTCTCAACTAATCAAAGATTCTCAAACTCAACTCAGATCAGGTAGGACTTTAAAGCTTGTAATGTAAGGTTAGGGTGTTAGTTATCAAACGAAGGTGAGGAATTCAAATTCAAAGAAAAGAGAGCTTGTAAAGAATATGGATACTTTAAAATTTCGACAAACTTTCAAACTTTCTTTTTTCCTTCCCTTTTTTTCTCAATTAGTACATTCACCAACTACCATCTTCTTTTCCTTAAAATTTCATCATTTAAGGCTATTCTTTTTTCTTACATTCACAAATTTGGGCCTCTTAAATTTTTTTTTCTTTGCACCTTATGACTTGTAACAATCATGCATCAACTTTTCTTTCTTTTTCTTATTTTTTCAGCTCAATACATAATTTTTTTTCAGCCCAACAAGTTATATATATTTTTTTCCTCCCTTTTGTCAAATAACTTATTCTCTTTCTATAACACCCAAAACAACAACCCATCATTGAAGCACAAGTTAGAAGTTTGCATTAAACTCTCTACAAGATTAAGGGTTAATATTTAAGTGGATTAAAGAAAGAAATAACATTTAAGGCTCAAAAGGGTACTAAGGTAAAAATCATGAAATTTGGTAAGCTTGTACAAGGCACGAACGATTCAAAGAAGGCCTATGACCGTCGTTTCTGAGTCAAATAAGGAAAACCTTTTTATTTCACCTCAAGAGGTACTCAAGTAAGTTCTAGAATGTAGGGAAGAGATTCATCAACTTTATGCAACTCAGAAATAATGTAAAGGATTTATTAAACACTAACTATAACCCATGTGCTCAAGTGTAAGTCATGCAAGAGTTAGAATAGATATAGAACATAAGTCCATCACCCTAATTAAAAACAAGAGAACAAGTACTTTTCTCAACTTATTCAAGACATTTTTAAAAGAACTCAAAAAGAATCATTCTTTAAGTGAAATCATATATTTTTGGTTTTTCTCAAAATAATAAAAAAATTAATAAAATAAAATTAAAAAAATCAGCAAGAATTCAACAAAAAAAAAAAGAAGAGAAAAACGAAAATAAAAAAAAGTTACAAAAAATATGATTGACACCAGAATAAAAGAATCTTCTCTCCCACACCTATACCCTACAGTGTCCACAATATGATTAAAAAATGCCAGGAGTAGAGAAGAGATAAAGAAAAGAATAATATAACCTAGTAGAAAAGGCAATATTAGTGCATGTTCAGAAGAGTAATGGACCATCTCTGTAGCTTCCATGATATGTTGTCTGATTACCCTATAGAACAAACACTTCATACCTTTCTACCAAACAAGTGAGATAAAATAATAATAATAAATAAAATAGAAACAAAAATATATAAAAATAAATAAAATAAAATTTCGGTTGCCTCCCAAAAGCGCTAAATTTAAAATCGTCAGCCAGACTCCCTATATCTTTTCCTTTCAGCTATGATCTATTTCTCTCATATTAAGCTCATGATTCACAATACAAGAAGAGTTCTATTGTCGGGCAATACAGGCAAGATTAGAATTAATATCCTCAGTGCACGTTAGGTTTTCTTTCTCAATAAAAGTATAATCTTTTGAACACATTAGAGGTAGAGTTTCTTCAATTAATTCATCATTTTACATCTACCAAATAGCAATCAGAATTATCTTCTATAGAAGGTTGTGAAAAAGTTTTAAAGATATTTAATCTAACCCTCATATTCATTACAGAGACATCCATGACCCCTGTTCTATAATTAATAGTGGCATCAATAGTAGCTAAGAACGGACAGCCTAGAATAATGGGAATATGATTTTGGGAAGATCTACCAGGTTCCATATTTAGGACTACAAAGTGTACAGGGAAGACACCTTTATCAATTTGAACTAGAACATCATCTATTGTCCCCCTAGGTACCTTGATAGACCTATCAACTAATTGTAAGGTCATATCAGCTGCTGCAATTCCCCTAATCCTAACTTTCATAAACAGACTGTGGAAGCAAATTAACATTAGAACCTAAATCGAGGAGCGCCCTATCTATTTTATGATTACCAATAAGACATGAGATAGTCGGGACACCAGGATGTTTATATTTAGGGGAAGTGTTATATTGCAGAACGGAGCTCACCTGTTCAGTTAGAAAGATTTTCTTAGAAACATTGCTTTTAGATTTTCTTTTAAAAGTACACATGTCTTTAAGAAATTTTGCAAAGGATGGGACTTTCTTAATAACTTCTAAAAGTGGAAGATTAATTTTTACTTGTTTGAGAGTTTCTAAAATATCTTCCCTTTTATTATCCTTTCTAAGATATGTGGGGTGGCAATAAAGCTTTTGGATAAGGAACCTTTGGCTTATATGAAGTCGTAGGAGGTGATTCTAGAGTCTTAGAATTAGAGGAAGAAGCTAGTTCCTTCTCTATTTTCCTTTCAATTTTAGTCCTCATATTAATTCCCTCAGTTTCATTTTCATTAAGTTTATCATCTTTCATAGGTTCCCCTACTTTATTATCTACCAGCTTTCCATTTCTAAGAGTAATTATAGCTTTAGCTTGCTCATGAAAATTAGTTCTAGGGTTCTCTATTGGATGACTAGGAAGCTTTCCCTCATCTCTTCTACTTATTGCATTAGCTAGTTGCCCTATTTGAGTTTCTAACTTAGCAATAGATTGAGTGTGTGAGTCTACAATTTGTGTCATGGCTTCTAAACGTTTCAAAGCAGATAAGACTTTTTCTTCAAACATAGAGCTTCTATTTTGAGAAGGGTGAGGGGTACATACCTTTGAGATTAAAAACCAGGGGGAGCAGTCATACTAGATTGTTTGTTTTGTTGATATTGTTGCTGGCCTAATTGACCTTCCCCTCCTTGTTGCCTCCAGAAAAAATTAGGATCATTTCTCCAGCCTAGATTGTATTTATTTGAATTTGGGTCATTCTGTCTGCGAAATCTTTAGGCTGAATTGACTTGTTCCTGCACAAATTCTAAAAATAGTGAAGCACTACGACAGTCATAGATAGCATGAGAAGGATTAGAGCAAATTGCACAAACACCTTGTACATTAAGAGAATTAGTAGGCAATGTATTCAAACTAACAATTGCTCAAAATTTTTAGATAAGGCGTCAACCTTCGAAGAAAGATCAACATTTTGAGTGACTTCATACATTCCTCTATTTACTATTTGTGTAGACGTGCCTATACGTGAGGATGTGGCGTGTTATTGTGAACTATTAGTAAAATTTTCAAATAAATCCCACGCCTCATTTTCAATTTTATGAAGAAAGGTACCACCATAAGAGAAATCAATCATTTGATGATTTCTGTCATCTAATCCTGAATAAAAGCTTTGTATCTGCTGCCATTTAGGGACTTAATGGTGAGGGCAACTACGAAGAAGTTCTTTAAATCTCTCCCACCTCTCGTGAAATTGTTCACTATTTTGTTGGGAAAAAGTAGTTATTTCTCTCCTTAACCTTGTAAGTTTACCCATAGGAAAGTATTTTTTTTAGAAATTCCCTAGACATCTCAGCCCATGAACCTATTCTCTCACGTGTGTGCAACCAATGTTTAGCCTTATCCTTCAGAGGAAAAGGAAAAATGCGCAATCTAATAGCATCATTAGTAACATTAGACAGTTTAAAAGTAGAGCAAATTTCTAAAAACTCATCGATATGCTTATAACGATTTTCGGATTCAAGCCCATAAAAAGATGATAACATTTGAATAGTAGAAGCTTTAATTTTAAAAGTGATTAGCCTCAATTTCAGGTATTCTATTACCTATTGGTGAGTTATAAATATTAGGAGTAAAATACTCCCTTAATGCTCGTGGATTTTCAGCCATTTTAACCTCACAAGTGTTAGTGATTTTTCCTTGTGCTCTAAGTACCGTAAGTGTACGCTCTATCTCAGGATTAAATTCTTTTAAATCAATAGAGAGCGAACGACGACGATGCATCAATAAACAAATTCAAGAGAAAAAAAATTTACTACAAGTAATATTGAAGAATAAATTACTAAATAATGAAATTAAAATATGTATATATATGTATACATATATAAATGGTGAAGACAACTAAAAATTTGTTTTTCTTGTTTCTTTTTCAAGAACAAATAAAATAAATTAAAATACTAACAAATTTAGGAGACAATAATACAAACAATTAATTTAACCTTTCCCCGGCAACTAGGCCAAAACCTTGATCGGGATTTTTTTATTCTAAAGTTTTAAACCCAATACTTGCAAGTGCACAAGATCAATGTAATACAGAAGTATCAGGATATCGAACCACAGAGAAGGACTTAACAATTTAAATTACTATCTTCCTAACTTAATTTTATAAAAAGAAATTCAAGTTATATTATTTCAAAATTATTCCTAAATTAAGTAAAAACAATAAATCAAATAACTAAATTATGATTAACAAGAGTTCTAACCGAAGAGACGATTTAGAACCTTGAATCCACCACTAACCTATAAAACAATGATTTAATTTTATTTAGGAGAAGAGATTAGACCTTTATCTGGTGATCTAGGTTACAAGCTTCGATTCACTAAAGAAATATATTGTGATTAAATGCATGACATAATTCATCTAACGATTAGCATGACTTATTCAATTCTATGATATAAATCATCTAAAATTAGCATGAACTATTCAATTCTAAAACCGACAATATACTTGCAAAAATTACATAACTCTCAAACTCTAGACTATAGGAATCAAGCATGTATGAAAATATCAATTAAACCAAACAATTGTTCTAAAAGAACAATCACTCAGAATTAATTGCACCAAACCAAGAAACATCCCAGGATATGCAATCACATAAATAGTATAAATAGTATAATAAATCTCCCAAAATAAAATAAACCAAAATCACATGGCTAGAGTTTCATCAAGATTCTAAGAGGAAAATTAGCTAATAATTAAAAGAAAAGAAGGAACCAATTTATTGGAGGAAATCATGGCCTTTCTTCCAATTAAAATCGCCAAGGAGATTTTTAAATTTTCTGCTGCTGAATTTTTTCTCTTGAAATTTTCTGCTGCTGAATTTTTCTGCTAAAATTTTCTGCTGCTGAATTTTGTTTGTTGCTTAAGCTTTCTCCTCCTTGCTGCTTCAACTGCTGTATTTTGCTGCTTCACTGCAATTTTCTGTTCAGCTGCTTCTTGCGCAGCTGCCACTTCTTCAATCTGCTTCAGCTTTTGCTAGTTTTTGTCTTCCTAAGCTGCTGCACAGCAGCCGTTCGGTCCCAGCAGCTTGCTCAGCTGCTTCTAATTTCGGCTCCCAGCAGCTGCTTCCTTCTTCTCTTCCTGCAGCTCCCTCTCCTTTATTCACTTTTTATTTTTTTTCTTTTATTTCTGTTCTCTCGCCTCCTCCCTCTTTTCTGCCGCTGCTTCTATGCTTTTAAAGGAGTTGAACATCTTCTTCTTCTAATCCTTTTGTGGCTCTTTTTTTTCCTTTTCTCTTCCTATTATAATTCACTTTCCTCTTTCTATTGTGATTCTTTTTCCTCTTCAGTTTCTTCTTCTTTTTTATCTCTTTTGTGGCAGCCCAATTCCAATCTTGGGCTTGCTTGTGGGCGGCCCTTCTTGACCGCGGGCCTTTTCTCCTCTTTATTTGTGGGCTGCGTCATTTAATGGGCTTATTTTCCTTTTATTACTAAAATAAACTAAATTAGATAATTATGTTTAATAAATAAATAGAATATTTTTAAAAGTTAATAATTAAAACTTAAGGTGTTTACTTATACTAAAAATCAACTCTATCATGTTATTGTGAGTCGCCATTCTTGGCTGACTGCAAGCTTGGGTGGCGTGTGAATGAGAGAACCGAGAGTGAAAGCTTAGATTAAAATTGTGTGAGGCTCATCCATTGTTGTCAAGGTTTTCGATCGATAATCAGCGAGTACAGCAAAAATCGGTCGTCCTATCTTTGTACCCTCTTTTATATAGAAGCCGGTTGTTCGGTTTTCTGTGTTGGTCGTCCATTTTTTAAATTGGTCGTCCGGTTTCCTGTGTTGGTCGTCCGATTCTGTCTGTGTTGACAAAAATCGGACGTCCGATTATTGCCTATATCATCCGTTTTTCTAATATGATTTTGCAAGTTTGGAGAAGAATTGGTCGTCCGTTTTTTCGATCTCCTCATCCGATTTGAAGATCCAGTTTTTGAGTTGTTATCTAATTCCATCATCTGGTTATTTCTATAATAGAATAGATTTTGTTTATATTTTGTTTTTCCGCTACTATTGTAATAGTATATAGGAGGTTTGTAATTTATAATAGGGCTAATCGTCAGATCCTTTACATAACAGTGGTATCAGAGCAAGAAGACTTGATCCTTTTGGTGGCTGTTGCATTCCTCCATCGACGCGGTTTCATCCGAAACCTCTTTTGTTTCTTTCCAGGCTCACTGAAACTATTGAGTTCCATGAATCTGACACAAGAAAGTTTACTATTACTACTCTCTTCTTCCTTTCATTTAAAGTTTATTTATTATCTATATATATATATTGGTGTTGATATCTCTGGTTAAAGATCAAAATTTTTGTGATTTTTATTTTTCTTAAAAACTAAAACCCAAGCCTGGCTTGAGTCCTATTGAGACTCTAAGTATCTGTGTCTTGGTGTTTTTCTCATCGATTACGAATATTTTTTTTACTGTCCATGATCGTTGAGATTTGTTTATTGTGTGTTTGGGGAATTGTTGCTCAGACTGTGCTTATATATATATATATTTCTCTATTGATAATCTATTTGTGGTTGTTGCTTAGCTTTTGCTATCTGTTGATCTGTTGTGAGTTTTATTATCTGTATATTTCCTATTTTTCTAGCTGTATTATTTTTCTCGAAAATATCCGGGCTGTTTTTGTGTGTGACAAACTTTTTTAATCTTTTATTTTTCGCGCCTCTGATAACTCTTATTTGCTTCTGTATAAAATGTCTGTTCCAAAACTTGAAACTGACAAGTTCGATGGCAAATCTGATTTTGTAATGTGGCGTAGAAAAATGAAAGCTATTTTAGTCCAAAACAAAAGTGCACCCGCTATTTGTTCTCCTGACAAGTATTCGGAATCATGGACAAATGAAATACTAGCTGAAAAACTTGGTGATGCACATAGATGTCTTACCTTGCATTTGAAAGATAATGTTTTAAGAGAAATAGATGAAACTGACAATGCTTATGAAATCTGGACAAAACTTGAAAAACTTTAGGAAAGTCTTTGTCACACAAAATCTATTTAAAAGAATAACTCTTCAGTTTTAAAATGAGCTAGTCAAAATCCCTTTCTAAACATGGATGATTTAAATAAAATTGTTTTAGAACTCCAAAATGTTGGAGAAAATATTTCTGATGAAAATATTGCTGTTAATTTGTTGAATGCTTTGCTTGAGTCTTTTAATGATGTGAAATCTGCTATTAAGTATAGCAGAGATAATTTTACTTTCTAATGGGAAAAACGCTTTAAAATCAAAAGATTTAAATTTGCGAAAATAAAATAAAACAAACAGAGAGGACATTTACGTGTGAGGGAGGGTTGACCGGAGAGAACCTTCTAGTCACCGCTCTAAAAGTAAAGGGAGGTCTAAATCTTGAGATAAAAATAGAGTGAAGTGTTTTACTATGGCAAAGTTAGTCACAAGAAAAGTAAGTGTTTTAAATGAATCAAAGATGAAACAACATAAACAAAGTAATGGTAAGGATAAAACCGACAAAGCCTACGATTTTGAACTAGATGGTAATTCTATGTTTTTTGAAGTTTGTGTATATCCCCTTCCCCATCTACCTCTAAAGTTTCTGATGAGTGGATTCTTGATTCTGGTTGCACTTTTCATATGACTCCAAACAAGCATTGCTTTTCTGATTTTAAAACTCTTGATCAGGGAAAAGTTTTTATGGGAAACAATAGGGTTTGTGATTTCAAGGGAATTGGAAACGTTTTTCACAAAAATGCATAATGGTGTGACTAGAAAATTGACTGAGGTGAGGTATGTTCCTGATCTTAGGAGGAATTTAATCTCCCTTGGTATTTTTGATACAAATGGTTATTGTTATAAATCTAAAATGAGATTTTACATGTTTGTAAAGGATCTCTAGTCGTACTCAAAGGTTTTAAGAAAAATGGTTTGTACACTTTCCTTGGAAAAGATGTTTGTGAACCATCTGCATTCTTTTCTAAAACTGTTCCTGAAAAGACCATGTTGTGGCATCAGCAGATTAGCCACATTAGTGAAAAGGGTTTGCATTATTTACACAAACAAAATCTTTTGAATGGTTACAAAATTACTTCTTTAGATTTTTGTAATCATTGTATTCTTGACAAAAAACACAAACTCAGTTTTTCCAGGCACACACAAATCCACTGTTTTTCTTGACTATGTGTACTGTGATTTATGGGATCTTGAAAAGGTAGCCCACTTTTGGTGCAATGCTTATTTCCTTTCTATTGTTGATGATTTTTCTCAGCATGTTTAGAGTTTCTTTTGAAAACTAAAGATCAAACTTTTCAAAAGTTTAATGAGTGGAAATGTTTTGTCGAAAATTGAATCGGAAATAAACTAAAAGTTATAAGGATAGAGAACGGTTTCGAGTTTTGTAACAAGAGATTTCCTGATTTGTGTGCTTTGCATGGTATTATGCATAACCCACAACAAAATGGGGCAGCTGAGAGGATCAATTGAACCATGGACAAAAGTTAGGTGTCTTTTGGTGTCATATGGGGTTCTTAAACCTTTTTGGAGAGAGGCTGTTAGAACAACAGTATACCTTACAAATAGGTCTCCTTCCACTGCCATAAACTTCTAAACTCCCATAGAACTATGCACTGGCCAACCACCAAACATGTCCAACCTTAGAGTGTTTGGGTGTGCTGCTTTTGCACATCAAAGGGAAGGGAAGTCAGACCGTAGGTCTAAGTAGGAAATATTTATAGGTTATCCTAGTGGGGTGAAGGGTTACAGAGTGTGGCTTAAAGGTAAACCGGGTATGAGGGTAGTCGCAAGTAGAGACGTAGTCTTTAGTGAGTTAGACATGCCTTGTATTAAAACTGAAACCAATTCCGAGAGTTCTACCAAAATACCTATAGTTGGGAACATTCCTGTGGCGGTGGAGGACACCTCCAAACCTTAACAAGAGCACACACTAGAACCTAAAACCAATGAAGAGTCGATAAACCCAACTAGTTTACCCGAAACCGATGTGCCCGAATCAGAAAATTCTGATGATGGTAAGGATCATCCCGAAGCACAAGCACAAGCCCTTAGAGACTACCAATTGCCGAGAGATAAGGTTAGAAGAGTGTATAGGGAACCCACTTGGTATGGTTTTTCATATATTGTTTCTTATGCTTTTGTTGTTGCATCTTTTGTTGAAGAGAAAGAACCTATATGTTTTTCTGATGTTTTAAATAGTCCTAATCGCTCTTAGTGGATGCATTCTATGAATGAAGAGATGTCTTCTTTGCATAAGAATAAAACTTGTGCTTGTTCCTAGACCACCTAAAAAAAACTGATTGATTGTAAATGGATTTTTTAAAGTTAAAGAACATGAATATGTTAATGAACCTCTAAGGTTCAAGGCTAGATTGGTTGCAAAAGGTTTTTCTCAAGTTGAAGGTATCGATTTTAATGAGATCTTTTCTCCTGTTGTCAAGTATAAAACCGTTAGGATTATGCTTGCTATTGTTGTGTTCTTTGATCTTGAGCTTGAACAGTTAGCTATAAAAACTGCCTTTTTGCATGGTGAACTAATAAAACCATTTACATGCGCCAACCACCTGGTTTTGAGGTGAAAGGTAAGGAGCATATTGCTAGTCTGTTGAAGAAGTCCTTGTATGGGCTTAAGCAATCACCTAAACAATGGTATAAAAGTTTTGATTCTTTTATGCTTAAAGCTGGTTTTGTTAAAAGCAATTATGATAGTTGCTTGTATTTTTGTGATGATACTGTTGAGATTGCCATTTAGTTACTACTATATGTTGATGATATACTTATTGCCTGCAAGCATATAGATAAGATTATGCATTTGAAATCTTTGTTGAGAGTTTGAGATGAAAGATTTAGGTTCTACCTCTATAATCCTTGGTATGAACATTTATAGAAATAAGGCTGACCAGTCTTTGTTTATATCTAAGAAATCCTTCTTGCAGAAAATTGTTTCGAAATTTTCCACACACTTGTGTAAGCTTGTTTGTACGCCTCTTGCAAGTCATTTTCATATTTGTACAAAAACCTATCCAGAGACTGAAAAATGAAAAGAAAGATATGGCCAACATCCCTTATAGAATGGCTATAGTATCTGTCATGTATTCCTTGATCTCCACTGGTCCTAATATTACTTATTCCATAAGCCTTTTGGTTCGGTTTTATGTCTAACCCAGGTAGGGATCATTGAGCCGCTCTTAAATGGTTGCTGAGGTACATTAATGGGATATTGATAGAGGCATGTGTTATCATAATTGGACAGCACAATTTGATTTGATTGGTTATGAAGATTCTGATTTTGCAGGTGATAAAGAAGGTAGAAAGTCTACCACATTTTATTTCTTTACCCTTGTTGGTAATTGTGTTTCATGAAAATCACAGCTATAGTCTGTAGTCGCCCTTTCGATTGCGGAGATTGAATATATTGCTGCCATGGAGGCAATAAAGAAGCTATTTGGCTTCAAGGACTTTTATTTGAGTTGCATCTTTTGTATTCTAAAGCTGTCATATTTACTAATAGTCAAAGTTGTCTTCATTTATGTAAAAATTCTGTCTATCATGAAAGAACTAAACACATAGATGTTAAGATCATTTCAAGAGAAAAGGTTTCAAATGGTAAAATTAATATAGATAAAATTAGTACTAAAGTTAATGCTGCTGATTTTGGTGCTAAGGTTGTGACAACTGACATGTTTGCTATATATAGGGACCTCCTTCATATTGATGCAGGTTGACTGTCTTGACTGTTGGGCCAATTGTTTACACGTTTTTTGGTTCTTTTTCAGCCCTATTTTTGACCCTATGAGATGGGATGGATTGAGTCTCACAACTAAAAGTGGACTGAGTTTATTTTAACCCAAGATGTTGGGTGGACCGAGCTGACAACAGCCCAATTTGAATGAGTCATCGTAGGTGAACTCAACTGTTTCGAATGAGTCCACCCCAGGTGACTTGGATGTCTCTATAAATACTGTTTTCTCACCTGTTGCTGATACCAACTATGTGGAGCAGCCTTTCTCTTTTCTTTTCTCTTTTCTGCAACTTCTTATTCTGTTTCTTGTTCTCAGTGAAGTCTGTTGCTTTCGCCGTGAGTCACCATTCTTGGCTGACAGCGAGCTTGGGTGACGTGTGAATGAGAGAACCAAGGGTTTGAATTAATATTGTATGAGGCTCATCCATTGTTCTGAGGATTTTTGATCGAGAATCAGTGAGTACAGCAAAAATTGATCGTCCGATTTTTGCCTTCTTCGTTCGATTTCATCGTCTGAATATCTCTGTTTCCCTCTTTTATATAGAAATCGGTCATCCGATTTTCTGTGTTGGTTGTTCGTTTTTGAAGCTGGTCATTCGGTTTCCTATGTTGGTTGTCCGATTTTGTTTGTCGTCCGATTTTTGCCTACATCATCTATTTTTCTAATCTGATTTTGCAGGTTTGGAGAAGAATCGGTTGTCCGTTTTTTGGAATCCCCATCCGATTTGAAGATCCGGTTTTTGAGTTGTTATGTGATTCCATCATCTGGTTATTTTTATAATAGAATAGATTCTGTTTATGTTTTGTTTTTCCGCTGTTATTATAATAATAAATATGAAGTTTGTAATTTATAACATGGCTGATCACCAGACTCTTGACGTAACAATCGACCATATTGTTAACTCTTACCGGTCTCCTCCTTGCTGTGATCTACGGTTTTTCCAAGCCAATTCTTATATTAATCCACCAATCACCAGAAATTGCATCTGCAGCCTCCAAGTTCGTTTACGGTCTAATACCTCAAATTTTTGCATTCGCCATTAATTTCCCAATACAGAAATTTATGCAAGCTCAAAGCCTTGTCGTACCCAGTGCGTACATCTCAGTTGCCGCATTAATTTTGCATATATGGATAAGATGGTTGTTGATTTACAAGATTGGATTGGGTTTAGTGGGAGCATCCATAACTTTGAGTTTGTCGTGGTGGATAACTGGGATTGCCCAATTCATTTACATAGTGAAAAGTAAGAGCTGCAAGCGGACCTGGACGGGTTTTAGTCCCCAAGCGTTCTCTGGCCTTTGGAGCTTCTTCAAATTGTCTGTATCTTCAGGGGTAATGCTGTGCCAGGAAGAATGGTACTTTCAGTTTCTTGTTTTCTTCATTGGATTGCTTCCTAACCCTCAATTGTCTTTGGATGCTGTAACTGTATGGTAAGCCATTATCAATACTTGCTAAATGTGGAGTTTTAATGTTCTTTCTCATTCATCTTTATCAAGAAGATTTGAAGATTTGTCCTATTGATGGCGTGCTTGATAATATTAATTTGTCATTTTATTTTTAAAATTTTATATCTTGTATTTTTGCTAAATTAGATAACATTTGTCCCTTAGATTGTGTAAAGCATAATTATCTTTGGAATGGTTGCAGCAATACAGTAAGCGGATGGGCCTTCATGATATTTATTGGTTTCAATGCTGCTGCAAGGTCAGTGTTTCTTCTCTGAACTACTTCAAAGCTTTGTTCTTATTGCTTTTCTACTTCTATCTCTTTTATCTCTTTCCCAAACATTTAGAGGCATAGATACTTCTCCTGGTTTCATAAAAGTAGTTTAGTTTTAAGACTTACTGCTCATTGTGCATGTGAGTGGATCATTACATGTTTCTGAATGAACAAACAATATTGATTATTAGCCAGCTTGCTAAACCTTCACAGAAATTTGAATGTACATAATTAGTTATTCTTAATACTCGAAACTAAACCTCTCATTTTAGATCCTTGTAACGAACTCCCAAAGGCTTTTTATATAAGAAAACTTTACCTTATCTCCAAAATTTCATGAATTTTCAGCTACTATTGGAACCTATATTTAGATAGTTTCTATATTTACATATTTTCTTTATTTGGATATTTGTATAACGTATGTATCCTATGTTTAGGCAGTTTCCTAATAGTAATAATATCCTATAGATTAGAGGATTAGTTTTTAACTTATATAATGTAATCATTTTGCCATAATAAAACAGGAAACTCAGATTGATTTCCCCACTCGAAACTTTCATGGTATCAGAGCCAGCCTTGTCTAAATTCTCATAATGAGTTATGACAAGGAAGATGATGGCAATGTTGAAAGCGGTATGGTGGAAGAAAGCCATATTCGTAGAATAAAAAAAAGATGTCTACTTTGTCTCATCTTCTGATGGTTCAGGGCTGATCATAACAACAATCCAATTAAAAGAAAACGACAAAGACAATAACTATGCCGAATGGACAAAATCCATATGCTTGGCTTTACGTTCGAAGAAAAAATTGGGATTTATAGACAGAACAATCCCTATCCCAAAAGGTGACCCGGACAAAGAAGAAGAATTGTGGGAAATAAACACTTTAGTAAATTCATGGATTTTAAATACTATCGAACCATCTCTCTGCTCTTCCATAAACTACTCTGGACGAGCTGATGAATTGTAGACAGATTTGAACGAAAGATTTTTAGTTGGGAACGGACCCCGAAACTATAAATTAAAAACTGCTTTAGCAAATTGTAAACAAGGAGGCGACTCAATACAGGCATATTATTCGCGTTTAAAAAAATAATGGGATGAGTTAGACAACTATACTCAACTCCCATCTTCTAAAGATACAGATTTATTAGCAGTTATTATAAATGAAAGAAAGGAAGAAAAAATCTTTCAATTTTTAATGGGATTAAATGGGGCAATTTATGGAAGTGTTCGATCCCATCTGATTCAATAGGAACCCATGCCAGAATTGAGAACAATTCTTGCCCAAATTTGCAAAGAAGAACAACACAAAAATTTGGCTCGAATGGACGACAGCAACGGCAACGGAGTAGCCTTCGCCGTCATCAAAACAGGTGGTGCGGCGGTGCCGCAGCGGCTGCCGTCCCCTTCTTCTTCTTCGTCAAGGTTGTTTTGCAGCCATTTGCCACCGAGAAGGGCATGATGTGTCAGGTTGCTTCCTTCTAGTAGGATTCCCTTAATGGTGGCCCAGAACTGGAGTAGGCCGAACTGGAAGCTTCCATGGCTGCTTCCATAGAAGTGCTGCAACTCACCGCGGTGGCGGACGGAGAGGAGACACAGCAGGCAAGTCTTCACATGGCAGGGAGAGCGCGGCTCAGGGACAGTGACCCTCTGTACCAGCTCGCTTTGGACACAAACCAACAGCAACGAACGACGGTCGGGGATGGGCTGCAGCTATGAACGGAGACGGCAGCAGCGCTGCTTCATCTTTTTCTTCCACGAACAGCAGCAACAATTTTGGAAACCCTTCCATAAATAGCAGCAACAGATTTGGAAGCTTTCCAAATTTGGATTCCAATCAAAGGTTAAAATTGTTGACTTTGCTCAATAATCCCACTCCTACACAAACTGATACACTATCTAGTATGAAAAATTTATGGATTTTGGACTCAGGCTGTTCTCATCACATGACTGGTAGGAAAGATTTTTTTAAACATTTAAACATCATACACCCATATTCTGTTAGCCTTCCAAGTGGTGCTAAGGCACTTGCTCGGCAAGAAGGAATAGTTTCTTTAAACCCGAAACTAACATTACTGAGTGTGTTTTTAATTCATGAGCTCAAGTGTAAGTTAATTTCATTAGCACAGCTAACACGAGATTTGAAGTATTTTTTCACTGCCTCTGATGACTTTTGTGTGATACAGGACCGTACCTTAATGACGCCGATTGGAGTAAGTGAGCAGAGGAAAGGGATATACTTCCACAAACCTTTGTCGTTGCCGGTTATGTTCGCTTTTTCTAGTGTTGTCTTTGATTCAAGAACCTTGTGGCATATCCGATTAGGACATCCTTCGAATTTTGTCGTGAAAAATTTTTTAGGACTTCCCTAGAAAACTACTACTTCTACTACTCCTTGCAAGGTTTGTTTACGTGCCAAAAAACCCGTGATTATTTTCCCTTAAGTTTTAATAAAGTATCTGCCATTTTTTATTTAATTCATTGTGATCTCTGGGGGCCTTACAAAACCACATCCACTGTTGGTGCTTCATATTTCTTACTTATCCTTGATGATTATTCTAGAGCAGTTTGGATTTATTTAATTGTTGAGAAAAAGCCATGTAGCCACTGTTTTAAATGATTACTTTGCCATGGTCTAAATACAGTTTCACAAAATCGTAAAAATAGTTCGCAGTGATAATGGCACGGAATTTCTTTGCTTAAAATAATATTTTTTCCACACATGGAATGATACATCAAACCACTATTGTTGGCACGCCTCAACAAGATGGTCGAGTAGAACGCAAGCATCGTCATATTCTCAATGTTGCTCGGGCCTTGTGGTTCCAAGCTAACTTACCCATAAAGTTTTGGGGGGGGGGAGTGCGTCTTAAGGATATCTTATCAATCGCACCCCCTCCTCTTTGTTACACGGAAAGACGCCCTATGAATTGTTATATAACGAGAAGCCATCTTATTCTCACATCAAAAGTTTCGGGTGTCTTGCTAATGTCCGTGATCATGATCTTCCCAAAGACAAATTTCGTGCTCGTAGTAGAGTTTGTGTTTTTCTTGGCTATCTTTACAACAAGAAAGTTTGGAGATTTTATGATTTACAAAGCAAGAAATTTATTCTGTCTAAAGATGTGATTTTTGATGAAACCAAGTTTCCTTATAAAGACTATTCAGATACTGCAGAAACCTCCCCAGATTTTTCTCATTTTTACAATTTTGGGGCACAAAATTTAAGTTATTTACACTTAGACCCAGCAAACTCACCCCTCCCAGCTGCTGGACCAACCCCAGCCACAACCCACAAGAACAACAGCCCAGCCGATGGCCCATCACCCAAGCAAAATGGCCAGAACAGCAGCCCAGCCAAAGACCCGCATTCTGGCCCCTCTTCCGCTGACCCAGTTTAGCCCAGCGGCCCAGCCACCGACCCGCATGATGCCTCCACTCTTCCAGATTTCGCTGGCCCAGACCAGCGTGGCCCATCCATCTTATTTGATCCAGCCTCTTGTCTTCCTTCGCATGGGCTTCCTCAACTCAGCCCACGACCCCCCAATCTCCTGTCTTCCCCAGCCAGCCCACCAACCTCTCCAAGGGCCTCTTTGCCTGCCTCTAGCCCAACTCTTCTCAGCCAACATAAAATTTCAGCAAAATATCCATCTCTACCCACCATGCCTCTTGCTCCTTTTGGCACTAGGAAAAGTACACGTCTTAAAACCATCCCGGCACGGCTCCAAGATTTCTACTGTAATGCAGTTTGGAAGTCTTCTATATACCCTTATTCTGCTCCATCTTCTTCCACGGCTTTCTCAGGTATGTCCCGTTATCCTCTTACAAACTTCATAAATTATGATAATTTTTCTACTTCTCATTAGCACTTTCTAGCCTCTGCTACTACGGAAATGAAACCTACCAAATATTCTGAAGCTGCGTCCAATCCTAAATGGCGTGCCGCCATGCGAGAAGAAATTGATGCCTTGGTGTAAAATGGCATATGGTCTTTGACGCTCTTGCCTCCAGGAAAACGTGCACTTGGGAGTAAATGGGTTTTCCGCATCAAATATAAAGCAGAAGGTACAATTGAACGGTATAAAGCCCGTTTGGTGATTTTAAGAAACACACAGGCTGAAGGCATTGATTTTACGGAAACTTTTGCTCCTGTTGCTAAGATGGTTACTGTTCGTACTCTACTGTGCGTTGCCACCGCTCGAAATTGGCTGATACATCAGATGGACGTCCATAATGTCTTTCTCCATGACGATTTACAGGAGGAAGTATATATGCACCCCCCGCCTGAATTTCGCCCTTCTCACCCCAACCAAGTATGCAAACTCCAAAAATCTTTGTATGGTCACCGTCAGGCACCCGGGTGTTGGTTTTCGAAGCTCACTACCGCTCTCTGTAAGTGTGGTTTCTCTCAGTCCTATGCCGATTATTCTCTTCTTTTTTACTCCCGGCAAAATGTTTTTTTATGCGTCCTCATCTATGTGGACGATTTATTAATTACTGGAAATTCTCTTACCTCTATCACTAAGTTTAAAGCCTCTTTGAGTGCTTGCTTCCACATGAAGGACTTGGGCCCCCTCAAATATTTTTTGGGTATCGAAATTGCGCGAAATTCTTCAGGTTTATTTTTGTGCTAACACAAGTATGCTTTGGAAATTCTCTCTGAGACTGGCAGGATCTATCCTATGTTTTGGCAGTTTCCTAATAGTGATAATATCCTATAGATTAGAGAATTAGTTTGTAACTTATATACCGTAATCATTTTACCATAATAAAACAGGAAACTCAGATTGATTTCCTCACTTGAAACTTTAAGCTACAAACAGGTTCTTAACAGATAACTCTTTTCGTATAGACTTAAGCTTTGTACTGTGAATTCTCAAGTAGTAAATCCGAACGTAATTCATCAAAACGTGGAATATTGCTAAAGCGGTAAGTAGAAATGCACGAAAGCATAGAATTAAAATTAACCAATCTTTGTGATCACCATTACGTCTACTCTTTCTCAATCCATCAAAATAGAATTGAAGGAAATAAGAATTAACAGTAAGTATCTACACTCAAACAAAACAAACGGAGACTTGGTATTTAAATAAACTTGGTCCCCAGGTACAACTAGATTATTTTTTTTCTCTAATTGCTTTCAATAGAAATTCATTCTTTACCTTGATTATTACTGAATAGGATTTACTAGTATTGCTGTCATCAAATTCCTCATCCTCAATGTTTTTTGCTTATTTGCATCACTTGACAATTGGCAGCTATAATTCAGCTTTCTTATTTCTCAATTTATTTGTTATTGTTGGAGATATCACATCAGTATGTGATTCTCCTAGATTATCTTGGATTCTATAAGAGATTATTTGGTTAGAATCCTATATTGATTATAACTAGGATACTTTGTATTATGCTATGATTATAGCAGTATTCCTTATTAGTGGTTGGTTAGAATCTTATATTGATTAGGATTAGGATACTTTGTAACCTATAAATAGTATATCATAATGAATAATCAAGACAATCAAGTGAAGCATTCAATATTATTCTTCTCTGCGCCCTAAATTTCTTAACATGGTATCAGAGCCAGAGCCAGGTTTGAAAAAGAAGAAGAAAAAGAAAAAGAAAAAAAAAATCTTTAACATTTATGACTTTATTCTCTTTTCATTCAATTTGAATAATTCTTTTCGTTCAGTTTGGACAAGTTCTTTTTTAGGTTTTTAATATTTCTTCTAATTTGCTTCAATAAAAATTTAGGAGATCATATATATATATATATATTTTTTATAAATCATATTCAAGTCAGGTAGCTTCATCGACAAATATTTGAAGCACCTAGATTTAGAAATTGAAATTGGACATTGATGGTTGCTTTATCGAAAAAAAAAAAAAAACTCTAAAGCGACATCAAAAGAATTTTCGATGATGGATTACAGAAGCCACTGCGACTGATAGAAGAAAACCACAACGACTGCGACCGATAGAAGAAAACCACAACGACTGCGACTAATGGAAGAAGATCACAACGACTGCGACTGATGGAAGAACCACAGCGACAGCGATTGATGACAAAAAGACCATAGCGACAGTGACAGCGATTGATGACAAAAAAACCATAGCGACAGTGATTGATGACAAAAAAAATCACAGCGACAGCGATTGATGACAAAAACCATAGCGACAGATGGTGGAAGACTACCAGATGTGCAATTTGCACGTTACGAAAAAAAAATTGAAAATCGTGGCAAGTTGGACATGCAATTTTGCACGTTCCAACTTGAGGGAGGGTGTTGGAGATATCACATCAGTATGTGATTCTCCTAGATTATCTTGGATTCTATAAGAGATTATTTGGTTAGAATCCTATATTGATTATAACTAGGATACTTTGTATTATGCTATGATTATAGCAGTATTCCTTATTAGTGGTTGGTTAGAATCTTATATTGATTAGGATTAGGATACTTTGTAACCTATAAATAGTATATCATAATGAATAATCAAGACAATCAAGTGAAGCATTCAATATTATTCTTCTCTGCGCTCTAAATTTCTTAACAGTTATTATGGATTTAGTTGTCACTTGCTCTTTCCCAATATAATCGGAATCAGATTGGAGACTAAAACTAGGATTCAGAGATATGTATTCATTTCATATTAAAAGATATTTCACAATAGTTTGTACATTACATATTTATTTTTTATTTAAGTTACTATTTCAATGGATGATCAGTGTAAGAGTAAGCAATGAACTAGGAGCAGGATATCCAAAGTCAGTTGCATTCTCTGTGGTGATGCTGGTTGTAGTTTCTTTCAGAATTCCAGTATCTACAGCCATCATTGCCCTTTGCCTACATGATGTTCTTAGCTACGTCTTCTCACCAGGTGAAGCTGTAGCACGTGTTGTCTCTGATCTTACACACTTCTTTCTGTCATCCTTCTTCTCAATGGAATCCAGCCAGTCTTGTTAGGTAAGACCTACGAAGTATTTGTATTAGTCGTTAAACTTTTTTATTTAATCAGATTCGAATTTGAACTCTGAATTCTAATATTAATAAATGATACCGTGTGTGATTCCATGTAGTGTTGTTAGTTCTAAGCGAATCTTCCATTTATATAATATGTCCTATTCTAGCCACTGAAAAATTGATTCTGTTTTGTTTTCATTTTGATAACTTGAAGTTAAAGACTCTGATTTCCTATTTCTGTTTGCTATAATAGATCATTGAATGATTCTTTTGCAAGTGTGAGAATCAGATCAATCTTTTAATGACATTTAGAATAGTCCCATTTGTATGAATGAAATTGAAATTAAACTTTCTGCTTTATGTTTTTCTGGAGTCAATGTTACTCAACACTTTCATATCTAGTATAAATTAGGAGTAAAAAGTTTGGATTACTTCCAAAAGAAGAAAGAAAGAAATTAGGATAAGTTCCTTTACTATTGTATTGTATTTTATACCAGGTACGACTGTTGGGTGCGGATGGCAAACTATTGTTGCGTAGGTGAACATTGGTTGCTATTATTTTGTTGGGCTATTATTGGCTCTCCTTTTGGCTTTTTACTTCAAGTTCGGTGTTAAGGTATCTTCTAAGATTTGTCCTTTTGTATTTTTTCCCTAAAAAACATATTTGTAGTATTTTGTCAATTAGACTAGTTTAAGCATATGTACGTTGGTCCATTTGGTTGTGATAGAAATATTTTCTGAATCAAGTTCAACGATAATTTTGGTGTGTTTAGTATTGTTAAGTATCAAAGTCTCCTTAGCAAAATTTGGTGACAGTTTGTTACTCAACCCATTTTTTCCCTTCAATAAATTGTATTTTGCCCCTTTGAAGTAGTGCAAGAAAGAACATGGCTAAACAAAATTGGTTTTAAACAGTCTCACTATGCCTGTAACAGTGTGTCTTAGTCCTTCTCTTTCTCTCTCTCTCTCTCTCTCTCTTAGTCCCTTAACAAGAAAGTTCATTCTCTCTCTATTTCTCTCTCTCTCTCTCTCTCTCTCATACATATACACACACACAATATAATACTTGTTGATTTGAATTTTGCAAATGAACAGAAGGTATAACATCTCCGAATGAAATGCTATGCCCATGTTTACATTTCAAGTTTGTGAAGTTTTTGATTGTTGGGGTATTGATTTTATGGGGCCGTTCCTAAATTCTTTCGGCAATCAATATATATTGGTCGTTGTAGAGTACATATCTAGATGGGCCAAAGCTCAGGCCTTACCCACAAACAATGCTAGAGTTGTGGTTAAGTTCTTAAAGAAGTTATTTTCTCATTTTGGTCTCCCTAGAGCAATTATAAGCGACAAGGGTACCCATTTCTGTAACCAACAACTAGAAAAAGTGCTTAAGAGATTAAGTGTAACCCATAAACTAGCTACCCCCTATCATCCTCAAACCAACACCCAAGTAGAAGTAGTGAATAGGAAAATCAAACACATACTTGAGAAAATCGTTGATAGTACCCGTAAGGACTGGAGTATAAATTGGATCATGCTCTTTGGGCCTATAGAATAGCCTATAAGACTCTAATTGGATTTACTCCATTCCGTCTTTTACATGGGAAATCATATCATTTATCTGTAGAATTTCAGCATAAAGCTCATTGAGCAATTTAGCTAGTTAACTTTGACTACTGTCCTGTAGGTAAACAAAGATTACTCTAGCTGGATGAACTCGATGAATGGCGGTTGCAAGCGTACGAGCTTGAATCTATACAATAAAAATACCAAAAATATGGCATGACAAACATCTCGTAAAGAAGGAATTCAAGGAAGAAGATTTTGTGTTGTTCTACAACTCCTATCTTTGCCTTTCTCCTGAGAAGCTTAAATCTAGGTGGTCCGGAATATTCACTGCAAGTAGAGTCTTTTAATACGGCACCATCGAGATAACACACTCTATACAAGGAACGTTAAGGTAAATGGCCATCGCCTTAAACCGTGCTTTAGTGAGGATATAGGAACTCTCTATAAAGAGTCCCCTGTTCTCAGTAACGGGTGATCTTGGCCATAAGAACGTGTTGTAGTTGTATATGTATGATAAATTTACCCTGTTTTCACCTTTTGTTTATGTTGATTTTTTTTTCTTTTTAACCGTTTGATTTTGGTGTGGTAAGAGTTCGTTGGGAGGATTTTCTGTGTGTGTATGCTATTTCATATATGTTGCAACTAACATTGGGTCGGACCAAAGTGAATCGAGAACTGAATCAAATACAACAACAATGTTCCGACAGGACCAGCAGAAGCCTACCGCGGACGATAGGTTCGATCTACTTTCAGCTCTAGGGTCCCCTGGCAGCTGCATTTTGAAATCGATTTCCAAGGGTCGGCAAGGGTTATTTGCTTAAACAACCACAGGATAACCTCCCTACACCCTTTTACTCCTTTCTTCTTATGTCTTTTTAGTTATTGTCATTTTGTTCTTGTTTATAGATTTGTTTCTTTGCTTTATGTGTTGTGTGTGGGGATGGCTTCCCTTATGCTTTACTGCTTTATATCTACGGGAGCACATCCCATGTGGGTATTTATTTGTTTTTCTAATAGCCTGGCCCCCACATTGAGAACAATGTGGTTTTGAGTGTTGGAGGGGTACTTACTCTTAATTTTCATTTTCCTTTTGTCTGTGTACTCCTATTTTTCGTGTTCCTTACGGTAAAAAAAAAATCAAATAACCTAAAAATTTTCTTAGTCTTCTTTATCTTTTTATTTGAAAATACGAAAAATATTTTCTATTTGCCACCTTCGGTAGAATGATTGATTGCAATACTGTTAGGATTTCTCAAAAGGGCATAGTACTTGGTCATTTTGAAAACAACATTTAAATAATAATCTTACATGTTCGATGTTTCTCATGCACCTGTGAGTGTCCTATGTAATAGAAACCTAGGAATTCTAGGAAATTAGCTTAGTGAGAATCTTTTAAAATTCGCGCCTGCATTCTTGTGTTTTCTGTTCTTTGGAGTGAGAAGTTATAGTGTATGTTAATCTCAAAAATGATGGTCTTAGGCCTTCATTGTACCGTTTGAGCCTTTAATCTACCCATCCTTATACGAAATTGACCCCTAGCTCTCTTTTTTTTTTGGTGCCTTCATGCCAAGGGTTTTACTCCATTCTATTCTTCATTCTTTTAAAACTTGCATGATAGTAAACCTCACTTCATAGAGCCATTGTTAGAATAATATTTTTAGCCATCTTGAGTGAGAGTTACAAAAAAGTGTGGGAGTTAAGGATAGAAAAAAAAAAAGAAAAATAATGAAACGAGAGAGTTGTTTTGGCATTTCGAAGTTGGTACAAATGGCTGATGAAGAAAGAGAGAAGCATTGATTTTTCTAAAAAACAAAACAAAGAGAGGAGAAAAAAAGAGTTGTGCTTACATTTTTGTTCATAGTGTGTCGTGAAAGAAACAACGCTATTTCTCTTTCATGTTAAGGGTTAAAAAAATGTGAATATGTTGGGTGAGGTATGCAAAAGAAACGGAGTGAGATAGTCAAGGGTGAGTGAGAAGAGTGAAAGGCGGCTAGAAAGTTATTCTCAAACTTTGCTAATTCTTTCCTTTCGGTTGCATTGGCTCTGTTTCTTTTGTTCTTCTCCATTTACCTTCGTTTGGTACCTTATTTATGTCCCAATCCTGACATTACAAGCCGAGAAGTACTACCTAATCCAGGAACGACTTAGAATGAATAAGAACTAGAAGAATATGAGCTTGTTGTACATCATCATTTGAAGGATCTCACTTTGTTAATTACTTAACAATCCTTAGGTTTTATGAAAATCGGTACAAACAAAACATACACACACACACACAACATTGGCATGTAATGTTTATTTGTAAGCGCGGTGTTATAACTTGTGCTCGTTCTTTTTTTTATCTTGATGGTTGAGTAGTTAAGTATTCTACTGAACTGGCATCGTTTTAGTTTTTTCTTTCCTTTATTAGTTGTGTTTTTTTTTTTTTTTGGGCCTCACTGCTGTTATATCTTTGGTCTTCCTATGTGTTTAATTATGTAAGCCCGGTCACTCTCTTGTTTTCTGTGAACTTTCTATCTGAACAAAAATCTTCAAACCTTTTCGTTCCATCCGTGTAGTTTTGTTTCTTGAGGGCAAGCAACAGATAAATGTGGGGGTATTTGATAGTTGTTATTTTGTAGGTTATTTTATATTTAGTTTCATCGTTTCTCAATGTTTTTAAGGTATAAAGTATACGTTTAAGTCTAATATCTCCCATTCTTATCTTAGGTGCTTGTCGAAGGAAGGAAGATACAAAAGAAAAGATGAAAACGGCTTAAACGGAGCGAAAATGACAAAAAACGATGCCAAACGGTGACCATAAAGAGGATCTACCGCCAAAGATAGGCTAACCTACCGCCGAGAGTAGGTACATTGGCAACAAACGAGAAGAAGACAGAGCCCTACCGTCGACAGTAGGCTCCCTACCATCGACGATAGGTTCAAGGCACAAAAGAGAAACGAAAGACAAAGAACCACCAGGAACGGTAGGGCCTGACCTATCGTGGACGGTAGGTCCCGATTTTAGCACTTTTTAAGACAATTTTTAAATGGATTCATGGAGGTTTTACCATTCTAGTTTTTAGACTTTCGCCATTAGGGCTTAGGGAGGCAATTTGTGGCAATCTCATGTGACAAATTTCTTCCAATCTCATCTCAATTAGTTAGGAATTAGACTAGAGTACTAGAATTGGAGGTTTTCAAGAAGATTCAAGGATTGAAGAGACAAATACGAGCATCGATTGGGCAACTCGAGAGACGAGCTCAGGCACATTTCGGGATTGCAATTTGGCCTCCAAAACCGTTCCTAAGCCTTTATTTTCCTTCTCTTGTAGATTTGAATAATTTAATTTCAGTTTTACATTATGAATATTGAGTAGTTTTATTGTTTGGATTAAGGATTGAATACTAATTTTTGTTTCTATGAAATTGATTTGATTTATGAAATTGAATATTGCGGATGATGGAATTGTTCTTCAATTGGTATTTTTCTGCAATTTAAGTGTCGCGAACTTAGATTAATGACAAGGGTGTTTGGAATTGAAAAAGGAATAGCACCCTAGGGCAATCAACTTGGGGATCAATTGGGGCATTAGACTAGAGATAGAATGATGCACTTTTAGGTCTGTTTATCACCTTCAGTTATAGCATTCATAACTTGTTAGGGAGGGAAGAGGTTCTCATCTAAGGGTTAGTGAAAAGGGCGACTTTCACCTAGCGATAGGGATTGTCCGATTGAGAGTGTGATGATCCAATTCGTTAATAAAACTTCTACTAAAATCAATCAACTGAAGTACTGGCAAGATTAGGGGATCCCGAGATCCAAACTTCTGCTTTATAGATTTCTTTCGATAATTGTTTTGTTGGGTTTCTTTTTATTGTAGCTTTTGTTAGCATCTCTTCCTGTTAATAATCTTTTCAACGACAACTTTTAGACTAGACATTGGGATAACAGTAGAATAGTTAAACCTTTTCCATTCCTCGAGAGACATGACATTCAAGTTGAACTCACCTCTGCAGTGTTAGGTCTACTTGTCTTGCATTGTAGTGATTAGGAACCCCCGTTTTATATTTTGAATATCACACACTTCCCAAGATCACCTCCTTTGATGAAGAACCTCTATTGAGATTTTGTAGTTTCAACACTCCAATAGAAAATCTATGAGAATCTAAACCTCATAAAAACCCAATATTGAGAGGCAAAACTCTTTCCTAATTTGATAGGAAGAACCTTGAGCAAACTAAGGCCTCAAAATCCCAACTACACAAACTAGAAGACCTACGATTAATTGAATCTAAGAATAAGAACTCTAAGACTCAATTCAAAAAAGGAAGTAGATGATCAATTCATTCCATAGATCTTACAATCTAAGGAAAACAATTTTTCACAAACTAAGGACTTAACCATTAGAAAGCTAACTAAGAAGGGTGAAGAACCTTAGAGAGAATTGGAGAATCCTTTCTCAAATTTTAGCAAATTTCATCAATGTTAGTTAAAATGAGTTTATAATGGGGTGTTTATGTGCAAAGCCTTAAACCTAGCTAAAGTATTGATCAATGACTTAAAATACTCACTAAACCGTTGATTACAAGCTGGAAAACACAAGTTCAATAATAAAATCCAGCAAAAAAGGTCACATTGGCACTCCTTTACCCGAACCTCCCGGTGATGGTAGGGTGAAACCTACCGAACACGGTATGGTGTAGTCTTCCAACGAATTCAAGACTAAAAGCTTACCGGTGAAGCTTACCCTCAATGGTAGGGTTGCTCTTCTCTAACACTTACCCATTTTCACCTCTAATTTGCTCCCTTGAACGATCCTTGCTTATTATACAAATTGAAAGCAACTAGGAAGCCTTTCCTTGATCTTCAAACCCTTCAAGCCTATTCTTCAAAACTTCCTCCTTGTAAGAAACCATGCAATTATCCACATTTCAATCATGAATCTTGAGTTTCTTCATCTTAGCTCTAGTGAGTTGTCCAAGCTTCAACTCCACAGGTGTTCCACTATTTAAGCACTTCTTCCCAAAAATATTGATTTTTACATTCTTTTACCTTAATTGCTTAGTTTTATTGTTTTACTCTTTTGTTCCTAAACTCATTCCAAAGAAACTTTTGAGGTTAACTAGCGAGGGAGTGGTAATTACTAGTACTTGCCCGTCCCGAGAGATGAACAATCTAGGAACATTTCTAGTTATGCTCTAACGATATTTACACTTGCCTATAGTGGTAGTTTACTAGTCTAAAAACCATACCAAAACACATTTCGATTGTAATCCAGTTTCCACACCTTTTGCTCCTTATTTGAAAATGATACAAGATAACGGAATGCATATTGAACATTTAGAATATGGAAAAGTCATAGGATATTTAATGTACATCATGACTTGTACAAGACTAGATATAGATCATGCTATTAGAAAGCTAAGTAGGTATACAAGTAATCCGATAGTAGATTACATTAGCATCATTAAATAGAATCTTAAAGTACTTAAAGAAGACAATAGACTATAGCTTGTATTATAATGGTTTTCCTACAACTATAGAAGGTTTTTTAGATGCAAGTTGGATTACCAACGAAGAAGATCATTCATGAGCAAGAGGATGGATCTTTACGTATGGTGGAGGTACAATATCATGGGGTTCCAAGAAACAAACATATATAACAGTCTCCACTATGGCTTCAAAATATATTTCTTTAGCCTACGCTAATAAAGAGAGAGAATGGTTGAGGAATTAATTATAGGAAATTCTATTATTGGATAAAACAATACCACTAATACCTATACATTATGGTAATAAAGCTATACTTTCCAAAGCTTATAGTTAATTTTACAATGGAAATTCAACACATGTTGGTTTGAGGCATAGTTAACTAAGGGAATTGGTACCTCGGTGGAGCATGTGGAAGCGAAAAAAACGAGATGGTAGAGATTTTACCGAAAGCTGATTTAAACTTTTATAAATTTGTAGCGGCAGAGATCGTGGTTGAATGACTTGTTCCTCTTCCTCTCCTTGAAGTCCTTCATTTATCTCTTGTTCAAGTCCTTGTAAACGACGACTCCTTCTCATAAACTATCCACTAAACTCTAAGTAGTTCTGAGTATTCTCTAACCTCTCAAAAGTAGTTTAGTGAGAACTAGGAAATTGTTGCATGCAAGAAAAAAGAAGGAAGAAGAAAATTCTCCTGGAGAGAATAATCTTGGAAAAAAATCCCAAGGCTTGAATACCTGAGTTTTTGGGCTACAGGGCATTATGGTGTAATACTAATTCCTTTCCTAAAGTGAATTAGGAAGTCTTGTTGGACTAGAAAACTTAATCTCCTATGTGATCTTGGAGAATCTTTAATTAAAGTTTTAATTCTAAATTAATAGGATACTTCCTAAAAGAATTCTATCACATTTTAAGGACAATTTCTTCCCTAATTAGAGAATAGGGTGGCCAACCACACTAAGGATTAAAACCTCAGGGCTTCGACCACCATAAGGTTCACATGGGCTCGGGCTTTATTCTTGAATAAAGTCCGAGTTCAACCTCATTTCCATAATTTCGTAACTAATCTTTGGGCCTTTTATTTAAATATAATTTTAACTCAATTAATTATATTACTCAAAAAATTAATTGTTTAGCCCAATTAATAAGTAATATTAACAATGGCCCAATTAAATATAATCTCTTCTTTACTTGGTCCCTCGGCTTTGTAAATAAATACTAATGATCTAATTATTTAAATATTCTCAAATAGTCTCTAATCTTTTGAGTAGTGATTAAATAATTAAATGGATTTCTTGAGCTACTTTGGGGACCAAAAGAATTTTTATGTTAGTTTAAATATAATTACCAAAATATCCTTGTTATAAGAAACAACATTTCCATTCTAAATGTTTCCAATTATCACCATATGGAAATATTGACCCAAGAACAAACCTATGAAATATAGTGTCTTTGACTTACAAGTTTTATAACGAAAGTGCACCTCTATGTTTGCACCTATCATTGAGTATATATAGGAATAATCTATTAACATCTTTCTCTATGACATCAACCATCCGTAGACCTCTAGTTCGCTAATCCGAGCTATTTAATGTTTTCACTTTCTCAGTGTTCTACCCTTAAGCAAACATAAGAATTATAAATACCAAGACCTTTGTCTTTTGATTAACACAGACAATCACAAAGGGGTGATACTCATAGAAGCAAACACATAAGTCTGTTTTGACAAACTAAGTTTATCTACTCGGCATACAGAGTACAATATTGATCCCATGAGTAGGATTCTTCTCCTATAGTACACCTAAGTAAACAAGCCCTATCTTTGCGAGGTCGCCAGCTCATGTGATACCATAAGGCATTCATTTACATAGTAGCATGTGAATCTTTAGCTTATCTACCTTTATAGTACTTTCCATAAACTATTATCACAAGGTCCAATTCTATGTGCTCTAAGCACACTTTTATAGTCAGTCATGAGAAAGACACTCATTCATTACAGGTAAGTCATCCATTTACGAAACTACCATGCAATGACCTTTTGTCTTATTGCAAGCCAAACGCTATCAGTCAGCCAAGAACAAAAGTTTCTTTTACAATAAGTAACAATAGTCCACACCTTTTCTGTGAAGCACGACTCATCACATAGACTATCGACTTAAGATACTTGAACCTAATGAAAGCGTATGTGCATTCAAAGTTAAAATCTTGAATTAACAAATAAACCATTTTATTATATTGCAAATATCTCATAATAGGGTAGTCTTTTTGGGCAGAAATCACAACGGTTACATCAAACAATTAATCAAAGATGGAGTGATTACTATTGATTTGTAAGATCAAGTAAGAACTTAGGGGATCCATTGAAAAAATATCTTACAAGAGCTCTTGTATTTCAAACATAAAAAGGGATGGTGTTGGGATGTATGACCAAAAAGTATCTCTAATTATGTATTATTTCATCCCAAAAAGGAAATGGGGTACATCAATACCATCAGTTTTATTTGGAGTATAGTAAAGTATATTATTTGTTAAAATACAAGACTTTGAGTTTGAATGCACATATGCTAACACAAGTTCCACGTATCTTAAGTAGATAGTCCACGTGATGGGTAATTTCTCACAAAAAAGCATGTACTATTGTTACTTATTACATACGTAATTGTTTTATTCTTGGGCGACTGATAGAGTTAGGCATGCCATTAGATAAAATGTCATTACATGGAAATTTCCTAAATGGAAGACCTACCTTTGCACAATGAGTGTCTTTCTCATTACTGACTATGCAAGTGTGTTTGGAGCACATAGAACTGAACCCTGTGATATTAGTTTCTAGAAAGTACTACAAAGGTAGAGAAATTAAAGATTCATATACTATTGTGTGGGCGAATACCTTATGGTATTCACATAAGTTGGGGATCTAGCACTAGGGCTTGTCTACTTTTTATGCTATGGGAGAAGAACGCTACGCATGGGATCGATGTACTTTGTATGCTTGTAGATGAACTTAGTTAATCAAGAAGAAATTGTGTGTTTCCTACTATGAGAGAATCAACCCTTTGTGATTGTTCTTGGTAATCTAGAGTCCAGGGCCATGGCAATACGACTCTTATGTTTGCTTAAGGATCACTGATTGAGAAAGAAAACACATTAAAGAGCTTAGATTAGCGGACTAGAGGTCTAAAGACGGTTGATGTCATTGAAGAAGCTGCTAGTACATTTTTCCTATACTCAGTGATGGGTGCAAAAAAAAAAAAAAAAGGGGGGGCATTTTCGTCTTTACACTCGGACTTCAAAGACACTACATTTCATATGTTTCTTCTTGGGGTCGATATATTCATATGGTGATGATTGGAAATATTTATAATGGAATTTCACTATTTATGGCAAGGGATTTTTGGTCATTCTCTTTAAGCTAAGATACAAATGGTCTTTTGCTCTCCTAAGTAGCTCAAGTGACCTAAGTGAGTATTTAATTACTATTCAAAAGATATAAGAACTATTTGAGATCTTTTAATTAATTAGATCCTTATATTAATTTACTAAGTTGAGAGATCCAGTAATTAATTAAATTAAGAAGAGATTACAAGTAATTGGACAGTTAATATTATTAATTCGGCTAAGCAATTAACTAATTGGATAATATAATTAATTTGGTTTTAATTATATTTAAGTAAAAGGACCAGAAGATTAATTATGGATTTATAGAAATTGGATAAGCCCAAACTTTATTCAAGACAAAGCCTCAGCTCATGAAATCCTAAGGTGGCCGAAAACTTTTAGCCCTAGGGCGGCTAGCCACTACTCTTCCCTAATAGGGAAAATGTAGTCTTCTAGATTTGATGGAATTTTTTTAGAAAGCATACTTTTCAATTAAAGATTCTACAAGATAAAATTGGAGATTTAAATTCCAAGTCAATCAAGACTTCCTAGTTCATTTTAGGGAAGGAATTAGTTTTAGACACTAATACCCATATGGCCAAAAATCCCATGCATTCCAATACAATGGATTTTCAGCCAACTCTACACGATTCTCTCTAGGAAATTCTCTTCTTCAAATCATTCTTTCTCTCAAGAAATAATTCCCAAGTTCTCAATAAAATACTTTTGAGAGGTTAGAGGATACATAGGAAGACTAAGAGTGTTGTGAAAAGTTTATGAGAAGTACTCGTAATTTACATGGACTTGAACCTGAGATAAATGAAGGACTTCAAGGAGAGGAAGAGGAAGAAGTCGCTCAACCACTTACTCCAACACCACAAACAAGGAAAGTCTTAAAATCTTAATGGTAAAATTATCTAACCTTCTCATTCTTTCACTTACACATACACTACCGTGATACCAATTCCTTCAATTTGTAAGAAAGCTATTTTGTTGGCTTAGAAATTATGTTTAGGGTGCATGCTATTAAAAAAAGGAGAAAATGTGGTACTTTTATATGCTTTTTTTCATCCCTTGAAACTGTGTTTTTTTGCCACGACTTTGAGGTTATGTAATGAAAAAAGAAAAACTTATGAGCTAAGACTCCACCGCATCAACCTTTTCCTTGGTCCCCAACATCCCTTCCCTCTTTCCCAAGGCTAATCATCTTTATCCCTTCCTAAATCCTTTATAAATAGGTTATCACCAGACTATTTTTCTCTTTCCTTTCTTTTTCCTCCTACTCCCACGACAACCTAGCTACTGTAAGTCCTTCTTCCCCTTATTTTTTTTAATTACTTTAGCCTATGTAAATAGATCCTTTGTCTTCTTATTCCTTAAAAAGCTTAAGGACCTCCAACTTCTCATAGCTCTGTTCATTCTGAAAATTGTTTCTCGAGTGTTGTTAACTCCGTATAGTTATAAATTGTTAGATTTTGTGTTTAGGTTATTAAGATAAAAATTTTAAATAGCAATTTTAGGGTCTTTATTAATTTAGTAATTTTATTTGGTTAATGTTAGGAGTTCCCAGGAAGGTTCTAAAATTCATGGTATGAATTGATTCTGCGTTTCTATTCATCTTGAGATAAGTGGAGGCTAGACCCTAACTCTGAAAGAGTTTTTATATTATGATAACATGAAAGTATTTATTTTTAAATATTTGTTAATTAGATTGAAAAAGTGAGTTTTGATTTTTGCATGAGAAACGACTGTGTTAAATTTTAGAGAATTATTTTTTGCGTCATTTCGGAATTATTTTAAGAATTGCTTTAGTTTGCATGATATATGAACTTTGAAAAAGCTTTACTTGGCATATATAGAGAAAAGAACTTTTGAGAATAGGTTTTATAATGGTTCTGAGCATTAAACTTCTGATTGTCTCTGGATTAATTGTGGGGGAAACATGTTCTACCTTCTGTTATGTATTGGGCAAGGACAAAAGGCTCCACACATCTGTCCTGACCTACTGGCGAGAGAGACAGCCAGAGTGATATCACGTATCTGACCCATTATTACCCTCTGTACTGTCTTGAGCTCAATATTAAAGTTATGATCTGATGATATTTTTTGTACAACTATTCTGAAAACGTTGAATGTATAAGAATTGTTTTAAGAAATGACTTATTGTGATAAAGATAGATTTTGGAAAATATTGTTTTGGAGGATATTTGAAAATATAATAAATTATCTATTGAAAAATATGCTTGCGGGTTTTACAAATTAGTCCCCAAATTAATCTTGTATTGTTTTAAAGGTTAAAACCGTTTTACGAACTTGTGCAAATTATGGTTGCACCCCAAAAAGTATTTTAGTCTTCAAAGGACATTTTATTGGATTATGTAAGAATAGTTGGCAAACGCCTGTTCAATCCCAAGGGTTAGTGTCTAACTTATGTTCACTGAGTAGTTGTACTCGCTCCTCTCTCTACTTTCAGTCCAGGTACCCGTCGAGTGTGAGAATGGATTGAAAGAAGTTTTACAATTAGCTTGAGGGAAAAATTGTGTAGAAAACTGTTTCAGATTCTTTATTAGATTGTTAATAGAACTTGAATTCCTCATGTTTTGTTCACCTTTTGAACCTTGAATTTGAGTAATAATATTTCAGTTTCAATTTTCTTTGTACTCTGATAAGTTTTGAAGCCTTGTGTCCTTGTGGGCACAACGTGCCTATCTTGGGTTCGAGCAAGCCTGGATCTAGGGCGTGACATTTAGTGGTATCAGAGCTTAGATTATGATCATGGAATAGCTTATCCCTAGGTGGGTTGAGTGAGTGATACGTGTGAGTAACACGACTTCTATTATTAATATGTCATAGAACCTAACACCTTTGCGTGCCTAATTTTGTTAAGTATGTCCATATATGCTTAGATGGTTGAATATCCACGAGTAAAGAAAAACAAAGTAGGAGGTCAGCCACTCGCTTCTGAGGTGGCTAATGAAACTTATGGCACTCTTATTGCACATTGGGCTCAAGCCCCCAGAACCCCAGGCCATCTGGCAAGCACTATCATGGCTCACAAGATGATCTACCACCAGCATCACCGTACCGTGTACCACAGGCAACTTCAGCAATGTCACAAGAAATGATTGCTGCGTTTCAAGCTATGCACAGGCATTACAAAATAAGGATAAGACCAAAACCGTTGTCACAATATTCTATGAGAGAATGAGGAAATCAAATGTCCCCATATTTGGCGGAGAATTTGACCCCCAAAAAGAAAATAAATGAATACGGGATATAGAGCGTAACTTTCACATTTCTGATGTTCCAGACAATATGAAAGGGTAAGTAGTTGTACTATTTATGATGGGAAGCGTAGAGATATACTGGGAAGGTGCATCTCTGGTTTATTTAGGAGATGGTGAAATACTTCCTTCGGAAGTATTAAGAGGGGGTCTCTTGGATCACTACTTTTTGAGCTCTTTAAGGATGGAGAAAGAAAACGAGTTCTCAATATAAAGCAGGCTAAGTGTATATTGATGGCAGAGTATGCACACAAGTTTAATTCCTTGGGAAAGTGTGTGCCCAAGGTAATGAGTAGTGAACACATGAAAATGATGAGGTTTGAGGAAGGCTTGCTTGGAAGGATTCAGGCAAGGCTATCATCGACAGCCTCTCAGGACTATGCAGATGCATATCAAAGAAATATCCGAGTTAAGGGTAGCATTTTTGGAGGAGATACGGAGAGCAGTATCAAGAGGTCTAGACCTTTTTGCGACTAGGGTTAGGGGTAGAGTTTCATAAGTTCTATATCAATGGTTCAACCGAAGAAACAGGTAACACCACAATATAGAGGACAGCAGAGGGTCGGTAACTCAGTGAAAACCTTGTGTTCTTTGTGGTAGAATACATATTGGTGAATGTCAATGGAAGACTGGAGTATGCTTTGGATATCGAAAAATTGACCATAAAATTGCTGAGTGTCCATAACAGAACCAGCTAGTAACAAGATCGTATGAACCTCAACGGCAGTTGCGAACTCAAATACAACAAAGGAAAGCTAATGCTCATGTATTTGCGTTGACTCAGAAGGAGACATGCATTAGATGATGTGGTAGGAGGTACAATTTACATAAATGCCCTTCCAGCTTATGTGTTAATTGATTATAGTGCAATGTATTCATTTGTTTCCCAAAAATTGGCCAAGACCTTAGATATTAGATAGCTTACCTGACCATTTAATTGAGGCTTATTGAGAGGTACTTTTGGAGGAAAAATATTACTTTCTGACTCGATTTACCAAAGATGCAAGTTGGAGATAGTTAGACAAGAACTTAAAGCGGATTTGATAAAGTTTCGAGTGATGGACTTTGATGCAATTATGGGAATAGATTGGTTATAATAAAATCATGCCTTGGTGGGTTGTCGTTAGGAGAAAGTCACATTTAGAATCCCTAAGAAGTAGGATTTTATCTCTCAAGGTTTTTCGCGAAAGCAAGGAAAGAATATCCTACTTGTTATATCTGCGGTCAAAGCGTGAAAAAGTTTAAAAAGAGGTTGTTTTGGATACCTTGCTTATGTTCTAGATTTGGGGAAAGGCAGTCAAAAGTTGGACGATATTCCAGTGGCATGAGAGTTTCCAGATGTGTTTCTACAAATATTACCAAGTGTACCCGCGGAGCGAGAAATTGAGTTTGAAATCATCCTTATTCCTAGTGCAGAACCAATATCGAAGACTCTGTATCAGATGGCACCAGTTGAACTCAAGGAACTAAAGGAACAACTTCATGAGTTGTTAGATATGAAATTCATTCGGCCGAGTGCATCACCATAGGGAGCTCTGATGTTGTTTGTAAAGAAGAAAGATGGAAGCATGTGACTCTGCATTGATTATCGAGAATAAAATCATGTAGAGAATAAGTATCTGTTACCTCGCGTTGATGATCTTTTTTACTAATTGAAAGAGGCAAAGGTCTTTTCCAAAATTGACCTCCGATCAGGTTACCATCAACTCCAAACTAAACCAGAAGATATTCCGAAGAGTGCATTATGTACTAGGTACGAACACTATGAGTTTTCAGTGATGCCTTTTGGATTAAATAATGGCCCAGCAATATTTATGGATTTGATGAACAGAGTGTTTTGAGACCAGTTAGACAAGTTTGTTGTTGTTTTCATTGATGATATCCTAGTATACTCACCATCAGAGGAGATGGATATGGCACATCTTCGTGAAGTGTTACAGGTCCTGAGAAAGAAGAAATTATATACTAAGCTATTGAAGTGTGAGTTTTGGCACAATATTGTGGCATTTTTTGGGCAAGTGATATTAGAAAATGGAACCAGTGTGGTTTCGATGAAAGTTGAGGCAATCATGAATTGGGCGAGACCAAAAAATGTAACAAAAATTTGCAGTTTTCTCGATTTTGCAAGATATTCCCGGAAGTTCGTGAAAGACCTTGCAGCTATCGCGTCGTCGTTGACTCGTTTAAAGCAGAAGGGAGTTATGTTTGAATGGTCACCATCTTGTGAGAAAATATTAACAGGGACAGTCGGGGGCATTCGTAATTCATAGTCAGAAGTGAAATTCTTTGATTTATGAAAGACGAACAACTGCGAAAGCATTTGCCAAGGATGTTTTCATTAATCAAGAACGAAAGTTAGGGGCTCGAAGATGATCAGATACCGTCCTGGTCTTAACCATAAACGATGCCGACCAAGGATCAACGGATGTTGCTTTAAAGACTCCGCCGGCACCTTATGAGAAATCAAAGTTTTTGGGTTCCGGGGGGGGAGTATGGAAGCAAGGCTGAAACTTAAAGGAATTGACAGAAGGGCACCACTAGGAGTGGAGCCTGCGGCTTAATTTGACTCAACACGGGGAAACTTACGAGGTCCCGACATAGTATTGACAGACTGAGAGCTCTTTCTTCATTCTATGGGTGGTGGTGCATGGCCGTTCTTAGTTGGTGGAGCGATTTGTCTAGTTACTTCCGTTAACGAACGAGACCTCAGCCTGCTAACTAGCTATGTGGAGGAATCCCTCCGCAGCTAGCTTCTCAGAGGGACTATGGCCTTTTAAGCCGTGGAAGTTTGAGGCAATTACAGGTCTGTAATGCCCTTAGATGTTCTGGGCCGCACGTGCGTTACACAGATGTATTCAAGAGCTAAAGTAGAGGTTAGTAACGGCACCTATTCTCACTTTGCCTAAGGAATCTAGGGATTATATTATCTAGAGTGATGCTTCTAAGAATGGTTTGGGATGTGTGTTAGTGCAAGATGGTTGAGTTATTGCTTATGCTTCAATACAATTGAAACCATATGAGAAAAATTATCTCACTCATGATTTGGAGTTAGCAGCTTTGGTATTTGCATTGAAAATTTGGAGACATTATTTGTATAGAGCTGAATGTGAAGTCCTTATAGATCATAAGAGTTTGCATTACTTATTTACTCAGAAGGAGTTAAACATGGGGCAAAGACGATGGTTGGAATTGTTGAAGGATTACCATCTTAAGATTAGATATCACCCTGGCAAAGCCAATCGAGACTGTGGAGTCGACAGACAAATGCTTAGCAATTTTCCTAGCTCAACCGAATCTTATCAAAAAGATCAAAGAGGTTCATATAAAAAATGATGAGTTTAATAAGTTTAAATGACAATTTACAAGAGACTCAAACCTACAGTTATATACTGACAGAAGCTTATAGTTTTGAGACAGACTATGGGTACCTGGCAGTGCACAATTGAAACATAAAGTGATGAAGGAGCTCATAATATTAAATCTTCTATCCTTCTAGGAGGGACGAAGATGTATAGGGATTTAAAGAGAAACTTCTGAGTGGAATGGCATAAACGAGGCATTGCAGATTTTGCGACTCGATGCTTAGTTTGTCAGAAAGTCAAAGCAGAACATCAAAGACCTGGAGGATTTTTGTAACCATTAGAGATTCCTATATGGAAATGGGAACATATCACTATGGATTCTGTGATTAGTTTACCTAAAACACGAACAAGTAAGGATGTCATTTGGGTGATTATGGATAGGTTGACAAGCAAGAACCCAAACGCCTGTTTAATCCCAGAAATTACAGTTTATCCTCTACCTACTGAGTAGTTATGCTCACTTCTCTCTCTAGTTTCATTCCAGGTACCCGTCGAGTGTGAGAACGAATTCGAAGACATTTTGCAATGAGCTTGGGGGGAAAAAGGTGTGTTTCTGATTTTTTGTAAGGTTGTTAATAGAACTTGAATTCCTGTATGTTTTGTTCACCTTTCGAACTTTGAATTTGAGTAACGATATTTCAATTTCAGTTTTCTTTGTATTCTGAAGTTTTGAAGCCTTGTGTCCTTGTGGGTAGGCATATCTGTCTAAGGTTCTGGCAAGCCAAGGTCCGAGGCGTGACATTTAGTTTCAACGTACGCCTCTAGATTAAGGTATAGGTGATTTTAGTGTAATTTTATCGTTTATGCATTTACTATTTTTGGTTAGGAATATGTAAACCTCTCAGAGGTATAGAAACATGTAATTTTTTTAGTTTTACGTTTCTTGGTGGATGATTTGCAAAATGGAGTACACACAAAAACTAATCTTGAAACTAAAATAGTATCCTAAAATAAAATCTCGGGTTCTTTCCCAAGGAGGCCTGAGAGGTGCAGGCCCCTACCGGTACTGGCTGGCCACGACAATGTCCAAAGCGTAGCTGCCGTGGCACTAGCACCGCCTCAGGAATAGCAACAACACTGGGAAGGACATCGCTGCGTAGTTATCTCGACGATAAAAGGTATGCTTAGGGGCTTCATTTTCCATTTGCCACAAAAGCATCTGGCAACTAGTAGTAACACACGCGCTTGGCAAGGGATGCTTAGCCAAGGCTACCAAGGATGTAACGCCTAGCAGCCATGGCTTCAGCATCGTCTCGGCAAGGGCGCTATCCCAGGTGTGGCCTTGCTGCTCGACTGTTTGGCCAAGTGCCTAGTGTTTTTGGGTGACTTGATTTTTCTGGGTTGATAAGGTTTTGACTCATTTTGTTGTTTTTGTATTTTTTGGTTGTTTTTTAAATTTAATATGTTTGGGGTTATTTTGTAAATTTAATATGCTTGGGGTTGTTTTATAATTTTTGCAAATTTTGATTTCCCAAAGGAATTTCATGAAAATTATTTTCCATGAACATTTGAAGATGATGGCCATGAAGATGAAGATGAAGACAATGACCTTTCTTGCTTTCTAAAGTAGGTTGTCTTTATTTTCACTGGGCTAATTTTTTGCTAGAGCTTGTGGTGGTATATCATCTTCTATGTTTTTATAACTTCTTTAGAAAGCACCACCTGTAGGAAAGAAACATATATGTTTATTTATAGATTTCTTTCATTGCTGTTTTTGTTGGTCACATAGGATCCATAAACTAGAAGGAAATATGGGTTTTTCTTGTTAATATACATATATCCTATGTTTGTGCAAAAACTGCCTTACCTGTTTCCAATAGATAAACAAGATAGAAGAATGATTTTCTTAAGAAAACTTTTATTTATGAGGGTAATTTGTTTCTCAAAGGGTTTCATCCTTGATATAGAAAAACTTCTTAATTACAAGAAACTCTAAGTTTTAAGAAAATGAACATTTTTTAAAGAAAACCTTTAATTTAAACGATTTAGTTGGAGAGGGACTTCAATGGTCCTGCGGCTTCTATTACTAGTTCAAGTAGTTGGTTCAGATATCCTCTTGTCAACTTGAGTTTGAACCCCTAAAGGATGGACCTCTATAACCTAAGAACTATAAGTTGAACTCAATACTAAAACCATGGATATGGATTAGTATCAGCTAGCCTATATTGGAGGTGCTAACCGAGCTTGTCCGTAGTTTGTTTTAGGAAACGACCAACGTACATTGGAGATATCCTTAAGATATGAACTATAGGTGTTTGGCAAAATAATAGTCAAATACACTCAACGTAGATGGCATTAATCTTCCTACGAGGCTCTGTTGCTCCCTTAATGCGCCAAAGTGGTCATTAGGTATTATATTGCTATTACATAGTTAATATGCTAAGCAACCATATTATGAAAATAGAGAGTAAAGGTGACTCTATTACAAGATAATATGAAAGGAGTAGTGTTTCTTAAAACACTAATATGTTTGTTATGTGCTTACTTGTTTTATTCAAATTCTTATATTCGTTTCTCTTTAATATTAGAATAATGTCTAAGTGGAAGGCTCTTTAAGTCCTTTGGGGTTATTCTCTTCAGAATAAATTAATCAACCCAAGGTATATGGACTTATGAAAAAGGAACTTGGACATAGTACTCATAAAGATTGAGTACAAGTATGTCCTAATGAACCCTTCTACAAAGATTGGGGATGAAGCCGTTACTGAAGAATGCAAAGTTGCTCATACATGGAAGTATACTAACTAAACAGTGTTCTTTGCATAATTCTCTGTACATAATTCTTTCAAATTTAACTCTATAAGAGAATTATGGGCCTTACAAAAGATTTATATCTTTGCGCTTTTCTATAATTATTTATCTTCTAAGAACAGAAGGCTAAATTTAGAGCTCAGGTAGAAAATCGAGTTAAATCATAGGAGTAAAAAGGGCTCTCTTCAACCCGTATTGTGTCTACAAGGGAAGTGTTCCTTATTAGGAACAAGAATTTCAAAAAGACTTCTATTTGATTTAAAACTCTTTATTCTATGTAATTAATATGAAATGATCTTTATGATTATTCGTTTGCTTGGATGCATTTCTTTTTTACTATAGACACATAAGGTCCATGCGCTTTAAGTAGGCAATCTATGTGTTGGGTTGTACTTTACAATAAGGTGTGGATTTTTGTTACTTAAAGTACACGTAACTTTGTTCTTGGTTGGTCAATGAGTCGGAGACGCCATTGAAATAAAGTCATTGGACAATAGTCTCCTTAATCGATGATTGTACCTTGGGTCTATGAGTGGTTCTCATGACTATTGTGCAAGTTTGCTCGGAGCACATACAACTACACCCAGTGATAGTGGGTTCTAGAAGGCACTATAAAGGAAAAGAAATCTAGTTTATCACAACGTGCATGAGTACTCTACGATTATAGTACGAGTTGGAAATGTTATGAAGCTAAGTTCCTTCTACTTAGATGTGCTATAGGTGAGACTTCTAGCCACGAGGTCAATAATCCTTGTTCGTTGGGTAATTGGAATTAGTTAGTTAAGACGGACTCGTATAATAACTTCTATGGGAATCGCCCCTTGTGATTGTCCGTGATAATCATTAAGATCCAAGGCCCTAGGAAATGTCTCTGGGTGTTTCCTTAAGGTTCACTCCCTGAGATAATCAAGAAACATACTGAGGATTCATTGATTATTGGAATAGATATCTAAGGATAGTACATGTCATTGAATAAGGAGTTAGTTCAATCAACCTATACTCAATGATGGGTGTTACATAGAGGGGTATTCTCGTTATTACACATGTAGGTCAAAGGCCTATTTAATTTTCACAGAATCATTCTAGGGGGTCAATATTTCAATATGGTGATAATTGGAGGTATTTTAAATGTGAAATATCGATGTTATATAGCATGGGTATTTTAGCTATTTTAGTAGCCCAGAATAATTTGTCTTTGGTCCCTGGAGTAGCTCGTGAAAACCTATGTAGTTAAATTACTAGAACATGAGAGTATAAATACTATAGAAAAAATAAGGGTAATTTAATTGATAGGGTCCTTCACATTTATTTAATAAATTTGGCCAAACTATTAGTTAAATTTGAAGCCCAGAGGACATTTAATAAATGGGTTTAGTGGTTATTAGGTTTTAATTTTTTTGATTAATTAAAGGAAACCAGGAAATAACCATCCAAATAAAGAGAGAAAGAATGATTTTAAACTGGGCTCAAAGGCCATGGCTCAAGTCTGTGATCAACGAAAACCCTGGAGCATTTTCACTCTTCGTGGCTGACCATAAGGAGAATAATAAGCTCCTAGGAGGCTTAATGGAATGATAAACTTGGAATCTATAGTTTGAGAAAGAGGTAGATTTGATTTTCATCAGAATTATCCCCAAGACTCTTCCAACTATCTCTTTTCTTCCCCCTCATTCATTCTGGCCAAAATTTGTCTATTTTGTTGTCCCTGTTGGCCAAAAAATTGGAGAGAAAACGAACCATTTTTGTCTCTTTGGTTATGTCTTTAAGTTATTCTCTTCTTCCTTTGTTTTTCGCAACGAAAATGCTCATGTGGGCAAGAGAATACTCCAGAAGATCATGGAGTTCTGTAAGGTTCTTTTGAAGATGGAGAAGCTACTGGAAATCCAATCCACGGCCACGAAAATTCAGGAACAAGAACAAGGTGAGCAAATGGAATAAAACGATGGAAAACCGAGCACACCATATTTTTCCGGGAAGCCTAGGAGTTTAATTCTCCTATAGGTAAAATTTTTTATCCACTAGCTTCTATTGTACACTTTGATATCCTTTCAAGAGTGCCCCATGCTAATTACCATGGTAATAGTGGAAGCTATTATCAGTCCATTATTCTACCTAAAGTCTTTATTAATAGTTGTATCTTTATAGATTCGAGAACTATGTCTGTAACTCCTTACAAAGGTTTAGGAAGACAAGGAAACTCAACAATGTAGCATGGGTTGCAAGTTCGCCCAATAACTCGGAAAGTGGGAACAAACAGTGGCAACATTTAAATTTGTGCTTCACATGAGCTGTCTATTGTTTTTAAAGGATGTTTATGCCAGTTTTGAGCAGAGTCTAATATTGTATTTCTCAACCCTCTGGGATGGATATTTAACTTCCATACTAGTGTTACAACTAGAAATCATGGAAAATTTTATTTGCCCAAGCACATGTTATAGTAATCTCTATTACTTGCATCCTATCACATATCAAGCTAAAACACTGAATCAGAACTAAGCACCAAAGAGAAAGTATAAAAGTTTAATAAATAGTATTTATGGCATCTAAGATTATGGTATATACTAGCCAAATTTAGAGATTATCCATGATGGACCCTTGGCCTATGACCAACCGACCATTCAACCAAAAGGTATTCAAAACCAAGGAAATACATGACCTGATCCATACTGATGTTTGTGGTCCGATAACTATACCAGAAAGAAGTAGATACAAATGATTCATCTTCTTGGGATGATTTTCCTCAATATGATTAGGTTTACCTGATGAGGCGCGAGTCTGACTCTTTAATAAGTTTAAGACTGATGTGGAGCGTCAAATAGGAAACTAATCAAAGAATTGAGATGGACGAAGATGAAGAGTATTTGCAAGGTGTGTTTAGGAACCATTTAGTTTATCGGACTACAAGTACCTGAAATTACTGCGGGAGGTTCACCCTACCATAGTGGTGTGACTGAGAAAAATAAATAGGATTTTATTAGTGGTAAGAAATATGATGTTTCTTAACCAGTTTATTTTGGAGATGTGCCCTAGATACTACAACATTTTTCTAAATATGGAATCTTCCAAGTCAAGTGCTATTTGCACTATATTGATGGGACAAAAGCCTAGTCTGAGTATGCTTAATATATGATTATATCATTTCATGTATTAACTAAGAGAAGAAAGAGAAACCAATACTAGAATTATGCTATTTGTTCAGTATACAAAAAGCTACTAGAAGAAGAAACTTCTATATAAGGAGCAATGGTGTTTGTTAAACACTAATGCTTTGTACTTGTAGAATGATCATAAGTCGTCTTCTGGAAAGTTCTGAAAAGGTTGGATCTATAAAATCGATGTGAATCTTCCTTTGGATTTAATTTGGATTCTAACTCTCATGGTCACCTCCTTCTTTGAGGTTCTTCTTATTAGATTGTAATCCAATCCTCCATCATAAAACCTATGGAAATCTAAGTTTGATAAACCTGAAGATGAGAGGTTGAATTCTTCCCAATTTCACCACAAGAACTCTAGGAAATGAAGTCCCTAAAACCCAAATAACACAAATTAGAAGACCTGAATTAATCAACTCTAGATATACTAACTTCTAGAATCAATTAATGAAGGAATTGATGATCAAATTGAATTGCTTAGACCTTTCAATCTAAGAAACATCAACTTAAAACCTACTAAGGATGATCAACCGTTAGGAGAATAGCTAAGTATCTTGAAAAAGCCAAGACATGTAGAAGAGAACTCTCTCAAATTTTCATATATTCATCATAACTTGTCTTCAAATGAGAGAAAAAGTAGTTAAAAGAAAACCAACTCTAACCTAACCCTAGTGATTAGGAAGTGTTAAAAAGACTAACTTAGATACTAGGACCCTCGAATACAAGTATTGGGAACAAGGAATTCGAAAACCTACTCAAAACATAGTCAATTACACACTTGGTCTGATACCAGTTGCGGCCGGCTAGCTGCCCATGACCATCAAGGGCTGGCTGCTTGGCTGCTTTTTGGCAACTCACGAAGAATAGGTAGGCGTGGCCCTATTTGGACCTTGAATACTTTAGAAATAGCTCTTGGTGTCCTCAACAAAGTTGTAAAGTTATCTCTCTTAGCTTTATAATGTAATTTGAATCACCTCAATTTTACTCCTATAACTAAAGGTATGGTAATTTCCCAAAATGTATCATTTTGGAAATTGAAGGTAGATAATCCAATATGACACTGATCGTAAGATATCCAAATGAACTCTTATAACAATGAGCCATACCATTTTGAAAAGCTCCAAAATTCGTATAAAATCTTCATGAAGAACACTTGTTCATTTGAAGACTTTAAAAACCTCAAAATGAAGTTTTACCAAAATTGGTCAAGAATTTTCAGTTTGCCTCTAATGTCTTCATTTTGGTCATCCGTACCTTCATTCAAGTACAAAAGGTGTGCAACATTAGACATGAAATCTTCCAAATGAACAATACTATGAGTATTATCGCTGAAGCACTCAAGAACTAAGCAAATAAAGTCAAATTTCCATCTAATTAACAAGGAAAGAAAGCTTTCTAAAACCTCTTTAAAAGGCCTATGATAAGCAAAAGATGTATAAATAAAGAAGTTTAAGAAATGACACCCCAAGGAACAGTCAGGCACAAACCACCAAAGATTTACAAGATCTCTCATAATAATAGCATAAATGAAACTATAGAAATCTTGTAGATCAAATAACATTTCCCAAAATGTCTTCGGAAGGGCAATGAAATTGGAAACTCAAGTTGCTAAAGCTTTCAAGATTAAGAACATGAAGTTTTGAAAACACATGAGATTCCAATAAAGAAGTTCTCCTTCAAAAGTTTAAGAAAAGAAGTTTGAAACGGGTCTTCTTAATAACAAATTTTGTGATAATTCTTCAAAGAAAAGATTAATATCAACATCCCTAAAAGGTAAATGAAAATAAAAACTCTCATCCTTCCTAGATTTAAGAAGTAAATAAAATATCAAGAATTTGAAATGTCTCTTCTTTAAAAGGATGATGGTAGGCAAAATGAACTTTCCAAATGTAAAAAGAGTTTTAAAGCAACAAAAAGACATTAGATTCTACAAATTCCTCTACTTCATAACCAAGAGAAGAAAACATAGAAACAAAGTTTCAAAAATCCAAGATTTGACAAATTGCTTTCCAAAAGTCCACTTCTTCAAACACTCTTTAAAGGAAGATGATAAAATAAGAAACTTTCAAAATCTTGAAGTTGATGAGAAATTACTTCTACAATTTGGGAATGCTCTTCTTTGAAAGGATGGTGATAATAAAAATGCACCTTGCAAATTAAATCAAAAGCATTTAGAAATGAAGGTTAAACATTATAGTTCATAAATTCAGAATTGAGATGAGGAAATGTTGATGCAAAGTTTTTAAGTTCTAAGGCTTTCTACACTAAAATCCACTTTCTCCAAGAACTCTTTGAAATGTAAGTGATAAAAAAAGGTTCCATCAAATCTATGATTAAAAAATATAGCACAAGAGTTCTTCGAGAAACTGACAAGTGAAATGACCAACTTCAAAAACCACTCCTTGAAAGGTAAATGATAGTAAAGATATTTGTCAACAAAATCCTTCCAAGTTAGTTTTGAAGAATTGTTTTCCAAAATAACTTTCTTAAATTCACAAAGTTTAGCTTTAGACATTTCAAAACCCACTTCCATTTTGATTTCACACAATCCTATAACAACAAGAAATCCTTGAAATGCAAATGATAGAATTTAAAACCAAATTTTTAAACAAGGTTTTCAAAGATAGATCCACATTTGAAAGCTCATATTTCATGCAAGAACACTCAATTTGTACACTCAAAAAGGGAAAAAATGTTTAAGAAGATTAAAACCATTGACATTCATCATTAAAAATGTCAAGGAACAGTAAGACATAACTATAATGCTCAACAATCTTTCCTAAACACTTTTCATGAGAATCATTAAAAATATGACAAGATAACCAACTATCAACCACCTTAGATTCAATAAAGGGATCACCATGTAAGATTTCATATTCAAAGCAAGATAGATCACAATTAGCATCCCAATGAATATTGAATCCTGAAGAAAAACATGAGAAGGAAGGCACATAGAAGTACAAGGAACAACAACAAAGATACCACCGCCAAAAGATATGCACATATATCTCTAATTATGCTCACATGAGAGATATAAGATTCTAGAAACAACTTTAATTCCATAAAAGATGCTTCATGACATAAAGGAGAGGGTGTAAGAAAAGGACTTATTGGTGAATTTTCATACGCTAGGAATAGCTCTTTTCAGACGATCTCTCTTGTTGGTCTTCACACCCCATGGTATGGTTTCCAAGCATTGGTATTAAGGAGCAAAGATGTTGAAGAGAAATCCTACCACAAATAAGTGCAAAAGAACACAATTTACACAGCAAGAAAAACAGCAAATAGCGACGAAAAATTGCGGCCGAAATATTGGTCGCAGATATTGCGACGAAACACGACTGAATCAGTGAGACCAAAATATTTTGACTCAGGGAGCGACCAAAAGTGAATTTGGTCGAAAAATTTAAAAATATTATGACGGTTTAGCGACGGAACATGTTCGTCGCAATTATTTTTTTAAAGTTACAACCAAGTCCGTCGCAATTCAGTCGCCCTCTTTCCTAAATTTTTTTCCTTTTACGAAATTCCCTACATTATTATTTCAGCTAACCTGCAACTCCTTCTCACACTCCTCTTCTTAGCTCTAATAGTCCCAATTCCCTACCTCACCATCACCCCAAACCCAAACTCTACCTCACTGCTGTCCCCCTCACCACCGCCCCAAATCCAAATCGTACCTCAGTACCTCGTCTCTTCTCTTCTTCTCTCTTCTCTTCTATGTGCACCGCCGGGCTTCTCTCTTTTCTTCTCTGTTCACTGTACACTGTCATCTTTTACCTCTGCCGCTACTAGACTTTGGAACTTCGACTCACACCGCCCACATGCCGCTCGCTGCCGTGATTTCTTTTCTTTTCAGGCTAACAAAAAAAAAAACTAATTTTTTTTTGCCAAAATTTTTCATGCCTGTAACCTTTATTTTGTTTTTGAGTTAGGAGAGGGTATACCTATAGTGTAGTATACAGCAGTAATTGTGTTTTGTCAGTAAGGAAATATATTTTATTTAGAAACCAGATCTTCAAAGATGTCATTTTCTCTGTTACTCTCTCTAGTGTTTTATCTCTCAAGGGTTTCATATATTTTGTTCTTCTTTGTTGTTAGAATGAAAAAAAAAAAAAAATGGTAATGTTGTTTACATTTATATTTGGTTGTTAGGTTTCTTTACTACTTTTCTTTTCTTTTAGTGTTTTCGACTGATTGTGCTGAATAGAATATTCATTATATTGTTGCAGGACCAAACAAATCTGTCTTTCTCTAAACCAAACTCAAGTGTAAAAGGCTCTGATTATGCCATGTCAATCCCTTGTTCAATTATAATTTCTTTTTTAGTTTTTATTATGCTTCAGAATTGCTCATATGAAGTTGGAGATCTCAGAAGCTTTCTAAGATTGTGTTTGATATGACTTTAGATTTATATAGCATATAAATAAGCTCGATCTTAGTTTTCTCCATAATAATTGAAAGGATGTGAATCTTTAATTGAACCAGTTATAATAGTGTGATGGAATGTGGATTCAGGAAATATTTTATCTTGAACAGTTTTTGGATCCATTTGCTTTGCTTCTTGGAAATTGCTAAGTTTATAAGGAAGTAGAAATGGATTCTTTGTTTATTAATTTGTCATTTTTTGTTATGATGCAAATGAATCATGTAATATATACTTTAATCTAGTATAGTTTAGTGTTTGATCATGAATTGCACAACCACGTTTTTAAGAAAATGCAAAAACCAACGATAGACAGTAAAACTTTCAATTAATTTATTTAATTAAAGACTAAATAAAATAAACATTTTAGTCTTTATTATTTAAATTCAATTGATAAAGAAGCCATTAGGCCATTCAAATTAGGTTCGATTATTTAAGTAATATCCAAATTTATTTTAAATAAAGTCCAATAAATACAAGACCTATATTTTTAGACTCCAATTAAATCGAGCCAAAGCCTTTTTATATTAACATTTCACTTTCACAAACAATGTAGGGACATTGTCCTCACATGAAGGTTTGACTATCTTGTCATCCTATTATATAGAGTATGTGGGAGAAACTAGGTATTTTCTTTATATAAAAATTCATAGAAATAGAAAGAAAAAAACATTAGTTCTCTTCCAAGTATCATACTTTGACAAGATGAAAGTGTAGCATGAACTACAGTAAGGAATTCTTTCATTTTGCAATGATCTAACTTTAATTTTGTGTTTTTAGACACAAGAAGAGAAAGAGAAAATGAGACAAGTTCCAAAATACTTGGTTGTAGGAAGTCTTACGTTATACTTTGTATAAAGCCGAATATTTGCTATTCTAATTAACATAGAAGCAAATATCAATCAAACCCTGGGGAGGTTCAATGGTAATCTATAAAGTATATCCTCAAATATTTCAAATGAACTAGGGAGCATGTGCTAACCATTGGTTTAATTCTTTTTAGTTACACAAACTCAAGATTCCAGACTAATCTATTCCTGGATACGTTTTTACTTTGTTTGGAGGAAATATTTTCATGTAGATGCTTTAAGAAAATCTTGCATTGATTCTACCATGAAGTCAATGTGTATAGTATCACTCGAAGGGTCAAATGATACAGTCTAACTCATGAGGTTCCTCTTAGAACTTGGAGTATCACTTTTTAAAGAACCTAGAAACCACGAGACAACTAAGCACATAGAAAGGAAGTGCCACCTAGTGGTAATACAGATCATTTCATAAAAGAATCTGGCAGACCTAGATACCTATTCTAACCTTTAGAATGTAAAGAGAGCTTTTGTGCAAGTGGGAGTTTTTGGGTGCCAAGAAAGCCTACCAATTATGTAATATTTACAATATAATAAATTGTATTATTTTTTAATACAAGACTTTGAATTTAAATGCACATATACTTATATAAGGTCCACGAATCTTAAGTAAATAACCCACATGATAGGATTCTTGCATATCCAAGTAATTATTTTGTTCTAGGCCGACTTGTAGAGTTGGGCATGCCTTCAAACAAATGGTCATTGCATGGTAGTTTCCTAAATGAATGACCTACCTTTGGTCAATGAGTGTCTTTCTCATGACTGACTGTGCAAGTATGTTTGGAGCACATAGAACTTAACCTTGTCATATTAGCCTATAGAAAGTACTATAAAGGTATAGAAACTAAAGATTTACATGCTACTATGTGGGCAAATGTCTTAAGGTATTCACATAAGTTAGCGCTCTATCGAAGCTAGGGCTTGTCTAATTTGTATGTTGTAGGAGAAGAACCTATAATGGGATCGATGTACTATGTATGCTGAGTAGATGAACTTAGTTAGTCAAGACATAAGTATGTTTATTTCAATGATAATCACCTCATTATGATTGTCCTTGGTAATCTAAAGTCCATGACCCTGACAATAAGATTCTTATATTTGCTTAAAGGTCGCTCCATGATAAAGCAAAAACATTAAAGAGTTCAAATTAGCGGAGTGGAGGTCTAAAGATGGTATATCTCATTGAGGAAGGTGTTAGTACATTTTTCCTATTCTCAATGATGGGTGCAAATATATATAGAGGAGCATTTTCCTCATTACACTTGTAGGTCAAATATACTATATTTTAGAGGTTTGTTCTTGGGGTCAATATTTTTATATGGTGATGACTGAAAATAGTTAGAATGGAAATGTCTCTTTTTATAGCAAGAGAATTTTTGTTATTCTTTTAAGTCAAGATACAAACGGTCTTTTGGTCCCCTAAGTAGCTCAAGCAACCTAAGTGATTATTTTATCTCTACTCAAAAGATATGAGAGCTATTTAAGATCTTTTAATTAATTAGGTCCTTAGTACTAGTTTATTAAGTTGAGGGACAAGTAATCAATTAAATTAAGAAAAGATTATAATTAATCGGGCCCTTGTTAATATTATTATTAATTATGCCAGACAATTAATTAATTAGGTAATATAATTAATTGTGTTTTAATTATATTCAATTAAAAGGCCGAAAGATTAATTATGGACTTATGAAAATTAGATTGAGTCTGGACTTTATTGAAGACAAAGCCCAAGCCTGTGAAATCCTAAGGTGGTTGAAAACCTTAAGGATTTTAGCCGTAGGGTGGCCGACCATTACTCTTCCCCAATAAGGGAAGATGTAGTTTTCTATGTATGATCAAATTCTTTTAAAGTATCCTATATCATTAAGATTATTCAAATAAAGATTCTTCAATATCACATAGGAGATTTAGTTTCCTAGTCAATCAAGACTTTCTAATTCACTTTAGGAAATGAATTAGTCTTGGATACTAATACGTATATGGCCAAAAATCCCATGCATCCAATACTTCGGACTTTCGGCCATGGCATAATTCCAAGAGGAATTTCTACCTATTCTACACAATTCTCTCTAGGAGAATTATCTTCTTCAAACTATTCTTTCTCTCAAGAAATATTTCCCAAGTTCTCACTAAAGTACTTTAAAGGGGTTAGAGGATACTTAGGAAGACTAAGAGTGTTGTAGGAAGTTTATGAGAAGAAGTCATTTTTTACAAGGACTTGCACTAGAGATAAAAGAAGGACTTCAAGGAGGGGTAGAGCAGTAAGTCACTCAACTACCTAATCCAACGCGACAAACAAACAAAATTTTTAAAAACCTAACGGTAAAATTATCAAACCATCTCGTTCCTTTGCTTTCGCATGCGCCGTCGAGGTAACAATCCATTTAGAAGGGAGTTCACATCACAAGATCATTAATAATGGACATTAACTTAATGCTTGATACAACTTCAAGTCATAGGTTTAATGAGTAAGACTATTTTATGTATGGTTGCAAGCCCTATAATATCATTCTTCCATCCCGAGTAAAGTGCTTAATTTCCCGTAGGTTACATCTAGATAGTTGAGTTTTAAATCTTAATGTATCAGCTAGATCAACGAAAGAAGATTATTTACTATGGGAACGCTCCGGAAATAGTCCACCTATATGAATATGAAGTGCCACTGCTTCTCAGAGTTAGGGATTGACTCCTACAAATTCACAAATCGGATACATACATATGGCCAGAATAGTGTCAACTTTTCTGAATATTCGTTGATATTGAAGTCTATATGTAATGTACATTTAGTTAATCTTTATAGAGTTGTTGGTTCAAATATTGTATCTATCTGTTGGCAGTTATATCCAAAAAGAATTCTATCTGAGGTGAAACTCTACACTTAATAGAATTAATATGAAGTGATATTTATGATTATGTGTTTGTTTAGATGCACTTATTTATTATACACACATAAGGTCCACGTATTTGAAGTAGGCAATCTACACGTTGGGGTGTGCTTCACAGTAAGATGAGGATTGTTGTTACTTAAAGTAAAAGTAATATTGTTCTTGGCAGATCAATGAAGTTGGGCATGCCATTGCTAGAGGTCAAGAAAATATGGTATACAAGCTTAAGAGGTCTATCTATGGACTTAAGCAAGCATCTAGATCATTGAACACACCTTTTGATCAGACTATCAAGTCTTATGGTTTTATACAAAATGTGGATGAACCATGTGTCCACGAAGAATTGGATGGAGCTAATGTATTTTTATTGATACTGTATAAAGATGATATCCTACTGATAGGAAATGATGTAGGAAGGTTATCACTTGTAAAAGTTTGACTGTCTTGTCAATTCAGTATGAAGGACATGGAAGAAGTTAAGTACGTTCTCAGTATCAAGCTTTTTAGCAATAGAAAGCAAAGAATGATAGATCTTTCCCATGACATATATGACAAAAAAATTTTGTTAAAATTTAGTATGTACCAGAGTAAGGGAACTTCCATTTCCTTCAAGCATGGTCTAACTTTATCTTCTAGGAATGTATCTTTCGACACAAGAAAAGAAAGAGAGAACGAGAAGGATTCCACACGCTATTGCGATAGGAAAATCTCATTAATGCTATACTTTGTACAAAGGTCAACTATTTGCTTTGCTTTTGGTATAGTTAGCATATATTAGTTAAACCAAAAGGAAATTTATTTGCTAGCTGTAAAGAATATTCTTAGATACTTGAAAAGTATGAGAAATTAGATGCTATTTTATAGAGCCAATGACTTAAGTTCTTTATGACTATACGGACTCTGAATTCCAAACGAATAAAGACGAAAAGAAAACCCGCCAATGAATTTATCTTTGTTTTGATGAGCTCTTGCATGGGGAAGTATCAAGCAAATTTTTATTGTTGATCCTACCGTGTAATAAGAGTGTGCAGCAATGTTTGAAGTGTCCAAGAAGGCGGTGTCTTCAGAAGTTCCTTTTGGAACTTGGAGTAATGTCTATTATAGACAGACCAATGGTCATGTTCAGCGACAAAAGCAAAACAAAGTCACAGTGCATGGATCCTATAAACCATAACATAGGCAAGAATAACGAGAGGAGGAACCACCAGATTCGGGAGATCATCCTGAAGAATTAAATAATGGTGGAGCAAATCCTTTCAAAAACGTATCTGGAAGATTGACTTATCAAGCCTTGAGCAGAAAAGATGTTTGAAAATCACTTAGATGCTTTAGGGGTAGGGAACTAAGGGCCAGATTAGTTTTTGTTGTGTAAGTGGGAGTTTGCTGTGAACTATACCTCTAGGTCGAAGACCTATTTCAATAGTATTATTCTTGGGGTCAATATCTCCATATGGTGATAATTGAAGACATTTAAAATGAGACACATTGCTATACTATAGCAAAGGTATTTTCGCCGTTTTAGTAGCACAAAATCATTTGTCTTTGGTCTCTGGAGTAGCTCATAAAAACCTGTATGATTTAATTACCACAATATGAGAGTATAAGGAATAGAGAAGAAATAAGGGTTATTTAATTAATAGGGCCCTAGATATTTAGTTAATAAATTGGGCCAAGTTATTTGATTAAACGATAAGCCTATAGACCTTTTATTGGGTTAGTGGTTATTGAGTTTTAATTAATTTATTTTATTAAAGGAAGCCTAGAAATAATTGAACTGGACCAAGAGAGATGTACTGATTTTTATGGACTCAAAGGCCCTTAACCCAAGTCCGAAAAATCAACTAAAACCTTAGAGGATTACACTCTAAGGTGGTTGACCATTTTGGACTAAAAATAGTCTTCTTGGAGGCTTAGTGGAATGGTAGACATGGAGTCTATAATTGGAGAAAGATGCGGGATTTGATTTTCATCTTAGTTATCCCCATGACTCTCTCAACTAATATTATTCCTCTTCCCTCCTCAAGGGCTAAACGAAATTCTCTCCTCACCCCATATTCTGACCAAAAATTCCACGGGAGAAACCATTTTATTTCTCTCAAAGTCTTTTTCTCAAAAGTGTAGCCTTTACCCAATTGCACCGATCATCTTTCATGATAGATTGAGAGAATACTTTAGAAGATCATAAAGATCTATGGTGTGAGTTTTATGGGCTGAATACAAGCTGGAACAAGATGGTCTCATGGCTGAAATGAAATGCCACAAGATAAGGCAAACAACCAAAGTAAAACGGTGAATACCGAGGAAACGATGTTTTTTCTTTGCAACTTAGGAGTTTATGCTCCTAGAGGTAAAGTAATACGCCATCACACACTTGGATCCATTGTATCCTTGAGGATATTTCGCTAAACCTTTTTGCATACGTATATATTGGTGAGGCGAAATAAAGTCTTAAGAAAAACAACTTTGTAACGTACCTTGAAGTTGTCTTTTTCCTACCTTTGTTAAAGTTCTTACACAACTCTGATGCCATTTGTTGAGGACGAGTAACAAAAAATTATGCACAAATCTACATAAAAAACGGAAGCAAACAACGAAACAAGGATTTAATATGTTTGGTCTCTGAACAAAGACCTAAATCCAAGCCTCCGAAAGGTAAACTTTCACGGTATAAATTTTAAACGAACAAAATTACAATCCAAAAAGGATATTAAGATCTATTTCTAAGCATATTTAAACTATTATAATTCTATGGAATTTTTGAAATGTAATTCTAATAAATCCTTCCCTTTATCAATTTTATTATTTTAACAATAAATTGAAAAGACAAATGAAATCTTTAGAATAGCTTATGGAAAAACTTCCTCTTTGTTTAGGATAAGGGAAAATGTCCAATTTAGTTAGGGATTAAATACACTTAGATACTTCAAGATTTTCTTGAGTTAATATAGTCCTTATATTTCCTTAATTAGGAAAAATATGAATAATGTACTCATGCAAAAAGATATTTATACCCTTTTGGCATATGGATGAATACAATTTTTGGGTACAGTATTTGGCTTCCGACGTAATTTTATTACTCAATTGTCAATTGTGAGAGCAATGGTACTCAATTGATAAAAATCAAACCTTTTTTGAAAGAAAACAAAACCTAAAAAATGTGAACGTAATTTTTTTGTATTAATAAATTAGTTACCACCGCAACCTGCAATAGTAACTCTTCTCAATTAAGAGGTTTGCGGTAAGGAAATTAAAAAATATATATAATTGTGGTAAGACTTAAGCCTATTTAATAGCACAATTTAGTGTTTAAAATTAATTAATTAATTAATTAAATGGCATTGATAACAAACATTAAAATGCTCAAATTTTTAATTGCGTTAGATAACAATTTCTGTAATCACTTTACTATTCATATAATCAAGTTTTTTTTTTTTTTTAACACAAATTAAGAAAAGGATGAAGTCATGTGTTTATTAGAGTAAAATACCTCTAATGTCCTTCTATTAATTTAATAAAATCTATCTTTTAAAGCTTTATCTTCTTCACCTTTCTCCTCTCTCCATATTTCAAACTTTTATCAAATGTGAATGGATTTAGATTTTGCGAATTACTAGGTAGTGATATATTAATTGAATAAGGGTATTCTTGAGAAAAAAATTATAAATAGAAATCACATCATAATATGAAACTACAAATATGATAATTTAATCTTATAATATAAAACCAAAGTAGTAAAATAAAAGTCTATAACAAAAAAAGCCAAACGTATTTAAAAGGGGCCAAAATGTTTAAAATAAAATTGAAGGAAAATATGACAAAAAGTATTCACCAAACACCATAATAAAGAAAAATTTAGGAACAAAAATTACTAATTTCCAAATGTAGACATTAATAAAAGAAAATTTCTCACAAGACATCCCCAATTATTTAGGTAATTCGTAAATACCCAAAAAGTGATTTTAATTTTTTATCATCGTTAACTAAAGGTGTGTGACAAAAATTTGTACAACACCACTAAACATGACATAGTTTGAGAAATAAATGTACATCATTTTTACTTTATTTTAAACATATTTGTTTAGAGAACTTTATATCGACCTTAACAAATTTTGAGTTATTTTTTTAAACTCCAAATTGGTGATTTGTTTGTCACCTTTTATTAAAATATTAATAGAGTGAGACCAGCAACTTCATCAATACGCTTTTAACATTTTAAAATATTCTTTAGATACTTCTACAAATTAAGGTTCTCAATACAAATGTATATCATTGGTTTAGATTTGTTCTCTATCTCATCGAATGGTTGTAACAAAATTTCTCTAAATTAGCAAGATACAATTACATTTGTACCGTAGTCGCTTCCATTTTTTAATAACTGAATGTGTGGTATAAATTAGAATATCGTATAATATATGGTATATTATTAATTTATAAAAAATTAGTTATATATCCTTAAACTATTTTTACTTTTTATTTATATTTATGAACTTTTATTTTATCTTTTCATAGGTAAAAAATATTTTCATATTGAAAATATAGAAGTTTAAAAATTTTACAATGGAATTCGACACATTTTGACACAGGAATCAAATAGAATGGTTAAAAATAAGTAAATATTTTAAGTTAAGTTATAAAAATATACACAAAAAAAGCATTGAATGTTATTATGAAATTATTAAATTGGTATAAACTTGCAACATGAAAAATAGTTCGTGGTTAAAAAAAGAGGGTTAAATCAATTTTAGTACCCTAAACTATATAAAGCATGACAATTAGGTACCTAAACTATAATGGGTAATTTGTTAAAATTAGGGATGGCAATGGGGCAGGCCTAATTGGGTACCCACCTACCCCAACACATCTCGACCCGTTTGACTTCGGTTTAACTGGGGATCCGTTTAGGGAGGGGGATGAATCTTGTACCCAAGCTTGGAGATGGATTGCGAGCGGGAATTAGGTTCTCCCTATCCCTAACCTCCCATCCTCACCTTCACATCCCCATTTTTAATTATATATACAATATTATATATATAAATTTAAGTAAAAAACAAATTTAAACATTAGAAAAAGAGCTGAAAAATAAAAAAATTAAACTAAACTTGGTATTCAATCAATCTCTACTACAGTCTCTGAACATTGGAAATAATATATGTAATCCTCGCTTGGATCTCCAATTCCTTAGTGGATTTGGCGGGGATGGGTTAGGGATAGGCTCGACAAATGGAAGGTTGAATTGGAGATGTGGATGAATTTCATACCAAAAACAAAGATGAGGTGGGGATGGGAACAAATTTAAGAGGTGGGGATGGGGCCAAAGAAGGGTGCTTCTGCCCACACCCGCCCATTGACATCCCTAATTAAAACCTTCTATAATATTAAATATATAATTTCAAAAATACCCTTATTAGACAATAATTAAAATATATTAATTCAAAAGATAGTATAAGCATTATAATATCCTACCAAGACCCATTAATTAGAAGATTATAAGGTCAGAATTGGAATTCGGAGGAATAAATACATCCTATTAATATTAAATGAAACTGAGTTGTGCACGAACCAAAATATATTTAAAATACTTAATATAACAACATAAATAAAATTAAAAAATTAAAAACATACTTTGCATATTTTTGGTTTATTTTGCTTGAGAACAAAAAAAGATATTAATAATTGGATAAAGATTCGAATTTGGAAGCTTTGCATGAGAATTAGAAAAAGGTTAATTACATTTTCCCCTTGAGGTTTATCAAAATCCAATTTTATCCCTCTATTTTGTATAAATTTTAAATATATCCTTATCGCTTATATTTTCATAACTTATTAATCTCTGTTACTAATTGCAATAAAAGATTATGCAGTAAAAAGTATAAATTCTTCCTACAATATCATTTTGCAAGTTTACATAAAGACAGTAATATCCTTACTAAAGTTTTTTAATTAGTCTTATTTCCGTAATGAAGGATATTATTATCTTAGTATACAATAATAAATAAGAAGTAAACAGAAAAATTAATATTTTAAGAAGATTTTAAACTTTTTATCACATAATCATTGGTTTTTGATAAAATCTTTCATTGAAATTGTGATAAGATCTAATAAGTTATAAAAATATAAACGATAAGGATGTATTTGTAATTTATACAAATAGAAGGACAAAATTTTAATTTAGACAAACCTGAAGGAGGAAAATATAATTAATAAAAAAATTTGCATGAATTGCATGAAGTTTGAAGGGTTTGAATTGCAAGAGTAGCAAAAAAATGAAAAAATAAAATAATTAGTTGAAAGGTTGGGCTAGGCGCAGGAAGGCGGTACCTGTGCCCTTCCCGCGCCTCACCTAACTTTTCTACTAAAACTTAATTTTTTTTAACGATTTTTTCTTGAAAGTTTATGTTTTCTTCTACAAAATCTTCATAATTTTCAAAATCATCCATGTTTTTCTTTAAAATCTTCGAGATTATTCAAAAAGTGTAGAAAGAATTGAGTGCAGAGAGAGAGTTGGGGGAGGGAAATAATTTCTATTTGAATTTTTTCGCGCATTTCTTTTATATATCCGCGTGTTTATTATCGATACCCAAAAAGAAAGGCAATAAATAGGGCGTTTTGTATAATTAAAAAAAGGGTTGTAATTCTTCCCGAATGGTGTACGATGGTATCCAAACTAATCTTAAGTGAAGCTCAATAAATATGAGATTTATGCAATCTAGCCCCAATTAAATCGAGTCCAAAATCATATTAAGTCCTTAAATGATGGGTTAAGCCTATCGGGCCTAATTAAATAAAGAATTTGGATGACGAAAACATTGATGATGAGTCACTTGGTGGCCAAGCAGTTCAAAGTTTCATATCCGCCTATAGATAAATGTCTTCCCCAAGGTTGAAAGATCATTCAAAAGACATTCAAGCCTGAGGTAAGTGAATTGCTCTCCCCAGAAGTTTTTCCCAAAAGTTCAACAAATGTTCTCCTCAAAGTTCAAGCATTTCTTAGTAGTGTTCTTCACCTTCTTCCACCAAAGGATTGGAGAAAGCTCCAGTAGCTCTAGGATTCACCATGATCCTCATGTTCGTTCGATTTGAGAATGATTTTGTCAATTTTACCATTATGAGCTATAATGTTTTTATCGATATTTGGGGTTTATATGTAATGAAATCGAATAATTAAGCTTCGTTTCTTCTCTTATTACTATATGTACCTTCAGTATGATTCCTGTGAAAAAAAAAGTTGAAAAAATAGCCTACGGATCGAAAATGAAAGCAAAACGAAGAGGATCACACAAAGCGAGCAAAGCTAGGCTTAAGAAAACACTATCTGGATCAGGAAAGCAAGTTATCCTGGTTGGGATAGCCTGAATCCTATGCAGGCAAGACTTGGACACAGATTATCCGAATCCGGTAAGTCCTGATAGTCGCGCAAGGACCAAACTACAATTTAATTTATTTAGTCCTTTTTATACACTCTTTTGATGTAATTTTATTATTCAGTCTTAGAGTAATTACTAGTGCTTGGCCATCTCGAGAATTCGACAATTCGGGAACTTTTATAGCCAGCTAGAACCATAGGGACACTTGCCATTGGGATAGTTTCTAGCATAAAACCACACAAAAAGTTTTTGGTGCTGTTCATTGGGATGATAATATTAGGAAAGTTAGGATTTTACGGCTTTAAAATTTTCCTTTGTTTGTTTTAATGTTTCGATTGTTTCCATTTGTCTTAGTCTTCTTTGTTCAAGTCTCATTTGTATCTTTGTTTTAGAATCATTAATATTAGCGTTTTTTTAGAGTTTTGTCATTATTTACTTTAATTTATCGTTTATTTGCGTTTGTGTCCTGCTCACTAGTGTTTGTCTTGCTTCATTTCAAGGGTTATTTTATCTAGTTTATGTTTCGTAATCAACTGGGTGAACTTATCGAATTTGATCCAAAAATAGAGAGGACGCTTCGGAATGTCCGAGACGCAGCAAGATTTGAAATGCTGGTGAAGACATTGGAAAAGCAACTAGAAGCAGCAGCTATGGCACGAAGAACCATGGTCGGTTAAGCTCGCCCTTCCATCACGGGAACCTTATCCAGCATTGCTGGGCCGAAGATTGAAGTAAGAAACTTTAAGGTCAAGCCTAATACAATCCAAATTGTTCAACAAATGGTTCGATTCTACGGATTGCAAGATGAGGGGGCATGCACAATGTGGACATATGACTGCATAGAATCGAGATTGGCAGGATGATTGATAAGAAGTTTGGGAGCTTGAATTTGTCACCTTCACAAGTAGCTCTAGCACAGGTTATGTTCTACGATTTTTGTAATGGAAGATATCCCAATCATGAGTGCCCAAGCATGGGTACTCTTATGGAACAAGTCTATTATGCGGGTGAGAATAAACAAGGGAATAATCCTTATTCCAATACACATAATTTGGGTTGACAGAATCACTTGAATTTCACATAGAATCAAGGGCAGCAAATGTCTCAAAACCCTCCCGGTTTCATCGAAATATGAATAGAAGGATGGCTAAACCTGATATGACCCAAATATGTATAAATTTCTTTGAAGATTCAAATCCAAGAGCTAGAACAAGAAGAACAGTCAGAATATAGACAAGGTGGAATTTCTGGACCAATTTTGGAAGAACTCAATTTTGGAGATTTTAAAGACTTCGAATGAACAAATGATTATAATGAAGATTGTAGAAAACTTCTTGAGGTTTTCAAAATGGTATAGATTATTCCAATATGAGTTTATTTGTATATCCTTTGTATAGTGATAATTTAGGCTCTCTACCTTCGATTTCCAACATGATATATTTTGGTATAACAGCCATAACTTGAGTTATAGGAATTCAATTGAGGTGATTCAAATTGAAATGGAAATCTACAAAGAATCTCTACAACTGTCCTAAAGACAGCATTAGAACTTTCAAGCAGTTTCAAGGTCAAACAAGGAAGCAAGTCTTGGAAAGGTAAAATTGCACAAGGAAGGCCAAAACAGAGCCTGCCGACCCCGACAGGCTCCTACTCAAAATGGAAAAAATGAAACTTTTGATAAGTTTTGACCTTCTAGTTTGGACTTTTAGTGTTTTGACTTGTAATTAGGTGGCCTATAATACCCATTTACTCTTTTTAAGCTTGTTTAACAACTAGGCAAGGAGCTAATCTCCAAGTAGCCTATATATACTATTTATGTTAGACCTTTCTTAATATCGAATGAAATATGAATTAAAATTTTAGCTTGTGTTCTGGAGAGCTCCTAGGGCTTTTCTTAGGGTTTCTTCTTGTTGGCTAAAGGAATCAATACCTTGATTGATTTTGATGAGTAACAAAATTAGCTTTACAATTCATATTCTCTCTTGTTAAGCTACCCATGAGAAAGGTTTGATTTGTGGAGCTACTGGATTTGAGAAGAGCTACTGTGTGCTGAATCATAAGAAGAAGTATGAAAGCTTAGCTGGAGATATAGGGGGACCAACAAATATTTCTTAATTCTTTGTAGCTATTTAGATGCCACATGGAAGTAAATGAGTGGGATGAATTAATGTGAATATCCAAAATGGTTATAACGAAAAAGCAATACCATGTGGTCCATTCTTCTTATTTGTCTTGTTTCTATTTTAGGAAATTTGTTACAAATACAACTTTTAGTTGGCAAAATGAAAGTAGAAGAGGTGTTATATAAAAAAGCAGTTGTGGCAGCGTAAAGGACAAGAAGTGGAAGAAATCTATTCCTAACAAGTATAAAAACCTAGAAAAACTCAAAGAGATGTATGCATTTTTCATTAGAGTTACCAAGAGTTCAAAATCTTCAAGAAGAGTGCACCTGCTAAGAAGAATTGAAAAAGTCCTTAGTTTATGAGTAGAATGGCTTTTGTTCTTTAATGTTAAAAGAGTGATTTTCTATTTCTTCTTTGTTTGTGTTTGGTTTATTCAAGTTCCTTAACAAAACTTGATGTTGGGTTGCAAGATCCATATCAAAACTTGCAGATGAGTTTTCTTTTGGATAAGAAAACGATTAGTTACTAGACTAAAGAAAATCTATTGATTGTAAGGTTTTAATCTCACCCTGATCGAGATTGGTTGTGTTAGTGGAATCTTCAAGAGAGTGATCTTGAAGAAAGTGGATGTAGGCACTTAGCCGAACTACTATAAATTTGTTTGTGTTCATTACTATTTATTATTTATAGTTTTGCAATATTTTATGCTTGTTGTTTTTGCCAAACTATTTTGGATCAATCTTCTGTAGTCAAGGTAATGGCATTCAAGAAGAATGAATATGATAATTTGACAGTTGTTAAGTTAGTGAGTTAGTCCTTTAAGAAAATCAATACAAAAACTTTGCAGTCAATATTTGTAGTTTTAATTTTTTTTATTGGTCTAGTTCACCCCCCTCTTGGACCCTTTAGGGACTTACATTTGGTATCAGAGCAGTCTCTCTCAAAAATTTTAATTTAAAAACTCCAGAGAGGATCCATGGTAACTTGACCAACCTAATAGAGGGCCAGTCCATATCCCGACCTCTATTATTTAATGGAACCAACTATTCATACTGGAAAACTAGAATGAAGAATTTCAATCAATCTATTGATGTAGAATGTTGGAAGGTCATTATAAATGGTCCTTTTATTCCAAGGATATAGTAGATAATATTGAAGTTTTAAAAGAATGAAAGTAATTTTGATGATAGTGATTGGATGAAACGTTCTATCAATGCCAAAGCTCTGATCTCCTTCATTGTGGACTGGATGTGAATGAATACAATAAGGTTTTTAGTATGCAAATTGGCAAAAGAAGTTTGGAACAAACTTGAGGTTACCTATGAAGGAACTAGTCAAGTGAAAGAAACTAGAATCAATATTTTTTTCAGAGAATGAATTATTCCAAATGAATGCTGATGAATCTATCACTGAGTTGAATAACAGATTTACTGATATTGTAAATCGATTGAAAGCTCTTGGGAAAGATATTACTGAAGAAGAAATGGTAAAAAATTCTTAAGATCATTAACAAACAAGTGGGAAACAAAAGTCATTGTTCTAGATGATACCAAAGATGTTGCCAAACTTCCATATGATGAATCTGATTGGTTCTCTGTGTTCCCATGAGTTAACGATGTATAAAGGAAAGAATACCACTTAGGAAAAGAAGAAAAGTATTTCCTTAAAAGTTGAAGAAAATGAGAAGAAAAATATGGAGGAAGAGATGAATTTGATGGCCAGAAAAATGAAAAGATTTTATAAAACCTTTCGAAAGTACAAGAAGGATTATCAAACCAGGGAAGATGGAAAGATAGAGGAAGGTACTGAGGTTGTGTGTTATGAGTGCAAAGAGCCTAGACAAATTTGAACATATTGTCCAAAGCTAAAAAGAAAGAAAAAAGATAAAGCAATGGTGACAAAAACATGGAGTGACTCAGAGATTAGCTCAAGTGAGTAGAAGAATGACAAAAGAAAGTGAAGATAATGAGAAGGAAGCAAAAAAAGGTCTAGTGTGCTTAATGGCAATGGATGAAAGCAGGAGAGACAAAGGAAGCAAAGAAGGATCCATAAAGGTAATTATTCTTGATAAATCTTATTGAAGAATTACATCATCCATTTGAAGATTTATTTTTAGAATATAATGCTGAAAAATATGAAGCACAACAGAATAAAATCAAGTTAAATAATTTTAGAAAACATGTTTTAGGAGATGAAAAAGAAAACTCTGAACTGAATCTTTTGAAAACTACCTTGAAGTCCTCAGAAAAAAAAAATCAAACCTTTTGAAAGAAAATGTGAAACTAAAGGATGAGAATAGGAAATTAAATCTTGACTTGGGAAAATTTACACGAGGAAAAGAAAACTTAAACAAACTGTTGGGAAACCATAGATCCTCTTGTGATAAATCTGGGTTAGGCTTTGTGCATGAGTTTGAAAGAAAAACAAAAGAGGACAAGGAGACCATTGAAAAAGCTCATGTGGAAATTACAGCAGATAGTATTGAAAAAGCTTTGAAAAGAGTGTTAAAATAGACAAAATTCTCTAAGGATACCCAAACACATTTTAAAAATCATGTCGTCAAAAAGAGCAAAAAAAAAAAAGCAAAATTTTCATCAAAACAGAAACACACATCCTAAAAAAATGAGTTTGCCACACAGTGGTACTCAAAACCATGGTTTTATGATGGCATGAACAACTATTTTCAGAAAAAGAGATTTGCAATTGTATGTTATAACTATTCAAAACCTGGTCATATGGCAAGAAACTGTTTCAGAAGTTTAATTACTTTGGAAAGGAAAATTATATACATTCATCTTCAGATTGGAAGTCTCACCATTAAGGACCCAACTACATTTGGGTACCTAAGAAAAACTAATTTTGTTTTGTAGATGTGACTTAGGAGAAAAGGAGCTAAAAATTGGTGGTACATCGATAGTGGATGCTCAAGACACATGACAGGATACTAATCAAATTGAATTTAAGTCCTGTTACAAGTGAGATATCTTCAATTTTTTGATCTGTCCCAACGATTCCTTTACTAACAATTTTTCTTTTACTATTATCTCTAAAACTTACCGCTCTTTCAGCTAACCTAGGTTGATGAGTTAGTTGTGTGACAATGTATTGGATGTGAACTTAAGAAAAAAGGAGTGCAATACATTGAAGGACGATAAAGTAATTTTAAAGGCAAAATGAGTTGAGAATATAATATTCTTGAAACTACCAAGCTGAATTGAGTTAATGTAGTTTGTTTAACTTCTGTTGTCAATGAGAGTTGGGTGTGGCATATGAGACTAGGACATGCAAGTATGAGTATCTTAGACAAACTCATCAAAAAGGGATTAGTGAATGGGTTACCAGAAATTAAGTTTGAAAGGGATAGAATCTGTGATGCATGTCAAGCTGGGAAACAAACAAGAGTACCCTTTAAAGCAAAAGGAGTTGTATCAACTACAAAACCACTTGAGTTGATACACTTTAATTTGTTTGGTCCAGTCTCACCATAAAGCTTAGGAGGAAAGACTTATTGCTTTGTGATTGTTGATGATTACTCGAGATTCACTTGGACACTTTTTCTGTCACATAAGGATGAAGCATTTAAAAAGTTCTAGGTATTTTGTAAGAAAGCTCATAATGCAAAAGGGTATGGTATCAAGGCTATCAGAAGTGATCGTGGGAAGGAATTTGAAAATCAAAAGTTTCAAGTGTACTATGAAGAAAATGGAATTGAGCACAACTTTTCAGCTCCAAGAACTACATAACAGAATGGAGTAGTAGAAAGGATACACTTCAAGAAATGGCTTGAACTAGGATTGCTGAAAGAGCACTTGCAAAGTATTTATGGGCAGAAGCTATTAATACAACAAGCTACATTCTAAATAGGGCACTAATGAGATCAATTCTCAAGAAAACTTCTTATGAGTTGTGGAAAGGTAGAGACCCGAACATAGGACATCTGAGAGTGTTTGGATGCAAATGCTTCATTTTGAATGATAAAGATTAGTTGGGAAAGTTTGATGAAAAGTATGATGAGGCTATATTCTTAAGATACTCAGAAGCAAGCAAAGCATATCGAGTGTTCAACAAGAAAATCATGCTGTTGAGGAATCAATTCATGTGGTGTTCAGTGAAAACTTAGAGACAAAAGATGGAAAAGGAGATGAAGAAAAAGAAAACCTAAGTCCGCAAGGACCGAGTTCAAGTGAGGAGCATAATGATGGAGTGGGTGAAGCTAGTATGGAATTAGCTGAAAACAAAGCTACTACAAATGTTGAGAGTGATCTGCCAAAGGAATGGAGATGCCACAGGGATCATTCAAAGGAAGACATGTTAACTGATTCATCAGAAAGGGTGACAACACGAAGTGGATTTAGAAAAATGATCGGAAATGTGGCATTTATATCACAAGTTGAACCCAAAGTGTTTGAGGAAGCACAAGAAGATGAGAATTGGATATTGCCAATGCAATAGGACTTGAATTAGTTTGAAAGGAATAATGTGTGGAAGCTTATACCACGACCAACAACCCAATCAATTATTGGAACTAAATGGGTATTTAGAAACAAGCTGGATGAACAGGGAAATGTTATTACAAATAAAGCAAGATTGGTAGCTCAAGGATACAATCAAGAGAAATTAATTGACTTTGATGAGACTTTTGCACTTGTAGCTCGATTAGAGTCTATCCGCATGTTATGTGCATATGCATGTTTTAGAGGTTTTGAGTTGTTTTAAATGGATGTGAATAGTTCTTTTTTAAATGGTCTTTTAAAAGAAAAAGTTTAAATGGAGAAATCACCAAGGTTTGAATATTTTGAAAAACCAAATCATATGTTTAAACTTATCAAAGCTTTGTATGGTCTTAAACAAGCTCCAAGAGCTTGGTATGAAAGATTAAGTAAGTTTTTGCTAGAGAATGGTTTTTCAAGAGGTGCTGTGGATAAAACTCTTTTTAGTAAAACCTTTTCACAAGACATTTTAATTGTGCAAGTGATTTGATGACATTATTTTTTGAGCTACAAATACTAATCTTTGTCAAGATTTTTCTAGGTTAATGCAAGGAGAGTTTAAGATGAGTATGATGGGAGAGCTAAATTTCTTTCTGGGACTTCAAATTAAGCAATTGAAGGAAGGAATAGCTATCATTTAGACTAAATACATTAAGAAGCTATTAAAGAAATATGGAGCGACTGAAACTAAACCTGTTAAAACACCCATTCGTACTTCAGAAAAGCTGGATAAAGACGAGAAAGTGGTATGATCCTTCCAAGCATCCCTTGAAGATCATTTACTCCAAGATGAACTCCATTCTAGAGGCTCCTTTTGGTGGGAATTTCTAGACAAAGGCATAGTAAAAAAAACCTATGAACGCTGCAAATAGGATCCGCACATACTAGAAAACTGATTGGAAAGAAAACTACCTCAATGTTTTTCATGCCGCTAGGTATGGAGGCACTATTATTTATGCTTTGCCCTTTACTAGTATCCACGCAACGACCTCCTCTGCAAGCGATCAAGATGCTAGCCTCTCGACGTTCTAAAAACTATTCAGAACGAACCCTAACTATTTGGTAATATTTTGAATTTTGGAGAGAGAGAGGCAAGACACAGTTCTCGCCATTCTAGGGTTAAAGCCTTTTCTTTTTTTTAAACCAGGGTAAGATGGCTGCAGAAAAGGTTAACATAACCTTTTATAGCTGTCAACATCATAACCATAATTGTCATCTAATGACAATTTTAATCTCGTCTGTCGTTTCCTATAATCATCTAACAGTTAGATGAATGAGTTAGTAAGTAATTAATTTCATTTATTTGATAAATAAATTTAGTTATTTATTAACTTACCAAATAAATACAAAACAGAGTCTGATCCCCTTTTTGTATAAGTTCTATGAATCTGGACACGACTAGATTCATTGAACGTGGACATCGAGCTCATAATATTGTCTATGTGTGTGACTCTGTAGGTTTACTTAACATTAGTAATGAATAAAAATGTCCTACACATTATCCACAAAACATAAGTTGCCTCTAGAAAGACATTATGCTTACCCAAGTTAAACAAAAGATATGATAACCTAAAATCCGTTTTAATATTTAGTTCCTTTGTCACACGATATCCTAATTAAGTATAGGGCATGGACCGAGTCATCCTTACAAAACATAATTAACCTTTTGTATGATCACCAGGTAGACTGTTCTGATAAATAATATCAATAACACCTTATTAATACTTATTTGAGCATGGCCATGCATATTTTCCAGTCTTCTTTATCAAGAGGCCCATTGATATCTCTCTCTAATAAGAGAAGGACAAATCCTTTTCACTCTCTCTAATATTCAAGCCATGACAAGAAAATAGCCTAACCAATAGTCATAATAATCACCTGATTAAAGGTGATGTTTGACTATGTCAAAACATATTTTCTCCCCATGCAAGAAGTATTAGAAACATTAGGTAAAAGGACACCAAACATAAAACTGAGAAGAAATACTTATGACTTAAACCCCTACAATATTTCTTCTTCACTTTGGGCCATGTCCAATACAATATTCTCAATATGTATTTATGAATTGATTTTATATCTCATATTCATGATCAGTAAAACTTGATCATCAATCAACTTCATACTAGTTTAATAATACAAGAAGTAATAAAACTAGGGTCAAATAAGAATAGTATTTTATTAGCAAGAAGGGTTTTACTATCAAGTCATATAATTGATGACCAAGAGCATAAAATACAATTCAAAATACATGCCTCATAATAACCAATATAAATGTAAGTGAATTGGTCTAGGGCATATAACCAACACCTTTTTTATGGATGATTTTAGAGAAATTGAAGAACAAAGAACACTGCAAGAAAAGAACTAACAAAGAAACAATTAATCTCCTTGTACTTGAGGGAGAATCAACAAGACAATAGAAAGTCTCACCTATCCTCCAACTCCAAGAATAACCTACACCCCAAGCAACACCAATTATGGAGTTGGCACCTCAAGGAGATATTAGAATTTTGAAATTAGACTATAACTCTTGAATGTTTGATTCAAGAAATTCCTTGCCTCTAATTTACAAGGAAAAACCTTAATTGTGCAAGGAAGAAGAAGAAATATAAGAACCCTAGTTTTCTCTCTTTGAATTTTCAATATCTATGAGGTTTGCCTCCAATGGTGGGAAAATAAGAGTATTTATAGTGGTCTTTACAATTAATTGCCAACCTTAGGTATTAAACTAATTTAAAAGAGTTTAAAAGATACTTAGCCCACTTAAGTATAAGTCAATAAAAGGTTACAACAAAAAATAGGTAGTTAATGAGTTAAAAACTTCCCCATTCTCCCCTAAGCCGAGACCTACTGGCGACGGTAGAGTGGAACCTACCGCCAGCGGTAGGTCCAGAAAACTCCCCTTTGATTTCTTTGAGTTTTTGATCCTTCCAATCTTGCTTCCTTGGATTTTTCCATTTGTACCCTTGAAAAAAAAAGATTTGGATCCTCCAAAGTCTTCTCGTTGTTCCTCTAACACGTACTAAGCAAGGTCTTAGAGAATCCTTATATCAAAGTTACTTCACCCTTGTATTCCTCTTCCATTCTCTTCGCCTTAGCTCCTTGATTGGCCCTTGCATCCACTCTATAGTTTCTTGCCCTTCCCAAGTCATACCATCCACCCCTCCTTTGAAAGGATTCATTCTCGAGTCTTTACCTTCAAATAACCATAAGAGGCGGGCAACATTAGAAATAATATTAACCGAAGGAGGAATACTATAATCAATTTCAAGGAGAACTTGGCAAGGAAAAGCACATGATCGTCTAGAACACAAGGACAACAAGCTTTGCAAATCTTCCTTAAAAGGTTCATGAAATGCAAAAAAGTAGCATAGAGAAGGAATTTTAATGATGAATTATCCACGAATTTAACACACAAATGCCGCTGAAGCGTAACAAGACATCTTTCAAAAAGAACACAATTAAGAGCAAAGAAATCTTGAAGTTTAAGCCCTCCATTAAATGTTTCCAAGACTTCCTTAGATTGATGATGAAAATCAAAGCGTAAATGTTGGAAAATTTTGACAAATGAAAGGAAATAAAACCAAATAATCAAATCTTCCTTGAAGGGACCATGATGCGCATAACAAGTATGCATCAAGAAGTTCAAAATATGTTTAGTCAAGGAAAAAATAGGAACAATCCACATTAGTTTTACATGATTTCTTTCAAGAAAGGCACAAAGATGAACAAGGAAAACATGTAGATGCATCCACATAATAACATCAATTCTAAAAACTTCTTTCAATGGAATATGATAGTAGAAACTTAGTTCTTGAAAGGATTGAAGAGTTAAGAACAAGAAGTTAGAGAGAGTTTCAAGATTCCAAACAATGAAAGTTTATTCAAGTATTTGAGGAAAGAGTTTTAAGAAACAACTTCTAAAGAACACACTTGTTAAGAATGTTTCGAAGCAAGCTTTAAAACCACAATCCTTGAATGGATAACGAAATTGAAACTTTCATCATTTTCAAATTCTAAAACCCATCCATGAATTCCCATAATATAACTCTTCATCTCTTTAAATGTAACATGGGAGTTGGAACTTTCATTTTCCAAGTATCTTAACAGAAATTCATGGATAACAACATAATGAAATCTCATCCAATCAAAATTCCCCTTAAAGTTTCATGAACTTTTCAATTCCCAAGGACTCACAACAACAAAAGAAAGTTCAAGAATGTAACCCACATAAAGCCTAAGAATCGAATTGAAAGTAAATAAGTTATCCAAGACCAAATTCGCAAGACCTTTCTCTGATGAGGACTTTGACATGACATCCAAGAATTCATTAAGGAAAGTATAAGATTGTTTATTTTTAGAATCCCAAGACTCACCAAATTCTTCTTCACATTCAAATTTCTTCAACTCTTTAAAAGGCAAGTGATACAACAAGGTACCACTAGATTCATGTTTCATAGAAATAACAAATGAGTTCTTGTTTGGAACTAACAATCCATCTAGAAAAACATCCTTCCAAAGAATTTGAATGAAAATTTTAAAATAACAAAGGCGTCTCTCAACAAAATTCTTCAAAAGTAGCTCCACGAAATCTTTTCTCAAGATGATTTTCATAAAAACTCCATGAAAAATTTAAGTACTCCAAACCCATCTTTCTTCTTGTTTTCACAAATTAACAAAAACATACTCCTTGAAATGCAAAGGGTAGAATTGAAAACCAAGAACATTTTCAAACAAGAAAGCGTTCAAAAATTTCAATTCAATTAGGATCTTGTGATCATCACAAGGATTTTCAAGTTGAATATTCACATTCAAGAAATGGGTTTCGGAAGTAGCAATTCCATTAAGGACAATCACAAAAGTTTCAAAGAAGGTTATCATATAAGAATAAGTTTTAACAATTCTCCTTATAGACTTATCAATATAAATCTTCAATCAAAGAACACAAATACCCTTCAACTTTCCTAACAAGAAATTCCAGCAAACGAATCAAGAAAGTTACCAAGAATCATGCCCCGCATAGGTGTCCAAGAAGAAAATGAATAAACAACCATAGAAATAATATCAAGAATATCATGCCAACACTTAAGATCAAGAGAAGATTGTTCAAGTTTAGCATCTGTATTCAACAATTGATTCCAAAGAGAGTCATGTAAAGATAAACAATTAGACAAGTGAACATCGATAAGGCATATATCAAAAGTTTGAAAGATCGTACATAAAATTCCTACTATATCTCATGGAAAGCATAAGCATTTAAGAATAACTTCAACTCCTTAAAATAAATTCAAGGTAAGAAGGAGATGAGTTTGTAAGGAAGCTTATTGAAGAGTTCACTTGGCTTAGAAGCAGTCCTTTTCCACCACTCTGTCTTTGGTCTTCTATTCCTAGCACAAAAGAAGCTTCATTAGATTTTACAAACCCACAAATATTAGTGTCACTCATTTTAAAATAAGAACTCATTTGGTTTTCAAACTGCTTCAACAACAAGAAGTCCTTATAGAAAGAATTTGAAACCAAAAGCCCTTTCAAACAAAGTTTCAAATGATATCTCCACAAAGAGAAATTTAAGCCCATGCCACAAATGCTCAAGTAATCCCTTCACAACCAATAAAGGTGTGTCCACAAGAATTTGCTCAACAAGATTCTTCACATAAGTATCAAGAGAAGTCAACACATATTGAAAATGTTCAACTAATTCCTCTTGAAACTTAATAAACACAATAATCACCAAGTCAAGAAAACAAGGAACTATCAAACACATAAGAATTGTTTTCAAGAAAAACAAAGGTATGGTGGTTAGCAACCCCTAAAGAATCACAATTATTCCATGGATCAACATCGTGTAAAATAGAAAAAAGAATAGCATGAAACAAGTCTTGAACCACTAAGAGATGAGTTCTATCAAGATTAATTACTTGATGTGGCACATTAGCAAATAAGGAATGATCCCTTTATCCCATGACACCATAAAAGAGAAACTTATCTACCTCATAGAAATAATAAAAAATATAACAAGAATAGGAAGTAGATCACGCAAGATTAAACTCATGAAAAACATACCCATCTAAGAAAAATTTCAACTCTTTAAAGGAAAACACAAGGTAAAAGATAAATAGGTTTGAAGAAAAACTCATTGACAAATCTCCATAGCATAAGAATAGTTTTCCTCCGACCCTTTTGCCTTGGCCTTCGAACTCCATAGTATTGCCTCATTTTTCTCATTGATCTCATGGTGCAATCATGTTGGAGGGAATTCCCTTCATGTTCCATGTTTTGCCTCCAAAATTTTTGCACACATGAAGACTTTTTAACAAGAAAAGAGTTAATTTCGTTAGTAAGAAAATTTACTTCCTCACTCTTTTCAATTGCAACTATGTTTTTTCTTGTTGCTCTTCTTTATATCTCTCTTGATTTTACATAAGACTCTCATTTTCCCTTTCTCGCTCACTTTTCTCAAACCCACTCTTTTTTTCTTTGGAGCGCTCATCTCTCTTACTTTCTCTTGAAAGACTAGAATTAGAATCAAGAATACATAATCTCTCAATTATTCTCTCTTCTTTTCCCATTCTTTCTTTTTCTTTAATCTCCATGCCATTCAATGTTCTTCTCATTCTCAAATATCCTCGACCTCTCCTTAAACTTCTTATGTTCTTCATATACTTGGTGAGGTGCCAAGGACTTAAGGGTGATTCTCTTGCCATTCCTAGTAATGTTAATAGTATTTTTGCCTTCATCATGCTTAGCTCTTCTATCATGCATCCAAGGTTGTCCCAATGATAAGTGGCTCTCTTGGATGGGTGCTAAATCACATAACACTTCATCTTTAAGAAACCCCAAGGAGATAGGCACCCATACTTGTTTGTTAACTTTAACTTCAATACCACCATCTAACCATTGACATGCATAAGGTCTAGGATGATCAAGAAGGGGCAATCTTAGCTTCTTTACCAGATAAGTGCTAGCCACATTAACTTGGCTACCACTATCTATAGCAAGAATTATAATCTTATCTAGCACCTTGCACTTCGTATAGAATAATTGCCCTTTTTGGCACCCACTCACATAGTCATTTTCATCATAGCCTTCATCCTTGTAACATATAGACCTCGCTCTTGTAAGCTTGGAGTAAGCTATCTCCGATCTTCCTATTGCTTCCATCCTTTGCCATAAAGAGTTAGACCAAGTATACCCTATTTAATGGCTTTTTAAACCTGCATAAAATATTAGAAAACAAGGAGGAAGGACCTCGCCACTCTCTAATTGTTTCACTCATGAAGAATGCTCTCAGCTCTAGTGTTTACTCTCACTCTCTATGGGTTTTATATTAATATGCTCACCATCTTTCCTTTTACTTTTTCCTCATCACTAGAGTTACTTGGTGATTTCTAAAGCTTCCAAGTTATAAGAAATCTCCAAAGCAAAAGTCATGCAAGAAATTGTTGATTGATAAGACCAAAGAATTCAAAGAGAAATTTCATCGAGCATGTGGAAGGCATAGAATATCAAAGGAAAATCAAGAGTATGAGCTAACGAATTAGTCTAATTTGCACAAAGAGATCGGCAAGACAATTAGAAATATATCAAAAGAAATTGCAAATTCAAAACAAGGACAATTGAAAGCTTAATTCAAAGATTTCATGATTACTATGAAAGATTTCCAGAAAATAGAGCAGCAAGATATTTCATCACAAAATCGACATAACTCAGTGATGGTAGCTCTAAATCACGTCAAACAAATTTAGAAAGATTCACATCTCGAAGTTAGGGACAAATTTCATTCAATTTCAAGGAGTATAACACAAGATAGAAACAGTTTAATCCACATATTCTCAACAGTCGCGATTCCTTAACAGTTTGCAAGTTTTCATTCAGTTGACCCTTCAAATCAGGTAAAATTTGTTTCTAAAATCCACAACTCAACAAGGATTCATACTAGACAGGTTCATGTAATTCTAATCTTATTTGATATGCTTTCTGTCACATTCTTTGCACATGTAATTTTCTGTCCAAAAATATTCCAGATTGCTTGCCTTTTCTAAAATACTTTCAATGGCTTTTTCTGAAACACAAAATCAACAAATAAACACATAAAACTTCACCTCAAAGATAGCTTTGTTCTGATACCACATGGTATGATCCTTCCAAGCATCACTTGAATATCATTTACTCCCAAGATGAACTCCCTTCTAGAGGTTCACTTTTAATGGATGATTTTAGAGAAATTGAAGAACAAAGAACACTTTCAAGAAAAGAACTAACAAAGAAACAATTAATGTTTTTACACTTGAGAGAGAATCAAGACTATAGAAAGTCTCACCCATCCTCCAACTCCAAGAAGAACCGAAACCCCAAGCAACACCAACTATGGAGTTGGCACCTCAGGGAGATAGAAGGATTTGGAAATTAGATTAGAACTCTTGAATATCTTATTCAAGGAATTTCTTGCCTCTAATTTACAAAGGAAGAACCTTAATTGTACAAGGAAGAAGAAGAAATCTAAGAACCTGAGTTTTCTCTATTTGAATTTTCAATATCTATGAGGCTTGCCTCCAATGGCTGTAAAATAAGAGTTTATATAGCGGTCTTTACAATTAATTGCAAAACCTAGGTATTAGACTACCTTAAAAGAGTTTAAAAGATGGTTAGACCATTTAAGTATAAGTCAACAAAAGGTTACAACCGAATATGGGTAGTTAAGGGATTTAAAAACTTCCCCATTTTCCCCTCAATTGAGACCTACCGGCGATGGTAGGTCCCGAACTACTATACACGGTAGGTAATTTCTTCTTTACCCCTTTGTGTCTCGAGGCCTAACGGCGACGGTAGGGTGGAACCTACCACCGGCAATAGGCTCCAGAAAACTCCCCCTTTGATTTTTTTTCTAGCCTCCAATCCTTCCAGTCTTGCTTTCTTGGATTCTTCCATTTGGATCCTTCAAAGTCTTCTCATTGTTCCTCTAACACGTGCAAAGCAAGGTCTTGGAGCATTCTTTGAACATAGCTACTTCACCCTTGTACTTCTCTTCTATTCTCTGCGCCTTAGCTCGCCCTTGTATCAATTCTACGGTTTCTTGCATGTCTCAGGTCATACCAAAAAGGTGAAGCTACTAATCAAAAAATATATAGAGGTATGATTAGATCTCTCTTATATCTTACTGCTAGTAGATCAGACATTCAATTCAGTGTGTGTCTTTGTGCTAGATTTCAAGCTAATCCGAAAAAATCACATCTCACTGCGGTGAAGAGAATATTTAGGCATCTTGCAGGAACGATGGAGCTGATATTTTGGTATCCAAAGGAAGACACAATTGAGCTAAAAGGCTACTGTGATGCTGATTTTTCGGAAGTAGAGTAGATAGGAAGAGTACTTCTTGAACCTATCAATTTTTGGAAGAATGTCTTGTTTCATGGTATAGCAAAAATCAAGCATCAATTAGCTTGTCCACAGCTGAGGCAGAATATATCTCAGCTGGAAGCTGTCTAGCTCAACTAATATGGATAAAGCATCAACTCTCTGATTCTGGCATAATCTATAACAAAACTCCTATCTACTGTGACAATACAAGTGCTATTAATTTGACTAAGAATCTAGTTCAACACTCAAGGAGGAAGCACATTGAGATCAGACATCATTTCATAAGAGAGTGTGTGGAGAGATATACAATTGAGCTAATTTTTGTTCCTTCAAATAAACAACTTGTAGATATTTTTACAAAAACCCCTTTGTGAAGAATCTTTTACTAGAATTAGATGTGAACTTGGTTTAATTTGTCTTTAAGTTTCTCTCTTTTTTTTTGCATAATAAAATTCTTTTCCTTACAATAAATTGTGGTCAATCTTATTGTGTCTATAGTACTATTAGTTCTATTCAATAAGAAGAAGTTTACTAGCTTGAAAATTTTGTTAGTCTAACTTATGAAGAATCAAGTTCTAGTTATCTGCCTATCCTTTGTTAGATCAGTCTTTTCTTTCATTTTGTCTCCACATTAGTCTTCCTTTATGCTAACTGAATTTCTTTTGAACTGAGTTTGTTGCATTTAACATAGCTTTAATGAGTGATAGTTTTTTATTGGACAAATGCATGGACCAATATTTGCATCCTTTTTTTTCTTTAGAGTTTATTGCTTCTGTGAAAAGGTATGAAGGTACCGATTCTTTAGGTGTCAATATCTTGAGAAGGTACATAGCATAAGCGAAGCGCGTTAACCTTTCCTTTTCTCAAGATATATCTAGCCGTTCTCTAATCTCTTTAAATTATAAATCTGATACAAAAAGGTATCCTAGTATGAAGAGGGACGATCATTCGAGATTCAAGCATTTTCATCTCTTCAACTCTCTTCTGCTTGAACAACCCTTCCTTACCTTTCTTATTCTTTTAGTTTTTCTCTCATGACTCCCAAAGCTTCAAAGAAAAAATCTTCTAAGTCCAAAAGGCCCTCATAACCTCAACCAAAGAAAATTCTTCCTCAAAAGAGAAAAGCAGATGATCTCAAAAAGGAAGATTCAACAACTCCAAAAGAATTAAGAATGAGTGAATAGGGGAGACTAGGAAATACAATCATAAAATATAGAGCCATTGACCGGGAGTATTTTGGGGTACCAAATATTCCCTATAAAGATTGGTTCAATACCTAGGGGTGGTTACGGTTTTTTGAGAATAAAACAGGTTAACTATAGTGATCTTGTGAGAGATTTTTATTCAACTTTGGAAGAAGTAGATAAAGAATCTTTCTCTATTGAAATAAAAGGATGTGAGTATTTGATAACTTTGGACACTTTAGCTGAAGCTTATGGAATTTCAAACTCTGGTGCTAAGATTTCTAGAAAGAGTGATCTGTCAAGTGTTAAAGGATACAATGAGTGGGCTTTTAAGAGAGAGCTTCTAGGAAACTCTAAGGTAAAGGAGAATGTAAAGGTTATTTCTTCCTAAATGAAACTACATAGCTGAGTTTTGCACAAGCTACATTTCTCCTAAAAATGGAAGCTATCATTATGTAAATGCAGCTGAAATTTTGCGTGATCTGGCATACAAAAAAGCAGAGAGATCTGAATTTTTTCTTCTTACTGATAGAGAATATGAAAGAGGTACAGAAAGGAGAGAATAAGGCTTTGCTTTATGGAATGATCTTGACTGAATTGTTTAGGTTTCTAGGGGTTGAGTTGAGTAAGGAAGTGTACACTAATGTGAGTATGAAGGTAGTAATTAATGAGAGTTCTGAAAGTAGGACTTTGATGGAAAAAGAAGTGAGAAGGGAGTGATTAATGAGAGTTTTGTTAGTACAAATACTGTGGAAGAAGAAGAGAAAACATATGAGAGTGAAAAAAGAAAATGAGAGCAAGGAAACTGAAAAAGAAGAAGAGAGTGAGTCTGAAGAGAGTGAATCAAGTAAAAACAATGAGCAAGAGGGAGAAAAAGTTTATGTTGCTGAAGAGAAAGAGAAGGAGAAGAAAATAAGCATGGAAAGAAAGGAAGATGAGATGAAAGAGATCTGGAATATGTATGAAGGAATTATACAGAGGGTTGATGATCTAGGTCAGTTCTTTTATGACTTTGGTGAAAGATTGAAAGAAATGTTTGGGAAAAAGAGGGACCTAGACAACAAAGAAAAGCCTTTAGAATCTACTGGTCATCAGAATCCTGTAGTAAAGGAGGCAGTTGAGGACAACAATCCATCTTGTTCAAATCCTAACTCTATAACTCCTCTTATGTTTGATCATTACATGAACCCTCTTTCTACACTTTTTTTTCTATGGTCAACCACCTCCTTCATCTTCTTAGTGTCTCTTATCTTGAGTATGTGTTTTCAGGTAGTAATTCCCTGCTGCTCTGCCTCTTTCTTCCCAAGAGTGTGGTGTCAAGCGTAAGTCTGGTGGTGCAAGTAGTAGTTAAACTGTCTCCAATTTAGCTTGACATCTGTTGCATATGTTTCCTTGCTTTTTATTTTGATCAAGGCCTTACTCTTTAAACTTATGTTGATTACGGTACTTCCAGAACAATGGATTTTTGTTGATTTTTAAGTAGGATTTACGTTTCCTAAGATTTTTTCTTAAGTCTTATCCCTCTTTGATGTGTGACAAAAAGAGGGAGAAAGTAGTATTTCTATGTTTTGATGATAATCTACGTATTCTGCTATTTCTGTGAGATCTTCTGTGTGGATTGGATCTCCTGTTTCATCTCATTTCTATTTTCTTTAGTTAAATCTAAAATGTAAAATATTCTTGAAGTAACTTATTTATAATAAGCTGATCCTTTGTTTCTATCTCCATTTGTTAGTATTAAGATTACTTAAGCAAGTGATCTTTTCCTCTCTTGGATGGTTCTTCTAGTATATAGACATTGGATAGATATCAATTATTAAGGAGGGGTTTAATATTTTGTTATGTATTGTGCTCATGGGGAGCTTTCTCTGTGTTTTAAATTTAAAATAAAAGGGGTTTGTCATTTATAAAAGACGGGGAGAATGTTTGCTCAAGGAATCAATAGCTTGATTGGTTTTGATGAGTAACAAAATTAGCTTTACAATTCATGTTCTTTCTTGTTAAGCTAATCTTGAGATAGGTTTGATATGTAGAGCTATTGGATTTGGGAAGAGCTACTGTGTGTTGAATCATGAGAAGAAGTACAGAAGCTTACCTAGAGATATGGGAGGACGAGCAATATCTGTTAATTCTTTACAGCTGTTGAGATGCCAGATGGAAGTAAGTGAATGGGATAAATTAGAGAGAATATCCTGAAATGGTTATAAAGAAAATGCAATACCATGTGGTCCCTTCTTTTAGATTTGTCTTGTTTCTATTTCAGGAAATTCATTGCAAATATAGCTTTTAGTTGGCAAAATGAAAAGTAGACGAGGTGTTATATGGAAAAAGCAGCTGTGGCCACGTAGAGAACAATGAGTGGAAGAACTCAATTTCTAACAAGTGTAAAAGGCTAGAAAAATTCAAAGAGAGGTGTGCATTTTTTTAGAGTTCCCGAGAGTTCTTCAAAATCTTCAAGAATAGTGCACCCTCTAAGTAGAAGAGAAAAGTTCCTGAGTTTATGAGTAGAATAGCTTAAAGAGTGATTTTCTATTTCTTCTTCATTTGTGTTTGGTTTATTCAAGTTCCTTAACAAAACTTGATGTTGGGTTGCAAGGTCCATATAAAAAATTACAGATGAGTTTTCTTTGAGATAAGAAAACAATTAGTTGCTAGATTGTAAGGGTTTAATCTCACCCTGATCGAGATTGGTTGTATTAGTGGAATCTTCAAGAGAGTGATCTTGAAGAAAGTATATATAGCCAGTTAGCCAAACTACTATAAATTTTCTTGTGTTCTTTACTTTCTGTTATCTATATTTCTGCAGTATTTTCTTCTTGCTGTTTCTGCCAAACTGTTCTGAATCAATCTTCTGTAATCAAGCTAATGGCATTCAAGAAGAATGAATTTGTTAATTTGACAGTTATTAAGTTAGTAAGCTAGTCCTTTGAGGAAATCAATACAAAAACTTTATAGTTAATATTTGTAGTTTTAATTTTCTTGTTAGTCTAATTCACCCCCTCTTGGACACTTTAGGGACTTACACTTCTTCTTCTCATTTCCTACTAGAGTGATCATTTAGGTAGTGTAATTAGGAATCCTTGAAAGGAAATTCAAGTGTTCCATTGATTATCTTCAATGCCTAATATACAAGAGGCGGCTACTCTTAGTAGTTTTTGCTTGTGTTTAGGTCTTCCTTTTTGTGAAGGATATGTGAAGGTTTTCGAGGCTTTGTTGATTCTTCCATAAGTGAAAGTTTAGAATCTTTCTTCAAAAGATGTTAGCTCCTACTAGTCATGTTTGACGGGGAGTCTTCTACAAAATCCTCAAGACAAAAGGGAGGTATTCTTTGGATAAATTGAGCTCATGCAAGTCTCCAAATGAGTTCGCATCACAACCTTTTTCATATAGTCCTCCTCCTACAATGAAACCACCATCAAAGTCTAATCCTGAGGAATTGGTAGAAAAATTCATCGTAGCAACCGATTGCTAATTTGAGAGTCTTGAAGCTACTCAAAGGAAAAAAGCAGCCTCACTACATAATTTGTAGAAGTAAATAGGAAAATTGGCTAAGTTGTTATCTGAAAGGTCTCTTGGAACACTCCTTAGCAATATAGAAAAGAATTTGAGAGAGCATGTAAATGCAATTTTGATATCTTTTGTTTGAGGCATGAACAATATAAAACGGTGATGGTAGGAGAGTAGAAAGGGCATCTCGTAGAGATGAAAGAAGAGTCTTAAGGACGGTTGAGGCATACAAGCCAAAGATCTCATACCTTGCAGCTCTTACAAAAAAGTAGGAGTGAATATAAGATGAGGATATTTATTGATATTTTCAAACAACTACATATTAACTTACCTCTTTGTGATGTTCTTTTGCAGGTTAAGCAAACACAGGTCCTTCTAGACCGAGATAGCTACTTTTTGAATACGGAAATCCCTCTAAAAAACGAACAACCTTTTCCAGAAGCTATCCGAATCTGGATATCTAGAATATCCATGTTCACATAACTGTGAAACTCAGATGGGTCTGGTACAATTCGAGTTGAGTCTAATAAGTGAATTTTTTACCCCTTTAAGAGTTGTCATTTTTATCAGTGTTTGTGTTTAAATGTTTATAAAATATGGTTTAATGATCCATTTATTCTCTTATTGATTTTACCTTCCTTTGAAATGAAGATATGTTGAAAGCAACAAAAATGAAGGACTTCGGAGCAAAAATCGAAGAGAAAACGGAGAAGACACACGAAATCATTAAAGTGGGAAAATATTTACTACCCGAATCTGGTAGACACTTTCCGCATCCGGAAAGTGTGGTCATATTTCAAGAATCCATTCCAGAAACTATCTGGATTCGGATGGTCCCACTATTCTGTTCTGGATAGTCGCGCACAAGGTTTGATTTGCAATTTTTTGTAACTTTTCCTTTTGTAATTATATTAAAAAACTTTTTAGAAAGGGATTAAAGAAATTTTAGAGTAGGATTTGGAGATTTACTCCAATATAAGCCCCTCTAAACACATTGATTCATAGCTTAGATCTTAGTTTTAGTTCTATATTTTTGTAAGAAGACCCAATTCGGGAATTTATTCAAGCAATTCAAAAGACGAGTTTGAGCAATCGCCAGGATCGTAGATCTTCAATGTTTTCTCCTTAGCTTCCTAAACTTATTCTTTTATATGAATTTGTCTATGAGTTTATGTTTCTGAATAATGTTTACCAGCTAATTCTTTTTTGTTTTTAAATAGGGATGAACCCTAGAATTCGTGGTTGATGTTTTATATAAATTTCTTGTTTTAATTAAAATCTCGTTTCGTTGTTATTCAATTGTTGTGTTTGTTTACTGGTTTACGTGTGATAGGTAATTTTGCAAGATTAATTGGAATTGACAAAGGAAGGTTAATCTAGGGCATGAATTGAATGATAGGAATTAGTAATTGAGTAGACATACTAATTATGATTCTTAGATCATTAGTTAGTCACTATAGTCTATAATTCATTTATAGCAACGTTAGGGTTATTACACATTCTTCTTTAACCAGTTAAGTTAAATAGGAGGATATTTGCCTAGAAATAGGGTCTATCCGATTTTTGAGTGAGATCCAATCAATCAGTTTCATTAATTAATTATAATGATTTTCTAAATAAAATTAGTTTAAGGTTCTAGGGGAATTCTACCATTTAAATACACTTTTCCAAATTTGTGTTTTAAGCCTCTTAATTGCTTTCTTTAGTTGTAATTTTTCTTTTAGTTTTTTTTTTTACTTTTAAAAAATTCTTTTCAAATTTTAGTACTAGTACTTGGCCGTCCCGGGAGTTCGATAATCCAGAAACTTCCCTCACCTTATTACACCGATACGTACGCTTGCTTAAAAGTGGGGTTTTGTTAAGATTAGAAACCACACATCAAGTATTTTGCTTCGTTGCCGGGGGACGGTAGCATTAGGAAAGCATTTAATTTCTGATTTAATTGTTTCCGTTTTTGTTGCTTTTAATTGTTTTTATTTCTGTTTTGGATTGTGGCTTTTTTGTATTCTTTATCTTTGTCTTTCTATTTTTCTTAAACTCACTAATTTCGTGTTTCGCTATTGTTGGGTCTTTTCACTAATTTATGCCTCGTCGCCAAAGGGGTGAATCAGTTAAATTTGATCGGGAACCCGAGAGAACGCTGTAGAAGGCCTGCTGCGCCATCAGTATGGCGGTCGAAAATGGTTTTAGTAGTTTTATATAAGGCAAAAGAGGACACGAGGATCCACCACTGCCACCACCAATGGCGAAATATGCGATGACAGATTATGCTAGGCCTTCCATCATTACGATGAGGTCAAGCATAATGAAACTGGTAGTGGATGAAAATAATTTTGAAATCATGCCCAACATCATTCAGATGGTACAAAACAATATGCAATTCGACGGGCTACAAGACAAAGATCCCAACACATATATCGCCAATTTCCTGGAGATATGTAATGCTTTCAGGGTTAACGAAGCATTGGAGGATGCCATTAAACTTTATCTATTCCCATTCTCTTTAAGGGATAAGGAAAAGTTGTTGCTCAAATCATTACCTTCGGGTCCTATCACAACTTGGGAATCTTTAGCAGAAAAATTTCTTGGAAGGTACTTTCCCTTGGGTCGTGCCACAAAATTGAGGAATGAAATCCATTCATTCCACCAAGCTAATGAGGAAAGTCTTTATGAAGGTTGGGAGAGGTGGAAGGAATTGATAGGGAAGTGTTCTAATCATCGTTTGGATTTGGGAATCCAAATCCAATCTTTCATCAACAGTGTTAGTTTTGCAACTAGGCCACTTATAGATGCTTCCGCCGGTGATTTTACCGATAGCAAGATGCCCCAACAATTTTATGACTTAATTGAAGAAATCTCTTTAAATAGTTATACTTGGAGGGAGAAAGAGGGCCAGGATCATAGGCAAAAACGGCTGGAGTACATAGCATAGGTATGCTAACACATTTAAAGTCAAGGTTAGCCACCATGATAGATAAAAAATTCGAAAAATTAATTATGGCATTAATGAGCCCGCAACAAGCAACATTTTTTTTAATTTTAGAAATGGAGGGCACCCTAATCATGAGTGCCCAATTATGGACGCTTCCGTTGTGCAAGTTGATTATATTCAAGAAAATATGCAAGGGAATAATCCTTATTCCAATACCTATAACCCTGGATGGTGCAACCCCTTGAATTTCTCTTTCAGTAATAAAGGGCAACAAGACCTCAAAATCCTTCGGGATTTCAAAATCGTAGACCGACGCAACCGTTGCCCTATAATGCACCTCTTTCGAATGAACCACCAATGTCTAATCTCGTAGACATGCTCATCAAATTCATGAGTGCAACTGAGGCAAGGATGCAAAATCAAGATGCTTCCATTCAGAATTTAGAAACCTAAATTGGTCAAATGGCTAAGCTAGTCCTTGAGAGACCTTAAGGAATGCTTCTGAGCAACACGAGGTAAACTCGAGAGAGCATTTAAATGCTATCTTTGTAATTTACAATGACGAAATTCCTCAAAAGGAAATGATAGTGATGACTCATCAGATAAGCTCCAAGAAAGAAGGAAAGAAGGCGCTTGATATCTCCAGATCCCAAGAAGACCAAGAAAAAATTACTGAGGGGTAGGAAATTAAAGCATACAATCCCAAGATATCTTATCTAGCAGCCCTTAATAGGGCCAGAAGTAAAGACAAGATGAGGAAGTTTATTGATACCTATAAGCAATTAAAAATTAACTTACCTCTTTGTGATTTACTTCTACAGGTACCCAAATATGCAAAATATCTTAAAAAATGCTTTCAAAGAAAAGGAGAATTGACAAAGCATCGACATACACTTTGGGTGAAGAATGTTTGGCAATATTAATCAACAAGGAAAAGCTGCCACAAAGTTAAACGACGAAGAGAGTTTTTCTTTTCCTTGCATGATTGGCAATTTTCCTATTGACAAAAACATTAGCCATCTTAGCCGCTAGCATAAACATTATGTCTTACAATATGGTTAAAAGGTTAGGTCTAGGAAACCCAACACCAACTAGAATGTCCATAAGTTTAGCGGATAAAAGTATAAGACATCCTAGAGGGGTTATAAAAAACGTTTTGGTTAAAATTAAAGACCTTGTTTTTTCCGTAGACTTTGATCCTCAACATAGAAGACGATCTTGATCTCCCTTTAATATTAGGACGACCTTTCTTATATACTTCGAAAGGTTTAATTGATATGGACAAAGGGAAATTAAGTATGAGGGTCGGAGAGAATGAAGTAGTTTTAAATTCCTGATAACTCGAAAACTCTCTTATAATAATTACGACACATTGTTTTTTATAGATCATATTAATCATAATGTGCCTCGCTCATTTCAGGAAAACAAGTCTACCCCGTCCAGAAGACCAAATAACTTAAAAGGCAAGGAGAAGAGTACTTCTCCTGAAGCAAAGAAGAAGGGTTTCATGATGTGGGTGCCAATTCGGCGAAAAAGAAAAGGTAGAGCAAAAAACGTCCCAGATTCTCATGAACTGGGAGGTGCTGGCGGTCTTGATGTAATTCCCGAAGTTTGAGAACTTCTTTTTCAACTATACCCTCTGTAACAGTAACTGTCATAATGCTCATTGTACATGTTCTTACCACCATAGCCATGCTCATAATGATCATAACTATCATGGCATCTTTCAACATCCCCTCTTATTTTATGGATCTTTTCATCAAATTTCACATAATTCCCTTCATTTCTAACTTCATTCCCTAGAACTCTCTAATAAGATTTATCATTATAACCATTTCTGGGTCCAAGTCTATTGCCCTCAAAGCATTTATAAGAATAATGCTCATAAGATCTAGCATAAGGATTAAAGTAACCATATCCCCATTGTGTATGAGAAGTGACATGCCTTCCAATGTTGCTTTGATCTCTATACTCCATAGAAAGATTAGTAATGTTCCTCTCATTTTCTTTATTTCCTTTCTCATTAGTTGAAGCTCTTGCATAATAACCTTCGTAGGATCCAAATTAGAATGAGAACTTGTACTAGTTCGTTCATTGTAATGAGTAGGTAATTGAGCTTTCATAGACATGATTAAACCTAGAAATTAACAATAAAATAACAAAATAAGGATCTCACAATCACTCTCTAAGTGTATACACTCTTTTGATGTTCACTCAATTCTCTCGTGTATGGAGTCTCTTATGGCTTTTAATAAAATAGGCTCACCCTCTTGTCTTTTTCCAAACTCTCACCCTACAAGAGTTCATTGAACCTTCAAACTTCCACCACCACAACCACCAAGGAAATCAACCAAAGATAGACTTCAATCAAAACACTTAGTTGAGGTAGGTAAAAGGAATTCAAAGAGAATTTTCATCAAACACTTGAAATGCAAGAGTTTCAAAAATAATTCAAGAGTAATTAGAGCCATCAAAGACAATTGATCACCACAAAAGACTTAATAAACTGAACAAAAGTAATTAGAGTTCAAAAACAATGAGCAAAACAAAAATAAGCTAATCAAGAAGAAAGAGTACTAAATAAAAATTTTTTCCAGAAAACAGGGGATAATGACACCCTATGACTAACACAGCAATACCTCAACAGTTATAGATCCAAATTGAGTCTAAAAAATTTATATAGATTTCTTACTCGAAGAGGATGAGTTTAAGCACAAATTTTGATTGAATTGAATCAGTATAACATAGGATATGAAAAAATTAATCTAGACTTTCCAAACAGTTTTAGTTTCTGGATAGATCGGATGTTTTTATCAATTTGATCTATCAAATCATGTTCAAATTCAGTGAAACTAATTGCAATTGATCAATAACTTATAGAAGACGACCAATCTTCTGGCATCAACTTTTTTGTTCGAGATTTGCATGATCTTCGTGTTTTTGTATAGATCATGTACCTTTTTTTCACAAATTTTGCAGCAACTAAACACAAGAGCTTACTTTGAAGGTTACTCTGATACCAAATAATGTGAGATTTGATTTGCAAATTCATCAAATGCTTCAAATCTTCAATCTTTTGCCTTCAATAGGACTTGAATTAGATAAATCCTCAAACAATTATACGTATACTAAACCTATGACCTCTTACATTCATATAGCTAATCTTTCCTCCACACTCTAATTCAACAAATGTGTTAGCATATGCCCTAGAACAATTGACTTACATTTATTATTTATGAAGCATGTATTTTGAATTGTATTTTATGCTCTTGGTCATCAAGTATGCAACTTGATAGTAAAACCCTTATTGCTAATAAAATACTATTCTTGTTTGTCCCTAGTTTTATTACATCTTGTATTATTAAACTAGTGTGAAGTTGATTGATGATCAAGTTTTACTGATCATGAATATGCGATATAAAATCAATTCATAAATACATATTAAGAATATTGTATTGGACATGACCCAAAGTGAAGAAGAAATATTGCATGGGTTTAAGTCATAAGTATTTCTTCTCAATTTTATATTTGGTTTCCTTTGGCCTAATGTTTCTAATGCTTTTTGTAGGGGGAGAAAGTATGTTTTGACATAGTCAAACATCACTTTTAATTAGGTGATTATTATGACTATTAGTTGGGTTATTTTCTTTTCATGGCTTGAATATTGGAGATAGTGAAAGGGATTTGTCGCTCTCCTTTTAGAGACATATATCCATGGGCCCTTTGATAAGGAAGACTAGAAAATACGCATCTCCATTCTCAAATAATTATTAATAAGGTGTTATTAATGTTATTTGTCAGAACAGTCTTCCTGGTGATCAAGTAAATGGTTAATTAAGTTTTATAAGGATGACTTGATCCATGCCTTATACTTAATTAGGATATTGTGACAAAAAGACTAAATATTAAAATTGGTGCTAGGTTATTATTGCTTTTACTTAACTTGGGTAAGCATAATGTCTTCCTAGAGGGCACTTATGTTTTGTGAATAAATGTCTAGGACATTTTTCATTCACTACTAACGTTAAGTGAATCTACAGGGTCACACGCATAGACAATCTTGTGAGCACAATGTCCACATTCAATGAATCTATATCGTGTCCAGATTCGTTGAACATATACAAAAGGCGAATAAGAGTCCATATTATATTTTCTGGTAAGTTAATAAGTAACTAATTTTATTTATCAGATAAATGAAATTAATTACTTAATATAACTCATCCAACCATTGGATGATTATAGGAATAGACGGACGAGATTAAACTGTCATTAGATGACAATTTGGGTTCTGATATTGACAGCTATAAATGGTTACGTTAACCTTTTCTCGATAGTCGTCTTCATCTGATTACAAACCAAAACCCAAAACCCTAGAATGGTGATAATAGTATCTAGCGTCCTTCTCTCCGAAATTCCATGTATTACCAAATTGTCAGGATTAGTTCTGAACAGTTTTCACAACACATAAGGGGCTAGCATCCCGATCGCTTGCTGAGGAGTTCGTCGCATGGATACCAGTAGAGGGCAAAGCATAAACAGCAGTGCCTCCATACCGAACGACCGAAAACATTGAGGTAGTTTCTATCCAATCGGTTTTTTTAGTATGTGCGGATCCTGTTGGTGGAATTTCGTAGTTTTGATTTTATTTGTTTTTGCCTATGGATTCCAACACAATAGGTATACAAAACCCAAAACCTAATTAGCTTGTCAAAAGAAGACCTAATCTAGACAACTACAAGGATGTAGATATCTTAGAGAAGGAATTGAGATCAACTTATGAAACCCTTGGATCTTCTCAATCCAAGTGCCTCAAGGAAAATCAACCTAAGGGGTATCAAACCCTAGATAAAGTAAGGATAAAGCAATAAAGTCAAAGAACCCCAAGAGAAAACTCATAAATTTCATATGATCATCAATTCATCAACTTCAACTTATTTACAAGAGGAGGCATAAGTAGGTAAATAGAGAAAACCTACTCCTCTTCCTAAACCTAATGACTATTAGAAATACCTAATTAACCTTCTAAATAAAATTTAATTACAAGCATGGAAATCAAGAAACCAATAATTGACTAAAAACTAACTAATTTTGACTAAAATTTAAGTGTAGTCTTCAAAGCTCCTAATTTATCCTGAGGCCTACTGGGGACAGTAGGGCGAGAACCTACCGTCGCTGGTAGGTAGTCTTCGAAAATTCCCTTTCGTCCAGACAGCTACCGGGGACAGTAGGGTGGGACCTACTGTCGATGGTAGTCTCTGTTTTCTTGAATTCCTTGCTTGTTTTGTCTTCTATGATGGTCGGGATCTTCTAGTTTGTTTCCATTGACCTTCTTATGACTTCAATTTGTCTTATATACTCTTCTATCTTCTAAGCCTTCTAATTAAATTCGAGGTTCCTCAATTGAAGCTTCAACCATGCTTTATTAATATCTAGTCACTCCTATGCAATTGTTGAACAATCCTTTGCCGATTCGTATCATCTTACTAGGCCCTCCGACATAGCCAATGGTGACAACATCTCGAGGAGCAGCTTTGAGTATAAACAAATGGAGAAGATATGGGTAACACGGTCGGGGCTGAAGCGGCGGGTGGACTTTTGTCATACACTTACAAAACCCGCCTAATGCCCTAGGAAAGCAGTCGCCAATGTGGAAGAGGACGAGGACGACGAAGAGGAAACTTAGGGTAGCAGTGAGGAGTATGGTAACTCGTACTCCTCTATTCGTACCACCCTAGAACAAATGCAAATAAGGTAGACCAAACATTCGGATGCCTTAGCAGGGTCAGGACACACTCAAGCGCCAAGAGCTCATGCTATCTAGGATATATGGGCGCCTATTTTCAGACGATGCTACGAGTGCCAATGGAGGTGGAAAGGGTGGATCGGCCCTCTAGGAAGTTTTCTCTCTCCCTACTCACTTATTGTTCTTTAATTTTATTTTTTAATTTATGTGTTTTCTATGTTTTCTTTTTGTTTGTTAGTTTTTATTTCCTTTCCCTCTTTGTTTTCATTTTGTTCTCCCCACATTGAGGACAGTTTGATTCTTAGTATGGGGGAGTTTTAGTTGTTCCTTATCATTTTTAAGTGTTTATTTTGTAAAAATACCAAAAACATTGAAAATTTTGAAAAATGTCAAAAATTGTTTCAATTTTAAAGTTAGTTTTTGCATATAATTGTTTTTATTCTTAAGAAAAAAAACGAAAAAAATATTTTCCTTTTTCTTTTTGTCAATAGAAAAGTATTAAAAGAGGTGCATTTAACTTGTTAAAACTTGGAATAGGCATAGCACATAGTTAACTTCATATCCTTCTTTTGTTTATGCGTCGGTAATTGATGCTTTTTATGCACAATGCTTTGTTTTAAAAGTGGAAATATGCTTTAAGGATCTTGTGGAATTTTCTTATATGATTCATTTTAAAAGCATCATTCTAGAGCTTGTTTTTCCTTACCTCAAAACCAAGAGTCTATTTTTGTTAACCCCGGAGATGATGGTCATAGGATTTTTTTGATCTATTTGAGTGTTTTCTTGCCCCTTTTCACAATAAATCCTCAGTACCTTTTTGAAGCTTCATGCCAAGGGATTCTCTCACTTCTTTTCTTTGTCTTTAAACTCACATTTAAATATAAACCCTCAATCAATGAGCTAATGGTTCTATACCTTTGAGTCAGTTTGAGTGAGCATCACAAATAAGTTTGGGGCAAAAAGTAGAAAAGAAAAATTATGAGAGAACGGGTATGTTGGGAAATGTATGTGAGGAAAAAAATGAAGTGAGAAGAAAAGTATCAAGGGAATGAGATGTTCGCAATATATATATAATGTGAGAAACTCTTTGTGAGAAAGCTTGTATTCTATCAATCATTTGTTGTAAAAAAGAGAAAAAATGAAGATGATGAAAAAAATAGTGAAAGAGAGAAAACATAATGAAAGGAAAGAAAGAAAGAAAAGAAAATAAAGAGAAAAAGAATGAGTTCCAAAGAACGATTTTATTAGACTTTTATCTCTCAGTATCTTATATTCCCTTATTCTCACATATATACTTCCTTGATTTTTGAGTAATTGGTGAGAGTTATAATATAGTTTTACAGGGTTGTAAGCGTTAAATGAAAGATGGTGAGTGCTTAGAGAGATTTGAGTGAAAACGACTTAAAGTTTATGATCACCTTGAGTTTATTTCATTTTTCATTGCGGTAGCTCGTATTTTCTCTCATTTTGTTTCCTCTTTACCATCGTTTGATAACCTCTTATGTCCCTAGCCTAATGTTACAAGTGGTCGGGATTCTTATAACAAAGTTTTAACCCAATACTTGCAAGTGCACAAGATTAATGTTATATGGAAGTATCAGGATATCAAACCACAGAGAAAGGGTTAACTACTTAAATTATTATCTACTTAAATTAATTTATAAAAGGAAGAATGAAATTATATTATCTAAAAGTTGTTCCTAAATTAAGTTTAACTAACAAATAAAATAACTAAATTAGAGAGAATAGGAGCTTAACCAAATAAGATGATTTAGAACCTTGAATCCACCACTAATCTATATAACAATGATTTAATTTTACTTAGGAGAAAAAATTAGCCTTTATGTGGTGATCTAGGCTACAAGTTTCGATTTACTAGATAAATATATTGTGCTTAAATGCATGACATAATTCATCTAACCATTAGCATGACTTATTCATTCGTATGACATAAATCATCTAAAATTAGCATGAACTATTCAATTCTAAAACCCACAATATACTTGCAAAAATTACATATCTCTCATACTCAAGACTACAAGAATCATGCATGGATAAAAATATCAATTAAACCATACAATTGTTCTACAAAAACAATCACAAAGAATTAATTGCATCAAACTAAGATCCCAAGATATGCAATCACATAAATAAAATAAAAAATCTCCCAAAATAAAATAAATCAAAGTCACATGGCGAAGGTTTCATCAAGATTCTAAAAATAAACTTAGTTCATAGCTAAAGGAGAAGAAGGAACCAATTTATTGAAGAAAATCATGGCTTTCTCCAACTGAAGCTGCTGCCTTTTTTCTTTATAGTCGCGTCCGAATTTCTGCACCTTCAGCCAATTTTCTGCCCTGCAAGAACAGTTGCTGCCTCGTTCGTTTTTCTTCAAATTGCATCCGGTTTCTGCGCAACTGCTACGGCTTCTTTTGTCCTTTGTCGCGACTGATTCAGCAGCTGCTATTTTCTTCAACTTTAGCTGCTGGCTTCCTTCTGCTGCTTCTATGTGTGCGGCTGTTGCTGCTTTGAAGTTTCAGTCGCGGCCCTTAGCTATCTTTCTCCTCTCCTCTCTTTATATTTTTTTCTTTTTTTTTTCTTTCTTTTTTCTTTCTTTTTTACAGCAGCTGCTCACTTTTCTCTTTTCTTAAAGCTGCTTCGCAGCTCACCTTCTCCTTCTTCTTCTTGGCTTTCCCCTTTCCTAATTCCTCTCGGCAGCTCTTCTTTCCTTTTTCTTTTCTGCTGTGAGCTTCCTGATTTTAATTTTTTTTATTCTTCCTGTGGGTTGTCTTTAATATTTCTTTTGTAATGGGCTGTTATTATTTCATGGGCTTCTCTCCCTTTATCACCTAAATAAAATAAAGTAAATTTAATAATTATGTTTAATAAATAAAATATTTTTTACGACTAATAATTAAAACTTAAGGTGTTTATTTGTACCAAAATGGACTTTACCAACAAACTTTAAAGCCCTATTACTTAAGGATGACTTTAGCTAGACCTTGGAGTAGAAGGGTTTTGGAAAGTCAAGTGTATAGAGTATAGCTTGAGAAAGTGAATCATATAGTTAATTTCTTGAAATTCTTCTTACATATTTTTTAAACTAAATGTACGTGATGCACACACACACCGTCGATTCTCATGTGCTTAAACGAAATGTTGGATGTGTTAGTTAGTTGATGAGTTATGCCTTGATAGGTTTTAGCTGTTGTTGTAACCTATGGTTATGTTTTGAAAGTGACGTTTCTTTGTTCTTTTATGGTTTTCTTTTGTAAACTTGTTTACGTGTTAAGGGTTTTTGTAGTGTTTCTTTGTGTGACCTTATTCGTCCTCTTTCGTAACTGAGGGATTTAAGGGCTTGTTGCACATGCTAAGCCAATCCTGAGACCTACGAAAGTGGCTAGTTAGTTATTTTTTGTTTTTGTTTTTCTTGTTTGCTTTTAGCTCTTTGCTGAGGAGGATCAAAGCTTAAGTGTGGGGAAGTTTGACAAATCGATTTTTTTACCCTCTTAAGCATTGTCATTTTATCAGTTTTTGTGTTTAAATATTTATAAAATTTAGTTTAATGATCTGTTTCTTCTCTTATTAATTGTAGCTTCCTTCGAAATGAAAATATGTTGAAAGCAACCAAAAAAAGAGGACTTAGGAGCAAAAAAAGAAGGAAAATGGATAAGAAACATGAAATCATTAAAGTTGGAAAATATGTATTATCCGGATCCAGAAAGTGTGGCATATTTCAAGAAGCAATTCCAGAGACTATAGTTCAGTATTCTGGTTTGCATAGTCGCGCACAGAGGCTGGTTTGCAAATTTTTTTTGTAACTTTTCCTTTTGTACTTAGATTTTTTTCCTTTTATAATTTGATTCAAAACCTTTTACAAAGGGATTAGAGATTTTTCTCCTATGTAAACCCTTCTAAACACATTGATCCATAGCTTAGGTCTTAGTTTCTGTTCTATATTTTTGTAAGAAGACCTAATTAGGGAATTTATTCAAGCAATTCGAACGATGAGTTTGAGCAATCGTCAAGATCGTGGATCTTCAATCTTTACTCCTAAGCTCCCTAAACTTATTCTTTTATATGAATTTCTCTATGAGTTTATATTTTGGAATAATCTTTAGTGCCTAATTCGTTTTTGTGTTTAAATGGGGATGAACCCTAGAATTCTTAGTTGATGTTTTACATGACTTTCTTGTTTTAGTTATTTAATTCTTGTTTGGTTGTTATTCAATTGTTGTGTTTGTTTGCCGGTTTATGTGTGATTGCTAATTTCGTAAGATTAATTGAAATTGACAAAGGAAGATTAATGAAGGGCATTAATTGAATAATAGGAATTGGTAATTGAGTAGAAATACTAATTACGGTTCTTAGATCCTTAATTAATCAATATAATCTATAGTTCTTTCAAAATTAGGTTAGGGTTAGAAGACATTCTTCTTTAAAGGGTTCAGTTGAATAGGAGGATATTCGCCTGGGCATAGGGTCTATCCGATTATTTAAGCAAGATCCAACCAACGAGTTTTATTAATTAATTATAACAATTTTCTAAATATAATTAATTTAAGGTTCCAGGGGGATTCTACCATTTAAACACTTTTTTCCATATTTGCTTTTTAAACCTTTTAATTTCTTTCTTTAGGAGTTAGTTGTCTTTTAATTGTTGTACTTTTAAAAAATTCTTTTCAAACATTTTATTTAATTAAACAGTAGAGATATAGTTAGTACTAGTACTTGGCCATCCCGAGAATTCAACAATCTGAGAACTTTCCTCACCTTATTACACTGATAGGTACGCTTGCCTAAAAGTGGGATTTTATTAGGATTAGAAATCACATGTTAGGGTCTTTTGCGGGTTTGCCCAATTTCACTACAAAAATCCCCAAACTCACTACCCTTTTTCCTAATTTCCCCAATTTGCCTTTCAGCTTTCCGAAAATTCAAACCCTTTACCCTCCTCCCGGTGACTGTTCACTCCTCTTCTCCCTTCCGCCACAGCACCACCTTATTTCCCTTCTTCTCCGGTCACCACCTCAATTCCACCGACTTTCCTCACCTTTTCATCCCTCTCTTTCTTTCATTCTTCCCCCTCTTCCCCCACCCCCAACTCCTTTGTCTTCTCCTTTTGTACCAAATAATAGAACCACCATAGTCAGCAACCACCTCACTGTTGTCATCATTTGTTCAAGCTCCACGGCGGCAGGTGCACCTTACGGACACTCACAACTAACCGTGGTTAAGTCTTTCCAAATTTGAAATTTTTTACTGAAAATTCGTTTTCTTAGAATTTACTGTCATACATTGCTTGTGGTTGAGTTTAATTGTTGTTGATTATTAATTGGTGATGTTTGGGCCCATTTGTTCAGGTTATTTCACACACGGGGACTTTTGTTTGTGTTTTTACTATTTTGTTGTGAGTTTTCTGTCTTTTGAGTTTTTCTTGGTTGTAAGTTACAGTTTTTGTGCTTTTTTTATTTTTTTTTGTTTTCATATGTCTTTCTTGAGTTTTCCTCCATTTTGTTTGTCTCGTTTCAATTTCTGGGCATTGCGAGCACTTTTCAGATCCACTTTTTGTTGCTCTATTTGATTGTGTTAGTATGTTGGTTCTTTTTTTTTTCTTTTGTTTGTCTATCGTTTGTGTTACTTGTGTAGTTTTGTGTTGTTGGAGTGCCTTTGTGTTGGTTGATAGAAGAGGAGAAAGGAAGTTTGTTTACACCTTAGTTGAGGGAGTTGTGTGGTGAGAGTTTACCCGACTGTTAAAATAACTCGTAAAGTTGCTACTTCCAAATGTACTCGTATAGTGTCCATCTCATCTGCTGAATCCGAACCACCTCTACCTCTCCTTTCACCCAGAAAGTTACTAATGCTAATAGCCTCACTTGGTAGAATAAATGAAAGTCAAACAAAACGGTAGCTAAACAAATCATAGATGCTATTTTCGATTGTTAGCTACTGATTTCAAACCTTGTTAATGATACGGGGTAGCAGAGTGCGACTCATCGGTGAGGGACCTATTACCCTATGTTAGTAAAAGGGTTTTATATGAACATGACCATGAAAAGCCATAAGGAAGACATTACTATAGAAACCACAGTTAAACGCACCACTATTCGCTTTGTCTATGCTGTCCTTGCTCATATAGCAGCCATCAACAATGAAGGAAATAGTATAACTTTTGGTTCTGCTACTTGCACCATTCCTGGGAATACTTAGTGGAATTTTGAAGCCGATAGTAGGGTTGGGATCCATAGTTGTTCGAATTTTTGTCATTCGAGGACCATTTGGAATGATCTAATGATTTGAGTCCTCAGTTAAAAGCTTTGCCTACCCTCATTGGTACTAATCTTGTTCCCATTCCAAAAAGAGTCTCAATGAGATACATGTGACTGATATTTATATCATGTATAAAATGCTATTGTATGCCCACTTCTCTCTTTTATCTGTGATTACACATTACAAGCGTGATACAGTAGAAACTAAAAAAGCTAATCGAGTCTTTGGCTTTCCTTTGCTTCTCACAGCTATTTTCCGTTATTGTCGTGTTGATGTTTCAAGTGAGCAGAAAGAAACTACTGATGACTCTGACATCACCTCTAATGTAACAATTTCTCGAAGTGGCTTCAAGTTTGATAAAAATAAGAAGCAGCTAACAATGAAAGAGAAACATGAGAAAAGGGGCCCTAATAAATTTTTGGCCATGAACTACTAAAACACAGGAGGTGCCTTTCCATATCTTCGGCTGTGGGAAAAGAAGTGGCAGAATAGGAAGAGGATGAGGATGATGACAAGGGCGAAGGAAGTTTTGAGGAGGATGAGGAGGTTCAAACCTCTGTCCTAGAATCCGTCGAGTAGCGGCAGATCAGGCTAACTCAACATTTTGATGCATTGGAAGAAATATCCACCACTTGGAAGCACCTAATTACATGCTCACAAAGATATACATGTATCCCTTTCCAAATGAAGGGTCAAGCGGTGGTGGAGGCTGCACGGGCAGTTCTGCCCTTTAGGGTGTTTTTGCATTCCCTTTCTCTGTTTGCAGTTTCCGTAATTTTCTTATTTTAGCTGTTAGTGAAAAACCTTCAGGGGAGGGGGGGGGGGGGGAGAGGAGAAGCATAAGGTTTTTGGATAATTTAAAAACTTTTTGAACAAATATAATTTAAAACTCTAATTTTGTTTGAAGAAGAATTTAATAACTCCTTTTTAATAAAATTCCTAACCAAACAAAATGTCTTTTATACTCAAGGTTAAACAATAAACAAAAAGGTATAGTACAAGCCACAAAGAAAAGAGACAAAGGATTTATAGTGGTTCACTCTCTCAATAGAGCTACATCCGCTACCTTGAGACTCAACTCAAGGATTTCACAAATTCACTAAAACACAAGCTTTTACAAAGAAATCACAATGAGGATCACCCTTCAAGGATTCTACACACAAACCTCAAAGGTCACAAAAACAAAACAATACAATATATCAAAGGATCACCCAAAAGGGTTTAAGACAACTTGATTCAATGCTTCTACAATCTCCTTTTTCTCCTTCTTTAAAAGATGATCAATGATGAAACTCCAACGAGATTTTTCTTTTAGTTTTTGTAGGATGAAGATTAGAAATATGTTCTTTAATTCTCTTAAAAGAGTTCTTAAATGTTCTTCAACAACTTAGACTTTATGGCTAATCAAAAAGTCATTTTATACGTGAAGGTAAAAACTAGCCGTTACTTTTAGCCAATAGTCTTTTTTTTTTTTACATTAAAAGTGAAAAATTGGACGACCGATTTTTAAAATAGGATGTCCGATTTTCTTGATGAACAAAAAATCGGATGACCCTTTTTAAAATAGGAATATCGATTTTTAATTGCCTTGAAAAAAATCGTATAATCGATGTTAAAATCGGATGCGTAACGCCTATTCCATAAGCACCTAGCATGACTTTAAAAATTAAGGACATAATAAAAATAGAGTTTTGATCTATATTGGTGGGATATAGTGTTTTTGGCACTTAGTGGTATTTTGGAGATATTTAGGAATAGGAATAAAATTTTATTATATTAAGGTTTTATTATTCAGGTTTATAAGTGCCTTTAAGTGTATTCTATTTTTAATACCTAGTGTATTTATTTTAGAAATTTAAATACTTGACATTTTCATATAAGGTTTCTTAAAAAAAAAAAAAAAAAAGCCTCACGATTAAGAAATTATGCCACCTACTACTGCATCCACCTGCCACAATCACAAAATTGCTTCCTTCCCTTTTTTCCAGCCATTAACCGCCATAACATTTACTATATGTATGCCATGCAAACTTTTTTTCTTTCTCATCCTTAGCCGCCTATAACATATCTATATATATATATGCATGCATATGTATCATTTTCTTTCTTTGAATCGAAAAGGGCAGCCATAATACTAATCTCAAGAAGGTGAGTTTGCATGTCTTTTTTTCCTTTCTTTATTTTCTTTAGTTAGTTAAGTGTTATATATATATATATATAGTATAGGCTTAATTCTTTTCTTTTTTTTAGGATTTCAATATTTTAAATGGATTTTGAGTATATAGTATGTAGTTAATTATGGTTTCTTGGGAGAGTATATTTTTTTTAGAGTATAGGATTTTCGATCTTTTTAAAGAATTATAAATATATAAGTATATATATATCTCCTAAGCTAATTGCGTAGGATCTCGATATTATTTAGGGAATAGGATTATTTGATCGATACCCAGGTATTAAGTATTTTCGTATTATTATTTTGTAGGATCTTAGCACCAGATCTATATCCAAGTGAGTCCACAAACTTCATTTTATTTCAAATATTATAAGACATATAAATATGTTTTTTTGAAGCTTTACAAAATATTGCTATTTTTGGAACGATATCTCTCAGCGTGTTTTTAGAGATGTTCTCCACAATGTGTTACGTGTTTCCTAGAAATATGCATACGAGCGGTGCTCCATATAGGTGTTTCTTTTAAAACAAACTATTACGGTGGTGCATAAGAAGTTTGTTGCACGCAGATTTTCGGAAATATTTATATATTGGAAAATGTTCTAGCTTGAAAAGTTACGTATTTTGACATGCATGAATATAGATCTGGCATTGGCATAATTGTGAAATTGCATAAGCATGTGATGATTGGCAGATGAGGATTTTTGGTGCTCTGAAATGTTTATGACTTGAATCTGTTATTATGGCCGGGCAATTGGCCTTTCGATTTGTAAATACATATGAAAACCTCATTCCGACTAGGGTTAAAGTTTGTTAAAAATTCAAGTGAACGGACGTCTTAGCGGATTGCACTGTACGTGGCTAGTCCCGCGTACTAGGGCCTCTTCCGATGGTACGGACGGGTTTTTGACTCTGAGGGTGGATCCACTTGAAGAAGGGCGTAGTACCTTGAAGGCGTGGCCCAACCGGTATTTACGTGGACATCGTATCATGCTCTGCGGTGGGACGGTTGCCTAGTGGAGAGTTAGGAGGGGCTCGAAACTGAGGTTGGCCCCAGGGCAGACCTGGTAGGTGCCCCAGGAGTCTGTAGCCTGTTTTGACCAGTGATATGGGAGTGCGGTTGTTTGTAATCTAGCGCTCGTATAGTGTTCAGCTAGTATTGACTACGAGACGTCGTAACTTGGTTCCGATGGCCTCCTTTTGGGGATCCGTTCTTTGTCCGTGGAGCCCCACTGTTGCATTACATGTTCTTTTAAACTTGGGGCGTAGAAGCTGCGCTGATGTGTCTTGATTCAATCAGATTTCCCAGCTGTGCTCGAAACCCTCATGTAGGTTCAAGCATCAGTTTTGTTAAAATAGTAAAAGAAATACTTTTCTTATAACATTGCATGAACTGTTTTGTGAAACAGCATCGTCATTGTTTTAAAGAAATCACTACCGCACACAAACACGTGGACTCACAGAGCATTCGCGCTCACATTTTTCCATATCATATTTTCTTCTCAGATTAGCTCGGAACAGTCAGGGGTCCAGCAAGCCACTGAAGTTTTAGGCTAGGAGTTTTTGGATCAAATCTCCCTAGAAGGGCATATGTTTATGTTTTATCTTTTTAGACTCGAACCGTCTGTAGAGTTTCTTTTTATGATGTTATGTAAGTCGTTGATGCAAGATACTTTTGTGTTTATAATAAAACGAAAATGAGAAGTTTTTTTTAAGATCCTGTGTTTTGAGCGCACTAGTAGTATCTGGTTTACTTAAGTTTTTCCGCGTACTTTGTATGTTTACCTCTTAGTATTGTTCTAGGGTTGTGTACTATTTTGAAGCTTATAATTTAGTGTCGAGAGGCACGCAGATGCCCTACTCAGCCGCAGTTGACCAAGTGGCAGGGTTGGGGGCATCACAGGATGACCTTTTTTTCTTTGTGAAAACACAAAAATCGGACGTCCGATTTTCTTAGTAATAGAAAATCAGATGACTAATTTTAGACTTATGACAGAAAATTGGACAACCGGTTTTCCTGTAAAATGCACATTTTTCTTCACATTTTAAAATCTATATTCTTGATACTCTTTAAAAAATGTGTAATATTTTTAAAACCTCAAAACTTTATCAAGAACACTTAGCTTTTCAAGGATAGTTTGTGAAAAAATATTTCTTCTTAAGAGCTAACGTACTTGATAAAAATCAAAGAAACAAGTTAGGGAGGTTTACAAAATTCATTATAGGATACCCGTAACTATTCTTCTTGCTTCAAGGTATTCAACTTGATTACTTCATCTTCATAAACTGTTGTTATCTTGAGTGATCTTTTGCTTATTTGTAGATGGTCCTTGAGACTTCTGCTCTGCATCTTTTGTTCTTCTATATAAATTTATTTCTAATTATCACAAAGCACAAGTTAATCATAATCAAAACATTCCAAATATGCCTTAGGGCTTACAATCTCCCCCTTTTTTATTATGATAAACAAAGATGCTAGATGGTGATTATACAGAACAAAAGAACAAGGTCTAGCCAAGAGCATGCTTCAAAATGTAAACATTCAGCGCTAAGCATATGTATATAGAAAATGTAAGAGATAGAAGTCTACTTTCATTTTGAAAGCAAGCCAGGGTTTGAAAAATAGTTTAGGAAGTTAAAGCTCCCTTAAAAGCATGCTTCACAACAAATATGGCACCAAAAATATCATCAGGAGAACTCAAGGCCATATAAGCAACAAGGCATAATGCATAAACCTGTTAGTATATGCCCTAAGACCAATTGACTCACATTTATGATTTATGAAGCATGTATTTTTTAATTGTATTTTATGCTCTTGGTCATCAAGTATGTGACTTGATAGTAAAACCCTTATAGCTAATAAAATACTATTCTTATTTGTCCCTAGTTTATTACATCTTGTAAACTAGTGTGAAGTTGATTGATGGTCAAGTTTTACTGATCATGAATATGAGATAAAAAATCAATTCATAAATACATATTGAGAATATTGTATTGGACATGACCCAAAGTGAAGAAGAAATATTGCATGGGTTTAAGTTATAAGTATTTCTTCTCAGTTTTATATTTGGTGTCCTTCGACCTAATGTTTCCAATGTTTCTTGCATGGGGAGAAAAATATGTTTTGACATAGTCAAACATCACTTTTAATTAGGTGATCATTATGATTATTGGTTGGCTTATTTTCTCGTCATGGCTTGAATATTGGAGATAGTGAAAGGGATTTGTCCCTCTCCTTTTAGAGAGAGATATCCATGGGCCCCTTGATAAGGAAAGATCGGAAAATATGCATGGCCATGCTCAAATAAGTATTAATAAGGTGTTATTAATATTATTTGTTGGAACAGTCTGCCCTGGTGATCAAGTAAATGGTTAATTAAGTTTTATAAGGATGACTTGATCCATGCCTTATACTTAATTAGGATATGTTGTACCAAAGGATTAATATTAAATCTGATGCTAGGTTATTATTACATTTACTTAACTAGGGTAAGCATAATGTCTTGCTAGAGGTTGCTTATGTTTTGTGAATAAATGTCTAGGACATTTTTTTTCATCGCCAACGTTAAGTGAACCTACAGGGTCACACGCATAGACGATCTTGTGAGCATAATGTCCACGTTCAATGAATCTAGATTGTGTCAGATTCGTTGAACGTATACAAAAGGGAATCGGATTCCATATTGTATTTTTACGGTAGGTTAATAAGTAATTAATTTTATTTAATCGAATAAATGAAATTAATTACTTAATATTACTCATCTAACCGTTGGATGATTATAGGAATAGACGGACGAGATTGAATCGTCATTAGATGACAGGTTAGGGTTTTGATATTGACAGCTATAAAAGGTTATGTTAACCTTTTCTTGTTGGCCGTCCTTTATCTCATTAAAGAAAAACAAAACCCTAAACCCTAGAACGGCGATATAGTGTCTAGCCTCCTCTCTCCGAAAAACGACCGATTACCAGATAGTCAGGATCAGTTCTGAACAGTTTTCAGAACACAGAAGGGGCTAGCATCCCGATCGCTTGCAGAGGAGTTCGTCGCGTGGATACCAGTAGAGGGCGAAGCATACAAAGCAGCGCCTCCACAACGAACAATAAAAACATTGAGGTAATTTCTATCCAATCGGTTTTTCTAGTATGTGCAGATCCTGTTGGTGGATTTCCGTAGTTTTATTTTACTTTGTTTTTGCCTACGGATTCCAACAAAACCTTTATACAACTCAAGGCATGTTGCCACCACACAAAGTGTTCAAAACATCAAGGCCATATCAGTCGTTCGCGTCAAGTGTTGTTTCATCAGCACTTGTAATAACATATTTGAGGTACCGTGGGTGCGTTTCCTCGAAATCATTCATTTAATTCAAAAAGTTTGAAATATCTGCGAGGGGTAATCATGGGAAAATCCTTTGAATTCTCCGTGGACCAAGGTTGGGCATCTTCCCCTAAGTTTACTACTTAAGGAAAGTAAAGACTTGTGCCATCTTTCTGACACATGGTTATTTAATTCCGTTTGATTCAAGACAAGCAAGAACACTTCAAATAGACTAGAGTTAACATTTTATATTATTCCAAGAACCACATAGTGCGCATCTTTTGTTCTTTCCACTGCTTGAAGTGATTGTTACGACCATGAAGAAATGACAAATTCCAAAGTCTTTTAAAACCTAGTTACTGTCCCGTCTCTGGGCCACGAAAGTGGACGCTAGGGTACACTGGTTGTGCTGACCACCACACTATAATATGTTTTTGAATGCCAAGAGTGGCCAAGAAAAGTAATAACCAAGTGGTTGGCCTGACGAAACGACATGTAGATATGTAGTCAGGTCTTGTCAGAGCCTTTAGATAGAGGGGAAGAAAAATATGTGAAACACACGAGCTCCCGTTTTGCGACGTTGTGGCAGGACTACTAGAGGAGTGGTTCCGGGTGTAGATAGGGTTAAATCTTCAGGGGTCATGCAAATATATCCGATAGACCTGGAAGTTTCTTTGTCTTCTGAATCCTTGCAGTATCTTCCCCCTCCTCACCCATGGTTATCCCCTATAGCTGAGACATATACCTGATGGAGCTAGCTTTGCCCCACACTTCAGAAAAAGTCAAAAAGTATGGAAAAAAGTACATACAAAGCATATGCATCTCATATCATAAGGCAACATCAACATATCCTTAAGGCATTACAATAATCAATCATATTAAGGCATATAAAGTATTATCGGCATATCATATAAAGCAACGCATCTTATAAAGCATCATCAACATATGCATCTTATATTTGCTCCCCCTTTTGTCATAAATAAAAAAACACAAGGACTATAAGGGATCATTGAAACAAAGATCAAGCGAACTCTCATCATTAAGATCTCATCATAGAGTTCGAAACTAAGCAAAGAAGACAAATAGTTTAAAAAGAAACTTCATAAGCAACAGTGAATAAGTACATACGCAAAAGTCGTTCAAAGGGAAAGAAATAAAAGTAGTTCAAATATGTAAAAAATTAAGTCATAAAACATAAACTAGCTTGTAACTCCCTTCTTTTATATCTTTATTCATCCCTCATTCATCTTCTCCTTTGTCCTTTGCTTCCATTCTCATTACTCTCTCTTGAATGTCAGCTATCTTTCTATCTAATGCAGGAAAGCGACCATATAATGCATTAAAACGACTGTTTATAGAGGCTTGCAAAGAGGTGATCATATCCATATTTGAGTCATGCTTCCGAAAGGTTGACCTTCTTTAACTCGTCCTTACTTTTTCTTTTGCCTCATTTCTTTTCTAAAGGTCTCCTCTTCTAGTTTTGTTTCACTTCCTCTTCATCAACATTTATTGCTTCTTGTTCTTCATTTCCTTCATCATCTTCATCACTCTCATCTTGTCCACCTCAAACTAATAAACCTTCCTGGTTTTTCTCAAACCTATTCTCTTGAAAATGTCCTTTGTAGATTTTTCCAACCCCAATAGGATCACCAACTCTAACCAAATTAAGCATAAAGTATTAAAAGACTTTCGTGAGGAAACAACCATATGGCAAGCATTTTGTGAAGGACGTTTGAGTGCTAGCATGTGTTACATGGCCATATATCCAAGTTCATTCTTCTATGCTCATGTAATTCTAGCATGACAAAGGAGTGCATGTTTGTAATGGAAGACTTGTGACCAACATTAGGAATCGCTATATTAGAGATCATATGGTGTAGTAATCTTCTATAGGCACTCGAGCGTTAAGCCACTCATATAGAAATATTGACATTTCTATAATCATGCCTTTTGAGAACATCTCCTTTGTGAATATTTCTTCAAATCTTCATTCACTATATAGGTTTCAATCAAAACATTCCTTGTTTTTGGTGTAAAATCTTATGCAATCATCATGTATCTCTAAAATAGTGTTTAACAGTCTATCATCAAAGGAAATACGCTGCCACCAACCCTAGAGAGTACCCATTGATGGGTTATATTTCCATTCTTTTGAATTCTACCTTCTGTAAAATTGAATAGAATTCATATATCGTTTTACAGTAATATAGTTCATTAACAGGGAGCAAGGGTCCGACCCAATATCATTAAAAAGATTTGGAATAATTTTCATACCTTTCATGTCAGAAAAATCTACTCTGTGACTTGGAGCAATTTTCCTTCTCTTTCTTGTCCACTCTTCAAAATTAGCAGCTTCCTTGACAGAGATAAATCTCTCTAGAGCCCTTACTCCAGATGGCACTCTTTTCCTTTTTCCTATCCTTCCTCTGCTACTTCCTCCTTCTCTTCGATATTTTCACCTCTTCCAATATTGGCATTCTTTACTTTCACCATTTTTGAAGCAGAAGAGTGATGGGTTTTAATTGAGGGTTTTGAGAGAGAGAGAATCGATCAATTGAGAAGATTGAGAGAGAGAGAGTTGATTTTTTTCTCAGTCGTTTTTCAGAGAGAAGAGCTATGGTTGTGAGAAATGAAAGAAACGAATGTTTGGGTGTTTTAAGAGGGAGTTAGCCGTTTTTGGTAGAGAGAAAATGAAAAGGGTTTCTCAGTTTTCTAATTTAAAAAGAGCAAAAACCGTCGAATAAATTAAAAACGGTCCACCGATTTTTAAAAATGGTCGTCTGATTTTTCTTTAACAGAAAAAATGGGACATCCAATTTTTTTGGAAGCGTCCGATTTAGTCATCTGAAACTCTCGACATTTTTGTGAAGAAAATTTCTTGAAACTCTTCAATGAAAAATGGACGTCCAGTTTTCTAATACACGTCTGGTTTTATCGTTCGATTTTCTGGGGTTAAAAATGAAGAAAAATTCTGAAACTCAAAACACACATTAGTCTTGGAATTTATCAATGCCAAGTAATTTCCTCAAATAACAAAAAGAAAGGGGTTTTGTAAAAATGTCAGTACTTTGATCTTCTGTGCAAATGTATTCTAAAAGTACATATCTTTTTGCAACATGATCTCTTATAAAATGATGTTTAATTTCAATATGTTTGGTTTTGTTAATGTTGCACAGGGTTTAGAGAAAGATTTATTGCACTAGAGTTATCACATAAAATAGGTATGTTTTTAAAATCAAAACCAAAGTCAAGTAAAGTATGCTTTATCAAAAGTACCTAAGAATAGCAACAACCAGCAGCTATATATTCTACTTCGGTGTCAATAAGGATATGCATGATTACTTCTTGTTGTACCAAGACACTAAGCATCCCCCCAAGAATTGACAATTTCTACTGCTACTCTTTCTTTCTACCCTACATCCGGCATACTCTGTATCGGTGTAAGCGATAAGATCAAAACAAGATTATTTAAAGTACCATAATCCGTAATCATAAGATGATTTTAAATATCTTAAAATACGTTTAACAGTTATTAAATGAGATTCCTTAGGACCAGCTTCGAATCTAGCACATAAACACATAACAAACATAATATCCGGCTTATTAGCCATTAAATAAAACAAACTCCCAATCATAGCTCTATACTATTTTTCATCTACCTTTTTACCTCTTTCGTCCTTATCATGTTTCAAAGATGAGCTCATCGGAGTTCCTATTCCTTTTGCATCGCTCATCCCAAATCTCTTGAGAAGTTCCTTTGTGTACTTCTCTTGATTGATGAAGATGCCTTCTTTGGTTTGTTTGATTTGGAGTCCAAGAAAGTAGGTCAATTCTCCCATCATGCTCATTTCAAACTCTTTTGGCATTAGAGAGGCAAATTCTTCACATAAACAAACATTAGTAGTACAAAAATCATATCATCTACATAAATTTGGACAAGAAGAAGATCATTGTTACAAGAGGCTTTTGTAAAGAGGGTTTTGTCCACCACACCTCTAAGAAAAATAGTTTGAAAGAAGAAAACCACTTAATTTTTCATACCAAGCTCTTGAAGCTTTTACACCATAGAGTGCTTTTGAAAGTTTGTAAACATAGTTTGGAAATTTTTCATGTACAAAACCGGGAGGTTGTTCAACATGAACTTCCTCCTGGATATCACCATTTTAAAAGGCACTCTTAACATCCATTTGAAAAAGCTTGAATCCTTTAAAAGAAAAAGCTAAAAGCATTCTTATGGATTAAAGTCTAACAACCGGAGCAAAAGTTTCACCAAAATCTATGCCCTCTTCTTGATTGAATCCTTGGGCAACAAGCCTAGCTTTGTTTCTAATAACTTCTCCGGATTCATTTAGCTTATTTCTAAAAACCCATTTTGTACCAATTGTGGGGTGATCACGATGTCTTGGGACGAAAGTCCAAACTTTGTTTCTTTCAAATTGATTTAGTTCCTCTTGCATAGCAATAATCCAGAACTCACCACATAAGGAATCATCTAGAACTTTAGGTTCAATTTAAGAACTAAGGCAAAGTTGTCAATAAAATACCTTCTTGTTCTTACCCCTCGTGATACATCACCAATGATTTCATCCTTGGAATGTTCCTTTGGACATATCACATCTTGAGGAAGATTTTGAGCTTCTTCATCATTTTCTTGTTTCTTTTCAATCTCTTAATCCTCCTTAGCATGTTCCTCCATTGCTTGAGTATGCAATGGTTGGTAGCTCAAAGAGTTATCTATGTCATCATCATCTTTGTTTTAAAAAATGTTAGATTCATCAAAGTTAAAATGAATTGACTCTTCAAAACACAAAGTTCTTTTGTTGTAAATCCTATAGGCCTTTTTGTTTGAAGAGTAACCTAGAGAAATTGCCTCATCCGATTTTCTATCAAACTTCCCAAGATTGTCCTTGGTGTTTAAGATAAAGCATTTACATCCAAAAACTTTGAAATAGCCAACTAAGGGGGTTTTGTTAAAAATGAGTTCAAAAGGAGTTTTCTTTAAAAAAGTTCTCAAGAGAACACGATTCATTACGTAGCAAGTGGTATTAACGGCCTCGGCCCAAAAATAAAATCTTCAAGAGGAAAGACGTAGACATTTCCAACTCTTTTCAAAACAAAAATATTTTTGTTTTCATGCTTATCAATTATAGAAGATGAATCACTTTCAAAGACAACTTTGTACCCATTATCAAGCAATTGACTAGTACTAAGCAAATTAAGCTTTAAACCATCAATTAAAAGAACATCCTTAAAAAAAGAAGAGGAGCCATTACCAATGTTACATATACCAATTATCATTCCTTTCTTCTTATCTCCAAAGGTGACGCAACCACTTTCGGTTTCCTTAAGCTCACTAATAAGAGATGTATTGCCAGTAATGTGCCTTGATCAACCACTAGCCAAATAACACTTATTTGAGGTTAATCTGTGTTCCTACAATAGAAGAAATAAAAATGAATTTTGGTACCAATATCCTTTTGGGTCCATGAATGTTAGTTGATTTTTATTTTACTTCCCAAATAGTTTTTACACCTCTTTCAATTTTTCTTTTTATAAAACATTTTGTGGCTTTATGACCACTCTTTTCACAATAAGTGCAACAAAGATGTGAGAAGGATGAAGAAGCTTTTACAAAACGTGTTTGGTTAGAAAAAGTGTTGGAATGATTATATCCAATACCAATTTTATCAAATGATGATCTTTGAGAACCAAGAAGTTTTTCGAAATTTTCCTTTCCTTTTCAAAATTTTTCAATACATATGGTGAGATCAATCACTTTTTTCTTCAAATCATTGTAATCCTCCATGTATTTCTCAAGAGAAAGAACTTTTTCACAAAGATTTTTGTTCTTTATGACAAGTTTTTGAAATTCTAAGTTTGAGAAGTCCTTTTCCTTTTTCAAAACTTTGAAAGATTCAAGAAGAGTTTTTGTTTTCACAAACAAGTTTTGAATTATCATTTAATAAACTATCAATCTTATTTTTTTAACTCATTGTTTCTTTTGGAAATCTTTCTCAATTCATCATACATTTCAATGAGCATGGAATTAGGATCATCATCATCATCAACAACAAAATTAGATAAGTTTGATGGTGAAGATTGTACCTCACTTTCTAGTGCCATGAAGCACATGTTGGCCTTTTTTCTCCTTCACTTTCACTTGAGTCTTGATCCCAAGCTCCTAGTAGGCCTTTGCCTTTCTTCTTTTTCTTTACCTCCTCAAGCTTTGGCTCTAAAGCTCCTTTTTCCTTTTCAATGGCTTTGGGGTAATCAGCTACAAGGCGGTTGGTGCTATTGCATTCAAAACACCTAGCCTTGAAGAGTGAGGAATTTTTTCGCCCTTTCTTTAATGGAGGTTTCTTCCCTCTTTTTTTCAAGCCTTTCTTGTAGAAATTTTTGAAGTTTCTATTCACCAAAGCCATATCCTCATCCTCATTATTTTCATCTTCATTGTTCGATGAACTAGCTTACTCTTCCTCATTCACTTTCAGTACTATACCTTTTCTTCCTTTGTCTTCATCTTCCATTTCATTTAATCTTTTTATTTTCATCTCATACGTAAGAAAGGATCCTATGAGCTCTTCAATGGGAAGAAGTCTCAAATCTTTTGATTCTTCTATGGCAACAGTTTTTGGTTGCCATGCCTTTGGAAGTGCATCTAGAACCTTCCTATTTACTTCTCCTCTTGTGTATTCCTTCCCATATACCTTTAACCCATTTTTGATATTAGTGAATCATATGAACTTGTCACTAATTCTTTCATTTCGTTTCATCATGAATAGCTCATAATCTCTCACCAACATTGCCAACTTTGATTCCTTAACTTGATTTGTTCCTTTATGAGTTACTTCAAGCAATTTCCACATTTCGTGAGCTGAATCGCATCGGCTCATTCTATTTTACTCATTTGCATATAAGGCACAACTTAATATATTCATGGCTTGAAAATTTAGATTTAGAGTCATCTTTCTTCAGTCAAATTTGTCGAATTCTTCAACCTTCTTGACTCTTCCATCCTTTTGGGGAACAAAAGGTCCTTCCACTGCAATGCTCCAAAGATCAAAGTTAATAGAGCAAATAATAATTCTAATTCTTGACTTCCAAAATGTATAATTAGTGCCACTAAAAAGAGGAGGTCTATGAGTATAAAAGCCTTCTACATAAGGTAAGTTTGAAATACTAGGAATTTTATAACCATCTTTTGCTTCTTAGGATGTTAAGCTTTTGAAATAAGACCGGCTGTGATACCATTTGAAAAATCTTGAGGGGATGAATAAGGTTTTTGAATAAATATAATTGAAACCTCAGATTTTTTTGAAGAAGAATTTAATAACTCTTTTTAATAAAATTCCTAACCAAACAAAATCTCTTTCATAATAGAGGATTAGACAATAAACATAAAGGTAATGTACAAGCCACAAAGAAAAGAGACAATAGATTTAAAGTTGTTCACTCAATAGAGCTACATCACTACCTTGAGACTCAACTCAAGGATTTCACAAATTCACTAAAACACAAGCTTTTACAAAGAAACCACAATGAAGATCATCGTTCAAGAGTTTTGCACACAAACCTCAAAGATCACAATCAGAAAATAATACAATACATTAAAGGATCACCCAAAAGGGTTTTTCACAAAACCTTTGATTATAAGTTAAGATGAAAGAGTAGGGATGGAACAATGATACCAACGAAGCTTGATTATAGAAAGATATAACTTGATTCAATGCTTCTACAAGCTCCCTTTTTCTCATTCTTTGAAAGATGATCAATGATGAAGCTCCAAAGATATTTTTCTTTTTGTTTTTGCAGGACAAAGAAGATTCGAAATATGTTCTTTAATGCTCCTAAAAAGGTTCTTAAATGTTCTTCAACAACTTAGAATTTATGGTTGATCAAAAAGTATTTTATTTGTCAAGGTAAAAACTAGTCGTTACTGTCTATAAATTATCTATATTTTAATTTTCTTTTTGTTTTCCTTTTCTAATTTTATCTGAAAATTGAAAAAATTTTCATCTGATCTATTTATTTTTTTATGTTCCGCGAATTCATTAGAAAATCTGTTTTTTCGATTTGTTAGCTCATTGGTTTATCTAATTCCTTTGTTTCATTTATTTTCATTCCGATTGTATTTATACACTTTTTTTTTTATACATCTATTTTCTATTCTATAGATTATCTTCTTTAGTTGGTTTCTTCTTTTCGGGTTGCTAACTCAACGGTAGAGTACTCGGCTTTTAAGTGCGGCTAGGATCTTTTACACATTTGGATGAAGCAAAGGATTCGTCCATACCATCGGTAAAGTTTGTAAGACCAAGGTCGCATACCCAGACGGAAGCTAAGCTCCCACTCACGACCCATGTGTCAGCTAACGGTCCTTTTTTTTTACAGTAAAAGTGACACCGAACGACTAGTTTTCAAAATAGGACGTCTGATTTTCTTGATGAATAGAAAATCAGATGACCCTTTTTAAAATAGGAAGATCAATTTTAATTGAAAGAAATCAGATGACCCTTTTTTCTTTGTGAAAACTCAAAAATTGGACATCCCATTTTTTTAGTAACAGAAATTCGATGACTGGTTTTAGAGTTACGACAAAAAATTGCACAACTAGTTTTGCTATAAAATATACATTTCCCTTCACATTTTAAAACATTTATTCTTGATACTCTTTAAAAAATGTATAATACATTGAAAACATCAAAACATTATCAAGAACCCTTAATTTTTCAAGGATAGTTTGTCTAAAAATATTTCTTCTTAGGAGCTAACATACTTGATCAAAAATCAAAGAAACAAGTTAGGGAGTTTTACAAAATTACCTTATAGGATACCCCTAACTATTCTTCTTGTCTTCAAGTTATTCAACTTGATCACTTCATCTTCATAAACTATTGTTATCTTGAGTGATCTTTCGCTTCTTTGTAGATTACCCTTAAGCTCATGTGCATCTTTTGTTCTTCTATATAAAGCTATTTCTAATTATCACAAAGTACAAGTTAATTATAATCAAAACATTACAAATATGCCCTTAGGGCTTACAGTTAGTTTCATTTGTTTGATCGTTAGTTTATTTTTATTATGTTTTTTTGTTTATGTTCTTTTTATTGTAGTTTATCATGCTTCATTCGGTTTCTGTACATTAAGGACAATGTGGTTTTAAGTATGAAGAAGTGTTTATTGTCTTGTCTTGTCTAGTTTTCGTGCTTTCAATAAGTAATTTGCGTTTATTTGGTTGTCTATTTTATAGAAGAAATTTCCAAAACTACAAAAACATGGAAAAACTTAAAAAATTTTCAAAAAAAGATTTGTGTGTTTCTTTTACGTCATTTTTCTTTTAAGTTATTTTCCCCAGTTTTTAAATAGACCAAAAAGATTCTCTATTTCCTTTACTGTCACATGATAGCATGGAAAAGAGTTGGAGATCTTGATGAGGCATAATGCTTGGTTTGACTTTTCATCTTGCTATCGTTTATGTCTTATGAATGATGGTCTTTATTCATATACAATTGTCTGTGCATTAGCTAAATGCTTTGAAATCTTGGGAAATTGTCTATGTGATTTATTTTCGAGCACATTCTAGAACTTATCCGTCCACACTTTCAGGCAAAGAGATCTATCTTAGGTTGATCCCCGAAATAATGGTCTTAGGCCTTTGTTGATCCATTTGAGCCTTACTTGCCTTTCATTATCAAATGTTAAATCCCTAGTGCCTTGGTTGAGCCTACATGCATAGGGGATTGTGTCCTTTCTTTCCTTTGTTTTTAAACTCACACTAAATATAAACCCTGAATCAAATGAGCTAATGATCCATACTTTTGAGTCACTTTTGATTGAACATAATAGATAAGTATGGTGGAGAGAGTGATGAAGAGAAAATGTGAGAAAAGCGGTACTTTGAGAATCATTTTGAGAAAGCATTCAAACGAGAGAATGAAAGGAAGTGAATTGTATTCAAGCAAAATTTTGAGAGAAAGAAATTCTTTATGGAAAAAGCTTGTAAATTCTTCAATCATATGTTGAGAAAATTTGAGGAAGATGAGAAAAATGAAAAAAAAAAAAAAAAAGAAAAAAAAGTGAAAAGAAAAAGAGTGACTTCATCAAGTTTTCGATCCCTTTACCTCTTCCTTAAATATGTTTTATACTTCTTTTTTGTTGTATATAAACTTCCTTGAGCTTTGATATGATTGATGAAAGTTAGGGAAGTATTACGTGGGATGTTTGTGGATAAAAAATGTAAGGCTAAATTTTTCCGAGGTTAATGGGAAGTGAGTAAAAGCGACCTCAAGGTTATTGATGAACTTTGACTTTGTTTTCCTTTCAGTTGCATTAGTTGCCTTTCTTGTTCCTTTGTTTTTCTTTTCCCTTATGTTGGTACTCGTTGATGTCTCGAGCCTAACGTTACAAGCTTGAAAGTCTTACCTTGGGAATGACATTAGCTAGAACAACTAGCGGAGAGGTGTTGGAAGGGTCCAACATATGGATTATAGATTTGTTTCTTGTAAATTAAGTATGGAGGACATAGGAGAAGCTAATTATGTCGTTAGTATCATGCTTTTCAGGTATAGAGAGCATAGAACATTCAATCTTTCCCAAGTCACATATATTGACAAAATTTTTGTAAAAGTTTAGCATGGAGCAGTGTAAGGGTACTTCTATTCTCTTCAGGTATGGTCTAACTTTATCTTCTAGAAATATGTCTGTCCACGCAAGAAGAGAAAGAGAGAATGAGAAAGATTCCATATGTTATTGCGATAGGAAATCTCATTAATGTTATAATTTGTACAAGGTAAAAAATCTTCTTCGTTTTTTTTGCTTAGTAAGCATATATTAGTTAAACTAAGGGAAAACTTATTGGCTAGTTGCAAAGCATATTCTCAAATACTAGAAAAGTATCATTAATTGCATACTAGTTTAAATCACCAATGACTTAAAGTTCTTTTTGGCTATATGCAGACGGATAAAGTGAAATAAATTCCACTTTTGGATATGTATTCACTTTACCTGGAAAAGCTATCTCATGGAGAAGAATCAAGCAGGCTTATATTGTTAATTCTACCATATAATCAGAGTGTGTAGTAGGGTCAGAAGCATCCAAGAGGGCAGTCTCTATGAATGTTTCTTTTGGAACTTTCAGTAATGCCTAATGTGGATAGACTGGTAGTTATGTTCTATGACAATTACATAGTAATGTCACATGCACAGAGCTGAGGAACCATAAGATAGATAAGAACATCGAGAGAAAGAACCACCTATTCAGGAGATCATCCAGAAGAATCAGATAATGGTGGAAAAAATCCTTTCAGAAAAGAATCTCAAACTCACTTATCGAGCCATCAGTAGAGTAGGTGTTGAAGAATTATCATGATGTTTAAAGGGTATGGAACTGAGGGCTAGATTACTCTTTGTTTTGTAAGTGGGAGTTTGTTGGGAATTATGCCCAGAAAGACTTCTATTTCATGTAAAACTCTTTATTTCATGGAATTAATATAAATAATATTTATGATTATGTGTTTGTTTGTATGGATTTATTTTCTGTACACACATAAGGTCCACGCACTTTAAGTAGGCAATCCACGTGTTGGGTCATATTTCATAGTAAGGTGTGGATTGGTGTTACTTAAGGAGCAAGCCATATTGTTCTTGGCCAGTTAAAGGAATTCAGCATGCCATTAAATTAAAAACCATTGTATTATAGCCTCCTTCATCGATGATCGTACCTTACATCCTGAGTGATCTTCTGATAGCTACTACACAAGTATGCTTGGAGCATATAGAGTTGGACTTCATGATGGAAGTTTTCTTGAAAGTACAATAAAGGAAAAGAAACCTAGTCTATCATAGCTATAGCGTGGGCAAGTACTCTATGGTTAAAGTATGAGTTTGTAGTCTAGCAAAGCTTACCTTCTTCTGTTTAGATGTGCTATAGATGAGACTTCTAGCCATTAGGTTAATAATCATTATACGTTGGGTAGTTATAATAAGTTAGTCAAGACGGACTCGTATAATAACTTCTACAGGAATCATCTTCTTTTCATTGTCCAAAATAATGGATAAGATCCATGCTTGGAATAATTTCTCTGGATGTTTGCTTTAGGGTAGCTTCCAAAGATAAGCAAGAAATATCCTGAGGAGTCATTGACTATCGGACTAGATATCTAAGGACAGTACACTTCATTTGGGAAGGAGCTAACCCTCAAACTATACTCAATGATGGGTGTTACATAAAGGGATATTTTCTTCATTACACCTTTGACCAAGTCGATTTTGGTACAAATAAACACGTTAAGTTTTAATTATTAGCCTTTGAAAATATTTTATTTATTTATTAGTCATAATTATTATATTTAATTTAATTTATTTTTATTTATCTTTGTGCAGATTTCTAAAAAAAGAATAGAAAATAAAGATTCCGTATTAAATTTGGTAAAGGGAACCTGCAGTATTTGAATCCTTTAAGGATTAGGATTTAGTTGAATTCTTTAAGGATTATGATTTTGCTTCTCTTTTGTCTATATAAAGAAGCGCCACACAAGATAGCTGGGGGGGAAGATCAAGAAAAAGAGAGGAGAGCTGCAGGGGGAGCCAGCTTGCCTGAGCTGCAACGAGAGAAAAAGAAAAGCCGTCGTAAGATGGCCACAATTTAAAGCAGCAAATCTAAGGAGCAGCAACAAAAAATTATTTGGAAGAAAAGGCCATGATCTACAAATTGGTTCCTTCTTTCCCTTTTAACAATGAACTAATTTTCTTTTTAGAATGTTGATGAAACTCTAGCTATGTAACTTTGGTTTATTTTATTTTTGGAGATTTATTATATTATTTGTGTGATTACATATCTTGGGATGTTTCTTGGTTTGATGCAATTAATTCTCTGTAATTATTCTTGTAGAAAAATTATTTGGGTTAATTGATATTTTTATCCATGCTTAATTCTTGTAGTCTTGAGTATGAGAGATATGTGATTTCTGCAAGTATATTTTGGGTTTTAGAATTGAATAGTCCATGCTAATTTTAGATGATTTATGTCATAGGAATGAATAAGTTATGATAATGGTTAGATGGATTATGTCATGCATTTAAACACAATATGTTTCTTTAGTGAATCGAAGCTTGTAGCCTAGATCACCACATGAATGTTTAATCTTTTCTCCTAAATAAAATTAAATCATTGTTATATAAGTTAGTGGTGGATTCAGGGTTCTAAATCATCTTCTTTGGTTAATCTCCTGTTAGATTCAATTTATTTATTTTATTCAGTAGTTTTAATTAATTTAGGAAAAATAATAAAATATCATTCTTATTTTTATAAAATTAATTTAGGAAGATAATAATTTAAGTAGTTAAGCCTTTTTTTTTGTGGTTTGATGCCCTTATACTTCCGTATTACATTGATCTTGTGCATTTGCAAGTATTGGGTTTAAAACTTAGGGATAAAAATCCTCGATCAAGCTTTTGGTGCCGTTCCCAGGGAGAGGTTAAATTAATTGCTTGTGTTATTGTCTCCTAAATTTCTTAGTATTTTTATTTTATTTGTTTCAGTTAAATTTTTTTTCTTCTTGAAAAAAAAAAAAGAAAATTTTTTTGTTAGTTCTCTTAATTGTCTTTACTGTTTTTTATTATTTATTTTAATCTCAATTGATTGGTAGAAAGGTACACATATTTGTTTTGCAGGGTAATCAGACAATATATCATTATCATAGAGGCTAAAGAGATGGTCTACTACTCTTCTGAACATGCACCAATATTGCCTTTTCTACTAGGTTGTATTGTTCTTTTTCTTTGTCTCTTCTCTACTCCTGGCATTCTTTTATCACATTGTGGACAATGTATAGTCTAGATATGGGGAAGAAGATGCTTTATTCTTGTGTCAATTATTTTTTTTTTCATTTTTCTTGTGTATTAATTTAATGCCGATTACTTTAAATTTTTATTTCATTGTTTAGGTTTAAAATTCTTAATTAATGTATTTTAATTGGGTTAGATTTAGGCATATGAGGTCTTAAATCTTACTACATTCTAGTTGAAAATTTTAGATTTTGACTTGTTCCCAAGAATACGAAGGTGGCGAAGTGAGAATAGGTCCACTCTATTTCCTATGACTTACATATCTTTGAGAGAACACATTAACAAGCTTGATTCATTGGATGTAAGCTGTATAATTTTCGTGCTTGGTTATCGTTTTGATGAAAATAATTTAAATGTCATGGTTTCGTTTAGTATCTTGAATTCAATATTTAATCAATTATATATGTCTTATAAGGTTGTATTTCATCCATGGGACTTATTTGATTTACTTGCCAAGGGCCAAGCCAGCGAAAAGTTGAATGTGACACTGTTGCTCCTAGACAGTCCGATGGTAGATTCTTTTTTTACCTTGGTGATGTAAGTAAACAAGTGTTTGAAGACAGAGTGCCAATCGAGTGCTGTTCACCTTCCGCTAATATGCAGTGTTGTGAACTTATTTCCAAAGAGGATGCAGCCTCGTTGATATATGAAATACCAGTGAGTCAACTTGTAGCAGAACCAGAGTTTAAGACTTAGGCAGAGTTTGTTAACAAACGACTAATGGGTCCTATTAGTACCTTACCGGTAGGAATTAACATTAAGAATGGAGTTGGAAAATCACTTTCACATGAACTTACAAATAAACACCCACGGTGGGTGGTTAAATATTTGGGTGAAAATGGGGACACTCAAGAGAGCCGATTGAAAACCTTGAACGATGTTTTGATGGAGTTTTACTCAATGGTTTTGTATTCATGAGTATTAAATATCTCTATACATATTTAATTTATATTCGACTATTCGTTTAGGGTTTAGTGTTTCATTTACAGGTTTAACGATCAACAATGTCTATTGTGTTTCATAGTTTCCCATTAGGTGGTACGAGGATCTATTCTAAATGGTGATAGGATTGCGGATAAAGGTGTACGAAAAGTGTGTGGGAATTTGTAGAATTAAACAAACGGTTATTAATTAATTAATTTTTTTTTTGGTTTAGGGTTAATAGGAGATTTTGAAATGTGACAAATGCTTATCTCAATATATTTTTATGATTTGATTTTTATTAGATTTTATAATGGGACATTTTCTCTGATTCATTTATGTAAATTGATTTAAACATTTTTCTTGCAGTTTGGCAGTGCGATAATTGAAAGGACAATTTGACGATGCTTCCATAGAAGTGATGCTTCTCCATCGGTATAAAGTACGAGGGAATTGTGATATTCACGCGTAATGGTTTACTGGATTATATTTAACAATAACTTGAACAATATTTGTATGTGGTCATTTTTCGTAATTTGTTAGTCAATTTATCAAGGCCATTCAAAATTTACGTAATGTGCTATTCAGCATCTCGTAACTAAAATTTATTTGAACTTGAAATTTTTTGATTTTAATATATTCCATAATCCGATTTATGCGAAGTGTTCTACAATTTTGTGCTTCAGTTGCATTCGACTATAATTTCATTAGATAATTCCCATTTCCTAGAGGAGTTTAGGGTTGTTATCTAGATGTTGGATTACAGGAAAAAAATCATGTTATGGTTGGATGGGTTTAATTTGATAATCCCATTGAAAGTGACCACACAATAATATAGAGAAATGAGAGAAATGAGTGCATGTTTGAGTATTGATACAAAATCAGCCATTTCATATTTTCCATGCAAACCGTTAGAAATGATGGAAATGGGAAATGACAATCTAGACGAATTCCAATGGAAAAAGAAAAAGGGTTTGTCCAAAAAATAAAAGAAAGTTGATGTGATTATTATGTCTGAAGATTTGGAGATCCTTTTGAAAGTGACTACACAAAATTATAATTTATCCTAAGGATAATGAAGTGAGACCTGTTGACTAAAATTTTGTATCGCCCTATTTTTGTCTATAGTGAATAGACCATTCTGATGGAGATTCACATGGCTTTGTCCAAAAATGAAAGACTGCATTATCATGTCCTTGGTAGAGATGCATTTTATGTCAATCGAAGGACATATTGATTATTGAGATGTACTTATTCTCTAATCTTTCCCTTTGTATGTAAGAAAGGCTTCTTTGAAAATTATTTAAATAAAACAATGAGATTATGTGATTTACATGCTAACAATAATCGGTTGAACATGTTTTAGTATTATATTATCGGGCCAAATTGTTGAAATATAAATCATTTAATCTAACACAAACTTATTATATATTGTATTATTGTAATTGGCTCATTTTCATTGAATAGTTTACTTTCTCTTGCTAAAAACCCTTTGTAATATTTATGATGCAGGGAAATGACATTATATAGTATTGCTGAGGGGAAAAAATGGGAGGGTGTTGAAAGTATTAAAAAATAAAAATAGGGCAATTAATAGGAGAGGTTGCTTGAGGGGTTGGTTGAAGTTGACAACCCAACTTTAACATGAAGGTGAAAAAGCCACAAAATCAGCCTTTTGCTTGCAAAAGTTCGGCTACACCCAAGATTTGCATGCTTTTGGGTGATTATGTAATCATTTCGTATATTTTTATCATTTAAAAAATACATATATAATTCGTTCATCTATGGCAAAAGCTGCAGCCAACATGAGAGGCATTGAATGCTCTCATTTTCATCTTTTTGACAAAATATAATTCGTTTTTAGGGCTAGGTAAATTGCATGTAGGACAAATTGGATAGCCAAGTAACTGCATTATCCTTTGGGTAAAAGAGGTATGAAAAGAGTTAACTTGCAGGTAGGACAAATTCATAAGCTAAGTAACATGCAATATCCTTTGGGTAAAAGAGGTAATAGACATTTTGTCAAGGTACCTAGACATTTTGATGTTCTTGTAATCTTGGAATTCCTTGTTAAAGGATAAGTTTTGCCAATCGAAGAAAGAAGAAAAACGTGGTTTAGGGTTGTGGGGGATTCTAATTGGAATAAGAAAAAAAAAAAGACTAGGGTTTGAATAACCCTATCATTTACTCTGGTTTGGGTAGGGCTTATGGTTTATTATTGGATCTTTATAGAAAATGCACGTGCACTAGAAAAACAAATTTGTGTTTAAATAAAACAAGTGTGTATGGGTAAGAAGCAATTGGTGTATTTTGGAAATGGTAAAATTCGGGGTGAATAAAAGTTTTAAAAAAATGGCACGTAATTTTAAAAAAAAAATATCTGTACAAGTACCGTTGTAAGTGAATGTTTTTATGATACGTAGTGTATTTTTGGATTGTTAATGTGTGTACTTAAGTCTAAAAAGACTTATATTTGGACCCAAAAGTCATACAATTTACACGCAATACACAAAGGTAAAAACCGAAAAGTCAAAGTAAGGGATGATCATGGTGTCAGTAACAAATTTGTGACAAAAATTTACAAATGAGTGAAAAGTTTAATGAAATAAATGGGCTACATGACAATTTCATATGGGGTCCTATGTCCTTGTTTGCAATTTTTTTCATTTAATGGACATAGTTACAATTTGTGTAAATTGGTCAAATTTTCCACCATCTATATAAGAACCCACGGTTGAGTCCAACTCACACCATTACCGGTTGAAACATACTAAGGTTTGCATACAAAAAACTATTTACATTTTGAATAGAAGCAATCATTTCCATCCCTTCAACAAGAGGTAAAACCTAGTAAAAGTGATAAAAATGTCTGAAGACAACAGTTCATCAGCTCGTAGGTTCCAATTGAATCACACCTAGGGAGGAAATTTCATAAATTAGAGGGTTGGACACATTGATACCGTCAATATTAGGTAGATGATTGAACATGGTGAAGTAAAGCTAAATAGCACAATGACAGCAACAGGATTATTTTACGATACCATGAAAACACGTGTCCTCCGCGATCACGACATAAATTTTTGTTCATTCAAGGAAATGTAAGGTTGGAGCATTGATGATCCTCTGTTAATTCCGAATAGTCCTAGCATGACTATATCTTTCTTGAGTTTAAAAGATATGATATTTCGAGACTATAAACAAGAGGTGGCAAGAATTAATGTAGCTCACAGACCACATGTCTGGGTGTTGAGCTTTTGCAAATGGAGAGAGGTTTCCATTAAGGGAACGATGGATTCTTTGAAAATAAAATTCTTTCGTTAAATCAGTCTGGGAGATTTCATTGTTGACATGCGAACTTTTCTGTTCTATGATCCAATAACTATTGAAGTGGCAGATTACTTTACAAGTGTTGGAGGAATAGAGGCATTCCGTCTCTCTCGCATTTTTCATGCGTCGTTCATGAAGAATGCACTTGTTCAGTACATAACTTAGCAGGTTGATAAATCTAGTTTGAATGGTCTTAGTAACATCCCCAATCAGTTTCAAGCTTCCATGGGCAGTCCTGGGATGATGGGATAGTTTAGCACCCCCATCTCGAACAAAACTACTTCAATGCATGCATTTGGGGGTATTAATTCACCATATTCTCACAGCCCCTTCTATTAGTCAGTGGTTCTATGGTACTTCAGTTTTTTTTGAACTATTAATGGCGGTAAGTTTATGTTGACGAGTTTCTTTTAGTGGGGTTGATGTTTACGGTAAGTTTCTTCCTTTTCTTTTACTATTTTGTGGAAGAATTACGTTGAAGGTTCCCCATCTTTTTTTTTTTTTTTTTCCAGGAAATTAATGTTGAAGATGTTTGGTTAAGTAAATTAAAGCTGGGTAAATTTGAGAAATTTCTCTATTTTTTGTAATCACCCATTCGTTTTAAATGTGAACGATTAAGTATAGATCTCTAGTTCAAACTATTTATTAATGTTATGGTAACGTGTCATAATTTATTTTTTGTTCTGTAACGTTTTATTAATTAATTAATTTATTTTTCTTATTTACTTTGGATGTTGTATCTTTTATCGAAATTCAGCTTCTAACCTTCTACTTTGTACGTCAGTTTAATAAAAAAACAAAAAAAATGAAAGGAACAATGAATATGACATATTGCAATTCACAACACTTAATAACATATCTAATTTCAAAAAAACGTATGACGATGGAGATAATGCATAACTTACAGTCCATTAGGAAAAAAAATAAATATCATATTAAGTAATTAAAGGTACACATGATCAGATGAAGCTATTAATTAAACAGTCACGAAAACCTAAAACTTTTATTTTCCCGTGTTATATAGTACACCATCAGCATGCTATTACCAATTCATACAAGTTCAATCTACCATATGCACCAAAATTTAAAAAAAAAAATTTTTTTGCTTACTACAAAATTTTCTATAGAGAAAAATGGCATCGAAACTTCCAAGCAGTTCCCAAAAAAAATAAATAAACAAGAATGATCTACGTAAGGTATGAACGGTGGAGAAAATCACTCTAAGGGTACCTCGAGTTGTAATGAAGCTGGCAAGGTAAAGCTTTAATTTTACAATACCAATATATTGTATCATTAATCTAGTGTTATATTGTAGCATTAGTCAAGTGCGTAATACAAGAGTGACGTTAAGCAAGTTTAATATAATTCTCAGGCCAAGGATGAACTATACTTGGCATCGACTAACTTCCTAGCTTGACATTCAATCTGAGCGTATAAAATTGTTAGGGAAGATGGTAAAGCAAAATGGCAAGCTTTAGATTATCTTAAGATTCCGGAGTGGCTTCAAACCGACAACTCTCTCCCGGTAAACTTTCAAAGGATTTTGTATTATTATTTCGCTAAGGCAAGATTTCTTTTTTGTGAGAATATATCTTTATCTAAAAGATTATGAGGAATGTGAACATGCCTCTTTTCTTAATAAAAGATGTCATATACAGATTTTGGTTGAGTGGTATAATGATTTGTTAAGACAATGTGAATGCCTAAAGGAGTTAGTATTTGATCAGAGTGGAGAAATCTACAAATTGCATACCGGGTCTTCACCAGTAAGTCTTAAACACAACTTTTCTTTTTCACATTTACTTCTTAATATTTATTGAGTCATACTCTAATAATTTCGTAGCCACCTAATCCCAAATTTTGGCAAACTTGGGTCATAAGCAGTGAAGAAGATGAACATCTACCATCCTAGCTGTCGTGTGACTGTAAAATGATAGTATGAATTGGTATTTGGTTTTTTTTTTTTTTTTTGAGTTTTTGGGTTTAGGGTTAACTTGATGTATTTTAATATGAATTTTTATGTAAGGTCTTTCCTCAATAGTTTTTTATTTTATTTAAAAAAAAAAAAAAAAAAACCCACCAATGTTGGATGTATTTCAGGACGTATTTCCGTATGTTTTTATTTATTGCACTAAAATTTCTTTTTAAAATCTATTCTTTGGTTGATTTTTTTATAAAATTCTTTGAAAAAAATATTAATTATAATTTCACCCAACTTGCCATATTGCAATTAATATGACTTAACAAAATTTGGAATTTCATGAAACATAGGACAGCGAAGATACATCACTGTTAATGAAAAAAGGAAAAAAAATGACAGCCACTCATTAATAAAGTAATAATAACAAAAAAGGAAATCGTAAAAGGATTAATTCTAAAAAGCAAAAAAGAAAAAAAAAACGGAAATCCAATAACAATCATCTAACGATTCTTTTGGATGGGCTTTGCTGCTTGAAGCACCAGGGCTTGAACTTACTTTGCCTTTTTTGCGGTTCTTTTCTTCTCATTATACACTTTACAAGGAACCCAGCAACCAATATCATCTTTCCACACATGATGAAGACGCAAGTCGTGAAGTTTGTATGCCTTCTCTACCTTATGTCTAAGAAAATAAATGTAATAGTCGGAACCTTTTTTTTGAGATATTATACCAAACCCCCTGCCATCGTTTCCATAAGCGTCAACCCATTTGTGCAAGATGTAAAAATCATCTTGAATAAAAGAAGGTTCAGGACGGACAATAACGGGTCTACATACTCTTTTAATTTTTTGCTTGATTTTTCATTTTTCAGAAGACTGTCGTATTTGATTCGGTGATCACTGTTCCCATGCGATCTTTCAATGATAGTGCCGGAAAGTATGATCCTAGGAAACCATCTTCATGCCCCTCCACCTCAACTCAGTCTCCAACACAAAACTCATTCTCAAGCCCTGTAGTACAAAAGGAATTAAAATTAAACAATTTATTCGTTACAAAATACTAAAATTAACCCAAAGTTAAACACACCCCTACCCATATACCTCACAACTACTGGATTCGCCTTTCAAAATTCCCATTTCGGTCATTTGCTATGCACTCATAAATGGAGCATTGAATGACCCTATGTGTGGTCAAATCCATGATCCCAAATGAATGCCATTGACTATCGGGCAAGACCAGTCCCCAACCACCCAGTGACCCACCTACCTAGAGACTAACTAGGATTAATGACATATAAAACACCAAACTTTACCATTTCAATTCATACTACCTCCTTCAACCATCCAACGACGTTATGTGTTGTCAATTCAGTAATTTCATGAAAAAATATATGGACTCCGGTGTTAGTATATGCCCTAAGACCAATTGACTCACATTTATGATTTATGAAGCATGTATCTTTTAATTGTATTTTATGCTCTTGGTCATCATGTATGTTACTTGATAGTAAAATCCTTATAGCTAATAAAATACTATTCTTATTTGTCCCTAGTTTATTACATCTTGTAAACTAGTGTGAAGTTGATTGATGGTCAAGTTTCACTGATCATGAATATGAGATATAAAATCAATTCATAAATACATATTGAGAATATTGTATTGGACATGACCCAAAGTGAAGAAGAAATATTGCATGGGTTTAAGTTATAAGTATTTCTTCTCAGTTTTATATTTGGTGTCCTTCGACCTAATATTTCTAATGTTTCTTGCATGGGGAGAAAAATATGTTTTGCCATAGTCAAACATCACTTTTAATTAGGTGATCATTATGATTATTGGTTGGCTTATTTTCTCGTCATGGCTTGAATATTGGAGATAGTGAAAGGGATTTGTCCCTCTCTTTTTAGAGAGAGATATCCATGGGCCCCTTGATAAGAAAGACTGGAAAATATGCATGACCATGCTCAAATAAGTAGTAATAAGGTGTTATTAATATTATTTGTTGGAACAGTCTGCCTGGTGATCAAGTAAATGGTTAATTAAGTTTTATAAGGATGACTTGATCCATGCCTTATACTTAATTAGGATATCGTGTGACAAAAGGACTAAATATTAAATCTGATGCTAGGTTATTATTACATTTACTTAATTTGGGTAAGCATAATGTCTTGCTAGAGGCCGCTTATGTTTTGTGAATAAATGTCTAGGACGTTTTTTCATTCACTACCAACGTTAAGTGAACCTACAGGGCCACACGCATAGACGATCTTGTGAGCATAATGTCCACGTTCAATGAATCTAGATTGTGTCCAGATTCGTTGAACGTATACAAAAGGGGAATCAGATTCCATATTGTATTTTCTGGTGGTTAATAAGTAATTAATTTTATTTAATCGAATAAATGAAATTAATTACTTAATATTACTCATCCAACCGTTGGATGATTATAGGAATAGACGGACGAGATTAAACTGTCATTAGATGACAGTTAGGGTTTTGATATTGACAGCTATAAAAGGTTATGTTAACCTTTTCTTGGTAGCTGTCATTTATCTGACTAAAGAAAATCAAAACCCTAAACCCTAGAACAGCGATATAGTATCTAGCCTCCTCTCTCCGAAATACGATCGATTACCAGATAGTCAGGATAAGTTTTGAACAGTTTTCAGAACACAGAAGGGGCTAACATCCCGATCGCTTGCAGAGGAGTTCGTCGTGTGGATACCAGTAGAGCGCGAAGCGCACAAAGCAGCGCCTCCACAGCGAACAATCAAAACATTGAGGTAATTTCTATTCAATCGGTTTTTCTAGTATGTGCAGATCCTGTTGGTCGATTTCTGTAGTTTTATTTTACTTTGTTTTTGCCTGCGGATTCCAACATCCGGTCGAAAATATAAGTCATTTTGTACTTACGCATAGGTATTATTTAAGTTCAAATAAGTATGTCTTTTAATCTTAATACTGAAATAAACCAAAATACCCAAATTATATGTGTATTTCACAATTGTGTGGTTATATAGGGTGGAGTAGGAAAGTATATGATAAAAACATATTGAAATATTAAAAAAACACTTATAATTTTGACCATCCATTTACGACAAAAAACTTATATTTCCGACCATATGTAGTAGCCACTTCACACATTTATAAGAGATGTTTAGGTAAATTGTAAAAAAACTTATAATTTTGACCATCCATTCATTACTAAAAAATATAGGGTTCTGACACTACATTTTTTGCCTTGTTCAACATGCTTTTAGAGTGCTGATGCCCATCTTTGTTTTTTTCTACGTATTTTTTAAACTGATAAGGCTAATGATGCTAGAATGTTTATCGAAGTAAAAGAAAAAGAGATAAAAAAGATATTGTCCTTATCCCAGAATCATTCACTCTATTTTTTAGTCATGACATTTTTTTTTTCAAAATTTTGGTCAAACTATATTGGTGTAAGGAACCCAAGTGATTTCAGTAACTTTTCGGAATTTCTTGGTGTGAACTTATTTAAATTATGGCCCATTGAAGCATTATATGTAATTTTTTGGCGGTCAGAAATTGAACATGAACTGGGGGCTATACTTGTTCGGCACGAAGGTAGGAAAAAATCAGCCTATTATGGGCTGAAGGTCCGTATCGCAATTTCTAGTATTAAATGCCAATAATGAGTATGGACTTCAAAGTACAACATTAAGTTTAAAAGCCCAAGTTCATTCTAACTTAATCCAAACTTATGCCCAATCTCTTTATGAATAAACTGATGCCCAATAAACAAAATGGCACCCTCCATTTTAATGACAATATTAGTAAAATCTATCATGCAAGAAACACTGGAAATGCTAATACCGTAACATACCCACAATGACACTTCCTATAATATCAAGTTATAAACTCCCAAAAAAGCAACAAAACAAATATTGATGCTCCTAGTCAAACTATCCCTATGAGGCAACCGAAAAAAAATTATCCTAGTTCCTGTAATGAGTCCAAACCATGAACAAAGACAACGCTGTGACATGACTAGAATACCCAATATTTAGTAAGTACATCTCACCGAACCATTTTAGTCATAAGTAAACCTACTTATGTCCGTCACTACAGTCGATGACACAATCCAAACACGTAGCACAATGCCTCTAGCCATATTATCATCGCTCATGAATAGCCTAAACACATATGAGTGTCGATTTGTTAAAGCACCCTGTCCAAACGAAAATGGTAGTTCAAAATGATAGATTTTAAGCTAAAGTGCAATCATTCAATGACAGTATATCGAAACTCGAGTTTCTGTGTACCTTGACTTAATGGCTTTGAAGTCTGATGCATTTTCTAAGAACTTCATCACAAACACACCACAATCATGTCTACAAACAATCGTAGAACCAAGCAGCAATTAGTTCAATTATTCTTATCAATTTTTGCATTTCTTTACCGAAAAGCAAAGGTTATGAAGGAACTTATGTATCTCCTTGTTGGGGGCACTAATTTGGGTCATCGATCGGAAAATTACTAATGTCCAACTTGTACTTATCTTTGAATCTATGTTGAAAAGCTTTGTGGAGGCCAAATCCCTGAACCGAGAAATAAAAAACGTGAGTAAATTAGCCAATGAAAATGATGAGAATATTGCACTACGGTGTCATCGAAGTAAACTTATGTAATAAGAATATACCACTTCATTCACTAAGGACTTATTTCCTGCAACAGAACTCCTTAATGAGTCTGACATCGTAATTTTATGTTATAAAATATCAACAATAAACATTAACCAATGATCTTTATCATAATGTATTAGAACGCAAATCTATCACAATAAATGGAAATAATAAGATACCATAGAGCGAAAGGCCTAGTATCAATTCCAGTCTCAACTTTCATTAAAAAAGGAAAAACAATGGCAAGAAAAAATTTACAACATGTACCTTTTAACAAGAAGTAAAATTGCTATCGTATTCGTTTTCAACTAAAAAATAGCGATATAACTTATATGGCGGACTGCCCTTTCCCATAAGTTCAACCTCGAATCATTATATCATTCAATAAAATTAGCTATTCAATCTAAAAAAGGAACAAAATAAGGATTATGGATGTATGTCTCTACTAACCTGAAACCATGTTGATAAGTACCGTATTTTTGACATGCCGTTATGTTTTCTTCATTAAGTATAAGTTAACAACATGCTAAGACAGTTTATCACCTAAATTACATGCATCTTAAATAAGTTGAAATTAATATGTACTTCATAAAATACATTGATGAATAACCAAATCATACCTCTTCGTCTACTGATCGGGATTTTTCTAACAAAGTTTTAAACCCAATACTTGCAAGTGTACAAGATCAATGTAATATCAAAGTATCAGGGTAACAAACCACAGAGAAAGGCTCAACTATTTAAATTATATCTTCCTAAATTAATTGTATAAAAAGAAGAATTAATTTTGTTATCTTAAAATTATTCCTAAATTAATTAAAATGAACAAATAAAATAACTAAATGAAAAATAACAAAGAGGTTATCAAAGAGATGATTTAAAACATTGAATCCACCACTAACCTACATTTCAATGATTTAATTTTATTTAAGAGAAAAGATTAGACCTTTATGTGGTGATATAGGCTACAAGCTTCGATTCACTAAAGAAATATATTATGCTTAAATGCATGACATAATCTATCTAACCATTTGCATGAGTTATTCAATTCTTTAAAATAAATCATCTAAAATTAGCATGAAATATTCAATTCTAAAACCCACAATATACTTACAAAAATCACATATCTCTCATACTCAATACTACAATAGTTAAGCATGGATAAAAATATCAATTAACCCAAACAATTATTCTACAAGAACAATCAGAAAGTATTAATTGCATTAAAGTAAGAACATCCCAAGATATATAATCACATAAAGAATATAATAAATCTCCAAAAATAAAATAAACCAAAATCACATGGCTAGGGTTTTATCAAGATTCTAAAAATAAATTTAGCTCATGGTAAAAGGGAAAGAAGGAACCAATTTATTGGAGTAGATCATGACTCTTTTCTTCCAAAAAATTTTTCGCTGCTTCTTCTTAGATTTACTTCTTCAAATTGTGGCCATCGTGCGGCCGCTTTTCTTTTTCTCTCGTTGCAGCTCGGGCAGCTGCTTGTGCAACTAATGCTTCTTAGATTTGCTTCTTCAAATTTTGGCCGTCTTGCGGCTGCTTCTTGTGTTTTTGTGCTCTCTGCTTGTGCAGCTTTGAAGTTTCTTCAGCTGCTATTTTTTTTCCTTCTTCTCCCGCGGCTCTTGTCTTTTTTTCTGTTTTTTTTTCTTTTTCTGTTTCTTTCACCCTCCGCTCTTCTCTATATAGACAAAAGAGAAGCAAAATCCTAATCTTTAAAGGGTTCAACAAAAATCCTAATCCTTAAAGGATTCTACTAGAGTTCTAATCCTAATCCTTAAAGGATTCAAGTACTGTAGGAGGTAATATGCTTTATTATTATTATAAATTTTTTTTTTATCTTTTCTTCCCAACTGACCATGCACACTCTTTCTTCCCTTTACCAAATTTAACATGGAATCCTTATTTTCCATTCTTTTTCTAGAAATCGGCACAAAGATAAATAAAATAAATTAAACATAATAATTATGACTAATAAATAAATAAAATATTTTCAAAGGCTAATAATTAAAAGTTAAGGTATTTATTTGTATTAAAAATCGACTCTATCATCTACCCACTCTCTAGGCTTCAAAGAGTGCAACTACTTCCGATTACAATCATGGAGAGCCAATTTTCATGACACTTTCGCTAGGATTTTTTCAGATCCCATAAATTCTGAAGAATTTCGGACTTTTCCATATTCGAAAGCCATCACAAATCAATCATCGTAAGTACCTGACCAAAAAAATGAAATCAGGGTAAAGACATAAATTATATATGACATTGCATGTCCAAAAATAGGTATAAAGAAATCACGAAATCATAAGACTTACCATTTTTTCCTTGAGAGGACTCTACTAGGAAGCTTCCGCGCTACCTTTGAACTGGTATCCTGTATGGTTAATAAGAAAGGGCAATTAGAAATAAATTTACTGATTTAAATATTTCCATAGCATTTAATTCAAAAAGAAATATAAAGTTCACACCGTGACATTAACAATGCACTTCCCCAAGTCCTTTGCTACTTCTTTCATTGGCCTCCTCGCCGATCTTAAACCTTTGATTGTTCTAGTATTCAGAGTTCTATTTCCGGCCGATCGTCTCGGTAGTCAAATCAAATTTTACACATTCAGCCACTTCCTCGTCATTCACTACTGTCTAAGCACAAATTTCATCGACTTCATCAATTTCTCTATCACTAACGGTATCCTCATTTGCATCTTACATTTCAACATCTTTTGCTACAACGGGCAATCTACATCTTTGACCAATTGGGAAGGCAAGTTCGTCGGTGTTACTAATTTTGTTGCCGCAGGGCCATTCAACCCATCATCAACAAATTGCCGCATATTTTTTGCCTACTTTCTGGAAGATCCTCCTTAGTCTCTGTTGGAAGAATTTTGGACCTAGTCTTTTTCGTTTCTGCACAATCATTTTAAATGTCTCCACCTTCTCTGTATCTTTCATGGATAATGCTCATGAGCCGGTACAGTTCTTCTATCATCTTACTCTGTGACAACTCCACATTACGTCCAATTTCCCTCAAAACTTTTCAGCTCACTTTTCACTTCATTTACATATGCACCAAAACCGTCAATTCTTTTTCTCAAAGCTTCAAGCTCAGCTGCATCTTTTCTGGGCCCGAGAGCATTGACCATGTCAACATCAAACTCACTAAACAACCTAAGCTCTCTAACTTCCGGACCCTTTTGTTAATTGCAGCTTGTGAGCAATCAACAATTCTCGGAGTTCTTCTATTCTGGTACGGAGATACTTTCTCACCAACAATTGAGAATCACTCCATATAAAAAAACCTGCGCTAAAAAAAATTTCCCATATAGATTCGTATTATTTTAATATTCAATATATTCAATTAACTTTTATTAAACAACAAATAAAAAACAAAGTTAATTTTCCTTACCGCCAATAACAACATGCATTCAGATACGCTAGCCTGATCGCGGCATTCCAGAACTTTATCCCATTCTCCAAGAAAATTAGCAACGTACTTGCTACAATTAAGCTGTCTGAGTTTCTCAGTTTCATAGGGGGTTGGCACCAACAACTTCTATATGCGTACTTTATTGAAGAGCACATAAACTTTGCAGTGACGTACAATATAAACTTCACTTGAAACTCCATGCCAGCCGTCCAAAGATTTAGAATACTTGTCTTCAATGGTATGCTAGATATCATCTTGTCTTTCCCTATCGTCAAATTCAATTCATTTTCAAGTCCCTCGTTCGTCCCCCTTCCCCCCCCCCCCCCCCTCTCTTCGCACAATTATTCGTTCCACCAATTGTCAGCCTAATATACGGTACACGTCTTCTGAAGTTAATCGAACATCTTTCCCATGCAGTCTGAAGTATCCCATTTTAATGTTATACTGATCAGTCATCCATGAGAATATATCATAGGGTAGGGAACAAGTTCTCAATTCCAGTATGCTTCCAAAAACCATTCTCACAACCGTTTCCCGTTGTTCACCATTAAGACTTTTAACCACTTCATTTACAGCATGAGTAGAGCATCTGCTCAAATAATTTGGTTGTAATTAACGACAGACAAACACAATAAGTAAATGTTTAGACAATTATACATCTACAATTGCAACTTAAATCTATAATACAAAACTACCATGGATAATTGATTTCCAGATTTCACTTTCAGAAGATGTTTCAAGGTAACATTCTCATAATTAATACACATGAATATATATATATATATATGAGTGATAATGTGCTTCTTATTCTGCAATTAACAATAACAATATGTTAAAGGTCATGAACAAGCTATGATCATTTTATTATTAAAGAAATTCAAACAAGATTACTCTAAATATGAGAATTTTCTAAAACGATTCAAGATCTTCTTAATTGGATTTAGAGATCCTATTTTCAAACAAACTACATCATCTATTGAAACCACTATTAGACTAAAATAAAGTTCCTATAATTTACTTCACTCACCACAAATGTTCTATTGCACATGTGTCCGGCATTCTTTCCTTCTTCCTCCCGGGCATATAATTTGTACTTTTTTCCTCTCCAATCTTTGAATTGGTATTCCTTCTTCCTCCCGAGCATATAATTTGTGCTTTTTTCCTCTCCAATCTTTGAATCGGTACTATGAATTTTTCCTGAATGCCCCTCATTCATAGAACTTCCCTGCCTAAGTGCCAGTATTGCCACCTTTTTCCTCTCAAGGCTGTTAGAAACTGCCTCCTTTTTACATTCACGAGGGTTCAAATCTGGCTCTTTCTGTTCATGGCAGACTTTCTTCCAGTTGGTCTGTCTAGAAGATCTCCGGAAGCCAACATTTTCCTCCTACAATACCAATAACAGTAACAAAATAATTTTCGAAATGGTACAAAATAAAGACAATCCAAGCAATCAAAATCATCAATTTCGATTTAACGAACTAGGAGTGAACATAATGGTTCAGATCATCCACTGAATAGAAATAAAATCTCTATTACAAAAAATTAATCCATTCATAACAGAAAAATAAAATTTTGAGGTAAGATTACCTACCCTATTCACAAAACCTAAGTCAAATACCGCACCCTTTCATGACACCCTCTTTTATATTCAAAGGTTGAGATGATAGTTTCTCATCTTCTTCTTTTATCTCTCCAAAAATATCATCCTACATTATTACTGATCGGGATTTTTATAACAAAGTTTTAACCCAATACATGTAAGTGCACAAGATCAATGTAATATGGAAGTATTAGGGTATCGAACCACAAAGAAAGGCTTAATTACTGAAATTATTATCATCCTAAATTAATTCTATAAAAAATCAAAGTTTATTATCTAAAAATTATTACTAAATTAAATAAAACTAATAAATAAAATAACTAAAATAACGAGAGCATAACCAAAGAGATGATTTAGAACCTTGAATCCACCGGTAACCTGTCTAACAATGATTTAATTCTATTTAGGAGAAAATATTAGAACTTTTATGTGGTGATCTAGGCTACAAGTTTCGATTCGCTAAAGAAATATATTGTGTTTAAATGCATGACATAATCCATCTAACCATTAGCATGACTTATTCATTCCTATGACATAAATCATCTAAAATTAGCATGAATTATTCAGTTCTAAAACCCACAATATACTTGCAAAAATCACATATCTCTCATACTTAAGACTACAAGAATTAAGCATGGATTTTAAAGTATCAATGAACCCAAATTCTACAAGAACAATCACAAAGAATTAATTGCATCACACCAAACAATTTTCAAAGATATGCAATCACATAAATAATATAATAAATCTACAAAAATAAAAGAAATCAAAGTCACATGGCTAGGGTTTAATCAATATTATAAAAATAAATTTAGTTCACGGCTAAAGGAAAAGAAGGAACCAATTTATTGAAGAAAATCATGGCTTTTTCCTTCCATTAGAAGCTGCTGCTGGAATTTTTCTGCTGCAGGGCTGGAATTTCTGCTGCAGCGCACACAATTTCTGCTTGTTCCGCAGCTTCAAATTGCTGCTGATTTCTTCTGGTTTCTGCTGTGGATATCAGCTGCTTCTGTAGAGCTATCTCCTTCAGCTGCTGCCGTTGCTGCTCCTTTAATTTCTGCCTCAGCTGCTGCGGTTCTTCTTCTGCTGCTAATTTTTTGTGGCTCCCACCCCCAGCAGCTCTCCCTCAGCTCTCTTTCTCTTTTTATTTTCTGTCCTCTCCGTTTCTTGCCCCTTCAGCTGCTGCTGTGGCTTTCTTCCCCCTCAATTGAGGCTGCTCCGTTATTTCTGCTGCTTGTGCCCCTCTGCTGCTTGTGCCGCAGCTTGCTGCCTGCGCAGCTCCTCCTTCCCGCAGCTGCTCTTTGCTTCCCTCTTTATTCTCTTTCGTTTCTTCCCTTTCCTTTTGGTCTGCGGCAGCTTCCTATTCTTTTTCTTCTTTCTTTCCTAAAGCAGCTACTGCTCTTCCTTATTTCCCTTTTTTTTTTCTTTGGCAGCCTTTCTATTTCTTCTTTCTTTCTTTTTTTAAATGCCGTAGGCTTGCTCCACTTTGCTCGTAGACGTCTTTCCCTTTATCACTAAAATAAAATAAATGAAATAATTATGTTTAATAAAATATTTTAAAAGTTAATAATGAAAACTTAAGGTGTTTATTTGTACTAAAAATGGACTTTATCAATTCCTTTACACCTAAGTTTTTCTATTCCTCAAGCAAAAATAAATTAAATAAATAAATAAAAAGAAAAACTAACTAGCCACTTTCGTAGGACTCACGATTGCACTTAGCATGTGCAAAAGCCCTATAAACCCCTAAGTTACCCCTAGTGGAAGAGTACAGTCTCGTGAGAATTTGCAGACGATGTACCCACAAAGTTAAATAAACAACAAACCTTAGAAAAGATATAGAATAATCAAAATTCAGCATCCTTCATTAATATCTCAAACTTATCAAGACAAGCACTCCTCCTCTTATTTTCAAACTCAAGTTAACAAAAAAATATTCAATTATCTCCCATAACTAATTCAAGACTTGTATAAGGTGTGATCGTGGTCATAAGAGAGTGTAAAAATAAATGCTAAATAAGATTTCCAAATTGCACATAGAAGACAAATCTCAACAAGACTTCATTTCATAGGCTCACTCTTTTTACCTTCTCTCCACTAATCAAGGATTATAAAACTCAACTCAGTTCAGGTAGGACTTTAAAGCTTGAAATGTAAGGTTAGGGTATTGGTTATCAAACGAAGGTAAGGAATGCAAATTCAAAGAAAAGAGAGCTTGCAAAAAACATGGATACTTTCTTCTTTTTTTTTCAACTCAATACATTTATTTGTTTTTCAACACAACAAGTCATATATATATATATATATATATTTTATCCCCTTTATCAAGCTAACTTATTCTCTTTCCATAACACAAAAACAATAACCCATCATGGAAGCACACGTTAGAAGTTTGTATTACGCTCTCTACAAAATTAAGGGTTAATATTTAAGTGGTTTAAAGAAAGAAATAACATTTAAGGCTCAAAAGAATACTAAGAGAAAAATCATGAAATTTGGTAAGCTTGAAAGGCACAAACGATTCAAAGAAAGCCTATAACCGTTGTCTCTGAGTCAAATAAGAGAAACCTTTCTATTTCACCTCAAGAGGTACTCAAGTAAGTTATAGAATGTTGGGAAGAGATTAATCAACTCTGTACAACTCACAAATAATGTAAAGGATTTATTAAACACTAACAATAACTCATGTGCTCAAGTGTATGTCATGCAAAAATTCTAACAGATACAGAATATAAGTCCATCACCCTAATTAAAAATAAGAAAACAAGTACTTTTCTCAACATATTCAAGATATTTTTAAAGGAACTAAAAAAGAATCATTCTTTAAGTGGGCTAATAATTTTTTTAGTTTTTTTTCAAAATAATGTAAAAACAATAATAAAATAAAATAAAATAAAATACTCAGCAAAAATTGAACCCCAAAAAAATGAGAAAAACGAAGAAAAAAAAATTGACACCAGAATAAAAGCATCTTCTCCCCCACACCTAGGCCCTACATTGTCCACAATGTGATAAAAGAATGCCAGGAGTAGAGAAGAGACAAAGAAAAGAACAACACAACCTGGTAGAAAAGGCAATATTAGTGAATGTTCAGAAGAGTAGACCATCTCTTTAGCCTCCATGATAATGATATGTTGTCTGATTACCCTAGAAAAAAACACTAGTACCTTTCTACCAGTCAAGTGAGATAAAAATAAATAATAAAAAAAAGGTGAAGACAACTAATAGAACAAAAAAAAATTATGTTTTTTTTCAAGAATAATAAAAAAATAAAATAAATAAATAAAAATACTAACAAATTTAGGAGACAATTATACAAGCAATTAATTTAACATTTCCACGGCAACAACGCCAAAAACTTGATCGAGATTTTTATAACAAAGTTTTAACACAATATTTGCAAGTGCATAAAATCAATGTAATATGAAAGTATTATGGTATCGAATCACATAGAAATGCTTAATTACTGAAATTACTATCTTCCTAAATTAATTCTATAAAAAATCAAAGCTTATTATCTAAAAATTATTACAAAATTAAATAAAACTAATAAATAAAATAACTAAAATAACGAGAGTTTAACCAAAGAGATGATTTAGAACCTTGAATCCACCGCTAACCTATATAACAATGATTTAATTCTATTTAGGAGAAAATATTAGAACTTTTATGTGGTGATCTAGGCTACAAGCTTCGATTCGCTAAAGAAATATATTGTGTTTAAATAAATTACATAATCCATCTAACCATTAGCATGACTTATTCATTCCTATGACATAAATCATCTAAAATTAGCATGAATTATTTAATTCTAAAACCCACAATATACTTGCAAAAATCACATATCTCTCATACTCAAGACTACAAGAATTAAGCATGGATTCAAATATCAATTAACCCAAGTAATTATTCCACAAGAACAATCACAAAGAATTAATTGCATCACACCAAACAATTTTCAAAGATATGCAATCACATAAATAATGTAATAAATCTCAAAAATAAAATAAGTCAAAGTCACGTGGGTAGGGTTTCATCAAGATTTTAAAAATAAATTTAGTTCACGGCCAAAGAAAAAAAAGGAACCAATTTATTAAAAAAAATCATGACTTTTTCCTTCAATTAGAAGCTAATGCTGCTGGAATTTTTCTGCTGCGTTTGGAGATTCTGCTGCAGCGCTGGAATTTCTGCTACAGCGCACACAGTTTCTGCTGGTTCTGCAGCTTCAAATTGCTGCTGATTTCTTCTGGTTTCTGCTGTGGACAGCAAGTGCTTCTGTACAGCCATTGCTGCTCCTTTAATTTCTGCCGCAGCTGCTGTAGTTCTTCTTCTGCTGCTCATATTTTTTGGTGGCTCCCGCCCCCAGCAGGGCTCCCTCAGCTCTCTTACTCTTCTTATTTTCTGTTCTCTCCGTTTCTTGTGCCTTCACCTGCTGCGGCTTTCTTCCCCCTCAATTGCGGCTGCTCCGTTATTTCTGCTGCTTGTGCCGCAGCTTGCTGCCTGCGCAGTTCCTCCTTCCCGCAGCTGCTCTTTGCTTCCCTCTTTATTCTCTTTCTTTTCTTCCCTTTCCTTTTCGGCTGCAGCAGCTTCCTATTCTTTTTCTTCTTTCTTTCCTAAAGCAGCTACTGCTCTTCCTTATTTCCCTTTTTTTTTCTTTGGCAACCTTTCTATTTCTTCTTTCTTTTTTTAATTCCGTGGGCTTGCTCCACTTTGCTTCTGGACTTCTTGCCCTTTATCACTAAAATAAAATAAATTAAGTAATGATGTTTAATAAAATATTTTTAAATGTTAATAATGAAAACTTAAGGTGTTTATTTGTACAAAAAAATGGATTTTATCAACTACACCTTCTATTAACATGATATAGAAATATGAAGAAAATTTTACTAGTAACTAATCAGGCATATTTAGTCAAATAATCCACCACCTTATTCAATCTATAAACATTAAGTAAAAGATATTGGTATGTATTATTTACTTTCTGATTAAAAATTTTCAGAACACTAACTACATATGCCGGTTCAAATGATGCCTTGTGGTTCAAGATTATTTTCCACACAAAAAGGTGATTTATTTCAACTAAATGCCATAGGTACCGTACTTGATCCATCATCAGTTTATGACTTGATAAGTTGTAGCAGAAAGTTTTACCCAAACCGCTTAGCTCACTAAATCTTTCACTGAAACTTTCAAACATCCTTCAATTTCAAAATCAATAACCTTCAATGGGAGTAGAAGCAGAACTGGGGCTCGAAAGAGCAAGTTTATATATAAAAAAAAAAAAAATGAACGTGGATGTAAAACTAAGTACAAATAAATAAGAGCATGTAATCAGCAAAAAAATTAATCACAAACAAAATCAGGCTTTCCCAAAACATCACAGAATCCCTCCAACTCATCCTTAATCAAAAATTGACTTCTAAACATTTCAACTACTGTCAACCAAAACAAAGTTAAGTACAAACAAATAAGAGCAAGTAATCAACAACAAGATTAATCACAAAAAAAAAATAATACTTTAGTTTCAATTAATATAAACCAAAAACATCAATCTTGCTCACTTCCATTTGTATTTACTTTGTTGTAATCTTCCACACCTTCAATTTCTATTGCATCCTCACAATCTCCATATTTCGCTGACTTTGGTGGTCATCAAACTAGACGAACTTTCGCCGGCTGGGGTAAGTAGGCAGGAGAAGATATTGCGGATGCGGGAGCTTTCACTGTCGGATAAGGAGGATCAGGGACCTCAGGCCGGTGAATGTGGAGATTCGCATGGGGTTTAGGTTGGAGAGATCGACAGAGAAAACGATAAGGGAGTAGAAAAAGGAATTGATAAACTCCACGCAGTAGGGATGATGGAGCTTCGTTGCTATCGCTCGGGTTACCGCTGCTTGCCGCCAAAGCTGAGAGTTGCAGACGATTTTCTTGTTTTGTAAATGGAGACAGAGAAGACCTAGAAACCAGACTCTAGCAAAACTCGAGGAAACAATAAGGAAGCGGAGAAAGGAATTGATAAATTACACGGGGTAGGGATGATAGAGCGTCGTTGTCGTCGCTCGAGTTACTGCTGCTCGACACCAGAGTTGGGAGTTACAGGCAATTTTCTTGTCTTGCAAAAGGAGACCAGCAAGACTTTAATATGTCTAAAAATCAGACAACTTTAATATAAAAGAAAAAATATTTATTAAAAAAAAAAGTACAAAAAGGCCAATTGTTTAGTACGTTGCCCAATTTTTTTAAAAAAACCACTGAAAATTAATCAATGGCCATGATACAATCTCATTTATCCAATGGCTCAGATTGGATTTTCTTTAGTGAAGAAAAACCACTTTTCTTCACCATGGTCATACCCATATATATATATATATATTTATATATGTGTGTGTGTTTGTGTGTGTGTGAGAGAGAGCGAGAGAGAGAACTCTAAGAAATACCATACGAAATACAGCAAGCATTCATTGGTTTTAATTTTATTCTAAATGAGAGAGTCTTCAATTTGATGCTTACTTTTATTTTAATGGCATTGCAATCTAATATACAAATTTTAAAGTTTAAAGGTTAAGAAGTATATTTCGAATTTTTCGACGGATTATCTGAATAACTGAATAACCGATTGGTATTGGTACGGGAATGGTATTTGATAATATGAACGGTATTAGTATGGTAATTGTATATGATAACATAAATAGTAGGTGTAATTGGTAAGGTAAAATTAGCGGTAACCATACCCCTGCCAATCCTAAGAGGTGGTTGTGGTCACTTATGATTTGGAACCTATCTAGAACTCATAAAAGCTTATCCAAGCAACCAAGACCTCACTCTCTCTCCCTCTCTCTCTCTCTCTCTCTCTCTCTCTCTCTCTCTCTCTCCCCCATGAAAGGGACAACGAGCTTCTCCGGCTGTAGCAAAGACGACAAGCTGTATGTCCGGCAGCAAGGAGTGAAGAGGTTTTAGAAAAAGAGAAGAAGAAGAAAAAGAAGAACAAATTTATTGAGCAGAGAGAGAGAGAGAAAGAAAGAGTGACTTTGCCTATGCTTGGAAAATGACAGCGGCAACAATAGTGTTACATGCACAACGGTGGTCGTCTATGGTGGAGGGAAGGGTTTGAATGATTTAGGAGAAGAGGAACTGGGTTGCCTGTTTTTTAAAAATCTTTGACTTATTACTGACGAGACCCGATGGCAATATTGTTGGTAACAATTTGATATAGATCGGAAGAGTCAAGCACCCATGGAGTTCAAGCTTACATGGTAAAGCTTTAAAGGACAAGTTTGAAGAGTTTATAGGTCAAGAAATGAATTCCAAGTTATTCACCATTTGTTCAATTAGCAAGGATTACTCAAGCGAACAATTGGGAGTTGAAAATTGGCTATGTAATTGAAGAAAAGACCCTACCGATGACAGTAGACCCTGCCCTTATCATCGTCGGTAGGCTTGTGATGTCCAATCCTATGTAATTCAAACACCTATCGGCGAAGGTAAGGTTCCTCCTACCATTGCCAGTAGGGCTCTGCTGAATGGATTCTTAATGCATTCTAATTGAGTAGTTTTTGTTATTTGGCTTGTCTTTTCAGTTTTTAATCAAAGGTTTAATGGGTATTTTGAGTAATTTAACCGTAGGTTAGCTAGGTATCGTTTAGTCTATAAATACCCCACTATAACTCAATGTAATCTAACAATGATGAATTTTGCCGAAAATTGAGAGAGTTCCTCCAATGCTTCTTGGGTTCTTCACCCTTTTTAGATTAGCTTACTAAGGGTTAATATCCTTAGTGTTGTGAACAATTGTTGCCTTGGATTGTAGAATCTATGGAATAAATTGATCATTCAAATTCTTTTCATTAATTGATTTATAGAGTTCCTTTCTTTCAATCAATTGTTGTTGGATCTTCTAAATTGTGTGATTGGGGTTGGAGGTCTTTGTTCCTGAAAAACCTTAGTGGGGGGAGGGGCTAAATAAGTTTTTTGGCTAATTTTAAAAAATCTTTTGTGTCATTAAAAGATAAACCTCCAATTTTGTTTGAGAAAGAATTCTAAAACACTTTTTAATAAAATTCCAAACCAAACAAAATCTCATAGTTTTGACAATCAAGTAATAAGCATAGAATTAAACTTTAAAGAATAAAGAGGCACAATAATTTATAGTGGTTCACTCCCTCAAAAAGCTACATCCACTATCTTGAATCAACACCCAAGGATTTTCCAAATCCACTATAATCAAAGTCTACAACAATCAAAAGTTTGAGGATCACCCACCAAGGGTTTTGCAAGCAACCTCAATCCACAACACAATTACAATCAAAGGATATAACCCAGGGGGTTTTTCAACACAAACCTTTGATATTAATAGAAAAAGAGATGAGTAAGGAACAATGTTAACAAGTGAGCTTGAGAAGAAAAGATACAACACAATTGAATACTTCTATAAGCTCCTCTTTACTTCTTCTTTGATGGATGATCAACAATGAAGCTCCAAGAAGATTTTTCCTTTTTTATTTTGTGAGATAAAGATGTTTGGAAGAATGTACTTAAAAGCTCTTTAAATGTTCTGAAATGATCTCAATAATAATTTCAACAACCTTCTTCTATTTACTACATATCAAAAGCTCTATTTATAGAAGAAAGAAAAAGTGACCGTTATTGTGTGTAACAGTAAAAAATAAAAAATCGGGCTTTAGATTTTCTTGTAAAAGGAAAATCGGATGACCAAATTTTGTTATACAAAGAAAAACGGATTATTCCCTAAAAATCAGAAGACCGATTTTTCTGAAGCTTTAGAAAAATCCAACGACCGATTTTAAAATAGGACGTCCGATTTTTCTTTTCCCTTGGAAAAATCAGATGACTTTTTTTTGAGAAGGATTTAAAAGCCAGTTTTCCTTAAACAAAAAGAACTTTCCTTCACATTTCAAAACACTTCAAAACATGTATTCTTGATACTCTTTAGAATAAGAAAACATTCAAAAGCATAAAATCTCATCAACAATACTTAGATTTTTCAAGTATAGTTTGTAAAAAATATTTCATTCAAGGAGCTTACATACTTGATCAAAAATCAAAGCTAAAAGTTAGGGAGTTTTACAAAGTACCTTAGCATATCCTAACTAAGACATAGGTTTTCAAGGTCTTCAATGCCTTGATCTTGGAATGGCTTGATCTTTTCTTCTTCATTATGCCTTGATCACCAAGATCCTTTGCTTCTAAGTAGTGTACCCTTGAGACTTCAAGATGCTTCTTTTGTTCTATAGAGACTATGCTTAATAACCATCACACAAACATGTCAATCATAATCGAAATCATATGCAATAATGCCCTTAGGGTTAACAATCCCCCCCCCTTTTTGATTATGACAAATACACATGCAAGAGGATAACCAAAAAAACAAAAGAGCAAGTATAAAAACATGGTGATGCTTCAAAGAAATAATCAATAAAAGCAAAGAATATCAAACACCATAAGAGAGAGATAACTGCCCCTATAAATTTGAAAACATGCCAAGGGTTTGAAAGATAGTTTAGAAAAATAAGCTCTCCCTAAGAACATACTTCACAACAAATATGGCATAAAAAAGGATATCAAGGCCAAATCAAGCCATATAGCCCATATGGTGCATAAAACCTTTTAAAGTAACATCAAAGCATATAAAACATCTAACGCACCAATAAAGCATATCATATCTTGTCGTAGCAACAAAATCATATAAAGTAACATTGCACTTCAGCAATTTCTCCCCTTTACTTCTTGCACATATTTCTCTCCCTTTTATCGTAAATCAAAAAGACTCTCAGGAGAGTTTTTAAGGGATCATAGAAAAGGGAACTACAATTGGACTTTCAACACTAAAGTATCATCATTAAGTCCATGAAGATAACACATTACCATATATCAAAGAAGAACAAGGCATATATTTAAAACATGAGTTCAAACAATAAAAAAAATCACAAGAAAGCCATAATCAAGTTTGATAGAAGACAAAGAAAACAAGGAAAGAAATGAAGTTTTAGGGAAAAAAAAGGCTTAATCATCTTCATCTCTTCCTCCACACTCTTATCTCATAACCCTTTCTTAAATGTCGGAGATCTTGCCATCGAGATTGTCAAACCGACTATTCATGGATGCTTGTAGGGAAGCTATCAGTTCCATTAGTTGAGTCATGCTACCCGAAGATGGACCTTCCTTCGCTTTTTCTTGTTGTTTCTTTCGTCTTAATTTCCTTTTAATCTCTTCTTCATTTGTTTCATCTTCATCCATATCTTCGGGCTCATTGCCCTCTTCTTCTTCTTCTTCTTCTTCTTCGCTATTTTTTCACTATCTTCCTCTTGGCCTCCCGTTATTAATTTCCCATCTTCATTTCTTGAGAATCCCATTCTCTTGAAGGTGTTTTGATTGTATATCTTACCGATTCTAATGTGGTCAGTTGGTCAAAAGAAAGTGATATTAAAATGTTGGAATACCTTGGTAAGAAAACAACCATAGAGCAAACATTTTGTTGATGAGGATTTATAGCTAGCATGTGTTCTATTGCAATATAGCCAAAATTCATCTTTCTGTATTAATGCACTGCTAGCATTTGTTATTTAAAACTTGTGCCCTACATTGGGGAAACAATATCCGAAATAGTGTGATGTAAAATCCTCCCATAAGCATGAAGTTTGTCAACTGTTCTACCTTCACTCATTTTTAGAACAATTCCTTTGGTAAATAATTCTTCAAACCTCTTTTCACTATACAGATTGGGATCAAAGCACTTCTTATTTTTGGTGTAAAAAAGCATTCCATCTTCGGGTGTCTCAAGAATGGAATTCAATAATCTATCATCGAAGGCAATATTCTTTCCCTTCTTTCTAGAGGTAACAACATTCCCACAAGTTTGTATTCTACCCTTTTGCAAATTTGCATAAAACTCATAAAGCATCATAGGATAGAATAATTCATTAACATAAAGAACCCCAACCAATATCTTGAAAAAGTGCAGGAATTATTTCCATACCTCCTATGTTTGATAGGTCAACTCGGTGTCCGGGAGCAATTTTCCTTTTCTTCTTTGTCCAATGTTCATAGTTAGCAGCAGCTTTTACTGAGAGGAATTTATCTGAAGGAGTTTCACTCCTTGCTACTTGTTTGTCCTTCCCTTTTTTACCACCTCTACTACTTCCACCTTCTTCACCATGGCCATCCTATCCAACATTGGCATTCTTTACTTTGACCATTTTGAAGGAATTTTGACTTAGGTTTGAGATAGAAATTGGGGGTTTCAAATAGAGAAGATTAGAGAGAAAAATAGAGAAATAAACGGGTTTCTTGCTTGCGGAGGAGAGAAATTTGAAGAATTTGAGAAGAAGAGTGAGAATCAGACTTTGTTAGAGAGGGGTTTCGGACGAGAGAGTGAGAGAAAGTTGTGAGAAAGAACTAAAAAAGGTAAACAAATCTGGTTTTAAAAATCACAAGCCTCGACATTTTTAAGAGAAATCGACCGATCGATTTTCAAAAGTGATCATCCGGTATTTATGAAAACAAGAAATTAGACGTCCGATTTTTATAGAGGTTGTCCGATTTAGTCGTCCGAATGTCTTAGTAATTTTTGTGATGGAATACTTTTAGTCTGTTTTGGAACCGGACGTCCGATTATTTTTTTTTTTTTAAATTTGGTAAGAACAAAGAATAAGAGGAAATCTGAAAACTCAAACCACACACATTAATCATGAAATTTTCCAATACCAAGCAATTTTCTCAAATAACAAAAACGTTCTTCAGAAAGGGGTTTTGTAAAAATATCAGCAATAATCCAAAACTCAACACACAAGGTATCATCAATAAACTTAGGCTCAATTTAAGATAATAGGGTAAAGTTATCAATAAAGTATCTTCTTGTTCTTCCCCTTGTGATACATTACTAATGATTTCATCCTTGGAGTGTCCCTTTAGATATATCACATCTTGAGGAAGACTTGGAGCTTCTTGATCATTTTCTTGTTTTTCCTCAATCTCTTCTTCCTCCTTAGCATGTTCTTCCATTGCTTGAGTGTATAATGGTTGGTAGTTTAAAGAGTTATCTATGTCATCATCATCTTTCTTGTCAAAAAAGTTAGTTTCATCAAAATTTACATGAATGGACTCTTCAACACACAAGGTTCTTTTGTTGTAAATTCTATAGGCCTTTTTGTTTGAAGAGTAACCAAGAAAAATTCCCTCATCGGATTTTTTATCAGACTACCCAAGATTATCCTTGGTGTTTAATTTGCATCCAAAAACTTTGAAATACCCAATTGAGGGGGTTTTGTCAAAAATTAGTTAAAAAGGCGTTTTGTTTAAAAACGGTCTCAACAGAACATGATTCATAACGTAGCATGCGGTGTTAACGGCCTTGGCCCAAAATTATTTAGGAAGGGAGTTTTCATAAAGAATTGATCTTGCCATTTCTTGTAAAGTAATGTTTTTACTTTCTACAATACCATTTTGTTGTGCGGTTTTAGTGGCTGAAAAATTGTATTATGCCAAAATCATCACAAAGTTTTGTAAAATCTTGGTTGTTAAATTCTCTCCCATTATCACTTCTCACAGAGATCAATTTGGAATCAAGGGAGGTTTGAACCTTTTTGAAAAGTTTGACAAATTCTTGAAATACCTCATCTTTTTGGCTAAAAAACAAAGTCCAAGGATATCTTGAGAAGTCATCCACTATGACAAAAGCATACCTCTTACCACAAAGACTAGTGGTCTTCATTAGTCCAAATAAATCCATGTGAATAAGTTCTAAAGGTTTTGAATTTGAAATCGTTTTCTTTGGTTTAAAAGAGGTCTTAATTTGTTTTCCAAATTGGCAAGCATCACAAAATTTAGTTTTCTCAAAATGAAGTTTTTGTAAAACCTTTAACAAGTTCTTTTGAGGAAAGTTGGTTCAATAAATCCATACTAGCATGACCAAGCCTTCTATGCCATAAGAATGCATTATCATCATTAACCGAGAGACAATTTAGTTTTTGTGAGATAAGAATTTCAAGATAAAAGACATAGACATTACCAACTCTTTTTGCATCAAAAATAGTTTTGTTCTCAAGCTTGTTTATGATAGAAAAAGATATGACAAAATATGTTTGCTTTGAAGAAGCATTAGAGTGCTTGTATCCAACGCCATTTTTATCGTAAAGAGATCTTTGTGAACCAAGAGGTTTTTCTAAATTTTCTTTTCCTTGAGTAAATCTTTTAATGCACAAAGTGAGATCATTCACCTTTTTCTTTAAAATTTCAAAATCAGTCAAACATTTTTCAGGAGAGGAAACCTTTTCACAAAGGTTCTTGTTTTCTAAAACAAGTTTTTGAAAAACATTGTTTGAACACTCTTTTTCTTTCTTAAAGACTTCCAAAGATTCAAGAATATATTTATTTTCGCAAATAAGTTTTGAATTCTCATCTAGCAAAAATTGAGTCTTGTTTTTCAAATCTTTGTTTTTTTAGAAATCCTTTTGCCCTCATCATACATGTCAATGAGCATAGAACTAGGATCAACATCACAATTATCATCAATGACACTAGAAGGGTTAAGAGGGTGAGGATTGTACCTCATTCTCCATTGCCATGAAGCACATGTTTGCATTTTCATCACCTTCACTTTCACTTGTATCTTGATCCCATACACCAATTAGTCCCTTGCCTTTCTTCTTTTTTCTTTAAGGCTCCAAGCTTGGCTTCCAATGCTCTTTTTTCCTTTCAATAGCCTTTGGACAATCGGCTGCAAGGTGTTCCATGCTATTATATTCAAAGCATCTTACTTTGAATAATGAAGAGTTTTGTCCTCCTTTATTAAATACCTTTATTAAGTAAATGTTTCTTTCCTTTTTTTGTTAAAGTCTCTCTTATAGAATTTTTTGAATTTTCTCATAACCAAGGCTATGTATTCATCCTCATCATCATCCTCATCGCTGGAAGAACTAGCTTGTTCTTCCTCATTAAATTTGAGGCTATACTTTTTCTTCCTTTTTCTTCTTCTTCCATCTCATTCAACCTTTTTACTTTTATTTCATAGGTAAGAAGAGAACCTATGAGTTCTTCAATTGGAAGAGTTTTAAAATCCTTTGATTCCTCTATGGCAAGATATTTTTGTTGCCAAGCCTTAGGGAGTGCATCTAGAACTTTTCTATTCGCTTCTCCTCTTGAGTATTCTTTTCCATAGTCCTTGAGTCAATTTGTGATACTTGTAAATCTAGTGAACATTGCACTAATACTTTCATGTTACTTCATCACAAAGAGTTCATAATCCCTTACTAACAAAGACAACTTTGATTCTTTGACTTGGTTGGTTCCTTCATGATTGACTTCCAATAGTTTCCACATATCTTGGGCCGATTCACATCCACTTACTCAATTGTATTCATTTACATCCAATGCACAACTTAGGATGTTCATGGCTTGATAGTTTAAAGTTATCCTTCTTGAATCATATTCATCAAACTCTTCTACCTTCTTGATTCTTCCATCTTTTTGAGGGAGAAAAGGTCCTTTCTCTACAATACTCCAAAGATCAAAGTTAATTGAACAAATATATATTTTAATTCTTGATTTCCAAAAGTATAATTTGTTCCATTGAAAAGAGGAAGTCTATTTGTAGAAGAGCCTTTTACATAAGGTAAATTAGAAACATTAGCCATAGTAAATGAAAGATCTTTTGCTTCAAGGATGTTAGTCCTTATTTAGAGAAGCCCTGCTCTGATACCAATTGAAAACTTTTTTTTTTTTTGGGGGGGAGAGGAGGGGGGGTGAATAAAGTTTTTGGCTAATGTTGAAAAATCTTTTGTGTGATTAAAAGATAAACCTCCAATTTTGTTTGAGAAAGAATTCTAAAACTCTTTTTAATAAAATTCCAACCCACACAAAATCTTATAGATTTTACAATCAAGTAATAAGCATAGAATTAAACTTTAAAGAATAAAGAGGCACAATAATTTATAGTGGTTCACTCCCTCAAAGAGCTACATCCACTACCTTGAGTCAACACCCAAGGATTTTCCAAATCCACTATAATCAAAGTCTACAACAATCACAAGTTTGAGGATCACCCACCAAGGGTTTTGCAAGCAATCTCAACCCACAACATAATTACAATCAAAGGATAACCCAAGGGGTTTTTCAACACAAACCTTTGATACTAATAGAAAAAGAGATGAGTAAGGAACAATGTTAACAAGTGAGCTTGAGAAGGAAAGATACAACACAATTGGATACTTCTACAAGCTCCTCTTTACTTCTTCTTTGATGGATGATCAACATTGAAGCTCCAAGAAGATTTTTCCTTTTTTATTTTGTGAGATAAAGATGTTTGAAAGAATGTACTTAAAAGCTCTTTAAATGTTCTTCAATAATCTCAATAATATTTTCAATAGCCTTATTCTATTTACTGCATATCAAAAGCTCTATTTATAGAAGAAAGAAAAAATGATCGTTACTGTGTGTAACGATAACCTTTTTGCAGTAAAAAATAAAAAATCAAATGACTGGTTTTAGAAAATGGACGTCCGATTTTCTTGTAAAAGGAAAATTGGATGATCGATTTTTGTTATGCAAAGAAAAACAGATGATCTAAAATCGGATGACTGATTTTTCTAAAGCTTTAGAAAATTCGGACGACCGATTTTAAAATAGGACATCTGATTTTTCTTTTCCCTTGGAAAAATCAGATGGCCTGTTTTTAAATCAGATGAACCTTTTTTTAGAAGGATTTAAAAGCCAGTTTTCCTTAAACAAAAAGAACTTTCCTTCACATTTCAAAACACTTCAAAGCATGTATTCTTGATACTCTTTAGAATAAGAAAACATTCAAAAGCATCAAAATCTCATCAAGAATACTTAGATTTTTCAAGTATAGTTTGTAAAAGATACTTCATTCAAGGAGCTTCCGTACTTGATAAAAAATGAAAGCTAAAAGTTAGGGAGTTTTATAAAGTACCTTAGCATATCCCTAACTAAGATAAGTCTTAAAGGTCTTCAATGCCTTGATCTCAGAAGGGCTTGACCTTTTCTTCTTTATTATGCCTTGATCACCAAGATCTTTTGTTTCTATGTAGTGTACCTTTGACACTTCAAAGATGCTTCTTTTGTTCTATAGAGACTGTGCTCAATAACCATCACACAAATATATGTTAATCATAATCAAAATCATACACAATAATGCCCTTAGGGCTAATAGTTCCCTCAAGGTTCTAATTATCAATCTAGGAAAGAATTTAGTCTCTCAATATTATTTATAAGACTTAGTTTCTCATAGGTTTCTTATTAGAGTTTTTGAATTTAACATCTTCAATAGAGGTTCTTCAAGAGAAGGAGGTGGTCCTTGGAAATTACACTCAAAGTGGATCTACATCAAAGTGGTATCAAAGAAACCTCTATTGATGGTAAATTTGTGTTGTAAGTTGTTTAAATTCATTGAAAAAAAAAAAAAAAAAGAAGAAGAAGTACTTGATGATCTATAAAATTCCCATGAAAATCATGCAAAAAATAAGTACAAAAAAATCTATTTGAAAATCAATTGAAAATTTGACTTATTATTTGCGAAATTGCTTGATGTTTTGTGATGGAGATGTTCCCTTTTGAGTAGGATTCATTTGAAATAAGTTTTACTCAATTTGGAGATCAATTGATTGGTCAATTGGATTGAATTGTGAAATGTTTTTCGATTGGTGACTGCAGAAAAGTGTGTATTAATTTGGGCATATATTATGTTATATTTATTCAATTCAAATGAAATTGGTTCTTAAATTCATCTTCATTGAGTGAGAAATCTTCCTGAATTAGTTTCATCTGATTTAGATTCGTATATTTCGAGATATTGTGGTTTTTGTAAAATGTTATCATCATACTCTTTTTTCTGGAAAAAATTTTCTTAGTACTCTTTTGTTCTTTGTTAGTCTAATTGTTTTGAGTTTCTTTGTTTTTGATTTCTAGTTGTTTCCTTGTGTGTTTTTAGTCTTTTGTGATGATCAATCATGTTGTTAGCTCAATTCCATCGATTACATTCTTTGAAATTCCAACACATCAAGTGTTTGATATTTTGCCTCATTGAATACTTAACCAACTAAGTGCATTGATTGATTTACTTGCTTGGGATTGTTACTCTTGGTTTAAATTGGTTAATAGGTTGAAGGATATCATAGAGGCTTGAGTGTTGAGTGTTAGAAGAAGGCAAGAGGGTGAGCTTATATTGATAAAGGCCAATATAGTGATTGGAGTGATCATTAAAGAGAGTAAACACTTAGAGAGTGACTGGGAGGTTCTTTGTTTAATTTGCAGGTTGTAAGACATCTAATTCAAACATGAAATATGAGTTTCATCATATGCAATGAATACAACAAGCCTTAAAAGTAGTGGAACAACAATTATCATGCCTAGCAAAGGGTGTGAAGGACTTAAAAACAGAAGAGGAAGACATTTTTTAGCAAAGTAGTAGAAGCATGATAACCAATGGGGATATGGTAACTTTTCTCCTCATTCTAGATCTTATGAGGCATAATTCTTATGATTGCTATGAGGGCACTAGATTTGGAACAAGAAATGATGTTAGAAATGGAGGAAATTATGTGAACATGCATGAGAGATTCCATAAAAGGAAAGGTGATTATGAGGGATATTATGATAGTTACAACTATAGAGGATATAGTTATAGAAAAGATTATCAAAATTTGGGAATTACATCAAGACCTCTTAGTTAAACAATTTGAAATTACCTCTTTTGTGTGGAACTTTTGGTCCTTATGATTATGAAGCATGGGAGCAAAAAATAGAATCATTGTTTTATTCCTATTGTTTAAGAGAAGAAGAAAAGTTCCAATTGGTGTTAAAATATCTTCCTTATGAAGTCAAAGTTTGGTGGGATTCTAAATGTGAAAATAGAAGGAGGATGGGAGCTCAACCAATCAAGACTTGGAATTTAATGAAGCAATCATTGAGGAATAGATTTGGAGTTGGAAACCATGAAGAACAAAGACAAGGTCAACCAAAGGTTAAATTCATAGAGTTATTAATGGTTGAAGAGTCTCCAAAGATCAAAGAGCTTTCAGAAGATAAAATTATAGAGAGTCTTAAAATCTATGTTGTGAAAGAGACATCCAAAGAGGAACCTTGTTGTATCATGAATGAGAAGAGCATTGGAATTAAAGAAAAAGAAAGAATGTAAAACAAAGAGAGATTAGTTGAGAGATCATGTATCTTTGATTCTATCTCCATCTTTTCAAGAGAGAGTGAATATTTAGAATGCTCAACAGAGAAAGAAAGTGAGCTAGAGAAAAGTGAGAGGATAAAAGAAAATGAGTGCTTCATTGAAAAACAAGAGAGTGAAAAAGAAGAGCAAAGAGAAAAGGAGATAGTTATACTTGAAAAGAGCAAGGAAGTGAATTTCTATGCTAATGAAACGAACCCTTTCTTTGCTAGTGAATCCTTATGTGTGCAGAATTTTGAAGATCCAAGCAAGGGTGAAGATGGAAAGCTTACCTACAAGTCCATGAATACCATAAACTTCTTTCCCTCTAATTCTTACTTGAGCTTTGAGATTTATTTTAGGGAAATTAAGTTGTTCTCACTTGTTTTTATGGAAAATGGATATTAATTTTACTTTCTCAACTCTCTTGGAACTTTATTAGAAAAGCAACGTTTCTTAGAGTTTAATTCCCTATCTTGTGTCATTTCTAGAATTCATAAGTATTATGATAATGTTTCTAACTATGTTCCTTGTGTGCTAGGAATTAAAGACCAAGGAAGGAACATGGAGAAAGAGCTTGGAGCTATTTTTGAAGAATTACCAATAAGTTTATCTCTTAACCCTTCTCTTATGTATTATTATGTTTCTCTTGTGGAATTAAAGTTGTTCCTAGAGTCTTATCTGTCTCATGTGAGCATATATGGAGATTTTTATGCTATTTCTTTCGGTAGTTGTCTTTTTCTTGTTGTGCCTTATGTGTCTAAATGTCTTTCTTCTCATGCTTCTCTTGAGGATTCATTGTTGCATAGTAGTTCTATGTTTGATCCTTCTTGCTATGATTTTGAAGTTATGAATAATGCTTCCATTAAGTCTAGAGTTGTTGGGTTTGGATTAGATGGTGTTTTATTTGACATTCTACATATAGGTATTTAGGAAAGTTTGTTGGAATGTTAGCTATGTTTCCTCTTTCCTTGATATTTTTACGGAGAATCATAATGATTTTGTTTCCTTAAATCAACTTATGTCCTTTGTGAGTGGTGAAGTTGAGTTTTCTTTCAATAAACAAAACTTTCAAATGTCATTAACTCCTTGAACATTTTATTTGAAAACACATTTGGGTTCCAATTTTATCATTCGCATTTTAATTAATTCTTATTAAAATTTTTTGAAAACTGAACGGGAGTTAATCTTGAGTTATTCAAAGTTAATCCTTGGGCATCTGAAAAATCTAATTTGAGAAAGGAGGCCTTTGAACAAGTTCGCAAATATTTTGTTGTTGACCATCTTTATTACCACAAACCTTTCAAGGATTGGCTTTCAAAGTTGTTCATTTTAGGTGCTAGCTTTCAAAAGAACTCTTGTGCATTCATTTTGAAACTTGGATTTGAAGCATCATTTTTTTATCATCTATTTTTTAAAGAGTTCTTTGATAAAATGGATTTCAAAAAGAAATGTGAGACTCATCAATGCCATTCTTTCATTCTAAATACCTTTGTGTTTATTTCGAAGGAGCTCTTTGCATTGTTTGTCAATGAACAACAAAAAGTTCAACAAGAGGTATACAAGATGGATGGAATTCATAGGGGCATTTCTAAATGTAATCCGTACAAGACAGATAAAGCCAGTTTTGCAGCCATTGCTTTATCAAAAAGGTACATTCTATTCTTTACTTTACAAGCTCAATTTGGTTTTGTGATGCATAGGAATTACATGTTAGAGATATTAATTCAAGGACAAATTTGGTGCTTGTTTGGTTGTGCATAATGATGAGTACATTATACATGATGATGTTCTTTACCATGAACGTGAAATATGCATTCCTCTTATTACTTTAGATTGTTGTTAGCTAAAGTAGCTCATAGTGGTGGTTTGATGGATTATTTTGATATTTCCAAAACTTATGTGAATTTACATGAGCATTTCTTTTGGCTTGGCATGAAAAGAGATGTAGAAAGGTTTATTGATAAATGTTTAAAGTAAAGAGTTAAATCTACATCTTTGCCAAATGGAAATTATATTTCTTTGGATATTCCTAGAGAACCTTGTGTAGAGATAGCTATGGAGTTTATATTTGGACACTTAGGTTTCTTAAAGGCATGGATTCTTTATTTGCTGTGGCTTATGGTGATGACATCTTGAGTGATAGCAAAACTTATGACGATCATGTGCGTTATCTTAATCAAGTTTTGTTTGTTTTGAGAAATAAGGAACTACATGCTAACCTTGAGAATTATGAGTTTTGTGTGGAAAATGGTACTTTCCTTGGTTATATAGTAAATTCCAAGGTTTCCAAGTTGATGCAAATATAATGCAAACAATCCAAGATTGACTTATTTCCAAGAGTGCCTTTGAAGAGGAAAGTTTTCATGGTTTAACAAGCTTTAATAAGAGCTTCAACAAGGAACTTGGCTTGCTAGCTAGTCTTTTGATGGATGTATACAAGAAGGAGACCGGATTTTTGGGGAAAATTTGTCATGTTTTGCACTTGGATGGACAGATGAATATAAAGTTAATCAAGTATATTCATTCAAAGAATCTTGACGATATTCATGCCAACAACATGAAGTTTATAATCCACCGTTGGTCTTTGATCCCGGAGGTTTGGGTTGGGGTTATCTTGGATTCGAATAAAGTTCTTCCCAATACCAATCTAAGCTAAATTTCGTGGTAATGAGCCTTTGCATATTCTTGAATGCTTTAGTGTTTTATAATTGATTTTTCCGATTGAATTTCATTTAGTGCTACCTTTCATATTTTGATATGTCTTTGTTTGATATAGGTCAAGAATCGAGGATGAATCTTTTGAAAGGAAGGGTGGATGATGTAGATCGGAAGAGTCAAGTACCCTTGGAGTTGAAGTTTACATGGATGAAGCTTTGAAAACAAGTTTGAAGAGTTTAAGGTCAAGAAAAGACTTTCAAGTATTTCACTATTTGTTCAATTAGCAAGGATTACTCAAGAGAAAAGTTGGGAGTTGAAAATTGGCTAAGTAATTGAAGAAAAGACCCTAACGCCGATGGTAGGCCCTGCCTCTACCATCGCTGATAGGCTTCTATCGGCCAATCCTTTGTAATTCACACACCTGCCGACAGTAAGGTTCTCCCTACCGTCGCAAGTAGGCCTCGGCTGAATGGATGCTTAATGCGTCCTAATTGAGTAGTTTTTGTTATTTAGCTTGTCTTTTTAGTTTTTAATCAAGGGTTTAATGGGTATTTCGAGTCATTTAACCATAGGTTAGCTAGGTCTAGAGTTTAGCCTATAAATACCCTATTATAACTCAATGTAATATGACAATGACGAATTTTGCTTAAAATTGAGAGAGTTTCTCCAATGCTTATTGGGTTGTCCACCCTTCCTAGATTAGCATGATAAGGGTTAATGTCCTTAGTATTATGAACAACTGTTGCCTTAGATTGTAGAATCTATAGAATCAATTGATCATTCAAATTCCTTACATTAGTTGATTCATAGAGTTTCCTTTCTTTGAATCAATTGTTGTTGGGTCTTCTAAATTGTGTAAAAATTGAGGTTTGGAGGTCTTTGTTCCCTCAAGGCTCTAATTATCAATTTAGGAAAGAATTTAGCCTCTCAACATTAGGTTCATGAGACTTAGTTTCTCATACGTTTCTTACTGGAGTGTTTAAATTTAAAAGTCCTCAATTGAGATTCTTCAAGAGAAAGAGGTGATCCTTGAGAAGAAGCGGACTCCAAATTACACTCAAAGTGGATCTACATCACAATTAATCATAAATTACCAACGGTTCGGTGGTTATTAAGGCTGTCAGAAACGTGATTCACATACCGACAGCAGATTGTCTGTGCCTAAGAGTTGTCGGTAAATTATGTTACTGACGGTGCTTTCCATTTGTAGTGTGTCGTCACCATTTGGTGCACCTTTTCCCTCTATTTTTTTATGGAATTGTGAAAATTCGGCGAAATACGTAGTTCCGTCGATATCCCGTCGGTGTTTAGTGATGGTGACATATGCCGTCGGTAAAAGCCCTTTTTGTAGTGTAATATGATAGTATTTGTGACGTTTAGTAGTTTTCACAACTGAGTTGTCATTAATAATACATTAACAGTTACGTAATTTATTTTGTCACTGAAGTACTATCACTAATGACAAAATATAGTTTTATCACAGATATTTGTACTTATTTTGACAAAAATTTCTTTGTCACTCAAATTTGTGCTTATTGTGACAAAAACTAGTGTCACTAAAAGATTTAGTTGGTTTATGACTATAAAATACTGTGACAATAACAAAATTTTCATTGAGGTCATTATCACTTATAATTTTTTTTGACAAAAATTTTTTACTTGATCATATATTCATTTTCTCTCTCAATTGATGAAAAAAAATATATCTTAATCGTAATCAGTTTCATCATCCTCTTCGGCACACTATAATTTTATTGTCTATTATTTTTATTTAAAATGGTAGCAAAAGCACAATTTTCTAAGCTAATATACACGCTAGAGTATTTTAAATATATTTAATTTATATAATTATGTATATAGATAGATTTTTATGTATTTACTTAATTTACATTAGTAATTTTCAATCATAAAATTCAATTTGAACCCTGGACTTTGACTTCTATATAAATCACTATGTATATTAGTTTGAATAGTGATTTTCTACATAGATATATACACATAATGATAATTTTCTCCTACTGATTAATGTTGTGTGCTAGTATTATGATATATACGTATACTTTAAAATTTTACTTATCATAAAGAAATAAATATAAATAATCTTTTTAAAAAAACTCTTTATTGAAACGAATAATGCATCGTAGAATAAATTTTAGAAGGATATATTACTAAATAATAACTAATAAACATAATCTAATTAAACATGCTTAGAGAAATTATATAATTTTTAAAATTAAGGAAAGGAAAAAGATGGTTAGTAAATTTGATTAATTAAATGTCTTTATTTATCAAATAGCGAATATAACTTTTAATGGTTATTGATTTTTTTTCTTTAAAAAATGGTTATTGATTTTCTAAAATGTAAAATTAGTTACTTAATAGTTTTATCCACAATTTGATGTATTACTTATTATTTTGTTAATTAGATGGTTACATTAATTGTATAGATTAAAAATAATTAAAGTGAGAGTATTACACAAAGAAATCAACAGTACAGTAGATAGCGCTTTACTCACTTAGAGATCAGGGTCCAAATCCCATACCAAGGGACCCCCAATGCCTCACATATACACCATATGCATGAGCTACTGGATGGCACGTGGACAGATAATGGCTAGCTTGGTGTAAGACACCATTAAAGTTGACTCAAACTCTCCTTTTTCTATTTATAATATGAATAGTGACAACGTCAATTTTGTCAATAAAAAGAATTTATGAGTTCTAAGAAGTTTTTTATTATTTTCAATTATTGTAGTGTTGATAATATTGTCACAAATATTTACATTTATTGTGACTATATAATTTTATCACTTTTTCTTAAGTTTTTCGTGTTAAAATGTTGTCACAAAAGCATTCAGTAATTGTGATGAAATACCAAAAGTCATTACAATTTCATCAGTGACGGAGATACTTGTGACAACCTCAAAAATCGGTCACAAATAGTAATAGTGAATAATATTATTACTTATAGTGACAACTTTTATTTTCACAAAAGTGCAATTTCTTGTAGTGTCTCTTTTCTTCTAGCACTTTGTTTCTTTTTTTCACCAGAGACTCTTGCGATCTCTGAGAATACTCCAAAAAGCCTTAGAAGCCGGTTAGATTGATGAGGAATAGTAGGATATTGGCTGGAAAGATCTCGAGAAAACCACACTAAAAAGGACAAAAAATCAATCAAAGGAAGAGAAACCAGTGGCTACGGAATTTCCGGACGGCACTCGCCAAAAAGCATGCTCCAAAGATATAAGAACCTTTATTTTTTCCCTCTTTTTGTCTTCCACTTGCCCTTTGTAACCTTTCACTAAAAATACGGGTGAGTATCAAGCTCTTACACTAAAGTTAGAATTAGCAGTTGATATGAAGCTATTGCAACTTGAAGTATATATGGAGATTCTCGAATGGTTATGACAAATGTTGAGATCACAAAAAATAAATTTATTAATTTAAAATTTTTGTAGCAAACTGATGAAAATACAATCGAACCCATAGGAGGTATATTAGTTCCTTACAAAAAACCAAACAGGAAAAAATATTTTAAAGTGATTTTCGTAAAAAAATACTATTAAAAGTGAATGAGGTTGAAAAAGAGAACCTGCAATTCAGAGAAGCACAGAAAGACACAATAAAATAGAAAATAAATAAATAATAAAAATAGCTTATTCTAACCAAATTGCAATAAAAATCAATATCAATAATATTGTCCCATACAACAGCACCAAGAACTTGATAAGGGTTTACCACAAGTGCATGAGCTATCGCAAAATAAAATAGTATCGATCCCAATGAGACAGTTTGTTGAGTACAAATCATTGCAATTTTAATTATCTAAGCCGACCTTATATGATGATTAAGATATTTTTACTAAATTATTAAGAAGAAGCTAAAATAAACACTAAAGCCTTCGGAAATTGATTATGAAGAAATATTTAGGACAGAGGTTCACCACAAAGAATCTATTAGTGTGGAACTACTCTACTAAACTGTTGATTATGTGATTATAAAGCTGAATTATCCAAAGATAATTATTGTCTCCTCTCAAAGTAAAACAATGTATCTAAACTAGCCTAACCCCTATTCTTATTGTGATGAAATTAAATTAGATCCATTATGAATTGTGATATTCGTTTGTTCCTCATGAATATTAGAACTACTATCATCATCTAAAAGTTGCTATTTAATTCCTATTCTGTTAATAATGGATCTTACCTTTTGGTCCTTCACCCAATTTTCTAAAATCAAGTAATTATCGCGCACTTTATAATTGTATGCATTAAGAATGTAAGAATTAAATTATAATCAATAATATATATATATATATTAAAACAAAGCCTTAAGGAGGGCAATAAGACTGCTACGTTGGATACTCTTTTTTTTTCTCCCTATGCAAAAATTAAAAAAAATAGAAAAAAATAGAAAATATAGAGAAATATAAGAGATAATAAATTAAATAATTAATAATAGTAATGATAATTGAAGAGGGCTAGTAATGATAGATATTAAATATTATTGATAATTATAATAATAATTGAAGAGTGCCATGCGTTTAAATTTAGAAAATTTCTCTTTTTTACTTACATGATTAGTATTACTGAAACAAAAAACAAGTTAAATTCACACGTTTGCGGCTGACTAAATAAGTAGAAATCTAGGATATGATCGCATCTTTGCAACTTCAATTGACGATCTATTTCATCACTTTTTTCCGACTCCTCTCCAAGCACAATTCTGGGTACTCATCATTTAGCTCTTTTAATTCTTGCACGTAAGCTCAATTGGAATTCTAATCAAACACCCATCATTATCCTTTCTAGCTCCTAATATATGTATCCTTTCTCAAGAAAATAAGGAGAAGCGCATTCATTTTCCATTACTTCTCATATTCATTCTCAATATTTAGAGCAAGATCCCCCCCATCTTCCCTCATGCTTCGTTTCTTTTCAGGCTTTTGTATTCAACAGAAATTGAAGGTCAGGGTTTGGATGTTTGTTGACCCATTATTCAGAGAAGAAAATCCAGCATGTAATTAGATATTGAAAGTTTTGGTCGATAAATTAAAGAGATTTATCTAGGGAAATTCTACTTTAAAATGAAGTTTTGCCTTTCAATAAGGTAACAAAGTCTCCTTTAGTTCCTTTCTTCTTTCCAAGAGCGTCAATAGAAATTTTAATTTTTTGTCCGTTCAAAAAGATGATTAAAAAAAAGGAAGAGACCCATGGTATGTACTGCATGGAGCCCAAACATTCAATTCAATATATGTTGGTTTCTTCTCGCACCTACTTTATACATTAATTGTGCAAGCAATAGATTTGGAGATGATGTGCTCTGTTTCTATTTGTAGTTATTTGAGCAGTAGTACTAACATGATTTGAAGATGATGGACAAGAAATCATATCTTCTATGTCTGACCTTCCTCAAGTGCAATTCCTTTGGATCTTCAAAAATTGCAGTTCCTCCAGTGGGATTTTTTCACAGCCACCTGGAGTTCATTTGAAATGTTAGAATAGTCTTTTTTTTTTTGGAAATGTGAGAATAGTCATTCCAATCAAAGGCTACTAATCATTGTAGGGACAAGAACAACATTTGATACAATGGCTATGATATTTAGGCAAAACAAATGTAAAGTTTTGGAAAGGTAAAATATTTTTTCTAACATTCATCTAATCTATCTTTTTCACCTTAATCTTCTTCTTTAAAATTGGGAGATAAGGAGTTACAACTGTTCCATCGAAGGTTTATGATTGGGGGTATTAGAATTATTTCAGGTTTCTCCATAAGTCCTTTCTATCGGGTGTTCTAAATCTGTTAGGAGATATGGGGCTTTATCCTCGTCCTAATGCTTAAGTCAGTAAAAAATAATGATGATAATAGAGGGGAAAGAAATAAAGCAAAAATACAACACCCAAAGTGGGGACCAAAAGTGAGCTAAAGAAAGATCATTATAAGTGAATTATGTACCAATTTATAGGAAAGAAAATTCCGAAGAGAATTGTAGATTTTTCAATGTGGGATTTCATATTGCACAATTTCTCATCATATGCCCTTCAAAAAAATTGATATATATAAAATTATGTCAATGTTTTGCAAGTTCCTTCCAAGAACAATTGGCACAAAATAAGAGATTTAGTTAAGTGTGAATCTTGCAAAGTAATGAAGCTAAGTGATGGTACTCCTTTTTTTCCAGATCACAAAAATTCATATGAGGAAATTCCATATCGAAGAAAATATCATAAACTCATAAGTTAGAAAGAAAAGGAGCAAGAGTTTAGAGATTTGAGTTTGAGTGAATTGCAATTCTGATAGAAAATCTTGAATCAGATACTTTCTTTGAAAGAAAGTATCAACATAGGCTGCCGTTATTAGTTGGGATTCTCATAATCCCAAATGGCCATCACAGGGATAATTGACTAGATTATACTTTGCTATGCTTGTAGCAAGATATAAGAGACAATGATGCTGCCCATAAAAATAATATTGTCGAATAATCTCTCAATGGTATAGCTGATAAGAGAAGCTTCCTCAAAAAGTTCTTGACGAATAATATTATTTGTTAGACCCAAGAACAAGATCCCGATTAAGGGGTTGATATTTGTTCAATAAGAAATTTCAGACACATAGATCTTGGTAGTGCCAATGTTCCAAGGACCAATGGCTATTATAGAGAAGCTGGGTTTGTCTTTTTGATCTTGATCAGAGTTGATATACATCGCGATCTTTGCTACACATATAGTCTTGAAGAATTCTTTTAACATATTACCCAAGGTTGGCAGATTGAGCTACAGTGCTCAACTAACATATTAGAGTAGAAACTCTCATTCCCAATCTTGATAGATTTTTCAACTTACTGGTCTTGGAATAACCTTGTTTGTCAATAAAAAAGACTTGAAAGATGCATTACTAACATATCCAATGCCTAGCTTGAATTCATCAGGTGGAATGCTAACAGGAGTTTTAAATCCCCGACCGGTGAGCTTGAGTTGATGTCTCCCCATCAGAAAAATCGATACAAATCCCGATGACACCTTGCCAATAATGAATCGGGTACCAGGAACTAGGAATCCCCCCTTCATATTAAAGTGTCATTGTCGGTGCTTTTTGTCATCCAACGTTTGACTGTGTCTGTCCGCTTTTCCACTTTGGAAAACAAACTCAACAGAAGGTAAACAAAAGAGGTTAGTCAAGAAAATTAGAGCTCAATATTTCAGATTTCAATATATCATACTCCTTACTCCCTCCTTTACCGAACCAAAGAAATTTGGGTATTTTTTGCTGTGACGGAGATGGTGGCGGCGCAGTGGTAGGGACGGGGCGTCGATCAAGTGGAGACAGAAAAGGAATCTTGGTCTTGAGCTTGATTTCAAATCTCTTTGATATGAGTCTTTGGATTTGGAAAGTTGCTTCAAGCTTCAAACAAAAAACCTATCTGGAGCTCTTCCAAAGCTTGGCATCGTCTCGTGAGAGTAGAAAACAGCAGACGGGTAAAAAAGTCTCCGGATTGGAGCGGCAGAGACTGAAGCTGGGCTCAGAGTGTGGTATCAGATCTTTTTTTATCTGATTAACAGAGATGAAATTAGCAAAAGAATTGATTACTTACTAAATTAAAAAGAAATGGATGAATAGTTGGAGATAGAAGTGGGTCTTTGATTTTGAAAGCTTATTTCAAGCTTAGAAACATCACCCATGGTCACTTATATCCGGATATCGTCAAAGAATCCCGATAGGCAACGATGATACTGATGGAGTCAAAAACAAACACGGTGCGGAGCTTAGTCGCTGCGACAACATAAATTTGTGTTTGCTGGAAAATAAAATCCCCATGATGTGGCATCAAATTTCTTGCTTCTTGCGGACGTAGAGAGATGCCAAATGAACAAAAAACTAAAAGATTGTGTTCATGAAATAAAATTAAAAACTAAAAGATTGAGTTCGTGAATTAAAATTAAAGAGATAAACGACAGCCTAAAGGTATGAATGAGAAAAGATTCGCTGCAACTTGTAGACTTGAGCAATCAAGATGAAGCACACTTCTCCATAGCGAGAATGGTGAAGACAAGCACAATCCCAATCACATTTCCAGTTAGTGGGAGGAGTAACCACTATCAAAGACGAAAATAAATGCTACTGTTCTTCTCCTAATTTTGAAATCCCAATCACACGTGTTGTGTGGATTGAGAGATCTACAAACCTATTTACTATTACACTCAACTTTCCTATTTACTATTACAGCCCTCAAAAACCAGAAATTACAGAAAGGTCCCTAAACTATTACAGATTTACAGAATAGTCCTCCATTTCTCCTTATTTCCAGATCTGGTCCCTGTTTTCTTCTTGAGACAGAAATGTCTTTTTTCTTCTTCTCCGGCAACGGCAGGCTGTCCTGCAGGAGAAGGTTAGCAAGAAAAACAAGAAAATATCAAGGGAGAAATACTACCTGAAGCAGGAGCTCGCAGCTCGCGACGAACGATCCGATAACAGTAGCAGCGGCAGCAGCAGCGGCGACGGTCCCTCAGCTCGGAATGAGTTCACCGGGGCAATGGCTCTCCCTCTCCCTCACTGTCTCTCTCTCTCTTATCTCTCTCTCTCTCACAGCTCACTCTCTCTCTCTTCCCTTCACGGTCGCCCGACGGCAGTCAGGCAATGGTGCCGACTCGCTGCGTCGGCGACTGAGAGATCATGGAGGAGTGTAGCAACGGCAATGGCGGTGAGGAGGAGGAAGAAGAAGGCTGAAGATGAGCTGAAATTCGAAGTGGAGAAGAAGAGAAAAAGGGGGCTACTTTCTAATTAAGGCAGCTCCCAAAAATAGGATATATATATATATATAGGGAAACCCTAAGTCACCATGGGCGGGTCGGGTTGGCTCGGCCCGGCCCGGCATCTTGGCCCAATAAAATCCAGCCCATTTCTTTGGTGAACCCAGTCCATATCATCATAGGGAGTATTGGGCTGAAAATAAAAATGAAAAATGTTAGCAAATAAGGCCCACTTGACCAACAAACTCCACCTTGAACACATTTTTCCATAAAATTCCAGCCACAACCGACTCAAAAGAGTCAACCTTCATCAATGTGAAGAAGATCCCTGCACAAAGAGAATTTATCAGTTGTCACAATTTTAGTACCAAAGTCTGCAGGATTATCTTTAGTACTAATTTTCTCAATATTAACTAAGCCACTTGAAACCTTTTCCCTAATGAAATGATACTTAACATCTATATGTTTAGTTCTTTCATGATAAACAGGATTTTTACACAAGTGAAGACAACTTTGACTATCAGTATAAATCACAGCTTTAGAATTTAAAACATGCAATTCAGATAGTAAGCCTTGAAGCCAAATGGCTTCCTTAATTGCCTCAGTGGCAGCAATGTATTCAGCCTCCGTAGTCGATAAAACGACTACAGGCTGCAACTGTGATTTCCACGATATGCAATTCCCTGCCAAAGTAAAGAAATAAGAAGTGGTAGATTTCCTACCATCTTTATCACCTGCAAAGTCAGAATCCACATATCCAACCAGTTCAAAATTATCAGACCAATTATGATAAAGAAGACCCCTATCAATAGTCCCATTAACATAACGCAACAACCAATTAAGAGCTGCCCAATGATCCCTACCCGGATTAGACATGAATCGGCTAAAAAGCCTTATGGAATAAGCAATATCAGGTCGGGTGGATATCATAGAATACATGAAGGATCCTATAGCCATTCTATAAGGTATATGGGCCATGTCATTCTTTTCTTTGTCTGTTTTGGGGCAAGATTTTTCAGAAAGCTGGAAATGGCTCGCAAGTGGTGTACAAATTGGTTTGTATAAATGCATCGAAAATTTGGAAACAATTTTCTGCAGGAAGGATTTCTGGGAAATGAATAAGGATCTATCGGCTCTATCCCTACAAATGTTCATCCCAAGGATTCTAGAAGCAGAACCTAAGTCCTTCATATCAAATTCGGACTTCAATAAAGATTTCAACTGAGTAATCTTACCTCTATGCTTACAGGCAATTAGCATATCATCTGCATATAGCAAAAGATAAATAGCAATTTCAACATTATCACCACAAAAATACAAACAGCTATCATAATTGCTTTTAACGAAACCAGCTTTAATCATAAAAGAGTCAAAACGTTTATACCATTGCCTGGGTGACTGTTTAAGTCCGTACAAGGACTTTTTCAACAAACATGCCATGTTCTCCTTACCTTTTTCCTCAAACCCTGGTGGTTGACGCATGTAAATAGTTTCTTCAAGTTCCCCATGCAAAAATGCAGTTTTAACATCAAGTTGTTCAAGATCAAGATCATAAAAGGCAACAATTGCAAGCATTATCCTAATTGTTTTATATTTAACAACGGGAGAAAATATTTCATTAAAATCGATGCCCTCAACTTGAGAAAAACATTTTGCAACCAGCCTAGCCTTGAACCTTGGGGGTTCGTTGGCAGAATCCGGCTCTTAGATTTTAAAAATCCATTTGCAATCAATTAATTTTTTCTTTGAGGGTTTTTGAACAAGAATCCAGGTTTTGTTTTTACGACGTGAGGACATTTCCTCTTCCATAGCATGCAACCACAAGGAACGGTTTGGACTCTTTAAAACATCAGAAAAGCACAGAGGTTCCTTTTCTTCAATAAAAGATGCAGCAGCACATGCATATGAGACGATGTAGGAGTAACCGTACCTAGCGGGTTTTTTTCGTCTCTCTCCTAACCCTATCTCTAGAAAGCTGGTAGTCTCTTAGAGCTTGGACTTGTGCCTCGGGATGATCCTCATCATCCTCATCTGAATTTTCAGATTCAGGCGTGCTGGTTTCCGGCTGCTGACTGGTCGGTATATCCGACACTTCACTGGTTTCAGGTTGATCGTGGGGTTGTGCAGGTTCGGAGGTGTCCTCCACCTCCACGGGAATATTCCCATCAACAGGAATGTCACTAGGGTTATCAGGATTGGTTTTAGCCTTTAGACAAGGCATATCAAGTTCATTGAAGACCACATCCCTACTCACAATAACCCTCACCCCCGGCTCACCTTTGAGCCAAACTTTGTAACCCTTGACCCCACTAGGATAGCCTAAGAACACTCCCTTTCTTGACCTTGGGTCTAACTTACCCTCCTTTTGATGTGCAAAAGCAGCACATCCAAATGCTCTAAGGTTTGACAGGTTTGGTGGTTCTCCGGACCACAGCTCTGAGGGAGTTTTGAAATTTATGGCTGTTGAGGGTGATCTATTAATGAGGTAGACAGCTGTACTTACAGCTTCTCCCCAAAAGGGTTTTGGGATTCCTGAAGACACCATAAGGCACCTAACCTTATCCATTATAGTACGGTTCATCCTTTCAGCAACTCCATTTTGCTGAGGGTTGTGCCTAACAGTCCTATGGTGTATTATGCCATGCAATGCACATAAATCAGCAAATCGTTTATTACAAAACTCAAGACCATTATCTGTCCTAATTGTTTTTAGTTTATTTCGGTTTGATTTTCGGCAAGGCGTTTCCATTTAGAAAATTTTTCAAAAGTTTGATCTTTTGATTTTAAAAGAAATACCCATACATGCCTAGAAAAATCATCAACAACAGATAAGAAATAAACATTCCCACCATAAGTTGGAACCTTTTCAGGTCCCCACAAATCACAATGCACATAATCAAGGACAGAAGTGGACTTGTGTGTGCCAACTGAAAAACTTATTTTATGCTGTTTTCCAAGAACACAGTGGTCACAAAAATCCAAAGATTCGATTTTGTCACCACCCAAAAGATTTTGTTTGTGAAGGCAATGTAGTCCTTTTTCACTGATGTGGCCAATCCTTCGGTGCCACAACAGAGTCTTTTCAGGAACAGTTTTTGAAACCAATGCAGATGCTTCTAAAACAGTTTTTCCAATTAAATGGTAGAGACCATCCTTTTTAAAACCTTTGAGCATGACTAGTGCTCCTTTGCAAACTTTCATAATGCTATTTTTAGATTTATAAGAAAAATCATTTGAGTCAAAAACACCAAGGGAGATTAGATTCCGACGAAGGTCGGGCACATATCTCACCTCGGTCAGTTTTCTGGTCACACCATCATGCATTTTAATAAAAACATTTCCAATTCCTTTAATTTCACAAACATGATTATTGCCCATAAAAACTTTTCCCTGTTCAAGGGGTTTAAAATCTGAAAACCAATGCTTGTTTGGAGTCATATGAAAAGTGCAGCCAGAATCAAGAATCCAATGATCAGAAACAGAAGAAGGGGAAGGGGATACACACAAAACCTCAGAATATATAGAATTACCATCTGAATCAAAATCGTGGGTTGTCATTTTTATCACTCCCTTTACCTTGTTTACGTTGTTTTTCATCTTTGATTCTCTTAAAACACTTATTTTTCATATGACCTTCCTTGCCACAGTAAAAAACACTTCACTTTCTTATCTCATGATTTCGACCTCCCTTTACTTTTAAAACGGTGACTAGAAGATTCTCTCCGGTCAACCCTCCCTCTCACGTAAAGGTTCTCTCCGTTTGATTTGTTTTCTTTTCTCAAATCAAGGTCCTTTGATTTTAAAGCGTTTTTCACATCAGCAAGAGTCAAATCATCTTTGCCATACTTGATAGCAGATTTAACATCATGAAAAGACTCAGGCAAGGAATTTAATAAAATAATAGCAACATTTTCATCGGAGATCTTCTCTCCAACGTTTTGCAATTCCAAAACAATTTTGTTTAAATCATCAATATTTTCTGAAAGAGATTTCGACCCGCTCATTTTAAAACCGAAAAGTTGTTCCTTTAGATAAATCTTATTTGATAATGATTTTCCCAAATACAATTTTTCGAGTTTTGTCCAAATTTCAAAAGCGTTGTCCTTTTCGTCTATTTCTCTCAAAACATTATCGGTTAAATTCAAGGTGAGGCAACTATGGGCATCACCAAGTTTTTCAGAAAGTACTTCACCCTTCCAAGATTCCGGATACTTTTCAGGGCTAAAGATTGCGGGCGCGATTTTATTTTGGACTAAAACAGCTTTCATTTTTCTACGCCACGTTACAAAATCAGATTTGCCATCAAACTTGTCGGTTTCAATTTTTGGAACAGACATGATTAAAAATGGCAAATAAGAGTAATCAATGGCTAGAAAAATAAAAGAAAAAAGTTTGTCACACAAATAAAATGTCCGGATTTTCTTTTGAAAAACAGCGCAGTAAAACAAGTGAAACACAAAGAATTTCACAGCAGAGAAAGCACAGTTTGCACAATAATAACCGAGACAGAAATAAACAGGTAAGGGCTGAGCAACAGCCTTCCAACACAAATAACAATAAAATCAACAACCACGAATAATAACTATACTTTGCAATCAGTTACAGAAAATCACCAAGGCACAGCTACTTGAAGTCTCTTTGGACTCAAGCCAGGCTTGAGTTTTAGATTTTTCAAAAATAAACTAGATTCACAAAATAGCAGATCCGTGACGGCAGATTTAAAGCAAGTAAGCAGATCTAACAGAAAATAAACAGATCTAGCAAAATAGGCAAGAATAATAGTAACGATCTACCAAAAAAAGCTGAAATAACAGAGAAGGTTTAAGGATGCTTCCCTGAGCCATATCCACGGAACTCAACAGTTCCCGTGGGTCCGGAAGATCAACCCGAGAGGTAGCCGCCGGTCCACAAGAGCACCGGAAAGTTGAAGTCGTTTCCGGGCTCTGATACCACTGTTGTGTGGATTGAGAGATCCACAAACCTATTTACTATTATACTCAACTTTCCTATTTACTATTACAGCCCTCAAAAACCAGAAATTACAGAAAGGTCCCTAAACTATTACAGATTTACAGAATAGTCCTCCATTTCTCCTTATTTCCAGATCTGGTCCCTCGTTTTCTTCTTGAGATGTAAATGTCTTTCTTCTTCTTCTCCCAAAGCAACGGCAGTCATCTGCAGGAGAAGGTTAGCAAGAAAAACAAGAAAAGACCAAGGGAGAAATACTACCTGAAGCAGGAGCGAGCTGCGGCGACGGACGATCCGGTAACAGCAGCAGCAGCAGCGGCGACGGTCCCTCAGCTCGGAATGAGTTCACCGGGGCAATGGCTCTCCCTCTCCCTCACTGTCTCTCTCTCTCTTCTCTCTCTCTCTCTCTCAGCTCACTCTCTCTCTTCCCTTCACGGTCGCCCGACGGCAGTCAGGCAATGGTGCCGACTCGCTGCGTCGGCGCCTGAGAGATCATGGAGGAGTGTAGCAACGGCAATGGCAGTGAGGAGGAGGAAGAAGAAGGCTGAAGATGAGCTGAAATTCGAAGTGGAGAAGAAGAGAAAAAGGGGGCTGCTTTCTAATTAAGGCAGCTCCCAAAAATAGGATATATATATAGGGAAACCCTAAGTCACCATGGGCGGGCTGGGTTGGCCCGGCCCGGCCCGGCATCTTGGCCCAATAAAATCCAGCCCATTTCTTTGGTGAACTCAGTCCATATCATCATAGGGAGTATTGGACTGAAAATAAAAATGAAAAATGTGAGCAAATAAGGCCCACTTGACCAACAACACGAAATGAATTAGTGGGTGGGTCTTGATTCGAGAGATTGTAGCAATCTTCAAAATAGACATGGCTACTGACAATGGTGTAGATCTGAAGATACAAAAAACAGCTAAAGTTCTGTTCATGTTCCCGAAAGTGGGAAGTTAATTCCATTGCCAAAATGGAGAAGAGGAAAGGTTCCAATAAAATTGTATTTATGCTCCTTCTCATGCTTAAAATTGAAAATCTCGATCATATTAGGCAGAAGATGGAGTGTTTCAAGTACTAATTTTGAAGCTTAGTGGAAGCTTACATCTTCCATTTTCCGTTTATGGAAAAATTCATCAGCAAAGAAGAAAAGAAGAATGGAGTGAAAATTGCAATTCTACTTCTCTCGAATTTTGAAGTCCCAATGACACTAACAAAATGGTAATCGGAATCGGGTGTGGTTGTGAGTGAAGAAAATGGTGTGCGCCATTTGATTTCTGTTTCTGTTCTGGTGCTGAAGTCAATATAAAATTTAATAATAATAATAATAATAATAATAATAATAATAATAATAATAATAATAATAATAATAATAATAATAATAATAATAGTAGTAGTAGTAGTAGAAAGGAAATAAAATAAAGCAAGAATACTTAATACTAATAATTGATGATTTCATAGAAAAATCATAAAGTGCATGATACCAAATGCAGGGACTAAAAGTGAACTAAAGAGATATCATTATAAATGAGTGATGTACTAATTTATATGAGAACAAGTCCCAAAAAGAGTTATAGACTTTCCATAGGAAATTTCATATTATACTATTTGATCCCCTTATAGAGATGGATAAAGCCATTCACATCAATTTTCTTTTAGAATTATTACATACTTTATGAACAATTAAATTATTTTATTGAACCAATAATATTTTTGTGAAATTAATTATTTGCTTAGCTTTTATCATCTTTTTTCAGGCGAGGAATTCGACGACTTCTATGTTACCCTAATCTATAAAAGAAAACCCCGTAGATCTCAATGGCTTCTGAATGAATAGAGAATTCAATAGTTTCATGAATGATTACCGTATAAACAGTTTCATTCTTGCACTTTTTGAGACTGATAGCCTTATCTCCACCCACCGTATAAAAGTGAAGGAGATTGTTGGTTATGATATTAGGATTTGTTTGTGGTGCCGGTGGTGGAGGGATACAATAAGGTTTTAGGGAGGGAAGTTTTTGGCAAGAAATTTGTGGGTTTTACGAGTATCTTTGATTAGGGAGTGTAAATAACTTTTTTTTAGTAAATTTATGTTGTTTCTTTAGAATAATCTTATATGTTTGATAATAAAAATTTATTACGTTCCTGTCCTTTTTTTCTTTAATTAGCTTCAGATCGACTAATGAGCAATCATATAGCTGCTTAATTTTTCGGGATCTATAGAAATGATTCCAATGAGCAACTTTTTTGGACAGAATTTTGCATAGTATAACATGGAGCTTCAATTCAGTGGACATCCCAGTTTTTTGTATAGAGGAGTTTACATACAGTATGGACGGTACTCCAACTACACTCTAATGGAATAGATTTAGATGCACAACAAGAGCTAACATAGTTTTTTTATAGAGCAGAAACATATTCAGGTGTTCTATTCGCCAATTCCTTTTGTGAAGTATCTCTAATCAGTCTTTATTAATACAATGCTCCCTTTTTAGACCAAAAAAGGAGCAATTCTTTTTTTGGATAAATATTCTAATGAGCAAGTTATTGTTGATAGATTTATAATTAAATTTTTTAGTGTTAATTATGAAGGTAAAGTGGAGGGTTTAAATACACTTCACCTCCAAAGTTAAAAATAGGTAATTTAACTCTAAAATAAGTGAAATGCTTAAAATATGGTTTGTTGCAAAATAACTTTTCAAATTTGATATAAAATTATTTTAGTTCATAACCTAATTTATAGTTATAGTTTATTACAAAACTTTCGTAAAACTTGTGATAATATCTTTTAGTCCATATTTTTTAAAGATTAATTATTTAACTTAAAAAACTTATTATTGTAGAGAAAATAATAGACGAAAATAATATTTATTGTAAAAAAAAATTAGATTTTTGTCATATTTGTATTACTTTGCTTCCGAATGTTTTATTTTTTCATTGAATTAATTGTAAAATAATCATGGTAATTTTTCTTAAATAATAAAAAAATGAGTTAAATAATCAATCCTTAAAATAATATATACTACAAATGTATTATTAGAATTTTTATGAAAGTATTTTTTTAAAAATTACAATTATAAATTAGGATATGGACTAAAATACTTTTATATCAAACTTTAGTGGTTTTTTTGTAACAATGCATAAACATAAAAGGATATTTTTGACATTTTACATATTTTAAGGGATAAATGGTTCAATTTTTAACTTCGAAATAAAGTGTTATACCCTTCCACTTTAAGGGTATTTTGCAATTAACCCTTAATTTTATTGATATAAATTTCTCAGTCTTTTGAATAAATAAATTAATTAAAAAAACACGATCCTAATTATGTAGGTCATTTGTTTTTTACACAACCCTTTTGACCCTTACTAATCCCTCACTAAAAGTGGGTGGATCACTTAAATTAGGATAGCTTGTCCCCACCTTGAAATATCCATCCAAAATTTCCCGTACTTAGGTTGCTACTTTTTTAAGTTTTTACGCAATTTGTCCCAATCAATACGTACAATTGTTCTTGAAACTTTTATTCACTAAAAATAATATGTTTATAAAAAAGGAAATACTATTATTATTTCAAGAAAAAATAAATAATTTTTCAATATGATCAATAGTAATAATTTTATCCTGATAGGATATTAATTTATTAGCATTTTCATAATTACACATGTTTGTTGGTGGGTGTGTAAATATTAACATGCCAATAATTTAGCATTACCAAGATAACCTTCCTCGATTAGAAGATCTTTAAAAAAATAAATATAAATATTTCTGCCTCGAAGAGACTCATGTTATTCTTCTATAATTTTGAATTTTTATAATTTGTTTGAAACTATAGGAGTAACTGATTGGTCAATAAATTTAAGGATTAAAAGTCTAGAGCTTTTAAATTTGAGAGTATATCTCAAAAAAGGAATTGATAAAGATAACTCGAAAATCTATAAAGATAGTTCGAAAATTATTCATTTTAAACATAAAACTTTCTCTTTTTACAAACATTCTTTCGAACCTCTCTCTAAAAAAACCTCAAACTTTAAACATTAAACCTAAAGTAGTCTAACGTATAGAGTCCTCTAAAGATTTATTACAAAAAAATATTGGTTTTGAGGTAAGAAAATCAATTAAATTTTTTTTTTTTCAATTTCTGGTACACTTTCGCCCAGATGGGCAAAAATTCTGGGGCACTTTCGCCCATCTAGACGAAAGTTCCTTGACACTTTCGCCCAAACAGGCGAAAGTTGATGTGTTTTTTCGTCTCTCATGGCGAAAGTGCTCCTGAAAAATTATTTATTTATTTTTTTTTTGATGAATTTAGTTTTAATTTTTTTTTTTAAATGCTAATATTTTCATTTTACATTAACAGGCTAATGAAGATCCATATACATTTGAAGAATTTTTAAAATCAGAAGAATATATTGATCTTGGACATTTATTCACAACAGACCGAATTTTTAGTTCGAAAGATGAGTTGGTCGATTGAGCAAAACAAACTGCAATGAAAGCCATGACATATTTAATCATAAATCGGTATCAGAGATCAAGAACAGCTGACCATCGACCGTATGTCACATTGGCTTGCGAGCATGGAGGGGAAGTTAAAATATATACGAAACCAATAGTTGACAATGAAGAAGAAGAAATTCCAGTAAAAAGGCGGGAACCTTATAGACCAAAAAATGTGGGTGGCCATTTAAACTAAAGGGAGAGCAAATGGCAATAAACGAAAAGTGACAATTGTTCGTGCACAACGGGAGGTATAACTATAAAAGAGCTGTTTACCATCACGGTCATGCTCAGGCTGGAAAACTTACGGAGGAGCAGTTGCAACAGACTGAACAGTTCAGGAAGAGTCGTGTGTCGCCTCGTAATATCCTACAATTTTTCCGAGAACAAGACGTTGGTTGTGCAGTTCGGTAAGTTAGAAGGGAATTAGTTTTATTACTTTGTTAAAATATTTTATATTTGTTTTTCTTCTGGTAATAAAAAGAATTTTTGGATGCATGTAGTGCTCAGAAAATTTACAATGTTGTTGCGAAAATTAAAAAGAACCGGATGCAGGGAAGAAACACGCTAGAGGAAGTTCTCTGCCTAAGTGCACAAAGGGGTTACATTGTCTTCTATAGAAACCGTGTGGAGAGCAACGTACTTAATGATGTCGTTGCACACCCGACATCGATTGCAATGATTAGAACGTGGTCATATGTACTGATAATGGACACCACGTATAAAACGAACAAGTAAGTGCTCTAATGGATCATTGTATTATTAAATCTCTTTATTAATTTATCCGCATAAACATTTAAATTCATTAAGTACTCTAGTGGATCATTGCTTTTTAATAATTTTTTTAATGAATAGTTAAAAATATTTTGAAGTCCGTTTAAAATAGTTGCTAATGTTAATCATTAATTTTCCTCTTTATTTTTTAATTAAGGTACAATATGCCACTATTGGAAGCTGTAGGGATGACTCCGACGGAAAAAAACTTCACAGTGGTAATAGCTTTTATGTGTAACGAATAGGCTACGACATATATATGAGTTCTTCAACAAATCAAGCACTTACATGTTACATCTGCTATGTCAAATAGGCACGGTTCAATTCTTAATAAAGGTGACCCACTAGTGATTCTTACCGATAGGGAAACCGGACTAATGCTGGGGATTGATGATATGTTCAGAAATCCATATCATATGTTATATAGAAGACACATCGATCAGAATATGTTGGCAAAGTTGACAGGGATGGTTAAAGGCGAAGAGGTGGCAAAACAGTTCGTGAATGGCTCGTGTAACAAATTAATAAATGAAATTGATAAGGAAGAATGTCAGAGAAAGTTGGAAGTGTTGAAGAGTAAGTGGCAAAGTAGGCCGGACTTTCTACATTACCTGTTTAGCACATGGTTGAATCCATTTGTTCATAAATTTTGCAGGGTTTGGACATTTCAAGTGTTGCATTTTGAGGTTGAGACAACAAACCATGCTGAGAGTGAACATTCGGTGTTGAAACTATGGCTATCAACGTGTCGTGGTGATTTGGACACCATGTTTCTTAATATCGACTCTCTCATCGAAGATCAAATTGCCATAATAAAATACTCATTGAAAATTTCTAAACTTAAAGAGAAGTTTGTCGCGAAGAGTAATGTCATGTTGAAGAGTATAAGTAATAAAATCAGTCATTTGGCTTTGAAGAAGATATGACTGGAGATAAATAAAACACAGGAGATGGTTGAAGACCCGGAAGTAAGTGCCTGCATTATTTAAGGAAGTTGCATGGTCTACCATGTGTATGTGAACTGGTTTATAGGTACCAATATTTAATTCCAATCTAGTTAGAAGATGTTTATATATTTTGGAGAAATCGAGAAATTGGTGCTGATATCCCGGATGTACACGAGAGAGACATGGATTCCGAGATGTGTGATCTCACCTCAATTCTAGAGGAAAATAGTACGGGTCCAATTTCCAAGGTCCAGGAAGTGCGTCGCCTCATCAAAGGTATTATATGTCTGGTGTTGCCTGAAGATCCTTACCCTCTGTTGATAAACCCACCAGAAACCACAGTTACGAAGGGACGACGGAAGACGAATTCCACCAAAAGGGATAAGTCTCATTAGGAATACGTGTCCATCTCACATAGGAAGATAGGAAAGTCAAGCGATTAAGGGTCTGGGACGAGAAGCGGATCAGGCTCAGGCTCTGGTCCGAGTCCACGTGGAAGAGTAGGCCGCCCCATAGCAGTAGGGGTAGGGGCAGAGGACGTAACAGTGGTAGGTCCAATTTATCATCTGTTGTAAATCCGGATTCCCCATCAACACCATTCTCGTTTAACAATGCACTTCTCGAGTGCATGTATGACTTTATACAAAACTGGAAGAATGTGGTTGGTGATAGTAATTATGAATTTAGGGTTGTATCCAATTTTTTGTTTGGGGATGAAAATCTTTGGACTGAAATTCGTAGAAAAATGTCTTATGATTTGCACCACCATATGAACGTGTATGTGCAATTGTTCGGATCATTAGAACATGTCACTGAGCTGATGAGGAAGACGAATTGGGATGAGGGTTCGACGCCTGTTGATTATTGGATAGATACTTCTGATCATCTTTATTTCATTGCCAATACATTCAATTTATGCGTTGTCTTAATTGCACGGTTTGGGTTGACCACCGTCCTTCCTCTTTATTCTAATATGGATTGTACTGCTGGAATGCTATTCATCAAATTCATAGCGGAACAAGAGCATTTCATACATGTATTTATTATTGATAAATTTTAATTATTATTGCTATTTATTACATTATTGATAGCCGGAGCTTTTTATTTACTGTTTCTTTTTTTTTTTCGCAACTACAGTTGCGAGATGGATGCCCTTTGCCTCCATTACAAGTGCAATGGCAATATCATCGAAATATACGAGTTAGTGGATGGGTAGATCCTTATCATAACTAGATTGTAGATTTGGTTACAAGATACCATGAAATGTATCCGCTTTAGAGTCATTCGATGTTGTTATTAACTAGTCACTTTAGAATTTTCTTGTATAATTCATAATGTGATGTTTGATGTCATTAATATATTAAAATTTTCTGCATTTTATGTTATTTTTTTTAATTTAAATTCTTCAAATTATGTATTAATATGAATTAATAAACCGCTACGTAAAAAAATTAAAATAATGAACAACAGAATATTCAGAAATTCACATAAAAAAAGGAATTTAAAACAATTTATAACAAAGTATCCAAATATATAACATCATACTAAGGAGCGCGGTAATGCCTCCTTAGTAAATCAACAACTGTATTAAGTCTCTCTGTCTCTCTCATCAATATGCTCTCGGGTAACCTCACGTACAATCAAATCCAACAGAGCTTGGGGTGGCATCGTGGGAGCTACTAGTACGTGAAATCCACGGGGAATATTCGAGAGATTCTGTATCCTCGGGTGACTGCGGGGGAGGAACTAGTCCATGTAATCATCCGTACAAGAACTAGGTGGAATAGTCGGAACACTAGTCCATGACTTTGCCAATAAATGCGAAGGTGCCTCCAGCCACAGTGCGTCCACAAAAGTATTCCTCAACACGTACATCTTGTTGTGTGATGCCCTGCGTGCCTCCTGAGTTTGGATAGGATGGGCGGGAATACACTGCCTAAACCTGAACTGTCTCAACACTCTGTCAGGTATGTACGAATCGACGTAGTCAAAGTACGCAACGAACCCGTGCCACGTAGAAACCTAGCAAGCTCGAATCTCTTGAGTCCTGTACGGTGTCCATACCACCTCGTTAACTGTCATCAAATCCAGTCTCAGTCAAATGTCCAACAGTTTATTTTCATTCTTATAACCCAACATGGGATACTGCTGGATGTATGGCTTGCAAGCTTCAGTACCCGGTCTGACTACGGGTGCAAACATGGGAAAGTACAGATATATCCACACCTAAAATATAAAATATAAATGTAACATATAAGTATAAAACCCTATAACATAAATATTAAACCCTAATTACATAAAATATAACATAATATTTAAAAAATAAATATAAATAATAAAAAAATGAAAAACATAACATAAAACACGTTATATTTAAAACACATACCTCCAGTAGTGACCAGCACCCACCAAGCTCCTTTGCATCAACACGTGATGCTTGCCCCAGATTCCTGTAAATGGTACACGAACGTGGCAGCACCCCATGTGAACTTATCAACAGAATTCACATCCTGCAATAGTGGCCAAAGTTTGGCAGGAACTACGTTGCCACTCTTATCACTGAATAGTGAGCTACCCAAGATGTACTGTATGTAGCAGGTGCCTCTGACACTGGATATCAGTGAAGACTGGGAGCTAGTGGCAACATCGTGAAGCTCTGCTGCATCAAACCCTAAACCACTAGTGAGAGCCAAACCCAAATCACCCTGTACGATCTGTACCAACTAATGCCGTGATAACCTCGAATCTACCACCCGACCATATGCAGGTACCCCAAGAATCAGCTCCACATCGTGTAATGTTACGGTCACCTCACCCCATAACATGTAGAAGATGTTCGTGTCGGGCTGCCACCTCTCAACAAAGGCTGAAATCAATGCAGAATTGGGGTGCTGGAACATGCACGATCGCAGGTATAAAGCCTGTCCCGGAAGCCAATGAATGAACCTGTGTATCAGTAAGGTCCCACTCTGTGAGTGCCATGTAACGCAATCGACACTTCAATGAACCACGATCTTGAAGATAAAACAAATAAATTTAGTAAATTTATTACCGTTACATAATAAATCCTAAACTATTTATATAAATATAAATATTTGACAAATTAAAAAATAATAATAGTAATAGAAACAAGTAACTTTAAGATAAAGATATGCACCTGTCTACGCCATATCAGACCCGCGACATGTCCACCGTATGATGGGATGAGCTCCGGCTCAATAGGACCTCCATTTACTGGGCCTGTCTGCTCCCAATCTGAAGACTTCACTTTCTTCCTTGTCTGAGTTGGAGCCGGAGCTTCACGAGCCACATCAGGACTTTTCTTACGAGACCCTGAAATCTTACTCATCATCGACATAAAGTTCTCAGTCTACCCTTTCCCTTTCCCGTGAGGAGGACACCCATCGAATCCCCTAGCATGTGCCACAAGTGCCACAAGCAGGGACTGCTCCTCATCTCACACATCCTCACCCTCCTCCTGATCATCATCACCACCATCACCACCATCATCACCTCCCTCACCCGCCTCTCCCTCAATATGTAGGGATCGGACTCTGTTATGCTCCTCGACAAGCCCCCTATCACGCTCAAAGCCCCTATCACCCTCACAAACCCTATCTGCAGGCCTCCCTATGTAAGGCTCAGGATGAAACACCAAAATCAGCATGAGAATACCCATGTGTGCTGTATGAAGAATCATGAGGGGCGGCGCCAACCATCTTATAAAAAAACTCTACCCTTATCTGCCTCGGCTGACCACTAAACTTCAGTATAGGCTCCTGGGCTGCCGATCTATATGTTATGCATAGTCCTATAGTGGGAGCGTGTGAGTAGGGATCGTATACTGTCTGCGGGATGTGAAAGTGGATGTGCAGATTCATATGCCTCATATGGCACAGGGGTGTAAGACATATGTGGTTGGAGGGGAGGTAGAGATCTAAATGGTACGGCCAGTGGCTGGGTAGAACACTCGGGTGCACCTGTTCTATGATGGAAACCAGGTGCGAGAGGGGTAGGAGTAGCAGGGAGGTCAGAGGTACTATGTCGCCCCCTAGTAGCTCTAGATGAAGCTGTAATAGTGGCAACCACGAACTCTACCGGCCCTATCTGTGACAGGACCAAGATCATTATCTCCTCTACATCCACCTAGTCGAACCATCTATTATATATTCAAACTCATTAATAGCTGTTCATCATATATTTGACCATTTACTTTAACATATATTATTATTTTATAATTTATTGTTATCGGGATTCGTTATTTCATTCCTACTATTTCTTTCATACTATTATTATCCATCACTAATATTCTTTAGTAATACTTATTAACTTATATATTATTCGATCTTAACTCCTAAACCCTAAACCTAAGGCCAAGAATAACGATAAATTAAAATTAAAATTAAAATAGTTTAGCAATTACATAACATATTTTCTTATAAAACACATAATTATAAGCAAATAATTTTAAACTAGTTACATTTACTTTAAATAGACACAAATTAAATAACATTTATTATTACTTTCTTACTGACTTACTGAGATTTATTATTTCATTTCCGTTATTTTATTTTTTCTCACTAACAATAATTCATTTCATATTGTTCACAAAAACATCATTCATTATCATATTAACAATAAAAATTATCACATAAAATATTTTAAACAACTAGTCACACCCATTCTAAATATACAAAATTAATTAACAATTCAAAAAATCATTCATGAACAAACAAAAATTAAATTTCTAATAAAAAAAATTCAAAATTTTTTTGCACTTTCGCCAGGGCTAGAGAGAGTGCACATGACCTTTCGTCAAAGCATGCGAAAGGATTGGTCACCTTTCGTTGGGCCCGGCAAAAGTAACCGAACACTTTCGTCGGCCAGGGCAAAAGTGCCCGGTTTCGGCAGCAAAAATTTAAATTTAAAAGTGAAATTTTATTCAAATTAAAGACATATTTTCATGATCTAAACCGATAAATTTGTAAATAAATGAGAATAGATTAGAGAACTAACCTTTTTTTTTTTTTTTGACAGTCGGATCTTCCTAGATATGAGATTGAAGTGAAGAGTCCTAGAGATTGTTTAGGGAATTTTTCCTTTAGAGAGAGGAAGTTTTTAGGTGAAAATGAAAATTTTTGAATTTTTTTGAGTTATCCTTATAGAAACCCGAGTTTCCTTTATCGATCCCCTAACTTTTAATGTTTTTATCAATTTAAGGCTTATTCTTTTTTTGTCGCCACTTATGCCACTCAACTTTTTTGAATGGCAAAAAATACACACTGAATAGGTTTTTTGTGTCTTTGTGCATAAATTATCATACAAACACTCATGATTTGTTTATGAAAATGTAAAATAGACATAATATTGCCATTATAGAGTACCAAAAGAATGATACAAGCAAAATGTGAAGGAAGACTATGTACATAGAAGATGTATGCTTCAAAATATGACTGAACTTTGATTAGCAAATAAGGGCCGTATTTATTCTTTTATGAATAAATCATGTATAATTTATATAATAATCTCCGCTCAAAATACTACAAACTAATGTATTTGGCACTCTTGGCCATCCTAGAAAAGTTGAGTGGCATTCTTAGCAAATAAAAAAAACTTAATTGGTATAATTGTCGACAAAAAAAGATTAGGCCCTAAATTGGTAAAATGGAAAAATATGAAAGATATTTTTTGCTCTATTCTCTTAAATTTGCATGAGAGCCAAATTCTATGAATTTAAAAGTTCGAATCAGATAAAGTTTAGAAGTCATGCTGAGTTTCATTTTTTTTTCGATATTGCTATTATGTCAATTTATTATGAAATTCTGTTATGAATCCCCTATTGTTAATTATGTCTCCAATTACTAAGACAAGAACAACCAAGTGGTTCATAAATAGGGATATGGACTGAATCCATAATGAATTTTTCCAATTTATAGAGTTTGCATAGGAATCAATAGTTTTTGTGAGTCATATTGATAAAATATATATATATATATAATGTGGCTGTTTCTTTTCTTTCTCACTTTCTTTTCTCCTTTTTTCTTTTCAAAAATTTTTTTTTCTAATAAAAGGAAATGGCATTATAAAGTAAAATAACTACAAAAGCCATAGAGTTCATAGCATAAACAAAAGATGCAAATTCCAATCCCTACCACAACTTAGAATAAAAAAAACTCCATTTCTCTTCTCATACACCTACACAATCAAAAGAGGAAGAATAATGCTCCACCAATGGCTCGGGTTAATATATTGTTTTTCAGTCAATAAGCTTGTAATTAAGGTATAAGAAAGTATAAAAGGCGTTAAGGCTCAAGGGAGTTTAAACCTAAATAATATCAATTCAAGGTATGCTTATTTGTCCAAAGTAGCTCAAAAACTAATGGTTTCCCTCATCCTTGCTTATTAACGTCTAAAAAGAACTCAAGAAAGAGAAGCAAAATTGATGTTCCCTCCGAAAAAGATTAAATTTTCCTCCCATGACAAGTTCCAAAGGCCAGCAAGTATAGGAGGGTTTTATACATGAAAGAAACAAACAAAACTAGTTTCTTAATGGGATTGAGGGCTCAAAATCTCATCGAGTTTTTTGTTTTGTTTCTTCTGTTAGAAACATTTACAAAATTCTTGAGGAAACCAACCAAACATACCACAAATTTGAAATTCAAGCACACTTGTGTCAACCTTTCAAATCTTGTACCAATCAATCTAACCATAGAGTCTCATGTATCATCATCACCGAAGGATAATTTCTTAATTTTCTTTTTCAAATGTACTAACTGAATGAGATGAAATCTAACTAATTAAAAGATAAATTTAAAAAGGAAAGAAAAAACTACAAAAATTATGAAAAATAAATCCAACTACATGAATGCATGACATGTATATGTATATGAGAAATAAAAGTAATCCACTAAGCTTATAACAAAAATTCTAATGTGAACCCAACCAAGCTTGATTTGAAGTCCAACTTTTCCTAAGAATATTCTCTCTTAACTGGAGGATTTGAAGAGAAATCCTCTATGGAAACTCTAGTGATAAGCACTAAAGCCTCCAATAGAAGAGTTTCTAATATTTCCCTTTTGAAGAGGAATGAACAATAGTTACAGAAGAACTCTTACCTATCCCTCATTCACTAGGAGACCAAATCTCTAGCAACACTAGCTACAGAAAGCTAACACCTCTAGAGAATCTTGGACTAAGGATGAACAAGAGCTCTTCAATTGATTCAAGAAAGCCTTGCTTAATTTACAAATCAGACTATCTATTTTACAATGAGGAAGAAGAAAACCCCAAGAACCCTAGAGCTCTCTTAGAATCCCAATTTCATATAACTTTCCCTTTTCATTCATTATGTAGAAAAGGTTTAACATAAAGAGTGCATATATATATATATATATAGGCTCCTTGGAGATTAGCTCCATGCCTTGGCTACTAATGAAGTTTAAAGGGAGTAAATGAGCATCACATGCCACTTAATTACAAGTCAAGAGTTTTAAAACCCAAACTAGGAAGTCAAAACAAGCAAAAAATAACTTGTGGGCTTCTTTCAACCAAGGCCAACAAGCCTTGTCGGGGTCAACTGGCCCTTAGTTTGGAGCAGAAATCGACTAATGCCGGCACCCCCTGACCCTGCCAGGGCTTGCACTCCCCTTCCTTGATAAATCTTAAGTTTCGTGTGGCTTCTCTGTTTTCAACCATCGTACATCCGAACTAGCTCTTGATGGCTTCATAAAGAACCTATGGGATTTCTTCCAAGTTTGATGTGAGAGTGTGATTCTCTCTTGAATTTAAACCAAGGGAATGATCAACCTTGAATTTGAATTTCATTTATTGGGTCTTTGAATTGTTTTCATTCAAAGGTTCTTGAAGATCCCTCAAAATTTCTATTCAAGTAGGTCTTGTGATTCCTTTACATCCAAGGTTCTTTGTTTGAATTTGTTGTAGAAACTTCTTCTATCTCTGTTAGGGCCCCATTATCTCTTAGTTTTGGATTTCAATTGTAGCAAGATGTTATAGAGAATTTGGGGCTAAAACAAGGCTTATTTCAAGAACAAGTGCAAGCTCAAATATCTCTCAAATTTGAAGACCTCTTGGAGTTTCGCTCTTGGAAGCACATAATTTGGTATCAGAGCTTGCTCCGATTGAGGCTTTTATCATTTTTTTCTATGTTTTCTTCCTTGTTCCTTATTTTCCTTTTTTTTTTTCCATTTCTTGGTTTTCATTCCTCCAAAAAAAAATCTAAAAATTTTCAAAAAACAAAATTTCGGTTTATGTGAGCTTCTTTTTTGTTGAATTTCTTTTGGAATTCTTGTGTTATTGGTTTGGTTATTCTCATTGGTGTTGAGGTTGATGATTGTCTTTGATGGTTGATCATTTCTAGCTCCTTAGAAGGGTTCTAATAGAGTACATTCTATGTGTTCGATGAAGTTCCTTTTAGAAATTTTCTTTGAATTGGTGGATAAAATCTTTTGTATCTTGTGCCTAGTTTTACTTGCCATGTTATTATTTGTCCCTTCCTAGTGATTTTTTTCGTCTTCTTAAGTAATGTCTTGTTCTTTATTATGTTGTTTCCTTGTTTTTCTATTGTAATGTTCTTATCATATCCTTAGTATTTTCCTAGTGCTCTTATTCTAGTCCTTGTTCTTCTTGTTTCTTAGTGTTTGTACTGTCCTTGTTTCTTGTATTGAGCTCCATCCAGAAATCCTTGTAGTGTCTATTCTTGATCATCATATCTTCTTGTTCCTTCATTTGCTTATTCTTGTTGATTTCTCTAGCCCTTAGTTATCCTTTTCTTGAGACCCCTTGGATTGAATTGAGAACACTTGTGTTGGTTAGGCCCTTGGTTACCATTCTTGGTTAAGTTGTTTAAAGAGTGTGAAAAAAGGTAAGAGGGTAAGCTCATATTGAAAAAAAGCCGAAAGAGTGTAAACTCGAGCAGAAAAAATAATGGTGGGGGAGAGCTTTCAAGACTTGGCCATCATGATCAAGTCTATTCATCAACAAAATGAACCACTCAAGAGGGAGATGATGGATAAGTTAGATAGGCAAGGTATAGAGATTTCAAAAGTTAAGAGAGAGCTTACAAGGAGAAAACTTAATCCTTTAGATGGGGTAAAGAAGTATGAAAAGGGTAGATATAAGAGGAGATAGGGATTCCAAAGAGGGAGTAAAAATGAGAAGGGGAGATATGAAATGAGAGAGGGTAGAGGAGAATAGACGGGATGATATGAAAGGAGATTTGAGAAAAGGGATGGAGAAGAGGAGAGTTGAAGGTGGTGAAAAGAACATGCCTCTCATGAAGAGAAGTCAAGAGGATGTTAAGGTTACCAAACATGGGGAAACATTCATAGCTAGGCAAGCCATTAGTGAGCCTAATCAACCTAATGAGAGCTAGATGACACTTCTCAACAAAGGGAAATTTTTTTTCATACTCTCTGCCTTGTGGGAGAAAAAGCATGTGTTATGGTAGTTGATGGTGGGAGTTGTGCCAGTCTTGTTAGTTCCACTCTTGTTGAGGAGTGGAAAATTAGATACGCCAAACATCCAAAGTCTTATAAATTCCAATGGGCGAATAAATGTGGAAAGTTGAAGGTGAACAGGCAAGCCCTTGCCTCAATTGAAATAGATAGATATAAGGACGAGGTGTTATGTGAATGGAAGAAAGAACGCATATGTGATTCCGAAAGATGGTGTGAGACACTTACTTATTCCTATGACTCCTAATGAGGTGCATGAATGTCAAATGATGTTAAAAGATGAAAAGGAGAGTGGGAAAAGCGAGAAAGAAAAAGAAAAGAAGAGAAACGAGAGTAGTAGAAGGGGGAAGAAAAAGGGGAAGAAAGTAGAGAGAAAAGAGCCCTAGTGGTCAATATGAAAAGAATGGGGATAAAAAGAAGAGAAAAAGGAGAAGAGAGAGAGTAAAGAAGGAGAAGAAGAGTGAGAAAAAGAATGACATAATTGATGACATCTCTTGTAGTGATGAAGATGATATAAAGATGGGGTATCACAAGATGAAGTATAAGGAAGAGGCTCTCGGAATTAACCTAAGTGTTGAGAGTAAAATTATTGGGAGTGAATCTAAGGAAGTGGTGCCTGAATGTCAAGAATCCAGAGTGGAAGAGAAGAGCTCCAAGGATGATGATCTTTATTCATGAGAAATTCGAAGTAGATGATGGGAGCTCCAAACAAGATATGTTTTCCTGTAAGGACTCCGGAGTGGAGGAGAAGAGCTCAAAAGAAGGGGAATTAAGAAGGGATGATAAGGAGGAAGGAGGTTCTCAAGAAAGGGGGGAAACTTTCCCTACATAACTATTTCCTTCTCATGATGATCTTTCTGGTTATTCTTTCTTCATCAAATCTGAATTCTGAATTGAAGACTTTGAATGCCAACTGTTCAATTGGAAAATCATCTTTGATGTTTTACTTCAAAGAATATACACCAAAGCTTGATTTAAGGACAATTCAACACAAAGAAAGAGGGTATGATATGATTCTACAGAGCCATGCAAGAATACAAAGTAAGGACGATTCATATTCAAGCGCAAGTTATAGAAGCTATGGAGATTTTGAAGGCTTGGAGTATGATTTCACCTTAGGGGAAAGAAATAAGCATGGTTATAGTCATTAATTCAAGGATGATAAGGCCAAAAGGAGCTCTCTTGGATGATTTCAGAAGTCGAAGGTTAAAGATTGAAGTTAGAGAGCTCAATTGATGCAAAGGAAGAGGAAAATGAAAAAATGATTAGGGAAGTATTTAATACTAGGCACCCGACATCCAAGAAACCGGGCACCTGACATATACTAGAATCTAAAACAGAAGCTACCAGGCGCCCATCACACAAGAAAACCAAGCGCCCGATAAATGTCATGTTTTGCTTTTCTCTCGGGTTTCTTAATTTTTATAGGTCTCTAACTGATATTTTGACCCTCAAATGATGTAATTAAGTGGTTTTAAGCTGCATTTGTCTTCTTATTAGTTGTGCCAGGTATTGGCATGTATTTATATCCCATTATGGGGTTAAACTCCTTAGTTTATGTGTGTTAGACCAAAATTGTAGCCAAGAGCCTTTTCTTTCTTCTTGAAGAACCCCTAGGGTTTCTTCCAAGTTTGATTTGAGAGTGTGATTCTCTCTTGAATATCAACCAAGATAATGATCAACCTTGAGTTTGAATTTTATTTCTTGGGTCTTTGAATTTTTTTCTTTCAAGGGTTCTTGAAAATCCCTCAAAATATCCATTCAAGTAGGTCTTGTGATTCATTTACAATCCAAGGTTCTTTGTTAGAATTTATTGTAGAAGCTTCTTCTATCTTTGTTAGTGTCCCATATCTCTTAGTTTTGGGTTCTATTTGTAGCAAGAAGTTGTAGAGACTTTGGGTTAAAACTAGGGCTTATTTCAAGAACAAGTGCAAGCTCAATTCTCTCTCGAATTTGAATAGCTCTTGGAGTTTCGATCTTGGAATTGCATCAGCAATGATAGAAATAAGAGATGAAAAATCACACTCAATATGATAGATTACAAACAAATAAGCACCACAATCTTCTTATCACTCATTTACTCAATAAACACTAATAAAGCTCATAAACTCAACAAATTGTACACTTGAAAGCTCATAAAATGTTTAGGCACAAATACTCTTGTTCTTTCATGCATTAGGGAGGTTTGGAATAGGGAAGTTTCCAACGTATAGAAAACGGTTAGAAATAACCAGTTCAGATTTGGTCTCATAAAGTTCAAATGTTCGAACCTTCAAAAGGTCGTTCGAACTTGTCATCGAGATCTTCAAACCTTATTCCAGAGAACAGTACTTCGTACTTGCGAGATTTTACTTCGTGCATCTGAAACTTCAATAAAAAAACTTCTTCCCTTAAGAACTTTAGGTGTTGAACCAGAGCTCTGGAGTTCCGAACTTATACTTAAAACCCTTTTTCAAAGTTTAAATCAAACAACTAACACAATGTGCCTTTAATACTCATTTATATACTTTCTAAATTGAAGATTAACAAATCAAACCTTCAAATAAGATCATCTAATCATGAAACACTTCAACACAATGAATTAATTATCTAACCAAAACTTCTCTAAACATTTTAGCTTGTATCGAAAACCTTTTACGAAAACACCTTTGGCTCTAAAAACAAAGTGCAGGTTTTGAAAAGAATTCCTCCCTTTTTGAAAAGCTTTTTGACTTGAGCTTTACTACTGCATACTAAGGTAAAGATGATTTCAGAGAAGATTTTAAGTACAAGATAAACCTAACAAGACTCAACCCTATTCTAAGTCTTTATCACTCCAATCCCTGACAACTGGGATCCACTTGAATCTTCTTGTCTTTGATACTTTAGCTCTTGGGATACCAACTCTTCTCGCCTTTGACACTTTAGTTTTGGAGTAAAGACTTCATCTTCTAATACAAAATTTCCTATCAGATCAAAGATAAAACATGTAAATGCACATCAATGTTTGTCATTTAATTAAAAACAAGAATTGACATCCTTAAGTCTAACAATCTACTCCTTTTTAATGATGACAAACACAAATACAATAAGAGAGGATATAAATATATAAGCACATGGAAGAGTGTGACATAAAGACAAAACAGTGAAGCACGATTCACATATAAAGGTTTAAAGAGCCTATGGCCCAACCAACCTCGGTAAAGACCCCCTTCCTTCCTCAATTCTTTTCTATGAATTTAATTCCTTAGCACAAAATAGGAGGTTAAGATAAGGATTCAAAAATATTTCGAAACTCACCCTCACAATGTGCATAATTATTTTGAAAACATTCGTAAAATATGTTTGAGAACTTTTAGAAGATATAAGACTTTTCAAAGAATCAAAGTTCAGAGGTCCATACCTAAAACTTCGGATGTCAAGACCTTTAACAGATTTCCAGAGTTCAGATGCCAACTCCAGACATTCGAACTTCACCAAAACTTGTTTAAAATAGTTCCAAAACATTTTGAGCAACATTCAATAGTTGAAAACAAGTTGGAAACACAAACTTGATCTTAATAACTTTTTAAATGTCAAAATCATACCCTTATATGTTTGAAAACATAAAAACTTATAAAAAGAACAATACTCAAATTTTGTTTTAAAAGGATTTTGCCAAAAACAATTTTTTGCACCTCATAACACCATTAAAAACAAAGTTCTTGGCCACAAGCACAAAAGCAATACAACACATAATAGAGATTTTGGCAATAAATTGTCAAAACCTTAAAAAACCACAAAATAAAAAAAATAAAAACCTTATATCCACACAACATCAAACATATACAACTAACAAATCAAATATGCCAAAACCACATATATAACAACTAAGCCCATCAATCAATCTATCATATTCACACATATCACTTAGTCAGATAATCAAAATCACATAGACAAATAAGCACATATATCACATAAACACTAAAACAATTAAGCACTCAAACACATAATCAAACAATAGCATAAGCTCTAGAATCATATAAGCACATAGATCACTTAAGCACTTAGCACATAGTCAAACAACATATTCATCACTTAAGCACTTTAGCATATATTCAATCAATCACTTAGATCACTTAGCGCATATTCAAACAAGCACTTAGAACACAAAATCACATAGCACTTAAGAAAATCACATAGTTAAAACATTTGTCATCTAGCCATGCAGTTAATGAAATATACATTGCACAACAAATTTTTCTCCCGTTTTTGGTGTCATTAAAAGACTCTTAAAGGGATAAAAAAAAGAGGGTGTTATAAGAAGCTCTCATCACAAAGATTTCATCATTGAGCTTAACTAAACACCAAAAACAAGGAAACATGCATTCTTAAACCCAAAAAAAAAAAAAAAACCAAACAAACAAAGATAAATAAAAACTAAATATGAAGGATAAAATTTGTAGGTATAGAAAGGTTTAGGGGATCTTATTCATGATCTTTACAGCGTAAAGATCATCATATCTCCTTTTATCTCCATATATTCATCAAGTGTTCTTCCTTCTTTCCTGTGCAGTTCAATTTTTTCTTGATGCTAGCCTCATGGAATTTTTCTTCTTAGTATAAGAACCACTACTTCCTGTTTCTTTTGGTGATGGAGGAGAAGGCATAGGTATATGATAATTCTCTACATTTAGCCATAATGTCCTCATCTTGATCTTCAACATCATCTTTTTAAAATTCCTTGCAAGATTCATCACTGTGATTATCACAAGAAGATTTGTCGTTTGATGCATCTTCCGTGCTAGCAGTCTCAAAGTCATCGACTTCTTCAATAACCTTTTCCATATTGTCTTCATTCTTATCATCTTTCTCTTTATTTTGTGGTATCGTCTCTTCATCATCCTTCTTCTTTTTCACAAATCTTTAAATTTCATATGATTTCTTACTCTCAGTACTGCAAATCTTGCATTAACATTGTCCATATGTTGAAACAGAATTGTCCCTCATGTCATCCGACTTTGAGATCACTTTAGAAATTGAGTTTTGAAAAGCTTGTATCATCACCACATTTGAATATGTTACTTTTGAAAAGGAAACCTTTTTGATAGAGAAGGATCATCCCTTTTAGGTTTAGTCCCCTTTGGTATATTCTTTGAGTGATTATCTCTCTCTTTGTTGAATTCTTCAGGGAAAGTCTTTTGAATTTTTCTAGACTCCCTATTTCTTGAATTTTTCTTGAGGTAAGAGATGAGAGGATGAAGATAGCTGCTTTCATAGACGCAGGATTTGATTCGGTACACCGAATATTTTCAAACAAGATCTCTTAGTGTTTTGTCGAGGTGATCATAGAGAGTAAAACAATAAGACAGATCATAAGAGGACCCATAACTCATCATCTGGTTTTGAAGAGTTCACTATCACTGAAGAGAAGGGTTAGGTTATTCAGTTGACTTCCTTACTGCTCTGCTTTCAGGAAAGGCCAAGATTTCCGATAGCTCCAGAAAGACTTTGACATGTCGGGAAGATAACTCGGGGTGGAAGTCATGTCAACCAATAAAGGGAAGGAAGGACTCCGCCGTCGTAGGAATTTAAAGGCTTGATAAAGCCTTGAGCTTTGGAGCCAAAGTGATCTGCAGTAAAGAGAGCTATGATGCAGATATTCTTCTCTATCTCTCTTAAGTTTTAACTTTAGAGTTTTCTTGAGCAAGGATGCATCTTGTATTTCTTATTTTGTACAGCTCTTGCTCATCTTCCTTCCACTTTCTATCTTAATAAACTTCATCCTAGTAAATGACTAAAGAATATAGATGTATCTATACCATCTAAGGGTTCCTTTTTCCAGCTTCAATTTGTAGAATTTGAACAGTTTGGTGGGTAGACACCCGTAGAGGAGATACTTTCCATCTTTCTTCTCAGAACGTAGCATATGTTCCGAAGCACGATGTCCAAAGTTTAACTTGCCCTCATGAAGAGCTTGCATGATTACCATATGCAAGAATTATACGGAAATCCAATGTCTAGTACTTGGTATTAGTATATTACTGACTATATGATGCATCAATCTGCCATAGGCATCGAATACAATAGTCATTTTCTTTAGACTTCTCAAATGTCTTCTATTGAGTGAAAACTTGTTGAAATTTCTCTAAGGAAAATATGTTTTCATTATCAGTAAACAAGGTATCATTATAATAACATATACCACCATATTCCACCTCAACAATTAGACAAAACAAGGCTTCAACAAATTTGGCCTCCATAGAGTTCACTTTTGAAGCATTCCACTAATTTCCATCCTCATTTTTGTCCAGTTTTCTCAAAATTAGCATAGAATTCATAGAGTTCACTTTTGAATAGTGAGTAGATTTTTCCGCCCTAATGAGGCAAAATTACTTAGAGTAGATTCGAATCCATCTCCAAAAGCTGAGGGTTCAACAACATAGCAAGACAAGATTTTTCTTCCATTCTTGAGCCATCTCTCATATTTTGTAATATCCTTTGTTTCAAAAAATCATGTATCTTTTTTAGAGATATTTGGAATTGAAACTTTACCAAAAACTTCAAAGTAATTTCTATGAAATAATATTTTTCTGAATCTCTTTTCCTTTCTCTATCTTGGAGTTGTTTTTCGCAATTTCTTCCTTGGTAGAGCGACTTTCTTAGAGCCTTGTGCTTCAATTTCATTCATTGGATGAAATTAGGGTTTATAATGAGAAAATTTAATTTGAGGTAATTCAATATTAGATTAGGAATGATTGAAGATGATTTTCTATGAAGGAAATGGTTTTTAGAATCCAACTTTCCATAAGACAAGGCTTAGAATGAGAGGAGTAGGAATAAGGAGTGTTTTACGTTGCTTAAGCCTCCTTGTATTTATCTGTTACCCGACAGCTTCAGACTCCGGACTAGTTTGGATTGTTCCACTTTTTGCCCAAGCCTTTGGTATTCTTTTTAAAAGGTCACTTCGGACGTTAGCTTCGGTTGCACGAACTTTAAGTTTGTTGCCGAACTGAAAACCTTAACATTCTGTTTTGCTTCGAATGAATACTTCAGGCGTCTGGACTTCTGTCTATTGTCTGAACTCTTGCTTATTTCCAAAAGCTAATATTTTTAATTTATGAACTTAGGATTTCCGAACTGAGACTTACAACATCCAAAATCCCTTGTTTCTTGTACACTTACTACACATATTAGTCATGGAAATTTTTAACGTCCAAACTTCTTCTAAGACTTTTGAACCTTTCTTTGGCTAGAGGTTTGGAAGAAAAAAATCAACTATAACAAAAAAAAAATAACAGTATGAACATGACAACAAATAAATGATCACCATTCCTTTTGCCAGATGATCTTTGATGAAGCAAAGCTTTGTCTTGATGTATTTTTGTTCTTGAATGTTGAGCCTAAAAATGTAGCCGAATTTTCACCACTTGTATTGTATTGACATATATTTGTAGCTTTTAGTCTTCCAGATCTTGTTGCATTCAAGAGATATGTATAAGGTGTCTCTTATTGACTATTCACATGTATGTATAACCTCCTTCAATGAATAAGAGTATACATTCTTGTTTTCTATCTTGACAGGAAGCTTGTGAGTTCCTTGATAATATCCTCTTATGCTTCTTCTTGTATTTGTCATTGTAATAGATGACTTTCATGATATATCTTTTCTTCTTTCTTGTCGCTTTTCTTGTTTTTTTATCTAATGACAATTTCATTCATATTTCAATCTCTTTGATAAAATCCTGTGAGAAACTTTCTTGTGTAGAACCATCATGCTCATTCTTTTATCTTTATTTTCTGAGATAGATTTGTTACCCCTAAAGGCATTATTGCATATGATTTTGATTATGATTATTATATATTTGTGTGATCATAACTAAGTGTAGTTTCAATAGAATAAAAGAAGCATCTTTGGAGTCTCAAGGCTACACTACATAGAAACAGAAGATCTTGGTGATCAAAGCATAATGAAGAAGAAAAAATCAAGCCACTCCAAGATCAAGGCACTATCAAACCATTGAAGACTTGAAGACTTATGTCTTAGTTAGGGATATACTAAGGTACTTTGTAAAACTCCCTAACTTTTCTCTTTGAGTTTTAGTCAAGTATAGAAGCTCCTTGAATGAAATATTCCTTACAAACTATACTTGCAAAACCTAAGTATTCTTGATGAGATTTTGATGCCTTTTAATGTTTTCCTATTCTAAAGAGTATCAAGAATACATGTCTTGAAGTGTTTTGAAATGTGAAGGAAAGTTCTTTTTGCTTAAGGAAAATTGGCTTTTAAATCCTTCTCAAAAAAGGGTCATCTGATTTTTCTAAACTAGAAAATCGGACGTCCTATTTTAAAATAGTTCGTCCGATTTTTCTAGCTTTAGAAAAATTGGTCGTTCAATTTTTAAGAGGGACCATTCGATTTTTAAAGGGATCATTCGATTCTTTCTGTAAAACAAAATCGGTCTTCCTATTTTAAAAAGGGCTTATCCGATTTTCCTTTTACAAGGAAATCGGACGTCTGGTTTTCAATTTTTTACCAATGAAAAATTACCATTACAAACAGTAACAGTTGCTTGTCTCCCTCTTCAAGTGATGTGAACTTGGTGAAATCAAAATTGAGATCATTTAAGAACTTTTAAAGAGATTTAAGGTTCATTCTTCAAACATCTTTCATCTCACAAAAACTAAAAGAAAAATCTTCTTGGACCTTCATTATTGATCATTCATCAAGGAAGAAGAAAAGAGGAGCTTGTTAAAACAATTGTTGAGTTGTATCTTTTCCTTCTCAAGCTAATTCGGTCCTTACTCTTCTCATTCTTTTATTGTGATAAAAGGTTTGTAGAAAAACCCTTTGGGTGATCGTTTGACAATCTGTTGTATTGTTGTGTTGTGTAAACTCTGAGGTTTGTGTGTAAAACCCTTGAAGGGTGATCCTCATTGTTTTTTTGTGTAACCAACTTTGAAGATAGTGGATTTGTGAATCCTTAGGTTGAGTCTCAAGGTAGTGGATGTAACTCTTTGAGAGAGTGGACCACTATAAATAGCTTGTCTCTCTTCCTTGTGTCTTATATTCTTTTTGTATGCTTGCTATATAATCCTTGTTCTTGATAGTGATTTTAAATTATAAAATTGATCAAAAAGTGTTTTATTACCAAAAACTTTATTCACCCTCCTAAGGTTTTTCAATTGGTATCAAAGCGGGGCTACTCTAAAAAGGGACTAACATCCTCAAAGCTAAAAATTTTTCATTTACTATGACTAATATTTCTAATTTACCCTATGTAGAAGGCTCTTCTACAAATAGACCTCCTCTTTTCAATGGAACAAATTATACTTTTTCTAAATCAATAATTTAAATAGGTATTTGTTCTATTAACTTTAATCTTTGGAGTATTGTAGAGAAATGACCTTTTGTCCCCTAAAAAGATAGAAAAATCAAGAAGGTAGAAGATTTTGATGAATATGATTCAAGAAGGATGACTTTAAACTATCAAGCCATAAGTGTCCTAAGTTGTGCATTGGATGTAAATGAATACAATCGAGTAAGTGGATATGACTCGGCCCATGACATGTGGAAATTATTGGAAATCACACTTGAAGGAACCAACCAAGTCAAAGAATAAAAGTTGCCTTTGTTAGTTAGGGATTATGAACTCTTTGTGATGAAACAAAATGAAAGTATTAGTGAAATGTTTACTAGATTCACAAACATCACAAATGGACTCAAGGCTTATGGAAAGTAATACTCAAGAGGAAAACCAAATAGAAAAGTTCTAGATGTACTCCCTAAGGCATGGCAACCAAAATGTCTTGCCATAGAAGAATCAAAGGATTTAAGAACTCTCCAAATTGAAGAACTCATAGGCTCTCTTCTCACCTATGAAATAAAAGTGAAAAGGTTGAATGAAATGGAAGAAGAAGAAAAAGGAAGAAGTATAACTCTCAAAGTTAATGAGAAAGAACAAGCTAGTTCTTCCAACGATGAGGATGATCATAATGGTGGTGAAGACATGGCCTTGGTTATGAGAAAATTCAAAAGATTCTATGAGAGAGGATTTAACAAAAAGGGAAAGAAACCTCCATTTAAGAAAGGAGGACAAAACTCTTCATATTCAAAGCAAGATACTTTAGATGTAATACCATGGAACACCTTGTAGCCAATTTTCCAAAGGCTATTGAAAAGAAAAAAGGAGTATTGGAAGCCAAGTTTGAAGCCTTAAAGATAAAGAAGAAAGGAAAGGACTAATTGGTGCATAGGACCAAGATTCAAGTGAAAGTGAAGGAGATGAAAAGGCAAACATGTGCTTCATGGCAGTGGAGAATGAGGTACAATTTTCACCCTCTAACTCTTCTAGTCTCATTGATGGTAACTGTGATGATAATCCTAATGAGGTACAATCTTCACCCTCAAATATATCTAATCTTGTTAATGATGATGATGATGATCTTAATTGTTTTCTCATTGAAATGTATCATTAATCGGAAAAGATCAACAAAAAGAAAAAGGAGTTAAAGAATAAGATTGATAACCTATCAAATGAAAAATTCAAAACTTGTTTGTGAAAACAAAACTCTCTTTGAATCTTTAGAAGTTTTGAAAAAGAAAAAGGACCTCTCAAAGTTAGAATTTCAAAAACTCGTTTTAGATAACAAAAATCTTTGTGAAAAAATTCTCTCTCTTGAAAAATGCATGGTAGATTATAATGATTTGAAGAAAAATGTGAGTGATCTCACCCTAAGTATTGAAAAGTTTACAAAAGGAAAAGAAAATTTCAAAAAGCTTCTTGGTTTTCAAAGATCACCTTTTGACAAAAATGGTATTGGATATAATCATACCAATACTTTCTCTAAGCAAACACGTTTTGTAAAAGCTTCCTTATCCCTGTCACACCCTTTGCACTTATTGTGAAAAGAATGGTCATAAAGCAACAAAATGTTTTATAAAAAAGAAAAATTGAAAGGGGAGTAAAAACTGTTTGGAAAATAAAAGAAAATTCAATTAACATTCATGGACTCAAAAAGTTTTGGGTACCAAAAGTCTTTTCTACTTCTTCTTTTATAGGAACAAAAATCAAGCTCAACTAAGTGGTATTTGGATAGTGGTTGCTTAAGGCATATGACCAGGAGTGCATATCTTATTAGTGAGCTTACACCGAAAGGGCTTCGTCACCTTTGGAGATAAGAAGAAGGGAAGAATCATTGTTATAGGTAACATTGATAATGATGACATAAATAAATCTTTTAAGCTACTAATCATTGTACACTCAAACAATGGAAGAACATGCTATGGAGGAATAAGAGATTGAGAAAAAACAAGAAAATGATCAAGAAGCTCAAAGTCTTCCTCAAGATGTGATATATCCAAAGGGACACTCCAAAGATGAAATCATTGGTGATGTATCATAAGGGGTAAGAACAAGAAAGTACTTTATTGATAACTTTGCCCTATAATCTCAAATTGAGCCTAAGTTTATTGATGATACCTTGTATGATGAGTTTTGAATTATTGCTATGCAAGAGGAATTAAATCAATCTGAAAGAAACAAAGTTTGGACTTTAGTCCCTAGACCACGTGATCACCCCACCATTGGCACAAAATGGGTTTTTCGAAATAAACTAAATGAATCCAGAGAAGTTATTAGAAACAAAGCTAGACTTGTTGCCCAAGGATTCAATCAACAAGAGGGCATATATTTTGATGAAACTTTTGCTCCAGTTGCTAGACTTGAATCCGTTAGGATGCTTTTAACTTTTTCTTGTTTTAAAGGATTCAAGTTTTTTTTAAAATGGATGTTAAGAGTGCTTTCTAAATGTGGATATTGAGGAGGAAGTTTATCTTGAACAACCTCACGGGTTTGTGCATGAAAAATTTCCAAACTATGTTTACAAACATTCAAAAAGCACTCTATGGTTTAAAACAAGCTCAAAGAGCTTGGTATGAAAAAGTTAAGTGGTTTTCCTCTTTCAAACAATTTTTCAAGGGGTGTGGTGGACACTACTCTTTTTACAAAAACCTCTAGTAACAATGATCTTCTTCTTGTCCAAATTTATGTTGATGATATTATTTTTAGTGCTACTAATGTTTCCTTATGTGAAGAATTTGCCTCTCTTATGAAAAAAGAGTTTGAAATGAGCATAATGGGAGAATTAACCTACTTTCTTGGACTATAAATCAAGCAAACCAAAGAAGACATCTTCATCAATCAAGAGAAGTACACTAAGGAACTTCTCAAGAAATTCGGGATATGCGATGCAAAAAGTATTGGCACTCCAATGAGCTCATCATTAAAGCTTGACAAATATCACAAAGGTTAAAAGGTCGATAAAAAAAAAGGTATAGAGGTATGATCAGTAGCTTGCTTTACTAACGGCTAGTAGGCTGGATATTGTGTTTGCAATATGTTTATGTTCTAGATTCCAAACTAAATTGCTGATATTTTTACAAAACCTCTTTCCAAAGGACGTTTTAGTTATTTGAGAAAATTGCTTGGTATTGGTAAATTTAATAACTCATGTGTTGTTTGAGTTTTCAGATTTCCTCTTATTATTTATTCTTACCCAAATTTTTTTTAAACAATCAGACGCTACTTTTAAAAACCGGACGTCCAGTTCCAAAAACGGACTCAAAATTTTTTCTTCACAAAAATTACTGAGACATTCGGATGACCTCTATAGAAATCAAAAGTCAGATTTCTTTCTTTCATAAAAACCGGATGACCTATTTTAAATTTTGGTCGACCGTCAGGCTCTGCATTTTTAAAACTAGAATTTTCTAAGTTTTTCAGAACTCTCTCTCACTCTCTCATCCGAAACCTCTCTCTCTAATAAAGCCTGACCAATTTCAATCATCCGATTCTCACTCTTCTTCTCAAATTCTTCAAATTTCTCTCTTCCACAAGCAAGAAAGCCATTTATTTCTTTGTTTTTCTCTCTAATCTTCTCTATTTGAAACTCCCAATTTCTACCTCAAACCCTAAGTCGAAATTCCTTCAAAATGGTCAGAGTAAAGAATGTCAATGTTGGAATGGATAGCCATGCTAAAGAAGGTAGAAGTAGTAGAGGTGGTTAGAAGGGGAATTGCAAACAAATAGCGCGGAGCGAAACTCCTTTAGATAAATTTATCTCAGTAAAAGCTGCAAACTATGAAGATTGGACAAAGAAGAAAAGGAAAATCACTCCCAGACATCGAGTCGACCTATCAGACATGGGAGGTATAGAAACAATTCCTGCACTTTTTCAAGATATTGGTTGGGGTTCTTTACTGATTGTTGATGAATTATTCTATCCTACGATGCTTTAAGAGTTTTATGCAAATCTACAAAAGGGTAGAATACAAACTGGTGGGAATGTTGTTACGTCTAGAGTGAATGGAAAGAATCTTGCCTTCGATGATAGATTGTTGAATTCCATTCTTGAGAGACCAAAAGATGGAATTCATTCTTACACAAAAAATAAGAAGTGCTTTGATCCCTATCTGTATAGTGAAAAGAGGTTTGAAGAATTATTTACCAAAGGAATTGTGCCAGAAACAAGTGAAGATAGAACAGTTGACAAACTTGATGTCTATGGGAGGACTTTACATCACATCAAGTCTTCAATTACAAACATGCATTCTTTTGTTATGCTAGCAGTGCATGAACACAAAAAGATGAATTTTGGTTATATTGCAATAGAATACATGCAAGCTACACAAACCTCACCAACAAAATGTTTTCCCTATGGTTGTTTTCTTACCAAGGTGTTCCAACATTTTAAGACCACTTTCTTTGGACCAAGTGACCACATTGGAATCGGTAAGATATAAAATCAAAACACTTCAAGAGAATGGGATTCTCAAGAAATGAAGATGGGAAATTGATAAGGGGAGGCCAAGAGGAAGATATTGAAAATAGCGAAAAAGAAAAAGAAGAAGAGGGCAATGAGCCCGAAGATATGAAACAAATGTAGATGAGATTCAAAGGGAATTGAGATCAAAGAAGAGAGAAGATAGAACAGAAGAAGGACAATCATCAGTGGACATGGGTCAACTCATGGCTAGGATTATTGCAATACAATCACAACTCAATGGCCTACTTGACGATATAGATGGAAAAATCCAAAACCGACTTGGCGATCTTGATGAAAAGCTTGTCGATATTCAAGACCGGGCTATGAAATTGGAGCAAAGAGGAAGAGATGAAGATGATTGAGGCTTTTCTCCTAAAACTTCTTTTCCTTGTTTTCTTTGTCTTCTACCAAACTTGATTATGGCTTTTGTGTGATTTTTTCCTTTAATCATGTTTGTTTGAACTCATTCGTTAAATATGCTTTGTTATTGTTTATTATATGGTAATATGTTATCTTGATGTCATTTTATTTATGGACTTAATGATGATACTTTAGCATTGAATATCTAATTGTAGTTCCCTCTTCTATGATCACTTAAAAATTCTCCTAAGAGTCTTTTTGATTTATGACAAAAGGGGGAGAAATATGTGCAAGAAGTAAGGGGAGAAATTGGTGAAGTGCAATGTGCAATGTTTCTTTATATGATTTTGTTGCTATGACAAGATATGATATTCTTTATTGGTTGCCTTAGATGTTTTACATGCTTTTGATGTTGCTCTACAAGGTTTTATGCACTATATGAGCTATATGGCTTGGTTTGGCCTTGATATCTTTTTTTATGCCATATTTGTTGTGAAGCATGTTTTTAGGGGGAGCTTATCTTTTTAAACTATCTTTCAAACCTTTGGCATGTTTTCAAATTTATAGGGGGAGTTATCTCTCTCTCTCTCTCTCTCTCTCTCTCTCTCTCTCTCTCTCTCTCTCTCTTTTCTGGTGTTTGATATACCTTTCTCTTATTGATATTTTTTTTGAAGCATCACCATGTTCTATACTTGCTCTTTTGTTCTTCTAGTTATCCTCTTGCATATGTATTTGTATAATAAAAATGGGGGAGATTGTTAGCCCTAAGGGAATTATTGCATATGATTTTGATTATGATTAACATATGTTTGAGTGATGATAATTAAGCTTAGTCTCTATAGAACAAACGAAGCATCTTTGGAGTCTCAAGGCTACACTACATAGAAGCAAAAGATCTTGGTGATCAAGGCATAATAAAGAAGAAAAGATCAAGCCACTCCAAGATCAAGGCATAATCAAACCATTGAAGAGCTTGAAGACTTATGTCTTAGTTAGGGATAGGGTAAGATACTTTGTAAAACTCCCTAAGTTTTATTTTTGAGTTTTGGTCAAGTGTGGAAGCTCCTTGAATGAAATATTTCTTACAGACTATACTTGCAAAACCTAAGTATTCTTGATGAGATTTTGATACCTTTGAATGTTTTCCTATTCAAAAGAGTATCAAGAATAAATGTTTTGAAGTGTTTTAAAATGTGAAGGAAAGTTCTTTTTTTTTTTTAAGGAAAACTGGCTTCTAAATCCTTTTCAAAAAAGGGTCATCCGATTTTTCTAAACTAGAAAAATCAGACGTTCTACTTTAAAAACGGTCGTCCGATTTTTCTAGCTTTAGAAAAATTGGTGGTCCGATTTTTAAGATGGATACTCCGATTTGTAAAGGGATCATCTTATTCTTTCTATAAAACAAAACCGGTCTTCTTATTTTAAAAAAGCCTCGTTCGATTTTCCCTTGGCAAGGAAATCAAACGTCCGATTTCTAAAACGGGTCGTCCGGTTTTCAGTTTTTTACTGTTGAAAAATTACCGTTTCAAATAGTAACGGTCACTTGTCTCCCTTTTCAAATGAAATGAACTTGTTGAAATCAAAATTGAGATCATTTAAGAACTTTTAAAGAGCTTTAAGGTTCATTCTTCAAACATCTTTTATCTCAAAAAAAACTGAAAGAAAAATCTTCTTAGGGCTTCATTACTGATCATTCATCAAGGAAGAAAAAGGAGGAGCTTGTTGAAACAATTGTTGAGTTGTATCTTTCCCTTCTCAAGCTCATTTGGTAACATTGTTCCTTACTCTTCTCATTCTTTTATTGTGATCAAAGGTTTGAAGAAAAGCCCTTTGGGTGATCTTTTGACAATTTGTTGTATTATTGTGTTGTGTAAACTTTGAGGTTTGAGTGTAAAACCCTTGAAGGGTGATCCTCATTGTGTTTTTGTGTTACCAACTTTGAAGATAGTGTATTTGTGAAATCCTTGGATAGAGTCTCAAGGTAGTGGATGTAACTCTTTGAGAGAGTGAACCACTATAAATAGCTTGTCTCTCTTCTTCGTGTCTTGTATTCTCTTTTTATGCTTTCTATATAATCCATGTTCTTGAAAGTGATTTTAAATTATAAAATTGATCAAAAAGTGTTTTATTAGCTAAAAACCTTATACACCCCCCAAGGTTTTTCAAGATTAATAATGACATGATCTTATGTCATGTTTCTATCCTTTTAATAGATTTCGGCTTTCTTCTTCTTCTTCGATTTTGTCACCACCTTCTGAAGTATTCTCTTGATCTTGCTTGTTGACGCATGAACAAGCTCTTTATATAATCTTCAAGATTGTCACCTATATTGCTCACTCCTTGCGACTTTAAGAAGATAGGTCAACATCTGTTTTCCTAATGAGTATTCTCAATGACACATAAGTTAACAAGTAACTCTTATAGCTTCATCAAGAGTACGCTTGATGTATATTCTCAATGTTTAAATGAAACACTCATAAGTTCAGGTAGGCTCTTAGGTATAAAATCAAAGATTGGCAAATAAAACAAGATTTTGATATGGTTTCTATAACAACCGGTATTTGAAGAAACATGCCTTCTTTGATAGTTCTAATTCCAAGATTTGAGATGTTAACCTTTCAATCATTTGTCATACATGACCATCATCTCTTTTATGAAAAAAAAGTATAGGAATCAACTTAAAACTCCAATATATAGCCATGTGATCACCATGTCGTATTCATCAATCAATCATACTTCAATCAAAGAACCTTTTTCTTTTGCTTGTACTAAGATTCTGTTCCTTTCATCTTGTCTCCACTTATCACAAAGTTTTCTTCTATTTCTCAGCAACTATATATTTCCTATATCTTTGCACATCTATCATTCTGAACCCATTTATTCTTCTTTGTCCTTGTGAACTATTTCGCCTACAATGAAAAGGATGTGTATCTTTTGGTACCTACACTTTCTTCGGTCCTTGATGGTTATTAGCAAATTTCTTTACTCTCCCAGTGGTTTTCCCACCACTATCAAGTTTCTTTTATAATAAAGCATCTATTAGTTTTATAACCATTCTTACCACAATAAGTACAACACACATAAGGAATATAAGAAGATGTAGTTTTAACAAAATAATTTTGAAAATTTGAAGAACACCAAAATTATGTACTTATAGCCAAGACAATGTTTTTTAAAAGTATGATTTTGTGCTCCAAGAATTTTTTTCAAAATTGTTTATACCATTTGTAAATTTCTCTATGCAAACGTTTAAGTCATCCACGTTTCTTTTCAAAAGCTCGTAATCGTCAAGAGTTCTTTTGATTTTGTCATTTAGAAATTGTTTTTTAATAGAAAATTATTTTTCAAAAATATACTTTTGAAGTTTCAATGACTCGATAGAATCTACCAACTTTTTATTTTCACAAATCAAGGGAAAATTTTCTTTCAAAATATTTTTTAAATTCTTGTTTTCAATAGACACCTTCTTCATTTCCTCATACATACAAAAAGTATTTTATGAGGATCATTCTCAAAATCATCATAAGAAAGAATATTAGGAGTATAAAGTACCTCATCATCCATTGCCATGAAACAAACGTTTACTAGTTCATTCTCTAATCCTTCTTCATCACTTCTACTTTCTTCATCCCAAGTGTTGGCTAAGCCTTTTCCTTTCTTACTTTTGTAGTAGTTCTTATTTTTCTTTGTCTCCATTCAATCTTTCTCTTTGAGCTTTAGATAATCAGCAGTTAGATGGTCTTTGCTCTTTCGTTCATAGCACTTTGGTTTGTAGAGTGAGATTGCCTGATTTCCTCTTGAAAATCTCTTACCTCTTTGAAAGTTTCCTATTTGTATATAGGATTCACATTTTCTTGTAGCCAATGCTGACTCATCTTCACTATCTCCTTCTTCTCCTGAAGAGTAGTATCTATCACTTAAGCTATCATTGGTTTTTAATGCATTTTCTTTCTTTATTCATTTTTCATCTCCATTTTCATCGAATCTCTTTAACTTCATTTCGTGATTTAAGAAAGACCCAATCAATTCTTCCATAGGCTTGTCTTAAGATCATTGTACTCTTAAAGAGCAAGAGTCTTCGGTTGCCATGACTTAGGTACAGTGTCGAAAATTTTCATATTTTGCTCAAATAAAGAGTATTTCTTACCATGTGTTTTCAAACGATTAAGAATATTAGTAAAACGAGTAAACATACTAGTGATAGATTCGTTTTACTCCATAGAAAAGAGTTCCTAGTCTTTTACAAGAATTCTCATTTTGGATTCTTTTACCTTATTAGTACCTTTAGGAGTGACATCCAACAGCTTCCAAATAGCATTAATAGCTTCACATCCACTAACCCGATTGTACTTCGTTACATCTAATGCACAGCGTAAGATATTCATAACTTGGAAGTTTAGCGTCATTTTCTTGGTGTCATCTCCACCATATTCATCTGACTTTTTTAGTACTTTTCTATCAGCAAACAACTTAGTGGGACCGTGATGACCTTTTTCAATAATATTCCACAATTTAAAATTAATAAAACGAACATAAATAAAAATACGGTTTTTCTAAAACGTGTAGTTTGTTCCATTTAAAAGATGTGGTCCGCTTATGGAAGATCCTTCCATATATGCTAAAGCATTTTTGTAGTTTTCAATAAAATAATTCTTTACCTCTTGGTAGTTAAACCAAAAACAAAGCACCCACTCTGAACCCAATTGAAAGAACCTAAGGGGGTGAATTAGGTTCAAGGCAAGCTTGGCCACTTTCTTCAATAAGATCTTGTTTCATCCTATATGAAAAAAGGTTCCTTGGATAATATAAAGTTAGTAAAAATAATTAAAAGAACTAATCAAAATATAAACAAGAATAAATCAACAACAATAATAGCCAGCGAGAAGAATGCAAAGATTTATAGTTGTTTGATCCTACAAAAGATCTATGTCCATTACCTTGGACCATACCCAATGATTTACCAATCACACTAACTCCCTTCTTCACTAAGAAGGTAGGGAAAAATTGTTCTTACAATAATAGATCACCCCAAACGGGTTTTACATATCAACCACTTTCTTCCTACACAAACTACAAAGTTCACTCAATTCGCTCGAATTTTTACTCTCAACCTTGCATACACTAAAAGGACAGAAATAAGAGATGAAAAATCATACCCAATGTGATCGATTACATCCAGATGAAGCATCACAATCTCTTATCACTCTTTTACTCAATAAACACTAATAAAGCTCATAAACTCAAAAAATTTGACACTTGAAAGCTTAGAAAATGTTTAGGCACAAATACTCTTGTTCTCTGATGTTCCAGGGAGGTCTGGTACTATAGAGAAGCTTCCAATGTTTAGAAAAATAGGTAGAAACAGCAAGTTTTTACTTGGTCCAGTAAAGTTCGGCCCTTCAATAGGTCGTCCAAATTTGTAATCCAGACCTTGAATCCTTAGCCCAGAATACAATACTTCAGACGTCCGAGATTTTACTCTCTGCATCTAAATAAACTTCAATAAAAAGCTTCTTCCCTTAAGAACTTTCGGTGTTCGAACCAGAGCTCCGAATTCCGAACTTACACTTAAAAACCAGTTTTGAAGTTTAAATCAAATAACTAATTCAATGTGTCTTAAGTACTTATTCAAAAACTTTCTAAATTGAAGATTAACACAAATGTACCTTCAATTAAGATCATTAGATCATGAAACATCTCAACACAATGAATTAATCATCTAACTAAAACTTCTCAAAACATTTTGGCTTGTATGAAAACCTTTATACAAGAACACTTCTGACTCTAAAAACAAAAGTGTAGGTTTTGAAAACAACTCCTCCCTTATTGAAAACCTTTTTTACCTAAGCTTTACTAATGCATATTAAAGTAAAGAGGATTTGAGACAAGGGTTTACAAGATATACCTTACAAGACTCAACCCCATTCTAAGTCTATATGAGTTCAATCCTTGGAAACTTGGATTCACTTGAATCTTCTTGACTTTGAAACTTTAACTCTTGGGATACCAATTCTTCTTGCCTTTGAGACTTTAGTTCTCGGTGTGAAGACTCCATCTTCTAACACAAAAGTTCCTGTCACATTAAAGATAAAACATGTAAGTTCACATCAATGTTTGTCATTTAATTAAAACAAGAATTGTCACCCTCTAACAATGTTCCCATTCATCATCATTCCGGGTCTTTAGAATTCAAAAAGCAAATTGGATGTGTATTTTTAGAAGAGCTAATAATTTGCAGGAGTGAAGAGCTCTTACTCATAACATATACAAGACACAAAACTTCAATACCTTCTTTGGACAAGCTGGTTACTTCTTGACATATAGAGTATTGAGTGGTTGGAGTACTGCATGGGCACTCGCATGTCCATATTATTTGGAACGGAGAAAGTTGTTCAAACTAATTAATAGGGGAAAACAATCATGGTTTGACTGTCATCGATGCTTCTTACCACCATGTTATCCAGTTAGGAGATATATGAGTCTTCTAAGAAAACTAAAGGTCCCCCACCACTACGCCTTTCAGGCGGAAAGTTGCGGGAATGAGTTAAGGACTTACCTAAAATTAAAGAAATCAGCACCAAATTTGGTGAGGGAGATTGTAGAGGTGAATGCAACAATTGGATAAGGAGCATATTTTGACATATTCCATATTGGCATACCTTTCTAAGTCATCACAATATTGACTAATGTATGCACAATGAGAAAAATATTTTTGATAATGTGCTGAACCCTGTAATGGACGTCATAAAGAAGACCAAGGATAATGTCAATGCTAGAGAAGACATTTATAGCTACTATAATCGTTCAGATTAGACGATCAATGAAAGAGCCCTGGACAGGTGTTAAAAACAAAGGAATGTTTTACATTAACAAACGAACAACAAAAGTGTGTTCTTGAGTGGGTAAGGGTAAAGGAGTTAAAATAATCTAACGGATATGCTTCTTACTTTTGAAAAGGTATGCAGATTTGAAAGAAATAAAGACATTCGGGATGGAAAGTCATGACTATCATGTGTTTATGGAGCGATTACTATAGATTGTCCTCAGAAAGATTCTTCCGCAAAAGGTTTGGAGAGTGTCTTGGCTAAACTTAGTATTTTTAACCGCGACTTATGTGAGTCAAAGATACGGGAGAGACACATGCGTCAATTGGAGATGAGCATCACAATTTTGATATACAGACTAGAATCACTAAAACAAAAAAAAAATGTAAGTATACCAGAGGTTTTTTATACTATTAGCGGTAGTTTGAAACCTCCACTAAATACTAATGCAGCTATTTTAGAAACCCCTCAAGATAGGATGCTGCTATACGTTTTCTGCAGTTTTTCAAAAACTGCCGCAATATACATCTGAAACCTCCCTAAAATGCTACATTTTTTCTAATCAAATTTATTTATTTTGAGATAGTTCTAACACCACACTATATTACGTTCAAATTTTTTTTTTTTTCAATGCTTAATTTAATTAGAATCTGAATGATTAATAATTAAATATAACAATATAAAGGTAAGAAGAAAAGTCAACAGAAATTTTTATAATCCAACTACGCAGAATGTTAATAATATATATATATATAACAAAGCAGTATAGATCTATATAAGCCCTAGAATCCATTTATACATAAATAATGACTATACCTTATTTGTGTTACTCATAACACGTTCTGTTGCAGATGTTGAAGATCTTTCATAGCGTAAAATAGTTTGATTCATGTATGTCCACTAAGTGCATAGTCTGGCTGTAAATGAGAAATAAATCTCGAATCATTAAAAAAAAAACAAAACATAGACAACGTAAATAAGAATTAGACATAACATGAACACTCTCACTAGCTCACAGAAACTTTCACCTAAACCTTTTGTTTATGGATTCTCTGTTTCTTCTCTCTTTTTTCATGCATGAATAATGGAATTGTATGCTCTGAGCAAACTCATCTAATTTCTGCAACTTTCATATGACAACTAGCTCCAGCAAAATTGTGCGCTCTGTCCAGTTAAGCTACATTTGTATTCATCTCACAAACCCCAAGTTTATCTTGTGATTTTTGTCAAGCACATGAAAGCTGTAAACTTTTCTACAAGCTAAACAAGGTTTCTTCTCCATTATTTTTAACTATCTCAGCCTTAGACAGAAATTAGTGCAAGCATCCTCCAGCATACAAAACCCACAAAAGACCCAAAGCTAGAATACACCAAGAATAAAAAGAAAATAGTCCAAAAGAATGATCTTTTTGCTGGGACAAAAGGATGGAATATTAGTTTAACCTGTGATGATAGAGTTACTATATAATCGTGTGTTCTTTATGATTTGAGCTTCCGAAACATTTTACGAAAATAGTATAGACATATACGTGCAATATGCATACCTTGCTCCTTATACTTCTAGTAGATTTGATTCAACTCCAAGTAGTTTGAATTTCTCATCCTACTATAGAAAAATGAAAGAACAAACACAAGTAGTCAGAAAGAAATGCCAAGTCCATGAAACTAACTGGTACAAGAACTTCAAATAAACAATAGTAACCAATTAGTCAATTTTATTTATTCGTACCTGCTGGAAACTTAGACTATGGATTTCCTTTGCACGAACAAAATTTCATTGATCTTTTTCTAAAGAAGCCCCAGTCATCCCTGTTACATAGCTTTGAAATTCATATTGACTGAAGATCTGAATAGTCTTCCACCTGCCGATAAAAGGAGTACCAGAGTGAAACATATTAATATAGAAACAGAAATGGTAAGATAAACTTTAAACAATATAGAGCTCCAATTTTATTGTTTGATTACTTGTTTTTCTTTACTCTTTGAAATTTTTCTCCGCTCATTCTTTTTCCCTCTTTAGAATGATGGAGTTACTGTAACCATTGAAATTTTCATGGCTTCAAAAAGCTCCTTAAATGATGAAAATTGGCAATTAAAATTTCACTACCTTGGTTTTTCCCTTTAGCTCTGGGGCTTTTCTAATGAAATAGCAATCGCAGGAAAGCAGAAATCACTTACTCATCAAGCATGAGTAACTTTGTCTCAGGAAGTTCTCATTATTTCTCACACATACTGACTCCCATTTTTAGCACAGTACCACCTACCTGAAGAAGTCAAAGAGTTAGTAAATGAGGACTAGAAGCACTCAGTTGTCTATATGATTTTTATAATTTCACAGAAATATCCTTCACTCAGTCAGATCCACAAATTGGAATTATATTAAAATGCAAGCCGACACCCAGCACGCTATCATTACTAATAAAAAGCCAACTCCACCCACTTTTCTTGGACAAGTTTTTCTTTTTTTGTGGAAGAAACAAACATGCAAATTTTTGTTATTGAACATCACTACATCAAAAGTTACAGGTCCACCTTAAGAAACCAAAATCGAAGTGTAACCAGAGTTTACATGCTTTTACCTAAGAATTTTACCCAACAACACAAATATTTCTTGACAAATTGGAGTATTGAGTTTCCTGATGAAGATAAAAGAAAAAAAGGCATATCCTGACGTAAACGGCACCACCGTCGTCAAGAATTCCAGAAAACAAACATGGATAATCAAACTTATAATTTACATATAATGTTTTCTTAGGGAAAAATAGTGCTCCAAATTCTGAAATATTGGATTTCATCTTTTTGATAAATAAAGAGTTGAGCACATTTTGAAACATAGTGATCCGAAGGATTCGTTGAATCTAGTACATAAACTCCAGATCTAATAAAATACTCTAAAAAAATACCTTAAGTAGCGCGAGAGAATGTTGATGAATCCAGATTTCTCATCGTCACAGCAAAGCGGAACCAAAACAAAGAGAAATAGCAAAATCAACCAAAAATCACAATCAGTCATCACTAGATCCAAAATTCAATAAGTATTTCTTTTATAGTGATTTCTCCAGGTTCTTCAATGTAATGGAACATTTCGTTTTGCATTTGCCCCCTATGTAGCTAGAATTTGTAGTCCCCTTCAGTATAGGTGATGTATCCATTTGAGAAGTAGAAACCATAATCTTATCTTTAATTTATCTTACTTAAATTAAATATTGTTTACTAAAATATATCATTGTTTTAAGTATGTATTTGAACCATCTAAAGAAGAAGATCAAGAATAAGGCTTGGATAGAAGGTTAAATATGTAATGCATAGTGAAGTGAGGAAAAAAAAAATCAATGTGGAAAAAATAGATATGGCTTCTCATCAATTAAAAAAAAAAAAAAAAAAACCGCCATCATCTGTTATTACTAAAAAGGTTAATGCCAAAATATCCCCTTCAAGTAAAGTTAGAGATTAGGACCATTTTAGTTCAAAAGCTAAAAACTATCATTTAACTGTCTAAATTATTAGTCAACCATTGATTTATTTTTTGAGGAAATCTATATTACCAAAAATAGCCCTACATTGGAGGAAGAGAAGATTTCACAACCATTTTAGACTTAGTCGCTCTACTTGTTTATCTTTATCTCCATTGGCAGAAGTTTAATTTGAAAAAAAGTGTATCTTTTGGAGCTCGTGAAAAGATGAATTGTTTTTTAAAAGGATAGTGGGTCTCATTCTCAAACTTAATTTCCATGTGTACACAATTGTTTTAACTTCATCAGCTTGGTAGCATGAGCAATGTTTTTTTATCCATTGATAGCATGAGAATTAGAATTTTATTGAATTTTCTTATAATACGTATATACTTATACTAATTCTAAGTTGAAACTGTATTAATTTTTTTTTTAAAAAAAATGAGGATGTTTCAAAGATTTGGCCATAGTTATTTAGAGGTGTTTTGGGTAGTATTGATTTTATCAAAAATTATTAAATGAACGTTTTTTAACTTTGAACCAAAATGTTCCTGACTCTAACTTTAAGGGCTATTTTGCATTAACCCTTATCAAAAACCAAGCCACTTTATGCAACAGTACTAGTTGCAGTTGAAATAATCTAAATTTCAAACTAATTAAGTAATTGAATGAGTTGTATAAACATAACTCAAATAAGGCTTGAGTATAATTCAAATTCAAATTTTCAGACAATATCTAGCTTGGGAGCTCGAAAGTTGAAATTTTAAATATTATTGAATTATAATTATACAAATAGTGATAATATAATTGAATATTTTATTCATCTAAATATATATGTCTCGACATATTTTTGAATTTTCCAATGTAATACTTAAATATTTGAGTTTGATTTTTTTAGAAGTTCAAATGTAAATTAGACTCCACTTGTCATGCTAAGTTTAGTGGCGGAGCTTGAAAAGAATTACTTGGGGGCCAAGTCAAATATTCATAAGTATATATATATATATATGATGTGTACGTTTTAAAAACAACAGGATGAACTACTAAACTTAGCAACAGGTAAGTGGAATTATCACTGTAGTAAACGAGTTATACCTGAGTATCGAATCTTGAAGAATGATAAAGGCTTAAGTGCTACTGTGTCCCTAATGTTTAGCCTAAAGAAAAGTTTGTTTTAAAGAAGAATCAAACTAAAAACTGAAAATGATTTAACAACTAAATAAAACAAGCAATAAAATTAAGGTTGAAAAGCTTATAAAAGCAAGAGTTTAGATGGTGGAATCCCCCTTAACTTTGTTACTAATTCCATCAGAAAACTTTAAAGAAGACGATGTTGAATTAATTAAGTTGCGCCATCACTACTAATCGGGCAATCCCTTTCTCTAGGTGAAAGCCACCCTACTTACAAACCCTTAGAGGAAAATCTCTTTCCTTCCCTAACGAATTATGAATGCAGTAAATTTAGGTGAATTAAAGGACCTAAAAATGCAAAATCTTATCTCTAGTTGATTGCCTCAATTAATCCCCAAATTGGTTGCCCTACAACACTCTTCATTTCTAATTCCAAGCATTCTTGCGAATAATCTAATATCGTGATAATTAAATTGCAAACAAGCACAACTGGAAAATAACTTCATCAAAACAAACATCGAAATCAATTAATCAAACAAAAATCATTATAAACAAGAACTAAGGTTCAACCCTCATCCAAACATAAAGAATTACTCACTATTTACTGTCATAAAACTAAAATTAAACATTAAATTCAATAACAAAATAAGGAAAAGAAAGCTTATGAGTAAAATTGAAGCCGCGACCAATGTCACGAACGTCTCCCGAGCTCGTCTCTCGAGTTTCCCAATTGAAACTCGAAATCTTGAAATTGGATCTTCAATCTTGATCTCTAAGAATAAATTGCTGAAATTTTAATGTTTACTAAATAATTGAATGTGAAAATTGAAGAATTGACTAACCTAAATCTACCCATAATTATCTACTAACTACTCCTAACTACTCTGTCCTACCCTAATGGTAGAATTAACTATTTATAGGAGAGATATTACATCAAGGCTAAGTCAAAATCAAACTAAATCTGCTTCCAGCTGGAACCTACCGCGAAAGGTAGGTCGGGCCCTACCGTCCACAGTAGGGTTCTGCCCACAAAATTTTTCTCGACGTGGGGACCTACCATTGATGGTAGGGGTACTATCGCCGGTAGCTTTTTGTCTTTAAGTCACTTATAGCCTCGAGACCTACCGTTGGTAGTACGTTGGCCTACATCTGGCGGTAGGGCAGCTTCTTTGACACCGTTGGCTCCGTTTTCATCGTTTTTGCTCAGTTTTCATCCATTTTCGTTTCCTTTCATCGTTTTCTCTTTTTAAAAGCACCTAAGATAAGAATAAAGGGTATTAATTCAAAATATGCAATTTTACATATTATAAACACCGTAAAAAGATGAAATTAATATATATATATAAATATAGGCAATTAAGCACATATCAATATTATATATACATATATACTATCAAGTTAGTATTTAGATGTTTAAATATAATATATAGTCATATAGTATTTAACTATTTTACTAGTTAAAATCGTATAAAAAAATCATGAAAAAAACCATATACTTCAAAGTAATGCTCAACGTTCTTTCACAAATTTAAAGTCATCCATAATTAAATTAGAATCTAAACTCTCAGCTATATCCCTTTCAATATGGCTAACTAAATTATCATTAAGAAACTCATCTTTCATTTTTATTCCTTAGCCTTGTTTTAACTAGTTTCAGTGCTAAAAAGGCTAGCTGTGAAGATGCTATAGAAGCAGGAAGTGTTAGTAAAAGATGAATCAATCTCTCAAGCAAGAAGTAGACCTTTGACTTTTCTATTTTCACCAATGTTTGACAAAGTTCACCTATTGTCGACAAACATTTTAGTGTTAGGTCATCAGGTGCAACAATAATAAACTATTGGAGTTGAAATCTCAAATTGATTCTTTCTTGCATAGTGAAATCTATAGGATAGTGTTTCTCTAGAAGCCTGCAAGTATCCTCAATATTGAAACCTTTGTAGGAATTTTTAGGTACCAAAGATGAGCTAAGTTAAAAGATGAATTGCTTCCTCGTTAAATCTATGATTCAGTTCTTGCAATTGCTTATCCACAGTAACAAAAAATATCTCTACCCTATAAAAATACTCCAAAGTGAACTTGTCTTTTTGACTTCGACCTCAACTCTGACAAGCTGTATAAGGAGCACTAAAATCAAGAAAATCAATGTGATGCTCTTCATAAATTGATTTCACTTTATTAAGTATAGAATCGTTTCCATCCTCTCTAAGTTTTTGAATAATTACCTTTGTACTCGCAACTAACTGCATAGCATTGGCAATGTCTTGAGATTGTTATTGTAGAGCTTGGCACAACACATTTGTAGTGCCCAATAACTCCTTTTTCAAATGTAAATAAAAACAAATTCTAAAGAAGTCATTACATTATGAGCACCATCAGCATCTCCTCGTATATGAGAATTCTTTCCATGCTCAACCATATGCAGTAAAACTGATCTAGTTGCTTGAAACATTTCTATCAAAGTATAAACTGACCAAAAAAAAAATGAGATCCCCAATGAGTATCACTAGGTCCTTTTAAGGTGCAATTTTGTTTGCTTCCTGCATCAATATCTTGGAGTTCAACCACCCTATGAAGTCTCATTCATCAAGTCTTCTAAGGGAACTATAAATGGTTTTAATTATAAAACATACATTCGAAGAGAATTGATGGACTGTAAAAACTTCTCTTGAAACAGAAACTACCAAAAGTTGTAACTTATAAATATAATAACAAATTTGAATTGATCATAAAAAGGTTACACAATGATATAATACGCTAAATAATTTTAAAACTTCAACTAACTAAAATCTTTTGCTTGTGAACAAAACAATGGACATAATATGCATATGGACAATCATTAAGAAATAATGCATGAGGTCCATTCCATTCTCCACGCATATTACTCGCACCCTCATAACCTTGACTTCAAATTTTCTGAATGTCTAAATAATATCAAGAAAGGGTATTACATATTTCTTGTTTTAAAGTTGTTGTCGTGGTATCTTAAACATGAACTAAGTCAACGAAATATTCTTGTATAAATCGATCATTGTCAACAAATCTTAAACCAATAGCCATTTGTTTTCTTCTGGATTCATCTCATGCTTCATCAACAATAATGCAATATTTTGTTTCACCGATCTCCTCACAAATGTATTTCCATACTTGCTATAATAGGTAAAATCTCTTTTTGAATTTGTGGTGAAGTATATCTTGAATTATATGGAGTATTTTTCAAAACAACATTCGCTACATCATCATTATATTTTGCCAATAACTCAATAATTCCAAGAAAATTTCCACAAGTTTTTGAGCTAAATGACTATTCATAGCCTCTAAATGCATAAGTTTGAAAAGTCAACCATCTAATAGCATCAATAGAGGTTTTGAGACACAATCTGTTCTTTATTATTTGATCTGTTGTTTGCACATTTATAGCATTTTCGATATGCTGAGATTGATTCAATCGATTTTCACAACAATTGATGTAGATCCACTTTTGATTATAGTTTGGATTCTACTACTTCCCAAGGATCACCTCCTTTTCTTGAAGAACCTCTATTGAGGATTTTAAACTTAACACTCCGATAAGAAACCTATGAGGACCTAAGCCTCACAAACGTAATATTGAGAGGATAAAGTTTTTTCCTAAATTGATAATTAAAACCTTGAGGGAAAAAAGGCCTCAAAACCCAATTACACAATTAGAAGAACCAAGATCAATTGATTCAAAGAAAGGAAACTCTATGAATAAACTAATGAAAGGAATTCGAATGATCAACTGGTTCCATATATTCTATAACCTAAGGCAACAATTGTTCACAATACTAAGGATATTAACTCTTAGCAAGCTAGTCTAAGAAGGTCAAGAAATCTAGAAGCAATTAGAGAATCTCTCTCACAAATTTCAACAAATTCATCAATGTTGTTTTACAATGAGTTATAATGGGATATTTATAGGTTAAGGCCTAACCCTAGCTAACCTATAGCTTATTGACTTAAAATACCCATTAAACCCTTGATTAAAAACTGAAAAGACAAGCCAAATAAAAAAAAAACCCCTCAAATAGAACACATAAATATTTTTCCAACCGAATCCTACTAGAGAAGGTAGGGTGAAACCTATTGTCAGAGGTAGGGTGTGATCCCTTCAGCCTTTTTTGGCAAAAAGTTCACCAGCAACGGTAGGGGCAGGGCTACCGTCGGCAGTAGGTTGCCCTTCTCCAATACCTAGTCAATTTTCTCCCACAAGTTGCTTCCTTAATTGATCCTTGCTTATTGAACAAATTGAAAACAACTTGGAAGCCTCTCCTTGATCTCTAAAACTTTCAAACTTGTTCTTCAAAGCTTCCTCCATGCAAGCTACCATGCCATTATCCTTATTTCCATTGGAAGCCTTGAGTTTCTTCATCCGAGCTCTAGTGATTGGACCAAGCTTCAACTTCATAGGTGCTTGACTCTTCTAATACACATAATTCACCCCTCCTTTGAAAAGATTCATCTCCAAATCTTCACCTACATCAAAAGGAGGTAAATCAGAAACATTAAAGGTTGCATTAATATTGTATTTAAGCGGAAGATCAATTCTATAGGCATTACCGTTAAGACGCTCAAGAACTTGAAATGGTCTATCGCCACGAGCATCAAGCTTATTCTTGCTTTGAGAAGGAAAGCACTCCTTTCTAAGATGAACCCAAACCCAATCATCAAGTTCAAAAACAACTCATTTCCTTCTAACATTTCACTTAATCACCAATTTCTTGTTCTTGAACAAACCAAGCAAAGAACCACTACCACAGTCTTTACCAAGAGAGTAGGAAGGAAGGCTCCTTTCATTTCTTTTCTTTCTCAATGCACTAGCACTATTTTTCCCACCTAACCTCTACACTAGTATGAGAGCGGGGTGACGAGTGAAAGCTTCTTGTTTAGCCTTAGAGGTGTTGATTCTATGAGATAGATGCCCCGTTCATTTGCTCTCTCCCAAGTACAACATTTTACATAGTCCCAGGAGATAGGAAATAGTTTTGGGATGGTTCAACTTCTATTCTATATTAACTTTTGCTTTACTTCATTGGAAAGCCATATGAAAGAGGAAGATACTTTACAACTAAGGAAAGAGTCTAAGCAATTAGCCCTAGACAAAGTCTTTCAACTAAGTTCTTCAACCCGTTGCCTTTCCACTAAACCGGATTCGGGTATTGTATTAATTCTTCAAACATTGGCCTTGGCGGATCCCCTATTCCCATTGGTCTCTATCCCATTCCCACAAAACTCAATAGCTTCATGCACGTCAGCTTGAATAGATTTGACAAAATCCGCCTTCTGTTTTCCATCCATACTCACAACATGATCTACAGGCAAAGGAACCAAATCAAATAGAGTTAAAGGATTGAAACTATAAATAACCTCTAAAAGAGAAAAGGAAGTAGAAGAATGTTTAACCTTATTGTAAGCAAACTCAATGTGAGGAATGAATTCTTCCCATTAGCGCAAATTCTTCTTAAGAATGGCCCTAAAATGTTGTCCAATATATCTATTGACCACCTCCATTTTGGCCATTAGTTTATGGATGGCAAGCTGTAGAATACAACATATTAGTGATAAGTTTCCTCCACAAAACACGGCAAAAATGACTAAGAAATTCTGTGTCACGATCTGAAATAATAGTCATAGGCATACTATAAAATCATACCACCAAAGTAAAGAACAAGTTTGCAGCATGACTAGCATCATCTATTTTCTTGCAAGGTATAAAATGAGTTATTTTAGAAAAACTATCTACTACAACAAAGGTAGAATCCATACCCTTGGATGATCTAGGCAATCCAAGAATAAAATCCATAGAAATATCAACCCGAGAAACTTTAGGCACATCTAAAGGAGTAAAAAACCATGTGGCAAAGAACTAGATTTAGCTCTTTTTAAATTTTAAGCAATTTTCAATAAATCTTTCAACATCTTTTCTCATGTGGGGCCAAAAGAAATGCTCATGCAAAATACCATATGTTTTAAGAATGCCAAAATGTCCCATTAAGCGATCACAATGAGCCTTTTTAGCCAACACCAATCTAGTAGAACAAGATGGAATGCACAATCTACCATCATGATAAAGAAACCATCATGTATGAGATACTTATCATTAGGCACAAGCAAGAAATCCTTATTTAAAATCTAGATCACTAGCATATAGATCCGTAAGCATCTCAAAATCAAGAATTTAAGCTTGCAAAGTATAGATAAGAGTGTACCTTCTAGACAATGCATTGGCTACAATGCTTTCTTTACCTTTCTTATATCAGATGATGTAAAGGTCTCACTAAACTCCATCCATCTTGCATGTCTCTTGTTTATCTTTCTTTGTCCTTTAAGAAACTTCAAGAACTCATGATCGATGTGCACCACAAACTCTTTAGGCCCCAAATAATATTTCCAATGTTTCAATGTCCTCACAAGTGCATAGAGTTCTTTATCATATGTAGTGTAATTTAATGCGGCACTGGTCAACTTCTCTCTAAAGTAAGCCAAGGTCCTTTCTTCTTATATCAAATCCCTCCAATGCCCACACCGAGCATCACATTTGATCTCAAACATTTTGTCAAAGTTAGATAGTGCAAGTAAAGGTGCACTACTCAACCTTGCCTTTAGCAACTCAAATGCCTTCTCTTGCTTCTCCCATTTGAAGCCATTCATCTTCTTAATCACATCCGTCAAAGGAATAGTAATGGTGATAAAATCCTTGATGAACCTCCTACAGAAACTTGTCAATCCACTCACTTCGGATGCATTTTTGGAAGTTGGCCATTCTTTGATTGCTTTCACCTTCTCTTGATCAACTTGAAGACCTTGAGAGCTCACCACATAACCTAGGCACTTTTTCCAAGCAAAACTCAATTTTCCAAGGTTATTATATAATTTCTCACTTCTTAAAACTAACAAAACTTATATTAAATGATGCAAATGAGTTTCATAAGTTTTGCTATAGATGAAGATATCATCAAACTACAACAAATTTGCCAATGAAATTCCTCAACACATGATGCATAAGTCTCATGAAGGTACTAGGAGCATAGTTAATCCAGAAGGCATAATTAGCCACTCATAAAGATCAAAATTTGTTTTGAAAGTTGTTTTCTACTCATCCCCTTCCTTCATTCTAATTTGATGTATCCCGATTTCAAATCAATTTTAGAAAATATTTGTGAACTATGCAACTCATCAAGTAGATCATCTTATATAGGAATAGGATGCCTATACTTGATAGTAATATTATTGATGGCTCTACAATCCACACACATATGCCACGCACCACCATTCTTTGGAATTAGCAAAACAGGAATGTCACAAGGACTCAAGCTTTCTCATACATACCCCTTGGAGAGTAAATCCTCAACTTGTCTCCTTAGCTCCTTAGTCTCTTTGGGGAAACTCCTATAGGCCAGTCTATTTGGCAACACCACTCCGAGTACCAAACTAATTCGATGCTCAATTCCTCTTAAACGAGGAAGTCCACCGGGCATCTCTTTGGGGAAGACATCCTTGTATTCTTCAATATTCTTCAGTATGACATTAGACAAAGAAGAAAAATGATCATTAGCAGACACAAATGTACCTTTGCAATAGAGAAGTAAAACCATCTCTTCTTTTTCAATGGCTTCTATGGTACCTTTTGCATAGAAGCACCTCTTTTATCTCTTCCCTCTATCACTCTTTTGATCACTCATTTTCTTATCTCCTTTCAATTTTTCCTCTCTAGGCTTTTCTACACTCACTTTTCTTTCATCAATTCTTTTCCCCTCTTCAATGCTCTTTTTCTTTTTCTCACTCTCTAGTCTCTCTTTTTCTCTCATTTTCTTTTGTTCCTCAAAGACTTGAATAGGAGTCAAGGGATTCAACATGAACTTTTTCCTATTCTTTTCAAAAGTGTAGGTGTTCTTCACATCATCATGAATAGCCCTTCTATCAAATTGTCAAGGATGTCCTAAGAACAAATGACCTGCTCGCCTAGGAACCACATCACAAGGAATTTCATCATGATATGACCCCTTAATAATAGGTACTAGCACTTATTTATTAACCTTCACTTCCCTACTATTATTTAACCGATGAAGCTTATAAGTCCTAGGATGCTTGAGAAGAGGTAAATTCAACTTTTTAGCAAGATATGTGCTAGCCACATTGGTGCAACTACCACTATCTATAATAATATTAGCAACCTTACCTCCCACTAAGCATTTAGTGTGAAAGATATTTTCCCTTTGGATGCTTGCTTCTTCCTCAAAGACTTGAGTAGAGAAAGCTCTAATGGTCATCAAACTCATTACCTCTTTGAAAGCTTCAAAAGAGTCCATCTCTTGATCTTCATCGCATTCTTCCTTGTCAACAATATTATCATGGCAATCATCTTCTTCCCTCAAACCACTCAATTCTTCATTAAAAATCAAAGTTTTGTTGGTTTGACTATTACAGCTATGTGTCCCACATCATTGCACTTGAAACACCTTGTTGGATTGGTAATCAACCTTCCTTTTTCTTCCACCTTAGGCTTAGGAGTTATCTTTGAAAGCCACCTTAGGTGTATCTTCTTTCTTTGGCCAACTCTGGTAGGTTGATGCTGGAGGTTTAGGCACCACATTCCTTAAAAAAGGAAGATTAGTTTAGAAAAACCTATCATCTTCCTTTGATTTTCAATCTTGGTAGCCAAATGACACATGTCTTCATAAGTGGTGTAAAGGTACAATTCTAGTTGTCAGCAATGTGCCTATTGAGGCCACTTAGAAATCTAGCAATTGAAGCACTTTTGTCTTCCTCCAAGCTCAATCTCAAAGTAGATAGTTCCATTTCTTGTCTGTACTCTTCAATACTTTTGTTCCCTTGCTTAAGATTCATCAACTTGTAATAAATCTCTCTATAATAATATTCCGGTACAAACCTCTCCTTCATGAGTGTCTTTAATTCTGCCAAAGTTTCTACCAGTTGTCTTCTGTTTATCAACCTTTGAGTGACAACTCTTTCCCACCAATGGAGTGCATAACCAAAGAATTCGGCTATGACTATCTTTATCTTGATAATATCACTATAGTTCCTTATCATGAATAAGTTCTCCACTTATCGTTCCCAACCAAGGAATATTTTTGGACCACTTTCACCCTTGAAGCTTGGTACCTTCCACTTGATTTTATCTAGAGCCTTATCTCCTTGTTGATTACTGTAGTAGCCACTATTGTATGCTTTGCCAACATTAGGATCCTGTCCAAAATCTTCAAACAGATTATCCTCATGCCATCCTTCATGTCTTGGAACCTCTTCATGGGGTCTATAATATCCTCTTCCACCTTGTCCTCCCTTTCTTCTACCTCTAGCTTATGGTCTTCCTTGATACCCACTTTCATGAAATGGATAAGGGTTGTGAACTGACATGTCATGGTATCCTTGAGTAGACATATTGTCATAAGATCTTTGATAATGAGATGAATTAACCACTCCAAAATTATCTCCAACTCTTTGCTCTATTGTCGCACTACTCTTGCCCCTCTTAAGTTCTTCCACATTTCAAGCAACATTTTGGAATTGCCTTGCTAATCTCTCAATTGATTGTTGCATAGAGCTCAAAATCTCATTTAGATTCATCCTTGTAGGATCACTAGTTCCTTCTTGATGAGGTTGAGTGGGTAAATGACCTTTCGTAGACATTATAAACCTGGAAATTGATCAAAGAAAACAAACAAAGGACCTCCGAGTCACTCCCTAAGTGTTTACACTCTTTGATGATCACTCAAGTGGCTCGTGTTTAACTCTCTTAATTTATTTTTATCAATATAAGCTCACCTCTTGCCTTTTTCAAACACTCAACACTCCAAACTCTATGATATCCTTCGACCTCTTATCCAACTCAAACCAAGAGCAACAATCCCAAGCAAGTAAATAAATGAATGCACTTCGTTGGATAAGTGTTTAATGAGGCAAAATATCGAAAACTTGAGGTGTGTGAATTTCAAAGAATGTAATCTATGGAAAACAAACAAGATTAATCATCAACAAGGACTAGAAACACATAAGGAAACAACTAGGAATAAAAAAACAAAGCAATTCAAAACAATTAGACTAAATAAATAACAAAAGAGTACTAAGAAAATTTTTTCCAGAAAACAGGGGATGACAACAACCTTTTACTAAAACGACAATATCTCAAAATCTAAGAATCCAAATCAGATGGAAAAAAATCCTAACCTTCCCCTCCCATTTTTCTCTTTCCGCCTAAAATATGCTTTTCTCTCCTATTGACCTGCGACTCACCCAAACGAAGATCATACTCTGCCGCCTCCCTCCCGACACTGTGTTTACTGTCAATTTTCTTCTTTCCTCCATCCTCTCTTCTCTCTTGCTCCATCTTGTTCCTCTTCCCTTCTCCCATTTCTTCTCTCATCTCTTCTCCTGTTCTGTCTTCTTTGCCATGGGACAATGCCACTCGACCGATGCCACACCACCATCATCTACGAATAGCTAGTAAGTTTTGCACATCTATTTAGGGTTAAGGCTAGCTTTAATACTATTATTTATTCTGAGTGGTGAATAGGTAAAAGGAAATTTTCTTTCTCCTCCATGCTTTTTCTTTCTTTCTTCTCATCTCTGCAAATAATATTTTTCTTTAATTTGTAAAATAATAACCTATGAGATCGATTTTGAGGCAAATTGCCTTTATCGTATTTTGTAGCAAAAAACTTAGTTAAGTGATGGAAAGAGAGGAAGTTGATACTTACGGGGACATTAGAGTCTATGGTTAACTCTGTTTTTTTTTTTTTTTTTTCCGGTGGCTTGCAGTACCAGGGCTAGAGGGAGAGCTTGAGGATATTTCTAAGGAGAAAACTAGAATTGTTGCTAAAGAAATACAATTCTCAATGCCTAAATTTTTTTTTTTTTTTTTTGTCTTCACATCTGGTGATTAAGTACAATTAGGTTAATGGAAATGCAGATTATCACTTCGAATTGCAATTTTATTTTTGCAGAAATTTTGTGTTTTATTAGGCATTTATCTGTACAATATATTTATTGGTTTGACATCTTTCATTTAAATTCTACATTCTTCTGTTTTTGTGATGGTAAGGTGAATAAAATGTAATAGATCATGGGGACTGACCTTCACCAATTGACCTGCACCAAGAGAAAAGGATGACCAAACCCGTTCCACCTCTGATGCTTAAGTCAGATCAATACTAAAAGTAGCAATAGAAAAGGCACAAAAAGAGAGAGTAATGAGAGAGTCATAATTTGTTATGAACTGTACCTTTTATATATGAGGTGAATGTCCTTGTAATACAAAGAAAAATTCGTTGATCTTATTAGGAGATCTTATGATACTAATCTCAAGGGCAAATCAGGGATTGAGCCAAGATATGTTGATAGAACATGTGTCTAGGCATGTGGGTCGGGACATATTCTTAAGGTAAAAGGGGATTAGGCCAAGTGAGCTGAGCCCAAATGAAATAGCCTGATGGGTCATAAGCCCCCCAAAAAGAATTCATGAATGGGTTACAGTTCTTTGATTTAATATCGTCACCTTTATTTGAGGGAAACACTGTGTAACACTTCTTGAGAAGAAACTTTGCTGGCACCGATTCAAGTACTATCATTTAATTTATATAAGGCTTTCGGTTTTCCAATTTGACTCATAATTTTTGTTTCCCTTTGCAGATCTACCGTCGTTTTCCATAGCTTTGCATTCTGTTTATCATGATGTCGACTTCTACGGCAACCACCTATAAACCAGCTTCGAAGAAAGGGTCGAAGGCTATCAATTCCAATTAAGGTAGTTTTTCTTGTTTTGATGTTAGAATTATTCATCCCAAAGACAATCTTGGTTTGGGCGGCTAGGTGTATTCTATTGGAGATTGTTTTCTTTTGTTTCCTAATATGAATGAGGTCGAATTGTAGATCGTATGAGGAAACATTCTTGGGCTTTAGAAATGCTTCATTCTTACAACCCTAAGGCTGAAGAACAAATCTAAATCGGCATCAGTGAGACATCCTTCTAAGATTCGCTATAATTAACTTGGAGCTATAAGCAGAAACTTTGTAATACCTGATAACTTCTTGATTAAAGCACTGGGCACGGAGAAGAGGGCTCATATACCCTCAAAAGGATAGGATGGTAGTCAATCGAGACCAATTGAAAGTCGAGCTAAGCTTTCTATTGCATAACATGTTTTTAGACGTGACTAGTTACTGGGGAGTTGATATTGGTCAAATAGCCCCTAACGGAATAAGGATTATTGTGGCCTTTATCTTTTTGTGCAAGTGTTTTTGGGGTGCCTACCAGGTTGGAATTATTCTCAAGGTTTTTAATATAAAACCTATTAGAGATAGATTTGGGTGACACATATTTGAAAGAAAGGGTGGTGCAAAAGAACTCATGAAGAAATTACCACAGTCTATTCATGGATGGAAGAGACAATGGTTTTTTATTACTAGAGATGGTCCCGAAAGACCTTAGAATAGGATAAAGAATATTTCAAATCTGCCTATCAATTCTAAGCATCCTTCTATAGAGGAATTTGTGATTATCCAAGGATATGGCTTTGGGACCTTCTAAGAGAAGGAAACTGAGGTGAGGCACTGATGAAGGTTGCTGGTTTTTACGATCGGGAAGATTGCAATCTTCATGAACTGAGTTAATATTAGGATGTGATACTAAATAAATAAGAATTGTTCTAGTTTTAACTAATTATTGGATGTTATATAAAATTGAGTTGGATTTGTCGATGTTCTGATTTTGGCAGGAGATTGATGCTGCTTAACATGGCTGAAGTTGCAGCAAGATTGAAAGTGCTATCCCTGATAGCTGATTTGGGAAATGACTGTAAGAATATCTCTCTGCTTTGTATATGTAATGTTTGTATTTGAATGTGCTAATAAAAAACTATTTTATTTCGAAGTAGGGGAGCATCCTTCAGTTGCTTTGTTAGACCAGAGGCAGGAGGAAAGGAAGAAATGAAAAGCAGATGCTTCCAGTGGGGCTGTCGGGAATGTTATCCTGACAAGTGAGTCTGGTGCTTAGAGGTGGTAGAACCTCTATCCCCAAAGAAGTAGATGAGGATTTATTCAAGAAAAAATAGGGGGTTATGCCTTTTATCTCGAAAAATCAAGTTATACCAGGCGGTGAGGATGTTAAAGCTCCGGAGGTCGGTAGGAATGAGGAAGACACTTTGGAGCCTGTGGGAGTGGATGAGGAGACCTTGGATTGTTGTCTAATTTATTTTTCGACATGATGGTAAATTTTAAGAGGAAGAGGTCTAATCTTGGAAAAGGTATTGCCCGTCAGGAATCAAGTGCGGATCCTTTCGGGACAAGGGTAGCTCTAGACATAACTCCGGAGGATATAGTAGAAGATTTTCTAATAAACAGTGTGCGGGTAAGTTCAAGTTGTGATATTTTAATCGCTTTCGTTGTAGAGTGTGTTTTATGATATGTATATATTTGCTTTGTCATAGAACTTCAACATTTTGAATCAAGATGCGCGGCATGTGATACATAATTGTGTGGTAGAGAAGCGAATGCCTAATACCTATAAGAAGAGTCTGGATCAAAGCAATCGAGAATGAGGAATTGCTATCGACCGAGTAAATGTATTAGAGAGAAAGATTTCTGATCTGGAGGGGGCAAACCTAAAATTGACCGAGACTAGTGTTGCTTTAACAGAAATAAACGAGTAATTAACGGATGCATGTGTCGTCAAAAGGGGGGAATTGATGAGTTTGAATGAGGCATTGGTTCAGACGCGACAAGAAGTCGGTGAATATGAGTAGGAATTGGCCCGGAAAAACCCAGAGATTGAGCAATGACTACGGAACTCGCCGACCTTGTTGATAGCGAGGGTAAGGTACTTCCCGTTATGAAAGAGAAGATTGCAAAAGAATTTTGTGAATTGCTAGCTGGCGATAGTTGGTTTTATTCATTAGATATGTTGATGGTAGGCTATGCCCTGATGGAGCTGGTCGATGCCATCCGTGATAACAACCCCAGCGTGAAGATGCCGTCTATTGCTGATATGTACTACAATAAAGATGCAAAGTATCTTGAGTTGCCATGGGAAGTGAATAAGGAGGCGGAGATAGAGCGGTCTATAGAAAATTCGGACTATGAATCAGCCGAGGGAGACCAAGAAGAGAATGAGGCCTCGATTGCAAGTAACCAGGACGCTCCAAGTAAGAAGACAACTAGAGTTCCCAAGATGAGGGAAAGTGACGAGGATCTTGATGATCGGCCTGATAGTCAACTAGAACTGAGCCTTGGTGAACCTGAGGAGAAGCAAGATGAGGGTGTAACAAAGGATCAATCATGGAACAACCTCCCCGATACCCCATCTATGACTGCTCGTGACTCTAAAGACTATATTGGTAGACTTGGATCTGAAATATCAGGAAGTGATCACGTTCCTGATACGGGTTTATCTGAGGATGGTGGCGGTGGGCGCTAGGTGAAAACCTTCGGTGTAGTGGTCACACCAGGGCAAATGCCAGGGTACAGTGCCCACTTGGAGAAAGCAACGTCTCCTTGAGATTCGCAAAAAGATTCCCTGGTTGATAAAAGCAAAAAGTAAGTGGAGCTATTCCCCGATAGGTCTTAGTTTGACCTTTGTTTAAGGGGAAGTCGCAGCCACCCTAATTTTAAACTTTGTTATAGCTCTGTAGGCCTTTTTATTTATATATTTGTACTAGATGTGTTGGGGTTTTCGTTCCCATTTAAATGAATGCATCTTATTTTTGTAGTGCACCTTTTTTAATTTACCATATTTAGTTTTGATTAATTATGGTAAAGTTGAATGCGGTAGGCGGCGAAAAGAAGCAACGAAAAGATAAGTTGTGACACTTTCGTGTTCGAAGCATTTAATAAAAACTCTAAATTCTGTCCACATGTAAAATTCTTATAGGTCCTCAGTTAGTTTCCAAGGGTAATAATTATAATTACACCGTAAAAAGGAAGTAAGAAGTGGAAATGTACCTATACGCGCCCTTTTGACTTCCTTCTCAATGAATTTCTTATACAAAGGATTGTAATTGTCATTTCTGAGTTATCCCCTTCAACCATTAATTTTTTCTCCTGTTAAGAGAGATTGTGAATCACTATTCTGCCGCCATTGATGGGACTGAAGTCTCGCGTGTGGCACCCTTGGCTCTTTATTTTCGGGATTTGTTTCTGGAACTACGCATCTATTGTTCCCATTTCCATCAAAATAAGGAATATCTGAATGTTTCTCTGATGGTTTTCTTGAAGAAACATTGACACTACTCCTTTAAGCATTTTGCGTCAATGTTGAAGGTGTATCTGGGACTCTGAGGAGCCGTGGAATTGCAGTTGGACTCGTATGAATATTGCCATAAACTGACCATAGATAAGGGTCAGTTTAAGGAAATCATGAGGGCCGCTTTGGCACCACAGGATGTTATCGATCTTTTCTATCGCCACTTTGAAGAGCCATTTGTGTACACACGTATATGCTCTCTAACGATGGAAACTTTCTACCTTTGGATGATATTATTTATAAGGAAGAGCAAACGAGAAAGAGGAAGAGATCGGAGGCGTTCCCGGAGTAATGATGGATCTTTTTATATTTTTGTAAAAGGCGGCCCCTTGCTAAATAGGGTTAATTTTGTGGTTCGCGGTCTCTCACCATTGGGACCGCAGAGCTTTTGTTTTTTGGACCTAACGGTTTGGCCTCTCGATAAGTTAATGAAATGATAATGGCTCTGTTGTCCTTGTTTTTGGTCAGCGATTTTATTTTATTTTTTTGTAATAGATAGTGTGGTCAACGGCCTATTATGAATATATAAAAGACTTTTTAGTTATATATGAATATGTCGTTTACCTTACATTCTGGGTGTTGTTCTTGTTGTTCAAACACTTAAATTTGTAAAGCAAACTTAAAGAATTATCAAGGTTCGAAAATATGGTAATAATGGGTTTTATATGTTTGAGATGTTTTGGTGTGAAATTTATGAGGTTAGAAGGTTGGGTGTAAGAAAGGGCTTGAAGTTTGGTTCTAGTTTGGGAAATATAAAGAAATGTTTTATTTTGTGGATGGAATTATTCTCTCGGGAAAAAGTATTGATGAGCGTGTATCGTGATTATGGTGGCTATTTTGAAATCGTAAAAGTGTGTTTGTACTAGTGTCAATATGTTGCTTATGTAAGTTTGTAACAATAGAATCGTGTAAAAATTGACTATGTATTTGATACTCGAAATATAAGCAAATACAAAGTGTTATATGAGATAATGTCTAAGGAAAAATTTTCCTTAGGTTTAAGTTGTTCCACATCCTTGCTTGAATGTTGCCTTCGAAATCTTGCAATCTATAACACCCGTTGCCGTTGTCTTTGATTACCTGGTATGGTCCTTCCCTGGTAGGATCTAACTTTCTGTTAGGGTCTACTCTGCTGACTTCATTTTCCTTAAAACTAAGTCACCATCCTTAATAGTGGATGGCTTAACTTTGGCATTATAATAATGGGCGTCTTGTCCTTTGTAATGAGCATCCCGTTTGACTGCCTATTCCCTAATCTCGTCGATGAGGACCAAGTGTTCGTGCATAAGATGATCATTTTGGTCTTCATCGAATGCAACATTTCGAAGGGACTTGCTTCTAATCTCTGTTTGGACCATGGTGTCTACCTCGAAAAAAAGATTAAAATGTGTATTTCCAGTAGCTCTCCTTGGTGTAGTTCTGTTGAACCATAAAACATTTGGCAACTCGTCCAACCATTTTCCCTTTGACTCATTGATTCTCTTCTTGAGTCCTTGTAGAATTGTATGATTGGTAACTTCGGTTGCTCCCTTTGTATGAGGATATCCCACGTAGGTGGATCTCTTTTCAATACCAAGTTCTTCACGAAAATCGCAAAGTTCCTTGGAGTTGAATTGTTTTCCATTATCTGAAATTAGTATTTTTGGGATGCTGAACCGGCAGCTCACGTCTTCATAGAAGAATTCCTTAACTTTTCTTGCTGTGATTGTTTCCAATGCATTCACTTCAATCCATCATCTAGTGAAATGGACTACTGCGACAACTAAATGATTTTTTCCGCCGGTTATTTTAGGGAATCGTCCTGATAGATCAATCTCCCATTGAGCGAAAGGTATCCGGGTACCAAAAGTATGGTATTCTGACATCTGGCTGTGTTTTTCATTGGCATGGATCTGGCATTTGGTGCATGCCTTTACCAAGTGCACCGAGTCTTCTCATTGTCGGCCAATAGTACCCATGCCTCATTGCTTTTGTTACCAAAGCTCTTAATCCAATGTGAGAACCACAAATGCCTTCATGTATCTCGCGTAAGACGTGTCTGCCATCCTCCTCATTAACACACTTAAGAAGAGGTCAATTACCCATCGTCCTATATAACTTATCATCGACGAGTACATAGTGAGCAGAAGTTGTTCGTACTTTTTCAGCGTGTGTTGGGTCATCCAACAATTTTTCATGTATAATAAAGTCTCGAATAGGTATTGTCAAATCTTTGACGATATCGGCTATACAAATATCCTTGCCAATACTTTTCTCTAATAAAGATTCTAGCTATGTTCCTTCGATGGGCTCCCCAGAACTTAGCTTAAAGAGCACATTAGCTTTTGTATTTTGTTACCTTGGTACCTTCTCAAAGTTCACACTGGTGAATTCTGACACCAATTGTTGGACACAAGCAAGATATTGTTTTATATTTTCTTCCTTCGCCTCAAATACTCCCGTTACTTGCCCGATAACCACTTCTGAGTCAATACGAACCAAGATATTCGTTAAATTCAAATATTTGGCCCCATGCAAACCTGCCAAGAGAGCTTCGTACTCTGCCTCATTGTTACTAACGAGGAACCAAAACATTATAGCGTAAGCATATTGATGTTCGTCTGGATCTTCTAATATGAAACCGGCACCCTTGTTCTGTTCTCTTGTGGAACCATCGGTGTTGAGTATCCAAGTGTCTGGGGTTTTTACAGAACCCGAAAGCGGAGTCACTTGTGAGTTGTCAGGGAACGAACATTCGACTAGAAAATCTGCTAACGCTTGTCCTTGTATCATTTTTCGAGGAGAGAAGTAAATTTGATATTCACCTAACTCCAATGCCGATTTCAAAGTTCGTCCTGATATGCCGGGTTTATGCAGAACATGTCTTAATCTAGTATTTATTAGTACCATAACAGCATATGCTTGAGAATAAGGTTTGAGTTTTCATGATGTTATAATTAAACAAAGTAAATGTTTTTCCAGAGAACTATAACGCTTTTCTGGCCGGTGTAGGACATGGCTCACATAGTAAATAGGCTTTATATTATTATTGCGTAAAGAACATAAAATAGAGCTAATCACTTTAGGATTGATAGCTAAATACAAAGTTTTTCTCTAGTTATAGAGGTAGCAAGGAGGGGAGGGGAAGATAGATGTTCTTTTAGCTTTTAGAAAGCAGAAGAACGGCTGTTGTCCACTCAAATTTGGATGGCCAGCTTAAAATTTGATAGAAAGAGAGACCTGCCTCTCCAGCTCGTGCAAGGAACCTACCTAGGGAAGCCATCTTTCCTGCCAGGCATTGGACCTCCTTAATAGTCTTTGGTTTAGACATGTCCTTGATGGCCTTATGTTTGCTATGTTGGCTTCGATTCCCCTTTGTGAGACCATATGCCTCAGGCATTTTCCCGAAGAAACTCCAAATGTGCATTTCTTATGATTTAATTTCATGTCAATCTTGCAAAGTCTATCAAAAACCTCTTTCAAATCAGCTGTGGCAATACCTTTGTCTTTTAATTTAATGATTTTATAATCCAAATACACCTCCGCGTTATTCTTCGATAAGGCCTTCAAAATCCTTATTCATTGATTCTTGGAATTCAACTCTTGCATTTTTCAGCTCGAAGGGCATGCGGGTGATAGTAATAAATACTGTCGTCAGTAACGAAAGTTATTTTTCCCATGTCAACTTTTGCCATGGGGATTTGATGATATCCTTTGTATACATCTGAAAAGGATAAGAATTTGTGTCCTATCACGGAGTCGACCAACTGTTCAACTGTTCTAGAATAGCCTTATTCAAATCAGTGAAGTCAATGCACACCTTTCACGCTCCTCCCGGTTTCGCCACGTCCATCGGGTTGGATAGACATTCTGGAAAATCAATCTATTTGACGATACCAGCTTTCAGCAACTCTTGCACTTCTTTTCGTATGATCTCCTGTCGTTGCTTGGAAAATTCTCTTTTTTTCTAAAAAACTCATTTTGACCCTTCCAGGAGTCCCAACCTATAGTTCAGTGAACTTTCTAGGGACAATCCCAAGATCTATAGAAGACCATGCAAAAATATTCTTGTACTCAACAACTCAGCTAATTTCATCCGGAGATCTACCAGCTATGTTCTTCCAATCTGCACTATCTTTTCTTGTTTAATTGATCCAAAACAAATAACTCGTATTCACCATCTGGTTCGATCTTGGGCAGTTGACTATCATCAATAAACTCTTCCTCTCTTTCAACTTCTTGTACCGTGCGAAGTAGCATTCTTGGGCTACCTTCTGGTCACCATAAATTGTATAGATCTCTTGGCCTTTCGTGATATCTATGGGAAGTTCACAAGTAGAGATCTTTGCTTGAAGTTGATCTAAGGCGGATCCACCCATGATACAATTATATGATGATGAGGTGGAAACAATTAGGAACTCCACCATGTGGGCTACATCTTTTACTGAAATAGGAAGTCTAACTTTCCTTTTAGATTTGATTATCTGCCCCATAAACCCAGCTAACGAGGCTACATAAAGGATGATTTGTCCCATGGAATGCCCATTTGTTTGAAAGTTTCCTTAAAAAGGACATTCATTGAGCTTCCTGTGTCCACAAAAATTCTTTTAACAAGGCACTGATCAATGGTCATGGTGACAACCAGAGGATCATTGCCGTGATTTTCACGGGTTCTCTTTCTTGAAGTTGGTAGGCCAACGTCCCGAATGACATTTATGACCTTCAAATTAGAAGAGGAATCATCGGATCTGGTATTCTTCTTGTCGTTGTTCCAAAGCTTTTTTGTGCTATCTGATCTGGAAGAGCGCTTCGTAGAAGCATCATCAATGAATTCTTTGAGTTTCCGGTTATGGATTTCCTGCTCAATAGGCTTTTTCAATTCATTGCACTACTATGTGTCGTGTTCATGATTTTTATGGAACTTGCAGAATTTTGCTTTTTTTCTCTTATCTATAGGAGAAACCATTTTCACGGATCTGTCCAATATTTCTAGAGACTCCACTTGTTACAAGACATCTTACCAGGGAATTTCGAGCGGCATATCGGGGATTATTGTATTTCTTTGGTCCCAGTCAGTCATGCATCATATTTTTTTGCTTGTTATCAGGATACTTGGATTTCTTTGCATGTTTCATATCTTTGAGTTCATTGTCCAAATCTCACTTCCGACAAACATAGTCATCCATATGGATGAATCGTTCTATTCTTTTCAACAGATTAGATACGATAGTTGGCTCCTGCTCAGCCAATTTTTTGGAGAAGGCCTGGTTAGTTAAACTATGTCTGTAAGCTTGTATAAATTCCCGTTCAAATAGATCAATGAACTTCCAAGCTGCCTGATTGAGCCGGGCAGTGAAATCTCAAACTGTTTCGTTCAGGCGATATCTTACGTTTAGTAAAAAATCTAAAGTTGGCTTGAAAATAGATTGTGGGAGGAAATTTTGAATAAACTTCTTTACCAATTCTCGGAAACTATTAATGCTCCTTAGTAGTAGATTTGCATACCAGGCTAAGGCTTTTCCATTCAAAGAACTCGGGAACATACGATAGCACGTGCAATCAGAAGCGTTGTACATATACATCTGGGAAACATATCACATAATGTGCTCTTTTGGACCACTGGAGCCATACATCTGGGAACTTTTGCACAGGCGTGTTGTTCAGACAACAGATTGTGCTGCAAAAGATCCCAGCTACCAGAATCCACTGTAAAAGAAGGAGTCATCTAGGCAAGTGTTCTGTTGACCAGATCTCGATAGTTTGTGTTAGTGGCATGGGAGTTGCCTGCCAATGAGAGGTTCCGTCCCTGAATGCAAAATTTGATAGGAAGGAAGAGGAAGGAAAATAAGGATATATTATGGTGGATTTAGCACAAAAGAAGCAGGAATCACCTGTGGAAATGGTTGAGAGATATACGTGCTAGTATGGTCTGCAAGGAGACTAGCAGAGTTTGTAATTGAGCAATTTGATCTGGAGTCAAGTTGACTATTGTGGAACAGGTATTTGGGAGCATGAAAAAGGTGAACCCTCACCTATCACTTGCAGGATAGATATAGGAGCCGTTACTGTTGTTTGCAAGATCAGAGGATCATGAGGAACATCCTCGTATGGTGAAGAATCAGACGCCATGAATAGGTGAATGTTCGAAAAATTTATTTATGCAAAAAAAGAACACAGTAGGCACCAAATAATGGATCTTAGGGACTGATCTTCACCAATTGACCTGTACCAAGAGAAAAATGATGACCGGAGAGAGTCATGCTTAAGTCAAATCAATACTAAAACTAGCAATGCAAAAGGCAGAAAGAGAGAGTCATAATTTGTTATGAACTGTACTTTTTATACATGAGGTGAATCTCCTTGTAGTATAAGGAAAACTCTTGTGATCTCATTTGGAGATCTTGTGATAATGGTCTCAAGGGCAAATCAGGAATAGAGCCCAGATATGTCGAGAGAACACATGTCTAGGCATATCGGTCGGGACATATTCTTAAGGTAAAAAGGATTGGGCCAAGCAAGTTAAGCCCAAATGAAAGAGCCTGATAGGATGTCCCTATCAGACAATTAAATATAGTGGTAATGTCGTCTTCATTCCGTGTAGATTTATCTAGACATTCCTGGTGTCTGTCAACTAAATTAAGCCTCTTCATATATCTAAGATTGCCTAAGAACTCAATTTAAGCCCCCAACATTATGATCTCTTTGGAAAGTAAAAAGCCAAGGCAATATTTTTTGTGGGTGTTTTTTAGATTATTTCTTGATTGGCTTTTTAAATTTATGGTTGTGGATTAGATATTTCTCAATCTCAGTTTAACATACAAAAGAATTGGTGTATATCTCTGTATAATGCTTGATTTCATTTGTTAAAAATCCTCTCTTCTTGGGATAATTTGCCAATGATGAATTTTTAGGTAGTGTTGTTGGTGCTAGATGAATTTGAAAGAAAACAAGATGGATACTATGTAGTGGTTGAACGTATTACTCCAACCCCTCTTGGAGAAGACAACTCCACCACTATTGTTGGAGCTTTTCTTTATAAAAAAAGGTTGTGTTATTGAAAATTTTGTCACTTTTCTGTGTTCAATTTATGCATAAATCAATATTCTTCTTGATTTTAGAAAAAGGTTTTGCTTATTCATACTTATCTCAACAATTTATCTTTGTTGCTTCTCTTATGTTTGCAATTGGTTCCTCTTCCCTTCTCTCATTTCTTCTCTTAAAAAACTATAGCCAAGAGGCTTTTCTTCTTGAAGAACCCAAGGGGTTTCTTCCAAATTTGATGTGAGAGTGTGATTCTCTCTTGAATATCAACCAAGGGAATAATCAACCTTGAGTTTGAATTTCATTTCTTGGGACTTTGAATTGTTGCATTCAAGGATTCTTGAAGATTCCTCAAAATTTCCATTCAAGTAGGTCTTGTGATTCCTTTATAATCCAAGGTTTTCTGTTTGAATTTGTTGTAAAAACTTCATCTATCATTGTTAGGGTTCCATTATCTCTTAGTTTTGGGGTTCAATTTGTAGCAAGAAGTTGTAGAGAATTTGCGATTAAAACTAGTGCTTATTTCAAGAACAAGTGCAAGCTCAGACCTCTCTCAAATTTGAAGACCTCTTGGAATTTTGATCTTGGAATCGCATCAACAATGTCACACTCAATGTGATTGATTACACATAGATGAGCACAATAATCTCTTGTCACTTGTTTACTCAATAAACACTAATAAATCACTCGTTTACTCATAAACTCAACAAATCGGACATTTGAAATCTTTGAAAATTTTTAGGCACAAATACTCTTGTTCTCAAACATTCCAAGGAGGTCTGGAATTTATCATGAAGCTTCCAACATTCAGAAAAAGGCTAGAAATGGCTAGTTTTGCCTTGGTCTTGTAAAGTTCGGACGTCTAGATCTTAAAGAGGTCATCCAAACTTATCATCCAGACCATCAAACCTTAGCCCAGAAAATAGTACTTAGGATGTCTCAGATTTTACTCCGTGTGCCCAAAACTTGAATAACAAACTACTTCCATTAAAACTTTGGGCATTGAACTATAACTCTAAACTCCCGAACTTACACCATAAACCTATTTTCGAAGTTTAAATCAAACAAGTAACTCAATGTGTCTTTAATACTCATTCATAGACTTTTTAAATTGAAGATTAACACAACTAAACCTTCAATTAAGATCATCTAATCATGAAACACTTCAACACAATGAATTAATTATGTAACTGAAACTTCTCAAAACATTTTAGCCTGTATCTAAAACCTTTTTACAAAAACACTTTTGACTTTAAAAACAAAATTTACATTTTGAAAACAATTCCTCCCTTTTTGAAAAGCTTTTTGACTTGAGCTTTACTATGAATATTAAAGTAAAGAGGATTCAAGAGTTTACAAGATATACCTAACAAGAGTCAACCCTATTCTGAGTCTTCATCACTCCAATACCTGGCAACTTAGATCTACTTGAACCTTCTTGTCTTTGACACTTTAGCTCTTAGGATACCAACTCTTCTTGCCTTTGACACTTTAGTTCTTGGTGTGAAGACTTAATCTTCCAATACAAAATTTCTTGTCACATCAAAGATAAAACATGTAAATACACATCAATTCTTATCGTTTAATTAAAACAAGAATTGTCACCGTTAGGTCTAACAATCTCCCCCTCTTTAATGATAACAAACACAAATGCAATGTGAGAGTATATAAACATAGAAGCACATGGAAGAATCTAAAACATAAAGATAAAACAATTAAGCATGATTCACATATAAAGGCTCAAAGAGCCTATGGCCCAACCAACCTCCATCAAGACCTCCTTCCTTCCTCAACTCTTTTCTATGAATTTTAATACCTTACCACAAGTAGGAGGTTCCTATAATGATTCAAAAATATTTCAAAACTCCCCCACAATATGCATAATTTTTTTAAAACTTTTGTAAAATATGTTTGAGTACTTTTAGAAGATATAAGACTTTTGAAAAAATCAAAGAGATTAAAAAACCTTTGAAAATATCCTTGAAAAACAAAGTTCGGACGTCCAGACTTAAAACTTCGGATGTCCAGACCGTCAACGAATTTCCAGAGTTCAGATGCTAACTTCAGGCATCCGAGCTTCTGGACTTATTGTTTCTGAAGTTACGGTATTTTTGTTGTCAACTTTTAAACTGACAAACTTCACCAAAAATTGTTTTAAATAGTTCCAAAACACTTTGAGGAACATTCAATAGTTGAATAGAAATTAGAAACACCAACTTAACCTTAAAAACCTTTTAAATCTCAATACCATACTCTTATATAATTAAAAAGATAAAAACTTATGAAAATATCTAGGGTACTCAAAATTTCTTTTAAAAGGATTTTTCCAAAAATAATTTTTTTCACCTCATAATACCATTATAAACAAAGAATCTAGCCATAAGCACAAAACCAAAACAACACCCAACAAAGATTTTGACAATAAATTGTCAAAACCACCAAAAAAAACCTTATATACACACACAACATAACACATATACAACTAGCGAATCGAATATGCCAAAACAACAAGTAGAACAACTAAGCCCATTGATAGGTGCTTAATTGTCTATATTTATATATGTTACTTTCATCACTTTACAGTGCTTTTAATATGTAAAAATGCATATTTTAGTCTAATACTCTTTATTCATGTCTTAGGTGCTTTTAAAAAGAGAAAACGATGAAAGGAAACGAAAAGGGATGAAAACGGAGCAAAAAAGAGTCGACCACATCAACGAAAGCCAGAGGTAGACCAACCTACTACCGATGGTAGGTCCCAGAGCCAAAAGTGATTTAAGGACATAACCCTATCGGCGACAGTAGGCTACTCCTATATCGACTGTAGGTCTCCATGGTAAAAATAGAAGATTGAGGGATAACCCTATCGCGGATAGCAGGCCTTGACCTACCATGCCCGGTAGGTCTTCGCTGGAGTAGTTTCTAATCCTATTTTAACTATAATTTGATAAAATTTTCCCTATTAATAGATTATTCTACTAGAAGGGAAAAAGAGCAGCAGTTAGGAGTAGTTACTAGACAATTAGGGCTAGATTTAGGTTAGCCAATTCTTCGATTTTTACATTCAATTAAATAAGTAAACATTAGATTTTCTATAATTTAGTTCTTGGAGATCAAGATTTGAAGATCCAATATCAAGATTTCGAGCTTCAATTGGGCGACTCGAGAGATAAGCTCGGGAAACGTTCGGGACTACAATCGCGGCTTCAATCTTCCTCCTAAGCTTTCTTTTCTTTACTTTTTATTGATTGTAATGTTTAATTTCAGTTTTTATACAAGGATTAGTGAGTAGTTCTTTATGTTTGGATGAGAGTTTAACCCTTAGACTTGTTTACAATGATTTTGGTTTGATTTGATGAATTCGATGTTCGTTTTCAATTATGTTGTTTTCCAATTGTGCTTGTTTGCAATTTAATTATCGCGAGATTATATTTATCGTAAGAGTGCTTGAAATTGAAAAAGGAAGATTGTTCTAGGGCAACAAATTGGGGGTTAGTTGAGGCAATTGATTAGAGATATGATATTTCACTTTTAGGTCCTTTAAATCACAATACTACCGCACTTATAATTTTTTGGGGAAAAAAGATATTTTCCTCTAAGGATTAGAGAGTAGAGTAATTTTCGCCTAGAGATAGGGATTGCCCTATTAGTTGTGATGACCCAACTTAATTAATTCAATATCATTTTCTTTAAAGTTTTCCAATTGAATTAGCAACAAGGATTAGGGGGATTCCACCATCCAAACTCTAGCTTTTATAAGTTTTTAAACCTTAATTTTATTGCTTACTTCCTTTAGTTGTTAAACTGTTTTTATCTTTTTAATTTATTTCTTCTTTGAGACCATCTTTTCTTAGACTAAACATTAGAGACGCGATTAGTACCAAAGCCTTTATCATTTCTCGAGATTCGACACTTGGATATAACTTGTTTACTACAATGATAGGTCCCCTTGCCTGTTCCTCAGTATAGTAATTCATCCCCATGTTCTTAAAATGTACGCATCAAGTTTTTGGCGGCCTTGCCAAGGAACGGCAACTTAAGAAAAGTCGTTTATTTAGTGCTTTAGTCATTTTTGTTTTTGTTTTTCTTGTTTGAATTGGTCTTTGTCATTGCATCATTTATTTATCTTTGGTTTATATTTTTGAATTGTGCTCTATCTTTGTGGAATTGATCATGTTTTCTTTCGTGCTTGTGTGGTATTAGTGTATGCCTTGAAAGAAAATGGGTGAATTAGTACCATTTGATCTAGAGCTAGAACGCATGCTACAGGATGACTGTCGCGCCCTTCAATTCAGAACGGTAGGCACTAGTGCAGTAGTGCCCATAAAAAAGATGGAAGACGCACTAGCAATTCTACCAATCAGTAATCCTCTTTTCGTACCGCTTCCACCACTGCCGAGCGAACGATGCTGGACTATGCCTGACCATCCATCTCACTGACGCAATTGAGTGTAGCAAGACCGAGGGTAGAGGTGAACAATTTCGAGATAAAGCCGAATATTATATAAAAGTTGCAAAACAATGTCCAATTTGACGGACTTCCAAATGAGGATCCAAAGGCTCATATCAGAAATTTCTTAGAGATATGCAACACCTTTAAGATAAATAGATTTCTGAAGACGCTATCATGCTTCATCTATTTCCATTCTCTTTCAAGGGGAAGGTGAAGTCTTTGCTTAAGTCACTACAGTTAGAATCGATAACTTCATGGGATTTATTAGCAGAAAAGTTCCTATAGAGGTACTTTCCTCCGGGGCAGACAAAGAAGTTAAGGAACGAGATTTTTTCGTTCCAACAAATAGACGGAGAAAGCCTCTACGAGGCCTGGGAATGATGGAAGGAACTTTTGAGAAAATGTCACCACCATGGTCGAGATTTGGGGATAAAAATTTAAAGTTTTTACAATGGAGTATTGTTTGGGGTGAGCAGTTGATAGACGCCTCAACTGGAGGGTCTATAGACCACAAGACCTCTCAACAGGTATACGATCTGACAGAACAAATTACCATGAATACCTATACTAGGGTAGGGCAACGATCAAAGCTGAAGATGGCTGGAGTACAAAATATGGATGCGATTTCTGTTATGGAAGCAAGATTAACGGCGGTGATAGAGCAGAAAATAGGGAACTTGACCACTACATCAGCAAGCAAAAATAATCAAATGGCTATGTTATGTGATTTTTGCAATGGTGGGCATCCGAATCATGAATTCCCAAGTATGGGAGGACCAAATGAGCAAGTTGATTTTTTATAGGGGAACCGGTCTAGTAACAACCCCTATTCAAATACGTATAATCCAGGGTAGAGAAATCATCCCAATTTTTCTTGGGGTGATCAAGGGCAACAAAGACCACATTAACCACCGGGTTTTCAAAATAGGGTCCTCCTCTACTATTTCCCTATGAAGCGGCCTCACAGAACCATCCTCCACTGGCCAAGGTAAATTTGGAAGAATTGATGGTAAAGTTCATGAGTGCGACCGATAATAGGATGACTACCATCGAGGCAGCCCAAAGAAATCAAGAACTTCCATCAGAAACCTGGAAAAATAGATTGGCAGCTATTAAAGATAGTGTCTAAAAGAACTCTGGGAACCCTTCTGTGTAACATAGAAGTAAACCCGAGAGAGCATGTAAATGCTATCTCAGTAACAATTGGTGAGGAGATTCCAATAGCTAAGGAAGAAGAGATGATCGTAGAAGAAGGAAGATGTATTGAAGAAGGAAATTGATCATCCGAAAAAATGGGTAAAAAAGATGAAGATACGGGTAAGAGGAAGTCGACAAGTGCTAACTATAAATCGACGATCCCATTCCTAGAAGCATTTGTTAGAGACTGTAATCAAGATGAGATGAGGGAGTTTATCAAAATATTTCGCCCATTAAAAATAAATTACCCTCATGTGATCTCTTATTACAGGTACCCAAGTATGCAATGTATTTAGAGGAAAAGCTCACAAAGAAGGACAAGCTTGGGAAGCCTCAACGCATAAACTTGGTGACCAGTGTTCAACCCTTCTAATAAAGAAAGATATACTACCACAAAAGCTAGAAGACACAAGGAGTTTTTCTTTCCCTTGTACAATTGGTAGTGTTACTGTTGATAGGGTTTAGCAGACTTAGGCACGAGTATCAATGTTATTTCTTCTTCTATGTCTAAGCGTCTAGGTCTAGGTACCCCGAGACCTATGAGGATGTCGATCAATCTGGCAGATAGAAGTGTTAGATATCCTAAAGGGTAATAGAGGATATTTTGGTCAAAGTCAAAGATTTGGTCTTTCTTGTTGACTTTGTAGTGCTAGACATGGAGGACGACGTTGATTTCCCCATAATATTAGATCACCTTTTTTTACGTACTTCAAGGGCATTAATAGATACAAAAAAGGGAAAATTAGTGTTAAGGGTCAGAGGAAACGAGATAGTGTTCAAGTTTCTTTTGCTCCCAACTCCTACATCTAAAACTCAAGATACTTTGTGTGCTATCGATCATAAAACTGATGAAATATCTTTAAATGTGCAAGAAATCCAGATAAAGAAGGTAAAAAGCCAAGGAAGAAGTATAAGAAAAATGGAAGGCAAATGAAGGCTAGCTTAATGAAATGGGTACTGGTACGGCACATTGAGAGAGAGAAGCAACACAAACACTCATATTTTTGTGGTCTGAGAGGTGCTCTCGACACCTAAAAGGGGAGTACTCCTTATCCCCTTGAATATTGTAATTGTAAATTGTAGTTTGAATTTCGCATTTTGTTTTTCTACTTTGATTGCTTGTTGTTTTTGTGTTGCAAGGTCATTTTTGAAGAGAATGAACGATTTCATTAAGGCCTATATTAAGTTTCATTGATGCCATAAGCATAGAAGGCCTGAACGGGGTTCAAAATTGCCAAAAAAAGGAAAAATCAAAGTCTAGGCAAAACACTACCACGGACGGTAGAGTACTTTACCACCCATGGTAAGATGAAGGCAACAAGAAGATCTTTTCGGCAGAGACCTACTGTGGACGATAGGTCCAACCTAACACCAATGCTAGGTCCATTGGTGATTCTTTGATAGCACAGGCAGAAGCCTACCGTGGATGGTAGGCCCTAACCTACCCTACGCGGTAGGGTCCAAGGTAGGCTACAGGTTGGACTCTTTAAAGAAATAAGGTCAGATCACCAGGAGGTAATGTTGGCCTGCCTGTGCAACAGATTCATGCTCGACTAGGGCAGCAGAGGAGGTGGCGACGCGAATTTTGGTCCGCAATAGGGAGTTTTTCTTTCTTTCCTTTTCATTTTTTGTGTTTTCTTTTCCTTTTATGTTCTCTTGCTTTATTTTCAAGTTTTCGTGTTTTATATTTTTCTGATATTTAGTTATTTTTGCCTTTATTTGTTTTTTTCTTGTTTTGTATTTGTGTAGGGATAGCTTCCCGATATGCTTATCGCTTTATACCTACGGGATTGCTTCCCATGTATATGGTTGTTTGTGTTTTCTGTTAGTCTGACCCCACGTTGAAGACAAGGTGATTTTAAGTGTAGGGGTATTTATGTCTTTAATTCTTTTCTTTCTTTCTTTTTCTTATTTTAACTTTTAATCTATTATTTGAAAATTTTCCAAGAAAATCAGAAAATTTGAAAATTCAAAAACTTTTATTTCCTTTTCTTTTATTATTCTTAGAAAAATAAAAAAAAATTGTTTTTCCACTTTTAGTAGAGCACATAACTACAAAACCCTTTTGGTTTTTCAGAAAGGCAGATTACGTGGTCACTATGAAAACCACGTTTGCTAATTTTCTTACATGATCAATGGTTTTCATGCACTTGTAAATGTCAATTAGTAATAGAAGCCTAGGAATCTTAGGAAAATAGCATAATGAGAATATTTTTTCGTGTCTTTGCCTGCATGTCTATGTTTTTCTAGACTAGAATGGTTCCGGAAATGATGGTCTTAGGCCTTCTTTGAATCGTTTGTACCTTTCTTGCCATATCCTATATAAAATCAATCCCTAGTTCCCTTTTTGTACCTTTATGCCAAGGGTTTCAATCCCTTCTTTCCTTTCTTTTAACCTCACAATACAAATAAACCTCAATTTGTGGATCTAATAGTTAGTATATTTTTTAGCTGTGTTAATTGAGGAAAACAGATAAGTGATGGGGTAAAGGAGTGAAGAAACAAAAGTCTATTATGGAAAAGGGTATTTTGGGAAATTGCAGTTGTTCGATGCTTGGCTGTGGAAAAGAGAGAAAAAGAAAAACTAATTGATGCTTGAAAGAAAAAAGTGAAAAAAAATGAAAAAAATTACAGAAAATGAAGAAAAAAATATGAGTGTTTATTTTAATATTATAGTTAAATTCTTGAAAAAATATCAAGCATCTCTCACTTATACTTGGTTTTCTTGTAAATCTTGAGAAAAATATTGTTAGGGGGAAATGTGCACCAAAAGAGTGAAGTAGGATTTTCAAAGGTGAGTGAGAAGAGTGAGACGGTTAGAAAGTTGTTCTTTAATTTTGTATCTATTCTTTCGGTTGTGTAAGATCTATCTCAGTTGTTTTTGTTCTCCTTTTACCTTTGTGTGTTACTATATACATGTCCCAAGCCTAACATTACAAGCCAAAAAGTCCTACCTCATCTGAGAACGACCTAAAATAAGGCTTAGAGTGGATAAGCAATAGAAAAATATAAGTTTGTAGTGCATTGTCCTTTAGAAAGTATTTCATTTTGTTAATTGCTTCACATTTCTTTTCTTCTGTAAAAAATGGCATGAGCAATCCACACACAACTAGCTTTGATCTGTAAGGATTGTTAGTGACTTGTGGCGGACTTGGTGATTTTTGTCTTTCGTTTATTTTGATTTACTTTTCGAGTTGGGTAGTGAAGTATTCCGCTGAAATGGCCGTATCTTTAGTTTTTCTTAGTATTTGTTCGTTGTTATTTTTGTTTTTATTATTTTTTGTGGTTATCTGTGCTACCTTTGGTTGTGGCCATTCTATGATGTTAATTATTTTAAGTCGATTGTTCCTTAGTAAAAAGTTTTAAACTCCTTTGTTTCGCCTTTTGAGTTTGTGTTACTTGAGGGCTTATATTGTTTTCATCATTTCACAGTGTTTTTAATATATAAAAATACATATTTTGGACTAATACCGTTTATTCTTGCCTTAAGTTCTTTTAAAAAGAGAAAATGATAAAAAGAAATGAAAAGGGACAATAACAGAGTGAAAACGAAGCCGATGGCATCAACGATACTGACCTACCCCTGACGCTAGGTCTCAAAGCCGAAAGTGATTCAAGACAAAACCTTACCGGTGATGGTAGGCTACCCCTCCCATCGACAGTAGGTCCCGATGGCAAAAATGGAAGATTGAGAGCAGAACCCTACCACGGACGGTAGGGCTAAACCAACCATGTGCGGTAGGTCCCAGTTGGAGAAGTTTTAATCCTATTTAAACTATAATTTGATGTAATTTTTTCTTATTAATAGGTTATTCTGCCATTAGGGAAAGGGAGCAACAACTAGGAGTAGTTAGTAGACAATTAGGAATAGATTTAGGTTAGCCAATACTTCAATTTTTAAATTCAATCAGTTAGGTAAACATTAGATTTTCTGTAATTTAGTTCTTCGAGATCAAGATTTGATGATCCAATATCAGGATTTTGAGCTTGAATTCGGCGACTCGAGAGACAAGCTTGGGAGATGTTCGAGACTACGATCGTGGCTTCAATCTTCCACCTAAGCTTTCTTTTCTTTATCTTTTACTGAATACAATGTTTAATTTTAGTTTTTATACAATGATTAGTGAGTAGTTCTTTATGTTTAGATGAGGGTTAACCCTAAGACTTGTTTAAAATGATTTTGGTTTAATTTGATGGATTTGATATTTGTTTTCAATTAAGTAGTTCTCCAATTGTGCTTGTTTGCAATTTAATTTTAGCGAGAATAGGTTTATTGCAAGATTGCTTGGAAATGAAAAAGGAAGTGCGTTCTAGGGCAACCAATTGGGGGTTGATTGTGGCAATTGATTAGAGATAAGATATTGCACTTTTAGGTCCTTCAAATCACTTGATATTACCGCACTTATAATTTGTTATGGAGAAAAGAGATTTCCTCTAAGAGTTAGTAGTAGGGTGGCTTTTACCTTGAGATGGGGATTGCCCTATTAGTTGTGATGACACAACTTAATTAATTCAATATCATTTTCTTTAAAGTTTTCCAATTCAATTTGCAACAAGGATTAAGGGGATTCCACCATCCAACTATTACTTTTATAAGTTTTTAAACCTTAATTTTATTGCTTGCTTCCTTCTGTTGTTAAACAGTTTTCATCTTTTTAATTTAATTCTTCTTTCCAACCAATTTTTCTTAGACTAAACATTAGAGACGTGATTAGTACGTAAGCCTTTATCGTTCCTCGAGATTCGACACTCGGGTATAACTTGTTTACTACAGTGATTAGTCCACTTACCTGTTGCTTAGTTTAGTAGTTCATCCCCTTGTTTTTAAAACGTACACATCACCCATCAATCAATCTATGATATAGACACATATCACTGAGTCACATAATCAAAACTACACCGACAGATAAACACATATATCACATAAACACTTAAGCAATTAAGTACTCAAACACATAGTCATACAATCACATAAGCTCTAGAATTATATAAGTACATAGATCACTTAAGCACTTAGCACATAGTCAAACAACACATTCATCATTTAAGCACTTTAGCGTATATTTAATCAATCATATAAATCACTTATCACATAGTCAAACAAGCACTTAGAACACATAAACCATATTGCACTATAGCAAATCGCCTAGTTAGAACATCTAGTCATCTAGGCAGGCACTTAATCAAGCACACATTGCACAACACATTTTTCTTCAACTTTTAGCATCATTAAAAGACTCTAAAAGAGATAAATAAAAATTGTTATAAGAAGCTCTCATCACAAGGATTTTATCATTGAGCCAAACTAAACACCAAAGACAAGGAAACATGCATTCTTAAAGAAAAATAAACAAAAAAAAAAGAAAAAGAACCAAACAACCAAAGATATGGAAAAACTAAACATGAAGGATAAAAGTTGTAGAGATAGAAAGGTATTAGGCTATCTTTTTCATGATCTTTACAACATGCTTGTTTGTAGAGATCATCATATCTCCTTTTATCTGCAAATATTCATCACGTGCGTATTCCTTCTTCACTGTGCAGTTCACTTTTCTTCTTGATGCTAGCCTCATGGATCTTCTCTTGTTAGTATAAGCACCACTACTTCTTGTTTCTTTTGGTGATAGAGGAGAATGCATTGGTATATGATAATTCTCTACATCAGCTATAATGTCCTCATCTAGATCCTCAACATCATCTTCTTGAAATTCCTTGGAAGATTCATCACTATGATTATCACTTGAAAACTTATCCTTCGATGCATCTTCCCTGCTAGCAGTCTCAAAGTCTTCAACTTCTTAACTAACCTCTTCCATATTATCTTCATTCTTGTCAACTTTCTCTTCATTTTGTGGTGTCATCTCTTGAGCATCCTTCTTCGTTTTCACAAATCTTCAATTTTATCTAACATACTCTCAATACTGCAAATATTGCATTGACATTGTCCATATGTTGAAACAGGATGTCCCTCACGTCATCAGACTTTAAAATCACTTTAGAAATTGTGTTGTGAAATGCTTGTCTCATTATCACATCTAAACATGTTACTTTTGAGGAGGAAAACTTTGATGAAGAAAGATTATCCTCTTTAGTTTGAACCTTTTTCTTTTGCTTGTACTAAGTTTCATTCCATTCTAATTGTCTCCAATTATCACAAAGTTTTCTTCTATTTTTCAGCAACTATACATTTCCTATCTCTTTGCACATCTATCATTCTGAACCCATTTATTCTTCTTTGTCCTTGTGCTCCATTTCACCTACAATGAAAAACGAGGTGTATCTTTTGGTACCCACACTTTCTTGGGTCCTTGAGGGTGAGAGGAACTTTCTACTCTCCGAGTAGTTTTCCCACCACTATTAAGTTTCCTTTTATAACAAAGCATCTATTGGCTTTATGACCATTCTTGCCACAATAAGTACAACACACATACGGCATAGAAAAAGATGTAGTTTTGAAGAAATGATTTTGAAATTTTGAAGAAGATGATGCGTAAAATTATAGCCAAGACAATGTTTATTAAAAGCATGTTTTTGTGCTCCAAGAAGTTTTGCAAAATTGTTTCAACCATTTGTAAATTTCTCTATGCAAACTTTTAAATCATCCACTTTTGTTTTCATACCTTCATAATTGTCAAGAGTGCTTTTAAGTGAACAGATTTTGTCATTTAAAACTTGTTTTTGAATAGAAAATTCTTTTTCGAAATTATCCTTTTCAAGTTTCAATGATTCAACAGAATCAACCAACTTTTATTTTCACACATCAAGGTAAAATTTTCTTTCAAAAGACTTTTTAGATTACTTTTTAAATCCTTGTTTTTAATAAACACCTTCTTCATTTCCTCATACATGCTAGAAAACATTTTTTGAGGATCATTCTCAAAATCATCATAAGAAAGAATATCAGAAGGAGTATAAAGTACCCATCGTTTATTGCCAAGGAACAGAAGTATACTAGCTCATTCTCTAATCCTACTTCATCGCTTTTGCTTTCTTCATCCCTAGTATTGGCTAGGCCTTTTCCTTTCTTGCTTTTGTAGTCTTTCTTATTTTGCTTTGTCTCTATTGAGTCTTTCTCTTTGAGTTTTGGACAATCAGCAATTAGATGGTCTTTGCTCTTACGTTCGAAGCACTTTGGTTTGTAGAGTGAGTGATGTGAACTCCCCTAACCTTGAATGAAGTCCAAACTCCTTCCCAAGATACTTTTCTCCTCAAGAGGAACTTTGGTGAGCTTTTTTATGAGAAAGGGACAGAACTAAAAGGAAAATTGCGGGAATTTAACTAAGCAGAATCCTTTTATCTAGAAGGAGAATCAACAAGAACTATAGACAAGTCCTCACCTATTTGCAATAAACAAGAAAGAACCTAATTCCAAGCAACACTAGTTGGGAAGCTAGCACCTTTGGGAAATGAAGGAATTTGAGGTAGAACAAGAACTCTTGAATGGATATTCAAGAATACGTTGCCTTAATTTACAAAGGAAATCACTAATTCACATGGAAGAAATAGAAACCCTAGATTTTCTCTCAAATATCATATAATGTCATTCATTATTGTTCCCCAAAAGTTGGCTACTGAAAGAATATATATATAGTGCCCTAAGTAATTAATAACAAACCCTAGATGCTACTTAGACTTAAGGAAGGTAAATGGACACTTAGGCCTCTTAAGTGCAAGTCTATGAGTTAAGAAACCAAGTTGGGAAGTCAAAATAAGGTTAAAATCAACAATTATGAGTTGTAGCCAAGACCTACCATCACGGTAGGCTCCGACCTACTGTTGGTGGTAGGATTTTTTCTCTTGGCCATCTTGGAACAAAGACCTACCATTGACGGTAGGTCCAACCCTACTGTCAATGGTAGGGTGTCCTCTTGAGGGAAGTTACAATTTTGAGCCCTTCAAGTCTTCCATACTTTTTTTTTGTTCCTTCTTTTTCACCATGAACATTAGGAGTATTTTGGTGCCTCTTCTGTCTACATTTTCCCCTTCTAGTGCATGCCACGTACGATCTTGAAAGTTTTTCCCGAGCAAAGCAACCATTTCTTTGTTTTCATCTTCTATCTTCCTTTCCGTCGACCTTGTATTCGGTCCTTAAAAGATCTCCACGTTCTCATTCTCGTCCTGAGTCATATCGTACCCCCTCTCTTTAAAAAGATTCATCCTCGAATCCATTCCTTCAAATAACCACAAGAGGTGGGCAACATTCGAAGTGGAAGCATTAAAAAGAGCAATACAAGGAACACTACCAAAGCAATCAAGAATTAGAAGAGTATAAGCAATTATTGCATCAAGTTTGTCGAACATCTTATCAATATGAAAAGAGTTCCACAAGTGCCATAATTCCTTAAATGGTTTATGAAAATCAAAAGTAGTGTGGACATAAAAGTTTAAGGCATAACCAACCATGAAAGTATTAAGAACACACCACCAAGTCGGGACAAGATTTCTTGGAAGAAGAACACAAGTAGAAATATGGAAATCTTGTAAATCACTCACATCAACAAAGGTTTCCCACACTCCTTTGAAAGGATAATGAAATGTAAAACTTAGATTTTGAAGAGAGCTCAAGGTGAAGCACAAGAAGTTTTGTAGAAACTTGGATTTCAAATTAAAAGGTGTTCTTTCAAATGTCTGAGTAAAGACTTAAAAAAGGAAATTCCGTAGGCACATCATCATTGACAAACTTTCAAAAGGAGAGTTGGCTTCTTGATCTTTAAGTGGAGAATAGTTAAAGAAACTCTTGTCCTTGTTGAATGTTAGAAACAATGCATAGAGTTCAAGAGTTTTATAATGCTCTTCCTTAAAAGGATAATGGCAATGAAAATGCTGAATCTAATAAAACCAAGAGCATTTGAAAATAACGAATAGATTTCTTCCTTCAACAACTCCATTACTTCACAATTGAAGGGAGAAGACGTGGTCACGAGGTCTTCAAAATCATAAAATCCTCTTCACTCCTTCAAGAAAGTACGTTTACTGAGAAGTAGAGACTCTCTTTATTTTCAAAATCTAAGAGCAACTGAAGAAAACCAATAGTTTGAAATATGTCTTTCCGAAAAAGATAGTGGTAAGCAAAAGCTACTTTCTACAGAAACTCAAAAGCATTTGGAAATGAAAGCTAAACCTTGTACCTCAATAAAGCCGGGACTTGAAAATTTGAGGTGAGGAGAAATAGATACAATTCTTAAACCTCCAAGGTCCTCTACCTTCCTCTTTAACTCCCATTTTCTTTAGGAATTCTTTAGAAGGTGGATAATAGAAAAACATTCCATCAAATCAAAATTTCAAGCATATAGCCCAAGAGTTCTCTCAAAAATGAGCAAATGCAGTGGACAACTTTGGAAAACACTCTTTAAAAGGAAGATGGTAGCAAAGATTTCTTCCCACCAATTCTATCCAAATGAATTTTAAAACATAGCTTACCTTATTAGTTTCTAAAATCTCATAAAGATTAGTTTTCCTCATTTTAAAAGTAGCTTCCATTTGGTGTGCAAAATATTTTAACAACAAGAACTCCTTTTAATGTAAATGAAAGAATATGAAACCAAATGCATTCTCGAAAAAAAGTTTTAAAAGATTTCTCCACAACAAGAAATTTAGGCCATTGACATGAATTTCCAAATAATCCATTCCCATTCGACAAAGGTTTGTCCACAAGAGTTTGCTCAATAAGATTCTTCATATAAGTATAGAGAAGTCAACACATATTCAAAATGACCAACTACTTCTCCTTGAAACTTAACACAACGATCACCAAGTAAACAAATCAAGGAACTATTAAAACCATAAGAATTGTTTTCAAGAAAACCAAAGGTTTGATGATTAGCATCTCCGAACGAGTCAAAAATACTACATGGGTCAACATTATTTCAAATAGAGAAAAGAATATCATGAGACAACTCCTTAACCACTAAGAAATGATTTCTATCTAGATTAACAAATTGATGTGGCACATTAACAAATAAATAATGGTCCCTATGTCCCATGACATCACAAAAGAGCAACTTAACTACCTCATATAAATGACAAGAAATGTAACAGGAATAGAAGATAGGACATGCACGATCAAACTCAAGAAAGACATAAGCATTTAAGAAAATTTTCAACTCTTTAAAGGAAAACATGAGGTAAAAGAGAAATAAGTTTGAAGAAAAACTCATTGACGAATTTCCATAGCATAAGAATAGTTTTCATCCAACATACTCTCCTTGGCCTTCGAACTCCATGGTATGTCTCCTTCCTCTTGTTGATGTTATGGTGCAGACATGTTGGAGAGAATTCCTATCATGGTTAAGTACAAAAGAGCAAGATTTAGTATCTTTACTAAAATGATCAAAGATGAGTATGAAGGAGGAGGATGAAAGATTATTATATCGTTGGTGTAGTAGTCCATCTTCCTTTCTTTCTCCATGTTTTGCCCCCAAAATTTATGCACAAATAAAAAATCCTTAACAAGAAAAACGTTAATTTCGTTAGTAAGAAAATTCACTTTCTTACTCTTTTCAATTGCCACTTTCTCTTTTTCTTGTTACTCTTCTTTATAGCTCTGTTGTTTTACCATGAGGCTCTCATTTTCTTTCATTACCTCACTTTTCTCAAACTCGCGCTCCTTTTCTTTTGAGCACCTATCTCTCTTGCTTTCTTGTTATAATTTCTCTACTATTCTCTCTTCTTTTTCCACTCTTTCTTTTTCTTTAGTTCCAATTCTCTCTTTTCTTTCAATGTCCTTATTATTCATGATATCACAAAGATCCTGATTAGGTGTTTCTTTCTCAACATGTGTTCCATTACTCTCTTCAACTACAATTGTAGCTTGTGAAAGTTCTTTGATTCTTGGACGATATGAACCATTGATGGCTTCACGGTTTTCACCTTTGCAATTACTTGATATGGCATGGATAATTTTTCTTGCTCCCAGATTTTAGCCTTCATGATGCTCTTTTCCTTGTTCTCATTCTCAAATATCCTTAACCTTTCCTTCACTTTTTTTGCTCTTCATATACTTGGTGAGGTACCAAAGACTTAAGAGTGATTCTATTTCCATTCTTAGTAACGTTGATAGCATTCTAACACCAACAAGTTTAGCTCTCCTATCATACATCCAAGGATATCCCAACAATAGGTGACTCGCTTGCTTGAGTGCTACATCACATAACACTTCGTCTTTAAACAAACCAAAGAGATAGGCACCCATACTCGCTTGTTGACTTTAACCTCACCACCACTATCTAACTATTGACATGTATAAGGCCTAAGATGATGAAGAAGGGGCAAACTCAACACTCTACAAGATAAGTACTAGCCGAATTAACATGACTAGCACTATTTATAGCAAGGACTACAATCTTGTCTAGCACCTTGCACTTAGTATAGAACAAATTCTCTCTTTGATTACCATCCCTATAGACATTTTCATAAAATAAACTCTCTTGGTATACTCCTCTATCATAACTTCGATCTACACAGTCTAAACCATCATGATACCCTTTATAACAATCATAAAGACTATTCTCACAATAATCATAGCTAGCATTAACTCCATTATAGTCTCCATAATCATCATAAGGTATATACTCAAAAGTTTTATTATGAGAAGTAAAGTTACCAACTCCCATTTGTCTTCTAGAAATGGAATTTCCATCTCCATGGTTGTTTCTACCATAAGCATTGCCACCATAGCCATCCCCATTATGGAAGTTAGGTATTACCCTTATAAGCTTGGAAAATAGCATCTCTTGTTTCTTCATGCCTTCCATCCTTTGCCATGACGAGTTAGTCCAAGTGTATCCCATTTAATTGCTTGTTAAACTTGTACAAAACATGACAACAAGAAGAAAGGACCTTGATACTTCCTAAGTGTATCGCTCAGTGTTGATTTCGCTCAACCCTTATGTTTGTCACTCACTCTCAATGGCTTTTGTGGAAATGATCCCACCCTCTTACCTTTTGCTATTCCTCACCCTCTAGACTTGCTTAGTGATTTCTAGTACTTCCAAGTTACAAGCAATTCCAAGAGTAATTCAAGCAAAGAATTTCCAAAAAGATAAGAAGACAAAGACTAAGAGGTATTTTCTCAAACACTTAGAATGTATAGAATTTCAAAAAAAAATATTCAAGAGTATGATGAGAAAAAAGTGTTCAATCCAAACAATGAAAGAGCAAAGAACTTAGTAATTTTAAAGTTTCCAAAGGGGGAAGCGATCGTTGTTTTCTTTTTTATTGTGAATCAATAGAGAGAGCGTATAAACATAATACAAACCAAAGTATACTCGGAAACATGAACTATACTAGGAGACTACCTAAAATTCTAATACAACAAGTTATCTAATTTAGAGACTAATTACACGGTACACTAAGGAAATTAACTCCTAGTACAACAAGGAGGGCATCAAAGAGATTCTCTTAAATGAGTTTGCTTTGCACGAACACAAATGGAACAAGGTTTATTTGAATCATGCTTAAAATTAAAGGACTTTCCCAAAAGTTTTTTCACCACAAAATTTGAAGGGTGACCCAAATACTTGTGCCACAAACTACTTGAATCTGTTGATCTTATGGAACCAGAAATTAAAGATGATAATTTTAACGATTGATACAGTGAAAGCCTATCCTTCCGCTTACCACCTCCAATCAGCATCCTCAAGGCACGGTCCTGTATAATACACAAATCATCAGACAAAGTGATAAAGCAATTGGTTTCATCCATCAATTGCCCAAGAGAGATCAAATTGTATTTTAATTCTGGAATAAAAAGCACATTATGAACAATAAATTCCGGGCTTAATTTCACAATTCCTTGCTCCGAAGCAACCACTTCTGAACTATTCGGCAGACGAATTATAAATAGACAAACAGACTGTAAATTTTTAAAAAATTCTCTCCTAACAGTCATGTTATGGGTGAATCCTGAATAAAATATTGAAGTATTATTCGAAGCATTATTACCCAATAGCTTATCAAAAGTGGTATAATTGTTGAGCAAAGTTAACAAGGAATTCCATTGATCACTCGACAAGCCTAGAATTCTAGAGACGCCTTTGTTGCTAGTCATTGGGATAGTGAGAGAATTGCCACCATTAGCCTCAATCTCGCCATTTGCCCAACATACCGGAGTAGCACTGGAGCCGCGGCCATAGCTCAAGAAGGTGCTTCTTTCGCATCCCCGCTACTTCTGCTGTAGCTTCGTCCTCCTCTGCAACCAGAACCAGTCACGCCACATCTTTTTCCCTTTTTCTCCCACCGATCTAGGTATTCTATGAGTTGGTAATAGTTTGTTACCTCATGACCCAACTTCAGAAAGTGGGAACATATGGGTCTTTGAGTTTGGACGGTTGGTATAGGAGGATACTTAGCCATTGTTGCAAAGCCATACCGGAGCCACCGCCAACACTTCCATCATCTGAAGCCAAAGCATGAGAGAGAGGGATGCTTCTCCTTGCATATCCTTGAAAAAATTGTTTTTTATTTGGGCAAAGGTTCCTCTTGGATAATGCTTGAATGCACTGTATTAAATATTCCAGCAATGGAGGAATATTTACTCCTACTTTTTTTACTGATAAATTTACTCCTACTTTTTTTCTTTAGCAATAATTGAATTAACATCTCATTCCGGCAATGGCGAGTTGCAACTCGTCCTAAATCTTTTTTAATCGCGAATAATACGTGTTTACTGTATCCACCTTGTTTACAATTTTTCAATGCCGCCTTCAACTCATATTTCTTTGTCTATTACCTACCAAGAACTTTTCGTTTAGATCTGCCCATAACTCATCTACCCGTTCTGGTAATTTACTAATGAACGCACGTTTGGTTCAATGGTGTTGAGTATCCAGGAGTTAACCAATGTGTTAATCTCCCACCATTCCTCAGTTTTGTCCAAATTATTCTCCGATATTAGGATTGTTCCATCAATAAACCCTAATTTCTTTTTTGAGCGCAAAGCCAGGCGCATGACTTTGGCCCATTTAATGTAGTTATGGGACTTTCCAGACGCAGATTCTTTCAACTTTACTTGGGATGATAATTTGTGCTGACCCATCTGATGATGCTACATGGTATTTATCCTTTTTTATTGTACTTTTCCTGGCCAGACTATCTTCTTCCGTGTCGGAAACAACACTAGTTTCATCTTTCTCTTTGTCTTTACTGATTTTCAGAAAAGACAGACTCTGATACAATAAAATTTCCAGTGAGGAAAACAATCTTTGTTTTCTTATTTAGTATTAAATCAATAGAGAGAATATATACAGAATACAAACCAAACTATACTCAGAAACATGAACTATACTAGAAGACTACCTAAAATTCTAATACAACGATTTAGCTAATTTAGAGACTAATTACACGGTACCATAAGGAAATTAACTCCTAGTACAAGGAGGATATTAGAGAGATTCTCCTAAATCCCCAAGATATTCTCAATATTCCCCTAAATCCCCAAGATATTCCCAATACAATTTCATCAAAGAAGCAATTCAAATCAAAGCGAGGAAAATTTTAAGCAACAATCAAGAAGTTAGAAGTACTAGAAAAAATTTTAGATAACAGAGCAAGAAATCACATTGTGCCTTTTTTGCAATAAATTCAAGAATATAACTCCAAATCAGATATAACTTGCCTAGAAATGCTCCTAACTTGTTGAGGATGAGTTTAGCCACAGATTTCGATCAAAACCAATAAGGATAACAGGAGATATAAATGAATTACTCAACACTTTTCTAGAACTGCGATTTCTAGACAGTTTGTAACTTTACATTCAATTGCCACCCCCCTCCCCTCACGCCCCCCAAACAACTCCAAATTGAATCAAATTAGTTTATAAAGAATCTCAACTCAATAAGGTTTCAAACGAGGCAAATCTCAAGAAATTTTGATTTCATTTGTTATACTTTTCATCTCAATCTTTACACATGTTTTAGACACGTACTTTTCTGTCCGAAAATTCCAGATTCAAGCTTTTTTTCAATTCCTTTCCATTGTCTTTTGTATAAATGAAATTCAACAATCAAATCACATAAATTTTCACCTCATAGAGAAATTAGCTTGGATACCACTTGGTTGAACTCCCCCAAGCTTGAATGAAGTCCACCTCCACTTCTCTCTTCAAAAGGAACTTTGGTGAGCTTTGTTATGAGAAAATCATAGAACCAAAGGAAAATTGCAGGAATTTAACTAAGAAAACAAAAACGAAAACAAAAACAGAACCCTTCTGTCTTGAAGGAAAATCAACAAGAACTACACGTAAGTCCTCACCTATTCTCCATTCACAAGAAACGACCTATTTCCATGCAACATTAACTAGGAAGCTAATACTTCAAGGGAATGTCAGAATTTGGGGTAGAACAAGAACTCTTGATTGGAAGTTCAAGTATACCTTCCCATAATTTACAATGGAAATCACTAGTTCAAAAGGAAGAAATAGAAACCATAGAAACCGTAGGTTTTCTCTCAAATGTCATATAATATAATTCATCATTGTTCCCCTGCTTAAGGTGTCTTCTTAAGGGAAATTACAATTTGAGCCCTTTAAGTCTTCCACTCTTGTTTCTTTTGGTTCCTTCTTGTGCAAGTAGTTTGGCACCTCTTCAGTCTACATTTTCTCCTTCCAATGCATGCCACTTATGATCTTGAAAGTCCTTCCTGAGCAAAGCTACCATTTCTTTGTTCTCCTCTTCTATCTTCCTTGTCATCGACCTAGTATCCGGTCCTTGGAAGATCTCCACCTTCTCATTTTGTCCCAGGTCATATCAATGAGATTGCCTGATTTCCTCTTGAAAATCTCTTACCTCTTCGAATGTTTCCTATTCCATATAACGATTCACATTTCTTATAGCCATTGCTAACTCATCTTTACTATCTCTATATAACGATTCACATTTCTTATAGGACTCATCACTTAAGCCATCATTGGCTTTTAATGCATTTCATTTCTTTATGTATTCGTCATCTCCATTTTTATTGAATCTCTTTAACTTCATTTCATGAGTCAAGAGAGATCCAATTAGTTCTTCTACAGGCAGTGTCTTAAAATCCTTTGACTCTTAAATAACAAGAGTCTTCAGTTGCCATGACTTAGGTAGAGCGTCCAAAATTTTCATCTTATGCTCAAATAAAGAGTATTTCTTACCATATGTTTTCAAACCATACACAATGTTTGTAAAACGAGTAAAAATATCAGAGATAGATTTGTTTTGCTTCATAGGAAAGAGTTTATAGTCTCTTACCAGCATTCCCATTTTGGATTCTTTTACCTTATTAGTACCTTTATGAGTGACCTCCAATAGCTTCCAAATAGCATTTGCAGTTCTACATCTACTGAACTGATTGTACTTCATTACATCTAATGCACACCATAGGATATTCATAGCTTGGAAGTTTAGCGGCCTTTTCTCGGTGTCATTTTCAACATATTCATCTGACTTCTTTGGTACTTTCCTGTCACTAAAAAACTTAGTGGGAACATGATGGCCTTTTTCAATAATATTCCACAATTCAAAATTAATAGAACAAACATAAATTCAAGCATAGTTTTTCTAAAACGTGTAGTTTGTTCCATTAAAAAGAGGTAGTTTGCTTGTGGAAGATCCTTCCACATATGCAAAAGCCTTTTTACGGTTTTCCATAAACATTCTTTACCTCTTGGTTGTTAAACAAAAACAGAGGACCTACATTGGAACCAATTCAAAGAACCTAAAGGGGTGAAATAGGTTCAAGGCAATCTTGACCATTTCCTTCAATAAAATCTTGTTTTATCCTACATGAAAAAAGTTCCTTAGATAATATAAAAACATTAAAAATAATTAAAATAACTAATCAAAAAAGATAAAGAATAATGAATCAACAACAATAATAGCAAGAGAGAAGAATGCGAAGATTTATAGTGGTTTGATCCTACCAACGATATACATCCATTACCTTGAGCTACGCTTAATGATTTACCAATCACACTAACTCCCCTTTTCACTAAGAAGGCAGGAAAAACCTGTTCTTACAATAGTGGATCACCCCAAATGAGTGTTACCACTCTCTTCTTACATAAACTACAAGGTTCACTCAGTGTGCTCGGATTTTACACTCAACCTATCAGTGCTAGGACAGAAATAAGAGATGAAAAATTACACTCAATTTGATAGATTACAACCAAATGAAGCACAACAATCTCTTATCACTCTTTTATTCAATAAACACTAATAAAGCTCATAAACTCAACAAATTTGACATTTGAACGCTTAGGAAATGTTTAGGCACGAATATTCTTGTTCTCTGATGTTCAAGGGAGTCTGGTATTTATAAAGAACTTCCAATCTTTAGAAAACATATAGAAACAACTAGTTTTACTTGCTCTAGTAGAGTTCTTACATCCGGACCTAAAGTCAGAAACAACAGGGTGTCCTAACTTTTCATTCAAATCTTCAATGCATAAGCCAGAAAACAATACTTCAGATGTTCGAGATTTTATACTTTGCATCTAAAATTTCAATAAAAAAGCTTCTTCCCTTAAGAACTTCAGGCGTTCGAACCAGAGCTCTAGATTCCAGACATACACTTAAAAACCATTTTTCAAGTTTAAATCAAAGAACTAATTCAAGGTCTCTTAAGCTCAACTTGGTTTGCATTTCAAAATTTAAAAAAATGTCTATTTTTCTACTTAGCTCTCACATCTTTTCTCACAAACAAATTACTTCTCATGAACTCTAAAAAACATACACACCCTTCTCAAATTAAAAAACAATCCTAGCTGAGCTTTAAGTACTTATTCATAGAAAATCTAAATTGAAGATTAACACAACTATACCCTCAATAAGATCATCTAATCATCTAATAATGAAACACTTCAACACAATGAATTAATCATCTAACCAAAACTTCTCAAAACATTTTGGATTGTATCAAAAACCTTTATACAAAAACACTTTTGACTCTAAAAACGAAAGTGTAGGTTTTGAAAACCGTTTTTGCATGAGCTTTACTAATGCATATTAAAGTAAAGAGGATTTGAGACAAGGGTTTACAAGATATACCTTACAAAACTCAACCCTATTCTAAGTCTTCATCACTTAAATCCTTGGCAACTTGGATCCACTTGAATCTTCTTGTCTATGACACTTTAGTTTTTGGGATACCAACTCTTCTTGCCTTTGGAACTTTAGTTCTTGGTGTGAAGACTTCATCTTCCAATACCAAAGTTCCTGTCACATCAAAGATAAAATATGTAAGTACACATCAATGTTTGTCATTTAAGTAAAACGAGAATTGTCACCCTTATAGCTAACAATGTTCTCTTGGGTTATCTTTTCGAGTCCTCAGAATTCGAAAAGCAAATTGAATTTGCATTTATAGAAGACTTGAATAATTTGTGGGAGTTAGAAACTCTTACTTATGACATATCCAAGAGACAAAACTTCAACATGCAGCCTATCCATCTTTGGATAGTTGGTTACTTCCTAACATACAGAGTATTGAGTGGTTGGAGTACTGCAAAGGGAACCCTCATATCCATATTGTTTGAAATGAACAAAGTAGTTCAGACTAATTAGTGGGGAAAAACAATCATGGTTTGACTGTCATCGATGTTTCTTGCCACAAAGTCATCCATTTAAAAGATATATGGGTCTTTTTAGAAAACTAAGGGTGAAGATCATTCGCCGACGCCACTACGGCTTTCAGGGCAACATTGTAGGAAAAAATTTAGAGACTTACCTAAAGTTACAAAAATTGGCAGCAAATTTGGCAGGAGAGATGGTACAGCTGAATGATACAATTGGACAAGAAGAAGCATATTTTTGGCATCTTCCATGGTGGCATACCTTTCTAATTCATCACAATATTGATGTAATGCATGTTCAATGAGAAAAATGTTTTTGCTAATGTGTTCAACCTTGTAATGGGCATCATAGGGGAAACAAGGATAATGTCAATGCTAGAGAAGACATCGTAACTATTGAAATTGATCATATTAGATGATCCGTGAAGGAACCCGGGATAGATGTTCAAAATCGAAAGCATGTTGTACGTTAATAAAGGAACAGCAAAAGTGTATTCTTGAGTAGGTAAAGGAGTTAAAATTATCGAATGAGTATGCTTCTAACTTGAAAAGGTGTGTGGATTTGAAAGAAGTAAAGATGTTCGGGATGAAATGTCATGATTGTCATATGTTTATGAAGCGATTAATAGCGATTGTCTTCAGACAGATCCTTCCACAAAATGTTGAGTATCTTGACTAAACTTAGCCTTTCCGACGATGACTTATATGTGCCAAAGATAAGCAAGGGACACATGTGTCAAATGGAGATGAGCATTGGCAATTTTGATATACAAGCTAGAAAGGATTCACTAATACAAAAAAATGCAAATGTAGCGGAGTTTTTTTATACATGTAGTAGCGGTTTGACACCTTCACTAAACATTAGTGCGGCCATTTTAGAAACCCCTTAAGAGAAGATGCTGCTAAACGATTTCTGCACTTTTTCAAAAGCTGCCGCAACATATATCCAAAATCTCCCCACCAAAATGCTACATTTTTCTGACAAAATTTGTTTATTTTGAGGTAGTTCTAACCCCCTACTATATTAGCTTCAATTTTTCATATTTTGTCAATGTTTAATTTAATTAGAACATGAATCATCAGTAATTAAATATAACAATACAAAGGTAAGAAGAAAAGTCAATAAGAATTTTGATAATCCAACCATATAAAGAAAATATTTACTGCAAGTACAATAATACAGAAATGCTCATAAAGAATATATATATATATAAGAGCAATATAAATCTATATAAACTTTAGAATACATTTGTACATTAAATAATGACTATACATTATTTGTATTACTCATGACACTTCCTACCGAAGATCTTTCACGGAATAAAATAGGTGAATTCATGAGTCCACAAATTGCATTATCTGGTTGTAGATGAGATAAATAAATCTTGAATCATAAACAAAAACAAACAAGACATAGACAGAGTAAATAAGAATTAGACCATAACACGAACATTTACTAGCTCACTGAAACTTTCACCTAAACCTTCTGCTCACAGTTTCTTAGTTTCTTCTCTCTTTTTTCATACATGGATAATGCAATTGTATGCTCTAAGCAAACACATCTAATTTCTGCAACCTTCATATGATAACTAGCTCCATCAAAATTGTATGCTGTGATTAGTACTCACCTCACAAACCCCAAGTTTATCTTGTGATTTTTGTCAAGCACATGAAAGCTGTAAACTTTTCTACAAGCTAAACAAGGTTTCTTCTCCATTATTTCTAACCTCTCTCAGCCTTAGACAGAAACTAGTGCAAGCATCCTCCAGCATACAAAACCACAAAAGACCCGAAGTTAGAATATAACAAGAATAAAAAAAATACTCCAAAAGAATGATTGTTTTCCTGGGACAAAAGATTGTTTAAGTAAAGTAAAATCCTGGGATGATAGAGTTACTCTATAATTCTGTGTTCTTTATGATTTGAGCTTCTGAAACATTTTTACAAAGATAGTATCAACATGTATGTTCAATATGCATACCTTGCTCCTTATACTTTTGGTAGATCTGATTCAACTCCAAGTAGTTTGAATTTGTCATTCCACTATAGCAAAACGAAAGAGCAAATACAAGTAGTCAGAAAGAAATGCCAAGTCTCTGAAACTAATTGGTACAAGAACTTCGAATAAACAATAGTAAGCATTGGAAAGTAAAATGCCACAAAAAATTTCACAGTTATAAACAAAAACAGCATCCAAATGATTTCTTTAAACTTTGGCACCGACTCGATCAATCAATATGGTGACATACTCTTCTTTACTTGTACACATGACATCAAAAAGATTTTTTTACCTTCTGCAAGATGTTTCTTATACATAGTAGATATTATTTGATTCTTGATTAGTTCGTCGAGAAAAAAGATTAAAAATTTTCGTTATTCATACCTGCAAGCAACTTAGATTACGGATTTCCTTTGCACGAAAAAAATTTCCTTGATCTTTTTCCAAAGAAGCCCAAGTCATCCCTGTTATATAGCTTTGAGAATTTATGTTGACTGAAGATCTGAATAGTCTTCCACTTGCCTATAAAAGGAGCAACGAAGTGAGACATATTAATAATAGAACCAGAAATGGTAAGATAAACCTTAAACAATATACATATATATAGCTCCAATTTTATCACTTGAGTACTTGTTTTTCTTTACTCTTTGAAATTTGTCTCCGCTAATTCTTTTTCCCTCGTTAGGATGATGGAGTAACTGTAACCACTAAAATTTTCATGGCTTCAAGAGCTCCTTAAATGGTGAAAATTGGCAATTAAAATTCCACTACCTTGGTTTTTCCCTTTAGCTCTTGGGCTTTTCTAATGAAATAGCAATCATAGGAAAGCAGAAATCACTTACTCATCAAGCATGAGTAACTTTGTCTCAGGCAGTTCTCATTATTTGTCACACATATACAGACTCCCATTTTTAGAACAGTACCGCCAACCTGAAGAAGTCAAAAAGAAGAGTCAATAAATGAAGACTAGAAGCACTTAGTCGTCTATATGTTTGTTATAATTTCACAGAATATCCTTCATTTATTCAGATCCACAAATTGGAATTATATCAAAAGGCAAGCGAACGCCCAACATGGTATAATTAGTAACAAAAAGCCAACTCCATCTAATTTTCTTGGACATGTTTTTCTTTTTTTGGAAGAAACAAACGTGAAGATTTCTGTTATTGAACATCAGTACATCAAATACCACTGAAAGTTAAAGGTCCTGTTTGGTGCGTGGAATTATCTTCAACAGGTCCACCTTAAGAAACCAAAATCGTAGCGTAACCATGAATTTTCATGCTTTTACCTCAGAATTTAAGGAATTTCACTTAACAACACAAATATTTCTTGACAAAGTGGAGTATCGAGTTTCCTGATGAAGATTAAAGAAAAAAGGCATATCTTGACATAACGGCACCAACCTCGTTAAGAATTCCACAAAACAACATTGATAATCAAACTTATAAGTTACATATACTGTTACTTTTGTTAGGGAAAATAGTGTCCAAATTCTGAAATATTGAATATTTCTTCTTTTTCATAAATAAAGAGTTGAGTACATTTTGAAAAATAGTGATCCGAAGGATTTGTTGAATATAGTACATAAACTTCGTATCTAATAAAATACTCTCAAAAAATACCTTAATAGGACAAGAGAATGTTGATGAATCAAGATTTCTCATCGTCACTGTAAAACGAAACCAAAACAGAGCGAAATACCAAAATCAGCCAGAAATCGCACTCATTCATCACTAGATCTAAAATTTCATGCTTTTACGTGACTCTTAAAACAAAGGAAAGACTAACCTGATTTGGTTGAGACTAGAACTAGCAAATTGAAGCTTGGAAATCTTCTCAGAATCAGCCTCAATTAGCATTGCAGCAGTTGCTGTTAGAATTTGAGCTTAAGCCTAACTCATCCCAAAAGGTACTTCAAGATGAGAGGACTGCCCGAGTCTTTATAAGTAGTAATTATTTTCTTTAATTAGCTAATGTGGGATTTTCATTCTCAACACACCCCCTCACGCTCAGGCTGATCATTTTTTGGCCTGGAGCGTGGCATTCTACAGGATTGGACATCTGCAGGTGGCCCAACATTATGGCTCTGATGCCATGTTAAGAAATTTATGGCGCAGAGAAGAATAATATTGAATAGTTCAATTCATTGTTTTTCTTATTCATTATGATCTACTATTTATAAGCTACAAAGTTTTCTAATTCTAATCAATATAGGATTCTAACCAACCACTAATAAGGAATATTGCTATAATAATACTATAATACAAAGTATCCTAATTATAATCAATATAGGATTCTAACCAAGTAATCTCTTATAGAATAAGAGATAATCTAGGAGAATCACATACTGATGTGATATCTCAAACACGTTCCCTCAACTTGGAACGTGCAAAATTGCATGTCCAACTTGCCATAATTTGGAATTTTTTTTCGTAACATGCAAATTGCACATCTGGTAGTCTTCCACCATCTGTCGTTATGGTCTTTACCATCACTCGTTGTCATTATGATTTTTGTCATTAATCACTGTCTCTATGGTTTTTTTTTTTTTTTTTTCATCAATCGCTGTCGCTGTGGTTCTTCCATCAGTCGCAATCGTTGTGATCTTCTTCCATCAATCGCGGTCGTTGTGATCTTCTTCCATCAGTCGCAGTCGTTGTGATCTTCTTCCATTAGTCGCAGTCGTTGCGGTTTTCTTCCATCAGTCGTAGTGGCTTCCGTAATCCATCATTGAAAATTTCTTTGATGTCACTTTAGAATTTTTTTCGATAAAGCAACCATCAATGTCCAATTTCAATTTCCAAATCTAGGCGCTTCAAATATTTGTCGATGAAGCTACCTGACTTAAATATGATTTATAAAAAAAATATAATCTCCTAAATTTTTATTGAAGCAAATTAGAAGAAATATTAGAAACCTAAAAAAAACTTGTTCAAACTAAACGAAAAGAGAATAAAGTCATAAATGTGAAAGATTTTTTTTTTCTTTTTCTTCTTCTTTTTCAAACCTGGCTCTGGCTCTGATACCAATATTAAAATTTGGGCTTGGGTCTAACTCACCCCAAAAGGTACCTCAAGAGGAGAGGACTGCCCGAGTCTTTATAAGTAGTAATTATTTTCTTTAATTAGCCGATGTGGGATTTTCATTCTCAATAGTTGCCGTTGATAAAGAATCTGAATCACAAATATCGATCAAATCTGCTGGTTTGAAAAGAGAAATAGAAAACTATCAGAAATCAGAAAAAATAACGAGAGAGAGAGAGAGAGAGAGAGAGAGAGAGAGAGAGGGGACTGAAGAGAAACTATGAACAAACAAGCAGGAAAGCAATAGACGCAGCATGAGCGTAGATCAGTAGGTTTTGGGGCTGCAGATTCTCAAGGTTCAAATCCTGCCAGCAATAGTGTCAGAATTTTAACCTCTCCAATAGATGTCTTTGGAACCAAATATGTGAAGCTAGAATTTGTAGTTCTATTTAGGCATTTAGGTGGATGTATTCATTTGACAGGTAAAATTTAAAAACTTTTCTTTAATCTCTCTTACTTAAATTTAAATAGTGTTTACTAAAATATATCCTTGTTTTAAGTATATATTTGAACCATTTAAAGAAAAAGATCAAAACAAGGCTCGGTAGAAGGTTCAATATATAATGTATGCTTAATATATAACCTATACTTAATGGAAGAGGCTGCGAAATCTTCAGTTACTACTTTGAACCAAACATCGAAATGGAAAGTATAGTTCTTGGGAGCAATGATAATGGTCAGCAACCTCCTGAACAAAGCCCGATCCTTTCCATAGCCAATGTGTTAGGCCATATGGTAAGATGAATAAGAGATTTTCATCAGAGCAAGAAATGTGGACGAGAATGAACTACATCCTACTTGATGGTGAACAGGTCCTGCATTACATTGAGAGTAAGTTAATCAAATTTGTTCCTTTGTTTTCTTATTACATTGAATTTATTGGAATTATGATTACCACAAGTTTTTAATTACAGGAAGTACTCGTTGGAAAATTTGAATACACGATCCAAAAACAAAAGGCGAATTACAAAAGAAGACCGTCAATGAATTCACCAAATAATTCAGAGAAGAAGTAAAATGATCGCAGCTATAAGTAATTCTTCTTTTATAATTTTCAATGCTAAATGACTCACTTTTCCACAAATATCGGTTAACACAGGATTGCTCTTTGCATTATCTTTCTCCTTTAACCGAGAATATTTTAGTGAAGTCTTAATGTGGGAGATCTACGACTCAATCTTTGAATGTATCTTACTAAACACAAATCCATTTTCTTTTTATAAGGGCTAAAATCACCATATCAAAGTCTCCGTGAGATGTTTGAAGGATCATCTTCGATACTGAGTGTTCAAACTCAACCCTATTAGTCGTCTCGGACACGAAATATAAAATTTTTCTGGTCCACACTCTAACAAATTAAATGCACAAGTATTCAACTATTCATTATACAAATATTACAAGAATCACTACACGTTAGCAAGTTTTTATTTATTTTTTCCAATCTCTTGGAGTAATCATCTAACTCCTGACAGTTCACCCATCTTCTCCATGTGTTATTTACAAACTTTTTGCTAATTCCTTACCAATCACCGGGATTAATTTTCCCTCAATATTCATTTCGATATGTCTTCGGCAAAGCATGAGGTATGATTTGTTGAACACTACAAATATAACTGGTATCAAACTTGTTTCTTTTTCGGCGTTTACACTGCCAGTTATGGTAAATCAAAATATAATTTTTTAAGCTGTTTTAGCACCCATTAGTAACTAGCAGCTTGTTCATTACGCATGAACATAATAGATATACAGACATTTTTACCAGTTGGTGCCATCCCTGCTGCCTCAGGTAAAGGCATGTTCTACCTAAGTAGAATAATAATTTTTAACTTAACAATAAAAAAAATAAATTAACTAATTAAACTAACTAAAATTCTAATAAAACAAAACTTAACTAATCTTTTTAATTTTTAAATAACATTTAACATACGTTCTTCATATTTTAAATAATACATCCCTACATAAAAAAATCTAACATGAGATCTTAAATATAGATAGCAATTAATAAATGGAATAACAAAACATTTTATTATTAAAGTAACTTATTTGTTCGTTTTGTAGGTTGTGTCTATTACAAGCACATAATGCCGCGTCTTCAACATTTGAATGGATGTCATATGCTCAACTATATAGCTAGTACTGCGCTCTCATCACAACTCCTCCAAAAACACGTATATCAAAGATTTGAACACATGTGTAGCACTTCTTCCATTATGTTGCGTCCCTGCATCCTATCCTTCTTAACGATCATGAGATAATTAAAATATATATAATATTATATTCAATGTAAGAGAATTAAATTAAGCTACGAAGCATAACAATATTACAACATACCTCGTAGCAGTATCAAGATTATTTTCTCACAAATTCGCCATTATAAAACGAGATGCCATCTGACACATACTCAATTACTCAGTCAATTTGAACTCCTCCTTTGTAAGCCTTACAACCTGAGAGTGACCCTGATGATAGACATCAATTTCATAATTGTGCCTTCCATCTTTTACAAATAATTTCCAATGTGCTTCGCTAATATTATTAGTTCCATACGGATCCTTACGTTTTATAAGAATTTGTTCTACTTCTTCATCGTTCTATATGACCTTACTTTTTCTTGGCTTCTCCCGATGGCAACTGATAAAAACATACGGCCTAACCCCTAAACCTTTTTGTAAAACAATGTGTAGTTATCACATATGTGTTAACTAATTTTGCTCAATTTTTCACCCAATCAACCAAGTCCTCTTTCGAATTAAATTCACAATCCATTTGAAATAAATAACTACGGTCTACGAAATCCTTCCTGTGTAAATGTCATCATATTGTTCAGAATTTAATTCATTATCTTCCTACACAATATTAGACGATAAAAAAAAATAAACACCTCAAATATTAAATCAAAATAAAACTAAGTAACCTAATAACATATTCATAACTTCATTAACATAATAACTTGTAATTAAGAACATATTTAAATATAATTAAAATTAAATAATTAAAACATGTTTATAATAAATAAAATTAAATAATTAAAAAATATTACTTACAATTAAATTAAAAAATTAAAACATATAACACTTAATTAACATATACATATTAAATAACACTAACTTTAACATAAATAACTAACATAACATAATTAATAATATAATCGTATTAAATATGAAAAATTAATATAACATATGAAAAACAATTAATATAACACAAATTTTCAACTTCTATTCAATTTTTCAGTGTATTTGGGATCGATTTTACCTTAAAATTTACGTTTTCCAAAATGAAATCTTCAAAATTATCCGTCTTTAAGCTCGAAATCTTCTATAATCTTCAAAAATTTAATAGGAATTATAGAGAGAAGTTAGAGAGGAAGAGAGTAGAAAGAGAGAAAGGTGCGAAAAAGGAATGAGGTTTTTCGTAATTTTGTCATGGAATATATAAATCTCTAAAATTTTCTTTTAATCCTTTAAAATCTAACAAAATTAAACTAAGTCCATACTTCTAATTATTAATTAGTTTAAGAGTCTAATATTAATTTACGAAAACCTAAATTATATCTCTTATCTTCTTCTCCAGCTTCTAATACACCTTCTACCCACTACCTCTACCACTGCCTTAGATCATCCGGCTGCCGCCGAACCATCACAACCACCACTGTCAAACTGCTGCCCCGTGAAACTATGATGGCTTCCAAAGTAAACAATTTCTTCCCTTGTATGTCTAAAGTAAGCAGCGCAATGGTTGCTTCTAGGGATGGCAATGGGCCGAGTCTAACCGAGTACTCACCCGCTTCCAACCAAATTCAACCTGTTTGATTCTGTTTTGACTAGAGATCCGAGTGGGGATGGGGATGAATTTTATTCCAAAACTTGGGGATGGCCTGGGGGCAGGGATTAGGTAATCCCCATCCCCAACCTGCCGCATTCCCACCCATCTCCATTTATGCATCCCCACCCATCCCCATTTTAAATATATATATATATATATACATATATAATATTTAAGTAAAAATATTAATTTAAATAGTAAAAAAATAGTTGAAAAATAAAAAATAGGACATTTAAATTAATATATGTAATCTTTACTAGGATCTCCGATTCCCCAGTAGGTTTGGCGTGGATGGTTGGGGATAAAGCTAAATTTCATCCCTGAAAGTGGGGATGGAGCTGAAAAATGAAATGTTAGATTGAAAATGGGAATGAATTTCATACCCAAGAACAAAGTAAAGAGGTAGGGATGGGGCCGGAGGATGGTGCCTCTTCCCCAACAATCCCCATTGCCATCCCTGGTGGCTTCCAATTCTACGAGAGATTTTCCCAACCCACCCGCCATCATTATCAAAAGCATCAATCTCGTCACCCAAATTGAATGAAGTCACTTCAATCTCCGGCGGCTCAAGGCGTATCTCATTGACTGAACAACGACTTCTGTGAGAGCACCAGAAAGGTAATCTTTGAGCAAGTTATGATAAGTAACGATGTATTCATCTCCACTGATTTTGTTCACTATTGTTGCTCCAAAATAAGAACCCACAAAACCCTCTTCCTTGGTAGCCACTTTTCCACGATTTCCTTTTCTGTATTCCATGATTGGCGATGTCGATTGTTCGAAGGCTTCCATCGGTACTGGAATTTATGGGTTCATTCTTGAAGATAATGGTATGAGAATTGTGGGTTTTTTATGTTAGATTCTTGAATAACAAGAAATTAAAGAAAGGGAGGTAATCAAGTATGAAAGATCAAGATTTCATTTCATGGTTTACGCAGGACTGGTAAAGAGGATAGAGTACTGAAGGGTTGTTTGTGGGCTATTGTCTAATTGTGAAGAACATGATGATTCGGCGATAGCGGAGGTGATGGTCCACCGACGGCAGCGACGATGGCCTGGCTACGGCCACGGCGATTTAGGGCAGTGGTGGTGGTAATAGGTGGAAGGTGTAGTGGAAGTTGAAGAAGAAGATAAGAAATATAGAATAGGTTTTCATAAATTAACATTAGACTCTTAAAATAATTAATAATTAGAAGTAGGGACCTAATTGAATTTTGTTAGATTTTAAAAGATTAAAAGAAAATTCTTATAAGTAAAATTTCATTTATACCCTTTGACTTATTTAACTGTTAATGAGTTAGTGACTAAAATGGATGGAATGTCTGATTTTGATATGTTATTGAAGTTTAGGATCCAATACTTACTATTTTAAAATTCAAGATCAAAAATTAAATTTGGTAAAGTTCAAGGGGCAATGGAACTTTTTACCATTAATTTTAATAATTTATAAATATTGGTATGCGTTATATCTATTTTGCTATATTACAACTATTTATGAGTTAATGTTTCAATTTTATTATCAAATATAGCATTAATAATTTGTTAATATACATTCGTGCTTCCAACTATTTATTAGTTAATGTTTCAATTTTATTATCAACATAGCATTAATAATTTATTAATATATACTCTTGCTTGAAGCATGGAACTCATAGCTAGTGTATAATAAAAATAAAACATACCGTATATGATAGTTTAATTGTAATAAATCTTATAAAATTAAAATTTAATAAACATTATTAAACTCTAAAAAAATTTATATCTTTAATGAAAAATTAATTTATATTAACTTCTACTTGAAGGCATGTATTAAACAAAACCAATTATTATTAATAAGTTTTACTTTTCTATGAAAATCTAATGAATTACTTTTTTCTATTTCTGTCTCAAAGTTTTATAAACCAAACAAGGAAAATTACTTTCTTAAAACAAATTTCTTCTGTTTCCTTTAGTAAATTCTGTAGTGAACCAAACAAACTATAAATTTTCGCTTTCCAAAAGATTTCATTTTCCTTTTCCTTAGTTTTCTTTTCCGTACTGAAATCTTTAAACCAAACAGGGCTAAACAAATCCATAGTAGGGCTTCGATAGGAATAAATAAGTGAATAAAGTCGTTACGATGGGAAGAAAAAGTTTAAAACCTATCCAAAAATCCTCGATATACATCGTTTAATAAAATTTTAATATAGTTATTAATACTTTTCTTTTAAATTTTATTTATAGAGTTAAGTTTATCTTTTCTTATTTTGAATTTATTAATAAAAATATTTTATAAGAGTTTGTTAAAAGATTTAGAGAGAAATTGGCTATAATGATTTTGGATATGGTTTAGTTTTAAGATTTTTATATTAAATTTCGAAAAAGTAGAATAGTTTATTAAAGAAATGTGTTCCCAAATTGAAATTTGAAACTAGAAATATTATCGAATCTCACCTATAATTCTAAATTATTTATAATTTTCAAACTATTGTCAAGAACTTTTATTTTATCATCTATTTATAACCAAGAAACTTTATTTTATCTGTTTATAGGCATAAACTATTTTTAACATAACATTTTATTTTTAAAAAAAATAGCAATTTTATAACATAATGATTTCACGGTCAAATTAGTAACTGTCTATGCAGTCTGTATAATATTCCTAATTTAATATATCTTTTTGATAAAACATACCAAATAAAAAGATAAACTCTAAAGGAAAAAAATAAACTTTTAAGAAGAAAAGTATATTATAAAAAGAAATGTTATAAGAGATATTACAAAATTCAAAAACTCCTCGGTGTCATTCAGTTGGCCATATGTGTAATTTATTTGTCAAAAAATGCACCAAATTTTGACGTAAAAGTCATTAAATTGCTATACAAACAATGTAAAAAATATTTTATACTTATTAAAAAGATAATAAACTTCATAATTATAAAAAGAAAAAATAGCTTAAGTTTATAAATAGTCTATTTCTTAGAAGTTTATTAAAAAAAAAAAAAAACTCAAAAGTTTATTGAAGTAATTCAGACGATATGATGTGAAATATGCCTAGAAGGAAAAATAAGTCAAAAGTCTTCCACAAGTCCTCACACGTAACATTATTGTGAGTCGAAGTCATATAAGGAAGAACATGGACTTCGAAGAAAAGTGATATTAGGAACAAGCATCCCATTCCCCACTAAAGCCACCACTAATTAATTATGATCCATCATATATCTCCCTTTTAGAAGTAAACACAATTTCCTCCACTCATAATTTGTTCTTTACTCCAATATGCCCTGTCTTTTCTAAAGAGCCTTACTGATGATCCATTTTGTTGGTAGAATTTTTAGTTTTATTTTTTCTAGGCTTTAGGCAGTGATTCTTGATCTTGGCTGTTTTTTATGGTTCAAAAAGTCTGCGTCTTGAAGAAATGAAGAATGTTGTACATTTCATATTCGGAATCTTTGGAAATATTTCAAGTTTTTTCCTCTGCTTGTCTCCAATAATCACATTCAAGAGAATCATAAAGAAAAGATCTACAGAGTATTTCTCAGGAATCCCTTACTCTGTTGCCTTACTCAATTGCTTGCTTTCCGCATGGTACGGTTTACCTTTTGTCTCCCCAAATAACCTCTTATTTGCCACAATAAATGGAACCGCAGTTGTATTTTGTTCCATCTATGTCCTAATTTTCATTTTATTTGCAAACAAGAGGGAGAAATTCAAGATTTTAGGACTCCTAATTCTTGAACTTTCACTGTTTTCATCAGTTGTCCTCGTTTCAATCCTTGCTCTTCATGGCCATAAAAGGATGCTATTTTGTGGCCTTGCATCCACGATTCTCTCGGTAATTATGTATGCTTCACCATTGACGATTATTAGGTTGGTTATTAAGACAAAAAGCGTCGAGTTCATGCCGTTTTTTCTTTCTCTTTCTGCGTTTCTTTGTGGCACTTCTTGGTTTGTTTTTGGCCTAATTGGAAGTGACCCTTTTATTTTTGTTCGGAATGGAATTGGGTGCGGATTGGGATTGGTGCAACTAATCTTGTATGCCGTTTACCATAAGAACAAGGGCTCACCCAAGGAAGAAACTACTGATGATGGATCTGTTGAAAAAGGACAGATGAATGGGAAAGTTGAAGAACAAGAGAAGCAAACTAGCATTCATCATCCCAAACAAAATGATGAAGTTTAGATGATGATTTTTTTTTTAAAAAAAAAAAGTATAATAGAAGAAAACTCAATGTAACTATTTTATGGAGCATATATATTAAAAAAATGTAGTTTTCTCATAATGTTAGCCCACAAACTATTCGAGAAGTTAAGACTGTATTGGTACAAGGCTGTATTTTAACATTTGTAGAGAAAACCCAATTTACATCTTACTGTTCATTATGTTATTGTTGATCCTTGTTACCTTTTAAATAGACCATGTTATCATTGATTGCTGGTAAGTTTTATATCGAGTATGCTAACAAGCATAATATATTGCAATTGCAACTAGTAAATATACTCGTTGCACAGAAAACAAGTTTATAACTACTTAGTTATGAATCAATCTAACTTAGTCAGTGATGACCCTCGAAATTTGCTAGGCCTCGTGAGTTTGGAGCTAAGTCAGCTAGCAACAAGGAATGCATGAACACCAAAAATAATAGGTCACTAAACCACATGAGCATGCGAGCAGGGAAACTTCCTAACAAGAGCCTTAAGAAGCTTGCCAAGCGAGTTGGAAATAGAAGATTTGGCCGAACTAAAAGCAACAGATATTCTCGCAGGCAATTTACTGAGATGGGATTAGCCTCAAATCCACTTTCCATGTCTTGTTGACCACTCGAAAACGTGGAGAGAAAATTGAGGAGTGTTCATGAAAGATAGGAAGCAACAACGGCTATAAAAGACGTTCGTGAGTTGATGACAAAGGACAACACATATCAAACACAACAAATCAATGTGTTTTCAGCTTATTTGTTAATATTTTCTTGTTTTAACCGTTATGTTCTTCATTTCTTAATATAATTCTAGCTTTCCTTTTATATTTAATTTATTTACAACTTTCTTTATAACTTTCTTTTACCTTTTTCATTTATTCTAGCTTGCAAAGTTAAAATCTAGCTCGCAACATTAGTCCTCTTTTCCTAAAGAGTTACAAAGATTCGTAATGAAAGTTATAGAGGGCAGAGAAGACAAAAAGAGGGTAAATAAAAGGATCTTTATACCTTTGAGCGTGCATTTAAACGGTTGCTGTCCAAAAATAGCGTAGCCGCTAGTTTGGCTTCTGTAGATTGGTTTTTCATCATTTTTAAGTATGGATTTTTTCAATGATCTTGTGCGATTCCTCATGAATCTCACAAGCTTCTAAGGCATTTTGGAGTATTCTCCCAAGCACACAAGAATCTCTGGTGAAAGAAAAAATAAGAGAAGAGAAAAAAAAAAAGGGAATTTTTTTCAAAAAAACTTGAAACTTTTGTGTTCTTCTTTTCTCTCATTTTTTGGGCAGAATGGGGAGAGAGAGGGCTGCTAATTTCATGAGTATGGATGAATGAATATGGGAGAGAGGTCTTGGTTGTTTGGATCAGCTTCCATGAGTTTTGTATATGTTCCAACTCTTAAGTGATCAAAACCACCTCGTAGATCCTCTCTTTTCCAACAAAGACTCCAAGAATCAATTATCTCATATGGTGGTTGCCACCCTAGGCTCAAAAGATCTTAGGGTTTCGGCCTTGGTCTTGTTCTGGGATTTGAACTTTTGGTCCAACTCAAAACAAGCCTGATTCTATCTATTTGGTCTAGTTATTTTTGGGCTTTTTTTAGTTAAAAGAATTAATTGAAAAAATTCAATAGCTACCAACTGAATATATAATAACACCTTGTTTAATTAAATAGATTAAATAACACCTTTGGGCTTCTTATTTAATTAAATAGATTTTCCCAATTTACTGAATAAATAACCATGGCCCAATTAATAAAATAACTCTTATTTCTTCTCTCATCCTTTTATTCTTGCGTTGTGACCATTAAGTCACCCAACTTTTATGAAGTACTCCAGGGACTAAAGACCAAATTATTTTGCACTAATATAACGACAAAAATACACTTGCTATAAAATAGTAGTATTTCTCATTTTAAATATCTCAATTTATCACCATATGGAGACATTGACCCCTAGAATGATACTGTTGAAACAGGGCTTTGCCCTACAGGTGTAATGATAAGTATACCCCTCCACGTAACACCTATCATTGAGTATATATTAAGTGTACTAACTCCTTTCTCAATGACACCTACCATCCTTAGTTATCTAGTCCGATAATCATTGACCCCTCAAGATGTTTCCTGCTTATCTCAAGGAGCGTCCCTTAAGTAAGCATCTAGAGATATTATTCTAGGCTCTGGATCTTATCGATTATCCTGGACAACACAAGGGGGTGATTCCCATATAAGTTACTGTCCGTCTTGACTAACTAATTCTAACTAATGTACAAAGACTTTTGACCTTTGGGCTAGGAGTCTCACCTATAGCACATCTAAGCAGAGAGAGCTTAGTTTCACTAGACCGCCAACTCTTATTCATGCCCAACTCCATTGACCAACCAAGAACAATATTACTTGCACTTTAAGTAACAACAATCCGCATCTTACTGTGAAGCATACCCCAACACGTGGATTGCCTACACGAAGTACGTGGACTTTATGTGTTTATAGTAAATAAATGAATGTAAACAAATACATAATCACAAAGGCTATTTCATATTAATTCCATTAAGTATGGAGTTTTACATCAAAGAGAAGTCTTTTTTGGCATAATTCCCAACAAACTCCAACTTGCAAATCAAAGACTAATCTAGCCCTCAATTCCCTACCCCTAAAACATGAAAGTGTTTGTTGAATACCTTCTCTACCCAAGGCTCGGTATGTGAATCTGCAGAATTTTCTTTGAAAGGATCTGTTCCACCATTATCTGATTCTTCTAGATGATCTCCTGAATTAGGAGGTTCTTCCTCTTAGTGTCCTTGTCTATGTCGTGGTTTTTAGGCTATTACATTGTGACATTACTTTGCATTTTTTAGAAAACATAACCATCGGCCTGTCCATACTAGGCATTACTTTAGGTTACAAAAGGAACTTTTGTAGAGACTGCCTTCTTGGACGCTTCAGATGTTGCTATGCACTTTGATTACACGATAGAATCAATAATAAAAAATTTCTTGATACTTCCCCATTCAAGAGCTCTTCCAAACAAAGATAAATCCATTAGCGGATTTTATTTTCATCTTTTCGTTTGGAATTCAGAGTCAGTATAGTCATAAAAAGCTTATATCAATGGCTCTGTAAACTAGCATACAATTTCTCATACGTTTCAAGTATTTGAGAATATGCTTTGTAGTTATCCACTAAGTTTCCCCTTAGTTTGACTAATATTTACTGACTATGCCAAAAGTAAAGCAGACATTTGACCTTGTATAAAGTATAACATTAATGAGATTTCCTGTCGCAATAGCGTACAAAATTCTTCTCATTCTCTCTTTCTCTTTTTGTGTCGAAAGATATATTTCTTAGAAGATTAAGTTAGACAACGACTGAAGGGAATGGAAGTTCCTCTACACTCGGCCATGCTAAACTTTAACAAAAATCTCGTTAATATATGCGACTTGGGGAAGATATAATGTTTTTGCTTTCTATTTTTTAAAAGCTTCATATTGAAACATAATTAACTTCTCCCATATTGATTGATTTAGGATGAGCAGGATACCATGGAGCTTTCCCAAGGACAGGCCACGAGAGCTAGAGCTAAGAAGATGAAGGAGCGTGACGGTGGCATAAACAATGGATTGCTTGCACTTGCGGAGGAACTTGTGAATGAAGGACTCAAGCTCAAGATTGAAGGCTGAAGGTGGCTACAAAGCTTCCACAATGTTCATGTTACATGCCATAACCAAGGAGTATCTAATGGAATAAGTTGGAGAACTGAAATTGCGCAAAAAGAATGGAACAAAACCTACCGGTTGCTGCAGGCCCTTACCTTACCGACCGCGACATCTTTCTCTCCAGCTCTGGCAATGAAAAACAAACTTGCCACATGGCAGCTCTCACCTACTGGCCGGGGTAGGGTGTTGTTTTAGATAATGTGATATTTATGTCGGGGTTTAGGTGTTTTATTCAATTTCCAGCATTTAATTAAGGTTATTAATGGTATTTAAAGGCCCAAGCCATAGTCAATCTAAGGGTTTAACCTTAAACTTTAAATACTCTTTTATGCCTCATATTGAAGGCTAAGTTGAATAATATGAAAATTGTGAGAGTTTCATTAAGGTTCTTAAGTGTTCACTCTCTTTCTACTTCATTTTAGTGTTTTTGTCCTCCTTAGGCTTATTTTAGTTGGTTCTCCTCAGTTGGATTAGTTCAACAGCTTCTCAATTAATCATTAAATTCCTACTTCCTTAGTATTCATATTCTTGTGGATTGTCATTTATTTAGGTTTTCTCTATAAGATCTGAATTAGGTATTTGTTTAAGTAGCTTATGGGAGAAATATCATCATCATGAGTTCATGAGGACTTAGTTTTAACATAGCTAAGATTCCTTGAAGATGGTGTTGATCAAGTCCTTCTAGAAGGCAAAGTTCATAGCAGGTTGATTGTGAATAATTCTTCCATTGAATATGCAAGTTCACATCAAATTCGTATAAGAGCTACCATAAAGTAAGCTCAATTATGTTTAATTTCTATAAAACTTAATATATATATATATATATATATATATGATGATTTAAGAAAAATCTAAGAAGATCATGCAAAATTCGTACAAAAAATTGATTTTAGAAAATGAATTGAATTTGGTTGTTAACTATAGTTTTTGTGTGAAACGGTTTTGTGAATTTGATCTCCTTTGATTTGGGAATTTATCACAATCGGTTTCATTCAATTTGGACTTGATTTGTTTTGTCAACTTGATCAAAACATTGAAAGTGTCTAGAAATCACAATTGATGAAAATATGTGGATTAATCTGCCTATATCTTGTGTTATTCTGATTCAAATCAATCAGAAATCGTGCTTAAGTTTATCCTCTTTGCATTGTGCATCTTTCTAAATTTGTTTGACTTGATTTAGAGTTATATTTTCTGATAATTGCAGTTTCAGCGACAGGGTGTCATTGTCTCCTATTTTCTGGGAAATTTTCTTTTAGTCTTCTTTGATTAGCATGGTCTTGTTTTGTTTAGTTGTTTTTTTAATACTAATTGCTTTCTCTAGTGTTTCTAAGTCTTTTGTGATGAGCAATTGACTTTGTTTGTTCTAAATGCTGCTGATTTTTTTGGAACTCTTTACATCACACATGTTTGTTGAAATTCTTCTTTTCCTTGTTACTCAACTAAGTGTATTGATTAAAGTTTTGTCTTTGATTGATCAACTTGAGGGTTTTGGTGCAAGCATTTTGAAGGCTTAAAGAACTCTTGTGAGGTGAGAGTTAGGAAAAAGACAAGAGGGTTAGCTTATTATTGTGAAAGCCATATAGAGACATACACGAGTGAATTGAGTGATCATTACAAGAGAGAAAACACTTAGGGACTGCTTGTGAGGTCCTTTATTTTGTTTTTTTGGTTAATTACAAGTTTAACAATTTGTACAGATGGTCAATTACCCACCTCTTCTCACCATGAAGGCACTAGTGATTCTTCAAGGATGAACATGCTTGATGAGATGTGTCCTATACAACAATCTCTTGAAGGGATGACGAGACAATCCATTGACTGTGTGATGAGACAAGTCCAAGGAATGGCTAGAGATATCGAAAAGTTAAAGAAGGCTAAGGGAAGCACCACCATAGAGCAAAGAGTTTGAGATAACCTTGGGGGAGTTTTCATACCTCATAACCAAACGGGTTATGGCAATAATCCTCCTTATCACCTATATGATACATTGGCTCATAACTTATATCAATTTCATGATGGTCGAAGAGACACCACTAGAGATAGAAGAAGGGGAAGGGGGAGGGGGAGGGGGGAGGGGGGAGGAACGGAAATCAATAGGGCTCAAGAAGAATTTCATAGAGATGAAGCATGGCATGATGACAACCTGGCAGATGATTATGGAGAAAATCCTAATTGTGAGCAAGATCAAGTGGATAGTGTCTATCTTCAAAGGGAAAGTGATCCAAAATATCTTTTTTGACTGGGAGCGTCAAGTGGAAAATCACTTCATGGTGCAAAATTATAACGATAATATTAAAGCTAAGTTGGTGATCATTGAATTTTTAAGTTACGCAGTTCATTGATGGGATAAGACTTCAACTCGTAGAGCTAGAAATAGGAGGCATATACTGGAGACTTGGACCGAATTGAAGACATTTCTGAAAGAAGATTTGTTACTATAGGGATATCCACTACAAATTGATGACTCTTAGGCAAGGAAACAAGAGTGTAGAATAATATGGGTAAGAATTAGAGTTATATCCTCTGAGGTTGAGCTTGGAGGAGGACAATGATGCATCCATTGCTAGGTTCCTAAGTGGCCTCAATAGTGACATTACTAACCAACTGGATTTGTAGCCTTATATCACTTATGAAGACATGTGCCATTAGCATTTGAAGATTGAGAATCAAAGGAAGAGGAGTGGGTTCTCTAAAATCACTCTTCTCTCTTAAAGAAGTGGTATTCCTAAGCCTCAATCAACTACTTTTAAGACATTGCCAAAAAAGGATGAAACACCTAAGGTGGCTTTCAAAGATACTTCTAACCCTAAGGTGGAAGAAAAGAGAAAAGTGATAACTAATCCTCCTACAAGTTTCAAGTGTAATGGTATGGGACATTTGGCTAGGGATTGTCCTACTAAGAGGACCTTGATTTTTATGGATGGGTTGAGAAAGAAGAGGAAGATTGCCATGAAGTTCATAATGAACAAGAGGAAGAGCAAGAAGATGATATTTGGAAGGAAGCCTTGGATGCCAAGAAGATGGTTTGAGTTTGAGTATGGTGACCACGAGAGCATTGGCCACACAAGCACTTGGCAAAGACACAAGCTTTCAAAGGGAAAACATCTTTCCTACCAAATGCAAGGTGGAAGGTAGACTTGCTAATCTCATAATAGATAGTGGTAGTTGCACTAATGTGTGTAGTACTTACCTTGTGGAAAAATTAAACTTGACTACTTTCAAGAATCCTGATACTTACAAGTTACATTGGTGAAATGATAGTGGTGAGGTTAAGGTGTGGAGGGAAGTGAAAGTGCATATTTCTATGGGTTGTACGATGATGAGGTGCTTTGTGATGTAGTAGCTATGTAAGCGGGCCACTTGTTGTTGGGACACCCATGGCAATATGATCGAAACTTGAAACATGATGGAGAAAAGAACACCTACACTGTTGTAAAAGATGGCAAGACTCACACCATGAATCCTTTAACTCTTCAACAAGTAGTGAAGAGAAAAGAAAAACTTGAGAGTGAGAAAAAGAAAAGAGTATTGTGGAAGGCAAAGAATTAAGTGTGGAGAAACCAATACAGGAAAAAGTAATGAGTGATAAAAAAGGAGATAGTGCTATGAAAGAAAAGAGATGTTTCTATACAAAAGAGAGTAAGATCATAAAAGCTATTGAAAGAAAAGTGATAGCCTTACTTTTGTTGTGCAAAGGCACTTATGTTTCTAGTAATGATCAATTTTGTCTTCTATGTTTAATGCTATAGTGAAGGTCATTGAATAGTGCAAGGATGTCTTACCCGAAGAGGTGCCTGGTGGAATTCCTCCTTTGAGAGGAATTGAACACCAAATCGATTTAGTTCCCAGTGCGGTGCTCCCAAATAGACCAACTTCTAGAAGTCCACCCGAACAAACCTAGGACTTAAGGAGACAAGTTAAGGAATTGCCCTCCAAAGGCTATAGTAAAGAAAACTTGAGCCCTTCTACCATTCCCGTGTTGTTAGTTCCTAAGAAAGATGGATCATGACACATGTGTGTATATTGTAGACCCATTAACAATATCACAATTAAATATAGGCATCCCATCCCTAGGTTAGATGATTTACTTGATGAGTTGCATAGTTCCCAAATATTTTCGAAAATAGATTTAAAGTCGAAGTACCATCAAATTCGCACGAGGGAGGGTGATAAATGGAACACGACTTTCAAAATGAATTTCGGTCTTTATGAATGGTTACCCATGCCTTTTGGACTACCTAATTCACCTAGCACATTCATGAGACTCATATATCATGTGTTGAGAGATTTAATTGGTAAATTTGTTGTAGTTTACTTTGATGACATCTTAATATATAGCAAGACTTATGAGGATCATATGCATCACCTTAGAGAAGTTTTGTTAGTTTGAGAAGTGAGGAAATATATTCTAACCTTGGAAAATGTGGGTTTTGTTTGGAAAAAAGTAACTTTCCTAGGTTATTAGGTGAATTCTAAAGGACTACAAGTCGATCAAGTGAAGGTGAAAGCTATCAAGGATTAGCCGACTCCTAAGAATGCATCCGAGGTAAGAAGCTTTCATGGCTTAGAAAATGTCTATAGAATATTCATCAAGGATTTTAGCACCATTTTTAGTTCTTTGACGGATATAATGAAGAAGATGAATGGCTTTGAATGGGAGGACAAAACAAGAAAAAGCATTCAAGTTGTTGAAGAAGTTAAGTAATGCCCTTCTACTAGTAATACGTAACTTGACAAGACGTTTGGAATAGAATTCGATGCTTCGAGCGTTGGAATTGGAGGAGTCTTGGTCCAAGACAAGTGTCCTTTGGCCTACTTTAGCGAAAAGATGATCGGTGCGGCCTTAAATTATGCTACGTATGGTAAGGAGTTATATGAATTAGTGAGGACATTGAAGCATTGGCAACGCTACTTGTGGCCTAAAGAGTTTGTTGTTCACACCGATCATGAGTCATTGAAGTTTTTCAAAGGGAAACAAAAGCTCAACAAGAGGCATGCTAGATGGATGGAGTTCATTGAGACATTTCCATACGTCATTTGTCACAAGAAAGGTAAAGAAAACATTATAGTCAATGCTTTGTCAAGAAGGTACACTCTTCTCTCTACCTTGCAAAGTCAATTACTTGGTTTTGAAATGCTAAAGGATTTGTATGCTTGAGATAGTGATGTCAAGCATATATTTGATGCTTGTTTGGTTGTGTCTAGTGATAAGTAATATCATGCATGGTTTTCTTTATCATAAGGGTCGATTGTGCATTCCATCTTGTTCCACTAGGTTGTTTTTAGTAAAAGAAGTTTATTGTGGTGGTTTAATGGAACATTTTGGCATAGTTAAGACTTATGACATATTGTGAGCATTTCTTTTGTCCTCGCATGAGAAAAGATGTTAAGAAGTTCATTAGTCATTGCTTAAAATGTACGAGAGCTAAGTCTACTTCTCTGCCACATGGATTATATACTCCTTTAGAGGTGCCTAAAGAACCTTCAATTGACATTTCTATGGATTTCATTCTTGGTCTCCCTAGGTCTCCTAAGGGCATGGATTCTATATTTGTGGTAGAAGATGGGTTTTCTAAGATGACTCATTTCATAGCATGTAAGAAAACTGATAATGCTAGTCATGTAACATATCTCTTCTTTACATGGATTGTGTGTTTCCATGGCATTCCTAGAACTATTGTTTCAAGATTGTGATACTAAGTTCCTTAGTCATTTTTGGCGTGTTTTGTGGAGAAAACTTGGAAGTAACTTGTTGTATTCTACAACTTGCCATCCACAAACCAGTGGCTAAATGGAAGTGGTTAATAGAACCATTAGACAAGTTCTTAGGGCCGTCCTTAAGAAGGACTTGTGCCAATTGGAAGAAAGTTACCCCATATCGAGTTTGCTTACAATAAAGCTCGACATTCTACTACTTCTTATTCTCCTTTTGAGGTTATTTATGGTTTCAGTCCTCTAACTCCTATTGATTTGGTTCCTTTACCTATAGATCATGCTTTAAGTTTGGATGGAAAGAAGAAAGTAGAGTTTGTTCATGCCATTCACGCCAACGTGCATAACAACATTGAAACCAACAACAAGAAGTTTGTGGCTAAGAGGAATGTTGGAAGGAAGTGAGTAGTATTTGAACCCGACGATTGGGTTTGGGTTCATCTTCGAAAAGAGCGGTTTCCTTCTCAACAGAAAACCAAGTTAGACGCCCGTGGCAACAGTCCTTTTCGAGTTCCTGAGTGCATTAGTGATAATGCTTACAAAAATGATCTTCTTGGTGACTCTAATGTTATCGCTATCTTCAATGTTTTTTATTTGTCTTTGTTTGATGTAGGTGAAGATTCAAGGACGAATCTTTTCAAAGGAGGGGCGGATGCTATGACTTTGGACGAGCAAGATACCATTGAGCTCTTCCAAGGATCGTCATGAGAGCTAAAGCTAAGAAAATGAATGAGCATGAAGGTGACATAAATAATGGATTAATTGCATTTGAGGAGAACTTTTTAATGAAGGACTTAAGCTCAAGATTAAAGGCCTTGAAGATGACTACAAAGCTTCTGAAATCTTCATGTTACATGCCAGAACCCCAAGGAGTATCAAATGGAATAAGTTTGGGAAGTGACATTGCACAAAAGGAGTGGAATAGAGCCTACCATCCACGGCATTCCCTTACCCTGCCGGCCGCGGTATCTTTCTATCCAGCTTGGCACTTGAAGGACCAACCTGCCGTGCACAACAGATCTCACCATATCGGGCACAGCAGGGTACTAATTTAGATAGTGCATTCTTTGTGTCAGGGTTTAGATATTTTATTCAATTTCCAGCTTTTAATTAAGGTTATTAATGGTCTTTTAAAGGCCTAAGACTCTAGTCAATGTATGGGTTTAACCTTAAACCTATAAATACTATTTTATGCCTCATTTTTAAGGCTAAGTTGAATTATATGAAAATTGTGAGAGTTTCTTTAGGGTTCTTGAGTCTTCAGTCTCTTCCTACTTCCTTCTAGAGTTTTGATCTTCTTTAGATTAATTTTAGTTGATTATCTTGGATTAGGTTGATTCAAGAGCTTCTCAATTGATCATTAAATTCCTACTTCCTTAGTATTCACATTCTTGTGAATTATCTTTGATCTAAGTCTTCATTATAAGAGGTTAATTAGGTGTTAGGTATTAAATCTCAATGTCTGATTAGCTTATAGGGAAAGATCATCATCTTGAGTTTATGAGGTCTTAGTTTTAACATAGCTAAGGTTGCTTGAGGATGGTATTGATCAAGTCCTTCTTGAAGGCAAGGTCCATAGGAGGTTGATTGTGAAGAATTCATCCATTGTTTATCCAAGTTCACATCAAATGTCCTTCATACTTAATTGACAATACAATCAAACTTTTACATATGACAACATTCTCACATCATTTCCCATCAGTAAGTTGTTATCTTTATATATTATCAATAAAGATACGTTGGCTCTATCCAATTTCTTGAAGAACATGGTTCATCCATGTTTTGTATAACTCCTTAAGACTTTATAGTCTCATCAAAACTATATTCATGATCTAGATGCTTGCTTAAGTCCATAGATGGACCTTTTAAGCCTGTAGACTATTTTTCTTGGCCTCTGGCAATGAACTTGTCTGATTACTCCTTTAGATATCTTTACTAAGAATGCACTTTAGGTAGCCATTCTCTAACATACATCTAACATATCTTGTAGTCATAAATGACACCCTAGGCTAGGAGTATGCTAATGGATTTAAGCATGGCTGTTAGTGAATAGGCTTCCTCATGATTGATTCCTCATCTTTCTGAGTACAACTATTTGTAACAACCTAGCTTTATAGGTTTGCACCTTTCTTATCCATACCTCTTTTTATCTTATAGACCCACTTGTACCTAATAGGTTTTATACTATCAGGTGCTGGGATAAGATCCAAATTTGACTGAAGTTAAAAGACTCAATCACGACCTCTATGACCCTCTTTCCATTTATCAACATCAATATCTACAATAGCCTCATCATATCTTGTGAGATACTATTCTTGATGGTTGGAGACTAGGCCAAATGCCTCCTTTATTCACCTTTTAGGAACTCTAGGACTCCTCCTACTACGATGTGGCTCCACCGCTTGCGATGCCTGGACAATCGTATCATTTGATACTTCGAGTGGGTTTAGAAGTCTTAGAGTCAGACATTCTAATTTCCAAATCCACCTTTTTACAACCCTTTAGAGATATCATTTAATCATCCTCCAAGTATCTAGCAAATGTGCTAATAGGCAGTTTCTGCTTCTTAGGATGATAGAAATACAATCCTCTTTCAATCTTTTGAATAGCATAACTCTGATCTTGGTTGTAAATTGCTTCCTTTTCTCAGTACATAAGCAGGATATCCCTATATCTTTAGATCACTCGTACTGGGCTTGCAACCGGTGTACATCTCATATAGTGTCTTGTGTACTGACTCAGGAAGCACTACATTTTGAATTTATGCCTCAATTTCTAGGGTATATCCGAAAAGAGATAAGTAGAGGTGCATAAGACAACATGCTCTTTACCTTTTCTTAAAGTGTTATGTTCCTTATCTCTGTTAAACAATTCTATTAGGGTATATCCTGCATAGTTAGTTGAGAAATTACCCCTTGATACCAAGTAATTCTAGTTTACCAAAGAGGTACTCTCCATCATGTTGTGATCTCAGTCCCTTGATTACTTTACTTGTTTAACATGCTACTTCAGCCTTAAACTCTAAGAAAAGTTAGATCGGTGTCTTATCAGGTAAATATAACCTAATTTGAGCAATGAATATTAAGGTGATGAAGTACTTGTATCCTTATGTACTTAATATAGTCTTATACTACATACATGGATATGACTTAGTATTTCCTTGGACCTTTATGCTTTATAGGTAAATGGCCTACTGGACATCTTTCCCATTCAGCAAGATTCATACTAAGACCAATCTTCCAATTTCAATGAGCCTAAGGGCCCATCTTGGATAAGTTATGAATCATAACTTAAAATGTACCATAAATACAAGTCATCTGGAACAACACTTTGTCTTTACTTTGTTCCCATTCTATGTTATTTATTTAGTTCAGATAGGATGTATTACTTTCCATATGCATTGCCTTAGCAAACACCAGTATAGAAATTCATTAAATATCCATCCCTTATGAATTGGGAAATGGAAACCAATATTTGCATTAAAACTAGGCACATATATAGCATCCTTTAAGCAAATATTTCTCAAAAACCAACATCTCCCACTGCACAGCTACAAAAGAGCTCCTATTACCAACCCGCAGACTATGCTTCCTTTTACTGAGTCTCTTTGTTCATCTAAAACCATGTAAGAAGTAATGGAGTTAAGTTGGTGTCTCCAGAATATACTATCCTAGCAGATGCGGACACTACCAACATAACATGAGTCGAGGTAGATAATCATATCAGCGGTAACCTTGGTAGTTATCTTGGGATTGTCTCATTTCTTATGACTTTTACATTACATCCGAAACAATTCCCTTTAGAAGTAGTACCGGGTTGAAGAGCATCTTTTTTACTCTACCCCTTGAGATCTAACTCCATTCGTAGCTTCTTCTTCTACTTGCACTTCTCGTTCTTACATCAATTCTAGAAGAGAAATCACTAGAGATAAGGGCCATACTTGTGAATCTATTAGGCCTACATATGTCTCTAAGAGCTAAGTCAAGTTCATATGAAATGGCAATATGATTAGACATCATGCTTAGAGTAGTACACATGGAAGCTACTATTTAGTTAGTGTCATTTCATGTTGTGTAGCTTTGCGCTCTTCCTAAGTGGATTAACTCCAATCTATGGATAGGGGTCCTTCTGGACATACTTGTACTCAACGAATTTGAGTACTATGTCCAAATTTCTTTTTAGTCCTTCTAATTTGGGTTTGGTAAGCTCATTCTAAAAGTGAAATACTCCCAAAAGACTAAAAGAAACTCCGCTAGACATAAAATGTAAAACATAAATGGAATAAAACAATTTAAATTAAGGAATTTAAACACACATATAGTGATTCATAAAACGATGTTCTTTTCATATTATCTTGGACGGAAGATAACCCATAACTTACGGCCCATTCTATGGTGGCTTAGGGTGTTCATTTATGTCGTTGAGATGATAAAACCTAATGACCACATTTGGCTCTTAGAGTAAGCAATAGAGATTCTATAGGAAGATTAATGTCCCCTAAGTTGAGTGTATAACAATTACTTGACCAAACACCTATAGTTTATATCTCGAGGATAGCTCCAATTACAGGCTAGCCGCCACCTCATATGAACTACAGATAATCTAGTGTAAGTAACTCCAACTACAAGCTTGGCCGATCCAAACACATGTCCACGACTTTAGTCTTGAGTTTAACTTGTAATATCTAAGCCTCAAAAAACCATCCTATAGGGGGTTACAGCCAGGGTCACACAAGGAAATCTAAGACTAGCTACTTGAACTAGCAATGGAAGCCATGGAACCGTTGGAGTTCCTCCCTACTCAATATTTTATTTATAAAATGGTTTTTTGTCAAAATGTTCCATTGCTAAAAACTTTTAGAAACTTAGTAACTTAAACAGTTTTACATTTCCAAGGTTCGATCCTTTAAAGAAAACTTGTTACCTTTCTTTTAAAAGAGTTTCTTAAGAAAAATAGTTTGAGCAAAGTTCATCCGTTGGAGATGAACTTCCTTTTTGTAAACATATATATATATATATATATATATATATAACATAAGGAAACATATACACAACAATAAACAGGTCACATACTTTTCTTTTCTTTAGACCTATGTAATCAACCACAAAGGCGAATAAAAGCATAAAGTAGATAAATATGTCCTTTTATCCTAAAGTGCCTTTCTAAACATGCAATGAATACATAAGAAAGCAAGTAAGCCCATCTCCAAGGATAAAAACAAAGCAATTAAACTATCTATTATAAAAGTTTTAACTTCTTGGATCTTCACCTGAATTCTTGGCAATACAAGCCCACGAAAAACTCCGTTTTGTCCTGACCATTAAAAAAGCCCGTGAACCCTTCAACCTTGGTCCTTTATAGGATCAAAATAGTGCCAAGCCCACTGCCCAAATACTGGGAAGCCTCAGCACTACTGAATAGTTCATGGACCACTAAAACAGTCCACTATGTCGTTTGTCGGGTATCTCGCTTAATAGGGTGTCCAACAGTCTATTTGGGATCATTCCAGGCTCTGTTTTTCGCCATTCACTCAATCCTCGATCTAGCTTTGATTTCCAGACTCACCATATAGAAATAATTAAAAAAAATACCAAAATAGGAAATAAAACTTACAAAATCCTATACCTCCATTTGCTGAGAAAATGCTGAAATTAAATGAAACAAAAACCCAACAGCTGCTTAAACCTTTAAACACAAGGCATACATGAAATATAATCCCAAGTGATGGAAATAAGTGGTACAAACAGCCCCCAGAAAAAGTTTATAAAACTGAAAACCAAAAAAAGAAAGGAAACAGCAAAAAAACAACTTTTGGTTAATTTAACATATAAACTAGCATACTCCTTAGGTGAATCCACTTTGATACAACATAAAGGTTACAGAGCAGAAGTAGAAGACAAGGAGGAAAAATAAAAGGATCTTTATACCTTTGGATTGTGCTTTTAAATAGTTGCTGTCTGAAAATCTTTAACCAACAGTTCGCTTCTGTAGATTGGTTTTTCATCGTTTTTAGCGTGGATTTTTGAAATGATCTTTACATCCAACCTCTTTCTATTCTTATGAATCGCATAGGCTACTAAAGAGTTCTAGAGTATTCTCCCAAACACACAAGAATCTCCAATGAAAGAGAAACTGAGAAAAAGAAGAAGAAGGGAATTGTTTTTTAGAAAACTTGAAGAACTTTTGGTGTTCTTTTCTCTCATTTTTTGGCAGAATGGGGAGAGAGAGGGCTGCTAATTTTGTGAGTATAGCTGAATGAATAAGGGAGGAGAGGTCTTCGTTGTTTGGATCAATTTCAATGAGTTCTTGATAGGTTCCCACACATAAGTGATCAAAACCACCTCCTAGATTCTCTCTTTGCCAGCTAAGACTCCAAGGAGTCAATTATTTCACATGGTGTCTGCCACCCTAGGCTGAAAAAACCTTCGGGTTTCATCCTTGGATTTTTTGGTCAAACTCAGAACAAGCTCGATCCTCTCTATTTGTGAAGTTATTTTGAGATTCTTTTAATTAAAAGATTAACAAAATAAATCCTAATAACTACCAAACCAATGTGTAATAAAGCCTTTGGGCTTCTTATTTAATTAAATAGTTGGGCTCAATTTACTTAATAAATAACCAGGGCCTTATTAATCAAATAACTCTTTTTTTTCTTTAGTCATTTTATTCATGTGTTGTGACAATTAAGTCACCTAACTTTTATGTGGGACCAAAGACTAAATTATTCCAGGCCAATAAAATAAAAAAATACACTTGCTATAAAATAGCAGTATCTCTCATTTTCAATATCTCCATTTATCACTATATGGAGACATTGACCCCCAGAACAATACTATGTAAACAATCCTTTGCCCTATAGGTGTAATGACAAGTGTACCCCTCTATGTAACACCCATCATTTAGTATAGAATGAGCATTCTAACCCTTAAGCAAAAATCCAGAGACATTATTCTAGGCCTGATTCTTATTGATTATCTTGAAAAATCACAAGGGGATGATTTCCATAGAAGTTATTATATGAGTCTGTCTTGACTAACTAATTCCAACTACCCAACGTATAAGGATTATCGACATTATGGTTAGTAGTCACACCTATAGCACATCTAAGCAAAAGGAGCTTAGCTTCGTTAGACGACTAACTCGTTCTCTAATTATGGAGTATTCGTGCATGTTGTAGCTGTGGTATACTTTCATTCATTCCTTTTCTATATAGATTCATCAATATTTGTTATCTTAATTTTGTCAATGCTTTTCTTGTTGCGCTAGATGAGTCTTCTGAGAACTTCTTAGTTTGCTAAAGGAATGGGAAACACTTTGTGTCTCGTATTCTTTGTTTGAGAGCAATGTTGCTCCACATCCATCTGTAAAACTTACAAAGGAAGAAGAAGGTGAGGATGAAAAAGAAGACAATGGTTCTAAAGGAGAAAATGATTCTAAAATTTTTGAGGTGGAAGAAGTTATGGACATATGCTATGGTGATCCTAAGGAATCAAGCTTTGCTGGGCTTTATTATAATGTAGAACTACTGCTTTTACATTACAATGCTAATGCATTAGTTTGAGATACATAAAGTAATATTATGAGTAAAATGCTTTAATAGTTTAGCAACTTGAACTGGGTGGACAAATCTTTATACATACTTGTAGATACTCTACGTGTGTAAACTTTGGATGTTTTCTTTGGAACTTTCTTGTTCTCTACTGTTCTCATTCTTAAGCTTGATGTTATTATTTATTGTCCTCTTTAAATGGAAATACAAATTCATCGGAAGAATTATGGGCTGAAGTATGAGACTTTTGGGAGCTTATAGATGATTTAAGGTATAAAATATATTAAAATTTCTATCTAGTTTAGGCACTTATTTTCTTTTATATTGTTATTTCCCCTATTCCATGAACTTTATATATTTTTTAAAAAAAAATTGGCTTTCCGATTATTCTCAAAATATCATAATCAATGCATCGTTTTCTTTATATATATATATATATGTATATGAAATTATGATGGCTTCTGCTAATTGTTTATACTGGCCCGATCGATTAAACCAACAGTCAAGTGACCCGATTTTTTGGTCTATTTCATGCCCCATCTGATTCTAACAATGTTGCTAAGAACTAAAATTCAGAGTAAACACTACTTTAAAAACTGACCCTAAACTAACTCTAAATTAGTTCTAAAAACTAGCTAACTTCTAGTTGGTTACAGAGCTCCTCTGTTTATTTACGTTTATAAGAAATAAATCATAAATTTAATAAAAGAAAACTAACTAGAAAAATAAATGAACAATGAAGATAACTATAAAGGAAATCTTAAATTGAAAGAAAGGAAACATCTAAAAAGAATTATATATATACATATATATATAACAAAACCATTTTTATGCCTTAATTTTCTTGAATGCACAAAATCAACATCGATTTTACTTGAACTAGCAAAAATTCAATCTTCGTTGGTGCTTTATTCTGCGTAATCCAGTCTTAGTTTGGTTGAGCTAACATGCAGTTATGACTGGAATCCCGTCCGTGAAACCTCTTGCCATTTTTTGGCTCTCATACGGTGTCGATTCAATCTCGATGAAGCATTGCGCTTGGTTTGATCATCTTTTGACAATATTTTTGTCCTTATGTTAATCTTGCCTTCGATTTAGCCTTCAAAACTATGGCAAAGTGTAAAAGAATTATTTTTTTTGATTAAACTAATAATTTATTAGAATTAGCGTAAAGTAACTGTAGGCTTTATAAGCCCATTCTCCCAATATTTTGTCTCATTTTTCCAACCCAATTTCTCCTCCCTTTCTTCTTTTAACCCCATGATGTTTGGGCCTTAGCCCCATTTGGAATAGGCTTCTTTGGTTGTCTCCTTGACTGGGTCTAAGGGATGCCCGGGCGGTTTGGGTTGGCTACCCGGGCCGTCCGTTGGCGATCCGCGGATGAACCGCCCGCCTTCTCTTTTTATTGCTGCTGCTACTTCGTTTTCTGTGCAGTCTCTTGCTCTCCTCCTCTGAACTATCTCTCCACTCTCTGTCTTTTGGAGTCTTCAAGACTCTTGGTTTTCCTCCTAATCCTTCGGCTCTGCCGCTGCTTTTCTTCTCTCGGTTCCGGTATTCTATGCTTCTCTGGTGTTCATCGGCCTACTTTGTCACCTTTGATTGCCTGTTGGTGAGGTTAGAGAGTTAGCCGTGAGGAAAAAGAGATAGAGAGAGAGATAGAGGAAGAAGATTGCCGGTGATTCCTTCCCGGCTGAGGCCCGTTTCTGAGGGTTATAACTCCCGATCATCTTTTTCTTTACCGTTAACGCCTCGACGCGGCAGTGCCGCTGCTCGGCATCTGTTTTCTGGTTTGGTAACCTTACGGTTTCAGCTCCTCAGTCATCTCTTTGATTTTCTGTTGGCCGCTTCACTGTGTCGGTGGTAAGCAAAATCGTTCACTGTTGATTTGGGGTTATTTCATACTAATCGGGTGTTATTTTGCAGATTGCCTCATCATTTATTCTTGTTGGTATCCTGTACTTAGAAAGATTGTACTTTTTCTGTTTTCTTCCGCTGTGTTTTTTCCTTTTGATCATTTGTAATAGTAATAGTGTCATGTAATAGTAATTACGAGTTGTTTCTCCAACAGTAACCATCAAATTGTTCATAAATTCTAGTGTAAATTCACATACATCAAACACTCGCATATTTAAGAAATCACTTGTCTCAAGAAAAAAGTGTTGGAGAAGATATAGAATAACTAAACTCAAGTACCCTTATTCAAAATCCCAAATTCATCAAAATAAAGCATTCATCCACTTATCCTCAAACTCTATTTAGTGAAATAAATATTCAATTATCTCCTATATTTAAAGCAACACTTGTGTAAAGTGTGATTATGGCTATTAGGGAGTGTAAAAATAAATACTAAACAAATTTCCTTAGTACACATTTAAGACAAGTCGCAATGGTGTTCATTTCATAAGTCTACCCTTTGTACTTGAAGGAATTGGTACTTTGGAGGAGCAAGCGGAAATGAAAAAGATCAAAAAGCAATTGAGCATTAGACTTTTTACTCGTTGAATTTGAGGCGTTAGTAAGTGGTGGTAGAACTTCTTGTTCCTTGTGAACCTCCTATAGTGAATTAGGTTGAAGACCTTGTAATCTTCTAACTTTTCTCCATAAAAGGATCATAATCTTATTGATTAAAAATTGACAATCTATAAAGTTTCCCTAGGTATACTCAAAGCTCACACTAAAAAAATTTGTATTTTAGTTAAAACAAAAGTCGTCACTAAAAGCAGTAAAATTAACCACTATTATTATTTGTGACCACATTTTGAGGTTGTCACAAATACCTCCATCACTGTTAGAATTGTGAGCTCTCTAGCATATTTGTCACATTTACTAAATACTTTTGTTGCAAAAGTTTCTAAACAAAAATATTTAAGATAAGTAAAAAAATGTGGTCACAATAAATCAAGATATTTGTGACAACATTTTCGACACAAAAAGTATTAATTTGTGACGAATATAGTCGTGACAATATTAGATTTATTGTGATAACATTACTGACACTAAATAAATCCAAATAGTTACAAAGTTTTTGCGACTCATACTACTATTATCAATGACTATTATTTAGTAAGTAATTATTTTTTAAAAATATTGTCAATAGTCTAAATGGTCCGTCAAAAAAAATCCAAATAGTCTAGTTATGTTTTCTAGTTTTCTTTTTTGCTTTTTGTTCGCTATTTGAGCCAAAGGCTTTTAGCCCACCATTTGTATTTTTTTTAAATTTCTTGAGAAATAAAAACTTTGGAGCTCTCCTCTTTATATATATATATATATATATTGTCACCAGAGTTTCGCCACATAAAGAAAAACTATTGCAATAAAAATGTTGTCACTAGTATATTTATTTTGTCACAATACTATTTTTAAATGAATAAAAATATTTTCAATACTGATAAAAGGACATTTAAATTAGTGACCATTGTTTTCCATATGAGATCACAAATATAGAATAATTTGTTATAGTAATTTGGTCATTAAATACACTAAATTTTGTAATTGATATAATTCATGAAAATTCTTTCATTTATTGACTATAATACACAACATATAGTTTTTGTCACACATTAAAAAACATATATATACACATGTATATATATGTATATATATGCATATATATATATATATGTATATATATGTATATATCTTCTATCTGTCTATCTATCTATCTATCTATCTATCTATCTACTATTTATAAAAGTCTCTAATGGGGTCATGGATGATTTACACATTTTAGTTTCTTACTTTTCTTAATTTTCTAATATGCCCCTTAGTTAATTAATGGAAGCTTAATACATTTAGGTGTTGAGAGTCTTTGGCTAGAAGATAATGAAAATTTAAATTGGAGTTTAATAAATAGAAGAGTTTAAAAGTCTAATAAGGTCATAGATGATTTAGACATTTTAGATTCATATTTTAGTTAATTAGTAGAAGCTTAATACATGGAAGGGTTAAGTGTGTTTGATAATTAGATAGTTATTTAGAAATTACATAGAACATAATAAAAATGAAAATTTAAAGTTTAATACATGGAGGATTTAGAGGGGTTTTGGTAATTAGATAGCTACTTTAGACTTATATAGAAGATAATTAAAATAAAGATAACATAAAGTTTGTAAATAAAAGAAAATAATAAAAAATCTTGAGGAAAAGATACCAATAAAAAGGAATTAGATAAGATAGATAACAATTTCAGTTTTACCAAAAGTATCATGTGAGAAAGCACATAAATGATACTAGTGTGTCTGTATGTATGTGTCTGTATATATATATATATATATATATATTTGTGTGTATGTACACAAAATACATACACAAATACATGTATTGAAAATTATAATATATTATCAAAAAAATAACTCAAATCCAACAATATAGTGTAAAACTAAATAAAAGTACCAAACAGTGGAAAATATAAATGTACGACGCTAATTTTTATTTTCAAAGTACAATCATAAAATTTTCATAAATCCTAAACTTCTCTCCAAGGAAAATTTTCAAACGAAATTCTTTATGCATCAATTTCCTGAAAAATAAAAAAAAATATTGTATTAAGTTATTAGTATATAAAAAAATAAAAGATTAACATACTAACTTAAATATTAGTGATGATTAAAAGATTTGATTCTAATTATAAGTCCTTTATACTCAGATCGTTAATGTTGAGGCAACTTCTTTCTATGACATTTGTAGGATTTTTAGTTGAGATATGGATTGAGTAATACACCGGAATTGTTATCGCACTTGCTAAATGTGCAAAAATTGTTGAAACTTTTTGCATCCCCACTCTTGCTTCTCGATATAAGTATTTTGAACTTGAATATGCTCTTCTTGTTTCTTTGTAAGTTCAATAAGTCCTCCAATTTCATTCTCTAAATCACTAGCACTTTCTTTGCAGCTTAATTCAACTTCGGCTAAGTATTGTCTTTTTTATTTATTATTCCTTTAACACCTAAACCACATGCATAGCTCATCTTTCTTTCTATGACTAGTGCAAAATGCTCTCCAGTAGTTGAGTTGAAAATTAAATTTTTCTTATTTCTCTCTCTTTCATCTTGAAGATTATTCTGTACATTTAAATCAAAATGAAAAAATAATCAATCAAATTTTAAAATATCGTTAGAGAATAATAATTTAGCTTTAACTTTTTCTACCATGATTTGTTCTATATTAAAACAACTCAAACTCTCTTTGTCTTTTATCTTGTTGCCTTCCAAACTTTATTAGCATCTGACCATTTATTAGAATCTTTATCTTTCTAAAAAATAAACAAAGAAAAGGAATACTTCATTGAAAATAAAATTCTTAAAATTGAAGATTAAAATTTAAATAAGAGAAATTATCTTTACCATCTCTTATGCAACTTGCATTATTAACTTTGTGCAAACAATAGATTTCATCTCTTGATCCCTCTATTATTGGTGTTTTTTTTTTCCAATTTGCTCCTACACATGATTGACAAATAAATTATTTTTAATAAGAAACCTATTTGAAAAACAAATTAAATATTTTCTCCTTAAACTTTTGAGTATTCCATTTATTCTCAAACAATAATTCCCAATTGCCTTCCTCCACATCCTTTAGGCACTCTTTGCCATTAAGATATCCTCGTACAAACGATAATGTCAATTTTTTATTGTTCTTTCACTTGATTCATCATATAAAGTTCCACGCCATTTTAACAACTAAATTTCTCCTAGTTCATATAAAGAACATATTTAGGAAATTAAACAAATTAGAACAAGATTTAAATAAAAGTGAAAACTTAAAATTATAGTAGTCTTGTAAGAAATTATCTTAATTATAAGATCTAAATGAGTCCCACATTTATTTAGTAACTAGCTATTCCCTTACTTGCACGGGCGAATAGTTAGAAATTATTAATCTTATATTAATAATAAAATTAAAATATTAATAAGAAATAGTTGTAACATAAAAAAGTAGATATAAAACATGCTACTAACATATTAAAAAATCCAACCTGTCATAGCATTTGTAATCCAAATATGAGAAATTTTTAAATAAATATACATATAATCATGCAAAAATAAATTCTTTTAATATGTTTCATCAGATGATTGCCTTCCTCTCCAATATTAGTTTGTTATTTCAAAACAAACTATGGATCTCCCCTGTTAAAGAAAAATATTTAAGAATAATAGATGAAATATTTATAAATAACATTCTAATTTTATATTTATACATTTTGACACAATTTTTGTTTGGATGTAACTTGAAAATTTTCATATATTCCTAATTGTTCTTCCATATTAAAGAAAAATGCATAAGAGAAAATAAATTTCAATATAGTGAAATATCTTACAAATAACATTGGAATTTTAAATTTATACCTTTTGACACAAATTTTCTTAGGAGGTAACTCGATCCTTTCATCGCTTTCCTCATGTAATGGTTTTTCCTTATCAATGTCTATAACATCATAAGCATGTTGAAAGGTTTTTGTTGGATATTTTATTTTACTCGATGTATCAATGTACAATGCATATTTAACATATAAAAATTATTAATTTATAGTAAATAATATGTGAACATAAATATATGAATATAATTAGAATCATATCTCCTTCAACGCATAGTTATACTCCAGCTAAAAATCATAGAGTAGCAACTGTGAAACAATAAACCGTCGTCTACCTCTTTCAATATTATAATCATTTAATTTGATTTAAAAAAACAAATGGATAAAATAGGAGTTCATTCGTTATTGATTTTAGGGTATTGATTATCTATCCAACCTACAAATAGAAAAAAAAGAGGTCACACTTTTATTAAACAACAATGACAACAACAATAATAATAGTTAATCAATAAATAATTAAAACATTTCTACATAATAAATTGTACTTTGATGTATAACTTAATCACCGTTTCAATATCATGTCGAGTCACTTTTTTCCACCTCTACTTTATCGAAAAGAAAGAACTAAGTGATGTGAGTTTGTTTCGATTTGAGGTTCTTTAAATAAACCCAAGGATTACCTCCAAGAAGGTCTTTGCACAAATCACCAACAAGCAAACCTAGCAATATAACTACTGGATCCACTTGAAGAGTAGATTCAAACCTTTCAACTAATGACTAGATCAACAATGGATACATAAAATCCATCACCTATCTACTACCTTAGAGAAGACCTAATCCAAGTAACAGTCATAATAATGTATGATCACCTCTTGCATAATAGAAATTGTATGATCAATTGGAATTCTTTGTATCATCCCAATCCATATTCATCAATCAAAAAAATATAAGGAAGATCAAACCCTAGAAGAAGTGAAGAAGAAGGCTTAAGAAACTAAGAACTCTAATTGGGAAAACACTCAATTCATATAAGTCATCAATAGTTGTAAATTACAAGGAAATAAGATGAATTTATTACTGCAACACTTGCTCTAAATCTGAACCCCAGTAATTACCCATATGTCTTAGGGGTAATTTGGGCAAAAAACTAGTTAATAATTACAAGCTCGTAATTAAAGAAAATCGGAATTATAATGATAAAACATCAAAATTGCCCATCAAAATTTGGACAGAAGCTGCCCAAGTCTAGCTTGTTTGATCTGACAAATTTTTGGACCTTCAGACTATTCAACTCTTGATGTCCTAATCAAAGTTGTATGTATTTATCTTATCTTTTCATAGAAGCTTGAATCACCTCATTTGGATAAGTATAGCTCAAGTTATGGCTCATTTACGGAAGTGTGACAAATATGATGAGTTCGTCTAATGATTTAATACACCAAATGAGCTTTGTTTCAACCATACTTCAGCATTCCATAATCCTTAAAGAGTCTTCTATAGAGTGTTTAAGGCCTTGTCTTTGATCTTGGACCAAGAGGTTGTCAAAATATGTGACGCAAAAGTGATAAGTCTAATTTTACCATTTTAAATATTGTCATTTTTATCGTTTTTTGTGTTTAAATGTTTACAAAATAGAGTAATTTGATCCTGTTTCTTCTCTTATTGTTATAGGTATCTTTGGAATAAAGATTTGTTGAAAACATACGAAAATGAAGGACGTGGAGCTGAAAAAAGAAAATGAAGAAGAACGGACAAAATCAGAGTGCTGAAACACAACCACCATCAGGATCTGGATAGCAACTATCCTAGTCCGGATATTGAGCGGTCAATTGAAGAAGATTTTCCAGAAACTATCCGGATTCAGATAGCAAGTATCCTGATCCAAATAGTCGAATGTAGGGGCTGAATTGTAATTTTTGTAACTTTTCCTTTAGCACTCTAATTTTATTTCCTTTTGTAATTAGATTCAAAAACATTTTTGGAAAGGGATTAGAGTAATTCTAGAATAGGATTTGGAGATTTTTCTGCTATATAAACACCATTAAACACATTAATTCAATATCTTAGGTCTTAGTTTTAGTTCTATATTTTAGTAAGAAGACCCAATTTGGGAGATTTATTCAAGTAAATCAACAGACTAGTTTGTACAATTGTCGTGATCCTTGGATCTTTAATCTTTTCTCCTAAGCTCCTCTAAACTTATTCTTTTATATGAATTTATATATGAACTTATGTTTTAGAATTATGTTTAGCGGCTGATTTATTTTATATTTGAATGGGGATGAACCCAAGAATTCTTGGTTAACATTTTATATGGATTTCTTGTTTTAATTATTTAATTCTTGTTTGGTTGTTATTCAATTGTTGTGAGTGTTTTCCGATTTACCAGTGATAAGTAATTTTTCACAATATTAATTGGACTCTGACCTCGGAAGATTAATCTAGGGCATTAATTGAATAATAAAGATTGGTAATTGAGTAGTAATACTTGTTACGATTCTTAGATCACTAAATTGTTGTAACCATAATTCGTTCATAATCGGGTTAGGGTGAGAAGGAATTCTTCAAATGGTTAAGTGAATTGAAGGATCTTCACATAGGAATAGAGATTATCCAACATATGAGTGAGATCCAATCAACAGGTTTTAATAATTAATTACAATGATTTTCTAAATAAAATTAATTTAAGGTTCTAGGGGGATTCTACAATTTAAACACTACTTTCCAAATTTATTGTTAGAAACTTCTTAATTGCTTTATTTTTTTAGTTTAATTGATTTTTATTTGTTTCTTAATTTAAAACCTTTCCAAAAGATTTATTTAATTACAAAGTAGAAACATAGTAAGTACTTTGGCCGTCCTGAGAGTTCGACAATCTGGAGACTTTCCTCACCATATTACATCGATAGATATACTTACCCAAAAGTGGAATTTTGTTAGGATATAGAAACCACATAACAAGTTTTTGGTGCCGTTGCGGGGGATGGTAACACTAGGAAACTTATTTATTTGCTGATTTAATTGTTTGTGTTTTATTTGTTTCTTTTCCTTTATTGCATTGTGGTTTTTGTTTGGATTTTCTTTCTCTTCTCTTTATATTCTCTTGAATTCACCAATATCGTAGTTGCTCTGTTGTAGGTTCTTTTTGACTAGTTTATGCCCCGTTGCCAAAAGGGTGAATTAATTAAATTTGATCAGGAACTCGAGAGAACGCTGCAAAAAGCCAGTTGCACTATCAATTCAATACAACAGACAAAATGGCATTCGTGGTTCTTGATAAGAAAGAAGAGGAGGACCTAAGGGATCCATCACTGCCACCACCAATGGCAGAACATACGATGGCAGATTATGCTAGGCCATCCATCACTGGGACAAGGCCGAACATAACAATACTGGCGGTGGACGCCAATAGTTTCAAGACTAAACCTAAAATCATTCAGATGGTACAAAACAATGTCCAATTCAATGGGCTACCAGACGAAGATCCCAATGCACACATCACCAACTTCTTGGAGGTGTGTGATACTCAAGATCAACGGAGCATCGAAGGATGCAATAAAACTTCGTCTACTCCCATTTTTCTTATAGGATAAAGGTGAAGTCGTGGCTTAAATCATTACTTTCGGGTTCCATCACAACTTGGGAGTCTTTGGCAGAAAAGTTTCTTAGAAGATACTTTTCCCCGGGCGGCATCACAAAATTGAGAAATGAAATCCCCTTATTCCAACAAGCAGATGGAGAAAGTCTCTACGAAGCTTGGGAAAAGTGGAAGGAATTAATAAGGAAGTGTCCTCATCATGGTTTGGATTTTGGAATCCAAATCCATTCATTTATCAACGGTGTTAGCTTTGGAGCTAGGAACCTCATTGATGCTTCCGCGGTGGCTCTACAATAGCAAGACGCCTCAAAAAGTTTATGACTTGATCGAGCAAATTTGTGTAAACAGTCATACTTGGGGGGGCCAAAGACCAAGGGCAAAATTGGTAGGAGTACATAGCATAGATACGCTAACATATTTAGAGTCAAGGTTGGCCACCATGATAGATAAAAAATTTGAAAAATTAAATATGGCATCCGCGAGCCCATAACAGTAATATTTTGTGATTTTTTTTAATGGAAGGCATCCAAATCATGAGCACCCAATTATGGATGCTTTTGTGGTGCTAGTAAATTATATCAAAGGAAATAGGCAAGGGAATAGACCTTATTCCATTACCTATAACCCTGGATGGCACAACCACCCAAATTTTTCTTGGAGCAATAAAGAGCAACAAAGACCTCAAAATCCTCCAGGATTTCAAAATCGTGGACTGTACAACCGTTGCCCTATAATGCACCTCCTTCAAATCAACCACCAAAGTCCAATATCGAAGACTTGCTAATGAAATTCATGAGTGCAACAGAGGCAAGAATGCAAAATCAAGATGACTTCATTTGGAATTTGGAAACTCAAATTGGTCAAATTGCTAAACTAGTCTCCGAGAGACCTCAAGGAACTCTTTTAAGTAATGCGAAGGTAAACCTGAGAGAACATGTAAATGCTATTACCGTAATCTACAATGGAGAAATTCCTAAAGAGGAGAAAATAGTGGAGACTCAAGCGATAAGCTCCAAGAAAGAGGAGACTAAAGCACTAAATATCTCCACATCCCAAAAAGGCCAAGGAACGAATAGTAAGGGGCCAGAAATTGAAGCATACAAGCCTAAGATTCCTTATCTGCTGGCCCTTAATCGGGATAGAAGCAAGGACAAGATGAGGAAGTTTATTGATATATTTAAATAATTAAAAATTAACTTACCTCTTTGTGAATTGATTCTACAGGTATCCAAATATGCAAAATATCTTAAAAGAGATGCTTTCAAGGAAAAGGAGAATAGATAAAGCATCCACATATACCTTGGGAGAAGAATGTTCGGCAATACTCATCAACAAGGAAAAGTTGCCACAAAAGATAAACGGTGAAGGGAGTTTTTCTTTCCCTTGCATGATAGGCAATTTTCTTATTGATAAAGCATTAGTTGACATAGGATCTAACACATATATTATGTCGTATAATATGTATAAAACGCTCGGTCTAGGAAACCCTACGCCTACTAGGAAATCCATAAGTTTAGCAGACAAAAGTACAAGACATCCCAGAGGAGTTATCGAGGACGTTTTGATTAAAGTTAAAATTTTGTTTTTCCCGTAGACTTTGTGATCCTCGACATGGAAGAGGATGTCGATTTCCCTTTAATATTTGGAAGACCCTTCTTATGTACTTTGAAAGCTTTAATCGATATGGACAAAGGGAAATTGAGTATGAGGGTTGGAAAAGATGAACTCGTCCAACCTTTTCCTCTATGAATAATGAAACATTATTTCTTATAGATCATATAAATCATAATGTGCCTTGTTCAATTCAGGAAAACAAGTCTGAACCATTAGAAAGATAAAATAACTTAAAAGGCAAGGAGAAGAGTGCTTCTCCTAAAGCAAAGAAGAAGGGTTTATTGATGTAAAAGTCACTGGATTCTCATGATCTGGGAGGTGCCGTAGCACTTAAGAGGGAGTATCAAAACTCTTTTGTATATGTGTGCTATAATTGTAACATAGTTTAATTTTTCTTTGTCTTCGTCTTTTAATTTTTCATTTTTGCTAAAGTAGTCAAAGTGATGGGAGAGTAATTCCCTGAAAGAACATTTACAAAACTTTTTGTTTTATATGTATGTTAAAAGCATTGAAAAACAGGACGAAAAAAAAACAAAAGCACGGTATTAAAGCCGAAAAAGAACTTTCCAGATTCGAAAAACTCCTATCTCGCTCCTGTAAGGAGAGTAACATTCAAAAAATTTTTGTCTAGGAACTATCCGGATAGTCCCACTATCCTGGTCTGGATTGTCAAGTAGTATGCAAAATTTTTTTCTACAAACTATCTGGACACTATCCTGGTCCAAACGGTCAGATATGCATAACTTCACTATCTTTTATAGCTTCTTTCTTTGAATTCCCAATTTTATTTCTCCAAAATTTCCCCAAATTAAATCCCAAATCTCTAACATTCTCAATTTTCAACTCTTTCCTCGATTCCCCTCTCTTTGATCATCTCTCTACTCTGGCAGCAACTACTACCACCATCCTCCTCCCTCTTTTCCTTTTCTCTATGCCATTTTCCCCTGTTCTACCTTCTTCTCTTCTAGTCACCACAGTCGGAACCGACCCCTCTTCCAGTCGCCACAGTCACCACCACGGTCTCTCTTCACCATGCATGTCTCTTTGATCATCACTCTACTCTGGCAGCAACTACCACCACCATCCTCCTCCCTCTTTTTCTTTTCTCTATGACCTTTTCCCCCGTTCTACCTTCTTCTCTTCTAGTCACCACAGTCGGAACCGACCCCTCTTCCAGTCGCTACAGTCACTACCACGGTCTCTCTTCACCATGCATGGCAAACAGAGTAACCCGGCACAGCAGCAGTGGACATTTATCCACAAACTCTGGTGACAATGATTCGTTCTACACAAACTGTGATAAGTTTTCTCTAACCCCCTTCTTCTTTACTTAATCGTCGAATTTTCATATCAGGACGCAACCTCAGTCCTATATTTGCTCTAAATTCTCTATTTTTGCATTTTATTGTGTGTGCTTTAATTATCTGTTTTCGGGGGCACATCCTTTTTCCTTATATTGCATACATTGTACACCATTACATACATGTGCTACATTTTACTTAATTTCTCTGTGTCTACAAGTTCTTTTACCTTGTCCGTGCGTATTAATGTGATCGTCCCTCGTGTTGTATGGATTCCATTCGTTGCATTCCAGCCCTTCTCCTCCATTAGTCACTATGTCTAGAAAAACCACCGCCTCTGCTTCTTCGAGAAGAGCTCGGATTGCGGACCTGAGCTCTCCTGAAATTAACCTTCTTATTCCTCCCTTTCCCGATCGTATAACCGATAAGTTGAATAAGACATGGTTTGAAATGAGGAAGAAGAGTAGAATAGGACCAGAGAGAACCATAGACCCTACCTTGGACAACCAATTAGAAATCTCCAACCTTTTCATGAGTCTAGGGTGGGGTAGGATGAGTTCCAGAAATAGCATTTACTACCTTTTGTTGGTTAAAGAGTTGTACACCAACATTACTCAAAAAAACCAAGGACCTTATCAACATCAAAACCACCGTTAAGGGAGTCAACATTACTCTTGATAGGACCTTTCTTGCCCATATTTCTTATATTCCTAACACAAGTCCGCCAATTACCTTTGGCTCCAACTCACGCATTATCTTAGGTGATAAGGGATGGAAATATAGTGAGGCATGCCTTAGAGTAGGAATTCATCCTCGGTCTAACACTGGACATTCTAGGATAATTAGGAATGGTAATAATGTTTCCCCTAGAAAGCGAGCCGTTTTTGGTCTCATGAGTACAAATATCATTCTTAGATCTCGTAAAAGTCTAAATGAGCTTATAATCATAGATATATACCTATTAGACAAGATCCTCTCTTCTTCTCTCGTCAATCTTCCTTGCATTATTACTACTCATTCAATACAAGACATGGTTAATACTAAAGGGAAACACCATGTCTTTAGTTATCCTTTGTTACTAATATATTCTGGCATTTTGAGATCGATTTTTCAGTTGAGGAGCAAGTCACTACTACTTCCTCCGATATAATTGATGATGAAACCATCTTCTGGAGCGGTTTTGAGTATAATGAACTTGAGAGGAGATGGATAGCTAGATTGGGGCTAAGTCGGCAGTAGGACTTTAGTCATACACGTGCAAAACCCGCCCGACGTCCCAGGGAAGTAGTGGTTGATGAGGAATAAGACGAGGACAACGAAAAGAGAACTGAGAATAGCAGTGAGGGAGTCCAATGCTCGAACTCCTCTATTCACACCACCCAAGAACAAATGCAGATAAGGCAAACTCGAAATTCAGATGCCTTGGCGGACATTAGAGAGACACTACTCCGACAAGAGCTAATGATGTCAAAGATATATGGGCACCTATTTCCAAACGAGGGCATAAAGTGGTGGAGGAGATGGAGAGGGCGGATCGGCCCTCTAAGGAGTTTTCTTTCTCCCTGCTCACTTTTTGTTCTTTAATTTTTACTTTATGTGTTTATGTTAGCTTCTATTTTTGTTTTACCTCTTTTTTTCATTTTGTTTTCCCCACGTTGAGGACAATGGGATTCTAAGTATAGGGTGAGATTTAGTTTCTTTCTTATAATTTTTCTTAAAGTGTTTGCTTTTATAAAAACACCAAAAACATCGAAAAATTTCAAAAATTCCAAAAACATTGAAATTTTTTTGAAAAATCTCATAATTTGTTTTCTTTTAAAGTTAGTTTTTATAAATAATATTTTTTAAGGAAAAAAACCAAAAAGATTTTCCTTTTTCTTCTGTCACTAGAAAAGCATTAAAAGAGGTGCATTTAACTTGTTAAAACTTGGAATAGGCATAATACATAGTTAAATTCTCATACTCTTTTGCTTATGCCATGTGAATCAATGGGTTTTATGCACTATGCTTTGTTTCTAAAAGTAGAAATTATGCATTAAAAATCTTGTGAAATTGGCTTATATGATCTATTTTTAAAGCATCATTCTAGAACTTGTTTTTCTTTGATGATCATAGGCATTCTTGGATCCGTTTGAGACTTTTTTTTGCCTACCTTTTAACGCTAAATCCTTAGTACCCTTCTTGAGCTCATACCTAGGGATTCGCTCACTTCTTTTCTTTGTCTCTAAATTCACATTTAAATGTAAAACCCTCAATCAATGAGCTAATGTTCTATACCATTGAGTCAGTTTGAGTGAGCTTCACAAATAAGTGTGGGGAAAAAGTAAGAAAAGAAAATTTTGAGAGAAAGGGAATGTTGGGAATCTATGTGAGAAAGAAATCAAATGAGAAGAAAAATATCAAGGGGATAAGATGTTAGATAAATAATATATATGTATATATATATATATATATGAGAAACCCTTTGTGAGAAAGCTTGTAGTTTATTAATCATTTGTGAAAAAGAGAAAAATGAGGAAGATGAAAAAAATAGTGAAAGAGAAAAGAGAATGAAAAGAAAGAAAGAAAGAAAAGAAAAAGAGAGAAAAAAGTATGAGTTGAAAAGAAAATTTTATTAGATTTTCATCCCTCAATTCCCTTCTTCTAACATTTATACTTCCTTGATTTTTGAGTGATTGAGCGTTGAAAGAAAGTAAAGTGTTTCGAGAGATTTGAATGAAAGCGACTTAAAGGTTATGGATAAATTTGAGTTTAATCCCCTTTTTGTTGCGTTAGCTCATATCCTCTTTCATCTTGTTTCACCTTTAATTTCATTTGATAACCACGTATGTCCCAAGCCTAACGTTACAAGCTTTAAAGTTCTACCTAATTCGAGGATGACTTTAGCTAGTACTTGAAGCAGAAGGGTGTTGGAAAAATCAAGCATATAGAATATAGTTTGATAAAGTGAATCATATGATTGATTTCTTGACATTCTTTTTGCATATTTTTGAAACTACACATGAGTAATGCATACACACACATACATGCCATTGATTCTCATGTGCTAACACAGAATATTAGATGTGTGAGTTAGCTTTTGAATTGTTTCTTGATGAGTTTTAGCAGTTTTTGTAACTCTTGGTTATGTTTTGAAAGTGGCATGCTTTTTTCTTTTAAGGTTTTAGTTTCTTTTGTAAATTTTGTTTTATAAAGTTCTTAGTGTTTGTTGGATGATTTTGTGGGTATATCGTCTACAAATCCTCACGAGACCTTACTTGTCCTCTTTGGTAACTTAGCGTTTAAAGGGCTTGTTGCACGTACGAAGTGTAATCATGAGACCTACAAATGTGGCTAGTTAGTTTTTGTTTTTCATGTTTTTGTTTGCTTTTAGTCCTTTGCTCGAGGACAATCAAAGCTTAAGTGTGGGGAGTATGATAAGTCTAATTTTACCCTCTTAAGATTTGTCTTTTTATCGGTTTTTGTGTTTAAATGTTTACAAAATAGAGTTATTTGATCCCGTTTCTTCCCTTATACTTTCGGTATGAAGATTTGTTGAAAACAAACAAAAATGAAGGACTTTGGAGCTGAAAACAAAGAAAACAGAGAAGAACGGACAGAACTAGAGCGCTGGAACACAACCACTATCCGGATCAGGATAGCAACCATCCTAGTCTGGATATTGAGCGGACAATTGAAGAAGAGTTTCAAGAATTGCAATTTTTGTAACTTTTCCTTCTGCACTCTAATTTTATTTCCTTTTGTAATTTGATTCAAAAACTTTTTTAGAAAGAGATTAGAGTAGTTCTAGAATAGGATATGGAGATTTTTCTCCTATATAAACCCCATTAAACACATTAATCTAATAACTTAGGTCTTGGTTTCAGTTCTATATTTTTGTAAGAAGTCCCAATTTTGAAAATTTATTCAAGTAAATCGGAAGAGTAGCTTGGACAATGGTCGTGATCATGGATCTTCAATCTTTTCTCCTAAGCTCCTCTAAACTTATTCGTTTATATGAATTTATGTTTTAGAATTATGTTTAGCGGCTGATTCGTTTTATTTCTAAATGGGATTAACCCAAGAATTCTCAGTTAACGTTTTATATGAATTTCTTGTTTTAATTATTTAATTCTTGTTTGATTGTTCTTCAATTATTGTGAGTGTGTACTGATTTAACGGTGATTGGTAATTTCACAAGATTAATTGGACTCTAACCAAGGAAGATTAATTGAGGGCATTAATTGAATAATGGGGATTAGTAATTGGGTAGGAATACTTGTTACGGTTCTTAGACCACTAAAATCTCTATAATCCATAATTTGTTCATAATCGGGTTAGGGCGAGAAGGGATTCTTCTCTAAACAGTTAAGTGAATCGAAGGATCTTTACCTAGGAATAGGGATTATCTTACATATGAGTGAGATCCAATCAACAGATTTTAATAATTAATTACAACGATTTTCTAAATAAAATTAACTTAAGGTTCTTGGGGATTCTACCATTTAAATACTACTTCCCAAATTTATTTTTAGAAACTTCTTAATTGATTTCTTTTTTAGTTTAACTGATTTTTAGTTATTTCTTAATTTAAAAACTTTCCAAAATATTTATTTAATTAAACAGTAGAGACATAGTAAGTACTAGTGCTTGGCCATCCCTAGAGTTCGACAATCCAGGGACTTTTCTCACCATATTACATCAATTAGTACGCTTATCTAAAAGTCGAATTTTTTTAGGATTAGAAACCACATAACAAAAAGTGTCCATGCTTCCAATCCTATCAAATCTTTGATGCTCTTCTTCAGTACCCTTGATCTTGTAAATGGTCCTTCCATGACCTCTAACGTTTCATCCGCTTCTAGTATTATATCATACCCCCATCTCTTTAAAATGATTTGTCCACGATTTTGTGGCTTTATTCAACCAAGAAGCGGGTAACATTAGAAATATTATAAACATTGAATGTAACAAAGAGATCATTGCTAAGTATATTTCTAACTATGCACTCATGAGTTTGATGAGAATGAACAACTAATACCTTAAATTTGGTAATGAACATTCCAAACATCAAATGACCCAAAATTCAAAACTTCCTTGAAAGGTCACAAAAGAAGTATAACATATAGGTTCAATAAATGTTTATCCAAGGAGGATGTATGCACACACCACAATTACTTTACAAAATTTCTTTCAAAAACATAACTAAGAATATAGAAATTGTGTAATTCCAATAAATCTATAACTTCAAGTCCGAAAACATCTTTGGATGGAAAACGGTATTGAAAACTCAAGTTTTTTAAAAGAACTCAAATTCTAAAATAAGAAATTGTAATGAGACGCCAACCCAAATTCAAATTCAAGATTCCAGGCAAGAAGTGTTCCCTAAAAAATTTCAGAAAAGAAGCCAAAAATGAAATTTCTTGGGAACAACGCTCTGCATTTCTCAAAGAAATATTTGAAACCAAAATTCTTAAAAGGTAAGTGATCTCTCTTTCGTTTCATTTTCAAAGAATAAATCATGAAAATCAAGAATTTGAAATATCTTTTTGTTAAATGGATAATGATATTTAAAATGCACATTCCAAAAGAAATCCAAAGGATTAGAAAGAAAAGAACAAGCTTTAAAATCAGAAAACTGCAAACTTTCACAATCACGATAAGGAAATACAAAAACAACGTTTCCAAATCACAAAACTTTTCAAATTTCTTTTGAAAGACCAATTCTTCAAGACTCTTTGTAAGGTAGGTGATAAAACAAGCATAGATTCATGAATCAAAGTTAAGGCACAAGAGTTCTTCATTTGTACTAACAAAACATGTGAAATGACATTCTTCCAAAACAATTCTTTGATAGGTAGATGGTAGTAAAGATGTTTCTCAATAAAATCCTCCAAAGCTAGTTAGTCAACATAATCCTTTTCCAAAATAGCTTTCACAAACTCGCAAGGTTTAGCTTTAAGCACTACAAAACAAACTTCTCTTTTGTTTTCACAATCCATCAACAACATGAATTTCATGAAATGATAGAATTGAAAACCATGCATTCTGTAAACCCTAAGGGCTTATTTGTAACGTTTTGATTATGATTAACTTGTGCTTTGTGATAGTTAGAAATAACTTTATATAGAAGAACAAAAGATGCACAAGAGAAGTCTCAAGGGTAATCTACAAAGTAAGAGAAAGATTACTTAAAACAACAAGAGTTTATGAAGATGAAGTGATCAAGTTGAATACCTTGAAGACAAGAAGAATAGTTAGGGGTATTTTATGGTAACTTTGTAAAACTCCCTAACTTGTTTCTTTGATTTTTGATTAAGTATGTTAGCTCCTTAGAAGAAATATATTTGACAAATTATCCTTGAAAAACTAAGTGTTCTTGATAAAGTTTTTATATTTTAAAAGTATTACACATTTTTAAAGAGTATCAAGAATACATATTTTAAAGTGTGAAGGAAAATGTATACTTTACAAGAAAATCGGCTTTTTGATTTTCTGTCATAAGTCTAAAACCGGTCATCTGATTTTCTGACTGAGAAAATCGGACGTTTAAGGTTTCACAAAGAAAAAGGTCATCCGATTTTAAAATCGGTCGTCCGAATTTAAAATCGATTGCCCGATTTTTTCAAGGCTTTTTAAACTCGGTCTTCCTATTTTGAAAAAGGGCATCCGATTTTCTGTTTATAAGCAAATCAGACGTCTTATTTTGAAAACTAGTCGTCCAGTTTTCACTTTTACTTTCAAGAAATGACCTTTGGCTAACAGTAACGGCTAGTTTTTACCTTCACATATAAAATAACTTTTTGATCAACCATAAATTTCAAGTAGTTGAAGAACATTTAAGAACCTTTTTCAAGAGCATTAAAGAACACGTTTCTAATCTTCTTTATCCTACAAAAACAAAGAGAAAAATCTCTTTGGAGCTTCATCATTGATCATCTTTCAAAGAAGGAGAAAAAGGGAGCTTGTAGGAGCATTAAATCAATTTGTATCTTTCTCTTTTCAAGTTTCTTTGATAATATTGTTCTATCCCTACTCTTTTATATTTACTTGTGATCAAAGGTTTTGTGAAAAAACCCTCTGGGTAATCCTTTGTTAATTGTTATATTATTTTGTTTTGTAAACTTTGAGGTTTGAGTGCAAAACCCTTGAAGGGTGATCCTCATTGTGATATTGTGTAATAACTTGTGATTAGTGGATTTGTAAAATCTTTGAGTTGAGTCTCAAGGTAGTGGATGTAGCTCTATTAAGAGAGTGAACCACTATAAATACTTTGTTTCTTTTCTTTGTGGCTTGTTTTTCATTTCTATGTCTATTGTCTAATCCTTGATCATAAAAGAGATTTTGTTTGGTTAGAAATTTTATTAAAAAGGAGTTATTAAATTCTTCTTCAAACAAAATTTGAGGTTTTAATTAAAATTGTTCAAAAAGTTTTTAACCAAAAACCTTATTCACCCCCCTCCCTCCCTAAGTTTTTTCACGCTCAAACAACAAAGTTCTCAATTATTCATCAATAATTGAAAGCTTATGTTCATTACAAGGATAATCAATTTGATTACTCACAAGGATCAAGAGTTGGTTAGAAATAATGAAACCATCAAGGTTCTTAATAAAAGTATCAAGGAAAGGTAAGAAATAATCATAATTCTCATCAAACTTCTCTTTAGATTTAGCATAAAGATCATCAATTAAAGAACAAGATAACAACAACAAACCACTCTGAATCAGCTGAGAGATCATCATATAAAAACTCATGATCAAGACAAGGTTGTTCAATTTTAGCACCTCTAAGTAACAAGTGGTTCTCAAGAGAAGCATGAAAAGATAAGCACTTAGATGTGTGAGAAACAACAAGAAAATAGATCACAATTAAGAAGATGGCAAAAATATCTCCAATTCTAATCACATGAGATGTATAAAAATTTAAGAACAATTTTAACGCCTTAAAATAAAAATCTCATGCACAAAGGAAAAGAATTAAGAGAAATGCTTATTGATAGTTCATCATGGGTATAGATAAGCTCCTTGCTCTTTCCTTTGCCCTCAATTCCAAGCATAAAAGAAACAATATTAGCACAATTAGATTAGTACTCATCAATTCTAAATATGTGAATAGGAATATCACAAGATGATGAATTAATGTCAATAACATGTTTCCTTCCAAGCAAAGTTCCAAAAGAGTTAAGATAATAAAAAGGATCTCCATTTTCAATGTAAGCAAGTGAAAACTTAATTTCCTTGAAGAAATTCCCAAAAAACAAGTGAGAAATAGAAGGAGAGAAGCTTAGTGTTTTGGAGATGTTATACCAAAACTTAATTCCTTCACTCTCTATGTTTTAAACGCTAAAATTCTGCATACATGAGAAATTAATAACAAGAAAAGCATTACTTTGATTAGCAAAGAAGTACCACCCCTCACTAGAACTGAGTTCATTGGTTACCTAAGAACAAGAACTCCCTTGCTAAGTCTCTCATTGGTACTTTCAATCCTTTCAAGTTCAACTTGCTCTTTTTTAATGAACTCGCTTTTTTTTTTATTTTAAATTAATCACTTATTTTCTTTTGTTGCTCCTTCACTTTTCTCAAGATCATTTTCTTTCTCTTTTGAACATTCATTATTTTTACACTCTTCAAATAAAGTAGAACTAGAATCAAAGAAACATGATTTCTCAATTAAACTCTTTTTTCTTCCACTCCATCTTTTCTTGTAGCCTCAATGTCCTCTTTTTCTTCAATGTTCTCATCACTCTTGGAATCACAATAATCCTCATTGGAAATCTCTTCATCAACATGTTCTTCAACAACTTCTTCAGTATCATCTTGTATTCATTTACACTTGTAGATTCTTCAACTATTAATGATGGTTCTATGGATTCTATTTTTGTAACTCTTTGGCATGAAAAGTAAGTTCTTGCTCCTCTTTGGAAATCTCTATTACTTACTCTCGTACTTCATATTCATGAACTCCAAATATTATCTCTTAAAGCATCTTTCAATGTACAGTTCTCAAGTTTTGAGTGGTGGCCTACCGCTCCTTGATAAATATTCATGAATGTGTTTCCACCATTTGAAGGTCGAAGATGGGAAAGACTCCATGATCAATTAAACCTTGTCTTCTTCCAATACTCCATGAGTATAAAACAAGGATTCAACTCTTCCTTCCCATTCTAGATATTCTCTCTCTCTCTCCCTCTCTCTCTCTCTCTCTCTCTCTCTCTCTCTCTCTTTCTCTCTCTCTTACACACATACACATATGTGTTTCTCTTCTTATTCGCACCAAAGACGGTGGATGAGAGGTTTGTGGAGATTGTTTGGGTGGTTTCAAACAATGTTGAGAAAATTGAACAGGCCAGGCCAATCTAACCGGTTGAACTGGGAACCGAGATCGGTCTGGTTTTCCTAAAAGAATCAATAGAAAATTGAACTAGTCAAACTTGGTCAAAAATCGGTTGGAATGTTCGGACCCGTCATTTGAATAGGTTGAATCGAGTTTTGAATTATTTTTTTAAATTTTCTCACTAAAACTTTTATTTTTGTATATATTTATTGAGTTAACAAGTTTATAATGTTCTTTAATTATATATTTTTAATTATTTTTTGTACTAATTGATGTATAATATGTATGTGGATGAATTATTAATATATTTATAATTTTTTATAGATTTATGATTTTATCTGGTTTGAACACTGGTTTGATCGGTTGAACCAATGAACCAGTGAACCAGTAACTTGACCGGTTCGATCTTCAGTCTGACTTTTTCAACATAAGTTTCAACTGGGGTCCTTGCATGTTTGCCTTTGGTGTTTTCTTGCAGTGTAGTGGAGAAGTATGGCTAAGGGTTTTAGATGAGGTAGGGCTAAGAAGTTCGTGGAGATTGTTGGGAGTAATGGAGGGAAGACATGGGTTATGGTGGTCAAGGTTAGAGGAGTGGGGGGATACGAACAGAGGTTGCAGCTAGTTCTGTCGATTAGAGGTAGAGGGAGAGGGAAAAAACAAAAAGAAAAACGAAGAAACTTTTGTAATTTATTTGTTCATAAGAGGATAGTTTTTAGTTTCTTACTCTTTGATCGAAATGTTTTAGGCTACTTGATTGGTTGGCAATCAATTTTTTTTTCTCAATTGACAATATGAAAATGTAGTATCTAATTGACAAAACTCTCAAAATTAAAGGGTACTATTTTAGAATTAATTCAAAAAATTAAATCGACCAAAAAGGCGGGCAAATTATATTATGTATCGATTACACCTAGCTATGTGCATCCAATTAGTGAAACTACGTAGTTTTGATAAAATTAGAATTTAATCAAATATAATTCTCATCTTTTCTACACACGCCTTTACTATTCGCTATAATTAAGGATAATCGAAGGAAGCCCCTGCATGCTCTTCCACAAAGCAACTAGCGTCGGACTCCATAGTCCAACTCTTGATTCAGCTCATAAATAAAAGTTTCAAGGAAAGAATTCTTAATTCATGAACGTTCTTGGAAAGCCATAACCCATAATATAATGAATTAATGATCAGGTACTGATATATGTAAAATTGCCGATTAATTTACAGTTCTCATCAAAAGAATAATTACAATTTTCCTCCCTAATCTATTTGTGGCAATATATTGAATATCATTATGGTTTGCTGTAATATTGTGAACAATTTTTGGAAATCCTGGTGCAAGCCTCTAGTTGGAGTGAGCATTGAAGAAGACACATGTGAATGGGTTTCATGTGTGGTACGCTGTGGAGGATTTTGTTGGTCCTTTTTCAAGAGTTTGACGAAGTGTCAGCCTTAAAACTCGGCACTTTCAGCTTTAAAACTGGGCATTGTTGGTTTTCCATGTTATTTGAAGGGAAGGATGTTTGTGTCGTAGATTACTAATATGTATTTTACAATGCCTAATTTTAAAGCTAGGAATGCCTAGTTTCAAAGCTACCAATGCCTAGTTTTAAAGATACCAATGCCTAGTTCTAAAACTCGGCACTGTCAGCTTTAAAACTAGGCATTCTTAGTTTTAAAACTAGCATTGCTATTTTTGCATGTTTTTTGAAGGGAAGGATATTTGTGTTGTAGATTACTAATATGTATTTTGCAATATCTAGTTTTAAAGACTGAGAATGACTAGTTTCAAAGTGACCTAGTTTTAAAGCTACGATTGCCTAATTCTAAAACTCAGGACTATCAGCTTTAAAACTAGGCATTCTTAGTTTTAAAACTAGGTATTGTTGTTTTTGCATGTTATTTGAAGGAAAAGATGTTTGTGTTGTAGATTATTAATATTTATTTTGTAATGACTAGTATTAAAGATTGGGAATGCCTGGTTTGAAACTACTAATGCCTATTTTTAAAGCTACCAATGCCTAGTTCTAAAACTCGGTACTGTCAGTTTTAAAACTAAGCACTCTTAGTTTTAAAACTAGGCATTGCTGTTTTTGCATGTTATTTGAAGGGAAGGATGTTTGTGTTACAGATACTAATATGTATTTTGTAATGCCTAGTTTTAAAGGCTGAGAATGCCTAGTTTTAAGCTACCAAACCTAGGTTTAAAGCTACTAATGCCTAGTTCTAAAATTCGAGACTGTCAATCTTAAAACTAAGCATTTTTAGTTTTAAAACTAGGCATTGTTGTTTTTGTATGTTATTTGAAGGGAAGAATGTTTGTATTGTAGATACTAATATGTATTTTGCTATGCCTAGTTTTAAAGACTGAGAATACTTGGTTTTAAAGCTACCAATGCCTAGTTTTAAAGCTACCAAGGCCTAGTTCTAAAACTCGACAGTATCAGCTTTAAAACCGGCATTCCTAACTTAAAAACTAGGCATTTCTAGCTTAAAAACTAAGGCATTCATAGTATTAAAACTAGACATTCCCCAGCTTTAAAACTAGGTATTCCTAGCTTAAAAACTAGGCATTCCTAGTTCTAAAACTAGGTATTCGCAAAATTTTTAAAACTAGGCATTTTCTAGTGTTAAAACTACGCATTACTAGTTCTAAAACTAGGCATTCCTAAACTTTAAACCTAGGCGTTCCCAAGCTTTAAACGTAGGCATTCGCAAGTTTTTAAAACTAGGCATTTCTAGTGTAAAAACTAGACATTTCTAGTTCCAAAACAGACATTCCTAAGCTTTAAAACTACGCATACGCATTCCCAATTCTAAAACTAGGCATTCCCAAGATTTAAAACTATGTATTCCTAGCTTAAAAAATGGCATTCATGGTATTAAAACTACACATTCCTAGTTTTAAAACTAGGCATTTCTAGTATTAAAATTAGGTATTCACAATCTTTAAAACTAGAGCATTCCCAAGTGTGAAAGCTACGCATTTCTAATGTTAGAACTAGTCATTTCTAATTTTAAAATTATGCATTCCCAAGCTTTAAAAACTAGGCATTCCTAGCTTAAAAACTAGGTACTGCCAAGTTTTAAAACTATTCATTCCTAATTCTAAAGTTAGGCATTCCTAGTTTTAAAACTGATGCTACAAAAGAGCTTGAAAAAAAACTAGCTACCACAACTTCAGATGTTAATATGCTTAATAAACTAAAGCAAGTTAAAGAAATAGGCAATATGATGGAAGGGGAAGGAAAGGAGGAATCTGATGACCCGAACTTATTGTACTCAATCATGAAAGAAGTAAAGTCGGCAAAGAAGGAGTTAGCTTCTCTTAGAGAAGACAATTTTAAATTCATGGCTTCCATAGATATCATAAGGAGTAAGTTAAGGAATGTCTTAGAAGAAATAGCTGAGCAAGAAAAATAAAAGAGAAAGAAGATTTTACCATTCAGAGCTTGAATGCCAAGCTTTTAAAGGGAAAGGCTAAATTGGAAGCTGCAACACTGGCTGAAGAAAAGGCTAAATCAATTGTGGCAAATTTGTCTCGCACTCTTGAGCAATTAAAGACAACAACTGAAACTGCCAAGAAAGAAAAGATATTGATAGATGAAGAAATAGCAAACATCAAGGCAGAAATTAACAAAATTGAAGGATCTAAGAAGGGGAGAAGAAGTGTTGGGGCGACTATGAGGATGAGGGAGTTTATGCATGTGTTTGTTTCACTTTATATAGTGAGAGTGGATTTGATTTTTTTTACAATTGTTAGATTTAATTAAAACGATTATAACAAGCTGAAAGGTGAACAGAATAATCTATTTTGGTTACCTAAAATAAAAGTACTTAAACAATCAAATTAAATGATTAAAGACATGTTACTAACAGCAAAAGTTTTACGGATAAAGACAAGAATTGCCATTTCCCTTTAATTTGGTGATTGACCCCTTCCCCCTCCACAAAGAATAAATTAAAAAAAAAAAAAAAAGAAAAGGTGATTGTGAAAAAGGGAAAAAATTGGCGGACAGGATGATTTTGGATTGTCGAAATAAAGAAGGGTAAAATAGGGAAATAAGAAAAATAATCGCTAACCAATTTGTGTGTTGCCCCTAAATCTTGTGCATTCTCTCCTCTTCCCTGTCGAAGTTCAATTCTCTTCTTTTTCTCTTTGCTGAAGCAATCTCCAAGATTTCTGGCAAAGTTCTCGGTAAAGGTAAAGTTTAGGGTTTCATTCCTCTTTTGCGTTCTCTCTCGTTTATTTTCTGCAAAAATGAGTAGTTATAGTTCTAAACATGAACTGAATTTAGCATTTTCAGTTGAGTTTCTTTGTTTAAATGTGAATTTATTTGGGTATATAGTCTTTTACGCAATTCCCAAAACTGTAGCTTATGTATGCGGTCGGTTATTATGTGTTATTTATTAAATATAAGGATGAGAATAAAATTATTTCTGGGTAAAAGGAAAAATCTGGCTTTAGGGTGGATATCAGAGCGTTTCGCTCCGAGATTCTGTTGTTTTGTTTAATAGTCCCATTAGGATGATTTATTTTTAATACTGTCTGTGACAGTTTGCTTTAAATGATTTTCCTTTTTCTCTGTTATGTGAGGGATCCAATTGACATTGTTCCGGGTTCTTTATATGTATAGTAGATTTACTCTGTTACTTAACCGTGATAGAGTATGTTTCTAATTTTTCTGGCGATTGACGTTAAAGTTTATAAATTTTTGGAACCTCTTCTTTCGGGCTTTTCCTTGAGACAGTGATGTTTTCTCTTATATCACTTGATTTCAGTGTTATGATGATTGGTTTATATTGGACTAATCATGTTTTGATCAAGGGAAAGGTAAGGAGAGTAGGGGAGAGGAAAGGATTGTGTGTTTATCATGTACAGATAGTTACAAGGAGGGAGTAAGAAAATAAGCTACTAGGTTACATCTTCATCCGTGGTCCTTGTTTGTCAATTGAAGTTAAGCATGTCAAAACAAGGGCAATTGGGTTAGTAAAAAGGAGAAATTTATTAAAGTTCATCTCTTTTTCCTCTGTTTTCTTAACCTTTGGATGGAAAGAAGACTGGAAATTTAACAGTAGAGCTAATCACTCTATTTCCCTCCTATCTCTTTTCTTTGCTTAAAAGACTAATTCAAATGCTGAAATTTTAATCTCTCAATATCCTCTCTCATTTCCTTTTCTTTCCACCAATCGAAATACAAACATTCATCTTTGTTGTTAGAAAGAATCCATGATCAAAAGCCTACTTCCACCACTTCTTATGATTTAATGCTAAGACCCAGGATTTCAATTTCTTTAGGGACAAAGACCCGGACTGGATGAAATGTTTTGTTGAAAAGAAGGGTTTAAGAAGAAAAGGAGACCATTTCTTTCCTTTGGTTGATTGAAGTGCAGTGGAGGGAAGTGGGAGGGAGAGGGGAAAAAAAAAAACAAGATCTTCTCCCTTACTACCAATATGGAGGAAAAAAGACAGTTGATGTGTCACTCCATTGTCAGCTTAACTACAGAAGACCAAATAATACCTAAGGATTTGAATTTGAAGAAAAACTTTTTAAGAAAGGAGGATAAATTTGTGAACTGCAGCTAGTATAAGATCTCTTTCCTTCCTTTTTTTTTTGGTTTATGTCTTTTACGATCTTTGTCACAATACTTTGTTGAGCCATTTGATTTGTTTATTTTTTATTATTACTATTATTTATTTTTTTTGAAAGGATTGAGTCATTTGATTTTGATGGTGAGGTTTTCTATATACTTCTGTGTTTGTGCGTTTTATGATGATTTTAATAAATATTATGAGATCTTCTTTGGAGATTAAGGGATAGATTTCGTTTCTGTTTCCTTAATTGTCTATGTCTTTGATGCCTTGGTTTCATTACTATGCGTTAGTTAATCATGAAACAGAAGAGAACTGCTGTGCAAAACCATATAAGATATTAAGCCTTTTGATAAAAAAAAAATTTTAAAAAAAAAGGTTTGACTGTCCAACTCATCTTTAGCTGTTGGGATTCTGTTACTGTAGAGTAAATAACTTGCAAGAGATAGGAAAAAACAGAAAAACTTGCAATTACACAAATTTTGAATCCTGCATTGTCATCTCATTATGAAACAGACATTGAAGAAGCCTAGAATGTCTACAACTGAGAAACCATGAACATGATTTTTGCATGAATTTTAATGCATTTCATTAACTAGATATTGAGAATAGCAGAGTGAATTGAAGTTCAAAGTTTGGTTCTTGGTCTGTCACTATATGAACCATTTGTGATCTGCCACCATCTATTGTGCTTTGCATAAACAGGTATGTACTACTTTTTACCAAATGTGCTTGCCTCTATTCGTAAATTGTTTCCAATCATGGCAGAAGGTGCAAATCTTTTGTCAATCAATTGGCTTAAGAGGCCTAGAGCAACTACAAGAAGGAATTGACTTTAGTTAGATCATACTTCATAATTTGAATGTTGAATCAGCATTGGCCCTTGATCTTTCAATGTATCTTGCAAATTGCAATGGCCTTGATTATGAGTTTGCATTTATCAGGAGCAGAAAAGATTAATTTCTCCACATGATCAGTAATTGAGTTGAACGGTGCAGGGTTATTAGGAGAAGCAAATGGGAGATCAAATAAACAATTTAAAATCTTCTGTTCCACTCATTAAGGCCATGCTTCAACTTGGATCAGAAACATTCTCTGTTGAGGCAAACAAAGGAACACTTTCTGAGCAATTGATTGTGATGAAGGAGCAGAGCATGAGCATACTTAAGAACTATATAACAAAGCACAACATCCCGAATGATATTCCTGATGAACCAGAGGAAATCTCTTCTGATGATGATGGGGAACTCTCTGAGAAGCCTCCAAAATCCAAGAAGCGGAAATGATTATTGCTTTCTATTCATGCCCGAAGTGTGGCAACAGAATGCTGTTCATCTTTCATCTTACTATTTCGCCTCTTCCTAGAAAAGCTTCAAATTCTTTTTAACAATCAAAGTCTACTTGTTTTTATCTTGAAGTTGACACCTAAGGATAAATTTGACTGTAACGTCTTCTATTCTAGAGTATAAACCTTTGACATATTTGGTTAACATTTATTTTTTCATTTGTCATTGTCAACTCTGCTGCTTTATTTCCTCAAAAGTTGCTGTAAAATTAGAGAAAATGAAGTTTGTGGGGCAAGGGCCGTCCATAAGCGGTGCCCCTCTCGGGGTTCTCTTGCTCATGCTCATTGTTAGAAAGGGCAAAGGCGCCTCCAAATTCTTCTATTCTTAGTTGGGACAAGGAATCTGTATCTGTGGTGATTTGCTAACTTCTCTTGATTCTTTTACCGCCAAACATAATTTTATATTCTCCTTTCTTCACTGGCAGTTTCTTACTCCTGATCTCCTCTTTATATTAACTCTGATATCTGCTGCTAAATGGCTAGATTCGAACCATATATAGACAGCTAAGTTTCTAGTCTATTTGTGAATTTGATTTTCCTTTTCCTTATCTTCTTCATCTTGGTCCATTTCAGTTCATCATCAAACGATTCTAGTTTCTCAAACAACTTTAATAGGAACCCAGAATCTCTCATCAATTCCTATATATCAAATATCTTATGGGATATTTGGTGGTAAAGGGCTTCAAGAAAATTTTATGGATTCTGGAAATGCCACTTGATTTGCCAAGAAAACAAACAATTCCAATTATTTCAGAGGAGAAATGGCCTAAAACCCATTAGCCCTTGTTATATTGGTATCCTTTTGCAACTTGAATTATCCAAAAAAATCAAAACAATTGGTTTACGGAATTTGTGGATGTCAATAGAATTTGGTTCTTAAATTTTGTTCTTTTATCAACAATAGTTTTTTTTTTTTTTTTTGGTCAAAACTGGGAAGCTATTCTCATTAATGAGTCAAAATGTACATATTTACAAGGGCGATCAGGCCCGCTCAAAAAATACTTCCTAGAGCAGTCGCAAAGTTCCTTCAAAGGATACATCACTAGAGTTAGCATTATAAACATCCACCAAAATATTCTTAGCTCTACACAATATCCTTGACTAGGTTAATTGTTGAAGGAAGTGGTACATCCTTATCATGTATGTGTCTGTTTCTCCAGTACCATATCTGGTTGACTGCCTCCCTAAAAATCAGCTTCTACTCCCTTTTGTCTCGCCTTAGGTGATCTCCTCCTTTCAAGTTGTAGTCCGTCCAATCTTGAATCAAGGGCAAGCTAAAGAATTTTTTGTTTGATGAGCCATTTCAAAATCTTTGAACAACCAAGAGCAATCCCTGACCGCATGGATGGGTGTTTCCACCGCTGAACTTCATATCATACTTCCTGGGGATGGTTCACAGCTTAGTTTGAACAAAAGGTTTGCGATTGGCAGATTGTCATGTCTTATAAACCATAAGCAGAGATTTAAACGGAGTGGTCCTTTGATTCTCCAAATTTTACTCCAGTTCTTATCAGCACAATCAGGTTGGGTGTATCTCATGAGGGCCTTGTAGATCTTCCAAATCTCCAACTTCCTTCCGGATGAAGGCTTAGTCAGATCACCACCTTTTTGAGCTACTTCCATGATGGTCTTCAATCCAGTCGTTATCCCCTTCCAGATTTGGGATGTGTCCTACTGTGACTGGTCCACAAGGGTGAGCCGTATTTAGCCCACACAACTCTTGCCCATAACCGATCAGCTTCCATCAAATGCCTCCCTGCCAACTTGGCCAAAAAGGAGTTGTTCATATTATTTAAATTTTGAATGGCCAAGCCCCCCTCATCTTCGTCTTTACATGTATCCGATCAAGCAATGGTAAGCAGCTTCTTATGATGTTCTTCATCAACAATAGGTTTAATCCATTAAGAAAATGCCAATTCCCATGACTTCTAAAATTATTCATGATGAGCATCACTTTGGACTTACATTTTGCCTCAAGAACTTATATCTCCAATGGTTTCACTCGGAATTATGCTGGGAACAAGTCGTCCAGTGATAGGACTACCAATTCTTGTTTGAGGGTAATTCACTTGGGCATCTGTTTTCTATTGCCAAAATGGCCTATAAAATGATGTTCTTGGAGAGGCCCAAATAACAATTTCAGGCTGCTATTCTGGGCCTTCTTATCTTGTAATGTCATCCGGGACTGTATTTCCGTCTTCCTTTATCGTTATTGCAATTGACCTATCACTTTATGAGACTTTTGGGTTTTCGTGTCATAGGCTTAGTTTGAGCCTTTCAAATTTTCAGGATGAAAAAGATGAGCCTTAATCTGACTATCTATTCATGCTTTCTGATCTTGAAAATTTTCTTTTTCTTTTTCTTTGATAACAGTACCTAATCAAAATACAAAGGTATTAAACCTCATCAACTATCAAGTAAGTCCTAGTTCCAAGACTAGGTACCTTTCCATATCAGCTTTCAAAAGTTCCAGCAATGATTCTGGTGGGTCCTAAAGTAGCATTCTTTCATTACTCATTCACCTTGTTTGCTTAGCTATCCGATCTGCAATTTGGTTAGCTTCCTGAAATACATGTATTAAGGTCCAATGAGGAATTTGGGCTAGAAATAACCGGCAGTCAGATAAAATGTGTGAATAATGATGAGTTTCCCAAGAATTATTGCAGTAGTAATACTGCAACTTGAGAATCAGTTTGAAGCTCTGTATTCGAAAGTTTTAATTGTACTACTAATTGTAAAGATGTTTGGATGTCAAGTAATTCCACTAACATATTTGTTGCAAGTTTGATGCGTCCCTAAAAGTCCAGTATCCAATTATCGTAGCAGTTTCTGAAGACATCTCCAAACCCTCCTAATCCTATGTTTACTTTGACAGATCCATAAGTATTAATTATAATGCTGTTGCATAATATAAATATGTCTTCACTTAAATGAGAGTTAGAGAGAAGGTAAAAATCTAATAGAGTGTGATATGCTCTCTCCTCGGGTGAAACTGTCGTTGAAGAAACCGATCCTTTGTCCCGGAGTACCAAAAAGTGTAACGCCGGAGTAATGAGGAGCTCCTAATGATTCCATCTGTTACCTTTTCTGTTGGTACCTCTAACGGCATGGGAGCGCCTCTTGCTGCTTCTATTAGGACTAGTGGCACCCCTCTGTTGCCTCAATCTTTTGCAACTGTTAAGTAATGCCCGAGCCCCACCCATGGTCCGTCAGTAAGGCCGCGATCGTATTCTTTTTGTTAGTGGAAACGGGCAAGATAATAACTCCCCTTCAAAATCTGTGATTTCGCAGTCCCAATCAAGTTTCCCCATGTCATTGAGTCTCTGGATAACCAATTTGTATGATATATGCCGTCCCAAGATTTGAGAATCATGTGCTTCCTCCATGGCTGCCACAACAACTTATAGTCCTCCTGACTTATTGCCATGCAAGGCAGAGCATATTTTGAGTGTCACCAGTAGCTTCCCCCGTGGTTGGAGGAACAGAGTCCACAAATTCATCATCCGAGTCATCACTAGTATAAATATCGGGTATCTATGCTGACATCAATATTCTCATTAGAGGGTCCTGTAGATGGTGTAACCAACAATGTGTTTGGACCTTGAATGATGTCAAAATGACCGATGAGGAGGTGGAAGGCAAATAAGGGCCCCATGGGGATAGCACACACAAAATAGAATAGACCACCGGTGACCCAAGGGTAAAATCCGATGCCTCAGGTGGGATCGATAGTATAGAAGAAACCGCTGGGAAAGGATCATTCATGGCAAGAATGGTGGCCATCAGTAAGACGCCTATCCCGGTAAATCAGGGCTCCCGAAAGGAAACTACTGCTAACAGCTCCCGATTTAATATCCTTTACCAAATTGGGAAAGATTGTGCGGAAGAGATGATTGATATCCCAACTTTTAAGGTGAAGCTGCAGGTAGTACCCAATTTTTCCAAGAACCCAAATTTGGTGGGCTCAGCCCTGTGCAAGGGGAGACCAGTGGATTGCGCTAAAGAGTCAAAATTATTTTAAAAAATCCAGCCCAAACAGTGGCCCAAGGAAAGAAAGGGAAGAATGATGCGATCCAAAGGCAAACCAATGGAGATGGGCTCTAAAATACAGATGGGATAGAAAGTATTAGGGCAGGCAGAAAGAAAGCATGGATCAGGCCCAAGCCTTCAGCATCCCCTAGTGCATTGAGCAGAAATTCCAACTATGCCAGTGGAGAATGACGTTAGCTCAAATTCAAACAATGGACTTGTTGATGTGTTGGTTTAATAGAGAGTACTACTCTTCTAAAACTGGTATGTCTTTGGCTCCTGGGAGTGGTGATCCAATGGAGCACGATAGCCACCTCTCTCTATAGTTTCTATATGGTGTGTCTTTTTTTGAATTGTAGAGAAGTGAGCTTGTCTGATTTCATTTATGTGTTATTAGATTTTCTTCGAATACATAAAATTGTTTTACTTGTGTTGGTTGAAACTAAGGTTCATAGTTCTATAGCACAAAATATACTTCGGCAGTCAAACCTTAATAAAATTAATACTGGAGGCCATGGATTTCTTTAGTGATATTTGGGTGCTTTGGAATGATTGGGAGATTGATATTGAAGTTATTAGTGTCTACGAAAAAATTGTTACTGTGGCTGTAAACATGGAGGTTTTGGGAAATGGGCCTTCTCGGCTGTTTACACTTTCCCTCATGTCCAGTTTATAAATCATCTTTGGCCTATTTATCACATTTGGGTAAAGAAATTAATATTCCTTCGCTGCTCATGAAAGATTAGAATCAAGTCCTTTTTGCATTGGAAAAATTGGGAGGGTGGATGATTAATAAAATGCAAGAAATTGCCTTTTAGAATTTTATGGAGGCTTGTAACTTGCTTGATATGGGTTTTTCTAGAACTAAGTTCTCTGGGGTCAGTAAAAGAAGTGGCAGACGGTTTACTAAGGAAAGACTTCACCGGGGCACTTTGCAATCCTCAATGGCTTCATTTATTTTTGAATGCTTTTGTGCATCACCTTCCTCACATAGCTAGTGATCACTGCCCTCTACTGCCTCCTTGAAACAATAACAAATACATTATTCAGGTCCTCGTCTGTTTCATATGATGTGTGCATGGTTTGAGCATGCAAGATTTAGAGATATTATCTATGAACATTGGAACAGAAGGGATAATGATGGGGACTTCTCAGCAAATTAAACCAATTATTTTCTTGAAACAAGAGGAACTTCTTTGTTTCTAGAAATCTAAATCAAAGTGGTTGGTGGAAGGCGAGAGGAATACCCTTTTTTTTTTTTTTTAACACTTTGGTAGTCATTAAACAGAAAAGGCAAACCGTTACTATGCTTAAGGATATTGCAGGAAACTGGGTTCAAGATCCAATTCCCTCAAGGGAATGGTGAGGAATTTTTTTGTCTAATTATATTCATCCGAAATCACTTGGATAAACGTTGGCTAAGTCACTCAGTTTTGGATTTAGGGATTAAGGAGGCAATTTTCCAAATGGGAGCACACAAGACACTGGGCCCAGATGATTTTCTCCCTCAATTTTCTTAAAAATTTTGGAATACTTTGGGACCTTCTTGCACCTTATTTGTACAGCAAATCTTTAGAGAGGGGACTTTCCCACTAATCTTAATGCTTCTCTAATCTCATTGATTCCTAAGGACTCTCCAGAATTAATTTTGGAATTTCACCAATTGCTTTGTGTAATGAATGTTGTAACCAAGGTTATTGCAAAATGGTTAAAACCAATCATGGGGAAGTTTGTTGGTAGCACACAAAGTAGTTACATTCCAGGACGGCAGGTTGGAGATAATATCTTTGTTGCTCAGGAAATTATTCACTCAATGAAGAAAAAGAAAGGGCGCCAAGGTTACATGGCAGTTAAAATTTATCTGGAGAAATCTTATGATAGGATCGAATAGGATTTCTTAGAGAATGTGCTGGGACATACCAGTTTTGATGTCCACTTTGTGAAACTATCATGCAGTGTATATCTTTGGCTTATTTATCTAGTTTGTGGAATAGGGAGAAACTTGACAGCTTCCAGCTTTCGAGTGGGATTCGCCAGGGTGATTCTCTTTCATCCTACCTATTTATACTTTGCATGGAGGCTGTTCGAATTCACAGACAGAAAAACAAAATAAAAACTATGATAGTATGCCAACAGGATTCGTACATACTAGAAAAACTGATTAGATAGAAAACTACCTCAATGTTTTCTGTCGTTAGGTGTGGAGGTGCTGCTGTTTACGCTTCACCTTCTACTGTTATCCACGCGACGAACTCCTCTGCAAGCGATCAGATGCTAGCCCTTTCGGTGTTCTGAAAACTGTTCAGCGAGAATCTTGACTATTTGGTAATACGTGGAATTTCGAAGAGAAAGAGGCTAGATACTATTTTCGCCGTTCTAGGGTTAAAGCCATTTTTGTTTTTTAATCAGATGAAGACGGCTACAGGGAAATAGGTCAACATAACCTTTGATAGTTGTCAACATCAGAACCCTAATTGTCATCTAATGACAGATTTAATCTCTTCCGTCTATTCCTATAATTATCCAATAGTTAGATGAATAATATAAGTAATTAATTTCAGTTATCTGATAAATAAAATTAGTTACTCATTAACTTACCAAAAAATACAATATGGAATCTGATTCCCCTTTTTGTATATGTTCAACGTTCAACGAATCTGGACACGATTTAGATTCATTGCATGTGGACATCGTGCTCACAAGATCATTTATGCGTGTGACCCTGTAGGTTCACTTAACGTTAGCAATGAATGAAAAATATCCTAGACATTTATCCACATAACATAAGTAGCCTCTAGCAAGACATTATGCTTACCCAAGTTAAGTAAAAGAAATGATAACCTAACATCAATTTTAATATTTAGTCCTTTTGTCACACGATATCCTAATTAAGTATAAGGTATGGACCGAGTCATCCTTATAAAACTTAATTAACCATTTACTTAATCACCAGGTAGAGTGTTCTGATAAATAATATTAATAACATCTTATTAATACTTATTTAAGCATGGTCATGCATATTCTCCAGTCTTCCTTATCAAGGGGCCCATGGATATCTCTCTAATAATTAAGCCATGACAAGAAAATAGCCCAACCAATAGTCATAATAATCACCTAATTAAAAGTGATGTTTGACTATGTCAAAAAAATATTTTCTCCCCATGCAAGAATCATTAGAAACATTATATCAAAGGACACCAAACATAAAACTGAGAAGAAATATTTATGACTTAAACTCATGCAATATTTCTTCTTCACTTTCGGTCATGTCCAATATATTATTCTCAATATGTATTTTTAGAATTGATTTTATATCTCATATTTATGATCAGTAAAACTTGATCATCAATCAACTTCATACTAGTTTAATAATACAAGATGTGATAAAACTAAAGATAAACAAGAATAATATTTTATTAGCAAGAAGGGTTTTATTATCAAGTCACATACTTGATGACCAAGAGCATAAAATACAATTCCAAATAATGCCTCGTAAATAATAAATGTAAGTCAATTGGCCTAGGACATATTCTAACAGATGCCTAAAGCCGACAAACAAATCATGCAGTTTCCATGAGAGGATTCTCGAAAAGTATTCGGATCTCCAAACAAGGGCCATGTCTATCGCATTTGTGTTTTGTTGATGATATTATGTTATTTAGGATTGCAAAGGATACTCAAGCTCAAGTCATGGTGGGAATTCTCTAATCTTTCTGTCGACAGTCGGGGGAAAGGGTTAACATGGCTAAACCTTAACTATTCATTTCATCCAATGTTGGTCTTGAAACTAGCAATTACTTAACTTCAAAATTTGAGATACCAAGGACACTTGACTTGGGCGAATACGTGGGAATGCCTCTTTTACACAAAAGGGTGAGGCAAGGTACTTATCACTTCCTTATGGAGAAATTAGGCGGAAATTGAGTGGATGGAAAAGGTGGAGTATGTCTATGGCGACTCGGGAAATCCTAGTTCAAACATCCTCTTCCATGATTGCAAATTATGCCATGCAAACTTTTAAGCTTATTGAGAAAATCAATCGGGGTTTCTATAGGGCGATGATGACGGAAGTCATGAGCTATACTCTCTAGCTTGGAAACAAGTTTGCCAACCTAAGGATAGAGGAGGATTGGGTTTGAAGTCCATGAAGGAGATAAATCATATTGCCTTGCTCGATCGGCTTGGCATTTTCTAGCTCAAAGAGACTGTCTATGGGTACAAGTATTAGAAGTGAAGTACGGAGACCTCCGAGAAGTTGATTTAGGTAAGTTGTTCCGGTCATCCTCACACTCTTAGTGGAGTCTTGTGGAAGGGTACAAGTGCCTAAAAGCTGGTTTTAGAGAATACTTAGCATGGAGAGGGTCGAAAGTTGGACCATTGTTTATTGCAACAGAGCATGAAGGAGATACGCCTAACGGTGGCAGAAGCCTAGAGGGGAGATTTTGGACAGTTTGCTAACCTGCTCCCAGCGCATATTGTGCAGATATTGCAGGCTTCTGTCCTCTCTTCGGATCCCTTTTCGATGAACAAGCCTAAGTGGACTTTGCATGGAACAGGTAAATTTCAATTCAAGTCACTCTATAATCCAGTGCCTGCATCCTCTAATGACCAAATAGCAGGGAGAAGAGGGTGGCGATTTCAAGTTCCTCTTCGGTTCTCTATCTTCCTATGGCAAGTCCAGTGGTGTAGGATCAAGACTAAAATGCTCCTAGTCTCTAGGGTATGATGTGATTCCCTATTGGTTAGAATGTGATTGTGCGTTGGAGTCCGATGTTCATGCCTTGCATGATCGTAAACTGGCGGTGGCTCTTTAGAAGTTGCTTCTAACTTACCAATATTGGTGACATATTTTTGCACCAAGTGATATTTCTACTTGGTTATATTGGAATTTGTCTCGAAGTTGGAATTCTAGCCTCGAAGGTATTACTTGGTCCATTGTGTTTAGAATTACCTATTATTAGATTTGGCGATGGAGAAATGCTAGAATTTACAAAGTAAATAGGGAAGCTATGTCCCTTAGTTCAAAGTTTTATTTCATTAGGAAATTTATCCGTGAGGTAATTAGTGATAAAGCACTCTTTGTCCTTCCTTGTACATTGATTTTGTAATGCTTGATTATGAATATAAAAATCCCTTTTACACAAAAAAAATAATTATTATAATGCTATTACCTTGGTGAGGGGTCCTATAATTACCCGCTCAAAAAGGGCTTTAGTAATTAGTGTGATATACTGGCCGACATACAATTAAAGGTTAACTAAATATTTTAATATGCCTCTTTGGGGGCCCAATAGAAACTTTGAGGTCGGTTTGGAAGACTAATGAATTGTGGGCACTAATAGCATTAGTGCAAAAAAATAATGGGGCTAAAAACTAAATAGAAGAAGTTGAAATTTAACCTACACTTACTGGAACGATCGTTCAGTCATTCTAGCAAGAGCCAGAGAGGGGAGACAACAGATTCTTTAGGAGAGCTAAAAAGTGATTGTTGTTTAAAAAATGAACTACTCTAAAATAACACTAATAGGAAAGTGACCCTATCAGTGTAGTACTAGGTAATCTCTTGGGTTCTCGAACTCAGGGAATGAAGAAGTTATAACAATACCATCTCTCTAAGGTTTAATCAAGATAAAATGAGTTGAAAAGAGTTTATAACTAAGAAAAGTAAAGCACTTAAAAAAATCTAAAAGTAAATTGAAATCAAATTTTAGAAAGATGTGTTTAAATAGTGGAATCCTCCTAATTCATTGAAAACTTTCAAAAAATAGTTGAACTGTTGATCAGATCTCACTCGTTTATGTTGATTAACCCTATTTCTAGGTGAAAACACACTATTCCCCTAATTGATTAGAGAAGAATATCTTCTTTCTCTAACTTAATTATGAATAAATAAAGTGCCGGAATTAATTAGATTTCTTTATTAGACCTAGAAACTGTAGCCATTATTTCTAATTAACTAACAATTCCTATTGTTTAATTAAGCCCAAGATTTTCTTCCCTTCTCAATTCCTAAATGTGATAGTATCAATCACCAGTGAATAATTGATAACACAAACACAATAATTAAACAACAATAAACTTTAATATAACATATTAATCCATAGAATCCAATAAAAACAAAGCTTAGATTACCTAGGGTTCAACCCCATTTAAACAAAAAAGTAAATCCTAGCCACTAAATATCATAAAAATCATAAATTTTAGTAATGAATTCATAATAAATAAGAGTTTAGAAGTCTTACGAATTTTTATTGGAGAATCCACGATCCGGAATGTTGCCCGAGCTCCTCTCTCGATTCGCCCGAAGAACCCAAATTTGCTTCGAGAAAACTCTATAATCGCACTATCAAAACTTTAATTAAAGAAACCTATCATCTAATTAGATTAATGCAAGTTTTAGGGAAGTATTTCCTCTAAAAAATTTCCTCTCTCAGCTCCCGGAAACCCTAGATGAAGAATATGTTAAAATACAATGAAAGACTATTTAAAAAGATGATGAAAATTTGCAGTTTTTGCCCTTGCTACGTGACCGGCAGGGTCTTGTTGTTTTACTGATTCTGGGTGCTGCTTTGGCTGGCCGATCGGTGCTGTTGCCGAGTCTGGCACTTACTGGAATTTTTGTCTCTTCTCTTCTTTTCAAATCCGTTCTTGCGCTATATGCTCCCATTTCACTTCATTCTTCCTTCTAACTCATCCAGGACATGTGATACCCCGTACCTTTCCGCTAGGTCAACTGCAGCTGGGTAAGGTATCTGCGTGCCTTGCGGCACTAGGTTTACAAAAACATAAAGCTATAATACATCCGGGAGGAACTATAACACGTCCCTCTAAACTAAACAACAAAAGAAGAAAGAATGATATAAATATAACTCTATAGTAAAAACTTCTCAAAACTTATACATCGCTTGAAGGCCATGAGGCAAAGATCTTCATAGATCAAACCTAATGACTAGAGGTGGAGAACCCCAATATTACCGAATCCAGTGGGCTCACATTGGCTCACCTAACCGGATCTGGTGACCGAGTCATCTGAAAATGGGAGAAAACATTTGAAAGGCATGAGCGATGGATGCTCAGTGAGTTCACGTGCATGTGTGTTTTTCGTGAGTTTCCCCTACAAGTAAAATACTTTTTATAAGATGGTTTGTTATGCCAGAAAAGAAATGTTTTCATAAAAATCTCTTGTATGCAAACTATAAACTTTCTGAAGGGTTCGAGAGCAACTAGGAAGTCTGAGCGAATCAAGACACATCGGTGCCGCCGCAATACCCGAACTTTTAAAACAATGCATGCACCATAATAGGCTCAACGGACAGAGTCCGGAATCATAAACGGGGTCATCGGACACAAGTTCTGGCATCCCTTAGTCATTACCATCTTGAAACCCAAAGCACTGTACAAACGTTCAATTTTTCAACCTCACACGACATTTGAACACAAACAAGTAACGAGCCCTGAGGTACCTACCAGGCTGCCCTGTGCTACCCTAGCTGGTGAGCCCTTCCTGACCAACCTGCTAGAAAGTAGTCCCCACCGCATAGCATGATACGGAGTCAAATGTAATACTGCCTTTGGCCTAACCCTCCAACAGTACCACACTCTCTTTCAACTGGATTCAGATCAAGAGTACACCTACCAAGCATTTCGTTCAAAAAAGGCCCTCGTACGGGGGACTAGCAACGCACAGTGCAATCCTCTCGACATGTTGATAAAAAATATACACCAAGCGCCTTTTTGCCAGATTAGGGTTTTAGTTCATTTTCTGTAAAATCATAGGCCATCTCTTGGCCACGAAGTATCTTCATGTATCGGAAATCCCTATCCGCTGGGCAAAACCACAAACTTGTAGTCATGACAAATGTATCATGAATGCAATTCAAATAATATATTTGTGAAAACTCAAGAAAACATCTGTTTTTCTCCAAACATTTGTCTTTCGAAATCATGTTTACCATGAAAGTATGCATATGTGACTTTCCAATGTAAGCTTTAAAGCATATTACCGAGTATAAAATAGGTTATGTCAATATGCTTTCCAAATATCGTGATAAATATTTCTCAAAAGGAAACTATTAAATACCTCAAAATTTTAAAGTAATATATGAATAAAACCGTAGAGAAATATTCTTTAAAAAGAAATAGTTAATATTTTTGAAATCACAATATAAGAATATTTTAAAATAAAAATATTATAAAAATATTTTAATAATCCAAAGCCTTATAAAAATATGTAAAATATTTAAAGCGTTATTTCAAAAAAGAAATAATAAATATTTTAAAGATAATTTTAAATCTCAAAACCTTACAAGAATATTTGAAATATTTAAAATATTATTTCAAAAGGAAATAATAAATATTTTTTAAAATAATTATTTCCAAATAATACTAAATCTCAAAATCTTTTTAACATATTTAAAATATTATTTAAAAAATTAAATAAGAAATATTTTTTTAAAAAAAAATAATTTCTCAAAATAATTTTAAAACTCAAACCAGTTTAAGAAAACTTAAAGTATTTAAAAATATTATTTCCAAAATGAAATAATAAACATTTTAAAAATGATATCTCAAAATAATTTTAAAACTCGAAACCTTTTAAGAAAATTTAAAATATTTAAAAATATTATTTCTAAAAAGAAATAATAAATATTTTAAGAATAATTTTTCCAAATAATTTTAAAACTTCAAAACCCAAAATAGAAGTATTAAAAAAATATTTAAAATAAAAGTATTATGAAAATATGTTACTAACTCAAACATATTTCAAAGCCTTTAAAAAATATTTTAAAACAAAAATATTTTAATAACTCAAAACATATTTAGCATAACTCGTAATGCCCCTGGTAAATATTTGTAAATTTTGTCAAGATCCCAAAATATGCTTTCAAGAAATAATTAAATCTTTGGTAAAAGAAAAGGTTGGTGAACTCAACTTGAGTTGCGAACCGAGTAAATCCTATAAAGAATACCATTCCAAACTTAATCAAATAGCTTCATAAAAATGTAACCATGACCCCATTATGACCCTAGGGTTCACTTAAACTTATTCTAAACCCAAAGGAAGTCTAAAAATAATTCCAAAATAATTTCATAATAACTCCTTAATAATCATGGACTCCTAAAATAAATCCATAATTATTAAGCCTTCAGATTATTTATCTTAGAAAATATAACCTAATAATAAAATAAAATAAAACTATAAAAATAAAACAAAAACAAAAATAAAAAGAAAGAATGACTTACCTTGAGAGAGAGAGAGAGAGAGAGAGAGAGAGAGAGAGAAAACCGAGAGAAAGAGTGGAGAAAAAAGAAGAAAGAAAGAAAAGAGAGAAAGTGAGAAGAAAGAGAAGGGGGTTGCCGATAGAGAGACAAATTGGGAGGAGAGAGAGAAAGAGAAATATTGGGGAGAATGGAAAGAGATAAAAGAAGAGAAGAGATAATATGAGAGAGGTGAGGAAAAAAACTTCCTATCACCTCACATATATATATATATATATATATAGCCAAGTATTCATGGCTTTGGCTTGTGTGGTCAAGACACATGCCACTTACTTGCCATGTGTCCACAATTTATTACCCACTTGGCACCATTAATCCACATAATTTCACTAAAGTCTTCTAAATTTTTAGACTTTCTACATTGATCCCAAACCTTAAAAATGACTTAAAATTCATATTAAACTTAAAATATCAATCTCCAACTTAAAGCGTTAAATACTAATAATTCTAAAATATGTTCAAAAAGTTTTTCAACAAAAAAATTCTTCCTTAAATTTTGTATAAATTACCAAATGACCTCAGAACTTTCTATTCTTTATAAAATAACCCCAAAACTTTTGTTTGAACTTACCGCGACCTATGTTAACTTTGAGGTGCTAGTCAGGATGTTACATTCTACCCTCCTTAAAAAACTTTCGTCCTCGAAATTTTGTGTTCGTGTACCTAGAATCTCTGGATATTTCTTACGTAGAAATGCTTTGGTAACATTAGTCTATAGGCTACCTTACCAATTTTGTCGTTTACTTCAAATGGTCCAATGTATCGGGCTTAACTTTCCTTTTTCTTGGGTGTCTGGGGTTCCCACGCTGTGGTGTGAGTTTTAGAAAAACTCGATCTCTCGCTTCAAATTCCAAATTTTAACGTCGATTGTCGGCATAGCTCTTTTGTCGACTTTTAGCTGCTCGGAGTCGTTCTTCAATTACTTCTACTACTTAGATGGTTTTCATTTGTACTTCTTCCCCCGTTTTGTTGAGCAAGTATGTCGAATACTCTCGGTATCCCTTCTTGATCAATTTTCTTGCTTTAATTCCGTAGATTAAATGGTTTTCCTTCTTAGTTTTATCTTCTTGAAATTTTAGGGTAGAATATCTGATTGGGTAAACTTAACTATTTTTTTCAGCAGTCTACCTGGCGTAATGCCTAGATAACCAATCCATTCCTAATATTGCATCATATTCCTCAATGAATAAGGTGATCAAATCTCCAGGTAATACCGCGGTCCCTATGTAAATCTCACAATCGGGGTACTTTTCCTCAGTGACCCTACTTACTCCATAGATGTGCAAACGACCAATTGGTAGGGCATGCTAACAAAAATCTTAGGCATATGTTTTATGGAAGGCATGCTCGTAAACGAATGTGCAACTCCTAGATCAATTAATACTTTAGCAGGTTGAGAGAAGATACGTATAGTACCTTCAACTACTTTTGCTTAACCGTCCAAGGGTTGCCCATCTAGGGTGTAGACCTTAGCTTTAACTTGCGGTTTGTTATTTCCGTTTACTGGCGCTCCCACGGCATTCGGTGGCCGTCCCACTCCTCTGGACGTTCCTAAGATTGTTGGCTGTCCTCCAGGGCACTGTCTCGCAAGGTGTCCAACCTTTCCACACTGAAAATATATTCTTGCCTTTTGATAGCATGCTTCCACCATGTGTCCCTCACGTCCATAGTAAGTACAACTCGGAAGAGGATTTCTTTTCATAGGGTTCTTTTGATATTCGGGCTCCTAACGTCCTTGTCCAGGTCATTTGTGGGATTGGGATGAAGCACCCTCTGTTCTCTCTGTTTTGCCATTTGATTAGCTATTTCGATTCTTGTAGCAGCTTCAACTGTAGCAGCGAAACTCATTGGTGGTAGAGGCGCTAGTACATTTTGTAGTTCCATTCGTAACCCCTTCACAACCTGGCGGGTTTTATACTCTTCCGTGTCTATAAGACACCGACAATACTTAGCTAGATGATTAAAATTTACAGTATAACATGCTACCATCATCTCTTCCTACTTTAGCTGTTGGAATTCGTCCTCACGACATTCTCTTATCTAACCGGGTATGTATTCTTGTTTAAATTCCTCCTGAAAGTCATCCCATGTCCATAATTGGTTTCTTAATACTCGGGCTTCGAAAATCCTTAACCACAAGTTTTTTGCAGTTCCCCTAAGTCGAAAAGCAGCAAAGGTTACATTCTTGGCGCCATCGTATTGTAGAGTATCATATATATTGTTTAACTGTTCTAAAAATAGCTCTAACTTGGCTTCCTGTTCAACTTTACCATGGAATTCCAAGGGCCTAAATCGTAGGAATCGTTCCAGGACCTCTTCATTACTAGTATTCTGTGTTCATCCTCCTCTTCGATCTGTCAGAGCGGCTTCCAGTAATTCAGTCATTTTTGTCAGGAAATTTCCTATTATTTCATGACTTGCAGTATATGTTGGTCCATGAGGTGAGTTTTCTCACATAGGTTCCCTTTTGTGACTTGGGGAGTGTGGTCCTGACATCTTCCTAAACTAAGGATAAGTTCGAATCTAATGAAAACTTAGGAGTGCTAACCTTGAGTTTGCAGTTATAGCTTACACGTAACATTCCATAATCAAAAGAGATATCAAAACTTAAAACAAAATATAATCATAAGGAAATCATACTTTATTTAGCCTATCCACTCAAAAGACACAAGCTGATAGCGAAAATCTAACACAAGTCGAGCCAAAAAGTTTCCACCAAATACAAAGACATCAAGCTTATTTAGTACCTACTACCCAAACATCAAGACCATAAAACGTTCTATTATGAGTTCAACCCATCCAAGGAAAACGACTACTAAATCCTCTTTAGCGAGCTTCAGCCGCTGCTGAGGTCTCTTACCGACCTATTCGCCGATCCTACCCAACGTCGTCGAGTCGTAACCTAATGCTGAGCCTCTCAAGGGTTCCTCTCATCAATGCTACCTTAGCGGTCAACCTACCCACAGTCTCTAGCTATCTAACCAAACAGGACAAGTAAAACTTACGAATCTCCAAGACATAGAGTCATAGCAGCCAATTCTTACTGCTCATCTAGGATCTAGAGAACCTAGTATCGAACCTAGAGCTCTGATACCACCTGTGATACCCCGTACCCCTCCGCTAGGTCAACTATGGCTGGGTAAGGTACCTTTGCTAGGTCAACTCAATAGTAAAAAATTCTCAACACTTATACTTTGGTTGAAGGCCATGAGGCCAAGATCTTCATAGATCAAACCTTATGACTAGAGGTGGAAAACCCTAATATTACCGAATCCAGTGGGCTCACATTGGCTGACCTAGCCGGATTTGGTGATCGAGTCCTCTGAAAAGGGGAGAAAACATTTAAAAGACATGAGGGATGGACGATCAGTGAGTACACGTGCATGTGTGTTTTTCGTGACTTTCCCCTATGGGTAAAATACTTTTTATAAAACGGTTTGTCATGATAGAAAATAAATGTTTTCATAAAAATCTCTTGTATGCAAGTTATAAACTTTCTAAAGGGTTCTTGTGCAGCCGGGAAGTCTGAGCGAATCAAGACACATCGGCGCTGCCGCGAGATCAGAACTTTTAAAACCATGCATGCACTATGATAGGCTCAACAGACAGAGCCTGAAACCTTAAACGGGGTCATCGGACACAAGTTCTGGCATCTCTTAGTCAATACCAGCTTGAAATGCAAAGCATCCTGTACGAACGCTCGAGTTGAAACCTCACATGACATTTAAATACACATAGGTAACGAACCTTGGGGTACCTACCAGGCCGCCCTGTGCTACCATAACCGGTGAGCCCTCCTGACCCAATATGCTAGGAAGTACCCCCTACCGCAGAGCATGATACGGAGTCAAACATAATATCGTCTTAGGCCTAATCCTCCAATAGTACCACACCCTCTTTCAACTGGATGAAGATCAAGAGTATACCTATCAAGCATGTCATTCGGAAAAGGCCCTCGTACGGGGGACTAGCCACGCACAGTGCAATCCTCTCAACATATTGATAAAAAATATATACCAAGCCCTTTTTGCTGGATTAGGGTTTTAATTCATTTTTTATAAAACCATAGGCCATCTCTTGGCCACAAAGTCACTTCATGCGTCGGAAATCCCTATCCGCCGGGCAAAACCACAAACTCATAGCCATGTCAAATGTATCATGAATGCAATTCAAATAATGTCTTTGTAAAAACTCATGAAAACATTTGTTTTTCTCAAAACATTTGTCTTTCGAAATCATGTTTACCATGAAAGTATGCATATGTGACTTTGGAATGTAAGCTTTAAAACATATTACCGAGTATAAAATAGGTTATGTCAATATGCTTTCCGAAAATCATGATAAATATTTATCAAAAGGAAATTGTTAAATACCTCAAAAATTTAAAGTAATATATGAATAAAACTGCAGAGAATATTCTTTAAAAAGAAATAGTAAATATTTTTGAAATCATAAAATAAGAATATTTTAAAATAAAAATATCATAAAAATATTTTAATGATCCAAAGCCTTATAAAAATATTTAAAATATTTAAAGTGTTATTTCAAAAAGAAATATTTTAAAGATAATTTTAAATCTCAAAAACCTTATAAGAATATTAAAAATATTATTTCCAAAGGAAATAATAAATATTTTTAAAAATATTTTTTTCCAAATAATTTTAAATCTCAAAATTTTTTAAAAATATTTAAAATATTATTTTGAAAAAAAAATAAATAAGAAATATTTTTTTTTAAAAAAGATTTCTCAAAATAATTTTAAAACTCAAAACCTATTTAAGAAAGCTTAAAGTATTTAAAAATAATATTTCCAAACTAAAATAATAAACATTTTAAAAATAATTTCTCAAAATAATTTTAAACCTCAAAACCTTTTAAGAAAATTTAAAATATTTAAATTTCTAAAAAGAAATAATAAATATTTTAAAAATAATTTCTCCAAATAATTTTAAAACTTCAAAACCCAAAATAGAAGTATTACAAAATTATTTAAAATAAAAGTATTATGAAAATATGTTACTAACTCAAACATATTTCAAAGCCATTAAATTATATTTTAAAACAAAAATATTTTAATAACTCAAAACATATTTAGCATAACTCGTATTGCCCCCAGTATATATTTGTAAATTTTGTCAAGATCCAAAAATATGTTTTCAAGAAATAATTAAATCTTTGGTAAAAGAAAAGGTTGGTGAACTCAATTTGAGTCGCGAACCAAGTCAATCCTATAAAGAATATTATTCCAAACTTAATTAAATAGCTTCATAAAAATATAACCATGACCTCATTATGACCCTAGGGTTCACCTAAACTTATTCTAAACCCAAAGGAAGTCTAAAAACAACTCCAAAATAATTTCATAATAACTCCAAAAAAATCATGGGTACCCAAAATAAATCCATAATTATTAAACCTTAATGTTATTTATCTTAGAAAATATGACCTAATAATAAAGTAAAATAAAACTATAAAAACAAAACAAAAACAAAAAGAAAGAATGACTTACTGTGAGAGAGAGAGAGAGAGAGAGAGAGAGAGAGAGAGAGAGAGAGAGAGAGAGAGAAACAAAGGAAAAGAGAGAAAAGGGGAAGAGAGAGAAGAGGGCTGCAGAGAGAGAGAGAAATTGGGGAGAATGGAAAGCGAGAAGAGAAGAGAAGAGATCATGGGAGAGAGGTGAGAAAAAAAATTTTCTATCACCATATATATATATATATATATATATATATAGCCAAGTATGCATGGCTTTGGCTTGTGTGGTCAAGACACATGGCACCTACTTGCCATGTGTCCACAATTTAACATCCCACTTGGCACCATTAATCAACAAAATTGCACTAAAGTCCTTTAAATTTCTAGACTTTCTACCTTTGACCCCAAATCTTAAAAATGACTTAAAATTCATATTAAACTTCAATCTTCAACTTAAAGCGTTAAATACTAATAATTCTAAAATATGCTAAAAAAGTTTTCCAACGAGAAATTCTTCCTTCAATTTTCTATAAATTATCAAATGACCTCAAAACTTTCTATTCTTTATAAAACAACCCCAAAACTTTTGTTTGAGCTTACCGCGACCTATGTTAACTTTGAGGTGCTTAGTCGGAATGTTACAAGACATACCTATAAACAAAAAAATTAAAAAAGAAACAAAGATAAATATTCCATTTTACTAATAAAATATTTAGAAAATCAGAGATTAAACACTAGAAAAACATATATATATATATATATAATGGACATATCAAATTTCCTCACACTTAAGTGTTGCTTGCTCACAAGCAACACAAACCAAAGCAACAATCCAAAGACACAAAGGTCGAACTCAACTTTCCAAGAAAAAACAAAAACTCAAAATCGCCAAAAAAAAAAAAAAAAAATCAAAGTAAAACCAACTTTTTAAATGCTTAAGAAAAACGATATTACCACAATTGAACAAGTATAAACTTCACAAGAATCACACAAAACTCATCTAGGTACAAGTTACAAAACTTAAATGATCCATAAAACATCTCATGTAAACAAAAATCAATCAACTGGGCGTGTGTATGTGTGACTACTTATGTCAAGTTTCAGCAAATGCAAAGGGAATGTAAGGAAACTAACAAAACAATTCACTTCAACAATAATGACATAAAACTTAACTTTCTACTACCCTTTAGCTAGTTGATCCAACTAAAGTCATCCCCGAATTAGGTAGGACTTTCACGCTTGTAATGTTAGGCTAGGGAAATAAAAGGATACCAAAGGAAGGGAGAGGAAAAAACAAAAAGAAAAGAGAAGAGAGCTTAATGCAACCGGAAGGCAAACAACAGTGATGTCTAATCTAAAACCTTCAAGTCGTTTTTCACTCTCTTTTACCCTCTACTCCTGGAGCAATTTACCTCTTATTTGATTTACTATTTTCAATAATACACAACCCCACCGAACACTTTCAACTATTCACAATTTCAAATGAAGTATAAGAAGGTCTATGGCAAGAAGAAGTGCATAACTATTTTTTTCAAGAACAAAACTCAAACATAGATATTTTACTATTTAAATTTTCTTTCTTTTTCAACAAAACAAGATTGAGAATCACAAGCTCGATCGACGTATAGAATTTTCATATCACTCCAAACCCCTCATTTGATTTCTCACAAACTTTCCCAAAATAGCCATTTATATAAAACACTCATCTCCACTTTCTCCCTCACACTTATCTATGTACTTCACTCAAAAGAGACTTAAAGATACAAGACTTCATTAGCTCTCGCAATTGAGGGTTAAAAATATCGTGTGAGGTTTAAAACAAATAGAAGAAAGGTTAAAACCCTTATGCAATTTAGGTTCAAAATAGGCACGAAAGATTTACCATTGAAAGGAAGGCCTAAGACCCTCATTATCGGGGTCAACCTAAGCTAGACATAACTTTGTCTCAAGTCGTGACAAGGTATATGTCAGAGCATGCATATAAGCAAATTACTAAGCTAATATCCTAAAATTCACGAAATTTATCTTCTAACAAGACACTTATATGTGCAAATAAACCATCAATCCATAAAAGTTCATACAAGGGCACGAAAGATTTAATATTGAAGGGTAGGCAAGAAAGGATCAAACTGGTCAAAGAAGGCCTAAGACCCTAATTATCGGGGTCAACCTAAGCTAGACATAACTTTGTCTCAAGTCCTGACAAGGTATATCTCAGAGCATGCATATAAGAAAATTACTAAGCTAATATCCTAAAATTCACGAAGCATTTATCTTCTAACAAGACACTTATATGTGCAAATAAACCATCAATCCATAAAAGTTCATACAAGTGCTTGATATCACACAAAAGCTAAGCAACAAGTCTCATTAAAGTCTCATATGACTAAAGTAAAATGTGTTCAAGCTCTCAAATGGTGACTTTTTGAAAAATGAAAAATCTTTTTGAATTTTTAATTTTATTAAAAAGTAAAAAGGGTAAACTACAACCTAAAAAAATATGTTGGGTTTTTTCAAAGTTGTAAACATAACTAAAGACACAAACTAAATTATTTTTGGAGTTTTTTTTTTTTGAATGTTTGATTTTTCTTTTTTTTTTTTTTTTTTATTTTTAACTTAAATAAAAACTATCAAAGGAAACTAAAACCTTAAGAATAAAAATAATAATACTTTTGAATTATTTTCAATGTTTTTGGGTGTTTATCTATAAGAAAACTTAAACAACTAAAGAAAAACCTAAACTAAGCATCCCCTCTAGACTTTAAACCACATTGTCCTCAATGTGGGGGCCACAACCAAACAAAAACAAGAAAAATGTAAGACTAAAAGAAAACTAATCAAACATAAAGATAAAACAAAGAAAACATAAAACATGCACGGGAAGTGATGTGTGGTTTCTAATCCTACCAAAATTCTACTTTTAGGCAAGTCTACCTATCGGTGTAATAAGGTAAGGAAAGTCCCAGATTGTCAAACTCTCAGGACGGCCAAACACTAGTACTTACTACGTTTCTACTGTTTAATTAAATATAACTTTTGGAAAATATTTTCAAAATAAATAAATAAATAATTAAAAACTAAGAAAATTTAAAACAAGTTTGGAAAGAGTGTTTAAATGGTACAATCCCCCTAGAACCTTAAGTTAATTTTAATTACAACATCGTTGTAATTAATTATAACCTGTTGGTTGGATCTTACTCAAAAATCGGATAAACCCTATGTCTAGGTGAATATCCTCCTATTCCACTTAACTGTTTGAAGAGGAATGTCTTCTAACCCTAACCCTATAACCTAAGAACCGTAACAAGTATGTCTACTCAATTATCAATTCCTATTATTTAATTTATGCCCTAGGGTAACCTTCCCTTTTCAATTCCAATTAATCTTGTGGAATTACCAATCTCGCAAAAATCGGTTAATAAACACAACAATTGAATAACAACCGAACAAGACTTAAATAATCAAAAGAGATTCAAATAAAACATTAACAAATAATTCCAAGATTCATCCCCATTTAAACACAAATATAATTAGCCGCTAAACATAATTCTAAAATATAAAATCATAGACAAATTTATTTAATCGAAAGAGTTTAGGGGAGCTTAAGGGAAGTCTTGAAGATTCTGCGGTTCTGGTGAACGTCGGAGCTCGTCTCTTAGTCGCCCGAAGAACACCCAAAATTTGGGTCTTCAAAGCGCTCTTAAAAAATATAGAATTGAATCTAAAACCCTATCTAATGAATTAATGTGTTTAAAGGGGTTCATATGGGAGAAAAATCTCCATAATCTATTCTAAAATCACTCTAATCCCTTTCTAAAAGGTTGGGATTTTAAGTTACAAAAGGGAAAGGAACCAAAGTGCGAAAAAAAATTCTAAAAAATTGAAAATCAGCCCTTGCGTGACTATCCAGATCAAAATAATGGGACTATCTGGATCCGGATAGCTTCTGCCCAAAAATTTCTTTATTTGTTCTGTTTTTTGGATCAAGTACGTATGTTTCATTTCTTGAGTCTTTTTTATCCATTTAATGGACGATTTAGGTCTTTGAGTCTACATATTTTTTGTAGATAGTTCTCTTAGAGTTCCAAAACATCTTTAATCACATCGATTGAATTTGTACATCTGCAGTTATGATCATTTTACCGCAAGGTATCAAATTAGAACGTCATGTGAGAAAACGAACTTTATATAATACTTTGGATGACCACATGAACTCTGATTGAGACACAATTTAGCTTTTTGGAAACTTCATTAAGTTCTCTAAAATCTCTAAGAAGCATACTTCTCTAATTAAGGTTATTAAAGAGGTAAAAAATCCACCGGACTCTATATTGCTCGGCCATGGACCCTATTTTTGGAAAACTTGTTATTTATTTCTTCTTTGTTTTTGCTTCATTTTCGCTACAAAATCCTTCATTGTTGCTCGTTTTCAAAAAATATTCAATCTGAAGATACCAATAACAATAAAAGAAGAAACGGATCAATAAACTCTATTTTATAAACATTTAAGCATAAAAAACCGATAAAAACGTCAACGCTTAAGAGGACAAAAATAGACTTATCATGAAGCAATCCCGAAAAGAAAAACAACCATACATGGGAAGCAATCCCAAAAATAAAAAAGGCAAGCACACATGGAAAGCAATCCTAAAACGAAAAGATAAACAAAACATAAAAACAAAGATATAAACAAAGACAACAAAAGTCTAGAAGCAATCCCAAATCTAAATAAAATGACTAAAAATATAATATACATAGAGAGGAAAGAGAAACTCTCTTATGGCACAACACTACCTTTACTGGATCCCGCATCTGATGTGAAGCGCCTATAAAGGTAGCTGAGCATGTCGTGCTAGCGCTGCATCATCTCCTCCACATTTTTAAGTTGAGTTTGGGTTATTTCTTAGTGGAGCTGGAATTGGGTTGGATCTCCTCTTGCTGGATTTGAAGGTGCTCCAACCGGTCGATCATGGTGACCGGAAAATTGTCCTCATCGGCATCTGCCATTTCTTGTTCTGCTGCTTGGCCTGCTCATCGCCTCCTTGTTGTTGAATGACGGGGCTCCATCTCCTTTCCTCGTTATCCCACCAATAACAGCTTCGTCCTATGTTGTTATTGGTGATGACGTCCGAAGTAGAGGTTGTTTCTCATAGTTCACCTGAAAAATCAACATAAAAATGGTGAAAGACATGAGATATAAAGGTTAGGGAAAACTCAATAACCCTTTCACCTATAAAGCTACAAGCTACATCATGTAAAAAGATGATGAGCAAAGAGGGGAGAGAGAAGGGGGAACAACTCCTCATCTTATCCATGATACAAATATCGATCATCTTAAAATCATTAGGTATACCTAGAGTGTAAAGCGAGGATGGCTCGATCAAGATGAATCCTAACCCCTTTAATAGTAGTGGTGATGTAAGTTTTATAGGAGTCAGATTTAAAGAACATGTTCGAGTTAACTCTCTAACTAGATTAGGGTAGTATTCCCCTATCATTGTAACCATTGAGTTCGACCCCATAGCTTTAAAGTGCGGTAAGATACCCACTTAACTTTCCAAAAGAGTTTCTACAGTGTGCTCAACCACAAGTTTATTTTTCAGTTTGGCATCATACCATATCCTATTGGCTTTATCGAATATTCTGTGGGATAGAGGAAGAATAGGTTCATTATCTGATGGCCCTGCACCTGTCCTAGTTCTTTTATTGGACGCGGTGGGATTACGGGGATGCATGATTCTATAAGGAAACCCACTTTACATTATTTGAGGCAGTGGGTTATTGTTCGATAGTATTGTGGCCTTCATTATTAATCTTAAGCTGCCATTCCCATTCTTTTCTTCTGCCTCAAATCAAATGTTCCAATAAAGCTATTCTGTTTCTCTCTCTCTATATATTGGGAAAAAATGACTACCACAGTTCACCGCAAAACAGATTACCCTAAGCAAAGAGCAAGCAACCAACAATAACACAGTTTGAGACAAGAAGAAAATCACCACCCTTGAGAAATTTAGCGCCAAATATTCCTCATAAAAAATCAAACAGCAATAAACTCAACAATTCTCGCCTCAAAGAACACAATAAACCACACTATAATAATCCATAGAACATAAAATGGCAACAAAGAAAAATCAGCAAAAACAAATTAAACTAAAAGAAAGAAAAAAATTTAGAGCAACAAAAATTGAGCTCAATAATCACTCTAAACTGCCCCTAAACTAACAAAAAAAAAAAAAAAAATGATAGCAAACAGAAACGGGAAAAACCAAAAAGAAAGAATGTGAGTAGCTCGTGTATGTTGACTGATTACAAAAAATTGAAAATAAGGGTTAATACCAAAAAAGTACTCCAAATTTTGTCATTATGTCAATTAAGTACTCAATCTTTCAAAATGATAATTAAGGGACAATTTTGCTTTTTCGGTAAAATAAATTAAATGGAAACCGATCTGAAATGACAATTTTAATCTTTCATAGGAGGGAAGCTGATTATGAAAATGGAGGGAAAAATATAATAATAAAAAAAATTCTCTTCCCAAGACCATCAAAACATTCAACTACCATCGAATTCCATTAGAAGAAAAAAATGGCATCTCTTTCTCTTCATTCCCCAAACCCTCAAAAACCATATATCAAATCTTCATCAAACCATTATTATCTCTTAAAAAATCATTCTTTTGCTTGTAATCAATTGTAAAGGGTTATGACAAAAAAAAGAAAAAAAAAACTATTACTTGGTAAGAAGTATTATAGGAATTAAAAAGTTTCAACCTCCAAAATTTGTGAAATTGTCAAAAAGATACTCTGATAAGTGGGGCTTCATGCTTCCCACTCAAAAGATTCCACCGGAACAAAAAAAATTGCCCCCTAATTGTCATTTTCAAATATTAGGTACTTAATTAACATAATGAGAAAAGTTTCAGGGTACTCTTTGTTAACCCAAAAAAGTTATCCCTTAACTATCATTTTCAAAGATTAGGTACTTAATTGATATAATAGACAAAGTTCGGGGTATTTTTTGGTATTAACCCCGAAAATAAACTCAAATATCACACCTGATACAGCTATTCTAAACAAATTAGAACTTAACAGCCACAAAACCCAACCGCAAGATAATGTAGCATTTGTAGACAAATACTTCTCAGAAATTTCGTACTAAGAAAACAAAACACGTAAAGAAAATAAAAATTAGTCGAATTTCTAGAAGTGCTCGGTGCTCTGTTAAAAGCTCTGTTGCTGTTTGGTGAAGAGATAAGAACCATGAGAGTGTTGCTGCCATACTCGTTGCTGCGAAGACCGAAGTGCAGCATTGGTGCTGCTCTATTCACAGCAATCAAAGGTGCTCTTCGGAAAGCCCTAGGCGGTGGGATGACAGTGAAGATAAAGAACAAATAAGGAGGGTAGAAAAGACAAGGAGGAGGAAATGAAGAAGTGAAATTTTAGAGAGAAGTAGAGAAAAGGAGCTGCGGTTATGGTGGTGGGAAGAGATAGTGAAGTGGAAGGAAAGAAAGGGAAACGAAGAGGAGAAAGAGGGTGATGGCCAGGAGGTAGAGAGAGAAGGAAGCTGAGAAGAAGGTGTTACGTAGGTGCGACAAGTGAAGGGAAAGAGAAGGATGGAGGAGAAGAAAGAAAGAAGAAGGAGAAAATTTGAGGAAGAAATTGGTGGCGCAGTGACTGTTTAGTGGCCAAAGGGCAACGGAGAGGGTCGAGAGGCATAGGTGATAGTAGAGAAAGGGAGGAAATTAAAGGAGAAGTAGAGGAGAATGGGGGAGAAGAGAAGGGTTGAAGAGGAAGAGAGAAATTAGCGCTTTGGGAAAATTAATTTGGGACTTTTTTTTCCCTAGGACCTACCCAATTCGGCAGCCCTTCCTACCGTCCTGGGTAGTTTTCGAGAAAAATTTTCTGCGCCCAAAACTGGTCAAGCCGGATCCCCCACTTAGGCGGCCAAGTCCAGTCGAGCCTTAAAAATTTAATTTTTTATAACACTTTTTGTTCTGTTTTTTCTCATACAATCTCCATAAATGATATAACCACATTTAGGCCAGGAATCTTGCACAATGACCTCTCACTTTCACCTTAAACTTAAACAAAATGTAAAATGAATGAACAGAAAGAGAAAAACACTCAAAATCAAATAACATACGAGAAAAATGAAGCATGCAAAACCCAAGATTAACAAATGAAACTCAATCATGCATTAATGATACAACATATTTCATGAGAAAAGTAAGTAATACTCCCTTTTAGGTGCCGAAAGCACCTCTCGGATCTTAGGAATCCAAAGTCATTTTGGCTTTCTCTCTTTTCTTTCGCCGTTTTGCACCTACTTCTTTAAGCTTTTCTTCGCCGAATGAGATAGAGACTTCTCCACCTCCTCTAATTCCTTAGAAGCTTTGGGGGATGGTCACGTGTTTTCTTGTAAGGGTTATAAATAAGTGGAAACAATTTGATAAAGTTTATTTTTGCAATTGAAACATTAGGATTTATTTTATTTATGTTTTGAAATGAAATGTTTGGGAAGATAAAAGTTTCTTTGAAAACTATGGTCTAATTTAAAGAAAATAGATTTTCATGTGAAAGACTAATCATTCTATATATTATTTTACATATTTTAGAAAAGATGTTCATGCCCACAATGATTCATATTTCTTACTAGGCTAGTACAGCTTACCCCTTTCATATGTTCGCAGATGAGTTTGAGATTAGGGTTGACGAAAAGTGGGAATAATGATGATATCAGTTAGAAATCTTTAAGTTATCCTTTATGGGTTTTTTTTTTCTGAGATGGGCCCATTTAAAATTATTGAGCACTAAACTGGCCCAGTTTTTTTTTCCCGAATCGGCGGTGCGTTATCATACAGATAACGCACAACCATTTTGCATTATCAGTTAATCACAAATTTCGGCTTATGTGGCTGACAACGCACAATGGGTGTGCGTTACGACTAGGAAATAACGCATACTCGTTATGCGTTATCAGCCACGTAATTATTATTTTTTTAATTTTTTAATTTTTTTAATTTTTTTAATTTTTTTAATTTTATTAATTTTTTAAAAATTTTTTAATGGTTTTGTTTTTTTTTTTTAAATTTATTTTTTTTTAATGAACAATTTTTTTGTTTTTAATCAAAATTTCTTTTGGGAAAACTTATAATTGTATAAATTTGTTTAGAGGATAATCCGGATTTCTATAATCCATTTCCCCCTGAAATCGCTTGCCTTATTTCCTACCCCGTTCCTTTTTCATATTTAGAGGATAGAATGTCAAATTAAAAGGGACATCCCTCCAAAAGTTCTCACTCAATACCGGATGAAAATTCGCTTGGTAAGTTTTTCTGTACGTTTGTCGCGAATATATCTCTGGTACATAAGCATCTGTTCTTGACCCATTTTATCTACACACTGCAAGAAATGAGAACAAGGCAATGTATATATTTTCCATTTTCCGCAACTACAAAATTTATTATTTAGCCGCAATGTATAGACGTTGCCCGTATCAAAAACTCGGATTGGAGTTTTGACCATGTATATTCCCTCTCACGGATTGTAAGTTGTAACTTTGTGTTCTCTTGATTTCAGTTCAATCCGCAAGAACTTTTCAAAAATTCGAGTTGGAAATGGATGCACACAATTTTTTGCCTCTTCACGGTGTTGGTGAAAGTACTTAACTAGTTTGTTGAATATTAGTTCAACCAGGGCTTTTAAAGGTAGAACCCTAGCTTTCTTCAACATACTGTTAAGTGCCTCAGAAATGTTGATTGTCATGATACCGTGTCTGTGACCGCCATCATGCAACAGTGTCCATTTCTCTGTGTCCAACTTCATCAAGTAAATGTAAGCATCCACATTTCTTTCTTGAATCTCTTTCATTACACGGTCAAATTTCCATTCTTTTGTTTCTGTCATGGCCTGCCACATCAAGCTTTTTAGGGTCGTATTTTTAAAAGTCTTGTTGAAATTTGCTCGAATGTGGCGTAAGCAAAACCGAAGAATTGCAAATGGTGATTGCCACAAAGGTTGACTTTGAATAGCAGAGAAAATACCTTTGTGGCGATCAGAAATGAGGCATACGTGGCGATCTTTGACTACGTATTCTTGCAAGTTTTTAAGGAACCAATTCCAACTCTCGGAGGATTTCTTATCAACAATTGCAAAAGCAAGTGGGAACAAGTGATTATTTGCATCCCACATACTTGCAATTAACAACACGCCCTTGTATGGTCCCCTTAAGTGTGTTTAATCTACAGAAATCACCGGCCGGCAATATGGAAATCCGTCTATACACGGTGAGAAACACCAGAAAACAAATTTGAAAACATAATTAGGGGGACTGCTTGTTCTGCGATGCAAAAATTCGTATACAGTCCCCGGGTTTATATCCTGTATAGCTTGTAAGTATTTAGGTAGAATAATGAAGGTTGTATCCCAGCTACCAAAAACCCTCTCGGTGGCAAATTTTCGAGCATACCTTGCCCGCTTGTAAGTACGGCCAGTTTGATACAATACCTGCACTTCTTGAATGATGTTCGAAACAGGTATCTCAGGATCGTTGGCAACTAGGTGTGATATAGACATTGATATAAATTTTGAAGACAAATTTTTGTGTTTGTTTTGTTCAATCTGTACAAGGCATGTGTTCTTTGACGAATCTGGTTATTTCCCACCGATTGTGCGTAGCTTTCTTTTTTATACGGATGTACCATGCACAGTAATTATCGTCACTGTAACGGTAACATCTTGCGGTCTATGTATCAATCTTACTTTTCAAAACTCGGTACTCACGCCCCATACTGACGGAGTACTTACGAACCGCACTACTGCCTGCACTTTGTCAATGAATCTCATACCTAACTGTATGTCAATCATGGAATCATTCCAGTCGAGTAATCGAACGGTACCAGATTCTATATTGTCATCTATAGGAGAACCCGAGCCTATATCTAAGAATGCTCCAGATTGTGTGTAGTCATACCTAGCGTTGCTGAACTATTGGCTGCTCTCCTATTGTTGCACTATGTTTCGGTGACCGGGTTGACAAGGTTTACAGGATTTAGGAGAGTTTAGAACTCTCCTTCTTCCGGGTCATTGTCATCATCCGATTCAGATTGACTAGAAACGGCCTCATCTCTGTCTGACCCGTCAACCTCATCGTCGTCATTGTTTATGGCACTGTACAACATAGACGGTTCATCAGAAACCATTTGTGTTATCACCGTAATATGTTCGAGCAAAGTTGTTGTCGTGTGTACTTGGAATATTTTGTAGTTCGATAGGCTCAAATTCAAGAAGAATATGAATTCCTTCCTTCTATAGGTCGGCCGGAATAGTCCATAAATACCGCATTTCTTCGTCATTGTTCATGCTATATAAATTAAAGTAAAACATACGATGCACCTCGTAGTACGAACGCACCCTCATCGTCATTCGAACATTCCAAAGATTGGGATCCATATCTCGTATTTCAATATATTTTTTACTAGTTCCGCATCTGAAATAATTCGATTCGTTGGAAATGTCCAACTTTTCCAAATTGTTCCTGTAAAATAGGGACCGTATGCATCCCTTGCAATTTCAGACTCCCAAAATAGCTGTACTCTAATAGGGTTGATTGCTTCCATTATTCAACTGTAAATGTTTAGGGCGGATGAATATGAAGATGCTAGGAACTTCGGGAATTGAAAAGAGAATGAGTGGTTTGCTAAGGTTGTTTTGAAGATGTAAAGAATAATGAATGAATGTGTGTATTTATAGACTTTCACTATCACTGCATTTTGGGGGGTAAGTTGTAATGGAATTAGAGAAAAATAATTGGTGAGATGAATTATTGTTTTTCCATCATCAGAGTTCACGGGAAGCTGAGAAAGAGTGAAATTATTGTCTTGGGAAGCTGAGAAAAATTATTGTCCTTGGAAGGGCTGGATGTAATTGAATTATTGTATGGGGGCTGACTGATTAACAAGGATTACGCACAGTCGGAGTGCGTTATCCAGGAGATAATGCATGATGGTTGTGCGTTATCTACCTTCATTTTTTTTTTTCAGCTTGCGTTTTGCCTTACTTGTTTTGCCTTTTTTTTTTTACCTTACTTGTTTTGCCTTTTTTTTTTTTAATTTTTTTTAACATACTTATCCCTTTTTTATTATTTCTCTAAATTTTTTATTTTTTCCACCGAACTTTCTCCTTTTACACATAAACCCTTTTTTTTCCTTCTTTCAAACCAATTAAAACATTTCGTTTGCGGTTTTTGCAAATCAAATTAAAAAGGTTATGTTTATACCGGAGAATTTGAACTTTTGGATTTTTACCTATAACAAAATAAGAATATAATACAGATACGTAAACCTAATAAATCAATAATATAAACATCGGATGAATACTTTATAATTCATTTTAAATTACATATAACTGTCAATGAAAAATAAAAAATAATAATTACAGCTAAGGCCAGTCGGATGGCGTGAATCACACAGTCTTCTTTCCAACACGATGCCCGAAGCCGAAAGCCTGAAGACCTTCCATGTCATCCTGCCGCTCCTCTTCGTTAGACGAGGTTGCCTGCGATATAGGCTGATGTGTCGTTGATGAACCGGCTGTGCTCGGAGGAGGTGGTGCCCGAAACCCGAAAAACCCGTAGGCTGAAGAATGCAGTGATTGAAATGATACAAATCCTAAACCGGGCGTGGGAGGCATCTGCGACGTCCCGGAACCACTAAGGTTTGTTTGGGAAGCTGGCGTTAAACCCAAACTATAAGAAGGCATATCTAGGTGCGGGCTGTCAAATGGGTCGACATACTGTTGACCGCTACCAGATCCCTCACCGCTCTCAATCACTGCTGGGCCGGAGTCGACATGCTCTTGCCTTTGTGGAGCAGGAGGTACAGGAGGGCGTCCACCTCTTGCTCCACGCCCAGGATGTCTCCGAGCACCCCTTTTAACTCCACGAGCAACTCAGTCTGGAACGTGCTCTCGGGGACGGCGACGCGACGGCAGAACAGGGAACGTGGCCTGGATATTGTGCTGTAAAGGAGTGCATCCGAAAGTACCCCCGATGTAGACCACGCACCGCCTGTGAAGGATAATCGTCTGCACTTTCTTCAAAACCGTGGCCATCTGTGAAGGAGAGGAAGGTGGCTCCCGAATCGCCACCGAAGCCATATCATCCACCTCTTGCAACATAGAAGTCTAAAAAAAGAAAAGAATTTAAAAAATTAAATAAATAAATAAATTAGAATTCAACATAAATAACTGAAATGCATAAGAACATACCATCATTTGTTTGTCCACGCCGGCAGGCTGATAACCATGCGCACGGGTTTCACGGTTAGCTGGATTGCTGATGTAATCCCGTGTGATAACCCTATACCATCTGATGTACTCATCACTGGGGTACGACAATGCCGCTACAGCTACAGCAGGACCATCCCTAACACGAAGTCGCCACTGGTTCCAGGCATCGAGATGGATAGCATGCTATGTAACCCAAGATATGTTATCATTCCCTCTCAGCTGTATCCGGTACAGGTCCAGACGAGTATCAACTGCATCTGGAACCATTTGAGCCCCGTGCAAACTGTTGCATCACACGCTCGGGATAGTGATACTCCACTATCTCGTAACATATGAGTGGGACCTCTACCCGTCACAAGTCAGATGGAACCAGAGGACGGTCATAATAAGGGAGCCACATAAACTGTCATGTCAAAATTCAAAATCAATAAAAATGTAAGTCCGATAAAAAAACACAATTAATTACAAATAATACAAGATATTGTAAAGCGAACCTGATCAGATGGCATAAAATCTAACTGGTCTCTGTACGTAACCAGAGTGTGCATAGGCAGCTGGTTACAGTCAAATACTGTGCACATATTGCGCCAAGAGGAGTAAGAGAGTCGGCCTGAATCTCCGTCATCAGCTGAGGCCGCAATGTACGTATACGCGACCACGCCCAAATCTGAACTAACACTAAGGCTCTTCCAATCTGTCGTGCACCTCCCAAAGCCGCCGTGCATAGTTGCCTATACAAAAACCCAAGAATGCAGCTACCCCAGCTATATGTCCTAATAGCATCAAAATCCTCTAACAAACTGAGGTAGCGCACGTGAACCAAATTCCCGGAGAAGTCGGGAAGCATGTGCCCACCAATAAGTAAAAAAATAAATCCACGAGCGCACAGGATTAGATCATCGTCGGTCTCTGAACCGGTGAACGCTCTCGGGATCCATGCTTCCAATGGTTCCTTCTTCACCTTGTATCCAGAAAAGTGGCTGAGAGACAATCGCACACCAAGAAGTCTCTCGATAACCTCAATCCAGTATTGTTTAGGGTGTACACTCCAGCTAGGCCCGGTAATGACCGTGCCGTCTATCCCTAAACCCCACAGCGCCTGTACATCTTGGAGTGTTATTGAGACTTCACCGCACGTTAGATGAAATGTGTGGGTCTCTAGTCTCCACCGCTCGACCAATGCGGTGATAAGTGCGTGGTCCAGCCCAATGTAACTATACCTAAAGACTGTCCCCAACCCGGTTCTGTCAATAATCTCAACCAATCTACAGGGGGCCACACTATAGCACTGGAATAGGTTGCGCCCAAAATGCCTACACTGAAGATCAGTATAACACGTCTCTCGTTCCCACTCCAGATCAAACCGGATTTGTGCTCGTGCTGTCTGGATAAGACGTCAGTGACAATGGGCCCCGGATGCACATGTGCTAGCACTTCTTCCATCTATATTAATTATATTTTTCAAATAGTGTCAATATCTATATGTTAAAATTAAAAAGTTTTAAACATATTCTAATTCCAAGAATATTAAGATTTAATTGTTATTACGTTTAACGGTTGTAAAGTTTATAGTTTTACATTTTCATATTTCTAAATATCAGGGATAGTGTTAACACAATTAATGTAAAATTTAGGGATTTTTAAATAAATAAGATTTTAAAGCTTTTAAGGTTTACTGTTACGTAATATACGTGGTGTTATCGAATAAATGTTTGAAGATTTTCGTTTCTTTAAAATATTGAAGTTTTTATAATGTACTATGTAGAATTTTAATATTATGATTTTGGTTGTTTAAGGTTCACTGTTATAAAGTTTATAGTTTGACGGTTTATTGTTTGGTGTAAATTTCTAGATTTTGATAATAGATTTTTACGTTTTCTTGTATTCAAAGTTTACAATTTTTAAGTCTTTTAAGGTTACTTATAGCATATTTTATAGGTAAGCATTTTACTACTTCATAAATTCACTATTACGGTTTTATAGTTTAAATAAAAGTATTAATTACTAAACTATAAATTTTCAAGTACCGGTTCACATATTTTCTACTCGCAAAATTTATACGAAATATTCAAAATAATTATATAAGTAATTATGAAATTTTCTAATAATCATAGAGTAAGAAATTAAACATAATTATCCAAATAAATTCATGAAAAAAATCCTAAACCCTAATATCACTTTTTAAATGCAAAAAAACAATTACATACATAGAATTATCAAATTTGTATTAATAACTACAATTTTGAACATAAATCCAAAAAATAAAAATGTAAAATTTTGGATTTTAATAATACATTCTTAAGTTTTGCATTATTTAAATTTTACAATTTTTAAGTTACAACAAAAAAGTTTTCATATTTTCTACTGTTTAAAAAAAAAAGTTAAAAATATCGAATTACATATTCCCATATTTTCTACTCAATAATTTATACGAAATATGCAAAATAATTATCTAAATAATTTCTAATAATCATAAAGTAAGGTAATAAATTAAACATAATTATCCACATAAATTAATGAAAATAAACCCTAAACCCTAATATCACTTTTTAAATTAAAAAACAATTATATACATGAAATTATCACATTTGTACAAATTAATTAATAACAAACATTTTAAACATAAATCTAAAACCCAATTCCACAAAAAATAAATTAATTCCAGTTAATAAATAAATTCATAAAAAATATTAACAAACAACAAATAACGAAATAATTACACTTAATAAATAATAAACAAAAAAAATTTTAAATAACTAAAAACTTACCGAAAATTTAAAATGCTGCTTTAGTACTCCAAATCTTAAATAACCTTCGTACTCCAAAGAAAGTCTCCCAAATCTATAAATTTCGAATTAAAATACCAAATTATTAGAAGAAGAGAAATCAAAGTATAATAAAAGAATAAACAAAATCAAAAGCAGAAAAAAAAAAATACCTTATCGAGCAGTGACGGAGACGGAGGAAAACAGAAAAATTGAAGCAGAGGGGCTGAAAAAAGAAAGGAAGAAAAATGGGGCAGAAAGAATATGGGAAGAGAAAGGAGGTGGAGATGCTGGAAAACAAATAGAGGATGAAGAATGAGAGGAAAGAGGTTGAAAAAAATTGAGGAAGAAGCTAAGGAGGAGGGTGGCTGAAAAAATTAGAGAGAAGAAATATGGGGGAGAAGAGGCTGGAAAAAAGAGAGAGAAGAAGAAATAGGGGAGAAGAAATAAGGAAGAAGAAGAAAAGGGGAAGGGGCGACTGCGGCTAGGGTTTCGGCTTTTATAACGTGATAACGCACATGTACATTATCAACCTGATAACGCATAATGGCTGTGTGTTATCAAGGTTGATAACGCACAATCATCATGCGTTATCGCCAAATTTGTGCCAAATCAGCGCCACATCATTTTTCTACGCAATTAGCGCGTGTTAACGCCGTGATTAGGGATAATGCACACTCATTGTGCGTTATCTCCTTTGATAACGCACAATCAGCGTGTTATAGCCGATCCAGGAAAAAAAACTGGGTCAGTTTAGTGCCCAATAATTTTGAATGGGTCCATGTGAAAAAAAAAAACCTCCTTTATGTAAAAACTTCGATGGTATTTAGTTTTTGTATTTGAGAGATTTTTTATAATAATATATTTGATTGAGAGAATTAGTTTGTTTAGAAGTGATGTAAGACTTATTATATTACTTTGGATATTGAAGTGTGTACTTTCGAGGTTCGATGTCTTTAGGGCCTCCTTAGAGATGCTGTCGGGTTACGTGTTGGATCCGAGGTGTGACATTAAGTGGTATCAGAACACGATTTAGATCATTTAGGCCTTAATGTTAGTAATTCGTAGGATTTTTTTTTTTTACTGATAAATTTATAGAGTGATCTTATGGTTGGGCTTGAATTGGGTGTAATAGTCCTACGTATGGTTGTTAGGAGTCGATTGTTTAAACGATGGCTCCTTTTGCATAAAGTCAATTATCGTATTATGAGTTTTAGAAAACCCCTTTGCATGGAACGTGAGCATGTTGTGGTATAACTATATTATTTAAATATAAATACCATGGTTTGTGATCGCTAGCATGTTTTATTCTCTTTATCTGACTCCATATTTGTTATGAATATTAAGATGACATTGATACAGTGTGTCACGACGAGTTTATGGGATATATCAAGATGAATTTACTGTTTGATCCATATGCCAATGTTTTAAAGTTTCATCTCAATAGGTATATATATAATATACTAATATAGTACTTGGTTATTTAATACTTTCTTTTCTAATTTTTGCTCCTTTCTAATTTTGCTAGGAGTTAAGAACTAAATTAAAGTCTAAGAATCTAAATATAAATTCGATATTTATTTTGTTTTATACATATATATATATTTTCTTATATATATTTTCTTTCTAAAAAATGTTAAATATTTTATTATTAAAGATAGTAAACATTTTTTATATTCATTAAATTCAAAGATTATAAATATCTATTTTCTCATACTAATTTTATTTTATGGACCATACCTATTTCATTACACATTTATTTTAGATTCTTTAAAGCAATAAACATTTTGATCCTATCAAACTATGGAGAAGATCAAACGTTGTTTAAACAAGGTTTAGAACGTTCTTGTACAAAAAAAAAAGGAAGCATTGTAAATGTTGTTAAACAAGACTTTTGCCTTTAAAGTAAAACTTTTGAATATCATTCTGATATAATACAAAAATATGATTTAGGGTAAAAAACAAAAAACCAAAAGAATCTATTTGCTCTTTTGTATAGATTGAGAGTAATTTATTTTTGCCACATTCTTTCAAGAATTGTTTTTTTAATTTCTTAGTTGTTTCGAAAGGTGCTTCCAATTTAACAAATGTTTCCAATTTCTTTATCCAAGCTACAATGAAATAAAATGTTTCTACTTATAAACATGTTAAATTTTTTTTTACTGACCAATGATGTAGTGTTTTGAACTTTTCGATATATAATTTTAACGAAGTACCCAATCTACTTGAACTTGAGCAGGTAAATAAATATCTTTATATAATAAGTTCTATTTTGACCTTCAAATAATTAGTATATTAAATTTTCCAAAAGGTTTAATTTCTAATTCAGTTTCTTTCTTAAACTTATAAAACCTTAAGAGGTTAGAGCGTAAACGTTTATTTATCTCGTATTGAAGTTTGGATTTTATAATTCCTGAAGCAAGTTTCAATTTTCAAGATAAATAATTTGTTATTAATTTGGTTATCTATGTGTATTTATGTCATGCTTTTCAAAAAAAAAATTTATTTACTCCATGCTATATTTTGGGATGTCTTTTAACCTTCTATGTGGTTTCTAAGTATATTCCACCTGGACAGAAAACTGAGGACGAGCTTGGAATTGAGACTATAGTGGTCAACTATTTCTCCCGTATTTTTCAAACCCAAGCGCAATTTTCTTCGATTAATGATCTCCTAATCACTAAGCAGCTTTTCGAAGAGGATGTACGAATTTTGAGCATGCCATCCGCAGAAGGCCTCGGGACCGGATGGAATACATACTTGCTTTTTTCTAAAGATTCTGGCATGTTATTGGGGACGATGTTGCGCTCTTTGCGTTAAAGGTTCTTAAATAAGGGCTTGATCTCTTGGGCATTAACCATGCTCATATCTCCCTTGTCCCGAAAATAAAAGACTGACCCAAATGGCTCATTACATTCCCATCAGCCACTGTAACGCGTTTATAAAATAGTCTCAAAAGTTTTGTCTAATCGGTTGCAGAAAGTGATGAATTTGGTTATTGATGAGGCCCAAAGTGCTTTTCTTTGATAATGCGATAGTAGCTTTTGAGGCCTTCCACAGTATCAATAATAGCTCGTCTAAACGTGAACCTCACATGGCTTTGAAGCTTTATACAAGCATTTTGATCGGGTGGAAAGGAGATCTTTTGAGGTCTTATTTCAGAAAATGGGTTTCCCTGACCGGTTCTGGCTTCTGGTGATGCGTTGTATCAACATTGTTCCATACTCGGTCCTTCTAATTGGAGTTCCAACCAAAACTTTTACTCCCTCCAGCGGTATCCGTCAGGGAGTTTCGCTTTCTCCTTATCTCTTTATTCTATATTCGGAGGGGTTCTCTGCCATCTTGCGAGTGGCGGAGGAAACAGGGGATCTTAAGGTTTCGCAGGGGAAGCTCCGTATCTCATCTTCTCTTTGCGGATGACTCGCTTCTTTTTACGCGCGTGCACATGTCTCAAGCAGTTAAACTTAAGGAGATATTTGCTGTTTATAAGGACTGCTCTGGTCAAATAATTAATTTTGACAAATCCAACTTATTCTTCAGTAAAGGTGCACCGGAAGCCTTGTGGCGGAATATTTGTTCTTTCCTCCGGATCTCTGAGGGTCAGGGCAGTGCCAAATATTTGGGGCTTCCGTTTATGACAGGGAGGTCGAAGAAGGAGATCCTTAGCTACCTACATGATAGAGTGTGGAAGAACTAAAAAGTTGGAAAGATAAGACCTTGTCTCAGGCTACAAAAGAGATTTTAATAACGTCAGTTGTGCGGGTTATTCCTACATATGCCATGTCTGTTTTTCTTCTTCCATCTTCTATCACGGGTTCTATCACGGGACTTGTTGAAATTTCTAGTTAGGGGGAAGAGGGGAAGAGAGTGGATGATAAACATAGGAAGATCTGCTGGAAAGCGTGGGGGATCTTTGCCAGCCGAAGAGTCAGGGTTATTAGGTTTCGTGGACATGGAGTCCTTTAATCTTGCCCTCCTTTGTAAGTAGGAGTGGAGGATTATTAAGAGCCCCTTTTCTCTGATATCCAGGGATATGCAATCAAAGTACGACCCGGTGGGCGATTTTTGCTCTTCTCCGCTTGGCTATAGTCCTTTCTATGTCTAGAGAAGTATCCTTGTTGCTCATTTCTATCTGTTGCATGGCTTGCGATGGCGTATTGGAAATGGACGTACTGTTAGGGTCTGGTTGGATAAGTGGCGCACTATCCCTCGCAGTTTTAAGTTGTCATCTCTGGTTAACATGATAGCTTTCAACCGTGTTTTGAAAGTTTCCCATCTCATTCATTTTGGGAGAGGGGAGTGGAAATAAGATGTAATCAGGCAACACTTTAACTTGTTTGAGGGCGAGGTGATCCTCAAGGTACCTCTTTGTGATGGCTGGCCCCGGGATGAGCAAGCTTTGACGTATAATCGGTCTAGGCAGTTCACTGTGCGCTCGGCTTATAAGCTAGTTCTTCAAGCAAAGACTAGTACAAAAGATGGTGATGCTCTTCTTTGACAGCACTGACTCGATTCTAGACTAAGCTGTGGGGTTGTGTGTTACCCCAAAGGTTAGGGTTTTTCTCTAGAGACTGTATAATAATATCCTCCCTACTCATAAAAGCCTTCATGGAAAGATCCCCTCTATTCCGTCCTATTGTCCTATATGCTCTAACCATGCGAAGGATGCCGAGCATGTCTTTTTCCAGTGTAAGTTAGCAAAGGAGACATGGTTGCACTTGCTCTACTCACATTTGTTGGGTATATTGCATGGTTCTGCTTCTTCGATGCTTTACCAGATAATGGATTGGTCGGATTTTAACTTTGCCCAGTTTTCCTATTTGTTGTGGAGTATCTGGAATAGTAAGAATGATCTGATCTTCTAGCAACTGCAACTAGTACTATCCCGCATTATACTGCAGGCTTTTGGGCTCGCAGAGGAGTATTTCCGATTGCATCATAGGTCCGAAGGAAGTCCAAATGATGATCCAGCTTTGGTTGCAGTGCTGAGTGATAGTATTCCCCTGCAGAATAACAAAGGGAAGGCAAGCATAAGCATAGGCATGGTATATATGGAAGCTACTAGGGCTCACGGGCAACCGTTTGCGGATAGTGGCATGCCCTCGTCTAATGGATGCCACTAGAGGCCCCTAGACTTGGGAAAGTTTAAGCTTAATATCGATGCTGCATGGAGCGTGGATAGTTCGGGTGTTGGAGGCCTTATCCAAGATCACCAGGGGCAGGTTCGGCTCTCCTTTACAACGAAGCTAGTACACTCAACCTCACCAGGGCATTTTGAGACGGTAGCAATCCAGGAGGGTCTATGGTTGGCCGAAAGGTTTGGTTATTCTGGATTCATATTGGAAAACGACTGTAAAGGAGTTGTTGACCAACTCAGGTCTCGATCTGGACCCCTTGGTCTCTTGGGGCATATTCACGAACAGATTTTCTCTTTAGTTGATAAGCTTAATGTCTCCTTATCTTTTGTGCGACGATATGCAAATACGCCGGCACATATCTTGGTGGCTTTGGCCATTTCAACTTACTCCAATATTTGGATAGATGTGGTGCCTCTTTGTATTGCTTCTACTGTTCAAGCTAGTTTAATATAACTTTTCCTTTTTCCCTAAAAAAAGTACAAGTATATTCCACCATACAAGTATGATGAAATTGTCAAATATTTGAAATCACAAGGACAAGCACATTCATGATATCGTACTATTAATATTGCTTTATTTAATTTACTATTGTCTAGAATGTTTAATCTACTGACATATTATATTATCTTATAATTACAATCTCTAACTACATCTAATTTTAATTGGGTATCTTTTTACTGTAAGAGCCTAAGTTCAAAGTACTTTCTAGTATTCAAGGTTTGTTTCCATCTAGTCTTTCCTTTAACATACAATTTTTTGTTTCGGACCAAAATGTTTAGACTATGTGTCATAGTTAGACCATAATATTTTAAAATTTTTGGAATGCTTCTCATTTAAACATAAAATAGAACAGTTAACATACAACATATTTTTGTGGAATATTAATACATCACTCACGGAATATTAATACAACTTTCATAGAATATGCATTATATTTACACTATTACCTTTTTTTCTTTTTCAAAACTAGGATGGGTACTCATTATACAGTCAAACATTATGCTCCTATAGCAATTTAATGCATGAAAGAACATTGGAATCCAAAAAGAAGAAATAGGAAAAATGCATGGAACATTAATACATAACTTGAGGAATTAATAGATAACTGAGTGGAATGATGGAAGCGTATTGGGGAGAAGGAGGAATGCACGTGAAAAGTTTTACACGCCTAGATGCGACTGGGCATCGCTTTATGCTCTTTGAAATCATTTATTGGAACGACAACGTTTTGGTCCAAGAGTGCACCGGGTCCAACGTATAACTACTGACTCTGAATGCTCTTTTATGTTGGAAGGCATTCTCCTGTTAGACAACTGTAATCTAATGCGACCATCACCGAATTTTGTCTCAAAGATTCCCCTTGACCTATATAGGTTGCCAGCGTAACTTAGTTGTTTTATCCAACCTATGATTGATAAAAGTTAGAGTTAGAATTGCTGGTTGGCAATCTGAACTTCTCAACTTCAGTGGTCGTCTAAGTTTGGTCAAGCATGCCATATCCTCTATTCCGATATACTCTTGCTACCGTCTCTCTCCCTGCTCAAGTCCTCCATGACCTCCACAAAGCTTTTTCCAAGCTTTTTCTTTGCGGCTCTTATGAGTGTACCCCCAAGTATTGGATGTCGTGGGTGTATCTTTTCTGTTATACTAGCCATAATGGTCTCAATCTTACTTCGCTTCTTGATCTTAATGTGGCCCTTTCTTACAAAATTTGGTGGAATTTTCGTACTCAGCCGTCTTTTTGGCATAATTTTCTTGAATATAAGTATGGTTCTTTTGAAACTCTTGAAGTTCAGGGTTACTCTTCCACCACTCCTGTCATACTTGGAATAGAATGATGCTTATTTGTGAGGAGGCGGAGTATCACATTGGCCTACTATTATTCGGTCTGGTACCTCCTTTGTTTGGTGGTCCAATTAGTCTCTCTCTACAAGCTTGGCACGTGGTGCAGCTGTTGCTAGCTGCATTGTCGAGGCAACTGACAGCTGGTACAAAGGATACACTAGAGGGAGTATGGATGAGGCATCACCCAAGGAATGGATTGAAGGAGCAACTGTGAAGTGTCAATGAATTCCAGTCCATTTGTACTTGGTAGCCCCCATACTTCTCATGCTACTCTTTTGAGTCATCCCCATCTCCAAATTAAAGAGCTAGTTAATCAAGATGCTTGGAGTACCTCTCTCATCTCAAGTATCCTTCCTTCAGATTAGCACGGTTTCATCCATAATTCTCCACCTGTCATTTCCAATGGTCCAAATCAACATATTTGGATGCTTGATAATAATGGTTTTTTTTTCACTTGCCTCCATTATCTCCACCCTTCATCCCCTTTCACCCTCTTTGAATTTCTGTGATTGGATTTGGGACACCCATGTTTCTCTAAAATTCTCTAATTTTCTTTTAAGATTCTTAATCGATTCTTTGGGTTTGATGAAGTTCGTTAATTCTTCAGGATTCACCTTGTCTCTCGCAATCAATGTGGCATGGGCACGGATACTCTTATTCATATTTTCCTCACTTGTCCCTTAACTCAAAATCTTTGGCATACTGTTCTTCGTTGTTTTAATTTCTCCATTCGTCGGTGGAATGCTATCCGCACCATGCATGATTTCCTTCTGTTTTGGTGGCCTCCTACTCCTACTAGGAATTGCGCCCTTCTTAAATTCATTCTTATTCTTGCTTGCTGGACCCTTTAGAAGACCCGTTGTGGTTTCTAATTTGATTTTATTTATACTTCCTCGTCATCTATTTGGTCTTCTTTTTATTCTCTCTTTACTGGTGTTGCTTTAGCACGGAAGTTGGAGTTCTTTTCTAATGTACAAGCATCTTCAGCTTGGCCTTCTCTCACGGCTCTTAAATGGAGGCAAGATTATTGCTCCTATCCTTACATTCTTAATATTGATGGAGCTACCAAAGGAAATCCGAGTACCTATGCTACAAGCAGTATTTTTTGTACTTTTTTTGGTTCCTTTATTTTTACTTTTTCACATTTTATACGTATTGAAGGTACGAATATAAGGGAAAGGTGCTTGCTATTCTACATGGTATTCGATATGTTATCTCTCTTGGGTACCGAAATTTCTTGGTATAAAGTGATTCCTTGGCTATCTTTGTTTTGCAAAGGAAAGCCATGCCGCTGTTGCATTTGGACTATTCCTTTCAAGAAATCTTGGCTCTTGCAAGCAAACATTGCTTATATTTTCAGCATGTTTTCGTGAGATTAACTCTGTAGCTAATAGTTTAGCTAATTATGGTTGTAATCGAATTGCTCTATGTCTTTCCAAATTTTCAGGATCTCCCTAGTCATGCAAGAGGACTACGTCTCCTTGATGAGAGGAGTATCCCTTATTATTCGTATACTTAGGTCTTTTTCTCTCTTGCCAAAAGAATAATCCTCATGTCTTCAATTAAGCTAACCAAAAAAAAAAAACCCCAACGAAGTTCTCCTAGATACACCTAATTATTCAATATTCTTATGCCCCACACAACCAACATATAATAAATGAAGAAATTTAGTAAAAGAGCTTGCAGGTTCTTGGATAAATTAACTTGAGACCACCAAGAAATAGAATATGAAAGATAACCAAAATAAACAGTTGACTCTTGCAATGAATCCTATTTATAACACACGACACTATTGCCAGAAAAAGTAAAAAAAAATCAGAGAAAGCAAGAATCTTACTGTCTCACATGGGTGTCCATGGCAACAAAATCAAAAGCAAATAATAGGGAATCATTCATATTCTCTAAAACCCCATATCTGAAGAACATTTTTGCAGAAATATCTACAAGCGAGATTTGCTTAGAAATTTTCTCTCTCTTTTTTTTTTTTATAAATATTGTCTAGCACAACTGTATGACATATCTAAAGTAACTTCACTCATCAGTTTTGAAATTTTAGAACATAAACTGTATTTTATAACATTCATTCTCAAAATAAACTTCACATAAACACGTACAAAGAAAAGATATGAAAGTTGGGATTAACATACTGAATGGCGGCTGAGGATTGTCCATTTTACGCCTTCAATAGAGATTAACAGCTTCAACATTTGCACTTTGTTGGAGAAACAACTCCTAATTACTATTACATAACACTATTACTATTACAAATGATCAAAAGGAAAAACACGGCGGAAGAAAATAGAAAAGGTACAATCTTTCTAAGAACAGGATACCAACAAGAATAAATGATAAGGCAATCTGCAAAATAACACCTGATTAGTATAAAATAACCCCAAATCAATAATGAACGGTTTTGTTTACCACCGCCGCAGTGAAGCGGCCAACAGAAAATCAAAGAGATGACTGAGGAGCTGAAACCGTAAGGTTACCAAACCAGAAAACAGACGCCGAGCAGCGGCACTGCCGCGTCGAGGCGTCGACAGTAAAGAAAAAGATGATCGAGGGTTATAACCCTCAGAAACGAGCCTCAGCCGGGAAGGAATCACTTGAAATCTTCTTCCTCTATACATATCTCTCTTTTTCCTCACGGCTAACTCTCTAACCTCACCAACAAATAATCAAAGGTGACAAAGAAGGCCGGTGAACACCAGAGAAGCATAGAACACCGGAATCGAGAGAAGAAAAGCAGTGGCAGAGCCGAAGGATCAGGAGGAAAACCAAGAGTCTCAAAGACTCCAAAAGACAGAGAGTGGAGAGACGGTTCAGAGGAGGAGAGCAAGAGACTACACAGAAAATGAAGCAGCAACAGCAATAAAAAAAGAAGGTGGGCGGTTCATCCGCGGGTCGCCAACGGACGGCCCGGGTGGCCAACCCGAACCGCCCGGACATCCCTTAGACCTGGTCAAGGAGGCAACCAAAGAAGCCTATTCCAAATGGGGCTGAGGCCCAAACATCATGGGGTTAAAAGAAGAAATGGAGGAGAAATTGGGCTGGAAATGAGACAAAATATTGGGAGAATGGGCTTATAAAGCCTACAATCTCCACCTCGAACAATACTTTTTCATCTCTAAAGGATGACTCACTTTGAGTCAAACTGCTTCCACATGAAGAAAATCCCTGCAAAACATGAATTTGTCAGTGTTTACAATTTTAGAACCAAAATTAGTAGGATTATTATCAGTACTAATCTTATCTATGTCAACAATACCACTAGAGACCTTTTCTCTAATAAAGTGGTATTTGACATCAGTATGTTTCGTTCGTTCGTGATTGACCGAATTTTTATACAAATGTAAACAACTTTAACTATCAGTGTAAATAATAACTTTGGAATTTGAAATATTTAATTCACTCAATAACCCTTGAAGCCAAATGGCTTCTTTGATTGCTTCTGTTGCTGCGATATACTCAGCCTCAGTAGTTGACAAGGCAACTACAGGCTGCAATTGGGATTTCCACGAAATACAATTACCCGCAAGGGTAAAGAAATAGGAAGTGGTAGATTTTATACCCTCCTTGTCATCTTCAAAATCAGAATCAACAAATCCAATCAACTCAAAATCAGAAAATTATGGTAGTGTAAACCCCGATCCACAGTTCCGTTTAGGTAACGTAATAGCCACTTGAGAGCAGCCCAAATCTCTTCCAGGATTCGACATAAATCTACTAAGAAGGCTTATAGAAAAAGCAATGTCAGGACGGGTAGATATCATTAAGTACATGACTGAGCCTATGACCATTCTGTATGGGATATTTACCATATCTCTCTTTTCACTTTCAGTTTTAGGACAGGTTTTGTCAGAAAGTTTAAAGTGGCTAGCAAGAGGAGTTGTAACGGGTTTACAAAGTTGTATTGAAAATTTGGATACGATTTTCTGAAGGAAAGGCTTTTGAGATAAGAAAAGAGAATGATCAGGTGTATCTCTTGAAATATTCATCCCAAGAATTTTGGATGCAACTCCTAATTTCTTCATATCGAACTCAAATTTCAGCAGCGATTTCAGGTCATCAATCTTAGCTTTGTGACGACAAGCTATCAACATATCATCCACATACAGCAACAGATAAATAGTAGAATCAACTTCATCACTAGAAAATAAAGACAACTATTGTAGTTGCTTTTTGAAAAACCAATTTTAGACATGTAAGAATCAAACCTCTTGTACCATTGCCTTGGCAACTGTTTAAGTCCATATAAAGACTTTTTCAAAAGACACGTCATATGTTCCTTACCCTTTACTTCAAAACCAGGTGGTTGACGCATATAAATGGTTTCTTCAAGATCACCACGTAAAAATGCAGTTTTTACATCAAGTTGTTCAAGATTAAGCTCATAGAGCAACAAGAGCAAGAACAATCCTAATTGTTTTGTATTTAACAACAGGAGAAAAAATTTCATTAAAATCAATGCCCTCAACTTGTGGAAAACCTTTTGCAACAAGTCTAGCCTTGAACCTAGGAGGTTCATTAGAAGACTCAGATTCCTTTATTTTGAAAATCTATTTACAATCAACAAGTTTTTGTTTTGAAGGTTTTGGAACAAGAATCCAGATTTTGTTTTTGTTCAAAGAAAACATTTATTCTTCCATTACACGTAACCATAAAATGCAATTGGGACTTTTGAAAACCTCAGAAAAACATAAAGGTTCTTTTTCTTCAACATAAGAAGCAACAGCAAAAACATATGATACAATGTAGGAGTAACCATATCGAGGATGATCCTTAGGTACTCTACGGACTAGATCTCTAGTGAGCTGATAATCCCTAAGAGCTTGGGTTTGAGCCTCAGGATGTTCCTCTTCCTCATCAGAACCATCTAGAATAGGGTCAGAAGTTTCAGGAACAGGAGTATTGCTGGAAGGGGCAGAAGACTCAGGATTTGTTTCAAGTTCCTGAGATGGCTCTAGAGGGAGTTAGGAGATAGTCTCCACCTCCACCAAAATGCTACTAGGAGAAGGAACACTTGAAGGATTATCGATGATGGTTTTATCCTTAAGACAAGGCATTTCTAACACGTTGAAGATGACATCCCTACTGATGATAACCCTTACCCCTGGTTCACCCTTCAACCATACTCTATAACTCTTTACCCCATTAGGATATCCTATGAACACCCCCTTTCTAGATCTTGGATCTAGTTTTCCCTCTTTTTGATGAGCGAAAGCTGCACAGCTGAAAACCCTCAAATTGAAAAGATTAGGAGGTTCACCATACTAGAGTTCTATAGGAATCCTAAAGTTTATAGCTGTGGATGGAGATCTATTGATGAGGTATACAGCTGTACTAATAGCTTCACCCCAAAAAGGTTTTAGAATGCCAGAAGACACTAACAGACATCGGACCTTATCCATAATAGTACGGTTCATCCTTTCGGCAACTCCGTTTTGTTGTGGGTTATGTTTAACCGTTCTATGGTGTAAAATGTCATGTGATGCACATAAGTCAGAAAACTTTCGGTTACAAAATTCAAGACCGTTATCGGTCTTGATGGTTTTTAGTTTATTTCGAGAATGATTTTCAGCAAAACGTTTCCATTCACAAAATTTTTCAAACGTTTGATCTTTGGTTTTTAAAAGAAAAACCCATACATGCCTAGAAAAATCATCAACAATAGAAAGGAAATAAACGTTACCACCATAAGTTGGAACGTTTTCAGGCCCCCACAGATCACAATGCACATAATCAAGAGGTACAGATGACTTATGTGTGCTAGTTGAAAAACTAATTTTATGTTGTTTTTCCAAAACACAGTGATCACAAAAATCCAAGGAATCAATTTTATCACCACATAAAAGTTTTTGTTTTTGTAAATGATAAAGCGCTTTTTCACTAATGTAGCCAATCCTCCGATGCCACAACATAGTTTTCTCAGGGACAGTTTTTGAAACCAAAGCAGCGGAGTTGCAAACCGTTTTACCAATAAGGATGTATAAAGTTTCCTTTTTAAAACCTTTTAGCATGACTAGGTTTCCTTTGCAAACACCCAAATTTTCGTTTTTGGATTTAAAAGAGAGACCCAGAGAGTCTAAATAACTAAGGGAGATAAGATTCCGACGTAAGTCTGGTACGTATCTCACCTCAGTGAGTTTTCTAGTTATGCCATCATGCATTTTTATGAAAATATTGCCAATGCCTTTTATATCACAAACCTGATTATTACCCATAAAAACTTTTCCTTGGTTTAAAGGTTTGAATTCAGAAAACCAGTGTTTATTAGGTGTCATGTGGAATGAGCAACCAGAATCAAGCACCCAATGATTAACAAAATCAGTACATGAAGGAGAAAGAGAAACACACAAAACTTCAGAGAACATAAAGTTACCATCTGATTCAAAACCATGGGTTTTATCGACTTTATTTCCTCCTTTACCATGTTTACGTTGTTTCTCATCTTTGATTCGTTTAAAACACTTATTTTTCATATGCCCCTCTTTCCCACAATAAAAACATTTTACCTTGCTTTTCTCTCGTGATTTGGAACGGCTTTTAAAACGATGACTAGTAGGTTCTCTCCGGTCAATCCTTCCTCTTACAAAAAGATTTTTACTATGAGATTTATTCTCTTTTTACAAATCAAAATCTTTTGATTTTAAAGCATTTTTGACATCAGAAAGGAAAAGGTCATCTCTGCCATATTTGATAGCAGATTTGACATCATTGAAAGAATCAGGTAAGGCATTTAGTAAAATGACTACAACATTTTCATCAGAGATTTTCTCTCCGACGTTTTGAAGTTCCAAAATGATTTTATTTAAATCATCTATATTTTCAAAAAGTGATTTTGTCCCACTCATTTTGAAACCAAAAAACTGTTCTTTTAAATAGATTTTATTAGAAAAAGATTTTCCAAAATACAATTTTTCCAGTTTTGTCCATATTTCAAAAGCATTGTCTTTTTCGTCAATTTCTCGTAAAACGTTATCAGTCAAATGCAAGGTGAGACAGCTATGAGCATCACCTAGTTTTTCTTTAAGAATTTCGCCCTTCCAAGATTCTGGATACTCTTCAGGGCTGCAAATAGCGGGAACAATTTTATTTTGTACCAAAACTGCTTTCATTTTCCTCCACCACATTACAAAATCAGATTTGCCATCAAATCTATCAGTTTCAATTTTTGGAACTGACATGTTTTAAGGGCAAATAGGTGTAATTCGATGGTTTTAGAGAGATGAAAGATTTGAAAAAGTTTTGAATAAAAATTGTCCGGATTTTTTTTAAAACAGAGGAAAGATTTCCAAAGAAAAACGGCGTTGTTTGTTTTTAGTTTCGTTTGATTAGGTTTGATTTTGATTACAAAACAGTGTAACAGAATAGCACACATAGAAATACCTAACCAGAAAACAGGAAATAAACAGAATAGCGAACAAGAAAGCTGAAACAGAAAGATTCAGCAATCAGCAAAGAAAAAGACAAACAATATAATAAATAAAAACTTTTGAAATTAGAAAGAAACCCGCCAAGTCACAGATACTTGAAATCTCATGAACTCAAGCCAGGCTTGGGTTTTTGTTTTTGAAAAAGAAAAGAAAAACTAGAATAATAAACTAAACGGAAAAACCAGAAACAGAAAAATAATAGTTATCGCAGTAATAGCAACATAATCGGCAACAAGCCGTCACAACCAACAACCAGAAATATAGAATCGGCGGCAAGCCGAAAGAAGAAATCCAGAAACAAGAAACAGTAACCGGCTACAAGTCGAAACACACAAACAGAAATAAAATCGGCGGCAAGCCGAAAAAGCAGTAAATAGAAACCCGACGGCAAGCCGGATAAACAGAGAATAATAATAATAAATTAAAAAAAACTGTAAAACTGAGAGAGTAGGAGTAACTTCACTGGCCGGATCTGAGACACTTTTCAGATTCGAAAGGTTGCTGTCGGACGTCGAAGCCGATGAGCCAGAACCGGGCTCTGATACCACTTGTTGGAGAAACAACTCCTAATTACTATTACATAACACTATTACTATTACAAATGATCAAAAGGAAAAACACAGCGAAAGAAAACAGAAAAGGTACAATCTTTCTAAGAATAGGATACCAACAGGAATAAATGATAAGGCAATATGCAAAATAACACCCGATTAGTATAAAACAACCCCAAATCAACAATGAACGGTTTTGCTTACCACCGCCGCAGTGAAATGGCTAACAGAAAATCAAAGAGATGACTGAGGAGCTGAAACCGTAAGGTTACCAAACCAGAAAACAGACGTGGAGCAGCGGCACTGTCGCGTCGAGGCGTCGACGGTAAAGAAAAAGATGATCGGGGGTTATAACCTTCAGAAACGGGCCTCAGTCGGGAAGGAATCACCGGCAATCTTCTTCCTCTATCTCTCTCTCTCTCTCTTCCCTCATGGCTAACTCTCTAACCTCACCAAAAGACAATCAAAGGTGACAAAGAAGGCGGTGAACATCAGAGAAGCATAGAACACCGGAACCGAGAGAAGAAAAGCAGCGGCAGAGCCGAAGGATTAGGAGGAAAACCAAGAGTCTCGAAGACTCCAAAAGATGAGTGGAGAGACGGTTCAGAGGAGGAGAGCAAGAGACTGCACAGAAAACGAAGAAGCAATAAAAAGAGAAGGCGGGCGGTTCATCCGCGGGTGGCCAACGGACGGCCTGGGTGGCCAACCCGAACCTCCTAGACATCCCTTAGACCTGGTCAAGGAGACAACCAAAGAAGCCTATTCCAAATGGGGCTGAGACCCAAACATCATGGGGTTAAAAGAAGAAAGGGAGGAGAAATTGGGCTGCAAAAATGAGACAAAATATTGGGAGAATGGGCTTATAAAGCCTACACACTTGTTTTGTCTGAGACCATTGCAAGGTTTAATTTGCCGTCATGTTTATTTAACCCTTTCGATCAATGGACCCATTTATCAAAATTTATCTCACATGAGTTAGGCTTGGGTTTTTTCGAAGATGATGATGAAGAGGAAGAGAAGAATATATCATCAATGAAGCTAGGGGAAACCTTAATCAAGAATTTGAAAAGAAATCATCATTCACCATTTTTCTTCAAGCGAGGTATGTTTCTCATCCCTCGTTTTTCTTTGTAATTTCATAGAGTTTACCGCCACCGACACCAAAAAAACCCCTTTTATCCCAATTTCTCTTACATGAGTTAGTGTAAGAGTTTCTTTTTTCTCTTTTCTTTTTTTTTTCTTTTTTTTGAGGTAAGAGTTATAAAATACCATGAATACACTTTTCAATATATAATGTGAGAGGAGCATGATTTTATTTTGAGAGAAGTTTGGGGGTTTGACCTTGAAAGATGATTCTAAATTCTATCGAGAACATAATAACTTAAAATAAACTTCAGAGATATTAATGTATCAAGCCTCTAACTTTTGACACTAAATTGGTTATTTTTCCATATATATACATATATATATGTATATATATCTATGCATGTTTATATATATCTACATATATATATATCTATATATATAGACTCTCTCCCCGAATAAGTAACCCGTATTAGCCTGGGCAAAGATGGGGATAAAGAGTGAGGATTGAAAGTCCCTTAGCTCTCTACCAAGCACTGGACAAGGGTTACTCTGTAAATATGTCGAGCCAAGTGTTATGGTGTAGTAGTAGGCACTTCTAGACCCCTTCCTGCCTACTGGATCTGAATACTTGTTCCATGCGAATCGCCCGAGGTAAACCCTGCTAACCTAAAAGTAGTGATGATGGCACGATATCCTACACTAGTTTCAAGATCACATACATATTTCTTTTTTACAGAGTTGAGAGCTTTCAAGAAGTTTTGTTTATTGTTGGGGAAAGGGTGAAAATAATATTAGGAGGCTGACATACCCATGAGGTCGGATCAAGGAGGGTTGGTGTGGCACCTAAGGCAAAATATGAACTCACATTCTTTGGAGAATCATGAAAAAAACTTCCCTGGAAATAATTCAATTGGGCATTTCTCTTGTGGCGATAATTCTTGCCCATTTTCCATTAAGATAAGGTTTGCACAAATATCATTATTGAGGTGGACTTTATTCATACCGTAATGTTTGCTGCCATGAATACTGTCCAAATTCTAAGAGACCTTTCCTTGTAGGTAAAGAAAAGAGAGAACAACCTAAAGCTTTCTTGGGCCTTCTAGATAGCTAAGTTAAATAGTAATTACAGATAATTCAAAACAAGAAGTGCTATCCGCATGAAAAGAACTAAACCTCGCATTTCTATTCTTAAAATTCTATCTCCTTGCCCGAACAATCTCAGTACATATGGCACAAGACAATTCCACATATCGAGGTCGGAATGCAATCGGGTGTGTTTCACATATGTATGTCTGCGTGTGTATATATGCATATATATATGTGTGTGTGTATATGTGTATACATATATATATATGTATATTATATGTATATTTATGTATATGTATCTGTATATATATAGTGATATTTAATTTGTTTTTAAAGAGTTACCAAGTATGCTATATATTCTTTTAAGGATTAGTTATTTTGGATTAATTGAAGACTTTGTAAGTTATTTCAAAAACAAGGTTGGATATTTTGAAGTTTAGTGTTATTAGAGTTATCCTAGGGATATTGTGGTGTTATGTACCCGAATTCGGAGTGTGACACTTTAAATACTATAAATAGTAAATACAAAACTAAAAGGCCAGCACATATGATCGTCCCTTGTAAGAATTCTTTATAAATATTTTGTTTATATATCCTGCACATTGTTTTTCAAATTGGTCCCTTCCTCTAATATTTAGAATTTTTTATATAAATTTTTGTCTTCTCAAAATTAAAAGGTCTAGTTTCGATGATAGTATATATTATATGTAATACGTATTAACATATGTCAAATGCACATATTATACAATAAAGAGAAAAGTTTAAACAAACTTAAAAACACTAAAGCAGATCTTTCAATATTAGTAAATTGTTTACTCTCTTCTTTGAAAAATTTTCTTTCTTTTGTATTTTTTTCATATTGGCAGAATAGGAAATAAACATGTCCATCTTCAAGATGGATATTGGTTTCATTTTTTCTTTGAAAGGAGTAAGAGATATTCCCTCATAATGTAACTCTAGCTTTGAAAGCCGACTTCCTTAATTAAATATTATTTTTTAAAAAACATAAAGAAAAAAAATATATTTATTTCCATTGAAGCAACATGTTAAAATCTCATTGAATAATTAATAAAAAATTAAGTCCTTATTAATATACGCAATCCCCCTCCTCTTGAGGTACATTCTTAGAGTGAGTTAGATCAAATACGATAATTATTAAAAAAAATGAACACCTTATAAACAATCTTCTCTTTCTTGATCATTAGTTCTTGCATTGAAACAAAAATGATTCTTAATCATTAGTAATAGTGAACATAAAAGATTGTAGGACTTCAGAATAAATATAAAAAGTTGAGGGGTATTTATAACCGTTTTATATAAATAAGCATAAGTTTACAGCAGCGATTTATAATTTAATATCTATTAGTGTAATAAATTTCACAGATGTATATATTGCTTCGGCAAAGAAAGAAACTAAATCTTGGACCATAAGAGAGAATAATGATATTTTCCAACTTCTTCACGGGCCCAGATCATAAAAAACTGGACTGGCTTCAAGCTGCTCTGCAAATTTCTCAAGAATTTCCTTAAGGAGAAGCATTAAGCTATTTTCAGATCCTACCATCTTTGTATCCTCAATATCAGCAAAGACTGCATCATACAGAAGAACCACCATATCATCGGCTCCTAAAGGTGGTAATCCCATTTCTTTTCCATTTTCCTCAAGAAAAGACCTAAGTGTCTCTTTGAGTGTCTTTGGATTCTTTTCGTCATGCTTCTCTTGCATCATCTTCTCCATGACATCGTTAAGTTGATTTTGATCGGCAAGAAGCTGCATTATCAAGCAGAATAAAAATCAGTAATCGAGAAAATTATGCATAGAATTCTAAATCCTTTAGATATCTGGATGCTAACTGTTAGCAGCTTCATCAAAAATAGCATGGGCCTGTCAACTTGCTCTTATATACAAACATTCGTACAAACTCTTTCAGGTGATGCAAACAAATTTGGGAACAAAGGATCGCCGTTTCTCGTATCTTGAACGCTTAAATCAATTCAAAACTATATAATACAAAGAAAAGGTCGAAACAAATAGATATTATAACAAAGAGGTACATGATCAGGTATAGAAGTGTTTTAGAGATTAGTTCATAGGCTACTGAAGTTTCAATTTGCAGGGTGATATATTTCATGCATTCTATTTCCAAATAAATAGATCACACCCATAAAACCTGCATTTAGACTTTTGAAGTAGACAAAGGTGAGGAACTATCCAGGAAGCATAGCTCAAGAATAAAATGCCAGCACTTTGAGTAGAAAAGTAATGTCCTCCTTAACAGTATATAATTGATGGGTAGTAGTCGAAATGGGAATACAGTCTACCTTTCTTATCTTAGAACCATTAACAATCTTCAAATTTTGTACAACAGTGACGTGCTTCACAGCAAGAGCATCAGCTATATCTTGGATAACAGGCTGCAATAGTTGTGCAAATTGTGCTTGCCCCAACTCTTCATCACCCTCAGCATTATGTTTCTTCAAGATGTCATTTAGTTGAGGAAACTCTGTCAATAAAGGCTAGTATTCAGAAAATCAGTATTTACTTTATAAATTACTGATTGGATCCTAATAGTCATCATGAAATTGTGGGTATGTCAGACAGGCAACAGATACAAGATTAACAGCAAAACAAACTTTGGCTACGAGCCTGTGAAAAGCACTTGATCTGCTAAGTGCACTTTCAGGAAATGAAAAGCCAATAAAAAGGGGGAGGGGGGGAAGGACATTCTCTTGGTGATGATTTCTTTTCTTATTGCTAATCAATTTAAAACTTTTTAGACCTTCTGAATGCAACAGAGTATGCAGAACACGAGTTCATTACATTTCAGAAGCTGATCGCTTTTTGGTTCACCTGCTGAATTTCAAAAAGACTTTACTTCCGTGGTTCAAGGGAACTTAAAACAAAGAATACTAAAGTGAGTTGCATATTTTTAATATTTCATAATAGATGTGAAGAAAGAGAGAGTAACCTGAAAAGGGAGGAATTCCCATTTCAACACCCATATGTACAAGAGCATTCTGGACTTCACTCTTTCTGATCTTTCCTCTATCCTCAGTGTCTATGTCAGTGAAGAGATTTTCAGCTAGCATTGCAAAATCATCTTCATCTTCTAGAATTAATCGGAGACTTCTTCCATCCAATAATGCCACGACAATTGGATCATCTAAGTAGACCAATATAAGCAATAATCACTTTACTCTAATTTCATCAGATCTGAAGATGGAAAACTCAGAAAAAATAATTATTTACTTCTTTCTGGGAAAATAAAAAAGAACACAGAAAACACATTATGGGAGGTTATTCCGACAAGAAGGTTTCAAAAGCTACAAGCAGATGGAATTAAAATGGCTGGTAAAATGCTGTTTCCCTTTAGTACTATATCAATAAGAAATCAACTATAGCTCAATGTAGATGCTAATGGAGAAAGATTAAGCTGTCATTCAAATAGATCAACATAAAGAACAGTACTGCTCTCACTACAGTAAATTTGGAGTATGGAATTTTGTATAGCACATTATCACAAAGAACAGCAATGTCAAATTGGAGAAATCATTGTCCTACTATATTTAGATTTTCATTTGATTTCTTATCTGTTTGGACCAGCAGGGCAAATGCTAGGTTATGATTCAGTTAATGATGAATTTCTTAATTACCAAAACGAAGCAAAATATAACATTAGACAGTCAACAACTTAATTTTTCATGCTAAAAGTGCCCTAGGACTTCAAAAATCAATACAGCACTACAACTAGCTAACATAAGCAATAAGGTTACCATGCATGACTGTACCAGGTCACTTTCTGTTTAGTTGGGAAAAAAATAAATGCAAGACCTAGCATCTGCATATAACCATTTTGTAACAAGGTGATTACCATGTGCCTTTTACCAGATCGAAACATGGGCTAATAGTTACATCATTAACAGGACAGAGCAGTGTAATCTGAAATCATATCATCTGCTTAGCGCAAGAAACAAATTACATATTTAACATATTTAACCAATTGAGATAATTAGTTATGATTATAAACCCAGAAAAAAGTCAACAGGATCATGATCCCAATCAATTAAGAAGAATGATACATGAAATGTGTTAAGAAAATTTCAACGAAGTCCCTTTTGTCACAGGACAGCAAATTATCATGGGAAAGAGTTATAAGATTCAGGATTCACCTTAGCAAATAGTGTAAACACTTCAACTAATGATTAGAGGAAATCTAGAATAAGAGAAGAGTTTATTGCTTTATCGCTAGAAAGCAGCAAATATTAACAGAAAGCTTCAGATAGATAACAGGTATTAACTGATTTTGGGTCAACTAATCTTTAAGTTAACAGGAAAATATAAATAAATAAAATGAGCGTGTGCAGTTTCTAAGAATCAACCAACTTTCAGTTCTATAAGAGCCTGATTAATAAATGGATTCATTTGACCAACTTAAAGTTGTTCAGCAAAATCGAGTTTACAGGTTCTCACTGAAATTGCTACTACAAGCAGCATGGGTTATTACCAAATAGCAAATCACATATTGCAGTGTCACATCCCAATACACAAACTTGAATTCAGTTTATGCCAAATCAACTGGTTCAATTACAATCTTCTATGATCACTTGCAACTATGCCTATCAATGACAAGTGCAGATATTTTCAACTTACACACATCAAATCCACAAACTTCAACAGAGATTATTTTCACCCATCATTTTCTGAAGCCGAAATGCATACAAGCCCCATGGAAAAATCATTTGGCTTCAATTTAATAACAACTTAAATTCATGTTTAAGCAAAAACCACCAATTCCTGATATCTGAAGACACTAGTTTAATGATTAGATATTTATGTTTCTCATTTAAAAACCATTTCACCCACAATCTAATTCAGGGTCCAGAGCTGCTGTCGTCCATTTCTTTCTTTATCTTGTCTTCCTTAGTTTGGAACTGATCGCCCAAATACAGATCCTTAAAAGTGTGTAGAAATCTTACATGCCATTTACAGCAATTAAAAATGGTTATAAATTCTAAAATCCCTTTTTCCAGAACTATTTTGTGTCAATTTGATTTATATTTGGCACCTTTCAGCTTCATTCACCTTACATAGATAAATATTCCTTTAACTCCATAAACTGCTGCAAACATCTTAGTTCAATACTCTTACAATATGCAATCTCAACTAAACAAAAAAATCTCAAAACTAATTTAAATAAAAACAGTTTCACAAGGAAAAAAATAGAAACTAAAGAAAAATACAGTACATAAAAAGTTAAAACTTCAAAAGTCAACAGCTACCTTTGAGTTCATCCGCCATGGCAGTGAAGTAATTCTTAAGAAAAGATGAGGCATTTTCGCGATCAAGCTCCTTAAGACGGAAGTCACCGACATCAACAGCAATTCCGAGGCGTTGGAGAACGGAAGACTTGAGAGAATCAGGCAATGCGAGGCGGAAGAGCAACTCAGAGGCTCTTGATTCTGCAAGCTGCAACACCAGTGCTCCGGAGATGGCATCGTCAGGTAACGGCAAAGTGAAGTCCACGGCACCCCTCAGTTGCGTTCCGTCCAGAATAGTTAATCCTCCGTCAGACATTGTCCTACTTTTTGCTAGTAATAAAATAAAAGTTGAAATGTGTTTGAAATTTTGAGCATAGGAAGGAAGAACTTTTAGGGAAGGAAGCCGCGTCTTTGTCCGTTTCAAGTTGAATGGTCCTTTATATAGCTCGGTTAATTCTAAAAAACATCCCTATACTCTTAGCTAATTTTTAATTGAGTACTTGAATTTTTAATTTTGATAATTAAATATTTAAATTAAGGTTCTATCAACAAAAATAATGATTGGGCCCTAATTTTGATACTTTGATTGTTACAAATAAAAGATTATTTTGTTCACGGAACTTAATTTAGATATTTAATTATCAAAATTAAAATGTCAATAGTTAATTAACTATTGACTAAGAGTATAGAGGTATTTTTAGAATTAATCATTTTATATAAAATCTCTCCATGAGGGGAATGGTCTTTTACCACTACCTGCGGGTTTTTCTTTTTAAGAAAGTTTCTTTTTATATTCATCATTTTTTGTCCTTTTAGAATAAAAATACCTTCCCCAAAATATTCAAATTTTTTTCTTAAACGAATACAACAATAATTTAGGATTTTACATAGGATACCCCCAACCCTGCCACTGGGCCAATTACGGTTGAGTAGGGTATCTGCGTGCCTCTCCACACTAAACTATAAGTCTCAAAACAATAGCACAACGTCCGGGGCAATACTTAGAAGTATATACACACAATACGCAACGAAAAACTAAGTAACTGAATACTAATGGAACGTTCAGAATATAGGGTTCAAGAAAACTTCTTATCTTATGATCATTCTAATATAAAGATAGAAATACTTTACAAACGGCTCGAGCATAAAAAAACAAAATCACATGTCCTTTCCAGGAACGATCAATCTCACAACTCAAGGCATACTACTTCAGCGGCTAGTTGCACCTCTGTTTGTCCTTAGTTAATCTTGGGGGAAAACATGATATCGAAAACGTGAGTACGAACGCTCAGTGAGTCTACATGTGTGTGTGCTTTAGTGATATCTTTAAAACAATGATGATGCAGTTTCACGAAAGCAGTTGATGTTATGTTATAAGAAAACATTTTTCTTTCATTGCTTTAACAATATTGATGCTTGAACCTACATGAGGGATTCGAGCGCAACTGGGAATTCTGAGCGAATCAAGATACATCAGCGCAACTTCTACGCCCAAATTCAAATGAACATGTAATGCAATAGTTGAACTCCACGGACAAAGTCCAGATCCCATAACGAGGTCATCGGAAACAAGTTCCGGCATCCCATAGTCAATACCAGCTATACAAGCGCTTGATTTCCATAACAAGCGCACTCTTCATATCACTAGCCAAACCAGGCTACAGATTCCTGGGGCACCTATCAGGTCTGCCCTGAGACCAACCTTAGTTTCAAGCCCCTCTTGGCTCTCCACAAGGTGGCTGACCCACCGCAGAGCATGATGTGATGTACACGTAAATACCGACTGGGCCACACCCTCCAGGTACTATGCCCCTCTTCAAGTGGATCCACCCTCAGAGTAAAAAATCGTCTACGTTATCGGAAGAGGCCCTAGTACGGGGGACTGGCCACGTACAGTGCAATCCTTTGACGCTTCTGAACACATGATTATAACCAAAACTTTAACCCTGGTCGGAAGGGGGTTTTTATATGTATATACAAACCGAAAGACCACTTGCTCGGCCGTCAAAACAAATTCAAGCCAATAGCAAAAATTCCATCCGCCAGTCACGTTATCGGAAGAGGCCCTAGTACGGGGGACTGGCCACATACAGTGCAATCCTTTGATGCTTCCGAACACATGATTATAACCAAAACTTTAACCCTGGTCGGAATGGGGTTTTTATATGTATATATAAACCGAAGGGCCACTTGCTCGACCATCGAAACAGATTCAAGCCAATAGCAAAAATTCCATCCGCCAGTCAATACATGCTTGTGCAGATTTCCCAATTATGCCAGATTTATATTCATGCATGTCAATGTTAGTATATGCCCTAAGACCAATTGACTCACATTTATGATTTATGAAGCATGTATTTTTTAATTGTATTTTATGCTCTTGGTCATCAAGTATGTGACTTGATAGTAAAACCCTTATAGCTAATAAAATACTATTCTTATTTGTCCCTAGTTTATTACATCTTGTAAACTAGTGTGAAGTTGATTGATGGTCAAGTTTTACTGATCATGAATATGAGATATAAAATCAATTCAAAAATACATATTGAGAATATTGTATTGGACATGACCCAAAGTGAAGAAGAAATATTGCATGGGTTTAAGTTATAAGTATTTCTTCTCAGTTTTGTATTTGGTGTCCTTCGACCTAATGTTTCTAATGTTTCTTGCATGGGGAGAAAAATATGTTTTGACATAGTCAAACATCACTTTTAATTAGGTGATCATTATGATTATTGGTTGGCTTATTTTCTCGTCATGGCTTGAATATTGGAGATAGTGAAAGGGATTTGTCCCTCTCCTTTTAGAGAGAGATATCCATGGGCCCCTTGATAAGGAAGACTGGAAAATATGCATGGCCATGCTCAAATAAGTATTAATAAGGTGTTATTAATATTATTTGTTGGAACAGTCTGCCTGGTGATCAAGTAAATGGTTAATTAAGTTTTATAAGGATGACTTGATCCATGCCTTATACTTAATTAGGATATCGTGTGACAAAGGACTAAATATTAAATCTGATGCTAGGTTATTATTACATTTACTTAACTTGGGTAAGCATAATGTCTTGCTAGAGGCCGCTTATGTTTTGTGAATAAATGTCTAGGACATTTTTTTTTATTCACTGCCAACGTTAAGTGAACCTACAGGGTCACACGCATAGACGATCTTGTGAGCATAATGTCCACGTTCAATGAATCTAGATTGTGTCCAGATTCGTTGAACGTATACAAAAAGGGGAATCGATTCCATATTGTATTTTTCACGGTAGGTTAATAAGTAATTAATTTTATTTAATCGAATAAATGAAATTAATTACTTAATATTACTCATCTAACCGTTGGATGATTATAGGAATAGACGGACGAGATTGAATCTGTCATTAGATGACGATTTAGGGTTTTGATATTGATAGACTATAAAAGGTTATGTTAACCTTTTCTTGTTGGCGGTCCTTTATCTCATTAAAGAAAAACAAAACCCTAAACCCTAGAACGGCGATATAGTATCTAGCCTCCTCTCTCCGAAAAACGACCGATTACCAGATAGTCAGGATCAGTTCTGAACAGTTTTCAGAACATAGAAGGGGCTAGCATCCCGATCGCTTGCAGAGGAGTTCGTCGCGTGGATACCAGTAGAGGGCGAAGCATACAAAGCAGCGCCTCCACAACGAACAATAAAAACATTGAGGTAATTTCTATCCAATCGGTTTTTCTAGTATGTGCAGATCCTGTTGGTGGATTTCCGTAGTTTTATTTTACTTTGTTTTTGCCTACGGACTCCAACAGTCAAATCATGTAACTTTCCAAGAATCCGCCAGTCAACACATGCTTATCCAGATTTACAAATATGCCAGGTCTATATTCATGCCAGCCAAATCATAAAGCATTTTCCAACTCTTAGATATTTCCAGAAAATCCGTACACAAACTAATTCTTTTTCACCACAAAAATAATATGTTCTAAAAAGAAAACACCTATGCAGAGCACCGCTCCTATGCATTTCTAATGAACATGTTACACATTGTGGAGGAGAACATCTCTAATTAAGAAAAACATGTCAAGTTATACCATTCCAAAAACAGTAAATATTTTATGATAAGTTTCAAAAGCATATTTATATAGCCCATAACATTTGAAATAACATAGGGTTTCTGGACTCACCTGATGCGGATCTAGTGCTATGATCCCACAAATATAGTAATAAAAATACTTAATATTTCATTAAGCACTAGACATATAATCTTATTCCCTATATAATATAGAGATCCTAAAAAGTGAACCTAGGATGGATATATATCTATATATATATACATATAGCAGTTCCATAAGAGATCGAAAATCCTATAACCTTAAAAATATACTCTCTTAAGAAACCATAATTAACTATATACTAAAACCCATTTAAAACATTTAAATCTTGAAGAAAAAAATCACAACTTAAACTATATATATACATATATATATATATATAACTTAACTAACTAAAGAAAAGAAAGAAAAGAAAAAAAATGAAAACGAAAACTAACCTCAATTTGGCTGCCAAAACAAAGTCAAAGAAAAAAAAAGATTTGCATGGTTTGTAGATTTACATGGTTTGTTAGATTATATATATTGCATGGCGTATATATATATATATATATATAGATGGAAGGAATGGCGATTGTGCCCAAAAGAAGGAAAAGAAAAGAAACCAGGTGGTGACGGGTGGATACAAAAGGTGGCACAAATTTTCTTAATGACTAAGGTTTTTTTTTTTTTTTTTTAACTTTAAAACCTTATATGGGAATTTTAAGTACTTAAATTTTTAAAATACACATACTAGGTATTCTAATAAAATTTCCACTTAAAGGCACTTATAAACCCCACTAATAAAAACTTAATAAAATTTTACTCTCATTCCTTAAGTATCTCCAAAATACCACTAAGTGTAAAAAATATTGTACTTCGCTACTCAGATCCCAAACTCTACTTTCATAACACCCACAATTTTTAGAGTCGTGCGAGGTGCTTACTGGGTAGAGCGTTACATTCTATCCTCCTTAAAAGAAATTTCGTCCTTGAAAATTAATAGTCATATACCTATAAGTTTTGAATACTTCTTCTGTAGGTATTCCTCAGTCTCCTAGGTTGCCTTTATACAGCTTTACACATTGGAATCTATTCTCGTATAACTCTTTTATGCTTCACTCCACATTCTCAGTCATTTTTTTCTTTTTTTCGTATGACAGATTTGCTCGTAACTCCAATGGGTCATCGTTGAGAACATGATCAGGTGCAGGATAGTACTTCTTCAATTGTGATACATGAAACACATCATGTATACTTATCAGCTCACTCGGCAAGACTAGCCGATATGCTATTTTACCTACCCTATTAATAATCTCAAACGGTCCGATATATCCGGAGCTTAACTTTCCTCCCTTTGGATATCTAAACTTTCCGCGATGAGACGTAAGTTTTAAGAAAACTTGATCTCCCACACTAAACTCCAGATCCCTCTTCGATTATCAGCATAGCTCTTCTGTCTACTTTTAGTTGTCCAAAGTCGATCTTGAATTATCTTAACTTGTTTCTGCATCTCTTTCAACTCCGGCATTAAGTTTCTTTGTCCTCAATGAGATCAAACTCCGACCTCATCCCAATGCAGGGATGTTCTGCATTTCCTATCATACAATGCTTCAAATGGTGCCATCCCTATCAAATAGTGTAGCTGTTATTTGCAAACAAACTCAGCACAAGCAAGATTGTTAACCCACTTGCTCCCAAAATCTAAGGCACAAGCTCTCAGCATATCCTCAAGGGTTTGAATTGTTCTCTTGGACTAATCTATCCATCGGTCTAGGGATGTGCTGTGGTACTATAACTTAGATTGCTCCCCACAGTTGACTAGAACTTAAGCAAAAATCTTAAAGTAAACCTTGGATCTCGGTCTAATACAATATCAACAAGCACCCTACGAAGTCGTACAATCTCTTCTACATAGATCTGCACTAACTTGTCCAACGGGTATGTCATTTAATGGCAATAAAATGTGCCATTTTCGTTAGTCGGTCAACAATCATCTGGATATCATCCTTTTATCCCTTGGTCCGGGGCAATCCTGTGACAAAGTCCATTGTCACATGATCCCGTTTCTATTTAGGAATAGGTAGCAGTTGTAGTAATCCTGTTGACTTTCGATGCTCCACTTTAACCCTAAGACAAGCTACCACATACTCCGCTATCTCTCTCTTCATTCCATTCCACCAAAAGTTTTGCTTTAAATCTTTGTACATCTTATTCTCTACAGGGTACATTGAATACTTACTTCTATGCTTCTTCTAGTATTTTATGCTTAAGCTCGGTTTCGTTAGGAATGTACAACCGATTATGAAAGTACAAGCTCCTATTGGTTTCTAATGTCTGGAAATCTTTCTACTTCTTAGTTTCCACTCAATTCTTAAACTCTTGGAATTCCTTATTACTCTTTTGGGCGCTTGTAATATCTTGTTGCAAGGTAGCTGTTAAGGTGAGACTTGATATCTTTGCCTCATTTCTACTTAAATCTACTATCACATTAACTCTTCCCATATGGTAGTTAATTTGGTATCGGTATTCTTCCGTAGCCCCATCTATTGACATTGCCTTATATTTAAATCTTCTAGGAAAGAGAGTACTATGAACTTTGATGATCAATAAAGATCTCATATTTTCCCCATATAAGTGAAGTCACCACTCCCTAGTTGCTCTATAGTTACTAGCTTCAAATCATTTGTTAGATATTATGTGCATAATCCTTCAATTTAATTGAAATATAAGCAACAACCTATATATCTTGCATCACAACTGCCTCTAGGCCTTCCCTTTATAGGGAAAACTCCTCACTTGAATTGGGCAATAGTGCAACTCGTGCCGAAATTAGTCGATGCTTTACTTTTTAGAAACTTCTCTCACACTTCTCCACCCACTTATACTCGATGTCTTTCCTTGTAAGTTGTGTTAAAGGTCTAACGATTCTAAAAAAAATACGTTATGAATCTCCAATAATACCCTTTCATACCTAAGAAGATATGTACCTTTATTGGTATTTTGGGTTGCGTCCAATTAGTCACTGCTCCACCTTTACTGGGTCTACTGATACTTCTTCCTGAGTAATCACATGCCCAAAAGAAGTCACTTGTCACCATCCAAAACTTACAATCACTAAACTTGATGTACAAGTTATGCTCCTGTAGGGTTTACAACACTCTTCAAAGATGTTGTTCATGTACTTCGAGGTTAGGTTAACACACAAGAATATCATCAATGAAAATCACCACAAACTTATCCAAGTAAGGACTGAAAATCCTATACATCAATTCCATGAATGTCGCGGGTACATTTGTTGATCCAAATGACATAAAGACAGACTCATAATGCCTATACCATGTGTTGAAAAATATCATTGGAATATCTCTTTCTTTTATTCATACCTGATAGTACTCTTGTCTTAAATCTAATTTGGAATGGCATCTTGCTCCTCGAAATTGATCAAATAGTTCATCAATAAATGGGAGTGGGTACTTGTTTTTAATTGCCACACTATTTAGTCATCTATAGTCTACACATATCCTAAGGTCCCATATTTCTTCTTTACAAACAAAACTAATGCATAACAAAGAGATTTACTTGGATGGATATACCCTTGTTGCAACAATTCTTGTAGTTGCTTTTTCAACTCTCTCTCAACTCTTCCTGTGCCATCCGATATGGGGTTCGAGATATTTGTTTAGCACCGAGTACCAATTCTATGCTGAACTCCACTTCTCGATCTAGGCAACATCGTTAACTCCTCGGGGAAAACATCTATAAACTCCTTCACCACAGGTACAGTTTCTAATTTTACCTCTTCCTTAGGCTTGTTGAGTAAATATGCTAGGTACCCTTGACATCCTTTCCATAACAACTTCCTGGCTTTTATGCCAGACAAAAAGGGATTTTCCCATTTCGTTCGCTTCCCTTGGAACACAAGGATTGGCATACTCGGTCAGCTAAACTTAACCAACTTTCGTTGACAGTCTACTTGAGCGTAATGTTTAGACAACTAGTCCATCCCATGTATCACGTCATAACCCTCAAATGGCAAGGTAATTAAGTCGTCGGATAAAATCACACTTTCGATATAGATGTCAAAATCTGGGTACTTTACCTCAGTTATCTTACTCACGCCCATAGGAGTGCTAACTATCAACTGATAACACATGACAATAGGAGGTATAGGAATATGTTTTATGAAATGCAAACTCACAAAGGAATATGTAGCTCCAGGATCAATAAGTACTCTTGCTGGTTGAGAAAAGATTTGAATCATACCTTCAACTACTTCTGCTTCGGTGTCTACAAGCAGTCCATCCAATATGTGGTTCGAAATATTGGCTCATCCTCTATATTTTATTCTATCCTAGGCTCAACTTCCCATTTTGGAGGTGAGGTCATCAGTTTCTTTTTAAGATATCTAGTAACTCCCTTATCACTAATACAAATTACCACTTCAACTTCTCTCCAGGCTAGTTACACAAGTACGTTAGATATCCTTAGTAGTCTTCTATCGTGAGTTTCTAATATTACTCTTGCGTATAAAGTGATTCTCGATTCTTTTATTTTTATTTTCCATAATTCTAAAGATTAGAAACATTAACTGATTAAACTTAACTAAATTTCACCCACAATACATATATTCAAATGTCTAGTCAACCAATCCATTCTTACTATCACACCCTATCCCTCAAATGATTGAAACAATTACTAACCAATCCATTCTTACTATCACACCCTATTCCTCAAATGATTGAAACAATTACTATCCCCTTGCACTTCTCCCATCCTTTCCAAAAGCATCTACTCAATGTTAAATACCTAAACCTTAATTTATAGGTTAAAACTTACATAAAGAACACCATACACTAGAACTGTATATCAAATATAGAGTGAAACAATTTCTAAATTAATAAAAATAGTCGGTGCACGGGGTAGAGCATGTATACAAAATATGCCACTGATTTACCATACATAACATAATTTGCGATCAACATAATCCTAAGCTCTTCCAGGTTATATAAAGGCATTAAAGAATCACACTCACAAAACTAGATTCGTACTTGACGCATATGTACAGTGTAAACTAAAGAATCCTAGCAAAATGCAAGTACACCAGCCCAATTTAGGTATATCTTTTTCCTAAAGACTATGGTCTAATACTGAGCTTATCAAAAGTACTTTGGATGAAATTCATAGCGAGAACACAGAAAGATCCCAACAACTATGTCAATCGTTCCCCACTCTCATATTAGATTGTCGAACTCTCATTTACAAGATCTACTAATATTTCAAATCCTAAGAAACTTAGCTTCTGGTCTACCCACCCTCATCATTACTTATTATTTTCCTTATCAAGCTGAACTGATAATTAGCTCCATCCTATTAGGCTCACCTCATTCTTTATATTCACTAATCGGCAGTGTGGAGTAATACTTACACAATATATATCGAATAAAGAACTAAGGACCGGAGAGCTCTTTCTGTTGTGACAACAGCAATGGAAATGTTAACTTTACAGGGTGCATGATGTTCTTTGGTGTCACGGAAGTAGGGATGACAGAAATCGATACGAAATACATCTTATACTTATAAGAATTTCACACTCACTCTTTGTGCAGTTAATACACTGCAAGTTATCAGAGTTTCCCCTAATACCTTATGTCCCACGAGATCCCTTGATCGAACTACAAGTCTAAAAAAATATCTCTATTGATGACTAAAATAATCTTGGTACTCTCTCACCTGAACCATCATCAATTCAAAAGCTTAATGTATCTATATGTCCTCTCATTGTTATTATGGCAAAAGATATGACATCTTATACAAAGGAGCATTGTTCCCATAAGACTAATAACACGATAAGAAAAACGAAAAAGAAAGAGAACTTCAAAGTTCACGAGCAAAATAAAACTATGCTGCTGGCTTATAGTACTCGTCTAGGATCTACAAACTCTAACCACAAATCAAACATAGGGCTCTGATACCACCTGTGATACCCCCAACCCTGCCACTAGGTCAACTGCGACTGAGTAGAGTATTTGCGTGCCTCTTGGCACTAAATTATAAGTCTAAAAACAATAGCACAATCCTTGGGGCAACACTTAGAAGTATATACACACAATACGCAACGGAAAACTAAGTAAACTGAATACTAATAGAACGCTCAAAATGTAAGGTTAAAGAAAACTTCTTAGCTTATGATCATTCTAATACAAAGATAGAAATACTTTACAAACGCTCAAGCATGAAAAAACAAAGCACATGTCTTTTCTGGGAACGATCCAATCTCACAACTCAAGGCATACTACTTCAGCGGCTTGCTGTGCCTCTGTTCATCCTTAGTTAATCTGGGTAGAAAACATGATATGGAAAAAAGTGAGCGCGAACGCTCAGTGAGTCCACATGTGTGTGCTTTAGTGATATCTTTAAAACAATAATGATGCAGTTTCACGCAAGCAATTCATGCGATGTTATAAGAAAATATTTTTCTTTCGTTGCTGTAACAATATTGATGCTTGAACCTACATGAGGGGTTTGAGTGCAACTTTGACACCCGAATTCAAATGAACATGTAATGCAACAGTCGGGCTCTACGGACAAAGTCCGGATCCCATAATGAGGTCATCGGAAACAAGTTCCGGCATCCCATAGTCAATACCAGCCAAACACCATACGAGCGTTCGATTTCCAGAACAACTGCACTCTCTATATCACTGTCCAAACCAGGCTACAGATTCCTGGGGCACCTACCAGGTTTGCCTGAGACCAATCTTAGTTTCAAGCCCCTCCTGGCTCTCCACAAGGCGGCCGACCCACCGCAGAGCATGATGCGATATCCACGGAAATGCCGATTGGACCAAACCCTCCAGGTACTATGCCCCTCTTCAAGTGGATCCACCCTCAGAGTAAAAAACCGTCCACGTCATCAGAAGAGGCCCTAGTACGGGAGAATAGTCACGTACAATGCAATCCTTCGATGCTTCTGAGCACATGATTATAACCAAAACTTTAACGCTAGTCGGAATGGGTTTTTCATATGTATATACAAACTGAAAGGCCACTTGCTCGGCCGTTGAAATAGATTCAAGTCAATAGCAAAAATCCCCATCCACTAGTCAACACATGCTTGTGCAGATTTCACAATTATGCCAAATCTATATTCATGCATGTCAAATCATGTAACTTTCCAAGAATTCGCCAATCAACACATGTTTATGTAGATTTACGAATGTACCAGGTCTATATTCATGCCGGCCAAATCATAAAGCACTTTCCAACTCATAGATATTTCCAGAAAACCCGTGTACAAACTAATTCTTCTTCACCACAAAAATAATCTGTTCTAAAAAGAAAATACCTATGTGGAGCACCGCTCCTATGCATTTCTAATGAACACGTAACACATTATGGAGAACATCTCCAATTAGAAAAACATGTCAAGCTATACCATTCCAAAAACAGTAGATATTTTATGATAAGTTTCGAAAACATATTTATATAGCGCGTAACATTTGAAATAATATAATAAAACGGGGTTTATGGACTCACCTGGATGCAGATCTTGTGCTATGATCCTACAAATATAGTAATAAAAATACTTAATATTTCATTAAGCACTAGACATATAATCTTATTCCCTAAATATATAGATATCCTACAAAGTGAGCCTAGGATGGATATATATATATATATATACATATAGTAGTTCCTTAAGAGACTGAAAATCCTATACCCTTAAAAATATACTTTCTTAAGGAATCACGATTAACTATATTCTAAAACCTATTTAAATCCTAAAGAAAAAAATCACAATTTAAACTATATATAACTTAACTAACTAAAGAAAAGAAAGAGAAAAAAAAACATGAAAAAGAAACCTAACCTCAATTTGGCTGCCGAAACAAAGTCAAATTAGAAAAAGGATTTGCATAGATTTGCATGGTTTGTTAGATTATATATATATATATATTGCATGGCATATATATATATATATATATGTATATAGATTGAAGGAATGGTAGTTATGCCCAAAAGAAGGAAAAGAAAAAAAACCACGTGGTGACGGGTGGATACAAGGGGTGGCACAAATTTTCTTAATGACTAAGGTTTTTTTTTTTTACTTTAAAAACTTATATGGGAATGTCAAGTATTTAAATTTCTAAAATAGACATATTAGGTATTCTAAAAAAATTTCCACTTAAAGGCACTTATAAACCCCACTAATAAAAACTCAAAAAAATTTTACTCTCATTCCGTAAGTATCTCCAAAATACCACTAAGTTTCAAAAATACTATACTTCACTGCATCAGATCCCAAACTCTACTTTCATAACACCCACAATTTTAGAGTCGTGCGAGGTGCTTACTTGGTAGGCGTTACATTACATATAAGGTATATTTTTTTTACTTAATCTCAAATAATTTATATTTCTCGATTTTGATCCCACAACTTTAACTAAACTTTTTTATCCCTAAATAATTTATGTTGGTCCTTTTTTTCTCATTTTAGGATAAATTTACCCTTATACTTTCTTTTCGTCTTTTCAGGACAGATTTACCCTTGTCTTATTCTCTCCCTTCTCCCCTCCTCATTTTCTTCTTTTCCTTTTCCACTTCTATTCCACCCTCTATTTTTGTAAAGAAAGTTCACTCCCTTTCATAAAAAAGTTATAATTAACCCTTAACATCTTTGCATGAAACTTCCGCTTCTCCTCTACAATCCCACACCCACACCGACAATTTCAAATAACGTGCTTGATTTCTTTTTTCAACTTAATGCAACGTTCTGTCTCACGTCCATGGTCAACATGGAAGGCATAGTACGTACTTAGCAATATTGCGCCCATCTAGTGCAGAAATCATCGTTACTAGGGGAGTTAAAATCCCTAGCGTTTCCACTTATTGCAAGATTTCTTATCTGGACACTCATAGAGGTGTCCATAATTGATATCTTGTAGCTGGGTCCTGCTGACTGTAAGATAATCAATCTCTGATAGACGAGCGGCTCCTTCAAGACTCTGGGGCCGCTTACTCTTTCCAAGCTCCTGGTACAACTTCTTTTGGTCCTTTTTCCATATAACCACCTGTTGTTAGTTATATTCCCTAAACTAATTGACTTACATTGTAATGGATTCTACGAGCCATATATTTTGAATGGTATTTTTTGCTTCTGGTCATCAAGTATGTGACTTGATAGTAAAACCCTTTTGCTATCAAAATGTCATTCTTGTAGTCCCTAGTTTTATCATATATTGTACTATTAAACTAGTATGAAGTAGATTGACGATCAGATCATGAATATGAGATATAGAATCAATTCATAAGTACATATTGAGAATAATGTATTGTACATGACCGAAAGAAGAAGAAATACTGCATGGGTTTAAGTCAAGTATTCTTTCTCTGTTTTATGTTTTATGTCCTTCAACCTAATGTTTCTAATTTTTTCTTGCATGAAGAGAACTGTATTTTGATATAGTAAAACATCACCTTTAACTCGGTGATCACTATGACTATTGGTTGGGCATTTTTCTTGTCATAGCTTGAATGTTAGAGATAGTGAAAAGGGATTCGTCCCTCTCTTATTAGAGAGAGATATTTATAGGCCCCTTTATAAGGAAGACTGTAGAATTATGCATGGTCATGCTCAATTATATATTAATAAGGATTTATTAATATTATTTGTCGGAACAGTCTGTCTGGTGATCATGCAAGTAGTTAATTAAGTTATATAAGGATGATTTGGCCCATGTCTTATGCTTAATTAGGATATTGTGTGATAAAATGGCTAAACATCAAAATTGGTTTTAGGTTAAATCGTTATATCTTTTACTTAACTTGAGTAAGCATAATGTCTTGCTAGAGGCCACTTATGTTTTTTGGATATTGTCTAGGATATTATTTTCATCCACTGTCAACATTAAGTGAACCTACAGGGGTCACATGCATAGATGATCATGTGAGCATTATATCTACATTCAAAGAATGTAGAATGTGTCCAAGTTTGTTGAACGTAAACGATAAGATTTGAGGAGGTATCCCGATTCTATGTTTAGCTATTTTTGTAAGTTAATAAGTAACTATTTTCTTTATCAAATAAATAAAAATTAATTACTAAACTGTCGTTAGATGACAATTAGGGCTCTGATATAAACAACTATAAAAGGTTATGTTAACTTTTTGGCCGAATTGATTCTCAAAACAAAAACTCTGAAATGGCTAGACCTTCTGGTCTCGTCTCATTTTGAAAATTCTGAATACTACAAAAACCAGCTATTGTTCTAAAGAGTTCTGGTCTCATCTCATTTTGAAAATTCCGAATACTACAAAAATCATCTATTGTTCTAAAGAGTTCTTAAAACACTTATGAGCTAACATCCCAATCACTTGCAAAGGAGTTCATCACGTGGATACTGGTAGAGGGTGAAGCTTAGAAACAACAGTGCCTCCATGCCTCCACGACCCCAAAAATTTGATAAGGTAGTTTCTATCCAATTGTTTTCACTAGTATGTGCAGATCCTGTTGGCGACTTTTCGTAGATCGTTTTATTTCATTCTGTTTTCTTTCCTACGAAATCCACATGTGTTCCCACATATAAACTTATGCATAATTTCTAGTAAATGATACACAGTTCGTGGCTCTTTTACCACCAATTTTTTGCCAAAGAGATAGCCTTTAACCCATGGATCTAAGCCTATATATGCTCACGAGTGCTCAACAAAGTAAAGCCATCTGATTGAACCGATTCATGTACTTCCTGACTGACTCATTATTGATCTGCTTGACAATCAGCAAATAGAGTGATGTGGCAACAAAAACTCTCTAAGCAACGAAATGTTTTAAGAATTTCACTCCCAAATTGTTAAATGTTTTCACATTTCATAGGGTCCATTGTACCCTCGTAAGCGTCAAACCTTAAGGTATTGTATTTTTCATTCAATGGAGCAATCTAGCACTGCTCCATTAATGGACTATTTGCAAAAACTTCTAACTTCTGTCTCACGAGCGCATGGAGGATGTCATATTAGCCAAGACCTCCTAAACTCTATGCTCTAGCATTTCTAATTGTTTGGGGTAGCCCCATGATGTGAACCGGTTAGACATGCAAGAACATCAAGGAGTTGTAACAAGAGCCAAGGCAAAATAACTAAAGAGCCACAAGGATCAAAATGAGCAAGAGAAGTTTCAAGGGCTAAATATTAATGTCCAAGACTTTATGGGGCAATATGCTAAAGTTTTAAATAAGTTAGAAATTGGAAATTTTCCTTGGTAGATGGTTGGAATATGCCTTGGGGCTTCAATTTGGAGCTTAAATTTGGGGCCTAATTTTGGGGTTTAAATTTATGGTGCTTAATTTTGGGCTGAAAATATGAGAGTAAAACATTCCTAATCTTTTTTCCCTCAAGTCTCCATAAATATGTAGTCTTCCATTTTGTAAAATCTAATCAAGAAATATTTCAAAACAAAGGTTCTTCTCTTAGTATTCTTAGTTTTTAGCTTAGTTTTTTCTTTCTATCTTCTCAAGGGTGACCTTCTTTGAAAGAAAAATTGCTTTGAAGACTTGTTGAAAGTTCCAAGAGCTTCAAGGTTGATCATCAAAATTCCTTCATACTAGTTACTACACTCTTGTAGAAAACTAGTCTTGAGGTCTTCTTCTTGTTTCATTGAGGTCTAAGGTTCAAAATACCTTAGGTTGCTTGAACTTTAAAGAAAAGATTTTGTTTAAAACCTTCTTGAAGTCTTAGATTTAATATATCCAAGGTTGCTAAAAGTTTAACATTTTCAAGTCCTATCAAAGGCACTTTCTCTTTTTTACTTGTCACACTTGTTTTATTCATTCTCTCCCTCACTTCTCGGATGAAATTTTATGCTCTTGAAGATCATTCCACATCATTTGGTATCAGAGCCACCTTCAAGTAAGTGTTTTTGAGATCTCTTACATACAAGAAGACAAAGAAAAAAGAGAAAAGAGACAAGATTGCTGGAAAATGGCAACACAAAAATAGAGTGCTTGAACGACCTGGAATATGACTAAAACATTGCAATCTTTTTACATGGAGTTATACTACATTGACCTGGGAAACAAATGAAACAAGTTTCATCTAATTTTCACTTCATTTGATATCTCAAAATAGTAAAAAAACCTTGAAGGTGCACCTGGCTTTTCCGCAAACAAAAAGTGCTTAAATGATCTGAGCATATCTTCTGTTTTACTAATCCTTTTTCTTTGATTCTTGAGCCTAAACTCAAGAACTTTGAGTGAGGATTTTTTCTAGATAAACCTAATTCTATTTATACTTCTGGCTCAATACCAGTTTTCAAAACAAGCCGAGTATGTCATCTACTCTGCTTGCCAGGAACTTTTATTTTGTATTCTTTTGTGTTCTTGAAGTATCCTAGCTTTGTGTTTGTATTTATGGTCGAATTTCTTTCCTTTTTCAGTACATATTTCTTCATTTGGTCAATCTACCATTATTGACTCAAATGCTCTTAGAAATGTTGTTGAACTTCCTTAAAATAAATGGATGACTAAATATCATTTTCCTTGCTTCTCATATTTCTCAACTAGTTTTTGTTTGTGATTTTTTTTTTATTTTGGTTGTTTTAAACTTGAGTACAGGTGTTAAATCTTTGTTAAGAACTCATAGAACTCTTTGAGACTTGAACCTTAGAAAAAGGCAAGAGTTGTGAGAATATCCTCAGAAAAATCCAAAGAGAGTTAAATAAGAGAGTTTTGTTAGGTAAAAACTATCAAGATGTCAACCCAAGCTCAAGCAACAACTCCTTTTGTAGAAGAGTCTAGCAACTCCCAATGTGATGCAAGAGTTACAATCCCTAAGAGATGAGATGAGGGATATTAGAAGGGATGTCACTAATCTCTCTAATCAACAAAGTGAGGTTAGTCCTCATAGTAGTCTCAATGTTACTACCCAAAGTAGCAATTGACCGTTCAATTGCTCTACGACAATCGAGTTCCACCAACCTCCATATTTTGATGAAGAACTGCATCCACCTTCTTACAGTGGTAGAAGAGGCGGTTTTGGAGATAGAGGCATGCCTAGACACTTTGAAGAAGTCCTAAGACCACAAGTTAGATCATGAACATGTTCCATTTGTTGCCAACCATGGAAGAGACCAAGGTGACCAAACCTTGGACCAAATGAAGTGGAAGCTCTCTAGTTTTAAATGTGAGAATGACCCTAACATTTTTTTTAGATTGGGAGAGACAAGTAGAAAACATGTTTATGTTGAAAAATTGTAATGAGTTCTTAAAAGCTAGACTTGTAATAGCCGAATTTTCTGGCTTTGCTTTACATTGGTGGGAAAGGGTAGTAAACGAAAGAGTTAGAAGTGATAGACCACCAGTTGATACTTGGAGAGAGTTAAAAGCTTTGATGAGAGAAAGATTTGTACCTGAGCACCACTATAGAGAGCTTCATATAAGCTCATAACTTTAAAACAAGATGCAAAAAGTATAGAAGAGAAGAGCTTGAGCTCTACATCTTGAGGTTGAACTTGGAAGAATACAAGGATGCTTCAGTGGCTAGGTTCCTTAGTGGTCTCAATAGGGAGATAGCCAACCAACTTGAGTTGTATCCACATACAACTTATGAAGACATGTGTCACCTTGCCAACAAGATCGAATCCCAAAGGAAAAGAAGTAGGATAGTACGATCCTCATTTCCTAACCAAAGACAAGTTGCAACAACAAAACCACCTACTTCCAACTTCAAGCCATGGCCAAAAAAGGAGGAGGCTCCTAGAGGTACTTTCTGATAGAGTTGATTTTTGGTACAAATAAACACCTTAAGTTTTAATTATTAGCCTTTAAAAATATTTTATTTATTTATTAAATATAGTTATTATATTTAATTTATTTTATTTTTGTGATAAAGAGAAAGAATCCCATTGAAAGTGGAGAGGAGTCCATAAGAAATAAAAGGGTAGCTCATGGGAAGAAAAGAGGGCAGCCCACAAATAAGCCCATGATTGAAGGAGTGGGCTGACATCAAGAATAAGGAAAAGAAAATGAAACAGAGGAGTTACTGCAGAAATTGGAAAAGAGGGCGGCCCGAGGTGAAGGACAAGAAACAAAAGCGGCTGGAGAAGAAAAAAATAGAAGCTTTTAAAAGGAGGAGAAAGGAAAAAAGGAAAGCAGCTGCAAAAATAGAAAGGGAGGCTAGAAATTGGAAGGAAGGGGAAAGCCAAGGAGAAGAAGGAGAAGGTGCTGCAGAGAGCTTTAAAAAGGAGAAGAGAGGAAAAAATATAGGGGCCGCTTGCTAGAATCCGCAGTAGAAAATGTAGCTTAGTTGCACCATTAAAGAGAGCTAAAAGCCGGGAGAGAATAGAAAAGAACAGAAAAAAAATATATATAGCAACAGCAGCCGCAATTTCAAGCAGCTGCTGCTGTGCAAAAATGCAAGAAGAAGCAGCAACCAGCCGCCATTCACGAAGCTGAAACTACAGCAAGAAATTGCAAGAAGTAGCTGAATACAATAGCTTAAGCAAGGGGGAGAAAGCTGAAAATTTCAGCAAAAGCAGAAACTTTCAGCAGAAAAATTTTTGTAGAAGCAGAAAATTTACAAAGCTCTTTGGCGATTTTAATTGGAAGAAAGGCCATGATCTTCTTCAATAAATTGGTTCCTTCTTTCCCTTTAGCCATGAACTAAATTTATTTTTAGAATCTTGATGAAAACCTAGCTAATTGACTTTGATTTATTTTATTTTGGGAGATTTTATTTTGTTATTTATGTGATTGCATATTTTGGGATGTCTTTGGTTTGATGCAATTAATTCTTTGTGATTGTTCTTGTAGAACATTTGTTTGGTTTAGTTGATATTTTTATCCATGCTTGATTCTTGTAGTCTTGAGTATGAGAGATATGTAATTTTTGCAAGTATATTGTGGGTTTTAGAATTGAATAGTTCATGCTAATTTTATATGATTTATGTCATAGAATTAAATAAGTCATGCTGATGGTTAGATGGATTATGTCATGCATTTAAACATAATATATTTCTTTAGTGAATTGAAGCTTGTAGTCTAGATCACCATATAAAGGTTTAATGTTTTCTGCAAAATAGAATTAAATGATTGTTATATAGGTTAGTGGTGGGTTCAAGGTTCTAAATCATCTCTTTTGGTGAAGCTCTCATTATTTTCAATTTGGTTATTTTATTTATTAGTTTTACTTAATTTAGGAATAATTTTTAGATAATATAAATTTATTCTTCTTTTTATAAAATTACTTTAGGAAGATAGTAATTTTAGTAGTTAAGCCTTTCTCTGTGGTTCGATACCTTGATACTTCTGTATTACATTATCTTGTGCACTTGCAAGTATTGGATTTAAAACTTTGGTATAAAAAACACCGAACAAGTTTTTGGCATCGTTGCCGGGAAAAGGTTAAATTAATTGCTTTTGTTATTGTCTCCTAAATTTTTTAGTTTTTATTTTATTATTATTCTTGAAAAAAAATATAGAAAGAAATTTTTTTAGTTGTCTTCAATGTTTTTTTATTTTTTATTTTTATTTCATTATTTAATAGTTTATTCTTTATTATTATTTGCACCAAACTTTGAGAAAACTTTTGAGGTGGAATGTGATGCATCCAACATTGGTATAGGTGGTGTACTTGTACAAAATGGAAAGCCCTTGGCCTATTTTAGTGAAAAACTTAATGGGGCAGCCGTGAGGTACTCAACTTATGATAAGGAGCTTTATGCTTTAATAAGAACATTAAAGCATTGGCAACACTATCTATGGCCAAAGGAGTTTATTGTGCACACCGATCATGAGGCTTTGAAGTTTCTCAAGGGCCAACATAAACTCAATAAGAGACATGCAAGATGGATGGAGTTCATTAAAACATTTCCATATGTCATCCGTTACAAGAAAGGTAAGGAGAATGTGGTGGCCGATGCTCTATCTAGAAGGTATACTCTCTTATCCACCCTTCAAACAAAAATTTTGGGTTTTGAAATGCTTAAAGAAATGTATTCTAGTGATCATGACTTTAAGGAAATTTTTTAGAAATGCTTGTTAGCACCTTTTGGAAAATATTTTTTACATGAAGAATTTCTTTATTGTGAAGGTAGATTGTGCATACCATCTTGTTATACTAGAATTCTTCTTGTCAAAGAAGCACATTGTGGGGGTTTAATGGGGCATTTTGGTGTCACTAAAACCTATGAAATTCTTCATGAACATTTTTTTTTGTTCAAATTTAAAAAGAGATGTAGAAAGATTTGTAGGAAGTTGTATTGAATGCAAGAAAGCTAAATCTAGAACACTTCCACATGGACTTTACACACGATTAGAAGTTCCTAAAGAACCTTGGGTTGATATTTCTATGGATTTTATTCTTGGTTTACCTAGAACCTCTAGAGATATGGATTCTATTTTTGTCGATGTTGATAGGTTCTCTAAAATGGCACACTTTATTCCTTGTAGGAAATCCGATGATGCTAGTCATGTAGCTAGCTTGTTCTTTACTTGGATAGTTAGATTCCATGGAATTCCAAGGTCTATTGTGTCAAATAAAGATACTAAATTCTTGAGCCATTTTTAGAGAGTTCTTTGGAAGAAACTTGGTATTAACTTGCTTTATTTTACAGCTTGCCATCCACAAACGGATACACAAACCGAAGTGGTAAATAGAACAATTGGCCAACTTCTAAGGGCTATTTTGAAGAAGAACTTGTGGCAATAGGAGGAGTGTTTGCCACATATTGAATTTGCCTATAATAGGGCACCTCACTCTACTACTTCTCATTCTCCATTTCAAGTTATTTATGGTTTTAACCCTCTAACTCCCTCTGATTTGGTTCCTTTGCCTATAGATCAAGCATTAAGGAAGGATGCCAGCAAGAAGGATGATTTTGTGAAAGCAATTCATGCAAAGGTCCATGAAGCCATTGTCAACCCCAACACAAAAGCTTGTAGAGAAAAGAAATGTGGGAAGAAGAAAAGTGGTATTCAAACCTGGTGATTGGGTTTGGGTGCATTTTAGAAAGGAAAGATTTCCCCAACAAAGAAAGTCTAAGCTTGACGATAGGGGAGATGGGCCATTTCAAATCCTTGAGAAAATTAATGACAATGCCTATAAAGTTGATCTTCCAGGACATTATAATGTTAGTGCCACTTTTAATGTATCCGATCTCTCTTTATTTGATATAGGTGATGGAGATTTGAGGACAAATCCTTTTCAAGAGGGGAGAGGATGATGTGAACCGGTTAGACATGCAAGAACATCAAGAAGTTGTGACAAACGCCAAGGCAAAACAACTAAAGAGTCACAATGATCAAATTAAGCAAGAGAAGTTTCAAGGGCTAAATTTTGATGTCCAAGACTTTATGGGGCAATATGCTAAAGTTTTAAATAAGTTAAAAATTGGAAATTTACCTTGGTAGATGGTTGGAATATGCCTTAAACTTGGGGCTTAAATTTGGAGCTTAAATTTGGGGCTTTATTTTGGGGTTTAAATTTATGGTGCTTAATTTTGGGTTGAAAATGTGAGGGAACAATTCCTAGTCTTTTTTCCCTCAAGTCTCTATAAATATGTAGTCTTCTATTTTGTAAAAGCTAATCAAGAAATATTTCAAAACAAAGGTTCTTCTCTTAGTGTTCTTAGTTTTTAGCTTAGTTTTTTTTTCTATCTTCTCAAGGGTGAACTTCCTTGAAAGAAATCACTTTGAAGACTTGTTGAAAGTTCCAAGAGCTTCAAGGTTGATCATCAAAATTCCTTCATACTAGTTACTACACTCTTGCAGAAAACTAGTCTTGAGGTCTTCTTGTTATTTCATTGAGGTCTAAGGTTAAGAGTACCTTAGGTTGCTTGAACTTTGAGGAAAATATTTTGTTTAAAACCTTCTTGAGTTCTTGGATTTAATATATCCAAGGTTGCTAGCAGTTTAACATTTTCAAGTCCTATCAAAGGCACTTTCTCTTTTCTACTTGTTACACTTGTTTGGTTCATTCTCTCCCTCACTTCTTGGATGAAATTTTATGCTCTTGAAGATCATTCCACATCACCCCATATGTGCAATCGGGATTTGCTTCTTTCCCAAGTGTTTGCATTATGACGGCCATCAGAAATAATACCCCTTTGAGACTCAAGAAAACAGCCTGCAACTGCTCAATCTATTATGTCATTAAAGTAGGGGTAGCAAAAATAGCTTTAGATCCCTGCACCATTTTTGGCGTAAATGATATACGGTGTTAGAAAGGGGGATCCTTCTCCTTCGATTGTCGAAAGCTTTTCGCGGGACTCATGAAATTTAGTCCCTTAGGTCCTTTGAAAACTAAATCTGATATACACAGTGAGCAGTAATGGATGAATACTACGCACGTGCGGTATCCTGCAAAGACTTCCAAACAATGAAGGGGATAAGTTTCCAAATACACTCTGATGCTTACGTCAGTGTGGATATAGAGAATAGAAGTATAATAGAGATAGCACAATATTCACTTAGGTTAAAAAGTCGTAAGAGCACCTCATATATATAAGACTCGACTAGAGAGGTTGTCATTCTTATTTTTTGCAGCTGGTATTGCCCTAATGGACTCAAGCTAACCGATGGCAATTCTAGGCCTTCCCCTTGTGGCACCGTGCTACGTGATCCAGCTATACTGCTGTCGTTAGTTATATTCCCTAGACCAATTAACTTATATTTATATTGGTTATTTATGAGGCATGCATTTTGAATTGTATTTTATTCTCTTGGTCATCAAGTATGTAATGTGATAGTAAAACCCTTCTTGCTAAGAAAATATTATTCTTGTTCGTCCCTAGTTTTATTACATCTTGTATTATTAAACTAGTATGAAGTGATTGATGATCAAGTTTTACTGATCATGAATCTGAGATATGCAATAAATTCATAAATATATATTTATTGAACATGACCCAAAGTGAAGAAGAAATATTACATGGGTTTAAGTCATAATCATTTCTTCTCACTTTTATGTTTGGTGTCCTTTGACCTAATATTTCTAAAGCTTCTTGCATGGGGAAAAATATATTTTGACATAGTAAAACATCACTTTTAATCAGGTGATTATTATGACATTGGTTGGGCTATTTTCTTGTCATGCATTGAATATTAGAGATAGTGAAAGGGATTTGTCCCTCTCTTATTAGAGAGAGATATCCATTGGCCCATTGATAAGGAAGACTGGGAAATACGCATGTCCATGCTCAAATAAGTATTAATAAGGTTTTATTAATAATATTTATCGAAACTATCTACCTGGTGATCTAGTAAATTGTTAATTACGGTTTATAAGGATGACTCAGTTCATGTCTCATACTTAATTAGGATATTGTGTGACAAAAGGACTGAATATTAAAACTGATGTTCGGTTATCATATCGTTTACTTAACTTTGGTAAGCATAATGTCTTGCTAGAGGCAACTTATGTTTTGTGGATAAATGTGTAGGACATTTTTATTCAATGACAATGTTAAATGAACTTACAGGGTCACACGCATAGATGATATTCTGAGAACGATGTCCACATTAAATAAATCTAGATCGTGTCCAGATTCGTTTAACGCATACAAAAAGTGGATTAGATTCTGTATTGTATTTATTCGGTAAGTTAACAAGTGACTAATTTCTTTATCAAATAAATGAAATTAATTACTTATTAACTCATTCATCCAACCGTTGGATGATTATAGGAATAGACAGATGAGATTGAAATTGTCATTAGATGACAGTTAGGGTTCTGATATTGACAGTTATAAAAGGTTATGTTAACCTTTTCCGCAGCTATCTTACTCTGATTAAAAAATCGAAAAGGCTTTAACCCTAGAACGATGAGAACCGTGTCTTGCCTCTCTCTCTCTCTCTCTCTCTCTCTCTCTCTCTCTCTCTCTCTCTCTCTCTCTCTCTCTCTCTCTCTCTCTCTCTCTCTCTCTCTCTCTCTCTCTCTCTCTCTCTCTCTCTCCCTCCCAAAAATACTAAATATTACCAAATAGTTAGGGTTCGTTCTGAATAGTTTTCAGAACGTCGAGGGGCTAGTATCTCGATCGCTTATAGAGGAGGTCGTCGCGTGGATACTGGTAGAGGGGCGAAGCATAAACAGTAGCTCCTCCACACCTAGCGGCATCAAAACATTGAGGTAGTTCTCTTTCCAATCGATTTTTCTGGTATGTGTGAATCTTGTTGGCGGCATTTGTAGTTTTTTTTTGTTATGCTTTTCTACGAATTCCCTACAACTGCATTGCTTGGACCCAAGCACAATCTGGTTCCCATCACCATCCTCCATGACCTTCTTCTTTTTCACATTCTTCTTCTTCACCTTTAAGCCCTTGACCTCCTTGGCAATCGTTCATCCTCTAATGACAAACTTTCCTTCTTTAGCTCTCTTGACTTTGAGCCTTGGAACACTTCAAGGGCTCTTAGGATTTTCTTGCAAAGGGAGAGACACTACATAATTAGTATGAGCCATATAACATAAAGTGTCACTAAGATTCAAAGAACATGTTGAAGTATTAGAAAACTTTAAAAAAAATTATTTCTCTGTTACTCTAAAAATCAACTTACCCTTCTCCATGTCAATTAAGGCTCTAGAAGTAGCTAAAAAGGACGTCCTAGCATCAAAGAAACATGAACATCCTCTTCCATGTCAAGGACGACAAAGTCCATAGGAAGCAAAGGATTTGACCTTAATTAACACATCTTCCACAATCTCCCTAGAATATCTAATACTTTTATCTGCTAAATTAATAACATCCTAGTAGATTTCAATTGTTCCAGGACTAACTTTCCAAACACATGATAAGGCATCACATTTGTGCTAGCTCCTAAGTTGGTCAAGGTTTTTTCAAAAGATAAACTACCAATCATACAAGGTATAGAGAAACTCCCTGGATCGTTCATCTTTTTCAGTAGTTTCTCCTTCTTCACAAGAATAATAGAGCACTTCTCACTCAAGATGATGGTGGACTCCTTCCAACTTTCTCTTCTTGGTGAACATCTCATTTAAGAATCTCACATATTTCAGTACCTGCAAAAGAACATTACATGCAATTGTTTAAATTTTTTTAGAAATTTACTGATCTCTTCCTTGCTTTATTTCTAAAGAGTGTGGTGGGCTATAGAATCCTTAGTTTGTATTCTGTAACCGTCTTCTTCTTAGGCTCTTATTTCTCCATATCACTATGTTCTTTGTCTTTTTCATCATATCCTTCTCCGACTCCACTCTAGAAAGTTCCATGTCAGCCACTTCTATCACTTTCTCTTGGTCACAAACTTTTCCTCTATATCCCACAAAGATAGTATTTACATCTTATATCTGATTCACCTCTTGATATGATCATATCTATGGATGAATTATTGGAAGTTTCAAGGCCAAGAGATGGAGGTACAAGATTGGTTGAAAATGAAGACATTGAAGACAAAGTTGGAATTTTTGGACCAGTTTTGGGAAAGCTCAATTTTGGTGGTATTGAAGTCTTCAAAGTAACAAGTGTTCTTTGTGCATTTTGTAGAGGACTTCTTAAGATTTCTAGAATAGGATAGCTCATGTTTGTATGAGTTCATTTAGATATCCTATAATGAGCGTTATGTAAGATTTTCTATCTTCGATTTCATCAATGACATATTTTGAGAAAATGATCATTACTTGAGTTATAGGAGTCTAATTGAGGTGACTCAAGTTGGTACAGAAATCCAAGAGAACGATATATAACTTTGACAAAGACATCAAGATCTGAATCGGAAGTCAAAAGTCAGATGACAACTAGATCCAGCTATTAGCATGGCAAAATCCAACCTCCCTGTTTTCCAACTCAAAGTTTCCAATTTTTCCCTCTTTTGTCCCCAAGACTAGTTTATTTGTGTTATGCCTTGTATTTAAGTGGAATTTGTGCCCAAATTACCCTTTTTAGTATTCTCTAATTGCTAGGGCTAGGGTGAAACACTTAGAAGCCTATATATACCTCATTATAGCTAATTATGTGACAATTATTGAATGATGAATTAAAATTGTAGCTATTCCTTTGAGAGTTTCCTAGGGTTTTCTAGGTTCTTCTTCTTCTTCTAACAATCAATCACTAGAGTGAACTAGTGGGGTTTGATTGAGATTCCTTGAATTGAATTTCAAGGGCTTTCTAAATCATCTTAAATTTCTTGTTTCTAAGAGGTGATGGCTCTTTAGCATTGTTGCTTAGATGTACATCTTTTGTGAGGTGGAAGATAGGTGAGAGTTTCTTTGCTCTTGTTGGTTCTCCTACAAAGGAAAGATTAGGTTTCTCTTTAGAATGTCCTAGTAATCTTGCTAGGGTTGTCTATAGAGAAATTCTTCTACAAAATCCTCACGTTCAAGAGAGAGTTTCTTGGGAAGTTTTGAGCTACAAATCAATCCACAAGTGAGTTTATATCACCTCTATATTACTCGGGAGAGTTCCTTTAGGTTTTTCAGCAGCCAACTTCGCTAATTAACCTATTTGATTCTCCAAATTATGAGTAGAGGCCGCTTGGTTCCTTTGGAACGCCTCTAAAATTTATTTTAAATCTAGTATCTGAGGTCGCAATGAACTTTGTCATCAAATCTTCTAATTACAAGTGTGAGGTAGACAAATTTGTCAATGGAGGAAGTTATAACCTTGAGGATTCTAAGGATGGAGCTACCCTTGCTGAAATCCCAGGGTATTTCGTGGCCTCTGTTTCCCTAGGTTTCTCAATGAAAAATTAATGTGGTTCTACCACAAGTTATAAGTTTGTTATAGGGGTTGTTAGGCTCTTTACTACCCCCTACAAAATCTCTATGCTCGACTAGAGCTCCCAAACTCTAACATTCATGATTTGAATACCCACTACCACAAAAGTCACATGCCATAACCTGCTGCACAGAAAATTTAAATGGTGTCAAGTTCAGATTCCCAATCTTCCTCTCTATAGTTTCCAGCCTAGCCTCCGAAGCGGTCACCATATCTATGCTATGCACTCTCACCGGCTTAGCCTTAGCTCTTGTACTATCCCATGAATAATTTTTCATGGCCATTTGTTCGATCAAGTCCTGCTGTAGCTCTTAAGGCAACTTAGAACTAGCGGAGCCTCCGGACAATTCATCTCTATAAGCGGCTTGGCTGAAAAGTTCAGCCCGTTGGAATCAATGCATTTAAGCCCCACGTCTAAACCATAGAGAGCATACTTCTGTAAAAAACTCCTTCTACCTCTCCTAGGCTTGATAAGACCTCTCTCCTTCCAACTGTTAAAAAGAGAAGATCTCATTTCAAAGCTTTGTTGTCCGATCAAGAAGGAAGTATTTTGTTAGAAATTTCTGCTAAGATCCCAGGTGGTGATTGAGCTAGTATGTAGTGACTTCTATCGAGATTTATGCCCAAAAAGTCTCTAATCATGTAATATTTGAAATATAATAAAGCGTATTATTTGTTAATACAAAACTTTGAGTTTGAATGCACATATACTTACATAAAGTCCTCATATCTTAAGGAGATAGTTTGCATGATGGGTTGTACTTCATAAAAAGATGTGTACTATTATTATTTACTCTACAAGAAATATTTTCTTCTTGGCTAGCTGATGGAGTTGGGCATGCCACCAGAAGGTCATTGCATGGGAGTTTCCAAAATGGATGACTTACCTTTGGTCAATGAGTGTCTTTCTCATGACTAACTATGCAAGTGTGCTTGAAGCACATAGAACTAGACCTTGTGATATTAGTCTTCGGAAAGGACTATAAAGGCAGAGAAACTAAAGATTCACATGCTATTGCGTGGCAGAATATCTTATGGTATTCACATAAGTTGGTAGTCTAGCGAAGTTAGGGATTGTCTACTTCGGAAGAACCCTACTCATGGGATCGATGTGCTCTGTACACTGGGTGATGAACTTTGTTAGCCAAGATGAGAGCTTATGTGTTTGCTTCTATGAGAATCACCCCCTTGTAATTGTCAGTGTTAATCTAGAGACCAGGGCCCTGGCACAAGAATCTTATGTTTGTTTAAGTGTCGCTCATTGAGAAAGTAGAAATATGAATGAACATCAATTAAAATAATTAAAAATAAGTATGCATAAACAAATTTCTAGAAATCTAACACTTAACCTAACTAGGATTCATCATGTTCAAACACACAATAATGAATTAGCCACTCATAATCTCAAGTAACAATTCAAATAAGTAAAATCCATAAAGTAATTGAGAAAGAAAGCTTAGAATGAGTATGATGACATCTTCGTGGTTCGAAAACTCCGCTCGAGCGATCTTCTCGAATACTCATTCTTCGTCCCAAAATTGATGCGATCAATTGTCTTGAAACCCTTAATTTAATGTTGCTTCGATCATTGGATTGGATTTGAGAAGTGTTCTTCTCGGGATTTCTCTAAAAAATACCCATGAACGACCTTCTCATGAACCCTTGAAGTGTATGTCCAAAACCATCTCAAAAAGAAACTCAAAATCTGCAACAATTAAATGTTTTTCACGACTTGCTGACCCAAGTAAGCACACCGACAAGCTTTTGGACAAAATATTGAGGCTTGTGCTGACACCCTAGGCAAGTAGCTAGCCTGGCTAGGTTGCCTTGTTGCACTTCTTGAGTATTATTGAGCTCTTTGATGGCGATTCATGTCACGTCCCAAATCCGAGTACAGAACATGGTAGCATCCTCGAGAGACCCTAAGGATACAAACCTCAAAATAAACCAAGATTAATAAATGAAATTTATAATTCTTACGGTAACACAAATGATATATATACATATATACATATATATGTCATTCTAATCATATGCAAAAGAGTCTTTAATTTTATTCGTTTAAGCGATGTAATAAGTTTTTGAAACCTCTAAATAAAAAGATAATATCAAACAAAACGTATGACAGATACTCACTCCAAGTCACTCTAAAAACTTATTGTCCCAAAAAGGTTCAGCAAATTGGATGTTTAAGTGATCTGCAAAATCGTGAGTGAGCTACGCTAGGCCATTAAGGGTTATGAATCAAACCTAGGAAGGAGGATCATAAACTTTAGAAATATTTTCCTTCAAAGATGCAAAGACTTACTGAATTTCAAATTTACATAGTAGGAGAAAAAGAAATGGTAACGGTAACAGATAATAATTAGCCAAAAACGTTGTTTGATTTTCAAGGGTTCGGATAAGAAAACTATAAAGGGAAATATACCTACTGATTCAAGCTTAGTACCACTTCTATGAAAATCCTCTTTTTTTGGCTCATAAGTAAAAAACAGTGGTAGTAAAATTTTCAAGAACTAAGTGAAGGCTTTGCCAAATAATTTCTACCTCGAAGATAGAATTTCAAAGAAAGGTAAATCATGGCAATTAAAACAAAAGAGTTCATTAACGAATGCAGTTTTTCTTTTTTTTTTTTTAAGAGCAGTAAACGTAATATATAAATAGTGATTAAAATTATAATAATTTTTCCGTATATAAAACATTCTTACTGAACATATTTTAAAAAACACGAAAAAGAGAAGTTCAATAATACATTTCAAAAAGGCATATATAAAGCACCTAATAAATTATACTTTACATAAGAGGAATTTTCTAATCATAGATAATAAATAAACTTAACACTTTGTAGATGATTCATTCAATTTCAAACACTTTGTGCTACTTTAAACTCAAGGAATAAATAAGAAACACTGATATACTGATACTAGTTCCTAACTATTGCACCCATTAGAAAGACGGCTAGATAGACAGATATTGAGTATTGTACCCCATAAGGACCAAACAGAAAGTTTAGAACATGTCCCTACCAGAAGCCCTTAATTATCCATGAGTTCAATGATGTGAAATTTGCAAGTATATAAATATCAGCCAAGTAATATAATGATGAATAAAGATCGTCCCACAAAGATTGCTATCTAACTGGTGAACTCGCCTACTCTAACCAGACTTAAACAGAAAAAAAAAAAAAAAAAAAAAAAAAAAAAAAAAGTGATTTGTGTGTATCTAATAATTAAAAACTAATGAAAATTAAAAATAAAAGAAAACTAGATTAAGAAAAGTTTTATGATAAAAAAAAGGGACTAAGGCACCCCTAATTCAGTCTACTCTTTTTATTCATATGGTTGATTTATTTTTGATTAATTCTTGATCTGGTTAACAGTGGAATTCTCGTGAATAATTTAAAACACTTTTGTACAGTAAAGCTCTTAGCCTCGCTAATAAACCAATCGTATCTCTGCGAGATTTTAAGAAACAAGACCCCATACACTTCTGTGGATCTTCCCTAACTTTCGTTTTCTACTTATTAGAAACTGCACAAAGAAACCGAATCCATCTCCAGTCAGTTTTTACGATATGTTTTTATTACCTTAATCCAATTAAATTTAGCACCTCTTGGTCACTAAAAATAATTTATGAAAAAGCAACAATTGGCCAGAAAATCGTAAGCACTAAGAACAAATAATAACAATTAACCAAGAACAAGATAAAAGATGAAATCTTTAATTAAATAAAAACAATTATATTTATAAAAAATTTTACCTTCAAAGAAGGCCTTAGAAAAAAAAGACTTAGCTACTCATAATAAACAAATAAATGAAAAGAAGGTTTAGAAGAAACTTGGAGAGCCGCTCCCAAATATGTTTTTTTTAGTCTTCAATAATAAGAGAGATAATCTAAACTAAAGCCTAAACTCCTCTATTTATAGAGTTTATATATCAAATACCCAAAAAATATTAGGAAATTACTAAAAACTAAAATTCTAATCAAAACTCAAAAGGGAAAAGGAAGTTACTTAATACTATAATTCTAAAATTACTAAGATAAACAATTTCTGAAAAGAAAAATAAAAAACAAAATAAAAAACTGGAGTAGCTGCTTTTAATTTTCTTTTCGTTATTTGCATTTCAGTCCTCCAAGTTTACTTCGTCTTCAATTTGGCCCTACAAATCAAATGAAGTATAAAGGAAGTTATTTGTTCTAATTAATTTCGATTTTCAGCAGAATTTAATTAAAATAAATATCAAAACAACTAGTGAAAATATCAATCTATCAACTCCCCACACTTACATGTTTGCCTCAAGCAAAGCAACTTAGAAAAACAGAGAAAAATCCAGATTAAGCATCCTTCATCAAAATCTCAAATTCATCAAAATAAAATTTTAAACCACTTTTCTCCAAATTTGAATTAACAACGCAAGTATTCAATTATCTTCCATAACTAAAGTAAGACTTTCTGTAATTGTGCTTATGACCATTAGAGAGTGTAAAAAAAATACTAACAAAATACCCAAATCACACAAAGAAGATTTAAGTTTTAAAAAAAAAAAAAAAAGACTGTTCCATAGGCTTACTCTTCATACGATCTCTCTATTAATCGAGGTTTCCCAAACTAAACCTAGATTAGGTAGGACTTTTAAACTTTTAATGTAAAGCTTGTGCATTGGTTAACAAACAAAGGATAAGAAATTCAAAATCAAACAAAGAAAGACCTTGCAAAAACTAATCAAACTACAACAAACTTTCTAACAACCAAACCTTTTTATAAAATTATCTCTTCATTCATAACACTTCTTTTTCTCAATTTGTTTTTCTTTTCATACATGCCAATTTTTTTCTTTATCTTTTCTTTTCTTGGCATTTATTGTTCCTTTTTCACCATGACCTCTAAGCTCTTTGCACTATGTTTTTTCCTTGCTTTTCTTTTCCTTTTTCTTTTCCACAAACTAGTCATGGTGTTCCTTTTTATACCTCTTTTCATGACATTTACCAAACTCTTTCCAAATCACAAAAATATATCCCAAGGAGTGATAAAATTTAGCACTAATTATCAAACCCACTACGAAGTTAAGGGTCAATATTTAAGTAACATAAGAAAATGAATAATATATAAGGCTCAAAGGCTTACGAAGGTAAAACTTTGAACTTTGGATAGGCTTGAAAGGTACAAATGAGTCAAAGAAGGTCTATGACCATCGTTTCTAAGTCAAGTAAGGGAAAACATTTTTATTTCACCTCAAGAGGCCATCAAATAAGTTCTAGAACGTCATAAAAGAACCCATCAACTTTATGAAACTAAAAAACAATGTGTAGGATTTATTAAACACTAACATGGCCAATTGTGCTAAAGTGAAAGTCGTACAAAAGTTATAAAAGATATAAAATACAAGAATTATTAACCAAGTTCAGACTTTAGCAGTCAAACACTCTATCTCAATTTATTCAAGAAATTTCTAAAAAATACTCAAAATAAATTATCTTTCAATTGAAAACATTTTCTTGAATTTTTTTCACATTTTTTTTTTCAAAATACCCACAAAAAATGAAAGCCTACCCCCACACTTAAACTCAACATTGTCCCCAATGTTGAAAAATAAGAAGTATAAAAGAACTTAGCCGAATAGAAAGATATGTCCAAGATAGTTCATTCGGTTTAGGGCATCATTCGAAAGGCTCTTTGAGGCCCGATCAGATCCTAAAAAAAAATTTAAATACTAGCCACAAAAATTAAGAAAAATATTTTTTTGGAATTTTTAAATTTTTTTGGAACTAGGAAGATTAAGAAAAAGCAAAGTAAACTAAGAGAAATTTAGATTACTAAGAAAAAAAACTTATACCTCCTACAAGAAAAAGGCTCAAAATAAATAAATTAAAAAAATAAAATTAGTTCTCGTTTATAGTCTCGAGCTTGAATTCCTTTATAATCGTGACGATCAAGGAGGATGTTTGAGAAGATAAACTCCTCCATTCATGGTTTTTTTCCTTTTCAGATTCACCTTTAACATTTGGCCCTTACGTGCAAAATTCTTTTTCTTTACATTCTCTTCTGTACTTTCTGTGGCAAGTGTTGCTTCTTCCTTTAAAGGTTTATACATTTTTAAGATTTGATTTCCTGGGTCATTGAGCTTCGGTGGTAATTTCTTCTGCAAGATTGCCGAACATTCTTCGTTTAAGCATAATTGTTGGAGTTTGTTCAGCTTCTTTTTGTTCCCTAACATATCCTTCAAGAACTTCACGAATGATGGCATATGTGCTAAAGCATCTCTTCCCTCTATAGGATTCTTTGAAGTTTAGAGGCCCATAAGAGTGGTTTCTTCTTCTTTTTATTCTTCTTTCTCTATATGAATGGTTGCGATAGCCTTTACTTCCCGTGGGTTTCGTGCCATATCACTTGGTAGAGATCTAGGAGATCTACTGAAAATAGCAGTTGATAACCGCCCACTTGTACCTCAAGATTCCTTATGGCAGCCTTCATATTTTGTTTATCCATCTCTATGGCCTTGAAGAGTTTTTCTCGATTTGGCAAAGAAAGAAAGTTTTCTTTCCATGAATTGAAGCATTATTTCCTCAAAATTAGGCTTTGTTTCTTGTGTTGGAGGTTGTGGTTACCCTTGATTATTTTTCCATCATCTATAATTTTGGTGATTTCTCTGCCCATGATTATGTATAGAAGCATATGGATCACTATACCAATTAATCTGTCAAAATAATTAACCTCATTAGTATTATAATAGGAATTTACCATATTAACTTATCACCATTGACTTGTAGAGTGGTTTCCAATGTAGATATGTATTGGTGGTTAATCGTGGCAATGTTCATCATATCTAATATCTATGAATAGCCTCAAATTGCGCCATGATTCCTACGATTTGTGTCATAGTGGTGGAGACACTAACTGATTAAAACAAAAAGAATAAAAGACACAAAAAACTGACTTACCAACTAAAATTAAAAAAAAAAATTAAAGTAAAAAATCAAAACAAGTAAAAGACAAAAATAAAAAATAATTTTTTAAAAAATAAATTTAAAAACACTTGAAAAGAAATTTTAACGAAGAAAAAAAATAGTTTTTGATGAAAATAAAATAAATACAATTGTTTAAACTCATGTTTAGTATTAAAATCCCACACTAGATAAAAATAATCCCGGCAACGGCGCCAAAAACTTGATATTTGCAAGTATACAAATATCAGGCAAGTAATATAATGACGAATAAAGATCGTCCCATAAGGATTGTTATGTAATTGGTGAACTCGCCTACTTCTAACCAGACTTAACCAAAATAAAGTGATTTGATTGTATCTAGTAATTAAAAACTAATGAAAATTAATAATAAAAATTAAAAATAAAATAAAACTAGTTTAAGAAAATATTTATGACAAAAAAGACATGGAGTAAGGCACCAATAATCCAGTCTACTCCTTTTATTCCTATGATTGATTTATTCTTGATTAATTCTTGATCTGGTTAATGGTGGAATCCCCGTGAATAAGCTAGACTCACTACCTTGTAGTAAGGCTCCTAGCCTCACTAATAAACCAATTGTATCTCTACGTGATTTTAAGAAACAAGACTGCATACACTTCTGTGGATCTTCCCTAACTTTCATTTCCTACTTACAAATCTATCTGTAATATGTTTACGATATGTTGTTATTACCTTGATCCAATTAAATCTAGCACCTCTCGTCACTAAAAATAATTTACGAACATGCAATAATTGGCTAGAAAATCGCAAACAATAAGAACAAATCATAATAGTTAACGAAGAATAAGATAACAGATAAATCTTTAATTAAATAAAAAGAACTATATTTATAAAAGTTTCGACCTACAAAGAAGGCCTTAGTCATAAAAGGCTTAACTACTCATAATAAACAAATAAATAAAAAGAAGGTTTAGAAGATGCCTGGAGAGCCCCTTCCGAATCTGTCTTCTGAGTCTTCAATAATAGGATAGATAAGCTAAACTAAAGTTTAAACTCCTCTATTTATAGAAGTTACAAATCAAAAAATAACAAAAAAATTAGGAAATTACTAAAAACTAAAATTCTAATCAAAATTAAAAAGGGAAAAGGAAGTTACTTAAAAGTATAATTCTAAAATTACTAATATAAACAATTTCTGAAAAGAAAAAATAAATAAAATAAAAAATAAAGTAGCTGCTTTTAATTTTCTTTCCTTTATTTGCATTTCAGTCCTCCAAATTTACTTCGTCTTCAATTTGGCCCTAAAAATCAAATAAAGTATAAGGAAGTTATTTGTTCTAATGAAGCTCAATTTTCACTAGAATTTAATTAAAATAAATGTCAAATTAAGATAAAAAAACTATTGAAAATATCAATCTATCACTCAAGGAAAAGAAACTTCATCAAATATCATAAACAAATTTTTGTTAGCTACAAAATAAAACTTTTGGGTATCATGAAATGTAAAATGAACTTATGATACACTTGTATAACATACATAAATATACCTATAGAACACTTGTGAAATTAATGTAAAACATGGTTTAGGCTTATGTAATGCATCAATCTCCTGCCGAATTCTCATAAAATAATCAAATAATGAAAGTGGACTTAAATCATAAGTAGGAAGAATACAATCTGTTTAGATCATATTGATTGAATCCCATTGACCATTCAATTCAGTTTGCAAAGAGAATACAAGAAAGGATTGTAAAACAGAGCAAAACAAACTACGTTGTCCCTTTTGATAAAAATTCGGCGAATGTCTAGAAACCATTTTTCAAGAATTCTTATTTTAACATTAACTGTTTATTCCTTTTCTTTTGGCGATTGCAAACATATAATTCATACTATCGATGAGTAACGATAGGTTTTATGCTAAAATAACTGGATGGTGCAAATCCTTACCTCAAAATGCCAACAACCAAACTTAATTCTTGCCAAAATCTTGAATCACACGCCTATTGAACAACAAGTAACATTTGAATATAAAACTTCTAGCCAAAAAATCATTTTGAAATAACCCTTTAACTTCTATTATTCCTTTAAACTCAAAAAAATCCGAAATCAGAGGTATAAGAGACGTTTCTAGATAGACATATAGAATCATAACTCAACTTAAATCACAATTCGGATCCCAAAGTAGTAAGCCTTAACTCCCCAAACACGTCTGCTCGTTCTTCCTTATGTATATTGGTTAAAAAGAATGAACGATTGTTCAGTCTATAATAAGCTTACCTAACTTCTTCTATTTTTACCTGTAGATCCCCCTATTATTTTACTGTAAGCCCTAAGGGAATATTTGTAATGTTTTGATTATGATTAACTTATGCTTTGTGATAATAGAAATAGTTTTGTAAGAAAAACAAAAGATGCACAAAAGGAGTTTCAAGGGCAATCAAGATGCAAAAGATCACTCAAGACTACAAGACTTTATGAAGATAAAGTGATCAAGTTAAAGACCTTGAAGACAAGAAGAATGGTCAGGGATAGCTTTATAAGGTATTTATGTAAAACTCCCTAACTTGTTTCTTTGATTTTTGATCAATTATGTTAACTCCTTAGAAGAAACATTTTTGAGAAATTATCCTTGAAAACCTAAGTGTTCTTGATAAAGATTTGATTATTTAAAAGTGTTACATGTTTTAAAGTTGTTACTTCAAGAATACATGTTTTGAGAATGAAGTAAAATCTGTGTTTTACAGGAAAACTTGTTGTCCGAAATTTTTTAAGTATAAAAATCAGTCATCCAATTTTTCATTTAAGAAAAATCGGTCATCCAATTTTCCGTTTAAGAAAAATTGGTCATCCAATATTTTGCCCTTTAGAAAATCAGACGTCCTATTTTTGGACTTACATAAAAGTCGGTCATTCGATTTTAAAATCGGACATCCGAAAATTTCTTAAGCATGAAAAAAAAAAACGGGTCTTCCTATTTTTACTCTTCAAGAAAATTGGTCATCCAATTTTTTGTTCTTCAAGAAAATCGGACATCCACTTTTTAAAACCAGTTGTCCGGTTTCTGTTTTTACTGTAAAAAAATTATCGTCACTGCTAACAGTAACGACTAGCTTTTCATCTTCAAATATAAAAGAGCTATTGATCATCCATAAATAAGAAGTAGTTGAAGAAGACACTTTTAAGAGCATTAAAGAATATATTTTCAATCTTCTTTATCATATTAAAAAGAAAAAGTTATTGGGGCAGCATTTACTAATCATTCTTCAAAGAAGAAGGAAAGGAAGCTTGTAGAAGCATTTCACAAAGTTGTATAATTTCTTATCAAGCTTCTTTTGTAATATTGTTCCATCTCTACTCTCACTCTAAATTGTGATCAAAGGTTTTGTGAAAACCCTATGGGTGATCCTTTGATATTTTGTTATCTTGTATTATTTTGTGAACTTTGAGGTTTTTGTGCATTACCCTTGAAGGGTGATCCTCATTATGGTATTTTTGTAAAGCCTTGTGAATAGTGAAATTTGTGAAATCCTTGAGTTAAGTCTCAAGGTAGTAGAAGTAGCTCTATTGAGAGAGTGAACCACTATAAATTCTTCCTCTCTCTTTTGTGATTTGCTCATTATCTCTTTGTTTATTATTTGATCATTCTTCATAAAAGAGATTTTTTTGGTTAGGAATTTTATTAAAAAAAGTTATTAAATTCTTCTTCAAACAAAATCGGAGGTTCTATTGTTTAACTCTTCTTCAAACAAAATCGGAGGTTCTATTGTTTAACTGTGCAAAAGTTTTTAATTAGCAAAAAACCTTATTCACCCGCCTCTAAGGTTTTTCAATTGGTATCTGAACAGGTCTTCTTTCAAAAGGATTAACATCCTAAGAAGCAAAAGATCTTTTGTAAAATGGCTAGTATTTCTTACTTACCTTAGGTAGAAGGCTCTTCTACAAATAGACCTCCTCTTTTTAATGGCACTAATTATACTTTTTGGAAGTCAAGGATTAAAATCTATATTTGCTATATTAACTTTGATCTTTGGAGTATTATAGAAAAAGGACCTTTTGTCCTCCAAAAGGATGGAAGAGTTAAGAAGGTTGAGGAATTCGACGAATTTGACTAAGAAAAGATGACTCTCAACTTTCAAGCCATGAATATATTAAGTTGTGCTTTGGATGCAAATGAGCACAATAGAGTTAGCAGATGTGATTCGACTCATGAAATGTGGAAATTGTTAGAAATTACTCATGGAGGCACAAATCAAGTAAAAGAATCAAAATTGGCCATGTTGGTGAGAGACTATGAATTATTCATGATGAAACAAAATGAAAGCATTAGTGACATGTTCACAAGATTCACCAACATCACAAATGGACTAAAGGCATATGGAAAAGAGTATACAAGGGGAGAAGTAAATAGAAAAGTTCTTGATGCACTTCCAAAAGCATGCCAACCAAAAACTCTTTCCATGGAAGAATCTAAAGATTTGAGACTTCTTCCGATTGAAGAGTTCATAGGATCCCTTCTCACCTATGAGATGAAGATAAAGAGATTAAATGAAATAGAAGAAGAAAAGGGAAGAAAAGGTGTGGTACTCAAAGTAAATGAGGAAGGGCAAGCAAGTTCATCCAAGAATGAGGATGAAAATGATGATGATGAAGATATGGCTTTAGTGGTTTGAAAGTTCAAAAAATTTTACAAGAAAGGTTTTAACAAAAGAGGGAAGAAACCACCATTCAAGAAAGGAGGACAAAGTTCCTCACTCTTAAAGGCTAGGTGTTTTGAATACAATAGCACCGACCATCTTGTAGTCGATTGCCCAAAAGCCATAGAAAAGGAAAAAGGAGCATTAGAAGCAAAGCTTCAAGCAATAAAGACAAAGAAGAAAGGTAAAGGCCTAATAGGAACTTAGGATCAAGACTCAAGTGAGAGTTAAGGAGAAGAAAAGCCAACATATGCTTCATGACATTAGAAAGTTAGGTACAATCTTCGCTTTCTAACTTCTCTAGTCTTATTGATGATGATGATGATGATCCTAATTCTATACTTATTGAAATGTATGATGAACTCAAAAAAATTTCTAAAAGAAACAAGGAATCGGAAAATGAGGTTGATGATTTATTAACGGAAAATTCAAAATTTGTTTGTGAAAACAAAACTCTTCTTGAATCTTTAAAAGTTTTAAAAAATGAAAATGATTTCTCAAACAAAGAATTTCAAAACTTGTCATAGAGAACAAAAGTCTTTTTGAAAAAGTTTTTTCTCTTGAAAAATGCATGGTTGATTATGATGATTTGAAGAAAAAGGTGAATGATCTTACCATGTGTATTGAAAAATTTACAGAAGGAAAAAAAACTTTGAAAAACTTCTTATTCTCAAAGATCACCATTTGACAAAAACAATATTGGATATAATCACTCTAATACTTTTTCAAACCAAACACGCGTTATAAAAGCTTCTTCACCTTTCTCACATCTTTGTTGCACACATTGTGAAAAGATTGGTCAAAGGTCACAAAATGTTTTATGAAAAGAAAGATTGAAACGGGAGTAAAAACTATTTGGAAAGTAAACGAAAAGAAACTAACATTCATGGACCCAAAAGAATATGGGTACCAAAATTCATCTCTACTTCTTCTATTGTAGGAACACAAACCAAGCTCAAGTAAATGGTACTGGAATAGTGGATGCTCAAGACATATTACCGGCAATGCATCTCTTATGAGTGAGCTTAAAGAAACCGAAAGTGACTTCGTCACCTTTGGAGATAAGAAGAAAGGAAAAATCATTTTTATAGGTAACATCGGTAACGGTTCTTTAATTAAGCAAGTTCTCCTAATTGATGGATTAAAGTTCAATTTGCTTAGTATTAGTCAATTACGTGATAATGGTTGCAAAGTTGTCTTTTGAAAGTGATTCCTCTTCTATCATTGACAAGCATGAAAACAAAAAAATTTTGTTGCAAAAAGAGTTGAAAATATCTATGTTTTCCATCTTGAAGATCTTATTTCTCAAACTTAAAGTGTCTCTCGGTTCATAATAATGATGCATTTTTGTGGCATAGAAAGCTTGGCCACGTTAGCATGGATTTACTAAACCATCTTTCTTCAAAAGAGCTTGTTAAAAGCTTACCAAAATTACATTTTGAGAAAACTAAACTTTGTGATGCTTGCCAATTTGGAAAACAAATTAAGACCTCTTTTAAACCAAATAAAATGATTTCTATTTCAAAACCTTTAGAACTTATTCACATGGATTTATTTGGACCAATAAGGACCACTATTCTTAATGGTAAGAGGTACGCTTTTGTTATTGAGGATGATTTTTCAAGATTCACTTGGATATCATTTTTAAGCCAAAAGGATGAGGCATTTCAAGAGTTTGTCAAACTTTTCAAAAGAGTTCAAACTTCCCTTGACTGTAAATTGATCTCTATGAGAAGTGATAATGGGAGAGAATTTAATAATCAAGGTTTTACAAAACTATGTGATGATTTTGGTATTACACACAATTTTTTGGCTGCAAAAACCCCACAAAAAAATGGTGTTGTGGAGAGGAAAAACTGCACTTTACAAGAAATGGCAAGATTAATGCTTTATGAAAACTCCCTACCAAAAACTTTTTCGGCCGAGGCCGTTAACACCGCTTGCTACGTAATGAATTGTGTTCTCTTGAGACCATTTCTGAAGAAAAATCCTTTTTGAACTTATTTTTAACAAAAATCCATCAATTGGCTATTTCAAAGTTATTGGATGTAAATGCTTTATTTTAAACACCAAGGACAATCTTCGAAAGTTTGATAGAACATCCGATGAGGGAATATTTCTTAGTTACTCTTCAAACAAGAAAGCTTATAGGATTTACAACAAAAGAACCTTATGTGTTGAAGAATTTATTCATGTGAATTTTGATGAATCTAACATTTGCGAAAAGAAAGATGATGATGACAAAGATAATTCATTGAGTAACCAACCATTGCATACTCAAGCTATGGAGAAACATGCAAAGGAGGAAGAAGAGATTGAGGATAAAGAAGAGAATGATCAAGAAGTTCAAAATCTTCCTCAAGATATGATATATCCAAAGGGATACTCCAAGGATGAAATCATTGGTGATGTATCACAAGGGGTAAGAACAAGGAGGTATTTTATTGGCAACTTTGACTTTGCTCCCAAGACCTCGTGACCACCTCACTATTGGTACTAAATGGGCTTTTAGAAACAAACTAAATGAATCTAGAGAAGTTATAAGGAACAAAGCTAGACCTGTTGCCCAAGGATTCAATCAAGAAGAGGGCATAGATTTTGATGAAACTTTTACACCGATTGCTAGACTTGAATCCATAAGAATGCTTTTAGATTTTTCTTGTTTTAAAAGATTCAAGATTTTTCAAATGGATGTTAAAAGTGCATTTTTAAATGGTGATATTAAGGATGAAGTTTATGTTGAACAACCTCCCAGTTTTGTACATGAAAATTTTCCAAACTATGTTTGTAAGCTTTCAAAAGCTCTATATGGTTTAAAACAAGCTCCAAGAGCTTGGTATGAAAAACTAAGTGCCTTTCTCATTTCAAACGAATTTTCAAGAGGTGTGGTGGACACAACCCTTTTCACAAAACCTCTTGTAACAATGATCTTCTACTTGTCCAAATTTATGAGTATATTATTTTGGCTCTACTAATGTTGGTTTCTATTAAGATTTTTCCTCATTAATGCAAAAGGAGTTTGAAATGAGCATGATGGGAGAATTGACCTATTTTCTTGGACTTCAAATTAAACAAACCAAAGAAGGCATCTTCATCAATCAAGAGAAGTACACAAAGAAACTTCTCAAAAGGTTTGGGATGAGCAATGCATAAGGAATAGGAACTCCAATGAGCTCATCATTAAAACTTGACAAAGACGAAAAGGTAAAAAGGTGGATGAAAAATGCTATAGAGGTATGATCGGAAGCTTGCTTTATTTAATGGCTAGTAGGCCGGATATTATGTTTGTTGTTTGTTTGTATGCTAGATTCCAAACTTGCCACAAGGAATCTCATTTAATAGTTGTTAAGCGTATTTTAAGATATTTAATATCCTCTTATGATTATGGATTCTAGTACTCTAAACAACTTGCTTTGATCTTATCACTTACACCGATGCGGATTATGCCGGATGTAAGTTAGAAAGAAAGAGTACTAGTGGAAATTGCAAATTCTTGGGGAGACGCTTAGTGCCTTGGTATAGCAAGAAGCAATCATGCATGTCCTTATCAACTGTCAAAGCAGAATATACAGCAGCTAGTTGTTGTTGTGCTCAGGTACTTTGGATTAAGCATACTTTACTTGACTTTGGTTTTGATACCTATTTTATATAATAACACAAGTGCAATAAATCTTTTCGTAAACCCTATACAACATTCAAAAACTAAACATATTTAAAGCAAACATCATTTTATAAGAGATCATGTTGTAAAAGGAGATGTATTTTCAGATTATATTTGCACAGAAGATCAAATTGTTGATATCTTTACAAAAGCCCTTTCTGAAGATCATATTTATTATTTAAGGAAATTACTTAGATTGGTAAATTCCATAACTAATGTGTGCTTTGAGTTTCAGATTTTTCTTCATTTTTTAAGCCGAGATTTTTGAACCATAAAATCAGACTAGTCTTGGAAAAACCTGACGTCCGTGTTTCCTTAAAAAGTTTCAAGATTTTTTTCTTCACAAAAGAGCCGAGAGTTTCATACTACAAAATTGGACGCATCCAAAAAAATCGGACGTCCAATTTCTTTTTATTTAATGAAGTCGGACAACCGTTTTCAAAAATCGGTTGACCGGTTTTTCTATTTTTTGACGAAAACTACAATGTATATATCAGAAAAGGGAGAATATCTCTCAATTGTTTTACTCTCTCTCTCTCTCTCTCTACAAACAATCTCCATCTGCTATTTCTCTCTTTAAAAACCCTCACCTTCCGTTTCTCTCTCAATCCCTCCCAAAAATCGATCTTTCTCTCTCTCTCTCTCTAAAGTCGCCCTCACCGTTGACTCTATCTATCTCTCAATCTACTCGCCATCGATTTGATTCTCTCTCTCTCAAATTGCTGATATATATTTGCATTTTATAAGAGATCATGTTGCAAAAGCAGATGTATTTTTAGATTATATTTGCACTGAAGATCAAATTGCTGATATTTTTACAAAAGCTCTTTCTGAAGAACATTGTTATTATTTAAGGAAATTACTTGGATTGGTAAATTCCATGACTAATGTGTGTTTTGAGTTTCAGACTTTTCTTCATTTTTTAAGCCAAGATTTTCGTACCATAAAATCGGACAAGTCTTGGAAAACATGGACGTCCGCGTTTTCTTAAAGAGTTTCAAGATTTTTTTCACAAAAAAAAAAAAAAAAAAAAAGCCGAGAGTTTCGGACTACAAAATCGGACGCATTCAAAAAAATCGGACGTCCAATTTCTTTTGATTTAATAAAATCAGACGACCATTTTCAAAAACCGGTCGACCGGTTTTTCTATTTTTCGACGAAAACTGCAATTTATATATCAGAAAAGGGAGAATTTCTCTCATTTGTTTTACTCTCTCTCTCTCTCTCTCTCTCTCTCTCTCTCTCTCTCTCTCTCTCTCTCTCTCTATCTATCCACTATTTTTCTCTAAAAACCCTCATCGTCTGTTTCTCTCTCAATCCTTCCTGAAAATCTCTCTCTCTCTCTCTCTCTCTCTCTCTCTCTCTCTCTCTCTCTCTCTCTCTCTCTCTCTCTCTCTCTCCCTCAATCTACTCACCATCGATTTGAATCTCTCTCTCAAAGATTTTTCTCTCTCAAATCCTTCTATCAAAACCCACTAAATTGGCATTCTCCTCTTAAATTGTTTTCACTCTCTCTCTCAAAGATTAATCGCTCTCCTACTTCAAAAGTAGTGAAAGTGAAGAATGCAAATATTGGAAGGGAAGAAAATTACGAAGAAGGAGGAAGTAGCAAGGGTGGAAGGACTGGAAAAGGAAAAGACAGAGAGTGACAACTGAAGTGAGGCTACCAAAAAGGGTCATCTCTATCAAAGAAGCTGCAAACTTTGAATAATGGACAAGAAAAAGGAGAAAGATTGCTCAAGGTCACAAAGTTGATCTATCTGATATGGAAGGTATGGAGATTATCCCTAATCTTTTTTAAGATATTGGTTAGGAACCCTTGCTTACAATTAATGAACTCTACTATCCTTTAATGATCTATGAATTCTATGTAATTTACATAAAAGGAAGAGTTCAAAAGCAAGGAAATATTACTTATCAATGGGTTACTTCTAGGGTGGGTGGTAGAGATATTTCTTTTGATGATAGAATGCTAAACACCATCCTAGAACACCTGAAAATGGTATTAGATTCTATACCAAAAATAAAAAATGCTTTGATCCCAACCTATACAGTGAGAGAAGATTTGAAGAATTATTCACTAAAAGAGAAGTTCTAAAGAGGCATGATGACATTAATAAACTTGATGCATATGGAAAATTATTACACCACTTGATTTCCAGTATAATTATTCCTAATGTTTGTCACAAATCTTCTATCATAAACATGCACTCTTTTGTTATGCTAGCATTACATGAGCATAGAAGGATGAATTTGGGATTTACGGCCATTGAACATATGCTAGCTACTCAGACCTCCTCTACAAAATGTTTGCCATATGGTTGTTTTCTCACTAAAGTTTTCCAATACTTTGTGCTAAATTTGGTTGGAGTTGGTGACAATATTAGTATTGGAAAAATCTATAACAAACATACCTTCAAGAGATTAGGATTTTCAAGAAATGGGGAAGGTATGCTGGTGAGAGGAGAACAAGATGATAATGATAAGAGTGATGAAGACGATGAAAAAAATAGGGGGCAAAAGCTATGAACGTGGATGAAGAGGAAAGTAAAGAAGAACAAGAAGAGGAGACTTTTAGAAAAGAAATGAGATAGAAGAAGAGGTAAGAAAGGGTTGACGAAGGACAATCCTCCGAGGGTATATCTCAACTTATGGAAATGATAGCCTCCATGCAAGTGTCAATAAATAGCCGTTTGATGCCCTAGATGGAAAAGTATCGGATATTCAAGAAAGGGTGATGAGGTTAGAAGCAAGAGGAAGAGAAGAAGACAAGTGAGGCGTTAAAGAAAGCAAAAAAAAAAAAAAAAGAAAAAGGAGTTTCAAGCTAGTTAGCTTATGTTTCATTTCTTATGATTTAACTTCTTAAGTTTCATAGCTTTTGTTTCTTTTCGGTTATTGACTATTTTTTTGGAACTTATGATTTATTGCTTGTGAAGTCTTGTTTTGAAAAGGTTGTCTTCTTTGCTTATTTCGGAACTTCATGATGATATCTTAATGATGAGAGTTCAATTTTTCTTTTTCAATGATCCCTTATATTCCTTACGCTTTTTGAGTTATGACGAAAAGGGGAGAAAATATAAGATGCATTATGTTGTTGATGGCATTATGTCGATGCATTAAGGGGGATATGATATGCATATTGTTTTGTTGATATTGTCTCTATGACTTGAGTTGTGTTGCTTGAATGTTTTGACACTTTGTGTTGGCAACATGCTTTGAGTTGTATAAAGCTTTATGCAATATGCCTTGTTGCTTATATGGCCTTGAGTTTTATTGGCCTTGTTGCTTATATGCTTATATGACCTTGAGTTTTATTGATGATATTTTAGTGCCATATTTGTTGTGAAGCATGTCTTAAGGGAAAGCTTTAAGCTTTTTTTAACTATTTTCAAACCTTGGCTTACTTTAAAAATAAAAGGGGGAGTTCTTTCTCTCTATCATGTTTTTTATATGCTTAGTTCTTAATGTTGATCTTTTGAAGCATTCTTTTGGCTTAACCTATTCTTTTGTTCTATATAGTCATCATCTTGCATCTTTGTTTATCATAATCAAAAAGGGGGAGATTATAAGCCCTAAGGGCATATTTGTCATGTTTTGATTCGATTAAATTGTGTGTTGTGATAATAGAAATAGTTTTGTAAGAAAAAACAAAAGATGCACAAAAGGAGTTTCAAGGGCAATCAAGATGCAAAAGATCACTCAAGACTACAAGACTTTATGAAGATAAAGTGATCAAGTTAAAGACCTTGAAGACAAGAAGAATGGTCAGGGATAGCTTTATAAGGTATTTATGTAAAACTTCCTAACTTGTTTCTTTTATTTTCGATCAATTATATTAGCTCCTTAGAAGAAACATCTTTTGAGAAATTATCCTTGAAAAGCTAAGTGTTCTTGATAAAGCTTTGATGATTTAAAAGTGTTATATGTTTTAAAGTTGTTACTTCAAGCATACATGTTTTAAAAGCGAAGGAAAGTCTGCGTTTTAGAGGAAAACTGGTTGTCCGAAATTTTTTAAGTATAAAAATCGGTCTTCTGATTTTTTGTTTAAGACAAATTGTTCATCCATTTTTACCCTTTAAAAAATCGGACGTCCTAGTTTTGGACTTACATAAAAATCGGTCTTTCGATTTTAAAATTAGACATCCGAAAATTTCTTAAGCATGAGAAAAAAATCAATCTTCTAATTTTTACTCTTCAAGAAAATCGGTCATCCGACTTTTTGTTCTTCAAGAAAATTGAACGTCCACTTTTTAAAACCAGTCGTCCGGTTTTTGTTTTTACTGTAAAAAAAGAATGACCTTTACTACTAACAGTAACGGCTAGTTTTCACCTTCACATATAAAAGGGCTATTGATCAGCCATAAATGAGAAGTAGTTGAAGAAGTTTTAAGAACACTTTTAGGAGCATTAAAGAATATATTTCAATCTTCTTTATCAATTAAAAAGAAAAACTTATTAGAGCACATTTATTGATTATTCTTCAAAGAAGAAAGAAAGAAAGCTTGTAGAAGCATTTCACAAAGTTGTATCATTTCTTATCAAGCTTCTTTGGTAATATTGTTCCATCTCTACTCTCATCCTAAATTGTGATAAAAGGTTTTGTGAAAAACCTGTTGGGTAATCCGTTGATATTTTGTTATCTTGTATTGTTTTATGAACTTTGAGGTTTGTGTGCAAAACCCTTTAAGGTTGATCCTCATTGTGGTATTTTTGTAAAGTCTTGTTACGAGTGAAATTTGTGAAATCCTTGAGTTAAGTCTGAAGGTAGTGGATGTAGTTCTATTGAGAGAGTGAACCACTGTAAATTCTTTGTCTCTCTTTTTTGTGGTTTGCTCATTATCTCTATGTTTACTATTTGATCATTCTTTATAAAAGAGATTTTGTTTGGTTAGGAATTTTATTAAAAAAAGTTTTAAATTCTTCCAAAAAAAAACCAGACGCTCTATTTTTTTAATTGTGCAAAAGCTTTTAATTAGCTAAAAACCTTATTCACCCCCTCCCCCTCCTCCCTCCTCTAAGGTTTTTCGGTTTTACTAATGTTACTAATTCTCACAATTCACAAATCTTCCAAACCAACCTTAAAACTTCTATTGGGCTCCTTGGAAGGTCTAACAAAAGGGTTTTACTAACCTTTAACCATAATCTCAATAACAACGCGTTAATCATCAAGCCCTTTTTGGGGCGGGTTTTTACATTCTACCCTCCTAATAAAAAGTTTTATCCTTGAAACTTACGAATCTAAATTCACCAAAAAGAAGCAATATCACTCCAACAGTCACTTTTATGCTTTCTTTCCATCTATTCACCCACCAAGCTTTTACTGCACTACTTTGTTAGAGTCTAGTATCATTAATCCTTTATCTTTCAGTCAGAATACCTTTCACGGTCAAATGAGCTCATAAGAAAAGTAAAAAAATTGGCTTAATTTAAATAAAAAAATTCTAATCACATACAAAAGAGTCTTTAAGTTTCACTGTCTAAGAGGTGTAATTAGGTCTTGACACCTCTAAATAAAAGATAATATCAAACACTAAGTGGGACAGATACTCACTCCAAGTCCCTCCAAAAATTCATCAAATTAGACCTTTAAGTGATCTGTAAAATATAAATGAGTGAGCTACACTAGCCCAGTGAGGATTATGAACCAAAGCTAAGAATAAGGATCATAAACTTTAAAAATACTTTCCTTCAAAGATGCAAAGACTTGCTGAATTTAAAATTTACATAGTATAAGAAAAAGAAAATAGTAACGATAAAATAATAATCAGTCCAAAACGTTGTTTGATTTTCAAGGGTTCGATAAAAAAACTATAATGGAATTGAGCTTTTCAAATGTTCATTCTAAAACCCTTTTACGAAATTTTCTTTTCATTGTCCTTTCTTAGAAGTTTTGAAAATTGATATAGTGGAGTTTGATCTATAAGATTATTATAGTTTCACTTTTGTTATCATTAAGAAAGATCTTTTAAGTCCTTAGGGTATGTGCTTAAGTGTTTGTTAGAGTATCATGTCTTGAACTTCTGTCTTTACACCTCTTTTACTTTTCATAGACCTTTTAAAGAAGTTCTAGAATCCATGTTTATTTTGTTATTTAGATGGTCATTAGATTTAATTGTTTAACTCAAGAAATACTTATATTGTTGAATCCTTTCTAATGTTACCCGTACTTATAGATATTTGAAGGAAAAGATTCGACGAAGAACTTTGAAGAGATGGGGTATGATATGAAATTGACAAAGGATTTTTCAACAATTTACATAGGAACAACTAGAGAATCGAAGAAAGCATGGTTGAAACTCCAATTGAGAGATTTCGGATTAATTGGAAGGCTTGGGAGATTTTACAAGACTTCCAAGACAAATTAAAATCATAAGAAGCTCAACAGAAGTAAACTAGAAGCTCATGGCCAGCACAGACGACGAAAGAGGCAATGAAGGGAGGAAGAACCTAACCTACCGTCTGGCCACTATAACAGAATTTGGTAAATTTAGTTAGTCTTGGGCTGATTTGTGGTTTCTTTATTTCCAAGCTTGTAATAAACTCTATTAAAAGGATAACTAGGTCTTTTAAGTACTCATTAGTATAGGAGAGTATTTAGGGTTTTTCTATAAATATCCTATTATGTCTCCTTTGTAAACAAGCTGAATGATATATGAAATTGATGAGTTTATTATTAGGGTTGTTAGGCTTTGAGGCTTTCTCCTAAACTTCATCTAGGGTTTGATCATTCCTTGGATTGATTTTACTTGAGCACTTGGATTAAGATGACCCAATGGTTCACAATTTCCTCACAATTCCTAATTTCTCTAATAATCACTTTCTTGTTATTTGTTCTAAAAACTAGGTCTTCTTTAATTAATCTAATTAGGTAGTGGGTAACCAACCCCATTATTTGATTATCAATTGAGGGAAACATCCTCTTCATAAGTATTTTAACTCTTAGTTTGGGTTGAATTAGGGATGGGAGTTATTGAAAAAGATCAAGTTCTATTAAAAATAAGGTCCATGGGTGAAGGATATGAAGGTTTGATTCATTTTGAAGAATCTTAATCATATCACTTTTGTATAGACCTCTGTGCAAAGGTGCCTGTTACAAGAGCCGTGAGAGTGATACTTTTTAATAGAAATAGGTATTGTTATAAACTGTAGGATTTTCTGGAATTTCTAAGTGATAAACAGTATATCTTCGATACTATAAATCACATTGATAGTTGAACTCTGGAAAACAAATTACAAACAGAAAAATGTAAAGCAAGTTATTGCCAGTTTGATATTTATGGTGCATTTTACATACAAGATTCAAAATTTAATCTCAAAAACTAAAAAGTCTTCATTTTCAATGCATTTCTCAACAAGATCCAATAAAATTTTATTTAAATGAAATCTGTAACTTCAATTTGATTGAATGAGGAAGAGAAATCCTTACCAACAATCCATATAACAAAAAAAGGAAAAGATGTTGATACTGTGGAGTGAACCCTAATCTGCTAGAGATTTTAGGGACTGAGAGGGGGAAAATAACAAACAGTTCCAAACCCATTTCTTTTCTTCTTCATCACCACTACATTACCATTAACAAGAACTTTGAAGCAAAAAAGTACATCATCTGAAAAAAATCTAAAACTTTGATATATGTCACTTATCATTAGATGCCAATATTAACATGAGGGATTTAAACTTAAAATCCAAAAAAATAGAGACAAAGAGCCTGTTCCTGTTTCAGCTGAGGGGTAATTAGGCAAGAAAAGGTACTATCACAAGACTAAGAATTCCTAATCTGGAAAGGGGAAAAGGTTGTGTAAAAGTATAAGAAAGAGAAAGGGATTGCATTTCGTATTTTTCTTTGGACAAGCAGTAGAGAATATTGAAGAGGGAAAAGAGAGGATAGAAGAAAGAAGGAAAGAAGAAAGAGAGTGGGTGAGAGAGAAGAGAGAAAAGTAGACTGGCGTTAGCCAAAGGGAGTGGTGGCAAGGAGGAGTTCGCGCAGTCACGGGCATGGGGATGAAGGTGTGAGTCACGAATTTGGGGAAGGAAGGATAAGGGGGAAGAAGAGAGACAAATAGGAGGGGGAGATGAGATTTGGCATAAATACACCTAATTGGGTGATAGAATTAGGACCGAACTGGTCACAATTTGAAAAAAAATTGTGACCGGATATTCGTTCGCAAACTTTTTAAAAGTACGACTAATCTAGAATTCGGCCGTGAACTGGTTCAAAAACTTCTCGGTCTTTATAGTTGGTCACGATTTAGTTGTAACCTACACGACTGAAAAATTCAGTCGTAATTGTTGGTGGCTATCTCTAGTTTTTCTTGTAGTGTAAGAATAAGGGTAAAAGTGAATCAACAACTTCCGACATTGACTTATCTTTATTACCTTACTCTCGAAGTGCAAAAACGATGAGAATGATAAGCATTAGTTTAACAAGTTTCTTGAAATCTTCAAGAAACTAGAATTTAACATTCCTTTTGCAGAACAATTCTCTAAGATCTGACCTATGTAAAATTCTTGAAGGATATCTTAATAAACAAAAGAGGAACAAACCCCACTCCCCACTTAGAAACCATCAGTTTGTCCTTAATGATGTATGAATCACACAAAATGAAAGGAAAGCGATACTTCTTTGATCTATATGCATCATGTTGAAGTGCGAGGGCGGATCACTCCACTCCTAAGTCTCAGCATTATTAGGATAGAAACATTACCACAGACGATGAAGTTGTTCATCTTCGGCACCAGGCGCTTGATCATCTCTTGTTGTCCCGTGAACAAGGTTTTCTGCGAATTTTCAAGAATTTAAAGGGAGGCCACCATCCTTTGCACCAACTTGGCATTTGAGGCCCTACAGGCTCATGACAAGCAAAGTGTATTGCTGAGCTGAGGTTGGTCAATGGGTCCCCCAGCTGAAAGTTCAACAACTTTTTCCTTTTCTATTCTATCCTTCTATCCGCATCCTTCTTTTTCCAATTTCCCGCGCCATCCAGCATGTTAACCATGTAGTTTAAAGTGATGTCATTGAGGACATTCCTGATGTGAACCGAGATGTCCACAAGCTAATGAGTTGACTGATGATTTAATCCAACAAGAGCAAGGACTAGAAAAGCAAGGCATTTGATAAAGCTTGACTAAGGAATGGTTGTTTTGATTGAAGAAAATAGACAACTTGTGAAGAGTGGACCTACTGCCTATGGTAGGCCCTGCGCCTACCATCACTGGTAGGTTTCTGGATAGGATCATCTTTAAAGGCTGCACCCTACTACATCCAGCGGGTTGCACCCTATCATTGCCGATACGGTTCGGGTGAAAAACACACCTTTGAAATTTTAGGTGGGATTTTATTATTTAAACTTATTTTTTCAGCTTTTAATCAAGGGCTTAATGGGCCTTTTAAGACATTAATCACTAGATAGGCTAGGTTTAGAACTTAGCCCATAAATACCCAATTATTAGCTCATTGTATCTAACTTTGATGAATTTTGCTGAAATTTTGTGAGAGAAGATTCTCTTTGTCTCTAGGGTTCTTCACCCTTCTTAGTTAGCTTGCTAAGGTTTAATGTCCTAAGTTTGTGAACAATTTTTTTGCCTTTAGATTATGGAATCTATGGAATCAATTGAGCATCCAATTCCTTTTTTTAATTGAGTCTTAGAGTTCTTGTTCTTAGATTCAATTAATCCTATAAGTCTTCTAGTTTGTGTAGTTGGGGTTTTGAGGCTTTAGTTTCCCCAAGGTTCTTTCTATCAAATTGGAAAAGAGTCTTACCTCTCAATATTGGGTTTATGAGTCTTAGATCCTTATAAGTTTTCTATTGGAGTGTTGAAACTACAAAATCCTCAATAAAGGTTCTTCATGAAAGGAGGTGATCTTGGGAAGGTATTGAATCAAATCTACAATCAATTGAAGATTTACATCAATTCCTGTCATTTTTGCACTCCTCCTTCCTATCAAAAGAAACGCCTACGCAACTGAGTATCCTACAAATAAAAATAGGAAAAACAAAAGCTTTTTGTTTGCATTTAGTTCAAATGACTTGACGGAGGCTTTCCAAGATAATAGGGGCAAAAGGGATACCACCATGACCATTAACCATTTTATAAATGAAGTACACATCACTAAGCCTAAGCTTATTGTGGCCACTTGTCCTAGGCATGGCATTCAATCATATGAAGGAAAAGATGAGATGCTTACAAATAGGTAGGTCTTTGCTAAGAAGAAGGGAAGGATCTAGGTTGGTTCTCATGGGTGGTATTGGAGGTGGAGGTTGTGACAGGCAATGGTGAAATTAAAGGCTTTATCAGATACCACAAATTCACAAGCATCTCAAATATTTGGCCTTCGTCAGGAATATGTAGGACAGTGGACATGGTATCACGAGAGACAATGATCTTGACACCTTTTACAAAGGATGTTATGGCGTTGGGGGAGTAGGCTTCTTTATTTTCAATGTTAGCATAAACTCGTGCACTAGACGGGGGTAGAAAATGCCACCTAGGTTGAGGACAAGAGCCCAATTAAGAGCATTAAACATACTAGAAACCGTAAATGTGCGATTTAGTTTTAAATTTATGATGTGCTCAAACACTAACTTTCTTTTCCTTTGATTATCATACCATTTGAAGTATTTTGGGGAAGAAAACGGTCAATGGTGGCAGGAGTAGAAGAGGAAGATTATGGGCCTTTATCTTTAACTTTGGAGGAGTCTCTAGGAGGCATTTTGGATGAAACGAAAGGAACACATAACACACCCGAAAAGAACAAAGATTATAGCAACAAACCACCAACGCACAAAAGATTAAAGGAAAACTGCACCAAGAAACACAAAAACAAAAGTAAGTTTTGGGACCCACCTCTTAGAATGAACAACATAAAGCAGCCCCAAAGAATGACACACGTTATAGACCTAATTGAGTAAAATGACAAAAAGACAAAAGGAAAACATTAAAAACAGAGGATCAACTAACAAACTACAAGTAAAACTGAAAATTTGGAGCAAAATACCCTAAATTTTCACGAAAAACACTAGAAAGAGGCAAAAAAAAAACTCTGGGACAAGGAATAAAGCACAAACACACATGCACTCTGAGCAAGGAACAAACAAAAATAGAAATGCAATCCCAAAAAGGGAAAAATAAAGAAATTCTAGTCCCGACAAGAGAAGATCAAGAAAGATAAATACAAAAAGAAAAGGTCCAAATCAACACAAACTAGCAAGAAGAACTTTATCAAAGTGAACCTCCAGACAGAAACTAGTAGAAAGATGCAGAAATGAATGAAAAAAAAAAGTCTAAAGAAGGAGAAGAAACCTACCAATTCGTCAATGGAGGAAACACCTAATGAAGGTGTATTGTGTGAGAGCGAGAGTTTGCCTATCTCAGCGAAGAAGCAGTTGTTTCTCATCGATTAACCTATAGAAAGAGCAAGAAGAAGGTCAGGAGAAGGTTTTGTCCAAAAAAATTGCAAGAAATTGTGGGGGGAAAGGGGTAAATTTGAAGAAGAAAAATATAAGAGGGAAAAGGAGGTTTTTGAAGGCCTGCTGAGGGTTGGTTTGAATAGGGCGGAAGAGAAAGGGGGAAAGGGTTTTTGATAAATCATTTTCTGATATATATATTTTTTCAAAAACAGGAAAGTGCACCTCCGATCCTTCACTGGAGTAGTTTATAGGAAAAAACCCTAAATAATGTTATCGGTCTTAGGGCAACCGGCGCTGGTTAAGAAAATTTTTGGGTTGGGATCATCCCAATAATAATGTTTTAAATCACAAAAGAAATTCTTCTTTTGCTGATAAGAAAATGTGGGAGGAAGATACTTACATGCTAAGTAGTTTGCAAATGGTGCAAACAAAGGATCTTTACCTTTGGCAATTTCCATTAGCTTTTTTGAAGCATATAAATGTGTGGAGAGACTTTGGAAACCAATGGCAAATAACTTTTCCTCAAGGAACTCTTTATTGATCTCCTCGTCCTCATACTTGTCGGCCTCTACTGGCAACCTTGAAAGGTAGGCTACAATAACATTCTCCAAACCCTTCTTGTCTTTGATAGTAATATCAAATTTTTTAAGGAGGATAATCCATCTCATGGGTAAGGGCTTTGAATCCTATTTATTCATAACATATTTCAAAGCAGCATGATCAATATAAACAGTTACTATGCTAACATTGAAAATAAAGAAGCCTACCCCCACATCCCCATCCATTCTTTTGTAAAAGGTGTCAACATCATTGTCTCTCTATTACCATCTCCACTGTTCTAAATATTCCGGACAATGGCCCGACACGAGATTCATCGTGAATTTGTAGTATCCGATAGGGCCATTAATTTCTTCACTGCTCGTCATAGACTCTACCTCCAGTACTACCCATAGGAAACTAACCCAGAAGTTTCCCTTATTCTTAGCAAAGACCTACTCATTTGTGAGAGTCTCATCCTGTTCCTCTTTGGATCGAATGTCATGCCTAGGGTAAGCGGTCGCAATGAACTTAGACTTAGTTATTTGTACTTCATTTATAAAATGGTTAAAAGTCATGTGGGGTTTCTGGTATTCCTTTGGCCCCTATTATCTTGGAAAGCATCCGTTAAGTCTTCTAAACTAAACACAAACAAAAAGCTTTTGTTTTTTCTATTCTTATTTGTAGGATCAGTCACCTTGGCATCTCTTTTGATGGAGAGGAGGAGTACACAAATCACAAGCATGTCCTCAATGATAAGACTTTGAACAACATAGGTTACATGGCAGATGGCACAGGAAATTGGGAAAAGAAGGATGAGGATAGAACGAAAATGAAGAAGTTGTGGAACTTGCAGCTGGGGGATCCATTGAACAACCTCAGCACAGGAATATAGTCACGAGTCTATGGGGCTTCGAATGCCAGCTAAGTCACAGGATGATGGCTTCCATTGAAAAGCTTGAAAATTCACACTTGTGTGATCACAAGAGTATCGCTTTCCTTTCATCTTATATGATTTATGGATCATTGAGGACAATGGTGGTTTCTAAGTGTGTGTGGGCTTTATTCCTCTTTTGTTGCCTGTTATTTGTTGCTATCTTTATTTGTGTGCCCTTTTGTATCATGTTAGTTTCTCTTTTGTGATGTAGTCCTTCTTTCTGCGCAAGTCATTTATTTCTTCCCTGAGACTATGCTTGAAGCCATGACTTGAAACTTCTATCTTTTTATAGCTATTTTGAAAAGAGAAAAGAACATATTCTTGTTGTTTGTTTAATCCTTTCCTATGGTTTGATAGTCATATTCCTAGCCTAACCTTACAAGTCGAAAAGTCCTATTTGACTCGAGTTGACTATGAAGCCTCATTACTCTAGAGAGTGCATAGTTACTAACTTATGTTTGCATTGTGCTTCACTTCTTTGCTTATGAATGGTGCTTAGTTTATTTAATCTCTTGTGAGTGTAATTGGATGACTTTTCCGAGTGACAAGTTTATTTGATTGAGCTTTTGAGTTTTCTTGAATCCAGACCAAGAGTTTTGAGACTTGATCTAGAGTATGCTTGGATTGAATTTCTTGATATCCATATTAAATTAGTTGATATACTTTGTGGTTTGTAGGATGCCTGAAGGAGACTATCGTTTTAGTTTTCTCTTGATTCTCTTTGCTTTATCATGCCTTCTTCAATGTCTTTGAGTTCTCTTGACTAAATATGTTGATCTTTTTGTTCTTGGATATCTTTGAGTTCTCTTGACCAGACATGTTGATCCTTTTGTTTCTGGAGCTTCATTTGTTATTACATTTTGAAGGGCTCTTGATCTTGATGTTTCTTTGAGTTTTGCTTGAGGGTGAGCAAAATCTAAGTGGGGAGTAGTTGATAAATCTCAACGTAGATTTATCTATATTTTTCGAAGCTTTACTCGTGATTTTGTATTAAATATTCATATTTCTTGGCCTAAATTGATAGATGAAATTCATTATTATGATGTGTTAGGGCTTTTTGGATGAAATTTCTATATTTTTATGCCTTGTTAGGTTAATTAAAGTCCAGTTTCCGATTTTGGTTTGAATTATAAGACACCTAGGTTTAAGATCCTTATAATTATTAGTTTTTAGCCATTTGGGCATCTATCTAATTAGCAACTTCTTGTTTTATTTCACTCTCGAAGATGGCAATGGATGAGAAGAGGATGAAGACCACATAGTCAAGTTTAAGGCTTGTTTTCTTTCATTCTTTTGTCTTAATTTTTAATTTAAAGATGTTCTTCCAAAAGTTTATCGCTCTCATGGCTTTTAGTGGCTAAAACTCATTTAACTAGGGCTAATTCAAAAGACAATGCTTTTTTTATTTATGTGACTTTGTTGATTTCTTGCTTTACCGATGTTTCTTATGTTTGAATTTTGTTGCTTGATCTTAATACTTGTGATTGACTAGCCATATTTTGCAATATCTAATAATATTTCATTTTTAGAACTAAAGGAGATGAATTGAGTAGAAGTAACAAGAACACTTAGTAAATTTGGTAAGAAACTGTAACAATTTCTATGTGCGGTTTATGTGAGTAATTGAATAATGAAAATTCAGAATTCCACAGAGTGTAATGTATTTCTAGTTAACTAATCTACATAAAAATATAATATGTTATTAATTAAAAATAGGGTCTTTGTGCCGAGAAACTAGGCTTAGTTCTAATTAAAGAAATTTTGTCATCGATCGTGAAGATAAAATCGAATTAGCAAGAAAAGACACATCTTTGCATTAGTAAGACACTAGTCGAAACATGCATCAGTCCTGGTTAAATTTCACTTATTAATTGTTATCTCATAATTTGTTAACTTTTATTAATCACATCAACAAAGTTTCATCGGTTTAGATTAGATAGAATAGTTATAGTGGTCATTAAATGCAAATCTTTGTAGAATCAACCTTGATTTATTACAATTGAATTAGTCCACTTACTAGGTTAATTGTAGCAGATCAATTCTCACCAAATTCTCCCTTAATTGGCTTAAGAACATCATTAAAGTAAGTTCCATGAGTAGTCTGACATGTACTTTGTGTAACTTAGGAAATTGTTCCACTCCCAATTATAATTCTGCAACTTTCTTAGTTAGAATCACAAAAAAAATTGTGATGTAAACTCGATAATATTCTCATCCACAAAAGTTTCTTAGTAACCTTTTCTTCATCCTTGACACTTCCACTCACAATCTGAATTTCAGTTTCAACAACCCTTTCTTCTAACTCCTGGCCATTAGATTTTTCATGCGATTGAACATCCAAATATTCACACTTTCCTTTTCCTTTCTTAGCTCATAAATAAATCTCTCACAAAAAGCGGCAACAAACTCATCCCATCCCAAGTGATATTAATGTGCTTTCTTTCAAAGTACGCAAACCAAATAAAGTCTATACTCTCAATCCTACGATTCAATATGCCAATGAATTGATTAATAAAAATACTCTGATTCCAGATTTTTATCATTAGTCAACATAATTCTTCTCCACTCTTCAAATCTATAAATATAGTCCCACAAAGAATTTTTATATTCAGCGCATTCTAACTTAATTTTTAGTATATGACTTTCCTTTCTGAAATTCCAAAAATCAAACGAGAACAAAGTCGTATTAGAGTCATTTTCTCCAATCCCACATTAACGAAAGCAAGTTGATCATTAAATACCTTCCATTTGTTTGCAAAGAGCATCAATCAATTTGCCCAGAAATTTTATTTGTTGCCTTGTTCCTTAACATTAAATTCTAAGGAGCTGAATCTCTTTCTCTCCTTCGTTATGAGATACTTCGATTCAGATAAATTGACTTCATATCTTCGGGTTTAATCTTCCACCTCAAGTTCATACTGCTCTGATACCATTCATCATGTCCCGACCAAATTTAACTCACCAATTGAACAATAAAAATTAACAAATGTAATCACTCAAGAACTCCTTACAGACCATATTTTGAAACAAAAGTGGAGTGGCAGATAATTCTATTTAACATTTGCTAATTGCAATCGATGTTTTACTGGTACAGTCGATGAAAACCTTATTTCTTCCCATGCACTTAGTTTTACTGACTCATAATTCTCTCTAATAAATTAATGATTCAAAGTAGTTTTAGATAGTATGAACAAAATGTCGACACAAACAACTAAAAGATCAATTTTCAAACTAAAAATATTACCAAAAGGAAAATTCAAATTTTGAAATTTTTTTTCTTAAAATTAAGGCTTATCCGGAAAGTCCACCCACGTAGGTACTCACTGAGAAGCCCAGGCTGACGCAAATTTTTAAAAATATATAAATAATTTTAAAAAATATAGGTGACCAAGATGGGCTAGCAAGCCAGACTTGTTCTCTAAGGCCAAGCGAGCTTGCCAACAACCCAATCAGCCCACCTAGTTCACAAAAAAATATTAAATTTTTTTATTTTGATTATTTGAGCTCGTTTTTTATATTGTGAATCGATGAAAATGAAAAGACACAAAAAGATTGATATACTAGTGTTCTTTTGTGCAAATCTGATGTAGAATGGTCTTGATTTGATGATCAAAAGTTGAAATTTATAAGAGAATTTTGGTAGAGAGAGGTAGAGAGAGAAAGAGATTGAGAAAAAATGAGACTTTCAATGGCTGCTGCAATTAAACAAGAGCTTCAATTAGTAAAAGTCTTCTATTTTGTTTTGATTTCTTAAGGTATTTTCTTAAGTCTTTCTTTTCAGGTATCTTCTTATATATATTACCAAAGAAAACTTAAAATGGAATGTTTATTGATTTTTTTTTGTCACATTTATTTCCTTAAATAGGAAATATTTTATTGGAATGTTTATTTACATTTCTTTGGTTATATTTATCCTTTTTTTTTTTTATAGGTGATCATGTTTATTTCCTTAAATAGGGAAATATTTTATTGGAATGTTTATTTACATTTCTTCGGTCATATTTATCCTTTTTTTTTAATAGGTAATCATGTTTACTTCCTTAAATCAAAGCATATTTTTTGTGCAGATCTAAAACTAGTTCTGATGCTACTTTCTAGGATCTAAAACTAATAAGTTTACATAGTTCAGTCAATCAACCTATATCCACAGGTGAAAGAGAAACAAATCTACTAACTCAAAATGAAAATTAAAGTGCAGAGAAAAACTTTCTCAAATCCACAAAGTCCAAAAGCGCAAAGCCTAACACATGGGACTGGTTGGCACGGCAGAGGGCTGGCTAGTGGTGCATGTATGCATGCATGGCTGGCACGGCAGAGGGCTGGTTGGCACGGCAGAGGGCTGGCCGGTGGTGCATGTATGCATGCATGGCTGGCACGGCAGAGGACTGGTTGGCACGGCAAAGGGTACTACAAGACTCTCAGAGAAACCCAACAAGAATGATTTAGGCCTATAATTGGGCTACTAGACCAAAGCTAGACAAATGGCCCAAAGCCTTACATTTTTCTCTCCTCTAAAAGGAGTAACCTAAGCATTGTTATGTAGGAAGTATTACAAGAGTAGTTTAGTAGACAACCAATATGGGATTACATCAACACTCCTTCAAAGCTGTTTCCTAATCATAATCAACATGAATTAGGAATCCAAGTAAATCTCTTCTAGATCTTCAACTTGAATTAGGAATATAAGTCAAATCATATATCTCCTCCTTGACTTCTATTTCAAAGAATTCCCTCCTTTTCTAAACAAAATCCCACCATCGAGATTCTTCAAGTTGTTGGTGATAACTTTCTTCAAGCACGTAGCTTCCAAATATCACCCATGAGTCATAGTAATTGCTTTGTATATACCTTCTCTTTTTCCACGACAAAAATCTTCTCAATGCTCACAAGAACAATCTCGTTTATGTAACCTATACTTCTAAAGGTAATGCTCGCTCATAAGTCCTTCGTGTTGTGTCGTTGAAGTCTTTGGCTTTGGAGATGCTCTCGTCTGAAGTTGATATTTTTTTATGTATTGACCAATTATCCATAATACATGTCATTAGGTCTTGGAAAGGAGAATCTATGTCTTTAAAGAAGAAGAGCTTTTAAAGTTGACACTCGTTCGCAAATCCTTCACGCTATATGTCGTTGTAATCTTTGGCAAGGAGAATCTATGCCTTTCGAGCACACGTAATTATAAAGATGATATTCATTGACTGATATGATATGTCGACGCGGAAGATCTATATCTGTGGAGATCACGTACGTCTAAAGTTGATACTCTTTGACTCATGCGATGTTTGGGAAGGAAGACGGGTACTTTTGGAGTGGAAATTCGTTAATAAATTCTTATGAGAGTTGTTGATGACTTTGACGAGGGGCTCGCATATCCGGAACTGCTTTGAAAACTGGCAAAATTGTTGTCGCCTTCATTGAGTTGTTGGCATTGTCGTGAATGACTAGGACATCTTGACCAGAAGAAGACTTTGAGAGTTGTTAAGAAATTTAGGGCGCTGAGAAGAATAATATTGAATGCTTCAATTGATTGTCTTTCTTATTCATTATCATCTACTATTTATATCCTACAAAATTTCCTAATTCTAATCAATATAGGATTCTAACCAACCACTAATAAGGAATACTGCTATAATAATAGCATAATACAAAGTATCCTAATTATAATCAATATGGGATTCTAACCAAATAATCTCTTATAGAATCCAAGATAATATAGGAGCATCACATACTGATATGATATCTCTAATAAGAGTTCATAAAATGCACTATGGTTGATCAAAACAAGTTAGAATTAAAAAAAAGGTAAAAGATAAAAAATGACCAGATGGTTCAAGCTCATGCAAACCAAAGAATTCATAATCGAATTCGACCATTGAATTTTAATTCATGAGATGAATGTTATGCATGCATATTTCGGCACACTGATCTCATGCAAATCGATGCCATGGCATTGCTTGGAGAGAGAGAGAGAGAGAGAGAGAGAGAGAGAGAGAGAGAGAGAGAGAGAGAGAGAGAGAGTGCAAATCGATGCCATGGCATTGCTTGGAGAGAGAGAGAGAGAGAGAGAGAGAGAGAGAGAGAGAGAGAGAGAGAGAGAGAGAGAGAGAGAGAGACTATGATGTCTTATGTAGGAAAACCAAAAAAACTCATGGATATTTCTTGGAGCAGCAACGAAGCAATTTAAGGAGTTCAGCTGCTAGGTGTTTATATGTCTGAATTCGTGTGAAGCAAAAGGAGGAGAGGAGGTCTGTATATATACGGATTTGACATAGAGGTTTGGTAGTTACTATAAAATTCTATTAGGATTCTAATCCCAAATTTCACAAGGATTCAAGTATCCAAAATCCTATGAAGATTCAAGTTTTCAAATTCTACAGGGATTTCAGCTTCCAAATTCCATGAGGAACAAAATCTTGAGTTTGAGAATGATACAGTTTCCTTGTTAATTCAACTTACTTAAACCTTCAGCAATAAAGAGAAGACATAGAAATTCACGTAGTTTGGTCAATCAACCTACGTCCACAAGCAAAAGAAAAACAAACCCACTAACTCACTGTGAAAAATTACAGTGAAGAGAAAAAACTCTCTCAAATCCACAAATCCCAAAGGCGTAAATTCCAACTACAACTACTCTCGGAGAAAATACAAAAATGGCTTAGGCCCATAATTGGGCTACTAGTCCATAGCTAGACAAATGGCCCAAAGCCCTTCATGTTTCTCATATCTAAAAGGCTTAATCCAAGCTCCTATAGGGAGTATTACAAGAGTAGTTTTATTAGACAACCAACATGAGATTACATCAAAACTTGTTTAAAGATGTTTCCTAATCCTACTCAACATGAATTAGGAATCTAAATAAATCCTTCTAGATCTTCAACTAGAATTAAAATATAAGTCAAATCCTAACGTATGAGAATGTTATTTATTTTATGCTAAATGGTATGTTTTCCCCTCAAACATTTTTCAAAAGTGGAATAGATCCATAAAAATTAATTTGCTAATTTTTGGTACATGAACATTATATTCTTGGTAGAATAGGTATGCTCATTCATTTTGCTCGTTAACCATTTTTCTTGGTCATTAAGGCGAGGGCATTTTCGTCCATAAAGTACTTATTCTACAAAGAATAAAAAATGTTTGGGTACCTAAAAGTATAAAATTAATGACTATGGACCTATTCCACTTTCAAAATGTTTATGGACCTATTCTAATTTTAAAATATTATGGACCTTCTAACAAGAGCATGCTAGTCACAATTCCATTATTTCTTTAGACTTGCTACACAAAGGATTAGGCCATTTTTCTAATTCTGTGTTATCAAACTTTAATAAGTCTATTTTGTATCTACTTGATCTTCTTTATCTGAACCTTGCATTGTTTGTTTTCAAGCTAAACAATCGCATATATCTTTTCCTATGAGCGAATCCATGTCTAGTGTTATTTTTGAAAAATATGATAATCCCTCGGGTTAAATAAACGACAGTATCCATTTTTGAAAAATGTTTAAAGGGGAAGGTATGCTAATCCCTCTAATTAAATAAACCATAATGCGATATATTAAATAAACCGTGGTATTAACTAATTCCCCTCAAAACTGAGCCGGTAAAGATGTTTGAAGGAATAAGGCTCTTGCTACATTTAAAATATGACATTGTTTACATTCGACCTTACCATTTTGTTGAGGGGTGTAGACTACTGTTGTTTGATGAATTAATGGCAAAAATTCTGTGCCATTATTTGTGAGGACACTCTTAATCGTTCTATTGAATTGGGTTTGGATGAGTTTAAGCAAATGTTCAAAATAATGCCTAACACAACTCTTATCAGCAAGTAAATAAACCCAAGTCGCATGAGAATGGTTATCAACTCTAGTAAGAAAATAAGATGAACTACATGTAGATTTATAAGGATAGAGTCCCCAAACATCGCAATGAATCAGATCAAAAATAGCAATAGATATAGATTCACTCATAGGAAAAGACATACGTGATTGCTTAGCTTGAAAACAAACAGTGCAAGGTTCAGATATAAAAGAGCTTGTAGAATTCAAAACAGAATTATTAAATTTTGCTAATACAAAATGAGAGGGATGGTCCAACTATTTGTGTAGCAAGTCCAAAGAAACAACGGAAGTGTAATTAGCATACTCTTAGGAGAAGGTCCATAAACATTTTAAATGTGGAATAGGTCCATAAACACTTTAAAAATGGAATAAGACCATAAACATTAATTTTTTACTTTTAGGCACTCGAACATTGTATTCTTGGTAGAATAGGTACTTTATGAACGAAAATGCCCTCGCCTTAACAACTAAAAAAAATGGTTACCGGCCAAAATGGAGGGAAGTACCTATTCTATCAAAAGTGAAATATTTGGATACTAAAAGGTAATAAATTCATGTTTATGGACCTATTCCACTTTTAAAAATGTTTGAGGGGAAAACATACAATTTAGCATTTATTTCATTAAATCAAGAAATATTTTATTGTGATGTTTATTTAGATTTCTTTTGTGATATTTATCTTTTTTTATAGGTGATCATATTTATGTACTTAAATCAAGATATATTTTATGAGAATGTTTATTTAACTTTTTTTATCAATTTTTTTTGTGTATAAGCCTTTTAGAAATATCTTTTTTTAAGACATTTTATATTTGCATAAATACAAGAAAATGTAAAGTTTTTTCTCTTATTAATTTTTAGTATTTAAAAAAATTATGTAACTCATATTCTTTGATTTTAGTTATTCAGGTAAACTATTATTGATTTTAGTTAAAATTTTAATTGTTTTGTGAATAAAAGTCTTGGGAAAAAAAGACACTATTAAAATTTTTAATTTTATGTTTTTAATGTAATATAGAATTATTATATATCCTAAACAATGAACTAATATGAGTATAAATATTTCTATTTAAATATTAAGTATGTCAGGAAAAGATATTGGATGGAAAAAATGCAACCCTGTCACTACATGAGACAAGGATGAAATATAATTATTGTGGTAAGTGGCTCATTGAGGAATAACAAGGATGAAACAACATTTAGCTTATACATCTAGACAGGTGGAAGCATGGCTAGTGTTCCAAATGAAGTTAAAAAGATATTACAAAAACATTTATCAGCGGGAAAAAGTGAACGAGCAGCTGCAAAAAGGAAAATGGCAACACTTCCTGACGCTATAATATTCCATTGTCTCGCCTTATGCAAAGGAAATAGAAAAAAATGATTGGGGAATCTTCCAAACAAAAGGACAAGAAAAATTTGTCCTCGTCTATGCCCAAAAAGAAGATAATTTTGTTTACCTCTGGTAACATAAATAAGGTAGTGATGATAGTAGTAGCTGTGAAGATAGAGGTGCAGGAAATAAGACTGGCAGAAGGGTTGGTGGTAGTGATAGCCATCTTCATAGTCAACCAATTTATGGTATTCATGGTTACAAGGAGATGATAATTATTATCCTAATCAAGATACTGATCATGGTATCGTCCTAGAATAGAAAGTCAACGTGATTTTTTTAATATTTTTAATAGTTTAACTGAAATAGGTCAAAAAACAGATTCACGATAATACAATTATACACAAAAATATAATAATATTAACCAAGATTTTAAGAATTTAAAATTTGGACCAAAGTTTTTTAGTTATAGTTTAGAAGAAAGTTCTAACAAATATCGTCATGAATATCCACTTTATGATATTCCACTTCGTCGATCTATTCATGGTGCTAGTTAGCATTTGAATGTACATATGTTTCATCAAGCATCAGTTTTGATAATGTTTAGAGGTCATGCATCCATTTGAGGTAGATATTGTTAGGGGTGTTCATTGGTTCAATTTGAAAAATTTTTTATTTGACTATTCGAAGAAAATTCAATTATTTTTTAAATAAAACTTTGAAACCGAACCAAACATAATAAACTCTCAAACCAAATTTTCTCCAAATCAAATTATTTCAATTTGGAGAAACCAATTTATTTATGCTTACAACAAACAGAGCACTACTTCTTGTCCTAGAAATTGATTAACAGAAGTCATGGATCAGTTATGGTCAAGAAACTCCAATCTTTGGGTTACTCTAAACTCCTTTGAATCTATTCTGGGCTCAACCTTACTATATAATCCACTATTGACGCTTTATTTGCCGTTGAGGAGCCTGACTACGTCATCCATCTCTCTGCCACCAAGATTGGAAATCCATGCTAACAACACTATTTTCCTGAATGCATCAGAATAAAACTCCCAATGCACACCAATGTTATCACATACTCGTATTCCCACATAGTTTGAAGAAACTCCCAGTCCTTGCACTCCTCTTGGTATTTTTGTGGAAGATATGATGGTGGGCGATAATAAATTGGCTCTTCTCTTTCTTGATAATATCCATAATCTCGATAATTAACATTATCACTATTGTTATGTGATGAACTATATGCATCAATCAAAACCCAATAAACATCATGAATAGATGACAAAGGTTGAATACCATATGGTAGTATCTATGACCATAGTTGTTAGAACTTTCCAATGAACTGTAACAGGAAAACCTTCATCTCCATTCTAAATTCTAAAAGTTTTAGCCAATACTATTATACCTTCGCATATGACCAGAGTATATGAATCCGTTTCTTGACCTGTTTCTATCAAATTATTAAGAAAATCACATTGGCATTCTATTCTGGGACAATAGACATGATTAGTATGCTGCGTAGCATAATAATTATCATCTCCTTATGTCTATGACATATCATCAAATGGTTGACTATCTCAGCAGCTACCACCACCACCAATCCTTCTACTAGTCCCACCATTAGTATTTCCTGTGCCTCATCTTCACTTCTACTACTATCATCATTACCTTGTTTATCAGCCTTATTTGTGTTGCTAGAGATAGATGAAATTACCTTCTTCTTGGCATATATGAGCATGAACTTTGCTTGCTTGTTTATTTGGAAGGTTCGCTACTCACTTTTACTATTAGATTTGCATAAGGTGAGACAATAGAATATTAACTCAAGAAGTGCACTTTTTTTCTTTTTTGTATTTGCTTGTTCACTTTTTCTCGCTGCTTAATACTTCTGTAACATATTTTTAACTTCACTTTGAACACTAGCACACTTTTACCTGTCCAAATATGATAGCAAAATATTGTTTCATCCCTGTTATTCCTCTATGGGCTACTTTACCCCAATAGTTACATTTCAAGACTTTTCTATCACCAGCAGCAGAGGTAGTATATTCCCTCTAATATCTTTCCTTGACATACTTTGTAAGGATCTTAGGGGCTACCAATTGCCCTAAAACCAATTGGTTTTAGAGAAGGATCATACCCTAGCCTTATAATACATTCAACACACACAAGCGCCCATGGGATTCAACTATGATTTGGCCCTTCTAGCCTCCCACCACAGGACAATTGATGTATACTAACAATCTCCTTCTTAGCAATTGCTTGGGAATTGAACCAGTGACCTTGGCTCTGATACTACTTGTAGGACCTCAGAACGCTACCAGTTTCCCTAAAACCAATTGTTGTTAGAAAAGACTCATACTCTAGCCTTATAGTGCATTCAACACACATAAGCTCCCACGATATCTGTCTGTGACTTAGCCCCTTTGGCCGCGGGATAGTTGATGTACGCCAACATACTTAATATTAAACAAAAATAGCACCTATTCATATATGCAAGCAAAGTTTTATTTCATTTTTTTTATTCCTCTATGAGCCACTTCCCTCAATAATGACATTTCTAGGAGTGGAAAACAGGCCGAACTAACCAACCCAAAAATCTTGACTTGCTTATTTAGGCCTGGGATTAGCCGAGGACCACCAATTTTAGCCAGCCCAAGGCTGTCCCACTAGAGATGTCAGGTTGTGTCGGGCTACGTTTCCTTGGACCAAGGATCGGTTTTGGCCCAAGACTGGACATGGCCCACTATCTTGCCCCATTGGTCCTAGTTTAATGTTAACAAATTTTATACATACATAAAGTTGTTATAAATCTTAAATATTTAATTTATGTGGATGTTTTATGGTTTCTAAAACCATAAGACTCCTATCTTACCCCTCTATTAATGCTTATTTATTTAGTAAAATTTATTGTAAGCTTATCTTACTTTAAGATTATCTTACTCTATGTTTCATGGATGCGTTGGTGCTATATATAAGGGCATTAGAAGAAAAGAAATTGAACAAGAAAAATAATAAGAAGAAGATCAAGAAGAAATAGTATTTAGTCTCTTTATTTTCTAGCCTATATTTTAGTTCTTTTAAAATAAGGTACGAACATGAGTGCCTCCCTTTGGCCATTTTGCAGATTTGGGAAGCCTTTTTTTTTCTCCATTTGTGAGTATAGTTCAACCATGTATAGAATTCCTTCTCAGCTGAAATTATGTAGAGAAAATGTAACTGAAGTTGATAATCAAACTAACACATACAAAAGTAGGAACTGAATCTCCTATATTTTTTTAACGAATTCATAGTAATATATATACACTATCAGAAAATAACTTTTTACCGACAAGAATAATTCAGTCGATAACTTTCGATAAATACTGACTGTGTACCGACTGTAAAGATTCAGTCAGTAACTAAGTTGAGGTTACCAACTGAACTGATTGGCTTTCGATTAAAATTACGTTAGCAACTACTTTTCGATGTGTAAATATCGTCATATTTATCTATTTTTTAAAAATTAATGTTCAGCAATTAAATAATTATCAACCAATTATTCGGTCACTAATCAGCTGCTGAAAATGTAAAAAAATAATAATTAAAAAAGTTACGACCGAATAGCAGCATATAAGCGGTGGGTAAAAATAAAAGTTTTCAGATTAGGCTTTTTTTCCCCTCTTTCTTTCATTCTCCTCACATTCCCTCCCCTGCCCTCCTGTCACCTCTGACCGTACTGCAACACTGCCCTCCTCTCTCTCCCTCACGCATCTGTTAGCCTAAAGCCGTCACCGGTGCACTGTCATTGCTGCCACACGTCACCATCGCTGGCTGTCTGAAAAGATATGCTTCTTCTTCCACCTCTAATCTCTTCTTCTCCTCTTCTTTTTTCTACCTCTAATCTCTTCTTCTCTTCTTCTCCTTTATTATCAACACTCTTCTTGGTCTCCTTTCCGGCCGCTGTTGCCCCTCTCTCCTCTGCCGTCGTTGATTAATTTCATTGTTGGCACAGGAACAAAAGATATTCCAGTACTAATTTTTTTTGTGCTAATTCAGTTTACTTTTGTTAATTCGTTGTGATGGTACACTTTGTCACAGAAAATTCAAATACTACAAGAATAAATAAAACTTTTTAATCAAACTTAGATAACCCAATAAAAAGGGGAAGTTATTATTTCTGTGAAGTTAGCAAGAAAATAAGGGTGCATTTGAGATTTATTTAGTTTTTCTAAATAGCATTTCATCATATACAAATTAAGAGTTTAAAATTGTTTTATGTTATAATAGAATTCTTTTTTTTTTTTTTGGTAATTTCAATTTAGTTTTCCAGTAGCTTTAATTTTAGAGATTTGTAAAAATTTTAGAGATTTATTTTTTCAGGGAATAAATGACAATTAGGAATCTTCAATTATTCACCCTTCTTAAAAGGTAGTCACAATCTTTATTTTGAATTATATATATATATATATATTATTTTCTTTTACTTTTTTAAAATTTTTACAATTTTATTTTCTTTTCACAAAGATCAAATGTAAACCTTTAAGGAAAAAATTGAAAAGCACACCTTTAAAAGAAGACTAAAGTCATTATTAATATGTGTAAACAATAAGTACTTAGAAATATAAATAAAACATTCTATTAGAAAAAAGAAATATAAATCTAAACATATAATTTTCAATTAAGATTTGGCTTTATCTATTGCAACTTTCTATTTATATTTTCATATATATATATATATATATATTAAATATTGTTGGTGAAATATCTGTCTAAAAGAAGTCTTTTATCTCTTGATAAAAATAAAAATTATGGTTAAGATCACCAAATTTAGTATTGAATGGCTCCATGTCCAAATCCTCAAATATGTTGTTTGATGAGCATGAATCAATGGTTGTTCCTTAATTAAGAGAGACATCCTAAGAGGCTTTTTTTCTATTTCTATGCTTTCAATTGATATTTTTATGCTTTGGTTTCTTAAACCAATTAATCTGTTATGATATATATAGTTGTTTCTTTCTACTTTGATATTTATTTATTGGTGAAATATTGAATACTTCTGATAAATTCTTATAAGCTAGGCCATTCTAGTTTTGCAAACACTACTATGTATTCGCCACTTCTGCAATGTTCATGAAACAAGAGCTAAAATTGAATTTATTAGAGAAGTAATTAATATTCATTCTAGGAAAAGAAGAAAATTTCTAGAAAATGTTAAATATATTTTTGTTGTTTTGTTCACTAATATTTAACTTAAATAATCCTTCTTTAGTTTTCGTTTGGTTAAATAATAATAATTTTGTATCTTTGTTTCCGGTACATTTTGAATACTTAATGCGGTTTAGTACTTTTGATAGAGGTATATATTATGGAATTACATTTTTTGGTCATTATTATGGGGGAGCCGGGACTCTTAAATATATAATTATATGTTTAATTATGAATTATTTGTTATCTTTATGGGAGATCCCAGACTCTTAAAAAAATAAATATTTGTTTATATTATGGAGAAGCTCAGACTCTTAAAAATACCATTATTTGTTATTTTTATGAGGGAGCATGGATTCTTAAGCTTAACAATCGTTACATTTATCTTTTTTTGTGTCTAGTTGGTGTCTTGTGTGGTTATTGTGCCTCAGATTTGTTCATTTAATAGGAGAACTCTGCTAAAAAGTATTTTAAAAATTAAAATTTAAAATCTTTGTTTCTTAAACTCTAATCATTCATAAATGAATAATTATTTTTGAACTCTTTATTTCTTAAACTCTTAAGTTTGTTAATTATTTTGTAAAAGTTAGTATAAGATATTTTGAGTTAATGAGTGTAATTGTAAATACTCTAATTACTAAAGAATTCCTTAAACTCTTAATGAATAAGTTTGAACATAAAACTATTAAATTCTTAATCTCTTATTTAAACTCTTAATATTTTATAAATCACATGTAACTATAATACTCAAATCATTACAAAATTCTTTAAGCTCTTAATCTGTAAGTTTAAATGTAAAACTCTTAAACTCTTTATCTCTTGTTTAAACTCTTAATATTGTAGAAATCACATTTAAAAACCTTAAACGTAAGATTTAATGAGTAATGAATTCTAATTTTAGACTTTATCAGTCATAAACATTACTTATAAACTCTTATATTGAAATGAATGTGTTTTGTTTTGTGAAGTTATGGAGGAGGATCATAGTTGGATGTGTAGAAAAACTGTGCCTGGAGTTATGGGGATTAGTAATAAGTTTCAACTTTGTGTAAAGCATTTTTTTGATTAGTATCTTACGGTCTTGGTATACCTAACAAGTTATGGTGTTCATATGCAAAGTACAAGAATAAATGGTATCTAGTCGAGGATGATGTGAAGCTAGATTTTTATAAATCAGGGTTATTACCTGATTATTATAATTGGATTACAGATAGAGAACTATCATGGAGTTACCAACTGAATGTTAAGGAAGGTGGCATTACAAGAAATGTTAAAAACAACACTTATCATGAGGGTATTTTTTATGCGGCTGGTCCAGGTTTTGAACCTGATGTAACATACTAAACTTATGTGGAGCCACCTAATCTTAAGCAAACAAATCCTCCAGTGAGAACTTCTCATCGAAAATAGAATATCGTGCCACAAAGGCTTTTTCTGCAATTGAAATATTAAGTGAATAAAATGAAACTTATTTCCCTTAAAGTAAACAAGAATAATATATAAAGAATCGGTAATTTGCTTGAACTTCTCCCATTGTTCTTCGAATGCTTTTACAAGAAGATTAATGAAAATAGCTCAGGGCAGCTCTTTTGATAGGATTGATCCTTCTCGTACCATGCCAGTCGTGCCTTATGATCCACTCGTTGGGGGAGGAAGAGAAGGTTTTCCTATCACCCCAGATTCGAGCTAGATCTCCATTTCAAATCTATTCTATTAGGAAGGCTTGCCTCGAGAGGATGATCGGCATAAACTAATCAAAAGAAAGAAATCTATCGATCCTCCATCTCCGTATCTCAAGATTAGGTGAAACTCTCCAGAAGCAAGAGTCTCTTTTGAGGAAAGGAAAGGGTAAGGAACTTTCAGGATCAGGTTTTGTGGGAACGGGATAGAGACCCATGGGGATAGGGGATCCACCAAGGCCAATGTTCGAAGAATCAATACAATACCCGAATCCGGCTTAGTGGAAAGGCAACGAGTTGAAGAACTTAGTTGAAAGACTCTGTCTGGAACTTAGTTTAACTCTATTATCTTTTGATCCTACTCAAATCATTTATCTTTCAATATTTATACGAATTGAATGTACCACATCTTCATTTTGTCCAATTTCGAGGCCACCATTTAATCAGTAATATCTAATTTCGTAAGACGAAACAATTCCATTGACACCCTTGACATGAACCACTTTTTACACCTTTTGGAAACAACTGCCCTAAGGTTTTTTATCATTTGCATCATTGTGCGCACTAATTTAGGTGACCCTTCACCATCTTTGTTAATCATCAAGCAAGCGACAGAGTTTTTAGCCATTTGAAATTGCTAATGTGAAAATTGGTTCAAGCACTATCCTCTCATAGATCAGTGGAGTTTATGAAGATGAATACATGATAATAAATAGAGATTGGAAGCATGAAGCGGACTAATTTTTTATTTCCTTAATTTTTAAAAATGTATTTAGATGTGGACAAGTATATGAATGAATTGATGTAACTTCCTAATCTGAGTATACTTCCGTGTAATTTGCGTCACGTGAAGAGATTGTCCTGTAAAAGAAAGATACGATTTGGCAGGATCTTTTGAATTATCAAGGTACACATATACATCATCCACGTAGAATATTTGATGTCGACGACAGTGCACACGATTTTGCTACTACTCTTTATTATCTTATCATATACACATATACATTGGACGATGTAGATTCTTTATTATCTTGTCATAAACCTTTGGCCTTTTCAAACAGTTCCACTTCCACCTCGTTATTAAGCCATTCCATCTCAACTACTTTCTGTTGCAACTTCATTATCCAACTTTATGATGATAGTTCATTCTCAGCCACGTTTTATTTCAACTTCATCATTTTATGTCCAATTTGAGAAGGAAGTTCGAAAATCTCAAGTACCTTATATTTCAACTTTATTTTATTCCTCTTTATCACCAACTATCACATTATCCCTCACGGAATAAACTTCATATTTGATGTGATATTTCCTTTATATGAACTGATTTCAGATCAAAATATTCTTGGCGAAAGATACACTCTCAGTATCCTTTATGAACATTAACAAAAAATGAGGGTTATTTTACATTAAGCTCACTTTCAAAGATGGAAATATATTTTTGAAGCTAATTGAAATTATTTCATTTATCAATGCATACTACTTGTAATGATAAAATAACATATAATGATCATATTCTTTAATTCGTTTAACATGTAATGAACTGGTAAATAATCGTTCATTAAATAATAATAGCTTTGATTCAAACCCATTACACAACTTTATATTAAAAGATAAAGTAATGATACATTCATAAAACCCCGTTACCTTTGTTGTAACATGTCAACCAACAATTCAACTATTGTTTTATTGCAAAATTGACCCAAGTAGCTAGTTCGTTATAAGATGACCCTACATGATACTACTATGTATTAGGAACATTCCATATACCAACAGAATCGTCAAAAGGCACGTTACTTCTTCGTGAAATTTTCTAAAGCATATTTCATTAATGTCATTTTCACGAATGAAATTATGAACGAAACAACGTGCAAAAATGTGTTACATTGCCTCGGTAACCTGTAAGGTGGCACGCCTTGACTTAGAAGCAGAAAAGTCGTCTTAACGCACCAAAAAAATGTTCCAATACATTTTGTATTGAAGAATGTCCATGATTAAAAAGTTCACGATAACCATGATATCTTGTCTGCTCTCCAAAGTGACTACGATGATAGTTCTCTCTTTGATATGGTGCAATGAGACATGGTTGATTTGCATACCTAGTGTCCACAAAGTAATCTTCCCTCAACATAAAATAACAAATAGTTAATGGAAATAGCATTTGTGTACACGTAAGTATTATTTTATATTAAATGTATTGTAGTAAGGAGAAAACCAGTAGGAGGCCAGGGAAGTTGGCATTTGAAGTGACTACGTGCATTGTGTGTACTTCCTTTCACATCCCGCATGGAGGAAAACAAAATGCATGGCATGATCGACGGCTTCTAAGATATTCTCTGAGATTGTGTACTTTCTTGTCTGGCATACCTCGATGTCCTTATCAATTGTCTATGCAGATACATTTGTTTTGTCAATAGCTCCAACACAACCCTACAAGATATGAATCATGTAATTTATGATTGAAAAAACCTTTTTAATAACAAGTACGTAAAAAACAAGTTTAGCGGAAAAGTGGTGCGTGACATACTTTAAAAAATGGGTAATGGTCTGAATTGTACATAATACATTATATGGGTGGCCAATGGGCTGGACCCGGAGGTTTGGGCTGGGCTAGACCGGACTGCGACTCACAGGCTAGCTCGTGGTTCTAGCGGTCCCGGACCGGTCCGGGCTGCAGTTTAGGATTGATCGACCTAGCTCGGACCGCATAAGGGGACAGACCAGGCGGGCTGGTCCGGGCTTCGTGATTTTTTTTATTTTTTAAATAACTTAAGATAAAAAAAAACATGAATATAAATAAAATAAGTTACATAAATGATAAAATTAACTTAAGTAACTTATATGAAAGAAAGTTAGATAATATAATACTTACTAATACATGAAAATAAATGATAAATAAGATTTTTTTTTTTTTTTTTGTTGAGATAGAAAACTTAAGATTTTGTTTTAAGTTAGGAAACTTGAGATTTTTTTTTATTTTATAAAACTTGAGATTTTTTTTTTAAGTTTAGAAAACTTAGATTTTTTTTATAAGTTTTGAAATATTCAAATTATTATTAATTTTATTTAAACTTAAGGTTTTTTACTAAGTTTAGAAAAAATTAACTTTTTTAGGGGTTTAGAAAATTTAAAGTATTTGTTTTAGGTTAGAAAACAAAGTATTTTTATTAAGTTTATAAAACTTAAGAGTTAAAAAAAAATTAGAGAAAGCCACCTTAAAGTGGTGGAGGGTTTGGTATGGACCCTAACCAGTTTTTATATAGGAAGGGGTTAGGGCCTAAACCTCCCAAAAGAAACTACAATTTAAAATCTAATAAATTAATCATGTACTATTTGACTGAGTCCTAACTATTACAATAAAAAAAAATTAATACTATTCTAAGGCCTAGCTATTACAATTTAAATATAAAAATCCAATCTATTTTACCGAGTTTGACTAGATTGGCATCTATTTCAGCTTCTTCGTCAAATCCTCTAGGGTGTACAACATCCGCCTCAGTGATATTCAACTCGGCAATCCTATCTTCTTGAACATACCAATAGGCTAGACACATAATAACCGCTAATGTGTTATGGAATATCAGACTCCTACTTTCATCGATTGTATGATGACTATTGAAGAAGGCATGTTCCGAAGCCACAGTAGAGACAGGAGTTGTTAGGATATCCCGAGCAATCCCAGATAAGAAAGGATGTTGTGCCGAATTAGTCTTTCACCATCTAAGTATATCAAAATAATCTGCAGGATGCTCAGCATTGTCAGTATGGCCCTGAGCCCGCGGGCTAGCCCGGACAGTAACGGTATGGACAGATATGGATTTGTAAAACTAGACCCATAGAAAATGAGCTCGGACCGCACCGGACCCTTTTGGATGCGGGCTTTTGCGGGCCGGTCCAATCCAATTTGCGGGCTGGCCCCTTTTTTTTTGTTTTAATGATTTAGGAATTAATTTGAATTAATAATTTCTTAAGGTCCTAAATAAACATTTTCAAAAACTCACTAAAAAACCTACCTAACTGCTGCTGCTTATTACTCTCTCTTCTCCACTCCTCACTCAAAAACTCTCTCGACCCTCACTTCACCCACGCCGCCGCCCCCTTCTTCTCTTATTCTTCCTCATTCTTCTTATTCCTCCTCTTCCGAAAGCTGACGACTGTTCCTCAGCACTCAACAGACGTAAACCAAAGTACAAACCAAGTCCAAATCTTCTTCTATTCTATTCATCTTGTTCGAGTAATTTTCTGCAACTCGTCGATGGATTTGTTTCTTGTCTCCAGAACCTAATTCAATTCAAGAAGGTAAACTTAATTGCTTGTGCGACAGGAAATGCCTTGATTTTTTTTGCGTAGAATTTCTGCTTTTGAAATTTATGTAGAATTTTGAGTTTGATTAGAATTTGAGTCTGTAGAATTTTTCTGTAAAATTTGAGTTTATAGAATTTTTCTGTAGAAATTTTTGTAGAATTTGAGTTTGTAAAATTTTTCTGTAGAATAGTTTGTAGAATTTTTCGGTAGAATTTTTTTGTAAAATTTCTGTAGAATTTGTGTTTGAGTAGAATTTGAGTTTATCGAATTTTTCAGTAGAATTTTAATTTTTGAAATTTCTCTAGAATTTTGAGTTTGTGTAGAACTGGATTTGAGTTTGTTTTTGAATTTTTTTTAATTTTTTGGCAAAGCCCCGGGCTGGCCTGTTTACCTACGGGCTAGCTACGGATGGATATGGATTCATAGATTTTGGCCCGTCAAAAATGAGCCCAGACCGGACCTGACCATTTTGACGCGGGCCAGTCAGGTCCGGTCTGATCTAGCCCGTGACAGTGCTAACAATGTTGAACCCAAGAAGCGTATTCATATATAGACAACTCGGTTAGATTTGTTCTCGTAGATGATGAATTCGAGGCGGCATAGAGATCATATATATCCATTATGTATACAAATCTACCTCCTTGGCATCTCAAACTTTGAAAAACTTATTCTATCTCTATTCAAAGAAAGTGAAATAGGGAGCTCGGGGTGCAAGTGCATTCTCTTTTATTTTGTAGGCATTTCTTTGGGGAGTAAAAATTGAATCAAAGCAAGTGTCCAAACATGAATAAAAAAATCAATTAAACATTCAAACCTCTCACTTTTAAAATGAGGGTCTAAAATCAAAGTAATACAATAAATTACAGGAAAATTTTCGTAGTACTTTTAAAAGAAAATTCCAATATCAAACACTATAGGATATACATGGCATATGGTCTAAATTCTGTAAAAACACTTGAAAATTTTATCATTGTGGGAAGCATGTGATGAGTAGTGGGATAGTATTGTCCAGATAAATGTTCAATCACTTGTGCAAAAGTTTTTAAAAAAGAACAAATAACTACAATTTCATCAAAAACATTGAAATCACGTAGGGAAAACAAGTTTGTAACATATCTAAAGTTGAGTTCCATCTTTTAGTAACATTTGCATCAAAAACTCTATAAGATACTTTTGTTCTCTACAAAGTGATTAAAATATTGTCGTCTAGGACCGAAAGATCTAAGGAACTTAGTAACGTCTCTAATCGTATTTGTAATATGTTCAATATGTAAATAACTGTCTTATACGCACAAATTCAAAATATAACATGCACATCTAATATGAAATAACTTTCCATCTAAAATTGGTCTCAAATTATTTTTCAAAATTGAAACTGAAGAATCATTATTTGAAGCGTTATTAAAATAAATGGAAAAAATTCTATTATCAATTCTATAATCATGACATGTTTAAGTGATAACTTTCCACCGGCTTGTGTAGCACAGGGCGGCCAGGTAGGTACTCCAGGACTCGTTACCTGTTCTGTGTTTAAATGGTGTGTGAGGTGGTTTATAAAAAATCGAACGTTCTGGTGTTGACTATGGGATGCCGAAATTTGTATCCGATGATCCCGTTTAAGGTTCCGGACTTTGTCCGTTGAGCCTATCATGGTGCATACATGGTTCTAAAAGTTCGGGTATCGCGGCAATACCGATGTGTCTTGATTCACTCAGACTTTCCGGCTGTGCCCGAACCTTTCAGAAAGTTTATAACTTGCATACAAGAGATTTTTATGAAAGCATTTATTTTCTGGCATGACAAATCGTTTTTTAAAAAGTATTTTGCCCGTATGGGAAACTTACGAGAAACACACGTGCACGTGAACTCATTGAGCGTCCATCGCTCATGCCTTTCAAATGTTTTCTCCCATTTTTCAGATGACTCGGTAACCAAATCCGGCTAGTTGAGCCAATGTGGGCCACTGGATTCGGTAATATTGGGGTCTTCCACCTCTAGCCATAAAGTTTTGATCTATGAAGATTTTGGCCCTCACGGTCTTAAATCTATGTATAAGTTTTGAGAATTTTTTATTATAATGTTACATTTATATTATTCTTTCTTCTTCCGTTGTTTAGTTTTGAGAACTCGTTCTTGTTTCTCCCGCATGTATCTTAGCTTTATGTTTTTGTAAGCCCAGTACTGAGAGGCACGCAGATACCTTACCCAGCCATAGTTGACCTAGCGGAGGGGTACGAGGTATCTCAACATTAATTTTGTTCTTAAAAATTTAGTAATTTTGATAGGTATTGATGAATTTTTTATGAGATTTGTGCAAAACTAAGTGTAGAATAATAATTCAACTTTTATTTTTGTAGATCTAAAGTTCAATTTAAGTTCAATTTGAATAGGAGTTAAATTTGAGGTTGTGTGTATTTTTTTCTTTTTTTTTTTTTTTAAAAGAAAATGGCGTAATATTTTACATAACAAACTTATCAACTATAATGGCAGAAGTTACAAAATCTGGTACCTCTTTCATTCAAATACGGATCTCAAGAGTATCACAAGCAAATTTAGCTAACAAGTGTGTCGGAACATTTATTTTCCTACTAATGAACTCTAACTTCACATTTGGTGAGGAATTAATCACCTCTTGAATACTTTCAACTAAGTGCCGAAGAACTGACCAATCCTTTTGTCCACCATTGATTCGTTTCACCATGTATTCACAATCTGATTCCAAGAAATAGCTTGTGAATACCTCTCCACATTGACATAAATTCTGCATGGCTTGCATCAGAAACATGTTGTAGCTTGCATGCCATGGAGGCCATCACATTACCCTCCTCATCTTTAATTACTATTCCAACACCACCTTGTCCCTTGAAAATGCTCCATATGTAGAAATTTTAACCACTCCTACTGGTGGCTTTTGCCACACCTCCCCATTTCCCCCCTACCACCTATTCCCTCCCTATAGAAACTGGAACCTGCGCCTGCAAAAATTCCACAATCCATACCCTATCTATAGGAACAATTTCTTCCGGCTTGGATTTCACATGCTCAAAAATTAATTTATTCCTAGCAGTCTAAATTCCCCACAAAATCAGGAAAACCGCTCCAGCTTCTCCTACCCCCACTCTCCTTTTCGCAGCAGAACCCTCTATATAATTTCCTTGCATGATCCTGCCCCATACATGATCTCTTTCATCCCCTCTCCTCACTCCTTCCATACTTGTCTCGCCCAGGGACAATTAAAAAACAAGCGCAGTCCATCCTCCTCATTATAATAGCAGTGTGAGCACACCACTTCAAACGCTAACCTCTGCTTCCTTAAATTGGATCTCACGGGAACTATACATGTGCACATCTTCCAACCCAAAAGCTTAACTTTTGGTTGGATTTCAGTTTGCCAAAGCAATGCCCATATAGACTTCACAACTTCGTTTGATTAGCTCGGATAATTATATGCAAGATTGTTCCGAACCATGAAGCTCATCCCCATATGATAAATCGATTTTACTGAAGAAAAAAAAATCCATTCTTTTCATGGTGCCAGACCAATTCATCAGAAGATGCAACTGGACTGCGTGGTGCTCTCCGAATTTCCTCCCAGTCTCTAGGAATAAAAAGAGCTTCCAATAAATCCTCCCTCCACATTCTAGTCATTGGATCAATGAGGTCTTTTACCAACAAGCTATGTGCTAAAAACATATTCCCAAAAAGGATTTTAAAATCAAAAGGGGCATGAAGTCATGCATCTTTTCACACCTTCACCCTCTCTCTATCCCCAATCCTCCAACTTAAGCCTTGCTGCAATAACTCCCGAGCTTTCAAAATACTCCGCCAGATAATGGAAACACTACCCTCACCCTAGCATCCATAAAACTCAAATTAGAATGATATCTTCCCTTTAACACTTTTGCAACCAACGAATTTGGGCTTTTTAGAAGTCGCCAACCCTGTTTCGTAAGCAAAGCTAAATTAAATATCTTCAACTCTCAAAATCTCAATCCCCCTTCAATTTCTGGCAAGCGCAACTCATCCAATTTCTTCAAAGAAACTCCTCTACTTTCTGATGAAACTAAATAAATAAAACCCAAGAATTAACTTACTCAATAGATTATTTAGAATAAAGAATCGAAACGTTACCTTGATCCATGGCAATTGATTGATTTGAAGATTGGGTTTGAATCTTCTGATTGTTACGTACACAGCCTCATTTCCTCAAAGAGATGGGGACTTTTAGATGTGGCTAATGATCTAAGCATACGTGCAATCAGGGATCATAACCCTAATATATAGATGTATTTGCTAAACAACTCATCATAGTTTTGCAATACAATCCCTAGGTTTCTACACATTTATAAAAAGACCCCACACTTTTATTAAGACGACAGACCCACTTATATAAATATTGATTACCTTAATTGGGTCTCAATATATATATATATATATAATAACAACCACATACTTAAATTAAGCAATACATGTACGTCTACATATCCAAATGCTATATAAATACGTGTGCACATGAATTAAGTCCAAAGATCTAACATTTTCCCTTCCTTTTCCCCACCAAAACCTCCTAATCATCCCATCAACCTCAACACATACACTCTTCAGATTAAGAAACAGTGCATTGGATATGTTGGGATCGCTTGCAATACCCATATAATCAGTATTTTCTTCCCGGTTTGTGATAAAAATATCTCCTTCCACCCTATCTTTTATAAACTGGAAAATTTGCTTCTTTGATCTACCAACAAGGTATGGTAAACTTAGATATTTTCCATCCCCCTCACACATCTCCATCCTTAGCACCCTCAAGTTAGTTTCCGTCCGACTTTCATCCCCTCCCTTATCAAAGAGCACAGATGATTTTTGAAAATCAATCTGCTGCCCAGAGACATCCGCATACGTTCCTAACACCACTTTAATCTTCCTTGCTGCCTCATTTGTCGCCTCCATAAAGAACAAGCTATAGTCTGTAAAGAATAAATGTGAAATCTCCATACCAGACCTCCCCATGCTTAATCCTTTAAGTGAATTGGACTTATTTTCTTTTTGGATGAAGGCCGACAAACCCTCGCACATATGACTAACAAAAGGGGGAAAGAGGGTTCCCCTGCTGAAGGCCACGCTTTGGTTTGAAACTCCGTGTCAGAAGTAAATAAGTCCAAGTCATAATAAGAGAACGAAAGTGAGGTGGAAAACCAATTTTAGTTAACATCCATTCCAAAAAAAACCCACTCTGCTCTGTCATAAGCTTTGCTCATATCTAATTTCATCACCATATACTTCTCCTCGTTACTTTTCCCTTTTTGTAACCAATAAAATGCTTCGAATACGATAATCGCATTATCCGTTATCAGCCGGTTTGGCACAAAACCACTCTGAGTTTCATCAATAATATAGGATAGCACCAATTTAATTCCATTAGCTAAAGTCTTTGCAATTATTTTGTACAAAACATTACACAAGCTAATCGATCTAAACTCAAGCTATGTTCTCTGCTTTTTTCACCTTCGGTATGAGAACTATAAATGTTTAATTTATGTCCTCACTACTGCCATCTTCATTTAAAAATTTCAGAGCAAGTTTTTTAATCTCATCGCCCATAATACTCCAATATTTTTAATAAAAGCCAGCATGAAAACCACCTGGCCTAGGTGCCTTGGATGGATGCATCATGTGAATGACTACCACAATTTCCCTCTCCTCAAACTTTTTCACCATCTCAATATGCTGCTTCTTGGATAATGCACGAAATTCAATCTCCCCCAAACCTTCTACATAACTTGGGCATAGAGTGGAGGCCGAGAACAAGGAGCAAAAATGCTGCACTGCTATTTCATCAATCTCATCAGGATCCTCATGCAAATTAGCTTGATTACCCTTCAAATAATCAATATAATTTTTACTATGTCGTTGACTAGCATGGTGGTGAAAAGTATTTTGTGTTCTTATCACCATATGCTAACCAATTAGACCTTGATCTAATTCGCCAATACTCCTCTTTTTGCTCCAAAACTTTCAAATTATTCTTTGCTAGCCTCAACTCCAAACCCCCTCTTCCTTGCTCCTGAAGCAAATGAACCTCCTCATTTAGCTTTTTAATTTTTTCATGCATGGAACCATACCTCAATTTACTCCACCCTTGTAGATCCCCTACCAACCTTTTCATCATATTATTAGCCTCCCTAAACCTAACACCATCCCACTACACATGCATCACCCACCACACCTACATTGTTCATCATGTATCCAATATGTTCCAAATCTAAAAGGTTTCCACCCTCTCCTCTTTTTCTTACTACCCCCCACTACTCCCATCACTTTAAGCAATAAAGGCATATGATCAGACTAGGTACTTGAATTGTGCATAACCCGTGCACGAGGGAACATATTCTGCCATAGCTCATTAACCAAACATCTACCCAACCTCTCCCATACTCCCGCCACTCCCTTCCTACCATTATATCAAGTAAATTCACTACCTTGAAATTAGGGCTGTAAACAGATCCAGACCCTCAGGGTACTCCAGACACAGACCCGTACCCTTATAGTTAAATTTGGACCCAAACCCGAACCCATACCCTCCAGGGTATAAAATTCTGGAACCAAACCCGACCCTCCAGGGTCTAGGGTAGGGTCTGGGTATACCCATACCCGTATGATATTTTTCTATTTCTTTTTCCTGTTAAATAAAAATATATAAACAACGTATAATCCTAAAATAAAAATTTTAACATGATTAACATAATCTCCTCAACATTTCTTTCAACAAATACAATCATTTAACATATACATAAATGAATAGGGATATAGACCCCTTTAACTACATTAAATCAGTCTGTAATTAAAATTCCTAGACAACCTCTGAGCAAAGAGTATATGTAATAATACGATGTCGCCTAATAGATAAGTCAAATAGTAGAATATAAGATAGAGAATGACAAAGAACAATAAAGAAAAAGATTGTCCTTTTTGTCATTATCCATATTTTCAGCAGTTCTATGAAATAAAAAAATAAGACAAAAATATTACAATCATAAATTGCTTTATAGAGAATGACAAAGAACAACAAAGAAAAATATTGTCCTTTTTGTCATTATCCATATTTTCAGCAGTTCTATGAAATAAAAAAATAAGACAAAAATATTACAATCATAAATTGCTTTTACACGGGATGAAAGAATATATTTTTATATTTAGTAAAAATAAATTATTTGTGAAATGGCATTTGAAATAAAGTTGAAAATAAATAAATAAATAATTTGAAAGAGGTTAGTTGGTCCAAGTCCATCAACTAAAGGGGCTCTATTTATGATTGAAAAGGAGAAAAAAAAAGAGAGAAAAGGACTGAAAATGAGGAAAAAAGAGAAACGGACTGAAAAGGAAAAAAAAGAGAAAAGGAATGAAAATGAGGGAAAAAATAGAGAATGACTAAAAAGGAGAAAAAAAGAGAAAATGACTGAAAATGAGGGGACAAAAGAGAAAATAACTGAAAAGGAGAAAAAAAGAGAAAAAGACTGAAAAGGAGAAAAATAAAGAGAAAAGGACTGAAAATGAGGAAAAAAAAGAGAAAATGACTGAAAATGAGGGAAAAAAAAAAAGAGAAAAATATATTAAAAGCAAGATTTGAACATACACTGACACACCAAAGGTTAGATTTTTACTTTGCCTCCTCAACCACTTGGACATACCTCCTTTAGTACATTTACTATTCTGCATCTAATATAATATATATTATTATTTTATTAATACGAGTCTACGGGTCTGAGTATTATCATACCCTGCCCAGACCCATATAACAGAATAAATATGGGTACAGGTATGGGTCTTAGGGTATAAAATTTAAACCTTACCCGCTAAAAACGGGTATAGACTCGCGTGGGTACAGGTAAGACCCGCCCCGTTTACAGCCCTACTTGAAATCCCAAATCCCTCAAGCCCGATTCATGTACCGCTTCTCATAACCTCCTCATTTGTATTTTATTCCTATCTCTCATCCCTTTCTTCTCATGGGCAAAGAGAATCTCACTAAAATCACCCCATACACCCACGGAAGGGTTCGCCCCATGCCAAGTCTCTGCAAAAGTTGCCAGGAACTCTCTCCATTCTCTACCTCAGTACAACCATAGAACCCTAAAATAAACACCGCACGCTCCCCCACTCCTTTCCTGACCAGCACATCAATGTGACCTCTAGAGTAGATCTATAATTCTACTTCAAGGTCAGATTTCCACCATAAAGCCAACCCTCCACTAAGACCCCAAGAGAATCAACAGTCGCTCCTTCCCGATAACCAGTTGCACTTTTAGATTCAAAACTCTCTAACTCCTCAACTTCGTTTCACTAAGAAACACCATAATGGGGTCTTCTAATTTTATGAGCTCCCACAGGTCTTACATTGCACAAGGTTCCCAAGTCCTTGGCCATTCCTAAATAAAAGACTCATTAGTCTCGACGGGGATGCTGCGCACCACCTACCGCTGGTCCATAAGATTCAAAGCGTACTGATATGTCTTGTCTCACCTTCTTGGAAGCATTACCATCTTCGTCCTCTTCCCCTCCCTCAAAACCCCTCTCCTTCCCACCCACCCATTCCACCTCCGTCTGTCCACCATCAACCCCACCATTCCTTATCACTTTTTTTATATTTTTTAGCCTTCCCAGATGACCCTTGCCCTTTACCCTTATCTCCACTCCCACCATCTATGCCACAATCCTTCCCTCCCAAAACACCCTCAGACTCCAACCCCTTTGAAGCTCCCTCCCCAAAAACTGATGACCTTACAACAACTAAGGTCCGGCTCCCCTCCTGACCCTTCTTCCCCAACCTATTTGTGCCCACCTCAGCCTCCTATCCACCTCTAACACATGCCTTACAGTCCCTCCCTTAAACCAGTCCATGTCCACCGACATAGAGCACGCTTCCGCCAAAACAGAATTTTCCAATTCAGCTTGCATCCACACGCCATATCCTTTCTCATCATCACTCAAGTCCAATGAAGCAATTTCACAATGCCTCAAAATATGTCCAATGCAACCACAATATAAACAAATAAAAAGGAGGCATTCATACCTCATAAACCCCTATACCTCTCCATGTACACGAACATTAAGTTTGATCCCCCTTCTCATAGGTTTTTCCACATCTGTATATTTAATGTGGAAAGAAGGCCCCCCATCCTCCTCCACCTCTCCTGAATTTCATATCACCAGAACCCCACAACTTGCATGCTATAATCCGGCCTACCTCCACAGTATAGCACTCGCCGACAATCTTCCAACATGCACCCAAGAACGAGGAATCTGAAAAGTCCTTTGTTCTCTCCCATCTTTGTAGTGCCAAGAGATCATTATCAAAGCACCACGGACCATCCTTCATCACACGATCCATCACAACTTACTTCTCAAAAAAGATTTGGAACACACGGCTCGGATCGTAACAACTCGTAGTTTGTCTAGTTTCCATACTTTCTGCAGCAATGGACGCAACTCAATCTACAGGTTCCCATCCCCGACACGTCCTCCTCTGCTAAATTCGCTAAATCCTCCTCATCCTCCGCTAGGGTAACCCTCTAGAGCCGTTGAAGAATTTCTTGATCCATAGCAAACCACACACACACGTACCGAATGCTAATAATAATCAAGCCACGAAAAGGTATCGAAAAACCCTAGCTTAGCATCAAGGTAGATAAACCGTAATAAGGGAGAGAAACCCTCAAAGTAGTATCACATTACGTGTGTATTTTATCTTAAAGTTCATAAGAGGTGAATTGTTTGAAAAAAAATATGTGGGCCTCAAAATTAAAAATTAGTGGAAAACTTCTTTTAAACTCTTGTTAAAGTTGAAAGTTGAAATATTTTTAATGCGGGAAGTAGGAGAATTTAATTTCTAAAGAGATAAATTGAAAATGAATTATTACGGGGAATTGTTGTATATATTATTAGAATAGGATGTTGCATTTATTAACTCCTTTATATGTTTTGGACTCCACATAATCTCTTACAAACAATTACTATTTACAAAAATCGAATAAAAAATTTTAACTTTTTCATTTTTAAATCTAATCCAAATATGAGCCAAATACTCTTAACAATAGAATGATCCAAACTCTGGAAGGAATATTCACAAACTCTGATACCAAAAATAAATATAGTTCCGAGGGCATAAAGCTATGTTATCCAAATAAGGAGATGAGGACCTCTTCTAAACCAATGTCTCTTTCAAAATTCTAAGGACCGCAATAAAGTTGAACACAAACTTGGCCATCCTAAAAGGTCTGCAACTTGATAAAGCATTCACACGGAGACCTGCATTGCTCTTTAAGATATGAATGAAAATCTTTAACTTGCTCCCATAAAAAAGGTCTTCATTCGATCACAAATAAATGTATTCTAAAATTACCCTTTCATTAGACATGGATTCTTCTTATCCTTCACATCAGACCTTATCCTGCTATGCTGGAATAGCAAAAAGCAATTATCCGATCAAGTATTAATGTATTTATGGGGAAAAATAAACATAAATATAACATTCTTCCATTTTTTTTTTTTATTAAAAATAGCCAGAGATATCCCAAGGGTGTTACAATTTTTACTTTTTGCTCCATCTGCAGTCCTGCTACATTATTCCTCTGGATCTACAGGCATACTTCAGAATGATTCTAAGTTTCATATTACATGAATCATCTGTTTGCGATACTCTATTTGGATTGTGTTTCAACAGAATCCCAGTGCACTTTTACGGAGCGAAAGCCCGAATATCTCAAACTCAAACCAAATCAAAATACCAAACGTATAGGAAAACTAGAGAAAGAAAACAGTCAATATAGCTGAAGTAAATAACAATCACTTGTCATATATATAGTGCTTTCAAGCAAAGCATGTTCTTAGAAAACAAGATGAGCACTAAAGGAGCAAAATAACATATCTCTACAAATGCAACATGTGCTTAACTTACAGAGACCTGATAAATATAATACTCCAACTTCAATTCACCACTAAAAAGAAATCATGATATAAAACTAGCATTTGATTCCATAAGTTATACTGGAGAAACAAAAGAATTTACTCCTTTCCATCAGCAGCACGGAGTGAACCAAGCTGAACAGGGGCCTGGGTTCTAACCACCTTGGAGGAGCCATAAACCGATAAATCTACCCCTTGAGATTTCTCTTTCTCAATTTGCTCCTTAATCCAAAAGTATGTGAACCTCAGACCATCCTACAAATTATGTATAACGTATTATCATCCCCCTACTCATTATGAGAAAGTGGAAAAAACAAGAGTAAACTATGAATAAAAGCAAAAATTGTCCCTTTAAATTTTAGAAAAAGAGAAGGTTAAAAAGTGTTAGGTTCTGATAACTCAGATCTTAATAAAATTACCTTCAGCTTCATGGTTGGAGCCCAACCAAGCTTCTCCTTAATCAGAGTGTTATCTGAATTACGACCACGAACACCCTCAGGACCAGGAATGTGGTGGATGGGCAGTTTCTTATCCTCAAAGCTAAGGACAATCTCAGCCATTTCATTCATACTAACCATTTCATCACTTCCAATATTCACTGGCTCACGGAAGTCCGACCTAGTCAGCCTGTAGAGAAAAATATTTGAGCAAGTCGATATAATAATTTATTCATAAATATATACGATGTAGCTACAGTAGTATATAAGAAAGCCAAAAGATATTGAAGAAATGTGCCTATTTACTGATGCTAAGAGAATGAAAATACCAAGATTGGTTCATACAAACTGTAAAAGGTCTCTCCATTTTAAAAACATTATTGATGAAAACAACTTTAAAAAGCCTTTTATCTTAGGGATCAGGAATTAAGAAAATTTAGGAAAACCGTTTTGTTCTTTAGTTTATAACAGCTAAGATATTCTGAACCCAAATGGCTACAGTTGAACCCAAAAGCTCATAGATAAGTCCAGTAGTGAAATTGGATACAGTGCTTAAAGAAAAGGCTTCCAAGAAAAATATGGCTATCCAATATCTAAAACATTAAGGCCTCACCTAAGAACACCTTCAACACATTCATCAATGAAAGTGAAGGAGCGGGTTTGAAGTCCATCTCCCCACATCTCAAACTTGTCTGTTGAAGTTAATGCCTTCCTACAAAAGGCAGCAGGTGCCTTTTCCCTTCCACCTAAACAAAATAGAGCAAGATGAAAAGGTTGCAAATTCACATGAGACAAACAAATAACCCCTGGGGCTTGTCATTGCAATTTGAAGTATACCTTTCCAAGTTCCAAATGGACCATAAATGTTATGGAACCGTCCAATACGGCATTCAATCCTGAAATCCTTGGTGTAATGCTTGCACAGTTCTTCTGTTGCAAGCTTCTCCAACCCGTAAGCATCTTGAGGCTATATTCCAAAAAAAAGAAAAAAAACTCTTTTTACTCAGTTGTTACTATTTTTCTGATAAAATAAAATCACAAAAAAGGTAATAGTTCCTTTCTATTATTAGACAATAAAATTCATGAACCTCAGCAGGCCAGGCATCAGACTCCTTCAGGCTCACATTGGTATCCAATTGCTTGAATTCAGGATATATGCAAGCACTGGAGGCATAGAAGAACCTGGAACAAGCCATTTATCAAACAATCAATATTCTTTGGCAACACAATGTGTAACTAAACATAATAAATAATTGAAGATCAACCATTAATTCATAATCTCAATAATCACGCCAACATATTGCTTTGTAGAGTTTTAAAATCATAGTTTTCCAATAAAAGAAGACGGCTAACAAAAGAACGGGTTTGGCAGACAGAAACAAACCTCTTTACTCCGTTAATCCTAGCAGCCTCAAGCATATTGAAGCTGATCGTTGTGTTGTTATACATAATGACAGAGTGGTTGGACTGAATGAAGCCCATCCCACCCATATCAGCAGCAAGGTTGAACACATGGTCAACTTCTTTTGTGACCTTCAAGCAATTATCCATGACCCTGAGGTCAACAAGATGAAACTCATGACAGAACATATCCTCAGTCATATGCTCATTTTTCTTCCAGTCAGAAGCAATAATGTAGTGACCCTCACTCTTCAAACGACGTGCAATGTGAGAAGCAATGAATCCACCAGCCCCGGTAATGGAAATCCTAAGCTTCTCCGAGGGCCAGTAGGGTTCTCTTTCAAGATTTTCATATGTGTAGGCACCATATTTAGTTTCACCAGCGCTTCCCATTCTGCAATAGAAATATCATTAGCAAGACAACTATTTAGACGGATTCATTGGTAAAGTATTCAAAGAGAAAGATACTAAAAAGAACCAGCAGTAAAAAAAACAAAAGAAATTTGGAAGCATTTAAACATGAAGTAATATTTTAGGAAAAGTCAGAAAAAATGATGACCCCATTCATTCAGATAAAAATCAGTAAGGACGAATACTGCTGGAAACCTGATGAAAGAAATAGAATTAGAACAGTTAGCAGATAAAAAACTAAGTTCCTATCTGTAAAAGAACAGTCATGCAAGTTAACACCAATTCAGAAATAGCAATTAATCATTAAACCCTCCATGGCAAATCAAACATAAATTAGTTTAAAATTTTCAATTCTACAACAGTTATTCACATTCAATCAACAAATTCACAGAGTAGCTTTAATCAAACTAATTCAAACCAAAGATTCCTTTCCAACACCATGATTGGTAACAGAATTGTAGGGCCCCGTGACAAGATTGCATTCTTAAAATGATTTTTAAAAGAAAAAAATTAAAAAATAACCAACTACAAAAAGGATCCCATTTGATAAGCCCAAAAGCAACACAATAAACATATAAACCAAAAGATCTACACCAAGACATTCGCATTTTTCCAAGACTAAGAGAAAAAAAAAAAGAGTTATGAGTCCCAGAAAATAGAAGGAGGCTTCAATTCTTTACCTCAATAAACCTTTGCGGAAGGATTAAAAGAGTAAAAGCTTGGGCGAGAGATGGGATAGGGAAAGGATTTGAAGGGTTGTGAGCGATGAAGAGTTTACCTTTATCCCTCATTGCCATCCCTATTTATAATGCTCATTGGGGAAGCAGAAGAAACCACTGTGCGGGGGAAAAACAACATTGAGTCGATGATTTGGACCCTTTTACCATCATGAATCCGTTCCAATTCACCAAGAGAGAGAAAGGGGTGCAACTCAGGACTGGACCGTGTAGCTGAGAAGGCACAAAGGATACTTTCTGTTTTGTCTTCACTCGTTGCCCAATCCTCTCTCTCCTCTCATTTCATTTTATTATTTTCTTGATATGAAAATATAAAATCCGGACGCCCTAAAAAATACAAATCATAGTGATTTAGCAGCTTAGTATTAATGCACCTAAGAAATCAACTGAGTCACACTTTTATTCTTTTCTCTTTGTATTTTCAAATTGATCTTTTAGCAAAATATATCTCAGAAAGTTATAAATAAATTTTCTATTTCCTCTCAAACATAAACATGTTTTTCATTTTTATTCTTATTAATTTATTTTAATCAGACAAGATGTCAATCAAATCTAATGCAAATTTCTCACTTTCCACTTGCAATTCTCTTATAAATAATTTAAATTTTATCAAATTTAAGAAAAAAATTTAAAATTAAACTAAGATGTGAGCCTAAAAAATTTATCAAGTAAAATTAGATGATGAAATTGAAATTATTGACAGAATTCTCAAAATTCAATACTTGTAATTGACTCTCAACTGCATCTAGCCCTACGGAATATTTGTGAAATTCAAAGTTAGTAAATTACAAAAAAAAAGTACTCATTAAATTTTTGGAACATTTCATTATGAGCATGACATATAAATTCCATCCACATTGAAAGTGTTGTTTTACTTATCAATATCGAAAAGCTTCTTTTGCATAATCATAACGGTAGTAGCACTAGAAAGAAAGCAATCTCATTTTTCCTTCAAATAGAAATATTCATATTTTCCCTTTAAAAAAAAAAAGAAATATTCATATTTTATAATTATACAAAATTAAAACAGAAGAAAAATAGAAGAGATAGCAAATACATATACAAAAAAATATTTAACATATCGAGGGTACATTTTGTTATATTGAATATTATTGGTTGATCGTTTGATTGTTTATTGATATTGAAGAGAAAGGGAAAAGCTCAAATGGCAAAGAAATGAGAGAGAATGTGCTTGTAAGCGTCATGGTTAAATTATGTGCTAATCAACATCACCCAAAATCTATGTAACATTTGCTAACCTTCTATATAATATTTCTTTTAATAGTGTTTTTTAATAGAGTTTATTGTTTTATTTAATAAAATATTATATTAAAAATATTATAAAAAAATTATAAATGATATGTAGCGGATCAAATCTTCTATCATCGAATTAGCATCTTCAGAATAGAATGACGGGTATTTTTTAAACATTAAAAAATATAATGATTCACTATATAATATTACTTCTATTTCATATTAAGTGTCGTTTTAAGACATGACATAAGAATTAAAGACAATTGTTAGATTGTCTATATTAAAAAAGAAATAGACTAAATTACCTTTGATTGTCATTAATAATATTGATGAAAGTTTGTTGACAATTGTGTAATTTCAATAAGATAAGGTCATGTAGGGAAAAGTATCATTTATTGTTCTCTTGATTTACTAAAGTGATAGATATTTTAAAACGAAAAAAGTATATTCAAGCGACAGTTAATATGAAACCGGAAGTAGTAAATCTTAATTATTACCTAAGTTCCATATATTTGTCATCTTAGAACATGATACAAGAAATGGACTAAATTATTTTTTGACTGTCATTAATAGTTCTAATGACATTTTTTAGATAATTGTTTAATTCTACTAAAATGGGGTTAGATATAAAAAAATATTATTTAATACTCTTTATATTTACTAAAGTAATAATATTTTGAAAAAAAAAGCATGTTAAGGACAGATAATATGTAATGGAGGTAGTATTATTATCAACATATTGATTGAGATTCTTCAATATATATATATATATATATATGATTTAGAAACTTTATGTCATGTGAAGAAACACAACTTGAGGTGCTATTAGATTAAAAGTAATTTCATTTTATATTTTGAATAATTTTATATTCTCTTATACTAGTAGTTTATTTTTTGATCAATTGCAAAATACTCCTTAAGTGGGAAGATAGAACTCAAAAAATAAGTAGTTTCCCTCTAAAATATGTAAAATACCCAAAATATCTTTTATATAAGTTATATTTTATTGTAAAATAACTCTCTAAAGTTTGATATAAAATTATTTTAATCCATGACCTAATTTATGGTTATAGTTTGTTATAAAATACTTTCATAAAATTTCTAAGAAATATTTTTTTAATCTATATTCTTTGAAGATTGATTATTTAACTTTAAAAATATCATTATTTAAGGAAAATTAGTATGGTGATTTTAAATTTAATTCAATAAAAAGTAAAAAATTAAGAAGTAAAATACTAAAATAATAGCACAATAAATACTATTAAATTAAAATTACATTATTTTTCTTAAATAATTAAGTTTTTAAAGTTAAATAATCAATCTTAAAAGAATATAGATTAAAAAGATATGATTACAAACTTTATGTAAGTATTTTGTAATCATAACTTTTTAGTTTATATTCTTTAAAATGATTATTTAACTCAAAACAAAAGTATTTTATAAATATGAATAAACAGTTAAAATGTGTTACTAATTTATTATAATAAATTAATGATATTTATTGTAGAGAAAAATATAAACTTTCCTTTATTATTTTAATATTTTACTATCGAATATTTTATTTTTTTATTGAATTAAATTTAAAATCATCATATTAGTTAAATAATTAATCTTTGAAGAATGTAGGCAAAAAAAATTATTATTAAAAATATTATAGTATTTCTATAATTATAAATTAGGTTATAGACTTAAAATGATTTATATCAACTTTTGGGATCATTTTGTAACAAAGATTATTTACACGCCATTATCTTGGGCATTTTATACATTTCAGGAGACAAACTGTCTAATTTGGAGTTTCTTTCTCACTTAATAAGTATTTTGCAATTAACTCTTTATCTTTTACAAAATTTATTGAAAAAGCTTCATTGTTTCTGAAATTAAAAATTTGATACAAATCTACATTGGTATAACTTATGATTTTAAAATTGTAAAATTTGTCATAATAAACAAGATTCAAATTCTAGTAGCAACAATATAATAATTTAAACGTATCTAATATAAAAAATAATTTCTTCCACGTACCAAGACTTGACCTAGCGAAGAGGAAGATTTTTCATTTTTTCTTTAACAAAAATTGAATAAAAAAACAAGAACGTGTCTCTTGGGAAGGCTAGGTATGTATGGTCCAACACTTGTTTCAACTTTCAACTTCCGAAGTAAGAAAAACATGGGTGGATTCGCTAATTATGCCTTTCAAGAAGAAGATTCGTGGACGTCTACAATACAAGACTTTAATTACAGTGGACTCTACTTCAGCTTTGCTGGAAAACGTTTGGGCTCTATGGAAAATGCCTATGCACTTGCTCTAAAAAAATCTTTATATATTATATATAAGAGAATGTATAAATTATACGGGGTAGGGTTATATTCCTATTACTGTAATACTAATAGCGTCCTCATTAATTTCAAAAAAAGCAGTTATATTTAAATTTTTGGCTAGCCAAAAAATTCTCCTAACTCTATACAAAATGGAGAACACAAAGTCCTCACAGGATGGTAAGGTTACTTTCAAGTCATGAACTTGCTTGTTTCTCCAATATCATAGGGTATGTGTAGTTGTGCAAAAAATCATCCTCCACGGTATGAGAAGCACATTAGTTTTAGCACCATAATTCAAGTTTACATCGATCCAATCTTTAATACTGCTCACAACCCAAAAGCTTCTAATTCAATTTGGTACCCCTATTTTACACCATACCTATTTAACCCATTCACAATCTCTCAGGGCATATAGGCCAGTTTCAGTTGAGGCCAAGCATAACAAGCATGTGAGTGAAGAAGTTACCTTTCTCTGATGGAGCATCTCCATGTGATTAGTTTCTCTTTCCGAGCAAACCATAGATTCAAGTTGAATCTCATTGGACCTTTAATTTTCCAAATATTCTTCCAGCCATCATTGTAGTGTTCTTGTTGGGGCATTGAATTTACCTGTTGGTAGCATCTTTTAACACAAAACCTGTCATCAGGAGTCTACAAGATGACTGCTTCGCATAGTCTCCAAACTTGCTCAAGTATTGCAGCACCAGTTAGGATTGATTTCCAAGTATGATAGATATTCGAGCTCCAAACTTTATTACACAAGGGAGATCCGTACTTCTTCCAAAGTACTGATGCCTACAAAGATGTTGGTTGCTTGATCATTCTCCATGCCAATTTAGCCAATAAAGAAACATTCACATGCTTTAAGTTTCTTAATCCCAGGCCTCATTCTTTCTTGGCACAACAGATGATACTCCAAGAAGCTGTGTGCATCTTACTCTTATGTTTGTCATCACCCCATAAAAATTTCTATTCAACCCCTCCATATCATCCACTAGTCCTTTAGGAAGTAGGATTGTTTGCATTGTAGGTAGGGATTAAGGAAGTAACGGCCTGAATTAGCAGACACCTTGTTGCTCTAGACAATGTCTGCCTTTTCCATCCTGTGAGTCTCTTTCTAACTTTGGAAGCTATGAATTCATAAAGGGCTTTAGATTTCCTTCCGTGTATTGGCATCCCCAAATAGAGTTCCAAATCATCAGTAATTGGTATCCCAAAAGAATGGCACAAATTCTCACCGATCCATTATGCAGTATTCCGGCTCACCAGCATTTCTAATTTGTGGGTGTTAATTTTTTGCCCACTTGCATAAAAGAATTCCTTTATAATACTCGCCATAATACTCGGTTGCCTCAACCAACCTTCTCCAAAAAGGATGAGATCATCCGCAAAAAATATATGAGATACACCCGGAATATCTTTGTAAGCTTTCACCGATTTCCACCTACCATCAGTGACCGCCTTTTGGATGTTTTGACCGAGCACCTCCATGCATAAGACAAATAGATAAGGAGATAACGGATCTCCTTGTTTGAGACCCCTTTGGGAATAATTAGTCCAACTTTTACCATTCCAAATAACCGATAGCTCCATTGATTAAATGCAAAACATTATCAAGTCGCTAATGTTCTTCCCAAATCCCACAACCTCCAAAATTTTCTCCAAAAATTTCCAATTGACCTTGTCACATGCTTTTTCCAGGTCAACTTTAATCGCCATGGCTCCTTTTCTCCCAGTTTTCTTGCACATGGAGTGTACAAGTTCCTGAACAGTTATCATGCTGTCAGAAGCTTGTCTATCTGGTATGAAACTTGCTTGATTTTGGCAAACCAGTTTGTTCTCCTCAATCTCCGGACTTGACTCCTCATTTATAATTTCATGTAGTAATTTCTAGCCATATTTTCAGTTTATCTTCATTAATTATCCAGGTGCCATTTTCATCTTTCAGTCTGGTAATAAAACTCCGCCGCCTTCTAGAGATAGTCGTTTGGTGAAAGAAACGAGTATTTCTCTTGCCAGCTTTTAACCATGTAATTCTTGATTTTTGGCACCAATAAGATTCTTCATATTTTAAGAGTTTATTGTATTCCTTAATTAATTCAGATTCCACATTCACCACGTAATTCGAAGGCCTTTCAGCCAAAGACTTCTGTATCCCCTTTAATCTGGCTAAGCACCTCCTGTTTTTCTAAAATATATTCCCAAACATATGCTTGTTCCACCATCGTATTCCATTCCTAAATCTAGAGATCTTAGTGATAAGATTTTCATCTTCTCCCTGCCAAGTCTGATTTAGGAAATGTGAGAAGCTGCTATGTTCCATCCAAGCCTCCAGAAATCGAAACGGCATTTTCTATCTCACTCGATATTGTGTCCTGCCGTATTGATGAGAATTAGGCAGTGATCCGAGTGTGTTCTAGGAAGATGCGAAAGAGATGTTGCAGGAAACTTTTCATTCCAAGCCTGGTTGCAAAAGGTCATGTCCAATCTTTCCATAATATTTTCACCTCCTGGTCGCATGATTGTCCAACTCAATTTTGTCCCCAAGAATCCAAGGTCAATAAAGTCGCAGTCCTCAATCAATTCCCACAGAGAGCCAGCAGTCCTTCTCCATCTATCTGATTTGCCACTTTTCTCTGTCTCATGTACGATTTGATTATAATCTCCTACAAGGAGCCATGCCAGTTTTATTTTCTCATCAATCCATCTCAAATAGGTCCACAGTTCTTCTCTATATTTTGCAATTGGTGATGCATAAATTAACACACTGATCGCTGTCACCATCCAAGTCACCTGATTACCTCTCATAACCGCCAAAATTAGCACACTGATCAATGACGGAGAGAACTTGTAAATTCACTGTGTCTTTCTATAGACACCAAATACCCCCACCAAATCCTCTGGCTTCCGCAGCTGCAAAACCCACAAAGCCCTCCATTCTCATCACATGTTGGGCTCTATTACTTTGAACTCTAGTTTCTAACAAGAATAAAATATCTAGTCTGCAAGTATTAATTAGGTCTGAAACATTTCCAAAAAAAATCTTTGAAGCCCCTGTGGCAATTCCCACAACAAATAATCATAGATAAATTAGAGAGAGTGGTTGTCTCTTATCGATAAGACTCCCGGAGCCATGAAAACCAAATTTTCTACTTTGTCTTGATTCCTAACCGTCGATCTCTCCTCCTTTCCCAAGCAGTCAGGTTGGTTGGAATCATCTTCTGTTAGGCAGATAGCATCTTCCACGGCTGCTCTATCCTTGTATATGGAGGTCTAGAGCCTTTTACAGACATGGGCTGCTGCTCTTGTTCCTTATGGTTATTAAGAATTACTCCTTTGTAGGCTGTCCGCCAGGATGAACGTATGTTGTTATATTAGGTACAAATTGTTTTTGGCTCACCTCCTGGTGTATTGGGCCATACACAATCTGGGCCTCCTGGATCTCCTTGAGTGGTTATCTTTTGGGCTCTTTTATCCTTATTTCTCCTGATTGCTGGGTTCTTGGTGGGTGGTTCTGCTTTAACTTTGGACCAATTATAATCCCATGATTCTTCTTTCTAGTTGATAGTCTGGGGTGGTCTGATGGGCCAAGGATGGATTCAATAGCCTCCTTAACAACTTGGACCTCCACCAGCTCCTTCTCATTCAGAGTATCATCTGCTAGTAATTAAATCTTGAGCCATTCCCGCCTGAGCCCGCCTTCTGGATACTTCTACCGTTGGAGTCACGCTGCTGACGTTTGCAGTTGACTGGGTCTCTTCCTAGGACCCATCTATTCGTGGTCTGGAAAGTGATTTGTGGGTTAATGGGTCGGGTTTCTTCCGACTGCACCATGAAAATTGCTCCCTGCTTGTAGATTCTACCGAATCTTGTCTTTCTGATGTTTCTGTTCTGACGCTGGCCTGCCGCCACAAGCATCCACGGCCCAAAGGGGTTTTCTACATCAACCTACTTTCCTTTGTTATATTTCTGCACATCTTGTAAAGGGGTATTTGAGGTTGCTGCCTGATTCGCCGGAGCAGTCTTAGAAGGGCTTATTTCAATCCTATGGCCATATTGGCCACACTCAAAACAAATGCAATGTAAACCTTCATATTCTATTCTTTGATTGTACCCCAATATATGCAACACTATAACAAGGGGTTTCTTGAGGTCAATCTACACACATAGTCTTGTAAATCTTCCCCTACTCTGCGAGTAGGTAGTTAGATCCACCTGGATAGCCCTGCCAATTTGACTTCCAACCCGCAATAGCAATTCTTCATTAAAGAATTCGATTGGAACCCTCCAGTGGACGGATCTATACCATAATAGTCGCAACTTCTTCTATTGACGGCCGGAGGTTGGGTTTCCACTTCCTCACACTCAAGTAATGGTCGACCACTATCCACGATCCATCTTCTAAGGCATGGAGATAGTCATCTTGAGAGTGGAATCTGGCTATAAATACCCCTCCATCAACATCTATAAGTTAATCCATTCTCAAGTTTCCAGAGATCTTGCAGCCTATGATTTAGGATGTTTAGGGAGATGTTTCTCCCTAACAACCTGAGTACCAAAGCTCGTTTCCACAGTTTGCACTATTTTTTCCTTTCCTCCTCTGTCACCTTAATCCTAGGCTATTTACTCTCTTTTTTCTCAACTCCTTCCATCTCGTCTGGGAGCCAGTCCTCATCTCCTTCTTCATCTTCGTCTTCTCTGTTATAGAACTCAATGGCAAGGTCGTACTCGAAATCATCATCTTCCTTAGGAAAAAGCTTAGAGGCCCAACTTTCTAATCTCAGTGGCTGTTTGTCGATTGGTGTATTCTCCTTCATTAGAGTGTCTTCAGAAACCTCTGATACAAATAACCCGGCTCTTTAAGTCTTCTTTACTCTTCCCCCAAGTAGATCTTGCTCCTCCAGTGTTTGGTGGTGGCGGCTTAGGCCAACCTAGGACAGGACACCTCTCATCCCGGGAACAATGGTTGAGGTTGATGGTACTGATACAAGAGAAGTCCAGCTTCACCTGTTAATTGAAAATGCCTATGGACTTGAGGAAAACAAACAAGAGTTGTAAATTTGGATTCTGTCTCACCTTTAAAGGTTTGCAAAAGAAAATTCAAGAAAAAAGAAAATAAGGTTTCCTACTATAGAAAAAATTAGAATCGATAAAATACGTGCAGTGATTTAAAAGATACACGCAAAAAAATAAAAAAAATTTCATTTTCCTTCAACTCTTTTTCTCTCTAGAAAATATTTTTCCCACCTCTCTAAAAATTCCATGAATATTTTTTAAGTTCTTGAAGAAACATGGATGATTTTGAAAATTTTGTTGAAAAAACATCGATTTTGATGTAAAAATCTCACAAACTGGTGGAAAAATGGAAAATAGAGACTTTCGGCTGGGCGGGTAGAAAACATAAAATACATTGTCAAATCAACATAAGGAAACTAATTATACTATGCAATGCCATTTAATGAGAATCAATATGTGATTCGCTTGATACATATAAAACATATTGCCAAAATCAAAATAAGGAAACTAACTATACTATGTTATGCCATTTAATTACAATGAAAATCAATATAGGATTTGATTGATACATACAAAATACATTGCCAAAATCAATAGTATTAAATATATCAAAATATGATACCAATCTCTAACTGATAAGTCTAATTTTATCCTTTTATGCATTGTCGTTTTTATTGGTTTTTGTGTTTAAATGTTTACAAAATAGAGTTATTTGATCCCGTTTCTTCTCTTGTTATTATAGGTACTTTCAAAATGAAGATTGGTTGAAAACGAGCCAAAACGAAGGACTCTGGAGCTGAAAATGAAAACAACAGAGAAGAATGAACAAAACTGGAGTGCTAGAACACAAGCACTGTCCAGATCCAAGTAGCAACTATTTTGATCCGGATAGTGGACAGTCAATTGAAGAAGAGTTTTCCAGAGACTATCTGGATCCGGATAGTCCCAATATCTTGGTCAGATAGTCGCGCATAGGGGTTGAATTGTAATTTTCGTAACTTTTCCTTTTGTACTCTAATTTTATTTTCTTCTGTAATTGGATTCAAAAACCTCTTTAGAAAAGGATTAGATTAATTCTAGAATAGGATTTGGAGATTTTTCTCCTATATAAACCCCATTAAAAATATTAATTCAAGAGCGTAGGTCTTAGTTTTCAGTTTTATATTTTGTAAGAAGACCCAATTTGGGAGATTTATTCAAGCAATTCGAAAGAGGAGTTTGAGCAATTGTCGGAATCGTGGATCTTCAATCTTTTCTTCAAAGCTCCCTAAACTTATTCTTTTACATAAATTTGTCTATGAGTTATGTTCTAGAATAATGTTTAGTGGCTAATTCGTTTTGTGTTTAAATGGGGATGAACCCTAAATTCTTAGTTAATGTTTATATGAATTTCTTGTTTTAAATATTTAATTCTTGCTTGGTTGTTATTCAATTGTTGTGATTGTTTACCGATTTACCGGTGATTGGTAATTTCGCAAGATTAATTGGACTCTGAACAAGGATGATTAATCTAGGGCATTAATTGAATAATAGAGATTGGTAATTGAGTAGGAATATTTGTTACGGTTCTTAGATTACTAAAATCACTATAATCCATAATTCGTTTATAATCAAGTTAGAGTGATAAAAAATTCTTCCCTAAATGGTTAAGTGAATTGGAGGTTCTTCACCTAGGAATAAGGACTATCCGACATATGAGTGAGATCCAATCAACGAGTTTTAATAATTAATTACAACGATTTTCTAAATAAAATTAACTTATGGTTGGGGATTCTACTATTTGAACACTCCTTTCCAAACTTGCTTTAAAAACTTTTAATTATTTTCTTAGCTGTTAATTTTCTTTTAATTGTTTCTTAGCTTTAAAAAAATTCTCTCCAAAAGTTCTATTCAATTAAACAGTAGACACGTAGTAACTACTAGTGTTTGGTTGTCCTAAAAGCTCGAGAATCTGGGGACTTTTCTCACCATATTACACTGATAGATATGTTTATCTAAAAGTAAAATTTTGTTAGGATTAGAAACCACGCATCAAGTTTTTGGCACAATTGCCGGGACAGTAACATCAGGAACATTATTTTCTTTACTAATTTAATTGTTTTTGTTTTATTTGTTTTTTATTCCTGTATTGGATTGTGGTTTTTGTTTGGATTTTCTTAACTCTTCCCTTTCTATTCTCTTAAATTCACTAATTTCGTATTTGTTTTGTTGTAGGTTTTTTCAACTAGTTTATGCCCTACTGCAAAAGGGGTGAATTAGTTAAATTTGATTCGGAACTTGAGAAAACGCTGGGAAAGCCGACTTCGCTATCAATTTCAATGTGGCAGACAAAACAGCTTTGGTAGTTTTAGACAAGGTGAAAGAGGAGGACCTAAGGGATCCACCACCTCTACTACCAATGGTGGAACGTATGATGGCAGACTATGCTAGGCCGTCCATCACTAGGACGAGGCCGAGCAGAACAAGTCCGATGGTGGACACCGACAATTTCGAGATCAAGCCCCACATAATACAGATGGTACAAAATAATGTACAATTCGATGGGCTACCGATGAAGATCCTAAATCACACATTGCCAATTTCTTGGAGGTGTGTGATACTTTCAAGATCAACGGAGTATCGGAGGATGCAATAAAACTTTGTCTATTCCTATTCTCCTTAAGGGATAAGGCGAAGTCATGGTTCAAATTATTACCTCCAGGTTTCATCACAAGCAGATAAATTTCTCGGAAGGTACTTTTCCTCGGGCCGTACCACAAAATGGAGGAATGAAATCCACTCATTCTAACAAGCAGATAGAGAAAGCTTATATGAAGGTTGGGAAAGGTTGAGGAAATTAATAAGGAAGTGTCCTCACTGATATATTTCAACATTCAGGTGAGGAGCAAGTCACTACTACCTCTTCCGATATAATTGATAGTGACACCATCTCCTAGAGTGGTTTCGAGTATAATGAAACTGAGAGGAGATAGATAGCTAGATTGGGGCTAAGTTGGTAGGAGGACTTTGGTTGTACACGTACAAAACCTACACGACGGCCCAGGAAAGTAGTGATCGATGAGGAAGAAGACGAGGAGAACAAGGAGGGAACCGAGGGTAGCGGTGACTCGGACTCCTCTACTCATGCCACCCTCGAACAAATGCAAATATGGCAGACCCAATAGGATGCCTTGGTCAGTATTTAGGACACACTACAGGAGCTCATGCTATCTCTAATATATGGGAGCCTTTTTCCAGATGAAGGCACGAGTGGCAGTGGAAGTGGAGAGGGCAGATCGGCCCTCTAAGAAGAATTATTTATCCCTACTCACTTTTGTTGTTTAATATTTACTTTATATGTTTTGTATGTTTTCTTTTTGTTTGTAAGCTTCTATTTTTCTTTTACCTCTTTGTTTTTGTTTTGTTCTCCCCATATTGAGGACAATCTGATTCTAAGTGTGGGATGATTTTTAGTTGCTTTCTTACCATTTTTCTTAAAGTGTCTGTGTTTATAAATATACCAAAAGAAGTTGAAAATCTAAAAAACTCCAAAAACATTGAAAATTTTTGAAAAATCTCAAAAATGATTTTCTTTTAAAGTTAGTTTTTGTAAATAATTGTTTTTGTCATTCTAAGGAAAACCAAAAAGATTTTCATTTTTCCTTTGTCACTAGAAAAGCATTAAAAGAGGTGCATTTAACTTGTTAAAACTTGGAATAGGCCTAATACGTAGTTAACTTCTCATCCTCTTTTGTTTATGCTTTGTGAATCGATGGGTTTTATGCGCTATGCTTTGTTTTAGAAGTACAAATTATGCTTTAAGAATCTTGTGACTATGATTTATTTTGAAAAGCATCATTCTAGAACTTGTTTTTCCACACCTTAAAACAAAGAGTCTAGTTTTTGTTCACCCCGAAAATGATGGTCATAGGCATTCTTTGATCCGTTTGAGACTTTTCTTGCCTATCTTGTTAAACTTTAAATCCTTTGGACCCTTCTTGAGCTTCATGACAAGGGATTCACTCCCTTCTTTTCTTTGTCTTTAAACTCACATTTAAATATATATATATATATATATATACCTTCAATCGATGAGCTAATGTTTCTATATCTTTGAGTCGGTTTGAGTGAGCATCACAAATAAGTGTAGGGTAAAAAGTGAGAAAAAAATTTGAGAGAAAAAAGGGTATTTTGGGAACTTTTATGAGAAAGAAATCAAACGAGAGAAAAGAAATAAAGAAGTGATTTGATGTTCAAGGAAACATCTTGAAAAAAGAAACTATTTGCGAGAAAGCTTATATTTTATCAATCACTAGTGGAAAAAGAGAAAAAATGAGGAAGATGAAAAAAAATGGTGAAAAAAAAAAAAAGAGAAAAGAGAATGAAAAGAATGAAATAAAGAAAAGAAAAAGAGAGAAAAAGAATGAGTTCAAAAGAAAGATTCTATTAGCATTTCATCTCTCAATATCTTATATTCCCTACTCTTCACATATACAGTTTCTTGATTTTTGAGTGATTGATGAGTTATGCAGTTTCATGGAATTGTGAGCGCTGAAAGAAAGGTAGAGAGTATTTCGAGAGATTTGAGCGAAAACGACTTAAAAGGTTATACATAATTCATTCCACTTTTCGTTGTGTTAGCTCATATTCTCTTTCATTTTGTTTTAACTTTACCTTTGTTTGATAACCACATATGTCACAATCCTAATAACCACATATGTCACAATCCTAACGTTACAGGTTTTAAAGTCCTACTTAATCTGGGGATGACTTTAGCTAATACTTGAAGTAGAAGGGTGTTGGAAAAATCAAGCATATAGAGTATAGCTTGATAAAGTGAATTATATGGTTGACTTCTTAACATTGTTTTTGAAAGTAAGCATGAGAAATGCACACACACACACACACACACGCGCGCGCACACACCATTGATTCTCATATAGTAAAATAGAATGTTGGAGGTGTGAGTTAGTTTTTGAATTATATCTTGATGAGTTTTAACCGTTTTTGTAACTCTTGGTTATGTTTTGAAAGTGGCATGCCTTTGTTCTTTTATGGTTTTAGTTTCTTTTGTAAAGTTTATTTTATAAAGTTCTTAGTGTTTGTTGTGTGATTTTGTGGGTGTATCGTCTGCAAACCCTCACGAGACCTTACTCGTCCTCTTTCGAAACTTAGGAGTTTAAAGGGCTTGTTGTACTTCCTAAGTGCAATCGTGAGACCCACGAAAGTGGCTAGTTAGTTCTTGTTTGCTTTTAGCTGATAAGTCCAATTTTACCCCTCTTAAACATTATCGTTTTTATTAGTTTTTGTGTTTAAATGTTTACAAAATAGAGTTATTTGATCTCGTTTCTTCTCTTATTCTTATAGTTACCTTCGGAATGAAAATTTGTTGAAATCGAGCCAAAATGAAAGACTTTGGAACTAAAAACGAAGAAAATATAGAAGAAAGGACAAAACCGGAGTGCTGGAACACAAACACTATCAAGATCCGGATAACAACTATCTTGGTCTTGATAGTGGGCAATCAATTGAAGAAGAGTTTTCCAGAGACTATCCGAATCCAGATAGTCCTAATATCTTGGTCCGGATAGTCACGCATAGGGGCTGAATTGTAATTTTTGTAACTTTTCCTTTTGTGCACTAATTTTATTTCCTTTTGTAATTGGATTCAAACCTACTTGGAAAGGGATTAGAGTAATTCTAGAATAGAAGTTGGAGATTTTTCTCCTATATAAACCCCATTAAAAACATTAATTCAAGAGCTTAGGTCTTAGTTTTCAGTTTTATATTTTGTAAGAGGACCCAATTTGGGAGATTTATTCAAGCAATTCGAAAGAGGAGTTTGAGCAATTGTCGGAATCGTGGATCTTCAATCTTTTCTTTAAAGCTTCCTAAACTTATTCTTTTACATAAAATTGTCTATGAGTTATGTTCTAGAATAATGTTTAGTGGTTAATTCGTTTTGTGTTTAAATGGGGATAAACCCTAAATTCTTAGTTAATGTTTATATGAATTTCTTGTTTTAAATATTTAATTCTTGTTTGGTTGTTATTCAATTGTTGTGATTATTTACCGATTTACCGGTGATTGGTAATTTCACATGGTTAATTAGACTCTAACCAAGGAAAAGTAATCTATGGGACAAATTGAATAATAGAAATTGGTCATTGAGTAGGAATATTTGTTATTGTTGTTGAATTACTAAAATCACTATAATCCATAATTCGTTCATAATCAGGTTATGGTGAGAAGGAATTCTTCTCTAAACGATTAAGTGAATCGGAGGATCTTCACCTAGAAATAAGGATTATCTAACATATGAGTGAGATCTAACCAACGGGTTTTAATAATTAATTACAACAATTTTCTAAATAAAATTAACTTAATGTTCTAAGGGGATTCTACCATTTAAACACTCTTTTCCAAACTTGCTTTAAAAACCATTAATTGTCTTCTTATTTGTTAATTGTATTTTAATTGTTTCTTAGCTTCAAAAAGTCCTTTGCAAAAGTTTTATTTAATTAAAAAGTAGACACGTAGTAAGTACTTGTGCTTGGCGGACCCGAGAATTCGAAAATTCGGGGACTTTCCTCACCATATTATACCGATAGGTACGCTTGCTTAAAAGTGGAATTTTGTTAGGATTAGAAACCATACATCACTAACAAAAACTACCAATACATAACTATAAAAAAAAAAAAAAAGGAAAATTGAACCCTCTAATTTCAGCTGGCTGGGCCGAAATTATGATAATTTCGGCTCTCGGAACTGAAACTAGGTATTTTCAAAATTTTCCAACAATTTTATCGATTTTACTTCTAAATCGATGCTTTCTTCAATAAAATCTTCAAATCCTCTATTTTCATTTAAATTTCTTCAAGAATTTGAAGAGCACTTTTGAATTTTTAGAGAGAGATGAAAGAGAAAATGAGGAAAGGAAAAAATTTTTTTTGAAAATTTTTGCGCTTATCTTTTAGATTCCCACGTATACTTTATTGGTTCTCGAAAAAAAAATAATTTTTGATTTTCCATAAGGAATTGAAATGGAGAAATAAATGGAAAGAAACAAATTGGCTTCCAACTGTAGAAAAACAAATAATTTTGATATGATGTAACTGATTTTTGAAAAATACCTTTGAATTAAGTACTTAGTTTTCATCTTAGTAATTATTAATCTCATTTATATTATCAAATATCATTATGGTTCCATACCGCTCAATTTCCAATTTGAAAAATCAAACTGATACTAATCGATTATTAGTTACTCAAATTATCCATCAAAAATTTGACAAATCAAATATATTTCTCCACTTTAAACTTTAAGATTGGTCCATTGGGTTGCAATGCCTAAGAAATAAAATTCAACTCCAAATTGAAGGTCCTCACATTATTACAAAAGCAAAACCAATGCTTGATACATTCCACGTGATATTCCTTCACACACACACACACACACACACACATATATATATGTATATGGGTTAATTACATTAAAGTACCTTTACGTTTAGTATTTTTTTCGCTTTAGTATCCTAATGTTATCTTTTAACAGTTTAGTACTTTTGACTAACGGTCAACTACAATGGTGTTAACTTTTCATGAAAAAATTCATTTTTGCCCCTATCTATAGTTAAATTTTCAAGAACCATTTAAATAAGAGTTAGTTTCATTCAAGTACTATAATGTTTGTGACTTTTTATTTTAATAGTTTAATATTATTTTGCTATTAATTGATGCTTTATATATATGTATGTGAATTATTTTTTAATTTTTTTCCAAAAAAAAATTTGAACCAACTTAATCCAAGATTGAGTTTTTTCAAATATAATTCTATAGTTTGCTTTGAAAAAGCTCAAAATAAAAAAAAATTAAGAATTTTAAATTTCAAAACGATTCTACGTTATGTCCCAGCTTAGATTTACTATCTTTCTATTCAAGTTTATGAAAATATACAATTAGGCATTTAAATTTTAAAATAGCCTTAACTTATTAATTTTTAACTACAATTAATTATTAGTCTAAAATAATCTTTTAGATTAGAAAAATTGAAATAAAAAATTAAAGTAAGTTTAATTTGAAGAAGAACATTCATATTTCTCAAATTGAAAATTTAAAAAACGTAATTGTAATTTTAGTTAAATTTTTGTTCGATTTGATTTTCTAGGATTAATGGATACACACAACACTTTTAGTAAAATTTTCTTTTATAAGCATAATGATAATTTTTATTAAAAATATTAATTTCTTCCATTTTAATAATCTAGCCTTTATAGACAAAAAGGGTATTTTGGTCATAAGAGAAAATTTTTGCAGTATAATATGCCTAGAAGGTACTAAACTGTTAAAAAGATAAAGTTAAGGTAGTAAAGTAAAAAGACATCAAACATAAGGGTATTTTAATGTAATTAACACCATATATGTATGTGTGTATATATATATATATATAATCGATATCGATTTTTTTCGTTAGTAAGATTCCTTTATCAAAACTTATCATTTTCAATATCGATCGACTTTAAGAATTACCAAACTCTAATGAATTAACTATCAATCATATAATCAATATGTAATTAGGACGGTTATCTATCTGAATCAGAAAAAACTATATCACTGCTATCCCTATTTAAATTATAGGAGAGTACAAGTAATTTTCGATTCTCTGTAAAAGGTTTTTTTGAAAAATTTCCGCTACTCAATCTTCTAATATATTATCTTCTAATATGTTACCAAGACATCTGCTCTTTTAACAATAAAAATAAATAAATAAATAAAAAACATGTTTGGGACACTAATTTTACCAAGGGCAACCTGTTTGACAAATATCTTTTATTCCCATATTGCTGTCGGTAAATATTATTTATTTTTCCCTCCTTTCAGCAAAAATTTGAAACACCTCCCCGCCAACCTATTTTCTTCTTTCTCCCTTTGTTTTTCACGTGAATACACAGAAACACCGGATTTGATAAAGTAGAGCCTCCCTATTTCTCCTCTTTTTCCATAGGCAAATACAACACCTCCCTTTTCTCTTTTCTTATTCTGCAATTTTGATCTCTATTTCTATTCATAGGGAGCTGATAAAAAAATTCCCACAACCAGTGAATTGCAAAATTTATTTAGCAAAAAAAAAAAAAAAATTTGAATGGTAAAATTCCACAACCTTAAAAGTGTTAGAATTAGGAATTTGAGAAAGATAGAAGAATAGTTAGGATTCTATTTCCCAAGTTTATTGTATTATGATTTTCTCTATATCCTATTAAGAGTAGGATTTCTTAATCTCCCATTGATAAGTTTGAGAATAATTGAGGCAATAGACATCTATAAATATGTTGTCTTAATTTAAGTCTTTTATGCCAGTTTGGGTGCCCAACTCAAATGGTGGGTTGTATCTTGGGGTGGTTTGGAATTTTTTCCTTGCAAAAATTACACATTGGGATGGTTTGTAATTTCTCCATGCAAAAATTACATAGTGGAGGTTTTACCTTTTGGGTTGTGGATGTTGGTCTATGTTGAGATCGAATCAAGTTAAATGCTTGTGTTGTTTTATCTTCTTTCTAAATATTTTGTATGTGTGCTTCCGCTACCATTTCGTAACAAGTGGTATCAAAGTCAATAGTTTTATTTGGAAACACGAAGATATCGAGCAGATGATTAAACTTGGAAGGACAAAAGGATCGAAGATAGCACAAGGTTCGATTTTGCAGAGGAGAGAAAAGAAAGATGAATTAATTACCATATCAGTAGTTTACATGGCAAAACACAACATTCAGAGGGTTATGCTATATTAAATGGTCATTCTTTGAAGACATCTTCAGGGAAGTAAAATTGGTGGACGAAGAGCGAAGAAGACCATGAAGACTTAGAAGATGATTAGGTTTCTTATTCTATTGTAATTTGGAAAATTGAGAAAAGAGAAGATTTGTTAGGATTAGGAAATTGAGAAAGATAGAAGATTGCTTAGGATTTTATTTTTCAAGTTTTATTGTATATTATGATTTTCTCAATATCTCATTAGGAGTAATAAGATTTCTCAATCCCCATTGAAAGGGTTGAGAATAATTGAGTAAAGAAATACGAATAAATATGTTGTCTTAGTTTAGGTCTTTTGTGCCATTTGTGGGTGTATAACTCAAACAGTGGGTTATATATTGGGATGATTAGTAATTTTTTCCATTCAAAAATTACACATTGGGATGGTTTGTAATTTCTCTGTGCAAAAATTACATAGTAGAGGTTTTATCTTTTTAGTCGTAGATGTAGGTCTATGTTGAGGAGCAACGTTAAATTCTTGTATTGTTTTCTTTTGTCTTCTCTCTAAATATTTTGTCTATATGCTTCCGCTATCTGTTTCTCAACGAAAAAGGATGCTTCTTTGGTTTATTTCTCTACTACTATATAGGAGAGGGGATATTTTGTTGATTAGGTGCAACAAAGGTATCCTGACTTAGTGGATGGAACTCAACCTTTGAAGTCTGTTTACAAGGATGAGTGATTTGCTGGTCTACGAGCCTAAGAAGGTGACAGGTATAGACATTTGTAGAGGTTGTTTGGAATTTGAAATTGGGCGTGAAGGGAACCAACCAAATAGGAACGGTTGAGAAGACAATGAAGAAAGTAACATATTTGAAAAAATGAATAAATTTGGGAAATCTGCAGAATTCGCTAGTAATTCATTGATGGAAGAAGATAATCTTTTTTTTGCTTTCAATTGTCTGGCTGAGAATATCAAATTGATGAATCAGACTACTTATGCTCATAAGATCAATTGTGAAAAGTGTTGTCTTGAACATATGTGGTAGCATTTTAGAACTCAAAAGGAAAAAAAGGGGAATTAGGGTTCTTAAATTTTTGTTCTGGGAGAGGAAATGATAGAAGATACTTTACAAAGGGTAATATGGGAGTTACAAAATATTTTCCACGGATTTAAAATCATTTCCTTGGATATCAATCGTCTAAAATGAAAGGGAATAAAATGATTTTTCACCTATTTATCCAAAAAAAAAATGACTTTTCACATATTTACCAAAAAAAAAAAAAAAGACTTTTCACTTAAAATTCCCTTTCACTTAGAATGGGCTTGGAATCCTTTTTTCATTCATTATCTAGATAAAGAAATCAAAGAGAATAATGATTCATTTTTTATGTTTGGTAAAACTATTACTCAATTTCGGAATGTAATGAAATTTTAAATGTACTGATAGTGTGTGTGTTTTTTTTGCTGATAGTATATTATAATATATTATTTAAATGTATTGATAGTATAATTACTAAATATTAAAAAATCGATAGTTAAAATATAAATATCAATTAAAAACATAAATATGCCACAAAAAATAAATAAAGAAAATAATAAAAGAGAAAAAAAAGAAATTTTGTACATAAAAGTTTTTTTTTTACTGTGGATTAATAGTCATAAGTAGCACACGAGTTTTCTACTATGGTAAAATTCCCTAATGATTGTAATATTTCTTAAACTATGTTAATGCTGCTATAAAAGACAATACAATTTTTTTTTTCTACTGCTTTTGGAAAGGTCTTTGCTAAGATTTTTTGTGTGCAAAGGTCTTTTCCACTTCTATTTCTTTTTAGAATGTGCTTTTATTTGAAATTTTTTTCCTACTTTTATTTTATATATCAAATACTATAATGATAAAGAAATTGAAAAAGTCATTATATTCTCTTTGATTTTAGTCTATCAAACACATTGTTAATACACTTCTAGAATTGAATATCCATTTTTATTACACTTGCAATAAAATAAAAATTCAATTAGGACAGAATAAAAAAAAGTAAATTTTATTATGAAAGTGGATATCCATGTTACTTCCACCATTTGTTACCTCTTATTCCATTTCTTGTATTATTATTATTATTATTATTATTATTATTATTATTATTATTATTATTATAGTGATATAAATAAATAGTTTTGTGTAACTTAATATAATAGGTCCCTCCTAAACTTCAAGCATCTCTCTTATATTATGTAAAAGATTTAATTTAAAAATAGATTGATCCTTATTCAAATACTTTTACCTTAATTAATCCTTGTATACAGGGCAGTGGCTCTTATTTTTGCTCTTTAGTTTGTACTACTACCATAGAAGATCATTCTTAGTGATAAAGTTAATTCTTCAAATATTTTTACCTTAATTAATCCTTGTATACAGGGCAGTGGCTCTTATTTTTGCTCTTTAGTTTGTACTACTACCATAGAAGATCATTCTTAGTGACAAAGTTAATCAAGACTTTTTCGTACTAAGATGGAAATAATTTTCTCCTGCTATTATACATTGAAAAAGAAATTTCTAAAAGGGAGGTGATATATTGGGGGCTCAAATTTTAAATCCAAGGCAAATTCTCTTTCTAGTTCCATATTACCCTTCGTTTGAACTCTAATCTTCAGCCTTCTACCTTTCTATATTAGCGTAGTTAATTCATGTCATTTCCACCGGCAATCAGCAGTGCTCTCTTTTCATTTTCATCTCTTTTGCCATCACTCCGAGATTCTCCTCTTCGTCTTCTATATTTCTTTCTCATCTTCTAATTTCTCTATTAATTGCCACATAACTCTTGATAGCCATGCCGCCATCGTCCCATCTACCCCAATTGTTCTTTTTTCCGCGAGTTTGACTGGTGGAAGATCTCTTTGTCCATTGTTCTAGATGGAATTCATTACATCACTCCTAAAAATACCCACTGCTTGCTACCCATACCATATGTATTTCCATTTATCATTTTTGTTTTCTTTTCCTCTATAGTTAATTGTTTTTTTAATGATGGTGGCGAAGAGTGTTGGTTCTTGGCTTACAGGCCCAGTCTGCTTCTGACCAGAGCTATTGTATTTCTAGTAGGCCTAGTGAGGAAGAAAATTGTTGAGTATCAAATTGTTAGGTCTTGAAGGATTGGAGAAATCTACATTTTTTTAGCTCAACTTGACCTTTTAACAGAGTTTAATTCCAAAGTTACCAAAGCTAATTGCCAAATTATTTTAAAGCCCGCCACAAATCCAGAAACAAATATTACCATAGTGTATGAACTTACTCAACTGCAGTTGAAAGTTTAGAAATCAATGCTTAAAATTTCATGATGCAATTTAGCCATAGATTATCGAAGGAAAGGTAGTTTTTAAGTTTTCTTGTTCACATGGTTAAATGTTTTTGAGAGGATTTTGAGGATCACAATTATACTTGAGCAAATCAAAATTCTCACTCCATTTTATTGCAACAATATCCAAGATTGTTGTTCAAATTTAACAGAGAAAAAAAGAAGAGAGATGCTACCTTCCGTACGAAAAAAGAGAGGATTGGGCGCGAATGTTAGGTTCCATAGGGGAATAGATGAAGAATAATTAATGTGTAATATGGGATTATAAAATATTTTGCCTTGGATTTGAAATTTGAACCCTGGATTTATCAATTGCATTTCTAAAAATTTTAACAAAAACTGTGATAGCACAACCCTTCCGCTAGGTCAACTGTAACTGAATAAGATACCAGTATACCTCTCAACACTAGAACATACGAATACTAGAAAGAAACATAAGGTAACAAGCCCTGTAAGCAAAAGTGGAAATCAAATCTTATACAAGCAGATACATAATAGTATAACCAAATACAATTACTGAAATAAGGATTAAAAGTGCGAAAATATGTAATACTCTCTAGATAAGATTGGAAACTCCAAAAGAAGGCTTTCAAAAGCTTATAAATAATATTTATTAGCTAAACTCCTCGAGGTATGCCAAGGAATCTCTATTATATCTCCTGTTCTAGATCATCTGAAAACATGTAATAAAAGAGTGTGAGCTAGAAAGCTCAGTTAGTTCACGCATTTGCTACATTGTTTTATAATAAATAAAGTGTATGCACATGTAAGTTTTCATAAAAAGATTTATGCACAGAAAATTATACTCATAATTTTTTAAATCAAATGCATAAAACACATGGTGGGTTCGAATGTAGCTGGCAAATTTTAGCGAATCAAGACACATCAGTGCACTTCAAAAGTCCAAAGTTCCAGAACATGTCATAAATATGGGTATATCAGAGACAAGGTCTGAAATCCCGTAGCGAATGCCAACCACAAAATCATACTAATATTCGATTTAACATATACCTTATGCCTCCAAACAAAACCAGGCTATGAAGTTCTGGGGTACCTACCAGCCTGTACCTAGTGAGCAACCCCAACTCTGAGCCCCTCTTGACTTATAGCAAAGCGGCCGAGACACCACAAAGATGATGTCCTCCAAAACAGACGTAGCACCAGTTGGGCCAAGCCCTCCCTAGCACCACACCCCTATCAAGTGGGATCTACAATCAAGAGTCTGGACCATCTACGCCATTGAAAAAAGCCCTAGTACGGGGAATCATCCATGTACAGTGCAATCCTTTGACGCTTCTGACAACAAAAAATCATTTTTTACATCAAATTTGGTCGGAAAGGGTTTTATGCATATTTTCAAATCAAAAGACTATTTAATGGTCATCCTTACAAATCTATTTCACGTTCTTTCAAAAATCAGTAGACTTCTCAAATAGGTCGTTAAAACAAAGTCAAGTTATATCAATTCTGGGATATCATAATAACTCATTTGCCAGTTCATTTGTGCTTATGTAAATTTTATAAATATGCCATGACAATGCATATGCTTTTCAAAAATCATTTAATTTTTGGATAATAAAGCTTTACTGAAACTCACTTGTTCAAAAAGTCTTCAGAAAACTAGATATGAATATTTTCAACAAAGCAATAGAAATTTCTACATAGAACACTGCCCCCTATGCGTTTCTAATGCACGGGAAAATTCCAGTTTTTGAGAACCTCTCTAGTCAAAAGTAAATTGCTAAATAACAAATTAAATCGCTTTTCAAAAATAGTGGACTTCAAAATATGAATAATATTCCTTGTCAAAATAAATATTTTATAAAATAATATTGGCACTGAAAATCTTGTAAGTGTCGATTTTTGAACTCACTTGGTCAGGTTTAGCTAATCGTATCTCACGGAGTAGACAAGTTTCCTAGAAATTAAGTAACTAAAACTGTTGGACTTCGTAGGCAAAAAATAAAATAAAATAAAACTACGGAAATCCACCAACAGGATTTGCACATACTAGAAAAACCGATTGGATAGAAATTACCTCAATGTTTTGATTGTTCATTGTGGAGGCGCTGCTTTTTACGCTTCGCCCTCTACTGGTATCCACGCAACGAACTCATCTGCAAGCGATCGGGATGCTAGCCCCTTCTGTATTCTGAAAACTGTTCAGAACTGATCCTGACTATCTGGTAATCAGTCGTATTTCGGAGATTGGAGGCTAGATACTATATCGCCATGCTAGGGTTTAGGGTTTTGTTTTTCTTTAATCAGATAAAGGATGGCCACCAAGAAAAGGTTAACATAACCTTTTATAGCTGTCAATATCAAAACTCTAACTGTCATCTAATGACAGTTTAATCTCGTCCATCTATTCCTATAATCATCCAACGGTTGGATGAGTAATATTAAGTAATTAATTTCATTTATTCGATTAAATAAAATTAATTACTTATTAACTTACCAGAAAATACAATATGGAATCTGATTCCCCTTTTGTATACGTTCAACGAATCTGGACACAATCTAGATTCATTGAATGTGGACATTATGCTCACAAGATCGTCTATGCGTGTGACCCTGTAGGTTCACTTAACGTTGGCAGTGAATGAAAAATATCCTAGACATTTATTCACAAAACATAAGAGGCCTCTAACAAGACATTATGCTTACCCAAGTTAAGTAAATGTAATAATAACCTAGCATCAGATTTAATATTTAGTCCTTCTGTCACATGATATCCTAATTAAGTATAAGGCATGTACCAAGTCATCCTTATAAAACTTAATTAACCATTTACTTGATCACCAGGCAAACTGTTCCAACAAATAATATTAATAACACCTTATTAATACTTATTTGAGCATGGCCATGCATATTTTCAAGTCTTCCTTATCAAGGAGCCCATGGATGCCTCTCTCTAAAAAGAGAGGGACAATTCCCTTTCACTATCTCCAATATTCAAGCCATGACAAGAAAATAAGCCAACCAATAGTCATAATGATCACCTAATTAAAAGTGATGTTTGACTGTGTCAAAACATATTTTCTCCCCATGCAAGAAACATTAGAAACATTAGGTCAAAGGACACCAAATATAAAACTGAGAAGAAATACTTATAACTTAAACCCATGCAATATTTCTTCTTCACTTTGGGTCATGTCCAATACAATATTCTCAATATGTATTTATGAATTGATTTTATATCTCATATTCATGATCAGTAAAACTGGGCCATCAATCAACTTCACACTAGTTTACAAGATGTAACAAACTAGGGACAAATAAGAATAGTATTTTATTAGTTATAAGGGTTTTACTATCAAGTCACATACTTGATGACCAAGAGCATAAAATACAATTCAAAAAATACATGCTTCATAAATCATAAATGTGAGTCAATTGGTCTTAGGGCATATACTAACAATTTCCCATTTTCCCTACCACCAATTTGACATGACTCTCAAACCTATTGACCTAGTATGACTCTCGTGCTTAAGTTGTGGGAGTGGCTTTGTCAATGGATCTGCAACATTGTCATTGGTGTCTACTTTGCAAATTTTAACATCTCCACGCTCAATAATTTCTCGAATGAGATGGAAACGCCTGAGAATATGTTTAGATCGTTGATGAGATCTAGGTTCCTTAGCTTGTGCAATGGCTCCTGTATTATCACAATATAGGTCCACTGGGTTCACAATGCTAGGACTTACACCTAGTTCTGTGATGAACTTTCTGATCCAAACTGCCTCCTTGGCTGCATCAGAAGCAGCCACATACTCAGCCTCTGTAGTAGAATCGGCCACGGTATCTTGCTTTGAACTCTTCCAGCTCACAGCACCTCTATTCAAACAAAACACAAATCCAGATTGCGATGTAAAATCATCTACATCAGTCTTAAAGCTAGCATCCGTGTAACCATTTACAACAAGCTCTCCTTTCTGACCTCCGTAGATAACAAACATCTCTTTTGTCCTTCTTAAGTACTTGAGAATGTTTTTTACTGCAGTCCAATGCGGTTCACCAGGATTTGACTGGAATCTGCTAGTCATGCTTAATGCATACGAGACATCTGGGCGAGTGCATAACATGGCGTACATGATAGATCCAATTGCGGAAGCGTAAGGAATCTTGCTCATGCGTTTTGTATCCTCCCTTGTGGTAGGACTTTGAGACTTACTGAGTTTAACGCCATGTGACATTGGCAAGAATCCTCTCTTAGAATCTTGCATACTGAACCTTTTCAGTACCTTGTCAATATATCCACTCTGACTTAGGCCAATAAGGTTTTTAGATCTATCTCGATATATCCTAATGCCTAGAATATAAGCTGTTTCGCCTAAATCTTTCATTGAAAAACACTTCCCCAACCAAGTTTTTACATTTTGCAAAGTGGGGATGTCATTCCCAATTAACAAGATGTCATCGACATAGAGTACTAAGAAGACTACTGCATTTTCTGTAACCCTTTTGTAGACACAAGGTTCATCATCATTCTTGATGAAATTGAATTCTTTAATTGCTTCATCAGAACGAAGATTCCAACTTCGAAATGCTTGCTTCAAGCCATAAATAGATCTTTGAAGTTGACACACTTTACTAGAATTCGAAGGATCAATAAAACCTTCAGGTTGTGTCATATACAAATCCTCCAGTAGATTTCCATTAAGAAAAGCAGTTTTAACATTCATTTGCCATATTTCATAATCATAATATGCTGCAATGGCAAGTAGAATTCTAATTGACTTAAGCATTACAACTGGAGAAAAGGTTTCATCATAGTCTATCCAATGAGTTTGTCTATACCCTTTTGCTACCAATCGTGCTTTGTAAGTGTGCACATTGCCATCCATGTCAGTTTTCTTTTTGAAAACCCATTTACACCCTATGGTCTTGCAACCTTCATATGGATCAATCAAAGTCCAAACTTGATTATTATGCATGGATTGCATTTCTGATTTCATAGCCTCTAGCCATTTGCTAGATTCAAGACTATGAATAGCATCTTGGTAGGAATAGGTTCACCTTGATCAATAAGATCAATATTATGATCCTCAGTCACAAGAAATCCATATCTCTGTGGTATCTGAGAAATCCTACCAGACCTTCTAGGTCCTTGTGTCAAAAGTTCAGGCTTAGTATGAATACGTGAGTCCAACTGAGTATCCATACTCGGTTCAAAAATGGTTTGCTGTCCTTGAGCTTCTTCAAGATGGATTCTACTCCCACTAACTCTTTTGAAAACGAATTCCTTTTCAAGGAAAATTCCGTTCCGAGGAACAAACACTTTGTTTTCAGATGGAAGATAAAAGTAGTATCCTTTAGTTTCCTTAGGATATCCCACAAACAGACACTTATCAGATTTTGGTGCTAGTTTTTTAGATAATGATCGCTTCACATAAGTATCACATCATCAAATTGCTAAACTAGGTTGTTTCCCGGTCCATATCTCATATGGTGTCTTCTGAACAGCTTTAGATGGAACTCTATTTAATATGAATGAAGCAGTTTCTAGAGCATAACCCCAAAAAGAAATTGGAAGATCTGTTTGACTCATCATAGATCTAACAATATCTAATAGAGTTCGATTTTTGCGTTCAGACACACCATTCCATTGTGGTGTTCCTGGTGGAGTTAATTGTGATAATATCCCACAATTTTTTAGATATTCGTCAAACTCTTGGCCTAAGTATTCACTACCTCGATCAGATCGAAGTAATTTGATATTCCTTCCAAGTTGATTCTGTACTTCATTTTGAAATTCCTTAAACTTTTGAAAGGAATCAGATTTATGTTTCATTAGATAGACATAACTATATCTACTGAAATCATCTGTGAATGTAATGAAATACTGAAAACCTCCTCTGGCTTGTGTGTTCCTTGGCCCACATACATCAGTATGTATAAGTTCCAATAAATCGGTAGCCCTTTCACTTTGCCCTGTAAATGGACTTTTTAGTCATTTTGCCCAATAAACAAGAATCACATTTTTCATAAGACTCAAGGTCGAATGAAGATAAAAGTCCATCTTGATGGAGTTTGATTATGCGTTTCTCATTTATATGGCCCAAATGAAAATGTCATAAGTAAGTTTGATTTAAATCATTAGATTTAAATTTCTTTGTATTTATGTTATAGATGGGCTTACTAATGGAATCATGTAGGTTAAGAATGTAAAGTCCATTACATAAAGAGGCATCCCCATAGAAAATACCATTTTTATAAATAGAACTTTTACCATTCTTAGTATTAAGCTCAAAACCATCAATATCCAAACAAGAAACTAAAATGATGTTCCTACTCATAGCAGGAACATAATAACAATCTTTCAGTTCAATTATAAGCCCAGTAGGGAAAAGTAAATCAAATGTCCCTACAACTACAGCAGCAACTTTTGCTCCATTTGCAACTCGTAGGTCCACCTCTCCCTTTGCTAAAGATCTACTCCTTTTGAGTCCCTGCACATTTACACAAATGTGAGCTCCACATCCGGTATCTAATACCTATAAAGTAGGAGTAGACATATTAATTTCTATAACGAAAATACCTGAAATGGCAGTCTCACTGGCCTTTTGCTTCTTCTTTTCTTCCAAGTAGAGCTTGCAATTCCTCTTCCAATGACTAGGTTCATTGCAGTGGAAGCAAGTCCCTTCCTTTGGTGGTTTAACCTTGGGCTTGAGCTTCTGCTTGCCTTTACCCTTTTTGGCCATATCCTTTCCCTTTCCCTTGTTCTTCTTGAACTGCCCCTTCTGAACCATCAGAACATTAGGAGTAGACTTCCTAATGTTTTGTTCCGCCTGCTTGAGCATCCTGTGCAATTCATTTATGGACTTTTCCATATTATGCATATTGAAGTTCATGACAAACTGATCATAGTGAGAGGTCAAAGAGGCCAAGATCATATCAGTAGCCAAGTCATGACTTACAGGTGCTCCAAGTTTTTCAAGCTGATCAAAATACCCTTTCATCTTAAGGACATGAGCACTAACTGAAGTGCCAGGGGTCATTTTGCAGCTATTCAACGCCTTAGTGGTAAGATATCTCTCTTGACGTGCCTGCTCTTGGAACATTTCCTTGAGCTGTTTTATCATCTCATGAGCCTCAACTTCCTCGAATTGCTTTTGCAACTCAGATTCCATTGTAGCCAACATGAGACATGTCACATTGTTAGAATCATCCTTGTGCTTACTGTGTAAGCATCCTTTTCGACTCTAGGGGTATTGTTAGCTGGTTGATTAGGGATATGTTTCTCAAGTACATATAGCTTTTTTTCTTGTTTAAGGACAATCCTTAAATTTCGTGCCCAATCAAGAAAGTTAGTCCCACTAAGCTTATTCTTTTTAAGCACGGATCACAATGAGGTGTTTGAATTGTTTGAGGTCATTATCTATATAGAATTTGCAAAGTAAAATTAAATAAATGAAGAATTAAATTTTCTCTGAAATATGCAACACTTGATATAAATCATGGGTACAAAAATTCATTTTATTCTAATCATAAGTAAGCTTTGGCTTAACACCCATAATTAGAGGAAAATGTATTAATGGGATTTACATCTATATGTATCGGCAAAATCCCATATGATGTCCTAGGCTCAAAACCGTTTTGATAGCCTAGTTAAGACAAACCATTCCAAGCATATGGAAATCACCATTTTCCATCTTCCCCTACTTAGGTAACCATTTATCTCTTGCTTTGGCAATGAGACAAAATAATGATCCAAGCATGGAGAAGTGCTTATGATCATAGAAGGCATTTTACGACTTAATTTTTACATGGTTTCAAAAACCTTCTTCCTTTTATTTGTATATTATTTCACAAAACATATATCCAAAAATAAAAGGAAATAAACTAAACATCACATGCATAATATATATACATCAAATAAAACGTGTCATATCATGGCTCCAATCCTGTATTGACTTCCACGAGCCTCATGGAAGTCAAAGGTCAATCTAGGTAAGTCTTCATCTCCATGAGCTTGCCTCCAATGTCTTGGCCTTCTAATCTTGTTACATAGGACAGAAAACATACATAGGAATAGGAAATAGAATTAATCTATTCTAGTAAAGCTTGATAATATTACATCAAAGAAAACAACGACACGCATGCCGTATTTAAAAACATACAACCTATTAACAAAAAAAAAAAGCCAATCAATCACAAGAGGTAAAGGGCCATGCTATGCACCATGCATCTAAAGATAGAAAGAAACATGCCAAAAACAACAAGTGGCTTCGTCCCCGGAAAGAAAAACAATTTTTCCTTTCTAACTCATTGAATGAGTTACTGCCGTCATAAACCCCAAAATCATGCCGCCAGAAATTTTTTTAACAGTTAAACATTAAATTTTGTGATTCTGCACATTAGTTTAACAATTAAATTGCACAGATTACAGACTGTATGCCAAACAATTTGGCAGTAAAAACATTCTGTTTAATTAATCGCATTAATAAGTAAAACAGAATATGATATATGCGAATCCTATAATTCAATTTACTCTGATTATTACACTAATCAGAAACCTTATTATAAGGCCGATGAAAACAACACATCTAATCAAAGCGGTAATAGATAAAATCAGTAAAACTAGTATGTACGAGGCTCTGATACCACTGTTGGACTCCGTAGGAAAAAAACAAAATAAAATAAAACTACGGAAATCCACCAACAGGATCTGCACATATTAGAAAAACCGATTGGATAGAAATTACCTCAATATTTTGATTGTTCATTGTGGAGGCGCTGCTTTTTACGCTTCGCCCTCTACTGGTATCCACGCAACGAACTCATCTGCAAGCGATCGGGATGCTAGCCCCTTCTGTATTCTAAAAACTGTTCAGAACTGATCCTGACTATCTGGTAATCGGTCGTATTTCGGAGAGAGGAGGCTGGATACTATATCGTCGTTCTAGGGTTTAGGGTTTTGTTTTTCTTTAATCAGATAAAGGACGGCCACCAAGAAAAGGATAACATAACCTTTTATAGCTGTCAATATCAAAACTCTAACTGTCATCTAATGACAGTTTAATCTCGTCCATCTATTCCTATAATCATCCAACGGTTGGATGAGTAATATTAAGTAATTAATTTCATTTATTCGATTAAATAAAATTAATTACTTATTAACTTACCAGAAAATACAATATGGAATCTGATTCCCCTTTTGTATACGTTCAACGAATCTGGACACAATCTAGATTCATTGAATGTGGATATTATGTTCACAAGATCGTCTATGCGTGTGACCCTGTAGGTTCACTTAACGTTGGTAGTGAATGAAAAATATCCTAGACATTTATTCACAAAACATAAGCGGCCTCTAGCAAGACATTATGCTTACCCAAGTTAAGTAAATGTAATAATAACCTGGCATCAGATTTAATATTTAGTCCTTTTGTCACACGATATCCTAATTAAGTATAAGGCATGGACTAAGTCATCCTTATAAAACTTAATTAACCATTTACTTGATCACTAGGCAGACTGTTCCAACAAATAATATTAATAACACCTTATTAATACTTATTTGAGCATGGCCATGCATATTTTCAAGTCTTCCTTATCAAGGGGCCCATGGATATCTCTCTCTAAAAAGAGAGGGACAATTCCCTTTCACTATTTCCAATATTCAAGCCATGACAAGAAAATAAGCTAACCAATAGTCATAATGATCACATAATTAAAAGTGATGTTTGAATGTGTCAAAACATATTTTCTCCCCATGCAAGAAACATTAGAAACATTAGGTCAAAGGACACCAAATATAAAACTGAGAAGAAATACTTATAACTTAAACCCATGCAATATTTCTTCTTCACTTTGGGTCATGTCCAATACAATATTCTCAATATGTATTTATGAATTAATTTTATATCTCATATTCATGATCAGTAAAACTTGACCATCAATCAACTTCACATTAGTTTACAAGATGTAATAAACTGGGGACAAATAAGAATAGTATTTTATTAGCTATAAAGGTTTTACTATCAAGTCACATACTTGATGACTAAGAGCATAAAATACAATTCAAAAAATACATGCTTCATAAATCATAAATGTGAGTCAATTGGTCTCAGGGCATATACTAACAAAAACACCCAATTTTCTTTCATCACAATAGTATAGTTTAAATCACCGCTCAATCCTTTTCCTAATTCCAATTCAAATCTAAATCAAAGCTCAAACTTAATCAATAATTCAAGCTATAGCATTGCGAACATGAACTAAAGAGAAATCACAACTCTAAAGAATTTCAAAATACCCACTTTGCAAATTTTTAAATTAACTCCCTTATTTATATAATATACACTTAAAATAAATATACATTGACGACTTACCTTAAGATCTCCAAGGAACACTTGAAAGAGAAGACTTTATATCCTAGCTTAAGAGAGTCTTGAATCAAGAAGAAAAGAAAGAGGAGGTGATTGAAAAGTGAAGAGCTCTAACTCTATTTATAGGGTGAAAATGTAGAGATTAGACATTTTATGTGACCTAAAAGAATGACATGAATGTTATTGCCACTTGTTGAGTTATAAGATGACAAATTGTCATATACATGCATAATTATGGCACTTGTCATATATATATATATATATAAATATATATATCTATTTATTATTTAATTTATTTTACTTTATTTACAAAATGTCAAAATTACCCTTCATCTATACACCAAATTCCCTAATGGCATTCTAGTAGTTTTATCTACTCTAGTGTCCTTAGTAGACTTTAATTATTATTATTATTTAAATCACTTTCAGCAAATTAAATTTCACAAGCTTATGCAACTTAACGTAAAAATTAATATAACGGTAATCCTATCTAAAATTTTATCACTACTATGATACTCAAAATACGCTCTCCCCTTATAGAACTATAGTCTAATCCAAAGTGGGTATGCCTAGGGTGGTGTTTTAATGAATGGGATGTTACATAAATTCACTTATAGATGATTTTCGTGACTTGAAAGAGTGACAATGTATATTTTGATTATTTATACAAATTTTTTTATTTCTTTAAAATGACATGAACATTAAATTCCAACCCCACCAAATTTTTAATCCTTCATCTGCCTTTGCTTTCCCACCACTACCTATGTAATAGATTAAATTTATCGGTCATGTAAAAAAAATTACAATATGACAAGTAAAAAAAAATTAGAATTGTGAGAATATGACAAGTAAAAACGGAGGGAGTACAAACAAGATGAGAAAAGTTAAAAATAGTTCGTGAATATTTATAATCACTCTCAATTTTTTAAATGGGAAAATAGCTATAAATATCTCACAACTATTTACATTTTTCAAGAGTACACAAAATCTTTTAATTCAATGATTGGTGACCAATGACTATTTTAATTTTATTAGTTCTATTTATCCGCCACCTGAGACATTAATTTTTTTGTATGATGCATGGATGGGACATAGAACTCATTCTAAAGGGTAAAATAACATTATCTTTATTTGGAGGGAAATAAATACGTAACTAGAGAGTCACTTAAAAATATTTAGTAGGAAAAAAAAAATGTGCGGAACATCATTTAATTTTAAAGAAAATTAATAGAATAATGGTTTTTACCGTCCAAAAAGGGTCATGTGTGTTGCACGTATATTCGATGGCCAAAAACCTCTTTCTTGCATGATGGATGGGTATAGATAGTCAAATAAAAATAATTCATAGTTATTAGTAATTGAAGTAAAAGATTATTGGTACTTCTAAAAAAACGTAAATAGTTGAGTGACATTTTTAACCAGTTTTCTTTTTCCTTTTCAATTCAAGAAAGAGGGTACAATTTACATCCAATCAGGATGCAAAATAGTATATGCACGCATTTCCTCACGCTTTACTTTTAAAAATGTCCAAAGCTTCATTGAGTCCAATTTAAGTGTCATTTAGAGTAGAAAATACTTATACAGTTACACAATTAGGATGGCATAAAATATATTTTCTTTGTTTTGACAATTTTACCCCTGAGACAATCAATTAGATCAATATTAATCAACATAAATTTATTGTTTTTCTAATTCATTAATGCATGCAATCTTCCTAGGGCATGGGAGATGACCTCATGGTGGACGGGCCCCCAGTGGCTGTCTCAGGCTTATCTAGAGTATGATATACTTGTCTACACTTACAACAGGCTATTGATGAACCAGGACAACCCTCTAACCTTCTTTTTTCTTTTTATCATGGTAACCAATCTCAATAACACCGGTGTTTGCAGGAATAGCTTCAGGGTCGATGGTGTAATATCCCAACCAATGGCTTCGATTGGCTGGAACAAGTGTCTCTTTTAGAGCCGCTCATGAAGCCTGAAAGGCCTTAATCTATGATAGTGAAGGGGAAGATGAGGACTTGGAGGAATTTAAGGTGGAGGACTTCTATGGGATTGCTCCGAAGTCTGACTTACTAATGAGGATGACATGTCCGTTTGTGCATGTTGAATTGGACGAATACCCAGTATTGTGAAAGCCATAGAGGTGATATGTCCATTTTATATACGACATTTTTAGAATGTTTAATCTTTGATTTTTTGAAGTATTTTATTAAATGGACTAATTATCCTCCGTTCCTTCTCTTTTTTTTATAGGTATGTTCTGGATGAGTCAAAAGAAAGAATGAAGTAAAACGGGAACATACCTAGCAAGAAAGGATGAAAAACGAGAAGAGGCATCAATTTTCTGGAAGTTGCCAGACCCGACCACATCATCGGGCCAGACGCGGCCGAAACATCAACAAAAAGGAGGAATTTAGCAGCGAAGGGCAAAACTGCAATTTTTCAGCCTTCTTTTAATAGTCTTTCATATTATTTTCAAGATATCTTCAGTTAGGGTTTCTTAGGAGTGAAGAGGGGCAAATTTTGAGAGAAAATTCCTCCCAAAAACTCTCATTAATCTCCTTAGATCATAGTTTAGTTTTGTTTTTCAAGTTTCAATAGTTAAATTGAAGTTTTTTTCGGATCGGGACTTTTCAGGCTATTCAAGAGAAGAGTTCGGGCAACATTCCGAAACCGTGGATTCTTCAATCTTACTTCCTAAGCTTCTACACTTATATTTTATTATGAATTCTCATATGGATTTTATGATTATGATGATGTTTGGTGGCTAGGTTTCTTTGTGTTTAAATGGGGTTGAACCCTAAATGATTTTGATTTGATTTCTTTGGATATCATGGAATGAATTGTGAATTGAAAGTTCATTGTTGTTCAATTGCGTTTTTTGTGTTTCTAATTTTACCAGTAATTGGTACATTCGCATATGTTATTTGGAAGAACAATCTAGGGCTATAATTGAGCAATAGGAATTGGTAGTTGATTAGAGATAATAACTACGCTTTCTAGGTTATTAGTAATCACTCCTATACTTTATTCATTCATAGTTGAGTTAGGGAGAGAAGAGATTCTTTTCTAATCAATTAGGGAACAGTAGGTTTTCGCCTTGAAATAGGTTAATGCTAATAAACGAGTGAGACCAAAAGAACTGTTCAGCTATTTTTCCAAAGTTTCCAATGAATTAACTAAAGGATTCTAGGAGGATTCTACTGTTTAAACACATTCTTTCTGAAACTTGATTTCAATTACTTTTAGATTGTTTTCTTTAAGTTTTTACTTTTCTTAGTTAACGATTCTTTTCAACTCAATTTCTTTTGATTAAATATTAGAGAGATAGTCATTATCTTAGCTTCCATTCCCTAAGTTCGACAATCTGGAAGGTTTTCTAGTACTACGTTAAATGGCTCACTTGCTTGTAATGTGTTATTTTTAGAATAGTCCATTTTATAAACAACAAGAGGTGTGCCTTGATTCTCAAGATACTAGGACGGAATGTGAGCTTTTGTATTTTGGAGCAGCACCTTCAGGATTTGTGGAAACTATCTCAAGGCTATGAGATGATTGATTTGGAACATGGATATGTTATTGCTAGATTCTTTACGAAAAAGGACTATATAAGGGTGCTTACTTAAGGACAGTGGATTGTTATGGGAAATTATCTCACGGTTACTACTTGGAGGCTGAATTTTGTCCTTCTTCGGCTAGGATTAACTCTATGCTAGTCTGGTTCGTTTTCTGGAAATTTTTATTAAATCCTTTAATAAAGAAGTTTTACTTCGCATGGGGAATCAATTGGGGAAGGCGCAAAAAGTTGACCACACTAGGGAAACAGTATTACATGGCCGATTTGCAAGGGTTTGTGTTGAAGTTTACAAAACCATTAATCCCTTGCATTAGATTAACGAGCCATGTTCGACGGGTGGAGCATGAGGGTCGTCATATAATTTGTTTCAATTATAGCCAATATGGCCTAGGTTGGAATCATGCCCACAAGTGGTTAGATCAAAGGAGCTAGGAGTGAAGGCAGGTGCCAGTCATATGGTGATTGATGGTGGAGTTAAGAAGAGGCCAATAGGAGAACAACAATCCTTAGAGGTTAACTCTGCTATCGGTTTCGGGCTTGATGATGCCTAAACAACACCAACGAGGACGACCAAACTAGTAGGAATCCTGTGGCGGGGAGAAAGCAACAACTATCCATCGTAGTGTAATGTCTAATTAGCAAGGGAGACCCCTAACTCCAACAAGGGCAGGACTGACCAAATCTGGGCCTAGATCTTAGCCCGTGACATTAGCCCAACATGCCAGGAATGTTTGAGTGACCAAGTTGGGTTCCCAATTCAATGTGATTAGTCTGGATGAACCAGAGTCATAACTGGTGGATGTGGTAGTTGATGAGATGGACCTTGAAGAGAAATTATGAGTAGTCTCTGGCAAGTGTAACGGCCTGCTTTTGCTGGCTTGACCCACTTAAAAAGGCAGTCTAGTAGTTCGAAGAAAAAGGAGAGAGCTAAGATTAAAAAGGCCAGCCCCATTTACTGACCTCAAGCCCAATCATCAGGAGCCCTTGTGACTCCAGCCTAGGATCGTCAGGCTCCCTCTGGGTCAAGCTTTTTAGACAAGATTCTCTTAATTCCAACAGCCTCTTTCCAAGCCCAACATTCTGTACCAGCGAGTATGATATGGTGAGTATATAGCTTCTATTTTTCAAGAGGGCAATGATATGATGATGTCAGATGGTCCTTATATCAAGCAATATCCCCGATATAGAATCCATAGTAATGTTGGGACAACAACTGATCACAGATGCTAGAGATGGGAGTGAAGGCTCACATAATGGCAATGCAATCATAGCATAATGGTGAGTGTCTCTAAGGACATACCACCTGATAAATAATATATAGATATGACCATATCCTGTTTTGGAACTATAGAGGCACAGGTTTGGAAGAATTTTTTCAAACTTGGTTGGATATGATTGGAGGCATAACCCTACCATCTTGATTCTTACTAGAACCAAAGTACATACTTCTCGAGCACATAGGGTGCTCCAGAAGTCTCACTTCGATCAAATTATTATTGCAGAATCTGTGGGTTTTGTTGGGGTCTATGGGTGCTTTAGAACTCCAATGAGATGCAAGTTACCCCATAGATATTAATAATCAAATCATTACTATGAAGATAAGCTTGCCCGAATTGCCACATTGAATTTTGTCTATAGTGTTTCTTCCCATGCTAAGTTGTGCCATGCTTTATGGCAGTATATATGTGAAATTGGGGTGTGCATTTCCTTCCCTTGTATTCTCATTGGAGATGTTAATCAAACTCTAATGGTGGAGGATAAGTCTGGTGGCTGTGAAGGGAGTTGGAGGAGGAGTGCGCTCTTATGGGATACTTTGAACGCATGTGACTTCATTGACCTTAGGTTCTTGGGACAGAGGTTTACATGGACTAATAACCGTGAGGTTGATGTAGAGACCAATGAGCATATTGATTGGGCTTGGGGACCAGACGTTGCCGGTATTTGTTTAAAAGGATATAGTTCACCTTCTCCCTCATATTTATTCGGATTATCATTCTTTACTTGTTCAATTTGTGCAGAGGTAGATATTTCCTTTATCCACAAACTGTTCAAAATTAATTTTTTAAAACAAAATCGACCATATTTTTAAAATTTTTTTTCTACTATGAATACCCTCAATTCCTCACACCAAAAAAATACTCATTCTCCCTTCTATCTTTTCTTAAACTCCTTATGTCTCTCTAAACTCTCTCAACTCTCAAGAATCAATTCAAGATCACTTTTGCAATTATTTTTGGAGGTTGACCATTTGTTCAAAATTTGAAGGAAGGAAGGAATCGAAGAAAATTCGAAAAAAATAAAAAATTCTTCAATTCTTCTTCGGACTTTCGGCTTCATCATTGATAGTTTGTTTTCTTTACAGCTTCATTTATATTAATTTGTTTACTAATTTTGGTGGTAGTTTATTATTTTTATATAATTATTTGTTTCTTTATTACTATAGTTTTTTTTAAGGAAAAGAGGAACGTATATTATATCTGCTTGAACAGTAGAAGAGATAAAACGTGGAACAACCTCCATCGAAAAATTGGATGGGTAAGTAGAAACAGCTTGAGCAGCTAATAAACGAGCCGGGATATTAGCACTGCGTCAGACAAAAGCTAAAACAACATCGATCTATCGACAAGAGACAAAGTTTGCCTATGAACATGCCCTAAAGTACCAAGAAGACCTGATCGTGATAAATGCTTATCAATAGCTACTTTACTATCACTTTCAAGCATGAAATTAGTACAGTCAAATCTTTTAGCCAATTGAAGATCATCCCGTATAGCAATAGTCTTGAATATTCTAGTGAGTGTGAGTGTGCTAAAGCAGTAAAGAAACAAATCCACACCTCTCCTTGATGATCCCCGAATAAGACCTCCTATACCAGCGGTCACTGTGGCAATTTTGGGCTTTGGTGGTACATAACTGATGGCACTTATTATTCGTGCCCCTAATTGTCGCACTTATTATACGTGCCACTAATTTGTAAAATAAAATATTTTAATGGCACTTTCTAATAAGTGCCACAAATTTTGCATTTTAAAGTGTCATATAAAAATGCCACAAAATTATGGCATATAAGAAAATGCCATAAAAATGCCATGCAAATATAGCACAAACTCAAACACCACTAATAATGCCACTTAATTATGATACAACCTTACATGTCACTCAAATATGGCACAAGCTCAAATGATACAAATAATGCCATAAAAATATAACTCAAATTTTCAAAGGCCACTGATTATCACTCACACACAGATATATATAATTAAATTTTTGCATTGAAGTGGCAGTTTAATAGTATGTATTTTATAATTTTATGCTATAATATTTTATGGAAATAGAAAACCGTACAAAAGAACTTAAAGTATTATTTTATATAAAATTTAAATAAAAAATCAACTCTTTTTTACAAAAAATACAAAATAAAAAAAATTGACTAAAGTTCATATGTTATTTCAAATATGTGAAAAAAATGTTTTAGATGTAAAAGAGGAAGATAATATAGTGATACTTTGCATATTATACATCTTAAATTCGGTATGAGAATTTTGTTATTTTCACTGCTGTGATCTTTTTTTTTTTGGCTGTGATCTCTCAAAGTTATTAAAAGATTTGAATAATTATATTAGTAGTGGTGTTCTCAAAAATTGGTTTAACATTTATGAAATCAATAACATCTATATACAATTGAAATAAGAGAGAAAAATTATTAACTCATAAATTATTCTAGAGATAGAAAAGTTGCATATGTTTTACATAAAATCTCTATAATATAAGAAATTTAGTATATATGTGAATTTTTTTTATATTATTTAGTAAAGATAATTAATTTAAATAAATACACTAGAATAATCAAATTAATTAAGTTTTAGTTTATTTATATACAATATAAATAAAATTTATTGAGAAGTTATAGCAAGGTATATGTGATGCATTCGTAGAAGCACTAATGGTTGATTAGGTTGCATGTTCAAATCTTGTTTGGTACAATTAATAAACACTAGTTAATTTTGATATATGATCATGTATTTTATTTGGATTGGGATTCTAATTTTTTTAATAAAATAAATTTATATATTTTATTTCATTTTATATGATGAGAATGCTTTTGTGGCATTTATCAAAAGGTACCACAAAAAGTGTCATATTTTTCAATATATCTGCGATATTAGAATAAGTACCAGAAGTTATGCCACCAATATATTTGTGGAATTTATGAAGTGCCACAAAAAAAAATCACTTTCGGTGGCATTTTCGTGAAGTGCCACAAACGAGCTTTCGTGGCACTTAAGTAGCTTTTAGTGGCACTTATTGTATGCCACCAAATCCCTATTTTGTCATAGTGCCTATCTGGAGTCCATGTAGCATCCACATTAAGTTTAAACCTTCTATTTTCTGGCAGCCTCCAGTGACAACTGTCTGGGGATGGAACCATATGTCCCCGTATAATAGGCACAGATGGGTTTGCATGTACTATTTCCTCCTGATATGGTCTAGAACTCCTTTACCTTTGCATAAGGAAGTATTATGAGGAATAGAATGCTTGATGAGGAAACAGAGATTCCAGGGAATTTTCTTTAATTCCATGTACTTGAAAAAATTCATCCCAGAATCCTGTTGCCTATATTAATATTCGCAACGACACTGGAGGTGTATTTTGGAAGATCATGTTATTTCTACTATTCCAAATACACACCATAAGATGTAAGCAGATCGAGAACTGTCATACACTGGCCAGACAAGCATTCGCTCAAGAATAGCTTGAGTAGTGACAAGGCTTTCGAAAAGAGCTATCAAATGAGAAAAATCCGATCTTAACCAAGTCTCATCCACTACTTGATATTGAAAAAATACATGCAAAGTATCTTCCACGTTCTCAGAGCAAATGGGACAACAAGATTGAATAGAAGAGATCCACCATGAGAGATTTTTACGTGCTGAAAGAATATTATGTATAACCACCAAAGAAAAAACTTTATTTTGGGGCAGTATACAACGCTTACAGCTTGGTCCAAAAATGTGTAGCATCTGATGGGGAAGAACAGTCCCCACTCCGGTCACTCAATCGCACCTTCCTTACTGGCCCTGTTCTCTAGCCCTGTGCTAAAAAAAAGGCTTTTGGTTGGATCATTTCCCTAGGTCCATGACCATCCCCCGTGGAATAATCAATTTCTTTCTATGTTGAAGCGGTTCGTGCCATCTTTCCCTTCCCCCTGGCATCGGCTTTGATAGCCCCTACTTTTCTCTTGTCCTCAACCCTCGAAAGAGAAAACTCGTCGAATGGAGGATCGGAATCGTACTTTCGGACAATCTCCGCTCTAGATGGGGAATGAACTCAAGAGATAAAGGTCTCCTTTTTTAGCTGGAATAAGTGGAAGGGGGGGCAAGGCAATCGCCCTTCATTCAGCACAAGAGCTCAAAAGCATTCTTCTTTTTGTTGGTTTATAGTCCACACGGGGTTCCGGTCCAAAGTTAGTTTTAGCCTAAAGAATTAAAAGTTAAGTTGAATACACAGTAAACCGTCCTAACTTGTTATAAGCTCAAATCTGTTCGTCCCAAGGCCAATCATTACATAAGGGCACTTTCAAGATTTCTTCTACCTCTTAAGAATTAAAGTGTTGCGGAATGAGATACTTCTTTCGAGTACCTCGCTCAAAGCCAATAAGCTCAGAGACTATCAACATGTGATCGAAAGTGGAGAAATTAGCCAGGAGGATAGTTTGAATGTGTGCGGCTTAGTGAGCATTTTGTCCTCTCAAATCTTAACAGAATTTTTGTTTCCAATTCTCCATCTAAGCCCCTGTAGAAGGTGCAGTTGTACAGCAAGAATACTTCGTCATATATAAGGACAGTGACCTAAAGCTGCTGTTGAGAAATGACCAAAAGGATAATATTTAGCCTGCATGACCCATGAAAGTATGAAGAGGGGGTCTTGGAGAATTCACGAACCTTGCTTGTAGAGTAAAGCTAAGTTAAAGGATTCCAAATCCCAAAACCCTATCCCTCCTTGGCACTTTGGTTGACAAAGGCCAGCTCAAGCTTTCTAGCAAATCTTCTTATGCTTATCATTTTCCCCACCAAAAATTTCGGATGAGGCTAGTAATGAAGCTCATGATAGAGTATGGAAATAGGAAAATCGGCATGACATAAGTAGGGATAGCTTGGACAACAGATTTGATAAGAACTTCTTTTGCAGCTTGGGATAATGTCTTCTATTTCCAGCTATTCAACTTCTCCCGTACCCGGTCATGGAGATAACAAAATATATCCTTTTTTGATCTTCCAGTCATAAACGAAATTCCAAGATATTTATTATTTCCTCGTCCTTCCGTTATACAGATCAAAGTGCAAATATCCTGCCGTATAGAATCACAGACCCCTTTGCCAAAAAACTTATTTGATTTGTAATAGTTAATAGTCTGTCCAGAGCAGTCTTCATAATTCAAGAAAGTTCCCTTCAGTTTTGCAGCTTGAGAAATGTTTGCCTTTGCAAATAATTGTGAATCATCCGCAAAAAGTAGATGTGAAATAGTAGCACCTCCTCCAAAATCAAATCTCTATAAATTCCTAGTCTCCTTTGCAAAATGCAAGAGTGCGGAGAATCCTTCAGAGCATAAGATAAAGAGATAGGGAGATAGAGGATCACCCTGTCAGATTCCTCAAGAAGGAGTGAAGGTTTGAGTCAGAATACCATTTAAAAGAACTAAGTAAGAGACAGCCGTGATACAGCTCATGATAAGCTTGATGAAATGGTTTGGGAAATGCATTTTCTTCATCATTATTTCCAAAAAACACCATTCAACCCGATCAAAAACTTTACTCATATCAAGTTTAAGGTTATATAAGGTGATGCTTTTGAGGCATTGCTATTAATGCTACGGAAAACTTCAAATGCTATAATAGCATTATCAGTAAGTTTAAGGCTATATAAGGTGATGCTTTTGAGGCATTGCCATTAATGCCACGGAAAACTTCAAATGCTATAATAGCATTATCAGTAATCAGCCTGCTGGGAAGGAGTGCATTCTCAGCCTCATCAATGACTGAGTTCTTCACCTTTTGCAAGCAATTTCCCAAAACTTTGGAAATAATTTTCTATAACTCATTATAGAGACTGATGGGCCGAAATTATGCCATCACCGTGGATTTTTTATTTGGGACAAGAGATATATAAGTATGATTAATTGTTGATAGGTCCAAATAATCGTTAAGCACTTTTAAGGTGAAAAGTGCAACAGTGTGCCCAACAAGATGCTAGTATTTTTGAAAGAAACAAGCATACATGTCATCTGGTCCTGGCACTTTTTGAGGGTGGATATGTTTAAGGGAATGAATAACTTCTTCTCGAGAAAAAGGCACATTTAGAGAAGTGATGTCACTTTCTGTAAGTGTCCTAGTGATAAGAATGTTATCAATAGAGAAAAGCCTAGCTTGAGATTGAAAAATTTGCGAAAATAATTTACAGCAATATTTTCCATTTCAATGTATCCTCAACTCACTACTCCATATCATTGATAAGTGCTTCAATGGTACTTTTCTTTTTTCTTTGAGAGGCTTTATGATAAAAATATGCCGCATTGTGATTGCCTTATTTTCGCCAAAATACACAACTTCGTGTCCAATAAGCATCATTTAAACCTTGTAGTCTCGCAATCTCCTTAATTAGGGCAAGTTCTTGGGTATTGGACTAGCCTAGGAGACCTCGTTGCTTTTGGACAAAGTCTAAAGCTTTACGCTTTTTTGGAAGCATATTTTGGAAGTCTCATAAGGTTTGCCTACTCCAATTATAGAGTTGGAAACAAATAGAGTTCAAACTGTGGTTGAAATTGATGGCTGTAAGAGGTTGTGAGGATTGCCAAAATTGCTCCATAGTTTCAACAATCCTGGTTCTTGAAGCCAGAGTGGCTCAAATCGTTCGTTATCTCCGCCATTTTTTGGGATGGTAACGATTAGTAAGTATAATAGGAATGTGATCAGATACATGACTGGAAAGATAGTAATAACCATAGTTGGAAATAAAGAAATCCATGATGGAGATGCTACAAAACGATCTAAGCGTTCTTGGACAAAATGTGAATCTTCCCGATGGTTGCTGCACGTGAAAGGGTTTCCTTCAAAACCGATATCTTGTAGCCCACAATCTAATAAAGTGTCTCGAAAGTGAAGATTTGAGCATAGAAAATGTATCATTATTACCAGTTTTTCATCATGAAATAAAATCTCATTGAAGTTGCCCCCACATAACCAAGGGAGAGAATGTAAATTGCTTAGGCACCTTAAAAGGGTCCATGAGTGGTTTCTAGATTCTGTGCTCGGTTACCATAAACACCGGTGAAGCGCCATGCATGTGTAAAATCAATTAGAACAATTTTTACATCAATATAACCCAAAGAAGAGGACAAAATATGTAAATTAACAAAATCAGAATACTAAAACAACTACCACTAAGACCATTTATTAGAATTTCTACTATAGTTTATTTATTTAGTTTTTAATATTTTTGTTTACTTTATTTATTAGAATTTCTTTACTTAGTTTTATATTATCATTTGTTTCCTTTATTTACTATAATTTGTTTATTTAGTTTCTGAATACTTATTTCCTTGAAAAAATTTAACATTTATATCTTTACTTGATTTATTTAGTTATTAAAATTGTTCACTTTTATTATTATGGATTCAAGACAAGAATGCTCCCATATTGTAGACTTTGAAAATGAACAACAAAATGAAGAAAATGAGATGCCTCCTCCTTCCGATACCGCACCTAGTGGTAGTAAAAAAACTTTTGTTTGGAGTGTTTTTGATAAGATAAATTATCATGCTAGATGTAAACTTTGTAAGACGAAATTCGTATATAAGACCGGTCCGGTACACTTAAAAGACATATAGAGTGTTGTCACCCGTCTCATTTTGTAGATTTAACTAAACAAATACAAATTTGTTCTAGTGCTTCCAGAAATGAAATGACAACTTTTAAATATAATAATGAGTTAGTAAAAAGAGAATAGTTAGGTGGGGTATCAACGAGTAGACTTCTTTTATCGTTATCTTCTAGTCATGCATTTGTGAGATTAATACAAGTTGTATTTCAATCGGCTTAGAAGGGATTTCCTAGAACCTCATTTAGGAGGGAACTCTTAACACTTTTAAGGAAGAAAAAAATGCACTTGTTGCAATTTTTGAACCTATTCCTAGTAAATTTTCACTTGTGATTCTTGGACAACCTTTACTTTTGAAGATTTTTTGTTCATTACATGTTATTGGGTCGATGGAAATTGACATTTAAACAAAAAAAATCATTATTTTAAAAATTTTTGATTTTCCATATAGTGGTGCAAATATAGCATGAAATATCAATCAAACATGTCGTGATTATAGAATTGATAACAAAACTTTTTCGTTTCTTTTGATAATGCTTCTTCAATTTCAATTTTGAAAAATAATCTGAGACCAATTTTAGATGGAAAATTATTTCATATTAGATATGCATGTCATATTTTGAACTTATGCGTACAAAACAGTTACGCACATGTTGAACATGATACAAAAATAATTAGAGATGTTAGTTTGCTCCTTAGATCTTCGAGTCCTAGACGACAACATTTTAAAGCACTTTGTATAGAACAAAAGGTACCTTATACTAGTTTTAAAACATGTTAGTATAGGATGGAACTCAACTTTAGATATGTTACAAACTTTTTTTTCCTTATAAACAACAACTTATTTAATTTACACTAGAAAATAATGAACCACCACTTGGTTCAAATGTTTTTTATGAGGGTTTAGTTATATCTTCCTTTTAAAAAACTTTTGCATAAGTGATTGCACTTTTATCTGGACAATATTATCCCAATATTCATCACATGCTTGTCGCAATGATAAAAGTTGAAAATCCTTTTAGATAATTTAGACTACATACCATACATTGTCCTATAATATTTACTATGGAAAAATTTTTTTAAAGTATTACGAAAATTTTTCTATCATATATTGTATTGCTTTGATTTTAGAACCTCGTTTTAAAAGTGAGGTTTCGAACATTTGATTGTTTTTTTTACACATGTTTGGATCCTTGCTTTGAATCATTTTTCACTCTCAAAAGAAATGTCAACAAAATAATCACAAACTTTTAAAAACTTATTCGATCTCTATTCGGGAGAAAGTCAAATAGGTAGAGCGATAAAAGACTCAGTCAAGCTTGAATACAAGTGATTCAAGATATGGAGAGATCGTATCTTCTTCAAGTAAAAAAAAGAGGATATGGATACATGACGTACATATAGTCTCTGCATCCCGAGTTCATCATCTATGAGAACAACTCTAACCGAGTCGTCTATATATGAATACGCTCATCGAGTTGAGCATCTAGCAGATGATTTGAACATACTTAGATGGTGGAAGACCAATTCGTCACAATATCCTGTCCTATCTAGGATCGCTTGGGATGTCTTAACAGCTCCTGCTTCTAATGTGACTTCATAAAGTGCCTTCTGTAATGGTCGTCATACAATTGACAAAATTAGAAGTCTAATGTCCCATAGCACGTTAGAGGTTATTATGTGTCTAGCCGATTGGTATGTACAAGAAGACAAGATTGCCGGACAGAATATCATTGAGTCAACTGTAGTATCCTCCGGACCTGATGAAGAAGATGAAATAGATGTCCAATCTACTCAAACTTGGTCAAATAGATAAGATTTTTATATTTAATTGTAATAGTTAGTACTTAAGATAGTATTAGTATATTATATTTTAGATTGTAATAGTTAGGACTTAGGATAGTATAGTATTAATTTATTAGATCTTAAATTGTAATTTCTTTTAGGAGCTTTAGGCCCTAAGTCCCATTCCTATTTAATTTTTATTTTGTTATTAATAAAATTGGTAGGGGTCTATGCCAAACCCCCCACTACTCCAAGGTGGCTTTCTCTAAATTTTTTTTATCTTAAAAAAAAAGAAAACTTAACTCTTAAGTTTCATAAACTTAATAAAAATACTTTAAATTTTCTAAACTTAAAAGAATTCTTAATTATTCTAAACTTTAAAAAAAATATTAAGTTTTCTAAACTTAAAATAAATAACATAAACTTTCTAAACTTAATAAAAAACCTTAAGTTTTCTATACTTAATAAAAATAATTTAAGCTTTATAAACTTATAAAAAAAAAATCTAAGTTATCCAAACTTAGTAAATACAATTTAAGTTTTCTAAACTTATAAAAAAAACTCTTAATTTTAAAAACCTTAAGTTTCTAAACTTAATAAAAATAAGTTAAGTTTTCTAAAATAAAAAAAAAAAAATCTTAGTTTTCTAAACTTAATAAAAAAAAAAGTCGTAAGTTTTCTAAAACTAAAAGAAAAGCATAAGTTTTCTTAATAAAAAAAATTAAAAACCGGAAATAATTTTTAAAAATTTTTTAAAACTTGATTTTTTTTTATTTTAAAAAATGACATCTTGAATGAAATTGGTCAAAAAGTTAATGATGCATGTGAGATGAATTGACAACTCATGCATCGTTAAAATCTTTTTGGCCAATTTGAAGATGTCATCCTGAAATTGTAAATGTAATTATTTAAAAAAAATTACAAAAATCTCAACTACATTTACCATTCCTCTTGCTCTATAAACACTAGACATACAATTTCCTCCTACCATTCTATTCCTTCATCTTTCAATCTTTTTCTCTCTAACTTTGAGTGTAAGTCTCTTCTCTCTAAATCTAATGGCTTTCAACAACAATAACAATTGCCAATAATGGGCCTCATTAATCCGTGAAATGTTCATTATGGATCATGAAGATAGAAGTAGAATTTGTCTGATTTGTGGTGTTATTTTTTCCTCCCCAATCGGCCGATGTACGGGTAGTTTACATCGGCACTTAGACAGAATGCATGGAGAAGAAGAAGTGCAGAATCTTCTTCAATAACTGCCACCATCGATACCTCTAACGACACCCAAGACTCCTCCAAGGATGGGATTAGTTTAGTATGGTTAAGTTTAATGTGTATGTTTATATATTTACTACTTAGTTACTTGTTGGTTTTTTATGTGTCATTTATTTTCATATATTAGTAATTATTATGTAACTTTCTTTTATGTAAGTTGTTTAAGTTAATTTTATAGAACTTATTTATATGTTATTTACTTAAATTCAAGTTTTTTTAATCTTAAGTTCGTTTTAAAAAATTTTAAAAAAAGAAAAGCCCGTGAACTAACCCTCATGGTCCAAACTGGGCTGAGCAAACCAGAACCACAGCCTGGACCAGCCCGGGATCTCGAGACCAACTATTTGGTCTGTGAGCTATGGCCCAGCTAGGACCACAGTCTGAGCTGTTGTTGTGTATTTTGATAATACCTTAATTTATAGTAAGAGATATGAGGATGATTTGCATGTTATTAGGTAAGTATGTTTTGCACTTATAAGAGAGAAATTATATGCAAATTTGAATAAATGTGAGTTTTGCTTAGAAAGAATTGTCTTTCTTCGTTATATTGCTAGTTCTAAGGGCTTGCAAGGACTTTGAAAAGGTGAAAACAGTAAAAGAATGGCCAATTCAAAAAAGTGCCATCGAAGTACGAAGTTTTCATTGTTTGGCAAGCTTCTACCTAGAGGTTTATCAAGGACTTTAGCATGATTACTAGTCCTCTCACCAAATTCATTAAGAAGACCAATGAGTTTACCTAGGTGAAGCTCAACTAATGGTATTCAAGGGCATGAAAGAGAAGCTATGCAACGCTCCACTCCTCACCTTGCCTAACTTTGAGAAGATGTTTGAAATCAAATATGATGCATCAGGGGTGGGAATTGGAGGAGTTTTAATGCAAGACAAGAAGTCCATAGCTTATTTTAGTGAGAAGTTGTTGGCGGTACCTTGAATTATGCTACGTATGACAAGGAGTTGTATGCTTAGGTCAAGACATTGAAGCATTGGCAAAATTACTTGTGGCCTAAAAGTCTTTAAACTAAAAGACAAGAAAAATTGCGACAAATTATTTTATTTAATATTTGAAGTGGTTACAACAATCTCTAAAGAAGTTTCTAATTTGTAGGAGAATCCTTCGGTTCTTCTCTTTAGTAAAACGTTGACTCAAGGGCTTGAAAGCTTGATCTTGGATCGAATGAACTTTTATTTGAATTGAGGGCTTGAAAGCTTGACCTTAAATTGCAAGAACTTTGATTGTGAATCGAGGGCTTGAAAGCTTGATCTTGAATTGCACAAATTTTGATTATGAATCGAGGGATTGAAATCTTGATCTCGAATTAGATGAACTTCGATTGTGAATCGAGGGCTTGAGAGCTTTATCTTCAATCAGATGAACTTCGATTGTAACCTCGATGGCTTGGAAGCTTGATATCGAGTCGGATGGACTTTGTGATTCGAGGGCTTGAGAGATTTATCTCAAATCGGATTAACTTTAATGATGAACGATGACTTGGGAGCTTGATCTTAGACTGCAGATCCTTTGAAGCTTTCTTCACTCGACGAAGAATGTGAAGAATACCTACTGGTTTGGAGAAGACCTTTGTTGAAGAGCCTTTGTTGAAAGCTTCTGAGGAGAGCTTTCACTTGCTTGAAGCTTCACTATCTTTTGAATCGCTATTCTAAATCTCCTTCTGAATGTCTTCTTCTGAATGCCCCTCCTTAACCAAACCCTTATTTATAGGTGGAGATAGGGCATTGGGTTACTTGGGCAACAAGCGACTCATCATTGGCGTTGGGTCGACCCATCTCTTTATTTGATGAGGTCCATTGGATTGGATTTGCCCAGCTCTTTATTTGATGAACCCCATTGGATTTAACCCATTATTTAATGGATTTAATTTAAAATGACTTTGTGCCTAATTTAATTGTGACCCAATTACATATATTGGGCTTTATTTTAAAATGGGTTTGAATATTATTTAAATAATTCAGCTTAATTCGGATGGCGCAAAACTTCTTTTATCAATTTAATTTAAATAATAAAGACTAAAATATTTATTTTATCTAGTCTTTAATTAAATTAATTCATTAAAAAATTAATTGTCTACGGGGTCATTTATATATGGCTAAAACTTATGATATCTTGCATGAACATTTCTTTTGGCCTAGAATGAAAAGGGATGTTGAAAAGTTTGTGGCTAATTGCTTAGATTGTAAACGTATTAAGTCATCTCCCTACCTCATAGGTTGTACACTCCTTTGCCGGTTCCCAATGCTCCTTGGGAGGATATTTCGATGTATTTTCTCTTAGGACTTCCTAAGACTTCTTCCGGAAAGGATTCCATATTTGTTGTGGTAGATCGTTTCTCTAAAATGTCTCATTTCATTGCTTGTAGTAAAACAGATTATGCATCTTATATTTCTAGTTTGTTCTTTAGAAAGATTGTGAGGTTGCATGGCATGCCTAGGACTATAGTGTCGGATCGTGATACAAAGTTTGCTAGTCATTTTTGGATAGTGTTGTGGAAGAAACTTGAAACTAACTTGCTTTATTTTACTTCTTGTCATCTACAAATAAATAGTCAAACTGAGGTTGTTTATAGGATAATATGACAACTTCTTAGAGCTACTTTTAAGAAGCATTTGAGTAAGTGGGAAAGAACGCTTGCTATTTATTGAATTTGCATGTAATAAAACTTGTCATTCTACTACTACTTTCTCTCCATTTGAAGTTGTCTATGGTTTTAACCTCTTAACTCCTTTGGATTTAATATCTTTGCCTATTGATCATCAATTGAGTTTAGATGGTAAGAAGAAGGCTGAATTTGATAAGTCCATTCATGCCAAGGCTCGTGAGCATATAGAAAAAGAAGAATGAAATGATGGCTTCTAAGAAGAACAAGAGACGCAAGAAGGTGACGTTTGAACCCGAAGATTGGGTTCGGGTGCATTTGAGGAAAGAATGACATCCCAACCTTTGGAAGGGAAATGTTGATTCTAGAGGCAATGGCCCATTTCAAGTTCTTGCAAGGATCAACGACAATGCCTACAAGATTGATCTTCCCAAGATTGATCTTCTTGATGAGTATAATGTTAGTGTCACGTTCAATGTTTCTGACTTACCTTTATTTGATGTAAATGTGGATTCAAGGACGAATCCTTTCAAAGGAGGGCGAATGATATGACCTGGGATGCGGAGGAGACGGCAAACTTGATTAGAAGACCGGTCACAAGGGCACTGACTAGGAAGATGTAGAGGAGCACAAAAGAAAGATGGACTTATTGAAGAAGAGCTTTCAAGATCTCACTTGGTACGTAATATAAGAAGAAGATGAAGACTATAGAGGCAACCAAAATACTCCTAATGTCCATAGTGCAAGTGAAGAAACCAAAAGAAGCAAGGATGGAAGACTTGGATGGATCAAACATCAAGTGGAAGGAAAATGAAGGCCTACAGCAAGCAGTAGGGGACCTCGTACCGGCCGCGGTAACCTTCTCTTCCAAGAGGGACGAGAGAACAACGACCATCCATGGTGTACGCCTCGGATGGGACGATCCTAGAAGAGTTTTAGGCATATTTTGACTCCCCAATTTGATTTCTTAAATGCTTGACTTGTAAGTAAGTGGCCTAAGTTACCCATTTACTCTCCTTAAATTAATTAGTAGCTAAGGCTTGGTGCTAATCACCAAGGGACCTATAAATACTCTTTTTCGGCCATTTCAAGAACAAAGATTGAACTATTTGTGAGAGAAAATTAGGATTCCCAGAGTTTCTTCTTCTTCCTTTTATTCCAGTTGTTCCATTTATAATTTAGACAAGTAATTCTTGAATTGAATTCAAGAGTTCTTATTCTCCCCAAATCCTATATTCCCTAAATGTGCTAACTTTCTAGTTAGTGTTGTTAGGAATTAGGTATCTCTTTGTGAATGAGGGATAAGTGAAGGTTCCAATATAACCTTTGTTGATTCCTTTTTTAGATAGAGAAATTTTGTTTTTTTTGTTTACTGCAATTTCTCTTTGTTAATCTTCAATTTGTGTCATGTCAAAACCTTCAAAGATCCTCTTGAAGGGAGAAGATCTTGGGCAAATAATAGACTCCAAAAAATCTTAGAAGAATTCACATCACTAAAGTGATTGCCAATCAATTAAAGCCCATAATGAACAAGTTGAGTAGTGATACTCAAACTAGTTTTATACTCAGAAGACTAGGTACGAATAATACTATAATTGTACAATAGGTATTCCATTCTATGGCGAAAAAAAAAAAAAGAAATGGAAAGGAGTCATGATTCTTAGATTAGACTTGAAAAATACTTATGATCGCATTAGTTGACATTTTCTTGGTGAGGTACTGAAAAAAGGTGGGCTTTAATCAAGAATTGAGCCGATTAATCATGTTCAGTCTTTCTTCGGCTTGACCTGTCGGTCCCATGGAATGGAGAGAGATTCGAAAACTTTAAGCTGTCACGGAGTTTGAGGCAAAGGACACCCACTCTCTCCTTTACTCCCTCCTCATCTATTTGTTCTTTAAATGGAGGTCTTAGGCACATGATCCAAGAGACGGTAGATGGTGGACATTGGAGAGGAATTCAGCCAGGCTGAAATAGCAGACAGTATCTCATTTATTCTGCTTGTTTGCCGAGGCAAATATGCGCCAAGCCCAAGTCATCCAAGAGACCATTACTCGGCTTTGCACCTTATCTGGCCAACGTGTCAATATGGCAAATCAAATATGGTGGTTTCTCCAAACATTGAGGAGGTAGCTGGAATGGAAATCAGTTTGGCTTTTGATATCCCAATAAGGATCTGGGGATCTATCTGGGCACTTCTTTGCTGCTTGGTCGTGTCAATAAATCCACAAACGGTTTTCTCATCGATAAGGTGAGAAAACGCTTTAGGGGATGGAAACAGCGTACTCTTTCGAAGGCAGCACGCCTGCCTCTGATCAAGATTACTACTTCAGCAATATCCTCACATGTTATGCACACTTCCTCAACGTACCATTGCTGAGCTTGAGCGTGTTACTAGAAGTTTTTTTGTGATACATAGACAACATCCAGACTACATACTGTAGCATAGAGTAAGATATGTAGCCCTAAGGAAATGGGAGGGTTAGGGATCCCTAATCTGCGGCTCTTGAATGATGCGTACATGACGAAATTAGGAAGGAGATTCTCTCAATCCGAGGCCCTCTTGTCCAAGGTGTTAAATGTAAAATATGAAACACGAGCATGCCAATGGTGAAGAGTTAGAGAGAGAAACTCTCCTCGGTGCGAATGTGTGCGATTTCACACACACCCACTTAGCGCTTTTGTCTGTTTACTACTGATAGTTCAATCTCGGTTCCTTGGTGCAAAAATTAATGGATTGTTTCAAAATCTAATCAATCTACACTAGATTATTGGATTTTCCCTTTGATTTTGGCGTGTGTAGTCAAGTTTTGTGTGATTTCGTCATTCCTCGGTGAAGCAGGTTTGAAGTCTCGAACTTCACACCGACGCCAGGACATCTTCACCGGCGACGGGGTTGACTTGGGTGAGGTCTCTGGACCTGCGATGGCTCTCCTCAAGGTCGCCGGCACCTGTTCCCCTCCGGTGAAGCTTCACGGTGATCTTTGGTCCATTTTGAAGCTTTTTCATGATATTAATGGTGGTTTTCAATCTAAACTAGAGATGATAGGCTGAACGTGGTATTGATTTTCGATTTTCAGTTTGAACGTCCAGTACACTTCGTATCCCCTACTCATCTTTGTTTTATTTTCTGGTTATCAGGCTTTTGGGCTGTGTCTCTTTGCTTAATGTGTTTCTAGGGGCTGTGATTCCCCTCTTTACACTGCTTTTGGAGTTTAGACGGTTGTGACCCTTATTTTATTACCGAAATTTCTGGGTTGTGCCCATTGTGTGCTTTGTGTTTGCTATTCTGTTGAGCTATTGTTCCTCATTTCTGGTTCAAGTTTTTGTTTCTGCTTCGTTTTTCCGTGTTGGTCCTCTATCCATGGCTAATATAAAAGGCAAGAACAAGTCAATTCTTAATCAGTTTGAGGGCAAGAAAACCATTTGGACAAGGACATTGGGAATGAGATGTTTGATGATTCTCGGTCCATTAACTCCTCACCTTCAGTATCACGGACTTTAGGAACGGAGGATTCAACTTCAGATGTGTCTAAAGGAAGGAAGTAATGTGACTGAAAAACTGGAGTTGGTAAAGCCTTCTTTTGCTTCCCTCTTTGCGGACAGTAGGAAGCTTGACAGTGTTATTTGTCTAGCCAAGGTGCCTAAAGTTTCAACCCATATTAAAATTGATGCTAAGGATGTGGAAGATGTTATCAAGAAATGGGGATACTCTGAGCTTGTTGCCTGTGTTGTAGGAGGTTACCCGGGAACAAAACCGCTTATGGACATGCAATTCTTGGAATATTTCCTTTCATTTTAATGTACTCGATACGTAATGGATTGTGCCCACTTTTAATTTGTAGGATGAGTGACAAGAAGTGTTAGAAGGTGGCCCTTATTCTATCAATGTCATGCTGTGGTCATGAAACATATTGCTCCAATGTTTGAGTTTGAGAAAGACACTTTGTGTACCTTGCCTGTGTGGGTGAATCTTCCGGGTCTTCCTTGTGATATGTGGAACGCCACAATATTGGGATAATTTGTTCTTCTTCTTCTTTTGGTTCCCCCATCTGTATGGATGCCATGACTAGCAACAAAAAAGGGGATTTCTTACGCAAGGGTCCTAGTTGAGGTTAATTTGTCAAAAGATTTTATTAGGGAAGTCACTCTTGAAAATGTAAATAGACACATCCTTAAGCAGAAGATCACTTATGAAAACTTGCCGAGAATGTGCGTCACTTGTAGAACCGTTGGACATACTCAAAAGTTTTGTAAAGAGCAGCCCATTAAACCTCCACCTCCTCGGCAACCAAGGCTGTCCAAGCAGCCTGGCAATCACGGTTCTGAACAGCAGCAGCAGCAACATTCTGGACAGCAGCCAGTTGGGAATGGGAGGGTGTTCAGGGGGTGAAACAGCCTGGAAATGACCAAGGAAAATCAGTAGCAGTCTCAAAACAACAACCAGTACTGCTAGACAGCGTATTTCTGGGCAACCACAACAAATTTCTGGCCACATTTTGGCTTCTGGGCAGAGAACAGTATACAGCAGCGGAAGTCCTCAGCTATCCAGAATTCTGGCATTGTGAATGGAAAAGGAAACAGTGGGAATGTGAAAACAACAGCAACATCAGAGGAACCGAGTACAATCACACCAATACCTTGTGAAATAAAGAAAGTGAAGGACCTAGTGGGATAGACAAAGGGAAAGGAGTAATGACACCACAAACCACTGCTCTTGCAGAGAATAGGAGGGATAACTCTCTCCATATCTCTTCAAGATGATTATCGGTTGGTGGAATATAAGGGGGTTTTCTAGTACCCCCCAAGCAAAGAGGTGTTCTTTCTCTGTTGAAGGAACACAAAATGAAGGTGTTTGGTCTTATGGAAACTAAACTCAAAGATGGGAAGCTTTTTTATATCATGCAGTGGCACTTTAAGGATGAAAAGTTAAGCACAACTTTGACTTTCATGAAGCTGGCAGGATTCTAGTTCTCTGGGATCCGTCTTTGGCTTTGGTGGAAGTTTTGGGATATACCACTCAAGTTATGCATTGCTCTATTACTTGTAAGATATCTTCTAAACCTTTCTTTGCTTCTATATAGAAGACTATTGTGGACTTCTCTTAATGATTTTGGGTTGCACTTGAATTCTCCTTGGCTCCTTCTTGGTGACTAAAATAGTGTACTTAATGATTGTGATAGAAGTGGTAATGTGACTTCATATGTGGTTCGAGACTTCTTGAATTTTGCTGTGTTGATTTGGGTTTAAATGACTTGATTTCAATGGGTTTATTCTTTACTTGGTCCAACTGGAATTCTTGGACGAAAATTGACCGAGCTATGTGTAATCAAGCTTGGTTTGACATTGGGTTTTTATGCTGTGGCTAACTTTATGACTATGAGATGCATTTCTGATCATTCTCCATGCATTGTTTCATTATTCAATCAAAATGAAAGAAATAAGAGAAGCTTCATGTTTTTAATATGTGGTGCCAACATGAAAAGTTTTTGCTAGCGGTGGAACAGTCTTGCGGTGAAAATATTGATAGTACTAAGCAGTTTTCTCTTTGTAGAAAGCTTAAATTGTTGAAAGGCCCTCTTAAAGTCTTGAACAAGAAGCACTTTGCAGGCCGAGATGAGTTAATGGAAGCTCAAAAACTCCTCCATGACAATTTTGGTGATGAGAATTTAAAGGTTTTGGTGAAGAATTTGCTGCAAACGGTTGGTTTTCTTTGTGAAGCTAAAAGAAGATTTTTGCTTAAAAAACTAAGTGTGGTTTTCTTTTGCAAGGTGATAAATGTACTAAACTCTTTCATTCTCTTGTTAAAAGAAATTCAAAGAGGAACTTGATTGCTTCTGTGACTGAGGAGGATGGCACGGCTACTACTTCCTTAGATGAAATTCATGATCAATTCCTTTGTTTCTATAAGGGATTGTTGGGCAAGAAACAAGATGTTATTCCTATTGAAACTTCTGTGATGGATAGTGGACTGAAAATTTCCTCTCTTCAAGCTTAGTCCCTAGTTCAGGATTTTATAGTGGAAGAGATTAAGGAAGCTCTGTTTGATATTGGGGATGACAAGTCTCCCAGACCGGATGGATACACCTCTAAATTCTTCAAGCAAGCTTGGAACATTGTGGGTGGTAGCTTTTGTGAAGCCGTCTTGGAGTTCTTCTCTTCACGAGAACTTTGAAACAAACTAATCATGCTATTGTGGCTATGATCCCCAAGAAGGAGCATTCTAGTAGTACTGTGGGTGATTTTAGACATATTTCATACTGTAATGTCTTCTACAAGGTGATCAGTAACTGTATATCTTCTAGACTTGGTGAGATCCTTCCTAGTCTCATTGACAATGCACAATCGGCTTTTGTGAAAGGAAGAAGTATGGTGGAGAATATTCATCTTGTAGAAGAGATTATGAGGGTTTATACAAAGGACGAGAACATCACCAAAGTGCACTTTGAAGATTGATCTAAAGAAAGCTTATGACTCCATTTCTTTGGAATTATTGCAATAGGTCCTTTATGCCTTAGATTTTCCAGAAAGGTTTATTATGTGGGTTATGGCTTGTGTACTACAACATCCTACTCCCTTAGTATCAATGGAGAAAATATTGGGTTCTTCAAAGGACAGAGGGGTTTAAGGCAAGGAGATCCCATTTCTCCCTTCCTTTTTATGATATGCATGGAGTATCTGTCTAGGAAGCTGAACCAAGCCACTCCGGAGGACTGTTTTAATTATCATCCCAAGTGTGAAAAGCTAAAGTTATGTAACTTAGCCTTTGCTGATGACTTGATGATTTTTACTCTTGGTGATTTTCTTTCTGTGAAGACTGTTCATGATGTGCTTAAGCATTTTGGTGATGTTTCTAGTTTTAAAGCTAATTGTCTTAAACATAGTATCTTCCTTGCGGGCGTGAACTATTCGGAAAAGTCTGGAATTGCTACAATTACTGGTTTTTCCTATGGCTCTATGCCTTTTAGATACTTGGGTATTCTATTAGCTGGTGTGTATCTGAAGGTGGCTGATTTTGGTCCTCTACTTGATAAGGTCTCTAATACCATAAAAGGTTGGTCTAGAGTGGCTTGGAAAACTGTGTCTTGATAAAAAAACAGGGAGGTTTTGACCTTAGAGATACTAAATGCTGAATGATGCTTTATTTTCTAAAGTTTTATGGAACATTCATGCAAGAAAGGATTCTCTTTGGTATCAGTGGATTGATCATTACTATGTGAAGACTGGGACGGTTGGACTTTGCAGGTCAAGAAGGATTTTCCCCCTTTCATAAAGAGACTTATTAGCATTCGGGATAAGTTAGTTTCTATGAAAGGTTTGGTCCAAGGTGCCACGGGCAGTATTTCTTCTTGGTTCTCGGATGGATCTCTTGAGACTTCTGTGGCCTATGATTTTTTCAAACCGGTGGCACAAGGAAAGATTTGGCACAAGATAGTGTGAAACCCCATCAACCCTCCCAAATTCAGCTTCACTCTTTGGCAAGCAGTTTTGGGTAGACTACCTACTTTGGACAGACTAGATTTCCTTGGAGTGGACTCCCGATACAAATGGTGTCATCTTGTCGATGAGACTCATAAACACTTTCTTTGAGTGTTCCTTTCCTAAGGAAGTGTGGAAGCAAATCTGGGAATGGTGTGGACTTAAAAGAGAAATGACTACTATTGAAAGTGGCATCAAGTGGCTACATAAGGAGACCGAGGTACTTCATGGCAACCTAAGTGGAGAAGACTTTGTTTTACAGCCGCCATTTATTACTTGTGGGAGTGTAGAAACAAAGTTATTTTTTAGAATTGTAGTCCTGATTGTGATAAGTACATGTACATAAAATCATCTTTGCTTTCTGTTCCTCTATTTTGACTTGATTAGTGCTGTGTTGCTGCAGGTATGCTCGTGTGATGATGTATTTTCTATGTCTCAACTTTTTTGTGATGCCGCGGGTGTGCCCGTGAGATGATGTATCTCCTGTCAGTTGTCCTTTCATGTGACAAAGCCTTGGTATGCTTATATGTAGGTTGTAAATGTTTCTTTTGAATTTGATCTATAATATATACTTACATTTAAATTTTTTTTTTTAAATAAATGGAAAATATGGGGAGGCTTGCTCAGGTTCTTGGAAGTGTTCCAGCTGCTGGAACATCTCCCACTTATCGCAACTTTGAGGAAGGGTTTTCGGACTCTGTTGCATGCTTTGGAATGGGATCATGGGGGAAACCCATATGGAGACTTGAAGAGAATGGCAAATTCTCGTTAAAATCAGCTTACTGGCATGCAGGTGAATAGGAGCCAATTGATGAGGAAGTTGCTAGATGGGATATCCCACGATTTGCTGAGGCATTCACTGGATTTATGGTTTGCTGGTCATGAGAAATTACTGGTGCAAGAGCTTCTCTTTCGCCGAGGAATTGCGGACACTTCCTGTGGAACACTTTGTGAATCCAATCTCCACCCACTTAAAAAGACTGTTCTTCAACTGAGGGGGGCATGGTTGGCCTTGTTGCACAAGGACTATGTTGCTGCTTTCTTTGGGATTCAAAGCTGCAGAGAATGGATAGATCAGAATTTAGTCTGCCAATGGGGAGGCAATTCGGACTTCAACTGGAGTCAGGTGTTTCGTGAGGCCATACATATCATTTGGCAAGTTCGTAACCGTTCTCGGCATGATTTGGACGGTCATATTCAGCCTACTGATGTAATTAGCTCTAGAATACTTAGACGAATTGAGGAACTCTATCAAGCATGGATACATAGTTTTATTACTAAGCTTCAATCCGTTGATGATGAGTTATAAGTTTTTATAATTAGTTTACAAATTTTTATCTAATGATATATGCGGGATCCCATTTCCCCAAAAGATATAGATTATAAATTATTGTTCACAATGTAAACAGAGATCCTCTCCAAATCATCTCTTTTGGATGCAAAAAATAGTAACCTTGCTATACAAATCAATTATGATTGCAAGCAAAGCTAATCCATATATTCCTACGGACAAACTTACAGAACCAATTAATCTTCTCTGGCAATTACTGTTCTCCATTGCCTTTAGTTCCATGTGAATTCAATTCACCCCGGATGCGCTTCTGCAGATGTTCCAAGCTCGCCACTCGTTGCAGCGATGCTGTTCTTCCCATCTTGTTTGCAGTGCCTGATGTTGCGGATGCAGGATTCTGATGTACAATATCTGCTGAAGGGATCTCAAGCATACTATTCTGGATTCTTGGATCATGAGCAGGCAGATGATTACCAGAAGGAGCTTGATAGTAGTGCTGCTTTGGATTCTCTTGCACGGGTACTGCAGCATCAGCCGATGCGTCTGATGGACTAACAGCAAAAGAGGGCATGCTAATTGTAGAGATCTCGGACATGGCTTGGAACAGTGGACTCAACCCAGTTACTCTTTTAACTGTTTCCTCTGCCATTTTCACCTGCAACAGTGTAATATCCTGGACTGTAAAAGGGTCTGCTATACAGTTTTGCAACCTTCCCAGCCTGAAATCCTCCCTTAAAGGCCTCTACAGTGCCTCAAAAGGAAAAGAACTCACACTGGGGATTACCATTACTTATTATTTATTTTGTTTCAAAATCCTTTAGATATACAGATAAAGAAGTTACATTAAGCTAAATCATAGCAAACTAGATCAAGTTTGGTCAAGATGCCCACACTTGATGCTCATCTACACTGTAAAGGGGGCCATTGTTCTTTTCTCCTTGCTGGTGTTTATGCTTCATATAACGAGTATGACTTCTTTCTTTCTATAGAATTTCTTGTAGCTATATTGAATAAATTGGAAGAAAGGAAATGAGATGAGGGAGAGAACTGGACTTACACTTTTGGACATTTTTTTACACTGTCTAACTACTTTCTCTCCCCAGTTCAAATGTGTATGCCTCCTAAAAGAATAAGCATCCTCAGGTCTCATCTAAAGCCTAATTTACAGTTACGACAAAGGTATTTAGCAGTTCAGCTATAGTAATTGGATAAACCTGGTAATCAGCATTCATCTTAAGAACTTCCCCCTTGTTTTCAATAAAATAAAATAACAAAGATAATCATCTTAAGAGCTCAGATAAACCAGATACCTTTGCTCTTAGTGTCTCAACATCAGCTTTCAGAACCCTATTGTCAACAGCTGCTTCATTGTACTTTTGACTAATGTCAGTAAGGCGTTTTAGCAGAGAAGAGTTTTCCACTCTTAGTTGAGAAACCTGAAGGAGGAAATAGCTCGAATTATATCTAATTTCATAGAAAAACACAGATAATGAAGGAATGGCAAGGACATGCCTGTGTCTCAAGCTCAGTTAAATGGGCCTGCTTTCTTCTCCTTGAACGTCGAGCTGATTCTCTATTGGAAAGCATCCTGAGAACCAAATTATAGTCATTAATAAAGAGAAAAAGCTAAATAAATATCTCATGTTCATACATCACAAATTCTAATACCAAGGGTCCATTTGGATTAGAAATTAAAATTAAAACATTGGAGACTTTTTGCGAGATGCGTAAAAGGTAAATTGTTTGTGAGAGAAAAAGTGGGGCACAAAATAAAAGACTGTAAAAAATAAATGGATTTTAGATTTAAAATCTAATCCAAATGGACAATTTCATATTTTACATATCTCCTTTAGAAGAAACAAAGCGTTTTTACTGCATGCCAGATCCAGTGACAAAGGATATATGTAAAGAACTAAGGAATTGGGTAATCTTACACAGACATGAGTATCTTCTCAATTTTCCTTAGATGTATTGATATTATCTGAAACAAATTTGTTGAATCATACGTATGCAGGAGTATTCAACAAAAAGTACTTCTTCCATTTTAAAGAACCCTTGCTACACAGCCTTTTCCTTTTTTTTTTTGGGGGGTGGGGGTGGGTGGGGGTTTTGCAGGTGAGGCGAAAGGGAGGCTGTAAAATGGAGATCTTATCTAGTTAAGGGAAACCCCTCCAGAACTGTTAGTTAACCTGTAATTTTTAAGCGACAGAACGACAAGCTAAAAGATCTAAAGTAATCCGTAGTTATAGTCACCAATGCATTTGAACTGTAAACTATGATAATAGCAGAAAAAATAAGAAACGAAATGGTCTATAGCTAGCATTTGGAATTATGTTGAACTTTCAGTAGCGTCTACCAAACAATTAAAAGCAGAAAGCCTCACAGTATAAACAGAACGGAAGTGATATATAAAGGTTTCAGACTGTTCCACAAACTATTGCTACTTCCTGGTAGTAATCAAATGATGCAAATGCTTCCTTTTTGCATGTTACACCTCTAAATAGAGGACAATATGAATATATAATGTATAACATCATTTACCTTCGCATTCGTTTTGCATCGGTAGGATCCATATTTTGAGATGTCTCTATGTCCCCATCAATCTCATCGTCATCTGACTCTTCTCGAGAAGATCCACTTGTTGTTGATCTCACCTGAATGCCAGACTTCTTCTGCACCACAGGCAATGAAGGTATTCCTAGTGGACCTCCAGCATCTTTATCTTGAGCCTTAGGAAGATCCGGCCCAGATCCTATGTTTAGAAATTAGCAAAAGAACAGTGATGTCAAAAGAAAATTCCATGTCCTATAAATCGTTTTATAGAATATGATTGTATTTAAGCACAAACCAAGAAGAATAATCTTAATAATGCAGACAATACTCTTCCATAACAGTTTTTCTCTGTTAACTTACGTCAACATGAATTGTCAATAGAGTCCATTGAAAATTTTTAGAGCTTATGACCATGTAGATATGTTATGAACACTTAAATGGCATCAAGAATAAATGTCCATAACCATGACTACTATGATTGACATACTGATCCTAAATTACAAGCTAATGAGGTTGAAAAAGATTTCAGTTCATGAACGCTATAACTGCTACATAGTCTTAAATGCTTTTAAATAGTTCTAGTGATCTAATCCTATCACTTAACCCACTTAGGTTATTCTATATTTGGTACGTAATAACCACATTGGAGAGTCTATCTGATTAGCTATTAGTTTGCAGTTCAGAGAATTTTGGGTTGCACTGTGATGTTCTCCAAAGCCATTCCAATGAAGGCAAGAGAATACAGTATCTATCTCCACAGAATAAACACAAAATGCCCGCCACGCTGCAGGAATTTGCAAGAATTACATATGTTTACAAGTCAAAGAGCATAGTGTCATAAAGTGAAATCAGTTATAGCCTTATTCAATTCATATCCTGACTGAATGTATGTACTTGTCATTTCAAGATTCCACATTCTGCAAAATAAACATTTCTATGAACATTACTTGTTAATCCATTGTATCAAATAAATGCCTTACTTAACACAAGTGAACTCAAATTCTTCATGTCAACAGTTAGATCATCATCACGTAACAAGAAGAATGAAGAAAACAACCAGAGCTCCTTATATGCACTACAGGGAAAATCTGTATCATAGTTGGTGCTTCCCCTAAGTTCAAGAATAATAGACTAAAAGAGTTTTCTGGTCAACCTTTCAAATTATCATCTCCAAGTCATTGAGCTAACCTTTAGAAGAAGCCTGAGGTGCAACCGGCTGAGATGCATTTGCTGCGGGGGATCCGTTGTCTGCTGGTGCCACATCAGACTCCCTGGGTTTTACGTAGTTGGCCTATAAACAAAATTTCCAGAACATAATTTAGTTACATTTTTCCAGAATCAATTTCCCAGAAAAATCTCCTTGATGGAAAAAAATTCAACATCTTGGATTCAATTAGTTTTCTGCAACAAAAAGGAGTTCCCAAATGACCAGGAACTAAATGTAAAAATATATCCAGACTCTTTACTCGAGTATTTAGCTGAATCCATGAACAAATCAAGGTTAAATTATTCCAGCAAAAAAGAAATGCTTAAAACCACTTGATCCAGTAACAAAAGTCGCATTAAGAAATCTTTTCTGAGAATGGACGCTCTCTTGCTGCTAATCTCTCGCGGAAAAACTCAAACGTAGAAAGCCAAAAAGATGAAGTTTCTAAATTCGGAAATCACCCGAGTCAAAGCGACGGCTGCACACGCCAAATCGAGGCGACTTTTAAGGAATGCCTGATACTCCTGCGAATCAATCGGAATGTTAGGCGGAGGTCCGCCCCCTCCAACTCCAAAGGACGGCGTACCAATCTTACCATCTTTGACGCTCTGATTACTGTTGAAGCTATTATTCTTATTCTGATCAGTTCTAGAATCGTTGCTGTGGTTACGCGTTGCTTGTTTGATCTCCAGCACATCATGAGGAGCGGTGCCAGAAGAAGAAACAGGCGGAGACGGCGGAGGAGGAGGAGTTGTTGATTGAGAATTATGCGAAGCAGAGGCAGAGACGGAGGCGGAGGCTTCTTGAAGAAAGCGTTGGAAGGCCCATTCGGATGAGCTACGGTTCATCATTTTCGACAAGCCATGACCGCCGCCTGAACCGGAGATTGAGCTGTCGTCATCGCTGAGTCGAATCGGAAGCGAAATCGGCGGCGGAGGCTGCGACCAAAACTGGTCCGCGATGTCGTCCACTGAAAACACCCTATCCATCTCTCTCCCTCTCTCTCTCTCTCTCCAAAGATAATGTGTGTAATAATGAAATGAAATGTGAAAAACGATAAGTGATTTTTCGTTGTAGTATTTCAACAGTGATTAAGGATTTGCTAAGGTGCACCCAGGTGACGTAAGGGATGTTCTTTATTAAATAGGGGAAAATTATATTTTTTTTCCTTTAAGATTTACCTAAATTTCAATTTCATTTCACCCTTTCATATAAATAATAAATACATCATTATTATCTATATTTTTATAATTTATTGGTCTTTATTACTAATTTTAATACAAAAATTTTATCAAAAATAATAATTATGTGGTAAAAAATTTAAAATATACTTAAAATATTAATTTACAAGTTTACTTCTCATTTATTATCAATATTAAGACAATAATATCCTTTATTATATAAATTAGACTAATTAAAAATTTTTAATAATATTATTGTCTTTATATTTGATAATAAATAATAAGTAAACCTGTAATATGATATTTTATGAAGACTTTAAATATTTTACTGCATAATCATTATTTTCTGATGAAATTTTTTTTATTAAATTTAATAGTAGAGATTAATAAGCTAAGGAAATATAAACGATAACAATATATTTGTATTCTATACAAAATAGAATGATGAAATTATAGTTTAGACAAACGTAAAAATAACACAATTAATTTTTTTCAAGAAAAGGAAAAAATAATTTATATATGGTGACATATTCCAAATTCGTATTAATAAAAAGATTCTCTTTTTCAATTTTAGTTTTTTCTTTATGAATATTTTTTCTTTTCTAGTTACTCATCAAAAATGAAAAAAAAAAAGTTACGACCAATGTTAATCTCGACCTCTAAGGAAATATCTCCACAGTTAGGTAAGCATTATCCATTGCGTACTTGGAGAAAACTTCCTATTGAAAACTTGGGTTATGTTTTGGTTCTAAAATTAGATTGAAATTCTAGGGAAAGAATTGTAATTCTAATTCTTATGTTTGAAAAATTATAAAATTATTATAAAATTTATTTTTTAATTCTAATTATTTTGTTTAGAAGTGTAAAAAATTATATAATAAGAATTTAAAATGTAAGTATATATTTACTCAAAATGTGTATATGTATAAGAGTGGGAGAAAAAATGAATGTGTGAGTGTATGATTTTTAGAGAGAGAAAGTGTCGTGAATTTTAGTGAGAGAAAGTATCATGAATTTTAGAGATAGAAAGCATCCTGAATTATAGTGAGAGAAGTATGGTGAATTTTAGAGAGAATGTGAGTGAATTTTAAAGAGAGAAAAGTCGTGAATTTTAAAGTGGAAGTATTTTGAATTCTAGAGAGAAAAACTGTAGTAAACCTTAGGGATATAAAGTATGTGTGAGCGAGTGTGCGAGAAAATATAAATATAAAATTCTATAATTAATAATGAAAGTGATGAATATGAAAATTTGTAAAATTGAAATTGAAATTCTTAAGTCTTTTTAAAATTAGAAGTGGTGAATTTTATAGATTTGAAATTTAAATCAATCCTAACTTAATAGTTAATTGTTTAACTACACAAAAAACTCTCCATCTATGACACCAGACGCAACGACCTAACAAAAAATATTCCATCTATCCTAGTTTTTCTATTAAAAAAAATTCACTTTTTAATTAAAAAAAAGGGCAAAATTTATTATTCAATCTTATCTATCCTTCTCACCTGAAAAAAAAAAAAATTTTTCCATCCTTCTTATTTCTAACAAATATTCGAGACACATGTGAATGAGGATTAAACCGCATAGAAATCTAAAACTTTTTTTTTCCTGGAAATAGAATCTAAACCTCAAGTTAACTTTTATACATACGTATACATGTATATATATATTATATTTTAAATTAGAAAGTTAATCTTTATTAGGACATCTCAATTGGGAGCCATCAAATCACCAAAATCAGCAAAATTTGGTGACTCTCCAACTCGACAAATTATACCATGCACTGGTTACACCTTGCACTGTGTAATCACTTATTAAAACGACATCATTTTGTTATATATAGTTTATTATAATTGTTACAAACTCACGTGTCTGATCATATCAATTCAAACAAATCTTTCGGAAAAATAAAATCGTTTCTTCCTTACTTTGTGCGATTTCTTCTACTCTCACGATTGTCTTCATCAATTCACGATTGCTTTTTTCATTCAATTGATCATCGATTATCCTCTGCAACCACATGAAATCAATAGAGAATTGTGAAGAAATTAATATTATGCCGTTTGCTGATGTTAAGGAGTTCAATTGTGATGTTATCAATCATTCCGAGTGCATTGGTGATGATTCTATGCTTCTGGAATGCTTGGAAGAAAGAAGTTATAGGTAAGACATTGTTGATTTTCGATTTTGTTTTGTTCTTTGGTGTTTTATGTGCCTGCATGTATGTGTATCGAGTTTCTCAACTAACAATGCCTAGTTTTTCAAATAAGGGCACCAAGTTTTTCAACTAGTAGTGCTTATGATTAAGAATAGTGAAACTTCAAAGTTAATTTTTTGTTTGTGTATTTAGATGATTTAATAGTTTGTTTTATTTTTAAATTTTTGTATTTTCACCATTATTTTTAGTTATAATAAAGTTGTTAATGCTTTCATGTAGTTGAACAATTCTAGTTAACAGTGCCAACTTTTATACATTAGAGTGCCTAGTTTTATGAATATGCGTGCCTAGTTTTGAACTGTGAGTGTCTAGTTTTGGTTTGAACTTATTTTTTTGGTAGTGCATACTATATAAGTGGGAGTGTCTACTTTTATATGTGACAGTGCCTAGTTTTGAACTGACAGTTCATATATTTATTACCATTGAAAACTTTTTTTGTTTTTTGGAACACATTGATGTAGTACTGCATTCTTTTAATAAGTGAGAGTGCCTAATTTCATAGGTGAGAGTGTTTACTTTTATTGCTGACAATGCATACTTTGTTTATGTTGCATGTATTTACATATTTTGTGTTTCTACTTATTTTTGACATTAACACTGCCAAGTTTAATTACTAGAAGTGCCTAGTTTTGTAAATAGAAGTGCCTACTTTTAATTCTAATATTGCCTTCTTTTAACATGACAGTGCAAAGTTTTAAATATAACAATGCCAAGTTTTATAACTAGAAGTGCCTAGTTTTGTAAATAGAAGTGCCTACTTTTAAATCTAACAGTGCCTTCTTTTAACACTAATAGTGAAAAGTTTTAAATTTAATAGTGCCTACTTTTACAACTAACAATGCCAAGTTTTATAACTAGAAGTGCCTAGTTTTGCAAACTGAAGTGCCTACTTTAAAATCTAACAGTGCCTTCTTTTAACATTAACAATGCCAAGTTTTAAATATAACAGTGCCTACTTTTACAGCTAACAATGCCAAGTTTTATTAAGAGAAGTGCCTAGTTTTGTAAATAAGTACCTGCTTTTAAATCTAACAGTGCCTTCTTCTAACACTAACATTGCCAAGTTTTAAATATAACAGTGCTTGCTTTTACCACTAACAATGCCAAGTTTTATTAAGAGAAGTGCCCAGTTTTGTAAATAAAAGTGCCTTCTTTTAACACTAACAATGTCAAGTTTTAAATATAACAGTGCCTATTTTTACCACTAACAATGCCAAGTTTCATTAAGAGAAGTGCCTAGTTTTATAAATAGAAGTGCCTTCTTTTAACATTAACAATGCCAAGTTTTAAATATAACAGTGCCTACTTTTTCCACGAATAATGCAAAGTTTATTAAGAGAAGTGCCTACTTTTAACATTAACAATGCTAGTTTTATTAAGAGAAGTGCCTAGTTGTGTAAATAGAAGTACTTACTTTTAATTCTAATAATGCCTTCTTTTAACACCAACAATGCCAAATTTTAAATATAACAGTTCCTACCTTTAACATTAGCAATGCAAAGTTTTATTAAGAGAAGTGCCTAGTTTTGTAAAATAGAAGTGCCTGCTTTTAAATCTAACAGTCCCTTCTTTTAACATTAACAATGCCAAGTTTAAAATATAACAATGCCTACCTTTAACATTAACAATGCCAAGTTTTATTAAGAGAAGTGCCTAGTTTTGTAAATAGAAGTGCCTAATTTTAAATCTAAGAGTTGCCTTCTTTTGACACTAACAATGCCAAGTTTTAACTATAACAGTTCTTACTTTTACCACTAACAATGTCAAGTTTTATTAAGAGAAGTGCCTAGTTTTGTAAATAGAAGTGCCTAATTTTATATCTAACAGTGCCTTCTTTTAACACTAACAATGCCAAGTTTAAATATAACAGTGCCTACTTTTACCACTAATAATGCCAAGTTTATTAAGAAAAGTGCCTACTTTTAACATTAACAATGCCAAGTTTTATTAAGAGAAGTGCCTAATTTTGTAAATAGAAGTTTTTACTTTTAATTCTAACAACGCTTTCTTTTAACACTAACAATGCCAAGTTTAAAATATAACAGTGCCTACTTTTAACATTAACAATGCCAAGTTTTATTAAGAGAAGTGCCCAATTTTGTAAATCGGATTGCCTACTTTTAAATCTAACAATGCCTTCTTCTAACATTAATAATTCCAAGTTTAAAATATAACAGTACCTACCTTTAACATTAACAATATGAACTTTTATTAAGAGAAGTGCCTACTTTTGTATGTAGCTGTTGTTGAAACATCAATTGAAGATTCGTTGGTTGGAAGCGTTGTTTCATCCGAAGCAGATGCATTCAAATTGTACAATGATATGCATTCAAGTTGGGGTTTAGTGTTCGCAAGGGAAATCAAAAGTTCAAGGCCAGATGTAAGACGAAATACTTGAAGTAGTTTTATTGCTACAAACAAGTGATGGAGTCTGATAAGGGGAAGGGGAAAAGGTCTATCCTAAAGTTGATTTTTGTACAGGTTGCAAGGTGAATTTCGGTTGAATGATGAGGGTGGCTGGACAGTTAGTAGACATGATATAAGCCATAATCATGGTTTTTGTGATGTGAATCAGAGGCACTTTATGCATTCTCAGAGACAAGTTACAAAGAATAATGCTGATTATCTTCAAGAGTTGAAGGATAGTGGGGTGTCCATTACTATTGGGTTGAGGGTTTTGAAGAAGTAGGTTGATTTTTTTATTTATGTCAAGGGAGTATAATATTCTACGATCAAAGAATTTGGATGGGCGGGACGTGAATTTACTTATACAAATTTTTAAATGGAGGAAAGAAACTGAAGATGATTTCTACTTTGATTTTGAGATTGACAGTGATTGCTCATTATGTTGTTTCTTTTGGAGGAATAGTCGGATGAGGCGTGAGTATGACTTTTTGGTGATCTGTTGATGCATTATACGACATAATCGTACGGACAATATGAGATGATTTGCAGCCCATTTTTGTAGGGATGGATAACCACTATAGAAATGTTATGTTTGATTGTGGATTCTTGAAGAATGAGAAAACATCATCGTTCATATGGTTGATATCTTCTTGAATTCTATGGAAAATAAGCATCCTATTACATTAATGACAGACCAGTCCACTGCTATGGCTGCTATTGGATGTAGTTTCCCAAGTACACGACATTGTTTGTATATTTGGCATATTAGAAAAAATTCAAAGAAGCATATTATTGGGTTAAGGTCCAAATAAGACTTTGGTAAGTAGTTTAATCATGTATTGAAGAATATAAATATGGTTTCTGAATTTGAGTTTCATTGGAAGAGATAATATATGTTTCAGTATGCACTAGTTTTTAGTTTTAGACATGAGATTGCCTACTATTATGTGTTAGTGCCTACTTTTAAAACTAGGCACTGGCAGCTTAAAATCTAGGCATTCACAGTTTTCAAGCTTGGCATTCTTATTTTCAAAACTAGGGCATTCCTAGTTCTAAAACTTTGCATTCTTAATTTAAAACTAGGCATTCCTAGTTTTATTAGAAATGCCTATTTTTAGAACTAGGCATTCATAGTTGTAAAACTTGGTATTGTTAGCCTTAAAACTAGGCAATCCCAATTTTCAAACTTTGGCATTCCAAAGTTTTAAAACTAGTAATGCTTAGTTTTAGAACTAGCCATTATCAGCTTTAGAACTTGGCATTCTTAGCTTTGAAACTAGACATTCTCAAATGGACATACTTGTTTTACATGTATGTTCGTATTCTTCATTCTTTTTTGCGCAAATATGTTTGCATACTTTTATACTTAAGAGTGCCTAGTTTATATAACTGACAGTGCCTAGTTTTATGACATTGCCTAATTTTACACATGGCCGTGCCTAGTTTTATGTATGATAGTGCCTAGTTTTTACACTGCATTAATTTTCTTATATGAATTGGTATGTTGTTAATTCTTTATTTTGCAGTTTGTTGGATAAGTTTTGTTGTCACAATGACTGTTGGTTGAATAGTATTTAGCGTTTGGAATGCATTGTTTTAAAGTTAGGAATGTCTTGTTTCATAATTAGGAATTACGATTTTAGAATTAAGAGTGCCTAGTTTTAGAGGTGACAGTGCCTAGTTTTTAAATTGATCGTGCCTAGTTTTGGAATTCAGAGTGCCTAGTTTTATGAAGTGGTCTTTCTTGGTGTTAGAACTAAATTGTCTATTGCATGGTTTAACATGTGTAAATTATTATTTAATGATAAAACTAGGGATGCCTAGTTTTTCCACTAGGAATGACTAGTTACATAAATGACAATGCCTAATTTTGTAACTAACAGTGCCGGCGTTTTAGAAGTAAGAGTGCTTACTTCATTAAGTAATTTTTAATTCACCATTCTTGATTTTCAAGTCTTTATTATGTAATTTGTTATCATCATTCCTTGTTTTAGGGCTTGGAATGCCTTATTTACGGTTAGTAATTAGAAGTGCCTAGTGTTTTAACTGACGGTGCCTAGTTTTAGAATTAGAAGTGCCTAGTATTATGAGGTGGACTTCTTAGTGTTAGAACTGAAATTGCCTAGTTTTAACACTAGGAATGCCTAGTTATATAGTTTACTTTTAACACTAGGAATGCCTAGTTTTAACAATAAGAATGCCTAGTTATATAGCGGACAGTGTCTAGTTTTTTAACTGCAAATACAAATATTTAAAACATAATTAGCAAAAAAATTGAAAAATGCATTTGATTTTCATTTCAAATATTGTATCATACAGCTACAAATATTTTTAGGGATGTTGGTTCTTGTAGAAGTTTGTTGCTACTTTTTGTACATTCTCTCTTTGATCATTCATGTTAGACATTATGATTGTGTACATATATTTTACTTTAAGTCTGGATAGGATACTTGTGTCTTTTTTTTATTTGCCCGGTAGTGGATCCCAAGTTGAACTCCGCTAATCCTTATACATCTCCATGTGACTCATGCAAAAGACGCCATAGTCTACAAAGTTGCCTTTATTTTGCCAAGTCATTGCTCTCACTCTGCTTTGTATCTCATAACATTTTTGTGTTTGACAAATGGCTCCTCATTCTTTGATAAATATTATTTCATAACCTTTTTCTGTCAATCACATGGATGCACGTATGTTAATTTTTTTTTATTAAAAGATGATTGTATATGATTGTTCATTATGCATAATTACTTACGAAAAACACTGTAATGCATGGGTACTTGTTCGCTGCTGTTATTCCCTTTGGCAGTGGCCTGTTGTCAATTATTTATACTCTTATGTCAATTAAGTTTAGGACAACAAGGTAGAAGTGTTCTGAAAGTACCACGGCAAAGAGTAGCTATAGTTTTCACACAACTCAAATCAGTATAAAAATATCAAGTTATATAGCAAGAAATCATTGTATAATTATTGAGAGTACTTACAAGGTTAGTATCTCGGCAATAAGCATCACTAATTCTATAAATTTTAAGCTCCAAGTTTATTCTGTCCATAAAGTTTTCATATTGAACTTCTTCTTCTAATGGTTTACTATAGCTTCCAGCCAAAGGCATTGTAACAACCAGTTGTAAGGGAAAAAAAAGAGGATTTTGGTTGTTGTTGTGCTGGAAATATATTAGAGTGTATAGGATTAATGTAATAAACTTACAAAGACATTCGATGAGAAAATAATTCTTTTGGGCTTGTTATGCTTGGGGTTTTTTATAATCTAATTCATATGCATTGCCCACGCTTCGATAAGATTGTGTTATATATATTGATCACTCATCATAGACCTTGTATCTGCCCTTGAGATGATGCAGATTATATCATGTGAAGTGCGTTCGAATATGATATCGCTGGGAAAAGGATGGAAAAGAAATAAATAAAAATAAATAATTAAAACATATATAAAGTTTAATAACCAAAACGAAAAAAATTGATGCCTAATTTTATACTTGGAGTGCCTAGTTTCAAAAGTAGGAGTGCATAGTTTCATAGCTAAGAGTGCCCAGTTTTATAACTAAGAATCATAGTCTTATGACTAGGAGTTCCTAGTTTTGAAACTAGTCTTTCCCACATTTCAAAAACTAGGCATTCTGAATTTTAAAACTCGGCATTCTTAGCTTTAAAACTAGGCATCCCAGTTTCAAACTTTGGCATTCCAAAGTTTAAAAACTAGAAATGCTTAGTTAAAATAGGCATGCCTAGTTTTTAAGACTAGGCATTCTGACTTACGAAACTAGGTATTCCTATCTTTAAAATTAGGCATTCCTAGTTCTAAAACTTAGCATTTTTAAGTTTAAAACTAGGCAATCCCAGTTTTCAAACTTAGGCATTCCAAAGTTTTAAAACTAGAAATGTCTAGTTCTAAAACTAGACATTTTGAGTTTTAAAACTAGGCATTCTTAACTTTGAAACTAGGCATTCTGAGTTCTAAAACTCGGCATTATTGAAGTGCCTAGTTCTAAAACTTGGAGATCCTAGTTTTAATACAAAGAATGGCTACTTTTGTGACTTGTAGTGAATGCATATTATATGATATGAGACAAATTATAGAAGATAATGTATACCTGCTCAAAACGTTATGTTCTTGCATTTCATCAAGAAATGCAAAGTCAGTTAGGATTATCTCTTTTGTGGACAGCTGAAATTCATCTTTATGTTGTGTTGTCCAAAAAGGCAACTTCAAATTACTGGGGCTTTCATAAACATGTGTAGTGGACTTGGCTCAACTGTTATTTCCTCATCAAATTCCCCATCAGTCACTATGATGGTACTGTAGGGGGAGGGGGGGAGGGAAATGTCAATTACAGGTGTATTAAACATGTATTTTTATTTTTTTTTATATTAGTGATGGTATACAAACATGTCAACATCATCTTGGCCCTCTTGTTGCTGAACATCATCATGGCCCTCTTCTTGCTATTCTTTTTGTTCTTGTTTTTCTTCTTCTTGTTTCTATTTTTGTTGTTCTTCTTCTAGTTTCTGTTATTTTTCCATTTTCTCCTTTTCAACAGATGTGCTTAGATTTACAATGTTCACTACTACTTCAACAATGTCCTCTGTCTCCAAGTCAGCATACGCCGTGTCTTTTTGTTGTTGTTATTGTTGTTGTTGTTGTTGTTGTTGTTGTTGTTGTTGTTGTTGTTGTTGTTGTTATTGTTGTTGTTGTTGTTGTTGTTGTTGTTGTTGTTGTTGTTGTTGTTGTTGTTGTTCTTCTTCTTCTTCTTCTTGTGTAGGAGTAGGGGCCTATTGTGTCTGTGTATCATCATACAACCCAGATCAAACTAGGCATTGTTTTGTCTCTTAAATTCTTTGTCGTTAGCATGTTCTTTTAAAATTCTTCATATATATTTAAGAATTCTGGGCCTTTGAAGAATTTGTCATCTTGGTTGTCCGTGGGTTGGCTTGACGATGAAGCAGTAGCATGTTGTGAGCTTTGCATTTCTTGCTCTGTTTGCAAGATGGAAAGCATTCCAGAGCATAACTTCTTGAATATACTTGTGATGTCTATGTTGTCAACTTTTAACTCTTCACATGCCTCAAAAAGGTTGACAACACTGTTATCAAATACAATCATTGATGTTGCTGCCTTTCCAATTAGAGCCTGACATTCATAAAATAATACATGTAACTATTAGTGCCACTTATATGTAACATTCAAAGGGTTATTTTAAGGAAGGAGTACCTAGTTTTAACACTAACAATGCGTACTTTTTATAACTGGAAGTGCCTTGTTTTTAAATAGAAGTGCCTAATTTTTTAACAATACCAAGTTATGTGAACAGAAGTGTCTAGTTTTAACAGTAAGAGTGCCAAGTTTTATGAATAGAAATGCCTAGTTTTAACAGTAAGAGTGTCGAGTTAGTATAAGTAGAAGTGCCTGATTTATGTAAATAGAAGTGCATACTTTTATAACTAACAGTGCCCATTTTTAACAATGACAATACCTACTTTTGTAACTGCCTACTTTTAAACTAAGAATGCCAAGTTTTATGGACAGAAGTGCCTAGTTTTAACAGTAAGAGTGCCAAGTTAGCATATTTAGTGTCTGATTTATGTAAATAGAAGTGCATACTTTTTTTTATCTATTTTTGTTGTTCTTCTTCTAGTTTTAACACTAACAATACCTACTTTTATAATAAGAAGTGCCTAGTTATCTAATAGAAGTGCCTACTTCTAAACTAACAATGCCAAGTTTTATGGACAGAAGTGCGTAGTTTTAATAGTAAGAGTGCCAAGTTTTATAAAGAGAAGTGCCTAGTTTTAATTGTAAGCGTGCATACTTTTAAGACTAACAATGCCTAGTTTCTAAGACTAGATGTGCATAGTTTTCTTTTATAATAGTGAAAAGAAAAAGCATCTTGTGTGCTTTACCTTTGTTTTGTCACTATGAATGGTTTGATGTAGTGGAGGTAATAGAGCTAATGCGAGGGGATTTGTTGAACTTTCTTGATTATTTTCATTCTTTAGCCGTTCAAGCACAGCCCAAAACCTACTATTGCTATCTCTTTGTTTTGCCTTTTCTAAATAGTATCATCATCCCAATAACTTATCACTGGGATCACTTGTTTCTCCCCAAGTTTGTAATTCATCCTATTAAGATAGAAGAGCTGCACAATGCAAGCTTATAGTAAGTGCAATAATAGTTTTATTAAATTATCAACGCAAGACATATATCAGAATAAATGCTTACTACTAAAGATGTGATAGGTCCAGTAAAGTAGCTCTTGGTTGAGGAGTTTCTGTGGAATGTCTATCAATGTCGCAAGTGTGTGCTTGCACTAGTTGCAGTTGCGAATGTCACTGCTGTTTGTTGCCGTTCGTAGGAAGTTGGTGTGCAAGGTCTTTAATGAAGTTTGATGTATTAAGCTTGTTATGCAAAAGAGGACAAATTCCCTCTTGAAGTACTCCCCATCATCTCTCCTGTTAATTAGTCTCTTTTGAACAGCCGATACCGAGGGTGGAAACTTGGTATATTTCTCCTTCATCTCCTATATGATGACCTTGTGCTCTTCTGTTTTGTTGCTTTGTTTGTTAGACTCTTTAATCTCTGTTGCTCCATGTGGTCTTCCCAATACCAAGTTTACATCAGCTTCATCAATATTGATAATGGAATTTTCAAGCTTTATACTCACCTCGTGGACATTATATCTTTGTACAAGATACATCACAAGTTTCTTAGGTAGCCTTTGAAACAGACAGAGAGTAAGGATCCAAAACTTATATTCCTCACTGTATTTTTTTGTCCCTCTATTAAACTTTGAACAATAGCATTAATCCCTGCTGTTGTCATGTTTATATTCAATGATGGGTATTGTTTCCCACCCTTACTGCCTTCCTTTTTTAGTGTTTATCTTGGTTATTTTGATAACCCCATATTTGTTTCTTCTGTTTATCTTGGCATTTTAAGCTTACTTATAATGCCAGCTGGTTCAGTTTTTTGTTACCCTACTATGATGGGTTTTTAAGGCTTATCTTGAATTATATAACATTGAAATAAATAAATAAATAATTGAAATAAGATTGAGTAGCAATGTAGATTATAAAGGAAGAATTCAATTTGTATTTGTGTTTGTTCGTATATTTTACCTCGCAAGTGCAGGAGCCAATGTTTCTTCATCAGCTGCGACATAATCTTCATGTTCAAATCTTGGTTTGTCTCCTTTGTCACTGTTAGGCATTCATGATGTTAAACATAAGTATTCTTAATTATAAAATAGGCATTGGTAGATTAAAAACTAGACAATCAAAGTTTTCAAACTTGCCATTCTTAGTTTTAATATCAGTAAAACTAGGCATTCATAGATTAAAAATTAAGCATTACTAGTTCTAAAAGTAGGCATTCCAAGCCTTTCAAACTTTGGCATTCCAAAGTTTTGAAACTGGAAATGCCTAGCTTTAGAATTAGGCATTCTAAGTTATAAAACTAGGCATTCATAGATAAAAAACTAGGCGTTCTAAGCATTAAAACTAGGCATTCCTAGTTATAAAATAAGGCATTTCTAGTTCTAAAAATAAGCATTCACATTTTAAAAAATTAGGCATTTTTTGTTTTAAAACTTTGGCATTTCAAAGTTTTGAAACTAGAAATGCCTAGGTTTAGATTTAGGCATTCTAAGTTTTGAAACTAGGCATTCCTAACTTAAATACTAGGTATTCATAGTTTCTAAAACATAGCATTCTTAACATTAAAACAAGGCATTCTTAGTTTTTAAACTTTGGCATTGCAAAGTTTTAAAAGTAGACATTCCTAATTCTAAAACTAGGAATTTTTAACTTTAAAACTAGGCATTCAAAGTCTTAAAATGTGGGCATTCATAGTTTTAGGACTAGGCATTCTTAAAAATTTGGCCATCCTAGTTCTAAATCTAGGAAATCCCAAATCTTAAAACTAAGCACTCCCATTCTTAACAAATAGGCATTATTAATTCTAAAACTTAACATTCTTAGATTTAAAACTAGGAGAATTCTCAGTTTTAAAACTTGTCATTCATAAATTTGAAACTAGGCATTCCAGGTTTTTAAACTTTTGCATTGCAAAGTTTTTCAACTAGAAATGTCTAGTTTTAAAACTAGGAATTCTAAGTTTAAAACTAGGTATTCCTAGCTTTAAAACTTGACATTCTTAACTTTAAAACTAGATATTTTAAGTTTTAAAACTTGGCTTCCTAAATTTAAAACTAGGTATTCTCAGTTTTAAAACTTGACATTATTAGCTTTAAAACTTGGCATTATTAGTTTTAAAACTAGGCATTACAGAGTTTTTAAACTTTGGCATTGCAAAGTTTTTAAACTAGAAATGCCTAGTTTTAAAACTAGGCATTCTGAGTTTTAAAAACTAGGCATTCATAGCTTTAAAATTAGGCATTCCTGGCTTTAAAACTTGGCATTCTAAATTTAAAACTAGGCATTTTATGTTTTAGAACTTGGCATTCCTAAATTTAAAACTAGGCATTCTCAGTTTTAAAACTTGTCATTATTAGCTTTAAAACTTGGAATTATTAGCTTTTAAACTAGGCATTGTAAAGTTTTTAAACTTTTGCATTGCAAAGTTTTTAACCAAAAATGTGTAGTTTTAAAACTAGGCGTTCTAGTTTTAAAACTAGGCATTCTAGTTTTAAAACTAGGCATTCCTAGTTTTAAAACTTGGCATTCTTAACTTTTAAAACTAGGCATTCTAAATTTTAAAATAGGCATTCCTAGCTTTAAAACTTGGTATTCTTAACTTTAAAACTAGGCATTCTTAGAGTAAATAGTAGGCATTTGAATGTTTTAAAAACTAATATATCATAATTCAAGCAGTTTTCATAATTTTATATATTTAAAACACAGAAAACATATCATAAAACAACTAATATACAATTTTCAACACACAAACAAAAATATAAAGCATAAAAAAACGATAAAATACATGGAATGTATTTTGTTGAGCTCTTTATTAGTGAAAAGTACAATTTCATATAGTTTTTGAAGTATTATTACCTCTTCGTGCTTGAAGAATTGCCTGAGGAACTCCTTGAAGGACTATAGCTTGGAGAACACATTTTTTTCATGTTTTTGGTTGTGAAATTGAAGAGAATTACAAAGATATTGAAGGTAAGATCAAGGAAATTGTAATATAAAAGAAGACAGATGTTGTGGAAGCTTGAAAATCGCTTGAAAATCTCCCAAACTAGGCATTCTGAGTTTTAAAACTAGGCAGTCGTAGCTTAAAACTAGGCATTCCTTACTTTAAAACTTGACATTCGTAACTTTAAAACTAGGTATTCGTAACTTAAAAACTAGGTATTCCTAGCGTTAGAACTTGACATTCTGAAATTTAAAACTCAGCATTCTAAGTTTTAAAACTTGGTATTTCTAAATTTAAAACTAGGTATTCTCAATTTTAAAACTTTGCATTACTATATTTAAAACTTGGCATTATTAGCTTTAAAAACTAGGCATTACAAAGTTTTTAAACTAGAAATGCATAGTTTTAAAATGAGACATTCTAAGTTTTAAAACTAGGCATTCCTATCTTTAAAACTAGGCATTCTTAGTGTAAATAGTAGGCATTTGAATGTTTTCTAATATTTCATAATTCAAGCAATTTTCATAATTTTATATTTTTAAAACACAGAAAACATATCATAAAACAACTAATATACAGTTTGCAACATACAAACAGAAATATAAAGCATAAAAAAACGATAAGATACATGGAATGTATTTCGTAGAACTCTTTATTGGTGAAAAGTACAATTTCATGTTGTTTTTTAAGTATTATTACCTCTTAGTGCTAGAAGAATTGCCTGAAGAACTCCTTGAAGGATTGTAGCTTAGAAAACTCATTTTTTTTCACGTTTTTTGTTGTGAAATTGAAGTGAATTACAAAGATATTGAAGCTAAGATCAAAGAAATTGTAATATAAAAGAAGATAGAAGTTGTGGAAGCTTGAAAATTGCTTGAAAATCTCACAAAAATCGCAACTAGGATTAATTTTTAGAAGGTGGATGATTTTGGGAGGGAAACGTGGGTTTGTGGGGGAAGACGCATGAGGTGCAGTCACGTGGGCTGAGAGTGGGATTTGATATTCGTCCAGTTTGTTTGTTTTAGTAAAACAACGTCATTTTGGCATTGGTTACACCTAGCATGGTATAACTAAGTGCATGGTATAACGATCCCTCTAACTCCAATCTATCACCAAAAATGGTAATTTGAGTAGTAAATCATCACACATCATCATTTTTGGTAATGAGATTTTTTATAATTTTCTATTGATACTTATATTTATAAAATAGATCTTATCATTTGTATTTTACACTTTAGTCCTATTTTACATAAATTAAAATTTATCATGCATAATAATGTGTAAAATAATTTTTAATTAATTTTATAATTAAATTACTTTTAGCAATTATGTTCTTCTCAAATAAAGTTTTAAGAATTACTTTTAAGTAATTATGTTCTTAAACTACTTTTAAGAAATTCCACAAACAAATGTATAAATGGTTGCGATGCCCCTAACCCTACCACTAGGTCAACTGTGGCTGAGTAGGGCATCTGCATGTCTCTCGGTACTAAATTATAAGTTCCACAATAAAACACAACCCTAGAACAACACTAACAGGTATACACACAAAGTACGCGGAAAACTTAAGTAAACTAGATACTACTAGTGCACTCAAAACAGAGTATCTTAAAAAAAACAACTCCTCATTTACGTTTTATTATAAACACAAAAGTATCTTACATCAACAACTTACACGACAACATAAAAAGAAACTTTACAGACGGTTCGAGTCTAAAAAAATAAAACATAAACATATGCCCTTCTGGGGAGATTTGATCCAAAAACTCCCGGCCTAGAACTTCAGTGGCTTGCTGGCCCCTGACCATTCCGAGCTAATCTGAGAAGAAAACATGATATGGGAAAATGTGAGCGCGAACGCTCAGTGAGTCCACGTGTGTGTGCGGTAGTGATTTCTTTAAAACCATGACGATGCCGTTTCACAAAATAGTTCATACAATGTTATAAGAAAAATATTTCTTTTACTATTTTAACAAAACTGATGCTTGAACCTACATGACGGTTTCGAGTACAGCCGGGAAGTATGAGCGAATCAAGACACATCAGCGCAGCTTTTACGCCCCAAATTTAAAAGAACATATAATGCAACAGTGGGGCTCCACGGACAAAGTCCAGATCCCCAAAACGAGGCCATCGGAATCAAGTTCCAGCATCTCGTAGTCAATACCAGCGAAACACCATACGATCGCTTGATTACAAACAACCGCACTCCCATATCACTGGTAAAAACAGGCTACAGATTCCTGGGACACCTACCAGGTCTGCCCTGGGGCCAACCTCAGTTTCGAGCCCCTCTTGACTCTCCACTAGACGACCGTCCCACCGCAGAGCATGATGCGATGTCCACGTAAATACCGGTTGGGCCACGCCCTCAAGGTACTACGCCCCTCTTCAAGTGGATCCACCCTTAGAGTCAAAATCCCATCCACGTCATTGGAAGAGGCCCTAGTACGGGGGACTAGCTACGTACAGTGCAATCCGCTAACGCGTCCGTTCACTTGATTTTCAACTAACTTTAACCCTGGTCGGAATGAGGTTTTCACATGTATTTACAAACCAAAGGACCATTTGCCCAGCCGCCGGAACCGATTCAAGTCATAAACATTACAGAGAAGTAAAAATCCTCATCTGCCAGTCATCACATGCTTATGCAAATTACACAATTATGCCAATGTCAGATCTATATTCATGCATGTCAAAATACGTAACTTTTCAAGCTAGAATATTTTCCAATATATAAATATATCCGAAAAACCTGCGTACCACAAACTTCTTATGCACCAACGTAATAGTCTGTTTTAAAAGAAACACCTATATGGAGCACTGCTCCTATGCATTTTTCTAGGAAACACGTAACACATTGTGGAGAACATCTCCAAAAATACGTTGAGAGATATCGTTCCAAAAATAGTAATATTTTGTAATGGTTCGAAAAAAAACATATTTATATGTCTTGTAATATTTGAAATAAAAATGGAGTTTGTGGACTCACCTGGATGCAGATCTGGTGCTAAGATCCTACAAAATAATATTGCAAAAATGCTTAATACCTGGGTACCGATCAAATAGCCCTATTCCTTAAATAATATCGAGATCCTACCAAATGAGCTTAGGATATGTATATATATACTTATATATGTATACTCATAATAATTCTTTAAGAAGATCGAAAATCCTATACTCTTAAAAAATATATATTCTCCCAAGAAAGCATAATTAACTATATACTATATACTAAAAATCCATTTAAAACAAATATCTAACTCCTAAAAAGAAAACAAACAAACATATACTATATATATGCATATATATATATATATAACTTAACTAACAAAAGAAAAGAAAGAAGGGAAAAAAAAAAAGCAAAACTAACGTTCTTGAGATTATTATGGCTGCCCAAAATAAAGCTAAGGAAGAAAAAGAAAAAAGCTTGCATGGCATATATATAGTAATATGTTATGGCGGCTAAGGAGGAAAAGAAAAGAAAAAAAAAAGAAAATGGTGAGGGGGTGACAGGTGGGTATAGGAGGTGGCAGCCGATTTCTTATCAGCTAAGGTTTTTTTTTTTATTAATGTCAAGTACTTAAATTTTCTAAAATAAATACGCTAGGTACTAAAAATAAAATCCACTTAAAGACACTTATAAACCTTAATAATAAAACCTCAATATAATAATGTTTTATTGCTATTCCTAAATATCCCCAAAATACCACTAAGTGCCAAAAATACTATATCCCACCAATATAGATAAAAACTCTATTTTCATTACGTACGTAATTTTAAAGTCATGCTAGGTGCTTACGGGGTAGGGCTTTTCAATGGTAACCGAGAAAAATATCCGATTTAATGAATTCTTTCTCGATATAAACAATCTAAAAATAAAATGCACATTTCGAATTAAGAAATGCATTAATAGAGTATCATGGGAACAATACACTAATTCCCAAAATTATTAGATTATGTATCCGTATTTTTAATGATTTTATGTGTGTTTTGTATATCGTAATATAATGAATTTTTATTTATTTTATGTATTGTATTTTTTATGGAAATTTTATGTTATTATATAATATTTTGTTAAAGTATAAATTTTAAATTCAAATTTTTCTTAATCAATTTTATTATTATTTAATTACTTTAAATTAGAGTGTAATATAAAAATATATTTTGGATGAATGTGTAATAGACAAATAACATTGGGTTGTCTTGTAAATTAGTATATTATTAAAATATAGAAGATGAAAAGGAATCCAAAGAGAATATTATTTTTGGTGTGAGAAATGGTGTTATGGTTAGAGATGATTTTACTGTAGCAACACCAAAAACACCAAATTCAGTGATAGGAGTCACCAAATTTAATGATATTGGTTGGAGATGGCCTTAGTGTGTACCTAAACACTAATTGAGAACTCTTTATTAGTGCTAATATTCTTTTAAGTTTTATATTATGCCTCTGTCATACATGTTTTCTTGTAGTCACACGTTAATATGGATAACACATGTCATATAAAATAAATTTTTTTTGATATATCAGGTAAGAGGAATGTAGAAGTAGTTAAATCTAGTTGGCAAAATGCTAGGAAGGTCAAAAGTTTAACAAATGGGTTCTTCTTGATATTACTCAATTGGATTGCTTATCTTTCAGGTGGGGACAATCTTGAGGTAAATATGGAATTCTTAGTATTTATCTCGTGTAAGTTTTCCTTGGCTCGAAGAATTTATATTAGATTTTTGAATTTTATGAGATTTGATTATATTATATAATGTTTATGGATATATATTTTTTATTTTAAAATAAATGTCTTTTTTTTTTTTTTAAAAAAAAGTTTCATAATGAGCGTCTTCTTATAATTCTCAACAACCATTTATTATATATTTTTTTCAATTTTATCCTCCTTCCTCCTTATTTATTAATTTCTCATATCTCTCTTCTTTTATATTTCTCGCTCTATATTTATGAATATTTATGAGGGTTACATTAGTACTCCCTCCGTTTTTTTCACTTGGTACGTTTTTACATAACACACATTAAGAAAATACGAAATTAGAGAAATTCTTTGTATATATGGACTAAATTACCCTTAACATAAATCTCTCACTTAATTTATTGACATTGAAAAAATTCAAAATTTAACTTGAAACTTATGTGAAATAATAAATGATGGCTAGAATAGATATTAGAAAATGGTAAAAATGATTGTGAATGAGTAATTACACTTTTCCATGACATATGGATTGAGAGAAAGGTTGAATTATTGGAATGGTATAACGGGAAGATTTTGATTAAAATTGCATTGTTTTCATCAAAATAAGTATAAAAAAAATACGAAAATTCACACAACGTGAAAAAGTAAAAAGCAACAAATGGAGTAAAATATTTCCTTGATTTCAGAACTCTTAATATATGTGATAAGAGTTAAAAGGACTCTTATTTTGAAACGGGGAGAGTATATAAGTACTTTCTTTTGTTTCTTTTACTTGTCACATTATGAGAATTTTCATATTTTTTTACTTGCCACGTTGAAAATAATGTAATTTTAAACAAAATCTTCCTATTATACTACCCTTTCAACATGTCAACTTCTCTCAATCCTTGTGTCATGGAAAAGTGTAATCCCTCCTTACCAATAATTTTTACCAATTTTCAATATCCATTCCACCCATCATTCATCATTCTACATAAATTTCAAGGTAAATTTTGAATTGTTTTTCAATGTCAATAAATTATGTGAGAGATTGATGTTAAGGGTAGTTTAGTTTATATACACAAAGAATTTCTCTAATTTCGTATTTCCTTAATCTGTGTGGTGTCCAAAACGTGACAAGTAAAAAAAAGAAGGGAGTATATTTTTATCTATATTAACGTGTGATAAAGGAATGAATTAGACTAAGCTTAGGTTGGTTTCATGTGTACCCCTTTTGGTGCATGTTAATATGAATAAAATTTACTATATATATATATATATAAATAAATCATACAATATAAGTGTCAGAATCTTATAAGATATAAAAACCTAATAGAAATTGTTAAACTCTAAGAAAACTTATATACTAAATTGGAAAGTAAATCCATATTAACATGTGCCATAGGGCACTCGATAAAAAAATCAAATGTAAATATAAATATATATATATATGTAGATATGTATGTATGTATGTACGTATATACATAAGTATATTTGATTTCTCGATTTACAACAGCTCATTTCAATAACCAACAATGGAGTGGTATCGAATTTGATTTTTCAAATTGGAAGCCAAACAATATTGGTGTCCTAATGGTATTTGATAACATAAATGTATTAGTAAATGGTAAGCTACAAATTAGTGATTATTGAAGTGCTGCCACTCCTAGTTTGAATTGTTTCTCAATTAAGTATTTTTTTTTAATGAAACATCCTTTTTTTTAATGGCGATAGCGGATACTCAACTATTATGTTTCTTAAAAATTATTCATTAGTTTTTATTTTAATTATTATCAACTAGGAACTATTTTCTTCTAACTATTTTTATCCATATGCCACTTGAGGAAGTAGTTTCCAATTGTACGATTCATGTATGGTATATATATGATCCTTTTAATGGGTAAAAATGTCATTCTTTTATTTAGAAGAAATAAACACATAAACAGGGTGTGGTGAAAAGAATTTATGCTCAGTTTAGGACATGAGAATGGGCAAAAATAGAACGAGTTTACTATTTTTCCCCATTCTAATGTTTGGTATGTAAACTCGAAGTAGGAAAGACCATTTCACAAGAATCTGTATTCCAAGATGAAGGTGGAAAAACCCTTCCCCCTCCCCCCCCCCCCCCCAAAAAAAATGAAGGAATGGCTTTTTGAAGATGAGTAGGAATCACTAATAAGAAATATATCTCCAAATATTACACTCAATTAATAAGAAATATAAACTAGCCAAAATGAGAAAGTTAAATTGGTAAAAATGATAATTTCGTAACTGTTAAATTTTTATGTACTATACTTCATTTATTTTGATCCTAAAAAGAGTTACTTTTATGATTATTGAATATCTACAATTCAATTAAATATTTGACGTTTTTTGAAATTTTAATATATGTGTGTTAGATTTTGTATAATATATTTTATATTGGAAGGACGTTTATGTCATAATATATATAATTTCATTCAATTTCAATGTTAAATAATAATTTTTTCAAGCAAAGAGAAGGAATCATCGTTCCATTCTACATTTTTCTTCTAGTCACTGGAATGAAAAGAAGATTCTCATTCTATTCCAGGTGGAAAGGAATTTCGAGTGGAATGGGATTTTATTTAATGTTATTCCAATGTACCAAATGTGCTGTTAATGGAAAATAATGTAAAGAAATATAGTTTATGGTCATTTTATTTGGAGGGAGCAAGATAGGGATGTTTTTATACCTCTAAAAAATGACATGTATGACGTAGTCAAATGAAAATAGTTCATAAACATTAATAGTTGATCAAAAGATGATAGATATCTCTCTATATAATGAAGCTAGTGTTTTTCGTGAAGGCTTCCCTCAAGCTGTAGAATCCAAACACAAATTTCTAAATTTTTTTTAATTAGTTTCCAATAACATGATTGGTTGAGAATAATTTTAGTCCAATAAATTAAAAATTAAAATGTTCATTTAAAATTTTAAAAACGTAGTATTGTGGATAAGAAAAAGAAATCAAGGTTTGGGAATTGGGATAAGCGATTAGGATATGCGAGCAAATATCATATCTTTATAACAACTTACCCAACTTATTAGAAGTTATGATCTCTTTTGGAACCATAAGTTCTTCTCTTAATACTAGCTTAAAAACTCGTATTATGCACGGGATAAGTTTTTTTAATAAAAAAAAATATTGCTATTATTTAAAAATGCTTAAACAATTATAACAACTAAAATTAATTAAACCCTTCAAACAAATTTATTTTAATTGTGATATTAATTTACTAAAACCTTTAAAGAATGATCAAGTACAACTAACAGCCTAAAAAATGAACTTATATAAGTAGAAACGAAAAAATTTTTATATTAATTAAAAAAGTATCTTCCTCTTAACCCAACCCTAACAACTTCCCTCCCCCCACCTCCCCTCTTTTCCCCCATACACTTCCCCCCCTCCTCCCACCCACCCATCCACCCACCCTAAAAGAAAATAAAAACCTCTTTTCCAAATACCCCACCCGTCCCCCTCCTCCCATCCCATCTCCCACCGCCAAAAAAAAAAAAAAAAAGAAAGAAAACTCTCTTTTCAAAATATCCCAACCCCTCTCTCCCCTTTCCTCTCCACCGAAAAAAAAAAAAATCTCGCTACCAAACACCTCACTCCCTCTCCTACCCCCTCTTTCTCCCAACTTCGACCCTCAATTATCATGATGTTAAAATTAAGTACTCAATATTATTTGAGGGAGTGGAATGTATTGTAATTTTTTTAGTGTAGTGACAAATCTATAATGATTTACTCAATAAACAGAGACAATAATCATTGATGTTGCTTGAAAATTTTGGTTAATTAGAATTCAAGAGTAAATCCATATCCCCATCTTAAAAAAAAATCCGAGAAATCTGCCACTTCAACAACACATTACAAGACCCTAATTGGGTTAAGTTGTTTTAACTATATTCCCCATATCAAATTTAGTGCTAATTTTCTTTTACATATTTCCTAATAGAAAAATACATATTACTTCGGAAGAACAAAGCCATCAAATATTAATGGTTTATTGTATAGAAAATTTTTCATATTTTAAAATTTCCATATTTATTTTGATAAAATAATTTTTAGTGATGGGTTTCTCTTATGTTTTTGTTTGGAAATATTAGCTATTATTTTTGAGAAATATATCTTTAAATAATATTTCTTTAAGTTCGACATAAACAGAGAGGATACACTTTCAAATAAAAAAAGGAAAAAGAAAAAGGACTCATAAAGAATGTAGGAGATAAGACAATTTTATAAGGTTTCAAAATTAATAACAAAGAAAGTAATATATATGGTTCCTCCCCTTCTTGCTCATATCAATAAAAAAAGCTTGGTTTTTTTTATCAAGATAAATATTTCTCTAGTGTACGATGTTCCTTATCTTCTGGCTAGTCTTAAGTCTCAATATCCTAATGTGTTGAAACTTTTGCATGTATAACAGTTTGAGCGAATATTTATGAATTAATTACCAACTTATATACAGATTTGAGGAAGGGTAAATTGATTACATATATAAGAAATTAAGAATTTAGATTATGACTTATGCCTTTCAAAAAAAAAAAAAATATCAAAGAGAGTGAATGGATTGTTTTAATAAATAAAGAGGACCAGGATATCAAAAGACAAATAGAAGTAGCAGAAGTCTTTTAATATCATCCAAATGGCACATATTAATATCGGGCTAAGAAATTTAGTCTCTATAAATTGCTAAAGATATTCCAACCAAAAAAAAAAAAAAAGAAAGAAAGAAAGAAATGACGATTCCTATATACTTTTTATTTTTTATCTATTCGTCTCTTCCATCTCTATTAGCAAGGATTTCAATCGGTTGTGTTTCAAACATTTACTTCTTCCCCTTGAATTCTTTCAACCCACTCCCAACATAGCATATTCTATCAATGGTATCAACATGAAAAGGGCCTCAACTAGTCAAAGGAATTAAATGAATCTCATCAAGCATAAATGCATTTAAAAAAAAATTAATAAAAAAAACCTCATGTATAAAATATATAATAGTTAAACACTAACCTTTACAATGAACAAAAGGATACCATTTCCAAAAAAGAATCATGAAATGAAAAGTTTGGCTTACTTTAGGTTTAGATAGATATATATAGCCAAATAATTCATTAACATAATATTTTTTTTATATACAAAATGTATTCTTTTTGAAAATAAGATAATTATAATTAAAATCTTGAAATTTATCCATTTCATACATTTGATTTGGAAAAATAAATCTATTGGAAAACTTTTCGAACTAATTAATAAGAAATCTATAAATTGTTATTTTAAGATGTTTAAAAAGGAGAGAAGTTCTTATTTAGCAGAAAAAAAAAAAAAAAAGATAAGTTCTTATTTAACAATTGAGAGATAAAATTGTGAATTAATGAAATTTAGTTAGAATCATTAATTAACACATCAAAATAAATAGAGAACTAAGGAAAATTTTAAATTTAATTAAGGAATTCAAAAATCTACAAAATTAGTTTGAGAGTTTTAAGGCTTGAAGATGATTCTAAATTTACAAACACACTTTTCATTATATATATGTATAGATTCTTCTTCATGGCTCCTCAATTTATTTCCTCTTATTATGTTATTTACTAATCATCATTCATGTACAATAAATTATTTTTTGCTAATAAAGAAATAACATATGCATATTGTTAGTTTTCTTCTTACAGGTTTGATAATAAGAACAAGATGGTGGCTTTAAGTCCTTTATATCACTGCTACTTTGTGTTCATGGATGCCTTCTCCAAAACTTCTTTCTTTGCCCATTACATGTATGTAAATGCAACTATATATTATTTTATATGTTTGAATCTTACCTCATTCACTTTGTTGTTTCCATTAATATATATATATATATATATATGCATCTATATAGTATTTTTTATGTTTAAATCTTATCTCATTTGCTAAATTTGTTGTTTCTCCCCTATGCAGGTAATCTATAAAATGTATGATAATATTAACGTTTGTTTCGTTCATAAATTGCAATATTTTGGATCAGAGCTGCATTAATTTTTTTCCTTTCCAATTTTGGGTTCTATAACCTATATTTATTTTTAAGTACTTCTAAGCAATATATGAAAAACCAGGAGAAAGTATCCCTTTCTCTCTCGCGCACTCTCTTTTTTAAAACATAATTTCGTGGGGAAACTTTTTTTTCTCTCTCATAGGATAGTGTTCAAGTAGGATGTAGACAGATACCCTACTTACATATTTAGCTAAACATTAACCCCTTTTTAGCTTTCATTATTTTGAGAAAGCAAGAGCATAGGTATGGTTGATGTATTTTATATTCTTCCTCTCAAGCAGTAAATTTGTTAAATGCTAATCTTACTATCTGAATTCTCTATTCCACAATTAGTTAGGATGAAAACATCTCTTGTATTGAAGGTGTCTCCTTTTTTGTGACCAACAAGAAGAAATGCTAAACAAACTAGTAGGTTTTGGAGCATGTTGATTATGGATATTGTGTAAGTACTAATAACATCTTACTTTCTAACTATTTGGTGGTATGTAGCGTAAGAGGGTTTTTTTTTGGGGGGGGGAAGGGGGGCGAATGGGGGGCGGGAATGTGTGGTAAAGAGGGTTTTTCTCTAATTTTTGGGGGGTAGGGGGAGGGAAGAGGAGTTATTATTATTATTTTTTGGTTAGGGAAGGGGGATCAGGGATGTGTAGGAAAGAGGATTTTTTTTTCTTTTAGAGGGGAAGAGGGGGTGAGGAAGGTGGAGTGTAATGCCCCACTCGGTAAGTATCTCGGGTGACCTTGAGAGGACGATTGTCGTGAACATAAAAGTCGGGATCTAACGTAGAAAAATCTAAAAATTTATGGTGCGCACTTTTTAGCAATTTGAAATACTCGGTAGTCTCATATAAGGTTTAAAGTGCTGTTTTTTTATGGAAGGATTTATCTTTTATTATTAATATTATTATTTTATATTTTAGATTATTATAGTTGTTAAAAAAAAAAAAAAAGAACTGCCACTTCTCAAGAGGAGTGTGCCATTTGGCACTTTGCACGACTCTTAAAGGATATTATATATATGTATTAAAGAAGAGAAATGGCTGATGCTTTTTTCTTTCTTCTCCACCTCTTCTCTTGGCTTCAGCATCAGGTAGGTCTCTTGTTTTATTTTTTTTCTTTCGTTTCTTTTCGATTAAGTCTTGTGTGGTTCTTTTGTTCCCCGTTTTTTTTTATTTTAAGAATTATGCAATTTTGGTATGGTGTAGTGTGGAGATTTCTTGAAGATCTAATAATTATGTGTGTTAGCTAATATATATATATATATATATATATTTATAAGTTCTAATTTTTTTTAAGACTAGAAATTGGAGTTAGCTTTATTTATCTATTTATTTGGGTTAATTCTATTTTAATCTATTTTTCTCCTATTTGATGATGGGTTGTAGAGTTTGATTTTAGAGTCTTGAGATGAGGTAGTTAGGGTATAATTTTTTTATAGTTTAGTTAATTTTTATTTTGGTTTCTCTTTTTTAATTTTATATAAACTTATCTATTTAATTTCCTTGGTATGATTCTCTTATCTAAAATGATTTTAGTATACGTAATTTTTGGTAAATAATTTTAGTGCATTTTTATTTATATATATTTTCAGTATACGTAATTTTTTTTGTATATACAGTTTATATATATATATATGCATATATATATATATTTGTGGTATACATAATTATTGTGAATGATTTTAGTATATATAGTTGGTATATATAGATATTAGTATATATGGTAATTTTTATAAATAATTTTAGTATATAAAGTCTTGTATATATATTTTAGTATGTAACTTTGTATATATTTTTATATACACAACTTTTGTAAATGATTTTAGTATTCATAATTTTATACGTATGCTCAGTATAAATGATTTTAACATGTATGGTTTTATATAGATATAATTTTGGTATACTTAACTTTTGTGAATAATCTTGATATATATATATATATGCATAGTTATTTTTGTACATGGCGATAACACATATATAATTTTAGTATTCACTAGTAGGTTTGTGTTATTTTTAGTATAAATGAGTTAAGAAGTTTAGGCTCCTAGGATTACTATGTGTATAGAAATATCCCAGGTTCATAGGATGTTTCTTTTATTTGTTTTCGGTAGCAAATAGAAATATTGGGATTTATAATTAATTGTTTGGTTGGTATCCTGCTTGTAGGATTAGAGCACCGGATCTGCGTCTAGGTAAGTCCACAAACCCTGTCTTCTAATATTTTTTCCAAATATTACGAACCTTGTAAAATGTGTTTCCTAAATCTGTTACAAAATATTTACTACGTTCAACATGTTACAATTTAGCATGTTTTTCAGAGATGTTATCCATAATGAATTCTTTGTTTCTTAGAAAATGCATAAGAGCGGTGCTCCATATAGGCGTTGTCCTATCAAAACAGTTTATACTTGTTGTGAAACAGAATTCGGTTATACACAAGTTTTTTTTTCTGGGAATATTTATAAGTTGGGAAAACGCCTTAGTCTTGAAAAGCTACATTATTTTGACATGCATGAGTATGAAAAGGGCATACATGTGTGAATTTGCATAAGCATGTGGTGAACTGGCGGATGGAGATTTTTGCTGAAATTATTCATGACTTGATTCTAACCTGTCGGATGGGCAAGTGGCCTTTCTGTTATAAACACATATGAAAACCGTATTCCGACCAGGGTTACAGTTTTGGTTATGATCATGTGTTCGGAAACATCAGAGGATTGCACTGTACGTGGCTTATCCCCCGTACAAGGGCCTCTTCCGATGGCGTGGACGTTTCAGACTCCGCACAGTGAATCCACTTGAAGAGGGTCGTGGACCGCGAAGGGTGTGGCCCAATCGGTCTATGTGGACACTATATCATACACTGCGGTGGGATTCAGTTACCTTGTGGAGAGTCAGGAGGGACTTAAAAACTAAGGTTTGTCCCAGAGTAGACATGGTAGGTGCCCCAGGAATCTATAGCCTGTTTTGACCAGTGATATGGGAGTGCAGTTGTTTGGTAATCGAGCGCTCGTATGGTGTTCGGCTGGTATTAACTACGAGATGCCAGAACTTGATTCCGATGACCTCGTTTTGGGATCCGGACTCTGTTCGTGGAGCCCAACTGTGGCATTACATATTTCTTTGAATTCAGGTGTAGAAGCTATGCTAATGTGTCTTGGTTTGCTCAAACTTCCCAACTGCGCTCGAAACCCTCGTGTGGATTTAGGTATCAGTATTATTAAAATAAGAAAAGAAAATGTTTTCTTATAACATTACATGAACTGTTTTCGTGAAACTGCCTCATCATTGTTTCAAAGAAATCACAAAAATGTACAAACACACGTGGACTCACTGAGCGTTCGCGCTCACATTTTCCATATCATGTTTTCTCCTGAGATTAACTCAGGACAGACAGAGGCACAGTAAGCCGTTGAAGTTTAGGCATGGAGTTTTGGACCAAATTTTCTAGGAAGGACATATATTGATGTTTTATTTTTCTTAGACCTGAGCCGGTTGTAAAGTTCTTCTTTTTGTTTTATCGTGAGGTTTTGTTGATGTAAGATACTCTTATTTCTGTATTAAAACGATCATAAGAAGCTTTCTTTAACTTTGTGTTCTGAGCGTGCTATTAGTATTCAGTTTACTTAGTTTTTCCGTTGCGTATCAATATATATTTTTAAGTGTTATCCGGGGTTGGGCTCTCATTTTGGAACTCATAGTTTAGTGCCGAGAGGAATACAAATATCCTACTTAGTCGCAGTTGACCTAGTGGCAGGATTGGGGGTAGTATCACATGGAGTGTGAGAGAAAGGATTTTTTTTTTTTTTTTGTTGGAGAAGCGGGTGTGTGAAAAGAGAGTTTTTCTTTTTTTTTTTTTTTTTCTTTTGGAGGGGATGGGGGAGGGGTGGTGAGAGAGGAGAGAGGCAGGGATGTGTGGGAAAGAGGGATTTTTTCTTTTTTTTTTTGTGGAAAGATGGAAAGGGCAGGGCATATGAAAAAGAGGTTTTTTCAGGAGAAGGGAAAAGGGTGGTAGGGTATGTAGGAAATAAGATTCTTTAGGGAGGAGGGGGAGAGGTAGGGTGGTGGGTGTGTGTGTAAGAAAGAAGGTTTTATTTATTGAGGGATATTAGTTACAAATCTTAGTTTAACTTTTTACTGGTATGAAAAAGAAGTATCATCATGTATATAGAAAAAAAAAAGAGAGTATAAATATAATTTTTCTTTGATACACTGGGAGAAGAGGACTGTAAATCAAGTTCATGACCTATCAAATGGTAGGGAGTTATTTCTAACCAACTAAGCTACCACCTTGTCATGAGTATAAGTATAATTAAAAAAAAAAATTAATGCACTACATGTTCTTTTAGGAATTCAAGGTTTTAAAAAAAAAACCTTAATAATTTTTTAGGAAATCAAGATAGAGAGTTTGTCTATATTTTTAATAATAATATAATATTTTTATTTAAGAAAACATAATATTATACATGTGCATTTTTTTTATTACAAAATTTTCATTCCGTGAATAGTTTTAGAAATATACACACTAAAATATCAAGTTCAAAGAAATTAGCATCATATGAACATAATTGAAGTGTTCAAAGTTAAAGAAGATTAATATATAAAATATGCAACTTATCAACAAATTGGAGATTTTCAAATAAATTAAATCTTAAAAAATTATATACATTAACGAGGTACCTTTTTTAGGGCAGGGGGAGAGGGATAGGAAGGGTGTGGTGTGAAAGAGTGCGTGTCATAGGTGGAATGTGTTACAAAATTTTATTTAATTTCTAGGACTAGAAAAGGTGGAGGAAGAGGTTTTTTGTTTTTTTTTGGAGGAGGAGAAGGAGGTGTGGGGTTGGGGTGGGAAAGAGGGTTATTTATTTATTTATTTTGTTAAGGTGAGGGCGAGGAGGAAAGGTTTTTTGGTTTTGGGGGGTAGGGTGGGCGAAAAGTAATTTTTTTTCATTTTGGTATGCGGAAAGGAGGAGGGTGGGATGGAGGAGAAGGATTTTTTTTTGTGGTGGGATAGAGAGGATTTTCTTTTTTTTGAGGGGGGGAGATGGTTGTGGGGATGGGCTGGAGGAGAAGAGGATGGTTTTTAAATTGGTAAAGGGTGGCGACTCGAATTCGAGACTATTAATTTTCCCTTGGCAAAAAGTAATGATGAAGAAGACTATATTGCCCCTAGCGCAATACGGAGGGAAGCTAGCTGATCTAAGCCGCAATTCATCTTGTTTTCCTCTCTTTTTCATTATCTCACTTACTTTCTTGTAACTTACCACATCATGTAAGATAATATTGATTAAACATTTTATTCTTTTTTCCCTCAACTAAGAGTATTAAAGGAAGAATGAACACCCGAACATTTTGCAAATCATAACTTCCAAAAACATATCGGATTTTGGTATTCTCTCATCGAATACTCAGTTCCAACTTGAGAACGAATTATAATGGAGGAAAATCACATTTCCGAATCAGGAGGCATGCTGATGTTGAATGATGATAGCGGCAAGGAAGACAAGCTAAGGAAAGGAGAGGAAGACTTGACGTATTCCAGTTATTTTGCAGAGTATGAATGAAGAGAGGATGCTGAAGAACTCCAAGAACCAAGAGGCCGAGAAATAGAGCAAGTATTCCCTATAAGTATAGGTAAATACTTCAACAACATTGATGAGTTTTTTTATTCACATCAGGCATATGCAAAAAGTAAGAGTTTTAGTGTTATTAAAGAATCTGGCTTGAAGGGAACATGTCCGTTTTTAGAAAATATAAAACTATCGATTGTGATAGGAATAGAAAAGATAGCACTTACAAGCGGTTAAAGACGATAGAATGCCCTGTTCGTATTTGTGCAATTTTGAGAGATAATGGAACGTAGCAAGTGTCAAAGGTTGTAGAACAATACAATCACGAATTATGCCCATCTATATCCAGGTTTAAGGTTGCTCATAGAAGTCTAAATTCTAATATAAAGAGGAAATTGGAAATAAATGACACAGCTAGAATAAGGCCCAACAAGAGTGTGAGAATTTTGGAGGTATAAGTTGGAGGACATGATAAATTAGGATGTCTACCTAGAGATTGCAGGAAACTATGTCTAGAAGGTGAGGAGGTTGAACATTAGAATTGGGGATGCTAATTGCATAAATATAATGTCCATTAGAATTCATCATGAGAATACAGATTTCTTCCATTTGATTCGCATGGATGATGAAGGTAGTCTAGATAGTTTTTTTTGGATGCACTTTCAAAGTAGCATAGCTTATAAAGAGTTCAATGATGTGATTTGTGTTGATTTAACATATCTTGTTAACAGAAGCAAAATGTCATTTGTGACTACTGTTGGAGTGACCATCATGGTAGCCACAATGTTTGGTTCAACACTCCTATTTTACAAGGACATAGAGACATATATTTGGTTTTTTAGTACCTCGCTTGTAGCAATGGATGGCCAAGCGCTTGCTGCAATTATGACCGATCAATGTGAAAACATGGGGAACACAATTAAGGAAATTATGCTAACAAAAATTTGGAGGTACTACATTTGGCATATAATGTGCAAAATGCCAGATAAATTTAAGGGTTTAAGAGAGTAGTTTCGCGAGGCAAGAAAGGAATTAAGATCTCTTGTTTATGATAGTTTGACGAAATCAATATTTGAGAGTAACTGGAATCAGTTTGTTGCTAAGTATGGACTTGAAACAAATCAGTGGTTGATTAAGCTATACAGCAAGAGAGAACACTGGGTTCCAGTATACTTGGATCACATGTTTTGGGCAGGGATGTTGTTAACTCAGAGAAGTGAAAGTACGCGTGCCTTTTTAATGGATATCTCCATTCAACTAGCACTCTTAAATAGTTTGTAGAGCAATATAAGATTGCTATCCAGCATAAGGTGGAAAAAAAAGTGTATGTGATTACAAATCGAGCAATATTTTGGTTAAAGAGATCACCTTCTTTGATTGAGAGAAGCAGTTCCAAGATGCATATACTAACGAGCAGCTTGAAAATTTTCTTGGTGAAAACAAGAAGAGGATTTACTGTAATCAATTGGTCGGAGATGATAATGAGGAGATTGGCTCTTCCTCTGATCGAAGAAGAGTTTGAGAAGTTTAGGATATTGGAGACTGCTTTGGTGAATAACTTGTTTGTGAAGGAGTTTGTGTACACCACTTTGTACAAGGAGGAGAGATGTATTTTGAAGTGTAATTATAGAGTGTTTCAGTGCCCTGGATTATTGTGTGGTCACATGTTAAAGGTTGCTTTGATTAAGAGAGTGAATAGATTTCCAGAAAGATATGTACTTAGAAGATGGAGGAAAGATGTACACCGTAGGCACTCGAGGATTCGATGAAGGATTTCCCCACATGACCAATTACTTTTTGAAGATCAAAGATGTCGAGAAAGCTTTTAATGAAACTGTAAACTGAGCAATATCAACCCCCACGAGACTTATGAGACTCAAGCACGCTATTGACAGCACCAAAGAGGAGTTATTGAATTAGAATGCACTTTATTAGATAGACACTAATGATTTTGTGGCAGTTCCTCAGGTGGAAGCAATACATGGTGGGGAGGAAAGGGGAATTCGGGATCCTAGGGTGGTCGTCTCTCAGGAAAGACCTCGAGAAAATTGTTTAAGGGCTAACAATAAAGTTGGTGTCCGCAGAAATACTAGGAGCGAGCTCCTGCTGTGAATTCTAATTCTGAGCGACAAGAAGATAGGAGAATGAATTTGAGGAGGAATTCCAGGCGTACCAGAAGAGTTTGAGATCAGGTCTATTTTGATAATTTGAAATGCTTTCTTACGGATCTGTTGCTATCATTAGTTAACTCGAGTTGTGTTGTATGTTCGTATCAGGTTTTCTAACGTTGTAGCTCAGGTTCCAGTTCCTTCTCATAGTACTGTAAGGATGCAAGAAGAGAAAATTGAAGTGACTATTGAATTGAGATTAGGACTATGAGTTGCATTAAATTTAGAACTCTTATTGTAACAAGAATTTACGAATTGATATTCAGTAGGCTTATGTAGTTCATTGAAGGGATACATTCAAAAAGAGGAGTTAATATATAAACTACTGCTGAGCTGGACGAGCTGTACGACTATGTTTTCATCCAATATGAATGTACAAGTTGTATGGCTCTTTTCCTTCTATCTAAGCTGTCCTGGCCTTATATGGAGTTACTGTATATTCTAAACCTACACTTATACTTGTTACATTATTAATACTATTCTTGCTTTCCATAACTTGGATGTAAACATTAACGTTTGGGGACATAGTTTACCGACCTATATAGGTCTTTTCCTCAGCACCGAGCTTTCCCAACTGTATGACTATTTTTCCTGCAAAATAAATGCACGAGTTGTATGGCTCTTGTCCATCCGACTGAGTTGGCCTTAAATGGAGAAATCGGAACTTATACATTTTACATTATTCATACCATCCTTGCTTTCTGTAACTAACTTGGATGTGAACATTAATCTTTAGGGAGCTAGCTGGCCGACCTATATGGGCTTTTTCCTCGACACTAAGCGTTCCTAGCTGTATGACTATTTTTCCTGCAACGTAAATGTTCGAGTTATATGGCACTCTTCCATCTGCCAAGCTAGCCTTAAATGGAAAAACCGGCTAGTGTATACTTGTTACATTATTTATGCGATCCTTGCTTTCGTAACTAACTTGGATGTGAGCATTAACGTTTAGGGACCTAGTTGACCGACCTATGTTGGTCTTTTCCTTGGCACCGAGCGTTCCTAGCTGTATGACTATTTATCCCACAAAATGAATATCTGAGTTGTATGGCTTTTTTCTATCTGGCCGAGCTGGCCTTAAATGGAGAAATTGGCTATCATATGCTTGTTACATTATTCATACCATCCTTGCTTTCCATAACTAACTTGGATATGAATATTAATGTTTGGGGATCTAGCTGACCGACCTATATGAGTCTTTTCCTCGACACCGAGCGTTCCTAGCTGTATGACTATTTTCTCGCAAAATGAATGTCTGAGTTGTATGGCTCTTTTCCATCTGGTAGAGCTGGCCTTAAATGGAGAAGTCGACTAACATATACCTGTTACATTATTTATACCATTCTTGCCTTTCGCAACTAACTTGGATGTGAATATTAAGGTTTGGGACCTAGTTGACCGAACTATATGGGTCTTTTCATTGGCACTGAGCTTACCTAGCCATGTGATCGAGTTCTATGGCTGTTTTCCTTCTGGCCGAGCTGGCCTTATAGGGCTCTTGTCCTAGCAGATAATTAACGTCCGACCTTATTTATTAATAAAATGATCAATGTTTGAACCTATCTCGCCTTCCCCTAATTTCTTTTCTATATTTGGCTATATTTCCTTCTATGTCTATTACTCTTTCCTTGCATATTATTTCTGCTCGACCAGGGTTTCAGGCAAAGAAAATATACAGTTTACTGAATACAAATCGACATCCAAAGTACGAATGACTGAATAGAAATTAGAAAATACTAACCATCCTGAACATTAAGTATGTTAAATAACGTGATGAAGAGAAATATTAAACATACGGAAATCAATATTACCCACTTTTTTTGTTGGAGGTGTCCAATGTGTTGCAAGCAGAAATCTAGATGGAAATCCATCCTTTTTATAATGTCTTCAATATCATTCTTCATTCTTTCGTAATTGGTCTTAATTTTAGCGATTTCTCCCTCCATTTGAACAAGTTTAAGTTGATTATGCACCATATTTAAAGGATTATTATCAACAACAGTGCAAGCCTCATCTAGCCATTTGAAAAACCCACATGATCTCTTAGATCCTTATGAGAAAGGAGATTACTACTAAAAGAGTTACATTTCTACAGTTTTATGATTAACATAAAGGACATAAATTGAACTGTTCAATAAAAATTTTACCTTGAAATTGCCACATCCGATAAACTTTCTTTCTTCTTTGATGTCTTTGAAGTCAATATTGGAGTAGGACACCAACACCAAGATTTCTGGGAGGAAGGGATTGTAAGTTCATATGCAGAGTTCGTTGTAGATGAAGATGAGCTTTGGAAATCTTTTATCATGGCCATTTCTCTTTTTCTTTGAGGGAATTGAGAAAGTATTCGAACAAAAATAAGTCGATAGAACAGAGGTTTGTTAACTTAAGGGGAGGAACAGAAGAGTGTTTAGGTTTAAGCTAGCCACATTAGAATTTTTGTAACGATAGTTTAGGGTTAGGTAAGTTAATTACTCAATAACAATAGGATATAAGTAAAAATAAAAAGATGATGAATATATCAGACTGCTGCATTGTAAATAAATTAAAATAATGATATGAGCAATGATATTGATAATAACTCAATACATATATACATATATTATTTAATTAGGTGCTTATTAATTATTAACGTAATACAGTGTATAAACTTTTATTTCACTTAACAACATAGGGTTTAGGTTTGTCATTACTGTATCATGATTAAGATTAATTCATATTAATGTGTATTATGATATATATTAAATAAATTATTAAGAAAATACTATGTCATATTATCATTTATTTATATTGATAATAACTCTCTATATAATATTATTTATATTAATTATTTTTGAAGGGAAATCTTTAGTGTATGAATATACATTGAGATAAGAGATGGATCTTATTGTGTACATATATACTAATGAGTTATTATCAATATCATAACTCATAATTAGTTATTTTATCTAATATTGTAATATTGCGCATATAGTGAACATCTCTTGAACGAAATAACTCATATAAGTTGTAAGTATATACTATTAACATAATGTATCGACTAATCAAATTATTCACATAACCTCGTGAGTATTATGATTGCCATTACTGTGTCATGAATAAAATGAATTCATATAAATAATAATACTATGTTGTTAAGTGAATAATTTGATAATATGATACATATTATTAATTGTATATACTTACGGCTTATATGTGTTATTTTGTTCAGGAGATTATTAACATAAGCACAATATTACAATATTAAATAAAATAAACGAATTATGTGTATGATATTGATAATAACTCATTTAGTGTATTCGTACACGATAAGATTTGTATCTTATCCTAATGTGTACTCATAAACTAAATGATTTCCCTTCAAAAAAATAATTAATTAATTATAACTATATATAGTTATTATCAATATAAATAAATGATAATATGGACGTATTATTTTCTTAATAACTCATTTAGTATATATCATACATACACATTAATTTAAATTAATTTTATTCATGACACGGTAATGACAATCATAATACTATGTTGTTAAGTGACATCAAAGATTATACGGTGTTTTATGTTAATAATCTCCTGAATGAATGGCTCATATAACCCGTAAGTATGTACCATTAACATACTGTATCATATTATTAAATTATTCACTTAACACCATAGTATCATTATTAATGTGAATTAATTTTATTCATGACACAATAATGACAATCAAAATATTCACGAGATTAAGTGAATAATTTAATTAGTCGATGCATTATAGTTATTTCGTTCAGAAGATGTTCACTATATGCGCAATATTACAATATTAAATAAAATAAACTAATTATGAGTTGTGATGTTGATAAAACTCATTTAGTATATATGTGCACTGTAAGATCCATATCGTATCTTAATGTATACACATACACTAGATGATTTCCCTTCAAAAAAATAATTCATTAATATATATAACTATATATATAGTTATTATTGTTAGCCCTAAGGGCATTATTGCATATGTTTTTTATTATGATTAACATATATTTGTGTGAGTATTAAACTTAGTTTCTATAGAACAAAAGAAGCATATTTAAAGTCTCAAGGCTACACTTTTAGAAGCAAAAGATATTGGTGATCAAGGCAAATGAAGGAGAAAAGATCAAGCCATTGAAGACGTTGAAGACTTATCTCTTAGTTAGGGATGTGCTAAGGTATTTCTTTGTAAAGCTCCCTAACTCTCATATTTGATCGTTAATCATGTATGAAGCTCTTTGCATAAATATCTTTCTATAAATCGTTCTTGAAATCCAAGTATTCTTGATAGAGTTTTTGATATCTTTGAAAGTTTTTTCTTGTCTAAAAGAGTATCAAGAATACATGTTTTTGAAATAGGAAGGAAAGCTCTTTACTTGCAAAATTCTGTCTGTAAAATCTTCTCAAAAATCGATCATCCAGTTTTAAAACCGGTCACCCGATTTTCTAGCTTTAGAAAAATCGGTCGTCCGATTTTTGTAAGATGCGTCTGAATCTTTCTGTTTCAAAATCGGTAGTCCGATTTTTATAAGATGCATCCGAATGTTTCTGTTTTAAAAATCGGTCGTCCTATTTCAGAAAAGGGCTCATCTAATTTTCTTGTATAAGGAAATCGGACGTCCGTTTTTAGAAACCGGTCATCCAGTTTTCCTTTTTACTGTGAAAAATATTACCGTTACACAGTGCAACGGTAACTTTCTCTCTCCTTCATATATATATATATATATATTAATTTTTGATCAGTTGCAAAAGTAACAAGTTTGGTGAAATATTTATTGAGATTATTAAAGAACCTTTAAAAGAGCTTTAAAGCACAATCCTTCAAACAATTTTTCATCTCATAAAAACATCTTCTTGAGCTTCATTTGTGATCATCATTAAAGAAGAAGTAAAGAGGAGCTTGTAGAAGCATTCAATTGAGTTGTATCTTTCCTTCTCAAGCTCATTTGGTAATATTGTTCTTTAACTCATCTCTCTTTTTATTAACATCAAAGGTTTGTGTTGAAAAACCCCTTGGGTTCTCCTTTGATTGTATTTGTGATTGGTGATTAAGGTTGCTTGCAAAACCCTTGGTGAATGATCCTCAAAATTGCAATTCTTGTATACCTTTTATTATAGTGGATTTGGAAAATCCTTGAGTGTTGACTCAAGGTAGTGGATGTAGCTCTTTGAGAGAGTGAACCACTATAAATAGTTGTGCCTCTTCATTCTATGTTTCTTGCTTGATTGTCATAACTATAAGATTTTGTTTGGTTAGGAATTTTATTAAAAAGTGTTTTAGAATTCTTTTTCAAACAAAATTGGAGGTTTATCGTGTAATTACACAAAAGAATTTTCAAAAATTAGCCAAAAACCTTATTCCCCCCCCCCCCCCCAAGGTTTTTCAATTATCAATATAAATAAATGATAGTACATGTCATTTAGTATATATATCATATATGCACATTAATTTGAATTAATTTTATTCATGACGATGGTAATGACAATCATAATACTATGTTGTTTAGTTAAATCAAAGACTATACGATGTATTATATTAATAATTAGTAATTATAGTTGTACGATAACAGACCGATATATGTAGCTGTACGCTAACCTCCTGAGTAACCTTCCCTATTAGCTATTGCTAACTCTTCTTTTTACAAATGCCAAAACCATTCAGTAACCAGGTTTATCCAATTGGTAAAACCTCTTTACTAAAACCTATCGTGTTCATTATCAGTTAACATTATGAAATAAAAAATCGTAACGAATTTACCATCGGTTGTACAAATAGTTGAATACAAATTAGAAGCGTATAAGAACTTCACAACTTCCATCCCTAAATAATATGATTTAATTTAATTAATAGAATCCTAAAAAAAATAGAATATTACGTTATGAAGTGGAAGAAATGACTCTATAACTTACGTTCATAAGAACTTATTTAGTATATGTCATACTAAATAAATATGTGTTGTGTTGATTAACTTCTTGTTCATTATAACCATAGTAGTACATTTGTATAATTAGCAAAAGAATGAGTTATTTCGTAATTGATTTATTAATACAATAATAATTCTACGTGATTGAGAAAACCAAAAAACATATGTTGCTAATAATTGATTTAAGGCTTATGTTCATACATGAATATGAGTTATTTTCGTTAATCACATTCTTGATATAATCATGATAATATGTTTTTAATTCGTCAATATGATATATTATAATATTAATTATTGATTTTAATTTGTGAAAAAAATCACTACTCAATTAGTATTTCCCTCCCAATTTTCCCACCAAATTATTTCCCTTAAAAAAATGAAACATTTTCACTCTTGCCCATCAATTAGACAGCCTATATGTATCATCATCATATAGGATGGCAGATTGATTATAGAGTTAACAGTGTGAAGGGTGTGTTCACCCTCACTTTTCTAAGAGCGAAATTCGCCTACTTCTTAGTCACAAAGTTTTTCTTTTTCTTCTTTATCATTTTTGACGAGTTAGTATTCATAAACAGTGACTTGGTGTTATATGGGTTATCAACTTCACATTATATTGGTGTTAATATTATGAAAAAGTACAAAGGGCTGATTACTTTGTATAGTCATTAATATTAAAAAATGAACCATAGCTTCTTACATAGCGAAAAACAAATAGAGTAATTAAGATACATTAATTGTGTCACAATGACTTTCAAACTTCTACCAGTATCCATTTTCTAACATCTAGCTAATGAGCTCGCCAGTGTTAAGATTTGGGTTTACGAACTCACCAGGCGACCTTGTCACTTCTTAATTCTCAGTCGTCAAGTGTTTTTCTCATGTTCTTTATTGTATTTTACAAGTATTCGTAAGCATTGAGTGACTGTTATATTGCCATTATTAAGATTGGCTTACGATCTCATCAAGTGACCTTGTCACTTTGCACTAAATCGCCTTGTATCTTAGTCGAATGTTTGTTTCCATTAACAGCTCGACAGTGCTATTAATATTGAACTTACCAGCTCGCCTACTTGCGGTAAACTTTAACTCATTTTTCCCACTGAACTTAAACATCATTTTCTTCTCCTTTCCCATTCTTTTTCATTAAAGTAATGTTATTTTAAAGATAAAAGATTACAATAGCAGAACCCCAATGAAACTTAATAAAAGCCCCAAATAACCTCAACCACTGAAAAAAATTAAGCAAAGATCATTGTGCAAAATAACTTAGAGAAAGAGCATGGACAAAAAGATAGTAATATTTGTAAAAATAAGGATTCCATTAATATTCGATAAGTTTTCATTACAAAATATTAACAGGGATCATCCTGCTCTTCCAAAAAAAGTACCCAAAATAATAAGAGTAAACAGCAGAGAAAAAAAACATAAACTACCTAAACCTCTAACAGTAAGGAAAGAGGGATGTGAAGATCAATTCTGAAAGAGCGACAGTAGCAGCATCAGCAGGAGATGAGCACTAGTTAGAGCTTCCTTCTGAATTGTAGGAAGATTCTCTCAGCCTCCTCTTTCTTGAAGTCCTAGCCCGAGGTGATATGAATCCAATAGTCGGCTGTAGAGCTTCCCGTCGAGCAACCATCTGGCGAGCAGAATGACGGGGAGTAGCCTCCTCACGAGCTACCTTCTCCCTAGCTGCCTCCTCCATAATAGCCTCAGGAGATATACTTTCGCGCCAAACAACCTCCGCCACCGCCTCCGCCATCTTCTCCTCCACAGTCTGTTGCTAAATTTCCGTTAGCATCTTGAAGAAGAGCTTAGGAGGGGATGAATGAGGGTCATGGTCTTGTTAACTCTCGCACCTCTATCTCTTACCATTTATTCAACTATACTACTGCTCTAAAATCTAAGAGCGTCGAGTTCTTGCCTAAGAGTGTCGAGTTCTGTAGCAAGTTCTTTTCTAAGCAAGTTATTTTCAAGTTTCTCATTCTCATATAGGCTCCTGAGGGCAAATGGAGAGGTAGGAAGGGGGTCTGCTTGAAGAACTTATTTTGGTATAGGTTTATCGTTGTTTCTAGATATTCCTAAATTGGTATGAGATATCTCGCCTCAAATTCTCTCAAGAAGAAAGGAAGGAAAACACTCAAACTTAGTAGGTTTTCTAGTATGAGTATCTCGCCTAAAAAATACACCCATAAATAGTAGGGTGGGTGAAGGTAACGGGAAGCTGGCGAGCTAAAACTGTTGAGGAGAGAAGATATGACTCGACATTTAAGGAGAGAAGATACGAATCGACGTCTGAGGTAGAGTGTAATGAAGCCCTTCATTTAATGCACCTCAGATCCGAGTCAGTCCGAGTACGTCTTCATGATGGTAGTGTGTCCGAGGCATACAGTTTAAAACCCTAGTCCTTTTATGTTCTTTTTTTTTTTTTTATAAACTCGATAACTCAATTCACCATCATTTAGCATGTTATTGACACTAAACGAACATCCTCATTTCATTGCTCAATATACCTAAAATGATGCAAAATTCCTATTATTAACCCTAAATTATTAAATTTTACATATGAATAATAAAATGAAAATGGTTTAGTGTGATAAAATAGATATAGATAACCTAAATCATGGATTGTAAACCTTTAGATCACCTAACTCATGGATTGTAAACCCTCATAAATTTATAATTTTTTCATAAAAATTAAAATTCATGGCACTAAATCAACTTTATGAATGAATGGGTAAGGATAAATGAATAGTTACCCCAAAAAAGATGTGGTAAACCAAAAAAAAATTAAACGATAATGAATGGTTAACCCAAAAACATATACAATAAAAATGGTGAGCTAATCTTATTTAGTATTTTAGGTGGAATGTAAAGGTTGAAAGCAAAACAAGCCTAATTTTATGTGGTTAACTGTGCACTAAATATCCACTTTTCAAAGGAAGTGTAAAAAGAAAAGCTAACTTGGCATTGAATATCTACATTATAAATGAATAGTTAACCAAAAAATAAAAAAAATAAAAATATGAAATTCGTTGCCGTAAAGCATAGTTTTTTAGTAGCATGTAGAATGTAACGGAAGAAACATTTTAGGGGGTTAAATTGACACTAATTATCTACTTTATAAATGAATTGTTAAACAAAGTCATTTTAGGTGGTTGAATTTGCACCAAATATCTACTTTATAAATGAATTGTAAGAAAAAAACAAAAAACTATTTTAGCGAGTTAAAAATTGGCACTAAATATCTCAATTTATAAATGAATTGAACATTAATGAAGTAAAATATTTTAGGGGTTGTTTTGGCACTAAATATCCATTTTATAAATGGATTGTAAATAAAAAAATCGGTAAAAAATTCTAACTTTTTAGCTGGATGTAAAATGTAATGGGAAAAAAATTTTAATAAAGAAAAACATTTTAGGGGCTGTCTTGGTACTAAATATAAATGAATTGTAAATAAAAAAAGGTGAAAAGGTCTAACTTTTTTAGTTGGATGTAAAATGTAACAGGGAAAAAATTTTTAATAAAGAAAAACATTTTAGGGGTTGTTTGGCACTAAATATCTACTTTATAAATGAATTGTAAATAAATAAAAAATAGTCTAGCTTTTTAGTCGGATGTAAAATGTGATGGGGAAAAACATTTTAGAGGGTTAACTTAATACTAAATATCTATTTCTTAAGTAAATCTTAAACCAAAAAAAGCTTAAATTTTAGTTGGAGGTAAAGTTTAATGAAGAAAAACATTTCACGAGTTGTCTTGGCAGTAAATATCTGTTTATAGATAACCGAGAACAAAAAAAATAAAAAACTTAATTCGAGTATTAAATTTTTAGTTCGAAGTAAAATTTAATGAAAAAAACAATTTATGCAGTTCACTTTGCACTACTTTAAATTAATTGTTTAAAAAAAAACATATTCACTGAAATTAACATCTTTGAGTGTGATGTAAAATATATGTAGGGGGAAAATACTACATTTCAGTGGAAAAAAATTTGCATTAAATTAACGGTAAAATTCTAAATGAACAGTAAACCCTAAAATTACCCTAATTAACAGATGATATAGATTATTGTATTCCTTACAAGAAAACTTTGATTTTTATGTTAATTAATATGGTTTGGTTGAAAAAAATATAAGAAATCATCCAATCACTTAATTGAGTTTTTTTAGCCAAAACTGAAAAAATATGAACCCCAAGAGAAGCAAAAAAATGACATAACAACAAGAGAAATTACCATAAATGAAGGCCATGCATTTATATACAAAAGCACAAAATACAGCTGAGTTGTGCTTAAACAGGGATCTAAAATCCTATTTAACGAAAGCACGTTATACAAAAAAAAAAAGGGAAAATGCAAGAAAAAAGACAATAAAATTGGTACTACTCGACTTTCATAGTAGCAGCTAGAATGATGACTTTCTCAAAAGTAACTTGTCGTCCTTAAGCGCTCCCCACAGAGTTGGACGAGATTAATTGGCTACCGTAACCATACTCCTTCTCTTACTAGTAGTTACAATCAGATTCTCCTGGATGTCTTTCAAAATAGCGAACGATACATCTAGCTCTGGCTTTTCCAAGAGAATCTTCCCGACTACGTCAGTTCCGTAATCACGGACCAAATGTTCCGAACGAGGCGAAGCTCATTGTATGTTCTGAATCGTATTAGACATAGTCCTAATAATAGTGTTGAGCTTGCTGAGCTTGTTGCTACTAGAATAGTTAAGGGTGTAGAGGAGCTTACTCAAGCTTAGACTTCTAGACTTGCGTATGTTACTTTTTCTTTCTTAATGATAACCCATGTTGAGGGGGACGAATATAAATAAATTCAACACTCTTTTTGCAACTTCCAATCAGAGTCAATCCAATATCCTATAATAACCATGTAATCAATCTTCTGGTTCTTTTTTCGGGGACATAATTATCACAGGACATTGGATTGACTCTGATTGGAATTTGCAAAAAAATAGTGTTAAATTTTGTTCATATTCCTTCCCCTCGACGTGTGTTATTTTTGTATGGGTATTATAATAGGCTAGTGAACATTATCTTTTTGTGTTTTTAGCTTTTTAAAGTTCTCTTTTTGTGTTTGAAAAGATGCGTAAGGTCCTTGCTGCAATGTGAGACGGTAAACTTGTTGAGCTTACCTTTAAGTGGTTACACTTATGTAGAACTTGGCAAGCTCGCTTTACATGAGCTGAATTTTAATGCAAATACTTTTGCGTTCGGAGATTTTCCATCTATTGGAGCAGAACTAATATTGATGCATACTGGCTAGCTCAATTCCCATCAAAATTAATGCATTTCTACCTCCACTTAGAACGGTAAAAAGTCAATATTACCGTTTCATGTATAAATAGTCTTAATATATTTCTTATATACTTTGAATGTAAAGAAATAAAGACGGCTACTTCTGCTTCTACTCATCTTCCAAACTTGTCCTTTTAATATTATTTGAAACTTTCTTCCTATGGCTCTATTACCAGATGTTGCGCATCGTTTGTTGGTTAGATGGTTGCAAAATGAGTTAGCGAAATAATCCGCGAATTTCTAGATTACCATATTGGTAGTAATGTTACCTTTATTGTGGTGCATCTTGGCTTTGCAGTCCAATATTGTGTCCAAAGAAATATAAACTTTATGTCGTTCTGCATAATGTTTTGTATCTACCTTACATTCTTTGAAGATGAAGGCCCCTACGTGATTATCTATGAGCGTTTTTTCCGTATCAGCCATCCAGTAATGATGGCAGATGGAGAGATGTACCATGCCATTTACACCCTATATTTCCACCTATAGCACCTGAGCTTCTTTCGTTTTTACTTAACTATATCTGAATAGAACCGTGATAGGTTTGTTCTCCACATACCAGCTCAAAATTAATATATCACGTTGTTTTGCCATTCTTGGCGCGAAGTGGACACCTCTGTGTACAACTTTGGTTATTTACTACTGTCTAGGGATTACGTTATATGGGTATTAAAAGAGGTCAAACATTTATCATACAGGCTTTTCACTTTTTAACGTTCTCTTTTGTGTGTTTGTGGCTTTTCACGTACGATCTGTAATATATAGTTTTTAATTGAAACATGTAGTGAATGTTATCTTTTTTTTTGGCGAACATATGAATGTTATCTTTGTTTTTTTTGGATTTATTATTTTTCCATGAACCAAAATTTTACTTTGAATAAGAAACAACAAAGGGTCTTTACTAACAAAGAAACAACATCAACAACCAAAAAGCACTACTTAGTTGAAAGCCCAAGGATTAGCGATTCGCATCCTCTCCTCGTCTTTTGGGGAAAATTCTGGAGTGACGTTGAAAATCTTGCGAATATATGCTAGATCCTTACACTTAATCAAATCCAAAACTTCTTCACAAGCAAGGGACAAACTCCCTTTATGACAAGGTAATCCGCAGCAACCAACAGCCCAAACAGGGTTTCCTTGACATCTTCACCAGTCTTGAAACAAAGGCCTTAAGTTCGACATCATCTTACCGGAGGGTGGTTTAGTTACCACACGCTAGTACTCAACGATCTCATTAAGTAGTTCACCGTTGCTGGTTAACTTGTCCTCGATCAAGTATTCAATCGTCACAGATTGCTTAGCGACTCCCTTGTCTACCTCGAATGTTTTGTCATCGATGCTCTGGAGGACGACTTTGACAATGCTTGATGATGAAGAGGAAGCCAAACTATAGGATTGTTGATTAAAAGATTACTCTTGAGAATTTGCAGAAGCTATAATTTACCCAAAACTACTTGCAATTTATGATTAAGTAGATGAGCACGTGAAAGTCAAAAAGACTATATGTAGGGGTTAGAAGTTAGAAATCCATCGCATCATAGTAAATGCAGTAGTTAGGGTTGGAAGTTACAAAGTTACCAAGTCATATTTACTACAGTAAAAGCAGGGGTTGGGGATCGTTGTAATCAAAGCATCGCATCTTAATTCACAACCTTCAACCAGTTGTCTCTTGGCAAGCTGGCATTATAAGTTTAAAGAATTTTGTAAGTTTACGAGAACAATAACGATGTAACCGTAGAATTCACAACTTGATTAATACTATTAAAGGAGATGGTCAAATGGCAAGATATGAAAACATGCAATGGAAAACGGTGAGCTCGTAAACAGTGTGAAAGAAAACACGTAACAATTACTGCAGTAAATGCAGTAGTTGGGATTGGTGGTGATAGTAATTACTCAGAATATTCATCCATATACAAAGAGAATTTTGGTCACCTTAAAAAACTGATTATTTTCATCTAATCTTTGAACATATTTTTTTATTATGGATCTACTTCCTGATACTGCTTGTGCCCCCTTGCGTAGATGGTTGCGCATGGAGTTAGGTGAAATTATGCGTCATTCCCCAAATTACTACCAGAATTATAGTAATATGAATTCCATTGTCATGCGTCTTGGATTTGACATCTGATATTGTCACCAAACAAATGTGAACTTTTTGACATTGTACACTATGTTGTATATCTACTTTACCTTGCTTGAATATGAAGGCCCCTAAGCTCTATTCTACCAGCTGCACTACAATGTCAACCAACTTGTGGTAATTAGCCAAGCACATTTCTAAGGGATCTACTTCATGTACTTCAATATACATCGACTTCATTTCTTCCTCTTCTACTTTTCGAAAGCAAGGTAGTGGAGACAAAGATTCTTGTGCAACCTTCGCGTCAATGATGCGGCCACTCTTTACGCTTACTACAGTTTGGGACTACTCGACAACACTCTCTATCATGATAGACACTTGGTTCACTCATGATTACCGACAGTTTTGATATGTAAGATGGATTAGTTGGAACGTCAATATTTCATAAATGGGCGAGATCTCTAGCTAGCTCTCCGAAATATCACTAACAAAACGACAGCTCATTTAAATTGCAACAGTAAAAACTGGATCTAAATTAACACGTGTCAACCAATAGATAATCTGGATTAACACGCATCATTAGACACAATAGCTCACTATGTATCTAGCCATCTATAGGTTGTCAAAAGTTTCATAGCCATCGTATCATAATTACTGCAGTAAATGTAGCAGTTGTGTTTACTTTTAATCCTTATTCCTTCTTAAGAATCTTTGAACCTTTATTACTAACTATGGATGAACCTCCTTCTATAGCTCGTGTTCCCTTGCTAACATGATGGAGACCATCTCAATAAGACCAATTCACAAGGAGGTCCAATCGAGTTTAAGGCAAAAGAAGATTATGAAAACTCAACTAATTCATTTGACTATATAAGTAGTCCAATGACAAGGTCTAGGACCAAAAAGGTGCAAGAAGCCCTTAGTAATTTCATCTACAAGGCTCATGCTAAAGAAGGGATCAAAGTCCAAGATTACAAGCGTAGGATTGTTAATTCTTTGTTGGTGATAGATCAAGGGCTACATACAGGTAATTAGCGTATTTTGACCATCATTTCAGCAATTGAAAGTTTGAAAATTCATCCAAAATAAGTGGGAAGTAATGGTCACAAGTTCCAAGTAGAAATTACAACTTCCAAAGCTAGAAATTCAAAGGTTCTAAAGAAGCTGTTTTTGGGTCAATTTTGAAGATTAAACTATACCCATCTACGAGGCTTCAGGCTTTTATCTTTATACCATTTCGAATCTCTATGATTCTAGTTTAATACGCAACAAGAAGTTCATCATTTGGAATTTTCTACAAGAAGATACACTCACCTTACTAAAGCTGCACATTGTTGTCTACAGAAACTTTTACCTATGGGATCAGCATGTTGATCAAGCATACTTAGAGTATTTCAAGAGTTTTTTTTTTTTTTGGTAGTTTAAACATCCCTTAACTACTTTTTATGATTTCCCATAAGTCTTCATTGTTTTTTCTATTTTTTTTTTTAGTCAAATTACTACTTCTTATGTTAGCATTTAGTTTGGAGACATGTTCCAAACTATCTATAAATACTCTAGGAATGCTCTTGTAATTGACAGATTTTGAAGACAATATAATTTAGTTAAGGTTTATCTTGGTTCTGTGTTGAACTAATTTGGGTGTCATTAGGTTAGGTCCTTGTGATTTCTTTAGACTTATCAATCAAGACTTGCTTCTCTTGGTTGTGGCGTTTTTAGCTTCCGTTCTTCATTTACTAAGTATCGTTTAAGGGTTTTAGATCATATATATAAGGTTCTTATTCCGTAGTTATTTGAAGGTGGGGTTATAGTTAAGGTTTTCTACCACAGGTTGGTATTGGGTCTAACTCCCTTGAAGTATCATTCATCCACCATTAGCTTTGCCAAATATCCAAATTCAAGAATCTAGACCTAGAAATATTTCCGCATCACTTGATTCATATCATAACATAGTTGCACAGAGAGTTGACTGGGATCATCCACCATAAACCAAGTCGGTATTACCGTAATGTAACTGTCATTGGGGTACGTCTTGGCTATGCCGTCCGGTATTGTTACCACAGAAATGTCAATTTCATAATGTTTTGTACCATGTTCTGCATTTACTTACCTTGATGCAAAATGAAAGCCCCTACCATCTTTACCACGAGCAGAACTTCCGTATCACCTGCCCAGTCATATATCATGGTCGTACTCAACAGAATGTCTACTTCCAGTTTTTCTACCCACAATGAGTATCTTTCTTCCTCTTCTACTTTCCAGAATCGAGGCAGTGGACACAAGACATGTACAACAACGTCATTCCCAATAATAAGGCCAGTGTTGTAGCTTATCGAATTGGGGTATACATAACAAGAATGCTATGCATGACAGCTACAAAATTAAATCTTGACATGGTCGGGTGTTATTTCCATGATGATGAGGTGGTCACCGGCAGGTAGATTATGTAATTTTTTGTTTTGCTATGTAAGAAGCTATAGTATCCTATATTTTTAATATTAAAATTATTGATTATATGAACTTAGCAGTCCTCTGTATTATCTTCATACAAATTTTCCAATCATGAAGTTGATAACCCATATAAATTTAGTAATTGTTTAAGAATACTCACTCATAAAAAAAATCAAAGCGTGACGACCGAAAAAGCGTATTTATCGGCGAGGTCTACAGAAAGTAGGAGTGAACCCTAAACACTTCACATTGTTAATTCTTGGCGACACACATTGTTAAAGACATTTTTAAGCTGATGAGCTCAATTACAAAGCAAATATAAGTTTCATAGCTCATTTTTTTCAGTGTTTAGCAAATTAAATGGACACAACGTTCCAATTAATCCATCTTTTTTATGCTATAAAATTTTGAAACGAGAACATTGTTTGAAAATGCAACCTTTTTTAGGTCTACTGAAAAGGAAAAATCAAGACATTATTATACACATGTATCATCCATGCGACCATGCCATATAATTATGGATAAATGTTGATGTATCATCTAGGTTGGCAAGGTCAGTCAACAAGCAACATTAAAAATTCAAGCTATATTGTGTCGCACCGGAAAGAAGACAAGCTTGCCAAACAATTAAAATGAAAAGATTAGTTCGATTTGCACGCAACAACAAACCTTGAAAGGGAAGGAAACCTATCACATCATTATTATTACTGCATTAAATAATCAGTTTTATTGGAAGCAACGCTACATTAAATTACGCCTTTTCAAAAGTACTCAACATCTTCATCATTGTATTAAAAGCAGAGAAGGGATATTCTTTTTACACAAACTCACCCTTCCTTAATTTGAAAAGTTTTTCATATGGATAAATTTCCAAATTGTGCTCCTGTTCCCATGCTTAGCCGGTTGCGAAGAAAGTTAGGTGGGGTGATCAATCATTACCTGGACAGCAACCATAATAGTATTAAAGTAACTTTTATACTGGAGCGCCAGGGCTTTCCTGCTCGGTATTGTTACCGAGAAAATGCTAGCTTTATGACCTTCTACACCCTTTTGCGCACTTATTTGAAATTGTTTGAAGCTGAGGACCTCTACACTCTTTACTATGAGTAGTTCTTTCGCGTCACCCATCCACTGCAAGTGTGGAATCGTAATATATAATGCTTCATTTACTACATGAAATTCAAGCCCGAGTACTTAGACTTCTTCCTATTTTACTTCTTAGAGGCATCCAAATGGACCCTCGATGAAGTTTCCATTACCATTAGAGCATTGAATGCACATATCGCGAATAAAATTTGCACTTAGGGTAAACAGGATAAATCATTTAAAAACAGCGATCGAATTATCATCCCAGAGGACTTCACGCTTTTCATGGGATTTTGAGTGCTGGTGCCCTTTAATTATAATATGAGTATGAATAATATAAGAATATGTAATACATGTTTCTTTTTATCTAAAATATGCAATAGGATAATTAATACGGTGCTCTCTGCTCTAACCACGATTGAGGCAACACACAATCAAGTTTTCATAGCTGTTAGAGCATTGGATGCTCCTAATATATTAATGTGAATATTATATGAATATGAAATTTCAATCCAAAGCTCTTTTGTTTTATCATTTTAATATGCATATGTTCCATTTAATGAAGTTAATCTACTATTCAATTGTCTATGAATCCTTATTGGAACAAAATGAATGTGAGTTTGATTAATAGAAATAGACAGATGATATGAATAATAAGGAACTCATAAAATAACGACCTTGATTATTGATGAACATGAGATATATTAGTATGAATATTATGTGAATATGAAATTTCAAGCAAAACTCTTCCGTTTTATCATTTCAATATGCATCTATTGTATAGATGAAGTTAATCACTTATTCAATTGTTTATAAATACTAAATGGAATAGAATCAAGGTGAGATCGAATCACCAATTCAATTGCTTATCAATACTAAATGGAATGAAATGAAATGGAACAAAGGAAAGCTCGATTAATATAAATAGCTAAATAGACGAGCTTTGTAATAAGCAACGCGTAAAAAGGCAACCACGACTCTGAAACGGTCATATATAGGTATCAGAAGTTTGAAAGCCATCGCATCACAATTATTACAGTAAATGCAGCGGTTGGAATTGTTTGTAATCCTAATTACTCTGACTTTGATTCTATTTAAAAAGTGAAGGCTTATGCTTTTGGTCATCTCCCAAGCTTGGCATTTTCATCTTTGAACCTTTCTTACTATGGTTGAACTTCTTGTTGTAGCTCATGGTCCCTTTAGTAAATGGTTGCATAGAGAGTTGAGTGGGTTCATCCGCCATAAACTAGATTTTTAACGTAATGGTAGAAATATGATTTCTTTGTGATGCGTCTTGGCTATGCCGTCTAGCATTGTCATAAAACAAATATCCACTTTATGATGTTGTGTACCATGTTGTGCATCTACCTGACCTTGTTGAAAGATGAAGGCCCTTCCGCTCCTTACCACGAGCATTATTTCCGTTTTTACCACCTTGTGATGCTTGAAGATCGACTTTGTCGCGGAGTGTACTTCATGTACTTCCACCCTCAAAGTCTATACTTCTTCTGTTTCTACTTTCTTGAGACAAGTCGGTGGAAACATGACATATATTGCAATATCATCACGACTGATATGGTAACTGGGTTATATTACCGAATTTCGGATTTAACATACAACACAAGGCCCCACAACGGCTTCATGCTTGTTCATCCAACTTATGTGGTCTATCCGTGAATACGGAGTGATCGCTGCTAGGGAGACTGAACAAAAGCTTTGGATGAAGAAGTGGGCAAAAACATTTTGACCAAGATGTGAGCAAAAGGTCTCTAACAAAAAATCTATTTACTTGAGAGCTCTCAACCTAGCCCTTACATAAGTGAGTTTGAAACACCCATGACAATGTTCAATCTAAGCGAGGTCGCGTTCTTAACTCAGTTAAGATGCAACGGTAAGAATGCCAGCTCCATAAAAAAGGTAACGACCAAAACAAATTAAAATACTGCAAAATGGACAAATAGTAAGCTCGCGACGGCCATTTTACAAGCTCCATTAACACCCCAACAGTAAATAATCCCAATATGCACCTGCCCATCTCAAGATGTAGTAAATGCAAACCTAGTAAACATTTTCGAACTATTGATCCCTATAAAACTTAGCCTTTTACATCATTAATCTTCGAACTCATTTTACTATGGTTCAACTTCCTGATGCTGCTCGTGTTCCCTTTCTTAAATAGTTTCTTATGGAGTTACGTGGCTTTATTCTTCGTTACCCAAATGACTACCACACTTGTAGTAGTGTGACTTCTATTGTGGTGCTTCTGGGTGTGCCATCTTGTATTGTCACTAAACAAATGTCAACTTTATGACATCTGTACCATGTTGTGCATCTACCTTACCTTGTTTGAAGATGAAGGCCTCTGTGGTCTTTACGACGACCTATACTACAAAAGTCGTCCATCCTCTTATGGCCAAACACCAAACAACGCAATACCAACACGTCTACTCCAAGTATTTGCACCCACAGTGTCTGCATTTCTTCCACTTCAACTTTGTTAGTATATGCTCTAAGACCAATTGACTCACATTTATGATTTATGAAGCATGTATTTTTTAATTATATTTTATGCTCTTAGTCATCAAGTATGTGACTTGATAGTAAAACCCTTATAGCTAATAAAATACTATTCTTATTTGTCCCTAGTTTATTACATCTTGTAAACTAGTGTGAAGTTGATTGATGGTCAAGTTTTACTGATCATGAATATGAGATATAAAATCAATTCATAAATACATATTGAGAATATTGTATTGGACATGACCCAAAGTAAAGAAGAAATATTGCATGGGTTTAAGTTATAAGTATTTCTTCTCAGTTTTATATTTAGTGTCCTTTGACCTAATGTTTCTTGCATGGGGAGAAAATATGTTTTGACACATTCAAACATCACTTTTAATTAGGTGATTATTATGACTATTGGTTGGCTTATTTTCTTGTCATGGATTGAATATTGGAGATAGTAAAAGGGATTTATCCTCTCTTTTTAGAGAGAGATATCCATAGGACCCTTGATAAGGAAGACTGGAAAATATGCATGGCCATGCTCAAATAAGTATTAATAAAGTGTTATTAATATTATTTGTTGGAACAGTCTGCCTGGTGATCAAGTAAATGGTTAATTAAGTTTTATAAGGATGACTTGGTCCATGCCTTATACTTAATTAGGATATCGTGTGACAAAAGGGCTAAATATTAAATCTGATGCTAGGTTATTATTGCATTTACTTAACTTGGGTAAGCATAATGTCTTGCTAGAGGCCTCTTATGTTTTGTGAATAAATGTCTAGGACATTTTTTCATTCACTGCCAACGTTAAGTGACCCTATAGGGTCACATGCATAGACAATCTTGTGAGCATAATGTCCACGTTCAATGAATCTAGATTGTGTCTAGATTCGTTGAACGTATACAAAAGGGGAATCAGATTCCATATTGTATTTTTTGGTAAGTTAATAAGTAATTAATTTTATTTAATCGAATAAATGAAATTAATTAGTTAATATTACTCATCCAACCGTTGGATGATTATAGGAATAGACGGACGAGATTAAACTGTCATTAGATGACAGTTAGGGTTTTGATATTAACAGGTATAAAAGGTTATGTTAACCTTTTCTTGGCGGCCGTCTTTTATCTGATAAAAGGAAACACAAAATCTTAAACCCTAGAACGGCGATATAGTATCTTGCCTCCTCTCTCCGAAACACAAAAAATTACCAGATAGTTAGGATTAGTTCTGAACAGTTTTCAGAACACAGAACGGGCTAGCATCCCGATCACTTGCAGAGGAGTTCGTCGCGTGGATACCAGTAGAGGGCGAAGCGTAAACTGCAGCGCATCCACATCGAACAATCAAAACATTGAGGTAATTTCTATCCAACCGGTTTTTCTAGTATGTGCAGATCCTGTGGGTAGATTTCCGTAGTTTTATTTTATTTTGTTTTTGCCTAAGGTTTCTAACAGTTTGAAGATGAAGGCCTCTGTGGTCTTTACGACGACCTATACTACAAAGTTGTCCATCCTCTTATGGCCAAACACCAAACAACGCATTACCAACACGTCTACTCTAAGTACTTGCACCCACAGTGTCTGCATTCCTTCCACTTCGACTTTTTCGAAGCGAGGCAGTGGACAAAAATTCTGTACTGCAGCCTTGTTGCTGATGATGTAAACACTGTGTTAGCTTACATTAACTGGGGTCTACCCGACAACACTTTCTTTCAAGACGGCTATGTGGTTCTTGATGATGAAGGCGATGTTGTGTTCTTTCTATGAAGACGGGAGGGTAGCCTATGTAATAGTGTCCTTTGATTTTGATTTTTGCTATGTAATAGTGTCCTTTGTTTTTAACGTATAACTTCTCAGTCCTCTGTATTTTTTCCTTTCTATTTTTCCAATTACTAAAATTTACAACCCATATAAAAGAGGAAATTGGAAATGCACGACACGGCTGGAATAAGCCCAAGCAAGAGTGTGAGAATTTTGGAGATACAAGTTGGAGGACCAGACAAATTGGGATGTCTACCTAGAGATTAGAGGAATTATGTCCAGAAGGTGAGGAGGTTTAACATTAGAGCTGGGGATGCTGATTGCATAAATAGAACGTTCATTATAATGCATAAAAAATAGTGATTCTTTTCATTTTATTTACATGGATGATGGAGGTAAACAAAAAATTGGCGAGAAAGAATTTAGCAAAAACGTGGCGCCTCTAAAATAACTTTAATTTACGGTAAAAAATTCAAGATAATAAAATGAATTGAAAAACCTTAGAGGGGGTGATAAAGTTTTTGGCTAATTAAAAACTTTTGCACAATTAAAATATATAACCTCCGATTTGTTTGAAGAAGAATTTAATAACTCTTTTTAATAAATTCCTAACCATTTTATAAAGAATAATCAAACAATAAACATAGATAACAAGCAAATCACAAAAAGGAGAGAAGGAATTTATAGCGATTCACTCTCTCAATAGAACTACATCCACTACCTTGAGACTTAACTCAGGGACTTCACAAATTCCATTAGTCACAAGTCTTTACAAAACACCACAATGAGGATCACCCTTCAAGGGTTTTGCACATAAACTCTCAAAGTTCACAAAACAATACAAGATAATCAAAATATCAAAGGATCACCCAAAGGGTTTTCACAAAACCTTTGATCACAATATAAGATGTGAGAGTAGAGTTGGAACAATAATATCAAAAAAGGTTGAGATAAATAGAATATGACTTTTTGAAGTGATTCTACGAGCTTTCCTTCTTCCTCTTCGAAAAATGATCAAACAATATAGCTCCAAGAAGTTTTTCTTTTGAATAATATAATGATGATTGAAAATGTCTTTTTAATGCTCTTAAATGTGTTCTTGAAACTCCTTCAACAACTCTACATTTATAGTTGATCAATAGCCCTTTTATATGTGGAGATAAAAAAAAATAGCCATTACTGTCAGCAGCAACAGCCAATTTTTTACAATAAAAAGAGAAACTGGATGATCGGTTTTAAAAGTGGACATCCAATTTTCTTTAAAGAACAGAAAATCGGATGACCCAGGAACAAAAAATTGGATGACCGATTTTTTTATGAAACTTAAAATTTTCGGACGTCTAATAGTTAAAATAGGTCGTCCAATTTTTTTTAGAACAAAAAATAGGATGAAAGATTTAAGAAATTCAGATGTCCGATTTTTCAAATCGGATGACCGATTTTATGAGTCTTCAAAAGTAATTTGGATGACCGATTTTAAGAATTGGATGACCTACTATTCTGTTTTCCAAACTTTGTGAAATGCTTGTGAAACACAGATTTTCCTTCACTTTTAAAACATGTATTCTTGATGCAAAAGTTTATAATATGTAACAACTTTAAATCCTCAAAGCTTTATCAAGAACACTTAGTTTTTCAAGGATAATTTCTCAAAAAATGTTTCTTCTAAGGAGCTAATATAAATGATCAAAAATCATAGAAACAAGTTATGGAGTTTTACATAAATACCTTATAAAGCTATCCCTAACTATTCTTCTTGTCTTCAAGGTCTTTAACTCGATCACTTATCTTCAATAAGTCTTGTAGTCTTGAATGATCTTTTGCTTCTTTGTACATCATCCTTGAAACTCCTTTTGTGCATTTTTTCCTTTTCTTGCAAAACTACTTCTATTATCACAAAGCACATGTTAATCATAATCAAAAAATTTAAACAAATATGCACCTTAGGGCTTATTTGAACACTAAATTAAGAGCGAGAAGAATAATCAAATGTTCGGATATGGGGCGAGCAATAAGCCCAAACTTTAGGCTGGTGAGCTCATTAGCTCAGTGTTATAAATAAGCTCTCAACTAACTTTACTAAGAGAATATGAAGGAAAAGATAATGAATGGAGTGACAAGGTGAAAGATGGTGAGTTAATGTATTGGAGTAGATGGATGACGGTTTGGATGTGATTTGCAATAAAAAAACTACCACACTTCTATAAAAGGAGGTGTCGTATTCTTAACTTTTCTTAAAATTCAAATGCGGTTCAAATTTAACTTGTAAAGTTTCTGAAAGGGCAATTCAATAATCTTATCACTCAATTTTGTTAATTTTACGAATTTGGTCCTAACCGAGGTAATTAATTGCCTCAGTGTAGATCCACTTATCACTACTCTTTTTTAATTAGGGGGTGTAGAGTAGGGCTGTAAACGGGGCAAGTCTTACCCGTACCCGCACAGGTCTGTACCCGTTTTTAGCGGGTAAGGTTTAAATTTTGTATCCGCGGACCCGTATCCGTACCCGTACCCGTATTTATACTGCTATATGGGTCCAGATAAGGTATGGTGATGCCCAGACCCGTATACCCGTATTAATAAAATAATAATATATTTTATATATTATATTATATTAATATATAATTTATAATTTTTTTAACATATTATTTTACTCTTATCTTTAACCCTAACCTACTACCTCTACCTACCAACCAACTACACTCACATCACACTCACACTAATCCAAATGCTTTGATTAATGTATTTTATTGAACTAGAACTTTTATTTTTATTCGATTAATGTACTATGACGATTTTGTGTATATTTGAACTTTTAATTATGTGAATTAGAGATGTTAAATGATTTTATTTGTTGAAAGAAATGTTAAGGAGATTATGTTAATCATGTTAAAATTTTTATTTTTTGAATTATACATTGTTTTACATATTTTTGTTTAACAGGGAAATAAAATAGAAAAATGTCATACGACCCGTACCCTACCCTGGACCCTGGAGGGTCGGGTCTGGGTCCAGAATTTTATACCCTGGAGGGTATGGGTCCGGGTCTGGGTCCAAATTTCACTATAAGGGTACGGGTCAGGGTTTGGGGGTACCCTGAGGGTCTGGACCCGTTTACGGCCCTAGGGTAGAGTAGGGTAAAGGGAAAAGGGTGTTATTTTCGAGGAATGGGTTGGAGTTTTTTTGTGGGTCACAAGTAAGAGGGTATTATATACAAATTTTTGTTTAATTTCATTTCGTTAATTTTCTTTTTGAAAATGCATTATTTTAAGGAAAATTCTCTATGGAGGGAAGGAAATGTTCATGTTTGTTGTTAAATAATTTTATCAATTTTAATTAAATATATATATTTAAAAAAATAGAACATTACGTATTTAAAAAAAAATTGACAAAATGTATTTACAGATCTAACAACACAATATAAGGCACTTAGTCTAGGATTTTTAATTAATTTTTTAAATTTGTAATATTATCAAATGATCAAATTCGATTTTTTTTAAAAAAAAAAAAGAGAGTTGTAATAGTTTTTTTTAACAAGGTCCCTTAGATACATTATAGGAGTGTTTAGACTATCAATACATATATCGGTGTATACAAAAGGCTTTTAGACTAATTCTTAAAAAAAAATGTAACAATTTGAGTGGTATTTATAACACTTTTCCCAAAATTCTCCTTTTGACAATCCATCCCAAAAGCTAAAAAAAAAATCTTTTTCATAAACAAGATAAACCAATCCAAAAGCATCTAACAAATATCTCCCAGATAAGAAAAAGAATATCCCAAAAAGTTATTTAATAATTTGCAAATATATCATATGGCATGACTTGAATTATTTCCCCCAATAGAAAAATATCTAGATATTATTGATCCAACAAATAATTTGTATATACATAATATTTTATTCTCTATATATTTCTCCTTTTTTAGGTAAAAATGTCATCTATATATTTCAATAACAATGAATTTTATCAGATCAAAGTTGCTATAATTGATAATATTAAAAGAGAATGAAATTATTAATATAAAGAAAATATACTTTATTATTTCTTATTTGTACAAGTACAATAAATGACATTTTTACTTTATTTAATCTAATTAATTATATTAATTTTTATCAAATAATCCCCTAAAAGAAGAAAAAGTAATCCCCTAAAAGAAAAAAAGAGAACATTTCCGTGTTCAATCTATCTTATCGTTGCTTCGATGATTGTTGTCTTTGGTTGATGATGGGAAGAGACTTTTCCTACATTCCCAAATCCATAGCTTTTATTGGATGCGCTTAGGAATGGCGGCCCAAATTTTGGATAAATGTAAAACAAAGGCCCACAAATTCCATTGGCCCACTCAAAACAATGGGCCCCAAATGTCTGTTCTTTTGCGGAAAGATTTAATGCATAAAGGCAGAAGCGCTGTTTGTTTGTGGCTAATTCTCAATACATAGAAGCCACTCGCAAATGACAACTTTTTTTATTCAAAAAAAAAAAAAGATTATCTTTGGTATATTTTATTTGGCCCACTTGGTCTAAAGATCTTGAAGGAAAAGGAGGTGATGTTCGGTCTTTTCTGGTCTTATTGTTAGATATATTCTTTTAAAATAGTGCTTACTGATAGTAATATGTTTTACCCTCATGGGTTTTCGCCTGGTCTACGAGATCTGACGATGGTATCCCTGTGTATCTTCGGTGGTTTGAAATGTAGTTTGAAGAATGTAAAAAGTATTTTGCGATAAAAATTAATGTGTCTGTTTAGTATATTAGTATTAGTATATTTTATTTATTATTATTAGTGTGTTGTTTGACTTGTTATTTCTGAAAATTTGTATTTATAATTGCCTCTATTTCTTAATTTTTTTCTCTTTCTTTTTATGTTAGAAGAAAGGTTTGAGAAGTGTTTTCATTCTAATGGTCTAGCTTATTTCATATTGATGGATAACTTTTTTATTAGATAAGAATAGTAATTTGTCTTGTTTTGTTTTATTTTTTTAAAAGTCAAATGATTGAGAATAATAAAAAATATAAGTTCATTTACTTTTTTCAAATTGCAAAATTTTTCTTTTATATTTATCTCTTTATTAATTTATTTTTTTTTATTCTCTATCTTTATCGTTATTTATTAAGAATATAAAGAATATTATAATTTAAATATATATATATATATGTGAAAATAAAAACATCCTAGCCACTTGGCGTTAGATAATAATTATAGAGTTTTAATTTGATAATAATAATTGAAGAGTTTGATTTGAAAATCCTGCAAGAAGTAGGTTAACCTAATGAAAATTTATCTAATAAATGAATTCGAAAGTTTTAATTTTCAAAAAAATTAATTTTTGACATTGAGAAAAACAAAGAAAATGCAAAAATAAAATCTAAAAATTTAATTTTAAAAAAGTGGTAATAATAAAATATTAGGAAATAAACGTGAAAATTGTAATTTTTGAAATTCAAAAAAAAGAGAAAATGCTAAAATTATCCAAAAAAATTAATTTTAAAAAAAGAGATAATATTGAATTTAATATAGATAATAATTAATAAAGTTTTAATTTGATAATAAAACTTCATTTGCTAATAATTTAAGAATCCAACAAGAAGTAAGTTAATCTAATAAAAAGTTAATCTAATAAAATAAATTCGAAAACTTTAATTTTAAGAAAAATTTAATTTCAGAAATTCATAAAAAAAGAAATGAGAATATAAGTTTGAAAATTTTAATTTAAAAAAAAATATTGAATTTGATATAGATAATCTAAAGAGTTTTTAATGTGATAATGACAATTGAAGAGCTTTAATTTGATAATAAAACTTTAGTTGCTAATGATTTGAGAATTTTATAAGAAATTAGTTAAACTAATAAAATAAATTTGAAAATTTTAATTTCCAAAAAATTTAATTTGCAACCGAAAACTACAATAATTTTTTAAATAATACTAAAAATAAATCCCAAAAATTTAATTTAAAGAAAAGATAATAATGACTTTGATATAGATAATAATTAAAGCGTTTTTATTCGATAATAATAATTGAAAAGCGTTAATTTGACAATAAAATTTAATTGGCTAATGCTTTGAAAATCTGCAATAAGCAAGTTAATCTAATAAAAATTTAATTTAATTAAATAAATTTGAAAACTTTAGTTCGCAGTTGAAAAACTACAATAATTTTTTAAATATATTAAAAAATAAATTTGAAAATTTTAATTTCTAAAAATTTCAGAAAAAAAGAAAATGTGAAAATAAATTCGAAAATTTTAATTAAAAAAAATAGATAATATTGATTTGATATACATAATAATTAAAGAGTTTAATTTCGTAATGATAATTGAAAAGTTTTAATTTGATAATAAAACTTTACTTGCTGATGATTTGAGAGTCTGCAGGAAGCAAGTTAATCTAATAAAATAAATTTGAAAACTTTAATTTCTAAAAAATTTAATTTGCAGTCGAAAAATTACAAATAATTCTTTTAGAATATATTAAAAAATAAATCCGAAATATTGGCAAAGAAATATATATTAAAACAAAGCCATATTGAGTGCTATAAGAGCGTCACGTGACACCCTCCTCTTTTTTTCTCCCCATGCAAAAATAAAAATAAAAGAAAATTAATAGTGATAACTATCTTTATCTTCCTCCATTTAGGATGAGCTATATTAAAATTAATATAAAATAATAGTTTGTTAAGATTAACTTTTTATTCTCCCTGCAAAAATAAAAATAAATGGTAATTAATAATAATAACCACCTTCCTCCATTTAAGATGGACTATATTAAAAATTAATATAAAATAATATTTATCACATGTTCTTATAAGAACAAATAATTAGAAAAATTAACTTTATAAAAATGGATAATAACAAACTTTAGACTTTAATTATTTTATAATTTGAATTTAGAATAATGATCTAATCACTTAAAATTACAGATTTTAATTTTATTTGATAATAAACCTTTATTTGTTGAAAATCTGAGAATCTTGCAAGAAGAAAGTTTATCTAATAATAAAAAAATCTAATAAAATAAATCTGAAAACTTCAATTTCAAAAATTTTAATTTGCAGCCGAAAAACTACAATATTTTTTAAATATATTAAAAAAAATCAAAAATTTTAATTTATTAAATTCGGAAAAAAATGAGAAAATAAATCCAAAATGAGTAAAATTTGGAATTGAATGCTACTACTACTGATATTAATTGTACCTGTATGGAGCAAGTTAATCTAATAAAATAAATTCGAAAACTTTAATTTTCGAAAAGTTAAACCTTCTCTTCTTTTTGTTTTTCTATTCTAATATGAAAACAGATAATATAAAAAATAATTAATAACAAACATTTTGTAACTTTATCATATATCTTCATAAAATAATTAATTTATTATCGGGAATATCTTTATCAAAATTCAAAATTCAATAATGAAGGGCTTAATAAAAGTCTTTCAATTAGGATATCACTTATTCAAAATTTTAAAAATGGCAAAAAAATGTCCATGTTTACGGAACTTTTTTTCCAAGTGGAATGTTTATCAACTTTATTCCTATAAATTTAGAAAATAATTACTTAAATAAAAGAATAAATTTATCACATGATAGAGTAAAATCTAATGTTAATTTCTCAAGATTTCTTGGATTTTCTTAAAATGCTTTTAATATATTTTTCCTTCTTTATTAGTAAAAATATGATAATTATAAATTTAAGATAATGATTAATTCAAATATGAAGATAGTGATAGATTCCTTAGAACAAATTTATATCATTTCTATATTTTTATGTATACATAATAAATAATGGGGGCCGATAAATCTAACTCGAGAATATGAATGTATAGTGCGAAAAAAATCATTATTATTCCTCATCTTTCTCTCTCTACACCGTTTCTCTCTAACTTCTCTCTACTCATTCTCCACTCTAAAACTAAAACATTGAACTTGAATTAGAGTTAGATATAGATCATTATGAAAAATTTGTAGAAGAAAATATCAATTTAGATGTAAGAAAAGTTGAAATTTCTTTTTTTTTCAAAACTAGGCTCGGATCGTCCGGACGGGCGACCCGAACATGGGCGGATCGCCCAGATAGGCGATCAGCACACATCCGGGTCACCGGCCCGGGAGATCCGAGTTTTTATTTTTTATTTTTTTATTTTTTTTAAGAAAGAAAGAATTTTTGTAGGTATTGGAAAACTTGAAATATGAATAACTCTGCGATCGGATGTCCGTTTCACGCGTATGACCACTCGTTTTGATGGTTCTTGTAAAGATAAACGCAATGGCATCGTCAAAAAAGTGATCCAGACGCATTTCGGGGCAAAAAATTGTTTTGTATACTCGAAAACTTTGACGGGGCATAACTTTGCGCTCGGACGTCCGATTAAGGTAATTCTTGTGGGTATTTCGGGTATTTTTTCGAGACCTACGCGTTGGAAACAGTTTTAACAGTTTCCCACCGATCGTTTCTACAAGAACCTCCTATTTTCCTTTTAATTTACGTTTTTGTAATTTTCTAATACTTTCTCTCTTGTTAACTAAAAAATTATGGCACTAATTTGAAAATTAAATAGAGGAGCAGTCTTCTTTTTGCTCTAATTAAAAATTCAAATGATTGAAGTTGTTAAATATTAGAATTCTTTTTGCACGCAAATTTTTTGCCACAAAACGCGTCCGGATCATTTTTTTCGACGATGCCGTTGCATTTATCTTTACGAGAACCATCAAAACGAGTGGTCATTCGCGTGAAACGGACATCCGATCGCAGAGTTACTCATGTTTCAAGTTTTCCAAATACCTACAAAAATTCTTTCTTCCTTAAAATTAAAATAAAAAAAAAAACTCGGATCGCCCAGGCCGGTGACCTGGACGTGAGCCGGTCGCCCGGGCCGGCGATCCGGATGTGTGCTGGTCTCCCATCTGGGCGATCCGCCCATGTTCGGGTCGCCCGTCCTGGCGATCCCAGCTCAGTTTTGAAAAAAAAAAAAAATTCAACTTTTCTTACATCTAAATTGATATTTTCTTCTAAAAATGATCTATATCTACCTCAAATCCAAGATCAATGTTAAAGATTTTAGTTTTAGGGTGGAGAAGGAGTAGAGAGAAGTTAGAGAGAAACTATGTAGAGAGAGAAAGAGGAGGAAAAATAATGATTTTTTTCGCTCTATACATTCATATTCCCAAGTTAGATTTATCGGCCCCCTAAATAATTTTGCTGCTCCCTTTGGATTTTGTTATTGTATATTCTTATTGATTTTTTTTTTTTGCATGTTTTATAAATGAATTATTAATTTTTGTATTAGTTCTCACATTTTGTGTATTTCTCCATTGCTTGAATCTACCACCACAGCTTAAGAACCCGCATAGAGAAGCATGTGCATATCCCTGTTTTCTCTCTAGAGTAAAACTTCCTCCTCTCTCTCCCCTAGAGCCCTTTCCCAGTAGCTCTTCGTCGACTCATCTTGGTGCTGGTTCTCCATTCAGCTTGGTTGGTATTGGTTTGTGAGTTAACTCTCCTTCTCTCCTTCCCCTTTTTTCTGATTGTTTTCCTTTTTCGCTTTTTCTTTTTTCTCCCCTGCTTTGTGTGCTTCTTCCTTTCTCTTGGTGCACTCTGTGCATATATAATTGTGTGGTTCCTCATCTCTTTTTTCCTCTCCCCTCTCCCCCTTAATCTCTCTGCTTAGTATGATGTCGGATCTTCAGTCATTTACAAACCCATTTATTGAGGGCTTCCTTGCCTTGATTACCAATAATAAGATAGAAAGAAGTAAAAGTGAACTTGCTATGGTTGGTAAGATACTTTCGAGTAAGAAGATGCATTTCAATATTGTGAGGAATATTCTCCAAACGTCTTGGGTTACTAAAGAACTGGTGCAAGTCAAAATTCTTGAACAAAATATGATACTCTGTACTTTTGCTAATCTTGAGGATATGGACAATATTATGGAAGTCGCCCATGGTCAGTACGTGGCTCCCATATAGTTCTAAAAAAAATGGTCATCCGATTTCACCATAGAAGCCATTGATTTTTCAACCATAGTATTTTGGGTGCAAGTGCATAGTCTCCCCCCTGACCGTTTTAATCTAGAAAATGCCAGGCGGATTGTGAAGTATTTGGGAAGGTTTATTGAATGGGATTGTGAATCTCTCAAAACCTCTCCATTAAAAAACTTTATTCAGATTAAGGCTGAGATAAACATCAACAAACCTTTAAACCCTTGGTTATTCCTCCCAATGCCGACTGGTATTCTGAGTTGGGTTCGTTTCAAAATGGAAAGACTGTCTGCCTTCTGCTACTCATGTGGCAAACTGGGTCATAAGGACCTAAACTATGATGACAAAAGGAAAGAAGTAGGTGGTCCTATGAATCCTACAAAAGCTTATGGTCCATGGATACTTCAAAATCTTCGAAAGGAGATACTTCAAAGTAGAGTGGTCAGTATATACTATGACATTAGAGAGTATTAAATAAGGATGGAATTTGTCAAACATGAATACTATTGCAAGCAACTCCTAAGGCTATTCCTTCTTGAACCATAAAATGACATTTTTCCCAATTTAGAACAAGGTGAGTTTCCTCACATTTTTTCCAATAGCTACAAAAAGACCCCTAATATAAAGGTGAAAAATACAAGAAAACCAAGTTGACATTGGAGAAGAAATCAAGAAAATTGAGTTTGTTTTATACTCAATCATCTCTTGCCAGCATACCCTATCGCCGACGGTAGGGTAAGGCCTACCGACGGTAGGTCTTTGTTGCCAATGTCCCTTTGATCCTTGGCACCTATCGGAGACAGTAAGTCAGCCTACCTCGCGTGGTAGCTTGCTGAAAATTTGCCTATGGCTCCGTTTTCGTTGTTTTCGTTCCATTTTCGTTTCCTTTCATTGTTTTCACTTCCGGAGGGAACTTAAGACAAGAATAAGAGATATTTAGCTAAAATATATACTTTTACGTATTAAAAACACAAAAAATGATGAAATTAACATATAGGAAATATAAACAAAATTCACTTATCAGGTGTTATAGGCATCAGTGTACCACCGTCAATAACAGGAGAAGATCGACGGCTAGGATTTGGTCGTCAGTGATCGGTTCAATTTTGTAGTGTTGTTGTCGCTCATAATTTCGATTTGTCTCAAACTATATTGTCTGCATTATGTCATGGATGCCTCTTGATTATGAATTCTATATAGATGATAACTATCATTGAAAATGATATATTAATGGTTTTGAAGATGGTATTGAACCTTTAGCAAGATACTGCTTTTGAATTTCAAAATTAAATATTTTACAGAATGTTGCAATTGATTATAAATAACGACAATCCAAATGTCGTTTGATCTCATTTTCATCTATATGATGATAATTATCATTTTCATGAAAATTTTTCACAGTCTTCCATTAAAACATTAATTATATCGATCATTTGGCCATGTATTTGTATAAATATTTTATGGCCTTTTGATGTGCAATATTTTTCACATTGATACGAGTTTGAAATAGAATTACAAGGTCTCTATTATAAGGCATTTCCACTTAAGACACTAAAACACCAAATTTGGTGCAAAAAATAGTGTTATGAACGGTAAAATACCAAATTATTTATCGCACCAAATTTGCAAAATGTCTGTTTACCCTTTCTTATTTTCATATACCACTTCTATATCCTTTTTCATTTTTATCCATTTACATACCTTGTTAAATTATTAAATTTCATATTATAAATTACTTTACATAAAATATGTCATTGCAAAGATCTCATTTTTAAAACTTTAAAAAAAGACTAGTATTGAATTTTAAATTTAATTTATTTTTAACACTCATTTATATTTCTTATTTATAAATTTTATAAATTAATTTATAAATATTTTATGACTTTTTTTCAAGACTTAAAAAATCAAAATAAGATATATATAAACTTAAAAGTAAAATAAACTACTATGTTCAAACGAAAATTAAAATTCAAACTAACATTAAACAAAAACATAAGAGATTACAATCAAACTAAAGAAACTACAACCAAATTAAAATAAGAATACAAATACTTGGAAATATTAAAATAATTAAGATTAATAGTTTTAAGTTATTCTTCATAAATAAATTGAAATGAATTATTTATTAATATAAATTAATTTAGTTTATAAATAATTGTTATAAAATATTTTGTTGGGATGCTTTTACACCAAATTTGGTGTAAAATGATGTTGAAATATTCCCTTTTGGACCAAGTTTGGTGCGTACATTGGAGATGTCCTAGGGATACAGGCACCTTATATCAAATGTGAATTTGTTGGTAGTTACTCTTTATTGGAATCAATTCAATGGGATAAGCAACAAATCCATCTTCATGTGGTAATTCACACAATTACTTCAGATAGTTCTTTGAACACTTTCCATCTACCATACAGGGTACATTGGGGTAAGCATGACTGTAAGGTCCATAAAACATAAATTTTTTATTAATTTTATAAGCAACTGGATCGACATTTTTTTCAAGCATTTTATCGCAAATTATCTTATTAATTTTTTTAAATTCAACTAAAGAAACATCTATATAAAAATAATTATGACAATAAACATATGATCTACATATTCATTGCTATTATATTTCTTTAAAAATTTCACTTAATAGCACTATGTTGAAGAACCTTTTACTCTTAAACTTTTCCTATCACATTTTTTTTTTTTGTTTATACGAAAAGCTTGTACTCTTATATGAGGTCCATTCTCAACTCGTTGGCCTAGTATTCTTGATAGCTCTTCCTTCATTTTAGGCAAAGTTTGGATTACATGTAAAAGTAATAAATAAGTTTGGCAGACTCAATGTCCTACAAATTGCTATTGCATCTTGGTAGTGTTGAACTATATTATATAGTTCTCCTATAAAAGTAGAAGGTAATTGTCACGCCCCAAATTCGGGCATATGACACGGAAACATCCTTGAGGAAAACCCCAAAAATACAGAACCTCAAAAAGCATACGGACTCTAATTCATAATCTCTCCAAGGTAATAAAAAAACTAAGTACCTTAAAGTTTTCATCAAAACAAATTATTTACATAAAAATCCAACTTACAATCTTCATTACCCCAATATTCTTCTTTGATTCATACTTCAAACTCATCTGCAAAATGTGGAAAGGGGTGAGCTACACTAGCCTAGTAAGAAATATAAACCATCTGAGAATGAGCACGTTTAGAAAGTTACTTTTATATACAAAAGGATTTTTATACATATCCAAGGGTGTTGGAACACATATGGAGTGCAACTAAGAATGGAAAACTCACATATATACTCACATGAAAGAGAGTGCTTAGTTATTAGAAAATATAACCTTTCAATAAAAACATAACGTATAATATTGTTTGAGTCATATGCAAGACTAAATGAAAATAATTTGAACTCCAAATAGATGATCAACCGAGAAAGGAAGAGGAGAAAAGCAAAAATAAATTAGTAAATAAATGGAATAGCATAAGAAATTCGCTTAGCTAAGACTTTTAAAGAAAAACACTTGCATGCATTTAAAAGAGAAAAAGGAAAATTCTAGTAGTACTACGATGGCAAAAATTTAGCTCTTTTTCAAAAGAAAATGTTTGAGCATCCTGTAGTCAGTACCAACCAAGCACTGTACGAGCACTCGGTTCCATAACCACCACATTTTCCGATCTAAAAAATCAGGCTATGGATCCTTGGGCATCTACCAGGTCCGCCCTAAGATCAACCTTAATTTCGAGCCCCTCTTGACCCTCCACAAGGCAGCTGTCCCATTGCAGAGCATGATGAGATATCTGAGGTAATACTGATCAGGCCAAACCCTCAACGGTATTATGCCCTCTCAAGTAGATCCATCCTCTAGAGTTTCTAACCGTACACGTTATTAGAAGAGGGCCCGATACTATAGACTAGTCACGTACAGTGTAATCCTCCGATGCTTCCAGATACATTGAAATCTATCGACAAACTTCGTCCATGGTCGGATGAGATCTTCATATCCATTTACAAAATCAAAAGGCCACTCACTCGGCCGTTTACATATATTTAGGTTATAACTGCTTTAGAACAACAAAATTCCCATCCGCCAGAAGAAACATGCATATGTAGTTTCTATAAATATGTCAGCTTAACATCTACGAAGTCTAACCATGCTGCTAAACAACATCAAAACATACTCAATTTGTAGTAATAGTAACTTTTCTTCAAAACAAACAAGACCATACCTTTTTTTAAAGTAAGCATACCTATACGGAGCACCGCTCCTATGCATTTTTAAGTTACAAGTTAAACACATTGTGGAAAACATCTCCAATTTAAAATAATACCATGTTATATCGTCCCAAAAGCAGTAAACAATCTATAAAATGCTTAGCTATATAAAAGAAGTTGTAGACATCTCCAGCAACACTTGTAAAATATTTTGGCGGGGTTTGTGGACTCACCTGAGTGCAAGACTGGTGCTGTAATCCTGCAAATAGAGTAACAAAAATACTTAATTAAAAATTACCACATCTTTATTTGCCACCAAATATAATTGTAATTATAATTATTTCCTTATTTTCCTAGGATACATATACACATTTACTAACCTAATGGAAAACTCAAAATCTTATAATCTCAATAATTTCTAGCTTGTACACTTACCAAAAATGCCTAAATTTCTTGATATATATTATATATATAAAAGAATTAAACTCACAACTTAAAAAAATCCCTTTAAATGATTTAACTAGTTGAGAACATATTAAAGAAACATTTAAAAAAAAAAATTGGAGATAGATAAATAAAGTGAATCTAACAGGCTAAATTAACTAAATCCTAAACCAAATAAACCCTAAATATTTCATTTTTAAGAACCAACTGTAAACCATATACAAGCTAATTAAAGAAAAAATAAAACTAACCAACTAACAGATTTTAACTACAAGCTATGTATATATATAGATATTAACTACATATATAACTAAGCAAGTACTTAGCTAGAAGAAAAGAGAAGAAAGCAAAACAAAGGGAAAAAAAAACCTTACCTATACCCTTCTGCTAAGCTGGGATGAAGAGGAGGAGAAAAAAAAAAACTCCAACTTTCTCCCCTTCTTCATATATATATATATATATACATATATATATATATATATATATATATATAGGTGGAGAAATGATGATGAGCTGCCAAGTGGTGGGCACTTGGCCGGGAGAAAGAAAGAATGGCAGTTTTTTTTTTTTTTTTTTTTGTAGCACTAATCCTAATCAATAAAACTAATAATAATAACTTAGTCCCAAAAGATATCTAACATATCTAATATTATCCCATAAAAATTATATTTGGATTCTAAGGGTATTCTACAAAATATTCATTTCCAAAAACAATATATTTTTCTTAAATTCACCTCTTTAAACCTTACAAGACAATGTCCAGAATTCAAATCCTCTACGTTTGTGATGACCGCACTTTTAAAGTCATGCGAAATGCTTACAGAATAGGGCGACATTCTACTCCCTTAAAAAAATTTTGCCCTCGAAATTCAAATTCACATACCTATAAGTTCTGAGTACTTCTTCGCATACTCCTCTGTCTCCTAGATTGCCTCTTCAATTCCATGATGTCTCCATACTACCTTACATATTGGAATTTGCCTCCTACGTAACTCTTTTACGCTTCGCTCCACGATCTAAATTGGTTTTTCTTCGTATGATAAATCGGCTCTTAACTCCAATTCGTCCTCATTCAAAATATGATCAGATGCTGGATGGTACTTCTTTAACTTGGATACATGGAACACGTCATGTATACCCATCAGCTCTCTCTGCAACGCTAACCGATATGCCACTTTACCAACTTTATCAACAACTTCAAACGGTCCAATGTATTTGGAGCTTAAGTTTCCTCCTCTCGGGTACCTAAGCTTCCCGCCATGAAGTGTAAGTTTTAAGAAAACCTTATCTTCCACATTAAACTTTAACTCTCTCTTTCGATTATCGACATAGCTCTTCTATCTACTTTTAGTTGTTCGAAGCCGATCTTTGATTATTTTAACTTGTTTCTACATCTCTTCCAACTCTGGCATCAAGTTCCTTTGCTTCCAATGAGATTGAACTCCAACCTTATCCCAATACGGGGGTGTTCTGCACCTCCTACCATATAATGCTTCAAATGGTGCCAATTCTATCGAGGAGTGGTAGATGTTATTGTAAGAAAACTTAGCACAAGCAAGATTGTCAACCCATTTGTTCTCAAAATCTAAAGCACACCCTCTTAGCATGTCCTCTAGGGTTTAAATCGTTCTTTCAGACTGTCCATCAGTTTTGGGGTATGCCGTGTTACTATAACTTAGATTGGTCCCCATGACCGACTGAAACTTGGGCCAAAACCTTGAAGTGAACCTTGGATCGCAGTCCGACACAATATCAACAGGTACCCCATGAAGTTGTACAATATCTTCTACATAAATTTGTGCTAACTTGTCCAAGGGGTATATCATATTACTAGCAACGAAATGTGCCACCTTCGTTAGTCGATCAACGATTACCCATATAACATCCGTGTATTCTTTGGTTTGGGATAATCCAATAACAAAGCCCATCGTCACATGATCCCATTTCTATTTTAGAACAAGTAACGATTGTAGTAGTCTTGCTGATTTTTGATGCTCCGCTTTTAACCCTTTGATATATAAGACAAGCTACCACATACTCGGCAATCTTTCTCTTCATTCTACTTTACCAAAATTTTTGCTTTAAGTCTTTATACATCTTATTTTCACTGGGATGTATAGTATACTTACTCCTGTGTGCCTCTTCTAGTATTTTACGCTTAAGTTTGGTTTCATCGGGTACGCACAACCAATTTTGAAAGTACAAGCTCATCAGCTTCTAATGTCCGAAAATCCATATTTCTTAGCTCCCATACAGTTCTTAAACTCATAGAATCCCATGTAATTCATTTGGGTGCTTTTAATATCTTGTTTTAGGTAGATGTTAAGCTGAGACGTGATATCTTTGCCTTTCTACTCAAAGCATCCGCCACCACATTCGCTTTTCCTGGATGGTAGTTAATTGGGCATTGATATTCCTCCAGCAGCTCCATCTATTAATATTGCCTCATGTTTAAATTCTTTTGGGAAAGTAAGTACTTTTAAACTTTTATAATCGGTAAATGTCTCATATTTGGCCCCGTATAAGTAGTGTCACCACTTCTTAAGCATAAATATAATAGCTGCTAATATCAAATCGTGTTTTGGATAATTCCGTTCATGATCCTGCAATTTCCTCGAAATATAAGCTACAATCTTCCTGTCTTGCATCAACACGGCTCCTAGGCCTTTCCCGGAAAACATTTGTGTATAGGGATAACTCCTCGTTCGGATTGGGTAATGTCAAAACTGGTCAAAAGTTAGTCGATGCCTCAATTCGCCTATCTGCATTATCAAAATTTTGTATTTCGTATATCCTTACTCTTGTACTGGCACGTAAGAGAAGGATCCTCACCTGCTTAGGGATCCGTGGGATGAGCAAAACCAAACAGGTCAGACTCAGCAACTGAAACATGGAGGTTTTCACTGATTGATCAACGAATACCTTGGGTCAGGACACCTCCTATATGCTTTTGAAAGATAAAAGAGCCTTGTAGCAGAAGCCCAGAAAGACCGGATCAAGAGCAGCCAGACGGACTACTATAGTGAGTCTAGTGGAATAGGAAGACGTGTTTCCAGAACGAACAAGGAACCACCTGGGCTCAGTACTATGTCGCCACTCTCTCCTATCTCTCTCGACCCATTCACCGGAGTATGTTGGGCTGGAATGCCTGTTGGAAACTTCTCTCACACTTCTCCGTCCATTTAAACTCGATTATTTTTTTGGTTAGTTGTGTTAAAGGTTCAGCAATCCTAGCAAATTCTTTTATGAATCTCCAGTAGTATCGTACCATACCTAAGAAACTACGTACTTCGGTTGGTGTTTTGGATTGCGCCCAATGGGTCACTGCCTCCACCTTTGCTGGATCTACTGAGATCTCTTCCTAAGTAATAACATGTTCTAAGAAAGTTACTTGATCTCATCCAAAACTCATATCTGTGAACTTGGCGTATAGCTTATGCTTCCTTAGGGTTTGCAACATCCTTCGAAGATGTTGTTCATGTGTTTCGGGGGTCGGTGAATAGACAAGAATATCATCAATGAAAATCACCATGAACTTATTCAGGTAAGGACAAAAGATCCTATGCATCAAGTCCATGAATATCGCAAGTGCATTGGTCAGCCAAAATATCATAACAACGAACTATAATGTCGATATCGTGTGTTGAAAGTCGTCATTGGAATATCTTTTCCCTTATCCTGACCTAATAATACCCTTGTCTTAAATCCAATTTAGAATAGCATCTCGCTCCGCGGAGTTAATCAAACAACTCATCAATAAGAGGAAGTGGGTACTTGTTCTTAACTATCACACTATTCAGCTCCCTATAATCTATACACATTCCAAGGGTTCCATCTTTCTTCTTTACACAAAAAACTGGCGTGCCTCAAGGAGATGTACTCAGACGGATTTATCCTTGCCGTAATAATTCTTACAGGTGTTCTTTCAGTTCTCTCAATTCTTCCTGGGCCATCCAATATGGGTTTCGAGAAATAGGTTAGGCACCAGGTACTAACTCTATGCCGAACTCCACTCCTTGTTCTGGGACAAGCTTATTAACTCTTCTTGGAAAATATCTACAAACTTTTTCACTGCAGGTACTGTTTCTAACTTCACTTCTTCTATAGGCTTATTGAGTAAATATGCTAAGTATCCTTTGTATCCTTTCCATAATAACTTTCTGGCTTTCATGCAAGATAATAAGGGATTCTCCCGTTTCTTTCTGTTCCCTTGGAATTCAAGGAATGGCATACTCCGTTGGCTAAACTTAATCAACTTCCGTCGGCAGTCTACTTGAGTGTAATGTTTGGACAGCCAATCCATACCTAATATCACATCATACCCCTCGAATGGTAAGGCAATCAAGTCGCTAGTAGCATCATATTCTCGACATAAATGTCACAATTTGGGTACTTTCAGCTACTTATCTCACGCCCATAGGAGTACTAACTACGAACTGATAATGCATAACAATAAAAGGTATAAGGATATGGTTTATGAAATGCATGCTCACGAAAGAATGCATAGCTCCAAGATCAATAAGTACTTTTGCTGGTTGAGAAAAGATTTGGATCGTACCTTCAACCAGCTAAGCTTTGGTGTCTACGGGCTGTCCATCCAATGCATAAGTTTTTGCCTTCACTTGCGGATTATTATTCCTCTCTTATGCCGCTCCTCTCATAACAGGGGGTCAACAAGCTCTTTTGAAAGTCTCTGGAAGTGCTCGCTGCATCTCAGGGCACTGCTCCCTAACATGTCCCGATTTTCCACAATGGTAGCATAATATTAATTTCTGATAACATGTCTCTGCAACATGTCCAGTTCATTCGCAATAGGTGCATACTCCGCGGACACCTCCAGGCATGGAGTTTTGATGGTTCCATTCCCGACCTTTGTTTACCTCGAGGCCTCTTAGAATCTCCAAGCTTCCATGGTCCTTGTCCAGGATATTTATATGAGGGTTTAGCTAGGCCAGTCGCCAATTTCCTTTGCGTAACTGTCTGATCTGCTATCTTCATTCGTGTTACAGCTTCCACTGCTACTGCGAATCCTATTAGTGGTAAAGAAGCTAAAGCCCCTTGCAACTCAACCCTTAAACCTTTTCTTCTTCAGTGCCTATCAATCTTAGACAATACTTGGCTAACCTATTAAATTTCACCATACACTGCACAACTGTCAGGCTACCCTGCTTTAGTCGTTGAAACTCATCCTCTCGTCGTTCGCGAATCCAACAAGGTATTTAATCTTTTTTGAACTCTTCTTGAAAATCATTCCAAGTCCATGGTTGACCCTTAATCGCTAAGCCACAAATATTTTCCTACTCCTCAAAATCTAAAAGCTGCAAACGTTATTCACATGGCATCATCATACTTAAGGGATCATAAATGTCATTCAGCTGCTCAAGAAATACTTCATATTTGATTTCTTGTTCAACCTCTCCATAGGATTCTGGAGGTGAAAACTCCAAAAATCACTCCAACGCTTCATCCGCTCTAGTGGTAGGTACTCGTTCGATTCTCCTAGTTGCCATTGAAGTTTCCAGTAACTTTGTCATCTTGACCATAAAGTTCTCAATTATTCAATGTGTAGATTGCTCCAAATAGGGGGTGGCCTCCCTTACTGGCTCAAATTGTCTATTTTGAGAACTTTCAGATGTGGCCTCTTCCACATGATTAGGAGATCATGAATTCGACATCCTTCTAAATAACCAAAGAATTACAAATAAAACTGAGTTCCCAGATATACCAATATAGTTACATTTATAACAATACCAAGTAGATATCAAATTATTACCAGCATAAAGGCATAAACATACATATATACATACATATATATATATATGTATATATAAAAATAACTCAAAATGATGATTTATAGTACATGTAGTGACGCCTCCACACATAATCCAAATACAAATAGATCATCCTAGTTTTACTATCCAAAATATATAGCCAGCTCACTATACATACCCAAAACTCGGGATCTCGTATCTATGATGCCAAATCTACCTCACCAAGTACTAGTCAAAACATCAACTATGACTATTTGAATAATTAAAAAGTACAAATATTCTGGTAACCCGAAAAAACTCTAGCTCCGCCTAGTGGTGCTGACTATTGGAACACCCTAGCCTAGCCTCCAGCTCGGCATGAGTCCTATTAGCAAAGTCTCTAGTGGTGCCGAGGAACTAGGTAGAGAACCGCCTAAGCCAATCCCGCTCCTCCATCAGCTCGATGATCTCTCTCTCTCTCTCTCTCTCTCTCTCATGCCACATGCGCCTCTCTCATTCGAGCTAGCTCAATCTTCAATCTATCGGCCCTCGCCGTCTGCTGCCAGTGCGCTCGACGTACTGAGGAAAATAAACTATATGTCCATGCAATCTTGCTCCTCAGCTCTATAATGTGCCGACTCGCGTCCTCAAGTTGTTGCTCGCACCACATACAATATACACAGAAATCCTGTCACCCAAACTCGCCCAATAATGATAACGATGGAAAAGAAGATACTAACTCCGCAGGCAAAATAGGAGGAGTAGGTGATACTACTAACAGGGAACCATCCGCTATAGAGGTATCCATCCTCTTATTTTGAGTCAGTGTCTTTCCCTCCGGCTCCGCTACCATCTCCGAATTTGTCTCGGGCTCGCTGAGGTCCTCCTGTATCTCTGCCCCAACCTCCATCCCCTACGCTGCTGGTCCCTCTATAAACTCACTATCTGAAAGATCAACTACTGGAACCGAGCCTCTCTCTAGGATAATCTCCCTAAGGGATTAGGAAGATGACGATACAGCCCCGCCAGACCCGGCCACGAGCATGTCCTCATGGTATACTACCTATGTGAATTATATGTCATCTAATACCTACAAAACAGAATCTTAGGGTTAGTACTAGCAAAAAAACTCACATGGTTACATCAAGGTTTAAGCGGTTGGCTCTTATAGCTCGTATAGGATCCAAAAATACGAACCGAGTACTGAACCTGGCTTTGATACCACCTGTGATACCCCCAACCCCTTTGCTAGGTTAACTGTGCTTAAGTAAGGTATCAGCGTGCCTCTCGGCACTAAACTATAAGCCTCAAAACTAACGCAAAACTCGGAATAATACTTAAAAATATATACAAATACTACTCTACAGGAAAAAGAATTAACTGTATACAGAAAAGGCGACCACTACAAAAGATTCAGGGTTACTTCTTATAACATCTCTAATACAGGAAACACTTTACAAAAACAAATCCACAAAAAGATGTTTCGAGCTGGTCAAGCATAAAAAGTATCCAAATCCTTCCCAAAACAACTATACACAGCATGTCCCGACCCCAAAACTCTGTGCAAAATATTCTAACAGCTTACTGCACCATCTCTCATACCGAGTCCTCTAAAAAAAACATGACATTTAAAGACGAGGGGTTGAATGCTCAATGAGTCCATGTATGTGTGTATGCTTCCATGTTTTTCTTAAAAATACTAATGTAACTTTACAAAATAGCTCATGAAATGTTATAGGAAAGCTTTTCTTGGTTGTTTTAAAAGTGTCAGCACTTGAACCTATATGAGAGGTTTGAAAGCAACTGGGAAGTCTGAGCGAATCAAGACACATCAGTGCAGCTTCTACACCCGAATTCAAAATTCATGCCATGCAAAAGTCAGGTTCCACAGACAAAATCTGGAACCCATAACGAGGTTATCAAAACCAAGTTATGGCATTCCATACTCAATACCAACCAAACCCCATATGAGCGCTCGGTTTCGTAACCACCGCACTCTCCAATCAATAAAACCAAGCTACAGATCTTGGAGCACCTAAGAGGTTCGCCTTGAGACCAACCTCAGTTTCGAGCCCCTCCTAACTCTTCACAAGGCGGCCGTCCCACCGTAGAGTATGATGTGATGCCTGACGTAAAACCAATCGAGCCAAACCCTCAACGGTATTACGCCCTCTCTCAAGTGGATCCACCTCCACAGTTTCTAACTATCTACATCACCGAAAGAGGTCCTAGTACAAGGGACTAGCCAGGTACAATATAATCTTCTGACGCTTCCGGATACATACAAACCCGTCAACAAACTTCGTCCCTAGTCGGAGGGGATTTTCATATTCATTTACAAATCAAAAGGCCACTCACTCGGCCGCTAACATATATTTAGGTTATAACTTCTTTAGAACAACAAAATTCCCATCCGCCAATCAAAATATGCATATGCAGTTTTTACAAATATGTCAGCTTTAAATCTATGAAGTCTAACCATGCCGTTAAACAACATCAAAACATACTCAATTTGTAGTAATAGTAACTTTTCTTCAAAACAAACATGACCATACTTTTTTAAAAGTAAGCACACCTATATGAACACTGCTCCTATGCATTTTTATGGTACAAGTTAAACACATTGTGGAGAATATCTCCAATTTAAAATAACACGATGTTATATATCGTCCCGAAACCAGTAAACAATCTATAAAATGTTTAGCTATTATAAAGAAGTTGTAGACATCTCCAGCAACATTTGTAAAATATTTTGGTGGGTTTTGTGGACTTACCTGAGTGCAAACTTGGTGCTAGGATGCTATAAATAGGGTAACAAAAATACTTAATTAAAAATCATCACATCTCTATTCGCCAACAAATATAATTATAATTGTAATTATTTCCTTATGTTCCTATGATACATATACATATTTACTGACCTCAATGGAAAACCCAAAATCTTATAATCTCAAGAATTTCTAACTTGTACACTTACCTAAAGCGCCTAAATTTCTTGATATATATATATATAAGTATTAAACGCACAACTAAAAAATCCCTTTAAATCATTTAACTATTTGAGAACATATTAACGAAACCTTTTTTTAAAAAAAAATAATTAGAGATAGATAAATAAAATGAAGTCAAAAGACTAAATTAACTAAATCCTAAAACAATTAAACCCTAAATATTTCATTTTTAAGAACCCAGCTATAAACCATTTACAAGCTAACTAAAGAAGAAATAAAACTAACCAACTAAGAAATTCTAACTACAAGCTATATATATTAACTATATATATAATATAACTAAATGCAGGTACTTAGCTAGAAGAAAAGAGAAGAAGGCAAAACAAAGGAAAAAAACTTCTACTAAGTTGGGACGAAGAGGAGAAGAAAACAAAAAACTCCAACATTCTCCCCTTCTTTATATACATATATATATAAAGAGAGAGAGAGAGAGAGAGAGAGAGAGAGAGAGAGAGAGAGAGAGAGAGAGAGAGAGGTGGAGAAATGATGATGAGCTGCCAAGTGGTGGACACTGGGCAGTGGAAAGAAACCATGGCTGTTTTTGTAACACTAATCCTAATCAATAAAAATAATTATATTAATAATAATGATAATGATAATAATTTTAGAAACTTGTCCCCGCCTTGAAGTGTGGTCACACAGGCTGATCATTTGGTGACACAAAAACCGTAGTGTTTTAGATGTACTATATATTGACATAGTTTTAGGAAACTTGATAAAATCTCGAAGAAGGGATTATGAGATAAGATATGGAAGTTCGGTTAAGGGAAGTTGAAAGTATGAAGAAAGGTCAGAATCCTAAAAGAAAATAGGATTTGTCGGGAATCAAACAAGAAGTGTTATTTGGAAACTAAATCTTTGGTCCATTTTCTTTAGGAAATACACGACTAATCTATGAGCCTCAACATCTATAAATAAAGCATTGAAATTGAAAGTTAAGATTAATTCATTATGCAATTCTTCGAAGATATTCTGCATTAGAGAAGACAACAATTCATGATGGCTGAGTTCATGCAATCACAAACTTCAAACATTGTGATTCTCCATTGATGCTTATTATTCATCTTTATAATACAATGGAGTTCTTGTTTTGAAGATTATAACTTCTAGGGATGGAAGTTATGTTTTTGTTCAACGGAGTTAAAGACTTGAAGGGATTCAAGATCAAGCAGCCATAAACCAAGAGGGAGCCTTGAAAAGTTTAAAGGATTTCAGCTGTGCTGCGATTCAACATTGATGAGGATTGAAGGGAGTTCAAGTCCATGCAGCCATACACCAAGGGGGAGCCTTGAAGAGTTGGAGTTATTTAAATGTGCAGTGTGCAAAGGGAGTTCGGACTGATTCCACTAGGGAAACTCTAGATGTGTAAAAGAGCTAGGAGTTTTCTTGTACTATGTTGATAGTTTTAGTGGATTACTTTCTTGGCATAGCCCGACAGATATTGGATTGGCCGAACTGCGTTACTAATTGATTTGTCTTATGTATTTGTGTTGTTTATTGCATTTTACACTGTGTATCACACTACTCCTCATATAGCAAAATAAGTCATAGTACACGGATTGCCAAAGTACTAACTTAGAACTGGTATCAAAGCTTTGGCACCATTTATTGTGCTAGTTATCTAGCAGGTGAAGATCGTGGGAAGCTAGTACTTGGGTCATCATGACAACCAAGGAAGGTGGACCTGTTACCAGACCTCCTCTTCTCGAAGGCACAAATTATGCCTACTAGAAGATGAAGACACGACTTTTCATTCAGTCCTTGGATGAAATTGCATGGGATGCTATTGGGACTGAATGGAAACCTCCTACGAAGACTAAGGAAGATGACAAAACTAAATTGACTAAGATAGTTGTGAAGCCCAGACTTGAATGGATGGACGCTGAGAGGAAATCTGCTCAGACTAATGCTAAGGCTTTAAACACCACCTTTGCCGGTATGGATGAGGAACAATTCAAGTTGATCTCAACTTGCATATCCGTAAAGAAGGCTTGGATGACCTTGAAAATCATTCATGAAGGTACAAATGCTGTGAGGATTCCAAATTAAAAATGTTGACTACTCAGTTTGAAGAATTAAGGATGCAAGAGGATGAAACAATTTTAGTGGCAAACTCAAAGACGTTGCATATAAGACCTATCAATTGGAAGAAGAATTCTATGAAGAGAAACTAGTATGAAAGGTACTAAGATCCTTACCTACACAATTTCATCCTAAGGTTGCAATAATTGAAGAAGCAAAAGATGTGACAAAACTTCCTTTGAATGATCCTTTTTAGGATATTTGAGGATATATGAGATGAATCTAGATATTGAATCCAAGGGTAAGGGTATTGCACTAAAAGCTTAACACAACTCATCCAGTGCCACACCTTATTCGGAAGAGGAGGTTATGATGCTTACTTAAGACTTTGAGAAGTTTCTTCGTAGAACTGGAAAAACATCCAAACTTCAAGGGAGATTCAAGACTGATAACAGGGATAGAAAGGTCCTAATAAGTTTAATTCTGAGGAAAGCACTATGAGAAGGAAGTTTGACATTGGTAAAAAAGGAAAAGGCATACAATGCAGAGAATGTGAGGAATATGGTCACATCTAGGCAGAATGTGCCAACACTTTGAAGAAGAACAAATTCATGAATACTACTCTCAGTGATGATAATAAGAAGAGCGACTCTGAAGATGATGAAGAAGATACTGAAACACTAGCATTCAATGTGATAATAGACTTGAAAGATACATATCTGCAAAATGATCCCAAAGATGACAGCAACAATGATTCCATCTACAATGGTGGAGAAGTCTTATATAAGGAACTATAAAATAAGTACAGCCTTCTCTACACTAAGTAGGTTGGACTGGTGGAGCTACATCAAAATCTAAAGGACAACTTAAAGAAGATCCAAGAACAAAAAGATGCTAGAAAGGAACTATGAGCTAATGGCTCAGGTTAAGGATGCAACGGAAAGGGTAAATGTGGCTGAAGGAAAAATAGCAAGATTAAACATTGGAAAGGCTAAACTTGATGAAATAATCTATGTGGGAAGACGAGGTGCAATAAAATCGGGACTTGCCTACACTAGTACAAATCTCAATCACACAACAGGGATGTATGTCACACAACATGAGAGCAGTTACACAAAGTTTGGTAAGTTGGAACGAGTGTTTGTAAAAGACAACTTAAGTCGAGCTAAGAAAAGAAATTTGATCAAGAACACAAACCTAGAAGGCCTCCACTTATCTGTGATTACTGCAAAATGATCGGGCATGTGTGACATCAATGCTACAGGAGAATTGAGATCTAAAGCAAGGAAGAAAGGTACACACTAACGCCTTGACCAAAAGAGAAGCCAAGATGTGATGGATTTGGATCAGAAAAGAAGAGTTGAGATGCAATGTGGCTCATCTATCTCTGTCAGCTAATTCTAAGGATGTATGGTATCTTAACAGTGGATGCTCACGACATCTGACTGGAAACAAAGAATATCTTGTAGATTTATAGTGTGTCACAAAGGCAGTGTGACATTCGATGATAGTGTGAAGAACAGAGTCGTCGGTGTAGACACGCTGAATGTAGCTGGAATGCCGAAATTATCTAATGTGCTACACATCGAAGGTATGAAAATCAATCTGATGAGTATTAGCCAATTGTGTGGTGATAATGATCTTTTTGTTTATATCGACAAGAGTCAATGTTATCTGCTGACAAACAATTTCAAGTGCATCATCGTAGGATCAAGAACTACTGACAATTACTACCAGATAAATATAATGAAGGAACCTATATGTCTGACTGGACAAGTTAGAAAAGCAGAACTGTGGCATAAACGACCGGGGCATGTAAACTATAAGTACCTACACAAGCTTGGAAACGAACAAATAGTCAGAGGAATTCCTCAATTTAAGAAGGAGCGCAAGTTACTGTGTGAAGATTGCCATATTGGTAAGCCAATCAGAGAAAAGCAAATTCAAGTTGGAGATATCACCACAACACATAACTTAGATCTAATGCACATTGATCTGTTTAGACCCACACAAGTAGAAAGAACTAGTCGAAAAAAGGTATGCCTTGGAATGTGTCGATGACTACTCGAGATACACATGGATAGACTTTCTCATAAATAAAGAAGATTAATTTCATGCATTCAGAAAGATATGTCTAAGCATTAAGACAGAGAAAAACGCAACTCTGAAAAAGGTTGAGAAGTGATCATGGCAAGGAGTTTGATAATAGCCAGTTTTCAGAATTATGTGATTCACATGGCATCAGACACGAGTTTTCAACACCTAAGATAACATAACAAAATAGTGAACTTGAGAGAACGAACAGAACAGTTCAAGATATTATTCGTGTGATGTTGAATTTTAAGAGACGATCACACAGTTGGTGCGCAGAAGCAGCCAACACGCAGTTCACATCATTAACAAAGTGTTTTTTAGGCCCTTGATAAACAAGACAGTATATGAAATTTGGAACGGCAGAAAACCTAAGCTGAGTTACCTTTATGTGTTTGGAAGTAAATGTTATATCCTCAATGACCGAGAACATTTAAGAAAATTCGATGATAGAATTTATGAGGGAATATTTTTGTGATACTCCACAAACAATCATGCATATCGTGTGTTTAACAGACACACAAAAGTAGTCATGGAATAAGTAAATGTGACTGTCGAAGATGTTGACACCAGGAGACTAAGTGTTAATGATCAAGCTATTACGATAAAGACAATATACCTGAAGTGACAGTGATCTAAGGAGATCAAAGTAGTATTGAAGACTCTGCAAACTTACCAATCGATGAGAGTGTGACTCACACTCAGGGCAATAAGATAGAAAGAAGAAAAGACATTAGACTTCTGAAAGATTACCCCACAGGTGCTATCATTGGGTGCATCACAGAAGGTCTAAGAACTAGAAGTAAGAAGGGAGTAGACCACAATCAAATGGTAGTAATGATCAGCATAACATGTTACACTTCCACACTTGAACCCAAGAATGTCAAAGAAGCTCTCACTGATTAATACTAGATTGAAGCAATGCAAGAAAAGTTACAATAGTTTGAGAGAAACGATGTATGAGAACTTGTCATAAGACCAGAAGGTGTGAATGTGATTGTTACCAAGTGGATATTCAGGAATAGAACTGATAAGGAGTAACTTTACACGCAATAGGGCCAGATTGGTTGCACAAGGATATACACAAGTAGAGGGACTGGACTTTGATGAGGCATTCGCCCCAGTCACATGTCTCGAGTTTGTAAGACTGTTGGTCTCCATTGCATATGCCAAGAACTTCACACTATAGTAAATGGATGTTAAAAGTGCATTCCTGAATGGATATTACAAGAAGAAGCATATATAGAACAACCAAAAGGATTTGTGAATTGAAAGTATCTAGATCATATCTACAAGGTGAAAAAGGCTCTTTATGCATTAAAGCAAGCTCCAAGAACATGAAAGGCTCGCTAATTACTTGCAACAAAGGATATACTAGGGGGTGTGTGGACAAATCTATGTTCATCAAATGTTTAGCACAACACGTGCTCATAGCATAGATTTATATTGATGAAATAATGTTTGGATCCAAATCAAAGGAGCTCATAGAGGAGTTTATCACATCCATGAGAACTGAATTTGAGATGAGTATGGTGGGTGAACTAACATTCTTTCTTGGCTTGCAAGTCAGGCGAATGAAGGAAGGGACATTTCTTTCTCAAGCAAAATATGCAAAAAACTTAGTGAAGAAATTTGGCTTGGAGTATGGGAAGACAGTAAGAACACCTATAAGTACCACATTAAAATCAACAAAGATGAGAAGGGAATAAGTGCGGATTAGCCCGAAGTATGATTAGTGGTTTTCTCTACTGAACATCTAGTAAACCTAACATATAGTACAGTGTTGGAGTGTATGTGAGATATCAAGCAGATCCCAAGGAGTCACACAAGAAAGCAGTGAAATGCATCTTAAGATATGTACTTAACACTGCTGAATATGGGTTATTCTACAGTAAAGATAGCACCACTCATCTTGTTGGCTATAGTGATGCAAACTGGGCTAGTAATTTTGATGATAGAAAAAGCACATCTGGAGGGTGCTTCTATGTTGGAAACAATCAGGTCGCTTGATATAGAAAAAAGTAAAACTGTATCTCACTATCCACTGCATAAGTTGAGTACATCGTTGCAGGAAGCTGTTGCACACAACTTCTTTGGATGAAACAAATGCTGAGTGACTATGGGGTTACATAGAAGGAGCTGATCATGTATTGTGACAACACTAGTGCAATCAACATCACAAAAAATCATGTGAAAGATAGCAAGACCAAGCACATTGACACAAGACACCATTTCATTCGTGAATTTGTCGAGCAACAGACCTGAACTTGGAGTATATGAACACTCAAAAAAAAATTGGTTGATATTCTCACAAAGTCCCTGGATACCATGAGATTCAAAAAACTTAGACAGGTATTAAGGATCTGAGTGATCAACTAGTGCAAGAGATACATGTCTGACCAATGTTTGTTCACTCTCAAATGTTAGACAGGTACGTACAGTGTGAGACTATACACATTCTCTCATCTCACACTCAAATCATCCCATGCCAAAGCAATCATATTGTTTGCAGCACACAATTCTATTCACACACAACAGACTCTGGAAGAAGAGTCCATAAGTGAGTCTGACACGAAAAAGAGGGATTTTCTCTTTCTCACTAAATCAACTCAATAGTCAATTCTAAATCTTTCAAAAATTGACCAACTTTGCCTCCAAGCTTTGCATTATTCTCTCTACAACTCCTTAGGGTTTTTTCTCTACAAAGTCCATCTTCTCCGAGATATTTTCATCCTCTCTGCACAATCCAACAACTAGTAATGGCAAAAGAACAACCTATCAGGCCTAGGAGGTCCTTAGCACTCGAACTTAGTGATCCACTTTCTCACCCCTGGCAAGGACCAGATATTCTTCTCCCCGCTCGATGAGTACATCAACTTCATCTGCTACACCAGTCTCTCCAGGTCTCAGGTCGGTAAACTCTCTATCCCTTGGGCATTATTTAGGGTCTCTAGATGAGTTCTTACTCATGTGTAAATTGAAACAATCTGGCACTCAAATTTCATTTATGCTAGATCCATTGTTACTTCCTGTCTTGTTTATTTCTGATTTTTGCCTAATGATTCATGCCTATGTGCCTCGTTATTTCCTTGAAAATACTATGTCTTTGCCTGCTGTTGATAACTTGGGTACTGAGGTCTTGCCCGTGGATGCTCACACCCTGTGCACCACTTCATTGATGAGTTGACCCCTATTGCTGTTCTTCCAGCCTTAACCAATGGGAGTTCAATAAATCAGTTTATGGAAGATATTGATGAAGGTTTGGGAGAAGGCTCTGAGGGGGAGCACATTGCTGAATGAAGCGGTAGCTCTGGGTCTGACTTGGAAGTTGTAGGGGTGACCCATGGCACTGGCCTAAGTCAGGGGAGAAAAAAGACGAGGACAGCTCTGAAGGGAGTCTCAACTCCAAAAATTAGTGATAAGAAGGCGGGAGCCGTCACTCCTTCCTCTACCCCTCTCAAAGCAAAAAATGCAATCAACAAGCACTTTTATTCTAAGATGCTGAATCGGGGATGGTGGAGTTAATTGACAAACCAATTTTGGCTGAGAAGAGGATCACTAAAGAAACCTTGGAACAGTATAAGGTGACGGAGTTGTTGGGAATGGGTTGTATGGAATTGGCTCCCTTTGACGAGCAGTATAATGAGAACTTAGTTAAGGAGTTCAATGCAAATCTAATCGAGGAGTTTGGTAATCTTGAGAGTCCAACTTATGACCAAGTTTATGTGAGGGGACATGTCATTGATTTCTCACCTGCAAACATTGCTCACTATCTAAGCTGCCCATATTACAGTAACATTGAGGGAACTGGCCTGGAGGAGGAAGTTGATTTTGACAAAGTAACTAAGGCTCTAACTTGTGATGTTGGGGCTATCTTGCCAGAAACAAACAGGCTCAACTCAAATTTGATGAAGATGTCGTATAGAGCTCTGTTTAGAGTCTTTTGTCGAAACTGGCTGCCTACCACAAACATGATTGATGTTCTCAATGAAAGAGCTCATCTGCTCCATGCCTTTTCCACCAAGAAAAAAATATCAATATCCGCACTGTGATCTTCAAGAACATCCTCCAACAGATAGACCAAAAGAAGGCCAGTAAGATTGTTCTACCTTGTCCCTGTTTAATTAATGAATATTTACTTGGTTGCATAGATCTTTCTATGCCTTCTGATTCTTGGGTTAGGGCACTAGACCCCCTGGTGATTCCAAAGACTATAGCTCCTGGTGTGGTGCCACCGTCTCCCACTCCTCCACACAGGGACACACTGGTCCAGGCAGGTCTACAATGCAGCAGTCATCCAAAAGGAAGTAGCCCAGCACCAAGTTGGCCTCACATTCTCCTCTTCCTCCTAGTGAAGATTCATCAGAAGTCACTACCAGCTTAGACCTCCTCAATCAGCAACTCTCAAGTGTTATGGCCTCAGTGCTTCAAATGCAGCAAAACTTGAAGAATCTAAAGGATAAGCTCCTTTGAGCATTCTTTCAGATCAAAAGAGGGAGTCGTGGCTGCAATTTGTTTTAAAATGAAATTACTTTGCTTGACCTTATGTGGTCTTTGGCTAGCCAAGTGTGGCCTTGAATTGAACACTTTATATTTTTCTTTTAATGGCCTGCATTGCCTTGGGATATTTTTTATTTATTTCATGTGGTAGTCTTTGAGCTATCTATTTTGGCTTGCATGCCACCGGAACCTAGGGCATGAACATTTTACTTAGTGTTTATTATTCATGCTTGCGATGTACATTGAGGTTCTTTTGAAGCATGACCATCTATGCAGCTCATTAGTGTTTGATGTAAAACAATGCCAAATGGGGAGTTTATGGAAGCCTATTACATTGCTTGAGGTGTGATCACATAGGTTGATTATGTGACAGCATAAAAAATGCAGTATTGCAAAGGCACTATGTATTGGCATAGTTTTAGGAAACTTGAGAAAATCATGAAGAATCTAAGATTATAAGCTAAGATATGGAAGTCCGGTTAAGGGAAGTTGAAAGCATAAAGAAAGGTTAGAATCCTAAAAGAAAATAGGATTTGTAGGGAATTAAAACAAGAAGTATTATTTGGAAACCAAATCTTTTGTCCACATTCTTTAGGAAATAAACGACTAACCTATGAGTCTCAACATCGGTAAATAAAGCATTGAAATGGAAAGTTAAGGTTCAGTCGTTCTGCAATTCTTTGAAGATATTCTTCTTTAGAGAAGACAGCAATTCATGGTGGTTGAGTTTGTGCAATCACAAACTTCAAACATTATGATTCTCATTGATGCTTATTGTTCATCTTTCATAATACAATGGAGTTCTTGTTTTGAAGATTATAACTTCTTGAGATAGTTGTGCTGTTGTTCAATGGAGTTGAAGACTTGAAGAGATTCAAGATCAAGCAGCCACATATCAAGGGGAGCCTTGAAGATTTGAAGGATTTCAGCTGAGCTGCGGTTCAACAGTATTGAGGATTGAAGGGAGTTCAAGTCCATGCAGCCACACACCAAAGGGGGAGCCTTGAAGAGTTGGAGTGATTCAACTGTGTAGTGTGCAATAGGAGTTTTCACTGATTCCACTAGGGAAACTCTAGATGTGTAAAAGAGCTAGGAGTTTTCTTATACTATGTTAACAGTTTTAGTGGATTGCTTTCTGGAATGGTCCCACTGATGTAGGCTTGGCTGAACTGCGTTACCAATTGTTATGTCTTATGTGTTTGTGTTTTTCATTGCATTTTACATTGTGTATCACACTACTCCTCACACAGCAAAATCAGTCACACTGCACAAATTTCTTAAGTACTAACTTACAGTAATAATAATATTGATAATATTAACTTAGTACCAAAAGAATATGTAACGTCTAATATTATCCAATAAAATTATGTTTGGATCTTAAGGGTTTTTTTCAAAATATTCCTTTTCAAACATAATATCTTTTCCTTAAATTCACCTCTTTAAACCTTATACAATAATGTCTAGAGTTCAAGTCCCTAAAATCTGCATACTAAGCATAGTGAAAAAAAAAAAAAAACATAACCTACTTGTAGATATTCGTAAACTCCACTACGTTAGACCTCAAACTCTACGTTTGTGACGATCGCACAGGCAGGGCGTTACACTTTTACAACTTGTTCCCGACCAAATGGATGCTCAAATGTACAAGACTCAATAGTACCCGATATCTGTTCCTAACTATTGTACCAGTTAGGAGAGGACCACACATATACTAGGTATAACATCTCCTATTCGGGCCACATACACACAAATACTAGGTATAACATCTCCCTGCCCGAGCCACAAATTGGGACATGTCCCCCCACAAGCCTCACGCACATGAGTACCACATTCAAATTAGGCTCTTCAAGCAACACCTTAAACACTTCACATACACAGTTTTCAGATATAATCCTAATTCACAATTTTTTAAAAATACTTTGAACTAAATTTTTACAGAAGCAAAACTCTTCATGTATAAAAAAATTCACAATTTAAAAATAATCATAATATGCTCATTCCAATTTTCATACTAAAATCATTCTCAAAACTTGCATAGTACCAAATATATTCAAAATCATAAATTCTAAAAGATCACATATGGTTCATAACAATCAGAAGGTTTATATCCCTTACCTCAAAACACTCACAGAAACTCCAATCTTAAAGACAATTCGAATCGCACACCTAAAAATTAATAAGACAAAAATTAATCACAAATTTCTCAAATAGACTGAATCAAATTAAACCCTAGGTTTAACCTGTACGCTTGAGTCAAAATTCTACCCCATCAAAAGAAAGAATCGTAGTCTCGGATCTTCAAATTATGAAAATCTTACCTCAAATTGTTGCTTCGAATCTAGAGAATTGAGTCAAGCTTCCAGAAGGTTCTATCATTCCCCTCTATGTTCGATCTCAGACTTGAACAATCGGTTTCACAAAATAATAAACACATCTTAAATTAATTAACTAATTGTTTAAAATTTACAAATTAATCCTTAGACTTATTAAGCAGTAAAAATTAAATCCTTATATAAAAAGTATTTCTTAAATATACCTCAAGACCACTTTCCTCAAATCTTAAATTATAGATAAGGGGTTAGGATTTATTGGCTAATAACTACACCCTCTTGGATTAGGTTATTACAGTAATACAATTTTTTTACCAACTACTTATGCATATGTAACTACAGCTACTATTACACCATCTAAACCTTGATATAATCTCCTCTCAAAGTAAATTGTTGGGTTCTTACAAAATTTAGAGTATTATGCTCAATTGCTACATAAACATCTACAACGAATTGTTGAAACAATCTTCTTCCTTGTAGAAGTAACTTCCTTTCTCATTCTCTATGTTGAACTTTAAAAGTGTAGAATTCTCTCATAAAAATATGTTGTCTTTCTTATTAGCTGATGGTGCAAACTTTATACGAACTCTTCCCAATTTCCTGAATTACAACATAACCAGAAAATCTAACTCTCTTCTCTGTCTTTACGGTCTTCTTCTTTGTCCCTTCAACTTTACTTCCTTCAAGATCTTTCTTCAAGGAATGGTCATCAAGATGGTAAATATTCTTGGTATTCTTTCGCTCTCTCATACCTAGACAACCTCCTTTGAATACTTTGCAGAACTTCCAAATTCCAACATCCTTGTAACCTTTCAATGTCAACCCATCCAATGAAATTAAGTTGACTCTTGAATCAGGAATATACCTTACATCAGGAAGTATTCTGACTTTATAATCATGGAGCTTTAGGCAGACTCGTCCAACGCCTTCAACCTTCTTCTTTGAGTTGTTTCCCACATTAACAAAGCTAAAGTCTGCAAATTGTAAATCATCAAATATGTCTTGATCCTTGCAGACATGCAAGTTAGCTGCGAAATCAAGTATCCAATTGTTTAAATTATTTTCCTCAACTCATCATCTAAACATCTCATCATCAGCAAATTATCACCATAACTGACCACATTCATAGAGGAGTCTTTGTACTTTTTCCTTTCCCTTTATTTTTTTCTCTCAATGGTTTTAATTCTTCTATCATCTTTAAACATTAAAATTTCATATGACCAATTTGTCCACAATAATGGCAGTCGATATCATCTATATGTTGAGATTTTCCTCTTCCTCCGTCACCTCTTCTTTTGCTCCAACTCTTTCCTCTTCTAGAATCCTTCGTAGCTAGTATTTGAATTTCAGAGCGATCCTCATTCATCCATTGTTGGTTCTCTTTCAGAGCCTTTGACACCTCATTTAATTGCAGTGTACTCTTTCCCGCTAGCAATGACTACACTAATGATATATAAGATCTGGATAGAGAGGTCAACAGAAGTAATGATTGCTCCTCATCTTTAATACCCTCCCCTGCACTTTTAGGTCGACATACTAACTCATTAAAATTATTTAAGTGGTCAATAACATTACTTTCTTCCTCCATCTTTAGGGAATATAAATCCATCTTCAGGAAATATAAATCCATCTTCATCTTCAGACGATAAGTTATTATCTTGGAGGCATGGTTACTCTTCAAAGTCTCCCACATCGTCTTCAGTGATATCTCCTTCAACATTGTAACCTTAATTTGTGGGGATAATATCAACCAAATGGTACTAATCGCTTTTTTCTGAATAGAGATCCATTCTGCCTCTTTCATACCTTGCGGCTTTTCTTTCTCTAATGCAGAATCAAGACCTTGATGCAACAAAATATCTTAAATTGTGCATTGCCACATAATGAGGTCAATGTTTCCATCAAAGAGCTGAGGATCAAATTTTGTCAAGGATACAACATTCAACGAATCTATTATTCTAGATTTTTTTGTCTCCTCCTAGACCCGAACCTACAGCTCTGATACCATTTGTTGAGAACGGAGAGTGAAAACACACAAAATATAGAGAAAAAAACAAAACTACACCAAGCATTTAACGTGATTCAGTCTTTCAACAATGACCTACATCCACAATCCAAAAGGGTAAACCTCCACTATGTAATTTTTGCACGAAACAAAATTACAAACACTCACAAAATATCTCATAGCCTAAAAATCCTAAACGAACAGGTTTAAAAAATTGGTACAAATGACCTAAATTATGAGAACTTATTTATAATCGTCTCCTTCCTTGCTAATTGTCTATTCTTCTAATGTGGGATTAGAAAATCCTAATTCTAAGATTATTTAGAAAATAAACCGAACATTAAAACACACCTAGAATGCTTCATAATAGAAATTATGATTATCTTGGTTCTTTGTGTTTCGAACCTTCGGAAATTTCTTTCACTCACTATGCATCTCATACTTTATTTTATTATCATTATCTTGTCACATATAACAATTATTTGTTACTATAAACGCTCAAAGTAAAGAGATCATAAAATAAAACGTAAAGCATGCTACAATATTTTTATTAATGAGATCATGGTGTGGCACAATTTAGTGCCTGTTTCGAAAAGTATTTGCAAAAGCTATAACTGGTATCAATTGAAAACTAAAATAATATGTGTTTGTGAAGTTCAACCGTTTGGAAAAAAAAATTTGTTACCTTAACGTTTTAAATCATGATTGCTCCCACGCAAGTGAGAAAAGCTACAGGGACATGGATGGATTTGGACACCAAGATCTTCTGTACAATCTTATTTTTTATTTTTTATACCACTTCATTTTATAATATATATTTTCTTAAACATTTATATTTTATTTAATATATTTTATTAATAAAATATATTAAATTAGATAGCAGGATTTAGAAGAGGCATAGACGCCAGAGTCCCACATCCCCCTCCACTTCCTCCCCTAAGCCTTTCAATCCTCAATTTCTAACGTTTCTTATTTTTTTATATAAGATACAAAATTTCCTATTGGTTCCTATTTCCGTTTACTCATTAGTTTTAATCTTCATTGGAATTTAAAATAATTTGATGATAACTACCACCAAAGACACATTTTTCTACTGGAATAGAAAAACTATCCAATACCACATGTTATAATTTGGATCATTTGTAAAATTACATTTTCACTTTCTCTCACTCCAAATTCAGTTGCAACATTTTTTCACCAGGAGGTAAAAAGGTTTATTATGTTCTTGGTCTTTTTTATTTGAATTAAAATTGGCCGAGGCTGGAGAAGTAGTCGAGGTTATCAAAAATTTTCATTAACTTTTGATGATCAAAATTGGGTGAGAATTGAAATTTTGTGGTGTATAGATATCTTTGTGCTATTCAAGGAGAAAGTTGCAACATTTTTTTCAAGGTTAGTATATCCACAGGTTAGAATCGGTCATCGATGTAGTTCAGGTACTTCAGATATAAAGTCCAATGAAGGATCTTTCCAAAGTGTTACATAAATATGACTCTTCCTTCTGATATCGTGTCCTCTTTCAAGTGAGAAATGAAGGGAGATTTGATTTTGATTCAACTAACCATTTGCTAATTTTTCTGTATAAAGAATTATTTCTTATTTGGGACAGAAATTATGCCAATTAGAGTAAATTAAAAAGTTATGTAAAAATATGTTTCAAACAAATTGAAGATTGTTGTCTAGTTCATCATCAGGACATTGAAGACGTTTCTTAATTTATTTGACAAATCTTCTACGCTCAATCTTATTGGATGGATTTTGTTCCATCTTTTTTTGTTCTCCGCTTAACTTGAGTTAAACTAATTATTAAGTATTCATTTTTTTAAGGAATTAAGTTCCTTTTGGTTTGGTTTAAAAAAAGTATTCTTTTTGCTTTGCGTTTATAAGAATTATTTAGCCTATTGCCATCTTTGTAGCATTTGTGGATAAAGTTTGTAAAATTCAAGAAAAGTAAATATGATGAAACATCATACTGTCACAATAGCCATAGATTTTGAATGGTGTTTAAATGGATACATCTTATACATTTTAGAAATTTTATTATGATTTCAGGGGCTTTGAATATATTAGATGAAGGGAAGATGATTATAGAGTTGAGTTTTAAGAAGTATACTTGCTTTATTTACTTCCACAATTCAAATTGATCATGAGCAGTATTTTGAAAGTGAGGGTTTTGTTTTTCATACAAATCAAGAAATTAGAAAAAAATAAGTTTTTGATGTTCATAGAGATGTATTCTGCGGATGTAATGAACTTGGATACAATGATTGCCCAATTTATACAGTTTTTTTTTTCTTTTTCTAAATATCCTAAGTCTTATGTGATATCCAACCTAAAAGTGATAACTACATTGCTGTTGAAGGGGATCTTTAAGAAGTATTAGTGGGCATAAAGATTATGACTCTGTAGAACAATTACACTTACATTACTCGCAATTATCATTAATGGGTTATAGATGAAGACTCGTTTTCCTTTTTAATAGATTACAAGTAAATGACTAATGGATTATTAAGGGTGTACAATGTCATGATCTGTTCTAACTTTTTAATGATTCTATAGTTCTTCTCTTTTTTTTATTCGTTTCTATTTTCTCAAATCTTTTTATTTTCATATTGATATGTAGAGTAGACGGAAAAAAGAGATTCAACTAAAATGGAAAATTAAGTAATGTAAAAATTTTTCAGACATAAAAGACATTGTCAGCCGCAACCACACCCTATTGGTATGGTATTTTCTTTTTCGTTTTCTTTCCGTCGATATTTTTCCTTTCTAATTAAGTTCTATAACAATTATCGGCACAAAGCTCTACATAATTTTTCTTTAAAATATATTAAGATATTTTTATCTTTTTCGAGTAATTAAAAAAAATTCTTACATTTGTCATTGTTGTCAAATACTTTTTTTGCTACCAAACTAATTAAGTTTTTTTTTTTTGACAGATTTGAAAATTTTCTCAATCAATTGAACATCTTTTTATATTTTTTGTCAAAATAATTTCTTGCTATCAAACTAATTAAATTTTTATTTGGCAGATTTGAATTTCTCAATTAACTAAGCATCTTTTTGTACCTTAGTTATTTGTCAAACAAATTTTTTCTTCCGTACTAATTAATTTTTTTTGCACGTTTGAAAGTTTATATCAATATCCTCAAATGTAAGGATTATTGTTTATATTTTGTGTGAATCTTTTGAGAATTTCAAGAGAAAGTAAGTCAATTATCAGTGTATTTTGTATAGATAACATCCGATTCACATATAGAGAGCTATATATATGTATATATATATATATATATTCTTTTAGAATTACCTAGCTATTTATGTAATTTTTTAAATTAATTGATTTTTTTTACATTTTCATGGTATGTATATGTTGTTCACTATCCATATTATATTTGTCTTACTAATTATACTAACATTTTCATTTTTCTTTGACGGAAGATCATTGTGTTCCTAAAATAGATACTCCTATTTATAAATAGTAAATAATTCTTCATTTCTTTTTTTTCCTATAAATAGGTATGGATATTTATGTATCTCTTTCCTTTGATTTTTGTACCATGTATTTTATTTTTTTTCTGGCGTAATGGTTTGTTTTCCCCTCAAATATTTCTAAAAATAGAATAAGTTTATAAACATTAATTTATTTTTTTAGGTACAGAAATATTTTATTCTTAGTAGGTTAGGAATATCCGCTCATTTTGCGTATTAATAATTTCTTTTGACCGTTAAGATGAGGGCATTTTTGTCCCAAAAAATAAACCAACCCCTAGCTTCAAGAGTATTTTGGGATTAAAATGAAAAATAAAAAAATATTTAGATCAAAATGAAACAATAAAATCTTCCTCTGTTTCTACATCCCAAATCCCTAACCCTACTGGTCATACATAGGGGTGTAAACGGGTCTACATCCTCTGGGTACTTCTAGACCCATACACATACACTTATATCAAAACATTGACTCAGACCCAGACTCTCTGAGTATAAAACTTATGGACCCAAACCCAATCCTCCAAGATCGTAGGGCTTGGGTATATCTGTACCCGCATGAAAATTTTCTTTTTTTTCCTATTAAATAAAAAAAATATATATAAAACAATGTATAACGCTAAAATAAAAATTTTCAATTTCAAGAATTTATTTTTTAAAAAGAGGAAAATTCAATCTTGCATATTCTCCTCTAAGTTTATAAGTAGCTCTATCATATGCCTTTGTCTCACTCCTCTGTATAACTTTTTCTTGGATGGATTATGAAAACTTGTTGAATTCTTAAAATAGTTGTTGTTCTTGTTCTTTACAAGTTCTTGAAATGAAAGTATTACTCTGTTTTCAAAAGATTGAATCTAAAGTGTTGAAATTGCCCCCATTTAGGATTAGATGAGATAGAGAAGATGAAACACTAACCCCATCTCCAAAATTGTGTTTTCTTGAATTCTTGCCATTTTTTTCTTTGTGGTTTTTTATTTTTATTTTTTCACTTGATGATTCTTGAAATAGAGGAAATGAAAGGAGAAAGTGAGAGGGAAGAAGAGTGAGAGAGTGGGAGTGAAGAAGAGTGAGAGAAATAATATTGTATATATAAAAAATATAAAAATAATACAATATATATAAATATATATTATTATTTTATTATAACAAATATACTTGTATACGGATCTGAATATCATCATACTCTGTCCAAATTCATATAGGTACGGATTCGAATCCAACATACGAGTAAAACCCGCACAAATACAAATAACACCCGCCCTATTTATTACCCTTATCATACACTACTCCTCTTCTTCTTCCCCTTCTTCCCTTTCTTCGTACATCTAACCCCTCTAACTCAATTGCCGCCACCCCTACCTCACTCATCCAGAACACCTGACTCCTCCACCTCCTCACAGTCACACACCACCCATCTTCCTCCTCTTTCACTTATATTTTCTTTAAACCTTTTTATCCTTTTCCCCTCTCTTCAGGTGGAATGAATAAGACTGTTATTGCCTATTAGTTGACCACTCGGAAGTCAAGAGTAGTGAAATTTTGCATCCTTTAATTTGTTCAAGAATGGAACTTTGTTGGAAGAAAATTGAACTTTTAACTTGGAAGTGTGTGGAATAGATAGAATTGAAGGATCTTTTACTTTGGCTATGACTCTCCAAATTATCAATGAATGAACTGGTATATAGTCTGCTCAAAGTTCATAATCAAATATTGTGGATTTTCATTCATTCAAACAAATAAAGATACGCATAAATTCCTAAAAAAGAAGAAAGAGAAGGAAGATAAGGGGTGAGGGGGTCTTTTTGTTCATAAATTTCTGGGGTTTTTGTTCCCCCTCCTTCTCAAAGACCACCATCCCGAAACTGCCACCTCACACCTGCACCACTTCCTCACTTCAAGCCTATACCACCTCCTCATAAAAAAGATTCCTAATAAAAAACCCCCAAGAACCTATTTGGGGAAATGGTCAGAAAGAGGAGAAAGATGAGAGATTGGCATTGTATTCTTCATATTCAAATACAAATCAAGAAGTATTCAACAGTGGTATCGTATGGATGAATATATTGCGGTGGAATTTTTAAAAAAATTTTCTTTAATTTTCAGATTTTTTGGGTTTTTTTGGTGCCTTAATCCGTGTTTTCTAGTATTTGGAAGCTTGCTGGTTCATCAATGGTAGAATGGTGGTTTGTGACGTGGTGGTCGCCAGTGAAACTGGAGGTGAGGAGGTGGTGGTGAAGAGTGAGATGGTGGTGACCGAGGAGGTGGTGGAGGGTCAGATGGCGGCGGCGGGGTTGGGAGGGGAAGAAGAAGCAGGAAGAAGATATTTTAGTTTTGTCCTTAACATTTTTTATTTTTTAGTTTAACTCCAAAATACTCTTAGAAGTTGGGGTTGGATTATTTTTTCTGGACAAAAGTGCCCTCATCTTAACGGTCAAAAGAAATGATTAATGATGAAAATGGATGGATATATCTATTCTAGCAAGAATAAAATGTTTATGTGCCTAAAAGAGATAAATTAAAGTTCATGGATTTATTCCACTTTTTATTGTTTTGGAAAAAAATATACTGAAAGTTTTCAGTGGGGAAAAAAGCAATTTAAGTTTTCTATTTTACTATGTCAAAATAATTACATTATATAATTGTTACGGAAATGTCTATATAAATATATGGAAATATTTAAATATGGATCCCTAATACTCCCCCTCGTTAGAACATGAAGATCGAAAATGCCTAACTTGCAAGCTAAATAATAAGAATGCACAGTACCGTAATTGTACTATATAATCCCATTAAAAATGAAAAGCTTTTCTTCCCCCCTTCGTTTGTAATGCTACCAAAAAAATCTGTGTCTGCAATAGACAGGAGTTGAGCATAATTTTCCAATTCATATCACATATTTTTTTCAAACGCGAATAATATATTTATTAAATCTCCTCCTTATTTGCAATTTGCTAATGCGGTCTTTAATTCATATTTTCGTGGTCTGTTTCCAACTAAAACTCGTTCTTTTAAGCCTATCCATAATTTATTAGATCTCTCGGACAATCAGAGAGAGGGCTCAATAGCATTGAGAATCCATAAATTTACCAAAGTGTTAATTTACCACTATTCATCCTCTTTGTCTGGATCATTTTCTAGAACGGGAATTGTTTAAGCATAACAAATCCAATTTTTCCTTCGAACGCAAGGTCAATCGCATGGCTTTTGCCCATTCTGAATAGTTATTGTCTTTATTATTCTTTTTTAATTGGAATGTCGTTATAATCAGTCCGAGACCATCAGAAGATGCCACATAGTAGGCATCTTTCTTTATTTTACGAACATGGCTTTCTTCTACCATGTTCTTGTCAACATTGCCAGTATCTTCCTTGTTGTAACTTATTATGAAAATTTGGACAAGATTGACTCTGACACCATGAAAATTTTCAGTAAGGAAAAAATAATCTAAGTTTTCTGTCTTATTATGTCAAAATAATTACATTATATAGTTGTCTTACAAATTCTTTAATCTAGATATTATGAAAATATATCACCACTAGAAAGGTATATAAGACTTAGAATTTCTAAGTTATGAAAATATCTATATAAAAATATAAAAATATCTCAACATGAAAATATCAAAATATGAATCTTTAATACATACCATTAAGCTTTTTGGCTAAATACCTTGTATGTTATGTTCTATTTTTCACTTATTGTTCAATTTTGAGTCATTTGATAACCATACAACTAAAAAATTATTTAAATTTCCTTTATGGTTTCATGGTGTATCAAAGGTTTAAGGTTCTTTTACATTATTGATAAGAATTACAAGAAAAGAAACCATAACAAAAATTAATTAGTATATATTATACTCTCCTTATACTATGGGATCTGGTTGGGTATTGAGTTCTATCATAATTGACATGTTTTCTTTTATGTTCTTAGGTGAGAGTTTATTATTAGCCAATTTGAATTCTGACCAGACAGGAAAAACTACATATTTAAAAAAATATAAGAGGTTGTGGAATATAAATATGTATATTTCTATATATCTAGATAATTATATTTACTTATTTAATTTATTTTTAATAATTTATTTATATTTCCATAGGTATTTATTTATTTTGACATTTTTGTTAACTTTTATTATTTTAAATATTTATTTTATTTTATTTATTGAATACCGTACATAGTGCGAATTATTTTGCTAATGCATATATATATATATATATATTCCTGTTTTTCTCTTAATTCTTTCCCAATTCCACGTAATTCAAGAAAATCAACTAATATGCTTAAAGTTGGCAACAACGAAAAACAAATTAAGCAACAATCAATTTACAAAATTCAATACCATCAATAAAAATCCATAGAAATCAACCTAACATCAATTAAGGTATCCCAATTCAAACAATAAATAAACTAGTTACTCATAATCTCAATTACAATTAATTCATAAAGTTTTTAAGAAAAAAGAATAGAGAGGCTTAGGATTTGGATCAAAGAGTTTTCAGGATTCAAGAGATTAGCCCGAACGATTCTCTCGAACCGCTGTTCGTCATCTTCAAAATTTCATCATTAAATTCTTTAGTTTCCTTTGAAAACTTAAAATCTAACTCTAATTTGTTTTTGGGAAGAAGGATTAAAGAGTTCTTAAGGGAATTTTTTTCTCAAAACTCACATAAGACTCCCTCATTAGGATGAATGAATGAAAATTACATTGAAAATGTCAGTAAAAATACTTTAGAAAAATTTATTATATATAAGTCCCTGTGTGACTATCTGGACAAGCATATAGCATAGTTATGCAGATCCGAATAGCTTCTGCCTCCATAAGCTCGTTGATTACCTTGCTATATAGACCAAGATAGCACAGCTATTCGGATAGCTTCAAGTTCCACCATTTCTTGGCTCGTGCTATTATCTATACCAGGATAGCCACTATCTTGATCCAAATAATATCTGATTTGGAACTCCAAGTGTATATCATTGTTTCTTTTCTATTTTCGTTTAGTATACTCCCGTTTTGACTTTTTTAAACCATAAATTCTTCGAAAAATACCTCTACAAAAAAGATACACAAAAAAAAGATGTGAATTTCCTTGTTATTAAGGTAATCATATTTATTTACGGGTAATAAGCATACGAATAATCATTTTAATATTTTACATGAAGCTAGGAATCAAATAACTCTTGAGAAACTGAAGAAGCAGAACAATTGATACATCCGGAAAGCTGGAACGCTTGCCTCAAGATGACCTGTTGAGTGGAAAGGCAGGCCAGTTGGTGCACCAAAATAGGCGGCCGACTTAAAATCTGAATAACAATTTCATAAGAAGATCAATGGGTGCATTGAGGCTTATTAGCTCGACCAACAAACTTCCTAGAATCAAGCCGCCATTTTTTGAAATGGGATTAGCCTTAACCCCATTTTCAACACGAATTAACCACTAAGAGCATGTAGAAGATCATGGAAAGTGTGGAGAGATGAAAACAACTATATAAAAAAATGAAGACGAAGATAACTAGGCTAGGACTGTAAATGGGTCCGAACTTTTAAGATACCTCACACTCAAATTTATACCCTTATAGTGAAACTTGGATTCAAATTCGGACTTATGCCCTCCAAGTATAAAATTTTTGGATTCAGACCCGCCCCTCCCGGGTCCAGGGTAGGATTTTGGTATATCCATACTTGTATGACATTTTTCTATTTTTTTCCCTGTTAAACAGAAATATATAAAACAACGTATAATCCTAAAATAAAAATTTTAACATGATTAACATAATCTCCTCAATATTTCTTATATGATTTTATTTGTCTCCTACAAAAGAAATATAGAAGTGAGAATATATTACAAGTGTATGTAAAATAGAGATAATTATGAATATATAGCTAAATATAAAAAACTCACAGCAATGGGTATTAGTATAATATATATATATAAAGAATATAAGATATAAATAAATATTACATATATATATAAAGAATATAAGATATAAATAAATAATGTAACATAAATTATAATATAAAAATTTATAAATTGTATATTAATATAATATAATATATAAATATATATTATTATTTTATTAATACGGGAATACGGGTCTGGACATCATCATACCCTGCCCAGACCCATATAACAAAAGTAATGCAGGTACATGTACGGATACGGGTCCATGAGTATAAAATTTAAACCTTACCCGATAAAAATAGGTATAGACTCGCGAGTACGGGTAAGACCTGCCCTATTTACATCCCTAGACAACATATATTCTTGTCTTTAGGTTTTTCTATGTTGTAATAGTCTTATTCAGACATTATGTTCATCTTTTCACAATATATTTTTAGAAAATTTTCCTTATGCCCTGTTTAACTTTAATGCTTAATTACTTGCTTTTAATACATTTATTCTGTTTCTTAGCTTTAAACACTTTATCTTGCCTTCAAGAGAATCACATAGACACTCAGAGTATCTTTTAATACATTCTCTTTACACTTCTTTTAATAATATTTTTTCCTCAGAATTTATCTATTCGAGTTTAGAACTTATCTTTTTTTTTTTTCTTTCTATATATTTGTTAACAAACCTATTATAAAAAAAGTGTTTTAGAGAAAATATATTATAAGATATACATTAAACGTTTGTGACTATCACGGAGGCCTTTAAAGCAATTTCATTTCTTGAATTTAATTCATTCTATTAAAGACACCTTTAAGTGTTCATCAAATTTCAACTTTGCCGAGACTTAGCTAGAGATTTGGTGCAACACTATTATAAATTTCTTTGTTTTCCCATTAATTCTTTTATGTTATAAAAATTGATCTCAATTAGAAATTTGTATTAAGTCATTATTATTGCAATAAGGTCTAGAATCCTTGAAAAATTCCAGAAAGAAAAAAAAAAAAAATCCTTGAACAAAAAGCATATATGCAATCTTCTCCATCTCTATACTCTTTCTTGATCGTTTAGAACACAAAGAAGTCTCATATTTTCTTCAAGGAACATTGTTGTATTTAGTCTTGAAATAATTTAAATTTTACTATTTTTCTCCCTTAATTTTTAATTTTTTTAATCTCTAAATTATTTAGTCATTTAGGTTCGTTTTTTTTGTCTTTTTAGGACAAAATTATCGATGTTAAAAATTCAATTTTTTTCCATCAAAAGACTAGGGGTAAATTTGGTTTCCACATGTAATATAAAATAAAATAAAAACAAAACAAAAATCCGAAATATCACCCTCCCCCCTCCCCCCCCAACCCCTCCTCTCTTCCTCTTCTCTAGTTCCCCTCCTTCTCGTTCTCTCCCTCTTCCCCTCCTCCTTCTTCATCTTCTCCCTTCCCTTCTTCCAAAAATCCAAGAACCCGGCAACTCACAAACCCAAAAGAAATCTGATTACTAAAGTACGTTATTTTGATGATGATGCTGACATGGAAGTCTTGAAGATGTTGGTTTAGAGTTTGATGCACATGTTGTTGCTGTATGGACGGAGGTGGTGGTTGTTGTTGTTGCTCTAACACTAGTTGCATCGTCCTATTAAAAATGTTGCTTTTTCAGAAGCCATGATATTACCCGAATTAGCTTCAACAATAAACTTGCTTTCAAATTCTTGTTCTGATAAATTATTTTCAATAGTTCTTGAAAACCCAACAGATCCTCATCACCAAACACCAATCTAGACTTTTATAACTATGACCTCGATAACCCAAAAGAATTCCCTAGATAGGCTACCTCAGTGAAGGATAAACTCACAATTGACTTAAAACCATAAATACAAACAAAATTGATGAGAAAAAAATGACAAGTGGTAGATATACATAAAAAATACATCTAAATTTCCATACCAGTTACTACATCCTTATTTTCTTTCAATTGAACAAGACAAAACAAACCATATCTTGCATCAGTTGCACCATTATATGCATGACACTCAAACAATTAATTACCCAATATGAAACCAAAACTTCACATTTATTACACAAACTTGAGAAGTGGGCTGATTTACTTACATTTGTTGGGATACATTAAGATATGTAACTGTATGATGTCATCATGTCATCAGTAAACTAGTTAATCAAACAATTCCTCCACACTAATTAAAGTGGGAAAATAACCAGGAAAAAATAAACCCAAAATCTCTTTAAGAACAAACGATGCAAAGTGCTGCTAAATTCTCAACTTTAAACATCTAAATTACAGGTCAAATATGAAAATTTTCCTAGTTTATCTTCCAAGATGTTGAAAGGAAACCATGAATGTATTAGTTGTAAGATTGGACACAATTGTAGGCAAATCCTACTAGCTAGCAATTGAACCCCAATAGTTTTAATGACATTAGTCATGTGATACCCCAAATTCCTACGTTCCCAAATCCAAAAGAGACCCGATAAATGGTTATTCGGAAAAATTCAAAGCGTATCCATTTTAGAATAATAAAATCACATGTCTTCAGTCTGAATCATGCCTATGCAGGTTTTATAAATATCTTATGTCTGTATGCAAATGCATATCGTATTGTATCACTTCTCAATACTACGGTATTTTCAAAGCATACCATTTCAAGAAAAACTTGTGAAATATGGTAATTCTTTTCAAAATAGAAGTACCTATACAAAGCACTGCTTCTATGCATTTCTAATACACAAGTTATAAATGTTTGGAGAACTTCTCAATTTCTGAACTTATAAAAGCAACATATTGATTAGCGTCTAGAAATAGTAAAATTATTTATTATAATAGTTTCCAAAATAGTAAATGTAAAAATATACTCGTTTAAGAAAACATTAATGCTAGTAGTAAAATATTTATGTTAGGTTTGTGTACTCACCTGATTGCAGGACTCAAGATAGGATCCTATAAATAGAGTAGTAAAATGGTTTGAGGAACAATATAAAAACCTTTCTCGTAAACTAAATGAGGAGATCGTATCTTATTTCATGATTGATTGACAACTACTTAATATTTAATTAAGTATCCAATATTTCTACTCGCTAAATAATATAAATATCCTCTTAAATGAATTTAGGATATAGTTTAGTTACTAAAAAAAAATCAAAATTGTGAAACCCAAGGATACCTAACTTGGGCACCTACCAAATCACTTAAGTAAAAGTAGAAATTAATCCTATAGCCTAATTATATACAAGAGGTTTTCTATAAATCATCCAAAAAATTGAGAGGTTTGAAGGCAATTTAATAAGAAATAATCTTAACCCAGAGTAGATGTAGGTTTTTTTCTGGTTTGGGCCCATATTTTAGAAACGGGTACTAAAGAGGCTCTTTTTTTTTTTTTAATTCTGGAACAGGCCATAACGTACAACCATTGTACATTATCTCAGGTGATAACGTATAATGGTTGTGCATTATCCCTAATCACGCGGCTTACACCACGTTAAGTCGCGCTAATTGTGTTAAAAACTGACGTGGCTCCAATTTGACGCTAATGTGGCAATAACGCACAACCATTGTGCGTTATAATCCTTGATAACACACGTCCATTATGCGTTATCAAGAGTGATAATGCACAGTGACTGTGATTTATCACGTTATAAACCCTATTCACACACGGCGCCGCCCCCTTCCTTCTTTCCCTTTTCTTCTTCTTCCTTACTTCTTCTCCCCTATTTCTTCTTCCTCTATTTTTTCAGCCTCAAATTTTCTTTCTCTTTCCTCTGCCTTATTCTTCTTTCTCTATTTTTTCAGCCTCCTTCGCCTCATTCTTCTACCTCTATTTTTTCAGTCTTTTTCTCTCCAATTTTTCTGCTTTCTCTCCTTCTTCCTTTCTTTCGCCTTACTTACTTATTTTTTATTGCCGCCTGAAAACATTTGCAGCCTCCTCCGTCGCTGCGGCCGCTTCGTAAGTTGTTTTCCTCTTCCTTTTATTTTCTTACTTCTTATTATACTTTGGCTTCTTTTTTTTCTAATACTTTTGTATTTTTTTTCGAAATTTACAGTTAAAAATTAGTTAATATTTGAAGTTCAAGTTTGAATCTGAGAGACTTTCTTTGGAGTACGAAGGTTATTAAAGATTTGGAGTGGAAAACTGTAGACTAGAGCTGCATTTTTAATATTCGGCAAGTTTTTAGTTATTTAAATTTTTTTGTGTATTATTTATTAAGTTTAATTATTGTGTGTTTGGGTTTGTTATTTGTTGTTTGTTAATCATTTTTATGAATTTTATTTGTTAGTTTGAATTAATTCATTTTTTGTGAAAGTGGGGTTTGGATTTATGTTTAAAATTGTTGTTATTAATAAATTTATACAAATTTGATAATTTTATGTATATGATTATTTTTTGCATTTAAAAAGTGATCTTAGGGTGATGTATTATTTTCATGAATTTATTTGGAAAATTAGGGTTTAATATTTTACGTTACTTTATGATTATTTGAATTTTTTGTAATTATTTAGATAATTATTTTGCATATTTCATATAAATTTTGAGTAGAAAAGATGGGAACCTGTAATTTGGTATTTTTCTCATATGTTTTTTTTTTTTTTTGTGTAAATAGTAGAACCGATACCTGGAAATTTATAGTTTAGTAATTAATACTTTTATCTAAACTCTAAAACCGTAATAGTGAATTTACGAAATAGTAAAATACTTACTTATAAAATATACTCTTAGTAACCTTAAAAAACTTAAAAATTCTAAACTTTAAATTATAGAAAACTTAAAAATCTATTATTAAAATTTAAATTTTTACATCAAACATTATTTGTGAAAGTGGGGTTTGGATTTGTGTTTAAAATTGTTTTTATTAATAAATTTGTACAAATTTGATAATTTTATGTATATAATTGTTTTTTACATTTAAAAAGTGATCTTAGTGTGATGAATTATTTTCATGAATTTATTTGGATAATTAGGGTTTAATATTTTACCTTACTTTATGATTATTTGAATTTTTTTTAATTATTTAGATAATTATTTTGCATATTTCGTATAAATTTTTGAGTACAAAAGATGGGGAACATATAATTTGGTATTTTTCTCATATGTTGTATTTTTTTTTTTTTTGGTAAATAGTAGAACCGATACATGAAAATTTATAGTTTAGTAATTAATACTTTTATTTAAACTTTAAAACCGTAATAGTGAATTTACGAAGCAGTAAAATACTTAATTATAAAATATACTATAAGTAACCTTAAAAAACTTAAAAATTCTAAACTTTAAATAATAGAAAACTTAAAAATCTATTATTAAAATCCAAAATTTTTCATCAAACATTAAACCGTAAAACTATAAATTTTTTAACAGTAAACCTGAAAAAGCCAAAATCGTAATATTAAAATTCTACAGAGTATATAATAAAAACTTTGAAAACCCTTAAAATTGATTTTTGAAACATTAAAAAATAAAACTAGAAACTATGTAACAGTAAACCCTAATAAACCCCAAGAACCATAAAATTGATATTTTCAAAATTAAACCATGAAATTGTCAACGTTGTAACAGTAATCCCTCTTGTCTTAAAATGTTAATATTTTAAACGCTAAACCATAAAATTGTAAACTTTGTAACAGTAAACCCTTAAAAAAATGAAAATCTTAATTTTTTAAACATTAAACTGTAAAACTCTAAATTTTGCTACAGTAAACCCTAAAAATGATATTTGTAAACATTAAACCGTAAAACTATAAACTTTATAACCGAAAACCGTAATAACACTTAAATCTTAATATTCTTGATAATTAACTATAAATTATAAAACATTAAAAGCCCTGAAAACTCTAAAAACACTAAATTTGATATGCTAAAAATCATTCAAACCTAAAACCCTAAAATGAAGTGTACCATATAGATATTGACAGTATCTCAAACTATAATTAATGTAGATGGAAGAAGTGCCAGCGCACGTGCATCCCGGGCCCATTGTCCCTGATGTTTTATCAAGACAGCACGAGCACCGATCTGGTTTGATCTGGAGTGGGGACCACGAGACGTGTTATACTAATCTTCAGTGCAGACGTTTTCGACGGAACCTATTCCAGTGCTACAGTACGGCTCCCCGTAGGTTGGTGGGGCTTATTGACGGAACTAGGTTGGGGGGAGTCTTTAGATGTGGTTACATTGGGTTGGACCATGCACTTATTACCGCATTAGTAGAGCGGTGGAGACCGGAGACTCACACAAACAGTACTGGATTGAGGTTATCGAGAGACTTTTTGGTGCGCGGTTGTCTCTCAACCACTTTTCCAGATACAAGGTGAAGAAGGAACCTTTGGAAGCATAGATCCTGAGAGCGTTTACCCGTTCGAAGACCGATGATGATCTAATCCTGCGCGCTCGTGAATTTATTTTCTTACTCATTAATGGACATATGCTTCCCGACATCTCCGGGAATTTGGTTCATATACGCTACCTCAGTTTATTAGAGGATATTGATGCTATCAAGGCATATAATTGGGGTCGCTGCGTACTTGGATTTTTGTATGGCAGTTGTGCACGACAGCTTTGGGGGTGCATGACAGATTGGGGGGGCCTTAGTCTTACTACATATTTGGGCGTGGTTGCGTATACCTGCATTGCGTCCTCAGCTGATTATGGATATTCAGGCCGACCCTCTTGCTCCTCTTGGCGCTATATAGTGCACATCCTTTGACTGTAGCCAACTGCCTACGCACACTCTCGTGACCTACAGGGACCAGTTAGATTTCATACCATCTAATCATGTTCGATTTACAATATTTTGTATTATTTGTAATTAATGGAGATTTTTTTATGCACTGAAATTTTTATTGATTTTGACTTGACAGTTTATATGGCTCATTTATCTTGACCGTGCTCTGGTTCTATCTGACCTGTGGCGGGCAGATGTCACGCTCATCTGTTTTGAGATAGTAGAGTATCACTATCCCGAGCGTGTGATGTGCCAGTTTGCACGTGCTCAGATGGTTCCAGATGCATGTGATACTCATCTGGACCTGTACCGGATCCAGCTTAGGGGGAATGATCACACATACTCGGGGACACAGTATGTTAGTCACATTGAGACCTGATACCAGTGGCGACTTCGCATTAGGGATGGCAGTGCTGTAGCTGCTAAGGTGCTGTAATACCCCAGTGACGAGTACATCAGATGGTATAAGGGTATCACACGGGTTTACATCGGCAATCCAGCTAACCGTGATACCCGTTCGCATGGATATCAGCCTGCCAGTGTGGACAGACGGATGATGGTAAGTTCTCCAAGTAAATATATTTTTTTTTTTAAAAAAAAAAAATCTTATGCATTTCAGTTATTTATGTTTAATATAGACGGTTTAATTAGTTAATTTATTTATTTTATTTTTTTTAGACTTCCATGTTGCAAGAGGTGGATGATATGGCTTCAGTGGTGATACAACAACCACCTACTGATCCTTCATAGATGGCCGTGTTCGTGAAGAAAGTGCAGACAATTATTCGGAGATGTTTGGTCTCTATCAGCGGTACTTTGGGATGCACTCCATCACAGCACGATATCCAGCTGACGTTCCCTATTTAACCATTGCATCGCTGTCCCCAGAAGCACAAGCCGAACCAGGGTGCTCGTGGAGTTAAGAGGGGCGCACGCAGACAGCCTGCTCGTGGAGCAGGCGTTGAACGCCCTCTTGTACCACCGGTTCCACACAGGCATGAACATGTCGACCCCGGGCATGTAGATGTAGAGAGGGGTGAGGGATCTGGGAGTGGACAACCGACTGTTGACCCATTTGACAGCCCGAACTTGGATATACCTTCTTTTAGTTTGGGTTTGACGCCAGCTTCCCAATTACTTCCTAGTGGATCCGGGACATCCTTGACGCCTCCCCCTCCTGGTTTAGGATTTGCCTCATTTCAAGCACCACATTCTGCATCTTTCGGGATTTTCGGGTTTCGTGCAACCCCTCCTCCGGGCACAGCTGGTTCATCTACACCGCATCAGCCTATATTGCAGGCATCTTCATCTGATGAAGAGGAGCGGGGGGATGACATGGATGGTGTACAGCATTACGGATTCGGGCATCGTGTTGTTAAGAAGACTACGAGGTTCACACCATCCGACTGGTGTTAGTTATAATTAGTATTTTCTAGTTTTCATTGCCAATTTCTATGTAAATTAAATCTTGTTTATATTATTGATTTATTTGTTTTACATATCTTAATTATATTCTTATTTTGTTTTAGGTAAAAGCTGAAATTTTCAAAATGTCCATTTTAACAATAACATTTTTAATTTGCTTCCTAAAACCCTAAACTAAAAGCTTAATTTGGTTTGAAAAAGGAAAATACTAAAAGCGGGAAAAATTAATATTTTACATTTTAACAAATCTTTTAATTGGTTTAAAAAAGGAAAAAATAAAAACCGGGAAAATGCGTAAAAGAAAAAAATTTACTGAAGAAAAAAAAATTTCAGAAGATAATGGAAAAAAATTTTGTTGCAGGGATCAAGATAACGCACAACAGTTGTGCATTATTTTCAAAGATAACGCACAATTGTCGTGCGTTATCTTCAAAGATAACGCACAGCTGTTGTGCGTTATCCTTGAAGATGACGCACAACAATTGTGCATTATCTTCAATTGTCACCTCTCAATAATTCACTCATACCAGCTCTTCCTAGGAAAATAATTCGGTTGGAAAGACAATAATTCATCCAACCGAGCTCATAATAATTTCATCCAATCGAGCTCAGCCGCGAACCCAGCTCATCCAAGGACAATAATTCATCTCACCATTTACTTTTCCCTCATCCTAGTACAATTCACTCTCTGCCTTCTAAACCATTGAAAACTTATAAATACATCCATTCATTCTTCTCTACATCTACAAAACACTTACAGCATATCAAACTTATCTCCCTTAACATTCCATTCATTCTTTTTCAATTCCCGAAGTTCTTAACATCTTCATATTTCATCCTCCCTGAACATTTTACAGTTAAATCATTTTAAAATGGAAGCAATCAACTCTGTTAGAGTAATGCTATTTTGGGATTCTGAAATTGTAAGGGATGTATTAGGTCCCTATTTTACTGGAACAATTCGAAAAAGTTGGACATTGCCAACGAACTGAATGATTTCACATGTTGAACTGGTGAAAAAAATATTGAAATACCAAGATATGGACCCCAATCTCTGGAATGTTCGAATGACAATGAGGGTGCCTTCATACTACGAAGTGCATCTAATGTTTACTTTAATTTATATAGCATGAACAACAATGAGGAAATGCGTTATTTATGGACTATTCCACCCTACCTAGCGAAGGAAGGGATTCATATTCTTGTTGAATCCGAGCATATCCAGCAACAAAATATTCCAAATACACACGTCAGAAATACCGCAACTTTGCCATAACATATTACGGTGGTAACACAGATGGTTTCTGATGAACCGTCTATGTAGTATAGTACTGTCAATAACGATGACGATGAGGTTGACGGATCGGATGGAGATAATGTTGTTTCTAGTCAATCTGAATCGGATGATGACAATGACCCGGAAGAAGAAGAGTTCCAAACTCCCCTGAACCCTGTAAATCCTGTCAACCCGGTAACCGAAAACATAGTGCAACAATGGGAGAGCAGCCAATGGTTCAGTAGTGCTAGGTATGACTATACACATTCTGGAGGAGCATTCCTAGATATGAGCTCGGGTTCTCTTATAGATGACCTTGTAGAATTTGGTACCGTCCGATTACTCGATTGGAACGACTCCATGACTGACATACAGTTAGGCATGAGATTCGTTGACAAAGTGCAGGCAATAAGTACGGTTCGTAAGTACTCTATCAGTGTGGGACGTGAATACCGAGTTTTGAAAAGTAAGAATGATACATGGACCGCAAGATGTTACCATCACAGTGACGATAATTACTGTTCATGGTACATCTGGATAAAAAAGAAAGCCACGCACAATCGGTGGGAAATAACCAGATTCGTCGAAGAACACACATGCCTTGTACAGATTGAACAAAATAAGAACAGAAATTTGTCTTCAAAATTTATATCAATGTCCATATCACACCTAGTTGCCAACGATCTTGAGATACCTGTTTCGAACATCATTCAAGAAGTGCAAGTATTGTTTCAAACGGGCTGTACTTACAAGCGGGCATGGTATGCTCGTAAATTTTCCATCAAGAGGGTTTTTGGTAGTTGGGATACAACCTTCAGTATTTTACCTAAATACTTACAAGCTGTACAGGATTTAAACTCGGGGACTGTATACGAATTTTTGCATTACAGAACAAGCAGTCCCCCTAATTATGTTTTCAAATTTGTTTTTTGATGTTTCTCGCCATGTATAGACGGATTTCCATATTGCCGGCCGGTGATTTCTGTGGATGGAACATACTTAAGGGGACCATACAAGGGCGTGCTATTAATTGCAAGTACGTGGGATGCAAATAATCACTTGTTCCCACTTGCTTTTGCAATTGTTGATAAGGAATCCTCCGAGAATTGGAATTGGTTCCTTAAAAACTTGCGAGGGTACATTGTCAAAGATCGCCACGTATGTCTCATTTCTGATTGCCACAAAGGTATTTTCTCTGCTATTCAAAGTCAACCTTTGTGGCAACCACTATTTTCAGTTCACCGGTTTTGTTTATGCCACATTGGAGCAAATTTTAACAAGACTATTAAAAACACAAATCTAAAAAACTTGATATGGTAGGCCGGAACAGAAACAAAACAATGGAAATTTGACCGTGTAATTAAAGAGATTCAAGAAAGAAATGTTGATGCTTACATTTACTTGATGAAGTTGGATCGAGAGAAATGGACACTGTTGCATGATGGCAGACATAGACGCGGTATTATGACAACCTACATTTCTGAAGTACTTAACTATGTGTTGAACAAAGCTAGGGTTCTACCTTTAAAAGCCCTGGTTGAATTAATATTCAACAAACTAGTTAAGTACTTTCACCAACACCGTGAAGAGGCTGAAAATTGTGTGCATTCATTTCCAACTCGAATTTTTGACAAGTTCTTGCGAATTGAAATGAAATCAAGCGAATACAAAGTTAAAACTTACAATCCGCGAGAGGGAATATACATGGTCAAATCTCCAATATGGGTTTTTGGTACGGGCAACAACGTCTATATATTGCGGCTAAATAATAAATCATGTAGTTATGGAAAATGGCAAACATATACATTGCCTTGTTCTCATGTTCTTGCAGTGTGTAGAGAAAATGGGTCAAGAACAGAACTTATGTGCCGGAGATATATTCACGACAAACATACAGAAGAACTTACCAAGCGAATTTTCATCCGGTCTTGAGTGAGAACTTTTGGAGGGATGTTCCTTTTAATTTAACATTTTATCCTCCAAACATGAAAAAGGAATAGGGTAGGAAACATGGCAAGTGATTTCAAGGGGAAATGGATTATAAAAATTCGGATTCTCCTCCAAGATGTGGCAGATATCGCATGCCGGGACATAATAGAAAAAATTTTAATAACCCCGGACCAAGCAATGTATAAGTTTGACATTTTCTTGAAATTGCTGTAATAAAACATGTTTCTATTAATGACATTTTCTTTCAATTTCTTTTAATTACTACATCATTGCTCTAAATTTTTACAATATCTTTAGTATTACTTCTTCAAATAACTTGAGATGAAATGGTTAAAAGTTAAATATATTTTCCAAGAAAACGATCTAAATATTATCATGATATATACACTTAAAATAAGTTAAATATAATAAATACAGTCTTTTTAAAAAAATTATACGATTATAAGTTTTCCCAAAAGAAATTTTCATTAAAAAAACAAAATTCATTAAAAAAAATTAAAAATAAATTATACAATTATAAGTTTTCCCAAAAGAAATTTTCATTAAAATAAAAAAACATTCATTAAAAAAAATTTTAAAAATTTAAAAATAAAAAATTAAAAAAGAAAAAATAATTAAAAAAATAAAAAATTTTAAAATAAAAAATAAAAAATTAAAAGAATTACGTGGCTGATAACGCATAACGAGTGTGCGTTATCAGCCACATCGGCTGATTAGTGGAGAATTCGTAATTATTTGATAACGCACAATGATTGTGCGTTATCATTATAGATAAAACACAACCATTATGGGTTATCATTATAGACAATGCACAACCATTGTGCGTACAACCATTGTGCGTTATAGCCAGTTTTAGAATTAAAAAAAAATGGGTCTCTTTAGTTCCCATTTCTAAACTCTGGGCCCAACCCGGAAAAAAATCGTAGATGTAAGTTAGAAAACAAAGAGGTTAATGGAACATAAATCTTATCCAATCAATCAGAGAAGAAGAAGAGAGAATAAGAAAGGAAAAGAAATAAAGGGAAAGGAAATTACTAACTTGATACCAAAATAAGGTTCCAAGAGCATAGGGAAAGAAATAGAAGGAAAAAGAAAGCCAAGCATCCCAGTTTAAGTAATGCTTGATCGGCTAGATTAGGGGAGGGGGAAGGACGTTAATCTGGGGTAGTAGCAATACTTGCAGTAGAGACAAGTGTTTCTTGGCATTATCCTAACTATATTAATAATTTTGTTGTTAAAGATAATAATAATAACGAATAGTAATAATAGTAATGTGTTATATAAATATCACTACTATGGAAAAACTAGAAGTAGAAATGTAGAGGAGATAATCAAAGAACACAACAAAATATGGAAGAGCCTTCACTTCTCTATTTGCATATCTCTTTCATCTTTTATCTTAGCCTCTATTTATAAGATTAAGGATCATTACTCACAATATAGGTTACATGACCCATAAATGTTGTGTATTAGAAGAGTATAAATGGTTACATAAGTTACGTAGTGAAGAGGTGTTAAAGAGAGTTGAATGGGAGAAAATGCATGAAGTGGTAGGAGTTACATGTGTTGACATTCATCCAAATATATTTTACATAATACTCCCCCTTGAAAGTCCATTTTATAGAATAATGCGTCGTTAAAACCTTTACTAGGAAAAACCCAATGGGATAAAAACTTAGTGAAGAAAAAAGAGTACATCTTTTGAAAATGACACTGCCTCATTAAAAATCTTACTAGGAAAAATTCAGTGGGATAAAAACCTCGGTTAAGGAGGAAAGAGTACAGTGTAGATTTTCTCACCCTATTGAGCATATCACTCGAATCTTGTAAACCAGTTTTAAAAAGTTGAACTTGGTAAAAATTTCGTGAATAAATATGCCTAATTATTACTTCAGCGGATTTTGTTGAACATAAATTTCACCATTCTTTCGAAGATCATGAGTAAAAAGTAATTTTGGTGATATATGTTTGTTCTTCACTTTTAATATATACTTTTTTCAATTGAGCAATGCATGCATCATTATCTTCGAACAAAATGGTAGGAATTTTCTTGTCCAAATGTAAACAACATGATCTTTGAATGTGATGAATCAATCTTAACCAAACACATTCTCAATGTGCTTCATGAATTGCAAAGATTTCAACATGATTTGAAGAAGTGGAAGTTAAAGTTTGCTTCATAAATCGCCACGAGATAGTTGTACCTCTACATGTAAACATATAAATAATTTGTGATTGAGCGTTTTGTGAATCAGATAAATATCCTCATGAAATAAAACTTGAGTCCATTATGATAATAAAGATCCATATATATTGTACCTTAAAGGTAGCGGAATATATGTTTAATACTATTTAGATGCCTACGAGTGAGTAAAGAACGATATCTTGCTAGTACATTTACAGCGAATGATATATCAGGTCGTGTGTGACTAGCTAGATACATCAATGCTCCAATAGCACTAAGATATGGTACTTCTAGACCAAGTAGTTATTCATCATTTTTACGAGGATGAAAGGGTCTTTATGCACATTAAGTGATCTTACAACCATAGGTGTGCTCAAGGGCGTGCTTTATCCATATAAAATCGTTTGAGCACTTTTATTGTATACGTGGATTGATGTAAAGAGATGTTGTTTTCCAAGTGCTCTATTTATAAACCAAGACAAAATTTTGTCTTTCCATGATATTTCAATTCAAATTTTTGTTTCAAACAATTAGTAGCTTTTTCGACTTCTTCAGGAGTCTTGATGATATTTAGATCATCAACATAAACTACAATTATAAAAAATTCATATACGAATCTCTTAATGAGAACACATGGACAAATGGGATCATTGATATAACCTTCTTTTATCAAATATTCACCAAGGCAGTAATAACATATTCTTTCAGCGTGTTTTAAGGCATATAAAGACTTGCACAATTTTATTAAATATAGTTCTTGAGAAATAGGATTATATCCCTTGGGCAACTGAATTCCTTTAGGAATTTTCATAAGAATATCATTATCAAGTGAGCCATTCAAATAGGCTGTCACAGAATCTATGAGACATATTTCAAGTTGTTCATTTGCTATCAGATTTAGCAAATAACGAAAAGTTATTGCCTCCACCACTAGGGAACATGTCTCCTATAATCAATACCCGGTCTTTGGATAGAACCTTGTACGATAAATTTTACTTTATCCTACACAATTTCATTCTTCTCATTTCTTTCCTACACAAATAACCATTTAAAACCTACCGGTTGTACATCTTCAAATGTGTGTGTATTATATGGTCCGAAAACTTTATGTTTTGCCAGTGAATCTAATTCTTCTTGAATTGCATCTTTCCATTTTAGTTAATCATTTGCACATCTGCATTCATCTACAGGCTTTGGTTCATGGTCCTCGTTTTCATTTATGATATTAATTGCTGCAGCATAGGCAAATTTTCCGTCGACATTTATTGCTGATCGATTCTATTATTCTCTAACCATGACATAATTAATTTAGATCTCATGATTATCAATATTTTTAAGTAACTGAACTTGTTCTGGAAGTTTATTATCTTTCATATTGGGAAACTCTTCAAGATTTTTAAATTTTGAAGATTCTTTTGGAATCTCAATTATCTCGATTTTGTCATCTTGATTATTTGGTCCCCTTTTTTTGTGAGGATTTTCCATCTTTAGGACCAATAGGTTTACCTCGTTTTAAATGTTCCTTTAATTTAGTGGTAGATGGTCCTTCGAGGACATCAATTCAAATTGGAGCATTAGCAGCAGGTATATGTGACTTAGTCACACGCTTTGGGTCAGTGAAAGATCTGGCAATTGATTTGCTAAACATTGTAAATGAATTATCTTTTGAACTTCTAGTTCACATTGTCTAGTTCGAGGATCAAGATGAGATAATGACAATTTATTCTAACTTATTTTTAGAATCGCCTGTTTTATTTCTCCCCCTGATGTTTGAGAAAACTGCTTCATTAGAATGACAATCAGCAAATCGAGCAGTAAATAAGTCTCCAGTTTTTTTGTTCAAGATATTTTATAATTGATGGAGATTCAAACCCAACATATATTCCCAACCTCCTATTAGATTCCATCTTTGTGTATTGTGGTGGAGCAATTGAAATATATACCACATATCTGAAAATTCTAAAATAGGAAATATTGGAAAAAATAATTGTTAGGGAGAGTACTCGTGATAATTCGTTGGACTTATACTAATTAATGCTGCTACATGCAAAACAACTTGTTTCCAAGCAAATATTTGGAGTATTTTCTCATAAGAAATGGTCTTGCAATTAATTGAATGAGTTTAATAAATGATTCTGTCATTCCATTTTTTGTATGAACATAGGCTATAGGATGTTCAACTTTATCTCATAGACATACAATAATCATTAAAAGATTGGGATGTAGATTCACCAGTATTATCAAGATGAATTGTCTTGATAGTATACATGTGACCATCTCGTTAATCCATCAATTAAAATCATAAAATATCGAAACGATCCACAAGGTGGATGAATATGCCAAAAAATATAACCATGTATCCGCTCTAAAAATTTAGAATAGTAGGTACAAATTTTTACTGGTGACAGCCTTATGATCAATTTGCTGTGAGAACAAGTAGCACATATGAATTCATTGGATTATAGAATATTTTATGTCTTCATAGAATGCCTACATGAATTTTCTAATATTCTTCACTTCATTATAGAACTGGGATGGTCCAACCTGTGATTCCAAATGACAAAATCACTAAAGCTAGTAACATTTGGGTTTACTGTTGCATATATTTCTACTGCACTAATATATATGAAATACAACCCAGAGAAATAAGAATGTAATTTTTCCAATAAAATTTTCTCCCAGAAACTATACGTGCAATGTACATTTAATATTCCCTTCATTATTTGCCTCAATATGATATCCATTTTGGTTAATATCTTCAAAACTTAACAAATTCTTTTGAGACTCTGAAGAAAATAATGCATCTTCAATGCAAAATTTTGTTCCTCTTGGCAGAATTACATTTGCTCTTCCGGAGCCTTCAATTAATTTTGTACTACCAGAAATAGTACTAACATGGGTTTCTTTCATTATAAGATAAGAAAAATATTTCATATCTTTGAATTTGGAGTGTGTTGTTGCACTGTCTGCCAGACACATTTCTTTGTTATTGACCATTGAAATGTTAATTTCGTTTAAAAGAAATAAACTTCCAAAATGAAATGTTTTTCCTTATTTCTTTAATATAATATTTTATTAGTTACGAGGAACAAATATTAACAATAAACATTAATTACTAAGAAGATCTTATTGAAAAATTAAATAGAAAATTATAATATTAAAATAGTAACATAAAAATAAACTATCTTTGGACATTTATATAACTATACAAGTGATTAGTATCACCTTCAGGTGATTGACAAGAAAATAAGCAACATTCAAAGAAGTAAAATCAATAAACCGTTGTCCATGTGACCACGCTCAAATCTAACATCATTTCTAATACAATTTATCTCTATCTTATTTTCTTCTTTCTTTAATGATTCTTGATAGAGATTGACAAAATGTTTTAGTACGAGACAAATAGTACTTCATACCACAAAAATAACACTTATTCACATTTCTTTTTGTTTCCATCTTTTCATTATTACTTTTTCTAATTCTGGTGGTTAGTAGTATGTTTATTTTTCCACTTTTGGTGGTTACTCTCGTTACTACTTTTCCACTTCTAGTGATTAGTATTATTTGTATTTGTTTGATAATTTCTCCTACTCCATTTCCATCTACATGAATTTCAACTTCTAGTATTCATGCAATAAGTTATTTCCATAATATCAAGAGCTTCAAATTCAAGTTTTACAAGGTTAGCAATCGATATAAAATAAACCGCCATAGATATAAAATAGACAAATGAACATATCTTACTTACACAAAACATATCTTTTAGTTGGCTAGATCATCGTGCTATAATGTGTTATAAAAATACTACTATCACTACAAAAGAAAAAAAAACTTTACTGACGGAAGTTATCCATGGAAATGATGGTTGTCAGTAACTTACCGACGGATAGACGAATTTTGTCAAATTTTTCACAAACTCAACAAAAGGTTGGAGAGAATAATTGTGCCATAAGATAATGCAACATATAGACGGAACTAGCTGTGGGCAACGTATGTTATTGACAATTATGAGACAAGGAAAGGCTTCCATTGTTACTTTTTAACTTATCAATGGCCTGAGCGTCAGACATACCGTCGCTAACCTTTGAATGAAATTTATCTATGACACTTCTGTCAGTGTTCAATAACAAAAGAGCATATTAAAAAATAAGGACAAACTGTTTAGACTCGCCCCCCCCCCCCCCCTCGATTCTCTGATTTCCCAAAAGACCCAAAGCCTTTCCCTCTCCTCCCCCTCTCCCTCTCCCTCTCCCTCTCCCAAACCGACGACCACTAACGATGGTGATAAGAAAATTTAGGGCAGAGAGAAGAATAATGTAAAATGCTTCAATTGATTGTCTTTCTTATTCATTGTGATTTACTATTTATACGCTACAAAGTATCCTAATTCTACTCCATATAAGATTCTAACCAACCACTAATAAGGAATACTGCTATAATACTCACTATAATAGTAGTGATCAATAACATATTGAATCTAAAATAATCTCCTATAGAATCTAAGATAATTTAGGAGAATCTCATATTAATGTGATATCTCTAGTACCCTCCCTCAAGTTGGAACATACAATATTGCATGTCCAACTTGCCACAATTTTTCAATTTTTGGGACGTGCAAATTGCACATCCAATTTTTCACAATTTTTTAAAGAGTTTTTTTCGTCGATAATGGTAATCTTCCACCATCTGTCGTTGTGGTCTTTACCATCATTCGCTATCGCTATGATTTTTGTTATCAATCATTATCGATGTGGTTCTTCCATCAGTCGCCGTGACTTCCGTCATCCATCGCTGAGAATTCCTTTGATGTCACTTTAGTGTTTCTTCAATAAAGCATCCATTAATTCCAATTTAAATTTCTAAATCTAGGCACTTCAAAGTTTCGTCGATGAAGTTGCTTGACTTGAATATGATTTATAAAAAAAATAATGCCCTAAACTTTTATTGAAGCAAATTAGAAGAAATATGAGAAAAGTAAAAAGAATAAAAACCTTGTTGTTCAAACTGAACAAAAAGAGTTGTTCAAGCTGAATGAAAAGAGAATAAAGTCATAGATATGGAAGACTTTTTTATTCTTCTTCTTCAAACCTATAAAGTCATAGATGTGGAAGTTTTTTTTTCTTCTTCTTCAAACCTGGCTCTGATACCATGATAAGAAAATTTAGGGCACAGAGAATAATAATGTAGAATACTTTAATTGATTGTCTTTCTTATTAATTATAATCTACTATTTATAGGCTACAAAGTTTCCTAATTATAATCCATATAATATTCTAACCAACCACTAATAAGGAATGCTGCTATAATACTCACTATAATAGTAGTGATCAATAACATATTAAATCTAAAATAATCTCCTATAAAATCTAAGATAATTTAGGAGAATCTTATACTAATATATCCCTAACAGATGGCTCTTTTCTGTCACCACCGTCGACGCCGTTCCTTCTCGCCACTCTGATGCGAGTCGTTGCCACAGAGCTCTCTCTCTCTCTCTCTCTCTCTCTCTCTCTCTCTCTCTATATATATATATATATATATCTATCTATCTATCTATCTATCTATCTATCTATCTATCTATCTATCTATCTATCTATCTATGTTCTTCTTCTTCAAGGATTGAAGAGAAGCACAAATCCTTGACATTCTTGTTGGTAGAGCCCATGGCATCGACGGAGCTGCCATGGTGAACTGCCATCGTCTGAATGGAACTGCTTGATTGATGATTTAGCAGAATCACTCACTCTCTCTCTCTCTCTCTCTCTCTCTCTCTCTCTCTCTCTTATCTCTCTGTTTTTCTATCTTTCCTTTTTTTATATCTTTAATTTCTTTTCCTTTCTTTTTTAAAAGATTGTTTCATTGTAGTTCACTCTCTTTCTTCTCTGCATTTGAATAGAAACTCTGCTCAATAAGGTGCCGCTGCCGCTCACTAGAAAAGCCGCTGCTCAACTCACCGGTTATATTTTAGCTGGTAGAACAACCTAAATCACATGCTCTTTTGGTTTTTAAATTCTTAGATATGAATTTCTATTTATCTCGAGGATACTTGAATTTTAATCTCAGGGAATTGAAAAATTGTTTGTTTGATTATGGTTGTCGAGGACTTTTCTTTTGTTTGGTCAGAGAACGCATTTGATTTATCTTTGCATTTATTAGGTTGTTCTTGAACTCGAATCTTATATTAGTTATTTTTGTGTCTGCAAAGTTTATCAGAGCACTTTAAATCAAATTGGATGTTTTTTCTCAACTTATACATCTCGTACAAATATTTTCACATCTAAATTCTAAATAAATCTACATGAATTTCATTTGTGTCTACTTAATTTCATTTGTGACTTTGAGTTCTTTCTTGGAACAATGATAAACATAAATGTTTGTTTTCTAAAAGAGTTTAATTTTAAGAGGGAGAAAGAAAGGAAACCTTCAAACTCTAATCTCCTATGTAAAAATACATGTATATATATTTTTTTGGTGACTTTGAGTTCTTTTTTGGAACAATGCATTCATTTAAACAAAAATGTTTCTTTTCTAAAAGTGTTTGCCTTTTAAGAGGGAAAAAGAAAGGAAACTTTCAAAATCTAATCTCCTATATAAATACATAACTTTTTTGTGACTTTGAGTTCTTTCTTAGAACAATGCATTCATTTAAACATAAATGTTTCTTTTCTAAAAGAATTTAACTTTTAAGTGGGAAAAAGAAAGGAACCCTTCAAACTCAAATCTCCTATGTAAATACATAATTGTTTTGTGACTTTGAATTTTTTATTGGAACAATGCATTCATTTAAACATAAATGTTTCTTTTCTAAAAGAGTTTAAGTTTTAAGAGGGAAAAAGAAAGGAAAGCTTCAAACTCTATTCTCATATATAAATACATAATGTTTTTTGTGGCTTTGAGTTCTTTCTTGGAACAGTGCATTCATTTAAACATAACGTTTCCTTTCTAAAAGAGTTTAAATTCTAAGAGGGAAAAAGAAAGGAAAACTTCAAACTTTAATCTCCTATATAAATATATAATTTATACATAAACGAGTAATATAAAACTAAACTGGTTTCGTCTTCTTTATATATCTATTTTTGATATTGTTAGTCTCACTTAAATGATCATATTTAAAAGTTATCCTTCACACTCATTTCAAGAACTTCTATGACATACTATAATACACTAACTATCGAACTTCTCATGAGAATGAATCAAGGTGAGTAGTCTAATATTGTTCTCTCTTTTTTTTTTGTTTTTTTTTTTTTTTTTTGAGGATTTTGGTAGCATAGTCTTCATCGTATGCAAGGACGAGATATGTGCTTATTTAGTTTATATATAGTTTTATTGGGGAGTCCTAACTCTTTGATTTATGTATAATTTTATGAGAAGCCCTAACTCTTTAATTTATATATAGGTTTATGGGGGAGCCCTGACTCTATAATTTTTATATAGATGTTTGTCTGATTGATATTTCTTGCTTTTTTTAGAGGCCTGTGTTATTGGAAAATGTTCATAATACAGGGGAAACTCTACCAAATTTTTTCTAATCTTGATATTTGATACTTATGAGAATGTTTTATGTATTATGTTTTATGATATTTATGAGGATGTTCTATGTATTATGTATAAAGTTTTTATTTTGTCGATTTAATATTGAATGTTTTAGATTGTTAATATTTTGCTTGTTTGGGTTTATAATTTCATTTTAGGGAGTTTTTTTTTATCCCTTTTATAAATTATAAAAAAAACTAACTAATGAAAATTCAGTTGGTAATAATTTTTATTTTTTAATTTGAAAATCTTACTGATGGCAAAGGCGCCGATAAAAAGCATCGGTAGTTAATATCGATGGATTTAGTTTCGGCGGTATTTATTAGTGACATAAGTCAGTCATCTATTATAGCCAACAAGATGGGGCCCAACACGTTAAAAAAGGTCCATCGATACAACTGTTACCGACGGTTTGGTCGTCGGTAGGAGTTGTTACCGACGAAAAACAACCGATGATTGTTGTTACATCAGTTGGCCGTCGATAGCGGGACAATACCAACGCAACACTTAAACACCGATGGATTCTACCATTGATAAAAAGGTTTTTTTTCTTTTGTAGTATATGACAAAACTAGAAATAGAAATGTAGAGGAGATAATGAAATAACATAACAAAATATGGAAGAGCCTTCACTTCTCTAGTTCCATATCTCTTTCTTCTTTCACCTATTTATAGGCTTAAAGATCATTACTCACAATATAGGTTACATGATCTATAAATGTTACAAGAGTAGTAATGGTTACGTAAGTTACATAGTGAAGAGGTGATAAACATAGTTGAATGCGAGAAAGTGCATGAAATATTGGGAGTTACATTTGTTAATAGACACCCAAATATATTTTACATTATATTGTACATAATAATAATAATAATAATTATCTCATACTTGATTCAATAGAAAATGTCTAGATTATTTATATTATCCCACAAAAGTTATATTTGGGTCCTAAAATTTTACTCCAAAATATTATTTTGGAAAAAAGGCTATAAATGGCCTCCAACTATTTAGGCACTACTGGAAGGGCCCCTAAACTTTATATTTCACTAGTTTTACCTTCCAACTATTCTCGAGCCTCTAAAAGTACCATTTGGGCTAATATCGTGGTGATTTCCAGCAGAATTTTACCAGAAACCACCATAAAATTTGTAGGAAACCACTAAATCCGCCGAAAGGGTACTTTTCGAGACCCGAAAATAGTTGAAGGGTAAAATTAATAAAAAGTAAAGTTTAGGGGAATTTCAGTAGCGTATAAATAGTTAGAGGGCATTTATAGCCCTTTTCCCTATTATTTTCTAAGCCCAATACTTGTTCTATAAAATTCTTCACTTATAAAGCCTACAATATTTCAAGTAGTCAAATATCTCTATTCTTTACATTTTATTAAAAATATTCTAAAATTCCTCCATAAATATTCATCTTATTAAAACTCAACTCTCTTTCCTAAACATTTCTAAAATTACTATTATGACCCTTTTATTTTCTTTTGCTAAATTAGACCCCACAATTTATGTTTGGGATCCCTGTATATTCATATTCTATTTAAGGTGCTTAGGGGTAGGGTATTACATATCATGAGTCTCTTCTCACTATGTTATTCTTCAGGATTATTAAAATAGGTTTATAATACACATCAAGTAATAACTTAGAGAGAGTTGCCATTTGAAAAACTAATATTCATGAATTAAAGAGCTAGAAAAACTTCAAACCTTTCCATATTAATTGGTTTACAATCTTTGATATAAATTTGAATTTGACAATAAACAGAAGTGGATTGTGCATAATTGAAGAGTACTTCATATCTCTTGGTTTATATTAGGTCAAATACACAAGAGAGTAACTCTCAAGATAAGCAAATTAAATTTTTTACATTTTTTTGATAAATCACTTGACAATGTATATGACTAAAACATTATAATATGACACTACATTGAAAACACAGACAAAAAATAGCAACTATACAATTGTATTTATTTTTAGGCAAACTGCTATACTGTTCATTTGTGGTATGGATACACAATCACGATATTGAAATTAAGTGAAATACTAACTGCCCGGAGACAAATAAGTCACAGAAACAATGCAAAAAGAAGGAAGGGAATGCATTGTATATTGGGGAGAAAGACGATGACGTGTCTAACAAAATAAGTGACCCTATTCTACTCTCAGATTAATAAAGAGCTAGTAGAAAGATGACACATCACCAGGTCGCACACCAACTGTCAACAGGCTGGCATAACTATTATGCAACTTGCCCAACTTGTCTAATTCAATTAATTAATTAGTTAGCAAGTTAATTATATAGAAGTTAGTGATTTTACCTTCTTTATGAAAGTGTGTGTATATATATATGTATATATATAGATGTATATATATACATATATGCATATATATATATATGTATATTTTATGTGTATATATATATATGTGTATCTATGTATATATACATATATTGCTATATACATAAACATATATATATATATATATATGACTGCAAGGAGCTGAAATCAATATGAAAATACTTCCCCAAATTTCATCTTAGTTCTCTCTAATTTTGCACTATTCTCTCTCTACATTCGAGGAAGCTATAAACCTTAACTACTTCCAATATGGTATCGAAACATTAATTGCTTCAGTCTTTGATCCTTGATTAAACTTGTGTTTTTTAATTTTGAGCTGTAATCGTTGTTTGATCACTGTTCGGGCACTGTTTGTGCTGTCTTTGTGCTATCATAGCATTTTAGTTTGGCTTATTCCTGTGATGTGATGGCGAATTTCGGAGTTGTTCCAACTCTTATGGCTGCGCCTCTGTTTTATCTGAATCCGAATGAAAATCCAACATTGATTCTGGTTCAGCCGCCTCTGACCAGTCTTCTCAACCACCACTCTTGGTGCCATGCTGTGCGAGTTGCTCTTCAATCAATGAACAAACTATGCTTCATAGATGAGGTTTTTGATGTTGAAATTGCACATAAAGGAGATACTTTCTTTGCAGCTTGGGATCAAGCCAACACTATGGTACTCTCCTGCCCCCATAATTCTATTTCACCTACTATAAAACAAAGTATCATGTGGCTTAACACAGCTAGAGAGGTTTGGTTGGATTTAAAGCGGAGATAGTCACATGGAGATGCATGCATGTAGGTTGTCAAACATGATGAAAGAGTTTCATTATCTAAGGCAGGGAAGTTCTAGTGTAGACGAGTATTACACTAAACTGAAAATACTCTTTGAAGAGATGCAAATTTTGAGGCCATTGCGTACTTGTATCAGTGATCCAACTTGTAAATGTGGAGCTATTAAGGATGTTCTCGAGAATTTAGATGAGGATTATATGATTCAGTTTGTTGAAGGATTGAATGAAAACTTTGAACACTTGAGATCTCAAGTGCTTATGATGGTTCCATTACCAACTATTCTGGTTGTCCTCTCCATGGCAACAAAATATGAACGCTAGCATTCACAACAAACATTTACTTTGCAGTACGAAGGAGAGAATCAAGGTTTATGCAATCAGCTTGTTCATCATTTGAATGATAAGTTCCATACAACGCCACCTCTACTGTTAATGCAACTCAGATGAATTTTAGGAAAGGCAATTTTGGAGGACATAAGAAGACTTTTCTTTGCACTTTTTGTAACCAAACTGGTCATGTTATAGACCGTTGTCACCAAAAGCATGGGTATCCACCAAATTTCAAGTTTAAGACCGAACCAGAGAGTGTGGATTTGGTGTGTGGAAATACTCCAATGGCTGGTGGTTCTAGTATTCACAAGTCTGATGAGAATGTGTCTTCTGGAGATGGTCAACCTCTCATTGGTCTTCCAATGCTTTCTTTGGTTCTAGCAGTGATGCTGTGAATAATACCACCCCTGGTTTATCTATGCAGTACCAAAAACTTATTCAGCTGCTGGAGAATACCAACATTGAACCACATACTACTGGATATGCTATTGGAGAAATCCTCCTGCTAATACTGCCCAGGCCACTGTGTACAATGTTGCTGCTTCTAATATTGATGGTAAGCATCTTAACTCTTCTACTCATGTTTAGATGTTAGATTGGGGTGCCACTGATCACATAGCCTGTTCTTATTTGTTTTTTCTTCCTATACATTTGTGCATAATTTGTTTGTGTAGCGGTCTAATAAGAAATCTTTATGCATGTTTCTCATAATGGTATAGTGCATTTATCATCTCATATTACTCTCTCAGATGTTTTTTATGTCCCTAGTTTTCGACTGAATCTTGTTTCCATGAGCAAACTAACTCGGCAGAATAACTGTTGTGTTGTTTGTCATGCCAACTCATGCATTATACAGGACCTTACCACCTTGAGGAGGATTGGATTAGCTATTTAGTGGGAAGGCTTGTATGTCATGAGGACCACATCTTCTGTTCCTTCCATTGATGCTTCCACCTCTACTGTGTCCTGCTACTCCTACAATCACCCCTACTCCAGCAGAAGTTCAGTCTCTTTCATGGAACTAAGGGCTAGGGCATCTTTCTATTCCCTGTTTATTACAACTTAAGTCTTGTATTCCCCAGTTTATTGTTGATTCTTCTTGTGATTGTTTAGTTTGTCACCTTGCTAAACAAAGGAAATTATTCTTTCCCCTAACAAGTAGTTCTACAACACATTGTTTTGATTTAGTCCATATATTGGACATTAGGGGACCATTTCATCAAAATACTGTTAATGAAAAACGTTATTTTCTCACCATTTTCGACTTTTTCAGTGTATATACATAGGTATATTTGCTGAAAAATGAGTCTCAAGTTCAACATCAGGTATCTCTTTTTGTCAAAATGTAGAAACTCAGTTCAATGCTAAAATAAAAGTAATCTGTGCTGATCATGGCTTAGAATTCTTTTTTTCCTTCTTTCTATTCTTCAAAAGGCATTTTACATAAAAAAAAAAAAAAAATTTCTTGCCTCTATACTCCTCAACAAAATGGTATTGTTGAGTGCAAGCATCAACATATCATGAATGGTGCTAGAAGCTTAAAAATTACAGTGTGATATTCCTCTTGCATATTGGGGTTTTTGTGTGCAACATTCTGTAAAATTGATCAATGTCAGACAAAACTCCTTACTCTCTTTTATAACATTAGGATTAGGGGTGTAAATGGGTCCAGACCCTTTTGGGACCCTCTGAGTATAAAATTTATGCATCCAGACCCGACCCTCTAGGGTTTAAGGTAGGGTCTAGATATACCCATAATCGTATGGCATTTTTCTATATTTTTTCTGTTAAAAAAAATATATAAAATAATGTATAACCCTAAAATAAAAATTATAACATGATTAACATAATTTCCTCAGCATCTCTTTCAACAAATAAAATCATTTAACATCTCTAATTCAAATGATTAAAAGTTCAAGTAAACACAAAATCCTCACAGTACATTAATCCAATAAAAACAAAAGTCCTAATTCAACAAAATATATTAATGAGAGCATTTGGAGACCGGTTGCTCCTATTTGTCTCGAGTCTGGATATAATCGTATTATGCCCAAACCCATTTAATAGAATCTATATGGGTATGGATAGGGATAAGGGCCCACGGATATAAAATTTTAACATTACTCGCTATAAACGAGTATAGACCCGCGCAAGTAAAGGTAAAACCCGCCCCATTTACAGCCCTAATTAGGATCCTTCTTATCACATGTTCAAAGTTTTTGGTTGCTTGGCATATGCCTACACCATTGATCATGGTAGTCATAAATTTGATCCCCAGGGTCGGCGATGTGATTACTTGGGCAATTCCTTAGTCAGTAAAGGTAATATTTTGCTAGATTATCTTACACAGGAAATCTTTGTTTCCAGAGATGTTATCTTCCTTGAGAGGTTTTTTCCTTTCCATTCTCTTTCTAGTCCAGTAGTTCCATCTCCACCTTTAGTTCCCTTTATTCCTCCTTTTGATCCGAATCCTCTCTTTCCCATCGCATCTCCTCCCATTGATTCTCCTTCTCTTTAGTTTCTAATCCTCCTTCTTCCCCTCCATTACGACGTTATACTCGTGTTAATTCTAAGCCTTCATATATATCTTAGTGGTTATGTGTGCCATGTTATTAATTTTGCTTCTATTTACAATCTTCAATCATGTGATCTTAGTGCACCTGATTTTAAATCTCTCATAATGAATTTAATTGTCCATGAGGAACCTACTACATTTACAGAAGCAGCACGGCGTGCTTAATGGCGTGATGCCATGAAAGCTGAATTAGATGCTCTTAATTCCAATAAAACATGGATTGTTACTCCTCTTACTGCTGGGAAATAACCTATTGGTTGCAAATTGGTGTTTAAGATCAAGTACGAAGAGGATGGCTCTGTTGAGAGGTATAAAGCCCGTCTTGTGGCGAAAGGGTATACCTAGCAGCAGTGTGGATTATCTAGATACTTTTTCTCCCGTGGCCAAGATGACTACTGTCTATTTTTAGCACTTGCTGCTGCCCAAAAATGGCATATCTATCAACTTGATATCAATAACGCCTCTCCTCCATAGGGAGTTATCTGAGGAGGTTTATTATGCTGCCTTCACCGAGCCGTTTCTCATCCCACTCATGTCTGTAAACTTCCCAATTCCCTCTATGGCTTGAAGCCTGCTTCTTGGCAATGGAACTCTAAGCTCACATCTACATTGTTTGGCCATGGGTTTTCAGCAATCTTCATATGATTATAACCTTTTCATTCAACATAATTCCACTTACACTCTTGCTAGTCTATGCTGATGATGCGCTTATATCCAGTTGATCTTTAGATGCCGATAAACACATCAAGCAAGTCCTTCATGATATCTTTCGGATTAAGGACTTGGGATGGCTCGGTATTTTCTTGGCCTTGAGGTATTGCCATGGACTTCACTTATGTCAAAAGAAATATGTACTTGATCTTCTAAAAACCTTTGGTTTCTTTGATTGTAAATCTATGACTACTCCATTGTATACTGCCATAAAGCATTCTTCTTCTGATGAAAATACTACATATAGAAGCTTGATAGGAAATTAATTTTTGTACCTCACCATCACACATCTGGATATCTCTTTTGCAGTACATCAATTATCCTGGTTCCTTGATCGTCCCGCTATTTTCCATTTGAAAGGGGCACGTAGAATTCTGCGATATCTTCAAGGAACTGCTTCTCAAGGGTTATTTTTTCCCAGCTCTGTCCAATATGCATCTCACAGCTTTTCCGAATTCGGATTGGGCGAGTTGCTGAAAGACTCAGATGATCCGTTACCGGGTTCTGTATCTTTTTGGGCTCAACTCTCATTTCTTGGCAGTCAAAGAAACAACCATCAGTCTCTCGGAGCTACTCAGGAGCAGAATATAGCATTGGCTGTTACAATCTGTGAAATACAATGAATATTGTATTTACTCAAAGATTTGAGAATTCCTCAGTTAAGCTGCCCCACCTTTTTGTGATTCGAAGAATGCTTTATACACTGTGGAGAATCCCGTATTTCACGAACAAACTAAACATCTGGAAATCGATTGTTATCTAGTTGGTGAGAAATATTTGTAAAGAGTAGTAAAACTATTATTGATTTCAACTACTCAGGATCGTATATAACATTTTCTGTAATATATTCTGTAATATTAGGAATGTTACAATGAATGTTAAAAGGATGCGAATCGGATTTCAACAGTGAACCAATTGGCAGACATTTTGACTAAAAGCTTTGGGGGCTTCACAGTTTCATTTTTTAGTAAAACAATTGGGGTTATCCACTACTGTTACGCCAGCTTGCGAGGGGTGTTGAAGTTAAGTGAAAGACTAGCTGCACCAGGGAGAAATAAATCACAGAAACAAAGCAAAAAGAAGGAAGGGAATGCGTTGTATATTGGGGAGGAAGATGATGACATGTCTAACAATTTAAGTGCCACTCAGATTAATGAAGAGCTAGTAGAAAGATGACGCATGATCAGGTCCGACACCAATTATCAACAGGGTGTCATAACTGCTCTACGCAACTTGCACAACTTGCCTAATTCAGTTAGTTAATTTGTTAGCAAGTTTATTATATAGAAGTTAGTGATTTACCTTCTCTGTGTAAGTATACATATGACTCTAAGGGGCTGAATTCAATATTGAAACACTTTCCAAAATTTCCTCTCTTTTCTCTCTAATTCTGCACTATTCTCTCTCTACATTCCAAAAAGCTATAAACCCAAAATACTTCCAATACATGGTAAGTATGCTCGAGGGCACGAGAAGAAATGGGAGGCAATAAGTAATTATTTAGGTTAATCAATAAGGAACAACCATTGAAGATAAACTTTCGAAAAAGGAGTTGTTTGATTGGATAAAACTCAAGCATATGCATCAAACTCTAAGCATCATCTTCAAGACCTCTATCATCAACCTCATCAGCAAAACAAACAACGTGCTCTAGCATATTTCATTTGGGTTTGTGTGTTAGAGGGTTCTTAGATTTTTGGAAGAAGGGAGGGAGGAGAAGAAACAGGAGGAGGGGAAGAAGGAGAGAAGGAGAAGAATGAAAGGAGCCGAAGAAGAAGAGAAGAGGAGGGGGTGCCGGGGAAGGGAAATGTGGTTTTGAGTCTTTTATTTTATTTTTTTTGGTTTTATATTACACGTGGAATTTCAAATTTGTCCCTAGACTTCTGAGGAAAAAATTCTGAAATTCTGAATTGTTAACATTGCTAAATTTATCCTAAAATGACTAAAAAGAACAAACCTAATTATTTATGAATAAAAAAGTTGAAATTATAATTGAGAGACCAAAATAGAGAAATCTAAATTATTTAAAGACTAAATAAGATAATTTTTATTTTCCTTTAAATATTATTAGCCTGCATCTTCTAATATATTGTATACACTCTTAATGTAATATAGAATTATTAGAAGAGATGTATTAAATAATTATGAATAATTAAGAGAAATATGAATCAAGTTCATCTCTATTTATAAATTGTGTAATGTAATCTGGATTATATATGCCACCCTTTTTATTAAATATGTCATCAATCATAGAGAAAATAACAACAGAAAGAATTATACAGCTTAATACAGGCCATATGCATATACCTTTTGTCCTGAATTTATCAGTTTTTTTTTTTAAAAAAAAAAAAAGAAAGAAACACATAAGGAAAACGGGTCAAGTCTGTACCGGCTCGCCTTAGGCCAGTCCTCGACGACGAACCGGGCTGGCCTATTTGACAGTTCTTTCTGAAAGATTTCGCTCTCTCTCTCTCTCTCTCTCTCTCTCTATGTGCGCGCAAAGAGTGAGATTTTTTTATCGCTACAACAGAGTAACTCGAAGTTCAATCGTTGTTCACAATTTGATGAAACCAATGTTGTCGGAATCGCTCATCAGTCTAATTTGATGCGAATCGAGAATGTCCCAGTCTGATGTCTCTTACAGGTTAGTGCACCAATTGGTTTCTGTTTGTCTTGATTGATTATTTTCTCATTAGTCTATTTCTTTATCTTTTACGGCTTCTGCAATTCTATTGTATTCTACAAAACCTGGGCTTCTCAGTCCATTTAATTCTTTATTTCCTGAACTTCAATTTGTTTCTTAACAATTCGTTCCAGTTCTTGCGTTTTATTGGATTCTAAGCTGACATTAGAGTACCCATTAATATAATCTTTGGGTTTCTTTGCTATTTTGTGACACAAGTAGATTGTGCGGCTTTTTAATTTGGATAATCAAGGAATTGAAAAGGGGAGGGGGAAAGGCGCAAATTATATTAGGTACAGTTTGTAGCTGTTATCAAAACTACATAGTTTTAATAATAGTTAGAGTCTGACTCCGATTGAGTAAGAATCATCCTTAAGAAATCACACAATAGCGTATTCCTGACCTTGTGTACCGGGTGCATAGTATAAAAATTGGGGAAATGGGTTATCTTATTGATTATAGACCATGCAGAGGATAATAATAACCGAACCACAAAATGAAAGATGTAGAAGTAAAACTAGAGAAGCCATTTGCTAATAGGAAATACCCAAGTATCTTTATGGAATCCCCTTGTTTAAAGATCTAGGGACTTAATCAATACATCTATGATAGCTGTTGCTGCATTTGCGAGTATGGATCACACGCCCAATCACTTTCATGGTGCACTGTCTGCAAAGTACTTAGAAGTGTTGTTTTTGGAAAACCTGCTTTATGGCCTCTTTTTTTTTTTTTTCCTTTTTCATTAGTCCATTCTGCCACAAGTGTCTGTTTGTCAAAAATTTTGGCACATTATGCTGAAAATTAGGAACTAAAAGATTGAGAAAGAAAGGTACTCAAGAGTTCCATTATTCTCAGAGGATCAGACATGCTCAAAATCATATGGTCAGTAACTAATTCTCTTTCTAGCATATCACTTATTTTGACACCCAAGCCACAATGTGAAAGAATCAGTTATTTGCATTGAAGAAAAAACCAAGTTTCCCTATCGACCTCAGTAGCCATTGCTTTGATCATCTTATGTTGGATTAGTTGTAGCAATACCATTTAGCAGTTCTCTAAATGCTAGTTTCTGTCAGGCCAATGAAGGTCAATGAATTGGTTCTGCACCTAAAGATCTCCCCATACCACCCCGTCATACATATATTGATTGAGTTGAATGGAAACAAACTTGGCATTCACAGAGGTAGGAAAGTTCCTGAGAACTATGATGAATGTTGATGGAGATGAAGCCTCATGGGATGCCAATATCAGTCAGTATGAGAGAGCATCCTCTACTTTTTGTGAAACACCAAGTTATCTATCTTGATTTTAAAAGTCATGCAAGGCATGGAGGTTACACACCCATAACCACATACATTCAAGCCATTAAGAATGCACCCATTTTTTATTAGCCATCCTTCAGAATAAAGCCAATATATACCTAATGAAGGCAGTTTTTCTATCTTTGTTAAAGATTATGATCACTGAGTTCTCTCTATATATGTTTATATATTGCTTGGTTTTTCAATACTTTTAAGTCGTCTATCATTGTGTCCTGATTAGCTCGTTTTTCAATTGTTTTTGAAATAAAATCTAACTGTGCAAAGGTTTCAGAACCTTATTGGCATTAGGATGGCCCTCAAAGCATAACTATATTGGTTCTTGTAATGATAATTTATAGAGCTGTCCTTTCTCAATGAGATACTAGTTTTTGAATCACTGGAATTCCACTTCTTAGTTTGGTTTTTCGCGAATAAAACACTCTTTTGTTGTAGTTCTATTTCTCAAAAGCCAATGTAAGTTCTCCATTAGTTCCTAGATGGCGACGAAAGGTTTCACATAAATTCAACACAAGAGTACCAACAGGAATGGTAAGATCATATGGAGTGTGTCAAAGGACTGGGTTTAAAGATACCCTTAAGACCAAAATACTATAGCTGCACGTACAATAATCCATTCCTTCTTGTCTTCACACACACACACATACAGGTCTGTCTTGGTATTAGAGTTTAAGATTTCATATTTATTTCTTTTGAGATCCTTTCCTCAACTCTTGGTAGTCTTCGGTTTGATCTTGTAGTTGAATTTAGATTTGAAGAAAAGGTCTCAAAAGAAATAAATTTGAAATCTGTGGTTTTATTCATTTTCATCATAAGAGAAAATGCTTTAAGCCCCTTCTAGAATCTCTCATTCAACAAAAAGTGGTCAGATTTCATTTTTCTTAGCATTATTGAAACTTTAGCATGCTTCTCTTAGGGAGAGTGAATTTTACACCCTAAAATTTTTTACACTAGTGCTATTGATATCATTTAGTATTCCCTCCATTTCAAAATACAAGCACTTTAACCCTCTGCACACATATTAAGAATTCTAAAAATAAGGAAATTTTTAAAACAAAAAACCTTTCATACCCTCAATAAGTAATAATGAATGATATTTATTATAAATTATCTTTGAAAAGTTTAAAGTGCTTGTATCGTGAAACAAAATATACCATCCAAAAAGTTTACTATGAAACAGATGTGGTATTTGTGATTAAAAGGAAAAAAGAGAACCTATTTTTTACCCTTGCAAGCAAGTAGCTTCATACAACTATTATCTCTGTTTCATAAAGATAGATCTGCTCTTGCTTTCATGCAGACTAAGTAGGGTGGGTAAAGTAGATAAAAAGCACCTTTGTGGAGGTTTCTTCATGTATTAAGTTGTTCTTGAAAATTTGGGGATCATTCTATTCAAAGTTTGAAAGTTCACTACTTTGAATGACTTATTACTTATTTATCATTGGAAATGAAAGGATCAAATCAATCCATTCAAATTACATGTTGAGAAAGATGTATGTTGATTAAGGGCAGATGTGGAAATTGACATATTAACTGCATTTCAAAAATGAAATAGGCCTATAATGTAGTAGGACAAAAGGAAAGTGAGCTTATCTTTATAGGAAGGGTGTAATATTTGGTATTTCATTGAAAAAGCTAAAAGGTAGTAAATGGAAGACATGCCATTCTCTTCATATACTAATTATTAAGTACTACTTCATGAAAATAAACTTATAATACTAAAATCAAGTGAGAAAAAATAGGCATATTTACTTGACGTTCAAAAAATAATTAAAGCTGTCAAAATGCTTTACTTGGTAAAGCTTGTGGAATTCACCTTCTTCAATTGCTTGGCTCGGCCTCAACTGCATCCCCCAACTCCTCACTTTCTCATGGTCAAGGTCGCACTTGTATAATATCAAAAACTCCAATTACGTGTATGATCTACCAGGATCAATAACAACTAATTTTAATCATCTAAAGGATCACCATAATGTTTCATAGAGCTTTTACTATGGCACTTAAACGATTTTCTATCCATGGTTACAATCCTTCTCTACTTAATCAGTAGAATTGCTTATAATAACTTTTTCCTAGATGAACCTTTTCCTATTTTATTCTGTCGAATCCAAGGCCGCTTTCACCATAGTACAGTATCTAGGGCCCTTACAATAATGCTGTTGTTACTTACGTAACTTCTAAATGATTCTCAAGCATGATACTGTTTCAAAATCTTGTACAATCTATAAGTGACACAAAATAGAAAACCAGTCTTAAACCACCAAGAAAAGGCAGCTTCTTCCATGAAGTTTAAGGGGCCGAGCACAAAAACAATTCACTAACAAGCCTGAAAATCAAGTCCCATCTTAAATGTCCTTAATGTCCAACACATATCACATTGAAAAAAAATTACTATAATTACCTACATGACAGTTTATGCATCACATTTGCTTTGTTTCAGAAAATTAATACTCTTGATCACAAATCAGGATTCTGTTTCAGCACCTTTTCTTTTCTTCTGTTCAGATGTTTAATTTATTTCATAGTTAAATTTACCAAAAGTTTCAACAAACATGTATGTAATCCGAGCAGATCGCATGTTTCATTTTAGAGGAGCATTTTTTTTTCCTGGGAATTTTGGAGGAGCATTTAATGATTAAAAATAATTATTCGAGGCATTTAATGATTAAAAATAATTATTCGAGGCAGAAATTAAAGCTTTTGCATACCGCTTCTGACAATTTCAGTTATCCTAATGATTCTATGGTAGAATAAATGATTAGCATGTGCTATTCAGAAACAGACTCACACTTTAGGTCGGTTAGTTGACATGCAAGCAGCATATGTGCAGTTTCATCTTTTTAACGCTAAATGCCACGAGAGGTGCGCATTGTCCATTCTTAAAAATGTTATCTTCGACATAAAAGTCAGCAAATATCACTCACTTCCACAAGATAAGGATAACAAAAATGGTTACTTGTTCTTCAAATATTTAAAATGGAGAGATAACTCACCTTCAAAGACTGTATTTTTCTTTTGATTTTAACATAAAAGAGCATTCTACCATCATCCTGGGATTTGTATACTAACCATGCACAGTGTAAATTATTAACTATTTGGTCATTCTAGTAAGTACAGCACGAGCAAGTTGAAAAGAGCAACCCTGGAAATGATACATGAAAACAATGTCTCATTTACTCATAGTTCCTCCTAATCGTCCTAGCAACCTTGAATGCTTTGAGAAGGTGAAATAGAAGGTTTTGTTTCAAAAATGGAGTTTCGGAAAAGAGAAAGTGAAAGCTGAGAGAGAGGGTAGAAGAAAATGTGTGTATTGGTTAGAATGGTCTAAGAGAGAAGATTTCTATACAGGTAACCTTTAGTTACAGTTGGCGAAGGCTTAAGGCCATGGGAGAGTAATCATCTAGGTTTTTCGCTATTATGTTTTCTTTTGCACAGATCTTTTAATTGATCAGCCTTGTTTGTTCACTAAACTCACAAAGATTTCTAATTTATGCTGGTCTTTTGCCTATCGTGAATCACCATACTTAATGATCCATGGCTAACTGAAACTACCTATTCGATTTGCTAACTAGTCCAGGAGCTGTAGACCACTTAATTCACCCCACACTCATCCTTTGCTTAAATAACAAACCTTGGGATGGAATCTCTTGCAGCGACAAATTCAGCCTTTGTCTCGTCTTCATTTCATTGAGCTTCTAACTCATTCAAAATGGAACACTTCAGTCTTGGAGAGTGTATGAAAGACATAATATTGTGTTCAAATACTAATTACTGAATAATTCTAAGTACTAACTACTTATTTACAGCTACTCTTTATGATAATGAACAAATCCATGGTCAAGCATGTCAGAATTGTCTTTTCCTAACTGCAACTGTTAATTATCATATCAAAAGCCTTCTCAGTGTTTTGTTTTGTTTTTTCTTTTTCTTCATTTCTTTTAAGTCCTTGAAAGTCCTTCACCTTCGTTTTGGATTCCTAGTATGGATAAACTCACTTTATCAGGTGGCTTCTTCCCATCTGTGTTGCAGCAAGTGAAATTCTTTTGTTTGTTAAGTTTAAAACATTTATATTGTGGATTTAAATATCAACTCTATCAATCCCAATTTTGAACATTAATGCTTTGTGATTATTGCTATGCTAAATGTTCCTCACTATCGTTATTGTTGATGTGGAACTCAGTTTTACCTTGTTATAAGTTGCAGTATTGTTTATCTTGAAGAAACTGAAAAGTATATCATTAGTTGATTGTCATCCATGTTAAAAAATTTTCTCTCTCCTTATCCTTTTCCTTTCCTTTTTCTCCCACGATCCTCTCTCTCTCTCTTTCTCTTGGTTAACATTGAGCCTTTGCTTTTTCTCGGATGCCAAATTTAGTGTGCTAGTTTCTAATAACTGCTGCATTCTCCACATTGGTTGCTCAAAACAAGAGAGAGCAACTTAGTGAAAGGATATTCTTGGAATGAACTCTGGATAAAAAATGAATCGTTGATCTTCAGTATATTCAGCTGTAACGGCATTTATTTGGAAATTTTTAAATATAAAGGTGTTCACAAAAGATCTCCGCAGTATTTATTTCTTTGCAGGGTGCAACAGGATTATTTCTATTTTCTTTGTTTCATCAAAACACTTGTATACTATTGTATATTTCTTCTTACTATGCAATAATTAAATTACAGAAGCATCTCCCTTGACGGTTGAGATCTCTTTTTATTTTTCATAAAAAGACAAATAACAGATGTTATAAAATGGTGCTTGATACCAGAGGCATGCATTGTTTTAATAATAAAATCTTCCCCATCTAGAACCAAACTCAATTGATATAAGAAATGCTTAAAGCCTTAACTGTTTTGATTGTTTATAGCTTAAAATGATATTTAAAACCCTGATGAGCATATTTTTAAGATGATAATTTACATGTTGCTGTTTTTGAGTAGCTGAAAAGGAAAAAAAAAAAAGATTACAACTTTATTCTTATAGTTTTTCTTCTATCATAATAAGTATACAAAAATAACCAGGAAAAGTTCTTAATATCATACTCTTGGGGGAAACGAAAAGAGAGAAGAACTGAGTTCCTATGTTCCTAAACAGTTCAAAATGCAACGAGTTAACACTAAACTTAGAGCTAAATTTCAAGGTTCTGTTAAAACATCATAGCAGCAGGTATAGCTGTTATGACATCGTCCATCTTCAAATATATTTTGGTGTTCTTTTCATTGTTTCTTTTTCTTTGATTTTATTTTGTGGATCAGTTTCTTTTCATGTTTTTTGTTGGTCAAAAAGGGTTCAATTCTAGCTCGATCTTTCTAGAGTTTGATGTATTGGACGTCACTTCTTCGATTGGTGTTGGGAAGGGGCACGGGTAGGAACTTCTATGTGAGGGCCTTTGAAACAAATTCCTTGCTCTCCAGATTAAGATTAACTGTTGTTACAGAAGTATAAATAAACTCATTGCATTGTGTGTAACTAACTGCTCTTGGCATTGCGGTTTTCCTTAAAGATGATTTAAGCTGATATCAATCTAATACTTTTAGCTTACAATGAAGCTAGCTAGTATCTTCAAAAGTTCTCGGCACCTTTATCATCTTCAAGAATTTAGCCATCCCTGTTTGTGCCATGACCTTTTGGGCATATAGTGCCTGCCTGTAACTTTCTTTGTGATCTGACAACTTTTTCTCTTTTTTTTTCTTTTGTTTATTTTCAGTTGTGGATCATGTGGATACCCTCTGAATCTAACATCCTCTGCCCGTGCAACTTCTGGCATAGGTTCTGAATACAGAAAATCCATTAAGAAAGGTTTTATCTCATTTATCTCCATTGATCTCAGCCGATTTACCCAAGTTGATGAAGTAAATTGCTTTCCAATTTCTTTTGGACGTTACCGATCAAAAACAAAACTTCTTTGTCGGAAATGTGGGGGCCAAGTAGGTTATGTATGTGGAGATTCACGTGCGCTATGTGGTCTGGACTCACCCACCTCTTCTACCCCTTCTTCTAAAACCATCATGATAAAAATTCGAGCTCTACAACCTTCAGAGGACAGCTAGAATCTTAGAATGGAGAATAGTTCAAAAGAGTTTCCTACCTCCATTCTGCAACTTCCTGATGATTGCTTATACTTTATTTTTCACTGGCTTGACTCTGCTTCTGATCGTGAATCATTTGGATTGACTTGTCATCGTTGGCTTTATATCCAGAATACCAGTCGCCAAAGCTTACAATTCCGCTGCTCATTGACCCATTTTAGCATGTCCTCTTTATCTCAAAATACCCTCAAAATTTATTCCTTCCATTTGCATAGGTTGCTTAACCGCTTCCAGCAGCTGCAGGCATTGTCCCTGTCTGGATGTACTGAGTTGCCTGATTCAGGTCTGTCTCCACTGCAATATTATGGCTCAAAACTGAACAGTCTTGTTTTAGATTGCTGCTTTGGAATAACTGACTCCGGATTTTCTTCAGTTGCCTACGGTTGTCCTTCTCTGACAATTCTTAGCCTTTACCGGTGTAATGTCACTGATATCAGCTTAGAAAGACTATCTAAATCTTGCTTAGTTTTGCAAGAGATAAATCTTTCACATTGTTCACTTGTATCTGACCATGGTATAAGAGCCCTTTCACAACATTGCCATCACCTTCGTGCTGTCCGGATATCTTATTGTAAAAGTGTCACTGGTATTGGCTTCCGGGGCTGTTCTGATACTTTGACTTATTTGGAAGCAGATTCCTGTAAGCTTGAACCAGAAGGAATACATGCTATCGTTAGCGGAGGTGGACTCGAGTATCTGAACATTTCAAGTCTAAGCTGGTCTATTCTTGGAGATGGTTTGATGGCAATTGGCGCTGGATTTGCCAGGAAGCTGAGCATTCTAAATTGCAGAGCGTGCAGAACAATTTCTGATGATTCTATAATATCAATTGCGAAAGGATGTCCACTTCTTCAAGAGTGGAACCTGGCATTATGTCATGAGATTAGGGCAGCTGGATGGGAATCAATTGGCGCAAACTGCAGAAACTTGAAGAGGCTTCACGTCAATGGTTGTAGGAATCTATCAGATCAAGGACTGGAGGCTCTTAGAAATGGCTGTAAAAAGCTGTGTGTTTTTTATATGAGTAGGTGCAGAGGAGTGAGTTCAACTGGAATTGAGATGTTCAAATGCTTAAGAGGTGAAGTGAATATAATTGAAGAAGAAATTATGTGTATAGCACCTCACTGGGCTTTTCAATTATAGCAAAAAGTGTAAATGACATTGATTCATTGTTATCCTTCCTTCCCAGGCAGGCAGGAGACTGGATAATAAGATGAAGGTATGTATGAAGGGTGTCAAAAGTAGCACTAGGAATTGAACGGAAGGAAATGATACAACTTTTCTCATATGCTAATGCTTGTCTTAATCCATGTTCTTGGTAACTTTATAACATTTCTCTGTACAAAACAATTCCTTTCTTTTTTGTAATGGTTAATTCTTAGGGTTTGTCATTTACAGAGAATCTTGACTTGGAAGCCAAATTCATGTACCCCCAATGGTGCTTAGTTTTTATTTTATTTTTATTTTTTTTGAGGGGAAAATATCAATTAGATTGTAGCCTTCATTACAAAGAAAGAAAAAAAAACCATTCTCATTCAAATATTGGAGGGGTAAAATGGGATAAAATGCTTCTTAAGTTAAAACTTTGAAACACAAATTAACTGTTTACCAAACTCTTTTTTACTTTTCTGCTATCAACTCCACACATAACTTTACCTTGTGAAACTCAATAATAATAATAACAATAATAATAACAATAGTAATAATAATTGTCTATATATATGTACAAAAATTATTGACTAATTTATCATTATATACATATTCTTTATGTTTACCCATCACATCATCTATTTGGCATTGAACCTCATAGGTTCAACACACGAGGTTGATATCAAATTTCGCCGTCTATTGTGAAATTGGACATGTAGAAATGATGTGTATAAAAAGATAAAATATAAAGAATATATATAATGAGAAATTAGTCAATACTTTTTGTACATACATATACGATGTCCCAAAAAGCAAATCTTAAATTTTTTCAAACTAAAATCCAGTCCAAATGCACCTTAAAATTAAATTGTGGGCTGTCTCTGACCAAAACTAGAAAGTAAGTAGCATTTATATGACAGTAGATTTGGCATCTCTGGGATGCCCACAAAATTTCTTGAAAAGATCATTCTAAATAGTAGTAGTCAAATCAGCGTAGTTTATGAGCATCTAACTGCAGCTTCTGAAGGTTAAGCAACAGATCATCTGAGTTTAGGTAGATTTTGTTTGCAGAATTTGCAAGAATATGTGCGATGTCTCTCGCGGCTTCAATTCTCCTGAGTGAGGTAAAGGCTGGATTGTTAGCGATTGCTTCGCCAATCAGCTGAGCACTCTTAGCTTCACCCTGGAAATCAAAGAAGGAAAGATGAAAATTGTATGTTTTCAAATGACTCTTGCTTCAGATAAATGGTCCATTCTCTACCATCATTTACTATCTTGATTGACAAAGGACAAGATTACTAACAAGCAAGTAGAACATAGAATAAAGTATATAAAATAAGCTCAAGAATTGTTAAAAATCCTCACCTGAGCTCTAATAATTGCACTTTTCTTGTCTTGCTCCGCCTTTTCCACCACAAACTTGGCTCTCTCAGCTTCCTGTGCAGCCACCTGCTTAGCTTCAATTGCAGCAGTGAATTCCCTTCCGAAAGTCAGGGTTGTGATTGAAACATCATCCAGTGCAATGTTGAAGTAGGCTGCCCTTTCTGTCAAAACCTTCCGTATCTCCCTACTGACATTCTATATAATTCAAAAACCATACAACTTAAGAAGCTACACTTGTAAGTGAAGAATTCCATGAATGAAGCTAAGATTCTATTGCCCCACAGAAAAGTATTTTCCATCTAGTTATGTATGGTATATAAACTACTTCAACCCACCAGTTAGTAATCATTATATAATGTGTCATCATGGATATTAGGCAATGACACAACCTTACAATATCAAAGGCTTATACAGAAACATACTTCTCTCTGAGTGATGAGCTGGCTAGCATTGTATTGAGCAACCACAGCTTTCAAGGTTTCATGAATGATTGAGGGTAGGACTCGTTCATTGTAATTCTCACCAAGAGTTCGATAAATAGTAGGTAGCTGGTCAGGTACTGGACGTGTGAGCACACGGAGTCCGATTTTGACCTGTATAGAAAAATGCAGAGCCAAACAGAGACAAAGAGATTGGTTGATTCACATTTCATGGTCAAAGTCAATGACAAGATATATACAAAAAAGCAATAAATAGGACAAGTTATTCCAAAAAGCTCAGCGTCTCTCAGTAACAACGTAGTTAAATGGTGGCTGCAGAAAACATGTAATTAATGGAAGAGCAAGTTTTGCCGCAAGGGGTCTTATCAAGATGGCCCAAAAAAGCACACGAATGGGCTCTACATTTAAACTTAACTATAGAAGCAAAAAAGGAAATAAGATAATTAATTCATAAAGGGAAGTATCACCTTATTGACTGCCCAGAGTCGTTGAAGAAGAAACAATCAAAATTAGAATGTATTTAAACGTGTAGATTGGCAAAACATAAGAAATGATTCTTCTCACCAATTATTTTCGCTTAAGAATGTGATTGCTTGTGTTCAAATTGGTTTGAGTCATCGTGAGTCAAGATATCAATTTACCGGGAGAAAAAATGAGAATGACTTTCAATTACGTTGAAATATTTTACCAGTAATTGATAAATAACAAATTATGGAAAAAATAAGCAGCTAAATTAAGATGGATGTACTATGATTTATCAAGTAGATAACCAATTCAGAAATTCAGAATTCTTGTCAAGTTCTAAGTTGAAACAGATTCATGTATAATTTGAATCAGCCCCTTGGCCTAATGCATAAATATATTTGAATTTTCTTTTCCAAACATAGACTTCTTGTCCTGGTTAAGGATAGAAAAAGTAATTGCATCAAGTGACTAATTGGTCAATAAAGTATAAAAGATTTTGTCCAAGAATGCAGGAAATATGAATACAAAAACAACCAAACAGATTACACACAATCCTCCCCCACCCCCACCCCCCCTCCCATATTTTAACCAATTCACACAAATGCAAAGAATGTGGTACCGTACCATTTGAAGGTCACGACTCCCTGAAGTACTCTCAACTAGATGAGGCCGAGCACGAACATCATAGATGACTGGCCTTTCAAACCAGGGAATCATCAAGTGTGTTCCTTCAGGGTAAACCTAGGAGAAAGAAAAACATACATGTAGATTAAACACCTAGGAGGAGCAAAATCAGAACCTTATGATTGTTTGTAACTATGACAGGCCATCCAAAAACTCATCCCACAAACAATAGAGCCGTAAAAGAGGTAGAGAAAGACTATTGAAAAGGATCGCAGACAATAGAGCCATAAAAGAGATAGAGAAAAGACTATTAAAAAGGATCACAGACAATAGAGCCATAAAAAAGGCAGAGAAACCATAGGCTTTATTTTTCTTTTTTACAACTGACTGGTCACATACGAGCTGCCTCGAGGCAGAGGGATCAGCGCCACAGAGGCACGGGAGAATTTCCGTGAGCATGCAATACAACTGCGTGCATGCAAACGAAGGGCATCCAACACACCTCACCACCACTATAGACTTTATTTGGATTGCCTTTTAGTTTGAAAAAGTGAGTTTTTTCTTCTTGGAATTTGCAAAAGTTAAATGGTTTGTGAGAGAAGATGTTGTGACCCAAAGTAAGAAAAGAAAAAAAAATGGATTGGAACGCAATCCAAATAGAGTCATAGTCTTCCGAAAAGGATTATGCAAAATGCTATTATTGATCGAGTGACAATCAAACTTATGAAGAAAGATAGATCATGCTTAACACTGTACCTCTGCTTGATGGCATATGATATATCAAAACAAACCTAAAAAGCAGAATAATTTAGGCTGTAAACCTTAACTATTGAAGGATAAGAGTTTATTAACCGAAGCCTATAGCCAGTCCTAAACTAAAGAGCTTTAGGACAAAATATCCACGTATCATCAATCGACAAAGAGAGAAAATCCAGGTCATTAAAGTTATCATCAATCAACAAATGAAGATGCGGAAAAGCTAGAAGGAAGAAATGCAGATTTCTATGATTAAGTACAGACAGAGGTGAAGAGAGATCAAGAAAGAAACCATCAAAGCTCCTAAAAGAGACGAATATGCAAATTAAATACAATAACATACACAAGAAGAAAGAAGCATCCTGTAAAATCCGCTAGTATATTAAGACAACCTTCTCTTTAACACCAACAATGCGATTGAAGACAATAGCTCTATGCCCTCCCTCAACATTGTAGAGGCTGTTAGAAACCCCATACACACCCAGCCCTGCAACAAGCCCAATCTTAATCAGGGCAGAAGCCGCTCCACCCACGTTGGGAACCTTCATGTTGTTGAAATTCATTTTCCTACAGCTGAAAATAAGCAAACATTACCAATTACAAAAATGAAAACTAAATCCCATCAATGTCTACAAAACAAAACACCCAAAATATCAACTACAGAAATACAATAACCTGAATTACAAAAACCAAAACACATAATGCATCTCAGAAACAAAACCCGAATCTTGGCACAAACCCCAAAGATGATGAGTGATTTACATCTCTGATATCCCAATAATCCCTCCTCAAATATGTCATGAATCAGAAATAATTTTCAGTTTTCAATCAAAGTAAACATGTGAGAGTACAAATCCTGAGGTTTAGCTGAAAAGAAAAAAATAAATGAAATCTGATACCGGAAAAGTTCAAGAACTGCACGGAAATCCAAAGCTTAGGTGTGAAATACCAAAGAAAGTGAAGACTGCGTGTCTACTGATATTCAATCACAGATGCAAAATGGAAGTCAAATAGATGTGCGGCGATTACCTGCTGAAAGAACTTTTCTTGGAGCGAGAAGGGTTTAAGGAATGGACGTAATACTTGGAGAAGGGTTTAGTGTTGCTGAACAAAATATTTTCACTTCACTAGGTGACGCACATTTGGGTAACTTATATTTTCCCCTTCGTTAAATTTATAATTTCATTTCATTCAACTATTTATACAAATTACCAATGGGCATGTGCACTTAGCTCGCAATATACCATGCACTCAATTACTCTTCAATTATACTCAATTACACCTCACATGATGTAATTACTTATTAAAATGACGTTTTAATTTCAAACTCACGAGTGTAATCAGATCAATTCAAACAAATCTTTCGGAAAGATAAGATCTTTTCCTTCTTACTTTGCGCTATTTCTTTTCCTCAACCACAATTGTCTTCATCAATTCACTAGATTTCTTGTGATTTATTGTGATTTTATGCTATTTGCATTCAATTAATCGTCAATTATCGTCTGCAACATAGTGAAATCTATGGAAAATTGTAAAAAAATTAATATTGTTGTTCGTTGAGTTGAGGAGTTCAATTGTAATGTTATCAATCATTCTTCGTGCATTGGTGATGATTTTATTCTTCTGGAATGCGTGAAAGAAGAAGTTACAATTAAGACACTGTTGATTTTCAACTTTAAAAGTACAGACGTTATGAAAATAGAGTTTGGATTTATATTGGTGGGATATAGTGTTTTGATACATAGTGGTATTTTGGGATACTTAGGAATAAGAATAAAATTTTATTATATTGAGGTTTTATTATTAAAGTTTATAAGTGCTTTTAAGTTGATTTTATTTTTAATACCTGGTGTGTGCATTTTAGAAATTTAAATACTTGACATTTTCATATAAGGATTTTAAAAAAAAAAAAAACTTCATAATTAATAAAACATGCCGCCACCTCCCTAGCCGCCCGTCACCCTACCAATTTCTTGTTCTTCTTTTTCTTTTTTTCCTCCTCCCACTAACCGCCATAATGTGTATACATATACATGGCTTGTATGCCATTTTTTGGAAACGAAAAGAAAGAGAAACATCAGGTTAGTATTTTCTTTTTCTTTTGTTTTATTTTATTTCCACTCCCATTAAGATTATATAAGTATATAGGTATATATATGTATATTTAAATTGATTACTTATTTTAGGATTTAAATGTTTTAAATGAATTTTTAGTATATAGTGTATAGTTAATTATAGTTTCTTGGGAGAGTATATTTTTTAAGAGTATAGGATTTTCGATCTTTTAAAGAATTATTGTAAGTATATATATCATTATATAGGTATATATATACATCTTAAAGTTCATTTCGTAGGATTTCGATATTATTTAGGGAATATGACTATTTGATTGGTACCCAGGTATTAAGTATTTTCGTGTTATTATTTTGTAGGATCTTAGCACCAGATTTACATCTAGGTGAGTCCACAAACTCCATTTTATTATGTTATTTCATATATTACGAGACGTATAAAAATGTCTTTTCCAAACCATCACAAAATATTTCTATTTTTTAGAATGACATCTCTCAGCGTGTTTTTGGAAATGTTCTCCACAATGTGTTACGTGTTCTCTAGAAAAATACATAGGAACAATGCTACATATAGGTGTTTCTATTAAAACAAATTATTACGGTGGTGAATAAGAAGTTTGTCGTACACAGGTTTTTCTGGAAATATTTATATATTGGAAAATGTTCTAGCTTGAAAAGTTACGTATTTTGACATGCATAAATATAGATCTGGCATATGACATAGCTATGAAATTTGCATGAGCATGTGGAGACTGGCGGATGGGGATTTGTGCTAAAAATATTTATGACCTGATTCTGTTCTGACGGCCGGACAAATGGCCTTTCCGTTTACAAATACATATAAAAAAAAACCCCATTTCGACCAAGGTGTCAATTCTGGTTATGATCTTGTGTTCGGAAGCATCAGAGGATAGCACTGTACGTGACTAGTCCCCTATACGAGGGCCTCTTCCGATGGCGTGGACGTTTCAGACTCGGGAGAGTAAATCCACATGAAGAGGGGCGTAGAACCCGGAGGGTGTGGCCCAATCGGTCTACATGGACACCGCATCATGCCTTGTTGTGGGGTTCGGCCGCCTAGTGGAGAGTCAGGAGGGGCTCAAAACTGAGGTTGGTCCCAGGGCAGACCTGGCAGGTTGCCCAGGATTCTGTAGCCTGTTTTGACCAATGATATGGGAGTACAGTTGTTTTATAATCAAGCGCTCGTATGGTGTTTAGCTGGTATTGACTACGCGAGGCCGGAACTTGGTTCTGATGGCCTCGTTTTGGGTTTAGGGTTTTGTCCTTGTAGCCCCACTGTTGCATTACATGTTTTAAATTTGGGGCGTAGAAGCTGCGTTGATGTGTCTTGATTCGCTGAGACTTCCCAACTGCGCTCGAAACCCTCATGTAGGTTCAAGCATCAGTTTTGTTAAAATAATAAAAGAGAATGCTTTGTGAAACTGCATCACTATTGTTTTAAAAGAAATCACTACAGCACACACACACACGTGGACTCACTGAGTGTTCGCACTCACATTCTTCCATATCATGTTTTCTTCTCAGATTAGCACAGGACGGTCAGGGGCCCAGCAAGCCACTGAAGTTATAGGCTAGGAGTTTTTGGATCAAATCTCCCTAGAAGGGCATATGTTTATGTTTTATCTTTCCTATACTCGAATCGTTTGTAAAGTTTTTTTTTTCTTTTTATGTTGTCGTGTAAAGTTGTTGAAGTACGATACTTTTGTTTTTAAATTGAAACGATCATGAGAAGCTTTTTTTAAATCTTGTGTTCTTAGCGCACTAGTAGTATCTAATTTACTTAAGTTTTCTGCGTACTTTGTGTGTATACCTGTTAGTGTTGTTCTAGGATTGTGTTTGATTGTGGAACTTATAGTTTAGTGTCGAGAGGCATGCCGATGCCCTACTCAACCACAATTGACCTAGTGGCAGGGTTGGGGGTATCACACGTGGTATCAGAGCACCTAGGTTCGATACTGGGTTTGAAACGTTGGATTTTGGACAAGCTATAAGAGTCAACTGTTTAAACTTTAAAGTCAACCATATGATTTACTGGTTAGTACTGACCTTGAGATTCTGTTTTGTAGGGACTAGATGGCATACCACCCCTGCAGATGGATATATCAGGAGGGCACACTCGTAGATGAGCCTAATAGGACAACTTCATCATCATTATCATCATCATATTCACTTTGGAAGATCGTCCCAGAGAGGGAACCGACTCCGGTGATTGACCTTTCCGATGATGAGTCAGTAGAGGGACCAGAGATGGCACCAGTGGCACTGGGAATAGGGCTTGGGACATCGATAGAAGAGGACCCTAGTGAGCCCATGTCAGACTCAAAGATGATGCCCGAGCCAAAGAGAGTATCACCGGCGGCTGCTGGGGATATGGGTACCTTTGTAGCAGATAGTTTGCCACTAGCAGCATCCCCTACCCCTATTCTGCCCGTGGAATCTGTATCTTCTTTTCCAGCACTACCATCATTACTTCGGGATAGGGTCAAGGAGCATACATCTGTGGCTATTGTTTGTGGTGCGAGCAGCGGGTTGAGGCTGATGTACAGCAGATTATGGAGCTGAGAGAGGAGATTTCCCAGGTAGATGCCCTGTTCTATACGGCTCGCCAGGCACATCGACCATTATGCTAGAGGCGGAGCTAATTTAGACGCTGATTGACGAGCGGGACTGGCTTAGGCGGTTTATTGCTCAGTTCCTTGTTACTACTAGAGATTCAGTGGATAGAGCACGTGATGAGCTGGAGTCCCGACCAGGATGTTCTAGTAGCCAGTATCCTCAGGCGGAGTAGGTGTTGCATAAAGTACAAGTAGGTTTGTATATTTAGTCACTTGGATATGTGCGGGTACTGTTTTTGTCAGTACTTGATGAAGTAGGCTTAGGGTCATAGGTATGAGGTCCTCGAGTTTTGGACATGTATAGCAACCCGGCCATATATTTTTTGGGTGGTAGGACCAGGATGATCTGACTGTTTCTTGACACTACTTGTACTAAAAATCCTCATTTTGAGTTATATATGTTTATGTGTACGTATTGATGCCTGAGATAAATTCATGTTTACTTGTTGTAGAGTATCTGTAACCTTAGATGTTTATTAGTGTTTGAACTTTTTAGTTTTTAGAAACATGTCAAGTTCACAATCCCCTGATCATGCAAATGAGGTTGTGTCTGAAAGTTCTCAAAACAGACAGTCTGAACCTATGAAGGAGGCCACACTTCGTCCAGAACAAGCCACGCACAAGGTAATTGAGAATTTTATGATCAAGATGACAGAATTGTTAGAAACTTCAATAGCCACAAGGAGGAATGAACGAGTGCCGGCCACTGGAGCAAATGAAGCACTAGAACGATTTCTCAAGTTTCGACCCCCCGAGTTCTATGGAGAAGTTGAACAAGAAATTAAGGTTGAACTGTTCCTCGAGCAGCTGAATGATATTTATGATACCCTTAAGTACGAGGATGCCCTGAGGGTGACGTTCACAGCTTTTAGACTTCAAGGAATGGCAATGGATTAGTGGCTTAGAGCTTCCGAAACTTTGACACTTAAGAACCAACCATGGACCTGGAACGATTTTCAAGAAGAATTCAAAAAGGAATACATACCTCGTTGGGTTCGTGAGCAACGGGAGGACGAGTTTCAGCAATTGAGACAGGGTAACCTGACAGTTGCTCAGTGTACGGCAAAGTTCAATAGGTTGGCTAAATACTGCTTAAGGTTGATAGATACTAATGAAAACAAGACGCGACAATTTGTGAAAGGATTAAGGGTTGAACTGCAGCGGGCATTGGCTCCCACGCCATCGATGGAATTCGCGGCGGCAGTTGAAGCTGCCACACAAATAGAGATGGCTGATCAAGCGGGAATACAGAGGAAAACAGCCATTGGTTCAACGATGACTCCATATAAATATCCTGGACAAGGACCATGGAAACCTAGAGATTTCAAGAGATCCTGTGGTGAGCAAAGGACTGGAAATGAAGGCTGACCAACCCTAACCCTTAGAGGAGCCTATAGAGTATGTACATACTGTGGACGAAGTGGGCATGTGGCTGAAATGTGTTATCAGAAGTTAAATTTATGTTTCAAGTGTGGAAAACCAAGACATACTAATGACCAGTGCCCTGAGATGCAATAAGTACCTCCAGAGACGTCCAGAAGAGTAGGCCGACCCCCGGTTATGAGAGGAGCAACAAAAGGAAGGAATAATAAGCCACAAGTAAAGGCTAAAGTTTATGCATTGGATGGATTGCCTGTAGATACTGAAGCAGAAGTAGTTAAAGATATGATACAAATCTTTTCTCAACCAGCAAAAGTACTCATTGACCTTGGAGCTACGCATTCTTTTGTGAGTTTGCATTTCATAAAACATATTCCTATACCTTTTGTTAACATGCATTACCAGTTGATAGTTAGCACTCCTATGGGCGTGAATAAGATAACTGAGGTAAAGTACCCTAATTGTGACATCTGTGTTGAGAGTGTAGTTTTATCCGGAGATTTAATTGCCTTACCATTGGAGGGATATGATGTGATACTTGGGATGGACTGGTTGTCTAAGCATTACGCCCAAGTAGATTATCGACGGAAGTTGGTTAAGTTTAGCCGACCGAGTATGCCAATCCTGGTGTTCCAAGGGAAGCGAACAAAATGGGAGAATCTTTTTTTGTCTGGCATGAAAGCCAGAAAGTTACTATGGAAAGGATGTCAAGGGTACCTAATATATTTACTCAACAAGCCTAAGGAGGAGGTAAAATTAGAAACAGTACCCGTAGTGAGGGAGTTTGTGGATGTTTTTCCTGAGGAGTTGACGACGCTACCCCCAGATCGAGAAGTGGAGTCGATATAGAATTGGTACCTGATGCTAAACCAATATCTTGAACTTCATATCGGATGGCACAAGAGGAACTAAAAGAGTTGAAAAAGAAACTACAAGAACTGTTGTAGCAAGGATACATTCGTCCAAGTACATCTCCTTGGGATGCGCTAGTTTTGTTTGTAAAGAAGAATGATGGAACCCTCAGGATGTATATAGATTACAGAGGATTGAATAGTTTGACAGTCAAGAACAAATACCCACTACCCCTCATTGATGAGTTATTTGACCAACTCCGAGTAGCGGGATGTTTTTCCAAATTGGACTTTACGCAGGGGTATTATCAAGTCAGGATAAGAGAAAAGGATATTCCGATGACGGCTTTCAACACACGATATGGGCATTACGAGTTTGTGGTTATGCCGTTTGTACTAACTAATGCATCTGCGACATTTATGGACTTGATGTATAGAGTCTTCAGTCCTTACCTGGATAAGTTTGTGTGATTTTTATTGATGATATTCTTGTTTATTCACCCAACTCTGAAGCTCATGAACAACATCTTTGAAAATTGTTGCAAACTCTACGAGAGCAAAAGTTGTATGCTAAGTTTAATAAACGTGAGTTCTGGATGAGTCAAGTTACTTTCCTAGGACATGTTATCACCCAGGAAGGAATCTCGGTGGATTCGGCGAAAGTAGGAGCAGTGACCCATTGGACACAACCCAAAACACCAACCGAAGTATGTAGGTTCTTGGGTAAGGCGGGATACTATCAAAGATTCATAAAAGACTTTTCAAGGATTGCTAGACCTCTAACACAATTAACCAGAAAATAACCAAGTTTGAGTGGACAGGGAAGTGCGAGAGGAGTTTTCAAGAATTGAACAACCGACTAATGTCGGCACTAGTATTGACATTACCTGATCCGAACAATGAATTTTCGATCTTTTAAAGAATTATTATAAGTATATATCATTATATAAGTATATGTATACATACTAAAGTTCATTTCGTAGGATTTCGATATTATTTAGGGAATAAGACTATTTGATCGGTACCCAGGTATTAAGTATTTTCGTGTTATTATTTTGTAGGATCTTAGCACCAGATCTACATCCAGGTGAGTCCACAAACTCTATTTTATTATATTATTTCATATATTACGAGACATATAAAAATGTCTTTTCCAAACCATCACAAAATATTGCTATTTTTTAGAATGATATCTCTCAGCGTGTTTTTGGAGATGTTCTCCACAATGTGTTATGTGTTCCCTAGAAAAATGCAAGTTTCTTTTAAACAGATTATTACGGTAGTGAATAAGAAGTTTGTCGTACGCAGGTTTTTCTGAAAATATTTATATATTGAAAAATGTTCTAGTTTGAAAAGTTACGTATTTTGACATGCATGAATATAGATCTGGCATTGACATAGCTATGAAATTTGCATGAGCATGTGGAGACTGGCAGATGGGGATTTGTGCTAAAAATATTTATGACCTGATTCTGTTCTAACGGCCGGACAAATGGCCTTTCCGTTTACAAATACATATAAAAAAAAAACCCCATTCCAACCAGGGTGTCAATTCTGGTTATGATATTGTGTTCGAAAGCGTCAGAGGATTGCATTGTACGTGGCGCGTCCCCCATACGCGGGCCTCTTCCGATGGCGTGGACGTTTTAGACTAGGGAAAGTGGATCCACTTGAAGAGGTGCGTAGACCGCGGACGGTGTGGCCCAATCAGTCTACATGGGCACCGCAACATGCTCTACGGTGGGGTTCGGTCTCCTAGTGAAGAGTCAAGAGGGGCTCGAAATTGAGGTTGGTCCCAGGGCAGACCTGGTAGATACCCCAAGAGTCTGTAGCCCATTTTAACCACTGATATGGGAGCGCAGTTGTTTTGCAATTGAGCGCTTGTATGGTGTTTGGCTGGTATTGACTATGAAATGCCAGAACTTGGTTCTGATGGCCTCGTTTTGGGGATCCGAACTTTGTCCGTAGAGCCCCACTGTTGCATTACATATTGTTTTGAATTTGGGGCATAGAAGCTGCGCTGATGTGTCTTGATTCGCTCAGACTTCCCAGCTGCGCTCGAAACCCTCATGTAGGTTCAAGCATCAATTTTGTTAAAATAATAAAAGAGAATGTTTTTTTATAACATTGCATGAACTGCTTCGTGAAACTGCATTATCATTGTTTTAAAAGAAATCACTACAGCACACACACACACACATGTGGACTCACTGAGCGTTCGCGCTCACATTCTTCCATATCATGTTTACTTCTTAGATTAGCTCAGGTTGGTCAGGGGCCCAGCAAGCTACTGAAGTTGTAGGCCAGGAGTTTTTGGATCAAATCTCCCTAGAAGGGCATATGTTTATGTTTTATCTTTCCTAGACTCGAACCGTTTGTAAAGATTTTTTTTCTTTTTATGTTGTCATGTAAAGTTGTTGAAGCACGATACTTTTGTTTTTATATTGAAACGATCATGAGAAGTTTTTTTTTAATCTTGTGTTCTGAGCGTACTAGTAGTATCTAATTTACTTAAGTTTTCTGCATACTTTGTGTGTATACCTGTTAGTGTTGTTCTAGGGTTGTGTTTGATTGTGGAACTATAGTTTAGTGTCGAGAGGCACGCAGATGCCCTACTCAGCCGCAGTTGACCTAGTGGCAGGGTTGGGGGTATCACAATTTCGTTGGGGTTTAGTGGTCGTAAGAGAAATCAAAAGTTCAAGGCAAGATGTAAGACAAAGTACTTGAAGTAGTTTTATTGCTACAAACAAGAGATGGAGTCTGATAAAGGGAAGGGGAAAAAGATATACATTAAAGTTGATTTTCCTACGAGTTGCAAGGCGATGGTTGAATTTTGATTAAATGAAGAGGGTGGTTGGACAGTTAGCATACATGATATTAGTCATAATCATGGTTTTTGTGATGTGAATCAGAGGCACTTTATGCGTTCTCAAAGGCGAGTTACAAAGAATAACATTGGTTATCTTCAAGAGTTAAAGGATAGTGGGGTGTCCATTGCTGCTGGGCTGAGGGTTTTGAAGAAGCAGTTTGGAGTTTCGTCGATTGTTGGCTTTACGTCAAGGGTTGCATATAATATTTTACGATCAAAGAATTTGGATGAGGGATGTGAATTCCCTTATACAGATAAATAGACGGAGGAAAGAAAATGAAGATGATTTCTACTTTGATTTTGAGGTTGATTGTGATTGCTCATTATGTCGTTTCTTTTGGAGGGATGGTAGGATGAGGCATGAGTATGATATTTTTGGTGAATTGTTGGTACATGATACGATATATTGTATGAACAAATATGAGATGATTTGTGGCCCGTTTGAAGGGATGGATAACCACTGTAGAAATGTTATGTTTGGGCGTGGATTATTGAATAACAAGAAAACAACATCGTTCATATGGTTGTTCAACACTTTCTTGAAGTTTATGAGAGATAAGCATCTGTTGGATACCGTAGGCAAAAAACAAAATAAAATAAAACTACGGAAATCCACCACCAGGATCTGCACATACTAGAAAAACTGATTGGATAGAAATTACCTCAATGTTTTGATTGTTCGATATGGAGGCGCTGCTGTTTACGCTTCGCCCTCTACTGCTATCCACAAGACGAACTCCTCTGCAAGCGATCGGGATGCTAGCCCTTTCTGTGTTCTGAAAGCTGTTCAGAACTGATCCTGACTATCTGGTAATAGGTCGTATTTCGGAGAGAGGAGGTAGATACTATATCGCTGTTCTAGGGTTTAGGGTTTTGTTTTTCTTTAATCAGATAAAAGACGACCCCCAGGAAAATGTTAACATAACCTTTTATAGCTGTCAATCTTAAAACCCTAACTGACATCTAATGAAAGTTTAATCTCATCTGTCTATTCATATAATCATCCAACGGTTGGATGAGTAATATTAAGTAATTAATTTCATTTATTCGATTAAATAAAATTAATTACTTATTAACTTACCAGAAAATACAATATGGAATCTGATTCACCTTTGATATACGTTCAACGAATCTGGACACAATCTAGATTCATTGAACGTGGACATTATGCTCACAAGATCGTCTATGTGTGTGACCTTATAGGTTCACTTAACGTTGGCAGTGAATGAAAAATGTCCTAGATATTTATTCACAAAATATAAGCGGCCTCTAGCAAGACATTATGCTTACCCAAGTTATGTAAATGCAATAATAACCTAGCATCAGATTTAATATTTAGTCCTTTTGTCACACGATATCCTAATTAAGTATAAGGCATGGACCAAGTCATCCTTATAAAACTTAATTAACCATTTACTTGATCACTAGGCAGACTGTTCCAACAAATAATATTAATAACACCTTATTAATACTTATTTGAGCATGGCCATGCATATTTTCCAGTCTTCCTTATCAACGGGCCCATGGATATCTATCTCTAAAAAGCGAGGGACAAATCCCTTTAACTTTCTCCAATATTCAAGCCATGACAAGAAAATAAGCCAACCAATAGTCATAATAATCACCTAATTAAAAAGTGATGTATGACTATGTCTAAACATATTTTCTTCCCATGCAAGAAACATTAGGTCAAAGGACACCAAATATAAAACTGAGAAGAAATACTTATAACTTAAACCCATGCAATATTTCTTCTTCACTTTGGATCATGTCCAATACAATATTCTCAATATGTATTTATGAATTGATTTTATATCTCATATTCATGATCAGTAAAACTTGACCATCAATCAAATTCACACTAGTTTACAAGATGTAATAAACTAGGGACAAATAAGAATAGTATTTTATTAGCTATAAGGGTTTTAATAGCAAGTCACATACTTGATGACCAAGAGCATAAAATACAATTCAAAATACATGCTTCATAAATCATAAATGTGAGTCAGTTGGTCTTAGGGCATATACTAACAATCTCCCACTTGCCCTACCACCAATTTGACATGACTCTCAAACCCATTGACCTAGTATGACTCTCATGCTTAAGTTGTGAGAATGGCTTTATCAATGGATCTGCGACATTGTCATTGGTGTTTACTTTGCAAATTTTAACATCTCCACGCTGAATAATTTCTCGAATGAGATGGAAACGCCTAAGAATATGTTTGGATCGTTGATGAGATTTAGGTTCCTTAGCTTGTGCAATGGCTCCTGTATTATCACAATATAAGTCCACTGGGTTCACAATGCTATGAATTACACCTAGTTCTATGATGAACTTTCTGATCCAAACTGCCTCCTTGGCTGGATCAGAAGCAGCCACATACTCAGCCTCTGTAGTATAATCGGCCACGGTATCTTGCTTTGAACTCTCCAGCTCACAGCACCTCCATTTAAACAAAACACAAATCCAGCTTGCGATCTAAAATCATCTACATAAGTCTGAAAGCTAGCATCCGTGTAACCATTTACAACAAGCTCTCCTTCCTGACCTCCGTAGATAAAAAACATCTCTTTAGTCCTTCTTAAGTACTTGAGAATGTTTTTGACTGCAGTCCAATGCGGTTCACCAGGATTTGACTGGAATCTGCTAGTCATGCTTAATGCGTACGAGACATTTGGGCGAGTGCATAACATGGCTTACATGATAGATCCAATTGCGGAAGCGTAAGGAATCTTACTCATGTGTTCTGTATCCTCCCTTGTGGTAGGACTTTGAGACTTACTGAGTTTAACGCCATGTGACATTGGCAAGAATCCTCTCTTAGAATCTTGTATACTAAACCTTTTCAGTACCTTGTCAATATATCCACTCTGACTTAGGCCAATTAGGTTTTTAGATCTATCTCGATAGATCCTAATCCCTAGAATATAGGCTGCTTCGCCTAAATCTTTCATTGAAAAACACTTCCCCAACCAAGTTTTTACACTTTGCAAAGTGGGGATGTCATTCCCAATTAACAAGATGTCATCGACATAGAGTACTAAGAAGACTACTGCATTTTCTGTAACCCTTTTGTAGACACAAGGTTCATCATCATTCTTGATGAAATTGAATTCTTTAATTGCTTCATCAAAATAAAGATTCCAACTTCGAGATGCTTGCTTCAAGCCATAAATGGATCTTTGAAGTTTACACACTTTACTAGAATTCGAAGGATGAATAAAACCTTCAGGTTGTGTCATATACACATCCTTCAGTAGATTTCCATTAAGAAAAGCAGTTTTAACATCCATTTGCCATATTTCATAATCATAATATGTTGCAATGGCAAGTAGAGTTCTAATTGACTTAAGCATTACAACTAGAGAAAAGGTTTCATCATAGTCTATAACATGAGTTTGTCTATACCCTTTTGCTACCAATCGTCTTTGTAATTGTGCACATTGCCATCCATGTCAGTTTTCTTTTTGAAAACCCATTTACACCCTATGGTCTTGCAACCTTCAAGTGGATCAATCAAAGTCCAAACTTGATTATCATGTATGAATTGCATTTCTGATTTCATAGCCTCTAGCCATTTGCTAGATTCAGGACTATGAATAGTATCTTGGTAAGAATTAGGTTCACCTTGATCAATAAGATCAATATTATGATCCTCAGTCACAAGAAATCCATATCTCTGTGGTATCTGAGAAATCCTACCAGACCTTCTTGGTCCTTGTGTCAACGGTTCAGGCTCAGTATGAATATGTGAGTCCAACTGAGTATCCATACTCGGTTCAGAAATGGTTTGCTGTTCGTGAGCTTCTTCAAGATGGATTCTACTCCCACTAACTCTTTTGGAAACGAATTCCCTTTCAAGGAAAATTCTGTTCCGAGCAACAAACACTTTGTTTTCAGATGGAAGATAAAAGTAGTATCCTTTAGTTTCCTTTGGATATCCCACAAACAGACACTTATCAGATTTGGGTGCTAGTTTTTCTGATAATGATCGCTTCATATAAGCATCACATCCCCAAATTTTGAGAAATGCTAAACTAGGTTGTTTCCCGGTCCATATCTCATATGGTGTCTTCTGAACAGCTTTAGATGGAACTCTATTTAATATGAATGCAGCAGTTTCTAGAGCATAACCCCAAAAAGAAATTGGAAGATCTGTTTGACTCATCATAGATCGAACCATATCCAATAGAGTTCGATTTCTGCGTTCAGACACACCATTCCATTGTGGTGTTCCTGGTGGAGTTAATTGTGATACTATCCCACAATTTTTTAGATGTTCGTCAAACTCTTGGCCTAAGTATTCACCACCTCGATCTGATCGAAGTAATTTGATACTCCTTCCAAGTTGATTCTGTACTTCATTTTGAAATTTCTTAAACTTTTGAAAGGAATCAGATTTATGTTTCATTAGATAGACATAACCATATCTACTGAAATCATCTGTGAATGTAAAGAAATACTGAAAACCTCCTCTGGCTTTTGTGTTCATTGGCCTACATACATCAGTATGTTTAAGTTCCAATAAATCGGTAGCCCTTTCACTTTGCCCTGTAAATGGACTTTTAGTCATTTTGCCCAATAAACAAGAATCACATTTTTCATAAGACTCAAGGTCGAATGAAGATAAAAGTCCATCTTGATGTAGTTTGGATATGTGTTTCTCATTTATATGGCCCAAATGACAATGCCAGAAGTAAGTTTATTTAAATCATTAGATTTAAATTTCTTTGTATTTATGTTATAGATGGGCTTACTAATGGAATCATGTAGGTTAAGAATATAAAGTCCATTACATAAAGAGGCATCCCCATAGAAAATACCATTTTCATAAATAGAACTTTTAATATTCTTAGTATTAAACTCAAAACCATCAATATCCAAACAAGAAACTGAAATGATGTTCCTACTCATAGCAGGAACATAATAGCAATCTTTAAGTTCAATTATAAGCTCAGTAGGCAAAAGTAATTCAAATGTCCCTATAGCTACAACAGCAACTTTTGCTCCATTTGCAACTCGCAGGTGTACCTCTCCCTTTGCCAAAGATCTACTCCTTTTGAGTCCCTGCATATTTACACAAATGTGAGCTCCATATCCGGTATCTAATACCCATGAAGTAGGAGTAGATATATTAATTTCTATAACGAAAATACCTGAAGCAGCAGTCTCACTGGCCTTTTGCTTCTTCTTTTCTTCCAAGTGGAGCTTGCAATTCCTCTTCCAATGACCAGGTTCATTGCAGTGGAAGCAAGTCCCTTCCTTTGGTGGTTTAACCTTGGGCTTGGGCTTCTGCTTGCCTTTACCCTTTTTGGTCATATCCTTTCCCTTTCCCTTTCCCTTGTTCTTCTTGAACTGCCCTTTTTGAACCATCAGAACATTAGGAGTAGGCTTCCTAATGTTTTGTTCAGCCTACTTGAGCATCCCGTGCAATTCATTTATGGACTTTTCCATATTATGCATATTGAAGTTCATGACAAACTGATCATAGTCAGAAGTCAAAGAGGCCAAGATCATATCAGTAGCCAAGTCATGACTTACAGGTGCTCCAAGTTTTTCAAGCTGATCAAAATACCCTTTCATCTTAAGGACATGAGCACTAACTGAAGTGCCATGGGTCATTTTGCAGCTATTCAACGCCTTAGTGGTAAGATATCTCTCTTGACGTGCCTTCTCTTGGAACATTTCCTTGAGCTGTTTTATCATCTCATAAGCCTCAACTTCCTCGAATTGCTTTTGCAACTCAGATTCCATTGTAGCCAACATGAGACATGTCACATTGTTAGAATCATCCTTGTGCTTACTATAAGCATCCTTTTCGACTTTAGGGGCATTGTTAGCTAGTTGATTAGGGATAGGGTTCTCAAGTACATATAGCTTTTTTTCTTGTTTAAGGACAATCCTTAAATTTCGTGCCCAATCAAGAAAGTTAGTCCCCGCTAAGCTTATTTTTTTCAAGCATGGATCGCAACGAGGTGTTTGAATTGTTTGAGGCCATTATCTACATAGAATTTGCGAAGTAAAATTAAATAAATGAAGCATTAAATTTTCCCTGAAATATTCAACACTTGATATAAATCATGGGTATAAAAATTCATTTTATTCTAATCATAAGTAAGCTTTGGCTTAACACCCATAATTAGGGAAAAATGTATTAATGGGGTTTACATCTATATGTACTGCCAAAATCCCATATGATGTCCTAGGCTCAAAACCGTTTTGATAGCCTAGCTAAGACAAACCATTCCAAGCATATGGAAATCATCATTTTCCATCTTCCCCTACTTAGGTAACCATTTAGCTCTTGCTTTGGCAATGAGACCAAATGATGATCCAAGCATGGAGAAGTGCTTATGATCATGGGAGGCATTTTATGACTTAATTTTTACATGGTTTCAAAAACCTTCTTCCTTTTATTTGTATATTATTTCACAAAACATATATCAAAAAATAAAAGGAAATAAACTAAACATCACATGCATAATATATACATCAAATAAAACGTGTCATAGCATGGCCCCATCCTATATTGACTTCCACGAGCCTCATGGAAATCAAAGGTCAATCTAGGTAAGTCTTCATCTCCATGAGCTTGCCTCCAATGTCTTGGCCTTCTAATCTTGTTACATAGGACAGAAAACATACATAGGAATAGGAAATAGAATTAACCTATTCTAGTAAAGCTTGATAATATTACATCAATGAAAACAACGACACGCAGGCCGTATTTAAAAACATACAACCCATTAACAAAATAAGTCAATCAATCACAAGAGGTAAAGGGCCATCTAAAGATAGAAAACGGCGGTCCCGCTAGCCGGTCAACGGGCGAGGTCGAGGGGCAGCTCCCCCGGAAAGAAAAACGACTTTTCCTTTCTAACTCATTGAATGAGTTACTACCGTTAAAAACCCTAAAATCATGCCACCAGAAATTTTGTTTAACAGTTAAACATTAAATTATGTGATTCTGTATATTAGTTTAACAATTAAATTACACAGATTATAGACTGTACGCCAAACAATTAAACGTTCTGTTTAATTAATCGCATTAATAAGTAAAACAGAATATGATATATGCGAATCCTATAATTCAATTTACTCTGATTATTACACTAATCAGAAACCTTACTATAAGGCTGATTGAAAACAACATATGTAATCAAAGCGGTAACAGATAAAATCAGTAAAACTAGTATGTATGAGGCTCTGATACCACTGTTGGATACCGTAGGCAAAAAACAAAATAAAATAAAACTACGGAAATCCACTAACAGGATCTGCACATACAAGAAAAATCGATTGGATAGAAATTACCTCAATGTTTTGATTGTTCGATGTGGAGGCGCTGCTGTTTACGCTTCGCCCTCTACTGGTATCCATGCGACGAATTCCTCTGCAAGCGATCGGGATGCTAGCCCCTTCTGTGTTCTGAAAACTGTTCAGAACTGATCCTGACTATCTGGTAATAGATCGTATTTTGGAGAGGAGGTAGATACTATATCGCCATTCTAGGGTTTAGGGTTTTTTTTTTCTTTAATCAGATAAAGGACGGCCCCGAAGAAAAGGTTAACATAACCTTTTATAGCTGTCAATATCAAAACCCTAACTGTCATCTAATGATAGTTTAATCTCGTCCGTCTATTCCTATAATCATCCAACGGTTGGATGAGTAATATTAAGTAATTAATTTTATTTATTCGATTAAATAAAATTAATTACTTATTAACTTACCAGAAAATACAATATGAAATCTGAGTTCCCTTTTGTATACGTTCAAAGAATCTAGACACAATCTAGATTCATTGAACGTGGACCTTATGCTCACAAGATCGTATATGCGTGTGACCCTGTAAGTTCACTTAACATTGGCAGTGAATGAAAAATGTCCTAGACATTTATTTACAAAACATAAGCGGCCTCTAGCAAGACATTATGCTTACCCAAGTTAAGTAAATGCAATAATAACCTAGCATCAGATTTAATATTTAGTCCTTTTGTCACACGATATCCTAATTAAGTATAAGGCATGGACCAAGTTATTCTTATAAAACTTAATTAACCATTTACTTGTCACTAGGCAGACTGTTCCAACGAATAATATTAATAACACCTTATTAATACTTATTTGAGCATGGCCATGCATATTTTCCAGTCTTCCTTATCAAGGGGCCCATGGATATATCTCTCTCTAAAAAGAGAGGGACAAATCCCTTTCACTATCTCCAATATTCAAGCCATGACAAGAAAATAAGCCAACCAAATAGCCATAATAATCACCTAATTAAAAGTGATATATGACTATGTCAAAACATATTTTCTCCCCATGCAATAAACATTAGAAACATTAGGTCAAAGGACACCAAATATAAAACTGAGAAGAAATACTTATAACTTAAACCCATGCAATATTTCTTCTTCACTTTGGGTCATGTCCAATACAATATTCTCAATATGTATATATGAATTGATTTTATATCTCATATTCATGATCAGTAAATCTTAAGCATCAATCAACTTCACATTAGTTTACAAGATGTAATAAACTAGGGACAAATAAGAATTGTATTTTATTAGCTATAAGGGTTTTACTATCAAGTCACATACTTGATGACCAAGAGCATAAAATACAATTCAAAATTCATACTTCATAAATCATAAATGTGAGTCAATTGGTATTAGGGCATATACTAACAGCATCCTATTACCTTGATGACCTACTAGTCTACTGCTATGAATGCTGCTATGGTGTAGTTTTCCCAAGTACATAACGTCAGTTGTGTATTTTTCATATTGGGCAAAATCCAAAGAAGCATATTATCGGGTTAAGGTCCAAACAAGACTTTGTCAAGTTGTTTAATCATGTATTGAAGGACACAAATACGGTTTATGAATTTGAGTTTCATTGGAAGGGGTAATTTATTCCTTTTTTATTGTTTCAGTATGCAGTAGTGCCTAGTTTTATACATAAGAGTGCTTAATTTTATGTGTTAGTGCCTACTTTTATATGTGCCAGTGCATACTCTTACAAGGTTTGTCACTGTTAGGTATTCATGATGTTAAACGTATGCATTCTCAGTTATAAAACTAGGCATTTCTAACTTAAAAACTAGGCACTCCTAGTTTTCAAACTTTGGCATTCCAAAGTTTTAAAACTAGAAATGCCTAGTTCTAAAACTAAGCATGCTGAGTTTTAAAACTAGGCATTCCTAGCTTAAAAACTACTCATTCCTAGTTCTAAAACTTGGCATGCTTAGCTTTAAAACTAGGCATTCCTAGTTTTCAAACTTTAGCATTCCAAAGTTTTAAAACTAGGCACTGCTAGCTTAAGAAATACGCATTCCTAGTTCTAAAACCAGGCATTCCCAAAGCTTTAAAACTCGAAATGCCTAGCTTTAGAACTAGGCATTCTCAGTTTTAAAACTTGGCATTCTTAGCTTTAAAACTAGGCATTCTCAAACGGACATACTTGTTTACATGTATGTTTTTATTGTTCATTCTTTTTGCTCAAATATGTGTGCATACTTTTATAATTAAGAGTGCCTAGTTTGCATAACTAACAATGCCTAGTTTTATATATGATAGTGCCGAGTTTTATAACTTACACTGCCTATTTTTTTATAACAGATAGTGTATATTTTTAAACTTAGGATGCATAGTTTTTCAAATGTTGGTGTATTTGAGAGTGTTTTTATGTCATTGGGTGTGTTCTACAATTTGTGATTACTTATAAAAGAGACTGCCTACTTTTATAATTGACAATGCCAATATCCATAAGTATATGTGCATTTATTTTCTTATATGGAATTGATATGCTTTTACTTTTGATTTTGTAGTTTGATGGATAAGTCTGGTTACCGGATTAACAGTTGGTTTAATAGGTTGTACAATTTGAGGGAGAACTAGTGCCAGGCTCTTAGTAAGGACTTCTATTCCGGGAGTATTCTATTATCTCAAAGGAGTGAGGCAACTAACCGTGATATTTCCAGGAGGCTTTTGAAAAATAACTACGTTGTGCGATTTTTATCGGATATCTGATGAAGTTGTTCCTAAATGGAGGAGTAATGCTAATATGGAAGATTCTCGTTGCAAGGAAGGTTATGTTGAGATGAAGGTCACTGAATCAAAATTGCTGAAGCATGCTAATGAAGTATATACTATTGGGACATATAGGCTTTTTGAAGGACAGTTTATGAAATTTCTAGAGTACTGCCAAGGGCTTGTGGTATACAATGATGGTGAACATGTGTAAGAGGGTTGGCATCCTAATATAACTGTATTTAGACATACAATTGTCTATAATGAGAAAGCGTTAAACATTTCATGCACGTGTAAGATGTTCAATGAAGTTGGGATTGTTTGCTCTCATTGCTTGCGTTTCTTCAATACTCTTTGTGTTTAGACTATTCCAAATAAGTATATTTTGAAGAGATGGACAAAGAATATTGATTTAAGTTTGGACAGTAGCATCATTGGTGATGTAGGAAAAAATATCGAGAAGGATATTGCTGGTTATAGTGCTTGGAGGAGAGAAATATTAAGGAAGTTTTCAGATTTGATTCTGCCCTAGAATTGAACATAAATGCTCGGGAATGTGTAGAAGAAGGGTTTGGGATGATGAAGGACAAGATCGCTTCTGAAGTGGGACCTTATTATGTCGATAATTCAGATAATGAAGTTAGTTCTTCCAATATTAAAGATCCCGTTGAAAGGCGTGCAAAAAGAGAACGTAATATAAGGAAGAAGAGAATTGTCGAGATAAATTGCAATCAAGTAAGAGGTAAGAGAAAGAGTTCTTTGACGCATGCTTCAAGAATTAAAACATCCATCTAATTGTTTGTGAACAATAAAGTTTTGGGGAGGGATTCTGAATTTTTTAAGTAGTGAATGTGAGATTAGTTTAGGAACATCAAACTATAGCAATGTAGAATCTTTAGATGGTTTCATCAATTCATAAATTTTATATAGAATTTTTAATTTCATTACTTTATGTCTTTTAAATATATTTAATTTTTTATTTTTGTGGGGTTTGACGTTATTTGTATGTCAAATATTTATGTAAATATGTATGCCTACTTTCATAGTTAGAAGTGCCAACTTTTATAAATTATAAAGCCTAGTTTTTGAACTAATAGAGCCTAGTTTCAAAACTAAAAGTGCCTAGTTTTAAAGATATGGATGTCTAGTTTTAGCATTTGGAATGCCTTGTTTTAGAGTTAGGAATGTCTTGTTTCACAATTAGGAATGCACAGTTTTAGAATTAGAAGTTCCTAGTTTTGGAGGTGACAGTGCGTGATTTTATAAGTCAAAGTGCCTAGTTTTATAAATTGGACTTCTTAGTGTTAGAACTAAAAGTGACTTAGTTTCATGGTTTATCCTTTTAATATGTATAAATTCATGATAATCTTGGTAGTATTTCTTGATAAAACTAGGAATGCCTAGTTTTAGCTCTAGGAATGCCTAGTTATATATATGACAGTGCCGACTTTTTACAAGTAAGAGTGCATACTTTATTAAGGAATTTTTTTCATTCATCATTCTTGATTTCAAATTTGATTGGTTTAACATGTCTTGCATATTTATGATAAAGTTGGTAGTATTGCATGATTGAAGATTTAAAACATAATTGTAGTACAAAGATTGAAAAATTTATTTGAACTGAAAGTGCCTAGTTTTTAAAAATAGAAGTGCCTAGTTTTAAAGATATGGATGCCTAGTTTTAGAATTTAGAATGCATTGTTTTAGAGTTTGGAATTCCTTGTTTTACAATTAGGAATGAATAATTTTAGAATTAGAAGTGCCTAGTTTTATAAGTCAGAGTGCCTAGTTTTATAAATTGGATTTCTTAGTGTTAAAACTGAAAGTGCCTAGTTTCACGGTTTATTCTTTTAACATGTGTAAATTCATGATAATCATGGTAGTATTTCATGATAAAGCTAGGAATGCGTAGTTTAATAACTGACAGTGCTTAGTTTTATAACTACAAGTACAAAGATTTAAAATATAATTGTGGTACAAAGATTGAAAAATGTATTTGATTTTCATTTCAAATATTGTATCATACAACTACAAGTATTTCAGGGATGTTGGTTCATGTAGAAGTTTTTGCTGCATTTTGTACATTCTTCCTTTGATCATTCATTTTAGACATGATGATCGTATGTGTTAGCCCTTAGGGCATTATTACTTATGATTTTGATTATGATTAACATATGTTTGTGTGAGTATTAAGCTAACCTTTCATAGAGCAAAAGAAGCACTTTTGGAGTCTCAAGTCTATATTCCCAAAAAGCAAAATATCTTGGTGATGAAGGCAAAATGAAGGAGAAAAGATCAAGCCATTCCAAGATCAAGTCATTGAAGACATTGAAGACTTATGTCTAAGTTAGGGTATGCTAAGGTATTTCTTTGTAAAACTCCCTAACCTTATTTTTTGATTAATGATCATATGTGAAGCTCTTTTAATGATTTTCTCAATATAAACTTTTCTTAAAATCTAAGTATTCTTGATAGAATCTTTGATGCTTTTGAAAGTTTTTCTATCTCTAAAACGAGTATCAAGAATACATGTCTTTGAAATAGAAAGGAAAGCTCTTATCTTAAAAAAACTGACTGTAAAAACTCTCAAAATCGGCCATTCAGTTTTAAAACCGGTCGTCTGATTTTTTCTAAGTTTAGAAAAAATCGGTCGTCTGATTTTTGCAGGACGAGTCCGAATCTTTTTATTTCAAAATCGGTCGTCCGATTTTAGATGACCGGTTTTCATGTTTACTGTAAAAAATATATATAGAGTTTTTTTATCAGCCAAAAAGTAAGAAGTTTGGTGAAATATTTATTGAGATCATTTAAGACTTTTAAAGAGTTTTAAAGCGTTTATTTTAAACACTTTCAATCTCAAAAACATCTTCTTGAGCTTCATTGTTGATCTTCATCAAAGAAGAAGTAAAGAGGAGCTTGTAGAAACATTTCATTAAGTTGTATCTTTTATTTCTCAAGCTCACATTGGTAACATAGTCCTTAAACTTATCTCTTTCTTTTATTGATATCAAAGGTTTGCGTTGAAAAACCCCTTGGGTAATCCTTTGATTTATATTGTGTTGTGAATTGAGGTTGTGTGAAAAACCCTTGTAGGGTGATTCTCAAATTTGTACTTGGTGTATATTGTGTTTATAGTGGATTTGGAAAATCCTTGGGTGTTGGCTCAAGGTAGTGGATATAACACTTTGAGAGTATGAACCACTATAAATCTTTGTGCATTTCTTTCTAAGGTTTTTTTTTACTTAATTGTCTTAACCACAAAATTTTGTTTGGTTTGGAATTTTATTAAAAAGAGTTTTAGAATTCTTTTTCGAACAAAATTAAAGGTTTATCTTTTAATTTACAAAAGATTTTATAAAATTAGCAAAAACCTTATTCACCCCCCCTCCCCCCCTCCCCTCTAAGGTTTTTCAATTTGGTATGAGAGTGGGGCTTCTATAAAAAAAAAAAGGACTAACACCCTTGAAGCAAAAGATCTTTATTTTACTATGGCTAATGTTTCTAGTTTACCATATGTAGAAGGCTCTTCTACAAATAGACCTCCTCTTTCCAATGGAACAACTATACTTTTTGGAAATCTAGAATTAAAATACATATTTGTTATATTAACTTTGATTTGTGGAGCATTGTAGAGAAAGGTCCTTACATTCCCAAAAATGATGGAGTAGTCAAGAAGGTTGAAGAATTTTATGAGCTCGACTCAAGGAAGATGACTTTAAACTATCAAGCTATGAATATTCTTAGTTGTGCCTTGGATGCAAATGAATATAATAGAGTGAGCGGATGCGATTCAGCTCATGAAATGTGTAAGTTACTTGAAGTAACTCACGAAGGCACCAATCAAGTAAAGGAGTCAAAGTTTGCCATGTTGGTGAGAGACTATGAGCTATTCATGATGAAACAAAATGAAAGCATTAGTGACATGTTCACAAGGTTCACCAACATCACAAATGGCCTAAAGGCATATGGGAAAGAGTACTCAAGAGGAGAAGTGAATGGAAAGATTCTTGATGCACTCCCAAAAGCATGGCAACCAAAAACACTTGCTATTGAGGAATCAAAAGATTTGAGACTACTGCCTATTGAAGAACTCATAGGATCGCTACTCACCTATGAAATGAAAATAAAAAGGTTGAATGAAATGGAAGATGAAGACAAAGGAAGAAAAAGCATTGCACTCAAAGCAAATGAGGATGATCAAACATACTCATCCTCATCAAACAATGAAGATAAGATTGATGATGATGAGGAAATGGCCTTGGTAATGAGGAAATTTAAAAGATTCTACAACAAAGGCTTCAACAATAGAGGAAAGAAATCTCCATTCAAGAAAGGAGGACAAAGTTCATCACTCTTCAAGGCTAGGTGCTTTGAATGCAATAGCATTGATCGTCTTGTAGCCGATTGTCCCAAAGCCATTGGAAAAGAAAAGGGAGCTTTAGAAGTTAAGCTTGAGGCATCAAAGAAGAAGAAGAAAGGCAAGGGTCTAATAGGAACTTAGGATTAAGACTCAAGCAAAAGTAAAGGAAAAGAAAAGGCTAACGTATGCTTCATGGCATTAGAAAATGAGGTACAATCTTCACCCTCTAACTCTTCTAGCCTCATTGATGATATTTGTGATGATGATCCTAGTACTATGCTTATTGAAATGTATGGTGAATGCGAAAAGGTTTCTAAAAGAAACAAAGAATTGAAAAACAAAAATCAATTTTTGCTTGATGAAAACTCAAAACTTATTTGTGAAAAAAAATATCTCCTTAAGCCTTTAGAAATCTTGAAAAATGAAAAAGAGTGTTCAAACAATGATTTTCAAAAACTTGTTTTAGAAAACAAGAAACTTTGTGAAAAAGTTCACTCACTTGAAAAAAGCATGGTAGATTATGATGTTTTGAAGAAAAAGGTGAGTGTTCTCACTATATGTGTTGAAAAGTTCACAAAAGGGAAAGAAAACTTTGAAAAACTTCTTGGCTTTCAAAGATCACCTTTTGATAAAAATGTTATTGGATATAATCATTCCAATATTTTTTCTAAACAAACACACTTTGTAAAGGCTTCATCATCTTACTCACACCTTTGTTGCACCTATTGTGAAAAGAGTGGTCATAAAGCCTCAAAGTGTTTTATAAAGAAAAAGATTGAAACTGGAGTGAAAAACATTTAGAAGGTAAAAGAAAATCCAACTAACATCCATGGACCCAAAAAGATGTGGGTACCAAAAGTCATCTCTACTTCTTATTTTGTAGGAACACAAATCCAGGTCATCTAAGTAGTACTTGGATAGCGGTTGTTCAAGGCACATGATCGGGAACTCATCGCTTATGAGTGAACTAAAAGAAACTGAAAGTGGATTTGTCACCTTTTGAGATAAGAACAAAGGAAAAATCATTGGTATAGGCAATACTGGTAACAATTCTTCTTCTCTTATTAAGGATGTTCTTCTAATTCATGGTTTAAAATTCAATTTGCTTAGTATTAGTCAATTATATGATCGTGGGAAAAAGGTTGTCTTTGAAAGTGGTTCTTCCTCTATCATTGATAAGCATGAAAACAAAACTATTTTTGTTGCTAAAAGAGTTGGAAATGTCTATGTCTTTCATCTTGAAAATCTTCTTTCTAAAAACTTTAAGTGTCTCTCGGTTCATGATGATGATGCATTTTTGTGGCATAGAAGACTTGGTCATGTTAGTATGGAATTATTGAACCACCTCTCTTCAAAAGAACTTGTTAGAGGCTTACCAAAACTTCACTTTGAGAAAACTAAACTTTGTGATGCTTGCCAATTTGGAAAACAAATTAAGACCTCTTTTAAATCAAAGAACATGATTTCAACTTCAAAACCTTTGGAACTTGTTCACATGGACTTATTTGGACCAATGAGGACCACTAGTCTTGGTGGTAAGAGGTATGCTTTTATCATAGTGGATGACTACTCTAGATTTACTTGGACTTTGTTTTTTAGCCAAAAGGATTAGGCATTTCAAGAATTTGTAAAACTTTTCAAAAGGTTCAAAACTCCCTTGATTGCAAATTGATTTCTATAAGAAGTGATAATGGGAGAGAATTCAACAACCAAGATTTTACAAAACTTTGTGATGATTTTGGTATTTCACACAACTTTTCGGACACTAAAACCACACAACAAAATGGTGTTGTAGAAAGGAAAAACCGCACTTTACAAGAAATGGCAAGATCAATACTTTGTGAAAACTCCCTTCCTAAATACTTTTGGGCTGAGGCCGTTAACACCGTATGCTACGTTATGAATCGTGTTATCTTGAGAACTTCTTTAGAGAAAACTCCTTTTGAACTCATTTTTAACAAAACCCCCTCAATTGGCTATTTTAAAGTTTTTGGATGCAAATGCTTTATTTTAAACACCAAGGACAATCTTGGGAAGTTTGATTGAAAATCCGATGAGGGAATTTTTCTTGGTTATTCTTCAAACAAAAAGGCTAGAATTTTCAACAAAAGAACTTTATGAGTTGAAGAGTCTATTCATGTTAATTTTGATGAAACTAATATTTTTGACAAGAAAGTTGATGGTGATGACATAGATAACGCTCTTAGTAACCAACCATTGTACACTCAAGCAATGGAAGAGCATGCTATGGAGGAAGAAGAGATTGAGGAAAAACAAGGAAACGATCAAGAATCTCAAAATCTTCCTCAAGATGTGATATATCCAAAGGGACACTCCAAGGATGAAATTATTGGTGATGTATCACAAGGGGTGAGAACAAGAAGGTATTTTATTGACAACTTTGCCCTATTATCTCAAATTGAGCCAAGTTTATTGATGATGCTTTATGTGCTGAGTTTTGGATTATTGCTATGCAGGAGGAGTTAAATCAATTTGAAAGAAACAAAGTTTGGACTTTAGTCCCTAGACCAAGTAATCACCCCACTATTGGCACAAAATGGGTTTTTTGAAATAAACTAAATGAATCCAGAGAAGTCATTAGAAACAAAGCTAGACTTGTTGCCCAAGGATTCAATCAAGAAGAGGGCATAGATTTTGATGAAACCTTTGCTCCGGTTGCTAGACTTGAATCGATTATGATGCTTTTAGCTTTCACTTATTTTAAGGGATTCAAGCCTTTTCAAATGGATGTTAAGAGTGCCTTTCTAAATGGTGATCTTCAGGAGGAAGTTTATGTTGAACAACTTCCCGGTTTTGTGCATGAAAAATTTCCAAATTATGTTTACAAACTTTCAAAAGCACTCTATGGTTTAAAACAAGCTCCAAGAGCTTGGTATGAAAAGTTAAGTGGTTTTCTTTTTTCAAATAACTTTTCAAGGGGTGTGGTGGACACTACTCTTTTTACAAAAACCTCTTGTAACAATGATCTTCTTCTTGTCCAAATTTATGTTGATGATATTATTTTTGGTGCTACTAATGTCTCTTTATGTGAAGAATGTGCCTCCCTTATGCAAAAAGAATTTGAAATAAGCATGATGAGAGAATTGACATACTTCTTCGGACTACAAATCAAGCAAACGAAAGAAGGAATCTTCATCAACCAAGAAAGAACACCAAGGAACTTCTCAAGAGATTCGGGATGAGCAATGCAAAAGGTATTGGCACTCCAATAAGCTCATCTTGAAGCTTGACAAAGATGAAAAAGGTAAAATGGTTGATGAAAAGACATATAGAGGTATGATTGGTAGTTTACTTTATTTAACGGCTAGTAAGTTGGATATTATGTTTGTCGTATATTTGTGTGCTAGATTCCAAGTTTGCGCCAAAGAATCTCATTTAATAGCTGTAAAACGTATTTTGAGATACTTAATTTCATCATATGATTATGGCTTGTGGTGCTCTAAACAATCTTGTTTTGATCTTATTGCCTACACCGATGCGGATTATGCCGGATGTAAGGTAGAAAGGAAGAGTACAAGTAGAAAGTGCCAATTCTTGGGAGGATACTTAGTATCTTGGTACAGCAAGAAGCAATCGTGCGTTTCCCTATCAACTGACGAAGCAGAATACATCGCAGCCGGTTATTGCTGTGCACAGGTACTTTGGATGAAACACACATTGATTGATTTTGGTGTTTCTTTTAAGTGTATACCTACTATGCGTGATAACACTAGTGCCATAAACATTTCCATAAACCCTGTGCAACATTAAAAAACAAAACATATTGAAATCAAACATCACTTCATTAGATATCATGTTGCTAAAGGTGATGTATTTTTAGAATATATTTGCACAGAGGATCAAATTGCCGATATTTTTAAAAAACCTCTTTCGGAAGATCGCTTTTGTTATTTAAGAAAATTTCTTGGTATCGACAAATTTAATGAGTAATGAGTGTTGTTTGTGTTATCTATTTTTCCTCTTACATTTTTTTGTTCTTGCTGTCATTTTTCACAAAATCAGACGCCATTCTTAAAAAATCGGACGTCCGGTTTCAAAATCGGACTAAAAGATTTTTCCTCTAAAAAATTCCAGAGATATTCGGACGACAAAACTGGACGACCAACCTTGAAAAATGGTCGACCGATTTTTAAAAAACCGTTGAGTCTGTGCTTTTAAAAACAGATTTTTCTTTAACTTTTCACACTTTTCTCCCAACTCTCTCTCATTCTCTCGACCGAGAACTTCCTCCCTCACAAGACCCATTCGATTTCTTGCTCCGATTTTCACTCTTCTTCTCTTTTTCTTCAAATCTATCTCTTAACATAGCAAAGAAACGGTTCTTCTCTCTGTTTTTTTGTCAAAATCTGCTCCATTTGAAACTCTCCATCTCCTCTCAAACCCTAGCCAAGTTTCTCTAAAAAAAATGGTAAAAACCAATAATGCAAATGTTGGTCAAGGCCAAAATCTTGAAGAAGAAGGTACAAGTAGAGGGAAAGGAAAGGCAAAAAGGGTACCCTATAGAGTTAGGGTTCCTGGAGTTAGGACTCCAGAGGGGTTCATTTCGGTAAAGGAGGCTGCAAACTTTGAGAAATGGACTAGGAATCGAAGAAAAATAGCATCGGGTTACCAAGTAGATTTAAGCGACAGGCAAGGTGTGGAGGGTATCCCTCATCTCTTTGAACTGATTGGTTAGATACCATTGTGGATTGTGAATGAACTGTATTATGTTGCGATGATATATGAGTTTTATGCTAATCTCCATGAGGGAAGAATTGAAAGAGTGGATAATATTCTTCACCAATAGGTATTGACTAGGATTGGGGGTAGAGATATTGCATTTGATGATAGATTGTTAAATCACATTCTGGAAACTCCTCAAGATGGAATAAGATTCTACACTAAGAACAAGAAATGTTTTGATCCAAACTTATATAGTGAAAGGCATTTTGAGGAAATTTTCACTAGAGGAGAAGTTTTGAAGAGACATGATGATAGGAATGTTAATAAGCTTGATGCATATGGGAGATTGCTCCATCACATGATCTCTAACATCATTATTCTTAATGTTGGGCATAAATCATCTATCACCAACAGCACTCCTTTGTGATGCTAGCTTTACATGAACATAGGAGGATGAATTTTGGGTATATGGCTATAGAACACATGCTAGCCACATAATCCTCTTCAACCAAATGCTTGCCTTATGGATGCTTCATCAACAAAATTTTTCAATACTTTGTGATCAATTTGGTTGGCATTAGTGGTCACATTAGTCATGGCAAGATCTATAATCAACAAACCTTCAAAAGAATGGGGTTTGGAAAAAATGAATAAGGGGCATTCATACGAGGTGATAAGAAGGTGATGAAGATGATGAGGAGGATGATGATGAAGACCAAGAAGGTATGAACATGGAAGAAGAAGAAAGTGAAGAGGAAACAGAGGCTAAAATCTAAAGAAGAGAAACAAGACAAAAGAAGAGACAAGAAAGAATAGAGGAAGGCTCATCTTCGGGAAGTATAAATCAACTAATGGACATGATAGCCTCTCTACAAACTTCAGTAAATACTCAGTTTGATGCATTCGACGGTCGCTTTGAGGTTTTGGATGGGAAAGTCTCTGACATTCAAGAAAGGCTTGATACATTGGATCACAAGATGATTGACACACAAGAACGGGTTATGAGACTAGAGCAAGGAGGAGGAGATAGAGATGATTGAGATCTTCTTTTTAACAAAATCCTCTCCATTTCCCTTGCTTTTCTATGACTCTTTTCAAACTCCTTGTGGTTTTCTCTTAATGTTATGTTTTTTGACATAATATATGTCATTTCTCTTTATTTACTTTTCGGTGTGCTATGTGATCCGTTGTTGCTAACTTTTGTTGCTTTGACTCTTTTGTTATGTACTTCATGATGATAACTTAATGTTGAAAGTCCAATTGCTACCTTTTCTGTGATCCCTTGAAATTTCTCTCCTAAGGTCCTTTTTTGATTTATGACAAAAGGGGGAGAAAATAGTGCAAGATGTAAGGGGGAGAAATTGTTATTTGATGAGATATGTTGATGTTTATGTTGATGATGCTTTTTCATGTTTATGCCTTGTTAGCGCCTTAGTATTTCTTATACTTTGTGGAGTTGCTATATAATGATTCTTGCACCCTATGGGCTATTTGGCTTATTTTGGACTTGTTATCTTCTTTAGCCATATTTGATATGAAGCATGTTTTTAGAGGGAGCTATCTCTTTCTTATGGTGATTGTTGTGCTTTGCTCTTATTATTGATCCTTTTTGAAGCATCACCATACTTTTACTCTTGCTCTTTTGTTCTTCTTACATATGTGTTTGTCATAATAAAAAAGGGGGAAATGTTAGCCCTAAGGGTATTATTACTTATGATTTTGATTATGATTAACATATGTTTGTGTGAGTATTAAGCTAACCTTTCATAGAGCAAAATAAGCACTTTTGGAGTCTCAAGTCTATATTCTCAAAAAGCAAAAGATCTTGGTGATAAAGGCAAAATGAAGGAGAAAAGATCGAGCTATTCCAAGATCAAGTCATTGAAGACATTGAAGACTTATGTCTAAGTTAGGGTATGCTAAGGTATTTCTTTGTAAAACTCCCTAACCTTATTCTTTGATTATTGATCATATGTGAAGCTCTTTTAATGATTTTCTCAATAGAAACTTTTCTTAAAATCTAAGTATTCTGGATAGAATCTTTGATACTTTTGAAAGTTTTTCTATCTCTAAAACGAGTATCAAGAATACATGTCTTTGAAATAAAAAGGAAAGCTCTTGTCGTAAAAAAACTGGCTGTAAAAAGTCTCAAAATCGGCCATCTGGTTTTAAAACCGGTCGTTCGATTTTTTCTAAGTTTAGAAAAAATCAGTCGTCCGAATTTTTGCAGGATGAGTTCAAATCTTTCTGTTTCAAAACTGATCGTCTGATTTTAGGAACCGGTCGTCCGGTTTTCACGTTTACTGTAAAAAATATTACTGTTGCACTCATCAACGGTCATTTTTCTCAAACAATATATATAGAGTTTTTTGATCAACCAAAAAGTAAGAAGTTGGGTGAAATATTTATTGAGATCATTTAAGACTTTTAAAGAGCTTCAAAGCACATTTATTTCAAACACTTTCAATCTCAAAAACATCTTCTCGAGCTTCATTGTTGATCTTCATCAAAGAAGAAGTAAAGAGGAGTTTGTAGAAACATTCCATTGAGTTGTATCTTCTATTTCTCAAGCTCACATTGGTAACATTATTCTTAAACTTATCTCTTTCTCATATTGATATCAAAGGTTTGTGTTAGAAAATCCCTTGGGTAATCCTTTGATTTATATTTGTTGTAAATTGAGGTTTTGTGCAAAACCCTTGTAGGGTGATTCTCAAATTTGTACTTGGTGTATATTGTGTTTATAGTGGATTTGGAAAATCCTTGGGTGTTGGCTCAAGGTAGTGGATGTAACTCTTTGATAGAGTGAACCACTATGAATCTTTGTGCATTTCTTTCTAAGCCTTTTTTTACTTAATTGTCTTAATCACAAAATTTTGTTTGGTTTGGAATTTTATTAAGAAAAGTTTTAGAATTCTTTCTCAAACAAAATTGGAGGTTTATCTTTTAATTTACAAAACATTTTCAAAAATTAGCCAAAAACCTTATTCACCCCCCTAAGGTTTTTCAGTGTGCATATATTTTACTCTAAGTCTTGATAGGATACTTGAGTCTTTTTTCGATTTGGCCAGTAGTGGATCCCAACTTGAACTTCATTGCCCCTTATACATCTCCATGCGTCGCATGCAATAGACGCCACAATCCATGAAGTTGTCTCTTGTTTGCCAAGTCATTTTCCTTACCTCTGCTTTGTATCTCATAATATTTTTGTGGTTGATGAATGACCCCTCATACCTCGACAAATATTGTTTCATGGCCTTTTTCTATCAATCACAAGGATGCACATATATTAGTTTTTTTTTGTTAAAAGATAATTGTATATAATTGTTTATTATGCATAATGACTTAGGAAGAACATTGGGATGCCTGGGTACTTGTATGCTGTTGTTATCCCTTTTGGTAGTGGCCTGTTGTTAATTATTTCTACGCTCATGTCAATTGAGTTCAGGACAACAAGGTAGAAGTGTTCTGAAAGTGCCACGGAGAAGAGTAGCTACACTTTGCACAAAACTCAAATCAATATAAAAATACTAAGTTATACAGGAAGAAATCATAGTGTAATTATTAAGATTACTTAGAAGTTCAACATCTCAGCAATAATCATTGCTAATTCCACAAATTTTAAGCTCCAAATTAATTATGTCTATAAAGTTTTCATAACGCACTTTTTCCGCCAATGGTTTTAATAGCTTCCAGTCAAAGGCATTATAACAGGCTGGTGTAAGAAAAAAAAAAGGAATTTGGTTGTTTTTATGCTAGAAACATATTAGAGCATATATGATTAATGTAATAAAACTTACAAAGACATTTGAAGAGAAAATAATTCTCTTGGGCTTATTATGCTTGGGTCTTTTTATGATCTAGTTCAGATGCATTGCCTACGCTTGGAGAAAATTGTGTTCTATATATTGATCGCTCATCATTGACCTTGCATCTGACTTTGGGATGTTGCAGATTGTATCGTGTGAAGTGTGTTCGAATATGATGCCGATTGGAAAACAATGGGAAAAGAAATAAATATTAATAAATAGATTAAAGGATATATAGAGTTTAATAACAAAAATAAAAAAATTGATGATGTCTAATTTTATAATTAGAAGCACCTAGTTGTATAATTGGCAGTGCCTAGTTTCAAAACTACGAGTGCCTAGTTTCATAACTAAGAGTGCCTAGTTTTATAACTAAGAATGCCTACTTTTATGACTAGGAGTGCCTAGTTTTGAGACCAGGTGTTCTCAAATTTAAAAACTAGGCATTCTGAGCTTTAAAACTAAGCATTCCTAGTTTTTAAACTTTAGCATTCCAAAGTTTAAAAACTAGGCCTTCCAGTTTTCAAACTTTGGCATTCCAAAGTTTTAAAACTAGAAATGCGTAAGTTTTAGAACTAGGCATTCTAAGTTTCCAATTTCCTAGCTTTAGAAGTAGGCATTCCTAGTTCTAAAACTTGGCATTGTTAGCTTTAAAACTAGGCACTCCCAGTTTTCAAACTTTGGCATTCTAAAGTTTTAAAACTAGAAATGCCTAGTTTTAGAACTAGGCATTCTGAGTTTTAAAACTAGCATTTGTAGTTCTAAAACGCATTCCTAGTTTTAAAACTAGGCTTTCATAGCTCAAAAACTAGGCATTATTGAAGTGCCTAATTTCAAAACTTGGAGGGCCTAGTTTTGGAACAAGGAATGCCTAGTTTTATGACTTGCAGTGAAATCGTATTATATGATATTACACAAAACATACAAGAAAATATATACCTGCTAAAAATTTTATATTCTTGCATTTCATGAAGAAATGCAAAGTCAGTTAGAAGCATTTCTTTTGTTAACAGCTTACATTCATCTTTATGTTTCTCTGTACAAGAAGATGACTTCAAATTACTGGGGACTTTTTTAATCCTATGTAGTGGACTTGGCTCAACTATTGTTTCATCATCAAATTCTCCATCAGTCTCTATAATGGCATTGCAGGGGAAGGGAAATGTCAATTATAGGTGTATTAAACATGTATTTTATTCTTTTATTTAGTGTTTGTTATACAAACTTGTCAACATCATCATGACCCTCTTCTTGCTGAACATCATCATATGCATCGTACATCTGTTCTTGCATTCTTCTTCTTGTTGCTGTTGTTTTTCCATTTTCTCCTTTTCCGCAGTTGCGCTCAGATTTACAATGTTCACTTCTAATTCAACAATGTCTTCTGACTCCAAGTCACCATACGTGTCTTTTTGTTGTTGTTGTTGTTGTTGTTGTTGTTCGGTAGGAGTAGGGGCCCATTGTGTCTGTGTATCACATCCAACTCGAGATCAAAATTAGGCATTGTTTTGTCTCTTAAATTCTTTGCCCTTAGCATGTTCTTTTCAAATTCTTTGTATGCATTTTAAGAATTCTGGGCCTTCGAAGAATTTGTCAGCTTGGCTATCGATGGGTTGGCTAAACGATGAAGCAGGAGCACTTTGCAAGATCCAAAGCATTCCAGAGCATAGCTTCTCTAATATGCATGTGATGTATGTGTTGTCTGTCAGGTTTTAACTTTTCACATGCCTCAAAAGGGTTGACAACACTTGTTTCGAATACAGTCATTGTCGTTGCTGCTTTTCAATGAGAGCCTGACATTTATAAAAGATACATGTAACTATTAGTGCCACTTATATGTAACACACAAAGGGTTATTGTAAGTAAGGAGTGCCTACTTTTAATGCTAACAATGCCTACTTTTTATAACTGGAAATACCTAGTTTTAACAATAAGAATGCCTTTATATCTAGAAGTGCCTACTTTTAAAACTAACAGTGCCTACTTTTAACAGTAACAATGCCAAGTTAGTATAACTAGAAATGCCTAGTTTTGTAAATAGAAGTGCCTACTTTTAAAACTAAAAGTGCCTACTTTTAACACTAAAAATGCCTATTTTTTTATAAATGGAAGTGCCTAATTTTAACAATAAGAATGCCAACTGTTATAACTAGAAGTGCCTAGTTTTTAAATAGAAGTGCGTACTTTTAAAACTAACAATGGAAAGTTTTATGAATAGAAGTGCCTAGTTTTAATAGTAATAATGCCAAGTTATATAGCTAGAAGTGCCTAGTTTTGTAAATAGAAGTGCCTACTTTTAAAACTAACAATGCCTACTTTTAACACTAACAATGCCTACTTTTTATAACTGGAAGTGCCTAGTTTTAATAATAAGAATGTCAACTTTTATAACTAGAAGTGCCTAGTTTTTAAATAGAAGTGCCTACTTTTAAAACTAACAATGTCAAGTTTGTGAATAGAAGTGCCTAGTTTTAACAGTAATAATCTCAATTTGTATAACTAGAAGTGCCTAGTTTTAAACAAACAGTGCCTACTTTTAACACTAGCAATGAATTTTTTTTATAAGTGGAAGTACCTAGTTTACAAACAACAATACCATGTTTTACCAATAGAAGTGCTTAGTTGTAACAATAAGGGTGCCTACTCTTAACACTAACAATGCCTAGTTTTTAACATTAGATGTGCATAGTTTTCTTTTACAACAGTGAAGAAAAAAAGCATTTCGTGTGTTGTACCTTTATTTTGTCGCTATGAATGATAGGTTGTGGTGGCCGTAATAGAGCTAAGGCAAGGGGGTTAGTGGAACTTTCTTGATTTATTTTCATTCTTTAGCCGTCCAAGTACCCTTCCCAGCCTAAAATCTCCTACTGCTATCGCTTTCTTTTGCATCTTCCATTTAGTATCATCATCCCAACAACTTATCACTGGGATCGCTCGTTTCTCCCTAAGCTTGTACTTCACCCTATTAAGATAGAAGAGCTATACAATGCAAGTTTATAGTAAGTTAGCAATAGTGGTTTTATTAAATCCTCAATGCAAGATATATTAGAATAAATGCTTTCCACTAAGAATGTGATAGGTCCAGTAAAATAGCTCTTGTTTGAAGAGTTTTTGTGGAATGTTTCGCATTTGTTTATTAGTATTGCAAGCGTATACTTGCACCAGTTGTAGTTGCGAATGTCATTGCTGCTAGCTGTCGTTCACAGGAGGTTGCTGCGCAAGGTCTTCAATAAAGTTTGATGTATTAAGCTTGTTATGCTTGTTATGTAGAAGAGGACTAACTCTCTTGAAGTACTCTCCATCATCTTTCTTGTTAATTAGTCTCTTTTGAACAGCTGATACTAGAGGTGGGAACTTGTTATATTTCTCCTTCATCTCTTTAATGAAGGCCTTGTGCTCATTTATTTCGTTTGTTTGTTTGTTGGAATCCTCAACCTCTGTTGCTCCATATGGTATACCCAATACCAAGTTTACATCAGCTTCATCAATGTTGATTATGGAATTTTCAAGCTTTATACTCATCTCGTGGACGTTAAATCACTGTACAAGATATATTGCAAGTTTCTTAAGTAGCTTTGTCAAACGGACACAGAGTAAGGATCCAAAACCTATATCTCTCACTGCATTTTTTGGCACCTCCGTCAAACTTTGAACAATAGTGATCCCTTGTCGTTGTCATGTTCGTATTCAATGATGGGTACTATTTCCCACCATTACTGCCTTGTTTTTTGGTGTTTGTCTTGAGCGTTTTGATAACACCATATTTGTCCTTCTGTTTGTCTTGGTCTTTTAAGCTTACTTATGATGCACTGCTGGTTCAGCTCTCTATGACTGCGGTGCTTTTTTGGGCTTATCCTAAATCGTATAAGATTGAAATAAATAAATAAATAATCAAAATAAAAAGTGAGTAGCAATATAAATTATAAAGGAAGAATTCAAGTGTATTGTGTTTGTTCGTATATTTACCTTGTAAGTTCAGTGGCCAATATGTCTTCATTAGTTGGGATATAATCTTCATGTTTGGTTCTTGTTTTGTCCCCTTTGTCACTATGAGGCATTCATGGTATTAAACATAGGCATTCTGAGTTTTAAAACTTGGAATTCTTAACTTTAAAACTAGGCATTCCTGGTTTTTAAACTTTGGCACTTCAAAGTTTTAAAACTAGAAATGCCTAGTTTTAGAACTAGGCATTCTGAGTTATAAAACTAGGTATGCTAAGCTTAAAAACTAGGCATTCCTAGTTTTCGAACCTTGGCATTCCAAAGTTCTAAAACTAGAAATGTCTAGTTTTAGAACTAGGCATTTTGAGTTTTAAAACTAGGCTTTCCTAGCTTAAAAACTAGGCATTCCTAGCTTTAAAACTAAGCATTCCTAGTTTTCAAACTTTGACATTCCGAGTTTTGAAACAAAAATGCCTAGTTTTAGAACTAGGCGTTCTGAGTTATAAAACTAGGCATTCCTAGCTTAAAAACTACGCATTCCTAGTTTTAAAATTTGGGATTCTTAGCTTTAAAACTAGGCATTCCCAGTTTTCAAACTTTGGCATTCTAAAGTTTTAAAACTAGACATTGCTAGCTTAAAAACTAGGCATTCATAGTTCGAAAACTAGGCATTCCCAAAGTTTTAAAACTAGAAATTCCTAGTCTTAGAACTAGGCATTCTGAATTTTAAAACATGGCATTTTTAGCTTTAAAACTAGACATTTTCAGTTTTTAAAGGAATTTTGAGTTTTAAAACTAGGCATTCCTAGCTGAAAAACTAGGTATTCCAAAAGTTTTAAAACTTAAAATGCCTAGTTTTAGAATTAGATATTGTAAGTTTTAAAACTAGGCATTCCCAAATTGCAATGCTAGGCATTCCTAGTCTTAAAAATTAGGCATTCTCAGTTTTAAAACTTGGCATTCTTAGCTTTAAAACTAGGCATTCCCGATTTTTAAACTTTAGCATTCCAAAGTTTTAAAACTAGGCAGTCATAGTTCTAAAACTAGGCATTCCCAAATTTTAAAACTAGGCATTCCTAGTCTTAAAAACCTACGCATTCCTAGTTCTAAAACTTGACATTCTCAGCTTTAAAACTAGACATTCCTAGTTTTTAAATTTTAGCATTCCAAAGTTTTAAAACTAGAAATGCCTATTTCTAATTAGAACTAGGCATTCCTAGTTTAAAAACTAGGCATTCCGAGTTTTGAAACTTTGGCATTCCAAAGTTTTAAAACTAGGCATTCCTAGTTCTAAAACTAGGCATTCTTAGATTTGAAACTCGACATTGTCAGTGTAAAAAGTAGGCATTTGTAAGTTTTAAATCCTAATATTTCATAATTCAAGCAATTTTTATATTTTATATATTTAAAACACAGAAAACATATCATAAAACACCTAATATACAGTTTGCAACAAAAAACACAGATATAAAGCATAAAAAAACGATAATATACATATACAGGTATTCTTATTTCTACATATAACATGGAATCTACTTCGTTGAACATCTTTTTTGTTGAAAACTACAATTTCATGTTGTTTTTGAAGTATTATTACATGTTAGTGCTTGAAGAATTGCCTGAAGAACTCCTTGAAGGACTATAGCTTGGAAAACTCAATTTTTCACGTTTTTGGTTGCGAAATTGAAGAGAATAACAAAGATATTGAAGCAATGATAAAAGAAAGCGTAATTTAAAAGAAGATAGACATTGTGGAAGCTTGAAAAATCGCTTGAAAATCTCACAAAAACCATAAGCATGATTAATTTTTAGAAGGTGGATAATTTTTGGAGGGAAACATGGGTGTTGTGGGGAGAGACGTATGAGGTGTGTCGCGTGGGGTGAGAATGGGTTTTGATATTTGCCCAGTTTGTGGGCTTTAGTAAAACAACGTCATTTTTTCATCGGTTACACCTAGCATAGTGTAACTGAGTGCATGGTATAATGACCCCATTTATACATAATAAAATTTTCATATAATTAAAATTATTATAGACCTTAATTAGTAAAATTATATCCTATAAATCAATCCTATTCTCATTTAACATAATTTTTATTTGTGTTTATTTTTTTATATTCTTTTTTTTATAATAAATTGCTAGACTAAATTCTTAATTCTAAGGATAAATGTTAATTTAGTACCTCAAAATAGGTATTTGTCTCAACCAAGTACCTATGTTTGTAAAAATCTCAAAAGCGTCTTTAGAAATAAGTGATTTGTCTCAGTCAAGCACTTTTATTAGTGGATTGACTGCGTCTTATCTTCTAGGGACCAAAATGAAAAAAAAAAAGATTCCGGAAGGCAATTCAAGCCAAGATATGTGGGGGGTTAAAACAAAAACTCAAGACCAAAGTGAGGAAAAACTCATTTTGCATTCATCGTCTATGTTAAACTTGTCTCTGGCCCATCAAATAACATAAATATCTTACGACATTAAACTGCTTCCTGGGAGACTAGAACTCAAAACCTCTCACTTTGCATAACAGGTGGAAGAAACTAAGTAAGGGGGTCACACAATCGGACCACACACCTCTTGTAATCAAATAGCGTAAATATCAATATTCTTCTTCCATCACTTTAAATTCTCTTTCTAGTTTCAAAGAAAAGGACAAATTACTAGAGGGAGAAATTAATGGAGGTTTGGCACTGGTGGTGCAAGGCAGAGGAGAGGATGTGTTCATGGTGGGGGAGAATGATGTCATATGCTGAGCTTTTGGCGTTTATGGTTCCATTAATTGTAGTCTTAGGTTTGGTTGCATTAATGGGGAAAATTAGATGTCTGAATCAAACATAATTCATCCATGGCCTAATTATGTTCTTACAAATAGAAATTTAATTATGGCCTAATTCTGTCCTTACGAATAGAAAGTTAATTTTTGGAAATAGAACTAATTTGATCATTAATTGGAATGTTTTAGAAGATTCTATGCTATTATCTCTGCCCAAAGCCAGAGGAAATATTAGTATCGGAAATAATTTTCAAATTCCTTTTTTAACGGTTAGTAGTAGTCCTGTTGTGGTCGATAGCGCCCCTGCTTCCGCCGGAGTTATGCCTGATGCACCGTCACCACTGGAAGTAGAGAATGTACAAATTATTATAAGCCAGTAAGCGAAAGTCCTTTCTCCTTCTATTTAATAGCTAGAATAGGTTTTAATCTATATATATATATAATTTAATAGAGTGCAGAAGGAGAGATTACTTTTGCTCTTAATTGATTACAAATTGTTGTTTTTCTTTTCCAGCAAAAATTTTGATGGGCTAGATCTAACTTTTACAAAGATGATAAAGGCAGAATAAGTTTTTCTTCACTTAGGTCCTAAGCTTTTTGCTTTGACTCCCCAATATATCTTGGCTTGAATTACCCTCCAAATTTTTTTTTTTTTTTTTTTGTATTTTGGTCCCTTGAAGACAAGCTGTGTCAATCCACGAACAAGAGTACTTGACTGGGACAAATCACTTATTTCTAAGGATTCTTTTGAGATTTTTTCAAATATAAGTACTTAATTGAAACAAATGCCTATTTTCAGGTACTAAATGGACATTTATCCTAATTCTAATGCATATATCTAATACTCTTAAGGGTAAAAAGTCCTAGTAACCCTTGAACTTTCTTAGATATTGGTTTTTGCTCACATACTTTATAATTTTAATTTCTTACCCTCGAACTACAATAACATATTAATGTCTGCCCTTCTGTTAGATTTTTCCCTTAAATATTGACGGTCAATGTATACTTGACCATTAGTAACTCCTGAATTTTCCAAAATTGTGGGGTTTTCTTAAAACATTAGTTCCTTACCCTCCAATTAGAATAACATATCAATTATAAACTTAAATATTTTTCTACATAATCAGCTGTGATGTTTTTTCGACTTAGTTTCAACTACGATGATGTAAAAAAGAGAGGAAAAGAAGAGAAACGATGAGAGAAACATGAGAAGAATATTAGGGGGCTACACTGCTTCTTGATGCTTAATTGAAGAACAAAATAAAGCAACAATAGAGTTTATCAAATATTTATCTAAAATTAAAATTTATCAATAAAATATATATATATTTATTTACAAGCATGAAATTAAATGTAAGTATATTTTATAACACTAGAAGAAAAAGAATACTTAGAGACTGTATGTTGTATCCCAAAAAATGACCTTAGATTAGGTCACGTGAATGTCAAGCACGTGTTGACCAGGTTGATACGAGAATCTGACGGGATAAAAAATGTTGATGTGTTATTATATTCGAGGGTAAGGAACTAATATTTTAAAGTTTATAGGCAAAAATCAAAACTTCATAAATTTCAAGGGTTACTAATCTTGGGTACACATTGACCATTAATGGTTAACAAAAAAAGTTAATGGAAGGAAAAGTATTAATATGTTATGGTAATTAAAGGTTAAAAAATCAATATTTTAAAATTTGAGGGCAAAAACCAAAATAGTGAAAAGTTCATGGGTCACAGGAGTTTTAACTTTTTTTTTAGTTTTTACCCTACTTTTAATATTTAGTTATTGTAAACATTTTTGTTGCTCCTAATTAAAGCACACCCTATTATTATTTTTATTAATGTAACATAGAAAAAATTATTAAAATATAATGAATTTACATTTTCATTCTCTCTTTTTATTACTCAATTTCACTACAATGGTTAAATTTATGCATTCAAAAAAATAAGAAACTGACAATGAAGAGGTAGCCGAGGGAGAGGTCCTAAGTTCGAGTGACCTTGGGCACGAATTTATTTCGTATTTTCATAGTAGGGATTTCAAATAGTTCATAATTGTTATTCATAATTAATTAATCTCTATTGTTGACATCAGTAAAAAAATTTTAAAAACTTTCTAAAATATCATTTTGTATATCTAATTCTTGTTTCATACCATATATTAAGATGATAATATCCTTCATTAAGAAAAGTAGACTCAAAAAAATATTTTAATAATTTTATTATTGTCTTAACATATAGTAGTAAATACATGGGTAAAAAGCCCCAGTAACCTCTAAACTTTCCCAAATTTTGATTTTTGTACTTTTGACCTTACACTTTAAAATAACAAATTTTAACACTTGAACCCTCAAATGGTATAAAATATTTACCCTTCCATTTAAAGTTGACTTTAAGTCCTTAACAGTTAATATTCATGTGACAAGTAGGCTTCTGTGGAATAGCAAGGCAAAACAAAAAAAAAAAAAAAAGAGAAAACCAACCCGTTCCTCTGTGGCTCCTCTCATCGCTCATCAAATTTTCTCAATCGCAGTGGTCTAAAATACTTTTCATTCTATGATACCAACTAGTATACCCATCGATCTCGTATATGTATAGGTATACCAATCGATCTCCATCGATTAAGTAATGTATTATATATGTATGTAGAATTTATAGGAGATTTTTTGTAACCAAATATTATCAAGAAATGCCTTTGTTCTTTATTTTATCTAAATCTCTAAACAAATCATAATCTCTTTATTTTTTTTTTTTCAAAAGAATGACTTTCACAATGCAACAATGATGTTCTAATGGAGACAACAACATTCCAAAAATGGCAGCAGGTTCCAATGACAATAGCAATTTTATTTTCATCTTGTTTGATCAATGATAACAGTTTTTTAGATATTTATCTGCGTTTTTGTATGTTATCGATTGAATTGCATAAAGTAAATCTATGGAGGAATGTAAAAAAGTCATTATTGGAGGAGATGAGGAGGAATAACTATTTTTTCCTGTATAATTGATATTTTTTTCTGGATGTTAAAGTTATATGTTATTGGAGTTCCATGTTTCAATTAATTGAGTTCTATGTTTCTAGAACTGTAGTTTCATGATTACATAAGTAATAGTCCATGGAATATTTAGTTGATATTTTCAGTACGTGTGGATGATAAAGTTATATGTTATCAGGTTCCATGATTGAATAACTTGGATTCTATGAAAAACAACCATGTAACATGCATAACATTTACATGGAATCCTAAACATAGAACTTCACACAGAATGCATGGAATATTCGTTATGTTTCCATGAAACATGGATTGTATTGCTATGGAACCTCAATATTATTTCCAGAGAATCCTAATAAAAAGGAACATTCATTCTATTCCCATGGAACCCTGAAACAGCACCATTGAGCCTCAATACTATTCGCCCATGGAATCCTAGGACAAAACCTATGGACATGAATTCTATTTACATGAAACATGTTAGCTCTAAGAGTGATCATTCTTGTTTTAATTAAATGACAAATATTGATGAGCGCTTACATATTTTATCTTTGATGTGATAGGAGAAGTTATTGGAAGATGAAGTTTCACACCAAGACCTAAAGTGAAAAAGGCCAAAGGAGTTGGTATCCGAAGAGCTAAAGTGTTAAGAGACAAGAAGATTCAAGTGGATCCAAGATGCCAAGGAATGAGGTGTTGAACACAAAAAATAGGTTGAGTCTAGAAGGTATATCTTTTATGTAAACTCTTTAACTTAATCCTCTTTTACTTTAATATACATTAGTATAGCTCATGTCTAAAAGGTTTTCAAAAAGTGAGAAAATTATTTCAAAACCTACAATCTATTTTAGAGTCAAACTGTGTTTGAGAAAAAGGTTTTGATATGTGAGTCAAAATGTTTTTAAGAAGTTTTAGATTGAATAGTTGATTCTTTGTGTTTAAGTGTTTCATGATTAGATGATCTTAATTAAAGGATTAGAAGTGTTAATCTTCAATTTAGGAGGTCTATGGATGAGTACTTAAGACACATTGAGTTGGTTGTTTGATTTAAAATTCTAAAATGGTTTTTATGTATAAGTTCGAAAGTCCGAAACTAAACTCGGGCGTTCGAAGTTGAGATTCCTGGACCAAAATTTTGAAGGTTCAGATGACACTTTGAAAGTTCAAACATCCGAATTTGAGTTTTCTGGGCTAAGATTTGAAGGTGCAGAAGACAAGTTTGAATGACCCCTTGGTCTGGACGTCCGAACCTGACAGGGCCAAGTCAAAACTAGCCGTTTTAGGAACTCTGAAAGCTTCCCTATAAATACCAAACCTCCCTAGAACAAAATAGTAATTTGGATTTCATGTCTAAACATGTTCTAATCTTTGAAGAGTCAAAATCATCGTGTTTTATTGATGTTTGTTGAGTAAGCATGTGATAAGAGATTATGGTGCTTCATTTGGTTGTAATCCATCACATATTGTGAGATTTCTTTATCTCTTACGCTGTCATATCGGTGTGTACAAGGTTGAGAGTTAAACCTAAGTGAATTAGGTGAACCTTGTAGGTTGTGTAAGAAAAGAGTAGTTGAGGTGTAAAACCTATTTAAGGTGATCCCCTATTGTAAGAGTTGGTTTTCCCTATCATCTTTGTGAGAAAAGGAGTTAGTGTGAGATGACTTAAGGTAGTGGATGTAGACCTTTGGTTGGGTCGAACCACTATAAATCGTTGTGTTCTTCTCCTTTTTTTTACTCTCATTATTTTGCTATTGCTTTAGTTCTTTAAGTTTTTTTCATTGTTCTTGCTATATTTATGTGTTTATAAAAGAAACATTTTCTTAAAGTAAAACAAGAGTTTTAATCAGAAAGTTTTTAAAGTTTGTCATTGAACCTAATTCAATCCCCCCTCTTAGGTTCTTTTAGAACATTAACATATAACTCATGAAACATTAATAATATTTTCATGGAACACTAACATAGAACCTTGAAACATGTTGTATATTCCAACGGAAAACTAATGCCAAAACTCATAGAATTACAATACTATTTTTATAGAACAATAACATAACCCCATGGAACATAAATTCTATATCCATGGAACACTAACACATAAGCTATGGAATTTCATCATAACCAATCAGGACTGACACAAAACTCATGAACACTAGTAAAAAAACACAAAATTCATGAACCTCACAAATAACCTATGAAATATCAATACTATACTATGGAACACACAACCCATTAAACATTAATCGTATTTCTATAGAACTCGAACATAGACTTGTAGGCACGCGTGCAAAAATGCACGAAGGGAATAAGCCACATTACCTCTGTTTAAAGTTTTAAAAAATACTAAAACTTTTTAGTAATTTTATTTTTTGTGAAAAATATATCTTTAGTACTTATTATAATAAATTAATTACAAATCTAATGGCTTGAACTAAAAAAAATCTAAATAAAAATTTCATTAGGATATAAGCTCATATTATATGTATAGTGTCACGCCTCGAATTCGAACATGTAACACAGAAATATCTCCAAAGAAAACCCCAAAGACATTGAACCTCAAAGCATACAACCTTATACCGAAATGACTTATAAAGCCTTCGAATACTCCCAAAATAACTAATCCTTTAAAAAATACATAGCATAACCTAGAAGCTCTCCAGAACAATTAAATAATTAAACAAAGTATCTTCAAAGCTTTCACCTAAGTGAAGGATTCAAATAAATCCTATTTCAAATCTTCATCCTCCCATGACTCTTGTTTGATCTCTACTTCAAACTCATCATCACAGTCTGTGAGTTTGTGTTCGCCTCATTGAAATTCTGCAAAAGTATGTAAGAAGTTAGCTCACTAGCTCAGTAAGAAAGCATAACTCACCTGGAAACGAGCCTGGTTACACATATTAATTTAAACTCACAGACCTTTCAGTTTTTCGAAATATCTTTAACAAACCACTTTGAAACATTAGATTAAAAACCAGAAAATTACTCTAAGTAAAATTAAGAGCCATTGAAAGCTATTTTCTCTTAAAAATAACTTCTAGAGTTCCAAAATCCGACTTAGAAAAGGAAACTTAAAAGAAAGAGAAAAGCATAATTTTGTAGTGGTAAATCAAATTAAACCATAACTTGGACAAAAACTCTCCAAAAACTTCCTTATACATGGCTTAATTTCATACAGAAAAATTCTAGCAAAATTTCGGTTTTAAATAGAAAATATCAACTCATATTTAATTGAAAAATAACATCGATTAATACTTAAAAAGCTATTTGTAAATTACTACTTAGGCAATTCGTGCAGTGTAGCTGACTTTGTTGTGTGAGGAGTAGTGTGGCACACAGTGTGAATAGCAATAAATAACAGAAACACATAAGACACAGCAGTTGGTAACACAGTTCGGCAAGCCTATATTTGCAAGGCCATGCCCATAAAGCAATCCACTAAACTATCAACACAGTATAAGAAAACTCCCAGCTCTTTTACACATGTAGAGTTTCCCTAGTGGAATAAGTGAAAACTCCCTTTGCACACTGCATAGTTTAATCCCTTCAACTCTTCAAGGTTTCCCTTTGGTCTGTAGCTGTATGGATTCAAACTCCCTTAAATCCTCAACACTGATGAACTTCAACACAATTGAATCCCTTCAACTCTTCAAGGCTCTCCCTTGAAACAAGCCGCTTGACCTTGAATCTCTTCAAGTCTTAAACTCTATTGAACAGCAACACATCTTCTATCCCTAGAAGCTATAATCTTCAAAATGAGAACTCTATTGAATTATGAATGATGAACAAAGATCATCAATGGAGAATCATAATGTTTGAAGTTTGTGACTACACAAACTCATCCACCATGAATTGCCGTCTTCTTTGTTGCAGAATATCATCGAAGAACTGCAGAACTGCTGAACCTCAACTTTCAATTATATTACTTTATTTATAGATATTGAGATTCATAGGCCATTCTTTATTTCCTAAAGCTTTCGAACCAAGGATTTGGTTTCCAAATCTCACTACTTATTTTGATTCCCTGCAAATCCTATTTTCTTTTAGGATTCTGATATTTCTTTTTGCTTTCAACTTCCCTTAACAAGACTTCCATATCACAACTCATAGTCCTAGATTTTTTGGGATTTATCAAGTTTCCTAAAACTATGCCAACATATGGTGATGCTGCAACACTATAGTTTTATTGCTGCCACATGATCAACCTGTGTGCGCACACTTAATGTGTGCGACAGGTTTCTACAAACTCCCCTTTTGGCATTGTTTTAGATTAAACACCAATAAGCTGCATAGATGGTCATGCTTCAAAAGAACCCCAATGCACATCATGAGTATGGGTATCACGTACTAAGTAAAATGTTTAAGTCCTAGGTTCTTGTGGCATACATGCTGAAACAGATAGCTCAAAGATTACCATATAAAGTAAAAAAATCTCAAGGCAACAAAATACATATATAGATCCCAGGGCAACAAAAAAATGTCCCAAGGCCATGCAAGCCATTAAAAGTAGAACTTAAAGTGCTCAGTTCAAGGCCATACTTAGCCACCTATAGACCACACAGGGTCAAATTAGTTTCATTTTAAAACTAATTGCAACATCAGGACTCCCCCTTTTGATTTTAAAAAATGCACAGGGGAGCTTATCCTTAAGATTCTTCAGGTCCTGCTACATTTGAAGGATTGAGGCCAAAACACTAGAAAGTTGCTGATTAAGGATATATAGGGTGGTAGTCATTGCTGAGTAGTTTGCACTAGGAGGAGGAGGAGATGGTGAGGTCACTTTGGTGCTGGACTGCTTCTTTTTGGTTGACTGTTGCCTTGTAGACTTGCCTGGACCAGTGTGTTCTTGTGTGGATAGAGTAGGAGACGGTGGCACCGCACCAGGGACGGTAGAATTTGGCATCTCCAGGTGGTCTAGTACCCTTATCTAAGATCAGAAGGTATAGAAAACTCCCTGCAACTAAGTAGATATTCAGTAATTAAATAGGGCCAAGACAGAGCAATGTTACTGGCCTTCTTCTGGTCAATTTTCTTGAGGATATTCTTGAAGATCATAGTGCAGATATTGATCTTTTTCTTGGTGGCAAAGGCATGGAGCAGATGAGCTTTTTCCTTGAGGATAGCAGCCACATTGGTTGTGGGCAGCCAGTTACCACAAAAGACTCTAAACAGTGCTCTATAAGGCATCTTGATTAAATTTGAGCTGAGCCTGTTTGTTTTTGTCCAGACAGCCCCAACATCACTAGTTAGAACCTTGGCCACTTCATCAAAATCAACTTCCTCCTCTAGGCCAGTACCCTTAATATCACTATAGTGAGGGCAGCTTAGATAATGGACAATGTTTGCAGGTGAGAAATTAATTACATACCTCCTCACATACACCTGGCCATAGAAATTAATTACAAAACTCTTCAGTAACATTTGTATAGAACTCCTTAACCAAGTTTCCATTATATTGTTCAGCAAATAGACCAACTCTACATAGCCCATACCAGTAGCAACCCCATTACTTTGTACTATTTCAAGCTTTCTCGAGTGATCTTCTTCTCAGCCAGGATTGGTTTGTTAATCAACTCCACAATCCTTAATTCAGCAGTCCTAGAGTAAAAGTGCTTGTTGATAGCATTCTTTGCTTTAAGGGAAGCAGTGGGAGAAGGAGTGATAGCTCGTGCCCTTTTGCATTGGCTTTTGAAGATGAGGCACCCTTCAGAGCTGCCTTTTTCTTTTCCTTCCCTGGCTTAGTCTAGTGCCAAGGGTATCTCCTACCACTTCTAAGTCGACCATAAGTTTCCCTTCCCTTCAGCATTGTGCTCCCCCTTAGAGACTACCTCATCACCTTCATCTGTATCTTCCATTAATTGATTTACGGAACTCCCAACAGTCAAGGGTAGGAGAACAACAATACACATAAACTCATCAATGTAATGGTGCACAGAGTGTGCATCAACAGGTAAATTTTCAGTTCCCAAATTATCAACCGCAGGCAGAGACGAAGTATTATCAAAGAAATATCCAGGTACATGGGAATGAATCATCAAGCGAAAATAAAAAATAGACAGGACAGGTAATAGCAATGGCTTCAGTATAAAGGAAATTTGTGTCCCAGTCAGTCTCAATTTACACATGAGAAGGAAGTCATTTGGAGTTCCCAGATAATGCCCCAAGGTAAGAGAGTTTACCGGCCTGATGCTTGGAGAACTATGTGTAGTAGACGAAGTTGCAGTACTTGTCAAATCGGGAGAGAATACCTGGTCCTTGCCATGGGTGAGAGAGTGCAATCGTCAAGACCGAGAGGCAGGGGCCTTCTGGGCGTAAGAGGTCGTTCTTCTACCATTGCTAGTCGTTGGATTGTGCGGAGAGGGTGAAAAAAAATCTCGGAGAAGACGGACTTTGCAGAGAGAAACCGTAAGGAATTTGGGAGATAAAATCACAGAGCTTGGAGGTAAAATCGGTCTGTGTTTTGAAAGTTTAGAACTAATTGTTGAGTTGATTTGGAGAGAGAGAGAGAGAGAGAGAGAGAGAGAATCCCTCCTTTTTTTTGTCAGACTCACTTAAATACTCTGTTTCCAAGGTCTTTTATGTGTGAATGGAATGGTGTGCTGCAAGCAATGTGATTGGCATGACATGAGATAATCTGAGTGTAAGACGTAAGTGTCCTCATAGTCTCCCACTGTACGTACCCGTCTAACATTTGACAGTGTGAAGTAAAAGCATTATCAGACAAGCATTTCTTGCACTAATTGATCACACAGAACCCTAATACCCGTCTAAGTTCTTCGAATTTCAAGGCATCCAAGGACTTTGTGAGAATATCAACAAATTATTTTTGAGTATTCACATACTCCAAACTCACCGTCTGTTCCTTGACCAATTCACAATTAAAGTGGTGTTTTATGTCAATGTGCTTGGTCTTACTGCGTTGCACATGGTTTTTTTGTGATGTTGATGGTACGAGTGTTGTCATAATACATGATCAGTCCTTTCTGTGTAATCCTATAGTCACTTAGCATCTGTTTCATCCGAAGGAGTTGTGTGCAACAACTGCCTGCAGCAATGTACTCAGCTTTTGTAGTGGATAGTGAGATACAATTTTGCTTATTGCTATACCAAGAGACCAATTGTTTCCAACATAGAAGCACTCTCGGGATGTGCTCTTTCTATCATCAATTACCAGCGCAGTCTGTGTCACTATAGCCAATAAGATGAGTGGAGGTATCTTTATTGTAGAATAACCCATACTCAGCAGTGCTAAGTACATATCTTAATATACATTTCACTACTTTCTTGTGTGACTCCTTAGGATCTGCTTGATATCTTGTACACACTCCAACACTGTACGATATGTCAGGTCTACTAGCTTTTAAGTAAAGGAAACCACCGATCATACTTTTGTACTCATGCTGATCCACACTTATTCCCTTCTCATCTTTGTTGATGTTTATTGTGGTACTCATCGGTGTTCTTACTATCTTCCCACACTCCAAGCCAAACTTCTTTACTAAATCTTTTGCATATTTTGCCTAACAAAGAAATATTCATTCTTTCATTTATCTGACTTGCAAGCCAGGAAAGAATGTTAGTTCACCCACCATACTCATCTCGAATTCAGTTCTCATGGATGTGATGACCTCCTCTATGAGCTCCTTTGATGTGAATCCAAACACTATATCATCAATATAAATATGTGCTACGAGCATGTGCTGTGCTGAACGTTTGATGAACATGGTTTTGTCCAGACTCCCTCTAGTGTATCCTTTGTTGAGCAAGTAGTTAGTGAGCTTCTCATACCATGCTCTTGGAGCCTACTTTAATCCATAGAGAGCCTTTTTCAGCTTGTAGACATGATCTGGATACTTTGGATTCATAAATCCTTTTGGTTGTTCTACATATTCTTCTTCTTGTAATATCCCATTCAGAAATTCACTTTTAACATCCATTTTGGTATGAACCTCCCAAGCTTCCCTTGAAGATCAAATACTCTCAAGATGCAACTCCCTTCTTAAGGCTTTCCTTGATGGTTTTTGCTAGAAGAAAAGAAGAATACTAACACACAAATACAGGAATTTAACAAAGAAGAAAACAAATAAACCTTCTTATTTGAAAAGAAGGGTCAACAAGGCTTAAATAAGCCTCACCTATTCTTCACACTCTAAGAAGTACCCAAGACCAAAGCAATACCAACTAGATAGTTGGCACCTCAAGGAATTGATGGGATTTGGAATTAGACTTGAACTCTTGAATTGGAGGATTCAAGAAGTTTCTTGTCATGAAATTATACAATAGCAATGCTTAATTTAAAAGGACGAAGAATAAATCTTCAAAACCCTAGTTTCTCTCTTAGAAAATTTTCATTCAATGTGTGTTGGGCAAATGGCCGACCAAATAGGAGTATTTATAGGGGTCTTACAATTAATTGTTAACCATAGGGATTAAACTAGCTAAGAGGAGTTTAAAAATACTTAAAACACTTAAATATAAGTCGAACAAATTTACAACTCAAAATAAATACTTAAGGAAGTTAAAACCTTCCCAAAATTCCTTTAGCAGAGACCTATCAGCGACGGTAGGTCCCGACCTACCATCTGGGGTAGGTCACAAATCATCACCCCTTTTACAAACCCGAGACCTACCGGTGACGGTAGGTGGGAGACCTACCGTCCGTGGTAGGTCTATTTCTCTTCAGTCCCTTGCAACCCGAAGCCTACCGGTAATGAGGGGGGAACTTACCGTTAGTAGTAGGGTGCATAAATGGCTCTCATTTTGGTTTTTTGAAGCTTCCAACCTTCCCAAGTTTGCTTCCTTAGATTCCTCTACTTGCACAATAGACCGTAGCACGGTTTTGGACCTTTTAAAGTCCTCTTCTTGATCTCCTATCACTTGTCAAGCCAAGTCTTGGATCATCTTTTTAAATCCGGCTATCTTTTCTTGGTGCTCCTCTTCCATTCTTCTAGCCATGGCTCTTATTACCGGACCTTGCAATAGCTCTATGGTTCCTTGCACTTTCCTAGTCATACCACATTTGCTGCAGTGTGAAGTTCCTGGCACATGCAATGGAGACCAATAACCTTACAGACTCGAGACGTGTGACTGGGACGAATGTCCCATCAAAGTCCAGTCCCTCTACTCGTGTATATCCTTATGCCACCAATCTTTCCTTATTACTTGTGATGTTACCTTCCTCATGAGTTTTATTCTTGAATATCCACTTGGTACTGATCACATTCGCACCTTCTAGTCTTGTGACAAGTTCCCATACATCGTTTCTCTCAAATTGTTGCAACTCTTCTTGCATTACTTCAATCCAATATTCATCAGTGATTGCTTCTTTGACATTCTCGGGTTCAAGTATGGAAGTGTAACATGTCATGCTGATCATTACCATCATTTGATTGTAGGCTATACCTTTCTTACTTCTAGTTCTTAGGCCGTCTTTGATATCTATGATGATAGTATCTGTGAGTTGATCCTTCAGAAGTCCTATATTTTTTCTTCTTGCTATCTTATTGCCCTGAGTATGAGTCACACTCCCATCTACTGCTATGTTACAGAGGTCTTCAGTACTGCTTTGATCTCTTTAGATTACTGTCACTCTAGGTGTGCTGTCTTCCTTATCAACAACCTAATCATTAACACTTACTTTTCTGGTGTCAACTCTTCTACAGTCACATTTACTGATTCTATGACTACCCCTGTACATCAATTGAACACACAGTATGCATGACTGTTTGTGGAGTATCCTAGAAATATTCTCATATCACTTATAGCATCGAATTTTCCTAAGTGCTCTTGATCATTTAGGATGTAGCATTTATTTCCAAACACATGTAGGTAACTTAGCTTAGGTTTTATGTCTTTCCATATTTCATATGCAGTCTTTTCATCAATGGCCTAAAAAACACTCTGTTAATGATGTGAAATGCTATGTTGGCTGCTTCTGCCCACTAGTTGTGTGAGTCCCTTGGAAATTAGCATCACACGAATCATGTCTTGAATTGTCCTATTCTTTCTCTCAACTACACGATTTTGTTGTGGTGTCTTCGGTGCTGAAAACTCGTGTCTGATGTCATGTGATTCTGATGTGGAATGATCTTCAAGTGCATAAAATTTCATCCAAGAAGTGAGCGAGAGAACAAACCAAACAAGTGTAACAAGTAGAAGAGAGAAAGTGCCTTTGAAAGGACTTGAAAATGTTGAACTTCAAGAAACCTTAGATATATTAAATCCAAGACCTCAAGAAGGTTTAAACAAAATCTTTTCTTCAAAGTTCAAGCTACCTAAGGTATTTTGAACCTTAGACCTCAATGAAACAAGAAGAAGACCTCAAGACTAGTTTTCTACAAGAGTGTAGTAACTAGTATGAAGGAATTTTGATGATCAACCTTGAAGCTCTTGGAACTTTCAACAAGTCTTCAAAGTGATTTTTCTTTCAAGGAAGTTCACCCTTGAAGAAGATAGAAAAACTAAGCTAAGAACTAAGAATACTAAGAGAAGAACCTTTGTCTTGAAAAATTTCTTGATTAGCTTCTTCAAAATGGAAGACTACATATTTATAGAGACTTTAGAGAGAAAATAGGAATTTTTCCGTCTCATATTTTTTAGCCCAAAGAATAGATGTAACCTATACATACACTGATAAGAATAGAGGTGTTTTAATTTCATTTGGACTATTCTAGAGCACTAGTCAACACATAGCCAAAAATAGGAGGCAATATTTCAGCTTGGGCAAAAGGGCTTCCAACTATCTACCAAGGTGAATTTTCAATTTCTAACTTATTCAAATATTTAGGATATTGCCTCATAAAGTGTTGGACATCAAAATTTAAGCCCCATCAAGTCTTGGATATCAAAATTTAACCCTTGAAACTTCTCTTGCTCAATTTGATCCTTGTGACTTTTTAGTTGTTTTGCCTTGGCTCTTGTCACAACTCTTTGATGTTCTTGCATGTCTAACTGGTTCACATCAACCTCACAGAACTCTGAAAACTGGCTGTTATCAAACTCCTTTCCATGGTCATTTCTTAGCCTTTTCAGAGCTGTGTTCTTATTTGTCTGAATGCTTACACATATCTTTCTGAATGCATAAAATGGATCTGCCTTATTTCTAAGAAAGTTTTTCCATGTGTATCTTCTTGAGTAGTCATCAACACACACCAAGGCTTACCTTTTTCCCCCAGTATTTTCTATTTGTGTGGGTCCAATAGATCAATGTGCATTAGATCTAAGATATGTGTTGTGGTGATTTCTCCAACTTGAATGTACTTTGCTCTGACTGACTTACCAATCTGGCAATCTTCACATAATAACTTACACTCCCTTTTAAATTGAGGAATTCCTCTGACTATTTGTTTACTCCGAAGTCTGTGTAAGTGCTTATAGTTCACATGCCCCAGTCGTTTATGCCATTGTTCTACTTCTCAAATTCGTCCAGTCAAACACATAGGTTCCTTGATAGCATTCATCTGGTAGCAATTGCCAACAGTTCTTGATCTTACGATGATGCATTTTTCATTATTTGTCAACGCATAGCCTTGTCTATTGTCAAAATACACCAAAATATCATATCTTCACCCAACTGACTTATACTTATCAGATTAGCTTTCATCCCTTCGATGTGAAGCACATTAGACAATTTTGGCATTCTATCAACTTTTAGTGTGCCCACACTAACGAATATGTTCTTTACAATATCTCCAAATATCACATTGCCTTTATGACACACTACATAATTTACAAGATACTGTTTGTTTCCGATCATATGTCAGCATCCACTATCAAGATACCATACAACCCAAAAATTAGCTGACAGAGATAGATGAGCCATATTGCATCTCAACTCTTCTTTTCTGGATCTTGGCTTCTTCTTTGGTCAAGGCATGAGTATGTAGCTTCTTCCTTGCTTTAGATCTCCAGTTCTCTTGTATCATTGATGCCACACATGGCCGATCATTTTGTAGTAATCACACATAAGCGGAGGTCTTCTAGGTTTACGTTTCTTGAATAAGTTTCTCTTCTTAACTTGACTCAAGCTATCTTTTACAAACACTCCTTCCAACCTTCCAAACATAGTGTAACAGATGTTACATTATGTGTCACGTGTACTTTTTGTGTGATTGGGATTTGTACTAGTGTAGCCAAGTGCTGATTTCATCTCGCTGGTCTTCCCACAGAGATTATTTCATCAAGTTTAGTCTTTCCAGTGTTTAATCTTGCTATTTTGCCTTCAGCCAAGTTTACTCTCTCCGTTGCATCCTTGACATAAGCCATTAGCTCATAATTTCGTTCTCCAAGAGCATTTTTATGTTCATGGATCTTCTTTAAGCTATCCTTTAGATTTTGATGTATTTCCACTAGTCCAACCTACTTAGTGTAGAGAAGGCTGTATTTGTCTTGTAGTTCCTCATAAGAGACTTCTTCATCACTGTAGATGGAGTCATCGCCACTGTCATTTTTTTTACCATTGTGCATAGATGTATCTTCCAAATCTATTATCACACTAAATGCCATTGTCTCATTAGAAACAGTGTCTTCTTCATCATCTTCAGAATCACTTTTCTCATCATCATTACTGAGAGTAGTATTCATGGATCTATTCTTCTTTAATATGTTGGCACATTCTGCCTCGATGTGACCATACCCCTCACATCCTCTGCATTGTATGCCTTTTTTGACCAGTATCAAACTTCTTTCTAATAGTGCTTTCTTCAGACTAAACTTATTAGGACCTTTAATATCCCTTTTATCAGTTCTGAACCTCCCTTGGGGTTTGGATGCTTTTCCAGTTCTTCGAAAAAATTTTCCAAAGTCTCGAGTTAGCATCATAATCTCTTCTTTAGAATAAGGCGTGGCATTGGAGGAGAGGTGTTCAATTTTTAGTGCAATGCCCTTACCATTTTATTCAACATCAAGATTCATCTCTTATGTCCTCAAGGATTCTGAAACTTTTGGATTCTAAAGAAAAAGACAAATAAAATAAAAACTACGAAAATCCACCAACAAGATTCGAACATACTAGATAAACTGATTGGATAGAAACTACCTCAATGTTTTTTGCCGTTTAGTGTAGAGGCGCTACTGTTTACGCTTCACCCTTTACTGGTATCTACACGACGAACTCCTCTGCAAGCGATCGGGATGCTAGCCCCTCCTGTGTTCTAAAAACTATTTAGAACTACTCCTGACTATTTGGTAATACGTCAAATTTCGGAGAGAGGGAGGCTAGATATTATTATTGCCAATCTAGGGTTTAGGGTTTTTGTTTTTAATCAGATGAAGACGGCCACCGAGAAAAGATTAACATAACCTTTTATAGCTGTCAATATCAGAACCCTAATTTTCATCTAATGATAGTTTATATCGCCTGTCTATTCCTATAATCATCCAACGGTTGGATGAGTAATATTAAGTAATAAATTTCATTTATCTTATAAATAAAATTAGTTATTTATTAACGTACCAGAAAATACAATATGAAATCTGATTCCTCTTTTGTATACGTACAACGAATCTGGACACGATCTAGATTCATTGAACGTGGACATTGTGCTTTCAAGATCGTCTATGCGTGTGACCCTGTAGGTTCACTTAACATTGGTAGTGAATGAAAAATGTCCTAGACATTAATTCACAAAACATAAGCGGCCTCTAGCAAGACATTATGCTTACCCAAGTTAAGTAAAAGCAATAATAACCTAGCATCAGCTTTAATATTTAGTCCTTTTGTCACACGATATCCTAATTAAGTATAAGCCATGGACCGAGTCATCCTTATCAAACTTAATTAACTATTTACTTGATCACTAGGCAGACTGTTCCGACAAATAACATTAATAACACCTTATTAATGCTTATTTGAGCATGGCCATACGTATTTTATAGTCTTCCTTATCAAGGGGCCCATGGATATCTTTCTCTAAAAAGAGAGGGATAAATCCCTTTCACTATCTCCAATATTCAAGCTATGACAAGAAAATAGCCCAACCAATAGCCATAATAATCACCTAATCAAAACTGATGTTTGACTATGTCAAAACATATTTTCTCCCCATGCAAGAAGCATTAGAAATATTTCCTCGAACCCTTCTTGTTTACGACACGTTTTTGCAACTCAGATTCCATCGTAGCCAACATGAGACAAGTCACATCATTAGAATCATCTTTGTGCTTACTATAAGCATCTTTTTCAACTCTAGGAGCGTTGTTAGCCAGTTGATTAGGGATAGGGTTCTCAAGTACATATAGCCTTTTTTGTTGTTTAAGGACAATCCTTAAATTTCGTGCTCAATCAAGAAAGTTAGACCACTAACCTTGTTCTTTTCAGGCACGGATCACAACGAGATGTTTGAATTGTGTGAGGCCATTATCTACATAGAATTTGCAAAGTAAAATTAAATAAATGAAGCATTAATTTTTCATAAAATATTCAACACTTGATATAAATCGTGGGTAGAAAAATTCCATTTTATAATAATCACAAGTAAGCTTTGGCTTAACACCATAATTACAGAAAAATGGATTAATGGGATTTACATCTATATGTACCGGCAAAATCCCATATGATGCCCTAGGTTCAAAACCGTTTTCATAGCCTAGTTAAGCCAAACCATTCCAAGCACATGGAAATCACCATTTTCCATCTTCCCCTACTTAGGTAACCATTTATCTCTTGCTTTCACAATGAGACAAAATGATTATCCAGGCATGGAGAAGTGCTTATGATCATGGGAGGCATTTTACAACTTAATCTTTTACATAGTTTCAAAAACCTTCTTCTTTTTATATATTTTATTTTATAAAACATATATCCAATAAAATAAAAGGAAATAAAGTAAAAATCACATGCATAACATATATATAGAATAAAACGTGTCATAAACTAGAAGAGGGTTTCCGGGGGCTTCGCCCCAGGAAGAAAATGGCGGTCTCACTGGTCGGTCAGCGGGTGGGGTCAAGGGACAAAGCTCTTGCGGGGGTCTCAGGGGGCAGCGCCCCCAGAAAGAAAAACTAACTCATTGAATAAGTTACTGCCATCATAAACCCTAAAAATCATGTCGCCAGAAATTATGTTTAACAATTAAACATTAAATTATGTGATTCTGCATATTAGTTTAACAATTAAACTACACAGATTATACCGTGTATGCCAAACAATTTGGCAGTAGCAACATTTTGTTTATTTAATCGCATTAATAAGTAAAACGGAATATGATATATGCGAATCCTAAAATTCAATTAACTCTAATTATTACACTAATAAAAAACCTTAATATAAGGCCGATTGAAAACAACACATGTAATCAAAGCGGTAGCAGATAAAATCAATAAAACTAGTATGCACGAGGCACTGATAACACTTCGGATTCCATAGGCAAAAACAAATAAAATAAAAACTACAAAAATCCACCAATAGGATTCGCACATACTAGAAAAACTGATTGGATAGAAACTACCTCAATGTTTTCTACCATTTAGTGTAGAGGCGCTGCTGTTTACGCTTTGCCCTCTACTGGTATCCACGCGACGAACTCCTCTGTAAGCAATCAGGATGCTAGCCCCTTCTGTGTTCTGAAAACTGTTTAGAACTAATCCTGACTATTGGGTAATACATCGAATTTCGGAGAGAGGAAGGCTACATACTATTGTCGTCGTTCTATGGTTTAGTGTTTTTGTTTTTAATCAGATGAAGAAGGCCACCAAGAAAAGGTTAACATAACCTTTTATAACTGTCAATATCAGAACCTTAATTGAAATCTAATGACAGTTTAATCTCATCTGTCTATTCCTATAATCATCCAACGGTTGGATGAGTAATATTAAGTAATTAATTTCATTTATCTGATAAATAAAATTAGTTACTTATTAACTTACCAAAAATTCAGTATGGAATCTGATTCCCCTTTTGTATACGTTCAACGAATCTGGACACGATCTAGATTCATTAAACGCGGATATTGTGCTTACAAGATCGTCTATGCGTGTAGCCCTGTTAGGTTTACTTAACGTTGGCAGTGAATGAAAAATGTCCTACACATTTGTTCACAAAACATAAGTAGCCTCTAGCAAGACATATGCTTACCCAAGTTAAGTAAAAGCAATAATAACCTAGCATCAGTTTTAATATTTAGTCCTTTTATCACACGATATCCTAATTAAGTATAAGGTATGGACCGAGTCATCCTTATATAACTTAATTAACCATTTACTTGATCACCAGGCAGACTGATCGATAAATAACAATAACGCCTTATTAATACTTATTTGAGCATGGCCACGCGTATTTTCTAGTCTTCTTATCAAGGGGCCCATGGATATCTCTCTCTAAAAGGAGAGGGACAAATCCCTTTCACTATCTCCAATATTCAAGCTATGACAAGAAAATACCCCAACCAATAGCCATAATAATCACCTAATCAAAACTAATGTTTGACTATGTCAAAACATATTTTCTCCCCATGCAAGAAGCATTATAAATATTAGGTCAAAGGACACCAAATATAAAGTTGAGAAGAAATACTTATGACTTAAATCCATGCAATATTTCTTCTTCACTTTGGGTCATGTCCAATACAATATTCTTAATATGTATTTATGAATTGATTTTATATCTCATATTCATGATCAGTAAAACTTGATCATTAATCAACTTCACACTAGTTTAATAATACAAGATGTAATAAAACTAGGGACAAACAAGAATAGTATTTTATTAGCAATAAGAGTTTTACTGTCAAGTCACATACTTGATGACTAAGAGCATAAAATACAATTCAAAATACATGCTTCATAAATCATAAATATAAGTCAATTATTCTAGGGCATATACTAACAAAAACATCATTCAAAGGAAGTTTTGTTACATCATTTGCTTCTTCAATTACTGCAACCTTAGGACGAAATTGTGCAGGTAAGAATTTTAGTGTCTTTCGCACTACTTTCTCTTCAGATAATTCTTCTCCTAATTGATAGGCCTTATTTGCAATGTCTCTGAGTTTGCCACTAAATTCACCTATGGTTTCATTCTCTTGCATCCTTAATTCTGTAAACTGAGTAGTCAGCATCTGTAATTTGGAAATCCACACAACATTTATACCTTCGTAAATGGTTTCCAAAGTTTCCCAAGCCTTCTTTGCAGATATGGATGCTGAGATCACCTTGAGTTGTTCCTCATCCACACCGGCATAGATGGTATTTAATCCCTTAGTATTAGTTTGAGCAGATTTCCTCTCAGCATCTGTCCATTCAAGTCTGGGCTTCACAACTACCTTAGTCAATTTAGTTGTGTCATTTTCCTCGGTCTTCGTAGGAGGTTTCCATTCAGTCTTAACAACATCCCATGCAGTTTCATCCAATGACTGAATGAAAATCTGTTTTTTCATCCTCCAGTAGGCCTAATTTGTGCCTTCGAACAGAGAGGTCTGCTAACAGATCCACCTTTCTTAGTTGTCATGATGACCCAAGTACTAACTTCCTACGACCTTCACTAGCACAACAAACAGTGCCAAAGCTCTGATACCAGTTTTAAGTTAGTACTTGGGCAATCCGCGCAGTGTGACTGATTTTGTTGTGTGAGTAGTGTGGGACATAGTGGGAATAGCAATAAATAACACAAACACACAAGACATAGCAGTTGGTAATGCAGTTCTGCCAAGCCTACGTCTGCAAGACCATGCCCAGAAAGCAATCCACTAAAACTGTCAACACAGTACAAGAAAACTCCTAGCTCTTTTACACATCTAGAGTTTCCCCAGTGTAATCAATGCAAACTCCCTTTACATATTGCACAGTTGAATCCCTTCAACTTTTCAAGGCTGCCCCTTGGTGTGTGGCCATATAGATTCGAACTCTCTTCAATCCTCAACACTATAGAACTGCAACACAGTTGAATCTCTTCAACTCTTCAAGGCTCCCCCTTGCAACAGGCTGCTTGACCTTGAATCCCTTCAAGTACAACCTCTATCCTAGAAGCTATAATATTAAAAATAAGAACTCCATTGAATTATAAATGATGAACAAAGAGCATCAATGGAGAATCACAATGTTTGAAGTTTGTGACTGTACAAACTCATCCACCATGAATTGCCATCTTCTCTGCTGTAGAATTTCTTCGAAGAATTGCAAAACGGTTGAACCTTAACGTTTGATTATATTACTTTATTTATATATGTTGAGATTCATAGGTTAGTCTTTATTTCCAAAAGCTTTCAAACCAAGGATTTGGTTTTCAAATCTCACTACTCGTTTTGATTCCCTGCAAATCCTATTTTCCTTTATGATTCTGACCTTTCTTTATGCTTTCCACTTCCTTAATTGGACTTCCATATCACAGTTCATAGTCCCAAATTTTTCGGGATTATCAAGTTTCCTAAAACTATACCAACACATAGTGCTGCTGCAGCACTTTAGTTTTTGTGCCACCACATTATCAACATGTGTGACCACACTTAATGTCTGTGATAAGTTTCTACACTATTCCAACATAATATCTAGATGATGGAAAATAATTTAAATTTTGTGATTTGCCAAAAAAAAACAATGAAGTTTCCACAAAAGAACACATATTATACTTAGAATAAGATATCACATTATGCACACCAATTACTCAGGCTAGATAAATTAGGTTGTCACTAATATCTGTCTCCTAATTATTATATCTCATTAGGAGAGGGCCGAACAAACAGAAGTTAGGTATTATATTCCGTAGTTAAGGGCTGAAAACTTCAAATTTAGGAATATCCCTACCAAAACAACCATCAGAGCATGAGTATCAGAGAATGCATTTAAAAAAATTCCGTCACAACAGAAAAAATTTTGATACATGCACAAAATACAACTCATCTATGCTCAATATTATATCAGAGAAAATAATAGTTTATCAAAAACTCTGATAAAACAGGTTATTCAAAGAGTTACATGAGAGTCATATTCTCTAAGCTCATACATCGATAAATCCAACTAAGATAAGCTTCGATTTACTCGTATCAACACGCTTATAACAATCCTAAATACCCAAACACATGGTTTATTCTAAAACCCAGCATTTATAACCTCAAAGATGAACTATAACTTTGAGTAAACTCTAGCTTCAAAAAATAATCAATGTATTTAACTTAACAATAGGGTTGATCTTCTCACCCCGTTCGTCTTCTGAAAAACACGATACAAAAATTGATCTAACGATAGGGTATTTAACTTAACTCTCACTAATTTCAATTAAACCTTTAACTTTTCAATTAATTCCAAGACACCCTCACATAAAATAACTTAACAAAATACTCCCAAAACTCATAAAATTTCTAGGTTTACATATAGTCTAATCTTTCCTCTGTGTACATGTTAGAAAATATATTAAAAGATTTGAAATATTTCTTCTCATTCATTGATTTAATAAATATTTCAAAACTGTTATGAGACTTGTTTGCATAATATCGTCGACACAATGGAATAAATAATAGAGAAAATATAAACACGATATAAAGTAGAGAAGATAGAGAAATTGTAGACAAAGAGACAAAAAAAGTTGAGAGAAAAGCAGAGAACTTTTATTGCTTTTCTCTAAGCAATGTTCACAACTGAAGACCTAAGGTCTATTTATAGTGTTTAGGGGATACAACAAATAGAGATGAAATAGGGAAATAAATTCTATCATAAATAAGATAGGATTAAAACTCTATCAGTTATATCTCTCCATAATACTATCTCTTCAGTATATATCTTCCTTCAAGATATCCATCTCTTCAGGAGATAGATTTTATCTTTATCTGGGATATTTAATTATCTCTTATTAACATCCCATATTTAATTAATTTCATAACATTCCCCCTTGTATATCTATTACATAGAGAACATGCTTCGTTAAAAACTTAATAGATAAAAATTCAATGGAAAAAAAACTCTAGAGAAGGAAAAAAAGCACACCATTCTGTATGTTAAACATTACTTCCCCTGATTAGGTAGTTCTTTGAAAATTCCATATCGACGCATTCCAATCTTATGTATTTATTTTCAAATTTTTTTGTCGATAGTGTCTTAATGGGTAATCTTCAGGATTATCATAATATCGAATTTGTTGCACATCCTTATCATATTGATTCTAGAGATTGTAAACAAACATGCATATCTTATTTCCTTTAGTGTATCCTCAAACTTTATAATCATCCAACAATATGACTGGAATTTCATCTAAGAGAATACATAAATATCTCGAATATAATTATTTATTCATCTTGATCACACATATTTTAGCCAGTCATCCTAATTAATTATTTCTTCAACACCAGTAAAAGAAGTGGTTGCTACATATCTATACTTTATCATAGTGTATGGCATGACATGGTTTGTGTTGATTATGTACAATAATTAGCATATCCATCTCTAAAGGAGTTGGATTGTTTCTTAAAATTTAAGATAATAATTTAAAGGGGATATTAAACAAGTTTAATATACATTCCGAAGTAGATAGTTAGAGAAAAAACCATAATAACCATCTACTTGCATGAAACAAGTATATTCATGCACTAGATGTGCAAGAACATGGTGCTTTAGGACCAAATGACTCTTCAGTATCCTTTAGAAAAGATCTTTATCAATATCTAATGACTTAATGACTTGGAACAGTAATGATGTGCCATGATCATATAGAACATTTTTAGAATTCTCAATTTATGAATCAAGGCAAAAGCTTGATTTCAAAATCCTTGATCATCATACTTGCCTTTGTTTATTCTTCAGGAATTATATTCGCTCATATACTTATCTTCTTTATAATCAAGATGTAGTCACACTTAGAGCGTTAATCAAACTTATTAGATATATTGTCCTTCTAGGACATCTACCCAAATAAGAGTACCGTTTACAAACTCATAACTTGGCAAAGTGTATATATATATATATATCATATGATCCGCAATAATTTGCAATGGCCAAATCATGTGAACTTCTAGTTCACTTACTATTGTAGGTAGATTATATTCTCATATGATATCATTCTTTTATTGCTGATTTTTTCTCCCTAATATGGGGCACACTAGTTCATCAAACTATTAATCAACACATTAAAAATATCTCTTAGAAAAGTAATATATACATACGTGTTATATATATGTATATACATATATATATATATAAATATATACATATATAAATATACATATAAATATATATATAGTAGCAAGTATAATTAACTAAGACGAGTAAATGTTTCCTCATACCTGGACATACTCGATCTTCTTATCATCATTTTCAATGATGACTCACTAAGACAGTTGCATCATGTTCTTCTAGAACAATTGCGCACATGTTTCAAACATATTAAGTCCATCATGAACTTTATATAAATTTTTATGAAATGATAACATAGATAAATATATATATCAAATATCTCTTGTGCTATTATGAAAAGTAGTCATATTATCCTCCACCAAAAGTATTTCCTCGTAAGTAATGCAATGCTTTTACGAAGAATTTTTAGAAAAGCCATAATTAATACTCAATTCAAAGTTCTCATATCATGAATAAATATTCATAACTCACTAAAAAAACTATTTATAGCGGCGGGTTTTATTACGTATAGAAGGTGGTTTTAAATTGGCACTAAATGCTAGTGTGACAGTTACACAAACCCCTCAAAATAAGGTGCTGCCAAATGATTTCTGGAGGTTTTTAAGACCCGCAATGATGTTGATAAAAAAATGTCCACTAAGATTATGCTATTTTTCTAACATTTTTGTTCACTCATATAGGGAGTAACAACTGCCTGTATATATATATTTTTCTTTTACTTTTATTTGTTTGCCTAATGTTTATTTTTGTGATTTTTGTTAATATTTAATTTAATTTGAAACTAGATTAGTAATGCAATATGAGAAAAATAGAAAAAGAAGAAAAGTTAATATAAATTTATTCAACTCATAAAATCCATTAGCATAAAAAAAAAATAGTGCAAGTACATATAATAGAACAATACAAATTTATGTTAGAATTCATTTTGATGTATATAATGACTATGCATGTTTGTGTTACTCGGAGCACTTCTAGTTGAAGATCTTCTTACCCCACGTGAAAGAAGTGAATTCATGTGTCCACTAGCTACATCATCTGGCTGTAAATGAAAGAAAAGAATCCCGAATCATAAAAAAAATAAAGAAAACATGGAGTAAATGATTCAAAGAATGCACTGTACTTTCAATTATTTCAATTAGAGCCTAATATTTCCTCATTGTCATCTTATCATATTATTTGATTATAATTGTCTACAGGTAAATCCAAACAAAAACAAAATTCATATGTCACATGTTTATAACAGAGAGAGATGAAGATCCAAGCTACTTTCAACAAATAAAGAATTGTTGTCACAAGTACCAAATACTCCTCAAATATATGCAAATGAAGCATGTTGAATAGGGCCAACACAGAAAAAAGAAATATAACTCATAACTATCCTAAGCAAAAGAGATATAAACATTTCAATAATTGAATTTAACATCCTGACCTTAAAGCAAGTACCTTTAAGCATTGTTTGTATCTGAAATCACATTACTAATGTATATCAATTCTTTCAATTGATACAATTAGATGGGAATTGAAGTTCATGTTCAAGTATTTCCAACTTGTATTCACAAATCGCTAGTAGCATTTAGTATCATCTTCAGTATGATTCATTCAATTTCATTCCGATATTAGAAAGTGATATCATTGAAAAGGCATCATAGTTGGATTCAAAAACATAAACATACCAGAATAGATTACCATAAAGACTAATACAACATTAATAATATAATATCATAGTACAATCTTTTAAAGTGTCATATATAGATGACAAGATGGAGCACAATTCTCAAATAATACATTTACAATAATAAAGTTGTAAGGATAATCCTTCATACTACTATACCTAGAATAACACCATAAATAATATGTGAATTGTGATGGAGAAAAATCAAATACTTAATTCAAATACTATTAAAGAGCATAAAAGAATCCAAATAGTCATGTTGTGATATAGACAATAATAGGTTGAGTAATAAACTAGCAAGAGCATTAGACAACAGTAGCATATGTGAGAGGCAAAATCATAGTGTGACAACTATAACAGAGAGTTACAACTTGAATTCTAAAGCATTCTTAGTAATTTAATGAAATAGTCAAGAATCTTTTACTCGATCATTAACTCTCTAAGTCCCAAAGTATCTAGCTTCAAATTGTTAAAGAAGGGAACGATCTTAAATATATTCAAACGATGAGGAAGTCGGTTAGGCTCAGTATCAAATTACATGCTGGGCAAGCAAAACTAATATGTATATTCCACCCAGACAATACATCTAGGGCAGGAAAATCACTAACTGTCCACATCAAAGCTTCTCTCGTTTTAAACATTTAATTTCTTGAAGAATCAAAATTTTGTATGCCCTCACTCCATAAATCATTCAACTCCCGAATACGGGGTTGCACAAAGACATCTATGTTATTCCCTGGCATACGTGGACCCGAAATAATATGGAGAGGATAAAGTTTTGTTACCTCATAAACAACCATGGAAGAAGGTTATATGGAATTAAAACAACTAGCCTAATGCTATAATTTGTACTAATTGTACCAAATGGGTTGAAACGTCACTAGTAAGACCTAGTCGAACATTCCTACCCTCGCTAGTGAATTCAGAATGAGTTATATCAAATCTCTTTCATGCCTCCCCATCCACAGGATGTCTTATCAGTCCATCTTTACAATTAGCAAAAGCATGCCATTTCATATCCCCACAGTCTTAGAACATATAAACAACCTTGGTTTTAACGGAAAAATACCATAAAATTTTAATTGGATTCTCTTTGGGCTTTTAGTAGAACTAGATACATTATCATTTTTTTTTTATATTTCTCAGACTTCCATCTATAAGTAGAGTAGTATTTACATACTTCCTCATTAGTATCACCTCCCTAATATAACATTCAATCATTTGTGCAAGCATTTATTTTGATATAATCAAGTCCAAGTTTACTCATTAGTTTTTTAGCTTCATCAAAAGATTTAGGAACCCTTGAAAATTCAAATATTTCTCTCAACAAATCTAATAAAATAGTCATTACCTTGTTTAATCATCCTAGTTAAACATTTTATGTGATATAAAAACTCAAGCTTTGAGTACTTGAACCGTTCATACAATTCTTCTTTTCCATTTTCAAAATCAAATAAAGAAATCTGTACTTTCTACACCAACACTCTCATTTATCCCTTCTTCTCACCCATTGTCTATGACTGTGATTCAGTTGTGTTTTGGTACATAGAACCCCCAAAGGCATCATTAAGTAAAAATTCAATGTGATTTTTGGATGTACTATTTCTTCTATAACCTCTATATTTCCATGCTCATGCGAAATATTTTTTTTCACCATGCACAACCCAATTAGTGTAATGTTTAGGGAAGAGTGCACAAATCAAATGATCTAAAACTATATCCCCAAGTTGCCACTATACAAAACCACATTTAGAACACGTGATTCTTCCTTTAATTCCACTGTTATCAAGTGCAAACATTATAAATTGATTTAATCCAACAAGGTATTTAGTTGTGTTTCTTGGCATTGCAATCCAAGATTTAATCCATTTCTTAATGCAGAAATGGAGATACCAAAAAATGACATCAATTATTTATTTGGTTACACAAGAAATCTTCAAAATATGAAAATGTTTAGTTAGCTAGTTTTCAAACACTAAACTAACAAATATAAATGAAGTTTTCATCTCAAATAATAAAATCACTAATGATACGGTATGAAAAAAATTGTAAGTTAGTACTTAGATTCACAATGCAGTGTGACAAAATAGCAGTGTGAGTGTTGTGTAAAGTAGTCAATGTGACAACAGTAAAACAAGCATAAAGAACACAACATACCAAATTAGTAATGCAGTTCAGCCTAAGCCTACACTGCAGGGCCAAGCCTAGGAAAATAATGTATTATAAGCTGCTAACACAGTACCAAAACTACCTAGCTCGTTAATGCATCTAGTGTTTTCTAGTGGAAGGTGCAAACTCCCTTTGCACACTGCAACGCTGAAATTCTTTCAACTCCTTAAGGCTCCCCTTTGGAATGTGACTGCTTGGATGTGAACTCCATTCAACCCTTCAACACCGTTGAACTGCAGCAAAGCTTCTTTCCAAAGAAGCAAGTTGTCTTCAGAAGATTACCAATATCAAATGCTAGTAGAACAACACTTAACATTGGATGAACATCATGGTCTTCAAAGTGTATGAGTACATAGACTTGAATCCCATGACTTAACATCTGATTGCTTGAATAATAGAACTTGAATAATGGAAAGACTAACCCTAATTCTTCAATGATGTCTTTAAATACTTAGGATTATTTAATTCACTAAGGAATCCTAAATCGTTCATGACATAAGATCTCGCTTGATTCTTAAATGATTTAGTTTCCTATTTCACTTGTACTTCCTTCAACACACGAACACACGAGAATTTGTGTCCTTTTAGATCATGCGACATATAAGTATGAGTCTTGTGATCTTCTTTGGATATGCAGCGGATCTTCAAGATCTTCACGACTTCTAAAATAATGCAAATACGTTCTTCAAGTGGACTCCATATTCGTGCAGTCGTGTGTCTTAAGTTCACATTGTCATGACTCACACGATAGGCCAATGTGACCACATGCCTGTGAGATTGTATTCTACAAACTCTCTCTCGGCATTATTTTTGAGAAAACACATACAAAACACAACACCGTATCAAATGTACATAAGGATCAAGAACTGCACATTAAAATGGTCTTCATTCTTATCAAGATGGACAGTATATACAAGCCAAATAGAAATCCAGAAAACCAACTATAGTATAAGCATGAAGATGTATCAAGCCAGGAAAAAAATAGAAATACTCCAAGGATTTAAAGACTATTCCCAGCAACACAATGGTCACACAGGGCCACAAAATTAAACCAAAATATCCAATGACAGTGGCCATGACAGTTGTTAACTCCTAGCTTATTTGGTCAAGGCAGTTGAACATATTAGAGGGTTCCTCACTCGCAAGAGGTGAGGGAGAGGGCATTTCGAATGCTAGAGTACTGGGGACAGATTGAGTGCCTGATTGCCTCTGCCTGATGGATTGCTACCTGGTCGATCTGCTAGGAACTGAAGGACTTGGTATTAAGTGAGTGAGAGATGGAGGAGCTACACCATGTGGCACCACTGTCTTGGGCATCACCAAAAGGTCCAATTCTCGAACCCAAGTATCAATGGGCAAAGAGGGGTCCTTGCAACCAAGAATAAACTCAGAAATTAAACAAGGTAAGGGCAGGGCAATATATCTAGTCTTCCTTTGATCCAGCTATCTCAAGATGTTTATGGAAATGATTGTACACAATTTAATCCTCTTCTTGGTGGTAAAGGCATACATCATGAGGACTCTATCTTTTAGCACATATGTCACATTGGTGGTTGGAAGCCAGTTGCCACAAAAGACTCTGTAGAGGGCCCTAAATGCATGCAACATTTGAGCAAATTAGATCCTGTTATTTTCAGGACATTGAGCATAATCCTCTCTTGTTAGAACTCTAGCCAGATCTTAAAGATCAAACTCCTCCTCTAGACCAGTTCCTCCAATGTCAGGGTAGTGTGTGCAGCTCAAGTAGGTAATAATATTTGTAGGTGTGAAGACAATGACTGTTCCTCTTACATAAAGTTGCTCATAGATTGGGCTATTAGCATTGTCAATGTCAGCAGTCAAGTTTGCATAAAATTCCCTAACCAAGCTTTCATTGAATTTAGCAGGAAATATAGTTATATCCATATACCTCATGTGGTTGAGCATCTCCAGGGCATTGTATTGTGCTAGGGTATGTTGACTTACTCTTTTTTTAGCTGTAATTGAGTTGGTCTCAAACTCTTTCATCCTGACCTCTGCCTCTTTAGTATAAAATTGTGATTGTATGCATTCCTTACTTTTAGTGAAGTAGAGACAAAGGCTTTTCCTTTATCTTTCTTGGTGGCAGGACCAAGTGTTGCCTGCATGTTTGTCTTTAGAGGAAGCAATACAGCAAGTGGTACAAATTCATCACAAAAGTGATGCCAGACATTTATATCAAGAGGCAAAACCTCCGTACCTAAATTTACAATAGCAGGCAAAGGCAATGTATTTTGCATAAAATAGAGGGAAACATGGGCACAAATCGAGAGATGAAAATTAAACTTAGGAATAACATGCAATTCTAAAGCATTTGCAGAAAGAGAAATTCTAGTGTCTGCCAAGCGTAGTGTAAACATAATGATAAAAATATCCGATGGCCCAAGATAGTTTCCAAGAGTGTGGCAGGGAGATGTTACCCCTGAGAAAACAGAAGGTGTTGTCGTAGTATGGGGCACCATGTGTGAAGTTGTTGTCCTGGATGATCCAGGAAAGATGTACGGTGCCAAGGGAGGCACAGATTAATCTTGTCCTAGCCCTAATGTGTGGTTACTATCTTGTTAAAATATCACTTTTAGGCAAGCGTACCTATCAATGTAATATGGCAAGAAAAGTCCCCGGATTGTCAAACTCTCGAGACGGCCAAGCACTTGAATTAACTATGTTTATACTGTTTAATTAAATAAATCTTTTTGAAAAGATATTATATAAAATAAAGGAACAATTAAAGGACAATTGAACTAAGAAAACAATTAAAGGTTTTAAAACAAGTTTGGAAAAGAGTGTTTAAATAGTAGAATCCCCATAGAACCTTAAGTTAATTCTATTTAAAAAATCTTTGTAATTAATTATTAAAACCTGTTGGTTGGATCCTACTCAAACTTCAGATAATCCCCATTCCTAGGTGAAGACCCTATGATTCACTTAACCATTTAGAGAAGAATTTCTTCTCACCCTAACCCGATTATGAATGAATTATGGATTATAATGATATTAGTGATCTAAGAACCGTAATTAGTATTCCTACTCAATTATCAATTCTTATTATTCAATTAAGACCTAGGTTAACCTTCCTCTATACAAGTTCAATTAACCATGTGAAATTACCGATCTCTAGAAAATCGATAAAAAAAACACAACAATTAAATAACAACCAAGCAAGAATTAGATAATTAAAACAAGAAATTCGTATAAAATATTAACCAAGAATTCTAGGGGTTCATCCCCATTTAAAACAAAATGAATTAGCCGCTAAATATTATTCTAACTATAAACTCATAGAAAAATTCATATAAAATAATAAATTTAAGGAGCTTAGGGAAAAAGGTTGATGATCCATGATCTCGGTGATTGCTCAAGCTTCTTTTTCGATTTATTTGAATAAACTTTTGAATTGGGTCTTCTTACAACAATATAGAATTGAGACTAAGACCTAAGCTGTATAATAATCTAGCTAATGAAGAGTTTAAATAGAGAGTTTTGCTACTAAAATCACCCTAATTCTTTCCTTAAAAGGTTGGGAATCAAATTACAAAAGGCAATGAATTAGGAGTCTAAAAGGAAAAGTTTTAGAAAATTGCAATTATGCTCTTCTGGCGACTTTCTGAATCAAGAAAGCCAGCTTTCCGGATCCGAAAAGCCTCCGCCCAAAAGTTTTATTTCTTATGTTTTTCAGATCAGGTACGTATGTTGCACTTCTTGAGTCTTTTTGAACTCTTTAATGGATGATTCAAGTCTTAGAATCTTCATATGATTTATAGATAAATCTCTTATCTTTCCTAAAATATCTTGAATCTTATCGACCTAAGCTCTCTAACAATCTAGCTAATGAAGAGTTTAAATAGAGAGTTTTGCTGCTAAAATCGCCCTAATCCTTTCCTAAATAGTTTTGGAATCAAATTACAAAAGAAAAGAAATTGGGAGCCTGAACGGAAAAGTTCAAAAAATTGCAAATATGCCGTTCTGGCAACTTTTCAGATCAGGAAGCTAGCTTTCCGAATCTGAAAAGATTCTGCTCAAAAGTTTCTTTATTTGTTAGATTAAGTACATATGTTGCCCTTCTTGAGTCTTTTTAAACTCTTTAATGGATGATCCAGGTCTTGGAGTCTCTTATGATTTCTAGATAAATCTTGTATATTTCCAAAACATCTTGAATCATGTCAATTTGAGTTGTATACTTCTAGTTATGATTGTTTATCCAAAGGTATCAAATTGGAACGTCTTGTGTGCAAGCGAATGTTTGCATTATACTTTTGATGAACAAATAAACTCTGATTGAGATAAAAATTTAGCTTTCTAGAAATCTCATGAAGTCCTCCAAAATCTTTAAGGACACATCTCCAATTAAGGTCATTAGAAGGTAAAAAATCTACTGGAAGTTGCATTACTCGGCCATGGACATTGTTTTTTGCAGCTTGTTATTTTTTCTTCTTTTTTTTGCTCCAAAAGGCCTTCGCTTTGACTTGTTTTCAACATATCTTCATTCCAAAGATATCTTTAACAATAAGACAAGAAACAGATCAATGAAATCTATTTTATAAACATTTAAGCACTAAAAACCGATAAAATGACAACGCTGAAAATGATAAAAATGGACTTATCAAACTCTCCCACACTATTGATCTTCGAGAAAAGGGTTAAATGAAAAAAAGAAAAAGAAAACAAAACAAACTAACTAGCTACTTTTGTACGACTCACGATTGTACTTAGCACGTGCAACGAGCCCTTTAAACCCCTAAGTTACCAAAGAGGACAAGTTAGGTCTCGTGAGGATTTGCAGACGATATACCCACAAAATCACGTAAAACAAACACTAAAAAATTTAAAAAAACTTTACAAAAGAAACTAAAACTATAGAATAAAAAAGATATGCCACTTTTAAAACAAAATCAAGAGTTACAACAACTGTTATAACTCATAAAGACATAAATCAAAAGCTAATGAACACATCTAACATTTCGTTTTAGCACATGAGAATCAATGGGGTGTGTGTGTGTGTGTATAACTTATATTTAGTTTAAAAAATATGCTAAAAGAATTTCAAGAAATTAACTATATGATTCACTTTATCAAGCTATAATCTATATGTTTGACTTTTTCAACACCCTTCTACTCCAAGTTTTAGCTAAAGTCATCCGCGGATTAGGTAGGACTTTCAAGCTTGTAACGTTAGGTTAGGGATATAAGTGGTTATCAAACGAAGGTAAATGGGAAACAAATGAATGAGAACAAGAGCTAATGGAACAAAAGGGGGGAATAAATTCAAAATTATCTATCACCTTTAAGCTGCTTTCACTCCAATGTCTCGAAACAATCTCTACCTTTCGTTCAATGCTCACAACCCCATGAAACTATATCGCTCCTCTCATCATTCACTCAAAAATCAAGGAAGTATACATGTGAGAAGAAGGGAAGTACAAAAATATACAAAAGAGTTTTAATGTTACTCCCTCTTAGGTGTTGTCGACACCTCCCAGATCATGAGAATTCGGGGATGTTTTGGCTCTTCCTCTTCCTTTTTGACGAATTGGCACCCACATCATTAAACCCTTCTTCTTTTCTTTAGGAGAAGAATCACTCTTCTCCTTGCCTTTTAAGTTATTTGGTCTTTCAGATAGGGTAGACTTGTTTTCCTAAAATGAACGAGGCATATTATGATTAATATGATCTATAACAAACAAGGTGTCGTTATTATTAAAAGAGAGGGTTGAAGTTATCGGGAATTTAAAAACTACTTCATTCTCTCTAACCCTCATATTTAATTTCCCTTTGTGTATATCGATTAAAGCTTTCGAAGTATATAAGAACGGTCGTCCTAAAAATATTAAAGGGAAATCAAGATCCTATTCCATGTCGAGGATCACAAAGTCTACGAGTAAAACAAGTCTTTAACTTTAACCAAAACGTCTTCTATAACCCCTCTAGGATGTCTTGTACTTTTATCCGCTAAACTTATGGACATTCGAGTAGGTCTTGGGTCTTCTAGACCTAGCTTTTTAACCATATTATAAGACAAAATGTTTATGCTAGTTCTTTGGTTGGCTAACGCTCTATTAATAGTAAAATTTCCTATCATGCAAGGGAAAGAAAAACTCCCTTTGTCATTTCATTTTTGTGGCAACTTTTCCTTGTTGATTAATATCGCCGAACATTCTTTACCCAAAGTGTATGTCAATGCTTTGCCAATTCTCCTTTTCTTTGAAAGCATCTTCTTAAGATATTTTGCATATTTCGGTAGCTGTAGAAGCAATTAACAAAGAGTTAAGTTAATTTTTAATTTCTTAAAGATATCAACAAACTTCCTCATCTCGTCTTTGCTTATATCCCGATTAAGGCTTGTACTAGTCCCTTAGTACTCGTTTCTTGGTCTTCTTGGGATGTTGTAATATCAAGTTCCATCATCTCTTCTTGCTTGGAGTGTGTTTCTTTAATCACCACCATTGTCTCCTCTTGAGGGATTTCTTTATTATAGATTATCGAGATAGAATTTATATGCTCTCTCGGGTTTACCTCTGTTTTGCTCAGAAGAGTTCCTTGAGGTCTCTCGAAGACTAGCTTAGCAGTTAATGGAGGCATCTTGATTTTGCATTCTTGCCTCAGTTGCTTTCATGAATTTGATGAGCATGTCTTCGAGATTAGACATTGGCGGTTTATTTGAAGGAAGTCCACTATAGGCCAACACTTGTGTTAGTTTGCGATTCTAGAATCCCAGAGGATTTTGAGGTCTTTGTTGCCCTTGATTGCTTCAAGAGAAATTCGGGTGGTTGCGCCACGCAGGGTTGGAATAAGGATTATTCCCTTGCCTATTTCCTTTGATAATATAAACTTGTACTATGGAAGCATCCACACTTGGGCACTGATGATTAGGATGCCCTCCATTGCAGAAATAACAAAATATTGCTTGTTATGGTCGTGTTGATGCTCTATTTAATTTTTAAAATTTTTTATCTACCAGGGCGGCCAACCATGACGCCAAATGTGTTACCGTATCTATGCAATGTACTCTCGCTATTTTTGCCCTTGGTCTTGGGTCCGCCCAAGTATAACTATTAAAAGCGATTTGTTCAATTAAGTCATACACTTGTTGGGGCATCTTGCTATCTGTAGAGTTGCCGGCGGAAGCATCTATGAGTTGTCTAGCTCTAAACTTAATACCGTTAATAAAGGATTGCATTTGGATTTCCAATTCAAAACCATGATGAGGGCACTTCCTTATTGATTTCTTCCACCTTTTCTAAGATTCATAGAGACTTTTGGATTGTTGGAATGAGAGGATTTCATTCCTCAATTTTGCGGTACAGCCTAGGGAAAAGTATCTTAAGGATTACAAGAAAATTTTCTACTAAAGACTCTCCCATTGTGATGGAACCCGGAGGTAATGATTTGAGCCACAATTTTGCTTTATAACTTAAGAAGAACGGAAATGAGCAAAGTTTTATTGCATCCTCCAATGCTCTGTTGATCTTGAAAGTATCACGCACCTCCAAGAAATTGGCAATGTGTGCATCGGGATCTTCGTCTTGTAGCCTATCGAATTGCATATTGTTTTATACCATCTGAATGATATTAGGCTTAATCTCGAAATTATTGGCATCTACTGCCGGTCTTGTTATGCTCGGGGCCTACTGGTCTTGTTATGCTCGGGGCCTAGCATAATTTGGCATATTACGTTCTGCCATTGGATGTGGTGGATCCCTTGGGTCCTCCTCTTTCGTTTTGTCTAAAATTACTAACATCGCTTTCTCTATCGTATTGACTTTGATGGTATGGCGGCCTTTCCGCAGTGTTCTCTCGATTTTCAGGTCAAATTCAACTAATTCACTCTGTTGGCAACGAGTATAAACTAGTTGAAAGGAACCTACAACAAAAAAATTACGAACTTAGTGAATTTAAGAGAATTGAAAGAGAAGAGCAAAGAATCTAAACAAAATCCACAATCCAATAGAGGAATAAAAATAAATAAAAAACAATTAAAATACAAACAATCAAATCAGCAGATAAATAATGTCCCTAGTATTGCCATCCCCGACAATGACGACAAAAACTTGATGTATGATTACTATCTTATTAAAATTCCACATTTAGGCAAGTGTACTATTGGTGTAATATGGCAGGAAAAGTCCTCAAATTGTTGTACTCTCAGGATAGCCAAGCACTAATACTAACTACGTTTCTACTATTCAATTAAATAAAACTTTTTGAAAAGATATTATATAAAATAAAGAAACAATTAAAAGACAATTAAACTAAGAAAATAATTAAAGGTTTTAAAACAAGTTTGGAGAAGAGTATTAAACAGTAGAATCCCCCTGGACCTTTAAGTTAATTCTATTTAGAAAAATTGTTGTAATTAATTATTAAAACCCGCTGGTTGTATCTCACTCAAATGTCGGATAATTCCTATTCCAAGGCAAAGACCCTCGATTCAAATAACTGTTTAGAGAAGAATTTCTTCTCACCCTAACCCGATTATGAACAAATTATGGATTATAGTTATATTAGTGATTTAAGAACCGTAATTAGTATTCCTACTCAATTACTAATTCCTATTATTTAATTAAGCCTTAGGTTAACCTTCTTTTGTCAAAGTTCAATTAACCTTGCGAAATTACTATTCTCTAGAAAATCGATGAATAAACACAACAATTGAATAACAACCAAGAAAGAATTAGATAATTAAAACAAGAAATTCATATAAACATCAACCAAGAATTCTAGGGTTCATCCCCATTTAAACACAAAACGAATTAACCGCTATATATTATTTTAACATATAACCTCATAGACAAATTCAGGATAAGTTTAGGGAGCTTAGGGCAAAAGCTTGAAGATCCAGGATCTCGGCAATTGCTCAAGCTTGTCTTCTGATTTACTTGAATGAACTCCCGAATTGGGTCTTCTTACAAGAATACAAAATTGAAACTAAGACTTAAACTGCCTAATAATCTAGCTAACGAAGAGTTTAATAGAGTTTTGCTGTTAAAATCGCCCTAATCCTTTCCTAAAAAGGTTTGGAATCAAATTACAAAATGAACGAAATTAGGAGCCTAAAAAGAAAAGTTCAAAAAATTGAAAATATGCCCTTCTTGCGACTTTCTGGATTAGGAAAGCCAGCTTTCCAAATTTGAAAAGCTTTCGTCCAAAAGTTTCTTTATTTGTTCTGTTTTTCGGATCAAGTATGTATGTTGCGCTTCTTAAAACTTTTTGAACCCTTTAATAGACGATTCAGATCTTGGTGTCTCATATGATTTGTAGATACATCTCTTATCTTTCTGAAACATCATGAATCATATTGATTGGAGTTATATATCTCTAGTTATGATCATTTTACTGAAAGGTGTCAAACTGGAACGTCATGTAAGCAAGCGAATGTTCAATTAGGGTCATTAAGAAGGTCAAAAACTCACTGGAAACTGCATTGCTTGGCCATGGACAATATTTTTGGCACCTTGTTATTTTTTTCTTCTTTTTTCTCCAAAGCCCTTCATTTTTACTTGTTTCAACATATCTTCATTCCGAAGATATCATTAATAATAAGAGAAGAAGCGGATCGACAAATTCTATTTTATAAACATTTAAGCATTGATAGTTGTTATTTGGTCTATTATTGTATATGTTAATTTCATTGTTTTTTGGCATTTCTAAGGTATAAAGTATAAATTTAAGTCTAATAACTTTCATTCTTGTCTTAGGTGCTTGCCGAAGGAAGTACAACGAATAGAGGACAAAAACGGCTGAAAATAGGGCACAAACGACGGAAAATGACGCCCAACAGTGACCACAAGAGAGCCTACCGCCAACGTTAGTCCATCCTACTGCCGCAGTAGGCACATTGGCAAGAAAGGAATTCTAGACAGAAAGCTACCGCCCATAATAGGCTCCCCTATACCCGATGATAGGTTCAAGGCATACAACGCCAAGAAAGACAGTGACCTACTGCCGACGGCAGGTCCCGACCTACCGCCGATGGTAGGTCCCGATTTCAGCAATACTTACGCAATTTTTAGACAGTTTTTGGGGATTGAACATTCATTTTTTTTCCAGTTTTATACTTATGCCACTAGAGCTTTAAGAGGTGAATTGGGGGAATTTTCTGTGAAAATTTTTCCCCCAATTCTCACCTTAATTAGTTAAGATGTAGCTTAGAGAACAAAGATAGAAAGTTTTTCGAGTGGAATCAAGGATCGAAAGGGCGACTTCAAGCTTCGGTGGAGGAACTCGAGAGACGAGCTCAAGTGCAATTTGGGATCAAAATTTAGCCTTCAATTCCACTCCTAATCCTTTCTTTTCCCTCTCTTGTAGTTCTAAATTAGTTTAATTTCAGTTTTGCACTATGAATTGTGAGTAATTTAATTGTTTGGATTAAGGGTTGAATCCTAATTTTGGTGTTTATGAAATTGGTTGGAAATTGCTTAAATTGATTATTGTCATTGATTAAATTGTTCTTCAATTGTTTAATTCTCTGCAATTAAAGTGTCATGAGCTTAAATTAATTGCATGGGTGTATTTGAAAAAGGAAGAACACCTGCGGGCAATCGATGTGGGGATTAATTGGGGCATTAAACTAGAGATAGAATGATGTACTTTTACGTCTTTTATTACCTGTGTTTATTGCATTCATAACTTGTTAGGGGGAGAATAGATTCTCATCTAAGAGTTATAGTAAATAGACAGGCTTTCGCCTAGAGATAGGGACTACACAATTACGAGTGTGATGACCCAACTCAATAATGCAACAACAATTTCCATTACTTTCAGTTAATTGAAGTAGAAACGAAATAGGGGGATCTCGAAGTCCAAACTTCCATTTTATATATTTCTTCTAGTATTTGCTAGTTGATTTTTTGGCGAATTATAGTTTGTGTTATCATCTTGTTAGTTCATGATCTTTTCGACAACGAAACATTGAAATAGCGGTAGAGTAGTTGACCCTTGTCTATCCTCGAGAGAATCGACACTCAGGTTGAACTCACTTCTACAGTGTTAGGCCCACTTGCCTTGCACTGTACCGATTAGGAATACCCATTTCACACTTTCACAACATCAAGTTTTTGGCGCCATTGCCGGGGAGAACAGCAAATTTAAAGAAATATCATTGTTTGGTGCTTTAATCATTTTTTTTGTTTTTAAATTGTTTTACCTTGTTCCATACTATTGTTGCACTTGGGTGTTTGTGGTGTTGATATGGTGTATTCAACTTTTTAATTCTGGAATTTGTGTTAAGTGCTCATCTGATTGTGGTTTCAAGTTTTGGAGAGTAAGGCATGGGTGCCAATGATGCTATGGACTACCGATTGGCAGCAATGCTAGAACAACGGATTGAGAACACAGTGGGGGCACCTCAACATCCACATTATCAGTCGACCATGTTCTAGGAAAACTGGCAAGGGTACCAAACGTATTCTAACCAGTACAGTTTGGGTTGAGAGAACCAACTGTGTATTCCTTAGGGAGGTTATATTCAATATTCCTCGTACAATTTACCACCGATGCATCTATCACCCCCTCAGCCTGATCTAGAAGATTTCGTTTCACAATATATCAAGTCGGCAGAGATTAGAATGAAGAGCCTAGAAGTAGTCTAGAGAAGCCAAACGACTTCCATCCACAACATGGAGAATCAAATCGAGGTCTTAGCAAAGATGATCATTGAGAGATTGCTTAGTAATATACCTAGTCATACTCTCACTTTGCGGGATGCAGAAGAACAAAAGATGACATTTCCCCACATTTGAAGCATCTCTTCAGATTACAAGTGTAGTGGAAGAGAGTAAGAGAGATGAGTACTTAATAGAGAATGAGAATGAGTTTGAGGAAGGTGAGCCAAAAAGGAAAACGAGAGTCTCGTGGAAATTAAAGAGGAGCATAAAGAAGAGCGGCAAGAAGTAGAGATAGATGTTGTCGAGGAGAGTAAGGGAGTGAACTCCTTTATTAACAAAACTTACTCATTTCTTGTTAATGATTACTTATGAATACAGGCACTATGGACGACACCCGAGGAGAATGACAAGGAGGAGAGACACCTCGTGGAATTCAAAAGTGATGGCAAGAACATTGAAAGGAAACAATCCTTATGCTATGGCCAATCGAAAATGAGTTTTCCTTCAACCTTAGCCTTCATGAATCTTCTCTTTTCCTTTAAAGAGTTGAAATTATTCAAAATTAGTAGCATTTTTCTTAAACTTGATCTTAGGTTTTGGAATTCTCTTTTCGTTCTGGGGTACAAATTTTTTCACTTCTATTATAAGGAGATCATAAACGAGCTTTACTGTAAGTCGTACTCTGCAATGAACGGGGGGAACCTTTAGAGGGAGTCCCTCGCCCTCCAAAATGGCTCAGAAAAATGTCTTCGTGTATTTTGTTGTGTGTAAAGTGTAACATTGTATCCTTTTATATCCTCTTTATTTCTAATCCATTTATTTGTTTTGTTGTTGTTTCAAGGTATTTTGGGAGGCTATATCTCCGACCTTGTCTGAGAGTTTTATGCTAACATGACACACAAAACAGATAAGGATCTCCAAACTATTTCTTCGATTGTAAAAGGGGCTAGGATTATTATGGATAGGGAGCATCTCACGTCCATTCTTGGAATTCGGGACGAGGAGAACACGGTCACCGTGGACTCTAATAAAAAGACTATTTATGAGGACCCCGATTGGAGCTTCAATGCAAGTTGTTCGCGTTTTGGTATATGGCAACTTCCGTTACACTGCTGTCATATACTCCATGGGGGTGACTTTCCTACCCTTTTTCCCGTGCCCTCGCTTACTTTTTTGGGCACTCCCTAGTCCAAAAGGGGGGCGGACAGAGTGAAGTTCGTATTGTTGATATGTATATGCTTCATAAACTTCATAATAGGTCCCTTTTTCCTGTTCTTTCCCTAATGATACATATGATGTGCAACACAGGTTGTGATACTACTAAAAAACGTATGTATCGGTACCCTGTTATACTTTTTAAGGTTTTTGCTGCTTGTGGTGTTAATTTTGCAGGGGAAAGGAAATTATCCACAGGGTCGCTACAAATCATCACATTCACTATATTTAACCACTGTGGCTACTCCTAGGACGAAAAGAAGAAAGTTTGGATCTCTCTATCTGAGAAGGACAGGCTGCGGGAGCATAACTATGCCAGTTTTCTACTTCAGCTATTGAGAGTGAGATGCAATCTATTTTTTGTTGTACCATAACACTAGGTTATTTCCAACAAAGAAGCATTCACGTGATATGTTTTTTCTATCATCACAGTTTCCTGCCAAGCCAAAATCGCTATATTTCACAAGCTGTGTCGTAGTGTCTCCATTATAGAAAAGACCAAGATCAGTTGTGCCATTCACATCTCTTAACACGCGCTTCATTGCCTTCTTGTGTGACTCCTTATGATATGAACCAAGATGGTCAAGGAGATGAAAAGCTTCAAGGAGCTATCACAAAAGCAAGAGCAAAGAGAATTAAAGAGAATGATGATCAAGTTGTTCATAGATTGGTGATAGCAATTGAATAAACTATGAAGAAGGCCTAAAGTTCAAGAATGAAGGCTTGGAAGATGATGGAAATCATCCTAAGTTTCTTATAGTTCAATGTCTAAACTTAGAGCAACTAATGGAGCAAATTGGAAGAGGAACAAATCAAGGAGAGGCAAAAACAGAGCTTATCGTCGATGGTAGGCCCTGTAGCTACTGTCCCAGCATGCTTCTATCCAAAATTAGACTTATATGTTGAATACCTACCGCATGCAGTAGGGTATACCTACCGTTAGCAGTAGGGTCCTGGTTTTGAACAATGTGTTGATTTGGAAAGATTTTAATGTTTAAACTCTATTTTTAGTTATTAATTAATGGTCTGATTGGTGTTTTAGAGTCTTAAGCCAATAGTTAATGTAGGGTTAGCCCTAACATTATAAATATGCATTCATAGCCTACATTGTAATTAACTGTAATGATATATGAAATTTGAGAGTTTTCTCTTAGGATTCTTAATTTTTGAGACTTTCTCCTTAAACTTCATCTAAGGTTTGATCATTCCTTAGATTAATTTTATTGAATACTTGGATTGGGTTGATCCAAGGGTTCTAATTTGATCACAATTCCTAAATTCTATTATCATCACATCCTTGTAATTTATTCTAGAGCTTAGGTCTTCTTCAATTGATCTAATTGGATAGTGGGTAACCAACCCCATTGTTCTTTTAGCAATTGAGGAAAAGACCTGCATATTCATTTGTTCATAGTTTTGGTTGAATTATAGGTGGGTGTTGTTGGAGAAAATCAAGTCCTATTGAAGATAAAGATCATTGGGAGGTTTAATTGAAGATTTTGATCCTTGTACAACAAGATTCATATCACCATGAGATCAAATTGATATCTTGCACATATACCCACATTATAGGCTATGTCAGGATGACTAGCCGTCAGGTAGAGAAGACCATCTATTATGCTTTGATATTCATGTTGATCGACACTTACCCCTTTTTCATCTTTGGTGATCTTGAGTGTGGTGCTCATAGGTGCCTCACTGTTTTCCCATTCTCCATCCCAAAATTTTTGACAAGGTTGCGTGCATACTTGGCTTGTGACAATAAGATCCCATCCTTATTCTATTCAATCTACAAAGCAAGAAAGTAAGTCAATTCACCCACTATACTCATTTGAAACTATGTTCTCATAGATGTGATAAACTCATTTGTGAGTTCTTTTGATGTGAATCCAAACACAATATCATCAACATAAACTTGTGCAATGAGAACATGTTGTGCTGGCCTTTTAATGAACATGTTATTGTCAGCACCTCCTCATTGCAACATTTTTTTTAGCAAGTAATTGGTTAGGCTTTCATACCATGCTATCGGAGCTTACTTTAATCCATACAACAGTGCCTTTTTCAGTTTGTACACATGGTCAAGATGCTCCCAATTAACAAACTCCTTGGGTTTTCTACATGTACTTCTTCTTGTAGTATACTATTTAGAAATACACTCTTCATATCCATATGGGGTAAAGTGAACCTCTTGGCACATGCTATGGACACTAGCAGTAGCTCTAATTCCAATTGTGTGACTGGTGTGAATATCTCATCAATGTCTAGCCCTTCTACATGAGTGTATACTTGTGCAACTAATTCCTTGTTTCACATAATATTACCATATTTACCAGTCTTGTTTATGTATATCCATTTGGTTCCAATCATATTCACACAGTTTGGTTCAGGAACAAGTTCCCACACATCATTTCTCTCAAATTGTTACAATTCATCTTGTGTGGCTTCAATCCAGTATTCATCAGCTATTGCCTCTTTAATATTCTTTGGCTCAATTGTCAAAGTGCAGCATGTCATGCTGATCATTCCAACCATCTCTCGATAATCAACATTCATCTTCCCCTTGTTTTTCTTCTTTTTGTAAGTCTCCAATAATTGCATCCGTGGGGTGATTTTTTTTATACACTGGATTCAGATTTCTTAGGTTTTGTGAGTGTTTGAACATCACCTTCATCTAAATCGACAATATAGACTGAGTCATCATTTGCTGTGAGTTCATCACAGCGTAGGATAACTGTGTCTAAAGAATCATCAGTATCTTCAATGAGAGGGTCAATAAACCAGCTCGGGAATCTATATGTATAGCACGAAAAAATTTAATTCTTCATTATAAACTTTCTCTCGCTTCAACAAACCCTCTCCCTTCTCTCTAAAACTTCAAATTTCAACTTCAGATTTAGGAAGATCCGATCGCTATACCTCGAAAAAGGTTAGTACTTCGATCTATACTCATATATTTACAATTTTATCGGTTTAAAAGTTGCAAATATTCGTGAGATCGAAAAAGATGACGTTTTTTGGTTGCTTGAAAATCTACCAAAAATGAAGCATTTCACCCGGACGAGCGAATATCTCCGTTGAGTTTCGCTCAATCCGGTAAAACTGACATGTCTTTGTGCTGACTCTGGCGAGAGTAAGGGGGTTTGACTGCCCATTTCTGGGCAAATTTTTTTTATTTTTTGCTGGAATGGGCGAAAGTCCCTTTTCTTTAATTTTTTTTTACATTTGTTTATGTTATTTAGTTTCGTGTTTCTTAAGTGTTTAAAATTATGATTATGTTTATGTTTATTTGTTTATGTTGTGTTATTTAATTTAGAGTTTACATAAATTAGGGCGCATGTTTATTGACATGTTGTTTAGTTTTGTTTATTTAGAGTTTATGTAATTAGTTGTTTAATTAGATTTATTTTATAATTATTTGTTTAATATGATTATGAATTATGTTTACGTGAATAATACAACTTTAAACAGGCATTTTGTTAGTATAAGTGTTATGATTATTCATGTTATATTTTGAATCAATTTATATGTTTAGGATTGACATTAGTTAGTAAAAAAGTATGAAGTGCTTAAAAGAGATAATAAATATAACTCTAATCTATTAAGCTTAATGCGTGACTTTAACTAAATAATAATTTAAATATTGATATTTAAATCATATTGTGAATAATAATAAAATAAATAAAATCATTTGATGAATTGATAATAATTATCAATATGTAAGGAATAATTATCAATAATTATCAATTTATTGATTCCAAAAAAAAATTTCTTAGAGCGGTTTACCCCTTATTAATAATAATCAATTATAAAGTAATGTAAATGAACTAATAAATGTACTAAAGAAAATAATAAGTTAATATAATAATACAAAAGAAATAATACAATAAATATAATAAATAAATAATAAAATAATGTAAATCATGTAATTAAAAATTATAATTCAATTAATAAAAAATTATGAATAATAAATCCAATATTGATTCAAATTATGAAAATATACAGACAACTTTACTCTGTATTGATAATAATAAATGATAAAGTAATGTGGTTGAAATATAAAGGGCTTAAAAAATAAGAAAATAATGTAATAATACAAAAGAAATAATAAAGTAAATTAAAAAATAAATAATGAAATATTGGATTTGATGTAATTGAAAAGTATAATTCAAATAATAAAAAAATTATGAAGAATGAAATTAAATAATAAGATTAAGACAAATGTATTACTTGTGCCGTGTAAAAAGATTTAAATAATATACGACATGAATTAGACAAAATATGAAATAATGTCATTGATAAAAATGTTTGGGAATTTGTTTAGATGGTTCAGCCCAGAGTACGTAGGGGAAGATGATGATCTAGGTCCTGTGACAGACAAGACCGTTCGGGTTGAAGGTCCTGTAATCACTGCGTCATCCCGTGGTATGAGGGGGACGCCACAGTACTTCTGACATCCCGTTGACTCCTGCGCCATTTGGACTGGGCATATATTCTGACCCTTGTGCACCAGGGTCTTCCACCCAGCCACTCCCTATACCGTTTAGGACCCATCCTCCTCCCCCATCACACCGTTTGTACACGCCCATACCCTATGACCCCTATGGATCTTCTCAGCCACCACCTACATCATATGATCCATATGCACATGCTCTTTCTCTGCTTCACCATATGCCCGGCTAGGATCACCACCGTATAGAAGTAAAACTTAGCTGTCATTAAATGAAATCAGTGGTCTAAGGTTGCAGTTAGGTGCCCAGTTCTTCGAGCAACTTATGTCAAGAGTCCCGGTCGACTTATCTTAGAGTACAACTGATTATGAAGCCACTGATTGTGGCATTCTCTCAGCTGATGCTGGATTAGGTAGGGATTCTGGTACATCAGCCAAGGGTGACAAGACCCGGTCTGAGGAGCTTGACATGGTGGGATTCCTCCATATCGGTGGTAAGGACAATGAGGTTCAGCCTGAGGATGATGGTCATGATGATGATGATGGCGACTGTCACGGTGATGAGGACGAGCCTGTTCCTGTGGCTCCTGCATCATCGTTTAGTGGTAGGCCTACTCCGGGGACGGGAAAAGAGTTGACTGGTAGTTTCATGTCAGTGATGAGTAAGATTGCTAGGTCTCGATAAAAAAGACCCGAGAAGTCGCGTCCTCCTACAAACCCTATGGAAAGAAAGAAAGCAAAGAATGACGCTTGGGAGCAGACAACACCAGCTGATGGAGGTCCACAGGATCCAGTCCTTATCCCTTCGTACAGTGGGCATATTGCTGGTTATATATGGCGTGGACACGTAAATTGAATATTTCTTTATTTTTTATTTCTGATTATAAATGTTTAGTATTCATTTATTTAATATTTACGCTAATTTTTTTCTCATATGAAGGAGAGAGGCATATTAAAGTCGCAGTCTCGCTTCGTGTCACTGACGGGTTGGACCCCTAATGATCCTGCAGTCACAGAGTTGGCCCGGGAGACGGAACTAGTACATTTTAGGTCTTGCATGTTCCAACATCTGAACTCTGCGTTATTATCTACTTTTGTGGAGAGGTGGCAGCCAAACACCAACAGTTTCCACTGCCCTAGGAGGAGATGACAATTACCTTGCATGATGTGGAGTTGATTCTGGGCGTACCTACTTACGGTAACGCTATTAATCTACATTATTCTTTGGACCAGCTGATTGTAGTTATTCAGAAGGACTTGCGTATTACCTACTCCTGAGGTGGTATAAATGGTCAGGAGTTGGCACAGGTTGCAGAGGAGCCGGATAGTCAACTTTCCAAGGAGCTAAAGGCCACCTGCTATATCTATTATTTACTTGGCAGTTCACTTTTTACTGATAAGAGTGGTAACATTGTCCCCGCTTAGTTGTGGCCGATTGTGAATCATGTACGGACTAGTGTTGAATTTGCATGGGGTGCTACGACACTGGCGTACTTGTACCGGAACTTATGGCAAAGCACTCATATGAATGGTGCTAATTCCCACGTTCTTTCTGGTCTCGTTTGGTTTCGAGAGCCTCCCTCTCCTCGTCCCTGACTCATCTTTTGAAAGCCATCATCCTGGATTTTTTTCCGTATGCCGGGGAAAGTACCTCAACAGGCCTCGCAGGTTGATGCGAAGGAGTTAGCAAGGTGTTGGTTACTGCTTGAGGTATTATCATTCACTGTCTTCATTTGTTTATTTACTGCGATTATGTCGTCGTTTACCGTAACTAGTGATTATCATTTATTGTTTAACATAATATAAGTTCTATTTTTTTTAGACATGGATATACATATACTTTCCAATGTTTGCCCTAGCGGTGAGGCCGGGAACGAAGTTGTGCAAGCTGTATATCCAGCGGTTTGCAATGTTGTGACACAAATATGAGCGCAAATTACTCAACATCCGCATTCGTTCAGACATGATGACTGCTGATAAGGTGAGGTGGACTCTGTACAGGTCCGAGGAGATACAGGATATTTGTTTATCATTCACTGTCTTCATTTGTTTATTTACTGCGATTATGTCGTCGTTTACCGTAACTAGTGATTATCATTTATTGTTTAACATAATATAAGTTCTATTTTTTTTAGACATGGATATACATATACTTTCCAATGTTTGCCCTAGCGGTGAGGCTAGGGAACGAAGTTGTGCAAGCTGTATATCCAGCGGTTTGCAATGTTGTGACACAAATATGAGCGCAAATTACTCAACATCCGCATTCGTTCAGACATGATGACTGCTGATAAGGTGAGGTGGACTCTGTACAGGTCCGAGGAGATACAGGAGATACAGGTCCGAGGAGATACAGGCCGGGGAAAGTACCTCAACAGGCCTCACAGGTTGATGCGAAGGAGTTAGCAAGGTGTTGGTTACTGCTTGAGGTATTATCATTCACTGTCTTCATTTGTTTATTTACTGCGATTATGTCGTCGTTTACCGTAACTAGTGATTATCATTTATTGTTTAACATAATATAAGTTCTATTTTTTTTAGACATGGATATACATATACTTTCCAATGTTTGCCCTAGCGGTGAGGCCGGGAACGAAGTTGTGCAAGCTGTATATCCAGCGGTTTGCAATGTTGTGACACAAATATGAGCGCAAATTACTCAACATCCGCATTCGTTCAGACATGATGACTGCTGATAAGGTGAGGTGGACTCTGTACAGGTCCGAGGAGATACAGGATATTTGGGTTTCTACATTGATAAAGTCCATTTTGGTTCAAATAAACACCTTACGTTTTAATGTTTAGTCTTTAAAAAATATTTTATTTATTTATTAAATAATTATTCTATTTAATTTAATTTATTTTGGTGATAAAGGAAAGGAAGTCCACAAGAAATATAAAGGGGCGAGCCTAATAAAAGAGAAAAGAAGAAATGCGGCCCATGAAGAAACTGAAAAAAGAAAGGCCACTCGAGAAATCAGCCAAAGAAAAAAGGGAAAAGGGAAGCTGCTTGCGGAGCAGCTTTAAAGGGGAGTTGCTGGGAGCAACTTCGAAAGTAGGAGGGGCGGCAATTTGAAGAGCAACTGCAGTGCAAGGAAGCAGCTGCGTGGAACGGAAGAAGCAAGCAGCAGAAAACACCGATGAGCTCCACCATTAGACAAAGAGGAGAGGAGAGGGAGCTGCCATAGGAAAAAGGGGGGAAATTGTAGCTGCAAATTGAAGGAGAAGTAGCTGAATCAGCAGCTGCTGCGTAGGTGAAGCGGAAAATAGCAGAAAGCAGCAGCTGAACCAGGTGGTTGCAGAAGCCGAAAAACAAAAAAAGCAGCAGCAGAAATTTGAATCTGCTGCCAGCTGAAGAAGAAGACAAAAATATGAATCTGTTGCTGGCAGAAAATAGCAGAAATCAGCAGCTGAAGAAGCAGCTGCACAGCAAAACCAATCGCAGCAGCCGCAGAAAGGAGGACCTGAAGCAGAAAATCAGCAACAGGGAGATTTTTTAACAAAGTCATGATCTTTTCTAACAAATCGGTTCCTTCTTCTCTTTTAGCCATGAACTAAATTTATTTTTAGAATTTTGATGAAACCCTAGCCATTTGATTTTGATTTATTTTATTTTTGGAGATTTATTATATTATTTATGTGATTGTATATCTTGGGATGTTTCTTGGTTTGATGCAATTAATTCTTGGTGATTGTTCTTGTAGAACAATTGTTTGGTTTAATTGATATTTTTATCCATGCTTGATTCTTGTAGTTTTGAGTATGAGAGATATGTAATTTTTGCAAGTATATTGTGGGTTTAGAATTGAATAGTTCATGCTAATTTTATATTATTTATGTCATAGAATTGAATAAGTCATGCTAATGGTTCGATGAATTATGTCATGCATTTAAGCACAATATATTTCTTTAGTGAATCGAAGCTTGTAGCCTAGATCACCATATAAAGGTTTAATATTTTCTCCTAAATAAAATTAAATCATTGTTATATAAGGTAGTGGTGGATTCAAGGTTCTAAATCATCTGTTTTGGTTAACCTCTTGTTATTTTTCATTTAGTTATTTTATTTATTCGTTTTAATTAATTTGGGAATAATTTTTAGATAATATAAATATATTCTTCTTTTTATACAATTAATTTAGGAAGATAGTAATTTAAGTAGTTAAGCCTGATACCCTGATACTTCTATATTACATTGATCTTGTGTACTTGCAAGTATTGGGTTAAAGCTTAGTTATAAAAAATCCCGACCATACATAGCACGGGATGCTTGCATACTTTGACAATGTGGAGCTGTATATACCCGCCAGAGTTGTCCGACAATTTGGGTGGGTTCAATGCATTCCAGCACATCATATTCGACCTCTGGAGGCTTGTAGGCCAGCAAATAATAGGATGTACATCGTGAAAAATGCATTTATCGAGGCATTGTGGCGGGAGGCATCTTCACATTTGTTAACGGAAACATGGACCAGTGTCCCTGGTATACTACCTTCTCGTTGTATAGACGATTACATGCCTTGGTTTATCCCTTGCACTCATCCGAGGATACAGAATCTTGAAAGGCCCCCACGTGGCATTCAATTGCCGACTACAACTCCCCTTTCCATGAGAGTTCTCCTGGACATGATTGCTCGTGAGGTGGACAGTGACGCATTGATTCAGATACAAAGACCGGAAGGATATCCGAAATGATTAAGAAGCATTATCAGTCTCTCCCTTAGATTGTTGTTTTTTGTACCTGCTTTACTCATTCATTGTCTTTAGTATGTTACTTTTGGCATTGTGTACTTATGGTTACGGTTTCTTCATTTACTGGTTTTATTACTGTTAGTATGTTTACTTTTAGTATATTTGTAACTATTGCTCATAATCAACAAAACACATTTGGGTAGAAACAGTACAAATTAGTATACAAATAATTAAAGATTGGATTACAACAAAATTACAAATGAACTTGAATGGTAACTATAAGGTAGAAAAATTATAATTAGTATATAATGAATTAAGAATTTAATTAGTATACATGACTGGGATCTCCTGGTGGATATTCTCTAGCAAACCTCGTGTTCCAATCTACAATCCTATCAGAATAAGCCTCTACCTAACTGTTGACTCAATCACTACAGTGATGAACCTATTGCACGTGTAGAGGGGGCATTGGGCATCCGTCATGCATTCGTAGCTACATAAGACAATTAAAATATGTAAATTAATCTCAGATCAGATGAACAAAATAATATACAAAAGGACATACTTTCCTATATTAATTATACTTAAAGTGCTATTGATCTGTCAGGAGCCCAATAACCAAGGTACCTGAAGGATGATCCGAATATGAATACAAAGGCAACTTAGTCGTAGAGTCAAGTCGTGCAATTAAGAACACACAGATTGAATGCATTTGATATGACATAAAGGGAATCAGGTGTTTCCAACCAATGATCTAAAGGTGCAGGTCCATTCTGCCACTGTGTCCTACGTATGAACTCATAAACACGTTCCGCCAATCTGAAGAGTAAAAGATACATGTTCATTGCATGTTCCAATTAAAAAATCATTCGTCTACATACCTCCGTTCATTAACACCAAACACAAAATCTGCCACAACCTGATGACTACAATTTCCATCACCGATCATGTTCTTTCAATTCTCAATGAAATAATACACGAAAGTTGGGAAAGCGTCGGTATAAGGGAATCCGGAACACGGAGATAGATCTATAACAGAAGATAAATTACTTCGTCTACAGCTATGCCCTCTACCCGTATCCCTAGGAGCTCGTGGCGGCTCTCTCTCCCAAGGGAACCCGAACCAGAACCACTTGACTTTTGTATCTTTTTATGAGCAATTGACACTTTCTCCCAATACAACATGTCCCTTCTTGTTGAGTTCGTCTTCCGTCGCCCTTTCATGGCTGTAACCTCAGGAGGGATGTTAATGTCAATCCTGGATGTTCGGTTAAAATCGAACTTAATACTCCTTTTGCAAGATGACGCATCTCTCTAACTTTGGATATGGGCCCTGTACTTATCTGATTCAATAGGTCGGTAAGAGCACGCATCTCAGGATCCATATCCATGTCCTCCTGTGATAAAGGATGATAACCACCAATTTCTAGTGTCTTCCAAAAAGCCTCAATATCAACCAACTAGATAGGGAGCATGTGATCGAACCGTGTAATCAACTCACAAGAACAGGAGATGCTGTGTGATGTCCTCATATAGTGACAGAACTTATTTTTCGGATCATCAATTATCTCTGGAGCTCTCTTTATCTCAACCCATATCTTCTTTAAGGCCAAGTAACTGATTTTATTACTTATATTCCTCAATATCGAATTAGTCTTCGCATTAGCTTTAACCCTAGAATACTCCAATAAGCTCTTAATATCGGCTATTTGACCTTCAATGAGTGAGTCAATATTAAGGAACACAGTGTCCAAATCACCATGGCATGTTGAAAGCCATAACTTCAGGACTGAATGTTCATTCTCAACACGGTTGGTAGCCTCCACCCCAAAATGCAATACTCGACTTGTCCAAACTCTGACGAATTTATGAGCAAGGGAATTCAACCAAATGGTGAACAAATAATGTAAGAAGTCCGGCCTTTTCTGTCGCTTCGTCTTCAGACATCCAATTTCCTTAAGTATTCCTGCTCATCAATTTCATTCAACAATTGGTGTCGTGAGTCATTTACAAACCGTAATACCACCTCTTCATCTTTTATCAACTCGGTTAATTTGGCCAATACATTCTGATCGATGTGCCTTCTATATAGTATATAGTATGCTGTACTAAACACCTCTTCGATCACAGGCATTAAACCTCTTTCCCTGTCTGTAATAATTACCTCCGGCTCATGAGCATTAACATCTTGTTGATTCCCTGTTGACATAGCATTTGAAAAGTATAGATGCTTAATCTGTTGAAGGATCCATTTATAAGTCGTAGCCTGTTCATTCCGCATGAAAGTAGTGGCCACAGTGAAATTCTTACCAGTTGGAGTCATCCCTATGACTTCCAATAGTGGCAGATTGTACTTTTTTTAAAAACACAGAGGACAGATAACATAGTTAAAAATTATACATACAACCGAGTAAACTTAAACCTAAACCGAGTAAATATGACCTATTTGATTGAAATACTCATCAAATATTAATCAAATACTTTTATACTAACAGAAAACTAAATTAAACACTGGCGTACAGTCTAAAACCCTAAACCGTAAACACTAAGAATTTAAATCCTAAAACCTAATCCTATTAATAATATAACTTAAACAATCAATTTGCAAATAACACCGAAATCTACACTTAATATAAAAAATAGAGACAACTTACTTGTTTGTTTTATATGTCGTATCCATTATAAGTACATATGTTCACGTTCTCATCATTTGAATTAATATCGGGTGAGCAACAACAAGTCACTAAGTACGTTGTTATCGCCACAGTTTCTACAGAAGACCGTGTAAACCCATTGAGCACTTAGGCAAAGAACTTCTTCTACTGTATTTTGCCCATGCATCCTATTCTTTTTAATCTTGGCAGCGACGTTGTATATTTTCTGGGACTACATAAATCATGAAAATCATATTATTAGACCCTAAATTCAAATTTAAAATATAACCAGGAGGAATTAAAAGTAATGCAACATACTTGATGGCGCAACCCACATTTTATTCTAGGAAAAATCGTAAGATATTACATGGTGGCACATAACTCTTTCTAAATTGCTCAGTCTGTATCAACTGCTCCTCCGTTAGTTTTGCAGCCTGAGCGTGACCATGATTATAGACACCTATTGCGGTCGTGCCTCCCATCATGTACGAATAATTGCCAATTTTTACACGTGGCCATTTGCTCTCCTGTTAATTTGAAGGGACAACCACACTTTTTAATCTCGTAAGGACACCGCCTTTTTATGGGAACTTCTTCTTTATTGTCAACTCTGGGCTTCATTCTCGGTTTATTTGCACCTCCACGCTCGCAACCCAATGTAACCTACGGTCGGTGGTTGGATGTTCTTGAACTCAAATACCGAGTGATTATCAAATATGTGTTCACTTTCATAGCTGTTTCTTTTGCCCACTCCACCAACTCTAGTTTCGAATTAAAGATTCAATCTATTGCGAATAAATGTCTGTAATCCATGTATTCTTTCGGTTCCAAAAAAGTTTTCAAATGTATTCGGATCTATGTCATCTGTTATGTTATAATACAAAACAAATTATGAACACATTTCATATTAAAAATAAAATTGTAAAGACAGTGTAATAAAAAAACATTTAATATATTAACAAAAAAAACAGACTGAACCGAGTTTGACTAGCGACATTCAGCAAAGAGTTTCGCCCATCTGGGGAAAATTTTATGAAAATTTTTGCTTGAATGAGCAAAATTCTTCGCAAAATTTCGTCAGTCTGGGCGAATCTCAGTTTAGTGACCAAAAATATTTGCTACTTTTCTTACCTCAAAATCGACATTTTCTTGCACAAAATCTTCAGAATGATCCATATCTACCTCCAACCAATGTTGAATGTTAAAGATTGGAGTTTTAGGGTAGAGAGAAGTTAGAGTGAAATTGTTTAGAGAGAGAAAGAGGAAGATAAATAAGGAATTTTTTCGTGTTATACATATAGATTCCCGAGTTGGGTTTATTGTCCCCTCTTCAAGGATTGCATTTCTTGGAACTGACTTGTTGTGCTCAACATCTTCAACCGTTAAAGTGACAGATTCCATCAAAACACCGGTACATTTGTTGAACACACGAAAGGCATGATTATTCATAGAATATCCTATAAATATTCCTTTATCTCCTCTTGCATTGAATTTTACTAAGCGTCCTCTGTCTCTTAGGATGTAGCATTTGCTCAAAAGACATGAAAATAATTCAATTTGGGCTTCCTTTCCTTCCAGATTTCATAGGCTATCTTATCCATCATGGGCCTCAAAAAGACTGTGGATTATGTGTACTATAGTGTTAGCAGCTTCGGCCCACTAGTTGAGTGCCATTTTCTTGGCATTCAACATCACACAAACCATACCTTGGATTGTCCTATTCTTTCTCTTAACAACTTTGGTCTCTTGTGGAGTCTTTGGTGCAGAGAATTTAGGTGTGATACCATATGTCTCACAGAAATATAAGAACAAACTATTCTTGGTTTCTTTTCCATGATCACTTCTCAAACGCTTCAATGTTGTACCCTTCTCGGCTATATGTTCAGGCATTTTTAAATGCCTCAAATGTGTCTGACTTATTTGTGAGAAAATGTATCCATGTGTACCGTGAGAAATCATTGATGATTGTCGAAATCACCAAAAAATTAAGTATTAACTCAAAATTTTGTAAAACAACGGTAAACACCCGGTCGAACCCAAAGGAAGTTTATAACTCCTTTACAATAAATTGAAATAAAAAGAAAGATTTCAAATAGGATGCTTTAAAAATAATAAATGGGGTAAAGTGTCTTCAAATCAAATATTAAATTCGGTTCTTTACTATTCAAGAATGTAAAAGTCTTTTCCTATTCTAAAATAAACGAACAGATTCGACTACTTTCAAAGCTAAAGGAATCAAACATTCAACGACATGAACTATTGGAGACGTCAGATAATTCAAGCTATTAAGCAAACTCGATTGAGAAGCAATTACAATTCACTTGATATTGTCTCAATATGAGTGTAAAACATGTACCTTATCAATTGCTCATAAGATTTAACAATTGTCTTAGTCCTACTTTTTTCCTAGCAAATTAAACTTGCAGCAAAAGACTGTTTAGGTGGTTCACTTTGCTTCTATACTAACCCTTTTTCATAATCAAGTGTGTGAAAGGAGCTAGAAAGAAAATGTACAACTATTCTTAATTCAACAAGCGAGAATAAAAATAGAAGAATATATATGAAAATATGACAGAAGTAAGTATTTGATAGAAACGAAAATAACTTCTATAAATGTTCAAAATAGCAAGACTTTAATAAGTTTTTTGTTCCTTAAATATTCCACACTTTCAATGAGGTCCAGCATCTTATATTTATAGAGGAGAAAAAATGTAGGAGAGAGGATTCTAATCAGCTGAACCAAATCAGATCTAAATAAGTTTAACAAAATAATAAGATCCTATCCTAACAAAGCCAACTAAGAAAATATGCCAACTTCAAATTCTTGATAGCACGTGCACATACCTTATCTAGCTCTTAAGTCTTTTTTAGAAATTCTAACAATTTGTTAACAGTTTCCCTTTGTTTTCTCCAAAGATGACTTTTTCTGCATAAAATTCAAACAAGAATAAAACCAACTAATTTAAACAATTAAATGAAAATAAACACGTGAAAATTAACCAAAATACTATACTAAACTAGGTCCAATCAATCAATAACACATACAAGTGCATACCTTTTTTCCCCAATGCTCTCTATCTGTGTCGGTCCAAACAAATCTATGTTAAGAAGTTCTAGGACATGAGTTATTGTGATGTCCCCAACTTGTGTGTGCTTAACTCTGATTGGCTTTCCTATTTGACAATCACCACACAACAATCTACATTCCTTTCTGAACTGAGGTATCCTGTGAAATATTTCCTTGCTTCTAAGTTTGTGCAGAAGCTTATAATTTACATGCCCTAGCATTTTGTGCAATAGTTCCACATCATGTATCTGTACGATCATACTAATAGACTCCATTAAAGCATTCATCAGATAAAAATTATCTGCTATTCTGGTTCCCGTTTCCCGTTTTGATGCATTCTTCATCTTCTTTAATAACATAGCACTTTCTTTTGTCAAAGTACATAGCAGATCTTCATATACAGCTGGCTGATGATTATCAAATTAGCTTTCATCTCTTCAATATGTAGTACATTTTTAAATTTGGGCATCCCCACTACATTTAGTGTACCCATGCCAACTACCTTGTTCTTCGCTCCATCTCCAAAGGTGGCACTTCCTTTTTGGCTTTCAATATAATCAGTTATATATTCTTTGTTACTAGTCATGTGTTTAGAACAGTTGTTATCAAGATACCTTACACAAGACAAGTTCGCTAACAAAGAGTGACCATTTTTTCTTTGGCATAACTGGGACATACGTTTACAGCTTTCATTCTAGCTTGAAATCTGTCTCTTTCGTTACATTGATGCCACACATGTCCTATCATCATACAATAATGGCACACGATAGGAGGCCTTCTTGGCTTGTATTTAATGTTTAATTTCCTCTTATCAGAATTTTTCATGTTTGCACTTTTGAACACATTGTTCAAGTCTCAAATTTTTTGAGCTCTACTGGCTTCTAGTGTCTCATCAAGTTTGGCTTTACCTATGTTTAGCATGCTATCCTTGACTTAGCACTATTCAGTTCTCTAGTGACATTCTTGGTTTGAGCCATTAGCAGATAGCTTCTTTTCTCAAGAGACTCCTGTTGATTTGAACATCTAGTAGACTTCTCTTTAATTCCTTGTATATCTCAACAAGATAAACGCACTTAGTGTACATTAGATTGTAGTTTTCCTGAAGTTCTTCATAGGACACCTCTTCATCACTATAGATGATTCCTCGTCACTAGCACTGCAGTAAATATTATCAAGAGATGTATCTTTCAAATCAAGCACTACATTAAATGCTATTGTCTCATTTGGGTTAGTGTCCTCTTCATCATCATAATCTGTCTCTTCCTTCTTATCTTTATCACTGTGTGTGGTGTTCAGAGATCTATTCTTATTTGATGTATTGGCACACTCAGCTTGTATGTTGCCAAAACCTTCACATTTTCCGCATTGGATTCATTTTCCTTTCTGTGCATTGTCATAATTTTTCTTCTCACCACGACCTTAAGATTCTACTTGTTGGCATTTTTTTTCTTGATTTTCATTTTCTACACACCTTGAGATCTTGACGTCTTTCAAGATTTTTTAAGAAGCTTTGCAAAATTTCGTGTGAACATCATGATTTCTTCTTCAAAATAGGGAGTGCTATTTGGTATGCTCACTTCGGCCTCCTATGCCCTTATCCTTTGACTGTACATTTAGATTCATCTCATAGGTTTGTTTGGAGGACATCTAGAACCATCTTGGTCACATTTTTGCTTCCTCAATGGAAGCAACTTTCACACTAAACCTCATGGGCAGAGATTTGAGAGTTTTATGCACACACTTTTCTCAGAATATTATTCTCCCAAATGGAATACCTTATTGGCGTTATCCCTCAGCTTACTATTGAACACAACAATAGTATCATCTTCTTGCATTTTTAGCTCCTTAGATTAGGTGGTTATCATTTGCAATTTGGATACCCTTACTGTGCTAGTACCTTCATGCACAGTCTGTAGTTTGTCTCAAGCTTTCTTAGCTAAGGTGCAAGTAGATATCAACTTGAATTACCCGTCATCTACAATAGTAAAGATGGTGTTTAGTACTATGACATTGGCTTGACCAGATTTCTTCTCTACATCACTCCATTTGGCTCTGGGTTTGACCACTTCCTTAATCACCTTCGTCGCGACATCCTTTTCTTGCTTTGTGGCTCTGTCCATTCAAACTCAACAGCATCTCAAGCAGATACATCCAAGGATTGTATGAATATCATTGTCCTAGTCTTCCAGTAGGTATAGTTAGTGCCCTCAAGCAATGGAGGACATGACACAGAGCCGCCTTCCTTGACAGACATGATGGCCTAAGTACCAACTTCTCACGATCTCACTTGCTAAGTAAATAGCACAGTAAATGGGTGCCTTGCTCTAATACCAGTTGTAAGTTAGTACTTAGATAAGCAAAGTAGTGTGAGTGTTGTGTTAAGTCTTAAATATGACAACAGTAAAATACACATAAAGAACACAACACAACAAATTCGTAACATAGTTTGGCCCAAGCTCTGCGGAGCCACACTCAGAAAAGCAATCCACTATAAATTGATAACACACTACAAGAAAACATAGCTCATTAACACATCTAGTGTTTCCTTAGTGAAAGGTGCAAACTCCCTTTGAACACTACAAAGATGAAATCCCTTCAACTCTGCAAAACTCCCCTTGGAATGTTACTAATTGAGTAAACTCCTTTCAAACCTTCAATACCTTTGAGCCGCAACAAAGCTTCTTTCCCAAGAAGTAAGTTGTCTTCAAAAGTTACCAACGTCCAATGCTGGTAGAACAATAGTTAACACAGGATGAACATCATGGTCTTCAAAGCATATGAATACATAACTTGAATCCATGGATTACCATCTGATTGCTTGAATAATAGAATTTGAATAATGGAAGACTAACCCTAATTCTTCAATAATGATATCTTTAAATACTTAGGATTGTTTAATTCATTAAGGAATCCTAAATCCTTCATGACATGAGCTCTCCCTTGATTCTTAAAGGATGTAGTTTCCTATTTCACTTGTACTTCCTTCAACACACAAACACACTAGAATTTGTGTCCTTTTAGAACATGCAACACATAAGGAAGTATAACTCTTGTGATCTTCTTTGGATACACAGCGGATCTTCAAGATCTTCAAGACTTCTAAAACAACACCATACAATCTTCAAGTGGACCCCATATTTGTGCAATCGTGTATCTTTAGTTCACATGGTCATGACCCACACGAGACGCCAGTATGACCACATGTATGTGAGAATGTATTCTACAAAAATAAACAGAAGTACTAACATGAAAATAGCTTTGTTATTTACTTTCCCAAAGTCCAACCAGTTTGAGAAAAAAAGCAAAAAAATAGATTGCATAGTGAAAAACAAAAGTAAATATATAAAAAAATTGTTTAAACTAAGTGAGCATAAATAAACCAAGAAAGAACAAAATAATTACTATTTCAGTAATGCTACAACAATTACTGTTTTACCAGCTTTTTTACAATTTAATAGCAAGAAGAAAATCTTGAAATAATGCAGCAATTAGCTGTGGGAATATATGTTCGACTATTCAAGTGAACTAGAATAATATTAGACCTAAAAGACAACTAAACTCAACAATTTCTTTGAGTGAATAATTATCTTTCCAAGATTCATATTTTAGTTTCATGCAAATTCTACTCAACAATTCCAGTTTCTTGAATAGAAACCTAACTTTCCTCGCTCTATTGAGTCTCTATATCTTTATGTTAAACAAAAAAACAAACAAGAAAATCTATAAGAAAAGACATACAAAAGAACAAGGTTAGTTGTGTCTCTTCTTGTATAGCCCACTAGAAGATGAATTGCTTTGTTGATTCTTTTTTTATATGTTTTCCCCTTATCTGAAAACCATCTTCCACCAGTCCCTGCTCCACACAAGTCACAGCTAATAATATCTCAGTCACTTGAATTGCACACAAAAACTAAGTTATGCAGACACTAATTAGCAGTCAAGGCCTTCTTAAGAAAGAAGTTTTGGTACAACTGACTAAAGAAAAAACCCCTTAAGAAGAATGGCATATCTAAAATAATATCAACATTTTTGGCATTCATCCCATACTTACTGTTCCCAACTTACCCTGCTCCTGCTAATGAGACCAATTGTTAGGTTTAGAAGAAAAAAGCCTCTTTTTCAGCTTAAGATATGACAATCATCGAACATTTTTTTATTCATTGTACCTTCAAAAAACACAACCTACTCTATCTTTACCTATTAAAAAAATGCATGTGCTGCATCAAGTCATAAGCTGATAAATTGCAAAAAGATAACCAACGCCAAGCCCAAGGTTACCAAGTAAATGACTAAAAGAATCTGTGACAACAAAAAACTTGAACATCAAATTAGGAACTTCACATCAAAAAGAAGAGTCTTGCTTCTCTCATTCCACCTCAATCATTCTACTTGAAATGAAAACAACTAATTGAAAGTAACAGAAAAAAGATCAAGCATTCCAGGTTTCCAACCAAACAAATGGTAACACATGTAGTAGATTAAAATGCCTCACGTGACAAACTTGAAACTCAATTTCAGATTTCATGTAGTGAAGGAAGAATTTGAAACTAGCAAAGCAAAATACTAAAAGAAAAACCTCTGAAATAAAATAAAAAGCCACTAATATAAGTTGTAAATAAGAATCTCATATTTGACATCAATAACAATTGGAACTCATTCTCCATCCAACAACAGTTGCATAAAAACAATACATTCATATACAAAATAGGAAATTAAAGAAAGCCGAGAGGAAAACGGTGGAATTATGTAGACAATACGCAGGCAAACAACAAAATTTCAAAGGAAGGCGTTGATGATTATTCGCCAACTAATAAGTAAGACATTTTCTATAAAATTATATTCTTAGTGATGTAAATGCATAAGTAAGCCTACACATGATCTTCTATTATGTTTATGGCTTATTGACTTGATAAACGTACCAGAACCGAACATAAGGAGAAAGGAAGAGACGATACTCAATTGTTAGGAATCACCAAGAAGCTTCACCCAAACAAAGATTTAACAAGTTGTGGAAGTTCCGATCAATCATAGTAGTGCGGAAGTTCTTTTAGCAGTGTAGAATGTGGATTGGTATTCCATTCTTTAAATCGGACATGGAATTGATGATTCTAAGTTGATTAAGAAACACTACCGCTGATTTTCCCTACTACTTCATCCTGATAAGAACAAATTACTGTGAATTCGATGTCGGAGTGTCGGAGAGGGAGTAACCAAAGATAGAGGGGAAGGTGTGAAATGTGTGAATTTGGTCTGGAAAGGAAGGGAATTGAATTGAGCGTCGAGTATAGGTGACTTGGGTGTTGGGTATGGGTAATTTTGGGTGAAATGAGAAAGAAAATTCATCCTTTAAGTTCCATAAATATCATTCAGACATTCCGAAAACAAAAAAAAAAAATCTCCTCTAAATATGTTGTATTTCGGAAGGTTATTAGAATTGTCCCAAATTAAAGTATTTAGAGAGTTTTTAAAACCTCTCCAAGAAAACCTCCTCTAAATAGCACTTTTTTTATAGTGACTATCCTTCTGGGCTTACAGTTCATATGTTTATTCATTCTAGGAAATATGTACACTTCATATGTACTTATTAATTGTCCAGACTAGTTCATATTTCTTATGTGAACTCTGTTATTTCGAGTCTGCCGACCTTTATTTGAAATCCTCGTTATAGTTATGCACATCAATACAATAGACATCTTGTACTTTTGTGATTTCATTCATTTCCAATCATAACCTAGTATCATGAGATCTCATAATATTACAATTTCTATGTGTTTGAATTTCTTCTAGAAATAATACATTGGCCATATTTGAAAAAAATTATTCTATAATTTTATTTTCTCAACTTTTAATATGATCATATAAACATTTGCTCCTCTCATATGCAACGAGTTTATATTCATGGAATAGACTTGTCTGTCACGGTTCAATTGTGTCTCAAATACATCAATAGTGGTAGATTCTCCTTCAGAGATAAAAAATATATTAGAAGCATTATCGGTCAGATGTAGTCAATAAACATGTCTGGTTACCTTCTTTTTGAACTTCTAGTTCAAAATTTATTAGAGAAAAAGAATTAATAATTCATTCGACTATATGTTTTCTTCTCTTAATGTTGGAAGACATATTCCAAACAACAAAATATACATATATCTCTTGGAGATTTGCACCTGACGTACATATATCCGTCTACCTTTTGGTGGAATAATGAAAATAAATGCCACGCATTTAATTCGTAGATGGGAAATAATTGATTTATGACCATAAACCAATAACAAAGAGAACTTACAATAGTCTATTAGGAAAATATGAAACAAGTGCTACTATATTTTATAATAACTCAAATCGATTCATTCATAGTCTATATGACCCTGTAGTATATGAATATATTCTGCAGTATGGTCAACACTAACTCAATAGACATATATTAGAACCAGTATAATTAGGACAAATAGTGTCTTTGGGAGAATTTAAAGTATTAGCTCGTAATTAAGACATCGTAAACCGTAGGTTACGAGTTGACAATACAGCTATTTCTTTGATGCATTGGTTAACATTTTGTATTTATCGTGGTTTGTTCCGTTCCTTCGATCAAGGTCAAACAAACCTCAAAGTAACATATTCAAACCTAAATTTCATAAAAATAATTTACATAAATTCATCGAACTATGAAACTTTTGGTTCCATACGAATTCATAAATATTATTTGTATTTGAATGATTCAGCATGATCAAACCGGTCATGCTAATAATAACTTGTTTAACTCAATAATTTATTAAACAATTGTATCTCAATTTTATTTATTTACTGCAATACAAATAAATTATAGTATTTGTTTCATATAACACTTAATGCATATTTCTTATTCATTGTCTTAAGATGATGAAAAGTATCACCGAGACTAAAGATACACTAGATCTTCTATGACACTTTGTCGAGAAGAATGCATTGCAAGTTTGATATTTTGTGTAAAGATACACTAGTTCTTCTAGAGTCTTTAATTGACTAACTCTTCAAGAATTTTAATCAATCAATTATTTGAGAACTTTGTAATACCATAAAGCTTTGGATATTTATGCAAAATATGTCCTCATGCACCATTCTTAATTAGAAATATTCTATGCCACTATTATACAATATAAAATACTAATTGTACCTTTCGTTTTTTAGGAAAAATACTAATTATACCATAAATACTAGAAATACAATGAAAATAATTTGATACTTTGAAAAATATATAACCATAAAATATGTCAAGGAAAAATCAGTTGGGTATTTTTGAATAAGTTGACGTCATTTGCATATATTAGTTTGATATCATAATAGAATTACTAGTATCAGTAGTATAATTTCGGGAAGTAAACAAAACTTTCATCTCTTTTCCTAGACGATGCTTAATTGGCGTACTTCAGGTACGGAGCGAAGCCGCATTGATAACTGTTTTACGATGTGTAGAAATATATTACTTTCCTTTTCCCGCATTTTTCCCTCCTAATAAAAATTTATACCTTGAAAGTTTATTGAGTTGTTTTGATAACTATAAATAATGTTTCTACCACAATTGTGGTAATGACCAAAATATGTTTTCTAGATAAATTATAAATAAATTATAAGTTTAATACATTTACTTCAGGGAATGACATAAAATCAATTGGTCGGTTAGTATCACAATATTTCATCAATAACTCAATTTCCGTTTAGTCTCAAGAAGATATGAGACTAATTTAATAAAACTTCACTATGACAATTTTAACTTTTGATGGCACTTAAATTGCGGCATTGATATGTGCCGCTAAATAGTGGCATTTATGTCAAAACCATTTTTTAGTGGCATTTAATATTATATGCCACAATAGTTGTGACATTTTTTACAATTGCCACATAAACGTCATAAAATTATGGCACTATGAGATAACGTCATAAATAGTACCACAAAAATATAGCATAAATATAAAATACCGCCAAAATATGACACAAATTTGAATTGCCACAAATCATGACACCAAAATATGGCACAAACTCAATTTTTGACACACAATATGTATGCATGCAATAATAAAATACAACTAAATTTTATATATAAAAGTTACAATTCAATATTATTTACTTTGAGAGTTTGTATTACAAATTTATGCATATAAAAAATATAGAAAAACTTAAATATTATTTTGTTAAATACTATATATTTAATAAAAGGTTGAACATTATCTAATAAAGAAATTTACCAAGGTTCATATGTTATAATCTTTAAGATAAAAATAAAGAGGAAAAGAATGTAGTGATATTTTTCATATTTGCCTGTCTACATTTTATGTTACAAATTTGTAATACTCTCAATTACTTGATGTCTTTCAAAATTTGCAAAAAGTTTACAAATAACTTTTTTATGGTAGTGTTATGAAAAATATTTTCTACATTTAGATATATATAACATCAGTATATAATTGAAATAAGAGAGGAAAAATATTAATTTATAAGTTATCATATAGATAGAAAAAATTTGGACCTAAAAAAGTTTCATATGTTTATTCAAAATCTCTATAATATTAGAAAATTAATATGGATCCAAAAAATTATTTCTATTACTTAAAACAACTTAATGATTCAAAATAAATACACTAATAATCAAACTAATCAATTTTAGCTTATTGATATATAATATAAATAAAATTATACAATAAGTTTTTACAAAAGTGTATGTAGTCCATTGATTAAAGCACTTGTTGTTATATAGGAGATCACGCATTCAAATCCACTCCATGCATTTAATAAACTAGAGCTAATACGTGTATATGGGTTGGCTTTTTTATGTATTACATCTTCATTGGGATTCAATTTTTTAATCAATTAAAATTTTCATAAAATGTCATAAAAGAGCTTTTGTGGCATTTAAGTGACTTTTAGTGGCACTTATTGCATGCTATCCAATTTTTTCATAGTACATTCTAAAACATCCTTCTCAATATATTTGATTGAGGAGAAATTATATGTGTAATAGAAATATGTTACAGATAAATGTAAAATATTTTAGCTACACATTCCTTCTAAAGTTTTCTAATAAATATAGCTTTGGTGCATTATAGTGTTATTTAAATGAATTTACATAAATAATTTTTAAAATAAATATACATATAATATTTTCTCGACAACACGATAGCATTACTGGAAAGTATGTGTATTATCATGATAAGGCCATGAAGCAATTGAATTACATCATATGTTGGTGAAAGGTATCCCTAATTCCTCAATCAACCTTCAAACTTTCCTCTTCTCATTGTACATTGTTAATCTCGGCTCCACTAGATTTGCTCTGTTCCCCAATAGGTTGCACTCCAGTTGGCACCCAATTGAAGCAAGATGAGCCATGTTTTCTTATCCACTTTGATTTTGACTTCTTGATTAGCCGAAATTATAGTATAGCTTATTGGGGAAAGAAATTTACGTTCATAACGTGTTATGAAATTTGTTGGTGAGTGTCGTCGATAATAGATATAAAGTAGAGAAATCCTCTTAAGTACTGGAAATAGATATGAAATAGAGAAATAGATTCTATTATAAATAAGATAGAATTTTATCTCTATAATATTTATCTTTTCAAAATATCTATTACTTCAATATATCTATCTCTTCATGAAATTCTATCTATTCAGGAGATAGACTTTATCTTTATTTGAAATATTTAATTATTTCGAATATCCACATATTTAATTAATTTTATAAAAAAAAGAGATTAATAGCCACTCGCAATTTATCCTTTCAAACAAAAATAAAATTAAAAAATATTATTATGTATTTAATCCTCAACATTTTTTTTGCTTTTAATAATGATCCCTAACATTTATTTTTAACATTTATGGTCCTTAACATATTTAAAAACTCCATGAATGATATTTTTTTTCAAAATCTGTAAAACTTAAGGGATTACAATCTGTCAAAATTATTCAACTCCAAAATCATTAAAATATACCGAAGGTAAAAATCTTAAAATTATTAAGTAAAAAATAAAGAAAAAAAACTCTTTTCTCCTTCCTTCTCTTTCTCCCGTCGGTGCTATCTCCTTTCTTCCGCGCCAACTAGCTGCGCTTCTCCCTCTCTCTATTTTCTTCTCTTTTCCCTCTCTTATACCCGACCCGACACTCCATAAATATAGAAAAAATGACTGCTATTTTTTTTAAACAAACTGTAGTAATCCTAAATGCATACAAGTTATAGAAGAGAGAGCCACATATTTTAATATCACATTGCTCTAACAAAATTATCAATTATAATGAATGCAACCCAACAATTTCCAAAGCTTTCGAGTTCTTCTATGACCTTGCAATCATTTTTTACTATGAAAAATGAAACTAGGACAAGAGGCTGATGAGGAGCAGGTAATAAGTTAGGACCTGCAGCCTTGTCTGAATGTAAAGTAGCATTACCACTTCGACAGCTACTACTTTCCATGAGGTAGAAACTTATCCTACCTGCATCTCTAATTGCATCTGCTACCTACTAGATTTTTGAAAAGGGAATTGAGTAAAAGGACCCCAAAACCTACTATTGAAACCAGCTGGGGATATTTGGGAGTCATCTTGTTTTGAATTGAAGATCTTCAAGCTCCACCTTAATTATATTAATTTCTTCAATTACATCGAAAAGCCCCAACTAGTGACTCCATAATAGAAATGATGTAATGACATATCAGATCTTGTATATAATGTCATAAGTAAAGCTTGTACTTTGTTTAAGGACTGTAAACCATCTCAAATTGATCCCTGAAAGGACATTATAAATCAGGCTCTTGAAAACTCTCCTACAGAGGATCAAAATCTCCTTCCATCTTTGCTTCTTGAAGCTTTAGGCCTCAATGATTTTGGAAGATAATTGTCGTATGCTTTTCTTGCATCTTCCTTCATAATCTTGCCATTTCCAGCAAATTTAAACCGGGTCAAAACATAAGTCAACATCTAAAATTGAAGAAAATTCCATAAAGTATTTAAGATGATAACCCCAAATCAACCAATTTCATCTGTCTTAAGATGTTTAATATGTCCAAAAAAATGAAACATAATCAAAACAATTCTAAATTCATAAACTTGAAGCAAAACCCAAAAAAGATTAAAGATAATTAACAATGTAATCAAAATAGAGAGAAGACAGAAGGAAGATAGGAGAATATATAGATACATATTTTACATATATAGATATATATATATATATAAAGAGAGAGAGAGTGAAAGTTTCTAGTGAAGAAAATAATCCAATATTTTCTATTTTATTAATGCAAAATAGTTTACATTATATACTTGTCAATGTGACAAATCCTAGATAAATTATGTCTAGGAAACTAAAACTAATTACAATTAAAATCATAGTTATACATGGTTCATCATTTTATAATGATAATCTTATTTTAACTCTACATAACAATCCTTAATACTCCCCCTCAAGTTGGAGCATGAAGATCAGAAATGCCCAACTTAGAAGCTAAACGATGAAAATGAGTAGGATGAAGAGCTTTAGTTAAAATATCGGCCGGCAGAAATTCATTACAATTGTAGGCATGAAAAATAAATCCATCTTGAAAAGCATCACAGACAAAATGACAATCAATTTTGATATGCTTAGTGCGTTCAGGGAAAATAGGATTTTCGGTAATGTGAAGAGCAGCTTGATTATCACAATGTAATGGAATGGGGCGAGTGATAGGCACATGGAGATCATGTAGTAGGCTAGATAACCCTTTTAATTCATATAAAGTCATCGCCATAGAGCGATATTCAGCTTCGGCAGAAGAGCAAGAAACGGTATGTTGCTTCTTTGTTTTCCAAGAAATAGGATGGACAAACCTGTCCATAGAAAGATGGGTGAAAACCAGGTGGGGCCGCATATAAACTTCTTCCTGTAAATCTCCATGAAGGAATGCATTGTGGACATCCATCTGATGTATGGGCCAGTTTTGAGTAGTAGCAACAGAGAGTAAGATGCGAACTGTAACCATTTTAGCAACAGGAGCAAATGTGTGTGTATAATCAATACCTGCTGTTTGTGTGTTGCCCAAAATCATGAAGCAGGCTTTATATCGCTCGATGGTGACATCTGCTTTATACTTAATACGAAAAACCCATTTACTCCCAAGAGCACTTTTTCTAGGAGGCAAAGATGTCAAGGACCACGTCCTATTTTTTCTAGTGCATCGATTTCTTGGCGCATGGCGGGTGCCATTTAGGATTAGAAACTGCCTCAGAGTAGGTAGTGGACTCTAATTCTATGGCCACGGATGCTAAAAAATGCCTGCGTCAAGAAGAAAATTTTCCATAGTCCACAAAGTGTTATAGGATAAAGTGACGTACCTGAGAGGTCCGAAGAGAGTGAAGGAGCAGAGGAGGAATGAGATATAGAAGACTTCCATATTGCATTGAAGTCAAAATCTCGGAGTCTAGCAAGTACCTTTTTAATGCGCATGCTTTTACTAGTGGGTTGGATTTCCAGAAGACTTGAGCTAGGAGGCATAACTGGATTTGTTGCCATCGGACCGGAAGAAGCTGCTAGACTATTCATGTCTGCTGGCGAGCCAGAATCTGCTAGGCCAGAGAAAGTTTTAGCTGCTCGTGGGCTAGAATTTGTTGAGTTAGAGGGAGCAAAAGAGGTTGCTGGGTTGGAGGAGTTAGACCTAGGTGGATATTCAGCATGTGGGCTCCTGGGCGGCTGGGCTGACGTGTATGGGTCGCTATCAACCTGGACTGTGCGAGTGTTTGAATCAATTATTACTAGCCCGTGGTTGATGGTGTGAGGTTGGACTTGCATTCTGGAATGGTGCTGATCATACTGAGCCGCGGTGTTGGGCTGATCATGTTGGGCTACATCAGTTAGGCAGCCTGATAAGCTAGGCTGAGATGTGCAGTCTTAAAAAGAATCACTCCTCCTTTCTGGTAAGCCCAAAATTGGTTCCTCAAAATTATAAGATTGTCCAAAATTCGGTATACATTGTGGTATATCTGATTTTTCCTTGTAGAGAAACTTTGTTTCATCAAATATTACATCTTTGGACAAGATGAACTTCTCCCATTCCAAATCATAAAATCTCCAACCTTTCTTGTTAAAGGGATATCCAAGGAAAACACACATTCTACTTCGGGCTCTGAATTTATCTTTAGGTAGATCATGATCATGGACAGAAGCTAAACATCCAAAACTTTTAATGTGAGAATATGATGGTTTTTTTTCATATAGCAGCTCATAAGGAGTTTTTCCATGTAATAATGAAGAGGCTATGCGATTGATAACATATCCAGCTATCAGTACATATTCTCTCCAAAATTTTATGGGAAAATTAGCTTTGAAACGCAAAGCCCGAGTGACATTCAAAATATATCGGTGCTTGCGTTCAACCCTACCATTTTGTTGTGGGCTTCTAGCAATAGTAGTTTGATGCAGTATGCCATGGGTTGAAAAATACGACTTTAGACATGTAAATTCCGTGCCATTGTCACTCCGTACTACTTTGAATGTTTTGTGAAATTGAGTTTTGATCATGGCAAAGTAATCTTTTAGAATAGATGCAACTTCACTTTCCTCAGAAATTAAATGTATCCAAACAGCTCTAGAGTAATCATCTAATATGGTAAGGAAGTATGAGGTACCTATAGTAGATACAGTCTTGTATGGTCCTCACAAATCACAATGAATTAAATTAAAAACTCCAGATGCTTTATTGCTACTTAAAGGAAAATAGTCATGAGTCTGTTTAGCATGCAGACAAATATTGCAAGGAGCAGTCTTAGTTCTAGAGTTCTTAGAAATTTCCAAAAAATTATTCACCACAAAATCTAAAGGATGTCCCAACTTTACATGCCATAATATGTTGGAATCAAGAACAATGTTAGAAAGAGCATACAATGCTGGTAATTGCATAGGCTTGTAGAAGAAAATTCCATTCCTCTGCTCACCCACTCCAATCGGCTTTATCGAGATACGATCCTGTATAACACAAAAGTTGTCAGAAAGAGTGATAAAACACTTCAAGTTTTGTGCCAATTGAGACAAAGAGATTAAATTGCATTTAAGCTCAAAAATTAACAACACACTGTGGAGTTTGAGTCGAGGATTTAAGGAGACCGTTCCTTCTTGCAGAGCAATTGCCTTAGCTCCATTAAGCAGTCCAATAGTATATGGATAAATAATATTTAAATTTTTTAGAAAAACTTTCCTACTAGTCATATGATGAGAACATCCTGAATCCATAAATTTTCCATACCAGATAATTTTTTGGATTGAGTGGTATTTGAGTTATTTATGATAGTCAACAGCTTTAACCATTGGTCAGCTGTTAAGTTTGGAAAGCTGAAATTGTTTGGCCCACTGCTGCCATTGTTCAGCCTACTTGGCCCGTTGCTGCTGAATGGCCCACCGCTCTGAAGTTATTCGGCTCGTTGCTGTTGTCTTCTCCAACAAGGTCGCCACTGCTTGAGTTCTCTGTCAACCTTCCTCGCCGGGCAGTGGCTGTGTTCGCCCAGGCATTTGCTCTTTTACCTCCTGGCACGTTCTCAGCATCCATCCGACCAGAGAAAGGACGAGCTCAGGACCTACCGCGGCCTCCTCTCGCGATGTGTCCTCCTCTACCGCTGCAACCAAATTGGGCTCTGCGGCTACCGGCAATCATTACAGTGGTCTTGGGCCACCATTCCGGGTAGCCCACAAGCTGGAAGCAACTTGTAATTTCATGGCCTGTCTTCCGGCAATGCATGCAGTAAAGTCTTGAGGATGAAGATGACATTCGTTCTACTCCAGCAACGGCGAAGGCGGCGCCGTCCCTGGCATGATTTCCTGTTCGTGCTAGGTTCTGATGCTGCTCTTCTTTATAAATTTGAGCAAGAACTGTCTGCACCTTTGGCATGGGTTCTTGTTGTATCAGATGGGAGCAGATAGTGCCGTAAATTTCACTATTTAGTCCCATTAAAAATTAAAAAACCTTTTCTTCCTCTCTTTCATTTATGATAGCAGTTAAGATTTCTGTGTCTGAGATGGATGGAGGTTGAGAGTAGTTGTCTAATTTCTCCTATAACTTTTTTAAACGTGAATAATACACGTTTATCGAGTCTCCTCTTTGTTTACAATTTACTAGGGCCACCTTCAACTCGTATTTTCTTGGCCTAATTCCAAACAAGAATATTTCTTTTAAATCTGCCCATAACTCATCAGCTCTTTCGGAGTAATTTATAGAGGATCGAAGAGAGGGCTCAATAGTGTTGAGAATACAAGAATTTACGAGAGTGTTGATCTTCCACCATTCTTCTTCTTTGTCTGGGTCGTTTTCGGTATGGGAATTATTCCATCAATAAAATCTAATTTCTCCTTTAACCTCAAGGCCAACCGCATTGCTTTTGTCCATTCTGCATAATTATTGTCTTTTTCATTCTCTTCTAACTGAAATGTTGTTATGATCAGTCCGAGTCCATCCGAGGATGCTACATAGTAGGCATCCTTCTTTATTCTGCGGACATGGCTTTCTTCTACCATGTCATTGTCAACATTGCCAATATTGTCGTTACTCATTATGAGATTTTAGACATGTGACTCTGATACCATGAAAGTTTCCAGTGAGGAAAACAATCCAATGTTTTCTATTTTATTAATGCAAAATAGTTTATATATACTTGTCAATCTGGTGAATCCTAGATAAATTATGACTAGGAACCTAAAACTAATTACAATTAGTAAGCTAAATTATAACTATACATGGTTCAAGATTTTATAAGAATAATCCTATTTTAACTCTACATAACAACCCCTAATAGAGGGGGAGAGAGAGAGAGAGAGAGAGAGAGAGAGAGAGAGAGAGAGAGAGAGAGAGAGAGAGAGAGAGAGAGAGAGAGAGAGGCACGACTGGTGAGCTCGGAGGAAGCAAGTCGGCGCCGACACTGGAGGGAGAAGGAAGGAGAACGGAGGAGAAGAAAGGAGTTTTTTATTTTTTTCTTTGGATAAATTTCAATTTGGTACTTGGAAATTCGTAATTGTCTTTTAAGTAAGTACCTGATTTATTTTTTTAAAAAATCTCTAAAAAGTATTTGCAACTAACTCATGTGTCTCAAGTTGTACTTTGTTAGGTTTCAAAAGGTAAGTTTGTTTTTTAGTTAAATTTGGGACCGAATGCAATAAGTGAAAAAGATGTAAAGGATATATTTGAAAATAAGAATTATTTATCTTCTTCTCCATAACTAAATGTCTTCTCCTCTTGCTTCACTATGCTATGCTCCCTCTTCCTATTTCCCTTATACACGAAAGATATAAAACTCACTTTTGAGCTAAGAATTATTTAACTTTTATAAATTGTTATTATGACATAACCTTGTATAATTAAAGCACAAAGATGACATCTCAACAAAGAGCAAATAAGTTTACTTCTTAATCCTTAAAAATCTAATAAAAAAACAGAAAATAACTCCCATCTTCAAGTTGATACAAATTGGTAATATCTTGTATAAAATATCGAAGAAGCAAAAGCCTAACATCAAAGTGCTGAATTAGATAAGCTCTAAATGAGATGAGTTACTATGATTTTCATTCATGAACTTTCATTTTCCTCAGTAGGAAAAAATGGTCACAAAAGCTTACTCAAGAATGCAGTTTGTCCAACAAAAGACATAAGCAGGTCTATTTCCAGCATTGATGCATAGTTATCAGCTCCTAAATAATCCTAATTTGTGGAACAAGTAATTTTATTAACAAGTGGTTTCTGAATCATCTCTTTTCTTGAAAAGTTTTGGACTTTAATTCCATCCTCAATGGCACTTTTGAAACCATGGAGATTTCTGCAACAGTTTTTAAAGTCACTTTTTGCTCTGATTTATCCAGGCAAATAATGGTACAATATGTTGGTGGAGTTCTTTGTCCAAAGAAAAGACTTGGAAGCAATGTACATCATAGCTTGAGCAACCCCTACATTTGTATTTGAATTGATTGGTAGAACTGGTAAAGAACTATTATAATTTCCAAGATTTAGGCAGTAAAATATTAGGATTAGAGCATCAGTTTTTGAGATCATTTCAATGTGAATTCCAGTCTAAGTGATTCTTGCTTACATCCCTTGTATTTTATTCCCTTGTTTGTCATGTGCCATCCTTATTCCCAAGATTGGATTAACAAAAATTAGCTGTCTATTTTCTATCTCCATTATTGATTTTCAGAGAGAATGAAATGGGGAGCAGGAAGCAGAGCACATTGAAGAGGGAGGATAGTTGGGTAGAAGAAGATAAATAAGCCCCTTTACAAATATACTCACGTCTTTTGTACTTGTTCATTTCAGGCTCAATTTAATTCTAAGAACAAGCCTACCTTTTAAAACCTAACCGAAGTAATAACTTGAGATAAATGGATTAATTCCAAATACTCTTTAGAGATCTTTTAAAAATCAGATACTTACTTGAAACAATTACAAATTTCCAAGTACCGAATTGAAATTTATCATTTTTCTTTGTTTTGGGACTTTTTTTTACTTTATAAGTTTACATTTTTACGTCGCTATGATTAATGATTTTGAAGCTAACCATTTTGACCATTTGTAATTCGTCAAAAATTTGACGAATTTTAGAAAAAAGAACAAGTTCGAAAATATGTTAAGGACCATAAAAATTGAAAATAAATGTTAATGGCTATTTTTTAGAGCGAAATAATGTTAGGGACTAAATTTGACATTTATTCATAAAATAAATAATAAATCTAAAACTATAAAACTAAAAAAAATCTGATTACCAAATCCTTCATTTAGAATAGATCTTTCCATCTAAAACTTAATTATTTATATTTATTTATATATTTTTTTTGGGGAAAAATGGATCCTTATATAAAACTTCAAAAGAAGAATGCCATCTATCAACTAAACATCAACTACATCTATGTATGAGATTTTCTATCAAGTACACTAACTAAATCTAACCCTCTGTTCACCTTATCAAGAAATGAAGAAGGGGCTAACTCATATTGAAACAGACATTTGGTCCTCCATGACCATGCACGATAATCCACAACCTTGAACAGTAAATGTCATTCAAATTCACCTTGCACACACATTCACAGACTAAACAAATTCTAGTCAACCCAATTCACAGTATCAGGTGCAGAGAAAAATCATCGCCACTCCCTTGTGGAAGGAACCAATTCCAAAGAGTATGAATCCCCAAGCACTCCCTGCAAAGAAGACTCAAACATGTCGCCACAAACATCACAACTCGGAGTAGCTCTAACACCCCTCCTACGCAGCTCCGCATCCACCTTCAATCCCCCATCCCGCACCAGCTAAGGAAAAAGAGCGTATCAACATGAACCTCCAAACTTCCAAACTCACTATTAACCAGCAACATCATTACCCTCCAACACCCTATCAAGGACATCATATGCACTAGCAAAGGAAAAAATACCCAAACTCGCAAGTTTCCACTGCGGACTATCTCTACTCCCAGACAATTGGTACAACTATAGGCGTTCAAGGACTTCTGCCGATAGGAACTCAATCAACCTCCCCCAATCCCAACCATCATCCACCACCCAATAATCAGCCACCACCAAATCTCGGTGCTCCATCAGTACTGCCTACACAACAAAATCCAGCAGTCGATTGTCCCCCAACCCGACATCAACCCAAAATTTTACATCTTGACCATTCCCTACATTCCATTCAAGGCCTCTCTATAACACCTCAAACCCAGCAAGCATTCCCTTCCAAATATGCAAGGCACCTGCAAACGTTCGCCCTGCCTCCACCTATCTCAAGTCGAAGAACCTAAACCCACAACTCCCTTGATTCTCTAAAGAACCTCCAACACAAACGAGCTTGTGCCACCATGCTTAACTACTCAAAACTATACTTTAACGCTTAAACAAAAATGAGTTACCCAAAAAAAATTTTTTTGACACAATGAAGAACTTTCTTCCTTTTGTTTAGGTCAGACATACATACATTACAGACCTTGTACGCAGCCCCATGCCACAAGCAACATTCGTTCACTCATTCCCCTCCACTCCAGCACCGGGTATGTATGTATGACCTAAACAAGAATGAACGTATTGAGTTGGCTTCAAGAAATGGCTGTTCTTTTCCTAGGACAAACACTAGTGTGTGCCCTCAAATGCCTTAGCGGCCAACAACTAATTACAACTCATTCTATGACATGTTTTATATAAGCTAGACCATGACCTTTCTGTAAGTGATCAAAATTGTACTAGAAAAGACTGGGTAAAAATATGCATGCGTAAGAAAAAAGCTAAACACAAGTGCAGAATTATAATGGTTATTGTCTTTAAGATAAAAGAGTAAATTTCAATCATTTTAACTCATTATACATTCGCAACAATCATGAATATCATCAGGCCAAATCATACAGTTACACAAAACATCCTTCACTACGTTCTTTCTCCTTGTTTATTTTGGAAATTTAGCTTACTGAAAAACCAGTAACTTCCATGGCAGAACACAATCTGTCTGCATGCAAAATTAAAGTTTTGCCCCATATTTTATGTATCCCTGTGTGCCTCCGAGTATGCCAAAGATGGAGGGCTTTCCAGAAGTAACAATAATGATAAGGATATGAACTGTACAGTGCAATGCAGCAATGGCTCCATTCGGATTCTGACTACTCGGAAAACTGAGGTAAACTCCTGTTCTGTTCGTTTTTGAGTGACTTAATTGTGATTGTTATCTCCCCATAAATTATCCCAGCCACCACTTGCAGGAGCCTTGGGTCCCTCAATAGAGTTTTGATACCCATTTACATTGTTTTGAACAGGAAGCCCATGAGTTGCAGGAGGGGGAACTTTCTTCGGTTTTGTTCGAATTCCCAACAGCCTAAGCACAAACCTAGCAAGCTCTCCATATAACAGTCCCGAGCGGTCAAACAGCTGCAAATATTAATACGATAAGATCAACTACAACTAACAATTTCAAAGAATATTACAGTTCCAATCATCATCAAACTTCAAATTCTAAGAAAAATAATTTTCTAACATTATGAATCATGACAAGCAGAGTATAGTATAGTAGGAGATCTGCAGGAGAGGAAATACCTGAAGAAGAGCAGACATAAACATGTGCAACGCCTGAGTATTTTGGTCAATCAACATAGCAACCCGACCAAAGACATTTACTACACCTTGCATCTGCAATTATGACCAAGACGATCTTTTTATACATTCTGAGAGTAACCAACTAGTGCAAACACAGAGTACATGATCATCTTTTTGGAATTACATAAACACTTGCATGTACAGCAGTTCAAGAAATCAAAGAAGAGCATCTCGACAGAATATGAAAGAAAGTTCAGTAGGACATGGAGTTTAGCTCAACTTTGATTGGTTATCATTTTTTTTTTTTTTTTTTTTACTTTAAGATCCGCGTCTCCTCTACAAACAATTTATCTTACACGACTTCCAAGAAAGAACTACTCACTTTTGTAAAATTAAAAACCAATCTGAGTGAGATTTCAATTCTGGTTTAGAAACTACTGAATTCTTTCCAATGGCTAGAAGGGCAAAATGTGAACTTTAATCACATTCCTAGTAACTCATCAAAACAGTGCAGATTGTCAACAATTCTTTACTAGATTTCCTCGAAACCAACACCCAACCCCTTGTCCATGGCACTCTAAGACCCGGCCTTCACAAAAGGTAAAAGCATGAAAAAGAAGGAAGAGCAAGAATACAGCGCAGAAAAAAGTGAAGGACTTAACATACAAGCACCACAAACTTGTACTATCCCATCATCTAAAGGCAGAAATAGTCCCAGTCTCATGTTAACCAATTTGCTATCAGTCTTTCACCCTATAAATCCTAAATAGTGCCTGACTTGGTCATTTTGATCTAGTGATTCGCAGAATATTGAAAGGTTCCAGAAGATGCTCATGTCTCATTCAGTGTACAAAAATACATCTGTGTGTGTGTGTGTGAGAGAGAGAGAGAGAGAGAGAGAGAGAGAGAGAGAGAGAGAGAGAGAGAGAGAGAGAGAGTATACCACCCTCATTAAGGAAATCCAAAAGTTTGGGGGACCAGATGGAGCACCAAAAGGATTGTTTGGATCCTGCTCACCGTACGGACCGCCCATACCTCCATAGCCACCCATCGGACCTCCCAGGGCACCACCATACATGCCTCCTCCATACATGCCGCCACCACCATACATTCCACCATAACCTCCTCTATACATGTTTCCATACAAACCACCACCATAAGACCCTCCATAGCCGCCATATGAACCATATGTTCCTGTCCCATAGCCCGTGTTGTAATTTAAACTGGAACCATAACCTATACGAAACAAGCAATTAGACAAATTTCCATCAGATATTTGATTGCAGAATCAGAACATGGAGGATTTATCTTACCAGCAAAATCAAATGCATGCCGTTCCTATACTTGACAAATAAAAAGAGCATCCTGAAGCTAACAAATTTGAATCATTCTTTTCTCATGGAACTCTCAGGAAAAAGGCGGGTACTCTCTAGATGATAGATAATGGTGCCCAACACTATCTTCATTTGCCTCATATGTACAAGCTAGAATACAACCCATCTAAATTCCAATGTACTTCCTAGAAATATCAAACTTTTTTTTTTAATTTGCAGAAATAGAAAACTTTATTTGCACACTAAAGCTTCCCAAGAGCGGTAACCACCCACTCAACCTAAGCCTTTGTATTCCTACATAAATATGGGTAAAAGAATTTTGGGTTACTTCTCAAATGGCAATTGTGAACGAAAAGTAAAGAAAGATTGAGAGATGATTAATTGTATTATTCAAAGTAAACATAGGTGGTCTTTCACAGCACAAAGTTATCAGTAATTAGTCATTACTCAGAACAATATCATACTTTTGACGAAATCCCTGATCACAACTAAATGGATTGATGGAAATCTCACTAATAGATGGAGCTTTTATTTCAAGGAACCAGCATGGCATACATTCTTTCATATCACTTGGTTGGATTTGGCAGTGGAGGAATAAATGGATTCGTAACAAAATTTCAATCCCCCTCTTTTGGCTACTAGAATTAGGATGATTTACTCCTTTTCAGGAATTCAAAACACATTTAGTTATAATGTCTTGTCTACTTCTTCCTTTTAATTATTCCAAGTTACAGTTTTAATATAAGATCCACTTTGCAGCCACATACTTTTGACCAAAACCCCTGATTATATGACAGTACAATACAACCAAAGGAACAAAATTACCATAGGACCAATTCAAAATTTAACACACTCGTCAGATAAAAAAGTAAATACCAACCAACTACTTGCATCAATAATACCTCCAAAAGAAAATTAACAAAGCTCTACTAAAACAACGCCTGAAAATAAAAATTAAGAATTAACTGGAACACAGAAGCAGCACATACCTCCGTAAGTCTGCTGCTGCTCCCAAGGCCTAGTAGGAACAGGCCTCGCGAGCGCGGTTCCGCTGGATGCCGTGTTCCTATTGGCCGTCGAAACAACTTCGCCAGGCTGTGCGGTTCCAGATGCTTCCACAACGTCACTTGTACTACCGGGTGACGGCGGCTTGAAAGGGGCCGGACCAGACGACGAGCCGGCGCGTTCCCATGGTTTCTGCGGAGAATCACCATTTCCTGCACCCAAATTCACCATTCAAACCACCCAAAAAAATAATAAAAAAACTGCAAAATCAATTTCATAACCACAAAAAATGAAAATTCCAAATTAACTAGAAAAATCAAAATTGAATTGATGAGATATGCAAACCTGATGGTTGGGTTTTGTCACCCATGGCCTTCTCTCCAATGTTATCAGAACCGGACCGGAGAGAGAGAATTATGATAGAATCAAATGAGTTGTTATCTATATCTGCTTTCTGTTCTCATCGCATTGCCCGATAAAATTCGGTGTTTTGTGTTCTGGTGCCGGATTGTCCAATGACTATTCTACCCTTCTGTTTTGTCGTTATGCCGTTTTGTATTTTATTTTTTAATTTTAAAAAAATTTAAGGAAAGATGTTATGCGTTTAAAACGAGGTCAAGCTGCAGGTCCGTGTGGATTGTAGGTCTTTTTTCCTAGGTAATTGTACTCAGTGTCAACTTTCTATAACCTGTAGTTAAAATATGTCGGGAAATATTTATAAATTATTAATCCTTTTATTATGAAGTAAGAGAAAGAAACAAAGGAATATTAGGAGTGAGAAAGTATAATTCAAGAATAGGTATAATTAATTTCATTAATGTTTTTTTATAAGGTTTATTTATAGATTAGAGGTACAAAAATAATATATTCATAAAAGGATATAATTAAATGGAAATCTCATCAATTCAAATAGGATTAGGATTTTGAAATTTTAGTTATTTTTAAAGTTTTAACATCCATTACATATACATCAATATATTGCTATATCTTAGTAAATAAATGTTTAGGATTATGTATCACATTTGATCGAATTATTACATATTAATTTCACGTTTCTTATAAGGAATTTTTGGTGAAATTTATTTTGTCATATCTCTTTAAAAATATCTACATATTGCACAACCCAATAATATGGTTATAATTTTATTCTTAAAGGATATCATAAATATCTCGAATTTAATTCTCAATAATGATCACACACATATTTAACAATTTACACAACAATTTAGAACTTCAACATACTTGAAAACGGCTCGTATTGTTTGTACCACTTTGTGTACCACTCTCTATATCACTTCCTAATTTAGAATATGTTATTAATAAAACCTATTAAATAAAAGATAATCCTTAAAAGAAATGATAAACCCTAAGAGAAAAATATATTAAAAAAGAAAAAAAAAAGTGGTACGGAGCGTGATACGTAAAGTAGTACAGACGATCCTATATGACTCGAAAGTGTAATTGCCAAGAGAATATCATATCAAATATACATAACTTGTTTGTTTGATAATGTGTTTCAAATGAATCATATAAGTAAACAACTTAATGCTTAACCATCTCAATAGGAGTTGGATTTTTTTTTCATAATTCGAGATTAATCATCCTTAAAATAATTATCTCAAAATTGTGCAATGTTATGGTCCTTCAGGATAAAAAAACATCAATTACCTTCTCGTATAGATATGTGGCATATTTACCAACATTTGATAATCAAATGATAATAAGGTAATGATGTGCAATATACTATATCCATGTGCAGCTTTTATGATTAAATTTTATCTTCGGGATCTTTCTTTTGTAAATTAAAACAAAAGAACTTGAAAGACTTAATTTCAACATTTCTAGTATTTGTTTGCCATTACAAAATCTTCACGAGAAATGTTTCAAGTATTTGATTTTTTCTTTCAAGAATCTTTATAAATAAAAAGTCAATCACACTTCAGGTTTGATTTAACATTATTAGTTATAAGATTTATATCCTACTAGGATATTTATAGAAGCATCCACAAATTCAATGTTGTAACTCTTCTAGAGTTAACAAAATATCATGTAAATTTACAACTTTAGCAAATAAATAATCTATAAAACTTCTAGTGTACAAATACTTGTGAATAGATCAAGATGCTTCAATATTGAAGATGAAATTTTATGATTCTAATTCTCTCCCCCTAATGTAGAGAACATTAAAAATAAATAAAGAATCATAAGAGATAAGCATAACAAATTCTAAAACAATTTTCATGGATATATGCGATTTTTCATATATTTCTTTCAATAAAGACCAATAAGACAATGATGTGGTGTTATTTAGGAACAATTCACTTACATGCTCCATGCCTGCTTATTGAGTCCTTCAAGGATTTCATATAAATTCTTGGAGTTTAGTGCGATAATACCTAAACTTAATCCACCACTACAAATATTATTTCTTTGTATCAATATTGCCAGGACTTTACGAAGAATCTTATGTCATAACTTATGACAAAAATTTAAACCAAGTTCGCATCTTAAAACATTAAGTCCTTCTAGGATTTCACTTCAGGTGTATAATTCCCTCAAGAAATACATATACACTTCAAGTGTACTTAATAATTATATACTTCAAGTGTACTTAATAATTGTTCAAAACTTGTATATTTTTTATGCGAACTTGTTATATTCTATTTCAGCCAAATACCTCTATAATATTTGAGTATCGATTCTGCCGATTTTAATTCAAGATCCTCATTCTATTTAATAACATGACATAAGTATCGTCGATGTTTTGTACTATTCTATAGTTCCATCTATTTGTATCACGACATGATATAATGAGATCTCATAATTATCATAACTTCAGAATCATGAATTTCTATTGAAAATAGAGAAATTGTCAAAAATAGTTCTCGGACTACTTTATTTAGTCTTATTTTAGTCCTTAAACTTTGTTTTCAAATTATGTAGTCCTTAAACAAATCTTTCTAAAAAATGTTAGTCCATGTAGCCGCTTCCGTGGCGGAATCCGGTAATAGTGAATAGGGCTGTAAATGGTTCCAGACCCTCAGGGTACCCCCATACCCAGACCCGTACCCTTATAGTAAAACTTAGACCAAGACCCGGACCCATACCCTCCAGGGTATAAAATTTTGGACCCAGACCCGACCTTCCAAGGTCCAGGGTAGGGTATGGGTATATTCGTACCCGTATGATATTTTTCTATTTTTTTCCTGTTAAACAAAAATATATAAAACAATGTACAATCCTAAAATAAAAATTTTAATATGATTAACATAATCTCCTCAACATTTCTTTCAACAAATACAATCATTTAACATATACATAAATGAATAGGGAGGTAGACCCCTTTAACTATATTAATTTTAGTCTGTAATCCAAATTCCTGGACAACCTCTGAACAAAGAGTATATGTAATAATACGGTGTCGCCTAATAGATAAGTCAAATCGTAGCATATAATATAAATAACGACAAAGAAAAATAAAGAAAAGGACTGTCCTTTTTGTCATTATCCATATTTTCAACAGTTCTATGAGAAAAATAAGGCAAAAGTATTACTATCATAAATTGCTTTTACACGGGATGAAAGAATATATTTTTATATTTAGTAAAAATAAATTATTTGTGAAATGACATTTGAATAAATAAATAAATAATTTGAAAGAGGTTAGTTGAGCCAAATCCATCAAATAAAGAGAATCTACTTAGGACTAAAAAGGAGAAAAAAAAGAGAAAATGACTGAAAATGAGAAAAAAAAGAGAAAAGGACTGAAAAGAAAAAGAAGAGAAAAGGACTGAAAAGAAAACGAAGAGAAAAGGAGAAAAAAAAAAAGAAAGGGTTGATAGCAACAAGATTCAAATCTGCACTGTCAAGCAAAACAAGTATTTAAGTTTGCCTCCTTAACCACTCGGCCAAACCTCCCTATGCACATATATTACCCTCTATCTAATATAATATATAATATATATTATTTTATTAATACGAGTCTACGGGTATACGGGTCTGGGCATCACCATACCCTACCCAGACCCATATAGCAATATAAATACGGGCACGGGTATGGGTACGGGTCCGCAAGTATAAAATTTAAACCTTACCCGCTAAAAATGGGTACAGACCCGTGCAGGTATGAGTAAGACCCGCCCCGTTTATAGCATTAATAGTGAACATGTGACCCTCACATGACTTATAAGGCTGAGGGTAAAAGTAGAAGATCACTTTACAAAAAATTTATAGGTGTTATATTGTCTTCGTTTTAAGACGCTATAATGTTATACTGTCTTCAATTTTGGGGTGTTATATTCTCCTATTAACTTCATCTTAGGGTCTTATATTGTCTTCATCAAGAACATAAATTCTTCCATCCGAGTTACTAATAGTACAAATTTATTAACACATCAAAGAACATTAGGTAAGAAAGAAAAAAAAAAAAAAATGGAAAGTAAGATCATCAATGATCTTGATAGATATTCCATTATCAATTAACATCAATATTGGTACTTAACTCAACTGATAAAGTGATCTTCCACTTTTCCTCTTGGTCCTATAAGTCATGTGAGGGTCAAATGTTCACTATTGCCGGATTCTGCCACGGAAGCGGCAGCGTGGACTAACATTTTCGGGAAATTTTGTTTAAGGACCATATAATTTGAAAACAAAGTTTAAGGACTAAGTTAAGACTAAAAAATAGTTTGAGGACTATTTTGCCAATTTATCTTGAAAATAATAATAAAGTCATGCATCTCATGGAAAATTCAGCTGGAATTTTTATCTCCTCAACTTAACCACATTCGATCATTTTTATTGCTCATTTACATATGTGAGGATTTTGTTAGAACCAATTTATTCTACCACATTTTGCATGTGTCTCAAAATTGTAAGTAGTAGTAGATTGTCTTTCGGGAACATTAAATAATAGGGGCCTTCTATGTCAGATTTTCTTTTATTAATAAATATGCCTGACTATTAATCTATTGAATTTCTACTTCAAATTGTCTTTGTAGGAGGATCAATATAGACACATAATTTTGATTTTTATCTGAATATTTTTGTTTGCTCTTTTCAACCCATTTCAATGCATTTTGGTGGATTAATATATTTTTATAGCACATTGATAATTGTTTGATGGGAAAATATTTGGTTTCTCACCATGAACCAATTATAATGAGGAGAACTCAAAATAATATGTTGGGTGAAATACTAAATAACATGTTAGGCGAAATACTAAGTACTACATACAAAGTATACGTCAATTAAACTAAAGCCACTTATGATTCTACAAAACTATTTATTTGGTTTATGAAAAATTTCTGTAGGAATGTTCAATATTTATACAAATAGTGCGACATTATCAATAATATTAAGATAAATTATGTTAATGGGAGAATCTAAAGTGTGACTTCATTATGATCATTGCAAAGTTTAGCTTGCAAGTCAACCATATATATGTGACTATAGGTCGATGTATCAACGATATATATTCATCCCAAAATACATTCAACCCTAATATATTAATGATATTCATAAAATTATTTTGGCTTGAAAAATAGTAGTACAAATAAAATTTGTGCGATCGGAAACTTTTGGTTCCATAAAAATATCTTCACGAATTCTTTATGATAATTCGTATTTTAATGATCTGGGATAGTCCAACCATGCCAACATTTAATATTTTTGAATTATTAAACTTCGGCTTAGTCATTGATGCATTACAATTGCATCAACTTTAAAGAATTACGAAACTTATGGAAAGAAATGTAATTTATGTAATGCACATTTATTCTATGAGTTTGATAATAACGCATAATTATCATGTAACCTCCTAGGTCAATTACTCTTCCAGAGTTTTTAAATAATTAGTTTTTCTATAACTTTCTATCAATTAATTCATTTGGAATCTTTAGTAAATAAGTTCTTCTAGAGCTATTGACTAATTATCTCTTCTAGAGACTTCAATCAATTGGCTCTTCCGAAGCATTCTAATGATTAGCTATTGGGGAGCTTTAATTTCAATCTATTAAATCTTCTGGAGCTTTCTATTAATTAATTCTTTTGGAATTTTAATTTATACTAACTATCGTTCTCCCGTCATATATATTTTTCGCTATTCTTGAATATATAACAAATTAAGGGGCATACGTAAAATATGCAAAAATCAAATTTGATCACAAACATAATGTCAAATTCTTTCCTCTAATTATTTGAAGACATTGGCTACATTAACAAGTCTATATAACGATAGACATGATTAATATTTAAAATTAAGATCAATTATCAATAGCATAATATTGGGAGTACATAAACTCTAACATTTTTATCTTTCTTTTCTAATCGATGTTAATAGAGATTTAAAATTTTATTTGGTGTACTACAAATACGCTAAAAACTCTCTTTTATATTACATCAACAATATTCATTTGAAATTATATCCCTTTTCCTTTCTCGTTATTAATTATGGTGATAATTCAATGAATCATCATAAATATCATATGATTATAAGAAATTATAATCACAAGTATAACCTATTTTAAAAATAAAATGTAATTTTAATTGCATTCATTCCAGGGAATGATATATAATTAGTATGAATTTCACAATATTCATGACTCATTATTTTATTTAGTCTCAAAAGGTGATGTGGAATGATCTTCAAGAGCATAAAATTTCATCCAAGAAGTGAGGGAGAGAACAAACAAAAACAAGTGTAATAAGTAGAAGAGAGAAAGTGCCTTTGAAAGGACTTGAAAATGTTAAACTTCAAGCAACCTTGAATATATTAAATCCAAGACCTCAATAAGGTTTAAACAAAATCTTTTCTTCAAAATTCAAGCAACCTAAGGTATTTTGAACCTTAGACCTCAATGAAACAAGAAGAAGACCTCAAGACTAGCTTTCTACAAGAGTGTAGTAACTAGTATGAAGGAATTTTGATGATCAACCTTGAAGCTCTTGGAACTTTCAACAAGTCTTCAAAGTGATTTTTCTTTTAAGGAAGTTAACCCTTGAAAGAAGGTAGAAAAACAAAGCTAAGAACTAAGAATACTAAGAGAAGAACCTTTGTCTTGAAAATTTTCTTGATTAGCTTCTTCAAAATAGAAGACTACATATTTATAGAGACCTGAGGGAGAAAATAGGAATGTTTCCCTCTCATACTTTCAGCCCAAAGGATAATATAACCTATACGTACACTTGATAAGACAATAGAGGTGTTTTAATTGCATTTGTACTATTTCTAGAGCACTAGTCAACACATTGCCAAAAATAGGAAGCAATTTTTCAGCTTGGGCATATGGGCTTCCAACCATCTACCAAGGTGAATTTTCAATTTCTAACTTATTCAAAAATTTAGGATATTGCCCCATAAAGTCTTGGAAATCAAAATGTAAGTCCCATAAAGTCTTGGACATCAAAATTGACATTAAAATTTAAGCCTTGAAACTTTTCTTGCTTAATTTGATCCTTGTGACTCTTTAGTTGTTTTGCCTTGGCTCTTGTCACAACTCCTTGATGTTCTTGCATGTCTAACAAGTTCACATCATTCCCCCTCTTGAAAACTATTCGTCCTGAATCTCCATCACCTATATCAAATAAAGAGAGATCGGAAACATTAAAAGTGGCACTAACATTATAATGTCCCAGAAGATCAACTTTATAGGCATTGTCATTAATTTTCTCAAGGATTTGAAATGGCCCATCTTCCCTATCATCAAGGTTAGACTTTCTTTGTTAGGGAAATCTTTCATTTCTAAAATGCACCCAAACCCAATCACCGGGTTTGAATACCACTTTCCTTCTTCCCACATTTCTTTTCTCTACAAGCTTTTTGTTGGAGTTGACAATGGCTTCATAGACCTTTGTATGAATTTCTTTCACAAAATCAGCCTTCTTGCTTGCATCCTTTCTTAATGCTTGATCTATAGGCAAAGGAACCAAATCAAAGGGAGTTAGAGGGTTAAAACCATAAACAACTTGAAATAGAGAATGAGAAGTAGTAGAGTAAGGTGCCCTATTATAAGCAAATTCAATGTGTGGCAAATACTCCTCCCATTGCCTTAATTTCTTCTTCAAAATAGCCCTTAAAAGTTGGCTAATTGTTCTATCTACCATTTCGGTTTGTCCATCCATTCGTGTATGGCAAGCTGTAGAATAAAGCAAGTTAGTACCAAGCTTCTTCCAAAGAACTCTCCAAAAATGGCTCAAGAATTTGATCCCTATCCGACACAATAGACCTTGGAATTCCATGGAATCTAACTATCCAAGTAAAGAACAAGCTAGCTACATGACTAGCATCATCGCATTTCCTACAAGGAATAAAGTGTGCCATTTTAGAGTACCTATCCACAACAACAAAAATAAAATCCATACCTCTAGAGGTCCTAGGTAAACCAAGAATAAAATCCATAGAAATATTAACCCAAGATTCTTTAGGAACTTCTACTGGTATGTAAAGTCCATGTGGAAGAATTCTAGATTTAGCTTTCTTGCATTCAATACAACTTCCTACAAATCTTTCTACATCTCTTTTTAAATGTGGCCAAAAAAATGTTCATGAAGAATTTCATAGGTTTTAATTGACACCAAAATGTCCCATTAAACCCCCACAATGTGCTTCTTTGACAAGTAGAATTCTAGTAGAACAAGATGGTATACACAATCTACCTTCACAATAAAGAAATCCTTCATGCAAAAAATATTTTCCAAAAGGTACTAACAAGCATTTCTCAAAAATTTCCTTAAAGTCATGATCATTAGAATACATTTCTTTACGCATTTCAAAACCCAAAATTTTTCTTTGAAGGGTGGATAAGAGAGTATACCTTCTAGATAGAGCATCGACCATCACATTCTCCTTACCTTTCTTGTAATGGATGACATATGGAAATGTTTCAATGAACTCCATCCCTCTTGCATGTCCCTTATTGAGTTTATGTTGGCCCTTGAGAAACTTCAAAGCCTCATGACCGGTGTGCACAACAAACTTCTTTGGCCATAGGTAGTGTTGCCAATGCTTTAATGTTCTTACTAAAGCATAAAGCTCCTTGTCATAAGTTGAGTACCTCACGACTGCCCCATTAAGTTTTTCACTAAAATAGGCCAAGGGTTTTCTATCTTGCATAAGTACACCACCTATACCAATGCCGGATGCATCACACTCCACCTCAAAAGTTTTCTCAAAGTTTGGTAGTGACAAAAGGGGTGCACTACACAACTTTTCCTTCAACAATTGAAATGCTTGTTCTTGCTTTGTTTCCCACTTAAATCCTTCAGTTTTCTTGATCACATCGGTCAAAGGGCTAGCAAGTGTGCTGAAATTTTTGATGAACCCCCTATAGAAACTTGCTAGGCCATGGAAACTCCTCACTTCTGATGCGTTTCTTGGTGTTAGCCATTCCTTAATTGCTTGGACCTTACCTTCATCTACTTGAAGTCCTTGTGAGCTCACCATGTAACCTAGAAATGTAACTTTCTCCAAACAAAACTCACATTTGTCAAGATTAGCAAAAAGTTTTTCAATTCTCAAGACATTTAGTACTTCCCTAAGATGTTGAACATGCATTTCATATGTCTTGCTATAGACCAAAATATCATCAAAGTATACAACAACAAATTTCCCAATAAAATTCCTCAACACATGATTCATTAATCTCATAAATGTAATAGGAGCATTAGTTAATCCAAAGGGCATAACCATACATTAATATAAACCAAAGTTAGTCTTAAAAGCGTTTTTCCACTCATCTCCTTCTCTCATCCTAATTTGATTGTATCCGAATTTCAAGTCAATTTTAGAGAAAATATTAGAATCATGCAACGCATCAAGTCTAGGTATAGGATGCCTATACTTAATAGTAATGTTGTTTATGGCTTTACAATCTATACACATTCTCCATGTACCATCTTTTTTTGGAACAAGCAAAACTAGAACCGCACAAGGACTCATAGACTCACGCACATATCCTTTTGAAATTAGATCCTCAACTTGCCTTTTTAGCTCCTTAGTCTCTTCCGGTGGACTCCTATAGGCCGGTCGGTTTGGCAAGACCGCCCTGGGGACAAAATCGATTTGGTGTTCGATTCTTCTAATTAGTGGAAGACCTCCGGGCATCTCATCGGGAAATACGTCTTTGCAATCTTCAATAACATGCAAAATTTCACTTGAAAAAGAGGGTGAGTGTTCTTTAGATGAAGTAAATAATTTCCTACAATACAAGAGCAACACCACTTCTTTTCTTTCAATTGCTTCAATTACCTCACTAGGTTTTGCAAAGAAACAATTCTTTTCTTTTATCTCACTCTCTTTTTTTTGGTCACTCTTTTTCTTTTCACACTTGTTTTTCATCACTCTTTCTTCACTCTTTTCTTTTTCCTCAACTCTCTTTTCCTCCTCAATTTTTTTTTCTTTTGAGCTCACTTTCGGCCCTCTCTTTCTCCCTCATCTTTTTTTGTTCATCTCTCACTTGTTGAGGTTTAAGAGGATTCATAGTGAATGTTCTTCCATCCTTCACAAAGGAATAAGTATTTTTCTCCCCATTGTGGAGGGACTTTCTATCGAATTGCCAAGGTCTTCCCAAGAGGAGATGGTATGCTTGCATGGGCACCACATCACATAGTATCTCATCTTTGAAAGCTCCCATTTCTATTGGTACCACTACTGTCTCAACACTTTAAAATCTCCACTATCATTTAGCCAATGGTGTTTGTAGGGTTTATCATGTTTTGTAGTAGGTAGTTTCAACTTCTCAACAAGATCAACACTAGCCACATTTACACAACTACAACTATCAATGATAAGGTTGGCAGTCCTTCCCTCAACTTTACATTTAGAATGGAAGATGTTTTCTCTTTGTTCAATCATGTTATCATCAAAAGCTTGAGCACTTAGTGCTCTTATAGTAACTAAGCTCAAGACATTTTCATCACTTTCTAAAAGATTCAAATCAACATGTTCATCATCCTCACCATTTTCTTCACCCTCAACAATTCGCTACTTTCATCCTCCTCCTTCTCAATCTAACCATTCAAATCCTCCCTAAAGATCAAACTCTCTTTGTCGGACAACTACTTGCATAGTGTCCTACACCATTACATTTAAAGCACTTTGGAGGGTTAGAAATGATTTTACCTCTCTCTTCCATCTTTGGTTTGGTTGGAGGTTGGAAAGTACCTCTAGGAGCCTCCTCCTTTTTTGGCCGTGGCTTGAAGTTAGAAGTAGGTGGTTTTGTTGTTGCAACTTGTCTTTGGTTGGGGAATGAGGATCGCATCATCCCACTTCTTTTCCTTTGTGATTCAATCTTGTTGGCAAGGTGGCACATGTCTTCATAAGTTGTATGTGGATACAACTCAAGTTGGTTGGTTATCTCTCTATTGAGACCACTAAGGAACCTAGCCATTGAAGCATCCTTGTCTTCTTCCAAGTTCAACCTCAAGATGTAGAGCTTAAGCTCTTGTCTATACTCTTCTACAATTTTTGCACCTTGTTTTAAAGTCATGAGCTTATAATGAAGCTCTCTATAGTAGTGCTCGGGCACAAATCTTTCTCTCATCAAAGCTTTTAACTCTCTCCAAGTATCAACCGGTGGTCTACCACTTCTAACTCTTTGGTGTACTATCCTTTCCCACCAATGTAAAGTACAGCTGGAAAATTCGGCTATTACAAGTCTATCTTTTAAGACCTCATTACAATTTTTCAACATAAACATGTTTTCTACTTGCCTCTCCCGATCTAAGAAAATGTTAGGGTCATTCTCACCCTTAAAACTAAGGAGCTTCCACTTCATTCGGTCCAAGGTTTGGTCGCCTTGGTCTCTTCCACGGTTGGCAACAAATAGAACATGTTCATGATCATCATATAATGGCTCTCCATGCCTAGCTTGTGGTCTTGAAACTTCTTCAAAGTGTCTAGGCATGCCTCTTCCTCCAAAACCGCCTCTTCTACCACCATGAGGAGGTAGATGAAGTTCTTCTTCAAATGTGGAGGTTGGTGGAACTCGGTTGTCCTAGAGCGATTGAGTGGTCCATTGCTCCTTGGGTTAGTAACATTGAGACTACCATGAGGACTAACCTCACTTTTTTGATTAGAGAGATTAGTGACATCCCTTCTAATATCCCTCATCTCATCTCTTAGGGATTGTAACTCTTGCATTATGAGCCTTAAAGGGTCATCATGTTGGGAGTTGCTAGACTCTTCTCTAAAAGGAGTTGGTGCTTGAGCTTGGGTTGACATCTTGATAGTGTTTACCTCACAAAACTCTCTTGTTTAACTCTCTTTGGCTTTCTTTGAGGATATTCTCACAACTCTTGGCTTTTTCTAAAGGTTCAAGTCTCAAAGAGTTCTATGAGTTCTTAACAAGATTTAACACCTCTACTCAAGTTTAAAACAACCAAAATAAAAAAAAATCACAAACAAAAACTAGTTGAGAAATATGAGAAGCAAGGAAAATGATATTGAGTCATCCACTCATTTTAAGGAAGTTCAACAACATTTCCAAGAGCATTTGAGTCAATAATCGTAGATTGACCAAATGAGGAAATAACTACTGAAAAAGGAAAGAAATTCGACCACAAATACAAACACAAAGCTAGGATACTTCAAGAACACAAAAGAACACAACAAAAGTTTCCAGCAAGCAGAGTAGATGACATACTCGGCTTGTTTTGAAAATTGGTATTGCACCACAAGTCTAAATTGAATGAGGTTTGTCTAGAAAGAATCCTCATTCAAAATTCTTGAGTTTAGGCTCAAGAATAAAAGAAAAATGATTAGTAAAAAAGAAGATATGCTCAGATCATTTAGTACTTTTTGTCTGCGGAAAAGCCAGGTACACGTTCAAGTTTTGACTATTTTGAGATATTAGATGAAGTAAAAATTAGATTAGACTTGTTTCATTTGTTTCTGAGGTCAATGTAGTATAACTCCATGTAAAAATATTGCAAAGTTCTAGTCATATTCCAGGTCGTTCAAGCACTCTATTTTTGTGATGCCATTTTCCAGCAATCTTGTCTCTTTTCTCTTTTTTTTTTTTTTTTGTCTTGTATTTTTTTTTTGTATGTAAGATATCTCAAAAACACTTACTTGAAGGTGGCTTTGATACCAAATGATGTGTAATGATCTTCAAGAGCATAAAATTTCGTCCAACAAGTGAGGGAGAGAACAAACAAAACAAGGGTAATAAGTACAAGAGAGAAAGTGCCTTTGAAAGGACTTGAAAATGTTAAACTTCAAGCAACTACGGATATATTAAATCCAAGACCTCAAGAAGGTTTAAACAAAATCTTTTCTTCAAATTTCAAGCAACCTAAGGTATTTTGAACCTTAGACTTTAATGAAAAAAGAAGAAGACCTCAAGACTAGTTTTCTACAAGAGTGTAGTAACTAGTATGAAGGAATTTTGATGATCAACCTTGAAGCTCTTGGAACTTTCAACAAGTCTTCAAAGTGATTTTTCTTTCAAGGAAGTTCACCCTTGAATAATATAGAAAAACAAAGATAAGAACTAAGACTACTAAGAGAAGAACCTTTGTCTTGAAAAATTTCTTGATTAGCTTCTTCAAAATGGAAGACTACATATTTATATAGACTTGAGGGAGAAAATAGGAATTTTTCCCTCTCATATTTTCAGCCTAAAGGATAGATATAACCTATACATACATTTGAGAATATAATAGAGGTGTTTTAATTGCATTGGACTATTCTAGAGCACTAGTCAACACATTGCCAAAAAAGGAGGCAATTTTTCAGCTTGGGCAAAAGGGCTTCCAACCATCTACCAAGGTGAATTTTCAATTCTAACATATTCAAAAATTTAGGATACTGCCCCATAAAGTCTTGGAAATCAAAATGTAAGCCCCATAAAGTCTTGGACATCAAAATTGACATCAAAATTTAAGCCTTGAAACTTCTTTTGCTCAATTTGATCCTTGTGACTCTTTAGTTGTTTTGCCTTGGCTCTTGTCACAACTCCTTGATGTTCTTGCATGTCTAACCGGTTCACATCAAAAGGTTATAAATAACTGCATGAGTATAATTGAATTATGAGAAATGGGAGATATTTTCTCCATCTTATCTTAATTGAGAAAGAGTTTATATTCTATAGAATTTTGCCTATTGATAATTTTTAAATATTGTAGTCATAAGTTTACCCAATCATAATGGGTTTAGACATAATGACCATCTTCAAGTGGTTATGTCTTTCTTTTAGATTTTACTAAAATCTTTCTTAGTAAATTATTCAAACTTCAGGACTTCATAGAGTTAATGAGGAAAGAATACTTATTTTAATGGTGTCTTCAAAATCCATAATAAGATTTCTACAAGAATCGATAATATAAGATTTAATCTTTTGATGACATCAAAATCATATATACATAATTTTAAATATAATAATTAATAAAAAATTCATTTTTTCTTACCTTAATTCTTGTAAGTACCTCAATTCCTTTTTCTTCATAATAAATCGGAGATCAACCGTTGATTTCAAAGGCATATAATTCTCGCCAACTCGGATGATTCTGCCCATTAATTGGTAATAAAGTCCATTACATGATATTTCCTATATTGCTATGCTTCTTTGAAATTGATTAAATAACAATGGTGATTGCCATGCTTCTATCTAATTATTGGTAACTAATGGGATAAAACCCCATCACCTAGCCCACTAATATGTCAAGGCGTAATTAAGAACTGAGGATAAGGAGCTATTTAGGCCCAAAACCAGCCTGGCCCAAATCGTGAGCATAAGAAGCTAAAAAACCCATCAGAGTGCTATAAAAAGGTTCTCCCTCCTCTCATTAATGCTTGATCCGAATTCTGGCTATTAAATGCTCTTTACTTCTCTACCCACCTCTCCTTAAGTATTACACTTACTTAGGCATCAAAGTGCCCAGGTGGAATTAGTCCCCTCGGTCTCTAAAGTCGTCTGTCTTGCAGGGGTTTAGAGCATCTGGTAGATGGAGGTTCATCAATTGGCCCCCACCTTACATAACTGAACCTATCTTCCGAGAACCGCAACTTCACTTTATGGACGACGACACGACAAATACACCTAACTCGAACACGTCCATAGCTTTGGACTAACAACTCGCTACCACACAAGCAGGGAATCCTACACATGACATCCCTTTTACCACACAACAAAAGGCATATCTCATGATAATATTGAGGATCAGAAACAACCAGTCCACACCGGGGGACATGTCACCACCCCCATAGAGACTACCTTAGTAACCATACAAACCCGCATCCACACATCATGAATGACATCCGCACGCTGTCCAGTTCCCGCGACAGCAATTGGAATTACATAGCTTCCAACCCCTTTTTAGAAATCTATCAACAAACACCAATCTCAGAAAAATTCAACACCCTAACATTTTGGAAGATAAAATGGCACGACAAATCTCGACAAACACTTTCCACACTTTCTTGCGCTAATAGTGATGCATAACGTTTCATATGTAGAGCTATGCTGCTTATTTCCCAGCTCTCTCTGTGATATAGCTTTTTGTTGGCTCGCTTCACTACCTCTGCAATCGATATCAAGTTTCCAAGACCTAGAACAAAAATTCAGGCACAACTGATATGAAGTTTCCAAGGCCTGGAACAAAAATTCAGGCACTACTTCCCTGCCCAAAGGGAAATCATCCCAATCTTAGATCACCTGTTCACCGTCCGACAACACTAATCTTTGAATTTGTCCGAGCATATATGGAACGATTCAATAAAGAAGCTATGAAAGTGCCTAATCTAAGTGTTTGAGAGCACATACAAGCTTATAAGCACAGTCTCCGGTCACTCTCGCTCACAAAGATAATAGCCACGAAAACATTGCTTATTGTTGATCACCTGCTTGATGCAGTTCATGAGTTCATAAAAGGGGAGACAAGTGTCTAGAGCAAATGAGACCAACACGATAACACGTTTGTTGAAAGAAAAGGGAAAAATCCGTATTGTTCGCAAGATACCATTCGACAGCCCGTAAAAGAGCGATGATCTTACACGTATTATCAGGACTCACAAAAATTTGCCCCGTGCACCGGCCAGCAGAATCGACACCTTTACACTCTTTAAAAAAGTAGTGCATGGAAATCCTACAGCTTGTTGAATCAATGGGGATCCTTAAAACACCAGCTAAGATGACTTCCCCACCTGAGAGACGCAGCAATGCAAAATATTGTGATTTCCACTTAGACTACAGCCATGACACTGAACAATGTATCAAGTTATGGAAGGAAATCGAAAACGCTATCTGCCAAGGACTGTTGAAAGATTTCATCACTCAAAGGGCAAATTACAGACAAAAAAAACAAGAAGAAAGGTGAGTGGGAGTACTGTTACCAAAAGGCTGGGCACAATAACCAAATGCGAGTAAACATAAAGTAATCAATGTTATCTCCATCAATAGTGGAAAGCACCCCCGCAAGAGGCAAGGATACGAAGAGAATGACGCCTCGCTGGTCGTCACCCTCGACATTAGCCATTGCATCGTCAGACGAATCCTTGTGGACATGGGGAGGCAGCAAACGTCTTTTTTAAAGACACTTTCGACCAAATGGGTATCCCTCCTGAGGACATTGAACCTCGAACAACGCCCCTCGTTAGATTCACTTGTAGAAGCATCAGCTCGATTGGTAGAATCACCCTACCCTTAACTATTGAGGGACACGCTCGACAACTAGATTTTCTAATTATTGACGCTCCCTCCTCATATAACGGGATCTTGGGACGTCCGACACTAAATTCACTGAAGGCCACTATTTTCACATACTCCGCTATTGTTGAGGTACAAATCAGGCGCACACACTATACTTTCACATGTGATAAACTTGTCAGCCGAGAGTGCTTTATAGCCTCCAAAGAATAAGCAAAAGTTCAGCTCTAGAGCACAATCTAGACCAGGAAATGACAAAAACTTTCCAACCCCAGGGAGAAATAATATTATTCAGTATCAGTAACACACAACTGGAAAGGCAGATCAGGATTAGTAACACTACCCATCCCATTCTTCAAGAAGTGAGAGATATTTTCTTTGAATATGCAGATATTTTTTCATGGGCCTCACACAACTTGGGCACCATATCCTGCGAATTCCAGAACACCATTTGGGCATCCTGTTTGAATCTCCACTTGTTACTCAGAAGAAAAGAACATTCGCCAGACACCGACAACTAGTCATATGGGAAAACGTCTAAGAACTGTTGAAAGCAGGCATTATCAAAAGGGTCGAATACCCGAAGTGGCTAGCAAACCCAGTTGCGCTCCCGAAACACAGTGGAGAATGGCGAATGTGTATTTATTATACGGATCTAAACAAAGCTATCTTTAAGAAACCCTTCCCACTGTCCGGAATTGACCAAGTTGTTAATGCAATTGCGGGCTATGCAGTCCTTTGTTTACTAGATGCTTATAAAGGGTAACATCAGATCCAAATGGTTGTTGAAGACATGAAAAAAACCGCATTCATCACCGATGATGGCATCTTTTGCTATACCCAAATGCCTTTCGGACTCAAGAACGCCGGAGTTGAATTCCAACAAATGGTAAACAAACTTGAAAAACCTTAGAGGGGGGGTGAATAAGGTTTTTGGCTAATTTTAAAAGATCTTTTGTGTGATTAGAAAGATAAACCTCCAATTTGTTTGTGAAAGAATTCTAAAACTCTTTTTGATAAGAATCCACACCAAACAAAATCTTATAGCTTTGGCAATCAAGAAATGAAATAGAATTAAACTTTAAAGAACATGCACAATAATTTATAGTGGTTCACTCTCTCAAAGAGCTACATCCACTACCTTGAGACTTAACCCAAGGATTTCACAAATCCACTATCTTCAAAGTTGGTTACACAACAACACAATGGGGATCACCCTCCAAGGGTTTTACACAAAAACCTCAAACACAACAATACAACAAATTTATCAAAGGATCACCCAAAGGGTTTTCCACAAACCTTTGATCACAATAAAAGAATAAGAAGAGTAAGGAACAATGTTACCAAATGAGCTTGAGAAGAGGAAGATACAACTCAATGGAATACATCTACAAGCACCTCTTTTCTTCTTCTTTGATGGATGATCAACAATGAAGCTCAAGAAGATTTTTTGTTTGGGATTGAAAATAATTTGTAATAAAATGTACTTTTGAAGCTCTTTAAAAGTCTTAAATGTTCTCAATCAATATTTCACCAAAACTTGTCTCTTTTATGGCTGATCATTAAGTCTTTATATAGAGTCTTGAAGCAAATGACCGTTGCTTTTAGAAAATGACCGTTACAACGGTAATATTTTTACAGTAACAGTAAAAATCGGACGACCGGTTCTTTAAAACAGAAAGATTCGGACTTGTTCAACTAGAAAACGGACTGCCGAATTTTTAATTTTGAGAAAAATCGGACGACCGGTTCTAAAAACCGGATGACCGAATTTTTGGACAGAAAGATTCGGACTTGATACTCTAAAAAAACGGACTGCCGAATTTTTGATTTTGGAAGAAACCGGACGACCGGTTCTAAAACCGAATGACCAAATTTTTGTTTCCTCAGCCAAGTTTCTTTTTAAGACAAAAACTTTTCTTCCTTTTTCAAAAATATGTATTCTTGACAATCATGTTAAAGAGAAGAAAAACTTTCAAAACATCACTACTTCAGTCAAGAATACTTAGATTATAACACAAGTTTATTTTTTGAGAAAATCGTAAAAGGAGCTTCATATATGATCAATAATCAAAGAGTAAGACTAGGGAGTTTACAAGGTAGTACCTAATTCACTCTACCAAAGACAATGCCTTCAATGTCTTCAATGATTTGATCTTGGAATGGCTTGGTCTCTTCTTCTCCATTTTGTCCTCATCAACAAGATCTTTTGCTTGTAGACTTTGAGACTTCATAGGTACTTCTTTTGTTCTATGAAGGGTTAGCTAAAATACTCACATAAGCATATGTTAATTATAATCAAAACATAAGTATTAATGCCCTTAGGGCTAACAAAACTGTTTGGAGACCAAATCAACTATAACATGGAAGTTTACATCGATGATCTCATCATCAAATCCAAAAAAATAAGTGATCTTTCCATCGATAGATTGAAACAAGGATACTGGCAGTAGGAATGAGACTAAACCCAAATAAATGTGTTTTCTTTAGTACCCTCTGGAAAATACTTAGGTTTCATCATATCTGAACGAGGGATAAAGGCTCTGCGAAGATCAAGCCATCAGAGAAATGAAAATGCCCAAGAATGTAAAAGACGTACAAAAGGTGTCTAATATGTCGCTTACCTCAGCAGATTCTTGTCAAAAATGGGAGAAAAAAACTTACCCGTCTATGAACTTTTGAAAAGAAACAACTCTTTTGTGTGGACAGACGACTGTAAAAAAGATTTCAACAAGCTAAAGGGGGATCTTAGCCAAGTCCCCATCCTAGTTGCCCCAAAAGAAGGAGAAATACTATTCATGTATTTAGCTGTTATAGAAACAGTTGTCAGTTCTGTCATTTGTTCTTTGCGAAATGAAAAAATATCGCATGTTTACTATGTGAGTCATGTATTAGCAGGTGCCGAAACGTGGTGCACACCACTTGAAAAACAAATCTTTTGCTTGGTGGTATCGGCACGAAAACTTTGACCATACTTCCAGGCACATCTCATTACCATACTCACAAATGCACCCTTGAGACATGTTATGCACAAACCAGACTTAATAGGCTGCATGACAAAATAGGTACTTGAGTTAAGCGAGTATCACATCAATTTATAGGCAAGGAAAACAATGTAAACACAAGTCCTAGCCAATTTCATCGTAGAAAACACACTTCTCAACTCAACAACCAATACATAGCAACAAGGAAAACCAGACCCTAAAATTGCATGGAGTTTATATGTTGATAGGTCTGTGGGGGAGGAACATCAAGAGGCAGGTTTTGTACTTAAAAACCTTGATGGGGCAGAGTGCGTGTACACTTTAAAGTACAATTTCTATATTAGCAACAATGAGCTGGAATATGAAGCGCCTGTTGCGAGTTTTTGCATGACTTTAGCAATGAACATGGACCAGCTGATCATACACAGGGACTCACAAATCGTCCACAGGAACATTACAGGAATGTTTGAAGCAAAAGAAAAAAACAAGAAAAAATATTCCGAACTAGCAAAAGCACTCCTTTGTCGATTCAAATGCACAGACTTCGAAAAATTAAGTAGAAGGAATAACCAGAAAGCCCCTATCCAAAGCTTTATTGGGGAACCAAATCCCCGGGGTATAGTAGAACCTTTAGCCAGGAAGAGCATCAACAAAGAAATCTTATGTATAACCCCTGAAAGTAATTGGATGACCCTAATCAAAGATTACATCTGGAATTGCTCATTGTCGGATGATGATAGTCAAGCGTGGAAAGACAAAACTATAGTGGCTCGCTATGTTATTCACGTGGACCAATTATATTGGACAATGGGAAATTGGCCACTACTGAAATGTATTACCTGCAAAGAAGGTAATTACATATTTAGAGAAGTGCACGAAGGAATCTGTGGGGCACATATAGGAACCAACAGTTTTGTTCAAAAGATCATGTGATATAGGTACTTCTTGCTAACAATAAGAGAAGACTCCAAGGAAACAGTGGAGGCCTGTCATCAATGCCAAATCCACTCCAACGATCATCACATCCCGCAGAACAAATATCACTCTATTATCTCATCGATGCCATTTGCCCAATGAGGAATGGACCTCTTAAGACCTTTCCCAAAGGGCCGAGGAAGAAAGGAATATCTCTTTATCGTTGTTGACTATTTTACCTTGTAGATTAAAGCAAAGGCACTAACTTCAATCACTTCCAAGTAAGTTCAAGATCTCTTCTGGGAAGACGTCATTTGCAGATTTGGAATACCAAAGATCCTCATAAGTGACAATGGCAGACAATTTGACGCGACTTCATTTAAATAGTTCTGCGAACAATTAGGCATTGCACAACGGTTCACATTGATTGTGCACCCGCAAACGAATGGACTTGCGGAAGTTTCCAATAGGACAATCTTACAAGGTTTTAAAAAATGGCTAAATAATACAAACACTAATTTGGATTGAAGAATCACTAAGTATCCTCTGGTCTTACAGGACCACCCTATGAAAGTCAACTGGAGAATCAACCTTTGGTCTATGTTTTGGCCTGGAAGCTTTGATCCTAGCAGAGGTCGATTCCCCAAGCACCAGAAACAATTACTTCGACCCAGAACAAAACAAACAACTCCTGCGTGAAAATTTACTCTTTATAGAAGACCTCCGCAACAAAACAACTAGGAAAAGTGAACATTTCAAGCGGGCAGCAGCCCGATACCACAACTCCCAAGTGCGACCTTCCGGAATAAAAGCCGGAGACGGTTCTTAGAAAAAATAAAGTTCGTAAATAAGAGCATTCGTAAAAGTTAGACGGCTTTTGGGGGGACCATACAAGGTTATTAAAGCTCACAGGAATGGTGTCTACATCCTTGAAGATACAGAAAGAAGGCAATTAGCCAAAACATGGAACGACACACATCTAAAAAAATACCACCCATGACCAAGTCATCATCAAAATTGTTTACTTATCATCCTAAACATTGCAAATAAGACATTTATAGCGTCGAATTGCGTTTCATTAAATTAAGCAAAATAAGGCATCACACGTTTGCATTAGAAAAAAATCACAAAACAGAAATCCATAAACTAACGAGGATTAGTACTACCCCCGTAACCCTCTTACAAAATTTTCAAAATCCTCCATCACTCCCCCTCAATCTTCCTCATCAGATGACTCCTCTAAATCATAGATGTCCATGAGAAAAGCAGGCAATGGTATGAACCCATCAAACTAAGGGGTGGAATATACAATCCAAACGCCCCGATATCGCATGCTAGTCTCAATGGTCGGAGCCACAAGATGAAAATCGACCTCCTGTGGGAATGCCTGGGCAGTGTGGAAGAAACAACGGAATACACGCATATGTGCAAATGGCGTATACCGATGATAAGTCATCACCATAGGTTCTTGCACAACAACCCGAGGGAAGTGGACCCAGAATTTGGGAGAATAGAATAGTTCTAGAGGCTTGTCCATTGCACTCAAGCATATTCTTGGGACATCGATGAACCACCCAAAATTTTGGCCCTCTCGGCCGCACATTTCAAATGCCTAACCAAACTTCACAATGACCCTACGAGGGTAACCATTGTGGGGAAGTCTAACAATCAAACACTGCCCCAGATGACGGTGCAAACCAATCGCCAATGGATCGATTACACGATAAGAAAAAAGGCGAGGAGCAACCATCATTGAAAGGTAAGTACCATACTAAAAAATTTTAGTATTATAAATAAAGAAGTTTTCGCGCATATAAACTCGAGCATACGATCTGCACATCGCCTCTTGGGTATTTATAGATAGGAAAAATGAAGATAAATCCCTTCAACTACTCAGTAATCAATACTGAATTAATAATTATACCTTGAAGATCGCATTAATGACAAGCCTAAACGTTCTAAGTATACTGGCGCTTGTGCCATTCAATTGAAGTGACTTAACTTATGTAAGTATATCTGAAGGGACCATGAGTCTGCATCACCATACGACAGTCAAATAACGATCAAAATCACGGTCAAATGAGCACACACCAAAGCGATGTCGTTACTCGCCAAGCTAACTCCAAACACCTGCAATCACAAGATGGTTACGCATCTTTTCTCAGAGATAGCCCGGTATGGGCACCCTTAATATAAAGGAGACCAGTATGTCTCCTGCACGACTAGCCTAAAGTGGTTTCTCTTTTCAGCCACATATACATGCGCAACAAGTTGACAATTCAACAAAAAAGAGACATGTCATATAAACAACCATTTATTATGAAAAACTTTCCTCTTAGGAAAAACACAAACAACTGATTTCTCTTACAAACATCATTAAAAAGAATGATCATCGTCATCCATATCTTGCAGGGACTCATCTAAAGGAAGGTTAACACCACTATGATCTGCATTCACGGGACACTTTTGGAGGAGGTGCAAAGGTAGAAGCATCATAATCTTTTGGAGGATATGCCACCTCATCTCGGAGAATAAAGTCCTCCATATAGCAAGACACTTCTATTGTAGACCCTAAGAAAACAAACAACACCTTACCCTAAGGATTATCCATAAAATCCCTATCACTTTACCACTGGAGTCTGAATGAAGGAGCAGGAGCATATATCACCCAAGTAGTATTTGCATCTATTTGATACTGTGGATCCGTTCTCTAAACATCAGCTACAAGGTCTTGAATAACCTTTTGCACCACTATTAGCATCTACCAGTAAAATACGGTCCACATATGAGTGGTCCACACAAACCTCTCACATATACCCCTCACAAGATGAGGGTTTAGTCAGCCCTCCCTATTCATCACCAGCATGAGTAATGCTCCAAACCAGCGGATTCCAACAATGCCTTCTGCAGATCCTTTTCTTTCTAATCAGTAGCTGCTTCTAGAGAGTGTACCTTGCTTGCCGTGTTGGCCAGTTCACGTTCTTTCGCATCACGAGCTGACTCGGCCAGTTGACACCGCTTGCCCAATGATGTGAAATTTGATTTCAGCTCCTTTAACTCCACTTTTAGCTCATAACACGCTTTTGATTCGCATTGCGCTCGCGCATCATTGCGCTATTCACGTTCATTATCTCCCCCTTGAGCAGTTTTAAATCATGACCCTCCTCCTCCAACTTTTTGATCTTTTCATCTGCAATGGCTGATGTGCCCAGAATCCCTGTTTGCAATCGGAAAAGCAACTCACGGCTAAATATCATCGTTTATCAAAGGACCATTGTCAAGCATTATAATATATATATATATATATATAATACACCCACTACAACAAAATACATGAATACATACTTGCATCAACACGACCGAAAAATAAGTCATCAGTTCCGCAGACGAAATTTGAGAAGCAAAAATCTTGTCCCGAGTAAGCACAATATGGTCCAGCATTTCTGCGCAAATCCTAGGATCGATGGTGCGGTCATTCATATTCAAACTCTAATCGAGTCAGAACAAGATCTTTTCACCCCCCATTTCCAACTCAAGAACAGGGTACTTATCAAAAAACAGGTCATCAACTTTCAGGGCTAGACCCTCTTTGAATGGTTGTGTGACGAATGGCATAACAGTCACTTCCTAAACCATGAGATCTCTTCGACGCATTCAATGAAGCATTCCTCCGTGATGCGGAAATATCAGTTGTAGCATGAGGATTGGTAGACTGGGCTGTCATAGATACCCGCAAAGGGGTATGCTCAAAATTTGGGTTAGACCCAGACCGCCGCCCCTCGCGAATAGGCGATATCCCTCTCTCGTCCTTCGTTTCTTCATCCGTCTACACGGAAGGGTCATCCCTTAATAAATTGCAAATATCATCAGAACTTACGCCTGCTTGTGTGAACCACTCTCGCAATCATTTTAAAGGTTTACCTAAGATCGTAAGATTAGTACTAAAAATGAAAAAGCATCGAAACAAAACAAGACAATTATAATATGATAACGACATACCGAGTCTAGCCACATTTGCATATTTCCTCTTGAAGCAGGAACCTCATCAGTTGCAGTGCCATGAATGCTTTTTGTCTCCCTGTATCCCAGGTAGCAACACCTCCCGAGCATGATCGAGTCACTACAGATGGCTTCACAGCACCACCTGTCCCTAAGGCTAAGGTAGCAGCTAGGTAAAACATGTATTCATTCCTTGCGAAACAAAGAAAATTCACATTAAAAACGTCACAGAACAAAAAGACGAAATGTGATCCAAGAAGGAACCACGAGAAAGCCGATAAAGACTCTACAGATACTAACATAAAATGGCTCTATCAAACATGCCATAAAAATAGTAACTTTCCAACAGTGACCGCGACCAGCTCTCTCTAATTCGAAGTTAGACCGGGTAACGGTCAATAATCTCTCCGTAATGCTGCAATTCGACATTCCTTTCTATTGAATAGATCATAACCACTGCCTATATTCTAGGAAATTGTACACCACAAATAGGAACTAATAAAGAGACCCGTGATTCCGTAGAAAGACATTACGAGACCTTGTGGAAAAAAAATGATTTGTTGGGACGGAAAAGAAGATATCAAATTTCTAACAAGAGAACTAGGCAGTCCAAGAAGATTCTAACGTAGGATAAGGATCCCGCACAAAGAAGAACTGATCCTAACAATCCTTTATTTTAGAAGGTTTTGACAGAACCAAAGGCTTCTTCAACGTACAAGTTTACCAAACATCTTTACCTTACTGGAAACCATGATATTTTCGAAATAAGTCACAATTTGTAGGAACGCCCAACATCCAATGCGCGACAAATAATAATGAAGCCCACAAGATGTCTTGTGAAAAGAGAATAAACTTGGCCTAGAGAGAGATTCTAGAATCTCAAAACCTCCATGACCAGCGGGTGAGGAGGAAAACACACCCCAGATTTTTTATGTTCTTTATGAACAGAGTAACACCCGAGAGGGAGAGAAGATGCCCTCACATCCGGTTTGGAAGAGAAAGAATGTACTTATCGGGAATCAAATATTCCTCACGAAAACTTGCCAAAGCTATATATGCCACTGTACTACTACAATTAGTGTTTCGACCTTCAAAAACTTCTAATTCATCCTGTTTACCAAAAACAACCGCTATTATCCTAGGAGGGATATGGCCGTCAAAAACTCATACTTCGTCAAGGGGAAGGAAAACAACTTTGACATGATAAAGCCTATACCTCAAACTAGAAGAACAAGCAGAAATATGCACGTTATCTGAAGGACTAGCTGGAACCTCCATTCCTTCGATGCGGCCGGTACTACAATTGTTGGAAGAGGCCATCTCTACAATACGGGAAGCGAGCACTAGAAACAAAGGAGAATCAATGAATGCAAGGATTAAATTTGGCAGACTTTGCACCTCAAAAGTACAGAAAGAAGGAAGAAGAAAAGCAAAATCGCCTACCATCACAATTTAAAAGGCACAGAAAACAGAGCGACAAGACAGAAAGCGTCCGTAAGAAGCCAAATGTTGCATCAGAAGTAAAGGACAAGTCGCATTAGCGACAAGCCTTTTAAAGGAGGGGTAGATGATGGGATAAAACCCTATCACCCAGTCCACCAATATGTCAAGGCCTAATTCAGAACTGAGGACAAGGAGCTAATTAGGCCCAAAACCAGCTTGGCCCAAATCTTGAGCATAAGAAGCAAAAAAGTCATCAGAATGCCTATAAAAAGGTCCTCCCTCCTCTCATTAATGCTTGATCTGAATTCTAACAATTAAATGCTCTTTACTTCTCCACCCATCTCTCCTTGAGTATTACACTGACTTAGGCATTAGAGTGCCCTTGGGGAGTTAGTTTCCTCTGCCTCTAACTGTCGTCTATCTTATAAAGGTTTAGAGCATCTGATAGCTGAAGGTTCGTCAATAATCATTGTTTGTAATGATAGAAAGAGAAGGAAATTTTCAATCCTTTCGTGTTCACACGTTGCTTTGGTCATGCAACCGTGCATTGCTTGGATCACGACACACGATTTGTTTAGAGTAATAATGCAAATATAATGTAGGAGAATATAAACAAAGAAATAACAAAAGAGAGAAAGTGTAACTCAAGAATAAGTATAATTTTTCTCATAAGGCTTATTTATAGATTCAAGACACAAGAGATAGTAGAACCATAAAAGAATCTAATTAAATAAATTGGGATCTTATGATTCTTAATAAGGTCAGCATTCTGGTAGTTTAATTCACTTCAGGGAACGTATTTGGACATCCACCATATATAAATTAATTTCATAACAAATGTTGTATTAATAATACATTTTGAAATATTATATAGATAAATCGTTGTAATATATCAAAATAAAAATAACAAATGCACTTTGTTATTTAAAAAAAAAAAATCAAACTGTAATGACATATGTGATTCAAATCATAGGCGAAGTTATGAAGAGGAGGCTCGAGAGGGTCCAAACACCCCTTTTTTTTTTTTTACTTTATATGTGATATAAAACTACGTCCACTGTGTAAAAATTAGTATATATATTTTTTTATCATGCCCCCTCAAATAAATAAAAATTAATTTATTAAGTATAAAAGATATTAATTTATAATTAAATAGTGCACCAAAAATTTTTTATTTGGATTTCGCCCCTTAGGGTCGAGATCTAACTTCACTTCTGATTCAAATCTGAGAAACTTATAATAATAATACATGTCAAGAAACAATTAATGTACCGGTAGTTAAATAATGGAGGGAAAGAAATAAGCATATTGTATATTGTTCAACAGTACATGAAATAAGCATATTGTATATTATTCAACAGTACATAAAAACATAAATTTGCATTTGTTTTTTCATGCATCAAAAGCTTACGTAAAGAAAAGTTCTAGTTAGTTTACTTGAGTTTATTTTCATTTCTTTTTAAATAAAGGAGGTGTTGGTGACATATATTAATATGAATATAATATATTATATATAAATAAAATATATTATATATGATAATTAAATTTTATAAAATTTAAAACTTAATGAAAATTTTCAAATTATAAGAAGATTTATATTTTAAATTAGAAAATTAATCCATATTAATGTATGTCCTAAGAGCATGTGTTAGACCAATTGTTTCAATAATAGTTTTGATAATATTTATAGGATAATTTCATAATTAATATGCACATTAACGAAATGCATATGAGGCAAGTTTGATAAAATATTTCATTCATTTAAATTTATATTTGATGTTCCTTTAAAAAATGTAAATGTGTTCATTATTTTATCTAAAGAATAAGTGGACTCTAGAAGACAACTAAAATATATTTGCAATTCATTATACAATAAATGCTCCAAGAGATACTAGAGTCATTAAAAGGACCCTTTTGATAATTTTAAGTTTTGAGAATATTATTCTTAATATTTTTTAATTGAAAAAGGAAGGTATACTTTTTTTGAATTAAAAAAAAAAGGTATATTTAATAGTCTTATTTAAGGATCTATTAGACAATATGAGTCTCTTATTTTTAAGAGGATAAGAATAATGTGTCATAATTACCCTAATTACAAAATGAAAATGTTATTTTAATTCTTTTAGAGAGAACTTAAATAGAAAAAAGATTCCTAAAACAATGAAAAGAAAAAAAAAAAAAGAACTTCTATAACCTTGCGCAGTGAAAAAACAAAGGGTAATTCCACTCTTTGGTAATTGCAATATTTTTTAAAACTCTAAAAAAAGATACTCCGTTTGTAGATAAGCCAATCAATGTACCATATTTTCTAAATTATATTTTTGTAAGGATATTTTCTAATAATATTGAAAAACATACTACTATTATTATTTTAATCAATAAAAATTTCCAATCAAAGTTTTTTACACTGTGGAATAAGTATCCTTATAAAAAAGACTATTAAAAAATTAATGTGGAATTGTTTTTTTAAAACAGAAAGGTTAAAAAAACAAAACACGTGCATGGATTGAAAATCCTAATAAATAAAGGGGGCCGATAAATCTAACTCGGGAATATGAATGTATAGCGCGAAAAAAATCATTATTTTTCCTCATCTTTCTCTCTCTATACGGTTTCTCTCTAACTTCTCTCTACTCCTTCTTCACTCTAAAACTAAAATCTTTAACATTGAACTTGAATTGGAGGTAGATATAGATCATTATGAAGAATTTGTAGAAGAAAATATCAATTTAGATGTAAGAAAAGTTAAAATCTTTTTTTCAAAACTGGGCTCGGATCGCCTGGACGGGCGACTCGAACATGGGTGGATCGCCCAGATGCGCGACCAGCACACATCTGGGTCGCCGGCCCGGACAACCGGCTCAGTCCGGGTCGCCAGCCCGGGCGATCCGAGGTTTTATTTTTTTTTAATTTTTTTTAAGGAAGAAAGAATTTTTCTAGGTATTTGGAAAACTTCAAACATGAATAACTCTGCGATCGGATGTCCATTTCACGCGTATAACCACTCGTTTTGATGGTTCTCAAAAAAGGAACGCAACGACATCGTCGAAAAAGTGATCCGGACGCGTTTCGGGGCAAAAAAATTGCGTGCAAAAAGAATTTCAATATTTACCAACTTCAATCATTTGAATTTTTAATTAGAGCAAAAGGAATATTGCTCTTCTATTTAATTTTTAAATTAGTGCCATAATTTTTTAGTTAACAAGAGAGAAAATATTAGAAAATTACAAAAAAGTAAATTAAAAGGAAAATAGGACGTTTTTGTAGGAACAATTGGTGGAAAACTCCTTATGGATGTTTCTGACGCGTAGATCTCGAAAAAATATCCAAAATGCCCACAAGAATCACCTCAATCGGACGTCCGAGCGCAAAGTTATGCCCCGTCAAAGTTTTCGACTATACAAAACAATTTTTTTGCCCCAAAACGCGTCCGGATCACTTTTTTGATGATGCAGTTGCGTTCCTCTTTACAAGAACCATCAAAAGGAGTGGCCATATGCGTGAAACGGACATCCGATTGCAGAGTTATTCATGTTTCAAGTTTTCCAAATACCTACAAAAATTCTTTCTTCCTTAAAAAAAAAATTAAAAAAAAAATCTCGGATCGCCCGGGCTGGTGACCCGAACGTGAGCCGGCCGCCCGTGCCAGTGACCCGGATATGTGCTGGTCATCCATCTGGGCGATCCGCCCATGTTCGGGTCGCCCGTCATGGCGATTCGAGCCCAGTTTTGAAAATTTTTTTTAAATTTTTCTTACATCTAAATTGATATTTTCTTCTACAAATTCTTCATAATGATCTATATCTACCTCCAATTCAAGTTCAATGTTAAAGATTTTAGTTTTAGAGTGGAGAAGGAGTAGAGAGAAGTTAGAGAGAAACTGTGTAGAAAGAAAGATGAGGGAAAATAATGAGTTTTTTCGCACTATACATTCATATTCTCGAGTTAGATTTATCGGACCCCTAAATAAATATTTAAATGAACCTTAATCTATTTTTTTCTGGAAAATCCTTACTCCTAATAAATAATTATTTAAAAGATTCTTAATCTTTAATCATTATCAGAAATCGGTTGGAATTGTTTAAAATTTAAATGACCTTGGCTTTTTTCACTTAATTTAAGGGACAAAAACTTTAAATATAATAAGAATAAGAGAAATTAGCTATAAACACTCTGAAACAAGTTATATTTTTTCTTTGTACATTCACTGTTTTATTTGAACTTTTTATATGTTTAAATATTATTGCTTAGAAATGGATAGTTATCATTTTTCTAAATTTAAAATTAGAAAAAGATATGTATGAACTTCAATAAACTATTATAGATAAATGATTCCCTATCTGGAAGACTAAAATGGATACAAGAAAATTATTATGATGAAATAACACCTAAAGTAAAAGAAGATCGTAATAAGATACTACCACACGAAAGAACCCTTATTGAGCATCTATCTAAAATAAGATGAGTGATTTTGAGTCATCTTCAAACTCTGAAATAGATAAAATAACGAAGCAAATATCTCATCTAGATCTTATCAATATTAAAACCGATATTAAATATGAAATTCTTCTAGAAAATACTGATACTAATGATATTTCCTCAAGTTCTAGATATTCTAGACCTCCTCCTAGAAGTTATACTAGAGTGGCAAGTCTAAATATAAAAAAAAAAAAAAAACCCATGATGAACAAGGTTATCTCCACTTGATAAACTGAAATATGGATCAATTAACCCATTTGAAATACATTTAGATTTAGATTATGTTACATTGAAGAAGCTAGTAATAAATTGGAATTGACCTTAAAATTAGCCTTGCAATTAATAAAATGGATTATGAAACAGCAAAGAGCTTTCTGGAGAAAACTTTAGTGTTAGTAGATATTGGAAAAATCTTGGTGAACCAACTAGAAACGAAATATTTTCCAATTTTGACACAGAAAATATGATATCCAGAGCAGTCGAAGCGATCAGAATTGAATTTGCATGAGAAGGACAATATTACAAAGATCCCGATTCGCAAGAAAATATTCAAATGCCTTAATAAAATTATAACTATGTGATATGTGTGAAGTTAAGAAATATATGTGTTTTTCAAGATTATTACTATAGATGCACATCCGATGCTCAATTTTACTTTTAACTATGTTTTACACTGAGATACTCGACCTATGGGTAAAAAATTGATAGATAGCTAGACTCCTAGAGCTCAAGATACTTTAAAAAAAAGAATAAGTTTTTTCAAGAAAAATTAAGTTCATGGTGTGATGAAGCAATTCTATATACAAGGTCTAAGAGACTAAAAAGAGAAATTACTCTCTGTTGTGATAATACTATATTACCCTCCATGATAGGATGTGACTCATCGTATTATTATCAAAAGATAAAAAATAGACGTGAAAAGAGAAGGTATCCCAATAAGAGGTACTTTAGGAAACGAAAAGATAAATACTATAAACGAAAGATAGGACTACCTCAAAAGAAAATTTATAGGAGAAGATGTAAGAAGAAAATAAATAGATTAGAAGAAGACGTTGACATGATCTCATCTGATGAAGAAATTTTCATAGAAACAAAACAAAATACTGTAGTAATACTGAATCAGACTGATGGCAAAGCAAGCGAAAACTTCTAAAAAACCCATAATAAATATATTTGAACAAGAGGGAGAATATAGCCAAGATACAATAGTAGATAGAAGACTATTATCTAAAATACAAAAAACTAGTTCTACTATAGATTCCCATTCTGCATTTCAGTATCTACCTTAGAAAGAGTTTAGATTCCTACCAAAAAATACCATATGTATTATGGAATTAATATAAAAGAAAAACTTTAGATAACAAACTAACTAATAATAAAATAATGATATCTTTATTATCTAAGAAAGATTTACAACAAAGATTACAAAAAATTCCAGATAATGATTTAGAAAAAATAGGATGGGTTCATATAGGAGCTATCCATATGATAATAAAAACTACATTTCGAGAAGGATTAAAACTCATTTAGATTTAGCAATCGTAGATAATAGAATTAAACATCACCAAGAAGCTACTCTTGGAATTTTAAGAGGAAATTTGAAATACCGAAAATTGATATTCAATATATATAAAATTTCTTATAATTTAGGGGACAAAGACTTTGATAAGTTTTATCATTAGTATAAGATTTTAAAAGGAAAGATTTTTTCCATGATGGAAATAAACCTTATTCACTAACATGATATCTTATGTTCTATCTAATACTCATAATACAAAGTATTTTAAAGATAGTGAATATATTGATTTACCAAAATGATTTTATAATATAAGAAGAATATATTGCCCTGAAATTGCAGATATATATATATATATATCCATACCAGATGACTTTAAAATATAAATAGCTCCGAAAGCGTAAATTGATATGTAAGATAAAATTACTTGAGATTAACTTATCTTGATAATAGAATAGGCACTAACTTAAGCACGAAAATATATTTATAAATTTAAATCAAAAGATAACAAATTATAAAATACAGGGAGAATATTTTAATGGTCAAAATTTTTGCCTGTGTTAAATCCTAATAGATATTGAAGCAAGTGAAAGTTTTATTACATATTGTATATGAATATACCAATTTTAATGGATAAATCCATGAGATCAATATGGCAATATAAACTAAATTCAAAATTTAATGAAACCTGAATTCCAATTCAATTGTCGATAAGAAAATAAAGGATATGATGATACTTTAGAAATAATACTAGGAGTGAACTTTTTGGATAAAGTTTCTCCTTTTAACACTACTAAACATGGTATAACTCTCACTCATAATGATAAACCAATTTACATCCCAAGATGACCAATCCTTATAGTGTTTACATACTGATAGGATTAACTTATCCTCAATTTAGAGCTGAATAGTTTGTTGCTTATATAGATAGCATATCTAGTTATTGTCTATGTAGACCTACATGTTTTCCTGATCAATATGAGGAAGAACTTCTATCTCGCATAGGTTTAGATATTTCAAACAATAAACTATATCTCCAGAGGAGTTAGTAAATTAAGGATATTAATAGGATCATATTTGGTAAATGTCCGCCTTTTTAATTCCATGATACTGATGTTCATATTTTACCTGGCAATAATTTTTTACAATTATTTCATGAAGTCCTTTTTTATACTCTTAATAACCAAATTATACTTAAAACTCCTTATAAACATTGGATTGTAGTTACTAAACTAAAAACTGCTTATGGGTACTATCCCCATTTTCTTTCAACCTTGCACAGCACAACGTGGTGATTTGGATATAAAAAATGCCCTAATATAACATAAGGTAGAATGATGTTAAAATTAGAGACATTATTATATACAAAATCGTATTGATAAAATAATACCAAGACCAATTAGAAAAAATAATGCATAAAATTAATCCTTGTTACTCTGAAAATCCGTTCGAGTTTTGGGAAAAAATAAAGATGGAGCTAAAATAGAGTTAAAAGATAAAGATAAAGTTATAAGAGTTAGACCTATGAGATATAACCCTCAAGATCAAGAGGAATTTAAGAAATAAATAAAAGAACTTTTAAATCTAAAATTAATCTGGGGTACTAAGTCTCCTCATTTTGTGCCAGCTTTAATAGTTAGAAATCATGCAGAACAAATTAGAGGAAAAGTAAGAATGGTAGTAAATTATAAACAGTTAAATGATGCAACTATCTTTTACTCATATTTTTTGCCTCATAAAGAAAGCTTGATAAATCAGATACAAAATAAAAAGATATTTTCTAAATTTGATTGTATAAAAGTGGATTTTGGAAAATTAAAATGTATAAAGATAGTATACCTTTAACAGTATTTTCTACTTCACAAGGTAAGTTTAACTGGTTAGTAATGCATTTTGGACTAAAAAATGCATCCCAAGTATTTCAGAGAAAAGCGAACAGCATATTTAAACCCTATTCCTTTTGCTATGTATATGTAGATGATATATTAGTAGCTAGTAACTCGATAACTGATCATTTAAGTCATCTAGATAGATTTGCAGAACTTTGTTTGCAATATAGATTATGTTTATCTTAGAAAAAGGCAGCAACACGAACATCAAGAATAGAGTTTTTATGATTTAAAATAAGTTTCCAAGGAATAGAATTACAATCATATATCGTGGAAAAGATTGATCAATTTCTTGATAAACTTCTCGATAAAAATAACTTCAAAGTTTTTTAGGTATGTTAAATTATGCTTAAGATTTTATTCCTCAACTAGCAGAAATTAGAAAACTATTTAAAAAATTATTAAAAAAGATCAGATATTTTCATTTTTTGAAGAGTTAGTCAATCAAGTAAAAAAGATAAAAGTATTATGTGAAAAACTCCCACCATTGTCTTTACCCAGTGATGAAAATAATCGAATTCTAGAAACAGATGCCTCTGACGAATATTGGGGGGCCATTTTGAAAAAATCTTCTGATGAATTCTCTGAAAAGGTATGTAGATATGCATCAGGGATATTTTCTTACACATAAACACGATACCATATAAATAGAAAAAGAATTATTTGTTGTTATCAAAAGTTGTAGTAAATTGTATTATTTTCTATCACCTAAATTTTTTTTATTACGGATCGACAATACGCAAGTTAAAACCTTTATTAAAAATAACCTACCATTAAAACTAGAGTATAAGCGATTGATTAGATGACATACATATTTAGATGAATTTTCTTTTGGTATAACTGTAGTAAAATCTGTTAAGAATGTTTTTGCAAATTTTTTAACCAGGGATGGAAAACCGAATGCAAAAATTCATGATGTCCTAGGACAAATGGGAGAAATAGTGTATAAGTTTAAGCTTTATGCTAAAGAAATTATTGAAATAGCTAACTTTGGTTCAATATATAAAGAAGTTTCACAAATATTGATAACTCAAGCTAAGTTTGAAAAGGAAATTATTTTAAAATATTGTAATTTAAAAAATAATTGGCTGATATTCTGAAGCAGATAAAATAATTGCACTCATCCATCAACTCTAACATCTGAAGATGAAGAGATAAGAGAGACTTCTGACACAACTTCTATTTTAGATAATTCTCAAACTTCTTCTGAAGAATATATCACTAATACCACAAGTGAATATATCCAAAAATAGATATCTTTGAATATACCAGAATTTCCAGTTCCTGGGATGGAATAATAAACGATAATGCAAGAATTATATTTCTTACAAAAAATGGATACTCTGTATATAGATTTTTTGGGAATTTTCCCAGATTAAACTTTCTTCAAGGGACCAACCCCAAATAGATAAGAATATGGTACAATTTTGGAGCCAATAAATACGATTTATATGACTTCCAGAAGTTTTGATGAGATAACGAAATTGCCTAAATGGATAAAAGGAGTTAGTGATTGTTGTCAACACAATCCCATCATTTCACCTAAAGATATTTTATTACTCAAATTTGTTTCAACAGGACTGGATTTCTATGAAAGTGAAAGGTATGACGCCTATCATTTTATTCAGTTGATAAAAACTGAAAGCGCTGATGCAAGGTGTCCCCTTGTAAGGAAAGGAATGATAAGATTCATTGAAAAAAATTCATCACAGAAGAGCTATAGTTATGAGAACGGTAATATCTACCATGGATGTCATTCAAAAGAAGAGATTCAAAACCTATATTGGTAATCTGCCATTCTCCCCGGTAATGATTGCTCTAGCTCGGGTACCTCCAGTAGCTACCTCAAATTTAATTAATCATAAAATAAAATTAACTGAAACCGGAAATATAATATCTAGTCCTGACGCCATGCAAAGATTTTGTCTATTCTGTAAACATGCAAAAAATACATGTCCCACCTGTATTTCAGGAATGAAAAAAGTGATAGATGATACACCTATACCTCCTCAAGATAAACACAACATTAAGACTTCCAAGGTTGCAAACATCGAGACAAAATATACAAATTTTAAGGCTGCAGACATCAAGACAAAAGATACAAATCTCAAGGTAAGTCAATAAATAAAAGAAAAAGGCTCCAAAGTGAAGAAACCAAAATGATAAGAGGATGGACTTCAAAGTACTTGAAATCTACTATGAAAGATGAATCAAATCTAGAAATCAAATCAAGAATCACTTATATAAGACTATGTATTAGATGTAAAAGGTATCAGAAAAAAGGAAGAGGAAAAAGAAAAACTCTTTTATGTATTTAGGCTAAGAACTTCAGGGCTCTTATAGAGGCAAGAGATCCTACTGTAAAAAAGTTCTCTTGTAACAAAAAGAAGCCTTTTCATTACCACTCTTTGACTTTATACACCCTCAGGTAGGAAACAAATTAGGGTTGTACTACTAATTGCTGAAAGGGACTCTAGAGAAGTCACCTAGGATCACTATGTTAGAGCTGGAATGCTTAATAAAAGTTTCAAGTAATACTTGGTGATTAGACGGTGAAAAAAGAGGCAAAAAGATACAGAAGTGTGGTTAGACATTTTCTTCAAGATGTATTTTATAAAGGATAATTGTTTCTATGAGAGATATTAACACTCATAATCTCTACCTCATCATCTACCATTATTTTTAACTATTTAAAATACATGATCAAGACACCATTTTTTATAACAATCTTCATTCTAAATTTGAAAATGATAATATTATGTAGTTACTTAGATATCCTAGTTATACTGTGTAAGTTAACCAGTAATACGTACGTAGATTGCAAAATCAAGATAAATACAAAAACGGTAGCAGATGAGGCCCCGTGAGTGCGGCCTGTTCACTGCCACTAAATACCATACTTCACTATAATTATAATGACATGCATCTAAAAATGTTTGAGGGCATAAAAATCTAAAATAAAACATGACATTTTTTACTATCCACGTGAGTGGACGTGTTCACAGTTATCGGATTTCGCTGTCCTTCACTATAATTATAACAATACAATATGCGAAAAATGTTTAAGAGCATAAGGAGTTAAAATAAAATATTTAGGGTATAAAGAGAAAAACGTAAAATGTTTTAGGAAATTCATAACTAATTTCTTATATCGTAAACGTCTTTTTATATTTTTATTAATAAAAGTGACCCACATAAATGGAGGAAAAAGACCCTCATTGTGTATATATATATATATATATATACAGTTACTAATGGAGCTTCATTATAACGTGACTTCATATATAGGTCATGTTCTCCATTGGTTAAAATAAGCAGCTTTTAGTTTATTTTAAACTATAAGCTATTTTTTAGCTATTTTTGAGCTTATTGTATATGTTTTTAGTTTAAAGTAAACTTAGAAAACTATTTTTGAAAATTTACCTATGAGTCTTTTTAAGACTGCTTCTACTTATTGATGCTATTAAAATTAAAAATATTTGAGTAATTATTTTAAAACACTTTTTTTAAAAGCACTTTTTTTAAAAGCACTTTTTTCAACTGCTTAAAAAAGAGCAACGGAGAACAAGGCCATATTAAGATGGGGATGGAAAATTATGCGATGGAATATCAAAGTTACGCGCGAAAAAATTCATTTCCCTCCAAGAACTTTCTCTCTCTATCCTGATTCTCTCTATAATTCAACAACTTCAAACTAAGATCTGCGTAAATGCAACCATTAAAAATAAAAAACTCTTAATACATTGTTCTATACTCGTTTATTTACAATTTAATCGTTTTAAAAATTAAAAAATACATTAGATTGAAAAAATTGGAGGTTGGCTTACAAAACGACATTGTGCGCCAAGCCCTGGTGACAAAGGAAGTTGTGATGTGGAATTTGAATTGTAATGGATCAAATTCTTCAAATCCCAAGGACCTTTGCCTCCACCAAGTACTTAATTAGTTCATCCTCAAACAACCATAGCTATACTACTAATCTTTCCCCCGCACTCTAGTTTAACATTGGGTATATTAAACCCAACACCTAATTAGCTTATACATAGAAGACCTTGATCTATGACAAATATAACAAGATTGTATCTATGTAGAGAAAGAATTATGATCAATCGTAGAAACCCTTAGTCATCCCAATCCAAGTGGTTCAAATAAATCAAACTAAGGATGATCAAACCCTAGATAGAAGTTAGAAAAAGGCTTGAAGAACTCAAGAACCCTAATTCAAACACTCTCAATTTTATATAATCTAACTTAGTACAAAATGAGCTAATAAGAAGTATTTATAGATTTTAGGACCTAACCCTGCTTTGACCATGGTCCTAGGTCACTAAAAGACATTTAAGACCTTAATTAAGGACTGGAAATAGAGTTAAAGCAAACATCATTAGAACCCTACCGTAGACGGTAGGTTGAACATACCATTGTAAGTAGGTTGTTGAACCTTCAATCATTTTCAAACCAGAAGCTTACCGTGGATGGTAGGTGCAGGGCCTACTACCCACAGTAGGCCCTTTTCCAGCTTTCGTTGATCTTTTGCACCTCCAACTTGCTCCATTGATTGTTGTTTGCTTAGAACATGAATCATGAGTAACTTGGAAAGTTTTTCACCATATTCTAAGCCTTCCATCTTGAACTTTACTCCATCCTTCATAGTTTCTTCAAGAAATACATCATTCCTTTAGCTATGTCATCATTATAATCCTTTATCCTCCTTGCCTTGCTCTAGTGATTGGTTCTTAAATTAACCCTTAACTTCTTGATCATCTCAATTCATATTAAGTTGTGGGCCAACTTTATGCACAAAGAAACATACAATGTGTGCCAACAGAGTTCGCTAATTAGAGCAATGACATGATGATTGGCCCCTGGTGATGATTTCTTCACTTTTCTCTTTTTTATTTTTAATATTTTTTTTATAATTAATATTATTTATGTTGTTATAGTAATTGTTTTTAATATCTTTTATACCATTGTGTTAGTTTTTTAGTTAACTTCATATTATAACAGGAATTGTTTATGTTAATACATGTTGTAGAAACCTGTCACACAAGTTGATCATGTGACGACACAAGAACTATGGTGTTGCAGTGGCACTATATGTTCGCATATTTTTAGGAAACATGACTAAATCCCGAAGGATCTGGGATTATGAGCTAGAGATACGGAAGTCCTAATGAAAGCATAAAGAATGGTTAGAATCCTAAAGGAAAATAGGATTTGGAAGGAATCAAAGGAAGCATCTTTTGGAAACTAAGTCTTTGGTTCATACTACTCCTTAGGACAAACACAAACTGACCAATAAACCTCATACATCTATAAATAAAGGATTGTAATAGAAAGTTGAGGTTCGATCATTCTGCAATTCTTCGAAGATATTTTTCTTAACAGAAGACAACAATTCATGGTGGTTGAGTTTGTGCAGTCACAAACTTCAAATATTTTGTTTCTCCATTGATGCTCTTTGTTCCTCATTCATAATTTAGTGGAGTTCTTGTTTTGAAGATTATAGCTTCTAGGGATAGAAGTTGTTGCTGTTTAAGGAGTTGAAGACTTGAAGGGATTCAAGGTCAAGCAGCTTGTTCCAAGGGGGAGCCTTGAAGAGTTGAAGGGATTCAACTATGCTGCGGTTCAATAGTATTGAGGACTGAAGGGAGTTCAAGTCCATGCAGCCACGCACTAAGGGGAAGCCTTGAAGAGTTAAAGGGATTCAATTGCGTAGTGTACAAAGGGAGTTTGCACTTATTCCACTAGGTAAACTCTAGATGTGTCAAAGAGCTAGGAGTTTTCTTGTAATGTGTTGATAGTTTTAGTGGATTGCTTTTTGGGTATGGCCCCACAGATGTAGGATTGGCCAAACTGCGTCACGAACTACTATGTCTTGTGTGTTTGTGTTGTTTATTGCTTTTCGCAGTGTCTATCACACCACACTGTACACAACAAAATCAGTCACACTCATGAATTGCCTATGTACTAACTTACAAGTGGTATAAGAGCTTTGACACTGTTTCTTGTGCTAGTTATCTAGCAGGTGAAGGTCGTGAGAAGTTTGTACTTGGGTCATCATGACAACCAAGGAAGGTGGATATGTTACTAGACCTCCTCTGCTCGAAGGCACAAATTATTCTTACTGGAAGATGAAGACTCAAATTTTCATTCAGTCCTTGGATGAGACTGCATGGGATGTTGTTGAGGCTGAATGGAGACCTCCTACTATGACTGAGGAAGATAACACAACTAAATTGACTAAGGTAGTTGTGAAGCTCAGACTTGAATGGACAGATATTGAAGAGAAATCTGCTTAGGCTAATGCTAAGGTATTAAACACTATCTTTACCGGTGTGGATAAGGAACAATTCAAGCTAATATCAACTTGCAAACCTACAAAGAAAGCTTAGGAAACTTTGGAAACTATTCAAGAAGGTACAACTACTGTGAGCATTTCCAAATTACAGATATTGACTACTCAGTTCGAAGAATTAAGGATGCAAGAGGGTGAAACAATTGGTGAATTCAATGGCAAACTCAAAGACATTGCAAATAAGGCCTATCAATTGGGAAAAGAATTCTTTGAAGAGAAACTAGTGTGAAAGGCACTAAGATCCTTACCTGCATGATTTCGTCCTAAGGTTATAGCAATTGAAGAAGCAAATGATGTGACAAAACTTCCTTTGAATGATTTTTTGGGATCCTTAAGGACATATGAGATGAATCTTGATGTTGAATCCAAAGGTAAGGGTATTACACTGAAAGCTAAACACAACTCATCCAGTCCCACACCTTACTCTGAAGAGGAGGTTATGATGCTTACTCGAGATTTTAGGAAGTTTCTTCGTAGAACTGGAAAATCATCTAACTTCAAGAGAGATTCAAGACTAACAACAAGGATAGGAAAGCCCCTAATATGTTGAACTTTGAAGGAAGCACAATGAAAAGGAAGTTTAACACTAGTAAAAAATGAAAAGGTTTAGCACTAGTAAAAAAGGAAAATGTTTAACACTGGTAAAAAAAGGAAAAGGCATACAGTGTAGAGAATGTGGGGTGTATGGTCACATCCAAGAAGAATGTGCCAACATATTAAAGAAGAACATATCCATGAATACTACTCTCAGTGATGATGATGAGAAAAGTGATTTTGAAGATGATGAAGAGAACACTGTTTCTAATGAGATACTAGCATTTAGTGTGATAATAGAGTTGGAAGATACATCTATGCACAATGATCAAAAGGATGACAATGGCGGTGATTCTATCTATAGCAATGAAGAAGTCTCATATGAGGAACTATAAGATAAGTACATTTTTTTCTACTCTAAGTGGGTTGGAATGGTGGAGCTACATCAAAATCTAAAAAAACAACCTAAAGAAGATCCAGGAACAGAAAGATGCTCTTCTAGAAAGGAATTATGAGCTAATGGCTTAGGTTAAGAATGCAACGGAGAGAGTAAACGTGGCTGAAGGCAAAATAGCTAGATTAAACACCGAAAAGGCTAAACTTGAAGAAATAGTCTCTGTGGGAAGACCAGCCAGGACGAAATCAAGAGCCTAGCCTATCCCGACCACCATTACTAATAAAAGCAAAAAACGAATAAGGATGCCTTAGATGCAGAAGCCAGAGCCGATAGGAAAATAAAAAAAGAAGTAATATTAGAGTGATTCGATTTGAAAGTAGCTTGAAATTGAGACATTTTGACACTCAGATAATCGTGATGAATGAATAAGGTGGGCTCTTCTTTTTGAATTCTCTGACGACTAATGGAAGAGAAGCGCTTGTTGAAATGGTCGGTCTATTGGTTTCAGTAAGAAAAGCAAATCACTCTGGTCGAAATACCTATCACTAGCCTTGGGCTAAGTGAATCTATTTCTGACTAGTGATGATGGGTTGGGATCGGTTCACGCAGTGACCTATGATTCGTCTCTTGTTGCTTCCGAGGTCAAAGACTAAGGCAAATCGGACTTTTCTCGATCCACTATCTTACTTGAATGAAGAAAGAAGTCCACTTTCTATACAAAAAATTTGCTGAATAGCCAAATAAAGATAAAGGGCTTGGCTACACTGGTTCAAATCCCAATCACACAATAGGTATGTGTGACACACAACGTGAAACCTGTTACACTATGTTCGGAAGGTTGGAAGAAGTGTTTATAAAAGATAGCTTGAGCCAAGTTGAAAAGAGAAAACTTGGTCAAAAAACACAAACCTAGAAGGCCTCCACTTATGTGTGGTTATTGCCAAATGATCGGGCATATATGGCATCAATGTTACAGGAGACATAAAGCAAGAGAGAAAACTACACACTCATGCCTTGACCAAAGGAGAAGCCAAGATGTTGGAAACTGTAGGCAAAAACAAAATAAAATAAAACTACAGAAATCTACCAACAGGACCTGCACATACTAGAAAAACTGATTGGATTGAAATTACCTCAATGTTTTGATTGTTCGATGTGGAGGCACCGTTGTTTACGCTTCGCCCTCTATTGGTATCCACGCGACGAACTCCTCTACAAGCGATCGGGATACTAGCCCCTTCTGTGTTCTGAAACCTGTTTAGAACTGATCCTGACTATCTGGTAAAAGGTCGTATTTCAGAGAGAGGAGGCTAGGGTTTTGTTTTTCTTTAATCAGATAAAGGACGGCCGCCAAGAAAAGTTTAACATAACCTTTTATAGCTGTCAATATCAAAACCCTAACTGTCATCTAATGACAGTTTAGTCTCGTCCGTCTATCCTATAATCATCCAACGGTTGGATGAGTAATATTAAGTAATTAATTTTATTTATTCGATTACGTAAAACTAATTACTTATTAACTTACCAGAAAATACAATATGGAATCTGATTCCCGTTTTGTATACGTTCAACGAATCTGGACACAATATAGATTCATTGAACGTGGACATTATGCTCATAAGATCGTCTATGCGTGTGACCCTGTAGGTTCACTTAACGTTGGCAGTGAATGAAAAATGTCCTAGACATTTATTCACAAAACATAAGCGGCCTTTAGCAAGACATTATGCTTACCCAAGTTAAGTAAATGCAATAATAACCTAGCATCAGATTTAATATTTAGTCCTTTTGTCACACGATATCCTAATTAAGTATAAGGCAAGGATCAAGTCATCCTTATAAAACTTAATTAGCCATTTACTTGATCACCAGGCAGACTGTTCCAATAAATAATATTAATAACACCTTATTAATACTTATTTGAGCATGGCCATGCATATTTTCTAGTCTTCCTTATCAGGGGTCCAATGGATATCTCTCTCTAAAAGGAGAGGGACAAATCCCTGTCACTATCTCCAATATTCAAGCCATGATAAGAAAATAAGCCAACCAATAGTCATAATAATCACCTACTTAAAAGTGATGTTTGACTATGTCAAAACATATTTTCTCCCCATGCAAGAAACATTAGAAACATTAGGTTAAAGGACACCAAATATAAAACTGAGAGGAAATACTTATAACTTAAACCCGTGCAATATTTCTTCTTCACTTTGGGTCATGTCAAATACAATATTCTTAATATGTATTTATGAATTGATTTTATATCTCATATTCATGATCAGTAACACTTGACGATCAATCAACTTCACACTAGTTTAGAAGATGTAATAAAGTAGGGACAAATAAGAATAGTATTTTATTAGCTATAAGGGTTTTACTATCAAGTCACATACTGGATGACCAAGAGCATAAAATACAATTCAAAAATACATGCTTCATAAATCATAAATGTGAGTCAATTTGTCCTAGGGCATATACTAAAAATCTCCCACTTGCCTTACCACCAATTTGACATGACTCTCAAACCCACTTACCTAGTATGACTCACATGCTTAAGTTGTGGGAGTGGCTTTGTCAATGGATCTGAGACATTGTCATTGGTGTCTACTTTGCAAATTTTAACATCTCCACGCTGAATAATTTTTCGAATGAAATGGAAACGCCTGAGAATATGTTTAGATCGTTGCTGAGATCTAGGTTCCTTAGCTTGTGCAATGGCTCCTGTATTATCACAATATAGGTCTACTGGGTTCAAAATGCTAGGAATTACACCTAGTTCTGTGATGAACTTTTTGATCCAAACTGCCTCCTTGGCTGTATCAGAAGCAGCCACATAGTCAGCTTCTGTAGTAGAATCGGCCACGGTATCTTGCTTTGAACTCTTCCAGCTCACAACACCTCTATTCAAACAAAACACAAATCCAGATTGCAATCTAAAATCATCTACATCAGTCTGAAAGCTAGCATCCGTGTAACCATTTACAACAAGCTCTCCTTCCTGACCTCCATAGATCAAAAACATCTCTTTAGTCCTGCTTAAGTACTTGAGAATGTTTTTTACTGCAGTCCAATGTAGTTCACCAAGATTTGACAGGAATCTGCTAGTCATGCTTAATGCATACGAGACATCTGGGCGAGTGCATAACATGGCGTACATGATAGGTCCAATTGCGGAAGCGTAAGGAATCTTACTCATGCGTACTATATCCTCCCTTGTGGTAGGACTTTGAGACTTACTGAGTTTAATGCCATGTGACATTGGCAAGAATCCTCTCTTAGAATCTTGCATACTGAACCTTTTCAGTACCTTGTCAATATATCCACTCTAACCTAGGCCAATTAGGTTTTTAGATCTATCTCGATAGATCCTAATGCCTAGAATATAGGCTGCTTCGCCTAAATCTTTCATTGAAAAACACTTCTCCAACCAAGTTTTTACACTTTGCAAAGCGGGGATGTCATTCCCAATTAACAAGATGTCATCGACATAGAGTACTAAGAAGACTACTGTATTTTCTGTAACCCTTTTGTAGACACAAGGTTCATCATCATTCTTGATGAAATTGAATTCTTTAATTGCTTCATCAAAACGAAGATTCCAACTTCGAGATGCTTGCTTCAAGCCATAAATAAATCTTTGAAGTTTACACACTTTACTATAATTCGAAGGATGAATAAAACCTTCAGGTTGTGTCATATACACATCCTCTAGTAGATTTCCATTAAGAAAAGTAGTTTTAACATCCATTTGCCATATTTCATAATCATAATATGGTGCAATGGCAAGTAGAATTCTAATTGACTTAAGCATTACAATTGGAGAAAAGGTTTCATCATAGTCTATACCATGAGTTTGTCTATAGCCTTTTGCTACCAATCGTGCTTTGTAAGTCTGCACCTTACCATCCATGTCAGTTTTGTTTTTGAAAACCCATTTACACCCTATGCTCTTGCAACGTTTAGGTGGATCAATCAAAGTCCAAACTTGATTATCATGCATGGATTGCATTTATGATTTCATAGCCGCTAGCCATTTGCTAGATTCAAGACTATGAATAGCATCTTGGTAGGAATTAGGTTTACCTTGACCAATAATATCAATATTATGATCTTCAGTCACAAGAAATCCATATCTCTATGGTATCTGAGGAACCCTACCAGACCTTCTTGGGCGTTGTGTCAAAGGTTCAGGCTCAGTATGAATACGTGAGTCCAACTGAGTGTCCATACTCGGTTCAGAAATGGTCTGCTGTCCTTGAGCTTCTTCAAGATGGATTCTACTCCCACTAACTCTTTTGGAAACGAATTCCCTTTCAAGGAAAATTCCGTTCCGAGCAACAAACACTTTGTTTTCAGATGGAAGATAAAAATAATATCCTTTAGTTTCCTTTGGATATCCCACAAATAGACACTTATCAGATTTGGGTGCTAGTTTTTCAGATAATGATCACTTCACATAAGCATCACATCCCCAAATTTTGAGAAACGCTAAACTAGGTTGTTTCCCGGTCCATATCTCATATGGTGTCTTCTGAAAAGCTTTAGATGGAACTCTATTTAATATGAATGCAGCAGTTTCTAGAGCATAACCCCAAAAAGAAATTGGAAGATCTGTTTGACTAATCATAGATCGAACCATATCCAATAGAGTTCGATTTCTGCGTTCAGACACACCATTCCATTGTGGTGTTCCTGGTGGAGTTAATTATGATACTATCCCACAACGTTTTAGATGTTCGTCAAACTCTTGGCCTAAGTATTCACCACCTCGATCTGATCGAAGTAATTTGATACTCCTTCCAAGTTGATTCTACACTTCATTTTGAAATTCCTTAAACTTTTGAAAGGAATCAGATTTATGTTTCATTAGATAGACATAACCATATCTACTGAAATCATCTGTGAATGTAATTAAATACTGAAAACCTGATCTGGCTTGTGTGTTCATTTTATATGGCCCAAACGACAATGCCAGAAGTAAGTTTGATTTAAATAATTAGATATAAATTTCTTTGTATTTATGTTATAGATGAGCTTACTAATGGAACCATGTAGGTCAAGAATATAAAGTCCATTATGTAAAGAGGCATCCCCATAGAAAATACCATTTTTATAAATAGAACTTTTACCATTCTTAGTATTAAACTCAAAACCATCAATATCCAAACAAGAAACAGAAATGATGTTCCTACTCATAGCAGGAACATAATAACAATCTTTAAGTTCAATTATAATCCCAGTAGGAAAAAGTAAATCAAATGTCCCTACAGCTACAGCAGCAACTTTTGCTCCATTTGCAACTCGCAGGTCCACCTCTCCCTTTGCCAAAGATCTATTCCTTTTGAGTCCTTGCACATTTACACAAATGTGAGCTCCACATCCGGTATCTAATACCCATTAAGTAGGAGTAGACGTATTAATTTCTATAATGAAAATACCTGAAGCGGCAGTCTCACTGGCCTTTTGCTTCTTCTTTTCTTCCAAGTGGAGCTTGCAATTCCTCTTCCAATGACCAGGTTCATTGCAGTGGAAGCAAGTCCCTTCCTTTGGTGGTTTAACCTTGGGCTTGGGCTTCTGCTTGTCTTTACCCTTTTTAGCCATATCCTTTCCCTTTCCCTTTCCCTTGTTCTTCTTGAACTGCCCCTACTGAACCATCAGAACATTAGGAGTAGACTTCCTAATGTTTTGTTCAGCCTGTTTGAGCATCCCGTGCAATTCATTTATGGACTTTTCCATATTATGCATATTGAAGTTCATGACAAACTGATCATAGTCAGAAGTCAAAGAGGCGAAGATCATATCAGTAGCCACGTCATGACTTACAGGTGCTCCAAGTTTTTCAAGCTGATCAAAATACCCTTTCATCTTAAGGACATGAGCACTAACTGAAGTGCCAGGGTCATTTTGCAGCTATTCAACGCCTTAGTGGTAAGATATCTCTCTTGACGTGCCTGCTCTTGGATCATTTTCTTGAGCTGTTTTATCATCTCATAAGCCTAAACTTCCTCGAATTGTTTTTGCAGCTCAGATTCCATTGTAGCCAACAGGAGACATGTCACATCGTTAGAATCATCCTTGTGCTTACTATAGGCATCCTTTTCAACTCTAGGGGTGTTGTTAGCTGGTTGATTAGGGATAGGGTTCTCAAGTACATATAGCTTTCTGTTCTTGTTTAAGGACAATTCTTAAATTTCGTGCCCAATCAAGAAAGTTAGTCCCACTAAGCTTATTCTTTTCAAGCACGGATCGCAACGAGGTGTTTGAATTGTTTGAGGCCATTATCTACATAGAATTTGCAAAGTAAAATTAAATGAATGAAGCATTAAATTTCCCTGAAATATTCAACACTTGATATAAATCATGGGTATAAAAATTCATTTTATTCTAATCATAAGTAAGCTTTGGCTTAACACCCTTAATTAGAGAATAATGTATTAATGGGATTTACATCTATATGTACCGGCAAAATCCCATATGATGTCCTAGGCTCAAAACCGTTTTGATAGCCTAGTTAAGCCAAACCATTCCAAGCATATGGAAATCACCATTTTCCATCTTTCCCTACTTAGGTAACCATTTATCTCTTGTTTTGGCAATGAGACAAAATGATGATCCAAGCATGGAGAAGTACTTATGATCAGGGAAGGCATTTTACGACTTAATTTTTACATGGTTTCAAAAACCTTCTTCCTTTTATTTGTATATTATTTCACAAAACATATATCCAAAAATAAAAGGAAATAAACTAAGTATCACATGCATAATATATACATCAAATAAAACGTGTCGTAGCATGGCCCCAATCCTATATTGACTTCCACGAGCCTCATAGAAGTCAAAGGTCAATCTAGGTAAGTCTTCATCTCCATGAGCTTGCCTCCAATGTCTTGGCCTTCTAATCTTGTTACATAGGACAAAAAACATACATAAGAATAGGAAATAGAATTAACCTATTCTAGTAAAGCCTGATAATATTACATCAACGAAAACAACGACACGCAGGCCGTATTTAAAAACATACAACCCATTAACAAAATAAACCAATCAATCACAAGAGGTAAAGGGTCATGCTATGCACCATGCATCTAAAGATAGAAAGAAACATGCCAAAAAACAATAAGGGAGTTCCAGGGGGGAAGCCCCCGGGAAGAAAACAGCAGTCCCGCTAGCGGGTCAGTGGGCGGGGTCAAGGGGCAGTGCCCTTGTGGGGGTTTGAGGGGGCAGCGCCCCTGGAAAGAAAATGAATTTTCCTTTCTAACTCATTGAATGAGTTACTGCCGTCATAAACCCTAAAATCATGCCTCCAGAAATTTTGTTTAACAGTTAAACATTAAATTATGTGATTCTGCATATTAGTTTAACAATTAAATTGCATAGATTACAGACTGTACGCCAAACAATGTGGCAGTAACAACATTCTGTTTAATTAATCGCATTAATAAGTAAAACAGAATATGGTATATGCGAATCCTATAATTCAATTTACTCTGATTATTACACCAATCAGAAACCTTACTATATGGCCGATTGAAAACAACACATGTAATCAAAGCGATAACAGATAAAATCAGTAAAACTAGTATGTATGAGGCTCTCATACTACTGTTGGAATCCGTAGGCAAAAACCAAAAAATAAAACTACGGAAATCCACCAACAGGATTTGCACATACTAGAAAAACTGATTGGATAGAAATTACCTCAATGTTTTGATTGTTCGTTGTGGAGGCGCTGCTTTGTACGCTTCGCCCTCTACTGGTATCCACACGACAAACTCCTCTGCAAGCGATCGGGATGCTAGCCCCTTCTGTGTTCTAAAAACTGTTCAGAACTGATCTTGACTATCTGGTAATCGGTCGTATTTCGGAGATAGGAGGCTAGATACTAAATCGTCGTTCTAGGGTTTAGGGTTTTGTTTTTCTTTAATCAGATAAACGACAGCCACCAAGAAAAGGTTAACATAACCTTTTATAGCTGTCAATATCAAAACCCTAACTGTCATCTAATGACAGTTTAATCTCGTCCGTCTATCCTATAATCATCCAACGGTTGGATGAGTAATATTAAGTAATTAATTTCATTTATTCGATTACGTAAAACTAATTACTTATTAACTTACCAGAAAATACAATATGGAATCTGATTCCCGTTTTGTATATGTTCAACGAATCTGGACACAATATAGATTCATTGAACGTGGACATTATGCTCACAAGATCGTCTATGCGTGTGACCCTGTAGGTTCACTTAACGTTGGCAGTGAATGAAAAATGTCCTAGACATTTATTCACAAAACATAAGCGGCCTTTAGCAAGACATTATGCTTACCCAAGTTAAGTAAATGCAATAATAACCTAGCATCAGATTTAATATTTAGTGTTTTTGTCACACGATATCCTAATTAAGTATAAGGCATGGATCAAGTCATCCTTATAAAACTTAATTAACCATTTACTTGATCACCAGGCAGACTGTTCCAACAAATAATATTAATAATACCTTATTAATACTTATTTGAGCATGGCCGTGCATATTTTCCAGTCTTCCTTATCAAGGGGCCCATGGATATCTCTCTCTAAAAATAGAGGGACAAATCCCTGTCACTATCTCCAATATTCAAGCCATGACGAGAAAATAAGCCAACCAATAGTCATAATGATCGCCTAATTAAAAGTGATGCTTGACTATGTCAAAACATATTTTCTCCCCATGCAAGAAACATTAGAAACATTAGGTCAGAGGACACCAAATATAAAACTGAGAAGAAATGATTATAACTTAAACCCATGCAATATTTCTTCTTCACTTTGGGTCATGTCCAATACAATATTCTCAATATGTATTTATGAATTGATTTTATATCTCATATTCATGATCAGTAAAACTTGACCATCAATCAACTTCACACTAGTTTACAAGATGTAGTAAACTAGGGACAAATAAGAATAGTATTTTATTAGCTATAAGGGTTTTTCTATCAATTCACATACTTGATGACCAAGAGCATAAAATACAATTCAAAAAATACATGCTTCATAAATCATAAATGTCAGTCAATTGGTCTTAGGGCATATACTAGCAGACATCACTAAAGGTCTAAGAACTAGAAGTAAGAAAGATGTAGATTACAGTCAAATGGGGGTGATAACCAGCATGTCATGTTACACTTCCACACTTGAACCCAAGAATGTCAAAGAAGCTCTCTCTGATGAATACTGGAATTAAGCAATGCATGAAGAGTTGCAATAGTTTGACAGAAACAATGTATGGGAATTGGTCACAAGACTAGAAGGTGTGAATGTGATAGGTACTAAGTAGATATTCAGGAATAAAACTGATGAGGAAGGTAACATCACATGAAATAAGGCAAGTTGGTTGCACAAAGATATACACAAGTAGAGGGACTGGACTTTGACGATACATTCGCCACAATCACACGTCTTGAGTCGGTAAGACTATTGGTCTTCATTGCATGTGCCAAGAATATCACACTCCAGCAAATGGATGTTAAAAGTGCATTTCTGAATAGAATATTACAAGATGAAGTTTATGTTGAACGACCAAAAAGATTTGTGAATCCAAAGTATCCAGATCATGTCTATAAGCTGAAAAAGGCTCTTTATGGATTAAAGCAGGCTCTAAGAGCATGGTATGAATGGCTCACTAACTACTTGCTTAACAAAGGATACATTAGAGGGAGTGTGGACAAAACCATGTTCATCAAATGATCAGCACATCACGTGCTCATAGCACTGATATATATATTGATGATATAGTATTTGGATCCACATCAAAGGAACACACAGAGAAATTCATCACATCTATGATAACTGAATTTGGGATGAGTATGGTAGATGAGCTAACATTTTTTCTTGGCTTGCCAGTCAAACAATTGAAGGAAGGTACATTCCTTTCTCAAGTAAAATATGCAAAAAAACTTAGTGAAGAAGTATGGCTTGGAGAATGGAAAGACAGTAAGGACACCAATGAGCACCACACTTAAGATCAACAAGGATGAGAAGCACGACTCAACATGAGTACAGAGGCATGATCAGTAGATTACTCTACTAACAACCAGTATACCTAATATATCATATAATGTTGGAGTGTGTGCAAAATATCAAGCAGATCCTAAGGAGTCACACAAGAAAGAGGTGAAACGTATCTTAAGATATGTACTTAGCACTGCTGACTATGGTTATTCTATAGTAAAGATACCATAACTCATCTTGTTGGCCATAATGATGCGGACTGGGTTGGCAATTGTGATGATAGAAAAAGCACATCCAAAGGGTGCTTCTATGTTAGAAACGATATGGCCTCTTGGTATATTAAGAAGTAAAATTGTATCTCACTATCCACTATAGAAGTTGAGTACATTGGTGTAGCCAACTGTTGCACACAACTCCTTTGGATGAAACAGATGCTAAGTGGCTGCGGGATTACACAAAAAGAACTGATCATGTATTGTGACAACACTAGTACCATCAATATCACAAAAATCCTATGCAACGTAGTAAGACCAAGCACATTGACATAGGACACCACTTTATTCGTGAATTGGTCGAGCAACCGATAGTAAGCTTGGAGTATGTGAACACTCTCGGAAACAATTAGCTGATATTCTCACGAAGTCCCTAGATGCCTTGAGATTTGAAGAACTTAGATAGTCATTGGGGATTTGTGTAATCAAGTAGTGCGAGAGATACCTGGCTAACAATGCATTTACTTCACACTCTCAAATGTTAGATGGGTACGTACAGTGTCATGCCTATCGCATTGGTTGCAACACACAATACTATTCACACATAAAAGGGCTTGGAAGAAGAGTCCATAAGTGAGTCTGACACGAAAAAGGAGGGATTTTTCTTTCTCTCTCCAAATCAACTCAACAGTCAGTTTTAAGCTTTCGAAACACAGACCGACTTTACTGCCAAACTCTGCGATTCTTTTTCTTAGGTTTTTTCTCTGCAAAGTCCGTCTTCTCTGAGATTATGTTTCACCCCCTCCTCATAATCTGATGACTAACTATGGTAGGGGAACAACCTAGTAGACCTAGAAGGTCCTTGACTCTAGGACTTGATGATCACACTCTCTCACCTGGCAAGAACCAGATATTCTTCTCTAGGTTCGATAATCACCACAACTTCTTCTGCTACACTGGGTTCTGCAAGCATTCGATCGGTAAACTCTCTTACCTTGGGCCATTATTTAGAGACCCCAGATGAGTTCCTTCTCATGTGTAGATTGAGACTGACTGGGACACAAATTTCATTCATGTTGAATCCATTACTACTTGTTCTGTTTGTTCCTGATATTTGCCTGATGATTCATGCCCATGTACCTAGATATTTCTTTCATAATATTGTACCTCTGCCTGTGGTAGTTAATTTAGGGACTGCAAATTTGCCTGTTGATGCACACCATGTGCACCATTACATTGATGAGTTGATGCCCATTGCTGTCCTCCCACCCTTGACTGCTAGGAGTTCCATAGATTAGCCAATGGAAGATATAGAAGAAGGTAATAAGAAAGCCTCGGGGGGATGGGGAAGGGAGGGAAGGAACAATGCTGAAGGAAAGGGGAGTTCAGGTTCTGATCTGGAAGTGGTAGGAGCTACCCTTGGCATTGGACTCAGCTAGGGAAGGAAAAGGACAAGGGTAGCTTTGAAGGATGCCTCATCTTCAAAATTCAGTGCAAAGAAGGCACGCGCTATCACTCTTCGTCACCCTGATCCTCTCAAAGCAAAAATGCTATCAACAAGCACTTCTACTCTAGCGTTGCTTAATTAAGAATGGTGGAGTTGGTTGATAAACAAATTTTGGCTGAGAAGAAGATCACACAAGAAATCTTGGAGTAATACAATATAATTGAGTTTCTATTGGATATGGGTTTTGTGGAGTTGGCCGTTTTTGTTGAAAAGTACAATGAAAACCTGGTTAGTTTTATGCAAATCTCACAGAAGACTTTGGTAATACCGAAAGTCCAACCATATGGCCAGTTATATGTGAGGGGGCATGTTATTGATTTCTTACCTGCAAATATTGCCCATTTTTTAAGTTGCCCTCACTATAGTGATATTAAGGGGATTGACCTGGAGGAGGAGTTAATTTTGATGAAGTGGCCAAGGTGATCACTAGTGATGTTGGGGCTGATTGGCCAGAGACAGACAAGCTCAACTCTAATCTCATCAAGATGCCTTATAGAGCCCTATTTAGAGTCTTCTGTGGCAACTGGATGCTCACAACCAATGTGACTGTTGTCCTCAAAGAAAGAGCTCATCTACTTTATGCCTTTGCCACCAAGAAAAAGATTAATATATGCACTGTGATCTTCAAGAACTTTCTCAGGTAGATTGAACAGAAGAAAGACACTAACATTGCTTTGCTTTGCTTTGCCCTTATTTAATTACTGAATATCTACTTGGTTGCAGGGATCTTTATATACCTTCTGACTCTTGGGTTAAGGCCCTAGACCGTCTGGTGATGCAAAAGTGCACAACTCTTGATGTGGTGCTACCGTCTCCTGCATCCACACAAGGACACCTTGGTCCAAGCTAGTCTACACGGCAACAATCAATAAAAAAGATGCAGTCCAACACTAATGTGGCCTCACCATCTCCTCCTCCTCATAATGCAGACTCCTTCAAAGTCACTACCAGCTTAGACCTCCTCAATCAGCAGCTCTCCAATGTGATGACCTCTGTCCTTCAAGTGCAGCAAGACCTAAAAACTCTTAACAATAAGCTCCCCTAGGCATTCTTTTAGATCCAAAAGGGGAGCGGCTAGTGTTGCTTTTTTTTTTTTTTATGACATTATCTTATTTTGCGACCTTGTGTGGTTTATGGATAATTGAGTGTGGCCTTGAACTGAGCATTTTTTTTGGCCTGCGTAGCCTTAGGATATTTTCCTTTATGCTTTTGTTGATTTTTGGGATAGCCTCTGAGATATATGTTTTGGCTTGTGTGCCACCGGACTCTAGGACTTGAACTTGTTACTTAGCATTTATTATTTATGCTTATGTTGTGCATTGGGTTTCTTTTGAAACATGACCAACTGTGCAGCTCATTAGAGTTTCATCTAAAATAATGCCGAAAGGGGAGTCTGTTGAAACTTATCACACCGCTTGAGTGTGGTCACACAGGTTGATCAAATGACAACACAAGAACTACATTGTTGTAGCGGCACTATGTGTTAACATAGTTTTAGGAAACATGAGTAAATTCTGAAGGATCTGGAATTATGAGCTAGAGATACGGAAGTCTGAATGAAAGCATAAATAATGGTCGAATACTAAAGGAAAATAGGATTTGCAAGGAATCAAAGGAAGCATCTTTTGGAAACTAAAATCTTTAGTTCATACTCTTTAGGAAATACACAAACTTAACAATAAACCTCATACATCTATAAATAAAGGATTGTAACGGAAAGTTGAGGTTCAGTCATTCTGTAATTTTTCGAAGAGATTCTGCTTAAGAGAAGATGAAATTCATGGTTGTCGAGTTTGTGCAATCACAAACTTCAAACATTGTGATTCTCCATTGATGCTCTTTGTTCCTCATTCATAATTCAATAGAGTTTTGTTTTGAAGATTATAGCTTCTGGGGATAGAAGTTATGCTAATATTCAAGGAGTTGAAGCCTTGAAGGGATTCAATGTCAAGCGGCTTGTTCCAATGAGGAGCTTTGAAGAGTTGAAGAGATTCAACTGTGCAGTGTGCAAAGGGAGTTTCAACTGATTCACTATGAAAACTCTAGATGCGTAAAAGAGCTAAAAGTTTTCTTGTATTCTGTTGACAATTTTAGTGGATTGCTTTCTGGGCATGGCCCTGTAGACGTAGGCTTGGCCGAAGTGTTACCAACTGCTGTGTCTTGCGTGTTTGTGTTGTTTATTAATTTCACACTGTCTATCACACCACGCCCCACACAGCAAAATCAGTCACACTGCACCAATTGCCTAAGTACTAACTTACACATGTGTATATGTTATTGTTTAACTTGTTTAAGTATTAATTTTTACCATTACAATAATTATGAATTATTTAATTTTAACATGTCGACAACATAGATAATTAAAACAATGAATAGAAATATAAATTTTCATACCATAAATATTATACAAGTAACTCTTACAGAAGTTAAAAATGCACAGAAAACACAAAAATAAAAAAAACTATACCCAAAATTACGTGCTGAAATATCAAAGTTAACACCAAAAACAATTTCGAAGGTAATTAAAAATGGTATAAAAATATATTAGAAACATTTAACATTAATAGTTAAAAGAATTTTAAAAAAACGAAAAATTCAAAAAACACACAGTTTAGGACTTGAGCCAAGTCCTGGTGCAAGTAAGAGGTAACCTACGCCAGGCTATGGTGCAAGGGAACTCTTCTCTGCGCTAGGTCTTGGCACAAGTTACCCTCAATTGGGCCAAGACCTGGCTCAAGTTACCCTCACTTGGGCTAGGACTTGGCTCAAGCCCCCAGTTGGTGTACTTTTCGAATTTTTAATGTGTTTTTGTGCAATTTTTTTCTCAAAATTTACGTTATTGTGTACATAATCTTCAAAATAACAATTTTTAGCTTTAAAATCTTCAAATTTTAAAAAAATACCACATTTTTTAGAGACAAGGTGGAGAAAGAGGCTAGAGAGAGAGAGAGAGAGAGAGAGAGAGAGAGAGAGTTATGGGGGAAACTTTTTTTTTGGTATTTTTTCACGCGTAACTTTTATATCTGGGCGCGTAACTTTGATATGGAAAGAAAACAATGCAGATATCTTGTACCCTTTGGAGACTATCCTACGTGCAAATTGCTTGCTTAATTTCAAATTCTTGTCATATTCTAATATTTTGCTTAAAGCTTTTTATTGTATGTTTTACTTTTTTCATAAATCTTTAATTAATTCGTCCTCTCTTGCACTTGAGCTATTGATATACAAATAACTTTGATTATCATGGGCTGAGACACATGGAGGCCTAGGAGGTCATGGCCCCTCAATTTTTTTTAAATATTTTATAGTGTATATAATTCGTGTATTTGGTATTAAATTCAACATATTTTATCATTTGACCCCCTCATTTTTTTATAACTTTATATAGTGTCTATAATTAATTTTCCTATTTAGTGTTAAAATTAACATATTTTATCATGTTAATCCCAAAAATTAATAATTAAAATGAAGTATAAAAAATAATAGAAATATTAGCTATTTATGCTATAAACTATTTTTACTTTTCTCTTTATAGATATAAATTTTGATTTTATCTTTTTCTAACTATTTACTATTTTCTTTTTCTCTTTATAACCACAAAATTTGATACATCATGGTCCCGGGTGCATCTACAACGTATGTCCAGTGCAAAAATTACGTAGTTTCATTTAACTCATAAATATGGTAAAAAACAAAACAATCCATTCTCACCCCAGATTGATTACACATGCTTATTTGCATCTCTTTTGCATCCTTTCCCACAAGAGTAGTGATAGGCTTCTCAACTTGGAGGCGATTAATCGCCTCGAATGGGGTCATTTAGGTAAAATGACCCAAAATCGCGTGTGAAGATTACTTAATTGCTGTTTTACAAATTTGGCATGCGACTTTTGAATTTTGAACAAAAGTATTGAGTACGGAGCTGATTCTTCAGAATTGTGTCAGCTTTTTCATTGCAAATCACATCAAAATCGTCATCTATCTACTTCAGTACATTAACTCACCCTCTTTCACATTGCCACACTATTCATTATATTCTCCTTCATTTTCTCTTAGTAAAAGTAAAGTTAGTTGAGAGTTCATTTATAACATCGAGCTAATGAGCTCTCTATCTTGAAGATTGGGATTACTGCTCGCTTAGAGACTTTATATTTGACTATTCTTCTCATACTTATTCTCCTTAATTTTATACAGTAAATTAAAGTTATTTCAGAATTGCCAAGTGTTTTCTAAATTCTTGCTCTCATTGCTCTTGTATGCTTAAACATATTTCCCATTACGGTTGACTCCGACAATAGTCACAAACGGCATCTTGTATCTGTTAACAAGATACGTTGAATCAACACAGACCACATCATTGACTCTTCATAAGCTACTTTACTTCGAGGGTGTACCCAAAAAACACTATCTAGCCTACCTTCATTATCCATCCGAATAAAATGGAAGAAATCATTATCCGTTTGATGCATTCTAATGAACATTCTATTCATGCAATTAGCATCCCCAGCCCTAATGTTCGACCTCCTCCCCTTATGGACATAGTTTCGGAAATCTTTAGGTAGACATCCTAATTTGTCCAGTCTTCCAGCTTCTACCTCTAAACTTCTCACACTATTGTTGGGCCTTAGTCCACCCGTGTCGTGTATTTCCAGTTTCCTCTTCATATTAGAAATTAGACTTCTATGAGTAAGCATAAACCTGAACATAGATGGGTGTAATTTGTGATTTTATTGTTCCACAACCTTTGAGACTTTCCACATTCCATCATCTCTCAAAATTACGTAAATACGAGCATGGCATTCTATTCTCTTTAATCGCTTGTAAGTGCTAGCTTTTTTTATATCTATCACAACTAATAATTTGATAATTTTCTGAAAGGACCAGTTCCTTTAGAACCAGATTTTTTAGTAAAACTAAAACCCTTACCTTTTGCATATACTTGATATGAATAAAAAAACTCATCAATGTTGTTGAAGCACTTACTTACACTTAAAGGGAGTACTTTCTCTGTTTCTCAGCCTCTTGGGTCTTGGAGTTCTTTAGCATTGTCGCATCCTTCATACTCTGCAAAATAAGTGGAATACATCAAGTCTTCCTCTCCTTCCATTAGCTCGCCTTCCTCACCGCTACCATCATTCAACATCAGCTCACTTCCTGATTTGAAAATGTGATTTCCCTCAATTATAATTCGTTATCAAGCTGGAACTGAGTATTCAATGAGAGAATAACATAATTCGATTTGTTTTCGGAAGTTATGAGTTGCAAAACCGTCGGCAAATTTTACCATTAGTATTAGATAGGTTGCCCTCATAGTCGTATTCAAAGAAATATTTACTGGGTTTGCATTTAAAGCAGTAGTTGTGATGCGTTACCTTCTTATCTTCTTACACGTACATCCTGAACTGGCCAAGTACATAGTGATCATTACGAGCTCGCAACTTGTCCATTGCATGTTATTATAGCTCGCATTTTGATCATTGCGTTTGGAGTGGAGTTGGCATCATCATCAAGCTAAGAAATGCGTGAATTTTGAATGGGTGATATAGAACTAGATCGATAGCTCGCCAAGAAATTTTTTTTGGGGACTGAGAAATTCATACATTAAAAACAGAGGACACACATAGTAAAAAAATAAAATAATGATATTTGCTTTGTAACATTCCGTCTACGCATCTCAAAGTTAATATAAGTCACGGTGAGGTCAAACAAAAATTTTGGGTTCACTTGGTAATTTTTAGAAAATTTAAGGAAGATTTTTTGTCGAAAACTTTTTTAAGGCATATTTCAAAGTTATTAGTATTTAACCCTTTAATTTGGAGATTGAGATTTTAAGTTTAATATAAGTTTTAAGTTATTTTTAAAGATTGAGGCCAATATAAAAAGTCTAGAAATTTGGAAGAATTTAGAGCAATTATTTGGATTAGTGGTGCCAAGTGGGGAGGGGATTTGTTGACACATGGCAAGTAAGTATCATGTGTCTTGACCACATAAGCTAAAACCATGTATATTTGGCTATATATATATGAGGTGATAGGAAGCTTTTTCTTTTTTTTTATTCACCTCTCTCCCATTATCTCTTCTCTTCTCTCCCCCCCAAGGTAAGTCATTATTTCTTTTGTTTTTGTTTGGTTTTTATAGTTTTATTTTATTTTATTATTAGGTTATATTTTCTATGATAAATAATATTAAGGTTTAATAATTATGGATTTATTTTGATCGCCATAATTCTTGAAGAGTTATTATGAATTTATTTCTTGGAGTTATTTTTAGAATTTCTTCGGATTGAGAATTAAATTTAGGTGAACCCTAAGGTCATCTTGGGACCAAGTTTATATTTTTATGGTGTTATTTAATTAAGTTTGGAATTGTTATTTACAGGTTTGACTTGCTTCGCTACTCCAGGTGAGTTCACCAATCCTGTTTCTTTCACAGAAAATTTAATTAATTTCCTGAGAGCATATTTATTCCTTGTTGGTTCTTGAAAAAAGTTACACAATATTTACCGGTGGTATATTATAGATTATGCTAAAAATTTGGTAAGTTATTAAAATATTTATGTTTTAAATATTCTTTTATGGCACTAAAATATATGTTAAGTTAGTGCCACATTTTCATGGTGCTTTTACTAGAAACATTTTTATAATCCTTTTTATTTTGGATTTTGAGTTTTAAAATAATTTCGAGAGATTATTTTCAAAATATTTATTATTTCTTCTTGGAAAAAATATTTTAAATTCTTTTAAAGGGTTTGAGTTTTAAGATTATTTTGAGAATATTTTTAAAATATTTATTATTTATTCTTGGAAATATTATTTTTTAAAAATATTTTATAACTTCTAAAAAGGTTTTGAGTCTTAAAATTATTTGAGAGATTATTTTTAAAATATTTATTATTCCTTTTTGGAAATAATATTTTTAAATACTTTAAGTTTTCTTTAAAAGATTTTGAGATATATTATTTATTTGGAAAATTATTTTTAAAATATTATTATTTCCTTTTGAAATAATATTTTAAATATTTTAAATATTCTTATAAGGTTTTGAGATTTAAAATTATCTTTAAAATATTTATTATTTCTTTTTTAAAATAATACTTTACATATTCTCTAAATATTCTTATAAAGGCTTTTGAATTATTAAAATATTTTTATAATACTTTTATGTTAAATATTCTTATATTATGATTTTAAAAATATTAACTGTTTCTTTTTCAAGAATATTTCTCTACGGTTTTAATCTTATATTACTTTAAATTTTGGGAGGCATTTAATAATTTTCTTTCGAGAAATATTTATAATGATTTTTGGTTAGCATATTGGCATAACCTATTTTATGCCCGGTAATATGTTTTAAAGTCACATATGCGTGATTTCATGGTGAACATGATTTTGTAAGATAAATGGTTTGAGAAAAACAAATGTTTTTATGAGTTTTACAAAATTTCATGCATGATACATTTGTCATGGCTACGAGTTTTGCCCAGCAGGTAGGGATTTTTCGATACCTGAAGAGTTTTGTGTGGCCGAGAGATGACCTATGATTTTATAAAAATAAAATTAAAACCCTAATCGGGCAAAAAAGGGTATGATATATATATTTTTGATCAACATGTCGAGAGGACTTGCACTGTGCGTGGCTAGTCCCCTGTACGAGGGCATCATTCGAATGACATTCTTGGTAGTGTTACTCTTGATCTGTTTCCAGTTGCCAGAGGGCGTAGTATCGTTAGAGGGTTAGACCTAAAGCAGTGTTGAGTTTGACTCCGTATCATGCTCTATGGTAGGGGCTACTTCCTAGTAGGTTGGGTCAGGAGGGGCTCACTGGCTAGTGTAGCACAAGGTGGCCTGGTAGGTACCCTCAGGGCTCGTTACCTGTTGCTGTATATGTCGTGTGAGGTTTAAAAATTGAACATTCGTACAATGTGCTTTGGAGTTTAGGCTAGTATTGACTATGGGATACCGGAGTCTGTTCTGATGACCCCGTTTAAGGATCCGGACTCTGTTCGTTGAGCCTGTTATGGTGCATGCATGGTTCTAAAAGTTCGAGTGTCACGGCAGCACCGATATGTCTTGATTCGCTCAGACTTTCCAGCTGTGCCCAAACTCTTTAGAGAGTTTATAATTTGCATACAAGTGATTTTTATGAAATTACTTATTTTCTGGTATGTCAAACCGTTTTATAAAAAGTATTTTACCTATACGGGAAACTCATGAAAAACACACGTGCACGTGAACTCACTGGGCGTCCATCACTCATGTCTTTCAAATGTTTTCTCCCCTTTTCCAGATGACTTGGTAACCCGATTTGGCTTGTTGAGCCATTGTGGGCCCACTAGATGCAATATTATGAGAAGCTTCCACCTATAGCCATAAGGTTTTGATGTATGAAGATTGTGGCCTCATGTCCTTAAATGTATGTATAAGTCTAAGAAGCTTTGGTTATAAAATTATATTCATATCTTTGTTTCTTCTTCCACTGCATAGTATAGAGGGACGTGTTCTAGTTCTTTCTTGATGTATTTTAGCTTTATGTTTTCTTTGTAAGTCCAGTGCCGAGAGGCACCGAAATACCTTACTCAGTCACAATTGACCTAGCAGAGGGGTACGGGGTATCACACTCCCCGGATCACGAAAACAATGCTATGCCAAAAAGCTCATCTCACAGACCAACAAATACTGCAAGTCATTAAATAATAGGAAATTTCATGACAAAATTGACAGAGTTGCTGGAAGCTATGTTGGCAAACCGAAGAGGAGAACGGACACAGAATACTAGCAATGACGAGGCCCTGGAACGATTCCTCCTATTTCGGCCCCCGGAATTCTATGGCGAAATAGAACAAGAAGCCAAGGCAGATCTATTTTTAGAATAGTTAAACGATATTTATGATACACTGCAATATGATGGCGCTGAGAAGGTAACTTTTGCCGCTTTTCAACTTAGGGGAGCAGCGAAAGACTGGTAGTTAAGGACTTCCGAAGCCCGAATATTGAGAAACCAATTATTGACATGGGTTGACTTCCAAGAGGAATTTAAACAAAAACACATACCCCTCTGGATAAGAGAACATCGTGAGGACGAATTCCAGCAGTTGAAGCAAGATAGGATGACAGTAGCACAATATACTGCAAAGATCAATCGTCTGGCAAAGTATTGTTTGCGTCTTATAGACACGGAAGGGCATAAAACCCGCCAGATTGTGAAGGGGTTACGAGGGGATCTGCTGCACTAGTCCTCTACCACCAACAAGTTTTGCTGCTATGGTTGAAGCTGCTACTAGAACCGAAATAGCTGATCAGATGACAAAACAGAGAACGGTGGCAACAAATGTTTCATCCCATCCCCACAAACAACTTGGACAAGGACACTAGAAACCCCAATACCCAAAAAAGCCACAAAAACAATAGCCAAATAGGGAATGGAAATTGTCAAAATCCTATAATAAGAAACTCTTGTCCGAATTATACTTACTGCGGACGTGAGGGCCACACGGCAGAAGTATGTTATAAAAAGACAGGAATATGTTTTCAGTGTGGAAAGGCAGGACACTTTGCAAGGCAGTGCCCTGGAACACAACCAACAATCTCAGGAACGCCCGGAGGAGTGGGACGACCACTAAATGCGGTAGGGGCATAAGTAGGCCGAAACAACAAACCGCAAGTTAAAACTAAGATCTACACCCTGGATGGGCAACCCTTGGACGGGGAAATAGAAGTAGTTGAAGGTACTATTTGTATCTTCTCTCACCCTGCTAAAGTATTATTTGATCCAAGAGCCACACATTCATTTGTGAGCATATATTTCATAAAACATATCCCTAAAATTTATGTTAGCATGCCCTATCAATTAATTGTTTATACACCTATGGCAGTGAGTCGGGTCACAGAGGAAAGATACCCCGATTGTGAGATTTACATAGGGAACACGGTGTTACCTGGGGATTTGATCACCTAATCCTTTGAGGGATACGATGTGATATTAGGAATGCATTGGTTGTCTAAACATTATGCCCAGGTAGATTGCTGAAAAAAATGGTTAAGTTCACCTGAACGGATATACCTGCTCTAGAATTTCAAGGAAATAAAACTAAGAAAGAAAACCATTTGATCTTTGGTATTAAAGCAAGGAAATTGATCAAGAAGGGATGCCAAGGGTATTTGGCATACTTGCTCAACAAAACGGGAGAAGAAGTACAAATGGAAACTATCCCAGTGGTGAAGGAATTCTTGGATATTTTTCCTGCAGAATTAACAACTCTACTGCCGGAACGGGAAGTAAACTTCGGCATAGAACTAGTATCTGGTGCCGCACCAATATCCCGAACACCATACCAAATGGCTCAGGAGGAGTTAAAGGAGCTAAAAGATGAACTACAGGAATTGTTACGACAAGGCTACATTCGTCCGAGCACATCACCATGGGGTGCACCACTATTATTCGTCAAAAAGAAAGATGGAACCCTTAGAATATGCATCGACTACCGAGGGTTGAACAGTATCATTGTAAAGAATAAATACCCTCTTCCCCTGATCGATGAATTGTTTGACCAACTTCACGGAGTAGGTTGTTATTCCAAGTTAGATTTAAGACAAGGGTATTACCAAGTGTGGATAAAAGAAAAGGATATCTTAATAACCGCTTTTAACACTCAGTACGAGCACTACGAGTTTGTAGTGATGCCTTTCGATTTGACCAATGCCCCAACGACATTCATGGATTTGATGCAAAGAATTTTTTGCCCATACTTAGACCAGTTTGTGGTTATTTTCATCGATGATATCTTGGTTTACTCACCAGATGCTGTGACACATGAGCAACACCTTCGAAGTGTGCTGCAAAACCTACGAGAACACAAGTTTTAAGCTAATTTCAGCAAATGTGAGTTTTGGATGGAGAAGGTGAACTTTCTGGGATATGTGGTCACACGTGAAGGCATAACCGTAGATCCAGTCAAGGTGGAAATTGTGACTCATTGGACACCACCAAGAACCCATACGGAAGTACGTAGGTTTTGGGGGCTGGCTGGATACTATCGGCGATTTATTAAGGATTTCGCTAAAATTGCCGGACCTCTACACAATTAACTCGTAAGGTTGTTGATTTCAAATGTTCAGAGAAATGTGAGAAAAGTTTTTAGGAGTTGAAGCATCGATTGACGTCAGCGCTAGTGCTAACTTTGGCTAATCCACAGAAGGAGTTTACCTTATATACCAATGCATCAGGAGAAGGATTAGGAGCGGTACTAATACAAGACAGGAAGGTGGTTGCCGATATCTCCCGGAAGTTGAAGAACCACGAGAAAAACTACTTAATGCATGACTTGGAGTTAGCCTCCATAGTGTTTGCACTCAAGAAGTGGCGACATTATCTCTATCGGGCTAAGTACGAGATCTTTACTGATCACAAGAGTTTAAAGTATCTGTTCTCCCAAAAAGATTTAAACATGAGGTAACGAAGATGGATGGAACTGCTTGAAGAATATCAATGTCCAATCAACTATCATCCCGGGAAGCGAGCATTGTAGCTGGTGCATTGAGTAGAAGTGCCAAGTTAACAAGCCTCACTTTAACTTCAAGCTTGCAACAAGAGATTAAGAAAGCACAAAGGAATAATGAGGAATTTCAAAAGTTTAAAACTCAAGTTGAAGCAAAGAAATTAGACGATTTTTAAATTTTGGGTACTGAATGGAGCTTGTGTTTTTGAAATCGATTATGTGTACTGAATGAGGCAGAGATTAAACGAAGGATATTGGAGGAAGCACATAAAAGCAAGTATTCCCTACATCCTGGTGAGAACAAGATGTATCAGGATCTCAAGAGGAAGTTCTGGTAGAAGGTAATGAAAAGAGATGTGGCAGAATGTGTGGCCACTTGTCTTACTGGTCAAAGGGTGAAGGCAGAACACAAGAAGTCCGCAGGACTCTTGCAGCCATTACGTATCACTGAATGGAAATAGAATTGTGTTACGATGGACTTTGTCACGTGTTTTCCATGAACAAAAGGGTACAAGGATGCCATTTGGATCATAGTTGATCGTTTGACGAAGGTGGCACACTTTATTGCTATCAACATAATGAACTCTTTGGAAAACCTAGCCCAACTTTATGTAGAGGAGATTGTGAGATTTCACGGAGTACCTGTAGACATTGTATAAGACCGAGATCCAAGATTTACTTCGAGATTTTGGCCTAAGTTTCAGGCTGTATTGGGAACTAATTTAAGCTATAGCACTGTCGTACATCCCCAGACTGATGGATAATTAGAAAGAACAATCCAAACTTTGGAAGATATGTTGCGAACATGTGCTTTAGGCAGAGTTCACTTACAACAACAGCTATCATTCCTCAATAGGAATGGCGTCGTTTGAAGCTCTATATGGGAAGAAATGTAGAACGCCTTTATATTGGGATGACATTGGAGTTCTCTCCCTTTGGAGGAAGAAGAGTTGGATGCCAGAATTAGAAGAGGCACAGAAACGGGTAAGAGTAATTCAAGAATGGCTCCGAGCTGCTAAAATCTAACAAAAGAGCTACACCGACAATCGACGACAGGACTTGGAATTTGAGGTGGGAGATCGAGTTTTTCTGAAATTCACATTATATCGTGCAAACCCCAGACACCCACGAAGAGGAAAATTAGGCCCTCGATATATTGGACCATTTGATATAAGCAACAGGATTGGTAGGGTAGCTTACAGGCTGATGTTACCGAGAGAGTTAACAGGCATTCATGACGTTTTCCACGTCTCCCAGTTAAAGAAATATCAACCATCGTTCGAGCATGTTCTGAATGACGAATCGTTGGAATTGCAAACTAACTTGTCATACGAGGAGAAGCCTAATGAGATTGTGGAACGAAGCATAAAGGAATTACTTGGAAATAAAATTTCGATGTGCAAGGTGTTATGGAGACATCACGGCATTTAGGAGGCAACATAGGAAACTGAAGAATTTCTACGTAGAAAACATCCGGAGATTCTATGTACGTGAACCCAAAATTTCGAGGACGAAATTTTTCTAAGGAAGGTAAAATGTAACATCCCGTCTAAGCACCTCAAAGTTAACATAAGTTACGGTGAGTTCAAACAAAAGTTTTGGGGTCATTTGATAATTTCTAGAAAATTTAAGGAAGAATTTTTCGTCAAAAACTTTTTTAGGCATATTTTAGAATTATTAGAGTTTAACGCTTTAAGTTGGAGATTGAGATTTTAAGTTTATAAGAGTTTTAAGTCATTTTTAAGGATTGGGGCCAACATAGAAAGCCTATAAATTTGGAGGACTTTAGTGCAATTATGCGGACTAGTAGTGCCAAGTGGGGAGGTGATTTGTTAACACATAGCAAGCAAGTGCCATGTGTCTTGACCAAACAAGCCAAAGCCATGCATACTTGGCTATATATATGAGGTGATAGGAAGCTTTTTTTTATTCACCTCTCTCCATTATCTCTACTCTTCTCTCTCTCTCTCTCTCTCTCTCTCTCTCTCTCTCTCTCTCTCTCTCTCTCTCTCTCTCTCATCCCCCTCAATGTAAGTCATTTTTTGTTTTTGTGCTGTTACTGTGCTTTCTGGATACCGTTCCATGCTTTAACAAGCCAGCTGCGCACATTTCTATCGTCACCAATAACCGACAAAGAAAGTTTGCAACTACGTAGAACACAAACCAACAAAGTCGACACTTCCACAGACTTTATCCTTCGCTTGATCCCTGATGAGCGTAGAAACAAGGGTTTCGGCTCATGTTTGGGCCGGGGGATAGGGCGGTACTCCCGTTTTTCAAGCTACAAAATTTCTTTTTGACCAATCTGCTTCAGCTGGTGGAGAAACCAAGGACTTTTTCTGAAGTGTGGGGCAAACGGCGTCCTCTACTTCTACTTCTAACTAAAGGTGAATAGCCGGAATTGCAAGCAAATAGAGAGCCCCGCCCATTTGAGTCGTTAGCTTCGTAGTGACAACCTTGATCGAATGTGTAGGATAGGTGGGAGGTGAACAGAGACAGAATGGAATCATTTTCTTTCAGTGGCATAAATCAGACTAAATAGGATTTGAAAAGCTGTCACAATCGATCATGTTCACCGGGGTAAATACATTAAAAAGGGACAAAAATTTTAGCTGACGGTGCTGCTACGGTTGGTGGTGAACTTTCTTTGGGTAAAAACATATTAGTAGCTTATATGCCATGGGAAGGTTACAAACATTTATGATGTTGATTCATCTTGACAAGAAATTATCTACAGGATAAAATACGTATCACAAGCAATAAGGGCTATAGCTCAGTTGGTAGAGCACCTCGTTTACACGCGCGCCAATGTTTTTCAGGGGAATCCATCATATAATCCAATCACAAAAATTGTGATCTTAATCGATGTCTTACCCCATTGAGGGAACAATAGCCTGACAGAGGTTTCCATAGCTCCTTTCTTTATACCAATTCTACTGCTACCGGAAAAGTGGAACTACTTTCCCCTCAGTGGGTTCACGAGATGGCCGATCACGGACGATTAACCCCGCGAGGGTTTTCGGGTATTGAAAGATTCTTCTCCGCGTGGGACTTCTCCTTTCTACCTATCACAATTCTTTCTAAAGCCAAGGTTCGTAGACCTGGGAATCATCTTCTTCTTGCCCTTAACCTTAACCGCTTGCTCCGACGGATCCATAGCAATTCAATTAGCAGGGCATGTATCGGGAAGCTGTTGACCACCCCCAAAGTATCGACATTAGACTGAAGGTTGGCTGTTTTCTTCTTGCGAGCACTAGTGAAAAGGTCTCTTTAGAGGACATCCAAACTCTCTTGAAAGTGCAAGATCCAAGACTAGCATCAAAGGTTGACTTCTCTGTCGGCAAATCACCTTAATCTCGTTTGCGGCCTCAAATCCTGCTCCAATTGGTTCTTGAGTGCCCGGGTCCTATCTTTACAGCAATAATTAGTATAAGACCACCTTTGGTCGAGTCGAGTACTTTGTGTCCGCCTTCTTAGCTACCACATTCACGCATACCCTAAGACAGACTGAAAACAGTAAACTGATCCTCCAGGGGACCACCCACGTAAGAGACAGCATCCATAAGGAATGTTGTCTCTTACGCGGGTGGTCCCCTGGAGGATCAGTTTACTGTTTTCAGTTTGTCTTGGGGCATGCGTGAATGTGGTAGCTAGGGTATAGTGGAACTGAGGATAGAGCTAGGGTTCTAAGGAACAGAAAAGCAATGGCAGTAAAAGGAGATATCTCGGTTAAGCCCAAGGCTAGATGGTAGAGCAATCAGTTTATCTGAATAAAGGTAGGTTTGAATCCTACTTCAGGTTCAAGAAAAACGTCTTTCTGCTAGCGCTGGCTAGAATTAGGAAGGTACGAAAGATATAGCAAACAAAGTCCTAACTGATTTTCCCATTGAAATAGGATCCACACAAGGAAAAGCGCTTGCCATTCGTTGGTTATTAGCGGCATCCCGAAAACGTCCGGGTCGAAATATGACTTTCAAAATTAAGTTTCGAATTAGTGGATGCTGCCAAAGGGAGTGGCAATGCCATACGCAAAAGGGAAGAGACTCATCGAATGGCAGAGGCAAATAGAGCTTTTGCACATTTTCGTTAATCCATGAACAGGATCTATACATCTCGATCGGAAAATAATCAAGAGAAAAAGAAAAAATCGGAATTGATCGATAGATTTCTCGAAACAAACGAAAGATGAAACATAAATCTAAATCATGGATCAACTAATCCTTCTCGGGGACTTTCTTAATGAATTAGTAACTGCATCCAATTTCCAAAAAAAATCCCAATTGTGTCGAACTTTTCATGGAATATTTACAGAATCTCCATGAATAGGTGTTTTGTTTTTATAGTTTTATTTTATTTTATTATTAGGTTATATTTTCTAAGATAAATAATATTAAGGTTTAATAATTATGGATTTATTTTCGCCGCCATAATTCTTGAAGAGTAATTATGAATTTATTTCTTGGAGTTAATTTTAGAATTTCTTCGGGTTGAGAATAAATTTAGGTGAACTCTAGGGTCATCTTGGGACCAAGTTTATATTTTTATGGTGTTATTTAATTAAGTTTGCAATTTTTATTTGTAGGTTTGACTTGCTTCGCGACTCCAGGTGAGTTCACCAACCCTTTTTCTTTTACAAAAAATTTAATTAATTTCCTGAGAGCAAATTTATTCCTTGTTGGTTCTTGACCAAAGTTACACAATATTTATCGGTGGTATATTATGGGTAATCCTAAAAATATGGTAAGTTATTAAAATACTTATGTTTTAAATATTCTTTTATGGCACTAAAATATATTTTAAGTTAGTGCCACATTTTTATGATGCTTTTACTAGACATTTTTACAATCCTTTTTATTTTGGATTTTGAGTTTTAAAATGATTTTGGGGGATTATTTTCAAAATATTTATTATTTCTTTTTGGAAATAATATTTTTAAATACTTTAAATTTTTTTAAAGGTTTTGAGTTTTAAGATTATTTTGAGAAATTATTTTTAAAATATTTATTATTTCTTCTTGGAAATAATATTTTTTATAAATATTTTATATCTTTGAAAAAGATTTTGAGTGTTAAAATTATTTAAGAGATTAGTTTTAAAATATTTATTAATCCTTTTTTGAAATAATATTTTTTAATACTTTAATTTTTCTTAAAAAGAATTCGACATATATTATTTATTTGGAATTGTTTTAAATATTTATTATTTCCTTTGGAAATAATATTTTAAATATTTTAAATATTCTTATAAGGTTTTGAGATTTAAAATTATCTTTAAAATATTTATTATTTCTTTTTTAAAATAATACTTTACATATTCTCTAAATATTCTTATAAAGGCTTTTGAATTATTAAAATATTTTCATAATACTTTTATTTTAAATATTCTTATATTATGATTTCAAAAATGTTAAATATTTGTTTTTAAAGAATATTTCTCTACAGTTTTATTCTTATATTACTTTAAATTTTGGGAGATATTTAATAATTTCCTTTCGAGAAATATATATCATGATTTTTGGTACGTATATTGGCATAACCTATTTTATACCCGGTAATATGTTTTAAAGTCACTATGCGTGCTTTCATGGGGAACGTGATTTTGAAAGATAAATGTTCTGAAAAAAACAAATGTTTTTATGAGTTTTACGAAATTTCATTTATGATACATTTGTCATGGCTACGAGTTTTGCCCAGCAAATAAGGATTTTTCGATACCTGAAGATTTTTATGTGGCCGAGAGATGGCCTATGATTTTATAAAAATAAATTAAAACCCTAATCCGGCAAAAAGGGACTTGGTATATATTTTTTTATCAACATGTTGAGAGGACTTCCACTGTACATGGCTAGTCCCCCCTAGGAGGGCACCTTCCGAACGACATGCTTGGTAGTGTTACTCATGATCTGGATCCAGTTGACAGAGAGCGTAGTGTCGTTGGAGGGTTAGGCCTGAAGCGGTATTGCTTTTGACTCCGTATCATGTTTTGCAGTAGGGGCTACTTCCTTGCAGGTTGGGTCATAAGGGGCTCACCAGCAAGGGTAGCACAGGGCGGCCTGGTACGTACCCCCAGGGCTTGTTACCTGTTGGTGTATATGTCGTGTGAGGTTGAAAAATCGAACGTTCGTACAATGTGCTTTGGAGTTCAGGCTGGTATTGACTACAAGACACCGAAATCTATTTTGATGACCCCGTTTAAGGATTCGGACTCTGTGTGTTGAGCCTATCATGGTGCATGCATAGTTCTAAAAGTTCAGGTGTCGCTGCAACGCCGATGTGTCTCAATTCACTCAGACTTCCCGGTTGCGCCCAAACCCTTCAGAGAGTTTATAATTTGCATACAAGCAATTTTTTATGAAATTACTTCTTTTTTGGCATGTCAAATCATTTTATAAAAAGTATTTTACCCGTATGGGAAACTCACGGAAAACACATGTACACGTGAACTCACTGGGCGTCCTTTACTTATGCCTTTCAAATGTTTTCTCCCCTTTTCAGATGACTTGGTAAGCCGATCTGGCTAGTTGAGCCATTGTGGGCCCACTGGATGCAATATTATAGGAGGCTTCCCCCTGTAGCCATAAGGTTTTGATCTATGAAGATTGTGGCCTCACGGCCATAAAGCTATGTATAAGTTTGAGAAGCTTTGGTTATAAAGTTATATTCATATTTTTCTTTTATCTTCCACTGCATAGTTTAGAGGAACGTGTTTTGGTTCGTCCCTAATATATTTTAGCTTTATGTTTTATCTGTAGGTCTAGTGCCGAGAGGCACGCAAATACCTTACCCAGCCGCAGTTGACCTAGTGGAGGGGTACAAGGTATCACATACTTTGTTGTCTATATTTCTGTATGTTATTTTTATCGTGTTACAATGTTTTTAATATATAAAATTCATATTTTGGACTAATACCCTTTATTCTTATTTTAAGAGCTTTCTAAAGGAGAAAACAATGAAAAGAAATAAAAATGGTCGAAAGCAAAGCCAACAGCACACATGAAGAAGATCTACCGCCTGAGGTAGGCCAACCTACTGCCGCATGGTAGGTCTTGGAGCAAAAAGAAAAGGATGGACAGAACCCTATCGCGACTATAGGCTACCCCCACCGTCAACGGTAGGTTCGATCACATAAAAGGAAATTTGGACAGAACCCTGCCGCGAACAGTAGGGCTCGACTTACCGTGCGCGGTAGGTCCCGGCTGTAGTAGTTTTAATCCTTTTTAAACTTTAGTTTATGTAATTTTTCTTCTACTAATAGAGAATTCTGCCATTAGGGCCTAGGGAGGTAATTAGGGGTGAATTTAGGTTAGATTTTCCCCCAAGTTCTTCTTCAATTAAGTAGCAAATAAGTAGAAATTCTGTAATTGAATGCTTGGGGATCAAGATTTGATGATCCGACATCACAATTTTGAGCTTTAATTGGGCGACTCGAGAGACGAGCTCGGACGACGTTCGAGACTACAATTTTGGCTTCAATTCCCTTCCAAGCTTTATTTTCCTTTGTTTTTATTGAATTCAGTGTTTAGTTTAAGTTTTGATACAATGATTAGTGAGCAAATTTTATGTTTGGATGAGGATTGAACCCTAGTTCTTGGTTTAATTTATTGAATTCGATTTTTGTTTTTAATTGAATTGTCTTCCAATTGTGTTTTGTTGCAATTTAATTGTCACGAGATTAGATTTATCTTGAGGATGTTAAGAATTGAAAAAAAGAAGAACATCTAGGGTAACCAATTGGGGGTTAATTTAGGTTAGAGCTATGATATTGCATTTTTAGGTCATTTATTCACTATAACTACTGCACTCATAATTTGTTAGGGAGAGAAGAGATTGTCCTCTAAGGGAGTGGCTTTCACCTAGAGATAGGGATTACCGGATTAGTTGTGACGACCCAACTCGGTTAATTCAACATCGTTTTCTAATAAAGTTTTTCCAATTGAATTAGAAACAAGGATTAGAGGGATTCCACCATCCAAACTCTTGCTTTAATAGTTTTTAAGACCTTAATTTTCTAGTTTGCTTTCTTTAGTTAATTAAATCGTTTTTATCTTTTTAGTTAATCTTCGTCAAACCATTCTTTTTAGACTAAACATTAGAAAGAGCGACTAGTACTTGAGCCTTTTTCGTTCCTCGAGATTCGACACTCGAGTGTAGCTTGTTTACTATAGTGATAGGTCGACTTGCCTATTGCTTTAGTTTAGTAGTTCAATCCCATTGATTTCTAAAACCTCCTTATACAAATCAAATAACATTCACTATTACAAAGGATACCCTTCCATGTTCATGGAAAGAACATAACCTCGCCATTGTTATCAAGAAACATGTAGCCATCTTGAAAGAAAGTGTTGTCGGCTAGACCCCAGTTGATGTAAGATGACACAGTGTTTGCATCTTCAGCAAAGAGGTTGCAGTACAAGATTTGTGGCCACCGTCTCACTTTAGAAAAGTAGAAGCTAAAAAAATGCAGATACTGTGGGTGGAAGTACCTGGAGTAGACGTGTTGGTAATTCGTTTGTGCGGCAATAAGGGGGTAGACAACTTTGTAGTACGGGTCGTAGTAATGACTGTAGGGGCTTTGCTCTTCAAACAAGGTAAGGTAGATGTGCAACATGATGCAGAACATCATAAAGTTTACATTTTTTTGGGACAATACCGGACGGCATAACCCAGAAGCACAACAATGGAAGTCACAGTACTACTAGTCTGGTTGTCATGAGGTTAATAGCGGATAATCCCACATAACTCCATACGCAAGCTTTTAAGAAAAGGAGCACGACTAGCACTAGGAAGTTGAGTCGTAAAAAACAGGTTCAAAGATTATGATCATAACGATATGTTTTATAGCAATGAAGATGCAATGGTTAGAAAACATTTATTATGATGGGCAGGTGCATAGTGGGATTATTTACTGTTGCATGTTAATGGAGTTTGCACATTGACCATCGAGAGCTCATGATTTATCCGTAGCGTATTATTTTTATTTTGACTGTTGCATTTTTACCGTTGTGCATAACCGAGCCAGGTTAAGCTTAACAGTGTCATGGATGTTTCACACTCTTTTATGTAAGGGAGAGCTGGAGAGATCGTAGGTAAATAGAATGTTTCTCGAAGACCTTTTACTAACAAGTTGATCAAAAAGTTTTTGTCCAGTTCTTCGTCACAAAGTTTTTGTTCAGTTCTTGATATTTCTATGAGTTAGTATTCCTAGGTAATGAGCGGAACTTGATGTTTGGAAAAAAAAATTACAGAGGACACGGTTATGTAGCAAAAAACTAAAATATCCAATACATAGTCTTCACGGATAGAGCACATAACTTGGATGAACAAGCATGAAGCCGTCGAAGGGTCTTCTGCTATCCATTACACTCTAACTTTAGTAATATACACCTTTTGCTACATCATTGGCGATCACATTGTAGTACATGTCATGTTCCCACAGCATTGATTCTAAAAAGTAGAAGCTGAAGAAATTCAGAAGTTGTGGTTGGAAGTACATAAAAGTATACTCTGCGTCGATACAAATCTTCAAGCATCACGAGTGGCTGACACAGAAGTTACGCTCATAGTGAAGAGCTTATGGGCCTTCATCTTCAAATAAGGTCAGGTAGACTTGTAACATGGTGCACAACGTCATAAAGTTGATATTTATTTCGTGACAATATTGGACGGCATACTCAAGACGCAGCATAATAGAAGCCACATTGCTACCATTACGGTAAAAATATTTTCTACAGCAGATGAACCCACTCAAATCTCTATGCAACCTTTTAAGAATGGGACCACGAGCTGCATGAGAAAGTTTAGCCATACTAAGAAAGGCTCAAAGATGGTGATGAAAATTTCATAAGCCTTCACTTTTTTAATAGAATGAAAGTTTGAGTAATTAGGAGTACAACTAATCCTAACCGCTGCATTTACTACAATAATTTTGATGCAATGGCTTTCAAACTTCTAATACCTATATATGACTAGTCACGTAGTGAACTATTTGCTGTGTTAATGTTTCGAATGAGCTCGCCAATTGATTGACGCGTGTATATTCGTGTAAAGTCAACAATCAACAATTGAGCTCGCCTTTTCACCAGTTGCTTATTATCGAGCTCGTCTATTTAGCTATTTATATTAGTTGAACTTGCCTTCATTCTCTCCCTTTCCATATTGTATCCATAGGTAATTGAATAGGTGATTTTTTAGCTCGGCCCGGCTACTTCAATGAATTAGATGAAAACAATCATAAACTGAAATAATTTCTTTTTAAAAGTAACATAACAGAGGTGTATTATTACATATTCAACCAAAGCTTTTGGATGATGTGCCTGTTAGATACCATAGAGCTGTCATGCTCACCCCATCTGTGATAATCTAGCATAGTCTCCACTATAGGATTCCGTAGGCAAAAACAAATAAAAAAACTACGAAAATCCACCAACAGGATCCGCACATACTAGAAAAATTGATTGGATAGAAACTACCCCAATGTTTTCTGCCATTCGGTATGGAGGCGCTACTGTCTACGCTTTACCCTCTACTGGTATCCACGCGACGAACTCCTCTGCAAGCGATCGGGATGCTAGCGCCTTCTGTGTTCTAAAAACTGTTCAGAACTAATCCTGACTATCTGGTAAGTCAATGAATTTCGGAGAGAGAGAGGCTAGATACTTTTATCGCCATTCTAGGGTTTTTGTTTTTAATAAGATGAAGACGACTACAAAGCCAAGGTTAACATAACCTTTTATAGCTGTCAACATCAGAACCATTTGATGACAGTTTTAATCTCGTCCATCTATTCCTATAATCATCCAACGGTTAGATGAATAATATTTAGTAATTAATTTCATTTATCTGATAAATAAAATTAGTTACTGATTAACTTTCCAAATATATACAATATGGGATATGATTCCCCTTTTGTATACGTTAAACGAATCTGGACATGATCGTGATTCATTGAACGTGGACATCGTGCTCACAAGATCATCTATGCGTGTGACCCTATAGGTTCACTTAATGTTGTCAGTGAATGAAAAATGTCCTAGACATTTATTCACAAAACATAAGTGGCCTCTAGCAAAACGTTATGCTTACCCAAGTTAAGTAAAAGAAATGATAACCTAACATCAATTTTTTTTTAATATTTAGTCATTTTGTCACACGATATCCTAATTAAGTATAAGGCATGGACCGAGTCATCCTTATAAAACTTAATTAACCATTTACTTGATCACCAGGTAGACTGTTCCGATAAATAATATCAATAACACCTTATTAATACTTATTTGAACATGGCCATACATATTCTCTAGTCTTCCTTATCAAGGGGCCCATGGATATCTCTCTCTAGTAAGAGAGGGACAAATCCTTTTCATTATCTCTAATATTCAAGTCATGACAAGGAAATAACCCAACCAATAGTCATAATAATCACGTAATTAAATGTGATGTTTGACTATGTCAAAACATATTTTCTTCTCCCCATGCAAGAATCATTAGAAACATTAGGCCAAAGGACACCAAACATAAAACTGAGAAGAAATATTTATGACTTAAACCCATGTAATATTTTTGCTTCAATTTGGGTCATGTCCAATACAATATTCTCAATATGTATTTATGAATTGATTTTATATCTCATATTCATGACCAATAAAACTTGATCATCAATCTACTTCATACTAGTTTAATAATACAAGATGTGATAAAACTAGGGACAAACAAGAATAGTATTTTATTAGCAAGAAGGGTTTTACTATCAAGTCACATACTTAATGACCAAGGGCATAAAATACAATTCCAAATATATGCCTCATAAATAATAAATATAAGTCAATTGGTCTAGGGCATATTCTAACAGCCACATCAACGGCGAACAAGCCGCAGGAGAGGTTGTGGTTCCATTACAACGCTTCTTCAAAGAAGAAGCGAAAGAATTCCAGACGACTTGGCTTGAAATTCATCAAGTATATTGAGCGGAAAGCAAAATGTCCAATACCAAGGGTTGGCACACGCGGTATTTCCGCTCATAATAAAGATGTAAAGGGACATCATCTTCATACAATGTGAGGTAGATGCGCAACATCATGCAGAACGTCATAAAGTTAACTCTATTTTCGCGACAGTAACAAACGGCAAAGCCCTTATGCACGACAAAAGATGTGAAGTTTCTAATTGGGTAATCTGGGTAATGGGAGATAATCTCCCTTAACTGTATATGCAGGCAATTGCGAAATGGGGCACGTGTAGCCTAAGGAAGGTGAGCCACAGTAAGAGAAGTTGAATTACTTGCCGTTTATATATGGAGTATTTTATAATTAACAACTAACTGTGAAATGGTGAGCCCAAATAATCTGGCAACAGAGGAACGTGCAAAAGACAATGGTAAAAAAAGGCAATGGTTAAAAGTCTACGTGGATATTCCTTGAGTCAGGCAATGGTAAAAAATTTAAATATGAAGTTAATTGACATGCAATGGTTCAATACAAAAGGGGTTGAGCTGGCATCTGTTAGAAGTTAGAAAAGCATCGTATCACATTTACTGCAGTGCAATACAAAAGGGGTTGAGCTAGCATCTGTTAGAAGTTAGAAAAGCATCGTATCACATTTATTGCAGTAATCGAAGCATCGCATCTTTATTCACAGCCCTCGTCCTGTGGGTATTTGGTAAGCTATTAAAAAAGGTAGTGAAGATAATTGTTTGCAAATGCCTAGATTAAAATCTGCCCGAACCACATTGCATTAAATGCAGTAAATATGATGCCTTATTTCACTTTACTAATTTCCTATTAGTAGATCAACAGACGACTCAATCGACCTCGTCACGTTTCCTTTTTTACATGTCTAAATATAAATGCAAAGACTGCATTCCACACATTCTCAAATTCGGTCTTTACGTCAGGACATAGTGCTTGTGGTCCTAACTTGGGAATTTTTAAGTGTACGTTCAGCTCATAAAGCGTAAAGATACAGATGTGAAATTTTCAATTCCTTCAGAATTGAACAAAGAATGTTGCAATTCCTACTTTCCTCTGATGATACCGCAACAGTGAAAAGGGAATATAATTTCCTTTTTGCACGTGCTAAGAGCTTGTTGTATGTGCTAAGAGCAATCGTGAGTCCTACGAAAGTGGCTAGTTAGTTAGTATATTTTTCTGTTCTTATTTGCTTTTAGCTTTTGCTCATAGACGATCAAAGCTTAAGTGTGAAGGAGTTTGATATGTCTATTTTTACTTTCTTAAGTATTGTCATTTTCATCGATTTTTGTGTATAAAAGTTTATATAATAGATTTATTTGATCCCATTTCTTCCCTTATTGATTGTAGGTTCCTTCGGAATGAAGATATGTTAAAAATAAGTCAAAATGAAGGAATTTGGTGAGAAAATGAATAAAATGGAAATCAACAAGAAAAACCAAATAAGCTGGAATACAAGCACTATTCGGGTTCGGATAGTGACCATCCGGTTCCGGATAGTCGGGAGCCAAAAAGGATAATTAATCCAGAAGCTTTCCGGATCCAGAAAGCTGGAGTTTTCTTATTCGGAAAGTTGCGGCAGAGGGACTAGAGTACAATTTTTAGAACTTTTCTTTTGTACTTTGATTTTATTTCCCTTTTGTAATTTGATTCTAAACCTTTTTAGAAAGGGTTTAGAATAATTTTAGACTAAGATTTGGAGATTTTTTCTCCTATATAAAACCCCATTAGATATTAATTTCATTAGCTTAGGTCTTAGACTCAATTAATTTTTAAAGATTTGTTCTTTTTGTTATAATTGAAAAGTTGTAGTGTTTTGCAAGAGCTAGATTTATTAAAGCCTCCAACGTGGCTAAAATACATCAGTGAATGGAATAGACCCAAGAACAATGAGGCAGCTTATGTTGTAGTTCACTCTCCTATTTTGCATTTTGAGAGATATGATTTTCTATCACATCGACCAACCATTGATCTCAACTTTTGTCTAGCTTGATACCAACACATTTCATATGCCATTTGGGGAAATGACGTTCACCCTACATGACATCGAGTTGATCCTCGTGATATCAACTTACGGATGAGCATTAGAGCATAGTCTCAAGAAGCACAAAGTTGTAAACTTGATTATTTAACAGACAGGGTTGGATGCGGAGTTTGTGGAAAAGGTGTAAGAAGAGCGGTTTGGAATTCGATAATGTTAGGAAGGTAAAAGAGAGGCTTCAGTATCCAGAGGATATACCAAGATGTTACTTTGCATATGTACTAGGTTGCATACTATTCGTTGATAGATCTAGTGCCTGGATCTCGTCTCACTTTTTTCCATGCTTATGGGATATCTTTGCTTTTGATCAAATTTTTGTTAGAATCCATAGGCAAATAAATAAAATAAAACTAGGAAAATCCACCAACAAGATCTGCACATATGAGAAAAATCGATTAGATAGAAATTAACTCAATGTTTTAACTGTTTGGTGTGGAGGCGCTGCTGTTTATGCTTCGCCCTCTACTGGTATCCACGCGACGAACTCCTCTGCAAGCGATCGGGATGCTAGCCCCTTATGTGTTCTGAAAACTGTTCAGAACTAATTCTGACTATCTGTTAATACGTGGAATTTCGGAGAGAGGGAGGCGAGATACTATTATAACCATTCTAGGGTTTAGGGTTTTGTTTTTAATCAGATGAAGACGGCTACCGAGAAAAAGGTTAACATAACCTTTTATAGCTGTCAATATCAGAACACTAATTGTCATCTAATGACAGTTTAATCTCGTCCGTCTATTCCTATAATTATCAAACGGTTAGATGAGTAATACTAAGTAATGAATATCATTTATCCGATAAATAAAATTAGTAACTTATTAACTTACCAGAAAATACAATATGGAATCTTATTCCCCTTTTATATACGTTCAATGAATCTGGACACAATCTAGATTCATTGAATATGGACATTGTACTTACAAGATCGTCTATGCGTGTGACCCTGTAGGTTTACTTAACATTGACAGTGAATGAAAAATGTCCTGGACATTTATTCACAAAACATAAGAGGCCTCTAGCAAGACATTATGCTTACCCAAGTTAAGTAAAAGCAATAATAACTAAGCATCAGATTTAATATTTTAGTCCTTTTGTCACATGATATCCTAATTAAGTATAAGGCATGGACCGAGTCATCCTTATAAAACTTGATTAACCATTTACTTGATCACCACACAGATTGTTCCGACAAATAATGTTAATAACACCTTACTAATACTTATTTGAGCATGGCCATGCATATTTTCCAGTCTTCCTTATCAAGGGACCCATGGATATCTCTCTCTAAAATAGAGGGACAAATCCCTTTCACTATCTCCAATATTCAAGCCATGACAAGAAAATAAGCCAACCAATAGTCATAATAATCACGTAATTAAATGTGATGTTTGACTATGTCAAAACATATTTTCTCCCCATGCAAGAAGCATTAGAAACATTAGGTCAAAGGACACCAAATAAAAATTGAGAAGAAATACTTATGACATAAACCCATGCAATATTTCTTCTTCACTTTGGGTCATGTCCAATACAATATTCTCAATATGTATTTATGAATTGATTTTATATCTCATATTCATGATCGGTAAAACTTGATCATCAATCAACTTCACACTAATTTAATAATACAAGATGTGATAAAACTAGGGACAAACAAGAATAGTATTTTATTAGCTATAAGGGTTTTACTATCAAGTCACATACTTGATGACCAAGACCATAAAATACAATTCAAAATACATGCTTCATAAATTATAAACGTGAGTCAATTGGTCTAGGGCATATACTAACAATCTCCCACTTGCCCTACTACCAATTTGACATGACTCTCAAACCCATTGACCTAGTATGACTCTCATGCTTAAGTTGTTGGAGTGGCTTTGTCAATGGATCTGTGACATTGTCATTGGTGTCTACTTTGCAAATTTTAACATCTCCACGCTCAATAATTTCTCGAATGAGATGGAAATGCCTGAGAATATATTTGGATCGTTGATGAGATCTAGGTTCCTTAGCTTGTGCAATGGCTCCTGTATTATCACAATATAGGTCCACTGAGTTCACAATGCTAGGAATCACACCTAGTTCAGTGATGAACTTTCTAATCCAAACTGCCTCCTTGGCTGCATCAGAAGCAGCCACATACTCAGCTTCTGTAGTACAATCCTACCGGACCTTCTTGGGCCTTGTGTCAAAGCTTCGGGCTCAGTATGAATACATGAGTCCAACTAAGTGTTCATACTCGGTTCAGAAATGGTTTGCTGTCCTTGAGCTTCTTCAAGATGGATTCTACTCCTACTAACTCTTTTGGAAACGAATTCCCTTTCAAGAAAAATTCTGTTCTAAGCAACAAACACTTTGTTTTCAGATGGAAGATAGAAATAATATCCTTTAGTTTCCTTAGGATATCCCATAAACAGCCACTTATCAGATTTGGGTGCTAGTTTTTCAGAAAATGATCGCTTCACATAAGCATCACATCCCCAAATTTAGAGAAATGCTAAACTAGGTTGTTTCCCAGTCTATATCTGATATGGTGTCTTCTGAACAGCTTTAGATGGAACTCTACTTAATATGAATGCAGCAGTTTCTAGAACATAACCCTAAAAAGAAATGGGAAGATCTGTTTGACTCATCATAAATCGAACCATATGTAATAGAGTTCGATTTTTGTGTTCAGACACACCATTCCATTGTGGTGTTCCTGGTAGAGTTAATTGTGATACTATCCCACAATTTTTTAGATGTTTGTCAAACTCTTGGCCTAAGTATTCACCACCTCGATCTGATCGAAGTAATTTGATATTCCTTCCAAGTTGATTCTGTACTTCATTTTGAAATTCCTTAAACTTTTGAAAGGAATCAGATTTATGTTTCATTAGATAGACATAACTATATCTACTGATATCATCTGTGAATGTAAAATGAAGTACTGAAAACCTCCTCTGGCTTGTGTGTTCATTGGTCCACATACATCGGTATGTATAAGTTCCAATAAATCGGTAGCCCTTTCACTTTGTCCTGTAAATGGACTTTTAGTCGTTTTGTCTAATAAACAAGAATCGCGTTTTTCATAAGACTCAAGGTCGAATGAAGATAAAAGTCCATCTTGATGGAGTTTGGATATGCATTTCTCATTTATGTGGCCCAAACGAAAATCCCGGAAGTAAGTTTGATTTAAATCATTAGATTTAAATTTCTTTGTATTTATGTTATAGATAGGCTTACTAATGGAATCATCTAGGTTAAGAATGTAAAGTCCATTCCATAAAGAGGCATCCCCATAGAAAATACTATTTTTATAAATAGAACATTTACCGTTCTTAGCACTAAACTCAAAACCATCAATATCCAAACAAGAAACTGAAATGATGTTCCTACTCATAGCACAAACATAATAACAATCTTTAAGTTCAATGATAAGCCCAGTAGGCAAAAGTAAATCAAATGTCCCTACAGCTACAGCATCAACTTTTGCTCCATTTGCAACTCGCAGGTCCACCTCTCCTTTTGCCAAAGTCTACGAGCTCCATATCCAGTATATAATACCCATGAAGTAGGAGTAGACATATTAATTTCTATAACGAAAATACCTGAAGCGGCAGTCTCACTGGCCTTTTGCTTCTTCTTTTCTTCCAAGTAGAGCTTGCAATTCCTCTTCCAATGACCAGGTTCATTGCAGTGGAAGCAAGTCCCTTCCTTTGGTGGTTTACCTTGGGCTTGGGCTTCTGCTTGCCTTTACCCTTCTTGGCCATATCCTTTCCCTTTCCCTTGTTCTTCATGAACTGCCCCTTCTGAACCATCAAAACATTAGGAGTAGACTTCCTAATGTTTTGTTCAGCCTGCTTGAGCCTCTTGTGCAATTCATTTATGGACTTTTCCATATTACGCGAATTTCATGACAAATTGATCATAGTCAGAAGTCAAAGAGGCCAAGATCATATCAGTAGTCAAGTCATGACTTACAGGTGCTCCAAGTTTTTCAAGCTGATCAAAATACCCCTTCATCTTAAGGACATAAGCACTAACTGAAGTGCCTGGGGTCATTTTGCAGCTATTCAACACCTTAATAGTAAGATATCTCTCTTGACGTGCTTGCTCTTGGAATATTTCCTTGAGTTGTTTCATCATCTCATAAGCCTCAACTTCCTAGAATTGCTTTTGCAACTCAGATTCCATCGTAGCCAACATGAGATATGTCACATCGTTATAATCATCCTTGTGCTTACTATAAGCATCTTTTTCGACTCTAGGAGCGTTGTTAGTTGGTTGACACAAGGCCCAAGAAGGTCTGGTAGGGGTAGCCTACCGTCGCCAGTACGGTTCTGTCCAGCTTCGGCTTGTGACTTTAGGACCTACTGTCCGTGCTAGGTTGGCCTACCTCAGGCAGTAGGTCAGATTTAATTATACCATCGGCTTTGTTTTTGTCGTTTTCTCTCCATTTTCATTTCTTTTCATTGAAAAGCACCTAAGACAAGAATAACGGATATTAGTCTAAAGTATGAACTTTTATATATTAAAAACATTGTAAAACAATAAAAATAGTATATAGAATATAAACAATTAAGCATATATCAGTCACTCTAGGATCCTTTTTAGTTGCCTTATTTAGCATATTTGATCCGTCGATGTTCAATTAGCTTTTCTTAGGTAAATTTCTAAATTTCTAAAAATTAGTTTACTTCTCACTATTTGTTAGCATTAGTTGATTACTTTATAATCCATTACAATTAATCTTCTTGATGGTGTAATATGAGGTTATAAATGTTGATTGTGCTTTTCTCTCAATTATTGTTGTTCATCCATGTAAATTTGATGTGCGAATTTGCTTAGTTGGTATAGTTTATATTGCTGTGAAGAGATAAGGTCTAGAAAAGCCGAGAAATCTCAATTTGAGGGGTTTTTGCTATTCCTTTCACGAAAAAATAAATAAATGTCATTGGATAGTTAATTCCTTTTTTTTCATTTTACGCCATCTCTTGCAAGGAAAACACAATGTAATGGTGAAATGGTCTTCCTATCAGGGGAATAAGTGGGTTAGGATGGGGCTTCTTGTTGTCGTTCTTTGTCATTCTTTTCGGGTTAATGAATCCATATGAAAGTTTCTAAGCATATCCATTTAGTGATAAAATTGGTGTCATTGGAAAATTCCGTAGCTTTTGATCTTATGGAATATTTGAGTATATGATGTTCATTTTTGGAACAACAAATTCTCCACTGCATTTGATTCCCTCAGATGGGACTTGATTGATTAGTTGCATCATCTTTAAAATATGTACATACATATATATTAAAGTTGGGGAAGAGGAATACTACCAGAAAATCTGCTTTTAATAACGGAACCTGCCGACGGCTCTCAGTTTCATCGGTAAACACAGATGGATTTTTTTACGGCACAGACTTAAACATCAGTTTTAGACAAAATTTGACAAAAAAATTGCACCAAAAAATGACAGAACATATCGACGGAAAGCCCCATTGGTAACAAATAAGTAAAAATGGACTTAGGTGTGGTCTCCATTCCGTCAGTAATATATTCAAGTTACTATCGGTGTTTTTTGACGATATGACCATCGGTAATTATCAATTAAATGTATCGACGATCTTTTATCGGTGTCCCGTCGATAAATAAAGACTAAATTACAAAATGCAAACGAATTCCTACTCTCTCCCATTTCTGAAATCTCCAAATTCATTCCCTCAAACCCTTCCAATTTCCTGCAAACAGTTGGCGACCCCTACCAATGCTAGCGTTTCCTGGCACCACCACGACGCCGGATGCCTGGAGCTCCCCCTTTCAAGTTTCTCTCTCTATGTGTGTTTGTGTGTTCATCGTTTTTCTTCTTCTTTTATTCTTTTTCTTTTCTCTCTCTCACTCTTTTCTTTTACCATGAGTTCATATTGAAGCTTGTTGAATGCCGCTATTGGAGGAACTTGCCGCTCCTGCCAGAATTGCAGGTAAGATTTTTTTTTTTTGGAATTTTTTTGCTTGGAGATGTATGAGAAATTGATCATAAAATTTCTAGGAGATTGATGATGAAGTTGTTTTTCTTTGATTCTTGAAAAATGTTAACAGTTAAGTTGTTTTTTTTTCTTGAAAAGTAAACTAGAATTTTTTTTTTTTTAAGGATGAGTTCTTTTTAATATGTTTCTAATTTGTTATCTCTACTTAATTATCTACTATTTGGGTGAAAATGCTTGAGTTTATTTTTTTAGTGCATGTAAGTGACGCTTCTTTTGATATGATCATATGAGGGGGCATGTTTACTTAACCTCAACTTGTATGGTATTTGTTTTTGTACCAATTTTTTTTTTTTTTTTTTTTGTTAGGTTGTTAAGTATTTCACTAAGATAATTTGACCATCAATATTTCTATATATATAATTTTAAGCTTCACGTAATCAACTGATTAATTAGCTTTCGGGTTTGGAGTATTTTCTTATGGAATTACATAATGGAAATGGCGTCTATTTTGTCATTTTAGCTAGGGCTTCTTAACTTAATAATCTCAAATATCCTTTTGCTTTTCAGTCTTATAATCTTTTTGTTTACTAATATTTCTATCTATAACTATTTCTTTGAATGTGGTTTATCTTCTCTCCACCAATTCATGCGATCCAATCTATATGGGGTCCTTTCTTTATTTCTCTATCTCTCTTTTTCTTCAATAATATTCAAGTTCAATTCAACAAAATGCATGGAAATGATCATATGAAAATTGTGAACTATTCAACAACATTTCTTTTCGAATAACTTTTTTTTGAAAGAAAGGAGATTATATATTATACTCTTAATATTGATGGTTAATATATTTTAAAGAAATGGGGATTATATAAGGTAGAAGCATGTTGTTGTTTTTAAAATAAGAGATGGAAATAAAAATTAGTTGAGAATGGATATATTACACTCCAGAGGTGTGAGTTTAGTTCCATCTACCTATATATGCTTAGAAGTGAATAAATTGCATACGTATTAAGAGCATTTGATTCTTGCTTATGAACTTTGAAGGCTACAATCAAGTGTGTCTTTTGTGAAAGAATGTGGATTTACTCTTTGATAGCCACATCTTAATTCCTAACTAGGCCTAATAATAATCTTGCTCATTAAAGAATGTGGATTTACTCTTTGCTCATTAATGTTTTTTCATGCCTCATGCCAAAGAAAACTTGAAAGATTTGAAGATTTATTTGAAAATTTGTCGAAATGGTTGTTTTTAAGAACTTTCACTTTAACTCAAAGCAACAAAAATTCAAGGGATCTAATCTCTTTTTGACTTTCCCTAAGTAATAAAAGTTTCATTGTAAATTGTAAAAGCAACAATAAGTTTTAATTCTTATTCTCTCAAATTCTTTAATTCTTATGAATCTAATTCTTAATTTTCAAGATTTAGATTTAGAATTTCTTTCTTTGAAAACTTGTAAAAAAAGTGTGGATTTAAGTTTAAGTACTTTAAGTAGTTAAATTACTTTAAGTTTACGACTTTAGGCTAAGTATTTTAAGTAGGCTATATTCTCATAAAAGTCATTAGAAACTCTCTCACCATATATGAACTATTTACTAAATATATTATATAGCTACAAATAAATATTTTACTCTAGCTAATTTTTCTTTTCTGTGGCTTATTTCTTCATGGTTGAACAATATTCACACAGCGGCTTCCATGAATGCAAAATGTGTATGTACTTGAATAGAATTCAGCTTTGAATTTTGTTTCAATCTTGTAAAACTTGAATAGTTTGTAATATGATATATTATAAATATGAAAACTAATATTACATTGAGTTTCAGAATAAAAATCTAGTTTACTTATAGTTTTATTTGTAAGGATTTCAGTGACATATTCTCCACCATATACACATTAGAGTTATGAATTTAATTAGTTTATATTTTATATTATGGGGGAGCCATGACTCTTTAATGTTTTACAGAGGAGCCTTGAGTCTTTAAAGTTTTAGGGGAGAGCCCTGAATCCTTATCTTTATTTGAGTTGGTTTGTTGCTTGTTTGAGTAGCCTGTGTGCCTAGAAAATGTCCATAATACAGGGAAAACTCTTCCAAAATTTTTCAATCTTATAAGCAATTTGGATTTTTTAGTAATGACCTAATGTAAAATTAGAACTTTTTAATCTTTTAAGAGAAACTTTGTTATGCTTTCAAAGAGAGGAACGTTGTTTATAAAGATTATAAAGGATTAGAAGTTATGTCTTCTTGTTACTAAAGATTATAAGATTTTTAAGTATGTCCTCGGTCATTATCTTGAAACAAATAATTGAAGTAAAAATAGATGAGATGTCTGTGTGCAAAGTGTAAAAATAAGAAATTTATAAATGTTGATGGTGTGAAGGATCATCTTTTGCTGTGGGGTTTTAGCTCATCAAGCAGAGCAAGGTTTATTCCTCCCATTTCCTGGCTTTAAAAGATGGATGACCGATTCGGTTAGTGTTATGAAATATCAACCCAAGTAATAGATGGTCCAATCCAAGATGATGCATTCCAAGAGAACGTGGACGTTCATGAGGGTTCGGAAATAGATATGACGATTAAAGATATAGGACCTCTCGTCCATGAGTGTCAATCGTTGGAAGAGTTAGATATCGTTGTCGAAACATATTTCGAGAAAGTACAAAATGATGAAATTGAAATAGAATGGGATTCCGATGAAAATGCCCACGAACATTTCGATGATGAATTCGATAATGATTCTGATGATAATTATGACACATAGAACATTGTATGATTAACTTTTATTGTACTTATGTTATTATACTTACGTTTATTATATTATGTCATTATATTTATGTTATTATATTTATATTATTACACTTATGTTTATTATATTTATTCCATTATAGTTATGTTTACTTATATTTAACTAATTCTATATGTTACTTATATCACATGTTCGATGGCCCGACGCAAGAGAAAGGATCCACTGACTCTAGTGCAACAAGATCTACCGACACAACAAGAGGCACGTTCTGACGCTCTCGCTTCATCTACTGCACCTACCACATAGCCTTCATCCTCAGCGGCTCCCGACACGGATCTTGCAGCTTGGAAGCCAGATCTCGGTAATACCCAGTAGTTATTGACACTAAATATAGATCGGTAAGTTGTAACGCCGCACTCGGCAAGCACCTCGGACAATCTTGAGAGGGTGAGTGACGTTAACGTAATAGTCGGGGTCTAGCATAGTAAAACTTAAGAATTTATGGTACGTACTTTTTAGCAGTTTGGAATACTCGGTAGTCTTATATAGGGTTAAAGTGGTATATTTTCTTTTTATGGAGAAATACTAATTTTTTATTAATTTTGATTTTATTATTATTTATTTATTTATTATTAGATTTTATGGTGGATTTTAAAAAAAAAAAAAAAATTGATGGCCAATTGTTAAGCATAAAGTGCCACTTGGCATCTTGCATGCACTTAGGTATGCGTATATATATATATATATATATATGGGTTATGAGGGGAGAGAAAGTTGCTGAATTTTTTTTCTCTCCTCCTCTTCTCAGTTTCCCACAGCAGCAATAGGTATATATATATTTTCTTTTTGTTTTATGTTTTTTCTTTTTTTCCCTTTTCTCCTTTTCCCCTTATTGTCCTTGTTTTTTTTTTTTTTTTTTCTGTTTTTCGGTTTTTTTCCCCTCTTTCTTTTTGCTATTATTTTTTTTATGTCTTGCTCCATCTTTTTCTTTTTTTTAGTCATTTAGTAATAGTATAATTTTGTTAAGATTTGTTTAATTTTTTATTTTTGTGTTGATTTCTCTTATTTAATTTTATATAAACTTATTTGTTTAATTTTTCTTGGCATAATTCTTTTACCTAAAATGGTTTATATATATACCTAAATTTTTGGTAAATAATTTTAAAGTATTTACTTATATATATTTAGTAAACGTAATTATTTATTTTCTCAAATATATATGTAGTATATATATTTTTTTCCATGTCTAGTTTTAGTATTTATATACCTTAGATATATGTTTATATGTACAATTTGAATATATAACCTTTGTATTTATATATATATTTACATGCATGGTCTTAGCATGCATATGTGTAGATACATATTTCAAATATTGATATATACATATATGTATATGTATATATAAAATAGTTTATAATTGCAGTGAAGCAGGATTGACTATATACAGGTTTTCTAGGAAAAATTCATATATGTTGGAAAAATGTTCTCGTTTTCGAAGAGCTACCCTATTTTGACATGCATGAGTATACATCTGGCATAATTATGTGAATTTTGCATAAATATGTGGTGAACTGGCAGATGGGATTTTTATTAAATATTCATGACCGGATTCTGTTTTGACGGCTGGTCAAGCGGCCTTTCTTTTTATAAACACATGGAAAAAAAACCCCATTCTGACCAGAGTTACAGTTCTGGATTATGTTGATGTGTTCGGAAGCGTCAGAGGATTGCATTGTACATGGCTAGTTCTCCGTACGAGGGCCTCTTTCTATGGTGTGGACGTTTTAGACTCGGGAGAGTGGATCCACTTGAAGAAAGGCATAAACCGCGGAGGGTGTGGCCCAATCGGTCTACGTGGACACTGCATCATGCTCTGCGATGGGGTTCGACCGCCTAGTGAAGAGTCAGGAGGGACTCGACACCGAGGTTGTTCTCAGGGTAGACCTGGTAGGTGCTCCAGGAATCTGTAGCCTGATGTTTTGACCAGTTTTGGGAAGAGCAATTGTTTGGTAATCGAGCGCTCATATGGTGTTGGGCTGGTATTAAGTACGAGATGCCGGACTTATTTCTGATGACCTCGTTTTGGGATCCGGACCTTGTCCGTTGAGCCCGATTGTAGCATTGCATGTTTCTTTGCATTTGAGTGTAGAAGCTGCGTTGATGTGTCTTAATTCGCTCAGACTTCCCAGCTACGCTCGAAACCCTTATTCCGGTTCAAGTACCAGTATTGTTAAAATAAAATGTTTTCTTAGTATATTGCATAAAAATGGTTTCGTGAAATTGCATCATCATTATTTCAAAGAAATCACTGAGACGCACACACACACGTGGACTCACTGAGCATTTGCGCTCACGTTTTCCATTTCATGTTTTCTCCTCAAATCAACTCCGGACAAACAGAGGTACGATAAGTCGTTGAAGTTGCGGGCATGAAATCTTGGACCATGTTTCTCTAGAAGGACATGTTTATACTTTGGTTGTCACGTATTATGTTTTTGTTTTTCTTAGACTCGGGCCAGGTGTAAGGTTCTTCTGTTTATATTATTATAGGGCTTTGTTGGTATAAGACTTATTTTATATCGCAACAGTTTTAAGAAGTTTTTTTTTAAAATCTTGTGCTTGGGACGAACTAGTGGTAATAGGTTTATTTAAGTTTTTCCTTTGCATATTTTATGTATATACTTTTAGTGTTGCCTGGGGTTGGGCTCTCGTTTTTTTGGACTTATAGTCTAGTACCGAGAGGCACACAGATACCTTACTCAGCCGCAGTTGACCTAGTGACAGGGTTTGGGGTATCACAAGTAGTATCAGAGCCTCTAGGTTCATTCTTAGGTTTGAAATTTAGATTTTAGACAAGCTATAGGAGTTAGCTGTTTAACCTTGATGTCAACCATTTGATTTGTTGGTTAGCACCAACTCTAAGATTCTATTTTGTAAGTAGTAGATGGCATATCATACCCGTAGATGGGTTTTATCAGGAGCGTATACTTGTGAGCGGGTCCAGTGGGGCGACCCCCTCATCATCTTACTCACTTAGGGAGATTGTACCGGATAGAGAGCTGATCCCTATTATTGACCTATCAGACAGCGAGACATAGGGGACCGGTGGTGCAGGGAGTGGAGCCTGGGGTGTCGATCGAGGAAGACCCCAGTGAGACTGAGTCTGATGTAGGGATGCTACCTGAGCAAAAGGGAGCAGCACCAGCACCGGTGGATGATGAGGGTATGGACACCCTCGTAGAGGGTGGATCCCCGGTACCACTATCACCCATTTGTGGCTATTATCTATGGAGCAGGCAGCAAGTGGAGGCCGCCAGACAGCAAGTCGCCGAGCTGAGAGAGGAGATTTCTAGGGTGGATACCTTGTTCTATACGGCTTGCCAGGCACACCGATAGGAAGCAGTGAGGTCTGCTATGTTGGAGACGAAGCTAGTCCAGGTGCGGGAGGCGCACGGGCCAGAGAGAGGGAGATTCAAAAGCTGACTGGCGAGCGGGACTGGCTTAGGTGGTTTATTGCCCAGTTCCTTGGTACTATTAGGGATTCAGTGGACAGTGACCGCGCAGAGCTGGAGTCCCGGCCAAGAGGTTCTGGTAGCCGACACCATTAGGCAGAGTAGGCTTGGGATAGGATGTAGGGATTTTTGTGTATATAGTTACTTGGATAGGTATAAGTGGTGTTTGATTGAGGCTTGATATGGTAGCCTTAAGATAGTGGATAGGAGGTCCCCGGGTTTCTAGATGTGTATAGTAACCCAGTCACATATTTTGGGGGACTGATTCGACCAGGATGATTTGTTTGTGACGCCACTTGTACTGGAAATCCTGATTTTGAAATCTATATATATATATATATGTTTTTGTTTATATGAACTTGTTATTGTTGGTGCCTGTGATGAGTTTCTACATTTACTTGTTATAGAGTAGCTGCAAACTTATAAGTGATGAAACTTCTGGTGTTTAGAAATATGTCAGATTCATGACCTTCCAACTATGCAGACGTGGCTATGTCCGAGAATTCTCAAAGCAGAAAGTCTGAACCCACTAGGGAAAACACACCTCGTCCAGAGCGAGCTACGCATATGGTAATAGAAAATTTCATGATTAGAATGACGGAGTTGTTAGAAACCTCAATGGCTACAAGGAGAAATGAGTGAGTACCTGCCATTGGGACAGATGAAGCACTAGAACGATTTTTGAAGTTTCGACCACCAGAGTTCTATGGAGAAGCTGAGAAAGAAACCAAAGCGGAACTATTTCTTGAACAACTAAATGATATTTATGACATCCTTAGGTATGAGGATGCCCTGAGAGTAACATTCGCAGCTTTTAGACTCTACGGAATGGCAAAGGATTGGTGGCTTAGAGCTTCCAAAGCTTGGGCACTCAAGAACCAACCATGGACCTAGATTGATTTTCAAGACGAGTTCAAAAGAGAGTACATACATCAATGGGTTCGTGAGTAGCGAGAGGATGAGTTCCAACAGTTGAGATAGGGTAACCTAACAGTTGCCCAGTATACGGTAAAGTTTAATAGGTTGGCTAAATACTACTTAAGATTGATATACACGGATGAGAATAAGACGCGGCAATTTGTGAAATGATTAAGGGCGGAACTACACCGGGCATTAGCACCTTTACCACCAACGGGATTCGAGGCAGCAGTTGAAGCCGCCACAAAGACGGAAATGGCGGATCAAGCAGTTACGTAGACGAAAGCAGCTATTGGCTTAGCTGCAACTCCCTATAAATGTCCTGTACAAGGAACCTGGAAATCTAGAGATGTTAAGAGACCCCGTGGTAAACAAAGGATCGGGAATGGAGGCCGGCAAACCCTAACCCCAGAGGAGTCCATAGAGTATGTACATACTGTGGACGAAGTGGACATAGGCAGACACGTGTTATCAGAAGTTGAGGTTATGTTTCCAGCGTTGGAAATCAGTGCCCTGGGATATAACAAGTACCTCCGAAGACGTCCAGAAGACCAATCTTTTCTCCCGTGAACACCGAAGCAGAGTAGTTGAAGGTATGATACCAATCTTTTCTCAACCAGCAACAACACTCATAGATCCTAGAGCTACACATTCTTTTGTGAGTTTGTATTTCATAAAACACATTCCTATTCCCTCTATTGACATGCATTATTAGTTGTTAGTTAGCACTCCTATGGGCGTAAGTAGGATGGCTGGGGTAAAGTACCCAGCTTGTGACATCTGGGTCGAGAGTATGGTTTTAGCCGGTTATTTAATTGCCTTATCCTTTGAGGGTTATGACGTGATACTTGGGATGGATTGGTTGGCTAGGCATTATGCTCAAGTAGACTGTCGACGGAAGTTGGTTAAGTTTAGTAGGCCGGGTATGCCAATCCTGGTATTCCAAGGGAAGCGGACGAAACGAGAGAATCCCTTTTTCTCGAGCATGGAAGCCAGGAGGTTGCTATGGAAAAGATGTCAAAGGTACTTAGCATATTTACTCAACGAGCCTAAGGAAGAGGTGAGATTAGAAACATTACCTATAGTAAGGGAGTTTGGAAATGTATTTCCTGAAGAGTTAACAACGCTACCCCAGAACGAGAAGTAGAGTTCAACATAGAATTGGTACCTGATGCTAAACCAATCTCTAGAACTCCATACCGGATGGCGCAAGAAGAGTTGAAGGAATTGAAAAAACAATTACAAGAACTGTTACAGCAAGGATACATCCGTCCAAGTACATCTCCTTGGGGTGCACCAGTTTTATTTGTAAAAAAGAAGGATGGAACCCTCAGGATGTATATTGATTACAGAGGGTTGAGTAGTGTGACCGTCAAGAACAAATACCCACTACCCCTCATTGATGAGTTATTTGATCAACCCCGAGGAGCGGGATGCTTTTCTAAATTGGACCTAAGACAGGGGTATTACCAAGTCAGGATAAGAGAGAAGGATATCCCGATAACAGCTTTCAACACACGATATGGGCATTATGAGTTTGTGGTTATGCCGTTTGGATTGACTAATGCACCGGCGACTTTCATGGACTTGATGCATAGAGTCTTTAGTCCTTACTTGGATAAATTTGTGGTGATTTTTATAGACGACATCCTTGTTCCTGAAGCTCATAAACAACATCTTCAACAAGTGTTGCAAATCCTGCAAGAACATAAGCTATATGCCAAGTTCAGTAAATGCGAATTTTGGATGAGCCAAGTAATTTTCTTAGGACATGTTATCACCCAAGAAGGGATTTTAGTGGATCCGAAAAAAGTAGAAGCGGTAACTCATTGGGCGTAGCACAAAATACCAACCGAAGTACGTAGTTTCTTTGGCATGGCAGGATACTACCAGAGATTCATAAAGGACTTTTCTAGGATTGCTAGACCTTTAACACAATTAACCAGAAAAGCAACCAAGTTTGAATGGACGGAAAAGTGTGAGAGGAGTTTTTAAGAATTGAAGAATCGACTGACTTCGGCACTAGTGTTAACCTTGCCCGATCCGAACAAGGAGTTTTCATTGTACACCGATGCTTCTAGGAGTTGTGTTGATGCAAGACAGGAAGGTTGTCACCTATATTTCGAGGAAGTTGAAGGATCATGAACGGAATTATGCCACACATAATTTAGAGTTAACAGCCATCGTGTTTGCACTTAAGAAGTTGTGACACTACCTGTATAGAGCCAAGTATGAGATCTTCATTGATCATAAAAGCTTAAAATACCTGTTTTCTCAAACGGACTTGAACATGAGACAACATCAATGGATAGAATTGCTGGAGAAGTATCGATACCCGATTAACTATCATCCAGAAAAGGCGAATGTGGTGGCAAATGCATTGAGTAGAAAAGTGAAGATATCAAGTCTTAGCTTAACCTCTACCTTACAACAAGATATTAGAAGTGCCCAAGAGAATAATAAGGAGTTCCAGGAGTTCAAAGGTCGTGTGAAAGCCAAGAAACTGGAAGATTTTCAAACATTAGAAGCTGATGGGAGCTTGCACTTTCGCTCGGTTATGTGTGCCCAATGACACTGAACTTAAGTATAAGATTCTAGAGGAAGCCCATAGAAGTAAGTATTCAATGCATCCTAGAGAAAATAAGATGTACAAGACTTAAAGCAAAAGTTTTGGTGGAATGGAATGAAGAGAGAGATTGTGGAGCATGTAGCAGCATGTCTTACATGTCAAAGAGTTAAGACGGAATATCAAAGGTCAGCAGGACTACTTTAACCGCTACCTGTTCCCGAGTGGAAATGGGATCATGTAACAATGGATTTTGTCACAGGCTTGCCCTGGACCAGGGGATATAAGGATGCTATCTGGGTAATCGTTAATCGCCATTAGTATGACCTACCCTTTGGACAAGTTGGCACAGATTTATGTAGACGAGATTGTTCGACTTCATGGAGTACCCGTCGATATTTTGTCAGATAGAGACCCAAGGTTTACCTCAAGGTTTTGACCCAAATTCCAAGAAGCTATGGGAGCAACCTTAGTTTCAGTACTACAGCACATCCCCAAACCGATGGACAAACCGAGAAAACAATTCAAACCCTAGAGGATATGCTGAGATCTTGCACCTTAGATTTTGGGAACAGATGGATTGACAATCTTGCTTGTGCTGAGTTTGCTTATAATAATAGCTACCACTCTTCAATAGGAATGGCACCGTTTGAAGCATTGTATGGTAAGAAATGAAGAACACCCTTGTACTGGAATGAAGTTGGAGTTCGATCCCATTGGAAACAAAAGAACCTGATGCCAGAGTTGGAAGAAATGCAGAAACAAGTTAGGATAATACAAGATCAGCTTCGGGCAGCTAAAAGTAGACAGAAAAGCTATGCCGATAATCGAAGAAGGGACCTGGAGTTTAATGTGGGAGATCGAGTCTTCTTGAAACTCACGCCACATCGCGGAAAGCCTAGATGTCCAACAGGAAGAAAGTTAAGCCCCTGATATGTCAAACCATTTGAGATTATTAACAGGGTTGGTAAGGTGGCATATCGGTTAGCCTTAACGAGTGAACTGATGGGTATACATGACGTGTTTCATGTATCACAATTGAAAAAATATCATCCAACACCGGATCATATGCTCAATGATGACCAACTGGAGTTACGTGCCGATCTGTCCTACGAAGAAAAACCAACAGAGATTATAAAACGAAGCGTAAAAGAGTTACGTGGGAGACAGATCCCAATGTGTAAAGTTGTATGGAGGCATCATGGAATTGAGAAGGCAACCTGGGAGACTGAGGAATATCTGAAGAAGAAGTATCCAGAACTTCTCGGTGTATGACTATTAAATTTCAGGGACGAAATTTTTCTTAGGAGGGAAGAATGTAACGTCCCACTCGGTAAGCAACTCGGGCAATCTTGAGAGGGTGAGTGACATTAAAATATTAGCAGGGTCTAGCGTAGTAAAACCTAAGAATTTATGGTACGTACTTTTTAGCAGCTTAGAATACTCGGTAGTTTTATATAGGGTTAAAGTGGTATATTTTCTTTTTGTAGAGAAATACTAATTTTTTTTTATTAATTTTGATTTTATTATTATTATTTTTATTTATTTATTATTATTAGATTTTATAGTGGGTTTTTAAAAAATTAATAATAATTTGATGGCCACTTGTCAAGCATGAAGTGCCACTTGGCATCTTGCATATGCCTATATATATATATATATATATATGGGTTATGAGGGGAGAGAAAGTTGCTGAATTTTTTTCTCTCCTCCTCTTCTCGGTTTCCCACAGCAGCAACAGGTATATATATATATATATTTTCTTTTTGTTTTATTTATTTTTTTCTTTTTTACCCTTTTCTCCTTTTCCCCTTATTGTCCTTGTTTTCTTTTTCTGTTTTTTTTCTGTTTTTTTTTCCCTCTTTCTTTTTGCTATTTTGATTTTTTTTTGTGTGTCTTGCTCCATCTTTTTCCTTTTTTTTTTTTAGTCATTTAGTAATAGTATAATTTTGTTAAGATTTGTTTAATTTTTTTATTTTTGTGTTGATTTCTCTTATTTAATTTTATATAAACTTATTTGTTTAATTTTTCTTGGTATAATTCTTTTACCTAAAATGGTTTATATATATACCTAAATTTTTGGTAAATAATTTTAAAATATTTTCTTATATATATTTAGTACACTTAATTATTTATGTTCTCAAATATATATGTAGTATATATATATATATATATTTTTTGCATGTCTAGTTTTAGTATTTATATACCTTAGATATATGTGTATATGTACAATTTGAATATATAACCTTTGTATTTATATATATATATATTTACATGCATGGTCTTAGCGTGCATATTTGTAGATACATATTTCAAATATTGATATATATATATATATATGTATATATATTTTTCCTCACGTGAAGCTCGTATATATATAAATATATTTGAGGTGTTGTATATCTATATATTTGCATGCATGGGAATTTATACCTAATTTTAGGATATGAAGTCTTAATATATATATATATATATGTATGATTGTTGTAAATAATTTTAATATATATAACTTTATATATATACATGTTTGTGGTGTGTATAATCGTTGCAAATAATTTTAATATATATAGTTGGTAAATATGTGTATAGATTTTTTTAGTATATATGGGATTTTCTTTTTATATAAGTAATTTTAGTAAATAAAGTCTTGTTTACCTATATATTTTAGTACATAACTTTATATATATTGATATATATATATATATTGATATATATAACTTTTGTAACTAGATTTGGCATTCATGAATTTGATACATATTTTTTTATAAATGATCCTAGAAAATGATGTTAACACTTATGGTTTGTATGTATAATTTTAGTACGCTTGACTAATCTTGATATATATCATATATACCCCTAATTTTTGTATATGGCGTTAATATATAATATATATTTGGTATCACTAGTAGGTTATATGATTTTAGTATGATGAGATGACTCTTTGTCTTTAGCGAAGAAGGGCCGATCCCCCCGTGTGCAATCTAATTCTTTCTCTCTGCATACGTCCTTGGCGACCGCAAGAAAGAAAGGGCCAGATCAAGTCTTTTCCTCGAAGGAAAAGCTGGTTCCCAGGGTCCTAAGTTACTCGAGAGAGGGCCTCAATCTTCCTTTTCTGATTAAAAGTAGGAGTCGCAACATCAAGGTCTAAGCCAAATTGAGCAAAGGATATAGAGCTTTATGGTCCTTTAGGTTTCGTCGAAGTGGTTACCCCCAAGCCTTCCCCTGCTCCCCAGTTAGTCAAGTGTAAGCTCATTAGATTAGTATACGTGCAGTTATATTCTAGATTCGTAAGAAGTTACCATTTTTTATATTTTTGGAGACGAATAGAAACGTGTAAAATTTGTACTTAAATGGTTGTTGGTATCGTGTTTGTAGGACTATAGCACCAAAGCTGCATCCAGATGAGTCCACAAAACCCTATTTTCTAATAGTTGTAAATACTACGGGCCTTGTAAGGCGTGTTTCCTGAATCTGTTAGAAAATATTTACTACATTTAGCATGTTTTTCGGAGATATTCTCCACAATGTGTTACTTATTTTCTTAGACGATGCATAGGAGTCGTGCTCTATATAGGTGTGTTTTTTTTAAAAAAATAGTTTATAATCGCTGTGAAGCAGGATTTGACTGTATATAGGTTTTCTAGGAAAAATTCATATATGTTGGGAAAATTTTCTGGTTTTCGAAAAGCTACCCTATTTTGACATGCATGAGTATACATCTGGCATAATTATGTGAATTTTGCATAAACATGTGGTGAACTGGCAGATGGGGATTTCTATTAAATATTCATGACCTGATTCTGTTGTGACCGGTCAAGCGGTCTTTCTTTTTGTAAACATATGGAAAAAAAAACCCCATTCTGACCATAGTTACAGTTCTGGATTATGTTGATGTGTTCGGAAGAGTCAGAGGATTGCATTTTACGTGGCTAGCCCCCTATACGAGGGCCTCTTCCGATGGCATGGACGATTTAGACTCGGAAGAGTGGATCCACTTGAAAAGAGGTGTAGACCGCGGAGGGTGTGGCCCAATTGGTCTACGTGGACACCACATCATGCTCCGCGGTGGGGTTCGACCTCCTAGTGAAGAGTCAAGAGGGACTCGACACCGAGGTTGGTCCTAGGGCAGACCTAGTAAGTGCCTCGGGAATCTGTAGCCTGATGTTCTGACCAGTTTTGGGAAGAGCAGTTGTTTGGTAATCGAGCGCTCGTATGGTGTTGGGCTGGTATTGACTACGAAATGCCGGACTTGTTTCCGATGACCTCGTTTTGGGATTTGGACCTTGCCGTTGAGCCCAATTATAGTATTGCATGTTTCTTTGCATTCGGGTGTAGAAGCTGCGCTGATGTGTCTTGATTCGCTTAGACTTCCCAACTACGCTATAAACCCTTATTCCGGTTCAAGTACCAGTATTGTTAAAATAAAATGTTTTCTTAGTATATTGCATAAATATGGTTTCGTGAAATTGCATCATCATTATTTCAAAGAAATCACTGAGACGCATGCACACACATGGACTCATTGAGCGTTTGCACTCACGTTTTACATTTCATGTTTTCTCCTCAGATCAACTCAGGACAAATAGAGGTACGATAAGTCGTTGAAGTTGCGGGCATGGAATCTTGGACCATGTTTCTCTAGGACATGTTTATGCTTTAGTTGTCACGTATTATGTTTTGTTTTTCTTAGACTCGGGTCAGGTGTAAGGTTCTTCTGTTTATATTATTATAGGGCTTTGTTGGTATAAGACTCTTATTTTGTATCGCAATAGTTTTAAGAAGTTTTTTTTTTTAAATCTTGTGTTTGGGACGAACTAGTGGTAACAGGTTTATTTATGTTTTTCCGCTGCTTATTTTGTGTATATACTTTAGTGTTGCCCGGGTTTGGGCTCTTTTTTTTTGGGACTTATAGTCTAGTGCCGAGAGGTACGCAAATACCTTACTCAGCTGCAGTTGACCTAGTGGCAGGGTTTGGGGTATCACATAAGTACACTAAACATAATAAATATATACTTGTCATTAATAAAATATAACAAAATATAGTGTATAAAAAATATATATACTAACATTACTTTTGTGTAACATGTACAAACTACATCCATCATCGAGAGCCACTACCCACATCTCAACTATCATGTAGGAGCAGCTCACTGGGCCTTACTACAATTAGATTGAGGTCCCGTCGAATGTCCGAGATATGTGGTGGGGAAAGTTTCAAGTAAATGAATCAAAATTATAGTTGTTTTACTTGTCTCAGGTTTTTTTACAAGTCTTTATACCTATAATCTTTTGAATCTTAGACTATTCTATCTTTATATGCATACTTGTTATATTCTATTATTTATACTTATACTGTCATATAAATTTTTATCTTTTGAATTTTTAGAAAAGATATCTATGGGACCCGGCATTACTCATTGCCAAGATGAGGCGTGCAAGGGAGGTCAAGGTTAGCGACCGGATGAGGAATTTTCTTGATGATGCTCATGTGCGAAGAAGAGGCCCGTTTGGGTTCTAGAGATGTTCTGTGAGCAGATGATGAAATATTGGAATAGCCCTGAGTACAAAGCTTTTTGCGAACAGAATAAAAGTAACAAGAATAAGGGACGAGGGGGAGGGGCGGGGATGCGAGAAGCGCACAGGTGATTCCATGGCCTTCATGGAGCAAGTGTTGAAGAAGGTAAGAACTTTTTTATTTCATTACTTCATTATAAGGTAATAACTATGTTGTTGTTTTGCAGCAAGTGGATTTATTAGAGAGATTCTCCAAGAGGAAGCACTTGGAGGCTCCACAAGCATCAAAAGGGGATCAAAAGGAGCAGTATGTGGATTTTCAATTAGTAGAGTTCTGGGTAAGTTTAGTGAAATTTATAACTTAAGTTTATATAATGTTTTATAATGTATAACTTTAAAATTTATATAATATTTTATAACTTATTATTATCCAACTAAAATTTCATATTGTGGTCAAAATTTCACAAGCTACGGAAGAAGACCAAGGAGAAAGTTGCAGCCACAGGCACTGCCATGCCTGATGAGCTCCACCTGATGGCCATTATAGCTGGTGACTTGAGCCGCATCCATTTATTTGGAGGTGGTTGAGAGACAGCTCATCTAAAAGCCGAGAGCAGTCGGACCGCAGTTGAATTGCCACCTTGTTATTTTGAAGCAGAGCAAAGGATGATGAAGAGGGTGGAGGCTGTTGTTTCCAATGTCTCCGCTACTTTCGACAAGCACAGGAGGCAGTTTGCCAAGAAGAACCACTTGGCGTACACCCCTATACGACCAATGATGGACCTTTTTAGAACTGCTATGATTGTCATTCCATCGATGACATCTTCGTCGACTGTAGTAGTAGTGAGGACCTTCGAGGTGCTGGTTCCATCTTCTTCTACTTCCCCTCCCCCCTCCCCCTCTATTGATGCCCCGGGCACCAACACTATTGATCCCCCCTCACCCGCCCTCTCCCCCTCCCCCCTCCTCAGCCCTCTAGTGATGTTAGAGATCCCGAGGATGCTTCGTACTTACACATTTTATGTTTATTTGAGGTTTTATGTATGAATTTTAGTTTATGGATGTTTTATGAGTTTCATGTGTTATGTATGAACTTTACTTTATCAATATATATATATATGGTTAGTGTTGGATTTATTGTATTTCAAGGAGTTTCGGGTCTGTTTTATAAATTATATTAAAATATACTAATAATTTACTGACGAAATACCGACGGTGAGGGCGTGGGAGAAAAATTTTTATTTAATATGTTACCTTACGTCGAAAATCGTTGTCAGTACTAGTTACCAACAGTCTTTTCTTCCGTCGGCATTTGTTAGCAATGGTACAAAAGCATCAGCTGGTGAAACTCCCCGAAACAAAATATCTTTGTTGAGAACGCTGTCGGAAATAAGTATTACCGACGAAATCCCGTCAGTAATTTTTATTACCGACGATAAAGACCTGAGGTCGTTTGTCCGTCGGTCTGCCATCGTTATAATAACCAACTACCGATGGGACACCAATGGTTTTTTTCCGTTGATAAATGGCTACTTTTTGGTAATGGATGTGGGGATGACACCTATATATTATTTTCTAGGTGGAACATTCCTTTATCTTGCCATGTGTCCTTTTTTATTTTATGAGTCAAATGTTATTAGTTAATATGAGTGAAATGTTATTAGTGAATAAAATAAATACAAGTAATAAATTATTATAGAATATAATGTTATATAAAATTCTAAAGATTATAACTATAGTTTATAATTATAATTTAAAATATAATTTATAATTATATTATATAACTATAGTGTAAAACTACAATTTATATTATGTTAAAATATAATTTATGACTAAAGTTTATAACTATGATTAAAAACATAATTTATAACTATACTATATAAATATAAATATAGTTTATTACTATAGGTAAAATATAGTATGTAAAAATAATATAAAACTATATTTAAAATATAGTATAGTTTATACCTACAGTATATAAGTAAAGTTTATAACTATGGATAAGAATAAAGTATAAAGCTATAATTCAAAACTATAGTGTATAACTCAAATCTATAGCTACATTTAACCCATAATATAGAACAATAGTATAAAACTAAAATCTATGACTATAATTAAAATATGAATTATAATCTATCTATATTTAAAAGTTGACAGAGAATATCTACGGAGAATATGAAGAGTTTAAGGGGTTTTTTCCGCATTAAAGAGCATTATTTTCGGATTTGCTAGTCAAATCAAATATTTCACTTCCCCATTGGATATTTGTTCGTTCAACTTTCATGGCTTTGGCTTCATTATCTGTATCATTATCCAACAGTTCTTTTTTTTTTATAATCAAAGTTCTTCAACCATTCATAAAAGAATTTACAAAATTTCATCATTTGACCCTTTTTAAAATTGACACATCATATAAATAACTCTGCTTCTGAATCCTTCATGAGTGTTTGATCTCTCCTAAACTTTCTTTTTGGATTCCACAAATACACCTCCGAAGACACAATTGAATAAGCATAGGAAAGACAAAATAAGAATGAAAAAAAACAAATATTGTAATTTGAAAGGTGCTTAAATTTCTATTTATATGTGGATTGAGATGAAGGTATTTGCGAAGTGAAAAGTTTTTATGTGGGAGCATTATTATATGAGAAAATATTTCAAGCCTAATGTCACGCACTTACTTTTTCTTGTAAGTAGACGTGCGGCCTTAGCACTCCCGCAAATGCTAAGAAAGCCTTACCTTGCTCAAAACTTCAAAGGCTAGATGAAAACCTTGGAAAGTTGTAGGCAAGAGTGGGTGTTTATGAAAGGAAGTTTATATTGCTTGGAAGGAGCTTACAAGTACAAGTTTTAGAACTCTGAGTTCTGGTGTGTGTGTTTACAAATGAAGAGGGTGAGCCTATTTATAGGCAAGCACCTCCTCAATGGATGGCTAAGATTATTACATGTGGCAACGATCTAACGGTTGCCTTATATCATTCTAGAATATTCTACATAAAGATCTAGCTATGGAGGGTTCTAGAGAATTCTAGAGTAGTCTACATATTGCTTCCTCTATGGTTCTAGAGACTTCCAGAGTATTCTAGGCTTTTCCAGGGTCTTCTAGACAAGTCTAGATCATAGTAGAGCCTTCTGGAATGTTCTAGAACTTTGTGGGCTTGTCTAAAAATGTGGAAGAACCTCAAGTCTTGCGAGCAGGGCGTGACACTAAGCTTAAGAAACGAAAGCAAGTGGAAAAGGAGGCTCTAACATGCTCTAATATGTTGTGATGGGTGAATTACACAAGGACAAATAAGAAATGGATGAGGTACTTTTTTTTTAGTTATTCGATTTGATTTTAGAAAAATCTAAATTTATTTTATGCATAATAATATTTCATTTGTGGGTACTTTGTAAATTGCCCATCAGCTCTATACTGTTTATATTTTGAATCAGAAACTCTACTATGTGATTATTTACTTCACAACTTATATTTAGAAATCTAGACTGAATTTTTGTTGGGGAATACTTTTAACTTTTTAATTTTATTTTTAGAATATTCTTGAGCGAAGCTTGGACACAATTGCTAATACAATTAGAAGCTCGGGATGAATTTTAATATGTGCTTTAAAAGTGTGGTTTTTACACAACATAATTGATTTATACTTATACTGTGCTTTATATATTCACGCTCCATTATTGTCTTGCAGATTCCAAAGAAATGCAAATTCAAATTCAAATGCACATCAAATGAAGATTCAAGACAAATGAAATTCAAATGTAAATTTAGTTTTCTTCTATAAATAGACTAGCTCAAATGTAAAGAAAAAATCCGCCTTTATAAGCTTTTACAAAAACAATTAACACCGAAATTTGACAACTATTGCTTTAGACCTCTCAAACATTCTCTTGTATCTTCAAGTTTCAAGTTTTCAGATAAATTTCAAGTACGCTGTTCCTTAATTATTTCAATTGTTTATATCCTGGGTTCTATTCTGGTATCAGAGCCATTTCAGTAAGCATTCATCTTAGCATCCTTTGCATATCTTCTCTGCATACATATCATCATTGTGTTTAGTTCATCTCTGTGTGTTGGTCAGACGTTTGGTCAGCAGATAAATCCGTTGGTAAGCCTGCTTGGAATAGGTGTTCCCGGTACTGTGGTCCCGTTGGTCCCGCATTAGTAGTTGCATCTAGACTCATAACATGATTTCTATGCATTAAAGATGGCGAATTTGATAAGAAGAATGTTTTCTTCTGGTTCTAGCCTTGATTCCAAACGTATTATTCAAAGTAAGGAAGAACAAATTTCATACAACTTTAATGACTGGACTATTCCAGAAGAACAAATTGAAACTATTTACAAAGTTGGAACCTTTGATTTCAAAACAGCTTTCTCTGTAAAAACTCATGAAGAGACGATGAATATTCAAGAAACATTTCAAACTATTCCTCTTTTATCCAAAGTTTCATTACAAAAATATGCTGAAAAAGGTTTTCGTTATATTCATTATAGTTTAATTCAAGTTGCTGTTAAACCTTTAGTTCATCTTGGAGTTGATGCTCCTATTTATTTAGCTTTACGCGATAAACGATTAAAACGCTACAAATCTTCATTACTTGCTATGATTCAAACTAATATTTGTAATGGTCCTATTTATTTCAATTGTGCTCCAAATTATTCTGTTTCTTTAATGGATCCTTTAATTATGAATTCATTAGTACTAGATATTCATTCGCAAGGCGATGAGTTTGAGAAACTCACCGAACAATTCGTGGTTATGTATCGCATATATTATCGATTACTTAGTTCTCAGCTCAATCCCCCGTTTCAAACCGATTCCTACATCACGCGATGAGACTGTCCTTCTCCATATCGAAGTCGAACAAGAAAAACGTTTACTCTAAAATGACTCAAATGGCACGAAATTACAATTCCAGAAGAATTTCAAATCGAAAACGCTCAACCACCTCCTTATATAGAACGCACTGAGATTTCTCATATTATTGAAGAACCAAATGGCAATATTCTTATACGATTCAATTCTATGCGAGAACAAGGTTCCTGTTCTCACTTTTCCATTCCTCCAGAACCTAGTAGGTATTCATTTGCAGAGTCAACTTCTACATTTCACATTCCACCTCCTATTCATGTACATCATACCGCTCCTATTCCACCCAACATGCCTCCTCGGCAAACACTCAATACTTTCTTAAACCTGTTACCGAAAACTTATTCCTTACCTCTTTTACAGATACTCCGGATTTCAAAGCCATACAAAATCTCGTTCAAAGAGTCTTCCCAACAGGCTGCCATTGGCTTCCCCGATTATCCACTCCAAACTCAAACGTTTTATGAATTAATTCTTGTTGATTCAAAATCAGTTGAAATTACTCATACACCTGATTCAAAAAATCCTCAGCGCATTGCTTATTCACAATGTGTTATTAAAAAGGTACTCAAAGCTTCCGAATGGACCTCCATTTGGACTACAAAAGAATTTTCAGTCAATTTTATTCCAAACGGTTATACATACCAAGACTATCGAATGGCTTGGTATAGAACATTTTTCAAACGACCTTTTGATAAAAACTGCAGAAAAATGTTCGTTTCACCTCTACGTGTTGGTAAGATGTTGGTCAGCTCATAAGCCCGTTGGTAAGCCCGTCGGAAAAGGGTGTTCCCTGCGTGTGGGTCCCGCCACTTGCCGGTCATCATTCAACTTTTGACTCGCTTTTTTTGACTTCTTTTTCAGCTTGAATTATGATGAAACACTCATTATCAATTTCCCTACAATATTACAATCCCTGGACATGCCGTTTATTCAATTCTGTCATCTAATCAAACCGTATGATAGCTTGACTTATGGAAGAACACGAATTCAATATGATTTGGGTATATGCTCTTTCTCGTATAATGGATATAACTATCCTCCTTTGTACCTATACCACAACTGTGATGAAGACATTGAAATTATGTTTAAATTTTTTCTCTCATGCAGCTATCAAGATTCAAGATTCATGGCTTGAATACAGCGCGGGTCCCATGAATCGAATACAATCGAGAGTTATCAAATCAAACAAGTTTATTCAAAGGGATTTTCCACTATCACTCATCGGAGAATTCAAAATCAAATGGTGGACTGGGTATTCTGTAGATCTCTGTTCACAAGACACTGTCCACCATTTGATTTTGAATTCTCTGATGAGTGATAGTGGAAAATCCTTTGAATAAACTTGTTTGATTTGATAACTCTCAGTTGTATTCTGATTCATAGACCCGCGCTTGGTATTCAAGCCATGAATCTTGAATCTTGATGGCGTGAATATACCAATTGGTTTTTAAAATATGTGCTTTATAGTTGTTTTACTTGTCTCAAGCTTTTTTACAAGTCTTTATACCTATAATCTTTTGAATCTTAGACTATTCTATCTTTATATGCATACTTGTTATATTCTATTATTTATACTTATACTGTCATATAAATTTTTATCCTGTGAATTTTTAGAAAAGATGTCTATGGGACCCGGCATTACTCATTGCCAAGATGAGGCGTGCAAGGGAGGTCAAGGTTAGCGACCGGATGAGGAATTTTCTTGATGATGCTCATGTGCGAAGAAGAGGCCCGTTTGGGTTCTAGAGATGTTCTGTGAGCAGATGATGAAATATTGGAATAGCCCTGAGTACAAAGCTTTTTGCGAACAGAATAAAAGTAACAAGAATAAGGGACGAGGGGGAGGGGCGGGGATGCGAGAAGCGCACAGGTGATTCCATTGCCTTCATGGAGCAAGTGTTGAAGAAGGTAAGAACTTTTTTATTTCATTACTTCATTATAAGGTAATAACTATGTTGTTGTTTTGCAGCAAGTGGATTTATTAGAGAGATTCTCCAAGAGGAAGCACTTGGAGGCTCCACAAGCATCAAAAGGGGATCAAAAGGAGCAGTATGTGGATTTTCAATTAGTAGAGTTCTGGGTAAGTTTAGTGAAATTTATAACTTAAGTTTATATAATGTTTTATAATGTATAACTTTAAAATTTATATAATATTTTATAACTTATTATTATCCAACTAAAATTTCATATTGTAGTCAAAATTTCACAAGCTACGGAAGAAGACCAAGGAGAAAGTTGCAGCCACAGGCACTGCCATGCCCGATGAGCTCCACCTGATGGCCATTGTAGCTGGTGACTTGAGCCGCATCCATTTATTTGGAGGTGGTTGAGAGACAGCTCATCTAAAAGCCGAGAGCAGTCGGACCGCAGTTGAATTGCCACCTTGTTATTTTGAAGCAGAGCAAAGGATGATGAAGAGGGTGGAGGCTGCTGTTTCCAATGTCTCCGCTACTTTCGACAAGCACAAGAGGCAGTTTGCCAAGAAGAACCACTTGGCGTACACCCTTATACGACCAATGATGGACCTTTTTAGAACTACTATGATTGTCATTCCATCGATGACATCTTCGTCGACTGTAGTAGTAGTGAGGACCTTCGAGGTGCTGGTTCCATCTTCTTCTACTTCCCCTCCCCCCTCCCCCTCTATTGATGCCCCGGGCACCAACACTATTGATCCCCCCTCACCCGCCCTCTCCCCCTCCCCCTCTCCTCAGCCCTCTAGTGATGTTAGAGATCCCGAGGATGCTTCGTACTTACACATTTTATGTTTATTTGAGGTTTTATGTATGAATTTTAGTTTATGGATGTTTTATGAGTTTCATGTGTTATGTATGAACTTTACTTTATCAATATATATATATATGGTTAGTGTTGGATTTATTGTATTTCAAGGAGTTTCGGGTCTGTTTTATAAATTATATTAAAATATAATAATAATTTACTGACGAAATACCGACGGTGAGGGCGTGGGAGAAAAATTTTTATTTAATATGTTACCTTACGTCGAAAATCGTTGTCAGTACTAGTTACCAACAGTCTTTTCTTCCGTCGGCATTTGTTAGCAATGGTACAAAAGCATCAGCTGGTGAAACTCCCCGAAACAAAATATCTTTGTTAAGAACGCTGTCGAAAATAAGTATTACCGACGAAATCCCGTCAGTAATTTTTATTACCGACGATAAAGACCTGAGGTCGTTTGTCCGTCGGTCTGCCATCGTTATAATAACCAACTACCGATGGGACACCAATGGTTTTTTTCCGTTGATAAATGGCTACTTTTTGGTAATGGATGTGGGGATGACACCTATATATTATTTTCTAGGTGGAACATTCCTTTATCTTGCCATGTGTCCTTTTTTATTTTATGATTCAAATGTTATTAGTTAATATGAGTGAAATGTTATTAGTGAATAAAATAAATACAAGTAATAAATTATTATAGAATATAATGTTATATAAAATTCTAAAGATTATAACTATAGTTTATAATTATAATTTAAAATATAATTTATAATTATATTATATAACTATAGTGTAAAACTACAATTTATATTATGTTAAAATATAATTTATGACTAAAGTTTATAACTATGATTAAAAACATAATTTATAACTATACTATATAAATATAAATATAGTTTATTACTATAGTTAAAATATAGTATGTAAAAATAATATAAAACTATATTTAAAATATAGTATAGTTTATACCTACAGTATATAAGTAAAGTTTATAACTATGGATAAGAATAAAGTATAAAGCTGTAATTCAAAACTATAGTATATAACTCAAATCTATAGCTACATTTAACCTATAATATAGAACAATAGTATAAAACTAAAATCTATGACTATAATTAAAATATGAATTATAATCTATCTATATTTAAAAGTTGACAGAGAATATCTACGGAGAATATGAAGAGTTTAAGGGGTTTTTTCCGCATTAAAGAGCATTATTTTCGGATTTGCTAGTCAAATCAAATATTTCACTTCCCCATTGGATATTTGTTCGTTCAACTTTCATGGCTTTGGCTTCATTATCTGTATCATTATCCAACAGTTTCTTTTTTTTTATAATCAAAGTTCTTCAACCATTCATAAAAGAATTTACAAAATTTCATCATTTGACCCTTTTTAAAATTGACACATCATATAAATAACTCTGCTTCTGAATCCTTCATGAGTGTTTGATCTCTCCTAAACTTTCTTTTTGGATTCCACAAATACACCTCCGAAGACACAATTGAATAAGCATAGGAAAGACAAAATAAGAATGAAAAAAAACAAATATTGTAATTTGAAAGGTGCTTAAATTTCTATTTATATGTGGATTGAGATGAAGGTATTTGCGAAGTGAAAAGTTTTTATGTGGGAGCATTATTATATGAGAAAATATTTCAAGCCTAATGTCACGCACTTACTTTTTCTTGTAAGTAGACGTGCGGCCTTAGCACTCCCGCAAATGCTAAGAAAGCCTTAACTTGCTCAAAACTTCAAAGGCTAGATGAAAACCTTGGAAAGTTGTAGGCAAGACTGGGTGTTTATGAAAGGAAGTTTATATTGTTTGGAAGGAGCTTACAAGTACAAGTTTTAGAACTCTAAGTTCTGGTGTGTGTGTTTACAAATGAAGAGGGTGAGCCTATTTATAGGCAAGCACCTCCTCAATGGATGGCTAAGATTATTACATGTGGCAACGATCTAACGGTTGCCTTATATCATTCTAGAATATTCTACATAAAGATCTAGCTATGGAGGGTTCTAGAGAATTCTAGAGTAGTCTACATATTGCTTCCTCTATGGTTCTAGAGACTTCCAGAGTATTCTAGGCTTTTCCAGGGTCTTCTAAACAAGTCTAGATCATAGTAGAGCCTTCTGGAATGTTCTAGAACTTTGTGGGCTTGTCTAAAAATGTGGAAGAACCTCAAGTCTTGCGAGCAGGGCGTGACACTAAGCTTAAGAAACGAAAGCAAGTGGAAAAGGAGGCTCTAACATGCTCTAATATGTTGTGATGGGTGAATTACACAAGGACAAATAAGAAATGGATGAGGTACTTTTTTTTTAGTTATTCGATTTGATTTTAGAAAAATCTAAATTTATTTTATGCATAATAATATTTCATTTGTGGGTACTTTGTAAATTGCCCATCAGCTCTATACTGTTTATATTTTGAATCAGAAACTCTACTATGTGATTATTTACTTCACAACTTATACATAGAAATCTAGACTGAATTTTTGTTGGGGAATACTTTTAACTTTTTAATTTTATTTTTAAAATATTCTTGAGCGAAGCTTGGACACAATTGCTAATACAATTAGAAGCTCGGGGTGAATTTTAATATGTGCTTTAAAAGTGTGGTTTTTACACAACATAATTGATTTATACTTATACTGTGCTTTATATATTCACGCTCCATTATTGTCTTGCAGATTCCAAAGAAATGCAAATTCAAATTCAAATGCACATCAAATGAAGATTCAAGACAAATGAAATTCAAATGTAAATTTAGTTTTCTTCTATAAATAGACTAGCTCAAATGTAAAGAAAAAATCCGCCTTTATAAGCTTTTACAAAAACAATTAACACCGAAATTTGACAACTATTGCTTTAGACCTCTCAAACATTCTCTTGTATCTTCAAGTTTCAAGTTTTCAGATAAATTTCAAGTAAGCTGTTCCTTAATTATTTCAATTGTTTATATCCTGGGTTCTATTCTCGTATCGTGAGCCATTTCGAGTAAGCATTCATCTTAGCATCCTTTGCATATCTTCTCTCGCATACATATCATCATTGTGTTTAGTTCATCTCTGTGTGTTGGTCAGACGTTTGGTCAGCAGATAAATCCGTTGGTAAGCCTGCTTGGAATAGGTGTTCCCGGTACTGTGGTCCCGTTGGTCCCGCATTAGTAGTTGCATCTAGACTCATAACATGATTTCTATGCATTAAAGATGGCGAATTTGATAAGAAGAATGTTTTCTTCTGGTTCTAGCCTTGATTCCAAACGTATTATTCAAAGTAAGGAAGAACAAATTTCATACAACTTTAATGACTGGACTATTCCAGAAGAACAAATTGAAACTATTTACAAAGTTGGAACCTTTGATTTCAAAACAGCTTTCTCTGTAAAAACTCATGAAGAGACGATGAATATTCAAGAAACATTTCAAACTATTCCTCTTTTATCCAAAGTTTCATTACAAAAATATGCTGAAAAAGGTTTTCGTTATATTCATTATGGTTTAATTCAAGTTGCTGTTAAACCTTTAGTTCATCTTGGAGTTGATGCTCCTATTTATTTAGCTTTACGCGATAAACGATTAAAACGCTACAAATCTTCATTACTTGCTATGATTCAAACTAATATTTGTAATGGTCCTATTTATTTCAATTGTGCTCCAAATTATTCTGTTTCTTTAACAGATCCTTTAATTATGAATTCATTAGTACTAGATATTCATCTGCAAGGCGATGAGTTTGAGAAACTCACCGAACAATTCGTGGTTATGTATCGCATATATTATCGATTACTTAGTTCTCAGCTCAATCCCCGTTTCAAACTGATTCCTACATCACGCGATGAGACTGTCCTTCTCCATATCGAAGCTGAACAGTAAAAAACGTTTACTCTAAAATGACTCAAATGGCACGAAATTACAATTCCAGAAGAATTTCAAATCGAAAACGCTCAACCACCTCCTTATATAGAACGCACTGAGATTTCTCATATTATTGAAGAACCAAATGGCAATATTCTTATACGATTCAATTCTATGCGAGAACAAGGTTCCTGTTCTCACTTTTCCATTCCTCCAGAACCTAGTAGGTATTCATTTGCAGAGTCAACTTCTACATTTCACATTCCACCTCCTATTCATGTACATCATACCGCTCCTATTCCACCCAACATGCCTCCTCGGCAAACACTCAATACTTTCTTAAACCTGTTACCGAAAACTTATTCCTTACCTCTTTTACAGATACTCCGGATTTCAAAGCCATACAAAATCTCGTTCAAAGAGTCTTCCCAACAGGCTGCCATTGGCTTCCTGATTATCCACTCCAAACTCAAACGTTTTATGAATTAATTCTTGTTGATTCAAAATCAGTTGAAATTACTCATACACCTGATTCAAAAAATCCTCAGCGCATTGCTTATTCACAATGTGTTATTAAAAAGGTACTCAAAGCTTCCGAATGGACCTCCATTTGGACTACAAAAGAATTTTCAGTCAATTTTATTCCAAACGGTTATACATACCAAGACTATCGAATGGCTTGGTATAGAACATTTTTCAAACGACCTTTTGATAAAACTGCAGAAAATGTTCGTTTCACCTCTACGTGTTGGTAAGATGTTGGTCAGCTCATAAGCCCGTTGGTAAGCCCGTCGGAAAAGGGTGTTCCCGGCGTGTGGGTCCCGCCACTTGCTGGTCATCATTCAACTTTTGACTGCTTTTTTGACTTCTTTTTCAGCTTGAATTATGATGAAACACTCATTATCAATTTCCCTACAATATTACAATCCCTGGACATGCCGTTTATTCAATTCTGTCATCTAATCAAACTGTATGATAGCTTGACTTATGGAAGAACACGAATTCAATATGATTTGGGTATATGCTCTTTCTCGTATAATGGATATAACTATCCTCCTTTGTACCTATACCACAACTGTGATGAAGACATTGAAATTATGTTTAAATTTTTTCTCCCGCAAGCCATCAAGATTCAAGATTCATGGCTTGAATACCAAGCGCGGGTCTATGAATCAGAATACAACTGAGAGTTATCAAATCAAACAAGTTTATTCAAAGGATTTTCCACTATCACTCATCAGAGAATTCAAAATCAAATGGTGGACTGGGTATTCTGTAGATCTCTGTTCACAAGACACTGTCCACCATTTGATTTTGAATTCTCTGATGAGTGATAGTGGAAAATCCTTTGAATAAACTTGTTTGATTTGATAACTCTCAGTTGTATTCTGATTCATAGACCCGCGCTTGGTATTCAAGCCATGAATCTTGAATCTTGATGGCGTGAATATACCAATTGGTTTTTAAAATATGTGCTTTATAGTTGTTTTACTTGTCTCAAGCTTTTTTACAAGTCTTTATACCTATAATCTTTTGAATCTTAGACTATTCTATCTTTATATGCATACTTGTTATATTCTATTATTTATACTTATACTGTCATATAAATTTTTATCCTGTGAATTTTTAGAAAAGATGTCTATGGGACCCGGCATTACTCATTGCCAAGATGAGGCGTGCAAGGGAGGTCAAGGTTAGCGACCGGATGAGGAATTTTCTTGATGATGCTCATGTGCGAAGAAGAGGCCCGTTTGGGTTCTAGAGATGTTCTGTGAGCAGATGATGAAATATTGGAATAGCCCTGAGTACAAAGCTTTTTGCGAATGTAATAAAAAGTAACAAGAATAAGGGACGAGGGGGAGGGGCGGGGATGCGAGAAGCGCACAGGTGATTCCATTGCCTTCATGGAGCAAGTGTTGAAGAAGGTAAGAACTTTTTTATTTCATTACTTCATTATAAGGTAATAACTATGTTGTTGTTTTGCAGCAAGTGGATTTATTAGAGAGATTCTCCAAGAGGAAGCACTTGGAGGCTCCACAAGCATCAAAAGGGGATCAAAAGGAGCGAGATGTGGATTTTCAATTAGTAGAGTTCTGGGGTAAGTTTAGTGAAATTTATAACTTAAGTTTATATAATGTTTTATAATGTATAACTTTAAAATTTATATAATATTTTATAACTTATTATTATCCAACTAAAATTTCATATTGTAGTCAAAATTTCACAAGCTACGGAAGAAGACCAAGGAGAAAGTTGCAGCCACAGGCACTGCCATGCCCGATGAGCTCCACCTGATGGCCATTGTAGCTGGTGACTTGAGCCGCATCCATTTATTTGGAGGTGGTTGAGAGACAGCTCATCTAAAAGCCGAGAGCAATCGGACCGCAGCTTGAATTGCCACCTTGTTATTTTGAAGCGAGCAAAGGATGATGAAGAGGGTGGAGGCTCGCTGTTTCCAATGTCTCCGCTACTTTCGACAAGCACAAGAGGCGCTTTGCCAAGAAGAACCACTTGGCGTACACCCCTTATACGACCAATGATGGACCTTTTTAGAACTACTATGATTGTCATTCCATCGATGACATCTTCGTCGACTGTAGTAGTAGTGAGGACCTTCGAGGTGCTGGTTCCATCTTCTTCTACTTCCCCTCCCCCCTCCCCCTCTATTGATGCCCCGGGCACCAACACTATTGATCCCCCTCACCCGCCCTCTCCCCCCTCCCCCCTCCTCAGCCCTCTAGTGATGTTAGAGATCCCGAGGATGCTTCGTACTTACACATTTTATGTTTATTTGAGGTTTTATGTATGAATTTTAGTTTATGGATGTTTTATGAGTTTCATGTGTTATGTATGAACTTTACTTTATCAATATATATATATATATATGGTTAGTGTTGGATTTATTGTATTTCAAGGAGTTTCGGGTCTGTTTTATAAATTATATTAAAATATAATAATAATTTACTGACGAAATACCGACGGTGAGGGCGTGGGAGAAAAATTTTTATTTAATATGTTACCTTACGTCGAAAATCGTTGTCAGTACTAGTTACCAACAGTCTTTTCTTCCGTCGGCATTTGTTAGCAATGGTACAAAAGCATCAGCTGGTGAAACTCCCCGAAACAAAATATCTTTGTTAAGAACGCTGTCGAAAATAAGTATTACCGACGAAATCCCGTCAGGTATTTTTATTACCGACGATAAAGACTCGAGGTCGTTTGTCCGCTCGGTCTGCCATCGTTATAATAACCAACTACCGATGGGACACCAATGGTTTTTTTCCGTTGATAAATGGCTACTTTTTGGTAATGGATGTGGGGATGACACCTATATATTATTTTCTAGGTGGAACATTCCTTTATCTTGCCATGTGTCCTTTTTTATTTTATGAGTCAAATGTTATTAGTTAATATGAGTGAAATGTTATTAGTGAATAAAATAAATACAAGTAATAAATTATTATAGAATATAATGTTATATAAAATTCTAAAGATTATAACTATAGTTTATAATTATAATTTAAAATATAATTTATAATTATATTATATAACTATAGTGTAAAACTACAATTTATATTATGTTAAAATATAATTTATGACTAAAGTTTATAACTATGATTAAAAACATAATTTATAACTATACTATATAAATATAAATATAGTTTATTACTATAGTTAAAATATAGTATGTAAAAATAATATAAAACTATATTTAAAATATAGTATAGTTTATACCTACAAAGTATATAAGTAAAGTTTATAACTATGGATAAGAATAAAGTATAAAGCTGTAATTCAAAACTATAGTATATAACTCAAATCTATAGCTACATTTAACCTATAATATAGAACAATAGTATAAAACTAAAATCTATGACTATAATTAAAATATGAATTATAATCTATCTATATTTAAAAGTTGACGAGAGAATATCTACGGAGAATATGAAGAGTTTAAGGGGTTTTTTTCCGCATTAAAGAGCATTATTTTCGGATTTGCTAGTCAAATCAAATATTTCACTTCCCCATTGGATATTTGTTCGTTCAACTTTCATGGCTTTGGCTTCATTATCTCGTATCATTATCCAACAGCTTCTTTTTTTTTATAATCAAAGTTCTTCAACCATTCATAAAAAGAATTTACAAAATTTCATCATTTGACCCTTTTTAAAATTGACACATCATATAAATAACTCTGCTTCTGAATCCTTCATGAGTGTTTGATCTCTCCTAAACTTTCTTTTTGGATTCCACAAATACACCTCCGAAGACACAATTGAATAAGCATAGGAAAGACAAAATAAGAATGAAAAAAAACAAATATTGTAATTTGAAAGGTGCTTAAATTTCTATTTATATGTGGATTGAGATGAAGGTATTTGCGAAGTGAAAAGTTTTTATGTGGGAGCATTATTATATGAGAAAATATTTCAAGCCTAATGTCACGCACTTACTTTTTCTTGTAAGTAGACGTGCGGCCTTAGCACTCCCGCAAATGCTAAGAAAGCCTTAACTTGCTCAAAACTTCAAAGGCTAGATGAAAACCTTGGAAAGTTGTAGGCAAGACTGGGTGTTTATGAAAGGAAGTTTATATTGTTTGGAAGGAGCTTACAAGTACAAGTTTTAGAACTCTAAGTTCTGGTGTGTGTGTTTACAAATGAAGAGGGTGAGCCTATTTATAGGCAAGCACCTCCTCAATGGATGGCTAAGATTATTACATGTGGCAACGATCTAACGGTTGCCTTATATCATTCTAGAATATTCTACATAAAGATCTAGCTATGGAGGGTTCTAGAGAATTCTAGAGTAGTCTACATATTGCTTCCTCTATGGTTCTAGAGACTTCCAGAGTATTCTAGGCTTTTCCAGGGTCTTCTAAACAAGTCTAGATCATAGTAGAGCCTTCTGGATTGTTCTAGAACTTTGTGGGCTTGTCTAAAAATGTGGAAGAACCTCAAGTCTTGCGAGCAGGGCGTGACACTAAGCTTAAGAAACGAAAGCAAGTGGAAAAGGAGGCTCTAACATGCTCTAATATGTTGTGATGGGTGAATTACACAAGGACAAATAAGAAATGGATGAGGTACTTTTTTTTTAGTTATTCGATTTGATTTTAGAAAAATCTAAATTTATTTTATGCATAATAATATTTCATTTGTGGGTACTTTGTAAATTGCCCATCAGCTCTATACTGTTTATATTTTGAATCAGAAACTCTACTATGTGATTATTTACTTCACAACTTATACATAGAAATCTAGACTGAATTTTTGTTGGGGAATACTTTTAACTTTTTAATTTTATTTTTAGAATATTCTTGAGCGAAGCTTGGACACAATTGCTAATACAATTAGAAGCTCGGGGTGAATTTTAATATGTGCTTTAAAAGTGTGGTTTTTACACAACATAATTGATTTATACTTATACTGTGCTTTATATATTCACGCTCCATTATTGTCTTGCAGATTCCAAAGAAATGCAAATTCAAATTCAAATGCACATCAAATGAAGATTCAAGACAAATGAAATTCAAATGTAAATTTAGTTTTCTTCTATAAATAGACTAGCTCAAATGTAAAGAAAAAATCCGCCTTTATAAGCTTTTACAAAAACAATTAACACCGAAATTTGACAACTATTGCTTTAGACCTCTCAAACATTCTCTTGTATCTTCAAGTTTCAAGTTTTCAGATAAATTTCAAGTAAGCTGTTCCTTAATTATTTCAATTGTTTATATCCTGGGTTCTATTCTGGTATCAGAGCCATTTCAGTAAGCATTCATCTTAGCATCCTTTGCATATCTTCTCTGCATACATATCATCATTGTGTTTAGTTCATCTCTGTGTGTTGGTCAGACGTTTGGTCAGCAGATAAATCCGTTGGTAAGCCTGCTTGGAATAGGTGTTCCCGGTACTGTGGTCCCGTTGGTCCCGCATTAGTAGTTGCATCTAGACTCATAACATGATTTCTATGCATTAAAGATGGCGAATTTGATAAGAAGAATGTTTTCTTCTGGTTCTAGCCTTGATTCCAAACGTATTATTCAAAGTAAGGAAGAACAAATTTCATACAACTTTAATGACTGGACTATTCCAGAAGAACAAATTGAAACTATTTACAAAGTTGGAACCTTTAATTTCAAAACAAACTTTCTCTGTAAAAACTCATGAAGAGACGATGAATATTCAAGAAACATTTCAAACTATTCCTCTTTTATCCAAAGTTTCATTACAAAAATATGCTGAAAAAGGTTTTCGTTATATTCATTATGGTTTAATTCAAGTTGCTGTTAAACCTTTAGTTCATCTTGGAGTTGATGCTCCTATTTATTTAGCTTTACGCGATAAACGATTAAAACGCTACAAATCTTCATTACTTGCTATGATTCAAACTAATATTTGTAATGGTCCTATTTATTTCAATTGTGCTCCAAATTATTCTGTTTCTTTAACAGATCCTTTAATTATGAATTCATTAGTACTAGATATTCATCTGCAAGGCGATGAGTTTGAGAAACTCACCGAACAATTCGTGGTTATGTATCGCATATATTATCGATTACTTAGTTCTCAGCTCAATCCCCGTTTCAAACTGATTCCTACATCACGCGATGAGACTGTCCTTCTCCATATCGAAGCTGAACAGTAAAAAACGTTTACTCTAAAATGACTCAAATGGCACGAAATTACAATTCCAGAAGAATTTCAAATCGAAAACGCTCAACCACCTCCTTATATAGAACGCACTGAGATTTCTCATATTATTGAAGAACCAAATGGCAATATTCTTATACGATTCAATTCTATGCGAGAACAAGGTTCCTGTTCTCACTTTTCCATTCCTCCAGAACCTAGTAGGTATTCATTTGCAGAGTCAACTTCTACATTTCACATTCCACCTCCTATTCATGTACATCATACCGCTCCTATTCCACCCAACATGCCTCCTCGGCAAACACTCAATACTTTCTTAAACCTGTTACCGAAAAACTTATTCCTTACCTCTTTTACGGATACTCCGGATTTCAAAGCCATACAAAATCTCGTTCAAAGAGTCTTCCCAACAGTCGCCATTGGCTTCCCCGATTATCCACTCCAAACTCAAACGTTTTATGAATTAATTCTTGTTGATTCAAAATCAGTTGAAATTACTCATACACCTGATTCAAAAAATCCTCAGCGCATTGCTTATTCACAATGTGTTATTAAAAAGGTACTCAAAGCTTCCGAATGGACCTCCATTTGGACTACAAAAGAATTTTCAGTCAATTTTATTCCAAACGGTTATACATACCAAGACTATCGAATGGCTTGGTATAGAACATTTTTCAAACGACCTTTTGATAAAAAAAAACTGCAGAAAATGTTCGTTTCACCTCTACGTGTTGGTAAGATGTTGGTCAGCTCATAAGCCCGTTGGTAAGCCCGTCGGAAAAGGGTGTTCCCGGCGTGTGGGTCCCGCCACTTGCTGGTCATCATTCAACTTTTGACTGCTTTTTTGACTTCTTTTTCAGCTTGAATTATGATGAAACACTCATTATCAATTTCCCTACAATATTACAATCCCTGGACATGCCGTTTATTCAATTCTGTCATCTAATCAAACTGTATGATAGCTTGACTTATGGAAGAACACGAATTCAATATGATTTGGGTATATGCTCTTTCTCGTATAATGGATATAACTATCCTCCTTTGTACCTATACCACAACTGTGATGAAGACATTGAAATTATGTTTAAATTTTTTCTCCCGCAAGCCATCAAGATTCAAGATTCATGGCTTGAATACCAAGCGCGGGTCTATGAATCAGAATACAACTGAGAGTTATCAAATCAAACAAGTTTATTCAAAGGATTTTCCACTATCACTCATCAGAGAATTCAAAATCAAATGGTGGACTGGGTATTCTGTAGATCTCTGTTCACAAGACACTGTCCACCATTTGATTTTGAATTCTCTGATGAGTGATAGTGGAAAATCCTTTGAATAAACTTGTTTGATTTGATAACTCTCGCTGTATTCCCGATTCATAGACCCGCGCTTGGTATTCAAGCCATGAATCTTGAATCTTGATGGCGTGAATATACCAATTGGTTTTTAAAATATGTGCTTTATAGTTGTTTTACTTGTCTCAAGCTTTTTTACAAGTCTTTATACCTATAATCTTTTGAATCTTAGACTATTCTATCTTTATATGCATACTTGTTATATTCTATTATTTATACTTATACTGTCATATAAATTTTTATCCTGTGAATTTTTAGAAAAGATGTCTATGGGACCCGGCATTACTCATTGCCAAGATGAGGCGTGCAAGGGAGGTCAAGGTTAGCGACCGGATGAGGAATTTTCTTGATGATGCTCATGTGCGAAGAAGAGGCCCGTTTGGGTTCTAGAGATGTTCTGTGAGCAGATGATGAAATATTGGAATAGCCCTGAGTACAAAGCTTTTTGCGAACAGAATAAAAGTAACAAGAATAAGGGACGAGGGGGAGGGGCGGGGATGCGAGAAGCGCACAGGTGATTCCATTGCCTTCATGGAGCAAGTGTTGAAGAAGGTAAGAACTTTTTTATTTCATTACTTCATTATAAGGTAATAACTATGTTGTTGTTTTGCAGCAAGTGGATTTATTAGAGAGATTCTCCAAGAGGAAGCACTTGGAGGCTCCACAAGCATCAAAAGGGGATCAAAAGGAGCAGTATGTGGATTTTCAATTAGTAGAGTTCTGGGTAAGTTTAGTGAAATTTATAACTTAAGTTTATATAATGTTTTATAATGTATAACTTTAAAATTTATATAATATTTTATAACTTATTATTATCCAACTAAAATTTCATATTGTAGTCAAAATTTCACAAGCTACGGAAGAAGACCAAGGAGAAAGTTGCAGCCACAGGCACTGCCATGCCCGATGAGCTCCACCTGATGGCCATTGTAGCTGGTGACTTGAGCCGCATCCATTTATTTGGAGGTGGTTGAGAGACAGCTCATCTAAAAGCCGAGAGCAGTCGGACCGCAGTTGAATTGCCACCTTGTTATTTTGAAGCAGAGCAAAGGATGATGAAGAGGGTGGAGGCTGCTGTTTCCAATGTCTCCGCTACTTTCGACAAGCACAAGAGGCAGTTTGCCAAGAAGAACCACTTGGCGTACACCCTTATACGACCAATGATGGACCTTTTTAGAACTACTATGATTGTCATTCCATCGATGACATCTTCGTCGACTGTAGTAGTAGTGAGGACCTTCGAGGTGCCTGGGTTCCATCTTCTTCTACTTCCCTCCCCCCTCCCCCTCTATTGATGCCCCGGGCACCAACACTATTGATCCCCCCTCACCCGCCCTCTCCCCCCTCCCTCCCTCCTCAGCCCTCTAGTGATGTTAGAGATCCCGAGGATGCTTCGTACTTACACATTTTATGTTTATTTGAGGTTTTATGTATGAATTTTAGTTTATGGATGTTTTATGAGTTTCATGTGTTATGTATGAACTTTACTTTATCAATATATATATATATATATGGTTAGTGTTGGATTTATTGTATTTCAAGGAGTTTCGGGTTCTGTTTTATAAATTATATTAAAATATAATAATAATTTACTCGACGAAATACCGACGGTGAGGGCGTGGGAGAAAAAATTTTTTATTTAATATGTTACCTTACGTCGAAAATCGTTGTCAGTACTAGTTACCAACAGTCTTTTCTTCCGTCGGCATTTGTTAGCAATGGTACAAAAGCATCACTCGGTGAAACTCCCCGAAACAAAATATCTTTGTTAAGAACGCTGTCGAAAATAAGTATTACCGACGAAATCCCGTCAAGTATTTTTATTACCGACGATAAAGACTCGAGGTCGTTTGTCCGCTCGGTCTGCCATCGTTATAATAACCAACTACCGATGGGACACCAATGGTTTTTTTCCGTTGATAAATGGCTACTTTTTGGTAATGGATGTGGGGATGACACCTATATATTATTTTCTAGGTGGAACATTCCTTTATCTTGCCATGTGTCCTTTTTTATTTTATGAGTCAAATGTTATTAGTTAATATGAGTGAAATGTTATTAGTGAATAAAATAAATACAAGTAATAAATTATTATAGAATATAATGTTATATAAAAATTCTAAAGATTATAACTATAGTTTATAATTATAATTTAAAAATATAATTTATAATTATATTATATAACTATAGTGTAAAACTACAATTTATATTATGTTAAAATATAATTTATGACTAAAGTTTATAACTATGATTAAAAACATAATTTATAACTATACTATATAAATATAAATATAGTTTATTACTATAGTTAAAATATAGTATGTAAAAATAATATAAAACTATATTTAAAATATAGTATAGTTTATACCTACAAGTATATAAGTAAAGTTTATAACTATGGATAAGAATAAAGTATAAAGCTGTAATTCAAAACTATAGTATATAACTCAAATCTATAGCTACATTTAACCTATAATATAGAACAATAGTATAAAACTAAAATCTATGACTATAATTAAAATATGAATTATAATCTATCTATATTTAAAAGTTGACAGAGAATATCTACGGAGAATATGAAGAGTTTAAGGGGTTTTTTCCGCATTAAAGAGCATTATTTTCGGATTTGCTAGTCAAATCAAATATTTCACTTCCCCATTGGATATTTGTTCGTTCAACTTTCATGGCTTTGGCTTCATTATCTGTATCATTATCCAACAGTTTCTTTTTTTTTATAATCAAAGTTCTTCAACCATTCATAAAAGAATTTACAAAATTTCATCATTTGACCCTTTTTAAAATTGACACATCATATAAATAACTCTGCTTCTGAATCCTTCATGAGTGTTTGATCTCTCCTAAACTTTCTTTTTGGATTCCACAAATACACCTCCGAAGACACAATTGAATAAGCATAGGAAAGACAAAATAAGAATGAAAAAAAACAAATATTGTAATTTGAAAGGTGCTTAAATTTCTATTTATATGTGGATTGAGATGAAGGTATTTGCGAAGTGAAAAGTTTTTATGTGGGAGCATTATTATATGAGAAAATATTTCAAGCCTAATGTCACGCACTTACTTTTTCTTGTAAGTAGACGTGCGGCCTTAGCACTCCCGCAAATGCTAAGAAAGCCTTAACTTGCTCAAAACTTCAAAGGCTAGATGAAAACCTTGGAAAGTTGTAGGCAAGACTGGGTGTTTATGAAAGGAAGTTTATATTGTTTGGAAGGAGCTTACAAGTACAAGTTTTAGAACTCTAAGTTCTGGTGTGTGTGTTTACAAATGAAGAGGGTGAGCCTATTTATAGGCAAGCACCTCCTCAATGGATGGCTAAGATTATTACATGTGGCAACGATCTAACGGTTGCCTTATATCATTCTAGAATATTCTACATAAAGATCTAGCTATGGAGGGTTCTAGAGAATTCTAGAGTAGTCTACATATTGCTTCCTCTATGGTTCTAGAGACTTCCAGAGTATTCTAGGCTTTTCCAGGGTCTTCTAAACAAGTCTAGATCATAGTAGAGCCTTCTGGAATGTTCTAGAACTTTGTGGGCTTGTCTAAAAATGTGGAAGAACCTCAAGTCTTGCGAGCAGGGCGTGACACTAAGCTTAAGAAACGAAAGCAAGTGGAAAAGGAGGCTCTAACATGCTCTAATATGTTGTGATGGGTGAATTACACAAGGACAAATAAGAAATGGATGAGGTACTTTTTTTTTAGTTATTCGATTTGATTTTAGAAAAATCTAAATTTATTTTATGCATAATAATATTTCATTTGTGGGTACTTTGTAAATTGCCCATCAGCTCTATACTGTTTATATTTTGAATCAGAAACTCTACTATGTGATTATTTACTTCACAACTTATATATAGAAATCTAGACTGAATTTTTGTTGGGGAATACTTTTAACTTTTTAATTTTATTTTTAGAATATTCTTGAGCGAAGCTTGGACACAATTGCTAATACAATTAGAAGCTCGGGGTGAATTTTAATATGTGCTTTAAAAGTGTGGTTTTTACACAACATAATTGATTTCTTGAAACATGTTTTTGGTTTTATTTTCCTTTATGAAAACATGAGCAGAGCTTGTCAATGATTTCCTTCCTTCTGATTCGTGATTACTCTTAAATTTAATTTGAAATGTTTGATTATCATTTAGGGATTTCATTATGTACAAATTTGTAGAAAAATGTACGGAAAGTTCTAAACTAATCGAAAATTCGTCATCAACAATAGAAACGCTAATAATATAGTTGTAAAAAATACTGAATATAATTAGAAGTAGAATTATTTAATTTTTTATTGTAGTTCGATCTCCAGAATATCAATGTTAGTTCCGTCACTGAGTACAAGCAATGGCATATTATACTTGTCATGCAATTTTACATTATAATATGTAATAACAAGTATAATATGAAGTATATAAATAAATAAATAAATAAATAAATAATAAAATTTATATTATCTTTCTTGTTAGTCTTGTATGTAGTGTCTATAACAAGGAGTTCTATCACTGAAGACAAGAAGAATGGTTAGGGATAGCTTATAAAGATATTTATGTAAAACTTCCTAACTTGTTTCTTTGATTTTTTGAACAATTATGTTAGCTCCTTAGAAGAAATATTTTTTTTTTTTTTTGTGCTCTTGATAAAGCTTTGATGTTTTAAAGTGTTACATGTTTTAAAGTTGAATCAAGAATACATGTTTTGAAAGTGAAGGAATATCTGTGTTTTACAAGAAAACCAGCTGTCCAATTTTTTTCTAAGACTAAAAATCGGTCATTCGATTTTCTACTTCTTAGAAACTCGGACATCCGAATTTTTAGATTTCACAAAGAAAATCGGTCATCTAATTTTAGAATCGGACATCATAATTTTTAGGTTTTACAAAGAAAAAGTTTAGTTAAGATATGCGAGATTCCACCAAGTATACAAATGGAACCTAACCATACATGTCCTATTATATCTTCTAAATCGTCCACACTAACAATCCATCCTTCCCCTCCAAAGGGCGATTTTAGTAAATAACCAACTATAATACTAGGGCTAAGAGTCAAGTTAGTAATTTTTCTTACATATCCCCCCCCACCCTCCCCCCCCACCCCCCTCCAACCCCAAGAGCCCAAGTATCATACACTCCCACAAAATATAGAGCCTTGAATACTAAAATAAGTTGGTCTTCCTTTTTTACTCTTTAATAAAATCAATCATCTAATTTTCTGTTCTTCAAGAAAATCGGATGTCCATATTTTAAAATCGGTCGTCCGGTTTGTATTTTTAGTGTAAAAAAATGACTGTTGCTGACATTAACGGCTAGTTTTTTACCTTCATATATAAAAGAGCTATTGATCGGTCATATATATCAAGTAGTTGAAGAACATTTAAGAACACTTTGAAGAGAATTAAAAGAGCACATTTTTAATATTTTTTATCATACTAAAACAAAAAGAAAAACTTCTTGGAGCTACACTTACTGATCAATTTTTCAAAGAAGGAGGAAAGGAAGCTTATAGAAGCATTGTACAAAAGTTTTATCATTTTCTAATCAAGCTTCTTTGATAATATTGTTTTATCTCTACCATTTCATCTTAAATTGTGATCAAAGATTTTGTGAAAAATCCTTTGGGTGATCCTTTGATATTTTGATATCTTGTGTTGTCTTATGATAATTGAGGTTTGTGTGTAAAACCCTTGAAGGGTGATCCTCATTGTGGTATTTTGTAAAAACTTGTGTTTAGTGAATTTGTAAAATCCTTTAGTTAAGTATCAAGGTAGTGGATGTAGCTCTTTTGAGAAAGTAAACCCCTATAAATCATTTGTCTCTTCTCTCTTTTGTGTTTTGCACATTATTTTATGCTCATTGTCTGATCCTTGTTCATAAAAGAGATTTTGTTCGGTTTGGAATTTTATTAAAAGGAGTTATTAAATTTTTCTTCAAACAAAATCGAAGGTTCTATTTTTAATTGTCCAAAAAGTTTTTAATTAGCCAAAAATCTTATTCACCCTCCTCTAAGGTTTTTCATGAGGTATATAAACAAATAAATTCATATTATCTTCCTTGTTAGTCTAGTACGTAGTGTCTAATAACAAGTAAGAACGGCCATGTTCAAACCATCTTAACATACTCGGAATGCGAAAATACAATATCTCCCAACGTATCAGCCTCATCCGCATTTTTGGAGTAATGCATGTAATGTGTTGTACATGAGTAAGTCCCCATATTTTTCGCCTTACTTTCTTCTCACATTATATATAATCTTCACCCTTTACAAAAAAAAAAATAATAAATGAAATATTAACAAAAGTTATCTACTTAATAATTATATTCATAATCTTCAAATTATTTATTTAATTTTAGATTTTTTCATTAATTTAAAAAAGAAAAATTTATAACCAATATTAACCTCTAATATTCAAAACAACAAATATAATTAGAACAATTTAAAATTTTCACATAGTTCATTAAACAAATTAAACATAATAGCTACAAATTAAAAAGCACATAATTCATTAAACTAATTAAAAATAGAATTTAAATTGGAATAGTAAACAAATTAAAAATTCACATAATTCATTAAACAAGTGAAACACAAAAACATACATATTAAATGAAATTAAATAAATAACATATTATAATAAACACATAAAATAAATAACTTAATGATACACGTAATAAAAGATATAATCATAAAATATTAACAAATATATATGTATTAATTCGATACATGAAAAAATAGATGAACCTTCGTTAAGTGAGTAACTATTTTCCATAGTAACATGACACTTGGTCAACTCCTCGGTAATAGCCATATGTGAATTCGTCAACTTAGCAAGATGAGTGTGCCCATGACGGTAAATACACATCCTATAGATATGTCTACCAGTCTTTACTAATAATCTGATATCACCTAATGTCCGCTCCCCTTTCAACTTGAAGTGACATGAACACCTCTTTGATATACTGGACTTACGTTTCGTTATCTCAACTTCTTCATTGTCCTCCTCTTTGCATATTTTTTCTAATTTTCCCTCTGCGTTCGCATTATAACTATATCAGTGCACAAGAAAAAATCATTGCTCCTCTCGATAAGACAATAACTAAATGCATATTATGTTTTGCAACTTCTTCTTTAGCCCATCCAATTATTTTAGCTCTAGAATCCAAAATTTCTATCGCCTGAAAAAAAAAAAAAAAAAAAAACCTAATTAATATGTTTGTTAAAAAAATTCTTCACAATGACCACCTTTACTGCCTTTATCAAGATATTGTTCTAAAAAAAAAAACGATGCCGTCTTCATCAGGAAATTCTTCAAAACGAATACCTTCAGAATCGTCTTTAATATAATTAATTGTACGAACTAATAGAGATTTTAAGATATACAAACTAAATATAAATAAATAGTAATGATATTAATAATAAATTTAAAACAAATATTAGCTTCTACAAATATAAAATAGGAAGATTAGTGATAAATAAAAAGCATTAACATATAAATATTAATAACATTGTAACATTATAATGTTATAAAAACATTATAACATAAGTACATATTTCTAATTTCTCTAATTTCTCATTTTTATAACAATATTTAATTTTTCTAACTTATGTAATTTCTAATTTCTGTATAATATTTAATTACTAAAACCACATAATTTCTAATTTCTGTAGTAATAGATAATTTCTATAATTCTATAATTTATAATTTATCTAGTAATATTTAAAATCATAATTATGAGAAATTAATTAAATTTAAATAATATTACTAACCATAGCTTTAAACTCTAAAACCTCAGTATTTCTAATTTGTCTTATTCTCTACTATTTTATTTTTCTAATTTCCAATTTATATAATTATATTTAACTTTAAATTCTATAATTATCAATTCTCAACTTCTCTAGTTTCTAATTTCTCTATAATATCTAATTTTTATAGTTCTATAATTAAAATTTCTCTATTCAGCAAAAAAAATATATAATTTCTCTAATAATATTTAACAATCATAATTATGAAAATTAATTACCACTAAATACTATTACTAACCATAAAATCTAATTCTCTAATATTTGATTGAGTAATTGGAATTTGATCCTATAACTATTTATTTCATCTTAACTTGGTCCTATATTCTTTTTTTACTCATTTTAGTCCACAAGTGTTTATTCCGCTCAAACTTGGTGCTATATCTTTTATTTACTCATTTTAGTATAATAACTATTTATCTTTGAAATTTTTTGTCCAAAATATTTTTGCACAAATTTCAAATTGGTCCCTCAAAACATAGAAATGTGTCAATTGAAGATCTCTAATTGTAAAGTTCTCTATAAAATATTTTCAAATTGTAAAAAAAATATCAATCAAGTCCCTAACATCACTTCTGTAAAGTAATCAATAACTGTTTTCTTTATTTGAAGGATCTTTTAAAGTATCTTACCGTTTGAGGTAGCCAATTGACACAAGGACATATTTTTTAGGGAACAATTTGAATTTATCAAAAAATAATTAATTTTTATTTTAAACCTACCAGCATGCTAATAATCAGTTACTGCTTTACCGAGGGTTTCATTATTGGTAACCAAAAAATTTATCGATCGATTATTAGTTTGAAATTGGTAGATGGTCTTATAATCCATATCATATTCAATAGTAACTAATCAGTTTAGTACTCGTACCACAGCTATTCCTAATTTGAAGAGTTGAAAATAATGAATTTGTAATTTCTTTTTATTTAGGTTTACATTTTGACTCTAAATGGTCCAAATGAGATTGACTATTTGGAGATTGATTGTTTAAATCCTGAAAGAAGTGAGGTGAGAGACTTGATTGATACGTTTTTATATTTTGTAGGATTTTTAGAGACCTTTAATATTTGAGATCTTCAATTGACACATTCTCATATTTGGAGAGACCAATTTGAAATTCAAAAATATCTTGGACAAAAAATATCAAGACTAAAATGAGTAAATAAAAGATATTGGACCAAATGCAGGCAAGATAAATAGTTGTTGGACTAAAATGAATAAAATGAAAGATAGAGTTCAAATTAAGACGAAATAAATAGTTAGATGGCCAAATTTATCAATTCCTCTCATTTATGTTTCTAATTTTCAATTTATATAAATATCTTTAAGTTATAATTTATAATTTCACTAAATGTCTAATTTATAAAAACAAATTACATAAAAAAACCTAAAATTAGAAGCATATAAATAACATTAAATGGAATAAAGTAACTAATATAATAATTAAATCAACTAAACCAAGCAAGTTAATAAATAATTTTTTAAATAAAAAATTGAATAAATAATTTTCCTAAATTATTAAAATAAATGAAAAATTTTTAATAAATAAAAAAATCATCGTCTGGATGAATTGGCTGGCCTAGAATGGAAATAGCTCAAGTTGGTTACCTGAGCACAGGTTGAACAGACCCAGGTCACAAGCCAACTCAGTTGTGCCCGGGTAACCAGCCTCGACCATTTGAAACCAAGTCAGCAAGCTCGGTATGGTCAAACCAAATTTAAAAAAACAAAACAAAAATTCTTGATTTTCGAGTGAAATTTCACTTCAAAATTGATATTTTTCAAGCATCACTCATGGATTATGTCCATATCTTCATCCATATTAGTTCAAAATAATATAAATTATTGGTTTGAGTTTTATGTTTTTAGAAAGGAGGAGGGAATTTGTTTTCTTCAAAAAAATTTTTTAGGGGCCAAAATAAAGCCCATGGAGGTTGCACCAAAAAAAGGGTTGCATTTAGAATAATAATAATAATAATAATAATAATTATTATTATTAGTAGTAGGGGCAAGCTAAATATAACACAGTAAAATTAAATTATAGCACGAAAAATTTTAAATTTTAAAATTCTCTCTCTCTCTCTCTCTCTCTCTCTCTCTCTCTCTCTCTCTCTCTCTCTCTCTACTTCAGGAATTTCAAACTCAACTCTGTGCTAATCTAGCTAACTTTTGAAGAAAAAAGATCAGTACATCTTTTCATACTTGTTTATTTTACAATTTAATTGGTTTAAGAAAAATGCATTGGAATAATGAAATTTGAGTCAAAGCGAATTTGCCCCAAACTACAGGGCTTTGTGGGATTCAAAGATGATTTCTGTCCAGCCTAGCGAAAATCTCCAAGAATTCTGTTAGGTCAAGCGGAATTCTTAGAAATTTTCGCTAGGCTGGGCGGAGATCATCTTGGAATCCTGCTTAGTCAGGCAAGTTGGTATTTTTATAATTTTTATTTTTTAATTATGTTATGTTAATTGTTTTTAATCAAGTAATTGTTTAAACTTATTTATTTAGTTCATATTATGTTTAGTATGATATAGTAATATTAACATTAATGATTAATAATTTAATTTTTTGTTAATTGTTCTTAGTGTTTTCTTGCTATATAATCGTTATAATTATTAATTGTTAATATTTACTTTGATTGTATTTATTTATTACAATTGATAAATAATTAATGTTTAGAAAGAGAATATACCGGAAATTTCTTTAGAAATGTAAATAGGTTTATTAATTTAAATTATAGAAGGGAAAAATAAAATTAATGTAAAAAAATTTTAATCATACTAGATACAAAAATTTAAGTACATTTACAGATTAAATAACAGGGATTTGGGGCAAGCTAAATATAATAATTGAAATATAATTGAATACTAAAAAATAATTATTTTATATAATTATAGATATTGTATATAATAATAGATGATTTAAATAATGTATACTATTTTTATAATAATTTAATATAAAACAATAGACAATTATATATATAATAATATATAATAATACATAACCTAATTTAAATAACACAATTTTTATAATAATATAATAATATATGGTATCAGAGCCATGTAATTATGTGATATATGTGATTCATAGTTTAACATGAAATCATTAAATTCAAATGAATTTATTAAGTAAAAAATAAAAGAAAAATTAAAATACTCATAAACAAAAAATGGATATTCCTGATAAGTTGGAAGAACTTAATAAGTTGACAATCCCTATGATTGAATTAAAAACTGTATATCAGTTAGGTACTTTTGAAAAACTAGGTTTAAAACAAGTAGTAAAAACTACTGAAGAATCAGTTTCATTAGATGATGAAGAAACTGAAATTAAATTATTGACTTCTCATGACATACATCGTTATAAAGATTTATATAAATTTATCCATATTGGATTAGTGCAAATTGCATTTAAACCTTTAACATTAGAAGGTTTACCAGAAAGTTTTATTGCATACTTAAGAGATGCAAGAAACCTCAATTGGAAACAATCACTAATAGGTGTGATTCAATCAAGTCTGGCATATGGCCCAGTTTATTTTAATGTTTATCCTAATCTTTCACTATCTTTAAGTGATATAAATATTCTTGATGCTTTAACATTAAATGTTAAAACCCATGGATATAATTACGTTTCTGGATCAGAACTCATTTGTATATGTTATAGAATTTATTATAAACCATTATTTACATTAAATCCTAATTGTAAATTAATGGACAAACAAATAAATGAAACGGTTTTAATTGAAACAAACTTTAATAGATCTAAATTTTCTGCTAGAAGAATTATAAAATTGGATGAAATCCCCATGCCTCAACAATGGAAGCTTGAAAGAACTGGTCATATCCAGTCTAAGACTGAACATAATATTGATCATATTGAGCAAACTCCTGAAGGTATTGTTATATACAAATGGATAATACTCCATCTAGATTGGGTCATATCCCAAGATCTTATTCTACTAGATCTGAACATTCTTTTATTTCACCTCTTATAGAGGAAAGGGATACTATTCCTTACAGAGTTTCTACTTCACAAGTAAGTGAACGTGATGAGCATAATCATCATGTAGAAAAATTATTTAAAAATAAAGAAAATATTGTAAAAGGTGTTTATAACACTAAAGAGGCGGAAATAACCGAATCTGAAATGAATTTTTCATTATGAATAAATCCAAAATTGATTTTAGCCTTGGATCTGAGGCCAGGCAAAAGGTGAAAACAAAATTTAATTTACCAAGATGGGAACCATTTAGAAAGTGGTTTTTCCCTAATTTTGATTCTGAATAAGAAATCATATTTCTGATGAATTTTATAAATTTTTATCACAACATAATATTTTATTTCCTTTTGTTCCATGGTTTATGTCTAATTATATTGAGCCTTATATTTCTGTGCTAGATAGAGATTATAAGCTTTTGAATGGAAATATCATAAAAGGAATATTTCCTCCTCAACAATCCTTTTATATGGAAAAGGAAAATAATATAGTAAGTTTTACAGCCTTTTCAAAAATATTTGAAGGTGATACCTTAACTATAACTATGAAACAAATAAATCAAATAATAGAACAACAAAATTATACAAACATTTATTTAAATGTTTTATGAGAACAGATTATATCTCTCCATAAAAGAATAGATACATTAATACAAAGATTAGAAAAATCTAATAAAGACTCTTCAGGGAAACAGGCAATTATAGCTACCCCAACACTTCAGCCTCCTCCTGAAATAAAAAATTATAAATTAAATACTATGTCAGATCTTGAAATGTTAATAGATAATAAGTTTAAAAAATTAAACATTAATACCTTAGAAAATGAATTTTCAGATAAATTAGAAGAAACTAAGGATTATAAGACTGTTATAAATGATGAAATTAATAAATTACATAAATTTGCTGATAGACCAACTCAAAGGATACATTATTATAATAGACCTTCTCCTGTAGACATTCTACATGAAGAACAGGAATACATAGGTAATAATAGTTACAATGAAAAATGTATTTATGAATGGAATTTAGATGGATATACAGAAAAACAGATTTATAATCTAGCTCATAGAATGTTAATGTATAGTACCATAAGTATAACAATTGGTAATAGTGATAGCAATATAGCAAAAATGATAGTTGCAGGATTTACTGGCCAACTAAATGGTTGGTGGGATAATTATTTATCCTTACAAGATAGAGAAGAAATTTATCATAGTATAAAACAAGAACGTAATCAAATTAGTGAAACAACAGTTTATACACTGGAAGTAACCATATTAGAACATTTTACAGGACGAATATCTGATAATAGTGAAAATATTCGAACCTTATTACAAAACTTAAGATTTAAGACACTATCTGATTTTAGATGGTATAAAGATGCTTTCCTTAATAGGGTTATGGAATTACCTGAGAGTAATAGTACTCATTGGAAGTCTAAATTTATAGATGGACTACCTAATTTATTTGCTGAGAGAGTTAGGAAAACTCTTAGAAAGGATAGAATGACTATTCCTTATGAAAGTTATACTTACGGAAACCTTATAGGTACTTGTGCACAAGAGGGTATAGCCTTATGTAACGAAATTAAATTAAATCAACAAATTAAAAGATAAAGATTAACTGAAAGAAATCAATTAGGACAATTTTGTAGTCAATTTGGGATGGAAATTCCATCACAAAGAAAAATAGTAAATAATTATAGAAAAGAAGATAAATATGTTAAAAAGAAAAAGAGAAAATATTCTCAAGAAAAACTAGCTAAAAAATTAAAAAGAAAATCTGATAGATTAGAAAAAAGAAAAGATAAAAATAATATTGTGTGTTATAAATGTAAGAGAATAGGACATTACGCTAATAAGTGTAAAATGAAGAAAAAGATTAATAGCCTAGATATTAGTGAAGAATTAAAAGATTCTTTAGAAAAATTATTTATTGAATCTGATGAATTTGAAGATACTACTTCAGAATCAGAAATAGATCAAATGACTGATCATTCTAAAACTTCAGATGATAATACATGTTATATTCCTTGTAAAAAGGAAAATAATCCTGATAAGGATAACAATGTAGATGATTATTATAGGATAATATCTCAATTTAGAGATTCTGATATAAATGTTTTAAGTAATAATAACATCTTAGAATTCTTGAAATTAATAAAAGATCAGGAACTAAGATCTAGAATAATTGAACAAATAGATAATATTCCCTCTTCTAGTAATAATACAGAAGACTTAGACTTAATAGAAAATAATAATCCTTATACAAAGTCAGAAGTTTATAAAATAATGAAACAAAAGAATAATAATTCTCACAAATCTCCTAGTACGATAAATGATTTATATGAGGAGATTAATACTCTTAAGAATGAAATTAAATTGTTAAAACAAGTTAATAAAAATTTAGATATTCGAATTTCTAATTTAGAAATTAATAATGAAAATACTTTAATAACGCCAAATCCTTTTGAACATCTTCATAAGATTGGTGAAGAAAATTTTCTATCTGTTTTAGATATCATAACATCTTTTAAATTTTACGTCAAAATAACATTATTAATAAATCATGATGAAATTATGGAATTAACTGCATTAATAGATACAGGTGCGGATATTAGTGTCATACAAGAAGGATTAATTCCTACAAAATATTTTGAGAAAACCACTCATAGTTTGAGACATGCAGGTGGGCAGAAATTACAAATTAATTTCAAATTACCACGTGCATATATTTGCAATAATAAAGTTTGCATTCCTGAAAACTTTTTATTAGCCAAAAATATAACTAACCAAGTTATACTTGGCACTCCTTTTATAAAGAAGATTTTTCCTATTACTCATATTGGTACAGATTGCCTCATAGGAACATTTGAAAAAACTCCGGTTTCTTTTCAGTTTATAACTGAACCAAACACTAGATTTGTTAATGAAATTAAAGATTTTATTTTAAGAAAACAAAATCAAATTAATTTTCTTAATTATGAAATAAATTCTTTAAATATTGAGGAAGTTTTAAAAAATCCTAAATTACAGGATAAGATTAAAAGAATTCAAAATAATATTTCATTAGAAATTTGTAATGAACATCCTAATGCTTTTTGGAATAGGAAAAAGCATATTGTTAATCTCCCTTATATTGATAATTTTGATGAAAATAATATACCGATAAAGGCAAGATCTTGTCAGATGAATTCTAAATATTTAGAATCATGCAAAGAAGAAATTACTTCTTTATTAAGAAAAGAATTGATTAAAGAGTCAAACTCTCCTTGGTCATGTACAGGTTTTTATATTAATAAACATAGTGAAATAGAAAGAGGGGTACCAAGATTGGTAATAAATTATAAACCCTTGAATAAAGTACTAAAATGGATCAGACATCCAATTCCTAATAAGAAAGATTTATTGGACAGATTATATGAATCAATAATATTTTCCAAATTTGATTTAAAGTCAAGTTATTGGCAGATTGAGATAGCTGAAATTGACCAATATAAAACAGCTTTTAATGTTCCCATAGGACACTTTGAATGGAAAGTGATGCCTTTTGGATTGAAAAATGCACATTCTGAATTTCAGAAGATTATGAATGACATTTTTATTCCTTATAGTGAATTTATACTAGTCTATATAGATGATATTTTAGTATTCTCTAAAAATGTTCAACAACATTTTGAACATCTTGATATATTTAAAAAACTAGTAATACAAAATGGTTTAGTTATTTCCAAACCAAAAATGGTTTTATTTCAAACTAATATTAGATTTCTAGGTCATAATATTGACAAGGGAAAGATAATTCCTATTAACAGAAGTATTGATTTCGCATCAAAATTTCCTGATGAAATCATAGATAAATCTCAATTACAGAGATTTTTAGGAAGTTTAAATTATATCTTACCATATTATAAAAATTTAGCTTATGATACAGCTATATTATATGATAGGTTAAAAAAGAATTCTAAACCTTGGACTGCCCAGCATACTGAGATAGTCCAGAAAATAAAAGAAAAAGTAAAAACATTGCCTTGCTTAATATTAGCAAATCCTAATTGGGAAAAAATTATTGAAACAGATGCCTCTGATATAGGTTATGGAGGTATCTTAACTCAAGTATGTCCTGATGATAAACAGGAAAGATTAATTAGATATCATTCAGGAAAATGGACTGATAGTCAGAAAAATTATGCTACTATTGCTAAAGAAATTTTGGCAATAGTAAAATGTATTTTAAAATTTCAAGATGATGTTTATAATCAGAAATTTATTGTTAAAACTGACTGCCAAGCAGCAAAATTTATGTTTAATAAAGATTTTAAACATGATGTTTCTAAACAAATGTTTGCACTGTGGCAGGCTCATTTAGCCCCATTTGATTTTGAAATTATTTATAAAAAAGGAGCAGATAATAGTCTTCCTGATTTTCTAACGCGTGAATTTTTGCAACATGATACCGCGGGGACGAGGTAGTTTTCGTGGCCGTGGGAGAGGTAATACCTCTCAAAATACAAGAAAAAATGTTCTTGTCCAAATGGGCAACAAGAAGCTTATAGCTGAAAATATTACTGATAAAGATGTCTCATTATATGAGGAATTCAAAAAATTTATTGCTGATAAGTGAAAACAGGAAGGTGAAACCTCCTCATCCGGATCATATTCCCAAATCTTAGTAGAAGAGGATAATACAGCCTCATATCATACTAATACACATAAAGAAATTATATTTCTTTTGGATAATAAAGATCTCCAATGGAGAAATGATCCCTAGATACTCATGAACAGATATCTAGATACAGCATCATATGCTGTCACATCATACAAACAAAGACCATATTATGAGCATATACTTAAAGTAAGCTCGTGTGATATCACACATTTCTATCCTAATACTAAAGTTGCTAATATTTATAATTTTAGCAAAATCATAATGAAACGGATTATATCTGTTGAAGAATGGGGATTATCTCCTCTTAAAGAAAAGGAGTTTATAATTCTTGAATCTAAATTATCATTTAAATATAATTATTGGGATTATATCGATGCCTTTCATAAAGCATTCTTATATGAAAATCCTAATAGGAAACACACCTGGTTAATAAAAGTTTGTGGGAATGTTTATAACAATCCCTTACCAAATTGGTTTATTCAATGGTGGAATATTTATGGCACCTCTGGGAAGCTATTCCCTGACAAATTCAAACCATTATATGGTGAATGGATTAATATATCCCCAAAAATAGCTGATTCTATCAGTTAAGAACAATATTCAGAGGAAATAGCCTCTATGTTATTTTTTATTGAATTTTCCATACCATGGGTGTGGAAATGGACACCTGAAGTGGGTTATACTCACCAAAACATCCCATGTCTCAAAAGAGTTACTCATAGTAGGTTTTGGGAAAGGTTGATCAAAATCAACCTAGAAACAAATGAAATTCATGGAAAAATATTTTGGATGAAATCCAACAGAAAAATGATTTACATAAAAAAATGAAAGAAAAAGGCGAGATCAAATCAATAAGGCCTTTCCATCATATTTCAACAAAATTAAAATTGCAAAAGGAAGTTATCACGAAGGAAGATCTCATCCGTTCATACATGGAAGAATTAAAGAAAGATCTGGTTAAAAATTTGATCGCAGATGATAAAACAGATGTGTCAATGACAGGCTCCTCTAATGAAGATTGCCTAGTCGGAGAATCTCAAGATCCTGATATGGAAGATTTTTCAGAAGCAGACATTGATCAAATGGTCAAAGAAATTGAAGAAGAGACCAGAAAAGAGATAAAGAGATAAAGACAAAATGTTGAAAAATTCATTATTGCATAGTAATAATTGTACTCTCATAGAAATTATTGTATAACAATTATTGTACTCTGATAGGGTCCACATGTAATAGTAGTAGTACTATTCGGATTTAAAATCCGCAAGTAAATTAGAATAGATAGAAGAGCTGAAGTCCGGCCCTTCCTCTGCCTATAAAAGGATGGAAAATCATCCAAAGGGAACACGGACTTAGAAGCAAAAGTATTAGCCAGAAATCTCTCCCTCTCTGTAAAAATATTATTTCTTAAATATAAGAAGTTTGAAGTTTTCTCTTCAATTTTCCCTGGTAAGTTTTAAAGCTTTCTTATTTTAGTTTGTTATTATAAGTTTTTATAATTTATTAATATCAGATTTAGCCTAATGGCAGGCTAAATCTTTCCATGTTAAACTATGCAATCATATATATCATTGTAACTATGTTGTGAAGATCCTATTTTGTTTGGTCGTATAGTCTAATGTAGGAATTCAAGGTTTGGGTTAGGAGATCTGGAACCGGCCATAAATATTGAAAGATGAGGGCTAGCCTGTTTAAAGCCGTTGTGAAGGCGTGTTAAGGCGTTGATCCCGGTTTCATCTTTTATAATTATGCTGATGGATCTGGATTCCCTGTAAAATTTCTACCTTCTGATCTGGGTTCTTACATGGATGACTACCACCGGACCTAATATGGTTTATATAATGTTTTAATAGATAACTTAAATAATATATATTTTCTAATAATTAAAAATAAAAGTAATAATAAGATAACATATAAAAATAATTTGAATTATTAGTATTTCATATCTTTATTTCATTTTTAGAATATAAAATTCAAATAATTTAGATAAGTTAGGAAAATTATAAATAATATACAAAATTATTCTTTTGAAATTGTTTAGATGGCTCGTGAGACGAGGAGGAGAGATAGTGATCTAGGCCATATGACACACAGGGGGTTGTTTTCGCGGCCATATACTATTAAAACTTCTTGACAGAGGACTTGTCCTAACATGAGCGACTACTCTTGCACCTGCTAAACCTGGCATATATTTTGAACATGGTGCATCGAGTTCATTTACCCATCCTCCTTCTATACCGACTCGTATGCCTCATCCATCACATGACCCCTACACACGCATACCATATCACCCATGTATGACCTCCTCTTCCCAGCCTCAGTCTTTTTCATATGACCTGTATGCATCGATTTCTTCTATCCATCCATCTATGCCCATCCTGGCTCCTCATTATATCGATCCCCACGTCCAACAACCCTTTACATATGACCGTACAAAGGCACAGTTGGGTTCCCCTTCTTTTGTTGATTTATCATAGGAGTACTGACAGACTCCGCATATAGCTCACAGGGGATGGATTGCCTGATCAAAAGATCCCTCCGTATTCCCATGGATTAGAGGAGCCTCTTCGGGAGGAGGATGAGGGTGATGATGACTTGGTTCAAAGCGAGGATGCCGTGGTAGAGGGACAATTCCAAGTTTGAGGGAAAGGATAGCATTGATGAGGTAACGGTGATGAGGATGAGAAAATGACAGATGTTCTTCCATCGTCCTTAGGGCTTAGACCTGGATGGGTAAAAAGAAAAAGGTTATTTTAGAGGGGTGAAAAATATGGTGAGAGATGGACTGAGTAGGCTTACGGGGTCCCGACCTATAACAGGTGAACTGACAATTCCTGTGAGCAGACGTGCTCTAGTTGTTGAGCCTACCAAGGTCTAGAAGAAAAAGGCGAAGACAGTTTCCTAGGAGTAGACATGATCTGTTGATGGAGATCCTTAGGATCCTAAAGTATATATACAGGGGCCACGTCGTCGTTGGTACATGGAGAGGACGGGTAAATTTACAATTAATTAGGTATTTATTTCATTTTTATAAATGTATTTTATCTAACATCTAACATAAATTTGAATATTTTTTATTTATTGTTTTTCTAATATGCAAGAGCTCAGTATATTAAAAGCCCGGCCGCATTTCACTGGAGTTACGACTTAGATGCCTAGTCTTGCAAAGGTGAGGGAGATGGCAGCGACGTCAGGACTTGTCCCTTTGAAGTCTTGCATGTCCCAGTACCTGCACAGTGCGCTCTAGTTGCTTTTGTGGAGAGGTGACAGCCGAACACGAACTTGTTCTACATGCCCTTTGGTGAATGATGATCATATTACACTACATGGAGTTGATACTTAGTATACCTGTTTACGGTAGTGTTGTCGATATATCGGACCTTTAGTATTCATTTCTTTATGTTGGATTTAGTATTTATTTATGTCGGATGTAGTACTTATTTATTTATTTCACCTTATGTATTTCTTTATTACTTCGGATGATGCATTTAATTTTTATTATGTATTTAATTTGAAAATCCAATAAGATCCTTTCGTCCCTAAACACTTAATTACTAAAGAAAATATCAAACGAGTTACTCACGAGTGGTAATTTGAAGGATAAAATAGGTATTATAAACCATTTTGTTTTAAAAAAAAAAAGAAACACATATGATGTGTGGTTTTGTAAAGAAAAACAACTTTTATTTTTTGCGAACCCAAGCCTCAAACGTCTTTCATTTGGCGGGAATGATCTATATTATCTATTTTATTCTTTAGATTATCTTGTGTGAGTAGATCATATAGTTTTTTTTGACAAAATTAAGTGTTAGATGACATAAAGATCTTATTGAATTTTTGTAAATTGTTTAAGCATTATGCTGACATAAAATAAACTTTGAGTACTAAAAATCTAAATTTGAAGGATTAAATTGACTATTATTCCTTTTCTGCACTATACTTTAGTTTTACCGTGTTTATTATAGCAATTAACCTTGTTATTAGTGGAATAGCCATTTTACCTTTTAGTATCACTGTCAAAACGGGCTCAGGCCCGCGGGCCGGCCCGGACCGCCCGTGTTATGGGCGGTTATGGTTTTTAAAATTTAGGCCCGTACAAAATGAGCCCGGACCGGACCGGACCGTTTTTTATGCGGGCTTTCACGGGCCGGTCCGGTCCAGTCCGCGGGCTGGCCCGTTTGTTGAAGCTATAATTACATGAATTATTTTAGGACCTAATTAAAGTTATTTATTTTCTTAGGGACTTAAATGAAAATAATTACCAATTGAAAACCCTAAAATAATTCATACCAATTGAACCTACACTGCACTTGCTGTCTTCCTCCCCTCTCTCGCTCCCGCAGCTCTCCTCTCGGCTCTCTCGGTCTCTCTGCCTCCCGGCCGGCGGCCGCATCTCTCGGCTCTCTCTGTCTCTCTGCCTCCCGGCCGCAGCTCTCGGCTCTCTCTGTCTCTCTGCCTCCCGCAGCTCTTGCCGCCGCCTCTCGCCGCCGCCTCCCACAGCTCTCACCTCTCGCCGCCGCCTCCCATGGAAATTGGCTCCGATCCGTCGATCAGGTGTTACTTTCGATTGTCATTTCTACCGTCTATACTCTGACTATTTTTACCTTTTGTTGCTATATGTATTAATTTTTTTCTTTTTAGAAAGTTTTTGTCTTTGAACACAACCAAGCTGATCAAGCAATTTTTACTCCCGGAAGATTTTTTTTTCTCCCAAGAACTAGTCTGTCTTGCTCATTTTATATTTTAGCCCGTTCTGACTTTGTGTTTGGGGGTTTTTGGGGATCGGCTTGTTTTGAATTCTTCACGGAAGTCTTGCATATTGCTTAGGATTATTGAAATTTGCCATTATTTGATTGAATTGCAGAATTTATAGATGCCCAAATGTGTTGTTCTGCTACAAGCCTAGCATCTGATGAATCAATGTAATTCTCTTCCCAACATTCTTTTGTTCCCCCAAATATAAATGGGATTTTCAATCTCTTGCAAATTGTTCCATAAACACATAAACTACCAATGAAATTATACAGATTAGTTTGAGAAGAACCCATTATTAAACCGAGTCTATGAACCCGACCATGGAATTTTACCTTGTAATCTCTCCTTTAACAAGTCTTCAAGAACATAATAGAAATTGTTTACATTGCTTGATCTTGGACATTGCTCATGGTAGAAGAAATACCCATTACATAGGGGATCTGGGCCTTGTAATGAGAGGTAATGTTTGATCCCTGTTTGGAGAGAAAAATGATTTAATCCCAATTTTGCTTTTGGGAGAATGGCATTTAACATATTTGACATCATTTCTTTGTTCTGTTGGCAACATTCTTTGCTATCAAGAGGAAATTGGCTTGCCCAAGTTACCCAAAATATATGGGTTACATCATCTAAACAAGAGAGTTTTTCTTGGGTTTCTTGAGCTTATTTAAGTGATATTCTCTTGATAAAAGCATATCGGTTTTATTAGAGTTATTGTATATTGAGGGCGATTGTCCTATGTTTTGCCCCGTGTACAATTAGTCTGCAATCAATTCTAATTTTTTTCAAGATAATCTGCTCCCTGGTAACTGCATTCGCTATTTTTGTGCTATTTGCGTGTGTGTATATGTTCATCACTCTGCGTGGGGATAATTCTACTATTACTATTAGTAATAAATGTTGTTGATGATATTAGTGATAAATGTGATCAATCAAATGCTGCACAATCTTTAAAGAAAGCGAAAAAATCCTATAAGTCAAATGTATGGATTCATACCAGAAGGCTTGATATTGTTGGTGAAGATGGAGAACCTAGGGTTGAATGTGTTCGTTGTGGGAAGGTGTATATTGCAGGGGGAAAATATGGAACATCTAGCATTTCACGTCATGTAAAAGTTTGCTTTGATATCAATGAAATGATATTTAGAGAGTAAGTACAACTTTTTCTTCATTTAATTTATGAATATTATTTATTAATTTTTTTATTTACTATATAATCTATGTTTTGCATTTTATAGGTAAAGATGATGAGGAGAGGATGTAATCAAGTTGAAGATGAGTCCTCAAGATGAAATGATGAAGAAGAAGAAGTTGGTGTATAATTTTTCGTATTGACTTTTTGTTAAATAATTATTAATTTATTTTGTTGGATGATTATTGTTACTTATTAATTTTTTTATGTTGGTTTTTCTCTATTTTGATTGATTAGGTTTAGGATTAATGTATATTATTATTATAGTTAATAGGCAAGATTTTAAAAAAATCAGAAAATTAGCCCAAAAAAAAAAAGAGCAAAGCCCGCGGACTGGCCCGTTTACCTGCGAGCTGGCTACGGGCGAATATAGATTTTCTTAATTTAGACCCGTCAAAAATAGGCCCGAATCGGACCGGACCGTTTAAGTGCGGGCCGGTCCGATCCGGTCCGATTTGACCCGTTTGACAGTGCTACCTTTTAGGCTTCTAGCATTTGCATAATTGCATTAGGGAATTAAAGAAAAAAAAAAAGGAAAAAAACTCGCTCAAGCCGGGCAAAGCATCCCTCCTTTTGTTCTTCATTCGGCGGCTTCGTTTCCTTTCCGGTCTGTGCTCTATTGGTCATCCCCAGACGCCTTAAGCAATGCAACAGGTAAGTGGAAATCCTCCTAGAAATTTTGTGAATCCACGAGAGTTGCTCACTTTCTTTCAAAGATTTTGCTTGTTTCTCTTTTAATTTCAATGTCACCTGCAAAAATTGAGAGGTTGATGAATGAATGCTTCTGTATTAATGAAGGCTGGAACTTCTGGGTCTGATATGGAAGTTACTTGGGAGGATCAGCAAAATATTAACAAATTTGGTAGATTGAACAACCGACTCCACGAGCTTGAAGACGAAATCAAAGCAGCCAAGGTGAATTTTCTTCGATACAGACCTGTATATGTTTTATAAACTTCGTGAAATTACTTTATATTTCTCAGAATAAAAAAAAAGTACTTTATATTTTATGGGTATGTTTTATTTCACTAGGTGATGTTCTCCTGAAATTCGGTCGAGTAGTTCCTCTTTGTATTGAGGGGAAGGAAGAAAAGAAAGAACCGAGGAGTGGAAGTTTCTTTGCAAAAAATAAATAAATAAATTGCTGAATCATTTTAATAATTTACATTTCAGTTTGTAGAAACTCACTTCTAAACTAATAATACAGAATGGAAAATTCAACGCCTATTCAAATAATTATCCATAGTTCTTTTTCATCTATGTGATAAAAGTGAATTGCATAAAGAAATTGCTATTTGTCTTTTAATTCTTGGCTTTAGAGAAATAATTTTTACTTTAAAGGTAAACTTATTATGAGGCAATTTGAGAAGGCACAGAACTTTTGGGGTGATTATTCATAAGATAGACCGTGCACGCTTGATAAATTTCATTAGATTGGTTAGAATTTCTTGTTAGCTCAATTCGGGTGGCATGTTAAAATTAGTGGGTATATTTGAAGTAACTTTTTAGCAGATCTGTTAGTATAGACAGTACCATTTGTTCTCATTTGGCTTAACGAATTCCATAATAAATTTGTCCTTCTCCATCTTACTATTTATTCCTTTCTTTCCTTTCCCGATATAAAATTTTCAAATAACAATAAAATAAAGAAAGCTGCTATACAAGCTAATATTTTGTCAAGTGTGAACAGAAAAAGTGATATTTTGTGTATGTGCAACTTTAATTTTTTTCTTTATATATATTTCATTTTTTTTAGCCTATCTCATCATTCTGGTGCAGTTGGCCTTGGCTTGTTTTGACGCTACAGGGCAGTATCTTTTTAATTATGAAACTCTATAGAAGGCTATCTTTCCAATTTGTAACATAATGTCGTCATGCCTATAGTTGAACTTTGAAGGGGGAACAAAGAATCCGCTGCAATTTTATCTCTATAATAGTGACATTTTAATCTTCCACTTTGTTGTTTAGTTTTCTTCTCAAACAAGAGGATCAAATCTGAAATGAGAAACAATGTACTAGGTGTTTTGAGGAGAAATAATGGTCATTCTGGGACTTTAAACTTCAGAAAAAGAAAATGAAACTTTTTAGGATTTAATAATGGTGAATAAGTAGAAAGGCCTTGCAAATAAACTCTGGTAGACACATCATGTTAGTTATTTGAGTTTGGAATAATTGGTAGTGTCATGCTTTTCTTCCTGAGTTGTTAGGTTGATGTAATGTAAGTGTTGATAAATATTGTTCCGAAATTGGTGCTGAAGGCAGATTAATGGGGATGTGATTGATTGATAACTGGAAGGAATGGAATCATATGGATGTAAAAGAAATGAAGAACACTTGGAAAATGAGGCTGCTATTGTGGAATGTAACTTTCTTTTTGATTGTTCTATTGAGTTTGCTGACCTGTTGTGTTTTCTTCTTAGAGGTTTAGCTAGAGGTCATTTGGTTCAGATGAAAGGAGTAAAAGGTGCAAGAGAGAATGTAAGTTTGGAAAAATATGGGTGATTGACCTCATCTTGTTTTTTCCCCGGGGGGGGGGTGGGGGGGGGGATAGGGAACAATGAAAGATGGAAATAATTTTGGAGTGGTAGAGCTCCCCCTCCATGTCAGATTTCCAATCTATCCATGGAGGTATATATAATAACATAAAAGAATAATTTTTCATCTTCCACATCTACCCATGCTTCTCCCCCCTTTTTTGTTCTTCCCTCCAACATTCTCACCACAGATTGCCAAACTCCTTGCCCAGAATGCAAAACTATGCCAAGAAAATCAAGTAAACCGGAATACTTACATCACACTATTTAGGCAGTTTAAGAACAAGACCAGCATACCCCCCGCCGCCCCCAAAAAAATCAATTAACCATAAGCACAATAAATTTTTAAATTATCTCTGCAAAAAATAAAATAAATAAAACAAGGAGGGGGAAGAAAGTAAGAAAGAGAGAAGAAATGATGGAAAGAATAGGAGAAAGAAGTGTGAGAAGGAACGGAATGGTGGCAAGAGTGAAGTGTCATTCAATGGGGGTTGCGATGAGGGGTGAATGTGTTGTCAGAATCTTCAGAGCATTGTTCTTGTAGATTCTGGATTTTTTCTTTTGTTTCTAGTTTTCGTTTTGAGGGATTAGGTGATATTGGAAGTAAAAGAAAGAGAAAGCTTTATTGCAATGTGCTTTGGATTTGGCTTGGGGTAAAAAGAAATCTTCAGTTCTATTCCAAACTCTGGATCAAGATTTAATTAAATAAGAGGTGCAATAGTTGAGTTATCAAAATTAAGAACCCTTCTCTTCCACTTTTCAATACCACCAAATAAGTAGTTGCGATTTACTTCACTTCTACTAATACCAAACAAGATTGACTTGTATATACTTACTCCACTCCATTAGGGGAAGTCCATGTGGTCCTCTCTTCACTCTCCTGTTTCCCCTCCTGGCCAACAAAAATAAGTGTTTTGTTGGGGAGCTATCCAGTGCTGTAAGAAGATTATGTAAGGTAGTTATGAGTATGGGATGTAGAAAACTCAATTTAATGATGAAGAAGAGGAGGTAGAAGACTTGGGAAATCATATCGATGTATTGTCAAAAAGCCTGTGATATAATTTGTTTCTTCCCTGTTTAGGAGTTTGGTACTTTTTTTTAGGAGTTCAGTACTATTATACTGTTTTGGTATCTTTTCTTGGGGCAACAAATTTTTGATCAGGTTATATTTTCAAAATACACATCAAAATAAGTTATTTTTAGGAGTCTTGTAAAAGGGATTTGACCGTACTTCTGGAGTTTTCGAAGGGAGAAAAGCCACAGTAGTAAGTTCTCTTCTTTTGCTATAGTCTTCTGTGATGTTCTCATTATACTTCAATCCTTTTCTTTTCTACTTTTATGCTTGAGTTTGTTTCTAAACCTCATAGCATGATAACAAATCAAGTCGAATTCACTGTTAATTATCTCCTAATAATAGTAAGAACATAAAAGCATATTGAGAGAATTTTGAGCCTCTTAATCACTACTCTAAGGATTGGGTTGTGTCAATCAAAATTGTCAATAAGATTTTCATTTTTATTTTATTTATTTGTTTATTTAGCCTTTTAAAAGGATAGAAAACCGCAATCTGAATAAGAACATCCAACTACTTTTAGAAATATTTCCACAAAAACTAGGACCCAAGTCCCTGTTGAAGTTAGATGTTAAAATATCTTGAAAACCTTTTACAGATGTAACTTTAATTGCAGAAAGAATTCAAATCTCCTGATAAATGCAAAGAAAATTTGTGTAGGTTCCTCATCAGGTTTCTTTCCCTAAGTTATTAGAGGAGCAGTTCACTGAAAAAGATGTTAATACATTATGGTTGGCCCCAATTGCTCAAACAAATAATAATAATAATAATAATAATAATAATAATAATAATAATAATAATAATAATAATAATAATAATAATCGGTTTAGTGGCACCAAATAGAATGAGTGAACAAAAAAAGAAGTTCACTGTCGACTCCCATTTCCTGATCTAGCTACATGTTCGATTGTGTTAGTCATGAAAACTTGCCAGAAGAAAAGTTCTCTAGTGTTTGTAGGACTGAGCTTTTAATCTTGCTATTAGAGAAGCTGTAACTAAACACTGTGTCTTGGATTCTGTATGCCATTAGATATCCTTGATTGCTTCTATCATTACCTATGGTTTGAAAAGGTTTGAGTACTTGGATTTGGACCCAAAGCTTGGGATAAATCTCTTTTGGACAGTAACTTCACCTTTCAACAAACTTAGCCTTCTGAAGCAGGATAAACGTTCATGGTTGGTCCTTTTGTCAACTTCTGGAAAGAAAATGATAGCAGGGACCTCAGAATTCTCAATTAGGGAATGTAAAATTTGTTAGATATGCCTTTCTAAATTAATTCTTATGGCGACCTAGGCTATGAGTTAGTAATGGAGAAGACAGAAGTAAGAGGACAACAAAACCAGGTTCTCTTGGCGGAGCAAATTGGATTCAAAAGTGAAAAAGATAGGTAGCATGCAGCCATTTTCTATTATTTTATGATCAGGAAGTTAAAAAGAGGGCCAAATTGAGGATTGGCTTGGATATCTGTATTGGTAAAGATCCTGTTCACAGACCAAATGGAGTCTCGTGCACACTTAAGGGTACACCATACAATTTAGCCAAAAATGACTTTTTTGGGCAGAATTATTTTGGCAATCTCATGTACAGTAAGCACTAAACCTATCTCATCCAAATTGAGAGTATACCATCGAATTTAACCAATATATATATATATATATATATATTTTGGCAGAACAATTTGCCAATCATATATACAGTAAGCACTAAACATGTTTGCGTGGGCAAGAAAATCTCCAGTTGTTTTCTTGCTCCAACTCTTTGGAAAATCACTGGGATCTCCCACATTTTCTGAAGATTTGGTCCCAAGGTCATGGGCCTCAATTCAGAAATAAACATGTTGATAGTATGTTGGATGCATATCTGTTGAAGGAAATGAAGACATGATACTTCAGGGTTTGCTAGATGGTCCCTTTCAGGAGTACCATTGTCATCAGAAGGATATTTGATGCTTCTGTTTATAATGCCATAAAGAGATTGCTTAACTAATGCAGTCATTTATATGTCTCCAGGAGCCAAAGATAAACTGGATTCTGCTTGACGAATTGTCAATTGGACCTTGGAGTTAATACTGGATATGTTAGAGTCATTAGTAAAAGGACTGAAATTGTGTGAAATGAAATTCTAATTCCGATCAAATATTGACTCTGAAGTGTTATGACCATTAGTTTGAGTCTCTTCCAGTTTACTGTCCCTTAGATAATGTTTATATGTGTGAGATGTAGCTTCAAGAGTAGAACAGGATGGTTACATTTTTTTTTACCCAAGGTCTGACTTGGTCTTGTTTTTTTTGGACTTTCTAAGTCGATTTCCCTAGTTTCAATGCAACAGGTATTTGTTGGGACTTGGAAAGATATAAAATTTTTAAAACTGAAGTAGGGAACAGTTTGTTGCCTTAGTATAAAAAGGGGCTCCTGAACATTTTGTAGAATCCGTAGCCAAAAGAAAATGGGATTTCTATGTCATGCTTCAGAAGCAGGCAAGCCCTAAACAATCAATGTATATTGCTGAATGAATATCAACATTTACCTATCTATATCCATGTTATATGTGAGTCTGTAATTCTTTTGAAATCTGGCTGCTTGACATTTCTATGGGTATTTATTTTGATCAGGAAACAAATGACAATCTCGAGGATGCAAGCAATGAGTTAATTCTTACCGATGAGGAGGTAGTGCGCTTCCAGATAGGGGAAGTGTTTGCTCATGTACCCAAAGAAGAGGTTGAAAGCAGGATAGAGGAGCTGAAAGAAGCGACTAGCAAGAATCTGGAGAAATTAGAGGAAGAAAAGGAATCAGTACTTGCTCAAATGGCGGAACTTAAGAAGGTTTTATATGGAAAATTTAAAGATTCCATCAATCTCGAGGAGGATTAGCGTAACACCCCTTTAGATGGAGGATAAATTAAGTTCATTTCCTTGAATGTTCAGTTTGCTTTAGTTACCTTCTTTTGTATCAAATCTTTTCCTATTTTAAACTGGATTTTATTTTGAAATTATGATTCTTCAGATGACCTACCTTCTGGTGTTATTCTGGGGCAAATGTGAAAGAACATAATTGTTGAAATATCTTGAATTGCATGATGAATGTTTTTTCCCTTTTTTAATAAAAAGGGGTTTGTATCAGCCAATTATTACACAGTTAGCTGGGAGCTCAAACCAAAAATCATCTGGCTCATCATAATCTAAGTCAGGAGTGGGAGAGGCGTTTAAAATTCGATTTTAGGTGTTTACTATTTGGTTTAAATAGATGACCGAATTAAATTGATTTTACGTGTTTACTATGGTTCGAGAGGATGATCAGCCATACTGGGACTGAGACGGCGTACAACAATGTGTTGAACTACTTCAACAACGGTGGGATTTCTATTCTGTTTACTGAATCACATGAAATTTTACTCCCGTTAAATGAATCCAATTTTCATTTTCATCCGGCTGTTCAGGTTTCCAAACTCAACAATGGCAACTAAACATGAGGGTTGCACATCCTTCTTTTTTTTTTTTTTTGGTTAAAAAATACTATGATGTCTCTTTACGGGGCTATTTTGCCGAGTTCCTTAGAGAGGATTTCATAACTATCTTTGTAGCTCCAGAATGTTTCAGATTATGTTTGGTTTAAATAGATGACTGAATTAAATTGAATTGAATTTTGTAATTATTGTGGGGCAAATGTGAAATAACAAAATTGTTGAAATATCTTGAATTGCATGATGAATGTTTTTTCCCTTTTTTAATAAAAGGGAGTTGTATCAGCCAATAATTACACAGTTAGCTGGGAGCTCAAACCAAAAATCATCCGGCTCATCATTATCTAAGTTAGGAGTAGGAGAGGTGTTTACTATTCGATTTTAGAGTGTTTACAATTTAGTTTAAACTGATTACTGAATTAAATTGAATTGAATTTTGTATTGCGGTTCGTTTCAATGCGGTTTTTAAAATATAAAAAATATTTGGTTGTGTTTTCGATTTTTATTTTTAAAAACTCAAAAATTTGAAATAATCGAATTAATTGTTAGTTTTCAAAAATATTTATATATTATTATAATTGTTATAATTAGATAGGATATAATCTATCCCCTATTTCATATCTATCTTTTGTATCTCCTAAGCACTATAAATAGAACCTTTTTAAACATACATCAAAGAAAAATCAATAAAAGTTTTTTACTTTTCTTTGTCTTCTTTTCTTCTATATTCCTTCTATATATTTTTTCTCTTATTCTTTTTTCTTTATACTTTATATTTTATATCGATTATTCTAGATAATTTTGTTAAAAATAATCATGAACTATTTTAATTTTTCTATGTGTAACCATAAAAATTTATTTTATCCTTTTCTAATCATGAACTATTTTTTGTTCTTTTGAAATAGCCATGGATTTTTATTTCATCTTTTTCCAACCATGAACTATTTCGTTCTTTTGAAAATAGCCATGAATTTGAGAGGTCGAAAATAGTTCATGGCTATTTTCAAAAGAACAAAAATAGTTCACATTTAGAAAAAGATAAATAAAATTTTATGGTTATAAATAGAAGATATAAAATAGTTTATAGTTAGAAAAATATAAAATAAAAGTTTATGGTTATAAATAGAAAATTTAAAATAGTTCATGGTTATTTTTTAATTAATTTCTCATTATTCTCTTTTGCTGAGAGCGTTGCGCCGATAAGTTTCATAACACGTTATCAACACGAGACTCTACCACGTCAATTCATACCGTATGCCTAGGCATACTTTGCATGGTATGCCTAATTAGTAGAACTAAATCATTTTGAGTAAGAATTAGAATTGCAGTTTAATTCGAACAATCCCCTGCCCACACGATTTTTTTTTTTAAAAAAAGGAAATCAGCTTCTTCTTTATCCTCCTCTTCGATCTCTACAATATTTTTCGCAATCTCTGCCTCTCCCCGATCTTCGATCACTAATGATCAACTTCGTTCAATCATTTAATCAATCAGCATTGTTCAACTGTCCATTATTCGTACCTCTACAGCTTGTTTTCATGAAGAATTCTGGAGAGGATTGTGTTCTATCGTGTAACACAATCGACTTGGAGAATTATGTTGCTTTGAAATCTTTTGGTATTGATAAGGGTGATTTGATGCTATTGGAATCCGTCACGAAAGAAGTTCCAAGTAAGGACTTGAATTTTTTTGTGGTTTTTGACGTAGCTTTTAATTTTCTGTTATGTTTTGATATTTGGATACTTTTTTATTCGTTGGACTTATGTGTTTGTAGCTTTTAATCAACATTTATATGTTTAATATAGTGGAAGAGTGTTTCATGATAATTTAATATAGCGTAGAAGTTCTATTCATAGGAGTGCCTATTTTACAACAGAAAAATACCTATTTTTATACTTGTGAGTGCTTAATTTTATAAATGTGTGTGTGTGCCTATGTTTACAGCTAAGGATATCTTCAAATTTCTGTTTTTGTTTGATGTGTATGCTTTTTTTATGGATTTCAGTGTTGTTCTTATGTGTTTTAAAAATCATTTATATGTTTAATATTGTGGAAGAGTGTTTCATGACAATTTAATATAGCGTAGAAGTTTTGTTCATAGGAGTACCTATTTTTACGACAGAAAGTCGCTATTTTTATACATGTGAGTGCCTACTATTATACTGTGTATGCCTATGTTTACAACTAAGGGTATCTTCAAATTTTCTGTTTTTGTTTGATGTGTATGCTTTTTTTTTTAATGGATTTCATGTATTGTTCTTATGTATTTTAACCATCATTTACATGTTTTTTATGCAGCTGTTATGGAAATCTGTAATGAAGATTCGTTAATTGGAACTACTGTAATGTCCGAGGAAGATACATTTCAGTTCTATAATGATTATGCATTCAAATTGAAGTTTAGTATTCGTAAAAGCCAGAAAAGGTGTAGGGAATGTAGTCGCATAATTTATATGAGACAGTTAATTGTCAAAAATAAGGGAAGAAGTTCGATAAAAAGAAGGTTGAAAAGTGTTATTCTAAAGTTGATATCTGTATCGATTGTAAAGAATGATAGAATTTCGTTTGAATGATGAGGGTGGCTAGACAGTAAGCAGACACAATGTTAGTCACAATCATGAGCTTTGTCCTGCAAATCAGAGGCATCTTATGCATTCTCAAAGGGCAATGACAAAGAATCACGTTGGATGTCTTTAAGAGTTGAAGAATAGTGGGGTTTCTATTGATGTTGGCCTAAGAGTTATGAAGAAACAAATTGGAGGTTCTCCATTTGTTGGTTTTACATCAAGGGATGCATATTGGTTAAATCGAACAATTTGGATGGTGGGCATGCGAATGATCTTACACAAATATTTATGAGGAGAAAGGAGAATGAAGATGTTTATTTGAATTTTGAAGTCGATTGCAATTCATCATTATGTAGTTTCTTGTGGAGAAATAGTCGGATGAGGTGTGACTATGTTTATTTGGGGATCTTTTGGTTTATCATACGACCTATCAGATGAATAAATATAAAATAATTTGTCGTATGTTCGTTGGGATGGATAATCATTGTATGAGTGTTATGTTTGGTTGTGGATTATTCCATACTTTCTTGAAGTTTATGGGAGGTAAACATCTGGTTACAATGAAATCTGATCAGTCTGCTGCTATGGCTTCTGCTATCTGTGTAGTCTTTCCAAAGACACGCATCAGTTGTGTATTTGGCATATTAGTGGAAGTTTAAAGAAGCATATTATGGATTAAGGTCCAAACAAAACTTTGTTAAGCTGTTTAACTATGTTTTGAAGGATACCAATCCGGTTGCGGAATTTGAGTTTCATTGAAAGAGAAAATTTTATAATACTGTTTAAGAGTCATGTAAGAACATGTCAATTTTTGTAATTGCGTGTTATTTTGTGATTCAGTATTCAAGTGTGCCCATTTTATAAACTAGGGAGTACCTAGTTTCATACTTGGGAATGCCTAATTTTATACATAAGTGTGCCTTTCACTATTATGTGCTATTAAGGTGGCATTTTTGTATTATAGTTTTATTGTTGATTTTGTGCTAGCTTTTTATCTGTTTTGAGTGTGGTATTTATTTGAACATAGTTTTGAGAAGTGGTTCATAATACGTTGTTGTGTGTTGCAACCTTTGTATACATGTGTGCCTATTTTTATCTGTAGAAGTACCTACTTTTATAACTGAAAGTGCCAACTTTTATAACTGAGAGTGTCTACTCCTATAAATGTGTGTGCCTACTTTCATAATTGAAAATGCCTTCTTATATAACTATGTGTGCCTATTTTTTTAACTGAGAGTGCCTAGTTTTATAATTGGAAGTGCTTACTTTTATAACTTGAAGTGCCTACTCCTATTACTGTGAGTGCCTACTTTTATAACTTAAAGTGCCTACTTTTATAAACTAAGAATGCCTATTTTTTTAACTCAGAGTGCCTACTTTATAGTGGTATTTTTCTATTTCTAGTTTTATTCTTGAATTGTGTGCTACTTTTTATGTTTTTTAATTGTGGTGTTTATTTGAACGTAGTTAAGAAGTGTTTCATGATATACTGTTGTGTGTTCCAACTTTTATACTTAAGTGTGCCTATTTTCTGAACTAGGAGTGCCTACTTTTATAACTAATAATGCTTACTTTTATAACTAAGAATGTCTTTAGAATATATCTCATGTGATATGTTTACTTTTTCTCCTATAGGTTGATGGATATATTTGGGTGCCACAATGACAAATGGTTGAATAATTTGCATAATTTGAGAGAGAAGTGGTGTCCTGCATTTAGTAAAGAATTCTTTTCCGGAGGTATTCTCTCATCTCAAAGGAGTGAGGCAACAAAACCATGCTATTTCTAGGAGATTTTCAAAAACTTCTACATTCTGCAATTTTTAATGAATATTTACTAAAGTTATTTCTTAATGGAGGAGCAACGGGAATATGAAAGATTTCTGTTGCTACCAAGTGTGTGATACCCCCAACCTTGCCACTAGGTCAACTGCGGCTAGGGTATCTGCGAGCCTCTCGATACTAAATTATAAGTTCCAAAATGAGAGCCCAACCCCGGGGCAACACTTATAGGTATATATACAAAGTATGCAACGAAAAACTTAAGTAAACTGGTTATTACTGGTATGCCCAAAACACAAGATTTAAGAAAACTTCGTAAAAATTGTTTCAATACATAAATAAAAATAACCTCACCAATAAAACCTTATGAGAACATAACAAGAAGAACTTTACAACTGACCTCAGTCTAAGAAACACAAAACATAAAACATGTTCTTTTAGGGAAGCTTGATCCAAAACTCCATGCCCAACACTTCATCGGCTTATCGTGCCTCTGTCTATCCTGAGTTAATCTGAGGAGAAAACACGACATGGAAAACGTGAGCGCGAACGTTAAGTGAGTCCACGTGTGTGGTTTCGCGCACAGTTGGAAAGTCTAAGGGAATCAAGACACATCAACACAACTTCTACACTCGAATGAAAAAAAGCACACAATGCCACAGTCGGGCTCGACGGACAAGGTCCAGATGCCACAACGAGGTCATCGGAATCAAATTCAGCATCTCGTAGTAAATACCAGCCAAACACCATACGAGCGCTCGATTATCAAACAACCGCTCTCCCAAAACTGGTCAAAACAGGCTACAGATTCTTGGGGCACCTACCAGGTTTGCCCTGGGACCAACCTTAGTTTCAAGCCCCTCCTGGCTCTTCACAAGGCGGCCATCCCACCGCAGAGCATGATGTAGTGTCCACATAGACCGATTGGGCCACGCCCTCCACAGTACTACGCCCCTCTTCCAGTGGATCCACTCTCCCGAGTCTAAATCGTCCACGCCATCGAAAGAGGCCCTCGTACAGGGGACTAGCCACGTACAGTGCAATCCTCTGACGCTTCCGAACGCAAGATCATAACTAGAACTGTAACTCTGGTCAGAGTGGGGTTTTCACATATGTTTACAACAGAAAGGCCATATGTCCGGCCGACAGGTCAGAGTCAAGTCATGAATATTTTCAACAAAAATCTCCATCCGCCAGTTCACCATATGCTTATGCAACCACACACATGTATGCCAGATTTATACTCATTCACGACAAAACAGTGTAGCTTTTCAAAACTAAAACATTTTCCAACATATAAATCTTCCCAGAAAAACCTGTGTACGGCGAAAACCTGTTTCACAGCAATTATAAACCATTTTGAAAAGGCCACACCTATATGGAGCACGACGCCTATATATTGGCTAAGAAAATAGATAACGCATTGTGGAGAACATCTCCGAAAAACAAACTAAACTGTAACATGCGGAACGTAGTAAATATTTTATAACAGATTCAGGAAATATGCCTTACAAGGCTCGTAATATTTGCAAATATTAGAAAACAAGGTTTTGTGGACTCACCTAGATGCGGCTCTGGTGCTATAATCCTACAAACATGATACCAATAAACACTTAAGTACAAATCCAAGCATTTCTATTTGCCACCGAAAATAAAAGACAATAACTCTTTATGAACCTAGGTTATAACTACACACATGCTAATCCCAAGATCCTAAACCTATCTACATTAAAAGAATACATATGCACTGGTGATACTAAATATATATATATATATATGCTAACGTCATATACAAAAATTATGTGTGTATATATATATATCAAGATTAGTCACGAAAGTTAAGTATAACTAAATATATATATATATATAAATCCATAAATGTAAAAATCATTTTCAAGAATCGTTTATACTAAAAATATATATAAAATTTATGAACGCCAAAATTAGTTACAGAAGTTATGTATATAAAAATATATACAAAATTATGTACTAAAATTTATATATATACAGGACTTTATTTACTAAAATTATTTACATAAAAAGAAAATCCCATATATACTAAAATATATATATTTACCAAATATATATACTGAAATTGTTCACAACAATTATATACCACAAGCATGTATAAAGTTATATATACTAGAATTTATTTATATAGTAATATATATTCAAGACTCATATACTACAATTCTTTATAAAATTCCCATGCATGCAAAAAGATATACGTATATATAAATAATTGAAATTTAAACTTGTAAATATGTATACTATAAATATACATGTAAATATATATACTAAAAATATATATATGAAACTATACATGCAAATATATATTTAAGATATATAGATACTAAATATATATATGTGAGAATATGAACAATTGTGTATACTAATATATATATATATATGTATATAGAAGAAAGTATACAAAAATCATTTCCCGAAAATTAGGTATACTAAAATCATTTTAGATAAGATAATTGTACCAAGAAAAATTAAATAAATAAATTTATATACGATTAAATAAGAAAAATCAAAATAAAAATTAACTAATTTTAAACCACATTATACCCTAAATACCTCATCTCAAGACTCTAAAATTAAGCTCTACAACCCATCATCAAAAAGAAGAAAATAAATTAAAACTTAGCTAACCTAAATAAATAATCAAAGACCAATTCTAATTCCTAGCTTAAGAAAAATAAAGCTTGTAAATATATATATATATATATATATAAATTAGCTAGCACACATAATCATTAGAACCTCAAGAAATCTCTACACTTCACCGTACCAAAATAGCACCATTACTAAAATGACTAAAAAAAAAAAAGAAAAAGAGGGAGCAAGATAAAAATCATCAAAACAACAAAAAGAAAACGGCAGAAGGAACAAGAAGGAAAAAGAGAACAAGAAAGAAAAGAAAAATTAAAAAAATTAAAAAAATTAAAAAAACTTTTACCTAATGCTGCATGTTGAAGTCGAGAGAAAGGGAAAAAAAAATTGATGGCATCAGCCTTTCTCTCCCCTTAATATACACATACTATCCTTCCTCATGCATGCATGGTGCCAAGTGGCACCTCTCTCAAGACAAGTGGCTTGGCTATTTTTTTTTATTTTTTTTACAAACCATAATACTCAAAAATATATATAAGAATAATAATACTAATAACAATAATATTAATAATAATATAAAAATAAACGATAAAATCCTTTCATAAAAAAAATACCACTTTAATCCTACGTAGGACTACCTAGTATTTTAAATCGCTAAAAAATACTTACCATAAATTGCTAGACCCCGACTACTAAGTTAACGTCAATTGCCCTCTCAAGATCGCCCGAGGTGCTTACCGAGTGGGGCGTTACAAGGTGTGTGTTGAGATGCTGCTCCGCGACTCGAAAATGATCCAACATGATAATAGAGTTTATACTATAGGGGCATACATGTTATTTGAAAGACAATTTATGAGATTCTTAGAGTTTTGTCAAGGGCTTGCGGTTTCAAATCACAATGAGTATGTGTATGAGATTTGGCGTCCTGATATAAGTGGGTTTAAACCTACAGTTGTGTATAACGAGCATACTTTAAGAATTTCATGCACGTGTAAGATGTTCAGTGAAGTTGATGTTCTTTGTTCTTATTGTTTGCAAGTCTTGAATATTCATCGTGTTCAAGCCATTTCAGATAAGTATATACTGGAGAGATGGACAAAGAACGTTGCTTTAAGTGGGAGAAGTAGTGGGGTTTGTGATGCAGAGAAAGTGAACAACAAGGGTAATGCTGGTTCAAGTGTTTAGAGGATGGAAATGTTAAGGAAGTTTTTATATTTGATTTTTGCCAACGAATTAAATGTGAATGCTCGGGAATTTGTAGAGGAAGGATTTAAAATGATGAGGATAGAATCGTGGTTGAAGTTGGACTTTATCCTGTGGATGATTTAGGGAACAAAGGGTCGTCTAATATTAAAGATCCTATGGAAGCCATGCCAGAGGAGAATGCAATGTAAGGAAAACGAGCATAGTTAAGATAAGGTGCAATCAAGTAAAAGGGAAGAGGAAAAATGCTTGGATGAGTGCTTCAAGGAACAAGACGATGGTTCAATTGTCTATGAACAATGATGCACTAGGGAAGGATGTGAATGCTCCGAGTAGTGAATGTCAGTTTAGTTTAGGTATATAGCTATAGTGATATGGGCCCATCAAGAACATTACAGTCATCGACAAATTCTTTTGTAGATATCATAATTTAATTCCTTTTAAGCCTTTTGTATGGTAAACTTAGTTTTTTTTCTTTGTTTGGTTTTTTTGATGTTATTTTGTGTTAAATGTTTTTAGAAAGTGTGCTTTGATAATTTAACTTGTCTTATAATTTCTATAAGTAGATGTGCCTATTTCTAAATCTAAGAGTGCCTATTTTCTTAATTAGATGTGCCTATTTATATAACTAAATGTGCCTCTCCTTGTTTTATGTGTTTCATGTAACATTTTTTTGTATATGTATGATTTCGTGGAGTAAAATTATTTGATTCTAGTGGCTCTTTTTGTATTTTTATATGTGATGGATGTTGTAATATGGTGGGAATGTGTTTCATAATACTTTAAAATGACATCAAGTTTCTGTATTTAGGGGTGCCTTATTTCATGCGTACGAGTGCCTTATTTCATGCCCAAAGTGCCTATTTTATGACCTGAGAGTGCCTTTATTATTCTATGTTGTTCAATATGTGGCATTTCACTATTTTGTTGGTGATTTTTGTGTTTTCCAATATCGTCCCATTTGTGTAACATGGGATGCCTATTTTTACAAGTAGGAGTGCTTACGTAAAAATTATAAAGCTTATGTATTTAGGGGTTCCTTATTTCATGCCTACGATTTCCTATTTTATGAACTGAGAGTGCCTTCATTATTTTGTATTGTTCAATATGTGGCATTTTTCTATTTTGTTGGTGATTTTTGTGTTTTCCAATACCGTCCCATTTGTGTCATAAAGGATGCCTATTTTTACAAGTAGGAGTGCCTACTTTCTTAACTAGGTGTGTATAGTTACAGATGCCTTCAATATTTTGTTTTTTCTAAGTGTCATTGTTCTATATGTAGATGGGTTTTATTAATTTATATTATTACATTTTATGGTCATTTTTGTGTTTTCAGAGGAGATATATGTTGCAATATAGTTGGTAGTATTTCATGATTCTTTAACTCGTCATGCAAAGTCCGTTCCCAGGGGTGCTTATTTTTATAACTGTGAGTATCTATTTCTTGTACTATGAGTGCCTAGTTTTATAACTGTGTATGTATATTCTGTGTTTTAGAAGATAAAACATAGGTACAAGAATGATTGAGAAGTAAGGTTGGAAAATGTAATTTTCATTTCATTTCCAAATATTGTATAGATAATACAAGAACAAGAAATTAGAATTTGTTTTGCTTTTAAAATTTTGATGCTACAAGTTCTACAAGCTCTCTTTAGATATTGATCTCAGACACATAATTGTGTCCATGTACTTGGCCCTGAGCCTTGTAATTATACTTGGGTCTTTCTTTCATCCCATGTACGGTTATGTTGTCCCTTGTACATTTCCATGTGCCGCATACAAAAGACTTTTACTATTTTGCCATCATCTTGCTGACTTGTATCTTGTACTTCATCACATCAGTGTGTTTATTGAACATTTGAACATTCTTATCTTTGTAGTATGTGAGAGATTTTTCCTGTCAATCATAAAGAAGCATGTATGTTAGATCTTTTTAACAAGATATTCATTTATAATTTGTTGAGATGCATGATAAACTAACAAAGAATATTGGGATGTCTGAGTATTTCAATTGTTGGGTCACGGTTTTTGTCAATGGCCTGTTGTCAATTATTTATACTTGGTTTGTAATTGAACTTAGTAGTGCTTTGATGCCACCACAGGGAAGATGAGCTAATTTTGAATAAAAATTAGAACAGCATAACAATACTAATATATAAAGGAAGATTTGTAGTGTGATTATTGAGATTGCTTACAAGTTCAGCATCATGGTGAAAGCACTGTTGATATTGCAGTGTCAAGCTCACTATTGACTCTCTCTGCAAACTTTGTGAAGTGCACTTCATTTTCCAGTGGTTTACCGTAAGCTCCCGACAAAGGCAATATTAGTGCCTGCTGGAAAGAAGTGGTGAAGGTTAGATAGTGTTGCATGTTGGTGTATTGTAAATAAATAGAGTAAAGAGGATCAAAGCAAGGAAAGTTACAAAGATGTTCGGGGAGAATATTGTAAGCCCTAAGGGCATATTTGTAATATTTTGATTATGATTAACTTGTGCTTTGTGATAATTAGAAATAGCTTTATATAGAAAAATAAAAGATGAACAAGAGAAGTCTCAAAGGTATTCTACAAAAAAGCAAAAGACCACTCAAGACAATAAGAGTTTATGAAGATGAAGTGATTAAGTTGAATAGCTTGAAGATGAGAAGAATAGTTAGGGTATCCTATAAGGTAATTTTGTAAAACTTCCTAACTTGTTTCTTTGATTTTTGATCAAGTATGTTAGCTTCTAAGAAGAAATATTTTTTTGACAAATTATCCTTGAAAAACCAAGTGTTCTTGATAAAGTTTTGATGTTTTAAATGTATTACACATTTTTTAAAGAGTATCAAGAATACATGTTTTAAAATGTGAAGGAAATATATATTTTATAGGAAAACCGGTTGTCCAATTTTCTGTCATAAGTCTAAAATCTGTCATCCAATTTTCTGTTACTATGAAAATCAAACGTTCGAGTTTTGGATTTTCACAAAGAAAAAAGAGTCATCCGATTTTAAAATCGGTAATCCGATTTTTCCAAGGCAATTAAAAATCAGTCTTTCTATTTTAAAAAGGGTCATCCAATTTTCTGTTCATCAAGTAAATCGGACGTCTTATTTGGAAAACCCATCATCCGGTTTTCACTTTTACGGTAAAAAATGACTGTTGGCTGACAGTAACGGTTAGTTTTTACCTTCACACATAAAATGACTTTTTGATCAACCATAAATTCCAAGTTGTTGAAGTACATTTAAGAACTTTTTAAGAGCATTAAAGAAAATATTTCTAATCTTCTTTATTCTGCAAAAACAAAAAGAAAAATCTCCTTGGATCTTCATCATTGATCATCTTTCAAAGAAGGAGAAAAGAGAGCTTGTAGAAGCATTGAATCAAGTTGTATCTTTCTCTAATCAATCTTCTTTGGTAACATTGTTCCATCCCTACTCTTTTATCTTAATTTATAATCAAAGGTTTTGTGAAAAACCCTTTTGGGTGATCCTTTGATATATTGTATTGTTTTTGTGATTGTGATCTCAAGGTAGTGGATGTAGCTCTATTGAGAGAGTGAACCACTATAAATCTTTTGTTTCTTTTCTTTGTGGCTTGCACTTTACCTTTATGTTTATTATCTAATTTTTAATTATAAAAGAGATTTTGTTTGCTTAGGAATTTTATTAAAAGGGAGTTATTAAATTCTTCTACAAACAAAATCGGAGGTTTCAATTATATTTGTTCAAAAAGTTTTTAAATTAGCCAAAAACCGTATTTACCACCCCCTGCCCCCCCCTTCCTCCTCTTGTAAGGTTTTTCAATTGGTGTTAGAGTCGGTCTTCTTTCAAAGGATTAACATCCTAAGAAGCAAAAGATCTTTATAAAATGGCTAGCATTTCAAACTTACCTTATATTGATGGCTGTTCTACTAATAGACCTCCTCTTTTTAATGGTACTAATTATACTTTTTGGAAGTCAAGAATTAGAATTTATATTTGCTCTATTAACTTTGACCTTTGGACCATTGTAGAGAAAAGACCTTTTATTCCCCAAAAGGATGGAAGAGTCAAGAAGGTTGAAGAGTTCAACGAATTTGATTCAGGAAAGATGACTCTAAATTTTCATGCCATGAATATATTAAGTTGTGCCTTAGATGCAAATGAGTACAATAGAGTGAGCAGATGTGATAAATTGCTTGAAGTAACTCATGAAAGCACAAATCAAGTTAAGGCATCAAAGTTGGCTACGTTGGTGAGAGATTATGATCTATTCATGATGAAACAAAATGAAAGCATTAGTGACATGTTCACAAGATTCACCAACATCACAAATGAGTTAAAGACATATGGGAAGGAATACACAAGAGGATAAGAAAATAGAAGGGTTCTAGATGCACTTCTAAAGGCAGACAACCAAAAACTCTTGCCATAGAAGAATCAAAACATTTGGGACTTCTTCCCATTGAAGAGCTCATAGGGTCCCTTCTTACCTATGAGATGAAAATAAAATGATTAAATGAAATGGAAGATGAAGACAAAGGAAGAAAAGGTACAGTACTCAAGCAAGCTAGTTCATACAACAATGAAGATGAAAATAATGATGATGAGGATATTGCTTTGGTGATTAGAAAATTCAAAAAGTTCTACATGAAAGACTTGAACAAAAGAGGGAAGAAACCTCCATTCAAGAAAGGAGGACAAAGTTCCTTACTCTTCAAGGCTAGGTGCTTGAATGCAATAGCACCGACCATCTTGTAACCGATTGCCCAAAAGCCATCGAAAAGGGAAAATGATCTTTAGAGGCGAAGCTTGAGGCGGTAAAGAAAAAGAAGAAAGCCAAAGGCCTCATAGGAGCTTGGGATCAAGACTCAAGTGAAAGTGAAGGAGAAGAAAAGGCCAACATGTGCTTCATGACAATAGAAAGTGAGGTACAATCTTCACCTTCAAACTTATCTAATTTTGTTGTTGATGATGATGATGATCCTAATTCCATGCTCATTGAAATGTATGATGAATTGAAAAAGATTTTCAAAAGGAACAAGGAGTTAAAAAATAAGATTGATAATTTAATAAATGATAATTCAAAATTGTTTGTGAAAACAAAACTCTCCTTGAATCTTTAGAAGCTTTGAAAAAGGAAAATGACTTCTCAAACTTAAAATTTCAAAAACTTGTTCTAAAGAACAAAAATCTTTGTGAAAAAGTTCTTTCTCTTGAGAAATGCATGGAGGATTACAATGATTTGAAGAAAAAAGTGAGTGATCTCACCATATGTATTGAAAAATTTACAAAAGGAAAGGAAAGTTTCGAAAAACTTCTTGGTTCTCAACGATCACCATTTGATAAAAATGGTATTGGATATAATCATTCCCATACTTTTTCTAACCAAACACGTTTTGTAAAAGCTTCTTCATCTTTTCCCATCTTTGTTGCACTTATTGTGAAAAGAGTGGTCATAAAGCCACAAAATGTTTTATAAAAAGAAAAATTGAAAGGGGCGTAAAAATCATTTGGAAAGTAAAAGAAAAATCATCTAACATTTATGGACCCAATAGGATATGGGTAGCAAAAGTCATTTCTACTTCTTCTATTGTAGGAACACAAATCAAACTCAACTAAGTGGTATTTGGATAATGGTTGCTCAATGCACATGACTAGCAATGCATCTCTTATTAGTGAGCTTAAGGAAACCGAACGTGGCTTCGTCACCTTTGGAGATAAGAAGAAAGCAAAGATAATTGGTATAGGTAACATTGGTAATGGCTCCTCTGGTTTTATTAAGGATGTTCTTTTAATTAATGGTTTAAAGTTTAATTTGCTTAGTATTAGTCAATTGTGTAATAATGGGTACAAAGTTGTATTTGAAAGTGATTCCTCTTCTATCATTGATAAGCATGAAAATAAAACTATTTTTGTTGCAAAAAGAGTTGGAAATGTTTATGTCTTTCATCTTCAAGATCTTATTTCTCAAAATTTAAAATGTCTCTCGGTTCATGATGATGATACATTTTTGTGGCATAGGAGGCTTGGCCATGTTAGCATGGATTTACTAAACCAACTTTCTTCAAAAGAACTTGTTAGAGGATTACCAAAACTACATTTTGAGAAAACTAAACTTTGTGATGCTTTCCAATTTGGAAAACAAATTAAGACCTCTTTTAAACCAAAGAAAATGATTTCCACTTCAAAACCTTTAGAACTCATTCACATGGATTTACGTGGACCAATGAGGACCACTAGTCTTGGTGATAAGAGGTATGCTTTTGTTATAGTGGATGATTTCTCAAGATTTACTTGGACTTTATTCTTAAGCCAAAAGGATAGGCATTTCAAGAATTTGTCAAACTTTTCAAAAAGGTTCAAGCCTCTTTTGATTGTAAATTTATCTCTGTGAGAAGTGACAATGAGAGAGAATTTAACAACCAGGACTTTACAAAACTATGTGATGACTTTGGTATATAAGGTCTATAGGATTTACAACAAAAGAACTTTGTGTATTGAAGAGTCAATTCATGCTAACTTTGATGAATCTAACATTTTTTAAAAGAAAGATGATGATGACATAGATAACTCTTTGAGCTACCAACCATTGCATACTCAAGCAATGGAGGGACATGCTAAGGAGGAAGAAGAGAGTGAAGAGAAACAAGAAAATGATTAAGAAGCTCAAAATCTTCCTCAAGATGTGATATATCCAAAGGGACATTCCAAGGATGAAATCATTAGTGATGTATCACAAGGGGTAAGAACAAGAAGGTATTTTATTGACAACTTTGCCTTATTATCTCAAAATTGAACCTAAATTTATAAATGATGCCTTATTTGATGAGTTTTGGATTATTACTATGCAAGAAGAACAAATAAATTTGAAAGAAACAAAGTTTGGACTTTGGTCCCAAGACCTCGTGATCACCCCACAATGGGTACAAAATGGGCTTTTAGAAATAAGCTAAATGAATCCGGAGAAGTTATTAGAAACAAAGCTAGGCTTGTTGCCCAAGGATTCAATCAAGAAGAGGGCATCGATTTTGATGAAACTTTTGCTCTGGTTGCTAGACTTGAATCCATAAGAATGCTTTTAGCTTTTGCTTGTTTTAAAGGATTCAAGCTTTTTCAAATGGATGTTAAGAGTGTCTTTTTGAATAGTGATATTGAGGAGGAAGTTTATGTTGAACAACCTCTCTGTTTTGTACATGAAAAATTTCCAAACTATGTTTACAAACTTTCAAAAGTACTCTATTGTTTAAAACAAGCTCCAAGAGCTTGGTATGAAAAATTTAGTGGCTTTCTTCTTTCAAACAAATTTTCCAGAGGTTATGGATACAACTCTTTTTACAAAAACCTCTTGTAAAATGATCTTCTTCTTGTCCAAATTTATGTAGATGATATTATTTTTGGTGCTACTAATGTGTGTTTATGTGAAGAATTCACCTCTCTATTGCAAAAAGAGTTTGAAATGAGCATGATTGGAAAATTCACCTACTTTCTTGGACTCCAAATCAAACAAACCAAAGAAGGCATCTTCATCAATCAAGAGAAGTACACAAAGGAACTTCTCAAGAAATTCAGGATGAGCGATGCAAAAGGAATAGGAACTCCGATGAGCTCATCTTTGAAACTTGATAAGGACAAAAGAGGTAAAAAGGTAGATAAAAAGTGGTATAGAGGCTAGTAGGGCAGATATTACGTTTGTTGTGTGTTTATGTGCTAGATTCCAAGCTTGCCCCAAGGAATCTCATTTAGTAGCTGTTAATAGTATTTTTTATAGATTTAATATCATCTTACGATTATGGATTATGGTACTCTAAACAATCTTGTTTTGATCTTATCGCTTACACCGATGCGGATTATGTCGGATGTAAGGTAGAAAGAGTACCAGTGGAAATTGTCAATTCTCTGGGGATGCTTAGTGTCTTGGTACATCAAGAAGCAATCATGTGTATCCTTATCGACTGCCGAAGCATAATATATAACTGCTGGTTGTTGCTTGGCTCAGGTACTTTTGATGAAGCATATTTTACTTGACTTTAGTTTTGATTTAAAAAACATACCTATTTTATGTGATAACACAAGTGCATAAATCTTTCTGTAAACCCTATGCAACATTCAAAAACTAAACATATTAAAATTAAACATCATTTTATAAAAAATCATGATGCAAAAGGAGATATATTTTTAGACTATATTTGCACAGAAGATCAAATTGACATTTTTACAAAACCCCTTTCTGAAGGACGTTTGTGTTATTTGAGGAAATTACTTGGTTTTGGTAAATTCCAGGACTAATGTATGTTTTGAGTTTCAGAATATTTTCTTCATTTTTAATCCCAGAAAATCGGACGATAAAACTGGAAGAGTATTGAAAAATCGAACGTCTGTTTTTCATTGAATAGTTTCAAGAATTTTTCTTCACAAAAATGCTTAGATTTTCGAACTACCAAATCGGACGCCTCCAAAAACATCAGACGTCTGATTTCTTTTGTCAAAGAAAAATCGGGTGACCGTTTTCAAAAACAGTGGACCGCTTTTCAATTTATTTGACAGGATCTGCACTTTTAAATCAGAAAACCTATAAATCCCTCTAACTCTCTCTCTCTCTCTCTCTCTCTCTCTCTCTCTCTCTGTCTCTCTCTCTCTCTCTCTCTCTCTCTCTCTCCTATAACTCCAAAATTTTTCTCTCTAGAAAGCCCAAGCATCCATTTCTCTCATTTCTCACAACTGTTGCTCTTCTCTCTCAAAAACCACCAGCTATAATTGATACACTCTCTTTGGATCTTCTCAATCGATTGATGCTCTGTCCAGAAAGGTGACCTCAAATTGTTGGGGACTTTTCATTTTCTTTGTAAAGGGCTTGGCCCAACATTAGTCTCCTCAGTAAAGTCCTCAGAATCCTCTACAAGGGCACTACCATGGGGGAGAGGGGGAAAATGTTAATTATAACTTTGTTTAAATTTGTTATTACTATTTATTAATTGAGGACATTTACCTGTCAATATCATCATCTTCATTTCGATCCTTTTTTTAATCTTTTCCTTGTTTTTTGTTGTTGTTGTTGTTAAACTTCTGCACCATTTTTTAAAATGTTCATTACATCTGCAACAAGTTTCTCAGTTTCCAAGTTTGCATGCAAACTGTCTTTGCTTGGTACCTCATGTGTTTGTGTTTCACCGTCCAATCCAAGATCAAAACTTGGCTTTGGTTTGTCTTTTAGTCCCTTTACCTAGATCATGTCTTTCTCAAATTCTTCGTATGCATTTAAGAAATCATCACACTTGAAGTATTTGTCTTCTTGGCTTTCAGTTTTGTGGATTGGACGACGAAGCAGCAACATTGCCTTGGTCATTGCACTTTTGTTTTTCTGTTTGGATGACTGGGAGCAGTCTAGTTTGTATCTTTTTTAAGAGTCCAATGACATCAATGTTTTATTTGTTTAGCTCTTCAATCGCCTAAAAAAAGGTTAAAGCGTTTTCCCCAAAACCTATCGTAGCTGATGATGCCTTTTCAAAAAGCTCCTGCGAATTACAGTATCAGTGAGTAATTTAATAATCATGAGTACCTAGTTTTATATCTAGGAGTGCCTATGATATATAACATGCAACATCAGTCATTATAACCAGAGTGTCTAGTTTTATAATTGTGTGTGCCTAAAATATATCACATGCAATATCAGTCATTCTAAGCAGATTGCCTATTTTTATATATGTGAATGCCTAGTTTTATACTTAAGAGTGCCTACTTTCATAATTGTGAGTCCTGCTGTTATGGAACATGCAAGATTAGTCACTTTAAGTAGTGGAAAGTTTTTTATATGTGATTGTCTAGTTTTAAAGCTGAGTGCCTAGTTTTATAACTAAAAGTGCCTATTTTTATAGCTAAGAGTGTCTATAATGTATAACATGCAAGATCAGTCACTTTAAGTAGAGTGCCTAGTTTTATAACGGAGAGTGCCTACTTTTATAACCTTAAGTACCTGTTTATGGAACTATGTGTGCCTACTCTTTTACAATAAAGAAGAGATCAAGTATATTATATTCCTTTGCATTATAATTACGGATATCTGGTGGTGGCGATAGAGCTAAGGCAAGTGGATTTGCTGGACATTCTTCATGAGCTTTTTGTTCCTCAACCTTCAGGCGCTCAAGGACCTTTCCCAATCCAAAACCTCTTACTGCAATCTCATTTGTTTACCTTTGAAAAATAGCAGCATCGTTCCAGCAACTTATTACTGAGATTCCTCACTTTTCTTCAAGCTTAAACTTCACCCTATCCAAGTAGAAGAGCTGCGTCATGTAAATTTGTAATGAGTTAGCAATGATATAATATCAAATCAACAATGGACAATATATCAGAATAAAGCTTACCACTAAGAAAGTGACAAGTTCGGTGAAGTATGTCTTGTTTGAAACATTCTTTTGAAACATCTCACACTTGTCTATCAATGTCTCAAGTGTGTATTTGCACTGGTTGTGGTTTTGGATGTCATTGTTGTCAGATAGTGTTTTGAGCAAGTTGTGGCATTTTTAATGTAGTGTGATGGATAAGAATCGTGATGGAGAATAGGAGGAATTCTCTTTTGAAGTAGTCTCTTGTGTCTTGACTATCAATTAGTCTATTTTGCATAGAAGTCATAGACAGCGGGAAACTTGTATATTTTTCCTTTATCTCCTTTATGAATGCAGTGTATTCTATTGTTTCCACAACTTGTTTATTGTTCTCATCCACTGCTTTCGTCCCTGCGGAATTCCGAAGACCAGATTTACATCCTCCTCATCAATGTACATTTTCTCATTCTCAAGTTTAATACTTGTATTCTGAATGCTGAAATTTTTCAGAAGATATATTGTAAGTCTTTTTGGCAGCCTGGTGCAATTCAAGGACAGTAAGGATCCGAATCATATATCTCTTACAACTGTGTTTTCTCTTCAGTAAGGCTTTTCACAACAGTATGTACTTCGGATTCTGTCATAATTGTTTTTAGCAGTGGGAATTTCTTTTAATCTTCATTGTTTGATTCTTTTCTTTTCTTTTTGCCGCTAGTTTTTTTCTCTTTTGTTGCCTTGGCTTTTTTATTGCTTATTTCTTCCAGTTTTGGTCATTTAAGCTTGTTCAATATGCCGACTGGCTCGTTCTTTTGTGATCCTATCTTCTTTTTGTATTCTACCTTCTTCATTGGGTTTAACCTGTGTTACAAAACAATGTAAACAATGTAAAATATATAGGAGGGAGGTGAATGTACTTTTCTGTGCATATATTACCTCTTGATTGTATCCGCCAATGTCTCGTTGTCAGCTGGCAAATCATGTCTATGTTTTTTTTCTCAATTTTGCATTCTGTCACTTTTAGGAGACATTTTCAAATGGTTCATGTATATAGAGGTGCATCCTTTTATATGTTAGAGTGTCTACTTTTATAAGTGAAAGTGCCAACTTGTATAACTGAGAATGCCTACTTTTATAGTTAAAAGTGTTCACTTTTAGAACTAAGAGTGCCTGCTTTTATACCTAAGAGTGCTTACTTTTATATCAAAAAGTGACTACTTTTATAACTGACAGTGCCTACTCCTATAACCATGTGTGTGCACCTACTTTCATAATTGAAAGTGCCTCTTATATAACCATGTGTGCCTACTTTTTATAACTGAAGTACCTAGTTTTATAACTGAAAGTACCTACTTTTATAATTGAAAGTGCCTACTTCTATAATTGTATGTACCTACATTTATAACTAAAAGTGATTACTTTTCTAACTCAGAGTGCCTAGTTTTAGAACCAAGAGTGCCTACTTATATAATTGTGTATGCCTACTTTTATAACTGAAAGTGTTTACTTCTATAACTAAAAGTGCCTTACTTTTATAACTCAGTGTGCCTAGTTTTAGAACCAAGAACGCTTACATTTATAAATAAGAATGGCTAGTTTTATAAGTGAAAGTGCCTACTTTAAACTAAGACTGCCTACTTTTATAACTGAAAGTGCCTACTTCTATAACTATGTGTGCCTTCTGTTATAAACTAAAAGTGTCTACTTTTATAACTGAGAATGCCTCCTTTCCAAACTCGAAATGCCTATTTTAGAACCAAGAGTGTCTACTTCTATAAATAGAATGGTAGTTTTATAAGTGAACATACCTACTTGTTAACTGAAAGTGCCTACTTCTATAACTAAGAGTGCCTATTTTCATAACTCAGTGTGCCTAGTTTTAGAATTAAGAAGGCCTATATTTATAAATAAGAATGGCTAGTTTTATAACTAAAAATGCCTACTTTTAGAACTAAGAACGCTATTTCTATAACTGAAAGTGTCTGCTTCAAAACAATGTGTGCTTATGTTATAAACTGAAAAGGCCTATTTTAATAATTGAGAATGCCAGTTTTTCTAACTCAGAGTGCCTAGTTTAGAACCAAGACCTACATTTATAACTAAGAATGACTAGTTTTAAGTAAAAGTGCCTACTTTTATAACTAAGAGAGCCTATTTTTATAACTGAAAGCACCTACTTCTATAACTATGTGCGCCTTCTGTTATAAACTGAAAGTGCCTTTTTTATTAGCAGAAAAACATTTGAAATTCACAAATACTATTACAATATAGTGTGCCTCTTTTTAAAACTATGAGTGCCTAATGATATAACTAGCAATGCCTAATATACCAACTAGAAGTGATTGTTAGTATAGGGAGGAACGGTTATTATGAAATAGTCTTAGAAATGTGTGAAAATTAAATAGATACAAACATGCAACCGTGAATTAATAGTGATATTGCTATTCTACAAACTAGATGAACCACAAAACACAAAAAAACAAGTATCTTGAAGTTCAGAACAAGAAAATAAGGCACAAAAACACAAAAATATGATTTCAAACATAAATATATGAATAAAAAACCATGGGTGATGAGTGAAGCAGATTATAAAGGATGTAAACTACTTTGTCGTATGTTATTATTGAAAACTACCGTTTCCAAGTTGATTTGAATAGTTTGTGAAGTTAAATATTACCTGTTCTCGCCACTGCTACTTGTAGAACCTATTTTTCATGATATTTGTTCTTGAAGATGTATGAAATAGCATAGAATCAAAGCGAAGAACAAAGAAAGCCGAAGAAATTAGTTGCTTAGATTTAAATTTTGGTGAAAAGTTGCCTGAAAATTGCCTTGGAAATTTATAGATATGATTTTTGTTACAAATAAACACCTTAAATGCAAAAATTCTAACTTGTGCTTCTTTGGTGGGTTGATGTTTAGGTTATATGGAAGGATAGTACTGATTTGTTGTGATGAACAAAAAAGAAAAAGAAAGAAAAGTTAATACATAATTGTTACAAGTCATAAGGAGCAAAGAAAAATAAAATTCAAAAGGCCCGAATTTGTGAATGTAAAAAAAGAATGGCCTTAAATGATAAAATCTTAAGGAAAGAAGAAGGTAATTGGTAAATGTACTTATTGAAAAAAAAATAGCAAAAAAATAACGTTAGAAAGTTTTTTGAATTTTAAATTATCCTTATTCTTTGAATTTGAATTCCTTATCTTCGTTTGATAACCAACACCCTAGCCTTACATTAAAAGCTTTAAAGTCCTACCTGATTTGAGTTGAGTTTGGAGATCCTCGATTAGTGGAGAGAAGTACAAAGAATGAGCCTATTGAATGAACATTTGTTGAGATTTATCTTCTACGTGTATATTTGGAAATTTTGTTTTGTATTTATTTACACTCTCTTATGACCACGATCACACCTTCACAAGTCTTGATTTAGTTATGGGCGATAATTTAATATTTGTTTGTTAACTTGATGAAAATAAGAGAAAGAGTGTTTTAACTTGATAAGTTTGAGATTTTGATGAAGGGTACTTAATTTGAATTGTTCTATATTTTTTCTAAAGCTTGTTGCTTATTTGGCTTTGTAGGTATGTCATCTGTAAACCCTCCCAAGACCATTCTTGTCCACTAGGGGGACTTAGGGGTTTAAAGAGGTTGTTGCACATGCTAAGTACAATCAAAGGTCTTACGAAAGTAGCTAGTTATTTTTTTATTCTTTACCTTTTACTTGAGGACTAGCAAAACTTTGGTGTAGGAGAGTTAATAGATATGATTTTTTGTACAAATAAACACCTTAAATTTTATTTTTTAGTCCTTGAGAATATTTTTATTAGCATAATTAGTATATGTATTTAATTTATTTATTATTGCACATTTTTAGAGAAGAAAGAAATTACAAGAATTTCAAGAATTAAGAAAAGAAAGACTAAGGCTATGATCTTATTAAATTTGGAATCCCATAAAGAAGTCCATGTTCCAAGGGCCCATATGTTGGGGAAGAATAAACAAAGAAGCCAATTGACTTCTTGAGGGTGGTTAGTGACGAAACAATCCAAATTGGATTGGAAAAGACATTTTCTTTTTTTCTTGGTAAGAGAGGGATTGAGGAGATGAATCTTTTTCAAAGTCAAATAGAAGCTTCTTTTCTTCTCTTTAAAAAAGAATGAGCTCTAGGGTGACAATGAGGAGTGCGGCAACAGATCAAGAAGGAGAAGGAGTGCGGCAACAGATCAAGAAGGAGAAGGAGAAGCCATGATCTATTCCAAGAATTTGGTTCTTTCTTTCCCTTGAATCATGAACTAAATTTCTTTTAAGAATCTTGATGAAACCTTAACCCTGTAACTTTTATTTATTTTATTTTGGGAGATATTATTTAGATTATTTTATGTGATTGTATATCTTGGGATCTTTATTGGTTTGATGCAATTAATGCATTGTGATTGTTCTTGTAGAATAATTATTGGGGTTCGTTGGTATTTTTATCCATGCTTAATTTTTGTAGTCTTGAGTATGAGAGATATGTGAATTTTGCAAGTATTAGGTTCAAAAACTTTGTTATAAAAATCCCAACTGGAAATCGCCAGAAATTGCCTTGCGTGAGGGTTTTTTTTAGGGAACGAGGGGTTTGGTGAAGATGGCACGTTGTACTGTAGGCTCGGCAGTGAGAGTGGGACTTGTTTATTGACCTATTTCGAGCACTGAATAAACTACTTAGTTTTGGAACTAGGCATACCTAGGCATATGGTATAAGAATTCCTTTACCATTATTTGTCGCCTTCTGCAAGTCCAAGAAATTTTGTAGTAGTGTTGTCGTATCGGCGAACACTACAAAAATACAAGGAAATACTGATGGTCAACACCGTCGGCATACATTCAATACAACTATATTACTGATGGCATACCGAATATTGACTTACCGTCGGCCCCTTTACATTGGTACCTACTACTTTCGATGACTTTGCTGATGACAAATTTTTTCCCTGTGGTTTGTCAGCAGCCAATGGCATGCTTCCATTGGAACAAATATTGATGGCATTTCTTATGTGTCGTCGCTAACTTTACTGACGACGTGGCCGATGATATTCATTCTGTCTGTAACACCAACTTATACCAACAGTGCGTGCCGTCGGTTTCTATTTTTTAAAAAAATTTGGTTTGCTACGGTCGTGCCGTCAGTATACCATCGGTAAGGTAACATAATTTGTAAAATAGACTCAAACTCCCTAAAATGAAAAAAAATCCAACAACAACAGTATATATCCATAAACAAGGAAATATATATGAAACATCAAACATATAAAACATTCATAAACTAAAACATCAAACCTATAAAATATCCATAAAATAAAACATCCATAAAATATAAAAAATGTACAAGTATCGAACATCCTCGAGATCCCTAACATTACTAGAGGGCGGGAGGGGAGGTGGGGGAGGGGAAGAAGGGGGCAGGATCAACATTACTGGTGCTTGGGGCATCAATAAACGGGGAGGGTGAGTAGAGAAAGATACCCTCGCATTTGAGGTCCCTGCAGCTACTACCGTCGATGAAGATGTCGATGGAACGACAACCATAGCATCTCAGACGATGTCCATCATCAGTGGCATAGGGGTGTACGAAAAGTTTCTCTACTCGACAAACCGCCTCATGTGCTCGTCAAAGGTAGCGTAGACACTAGAAACAGCAGCCTCAACCCAGCTCATGATCATCTGCTCCACTTCCAAAGAGTAAGGTGGTAATCCAGGTGTAGCCCGACTGCTCTCGGCTCTGAAATGAGCTGTCTCCAAACCAGTTCCACATAACTGGTCGCGGCTCAATCCACCAAATATAGAGGACATCAACTGGAGATCATCGAGCATAGGAGTGCCCATGGTTGCAGCTTCCTCGTTGGCCTTCTGTCAGGCCTCATGAAATTTCGTCTACAATACGAAATGTTAATTGAATAATAAGTTATAAAATATTATATAAAATTTAAAGTTATAAGTTATAAAACATTATATAGACTTAAGTTATAAATTTCACTTTACTAAACTTACCCAAAACTCCTATGAATGGAAATCCACATACTACCCCTTCTTATCCCGGTCTGATGCTTGTGGAGCTCCTCCAAGTGTTTGCTCTTAGAGAACCTCTCCATTAAATTCGCTTCCCTACTCCCTGACCCCCCGTCCCTCATTCTTGTTCTTTTTATTCGTTCACAAAATGCTTTGTACTCGGGACTCTTCCAATACTTCATCATCTACTTCCAGAACATCTCAAGAATCCAAATGGGCCTCTTCCTTGCCGCCCTACCATCGCCAAGAAAATCTCACATCCAATCCCCGACCTTGACCTCCCATGCATGCCTCATCTATGTCATGGATAATGCTGGGTCCCATACGCATATTTTCTGAAATTTCAATGAAATTTCAAAACATTAGAAAATAATATTTGTATAAATATAAGTATAACTAGTATAAGATTAAAAAAGAAACATTTAAAATACTATAAGCATTAAGAACTTGTAAAAAATTAAGACAAAGTAAAACAACTACAATATTGGATTCTTTTTCCTGAAAATCTCCCCACCATATGTCGCAGACATCCGGCGGGACCTCAGACCAATAGTGGTAATGGCAGGTGAACCGCTCCTACATGATAGCTGAGATATGAGTGGTAGCTCTCAAAGTTGGATGTTGTCTGTACATATTAATGTTAGTATATACATTTGGAAATTATAGTTTATATAATTATAACGATATGTTTTTTATGTTTATTGAACTTACCGATCTACATTTAGGATCAATAACTGCTGAGTATCACTAGAAAACGGCTTCCAAGTTACAGGATCTATAGAAGGAGCCTAGAGGATGAAAGTTGTGTGGTCGATGCAGAGGATGAACCGGGATCGTCGTCTCAAGCCAGAATCTGTGTCTGTGTTGGTAGATCCTAATCCAAACCTATCTATGGATCCTGCTGTGCTGGAGTCAACAAATCCTGTTGTGTAGCAAGTTAGTTACGATTACTGGCCATGAAAAGTATGTCTTTCCCTCCATTTCAAAAGGTGAAAAACCATCTGTACACAAGCCAAGTCTCACGTTCTTTGTTTCTGCCGAAAAATCTGAGTAAGTCCTATCAAAATGCTTCCAAGCTTCTCCATCCCTAGGATGATTTATCACATCTAGCTCTTGTGTGCCTTCAGAATGCCATCTCATGTGTTCGGCAGTTCTTTTCGAGGCATACAATCTTTGCAATTTAAGAGTTAACGTATAATAAAACATTGTCTTCACTGGTCTCTTCGACCCAAGTTTCCTCTTTTTTCCTCTCTTCTTCCTACTTACCTTGTACTAATGAGTGCCACAAAACTTACATTCTGTTCTGTCGGAGTCCTCCTTCTAATAAAGCATACAACCATTGGGACACACATTAATCCTTTGCACGGGAAATCCTAACCCAAATATCAATTTCTGCATCGCGTACAATCTTCGACCATATTATTTCTTGGAAGCACATGCTTCTTTCTGAATGCAGAAACATCATTGTATGACTTTTGAGTCCATTGAGTCTCATATTTACTGTACAACAACTCCGCATAAGCAGATAATACAGAATGTCTGTCATTGCCTTCAACCAACGGTGTCTCTACCGCTTTTAACATGTCAAAAAACTTTTTTGCCACAGGATTAGGTGGTTCTTCATGATTAGTTTCTTTATGAGGGATAAAGTTTGGACTGGCTGCATGTAAATTATGATCTCACAATATGAGTTCATTTCGTCCGGTATTGACCGTGTACTTTTGAACCCAACATTAGACCGGATTGTACCGAAATGTCCTGTAAGAACACGTCTCTCGTTATATGGTCATATTTTTCACCATGATATGTCCAATTATGATAACAAAGCACAAAACCCCACCAAAAAAGATGATTCTTCACACCATCCACTTCTATAAATTTCTTATTTTTACACTTTGCACACAGACATCTCATCTCTTTTTTACTTCCATTATTCGTTTCAAGACAATGTGAAATAAAACCACTAACTCCATTAATGAATTCACTTGTAAGACCCTTAACCCAAAGCATGAGTTGTTCTCTGTACATCCAACTACGATCTAGTATATTTTCCATAGATTCTAAGAATGATTAGGAGAAAGAATTGTAAGTTCCATAACTTCTAAGTTACGATTATAAAGTTTAAGTTTTAGACGTACTTAAAAGTCTTATATAATCTTATAGTCTTAACAAGGAGATATAAATTATAATGATTTATAATATTTATAAACAAGGGTTTTAGGGTTTCAGTTTTAGGTTGTAGGGTTTAGGGTTTTAGGGTTTAGGGTTTATAATCTTAACGAAGTTTCCCTTAAAAGATTTAAAAAGTTTCAACTTCTAATATTTTACGTTAAGTCATTACTAAAAATTCTAAGTTTTTATAAGATTGAAAAAAATTTGGCATAGTTTCCTCTATGTTACAGACATTTTTCAGGCACACAGGCCATGCAAACAAGCAACAAACTCTTATTTTGACTCCCTACAACTCAATTTAGATTAAGTAAAACTAGAAAAACAATAATTCCAAGTATACACCTAAACAATAACCCTTTCACATGCAGAAGTATAAACACAAAAGAATAACTCCCTTCACAAGCTCAAATCCTATAGTTTATGTACATAAACAAAATATATTATGCATATAATAAAAATTAAAATAAATTCATAAAACATTTTAGACATATAAATATTGATTAAAGTAGTAATAGCCTTTATAAACAAGGTTCCTCTCTTTATATTCTTAACAAAGTTTCCCTTAAAGATTTAAAAAGTTTCAAGATCTTCTTTCATTTACAATTTTACGTTAAGTCATTATTAAAAAATTATGTTTTTTATAACATTGAAAAAAATTTGGCAGAGTTTCCTCTGTATTATGGACATTTTCCAAATACACAAGCCACTCAAACAAGCAACACACACAAAACCAACAAAAAATTAAGAGTCAGGGTTCCACCATAAAGCTTTAAAGAATCAGTGCTCCCCCATAAAAATTTAAAGAGTTATGGCTCCCTGTAAAACTTTAAAGAGTCAGGGCTCCCCCGTAAACAAAAATTTAAAATAATTAAACACATACCTCTAATGTGTATATGATGGACAACACTAAAATCTTTTCAAACAAAACTATAAGACAAAAGTGATTAATATTAAATTTTAAACTTAAACTACTTAACTTAAAGTCGTAAGCTTAAAGTACTTAAACTACTTAAACTTAAATTCCAAAATAATTTTGTGCAAGAAAAAACAGAAACCTTATTACTAAAATGAAAAACGAAGAAAGCTCAAGAGGCAACCTTATTATTAATGTAATACTATTACTTAAAAGACATAAAAGAGGCAAAAAAAAAAAAAAAAAACTTACCATAAACACTAAAAAAGTTATATTTTTACATATTCAATGTTTAAAAATTCAAGTTCATATTTATGATTCAAATTTCAAGACTATTTTAGTTTTACGCATATCAATGTCTTAGAAACAATAAAAGATTGATTGAACATATTCTAGAGTCACTCATCATAAGTCATAGCTGAATTACTACTAAAATAAACACAAAAACCAATTTCAGTAGTCCTATTAGAGAATAATTTCAAGACCAAAACCACATTTCTCTTAAGATATCTTCCAAAAATGGGCTACAAATAAACCACTTTCTAACAAAAGTCTAACCTTCAACCACATATAAACAAAAGCATAGGGTTCAAGATTCTAAAAATACTCACCAAACAAAATACAAGTACCTACAGAGCTGTAAAGCAACCATTGCCTCATTTATATTTATTATCTATATATTCATTATCTACATATTCAAAGGAAAAGATGATTCAAAACAACATTTTTTTGAAAGGGAAATGATAGCTAAAGCTTATATTCTCAACATTCCGACATTGCATTCATGGATTCTTGATATATAATGCTTCAAAACTCTAAATGCACATTAAAGAATCCAAGGAGTTTTGGACACAAGAGTATTAATATTAAAGACATAATTAACAATAGGATTCATTTTTAAAATCAAAGGATTGGTATATAAGGTTTTGGAATCATTTTGAATCCTATTTTTTCTTTTTGAAAATTATATTCTTGTTATAAATATAACCATGTGTGAGCCAACAAAGCATAGCTCATATATGTTGAAATCATTATGGTTATCTTGTTTTTCCCCATTTTTTTTTAAAGACAAATTCCAACAAATTCATATTGTTAGTTACTTTCTTTGATTTACCAAACATAGATATGCTAAACCGAGAGTTTTACCATGCAAAGTTTTCACAATGTTTGACTAAATGCTATCTCACTTTCTACACCTTTTCTCTTATATTTTCTTTAAGTACCTTGTATCAAAGAACTGGATTTCTTAAGAGAGAAAAATGTAATTCCCATCTTATGAAATCATCCAGATTCATCAAACACCACAATCAATTAGATACATTACATGAATCAAATGTCATCTTTTTGTAAGAAGGCATTTAAGCAAAGAGATAGTGAATATTTTCTGACCTAAAATGGTTTTATATGCTATCAAATATTATTGCTTTTGGCTTATCAAGAACAAAGCCACAACAGCAAATAGACAATATTCAAGATTCTGAATAAAAAGACATTTCAATTTTTCTAGGTCAAGTAAATATGATTGAAGAATATGAAAAAGAACAGTCAGAATCTTTTGCCAAACAAATCATTTTGTGGATGCGTTAGAAAAACAGGGAAAAAAATTCCAAGGCTATAACTGAAAAGGTATGAATTACATATAAAAATGTAAAATTGAATTGACCAAGTACCCAGAATTCATGGGTTAGTTCCTTCCCCTCCAAAGCATTTTGTAAAAGTAGTAGAAAGATGAAATCAAACTTCTTCAAATTAAACTTCCAATATACAAATTTCCATTAGAACCATCACTACAATAGTTCTCAAACCAATAAGGAGACAACAAGTATGACAAGATAAAAAACAAATGGGTTAACCCTCAAAAAACAATCAGAAAATTGGGGGATTCAACCCCTGATTCAGTAATAACAAAGGGCACTGCCCAAGCAAAATATTCATAGCAGCAATACAAATACTGATAGGAGTAAAGGATCACAGTCCTCACAAGCCAAATAACCACAAAATTAATCTGAACAGAAATGAGGAGCACAACCCAACCTTAACACAATATTAGGTTTGTCATGGTGCAAACAAAAACTCATAGAAGCAGCAAGAAAATCTTTACAAATGACTAGAAATAGGAAAATATTTCTAAAAGAAAAACGAAAAACAATGTCACAAATTACCCAAATAAACTAAGCAGAAAGATATAAAAATGAAAAAAAATCTTTACGGCCTTACGTGCAATTCTAGCGGCGGCGACTGGCAATAGGGACGCAAATGGAGCTCTTAAACTTCACTCACTACAAAAGAAGGAGAATAAAAAGAAGAAGATGATTAGAAGCTCAGAAGTAGAAGGGAAGAAAAATAAAAAGAAAAGAGAGAGAAAGAGAGAGTACACCTGCTTGAAGAAGAGGATGTCGGCGGAGCGTTGATGAGTGGTGGGGTTCAGGGAGGGAAAATTGGAGGGAAGGTTTTCTTATTTTTGGAGGAGAATGACTGAAATACGATTTTTAGGTAAAATTCTCCTTTGTTACCGATGACACACCAATGGACAGGCCGTCGATATTTTTAATATGAAAAATGACCGATGTAAAAGAGTCAGTAAGGTCGTCAGTACCTAGAAATACTTACCGCTGGAGAAGAACTCGTCCCAAAGGTCGTCAGTAACACGCTCCACCTACGGTATTTTCCGTTAGTACCAAGCCGTCATTTTTTGGCACGCGAATTCCCTCCATTTTTTGGCTGGAATTGTTATGTTCCGACAATGTACTTCTTTACCGTCGGTGTCTCGTCGTCTTTACCGACGGTCATGAAATCTGTCAGTAATGACTGTCAGTAAATCATCTTTTTTTGTAGTGGAAAGACAAAGAGAGGTAATTTTTTTTACTAATACCTCGATTATAAAACTTGAACTTTTGACTCATTATGTTTTTTGAAAAAAATTATACTTTTGTCTTGTAATTATTTATGCAAATTCATCTGGGTATATAATGGATTTGGAAGACACCATTAAAGAAATATATTTAGATGTGTCTTAAAGACACAACTAATAGAACTATAGCATTAGAAAGCTTTAGATCAACTATAAAACCACTAGAAGTTGATTGCTATATAATTTTTAGATCAACTATGCAATCATCAGAAGTTAGTTATTATACAACATCGGTGTATTTGGTTATACTTGTGGCTAAAAACTTTATATTTATCAGTAGTGTACTTCTATCACGTTTATAATTTCTCCTCTATCAAAATTTATGGAGAAAATATTATTGGTAGTATGATAGAGAAAATATTCTACCCTTATCATGTCTCAAATATGCTCCTGCATTAACACTATCAAGAAAGATGTTTTAGAAGTTTAAATTAGTCTCATATCTTCTTGAGATTAAATAGAAAGTAAGTCATTGACGATACTGGACAACCAATTGATTTTATATCATTCTCTAAAGTAAATGCATTAAGTTTATAATTTATTTGTAAAACAGATTTTGGTCGTCACCACACCTGTGATATAAATATTATTCATAGTTATTACAATGACTCAACAAACTTTCAATGTATAGATTTTCACCAAAAGTGAAAACAGTGAGAAAGGGAAATATAATATTTCAACACTACATAAAATAGTTATCGATGCAATTCGTTGCGTACCTGAAGTACGTCATTTGAATTATTATTAAGTACGGTTTAAGAAGGGATATGAAAGTGTTGTTTGCTTTCCAAAAGTATGCTACTAGTACTAATGATGCTATTACAAATGAATCAAATGGCACATGCAAATGATGCCAAATTATTAAAAAATATCCAAATAATTTTTCTTGATATATTTTATGGTTTTTTAAAGTATCATATTTTTTTTGTATTAATGTTTAGAATTATTATTTAATATAATATAATGATGAGATGAAATATCTTTAATTATGGTGCATAAGGACACTGTGTATAAAAGTCCAAAATATAAATGGTAGTAACAATTTCAGAAGAACTGATTGTTTAAAATTCTAGAAATGTTAGGCAATTAAAGACTTCAGACTCCAAAAGAACTGATTGTTTAAAACTGCAGAAGAGTTAGGCAATTAAAGCACTAAAATAACTGTGACAGATTTACTTTTGTTCGTTTGGTTGGGTTGAAGCTATAATGTAAATATTGTTTTATTATATTTAATTTACTATTATATCCATTGAATGAAGGTAGCATTGTTATAGATATTAGACAAGAGTTTTATTTATGATATATTTGTAATAAAATAATTTACTTCAAAATCTGTCTGTTTTGTGAGGTGCTATTTTGTTATCGTGGAAGGTAAGAGCTCCCCCTCTACATTTACATCCTCATCCCGTCAACTTTCATACAGCAACAAAACAATGTAAATAGGACAATTATGATTTATATCCCTCTTCTTTCCCTCCTCCCTATTAAAATCAAATTTAAAAACTTGAAATTTAAACTAATATTCCCCTCTGGAATTAATTATAAAATTTAAAAACTTTCTCTTATAATAATAATTTTTTAATCAACTTCAAATTATATGCACTTTTTTTTCCTTATTTTGCTTAACCATAGCAAACCTACCTCAGAAAATAATAATAATAATAATAATAATAATAATAATAATAATAATAACAATAACAATAACAATAACAATAACAATAACAATAATAATAATAATAACCATAACAAACCTACATACTTACCTAGAATATTACTTTTTTGTTTGGAAGGGTTCCCTTGAATATTACTATTATGTGACTACTTTGTTGTGATGAATTGTCATGGGTCCTTAAATTATAAGTAAAAATAACATGAATTATTGGACTAAATTTTAAAATAAATCTATAGAAAAATAAAGACGAGGCCTTCTCACTTGGGGTGTAAATGGATAATCCTCCGAGTACCTCCAAACTCAAACTCTTATAGTGTAATCTGACCTCAAATCCAAACCTATATCCTCTAGATATAAAATTTCTATACCCAGACCCGACCCCCCAAGATCTAGGGTAAGGTCTGAGTATACCCGTACTCATATGACATTTTTTTATTTTTTTTCCCTGTTGAACAAAAATATACAAAACAATGTGCAATCCTAAAGTAAAAATTTTAACATGATTAACATAATTTCCTCAACATTTCTTTTAACAAATACAATTATTTAACTTCTCTAATTCAAATAATTAAAAGTTTAAATACACACAAAATCAAAAGTTCTAGTTCAATATAATATATTAATCAAAACACTTGAATTTTGAATACCACTTGCAGAAGTGAGAATATATTACAAGTGTATGTGAAATAAAAATAATATTATTTATTGTTACTGCTAATATTATTCGCTTATACTAGAATTGACGCTAGCTGCTAAATATTTAGTAGTAATTATAAATATAATTTAAAGGAAGAAGAATTAAATGCATCTGCTAAATATTTAGTAGTAATTTTATAAATATAATTTAAAGGAAGAAGAATTAAATGCATTTTGTTTGTGGGTTTCTATTTGATGTACATGGGGGAATGGAGGAAGCAGGAAGCGAAGATAGAGGAGAGGATCAAGAGCAGAATGTGAGTCTGCTTTGTGGGTTTTCGAGAATATACAGGAAGGATTAATTCCTACCAAATATTTTGAAAAAACAACTCATAGTTTAAGACATGCAGGTGGTGAAAAGTTACAAATTAATTTTAAACTACCACGTGCATATATTTGTAATAATAAAGTTTGTATTCCTGAAAGCTTTCTATTAGCTAAAAAATATAACTAACCAAGTTATACTTGGAACTCCTTTTATAAAAAAGATTTTCCCTATTACTCACATAGGAACAGACTGCCTTATAGGTACTTATGAAAACACCCCAGTTTGTTTTCAGTTTATAGCTGAACCAAATACTAGATTTGTAAATGAAATTAAAGATTTTATTCTAAGAAAACAAAATCAAATTAATTTTATAAATTTTGAATAAACTCTTCTACCATTGAAGAAGTATTACAAAATCCTAAATTACAGGAAAAAATTAAAAAACTTCAAAATAATATTTCTATAGAAATTTGCAATGACCATCCTAATGCTTTTTGGGATAGGAAAAAACATGAGGTAACTCTTCCTTATATAGATGATTTTAATGAAAATCAAATACCGACAAAGGCACGCCTTGTCAAATGAATTCTAATTATTTAACATTATGTAAAGAAGAAATAGCTTCTTTGTTAAGTAAAAAATTAATAAGAGAATCCAACTCACCCTGGTCTTGTACAGGTTTCTATGTTAATAAACATAGTGAAATAGAAAGAGGTGTACCTAGATTGGTTATAAATTACAAACCTCTAAATAAAGTATTAAAATGGATAAGACATCCAATTCCCAATAAAAAGGACTTATTAGACAGATTATATGATGCTCTAATATTTTCTAAGTTTGATTTAAAATCAGGATATTGACAGATTCAGATAGCTGAAGCTGACGAATACAAAAACAGCTTTTAATGTTCCAATTCGACACTTTGAATGGAAAGTGATGCCCTTTGGACTTAAGAATGCCCCTTCTGAATTCCAGAAGATCATGAATGATATTTTCATTCCTTATAGTGACTTTATATTAGTCTATATTGATGATATATTAGTATTTTCTAAGAATGTTCAACAACATTTTGAACACTTAGATATATTTAAAAAATTAGTTATACAAAATGGCTTAGTTATATCTAAACCTAAAATGGTTTTATTCCAGACCAATATTAGATTTTTAGGTCATAATATTGAAAAGGGGAAAATAATTCCTATTAATAGAAGTATAGACTTTGCTTCTAAATTTCCAGATGAAATTCTGGATAAAACTCAGTTGCAAAGGTTTCTAGGAAGTTTGAATTATATTCTACCATATTATAAAAATTTAGCTTATGACACAGCTATTTTATATGAAAGATTGAAAAAGAATCCTAAACCTTGGACTTCTCAACATACTGAGACAGTCAAGAAGATAAAAGAAAAAGTTAAAACTTTGCCTTGTTTAATATTAGCCAATCCTACTTGGCAAAAGATTATAGAAACAGATGCCTCTGATATAGGGTATGGAGGTATCTTAACCCAGATTTGTCCTGTTAATAACAGACCACATTTAGTAAGATATTATTCAGGAAAATGGACTGATAGTCAAAAAAACTATGCTACTGTAGCTAAAGAAATTGTAGCTATTGTAAAATATATTTTAAAATTTCAAGATGATTTATATAATAAAAAATTTATTATTAAAACAGACTGCCAAGCAGCCAAATTTATGTTCAATAAAGATTTTAAACATGACGTTTCTAAGCAAATTTTTGCGAGGTGGCAGGCTCATTTAGCCCCATTTGATTTTGAAATAATTTATAAAAAAGGAAAAGAAAATAATCTTCCTGATTTTCTAACCCGTGAATTCTTGCAGCATGATACCGCGGGACATACTTCCAGAGGACGAGGGAGAGGTAATACCTCTCAACCCAAAGGGAAAAATGTGATTATACAACAAGGCAATAAACAGCTAATAGCTGAAAATATTGCTCATATTAATGATGATGAAGCCCTCTTATATGAGGAATTCAAAAAGCAGTATCCTGCTACCAAACAGAAACAGGCAGGTGAAACCTCCTCATCAGCCTCATATGCCCAGGTTATATCCGAAGAGACAGATAATATCACTTCCTATTATACTCATCCCCATAAAGAAATTATATTTCTTTTGGAGGATAAGGACTTACAATGGAAGCATGATCCGTGGTTATTAATGCAAAGATACCTGGACACAACATCATATGCTGAGACATCTTATAAACATAGATTATATTATGAGCAGATACTTAAAGTAAGCTCGTGCGATATAACGCATTTTTATCCCAGTACTCGTACTGATGCTAAGATTTATAATTTTAGCAAGATTATCATTAAACGGATTATATCCATTGAAGAGTGGGGTATCTCTCCTCTCAGACAGAAGGAATTCATAATTCCTGATACCAAAATTCCATTAAAATATAATTATTGGGATTATGTGGATGCCTTTTATAAAGCATTCCTCTATGAAAATCCTATTAAGAAACATACTTGGCTTATTAAAGTATGTGGCAATGTTTATAACAGCCCTTTACCAAATTGGTTTTTACATTGGTGGACCATATATGGTACATCTGGGAAAATACTCCCTGATAAATTTAAGGCATTATATGCTGAGTGGATTAATATATCCCCTAAGATAAATGATTATATCAGTTGTGATAAATATTCTGAGGAAATAGCCTCTATGATATTTTTTATTGAATTTTCCATACCATGGGTGTGGAAATGGACACCTAAAGTGAGTCATACTCCTCAAAATATACCTTGTTTAAAACGCACTACTTATAGTAGATTCTGGGATCGATTAATTAAACTAGACCCATAAACAAAAGATATTTATGGGAAAAATATTTTGGATGAAATCCAACAGCATATTAAGTCTTATAGACAAATGACAGATCAAGGCGAGATTAAATCTATCAGCCCTTTTCATCATATTACCACAAGATTAAAATTACAGAAAGATGTTATACCCAAGGAAGATCTGATTAAATCTTATATGGAAGAATTGAAGAGGGAGCTGATTAAAAATTTGCTCCCTGAAGATAAAACTGATGTATCTATGACAGACTCCTCTAATGAAGACTGTCTTGCTGGTGAATCACAAGATCCTGATATGGAGGATTTCTCACAAGAAGATATTGACCACAGGGTCCAGAATATGGAAGATGCTGTTCGAAAAGATTTAAAGTGATTCGGACAAAATAGGTTACTGTGATACCCCAATTATTGTACCCTTAAAGGGACCCATGTAATAGTGACACGCATTAAATGTAATAGTGTCAGACATTATTGCGGATTTAAAATCCTTTGTAAATTGTAATAGATAGAATAGGTGAAGTCTGTCTTACCCCTTTGTCTATAAAAGGATGCATTCTCATCCTACAAAGGTAGGACCTTAGATACAGAATTTCTAGCTATTCCCCTCCTCTCTCTGTAAAGTTTTCATCTATTTCATATAAGAGTTTTTCAAGATTTCTCTTCACTATCCCTGGTAAGTCTTAAAGACTTTATTTCTTTATTTGTTTTTATAATATATTGTTTTTAGGATTAGCCTAATGAATGGCTAAATCCTTTCATGTTAAACTATGTAATTATATACATATTCTCATAAGTATGTTGAGAAGATCCTTATTTTGTCTGGTTGGTTAGTAGTCTAATGTAAAAACTCACGGTTTGGGTTAGAAGATCTAGATCTGGCCATAATTATTGGAAGATGAGGGTTAGCCTGTTTTAAGCCGTTGAGAAGGCGTGTTAAAGGCGTTGATCCCGGTTTCATCTTTAATAATTATGTTGACGGATCTGGCTTTTTCTGTAAAATTTAAACCTTAAAACCCGGGTTCTTACATGGATGACTACCTCCGGACCTCATTTGGTATCAGAGCCATGTATTTATGAAGTATGTGTATGATTCATAGTTTAACATGAATCTTTATTACATTCAAATGAATTTATTTAATCATAGAAGAAATATTAAAAATGCTCATAAGCAAGAACTGGATATTCCGGAAAATCTTGAAGGTCTTAATAAATGGACAATCCCTAGGATTGATTTTAAAACTGTATATCAGATAGGAACACTTGAAAAACTTGATTTAAAACAAGTAGTTAAAGCTACAGAAGAGTCGGTCTCTTTAGATAATGAAGAAACTGAACTTAAATTTGTTAGCCCTAAGGGCATTAATACTTATGTTTTGATTATGATTAACATATGCTTGTGTGAGTATTTTAGCTAACCCTTCATAGAACAAAAGAAGTACCTCTGAAGTCTCAAAGTCTCAAGCAAAAGATCTTGTTGATGAGGGCAAAATAGAGAAGAAGAGATCAAGCTATGCCAAGATCAAATCATTGAAGACATTGAAGGCATTGTGTTGTTAGAATGAACTAGGCACTATCTTGTAAACTCCCTAGTCTTAGTCTTTGATTAATTGATCATACATGAAGCTCTTCTTATGTTTTTCTAAAATATAATCTTTTGTTAAAATCTAAGTATTCTTGACTGAAGATGTTTTGGAAAGTTTTTCTTCTCTTTAAAATGATTGTCAAAGAATACATGCTTTTGAAACAAGGAAGAAAGTTTTTGTTTAAAAAGAAACTTGGCTGAGAAAAACATGAATTCGGCAGTCCGGTTTTAGAACTGGTCGTCCATTTTTTCCAAAGTAAAAAATTCGGCAGTCCGGTTTTCAGAAAATCAAGTCCGAATCTTTCTGTTCAAAAACTCGGTCATCCGGTTTTAAAACCGGCAGTCCGATTTTTCTATATATCAAAATTTTGCAGTCCGTTTTCCAAGTCCGAATCTTTCTGTTTTAAAGAACCGGCAGTCCGTTTTCAAGAACCGGTCGTCCGGTTTTTGCTGTTACTGTACAAATTTTACCGTTGCACAGAATGCATCTATCATTTCTGAAAAGCAACGGCTATTGTCTAAAGGCAACGGTCTTGTGCTTCAAGACTCTATATAAACACTTGATTTTCAGCCATAAAAGATACAAGTTTGGGAATTATTCATTGAGAACATTCTAAGACTTTTAAAGAGCTTCAAAAGTACATTTGATTACAAATTATTTTCAATCCCAAACAAAAATTCTTCTTGAGCTTCATTGTTGATCATCCATCAAAGAAGAAGAAAAGAGGTGCTTGTAGAAGTATTCCATTGAGTTGTAATCTTCCTCTTCTCAAGCTCATTTGGTAATATTGTTTCTTACTCTTTCTATTCTTTTATTGTGATCAAAGGTTTGTAGAAAACCCTTTGGGTGATCCTTTGATATATGTGTTGTATTGTTGTGGTTGAGGTTCTTGTGTAAAACCCTTGGAGGGTGATCCTCATTGTGTAGTTGTGTAACCAACTTTGAAGATAGTGGATTTGTGAAATCCTTGGGTTGAGTCTCAAGGTAGTGGATGTAGCTCTTTGAGAGAGTGAACCACTATAAATTGTTGTGCATGTTCTTTAATGTTTAATTCTATGCTCATCTCTTAATTGCCAATACTATAAGATTGTATTTTGTGTGGATTCTTATTAAAAAGAGTTTTAGAAATCTTTCACAAACAAATTGGAGGTTTATCTTTCTAATCATACAAAAGATTTTTAAAATTAGCAAAAAACCTTATTCACCCCCCCCTCCCCCTCCCTCTAAGGTTTTTCAAAATTATTAACTTCTCATGACATAAATCGATATAAAGATTTATATAAATTTATCCATATTGGATTAGTGCAAATTGCATTTAAACCTCTTACTTTAGAAGGTTTACCAGAAAGTTTTATCGCATGTCTAAGAGATGCAAGAAATTTAAATTGGAAACAATCTCTTATAGGAGTTATTCAATCTAGTTTGGCCCATGGCCCAGTTTATTTTAATGTTTACCCTAATTTATCACTTTCTTTAAGTGATGTTAATTTACTTGACACTTTAATATTAAATGTTAAAACTCATGGATATAACTATGTTTCTGGTTCAGAACTTATATGTATCTGTTATAGAATTTATTATAAACCATTATTTACATTAAATCCTAATTGTAAATTAATGGATAAAAAGATAAATGAAACTGTTTTAATATAGACTAATTTTAATAGATCTAAGATCTCCACTAGAAGAATTATAAAATGGGATGAAATTCCGATGCCTCAAGAGTGGAAACTTGAACGTACTGGTCATATCCAGTCCAAGACTGAACATAATATTGACAATATTACACAAACTCCAAAAGGAACTGTTTATATACAGATGGGTCATACTCCATCTCAATTGGGTAATATCCCAAGGACTTTTTCAACAAGATCTGAAAGATCATATATTTCACCTCTTATAGAGGACAAGGATTATATTCCTTACAGCGTTTCTACCTCCCAGGTAAGTGAACGTGATGGGCAAAATCATCATGTACATAAAGTGTTTAAAACTAAAGAAAATATTGTAAAAGGGATTTATAATACCAAAGATGCGGAAATAACCGAATCAGAAATGAATTTTTCATTATGAATAAACCTAAAATTGATTTTAGCCCTGGATCTGAGGCCAGGCAAAAAGTTAAAGCAGAATTTAATTTACCCAGGTGGGAACCATTTAGAAAGTGGTTTTTCCCTAATTTTGATGATAAATTAAGAAACTATGTTTCTGATGAATTTTATAAATTCTTAGCTTCACATAATATTTTATTTCCATTTGTTCCATGGTTTATGTCCAATTATATTGAACCTTATATTTCTGTATTAGAAAGAGATTATAAACTATCAAATGGAAATATAATTAAAGGCATATTGCCTCCCAAACAACCTTTTTATTTAGAAAAGGAAAATAATATTGTTAGTTTTACGGCATTTTCAAAAATATTTGAAAATGATACATTAAGTATTACTGTAAAACAAATTAATCAAATTATAGAACAACAAAATTATACAAACATTTATTTGAATGTTTTAGGAGAACAAATTCTTTCTCTTCATAAGAGAATCGATTTACTATTAAAGAAACTAGATAAATCTTCGTCTCCAGGGAAAAAGGTAGTTATAGCCACTCCACGAGTGCAACCTCCCCCTGAAATAAAAAATTATAAATTACACACTATGTCTGATCTTGAAACATTAATAGAACAAAAATTTTAAAAATTAAATATTCATACATTACAAAATGAATTTTCTGATAGATTTACAAAAAATAAAAATAAACAAGTCATAAAAGATGAAATTAATAAATTATATAGGTTTGCTGATAGACCAACTCAAAGAATAAATTATTATACTAGACCTTCTCCTGTAGATATTCTACATCAAGAGCAGGAATATATAGGAAATAATTGTTATAATGGGAAAAGCATTTATGAATGGAATTTAGACGGTTATACAGAAAAACAGATTTATAATCTGACCCATAGGATGCTTATGTATAGTACAGTCAGTAAACTGATTGGAAATAGTGACAGTAATATTGCAAAAATGATAGTTGCAGGATTTACTGGCCAACTTACAGGTTGGTGGGATCATTATCTCTCTTCTCAAGAAAGAGAAGATATTTATCATACTCTTAGACAAGAAGAAGATGGTCGCACTAGCGAACAGGCAGTTTATACACTGATAGTTACTATATTAGAACATTTCACAGGAAGAATTTCTGATGATAATGAAACTATTAGAACGTTATTACAAAATTCTAGGTGTAAAACACTAACAGAATTCAGGTGGTATAAAGACCAATTCCTTAATAGGGTTATGGAATTGCTTGAGAGTAATAGTACTCATTGGAAGTCCAAGTTTATAGATGGACTACCACCTTTATTTGCTGAAAGAGTTAGAAAAGCTCTTAGGAATGATAGAATATCTATTCCTTATGAAAGTTATGCTTATGGAAATCTTATATCTGCTTGCATATATGAAGGTATAGCCTTATGTAATGAAATTAAATTAAATCAACAGCTTAAACGCCAAAAATTAACTGAAAGAAATCAGTTAGGACAATTCTATAGTCAATTTGGGATGGATATTCCATCACAAAGGAAAATAGTTAATAACTATAGAAAAGATGATAAATATATTAAAAAGAAAAGGAGAAAATTCTCAAGCAAAATTAGATAAAAAAGCTAAAAGAAAATCTGATAGATTAGAATGAATGAGAGACAAAAATAATACTGTCTGCTATAAATGTAAAAGAATAGGCCATTACGCTAATAAGTGTAAGATGAAGAAAAAAATTAATAATCTTGACATTAGTGAAGAATTAAAAGATTCTTTAGAAAAATTATTTTTGGAATCTGATGGTTCTGAAGATATTACTTCAGACTCAGAAATTGATCATATAACTGATCCTTCTGAAGATTCAGAAGAAAATATGTGTCCTTGTAAACAAGAACATAGTAATTCTGAAAAGGAAAATTCAGAAGATGATTATTATAAATTAATATCTCAATTTAAAGATTCTGATATTAATGTGTTAAGTAATAATAATATTTTAGAATTCTTAAAGTCAATAAAAGACCAAGAATTAAGGTCTAGAATAATAGAACAATTAGATGATATTCCATCGACTAGTACTAATAGTACTAAAATAGAAGAAGAATTTAAACCTAATAATAATCCTTATACAATGACAGAAGTTTATAAACTTATGAAACAGAGATATGATAATTCTCATAAATCTCCTACTACATTAAATGATTTATATGGAGAAATTAATAATCTTAAAGATGAGATTAAAATGTTAAAACAAATTAATAAAAATCTTGATATTAGGATTTCTAATTTAGAAACTAAGAAGGATTATACCTTGGTTACACCAAATTTATTTGACAATCTTAATAAGATTGGTGAAGACAATTTTTTAACTGTTTTAGACATGATAACATCTTTTAAATTTTATGTGAAAATTACCTTATTAATACATCATGATGAAATCAGAGAATTTACTGCTTTAATTGATACAGGAGCACCAAATGAGGTCTGGAGGTAGTTATCCATGTAAGAACCTAGGTTTTACGGTTCAAATTTTACAGAAAAGCCAGATCCGTAAACATAATTATTAAAGATGAAACCGGGATCAACGCCTTTAACACGCCTTCTCAACGGCTTAAAACAGGCTAACCCTCATCTTCCAATAATTATGGCCAGATCTAGATCTTCTAACCCAAACCGTGAGTTTTTACATTAGACTACTAACCAACCAGACAAAATAAGGATCTTCTCAACATACTTATGAGAATATGTATATAATTACATAGTTTAACATGAAATGATTTAGCCTTTCATTAGGCTAATCCTAAAAACAATATATTATAAAAAACAAATAAAAATAAATAAAGAAAGAAAGTCTTTAAGACTTACCAGGGATAATGAAGAGAAAACTTGAAAAACTCTTATATGAAATAGATGAAAACTTTACAGAGAGAGGAGGGGAATAGCTAGAAATTCTGTATCTGAGGTCCTGCCTTTGTAGGATGAGAATGCATCCTTTTATAGACAAAGGGGAAATGCGTACTTTACCTATTCTATCTATTACAATTTACAAAGGATTTTAAATCCGCAATAATATCTGACACTATTACATTTAATGCCTGTCACTATTACATGGGTCCCTTTAAGGGTACAATAATTGGGGTATAACAGTGACCTATTTTGTCCTAATCACTTTAAGTCTTTTCGGACAGTATCTTCCATATTCTGGACCATGTGGTCAATATCTTCTTGTGAAAAATCCTCCATATCAGGATCTTGTGATTCACCAGCAAGACAGTCTTCATTAGAGGAGCCTGTCATAGATACATCAGTTCTATCTTCAGGGAGCAAATTTTTAATCAGCTCCTTCTTCAATTCTTCCATATAAGATTTAATCAGATCTTCCTTGGGTATAACATCTTTCTGTAATTTTAATCTTATGGTAATATGATGAAAAGGGCTGATAGATTTAATCTCGCCTTGATCTGTCATTTGTCTATAAGACTTAATATGCTGTTGGATTTCATCCAAAATATTTTTCCCATAAATGTCTTTTGTTTATGGGTCTAGTTTAATTAATCGATCCCAGAATCTACTATAAGTAGTGCGTTTTAAACAAGGTATATTTTGAGCAGTATGACTCACTTCCGGTGTCCATTTCCACACCCATGGTATGGAAAATTCAATAAAAAATATCATAGAGGCTATTTCCTCAGAATATTTATCACAACTGATATAATCATTTATCTTAGGGGATATATTAATCCACTCAGCATATAATGCCTTAAATTTATCAGGGAGTATTTTCCCAGATGTACCATATATGGTCCACCAATGTAAAAACCAATTTGGTAAAGGGCTGTTATAAACATTGCCACATACTTTAATAAGCCAAGTATGTTTCTTAATAGGATTTTCATAGAGGAATGCTTTATAAAAGACATCCACATAATCCCAATAATTATATTTTAATGGAATTTTGGTATCAGGAATTATGAATTCCTTCTGTCTGAGAGGAGAGATACCCCACTCTTCAATGGATATAATCCGTTTAATGATAATCTTGCTAAAATTATAAATCTTAGCATCAGTACGAGTACTGGGATAAAAATGCGTTATATCGCATTAGCTTACTTTAAGTATCTGCTCATAATATAATCTGTGTTTATAAGATGTCTCAGATATGATGTTGTGTCCAGGTATCTTTGCATTAATAACCACGGATCATGCTTCCATTGTAAGTCTTTATCCTCCAAAAGAAATATAATTTCTTTATGGGGATGAGTATAATAAGAAGTGATATTTTCTTCTTCGGATATAACCTGGGCATATGAGCCTGATGAGGGGGTTTCATCTGCCTGTTTCTGTTTAGTAGCAAGATACTGCTTTTTGAATTCCTCATATAAGAGGGCTTCATCATCATTAATATGAGCAATATTTTCAGCTATTAGCTGTTTATTGCCTCGTTGTATAATCACATTTTTTCCGTTGGGTTGAGAGGTATTACCTCTCCCTCGTCCTCTGGAATTATTCCCTTGACCCCGCGGTATCATGCTGCAAGAATTCACGGGTTAGAAAATCAGGAATATTATTTTCTTTTCCTTTTTTATAAATTATTTCAAAATCAAATGGGGCTAAATGAGCCTGCCACCTCGCAAACATTTGCTTAGAAACGTCATGTTTAAAATCTTTATTGAACATAAATTTGGCTGCTTGGCAGTCTGTTTTAATAATAAATTTTTTATTATATAAATCATCTTGAAATTTTAAAATACATTTTACAATAGCTAAAATTTCTTTAGCTACAGTAGCATAGTTTTTTTGACTATCAGTCCATTTTCCTGAATAATATCTTACTAAATGTGGTCTGTTATTAACAGGACAAATCTGGGTTAAGATACCTCCATACCCTATATCAGAGGCATCTGTTTCTATAATCTTTTGCCAAGTAGGATTGGCTAATATTAAACAAGGCAAAGTTTTAACTTTTTCTTTTATCTTCTTGACTGTCTCAGTATGTTGAGAAGTCCAAGGTTTAGGATTCTTTTTCAATCTTTCATATAAAATAGCTGTGTCATAAGCTAAATTTTTATAATATGGTAGAATATAATTCAAACTTCCTAGAAACCTTTGTAACTGAGTTTTATCCAGAATTTCATCTGGAAATTTAGAAGCAAAGTCTATACTTCTATTAATAGGAATTATTTTCCCCTTTTCAATATTATGACCTAAAAATCTAATATTGGTCTGGAATAAAACCATTTTAGGTTTAGATATAACTAAGCCATTTTGTATAACTAATTTTTTAAATATATCTAAGTGCTCAAAATGTTGTTGAACATTCTTAGAAAATACTAATATATCATCAATATAGACTAATATAAAGTCACTATAAGGAATGAAAATATCATTCATGATCTTCTGGAATTCAGAAGGGGCATTCTTAAGTCCAAAGGGCATCACTTTCCATTCAAAGTGTCGAATTGGAACATTAAAAGCTGTTTTATATTGGTCAGCTTCAGCTATCTGAATCTGTCAATATCCTGATTTTAAATCAAACTTAGAAAATATTAGAGCATCATATAATCTGTCTAATAAGTCCTTTTTATTGGGAATTGGATGTCTTATCCATTTTAATACTTTATTTAGAGGTTTGTAATTTATAACCAATCTAGGTACACCTCTTTCTATTTCACTATGTTTATTAACATAGAAACCTGTACAAGACCAGGGTGAGTTGGATTCTCTTATTAATTTTTTACTTAACAAAGAAGCTATTTCTTCTTTACATAATGTTAAATAATTAGAATTCATTTGACAAGGCGTGCCTTTGTCGGTATTTGATTTTCATTAAAATCATCTATATAAGGAAGAGTTACCTCATGTTTTTTCCTATCCCAAAAAGCATTAGGATGGTCATTGCAAATTTCTATAGAAATATTATTTTGAAGTTTTTTTAATTTTTTCCTGTAATTTAGGATTTTGTAATACTTCTTCAATGGTAGAAGAGTTTATTTCAAAATTTATAAAATTAATTTGATTTTGTTTTCTTAGAATAAAATCTTTAATTTCATTTACAAATCTAGTATTTGGTTCAGCTATAAACTGAAAACAAACTGGGGTGTTTTCATAAGTACCTATAAGGCAGTCTGTTCCTATGTGAGTAATAGGAAAAATCTTTTTTATAAAAGGAGTTCCAAGTATAACTTGGTTAGTTATATTTTTAGCTAATAGAAAGCTTTCAGGAATACAAACTTTATTATTACAAATATATGCACGTGGAAGTTTAAAATTAATTTATAACTTTTCACCACCTGCATGTCTTAAACTATGAGTTGTTTTTTCAAAATATTTGGTAGGAATTAATCCTCCCTGTATAACACTAATATCTGCTCCTGTATCAATTAAAGCAGTAAATTCTCTGATTTGATCATGATGTATTAATAAGGTAATTTTCACATAAAATTTAAAAGATGTTATCATGTCTAAAACAGTTAAAAAATTGTCTTCACCAATCTTATTAAGATTGTCAAATAAATTTGGTGTAACCAAGGTATAATCCTTCTTAGTTTCTAAATTAGAAACCCTAATATCAAGATTTTTATTAATTTGTTTTAACATTTTAATCTCATCTTTAAGATTATTAATTTCTCCATATAAATCATTTAATGTAGTAGGAGATTTATGAGAATTATCATATCTCTGTTTCATAAGTTTATAAACTTCTGTCATTGTATACGGATTATTATTAGGTTTAAATTCTTCTTCTATTTTAGTACTATTAGTACTAGTCGATGGAATATTATCTAATTGTTCTATTATTCTAGACCTTAATTCTTGGTCTTTTATTGACTTTAAGAATTCTAAAATATTATTATTACTTAACACATTAATATCAGAATCTTTAAATTGAGATATTAATTTATAATAATCATCTTCTGAATTTTCCTTTTCAGAATTACTATGTTCTTGTTTACAAGGACACATATTTTCTTCTGAATCTTCAGAAGGATCAGTTATATGATCAATTTTTGAGTCTGAAGTAATATCTTCAAAACCATCAGATTCCAAAAATAATTTTTCTAAAGAATCTTTTAATTCTTCACTAATGTCAAGATTATTAATTTTTTTCTTCATCTTACACTTATTAGCGTAATGGCATTTTCTTTTACATTTATAGCAGACAATATTATTTTTGTCTCTCCTTCGTTCTAATCTATCAGATTTTCTTTTAGCTTTTTTATCTAATTTTGCTTGAGAATTTTCTCCTTTTCTTTTTAATATATTTATCATCTTTTCTATAGTTATTAACTATTTTCCTTTGTGATGGAATATCCATCCCAAATTGACTACAGAATTGTCCTAACTGATTTCTCTCAGTTAATTTTTGGCGTTTAAGCTGTTGATTTAATTTAATTTCATTACATAAGGCTACACCTTCATGTATGCAAGCAGATATAAGATTGCCATAAGTATAACTTTCGTAAGGAATAGATATTCTATCTTTCCTAAGAGCTTTTCTAACTCTTTCAGCAAATAAGGGTGGTAGTCCATCTATAAACTTGGACTTCCAATGAGTACTATTACTCTCAGGCAATTCCATAACCCTACTAAGGAATTGGTCTTTATACCACCTGAATTCTGTTAGTGTTTTACACCTAGAATTTTGTAATAACGTTCTAATAGTTTCATTATCATCAGAAATTCTTCCTGTGAAATGTTCTAATATAGTAACTATCAGTGTATAAACTGTCTGTTCGCTAGTGCGACCATCTTCTTCTTGTTTAAGAGTATGATAAATATCTTCTCTTTTTTTAGAAGAGAGATAATGATCCCACCAACTTTTAAGTTGGCCAGTAAATCCTGCAACTATCATTTTTGCAATATTACTGTCACTATTTCCAATCAGTTTACTGACTGTACTATACATAAGCATCTTATGGGTCAGATTATAAATCTGTTTTTCTGTATAACTGTCTAAATTCCATTCATAAATGCTTTTCCTATTATAACAATTATTTCCTATATATTCCTGCTCTTCATGTAGAATATCTACGGGAGAAGGTCTAGTATAATAATTTATTCTTTGAGTTGGTCTATCAGCAAACTTATATAATTTATTAATTTCATCTTTTATGACTTATTTATTTTTATTTTTTGTAAATCTATCAGAAAATTCATTTTGTAATGTATGAATATTTAATTTTTTAAAATTTTGTTTTATTAATGTTTCAAGATCAGATATAGTGTATAATTTATAATTTTTTATTTCAGGGGAGGTTTGGTGGAGTGGCTATAACTACCTTTTCCCCTGGAGACGAAGATTTATCTAGTTTCTTTAATAGTAAATCGATTCTCTTATGAATTTGTTCCTCTAAAACATTCAAATAAATGTTTGTATAATTTTGTTGTTCTATAATTTGATTAATTTGTTTTACAGTAATACTTAAAGTATCATTTTCAAATATTTTTGAAAATACTGTAAAACTAACAATATTACTTTTCTTTTTTAATATAATATAATATAATATATATTATTATTTTATTAATACGATATACGAGTTACGTGGAGACAGATACAAGTATACGTGGAGACAGATAAGATCCGTCTCATTTACAGATCCGTTCTCACGCTCGGAGAGCGGACAGGTCAACGACTTGCCTTCGTCTCGGCGCCGGGTGATTGGTGCTGGTGAATTGAGGGCCCTTCTCCGATTTGGGTCTTGATCCCCACTTCCGATTTAGCGATTCTATGATTTTACGATTTTGCGGGTTTTAAGTTTTCTCTCTTTCTCTGTCAATTCTGTAAATTTGTACCTCTGACGGGTTAGTTTTTGGGTTTTTGTTGCTGGCTTTTGTTTCTGGTTTTCTCTTGTGTTTTCCTACCTGTCGGTGATTTTTTGATAGCGATGGTTTGATGGGTTGGGTTTCAGTTCGGCTTTTCTGCAACCGGATTTGGGAGTGGTTATGCCGTCTCGCTGATCGGGTTCTTCATCGTGGAGCTTCGTCGCTGTCTCTGATTACTTTCTCGGTGGTGAGTCAACTGTTCCCGAAAGGATAGTGGTTTAGTTCTCCCTTGCTAGCTTCAGTTTTGTGGTCCTTTACCTTGCAGCTGGGTTGATATTTGATTGGAGGAGTTGGGGGTAACAACAATGACATGGTAGCTTGAAGGTTTGCACACAGTGCTTGATCGATTCTTGTGGCGGAGCGATTGTTCTAGTGGTGTGGTATAGCAGTCGGTTGTTGCCGTGGTGTGGAGTCGGCGGCACCGTTGGGAAGTAACAGTAATTTCTGGTCTCTTATGTTTAGCCTTCATCTTTCTTTGCGCTCTTGGGCCGTTGGGCTTTGGATGCCTGTGGGCTGTAGATCATTGGATATAGCTTGGGCATAGCTGGGACTTTGTACGTAACTCTCTTGTTTTAGTTTGTTTTGTAGATGAAAATGTGAAGCTGTACCATATAATTTGATTACTATGGACTTTGTTATTTGTCCAATTAAATGTCCTCTTCGATAGGCTTACGCTCTAGTGATTCTCTGGTTATTTAGATGTATATCAATGTTAGTATTTTTTGATACACTGAATAAAGATTTATGGTTTGCTCAATAAATATATATATATATATATATGAGCCAATTAGATGAAAAAGACTATATTGGAGTCACCCAGCATAGCGACAGTAGAAAATTTAAGAAGAGGTCAAATCAAAACTCCAAATTAATTCACGAGTAATTAAATGTAGTAGTAGTACGTAGTAGTATTAGTATCTTGGAAGACTCATACATTTCTGACACACTCAATTGGTACAAAGTTCACGAGCAACACCAAGCCTTGAATTGGGCACATCGAATAGAAACCTGTGATTCTGTTGCTGCATATTGGCAATCACGTTCAGCACAGAGTTGACATTATCAGGCGCTGCTGCCATGGCTAAGCATGTGATGCTGCCAGCTGTGCTATGGATTAAGAAGTTGTCTTGAGGTAAAGTCACATTCATTCCATTGAACATCAAAGTTATGGTTGGGATTGTAATTGGAACTGAGTAACATGTATCGAAGCCTCCAAGAGACGACACCGTTGCATTTCCCATTCTCCTTCTGAACTCATTTCTCACTGCTAAGTAGGCTGGTTGGACTAGCCTCGTGAAAACAGTACCTGCAAAACATCCAGACCAGAAGAATGAAGATTCAATTCTTAATTTTCTTTCTCTTCTAAATTCCAATTATAAGTTTTTCGTTTCCGGATTTTTTTTTGGGAGAAATCGGTAAAATTAGTATTAAAGAAAACATTTTCAATATTTTCAATATTTTCAATCCAAAACTATTATTTTGAGCTAAGTTAATCATTTTAAAATAATTTTGCCATTTTTTTTATAAAACAAAAATAGCATATGCAAAGGACTATGCGCTGATTCCAGCATTTAGGACCATTTGGCCTAAATGATTCGGACAACTCCCAAGTATTGGTTCCCTGCACCTAAAGTAGACAAATTTAACAACCACAATGTCAACTTTTGTTCCGAGTAAATTGGCAAAGACTGGGAATGACACCAATGTTAAGCACATCCTATCATGAAATATTCTGCTCTTAACGACATACATATCTATTTATGAATTATGTAACATGTATTAAATCGCATTATCTCTATTGTTGGTTATGTCTCTAATTAATAAAGACAGAAGCAATCAGAAGAATAATGTGCAACTGGACCAAATATAATTAATTGACTAAATATTTAAACATTAAAAAATTTCACAGAGGGAAAACCAAAATAGCACGTAATATATTATTATTATTCTTATTATTATTATAAGATGGGAAAAAGAAGAGTACCAGAATCAATGATTGTCCCAGCACCAGTGGTAGGATTGAATGCCAGTGCACTATGTGGGATATCCACCACTCTTCTTCCAACCCTCATTCCAATCAAGTTGACATAATAAAGGGATGATCTTCTTGGATTCTTTAATAATGGTGTGTACTTGATATTCTTGGGTTGGCTATTAGGCCCTAATCTTAATGATCCAGAGAAGTTAAGAGACTTGAAGCTAGGCAAGCAGTAGGAGAATGTGGATTGGTATAGACTTTGGGTTTGTGATAAAAGGGACAATGGACCTCTGCCGAGGCCTAGAAGACCCTGTGGAGGTACAGAGCTTCCGGTTGTCTTTTGGATGCAGCCGAAGGTGTAGCCGGGCACAGGATCAGCAGCTAGTCTTACGGTGTCCTGAGAAAGGTTTGCTGCTACCGTGGAACTCCCATAGGTCAGGTTGAAACCACAACTACTACTGCCTAAGCACGTTGGATTTGGTACCTGAAACATCATTCATGCCCAATGCATTATTTATTACTCCATTTATCTTTTTTCTTTTACTTATCTTCATATATACAGGGATTATTTTCAGTTATCACAATATGAAAATCAATATAGTATTAAATTCATCTCTGTTTTTTTTTTTTTAAATTATAGGAATGCATGAAAAAATAAAATTCAACTCCTTATTTAATTATCTTTTTTATTAAAAAAATTGTATATGTATCATTCCATATACAAAAGAAATCAAATGAACATTTACTTTTTAAAAAAAAGTAAGATTCTTTTGTCCGGTGATAAATAAAAAAAGATGAACACGGCACTTGTTTACATTTTCTTTTTCAGAAAAGGTCCTAATAAAGGTCATCTTTTCTAATGGAACTTTCTACTTTAAGAGGCAAATATTGAAGAAATCTGTCCGCTGAATCCGGGTCGTGGGCCAAACATAATTACTAGATCCGCAAGGATATTCGTTCAATCAGCAACTTTATGTGGGTCAAACATACCCAAAATGCTCTCTTACATTTCGTGCATTATTGCATTATTTTCTATCTCAAATTTTCTTATAATATATTTGGTTATGGTTTAATTTTTTTAATGCACTTTCTATTTATATGTTTTATTAATAAAATATATTAATCTAAAAATGTAATAGACTACCCTTATTGATATATCAATTTATCAAAAAATATGATAGACTACCGTTATTTTTTATTATTATTGTTTTTTTTTGCATAAGAATTGTTTATTGACTTCACTTTATCTTATAAAGGGATTTCAAAGAACATACCTGCTAGATTTGTGCAGGGTCATCATTGATCTATTATTTTATTTTATACGTATAATTTTTTGATCGAATTTAATATTTTCCTACAGAAAGTTCTTTTTGGCATCATAAAAGTTGGATATGCTAGCAATAAACTAAAGATGCATTTTTTATTTTTTGAGAAGAATAGAGATGTATTTCTTTTTCTAGGAAGAATAAAGATGTATTTACTTGGCAAAAAAAAAAAAACGCATTATGCATTTTCTTCTTTAGATCTAGGATATAATTCTTTCATTTTTTTATTAATTGTTATATTTTAGACAGATCACCCGAAATTCATATATGTTAGCCTTCTTACTTTGTTTTTTACTTTTTAATGCTGTCTTCAGTTTTGAACAAATGAAGAAACAAATGAGTGAAGAAGTGAGTATATAATGCTGCTGTACCTGTTGGCACTGAGCAGCTCCACAACCAACATTCTTAAAGGTGGTGGACTTGGAAGAGGCAAAAAGGGTACTGGATGAACAACCAACGCAGCCAATGCATGGAACCCAAGCCGCATCATTGCTAGTGTCCAAAGCCATTAGTAAGGTTTGAGCTGGAGTTCCAACGTTAACTCTAACAACGTATGTTGGGCTCTGAAAAATCTGCCGTCCCGAGGCGATAGGAATAATGGATCTGCCAGCAACAAGGCTTGACAAGAAAAGCAATCTAGCCTGGTCTTTTGACTGCATTTGGAGTACACTTTCTTCCCATGACAGAGAAGTTGATGGCTTAAAGGGGGAGCATTCGCTATAGACATGGTAGACTTGGAGGATTGAGCCACTGTCTGGGGTGTTACATTTGGGGTTTAGGCCTTGAGTTAAGTGGAAAATTAGGGCTAGTGAGAGAAAGAGGAATATTGGTAGTGGACTGAGGGAGGAGGAGGAGGTCCTCATGGCTTGATATTTTAATTAGTTTGCCACTTCAGAGTGTGCAAATATTTATAGTAGTAGCTGGGGGGGGCGTGGGAGGGGTGGATATATTGGACTTGGCCGTATGGGCTTGGTGGAGTGGCGCGTACTGTGACTGTGAGATCTAAGAGTGTATTCCATTGACTACAGAAGTGGACCAGATTGCATAGGAAAAGCGAAGAGCAATTTGGCAACAGAACAGACTGTATTCCATTTTACTTTTGTATGATAGTGGATACATTTCTCATGCCTTCCATAAAAATTTAAAAAAATTTAAAAAATTAAAAAAGAAAGAAGAAGATACATTTCTCATGCCTGTCTATCACCGACCTCAAGTGATATTATTTTTTATGTATGGAGATATATTGAAATCAGTAAAGATTGACTACTCGTTGTAGAGGTCCTTAAATGTACTTCTACAATAAGTAATAGAAAAAAGACTATACTGTCCCTTGCGCGAGTGAAAGGAAAGTGAACCGATTTTAACGAGAAAGTCTAGCTCGCACTCTTGCTCTTCTTTCATTCTCACCGTCTTTTCTTACACATAGTCACATCATGTAAGAGAACATTGGTTAAATATTTTATTTTCTTTTATTTTCTAAAAGAAGAGTATAAAAGAAACGAAGAATACCGAACATTTCGCAAAGCATAACTTTAAAAAATAATTTGAATTCCAGTATCCTCTCATCAAGTACTCTGTTTCTGCTTGAGAGTGAATCATAATGCAAGAAAATCAGATTTTCAAATCAGGGGCGAGCTGATATTGAATGATGGTAGCGGCGATGAAGGCGAGCCAAAGGAAGGAGAGGAAGTCAAGCTAAGGGAAAGAGAGAAACACTTGATGTATTTCACTTATTTTAGAGAGTATGAAAAAAGCGACGATGCTTAAGAACTCAAGAGTGCAACAGGGCGAGAAACAGAGCAAGAACCTATAAGTATAGGTAAATACTTCAACAACATTGATGAATTTTTTTATTCATATCAGACATATACAAAAACTAAGGATTGGTTTTAGTGTTACTAAAATATATGGTTCCAAAGGAACCCGGTTCCTTCAAAAAAATATCAAACTATTAGTTGTGATAGAAGTAGAAAATTAAGTAATTATAAGCGGTTAAAGAGGATAGAATGCATTGCTCATATTTGTGCAATTTTGAGAAATATGGAATGTGGCAAGTCTCAAAGGTTGTAGAACAATATAATCACGAATTACACCCATCTATGTCTAGGTTCATACTTGCTTATAGAAGTCTTAATTCTAATTTGAAGAGGAAACTGGAAATGCACTACATGGCTGGAGTAAGAGCAAGCAAGAGTGTGAGAATTTTAGAGGTACAAGCTAGAGGACCGGACAAATTAGGATGTCTATCTAGAGATTGCAGGAACTATGTCCATAAGGTAAGAAGGTTGATCATTGAAGCTGAGGATGCTGATTTCATAATTAGAATGTTCATTAGAATGCATAAAAAAAATAGTGATTTCTTTTATTTAGGTACACCCTCAAAAGTAAAGTAACTTATGAAGAGTTCAATGATGTGGTCTATGTTGATTCAACATATCTGGTTAACAGATACAAGATGTCGTTCGTGACTTTGTTCAAGTCAACCATCACGGCTAATCTACATTGTTTAGTTCAGCACTCCTAGCTCACGAGAATACAGAGACATATTTGGTTTTTCAGTACCTAACTTGAAGCAATAGGTCGAGAGTCTGCTGTAGTTATGATCAATCAATGTGAAAGCTTGAAAAATGCAATTAAGGAAGTTATGCCAACATAATTCAGAAGTATTGCATTTTTGTCATATAATTGTTAGTTACATGCCCTAGACCAATCAACTTACATTTACATTGGTTATTTATAAGGAATTTATTTTGAATTGTATTTTATGCTCTTGATGATCAAATATGTGACTTGATAGTAAAACCCTTCTTGCTAATAAAATGCTATTCTTATTTGTTCATAGTTTTATTATATCTTGTATTATTAAACTAGTATAAAGTTGATTAATATTAAGTTTTACTGATCATGAATATGAGATATAAATTGTATTAGACATGACCAAAAGTGAAGAGGAAATATTGCATAGGTTTAAGTCATAAGTATTTCTTCTCAGTTTTATGTTTGGTGTCCTTTGACATAATGTTTCTTGCATGGGGAGAAAATATGCTTTGACATAGTCAAACATCACTTTTAATCAGATGATTATTCTGTCTATTAGTTGAGCTATTTTCTTGTCATGAATATTAGAGATAATGAAAGGGATGTGTCCCTCTCTTATTAGAGAGAGATATTCATGGGCCCCTTGATACGGAAGACTGAAAAATACGCAAGGGCATGCTCAAATAAGTATTAATAAGATGTTGTTAATGTTATTTATCGGAACAGTTTGCTTGGTGATCAAGTAAATGGTTAATTAAGTTTTATAAGGATGACTCGGTCCATGCTTTATACTTAACTAGGATATCTGTGACAAAGGACTAAATATTAACATTGATGTTAGGTTATCATATTTTTTACTTAACTTGGGTAAGCATAATGTCTTGCTAGCGGCCACTTATGTTTTGTGGATAAATGTCTAGGACATTTTTTTATTCAATGCCGACGTTAAGTGAACCTACAGGGTCACACGCGTAGACGATCTTGTGAGCACGATGTCCACGTTCAATGAATCTAGATCATGTCCAGATTCATTGAATGTATACAAAAGGGGGATCAGCTGTATTGTATTTATTTGGTAAGTTAAATGAGTAACTAATTTATTTATCAAAATAAATGAAATTAATTACTTAGTATTATTCATCCAACCGTTAGATGATTATAGGAACAGACAGACGAGATTAAAATTATCATTATATGACAATTAGGGTTTGATGCTGATAGCTATAAAAGGTTTTGTTAACCTTTTTCTACAACCGTTTTCCTTTGATTAAAATAAAACTTTAACCCTAGAACGGTGAGAATCATGTCTTACCTTTCTCTCCAGAATTCCAAATCTTTACCAGATAATTAGAGTTTTTCCTAAATAGTTTTCAGAATGCCGAGGGGCTAGCATTCTCATCGCTTGCATACGAGGTCGTCGCGTGGATATCGATAGAGGGTGAAGCGTAAACAGCAGCGCCTCCAGACCTAGCAGCACCAAAACATTCAGGTAGTTTTTCTTTCCAATCGATTTTTCTGGTTGTGCGGATCCTGTTAGTGGAGTTCGTGGTTTTCTATTATGCTTTTTTGTCTACGAATTCCCACCAATAATGTGCAAAATTCAAGATAAGTTTGAAGGTTTAAGTGAGTAGTTTTATGAGGCAAGAAAGGAGTTCAGATTTATTGTATATGAAAGTTTGACAAAACCAATATTGAGACTAATTGGAATCAATTTTTTGCTAAGTATGTATTTGAAACAAATCAGTGGTTGATTAAGTTATACTTGAAAGAGAACACTGGGTTCCTGTGTTTTTAAATCACATGTTTTCAGCAGGAATGTTGTCAACTTAGAGAAGTGAAAGTATGCATGCCTTTTTTGATGGATATGTCCGTCAACTAGCACTCTTAAACAGTTTGTCGAACAATATGAGCTTGCAATCAGGCATAAGATGGAGAAAGAAGCGTACGCTGATTACGAATACGAGCAACATTTTAGTGAGAATGACGATTGTCTGTGATTGGGAGAGGCAGTTCTGAGATGTATACACTAATGAGATATTTGAAAATTTTCAAGGTCAAATTAAAAAGATCTGTTATTGTAATCATTTGGTCGGAGATGATAATAAGAAAATTCAATCTGAGGAAGAGAATCTGGTGGAAGAAGATTTTGAGAGGTTCAGGATATTGGAGAATGCTTTGGTAAATAACTTGTATGTGAAGGAGTTTGTGTATACTATTTTGTACGAGGAGGGATGCGTTTCAAAATGCCATTGTAAACTATTTGAGTGCAGTGGGTACAGTGTGCTCACATATTAAAGGTTGCTTCAATTAAGAGAGCAAACAGATTTTCGAAGAAAGATATGTACTTAGAAGATGGAGTAAAGATGTACACCGTAGGCACTCTAGGATTTTTTTTCTGATGAAGGGTATCCCCACATGACCAACAAGTTTTAGAATGTGAAATGTCAAGAAAGCTTTTAATGAAACTGTCGACATAGCACTTGCAACTCTGCAAGACTTGTGAGACTCAAGAAGGCTATTGAGAGCACCAGAAAGGAGTTATTGAATTGGAAAACAGTTGATTGTAGGAACCTGAACGATCCTCAAGTGACAGCTCCTAGGGAGAAAAGGGGAATTCTGGATCCTCAAGTGATAGTTCCTATTGTTAGACCTCGATTTAAGGTCTAACAATAAATTTGGTATCCACAAAAATAGTAGGAGGCGAGTAGCTGCTGGGAATCCTAATTAGGAGAATGAATTCGACAGGAATCTAGGCGTAGCAAAAGAGGTGGCGAACAGGTATATTTTGATCATTTGAAATAATTTCTTACGGATTTATTACTAGCATAAGCTAACTCGAGCTGTCTTATATGTTCGTATCAGGTTTCTGATGTTGAAGCTCAAGTTCCAGTTTCTTCTCACGGTAGTCTAAGGATACAACTTGCATTTGAAGAGGATAACAAAGTGATTATTGATTTAAGTTTAGGACAAAGAGTTGTACTAAATTCAGGAACTCAAACTGTAACAATTTTTTACCAACTGAGGTTTCTGATGTTGAAGATCAAGTTCCAGTTTCTTCTCACGGTAGTCTAAGGATACAACTTGCATTTGAAGAGGATAACAAAGTGATTATTGATTTAAGTTTAGGACAAAGAGTTGTACTAAATTCAGGAACTCAAACTGTAACAATTTTTTACCAACTGAGGTTTCTGATGTTGAAGCTCCAGTTTCAGTTTCTTCTCACGGTATTCTAAGGATACAACTTGCATTTGAAGAGGATAACAAAGTGATTATTGATTTAAGTTTAGGACAAAGAGTTGTACTAAATTCAGGAACTCAAACTGTAACAATTTTTTACCAACTGAGGTTTCTGATGTTGAAGCTCAAGTTCCAGTTTCTTCTCACGGTAGTCTAAGAATACAACTTGCATTTGAAGAGGATAACAAAGTGATTATTGATTTAAGTTTAGGATAAAGAGTTGTACTAAATTCAGGAACTCAAACTGTAACAATTTTTTACCAACTGATATTTATTTCGTTCATTTATTTATAAACTAACACTTATACTTGTTACATTAACACCATGATTGATTTTCGTAAGTTAGATGTGAACATTAATGTTTGGCTACCAAGCTAACTGACTAATATGGGTCTTTTCCTTGGCACTGAGCTGGCCAAGCTATTTGACTATTTTTCATCGACAGTGAATGATCAAGTTGTATGGTTCTTTTTCCCTCTGGCTAAGTTAGCCAACATTAACGTTTGGGCACCAAGTTGAATGACCTATATGGGTCATTTCTTTGGCACCAAGTTGGCCGAGCTGTATGAGTATTTTCACCTATAGGGAATGTTCGAGTTGTATATCTCTTTTCCCTCTGGCCGAGCTAGCCTTATATACCTTTTTTTCATTGCAGATAATTTATGTCCAATGTACCATCACAAATGAACGAATCAAATGGGTCACTGAGTTGGCCCTCTATGTCTATTTTCCTTGCATATTATTTCTGCCTAGGGTTTCAGCCAAGAAAATGGGGCAAATATCATCCAACAGTTTACTAAATAAAAGTCAACATCCAAAGTACGAATGACTGAAAAAACATTCGAAAATACATTAATAAAACAACTATCCCGAACACTAATTTTGTTAAAAAATATGATAAAGAGAAATACTAAATAAGCAGAAATCAATATTATCCACTTCTTCTGTTGGTAATGTCCAATGTTTTGCAAGCAAAAATCTAGATGAAAATCCATTCGTTTGGTAATATCTTCAATATCATTCTTCATTCTTTCATAATCACCCTTAATTTTAGCAATTTCCCCCTTCATTTGAACAAGTTTAAATTGATTATCCACCATATTTGAACGATTATTATCAACAACAGTGCATGCCTCATCTAGCCATTTGAAAAACCTACATTGTGACCTAAACCTTCCACTAGGTTCCACTGAGGCCGAGTAGGATGTTTGCCGCCTCTTGGAACAATTGATCTATGAACTAGTACACTGGATAAGTAATATTACATCAGATACTAATATAAATAAAACATCATAATTCAAGAGCTAAATCACAACAATTGCTAAATATTGCATTATTCTCTAATATTCTTTTATTAGTCTCTAGGTATAAGGTCTTGTAAGTCTGAAAGCTCCTCATGTTTTATATAATGATAGCTTAATCCCATATGATGCATCTTGATAACCTAAACCTACAGGTCTGAAAGATAAAAATTGCGACCTAAAAAATTGTCGAGTGAGTCTCAGTGTGTGTGTATGCGTGTGTGTAAGTGTAAAAGGTATTTTACATTTTTCTTAAAAAACATAACATTAGATAAAGAAAACAAAGGAAATCCTTTTTTTTAAAACATAATGGGGAACCGCCCCCTTTTAGGATAATAAAAACTTGAAATACTAAATTGGTGGTGCCATTAAGATATTAAAGCAAGCAATTTTGGGAACCATAACCTTTCCCAATCAACTAACCAACCTTACACCATACGTGCACATGATTTCTCAACCTTATCCCCCTTATCCAGAAGTGAACTAATAGGATTGGGGTACCTGCCAGCCTGTGTCCAAGTGCCAACAGCTACGGGGTTAAACCTCCTAACCCAAGACACATATCAGCAGAAAACTAGTATTCACACTAGGTACGCACTACTAGGTGGCAGTCAGCCCGATACTTTTCCAGACCTAGAGCTTCACACATTGGCTAGGATCCTAATATCATTCCAATAATCCTATACCAATGGTTGGAAAGCCCCTCGTATGAGTGACGAGCCACGCATAGTGCGATCTGCCATTGGTAGTATAGATATAACCTTTTTCTTTTCTTTTCCACAGATAAGCACATAATATTTCATTTACAGGGATATTTAAAAACATCTTCTTTGAAAACTTTGAGAAAACTCTAGATTTAGAAATATATTTTCTTTTCCAAAAAAAAATTTATAATTTAAACCTTGGGAAATATGTAATCTTTTTCCAAATTAACTTTACAATTCAAAAATCATTTATCAAATCCAAGTTCTTCGAATTTTGGTGAGAGACTCACCTCTGTTGTGGCTTTCTTCAGGACTAGTACCTAAAGACAATGATAAATATTAATATCTTATAACAAAGTGTTAGGGATTCAAGTTTCCTAGTTGAATTAGAAGATGAGTTGGGATTATTTGAAGAAGAAAAGTTCTATTCTAAGCCCCATCTCTTTGATATCTATCCAAGATCTGGAAGATTATTTGAAGCACATGCTAATTAAATACTTGGAGATAAGATTGAAGTCCTTGATGATTATTAACTGAAGCTTGGAAGAGGATGACTTCAAGTAGGTAATCTTCTCCAACAAGGTTTCGGTTTTCTTATTTAAATGAGCAAGCTACATACATTTTTCTTCACAAAAATTGAGAGAGTAAATTTATATATTCAAGAGAAAGAAGTCTAGAAATTTTAGTGAGAAAATTCTAAGGCGGCTGCTGTTAATGTGTTCCTATTAAGAAGTGCTGCAATCCCAACACAGTGTTATTTGTTTCACTCATATCATAATAGATAGTCGGGTTAGGATCTTCTTTTTGGCTTAGTCACCTTTTGTTAGCTGCTGGGGATGTTAAATCAAGTGTGTCTAATTGAACGTGCAACGTGTTGTTCTAGCAAGCGTGTGTCGATTGCTGTAGTTTGATTGATCACTAATTAGGATTTTACAACTGTATCTTTGTATTTTCGTTATATAGTGGATTGGATGAGTGACTATGATCCCATAGAGGTAGGTATTGTTGGCCGAACTGAATAAACAACTTTCTGTGTTCCTGTTATCTTCTTTTACACTATGTTGTTGACACGTCTATATTATTTCGAAAAGTTGTCTAAAGGTTTCTAACATCTGTTGAAGCTGTGACACAAAGTTTTGCTATAAAATAATAAGTCTTAATAAATCTCCAAACATGAATCCTTATCAACTTTGTGCACCAAATAATCTAATTTTTTCTCTTAAAGTTATACTGTTTTTTCTATGGTAATTGCTCAAATAATAATTGAAATACAAATATTACACATATAAATGCAACAAATCACAACTTCTAGGGTTAATTCGAAATTAAACGAATTGTTAGGGTAGTTTTAGTAGTTGTTCAACTTTTCAGGGGTTATCTTGCAAATAAAATAATAAAAGACAAGAAGATGAGTGATGAAATTTTTTTCTCTTCACGTGCAACCTCTCTCTCTCTCTCTCTCTCTCTCTCTCTCTCTCTCTCTCTCTCTCAATTAATGACCTCTTTCTCCTCTTTCCTCTCTCTTCCTCCTTACATTCATCTTCCTTCCCCCTTTTTCTCTTTCCTCAGCCGAAAACCACACTTCCCACCTTTCACTATCTCAACGTCTCCATTAATGGTGGTCCCCTCATTTCTTATCCTTCTTCTTCCATTCCTTCTCTCTCCAGATAATTCTTCCTTACTTCTTCTTATGATATTACATATTTTTCTTTTAAAGATTTATTTCCTTATATAACCTACTTTCACTCTCCTTTTTGTGGACTTTCACCTACCTCCAAATTTCTTCTCGCACTTTCTTCCCTCACACATGGTAGTCCCTCTCTTTTCTCTCTTCCCCCTATTTTTTATGCTTTTACATAATCTCCCTTTTCTCTTCTCTTCTCTCTCTCTCTCTCTCTCTCTCTCTCTCTCTCTCTCTCTCTCTTCATGTCTGACTTTCTCAAATCTCTACCCACTTTTTTTCTTCTTCTAGTAACTTTTCTTTCCCTTTTTTATAATCATATCATTATGTATATAAATATATATATATATAGATCTAGGATATTCAGTACATATATATGTATATAAAACAAATATACAATCTTATATATTTACACATATAAATGTTATGTAAACTTATATGTATGTGTGTGTGTATAATAATATATAGATATTCTTAGAATATATTATATACTTGTATAGTTTTCTCATATATCTATGTAAATATATGTATGTATATATTTGTATATATATACATATATACATATATATACACATACATATATATATACATATATATACATATATATAGATAGATATATATATATGTATATATACATATATATATATATATATGTATGTATACATCTCATTAATTAAAGAGTATTTTATTTACATAAAGTGAACAAAAGAAGATCTATGATGCTTACTTTATTTTCTTCTTTAAACATATATATATATATATATGTGTGTGTGTGTGTGTGTCTGTATAATAATATATAGATATTTTTAGAGTATAGTATATACTTGTATAGTTTTCTCATATATGCATGTAAATATAGGTATGTGTATATATATAGATATATATATTAATATACATACATATATACATATATATACATCTCATTAATTAAAGAGTATTTTATTTGCATAAAGTAAACAAAAGATTATCTATGGTGCTTACTTTATTCTTTATTTTATTACTAATTCTTGAATTTTTGTTGATTGTAGGCTAAGAAGTAGAAAAACTTTTTGATGGTGGGATTAGACAAAGAAAGGGATGATAGAGAGAGAAAATGAAGTGTTTATGGGTTGGGGTGCAAGCCCCTCAAAATTAGTGGGGAAAATTATTACCATTCTTGTACTTTTTTTGAATGTTGTAATAGTACCTTTTGTCAAGTGTTCCTATCATCTCTTTTTATATATATATAAATATTTTCGATCAAAAGGACTATTTTACCCTTCATGATAAGTAAGAATACATTAATGGAAAATAATAATTTTACCCTTGGTAATTATTTACGGTTATAAGAAATTTCTACTCTACCCTTGGTAATTTATAGAAATTACGGTGATGAGAAATTTCTATTTTACCCCCAGACCCCCTTAATTTTAAGAAGTTATATTGTATTTAAAAGGATAATCTTAACCCTCCTTAAGTTAGTAAAATACAAGTAAATCCCAATTGATCAACTAATCTCATTAATTGCCGAATTTTTGGGGCATCACACACATGATCTCTCAGATCCCTATGAGAAAGAAGATTTCTACTAACTGAGTTCAATTTCTATAAATATGATTAACTTAAAGGACATAAATTGAACTATTCAATAAAAATTGTTCCTTGAAATTGGCACATCCAAAAAACTTTCTTCCTCTTGTCTTGTTTGTATTTGAAGTCAACACTTAGAGCTGGAAACCCATACTAACATTTCAGGAAGGAATTGATGGTGAGTTCAGATGGGAGTTTGCTGTAGATGAGGATGAGCTTTGACAACCTTTGCTCATAGCCATTTCTCTCTTTCTTGATGGAGTTGAGAGTAATGAGAGGAGCAGGATTGAGGAGTGTTAAGGGGGGAGGAAAGTAGTAGTATTGAATTGGGTGACATTAGGCATTAGGACTCAAATAAAATCATGAGTCATAGAGTTCGGCAATAGTACAATATGTTGGAGAAGTAAAAGAAGCTGATTTGATGCAGGAAAGATAGGAGAGAAGCCTTTTTCTTAATTTTGGCTAGCCACTTGGTTAACTGTAGGTTAAGTTTTAAGTTAACCACAAGCTATGTTTTTAGTAACTATAGTTTTGGGTTAGTGTTTGGTTAATTACTCAACAATAATAAATTAATTTTTCAGACAAGTAAAAATATAAGCTTAGTGGGTGACATGCTAAATGTAACAATAACACTAAATTATTAAGACATATAAAATGATTATTTCAAGTCACTATGTTAATAAAAACACACATATAACACATTACTATGCTTTATTTTGTTACTGAAATACTAAATATAATTATAAGATTAAGTTATTGCATGAGTTATTTATCTTTTATTTAACTCATTAGTATGATGTATAATCATAGTTATGTAAGCTATGTTGTTGATAATAAATCATTTAGTATGTTCACACACACTAAGAGTAGTAATGCTAGTAATGATATGCTAAAAACAATCATAATATTCAATTATGAAGGGAAATTATGATAATATGACATTGTTGTCTAATAATAACTAATTTAGTGTATATTATACAAATTACTATGAATGGTTTCATTCATAGCATGCTAAATATAATCAAAATGATATGTTATAAAGTAAAAAAAATGATAATATGATGAATTATGTCCTTAATGACAAGTTGAAGATAATCATAATACTATGTTGCTGTTAAATGCAATAAATGATTATAAGATGTATTATGTTAATGATTAGAAACTGCAGCAATACAGTAATCGACTGATTAACGTTACTGGTTACCTATCCGTAACTCATCTTGTTATCAATATCAAAACCTTATGGTAATTAATCGATTTTTCCCATCGAACCCTTTTACTAAAACTAATCGTTTTTTTATCGATCGACTTTAGAAAATAAAAAACCATAATGGATTTACCATCGATCATATAATCAGACGGTTATCAATCAGAATTAGGAAAGAACAGTACAACTGCTATCCATAATTAATATATATATATATATGATACACATTAACATGAATTAATTCCATTAACGACACGCTGAAGATAATCATAATACTATGCCATTGTTAAGTGAAATAAATAATTATACCATGTATTATGTTAATAAATAGGAACTGCAACGGTACGGTAACCGATCGATTAATGTTACCGATACTTATCCGTAACTCTTCTTGTTACTAATACTGAAATCTTTTAACAACCTGTTTTTTCCCTTGAGCCTTTTTACTAAAACCAATCATTTTTTGTATCAGTTGATAATAGTAAATAATACATAGTGATGGAATTACTGTTAGTAATATAATCAGTCGGTTACCAATCAGAATCGAAAAAGAACTATACAGTTGCCATCCATAATTAATATGATTTATTTCATTAATGGAATGCTTAAAATGATCATAATATTACGTTATAAAGTGGAAGAAATGATTATATGAGCTATTATGTCAATAACAACTAATTTAGTGTATATATATACACATTAATATAAATTTTTCATTAAGGACATGCTGAATGTAATCATAATATTATGTTATTAAGTGAAATAAATGATAAATGATGAATTATGTTCATAATAACTCATTTAGTATATATCCTACACATTAATATGAATTAAATCCATTAATGACATGCTCAATAAATGATTATACAATGTATTATATTTTTTAGCAAATATATATGATGTATAATGTTAATAATGTTGAATATAATAATAGTAATACACTATTAAGTAAAATAAATTATAATATGGTTATTTTAATATAAATACTCATTTTGCAAGTTATTTCGTAAATGATTTGTCAAATACAACATAATACTACGTGATTAAAAAAAAGATTATATATCCTTTTATGATGTTTATATTTATACATGAATATGAGTTATTTGCATTAATGACATACTTGGTACAATCATACTAATAAATTTTTAAATCATTAAATGATCTATTATAATGTTAATTATTAATTTTTATGTGTCAAAAACTACTCTTCAATATATCTTCCTCTCAATTTTCCCACAAAAAATTTCCCTCCAAAAATAAAATAGTTTTCACTCTTCCACATTTATTAGACACCCTATATGCATCATCATCATATAGGGTGGCAAAGTGATGATAGAGTCAATCATGTGAAGGGTGTGTTCAGACTCACATTTCCAAGAGCCAGATCCACAGCTCGTTAGTAAATAGAGTTTTTGGGGGAGACCTTTTGGTCCTATACATGCTAGTATATAATTTAGTAACTCCATATAATGGCCAGCTCGCCATAGGGAAAAGATATATACAATGCAGTGGTTCACTGTGAACGGAAAAATAGTCGTACAACTCGGTTAAAAAGGGATGAAGAATAATACAAATTTAAAGAAGTATCGCCTCAATTATAAAAAGCCCAACCATACTGCATTTAATGTATTAAATATGATATGATAGATTTAACATCTTCAACTTAAGTATAACTTGCAATGATAAAATGGTGAGCTAAATTAACATGCAATGTTAAATATGAAGAGATTAAGATGTAACGGTAAAATATGAAACCTATCCCATAAAAATGACTACATTAAATGTAATATGGATGAGATTGAATACACTGTAAAGATTGGCGAGTCGAAGTGGCTCTACTTAAATAAACAAGTTCCTTTTGCTCCAAACTCAATAGTTTTTGTATTTTTTGAAACTTTCTACTTGTGGATCAATTTCCAGATGCTGCTTCTGCTTCCATGCATAGATTGTTGCATAAAGAGTTGTTCAAAATTATCCACTAGCTCTGAGTTTATTACAATGATGGTAGTGATGTCAATTTTATCGTGGTGCGTCTGGACTTAGTCGTCCAGCATTGTCACCAAAACAATACCAACTTCATGATGTTATTCATCATGGTGTGCATATACCCGACCCTGTTTGAAGATGAAGGCCCCTACGTTCTTTACTATGAGCTTTTTTTTTTTTTTTGTATCAGCCATCTGGTGACAATAGATGATGGTGCTAATTTTGCAGCATTTACTGCTCGTATTTCCACCCACAACGCCTAGACTTCTTCCTCTTTTATTTCTCTAAGACATTAGAATGGAACCTCAATCAAGCTAGCATCAACTTAGAGGCCACAAATGCATATACCGCACTTATTTACCATGTCTGGAGTGGATTAGAAACCTCTATGGTGAATAGGGTATGTAATAACACAAGCTGTGATTTTGAATGATCGGGGCCTTTTGTTATAGATAAGATTAACCTTTTTTTCGCAATCCTATTCTATTCCCAATAATAAGTTGATAATCCATATAAAATGTATAATTGTTAATGAATATCACCTATTACATTGATGAAGTACACTGGAGCAACTACACGACAGGATTAAACATCAAGTTCAAAAAATACATTGGAGTAACTACGAGAAAGGTGTAAACATCGAGCTTGACTAAAGATTGATAATCGTGATGTCACTTTATATCTAAAAAAGTCAAGCTAAATTATAATGCAACGGGTAAATAGGCGAGTTATGCAATGGTCAAAAAGGAAAACACCGAAAAGGCAAGCTCCTTATGCCAATTTATAATGCAAAATGGGATTGTCTGATATAATCTAGCTCGCCAAATGTCTTATGCGTGTTAATTTAACTATCCCTATTTTTTGGCTTGCGATCTTACAAAACAAAAATACAGAGGATTGGGAAGAGAAGTTCATATAGTTAAAAACAGAGGAAATGGTACACAAAATCAACAACCATAAATACAATTACTTAAACTACATTCGCCGAAAACTAATCTTGAGATCGCCATTTTATAAAACTAAAGTTCATATAGTTAAAAACCAAAAAAAACAATATAAAACATTAACAACAACAAATACAACTACTTAAACTACATTTGCTGAAAACTAGACCATCTATTGATTCAAGTATGCAATTTCTTAGTTGAAATCATATTAGATGTTCTTGAAAGCCCAAGGATTCGCGCTTTGGATCTTTTCCTTCACTTTTGGGTATAATCGGGCTTGATTTTGAATAGCTTGTTGATGTACTCTGGATCCTCACGGTTTATCTTATCCACATTAAATTTATAAGCAAGGGACAAAAGGCCATTTATACCCAGGTAATCTACAACAAGCAACAATCCGAATAGGGTTAGCTTATCATCATTCACGAGTTTGACAACAAAGATTTAAGTTCGTCATTACCCTCACTGGAGGCTCCTGAAAAAATAACACGCTTTCAGTATTCGATGATCTTTGCAAGGATTTCACTAAAAACATTTTGGATGAGAATAGGGCCGCTGCTGATGAAGGGTTCCTCATTCATATGTTTGATCATCATAGATTGCTTGGCCACTGCCTCATCTACCTCAAATATCTTGTCGTTGCTGCTCTTGAGGATGCTTTTGTCTAAGTTTGATGATATAGAGGAAGCACATGGATATAGAGGTTAACTTCTAACTAAATCAATTGAGGATTAAATGCTTACCCTGGAGGTCTCAATTTATAATTTCACCAAAACAACTTGAATTTTATAATTGAGTAGGCCAAGGGCTATATATAGGTGTCAGAACTCTGAAAGACATTGCATCAAAAGGTGTATCATTTAAGTTGTTGAGCCACGACATTCTGATGAGATGATGTGGTCTTTCAATAAATGTGTCGGCCAATTGTCAAGCTCAATAAAACGTTAACACGGTAAATAGATCACAATGCAACTAGCCATATATAGGTGTCAGAAGTTTGAAAGACATCGCATCAAAATTACTACAGTAAATGCAGCAGTTGAGATTTGTTGTAATCTTAACTATTCTCAATTTTATTTTATTAAAAGCTGAATTTCAGTATGTAAAAAGAGAAGGCTTATTGTCTTGGTCATCTTCTAAACTGGACATTTTTTATGAGAACCATTGAACCGTTCTTGCTATAACTAAACTTGTTAATGCAGCTTGCAGTGCCTTCGTGAATGCTTGGGTAGAGAGTCGAGTGGGGTCCTTCACCATAAACCAAATTTCTACCATAATAGTAGAAATGTAACTTCTATTATGGTGTGTCTTGGCTATGACGTCTTGTATTGTCGCCAAAGAAATATCAACTTTATGACCTTCTGCACTATGTTGCGCACCTATCTCACCTTGATTTGAAGATGAAGGCCCTTATGCTCTTTACTACTAGTAGTACTTCCATGTCATCCACCCTGTGATGTTTGAATATTGACTTCGACGGTGTCTACTTTATATACTTCCAGCCACAACGTCTGTATTTCTTCTGCTTCTACTTTCCTAAAGCTAGGCGGTGGAAACATAGCATGTACTGCAATGTGATCGTTGATGATACAACCAATGGGTTAGCATACTAAACTTGGGGATTAATCAACAACACAAGACCCCATGGCAGCTAAATGATTGTTCATCCAAGTTATGTGGTATTTCTATGAAGATAGAGTGGTCGCTGGTTTTCCGTGAAGACAGAGTGGTTATTGGTGGGTAGACTATGTAATAGTATAGAATATGTAATAGTATATTTTAATATTAATATTAGTTACTATATGAACTTTTAATTTTTTTCAATCAAGCCATAATTCATAACCTCCAAGCATGGTGACCAAAAGGTCTCTGCCAAAAAATCTATTTACTAGCGAGCTCCCTCCAGTCATTGTTTACATGAGCTAAAACATTAAAACATTGTGACTTAAAGGACCTTAATACATGGTATAATAGCATGCAATAGTAAATAATCCCACTATGCACCTGGCCAAATCAGGATATAGGTGTCAGAAGATAGGAAGCCATCACATCACAACTACTGCAGTAAATGCAAACCCAGTAAATGTTTTTGAATCCTTGCATCTTATCTTAATTACTTTAAATTTTCATCCCTATAAAAAGGCTATCATCAAAACTCCTGGTTTTCATCATAATCTTTGAACCTTTTTTTTTTCTTATCATGGTTTAACTTCCTGATGCTGCTCAGGCTCCATTTCTTAAATGGTTGTGTATAGAGTTAGATGGGATAATCCACCATTTCCCTGATTACGACTAGACCGATAGTAATGTGACTTCCATTGTAGTCCATTTGGGCTATGCCATCTAGCATTGTGAACAAATAAATGTTAACTTTATGACGTTCATCACCATATTGTCGTATCTACTTAACCTTTTTTAAAGATTGACGCCCATATGCTCTTTACTACAAGCTGTACTACAAAGTCTGCCACCCCTATATCGTCGGATAAAGGCATTACTGTAGTGTCTACTCATGTACTTCCACCCGCAGGGTCTGCATGTCTTCCGCTTTTACTTTTCCGAAGTGAGGCAATGGACACCACAACCTGTACTTCAACACCAATGCCGATGACATGACCACTGTTTTAGCTTACCACAGCTGGGGTCTACCCGACAACACTGTCTTTCAGGTCGGCTATATGTGTGATACCCCCAACCCTACCACTAGGTCAACTGCGGCTGAGTAGGGTATCTGTGTGTTTCTCGAGCACTAAACTATAAGTCCCGAAACAAAAACACAACTCCGGGTTACTATTTATAGGTATATACACAAAGTACGCAGCGGAAAACTTAAGTAAACTGGTTACTACTAGTGCGCTCAAAACATAAGATTTAAGAAAACTTCTTAAAATTTTTTTAATAAAAAAAATAAAAGCATCTTACATCAACAAAACCTTATGGAAAATAAGAAGAACTTTACAACCAGTCAAGGTCTAAGAAAAACAAAACATAATACATATCCTTCCAGGGAAACTCCATGCAATGCCTAAACTTCTGCAGCTTACCGTGCCTCTGTCTGTCCCGAGTTAACTCCATGCAATGCCACAGTTGGGCTCCACGGACAAAGTCCGAATCCCAAAACGAGGTCATCGGAATCAAGTTCCGATATCTCGTAGTCAATACTAACCAAACACCATACGAACGCTCGATTACCAAACAACCGCACTCCCATATCACTGGTCAAAACAGGCTACAGACTCCTGGGGCACCTACCAGGTCTGCCCTGGGACCAACCTCAGTTTCGAGCCCCTCCTGGATCACCACAAGGCGGCCGTCCCACCGCAGAGTATGATGCAGTATCCACGTAGACCGATTGGGCCCACCCTCCGCGGTATATGCCCCTCTTCAAATGGATCCATTCTCCCAAGTCTAAAACATCCACGCCATCGAAAGAAGCCCTCGTACGGAGGATTAGCCACGTACTGTGCAATCCTCTGACGCTTCCAAACACATGCTCATAACCAGAACTGTAATCCTCGTCGGAATGGGATTTTCATATGTGTTTATAAATAGAAAGGCTGCTTGCCCGGCTGTCAGGACAGAATCAGGTCATGAATATTTTCAGCAAAAATCCTCATCCGACAGTTCATCACATGCTTATGCAAATTCACACATGTATGCCAGATTTATACTCATGCATGTCAAAATAGTGTAGCTTTTTAAGGCTAGAATATTTTCCAACATATAAACATTCCCAGAAAAACCTGTGTATAACCAAATTCTGCTTCACAACAACTATAAACCGATGTGACAAGACAACACGTATAAGGAGAACATCTTCGAAAAACATGCTAAATTATATCATGCTGAATGTAGTAAATATTTGTAACAGATTTAGGAAACACATTTTACAAGGCCTGTAATATTTGAAAATAATATTAAAAAATAAGGTTTGTGGACTCATTTGGATGCAGATCTGGTGCTCTAATCCTACAAGCAGGATACCAATGAAACATTTAATTATAAATGCTAATATTTCTTTTTGCTACCGAAAACAAATAAAAAAAAACATATCTCTCGACGAACCAGAGATATTTCTATACATATACTAATTCTAAGAGCCTAAATTTCTTAACTCATCTATACTAAAAATATCACAAACCCACAAGTGATACCAAAATTATATATATGCTATCACCATATACAAAAATTGTTTTCATACCAAGATCAGTTACAAAAATTAAGTATACTAAAATTATATATAACCATAAATGTTAAAATCATTTTCAAAAATCATTTATACTAAAAATACGTGTCAAATTATGAATCTAAAATTATTTACAAAAGTTGTGTATATAAAAATATATACCAAGTTACATACTAAAATATATATATATATATACAAGACTTTATATATACTAAAATTATTTATAAAATCCCCATACATACTGAATATATATATATATATATAAGCAATTGAAATATATACATGTAAATATGTATACTAAAAATATACATGTAAAAATATATGTACTAAAAATTTATATTAAAACTATACATGGAAATATTTTTACTAAATATATATATATATATATATATGAAAATATAAACAATTATGTCTACTAAATATATATATATAAAATAAATACACTAAAATCATTTTAGATAAGAAAATCATACTAAGGAAATTAAATAAATAAATTTATATAAAATTAAATAAGATAATCCAAAACCAAAATCAACTAAACCTTAACAAAACTATACCCTAAATACCTCATCTCAAGACTCTAGAATCAACCTCTACAACCTATCATCAAAGAGGAGAAAAATAAATCAAAATATAATGAACCCAAATAAAGAGATAAACAAAGCTAACTCCAACTTCTAGCTTAAAAAAAATAACCTTATAAATATATATATATATATATATATATGTCTATATGTATTAGCTAACACACATAATTATTAAAGCTTCAAGAAAACTCTACACTATAGCATACCAAAATTACACCATTACTAAAATGACTAAAAAAAAAAAGAAAAAGGGAAAGCAAGACAAAGGTAATCCAAAACAGCGAAAAAAGAAAAAAAACAGAAAATGGCAGTAAGAACAAAAAGAAAAAAAAAAGAAAGCAAGAAAGGAAAAGAAAAATAAAATAAAATAAAATAAAACTCTTACCTGATGCTGCTGGAAGCCGAGAGTAGGGGAGGAGGAAAAACTTCAGCAATTTGTTTTCCGCTCCTCAAGTCTTATATATATATATATACACACACACACACAACATGCCCATGCAAAGTGCCAAATGGCACACTCCCCTTGACAAGTGGCAAATATGTTTTTTTTACCAATCATAATAATCTAATAAAAAATAAAATAATATTAATAATATTAATAATAAAAGATAAAATCCTTTCATAAAAAAAAAATACCACATTAAACCTTATACGAGACTACCCAGTATTTTAAATTGCTAAAAAGTACACACCATAAATTCTTTGATTTTACTAAGTTAGACCCTAACTTCTATGTTCACGACAAACGCCCTCTCGAGGTCGCCCGAGATGCCTATCAAGTGGGGCGTTACAACATGATTCTTGATGAGGATGGTGAGGTTGTGTCCTTAGGGGTTCCCACTGATTCGGATGATGACAAAGAGTAATACATCCGCTCGCTCCTGTGGGTACAGCTTTTGTTTATTGCTAGTTATTTTTTAAATCATCCCGGTTAGGTGCATGTAAGCCAGGAATTATCGGCTTTTGCTTTTTGGTCTTATTTATATAAAATATCTATTTATTTATGTTTGTTTTATTTTCATTCATAACTTCTTTATGCAAAAAGTATTAGGATCTCGTATATTACGAAATAATTTGCCAAGATCTCATATATTAACAAAAATCCAATTAAATTGCGTTGCTTCAATTACATCCGATTACATCCAATCTACTGTACAGCATTGCATTTAATGCATTAATTTTAAGTTGATTAGTTCCACTGTGTTTGCCAATGTTGCACGTTGGTTTAGCTCGCCAAGTTAATACCAAGTTAATACAAGACGAAATAATTTTTTTTAATACAAAGAAAAATTTATTAAAAAAAATAGCAAAGTAAAATTTCATTCAAATGAAAAATTCAAAAAAAGATTGCAAAGTAAAATAAACAGATGGAGAAAAAAACTAAAAAAAAGATAATATTCCCAGCACTATCAAGCTCGGTATCTTATTCTACACCTTTCTTCTTCAACTGGAATATCTTCTCTTCCCGAAGATTCTCACGAGTATAAATATTAAAGGTAGGAGAGTAGAAGAAAAGTTGTGGAATTTCCGTTCAAATAAGTCATTAATTGTGATATAGTGTCCACAAAAAATGCCTATTTGCTGTTTCAAGTCATAATTTTCCACTTCCGCTCCCACCATCCCATTCATAAATTTCAAATATAGCTTCAGAAGAGTAGTAAAGTGGTCTAAAGAAAAGGCCCAGTAGAACCTCATAAATTTCAAAACATGAATGTACTTCGACCATCGTGTTCATGAAGTTCACAAATACGAAGGTTCATAGTAGAGTGGAGAAGATCAGCTAAAGGCTTATAGGGTACGTTTGCATCCCACCTGTTAGTGTTCCGAAGTTTGGTATCCTGATAGGAAGGCATTGAAAAGTATAGTTTTGTAAAGATTCAGAAAGATAGTTTAAGAGGAGATTTCCGTATGCATTATGTATTTATAAGAGGAAGAGTAGATTCCAAAAGTCTGACATAATTACTCTTGGAAACCCAAACGATTATCTATTTTTACAACAATGAAGATGAAGAGTAATAAAAAGCTCCATAATTGCATTAAAATAAATCCCAACAACATTGCATTAAATGCAGTAATATGATACGATGTTTTTATAATTTCTGATTGGTAGATCATTAGCAAGTATTTTTGGTGAAATTATAAATTCAGTTCACCAAGTTTATTATTTTTTGAACTTTGCATTAAAATTCAGCTCGCCAAGTTGCATGTTAATGAGCTCGCCATTTCTATTATAACGAAAGCTCGCCAAGTTCTACGTAAGTGTCCACACTTATAAGGCAAGTTTGCCCAGTCCTACATGTCCACACTAATAAGTCAAGCTTGCTAAGTTTCCGTACAACATGCAGTGAGATTCTTACATATCTTTTCAATCAAAGCACAATCTAAACTTTTCCAAATAGTTCAATCAAAGAAAAATTCAAAAAGTAAACTTTTCCTTTATAGATTCTATCCGACAAACAAAAGCTATGCTAATATTGAAAAAAATTAAAACAAACATATATTCCAACTTAAAACAAAAACATTTACACGGGTAAAAATAGCATGTTTTATCTGACCAGAAAAAAAAATCAAATTCTTCTTCTTCCTTCAGTCTGTTGTTAATGGTGATTTCGACAATCTTCTTCAAACTTTTAATTTTCCCTTGGAATCATCAGTTCTTGTATCGGCGTCAATTTTTCTCTTCAAACGCGTTCTACCAGCAGCAGAAGATTTGCCATCATTGGGACTGTCTTTGATAGTCGTTATTTTTTTTAGTATTTGTTGAGAATCCCACATCGGCTAATTAAAGAAAATAATTACAACTTATAAAGACTTGGGCAGTCCTCCCCTCTTGAGGTACCTTTTGGGGTGAGTTAGGCCCAAGCCCAAAAATTCTAACATGGTATCAGAGCCAGTTGTTGGGTTGCCCGAGTTGGGCCACCCACGCAGATGTCCAATCCTGCAAAATTCCACGCACGCAGATTTCCATTCCTGGGCGTGAGGGGGTGTGTTGAGAATCCCACATCGGCTAATTAAAGAAAATAATTACAACTTATAAAGACTTGGGTAGTCCTCCCCTCTTGAGGTACCTTTTGGGGTGAGTTAGGCTCAAGCCCAAAAATTCTAACAATATTTTATATGTTAGTTTCATCATTTTTCGATGATTTTAAGGTATAACGTATACATTTGAGTCTAATTTCTCTCATTCTTATATTAGGTATTTGCCGAAGGGAGTTCAACAAAGAACAGACAAAAAACGGTTTGAAATAGAGCGGAAATGATGGAAAATGACACCAAACGGTGACCTCAAGAGAGCCTACCACCGATAGTAGTCCATCCTATTGCCAGTGGTAGGCACAATGGCAACAAAGGAATTCCAGGCAGAAGGTTATCGCCAATGGTAAGTTCAAGGTACAAATGACAAATGAAGACAGAGACCTACCGCCGACGGTAGGTCCCGATTTCATCAATTACTTAAGAAAGTTTTGGGCAGTTTTTAAGAGATTCATTCATTCTATTTTTTACCAACTTCTAGACTACACCAATAGGGCTTTAAGGAGCAAATTGGGGCGATTTTCTGTGACAAATTTCCCCCAATTCTCACCTCTAATAGTTAGGATTTAGGTTAGAGAACAAGATTTGAAGCATTGGAATAGGAATCAAGGATCGAAACAATGAATTTAGGTTTCGGAGGAGCAACTCGAGAGACGAGCTCGGGTGCAGTTCGAGATCAAAATTCGGCCCTCAATTCCACTCGTAAGCCTTTCTTTTCCCTCTCTTGTAGTTTTTAACTAGTTTAATTTCAGTTTTACTCTATGAATTGTGAGTAGTTTAATTGTTTGGATTAAAGGTTGAACCCTAATTTCGGTATTTATGAAATTGGTTGGAACTTGATGAAATTGAATGTTGTCTTTGATTGAATTTTTCCTCATTTGGTTAATTCTATGCAATTTAAGTATCATGAGCTTAGATTAATCACACGAGTGTTTGAAATTGAAAAAGAAACAACACCCGAGGGCAATCAACTGGGGGATTGATTAGGGCATTAAACTAGAGTAGGTTGATGCACTTTTAGGTCTGTTAGCACCTGCATTTATTATGTTCATAACTTGTTAGGGAGAGAAGAGATTCTCGTCTAAGAGTTATAATGAATAGAGTGGCTTTCGCCTAGAGATAAGAATTGCCCAATTTTGAGTGTGATGACCTAATTCGTGATACAACATCAATTTTCTATTAATTACAGTTAATTGAAGTAGTAACCGAAATTAGGGGGATCCCCAGGTTCAAACTTCCATTTTATAGAATTCTTTAAATTATTGTTTGATTGGGTTTTGATAATAGTCATTGTTAGCATCTTGTTAGTTCACAAGCTTTTCAACGGCATTTTTAAGACGAAACATTGAAGCAACGATAGAGTAGTTGAGTCTTGTTTGTCCTTGAGAGAATCGACATTCTGGTTAAACTCACTTCTACGGTGTTAGGTCCACTTACCTTACACTGTAGAGATTAGGGACAACCGTTTCATTTCACACACATCATCGTTGTCACCGTTATCATCTGAACTTGAATTGTCATATGTGTTGTCACTGTATGTCGTGTTGTCACTCTCTAATTCCAAATTATCCATTCTCTCCATACGGTTTGATCCATATATTCTCACATCAAATTCAGATGGTGCTCCAAATGTTAGCCTAAACATTAGAAATCCCCCATTTTTACATAGGGATCTTCCACAAAGGTCAACAATCTACGAGTTAAAAAATTATTTCAATTAACCTCTTCCAAATCTACAGTCCGAAAACGTAAACAAACAGCATGATCTAAGAGCTAAAGTATATCTGGAAATTCATAACTTCTACCACAGATAAATAGCTTTGGGATACGCTGAATACACAAAATGTTACATTTTGTTATCCTTAAAACAATATATATACAGTTAACATTATTCGCAAATGTATAAAAAAGAAAATGGAATACCACTGAGACAAGATTGGCAGAGTATTGAATAAAATGGTAGAACGAAGCAACGAGTTCCATGTCAGAAATTCTCATGCTATCAGTATGTAATCTACTATTTTTTTTTTATTTGCGAACCTCAATAAATATTTTCTTTGAATCTGTGGTCTGGAAAAGAGTCGTTGTTCATTAAATAGGAAAAAATTATGTTGTTAAAAGGAGATGGAGTTGAATAGGTGTCTTTTGGCATTTGTTCATCTGTAGAATTAAAGTGACATAATTACTCTTGGAAAGCAAAACGAGTATATGTTTTTTACAATGATGAAGATGTATAGTAACAAGAAACATCATAATTGTATTAAATTTAATCCCAAATATTGCATTAAAAGTAGCGAATATGATGTGATGTTTTCCTAATTTCTGATTGGTAGATCATTAGCATTTTTTTTTTTGTGTGAAATTATAAATTCAGGTTGCCAAGTTTATTATTTTTTGAACATTAGCAAGTTTTGTTGGTGAACTTATAAATTCAGCTCGCGAGGTTTATTATTTTTTTTAACTTTGTATTAAACTTAAGCTAGCCAAGTTGAGTGTTAACTGAGCTATAGTACTATGCCCCACGAAATTCAACTAATCGTCTTAAATAATTCTCCATACTTAAAATACGAGAGTGTGAAGATGAGCAACATGTAATCTTACTGGCTAAGATGATAAATGTTGATTATGATTGTATTTTTTGTATTGATTTTTATTTTGACCATTCCGTGTTGATCGATATATCAAAAGTACAGTTCACGTTATACTTGAGCATGCTATCTCATAAAGTCACATTGCTACTATTACAGTAGAAATTTAGTTTATAGCGGATGACCCCACTCAACTCTATGCAACCATCTAAGAAAGGGACCACGAGCTGCATAAGGAAGTATAATTGTACATTCAAAGATTTTGATGAAAATTCCTAGTTTGGAAGATGAAAAAAAGCATAAGCCTGCTCTTTTCATAAAATGAAATTCAAAGTTATTAAGATTACAACTAATCCCAACCGCTGCTTTTACTGCAGTAATTGTGATGCGATAGCTTTCAAACCTCTGACACCTATACATGGCGAGTTGCAGAGTGAGTTATTTTCGTGCTAACGTGTTTAAAGAGCTCGCCAATTGACTAACGCATTCATTGGAAGGCCATGTCATGTTTATCAGCAATCAATAATTGAGCTCGTCCTTTTACAGGTTGCTTATTATTGAGCTATTTCTATTAATCAAGCTTGCCTTTCTTCCATTCCATTTAGTTTTCACAAATAATTGAATAGCTGAGATTATCTTTGCCTTGAAATTCTAAGTAGAACATGTACATAGATGTAGAATTGAGACTTTGCCTTGAAATTTCATATTCATACTAATGTAGAGGACACTTACATTTTGGAACAAAATTAAAACATATCAGAGGTCATCTGACACTCAGAATCCAAGGAAAAGCATGGATTCCTTGGGGATGAGAATCCAACTGTCATTGTTAACAGAGAGTCTCCCTTTTACCCGACGTTCCGTAAACATGTATGGTATGTGCATCCAATGCTCTAATGATTACAAAAATTCACTATGGATCCATTTGGATGCCTCATAGAAGTGAAAACGAAAGAAGCTTAGGCGACTGTGCTTGAACCTCATATAGTAAACAAAGCAATAAACTCTACCATTCCATATTTCCAGAAGGTGGGTGACACAGAATAGCTACTCACAATAAAGAGTTAGGCGCCTTCAGCTTCAAACAACTTTATATAAGTACGCAAAAGGTAGCAAGAGGTCATAAAGTTGACCTTCTCCCGATAACAATATTAAACGACAAGGCCCAGACCTACCAGTATAAAAGTTACTTTAATACCATTATGGTAGTTATCTGGGTAATGATGGATCACCTTGACCAACTCTCTACACAACCATCTGAGCACGAGTACTATTTGAAACAGTTTGAAAGAATAATGTAAAGAGTGAGTTTGGATGAAGAAAGGGTGATTTTTACGAAAATGCACATCTCTTTTTTGCTTTTTATGTTATGATGAAGATGTAGAGTGTTTATGATAGTTTGATGTAGCGTCGCTTCGATTAAAACCAATCATTTAAAAAATTCTTTACACTAATAATTTTAAAAAAAACTAATAATGCCAGCTCGCAAAGAGTCAACATTTGAATGGCATCTTCACACTCAATAGTTTGAATTATGAATTACGATATGATGCTTGGATTACAACCAAACCCAACCGCTGCATCTACTTAATTATAACACCTCTTCCAACTTTCAGGTATACCCCAGCTATGGTAAATAAGCCTCGTAGCTTCATCCTGTGATGCAACAATTGTAGATCTATGGGTTTGTCTGAGGGAACTAAGAACAAAAGAAGTTTCGTCGAGGTGGCTTTAAAAACAGGCAGTAAATGTCTCTATGAACATCATGTTCGCCTCTATGACAGGGTTGATGACATGATCGTAACGCTCGTAGTAAAGAGCGTACAAGCCTTCAAACACATCTAGGTAGATTACCAACGTGTTGTAGAAGGTCATAAAGTTGACATTCTTCTAGTGACAATAGCGCCCGACAGAGCCCAAATGCACCACAATAAGGGTGAAAATAACACGAGTTTTGTAATGACGGATCACCTCTTCCAACTCTCTAGCGGCAATGTACTCAGTGTATTATGAATACCACAAGGTAATTGAACCACAGGAAGAAAGTTTTTCTTGTAATATGATAGGAAAAAGGATTGGAAGAATTAAAAAAGGTGATGAAGATTCAAAGTATATAAGAAGCGTCGATTCAACACCTTCGGATTTCACTTCTAAATGCTTTTTCATATGAATATATAGCTTGCTTTTTCACCAAAAAAGAAGTGTTGCTTCAGTTAAATCAAATCTCAACAGTGTCATATTTAGAGCATTAAATATGATGTGATGGATTTAAATCAAATATGATATGATAAATCAAATCATTTTTTCTTTAATTTTTTTGGTAAGGATTAAGTATCGCTTGATTCTGTTTCTAATGATTCTATTTCTAAACTGTATAATTGTTTTTTATTCTAAGGCGAGATAAAAAGATTGGCGTGAAATGATAATGGGTAAACATGCCTACTACATTCATAAAGTATATCATTTCATTTGAGCATTATTTAAGGTGATGGAGGTGATGCAAGCAATGTACCAAGCTCACCAAGATGATCCATATTTAACTACTCGAATGTATTAAACATCGAGCTCGACTAAAGATTCATAACATTGGGGATGTCACTTTACAACTAATTTTTTAAAAGGCTAGCTCAATTTGCAACTAATAAATAACCGAGCTCGATTCACAATTTACAATGCAACGGTTAGAAAAGAAAACACTAAAAAGGCTAGTTTCTTATGTTGATTTACAATACAAATACTACCAAGAGTAGCCCTTTTTTTTTTTTTTTTAATATGTATGGAGATTCAATGTAACTATGAACCAATTTCACTAGAAAAAGTGGCAAAATTTCGAGAGGTTTTTTTGGTTTTGCGACAGTTTTGAATCCCCTCTAAATGGACCACCACATATCGAAGGGCCCTTAAATGATTGCATTGGTTTCCCAAGGACCGGAATGCACACCACAGTTAATTGTTGCGGAGGTTGTTATCTCTATTTTGCAGCGGGTTTAAACCAACCTAATAATAATTTCTCTTTTAAAAAATAAATATCTACGGTTTTGAACCTCCGCCATTGATTCTTCATTTTTAAAAAAAAAAAAAAGATATTTGCAGGTATTATAAAACCTGCAAAGATAGATAACATTATAAACCCTCTTCTCTTTCCCAAAAAATTTCACTCCCATCAATTAATGTCCATCATGAGATGGTAAATTCTTTCTCAGTCTACTTGCAGGAATAGAAGTAAAAGCAAACGTGGATAACCGTGTCTAGAAAGAATCAAGCTTCACTTTTTTTTTTCCCTTGTAATAAATTACTTTCACAACCTTTATTAGAATATTTGTCATCAAAACAGAGCTCTTAGAAACTAGGTTCCATTGGGAACAAGATACTGTGAGCTTAGCTGTAATGGCATTCTGGATGTTAGATAAACAAGCACGTCTTTTCATGCCAAGCTAGATCAAGAGCCCTTTTAGGACAGAAAAGAGCAGAGCATCCCATATGTAATCCCATCAGCATGCTGAAACTGTACATGAATGCCTAGAGGGGAATCTTAAACATATAAGTTTGACTTGTTCAAATTACAAAACCTGGACAAAAGAAAGTAGCAGGTTGGGTCAATTTCCCTATTCAAACAGAAAGTTTCAAAAGATATCTATTCAAAAGGTGACAACCCAAGGTTTCTCTTGAGATACTTCTACCCCAATCTCAACAATAAACCTGTGTTGATCATCAATGTAACGCAGTACCAACTAGAAGCTCCCAACATAGATCCATTTATAAAATAGAACCTCTTACCTGCTTCAGTGGCACAAAATTTATTTCTGAAGGTTTCAACGCCTGAAACATTAAAAACAAATATGAATAAGTACCCCCAGTATCAGGAACCATGATGCTAGGACCAACAAGATGAACTCTAGAAAGTAGAAAAAAATCCAACTTCATAAAAAAGAAAAAAATAAGAACAATATAATTGGGACTTAAGCACGCCATTGCACAAAACCAGATGCAGAACCTCCACCTCAAACAAAATAAGTTATACTATAAACTAATTTATATATACATTCAATAAAAAGAATCATACCAATTGCGTAAACTAATTTATGATCAAACCGACCCAAAAGGACCAAAAGAATGCTATCAAATAAATCATTAAGAGATCATCCACAGAGGGAATAGAAAACAGCGTCCTTCTATTGTGTCCAAGTTAGGTGTACCAATTGCAAACAATGTTCTCCGCCTAAAAGGAGAAGAGAGAAACCATAAAGTCAAACTTTTCGCAGAACCAATCTTTGCACATCAAAAGTTTGTCAGCAGCTCAATCGTATAAAAAATTAGTTTTACCCCTCTAGGGTTGATTGAGCAATAAGATCAACTATCAAACTTTAATTTTCATAAAATTTGTGGGAAAAAAGACATGATATGAGAGTCTCAAGAAAGGAAGAATCTGAGAAAACATAACTCGAAGCTCAACTATCAAACTTCAATTTTCATAAAATTTGTGGAGAAAAATATGTAGCAGGCTTCAAGATACCAACACTAAAAATTTCATCTGGGGTCAGGAACTTCTATCAAGTGGTTGGATCTCCTATCTCCTCTCTTTGATTTGTAGTTAGTCATGGTAAGAATTGAGTTAATAGGATTCCAAGATCATCATATTGCCCAGGATCCATGCACAATCTTTTATTCCAATCTCTTACATCTTTCCTGCATGTTTCTAGCACCAACAACTTCTTGTCCAGCAAGAGCGTCTTTCTTTCAACCGCTATAAGCATATGTATAAGCTAATTGAGGCCAAAATCCTAAAATATTGCATTTTAGACATAGAAAAGATCCCATTTGTCCCATTAGAAATAGGAACTTCCAGGCTGCACAATGTCACAAGCAGCACTTGTATGATGTGCCTTCTTGAAAATAAAAGAAAACTTCTTAGAATGAGAAAGCTAACTAAGGGAGCACACAGCTCACAAAAATGCACAGAAGATGTGCTTTTAGTTTGTGATGATCTTGGGCGTACTTTCCAATAGAGGATGTTAAGAATGTGAAGATATACCACAGAAAATAATTAGTGAGAATCAGTCCTTAAAAATCTAGGTGAAAGTGACCATTATTTGGTATGTTCTTTGACAATTATCTAATAAAGTTCTATTCTCACCTTGATATAAGATTCAATAAGGTCTTCAATTCAGTAGCTACACAATTTCCCTTTTGTTTCTATAATATGGGAATCTAATAAGGTCTTTGACAATTATCTAATAAGGTTTTATTCTCACCTTGATGTAGGATTCAATAAGGTCTTCAATTCACTAGCTAGGCAAAAGTTCTCTTTTCTTTCTTTAATATGGGAACAAGGAACATCATAAAAGGCTCATGATTGTAAGTTTGTCTTGCAATTGAGCCCTAAATACAGATTAGCCAGATCAGCAAATTAGAAGTATTGAAAGAATAGATTCATACCCTTAGCTCCTTAAGATTTGTTTTAACAATCAATAGCAAAACTAAATGCTTAGATAACTCCAAGATGCTAAGTTGATCTCAGACCCTTAATCTTTATTTATTTTAAAACAACTGGAATCGTCTTATAAGCAGCAGTATAAATCACATCAATTTAATCATTCAATTTAACATCTTTCCTTTTCTACCTGATGCGCTTCCAAACCTTTTTACCACCATCAAAAGGAAGGAAATACCAATTGTCTAAACAATAAGCAGCCATAAAAAAGCATCACTTAAATTCACAGCTGAAAGGCCTTACTTCTACTGTTCTTGATTCCACAGAGAATAAACTCGGAAAACATTAAATTATCTTCCAAGTCCCAATCTGCCTACTATCTCAGATAAACAAATAATTCGTTAACTTAATATACTCAAATTCAACTCATAATTACCTGCTAATGACACACATTCCACAAATTACAACTCAAAACAAAAATTTGAGGTTCTAAGGGCATAATTCAGTAGAGATTATGACTGCCGTCCCAGCAAAAAATGAAACTACAAGCAAAACCTACCAAAAAAATCCCCGAAAAAAAAAAGACCCCATTTCAATCATAATAAACTCTCTGTTCCCTCTAGAATTTACCTATGCTATTAAACAAGGAAAAGCAAAGAGCACAGCAGGAGGGCAACAAATAACAGACAAGGAAAAAATCTTGAACAGACCCAAAAATAAATGAACAAGCAAGGACGCATACAGAGACATTAACAAACAAAAGGACCGGTCACCGGAGGAAAGCATATACCTGTAACAATGATCTTAGGCCCATGGAATGAGTCGCCGGAGCTTCTTTATGAGAGAAGGAAGAAGACTAGAGGATAAACTGTAAGAGCTGCCATCCCTACACAATTTTTCAACCTCATCCCTTGCACCGCCACACATTTAAACCGTCAACATCGTATTTGATTGGATTAAAATCTAGTTATTTGGCTCCAAAGAAAAAACAGAGATCGATGGGGAAATAGAACGACCAAAAAGAGGGAGGAAAGACGTCAACAGAGAAACAAAGAGAGCGAGACACCAAGAGTAAGAAGAAACGAGTAGTTGCCGGCTGATCGGCTTTTAACAGAGAGAAGCAGAGAGCGACGAGGGACAAAACGTCGGGAAGAGCTAGGAGGGAAGGAGTAGGTGAGGGTTTTTCTTTTCTTTTTTTAAGGAGAAGGTGAGGGTTTCTCTAGAGAGGGGGAAGTCGGTTCCCCTAAACGAAATATTTACCGGCAGTTCAAAACTGCCGCAACAAAAGTAATTACTGTGGGAAAAAATCGCAATTGTTGTTGTTGTTTTTTTTATTTTTTTTATTTTTATTGTCTCAACCATATTTGAAATTATTACAGTAACTATGATGTGAAAGAGTTCTAGATTACCGCATATGGGGTGAACTTAACACCTCTATGGTAGATGACCATCACATTATTCAAGAGCTTTGGTTGAATATGTAATAATATATTTCAAAGGCTATAAGGTATTGTAATCTATTAAGTTGTTTTAATTGAAATATTTTTATGTGAGATATTAATTGTGTCATCTAAGTCACTAAATCAACCTTATGTATTTGACAATAGTTATGTAAGAACTAATGAAGAAGAGATATGGATTAACATGTGAAAGTGAATAGACCATAATGCACATAGCTGAGCTTGCCCTAATCGATTCATGTTCATTAAGAATGGTAAAAAGCCTTTTTCACTATTGCGTGTAGATCGAGCTCGGTAAACAACTTTTTTTTTTCATTGTGTTATTCTGCATATTTAGACCCTAAAAAATAAAAAAAAAATAAAACCTTTTTCGCGCATTTAAAGAGATGCTTTGAACCCTATGGTACAAAATACTCCTTGCAAGAGAACTGAAGTTTTACCTCTCGTAAACATAGGTTAAAATTATGACCATCTCTTGTCGTCAACATCAACCACCCATGGTCTCTTTGTCTGCCACAGTTTTATCCTAAGAAGAGATTGGTTCTCGGATCTTAATCTACATAGATGGGAATAGAGCTAAATTGGGTCCAATTATTGTTAACAGCGAAGATGCAAATTGGGCTGCTTCCATTCTGCTTCTGAACAACCCCAATTGGAGGTTAAGACTTTTGGGTACCAAATTTCGTAGCTAGTTGAAAAAGAATTCATTATACGTCAAATGGTGGGGGAGGGTAAATGAAACATTTGGTGAGGAATTCATGACCCTGTGCACATTACCGAGGACTGACCTGACATGGACTATTCACTACTTGCTATTGTAATGCCTTTCTGGATCTTGACAGTTAATGCATTTATCTTCCCCTTTGGCATGATCTTGACAACTATTTATGGCTTGTGGTTATGTTCGGTCTTCATGTCGGCTCTCTAGAACTTTCTTCGGACCCACCTGAGATCCCCCCTATAAAATTTACCTAAAGAAACCTAACTAAATTCGTCCAAGAAAACATGAATAAAGAGGACGATGAAGTAACGGTCGAGGAGCACAACGCTTTCTTGATCTCGTGGATGAGCGATTACGTAGCTTGCACCACCTTTAAACAAGTTGTTCTTGAGTATAATTGCTACATAGCAAAGATTATGGCCAAGATACTTGTGGTCTTATTTCTTTGATCCTTTCCATGATGTACCAGTCATTTTTTGATATTTATATAGATATCAAACCAATGTCGTAAAAGGATAATGTAAAAGGCCTCGTATGCATCATTCACACATGGCTATGCCAATATGTCCCTGAGTTTGGGCCTTGAGTTTGGGCTGCACTGGCTTCATTTTACGGAGGAAGAAGCTGAAGGGCCTTCTTCCCTACTTTTGGTTATGTGACGTTCTGAAAATCCTAATAGAGTCCACATTTATATGTTCGAAACACTCCATAAGATGTGATATTGCCCATCAGAATTGATGGCTCCTTAAGCTGATTTAAAGGTCGGACCTAAGTGGCGAATTGCAAGATCCTCAGAGAAACACAATTACATAAAGGTTGGAATTGCTTGGGCCCATTATCTGGTTTCACTAGATATCTTGATTGGGACTAGGACAAATGTACGTTATGACAAGACCTCATACGAACCATCCAAATTGTACTCCTTTGCTCAGCAGTTAGGACTCATAAAGGATGTCCCAATCAATCTTGTGCTGGCCTAGGCGGACGAGAGGGTGGAAATATCTACAATCAAATCCCTCAAAAACAAAGACGAAGGAGACCGGTTTAACTTCATTGACTTCAACTCTTCTCATCTGTTATAGAAAGCTATAAGCTCTGGTGGAAAACTATCTCTTCTCGCTACTTCCAACTTTCTCCAATAGATACCTTACAAGGACTGAGAGAGTACTAAGATAGGCAGGAAAAAAGAAAGGACAACCGGAATAGAAGTCGACTGAGATCGAACAATTAGATTCATCCAGCCTGATTCCAAGGTCAACGAGATGAACCAGTTAGAAAACCATGCACATTTCTGGCAATAAATATTTTCTTTAGATTTCGCATCCCTTTTATATCGGTCTAGCTACTTATCTATGTTTCTTTCTTTCTTCAAGCTCCTATGCAAATTGAAGATGAAGCACCGCCATCCAAGAAGGTTAGAGGGAAGTGAAGTAAACAGAACGAGCCTAATTCGGAAGCTGCTCCTTCTGCCAGCCAGTTTCGGTATAATTTGTCTTCCTCATATTTCTTGCTTTATTTTTTTAAGGTTAAAATTATTGTTCACTAATGTCTTCCTTGCAAAGAAGAATAAACCCAGGAAAATTGGATCACCGGCAACCTTTTCTTCGGGCAATAAGAAAAAAGGAGTTACCCACGATAACTCGTCACCCGACACTAAGGAGACACCTCCTCCAACTAATGTTGAAGCTCATGAGACTGCATCTCCTCCAACTACTGTACGAGTTCCCAGCTTCACCTTTTAGAATCTGCTTCGAGACAAACTGTGAGAGTTGTTGCTCGTCCTTTCAAGTGCCTGGACAACTTATTTTCCTCTCTAACATCTGAGGCATTCCATTGGTTAAACCCTAGGAAAATCAATACATTTAATAAACACTTTGGTTCCACATTTTCCATAGATTTTCCAACTATGAACGGTGAACATGAACAACTTGTGGATGCAATTGAGGCTTTATAGAGTGTACAAAGTGAATTCTTACACTGGAGCACGGACATGTATGCAAAATAATTCAACCAAAACTTGGCAACTGATGTTTAAATATTGCTTCGGTGGAGAATTTTTAGCGATAGCCAGTGAGAAACTTTGCAAGCTAAATAACGTGACACAGTCGTTGAAAGAACTGCATGATACCTACGAGAACATCAAGATAGAATGCTAACTAGAGCAAGATAATATTGACATTAGGATCATCGGGCAATGGAGATTAGAGATGAGATGTCCAAGCTTCAGAAAAAGTTGCAAAATGTTGAAGCATCAGCCGAGAAGAGTAGAGCTCCTATAGATCGGCCTACAAATACTTGTTACATATTGTTGAGAAGTCCTAGTTGGTCAAGGCTAAGTTTGACGAATTGAGCATTAAGAAACCTAGTTTAGTGACAAAATAGTAGGTGAACTATATATTGAAAAGGTTAATACTGAATGTGTAGAGCTAAAAAAAATAAGTACGTGAATCCTTAGATAAGGCTTTAATTGTCTTCTATAGTTGTGGATGAGGAAACATCAATTGTAGCAGTGCAAACTTCCAAATCCATGCCCCACCACATATTTTCAGCAGTAGTGGAGCAAGCTTCCACAATTGTGAAAAAGCAAGCTTCACCAAAAGTGGCCAAGAGAACTCCTCTTTCAACTTCAAAGGCCAACGAGCAAGCTTCCCCATCGATGGCGGATTCCCTAACTTCTGAGGCCGCCTTGCAAAATTCCCCAACAATGTTGGAGAAACCTTCACCAATTGAGGACAAGCAAGCAGATTTTGAACTTCTTTGGCCACCAAGCAGATTACCTCTTTTATGATCAATATCAATCTCTCAGATACCTTGCCCGAGCAAAATTCCCCTACACCCAACCTTTTTAGTATCAAGGAAAGCGTTTAGAAAGATGTCCAGATCACTTGAGCCTCAACTCGGTGACTTTTTTTCTACGACTTAGTGTTTTCTTTTTCCCTAGTCTTTGTTTTTGGAGGTAAAATTAATCTTGTCCACTAGACTACAAAAGTATCCCCTATTATGTTCTGTTAATTATAAATGTTTATTTCATATTTTATTTTTGTCTTATGTCTTTGATAAAAAATGTTTTTTGCAATAACTATTTGGCAGAACCAATGATGAAGAGAGTTCGATTAACACGTAGAAGCGAATATGACACAATGCACACTGTCGAGCTTACCATACTTCTGATTCATGTTAATTGAGCTCACTCTCCCTTTAGGTTTTCGTTTAAATCAAGCTCTCTTTTTCTTTTTTAATTATTTTAAGGTCGTATAGTTAAGTGTTAGTCGAGCTCCAGTTCACTATGAAGTCTACCTATCGTCTAAGTATAAATTGTTTTGCCCGGAGGAATGGTGGGGGCATTATCTCACTTGCATCAGAGATGGTCAAATGATGTTCAGATGGCACTCATGATTTTGTGGGGTATTTGGAAGGACAGGTATGCTTGGGTTTTTTTAAGAGAGAAGGAAGCTGCTCAATTTGTAGATTGAGTGTGAAACTTGGAGTTGGAATTTGGAAGTAGAATTTCTATAGCAGGGAATGTGACACGCCAAGAAGTTTGCTATTACACCAGCCTTAACCCCGCCTACTGGGAGCTGTTTAAATATAAGTATTAATGCCTCCTTCCATCTAAGCAAGGAGGTGTGGGTGTTGTGAATAGGGATGCAGGTGGAGCATATTGGGCAGATGCATCGATTCCTTTAAAGGCTATGCTTCATGCTGAGAATGTAGAGATGCTAGGTGTAATGCTTGGGATTGAGCTCGCGAAAATATGTGGAATTGGCACTTTTGTTTTGGAATGTGATAGTTCTAATGTAGAAAAAAATTCACTGCAATGGGACCTGACTTTTCAGCGGTTGGTACTATGGTTTCCCACTTTCAAAGGGAGATTCAAGGTTTAAAGTTCCACTGTTTTTCAATTGTTAGTGGATTTCAAAATTGTGTATCTAATGCCTTAGGTGCTTTTCTAGTTCTCTTTATGGCGACCTCAATGATTTATTGTTTCGTATAAATCGAGAACGGTAAGAAGTATATTTTACTGTTATCAATTAACCGAGACAGGTGAAGTCTCTTTGATCATTGTGTGTGAATCTAGATTTTGCACCAAAAAAAGAGAAAAGAAAAAGAAAAACATTTCTGAATCGCCTATTCACTTTTATTGATATGCATATTCTTTCAACCCCTAGGGTTAAAATTAGATTTCACCTCTCGTAAGCAAAGGTTAAATTTCTAGTGTACTTACAACCATCTCTCATCGCCAACATCAACAACCCATGGCTTCTTCATCTACCCCACCCAAAATTGATACTCAGATCCTAATCTACACCAGAATAGGAAAGCAAGTGAAGTTCGGCCCCAATCTACTCCCAGAGAAAGATGTCGAATATATTAGTAGTGGTAAATTGTCTACATCCAAACTGCTCCTAAACAAAGCCAAATGGAAATTAGAGCTTTTGAGTTTCAAAATCTGTAGCTGGCCGAAAAAGAATGAGCCATATCGCAAATGATTGTTGAAGGTAATGGAGGAATTCAATGATACTTGGCAGAGTTGGGGAATTTTTACCTTATACGAATTACCAAGCTCCGGCCTGACATGGACTATTCGCTTTTTTTTATGCCGTAATTCCTTTTAGGACCCGACGATCAACGAGTTTATCTTCCCCTTTGGTATGATCTCACCAACTATTTATGACCTGTCAGTCATGATTAGCCTTCTTGTCGGCTCTCTAGAATTTTCTGACGACCCATCTAAGACAGCGACCCCAAACTGATTTTATACTAGAAATCTAACAAAATTCATCCAAGAAACCATAAAAACAAGGCAAGGTAATGGAAAGGAGCATAAAACTTTCCTGCTTGCGTGGATGAGTGAGTATAAAGCTTGCACCATCTTGACAAAAGTTATTCGGGAGTATTCTTGTCAAGAGTATTATTGTCACATAGCCAACATTATGAAAAGGGACATTGGTACTCTTACTTCTTCGATCCTTTCGATGATGTACCGGTCTTTGTTTGATATTATAAAGATATGAAATCATAGTAGCATACGGATAATGTGAAAGGCCCTATGTAGAACATTCAAATGTGGCTCTACCAATACCTATCCGAGTTTGGCCTAAACCTGATCAGCCCAAGGATGAAGCAGATAAGATTGGACTTCTTCCCTACTGGAGGTTAATTCTTGTTCCTAAAAATAAAGAAGAAATTGAAGTATGTCTCTTGCAAGCTCTCTATAACATACAATAGCGAAGTGCCAATTTACTAGCTCTATATTCTAGTTGGAACGTCAAACCTCAGTGGTTAATTACATAACCGAAGTCATTAAAATACTATTACAAAAAGGTAAGCAATACATGGGCCCGTTATTTGGTTTCTAGAGATATCTTGTATGGGACTAATTCGACTGCTCGTTCTGCCAAGTCGTCGTATGAATCATACAGCTCGTACTATTTTGCTTGCCAATTTAGACTCATACGGGACGTCCCTGCCTCCACCATACAGGCCAAGACAGATAAATGGGCCGAGATGTCTACAATGCCTGAAGTAATTCAAAAGGTGAAGGAGGTTAAAAAAAGGCTGGACAAATTTAACTTCCTTGACTTCGACCCCTTCCCATATCTTTTTGAAAACTATCAAGGCTGGAGAAGATTATTTTTACAGTTTCGGCGAAAGAAGCTATAAAAATATCTCTCCAAAGTACGACTCCAGCGGTAGAGCAGGAAGAACGGACAAAAGAGTCGACTGAGATCGATCTATCTGTAAGTTAGTACTAAGGCCATCCGTGCAGTGTGACTGATCTTGCTACGTGAGGGATAGTGTGATTTACTATGTAACAAGCAACAAAGTGAACAAACACACAAGACACAGCTATTGATAACGTAGTTAGTCCAAGCCTAGCCTGCGGGGCCACGTCTAGAAAGCAATCCACTAATAACTGTCAGCACAGTACAAGAATACACCTATCTCTTTTCCACATCTGGTGTTTCCCTAGTGGTATTAGTGCAAATTCCCCTTTACGCACTACACAGTTAAATCTCTTCAACTCTTCAAGGCTTCTCTCTAGAACAAGCTACTTGATCTTGAATCCCTTCAAGTCTTCAACTCCTTTGAACCGCAGTATAAATTTTATCCCTAGAAGCTATAGTCTTTAAAACAAGAACTCCATTGAATTATGAAGGATGAACAACAAGTATCAATGGAGAAACACAGTGTTTGAAGTTTGTGACTGCACAACTTAACCATTGTGAATCACCGTCTTCTCTCTTGCAGAATGTCTTCGAAGAATTGCAAAATGGCTAGCCCCGATCTTCAATTACATTCCTTTATTTATAGTTGTTACGGCTGAACAAAAGATGCTGAAACGCCAATCCTTTTCCAATTAGGATTTTGACCAAAGACTTTGTTTCCAAAAAACTTCTAGTTTTATTACAAATAAAGTCCTATTTCTTAGGTTCTGGTCTTTCCTTTTTCTCCAACTCTTTCTTAAGGTAATAACCTAATTGGGCTCCAAAAATACAGCTCATGATCTTCACTCAATAGTCAAACAAAATCTGTGAGATCTTCAAAGAATCCTAAAACAATGCCAAACTTAGTTCTAGTGAAACCTGGAGCTTGTGCTATCACCCAACCATCATGCGTGGCCACACTTAAGTTGTGTGTCAGGTTTCTATACCATCTTCTTCAGCCAAGATCGCGAGGTCAAGGAGACGACCCACTGGGAAAACTATGGACATTTCTGGTGATAAATCTATTCTTTAGTTTTTCCTAACATCTCCCTTATCTCGGTGTAGCTATTTATCTATATTTCTTTAGTTCTTCAAGCACCTGTGCAAATTGAAGATAAAGCATCACCATCCAAGAGGGCTATTGGGAAGCGAGCTAAACGGAACGTGGCTAATCGCGAAGCTGCTTCTTTTGCCAAGCTAATTCCGATATTATTTGCCTTCCTAAGTTTCTTTCTTTCTTTTAAGGTTTATTATTGATGTCTTCCTTATAAAATAGAAGGAACACCAGACCATCGGTGACCTCTTCTACTTCTAATAAGAAAAAATGAGTTACTCATAAGAACTTGATGCTTGGCATCGAGGAGACATATTCTCCAACTAATATTGAAACTCCCAAAAGTAAAACTCCTCCAACTATTGTACGAGATTCCCAACTTCGTGTTCGAAATTTGCTTTGAGACTAATCGTCAGAGATGTTGCTCCTGTTTTCGAGTACATGGACAACTTGTTTTCCTATCCACCAGCTATGCCAGCTGCGATCTCACCCCAGGAACAGATCGATAAATTCTAGAAATACTTTGGGTCCATAGATTTTCTAGCTACTGAAGTGGAACAAGAAGAGCTTCTAGTTGCAGTTGATACATTATATTGCATAAAAAGTAAATTTATATCACTGGACCTCTGACAGATATACAAGACATTAAAGCCAAACTTGAGATTTGTTGTTTCAATATCACTTATATGGGCATAGTTTGGGGGGTTACCAACGGGAAACTTAGTTTGCTAACTGTCTTGATAAAGAATATTACGGATCTAAAAGATACCTATGAGGACATCAAGGCAATGCAAACAAGAGCAAGATAATATTTACAATCAGCGTTGTAGGGCAATCAAGATTAAAGATTAAATGGTCGAGCTTCAGAAGGAGTTGAAAAAGGCTTAAGCATTGGCCAATCAGAGTTTAGATCGTATAATTGAGCTTACATATGTAAGTTCCGTATTGCTCAGGAGTCCCAGTTAACCAAGTGTGAGTTTTGCCAGTTGAGCATTCAGAAACCCTTTTTGATCTCCGATAAAGAAGCAAGGAAATGAAGTATGACACAAGTTAGTGCTGGATGGGTAGAGCTCATAAAACAAGTAAGTGGAGTCTTAGAGAATTCTGTAAGCATGCCTTCTACAATAGTGGCCTTGCAAGCTTCCCAATCCGTGGTCCACCATATATCTTCATTAATGGCAGAGCAAGCCTTTAAAATAGTGATGGAAAAGCAAGCTTCACCAATTGGAGGCGACGAAATGGATTCCCTAATCTCAAAGGCCACCTTACAAACTTCACCGATAATGGCAGAGCAATCTTTATCCAGTGTGGGTTAGCAACGAATTCTGTAACTTCTGTGTCCACCTTGTAAATTGCCTCTGTAGTTCCTGATCAAAATTACCCAACATCTGAAATTCCTACTATTGAGAAAACCTGTTAGGCATATGACCAGCTCGCTCCAATCTTAGCTTGGCGTCTTTTGTTCTACGACTTAGTGTATTATTTTGTTTCTTTGTTTTCGGGGTAAAAGTAACCTTCTGTTTTGTTTCTTTTTCTAAATATCTCATGATATTAGTCTCTTATATTAATATTATGTAATTAATATTAGCATTAATATTAACCATTACACTAAGATTATTTGATTATTTATATACTAATAGTAATATATACCTCGTTCAGTTATGTATTCTATAGCTGAAAAAAATAAAAAGAGAAATGAAGAACGAATGTTGAACTTGAACTGACAGCTTAATGATGTACTGACACGACCCGACTACGTCGTTCACTCTACCCTAAAACGAGTAGGGGATGGCTGTTGCATCTGATAGAGAGAGAGAAATAAGGGAGTGGAAAAGGTGATCGCATTTTTCACCTATAAAGAGAATCAAATGTTGAGCGAGTTAACACACACTAAATTTCTCTATCTTCCTCACTCACAAAATTTTTCCTTCTCTATCGCCTAGAGAAATGGAATGTGAATTATCCCCTACAGCCATCCTCTAACCGATAGTACACAACCGTTCACCACGGCTTAATAACAGGTCCCCAGTCGTTTCCGCCCTAAATGCAAGCCCAAGTAGCTTGCTAAATATTTACAAAAGGCATCGAAATAGGTACCTTGATATAAAGAATGAGCTTCAAATGGTGCTCGAACGTATAGTCCATCTCAATGGAACAGAACTAATTAAGGAGCTCCTCCTTGAGGAGCTAGAGCTACACACATCATTCACTATTTTAGGTGACATCAATGAGAAGGTCAAGTCACCTTCCAACAAGAGGAAGAGGGAACTGGAGGTTCTCCTAGTAAGCTCTTCCAACTATGCTAGGAGCCCTTGAATAGGAGGAGTTTTTTTTTTTTTTTTGGGGAGAAGGTCATCATTATAGCTGCTGCTGGACATAGCCGAAGCCGAGTAGTACCTAGTTTCGTTCCAAGTTGTTGTTGTAGTATCTAGTTGGCTATTCTTCTTGATTTTTCCCCTTTTTTTGGTGCTTTCGTTTATCTTAAACAGGGATCCCTGTTTAAATACTACTCGATTGTATTTTATGCTTTGTGTACGAATGAATGACTTACTTTGTGTAATTTTTATGGTAATATTGCTTATGTTTATGTTTTTTTTTTTGGGGGGGGGAGGGGGGGAGGGGCTTCTCTTGGGATATTATAGGGTTTCAAAATTTCAGTTTTGGCTCATAGAACTTAGAAAGTGATTGGATGATATTCTCACGACAGATCCCCCAAGCAAACCATAGTAAATAGCACAACACTCAAGGCTTTCATGCGCAAGAATACAAAAATGTATATCACATGTTAATTAGGGTCATTTAAGGGTTTACTATTCATTTTAAGGTTTTATAAGTCGAAATTAGTGCCAATTTAATCCACTTAGATGTAAAATTTTTCCCCTAAATTTTACATCCCACTCAAATGTCATCCCACTCATCCAACTAAAAATTAAGCATTTAACTGAATTTAGTTTTTGTTTTTTGGGTTTACGATTCATTTATAAATTCGATGGATTTTTTCCTTGAGCTTTTACATTTCACTCATCTAACTAAATAAAAATGTTTTAAGGTGAACTTAGTGTTCATTTCTTAGATTTACCATGCATTTATAAAGTTTAGAGTTCGTGCCAATTTACCAACTCAAATGTTTGTTTTTTCTTGAATTTATAAAGAAAAAATTACAAGTTTGTAAGAGTTTACAATCCATGATTTAGGTAACCTATATACATTTTATCACATTAAAAAAATCAAAATTTTCCTCCCAATCAAAATTAAAATATAAGTTTTATAGTTAATAATGGGAATTTTAGCATTATTTTAGTTCTATCAGCACTAGATTAACAATGTCGTTTAGTGTGAATAACATCATAAACGATGTCATATTATGTTATTAGGCTAGAAAAAAAAACAAAAGATTAGTGTTTTGCAAAAGACGCCTCTATCATACTCATTATCACGACGTGCTTGTCTGACTCGGATTTAAGGTGCATTAAATGAATAACCTTGGTACACTTTACGTCAAACGTCGATTCATATCTTCTCTCCTTAAATTTTCTAGCTTTCCGGCTTCCCACTACTTTCTTGCAACATTTCCCCTCCTATCCTAATATTATTTATAAGTGCCTTTTCGAGGTGATACCTCATCCTAGTTTGAATTAGAAAACCTACTCAATTTGAGTTTTCATCCTTCTTATTCCTTCCTTTCTTCTTTTGTTTAAAAAAACCCTCTAGAAATGTTTGTAAATGATCATGAAACTATACCAACACAAGTTCTTCAAATTGACTTCCTTCCTACGACCCCAATCATCCTCAAGTGCCTCTATCAAAGTGAGAGGCATGAAAACAACTATCTTAGGCAAGAAATCAACGCTCTTAGGCTTGAGAGTAGCAATATACTTGAACGCATGGTAAGGAATAGGGGTGCAGTGGTCACCAAGACCATGACCCTCATGGATCCTCCTTTTTATCGTTTCTTCAAAATGTTATTAGAAATCGAGGAAAAGACTGTGGAGGAGGAGATGGCAAAAGGCGGAGGCGGAGGTTGCTCGCCTGGAGGGTATATCTCGGGATGCTGTTCGCTAGGGTTCTGGTCACTAGATGGTTGCTTGCAAGGGGACAGCTCGACTGGGGTTGGCCCTTGATGAAACTTCAAGGAAAAGGAGGCTGAGAAAATCCTCTTGTGATTTAGCAAGGAGCTGTTACTAGGGTTCCTCTGCTGTTGCTCATCCTTATGATGATGCCATCCCCCTTCCTTAGTTTATATTTAGGTAGTTTATGTTTTTTCTCTGTTTTCTACTTTTGTTATTTTCGGTTCTTTTTTGGAGAACAGGATGATCCCTATTCTTATTTTGTAAAGAAAGATTATCGGCTATGAGTGGAACACTTGTTTTTATAAATATTACTATCTTATTGTCCATCTCATTTCTCTAAGGTATGTTTATATTTTCACTATGATCTTTGCCTGAATTTTTTGTTTAGTGTTTTTATTTCTCTGAGTTGAGGTTATTGTTTAATTGGATGGAAAATTTTGAGAATTTTCTGGGCTTTTATAAAGTTTCCTTATAATTCCTGGTCTACTCATAATTTTAGCACTAAAAAGTTCTCCTCTTGTAATCTTTGAACTCTAGAATAACTTTACTTTAATGAAAAAATTAAGGAGAAGCAAACTCAAAAGTTCTCTTCTCGGAGGTGGTGGCTGCTCGCTGGGAGTGTATATCTCTGGAGACTGCTCGCTAAGGTTCTGGTCACTAAGGGGTAGCTCGATTGGGGTTGGCCCTTGGTGAAACTTCAAGGAAGAGGAGGCTGAGAGAATCCTCTGGTGATTCAGCAAGGAGCTCTTACTAGGGTTCCTCTGCTGTTGCTCATCCTTATGATGATGCCATTCCCCTTTGTTAGTTTATATTTAGGTAGTTTATGTTTTTTTCTCTGTTTTCTACATTCGTTATTTTTTGTTGTTTTTTGGAGAACAGGATGATCCCTATTCTTAATTTGTAGTGAAAGATTATCAGCTATTAATGGAACCCTTGTTTTTATAAATATTACTATCTTATTGTCCTTCACATTTCTCTAAAGTATGTTTATATTTTCACTAGATCTCTTGAATTTTTTGTTTAGTGTTTTTATTTCTCTTAGTTGAGGTTGTTGTTTAATTAGCTGGAAAAGTTTTGAGAATTTTCTGGACTGTTATAAAGTTTCCTTGTAATTCCTGGTCTACTCATAATTTTAGCACTCAAAAGTTCTCTTCTCTTGTAATCTTTGAACTTTGGAATAACTTTACTTTAATGAAAAAATTAAGGAGAAGCAAATGAACTTTAAAGTCAGTGAGAAAAGAAGAGTTAAAGTTAACTGGAAATTGGCAAGCTCGTCAGTCCAGTCTTAATACTAGCGAGCTATTAATGGAAATGAACATTTAATGGAGCGCAAGGGAGATTAAGTGTAAAGTGACAAGGTCTGTAACACCCCACTCAGTAAGTACCTTTGGCGATCTTGAGAGGGCAATTGACGTTAATGTACTAGTCGGGGTCTAACGTAGTAAAACCTAAGAATTTATAGTACGTACTTCTTTGCGGTTTAAAATACTCGATAATTTCGTATACGGTTTAAAGTGGTATTTTTTTGTGGAAGGATTTTTTATCTTTTATTAATAATAATATTATTATTTTTATTAGTATTTTTTTAATTTATTATTAGATTAATATGGCTGTAAAAAAAAAAAGAAAAAGAAAAAGCTGCCACTTGTCCAGAGTTCAGCGCCAAGTGTCTTGTTGCATGCATGTGGATAGTGTGTATATATATGTGTTTGAGGAGGAGAATTGGCTGCTGCCTTTCTCCTCCTTTTTCCTTCTTCCTAGCGCCCAGCATCCAGGTGAGCCGCTCTTCTATTTTCTTGTTATTTATTTATTTGCTTTATTTATTTCTTTTCCTCCTTTCTGTCTTTTGATTTTTGCTGCCACCTCCATGTTGTTTTTTTTCTTTTCTCCCGTATTGCTTTCCATATTTCCGCTTTCTTTCTTTTATGCTTTTTTTTTCCTTTTTTTCTTTTATTCAAATATTTAGTAATGGTACAATTTTGTTAAGATTTATTTAATTTTTCTGTTGATTTCTCTTATTTAATTTTACATAAATTTATTTATTTTAATTTTTCTTGATATAATTCTCTTATCTAAAATGATTTTTGTATACCTAATTTTTGGTAAATAATTTTTTAATGTATTTTCTTTTATATATATGCATGTTTTTAGTATACGTAATTATTTATATTCTCAAATATATATATTTAGTATATATTTTTGCATGTCTAGTTTTAGTAACATCATGACGAATAAGGAAGGTGCCTATGTTATCAGACCTCCTCTACTTGAAGGTACAAATTATGCCTTCTGGAAGATAAAGACACAAATTTTCATTCAATCCTTGGATGAAACTACATGGGATGCTGTTAAGTGTGAATGGAAGCCTCCTACGAAGACTGAGGAAGATGCTACAACTAAGTTAACCAAGATAGTTGTGAAGCCCTAATCAGAATGGACTAACAATGAGAGAAAATCTGCTCATGCTAATGTTAAGGCACTGAACACCATTTTTGTCGGTGTGGATGAGGAGCAATTCAAATTAATCTCAATTTACACATCAGCAAAGAAGGCTTGGGAAACTTAGGAAACTATTCATGAAGGTACCAATGTTGTATGAATTTCTAAATTGCAGATACTGACTACTTAGTTTGAAGAATTAACGATGCAAGATGATGAAATAATTGGTGAGTTCAGTGGCAAGCTTAGGGACATTGTAAATAAAGTTTATCAATTGGTTGAAGAGTTCTCTAAAGAGAAACTAGTGCGAAAGGCACTAAGATCCTTACCTGCACGAATTCGTCCTAAGGTTGCAGCAAATTGAAGAAGCAATGGATATGACAAAACTTTCTTTGAATGGCTTTTTAGGATCCTTGAGGATATATTAGATAAATCTTGATGTGGAATCCAAAGGTAAGGATATTGCACTAAAAGCTAAACATACCTCATCTAATACCAAACCCTATTCTAAAGAAGAGGTGATGATGCTCACACGAAACTTTGGGAAGTTTCTTCATAGAACTAGAAAGACATCCAAGCCTTAAGGAAGATTCAAGATTGATATTGGGGACAGGAAAGGTCGTAATAAGTTTAAATATGAAGGTAGCATAATGAAAAGGAAGTTTGAAACAGGTCAAAAAAGAAAAGGCATACAATGTAGAGAGTGTGAAGAGTATGGCCATATCCAAGCTGAATGTGCCAATACCTTGAAGAATAACAGACCTATGAACTCTACCCTCAGTGATGATTATAAGAAACGCAACATTAAAGATGATGAAGAGGACACTGATTTCAATGAAACACTAGCATTCAATGTGATCATAGATTTGGGAGATACATCTATGCATAATGATCACCAAGATGACAGTGATAATGATTCCATTTATAGTGATAAAGAAGTGTGCTATGAAGAATTGCAAGATAAGTATAGCCTACTCTACACGAAGTAGGTCGGACTTATGGAGTTACATCAAGACCTAAAGGATAGTCTAAAGAAGATCCAAGAACAAAAAGATGTTCTAGAAAGAAGAAACTATGAGCTAATGGCTCAGGTCAAGGATGCACCTGATAGAGTAAAGGTGGCTGAAGGTAAAATAGCAAGTTGGAATATTGGAAAGGCTAAATTTGATGAAATAACCTGTGAGGGAAGACTAGCTGGAATGATATCAGGACTTGGGTATACTGGTACAGATCTCAATCACAGAAAAGGTACTCGTGTCACACAATTGGAAGCAGTCACACAACGCATGGCAAGTTGGAAGGAGTGTTTGTCAAAAACAGATTGAGTCAGGTTGAGAAGAGAAACTTGATTAAGAAATACAAAACTAGAAAGCTTCCACTTATGTGTGATTACTGCAAAATGATCGGGCATGTGTGTCATCAATGCTACAAAAGAATTAGAGACCTGACGCAAGGAAGAAAGCTTTACACACGTGTTTTGACCAAAGAAGATGTCAAGATGCGTTGGATTTAGATAAAAAAGGATGAGTGGGGGTATAATGTAGCTCATCTATCTCTGTCAACAAATCTTGGAAGTGTATGGTATGTTGACAGCGGATGCTCACGCCACATGACTAGAAATAAAGAATATCCTACAGATTATGTAGTATGTAATAAAGGCAGTGTGACATTCCGTGATGGTGTGAAAAACAAATTAGTTGGTGTGGGAACGCTGAATATAGAAGGAATGCCAAGATTATCCGATGTACTACACATTGAAGTAATAAAGAATATCTTACTGACTATGAGTGTGTAATAAGACAATGTGACATTCGGTGATGGTATGAAAAATAAAGTAGTTAGTGTAGGGACACTGAATGTAAAACGAATGCCAAGATTATCCGATGTGCTACACATTGAAGGAATGAAAGCTAATCTAATAAGCATAAGTCAGTGTGATAATGATGATCTACTAGTGTATTTTGAAAAGCGAAGATACTATGTGGTGACGAACAATAAAATATTTATAGTTATAGGAATAATAATAGCTGACAATTACTACAAGATGAATGCAATGAAAGAACCTTTATGTCTAGTTGGACAAATTGGAGAAGCTAAAATATGGCATAAATGACTTGGGCATGTGAACTATAAGCACTTACACAAACTTGTAAGCAAACAAATTGTTAGAGGAATCCCTCAATTCAAAAAGAAGTATAAGTTGCTATGTGAAGACTGCCAGATTGGTAAACCAGTCAGAGTTAAGCATATTCAAGTTGGAGACATCACCATAACACATACTTTAGAATTAATGCATATTGATTTATTTGGACTCACACAAGTAGAAAGCACTAGTGGAAAAAGGTATGCTTTGATGTGTGTCGATGACTTTTCAAGATACAAAGATAGACTTTCACAGAAACAAGTCAGATTTGTTTCATGAATTTAGAAAGATAAGTGTTAGTATTTAGATAGAGAAGAACACAACTCTGAAAAAATTAAGGAGTGATTATGGGAAAGAGTTTGTTAACGGTTAGTTTTCATAGTTGCAATAGTTTGAGAGAAATAATGCTTGCGAATTGGTCACAAGGCCAGAGGGTGTGAATGTGATTGGTACCAAGTGGATATTTAACTGATGAGGAAGGTAACATCACAAGAAATAAGGCAAGGGTTGGTTGCACAAGGGTATACTCAAGTAGAGGGACTATATATTGATGAAATATTCACCCTAATCACACGACTTGAATTTGTGAGACTGTTGGTCTCCATTGCGTGTACTAAGAACTTCACACTCCATCAGATGGATGTTAAGAGTACATTTTTGAATAGAATGCTACAAGAAGAAACTTTTGTTGAACAACCAAAAGGATTTGTGAATTCAAAGTATCCTGATCATGTTTATAAGCTGAATAGGGCTCTTTATGGACTAAAGTAGGCTCCAAGAGCATAGTATGAAAGCTCACTAACTATTTGCTCAATAAATGATACATTAGAGGGAGTGTAGATAAAACTATGTTCATCAAAAGATCTGCACAACATGTGCTCATGGAATAGATATATGTTGATAAAAGACATATTGTTTGGATCCACATCAAAGGAATTCACTGAGGAATTCATCACATCCATGAGAACTGAATTTGAAATGAGTACGGTTGGAGAACTACCATTTTTTTGGGATTATAAATCACACAAATAAAGGTATATTTCTCCCTCAAGAAAAATATGCAAGGAATCTAATGAAGAAGTTTGGTTTGGAAAATGGAAAGACAGTAGGAACACCTATAAGTCCACGCTCAAGATTAACAAGGATGTGAAGGGAACCAGCGTGGATTAGCATGAGTAAATAAGCATGATTTTGGATTACTTTACTTAACAGCTAATAGACCTGATATATCATACAATATTGGAGTGTGTTCAAGATATTAAGCATATCCTAAGGAGTCATACAAGAAAGTAGTAAAACGCATCCTGAGATATGTGTACACAACTACTGAGTATGGATTGTTCCACAGTAAGGACACCACAACCCATCTTATTAGTTACAGTGATGCTGGTTGGGCAGGAAAATGTGATGATAGAAAAAGTACTTATGGTGGGTGCTTCTATATTGGAAACAATATGGTCTCTTGGTACAGTAAAAAAACAAAATTGTATCTCATTATCCACTGCAGAAGCTGAGTAAATTGCAGTAGGGAGCTGCTCCTCACAACTCCTTTGGATGAAACAGATGTTAAATGATTATGGGATTACACAAAAGGAGCTAATTATGTATTGTGACAACACTAGTGCAATCAACATCACCAAAAACCCTGTACAACACAGCAAAACCAGACACATTGACATAAGACATCACTTTCTTCGTGAATTGATTGAGCAATAGATTGTGAGCTTGGAATATATGAGCACACAGAAAGAATTGGCTGACATCCTTACTAAGTCACTTGATGCCATGAGATTTGAAGAACTTAGACAGGCATTGGGGATCTATGTGACAAACTAGTATAGGATATGTCTGTCTAACAATATTATCGTTACTTACTCTTGTTAGACAGACACATGCAGTGTGAGAGCTCAACAAACATTCTCAAAACTCACACTCAAGACAATGTATTGTGAACAATCCTTGACACACCACAAATGTCAGCCAGCAATACACCTCTCCGCTCACACATACAATACCTTGGAAGCAGAGTCCATCATTAAGTCTGACACGAAAAAGACGGGAATTTTCTCTCTCATAAATTAAATCATCAGATGATTCCCATTTCATAAGACTTTCAAAACAAACCCATTTTGCCTCCATTCTCGAAGACCACTCTGCATTCCTTAGGGTTTTATTATCTTAGTTCTTCTTCTCCAGTACATTATCACTATCTATACGTAGTTTCCAACATTGTCAATTTGTATTGATCTTTCGTCAATGGCCAGCGAACAACCTATTAGACCTAGAAGAGCACTGGCTTTGGGACATGATGATCGTACAAGAATACCGAGCTAAACTTTCCCCGGTTCCTCAAGCACAAAAATATCATCTGCTACTCAGGATATTCCTATGACCATGCCAATAACCTCTCTATCCCTTGGACAATGCCTAGGTACTCTAATAAATTTTTGTTCATATGTAGGTTGAGACTTTCCGGCACTCAAATCTCACTTGTGCTAAATCCTTTGCTGCTACATGCTTTAGTTGTTTTTTATTTTCGAATAATGATACATGCACATGTACCTCAATATTTTCTGAAAAATACTTTATCTTTGCCTGCTACTAAAAATTTGGGAATTGAGGTCATGTCTGCTGGAGCATACCCAGTTCTTCATTTTATTGACGAGTTTACTCCTACTGTTGTCATCCACCTTTTACTATTGAGAGTTCTAGAAATTGGTCTATTGAAGATATGGATGAAGGGTTTGAGGAATGTTCTGAAAAAGGGAGCTTTGGGTTAAACCTAGAGGTAATGAGGATAACCCCTAGCACTGGATTAAACCAGGGAAGAAAGAAGACCCGAGCAGGTCACAAGAGAGCCTCATCTTCTCAAACTACTATACCTCCCCTTGCTCCTCTCATAGCCAAGAATACTCTAAACATATTTCTACACTAAGACTACTGAATTGAGGGTGGTTGAACTCATTGGGAAACCAATCATGGCTGACAAAAGAGTCAGTAAAGGGGTGCTGGAACAATACAAAGTGTTGGAGTTATTATTGGGAATAGGCTGTGTGGAGTTGTCACTATTTGCAGAAAGATACAATGAGAAATTAGTTAAGGAGTTCTATGTCAATCTATCAAAAAACTTTGGCAATATTGAGAGCCCAGCTTATGGTTAAGTCTATGTGATGGGGCACATCATTAACTTCTCTCCTCCCAATATTGCACATTACTTAAACTGCCCACACTTCAATGATATTGAAGGGACATAATTGGAAGAAGAAGTTGTTTTTGATGAGGTGACCCAAGTTCTAACTGGAGACTGAAGGGCTGTCTGGCTAGAGCCCAATAGACTCAATTCCAATCTGCTGAAAATGCCATAAAGAGCTCTGTTTAGATTGTTTTGTGGATGATGGCTGCAAACTACGAATGTAACTGTTGTCTTAAAGGAAAGGCCTCATTGCTCTATGCTTTTTCCACTAGAAAGAGGATCAATTTATGCACTATTATCTTCAGGAACATCCTTAGTCAAATAGACCAGAAGAAGGCTAGTAAGATTGCTCTCCCCTCTTCTTGTTTGATTTCTGAATACATTCTTGGATGTAGAGAGCTTTCTCTGCCGACTGACTCCTGGGTGAGGAAACTCGACCCTCTGGTGATGCCAAAGATTACGACTCCTGGTGTGGTGCCACTTTCTCCCACTCTATCAACACCAGGACACACTGGCCTACGAAGGTCTATAAGGCAGCAGTCAACTAAAAAGAAGTAGACCAGCACTACCGTGGCCTCACCATTACCTCCCACTCCCAATACTGAATCTTCAGAAGTAATCATAAGGTTGGACCTCCTCAATTAACAACTCTCAACTGTGATGACCACTGTTCTCAAAATGCAGCAAGACCTCCAAACTCTAATAGATAAGCTCTCCTGAGCATTATTTCAGATAAAAAAGGGAGTAATGGAGTGCATTTTTTATCTTTTTATCTTATGAAGTACCATGGTTGGCCTGTTTTGGCCTTGTATTGATTTTTTTTTTTAATTTGTTAAATTTGCCTTGACTTGGATTATTATTGTGATTTTCTTGTATGGTATCTTGTGAGCTATCTATTTTGGCATGTGTGCCACTACCTTTAGAATTGAATACTTTTCTGTGGTTTTCTTGTGAAGCATGAAAGTTTGTGCAACTCACTGCTGTTTGATCTAAAACAATGCCAAAGGGGAAGTTTATAGAAACCTGTCACACAGCTTGAGTGTGGCACCACAGGATGGTTGTGTGACAACACAAGCTCCAGGTTTCACTGGCACTAAGTATTGGCATTGTTTTAGGATTCCTGAAAGATATCGAAAATTTTGTTTGACTATTGAGTGAAGATTATGAGATGTATTATTTGAGTCCAATTTAGGACATTACCTTTGTTAGTATATGCCCTAAGACCAATTGACTCACATTTATGATTTATGAAGCATGTATTTTTTGAATTGTATTTTATGCTCTTAGTCATCAAGTATGTGACTTGATAGTAAAACCCTTATAGCTAATAAAATACTTTTCTTATTTGCCCCTAATTTATTACATCTTGTAAACTAGTGTGAAGTTGATTGATGGTCAAGTTTTACTGATCATGAATATGAGATATAAAATCAATTCATAAATACATATTGAGAATATTGTATTGGACATGACCCAAAGTGAAGAAGAAATATTGCATGGGTTTAAGTTATAAGTATTTCTTCTCAGTTTTATATTTGGTGTCTTTTGACCTAATGTTTCTAATGTTTCTTGCATGGGGAGAAAATATGTTTTGACATAGTCAAACATCACTTTTAATTAGGTGACGGTGCATAGCATGGCCCTTTACTTCTTGTGATTGATTGGCTTATTTTGTTAATGGGTTGTATGTTTTTAAATACGGCCTGCGTGTCGTTGTTTTCGTTGATATAATATTATCAAGCTTTACTAGAATAGATTAATTCTATTTCCTATTCCTATGTATGTTTTCTGTCCTATGTAACAAGATTAGAAGGCCAAGACATTGGAGGCAAGCTCATGGAGATGAAGACTTACCTAGATTGACCTTTGACTTCCATGAGGCTCGTAGAAGTCAATATAGGATTGGGGCCATGCTATGACACGTTTTATTTGATGTATATATTATGCATGTGATGTTTAGTTTATTTCCTTTTGTTTTTGGATATATGTTTTGTGAAATAATATACAAATAAAAGGAAGAAGGTTTTTGAAACCATGTAAAAATTAAGTCGTAATATGTCTTCCATGCTTATAAGCACTTCTCCATGCTTGGATCATCATTTTGTCTCATTGCCAAAGCAAGAGATAAATGGTTACCTAAGTAGGGGAAGATGGAAAATGGTGATTTCCATATGCTTGAAATGGTTTGGCTTAACTAGGCTATCAAAACGGTTTTGAGCCTAGGACATCATATGGGATTTTGCCGGTATATATAGATGTAAATCCCATTAATACATTTTTCTCTAATTATGGGTATTAAGCCAAAGCTTACTTATGATTAGAATAAAATGAATTTTTATACCCATGATTTATATCAAGTGTTGAATATTTCAGGAAAAATTTAATGCTTCATTTATTTAATTTTACTTTGCAAATTCTATGTAGATAATGACCTCAAACAATTCAAACACCTCGTTGCGATCCGTGCTTGAAAAGAATAAGCTTAGTGGGACTAACTTTCTTGATTGGGCACGAAACTTAAGGATTGTCCCTAAACAAGAAAAAAAGCTACATGTACTTGAGAACCCTATCCCTAATCAACTAGCTAACAACGCCCCTAGAGTCGAAAAGGATGCTTATAGTAAGCGGAAGGATGATTCTAACGATGTGACATATCTCATGTTGGCTACAATGGAATTTGAGTTGCAAAAGCAATTCGAGGAAGTTGAGGCTTATGAGATGATAAAACAGCTCAAGGAAATGTTCCAAGAGCAGGCACGTCAAGAGATATATCTTACCACTAAGGCGTTGAATAGCTGCAAAATAACTCCTGGCACTTCAGTTAGTGCTCATGTCCTTAAGATGAAAGGGTATTTTGATCAGCTTGAAAAACTTGGAGTACCTATAAGTCATGACTTGGCTACTGATATGATCTTGGCCTCTTTGACCTCTGACTATGATCAGTTTGTCATGAACTTCAATATGCATAATATGGAAAAGTCCATAAATGAATTGAATGGGATGCTCAAGTAGGCTGAACAAAACATTAGGAAGTCTACTCCTAATGTTCTGATGGTTCAGAAGGGGCAGTTCAAGAAGAACAAGGGAAAGGGAAAGGGAAAGGATATGGCCAAAAAGGGTAAAGGCAAGCAGAAGCCCAAGCCCAAGGTTAAACCACCAAAGGAAGGGACTTGCTTCAACTGCAATGAACCTGGTCATTGGAAGAGGAATTGCAAGCTCTACTTGGAAGAAAAGAAGAAGCAAAAGGCCAGTGAGACTGCCGCTTCAGATATTTTCATTATAGAAATTAATATTTCTACTCCTACTTCATGGGTATTAGATGCCGGATGTGGAGCTCACATTTGTGTAAATGTGCAGGGACTCAAAAGGAGTAAATCTTTGGCAAAGGGAGAGGTGGACCTACGAGTTGTGAATGGAGCAAAAGTTGCTGCTGTAGCTGTAGGGACATTTGATTTACTTTTGCCTACTGGGCTTATAATTGAACTTAAAGATTGTTATTATGTTCCTGCTATGAGTAGGAACATCATTTCAGTTTCTTGTTTGGATATTGATGGTTTTAAGTTTAATACTAAGAATGGTAAAAGTTCTATTTATAAAAATGGTATTTTCTATGGGGATGGCTTTTTATGTAAAGGACTTTAAATTCTTAACCTACATGATTCCATTAGTAAACCCATCTATAACATAAATACAAAGAAATTTAAATCTAATGATTTAAATCAAACTTACTTCTGGCATTGTCGTTTGGGCCATATAAATGAGAAACGCATATCCAAACTCCATCAAGATGGACTTTTATCTTCATTCGACCTTGAGTCTTATGAAAAATGTGATTCTTGTTTATTGGGCAAAATGACTAAAAGTCCATTTACAGGGAAAAGTGAAAGGGCTACCGATTTATTGGAACCTATATATACTGATGTATGTGGGCCAATGAACACACAAGCCAGAGGAGGCTTTCAGTATTTCATTACATTCACAGATGATTTCAGTAGATATGGTTATGTCTATCTAATGAAACATAAATCTGATTCCTTTCAAAAGTTTAAGGAATTTCAAAATGAAGTACAGAATCAACTTGGAAGGAGTATCAAATTACTTCGATCAGATCGAGGTGGTGAATACTTAGGCCAAGAGTTTGACGAACATCTAAAAAATTGTGGGATATTATCACAATTAACTCCACTAGGAACACCACAATGGAATGGTGTGTCTGAACGCAGAAATCGTACTATATTGGATATGGTTCGATCTATGATGAGTCAAACAGATCGTCCAATTTATTTTTAGGGTTATGCTCTAGAAACTACTGCATTCATATTAAATAGAGTTCCATCTAAAGCTGTTCAGAAGACACCATATGAGATATGGACCGGGAAACAACCTAGTTTAGCATTTCTCAAAATTTGGGGATGTGATGCTTACGTGAAGCGATCATTATCTGAAAAACTAGCACCCAAATATGATAAGTGTCTGTTTGTGGGATATACAAAGGAAACTAAAGGATACTACTTTTATCTTCCATCTGAAAACAAAGTGTTTTTTGCTCGGAACGGAATTTTCCTTGAAAGGGAATTCGTTTCCAAAAGAGTTAGTGGGAGTAGAATCCATCTTGAAGAAGCTCAAGGACAGCAGACCATTTCTGAACCGAGTATGGATACTCAGTTGGACTCACGTATTCATACTGAGCCTGAACCTTTGACACCCTGAACCTTTGACACAAAAACCAAGAAGGTCTGGTAGGATTTCTCAGATACCACAGAGATATGGATTTCTTGTGATTGAGGATCATAATATTGATCTTATTGATCAAGGTGAACCTAATTCTACGAAGATACTATTCATAGTCCTGAATCTAGCAAATGGCTAGAGGCTATGAAATCAGAAATGCAATCCATGCATGATAATCAAGTTTGGACTTTGATTGATCCACCTGAAGGTTGTAAGACCATAGGGTGTAAATGGGTTTTCAAAAAGAAAACTGACATGGATGGCAATGTGCACACTTACAAAGCACGATTGGTAGCAAAAGGGTATATCTAATCGGTTTTTCTAGTATGTGCAGATCCTGTTGGTGGATTTCCGTAGTTTTATTTATTTTGTTTTTGCCTACGGAGTCTAACAACCTTAAGAAAGAGTTGAAGAAAAAGAAAAGACGAAGAGAAATAGGACTTTGTTGGTAATAAAACTAAAAGTCTTTTTGGAAACAAAGTCCTTGGTTAAAAGCCTAATCGGAGAAGGATTGATAATTCAAAATCTTTTGTTCAGTCTCAACAATTATGAATAAAAGAACGTGATTGGAGATTGGGGCTAGCCATTCTGCAATTCTTAGAAGATATTTTGCAAGAGAGAAGATGGTGGTTCATGGTGGTTGAGTTCGTATAGTCACAAACTTCAAACACTATAATTCTCCATTGATTCTTGTTGTTCATCCTTCATAATCTAATGGAGTTCTTGTTTTAAAGACTATAGCTTCTAGGGATAGAAGTTATGCTGCAGTTCAACAGAGTTGAAGATTTGAAGTTCAAGGTCAAACAACTTGTTCCAAAGGGGAGCCTTGAATAGTTGAAAGGATGCAACTGTGCAGTGTGTAAAGGAAGTTTGTATTAATTTCACTAGAGAAACACTAGATGTGTAAAAGATATAGGTATGTTCTTGTACTGTGTTGACAGTTATTAATGGATTGCTTTTTGGGTGTGGCCCTGTATATGTAGGCTTGGCCGAACTGCGTTACCAATTGCTTTGTCTTGTGTGTTTTTTCATTTTGTTGATTGTTACATAGTAAATCACACTATTCCTGATGTAGCAAGATCAGTCACACTGTACGGACATCCTTAGGACTAACTTACAATATTTTTCTAAGAACAAAAAGTGTGGCAGCCGTAGTAAGCACATAGACATCAAGTATCTCATAGTTAGAGATTATAAAAAAGCAAACTATTTCACTTAAGCATATTAACACCATTGTCATGATGGCTGATCCCATGATTAAAGGACTGTAAGCGAATGTCTCTCAGGATCATATAGCTCATATGAGGTTTAATACCTCTTTCTAGGCTTACTTTTATTTCTGATTGTTTTGTTTAGAAAAACTATAGTTTTCATGTACCAAGTTGTAATCTTTATTAGATCTATTATGGTGGACCATGAATGACACCTATAAGTACATTCATAAAGTTTGACACTTGATTATAATATATTATACATTGTAATACATAGAAGGAAGTATTTGTTTAAAGCATGACCGCCATGATTCGTGTATTGGTATGTTTTAGTTAAGTGATCTGGTGTGTGATCAAGAATCATTTGAGTGATAAAACATTATCACCATACTTTATGGATATCACTCATGCAGTTATATGATTTATTCTATGTGAGTCAAGTGGGAGAATATTTCTACAATTACCTTATTATTTAGGGATAAAGTGTGGACCACACAAATATGGTTAAGTTAATTAGTGTAACTGATAATATCCCAATATTTGATAAGTTAGATTCTTCAAGGATTCTATTAGCTATATACATCCATTCAGTTTCCTTGATGGATGAAAACATACACGTAAGTGTTAACTCTAAGGGTCCGTAGCCTATTTATATTTTGCGTCTGTAATATCTTTTAGTTGTTGTTCATTTATGATCGATATGAATAGGCTAGAAAACTATAGAGAAAATAAACACCAAAAAGAAATAATGGTGATCTAATTGGTGAATCGGATTTGGATTGAATGCTCAGGAAGATACATAATATTTCTTGAAATTCAATGGCTACTGCAGAATATATATGTAAGTGTATTCATTTTCCATTGCTGTTGATTTATATACCGTTTGGTTGTGTTAACAGAACTTCCTTTGAAAACTTTTTCTTGAGAATAGTTTGGGATTTATAAATCTTTTGTAGAGTAATTAGCAAATTTGGTCTTATAACTATTAACTTGCTCTTAGGTTTTTTATTTACTCATTTCAATTTAACAATTATTTTTCATGCCCAAATTTGGTCTTTTATATTTTATTTACTCAATTTAGTTTGTAACTATTTATCTTTGATATTTTTTTGTCCAAAATAGTTTTGGGTGAATTTTAAATTGGTCCCTCAATGAAAATGTGTCAATTAAGAACCTCGAATTGTAAAATTTTCTTAAAAATCCTTCAAAATGTAAAAACCGTAGCAATCAAGTTCTGTACCTCACTCCTGTGAGGATTTAAACAATCAATCTCTAAATAGTTAAACTCATTTGAACCACTTGAAGCCAAAATATAAACCTAAATTTTATAAAGAAACAATGCAAATTTATCGTCTTCAATCTTTGAAGTTAGGAATAGTAGTGGTACAAGTACTCGACTTATTAGTTATTATCAAATTTGATACAAATTATTAAACCGTCTACTGATTTCGAAGGATAATCGATCAGTAATATTTTTTGCTACTAATAAAAGAACCCTTAGTCAACTGGTAAGTGATTACCAATCTTCTGGCAAATTCATAAATAGAAAAATTAATTATTTTTTTGAAAAATTCAAATTACTCCGTAAAAATGTCCTTGTTTCAATTGACTACCTTAAATAGTAAGGTACTCTAAAAAAATCCTTCAAAACGAAGAAAACAATTATCAATTACTTTACAGAAGTAATGTGAGAGACTTCATTGATATGTTTTTTACATTTTAAAAGATTTGTTTAGAGTACAATTAGATGTCATCAATGACCAATTTTCATATTTTGAGGAGCTAATTTGGAATTTATCCAAAGTTATTTTTGACAAAAAATCAAAGATAAATATTATCATACTAAAATGAGTAAATAAAAGAATCGGACCCAATTGAACTATGATAAATAGTTATTGGACTAAAGTAAGTAAAATAATATATATATATATATATATGTGTATATATATATATACGACCAAGTTAGGACTTAATAAATAATAATAGAAAAAAATTGCCAATTACTCTATTTTTTATATTAAAATTTTCAATGTATTGAATATTTGGATTTATGGTGTTTCAGTAACTTTCACATCACTTTTATGGATGTTAAAATTATGATATATATATTATCCTTTCATTTTTTATTAATTATCACATTTCGAATATTACAGTTTTTAAAAAATATAAAATTTTAAATATTTTTCTTTGTACAGATTAGAGTACTTTTTAAACTTTTCTCTCTTTCTTAATATATTTACTAGTTTCTAGGTTAATTATATTAAAAAAGAATTTATTAAATATTATATTATTTTTACAATTTAATAAATAAAAAATGTGTAACAAATAAAAAAAGAATTAGTATGATTAGTAAACGAGAATTTATTATTATTATATATATAATGTTCGAACCAAATCTTAGACAAAAAATTGTTATATATCTATAAAAATTGGTTCAAACTGTTATATATATATCTATACAAATTGGTTCAATTCTCGAGAGAGCTCATATATCTATTCATGCTCACCATCCCCAATAGCAAGAGTCATGTGATCAGTTTTGTTCTTAACGTGGGATACCATACCAGCTTTTTGCAATGGGAGAAACTCGACGACAAAGCACCACAGCGCATCCACTGCCTAGCTGGAATAACAGCAAAAAGGATACAAAGATAAATGTATAGATACAATCATACAAAGGATGACTTGCAAGTATTGGGGACCTTAATTACCTCTTCTTCCAGCTCAGCGTCAAGAATATGGACAAGACAGTTCCATCAATAACCAAGGCAAGGCAGGTGGAACCCACTCCAAACGCAGAACTTTCAGCAGTAGCATCATCAGTGGCAAATTAATATGCAAGCAGACATTCTTTGGTCATATTTAAAGCACAAAATTTGTTTTTTAACCAATGTCTATTTCTCATGTTCGTGAATATTTTTCATTTGCGAACATGTAAGGCAAAAATGGACAAATTTCAACAGAGTATTGATAGGCGAGTCTTATACCAAGGTGATTAATCACTTCAATTGGGGTCAAATTTGTAAAATGGTCAAATAGTGAGTGCTAATATTATTAACTTGCCCATTTACTAAATTTACACGCCAAATTTAACTTAAGTTTGAATTTTAACAAAAGTAATAATTACGGTGCTTCTTTTACAGAAGTGTGACACTTTTTAAATTACAAATCATATTCATCCGTCTATTTCAATACATTAATTTACTTACTTTTTTATTCACGATACCATTCGTTATCTTCTGCTTCATCTTTTTAGTAAAGTAAAGTTAGTTGAAAGTTCATTTATAACATCGAGTTAATGAGCTCGTCATTTTGTAGATTGAGCTTACTGCTCACCTAGCAGCTTTACTTTTTACTATTTTTCTCATACTTAATTTAATGTTCATTTTCTTCTCCTTAGTTTTTTTACCACAGATTAAATTATTTCCGAGTATAAAGGTTGCACGAGAAGAGAACTTTTGGATGTTCAAATTACAAGTGAACATAGAATTGAATTACCAGTAAAAATTAACTACTTAAAATTAAAATTTCATATGCTTCTCGCTTGATCCGTCCTTTTGCTATCGGAGCATCCCTTTTCTAAGATCCGGTGCTTAACGAGCTCGCCAAGCAACCTTGTTACTTAGCACGTAATCTTCCTTCCACTCTATTTAATGTTCATTTCCTTCTCCTTAAATCTTTTTTTAGTCAAGTAAAGTTATTTGACAGTTTAAAGATTATCATAGAACTTTTGAGTGTAGACTTATAAGTGAACTTATAATTACAAGGAAAACTAAAAAAAGCCAAGAAAATTTTATAGCATGAGTCATATACTTCCAAGAAATCACCAACTTTTTTAATATGCTCAGTTGTTCACTTTCTCAATCTGTCTTTTTGCTCTGCCAACATCCATTTTCTAACATCTGGCTAATAGCTTGCTAAGTGATTTTGTGATACCCCCAACCCTGCCACTAGGTCAATTGCGGCTGAGTAGGGTATCTGCGTGCCTCTCGGCACTAAACTATCAGCTCCAAAACGCGAGTCCAACCCTAGGGTTACACTTAGAAGTATATACATAAAGTATGCAGTGGAAAAACTTAAGTAAATGGGTAACCCCTAGTTCGTTCCAAACACAAGATTTAAGAAAACTTCTTAAATCGTTTCAATACATAAATAAAAGTCTTACACCAACAAAACCTTATGATAACATAAAAAGAAGAACTTTACAACTGGCCCAGGACTAAGGAAAACAAAATATAATCCATGTTAAACAAAACACAAAGCATATCTCTTGCGGAAAAGAAAATTGGTCCAAAATTCCCTGCCCACAACTTCAGTGGCTTATCGTTCCTCTGTCTATCTTGAGTTAATCTGAGGAGAAGACACGAAATGAAAAAAACGTGAGCGCGAACGCTCATTGAGTCCACGTATGTGTGCGCATCTTGGTGACTTCTTTGAAATAATGATGATGCGATTTCGCGAAGACAGTTTATGCAATGTTATTAAAAAAAACTCTTTTCTTTTATTATTTTAACAAAACTGATACTTGAACTGACATGAGGGTTTCGAGTGCAGCTGAGAAATCTGAGCGAATCAAGACACATCAGCGCAACTTCTGCACCCGAATGCAAAGAAATATGTAATACTACAACTGGGCTCAACGGACAAGGTCCGGATCCGAAAACGAGGTCATCGGAATCAAGTTCTGGCATCTCGTAGTCAATACTAGCCAAGCACCATACAAGTGCTCGATTGCCAAACAACCGCTCTCCAAAAGTGGTCAAAATAGGCTACAGATTCTTGGACACCTTGGGACCAATCTTGGTGTCGAGCCCCTCCTGACTCTCCACTAGGCAGTTGAACCCATCGCAAAGCATAATGCAGTGTCCACGTAGACCAATTGGGCCACACACTCCGCAGTCTATGCCCCTCTTCAAGTGGATCCACTCTCCCGAGTTTGAATCGTCTATGCAATCGGAAGAGGCCCTCGTATGGGGGACTAGCCACGTACAGTATAATCTTCTGACGCTTCCGAACACAAAAACCATAACCAGAACTGTAACTCTGGTTGGAATGGGGTTTTCTCATGTGTTTACAAAAAAGAAAGGCTGTTTGACCGGCTATCAAGACAGAATCAGGTCATAAATATTTAATAAAAAAAAATCACCATCCGCCAGTCCACCACATGCTTATGCAAATTCTCACAATTATGTCAGATGTATACTCATGTATGTCAAAACAGTGTAGCTTTTCAAAACTAGGATATTTTTCCAACATATAAATTTTTCATAGAAAACCTGTATACGACCAAATCCTGCTTCACAGCAATTATAAACCATTTTGAATAGACCACACCTATGTGGAGCGCGGCCCCTATACATTGCCTAAGAAAACAGGTAACACATCATGGAGAACATCTCCGAAAAACATGCTAAACTTGTAATATGCTGAACATGATAAATATCTCGTAACAGATTCAGGAAGACACGCTTTACAAGGCCCGTAATATATTTGCAGATATTAGAAAATAGGGTTTTGTGGACTCACCTGGATGCGGCTCTGGTGCTATAATCCTACAAACATGATACTAATAAATACTTAAGTATAAATCCAAACCTTTCTATTCGCCTCCAAAAATAAAAGACAATAACTCCTTATGAACCTAGAATATAACTACATATATACTAATCTAAAGAGCTTACACTTCTTAACCCATCCACACTAAAATAATACAAACCCACCGGTAATGCTAAAAAAATATATGCTAACGCCATATATAGAAATTAGGTATATATATATATATATCAAGATTAGTCACAAAAGTTAAGTATACCAAAATTATATATATATATAAAAAATCATAAATGTTAAAATCATTTTCAAGGGTAATTTTAAAAAATACGTATCAAATTTATGAATGCCAAAATTAGTTATAAAAGTTATATATATGTAAAAATATACAAAGTTATGTACTAAAATATATAGATATAAAAGACTTTATTTACTAAAATTAGTTATATAAAAAGAAAATTCCATGTATACTAAAAATATATATACTAAAATTATTCGCAACAATTATACATATCACAAACATGTATATACTAGAATTCATTTACAACAACTATATATTTATTAAAAACATATACAAGACTTCATATCCTACAATTATTTCTAAAATCTCCATGCATGCAACATATATATACTAACACCATACACAACCATTATGAACACCTCAAATATATATATATATACAAACTTTACGTGGATAAAACAAAAAAAATATATATATACATATATATCAACATTTGCAATATATACCTATAGATTGCATACTATGAATATGCATGAAAATATATATACACTAAGATTATATACATTAAAAATGTACATGTAAACATATATTTAAGACTTATAAATACTAAAACTAGACATGCAAAAATATATACTAAATATATATACATATATTTGAGAATATAAATAATTACGTGTTCTAAAAATATACATACATATAAAAAAGGAAATACATTAAAAAATCATTTACCAAAAACTAGGTATACAAAAATCATTTTAGATAAGAGAATTGTGCCAAGAAAAATTAAATAAATAAATTTATGTAAAATTAAATAAGAGAAATCAATACAAAAATTAAATAAATCTTAACAAAATTGTACCATTACTAAAATATTTGAATAAAAGAAAAAGAGGGAACAAAACAAAGGGAAAAGAAAGAAAGCAGAAATATGGAAAGCAATACGGGAGAAAAGAAAAAAAATAACGCGGAGGCAGTAGCAAAAATTAAAAGACTGAAAGGAGGAAAAGAAATAAATAAAGCAAATAAATAAATGAATAAAAAGAAAAGAGAAGAGTGGCTCACCTGGATGCTGGGCACCGAGAAGAAAGAAAAAGGAGGAGGAGAAAGGCAGCAGTCAATTCTCCTCCTCAAACATATATATATATATATATACATGCTGCCCATATACATGCAACAAGACACTTGGTGCTGAACTCTGGACAAGTGACATCTTTTTCTGTTTTTTTAATAGCCATATTAATCTAATAATGTATTTAAAAAATACTAATAAAAATAATAATATTATTAATAAAATATAAAAAATTCTTCTACCAAAAAAAATACCACTTTAAACCTTATACAAGATTATCGAGTATTTTAAACCGCTAAGAAGTACCTACTATAAATTCTTAGGTTTTACTACGTTAGACCCTGACTACTACGTTAACATCAATAGCCCTCTCAAGATCGCCCGAGGTACTTACCGAGTGGGGCGTTATATTCTTCCCTCCTAAGAAAAATTTCATCCTCGAAATTTAATATTCATATACCTAGAAGTTCTGGATACTTCTTCTTCAGATATTCCTCAGTCTCCCAGGTTGCCTCCTCAATTCCTGGATGCCTCCATACAACTTTACACATTGGAATCTGTCTCCCATGTAACTCTTTTAAGCTACGTTCTATAATCTCTACTGGTTTTTCTTCGTACGACAGATTGGCACGTAACTCTAGTTGATCATCATTGAGTACTTGATCCGATGCAGGATGATATTTCTTCAATTGTAATACATGAAACACGTCATGTATATCCATCAGTTCACTCGGCAAGTCTAACTAATATGCCACTTTACCAACCCTGTTAATAATTTCAAACGGTCTGACATATCAGGGGCTTAACTTTCCTCTCCTTGGACATCTAGGCTTTCCGCGATATGGCGTAAGTTTCAAGAAAACTCGATCTCCCACACTAAACTCCAGGTCCCTTCTTCGATTATCAGCATAGCTCTTCTGTCTACTTCTAGTTGCCCGAAGCCGATCTTGTATTATCCTAACTTGTTTCTGTATTTTCTCCAACTCTGGCACCAAGTTCCTTTGTTTCCAATGAGATCGAACTCCAACCTCATCCTAGTATAGGGATGTTCTGCGTTTCTTACCGTACAATGCTTCAAATGGTGCCTCCTATTGAAGAGTGGTAGTTGTTATTATAAGCAAACTCAGAACAAGCAAGATTGTCAATCCACCTGTTCCCAAAATCTAAGGCGCAAGCTCTTAACATATCCTCTAGGGTTTGAATTGTTCTTTCGGTTTGTCTATCGGTTTGGGGGTGTACTGTGGTACTGAAACTAAGATTGGTCCCCATAGCTGCTTGGAATTTGGGCCAAAACCTTTAGCTAAACCTTGGGTCTCTATCTGACACAATATCGACGGGCACTCCATAAAGTTGCACAATCTTATCTACATAAATCTGCGCCAACTTGTCCAAAGGGTAGGTCATATTAATGGCGATAAAATGGGCCACTTTCGTTAAACGATCAACGATTACCCAGATAGCATCCTTATATTCCTTTGTCCGGGGCAATCCTGTGACAAAATCTATTGCTACATGATCCCATTTCCATTCGGGAATAGGTAGCGGTTGTAGTACTCCTGCTGACTTTTAATGTTTCGCCTTAACTCTTTGACATGTAAGACAGGTTGCCACATGCTCCACAATCTCTCTTTTCATTCCATTCCACCAAAACTTTTGCTTTAAGTCTCTGTACATCTTATTTTTTCTAGGATGCGTTGAATACTTACTTCTGTGGGCTTCCTCTACAATCTTACGCTTAAGTTCAGTGTCATTGGTACACACAACCGATTTCGAAAGTACAAGCTCCCATCAGTTTCTAATGTTCGAAAATCTTCCAATTTCTTAGCTTTCACACTACTTTTAAACTCTTGGAAATATTTTGTTGTAGGGTAGATGTTAATCTAAGACTTGATATCTTTACTTTTCTACTTAGTGCATCCGTCACCACATTCTCCTTTCCAGGATGATACTTAATCGGGCATTGATATTCCTACAGTAGTTCCATCCATCGATGTTGTCTCATATTCAAGTCCTTCTGAGAAACAGGTATTTTAAGCTTTTATGATCAGTGAATATCTCATACTTGGCTCTATACAGGTAGTGTCGCCACTTCTTAAGCACAAACACGATGGCTGTTAACTCCAAATCGTGTGTGGGATAATTCCGTTCATTATCCTTCAACTTCCTCGAAATATAGGCGACAACCTTCCTGTCTTGCATCAACACAGCTCCTAGACCTTCTCTTGAAGCATCAGTATAGAATGAAAATTTCTTGTTCGGATCGGGAAAGATTAACACCGGTGCCGAAGTCAGTCGATTCTTCAATTATGAAAACTCCGCTCACACTTCTCTGTCCATTCAAACTTGTTTGCTTTTCCGGTTAGTTGTGTTAGAGGCCCGGCAATCCTAGAAAAGTCCTTTATGAATCTCCAGTAGTATCCCGCTATGCCCAGGAAACTACCTATTTCGGTTGGTGTTTTGGGCTGCGCCCAATGATTTACTATTTCTACTTTCATTGGATCCACCGAGATCTCTTCCTGGCTGATAACATGTCCTAAGAAAGTTACTTGACTCATCCAAAATTTGCATTTACTGAACTTGGCATATAGCTTATGCTCTCGCAGGGTTTACAACACTTTTCGAAGATGTTGTTCATGAGCTTCAGGGTTGGGTGAATAAGCAAGGATGTCGTCTATGAAAATCACCACAAACTTATCCAAGTAAGGACTAAAGACTCTATGCATCAAGTCCATGAAAGTCTCCGGTGCATTAGTCATTCCAAACGGCATAACCACAAACTCATAATGCCCATATCGTGTGTTGAAGGCAGTTATCGGAATATCCTTCTCTCTTATCCTGACTTGATAATACCACTGTCTTAGGTCCAATTTAGAAAAGCATCCCGCTTCTCAGAGTTCATCAAATAATTCATCAATGAGGGGTAGTGGGTATTTGTTCTTGACGGTCACAATATTCAAAGAATGAAGTGAAACGAGAGCATATGGAGCAGGAACAGATAAGAAATGAGAAGAAATGTACGAAATGCACAAAATCCATCAGGCAGGGGACTCGGCCATCTCACTAGCCAGACCCAGCCACCTAGCAACAAAAATGGCTTTCTAGACCCGGATGCCCAAGCGGGGGGACCTAACCGGTCGCCCAGCAGGGACTTATTATGCAATTTTTTGCATCTTTCTAAATAGTCTTTGAATGTAATTTTAAGGCATCTTCATCTAATATTTTTTGGGGGTTGAAGAGGCAATTTTCGAGAGAAAATGCTTCCCAAAAGCTTCCATTAATTGATTTATGTCAATAATTAGATTAGGAATTCAAGTTTCAATATTAATTTGAAGGTGTTCTTTGAGCAATTCGAGAAAAGAGTTCGAGCATCATTCCAAGATCGTGATTCTTCAATTTTACTTCCTAAGATTTCTAAACTCTTGTTTATTATGAATTTTTATATATATTTTATGATTTCTATGATGTGTACTGGCAAGGGTTTATTTTTGTGTTTCATTACGGTTGATTCCTAGATGATTTTAGTTATGTTCATTGGCTTTTTATGCAATAAATTGTTGAATTAAATATTGTTCAATTATTTTTTTTGTGTGCTAATTTTTTCAGTAATTGGCACCTTTGCATAGGTTGTTTGGAATTGAAAAAAGAAGAACAATCCAGGGCTAAAAGTGAACAATAAGCATTTGGTAGTTAATTAGAGATAATATTTACATATTTAGGTCATTAGTAATCACTTCTATACTTTGATCATTCATAATTTAGTTAGGAGAGAAGAGTTTCTTCTCCAATCAATTAAAGGAATAGTGGGTTTTCACCTAAAGATTGGGTTAATCATAATTAAGGAGTGAGACTCGATCAACGATTTAATTATTTTTTAATGTTTTCAATGAATTTGCGAAGGGATTCTATGGGGGATTCCTCCGTTTAAATATGTCCTTTTTAAAACTTGATTTCAATTATTTTTAAATTGTTTTTAAAGCATTTTATTATTCTTAGCTAGAGATTCTTTCAACCTATTTTTATTTTGATTGAACTTTGGAGAATGGTCATAATTAGAGTTTCTCCATTCCCTGAGTTCGTCAATCAGAGAGATTCTCTAGTACTACATTGATAGTTTTTTTGCCTGCTATATGTTAATTTTAGAATAGTCTCATTTTAAGACATCAAGGTTTTGGTGCGGTTGCTAGGGAACAGTAACTTTAAGAACGCCGTTAATCTATTGCTTTAATCTCTTTTAGTTTCTTGGTTTTGTTTTGTTTTTTTTTTTTTCATTTTTTGTTCTTTTTTTGTTCTTGCACTATTAGTATTTCACTCGTGGTTATTTCTTGGAAGTTTTATTTTTGCTATTCCTGGGTTGATTTCTGTTTTTGTCCGTTGCAGGTTTTCATATCCTTCTTATTAATTCACCACCTCTAATGGCAGAAAGGACCACAGTGGACTATGCTCGACCCTCCATTAGTGGGGCGCTGTCGAGCATAGCTAGACCGCCAGTGCAAGCAAACAACTTCGAGATTAAGCCGAATATGGTAAAGATGGTGTAGAACAACGTCTAATTCAATGGACTCCAGGAAGAATATCCAAATGTGCACATCGCCAACTTTTTGGAGGTGTGCAACATATTTAAAACCAATGGAGTCTCGAACGACGCCCTCTGTCTTCACATTTTCCCATTTTTTCTGAGGGGAAAGGCAAAATCTTGGCTAAAATGACTTCCTTCTGGCTAGATAACATCATGGGATTCTTTAGCTGAGAAGTTCTTGCGTAGATACTTCCCTCCTGGTCGCACTGCTAAGCTAAGAAATGAAATATTATCGTTTCAACAAATTATTGGGGAAAGTTTATATGAAGCCTCTGAGCGATGTAAGGAGTTGCTTAGAAATGTCCTCATCACGGCCTCAACTTGGGGATTCAGATTCATACGTTCTATAATGGAGTTTCTTTTGGGGGCAGACAACTGATTGATGCTTATGCTGGTGGATCCATAAACAACAAGACTCCTCAACAGGTGTATGATTTAACTGAGCAAATAGCCTTGAACAACAATACTTAGGGAGGACAGAGAGCAAAGCCTAAGTCTGCTGGGTTCCATGTTGTTGATGTATTACTGCTATACTATGGAGGCCAGACTAGCAGCAATGATTAAGCAGAAGATAGAGAATATGACTTTTGCACCTTCAAATATAAATCCTCAACAAGTCATATTCTGTGATTTCTGTAGTGGAGCACATCCCAACCATGAGTGCCCTAACATGGGTACTCCAATGGAGGAAGTGGATTATGTTCAAGGGAATCAACATGGGAATAACCCCTATTCTAACACTTACAATCATGGTTAGAAGAATCACCCCAATTTTTCATGGGGTAATCAAGGTCATCAACGTATACAACAACCTCTAGGATTTCAGAATAGAGGTCTTACTCAACCTTTGCCATATGAAGAGTCTCCTCAAAATCCTCCACCAGTAAAGACCAATTTAGAAGATTTGATGGTCCAATTCGTGAATGTGTCATATTCAAGAATCAACAATATAGAAGCTGCTCAAAGAAATCAAGAGGCATCTAACTGCAATCTAGAGAAGCAAATCGGACAATTGGTTAAATTGAATCAGAGTGAATTCCTGTAACTCTACTGAGCAATATTGAAGTGAACCCGAGAGAGCATGTCAATACTATCTTGGTGAGATTTGATACTGAGTTTCCCAAGGAAGAGAAGGTGATGGTTGTCCAAGAGAAGAATTGTTATGAAACTACAGAAGAGCCGAATAAGATGCCGAATTCTTTATCCGGAGACTTGTGCGTGATCGAAACAAAGACGAGATGAGGAAATTTTTAGAGATTTTCAAACAATTAAAGATTAACTTACTTCTCTGCTATTCGCTTTTGCAGGTGCCCAAGTATGCAAGTACTTGAACAAGATGCTTTCGAGGAAAACGGATTTGGAGAAAGCATCTACATTTATATTGGGTGAGGGATGTTCGGCGATATTGATCAATAAGGAGAAGCTACCACAGAAATTAAATGACCCAAGGAGTTTTCTTTCCCTTGTATGATTGGTAGTTTTTCTATTGACAGAGCTTTAGCCGACCTAGGAGCTAGCATAAACGTTATTTCTTATAACATGTACAAAAATCTAGGCCTAGGAGAACCAAAACCCACTACGATGACCATAAGTATGGCTGATAAAAGTAAAAGACATCCTAGAGGGCTTGTAGAAGATGTTTTGGTAAAGGTCAAGGACCTTGGCTTTCCCATTGATTTCCTTGTTCTTGATATCTAAGAGGATGTAGATTTTCCTTTGATCTTATGACGTCCATTTTTATACACTAATAGATCTTTAATAGACATGGACAAAGGAAAATTATGCTTGAATGTTGGAGAGAACGAAGCTTTCAAATTTCCTATTACTCTTACTCCTTTTTTCGCACTGTAATGACACTTTGTTTTCTATAGAGCACACTAATCTTGAAGTGTATTATCCTTCACTGGACAAAGATTCGCTAACGCCCAAAGCTGCTAAGGAATTAAAGACGGTGAAGAAGTCAATATCTCCTTGTTCGGCAAAGAAAAGCTTAAAAAAATGGGTGCTTTTGGTGGGTCCGTTGGAACCAGATTCATCGAGTGTGTTTGAGGATTTGGATTGAGGTCCTATTTTAGTCGTTAATTCCACCTTAGCCCATGGGCACATTGAAGCTACCCGCCCAACATACCAAAACTAGCCGTCACCCCGCCAGTAGTAGGAGATGTAAGGATTGATACATAGAATAACTTTTTATTTGATTGATAATCATATAAAGCAGACGATATTTTAGCCATTTGCTGGATAGTCACCCATCACACGGCTCTCAAACCCAACCTGTGGTGGATCCAGGGAGACAAAGTCAAAGCGCCTGCGTATTGAGTCTATTATCTTTCTTTGTTTCATTCTAAAGAGCTAACCGAAAGGCGATTTCTGCTAACGTAGAGGCGAAAAGTGTCTTTTCCAGAGGGATATTCGTACACAGAAATGGTAAATCTTTCGAGCTTCTTAGGACTTAGGTTACTGCCTATGAGCTTCAACCTTTACGCCAACTTCTTGCTCCCTCTAGTGGAATTTCAGTATTCGATTCACCCACCTCTTCTTGATTCAGGTTCCGGTCTTCCTGATTAGCTGTGTAAGAAAAGGAGTAAGCACATTTCCAAGTCGAATCTCCTGTCTTAGGAGTAGTGTTCATAAGCCCAGCAGGCATCTCAATTGAGAAGGAAGCCAGCCATTCAATAGAAGAGTGGAAGTGGTGTTTCCAGTGGCGGACGGGTGAGTAACCGGGCCTTTGTTTGAAAAAGGGCTGAAAGCATGCCATGAAGAGTAGATGAAAGAAGAGAATTTTCTTGGTCCGCAGCTCCAACTTTGACAAGCTAGCGAAAACTTTCCATAAACTCTACATCACTGGCCGAGGTTTAGTCTTTCAGGACTAATTCTGGAAGACTAAGTGGCGGGGGGGGCAAGGTACTAGTAACTAAACTAGTCTGGTATTCTAGCTTGAATCGACTTCATCCCATCCGAGTTAAGGAAAGATCCAAGGGAGTGATTTGTGAGCTGAGAAAATGGCTCCGAGGATGATTAGCCAGTCCGATGTCTCCTTACTTGTCTGCCTTCGCATTGGGTATACCAAAGAAAGGGAGTATCAAGAACTCCTCGAGGAAAATTCATAAGCCGTGTAATAGGCGACCATTTCGCGCGGTTCGGGGGGCACTTGAGTCAGCCGCCGGCGCCCGACGCCAGGCTTAAACGTCCAGCACCTTCTCCCCTAAAAGCGAAGCGGAGGGACGGGACCCGTAGCTGCACTTTTCAAAAGAGAGGGGCAATAGATCTTTCCTCCATTAAATTATTCAAACCTCTCGAGAGGAAAGGGCCACTGCGATCAAAAGCTAGTGTAAAAGATTTCTGTCTCGTATTCGAGGCGTCAGCAAAACACTGCCGTCTGTTCCAAAAGCAAAAGCCCCTTAGCGCCCCGGGACGGGAGTGGGGGACGGTCCTACGCGCAGGCAACAGCAGCACCGGCTCTACGAAGTCAGAATCGAATCTTTCTGTTGGCGAAATGGTGGGATCCTTGTTTGATCTTTCTTTTTTTAATTGGATTAGTACTGGGACGCATATATCAAAAGCTCGCTGGAATTGAGATCTTATTCAAAGAGAAAGATCTCACCCTTGATTTGATCAAAGGGAACCTACCGCCCTTCCCGTCTCGAACTGAACAGCAAATCGAAATGGGTCAACCTCTTTTTGGCTTCGGCCAAACACTTTTTCTCGCTGGTCGAGCTTTCTACAAAAAAAGCGATGCGGTTTTCTTTGTATCAACCTCTTACCATTTCGTATAGGTACAACTCGGGTGTAGAATAGATCTGCAGTTTCTCTCGACATCTGTCTTTTAAGTCATTGATCTCATATCTAGTTGCAGGGGGGTCTGCGTTGCATTTCTTTGGTTTTGAAGTTCCAGAAGGTTGTCTGAATCTTCCCCATCTGAGAGAAGTTGTTCTATGGAAGCCCCCAGAGCTGGTTTATTAGTTTTTACGTAAGTCCGTAACTCAACAAGAAATTTCCTTACCTGTCCAATTTCTAATGAACTTCTTGTTTCGGAGGGCGAATCCGACCCTCTTAAAAAGGGGACTTTCTTTCCCCTTTTCTTCAAATTCGTTCATCAGTTCTAAAATGTCTCTGTCCCTCCTGACCGAACTCGGCAAAAAAATCACAATAGAAAAATCTTGCCGGGAAAGTAGCGTCGGAGCTACGTGCAGTAGGAGCATAGGTAGTTTACTCCGGCTAGACGGTAAGTTCAGGAGGTGAATGGCTGCTTTGCTGGTTGAGTGAAGGGCTGAAAAAGCACGGCCCTTGGTCTCATCCTCCGCATTTTGACACGTCGCTCGTTCAACTGTCCCTCGGAGACAGGGTCGAGAAGTACCATGCATGGTTGCTGTGGATATGCCGTCGGACGCTGATTTGCATTAATAGTGCAAAAGAGAGAAATACCAGCTTACTATTGTGTATAATGGAGTTCGTCATTTATTGACGGATTTTTCGGGATTTTTCTTTCGAAAAAAAAGATTGAAATGACTGTTCAAAATTTCACCTATACCTTTGAGATTTAAACCGTGTCGCGGCTCCTCCACTCCGCTGCGGTCTCATGAACATTGATAAGTCGGGCATTTCCGGCCCACCAAGCAAAACCAACTAACAGCTGAGTCCTCTCCGAACCGCAGGAGATAGTTGCCCATCATACGGCTCACCAAGTTCCGATCACAGCTGCTAAAACAAAAGCAAGAACTGCCATCCTCCGGTTGCTCTCTTTGGCGCTGCCACCGCTCCGGATTCCGATCTATATGACCTCCGGGCGGTACCATCTCACGAATTGGATTTGAACCAAAATCAAGCTACTTTAAGAGACAAGGAAAATCCAAAATGAAGTAAGATTTTAAAGATTCAGGAGGTTCTTTTGGCACCTAAGAAGGGAGTATTTCCTACTTCTTTTGTGAAATATGTTGTATCATTAGTGCATGTTTGAGTTTAATCTATTAGTTTTGAGTTTTTGCATGTTTCGCTTTTCTAATTTTGAATTTTGATTTTGTGAGTGTTTTTCTCTTTTGGTTTTATTAGTTTTGCGTTTTGTTTAAGTTTCAGGGTGGAATTTGGAGTTTATTGTGCAATGTTTGTGGCCTAAGTATGTTTTATATCATGTACGTAGGTTTCAAGAAAAAAAAGGCACAAAAAGTGGAGAAAAAGTTAAAAATGAATCAATTTTTTATGGCCCAGCTGGACCCGGTCGTCTAGGTGGGGGACCCTGCCGGACTATATTTGGCGGAAGTTTTATTTCCAGAATGTTATAGGTGACAATAGGTGAGAGTTACTGTCACGCGGTAGGTCCTGCTGTTACAAAAAGAAAAAAAAATCCAAATCCGTAATTTTTCTTTCCTTCCCGTTTCTCTCCTCCTTCATCCGTTTGTCTCTGTTTCTCTCCACCTTCCTCTTCTCTGCTCTGTTCACCTTCTCCATTCACTGCCACCCACGTCCTTCCCTACCATCCCCTGTTGTCGGACTTCTCCATTGCACCCCTCTTCTTTTCTTCCTTCTTTTACACTTTGTCCTTCTCAGGTTTTCTTTTCTGCCACCAACCGAGAGCACCACGATCTCCACCACTACAACCTCAAAACAATACCTGAGACCTTTTCTTCTTCTTCTTTTTCTTCACTGCTCCTCTCCACCGTTCTTCCTCCTCCCTCTGCTTCTCTCCTTCTTCTCTCGTTTCTTTTTTTTTTCTTCCTCCCCCCTCTGCTTCTATCCTTTTTCTCACGTTCCTCTTCGTTTTTCTTCCTCCCCTCAACTCCTCCAGCCACTACAGCCATAGCCACCACTATTGCCATTCTGCCCTCACCACCGCGCAACTCCTATGTTCTTCACACCTCTCTGCCACCGCCGTTATTTTCCTCCCTGCAGTCGCCCCTCTCTACTCCTCTCGGTTCTCCATCTCTTATTCCAGCCATGCCTCCAATCCCATCACTGCCCCTCTCAGTTTTTTTCCTCATCTGAGCACCATCATACGACTACATTCCACTGCCACGCCACCGCCCAAACCAGCAGCAAGACATCCTGACACAGTTCCCGTTAGCTAAACAGTATCCGTCACCTAGCAGTTTCCTCATGGCTTTGGTCTTCAACGAAACAACCCAGCAACACAGACTAAGTTTTCTCCATTTTGTTTTCTCTTCTTCGTTTCTGTTTCTTTCTTTTTTATCACTGTTTTTGACATTTTCAGGCCGTTTCACAATTTAATTGGGTTATACTATTGGGATTGTTGGCTATTTGTTGAATTTTGTTGTTTGGTGAATTGCGAGATAATTCTGTTGGGATTTTTTGCTTTATAGTTGAATTTTCACAAATCCCACACACACGCTACATTTGCTTTTACTGTTTTCGCTATTTTACCTAGCTCTCTTTGTTTGTTGATAAGTTTTTCAGTGACAATTACTAATTTTTTGGAGTTATTAATTCGGTCGTCACACAATTCATACATGGGCAAAATCTATTATTTTCTCTTTAATTTTATATGATGTTATCTCATTTTTGTTCTTGTCTTTTGTGATCAATTTGTTCTTTGTTTTTTGTTCGGGCCATTTTGTGTGGTCTCGCCATTTTCAGAACAATTTTAGAATAATTCTTGGAGCTTCGATTTTGTTATTCTAACCTGTTCTCATACTTTTTGCTTTTTTTTTTTTATTTGATATATTAGTATTTATTTAGTTAGTTAGTTTGTTTGTTTTCAGTTTATCATTTAGCCGCTGTCCTTTCTCTGTGTGTTTTTATTTTGTTGTCATAAGTGTTGGGGATTGTTTTTTTTTATGTTATCGTGGGTGACTGTGTTGTGAGCTGGTTGTAGTCAGTCGTCCGTCATATTTTCTAGAATCAAGCCTCCCCATAATTCCACCGGCTCTAATAAAAGAAATAGGGCAAGCGCCAGTCCATTGACTAATGAACCTACTCTTCCTTTACCATATAGAATATCCGATGAGGCCAATAGAATGTGGTACAATGCCATGCTTAGAAATAGACTTGTGGTTGAGCGCACCATCCATAATATTTTAGAGAGTCAAATAGGCATTCTAGAGCACTTTTAGACTATAGGGGGATGCGTTAGTTATAATGAGAGAGGATTATTACCTTAATCTCGTTAGAGAGTTCTACACCAATATTTTCTTTAAATCCGACCCACATAAGACTGACATTACCACTTCTGTTAAAGGGGTTAGGATTAATTTTGACCAAGCTAGGCTCGCATAGATTCTCGGTATATGTGATGAGAGACACTCGGTTTTCGATAAACGTGCCTCCACGAGCATTTTGCAGACCCAAATCGGGTCTATTATGAGGCATTAGCCAGGTTTGGTGTTCAAGCCCAGGCTGTAGGAAAGAGGGTTATTAAATCCAACGGTTTAGAGGGAACTTGGAAGGTCGCCTCCCTTCTCATAGGTACAAACATTGCAACTCTATCTCCTAATTAAACTAATGATTTGAGGATGATTAATGTGTGTATTATGGATAAGTTGAGGAGTGGTTCTCCCTTTTCTCTCTCCTTTCTACTCATCCTCTTTCTGCATGACGTCGCTTGTAGCCCTATGTCGATAGGGTTATTGGTCTTACCTTACTTTTATCTTTATCTTTTGTTAGTATATGCCCTAAGACCAAAATTGACTCACATTTATGATTTATGAAGCATGTATTTTTTGAATTTTATTTTATGCTCTTGGTCATCAAGTATGTGACTTGATAGTAAAACCCTTATAGCTAATAAAATACTATTCTTATTTGTCCCTAGTTTATTACATCTTGTAAACTAGTGTGAAGTTGATTGATGGTCAAGTTTCATTGATCATGAATATGAGATATAAAATCAATTCATAAATACATATTGAGAATATTGTACTGGACATGACCCAAAGTGAAGAAGAAATATTGCATGGGTTTAAGTTATAAGTATTTCTTCTCAGTTTTATATTTGGTGTCCTTTGACCTAATGTTTCTAATGTTTCTTGCATGGGGAGAAAATATGTTTTGACATAGTCAAACATCACTTTTAATTCGGTGATCATTATGACTATTGGTTGGCTTATTTTCTCATCATGGCTTGAATATTGGAGATAGTGAAAGGGATTTGTCCATCTCTTTTTAGAGAGAGATATCCATGGGCCCTTTGATAAGGAAGACTGGAAAATATGCATAACCATGCTCAAATAAGTATTAATAAGGTGTTATTAATATTATTTGTTGGAACAGTCTGCCTGGTGATTAAGTAAATTGTTAATTAAGTTTTATAAAGATGACTTGGTCCATGCCTTATACTTAATTAGGATATCGTGTGACAAAAGGACTAAATATTAAATATGATGCTAGGTTATTATTACATTTACTTAACTTGGGTAAGCATAATGTCTTGCTAGAGGCCGCTTATGTTTTGTGAATAAATGTCTAGGACATTTTTCATTCACTGCCAACGTTAAGTGAACCTACAGGGTCACACGCATAGACGATCTTGTGAGCATAATGTCCACGTTCAATGAATCTAGATTGTGTCCAGATTCATTGAACGTATACAAAAGGGGAATCAGATTCCATATTGTATTTTCTGGTAAGTTAATAAGTAATTAATTTTATTTAATCGAATAAATGAAATTAATTCCTTAATATTACTCATCCAACCGTTGGATAATTATAGGAATAGACGGACGAGATTAAACTGTTATTAGATGATAGTTAGGGTTTTGATATTGACAGCTATAAAAGGTTATGTTAACCTTTTCTTGGTGGCCGTCCTTTATCTGATTAAAGAAAAACAAAACCCTAAACCTTAGAACGGCGATATAGTATCTAGCCTCCTCTCTCCGAAATACGACCGATTACCGGATAGTTAGGATCAGCTCTGAACAGTTTTCAGAACACAGAAGGGGCTAGCATCCCGGTCGCTTGCAGAGGAGTTCGTTGCGTGGATACCAGTAGAGGCGAAGCATACAAAGCAGCGCCTCCACAACGAACAATCAAAACATTGAGGTAATTTCTATCTAATCGATTTTTCTAGTATGTGCAGATCCTGTTGGTGGATTTCCGTAGTTTTATTTTATTTTGTTTTTGCCTACGGAGTCCAACATCTTTGACCACTTCCATGTTGATTTTGCTGGTGAATTGTGAGAAACCACCTCCGCCTCGGACGTAATCAAGGAGGCCATCATTAAATGAAGCCATTACTGGTGGGATGAAAATAAAAGAAAGAGGCACACGGCTGTTCAACAAGGGGGTGATGAGCAGGCCCAAAGAAGCGGAAGACCAAGTGATGTGTATGTTTTAAAAATAGGGGATGAACTACTAAACTAACAACAGGAAAGTAGACATATCACTGTAGTAAACAAGTTATACCCGAGGGTCGAATCTCGAGGAATGATAAACGTTTAAGTACTAATAGCTTCTCTAATGTTTAGTCTAAAGAAAAGTTGGTTTGAAAGAAGAATTAAACTAAAGAACTGAAATTAACAACTAAAGAAAGAAAGCAATAAAAGTAAGATTTTAAAAACTTATAAAGGCAAGAGTTTGAATGGTGGAATCCCCCCAATAATTGTTACTAAGTCAATTGCAAAACTTTAAAGAAAACAATATTGGATTAATTAAGTTGGGTTATCACAACTAATCAGGCAATCCCTATTTCTAGGCAAGAGCCACCTTACTCACTAACCCTTAAGAGAAAAATCTCTTTTATCACTAACAAATTATGAGCACAGTAATATTAGGTGATTTAAAGGACCTAAAAGTGCAATATCATCTCTCTAATCAATTGCCCCCATTAACCCCTAATTGGTTGCCCTAGAACGCTCTTCCTTTTTCAATTCCAAGTCTTGCGATAAATCTAATCTCGGACAGTTAAATTGCAAACAAGCACAATTGGAAGACAGCTTAATTAAGAACAAACATCAAATCAATAAATTAAACCAAAATCATTGTAATAAAGAACTAGGATTCAACCTTATCCTAACAAAAGAACTACTCACTAATCATTGTCATAAAATTGAAATTAAACATTAAATTCAATAACAAGTAAAGAAAAGAAAGCTTAGGAGGAAGATTAAAGCCACAATCGCCGTCCTGAACAGTCTCCAAGCTCGTCTCTTTAGTCACCCAATTGAAGCTCGCAATTTTGATGTTGGATCAAATCTTGATCTCCAAGAACTAATTTGCTGAAAATCTAATAATTACCTAAATTATTGGATGTAAAAATTGAAAAATTATCTTACCTAAATCTACCCCTAATTGCCAACTAATTACTTCTAAGTGCGGCCCTCTTGCCCTAATAGCAGAATAACCTATTAATATGGGAAAATTACATCAAAATAGAGTTAAAATTAGATTAAAACTGCTCTACCTGGACCTACCGCATGGTAAGTCAAGCCCTACTGTCCATGATAGGGTTTTGCCCAAATTTTCCTTCTTTGCCATCGGGACCTACCGTTGGTGGTAGGTTGGCCTATCTTAGGTGGTAGGTCAGCTTTATTGATGCAGTCGGCTCCGTTTTTTTGACCGTTTTCATTTTCTTTTATCATTATGTCTTTTTGAAGGCACCTACGACAAGAATAAAGGGTATTAGTATAAAATATATATTTTTACATATTAAAAACATCGATAAACGATGAAAATAACATATATAAATATAGAGAATTAAGCACATGTCACCAAGTGGTAAAGACGGCTAAGGATGATGAAGAGGACAATTTTGGGACTGTGGTAATTGACCGGTTGGAGCATCTCCAAATCCTGCAAGAGGAGATCCAGCATCAACTCCATGTTTACCCGGAGAATACCGAGAACCGACTTCAAAATGTGGAGGAGGTGATGCAATGCCAGCACGAGATGCTCAGCCACCTTTATCGGCACTTTTCATCTGATGCGGGATCAAGTGGTGGCAGTGCAACACCATGAGGGAATTTCTATTTCCATTTTGATTTTTAGTTTTGTTTTTAGTTTATTTTATTCTCCTTTATACTATTTAGTTTTCGGGATCGCTTCCCTTATTTTATTATCTTTGTTTATTTCTTTATCTTATTATGTCTTGTTTCTCTTTTCGTATTGGGATTGCTTCCCATGTGTGCACATTTTTAGTTTTGGGATTGCTTCCCATGCATGGTCGTTTTTCTTTGTGGGATTGCTTCCAATGCACGTGTTCCATTTATTTGTTTTCCCCTTTAGTCTTTTTAATTCTTTTATTTGGGTATGGCCTCCCACATTGAGGATAATGTGGTTTAAAGTGGGGGGATGCTTAGTTTAGGCTTTTCTTTCTTTATTTGAGTTTCTCTTATAGATAAAAACCTAAAAACAGTAATAATTTTGAAAAATTCCAAAAATATTGTTGTTTTTATTCTCAAGGTTTTTAGTTTCTTTTGATAGTTTATTTGAGTTAAAAATCCAAAAAATAAAATATTCTAAAAAAACTTCAAAATTATTTTAATTTGTGTCTTCCCTTAGTTTAAAACCTTGAAAAACACAACAAAAAAAAATTATTTTACTTTATAGTTTACCCTTTTACTTTTCGTAGTATTGAAAAGTCAAAGATTTTTCATTTTTTAAGTCACAATGTGATAACTTGTAAAACTTTTACTTTTATCACATGAAACTTTGAAAAGACTCGTCGCGTAGCTTTTGTGTAATATCAAGCACTTGTGTGAACTTTTATGGATTAATGGTTTATTTGCACATACAAGTGTCTTGTTTTTGGATATTAGCTCAATAATTTCCTTATATGATGGTCCTGAGATTTACTTTGTCACGCCTTGAGGTTGACCTCGGAAATGATGGTCTTATGCCTTCTTTGACCAATTTGATCATTTCTTACCTGCCTTTCAATGTTAAATCCCTCATACCCTGTTTGAGCCTAAATTGCATAAGGGTTTTAACCCTTCTTTTCTTTGTTTTTAAACTCACACGATATTTTAAACCCTCAATTGCCGGAACTAATGAATTCTTGTATCTTTAAAGTTACTTTTGAGTGAGGTACATAGATAAGTGTGGGGGAGAAAGTGGAGATGAGTATTTTTATTTAAAGGGGTATTTTGGGAAAGCTTGTGAGAAAGAAATCAAATGAAGGGACAGTTGGAGTCGGCGGCTCTCCCAGGGTTCCCTCATCTGAGATCCTTGGGGAAGAGGATCAAGTTAGCCCTTGCGAACAGCTTGATGCACTATCTCTTTTCAACCCTTTGAGTGAAATGTGGCAAAAGAAAATGAAGGAAAATCCATGGACCAACCCAATCATCTCCACTCCGTAGGAACTACGAGATCACCCCAAGGACGCCTTCGGCATCCAAGGGTCACGGACCGACCATAGAACCCTGTTCAATAAGTGGAACGCATTAGCTGTCCGCTCTCAGGTTGGACAGTAAGGGTCGGAGAAGGGCAATCATTCATTCTTAAAACCAGCGTTCTTAAGACCAACCAAAGAGTCGGGCGGGAAAGGGGAAAAAGCGCTCCGTTCCTGGTTCTCCTGTAGCTGGATCCTCCAGAACCACAAGAATCCTTAGTTAGAATGGGATTCCAACTTAGCACCTTTTGAGTGAGATTTTGAGAAGAGTTGCTCTTTGGAGAGCACAGTACGATGAAAATTGTAAGTTATGTTCGGGGGGGAGTTATTGTCTATCGTTGGCCTCTATGGTAAAATCAGTTGGAGTGAATTGAAAACTCTATGTGTTGATCAAAGCATATGTTTCTCAATCTCATTTTGTTGAAAAAGAAAGAAAAAATGAGAAAAAGAATATTGAAAAAAAAAAAAGAGGAAAGAAAAGAAAAGGTAAATAGTTGAAATATCTTGTATGAGTTTCTCCCTTGAAGGAAAAACAGTAATAGATATACGCTTCTTATTATTACCTTGAAACTTCATTTTTCTTCATATGGGATTGAGAATATTCAAGATTGTTAGGTGGGTTGTGATTTTTTAGAAATAGTAAACAAATGAGATGTAAAGTTTTCCGGGGGTAAAGGGTGTAAAAGAGTGAAAAATGACTTGAAGGTTTTAGATCAGATATCAATTTTGTTTTTTCCTTTCGGTTGCATTAATTTCTCTTCTCCTTGCTTTTTGTTTTTCCTTTCCCTTCGTTTGGTATCCTTTTATGTCATTGGCCTAACATTACAAACTTGAAAGTCCTACCTAATCTGGGGATGACTTTAGTTGGACTAATTATCTAATAGGTAGTAGAAAGTTGAGTTTAAGGGTAATGCTATTGAATTGAATTATTTTGTTAATTCCCATTCATTCTCTTTTGCATTTGTTGAAACTTGACATAAGTAGTCACTCACATACATCGTTGATTTATAACTGTTTACATGAGATGCTTGGTGGATTATTTAAGCTTTGTAACTTCTGCTTGGATGAGTCTTATGTGATTATTGTGAAGTTTGAACTTGTTCAATTGCGGTGATGTCGTTTTTCTTAAGTGTTTAAAAAGTCTGTCTTTACTTTGTTTTTGTATTTTTGATTTTTAGTTGGAAAGTTGTGTTCAGTTCTTGTATTATTGGTTGTTGCTTTAGTTTGTGTTTCTTAAGGGCAAGCAACGCTTAAGTTTAGGGGAATTTGATATGTCCATTTTACACATGTTTTTTTACGGTGTTTAATTTTCAGTTTTCGAAGTATTTTAGTAGTAAAATGGCATATTTATGCTCGTTTCTTCTCTTTTGTTTATAGGTATGTCCTGGAAGAGTTAGAATAAAGAATGAAGTGAAATTGGAGCATATAGAGCAAGAACGGATGAGAAATGAGAAGAAATACACAAAATCCAGCAGGCGGGGTGCCCAGCCATCTCACCAGCTGGACCCGGCCATGCAAAAACAAAAATGCCTAAGTTTTTCCAGACCTAGGGACTTATTATGCAATTTTCTATATCTTTTTAAATATTCTTTGAATGTAAGTTTAAGGCATATTCGTCTAAAGTTTGTCTAAAGTTTCTTGGGGGCTGAGAGATGTGGTTTTCGAGAGAAAATCCCTCCAGAAAACTTCCATTAGTCAACTTAGATCAATAATTAGATTAGGAATTCAAGTTTCAATAGTTAATTTGAAGATGTTCTTTGGTGTAATTTCCGTATTCTTCAAGCAATACGAGAGAAGAGTTTAGGCAATATTCCAAGACTGTGGTCTTCAATTTTACTTCCTAAGCCTTCTAAACGCTTGTTTATTATGAATTATTACATGGATTTTATGATTTCTATGATATTTAGTGGCTAGGGTTTATTTCTGTGTTTAATTTGGGTTGAACCTAGATGACCTTAGTTATGTCAATTGGATTTTTATGCAATAAATTGTTGAATTAAATGTTGATTATTGTTTAATTACTCTGTTTGTGTTGCTAATTTTACCAATAATTGGCGCCTTTGCATAGGTTGTTTGGAATTGAAAAGGGAAGAACAATCTAGGGCTAGAATTGAGCAATAGGAATGTGATAGTTAATTAGAGATAATAGTTACGGTTTCTAGGTCATTAGTGATCACTCCTATACTTTGATCATTCATAATTGAGTTAGGGAGAGAAGAGATCGTTCTCTAATCAATTAGGGGAATAGTGGGTTTTCAGCTGGAGATAGGGTTAATCCTAATTAACGAGTGAGACTCGATCAACGATTCAACTATTTTCCTAAGTTTTCAATGAATTAGCTAAGAGATTCTAGGAGGAATCCACCGTGTAAGCACATCTTTTTAAAACTTGATTTCAATTATTTTTAAATTGTTTTAAAAGTATTTTACTATTCTTAGTTAAAGATTCTTTCAACCTATTTTTTATTTTGATTAAATCTTGGAGAGATTGTCATTATTAGAGCTTCTCCGTTCCCTAAGTTCAACAACCTGGGAGGTTCTCCAGTACTATATTGATAAGTTTTTGCTTTCTTGTTATATGTTAATTTTAGAATGGTCTCATTTTAAGACATCATTTACCCTTGTTAATGTAATCTTGTTGTCGTATGATCAAGGTTTCTTACATCTATCTCTTTGTGGCTTAAGAGATTTCCTACGCTTGTCTATTTTTTCATTGGTTAAGTCTCGTGTGGTTCTCAAGAGTGTGGTTAATTAGAATACTATTGTTGCTAAAGGACTTGTCTCGATGGATCCAATTAAAGAAGTTGGTCAGCATGGTTTAGGAATGAATTTTGGTGTGAAATACATGTTCAAACTGCTATAGGTTGGGATGGATAGTTGATGCGACCATATTCAAATATGGAAACAATTGGCGATGCTATTGGAGCACCTATTGCTTGGCCCCCCTCATTGGTATACTTCTTAATATTTATTTTCTTTTGATCCTTTTTAAATAAATAAAAACATTGTATCTACTGAGTGTTAAAGTGTTTTTGGTTCATTCTTAGATTAGGTGGCAATGGATGTTTTACCGAGATAATAATATGGCTTAATGTACCATTCAAGAATGTTTCTCTACATCGCTAGGCAAGCACCCTGGGATTCCACATAATTTTTTTTGTCAAACAATGAATTTTGGTGGCTTTTATTTTTCTAAACTCTTATTAGTTTTTGTTATAATAGTACTTGACTTTGAATTTTCAATTGAATAATATTTATGTCTGAACTTTATATATTGTTACAGTAATATTAGTTATATAGTAGTGAATTATGTTATAGTATTAATATTTGAATGCCAAGATTTTAAACATACAAATATAGATAAATATTTTGGTTTTATAGGCATTTATGATGTGTTGAAGAAATGCCTTTATATACTCTTTTTTAGATAAAAATAAATGACTTTACATGAACTTTTTTAAAGGCATTTACCTGCAAAAAAAAATACACCTTTAAGGGCGTTTATATGGACTTTTAAAGGCATTTATTGAGTAAATGAAAAATTAAAAAGACTTTAATGGTGTTTAAGTGGACTTTTAAGGGCATTTATCTAGAAAAAATTGAAAAAGGCTTTTAAAGGTGTTTGTATGTTTCAACATACTTCAGAAATTCATAAATAAAATAAAAATATTAAGGCAGATGTAAATTTCATTAAAGATCTTTAAGCCGTCGTAAATTAACGCCTTAATACACCATTTTTAAGGGCATATCTATTGAGGCGTTTATAAATACAAAAGGGCTATTAAAGCATCGAGACACGCAACATTTAAAATAAATGTCGCCAACTTGAAAACGCCCTAAAAACAGCCTATTAGGGCATTTATAAACACCTCTACAGGCAGGTTTCCTTGTAGTATGGCTGGAATTTGAGGAGTTTGGATTTCTTATAGATGCTATGAGCTCCATGGCTTTTGTAGCTATTGTACCTTTTGATGTCATTTCCTTTTCTTGGAAAAAAAGGAAAAAATGAGAAAAAGAAGAAAAGATTTTGTCTTGTTGAATAAATTTTGTCATAATAACTAGGGGATTTAATTTCAATGTTTGAACCTCTTATGAGAATGTGATTTCCCCTATGTTTTGAACAATATTGGTTGGTGTTTTTGTTGATCTTGCATATTTTGTTACAAGGGTGTTTTGGTTGTGTTTAGTAGTAGGATTTTTAATTTGAGGTGAATGTATCTTTGAACTATGCTCCATTATTTGTTTGGCTTTTTTAGCAATATTTCCCAAAATATTTATCCTATCCTTAACTCAAGCCTATATTACAACCCATGTGATCAATGGTTTCTTGATTTGCTTGTGTTTTTTGTCATTTTATTTGGAGGAAAGATGAGATAATGGACAATCTTAGACCATGAATATTGAGTGGGTAGTTGAGTGAAAATTTCATCCTTTTGAGAGTGAGTGTTTATTTAACTAAAGTGAGCTCTACCAAATTCTTGCACTAGTCTTGAGGAAAGGTTTATGGTAAGATTGTATGCTTGTGATACAAGTACATATTGAGTTATGAGCCTTTGGAATTCTTCTAATTGATTTTTTCTATGGAAACTTTAAGCTGAGAATGTGATCTCTTTTTGACATCTTCTTATAACCGTCCTTGGTGTTTTTATGTCTAATTTGATTGAGGACAAGCAAAGATCTAGGATTAGGGGAGTTTGATGGGAGCTATATTGTCATGTTTATAGCACAGAAGTAATCATCATTTGTTATGGTTTTAACGAACATATGACATATTTTCTATTGATTTTCCTATATATATGTACATGAGATTACTTCTTTACTCTTCTTTGGTATAGGTTGATCGATTTTGCTCTATTAAGTGGGTGATATTGCATACAATAGTAAAGGAGGGTCTAAGGCTTGATCAAGGAATGCTCGGGGGTTGATTTCTCAAAGCAGGAGCACACCAAAAGGCCTAGCTAATAAAGCTTAGAGTTTTGCGTAGCTTTGTGTATTCTACACAGTCGAGTTGAAACCTCCCTTGACTTGAAAGTTCTGTACACTTTACGCAGCCACGCAAAATCCTGCGCAGCTACATAAAATTGGTCGTGAACTACGTTAAAAGAAGTAAAAATTAGACTTTTTATTTTTATTTAATTATTTTATTTTAAACTATAATGAGGACACTTAAAAGACATTATTTTGTAATAGGGGTTAGAGAGGGAAGAATAAATGAGATAGAGAGAGGATAAGGAAATGATTGTTCTCTCTCTCTCTCTCTCTCTCTCTCTCTCTCTCTCTCTCTCTCTCTCTCTCTCTCTCTCTCTCTCTCTCTCTCTCTTTCCATTCTTCTCTAACTCCTAGTTTTTATAAAATCAATTGAAGAATAAGGCTGGAATTTTCTCAACAGTTTTTAGATGATCAACTTTGGATTGTGGATCTAATTCATCAAGTAGAGTTCTTTTCTTCTCTTTTATCTTTTTATTTTAACTTATGCATCGAATTTGAGCAAGATGAATTCATCTCTAATTGTTATTAATTGTGTAGATATGTGAGTAGTTCTCTAATTTAGGATGGGGTTAACCCAATGAATACATATCTGTTAGTTGATGGCTTGACTCGATTTTTTAGGACTTTTATTGTTGATCATTATTTAAATTCTGTGTTCTTAATGCCTGGAATTATAAAACTAGCTATAATTGTTTGATGTTAGATAATTGAGTAAAGGACCAAGAAGTGTAATATGTTATTGGAAGAATAAGAATTAAACCAAGAACTTTTAGATCACGAGAGTAGGTTCTAATATCCCTGAAGAACAAACGAACATCATAAAATTTAATAGGTCTAAATCAATTTAATTAATATGTGATTATGTGTTAGGTTGGTTTAGCACAACAAAAAAAATAGTAAAATGGTGATTGGCATATCAATCGCAACTCAGTCGCTATTCATTAGTTTATGACCGCTTTGCAACTGATAAAAGCGGTTGCTAAAACGTGGTTGCAAACAGGAAGTTCGCGACCGACTGTGGTTGCATACTTATCTTTGCGACCGTCTTTGTGATAGGCGGTCGCTAACTTTTGAGTCAAGGAAGTTCGCGATCGATGTCTTCAGTCCCAAAGTTTGGTGCCAAATGGAACTCCCGCCAAAACATTTCAACTATCTGCCGGTCATAAATCGGTCTCAAATATATTTTTAAAAATGTTGCAGTGTAAGTTTCATGATTTTTTTATAATAAATATGAAATTATAGAAAACTCCTTGAAAATTAAAAAAAGATCCTAAACAAACAGTAATATACAACCATAAAATTCCCATCACATTCACATAAACAAACAGTAATATACAATAGTCATAATTAACAACAATATACGAACATAAATACGAGTAAAATAATTAAATGTAAAATAAAACTATATAACTAGGGGGAGCATCATCACCATCCTCCTGGCCCTTGCCCTCCTGTGCATCCTCTTGGTTTGGCTCACCGGATATTCGCCATTCTGGAGGTGGCTGGAGGTCAATGGTAGCATGTCCTCAGGCCAATAGCCCAAATTGGCAAACTATCCGCCAGCCCACTCACTGATGTGGCCAATGACCTCTGCAATCTGTAACTGGATATCGTCTAAAAGGAAAGGCCAGGCTCCAGCTGCACCTTGGGCCTCAACCCTCATACGAGTTGACTCTATAGCCCCAAACCCATAGGTGTACCCCTTTTTCATCCCCGTCTCTACCTCAAGCATCGGCTCTGCATCGATGGGCATAGGGGCACTAGTCCAAGAATGCTTCTCCTCCTCTTCTTCTTCTTCAAGTCCACGTACTTTTGCTGAGAATTAAGAAAACATGTTAAATCGATATGTGCTAAGTAAATGACAAGTTCATTTATGATATTCATAATAATTGAACCGAAAAACTTACCTAAAACTCAGTAGAGCACTCATCGATGAACTCAGTAGCCTTCTCATAGCCGTCACGATGTGTGTGAAGCTTTTCATAAACCTTATCTTTTGAATAAGCATTACCAAGCTTCCTATGCTGCAACATTATATAAAGTTAATTAAAAACGTTATAATTCATAAAGAAAAACATAAAATACATAAATATGTTAATTTATATTACCTCATATACTTCCCGGGACCTCGGCCACCTCACCGCTCTTTCTTATTCCCTTGTACTCAGGCTCTCTTTCATTCTCTTCTCTTAATACTCAGGCTTCTCCCGACCACTCATCCAAGCCTCATATATGGAAATTGGTATCTGACTCCCTAAAACTGAAAGTTAAAGTTATCAAAGTTATATTAAACTTAAATTTATTAAAGTTATTAAAGTTAAAGTTATGAAAGTTATGAAATTTATCAAAGCTATTAAAGTTAAAGTTTTAAAAATGATTAAAGTTAGAGTTATAAAAGTTACTTATACTCCAGGAACAGGATGCAACCGTTGTGGGGATCTCCAGGATGCTGCCATGGCTCGAGTGGCTCGGGTGGAGGTGGATGTGACGGGCTGGCCTGTGAAGTGCCGACTTGTGAAGTGCCAACCTGTGAAGTGTCGGCCTCATACTCAGAAGTTGAAGGTTGACAAGCGTGTGTCCGTGACTAAGATGTCGAAGGCCAACAGACTAATATTGAAGGGTAGGCTAGAGAAAGGACGAAGAGAGGTTGGGTCGTCGATGTAGGGGCGGCAATGGCTGCACCTCCATGGTTACATCAGGGTGGGTACATGGGGTCAGTATAAAAAACAGAACTGGTCAGTGGAAGGGTCGCCTCAGCATCTTCGGGACCCTCCTTATCTGATATCGAGGCCCTCTCGGAAACGTCAAGTACATCCTTCTTACCCCGCACCATATTTGCAATTACAAAGAATTATGAAAAGTTAGCAATGCATTCCAAAACTTTAACTTTAATAAGCCTTAACTTTAACAAATGTAAATTTAAGATGACTAAACTTTAACATTCAAAACTTTAACTTTAATAACTTTCATAAAAGTTAGCAATGAACTAAATGCAATTACATGCATAAATAATGGAAAACAAGATATATGATGAACATAATATACAACTAAGAGTCGAAATCGTCTTCTTCTTCTTCTTCACTATCCTCGTCTTCAGACCCCATATTAACTCATCGTTCACATCTTTAGGATCTCCAAGAATGTCTACTTCATCGATCGCATCTTTCTCATAAGTGAGAGTTCTGATATCTTAAGTTCGGAGATCTATAATCGAAGTCTAAGAGATGTCCACATTCTCTAAATGCACTTCAACTAAATGCACATAAAAAACACGAGGCCTCGATTTCCTTACTACCCAACAATAAATCCTTTGTCTTTTTGCATTAGGGTATGTGATGTAAGACCCTTGTTCCACTTGGTGAGCAAAAGCAATTGGAGTGTGCTCACCATACCATTTTTTAGAATGAATCTCAACAGTTTTATATTGTGGATTCTTCTTTAAATGTCTATATGAAGAATCGAACCAATCATACTTAGAAAGTGTAGTCGTCTGAACCGGCAGACACAAAAACTCAACCTCGATGACATCCATTAAAATCCCATAGTAGTCTCCTTTGGCACATAAACTGCAATTAGAAGTGGACTTTCCGTCGTCCCAATCTTGTGTATTAAATCTAAATCCTTTGATGATATAACTGCTATAATTTTCACGTATCTCCCAGGACCCCATGAAAGATTTTCTAAGTGTCTTGTGGCTACTATCCATATTATAAGGTTTGTGTATTAGAATCATTTCCTAAACAAAATTAATTGCATTTATAAATTATTTAACTCACTTCATCTCTAAACCATTTGGAGAATTTATCGACAATCTGCTTTTGTAAATCATCTTCTGTTATACTTGGATTATGTACTTTTATTTCTGATGAGTACTTCTCTAAATCCTCTTGAATTACATCAACATATACATGATTTCACAACAGGTACATCTTTATAAACTCTCATGACCATATACTAAATTGTTGTTTTATAGGGAAACTATCATTTACAAACATTCATACTGAAACTTATAACTAACTCATCAAAGCTACATCTTAAACTCACATTATCATCAAACAAACTATAGTTACAAACATAACAAGGATTCAAAACTCATATTTTCAAATACAAACAACAAAGTAAAATCAAAGCTCCATCTTCATAATCAAACACACTAATTAAACTTATAACTCATCAAAGATACATTTTAAACTCACATCATCACGAAAAGAACTACATCTACAAATATTACAACGATTCAAACTCATATTTTCAAATACAAATAACAAACTAAAATCAAAGCTCCATCCTCATCAAACAAACCAATTAAACTTATAACTCATAAAAGCTACATTTAAAACTTACCAACAGCTGTTTGTTGGAATAAGCAGTGGCGGTGTGGCAGCGGCAAGTGGCAGCACGACGGCACCGGCAACAATGAACCTCAATACGAAAAAAATGTTAAGTTTTTTTTCCAATTCAAAAATGGAACTAAACTACAACACAAGTACAGGTTTATATCATCCCTAAACATTTACAAATATTACGATAATCATCTTAAGGTATAACTAAATAAATAGTTAATTAACCTAAACCCTAAATAACTAATATATACCTTTTCGAGCAACGGCTGTAGTGGCGGTCTCCTTTTCCAGCAGCGAAAGTGCGACAGTAATAGGGAGCAGTAATAGCAAAAGATAGTGAAAAGAAGAAGAAAGAAAAGAGAGGAGAGAAGATCATTTGGTACAGGTCGGGGGTCTTGGTTCTCCGGTCGAGAATCGGTCACTAAAGAGGAACTCATCATGGTTGTGAGGTGGTTGGCGGTCACAGGGGGAGGGAGGGGGAAATTTGGAGTAGGAAAAGAGGGAGGGGAGTCGTGGTTGACCTAATTTTAGGTCAACTTGCGACCGATCAACTGTAGCAAAGTTGCAAAGGTTTGCGACAGAACTAATTCAGTCATGAGGCAGTGGCAAAGTGTTCCCAAAATGCGACTGATGGGAATTTTAGTCGCTATCTTCGTCGATAACTTTGCTACGTGCTCCAACGGTCACAACGTCATCACTATCTTTGCGACCGACAATAGTGATCGCAAATTCTAGTTGCTATTTGACTATTTTTTATTTGTAGTGTAGATACATTATGTACTTCAAGTGGAGACAATGATTACCTTATGATAATTCGTCTTTTTATCACATAATCAATAGTTTAGAAGAGTTAATTCCAAACTAATAGACTTTGTTGTGGTGAATCTCTATCCTAGATGTTTCCTTCATAATTGATTTCTAAAGCTTGGGTCTTTCTTTTAATTATTTTCTAGTAATTTATAAAATATATTAAATATCAAACTTGGCAGGTTAGATAACTAAAATTGCAGTAGTTAGTACATAACAAACTATCCTTGTAGGGTCGATACTTTTATTTATTGCGAGATAGGTCATCGCTATCAGTGATTCCCGCATATGCTAGCAATGAGCTAGGCACAGAATGTACGAGATTTGTGGGCTGTGAATATGAGCGACCCATTGAATAAGAGACCAACAGGAAATTGGATTGAGCCTAGATAAGAGAGTATATAGATGAGTTTACTGGAGACTCCATGATGGAAGAGTTTATTGGGGCGGTTGGACCTAGAGGTAGGGAATTTTGAAAAGGAAAAATTGATTCATGAAAAATGTCTTGGGACACAAATATTTTTTAGGTTTCTAAATCATAAGTTTTCCAACCCTTTTGACCATAAGGTTACCTAAGAAAAATACAAGAACAACTACAAGAACTACATTTGTAAAAAGTGTGTTCATGAACAAAGCAAAGGCAACAAAAACACGTGAAGGTGAGAATAACACAAGGATTTTTGAAAGAGGATGTAAAGTGGAGCTTTTCCTTGAACTTGGTTAGGGTTCGGTTTATAAGATAAATAGTCGCCTTAACATATTCACCGCAACAAGTAATAGGAAGGGATAATTGTAAGCAAATTGAGAATGTGACGATGTTTTTTTTGTACCTTACCATTTTGTTGGGGAGTATAAGAAATAGTAGTTTGATGAATTATGCCATTTTAAAAAAGGAAGGTTGGAGAGGCGAAAATTCCGTCCCATTATATATTCTCACACACTTGATGGATTTTAAAAATTGGGTCTTTATAAGTGTGTAAAATTGCTCAACATATTTCTAAACTTCACTTTTATCAATTAACAGATAGAGGCAAACAGAACGAGAAAAATCATCAACTAGAGTAAGAAGGTATGAGTCACCACAAGAGCATTTAGAATGATAAGGATCTTATATATCACAGTGAATTAAATCAAAACAAGCACTAGTAATTGTATCACTCTTTAAGAAAGTGAGACGAGTTTTTTTAGCTTGAGAACAAACAATGGAAGAAGAAAAGAAGAAGAATTCAAAAGAAATGGTTTTAATTTGACCCAGGGTAGACAAAGACGTATGTCCTAGACATTGATGTAATAATTTTGGAGAGACCACAGTAGTATGAAAAACTTGCTCGTGTAGAAAGTGGTAGACTCTATTGATAAATCTACTCGTTTCAATCTTCTTCCTTGTCATATCATCCTGTATCAAACACAAGCCTTTAGAAATATTTACATAATAATTGGGATGATGTCCCGTTAATTGAGAGATAAACAATGTGAAATTTGGAACATAGAGCACATGAGTCAATACAAGATATCAGCTCAAGACAGCACTTCCTTCAAAATTTGCAACTGTACTAGATCCATTAGGTAGATCAATATAGCGAAGATTAATAGAAGAAACATTAATCACAAAATCATGACGACCTGTCATACGTCCTGAAGCTCCAAAATTTACCAACCAAGAATTTCTACCTGATAGTTGCTCATGTGCAGAGGGTAATAAATCCATAATGCCAGCAGTGTCATGAGATGACATTATTTGGACAACTGTACTGTCCACTTGTTGATTTGAAGTCAAAATTATTGTAATTTCTCCATGGCCGATGGTGGGAGCTATAACAGGAACAGAGATGCCGAACCACGAGTAGCCTCCTATTACATTCAGCGGCATCCAACTGGGAGTACGCTTACGTTGTTTCAAGCAAGATGAAGTTCACCCCAGGTAAACTAGGATGTACGGCCCAAGGTGAGCAGCCGAGGACCCCTGGTTATGAAGACCATTGCCAAGCATCCGGCTTGGAGGAAAATTGTTGCTATGTAGCTTCTCCAATCTACAAAGGTTGGACCATGACACCGCTCCAGGGTGAGGCAAACGACGATGCTGTCTACCCCACGACTGCCGCGCCACCATTTCGTGTCTTCGGTCCCAGGAAAGAAGAAGAACAGGAGAAGAGGTAGCTGGCGTCAAAGATCGGTGCAACAAAACCACCTCCGCTACGATCTATCATTGTTGGGAGAGAAGAAGAAGAGTCAGAAGAGACCTGTTCTGCCGATGTTGACGCTTCCATGCGGTCGACTAGTCTTTGATTTCTTTATCCGACATTTTTTTTATAGTTTAGGTTTTGATACCATGTCAAGAGAAATAATGCGATGATATCACAATATAACTACAATGCTTGATTACAAGATATAAATTAATATTAAATAAGTTAAAATTAAAGACAACAAATAGCTAATAAAAATAAAAGAATAACTAATAACTAACTTTTTATAGAAGGAGATAATAATGACTAATTGAAGTTAACTAATGTTAGAGGAGAATAAGAATTATATGGAGAAAAGATAATTTATAAAACTTATTCCTAAAGACATTTCAATAGGGAAGTAAGAAGTTATATTGCTTTTTTTTTTGGGAAAAAAACTTATATATTATTAAAATGAAACAAAATAGCATGTGCTATATTAGACAGAATATTTCTCGACCATTTTAATGGTAAAATAGAACACAAAGAAGAGGACTGGTATGACTGGGGATAGGCATGAGAACATGGAGAGCTTTCAAGGATCAGTTACGATATCAAGAGTAAGGAAGATATACTTGGAAACGCAAGGAAACAAGCTTGGAAGAGTTCGAAGCTATAGAGGCTAGACCAACCGTCTATCCTACTGTCGCCGGTAGGGTTCTGGTTAAAAAAATTATTTGAGAGCCTGACCTACCGTTGACGGTGGTTGAGGCCTACCGTTGCCGATAGGTCTCGGGAAGCTGAAGACATTGATGGTTTTTAACTCCTTTGATCCATCTTTTGATTGTTAACTTTATTTAGACTTATAATTAAGTGGCCTAAGTGTCCATCAACTTATCTTAATCAAGATTAGACATTAGGGTTGGGAGTTAATGTTATAGAATCCTATATGTAAGTATTATTGTAGCCATTGTGAAGAAGTTAGACAATGAATGAAGAATGAAAATTTGAAGAAAATTGAGAGATAGAACCTAGGGTTCTCGGGTTTCTCTTGCTTCCTTGTATATTAGGGAAATTATTTCTATTGTATAATCTAGTCAATCTATTCTTGAATTCAATTAAAGAGTTATTTGTCTAATCCAAATCCTTTCTTTCCTTGAGGTGTTAGATTTGATATAACTAATGTTGCTTGGAATTGAGGTTCTCCTTGTGAGAAATGAATTCCTTGTGAGAGATGAATAGGTGAAGCCTCTAGGGCTTGGTTGATTCTCTCTCTTGGTAGAGATGTTTTCTTGTTCTTGTATCTTCTTTATTTGCATTTTACTGCAATTTGCCCTTGAAATTTCTCAACTTTTCAACACAAGATTGTCAAGTAACCTCTTAAATGGAGTTGTATCTTCAGAATGTCATTGGATCTCATTCAAGCCTTGGAAGATTCATACCATTTGGTATAAGAGCAAAGCTCTCTTTGAGGGGAAGATTTATGTGTTTTAATTGTTAAATTTCAGTTATATCAAATCCAATTGATAGTATTGAAAAAGTCAAGTAATCTGGAATTTTTCGGACAGAAAATTACATGTGAAAAGATTGAGATGAAAAGAATATCAAATGCGATTTAAATTCCGTGAATTTGTCCAGTATGGTTGCTTGTTAAGTTTTGGTTCTATAGGAACAAATTTGATCTGATTGGGATTTGATTTGATGGGTCAATAGAATGCAAGCTTGCAAACTGTTCAGAAATCGCGACTATTAAGAACATGTGGATTAAACTATCTATATCTTGTGTTATACTCTCTCTAATTGAACAAAATTTGTGCCTGAAGTCATCCTATTCGAGTTGTGCATCTTTCTAAATTAGTTTGACTTGATTTGGAGCTACCATCACTGAGTTATTGCGATTTTTGTGATGGAATGTCTTGCTACCCTGTTTTCTGGAATTTTTTCATGGTACTCATGAAATCTTTGAATTGAGCTTCAAATTGTCTTTGTTTTGAATTTGCAACTTCTTTAGATATATTTATAAGTGCTTTTCTGATCTCTTTGTTAGAATTGGACTTATTCTTTGACTCATACTCTTTAATTTGTTTTTAGAACTCTTTGCACTATACATGTTCGACAAAATGTCTCTTTGACTTCGTTTTCTTATCAATTGAGAATTACTTGCTTGAATTTCTTTGGGAAATTTTCTTATAACTCGGAAGTTCTAGAAATCACTAAGAAACTCTAGTGGGTGAGTAACAGTAAAAGGCAAGAGGGTGAGTTTGTTGTTATAAAGGCCGTAGAAAGTGAGAGTAAACACGAGAATTTAGTGCATTCTTCTTGAGTGAAACACTTAGGGAGTGGTGAGGTCCTTCTTCCTTGTTTTCTAATGTTTTGTGCAGGTTCATCAAGCCATTAAATGGGGTATACTTGGGCTAACTCATCATAGCAAAAGTCTAATTGTTGCAAGGATGGAGACTATGGTGGGAATGCTTACGGAGGAAGCCACCATAGAGATGGACATTTCACCCGTAGGAGTCAAATGGGTACTGGTAACTTCTCTTCTTGAGCTAAAGCTTTTGATCATATCCCTTATGAAGATTGTTGTGAGAATAGTCCTTATGATATTCATAAAGGATATCACGGTAGTCATGACCATGTGTGTGTGTCAAAAGGAGCAATTATTCTATACAAAGTGTAAGGTGTCAGATAAGATTGTAATTCTTACTATAGATAGTGGTAGTCAAATTAATGTGACTAGTACTTATCTACTAGAGAAGTTAAGTTTGCCCCTCATTGATCATCCTAGACCTTATACATGTCAATGGTTAGATGGTGGTGTTGAAGTTAAAGTTAACAAGAAAATATGGGTGTCTATCACCTTAAGGTTGCTTAAAGATGAAGTGTTATGTGATGTAGTACCAATGCAAACGAGCCACATGTTGTTGGGACATCCTTGGACGTATGATAGAAGAGCTTAACATGATGAAGACAAGAATGCTATCAACATCACTAGGAATGGCAAGAGAATCATCTTAAGTCATTGGTACCTCACCAAGTATATGAAGAGCCAAAGAAGTTGAAGGAGAGGTTAAGGATATTTGAGAATGAGAAGAACATTGATTGAGAGGAGAGCATGGAAATTAAAGAAAATGAAAGAGGGGAAAAAAGAAGAGAGACTAGTTGAAAGATTATATATTCTTGATTCTAATTCTAGTCTTTCAAGAGAAAGTGAGAGAGATGAGCACTCAGAAGAAAAAGAGAGTGAGTTTGAGAAAAGTGAGCAAGCAACGGAAAATGAGCGTCTTATGAAAAATCAAGAGAGTTAAGAAGAACAACAAGAAAAAGAGATAGTTGCCCTTAAAAAGAGTGAGGAAGTGAATTTTCTCACTAACGAAATGAACTCTTTTCTTGTTAAAGATTCTTTATGTATGGAGAAATTTTTGGAGGCAAAACATGGAAAATGAAGGGTAGATGGACTACTACTCCTACGATATAATAAGCCTTTCTCCTCCGCCTTCATACTCATGTTTTGGTCATTTTTGTAAAGAGACTAAATCTTGCTCTTTTGTACTTGATCTTGATAGGAATTCTCTCCAACATACTTACACCATAACATCAATGAGTCAAAAGAGACATATCATGGAGTTCGAAGGCCAAGGCGAAAGCATTGGAGAAAAACTATTCTTATGCTATGGAGATTCGTCAATGAGTTTTTCTTCAAACCTATTTCTCTTTTACCTTGCGTTTATCTTTAAAGGGTTTAAACTGTTCTTAGATGGGTATGTTTCTCTTGAGTTTAATCTTATGCGTTCTACCTCCTATTCTCATTATATTTCTTATTCTTGCTAGGAGGTTGCTAAGTTTCTCTTTTGTGATGTCATGGGACAAAGGAATCATTCTCTATTCGTTAATGTGCTCCATTAAGTTATTAATCTTGATAGAACTCATCTCTTAGTGATTAAAGACTCGATTCATGATAGTCTTGTTTTTATTACACACGATGTTGAGCCATGGAATATTTATGATTCCTTAGGGGATGCTAACCATCGCACCTTCGGTTTACTCGGAAACAATTCTTATGGTTTTGATGGTTCCTTGTTTTCCTTACTTGGTGATTATTATGTTATGTTTCAAGGGGAAGTAGTTGAACACTTGCAATATGTGTTGACTTCTCTTGATCCTTATATGATAGGTTTTGATGTGCTTAATCTGTGGAAAAACCTTTTGGAAGGACTTGTGGTTTCAAATTCTTTCTTTTGCCCTATAAGGGGTTCTTGTTGTCAAAGGAGTTTGAAAACCAAATGAGTTTTTATTTTAAAATGAATGACACTAATATTTATGAGTTTTTGGAATCTAATGAAGCTTCTTCTGTGCTAGGAATAGAAGATCAAAGAAAGAGTGGTAGAAAAGGATTGCTTTTAAGCCCGACAAACTCTTCAATAAGGTTTCTTACAAACTCATCTCCTACTTACCTTGAATTTTGTTTTAAGGAGTTGAAGTTATTCTTAAATGCTTATGCTTTCCATGAGATCATAGTGGGAGTTTTATGTTCTATCTTTCGAACTTGTGATCTATGCCTTATTCATGTTCACTTGTCTAATTGTTTATCTTTTTATGACTCTCTTCAGAATCAATTGTTGACTAGAGATCCTAAACTTGAACACTCTTGTTTTGATATAAAGTGTTGGCATGATATTCTTGATATTATTTCTTTGGTTATTGATTCCTTTCCTCCTTGGACACCTATATGGGGCATGATTCCTAACTTGCTTGATTTGTTCGTGGAAATTTCATGTTAAGAAAATTGAAGGGTATTTGTGTTCTTTGATTGAAGATCTTCTTGATAAGTCCATAAGGAGAATTTTTTAAACTTATTCTCATGTGATATCCTCCTTTGAAACTTGTGTGATTGCCCTTAAAAGACTTGGACCTTTCGAAAACCATTTCTTGAATGTGAAGGTTTAACTTGAAATCCTTGTGATGACCCTAAGTTCCTAATTGGATTGGAAGTTTTGAAAGCAAGCTTGTTCAAAATATTCTTGGTTTTCAATTCTACCATTTTCATTTCAAAAGTTTATGTTTTTTGTTGATTTTTGAAATAAAAAAGAAAGATGGTTTTGGAGTACTTAAAGTTTGTCATAGAGTTTTTGTGGAAACCATCTTGAGAAAAGACTTTTTGGAACTATTTTTGAAGAATTTTGTTGAGAAATGTCTTCGTTATTTAAAAACTTTCATTGAAATTCTTTGGAAAGATGTTTTTCTAGATGGATTGTTAATTCCAAACAAGAAATCATTTGTTATTTCTATGAAACATGAATTTAGTCGTAACTTGTTGTATTACTTACCTTTCAAAGAGCTCTTGAAGAAACTTGTATGTAAAGAGAAATTTGGAAAGTCTTAGATTTTGAAAATAAGCAATCTTATACATTTTTTGATGAATTCTTGGATTTCTTGTCAAAATCCTCATAGAAGAAAGGTCTTTCAAATTTGGTCTTGGATAGCTTATTTATTTTCAATTCGATTCCTGGCCTTTATGTGGATAACATCGTTGAACTTTCTTTTGGTTTTGTGAGTTCTTGTGAACTGAAAAGTTCATAGAATTTTAAGAAGAATTTTGATTGGATAAGGTTTCATTATGTTCTTATCCATGAAACTCTCTTAAAAGACTTAGAAAATGAAAGTTTGAACTCCTATGTTCCTTTTAAAGAGATGAAGAGTTATATTATTAGAATTCATGGATAGTGTTTAGGATTTGAAAGGGATGAAAGTTTTCAATTTCGTTATCCATTTAAAGATGTGGTTTTAAAGCTTACTTCGAAACATTCTTAACAAGTGTGTTCTTTAGAAGTTGTTTCTTAAACCTCTTTTCTCAAATTCTTCAAGAAACTTTCATTGTTTAGAATTTTGTAACTTTCTCTAACTTCTTGTTCTTAACTCTTCAATTCTTTCAGGGCCTAAGTTTCTACTATCATATTCCATTTAAAGAAGTTTTGAGAATTGATGTTATTGCGTGGATACATCTACATGATTTCCTTATTCATCTTTGTGCCTATCTTCAAAGAAATCATGTAAAATTATTGTGGTTTGTTTCTACATTTTCCATGAGTAAACATATTTCGAACTTCTTGATGCATACTTGTTATGAGCATCATGGAACGTTCAAGGAAGATTTGAATATTTGGTTTTATTTTCTTTCATCTATCGAATTTTTCCAATATTAACGCTTTGATTTTCATCAGCATTCTAAAGAAGTTTTGGAAATATTTGATGAAGGGCCTAAACTACAAGATTTCTTTGATTTTAATTGTGTTCTTTTTGAAAGAAGTCTTGTTACACTTCGTGGCATTTGTGTGTTTATTCTATGGATAAATTATCCTTGAACTTCTTTATCTATGCCACTTTTGCGTTTCATAAACCTTTTAAGGAAGAGTTGCAAAGCTTGTTTTCCTTGTGTTCTAGACAATCATTTGCTTTTACTTGCCAAGTTCTTCTCAAAATTGTTCATAGTATTCCTCTTTTGGTTAATATCATTTCTAGTGTTTCCCTCCTCTTATGGTTATTTGAAGGTATGGATTCAAAGACAAATCCTTTCAAAGAAGGGGCAGATGGTATTACCCGGGATAGGCATGAGAACAAAGAGAGCTTCCAAGTATCGGTTACAAGGTCGAAAGCAAGGAAAATAGACTTGGAAATGCAAAGAAACAAGCTTGGAAGAGTTTGAAGCTATAGAGGCCAGACCTACCTTTTACCCTACTATCGCCGGTAAGGTGCCGTCGATCCTACCGTCACCGATAGGGTTCTAGTAAAAAATTTATTTTGAGAGCCTGACCTACCGTTACCAGTAGGTCTCGGGAAGCTGAAGACGTTGATGGTTTCTAACTCCTTTGACCCATCTTTTAATGGTTAAATTTATTTAAATTTATAATTAAGTAGCCTAAGTGTCCATCAACTTATCTTAATCAAGATTAGCCATTAGGGTTGGGAGTTAATGTTTTGGAACCCTATGTATATGTATTATTGCAGCCATTGTGAAGAAGTTTGACATTGAATGAAGAATGAAAATTTGAAGAAAATTAAGAGATAGAACCTAGGGTTCTTGGGTTTCTCTTGCTTCCTTCTATATTAGGGAAATTATTTCTATTGTATAATCTAGTCAATCAATTCTTGAATTCAATTCAAGAGTTCTTTGTCTAATTCCAAATCCTTTCTTTCCTTGAGGTGTTATCTTTGGTTTAGCATTGCTTGGAATTAAGATTCTCCTTGTCAGAGATGAATAGGTGAAGCCTCTAGGGCTTGGTTGATTCTCTCTCTTGGAAAGAGATATTTTCTTTTTCCTGTTTCTTCTTTGCTTGTATTTTACTGCGGTTTGCCCTTGAAATTTTCAACTTCTCAACACAAGATTGTCAAGTAACCTCTTGAAGAGAGCTGTATCTTGGGAGCGTTATTGGATTTCTTTCAAGCATTGGGAGATTCGTACTAAAGACTCAGCAAGAAGATGGGCTAGGCTATTGCTCGTCCCTAAAAAATGTGAAAAAAACAATGAAACTATGATGAATATTCCTAAGAAAATACGAAGATAAAGCTCCAAGCTTCGAGAGATCTTCTCCATGAGGGGGAGAATGTTAACTGCAAGAAGAGAATCACTTTCTATAATCAGATGGCAAGAGAGGAAGGAGCCAGTCACATAACCTACAATAATACCCATAAGTTCTCTATAGTCCATAGAAAAATGGCCTCAGCTTGGCAGAGCTTTTGCTAGCAATGGTATGCCTAAATAATTTCACACCAGGATGCTACTACCAATGTTATTTTAAGAAAAAACTACATCCATATTAACTTTCAAGAACCCTGGATCTAGTCGTGTCCAAGAGTGACTGAAGGGCGGCACAAAAATCATTCCCAGGGAGGAGGCTAATAATGATGAAGGGTGCAATATTCATCAACAAAATTAAAAATCTGTAAAGGATCAAATTTCAGAGGAACGAGACCGTTCATAACGGAGTCTGTTACAGTCGTACCAGAGCAACCATATGCAGTTAGCAAAAGTAACAACCTCTTTCTCTGCAGATTGCATTAGAAATGGGTGCACTAAGTCCTTAAAAAACTGATCCTAGGTATTCTTCTCCATTTGTTTCCAAGGGAAAATTGACCCTATGCTTTCTCAGCAAAAACACAATCAAACAGTATATACCTATCTCCACCAGCCCAGTGCCATAGTGGGAAGGACATTCAGAACTGCTCGCCATTGAAATATCCTTACTTTGGTTTGAATTGTTAGCTTGTGAAAGGAGTTCCATAATTTAGAATCCTAATCCAAATTCTAAGGCCCCTAAGTCACATAGATCAAGTGCATATAACTAGAACTAACAGTATAGATGCCATTCTGAGTGTGGTGCCAAATAAGCTTATCCTCAAGCCAGGAAGGCTTAATAGGGACCTGAAGAATAGCTTCTGCCTCATTGTAATACCCCAACTCAAGTGGATTTAGTAATTAAGGTTATTACCTAGGCTCTTATTTGTAATTTCAGAATATTGAGAAAAAGGTCTTGAGGTGTATTTAAAAAAGACTTTTAATATAAGGGTTTAATTTTTAATACTTTATAAGTCTAAGAACTAATGTGAACATTTAAAAGAGTTAGTTATTTAATTAATATATTTATTCTTCTAAATAATCATTCAGAGAGGAGGTAGAGAGGAGACAGAGAGGGGGGCGACAGAAAGTTCTGGCAACTTAGGAATGATTCTCTAGTATCCGAAACGATAGTTTTAGGTAAGATTTACTTATGTTGATGATCGGGGACTTCTATTCTAACTTTTAATTATGTAGAATTTTGATTTTAGTGTAGAAATTGAACCTAAGGATTAATTTGATTGGGGTTATTTTTTAGATTAGTGTGCTTAAAGATTGGTTTGTTAATATTTAGGTGTGTGATTCGATCTATCTTTGTGATTGGTGTTTTGTGGGCGTTTTGAGATAAGGGATATAAACCTTCTAATTTTTATGAACTATTTGTTCTTCTAAGATAAATGTGATTTTCGAGTATATTTGGCATTGTGCAAGATTTGGTGAACAATTTTGATATAAAAGGAAATGCGCATGTTCTTATTATTTTAAATTATGTTTGTAAAAGTAGAGTTTAAAGTGTTTCTTAAAAACAATGAATTTTAAATACCTGAACATTGTATCTGTGAAGTATTTAAAGTGCTTCTTAAAGTGCCTAAAGTTAAATATAGTGCTCATATGTGTGAGGCTTGTGGAGGGACATCTCCCAACTTGTGGCCCGGCTAGAAAGATGTTATACCTAGTGTATGTGTGTATGTGCCTAACTAGGAGATATTATACCTCGTATCTGTATGGCCCTTTCCTAACGGGTACAAGAGTTAGAAACCGATATCAGGTACTAATGAGTTTTTACATTTGAGCATCCACTTATTTGGGTAAAAGTTGTCAAAGTATACTCTTTATAAGTATTTATTTTTCTGGAATTAGTTTATTTAATCAATGTTTTGTGTTAAAAGCTTTTGGGTGCTTAATTTTTGTTAAAATAATATTATATGAAGTTCAAATTATTTGAAAAGAAAGAGCTGAAAGATTACGGATTTTCGTTTATTGTTTTAAAGAGTTTTTACAACTATAAAATGAAGGAGTTTAAATACTTAAAGCTTAGATTTGCTACTGATTTTAAATTGTTAAATATATTTTCTTGCTACCGAGCTTCACATGAGTTAGCTTATAAAAGTCGAATAGAAAATATCAAATTATTTAATGTAATTACTTAGTTTGTTTAGTTAGAATTCTTTTTCTCTTCTTTCTTTCTCTTTCTTTTTTTGCTCTTTTTAAGTGAAGCTTGAAGTGCATTGCCTCTTATTTACTAAAACTAGCACTATCAAAACGGGCTTAGACCCGCGGGCTGGCCCAGATTGTTCGTAACATGGATGGATATGGATCTCCAAAATTAGGCCTGCAAAAAATCATCCAGACCGGATCGGCCCATTTTGAGTGCGGGCTTTTGCGGTCCGGTCCGATCCGAATCACAGGCTGGCCCATTTTAGTTTTTTTTTAGACATTATTTAGGTGTTATTAATGTGTAATTATTTTATTTCATATTTAGATATTAGTATAATTTTATGATTAGTTTAGTATTTTTAAAGAAAATTAATTTTTAATATTTTTTGAAGATAAAAATAATTTTTATCAAAAAATAGTGTTATTTATGTGTAATTATTTTGTTTTCTTATTTATAACTTAGTATAATTTTTATGATTAGTTGAATATTTTTAAATAAAATTAATTTTTAATATTTTTTTAAGTTTAAAAATAATTTTTATTAAAAAAAAGCCCGCAGGCTGGCCTGTTTATCTACTGGCTAACCGCGAACGGATATGGATTATATAAATTTTGGCCTGTCAAAAACCAGCCTGGACCGAACCGGGCCGTTTGAGTACGGGCCAAACACGGCCCGATTCGATTCGGCCCGTTTTACAGTACTATCTAAAACAAACCATATAGATTGTGATACTTTATATGAAATATTTTAAATTATATAAATGTTTTCCTTAAGAAATCTTTGCTTATCAGAATTCAATACCTTATTTCACTAAAACTTCATGTGAGTTTTTTATTTGTTTAACCTGTACCCCCTAGACTTTCAACACTCTTTAAGTAGTTAAAAATCTTTTGTATGTAAAATTACTTTTAAACGTGCTCATTCTCAAATAGTTTATACTTCTTACTAGGCTAGTGTAGCTCACTCCTTTCATGCTTTGCAAATATTTGAGGTAGGAGTGGAAGATGGACCTTAGAGTGATGAAGATTTTGAATAGAAATTAATCTTTTGTTCTTGGAAGATTTTGAGGTTATTTAGTCATTTATTGTCTTTGAGAGCTTATAAATTATGTTATATATATGTTTTTTATGTTTGGTATCTTTGGAGTTTTCCCGGGGATGTTACCAAGTCACGTGTTTGAATTCGAGGCGTAACACTCATGATGTAAGAAAAGATGCCTAATTATGTCCTCCTTCCAATAACACTAATTAAAGTCAGTGGGATCAGTTGCCCTTCTTTCAGAACCACTGGAGAGAAAGAAATGGAAGAGGTAAAAACCATGGAGGGAGGGTATCCACTTATCTTGCCAAAGCGTTAGTGGAGAAACCTTGCGAATATGAGACCGCAACCCTAAGGAAAGAAGATTCCATCCCTTAAGAAGGCCTTGCTAAGAATAAGAGGGTCTACGCCCTAGCGAAGTATCTAGGAAATTCCCTGATGGGAAATACTTTGTCTGAAGACAGATAACCACCAAAGATGAGGGACAATACACCGACATTGTTTGGTGAGAAGAGCAAGATTAAAACCCTCAAAATCCTTGAATCCCATCCCCCCATACTTTTGGATTTACAAAGATCCTCCCAAGATTTCCAGTATACATTTTTATTATCCTCAAAGTCTCCCCAAAAGAACCAAAGAATCATTTAATTCAAAGACCTAATGACATTTACATGTAACCAAAAAAAAATAAAAAATCGTGTAGGTAGAGATGTCCTGCACCACGTTCTCAAGAATTATATTGTTTAAGAGTTAATAATTATATAGAGGACAATAAATATTACATTGAAATAATAATAATAATAATAATAATAATAATAATAAGTTGTGCCTAAGGAATACACTTTTTAAGTTTCTTAATTTTTCGAACTACCTAAAATAACCTTTAGTTAGTTGAATTATTATTAGTTTTGAATATAATGGAATGTTGTCATTTAAATGGTTTTTGGTATATTTGAGTTAATCAGTAGTACCAAGAGGTTAAATGAAGAGTATTAAAAATTATATGAAAAGTACAATACATAGAGAAGTATCTGGGTTTATGATAATTATACAGCTATTTAAAAGTTATATAAAACACAAAGAAAATTATATGAAGTAAATTAGTCGGATAGAAGGATAATCAAAATTAAATAAAGTTTCTAAGTGAAAGAAATAATGAATTTTTGAGAGTTAAACTACTTTTTTTGGCAAAATATAAATTTAAAAAAATATTAAACAAGGTAAAATTCAAGACAATAAATTGTAACTAATAAAATTATAAGAATAACTAATAACTAATTAAAGTTAACAAATGTTATGAAGGGAGATAAAAATTAAACAGGAAAAATATTAACTTGGAAAGTTTATTTGCAAAAGGCATTTAAATAGAGAAGTAAAATATTTTATTTATTTATAAAAAAGATATTTTATTTTGGAGTTAATATTATATGAAGGATAACAAAATTATATAAAGCAAATAATATTTTGTGAGAATTATTTATTAAATACATTTAATATAAACAAAAGAAATTATTACATGAGAGTTATATAAATTATTAGATAGAAAAATAATTAATTTAAAATAATTCTTTTAAAGTACATCTTAACCTATAAATATATAAATTTTTTATTTTTAAAATTTTATTACATGCATTAGCACGCAGATTTAGTTATTATATTAAAAAAGCAGGTGCATATAAAAAAGTTATATCATCTCAAATTTTTTCTTCCTCTTATTGCAGAAGCCAAACCAGTCAAATAAGCTATTAGAGCATCAAGTCTAGCTAATAGGACCATAGTTACACCGCATGGTGATCAAGCAATAAAAGGTCCCATCAACGAACGACATTAGCGTCCACACAACATTATAGGATATAATTCAAGGGTCTATTTGAATTGGATTTAAGGATATGAATGTGTTTTTTTTTTTCAAATCCAAAAGGCGAGAATTTATACTTTGAATTTTAATGTTTGTTTCAAAATAAATCTCACCTGTATTGATTTGGGAAATTTCATTTATGCAATTCTTCTTTTAGAATTAATAAATGAAAAGCAACCATTGATAAGTCTTTTTTTATAATTCAATATACGAAAGTCATCGATTATAATTGATAAATTTTTATTTATCAAAACGTATCTGATTACCCTTTTCAATAAACAATAATTTCTTTTTACAAATCAATAATCAATGTTTCTTGGAAAGGGTACGCGAAGACTTGTTTTGTCTTATTCGACTATAGCTTTCATGGTCAGACTACAAAGAATGAATTACATGCGGAGCTATTTATACTTATCTTATTTTTCTTTACCACACAAGAGAAGATCAGTAGAACAAAAAGTGGAAAAGAGTGTAAAATGAGTTAAATATTTTTATCCATAATGATTGGTGATTTATTTTAAACACTCACTAAAACTTTAATAATAAAAATAAACCTTAAATGATAGTTTCTTCTATTCATTTTAAGTGTTATTTTAACTTCTATAAAGATTAAGAGTTATGAAATCAAAGAAATATTTTATATGATATGCATGCCTTTTATACCCTTCCTATAATGCATAAAGAAAGATATAGATGAACATAAATTTTTTTTAAAAATATAGTTAAATCTCGTTGAAAAGTATAATGATATATATACTTTTAAATAAAAGAATTCATTTACAATGACATTTAATTTAGATCGAAGAGAGTAAAATATAATTTTTAAAGCTTAAATGTTGTTATTAAAAAAGAGTTTATTATATTTATTTGTTGAGATTTGTTCAAACAGTGAATAGATCTTTAAAATTTTATTAAGCTGCATTCTCCCTTAATCAACAAGCTATTAATAAATTAATCTATATTGTCTCAATCTATTCGAGAATTAGCTTCTATTAATGAGAATTGATTAGGGCATTTGAAGAATTGATTAAGTTACTTTTTTATTCAATATCAACGATAAAAAATTAAAGAAACTTAAAAATAATTATCTATTAAGAACAATTATAATTTTAACATATTGCAATAAACAAATTTTTTTTTTTTTTAATGGAAATTCACTAGTCACTCTCTAAAACTTCTCTCTCTCTCATGTGCATGAATTAGTATTTTTTTTTATCTTTACATTACTAATTGAGTTTTTTCCTTTAAAAAAAAAAAAAGATAGCAAAACATATTTGTAGAATTAATATAGGACTAATAGTAATACCAAGAACTTTTGAGAAGATGCACATAAGAGAAGGGTTGGGCCGTAATCATATTTTTCATAAATTAGCATAGCTTACGATTTAGTATATATAATTTAATGTGTAAAAAGTCTATTGAAGTATGCTAGATTAGCTTGAATTATTTACAATTCAAATAACGAATTTCTAAATACTTGGAAGATGTATTTATAGGTGATAATAGTTGAATTTAATACTCAGTATTAATTTATCACAATAGTTGGTTGATTAAGGGGAAGAATATAATTTGAAAAAATATAAAGAATATAAATGTAATTCTGAACAAATCTCGAGGAGGTAACCATAAAAAAATGTTATAGAGAAAGCAATGTAGTTCAGTGTTCAGTGAGTTAATTAATATGTGTAGTTGGGTGGACCTTGCGTGGTCCGCCTTGTGTTTACTATCACTCGTATATTAACTCACTCATTCGCACAAGCCTATACTCAGGTTCCACATAAATAGTATTAACGTTTCATGGGTTATGTGTTCCAGAAAATAGTATTGATATTTCATGGGTTCTTTGTGAGGCTCATGAGGTTTGTGATTGCTTAATTTGTTATGATGAGGTTCCAAAGTTTCTATGTTAGCGTTCTAGGGAAATATGATTTATGTTACATGGGTTATATGTTAACGTTTCATGAGAGTATTGTACACGTTTCGTGAGTCCTGTATTAAGATTTGACGGAATATATTATTGATATTTCATTATTTATGTGTTAGTATTTCATGTAAATATAACGCATATTTTATGAGTCATATCTTGGGATTCCATGTGAATTGTATTGAGGTTCCATAAGTGTTGTTTTAGGTTTCCATGGGAATAAGATGAATGTTCCACGGTTATTTGTTAGAAATTCATAGAGATAATATTGAGGTTTATGGAAATACAATCCATGTTCCTTTCAAATAGAATGTTTCTCTCTTAGGATGATCCCATAGAAATATTAGGCAAGTTTAATGAGAATAGAATGCATGTTTTATGATTGTGTAAATTATTCAATTATAGAATTTGATAATATATAATCATGTAATCACGAAAATATTTTTGACTTAATATACATGCACTATTACTTTATAATCACGGAACTACAATTATAAAAGCATGAAACTCCAATAATAAATCATTATAACAATTGAAAAAAAACATCAATTATATAGGAAAAACGATTCTTCCTCTCCACCTCCTCCAATATAAACTTTTTACATTCCTCTATCGCCAAAACCAATAGTGTTGCTTAGCACAGATTACAATACCATTTTAGTTTCTGTTTGGTTCTATAAGCAATTGCTTTTGGACTCCTGATATCTTCTTCTTATCCTGATCAACATCCCCAATTTGCCTTGCCCAACAAGATTAAATAATGGCTAGTAATATATCCTGGTCTGTCTTTTGAAATCCAGGGCAAATATATTTTTTCCCCTATTTCCTTGATAAATATTTTTTACTTTTCCCACCTTTGAAAGCAAAATTTCAACCCACCTCCCAATTTCCTCTTTCTCCCTCTGTTCTTCACGGAAACACCAGAGCTGACAGTGCCTCCCTCTTTCTCCTTACGTCGATACAACCATATTCAAAGCTTTGAAACTCTACCCAAAAATCTAGAGATTAAACTCTAATTTTAACCTAAACAAAACACTAAAGCAGAATTGAGGGGAACACCCAGAACCAACGCTTTCTTAGAAGAATTCACAAAAAAAAATCCTGAGAAAAAGTGAAATTGATAACAACCATGGTTCCTTGTGTGCTTGGCTAATTCACCACTGAAGAACAAGCCTTACGGCAGTCTAGACCTCTTAGAAGTGATTGTAGGCTCCTTGTTGTACCTAGCCTATGAGACTCCTGAGCCAATTTTTCAAAGATATCGTTCAAGCTGTTCATCATTCCCATAGCCTTGTTGGAAAGATTGATATCATAATTGACAATGGACTTGCTTAAGCACCTTGAAGATGTAGATCCTAAACCCAATCCAAAGCAAGCTAATCGAGGCGTAAACACCAACGAGCTGCGAAGGAAGGAAATAAGAAAAAAGAGAATCAGAATCAGAAGTCCAAAACTCCATCATATCCTCCCAGCCACTCTGCCATCACCGCCACCACAATTATCGACACCAAAGGTCCGGCCACCGTAAGCAACATCTACAAAAAATCATATGATGTTGGGGAAAGGGAAGACGACCCCAAACTAGCAACACTATAATCAAGAATCGGGCAAAGCAAAAGGCACTATATGTGTCGCCGCCAACCAATTCAGGTTATCAACCAAGCTATCGACCCAACAAAGCACCAGCAGAAAATTTTCGACCTCTCCTACTGGTGAGGGGAAGAGCCCCCATGAGGCTTGCCGCTCACCAGCGAGAAGAGAGACGCGACAAAGACCCTTACGAAAGATGGATGTAAACCCTATGAAGGAATAAATCTAGGAACTATTCTATAAAAGAATGAATAAATGGGAAATGCTTGCTAAGGGTAATTTAAGAATTATAAAAAAGATTGCATGTATCTAAAATTAAAGCCCTGGATTTATTATTTGCCTTAAATAATGAAATGAAGAAATTGATGGTTTACCTTTCTGCATAAAAATTTAGATTTATATACTGTGCCAAAAAATGGTGATAGCGATTTGAGGGATTTCCGGAGAACTCTAGCCAAAAAGAAAAGAACCACAAAGGAAGAAATAAAAGATATGTTGCGTATGGTATGAGGTGATAGAGAGCGAGGCGCATAAATTATAACCCGACGTGATTTTAATTAAAGCCTCCATGAGTGTGATATTTCCTTCGTCTCAAATATAAATTTTTTTAAACTTAAATTAGATGATCAAAATGTATAAATTATTTTATATATTTTAATAAATATTTATTATTTATTTTTTAATTTTATTATCTCTTAATTTATTTATTATGTTTCTTACCCTCTTTACATATTAAGGATATAATAGATATTTTACCTAAAAAATTTAATTATTTTTTTGAACTATCTATAATCGGAATGCACAACTGAGGAAGTATAATTTGTCATTGACAATTGATAAATTACACGACAAAATTATGAAATTTCCACGACAATACCTCATTTCCTCCTAATACCTTCTCTCTCTAAACTCTTTTTCTCTAAAATTCTCCCTACCTTCACTTGAAGATTATTGAACATTTTGAACATTTAGACGTTGAAAATAGATAATTTTGAAGATTTTGTACTAGAAAACATCAATTTTGAGACAAAACAACTCGGAAAAAGCTAGAAATAGTGAACGGAAGTAATTGGCTCACCAAACCAGCTAGTGCGCCAAGCACTGGCGCACGAACCAATTTGTGCGCCAATGCCTAGCACACTATCTGGTTTGGTGTGTCAGTTGCTTCCGTTCACCATTTTTACCTTTTTTTAATTTTTTTATTTTTTAATATAAAGGTTAATTATGTTTTTATATTAATTTTTTCATATATATTATATCATTATGTTATTAATTTATGTGAGTTATTTCTTTTAAGTTAGTGTTTGTCATATTTATGTTATAATTAATTCTTTAATTGTGATTATAATTAATAAATTTTAATTTTTTAATTTTAATTATAATTAATATGTTTACTTTTACATGGTGTTTAATTTTTATGTTAATTAGAAAGTATTATGTTAATGAAGTTATAATTATGTTGTTACGTTACTTAGTTTTCTTTTCTTTTAAAATATATCTTCATTTTCTTTGTAATATTGTATAGAAAGAGAATGAATTAGATTCTAAACAATTTGAGGAAAATTTCCATACGGAGGATTTTTTATACGAATCAGCAAGGGATTTGTTCAACAATTTGCGTAGGAGCAACAAGAGAATTGAAGAAAGCATGTTTGAAGCTTCAATTGAGGAATTTTGGGTTTAACTGGAAGGTTTGGAAGAGTTAACAAGACTTCCAAGACTCATAAAATTCATAAGAAGCTCACTGAAATCAAACTAGAAACTCTCAGCCATAACAGATGACGAAAGAAGCGAAGGGAATAAAACAGAGCCTACTGGCGACGATAGGCTCCAACCCTACTGTCCTTGGTAGCTCTCTGGACAAAAGAGAACTTTTGAAGACAACCTACCAGCGATGATAGGTTGCTACCCTACTTTCTTATGTAGGCCTTAGGATTAATAAGGATGTTTGAAGACTACACTTTAATTTTAGTCAAAATTAGTTAATTTTTAGTCAATTATTGGTTTCTTGATTTCCAAGTGTGTAATTAACTTTTATTAAAAGATTAATTAGGTACTTTTAATACTCATTAGGTTTTAGGAAGAGGAATAGGTTTTCTCTATAAATACCTACTTATGCCTCCTCTAGTAATTAAGTTGAAATTGGTGATTTTATAAAAATTGATTAGATTATCTTTACGGTTCTTAAGTTTTGAGGCTTTCTCTTTGAACTTCATCTAGGGTTTAATCATTCCTTAGATTGATTTTATTGAATACTTGGATTTGAAAGATCCAAGGGTTCTCAATTTGATCATAAATTCCTTCTATAAGGTTTATACATGTGATATCCTGTATCCCTCTGCTAGGTCAACTGCGGCGGAGTAAGGTATCTGCGTGCCTCTCGACACTGAACTTACAAAGATACAAGACTAAGGTACAACCGTGAGGAGCTATAATGAGTATTTCTATATTAAATAATGTGAGAAGAAAGAAAAGTTTGAATATAACTTTATAGCAAAAGCTTCTCAAACTTATACATAAGTTTAAGGCCGCTAAGGCGGTAGTCTACATAATAAAAAAAATCTTTCTAGAGGTGGAAAACTTCAACGATGCGGGCTCCAATGGCTCACCATGGCTCCACTAGCCAGATCTGGTTATCAATTCATCTGAAAGGGGGAAGAAAAATATTTGGAAAACATGAGCAATAGACGCCCAATGAGTTCACGTGTACGTGTCCTATTCGAGAATTTTTCGTACGGGAAAAATATATATATATTTCTATTTGTTTAAAAAAATGGATTGTCATCCCAGAAAATAAGTACCTTCAAAACAATTCTTTTTATGCAAAATATAAATTTTTCTGAGGGGTTCAGGCGCAGCCGGAAAGTTTGAGCGAATTAAGACACATCGGCGCTGCCACGACACCTGAACTTTTAAGAAAAACATGCATGCACATGATAGGCTCAATGGACAGAGTTCGGAATCTTAAATAGGGTCATCGGACAAATTCCAACATCTCGTAGTAAATACCAGCCTGAACTCCAAAGCACACTGTAGGAACGTTCGATTTTTTAACCTCACATAATATATACACAATCAGGTAACGAGCCTTGGCGTACCTGCCAGGCCGCCCTGTGCTACCCTAGCCAGTGAGCCCCTCCTAGCCCAACCTTCTAAGAAATAGCTACTACCGTAGAGCATGATACGGAGTCAAACGCAATACCGCCTTAGGCCTAACCCTACAACGGTACTACGCGCTCCATCAACTGGATCCAGATCAAGAGTAACACTACCAAGTATGTCGTTAGGAAGAGGCCCTAGTACGGGGGGACTAGCCACGCACAGTGCAAGTCCTTTCGACATGTTGATAAAAAATGTATACCAAGCCTCTTTTTGCCAGATTAGGGTTTTAATTTATTTTTATAAAATTATAGGTTATCTATCGACCACATAAAACTCTTCATATATCGAAAAATTCCTATCCGCTGGGCAAACTCGTAGCCATGTACATGTGACTTTGGAATGTAAGTTTTGAAACACATTATCAGGTATAAAATAGGTTTTGCCAATATGCGTGTCAAAAATTATGATAAATATTTCTCGAAAGGAAATTATTAATACCTCCAAGATTTAAAGTAAGAATAAAACTGTAAAGAAATATTCTTTAAATATAACTGGTAAACATTTTTCGAAATCATACTTTTAAGAATATTTAAAGTAAAAGTATTATGAAAATATTCTCTTAACTCAAGAAAATCTTTTTTTTAAGAATATCTAGAAAATATATAAATTATTATTTTCAAAAAGAAATAATAAATACCTTAAAGGTATTTTTAAATCTAAAAACCTTATAAGAATATGTAAAATATTTTTCCCAAAGGAAATAATAAATAATAAATATATTATAGATTTTTTTTTTCCAAATGAATAATATTTCTCAAAACCCTCTTAAGCAAACTTAAAGTATTTATACAAAAAAACATTATTCCCAAGAAGAAATAATAAATATTTTTAAAAAAAATACTCTCCCGAAATAATTTTAAAACTCAAAACTTTTTTTTTAAAAAAATATAAAATATGTAAAAATATTCTTTCTAAAATGAAATAATAAATATTTTAAAAATAATTTCTCATGATCTTGAAACTCAAAAACTTTTAGAGGAATTAAAAATATTATTTCTTAAAAAAAATAGTAAATATTTTAAAAATAATTTCTCCAAGTTATTTTAAAACACAAAACCTTAAGAGAATTTAAAGCATTTAAAGATATTACTTCCAAAAATAAATAACAAATATTTTTAAAAAATAGTTTCCTCAAAATAATTTTAAAACTCAAAATCCAAAATAAAAGGATTGAAGAAAAGAAATATTTTTAGTACAATCATCATGAAAATATGGCACTAACCTAAAATATATTTTGGTGCCATAAAAGAATATTTAAAACATAAATACTTTAATCACTTATCACATTTTTAGCATAACCCATAATACATCATCGACAATTATTTTGCGCATATTGCCAAGAAATAACAAAGTAATATACTTCACAAGAATAATATTGAAATTTCTTTTAACAGAAAAGGGTTGGTGAACTCACCTGGAGTCGCGATACAAGTTAAACCTATAAATAATAATTCTAAACTTAATTAAATAATACCATAAGAAAAATATAACTTTGACCCCTAAATGACTCTAGGGTGTACCTAAATTTATTCTAAACCCAAAGGAATTCTATAAAACAACTCCAAAATAATTTTATGATAATTCCTTAAAAGTCATGGGTTCTTAAAATAAATATATAATTATTAAATCTTAATATTATTTATCTAAGAAAATATAATCTCATAATAAAAATAAAACTCTACATAGAGCTATATTTAACTTAAAAAGAAATAATATATAATATATATATATATACCTAGAGAAAAAAAATGAGGGAGAGAGAGCCAAGAGAAAAAGTGTAGAAAAAAGAAAAAGAGAGAGAGAGAGAGAGAGAGAGAGAGAGAGAGAGAGAGAGAGAGAGAGAGAGAAGAGAGGGGAGGAGGGGCTGGTGTTGACCTAGAGGGAGAGAGGTGAGAGAAAGGCAAGCGAGAGAATGAGTGGAGAAAAAAAGGAAAGGCTCGCACTTTTTTTTTTCAACAAAAAATCCCCTATTTATAGCGAGCTATACATGGCTTCTTGTTTGCATGCATGAGACACATGGCAATGGCTAGCCATGTGTCACTCATCCCCTTCTATGTGGCTATCAAATACCCTTCCACATGTCCTTGCCAGCCATGTCTTTACCACCTCTCCAAATAAGTAGTCCTTCAACTTTCTAAAACTTCTACGTTGGCTCCAAATTTTAAAAATAACTAAAAATTCATCTTAAACCTAAAATTTTCATTTTTACTTTAAAGCGTTAAATCCACATAATTCTAAAACATGTTCGAAAAAATTTCCACTGAAAATTCTTCCTTTAATTTTGTTAATAATTACCAAATGATCCCAATACTTACTATTCTTTATAAACTAACCCCGAAAATTTTATTGGAACTTAACGCGACCTAAGCTAACTTTGAGGTGCTTATTCGGAATGTTACATTCTACCCTCCTTAGAAAAATTTCGTCCTCAAAATTTTAAGGTTCACGTACCTAGAATCTCCGGATGTTTTCTATGTTGAAACTCTTCGGTTTCCCATGTTGCATCCTCCATGCCGTGCTGCCTCCACAATACTTTGCACATCGGAATTTTCTTTCCATGTAACTCCCTTACGCTTTGTTCCACAATTCCACTATGCTTTTCCTCGTATGACAGGTTAGTTTGCAATTCCAATGGATCTTCATTCAGAACATGCTCAGGTGATGGTTGATATTTCTTTAATTGGGAGACCTGGAAGACGTCATGAATGACCGATAGTTCTTCTGGTAATATCAGCCGGTAAGTTACCTCCCCAATCCTGTCGCTTATCTCAAATAGTCCGATGTATCGGGGGCTTAATTTTCCTTTTCTTGGGTGTCTGGGATTTCCTCGGTGTGGTGGGAGTTTTAGAAAAACTCGACCTCCCGCCTTAAATTCCAAGTCTCGTCGTCGGTTGCTGGCGTAGCTCTTTTGTCGGCTTTTAGTACCTTTACCCATTTCTATGCCTCTTCTAACTCTGGCATCCAATTCTTCTGCCTCCAAAGGAAGCGAATTCCAATGTCATCCCAATATAAAGGCGTTCTACATTTCTCCCCATACAGCTTCAAACGGCACCATTTCGATTGAGGAATGGTAGTTGTTGTTGTAAGCGAACTCCGCCAAGACCAGGTTATCAATCCATGTGTTTTCAAACTCTAAAGCACATGCTCGCAACTATCTTCCACAGTTTAAATTGTTCTTTCAGATTGTCCATCAGTCTGGGGTGTGCAGCGGTGCTATAACTTAAATTAGTTCCCAATGCGGTCGGGAACTTAGGCCAAAATCTCAAAGTAAATCTCAGATCTTGGTCTGACACAATATTTACCGGTACCCCATGAAATCTTACAATCTCTTCCACATATAGTTGAGCTAGCCTTTCCAATGAGTACGTCATGTTGATGGCAATAAAGTGTGCCACCTTTGTTAAACGATCAACTATGATCCAGATAGCGTCCTTGTAACCTTTTGTCCGTGGCAACCCCATGACAAAGTCCATCGTGACACAATCCCATTTCCATTCGGGGACGGGTAATGGCTATAAAAGTCTTGCGGACTTCTTGTGCTCTGCCTTCACCCTTTGGCAGGTCAAACAAGCAGCCACATACTCTGCCACATCTCTCTTCATTCCATTCTACCAAAACCTTCTCTTGAGGTCCTGATACATCTTGTTCTCACCAGGGTTTAGGGAATACTTGCTTTTATGTGCTTTCTCTAATATCCTTTGCTTAACTCCACCTCATTTGGTATATATAACCGATTTCGGAAATACAAGCTCCCATCAGTACCCAAGACTTGGAAGTCTTCTAATTTCTTTGCCTCCACTTGAGTTTTAAACCTTTGAAATTCCTCATTACTCCTTTGTGCTTCCTTAATCTCTTGTTGCAAGGTTGAAATTGAAGTGAGGCTTGTTAACTTGGCACTTCTACTCAGAGCATCAGCTATTACGTTTGCTTTTCAGGGATGATAGTTGATTGGATACCGATATTCCTCAAGCAGTTCCATCCACCTTCGTTGTCTCATGTTTAAATCCTTTTAGGAGAATAAATACTTCAAACTCTTGTGGTCGTTAAAGATCTCGTACTTGGCCCCATAGAGGTAATGCCGCCACTTCTTGAGTGCGAAGACTATGGCTGCTAACTCCAAGTCATGTGTTGGGTAGTTCTTCTCATGATTCTTCAACTTTCAGGAGATATAGGCAACTACTTTCCTGTCTTGCATCCGCACGGCCCCTAGTCCTTCTCCAGATGCATCGATATACAAGGTAAACTCCTTCTGCGGATCAGGCAAAGTCAGCACTGGTGCCGACGTTAATCGATGCTTCAACTCTTGAAAAATTTTCTCACATTTTTCCGACCATTTGAATTCAATAGCCTTTCGAGTTAACTGTGTTAGAGGTCTGGAAATTTTAGCAAAATCCTTAATAAACCGTCAATAGTATCCAGCTAGCCCCAAAAAGCTTCATACTTTCGTAGGGGTTCTCGGTGGTGCCCAACGAGTCACGGCTTCCACCTTTGTCGGATCTATGGTTATGCCCTCACGTGTGACCACATGCCCTAGAAAATTCACTTTCTCCATCCAGAACTTACATTTACTGAACATAGCGTATAATTTGTGTTCTCGTAGAGTTTGTAGTACACTTCGAAGATATTGTTCATGTGTCCTTGTGTCCGGTGATTAAACCAGGATATCATTGATAAAAATGACCACAAACTAGTCCAAGTATGGGCGGAAAATTCTTTGCATTAAATCCATGAATGTTGCTGGTGCATTGGTTAAACTAAAAGGCATTACCACGAACTCATAATGTCCGTACCGAGTGTTAAATACGGTTATTGGAATGTCTTTTTCTTTTATTGACACTTGATAATACCCTTGTCTTAAATCTAACTTCGAGTAACAACCTGCTCCGCGAAGTTGGTCGAACAATTCATCAATCAAGGGAAGAGGGTATTTATTCTTTATAGTGGCACTGTTCAACCCTCGGTAGTCGATGCACATTCTAAGGGTTCCATATTTCTTTTTTGAGAAATAATACTGGTGCACTCTATGGTGATATGCTCGGTCGAATATAGCCACGTTGTAATAATTCTTATAGTTGTTCTTTTAGCTCCTTCAAGTCCTCCTGAGCCATTCGGTACAGTGTTCGGGATATTGGTGTAGTACCATGTACTAGTTCTATGCTGAAGTTTACCTCCCATTCAGGTGGTAAAGTTGTTAATTCGGCAGGAAAAATATCCAAAATTCCTTCACTACCGAGATAGTCTCCATTTGTTCTTCTTCTGTTTTGTTGAGCAAGTATGCCAAATAACCTTGGCATCCCTTCTTGATCAATTTTCTTGCTTTAATACCGGAGATCAAATGGTTTTCCTTCTTGGTTTTATATCCTTGAAATTCTAGGGTAGGCATATCTGGCCGGGGAAACTTAACCATTTTCTTTCGGTAATCTACCTGAGCTTAATGCTTAGACAACCAATCCATTCTTAATATCACATTGTAACCCTCAAAGGATAAGGTAATCAGATCCCCAGATAGTACCTCGCTTCCTATGTAAATCTCACAATTGGGGTACTTCTCCTCTGCGACCTGACTCACTCCCATAGGTGTGCAAACAATCAATTGGTAGGGCATGCTAACGGAAGTTTTAGGGATATACTTTATGAAATGCATGCTCACAAATGAATGTGTGGCTCCTGGATCAATTAATACTTTAGCAGGGTGAGAGAAGACATGAACAGTACCTTCAACTACTTTGGTTTCTCCATTCACGGGTTGCCCATCTAGGGTGTAGACCTTGGCTTTGACCTGTGGCTTCTTGTTTCGGCCTACTGACGCCCCTACTATATTTGGTGGCTGTCCCACTCCTCTGGGCGTTTCTGAGGTTGTTAGTTGTGTTACAGGGCACTGTTTCGCAAAGTGTCCTGCCTTTCCACAGAGAAAACACGTTCCTGTCTTTTTATAATATGTTTCTTCCATATGTCCCTCACGTCTGCAGTAAGTACAACTCGGATGAGGGTTCCTTATTATAGGATTTTGACGGTTCCCATTTCCTGCTTGATTACTGTTTCGTGGCTTCTTTGGATATTGGGGTCTCCATCGTCCTTGTCCTGGTCATTATTGGGGATGGAATGAAGCATTCATTGCCACCGTTCTCTGTTTTGCCATTTAATCCACTATTTTGGTCCTGGTAGCAACTTCAACTGTAGCAGCGAAGCTTGTTGGTGGTAAAGGGGCTAGTGCATGTTGTAGATCCACTCACAACCCCTTTACAAACTGGCGAGTTTTATGCTCTTCCATGTCTATAAGAGGTAAACAATACTTGGCTAGACGATTGAACTTTGCAGTATACTATGCTACCGTCATCCCTTCCTGCTTCAGTTGCTGGAACTCGTCCTCACGACGTTCCCTTAGCCAGCAGGGTATGTATTCTTGTTTAAGTTCCTCTTGAAAGTCTTCCCACGTCCATAATTGATTTCTTAATACCCGAGCTTCGAAAATTCTTAACCACCAGTCTTTTGCTACTCCCCTCAATCGAAAAGCGGCGAAGGTTACCCTCCTAGCTCCCTCATATTGCAGTGTATCGTAAATGTCGTTTAGCTGTTCTAAAAACAGCTTTGCCTTGGCTTCTTGTTCCACTTCACCATGGAATTCCAGGGGTCGAAATCGGAGGTATCTTTTTAGAGCCTCATCATTGCTAGTATTTTGTGCCCGTTCTCCTCTTCGGTTTGCCAACGTGGCTTCCAGCAATTCCGTCATTTTTGTCATAAAATTTCCTATTATTTCATGACTTCCAGTATTTTCTTGTCCGTGCGATGAACTTTCTGGCATAGCTTCAATTTCGTGATCTGGAGAGTGTGGTCCTGACATTTTTCTGAACCAAAGATAAGTTCGAACTCTCGAGAAAACTTAGGAATGCTATCCTTCAGTTTTTAATTATAGCTTACACATCACATCACATACTTAACAGAAATATCAAACTTAAAACACAAAAGTAATTGGAAAGAAATCATACTTTATTAAGCCTTATGTACACAAAAGACACAAGCTGATAAAGAAAGTTAAATACAAGTCAGACTAACGGTTGCTCCAAATGCATGAAAACATCAAACTTATTAACACCTGCGACTTCAAATATCAAAATCATAAGATAACCTATCAAGGTTCTAACTTTGTCGGGAGAAACGTCTACTAAAGTTTCTCCGGCGAGCCTCGGTCGGGGTCTCGTTTGCCAACCTGCTCACTGATCTTACCCTAACGTCGTCGAGTCATAACCTACTGTTAAGCATCAAGGGTTCCTCCTCTGTGTTATCTTAGCTATCACTCAACCCTGCAATCTCTAATTGTCTAGCAAGACAGGACGAATAAACTACTAAATCACAAAATATATAGTCAAAGTAGTCATCTCTTTAAAACTCATTTAGGATCTAGAGAACCAAGTGTCATGATACCACCTGTGATATCGCATACCCCTCCGCTAGGTAAACTGCGACAGAGTAAGGTACCTGCATACCTCTCAGCACTGAACTTACAAAGATACAAGACTACGGTACAACCGGGAAGAGCTGTAATGAATATTTCTATATTAAATAATGTGAGAAGAAAGAAAGGTTTGAATATAACTTTATAGCAAAAGCTTCTCAAACTTATACATAGGTTTAAGGCCGCTAAGCCCATAGTCTACATAATAAAAAAATCTTTCTAGAGATGGAAAACTTCAACGATGCGGACTCCAATGGCTCACCATGGCTCTACTAGCCAGATATGGTTACCAAGTCATCTGAAAGAGGGAAGAAAAACATTTAGAAAATATGAGCGATGGATGCCCAGTAAGTTCACGTGCACGCGTGCTATTTGAGAATTTTCCGTACGGGCAATATATATATTTCCATTTGTTTAAAAAATGGATTGTCATCCCAGAAAATAAGTACCTTCAAAACAAATCTTTTTATGCAAAATATAAATTTTTCTGAAGGGTTCGGGCACAGCAGGAAAGTCTGAGCGAATTAAGACACATCGGCGCTGCCACGACACCTGAACTTTTAAGAAAAACATGCATGCACATGATAGGCTCAACGGACAGAGTCCGGAACCTTAAACGGGGTCATCGAACAAATTTCGGCATCCCGTATTCAATACCAGCCTGAACTCTAAAGCACACTATACGAACGTTCGATTTTTCAACCTCACACAACATATACACAAACAGCTAACGAGCCCTAGCGTACCTACCAGGCCTGCTTGTACTACCTTAGCCGGTGAGCCTCTCCTGGCCCAACCTTCTAGGAAATAGCCCCTACCGCAGAGCATGATACGGAGTCAAACGCAGTACCGCCTTGGGCCTAACCCTCCAACAGTACTACACCCTCTATCAACTCGATCCAGATCAAGAGTAACACTACCAAGTAGGTCGTTAGGAAGAGGCTCTCGTACGGGACACTAGCCACGCACAGTGCAAGTCCTTTCGACATGTCTATCAAAAATGTATACCAAGCACCTTTTTGCCGGATTAGGGATTTAATCTATATTTATAAAATTATAGGCTGTCTATCGGCCACATAAAACTCTTCATATATCGAAAAATCCCTATCCGCTAAGCAAAACTCGTAGCCATGTAAATGTGACTTTGGAATGTAAGTTTTGAAACACATTACTGGGTATAAAATAGGTTATGCCAATATGCGTGTAAAAAATTATGATAAATATTTCTCGAAAGGAAATTATTAATACCTCCAAGATTTAAAGTAAGAATAAAACCGTAGAGAAATATTCTTTAAAAATAACTGGTAAACATTTTTCGAAATCATACTTTTAAGAATATTTAAAGTAAAAGTATTATGAAAATATTCTCTTAACTCAAGAAAACCTTTTTTTTAAGAATATCTAGAAAATATATAAAGTATTATTTTTAAAAAGAAATAATAAATACCTTAAAGGTATTTTTAAATCTCAAAACCTTATAAGAATATGTAAAATATTTAAAATATTTTTCCCAAAGGAAATAATAAATAATAAATATATTATAGATTTTTTTTTCCAAATGAATAATATTTCTCAAAACCCTCTTAAGCAAACTTAAAGTATTTATACAAAAAAACATTATTCCCAAGAAGAAATAATAATAATGTTTAAAAAAAATACTCTCCCGAAATAATTTTAAAACTCAAAACTTTTTTTTTTCGAAAATATAAAATATGTAAAAATATTCTTTCTAAATACAAATAATAAATATTTTAAAAATAATTTCTCAAGATAATCTTGAAACTCAAAAACTTTTAGAAGAATTAAAAATATTATTTGTTAAAAAATATAGTAAATATTTTGAAAATAATTTCTCCAAGTTATTTTAAAACTCAAAACCTTAAGAGAATTTAAAGCATTTAAAGATATTACTTCCAAAAATAAATAACATATATTTAAAAATATAGTTTCTTCAAAATAATTTTAAAACTCAAAATCCAAAATAAAAGGATTGAAGAAAAGAAATATTTTTAGTACAATCATCATGAAAATATGGCACTAACCTAAAACATATTTTGGTGCCGTAAAAGAATATTTAAAACATAAATACTTTAATCACTTATCACATTTTACAATAACCCATAATATATCACCGATAATTATTTTGCGCATATTGCCAAGAAATAACAAAGTAGTATACTTCATAAGAATAATATTGAAATATCTTTTAACAGAAAAGGAGCTAGTGAACTCACCTGGAGTCGCGATACAAGTTAAGCCTACAAATAACAATTCTAAACTTAATTAAATAATACCATAAGAAAAATATAACTTTGACCCCAAGATGACTCTAGGGTATACCTAAATTTATTCTAAACCCAAAGGAATTCTATAAAACAACTCCAAAATAATTTCATGATAATTCCTTAAAAGTCATGGGTTCTTAAAATAAATATATAATTATTAAATCTTAGTATTATTTATCTTAGAAAATATAATCTCATAGTAAAAATAAAACTCTACATATAACCATATTTAACTTAAAAAGAAACAATTAATATATATGTATATACCTTGAGAAAAAAAATGAGGGAGAGAGAGCCGAGAGAAAGAGTGGAGAAAAAAGAAAAAAAGAGAGAAAGTGGGGGGAGAGAGAGAGAGAGAGAGAGAGAGAGAGAGAAGAAAGGGGAGGGGGGCTGGGGTTGACCGAGAAGGAGAGGGGAGAGAGAAAGGCAAGAGAGAGCGAGAATGAGTGGAGAAAAAAAGGAAAGGTTGTCACTTTTTTTTTCAACCAAAAATCCCCTATTTATAGCCATCTATGCATGGCTTCTTGTGTCCATGCATGAGACACATGGCAATGTCCAGCCATGTGTCACTCACCCCTAACTCACTTGTCATCCCCTTCCATATGGCTATCAAATACCCTTACGACATGTCCTTGCCAGCCATGTCATTACCACCTCTCCAAGTAAGTAGTCCCTCAACTTTCTAAAACTTTTACGTTGGCCCCAAATTTTAAAAATGACTAAAAATTCATATTAAAATTAAAATTTCCATTTCTACTTTAAAGTGTTAAATCCAAATGATTCTAAAACATGTCCAAAAAGTTTTCCACCGAAAAATTCTTCCCTTAATTTTTCTAATAAATACCAAATGATCCCAATACTTACTATTCTTTATAAACTAACCCCGAAACTTTTGTTCGAACTTACCGCGACCTAAGCTAACTTTGAGGTGCTTATTCAGGATGTTACAATACATCCTTGTAGTTATCTAGATTGGGTCTTCTTTGCATAAGCTAGTAAGGTGTTGGATTTAGCATATCCAATATTGAATTAAAGTGTGAAGGAAAGATTAGCTACATGAACTCAAGAGGTCATAGGTTTGGTATACCTATGATTGCTTGGGAATGTGCTAATTCAAGTCCTATTGAATGCAAAAGGTCATTGGGAGTGAAGATTTGAAGATTTAAAACATTTGATCAACTTGCAAATCAAATCTCATATCATTTGGTGACAAAGCTACCTTCCAGTAGCTATAATTTGTTTCCATTGCTACACATTCAATAAAAAAATGAAGATCTATAGAAAAATACATGAAGATCATGAAAATCTCGGATAGAAAAATTGATGCCATAAGTTTGGCTTGATCTGAAGTTGTATTACTTTGTTTTTACAAAATTTTGTTATGAATCTAAACTCCTACAAGTTGTGATTGTTTGAAGCAAGTTTCACTCAATTTGGAGTTGATTTGATGAGTTAATTATATCCATACTTTTGATCTATCAAGAATCCCGAAATTGTGAACAATAATGGATTAATTTGATCATATCATATGTTATACATATTCAAATTGGACAAAATTTGTGCTAAATTTTTTCTCATTCAGTTATGATTCTATCTAAACTCATTTGAATCGATTTGGAGTTCATTTGCTTGTTCAATTCGATTGAAACCGAAAGGTGTTTTGAGATCTCAGTTGCAGAAAAAAGTGCGAAATCAAATCAATCAGATCTTGTGTTATACTGAACTAATTCAATCAAAATTTGTGCTTAAACTCATCCGCTTCGAGTAAGAATCCATCTAAATTTTTTTTTACTCTATTTGGATCTATCTTTGTGTAGTTATTGCAATTTTTGTCACATTGTGTCATTGTCCCCTGTTTTCTAGAAATTTTTGTTTAGTACTCTTTCTTCTTTGTTTAGCTTACCATTGCTATGTTTCATTGATTTTGAACTCTAATTGCTTTATTTCAGTATTTTCCTATTCTTTAAGGTGATCAATTGACTTTGATTGGCTCTAATTACTCTTGAATTATTTTATAAACTCTTGCACTGCAAGTGTTTGTTGAATTTCTTTGAATTCATCTAACTACATCAACTAAGTGCTTAATTGAAATCTTATCTTTGGTTGATTGCTTTTGGTGGTTGTGGTGGAGAAAGCTTGAATGTTCAAAGAACTCTTGTGAGGTGAGAGTTTGGAAAAAAGCAAGAGGGTGAGCTTATTGTATTAAAAGCCATAACAGAGCTAAACACGAGAGGATTGAGTGATCATCAAAAGAGTGTATACACTTAGGGAGTGACTGTGAGGTCCTTTTGTTATTTTGTTGTTAATTTATAGGTTTAATCATGTCTATGGAAGCTCAATTACCTACTCATTACAATGAAGGAACTAGTGGAAGTTCTCATTCCAATTTGGATACCATGAAGGTTATCATGCAAGAGTTTCAACAAATGAAAAAGACATGACGGATATGAGAGGAAATATAACTAATCTATCTATAGGCATAGAGATCGAAACAACATTGGGGAGCATGTCACTTCTCATATGCAACGGGGATATGATAACTTCTCTCCTTATGCTAGATCTTATGAGCATAATTCTTGTGATTGCTATGAGGGCAATAGACTTGGAAAAAGAAATGATTATAATGATACATCTTGTAAAAGAGCTCAAGGAATGAAGTTAGATATAAAGGAAATTATGTGAAAATGGATGAGAGGTTCTATAAATGAATTAGGAATGTTGAAAGACCCCATGATAGTTATGACCATTAATGAGCATAGCTATGATAGTCAGAACATGTACAATGAGTGTAATGATAGTTATAGCTATGGAAGGTATAATGTAGAAGAAGTTCTCAAACTTTGGGAATTATATCAAGACCTCTTAGTTACAAAAATTGGAAATTACCTCTTTTGTAGGGCACTTTTGGTCCTTATGATTATGTAGCATGGGTGCAAGAAGTGGAATTATGGTTTTATTCTTATGGTGTAACAGAAGAAGAGAAGTTTCAATTGGTGCTAAAATCTCTATCTTATGAGGTCGATGTTTGGTGTGATTGTAAATGTAAAAATATAAGAAGAATGAGAGCCAAACTAATCAAGACTTGAGCTTAATGAAGCAAGCATTGAAGACTAGATTGGGATTTGAAAACCATAAAGAACAAAGACAAGGTCAATCAAAGATTAAATTCATGGAGTCATCAATGGTTGAAGAGTCTCCAAAGGTCAAAGAGCTTTCACAAGTTAAAATTGGAGAAAGTGTTGAAATACATGTTGTGGAAGAGACATCCAAAGAGGAACCTTTTTGTATCATGAGTGAGAAGAGCATTGAAATCAATGAAAAAGAAAGAGTGGAAGAAGAAGAGAGATCAGTAGAAAGATTATGTTACTTTGGTTCCATCTCTATCTTTTCAAAAGAAAGTGAACATTTTGAGTGGGCAAAAGAGAAAGAGAGTGAGCTTGAGAAAGTGAGAGAGTAAAAGAAAATGAGTGTTTCATTGAAAAACGAGAGTAAAAAAGAAGAGCAAAGAGAAAAAAAAGATAGTTGTACTTGAAAAGAGTAAGGAAGTGAATTTCTATGCTAATGGAACTAAATCTTTCTTTGCTAGTGAATCCTTATGCGTGCAGAATTTTGAAGATTTAAGCAAGGATGAAGGAGGAAAGCTTCCCTACAAGTCTATCAAGACCATAAACTTCTTTCCCTCTAATTCCTACTTGAATTTTGAGATTTATTTTAAGGAAACTAAGTTATTTTCACTTGTGTTTATGGAAAATGGATATCAATTTTACTTTCTCAACTCTCTTGAAACCTTAATGGAAAAGAAACATTTCATAGAGTTTAATTCCTTATCTTATATTATTCCTAGAATTGATGAATATTATGTCAACTTTGCTAATTATTCTTCTTATGCTCTAAGAATAGAAGACAAAGGAAGGAGCATAGATAAATAGCTTGGGATTTGTCTTCATGACTTATCAATAAGCCCATTTCTTAACCCTTCTTATTCATTTCATGAAGTATCTTTTGAGTAATTAAAGTCTTTGTTAGTTTCTTACACTTTTCATGTATACACACTTGGTGATATATGTATATATATATTTTTATGGGAATGTCTTTCTACTTATGCCTTCTATGTCAAAGTGCCTTTCTTCTTATGTCTCTTTTGAGGTTCTATTGACGAGTAGTGGTGCTATATTTGATCCTTTTTGTAATGGCTTTGGTAGATTAGATGAAGCTTTTGTTGGTTTTAAGCTTGAACGTGCTTTAGTTAATATTCTACATAATAAGTGTATAGGAATGTTTGATGAGAATGTTTATTGTATGTTCTCTTTCCTTGATACTATTATGGAGAAACGTGATGATTTTTCTTTCTTAAACCAAATTATGACATTTTTGAATGGTTCTGCACTTATTTTTTATAGGATTTCTCTTGAACATTCTTGCAATTGGACATAAATGCTTGGAAGAAACCACACCATGGAGTTTAAAGAATAAGGAGAGATCGTTGGAAAAGAGCTATCACTATGTCATGAAGATTCTTCAATAAGCCTTTTTCTTAACCTTTCTCTTTTGTCTCATGAAGTTGCCTATGAGGATTTAAAGTTATTTTAGCATCTTATATTTTTCATGTGAGCATAATAGGAAATGCTTGTGCTATGTCTTTTGGTGGTGGTCTTTTTCTAGTTGTACATTCTATTTCTAAGTTTGTTTCTTCTTATGATCCCTTGAAAAACAACTTGTGATTAATAATATTAGTGGTGAACCATCTTATTTTGATTGTGAGTTGCTCCATGATGATTTTCCTTCTTTGAGTATAAACTTGTTAGCTTTGGATTAAATTGTGCTTCATATGATGTTTTTCATGAAATGTTTAAAGAAAAGTATGTTGAAAATTGTGATCATATTTTATCCTTCTTTGAGACTTTCGTGAAGGAGTTTGTTGGAGCTATCTCTTTAAACCTATCTTTGCCCTTTTTGATCAACCAAATGAAATTTTCTTGCCATGAACTTGAGCTTTTAAATATTATTGAATCTTTGAACTTATGGTTTGAAAACAAACTTGGTTTCAAATTCTATCATTTGCATTTTAAAGATTTCTTGTTGATGGGTTTTGGAAACCAAAAGGAAGGCATATTTTGAGATATGCAAAGCTAATCCTTAGGCATTTGAAAAATCTAATTTGAGAAAAGAAACCTTTGAACAAATTTGCAAACATTTTGTTGTTGAGCATCTTTATTACCACATACCTTTCAAGGATTGGTTTTCAAAGTTGTTCATTTTATTTGCTAGCTTTCAGAAGAACTCTTGTGCATTCATTTTGAAACATGAATTTGAAGATAAATTGTTTAATCATCTACTTCTTAAAGAGTTCTTTGATAGAATGGTATTCAAAGAGGAATGTAGACCATCTTGGGATTTTGGAAATTTTATGTCTACATTTCCTCACCTCATTTGTGAAATGATGAAATTTGACACTTATTATTAAGGCTATTCTTTCATTCTAAATACTTTTGTGTTTCTTTGGAAGGTGCATTTGAATTTTCATTACCCTTTCAAAGAAAAGAGATTTCAAATGTGTGGTTTTCATGACTATCTTGAAAAGAATGATAGCTTTCAATATCATTTACCCTTCAAAGATGTTGATTTTGAACGTTGCTTTGAACAATTAGCAAGAAAGTTGTTTCCTAACACTTGTATTTTAAATTTCCTTTTAGAATTCTTGAGAGAAACACATTGTGTTTGGAGCATTGGAAATCCTTATGACTTCTTGTTCAATATTTGAAATCATTACACACCATGAGCTCTACATTTCATCGTCTTTTAAAAAAAGAGATATTTCAAACTCATGACCTTCTTGACTTACTTTTGGAGTTTAGAAATGGTGAAAGCTTCTACTTTCTTTTACCTTTTAAAGATGTTAGTTGTAGTTCTTTCTTGAAAGAAATGTCAAATAAGTTGTTCCTAATAAGTTTCATTTCAAATGTTTATTTTAAAACTTTTGATGGAGTACTCTTCAAAACTTCTTGTCTTTATTGTTGAAACTTTTTAAGGAATTGAGCTTTACTTTTCATCGTCCTTTCATAGAAGTTTTGAAATTTGATATAGTGGAGTTTGATTTACAAGATTATTATTATTATTATTATTATTATTATTATTATTATTATTATTATTATTATTATTATTATTATTATTATTATTATTATTATTTCACCTTTGTTATAATTGAGAAAGATCTTGCAAGTTCTTGGTGGTATGTGCTTAAATTTTTTGTGTGAGTATCATGTCTTGAACTTCTTTGTTTACACCTCTTTTATTTTTCAGAAACATTTTAAAGAAGTTTTAAAGTTCTTGCTTGTTTTGTTGTTTAGATGGTCATTAGATTTAATTGGTTAACTATTAGCAATGCTTATATTGTTAAGTCCTTTCTAATGTTGTCCACCTTTTTATGATACTTGAAAGAAAAGATTCGAGAACGAATCCTTTTAAGAGAGGGGTTATGATACGAATCGGCAAGGGATTGCTCAACTTTGTATAGGAGCAACAAGAGAATTGAAGAAAGCGTGGTTGAAGCTTCAATTGGGGAATTCCGAGTATAATTAGAAGGCTTGAAAAATTTTACAAGACTTCCAAGACTCATAAATTCATAAAAAGCACATTGAAATTAAACTAGAAGCTCCCAACTATCGTAGATGATAAAAGAAGGGAGGGGAAGAAAACAGAGCCTACCAGCGACGGTAGGCTCCCACCCTACCGTCCCCAGTAGCTCTCTAGAAAAAAGGGAATTTTCAAAGACTACCTACCGGTGACAGTAGATTCCCGCCCTACCCTCCCCGGTAGGCCTCGGGATTAATAAGGATCCTTGAAGACTACATTTTAATTTTAGTCAAAATTAGCTAATTTTTAGTCAATTATTGGTTTCTTGATTTCCAAGCTTGTAATTAACTTTCATTAGAAGGTTAATTATGTACTTTTAATACTCATTAGGTTTTAGAAAGAGGAGTAGGTTTTGTATTTAAATACCTACTTATGCCTCATCTTGTAATTATGTTGAAATTGGTGATTTTATGAAAATTGATGAGATTATCTCTAGGGTTCTTAAGTTTTGAGGCTTTCTCCTTGAATTTCATCAAAGGTTTGATCATTCCTTAGATTGATTTTATTGAATACTTGGATTGGAAAGATCCAAGGGTTCTCAATTTGATCATGAATTCCTTCTATATGACTTCTACATCCTTGTAGTTGTCTAGATTGGGTCTTCTTTACACAAGCTAGTTAGGTGTTGGATTTAGCATATTCAATGTTTAATTAGAGTGAGGAGGAAAGATTAGCTACATGAATTCAAGAGGTCATGGGTTTGGTATGCCTATGGTTGCTTGAGGATGAGCTAATTCAAGTCCTATTGAAGGCAAAAGGTCCTTGGAAGTGAAGATTTGAAGCATTTGATCAATTTAAAAATCAAATCTCACATCAATTTTCTCAACCACAGTTCTTTATTTCAAATGGATCGAACATTTGATTCGAAAGTCAAGTTAGTTTAATGGGTAAAAGAACGAGCAAAGACACTTAATACATATGTGACGACTATGTGTTGTGCATCAAAAAGGATCTTTCTCATTGCCCATACTTTTATATTGGTTGCCATGGGGGAAAGGCCAAAAAAAGTAAGGCTATAGAGAATGAAGAAGAACAACAACAAGTTTCTGTAAAGCAGAGGGGTCCCATGTAACTAAGAAATGTAATTGCCCATTTAAATTAAAATACGAGGAAGATATTAGTGGTGTACATTGGAAATTATATATAAAAGCGGAAGGCACAATTATCAAATAGGTGCCTATCATCACGGTCATTCTCAGAAGACAAGGTTGATGGAGGAGGAGTTAAAGTTGACTGAGCAATTGAGTAGGTGTCAGGTGGCACTTCGTTTTATACTGGTAAATTTGCGAGAGAATAATCCGGAAACTGCTGCAAAGTATGTTATAGTATTATTATGTGATTTTTATATGACTTATATGATTTTTTAATTTAATAATAAATTTATATGATTTTTTTGTAGTTCTCAGACCATATATAATGCTCGGGCGCAAATGAAGAAGAATAGAGGATTGAGGGATGTAACATAATGAAAGAAGTACTCCAACAGTGTTCCAATCTTAGATATATGTGTTATTGGAGAAACTTTGACGAGAGTACAATCCTTAGGATATAGTTGTAATGCACTCGACATCCATTCACATATTGAAGACGTGGCCTTATGTACTTGTACTAAACACAACCTACGAAACGAACAAATAAGTTAATTTTATATTAAAGTACTTAGCTGCTTTTGTAATTGCTATAAATATATCATGTTAGTAAATTCTCTAGTTGTTAAATATTATTTTAAATGTAAATAATATATTGATTGTATGCTAAATATTATTTATATTTAAAATGAATTAGTTAAGTTTTATTAGTAGTTTTCTTGAGTGAAATATAATATTTTAGTATGTACTTCAATTTAGATAATGAAATTTATAAATGAATTAGTTAACTTAATTCATCCAATTGTTTAGTAATGAACATTTTAAGTTTTACTAGTTCAATTGTAGGTATGTTCTTTTCATGGTAGGTATTAATTTGGTTAACAATAAACATTTATTATATTACTTAAGTAGATAATGTCTTCTATAAGATACATTTAAAGTTTGATACACAGATTTCCAGGATTAAGACTGCACTTGAATATTTTAAGTTGAAGGAGAAAGATAATGCAAAGAGTAATTCAGTGTTAGCTGAGATTTGTGGATATGTAATTCATGAAGATTTTTAAAGAAGAGTTAAAAAGAGCCATGGAGATCATGGCCGATCCAGCGAATCTTTGCGGACAATAGCTTTGGAGTTCACACAGTCTACCACGTGCATACGAGTTGATTACTAGATACTATAGGTACCTTCCTTTAAAGGTGGACAATCTTCACAGTTTCTGGTCATCACTTGTGATAAATGGGCTATTGGGAATGAAGCATCATGAATCAAACCCCAAGGATGATATGGCGTATCAGATGAGTGATATCAGTGGCATTCCATCAGAGTTTAATGAATGACCACCATCAAAGGTAAGTGTATTATTGATTTTTTATTAAGTTTAATTTAATTAATAATTTAGACTAATGCGGTTTGTTTATAATTTAACAATTGATAGAGTGGTGTCGTTGTGCCCGACACATCTTATATCTCTTCTTATCGTCACATCCTGAGGGCTCGTTGACTTCTCCTCCAGACACCGTCATTACTAAGGGGCAGAAAAGACTGACTCAACAACGAGGGGAAAGTCACACTGCGAGCATATACAAATTGCCCATCAAGCATTCAAGAACAATAGTGGATCTGGGTCCAGATAGGGTTCAGGATCGGGGTCTCGTGGGAGAGGTTGCCTACCCTGTGTCGGTCGCCCACTCCGTTTCGAATATAGGGAATGAGGATGGAGCAGTGGTCAGAATTCAGTGAATTCATCTACCATAGATGTAGATATTCCTTCGAGTGATTTCCTTATATACATGAATTCCCACTTTTATATATCCTTTAATTGATATTTGGATGGATCCAAGGGGTGATGGTAACTGTGGGTTTAGGATGATTTTTATTTAGTGAATGGCAACGTAGAAAAATGGCATGTTATAATAGATAGATGTAGCATGAGATGAGAAACAACCAGTCTCTATACGTAAATATACTTGGTGACCAGAGGTACAATAGAGTTTTAGACACTTATATGCATTGGGAAGGCAATGCACCGAGAGAAAGTTGGATGGATGCACTTGAACATTTGCATATTGTTGCGAATCTTTATTGGGTATGTGTAGTACTTATCACTCGACATCCAGGAAGTACAACAATATTGCTGTACACATCTATTGGGAGCCCGCCTCAAAGGACGATTGTCATTGGATACTTGGCAGATTAGTGAACACTTTATTGGAGTAAGTGAAACTAGACTTCAAAATAATTAATTTATTTTACTCTTATATATGTTATTTTCATTTATATTAATTAGAATATGTATTTTTCTTTAGAGTTACACATGCAGGAAGACTTTATGATGCCACATACAAATCTATTATGGTAGTGGCATGCTAATTAGGACGTACATGATTATTAGGTTCCATATCATTCACTATTGGAAGAGTGGGTTGCTACGTGTGCTAGAATTTATTCCCTTCAACACAACAAAATCAAACATACAATATTCATTAATTTATTAATTTTAGTTCATGTTGTTTTATTAGTAAATTTATAATTTGTTTTCATGTTGTGATATTCATTGTTCTTGGAGAGTAATGAATGTAATAAACATAACATCATCAAACATAAAATAAATGAAGTTCACGACAAGCCAAAATAAATGTAATATCCATACATGCTACAATGAGGTAATCAAATCACCAAACAAATGCTAGCTACGTACAAGGTGAGACATCTCTCTATATCGCGTTGCCTGCGTACCTACATCCTTCGGATCATCATCCCCGACATATGGACCTAAGGAGTTAAGTACAACAATAGCTGGTGGTTGAGAATGTGGTGGCAACTCAACACTGGGAGGAAGTTACTCCAGATTCTATATCCTCAGATGAGTGTGTCGGAGATACCATGACATGTAACTTGGATGGCAAGCGTGTAGCAGCATAGAAATATGTCGCATATGATCATCATGTACACCAGTGACTTGTAGCATCATCCCAAAAGGCCCTAGTAAAAGTGTGCTTCACAAGTATGACTTAGTTGAAGCCAGCGTACAGTGCTCGATCGGACTAATAATGGGAGCATATGGAATATCCTAAGTTTGACTAGACTGTCGGATGGACACATCTCTCGGGCATGTATGGTTCTACTTAAGAACAATTAGCTAAAAAGTCGTGGTATGTAGAAAAATGTACCTCATGTATCTCTACTGGCCTATAAGGTGTCCATCAAACCTCAGTCGCGGTCATGACATCTAACCTCATCTGAAGTCGAACAATGCAGCTATACCACCCCTATGTCCCATCATAAAAGATTGTTGGATATAAGGACTTCCGGGAACTACATAGGGTCTCACAGGTTGTACGAAGATGGGAAAGTATAGATATGTCCAAGCTTATTACAAAAAGATACATATATTAAAAAGAATTAAAAATTTATATAAATTCAAATAATAAAAGAATTTAATTGTTTAATGAAGTTAAATACCTCTAACAGTGATGAGAGACTTCTAATTCTCACGTGTCCAACGTGAGCTCTATCCAAGATTCCTGCATAACCAAGCCAACGCTGCTGTACCCCAAGCCATCTTATTGCATCTCTGTAGATTCTTCACTATAGGCCATAGCTCATAGCATGCCACAGGTAGGCCACTCTTGTTCGGGAAGAGAGTATTTTTTTAGAATAAAAAGCAAATAACAGTATGCCCTAATCAATCTCGGTAGACAAAAGTGCACTGTCATCGGCATAGGATGTAACTGACATAGGAATCTCACGGTGTGCATCACTTCCCTCGGAAGCGGTAAGACTAACCCCCAAATCCTTATTAATCATCTAGATGATCTGATCCTGGGACAAACCTGGTCCAGTGGCTCACCGTATGTAAGTATCCTAAGTATAAGCTCCATATCGTGTAATGTGATCGTCATCTCCCTAAACGACATGTGGAATGAGTTTGTGTCTGGCTGCCACCTCTCCATAAATGCTGATAAAAGAGTACTATGCCCTTATGGAACATGCATGACTGTAGATGAATCAGTACAAATATAGCAGTCATCTATCTAACATCTCCATCACTCGGTGTATAGTCGGTAAGTACCGCGTGACGACCTCGTAATCTCAAAAAAAGTCGATCATGCATTTGGAAAATCATATAAAAACTCCAATTACATATAGAAAAGAAAAACATAAACATTTATACAACATTTATACATACATAACAAAATCAATAGTTGATAAGAGGATTGTAAAGTTTACCTATTCGCGCCATATAGAAGCAGGAATGTGTCCACTATATGATGGAATCATATCCGGTTCCAGTGGACCTCCAGGAGTGGGTCCTATCTGCTGCCAAGTAGTCCCAGACTTCTTTAACCTCTTCTTTCCAACGCCACCTCCACAAGGCCCCAAAACCTCAGCAGCTACATCCTTAGAAGATCGACTCTTAAGAATCTAAAGAGACTTGCCCCCCGTCGTCGACTGTATTCGAGTGACGATCCTTAACGCCCTCTTTACACGTTCAATAACACCACCTCCTCTCCCCTTACGCCTTGAAGATGATATAGGTATAACCTCTCTCTCCTTAGCCAAATCCTTCTCATCCGCCTCCTCATCATCTAGCTAAATATTCCTACCCTGTACTTCAGTATCAACATCTTCACTCTCACTATTTCCCCTGCCTGAACTGTGTCCTCATCACCCTCACAACCACTGGTCAAAATATTGTCCCAACCCAGGTGTATAGGAAGACATATGCTCTGATGCGCCGTAGAACCCTGCTGATATAATGGTGAATCTCCCGGTGCTCCTAATAAAAAATCTTTTACAACCAATGGGGGATACTGTGCACCCGGGGACCCTAGAAGTTGATGCTGCTGTGAGCGGTCGAAAAAACTAGGGTGATAAAAAAGATGATGCACCGGGGTGAGACTGAGACTGTGGTAATGTAAAATCTGGATATGACACTGGCGTATGTAGGTCGTGCGACATCCGAACCCTAGTGGGAATAGGTGGAGGCAAAATGGAAGACTCAGGTGTGCCAATTCCATGAAACATCCCATGGGGAGGTATGGTAGGTACATCATAAGTGTTATGCATACCCCCTAAGACCTCTCAAAGAGGCTATCACCATACGACCGTGAGTCCGGCCGCTCCTATCTGCAACCGCACCTAAGCTTGGATCTCTACGTCGTGGCTGTTCCAGATCCATCTAAACGAATTTCAAAATTACCTTAAATTAACTGAAATTGTATTTATTTTCTTCATTCTTAATATACTATGAAAAGTGTTAGCATTCAATTATTATTTATTCATTATAAAAAAACTATTTGATTTGGATTGCCCCAAGATCTTGGTTTATTCATTATTATTAAATTATTAAATTAATCAATTAATGTTTAGTTTTAATTATATCTTAAAGAAATTAAAAACTAAAATATTTATATCAAATTACTAATCTAACTATTTTAAACAAAACTAAAATATCTAAAAGTAGTTAGATATTAAATTAATATCTAACTATTTTAAACAAAACTAAATTATTCAAATTAATTTTTAAAATTATTAATTAATTTTATAATTATTTAATTCTTATTTAATTGGGAGAATAAATTATTATCATTATAATCTCATTTTCATTTTTAATTATTATTTATATTTTTAAAAAATTAATAACTAATGTTTAAATTATATAATCATTAAATTAGAAAATATTAAATTAACTAATTTAATTCAAATTTTATTCAAATAAGGTCCGGTGGTAGTCATCCATGTAAGAACCAAGGTTTCAAGGTACTAATTTTACATGAAATCAAGATCCGTCAGCATAATTACAAAAGATGAAACCGGGATCAACGCCTTAACACGCCTTCACAACGGCTTTAAACAGGCTAACCCTCATCTTTCAATAATTATGGCCAGTTCGTTCAAGTTTCCATTGTTGTGGCGTAGGGATTTCATCCCATTTTATAATTCTCCTAGTTGAGATCTTAGATCTATTAAAATTAGTTTCTATTAAAACACTTTCATTAATCTTTTTATCCATTATTTTACAATTAGGATTTAGTGTAAATAATGGTTTATAATAAATTCTGTAACATATACAGATTAGTTCTGATCCAGAAATATAATTATATCCATGAGTTTTAACATTTAATGTTAGAGCATCAAGTATATTGATATCACTTAAAGAAAGTGAAAGATTAGGATAAACATTGAAATATACTGGGCCATGTGCCAAATTAGATTGAATGACACCTATTAGTGATTGTTTCCAATTTAAATTTCTTGCATCTCTTAGACATGCAATAAAACTTTCTGTTAAACCTTCTAATGTTAAAGGTTTAATGGCAATTTGCACAAGTCCAATATGAATAAAGTTATATAAATCTTTATAACGATTAATATCATATGAAGATAATAATTTAAATTCAATTTCTTCATTATCTAAAGAAACTGATTCTTCAGTAGTTTTTACTACCTGCTTTAAGCCTAATTTTTCAAAAGTTCCTAACTGATATACAATTTTTAAGTCAATCCTAGGGATTGCCCACTTATTAAGTTCTTCTAAATTTTCTGGAATATCCATCTCTTGCTTATTAGCATTTTTTATTTTTCTTTTATCTTTTAAGAAATTCATTTGAATTTAAGTACATGTTAAACTATGAATCACATATATCACGGAATTACATGGCTCTGATACCAAATAAGGTCCGGTGGTAGTCATCCATGTAAGAACCAAGGTTTCAAGGTACTAATTTTACATGAAATCCAGATCCGTCAGCATAATTACAAAAGATGAAACCGGGATCAACGTCTTAACACGCCTTCACAACAGTTTTAAACAGGCTAACCCTCATCTTTCAATAATTATGGCCAGTTCAAGATCTCATAACTCAAACCTTGAATCCTTACATTAGACTACTATCCAACCAGACAAAATAAGGATCTTCACAACATAATTACAATGATATATATGATTGCATAGTTTAACATGAAAAGATTTAGCCTTCCATTAGGCTAAACCTAAAGCAATAAAATATAAAATTTATAACAAGAAAATTAAAGAAGAAGAGTCTTTAAGACTTACCAGGGATGATAGAAGAAAACTTTATCTTCTTATTAATGAAAATTTTTACAAAGAGGGAGAGAGGGAGAGATTTCTAACTAGTACTATTCAGGTCCTGCCTCTTTTGGGATGAATTCCCATCCTTTTATAGATAATAAGGGGGGCGGACTCCATCTAACTTATCTATTCTATTTTACAAGAGGATTTTGAATCCGTATAGTGCCTATCACTATTGCATATAATGCTATCACTATTACATGGGTCCCTTTAAGGACAATTATTGGTATACAATAATAGCTATGACAATAATGTATTTCTGCATGCTTACTTTATTTCCTTTCTTGCGGCATCTTCTATGTCTTTGACCATGTGGTCAATATCCGCTTCGGAGAAATCATCCATATCTGGATCTTGTGATTCACCTGCTAGACAGTCTTCATTTGAGGAGCCTGTCATGGATACATCTGTTTTATCTTCAGGGAGCAAATTTTTTACAAGCTCCTTCTTTAATTCTTCCATATAGGATCTGATAAGATCTTCTTTTGATATAACATCTTTTTGAAGTTTTAATCTGGTTGTTAAATGATGAAAAGGGCTGGTAGATTTAATCTCACCGGTGTCTTTCATTCTTTTGTATAATTCAATTTTGTGCTGGATATCATCCAAAATATTTTTGCCATGAATTTCTTTAGTTTCTGGGTCGACTTTAATCAACCTGTCCCAAAACCTACTATGAGTAGCTCTTCTGAGACATGGAATATTTTGTTGGGTATAACCCACTTCAGGAGTCCATTTCCACACCCATAGTATGGAAAATTCTATAAAAAAGAACATAGAGGCTATTTCCTCCGAATACTGATCTAAACTGATATAATCAGAGATCTTAGGGGATATATTAATCCAATCGCCATATAATGTTTTGAATTTATCAGGGAGTATTTTCCCAGAGGTGCCATATATGATCCACCATTGTATAAACCAATTTGGTAGGGGGCTGTTATAAACATTCCCACATACTTTTATTAGCCAAGTATGTTTTTTGGTTGGATTTTCATATAAGAATGCTTTATAAAATGCATCGATATAATCCCAATAATTATATTTTAAAAATACTTTAGATTCAGGAATTGTAAATTCCTTTTCTCTGAGAGGAGAGATACCCCACTCTTCAATGGATATAATCCTTTTAATTATAATTTTGCTAAAATTATAAACATTAGCAGTTCTAGTGCCAGGATAAAAATGTGTTATATCACAAGAGCTTACTTTAAGTATTTGCTCGTAATATTGCCTCTGTTTATAAGAGGTAGCAGCATATGATGCTGTATCCAGGTATCTGTGCATTAATAACCATGGATCATTTTTCCATTGTAAATCTTTATTTTCCAAAAGAAATATAATTTCTTTGTGGGTATTATTATGGTAAGAGGTTGTATTATCCTCTTCAGATAAGACTTGGGAATATGACCCAGAAGAGGAGGTTTCACCTGCTTGCTTCTTTTTATTAGCAATATATTGTTTGAATTCCTCATATAAGAGAGCATCTTCATATGTATTGACAATTTTTTCAGCTATAAGCTGTTTATTGCCCATTTGGCAATCACATTTTTTCCTTTGTGTTGAGAGGTATTACCTCTCCCATGGCCTCGGGCATTAGCTCCTTGTCCCCGCGGTATCATGCTGCAAAAATTCTCTAGTTAGAAAATCATGAAGACTATTCTCTTCACCTTTTGTATAAACAATTTCAAAATCAAATGGGGCTAAATGAGCCTGCCACCTAGCAAACATCTGCTTAGAGACATCATGTTTAAAATCTTTATTAAACATAAATTTGGCTGCTTGGCAGTCTGTTTTAACAATAAATTTCTGATTATATAAATCATCTTGAAATTTTAAAATACATTTTACTATAGCTAAAATCTCTTTAGCAATGGTGGCATAGTTCCTTTGACTATTAGTCCATTTACCTGAGTGATATCTTATTAAACTTTCTCTGTTATTAACAGGACAAATTTGAGATAAAATTCCTCCATAGCCTATATCAGAGGCATCTGTTTGTATAACTTTCTGCCCATGAGGATTTGCTAGTATTAAGCAGGGCAAAGTTTTCACTTTTTCTTTTATTTTCTTGACTATCTCAGTATGCTGGGAAGTCCAAGGTTTAGGATTCTTTTTTAATCTTTCATATAAAATAGCGGTATCATAAGCTAAATTTTTATAATATGGTGAAATATAATTTAAACTCCCTAAAAATCTCTGTAATTGAGTTTTATCCAGTATTTCATCTGGAAATTTAGAAGCAAAATCAATACTTCTATTTATAGGAATTATTTTTCCCTTTTCAATATTATGTCCTAAAAATCTAATATTGGTCTGAAATAAAACCATTTTCGATTTTGATATAACTAAACCATTTTGTATAACTAGTTTCTTGAATATATCAAGATGTTCAAAATGTTGTTGAACAGTTTTAGAAAAGACTAAAATATCATCTATGTAAACTAATATGAATGCACTATAAGGAATGAAAATATCATTCATAAACTTCTGAAATTCAGAAGGTGCATTCTTTAATCCAAATGGCATCACTTTCCATTCAAAGTGTCCAATTGGAACATTAAAGGCTGTTTTATATTGATCAGTTTCAGCTATCTGAATCTGCCAATATCCTGATTTTAAATCAAATTTAGAAAATATTATTGCTTCATATAATCTATCTAATAAATCCTTCTTATTAGGGATTGGATGTCTAATCCATTTTAATACTTTATTGAGAGGTTTATAGTTTATAACCAATCTTGGTACCCCTCTTTCAATTTCACTATGTTTATTAACATAAAAACCTGTACAAGACCAGGGTGAATTTGATTCTTTTATTAATCCTTTCCTTAATAAAGAAGCTATTTCTTCCTTACATAATTCTAAATATTGAGAATTCATTTGACAAGGTCTTGCCTTTGTCGGTATATGACTTTCATTAAAGTCATCAATATAAGGAAGACTTACTATATGCTTTTTTCTATCCCAAAAAGCATTAGGATGATCATTACATATTTCTAAGGAAATATAATTATGAATTTTTTTAATTTTATCCTGTAATTTAGGATTTTGCAAAACTTCTTCAATATTTAAAGAATTTATTTCATAAGTAAGAAAAGAAATTTGATTCTGTTTTCTAAAAGTGAAATCTTTAATTTCATTTACAAATCTAATATTTGGTTCAGTTATAAACTGAAAAGAAACGGAAGTGTTTTCATAAGTACCTATAAGGCAGTCTGTTCCTATATGAGTAATGGGAAAAAATCTTTTTTATAAAAGGAGTTCCAAGTATAACTTGGTTAGTTATATTTTTTGCTAATAAAAAGCTTTCAGGAATACAAACCTATATTACAAATATATGCACGTGGCAGTTTAAAATTAATTTGTAATTTCTGTCCACCTGCATGTCTTAAACTATGAGTTGTTTTTTCAAAATATTTAGTAGGAATTAATCCTTCTTGTATAACACTAATATATGCACCTGTATCTATTAATGCAGTAAATTCTCTGATTTCATCATGATTTATTAATAATGTAATTTTAACATAAAACTTAAAAGATGTTATGATATCTAAAACAGTTAAAAAGTTTTCTTCGCCAATCTTATTAAGATTTTCAAAAGGATTTTGTGCTACCAAAGTATTATCTTTTTGAATTTCTAAATTAGAAATTCGTATATCAAAATTTTTATTAATTTGTTTTAACAATTTAATTTCATTTTTAAGAGTACTAATTTCTCCATATAAATAGTAGGAGATTTTTGAGAATTCATATTTCTCTGTTTCATAAGCTTATAAACTTCTGTCATGGTATATGGATTATTATTTGTTATTAACTCTACATCTTCTGAAGTTTTACTAAAATTACTAGTAGATGGGTTATCATCTATTTGTTCAATTATTCTAGACCTTAATTCTTGGTCTTTTATCAATTTTAAAAATTCTAAAATGTTATTGTTACTTAAAACATTAATATCAGAATCTTTAAACTGAGAGTTTAGCTTATAATAATCTTCTTCCTGAGTATCATTCTCAGAATTACTATGTCCTTGTTTGCAAGGGCATGTATTATTTTCTGAATCTTCAGAATGGTCAGTTATCTGATCAATTTCTGATTCTGAAGTAATTTCTTCAGATTCATCAGATTCTATAAATAATTTTTCTAAAGAATCTTTTAATTCTTCACTAATATCTAGAGTATTAATCTTTTTTTTTTCATCTTACACTTATTAGCATAATGTCCTATTCTTTTGCATTTATAGCAAACAATATTATTTTTATCTTTTCTTTTTTCTAATCTATCAGATTTTCTTTTAAATTTTTTAGCTAATTTTTCTTGAGAATATTTCTCCTTTTCTTTTTAACATATTTGTCATCTTTCCTATAGTTATGAACTATTTTTCTTTGTGATGGAATTTCCATCCCAAATTGACTACAGAATTGTCCTAACTGATTTCTTTCAGTTAGTTTCTGTCTTTTAATCTGTTGATTTAATTTAATTTCATTACATAAAGCTATACCTTCTTGTATACAAGTTCCTATGAGGTTTCCATAAGTATAACTTTCATAAGGAATAGAAATTTGATCTTTTCTAAGAGTTTTTTTAAGTCTTTCAGCAAATAAATGTGGTAGTCCATCTATAAATTTGGACTTCCAATGAGTACTATTACTCTCAGGTAATTCCATAACCCTATTAAGGAAAGCATCCTTATACCACCGAAATTCAGTCAGTGTTTTACACCTTAAATTTTGTAATAAGGACCGAATAGTCTCATTATTATCAGATATTCGACCTGTAAAATGTTCTAATATAGTAACTACCAGTGTATAAACTGCTGTTTCACTATGGCGACCATCATCTTCTTGTTTAACACTATGATATATTTCTTCTCTATCCTGATTAGATAGATAATGATCCCACCAACCTTTAAGTTGGCCAGTAAAACCTGCGGTGATCATTTTCGCAATATTACTATCACTATTCCCAATCATTTTACTGATTGTACTATACATTAACATTCTATGAGTCAGATTATAAATCTGTTTTTCTATATAACCATCTAGATTCCATTCATAAATGCTTTTCCCATTGTAACTATTGTTACCTATGTATTCCTGTTCTTCATGTAGAATATCTACAGGAGAAGGTCTATTATAATAATTTATTCTCTGGGTTGGTCTATCAGCAAACTTATATAATTTATTAATTTCATCATTTATAATTGGTTTATAATCCTTAGTTTCTGCTAATCTTGCAGAAAATTCATTTTCTAAAGTATTAATATTTAATTCTTTAAATTTATGATCTAACATCATTTCTAGATCTGACATAGTCTTTAATTTATAATCTTTTATTTCAGGAGGAGGCTGCAAAGGTGGTTTAACTAGAAGGGGCTTTTTTCCTGAAGATTCTATAGGAGATTTTTCTAATTTTTGTAATAATATATCTATTCTTTTATGGAGAGATATAATTTGTTCTCCTAAAACATTTAAATAAATGTTTGTATAATTTTGTTGTTCTATTATCTGATTGATTTGTTTTACAGTAATACTTAAAGTATCATTTTCAAATATCTTTGAAAATGCTGTAAAACTAACAATATGATTTTCTTTTTCTATATAAAAGGTTGTTGAGGAGGCAATATGCCTTTTATAATATTTCCATTTAAGAGTTTATAATCTCTTTCTAGCACAGCAATATAAGGCTCAATATAATTAGACATGAACCAGGGAACAAAAGGGAATAAAATATTATGGTAAGACAGGAATTTATAAAATTCATCAGAAATATAAGCTTTTAATTTATCATCAAAATTTGGGAAAACCCACTTTCTAAATGGTTCCCATCGTGGTAAATCAAATTCTGCTTTAACCTTTTGCCTGGCCGCAGATCCAGGACTAAAATCAATTTTTGGTCTATTCATAATGAAAAATTCATTTCCGATTCGATTATTTCCGCATCTTTAGTATTATAAATACCTTTCACAATATTTTCTTTATTTTTAAATACTTTTTCTACATGATGATTATGCTCATCACGTTCACTTACCTGTGAAGTAGAAACTCTGTAAGGAACATAATCCTTTTCCTCTATAAGAGAATGTTCAGATCTGGTATAAGTCCTTGGGATATGACCCAATCTGGATGGAGTATTATCTATCTGTATATAAACAATTCCTTCCGGAGTCTGTTCAATATGGTCTATATTTTGTTCAGTCCTTGACTGGATATGATTATAATTATGTTGTGAAGATCCTTATTTTGTCTGGTTGGATAGTAGTCTAATGTAAGGATTCAAGGTTTGGGTTATGAGATCTGGAACTGGCCATAATTATTGAAAGATGAGGGTTAGCCTGTTTAAAGCCGTTGTGAAGGCGTGTTAAGGCGTTGATCCCGATTTCATCTTTTGTAATTATGCTGACGGATCTGGATTTCATGTAAAATTAGTACCTTGAAACCTTGGTTCTTACATGGGTGACTACCATACCAAATAAGGTCCGTTGGTAGTCATCCATGTAAGAACCAAGGTTTCAAGGTACTAATTTTACATGAAATCCAGATCCGTCAGCATAATTACAAAAGATGAAACCGGGATCAACGCCTTCACAACGGCTTTAAACAGGCTAACCCTCATCTTTCAATAATTATGGCTAGTTCCAGATCTCATAACCCAAACCTTGAATCCTTACATTGGACTACTATCCAACCAGACAAAATAAGGATCTTCACAACATAATTACAATGATATATATGATTGCATAGTTTAACATGGAAAGATTTAACCTTAATTTTATTTCAAATAATTAATTAACTATAAAAATTATTTAATCTCTATACTTTCTAAATATAACTTATTATTTAAATTAATAAATATTTTAACTAAGCTAAACACAATTAAACTATAAACATAAATATTTTAATTAAGCTGAACGCAATTAAGCTAAAAGTATACATTGATACATAATTATCAATAATCTCACTTATATAACAAAACACTAATAACATTACCGACATAAAACAAATTAGTTAACAATTCATAAAACTCTAATAACAATTAATTACATTATAAAATTATACAATTCATAATTACTACATGAAAAAAAAACATAATAATAAATGAAATTAACTAAAAAAACTAATATAATGGAATAATATATATTAAGAACAATTAATTTAAGAACATTAAATAGCATTATTAATTAAAATCGGAAAAAGGTAGTGAGTAGCTCACTAAGTGGTTCGTGCATCAGTTGATGACACATTATCCTCGGTGCTAGTAGGTGAAGCACTACTTTCACCAGTGCATTTGTTCAAAATATAAATAAAATGAGTAAAATAATATACTAATATTTTTTAGTTTTCAACGGTTAGATTTACATAAATTTTCCTTCAAAGGTTGGGAAAATTTTAGAGAAAAAGAATTTAAAGAGAAGGGGTAATGAAAAAAATGAAGTTTTGTCCTGAAATTTATAAAGCTCTTGCCGTTAGGGTGTGAGGAAAAAAGAAAAAGAAGAACGGTCATAGTCTATCCACTCACACTCCACCACATATACGAAGAAAAGTCTGAAAAAAAACAAACCCAAACACACCTCTCTTATGTACCTCTAAGCTTGAAAATCATATCAATCAAATTCTGGCTTTCTTACACAAACAAATATCTTGAAGCTACAAAAATGGCAGTCCCAATCTCAATCTCATCCTCTCTGCCACTTTCTACGGCAAGAACATCGCTTTCCTCTTCGTTCTCTTCATCCAATTCAGTATTCTTCAACACTAGTCCGGCCCGGAAATTTCTTTGCCCTCTCCAATCTTCCTACGTAATTAGCAGCAGTGGAGGAGGTAGGAGGGGACTCTCTTGCACCTGTTTGTTCGGTCTTGGGGTGCCGGAGTTAGTGGTCATTGCTGGAGTTGCCGCCCTTGTTTTCGGGCCCAAGAAATTGCCTGAAGTGGGTCGCAGTATTGGGAAGACTGTCAAGAGCTTTCAACAGGTTTTTGTTCTTCGGCCCTTACATTTCCATTTTTCTTATGTGTCTCTCTTAATTCTAGGTTGCCTTTATTTGTTTATTGCCTAAAGTTATGGAATTGTTTGCGAGCATATGCGATGTGGACTTTGGTGAATTTTCTTGGATAGTGATTACATGTTTCAAAGGTCCTATGGGAGAGTTTTGGCAAACTTGAGCTAAAATATTAGGGCTGGAAGTGTTCAATTAGTTTTTGAATTTTTGTCTGTACCCTTAAATTGACTCGTATGTTGATTAGTAAGGAGAGGGATGGCTCACTGCAGTTGTATTTGCTTTGAGTTCCTGTTATTTCTCAATTGTTGATGCTTATTTGAAAATAGCCCTTTGAAACAAAAGGACTGAAGGCAATTAGTTTGATGCAGTTCAGAACTGGGAAACATATTCTTTACTGTCTTCTAGAGCGTAAACTTGTAATGGAACTGATTTATGGTATATCATTCGGAGCCTGTGTATTGAGGAAAGGAGGTTTAGCAGATGGTTAAAATCTATCTGGTTATGGAGTAGTGTTGTAATCTTCGAGTTAATGACTTCTGGTCATGGAGCTCAAGTATGCAGGCATGGTTATTACATTAGCTGCCTAGTTTTTTGAGTTTAATAAAAGGAAAAGAAAAGGGCATAAAAAGAAAACCAAAAGACAAGAAAACTCAAATAATCCCATGTGCTTGGTCAACTAAAGGAAAGGATGAGGAAAAGGAAATGATTTCCGGATAAAGATTTTCCTTTTCCTGGATGTTGGATCTTAGTAGAGAAAGGGAAAGAAAACTGATGAAGAGAAAATGAACACTAAAACATGTATTGATTCTTGAAGCTTTTCGCTTGTATATGTGAAACATAGGTCTATTTGAGAAAATAAAAGAAGACGTAAAATGAGTTGTGTCATAGCACGTTATCCTAGCATATTTAATTCTAGGTTCTACTATGTGCATAAGAATAAAGTAAAAATATTTGCAATTCCTAGTGTGGTGGCCTTATTATTGTGCAATAGTAGTACTTACTACTAGGTAGAGGTTTTGAAGTGGTGTTACTGCTATTGTAGTAGTATTCATCATTATAGATAAGTGACGCCATGCTTGAGATAATCATTATGCTTAGTGTCATAAATATGAGTCTAGGGGAAGAGACTACAGAAACTTACTTGCATCTTTCTATAGCAAGAAAGCATGTTTTGACTAGTTTGGAGAAGGAAAAAATCTAAAGGAAGTTTTGTACAAATGTAGGAGAAGGATCTGAGTCATGATGGTTTTCCAATATTTATCCAACTTCTACCTCATTCTAGAGTGCAGATTTAGATTGAAGTAAGAACAATAAAAATTTTGGGTGTAAGACGAACTTAATGAAGTAGTCATGATTCATTAGAATTAATGGACAAGCTTGCTTTTCCCACTTGTTATCAGCTCCCAGAATAACCAACCATTAAAGAGTATAGTATGATATGCTTTTTCAAGATATTTGGTAGTTCTAACAATGCACGAAATAGAGATATACATGCCTACTTGGTTGAGTCTCGAGTTTCCTTAATCTCCAAGGAACCTGGAAAATACTTAAATAAGGATTGTAACAGCTTGTTCGTACCTTAAAAGTCTCTAATGTGGAGGATCTTTTGAAGGGATATAATAGAATAAACAGGCTTGTATCAATGTTGGAATTTAAGGAAAACTGCAGAAAGAATAGGTGAAGATAAACCCTTTAGTGTCGCACTAAGAGATATAACTCTAGGTGTTGCACCTGAAAACCTTTAGGTGTCTAACCTTAAGTTTACATTGCATCACACAACTAGAATTACGTAGAATTTCTATAGGCTTTATTTGAATAGGAAAGGGTGGATAATAGAACAGAAATCTCCTCCATTTATAGAATAAAAACCGAAATTCTAAACTATCTCTACTATTATAAAAGGCTCCAGAGGAGCACTCAGGATCATCTGTAACATTTCCTATAACATCTCCTGTAACATTCCTTTTATAATATGTTTTCTCCTTTAGGGTTTACCTTTTATTTTAGGGTCTATTTTTTATTTGGTAAGTTTTATTAATAAAATATATCAAATTAAGAATGTTACAGAGAGTGTTATAGGAAATGTTACAGACGATCCGAACCGCCAGAGGAGTCATGTGATTTACACATCGGAGGTTTCATCCTTTTTTGTTTTGCCTAATATACCTTTTGCCAATTTTAAATTAATTACCCCTTTGGTCATTTAAATGAATTAACCCTTTGGTCATTTTAAATAAACTGTAGATTCATAAAGTTGTTACTTACTAGGTATAAATAGTTTTTTTTGTAGTTACTTTTTCCGATTTAAATGGCTTAAATTGGCTTTAATGATAATAAATTAAAGAATTATTAAGTGTGACAGTGAAGGGAAATGAGGTATTGTGTATGTTTAATTCTTTTTGGTAATTCATGTAGAATGTCTTAATTCTTATATTTAATAAAAGAGAAAAAAAGTTTGTAACCATCAAATATTAAAAGAATCTCTATCTCTTCTCTACTATTATAAAAGGGTGCTAAGAGCTCAGGGTGATTTAACCTTTTTGCTAAGAGCTCATGGTGATTTACCCTTTTTGGTTTCTTCCGTTTTTTAATGGACAAATTTACCTTGGTAGTAAAATTGAATAATGAGAATAAAGAGGATAAAATGGTAAATTCATTATCTCTCTTTCAGTAATTATTTTGGCACATAATATTAATAAAAACAATAATCCTCACATTCTTTAATAAAAAGAGAAAAAAAGTTTGTAACTATCAAATATTAAAAGAATGAGTAGTAAAAAAGTTTGTAACTTCCAAATATTAAAAAAATCAATATATACTCATTATATTTAAGTATTCAGTACAAACTATTACTAAATAAATACTAAGCATCTCCTATTATAGAAGTGTGGTTAATGAGAGTAAAGAGGATAAAAAAGGCAAAATTCATTATTTCTTCCAATAATTATTTTGGCACATAATATTAATAAAAACAATAATCCTCACATGCTTTAATAAGAAAAGAAAAAAAGTTTGTAACTAAAAGAATAAGTAATAAAAAAGTTTGTAACTTCCAAATATTAATAAGTATATATTCAAGAGAATAAGTATAAAATAAGTATTAAAAGCGTATATATTTTAGAAGTTTCAAAGAATAAGTATATACTCATAACATTTAAGTATTAAGTACAAATGGCTTCTAATAACATAGTATAATTAGTGAACCTTGGTAGTATAATTGAATAATAAGAGAAAAAATGATAAAAAGAACTCATTATCTCTTCCTATAAAGAAACTTAAGTACAAACCATCACTAAAAATGTACTAAGTATTAAGAGCTTGGTAGGTAAGAAGGCTTCTAATAACATATTAGCGATTAATAGTTTTCAGTTATGTCTATTCATATATATTTATTCTGAAAATAAATTATGAAAGTAATCAATTAAACAATCCAATGAACAAATCATAGTTGACATACTGTATAGAAATGAAGCAACTCCAAGTATTAAATAGACACAGATGAGTTTGGAAAAGAAGAATTTGAAATATTAAAGACATAAATAGTTAATACGAAAAAATATTCCAAATATGAAAGAGAGAAGTGAAAATTCTTCAAAATAAACTAAATATAACTATATTATAAAAGATACCATTAAAAAAAAAAAAAGAAAAATTGGTTATATATAACCCTAAACCATTTTTATTTTTCTGTGTATAACCATGAACTTTTATTTTATCTTTTTATCGACACGAACTATGTTTTAACATTACAAGATATATTTTTACCTTACAAGCATAACAATTCAAAGATTTCAGGATGAAGTTCCATACATTTTGACGCATGGATTCAATAGAATGGTAAAAAATAACTAACAAAATAATAATCAATTGAAAAAATAACCAATTATTTATAATATAAATAAAAGTTTTAATTTTATCAAAATTTTATTACGTGCGTATGCACGTACATGATACTAGTCTTCTAAAAGACACTTTGAAGACTAACTAGGAAAACTAATCAAACTAGAAAATAAAGTACTTTAATCTTCAACTAATTAAACTTAACAAAAGACTAGTACTAGGATTCAGCTTAATTATTCTAAGCTAAGGCTTCTAAAAAAAGAACAATAAAATGAAAATCTCCAAACTTAATTATGCTAGGATTTTTAATAGTAAAGCTAAGCTGTAAAGTAACTGCTTGACTTAGAAACTCTACAGATCTTGGACCCTTTTGTGTCCTGACTGCATCATTCTCAAGAGAGAAAAGTATTGCAAAGGAATTTCATTCCACGCTTGTGTACAACACCTTCCCTTGCACATACATTTATACGCATGCTTGAGTAGATTATGCGTGACACACACCTATGATGAAGCGTCCTTGATACTATTTAAACAAGCACTAGCTGTACACGAACAGGGTTAAAACCACACACAATCGTAATAGTAAACATTGCTCCTTTATTTTCGCATACTTAGTCTTATTTAGTGGTAATATGCTTCTAGAAACAAAAGTTAATAATATCATCGTCATGTGCTTAGCTATGGGAAAATGTACGTTTATCCACAAAGCAGTGGTAGATACCTTCCTCCCAAACTTAAGGATGGGACAACTATTGGTGATCTTATACTTATTAACTACTTACAGCAAAATTCAGATGAAGTGATCTCTCAATTTATCTTTTCTCATACTTTGTCTTTAAATAGTTAAGAATTAGAAGTGATCTCTCAATTTGAATTATGCCTATCTAAGTTACTTGTTGGATGTTAAATTCCATGTGATATAAGCGCTTAAGGGTATCTGCAATTAAGAAGCTGTATTGTTGTGACGGCAGTTATTTAGTTAATGGAATCTCCTGTGATATTTGTCGAGTTTTCCTCAACATTTTATAATGTCAATTAATATATTGTACATGTTTGCTTGTTCCCCTGCTACCCCCAAAGCCAAACTGATGAATTATGTTACACAAGAGGATTGACATAGTTCAGCCACAGGCTGCAAAGGAGTTTGAATCAGAGCTGAAAAAGGATCCTGAACCAAGTGGAGATTCTCCTGCGGAGATCAAATCAGTTGGTAATGAGGAAGAAGATTCTAAACTCTCCAGTATTAAAGAGAGTTAATCAAAACACGGCATTTGCTTTATGATGCTGTATAATTGCTAGCTCTGTTACCTGTCCAGTCCAGGCTAATTCATTTTATATTCAAAGTAGTAGTTATGTATATCTTCTATTTGAGCTATATTATGAGTTTTGGTCTATTTCCAATTTGATCAGGAGGGATTTCTGAAGAGAAGAGAAAGCATCAGTGTTGGTTCTTATGAATTTGTTGGCCAGCCCTCAATCGTTGGATTTGTCAATTATTGCTTCCAATTGGTATAACAATAGGGTCAAACAGTCTTTTGGACTCTAGTAAAAAAAATTGTAGTTAGAGAAATCAATGTGAACTTTTGAGATATTTTACCTTCTAATAAGAGGAGAGGCAAAAAAAAGGAAGAAAGAAAAATAAATGAAATAAAGAGAGAAAATTAAATAATAAATACTCGCTTAAATGCGTAAAAAAAATTTTATTTTATTTGTACGCAGTTTCTCTAAATATTTCTGACAGGAGGTATTCCAAATGATAAAATGTGTTTGTTGGGGATGGTGTTCTGATACTATCCCCACTGGAACTGGCTGCTTTGCCCCTAAGACAGAGACATTGTTGTAGGAGCAGAGCAGAATCTCTTCTTCGATGAATTGTTTCTGATGGCAAAAAACGCTTCCAAGGACTTTGTTTGCGCACTAGAAAACAACCTCAGCCCAGGACAACATCAAAAGTAAACGTGGAGAGGGGGGCGGGGGGGGAGTGTCTGTGAAGGGAGGGGACTATCCGAGCACCTCTGGTCATCTAAGGTTCTCAGTGGAAATAGACAGACAGCCAAAAGGTGCGTCTCTTGCCCCTGATTTTATTTTATTTAGGCTATTTGAGAGGGGTCGATAAAGATAATTAAGAAATCTATAAGGATAATTCGAAAATAATTTGAAAATCTATAAGGATAATTCAAAAATAATTCATTATAAACATAAATATTTCTCTCAACAAACTCTTTCTAAAAAAAATTCAACTTTGAACATTAAAACGAAATTAGAAGAATTTTTACAAGAAAATGTTGGTTGTGAGGTAAGGAAATCATTGATTTTTTTTTTCAGTTTCTGGGTCACTTTCGCCCATCTGGGCGATACCTCTACGAAATTTTCATCCAGACAAGTGAAATTTCCTTTGCGAATTCGCTCCCTTGGGCGAAAGTGTTCCGAAATTTTTTTTTCTTTTTTGGTTTATGAATTTTTTATTAATTTTTTTTGTATCGCTAATATTGTTATTTTACATTAACAGGGTGATGAAGATCCAAATATGTTTGAAGAATTTTTAGAAGTGGAAGAATATATTGATCTTGGACATTTATTCACAACAGACCAAATTTTTAATTCGAAAGATAAGTTGGTCGACTTAGCAAAACAAACTGCAATGAAAGCCAAGACATATTTAATCATCAATCTGTATCAGAGATCAAGAATAGCTGACCGCCGACCGTATATCACATTGGCTTGCAAGTGCGGAGGTGCAGTTAAAAAAATGAGAAGCCAATAGTTGACGATGAGGAAGAAAAAATTCCAATAAAAAGGCGGGGACCTTATGGGACAAAAAAATGTGGGTGTCCATTTAAACTAAAGGAAAATCAAATAGCAACAAGCGAAAATTGGAAATTGTTCGTACAATGGGAGGCACAACTATAAAATAGCTATTTACAATCACGGTCATGCTCAGGTTGCAAGACTTACGGAGGAGCAGTTGCAACAGATTGAGCAGTTCAGGAAGAGTCATGTGCCGCCTCGTAATATCCTACGATTTTTTCGAGGACAAGACTTTGGTTATGCAGTTAGGTATGTTGGAAAAAGAGATACAAACGGAGAGGAATAACCAATTGAATAAGCTACTTCACTCGAGAAGAAGAAATATGCTTTAAGCAAGAACAGTCAAAGTCTAGGCAGAAGACCTCTCTTTCCTCATTTCTGATTGCGCCCTAATCATCAGTCAAATACAAGGGAAGTATAAGACCCATGAGTCAATTTGCCTCTCCTCTGGGTAGCAACATTCTACCTAGAAGGGATTACTTTTAATACTTTATTAAAATATTTTAGATTTGTTTTTCTTCCGTTAATAAAAAGAATTTTATGATATATGTAGTGCACAGAAAATTTACAATGTTGTTGCGAAAATTAAGAAGAACCATATGCAGAGAAGAAACACGATAGAGGAAGTTCTCTGCCTAAGTGCACAACGGGTTTACACGGTCTTCTATAGAAACCGTGAGGAGAGCAACGTACTTAGTGATATTGTCGTTGTACACCTAACATCAATTGCAATGATTAGAACGTGGCCATATATACTGATAATGGATACCACATATAAAACGAACAAGTAAGTACTCTATTGGATCGTTGTATTATTAAATCTCTTTATTAATTTAAATGCATATTGCTTTTTAATCATTTTTTTAATAAATAGTTAAAAATATTTTGAAGTTCATTTAAAACAATTGCCATGTTAATCATTAATTTTCTCCTTTATTTTTTAATTAATGTACAATATGCCACTATTGGAAGCTATAAGGATAACTTCGACCGGAAAGAACTTCACAGTGGCAATAGCTTTTATGTGAATGAACATGCTACGACATATAGATGGGCTCTTCAACAAATAAAAAGCACTTATATGTTACATCTACTATGTCAACTAGGCACGGTTCAATTCTTAATGATGGTGAGTCAATCATGATTCTTACTGATAGGGAAAGCGGACTTATGCCAGTGATTGATGATGTGTTCAGAAATTCATATCATATGTTATGTAGAAGACAAATCGATCAGAATGTGTTGGCAAAGTTGACAGAGATGGTTAAAGACGAAGAGGTGGCAAAACGGTTCGTGAATGGCTCGTGGCACAAATTAATAAATGAAATTCATGAGGCGGAATACCAGAGAAAGTTGGAAGTGTTGAAGACTAGGTGGAAAAGTAGGCCGGACTTTCTACATTACCTGTTTAGCACATGTTGAATCCATTTGTGCATAAATTTTGCAGGGTTTCTGTTGGATTCCGTATTTAAAAACAAAACAAAATAAAACTAAGGAAATCCACCAACAGGATCTGCACATACTAGAAAAATCGATTGGATAGAAATTACCTCAATGTTTTGATTGTTCAATGTGGAGGCGCTAAAGTTTATGCTTCGCCCTCTACTGGTATCCACGCGACGAACTCCTCTGCAAGCAATCGGGATACTAGCCCCTTCTGTGTTCTGAAAACTGTTCAGAACTAATCCTGACTATCTGATAATTTTTCGTATTTCGGAGAGAGGAGGCTAGATACTATATCGCCGCTCTAGGGTTTAGGGTTTTGTTTTTCTTAAATCAGATAAAGGACGGCTGCCAAGAAAAGGTTAACATAACCTTTTATAGCTGTCAATATCAAAACCCTAACTGTCATCCAATGACAGTTTAATCTCGTACGTCTATTCCTATAATCATCCAACGGTTGGACGACTAATATTAAGTAATTAATTTAATTTATTCGATTAAATAAAATTAATTACTTATTAACTTACCAGAAAATACAATATGGAATATGATTCCCCTTTTGTATACGTTCAACCAATCTGGACATAATCTAGATTCATTGAACGTGGATATTATGCTCACAAGATCGTCTATGCGTGTGACCCTGTAGGTTCACTTAATGTTGGCAGTGAATGAAAAAATGTCCTAGACATTTATTCACAAAACATAAGCGGCCTCTAGCAAGACATTATGCTTACCCAAGTTAAGTAAATGCAATAATAACTTAGCATCAGATTTAATATTTAGTCCTTTTGTCACACGATATTCTAATTAAGTATAAGGCATGGACCAAGTCATCCTTATAAAACTTAATTAATCATTTACTTGATCACCAGACAGACTTTTCCAACAAATATTATTAATAACACCTTATTAATACTTATTTGAGCATGGCCATACATATTTTCTAGTCTTCCTTATCAAGGGGCCCATGGATATCTATCTCTAAAAAGAGAGGGACAAATCCCTTTCACTATCTCCAATATTTAAGCCATGACAAGAAAATAAGCCAACCAATAGTCATAATAATCACATAATTAAAAGTGATGGTTGACTATGTCAAAACATATTTTTCTCCCCATGCAAGAAACATTAGAAACATCAGGTCAAAGGACACCAAATATAAAACTGAGAAAAATACTTATAACTTAAACCCATGCAATATTTCTTCTTCACTTTGGGTCATGTCCAATGCAATATTTTCAATATGTATTTTTGAATTGATTTTATATCTCATATTCATGATCAGTAAAACTTGACCATCAATCAACTTCACACTAGTTTACAAGATGTAATATACTAGGGACAAATAAGAATAGTATTTTATTAGCTGTAAGGGTTTTACTATCAAGTCACATATTTGATGACCAAGAGCATAAAATACAATTCAAATATACATGCTTCATAAATCATAAATGTGAGTCAATTGGTCTTAGGACATATACTAACAATCTCCCACTTGCCCTACCACCAATTTGACATGACTCTCAAACCCATTGACCTAGTATGACTCTCATGCTTAAGTTGTGGGAGTGACTTTGTCAATGGATCTGCGACATTGTCATTGGTGTCTACTTTTGCAAATTTTTAACATCTCCACGCTCAATAATTTCTCGAATGAAATTGAAACGCCTGAAAATATATTTGGATCGTTGATGAGATATAGGTTCCTTAGCTTGTGCAATGGCTCTTGTATTATCACAATATAGGTCCACTGGGTTCACAATGCTAGGAATTACACCTAGTTCTGTGATGAACTTTTTGATCCAAACTGCCTCCTTGGCTGCATAAAAAACAGCCACATACTCAGCTTCTGTAGTAGAATCAGCCACGGTATCTTTTTTTGAACTCTTCTAGCTCACAGCACCTCCTTTTAAACAAAACACAAATCCAGATTGCGATCTAAAATCATATACATCAGTCTGAAAGCTAGCATCCGTGTAACCATTTACAACAAGCTCTCCTTCATGACCTCCGTAGATCAAAAACATCTCTTTAGTCCTTCTTAAGTACTTGAGAATGTTTTTTACTGCAGTCCAATGCGGTTCACCAGGATTTGACTGGAATCTGCTTGTCATGCTTAATACATACGAGACATCTGGGCGAGTGCATAACATGGCGTACATGATAGATCCAATCGCGGGAGATTAAGGAATCTTACTGATGCGTTCTGTATCCTCCCTTGTGGTAGGACTTTGAGACTTACTGAGTTTAACATCATGTGACATTGGCAAGAATCCTCTCTTAGAATCTTGCATACTGAACCTTTTCAGTACCTTGTCAATATATCCATTCTAGCTTACGCCAATTAGGTTTTTAGATCTATCTCGATAGATCCTAATGCCTAGAATATAGGCTGCTTCGCCTAAATCTTTCATTGAAAAACACTTCCCCAACCAAGTTTTTACACTTTGAAAAGTGGGGATGTCATTCCCAATTAACAAGATGTCATCGACGTAGAGTACTAAGAAGACTACTGCATTTTCTGTAACCCTTTTGTGGACACAAGGTTCATCATCATTCTTGATGAAATTGAATTCTTTAATTGCTTCCTCAAAACGAAGATTCCAACTTCGAGATGCTTGCTTCAAGCCATAAATGGATCTTTGAAGTTTACACACTTTACTAGAATTCGAAGGATGAATAAAACCTTCAGGTTGTGTCATATACACATCCTCCAGTAGATTTCCATTAAGAAAAGCAGTTTTAACATCCATTGGCCATACTTCATAATCATAATATGCTGCAATAGCAAGTAGAATTCTAATTGACTTAAGCATTACAACTGGAGAAAATGTTTCATCATAGTCTATACCATGAGTTTTTCTATACCCTTTTGCTACCAATCGTTCTTTGTAAGTGTGCACATTGCCATCCATGTCAGTTTTCTTTTTGAAAACCCATTTACACCCTATGGTCTTGCAACCTTCAGGTGGATCAATCAAAGTCCAAACTTGATTATCATGCATGGATTTCACTTCTGATTTCATAGCCTCTAGCCATTTGCTAGATTCAGGACTATGAATACAATCTTGGTAGGGATTAAGTTCACCTTGATTAGTAAGATCAATATTATGTTCCTCAGTCACAAGAAATCCATATCTCTGTGGTATCTGAGGAATCCTACCAGACCTTCTTGGTCCTTGTGTCAAAGGTTCAGGCTCAGTATGAATACGTGAGTCCAACTGAGTGTCCATACTCGGTTCAGAAATGGTCTGCTGTCCTTGCGCTTCTTCAGGATGGATTCTACTCCCACTAAATCTTTTGGAAACGAATTCCCTTTCAAGGAAAATTCCATTCTGAGCAAGAAACACTTTGTTTTCAGATAGAAGATAAAAGGAGTATCCTTTAGTTTCCTTAGGATATCCCACAAACAAACACTTATTAGATTTGGGTGCTAGTTTTTTAGATAATGATCGCTTCACATAAGCATCACATACCCAAATTTTGAGAAATGCTAAACTAGGTTGTTTCCCGGTCCATATCTCATATGGTGTCTTCTGAACAGCTTTAGATGGAACTCTATTTAATATGAATGCAGCAGTTTCTAGAGCATAACCCCAAAAAGAAATTGGAAGATCTGTCTGACTCATCATAGATCGAATCATATCCAATAGATTTCGATTTCTGCATTCAGACACACCATTCCATTGTGGTGTTTCTGGTGGAGTTACTATCCCACAATTTTTTAGATGTTCGTCAAACTCTTGGCCTAAGTATTCACCACCTAGATCTGATCGAAGTAATTTGATACTCCTTCCAAGTTGATTCTGTACTTCATTTTGAAATTCCTTTCTGTACTTCATTTTGAAATTCCTTAAACTTTTGAAAGGAATCAGATTTATGTTTCATTAGATAGACATAACCATATCTACTGAAATCATCTGTTAATGTAATGAAATACTAAAAATCTCCTCTGGCTTGTGTGTTCATTGGCCCACATACATCAGTATGTATAAATTCCAATAAATCGGTAGCCCTTTCACTTTGCCCTGTAAATGGACTTTTAGTCATTTTGCCCAATAAACAAGAATCACATTTTTCATAAGACTCAAGGTCGAATGAAGATAAAAGTCCATCTTGGTGGAGTTTGGTTATGCGTTTCTCATTTATATGGCCCAAACGACAATGCCAGAAGTAAGTTTGATTTAAATCATTAGATTTAAATTTCTTTGTATTTATGTTATAGATGGGCTTACTAATGGAATTATGTAGGTTAAGAATGTAAAGTCCATTACATAAAGAGGCATCCCCATGGAAAATACTATTTTTATAAATAGAATTTTTACCATTCTTAGTATTAAACTCAAAACCATCAATATCCAAACAAGAAACTGAAATGATGTTCCTACTCATAGCAGAAACATAATAACAATCTTTAAGTTCAATTATAAACCCAGTAGGCAAAAGCAAATCAAATGTCCCTACAACTACAGCAGCAACTTTTGCTCCATTTGCAACTCGCAGGTCCACCTCTCCCTTTGCCAAAGATCTACTCCTTTTGAGTCCTTGCACATTTACACAAATGTGAGCTCCACATCCGGTATCTAATACCTATGAAGTAGGAGTAGACATATTAATTTCTATAACGAAAATACCTGAAGCAGCAGTCTCACTGGCCTTTTGCTTCTTCTTTTCTTCCAAGTAGAGCTTGCAATTCCTCTTTCAATGATCAGGTTCATTGCAGTGGAAGCAAGTCCTTCCCTTTGGTGGTTTAACCTTGGGCTTGGGCTTCTGTTGCATTTACTCTTTTTTGCCATATCCTTTCCCTTTCCCTTTCCCTTGTCCTTCTTGAACTGCCCCTTCTGAACCATCAGAACATTAGGAGTAGACTTCCTAATGTTTTGTTCAGCCTTCTTGAGCATCCCGTGCAATTCATTTATGGACTTTTCCATATTATGCATATTGAAGTTCATGACAAATTGATCATAGTCAGAAGTCAAAGAGGCCAAGATCATATCAGTAGCCAAGTCATGACTTACAGGTGCTCTAAGTTTTTCAAGCTGATCAAAATACCCTTTCATCTTAAGGACATGAGCACTAACTGAAGTGTCAGGGGTCATTTTGCAGTTATTCAACGCCTTAGTGGTAAGATATCTCTCTTGAAGTGCTTGCTCTTGGAACATTTCCTTGAGTTGTTTTATCATCTCATAAGCCTCAACTTCCTCGAATTGCTTTTGCAACTCAGATTCCATTGTAGCCAACATGAGACATGTCACATCGTTAGAATCATCCTTGTGCTTACTATAAGCATCATGTTTTACTCTAGGGGCTTTGTTAGCTGGTTAATTAGGGATAGGGTTCTCAAGTACATATAGCTTTTTTTCTTGTTTAAGGACAATCTTTAAATTTCGTGCCCAATCAAGAAAGTTAGTCTCACTAAGCTTATTCTTTTCAAGCACGGATCGCAATGAAGTGTTTGAATTGTTTGAGGCTATTATCTACATAGAATTTGCAAAGTAAAATTAAATAAATGAAGCATTAAATTTTCCCTGAAATATTCAACACTTGATATAAATCATGGGTATAAAAAATTCATTTTATTCTAATCATACGTAAGTCTTGGCTTAACACCCATAATTAGAGAAAAAAGTATTAATGGGATTTACATCTATATGTACCGGCAAAATCCCATATAATGTCCTAGGCTCAAAACCGTTTTGATAGCCTAGTTAAGCCAAACCATTCCAAGCATATGGAAATCACCATTTTCCATCTTCCCCTACTTAGGTAACCATTTATCTCTTGCTTTGGCAATGAGACAAAATGATGATCCAAGCATGGAGAAGTGTTTATGATTATGGGAGGCATATTACGACTTAATTTTTACATGGTTTCAAAAACCTTCTTCCTTTTATTTGTATATTATTTCACAAAACATATATCCAAAAATAAAAGGAAATAAACTAAACATAACATGCATAATATATACATCAAATAAGACGTGTCATAGCATGACCCCAATCCTATATTGACTTTCACGAGCCTTATGGAAGTCAAAGGTCAATCTAGGTAAGCCTTCAACTCCATGAGCTTGCCTCCAATGTCTTGGCCTTCTAATCTTGTTACATAGGACAGAAAACATACATAGGAATAGAAAATAGAATTAACCTATTCTAGTAAAGCTTGATAATATTACATCGATGAAAACGACGACACGCAGGCTGTATTTAAAAACATACAACTCATTAACAAAATAAGCCAATCAATCACAAGAGGTAAATGGCCATGCTATGCACCATGCATCTAAAGATAGAAAGAAACATACCAAAAAACAAGAGGGTTCCGGGGGCGAATTTTCCTTTCTAACTCATTGAATGAGTTACTCCCATCATAAACCCTAAAATCATGCCGCCAAAAATTTTGTTTAACAGTTAAACATTAAATTATGTGATTCTGCATATTAGTTTAACAATTAAATTGCACAGATTACAAACTGTACGCCAAACAATTTGCCAGTAACAAAATTCTGTTTAATTAATCGCATTAATAAGTAAAACAGAATATGATATATGCGAATCCTATAATTTAATTTACTCTGATTATTACACTAATCAGAAACCTTACTATAAGGCCGATTAAAAACAACACATGTAATCAAAGCGGTAAAAAATAAAATCAGTAAAACTAGTATGTACGAGGCTCTGATACCACTGTTGGATTCCGTATTTAAAAACAAAATAAAATAAAACTACGGAAATCCATCAACAGGATCTGCACATACTAGAAAAACCGATTGGATAGAAATTACCTCAATGTTTTGATTGTTCGATGTGCAGGCGTTGTAGTTTACGCTTCCCCCTCTACTGGTATCCACGCGACGAACTCCTCTGCAAGCGATCGGGATGCTAGCCCCTTCTGTATTCTGAAAACTGTTCAGAACTAATACTGACTATCTGGTAATTTTTCGTATTTCGGAGAGAGGAGGCTAGATACTATATCGCCATTCTAGGGTTTAGGGTTTTATTTTTCTTTAATCAGATAAAGGACGGCTGCCAAGAAAAGGTTAGCATAACCTTTTATAACTGTCAATATCAAAACCCTAACTGTCATCTAATGACAGTTTAATCTCGTTCGTCTATTCCTATAATCATCCAACGGTTGGATGAGTAATATTAAGTAATTAATTTCATTTATTCGATTAAATAAAATTAATTACATATTAACTTACCAGAAAATACAATATGGAATCTGATTCCCCTTTTGTATACGTTCAACCAATCTGGACACAATCTAGATTCATTGGACATGGATATTATGCTCACAAGATCGTCTATGCGTGTGACCCTGTAGGTTCACTTAACGTTGACAGTGAATGAAAAAATATCCTAGACATTTATTCACAAAACATAAGCGGCCTCTAGCAAGATATTATGCTTACCCAAGTTAAGTAAATGCAATAATAACCTAGCATCAGATTTAATATTTAGTCATTTTGTCACACGATATCCTAATTAAGTATAAGGCATGGACCAAGTCATCCTTATAAAACTTAATTAATCATTTACTTGATCACCAGGCAGACGGTTCCAACAAATAATATTAATAACATCTTATTAATACTTATTTGAGCATGGCCATGCATATTTTCCAGTCTTCCATATCAAGGGGCCCATGGATATCAATCTCTAAAAAGAGATGGACAAATCTCTTTCACTATCTCCAATATTCAAGCCATGACAAGACAATAAGCCAACCAATAGTCATAATAATCACCTAATTAAAAGTGATGTTTGACTACGTCAAAACATATTTTTCTCCCCATGCAAGAAACATTAGAAACATCAGGTCAAATGACACCAAATATAAAACTGAGAAGAAATACTTATAACTTAAACCCATGCAATATTTCTTTACTTTGGGTCATGTCCAATACAATATCTTCAATATGTATTTATGAATTGATTTTATATCTCATATTCATGATCAGTAAAACTTGACCATCAATCAACTTCACACTAGTTTACAGGATGTAATATACTAGGGACAAATAAAAATATTATTTTATTAGCTGTAAGGGTTTTACTATCAAATCACATATTTGATGACCAAGAGTATAAAATACAATTCAAATATACATGCTTCAAAAATCATAAATGTGAGTCAATTGGTCTTAGGGCATATACTAACAATCTCCCACTTGCCCTACCACTAATTTGACATGACTCTCAAACCCATTGACCTAGTATGACTCTCATGCTAAGTTGTGGGAGTGACTTTGTCAATGGATCTGCGATATTGTCATTGGTGTCTACTTTTGCAAATTTTTAATATATCCACGCTCAATAATTTAAACGCCTGAGAATATATTTGGATCGTTGATGAGATCTAGGTTCCTTAGCTTGTGCAATGGCTCTTGTATTATCACAATATAGGTCCACTGGGTTCACAATGCTAGGAATTACACCTAGTTCTGTGATGAACTTTTTGATCCAAACTGCCTCCTTGGCTGCATTAGAAGCAGCTACATACTCAGCTTCTGTAGTAGAATCAGCCACGGTATCTTTCTTTGAACTCTTCCAGCTCACAGCACCTCCATTTAAACAAAACACAAATCCAGATTGCGATCTAAAATCATCTACATTAGTCTGAAAGATAGCATCCGTGTAACCATTTACAACAAGCTCTCCTTCATGACCTCCGTAGATCAAAAACATCTCTTTAGTCCTTCTTAAGTACTTGAGAATGTTTTTTACTGCAGTCCAATGCGGTTCACCAGGATTTGACTGGAATCTGCTTGTCGTGCTTAATACATACGAGACATCTGGGCGAGTGCATAACATGGCGTACATGATAGATCCAATCGCGGCAGCGTAAGGAATCTTACTCATGCGTTCTGTATCCTTCCTTGTGGTAGGACTTTGAGACTTACTGAGTTTAACATCATGTGACATTGGCAAGAATCCTCTCTTAGAATCTTGCATACTGAACCTTTTCAGTACCTTGTCAATATATCCATTCTGACTTAGGCCAATTAGGTTTTTAGATCTATCTCGAGAGATCCTAATGCCTAGAATATAGGCTGCTTCGCCTAAATCTTTCATTGAAAAACACTTCCCCAACCAAGTTTTTACACTTTGAAAAGTAAGGATGTCATTCCCAATTAACAAGATGTCATCGACGTAGAGTACTAAGAAGACTACTGCATTTTCTGTAACCCTTTTGTGGACACAAGGTTCATCATCATTCTTGATGAAATTGAATTCTTTAATTGCTTCATTAAAACGAAGATTCCAACTTCGAGATGCTTGCTTTAAGCCATAAAAGGATCTTTGAAGTTTACACACTTTACTAGAATTTGAAGGATGAATAAAACCTTCTGGCTGTGTCATATACACATCCTCCAGTAGATTTCCATTAAGAAAAGCAGTTTTAACATCCATTTGCCATATTTCATAATCATAATATGCTGCAATGACAAGTAGAATTCTAATTGACTTAAGCATTACAACTGGAGAAAATGTTTCATCATAGTCTATACCATGAGTTTGTCTATATCCTTTGGCTACCAATCGTGCTTTGTAAGTGTGCACATTGCCATCCATGTCAGTTTTCTTTTTAAAAACCCATTTACACCCTATGGTCTTGCAACCTTCAGGTGGATCAATCAAAGTCCAAACTTGATTATCATGCATGGATTGCACTTCTGATTTCATAGCCTCTAGCCATTTGCTAGATTCAGGACTATGAATACAATCTTGGTAGGGATTAGGTTCATCTTGATTAGTAAGATCAATATTATGATCCTCAGTCACAAGAAATCCATATCTCTGTGGTATTTGAGGAATCCTACCAGACCTTCTTTATCCTTGTGTCAAAGGTTCAGGTTCAGTATGAATACGTGAGTCCAACTGAGTGTCCATACTCGGTTCAGAAATGGTCTGCTGTCCTTAAGCTTCTTCAAGATAGATTTCTATACAGATACGCAAGCGTGGCAGCACCCCATGCAAACTTCCAAGCAAACCTCACATCCTTCACCAGTAGGCAAAGTTTGGAAGGAACTATGTTGCCACTCTTGTCACTGAACAGTGAGCAACCCAACAAATACTTTATTTTAGCAGGTAGCTCTGTCATTAGATGACAGTGTATTCCGGGAGCTAATGGCTACACCGTGAAGCTCCAATGCATTTATCCCTCCGATAGTGAAGGCCAAACCCAGATTACCCTGGACGATCCATACCAACTGATCCCGTAATAAATTCGAAACTGCCCGATCATATGCAGGAACCCCGACTACCAACTCCTTATCGTGTAATGTAACAGTCATCTCACCCCATGGCATGTGGAAGTTGTTCGCGTCCGGCTATCACCTCTCAACAAAGGCCGATAACAATACGACATTGGGGTAGTGGAACATGCACGATCACAAATGCATAAGACCTGTCCTGGAAGCCAAGAAACGAACATGTGCATCAGTAAGGTCCCACTAAGTGAGTCCATATAGCGTGATCAGCACTTCAATAAACCACAATCCTGAAGATAAAAGAAATAAAATTTTCATTTGAGATAAAACAAATAAACTATTTATAAAAATATAAATATTTGAGAAATTACATAAAACTAAAAAATAATAATATGTAACTTTAACATAAAGATATGTACTTGTCCACACCATATCGGACCTGCAACATGACCACCGTATGATGGGATGAGTGATCGGGATTTTTCTAACTAAGTTTTAAACTCAATACTTGCAAGTGCACAAGATTAATGTAATACGGAAGTATCAGGGTATCGAACCATAGAGAAAGACTTAACTACTTAAATTACTATCTTCCTAAATTAATTTTATAAAAAGAAGATTGAAATTTTATTATTTAAATTTTTTTTCTAAATTAAGTAAAACTAAGAAATAAAATAAATAAATTAAAGATAACAGGAGCTTAACCAAAGAAGATTATTTAGAACCTTGAATCCACCACTAACCTATATTTACAATGATTTAATTTTATTTAGGAGAAAAGATTAGATTTTTATGTGGTGATCTAGGCTACAAGCTTCGATTCACTAGAGAAATATATTATGCTTAAATGCATGACATAATCTATCTAACCATTAGCATGACTTATTCATTCCTATGACATAAATCATCTAAAATTACCATGAATTATTTAATTTTAAAACCCACAATATACTTGCAAAAATTACATATCTCTCATACTCAGGACTACAAGAATCAAGTATGGATAAAAGTATCAATTAAACCAAACAATTGTTTTACAAGAACAATCACAAAGAATTAATTACATCAAACCAAAAACATTCTAAGATATGTAATCACATAAATAAAATAATAAATCTCCCAAAATAAAATAAACCAAAGTCATATAATTAAGGTTTCATCAAGATTATAAAAATAAATTTAGTTCATGGTGAAAAGCAAAGAAGGAACCGACTTGTTGAAGTAAATCATGGCTAGGGTTTCTTCCAATAGAAAATTGCTGAAAATTTCTACTGCTGGAATTTTTTCTGCAAGTGCTGGAATTTTTTCTGATTCAGCTGCCGGTTCTGCCTGATTTCTGCTTCAAATTTCGCAGCAGCTGCTGGTTTTCTGCTGTAAAGTTTCTGCTGCTTCGTTCTCCTTCAACTGCCAGCAGCTGCTTCAATTTCTGCGTTGACTCAACTGCTGATTTAGCTGCTTCTCCAAGTTTTTGGCTGCTGCTCTCGGTTCTTCTCCCAGTCAGCAGCTGCTTCTTTTTGCAAGCAGCAGCTGCTGGTATTTTCTCTTCGACCCTCACAGCTCTCTTTCTCTCCTTTTATTTTTTTCTTTCTCTGTTTCAGCCCTCCAAACCCAGCCGCAGTCAACTCTCTATTTATATTTTTCTGGTTTCTCTCGTTGTTCTCCGGATCTCCTCTTATTTTTAGCAGCTTCTATTTTTTTCTTTTTCCTTTTTAAAGCTGTGCGCAGCTTCTTCTACTTCTAATTTCTTCAGCTGCAGCTGCTTATTTCCAAAAGCTGCTTTTCCTTCTCTTGGCTGGTTTCCTTTTTCAGCTGCCTTTCTCTTCTCCAATTTCTTTTTCTTTCAGTTGCAGCTCTCCTTCATATGAGCCTCTCTTTTTTTTCTTTTGGGCCGCTTTTTTTTCTGATTGGCTTGCTTTTGGGCTTGCTTGTTACTTCTCTTTCTTTGTAGCAGCTCCATGCTCCCTTTGACTCATTTATAAATTTCTTTTTCCTTGCACAAAAATAAAAATTAAATATAATAAATAAAATACTTTTACAAGCTAATAACTAAAACTTAAAAGGTGTTTATTTGTACTAAAAATTTGACTTTATCAATGAGCTTCGGTTAACTGGACCTCCTTCTGTTAGGCCTGTCTGTTCCTAATCTGAATACTTCACTTTCTGCCTCTTTTGAATTGGAGCCGGAACTTCACAAGTTATGTCGGTTCTTTTATTACGAGATCCTGAAATCTTACTCATTACCGACATAAAACTGCCGGCCAACCCTTTCCCTTTTCCGTGACGAGGACGCCCCTCGAATCCTCATCTCCAGCATCCTCACCATCATCCTGATCACCATCATCACTATCACCATCATCATCAACTCTCTCATCCGCCTCATCATCAATATGTAGGGATCGGACCCTGTCATGCTCCTCGCCTAAACCCCTATCACCCTCAAAGCCCCTATCTGTGGAATGTCTCCCTATATAAGGCTTAGAAGATGAAACACCATAAGCTGTAGCAGTATAACCAAGTGAGTTGTATGAAGAATCCTGAGGGTCGGCGCCCACCATCTGATAAAAAAACTCTACCCCTATTTGCTTTGACTGACCACTAAACTCATTTAGAGGCTCTTGGGCTGCAGATCTATATAGTATGTGAGGTCATATAGTGGGAGCATGTAGGTAGGGATCATACACTGTCTGGGGTGTGAAGGCAGATATGCAGATCTATATGCCTCATATGGTACAGGAGTGTGAAACAGATGTGATGGGAGGGGAGGCCGAGATCTAAAAGGTACAGGCAGTGGTTAGGCAGAAGACCTGCACCTGTATCATAATGAAAACCAGCAGGAAGGGGGTTAGGAGTAGACGGGAGGTCAGATGTACTATGTCGCCCCTTCAAACCTCTAGACGAAACTGTGATAGTGCGCCCCTCAACTCGACCTGTTCTGTCCGTGACATGACCAAGATCATCATCTCCTCTACGACCGTTAGGTCGAACCATCTATTATTTATTCAAACTCATTAATAGCTGTTTATCATATATTTGAACATTTACTTTAACATCTGTTATTGTTTATTATTATCGGGATATGTTATTTCATTTCTACTATTTCTTTCATACTATTATTATTCATCACTAATATTATTTAGTAATAGTTATTAATTTATATATTATTTTATCAAATCACCTAAACCTTAAACCTAAGGCTAAGAATAACGATGAATTCAAATAGTTGAGCAATTACATAATACATTTTCTTATTAAACACATAATTATAAGCAAACAATTTTAAGCTAGTTACATTTACTCTACATAGACAAAATTAAATAACATTTATTATTACTTTATTATTGACGTTAACAAGATTTATTATTTCATTTCTGTTATTTTATTTCTTCTCACTAATAATAATTCATTTCATATTCACAAACACGTAATTCATGATCATATTAATAATAAAAATTATAACATAAAATATTTTAAACAACTAGTTACGCTCATTCTACATATACAAAATTAAATAACAATTCAGATAAACATTTATGAACAAAAAAAAAAATGAAAGATATAATAAAAAAATAAAATTTAATGCAAGCATTTTTGCCTAGGCTAGAGAAATTCAATGATGATTTTCGCCTAGCCTGAAGAAAGTCAATGGTGGTAATTTTTGCCCAATTTGGAGAAAACCACCCCCCAGAATGGCCAGCCTCAGAGACAGTTTGGATGCATTTTTGCTTGACCGGGAGAAAGTCACCAGCCTGGGGGAAAGTGCACCATTTTCGGCAGAAAAAAAGTCAATCTAAAATTACGATTTTTTTCAAATTAAAAGCATATTTTCATGATCTAAACCAATAAAATAATAAATAAATGAGAATAGATTGAAGAACTAACCTCTTTTTTTTAATATTGACGGTCGGACCTTCGAAGTGAAGAGTTTTAGAGAGTGTTTAGGAAATTTTTTTTAGAGAGAGAATTTTTAGGTGAAAATGAAATTTTTAAAATTTTTTTGAGTTATTCTTATAAATTTTTAAGTTGCCTTTATTAACCCGGGAGTCCTTTTTGTAGGGGTCCTTTTTGTATAATATAGAACAAGTTTCTTTCCCCGGCATATGTCAATAGAACTGCAAGGTGTAAACGCTTGGCTAAAATGGACTCTAGTTTTGTGTTCATCATGTATCCAACTATATATAATATCTAATACTGATATAAAAAGTTCACGTTTAATGAGAAAAAAAAAATAAGGAAAATGATTAGCACGGTAGAGTCAAATGACTAAAGATCACCTTACAAGTTTAAAATATAATTAAGCCATATTTTTTATTATTTAAAATAAATTATTTTTGCACCGTAGTTTATTACTTATAATATTTTTGTTTTTAACTTAAAATAAATTATAAAAATTACTTTTAAGAAATTTTATTGACATTTTTTAAAACTGCTTTAACGTATTAATATTATTAAATTAAAAATATTAAAATAACTTACTTTTCATTCTCTGCATAACTCAATAACTACTTTGTTATTATGGAAATGGTCGCTTTACTCGAAGGTGTTTGCATATTTCATATATTTTGGCTTCATCAGATTTGAGATTGAAAGACATGATAATTCTTTTTTTTTTTGAAGTCGAAAGAGATGATGATTCTGTAGCTGACCTGAGTTAGAAAATTTGTCCAGAAAATTAACTGAGCAAATTACTCGAGATTCCCAGCAAAAATTTTTCCATAGAATTTCGATGCTAACAACTTTTATCTTACATGCATATCCTTCCTTCATCTGGAGTTTCAAAGTATGATTCATTCAGTCATAAACAAAAAGAGTTTATACAAACTTTCAGGTAACTGTACAATATAGGAGAGACCACTAACCAGCTTAATCTAGGTTAGAGTAAAAGCTTTGGCCTAGCTTCAGAAAATGTAAAAACCTGCATCATCTACTAACTCAAAAAGAAGAAGAAAAACCCAGTAAATTTCATACCATTCTTCAGCCTACTCTGCAGTAAATCTATCTCTATATATGATCATGTTGCTCCAATGCTGCCCCCCGCGACTCCTCCATTGCTGTCCCTCAGCCCTTGAAGGCAGTGATGCAGTGATCTTTGCACGCTATCAGCAACGACTCTCAATCTTCCCTGATTCACATCTCCCGAACACCCATTGGCTTCAACAGTTCGACTCACTCTCTGCTTACATTTTTCCCAGTCATCAACCCTTAGCCAGCATGCCCTACCCCCATGGCTTCCCTCCATCCCAAGGAAAGTTACCGTAGGATTTTCACCAAATGAGTATCTCAACCTCACAGAAACACAGTAATGCAGCCACGCAGCACCTCCAGCAGCATTTATATGTGGGATATGGGTAGGATCCAGAACAACAGTAAGCCCAAAATCAACAGCATTATGAGATCGATCATAATGAATATTACTTTTGGACGCACAAGAGCTTTCAGGTTTCCCATCCAAAGTAAGACCTGAATGATTTTCAAGACAGAGTTCGATTCGAGATTTTTGAGCTGGAGTTAAGTCGCCACCCTGAGATTGAGCCAATCCTTTCTTCCATGCAATAAGTTTCAGAAATTCTCTTAAAACTGAAATTGGCAAAGTCAATAAGGTAATGAACGAAGCAACTCGAGAGGCATCATAGGGTTCTGATGCCACACGGCGGCTGAAGTAATCACATATCTCTCCTATTTCTGACTGAGTTAATTCTTCTTGTGCAGCAGCTGGGTTCTGCTGCTGTTGTTGTGAGTGATGAAACCTTTTCACACTAAGGACTTGAAGAAGAAGTTGAACTCTATGAACGCTGACAGCAAAAACATAGCCCCTGTACAAAAGCATGGGAACAAGTAGGCTAAACAATGAGATATAGAAAAAGAAGCATTCGTTTTTACAAGCAAAATAGAAAGAAACATAAAATGAAACCTAAAAATTCATTTATTCTATTGAAACACGAGATGATAAATCAACACCATATTCAAATAAATGCAAGTGTCAAACATTAGTAGATTTATCAAAATTTAGACAACTCTCATGGGGTTGTGGACATTATGAATCCCTGATGTCATCAGAACCTTTTTTGTCATCTTGGTGTAGAACCAGCATGAAGAGAACTCTCTAAAGCACCAAAATACAAATTCACTTGAATTTCAGGTCTGTCCATTATCTACCCTATTTTCCATCAATGGATCCAATTGGAACTCATTTTCTGGAAGTTCAGCCTCAAAAATGGCCCAGGACATCCTCAAAGTTCTGCTCCCGCCATTTCAAGATAAATTCCTTCCCTGGAAGAAAAATTTCAGAGCATTTGAAAATTTGATCTTTTTTTTTATCTAACAGTAGTAAGCTAGTATGGGCTCCCAGGCATGGAGTATCTCATTGCTACCTTTTCAAGTGAGGGATTTATATCTCGGATTTCAAAAATTACGAAAGAGAGTCTATTCTTGATCCTCCCTAAAAGGAAAACATAGTCATTTATCCTGAAACAGAGGGAATTTCCAGGAGTAGATTCCTAAGAATAAATGTCTGTGCCTTCTCTATCGCAACCAAAGAACTCTCTTCTGAGTCTGACCGAACTAATGCCACCAGTAATGAGATAGAACTCTCTTATAGTGAATACTTAAATTCAAACAGGAAGAGTTGAATTCAACAAACCATTATATCTAGATCAGTAAATTCTACATCAGTTAAATATCTCCAAATAAAATGGAACTAGTTGTAAATTGAGTTTCTTACCCAACAAAAAAGCGCAAGGCAGGCTGCTCCTGATCCAAATTCAGTAAGGTACCTTCATTATCCTTCAGAATTGACCCCAGGATCTCTTTCAAAAGGTCTGGCAACTGAGCGAAAAGCCATAATACTCCAAGATATTTAAGAATACCTCGAAGAACTTTCTTAAGAGCAACCAGAGGGACCCATCCACCACCATACCCACCATCATCCCCAAGCCCAATAATGGCCGTATTTAGCTCCCCTTTGACATGTGCAGGTACACCTGCGCCAGGAGGTCTTCTTAAAGGCAACCCTGAATTTGCCATACCTAAATTTTGTGTCGCTTGAAGAGCATTCCCAACACGATTGACACCAGAAACATTTGCTGAACGAGAGATTCCCGCAGCATTTGAAACGTTTGTTCTGTTTCCATTGGCAACTGATAGTTGAGGACCTGTACTGGGATTGGGATTATTGGCATTTGCCAGAACAACTGTTTGATGGCCACCTGCAAAACTACCATCAATGCCATTCAGTTCCTGAGCGACATGCTCCATGATGAATGGTCGAAATTGTGGACATGGCAGTGATCCGCCAACAGATGCACCCCCCTTGGGTGGTGTCGCTGGTTGCAACCAGACCTGATCTCCAGCAAAACACCGCATGTCGACTGCGAAGTTTTTTCGATATATAATCCTTATCCAATAGGGACCACGGAGTACTACAGAGACATCAATTGGCAACAGTGAACTGGGCACTATGCCTGGGCCACCTCTCCCTGCAGCTGCGGCAGCAGCAGCTGCCAACATTGCAGAGGTATGAGTGTTTTGAGCAGATATGGGACCAGAAGGGACGGATGAAGAAACATTTCCTCCGGGGCCAGTTGAAACTTGACTACCATTTGTAATGGAATTGCCTGGCAAGTATCCACTCTGTTTTGGCACAGAAGCGATAGTTGCTGTAACACCTGGAACTCCCGAAACAGGGGCAGCACGTGCAGGTCGTGTAGCAGCAGCAAGAGCATGCAAGGGTCCTGCTGTGAGTCTAATACAATCCAAGAGCGAGGCTACCTCAGCTCCATTGATAAAATCTTCCAAAAACTGCAGAAAAATATTGTATATTACGAATGGAGCAAGTTTATTTATCTTTTAAGCATAACGGTGAAAGGAATCTTCAAACATCAGGAGGAACATGCAACAAAGAGCCAGTTCTGCATAAGGCTCCCACCATGTCTGGGTCCACAAAGGTTCATGTTTAGACAGCCTGGAAATGAAGATCAGATATTTTTGTATGCACGAGTTTCCCATCACAATGAAACAACTCATGCATAAGAAGATGGTCGGGCAAATGAATATTTTACACAATGCATAAAGTGAAGAAATAAGTGTAATAAACATACAAGTGCAAAACGTAACCAGAGAAAAAATCAATTTTAACCATGCACAAGCCAGATTACATGTAGAATGCTAAAACTATGAAGGTTTAGTGCTTTGACAAAAGATGTGTGCGGGGCTGTAATGAAAGGACAGAATACATTTACTCAAAGACTACAAACCTTTGTATGGGGCCAAAGTTGGTCAGGTGAAACATGCATTGTGCAGCCATCTTTACCTGGTTCCCATTCAACAACAAAGCGAGCCAGAACAGCCGAGCCAAAACTAAACCACAAACTCATTAATCCAACTGCTTCAATTCTGAATGCCCTCCTCATCTGTTCTGAAAACTTGTCACCTGTGTCAAGAAGAGTTTTTCTTCCAACTGGTACTTTAACATCAGAGGCAGGAGAGTTCTCTTCCAATTTATCGTCTGCCCTGCCTCCAAGTAATTTCCGCATTCCAAGTGCAAATGTTCTGGCATTAGAAAGCCTTTGGATATCAGCCACCAACTTCTTGATGCTATCAACCTCAACAGAATGGTAACTCAAAACTACACCTTCAGAATCATAACGCACATGAGAATCCACATCAGATGTATTAGCAATCCTAACACCAGAACCCCATGGAGTATGACTGCTCCCTTTCTGAAGTTCCCACAAGTCCCTGAAGTGCTGGTCACAAACTTTTACATCCCAGTACATGCTTCCAGGCCTACCTAACCGCAAACATATGTGCTGCCATGTATCTCCTCTGGCAAATGGCAGACGGAACCATAGGTTGGAAGATGCACTTCTTAGGCCCACTTCTTCCACATAGGGTATGTCAAGCTCCTCCATCTGGCTAGTTAGTCGAGCATGCTTAATACAAAGTGAACAATGCCTAACCACATGAAGAAGTGTGGAAACATACACACTAGAAGGCAGATTGCCTTTATTTGCTTCAGTAACAAGATCTGCGTAAGTGTATCCTTCAGTTTTATGAGAAACTTCTGATGCAACAAACATCTTTGGAGGAGGTAGTTGAGGTAATGACTCCATTATTCTCCTCCTCTTGTGATATCCTTCATTGACCTCTGGAGAATGGAGCGATGGGAGAGAATTCATCAAATCTGATATTGTGCGTTTTCTTGACATTTTGTCTTGTCTTGAACTAGTATCTAGATGCAAGTTCCCATGTGGTCCAGAATTGGGTGCTTCAGCTGAAAAGGAGGGAAGCAAAGAGCATCTCTTACGTGACATTCAAGGATATCTTTATATAAAATGGGCAAACAAAATAGAATCAGAAAATATCACTCAGGAGAAGGTATCTTACCTGGGGAAGATGAAACCCAAGAGTTATATCCAGAAGCTATGACATTTCCAGATACAGCACCAATAGGTGAGTGTCTAGGCCCATTTGTTTTTGCATTTGCAGCAGAAGCTGAAGGACCATTTTGTGGGGATGGAGGCAAATGTCGAATTGCACGCATTCCTGATGTGGTTGGCTGATGTTCATCCATTATGTTGTAAGAACCCAGGCCACCAGAGTGCGGCGATCTAAGAGATGTTAAATCCTGATCAGACTTTGAGGATGATAATTTCTTAACTTGACTCCTTCCTGGGCCAGCAGATATTGAACCAGATGAACCTGATTGCGTCAAACCCCTATAGCTACTTGTAGAATAAATGGGTCCATTGTGGATCGATAACCTTGTGGAATTATTAGCCTGTGAAATCTGTGTCACACCATCCCATTTAGGAGAGGGTGTTCCAACTTTTGCACCGTGAAGATTCGTTGCTCCAGGGCCAAAATGAGACACAGAAGAACCAAAAGTAGGACCCTGGCCAGAAAAAGATGTTGCAGATGACCCTTTCTCAAGCTCAAAGACTTCATCCACAATAGACGAAAAATTTGATGCAAGACTAGAACTGAGCACGGAGCCCTCCAAGCTGAACCCATCAGAAGTTCTGTTAGAAACAAGTGTAGGCAAAACAGAGAGCAATTTTCTACAATCGAGGAGGCTCAAATTAAGATCATCTTCACACATCAGCATCTGACCAATATCAACATTTTTTATACGAATAACATTATTCAGGTCACTGAAAGATTCAGCTTTCCCTGATGGATCATGCTGCGTTTCTAGTAACTTGAAAAGAGGTTTGAAATCCTTATCAAGTTGCATGAGCAAATAATAACAACTCCCACACTCTGGAAAACCCATGAGTAACGTACTTGAACAATTTGAAATGTTCTTAGGCACCTTAACAGCAGCAAAACCATGTTCAAAAACCTGCAAAGAAGATTCCACAATTCACTGAATTAACTATTGGCATCCAGAATATATAAGGAAAGAAAGGGCATAAATCAATAAGAAAGATACAATACAGCACAAAGCAGCAAACCCAAATTGGCACCTATAGACAGAAATTTCCTTATGGCAAGTCAGTGGTCAGACTAAGTAAAATGTGTTGATAATCACATTCAGAATAGAAAGCTGCACAGATTCCATGTTGGCATGTTCAGGATATTTGATTGCCAATCAGGAAGGATGAGTCATTGTCACCCTTCCACCGGCAACCACCTCCCCCCCCCCCCCCCTGCCCCCCCTCGGGGCAAAAAAAGAAAAAAAAAATGATAAAGTTCAAGCTTTAACCAACTGATAAAATAACAAAGAAAAATAGAGGATTCATTGAGTACCTCAAGACCTAAGAATCTTCCAATGCAAGCAAACAAGTGCAAAATACTTTTCCTTCTCAAGCTTATAAAAGCTTCTGCAGCAGTCATACTTCTCTGGTTCAAAGCTTCTTCACACTCCAACAGTTCCAATGGTGATACAATATTCTTTGATGAACGAAGAAGGAAGCGGCCATTCCTGTAAAATAGAGAGAGAAACAAAGGAATGATAAAAGAAACAGAAGGAAAGATGAAATAATCAAAATCATACCGAACAGACGTATTAGAAAAGAGGCAAAAACAAAAGTCCACTAATACACTTTTCAATTGAAAGTAGGGGGCGCACCCGACCCAAACCAAGCCTTGAGATCATCAAGCTAAGCTTGACAATTTTTTTACTAGGCATGAATTTGAACTTGGGCTCAGCTCAAGTTTTAAGTCAAGGCTCGAGCTCAATCCGAAATTTGCTTAGTTTTTGAGCTCAAAAGCTTAAATTCAAGCTCAAGATCAAATAAAATATAAAATGATCAATGCTATATACTCTCTTCCTCCAAAATTGGATGTTCATTTTAGTTTGTTCAATAATGAATATTCACTCTACTAAAATAAATATATTCTCTCTTTTTTTTTCTGAATAAACATATTTTCTCTTTAAACCCCCATAACAAACCTCCTTCATTTAAGGGATTCAAACCCCACTAATACATTGGTCCTCCCCTTTAACCTCTTTACATAATACCTATATTATTGTAACTTAATTATATTCAAACTATTTTCCATAAATCTTTATGCCAAGTAAAAAGGAAATATTTATCCCCAAAAAAAATCAATTCTGGATAGAGGGAGTATCCTCTCAAGTATCCTCTCTAGTTAGTGATTCATCCAAAATATCCTCTCAAGAAGGTTGGAATAATTTAATGGAGGAAAGAGATATCGCCACATGTTCTCGTATTTGCAAGTCAAGCACTTGAATTTGTGAGCTTGAGCTGAACATGTTTGATAAGGGCTTAGCTTAAATGCAGCCCAAGGGAAAAGTAGAAAAACAGGAACCACACACAGATTGAAGTATATCTGGACTCTTTAACCATTAGCTAAAGAACTTTTAGGCCGCTAAAGAACTTTTAGGCCATATACATACTGCAATTCTTAATTTTTTTCCGCATTTTGAATACAATTAAAGACATCTATGAAGAACTAAAGAAACCAAAAATTAAAAAACATTACTTTATTGTTGTCCCACCCAAGTAAGAAGTGCATAATAAATCATACTTCACTGTGTTATTGAGGAATCATACTGCAGAGTCACAGAACTCTAGACCACTACAATTACATGACCCAAAGTGGCCAGCCAGGCCCATAGCCTTACATGTCGAATAGATTCTGGGGAAATTCCTATGGTAATTTCTCTAAAACCGTGCACCTCATATTTTTATGATGAACATGAGCATAAACAAAAGACTATACTGTGACTTTCGCTGACTATACTTTCTTGTATGCTGTTAATATTTGAAAATACTCTGTAGCCATTTGGAATTGCATTCAGCAGTTGAAGGGTAGAAAGAAAAAATACATAATTACATGATAATGAGGGAGCTAATAAGGTTTCAAAATCTTCTCTCTTGAATCAGACAAAAAAAAAGCGCTGTAATTAGCCATACAGTTTCATATAAAATTATCCTAAGAAGTTTTAAAGCATATTGACATGATAAGTGAAGAAAAAGAAACCTTATGTTTATTCCAAGGCTGAAAAAAGAAGAGCCATAAGCGCGGACCAACAGAACCTCCTCACCTTCATACTTGCCAGAGTCAAATCCAGGTTTCTGTGAACATAGAAATAGAGAAGGGGAGAAAACATTACCAAAAACTGAAAATTTCATCATCAGTAACCACTGAAAGCTACTATAATCCTTGATAGTAATAACAGCAAAATATGCAGTGATTTATACATGAAGCAGACCGAAGTACTGCTCTGAATGAAACTGGGAAAAGGTCCATTTGCTCACGTAGCTGTACCAGTAAATACTGGAGAATGAGATGGAAGGATAATCGCAATGCACATGTTCGTTCTTTGTCATCTTTGTGTTACCATATAAGACAATATCAATAGAGGAAGAACAAGAATTTAAAAAATAATAATTTAAAAAAAAAAAAAGATGTTAAGAAGTGGTGCATCAAACAAGCAATTTGAATACAGGATCTAATGGTCCGTGCACAAAACATAGTTTCCAAAATGTCCTTAGGAATAGAAAAGGTCCAAAGAAGACACCCAGAATAAAAGACAAACAATATTTAGACCTGCAAAGTTGTTTCCCCGATCCAAACCCTTCAAGCAAAATTCCAGGTTGAATAAACAGATAAACAAAAGCACATCAAAAATGAGCTTTTAGAAAATAGTTTTGAAAATATTCATTCCGAACCTTTTTATGACGCAGATATCATGCCACTAACCTTTTTATGATCACTATCAGTTTCATCAGAATGACTCTTAAGACTAACATCTCCAGGAGCTCGGCAAATCTGACCATTTTTCTCCAGCTCTTTCAAAATTTCAAGTAGACGGGTATACCTATTGCAACATATAGCTCTAAGCAGCAAATTCTCAATGTCAATGCAACTCTGATCAAGTGAAAATTCTGCCTCCTTTCCAGTCAAAGGATCAATAACAAACGTGCTATGCAGGCACTTGATTTGCAGATCTGTGCCAGGTTCAATTTTAATGAACGGGCATGATCCTGAATCTGCAATACCAGGGGTTTTATCAAAATCCAACCAGTATAAAATCTTCAATCCAGGAGTTCTTAAACCAGATGCATCAGCCTCTCCATCTTGTGATATTTGTGCGCTACCAGAACTCCCTCCTTGTCCCACACTACCATCAGATATGAGCTCAAACTTTATAGCATCTTTCCATCTACCTTGTCTAAGAGCTTGGACCTGTCTTATAACAGTATCCATGACAAGTGCAACAGAAAGCTCATGGAGGATAGAGTACAATATCATGAATGGATTTTCTGCAGCAGCCATTCTACGTTCCAGATCATCTCCAAGAGCATGTCGCCGCATCTCTTCCAATTTCACAGGTCCACTCTTCTCACCAACAAGCAATTCCAAATGTAATATCCTCCAAAGTGTCATGTGCCCTCGATAACCAAGGGTTACAAGAACCTTAAACTCTCCATCAACGTGAAGCAGAGCAGTACCATCAGATACTTTTACCTCACCGATTTCTTTCGGAAGTGTAACTTCAAGTAATTTCGATCTGACAAGTATATCAAGCTTCTTCAAAGCCGGCTTTTGCTGTTCCTCATTTAATGTGCCCCTATCACCAATGTCTTCAATACATTTTGGCAAACGTTGGTAGGTTCCAGTAAGTAGAACCTCAACAGCAGAAGGAACATCATATATTGGGGCACGAGCTTGTTGTAAACCCTCATGCATGAAGAACATCGAATCTGCAGCTTGCATGAAACACGTATCGTGACTTGATAAAGTTGATGTGAGCTGTTGACAATACTGTATCAAAGGGACCTGCAAATCATGTGAAAGATAATTGAAAGAAATGTAATTACTAATACAGCTCCATAACATGTTTGAAAAGAAACCGAGATATTTTTCCTAAATAAATGAGGATCAACTCTTGGAAGATGTCAGCAAAACTGACAAGCCTACTCCTTTACAAGGTTCAATATTTGATCATCCAGGTCCTTGTATCAGCAATCCAGCAAAAAAATCGGGGAAAATAAAACAATATGCTCATGAAGGAATGAGTAACTTTCAGACACAAATTGAAGAGATTCATAAACATTATTTTGAGAAGATGCTTTAAAAAGTAAAGCTAGTAAAGAAGGCCCAAAAGGATGAGAAAGTACAGACAAATAATAGCAGAATCTCAACAAGAACATCTTTGTTGCCATCTTTTTCTTGCTTAATTACTTGTGCTCTCCCATACTTTCTGGGGGAATCAAACATTTCTTTCAGCAGGTTGTGTATCTAGGATAGCATTTCTATCAGAAACCCAATGTAAAATTTTAGGTTTGGACCCACATGTCTTCTCACAAATAATTCAGCTTTTCTGAAACCCAAAATGAAAATCTCAAACCAAACACTATCCAATCACACCCTAATAAAAGGTCTGCAATCTGAATGAAGGGTGAATGAAGCATCCCCATTAGGGTGCAATCTAGGAATACAGATTATGTTTGCTTTTTCAAAAAGTTTCTAAAGAAACGCGAATCAAAAGATTTTAACTGCTATTTGACACGCCACATAAAGGGAAACTTAACCTCCACATTAGAAAATTTAAACCCCTTAGATTTGCTCTTGCTCACCTCTTTAATGCACTTGATAACAAGAACAACAAAAATGATAAACTCAGGTGGCCAGGCTGCAGATATTCTATGTGGTCCTGCTCTTCTTTACCAATGAATAAAGTAGTGATGAATTACCAATAATTGTTTCTTAAAGATGCCCACAATTTTGCCATTAATATTGCTGGTCCACTTATACTGCTACTTACCACAGAATGTCTCCAAGTATTTAAATTCTTAAAAAATTAATAAACAAATATGGAAAATTTCCTGCTTGTTCAACACGTGTCCGAGCACATTGAATCATAATGTGTATGAACAATGATCTACTTATGGAAAAATATGGGAGGTTTCCTGCATGTTTAACACATGTCCAAGAAAATTTTTCTGAGGGTCAATAATCTTTTATGGTCATTAATTTGAAACCACAACGAAATTTGATTAATTAGGCTATACTTGGATTGGTTCCACAAAGGTAAAACAGCGCATTTTTTCAACGTTTTACACACTTGGACCCAATTATCTCACAATCCAACAACTTTTTCCATTCTCAAAATCTAAATTCTCAAAATGAAATCCAGTCCCATAGAGCCTTACTCTAGTGTCGTAAGTCCTTTAGGAATGTGTCTTTATGCTAGGTTCTGATGTCCTCCTAAAGGCTCCCAACCTCAAGTGCCAGGAATCGCACATTTCATATAAAAAGTATAACTCCTTCCCCTTCCAAAAAGAAAACTAAATCCAAAAGATTACTGAAAATGATATCCGTATCCCATGATTTATCAAAATGGCCAATAAAGAGGTTGTAAAAGGTGACCAGAAGGCAGAAAATCAGCCTATCATTTTTAATCACACGAAATTTACTCATCACCTCACAGGTTAAGAGTTGATTTACAATCTTTACTCCCTCTGCATTGATGCTGACCATCAAAAGGAAATGTCCGTTAATGGTCTAACATTCACCTGGTAGGGCAAATGAAGTTGCTTGAATCTTTTAAGGACATGTTAAAAACAAATTTTTGCCCAAAGTATATTATCATTTATTTTTAGATAATTTTTTGAACTATGATTAGAATTCTCCTCTAATTCCATTTGTTACTCAATCACAAGAACATGGAAAGTCAGTGATTTTTAGTATAACTTGAAAATTCACTTCACCTTGAAAAGTCTGTGATTTTCAGTATTACTTGAAAAATCACTTCATCACCTTGACAACTCAATGATTTTAATTGCTTTCGTTATTAAATCACTTGAAATTGTAAAGTCAGTGATTTTTATTAGAAATATTTGTCGATCTTTTCTTTTAAACTGTTGAAAACCCAAAATCCATCAAGCTAAAATGCATGGTAAAGTTTAATCTCTCTGTTCAATCACTCCATTATACCAACTAATCCTTTCTTTTCAACTTAAGTGGGAATAAGTGATATATAATTAAAAACCTATGCTGTATTATTTTCTTCAAATTCATGCTCTTAAAATCCTCCTTGGTTCAAGGTACAACATTACTAGAACGTAGCTTCTTATTTCCAAATTATTAAAAAAAAAAAAAAGAACCTCAAGCAATCCATCTCATTTAACTCTGATACTTATTCCTTCCCTCAGGTTCTTTCTTTTTTCCATACCATGAATTCATTTCCTGACCCAAACCTGAACAAGAAATTCAATCCAGAATGAATGAGCTAGAACCACACAACCACCTTATGACCAGAAATTGTTCTCCCAACAAATAAAATTCAACCAGAATCAACAGTCATCCCCTCCAGAACAGAGAAATCTAAAGAACCCATAATTCACATCCCCAGTCTACATTCAGATAGCCCAATAGAAAGTAGCTCTCTAAAATGAGTCCTTCAGAAGAAGGAAGAAATGCAGCATAATCATAGCAAATCAAGCAAAACATACACCCAAGGGGGAAATATATTGACCTGCTGGCACCATTTAGCGAGGACATTGAGTCGAAGCATACGCTGCTGAGTCTTAACTATATACTTCAGAATCGCAATCTTCTTGTCAGAGTCTGTCATGTCCGAAGCTTTCGACTTGTCCACCAACTCCTTCAGCGACGCATATGACTCCTCAGCGGCCCGGCCGACAAGCATAGAGAAATTCACGGTCTGCTGCCCTAATTCTCCCATTGTTCCAGTTCAGACCAATCCTTGTCAATATCAATCCAATTCCCTAGAAATGTTTAACAATTAAATCTTCAAACATCGTTCATATACGGGAAGACATCGGCATTGACGCATGAGCGGAATTCAGTTAGGAAGACAGTTTTTCAAATTCAAAACCCTAGAAAGCGATACTGGGTTCAGGTTCTGGAGAGAGAGAATTCCCTCTCTTTTGCTCATATGATGCGCAGGGAATCCTTTTGTTTATTCTGCTTATAATTTCTCTCTCTTCATATATGCATACACTTACCAATCAGGCAATCACTATGTTTTCATAGGTAGATTTAAGAAGAAGCTCGGCAGAGAAAGGGCTTTGACTTTACTTTTTCTTAAGTATTTCTTTTTTCTTTGGACAAATCTCAATTTAGTCCCTTAAAATATAGAGATGTCACAGCTAAGGACTTCAAATTTGAATTATCTCTTTTTTAATGAAAATTTTGAATTGGCTCTTAAAAGTCCTTGAAAATGAAACTATTTTCCAATCAAACCCCTCACATTGCTTCTATTTGGTTTAAGACGGTGAATCGCATCCTTCCAACCAAAATCAATAAAGATACTTTTGAGGTTTTTGTTAACATTTCTTTCCATTCTAATCTAATATACCATTTGCAAAACCAAAAGTGCCATTATGACCACTTTATTCATTATGTCGCTCCAACTTTGATCACTCAGGCCATGGGCATGACAAGGTAGGTCGAAGCTTTTCAAAATGACATAATCATCTCGTTATGGAAACGACTCTCCCACATCTGTTGTCGATCTAATAGTTAAAAATCATGACAATCGAAGAGATCAAATTCTCCAAAGAAAAATAGACACACCAAATATTAACAATTCATCACCTTTGCCTTCCTCTTCTTCTTTTTCTTGGCACCATCTTCCATCTTTTGAACACCTTTGTGTTAGATCTTTGGACTTAATTAATGTGCACACGTATTTATATAGCATTTGGACATGTAGACGTATGTATTTGTTATTATATATCTATATATATTTTGAGACCCAATTAAGTTAATCTATATTTAAATAGGTGGATTTGTCATCGTAATAAAAGTGTGAGGTTTCTTTATAAATGTGTAGAAACCTAGGGGTTGTATTGCAAAACTATGTGGGTTGTTTAGCAAATACATCTATATATTAGGGTTATGGTCCCTGATTGCACGTATGCTTTAGATCATTAGCCACCTCTAAAATTCCTCATCTCTTTGAGGAAATCAGATTGCATACGTAACAATCAGAAGATTCAAACTCAATCTTCAAATCACTCAATTGTCATTCCAAGGTATACGTTTCGATTCTTTATTCTAAATAATCTATTGAGTAAGGTTAATTCTTGGGTTTTATTTATTTAGTTCCATCAATGGTATTAGAGCCTCCTTACATCAAAGATTATTTAGATTCTTGATTTTTGATTGTTTTTCAAAAATCGGTTTTAAGGGAAAAAAAAATTTCTTGCACCTAGTTTGGATTTCGTCTTCGTCTTTGCGCCTTTGGATTTTGCCACCTGTTTCTTGTTCTCAAGTTTCTGAAAAAAAAAAAATGGTTTGCATTGGATTGGTTCTTGAATCTTGTAGTTTGCTTTGTTTTTTTTAGCACTGCATGTCTCTGCATGTATCAAGATCAAAGCTTGATGTGTTTCTTGGTCAAAATTTTTTTTCTTGATTGTGGCTTGGTTGCATTGTTTCTTGGCTACATTCTTCTTGAATTTTTTGTTTCTATTGTTAACCGCATGCATGGATGATGGATAAAGGTTTGGCAGTTTTTTCCTTTCTTTTTTGGGGTTTCTACATGCATGGTCAATTTTTGTTTTTTTTTTTGTTTTTTTTTTTTTTTGGTTGTTTTTTGTTCCTCTTGTTTGCATGTCTCAGCATGCAATGGTTCATTAATATTCTCATTATATTATATTGATATTAATGTGAATTATGGATAAGTTATTTACATATTATATGGGATTTTTGTATGTATCATAATTTATTTGTTAATCCTGAATTTTTTTTGATACATACATAATATGAGATAGTATGTAATTAAATTTTCTTTTTTTTTTATATTCATAACAACTTAAGTTTCTCTAACGAACATGTCTAATAGCTTTATATTGATTGGTGGAATTGGCATCTTACCAAAGTAGGCTCTCCCGTGAAAATCTTGCGATAATAAACTACTTAGATGTCGTGTTCTATATTTCTTATGCAGGTAGCAATCGGTCCAAAGGAAGATTGTTATTGTTAGGCTGAGAATTACAAACACATGTGGTGATGGACATGTAATAGTTATTAAGTATCCATAGTAAGTGTTAAGTCGGCCCAAAGGAAGACTTGATACTTGACTGGATTTTACTATTAGTGCTCGATTACTACATCAAGAAAATCACTTGCAAGCTAACTCTTTGTCCAAAGACTAGACTTGGTGTTGCACCGATATTCTTGTGATTGGATTTGTTATGAATATAGCCCATGAATTGTTGAAGTTTTATATATATGAGTGAGCTTTATTTATTTTTGTTATATTATGTTTTCTGTTACAGTTACTAGTATCTCGGTTGTTCAATTATCTGCTAATTTGAGTAATATTCTACCATTAAATGGTACCATCTTTAAAGCTTTGAAAGATAATGTTGTAATTCATCTGGGCTGTCTGGATCTGGACTTGGCCATTAGGGAGCCACGACCAGTTGAGCTAACGGATACTAGTACCTCCGAACAAGGAAGGGAAATGGCTCAATGGGAACTGTCAAATAGGTTAAGTGTAATGATCATGAAGAGTACAATTTCAGAGACTTTTCTTGCTAACGTGACAGATGAGAATAATGCAGTTAAGTTTCTCAAACAGTTGGAACAATACTTTATAAAAAGCGAAAATGCAGAGATTATTGCGCAATTGCGTAAACTCACTGCCATGAGGTATAATGGTTCAGAAAATATTAATGAATACATTCTCGAGATGTCTCATATTATATCAAAACTTAAGACACTGAAGTTGGATCTTCTTGATGATCTATTGGTGTACCTTATTTTGATGTCTCTTCCTTCTCAATTTGGCCAGTTTGAGGTGAGTTACAATTGTCAAAAGGATAAATGGAAAGTAAATGAACTCATCTCACATTTAGTGCAAGAGAAAGAGAGAATGAGGCAACATAAGGTCGAGAGTGTTAATCTCACTTTCTCAAAAGGTAACAAGAAAAGAAAGGGCAAAATGACTGCAGATACATCAGCGAAGAAAAAACAGAAGGAACAGTCGAAAGACATAAAGTGTTTTTTCTGCAAAGATCCCTCTCATGTTAAGAAGGAATGCCCCAAGTATCACGCATGGCGCGTGAAAAAAGGTATGCCTCTAACTTTTGTCTGTTTAGAGGTTAATTTAGTTTCTGTCCAAGATATACTTGGTGGTTAGATTCGGCTGCCACTACTCAAATAAGTATATCTATGCAGGGTTGCCAGAGTTACCGCCAACGAAGGCATGATGAAAGATTCATCCATAAGGGAGATGGCAGTACGACAGAAGTTCAAGCTATAGGCACTTTTAAATTATCATTAAAGACTGGTTTATTTTTAGAATTAAAAGAGACATTCGTTGTAACGTCATTTTGACGAAATTTAGTTTCTATTCCTGTTTTGGACAAACAAGGTTTTTTCTATTCATTTGGTAAATGGGTTTTTAAAACCAAAAGGGATTCACAAGGCAATGTGGAGAGATAAAACGCGTCTAGTCGCTACGGGATTCACTCAAAAGGAAGGCATTGACTACAAAGAGACTCTCTCCTATTTCCTCGAAAGACTCTTTTAGAATAATTATGGCACTAGTGGCACATTTTGATCTTGAGTTACATCAGATGGATGTCAAAACAGCTTTTCTCAATGGGAACATTGATGAGAAAGTTTATATGGTACAACCTGAGGGCTTAGAATCTAAAAATTCTGAACAATTGGTTTGTAAACTTAAGAAATCCATCTATGGGCTCAAACAAGCCTCTCGTCAGTGGTACTATAAATTTCACAATGTGATATTATCTTTTGGTTTTGATGTAAATATTGTGGATGATTGTGTGTATCACAAGTTCCGTAAAAATAAGTATATTTTTTTAGTACTTTATGTGGGTGACATCTTGCTTGCTAGTAACGATGTAGGTTTAATGCATGAAACTAAGAAATTTCTCTTGAAATAATTTGGGATGAAAGATCTTGGTGAAGCATCTTTTGTATTAGGAATCAAAATTCATCGAGATTGTTCTCGAGGAATTCTTGGATTATCACAAAAGGGATACATCGAGAAGTTATTACAGCGATTTGGAATGCAAGATTGTAAACCGCTTGATACTCCGGCTGCCAAAGGAGATAAGTTTAATCTCAAACAGTGTCCTAATAATGATTTTGAATCCAAGCAAATGGAAGGTATTCCTTATGCTTCAGTATTTGGAAGCCTTATGTATGCACAAGTCTGCACTCGTCTAGACCTTGCATTCATAATTGGTATGCTGGGCAGATATTTGAATAATCCGGGTCCTGCACATTGGAAAGCAGCCAAGCGGGTCATGAGGTATCTGCAGAAAACAAAACATTATATGCTTACTTATAGAAAGTCGGATAAACTTGAGATCGTTGGGTATTCAGATTCCAGCTTAGGTGGATGTCAAGATAGCATGAGATCTATATCAGGATACATATTTCTACTATCTGAAGGGGCAGTATCATGGAAAAGTGTCAAACAGACACTCGTTGCCTCTTCAACTATGGAGGTAGAATTTGTAGCATGTTTTGAGGCATCAAATCAAGCTATTTGACTGCGTAATTTCATTGCATGACTGCGCGTGGTTGACAATATTGAGAGACCACTTAAATTATTTTGTGATAGCCAAGCTGCATTCTACTTTTCTAACAATAATAGGAGCTCAACAGAAATAAGTATATAATCCTCAAGTTTCTAGTTGTAAAAGAGCGAGTTCAGAATTGTATAATTAGTATTGAGCTTCTTAGGTCAGGCTCTATGCTTGCGGATCTGCTAACTAAAGCATTGACACCGAAGGTCTTTACAGAACATATTACACATATGGGTGTTGTATCTTTAGATGGTGTCTAAATTCAGTAGGAGTCTGTATATATATATATATTTATGCTCATGCTTTATTTATTTATTATTTTTAATGTGACAATAAATTTTTACCATTCGCTCATTAAGACTATGTTGTTGAGTTGTTCATTTCCTATGTATATGTTAAAGTGATCTCAATTTTGTTGGACCAGTTGGAAATAGGCATGCATAGATTACATTCACATGTAATTTCTATGCTACACATCCACACTCAACTCAGGTCATTTAGTTGAATTAATGCATGTAACCAATGATGGGTTTAAATGTTCTTTTAATGCAGTGAAAGTCCCTTTGATCTGTGTATTAATGAAATTAATGGACAGAGTTGGTTTAAGATGACAAGTTAAAGTGTGCTAGCTACTATAGTGACAATCACATAATTGTTTGTACAAGTGTACACATTAATATTAGTCTAAGTGGGAGATTGTTAGATCTTTGGACTTAATTCATATGCACACGTATTTATATAGCATTTGGACATGTAGACGTACGTGTATTGCTTAATTTAATTATGTGTTTGTTATTATATATATGTATATTTTGAGACCCAATTAAGGTAATCTATATTTATATAGGTGGGTCTATCATCTTAATAAAAGTGTGGGGTCTCTTTATAAATGTATAGAAACCTAGGGGTTGTATTGCAAAACTATGATGGGCTGTTTAGCAAATACATCTATATATTAGGGTTATGGTCTCTGATTGCACGTATGCTTAGATCATTAGCCATCTCTAAAAGTCACCATCTCTTTGAGGAAATCAGGTTGCGTACATAATAATCAGAAGATTCAAATCCAATCTTCAAATCACTCAATTACCATGGATCAAGGTGCACGTTTCGATTCGTTATTCAAAATAATCTATTGAGTAAGGTAAATTCTTGAGTTTTATTTATTTAAGTTACATCAATACATGTTCTGCTTCCTCTATGCTAGTGAGGTTGTGTAAACCTGGTCCAATTTTCTTCTTCACCCAACGGATGGCATCTCTGGTTAAAATATTTATCATTAAGAGACAATATTAAATATAAACAATTAACTAAATTTCCAAATTCGACCCACCTTAACTAAAACCTCAAGACATTTATAAAACTGAAAGAAAAACCAATAGAATGTATTACCAAATCAGAAGCACACGAAACAACTAGAAAAACTTATGTATCATGCTTCAGCCTTCACACTTCAATTTACTCATTTCATACAAATAGGATAATTTTTAGGGCACAATTTTCCTCAAATTCCCCTAAATTGCATTAACAGTTGAATTGAAACTGGAGAAATTAAGAATGAAAATTTGTAAAGATGAAAACTAAAAGTAATTCAACGTACTTAGTTCGTTGACAAGGATAGGGCTTATGAATGCCATGAAATCTCAAGAACAATATTTCAATTTGATCAGTAAAGGTATAAAAATGCAAGAAAAATAGATAAAAAGTCACAGTCTGCAAGTGATAAAGTTAGACCAAAAAAGAAAAATACATGGCCGCAACAACTCAAAATTCGAAGAGAGATAAGTCTACTTCACCCAGTTTAAACCAATCAATTTGACCATAAATATCCTTTATATAATGATTTCATCATTTTCTGATAAGCTTGTAGATTTAGCAAAGCATAAACTGGCAAGAATAAGGTTCTTAGAAAATTCTCCAAAACTTAAATAATTTGATATAGAACAAAAATAAAAATTATTTAAATCATAAAATTGTTAATCCTCTAAAAAATTAAACACAAAAGGAAAAGAGATAGAATAAATCAATAAAATTTTAAACCTGCACAAGAAAGACAATTGAATTCGAACAAAATGGTGAAAGAGGCCTCTCTTCTGGTAATGTCTATGTCTGGTGCTGGGTCATTTGAGTGCACTGTTAGTCACTCATATGGATTAGTTTGCCAAACTTATATCTATCTCAAATTGGTCAAGCTGCTGGCTACCAGAATTCCCATGAGTCAGAGATTGGGAACATTTTCTCGCAGACTTGCATTTTATAAAAGTGCTTCCACCATCAAATTCCCCATCAGCATGGCTTTCATATTTTTCTCTAATTAAGAAGTATATATTGAGTTGTGAACAATATTTATCATGCCACTATGGGCATAAGATCACAATGAAAGATGAGGAAACTAATGTTGGTGTTAGATCTATTTACTATTACAACTTTCTAATTACTATTACAATAATTAAAATCAAAACACAACGGAATAAAAATACAGCCTAAAACTATTACAAAAATAGCCTTTTTTTCTCCTCCTCCACCGTCGATCCAAGCCAGAATGACAAAGCCAAAAACTGCACAAATTGTTAATAAAATGGTAAAAGAAATAACCATAAAATAACCGAGACCTTACCTGCCATCGCGGAGTCCGATCCGACGGTGAATAAAGCAGTACCGAGCCAGTGAAGACGCCGAACAGTAGCGAGTTTCCACGAGCCGCGACGAGGCGCCGACGACAAGAAAAATAGCACAATCGGTTTAAAAGGGGTCCCTCAGTCACGGGGCCTCAAAAACACAGAATAAAACCGTTTGTCTCTCTCTCTCTCTCTCTCTCTCTCTCTCTCTCTTCTTTCGGCACTCTCTCTCACTTACCAGAAACGGCGATCAACCAAGAGACCACAACAAGGCGTCGATCACAATGACAGTGATGACGACATAGAAACAAAGCGAAGAAAGAGAGCAACGGTCACAGTAAACCGCGGTGAAGAAAGAAGGAGAAGACAGAAGGTCGGTGGAGCAGAAAAGAGGAGAAGAAGAAACGGTTGATTTGCGTATCTCTCTGAGGAGGCGAGAAAGAGAGATTTAAATAGTGGTCTGAGTCACAACGGGTGGGCCGGGTTGGCCCGGCTCGGTCCGACATCTCTTTGACCAGTTCAACCGTCTTATCTTAGTACATCATTGTGATTTAAAGTGGGCTGGAAAAATGGAAAAAGATGTGAGGAAAGAATAGGCCCAAAAAAGCCTACAATCTCCACCTCGAACATATTTTTCAAACCTTCAATGACTCAATAAGAGTCAACCCACGTCCAAGTGAAGGAAGTCCTTGCAAAACATAAACTTGTCAGAGCTCACAATTTTAGTACCAAAGTCCGCAGGATTATCATTAGTACTAATCTTATCTATGTCAACTAAACCACTAGAGACTTTTTCCCTAATGAAATGGTATTTGACATCTATATGCTTTATTCTTTCGTGATAAACTGGGTTTTTGCATGAATGTAAATAACTCTGACTATCAGTAAAAATAATAGTTTTTGAATGTAAAATATGCAATTAATTTAAAAGCCCTTGAAGCCATGTGGCTTCCTTGATTTCCTCCGTGGCCACGATGTATTCAGTCTCAGTAGTTAACAAAGCAACTACCGGCTGTAACTAAGACTTCCATGAAACGCAAATACCCACTAGGGTAAAGAAATAGGATGAGGTAGATTTTCTACCATCCTTGTCACCTACAAAGTTAGAATCGACATAATCAATTAGTTCAAAAACATCAGACCAATTATGATAGTGTAAGCCCCTATCTATAGTTCAATTAAGGTAACGTAACAACCACTTGAGAGCTGCCTAATGATCCCTTCCCTGGTTAGACATGAATCTGCTGAGAAGGCTTATAGAAAAGGCAATGTCAGGTCAGGTATTTTATCCCTAAGGGCATTATTGTATATGTTTTTTCTTATGATTAACATATGTTTGTGTGATGAGTATAGCTTAGTCTCTATAGAACAAAAAAAATATTTTTGGAGTCTCAATGCTACACTACATAAGAAGTAAAAGATTTTGGCAATTAAAGCATAATGAAGAAGGAGAGATCAAACCACTCTAAGATCAAGGCATTGAAGACCTTGAAGACTTATGTCTTAGTTAGGGATATGCTAAGGTATTTTGTAAAACTCCCTAACTCTCATCTTTGTTTGTTGATCAAGTGTGAAGCTCCTTGGATGAATTTCTTTTTATAAACTATTCTTGAAAAATCCAAGTATTCTTGATAGAGTTTTTTATGCTTTCGAAAGTTTTCTTATCTCTAAAAGTGTATCAAGAATACATGTTTTGAAGTGTTCTGAAATGTGAAGGAAAGTTCTTTTTGTTTAAGGAAAACTGGCTTTTAAATCCTTCTAAAAAAATGGTCATCTGATTCTCAAAAAGGGTCATTCAATTTTCTAAACTGGTCATCCGGTTTTTAAAACAGGTCATCCGATTTTCAAAATCGGACGTCCTTTTTTAAAATCAGTCGTCCGATTTTTCTAGCTTTAAAAAAATCCGCCGTCCGATTTTTAAGAGGGATCATCTGATTTTTGTAGGATGCATCCGAATCTTTCTGTTTCAATATCGGTTGTCTTATTTTAGAAAATGGCTCATCCGATTTTCTTGTATAAGGAAATAGGATGACCATTTTTAGAAACCGGTCATTCGGTTTTCTTTTTTACTGTGAAAAATACTACCGTTACACAGAGTAATGGCTACTTTTTTTCTTCATATATATATATATATATATTGATTTTTGATCAGCTGTAAAAAAAAGGAAGTTGATTGAAAATTGATTGAGATTATTTTAGAACATTTAAAGAGCTTTAAAAGTATATTCTTTCGTATATCTTTATCTCATAAAAACAAAAAGAAAAATCTTCTTGGAGCTTCATTGTTGATCATCATCAAAGAAGAAGTAAAGAGGAGCTTGTAGAAGTATTCCATTGAGTTATATCTTCCTCTTCTCAAGCTCATTTGGTAACATTGTTCCTTACTCTTCTTATTCTTGTATTGTGATTAAAGATTTGTGAAAAACCCTTTGGGTGATCCTTTGATAAATTTGTTGTATTGTTGTGTTGTGTAAACTTTGATGTTTTTGTGTAAAACCCTTGAAGGGTGATCCTCATTGTGTTGTTGTGTAACAAACTTTGAAGATAGTGGATTTGTGAAATCCTTGGGTTGAGTCTCAAGGTAGTGGATGTAGCTCTTTGAGAGAGTGAACTGCTATAAATTGTTGTGCATGTTTTTTAAAGTTTAATTCTCTGCTCATTGCTTGATTGCCAAAACTACAAGATTTTATTTGGTGTGGATTTTTATCAAAAAGAGTTTTAGAATTCTTTCACAAACAAATTGGAGGTCTATCTTTCTAATCACACAAAAGATTTTTTAAAATTTGCCAAAAACCTTATTCACCCCCCTCTAAGGTTTTTCAATTGGTATCATAGTAGGTCTTCTTTTGTTAAGGCTTAACATCCTAAGAAGTAAAAGATCCTTTTTCAAATGGCTAGTATTTCAAATTTACCCTATGTAGAAGGCTCTTCTACGAATAGACCTCCTCTTTTCAATGATATAAATTATACTTTTTGGAAATCTAGAATCAAAATATATATTTGCTCTATTAACTTTAATCTTTGGTACATTATAGAGAAAGGACCTTATGTTCCTAAACGGATGGAATAGTCAAGAAGGTTGAAGAATATGATGAGCTTGACTCAAGAAAGATGACTCTAAACTTTCAAACTATGAACATATTGAGTTGTGCCCTTGATGCTAATGAATACAATAGAGTGAGCGGATGCGATTCGGCTCATGAAATGTGGAAGTTACTTGAAGTAACTCACGAAGGTACTAATCAAGTGAGAGAGTCAAAGTTGGCTATGTTTGTGAGAGATTATGAGCTATTCATGATGAAACAATATGAAAACATTAGTGACATATTCACAAGGTTCACCAACATCTCAAATGGCCTAAAGGCGTATGGGAAAGAGTACACAAGGGGAGAAGTAAATAGAAAAATTCTTGATTCACTCCCAAAAGCATGGCAACCAAAAACTCTTGCCGTTGATGAATCAAAAGATTTAAGACAACTTCCTATTGAAGAACTCATAGGATCTCTCCTCACCTATGAGATGAAAATAAAAAGAATAGATGAAATAGATGATGAAGACAAAGGAAGAAAAGGCATAGCACTCAAAGTGAATGTTGATGATCATACTTGCTCGTCAAACAACGAAGATGAGATTGAGGAAATGGCCTTAGTAATGAGGAAATTTAAAAGATTTTACAAGGAAGACTTCAACACAAGAGGAAAGAATCCTCTATTCAAGAAAGGAGGACAAAGTTCATCACTCTTTAAGGCTAGGTGCTTTGAATGCAATAGCACCAACCATCTTGTAGCCGATTGTTCCAAAGCTATTGAAAAAGAGAAAGGAGTGTTGGAAGCAAAACTTGAGGAATTAAAGAAAAAGAAGAAAGTCAAGCGAAAGAGAAAGGAGTGTTGGAAGCAAAACGTGAGGCATTAAAGAAAAAGAAGAAAGTCAAGCGAAAGTGAAGGAGAAGAAAACGCCAACCTATTCTTCATGGCAATAGAAAATGAGGTACAATCAACACCCCCAAATCTATTTAATCATGTTGATGATAATGATGATGATCTTAATTCTTCACTTATTGAAATGTATGGTGAATGCAAAAAGGTTTCAAAAAGAAATAAAGACTTGAAAAACAAAACTCAAGTTTTGCTTGATGAAAACTCAAAACTTATTTGTGAAAATAAATCTCTCCTTGAATCTTTAGAAATCTTGAAAAATGAAAAAGAGTGTTCAAACAAAAATTTTCAAAAACTTGTTTTAGAAAACAAGAACCTTTGTGAGAAGGGTTCCTCTCTTGAAAAATGTTTGATTGATTATGAATCTTTAAAGAAAAAGGTGAATGATCTTACTTTGTGCATTGAAAGATGTTGGAATCCGTAGGCAAAAACAAAGTAAAATAAAACTACGGAAATCCACCAACAGGATCTGCACATACTAGAAAAACCGATTGGATAGAAATTACCTCAATGTTTTTATTGTTCGTTGTGGAGGCGCTGCTTTGTATGCTTCGCCCTCTACCGGTATCCACGCGACGAACTCCTCTCGCAAGCGATCGGGATGCTAGCCCCCTTCCGTGTTCTCAAAACTGCTCGTAACTAATCCCCGACTATCCGGTAATCGGTCGTTTTTCTGGAGAGAGGAGGCTAGATACTATATCGCCGTTCTAGGGTTTAGGGTTTTGTTTTTCTTTAATGAGATAAAGGATCTGCTAACAAGAAAAAGGTTAACATAACCTTTTATAGCCGTCAATATCAAAAACCCTAACCGTCATCTAATGACAGCTCAATCTCGTCCGTCTATTCCTATAATCATCCAACGGTTAGATGAGTAATATTAAGTAATTAATTTCATTTATTCGATTAAATAAAATTAATTACTTATTAACCTACCGTAAAATACAATATGGAATCCGATTCCCTTTTGTATACGTTCAACGAACTGACACAATCTAGATTCATTGAACGTGGACATTATGCTCACAAGATCGTCTATGCGTGTGACCCCGTAGGTTCACTTAACGTTGGCAGTGAATAAAAAAAAATGTCCTAGACATTTATTCACAAAACATAAGCGGCCTCTAGCAAGACATTATGCTTACCCAAGTTAAGTAAATGTAATAATAACCTAGCATCGTATTTAATATTTAGTCCTTTGTCACACGATATCCTAATTAAGTATAAGGCATGGATCAAGTCATCCTTATAAAACTTAATTAACCATTTACTTGATCACCAGCAGATCTGCTCCAACAAATAATATTAATAACACCTTATTAATACTTATTTGAGCATGGCCATGCATATTTTCCAGCTCTTCCTTATCAAGGGGCCCATGGATATCTCTCTCTAAAAGGAGAGGGACAAATCCCTTTCACTATCTCCAATATTCAAGCCATGACGAGAAAAATAAGCCAACCAATAATCATAATGATCACCTAATTAAAAGTGATGTTTGACTATGTCAAAACATATTTTTCTCCCCCATGCAAGAAACATTAGAAACATTAGGTCGAAGGACACCAAATATAAAACCGAGAAGAAATACTTATAACTTAAACCCATGCAATATTTCTTCTTCACTTTGGGTCATGTCCAATACAATATTCTCAATATGTATTTATGAATTGATTTTATATCTCATATTCATGATCAAGAAAACTTGACCATCAATCAACTTCACACTAGTTTACAAGATGTAATAAACTAGGGACAAATAAGAATAGTATTTTATTAGCTATAAGGGTTTTACTATCAAGTCACATACTTGATGACCAAGAGCATAAAATACAATTAAAAAAATACATGCTTCATAAATCATAAATGTGAGTCAATTGGTCTTAGGGCATATACTAACAATCTCCCACTTGCCTCTATCACCAATTTGACATGACTCTCAAACCCATTGACCTAGTATGACTCTCATGCTTAAGTTGTGGGAGTGGCTTTGTCAATGGATCTCGCGACATTGTCATTGGTGTCTACTTTGCAAATTTTAACATCTCCACGCTCAATAATTTCTCGAATGAGATGGAAACGCCCGAGAATATGTTTGGATCGTTGATGAGATCTAGGTTCCTTAGCTTGTGCAATGGCTCCCGTATTATCACAATATAGGTCCACCGGGTTCACAATGCTAGGAATTACACCTAGTTCTCGTGATGAACTTTCCGATCCAAACCGCCTCCTTGCTCGCATCGAAAGCAGCCCACATACTCACCTCCGTAGTAGAATCGGCCACGGTATCTTGCTTTGAACTCTTCCACCACAAAGACCTCCATTCAAACAAAACACAAATCCAGATTGCGATCTAAAATCATCTACATCATCCCGAAAGCTAGCATCCGTGTAACCATTTACAACAAGCTCTCCTTCCCCGACTCCGTAGATCAAAAACATCTCTTTAGTCCTTCTTAAGTACTTGAGAATGTTTTTTTACCGCAGTCCCAATGCGGTTCACCGTGATTTGACCGAATCTCGCTAGTCATGCTTAATGCATACGAGACATCTGGGCGAGTGCATAACATGGCGTACATGATAGATCCAATTGCGGAAGCATAAGGAATCTTACTCATGCGTTCTGTATCTTCCCTTGTGGTAGGACTTTGAGACTTACTGAGTTTAACGCCATGTGACATTGGCAAGAATCCTCTCTTAGAATCTTGCATACCGAACTTTTTCAGCACCTTGTCAATATATCCACTCGACTTAGGCCAATAAGCTTTTTAGATCTATCTCGATAGATCCTAATGCCTAGAATATAGGCCGCTTCGCCTAAATCTTTCATTGAAAAACACTTCCCCAACCAAGTTTTTTACACTTTGCAAAGTGGGGATGTCATTCCCAATTAACAAGATGTCATCGACATAGAGTACTAAGAAGACTACTGCATTTTCTGTAACCCTTTTGTAGACACAAGGTTCATCATCATTCTTGATGAAATTGAATTCTTTAATTGCTTCATCGAAAACGAAGATTCCAACTTCGAGATGCTTGCTTCAAGCCATAAATGGATCTTTGAAGTTTACACACTTTACTAGAATTCGAAGGATGAATAAAACCTTCGAGTTGTGTCATATACACATCCTCCAAGAGATTTCCATTAAGAAAAGCAGCTTTTAACATCCATTTGCCATATTTCATAATCATAATATGCCGCAATGGCAAGTAGAATTCTAATTGACTTAAGCATTACAACCGGAGAAAAGGTTTCATCATAGTCTATACCATGAGTTTGTCTATACCCTTTTGCTACCAATCGTGCTTTGTAAGTGTGCACATTGCCATCCATGTCAGCTTTTCTTTTTGAAAACTCCATTTACACCCTATGGTCTTGCAACCTTCAGTGGATCAATCAAAGTCCAAACTTGATTATCATGCATGGATTGTATTTCGATTTCATAGCCTCTAGCCATTTGCTAGATTCGAGACTATGAATAGCATCTTGGTAGGAATTAGGTTCACCTTGATCAATAAGATCAATATTATGATCCTCGACCACCGTAAATCCATATCTCCGTGGTATCTCGAGAAATCCTACTAGACCTTCTTGGCCCTCGTGTCAAAGGTTCAGTGCTCGCATGAATACGTGAGTCCAACCGAGTATCCATACTCTGGCTCGTAAATGGTCTCGCCGTCCCCTGAGCTTCTTCAAGATGGATTCTACTCCCATCGACTCTTTTGGAAACGAATTCCCTTTCAAGGAAAATTCCGTTCCGAGCAACAAACACTTTGTTTTCGGATGGAAGATAAAAGTAGTATCCTTTAGTTTCCTTAGGATATCCCACAAAATGTATACACTTTATCGATTTGGGTGCTAGTTTTTTCGTATAATGATCGCTTTCACATAAGCATCACATCCCCAAATTTTGAGAAATGCTAAACTAGGTTGTTTCCCTGGCCCATATCTCATATGGTGTTTTCTCGAATGACTTTTAGATGGAACTCTATTTAATATGAATGCAGCAGCTTTCTAGAGCATAACCCCAAAAAAGAAATTGGAAGATCTCGTTTGACTTCATCATAGATCGAACCATATCCAATAGAGTTCGATTTCGCTGCTCGTACACACCATTCCATTGTGGTGTTCCTCGGTGGAGTTAATTGTGATAATATCCCACAATTTTTTTAGATGTTCGTCAAACTCTTGGCCCAAGTATTCACCACCTCGATCCGATCGAAGTAATTTGATACTCCTTCCAAGTTGATTCTCGTACTTCATTTTGAAATTCCTTAAACTTTTGAAAGGAATCGTATTTATGTTTCATTAGATAGACATAACCATATCTACCGAAATCATCTCGTGAATGTAATGAAATATCGAAAACCTCCTCTCGGCTTGTGTGTTCATTGGCCCACATACATCAGCATGTATAAGTTCCAATAAATCGGTAGCCCTTTCACTTTGCCCCTCGTAAATGGACTTTTAGTCATTTTTTCCCAATAAACAAGAATCACATTTTTCATAAGACTCAAGGTCGAATGAAGATAGAAGTCCATCTTGATGGAGTTTTGATATGCGTTTCTCATTTATATGGCCCAAACGACAATGCCGTAGTAAGTTTGATTTAAATCATTAGATTTAAATTTCTTTGTATTTATGTTATAGATGGGCTTACTAATGGAATCATGTAGGTTAAGAATGTAAAGTCCATTACATAAAGAGGCATCCCCATAGAAAATACCATTTTTATAAATAGAACTTTTACCATTCTTAGTATTAAACTCAAAACCATCAATATCCAAACAAGAAATCGAAATGATATTCCTACTCATAGCAGAACATAATAACAATCTTTAAGTTCAATTATAAGCCCGAAAGAGGGCAAAAGTAAATCAAATGTCCCTACAGCCTACAAAGCAAAGAACTTTTGCTCCATTTGCAACTCGTAGGTCCACCTCTCCCTTTGCCAAAGATCTACTCCTTTTGAGTCCCCCGCACATTTACACAAATGTGAGCTCCACATCCCAGTATCTAATACCCATGAAGTAGGAGTAGACATATTAATTTCTATAACGAAAATACCCGGCTGCTAGCCTCACTAGCCTTTTGCTTCTTCTTTTCTTCCAAGTAGAGCTTGCAATTCCTCTTCCAATGACCAGTGTTCATTGCAAAGGGAAGCAAGTCCCTTCCTTTGGTGGTTTAACCTTGGGCTTGGGCTTCGCTTGCCTTTACCCTTTTGGCCATATCCTTTCCCTTTCCCTTTCCCTTGTTCTTCTTGAACCGCCCTTCCGAACCATCGTAACATCGGGAGTAGACTTCCTAATGTTTTGTTCACCCTCGCTTGAGCATCCCGTGCAATTCATTTATGGACTTTTCCATATTATGCATATTGAAGTTCATGACAAACCGATCATAGTCGTAGGTCAAAGAGGCCAAGATCATATCGTAGCCAAGTCATGACTTACAGTGTGCTCCAAGTTTTTCAAGCCGATCAAAATACCCTTTCATCTTAAGGACATGAGCACTAACCGAAGTGCCGTGGGGTCATTTTGCAGCTGCTCAACGCCTTAGTGGTAAGATATCTCTCTTGACGTGCCTCGCTCTTGGAACATTTCCTTGAGCCGTTTTATCATCTCATAAGCCTCAACTTCCTCGAATTGCTTTTTGCAACTCGATTCCATCGTAGCCAACATGAGACATGTCACATCGTTAGAATCATCCTTGTGCTTACTATAAGCATCCTTTTCGACTCTAGTGGCATTGTTAGCCGGTTGATTAGGGATAGGGTTCTCAAGTACATATAGCCTTTTTTTCTTGTTTAAGGACAATCCTTAAATTTCGTGCCCAATCAAGAAAGTTAGTCCCACTAAGCTTATTCTTTTCAAGCACGGATCGCAATGATGTGTTTGAATTGTTTGAGGCCATTATCTACATAGAATTTGCAAAGTAAAAATTAAATAAATGAAGCATTAAATTTTCCCCGAAATATTCAACACTTGATATAAATCATGGGTATAAAAATTCATTTTATTCTAATCATAAGTAAGCTTTGGCTTAACACCCATAATTAGATAAAAATGTATTAATGGGATTTACATCTACATGTACCCTGCAGAAATCCCATATGATGTCCTAGGCTCAAAACCGCTTTTGATAGCCTAGTTAAGCCAAACCATTCCAAGCATATGGAAATCACCATTTTCCATCTTCCCCTACTTAGGTAACCATTTATCTCTTGCTTTGGCAATGAGACAAAATGATGATCCAAGCATGGAGAAGTGCTTATGATCATGGAAGACATTTTACGACTTAATTTTTATTTTACATGGTTTCAAAAATTCTTCTTCCTTTTTATTTGTATATAATTTCACAAAACATATATAAAAAATAAAAGGAAATAAACTAAACATCTCATGCATAATATATATACATCAAATAAAAACGTGTCATAGCATGGCCCCAATCCTATATTGACTTCCACGAGCCTCATGGAAGTCAAAGGTCAATCTAGGTAAGTCTTCATCTCCATGAGCTTGCCTCCAATGTCTTGGCCTTCTAATCTTGTTACATAGGACAGTAAAATATACATAGGAATAGGAAATAAAATTAACCTATTCTAGTAAAGCTTGATAATATTACATCAACGAAAAACAACGACACGCAGCCGTATTTAAAAACATACAACCCATTAACAAAATAAGCCAATCAATCACAAGAGGTAAAGGGCCATGCTATGCACCATGCATCTAAAGATAGGAAGAAAACATGCAAAGAAACAACAAGGGGGTTCCCAGGGGCGTAGCCCCCCGAAAGAAAAACTCGGGTCAAGGGCGGCGCCTTTATGGGGTCTCGTGGGGCAGCGCCCTAAAAGAAAAAACGATTTTTTCTTTCTAACTCATTGAATGAGTTATTGCCGTCATAAACCCTAAAATCATGCCGCCGTAAATTTTGTTTAACAGCTTAAACATTAAATCATGTGATTCTCGCATATTTGTTTAACAATTAAATTGCACAGACATGACCCGTACACCAAACAATTTAGTAAGAATAATATTCTCGTTTAATTAATCGTATTAATAAGTAAAACGTAATATGATATATGCGAATCTTATAATTCAATTTACTCCGATTATTACACTAATCGAAACCTTACTATAAGGCCGATTGAAAACAACATATGTAATCAAAGCGGTAATGTATAAAATCAGTAAAAACCGACATGTGCGTGGCTCGATACCACCGTTGGAATCCGTAGGCAAAAACAAAGTAAAATAAAACTACGGAAATCCACCAACAGGATCTCGCACATACTAGAAAAACCGATTGGATAGAAATTACCTCAATGTTTTTATTGTTCGTTGTGGAGGCGCTCGCTTTGTATGCTTCGCCCTCTACCGGTATCCACGCGACGAACTCCTCTCGCAAGCGATCGGGATGCTAGCCCCCTTCGTGTTCCCAAAACTGCTCGTAACTGATCCCGACTATCCGGTAATCGGTCGTTTTTCTGAGAGAGGAGGCTAGATACTATATCGCCGTTCTAGGGTTTAGGGTTTTGTTTTTCTTTAATGAGATAAAGGACTGGCTAACAAGAAAAGGTTAACATAACCTTTTATAGTCGTCAATATCAAAACCCTAACCGTCATCTAATGACAGCTCAATCTCGTCCGTCTATTCCTATAATCATCCAACGGTTAGATGAGTAATATTAAGTAATTAATTTCATTTATTCGATTAAATAAAATTAATTACTTATTAACCTACCGTAAAAATACAATATGGAATCTCGATTCCCCTTTTTGTATACGTTCAACGAATCTGACACAATCTAGATTCATTGAACGTGGACATTATGCTCACAAGATCGTCTATGCGTGTGACCCTCGTAGGTTCACTTAACGTTGGCAAAGTGAATAAAAAAAATGTCCTAGACATTTATTCACAAAACATAAGCGGCCTCTAGCAAGACATTATGCTTACCCAAGTTAAGTAAATATAATAATAACCTAGCATCGTATTTAATATTTAGTCCTTTGTCACACGATATCCTAATTAAGTATAAGGCATGGATCAAGTCATCCTTATAAAACTTAATTAACCATTTACTTGATCACCAGCAGATCGTTCCAACAAATAATATTAATAACACCTTATTAATACTTGTTTGAGCATGGCCATGCATATTTTCCAGTCTTCCTTATCAAGGGGCCCATGGATATCTCTCTCTAAAAGGAGAGGGACAAATCCCTTTCACTATCTCCAATATTCAAGCCATGACGAGAAAATAAGCCAACCAATAATCATAATGATCACCTAATTAAAAGTGATGTTTGACTATGTCAAAACATATTTTTCTCCCCATGCAAGAAACATTAGAAACATTAGGTCGAAGGACACCAAATATAAAACTGAGAAGAAATACTTATAACTTAAACCCATGCAATATTTCTTCTTCACTTTGGGTCATGTCCAATACAATATTCTCAATATGTATTTATGAATTGATTTTATATCTCATATTCATGATCAGTAAAACTTGACCATCAATCAACTTCACACTAGTTTACAAGATGTAATAAACTAGGGACAAATAAGAATAGTATTTTATTAGCTATAAGGGTTTTACTATCAAGTCACATACTTGATGACCAAGAGCATAAAATACAATTAAAAAATACATGCTTCATAAATCATAAATGTGAGTCAATTGGTCTTAGGGCATATACTAAATGATGAAGACAAAGGAAGAAAAGGCATAGCACTCAAAGTGAATGTTGATGATCATACTTGCTCGTCAAACAACGAAGATGAGATTGAGGAAATGGCCTTAGTAATGAGGAAATTTAAAAGATTTTACAAGGAAGACTTCAACACAAGAGGAAAGAATCCTCTATTCAAGAAAGGAGGACAAAGTTCATCACTCTTTAAGGCTAGGTGCTTTGAATGCAATAGCACCAACCATCTTGTAGCCGATTGTTCCAAAGCTATTGAAAAAGAGAAAGGAGTGTTGGAAGCAAAACTTGAGGAATTAAAGAAAAAGAAGAAAGTCAAGCGAAAGAGAAAGGAGTGTTGGAAGCAAAACGTGAGGCATTAAAGAAAAAGAAGAAAGTCAAGCGAAAGTGAAGGAGAAGAAAACGCCAACCTATTCTTCATGGCAATAGAAAATGAGGTACAATCAACACCCCCAAATCTATTTAATCATGTTGATGATAATGATGATGATCTTAATTCTTCACTTATTGAAATGTATGGTGAATGCAAAAAGGTTTCAAAAAGAAATAAAGACTTGAAAAACAAAACTCAAGTTTTGCTTGATGAAAACTCAAAACTTATTTGTGAAAATAAATCTCTCCTTGAATCTTTAGAAATCTTGAAAAATGAAAAAGAGTGCTCAAACAAAAATTTTCAAAAACTTGTTTTAGAAAACAAGAACCTTTGTGAGAAGGGTTCCTCTCTTGAAAAATGTTTGATTGATTATGAATCTTTAAAGAAAAAGGTGAATGATCTTACTTTGTGCATTGAAAGATTTACTCAAGGAAAAGAAAATTTTGAAAAACTTCTTGGTTCACAAAGATCTCCTTATAATAAATATGGCATTGGATACAAGCACTCTAATGCTTCTTCAAAGCAAACATATTTTGTTAAAGATTCTTCATCCTTCTCCTATTTTTGTTGCACCTATTGCGAAAAGAGTGGTCATAAAGCCACAAAATGTTTTATAAAAAGAAAGATTGAAAGGGGAGTAAAAGCCATTTGGAAAATAAAAGAAATCCAACTAACATTCATGGACCCAAAAAGATATAGGTACCAAAAGTCTTTTCTACTTCTTCTTTTGTCGGAACACAAGTCAAGGTCTTCTAAGTGGTACTTAGATAGCGGATGCATCCCTCATGAATGAGCTAGGAGAAACCGAAGGTGGCTTTGTTACTTTTGGAAAGATCATCGGTATAGGTAACATTAGATATGATTCATCTTCTTTAATTAAGGAAGTGCTTTTAAATTGATGGTTTGAAGTTTAATTTATCTAGTATTAGTCAATTGTGTGATTATGGGTACAAAGTTGTTTTTGAAAGTGAATCTTCTTCTATCATAAACAAGCTTGTGAAAAAAACTATTTTTGTTGCAAAAAGAGTTAGTATATGTCTATGTCTTTTATCTTGAAGTTCTCATTTCTCAAAACTTATAGTGTCTCTCGATTCATGGTGATGATGCATTTTTGTGGCATAGAAGGCTTGGTCATGATAGTATGGATTTATTGAACCAACTCTCTTCATGTTAGGGACTTACTAAAACTTCACTTTGAGAAAACTAAACTTTGTGATGCTTGCCAATTTGGAAAAAAAATTAAGACCTCTTTTAAACCAAAGAAAATAATTTCTACTTCAAAACCTTTAGAACTCATTCACATGGATTTATTTGGACCAATGAAGACCACTAGTCTTGGTAGTAAGAGGTATGCTTTTGTTATAGTGGATGATTTCTCAAGATTTACTTGGACTTTATTCTTAAGCCAAAAAGATGAGGCATTTCAAGAATTTATCTAACTTTTCAAAAAGGTTCAAACCTCCCTTGATTGTAAATTGATCTCTATGAGAAGTGATAATGGGAGAGAATTTAACAACCATGATTTTACAAAACTTTGTGATGATTTTGGAATAACTCACAATTTTTCGAGCACTAAAACCCCACAATAAAATGGTGTTGTGGAAAGGAAAAACCGCACTTTAAAAGAAATGGCAAGACCAATGCTTTGTGAAAACTGCCTTCCTAAATACTTTTGGGCTGAGGCAGTTAACACCGCATGCTACGTTTTGAATCGTGTTATCTTGAGACCTTCTTTAAAGAAAACTCCTTTTGAACTCATTTTTAACAAAACCCCCCTCAATTGGCTATTTTAAAGTTTTTGGATGCAAATGCTTTATTTTAAACACCAAGGACAATCTTGGGAAGTTAAATCAAAGATCCGATGAGGGAATTTTTCTTGGTTATTCTTCAAACAAAAAGACTTTTAGAATTTTCAACAGAAGAACCTTATGTGTTGAAGAGTCTATTCATATTAATTTTGATGAAACTAACATTTTTGACAAGAAAGTTGATGATGATGACATAGATAACACTCATAGTAACCAACCATTGTACACTCAAGAAATGGAAGAGCATGCTATGGAGGAAGAAGAGATTGAGGAAAAACAAGGAAGCGATCAAGAGGCTCAAAATCTTCCTCAAGATGTGATATATCCAAAGGGACACTCCAAGGATGAAATTATTGGTGATGTATCACAAGGGGTAAGAACAAGAAGGTATTTTATTGACAACTTTTGCCTATTATCTCAAATTGAGCCTAAGTTTATTGATGATGCTTTATGTGATGAGTTTTGGATTATTGCTATGCTAGAGGAATTAAATAAATTTAAAAGAAACAAAGTTTGAACTTTAGTCCCTAAACCACGTGATCACCCCACCATTGGCATAAAATGGGGTTTTAGAAATAAACTAAATGATTCCGGAGAAGTTATTAGAAACAAAGCTAGACTTGTTGCCCAAGGATTTAATCAAGAAGAGGGCATAGATTTTTTATGAAACTTTTGCTCCGGTTGCTAGACTTGAATCCATTAGGATGCTTTTAGCTTTTACTTGTTTTAAAAGGATTCAAGCTTTTTCAAATGGATGTTAAGAGTGCTTTTCTAAATGATGATATTGAGGAGGAAGTTCATGTTGAACAACCTCCCGGTTTTGTGCATGAAAAATTTCCAAATTATGTTTACAAACTTTCAAATGCACTCTATGGTTTAAAACAAGCTCTAAGAGTTTGGTATGAGAAATTAAGCGGTTTTGTAATTGGTATTATGTTATCTTGATGCCATGTTTTTTATAGACTTCATGATGTTACCTTAATGTTGAAAGTCCAATTGTAGCTTTCTTTTCTATGATCCCTTAAAAACATTCCTAAGTATCTTTTTGATTTATGACAAAAGAGGGAGAAATAGTTGCAAGATTCTTATTGTGTTACTTTTAAGTTTCACGCTTTCTTTTGGTTAGCTACATATCTTATCGGTAATGTGCTTGGTTTGATGATTGTTTGATGTCATTCTTGGTGTGAAGCATGCTTTTAAGGTGAGCTTATTTTGTGTTATATTATCTTTCAAACCCTTGGCATGTTTTCAAATTCATAGGGGGAGTTATCTTTCTCTTATGGTGTTCGGTATGCTTTGTTCCTATGATATCTTTGAAGCATTACTATATTGATCATACTTGCTCTTTTCTTCTTCTTGCATATGTATTTGTCATAGTAAAAAAAGGGGTGTTAGCTCTAAGGGCATTGTTGTATATGTTTTTGATTATGATTAACATATGTTTGTGTGATGAGTATAGCTTAGTCTCTATAGAACAAAAGAAGCATTTTTGGAGTCTCAAGGCTACATTACATAAGAAGTAAAAGATCTTGGCAATTAAAGCATAATGAAGAAGGAGAGATCAAGCCACTCCAAGATCAAGGCATCGAAGACCTTGAAGACTTATGTCTTAGTTAGGGATATGCTAAGGTATTTTGTAAAACTCCCTAACTCTCATCTTTGTTTTTTGATCAAGTGTGAAGCTCCTTGGATGAATTTCTTTTTATAAACTACTCTTGAAAAATCCAAGTATTCTTGATAGAGTTTTTGATGCCTTCGAAAGTTTTATTATCTCTAAAAGTGTATCAAGAATACATGTTTTGAAGTGTTCTGAAATGTGAAGGAAAGTTCTTTTTGTTTAAGGAAAACTGGCTTTTAAATCCTTCTAAAAAAACTGGTCATCCGATTCTCAAAAAGGGTAATCCGATTTTCTAAACTGGTCATCTGATTTTTAAAACAGGTCATCAAATTTTCAAAATCGGACGTCCTTTTTTAAAATCAGTCGTCCGATTTTTCTAGCTTTAAAAAAATCCGTCGTCCGATTTTTAAGAGGGATCATCCGATTTTTGTAGGATGCATCCGAATCTTTCGGTTTCAATGTCGGTTGTCTTATTTTAGAAAAGGGCTCATACGATTTTCTTGTATAAGGAAATAGGACGACCGTTTTTAGAAACCGGTCGTCCGATTTTCTTTTTTACTGTGAAAAATACTACCGTTACACAGAGTAACGGCTACTTTTTTCTTCATATATATATATTGATTTTTGATCAGTTGTAAAAAAAAGGAAGTTGATTGAAAATTGATTGAGATCATTTTAGAACATTTAAAGAGCTTTAAAAGTATATTCTTTCGTATATCTTCATCTCATAAAAACAAATAGAAAAATCTTCTTGGAGCTTCATTGTTGATCATCATCAAAGAAGAAGTAAAGAGGAGCTTGTAGAAGTATTCCATTGAGTTGTATCTTCCTCTTCTCAAGCTCATTTGGTAACATTGTTCCTTACTCTTCTTATTCTTGTATTGTGATTAAAGATTTGTGGAAAACCCTTTGGGTGATCCTTTGATAAATTTGTTGTATTGTTGTGTTGTGTAAACTTTGATGTTTTTGTGTAAAACTCTTGAAGAGTGATCCTCATTGTGTTGTTGTGTAACCAACTTTGAAGATAGTGGATTTGTGAAATCCTTGGGTTGAGTCTCAAGGTAGTGGATGTAGCTCTTTGAGAGAGTGAGCTGCTATAGATTGTTGTGCATGTTCTTTAAAGTTTAATTCTATGCTCATTGCTTGATTGCCAAAACTATAAGATTTTGTTTGGTGTGGATTTTTATCAAAAAGAGTTTTAGAATTCTTTCACAAACAAATTGGAGGTCTATCTTTTTAATCACACAAAAGATTTTTTAAAATTAGCCAAAAACCTTATTCACCCCCCTCTAAGGTTTTTCAAGGTAGATATGATGGAGTACATAACAGAACCTATGGCCATTCTATAGGGAATGTTGCCATGTCTCTTTTCTCACTTTCAGTTTTGGAACAAGTTTTATCGGAAGGTTTGAAATGGCTCGCAAGTGGGGTAATAAGTGGCTTGCATAAATGCACCGAAAACTTGGAAACAATTTTCTGAAGAAAAGGTTTATGAGATATGAATAAAGAGCGTTCAACCCTATCTCTGGTTAAGTTCATCCCAAGAATCCTAGATGCTGACCCTAAATTCTTCATGTCAAATTTAGACTTGAGCAAGGATTTCAAAATATTAATCTTGGCTTTATATTTATACGCAATTTACATATCATCTACATAAAACAACAGATAAATAGCACTATCAACATTATTTCCACAGAAATAAAGAAGCTATCATAATTACTTTTAAAGAAACCAGCTTTTAACATAAAAGAATCAAACCTCTTGTACCATTGTCTAGGCGACTGCTTAAATCCATATAAGGACTTCTTCAGAAGACATGCTATGTGTTCTTTACCTTTAACCTTAAACCTGGTGGTTGGCCCATATAAATGGTCTCTTCAAGATCACCATGCAAGAAAGCAGTTTTCACATCAAGTTGTGTAAGATTAAGATAAAAAAAGGCAACAAGAGCAAGAATTATCCTAATTGTTTTGTATTTAATGACGGGAGAAAAAATTTCATTAAAATCAATGCCCTCAACTAATGAAAAACCTTTCACAACCAACCTGGCCTTAAACCTTGGAGGTTCATTAGCAGACTTAGGCTCTTTGATTTTAAAAATCCATTTGCAATCAACTAATTATTATTTTGAGGGTTTTGGTACAAGAATCCAAGTTTTGTTTTTATCTAAAGAAGACATCTCCTCATCCATAGCACATAACCGTAAAAAGCGATTAGGACTTTTCAAAACATCAGACACAAATGTTCATTTTCTTCCACATAAGGTGCAACAACAAATGCATATGATACTATATATGAATAACCATATCTAGTGGGTTCCTCATGCGCTCTTCTCACCCTATCTCTAGATAGCTGGTAATCTCTAAGGGCTTGAGCTTGAGCCTCAGGGTGTTCCTCTTCATCATCAAAACCTTCTAACTCAGGAATATGGGTTTCGGGTACACTACTAGACGGTGTATCTAACTTCTCATTGGTTTCAGGCTTCTGTTGTGCTCTTGTGAGGGTTCAGAGGTGACCTCCACCTCCACAAGAATACTACCAATTGTGGGGACACTGAAAGGACTATCGGAGACAGGTTTATCCTTAAAATAGGACATATCTAACTCATTGATGATGACGTCCCTATTGATGACTACCTTTACTCCTAGCTCACCTTTGAGCCACACTCTATAACCCTTCACCCCGCTAGGATATCCTATGAACACTCCCTTTCTAGACCTAGAGTCTAGCTTACCCTCCTTCTGATGTGCAAAAACAGCATACCCAAAGACTCTAAGGTTGGATAGGTTAGGGGGTTTATCACACCAAAATTCTATAGGAGTTCTAAAGTTTATGGCTGTAGAAGGGGATCTATTAATGAGGTAGACAGCCGTACTTATAGCTTCTCCCCAAAAGGGTTTTGGGACACCTGACGACACTATAAGACATCTAACCTTATCTATGATAGTACAGTTCATTCTCTCAGCTACTTTGTTCTACTGAGAGTTATACCTAACCGTCCTATGATGTAAGGTGCCATACGATGCACACAAATCAGCAAACTTCGGATTACAAAATTCAAGACCGTTATCAATCCTAATTGTTTTTAGTTTATTTCTAAATTGATTTTTGGCAAGCTGTTTCCATTCAGAAAACTTTTCAAAATTTTGATCTTTTTTCTTTAAAAGAAAAACCCAAACATGCCTCGAAAAACCATAAACAATAGATAATAAATAAACATTACCACCATAAGTTGGGACTTTTTCAGGCCCCCATAGATTACAGTGCACGTAGTCAAGTACTGAAGTGGACTTATGTGTACTGGTTGAAAAACTGATTTTGTGCTATTTTACCAAAACATAATGACCACAAAAATCCAAAGAATCAATTTTGTCACCACATAAAAGATTTTGTTTTTGTAAATTGAACAATCCCTTCTCACTAATGTGGCCAATCCGACGATGCCACAACATAGTCTTTTCAGAGACAGTTTTTGAAAATAAAACAGTTGAATCACAAACAGTTTTTCCAATGAGAATGTATAAACTTTCCCTTTTAAAACCTTTAAGCATGACTAGGTTTCTTTTGCAAACTCTTATAATACCATTTTTGGATTTGTAAGAAAAACCAAGTGAATCTAAATAACAAGGGAGATTAGATTCCGACACAGGTTGGGCACATATCTCTCCTCAATGAGTTTCTTAGTCATGCCATCATGCATTTTAATGAAAATATTTCCAATGCCCAAAATATCACAAACTTGATTGTTTACCATGTAAACTTTTCCATGATCTATGGGTTTGAAATCTGAAAACCAGTGTTTGTTAGGTGTCATGTGAAAAGAACATGCAGAATAAAAAATCCAATGATCAACAACTTTAGAACAAGAAGGGGAAGGGGACACACACAAAACCTCAGAATACATGGAATTACCATCTGAATAAAAAACGTGGGTTTTGTCAATTTTATCACTCCCTTTAACATGTTTACATTATTTTTCATCTTTGATCCTTTTAAAACACTTATTTTTCATATGGCCCTCCTTGCCACAATAAAAACATTTCACTTTGTTCTTTTCTCGAGATTTGGACCTCCCTTTACTTTTAGGCTATGACTAAGAGGTTCCATCCGATCAACTCTCCCTCGCACGTAAAAGTTCTCTCCATCTAGTTTATTTTCTTTTCTTAAATCCAAATCTTTCGATTTCAAAGCATTTTTAACATCGGAAAAAGATAAACCATTAATGGCAGATTTAACATCGTTGTAAGATTCAGGCAAGGCATTTAAAAAAATAACGGCAGTATTTTCATCAGAGATACTCTCTCCAATATTTTGAAGTTCCAAAATGATTTTATTTAAATCATCCATATTTTCTGAAAGAATTTTTGACCCGTTCATTTTAAAACCGAAAATTTGTTCTTTTAAATAAATTTTATTTGATAATGATTTTCCCAAATAAAAATTTTCAAATTTAGTCCAGATTTCGAAAGTGTTATCTTTTTCGTCAATTTCTCATAAAACATTATCGGTTAAAATACAAAGTGAGATAACTGTATGCATCACCAAATTTTTCAGCAAGAATTTGGCCCGTCCAAGATTCCAGATACTCTTCGGGCTACAAATAGCGGGTGCAATGTTATTTTGGACCAAAACTGCTTTTATTTTTCTCCACCACATTACGAAGTCAGATTTTCCATCAAACTTGTCGGTTTCAATTTTTGGAACCGACATGTTTTAATGGTAAATAAGAGTAATTTAATGGCTAGAAAAATAAAAGATTTGAAAAAGTTTTTCTCACCAATAAAATAACCTGGATTTTTCTTTGAAAAACGGCGCAAAAGAAAGAACGTGTAATGCACGAATCTCAACAATCAGAAAAGCGCAACAGCAGTAAATAACCGAAACAGAGAGAATCAATTATGGGCTAAGCGACAGCCAAACAACAAAATAGAAAAAGATAAAAGGAATGTTGCAAATTGAATAACAACAAAAAATTGAAATAACGCGCCAAGACACAGCTACTTGAAGTCTCTTAGATTCAAGCCAGGCTTGGGTTTTGTATTTTTCAAAAGAAAACAAATCAAAACAAAACTGCAAATGCACAGAAGAAAAAAAAAACTCCAGAAACGGCACAGTAAAGGCAGCAGCGGTAGATCGGAAAAAAAACTAGAAAAAAAAGAATAGCAACAGAAACAAAAAGGAGCAGCCAGAACCGTTACACAGTTCAGAAAACACAAAAACAGTGACAATAATACCCCAAAAATGCAGCACTCCAACATAACAGAAAAAAAATCGAGCAATAGAAATATTAACCGGAAGAAAAATAGAAGAAGAAAGAGTCAAGCAATACTTCACTGGCCAGTTCTTAAGAACTCAATAGTTCCCTCAGATCTGGAATTCCGAGAGGTTGTTGGCACTATCAAGAGAACTGGAAAGTTGTAGTCATTTTCCGGGGTCTGATACCACTTGTTAGATCTATTTACTATTACAACTTTCTAATTACTATTACAATAATTAAAATCAAAACACAGCGGAATAAAAATACAGCCTAAAACTATTACAAAAATAGTCTTCTTTTCTCCTCTTCCACCATCGGTCCAAGCCAGAACGGCAATGCCAAAAACTGCACAAACTATTAATAAAATGGTAAAGGAAATAATCGTAAAATAACTGAGACCTTACTTGCCCCCGTAGAGTCCGATCCGACGGCAGATAAAGTAGTACCGAGCAAGCGAAGACGCCGAACAGCGATGAATGTCCACGAGCTGCGTTGAGGCGCCGACGACAAGAAAAATGGCACAATTAATATAAAAGGGGTCCCTCAGTCACAGGGCCTCTAAAACACAGAATAAAACTGGTTGTCTCTCTCTCTCTCTCTCTCTCTCTCTCTCTCTCTCTCTCTCTCTTTTCGGCACTCTCTCTCACTTACCAGAAACTGCAATCAACCGAGAGACTACAACAAGGTGTTGATCACAATGACAATGACGGCGGCATAGAAACAAAGAGAAGAAGGAGAGCAACAGTCGCGATAAGCTGCAGTGAAGAAAGGAGGAGAAGATAGAAGGTCGGTGGAGTAGAAAAGAGGAGAAGAAGAAATGGCTAAGGGTGTGTATCTACAAAGGAGGCGAGAAAGAGAGATTTAAATAGTGGTCTGAGTCACAACGTGCAGGCCGGGTTGGCCCGGCTCGGCCCGGCATCTCTTTGACAAGTTCAACCGTCTTATCTTCTACTAAGGCCATTAGTACATCATTGGGATTTAAAGTAGGTTGGAAAAATGGAAAAAGATGAGGAAATAATAGGCCCAAAAAGCCTGCAATTGGGAACACCTGCAATATGGTTATTGAACATTCAATTGAGTAAATTTCCGAAGAAATACATATTGACAAGATTATCCAAAATTAAACTGAAGTAAACTTTAAAACCTGAAATTTCTAAATTCTCACAATCAGAATTCTAATAGACAATTCAAACAAGAAACATGAACTTTAGGCTGGACCTTATTTTTTTTGTTGTGAAAAAGATGTCTATCTTCTTTCCCACGTCCTAGAGTAAGCTTTGCATCATTTAGTTAGAAAGACAAAGAACAAAGAACAAAGATATTTCAGCATATGAACCAATAGAAAGTATATCTCTTGGAGAAAAATTGTGACTATCTAAACTATTGCCAACTCCATTGCTTATCCAAACACATAAATTAATATAATAAAGAGAAATCAACCAAAAAAATAAAGAGAATCCATTACTTATCCATTGCCTATCTTCTATACTGAGGTAACAAATAAAGGCAATATGAAATAAGCCCGAGCAAATTGCTTAAACATAACTATTAGCTCATTCATTACCTATAGCATGTGCGTTCCTTGTTAACTTATGCTTCCTCTCTCAACATCTCAACTTCTTCTTCAACAATGTGAAACTCCAAAATTATCTAAAAAAATATCATCAAACAAGCAGCACACCATGAGCAACACAAATAGAAAATGGTTTCAAAGCCAAGAAAGTAATTCAATGAAAACAAGATAACTACATATGAACATCTAATTTTGAAAAGATATAAGAATGGAACTATTAAAATTATATGCCTCTATAATGCTAAAGAAGTAAACGATATGCATATACCACCTGCATCTTAGTGACTTGCCTGCCCTACCCAATTGCAGCACCGAAATACCTCTGCAATAAATATAATGCACATCAAATAGGTTCAAGAAATGATAGTAAAAAAAGTAAATTTCTACTAAATTCTCCTACTCTTTTATTCATAATCTACATTCATCAGAAAATAGTAACTCGTATAAGAAACAAAAGAATGTTCAATCATGTATAACTGTGGTACATCTCTACTATAACCTTCTTGGACTTATTTAGAGATAGAGTGCTAGTTATATGCTTCTCATTTCTTTGTTCTATGATAGTTTAGTCCTGCAAAATTCAAAATCAGTATTTTAAAAAACTAGCTATATATTTGTACTTAAAATTAAGAGAATCAAACATACAATAGTACCTACTAAAAAAACATATCCTTGATAGGAACAAAGAGGCACAGCTAATGCAAAATTTTCCTTAAAAATTGCTAAAAATCTTACCGATTTCATATCAAGTCTACTAAACTTCATGATAAGTTTCTTCAAAAATTACTTTAGAGGTTTTACATCTTCTGATCGATTATATACGAAATAAACTTTAGAAAAATTTTCTCACACAATGACATAAGGAGAGAAAGCATGAGATGTTACCTTGGAGATTGACCTTGAGCTTAGGCTCTACTACAGATTCAAGTAACTGGTTTGAACAGGGGGTAAACGAGGTGAGTCGAGCTTAATTTTGACTTGGCCACTTTTTTTTCAACTGGAGCTCAAAGAGATATTATAAATAATAATTAAAATAAAGTAAAAAATAATAATTAAAATAAAATAAAAAATTATACTCAAACTCGGCTCGTTTACTTAGCGAGTCGGCTAAAGCTCGGCTTGAGCGAACCGAACTTTAAGCAAGCAACTCACGAGTGGTTTAGCTCATTTACACTCCTAGTTTGAACTACTTTGAAGCCTCTGCTATGGATTCATGTTTGCTCGAAGGAAACCTGTTGTTTGTTCTTAGATAAGAGGGTGATTAGATAGTAATCGAGGGTGAGATGATGGGAAATTGACAGTGGCACTCAGAAAGGGAAGAATTGAGAGTAATTGATGGTGCCTATTGGGTGATCGGTGGTGTCCCTAGGAGAGGACACAAGGAACTAGGGTTTTTTAGGGAAAAACACGTGTTCTGAGAATGAGAAAATTTTCTTTTTTGGGTTATAAAGAGCATCATATATGCAATATTATCTTCTTTAAAATTACAAAACATACAAATTATTTTGCGGTGGTTGGAATCACTCGGAAAAAAAAATCTACTGAGATTTCCCATAACCTTAGTAAATAAACCCCCATAAATAACAGGGACCGATAAAGTACGCGCTAGAATATAAAAGATACATGCAAAAAAATAGAATAAAAAAAGTTTTCCTCCCTCACTTTCTCTCTCTACCCAACTCTTTCCCTCTTTTCTCTACAATATTGTTGAAAGAATTCAAAGGTTTCTTCAAGATTTTGAAGAATTCAAGTAAAACATGCATGATTTTGAAGATTTCATTGAAGAAAACATTGATTTTGAGGTAAATTTTTTTAAAAAAATTCTGCAACTTGCCGAAATTACTCTGCAAATTTTTATTTCTTTATTTTTAGTTTCAGGGGGGTAGTCGAAAATTTTGAGGAAATTCCTTAAAATTTTTGCAGCCTCCCCCAAGTTTGATCCATTGTGTTTTTCTTTAATTTTTAAATCGACAAAATTGTAAATAAATGAATATAGAACAATGTACTATTTTTTTCAAGTTTCAACGGTTGGATTTGAGTAGATTTGAGTTTGAAGTTCATGAATCTTGTAGAGAAAAGAGAGAGAGAGAGAGAGAGAGAGAGAGAGAGAGAGAGAGAGAGAGAGAGAGAGAGAGAGAGTCGGAGGGAAATCTTTTTTTGAATTTTTTGCACGTATCTTTTTATATTCCCCCCGTATCTTATTGCTCCCCTAAATAACTCAATTTTTTGCAGTGTTCTACGAGGATATAATATGTCGATTTGGTATTCCAAAATCCTTGTTTCAGACAATGGAATGCAATTTAATTCTAAGGAATTTTGGAATTTTTGTGAAGAATTGGAGATTGAACAAAGATTCACATATGTGGATATCCTAAAGCAAATGGGGAAACAGAGGTAACCAACAAAATTATTTTACATGGACTGAAATGAAGATTTGATTCTTGCAAAAGGTAGGCTTGAAGAAATCCCAAATGTTGTATGGTCTTATAAGACAACTCCTCACAGAGCAACCGGGGAATCACCTTTTAACTTGTGTTTTAGGGTAGAAGCTATGATCTCAGTAGAGATAGGAGTCAAGTCTTTGAGAGATGAAGCCTTCAATAAAGATCTTAACAATCAATTAATAGAGGTTAGTTTACTGTTGTTAGATGAAATTTGAACTAAAGAAGTATAAAGAGACTTGCAGTACAAAACAGCTACCATAAGGTATCACAATGCAATAGTAAAACAGTTAAGAAATATAGAAGGGGATTTGGTAGAAAAAAAATGAACTGAGTAGAGTGGATCCAAACAGAAAGTTGAATCCTTTTTGGGAAGCTCGTACCTTGTTATCAAAAGCAATGCCAATAGGAGTTATAAGTTGCAAGATTGTGAGGGAAAAATTCTTTCCTGAGCATGGAATAACTTAAATCTCAAGAAGTTTTATCCTTAGTTAAAAATTCCTTCGATGTACCTTTTTATTTGACTGATTTATGATATTTTTATATATTATTGAGATAGTATTCTTATAATATTTTCAAAACAAAGAATTACTATTAATTAAGTACTTCTTATATCCATAGGGAAAAGGTAAAAGGACAGAAATTCCAATACATTACAAAGTTGATCAAGAAACTATTTTGATTTTTTAAAAACAAAAAGCACCGTGCAAGAACAATAAATCACATACTCGGAATAAGTGCTGGGAGTTATACGGGAACCCAAAAACTGAAAAACATGCAGGGTAATCTTTTTTCTTCAAGAAGGATAGGGTCTAAAATTTCCTAGAATGACCACATTTTCCTGAACCCTTTTTCTTGACGGGGACATTATTTTTTGCCTCCTCTAGCTCTCTCTTAATCTCCTCACAACCTCTTTAACAAGGGTCCTCTCCAACTCCTCGCGTTTGAACTCAAGACCATATGGAATCAGAGAGGGAGAATTGGAGAGAGTGTCATGGAATATCTTCTCAAACATCACAGAAATCTGATAGCACACATTAGCAAGATGGGTGGAAGTTTTTATATTTCCAAAGAACCATACATAAACTTCAGATAAGTTTTCAACAAGGTGACAAAGCGATAAAAATAAGCACCCTTCCAGAATCGAATCAATTTATGTAAATCAATACGGATCTATTTTTTAGTTTGCCTTCATGAGTATGATGGCCACAAAGAAACGATAACTCTGTAGTGGAGTATACACGCTCCATCAAAGGCTTCAAGGAACATTTTTCACAGCCATCCAGGTGTTTAGCAACCCTATCAGAAATAGCCATGGCGTAAAAAGAAAAAGAGGATAGAAAGAAAAGTTTAAGCTTCAAAATAGAGAAAGGAAGATAATAAAGTGGACTCTTTGATATGCTAGTACTTATAGAAAAAAGATTGGAACTCTTGGCTTTCTTAGGAGTTATTAAAGCGGTTTACCTGGGGAAGTCAAAATGCTGTCTTTTGACTTATCAAAATTAATTTGGCGGAGAATATAATTACTCTGGAACAGATGAAACAACGCACTTGCTAAAAAGTGTGTAGCCTTTCACTTTCTATATAATTTTTATTTTTCTAAATTTCTTATGATTATCATCTTCATCATAGAATATATGAGTAAAAACGTGCTTAATAAGCATAAAATCATTTTTTGGCATTTTTACAAAAAAAACATTTTTCAACCTTATCTGCATTCCCAGGTATAGTGAAGAAATATTATAATGAAGCTTATTAAGCACTATTTAAATGAAGGGAGTAAACACTAATTTGGCTGAAGCTTCAGTTGCGAAGGAAAGATTGGAAACTTCTATGGAAGATGAGAAGAGGAAAGATGTTTTGAAGTATGAAGTGCAAGAAAAAGAGTTAAAAAGGAAGCACGATGAAGTGATAAGCTTAAAGGAATAGAGGAACAATTAAATAGAGGATATAACTATTCCTTTAAGCTTATCACTTCATCGTGCTTCCTTTTTAACTCTTTTTCTTGGACTTCATACTTCAAAACATCTTTCCTCTTCTCATCTTCCATAGAAGTTTCCAATCTTTCCTTCGCAACTGAAGCTTCAGCCAAATTAGTGTTTAATCCCTTCATTTTTTCATTTTCGGATGACAATGTCTCCAATCGGTAGATAAGTTCTTTCTGAGATGCTTGCATAGAATCCAGTCGTTTGGACATTTCTCTGTTCGTAATGTGTAGAATGCACATGATAAATGTTAATAAACATTTCATAAGAAAACCTACATAACTAAATATATACATATATATACATACAACACAAATATATATATCTTATAGCTTACCAAATAGGAATTCACAGCTCCTATTTCAAATAACTCGTACCGAGAATATTGTGTTATAAATTCTATGTCTGTTGGGTGATGAATGGTTCCGACCACTTCTCGAGCAGTACCATCATAACTCAACCGACTTTTATTCTTCAAAGACCATTTTGCAAAAGATGGTTCTTCTTCTTTCACAGTGACAACTGGATGATGGTTAAAGATAGAATCTATTCAGTCCTTTGTATCATGAATTTCTTCAGTAATGGGAGGTAATAGAGAAATTTGAGAGGAAGATTTCCCTTGTTGGACATTATTTCTTCGATCGGCATTCTTACTTTTTTTTCTCCTGCAGAGGAAGGATACTTTGGGTAAGATTTTGATTAAAAGGATGATCATCTGTATTTGAATCTTCTCTCCTTTTAGTTCTTATTTCCCTGTTTTTGTCATCCATATCTACTGCTTTGTTCTTCGCACCCTTAATGGTATCAGGTCCTCCTATAATAGAAACAATTCATATAGGTTTACAATATTGATTTTTCACATATATCTCTTGAAAAAAATACACAATTAGTTTTATCACCTTTGGCATTCTTAGAAGCTTCTGCTTCTTTGCTTTTCCATGAACAATAGCAGACGCTTCTCCTTGCTTTGAGAAATCCCATATAGTTTCTGAAACACCAATCCTTACAAAATAAATGATTAAAAAATGTTTTGTTATATATATTCCAAAAATAATATTTATACATTTTCAAGGACATTTTTTACAAATACTACATCAGTAAGAGTAGGGACTAATACTTAGTGGTTTCAAATTAAGATCTTGAGTATTGTAAAATCCTACTGCTTCCAACATTGTTTCTAACCAACTTTCTCATATTCTCATTTCAAATGAATATTCTCTCAAGATTTTGGTGTATTGAGGCACAAACTTCGCTCCTGCTTTTACTCCTTGTTGGGCAAAATTCATCGTTTATTCCACTCATAAGTCATCGACGAATCAATATCTTTGATATAGAAAAATCCATGTTTCCATCCATGAATTGTGGTAGGTTACTTTTCAATAAAATTGCCTACTCTTGTTTTTGTTGTAAGCTATACCATCTCGGTCCATCTTTCAAGGGTATTATATCACAGAAATTTTGAAATATATCTAAATTCGTCAGAATTCCAAAATATTTGTTGATGAGAATAAACCCCACAATTTGTCTTATAAAATTTGGAGACAACTGTCCCAGAGCTATTTCCCAATATATTAGGATATCTCGGATAGTGGATACAGGGGAAACCCAATTCCTGCTCTTAATTGTTCTCGATACACTATAATATATCCTCTCGGGGGAAAATGGGGACAGTCATCTCGATTGGGAGCATTGAAATGAAACACTGGAGGAATTTTATACTTACTAGCAATGGTAGGACGCTGACTATAATGAATATTCAAGAAATATATCATGGTGTCGGCCTCACAAAGTTCAACATTATGCCTAGTTCTATAATCAACTAATCTTTTGAAAGAACGAACATGTCTAAGCATCAAATGGAGAACATCATTACGGTTTACAAAGGGAAAAAAATATAAACATCGCCCATTTCGTATTGTTTGCCACTTAAAGCATCTTCAGAGTCAGAGGTAACAGATTTCACGATGAGTTTTGGATACTTACCAGAATTTGAGAAACTTGATTTGGGAGGAGCCATTTCTTCATAAGGAACTTGGAGCAAATTTTTTCAGAAGAAGAAAGTAGGAAAAGTTGGGTCTTTTAAAAGTGTGAAGAAAAGAGTTAGATGAGAAACAAAAACCCTAGGTTCGAAGGATTTTGTTGGAATACTTGAAGACTTGAGAGTAAAAGTATCACAATAATTTGAGAAAATTTTAAGGGGGCTTATGATGGGACCAACCCATCTTTGTTAATAAACTTAGGCCGAAAAACCCTTAAGAAGAGATTGAGGACCAGGAAGAAAGTCAATTTATTTAATTACATCACATTTGAACATGATGACCTCACATGGTTCAAGGGTCATGAGGTTCTTTATAGAATCCCACATCCATTGAGAGACTAAAATCCCACAATTGGGTACATTATAAATATGTACTATTCATATATACTATTTACTTCACTTTCACTGTTGTTACTCTGCTATTTTCACCTTCTGACTTAAGCATCAGAAGTAAAACGAGGTTTATCCCTCATCCATTTTTGTTGTCTTTCAAAAGTATTGTTCAGCTGCTTTCAAGAACTGAGTTTAGTGGTTAGGAATCATCAGGATACATTTTGTTAGATATTCATACAAATGAGTTGTTTATTTCTAGAGATATTATCTTTTTAGAGCATCTCTTTCCTTATAAACTTTTGGCTAATATAGATTCTACATCTTTTCTCATTGATCCTACTATTTCATCTTCTTCTGCTACTAAAACAAATATTTATCTCCTACTCTTAATTACAATTTTCCTGACCCAACTTTCCTTTCTGTCATTACTTCTTCTATTCCTTCACATACTTCACCTTCAATCTCTAATTCTCTTCCTTCTTTATTATCATCAGACAATACTGATCTTGCACTTCCTTCTTCATCTTCTTGTCAACATTCTTCCTTTCTATCTAAATATTTTTTACCCTTAAGAAAATCTACCAGATCACACAAGCCACCATCTTATTTACCAAACTATGTTTGTACTATTACTTCGCCACATTCCATTTCTAATCTCAAACATATGAATTTCAGTCTTTTTTCTAAGTCTTTTGTTTTAAGTATGAATTTGCATAGTGAACCACAAAACTATGCTAAGGCAGCAAGGTCACCTCACAGAATTCAAGCTATTTTGGCGTAAATTGAGGCCCTTGAATTAAATAAAACATGGACAATATGCTCTTTACTTGATGGAAAACATCCTATAGGATGTAAGTGAGGTTTTATAATTAAACACAATGCATATGGCACTATAGAGAGATACAAGGCAAGGGTTTTTTCATAAGGGATATACACAACAATTTGGTATTAATTACATTGATACTTTAGTCCAATGGCTAATTAAATGAGTACTATCATACTTATTCTTGTTGTGGCTACTACTAGGGGCTGGTTGGTGCATCAATTAGACATAAATAATGCCTTCTTACATAGGGACTTACATGAAGAAGTGCATATATTACCACCTCCTTGATATCATTGTGTTGGTTCTAAAGTGTAAAAACATAACCAATCCTTATATGGTCTTAAGAAACCTCTAGGCAATGGAATGCCAAGCTCCCTTCTACATTGCCAAGAAAAGGTTTTAAGCAGTCTTAGCATGATTATTTACTATTTACCAAGATCACTGCTACTGCCTATATTGTGCATTTGTTTTGTATGTGGGTGACATTATAGCTCCCAGTGATCAATGGGATGTAATATCATATGGTTAAGATACATTACCTAGGCTTTTCAAGGTTAAAGATCATGGAGAAGTTAGGTATTTCTTGGGGAAAGTTGAAAGAATCAGTCAGGCATTATGATGTCTTAGAGGAAATATGTATTTGGATATGCTAAAAGAGTTTGGTTTTTTTTAGCTTGTAAGGAAATAGCCACACCAGTAGATACAAGAACTAAGTATATTCATGAAGATTCTAAGCTTATAGCAGATAACACACAATACTTAAGTTTCATTAGAAAAGCTACTGTATCTCACTATCACCAGACTAGACATTAGCTTTGGAGTTCAACAGCTTTTTCAATTCTTGAACAGGCCTATTGTTTTACATCTTAAGGCAGCTCATTGTATTTTGAGATATTTGAAAGGTTCTTCAATGCCAGATTTATTCTTTCCATCAAATTCTACCTTACAACTTATTACTTACACTGGTTTAGATTGGGATGGATGTTGTGAAAGAAATATATCAGTGACTAGTTTTTTCCTCTTTTTAAGTGACTAGTATCACGTATGTGTATTCGCACATAGTAAACTTTTCATAAACTTTAATTTTGAAGAAAATTAAAATTATATTAAATCTGCTTGAACAAAAGAAGAGATGAAAAGGGGAACCACCTCAATCCAATATTGGAGAAGTAGGTAGAAATGGCATGAGTGGCCAATAAATATGCTGGGATATTAGCATCACGACGAGTAAAAGATAAGACAACAGACTGCCTATCAACAAGGGAAAGAATTTACTGTGAACGTGTCCTAGAGAATTAAGAATGTCTGATCAGGCTAGATGTTGATAAATAACTACTTTGTAATTGCTTTAAAGAGTGTAGTTGATGCAGCCAAAATTTTTAGCCAGACGAAGACCCTCACGAATAGCAAATGTCTCCGTATGTTCTGGGAAGTGTGAGTGTGAGTGTGCTAAGGCAACTATGGAAGAAATCTGTACCCTTTCCAAGTGATCCTTAATGAGACCCCCAACACCAGCACCATCAACTGTCCAAGAGCATCAACATTAAGTTTAAACCGATTTGTGTCCGGCGGTCTCCAATGGCAGCAATCCTGTGTTGGCACAACAAGTTATCGCATATTGGGTCTGGTAGGTCCTGCAGGCATTGACTTTTCGTAAAGATAAACCAAGATTCCTTTTCCTTTGCATAAATAGCCTCCTATTGGAATACTCAGGCCTACCGGCACACCTGAAGGGGAAGACTGGGACACAATCATATCAGCTGTTATGTGGTGCATTCGTAGGTATTTTTCCTAGAAACCTGTAGCTTGCAAAATAATTTGTGAGTAAACTGAAGGTATATTTTGAAAAGCATATTGTTCCTTCTAATCCAAATACACCATAAAAACTATACAAACAGAGAAATGTCATAAGCAGGCCAGCCTATTATTTGCTCAAGAATAGTTTGAGGAGTGACAGGACTTTGAAAAAGATTCACCAAATGTGAAAAGTCCGAGTTCTACTAATTTTCTGTCGCAATCTGACATCGGAAGAAGGTGTGTAGAATATCTTCTTCACCTTTCGGGCATATGGCACAACATAGTGAAATAGAAGTGATCTTCCATGATAGATTTTTCCCTGTGGGGAGGATGTTATTGTAGATTTTCCAAAGAAATACCTATACTTTTGGAGTAGTATGTAGTCCCCACAGATGAGTCCAAAAATGCGAGATAGAAGAAGTGGAGGAACTTTTGCTTCCAGTGGAATTATTCTTAGCTTGAAAAATTAGACGGTAAGCCAAGTGCACAGCAAATTGTCCCAACTTATCATAGGCCCATATTTGCTCATCCCTAGGCCAATCATCACATAAAGGCATCTTAAGAATTTCCTCAGCTTCATAGGAGTTAACATAGAGCCGAATGAGATCTTTTTTACGAGAACTCCGCTCAAAATTAATAAGACCAGAAACTTTCCAGCTACGCTCAAAAGCAGACATATGACGCAAAGTGGATAGCTTAAAGGTATGTGGCGTAGTGAGCCATTTATCCTCTTAGATTCTAACTGAACGTCCATTGTCGATCTGCCATTTTATCTCCAGCATAAAGTGAGACTGTGCAGCAAGAATACTTCTCCATGCATAAGAAGGGCGCCGACCTAGAGTTGCCATTGAAAAGCTATCTAAAGGGAAATACTTAGGAGAAATGATTCTTGAGGATTCTCCAACCTTGCTTGCATAGTAAAGCCATGTTAAAGGATTCTAAGCCCCGGAACCCTAATCCTCCTAATTTATGGGCTGATAAAGGTTGGCTCAAGCGTTCGAGTAAATCTTCTTATATTTATCATCACCACCCATTAGAAACTGCCAATGAGGCTAGATGGAGCTGGTAATAGAGGGAGGGAGAAAAAAAACTGACATAGCTAGGTGGAAATAGCCGGAATAACTGATTTTATCAGGACTTCTTTTGCAGCTTGCAATAAAATACACTGGACTAGTCAAAATTAATGGTTTGCCTAGAGTAGTCCTCATACATAGAAAAAATTGTTTTCAGTTGTGTTGACTGTAAAAGATTTTCTTGTGCAAAAAGTAGCGAATCATCAACAAAAAAGAGATGTGAGATAGTGGGCCCCCCCTCCGAAGTCAAAACCCCGAAGAGCTCCATTTTCTTCTGCAGACTGCAACAGAGCTGAGAAACCTTCTAAGCACAAAATAAAAGATAGGGAGAAAGCGGGTCGCCTTGTCGAATACCATGAGAAGGGGTAAAAGGTCGCGTTAGAATACTATTTAAGAGAATGGAGTAAGAGACAGATATGATGCACCTCATGATAAGTCAAAGACCATTTCCTGGAAGATTCATTTTTTGCATTAGAATTTCCAGGAAGAGCCACTTGACTCAATCAAAAGCTTTGCTGATGTCCAGTTTTAAGGCTATATGCGGATCAGTCTTAGAATGATTGCCATTAATGCTATGGAAGACTTCGAATGCAATAGTAGCATTATCTGTAATAATCTACCAGGGAGGAATAAGCTCTGGGCTTCATCAATGACGGTATTCATCATTTTTTAAAGCGATTTTCCAAAACGTTAGAGACAATTTTTTACAAGACATTGCAAAGACTAATAGGCCGGAATGTGTCATCATTATAGGTTTTTTTTATTTTAGGAACAAGATATATATAGGTATGATTAATTGCTAATATGTCCAACCCATCATTGAGTACCTTCAAGGCAAAAAGAACAATATCATCCCTATGTTTCTGGAAGAAGTATGCATGCATACCATCCCGTCCTGGGTTTTTTTTAGGATGCATATGATTTAGGGCATGAATGACTTCGTCCTTAGAAAAGGGTACACTCAGAGAAAGAATATCAGTCTCACTGAGTCTCCTAGTTATGAGAATTTTGTCAATAGAAGAAAGTTGGGCTTGGGATTGAAAAATTTGTGTAAAATAATTTACAGCCTTATTTTCCAATTCATGATCATAATCAATTTGCTACCCAAGATCATTGGTAAGAGCGTCAATGATATTTTACTTTTTCCTCTGAGAAGCTTTATCGCAAAAATAGGAGGTATTGCGATCCCCTTCTTTCAGCCATGAAATACGGCTTCTTGTTTTCCAGTAAGCATCCTTCAAATCCTGAAGCCTGTCAATCTCCAATTCATGTGTATTGGAATATCTAGGTGTTAGTTATATGCCCTAGACCAATTGACTTACATTTATATTGGTTATTTATGAGGCATGTATTTTGAATTGTATTTTATGCTCTTGGTAATCAAGTATATGACTTGATAGATAAACCCTTCTTGCTAATAAAATACTATTCTTTTTTGTCCTTAGTTTTATTATATCTTGTATTATTAAACTAGTATGAAGTTGATTGATGATAAAGGTTTATTGATCATGAATATGAGATATAAAATCAATTCATAAATACATATTGAGAATATTGTATTGGACATGACCGAAAGTGAAGAAGAAATATTGCATGGGTTTAAGTAATAATTATTTCTTCTCAATTTTATGTTTAGTGTCCTTTGGCCTAATGTTTCTAATGCTTCTTGCATAGGGAGAAAATATGTTTTGATATAGCTAAACATCACTTTTAATTAGGTGATTATTATGACTATTTGTTGGGCTATTTTCTTGTCATGGCTTGAATATTAGAGATAGTGAAAGGGATTTGTCCCTCTCTTATTAGAGAGAGATATCCATGAGCCCCTTGATAAGGAAGATTGGAGCATAAGCATGGTTATGCTCAAATAAGTATTAATACTGCCTGTTGATCAAGTAAATGGTTAATTAAGTTTTATAAGGATGACTTGGTCTATGCCTACTACTTATTAGGATATCGCATGATAAAAGAACTAAATATCAAAACTGATGTTAGGTTATCATATCTTTTGCTTAACTTGGATAAGTATAATGTCTTGCTGGAGACCACTTATATTTTATGGATAAATGTCTAGGACATTTTTTTTCACTGCCAACGTTAAGTGAACCTACAGGGTCACACGCATAGACGATCTTGTGAGCACGATGTCCACATTCAACAATCTAGATCGTATCCAGGTTCATTGAATGTATACAAAATGGGGATCAGATTCTGTGTTGTATTTATTTCGTAAGTTAATAAGTAACTAAATTATTTATCAAATAAATAAAATTAATTACTTAATACTATTATCCAACTGTTCGATGATTATAGAAATGACGGACGAAATTAAAATTGTCATTAGATGACAATTCGGGTTCTGATGTTGATAGCTATAAAAGGTTATATTAACCTTTTTCCGCAGCTGGCTTCTTTTGATTAAAACAACTTTAAACCCTAGAACGGTCAGAATCGTGTCTTGCCTCTCTTTCTCAAAATTTCAAAGTATTACCAGATAGTTAGGGTTCAATCTGAATAGTGAGGGGCTAGCATCCCAATCGCTTGCAGAGGAGGTCGTCGCGTGGATACCGATAGAGGGCGAAGATAGAGGGCGAAGCGTAAACAGAAGCGCCTCCACACCTACCTTGCGGTATAAAAAATATTGAGGTAGTTTTTCTTTCCAATTGTCTTTTCTAGTATGTGCGAAGCCTGTTGGTAGTTTTTCGTAGGTTCTTTTATTATGTTTTTATCTACGGAATCCAACACTAGGAAGCCTGTGCTATTTTTGGAGAAGCTCTAATGCTTTGAGATATTATGGAAATCTTCTAGAGTTTGTTGACTCCAGTTATGTAGTTGTAAACAAGTGGAGATCAAATTGTGGTTGAATTTAGCACTTGTGAAAGGCCGTGGAGAGTGCCAAAATTGTTCAAAAGCTTCCATAAACTGCGGTTCTTGGAGCGAAAGCGTTTTCGCCTTTGCATGTGACCTACATAATAGGATAGCAAAATAGGAATATGGTCCAACACATGGCTAAAGAGATGGTAATTGACCATGTTAGGAAAAATAGAGGTCCATGATGGTGATACAACAAAGATATCAAGATGTTCTAGAACTAAATGCAAATTTTCTCGATTATTAGTCCAAGTAGAAAGGTATTTTCAAAACCAACATCATGCACACCACAATCTAAAAGGACCTCTCTAAAAGCAAATGTGCATTATTTTCAATTTTTTTATCATGAGATAGGACCTCATTAAAGTCAACCCCACAAAGCCAAGGGAGAGAGTGTAGCTTCTTAAGATGCTGCAATAGAGACTAAGAGTGATTTTTGGCCTCAAGTACTTGGGTTTCCATAAATCTAGTAAAGCTCCAAATGGGTGGAGAGTAATCAGAATACCAAAACAAAGCAAGTTCACCAATTAAACATTTTCTTTCAAAAAAGAAAGAAGCTAAAAAACCTAAAGTAAGTCTAATAGATTCTATCTAGCAGCTTATTACAAATGGTTTAAAAAAGAAAAAGAATATGGAGATTATTATGGTCATAAAAGATCCTTAAGAAAATTGTCCATGTTCCCCAAACATTGACAATTCTAACACAAAATACTCATGGGTCTAGGCGGGGTTGCCGAGCAACCTCGGCCTCTTGCTCAGTTCTGCTGCATGGACAACCTTGCTTAAAGCATCAAAAGGATAAAATAACAGCTTCCTCTTCAGTCCATGTAGCTGCTTGTTCTTCTAGTTTCTGTGCGCTTCTGGTGTGCATCTCTAAGGAGGAAAAACAGTCTGCCTGGGCTGTGCGGGCGCTGGACAATAGCTAGGCATTGCCTTCTTCCGTCTTTTAGCCGCAACAGCAGAAGGGCCATGCATTTTTTGGCCAAGTACGGGCCTCTCCAAGTGATCTGTGTGAATGTGGTTTATATGGGTGATTTGGCCTGATTCATCCATCTTTTCACAGTCAACAGTAGTTCAAAATCCTCATGATATTTTGTGTCAACAGCAAGCCATGGTCTGTACTCATGTTTATTTGTTTTCTTCTCTTGAAGCATTCCGAGATAGAGTTGGGCAATCCAGGAGGATATGAGGCTATCTTATAACCAAGTTCAACAGTATGATATCCCGAGGAAGGTGAGCTATATGGAAATTGAACAGACATGCTTTTAGGAGGCTTTCAAAATCATAATCAACATCCTCCATGACTAGATCCCATGGTTTGATGATGAAGAGGTAGTTGTCAAAACACCAAGGGCTACGTTCTAGGAACTTCTTACATGAGTCTTCATTCGAAAAGAAATATCTGGTAAACAGATCCTGGAATTTGACGATATTGAGGTCCAAGCAGCCCCAAACCACACATGACGGACTGGTATGCCTTAACATTCATCGCCTTTGCCTAGATAAACTGTCCAACACAACATAAGCCGTATTCGTCCGTTCCTGGTTTGAAATCGAGTTTCACGACTTTGATGGATAGTTTTTTGGAGCTGCGGAGTGAAAAATTCTGGAACTGTGCCATCAAAGTGGAATCCATTAGACTAGAAATGTGGAGAAAATCTTTGGTGAGGTGTGCATCCAGAAAAAAACTAGCGGCAATGCCAGCTATGGTGGAAAGTTCAGAGCTGATGAGAATGATTGTAAACAAGTGCAGGTGATCATACCAAAATCGATCAATATCACGCACTCAATTGAAGAGAAAACCCATAGTGAGATTGTTATTGTGATACTGGGTGACTTGATGTTAGATACTACCAACAGTATTAACAATCTTGTTGAGGAAATCAGACATGTGAGAAATATGGCTTCATACAGATGCAAGGTGATCAAAAGCCTAGGTCGATCAATTTCAGACTGTTGAGGAAATCTAAACTAGATTGTTGCGATTCCTAACAGAAATTTGTGATAAATCTTATATAATTTCAAATTGTAGAGATGTCCCAATTCAAAAATAACAAACTCAATACAAATTTGTTGATGAGGCAGCCGTGATCAGCTGAAGAGAAAAAAAGCAAAAACCCTTATGGCATTAGGGTTTCGCAGGTGTTGCCTCCATTCTGAGGAGAGTTAATTCAACTAATGTAACTTAAACTTGAAAATAAACTTTTCATAAAATTAAAATTGTTATCTATCTTATTTAATTTATTTCCATTTGATATCTATTCCAACATAGTTATATTAGGTTATTTTCAATAACTTTTATTATTTTCTTTTATTTACAAACTTTGTGTAATTTTTATTTTAATTATTCTCTATATAACTCTTAAATAGTTATCTAATAACCAAGACCCTCCAAACCCTTTATGTATTAAACTCCTAATTTTTAGTTACTTAATATAAATTTTATTTTAATTATCTTCTATATAACTTTTAAATAGTTATCTAATCACCAAAGAACCTCTAAATCCTCCTTATACTATATAAACTTCAATTTTTTAATTTTGAATGGTATCCTTTTTCAAGATAGTTATATTTAATTTATTTTCAATAATTTCATATTTCTCTTTAATATTGCAAATATTTTTTCCTATCAACTCATTTATCTATATATTCACTTTTTACTTAGTCATTTGTTGATTCAATACTTGGAGTTGTCTCATTAGTTATATACCATATAATTAGGTTTTTTTCTGGGCCGGGCCCATTTTAAAAAAGTCCAGACTGAAGTGGGCCACTTTTTATTTTTTTTTCGATTCAGGTCATAACGCACAATGGTTGTGCGTTATCTGTAATGATAATGATAACGCACAACCATTGTGCATTATCAGTTAATTAAGCTAGTCAGCCAACGTGGATGATAACGCACAATCAGTGTGTGTTATGACTCAGCATAACGCATACTTGTTGTGCATTATCAGCCACGTAATTATTTTTTTAATTTTTTTAAAATTTTTTTCAAAATTTTTTTAAATGTTTTTTTAAAAATTTATTTTTTTGTTTACAATTGTGTTATTTAATTTAATTTTATTTTTTTGAATGAACATTTATTTTGTTTTTAATAAATATTTCTTTTGGGAAAACTTATAACTGTATAAGTTATTTCTTAGTAATTTGTTTAATAAATTATTTTTTTTAATGAAAATTTGTTTTGGAAAAACTTATAATTGTATAATTTTTTAAAAAAGACTGTATTTATTATATTTAACTTATTTTGTCCTATTTATATCATTTGCTTGGAAAATATATTTACATTTTGACAATTTCATTGCAAGTTATTTGAAGAAGTAATACTAAAGAAAACGTAAAAATTTAAAGCAATGATGTAGTAATTAGAAGAAATTGAAAGAAAAATTTCATTATTACAAACATGTTTTATTACAACTATTTCAAGAAAATATCAAACTTATACATTGCTCGGTCCGGGGTTATTACAATTTTTCCTATTATGTCCCGGCATGCGACATCTACCATATCTTGGGGGAGAATCCGGATTTCTATAATCCATTTCCCCCTGAAATCGCTTTCCTTGTTTCCTACCCCATTCCTTTTTCATGTTTAGAGGATAGAATGTCAAATTAAAAGGGACATCCCTCCAAAAGTTCTCACTCAAGACCGGATAAAACTTCGCTTGGTAAGTTTTTATGTACGTTTGTCGCGAATATATCACCAGTACATAAGCATCTGTTCTTGACCCATTTTCTCTACACACTGCAAGAACATGAGAACAAGGCAATATACATGCTTGCCATTTTCCGCAACTACAAAATTTATTATTTAGCCGCAATGTATAGAAGTTGTTGCTCGTACCAGAAACTCGGATTGGAGATTTGACCATGTATATTCCCTCTCGCGGATTGTAAGTTGTAACTTTGTGTTCTCTTGATTTCAGTTCAATCCGCAAGAACTTGTCAAAAATTCGAGTTGGAAATGGTAACAACCGTGCCGTCTATCCCTAAACCCCACAGCGCCTGTACATCTTGGAGTATAATCGAGACTTCACCGCACGTTAGATGAAATGTGTGGGTCTCTGGTCTGCACTGCTCGACTAATGCGGTGATAAGGGCGTGCTCCAATCCAATATAACCACACCTAAAGACTCCCCCAAACCGGTTCCATCAATAATCTCAACCAATCTACGGGGAGCCGCACTATAGCACTGGAACAAGTTGCGGCCAAAACGCCTACACTGGAGGTTAGTATAACACGTCCCCCGATCCCCACTCCAGATCAAACCTGATCTGTGCTCGTGCTGTCTGGATAAGACGTCGGTGACAATGAGCCCCGGATGCACATGTGCTGGCACTTATTCCATCTACATTAATTATATTTTCCAAATATTGTGAACATCTATATGTTAAAATTAAAAAGTTTTAAACATATTCTAATTCCTAGAATATTAATATTTAATTGTTATTACATTTAACGGTTGTAAAGTTTATAGTTTTACTTTCTCATATTTCCAAATATTAGGTATATTGTAAACACAATTAATCAACGATTTAGGGATTTTTAAATAAATAAGATTTTAAAGTTTTTAAGGTTTACTGTTACGTAATAAATTTCACTTTTATTGTTAGTTTTTAAGGTTCACTATTAAAAAATACCGGTTCCCATATTTTTAAATGAAATCCTAAAACCTATTATCAATCTTTACATGAAAAAAAAAATTATATTCATAACATTAAAAAAATCGTACACTTTTATTAATAATTACAATTTTAAACATAAATCCGAACCACACTTTCACCAAAAAAAAAAAAAAACATAATGTAAAATTTTGGATTTTAATAATAGATTTTTAAGTTTTGTATTATTTAAAATTTACAATTTTAGTTGCAAAAAATAAAGTTTCAATAATTGCTACTGTTTAAAAAAATATAAATTAGAAATACCGAATTACATAAACCAATATTTTCCAACATTCAAATTAATTACCTAAATAATTAAAAAAAAATTCTATTAATCATAAAGTAAGGAATTAAACCTAATTATCCAAATAAATTCATGAAAAAAAATCCTAAACCCTAATATCACTTTTTTAATGAAAACAAAAATTCGTACACATTTATTAATAACTACAATTTTAAACATAGATCCAAACCACACTTTCACAAAAAAAAAAAAAAATAAAAAGAAAAACATGATGTAAAACTTTGGATTTTAATAATAGATTTTTAAGTTTTTTATTATTTAAATTTTACAATTTTTAAGTTGCTAAAAAAATTTTTTTCCATAATTATCCGCTTGTAAATTCATGAAAAAACATTATCCCTAATATCACTTTTCAAATACAAAAAAACAATTACATACATCAAATTATCAAATTTGTACAAATTTATTAATAATTACAATTTTAAACATAATTCCAAAAATTAAAAAAAGGTAAAAATTTTTATTTTAATAATACATTCTTAAGTTTTGTGTTATTTAAATTTTACAATTTTTAAGTTACAACAAAAATATTTGTTTTCATATTTTCTACATTTAAAAAAAATGTTAAAAATATCGAATTACATATTCTCATATTTTCTTACAATAATTTACACATATTATGCAAAATAATAATCTAAATAATTTCTAATAATCATAAAGTAAGGTAATAAAGTAAACATAATTATCCACATAAATTAAAGAAAATAATACATCACCCTTATATCATTTTTTAAATTCAAAAACAATTATATGCATAAAATTATCACATTTGCACAAATTCATTAATAACAAACATTTTAAATATAAATGTAAAACCCATTTCCACAAAAATAAATTAATTCAAGTTAATAAATAAAACTCATAAAAAAATTAACAAACAATAAATACCGAAATAATCACACTTAATATGTAATAAACAAAAAAAATTCTAAATAACTAAAAACTTACTAAAAATTTAAAATGCAGCTTTAGTTGCCTTTGTACTCCAAATTCTTAATAGCCTTCGTACGCCAAAGAAAATCTTACTAATTTAACAGTAATTTTCAAAATAAAATACACATTCATTAGATAAAAAGAAATCAACACATAATAATAAGAAAAAAAATTACAGTAAAATACCTAGCAGATGGCGGAGGCAGGAACAAAAAATTTTTTGAAGAAAGAAGGATGAAAAAAGGAAGAAGAATGAGATGAAGGTGGCTGAAAAAATGAAGAAAAATTGAAGGAGAAAGGGGCTGGAAAAACAGTAAGGGGGAAGGATAGGAAATAGAGAAATAAGGAGGAAGAAAGGAGGAAAGGAGGAAAGAGAGTAAAAAATGGGGTTGGGAAATGAGGCTGGAGGAAAATAAAAAGGGGGAGGAAGGAGGAGGGGGGAGCCGCACTGCGAAGGAAGGGGAAGGGGCGACTAGTTTTTTTTTTTTTTTAATAACATGATAACGCACACACACGGTCACTGTGCGTTATCAGCTTAATAACACATAATGGCTATACGTTATTAAGCTTGATAACGCAAAGTCATTGTGCGTTATCGACAACTTAGTGCCAGCTGGGATCCACGTAAGATTTTTACGCGATTAATACAGTTATTAAGGATAACGCACAATGGTTGTGCGTTATCGTTATCGCTTGAATCGGAAGAAAAAAAAAGTGGCCCACTTCAGTCTGACTTTTTTAAAATGGGCCCGGCCCAGAAAAAAAACCATATAATTATGATGTATTTATGGGATTGTTTTAGTGGTAACTTTCATAATTTGGATTATTTTAACAGTAATTATATGAGGAAACATAATAAAAAACTATTAATCACTGTTATTAGGATGTTATTAGAAATCTTTTTATACGTATATTGTCAAAGTACTCGTGAATTTTTCTCTTTCTTTAAAAGAATTTGAAAATTTTTCTTTAATTTTTCTCCTATTAACTCATTTATCTCTTCAATATTTGGAACTTTCTACTAACTTATTTGCCTATTTAATATTTGGCTTGTCTTATAATGAGTTATATACTGTTTGTGAAATAAATTTTTTCCTCCTCTATATTAAAGTAGACTTTCAAAATAATTATTTATTGTGCAATATTTTATATGTAAATCCAAGGAAAAATATTCCATTTCTTTATGTGTTAAATATATTTCATAGTAATTCTCACAACTTTTATTTTTTATGTAATTTTGTTATCGAATTATTCTTATATTTTTTTTATTTATTTATCATTATTAATGTTAACTTGTATAATATTTAATTTTTTAGGAGAACTTATATAATATTTCATACTATATGTTTTGAACACAAAATATTTTTTAAATCTCTAAAATTCATTATTTCTTTTACTTTAAAAACATCAAAGACTATCCAACAACTAAAGACCCTATATAACTCTTTAATAGCTATCTAAAATTATTAAAGACTTTTCAACCCCTCCATTTATTAAACTCCGTATGCCCAAGACTCTCAACTCCTCAATGTATAAACTTTAAATTAATTAACTAAAGGCATATTAGGATCCTCAAAAAAGTAAGAAACCAAAATGTGTAGATCATCATGACCCTTTAGACACTTTTATAATATATATATATATATATATTAGAGATGATTTGATATCTTGGAGGTAAAAAAATAGTCCAATGTATCTAATAGCTCTTTTTGAAATTGAGTAAAAAGGGCTACGGCCATGACACCTATCAAGTTCCATGGATTTTTTATTTAATATAGTCGAAGAGAAACCATTGACCACTGGTTAAAATTGTCGGAATTTGTTCAAAAGGATAAAAAAATATTGTTTGTAAATTAGTTGAGGATAAAAAAAGATAAAAATATTTATTAGAGACCAAACCTCAACAAGATAAATATATTGGGATAAAGAACAACATTTATGCTTTGTTTAATAAATTAATTTTATAAATTAGTTAAGAATTTATTGAATTAAGTATGTTTGATAATAATTAATTTTTAAGCGCTTAGTATTTTAAATGCATTTGATAACAATATCTATAAATCACTTAATTATTTAAAATGTGCCTAATTGGGTTATAAATTTTTGAAGTGAAAAGTTTTAACTTAACTTCGAACTCTGAAATCTGAAAATATATATTGTTTACAAAATTATAATACATTTAAAAAAAAATAATTATCAATTATTAATTAATTCAACATTCAAATTCATACTTCAATCTTCAAATTCAGTATTCAAATTTAAGATTTAGAATTCAGAAGTTAAACAATTAAAACTTTAAATTTTAACTTTCAATTTTATTAAATGAGTCTTATCGTGCATTGGGTGGGAAAGCATAAGATATAGCAAGGTACACAACCACCAACGTTCTTTCTTGGGCTTTAGTAACAAACTGGGTTCGCTTGATTTATGATTCTGGTAAGCATCGGGCTGGGAAGCCTAGACCATCATACGAGCAAAGTCCTCAGTCACTTAACATTTTCAAGAATACCGTTATTATTATTATTAGTCAAAAACCCATATTATATGCAAGAGATGGAACTTTCGTAATAAAAGAAGGTGTTAATGTTTGTTTTTTAAAATGAAATATTACTTAATTAGAAATGTATATAATATTTCATTGGTAAAATCGCTCATTTGATCCCTAAAATTATGCGTTCATACATTATAGTCTCCAAATTTTTTTTTCCAGCCAATATCATTCCTAAACTATTTACAGTCCGTCATTAAAATTCTTTTTCCGTTACACCTCTAACTTCCGTTATAAAAAAAAGTCACGACCTCCTATTTAGTCCCTAAAGTTTAGGTTTTCACATGATATGATCCTCAAAGTTTATTTTCTACTATTATGGTCCCTAAACAATTTATAAAAATCCAATAAGATCATTTTGCTGTCAAACACTTGATTTTCGTAAATAGAATCACACAAGCAACTCCCACAAGGTAAGTTAAAGGGTAAAATAGACATTATGAACCATTCTCTATAAGCAAAATACATCTTCTGAGGCTTGGTTGGGGAAAATAAAAGCTTCACCTCCTCTTAAAACCGCGTCTCATTTGTTTTTTTATTAATAAAATGACTTATAATATTTATTTTATTCTTTAGGTTACCTTAAGTGAGTAGCCCATATGATTTTTTTGGCAAAAGTTAAGTGTTTGATGGCAAATGAATTTTATCAGATTGTTGTAAATTGTTTACGGGCCATAAAGGGTGAAAATAAACTTTGAGGACCATATTATACCGAGGTCTAAACTTTAGGGACTAAATATGAACTTGTAACTTTTTTTTTTTAATGGAAGTTAGAGGTGAAACTTTGGAGACCGAATATACAATTTTCTCAATTTTATTTTTTAGGTATAGTTTAAAGCCAAAAACTTAATTTACGTTACTACCTATTATATATACAGAGTGTTAAAGTAAACTTGTATAAATAAAAATGGAAAAATATTAAATAAAAAATATTCCTCTTTCTCCCACACTCCCATCCCCTCTCCCCCTTCCCCCAAAAACATCTAGGTATTTGAATAGGAAACTTTGAAACTTTTGGAGTTAAATTGTAATTTCCAAAACTTTTAGGGCTAAACTGAAATTTCTGAAAATATGCACTGAAATCCCTGATTTTGGCACGAATAGTAATGAACCGTCTAGAAAAAAACCCTTCCTCTTTCCTTCAAAAGCTAATTTAAATACTTATCATTCAATTTAAATTTCAATTTCAAAAAATATGAGAATACCATTAATCATAGTATAATCATAAAAAAAATATTTAATTAAATATTTATGTGGCTCAATCATAATATGAGTGGTAGAAAATTTTTGGTTTAACAGAATCCATAACTTTGTTTGAATATATAAACTTCGCCTGAACATATAAAAATTTCGCTAGGACATACATCACTCATAATCATGTTTCGGATGTCATTAAGCCACGAAAACATCATAAATCATTCATAATTCATAAAAATTCATCAATTTTAAACGTTATCAAAATCATTTATTTTCGTAAAATTGATCATCAGAGAATGTAAAGCATGCCTCAAGGGTTGGGAATCAGTCATTACTTACCTTAATTTGCCGAAAAATTGACTTTGATTGGAAGTCCTAACTGTTCCTCTCTCCTTTGGTGACTTCTTTGATATTTGAAACTATCTTAGTTTCAGAGAGAGTTAAGTAGGATCTTTTAATACTTAGGGTTAACTAAGAGTTATTCTTATTGCACTTAAGTCTTCCAAACTTCCATAAATTTCTTTTTCCTAATAAACTTAATCTAAATTAAAATCCTTTTATCATTAAGAACTAAGCTTTATAGAAATTAACTATTATACCCCAAATAAAACTTAATTCACTAAAAAAGTTGAGATTTTATATTTTTTCGTCAATTAGATATCTTTAAATAGATACGAAACAAATCTTTCATCATGAAATCAAAGCAAACTTACTACTATATCATTTATCATTACAGATGAAAAATTCCATAAATTAAAACTCCAGAGAAAATTATATCATTCATGATAGTTAAAAGCAGCTGTCTTATCTTAACTTCTTGGGAAAGAAGAAATGATATTATAAACAATCTGAACCTAACTGTGCTACATCTTCAACCAAAATTATAGAAAATGTAGCTCAATGACAAGTATAATAGTTTAAATATTCCAAGAAGTGCAATGTATAGAATGAAATGTTTGCTACTTTCACCTTTTGCAATCAACTTTATATTTTTTAAGAGAGAAGAGGACAATCGAATCTAAAACAATCTCAATATATAATATCCCATCAAACAAAATGAATCCCGTATAATCAAACAAAAAATTCGATAATTTCTGATCCTACTATCTATTACCTTAATTGTGAAGTTCTTTGTAGGGGCAGATTTCAAAGAACAGTTTGATTTCTAATATCAAAGTCAATCAATATTTAAATCCAATTTATGAATTAGACAAAAGAAGTTAAGTGAAAGCAATTCATTAGTAGCAGAACTTCTGCAACTTTATTAAGAAATTTCAATAGCTAAAGCAGAACTGTTCAAATTAAAATAATTAACCAATGGCAGGGGTAAAAATATCTGAGAACCCTAGTATCATTATTGATGCTTACCTTAGTTTAATACTTATTACCACTTCTCTTGACTTTGCACCAATGAACAATGGTCAATAAAGATAAACATTAATGATAAGCCAAAAGATCTCATTTTGACCAATAAAGAATCAAGATTGGGTTAGGTAGAGAACATTTCAAAGGCAGAGAAGATTTCTAAGTGTATCTGCAACCTAAGAGGAATGAACATCTCATCCATGTTATTATGTATCTTTCTTAGCAATTACTAGCATAGCATCCATATTCCTTGCACTTAAAACATTGAACATCTCTAGCTCTACTAGTTGCCCCTCCCCACCCCCCTATCTTGCTCTTATCTTTGTTCTCTTCTTTTCCCTTAGACCCTTCCTTGAATGCTACTTTGGGTATGTCATCCTTTCTCAATGGATTAGACTTGTAGGTTGGGGCCACCGGTTTAGGAGTAGTAAAAGGATGTTTCAATGACGCCTTGCTCTTCAGTTGCTTCTCTATTTTCATGGCTTTATGAACTATCTCTTCCAATTCTACATAGGCTTGAAGCTCCAAAGTGTGGCTATATCTTGGTTCAATCCGCTCACGAACCTCACCATTGTAGCTTCCCTATCTTCGATGATGTTGGCCCATACATTGCCACCTCCATCTCTTTATAATAATCTTCTATGCTTTTGCTTCCTTGGCAGAGGTTTTGAAGCTTGTTATAAAGGTCCCTCTGGTAATGTGAGACAATAAATCTCTTCCTCATCAAGGTTCTCAATTCCTCCCATGCCTCCACTAGCCTCTCTAAGTTTCTCCTTCGATTTATCACCAATTTATCCCACCATATGACGGCATAGTAGGTGAACCCTACCACCGCTAATCTCATCTTTGTAAGGCCCAAATAATTGTGATAATAAAAGACAAGGTCCACCTTCTTCTCCCATTCAAAGTATGATTTCATATCACTTTTCCCTTGGAAATGAGGGAATTTTCAATTTAATCCTCCCAAATTCGTTTTCCTTATAGTAACCCTCTTCATCTCTTTATGCTTCCCGATCAAATTAATCTTGGCCGCCATAGTACCTTTCTTGTTCTCTTGGCATTTTCAGAAACTCTCTTTCAAGTGCTTTTCCCATGCCCTTTCCACTTCTTCCACCTCTAGTCCCAAACTATCCCCCGCCTTGGGTCCCCAAAGGTTGGAAACTCTCTTGGAAGTTTTGGGACAGGTCATCCCTAACTCCAAAGTTAGCATGAGGAGAACTATCTTCATCTCTCATAGTTCGTCTCGGGGTAATGTTATCAAAATTGTGGAACCCCCATCTTTGGCGCAACGTTGATTCTTGCTTATCTATCTGTGCAGACAATGCTCCAACATTCCTTTCAATGTTACCCATTTGTTGTTGCAAGGACCACAAAGTTCCAACAACCTCTTGCATAAAAGGATCACTAGGTCCCTAATTATCGCTTCAGTTTTGGTCTTCTTCATGAGATATTTTTAAATTTGATAGAACAAGAGGTACCTACAAAATAAGAAATAGGTAATACAAAAACAAGGACCTCGCCGCTCCCTATGTGTTTCTCTTAAGGTAAATACTTTCAACCTTCGTGTTTACTCTCACTCTCAACGGCTTTTAAATCAATGAGCTCACACTCTTGCCTTTTACTTTTTCCTCACCCACTAGAGTTACTTAGTGATTTCTAAGTTATATGAAAATCCCCAAGCAATTCAAGCAAGAAATTTCTCAAGATATAGGAACAAAGGATTAAAAGAGAACTTTTATCAAACATGTAGAAGACATAGAATGTCAAAGAAAAATTCAAGAGTATAAGTCAACGAATAAGTCTAACTTCTATAAAAAGATCAGAAAAAACTTATAATTATATACAAAGAAGTTGCAAATTAAAAACTAAGACAATCGGTTCACGTATCATAGATATATAGATTACTAGAAAGAAACTCCAGAAAAATAGAGCATGAAAACAAGCTGTGGTAATCTCAATATAACTCATTCATTTCTCAATCGAATAGACTCAAATTTGTTGCAAAATCTTCACAATCGAGCAAACTTTCAATCAAGACTGATTTCCTGCAAATTCGGAGTTCATTTCATTTAGTTTTAAAATCAATCTTTACTCATGACCTTTTTTGGCTGAAATTTTTCCTAATTTTTATGCTTTTTTCAACTAACATTAATTGGTTTTTTCCTTAATCAAAATTCAACAAATAAGCACATAAATTTCACCTCAAAGAGAGATTTTCTCTGATACCACATGGTATGATCCTCCTAAGACTTCCTTGAGGATTAATTTCTCCCAAGATCAACTCTCTTCGAGAGGGCACCTTGAATGCTTATTTTTGGAGAAATTCGAAGAACAAAGAACACTTCAAGAAAAGAACTAAGAAAGAAAATGATTAACCTCCTTATATTTGAGGGAGAATTAACAAGACTTTGAAGAGTCTCACCTAATCTTCAAGTCCAAAGAAGGACCTAAAACCCAAGCAACACCAACAAAGAAGTTGGCACCTCAAGGGGATATTAGAATTAGGAAATTAGTTGAGAACTCTTGAATTAAACATTCAAGAAATTCCATGTCTTGAATACAAAGGAAGCTCCTAATTGTACAAAGAAGATGAAGAAAACTCAAGATCCCTAGTTCTTCTCGCAATATATTTCTTATATCTCTAACTTGGCCAAATTGTGGCAAACATGAGTATAGTGTGCTACACAATTAGTTTTCAACCCTAGGTATTAGTCTAGCTTAAAAGAGTTTAAAGGGTGCTTAGACCACTTCAGTATAAGTCAAATAAGCTTAAAACTAAATTGAAGAGTCAAGGAAGTTAAGAACTTCCCAAAATTTTCCTCTAGCCGAGACCTACCATGTGCGGTAGGTCAGTTGTCTAAACCTCTTCTTGGCCAGAACCTTACTGGTGATAGTAGGGTAGACCTATCGTCAGCGGTAGGTTGCTTGACTTTCTCTTCCTACATATACATAACCCTATCGAGGACTGTAGGATCCATAATGATTTCTCCCTTTGGTTTTGAAGCTACAAAACCTCCCAGGCTTCCTACCTTGATTCTTATATTTTACTCTTGAAAATAGGAAGGTTTAGATCCTCCAAAGTCTTCTTGTTGTTCCTCTATCACGTGGCAAGCAAGTTCTTGGAGCATCTTCTCAAACAATGCTACCTTCCCGTTGTATTCTTTGTCCATTCTCTTAACATTTGCTATCGTGATCGACCCTTCCATCAACTCCATAGTTTCTTTTACGTCCCAAGTCAAATCACTCATAGCTTTTCTAGTAGAGTGTTAAAGCTACATAATCTTCAATATATGTCTTTCATCAAGGGAGGTGATCTTGGGAAGTTGTTGAATTAAACTTGTAATGAATTGAAGATTCACATCGCTGTTGCATGATTGCTATATCTGAGGGTTTGGTGGGCAAAAATCATGAAGGTTTTTATTGATGATTTTTTCATTTTGGGAGATTCTTTTGAAATATGTTTGTGTAATCTTGACAAAGTTTTACAAAGATATGAGGAAACTCACTTAGCATTAACCTGGGAAAAATGTCATTTTATGGTCCAAGAAGGGATAGTGTTGGGTCATAAGATTTCTGAAAGTTGCATTGAAGTTGTTAGGGCAAAAATTGAGACTATTGAAAGGTTAACTCCTGCTTTTTTTGTGAAAGAGGTGAGGTGTTCCTTGGTGCATGCAAGGTTTTAGAGGCGTTTTATAAAAGATTTTTCAAAAATTTCAAAACTTCTTACTGCTTGCTTGAGAAAAATGCACCTTTATATGTTGATGATAATTTCTCATATGCTTTTAATTTTCATAAAGATAAGCTAACTAACTCTCCAATTTTAGTCCCTCCAGATTGGTCACTTCCTTTTGAAATTATATGTGATGCTAGTGACTATGAAATAATTGTTGTTTTAGGTCAGAGAAAAGGTAAGTTCTTTCAATTAATCTATTATGCAAGTACGACTCTTACTGACGCCCAGGCAAACTACACAACTACGTAGAAGGAGCTACTTGACATAGCTTTTGTGTTTGACAAATTTTTCCCTTACTTGATTCTTTCTAAGTCTAGTTTACACTAACCATTCTGCTCTTAAGTACTGTCTCTCTGAAAATGACCCTAAGCCTAGACTAATTAGATGGGTGCTTTTGTTGCAGGAGTTCGATTTAGAGATCAAAGATAAAAAAGGAGATGAAAATTTGGCAGCCAATCACCTATTTCGATTAGTGAATCCAGCCTAAAAACGCTAGACGAGAGCACATTCCAGCTTGATTTTTTTGTTTGTTTGTGTTGTTGCCAAGGTTTTTGGGAGTTGAATGAATGCTAAACGAAGATTCTATGCTTAGAAGGAGTACAAGACTTTACCGGGCATTAACAGGGCTGAAGAATGATCTATGAGGCAAATTCGAAGTTTGAGCAGAACTTAATAGGATTGGTAGGGTACCCTACCACCAGCATTAGTCTCAGGACTTAAAGCATCTTGGTGAAAATAAGCCTACCACGAATGGTAAGCCCAACCTACTTTTGTACTACTCTTGCCTTACTTTTGTTTTTTTTAAAATTTTTATTTCGTGTTCACATTATTTTGCTTTGTGCGTCTTGTTTTGTTTTGTTTTTGCTTAAATTGTCTTGTTGCATACTAATCTTCCTTTCTGTGTTAGTTTCTTTCGTGTTCAACTTTCCCACACATGGGGAATGTATAGTACACTTACTTACACACGGGCTACATTGGTCTATTTTATCTCCATTTATGTGTTTGTTTCATGGCTATCATCTTTGTGTTGTGTGTTGTTTTTTTGTGAGTTCTTACATCTTGCCTTTTGTTTCCTCCCTCATGGCACCCAAAAAGTCCACTGCCTCTTCTTCCAAAAGAACAAATATTTCTAAACAGGCTTGGATTGACGATCTCGCACCCGACCCTACGAACCCTGTATTCTCCAATATCTAGAACACCTATTCTCTACTAGCCAAAAATGGGTAATCGATCAGGAACACCTGAAACTCATTGTTGCAAAAGCCTTTGACGAGCAGGTGATAGAGTATTTAGGCTTGAATACTCTGTTTGGTAGTTTACGTGGGGATTGTTTTTTTACACATCTCTGGTGTTTACTATCTTGACCTTGTCCTTGAATTCTATGCCAATATGTTCCATAAAACAGACAAGGACCTTTCTACCATTATTTCCACAGTTAAGAGGTAAGAATTATTTTAGATAGAGCGCGTCTAGCTTCCATTCATGGTATTGGGGATGAAAGGAACACTGTCACTGTAGATTCTAATAGAAAAACCATCGATGAGGACCTATATTAGAGCTATGAGGTGACCTCTAATCGCCTTGAAATTGCCCATATCCAGGTGATCGGCAACGCATCCTTCATTGGGCATTACTTTCCTCAACTCTTACCCGGAATCCTTATTTTTGTGGTCATAATTTGGTACAAAAGAGGGGTAGACAGAGGGATGTTTGAATTGTAGATCCTTATATTATTGGCAAACTTCAAAATCTGTCCCCTTTTTCCATAGTATTTATAATGATACACATGATGTGTAATACCGGTTGTAATACGAAGGGCCCTATGACCCTCTGCCCTTTCCGCCGTCTCCATGGATGCCTTCCAGGCAGAGATACGGGCCACTTTTGAGTAGTTTTGCTTCACATAGATGCCCATGGCACTCAATTGGTAGAGATCGTGGAGTTTTCTCGCCGATATTCAGAAGAATTAGCATAATAGAGGGCATCCATCATGCACCAAATGGTGATGTTAGCCAGACTATGAAATAGGTTCTTGCCCGATCAAGGCACGAGTGGCGGTGGCATGGATATGGGTTTGCAGTGAATGAGTTTTTTTTTTCCCTCTCCATTATATTTTTACTATTTTTCTCATACTCTTCCTTTCACTTTTATGGTTTTTGTGTTTCTTTTCTATTCTATTGTGTTTTGTTCGTTGGTGGGGATGGCTTTCAGGTGTTTGCATGCTTTATCTATATGGGATAGCTTCCCTTGCATTTCTTTTTCCTTGTTTATCTTTAGTACCGGGCCCATATTGAGGCTAATTAGTATGATCATGAACACGAATGAATGCATGGAGAATTCAAATCCAAGAGATAGAATTAGAATAATGGTAAAAAAAAAGACAAATCAGAATTTTTGTACCAGTTTTGGAAACACTCAATTTTCGAGCCTTTAAAGAATTCAAATGAACAAGTGATCATCATAAAGAATGTAGAAGATTTTTGGAGGTGTCTATAATAGTATGGCTCATTTGTATATGAGTTCATTTGGATATCCTATAATCCGTCTTAAACTGGACATTCTACCTTCTATCTCAAAGATGATACATTTCGGTAAAATGGCCATAACTTGAGTTATGCGAGTCCAATGAGCTAATTCAAGATTCATTGGAATATAAAAGAAAGATATACAACTTTGATAAAGACACCTAAGCTCGTTCGAAAGTTTTGAAGGTCAAACAAGGAAAAACATATCCTACCATGTGTACTGTCCAAGAACCACCCACCTTGACCACAACCTACTGTTTGATGGGAACTTCATTTTGTGATCTTTAAAGAGTATTTTGCCTTGCTCACTTGGTTTCTTAGCACCTTGACTTGTAATTAAGTGGCATAAGATGGCCATTAACTTTCTTTAAGCTAGATTAGTAGCTAGGGCTTGGTGTAAATCACCAAGGGACCTATATATACTCATTATGGCAGACATTTGAAGGGATGGAATGAAATATAAATTAAAATTGCAGCTTGTGTTCTTAAGAGCTCCTAGGGCTTTTCTTAGGGTTTCTTCTTCTTCTTCTTCTTCTTCTTCTTCTTTTCTCACTTCTTACTATAGTGATCATCTAGTTAGTGTAATTAGTAATCCTTGAAAGGAAATTCAAGGGTTCCATTGATCATCTTCAATTTGTAATATAAAAGAGGTGGCTACTTTTTAGTAGTTGTTGTTTGTGTTTAGGTCTTCTTTATTCTAAAGGATAGGTGAGGGTTTTCTAACTTTTGTTAATTCTTCCACAAGGCAAAGATTAGAATCTTTCTTCAAAAGGTGTTAGCTCTTTAGCTAGTATTGTGTGAAGGGGAGTCTTCTACAAATCCTCAAGACAAAAGGGAGGAATTCCTGGGAGAATTAGAGCTCATCCACATCTCCAAATGAGTTCAGTCCACCAATATGGTTTTAGGTTTTGGGGTGTTTGTTTCTTTTTAGTTCGTTTAGTCTGATTTCTCTTTCAAACACTTCAAAAATTTTAAAAAAAAGATGTTTTTTAAAAACTCAAAAAAAGTTTCCCTACCATTGCCTTTCATAAATTCAAAAGAAAAAGAGTTTCATTTTTCTTGTTATATTTCTCATGCCATTACCTTAAGTTTCTTCGTCCCCTTTATTTAAAAATTTAAAAAATATTTTCTTGTTTCATTTTCCAATCTTTGGTCTCTAAAAATTCAGAAAAATCCAAAAAGATTTTAGTTTTTCACAATCGGTGAGAAAAAGAAGAGGAATTTTGAATAAAAAGGGATTAGTATGGGCATTTTAGCAAGAGAGATTATATGCAACAATTAAAGGGATTAGTTTTATCTCTCTAAGTTTTGAGCTACCCTCTCTCACGTAAAAATTTCCTTGAAAAGTACATGATTAATGAGAGTTAGAGCATGTTAGAGGGTTATGCGTTACATAAACAAAGCAAAATGTTCGGGGGTAAATGGTAATCAGCAAAAGCGGCTAGAAAATTGTTGATTATATTTGATTTCCTTCCACTCGGTTGCATTAGCTCTACCTCGATTACTTTTTCTTTTCATTTCCCTTCATTTTATAACCTTCATGTCTCGAGCCTAGCATTACAAGCTTAAAAGTCCTATCAAATCTGGGAACGACTTACGAGAAAACTTAGAGCAAAAAAAGTTTTGGGAAGCATGAGTTGTGTTGTTCATTTACCATTAAAGTAATTCACTATGTTAATCACTTGAATTCCATGTTTTCATTGAAGGGAAGGACAAAAAAATCACACATACACACACTATTGATTTGTAAGTCTTTAAGTGAGATATCAGTGGGATTTTTTATTCTTATGGTTCGTTCTTCTAGAGTTCCTTATGTGGTTAAGTAATCATATCCCCTATGGAAGTTACTGCTTCATCCCTTTTTGTTATGTCCTTTGTTTGTTGAGTTTACTATTTTCTTAGTCTTAATTTTTGGTCTTTGTCTTTTGTCCATTCGTGTGTCATTTTGTTGAATAAATTGTTGCACGTATCTTCAGTTTACTTTAACTAGTTTTTGTTTTGCTTCATCATTTGAACCAAGATGGCCAAGGAGATGAAAAGCTTCAAGGACCATTCACAAGAGCAATAGCAATGAGAAATAAAGGAAAGGATTATAAAGTTGCTCAAGCATTAATGATGACAATTGAAGAAACTATGAATGAATGCCTAAAGTTCAATAATAAAGGCTTGTAAGATGAAGAAAACACTCCTAAGTTATTGCTTATGGTTCAATGCCTAAACTAAAAGTAACCAATGGAGCAAATTGGAAAGGAAAGAATTAAAAAGGAGGCAAGAATAGGGCCTACCGCAGGCAATAGGCCCTGTACGTACTGTCTACGATAAGTTTCTGCCCAAAATGGACTTGGCGCGCTGAAGACCTACCATGTGCAGTAGGGTACCCTACCATCGATAGTAGGGTCCTGATATTATGTAATGCGATGTTTTAGGCATGATTTGCTATTTTAATTCACTTTAAAGCTTTTAATTAAGTCTCTAATAGGTCTTGAGTTAGCCTAAGACCATGTTTAGATTAGGATTTAACCTAAATCCTATAAATACCCTGTTATAAAATAATTGGAGGACTGATTGATGATTTTATAAAATTGATGAGTTTATCTCTAGGGCTCTTAAGTTTTGAGGCTTTCTCCTTGAGCTTTATCTAGGTTTTTTTTATCATTCTATATATTGATTTTATTTGAATACTTTGATTGGGAAGATCCAAAGGTTCTCAATTGGATCATAATTCCTACTGTTTGATCTTTACATATTGTAAATGTCTTAGAGCAAGGTCTTCTTCATAAGAGACTAATTAAGTGATGGGTAATCAATTCGATTGTTGAATTTTCTTGTGAAGGAAAGAATATTCAACATGGATTCAAGAGGTTCTTAAATTGGTTAGGGGTTACTTGACGATGGAGAGTATTCAAGTCCTATTGAAGGCAAAAGATCTTTGAGAAGCTTAATTAAAGGATTTTTATCTTTGCACAACAACATTCATATCATTTGGTATCAGAGCTACCTTCAAAGTAGCTTAATTTATGTTTTAATTGCTGAAAATTCATGAAGAAAAAGTAAAAGTATATGATGATTTACAGAAAAATACATGAAGATCATTCAAATCTCAAACAAAAAAATTGATGTCGTAATATTTGCTTGATCAAAAGTTGTATTATATTTTTGCAACATTTTAATATAGATCTGAACTTCCATGAGTTTTTAATTCAATTTCAATTGGTTTCATTGGATTTGGAGTTGATTTTATAGATCAAATTGATAAACACTTTCGATCTGTCCAGAAATCGAACTGATTGGGAAGTGTGGATTAATATGTTCATATCTTGTGTATATGTATCCAATTCAAACGAAATTTCTGCTCAAGTTCATCCTTATCGAGCTGTGATTCTTTTTAAAATAATTCCACTAGATTTGAAGTTCAATTTTGTGAGTTATCATGATTTTAGTTACAAGGTGTCAGTTACTATTTTCTGTGAAAATTTTGTTAGTACTCTTACTTCTTTGTTTTGCTTAGTTATTTTTGGAGTGTAATTGCTTTCGTTCAGTGTTTATCCTTCTTTCTGTTATAAAATCGATATAGATTGGTTCTAATTGCTCTTGGATATTTTTTTTTTTTGACAAGTGTTTGATGAAATTCCTCTTTGAACTTTTTTAAATACTCAACTAAGTGTTTAATTAGAATTTGTCTTTGGTTGATTGCCTTTGATGGTTTTGGGGGAGGATGCTTGAAGATTCAAAGAAATTTTGTGTGGTGAGAGTTTAGAAAAAGGCAAGAGGATGAACTTATTGTTATAAAAGTGATAAGAGAGTCAAACACGAAGGAATTGAGTGATGATTAAAAGAGAGCATATACTTAGGGAGTGATTGTGGGGTCCTATTACTTGTTTCTTTTGTTTAATTTGCATGGTTCATTATGCCAATAGATGCTCAATTACCAATCCTCACAATAAAGGAGCTAGTTAATATCATCATTCTAACTTGGATCCAGTGAGGATTATTGTGCAAGAGCTTCAATCTATGAGAAGAGAAATGAGAGATATGCGAAGGGCCATAACTAATCTTTATATAGAGAGAGAAGAGGTCAAAGTCACAATTAAGGGCATATCAATTCCTATACTCAAAGAGGTTATGGAAACTACAATCATCATGGTTAATTTGAAATGCCAGTTGAAAGCACTCATCAATTCTATAATAGTGGTAGACATACTACTCCTAGCGGTGGAAGAATAGGAGGTCTAGAAGGCAGGGGATATAATAGACCACAAGAAAATGTTCCAAGACATGAAGCATCGAATGAAGATAACTTATTTGATTACTATGGGGAGAATCCTAATGTTGACCAAGAATACTGTTATTATTGTGGATAACAGAGGGATAAAGCCTTAGACGAGATCAAGTGGAAGAAGGTGCGCAGTTTCAAGGGGAAAAGTGATCCAAATTTGTTCCTTGAACGAGAACGTCTAGTGGAGAACCTTTTTACATTGAGGAATTATACTGAGAATGTCAAGGTTAAATTAGTCACTGCGGATTCTCGGGCTATGCACTTCATTGCTCAGAACTGATTGTCACTCAAAGGGTTAAAAATGGAAGGCAACCGATTGAAGCTTAGGAAAATTTGAAAACTCTTATGAGAAAAAAATTTGTACAAAACATTATTATAGGGAGCTTCCCTATAAATTGATGACTCTTAGGCAAGGTAGCAAAGATTTTGAGTATAGACAAGAGATGAAGTTATACGCTTTGAGGTTAAGCTTAGAGGAGGACATAGATGCTTTTATTGCTAGATTTCTAAGTGGTCTCAGTAGGGACATTGCTAATCGATTATAATTTTACCCTTATACCACTTATGAAGACACGTGCCATTTAGCATTCAAGATTAAGACTCAAAGAAAGAGAACTAGTTTCTCTAAAACTACTCTTTCTTCTTCAACGAATATTATATGTAAGCCTCAAGCACCTACTTTCAAGGGTTGGCCAAAGAAGGAGGAAACACCTAAGGTGACTTTTAATGATAATTCTAATCCTAAGGTGTAGAAGAAAGGTAGATTGGTTATCAATCAAACTAGTTGCTTCAAATGCAATGGCTTGGGACATAGAGCCATCAATTGTCATACATAGAAGAATCTGGTCTTTTGTAAAAACTTGAATAGTTGGATTGAAAAGGATAAAAAGGAATGTCTTGAAGATGTTGTTAATGAAAATGATAGTCAAGATGATAGAGTCCTAGGTGATACTATTCAAGATGCCCATGAAGATTTCTTTGAGTTTGGTGACTATAAGGGCTTTAACCACACAAGTCATTCATGAGTATTCAAGCATTCAAAGAGAGAATATCTTTCATACCAAATGCAAGGTGGAAGGTACACTTGTTAACCTTATAATTTATAGTGGAAGTTGCACCAATGTAGCTAGTCTTTATCTTGTGGAGAAATTGAATTTGCCTACTTTCAAGCATCCAAATCCGTTAAGTTTCATTGGTTGAATGATAGTGGCAAAACTAAGGTGGTGAGGCCAGTGACAGGGTCTATTGCTATGGGAACATGCAAGGATGAAGTGGTATATGAAGTAGTGCCTATGCAAGCTTACAACTTATCGTTGAGTCGCCTTGGCAATTTGATAGGAAAGCCATTCATCATGGGGAGAAGAATACTTACACATTTGTAAAGGATGGAAAATCCTATACCATGAATCCTCTTACAGCTCAACAAGTTAGAGAAGAGCAAAAAAAGAGAGAAAAAGAAAGAATTGAGAATGAACAAAAAAGAAAAATCATTGAGGAAGGAAAAGGAGTTGAGAAAGAAATGAGTGTTCAAAAGACAATAGGTAAAAGTGAAGAGTGATAAGAAAATGAGTGATCAAAAGAGAGAGAGAGAGAGAGAGAGAGAGAGAGAGAGAGAGAGAGAGAGAGAGAGAGAGAGAGAGAGAGAGTGATATAAAAGAAAAGCGATGTGTCTATGCAAAAGAGAGTGAAATCAGAGAAGCTATTGAAAAGGACGAGTTGGTGTTACTCTTATATTGCAAGGAAGCATTTGTTTCTACTAATGCTCATTTATCTTCTTTATCTAGTGTCATTGTGGAGGTGATTGAAGAATTCAAAGAAGTTTTTCCCAATGAGATGCCGGTGGACTCCTACCTTTATTTGGCATTGAATATCAAATTGATTTGGTGCCCGTTGCGGTACTGCCAAATAGACCAGCTTATAGAAGCCCTCTCGAAGAGACAAAACAGTTGAGAAGACAAGCGAAGGAATTGCTCTCCAAAGGCTATTTAAGAGAAAGTTTCAGTCCTTGCGCCATTTCCGTTTTATTAGTTCCTAAGAAAGATGGCACATGGTGCATGTGTGTAAATTGTGTTAGTATATGCCCTAAGACCAATTGACTCACATTTATGATTTATGAAGCATGTATTTTTTAATTGTATTTTATGCTCTTGGTCATCAAGTATGTGACTTGATAGTAAAACCCTTATAGCTAATAAAATACTATTCTTATTTGTCCCTAGTTTATTACATCTTGTAAACTAGTGTGAAGTTGATTGATGGTCAAGTTTTACTGATCATGAATATGAGATATAAAATCAATTCATAAATACATATTGAGAATATTGTATTGGACATGACCCAAAGTGAAGAAGAAATATTGCATGGGTTTAAGTTATAAGTATTTCTTCTCGCTTTTATATTTGGTGTCCTTCGACCTAATGTTTCTAATGTTTCTTGCATGGGGAGAAAAAATATGTTTTGACATAGTCAAACATCACTTTTAATTAGGTGATCATTATGATTATTGGTTGGCTTATTTTCTCGTCATGGCTTGAATATTGGAGATAGTGAAAGGGATTTGTCCCTCTCCTTTTAGAGAGAGATATCCATGGGCCCCTTGATAAGGAAGACTGGAAAATATGCATGGCCATGCTCAAACAAGTATTAATAAGGTGTTATTAATATTATTTGTTGGAACAATCCGCTCGGGTGATCAAGTAAATGGTTAATTAAGTTTTATAAGGATGACTTGATCCATGCCTTATACTTAATTAGGATATCGTGTGACAAAGGACTAAATATTAAATCGATGCTAGGTTATTATTATATTTACTTAACTTGGGTAAGCATAATGTCTTGCTAGAGGCCGCTTATGTTTTGTGAATAAATGTCTAGGACATTTTTTTTATTCACTCGCCAACGTTAAGTGAACCCTACAGTGGTCACACGCATAGACGATCTTGTGAGCATAATGTCCACGTTCAATGAATCTAGATTGTGTCCAGATTCGTTGAACGTATACAAAAAGGGGGAATCGATTCCATATTGTATTTTCTCAGTAGGTTAATAAGTAATTAATTTTATTTAATCGAATAAATGAAATTAATTACTTAATATTACTCATCTAACCGTTGGATGATTATAGGAATAGACGGACGAGATTGAACTGTCATTAGATGACAGTTAGGGTTTTGATATTGACAGCTATAAAAGGTTATGTTAACCTTTTCTTGTTAGCCGTCCTTTATCTCATTAAAGAAAAACAAAACCCTAAACCCTAGAACGGCGATATAGTATCTAGCCTCCTCTCTCCGAAAAACGACCGATTACCAGATAGTCAGGGATCGGCCTCGAACAGCTTTTCGTAACACGTAAGGGGCTAGCATCCCGATCGCTGCAGAGGAGTTCGTCGCGTGGATACCGGTAGAGGGCGAAGCATACAAAGCAGCGCCTCCACAACGAACAATAAAAACATTGAGGTAATTTCTATCCAATCGGTTTTTCTAGTATGTGCAGATCCTTTTGGTGGATTTCCGTAGTTTTATTTTACTTTGTTTTTGCCTACGGATTCCAACAGTGGTATCAGAGCCACGCACATACTGGGTTTTATCGATTTTATCTCATACCGCTTTGATTACATATGTTGTTTTCAATCGGCCTTATAGTAAGGTTTCTGATTAGTGTAATAATCAGAGTAAATTGAATTATAAGATTCGCATATATCATATTCTGTTTTACTTATTAATACGATTAATTAAACAGAATATTGTTACTGCCAAATTGTTTGGTGTACAGACTGTAATCTGTGCAATTTAATTGTTAAACAAATATGCAGAATCACATGATTTAATGTTTAACTGTTAAACAAAATTTCTGGCGGCATGATTTTAGGGTTTATGACGGCAATAACTCATTCAATGAGTTAGAAAGAAAAATCGTTTTTCTTTCAGGGCGCCGCCCCTGAGACTCTCAAAGGGCGCCTGCCCCTTGACCCCTCGTTTGCGGGGCTACGCCCCTGAACCCCCCTTGTTGTTTCTTTGCATGTTTTTTCCTATCTTTAGATGCATGGTGCATAGCATGGCCCTTTACCTCTTGTGATTGATCGGGCTTATTTTGTTAATGGGTTGTATGTTTTTAAATACGGCTCGCGTGTCGTTGTTTTCGTTGATGTAATATTATCAAGCTTTTACTAGAATAGGTTAATTTTATTTCCTATTCCTATGTATATTTTCTCGTCCCTATGTAACAAGATTAGAAGGCCAAGACATTGGAGGCAAGCTCATGGAGATGAAGACTTACCTAGATTGACCTTTGACTTCCATGAGGCTCGTGGAAGTCAATATAGGATCGGGGGCCATGCTATGACACGTTTTATTTGATGTATATATATTATGCATGAGATGTTTAGTTTATTTCCTTTTATTTTTATATATGTTTTGTGAAATTATATACAAATAAAAGGAAGAAGGTTTTTTGAAACCATGTAAAATAAATTAAGTCGTAAAATGTCTTCCATGATCATAAGCACTTCTCCATGCTTGGATCATCATTTTGTCTCATTGCCAAAGCAAGAGATAAATGGTTACCTAAGTAGGGGAAGATGGAAAATGGTGATTTCCATATGCTTGGAATGGTTTGGCTTAACTAGGCTATCAAAACGGTTTTGAGCCTAGGACATCATATGGGATTCTGCCGGTACATGTAGATGTAAATCCCATTAATACATTTTTATCTAATTATGGGTGTTAAGCCAAAGCTTACTTATGATTAGAATAAAATGAATTTTTATACCCGTGATTTATATCAAGTGTTGAATATTTCAGGGAAAATTTAATGCTTCATTTATTTAATTTTACTTTGCAAATTCTATGTAGATAATGGCCTCAAACAATTCAAACACATCATTGCGATCCGTGCTTGAAAAGAATAAGCTTAGTGGGACTAACTTTCTTGATTGGGCACGAAATTTAAGGATTGTCCTTAAACAAGAAAAAAGGCTATATGTACTTGAGAACCCTATCCCTAATCAACCAGCTAACAATGCCACTAGAGTCGAAAAGGATGCTTATAGTAAGCACAAGGATGATTCTAACGATGTGACATGTCTCATGTTGGCTACGATGGAATCTGAGTTGCAAAAGCAATTCGAGGAAGTTGAGGCTTATGAGATGATAAAACAGCTCAAGGAAATGTTCCAAGAGCAGCACGTCAAGAGAGATATCTTACCACTAAGGCGTTGAACAACTGCAAATGACCCCCGGCACTTCGGGGCTTAGTGCTCATGTCCTTAAGATGAAAGGGTATTTTGATCGCCTTGAAAAACTTGGAGCACCCGTAAGTCATGACTTAGCTACCGATATGATCTTGGCCTCTTTGACCTCCGACTATGATCAGCTTTGTCATGAACTTCAATATGCATAATATGGAAAAGTCCATAAATGAATTGCACGGATGCTCAAGCAGTCGAACAAAACATTAGGAAGTCTACTCCCAATGTTCCGATGGTTCGTAGGGGTAGTTCAAGAAGAACAAGGGAAAGGGAAAGGGAAAGGATATGGCCAAAAAGGGTAAAGGCAAGCGTAAGCCCAAGCCCAAGGTTAAACCACCAAAGGAAGGGACTTGCTTCCACCGCAATGAACCCCGGTCATTGGAAGAGGAATTGCAAGCTCTACTTGGAAGAAAAGAAGAAGCAAAAGGCTAGTGAGACCGCCGCTCGTGTATTTTCGTTATAGAAATTAATATGTCTACTCCTACTTCATGGGTATTAGATACCGGATGTGGAGCTCACATTTGTGTAAATGTGCAGGGGACTCAAAAGGAGTAGATCTTTGGCAAAGGGAGAGGTGGACCTACGAGTTGCAAATGGAGCAAAAGTTGTCGCCAGTAGTCGTAGGGACATTTGATTTACTTTTGCCTACCGGGCTTATAATTGAACTTAAAGATTGTTATTATGTTCCCGCTATGAGTAGGAATATCATTTCAGCTTTCTTGTTTGGATATTGATGGTTTTGAGTTTAATACTAAGAATGGTAAAAGTTCTATTTATAAAAATGGTATTTTCTATGGGGATGCCTCTTTATGTAATGGACTTTACATTCTTAACCTACATGATTCCATTAGTAAGCCCATCTATAACATAAATACAAAGAAATTTAAATCTAATGATTTAAATCAAACTTACTTCGGCATTGTCGTTAGGGGCCATATAAATGAGAAACGCATATCAAAACTCCATCAAGATGGACTTCTATCTTCATTCGACCTTGAGTCTTATGAAAAATGTGATTCTTGTTTATTGGGAAAAATGACTAAAAGTCCATTTACAGTGGCAAAGTGAAAGGGCTACCGATTTATTGGAACTTATACATACCGATGTATGTGGGCCAATGAACACACAAGCCGTAGGAGGTTTTCGTATTTCATTACATTCACGGATGATTTCAAGAGATATGGTTATGTCTATCTAATGAAACATAAATCCGATTCCTTTCAAAAGTTTAAGGAATTTCAAAATGAAGTACGTAATCAACTTGGAAGGAGTATCAAATTACTTCGATCGATCGAGGTGGTGAATACTGGGGCCAAGAGTTTGACGAACATCTAAAAAAATTGTGGGATATTATCACAATTAACTCCACCAGAACACCACAATGGAATGGTGTGTCCGAACGCGTAAATCGAACTCTATTGGATATGGTTCGATCTATGATGAGTCAAACAGATCTTCCAATTTCTTTTTGGGGGTTATGCTCTAGAAACCGCCGCATTCATATTAAATAGAGTTCCATCTAAAGTCGTTTCGTAAAACACCATATGAGATATGGACCTGGGAAACAACCTAGTTTAGCATTTCTCAAAATTTGGGGATGTGATGCTTATGTGAAGCGATCATTATCTCGAAAAACTAGCACCCAAATCCGATAAGTGTCCTGCTTTGTGGGATATCCTAAGGAAACTAAAGGATACTACTTTTATCTTCCATCCGAAAACAAAGTGTTTGTTGCTCTGAACGGAATTTTCCTTGAAAGGGAATTCGTTTCCAAAAGAGTCAGTGGGAGTAGAATCCATCTTGAAGAAGCTCAAGGACAAAGCAGACCATTTCGAACCGAGTATGGATACTCACTGACTCACGTATTCATACCGAGCCCCGAACCTTTGACACAAGGGCCAAGAAGGTCTAGTAGGATTTCTCGTATACCACAGAGATATGGATTTCTCGTGACTCGAGGATCATAATATTGATCTTATTGATCAAGGTGAACCTAATTCCTACCAAGATGCTATTCATAGTCCCGAATCTAGCAAATGGCTAGAGGCTATGAAATCGTAAATACAATCCATGCATGATAATCAAGTTTGACTTTGATTGATCCACCCGAAGGTTGCAAGACCATAGGGTGTAAAATGGGTTTTCAAAAAAGAAAACCGACATGGATGGCAATGTGCACACTTACAAAGCACGATTGGTAGCAAAAGGGTATAGACAAACTCATGGTATAGACTATGATGAAACCTTTTCTCCAGCTTGTAATGCTTAAGTCAATTAGAATTCTACTAGCCATTGCAAAGATATTATGATTATGAAATATGGCAAATGGATGTTAAAACCGCTTTTCTTAATGGAAATCTACCGGAGGATGTGTATATGACACAACCTCGAAGGTTTTATTCATCCTTCGAATTCTAGTAAAGTGTGTAAACTTCAAAGATCCATTTATGGCTTGAAGCAAGCATCTCGAAGTTGGAATCTTCGCTTTCGATGAAGCAATTAAAGAATTCAATTTCATCAAGAATGATGATGAACCTTGTGTCTACAAAAGTGGTTATAGAAAAATGCAGTAGTCTTCTTAGTACTCTATGTCGATGACATCTTGTTAATTGGGAATGACATCCCCACTTTGCAAAGTGTAAAAACTTGGTTAGGGGAAGTGTTTTTCAATGAAAGATTTAGGCGAAGCACCCTATATTCTAGGCATTAGGATCTATCGAGATAGATCTAAAAAGCTTATCGGGCCTAAGTCGAGTGGATATATTGACAAGGTACTAAAAAGTTCAAGATGCAAGATTCTAAGAGAGGATTCTTGCCAATGTCACATGGCGTTAAACTCAAGAAGTCTCAAAGTCCTACCACAAGGGAAGATACAGTAACGCATGAGTAAGATTCCTTATGCTTCCGCAATTAGATCTATCATGTACGCCATGTTATGCACTCGCCCTGCATGTCTCGTGATGCATTAAGCATGACTAGCGGATTCCAAACCAAATCTCGGTGAACCGCATTGGATCGCAGTAGAAAAAACATTCTCAAGTACTTAAGAAGGACTAAAGAGATGTTTTTGATCTACTGAGGTCGTGAAGGAGAGCTTGTTGTAAATGGTTACACTGATGCTAGCTTTCGATCGATGTAGATGATTTTAGATCGCAACTGGATTTGTGTTTTGTTTGAATGGAGGTGCCGTGAGTCGGAAGAGTTCAAAGCAAGATACCGTGGCCGATTCTACTACAGAGGTCGAGTATGTGGTCGCTTTCGATGCAGCCAAGGAGGCAGCTTTGGATCGAAAGTTCATCACGTAACTAGGTGTAATTCCTAGCATTGTGAACCCAAATGGACCTATATTGTGATAATACAGAGCCATTGCACAAGCTAAGGAACCTAGATCTCATCAACGATCCAAACATATTCTCAAAGCGTTTCCATCTCATTCGAGAAATTATTGAGCGTGGAGATGTTAAAATTTGCAAAGTAGACACCAATGACAATGTCGCAGATCCATTGACAAAGCCACTCCCACAACTTAAGCATGAGAGTCATACTAGGTCAATGGGTTTGAGAGTCATGTCAAATTGGTGATAGGGCAAGTGGGAGATTGTTAGTATATGCCCTAAGACCAATTGACTCACATTTATGATTTATGAAGCATGTATTTTTTTAATTGTATTTTATGCTCTTGGTCATCAAGTATGTGACTTGATAGTAAAACCCTTATAGCTAATAAAATACTATTCTTATTTGTCCCTAGTTTATTACATCTTGTAAACTAGTGTGAAGTTGATTGATGGTCAAGTTTTACCGATCATGAATATGAGATATAAAATCAATTCATAAATACATATTGAGAATATTGTATCGACATGACCCAAAGTGAAGAAGAAATATTGCATGGGTTTAAGTTATAAGTATTTCTTCTCGCTTTATATTTGGTGTCCTTCGACCTAATGTTTCTAATGTTTCTTGCATGGGGAGAAAAATATGTTTTGACATAGTCAAACATCACTTTTAATTAGGTGATCATTATGATTATTGGTTGGCTTATTTTCTCGTCATGGCTTGAATATTGGAGATAGTGAAAGGGATTTGTCCCTCTCTTTTAGAGAGAGATATCCATGGGCCCCTTGATAAGGAAGACTGGAAAATATGCATGGCCATGCTCAAACAAGTATTAATAAGGTGTTATTAATATTATTTGTTGGAACAAATCACTCGGTGATCAAGTAAATGGTTAATTAAGTTTTATAAGGATGACTTGATCCATGCCTTATACTTAATTAGGATATCGTGTGACAAAGGACTAAATATTAAATCCGATGTTAGGTTATTATTATATTTACTTAACTTGGGTAAGCATAATGTCTTGCTAGAGGCCGCTTTATGTTTTGTGAATAAATGTCTAGGACATTTTTTTTTATTCATCGCCAACGTTAAGTGAACCCTACAGGTCACACACATAGACGATCTTGTGAGCATAATGTCCACGTTCAATGAATCTAGATTGTGTCCAGATTCGTTGAACGTATACAAAAGGGGGAATCGATTCCATATTGTATTTTCTCGGTAGGTTAATAAGTAATTAATTTTATTTAATCGAATAAATGAAATTAATTACTTAATATTACTCATCTAACCGTTGGATGATTATAGGAATAGACTGGACTGAGATTGAACTCGTCATTAGATGACAGCTTAGGGTTTTTGATATTGATAAACTATAAAAGGTTATGTTAACCTTTTCTTGTTAGCCGTCCCTTTATCTCATTAAAGAAAAACAAAACCCTAAACCCTAGAACGGCGATATAGTATCTAGCCTCCTCTCTCCGAAAAACGACCGATTACCGGATAGTCAGGATCGGCCTCGAACAGCTGTAACACGTAGGGGGCTAGCATCCCGATCGCTTGCAGAGGAGTTCGTCGCGTGGATACCGAGAGAGGGCGAAGCATACAAAGCAGCGCCTCCACAACGAACAATAAAAACATTGAGGTAATTTCTATCCAATCGGTTTTTCTAGTATGTGCAGATCCTGTTGGTGGATTTCCGTAGTTTTATTTTACTTTGTTTTTGCCTACGGATTCCAACAAATTGTAGAGCCATTACTAATATCACCATCAAATATAGGTATCCTATCCCAAGGTTAGATGGCTTACTTAATGAGTTGCATGGTTCTCAAATCGTTTCGAAGATAGATTCAAAATCAGGATACCATCAAATTTGCCAGAAAGAAGAGGATGAATGGAAAACGTCTTTCAAAATTAATTTTGGTCTTTATGAGTGGTAGGTCAAGCCTTTTGTATTACCTAATGCATTAAGTACATTGATGAGACTCATGCATCATGTTTTGAGGGATTTCATTGGAAAATTTATTGTGGTTTACTTTGATAACATCTTGATTTATAGCAAAACTTATGAAGATCATTTACATAGTCTTAAATAAGTTTTGTTTATTTTGAGAAGTCAAAAGTTATATGCTAACCTTGGAAAACGTGAGTTTGGTTTGGAAAATGTCACCTTCCTATGTTATGTGGTGAGTTCTTAAGGTCTCCAAGTAGATGAGGACAAAGTGAAAGCAATCAAGGATTAGCCTGGCCTATTCCAAAAAGTGCATCTGAAGTGAGAAGCTTCCATAGTCTAGCAAGCTTTTATAGGAGAGTCATTAAGGAATTTAGCACCATTGCTATTCCCTCAACTGATTTAATCAAGAAGATGACCCAATTCAAGTGGGAGGGAAAAAGAAAAGGCTTTTAACATGCTGAAAGCAAGGCTGAGTAGTGCTCCTGTAGTAGCAATACCAAATTTTAAGAAAATGTTTGAAATTGAGTGTGACGCCTCAGGGGTTCGCATTGGAGGATTGTTGATGCAATATAAGAGGCCTTTGACTTATTTTAGTGAAAAGTTGACCAGAGCAATGAATGAGCTCTATGCATTGGTGAGAACATTAAAGCATTGACAATATCATCTGTAGCCTAAAGAGTTTGTAGTCCATACCTACCATGAGTAATTGAAGATTCTCAAAGGACATCAAAAGCATAACAAGAGGCATACAAGATAGCTGGAATTCATGAGACATTTCCATATGTTTTTTGGTACAAGAAAGGTAGAGAAAATGTTGTAGCTGATGCTTTGTGAAGAAGGTACATCTAATCTCTACTTTGCAAGCTCAAACACTTGATTTTTGAAATGCTTAAAGAGTTATATGCTAGTGAAAATGCCGTCAAGGACATATTTGATGCTTGTTTTGTTGTACCTAATGAAAAATACCTTATATATGATGGTTTCCTTTACTATGAAGGTAAATTGCGCATTCCATCCTGTTCCTCTAGATTGTTGCTAGTTAAGGAAGCTACTTGAGGTGGTTCGATGGGTCATTTTGGTATTTCCAAAACTTATGACCTTTTGCATGAGCATATCTTTTGGCCTCGCATGAAAGAGATGTAGAGAGGTTTATTGATAATTGTTTAGGTTTTGAAAGGGCTAAATCTACATCTTTGCCACATAGACTTTATACTCCTTTGAATGCGGCTACAAAACCTTAGGTAAACATTTTTATGGATTTTAGTATTGGACTACCTAGATCCCCTAAAGGCATGGACTCTATATAATGTGAATCCTCAGTTTGATTGTAAATTGAATCCATCACCTTCCCAAGATCACCTCCTTGTTGAAGAACTTCTATTAAAGATTTTGTAATTTCAACACTCTACTAAAGAACCTATGAGAAACTAAGCAACATAAACCCGATAGTGAGAGGAGGAACTCTTTCCTAACTTAATAGCAAGAACCTCAGGGAAACTATGGCCCAAAGACCGAAGAAGACGTGGATTAATTAACTTTAGAAACAAGAACTCCTAGAATCAATCAAATAAGGAATTGAAATTGATCAATTGACTTCCATAGATTCATCAATCTGAGTAATTAATTGGTCACCTGGTAAGGACGCAAACCCTAGAAGGTAACCAAGATGGGTTGAAGAACCCTAGAAACCATTATAGAAAACTCTCAATTTCATCAATATTCATCAAAGTTGTTTACAAGAGAAGGCATAATGATATGAATCCTCTTTCGATTGTTGAATTGGATCAAAAAATCCTTCCCAAGATCACCTCCGTATGAAGTACCCCTATTGAGGATTTGTAGCTTCTACGCTCCAATGGAAAACCTATGAGGAACAAGCCTCACAAACCTAACATTGAGAGGCTAAGCTCTTTCCCAAATTGATGGCAAAAACCTTTAGGGAGCTAAGATCTCAAAACCCCTACTACTCAATCTAGAAGACCTAAAATCAATTGATACAAAGAAAGAAAACTCTATGAATCAACTAATGAAAGGAATTTGGGTGATCAATTCATTCTATAGATACTTCAATTTAAACTCAATTGTTCATAATGCCAAGGATATTAACCCTAGGCAAGCTAGACTAAGAAGGATAAGAAAAAAAGAGACAACTTGGAGAACCCTCTCATATTTTCAAAAAAAAAATCATTCAAGATTAGTTACAATCAATGTACAATGAGGTATTTATAGGCTAAGCATTAACCCTAGTTAAACAACTGATTAATGATTTAAAGTACCTATAAACCCCTTGTTTAAAAGTTGGAAGAACAATTTGAATTACAAAATCCCACCCAAAATGACGCAGATGCACAATCCCTCCCGAGACCTACCGGCAAAGGTAGGGTGGACCCTACCTCGGCGGTAGGGGTCTTGCCTCCCTAGTAGTGCCGACAGAAACCTACCGGCGATACTAGGGGTAACCCTGTCATCAGTAGTAGGGTGGCTTCTAGCAGAGACTTAGCCAATTTTCACCCCAAATTGCTCCCTTCATTGCTCCTTGACAATTGAACACATTGTGAATAACTTTGGAAGCTTTCTTTTGACCATCAAACTCTTCGATCTTGCTCTTCAAAGTCCTCCTTGTAAGTAAGCATGTCATCGTGTTCATGAAAAAAAAAAGCTTGAGTTTCTTCCTTTGAGCTCTACTCATTTGTCAAAGCCTCAAATCCAAAGGTGATTGACTCGTTTAGTTCATATCATCTGCCCACCTATGAAAAGATTCGTCCTCGAATCTTCACATACATCAAACACAGGTATATCATAACAAAAAAGGAAGCAATAATTGAAATGCAACTTGAAAAGTGATTTATAGAAGCACTAAAGCATTCAAGAAGGTGATAAAAGCTCTTTTCCATGATGATCAAGCTCAGTCAAGGGATGAGAAGGAAAGCGGGTGTTTCCAAAGTGACTCCAATTCCCAAATGCCAGGATAAAAAACTAATCGTTTCTTTTCAAACGTTTTATGGATGATTGCAATAGCATCATGGTGCTTAAAAGGATATACTTGAAATACTCCATCTTCTTCAATTTACACAAATCTCAAAGTAGGATCTATGAATAAAGGAATCAAATCAAAAGTCATTAGCAAATTGACTCCATAACCAACTTCAAAATAAGAATAAAGAATAGTTGACTTATGAGAAAACTCAAGATATGCTGAACAAGTTTCCCACGTGAATCTGGTCATCTTCTTGGTTACAACTATCAAAGAACTAGTAATGGTGCTAAGCTCCTTGATGAAGAGCATACAAAATTTGGTCAAACGACTGAGCTTCTCTCATCAAATGCACTCTTGGAAATAAGGCACTCTTTAATTGCTTGCCTATATTTTCACCCACTTGGAAACCTTGAAAACTCAATACATAACCTAGGAAAGTACCGTTTTCTACACGAAACTCATAACTCCCAAAGTTCGCATATAATTTCGTATTCCTCAAAATAGACAAAACTGGTTTTAAATGATGTCAATGAAATGCATAAGGTTTTCTATCAAATAAGATCTCATCAACATAAGTCACAACAAATAAATTGTCCATGCCTTTTAGAAACTTAAGTAATTCAACTTTAAACTCCAAAGATATGTCTACACAAGGTTCTTTAGGCACGTTCAAAGACATATAATGTCCATGTGGCAAAGATGTAGAGTTAGCTATTTTATACTCTAAGCAATTACAATAAACCTTTCTACATATCTTTTCATGCAAAACCAAACGAAGTTCTCATGTAAAATAACATAAGTTTTGGAAATATCAAAACAATTCATCAATCCACCACTATGAGCTTCTTTAGCTATCAACAATCTAAAGTAACAAGGAATGCATAATTTACCAACATCATAAAGAACACCATCATGTTTAATGTACTCATCATTATACACAACCAAACAAGCATCAGTTATGTCCTTGAACTTATTATCACTAGCATGTACTTCCTTAAGCATATCAAAACCAAATAATTGAGCTTGTAAAGTAAAGAATAGAATATACCTTTTTTACAAAGCATTGGTTAAAACATTTTCTTTGCCTCTCATGTACCAATTGAAATTGGGAAATGTCTTTAAGCATTTCATTCCTCTTACACACCACTTGTTGAACTTTTGTTGTTCTTGGAGAAACAATGCATAAGACTCCTTACCATGAGTAGCACATTCCATGGCCGCACTAATTACCAAATTACTTTAATGTTCTATTTCCTTCAATGGAGATGGTCCACTGAATTCCTCTTTACAATAGAGAAGTGAAATCAACTCATCCGAAAACTCCTTGAAGGTTTGAGAATAAAGCAGAATACCACCAAAGGATTAATTCAAAAGCTGGACACAAGAAGTTGTGTTTTGAGCTAATAAATCTTTTAAAATGTCACGTGTCAAAAGATAGTTAAAAAACCAATTGGAATAAACAAGATGTTTCTCATCAAGATCTTTCCAAGTTAGTTCAAAAACACCATTCTCAAAGGTAGATGTCACAAAATCACAAAGATGAACTTTAAGCACTTCAGAACTACCATGCATTTTCTTTTCACAAATTGGAACCACATGAATTCCTTGAAATATAAATGGTAGAATTGAAACCCATGGAAGTTTCGTAATAATAAAGCTTTCACAAATCCATCAACAATTAAAAATTTTTGTTCATCATGAGGAAATTCATTTTTATGACTCACAAGGCTCAAGAGTTGAGTGGAAGGAATAAATTCATCAATATTTTTCATAAGAACATAAAGGAAAGATAATTCATAATCACAATTCTCAGCAAGATCTCCTTTAAACTTAGCATGAAAAAATCACTATATAAAGACTAAGGGAACCAACTAACTCTCTCATCAAAACCACTTTCAAGAAAAGATCCAAAGAAGATATGAATCTTACTCCACATAGATGCACAAGACGACGAGAAATTAGCAACAAGAAGATCAGAGAAAAGATTATCATATAACAACTCAAGGTCATGGTAAGATGGTTTAATTCTAGCATTACTAACCAAAAGTTATCCCTCAAGATAAGCACATGGAAACAAGCACTTAAGCATATGATCAATATTAAGAGCTAGCTAACAAGTGAAATGATTAACCATACAATTCCCAACCAAAATCACACAAGAGTCGTTCAATTCTAAGAACAATTTTAACTCTTTAAAAGATAACTCACAGCACAAGAAAGAAAGGTTAAAAGAGAGGCTTCTTTGTTTGTCTTCATAGCCAATGCTAAGCTCCTTTCCCATGCCTTCTCCTTTAGCTTTCATCCCATGATTTGACTTTGTTCCACAAGTTGTAGGAAATGGTTATTGGAATTAGTAAATAAGTTTACCTCTTCACTAGAAAGTGAGGTTACTGATGAACTAATGTCACAACAACTCTGTTTTATTTGCTCTCTTTTATCTCCCTCAAAAATCATTAAGCTCTTCTCTTTCTTTGTTTCCTCACTCTTTTGAATCTCATCTTGCTTTTCTTTCTCTTTTAAACTCTTGTAATTTTCAATCAAGCACTCACCATCTTTCATTTTTCCCTCACTTTCTTTTGTACTCACAGCACTCTTCACTTTTTCCTCTTCATTTTTCTTCCTTTACAAAGGTACAACTATCTTCTTCTCATGGTGAATGACTTTTCTATCAATTAAATCTTGAGCTTTTGAATACTCATTTGCTTTTGTAACATTTCACCCATTGAAGTTTCCTTTGCTTGACCTTGTCTTTGTCATTCATAGTTTCCAACACCAAATCTATTCCTCAATGATTGCTTCATTAAGCTCCAAGTCTTGATTGGTTGAGCTCCCGTTCTCCTTCTATTTTCACATTTACGATTCCACCAAACATTGAGCTCATACGATAGAGATTTTCACACCAATTGGAACTTTTCTTGTTCTCTTATACCATAGGAATAGAATAATGATTCCACTTTTTGCTCCCATGCTTCAGAATCATAAAGACCAAAAGTTCCATATAAAGAGGTAATTTCAAATTGTTGTAACTAGGAAGTCTTGATGTAGTTCCCAAAGTTTGATAACTTCTTCCACTATTATAGCCTCCATAGTTATAACTATCATAGTATTCCCCACAATTATCTGTTCTTTTATGGAACCTTTCATCCATATTCATATAATTTCTTCCATTTCTAGCATCATTTCTTGGAATTCTTTTGCAAGATGTATCATTATAACCATTTCTAGTTCTAAATCTATTGCCATCATAGCATTCATAAGAATTATGCTCGTAAGATCTAGCATGAGGAGAAAAGTTACCATATCCCTATTGATTATCATGATATAGGTGTCCACCAAAGTCTCTTCAACTAGTTTGCTCATAATTAGCTTCGCTTTTCTTTTTAAGTCCTTCACATCCTTTGCTAGGCATTAAAATTGTTGTTTCAATCCTTTCAAGGCTTGTTGCGTTTGTTGCACATGATGTAATACATCTTCCATGTTGAAATAGACAAAACCTAAAAATTAAACGAGAAAACAAAACAAAAGGACCTCCCAAAAACTCCCTAAGTGTTTACACTCTTTGATGATCACTCCATCCGCTCGTGTTTAACACTCTATTGGATTTTATCGAGATAACCTCACCCTCTTGCCTTTTCCAATCAATCAATACTCAATCCTCAATATGATCTTTCAAACTCCTTGGCCAACTTCAACCAAGAGCATCAATCTAAAGCAAGAAAACAATCAAAACACTTAGTTGTAAAAGTGTTCAAAGAGGAAAAATATCAAACACTTGAGCTGTAAGAATTTCAAAGAATTTAATCTGTGGAAAAGAGCCAACAAACTTAATTGATCATCAACAAATGATTAGAAGCACACAATGAAAAAATTACAAGTAAAAAACAAAGCAAATTAAAACAATTAAGATAAATGCAACGTTGCCAGTTTTCGTTCCATTAAGAAACCTCCTCAAAGCCCGATGACGAGAAGAGTGAGGATGATGAGTCCTATGACCTCTGATGTTTAGAAATATAGAACGGGTGTTCCTAATCACTACAATGCAAGACAAGTGGACCTAACACTACAGAGCTGAGCTCAAACGAGTGTCGTATCTCTCGAGGACGGATAAGGTTCAACTACTCTACCGTCTATCTCGGGATGCCCCTAATTTTGTTACTACTCCAATTGATTTATCCTAATAAAAATCCATATTTCATTAACGAATTAGGTTATCACACTCTCAATCAGGCGATCCCTATCTCCAGGTGAAAGTCGCCCTATTCACTAAACCTTAGAAGAGAATCTCTTCTCTCCCTAACAAGTAATGAATGCTATAAACGCAGGTGATAAACAGACCTAAAAGTGCAGTATTCTATCTCTAGTCTAATGACCCAATTAGTCCCCAAATTGATTGCCCTTGGGTGTTCTTCCTTTTTCAATTCAAAACACCATTGTGATTAATCTAAGTTCAGGACACTTAATTTGAAGGAAAATACCAATTAAAGAATAATTTAGTCATCCACAACATTCAATTTCAACAACATCAAATCAATTACAGAGAAACCAAATTTAGGGTTCAACCCTTAAATCAAACAATCAAATTACTCACTATTCATAATGTAAAATTGTAATTAAATGATTAAAATCTAATTGAGAAAAGAAAAGAAAGGCTTAGGAATGATTTTGGAGGCCGAATTGCAATCCCGAAATGTGCTCGAGCTCGTCTCTCAAGTTGCTCAACCAATGCCCGAATTCATCTTTACGATCCTTGAATCATCTTGAAAACCTTCAATTCTCCTACTCTAATCTAAATTCCTAATTGATGGAGGTGAGAATTGGGGAAATTTGTCACATAAGATCACCCCCAATTTGCCTTCCTAAGCCTTAATCGCGGAAATCTAAAAAAACAAGACTAATGAATGAATATTAATCTGTGAAGAATGCCTTGAATTTGGCTTAGTAACTGCTGAAATTGAGACCTACCAGGACCTACCGTCGCTGGTAGGTCTCTGTCTTCCTTTTCTCTTTTGTGCCTTGAACCTATCGTCGGCGGTAGGAGGAGCCTACTGTCACTTGTAAGGTTCTGTCTCCTTTTCGTTTGTCCCCAGTGCACCTACTGTCAGCTGCAGGTTAGCCTATCTCAGGCGGTAAGTCCTCTTCATGGTCTCCATTTTGCATCGTTTTCCATAGTTTTCTCTACTTTTTAAGCCGTTTTCCATCATTTCTTCGTTGCACCTTCCTTCTTCAAACACCTAAGGTCAGAATGGAAGATATGATGCAACATCCCGAATAAGCACCTCAAAGTTAACATAACTCTTGGTAAGCTCAAACAAAAGTTTTGGGGTTAATTTATAAAGAATAGAAAGTTTTTTGGGTCATTTGGTACTTTTTAGAAAATTTAAGAAAGAATTTTTCATTGGAAAACTTTTTGGGCGTATTTTAGAATTATTAGTGTTTAACGCTTTAAATTAGAAATTGGGATTTTAAGTTTAATATGAATTTTAAATCATTTTTAAGGTTTTAGGCCAACGTAGAAAGTCTAGAAATTTGGAGGACTTTAGAGCAATTATAAGAGTTAGTGGTGCCAAGTGGAATGTTAAATTGTGGACACATGGCAAATGAGTGCCATGTGTCTTGACAACACAAGGCACCATCATGCATACTTGGCTATATATATGAGGTGCTAGGATAACCAATTCTTCACATCTCTCTCTCTCTCTCTCTCTCTCTCTCTCTCTCTCTCTCTCTCTCTCTCTCTCTCTCGGCAGCCACTATCTTCTCTTTTCCACTTTCTCTCTTTTCTATTTTTCCTTTTTCCCCTCTCTTTCTCTCGGTTCTCTCTCTCTCTCTCTCTCTCTCGGTAAATTTTTTTTTCTTTTCTTTTATTTTTTGTTTTGTTCTTTTTATAGTTTTATTTTATTTTATTATAAATAATATTAAGATTTAATAATTACAGATTTATTTTAAGAACCCAAGATTTTTTTAGGAATTATTATGAAATTATTTTGGAGATTTTTTTTTTTAGAATTCCTTTGGGTTTAAAATAAATTAAGGTACACCCTAGGGTTATCATAGGGTTATACTTATATTTTTATAGAGCTATTTGATTAAGTTTGGAATGATATTCTTTGTAGATTTAACTCATTCTGCGGCTCAAGGTGAGTTCACCGACATTTTTCTTTTAAAAGAAATTTAATTATTTTTCCTTTCTTGGAAATTATATTTCTCTATGTTTGGTTCTTGACAAGATGCACAAAATATATTTACCGGTGGTATGTTACGGGTTATGCTGAAAATATTATAAGTTTTTAAAAGATTTATATTTTAAATATTCTCTTATGGTACTATAATATGTTTTCTGTTAGTGACATACTTTTAATGATGCTTTTACTTGAAATATTTGTACAACCCTTTTATTTTGGGTTTCAAGTTTTAAAATTTTTTTGGAAAGTTATTTTTAAAAACATGTATTATTTCTTTTTGGAAATAATATTTTAAACTCTCTTAAAGGTTTTGAGTTTTAAAACTATTTTGAGAAATTAGTTTCAAAATATTTATTATTTCTTTTGGAAATAATATTTTTCTTTTTTTTTTTTTTTATATTTCCAATTATGTTAAAGGATTTGCGTTTTAAGATTATTTTAAATTATTCTCAAAATATTTATTATTTCTCTTTTGAAATAATATTTTTAACTACTTTTAAATTATTCTCAAAATATTTATTATTTCTCTTTTGAAATAATATTTTTAACTACTTTTAAAATTTCTCTTAAAGGTTTTGAATTCAAAAGTTATTTTTGGGAAATTATGTTTGAAATATTTTATTATTTATTATTGGAAATAATATTTATATATAGTTTAAATTCTCTTAAAGGTTTGAATTTTAAAGTCAATCAGAGAGATTATTTTCAAAATATTTATTTCCTTTTTAAAATAATATTTCTAAACATTTTAAAATTTTCTTGGAAGTCTTGAGTATTAAAATTACTTTGAGGAAATTATTTTCTTTAAAGTGTTTAGTATTTCTTTTTGGAAAGAATATCTAAAATCTTCTTATGCGATGCGGCTTTTGAGATTTAAAACTATATCTAAAATATTTATTATTTCTTTTTTAGAATCAAACTTTACAAATTTTCTAAATATTCTTATCCAGGCTTTGTTTTAAAAGTATTTTTAGTACTTTTATTTTAAATGTGAGCTCAAAGATGTTTATTATGTCTTTTTAATGAATATTTCTCTACGGTTTTATTCTTACTTTACTTTAAATTGTGGAGGTATTTAATAAGTTTTCTTTGAGAGATATTGCGTTTGACTCTGTATCATGCTCTGCGGTAGTGGCTATTTCCTAGCAGGTTGGGTCAAGAGGGGTCCACCAGCTAGGGTAGCACAGGGCGGCCTGGTAGGTATGCCAGGGCTTGTTTCCTGTTTATGTAAATGTTGTGTGAGGTTGAAAAATCGAACGTTCATACATTATGCTTTGGAGTTCAGACTGGTATTGACTACAGAATGTCGGAACTTGTTCCGATAACCCTGTTTAAGGTTCTGGACTCTCTCCGTTGACCATATCATGGTGCATGCATGTTTTTCTTAAAAGTTCAGGTGTCGTGGCAGCGCCGATGTGTCTTGATTCGCTCAGACTTTCCGGCTGCACTCGAACCCCCAGAAAAATTTATATTTTGCATAAAAAGATTTGTTTTGAAAGCACTTGTTTTCTGGGATGACAATCCATTTTATAAACAAATAGAAATATATATTTTGCCCGTACGAAAAATTCTCGAACAGTACACGTGCACGTGAACTCACTAGGCGTCCATCGCTCATGTTTTCCAAATGTTTTTCTTCCTTCCTTCAGATGACTTGGTAACCAAATCTGGCTAGTGGAGCCATGGTGAGCCATTGGAGTCGGCATCATTGAAGTCTTCCATCTCTAGTCAAAAGATTTTGATTATGTAGACTATGGCCTTAACGGCCTTAAACCTATGTATAAGTTTAAGAAGTTTCTGTTATAACGTTATATTCAAACCTTTCATTTTTCACACATTATCTAACATATAAATACTCATTACAGCTCCTCTCGGTTGTATTTTAATCCTGTGTTTTTTTGTAAGTTCAGTGCCGAGAGGCACGTAGGTACCTTACTCCACTGCAGTTGACCTAGCGGAGGAGTACGGGGTATCACATATTAGACCTAAGCGTATACTTTATACCTCAAAATCATCGAAAAACGATGAAACTAACGTATAAAATAATCGAATAAATAACGGTTATCAACCCCTCCGGGGGAGGGAGAGGGGGATGAGCCCTCCATTGTCCCCATAGCAGCCTTCCAAAATGAGATGCGGAGTGCCCTCGAGTAGCTCCGTGTCTCTTAGGATATCCATGGGGCCCAGTTGGTAGAGATTGTAGAGTCACTCACCGGTATGCGGACGAGTTGGCCCATTAGAGGGCATCCATCGATCGGCAAGAGGTGATGCTGGCCCTCTTGTGTAGAAGATTCACGCCTGATCAGGGCAGCAGTGGTGGCGGCAGCGCAGACTTCAGTTTGCAATAGGGAGTCTTCTCTTTTCTTCTTTCCTTTTTTTTCCCTTTACTTTATTTCTTTGCTTATTTCTCTTATTTTATTAGTTTTGTGTTTATTATTTTCATAGCTTGTTTTCTTGTGTTTCTTTGCTTTATTTTGTTTTGTGTAGAGATGGCTTTCGTTATGCTTTACTGCTCTATATATGCGGGAATGCTTCCCATGTATGTGTTTATTTGTTTTTCTGCTAGTCTGGCCCCCACATTGGGGACAATATGGTTTTGTGTGTGGGGGTAATTCTGTGTATTTACTCTTATTTATAATTTTCCTTATGAAAAATCTAGAAAATTAAATAAATAAAGATATAAAATTTTTTCTTACTCTTCTTTATCTTTTTATTTGAAAAAAAAAAAGAAAAATAGAATTTTCTTTTGGCCACCCTTGGGTAGAATGCTTGATTATATAGTGTTAGGATTTTTCGAAAGGGCATAGTACCTGGTCATTTTGAAAACAACATTTACATAATAATCATACATATTCGATGGTTCTCATGCACCTGTGAGTGTCATTAGTAATTGAAGCCTAGGAATTCTAGGAAATTAGCTTACTGAGAATCCTTTAAAATTTGTGCCTGCATTCTTATGTTTTTCTGTTCTTTGAAGTGAAGAGTGTTAGTATAAGTTAGTCCTAGAAATGATAGTCTCAGGCCTTCATTGTACCTATTGAGCTTTTGTTTTGCCTATCCTAATATGAAATGAACTCCTAGCTCCCTTATTTATGCCTCAATGCCGAAGGGTTTTATTCCCTTCTATTCTTTGTTCTTTCAAGACTCACACCATATTGCACCTCATTTCGTGGAGCCAATGTTGGAAAAATATTTTTCACCACCTTGAGTGAGAGTAACAGATAAGTGTGCAGGTAAAGAAGTCAAGAAAAGAAAATTGATATAAGAGGGGTTAGTTTGGGCATTTCATAGTTGGTGCAAATGGATGATGAAGAAAAAGAGAGAAAAGTTGATTTTTCTGGGGGAAAAAAAAAGAGAAAACAAAGAAAGAAAAAAAAGAGTGGTACTTAGAGTTTCGTACATAGTTATCGCAAAAATAAGGACACTATTCCTCTCTCAAGTTAAGGGCAAAAAAATGTGAATATGTTGGGTGAGGTGTGCGAAAGAAACGGAGTAGGGTAGTCAAGGGAGAGTGAGAAGAGTGAAAGGCGGCTAGGAAGTTATTCTCCAATTTTGTTAATTCTTTCCTTTCGGTTATGTTGGCTCTGTCTCGTTTGTTCTTGTCTCTGTTTACCTTCATTCGGTACTTTATTTATGTCCCAAGCCTTACATTACAAGCCGAAAAGTCCTAATAATCTGGAAACAACTTATAGTAAGACATAGAATGAATAAGAACTAGAAAAATATGAGCTTGTTGTGCATTGTCATTTGAAGGATTTCTCTTCGTTAATTACTTAACATTCCTTAGTATATATGAAAAGTTGCACGAACAAAACAAACACATACACCATTGGCATATAATGTTTATTTGTAAGTGCGGTGGACTAAGTGTATCTTGTGTTCGTTCTTCTTTTTTTATCTTAATGGTTGAATAGTTAAGTATTTTACTAAAGTGGTATCGTTGTAGTTTTATCTTCCCTTTATTTAGTTTTGTTTTGGTATCGCTGCTATTGTATCTTTGGTCTTCCTATGTGTTTAATTGCTTAAGGCTGGTCTCTAGTTTTCCGTGAACTTTTTATCGGAACAAAAATCTTCATACCCTTTTGTTCCATCAGTTTAGTTCAATTGCTTGAGGCAAGAAATAGATAAGTGTGGGGGTATTTGATAGTTATTATTTTGTCGATGTTTTTAAAGTATAAAGTATTCGTTTAAATCTAATATCTCACATTATTGCTTAGGTGCTTGCCGAAGTATGATACAACAAAGAAAGGATGAAAACAACTTAAAATGGAGCGAAAACGACAGAAAATGATACTGAACGGTGACCAGGAAGAGGACTTACCCCCGGAGGTAGGCTAAGCTACCGCCGATGGTAGGTACATTGGCAACAAATGAGAAGAAGACTGAATCCTACCAGTAATGGTGGAGCTCCCACCACTGCCGATGCTAGGTTCAAGGCACAAAAGAGAAATGGAAGACAGAGACCTACCGCCAACGGTAGGGCCCGACTTACTGTCGACAGTAGGTCTGATTTCAGAAGCTTTTAAGCCAAGTTTTAGGCAGATTCAAGTATTCTTTTTGTTCTTATTTTTAGACTTATGCCATTTGAGCTTAGGGAGACGAATTTGGGCCATCCTATGTGTCAAAACTTTCCCAATTCTCACCTCAATTAGTTAGGAATTAGATTAGAGAGGTAGCATTGAAGGTTTTGAAGAAGATTCAAGGATCGAAGAGGCGCATTTGAGCATCGGTTCGGCAACTCGAGAGACGAGCTTAGGCGTGCTTCTGGATCGTAATTTGGCCTCCGAAATCATTCCTAAGCCTTTCTTTTCCATTTTCTTATATATTTTAATCATTTAATTTTAGTTCTACATTATGAATAGTAAATAGTTTTATTGTTTGAATTAAGGGTTGAATCATAATTTTGGTTTCTATGAAATTGAATTTTGTAGATGATTGAATTGTTCTTCAATTGGAATGTTCCTGCAATGTAAGTGTCGTGAACTTAGACTAATCGCAAGGGTGTTTGCATTTGAAAATGGAAGAACACCTTAGGAAAATCAATTTGGAGATTAATTACAGCATTGTACTAGAAATAGAATGATGCACTTTTAGGGCGGTTTATCACCTGTGTTTGTAGCATTCATAGCTTGTTAGGGAGAGAAGAGATTCTCGTCTAAGGATTAGTGAATAGCGACTCTCACCTAGAGATAGGGATTGCCCAATTGAGGGTGTGATGACCTAATTCGTTAAGAAAACGTCGATTTCTATAAAAACCAAACAATTGATATAGTGGCAAGATTAGGGGGATCCTGGGATCTAAACTTCAGCTTTATAGCTTTCTTTCGATTATTATTCATTGGTTTTTTATTATAGCTTTTGTTAGCATCTCTTATAGTTAATAATCTTTTCAACGACAACTTTTAGACTTAACATTGGAATAACAATATAGTAGTTGGATCTTTTTTGTTCCTCGAGAGATAGATAATCGGGTTGAACCCACCTCGGCAATGTTAGGTCCACTTGCCTTACATTGTAATAATTAAGAACCCCTTTTTAAATTTCAAACATCACTTGCTCTTCAAATCTTTCCCTACATCAAACAAAGATTCATCTTCTTGGTTACACCCATCAAAAGGCTAGCAATGGGGTGAAGTTCCTCGATGAATTTCTTATAAAATCTTTGGAAACTATGGAAGCTTCTCCCTTCAAATGCATTCTTGGAAATTAACCAATCTTGGATTGCTTACACCCTATTTTGCACCCACTTGGAAACCTTGAAAACTCACTATATAGCCTAGCAAAGTACCATTTTCTGCACAAAACTCATAATTCCGAAGGTTAATATATAGTTTTGTAATTCCTCAAAATAGACAAAACTCGATTAAAATAATGCAAATGATATGCATAAGTTTTGCTATCAATCAAAATCTCATCAACATAAACCACAGCAAATAGAGAAACCATGCCTTTAAGAAACCTAAGTAGTTAAAATATAAATTCCATAGATATGTCTGCACAAGGTTCCCTAGGCATATTCAAAGAAATATGATGTCCATGTCGCGAAGATGTAGAGTTAGCTCGTTTATACTCTAAGCAATTAACAATAGACTTTTCTGCATCTCTTTTCATGCCAAGCCAAAAGAAATGCTCAAGTAAAATAACATAAGTTTTGGAAATATAAAAATAATCCATCAAACCACCACTATGAGCTTCTTTAGCTAACAACAATCTGGATAAACAAGAAGGAATGATAATTTACCCTCATGGTAAAGAACATCATCATATACAATGTACTTAGCATCATACAAAACCCAACAAGCTTCAAATATGTTCTTGAATTCATTATCACTAGCATGTACTTCATTAAGCATATCAAAACAAAATAATTGAGCTAGTAAAGTAAAGAATAAAATGTACCTTTTTGACAAAGGATTGGCTACAACATTTTCTTTACCTCTCTTGTCCCAATAAATATATGGAAATGTCTTTATGAATTTCATTTCTCTTGCACACCTCTTGTTGAGCTTTTGTTGTCCATTGATAAACAATGCATGAAGCTCCTTGTCATAAGTAGCATATCTAAATGTCGCTCCAAACACCCATTCAATTTGATGTTCCATTTCCTTCAATGGAGAGAGTCCACCTAGTTCCTCTTTAAAATAGAGAAGTGAAGCGAACTCGTCTTTCTCAATGGCTTCTATGAATTATTATCTTTGTCATAGAAACATCTCTTTTCTCCAATAGTATTACACAAAATGAGATGAGAAAATATGAACATGAAATTTCCAACATTCCAAGATGGTCTACTTTTCTCTTTGGAACCACTCTATCAAAGAACTCCTTGGAATTAGATGAATAAACAATATATCTTCAAATTCATGTTTCAAAATGAATGCACAAGAGTTCTTTTGAAAGCTAGCACATAAAATGAACAATTTTATAAACCACTCCTTGAAAGGCATATTGTAATAATGATGCTCAACACCAAAATATTTGCAAATTCGTTCAAAGGCTTTATTTCTCAAAATAGATTTTTCAAACGTCCAGATTAACTTTCATAAACTGAAGATAAGTTCCCATGTGGTTTTCAAAATCTTTCAATAAGAGTTCCTTGAAATGCAAACGATAAAATTGGAAACCAAATGTAGTTTTGAATATAGTGTTCAAGAATGTAATGACATTTGAAAGCTTTTGTTTATTGCAAGAAAACTCAACTTGGCCACTCACAAATGGCATAAATTGATTTAAGAAAACAAAATCATTATGATTCTCCATAAAAGTATCAAGGAAAGAGGAAATATAGCCAATATTCGCAACAAACTTTCCTGAATGCTTATCATATAGAATATAAAATAAAGCACAATCTAATCCAAAATCAAGAACAATAGACTCATTGGAAGCATTATTCATAACTCAGAAATCATGGCAAGAAGGATTTAGCATAGAACCACTATGCAACAATGAATCCTCAAGAAATGCATGAGAAGAAAGGCATGTAGAAGCGTAAGACACAAGAAGAATGACACCACCACCAAAAGAAATAGCACAAAGACCTCCATATTTTCTCACATGACAAGGATAAGACTCTAGGAATAACTTTAATTTCAAAAAGGAAACTTCATAACACGTGAGAGAAAGTTAAGAGATAGACTTATGGGTAAATCTTTAAGAAAATTGCCAAGCTCTTTCTACATGCTCCTTCATTTCTCTTAAATTCCTAGCACATAAGAAACATAATTAGCAATATTGAAATGACATTCATGAACTCTAGGAATTGCACAGTAAATGGAATTAAACTCTATGAAATGTTTCTTTTCCAATAAAGTTCCAAGAGAGTTGAGAAAGTAAAATTCATATCCAATTTCCAAGAAAATAAGTGAGAACAACTTAATTTCCTTAAAATAAGTCTCATAGCTCAAGTAGAAATTAGAGGGGAAGAAGATTATGATCTTGAAGGACTTGAAGGCAAGCTTTCCTCTTTCATCCTTGCCTGAATCTCAAAGTTCTACACACATAAGAATTTACTAGCAAAGAAAGAGTTAGCGTCATTAGCATAGAAACTCACTTCCTCACTCTTTTCAAGTATAACTATCTCTTTTTCTCTTTGCTCTTCTTTTTTACTCTCTTGTTTTTCACTGAAGCACTCATGTTCTTTTACTCTCTCACCTCTATCAAGTTCACTCTCTTTTGAAAGAATAGAGATGGAATCAAGGATACATAATCTTTCTACTAATCTCTCTTTGTTTTCCACTTTTTCTTTCTCTTTATTTTCAATACTCTTTTCACTCAAGATCCAACAAGGTTCCTCTTTAAATGCTTCTTCCTCAACATGTTGTACAATACTTTCTTCAACTACCCCTTATGTTTGTGAAAGCTCATTTACTTTTGAAACTTCTTCAATCATTGATGGTTTCAAGATTTCTACCTTTGCAACTCCTTGAGGTGGCATGGAAGTTGTTTTTCTCCACACCTTTTATCCTTTATGATGCTATTTTCCTTTTTCTCTTGATCAAATATTCTTGCCCTTTGTTTCAACTTCTTTTGCTCTTCATAAATTTCTTGAGGAATCAAAGAATTTAGAATGAATCCCTTGCCATCTTTGGTGAAGTTGTAAGAATGTTTGTCCCCATTATATATAGCTTGTCTATCATTTATCCAAGGATTTCCAAAAAATAAATGACCCACTTGCATGGGTGCTACATCACATGACACAACATCATTATATGTTCCTTTATAGATAGACACCCACACTTGGTTAGTGAATTTGATCTCATCACTATATTTGACCAATGGCGTATGTAAGGTTAGGATGTTCAAGAAGAGGCAAATTCAACTTTTCCACAAGTTAAGTACTAGCCATATTAACACTACTACTACTACCATCAACAACAATATTAGCAACTTTGTCTTCCACATGGTATTTGAGATGGACTACATGCTTACTTTCGTTCTTCCTCATATAGACATGTTCATCATATAACATCTCAAAGAAAACTTCTCCACCATAACCATGTTGATACTTTTCATAACAATCATAAGGACTATTCTCATAATTATCATATCTAGTATTAACTCTTTCATAACCCCCATAATCATCATAAGAAGTATGCTCAAGAGATTTAGCATAAGAAGAGAAGTTACAAACTCCAACATGTTTTTTAGGTGTGAAGTTCCCACTTCTGTGGTTGTTCTGACCATAAGCATTAAATCCATTGCCACCACCATAATGGAATTATGCATATCTCTTCCAATCTTAGATTGATAATCCTCTTGTTTGCTCTTTTCTTCCATCCTTTTCCACGATGCATTAGACAAATTATACTCCATTTATTTAGTTTATTCCTACACAAAAAGGCTAGAAACACAAGAAAAGGGCCTCCCAATCACTCCCTAAGTGTTTACACTCTTTGATGATCACTCAATGCACTTGTATTTAGCACTTTTAATGGCATTTATCAAGATGAGCTCTCCCTATGGCCTTTTCCAAACACTCAACACTCAAGTCTCTCTAAGATCCTTTAAACTTCCTAAAAACCTCAAACACAGAGTAACAATTCCAAGCAAGTAAATCAATCAATGCACTTAGTTGGATACTTGTTCAAAGAGGCAAAGTTTCAAACACTTGAGGTGTAAGAATTTTAAAGAATGTAATTTATGGAAAAGAGCTAACAAACATCATTGATCATCAACAAAATATTAGAAACACACGAGGAAACAATTTAGAAATAAAAACAAAGCAATTCAAAACAATTAGGCTAAACAAAGATAACAAGAGTACTAAAACAAATTTCCAGATAATGACACCCTGACACTAAAATGACAATAACTCGAAAACCACAAATCCAAATAAGATGAAACCAATTCACAAAGATTCCCATTCGACTAAAATTAGTATAAGAACACATTTCATTCGAATTGAATCAGTATAAGATAATATATATTCAAATTAATCAACACTTTTTCTGTAGTCGCGATTCCAAAACACATTTCAAAATTCAATCAAATTGAGCAATCAATTGGACTCCAAATTGAGAAAAACTTGTTTCAATTGAATCCTAACTTAAAGTGTAACATCTCCATAACCAATTGTCAAGAAATTCGCTCATAATTCATTTGAAGTTTCAATTGATTTTCGGAACAATATTTCTGTATTATTTTTATACTACTATTGCATGATCTTCATGTAATTTTTCATAGATCATCAAGTACTTCTTCTTTTTTTTTTAATCAAATTTTAAACATTTACATAATTCACCTTTATTCGGAGGTTGCTTTGCTACCACTTTGATGTGAATCTTCATTTGCATGTAGATTTGATTCACCACCTTCCCAAGATCACCTCCTTGATGAAGAACCTGTATTGAGGATTTTTTATGTGAATCTTCAACTGATTATAGATTGGATTCCACATCCTAAGATCACCTCCTTTATTGAAAAACCTATATATGGGATTTTATAGTTTCAATACTCCAATAGAAAACTTATAAAGATCTAAACCTCATAGCTTAATATTGAGAGGTAAAACTCATTTCCGATTTGATGGAAAGAACTTTGAGAAAACTAAAGCCTCAAACCCCCAACTACACAAACTAGGAGACCTAGGATTAATTGAATCTAGGAACGAGAAGTCTAAGACTCAATTAAAGAAAGGAATTAGATGATCAATTGATTCTATAGATTCCACAATCTAAGGCAAACAATTGTTCACGACTAAGGACATTAATCCTTAGTAAGCTAACTAAGAAGGATGAGAACCCCTAGAGACGATCGGACAAACCTCTCTCAAATTTAAATTCATCAATGTTGTTTACAAGATGAGGCATAAGTAGGCATTTATAGAGAAAACCTAATGAGTATTAAAAATACCTAATTAACCTTCTAATTAAATTTAACTACAAATTTGGAAATAAAGAAACTAAGAATTAATCAAAAAATAACTAGAATTTACCAAAAATAAGTTATAGACTTGACCCAACCGGGTGCGGCCCAGAAGGTGGCCGGTCTGGCCATTTAACCTTCAAACTGGACATTCTAACCAGAGACATACAAGATACGGTAGAGTGGGGGCCTGCTGGTATGACCCTCCTTAGCTTCCCTTGAAGGTCATTCACTCTGAAGATGCAACTCCCTTCTTGAGGATTCCTTTGATGATTGTTTTGGACATTTTGAGGAACATGTACACACAAATTGCAGGTATAATAAAAGATGAATAAGAAGAAACAAAAAGACCTTCTTGTATGCAAGAGAAGAATCAACAAGGCCTGCAAAAGCCTCATCTATCCTCCATACTTCAAGAAGCACCTATATTCCCAACGACATCAATTAAAGAATTGGCACCTCAAGGGATAGATAGGATTTAGAAATTAGACTTGAAATCTTGAATTGAAGATTCAAGAAGTTCCTTGCCTTGAATTATTCAATGGAAACTCCTAATTTACAAGGAAGAAGAAGAAAACTCAAGAACCCTAGTTCTTTACTCTTGGTTTTCTCAAATATGTCAAGCTTACAACAAATGACTGCAATAAGCGTATTTATAGTGATCTTCACAATTAGTAGCCAACCCTAGGTATTAGATTAATTTAAAAGAGTTTAAAAGATACTTAGACCACTTAAGAATAAGTCAACACAAGTTTGAAACCAAAATGAATAGTTAAGGAAGTTAAAAACTTCACCATTCTTCCCTCAACCAAGACCTACAGGCAATGGTAGGTCCTGACCTACCGTCCGTGGTAGGTCATTTGTCTTCAGCCCCTTTCTGACCAGAGGCCTACCGATGATGGTAGGGTAGAACCTATCGCTGGCAGTAGGGTCCATAATGGCTCCCCTTTTGGTTTTCGAACCTTCTAACCCTTCCAAGCTTGCTTCCTTGAATTCTTCCATTCATATCCTTTAAAGTAGAAAGGTTTTGTCTCCTCCAAAGTCTTCTTATTGTTCCTCTAGCACATGCTAAGCAAGGTCATGGAGCATCTTCTCGAACAAAGCTATTTCACCCTTGTATTCCTCTTCTATTCTCTTTGACTTTGCTCTCACGAGACGTCCTTGGATCTATTCTAATGGTTTCCTGCATGTTTCGGGTCATACTTCTACCATCATCGGTAGGCTATGTTTTAGCCTTTCTGCTGCGGTCTAGCATCTCCTCGACTATCGGCTTTGTTTGACCTTTATAACTTTCAAACTTGTTCTTGGTGTCTTCAGCAAAATTTTAGAGCGTTCTCTAATATTTCCAATGAATCTTGAATCTTCTGAATTGGATGCCTATAGCGCAAGTTATGGCCATTTTATCGAAATGTGTCATCTTTGCAATTGAAGATAGAATCTTCAGTTAAACACTGGTCATAGGATATACAAATGAACACATCTATGCATGAGCTATACCATTTTGGAAACCTCAAGAAGTGTTCTACAATCTTCATGTTGATCACTTCTTAATTTGAAGTCATTAAAAGCCCGAAATAGAGTTCTTCCAAAACTGGTCAAGAAATTCAAGTTTATCTCCATTTTGATGATTCTTCTAGCTTTAACTCTTGGGCTTGATTCTTCCATGAATTCATGCATATCCATGGTCATATCATACCCCCTCTCTTAAAAAGAATTAGACCTCGAATAAGCACCTTTATTTAAGAACAAAAGGCGGGCATTCATTAGAAACGTAATTTTCAAATGAACCATGCTAAAGCACTCAAGAACTAGACAAATAAGTCCAATGGTCATGTAAATAACAACAAGAGCAAGATGTCTAAAACTTCTTTGAAAGGTCTATGATATGTAAAATTTGTATTATCAAAGAAGTTCAAATTGAGACAACTCAAATAAGGCTATGCAAGAAACACTCAAAGATTACAAGACTTCTTCCAATGAAAGCGTAAGTGAAAGTATAGAAATCTTGTAAATTAAACATAGTAACAATATTTCTCACAAAGTCCTCAAAGGGTCAATGAAATTGGAGACTCAAGTTTTAAAAGTATTTCAAAATGAACAACATAAAGTGTTGTAGAAGTTCAAGTTTCCAAATAAGAGTGTTCCTTCAAAAGTCGTAGAAAAGGACTTTAAAATGGAGCTTTTTAGGAACAACTTCTTTGACTTATCTTCCAAGAAGGAACTACTACTAACATCCTCAAAAGCTAAATGAAAGTAGAAGCTTTCATCATGTCTAAACTCCGAAAGTAAGTCAAGAAGTTCATTAGTTTGAAATATCTCTTCTTTTAAAAGATGACGAAATGTTAAGCTCATTGTGTGTAATGATTTCAAATGTTGACACAACAAGTTGTAAGGATTTTCAATGCTCCAAGCACAAGGTGTTTTCTCAAAAATGCTAAGAAGAAAATTTAAAACAAAAAGTGTTAAGAAACAACTTTCTTGTCAATTTTGCAAAGAAAATATCAAAATCAAAATCTTTGAAGGGTGAATAATATTGAAAACTTTCATTCTTTTCAAAATACTCATGTAAACCACACATTTGAAATCTCATTTCTTTGAAAGGGTAATGATAATACCAAAGCACCTTAAAAATAGACACAAAAGCATTTAGCATGATAGAATAGCCTTGATGAGTCTCAACTGTCATCATTTCACAAATAAGGTGAGAAAATGTAGACATAAAAAATTTCCAAAATTCCAAGATAGTCTAAATTTCCCTTTGAAAACCATTTTATCAAAGAACTCTTTAAAAAGTAGATAGTTAAACAATGTAGCTTCAAATTCATGTTTCAAAATTTATGCACAAGAGTTCTCTTGAAGACTAGTAAATGAAATGAACAACTTTGAAAACCACTCCTTGAAAGCTATGTGGTAATAAAGATGATCAACGACAAAATCCTTGCAAACTTGTTCAAATCCTACCTCTACCATGATTCCTAAACATTTTAACAAGGATTCCTTGAAAAGTAAATGGTAGAATTTGAATCCAAATGTGTTTTCAAACAACAAGTTCAAAGAGTTAACAACACTTGAAATCTTGTGCTCATTGTAAGAAAACTTAAATTTATCACTAAAAATGTGAAAATGTTAGTTTAAAAGAATAACTCTATTAAGATCTTTCATGAAAGCATCAAGGAAAAGAAACGCATAATCAATATCCTCAAAAAACTTTCTTAAATACTCATCATGTAAAATGTCAAATAAAGCATAATTAGGCTTAAAACTAACAATATTTTGATCAACAAAAGAGGTATCATCTAACATACCAAAGCCATAACAAGAAGGATCAAATTTAGCACCACTATGCATCAATAAATCCTCAAGAGAAGTGTGAGAAGAAAGGCATTTAGTCATAAAAGGCATAAGAAGAAAGCCATTTTCATCAAAAGAAATAACGGATATATTACCAAGTATGCCCACATGATGAGTATAAGAAACCAACAAAGTCTTTAATTCCACAAAATAAACATCACGAAATGAAATAAAAGAGTTAAGAGATGGGCTTATTGATAAGTCTTCAAGAATAGTTCCAAGCTATTTCACCATGCTCCTTCCTTGGTCTTCAACTCCTAGCACATAAGAAACATAATTAACAATATTGAAACGACATCATCAACTATAAAATTGCAAAAGAAAAAGAATTAAACACTATGAATTGTTTATTTTCTAGTAAATTTCCAAGAGAGTTGAGAAAGTAAAATTGATATTCATTTTCCATGAAAACAAGTGAAAAAAATTTAATTTCCTTAAAATAAATCTCAAAGCTCAAATAAGAATTAGAGGAAAAGAAGTTTATGGCATTGATGGGCTTGTAGGAAAGCTTTCCATCTTTATCCTTCCTTGAATCTTCAAAATTCTGCACACATAAGAGTTCACTAGCAAAGAAAGAGTTAGTTTTATTAGCATAGAAATTCACTTCCTCACTCTTTTCAAGTACAACTATCTATTTTTTTCTTTGCTCTTCTTTTTCGCTCTCTTGTTTTTCAACAAAGAACTCATTTTCTTTAGTCTCTCACTTTTCTCAACCTCACTTTCTTTCTCTTTTAAACTCTCAAAATGTTCACGCTCTTTTGAAATGATAGAGATGGAACCAAAGATACATAATCTCTCTTTTTCTTGATTTTCAATACTCTCTTTTTCTATGTTCTTGTCTCTCATGAAATCAAAATGTTCCACATTAGATATCTCTTCCTTAACATGTAGTACAACACTTTCTTCAACTTCCATTATAGCTTGTCAAAGCTCATTTACTTTTGAAATTTCTCCAATCATTGATGGTTGTAAGGTTTCTACCTTTGTAACTCCTTGAAGTGGTTTGAAAAATTGTTTGTCCTCAAAACTTTTAGCCTTCATGATGCACTTTTCCATTTTCTCTTGATCAAATATTCTTATCCTCTCTTTCAACTTCTTTTGCTCTTCGTAGATTTTGTGGGGCACCAAAGAATTTAGAATGAATCTCTTGCCATCTTTAGTGAAGTTGTAAGAATTCTTGTCCCCATTGTATATAGCTTTCTTATAAGTTATCCAAAGACTTCCAAACAATAAATGACCCGCCTGTATGGGTGCTACATCAAATAAAACAACATCTTTATATTTTCCTTTCGAGATAGACACCCACACATGCTTAGTGACTTTAATCTCATCACTATCATTTGACCTATGGCTTATGTAAGGCTTAGGACGTCAGAGAAGAGGCAAACTCAACATTTCCACAAGGTAATTACTATCCACATTTGCACAACTACTACCATCAACAACAAGATTAGCAACTTTATCTTCCACCTGGCATTTGAGATGCACAATATGATTACTTTAATTATTCCTTCCATAGACATGTTAATCATATAATAGCTCTCAAAGTAAACTTCTCCACCATAACTATGTTGATAGTCTTCATAACAATAATAAGGACTATGCTCGTTATTATCATGTCCAGTATTAACTCTTCCATAAACTCCATAATTATCATAAGAAGTATGCTCAATAGTTTTAGCATAAGAAGAAAAGTTACCAACTCCAACACGTCTTCTAAAAGTGAAGTTTCTAATTCCATGGTTGTTCCTACCATGCATTGATTCCATTGCCACGACCATGATAGAAATTATGCATATCTTTTGCAAGCTTAGATTGATAATCCTCTTGTTTGCTCTTTACTTCCATCCTTTTCCACGATGGATTAGACCTACCGTATTCCATCTATTTGCTATTTATACCTCAAAATTAAACAAGGAAACAAAACAAAGGAACTCCCACTCACTCCTTAAGTGTTTACTCTCTTTGATGATCACTCATTTCACTCGTGTTTAGCACTCTTTATTGGCTTTCATCACAATAGGCTCACTCTCTTGCCTTTTCCAAACACTCAACACTCAACACTCAAGCCTCTATAATATCCTTCAACCTCTTACGTAGCTCAAACCAAGAGCAACAATCCCAAGCAAGTAAATCAACCAATGCACTTAGTTTGATAAGTGTTCAATGAGGCAAAATATCAAACACTTGAGGTGTATGAATTTCAAAGAATGTAATCTATGGAATTGAGCCAAGAAACAAGATTGATCATCAACAAAAGACTAGAAACACACAAGGAATCAACCAGAAATAAAAAACAAAGCAATTCAAAACAATTAGATTAAGCAAAGAACAAAAGAGTACTAAGAAAAAATTTTCCAGAAAATAGGGAATGACGACAACCTTTTACTGAAACAACAATATATGAAAATCTATGAACCCAAATCAGATGAAACAAATTCAAGAAGATTTCACACTCAATGAGGATGAATTTATTCCACACTTTTTCTGGCGTCATGAATCTGAAACACATATCACAAATCAATCCAATTGACAAATCAATTGATCTTTAAATTGAGCAAACTTATTTCAATTGAATCCGAACTCAAAGGAGAACATCTGCATCAGAAAACATCCAACAATTTTGCAATTAATTAGTAAAATTTTCAATTGATTTTTGGAACTATTTTTCGAAACTTAGTTTTGCATGAACTTCATGAGAATTTTATAGATCATCAAGTACTTCTTTTTTTTTTTTTTGTGATTTCAACGAATTTAAACAACTTACAACACAAATTGACATTCAATTGGAGGTTTCTCTGATACCACTTTGATGTTAATCTTCAATTGATTGTAAATTGGATTCAACAACTTCCCAAGATCATCTCCTTTGATGAAGAACCTCTATTGAGAATTTTGTAGTTTCAATACTACAATAGAAAGCCTATGAGGATCTAAGCCTCATAAACTCAATATTGAGAGGTAAAACTTATTTCCAGTTGGATAGAAAGAACCTTGAGGAAACTAAAGCCTCAAACCCCAAGTGCACAAACTAGAAGACTTATGATTAATTGAATCTAAGAACAAGAAATCCAAGACTCAATTAAAGAACGAAATTGGGTGATCAATTAATTCCTAAAAATTCCACAATCTAAGGCAAAAAATTGTTTACACCTACGAAAATTCACCCTTAGCAAGCTAACTAAGAAGGGTGAAGAACCCGGAGACAACTGTAGAAACCTCCCTCAAATTTCAATTCATCAATATTGTTTACAAGAGGAGGCATACGTAGGTTTCTATAGGGAAGACCAACTCCTCTTCCTAAAACCTAATGATTATTCAAAATATCTAATTACCCTTCTAATAAAATTCAAATACAAATTTTGGAAATAAAGAAACCAAGATTTAATCCAAAAACAACTATAATTGACCAAAAATAAATTATAGACTTGACCCAGCGGGGTTCGACTGAGAATATGGCCTAGTCTGCCCATTTAACCTTCAAAACTAGCCATTCTAACAAAAAACCTACTGGGGATGGTAGGGTGGGGGCCTACCGTTGCCAGTAAGACCTGTTTAGCCTTTTTGCTACAATTTCACATCTCCTCGGTTATCGAACTTGTTTGACGTTCAACACATTTAAACTTGTTCTTCGTGTCTTCAACAAACTTGTAGAGCATTTCTAAGCTTTGGAATGAATCTTGTATCACCTCAATTGGACTCCTATAGCGCAATTTTTGGCCATTTTACCAGAATGTGTCATCTTTTCAATCAAAGGTGGAATGTCCGGTTTAAGACTAGTCATATGATATACAAATGAACATATCTATGCATGAGCTATACCATTCTAGAAACCTTAAGATGTCTTCTACAATCTTCAATATCACTTGTTTATTTGAAGTCATTAAAAGGCCCAAAATGGAGTTCTTCCAAAACGAGTCCAGAAATTCCAGTTTGTCTCCATTTTGACCATTTTTCTAGTTTTAACTCTTGGGCTTGTATCTTCCAAGAATTCATGCATATCCGTGGTCATATCAATTTTGTAGCTTCAACACTCCAATGGAAAACTTATGAGGATCTAAGCCTTATAAACCTAACATTGAGAGGCAAAACTCTTTCCTAATTTGATAGGAAGAACCTTGAAGAAACTAAGGCCTGAAAACCCTAACTACACAAACTAGAAGACCTAGGATTAATTAAATCTAAGAACAAGAACTCAAAGACTCAATTAAATAAAAGAATTAGAATGATCAATTGAATTCCATAGATTTCTCAACCTAACGCAACCAATTGTTCACAACTAAGGACATTAACCCTTAGCAAGCTAGCTATGAAAGGGTGAAAGACCCTAGAGACAAAGAGAATCCTCTCTCACAAATTTCAGCAAAATCATCAATGTGAGTTACAAATGAGCTTATAATAGGGCATTATAGGCTAAGGTATAAACCTAACCTATCTATTGAGTGGTTTAAAATACCTATTAAGCCCTTGAGTAAAAGCTGGAAAATAACTTCAAACAATAAAATCCCGCCAAAAGATTACAAAAGCCATTTCATTCCTGAACCCTGCCAGCAACAGTAGGGTGCAACTTGCCGGACAAGGTAGGGTACGACCTTCAAAGATTGTGCCCTCTAGAAACCTGCTGAGGATGGTAGGTACAGGGCCTACCGTCGGCGGTAGGTCCTTTCTTCATAAGTTGTCCATTTTCATCAATTGAAACAACAAGTCCTCAGTCAAGCTTCATCAAAGGCCTTACTCTTCAAGTCTTTTCTCTAGTGGATTAAATCATAAGTCAACTCATTAGCTTGTTGGCATCTCGGTTCACATCAATAGGGTGGGAACTTACTGACACCCGTAGTCTCTGTTTTCTTCCATCCTTGCTTCTTTCATCTTCTTCGATGGCCGTAGCTTCTTATTTGATTTAAGCGAGCTTCTTATGAATTTTATGAGTCATGGAAGTCTTGTAAGGTCTTCCAAGATTTCCAATTAAACTTGGAATTTCTCAATTGAAGTTTCATCCATGATGTCTTTAATCTCCTAGTTGCTCCTATGCAAATTGTTGAACAATCCTTTGTTGAATTAAATCTATTGACCATCTAAATAAAAAAAACAAGCCTGGACTCTAAAACTTCTTTGAATGGTCTATGATAAGCAAAGGAAGTATATACAAAGAATTTCAAGGCAATATAACTCCAAAAAGAACTGTTCAAAAACTTGTCAAGTTTTTTAAAAATTCTCCAATTAGTATAGCCATTGAAAATAGAGATGCCTCGTAAATCAAATATATGAACAACATTTCAAAGAGTCCTTAAAAGGCCATGATATTGAAAACTCAAATTTTCTAAAACTTCTAAGGTTAAGAACATGACTATTTGAAAAAACTCGAAACTTCGATGAAGAAGTGTTCCTTCAAAGTATGATAGAAAAAGTTTGAAATGTATCTTCTTAGAAACAACTTCTTTGACATTCTTTTAAAAAGAAGACAACTATAAACATCTTTAAATAGTAAATGATAAAGAAAACTTTTGTCCTTTTCAAACCTAAGGGATAGTTCAAGAAATCTGAAAGTTTGAAAATTTTCTTCCTTAAAAGGATGATAAAAGGCAAAATGGAATTTTCAAATCTAATCAAAAGAGTTTGAAAGCAAATAAAAGACTTAAATTCTACAAACTCTTCCACTTCCAATCAAGGTAACAGAACATAGAAACGAAGTTTCTAAGGTTCCATGATTTGTCACATTTCTTTCCAAAAGTCCACTTCTTCAAACACTCTTTCAAAGGCAATCGAAAGTAGAAACTTTCGTCATTTTGAAACTCCAAAAGTAAATCAAGAAGGTCATGAGTTTGAAAGGTTTTCTCTCTCAAAAGATAATGAAATGTAGAGCTCAAGGTGTGTAATATTTTCACATGTTGAAACAAGATGTTATAAGGATTTTCAATGCTCTAGATACAAGGTGTTTTGTCAAGAATTCTAAGAAGGAAATTTAAAACACGAGTGTTAAGAAACAAATTTCTTGTCAATTTTGCAAAGAAAATTTCAAAATCAAAATCCTTTAGGGTAAATGATATTGAAAACTTTCATTCTTTTCAAAATAGTCACGAAAACCACACGTGAAATCTCTCTTGTTTGAAAAGGTATTGATAATTCAAATGCACCTTCCAAATAAAAATGAACCTATTTAGAATGAAGGAATAATTTTTATGAGTCTCAAGTTTCATCATTTCACAAAGGAGGTGCGAAAATGTAGACTTAAAATTTCCAAAATTCCAAAGTACTCTACATTCCTCTTTGAAAGCCATTTGATCAAAAAGCTCTTTAAGAAGTAGATGATTAAACAATGTAGCTTCAAGTTCATGTTTCAAAGTTAATGCACAAGAGTTCTTTTGAAGACTAGAAAATAAAATGAAGAACTTTGAAAACCACTCCTTGAAAGGTATATGGTAATAAAGATGCTCAACAATAAAATCTTTGAAAACTTGTTCAAATCCTACATCTATCATGATTCCAAAATGTTTTAACATGAAATCCTTGAAATGTAAATGGTAAAATTTGAATCCAAATGTGTTTTCAAGAAACAAATTCAAAGAGTTAAAAGCACTTGAAAGCTTGTGTTACTGTAAGAAAACTCAAGTTGACCACTAAAAAGGTGAAAACATTGGTTTACAGGAATAAGTCTATCAAGATTTTTCATGAAAGCATCGAGGAAAGGAAACACATAATCAACATCCTCAATAAAATTTTCTAAACACTTATCATGTAAAATTTCAAATAAAGCACATTTAACTCAAAACCAACAATATTAGGATTAACAAGGGAAGTATTATCTAACATACCCAAGCCACAACAAAGAGTATGAAATTTGGCACCACTACTCATCAATGGATCCTCAAGAGAAGTATAAGAAAAAACACATTTAGAAACATAAGGCAAAACAAGGAAGAGAGCATGATGTATATCCACTTTGATTGTAATTTTGGACTATACTCCTTCCCAATGATCACCTCCTTCTTTGAAGAACCTCTATTGAGGATTTTTTAAGATCAAACACTCCAATAAGAAGCTATGAGAAACTAAATCTCATAAACCTAATATTTAGAGGCTATATTCTTTCCTAGACTTATAATTAGAACATTGAGGGAAGAAAGACCTCAAAACCCAAATTAAACAATTTAGAAGACCCTAGACCAATGGAGCCAAAGAAAGGAAATTCTATGCATCAACTAATGAAAGGAATTGAATGATCAATTGATTCCGTAGATACTTCAATCTAAGGCCCAATTGCTCACAATACTAAGGACATTAACACATAACAAGCTAGTCTAAGAAGGTGAAGAAGCCAAGAGGTAACTGGGAGAAACTCTCATATTTTCAGCAAATTCATCATTGTTGGATTACATTGAGTTATAATGGGGTATTTATAGACTAAACTCTAGACCTAGCTAACCTATGGTTAAATGACTAAAAATACTCATTAAACCCTTGATTGAAAACTGAAAAGACAAGCCAAATATCAAAAACTACTCAATTAGAACGCATTAAACATCCATTCAGCCGAGTCTTACCGTCGACAGTAAGTGTGTGAATTACAAAGGATTAGCCAACAGAAGCCCACTGTCAATGGTAGGGGTAGAGCCTAACATTGGGGTAGGGTCTTTTCTTCAATTACTTAGCCAATTTTCAAATCCTAATTGTTCCCTAGAGTAATCCTTCTGAATTGAACAAATGGTGAACAACTTGGAAGTCTTTTCTTAGCCTTTAAACTCTGTAAACTTGTTATTCAATGTTTCTTCCATGTAAGCTACCATGCCATTATCTTCATTTCAATTGGAGGCCTTGAGTTTCTTCATTCGTGCTCTAGTCATTGGTCCAACCTTTAACTCCATGAATGCTCGACTGTTCCGATCTACATCAAACCACCACCAAAAGAAACAGCACAAAAGTCTCCAATTGTGCTCACATGAGAACGATAAGACTCTAGGAACAACTTTAATTTCACAAAAGAAAATACATAACACATGAGAGAAGGGTTAAGGATAGGCTTATTGATAAGTCTTCCAAAATAGTGCCAAGCTCTTCCTCCATACTCCTTCTTTTGTCTTCAACTCCTAGCACACAAGAAGCATAGTTTGTAATATTAAAATGGTATTTATCTCTAGGAATTGCACAATACATGGAATTAAACTCTATGAATTATTTATTTTCTAACAAAGTTCCAAGAGAGTTGAGAAAGTAAAGGTGGTATCCATTTTTTTTTATAAAAACAAGTGAAAACAACTTAATTTCCTTAAAATAAACCGGAAAGCTCGAGTAGGAATTAGAGAGAAAGAAGTTTATTGTCTTGATGGGCTTATAGGCAAGCTTTCCACCTTCATCCTTGGTGGAATCTTAAAAATTCTACACACATAAGAATTCACTAGAAAAGAAAGAGTTAGTTTCCTTAGCATAAAATTCACTTCCTCACTCTTTTCAAGTACAACTATCTCTTTTTCTCTTTGCTCTTCTTTTTCACTCGTTTTTCGATGAAGCACTCATTTTCTTCTACTCTCTAACTTTTCTCAAGCTCACTCCCTTTCTCTTTGGAACACTCAAAATTTTCACTCTCTTTTTAAATGATAGAGATGGAACCAAAGTACATGATCTTCATACTAATCTCTCTTTTTCTTCCACTCATTCTTTTTTTTAAATTTTAATGCTCTTCCCGCTCATAATGCAACATGGTTCCTCTTTGGATGTCTTCTTCTCAACATGTATATCAACAACCTCTTTAGCTTCAATTGTAGCATGTGAAAGTTCGTTGACCTTTGGAGCTTCTTTTCCATGAATTTAACCTTTGCTTGACCTTGTCTTTGACCTTTATGGTTTTCAACTCCCAATCTGTTCTTCAATGCCTGTTTCATTAAGCTTTGAGTCTTGATTGGTTTGGCTCCCATTCTTTTTCTATTTTCATATTTACAATCCCACCAAACATTAAGCTCATAGAGAGAGATTTTAGCACCAATTGAAACTTCTATTCTTCTCATACACCATAGGAATAGAACAACGATTCCACTCCTTGCTCCCATGCTTCATCATCATAAGGACCAAAAGTGCCCCACAAAAAAGGTAATTTCAAATTGTTGTAACTAAAAGGTCTTGATACAGTTCCCAAATTTTGTGAACTTCTTCTACAATTATACCCTTCATAGTTATAACTAACATTATGCTCATTATACATGTTCTTACCGTTAGTATATACCCTAAGACCAATTGACTCACATTTATGATTTATGAAGCATGTATTTTTTAATTGTATTTTATGCTCTTGGTCATCAAGTATGTGACTTGATAGTAAAACCCTCATAGCTAATAAAATACTATTTTTATTTGTCCCTAGTTTATTGCATCTTGTAAACTAGTGTGAAGTTGATTGATGGTCAAGTTTTACTGATCATGAATATGAGATATAAAATCAATTCATAAATACATATTGAGAATATTATATTGGACATGACCCAAAGTGAAGAAGAAATATTGCGTGGGTTTAAGTTATAAGTATTTCTTCTCAGTTTTATATTTGGTGTCTTTTGACCTAATGTTTCTAATGTTTCTGGCATGGGGAGAAAATATGTTTTGACATAGTCAAACATCACTTTTAATTAGGTGATTATTATGACTATTGGTTGGCTGATTTTCTTGTCATGGCTTGAATATTGGAGATAGTGAAAGGGATTTGTCCCTCTCTTTTTAGAGAGAGATATCCATGGGCCCCTTGATAAGGAAGACTGGAAAATATGCATGGCCATGCTCAAATAAGTACTAATAAGGTGTTATTAATACTATTTGTTAGAACAGCCTTCCTGGTGATCAAATAAATGGTTAATTAATTTTTATAAGGATGACTTGGTCCATGCCTTATACTTGATTAGAATATCGTGTGACAAAAGGAATAAATTTTAAATCTGATGCTAGGTTATTATTACATTTACTTAACTTGGGTAAGCATAATATCTTGCTAGAGGCCGCTTATGTTTTGTGAATAAATGTCTAGGACATTTTTCATTCACTGCCAACGTTAAGTGAACCTACAGGGTGACACGCATAGACGATCTTGTGAGCATAATGTCCACGTTCAATGAATATAGATTATGTCCAGATTCGTTGAACGTATACAAAAGGGGAATCAGATTCCATATTGTATTTTTTGGTAAGTTAATAAGTAATTAATTTTATTTAATTGAATAAATGAAATTAATTTCTTGATATTACTCATCCAACTGTTGGATGATTATAGGAATAGGCTGACGAGATTAAGATATCATTAGATGACAGTTAGGGTTTTGATATTGACAGCTATAAAAGGTTATGTTAACCTTTTCTTGGTGGCCGTCTTTTGTCTGATAAAAAGAAATACAAAAACCTAAACCCTAGAACGGCGATGTGGTATCTTGCCTCCTCTCTCCGAAACACGACCAAATTACCAGATAGTCAGGATTAGTTCTGAACAGTTTTCATAACATAGAAGGGTCTAGCATCTCGATCGCTTGCACAGGAGTTCGTCACCTGGATACCAGTGGAGGACGAAGCGTAAACTGTAGCGCCTCCACATCGAACAATCAAAACATTGGGGTAATTTCTATCCAATCGGTTTTTCTAGTATGGGCAGTTCCTGTTGGTGAATTTTCATAGTTTTATTTTGTTTTTGCCTATGGTTTCCAACACTTACTACCATAGCTATGCTCATAATGATGATAACTATGATAGTATTTCTCATAATCACCCCCTCATTTATGGAACCTCCTATCCATATTCACAAAATTCCCTTAATTTCTAATTTCATTCCTTGGAACTCTATTATAAGATTTATCATTATAACTATTTCTAGCTCCAAGTCTATTGTCCTCATAGCAATCATAAGAATTATGCTCAAAAGTTCTAGCATAAGGAGAGAGGTTACCATTTGCCTATTGATTACTATGCATTGAATGTCCACCAAGGTTTCTTCTACTACTTTTCTCTAAAATGGCTTCCTCTTCTCGTCTTAAGTCTCCCACATCCTTTGCTACGTAGGAGAGTTGTTGCTCCAATCCTTCCAAGGTCTTTGCATTCACTGCACATGATGCAACTCATCTTCTATGTTTGATTTAAATGTCTTAAACTTGAAAAATGTCAACAAAAACCAAGAAAAACGACCTCACAATCACTCCTAAGTGTTTGCGCCTCTTTTGATGATCATTCGGTTCCTTCGTGTATGCTCTATTAATGGCTTTTATGAAGATAAGCTCACCCTCTTTCTGTTTACAATCACTCTCTTCTCAAGGTCTTATAGATTCTTCAAACCTTTTAGCCAACTCAACCAAGAGAGTAAAAAAAATTAATACACTTAGTTAGACAGAGTTTAAAGAAACAATTTCTCAAACACTTGAGGTGTAAGGAATTTCAAAGAGTTTGTCTATGGAAAAGGGCCAATAAACATAATTGATAATGAAACTAAGAATAGGAACACAGAAGAAAGAAATTAGAAATCAAATTCAAAACAAGCTAAGCGAAACAAAGAAATAAAGAGTTCTAAGAAAATAATTTTCCAGAAAGCAGTGGAAGATGACACCTTGTTACCAAAAGCATTATAACTCCCCAAATACTGATAAAAATCAAGTCAAATAAGTCTAGAAAGATTCCTCACTTGACAAAAATGAATTTAGGAACAAATTTCAATTGAATTGCATCAGTATAACACAGGATCGGATCATTTAATTTACACTTTGTTTTTCTGAAACTGAGATCTCAAACCCCATTCGGTTTTCAATCGAATTGAAAAGGTAAATAAACTACAAATTGATTCAAATCATTTTGGATAGAAGCATAAATCGATGACGTTGAGAATAGACACAAATTTCCATCAATTTGGAATAGTATAGCATGAGATATGAACCGATTAACCAACAATTTCGCATCAACGAACATTCTGGACAAATTCGAAGTTGTAATCTAATTGAACACATAAATCAACTCCAAATTGAGTAAAATTTATTTCAATAAATCCCTAACACATAGGATTTTAGATCCATAGCAATCTTTGCCCACAATTTTGCAAATAACAGTCTCTTTTATCTCTTTTTTTTTTACAATAATTTTCTTTTGAAAGATCTTCATTGTTTTTTTCATAGATCATCATGTATTTTCTCTTTTGTTTTTTTTCAACGAACTTCAAACAATATAAACATAAATTGATCTTCAATTAGAAGTTTCTCTGATACTGACTTGATGTTAATCCTCAATTTGATTGTGAAGTGAATTTATCACCTTCCCAAGATCACTTTTTTGTTAAAGAACTTCTATTAAAGATTTTGTAATTCCAACACTCCACTAAAGAACCTATGAGGAATAAGAGACATAAACCTAATAGTGAGAGGAGGAACTCTTTCCAAACTTGATAGCAAGAACCTTAGCTAAACTATGACTCTAAAACTCAAACTACACAAATTAGAACACCTAGATTAATCAACTCTCGAAACAAGAGCTCCTAGAATCAATCAAAGGAGGAATTTAAAATGATCAACTGACTTCCATAGATTCATCAATCTAAGTAATTAATTTCTCACCTACTAAGGAAGCAAACCCTCAGAAGCTATCTAAGATTCTTTGAAGAACCTAAAAACCATTAGAAAAAGCCTCTCGATTTCATCAATATTTATCAAAGTTCATCAAAGTTGTTTACAAGAGGAGGCATAAGTAGGCATTTATAGAGAAACCCTACTTCTCTTCCTAAAACCTAATCAGTACTAAAAATACCTAATTAGCCTTCTAACAAAATTTAATTACAAGATTGGTGATCAAGAAACCAATAATTAACTAAAAGCTAATTAATTTTTTACTAAAATTAAGATGATGTCTTCAAAATCCTCTTCTTGTCTCGAAACCTACCTGGGATGGTAGGGTGAGAACCTACTGTCCTCGATAGGTAATCTTCAAAGCTCTACTAATTAAATAGAGCGCTATCAGGGATGGTAGGGTGGGAACCTACCATCGCCAATACGCTCTGTTTTCTTCCCTCCTTGCTTCTTTCATCTTCTTTGATGGCTGGGAGCTTCTAGTTTTATTTCGGTGAGACTCGTATGAATTTTATGAGTCTTGGAAGCTTTGTAAAGTTTTCCAAGCCTTCCAATTAAACTCAGAATTCTTTAATTGAAGTTTTATCTATGATGTCTTCCATCTTCTAGTTGCTCCTATGCAAATTGTCGAACAATCTTTTGTTGAATTCATATCACTGTATCTGTTGTGGTAGATCGGTTTTCTAAAATGGCTCATTTTATACCTTTTAAGAAAACTGATGACGCGAGTTATGTTACGGCTTTGTTCTTTACTTGGGTGCTGCGATACCTAAAACTATTATTTCGGATCGTGGCACTAAGTTTCTTAGTCATTTTTGTCTTGTTTTATAGAAGAAACTTGGAACTAACTTGTTATATTCTACAACTTGCTATCCAAAAACTGATGGACAAATAGAGGTGGTAAATAGAACTATTGGCCCTCCTAGGGCCATCCGTAAGAAGATTTTGCGCCAATAGGAAGCCTGTTAGCCTCATATTGAGTTTGCTTAAAATAGAGCTCCTCACTCTACTAGTTTTTACTCTCCTTTTGAAGTTTTCTATGGGTTTAATCTTCAATCTCCTTCTGATTTGGCTTCTTTACCTATAGATCACGCTTTGAGCTTAGATGGAAAGAAAATGGAGGAGTTTGTGAAAATTATTCACTCCAAAGTTCATGAAGCTATTAAGGCTACAAACAAGAAGCTTATTGCAAAAAGGACTTTGGAAAGGAAACGTGTAGTTTTTGAACCTGGTAATTGTGTTTAGGTTCATCTTCAAAAAGAATTTTTTCCTTCTCAAAGAAAATCCAAGTTAGATAGTTGTGGCGTTGGCCCTTTTGAAGTTCTTGAATGCGTTAATGATAATGGTTATAAGATTGATCTTCCATGCGATTATATGTTAGAGCTACCTTCGATGTTTCCTATTTATCTCCTTTTGATATAGGTCAAGATTCAAGGACGAATCTTTTAAAAGGAAGGGCAGATGATATGAACCAACATGGAAAAGGAGGTGAAAAGATTCAAGGACCAATCATAGGAGCAAGAGCAAGGAGAAATAAAGGAAAGGATAATCAAATTGCTAAAGGATTGGCATGGTAATTGAAGAAAATATGAAGGAAGGTCTAAAGTTCAAGAATACAGGCTTGGAAGATGATGGAAACCCTCTTAAGTTTCTTATGGTTCAGTACCTAAACTCAGAGCAACCAATAGAGCAAATTGGAGGAGAAAAAATTCAAGAAAAGGCAAGAGTATAGCCTACCACAGGCGATACACCTGGTACCTACCTTCTATGTTAGGTTTCTGCCTAAAATGGACTTGGTGTGCTGAAGACCTACTGGGTTCAGTAGGGTACCCTACTGCTGATAGTAGGGTACTAATTTTATGTAACACGATGTTTTAGATAGGAATTGCTATTACAATTCACTTTACAACTTTTAATTAAGTCCCTAATGTTTCTTAGGATGACCTAAGACCATGTTTAGATGAGGCTTTAGTCTAAATGCTATAAACAACCGATTATAGCATAATTGGAGGACTAATTGATGATTTTATGAAGTTGATGAGTTTATCTCTAGGGTTCTTAAGTTTTGAGGCTTTTTCCTCGAACTTCATTTAAGGTTTAATCATTCCTTGGATTGATTTTATTTGAATATTTTGATTGGAGAGATCCAAGGGTTCTCAATTTGATCAAAATTCATACTCTTCGATCTTTACTAGACTCACTTACAAAGCTTTCAGGAAAGTGTTGATTCTCTTATGTTTTGACGCGGAAAGTAAAAAGGCGGCAACTAGTGAGGGAATGATCCAACAAGAGGAATACCTTTCACGAGTATAAAGGACCAGCCCAAAAAACCTGGATCGTGTAAAATAAGAGTAGTACCAAAGGCATCCTTAAAATGTCTTAGAGCAAGGTCTTCTTCATAAGAGACTAATTACGTGATGGGTAATCAATCCCATTATTGAATTGACTTATGAAGGAAAGAATATTTAACATGTTACTCAAGAGGTCCTTAGATTGGCTAGGGGTTGCTTGAGGATGGAGAGTATTCAAGTCCTATTCAAGGCAAAAGATCCTTGTGAAGCTTAATTAAAGGATTTTGATCTCTGCACTATAAGATTAATATCACTTAAGGGCAAGTAAAAGATAAGTGTGGGGATATTTGATTTGTGTCTTAATGTCATTACTTTTATATGTTTAATTGTGTTGTTTTACGATATTTTAGTTATGTAAAATGTATAACTTACATAATTTTCCCTTCCTTTTATCTCAAGTGCTTCCCTATGAATACAAGTGAAAACGGATGAAAACAAAGCAAAAGTAGAGAAGACGGAAGTTACCGACACCAAACACAAACGGTAGGTTTCCCTACCCCTTGCGGTAGGTACTTGGCTCACAAATAACTTTTGGATAGAAACTTACCAGTGACGGTAGACTACCCCTACCACTACGGTAGGTTTTAGACAACTTGTGAGTTTAAGACAGAACCCTACCGCGGACGGTAGGTCTCGGCTGAAGCAAACTTAATGCTTTTTTATTTTTTAAAAAGTATTCCCCCATCCCCTCTCTTTTAGAGATGATTGAGTTTGTAGGTTATAGAGGAAGAATAGGGGCGAAAAATGGACTTAAACCGTTCTCAATTCCTCTTTAATTACGTAAATTAGTGGCAAAATTATTTTTGTTTTAATGGGGGTTGAACCCTAGATTTTGAATGATATGGAATTTTTATTGGTTTTTATAAAATTTACATTTGACTCTTTTGTGGTTGTTATTCAATTATGTTTTTGGTTTAATTGATTTGCATGGAATTGATTAATTGGAAAACTTTGTTGGAACTGAAAAGGAAAACTGATTTTGGGCAACTAATTGAATAATAGAAGTTGGCAATTAAATAGATATATTAATTGCACTTTTAGGTCATTTTTAATCACTTAATCTTAATGTATTCATAATTGGTTAGAGAGAGAAGAGATTCTTCTCCAAAGGTTAGTGAATTGAGTGGTTCTCCGTATTGCCCGAGTTAGTGTCTGATACCCAACCTCGTTTTCTCAAACATCGTTTTGTGTTTTTCCAATTGAAAGTAGTTGACAAAGTTTAAGAGAATTTCACAATTCAAACTTTTTTCTCACATTTTCATCTTTCAAACCAAGTTTTCTTTGTTTAATTGTTTTCTTATTTTTGTTCTATTCTTTTCTCAAGAAGAAAAATTAGTTTTTAGACTAGAACTTAGAATAGATAGTTAGTATTTTAACTTTCCTGTTCCTGTGTTCAACAACCCGAGTAAATTTCTTTTACTAGATTGATAGTTGCACTTGCCTGTTGAGTATTTTTAGTGTACAGCTAATTTTAAACATCAGAAATTGCTACAGAAGAAACATCACAAAGTTGCCTCATAATAAAAGATTTCAAAGGGACAAAGTATTGGAATTTGGAGGCAAGAACATAAAGAAAACTATGAAAAACCGATAACAGGATCCGCACATACTAGAAAAGCCGATTGGATAGAGAACTACCTCAATGTTTTCTACCGTTAGGTGTGGAGGTGCTACTTTTTATACTTCTCCCTCGACTGATATACACGCGACGACTTCCTCTGCAAGCGATCGGGATGCTAGCCCCTTCGGTGTCCCGAAAAATATTCAGAACTAAACCTAACTATTGGTAATGTGTGGAATTTTGGAGAGAGAAAGAGGCTGGATATTATTTTCGTCGTTCTAGGGTTAAAGCCTTTTGTTTTTAATCAGATGAAGACGGCTACAGGAAAAAGGTTAACATAATCTTTTATAAGCTGTCAATATCAGAACCATAATTGTCATCTAATGATAGTTTTAATCTCGTACATCTATTCTAATAATCATCCAACGGTTGGATAAATAATATTAACTAACTAATTTTATTTATCAAATAAATTAAATTAGTTATTTATTAACTTACCAAATAAATAAAACACGGAATCTGATTCCCCTTTTTTATATGTCCAATGAATCTGGACACGATTTAGATTCATTGAACGTGGACATCGTGCTCACAAGATCGTCCATACGTGTGACCCTATAGGTTCACTTAATATTGGCAGTGAATAAAAATGTCCCAGACATTTATCCATAATACATAAGTAGCGTTCAGCGAGATATTATGCTTGCCCAAGTTAAGTAAAGATATGATAACCTAGAATCAATTTTTATTATTTAGTCCTTTTGTCACACAATATCCTAATTAAGTACAAGACATGGACCAAGTCATACTTATAAAACTTATTTAACCATTTACTTGATCACCAGGCAGACTGTTCTAATAAATAATATTAATAACACCTTATTAATACTTATTTGTGCATAGCCATGTGTATTCTCCACTCTTCCTTATGAAGGAGCCCATGAATATCTCGCTCTAATAAGAGAGGGACAAATCACTTTCCCTATCTCTAATATTCAAGCCATGACAAGAAAATAGCCCAACCAATAGTCATAATAATCACCTAATGAAAAGTGATGTTTGACTATGTCAAATACATATTTTCTGCCCATGCAAGAAGCATTAGAAAAATTAGGTCGAAGGACACCAAACATAAAACTGAGAAGAAATATTTATGACTTAAAACCCATGCAATATTTCTTCTTCACTTTGGGTCGTGTCCAATACAATATTCTCAATGTGTATTTATGAATTGATTTTATATCTCATATTCATGATTAGTAAAACTTGATCATCAATCAATTTCATACTAGTTTAATAATATAATATGTGATAAAAACTAGGGACAAACAAGAATAGTATTTTATTAGCAATAAGGATTTTACTATCCAGTCACATACTTGATGACCAAGAGAATAAAATACAATTCAAAATAGAAGCCTCATAAAAAATAAATGTAAGTCAATTGGTCTAGGGCATATACTAACACAAAGAACATTTGCACAATCCGTTTGGACTTGATGATTGATGAAATGAAGTCAAGTGTCTGTTTTCCAGTTATTGATGCCAAACCTTCATATAACATTCTTCTAAAGAGGTCGCGGGTTCATGATAATGTTGTTGTGCCATCCATACTTCATCAATACTTCAGATATTCTAACAATAGAGTCGTAGGAAAGGTCATTGCTGATGAAAGTCCTTTTACTGAAATAGATACCCACATTGCAAATGTTAATCTATATTTGCAAAGTAAAAGTGTAACCTTTATAGGAAACCAAGCGTCATCAAACTTGGAAGCATAAAGTTCAAAAGACACTTCACAAAATAAAACTGCAAGTAAAGACAAATGAAAGACGATTAAGTTGTCGCAAGAGAATTTTCCTATTCTGTGATACATAACTAAATCAATAAGGAAAAGCGGTCAATCTGCCTTAGTTGAAGTGGAGGAGTTGAAGAATTGTAGTATTCTGTTGACTAAAGTTTAAGCAGTCAGGCCGATAAAGCCTATCCTAAAAAGATTTGTACATGCTGAACAAGGACCAAAAGTGGAGCATGGCACGTTGCCTTTTAAAGGAACTGAAGCAGGACTTGATCCCGATGTGCACAAACTTCCAGCCAAGGTTGGATATGATCCTTAAAAGATGAATACTTTAAGTAAGTTCATTCTTGAAGTAGTTAGTTCAAAAGTTCATGGCTTAAATGAAACTCAAAAAATATTTAAGGAAAATGGACATTCTGTGAAAAGTTCACAGACTGGATTGGGATATATATACCATCATCTCCTGTGCAGATCACAAACAAAAGGGTAAATAATCATTACATCTTTGTGGAAGTTGAAGATTCAAAGGTGAACCCAATGTCTGTATTCATTCGACTAGGGAATAAAAATCCTCGTGGGTCGGTGTTTGAGCATTTGGGGCCACAAGCGAGCAAGATAGCAAGAAAGCTTTCTTTCAAAAGACATGGATATTCGGAGAAGTTCCCACTGAAAAAAAGGATTGAAATGATGCCATGTTTGGATGATAGTGCAAACAGTTGCTGCAATATAATTCCTTCTTGGATGAGGAGAAAAACTACAATTCCTGTGAATTGCAATAGTATATTGAAAGGAAAATTACACATTATTGTGGAGAAAAGGCGAAAGTAATAAGATGAAGAAAGTGTAGGGTCATCTAACTCCGTTACGTTTCACATAGGTCCCACTCCTCAACCTATTTCTCAATAAACTATTACATTCGCTAGGGAAATTGAATGATCAATCAAAGCTGGCTACATTCAAAGGGATGCAAATTTTATTGTGGAAAACATTCAAATGAGAAGTGGAAGAATTTGAAGTGTTGTCTGGTCTAGTGTAAATAATTCAATAACTAATTCTGCCATAAGAGGAATTCACGAGGAAGATGATGATGAAGTTACCACTTCTAATCAGATAAGAATTATTGATCAAGAAAATGTGTGAAGAAGAAGATGCTCAAGATTCTTCCTAAATTTAAAGGAGGCATTAAAAACACAGTGGATGAGTTAAAAGAAGTTACTTAGGCACTGAAGATGATAAGCCCCCAATCTATAGAAGTTCTCTTTTAAAGCTAAAAGAAGAGGAATCTTATATTCAACTTCTACATGAGTTCAAGAATGTCTTTTCTTGGACATACAGAGAGATGTCAGATCTAGATCCAAAACTTGTTGTCTATCACTTATTTGTAAAAAAAAGTGTTTGGCCAATAAAGCAGGCCCAGAGGAGTTTTTGCCTTGAACTAATTCCTCAAATTGAAATGAGTCAACAAAATAATTAAGGTTAGGTTTATTCATGAGGTCAAATAACCAATATTGATATTTAGTACTACTAAAGTACTTAAAAAATCGAAGATTAAACACTGTAAAAATTTGTATAAAATGGACATATCACTTGGGTTTTGGGTCCTTCTTTGGAGTTAGAGAATAGGTGAGACTTCCCATAGTCCTGTTTATTCTCCCTCATTAAGGAGGTTAAATGTTTTCTTTCTTAAATCTTTTCTTGCAAGTGTTCTTTGTCATTCAAATTTCTCCAAAAACAAGCATTCAAGATGCCCTATACAAGAGAGGTGATCTTAAGAGCATTTGATCCTCAATGAAGGCTTTGGAGGATCACACCAGACGTGCTCTATTATAAGCAAACTCAATTTGAGGTTATAATCATCCCATTGGCACAAGCTCTTTTTAAGGATAGCCCTAAGAAGTTGTCCAATGGTTCTATTAACCATCTCTATTTGGCCAACGATTTGTTGATGGTAAGCTGTAGAATACAACAATTTAGTTCAAAGTTTTCTCCACAAAACACGCTAAAAATGACGAAGAAACTTGTTATCACGATCCGAAACAATAGTTCTAGGAACACCATGGAATCGCACTACCTAAGTAAAGAACTTTGCAACATGACTAGCATCATTGGTTTTCTTTCAAGGGATGAAATGAGCTATTATAGAAAACTGATATGCTACAACAAAGATAGAATCCATACCCTTATAGGACCTAGGCAATCCAAGAATAAGATCTATAGAAATATCTTCCCAAGGTACTTTAGGCACATTTAGAGGAGTATAAAGACTGTGTGGCAAGGAAGTAGACTTAGCTCTTTTATGTTCTAAGTAATTTCGAATGAAACTTTTCAACATCTTTTCTCATGTGAGGCCAAAAGAAATGCTCATGTCATAAGTTTTAGCAATGGAAAAATGCCCCATTAACCACCACAATGAGCCTCTCTTACTAACAACAACCTAGTTGAACAAGAAAGATTGCATAATTTACCCTCATGATAAAGAAAACCATTATGTATAAGATACTTATCATTACGTACAAGCGAGCAATGATGAAATACATCTTTAGATTCTTGATCATTAGTATACAACCCCTTCAACATCTCAAAGCCAAGTATTTGAGCTTGCAAAGTAGAGATAAGAGTGTACCTTCTAGACAAAGCATCGGCTACAGTATTTTCTTTAAATTTCATGACGTATGGAAATGTCTCAATGAACTCCATCCATCTTACATGCCTCTTGTACAACTTTTGTTGTCCTTTGAGAAACTTCGAGGACTCATGGTTGGTGTGCACTACAAACTCTTTAGGCCAAAAATAATGTGGCCAATATTTCAATGTTCTCACTAGTACATAGAGCTCCTTGTAATAATAGCATAGTTCAATGTTGCACCGATCAACTTTTCACTAAAATAAGCAAAAAGTTGGTTATCTTGCATTAAAATTGCTCCAATTCCAATCCCCAAGGCATCGTATTCTATCTCAAATATCTTTTCAATGTTAGGTAGTGCAAGTAGAGGTGCACTGCTCAACTTTTCCTTTAGCAACTTGAATGCTTTCTCTTCTTTCTCCTCCCATTTGAAGCTGTTCATCTTTTTTATTACATCTGTTAAAGGACTAGCAATGGTGCTAAAGTCCTTGGTGGACCTTACCTAAAAGCTTGCTAGACCATAGAAGCTCCTTACTTAGGATGCATTTTTTGGAGTAGATCAATCCTTGATTGCTTTCCCTTTATCTTCATCTACTTGAAGACCTTGAGAACTCACCATATAACCTAGGAAAGTAACCCTTTCCAAACAAAACTCATACTTTCCAAGGTTAGCGTATAATTTCTCACTTCTCAACACAAACAAATGATGCAAATGATCATCATAATTTTGATATAAATCAAGATGTCATGAAAATAGACTACAACAAATTTTCCAATAAAATTCCTCAAAACATAATGCATAAGTCTCAAAATGTACTAGGTGCATTAGTTAAACCAAAAGGCATAACTAACCATTCATAAAGACCGAAAATTCTTTTGAAAGCTGTTTTCCACTTATCCCCTTCCCTCATTCTAATTTCATGGTAACACGACTTTAAATCAATTTTTGAAAATATTTGAGAACCATGCAACTCATCAAGCAAATCATCTAATCTAGGAATGGGATGTCTATACCTGATAGTAATGTTGTTAATGGCTTACAATCTACACACATGCGCCATATACCACCTTTCTTAGGAACTAATAAAATGGGAAAGACACAAGGGCTCAAGCTTCTCTTACATAGCATTTGGAGAGAAATTCTTCAACTTGTCTTCTCAAGTCCTTGTTCTCTTCGAGATAAATTTTATAAGCCGGTCAATTTGGTAAAACCACTTCGGGCACCAAATCTATTTGATGTTCAATCCCTCCCAAAAAAGGAAGTCCACCGGCCATCTCTTCGGGGAAGACATCCTTGAATTTTTCAATAACCTTTACTATATCAATAGACATGGAAGATAAGCAATCATTAGTAGAAACAAACGTACCTTTGTAATAACGAAGCAAAATCAACTCTTCTTTTTCAATGGCCTCTATGATCTTACTCTCTTTTGTATAGAAACATCTCTTTTCTCTCTTGCAACTATCACTCTTTGGATCACTCATTTTCTTATTTTTCTTTAATTTTTCCTCTCTAGGTTTTCCCACACTCATTTCCGATTCCAAAATTCTTTTTCTTTTTTCCATACTCTTTCTCTTTTTCTCACACTCAAGTCTGTCTTTTTATCTCATTTTCTTTTGTTCTTCAAAGACATTGCTAGGAGTCAAAGGATTCAACATAAACTTTTTTCCATCCTTTTCAGAAGTGTAGGTGGTTTTCATACAATTATGAATAGATCTTCTATTATATAGCCAAAGATGTTCCAACAACAAATGCCCTGCTTGCATAGGAGCCACATCACAAAGATTATCATCATAATATAAACCCGTTAGTAATAGAAACTAACACTTTTTAGTTAACCTTAACTTCCCCACTATCATTTAACCAATGAAGCTCATGAGGTTTAGGATGCTTGAGGAAAGGTAAGTTCAATTTTTCGACAAGATAGGTGCTAGCTGTTGGAATCCGTAGGCAAAAACAAAGTAAAATAAAACTACGGAAATCCACCAACAGGATCTGCACATACTAGAAAAACCTATTGGATAGAAATTACCTCAATGTTTTGATTGTTCGTTGTGGAGGCGCTGCTTTGTACGCTTCGCCCTCTACTGGTATCCACGCGACGAACTCCTCTGCAAGCGATCGGGATGCTAGCCCCTTCGGTGTTCTGAAAACTGTTCAGAACTGATCCTGACTATCTGGTAATCGGTCGTATTTCGGAAAGAGGAGGCGAGAGACTATATCGCCATTCTAGGGTTTAGGGTTTTGTTTTTCTTTATTCAGATAAAGGACGGCCACCAAGAAAAGGTTAACATAACCTTTTATAGCTGTCAATATCAAAACCCTAACTGTCATCTAATGATAGTTTAATCTCATCCGTCTATTGCTATAATCATCCAACGGTTGGATGAGTAATATTAAGTAATTAATTTCATTTATTCTATTAAATAAAATTAATTACTTATTAACCTACCAGAAAATACAATATGGAATCTGATTCCCCTTTTGTATACGTTCAACGAATCTGGACACAATCTAGATACATTGAACGTGGACATTATGCTCACAAGATCATCTATGCGTGTGACCATGTAGGTTCACTTAACGTTGGTAGTGAATGAAAAATGTCCTAGACATTTATTCACAAAACATAAGCGGCCTCTAGCAAGACATTATGCTTACCCAAGTTAAGTAAATGTAATAATAACCTAGCATCAGATTTAATATTTAGTCCTTTTGTCACACGATATCCTAATTAAGTATAAGGCATGGATCAAGTCATCCTTATAAAACTTAATTAACCATTTACTTGATCACCAGGCAGACTGTTCCAACAAATAATATTAATAACACCTTATTAATACTTATTTGAGCATGGCCATGCATATTTTCCAGTCTTCCTTATCAAGGGGCCCATGGATATCTCTCTCTAAAAAGAGAGGGACAAATCCCTTTCACTATCTCCAATATTCAAGCCATGACGAGAAAATAAGCCAACCAATAATCATAATGATCACCTAATTAAAAGTGATGTTTGACTATGTCAAAACATATTTTTCTCCCATTCAAGAAACATTAGAAACATTAGGTCGAAGGACACCAAATATAAAGCTGAGAAGAAATACTTATAACTTAAACCCATGCAATATTTCTTCTTCACTTTGGGTGATGTCCAATACAATATTCTCAATGTGTATTTATGAATTGATTTTATATCTCGTATTCATGATCAGTAAAACTTGACCATCAATCAACTTCACACTAGTTTACAAGATGTAATATACTAGGGACAAATAAGAATAGTATTTTATTAGCCATAAGGGTTTTACTATGAAGTCACATACTTGATGACCAAGAGCATAAAATACAATTCAAAAATACATGCTTCATAAATCATAAATGTGAGTCAATTGGTCTTAGGGCATATACTAACAATCTCCCACTTGCCCTACCACCAATTTGACATGACTCTCAAACCCATTGACCTAGTATGACTCTCATGCTTAAGTAGTGGGAGTGGCTTTGTCAATGGATCTGCGACATTGGCATTGGTGTCTACTTTGCAAATTTTAACATTTCCACGCTCAATAATTTTTCGAATGAGAATATGTTTGGATCGTTGATGAGATCTAGGTTCCTTAGCTTGTGCAATGGCTCCTGTATTATCACAATATAGATCCACTGGGTTCACAATGCTAGGAATTACACCTAGTTCTGTGATGAACTTTCTAATCCAAACTGCCTCCTTGGCTGCATCAGAAGCAGCCACATACTCAGCCTCTATAGTAGAATCGGCCACGGTATCTTGCTTTGAACTCTTCCAGCTCACAGCACCTCCATTCAAACAAAACACAAATCCGGATTGCGATCTAAAATCATCCACATCAGTCTGAAAACTAGCATCTGTGTAACCATTTACAACAAGCTCTCCGTCCTGACCTCCGTAGATCAAAAACATCTCTTTAGTCCTTCTTAAGTACTTGAGAATGTTTTTTTACCGCGATCCCAATGCGGTTCACCGAGATTTGACTGAAATTTGCTAGTCATGCTTAATGCATACGAGACATCTGGGCGAGTGCATAACATGGCGTACATGATAGATCCAATTGCGGAAGCGTAAGGAATCTTACTCATGCGTTCTATATCCTCCCTTGTGGTAGGACTTTGAGACTTACTGAGTTTAACGCCATGTGACATTGGCAAGAATCCTCTCTTAGAATCTTGCATACTGAACCTTTTCAGTACCTTGTCAATATATCCACTCTGACTTAGGCCAATAAGCTTTTTAGATCTATCTCGATAGATCCTAATGCCTAGAATATAGGCCGCTTCGCCTAAATCTTTCATTGAAAAACACTTCCCCAACCAAGTTTTTACACTTTCCAAAGTGGGGATATCATTCCCAATTAACAAGATGTCATCGACATAGAGTACTAAGAAGACTACTGCATTTTCTATAACCCTTTTGTAGACACAAAGTTCATCCTCATTCTTGATGAAATTGAATTCTTTAATTGCTTCATCAAAACGAAGATTCCAACTTCGAGATGCTTGCTTCAAGCCTTAAATGGATCTTTGAAGTTTACACACTTTACTAGAATTCGAAGGATGAATAAAACCTTCAGGTTGTGTCATATACACATTCTCCAGTAGATTTCCATTAAGAAAAGCAGTTTTAACATCCATTTGCCATATTTCATAATCATAATATGCTGCAGTGGCAAGTAGAATTCTAATTAACTTAAGCATTACAACTGGAGAAAAGGTTTCATCATAGTCTATACCATGAGTTTGTCTATACCCTTTTGCTACCAATCGAGCTTTGTAAGTGTGCACATTGCCATCCATGTCAGTTTTTTTTTTGAAAACCCATTTACACCCTATGGTCTTGCAACCTTCAGGTGTATCAATCAAAGTCCAAACTTGATTATCATGCATGGATTGCATTTCTGATTTCATAGCCTCTAGCCATTTGCTAGATTCAGGACTACGAATAGCATCTTGGTAGGATTTAGGTTCACCTTGATCAATAAGATCAATATTGTGATCCTCAGTCACAAGAAATCCATATCTCTGTGGTATCTGAGAAATCTTACTAGACCTTCTTGGCCCTTGTGTCAAAGGTTCAGGCTCAGTATGAATACGTGAGTCCAATTGAGTATCCATACTCGGTTCAGAAATGGTCTGCTGTCCTTGAGCTTCTTCAAGATAGATTCTACTCCCACTGACTCTTTTGGAAACGAATTCCCTTTCAAGGAAAATTCCGTTCCGAGCAACAAACACTTTGTTTTCAGATGGAAGATAAAAGTAGTATCCTTTAGTTTCCTTAGGATATCCCACAAACAGACACTTATCAGATTTGGGTGCTAGTTTTTCAGATAATGATCGCTTCACATAAGCATCACATCCCCAAATTTTGAGAAATACTAAACTAGGTTGTTTCCCGGTCCCATATCTCATATGGTGTCTTCCCGAAACTGACTTTAGATGGAACTCTATTTAATATGAATGCAGCAGTTTCTAGAGCATAACCCCAAAAAGAAATTGGAAGATCTGTTTGACTCATCATAGATTGAAACATATCCAATAGAGTTCGATTTCTGCGTTCAGACACACCATTCCATTGTGGTGTTCCTGGTGGAGTTAATTGTGATAATATCCCATAATTTTTTAGATGTTCGTCAAACTCTTGGCCTAAGAATTCACCACCTCGATCTGATCGAAGTAATTTGATACTCCTTCCAAGTTGATTCTGTACTTCATTTTGAAATTCCTTAAACTTTTGAAAGGAATCAGATTTATGTTTCATTAGATAGACATAACCATATCTACTGAAATCATCTGTGAATGTAATGAAATACTGAAAACCTCCTCTGGCTTGTGTGTTCATTGGCCCACATACATCAGTATGTATGAGTTCCAATAAATCGGTAGCCCTTTCACTTTGCCCTGTAAATGGACTTTTAGTCATTTTTCCCAATAAACAAGAATCACATTTTTCATAAGACTCAAGGTCGAATGAAGATAAAAGTCCATCTTGATGGAGTTTTGATATGCGTTTCTCAATTTATATGGCCCAAACGACAATGCCGAAGTAAGTTTGATTTAAATCATTAGATTTAAATTTCTTTGTATTTATGTTATAGATGGGCTTACTAATGGAATCATGTAGGTTAAGAATGTAAAGTCCATTACATAAAGAGGCATCCCCATAGAAATACCATTTTTATAAATAGAACTTTTACCATTCTTAGTATTAAACTCAAAACCATCAATATCAAAACAAGAAACTGAAATGATGTTCCTACTCATAGCGGGAACATAATAACAATCTTTAAGTTCAATGATAAGCCCAGTGAGGGCAAAAGTAAATCAAATGTCCCTACTGGCTACAAAGCAGCAACTTTTGCTCCATTTGCAACTCGTAGGTCCACCTCTCCCTTTGCCAAAGATCTACTCCTTTTGAGTCCCCGCACATTTACACAAATGTGAGCTCCACATCCCAGTATCTAATACCCATGAAGTAGGAGTAGACATATTAATTTCTATAACGAAAATACCCAAGCGGCAGTCTTACTGGCCTTTTACTTCTTCTTTTCTTCCAAGTAGAGCTTGCAATTCCTCTTCCAATGACCAGGTTCATTGCAGTGGAAGCAAGTCCCTTCCTTTGGTGGTTTAACCTTGGGCTTGGGCTTCTGCTTGCCTTTACCCTTTTTGGCCATATCTTTTCCCTTTCCCTTTCCCTTTCCCTAGTTCTTCTTGAACTGCCCCTTCTAAACCATCAGAACATTAGGAGTAGACTTCCTAATGTTTTGTTCACTTTCGCTTGAGCATCCCGTGCAATTCATTTATGGACTTTTCCATATTATGCATATTGAAGTTCATGACAAACCCGATCATAGTCGAGGTCAAAGAGGCCAAGATCATATCAGTAGCCAAGTCATGACTTACAGGTGCTCCAAGTTTTTCAAGCTGATCAAAATACCCTTTCATCTTAAGGACATGAGCACTAACTGAAGTGCCAGGGGTCATTTTGCAGCTATTCAACGCCTTAGTCGTAAGATATCTCTCTTGACGTGCCTGCTCTTCGAACATTTCCTTGAGCTATTTTATCATCTCATAAGCCTCAACTTCCTCGAATTGCTTTTGCAACTCAGATTCCATCGTAGCCAACATGAGACATGTCACATCGTTAGAATCATCCTTGTGCTTACTATAAGCATCCTTTTCGACTCTGGGGGCATTGTTAGCTGGTTGATTAGGGATAGGGTTCTCAAGTACATATAGCTTTTTTTCTTGTTTAAGGACAATCCTTAAATTTCGTGCCCAATCAAGAAAGTTAGTCCCACTAAGCTTATTCTTTTCAAGCACGGATCGCAACGATGTGTTTGAATTGTTTGAGGCCATTATCTACATAGAATTTGCAAAGTAAAATTAAATAAATGAAGCATTAAATTTTCCCTGAAATATTCAACACTTGATATAAATCATGGGTATAAAATTCATTTTATTCTAATCATAAGTAAGCTTTGGCTTAACACCCATAATTAGAGAAAAATATATTAATGGGATTTATATCTAAATGTACCAACAAAATCCCATATGATGTCCTAGGCTCAAAACCGTTTTGATAGCCTAGTTAAGCCAAACCATTCCAAGCATATGGAAATCACCATTTTCCATCTTCCCCTACTTAGGTAACCATTTATCTCTTGCTTTGGCAATGAGACAAAATGATGATTCAAGCATGGAGAAGTGCTTATGATCATGGAAGACATTTTACGACTTAATTTTATTTTTTTTACATGGTTTCAAAAACCTTCTTCCTTTTTTATTTGTATATTATTTCAAAAAACATATATAAAAAATAAAAGGAAATACACTAAACATCACATGCATAACATATATACATCAAATAAAACGTGTCATAGCATGGCCCAAATCCTATATTGACTTCCACGAGCCTCATGGAAGTCAAAGGTCAATCTAGGTAAGTCTTCATCTCCATGAGCTTGCCTCCAATGTCTTGGCCTTCTAATCTTGATACATAGGATAGAAAAATATACATAGGAATAGGAAATAAAATTAACCTATTCTAGTAAAGCTTGATAATATTACATCAACGAAAACAACGACACGCAGGCCGTATTTAAAACATACAATCCATTAACAAAATAAGCCAATCAATCACAAAAGGTAAAGGGCCATGCTATGCACCATGCATCTAAAGATAGGAAGAAACATGCAAAGAAACAATAAGGGAGGTTCCGGGGAACGGCAGTCCCAGGGGGCAGCGCCCCCGGAAAGAAAAATGATTTTTTCTTTCTAACTCATTGAATAAGTTATTGCCGTCATAAACCCTAAAATCATGCCGTCAAAAATTTTGTTTAACAGTTAAATATTAAATCATGTGATTCTGCATATTAGTTTAACAATTAAATTGCACAGATTACAGACTGTACGCCAAACAATTTGGCAGTAACAACATTCTGTTTAATTAATCGCATTAATAAGTAAAACAGAATATGATATATGCGAAGCCTATAATTTAATTTACTCTGATTATTACACTAATCAGAAACCTTACCATAAGGCCGATTGAAAACAACATGTGTAGTCAAAGCGGTAATAGATAAAATCAGTAAAACTAGTATGTACGTGGGTCTGATACCACTGTTGGAATCCGTAGGCAAAAACAAAGTAAAATAAAACTACGAAAATCCACCAACAGGATCTGCACATACTAGAAAAACCGATTGGATAGAAATTAGCTCAATGTTTTGATTGTTCGTTGTGGAGGCGCTGCTTTGTACGCTTCGCCCTCTACTGGTACCCACGCGACGAACTCCTCTGCAAGCGATCGGGATGCTAGCCCCTTCTGTGTTCTGAAAACTGTTCAGAACTGATCCTGACTATCTGGTAATCGGTCGTATTTCGGAGAGAGAAGGCGAGAGACTATATTGCCGTTCTAGGGTTTAGGGTTTTGTTTTTCTTTATTCAGATAAAGGACGGCCACCAAGAAAAGGTTAACATAACCTTTTATAGCTGTCAATATCAAAACCCTAACTGTCATCTAATGACAGTTTAATCTCGTCCGTCTATTGCTATAATCATCCAACGGTTGGATGAGTAATATTAAAAAATTAAGTTCATTTATTCTATTAAATAAAATTAATTACTTATTAACCTACCAGAAAATACAATATGGAATCTGATTCCCCTTTTGTATACGTTCAACGAATCTGGACACAATCTAGATACATTGAATGTGGACATTATGCTCACAAGATCGTCTATGCGTGTGACCCTGTAGGTTCACTTAACGTTGGCAGTGAATGAAAAATGTCCTAGACATTTATTCACAAAACATAAGCGGCCTCTAGCAAGAAATTATGCTTACCCAAGTTAAGTGAATGTAATAATAACCTAGCATCAGATTTAATATTTAGTCCTTTTGTCACACGATATCCTAATTAAGTATAAGGCATAGATCAAGTCATCCTTATAAAACTTAATTAACCATTTACTTGATCACCAGGCAGACTGTTCCAACAAATAATATTAATAACACCTTATTAATACTTATTTGAGAATGACCATGCATATTTTCCAGTCTTCCTTATCAAGGGGCCCATGGATATCTCTCTCTAAAAAGAGAGGGACAAATCCCTTTCACTATCTCCAATATTCAAGCCATGACGAGAAAATAAGCCAACCAATAATCATAATGATCACCTAATTAAAAGTGATGTTTGACTATGTCAAAACATATTTTTCTCCCCATGCAAGAAACATTAGAAACATTAGGTCGAAGGACACCAAATATAAAACTGAGAAGAAATACTTATAACTTAAACACATGCAATATTTCTTCTTCACTTTGGGTCATGTCCAATACAATATTCTCAATGTGTATTTATGAATTGATTTTATATCTCATATTCATGATCAGTAAAACTTGACCATCAATCAACTTCACACTAGTTTATAAGATGTAATATACTAGGGACAAATAAGAATAGTATTTTATTAGCCATAAGGGTTTTACTATCAAGTCACTTACTTGACGACCAAGAGCATAAAATACAATTCAAAAATACATGCTTCATAAATCATAAATGTGAGTCAATTGGTCTTAGGGCATATACTAACACTAGCTACATTAGTGCAAGTACCACTATCCACAATAAGGCTAGCAACTTTACCTCCCTTCTAGTAAGCATTTAGGTGAAAGATATTTTCATTTTGAATGCTAGATTCTTTTTGAAGAACTTGAATAGACAATGCTAGAATAGTCGCCAAACTCGTGCCTTCTTCTCGACTTCAAAAGAGGCCATCCATGAACTTCTTCACTACTTTCTTCTCCCTTTTCAACAAGATCCTCTTGGCAATCATCTTAATCCTTTTCAATTCAACCATTCAAATCTTCACTAAAGACCAAAGTCCTCTAGGTAAGAATATTAATGTCTGTGTGACCTACAACACTGCACTTGAAGTAGCTTGAGATTGTTAATCAATCTACCTTTCTCTTCGTCTTAGGCTTAGAATGATCTTTGAAAGCCACCTTAGGTGTTTTATCTTTCTTTGGCCAACTCTTGTAGGTGGATACTTGAGGCTTAGGCACCACACTTCTTGAAGAAGAAAGATTAGCTTTAGAGAAACTAAATTCCTCTTTCTTTGATTTTCGATCTTGGTATCCAAAAGACACCTGTCTTCATAAGTTGCGTAAGGGTACAATTCTAGTTGATTAGAAATGTCCCAATTGAGACCACTTAAAAATCTAGCAATGGAAGTATCTTTGTCTTCCTCCAAGCTCAATCTCAAAGTGTACAACTCTATCTCTTGTCTATATTCCTCAACACTTTTATTACCTTGCCTAAGAGTAATCAACTTATAGCGAAACTCCCTATAATAATGTTCTGGCACAAATTTTTCCTTCATGAGAGTCTGCAATTCGGCCCAAGTTTCTATCGGTTGCCTTCTATTTCTCCTCCTTTGAGTGACAATCCTTTCCCACCAATGAAGTGTATAACCCAAAAATTCAGCAATGACTGACTAGTTAACGTTTACAAAGTCACGTTAATTTCTAACCATGAATGGGTTCTCCGCTTGTCACTCCCAATCAAGGAATACATTTGGATCACTTTCACCCTTAAAGCTAGGCACCTTCAACTTGATCTTGTCTAAAGCTTTATCCCCTTATTGTCCACTATCATACCAACAATAATATGCTTGGCCTACATTAGGTTTCTCTCCATATTCTTCAAACAACTTATCAAGATGCAATGCTTCATGTTTGGAACCTCTTCTTGCGGTCGATTATATCATCTTCCTCCTACACCTCCTCTTCTTCCACCTCTAATAGGTTGCCTTCCTTGGTATTTACTTTCTTGAAATTGATAGGAATTTTTAACCGACATGTCATAGTATCCATAAGGAGGTATATTGTCATAAGGTCTTTGATGGTGAGGTGAATGAATTCCTCAAAGATTTTCTCCAACTCATTGTTTTATTGTGGCCCTTCCCTTGCCCTTCTTTAACTCTTCAATGTCTCTAGTAACACCTTGGAATTTCATTTAAGTTCATCCTTGTAGGATCCGTGGTGCCTTATTGATGAGATTGAGTAGGTAAATGAACATATGTTGACATTATAAACCTGCAAATGAAATAAAGGAACAAACAAACAAACCTCCAAATCACTCCCTAAGTGTTTACTCTCTTTAATTTTCACTCAATTTCCCTCGTGTTTAGCTCTCTTCTAGCTTTATTGCAATAGGCTCACTCTTTTACCTGTTCCAAACACTCAACTGTATAGTCTCTATAAGATTCATTAAACCCCTTAACCAACTCAACCAAGAGAAACAACCCAAGCAAGTATAATAATCAACACACTTAGCTTGATATAAGTGTTCAAAGAGGCATTCGAACACATGAGATGTAAGAATTTCAAAGAATTTAATCTATGAAAAATAGCAAAAAAACTTAATTGATCATCAACAAAGAAGAGAAACAAAATCAAAGAAATTCAAACAAACTAGGCTAAACAAATAAAACAAGAGTACTAAGAAAAGTTTTTTCCATAAAAACAGGGGATGATGACACCCTGTCACTAAAAAAGCTATAACTCTATGAATACAAATCCAAATTGAGTAAAGAAAATTTAGAAGATTCCTCACTTAACGAGGATGAATTTAAGCACAAATTACCATATAGTTGAATCACTATAACACAAGATATGCTAGGATTAATTCACTCATTTTCTCCAATCGAGATACTGAAATACATTTCACAATTCAATCGATTTGATCATTCAATGAACTCCAAATTGAGTAAATCTTATTTCAATTGAGCCCCAACTCAAGTAGAACAGATCCATCACTGAATATCCAACAAATTCTCCCATAATATTTGATTTTGCAATTCATTTTCGGATCTAATTTTTCTGTATAACTATTGCATGATCTTTATTGAATTCTGTTTGATCATAAATTACTTCCTCTTTTTAATTTCAGCAAATTTAAACAACATAGAATATAAATTTCCCTTTATTTGGAGGTTCCTCTGATGCCAATTTGATGGGAATCTTCAATTGTTTGTAGATTTGTTCCCACACCTTCCCAAGATCACCTTTTTTTTTTTATGAAGAACCTCTATTGAGAATTTTGTAGTTCTAGCACTCCAATAGAAAATCTATGAGGATCTAAGCCTCATAAACCCAATATTGAGAGGTAAAACTCTTTTCCAATTTCATAGAAAGAACCTTGAGGAAACCATGACCTCAAAACCCAAATTACACAAACTAGAAGACATAGGTTTAATCAATTCTAAGAGCAAGAACTCTTAACACCAATTAAAGAAGGAATCGACATGATCAACTGATTTCCATAGATTGCACAATCTAAGCAATCTATTGTTTACAAACCTAAGGAAGTAAACTCTTAGAAGCTAACTAAGATGGGTTGAAGAACCCGAGAAACCAATGCAGAATGCTCTCTTAATTTTCAGTAAAATTCATCATAGTTGTTTACAATAAGCCTATAAATGAGTATTTATAGTGTAGGAATTAAACATACCTTCACTATTTCCTAAGGGCTCTAAAAGACCCATTAGTTCCTTAATTATTAGCTTGAAATGAAGCTTAAACATTAAAAACTTGCTTAAACATCGCCTTAATCCAAGCCACCTAGACCATATCGGCGACGGCAAGGTGTTGCCTTCAAATGCTAAGCCGTCCAGAAACCTACCGCGGACAGTAGGTGCAGGGCCACCTGTCGGCGGTAGGTCTTCAACTTCACCATACTTCATCTTCTTCACCTCCAATTTGCTCCCTTGAATAATCCTTGCTTATAGTATAGATTTTGAGAAACTTGGAAGGTTCTTCTTCATCTTCAAAGCCTTCATTCTTGTTCTTCATGGCTTCTTCAATGAATGCAACCATGCCTATAGCCAAACTTTCATCATATTCTTTGATCTTTTTTGCCCTTGCAATAATGAGTAGTCCATGCATCAACTCATTAGCTTCTTGGCTCTCTTGGTTCATATCACTATCTCTAGGTGTAGGTAACTATACTCACTAATCTCTAGAGGAGAACCTCTTCTCTCTCTTGATTATAAATGCAATAAGATTAAGTGATCTCAAAACCTAAAAGTATAAAGAAAATCTCTATTCCATTACCAACTTATATTATTCAATTAGTTTCCCTACATTAGTTTTCCTTTTTCAATTCGATCCAATCTTTCGATATAATCTATTCCGTGCAAATTAATTAACCAAAAACATAATTGAACAATAACCTAAAGAAAAACATACATCAATTTCATAAAAATCCATCAAAAACCATATCATCCAAAAGTTAAGGTTCAAACCTCATTCAAACTAAGGAAATTTTAGTAACTCAGCATCCTAGCAAAGCTCAAATGATTAGTAGTATTCATAAAGAACAAGGGAAAAGAAAGCTTAGGATGAAGAAGAGTCGCTTCCACAGTTCTGAAAATCATCTGAGCTTTTCTCTCGATTCGCTTTATAAACCTTGAAATTACTCCTTAAATTGACTTCAATCTACCCGAAAATCTTCAATTCAATGTTTAATTAAGGAAAGGCAACCTACTTGAAGAGGAATTGAAAGGGTTTTGGTGCCAATTTTTGCCCCCAATTCATCTTCACTAACTTAAAACTAAAGAATACCTCAAAAGAGGAGAAAAATTCCATAAATAAAGCAGAAAACACATAAAGTACAGTAGAAGTCGGGCGGTAGGTCGAGCCCTACCGTCCGAGGTAGGGTTCTATTCAATCTTATCTTTGAAAGCCTCGAAGTTACTGTTAACGGTAGGAGTAGCCTACTATTGCCTGTAAGCTTCTGCCAACTTTATTCTTTGAAGTTCAATACCTACCGCAGGCGGTAGGTTAGCCTCCTATCAGCGGCAGGCTATTGTCTTCGGTTTCGATAGTTGCCGCTTTTCTGTTTTCACCCGTTTTCACTTGTATTTTTCATCTTTTTCATTGGAAGAACCTAAGATAAAAGTAAAGGGAAATAATGTAAAATATACATTTTATATACTAAAAACATCGTAAAATGACATAATTAACATATAAAAGTAATGGCATTATGGCACATATCAGTCATTTCTCCCACTTGCAATAGGTATCTTGCCAAAGAGGGTCTTGATGTCAAGACCCCTACCATTTGGATGGTATGCTTACCATTTAGGTAGTAGCGTCCTAGAATATTTGGTCAAATTTGTTATTTTTGGTCTAATTTTCGATTCTTTTAATTTCTAGACATGTACTTGACTTCATTAAGGGTTAATTAAGACTTTTAAACCTTTCCTAATGACTAGGGTAATGATAGAGCTAGTGTTTTCTTATAAATATTTCATTATACCTCTTTTATAAGTATATTTTGATGCAATGATAATTCTAATCGAGAGAATTCCATTTCGAAATTTCTAGTGTTCTTCAATCTCCCTTAACTAAATTCTCTAATGGTTTTTTTTCTTAGTGAGTGATCAATTCATTCTCTTAGATTGGAAGTCTATGAAAATTTAATTGAACATCTAAATTCCTACTTTTTTGAATTAGCTTATGGAGGAAAAATTATTCATTATGGTGTCAAGAGTTCTTAGATATATTGCTAAAGTTTCTTGAAAATAATGATAATCAAGTCCTTGAAGACATCCATTGAATATCCAAATTAACATTACAGGTAAGAAAAGAAAGGTGCATATCATACAGAACAACTTGGGAAGTAATACAACTTTAACTTTTCTTTCCCAAACCATTTTGTGATTTAGAGAAGCCATATTATTTGGTCAACAAGATATTACCAGTTTTTACGCAGTTCAAGGAAAATTCAATTTCTAACCTGTTGCATAATCCTCTAACCGAAAAGCCATATTATTTGTTACTTTTGGGCGTTCCTAGGAAAAAATTTCCTTTTTCTCAGGAACTTTTTTCATTCTGTTTAATCGGCCCCATTGCACTTAGCGATTTCCACCCTTTGAACGATTAACAGTCTAGATCGCATGTTGCTTTATCCAGTGGTTGTCGAAAGTTTTCTGTGACTCCAGTGAAACAAACTATCGCCGCCTAGAGTTTGTTCCTATAAAGGTAATGTAATATAATTAAAAACAAGAAACATATGGTGAAGAGGTACTTTATGAAGAAAAATCTATAAAAACTTTTGAAGAATATTATGTAGTTTACGACGGGTTAGTAAAGACAACTCAAAAATTTATAAAAATAATTCGAAAAAATTTAAAATTTTTCCTTTTTCTTTCTCTTTCTAAAGAATTTATCTTTACCCTAAAACTTCAATCTTTCATATTTAACACATTTTTGAAGTAAATATGGATTACTTTGAAAATTTTTTACAAGAAAATATTGATATTGAGTTAAGAAAAGTAAAAAAAAAAAAAAAAAAAAATTCGTCACTTAAGTGATTTTCGCATATATGGGCGAAAATATCCTATGACCTCATAAAAGGAAGATAGAAAGCTTACCAGTAGATTAACATCAAACTTCATGTTAATAAGTGCACGAAATTTTATAGTTATTTACATATTTAAAGAAAAAAAAACTTGAACCGATTTTCGCTCATCAGGGCGAAAATCACTTAAGTGACGAAAGTAATTTTTTAAGAACTTTTCTTAACTCAAAATCGATATTTTCTTGCAAAAAAATCTTCAAAATAATCCATATCTACCTCCAAAATGTGTTAAATGTGAAATATTGAAGTTTTAGGGTAGAGAGAAGAGAGAAAGAGGGATAGAAAAATTTGAAAATTTTTCAAGTTACCTTTATAAATTTTTGAGTTGCCTTTATTGATCTTATAATAACTTATGCTATCTACCTCCCATGTATATTTCTAATTTTATTTTTTTCCTTTCACTTTTAAGCTTTCTTTGTCTTTAACCTAATTTATTAAGTGTATCAAAATATTTTCTTTTCATTTTTATTTTATTTTAGAATTCTTAATCCGTGTATAAATCTTTAAAAACGAATGAAAATACTATTTAAGTCCGGAAGAAGATATTTTTACTATAAATAATATGCTAATGTCTTTCTTTCATGGAAAGCATAAACTATTTTTGGGCAATAGAGAAAGTAGTAAACAGGGAATTGTCATAGACATGATCTAAAACTACTTTCAGATCAAATATTTAGTGGATACTAAAGAGAAATATAGGATTGTATATATATATATCTATATTATAGCTTTTCTAAGGGACCAATGCAGAATGATAACAAAAGGATCCATATGTATAGAATAAAGGGAGATAGAATGCAACACTTAATTCCCATATGAAAATATAGTATAAAAAAGAATAAAATTAAAATTATAATCTAGAGAGTTCATTTCCATCTTCATACTACCAAACAGGACAGCGCCTTGGTCAAATTGTTAATTTGCATCTTCTTCAGTTCTTACTCTTTTTAGATCGCCAACTTCTCTTCTCTGTTGCAGCAAGCTTATACGAGATCTTATATCTATTGCTGCTTCTGATTTCAGTCCGATAAGTTTGTTTATCCTTTGTTTGATCACCAAGAGTTAAATCACGATTAGCTCTATTCCTTGGTCAATTCCATCTTGAATAATATGGCTTTCAAGATGATAGTCTGGATGACAGTTTAGGTTAATAATTTGGGTTGCAAGTTTTTTCTTCACTTTGATTACTATGAGGAAACTCCGGTGGATCATTCAAGTCAATAATTTTCTGCCTGTTGTAAGATTCTGGTACACCTTGATCCTTTATAAGAGACTCTGGTGGAATATTCAAGTCAATAATTTGCAGTCTGTTGTAAAATTCTGGTACACCTTGATCCTTCATGAGAGACTCTAGTGGATTACTCAAGTCAATAATTTGGTGCCTATTGAAAGATTGTAGTTTACTTTGATCCATAACAAGAGAATATGGCATGTCATTTGGTCATTAGCTTTTTTGGTTTGGCGGAGAAATCCGGTGACATATCTAGGTCATTATCCTCCTCTTCTTCTTCTACATCAATTTGTCCCTCATTTGAGGCTTGTCCTTACTGCAGGATCTTCAATATAATCTCTTGAGCCATAGTAGCATCGTTTTCCATTTTAAGAACTTGGATTTGTTGTAGATTCGGAGAGTACTTTCTTCGCTTACGTAAGGTCCTTCTTCCTTGATGAACCCCATGTGTTTTGGCTGGAGCAAAAGCTGAGTTCCTTCACCAATATATGTAACAAATGCTCACCTTTGCTTTGCACATCCTTGATGGAAAGTACATTAATTGGTAATTTCTCAAAAGCTTACTATAATTAAGCCAAGCGGTTTCTGTAATCATATTTGAAAAACTTACCAATCCAGGAATATCTTGATCATATCCGAATTGTCATGCTACACAATGTGGATTGTATGCTTGTTCACAATCCATGCAAATAAGAACATATGCCCTTAAACATCGAACAAAAGATCCTAATTCTTCAGATGAATAACCAATGGATGTCTGCACCTATTTTTCCTTATAAAATTTTGGAAAGAACCAATTATCTACATTTAAGCCATATAAAAGCCTCAGAAGAAGAATTAATGATGGGCCTCACATTCCCAATCTCAAATCTTTTTTTACTTTTCCATCAGGCAGCCCTTAGCTCAATACGCCTAAGGTAGTTTGCTATGGTCGAAATGGTAAAATTCTTTCCCATGGCCAAAGTTGAACCAAATAAAACATAGCCAAAATAGTTTAACTCATAACTGTTTGTGTACTTTTATTTTCAGTCGCTGCTAGGTTGGTTAAAACAATCATTGTTGCCTTTAACAAACTTAAGCCTGTATATATGATAGTAAAAATATCCGGGAAAGAGAAATTTTTGTTCCTTTTGCGAGGTGTATTGCAATTGGAAGGATAGGCTTATCAATTTTTGTAATTCCGTCAACCGGAAAAACAAACCTGGAGAGCCAAGACACAAGAAAAGCTTCATGTTCAAACTGGCATACTGGTTTCATGAATGAGTCTATCAACTTGATATGAGTATTCTTAATTTTCATTTTCTCCAACTTCTTCAATTTCTTTTTCAAATCCTCCTCGATTTTGATTGAATCAGTTTCTTTAGGGGATAGTGAAATACGATTCCCTAGAAAAGAAAACCCACTAAGAATCATCACATCTTCTAATGTGATGGATGCTTCACCCCAAGGGAAAACAAAAGTATTAGTTTCAACCTTACATCTTTCTGTTAACCCAAAAATTCGGTCATCATTTCTTTCAAACTCATACTTAGAGCACAAAATGGCTTCAAGAATTCCAATTTTCCTCCACACCACTTGGTATTTTGGGAACATTTCATCAACCCATTTATTACACTGGTATAATTGATCTTGCCAACCATGGAAGACACAATTTACTAGCCACTTTGATTTTGAGGAAAGGAGAGGCAGTTTCAAACTTGAGTCTTCAAGTGAAGCAACAATTGGTTTCAAATAATGAGCATTTCTTCTAGTAGGATGTCTAGCAGTGTGCGAAGATGATGTTGGACTCCGTAGGCAAAAACAAAATAAAATAAAACTTACGGAAATCCACCAACAGGATCTGCACATACTAAAAAAACCGATTGGATGGAAATTATCTCAATGTTTTGATTGTTCGTTGTGGAGGCGCTGCTTTGTACGCTTCGCCCTCTACTGGTATCCACGCGACGAACTCCTCTGCAAGCGATCGGGATGCTAGCCCCTTCTGTGTTCTGAAAACTGTTCAGAACTGATCCTGACTATCTGGTAATCGGTCGTATTTCGGAGAGAGAAGGCTAGATACTATATCGCTGTTCTAGGGTTTAGGGTTTTGTTTTCTTAATCAAATAAAGAACGGCTACCAAGAAAGGTTTAACATAACATTTTATAGGTGTCAATATAAAAGCCCTAACTGTTATCTAATGACAGTTTAATCTCGTCCGTCTATTCCTATAATCATCCAACGGTTGGATGAGTAATATTAAGCAATTAATTTCATTTATTAGATTAAATAAAATTAATTACTTATTAACTTACTAGAAAATACAATATGGAATCTGATTTCCCTTTTGTATACGTTCAATGAATCTGGACACAATCTAGATTCATTGAACGTGGACATTATGCTCACAAGATCGTCTATGCGTGTGACCCTGTAGGTTCACTTAACGTTGGCAGTGAATGAAAAATGTCCTAGACATTTATTCACAAAACATAAGCGGCCTCTAGCAAGACATTATGCTTACCCAAGTTAAGTAAATGTAATAATAACCTAGCATCAGATTTAATATTTAGTCCTTTTGTCACACGATATCCTAATAAAGTATAAGGCATGGACCAAGTCATCCTTATAAAACTTAATTAACCATTTACTTGATCACCAGGCAGACTGTTCCAACAAATAATATTAATAACACTTTATTAATACTTATTTGAGCATGGCCATGCATATTTTCCAGTCTTCCTTATCAAGGGGCCCATGGATATCTCTCTCTAAAAAGAGAGGGACAAATCCCTTTCACTCTCTCCAATATTCAAGCCATGACAAGAAAATAAACCAACCAATAGTCATAATGATCACTTAATTAAAAGTGATGTTTGACTATGTCAAAACATATTTTCTCCCCATGCAAGAAACATTAGGTCAAAGGACACCAAATATAAAACTGAGAAGAAATACTTATAACTTAAACCCATGCAATATTTCTTCTTCACTTTGGGTCATGTCCAATACAATATTCTCAATATGTATTTATGAATTGATTTTATATCTCATATTCATGATTAGTAAAACTTGACCATAAATCAACTTCACACTAGTTTACAAGATGTAATAAACTAGGGACAAATAAGAATAGTATTTTATTAGCTATAAGGGTTTTACTATCAAGTCACATACTTGATGACCAAGAGAATAAAATACAATTCAAAAAATACATGCTTCATAAATCATAAATGTGAGTCAATTGGTCTTAGGACATATATTAGCAGATGGAACCATCAACCCGTCTCTCTCCTCAATAATTGGGTCCTCTGTTGATGATGAAACAACTATGGCAAAAGAAATACACATACTTAAATATTTTTGCAAAATGTATAAATATAAAAAATTAATACCCCAAGAAGCATAACTAGAAATAATTTTTACATGTAATGACATTGATATTTTAAAATTGAATTTGCATATTGTTTACCGAAATATAAAATTGCTATGCCATCATGAATGAGAAAGAATATAAGCCATTATTTCTTGTGTCATAAAAACTAATGACAATCATGTAATGTTGGAAGGTGCCATTTGCAATACTACTGGAAAGAAAAGTGATATTCGATTTCATTAATAGAATACAATTTAACTTTTGTGATAGATGGGGTGCAAAGTAGAAAAAATAGACACTTATGTGAATGGATTAAAACACTTAAAATATTTTAAATTTTTTAATTTTTTAGATATATTTTGAAACTTTTTACAAAATTGTCTTGATTTTGACTGCCTGTTAGAAAAATGAAAAAATCCATAGCAATGTTTATAAAAGTGGGCCTTAGAGGATCAAAAGCATACCAAATGATCCTAAAATTTAAACTTCTCGATTGATGTTAGTTGAAAAAAAAAAATTAAAATGTTGTCTCGTCTCATATTTTTTAACGAAACGATTTACTTATCAAAAAACTCTGATAAAAACAATTACACTTTTTTCAAATTAAAATTAAATAGAATCAAATATTACACTAACCCCACAAAAAGACCCCTTCTGTTCTTCTTTCAAAAAAAGGATATATGTTCAAAATGATATCGAAAAATAAAAAAAATAATTTATAACAACAAAATTTTAAGAGACGGTAAGTTCCTATCAATTATTTAATAAATCTTGCGGAACATTTAAAGAATTCACAGCTATAACTTGGCATAACTTTCATATAAAAACATGACATGGCAAAAAACGTTATACAAACGACAATGTAAAGAGATAAATAAAGAAAAGAATAAGCCAAGTTGGAGATAAATATTCCAGAAGACACAATATATACTATATTGTCCTTTTGTTTTCAATAAAGGCAAATGGATAGACATCTTTAGAGTGGTTGCGTGATATAGTTTCTGTTTCAAGGGCGACGTGATATAATATTCGAGGTTTTTTCTTCTAACGAGAGATCTTTCTGTGACTGGAGAAGAAAAATTAATATGTTGTGTGTGTTTGACTTTTAAATTCCAGTTTCTAATAAGAACTCTAGTAAATGTTTTACAAACAATCGTATACACGAATTAATTTTGTATTCAAATTAATTTTTTGAGCTATACTATTTAAATCATTTCAATAAATTACGATGGTTCAAAGAGGAAAGTGATATTCCAAAAAAATACATACCTAATTTTGTATTGTGAATTAATCATCCATATCTTGTAAAATTGAAAGGAAAATACATGTAAACAACCATACAGTAATAAGGAAATAATTAATAATATATTAATATGGTTACATAGTACAATTTAGAAAGCATAATTTACCATTCCCTATTGCTAATTTATGGAAATTTTAAATGTAAATTAGTAGAATAGGGGAAATTTATTTTAAAATAGAACTCTAAGTATATAATACACTATAGTTAAGTTGTGACTGAAAGTTTCTTTGTGCCACTTATGTAGCATTTTATGAAAATGCAACTTGAAGTGGTGTGGGTTTTTCTTTATGTGGCTTTTCATAAGTTTCACAAACATATTGACGACACTTCTGTAAAATTTATTTAATGCCACATATATTAAAAATTAACATGGTATTTCTTGCAGAACTTTTTTATAAATATTGTAAAAGTACATTTGACCTCTCATATAAGCAATAAGTGTGTCATCTAATGGATCACAAACACTTTTATGATAATTTATTAACAAATTATATATATATATATATTGTATTAGCTTAAATTAGTTTGATTATTCTTAACATATATACTAAATAAGTTAAATGAATAATAAAAATAATTTATAGAGAATTTGTTAGATAAATGCTAATTTTCTTATATTATAGAGAATTTCAATAAACATATTGCAAGTTTTACGTACAAATTTTTCTACCTTTTTGATGACTTATTAATTAGCAATTTTCTCAATTATATCAATTATGTAACGATGTCATAGATATCATAATATAGAAAAAAGTTTTTGACAAAACCACCATTAATACAATTATATTCTACAATATTTTAAGTTTTTCTATTTTGTTATGTCATATTTCATATGAATAACTATTATAATGCAAATTTAGAGAGTACAAATCATTCAATTGTAACTTTGATATATAAAAAGGGTTAGTCATACATATTTATTATCTCACACACACATTGTGAACGTGTTACAAATTTATTATATTTGAGCTTGTGACATATTTTTGTAGTATTATTTGTGGCAATTAAACTTGTGCCATAAATGAGTGGCATGCTTTGTGACATTTGAGTTTATACCATATTTTGGTAGCATATATTATGACAATTTCATATATTTTGGTAATATTGTGGCATTTTGTAGTGCGCTATATTTTGTAGCACTATTTTTACTATTACTTCATAGTGCCATAATTTATGACACTTCATGTGGCAATTTTCTAATAAATGATACATTATCAATGTCAATCTAGTGATAACAATCTAGTGCAAAATATTTCATGTCCATATAAATGGAAAATTTCAATGATAATTATTTTTCAAGAGACAAAGGATTAATAAAAACAATGGAGAATCAAATGTGTTAGTGTAAGGAAGGTTGAACTTGGAATTTCTTGTTGCAAGGTCGTTAGCTTAATGGTAAACTATCGCTCTTTACTAGAGGTCTTGGGTTGAACCACATTCCCCTTCCCCAATGTTTCGATGAAAAACTTGGAATTTCCTTTTCTACTTGATGAAAAAAGTCTATAAGTGAAATAATGTACTCCTTGTGTTCACAAAGAGGGTCCAGTCTAATTTTCACATAGATTCAAACAAATTAGTTGGACTAATAAATGTTGTTTTGATGATCTCCTATACCCTAATTTAATATTGAGTAATTGGAAAATTAAGTCGTATAACTATTTATCTTTTATTAACTTTGATATTTTTGGAACACCAGTATTCAAAAGTGTTGGTGATCTAGCAAAACTAGGACTTGTGTACTTAAATATATTATGGGTGAAAGTCTACTCATGAGACTAATGTACTATGTATGTTGGGTAGATAAACTTAGTTAAGATAAACTTGTGTGCTTGCTTCTATGAGAATCACCGCCTTTCGACTGTCCATGATACTCTAGAGTCCAAGGTCTTGGCATATAAAACTTTATATGTTTGCTTCGTTCCCGGATAAAGTTAAAACATAAAATAAAGCGTTGAATTATAATACTAAAGGTCTAAAAATGGTAGCGGTTATTGAGAAAGGTGATAGTGCACTAATTCCTATACTCAATAATGGGTGCAAACGTGGAGGGACGTTTTTTATCTTTAACACTTGTAGGACAAATACACTTTATCCACAAGTTTCTTCTTGGTGTTAATATTTCCTCATGCTTATAATTGGAAATATTTAAAATGTGAAATATTACTGTTTATGAATAAATGGTCAAATGGTCTTTTGGTCCACCGAGTTGCTTATAAAACCAAAGTCATTATATGTTAATCACTGCAAAAAAGATATGAGAATTAATTAAGAGAGATTTAATTAATTATTCTATTGATATTCAATAGAGCAAAGTAATTTTTTTAATGAGACGCACAGTAATTAATTAAAGAAGAGTATTAATTTAAATAAATGGACCCTACAAATTTAAGTAAACAAATTGGACTGAGCAATTAGTTATAATGGATTTATAATCATTTTGTTTTAATTATTCAATTAAAAAGCCCAAAGATAATTATTTATTGGATTATGGAAAACAGGTTGAGCATGGAGTTAACTAAAAGTTAATAGTCCGATCCCCTTTGGGCTAGGGTGCTCGAAAACGTAATGGATTAATCCCTAGGGTAGTCGGCCCCTTAGTTCCCAATTACATTGAGAGATCTCTTAATTAGACATGTGATGGAATAATTAGGAAATATACTTGTTTGACTAGGGCACTAATTTCTTAATATGAATCGACAAAGGATTGTTCAACAGTTTGCATGGTTTAAGCTTTAATTAAGGAATTATGGATTTAATTAGAAGGTTTGGAAGATTTTACAACACTTTCGAACATATAAAAATGATAAGAAGTTCAAGGGAAGCAAACCAGAAGCTCCTAACCATCATAAACGACGAAAGAAGCAAAGAGGGACGAAGAACAGAGCCTACCGGTGACGATAGGGATGGTGGGTTCCCACCCTACAGTTCCCAGTAGCTGTCGAGATAAATTGGAAATTTAGAAGATTGCCTACTAGTGACGGTAGCTCCAATCCTACCATCTTTAGTAGGTCACAGCCTCACAATTTAGCTATTAATTTTGGTTACTTTTGATGTCTTTTCGTCCTAGTTTGTAATTAACAATATTAAAAGGATGATTAGGTCTTTTATGTACTAATTAAGTTTAGGAGAGTTTTTAGGGTTTTTCCATGAATATTCTACTATGCCTACTTTTATAACAAGTTGAATGTTGAATAGTGAATGAAATATGATGAATTGATTTGAGAGAGTTTCTCTTTAATGTTGTTGGGGTTCTTTTACCTCCTTAGGTAGTTCCTAAGGATTATATTCCTTATTAGGTTGATTAATTGTTGTTCTTAGATTGAAGATTTAGGGGTTCTAATTAATTATCATCAATTCCTTCTTTAATAAATCCTAGAAATTCTAGTTTATTTGGCTTATTGATCTAGGTCTTCTAATTTGTGTAGCTTGGGTTTTAGAGCCTTTGTTTCCCTAAAATTTTATGTGAATCTTCAATTGATTGTAAATTAGATTCAACACCTGCCTAAGATCACCTCCTTGATAAAGAACTGCTATTGAAAATTTTGAACCTAGAGCACTCCACTAGAAAACCTATGAGTAACTAAACCTTATAAACCTAATAGTGAGAGGAGGAAGTCTTTCCCAATTTGACAGCAAGAACCTTAGGGAAGCTATGGAAAAAAAACCCAAACTACATAAGCTAGAAGTCCTACGTTTAATCAATTCTAGAAACTAAAACTCCTAGAATCAATCAAAGAAGTAATTAAAATGATCAATTGATTTCCATAGATTCATCAATCTAAGCGATCAATTGTTCACAAACTTGGAAGAAAACTCTTAGAAGCTAACTAAGATGGGTTGAAGAATCCTAGAAAACTTTAGAGAATCCTCTTAATTTTATCAAAATTAAACTTGATTACAAGAGGAGGCCTAAGTAGGTATTTAGAGAGAAAACCTACTCGTCTTCCTAAAACCTAATGAATATTAAAGATACCTAATTAACCTTCTAGTAACATTTAACTACAAGCTTGGAAAATAAGAAACCAAGATATAATAAAATATTAACTAAATTGTCCATTTTAAGGAAATTAATCTGAAACCTACCGTGAACAGTAGGGTGAACCTGCCGTTGTCGGTAGGTAGCCTTCAAGCTTCCCTTTTTCGTCCAGAGAGCTATCGTGGATGGTAGAGTGGAGCCTACCATTGATGGTAAGCTTTGTTTCATTCCCTCCTTGCTTCTTTCATCATCTAAGATGGTCGGAAGATTCTAGTTTGATTTTGTTGAGCTTGTTTATGACTTTAATGTGTCTTGGAAGTCTTTAAACACTTCCAAGCCTTCAATTTTAATCCGAAATTCCTCTTGTTTAAGCTTTCAACCATGATGTCTTCATTTCTCAAATGCAACTAGTTGCTCCTCCAGAATTTGTTGAATGATCCTTGGTCATTTCCATTACATACTTCCTCTCTTAAAAGGATTTGTCCTCGAATATTTTCCTTAAAATATCACAAAAAGGCGGGCAACATTATAATGGATTTCAACAATATAAACATTGCAAAGATTTAATCAATTAAAATCCAAATACAATCTAAACAACAAAACAAGCAAGGATTCTAGTATTTCTTCGAAGGGTCTATGATACTCAAAAGATGTTTAGGCATAAAAGTTCTAGACAAATTGTTCAAGGAAGAATAATGCATATACCATCTTTGCTTTACAAGATTTCTCACGAAACGAACACAATTAAAACCAAGGAAATCTTGTAATTCAAGCACATCAACAATATCCCCCAAAACTTCTTTATAAGGACGATGAAACATAAAGCTCAAGTTAGAAATAGATTTCAAGGTTAGCACAAGAAGTTTGAAAACATTCAAGATCCAAAATAAGAAGTGTTCCTTGAAAAGTTTTGAATAAAAATTTTATGTTGAAGCTACTTAGGAACAACTTCTTCAACATTCCTTCAAAGAATATGTTGATACCAATATCTTTAAAAGGAAAATGATACAAAAGCTTTTATCCCATTCAAACCCAAGGAATAACTCAAGAATATCAAGAGTTAGAAACATGACCTCTTTAAAAGGATGATGGTAGTATAAGATTAGATTCTCAACACTTCTCAAAGTTCCTAAACGGATTCTTTAATAAATACATTTTAAATTTTCTAGGAATACATTGAAGAATCCATGAAGTTTTGGATCCAAGATTTTCAAGAGCATACACATATTTAGCAAGAAAGTTTCGTTTCAAAATCAAAGAATTGATATAGAAAACTTTAGCATCATCATTTTGTACTTCATTTGCTATACCAAATTTCCAAAATAACTCTTCAAATGGAAAATGAAGACACCAAATCCTTTCTCTTTTCCATTTCAAATAAGCTTCAAAACATTTTCTCAACTGTTTGATCAAAAGCTCTAAATAATGAAATTCAAGACTAACACTTCTAATCCACCAATAACTCTCATAAAAATCTTTAGAAGTGCTAACTTGTTCTTTTGTTAAATCATGTGTCCAAAAGATCTCTTTGAAATTAAGATGGTAAAATAAGAAGTTTTGATGCAAAGTCTTCGAAATTAAAATAGTTCTAAAAAACCATTCAACAAAGAATAATCTTGGTTTATCAACAAAACATGAAGAACTTTGAACTCCCTTTTAAAAATCATCTTGTTCAAAAATTCCTTGAAGGTTAGAGAATAAAGCAAAGTACTACCAAAGGTTTGATTCAAGAGTTTGACACAAGAAATAGTGTTTTGAACTGATAAATCATTTGAAGTATCATCTTTGAATGGAAAGTCAGTAAAGGAAAAAGGATAAACAAGAAGCTTCTCAACAATATTTTTCAAAGTTAGTTCAAAAACACCATTTTCAAAGGTAGTTTTCACAAGATTACAAAGATGAACTTTAAGCCTTTTTAAATTACCATTCATTTTCTTTCCACAGAATAGCAATCACACGAATTCATTGGAATGAAAATGATAGAATTGAAACCCATGGAAGTTTCCTAAAAACAAGCTTTCAAAGATCCATCAACAATTAAAACTTCTTGTTCATCATTAGGAAATTCAAATATATGACACACAAGGCACAAGCGTCGAATGGAAGGAATAAACTCATCAAGAGCTTTAACATAAGCAAAAAGGAAAGATGATTCATAATCACAATTCTCGACAAATTCTCCTTTAAGCTTAGCATGATCTCTCATTATAACCACTTTCAATAAAAGATTCAAGAAGGATATGAATCTTACTCCACATAGATACACAAGTAGATGAGAAATTAGCAACAAGAAGATCAAAGAAAAGATTATCATGTAACAACTCAAGGTCATGGTAAGATGGTTTAATTCTAGCAATGCTAACCAAAAGTTGTTTCTCATTTTTCAAAAGGAGATGATCAAATTCATTCTTTTTGCAAAAGTCTTTAGACTCATCCTTCAAGATAAGCACATGGAGAAGAACACTTAAGCATATGATCAATATCAAGAGCTAGCTCACAAGTGAAATGATTAATTATACAATTCCCAACAAAAATCACATAAGAGGCATTAAATTCTAAGAACAACTCTAACTTCTTAAAAGATAACTCATGGCATAAGAGAAAAGGGTTTAAAGAAAGGCTTCTTGATGTGTCTTCATAGCCAACGCCAAGCTCCTTTCCCATGCCTTCTCCTTTAGCTTTAATCCCATGATTTAGCTTTGTTCCACAAATTATAGTTAAGAAGTCCAAGAATTGAGATTGAATTCTATCACAAAAGAAAGAAAAAGAACAACTATTAGATTCATTGATTATGAAATCAAAAGACAAGAAATATGTAGAAGGAAGGAAGCTTATGATTTTGTAAAACTTGTAGTCAAAACTTTGTTCATTTTCCATGTTTTGAGCTTCAAATTTCTGCACATTTTGAGAAAAACAAACAAGGAAATGGTTATTGGAATTAGTAAACAAGTTCACCTCCTCACTAGAAAGTGAGGTTAATGGTGAACTAATATCACAACATCTCTCTTTCATTTCCTCTCTTTTATCTTCCTCAAAATTCATTAAGCTCATCTCTTCCTTCGTTTCCTCACGCTTTTCAATCTCATCTTGTTTGTCTTCCACTTGTTCTTCTTTTAAACTCTCATGATTTTCAACCATGCAGTCACTTTTTTTTCTTTTTCCCTCACTCTCGTTGTGCTCACAACACTCTTGACTTTTTCCTCTCTTAATTTTTCTTCTTTTAAAAAGGTACAAGTGTTCTTCTTCTCATGTTGAATGAATTTTCTATCAAGTACATCTTAAGCTTGTGAAACCTCATCTACTTTTGTAGACTTTTCACCCATTGAAGATTCCATGAATTTTTCCTTTGCTTGACCTTGTCTTTGTCCTTCATGGTTTTCAACTCCAAATCTATTCCTCAAATGCTTGCTTTATTAAACTCCAAGTCTTGATTGGTTGAGCTCCCATTCTCCTTCTATTTTCATATTTACAATCCCACCAAACATTGACCTCATAAGAAAGAGATTTTAACACTAATTGGAACTTTTCTTCTTCTCTTACACAATAGGAATAGAATAATGATTCCACTTTTTGCTCACATACTTAATAATCATAAGGACCAAAAGTTCCACACAAAACAGGTAATTTCAAATTGTTGTAACTAAGAGGTCTAAATGTAGTTCCAAAAGTTTGAGAATTTCTTCCACAATTATATCCTCCATAGTTATAACTATTACATGATCCCTCATAATCACATTTTCTTTTGTGGAACCACTCATCAATATTCACGTAATTCCCTCCATTTCTAATGTCATTTCTTGGAACTCTTTTGCAAGATGTATCATGATAACCGTTTCTAGTTCCAAGCCTATTCCCTCATATCAATCATAAGAATTATGCTCAAAAGTTCTAGCATGAAGAGAGAAGTTACCATATGTCCATTCATTACTATGCATTGGATGTCCACCAAGGTTTCTTCTTCTACTACTTTGTTCCAAGATGGCTTCCTCTTCTCTTCTTAAGTCCTTAACACCCTTTAGGCATGATAAATGTTGCACAAATCCTTCCAAAGCTTGTTCCACATTATGCAAATCATCTTCCATGTTTACTTTAAATGCTTTTAAACCTACAAATAAAAAAGAAGAAACAAGAAATTGGACCCGAAAATCACTCCCTAAGTGTTTTGCTCTCTTTTGATGATCACTCAGTTCTCTCGTGTTTGACTCTCTTATTGCCTTTTATAACAAAAAGCTCACCCTCTTGCCTTTTTCCAATCACTCTCCTCTATAAGTTCTATAGATTGTTCAAAGCTCTTAACCAACACAGCCAATAGAAACAACCTAAGCAAGTAAAACAATCAACGCACTTAGTTGGATACAAGAGTTCAAAGAAGCAATGTATCAAACACTTGAAGTTTATAAAGTTACAAAGAGTTTATCTATGAAAAAGAGCCAATAAACATAATTGATCATCAAAAAAAGAATAGTAATAGACAAGAAAGAAATTAAAATAAAATTGAAAATAAACTAAGCTAAACAAAGAGATAAAGAGTACTAAGAAAGCAATTTTCTAGAAAGCAGGTAATGAAGACACCCTGTTACGAAAATGGATATCACTCCAGTAATACTAATTCAAATTGAGTCAAACAGGTTTAGAAATATTTCTCCACTAAAGAGAATGAATTTAGGCGCAAATTTCGATTGAATTGGATCAATATAGCACAAGATATGATCGGTTTAATTTAAACTTTGTTTACTAAAATCGAGATCTCAAACACCTTTCGGTGTTCAATCCAACTGAACAGGCAAATGATCTCCAAATTGAGTAAAATTACTTTCGAAAGAAGTACAACTAGATCAGTATAAGATTAAGCACAATTTTCGCCCAAATTGGAACAGTATAACAAGAAATATAATCAAATTAAGCAACAAGTTCGCAACAATCGAACATTCTGGACAGATCCGAAGTTTTGATCTAATTGAGGAAGCAAATAAACTCCAAATTGAGTAAATTTTTTCTAAATGATTTACAACTCAACGGGGAATAGATATGTTGCCAATTTTGCAGACAATTTCACAATTTGTAGTCTCCTTCGATCTCTTTTTTTTTTTTCCAACAATTTTTTGTGCAGATTTTCTTTTGCATGATCTTTATTGTTTTTAATAGATCATCATTATCTCTGATTTTCCAAAGAATTTACAAAAAATAAAACATAAATGGACCTTCAGTTGGAGGTTGCTCTGATATCAATTTGATCTCAATCTTCAATTTATTAAAAATTTAATTCAACACCTTCCTAAGATCACCTCCTTATTGAGGAACATCTATTGAAGATTTTGTAGCTCTAGCACTCCACTAGAAAACCTATTAGGAACTAAGCCTCATAAACCCAAAAATGAGAGAAGGAACTCTTTCCAAATTTGATAGCAAGAACCTCCGGGAAGCTATGGCCCTAAAACTCAAACTACACAAAATAGAAGAATTAGATCAATCAATTCTAGAAACTATAACTCCAAGAATTAATCAAAGAAGGAATTACAATGATCAATTGATTTCCATAGATTCTTCAATATAAGCAATAAGTCACAGACTAAGGAAGCAAACCCTTAGAAGCTGAAAAAGATGGATTGAAGAATCCTAGAAACCTTTAGAGAATCCTTTCAATTTTATGAATTCAACTTGATTATAACAGAAGGCATAAGTAGGTATTTATAAGGAAACGTACTCATCTTCCGAAAATTGAATGAATATTTAAAATACCTAATTAACCTTCTAATAAAAGGTAATTACAAGCTTAGAAAATAAGAAGCCAAGATTTAATAATAAATTAACTAAATTGTCCATTTTAAGGAATTCATCCAAGACCTACCACGGATGGTAGTGTGAACCTACGGTTGCTGGTAGGTAGCCTTCAAGCTTCCCCTTTTATTCCTGAGAACTACTGTGAATGGTAGGTAGAGCCTACTGTCGACGGTAAGCTCTGTTTCTTCCCCTCCATGCTTTTTTCGTCATCTACGATGGCTAGAAGCTTCTAGTTTAATTCCAGAGTTTCTTTAGGACTGTAATGTGTCTTGAAAATCTTTAAACTCTTCCAAGCCTTCAATTTCAATCCAAAATTCCTCTTGTTGAAGCTTTCAACCATGATGTCTTCACTTCTCAAATGCACCTAGTTGCACCTTTAGAATTTGTGGAATGATCCTTAGTCAATTTCATATCAACGTTCTGGTTGCCAAGTGGGAAAGAATTCTTCCATTATTTGTTGGGTTTATGGTGTTTAGTTCTCCATAGGTTCTTTAGTGAAGTGTTTGAATTACAAAATATTCAATAGAAGTTCTTCAACCAAGGAGGTGATCTTGGGATGGTGATGAATTCAGTTTGTAATAAAATTGGGCATTCACATCATTTCCTCTCCAAGATCACATAGGAATCTAATTTTCACCACTATTTCTTAATTCTATTTGGTAAACAACTTTCCCTCTATTACACGAACATTGGCAAAATATTCCAGCCCTAAGCAAATAAGAATTTCAGCCGACTATTGTTAAAATTACAGGAAGAGATTTTTCTCTAGCTTTCTCTCTGGTTTTGTAGTTCTCTTTTTGTCACTAAAACATTGTTTTGTGAAGTTTGAGAATACTTGGTGATAAATCCTATTTTATCTATGCTCTACATATTTTTACACTTAACTTTTTAAAGCAAAAGGTTTTAAACATATTTTTTTCGTATAAACTTGCATAACAAACTTATTATGATGTTATTTTGATGTTACGGGTATAATGGGCTTCTCAAATGATGAAAATTAGTTGCAAATAAATTTAAATGTATCGAAATCAGCATAAACCTGAATTCAAAGAATCGCTCTGGAGTAAGAAAAAAAGGCATTTGTTAAGTTTCTAAAGAAGAATCGACACCTGTCTAGGTTGGAACTGGCACTTATTCTCTATTTAAACTAAGTAGTACGTGGATCTTTCACAGTTAGCGACCCGAGTCTTGAACAAGCCACAGATACAACAACCCTATTACTAGTTCGGTGAAGCTCACGGCATCCTAGGCAGTTGGTTTGCAGTCTAGTCCACGTTCAACTATTCTGTGCGTGCTATAGCTGCCTAATTTAGGCTTTGGGTCATTGATATTCTCTAATTCTGCTGGTTTGTTGTGGTCCAATGCTTGTTTTAGCTGGAATTTATTGGTTTTTCTTAGTTTTCAACTTCCAAATTTTTTATGTTATACCTATTAAAAGCATAAAGCATATATTCATATTATAGTGATATGACCATGAGTATGTATGAATTCCTGGAAGATTCAAGTCGAAGAGTTAAAGCTAGAAGAATTGTCAAGATGGATATAAACTAGAATTTCTTGAATATTTGGGCCTGTTTTGGAAGAACTCCATTTAGGAGCTTTTAAAGACTTAAAATGAACAAGTTATCTCCATGAAGATTGTAAAGACATCTTGAGGTTTCCAGGATAGTATAGATCATTTCTAAATGAGTTATTTGGATATCCTATGACTAGTCTTAAATCGGACATTCTACCTTCGATTGCAAAGATGACATATTCCGGTAAAGTGTCTGTAACTTTCATTATAGGAGTCCAATTGAGGACATTAAGGATTCACTGGAAATCTAAGATAATTATCTACAACTCTTTAGAAGACACCAAGAACTAGTTTCAACGTTTTAAAGGTAAAAAAAAGGTCGATAACCAAGGAGGTCCAAAATCACAACAGAAAGGCTAAAACATAGCCTAGCATCGACAGTAGGCTCACCATTCCCGGTAGGTCTCAGTCTAAAGGAGGAGTTTTGAAAATGAGTGGCTGGACCTGGCCATCATCTCTGCCGGACCCAACTGTGTCCAGTCAAGAATGTGATATTTAGTAAATTTTAGTTATTTTTGGTTGATTTTTGGTTTGGTTATTTCCAAGTATTTTAATTAACTATACTAGAGGTTAATTAGGTCTTTTAAAAAATAATTATTTAGAAGAGGAGATGGGGTTCTCTTATAAGTATCTCATTATGCCTGTTTGTTTATTAGTAAATGAAATATGATGAGAGGATTTGAGAGAGTTTCTCTTTAGTGTTCTAGAGGTTCTTCAACCTTCTTAGCTAGTTCTTAAGGGTTCTATTCCCTAATAGGTTGATTAATTGTTGTTCATAGATTGAAGGTGTAAGAATTCTAATAGATCATCATTAATTTCTTCTTTAATCAATCCTAGAAGTTTTTGTTTCTTTGGTTGGTTTATCTAGGTTTTCTAATTTGTGTAACTTAGGTTTTAGGGTCATTGTTTCCCTAAGGTTCTAGGTTCCAAGTTGGGAGAGAGTTCTTACTCTTATTATGGGGTTTATGGAGCTTTAATCTCCATAAGTTTTAAAGTGGGAGTGTTTGAATTACAAAATCTTTGATAGAAGTTCTTCAAGCATGGAGGTGGTCTCGGGGTAGTGATGGATTCAATTTGTAATCAAATTGCATATTCACATCATTCACATCACTTAGACCCTATAAATAGGCTTTTCAAGCCATTAGAACGACTTTTAGTAGCTTTAGGGTTTTGGCCATTACACTTAAACCTTTTGTTATTGTTTTTCTTTAATTTCTTGGAAATCAAGACGATGACTAAGAAGATCGAAGGCCATGGATTCAAGTTCTCTATTTAATTTTTTTTTTTACTTAGGATTTTTCTTTATAAATCATTTATATTTCAAAAGAATATATTTTATGTATTCATATGGATCTTTGTGGCTAAAGACCATTTAACTTTGGCTTATATGTAGAATATTTATTTCTTAATGTTTTTATGTTTATTTATTTCTTTACCATAAATTTTCAAAAGGAAAATGAATAACCCCAAGAGTGAATGTTGAATGTTAATCCTACCGAAAAAAGCTCTAGATTCGAATTGTCAACAAATATTTGGCAAATATTAAAAAGAAGAAACGTCCGATGAAACTATAAATTAGATTGTTTTATAAATATTTTCATTGAAAAATTATACCTACATATATTTTTATCCATTACTCCCTCTGTCTCACAAAGATAGTCTCACTTTCCTGTTTCTCCCATCCCAAATTAAAGTCGCATTTCTTTTTATAAATGATATTTGATTTTTTAACTTCCTTTCATGACCCTAAATATTTTACATCTTAATTAGTAAAAATCTCCATTTGGCAATGAATATTAATAAAATACACACCATTCTAATAAATTTATGCTTATATTTGCTGTTTCAAGATAAAAAAGTCAAATTGATTCAATACGAAAGAAGGGTATACAAGAGAAATCAAAATAAAATTAATTACTCTAGCTAAATTTCTTAATTTGTATTAAAATTTAAATGGGATAATCTTTTTGGGACAGAGGGAATATTAATATTCCTAGAATCAATGCAGAAATGATTAATTCCTGGTGCTTAATCTTAATGCTTGCACTTGCTTGATCAATCTTGCATGATTTAATACTTAGTTTTGATCAGATCTAAGACATAAATTGAGTATGAACTAGGCAACAAAAACATTTAGTAAAGTTGTGAAGGAATTGTAAAAATTTCTAGGTACGGTTTATGTGAGTATATATTTATCGAAACTCGGAATTCCACAAATTCTAAATGTGTTTTTAGTTAATTAAATCCACATAGAACTATAGTAGATTATTAATTAAAGATAGGGACTTTTGTCGAAAAATTTGCTCTAATTCTAAATAAGGTAATTTTGTTGTCAATCATTGAAGGTGGAATTTGGTTTAATAAGAAAATTTATATCTATACATTAATAATTCACGAGTTGGACCGTTAGCCTTGGTTAAATTTTTCCTGAAGATTTCCTTTATCATTTTTATTAGTTACAATTAAATTACTTCACTAAAATTCAATCGGCTTGGATTGTTTAAATGGTAATACAATTAGTAGTTGGATACAAATATCAGTAGGATCGTCCTTTATTATACTATAATTGAACTAATATACTTGCTAGGTTAGTTTTCGAACATCAAGTTCACAGCGTCATTGCCGAGGATTTGTTTTATCCAATAATATGTAATTGCTATTTTATTTAGTATGAAATCATTTTCCGTTTTTACTATTGAAATATTTTACTTATTTCTATTTTCCCTTTCCATTGCTTTTTTAAATTTTTTTAAAAAGTAACAAATAAATTTTCATTTTTCTATATTTTACTTATTGTATCTTTGAGCAAGAGTTTTTGAAAAACCTTACTTAATTGAATGAGAAATTGAGTAGTTTGTGCTTTTCGGCGCCTCAAAATCAAGGATCCGTATCGTTCAATATAGGTAATGGCTCTTACCCTTTGTCGAATTTTGAGCCAATAATTCTATTAACTATGCAAGCTGGCACAATAATTTCCATTCACCTTCTTACAATGTGGATATTTGGAGAGATCAACCAAACTTCTCTTGGAATCAATATAATGAGCAAAGAGCACCACATGAATTTCCTTAAGAGAATAAATAAAATATTGAGGACCTAATGGAAAAAAAGTTTGTGTTCAATACCAAAAAGTTGATGTCTACTCTCAAAAATCAATTTCAAAGTGTAGAAAATAACTTCCAAATTTTGTTCCAAAGTATAGAAAATTGCTTCCAAAGTGTTGCAATAGGCATAAAGAATTTGGAACTTCATGTAGATCATTTTGCTACTTTGGTTTCTATTGAGCCAATGAAACTTTGCCTAGTGACATACAGAGGAATCCAAGAGACTTTAAGGCGATTACGGTAGGATTTGGAATGGAAGGAAGGATCCAAAAATTAAGAAAGATGAAGAGCAAAAATCAAAAAGAGAAATTGTCGTTACAAATAATATTCATGCTATGAAATAGAAGGGCACCCAACTAACAAAAGTGAAATACTGTCTCCTAATGATGACATCATAAGAATTAATCTTTCAATGGGTGTAAATAAAGGAGATGATCATGACACACACATGAAGTGGTTATGGCACCAAGATGATGTTTATTAAGAACTTGCTTCTGTACTTACAAGGGAGTATAGCTTACCTTTCACTCTTGATTTTGTACATCATTGAGGATAGTGTTGATTTTTTTTATGTATATGTGTTTATTTAATTTTTGTTGTTTTTCAAACTTTTTAGTTATTTAAAAAAAAACTGTTAGTTTGTTTTTTAATGTGTTTTTTTCGTGCTTTTGTTTAGTCCTTGTTTGTCTTTTGTGTCGTTCTACCTTCCTAAGACTATGTTTTCAAGTTTGTGTCGTTCTACCTTCCTAAGACTATGTTTTGAAGTTATGCTTTGAAGTTAGGAATTGTTGAGACTTTGATTTTGTATTCTATTTGTTGTGTGGGTTCTATATGCTAGAAACTATCCCTTCAAGGAAGTGCACCTATGGGTCTAGTTAGTCTAGAAAAGCACCCGGATATCCATCTCTCTGGAGTAGTCATGACTATTCTTGTACTATTTAACCAATAAGAATAAAATTTTAGGAGTTTAAAAACAACACAAATAAGCTGGAAAATATCTATTTAAACTAAAAACTAAGAAGTTCACGAACACAAAAGTTGGTTTTTAAAAATTTCTTGAAGTAGTGTCCAAATGATGATATTCCTGTCGAATCTGCTAGCTAGTTCTCTCGAAAATTTCTTGGAGAGATGTTAAATCATTGAATGGGTCACATTCTCTTTATCAGGATTCACCAAATTTCTAGGCGAAAATTTACCATTGATTTTAGATCAGAGAAGAATATTTTTTTTCTCTAACTCAGTCATGTATGCTCACAATCTGGAATGAATAAGATTACTCTAATTAACATAGAAATCACAAACATCATCTCTAATCAATTGTTAATTTCAAATGCCAAATTTTAGTTCTAAACTACTCTTCCTTTCTAAATTTCAAGTAATCTCTGGAAAATAACCAATCTCTTGTAAAATTGTAAACAATTAAGTGCAAATTGGACAAAAATATATATGTAATTCAACAATCCAAATAACAGGATTCTTGAAAATGAAACAAACTTCATCTAAAGTTCATCCCCATTCAAACAATAATTAAAACCTAGCCCCTAATCATCTCAATTATAATAAAAATCATAACAATATTCTTAAGTAAATTAAAAGAGATAAAGAATGCGTAGGAATAAATTGGAGGATCTACAAGCGAACACTTTTCTCGAACCGTCATTCTTAGTCTGAAATTGCTCCAATTGAACACCTTCACGAATTTCCTCTAACTTAAATTGAACCTTCAATATGTATCAAATGGAAAAGTGACAGTTACTGTAGAGGATTCTCTCTCAAAAGTCGCTCACAAACTCTCTCTCTCTCTCTCTAACCTTAGGTCGATAATATACAAATAATGATTTTGAAAACCAATAACACCACTCATAAATTTAATTGCAACATGGTCCCTGCGGGACTTGAGTGATTAGGCTAGCTAGATTGCGGAATCCTCCAAGCTTTGCATTAAATTTACTCTTGAAAATACTAGCTTTGCTGGATCCAGCAAAGTTTGCTTTCCGGATTCGGATACTCTTTATTTGGGTTTTGCTTTGGAATTCGAAGCCTTGTCAGGTCATGCAAGAGTGATACCTTGGTCCTTTCTTCACCATTTTTGTCCATTTTTTATCCTTAGGCAAACATTTTGCCTTGTTTTTGCTTCTAACTCCTCTAGAATGCACCTATAACATTAAGAGAAGAAATGGTGGGTAAGTAGCCATTTTATCAACAAAATACTTCAAAAAACGATAAAATCACAATGCAAAATAATAGTGAAATGGACATTATCAGATTACCTCACACTTAAACGTCCTCAAGCAATACTCATCCAAGACAACAACCCAGACAAAATAAACAAGTTAAGATCAAGGGTCCTTGCAAACACATGACTAAAATCCCAAATGAAAAAAAAGAAAAACCAACAATACGGAATTTTAAAAACAAAATAGTATCATCACATTCTACCAAGTCTAGGATCCATTTCATGGAAGTACTTATGAATCAAATGTTTACGAAGGAAACCAAGTAGATATCAAAGAAAATTCTTAAATGATCTAACATACGTCAAAGTTATCTATCTCATAACAAGGATTCAAAATTCAAAAATAAAATAAAAAGAAAATACTATGTTCCTAAAAAAGGCCACAAATTTGGTTATTATGTGATTTATCATTATTCATTGTGTCATTGAAGAATTGAATTTACTCAACTTGAAAACAAATTCCAAAAAATAGTTCCTGCAAATTAGCAAAATAATCAGCAAAATGATGAACATGCACCCTACTTTAGAACTCCTTTACATTATGTAGAAAGACAAACACACATAGAGAGAGAGAGAGAGAGAGAGAGAGAGAGAGAGAGAGAGAGAGAGAGGGATTTCACTTCCAATTTTACCATTATGATTGAAGAGTTCTAATCCAAAATACAAAGAAACTCATACCATGATGAGTTTGCTTTGTCTTCTGGTGTCTAAGTGTTGCAATATTGTTGGCACCAGATGATATCCCAACCTAAAAATTATATTATTTCTCCACTTATTAAACATCATCACGAAATATTTCTTTAACTTATGAACTGGTAAATTTTAATCTATTATACTTGAGAGATTCTAGAAATAAACAAGAAATTTAAGAAGTGTTCTTTGAAATGGTTTTGTAAAGAACGCTAACTATCTATTCCATTTTAACAGATTCAAAGTAAGAATCTTTCAAAGTAACATATTCATTTACACAAAAAAAAAATATTGTAATTGTAAACCAGAAATTGGTTAATATACTTGAGTATTGGAAGGATTAGAAATTTGTTGAAGCATAAAAGCATTTGGTGTTGACTCCAAAAGTTCATAAGCTTTCTTGACTGTTCTTTCCATTCCTTTGGTAGGATCAGTGAGGATTAAATGAGCTCCAAATGCTTTAATAGTCACCTTTCGTTCTTGTTGGAGATATCAGATTCGTATGTGATTCTCCTAGATTATCTTGGATTCTATAAGAGATTATTCGGTTAGAATCCATAATTAGGATACTTTGTATAATAGTATTATTATAGCAATATTCCTTATTAGTGGTTGGTTAGAATCCTATATTGATTAGAATTAGGATATTTTGTAGTCTATAAATAGTAGATCATAATGAATAGGAAAGAAATCAATTGAAGCATTCAATATTATTCTTCTCTGTGCCCTAAATTTCTTAAAATGGTATCAGAGCCAACTGATACCGGTTGTTGGACCTGCAGAATGCCAAGCTCCAGGCCTAAATGATTAGGCTGGGCGTGAGGGGTGTGTTGAGAATTCCACATCGGTTAATTAAAGAAAACAATTACTACTTATAAGGACTTGGACAGTCCTCCCCTCTTGAGGTACCTTTTGGGGTGAGTTAGGCCCAAGCCCAAATTCTAACAGCAACATATCCCATAAGTAGAAACTGTGAAGGGGTTTTCAGTCTCTGTGTTTGAAGTTGATAATCTTGGCATTCTTATGTGTTTTCTCAAAAGTATTCTTCTGCTTGAAAAAAAGAAGGTACGGGTGAAGCAACCGTTTTGGTATTCTATTTTACTTTATTTCCTGGAAATGCTTTCCAAGTCATTTTCTTGAAGATTTTTGTAACTATAACTGAAAGTTTCCAGTGGGGAAAACAATCTAAATTTTTCTGGTTTATTATCTTGAAAGAATTACATTATATAGTGGGTTACTTTCCTAAACACTTAAAAAAGCAAAATATCCTATAAGATTTAGGATTTCTGCATATAGAAATATCTTAATAAGAGAATGAGCTTAATATAGAAACTGCTAAATATCTAATTATGGAAGCTGCTAAATATAAGCCTCAATACTCCCCCTCAAGTTGGAGCATGAAGGTCGGTAATGCCCAACTTGCACGCTAAATGATAAAACTGAGCAGGATAAAGAGCCTTTGTGAGAATATCAGCAGGCTGAAGATCGCTTCGAATGTAGGAGGGAGAAATAAAACTAGCTTGGAAGGCATCCCGGACAAAATGGCAAGCAATTTCAATATACTTAGTCCGTTCGTGGAAGACGGGATTGGCCGCGATGTGAAGAGCGGCATGATTATCACAATGTAGCTTAATAGGGCGAGTGATGGGAACTTGAAGATCTTTTAGGAGGCGAGATAACCATTTTAACTCACACAAAGTCATAGCCATAGAGCGATATTCAGCCTCGGCAGAAGAGCGAGAAACCGTGTGTTGTTTCTTCGTTTTCCAAGAAATGGGCGATACCGAGAGAGATAAAATATCCTGTAACAGAATGGCGAGTAATAGGACACGTAGCCCAATCTAAATCACAATATGCGATTAAGTACAAAGGAGACTTAGACTGAAGAAGTATGCCACGACCTGGACTGCCTTTGAGATATCGAACAACACGAATAGCAGTATCCCAATGAGCACAGTGGGGAGCGTGCATGAACTGAGCAAGTGTGCGAACAGCATAAGTGAGCTCAGGACGAGTAAGAGTGAGGTAGATCAACTTGCCGATGAGACGGCGATAGCGTTCTGGCTGATCGAAGAAAGGACCGGTCGCCTTGGCCAATTGATGATTTCGTTCAATAGGAGTAGAGGCCGGTTTGGTTCCCAATAAACCGGTTTCTGAGAGAATTTCCAAGGTGTACTTGCGTTGGCACAAAAATAAACCCGAAGGATTTCTTGCAATTTTGATACCTAAGAAATATTTAAGGGGACCCAAGTCCTTTATATGGAAGCAAGCACTCAAGGAGGTTTTGAACTTAGTGATGGAGGTAAGAGAATTCCCAGTAATTAATAAATCGTCCACATAGATGAGGACGTATAAAAAGATATCATTCCGAGAGTAAGTAAAAAAGAATAATCGGCATAGGATTGAGAAAATCCACACTTACAAAGAGTGTTGGTGAGCTTTGAAAACCAACACCGGGGTGCTTGACGGAGACCATACAAAGATTTCTGGAGTTTGCAAACCTGGCCAGGGTGAGGAGGACGAAATCCAGGGGGGGCCGCATATATACTTCCTCTTGCAAATCACCGTAGAGAAAAGCATTATGGACATCCATCTGATGTATCGGCCAATTTCAGTAGGCGGCCACGGACAGGAGAGTACGAACAGTAACCATCTTAGCAACGGGAGCAAAGGTCTCTGTAAAGTCAATGCCTTCGGCATGGGTGTTTTCCAAAATGACCAACCGAGCTTTATACCGCTCAATTGTACCATCAGTTTTATATTTGATGCGGAAAACCCATTTGTTGCCTAGTGCACATTTACCTGGAGGCAAAGTGGTCAAAGACCATGTGCCATTTTGTACCAAGGCATTAATTTCTTCTTGCATGGCGGCACGCCATTAGGATTAGACACAGCTTCAGAATATTTGGTGGGTTCCGATTCCGTAGTAATAGATGCTAGAAAGTGCCGATGAGGAGCATAGAGTTTATCATAATTTATGAAATTTGTAAGAGGATAGTGGGACTTACCTGAGAAAGCCGTGGAGCAAGATGGAGCAGAAGAAGGGGATATAGTAAACGTCCAAGCTGCATGACAGTCGAAGTCTTGAAGCCGTGCCGGAATCTTCTTAAGACGTGTACTTTTTCTAGTGCCAAGGGGAGCAAAAGGCATGGTGGGTGGAGTGTTGGAATTGTATGTAGGCTGAGGGAGGCTGGGTCGTCCAAGGAGGATGGGCCAGTGGGCTGGTCCACGACAGGATTCACTATAGAGGTTGGGCCAGCGTCTGGGCCCTTTTCTGGGCTGCAAGGTACGGCTGAAGAGGGGCCCGTTGCTGGGGTTGTGTCTAGGCAGTGGGTTTGTATGTGTGGATGGGTTTCAGTGGTTGGGGTTCGGCCTGTAGCGGGATCAGTTTGGGTTGGATTTTGCAGAGGTGGGTTGTTGTGCAAATAACTCAAAGGTTGTGCCCCAAAGTTGTAAGAATGAGAAAATTCGAGAGGTGTTGTAGCAGTATCTGAATATTCTTTATAAGAAAACTTGGTTTCATCAAAAACCACATCTCTGGACAGAATAAATTTCTTGCTTTGTAAATCATAAAATCGCCAACCTTTCTTGTTGTAGGGATAGCCGAGAAAAACACAAACGCGACTACGAGCACGAAACTTATCTTTGGGTAGATCATGATCATGGACATAAGCAAGGCGCCTAAAACTTTTAATATGAGAATAAGATGACTTCTCATTATATAACATTTCATAAACCGTCTTCCCTTGTAACAAAGAAAAGGGGGTACGATAAATAAGATATCCTGCCGTTAAGACGCATTTCCCCCAAAACTTTATGAGTAAATGAGCTTGGAACCGTAAAGCCTGAGCAACATTAAGAATATGACGATGCTTGCGCTCTACTCGACCATTTTGTTGAGGCGTGCCAGTAATAGTAATTTGATGGATCATTCCATGTGTGGAAAAATATGATTTTAAGTAGAGAAATTCCGTGCCATTATCACTGCGAACTATTTTTACAGTTTTGCGAAATTGTGTTTTGACCATGACAAAGTAGTCTTTTAAAACATTTGCTGCATGAGTTTTCTCGACAATTAAATAAATCCACACTGCTCTGGAATAATCATCAAGGATAGTAAGGAAATAGGAAGCACCAACAGTGAATGTGGTTTTGTAAGGCCCCCACAAATCACAGTGAATCAAATAAAAAATGGCAGATGCTTTATGAAGACTTAAAGGAAAATAATCACGTGTTTGTTTGGCACGTAAACAAATATTGCAAGGAGTAGTAGGAGTTATAGTTTTCTTAGAAAGGCCTAAAAAATTTTTAATGATAAAATCAGAAGGATGTCCAAGTCGGATATGCCATAAAGTACTTGAATCAAGAGTAATACTAGAGAAACCGAACAAATCCAGCAACGACAAAGGTTGGTAGAAGTATATCCCATTCCTCTGCTCACCCACTCCAATCGGCCTCATCGAGGTACGGTCCTGTATCACACAAAATTCATCAAAGATGGTGATAAAACACTTCAAATCTCGTGTTAGTTGTGCTAAAGAAATTAAATTACACTTGAGCTCAGGAATTAAAAACACACTCTATAATGTTAGTTTCGGGTTTAAGAAAATCTTTCCTCCTTGTAGAGCCAGTGCTTTAGCACCATTCGGTAGGCTAACTATATATGGATGTATGCTATTTGAATTTTAAAAAAATTCTTTCCTACCATTCATGTGATGAGAATAGCCCGAATCTAAAATCCATAAATTTTTCATACCAAAGAGTGTATTAGTTTGTTTGGGAGTGGGATTATTGAGCAAGGTCAATAATTTTGACCATTGGTTGGAATCCAAATTTGGAAAGTTTCCAAAACAGTGGCTGCCATTTGTGGAAGGTGAGCCAATTTGGTTGCTGCCATTTTTGGAAGAGAAAGAAGTCCCACCGTTCACTGCGTACGCTCATCCCCCATCTTCGCCTGCTAGTACCGATTTATGTCCAACGCTAGTCAGTCCGACAGAGAGACACCGTCCACGACCCGCACTCCCCTACCGTGCGAACTCCTGCCCGCTACGTCACTTCTCCGTTCGCCACCGAGGGAAGCAACAGATTTGTCAGCTCTTCCTGCTCCAGATCTAGGCCACCATTCAGGAAATCCTATGAGAAGGAAACAGCCAGAAACATCATGTTCTACCCGATGACAGTGGTTGCAGACCATCCGTGAGGAAGAAGAAGATGATGGCGGTGGTCGTGGTGGCGCTGCCGTGCTTCCTGTTTTGGCAACGGTGAAGGCTGTGCCGTCGCCGCTGCTGTCTTCTATTCGGGCCATGTTTTTGTGCTATTCTTCTTTGCAAATTTGGGCAAGAATTGTTCTCATTTTTGGTATGGGTTCCTGTTGAATCAGATGAGAACGAACAGTTTCATAAATTGCACCATTTAGTCCCATTAAAAATTGAAAAATTCTTTCTTCCTCTCTTTCATTTATAACAATTGTTAATAAATTTGTATCTGCAGAAGATGGGAGTTGAGTATAGTTTTCTAACTCATCCCACAATTTTTTCAAACGTGAATAATATGTTTGTACAGAGTCTCCTCCTTGTTTACAATTGGCTAATGCAGTTCTCAATTCATATTTTCGGGGCCCGTTCCCTACTAAAAATCTTTCCTTCAAATCTGTCTATAATTCATCAGCTCGTTCAGAGTAGTTTATGAAAGAACGGAGAGAAGGCTCGATAGTGTTTAAAATCCATGAATTCACTAACATATTTATTTTCCACCATTCTTCCTCTCTGTCTGGGTCATCTTCTGGTATAGAAATTATTCCATCTATAAATCGCAATTTTTTCTTTGATCGTAAAGCCAAGCGTATGGCTTTTGCCCATTCGGCATAGTTGTTGTCTTTGTCGTTTTCCTTTAATGGGACTGTCGTTATGATTAGCTCGGGTCCATCAGAGGATGCCACTAAGTAGGCATCTTTTTTTATTTTATGAACATGGTTTTCTTCTACCATGTTGTTTTCAACATTGCCAGCATTTTCCTTGTCGTAACTCATTTTGAGAACATAGACAAGGCTGGCTCTGATACCATGAAAGTTTTCAGTGGGGAAAACAATCTAAATTTTCCTAGTTTATTAGCTTGAAGGAATTACATTATATAGTAGGTTACTTTCCTAAATAATTAGGAAAGTAACTATAAGATTTAGGATTTCTGCATATAGAAATATCTAAATAAGAGAATGAGCTAAATATAGAAGCTGCTAAATATCTAATTATGGAAGCTGCTAAATATAAGCCTCAATAATAACATTACTATGGGATGATATCATTCAAGAAGGGAATAAGAAAAGTTAGTCTCGTTACTATAAATCTCACAAAGCATTATTTTAAATTTAGTGGAGCTAGAAGTTTCACATCAGTAGATTGTTCTGTTACCCGCTGTTTGCCTTTTTCTTTATCATTGCCTTGTCCATCTTGGAAAAACCGCTAACAACCTTTCTTTGTTGCTTTTCGTTACGGCTTTTCTTGGATTTATTTCACTCTCTGTTTGTTGATTTTTTTTTTTTTTTTTTTTGCTTTCTACTTTATCATTGTTCTCTTATTTCGTTTATCTTTGGGAAGCAGAAGTCTGTGACAGTTGTGGTGCTTTTATTCCGTTTAAACAAGAGATGATGCAACTGACTTCCCGTATAAAAACTGGTACTTTTTGTAGTTCTTTTAGTGGAATTATTGATTAAGGAAAGGGTTCTTAGGGAATCTGCTAAATTTTTGCTGCTTTGTTTTCCAAACCAGCATTGGTGGGATCAATGATGCAGAAAAAAAAGGTTTAATCAAATTTGAAGAGGATAGAGAGATTTTTTGCTAATTTTATTTTAATTGTGCATTTTGTTGACTTTATATATTAAGTGGATTCAGATAACTTTTTTTTAGCCCACATATGGAAATATGGGAATTAGTATGGCATTTATGGCAGCCACGGAACTTTCATCCAGATTGGGCGAAAGTCACAGGGACTTTTGCTCAATCTGGGCAAAAGTGTGCCCGAAAATGTGAAAAAAAAAATGTGATTTCTTACTTCAAAACCAACATTTTCTTGCAGAGATTCTTCAAAAGGATCCATATTTTCTTCCAATCTCATTTGGTAATGTTCAAAGTTGGGAGTTTTTTTAGAGAGAGGTTAGAGAGAAAGTATGTAGAGAGAGAAAGTGAGAGAAAGGAAAATGAATATTTTGAAATTTTTCGAGTTATCCTTATAGATTTTCGAGTTATCTTTATCGGCCCCTCTCGATACTTATGTCATACACTCCAATATACTGTGCACGGTACACTCCAATGAAAAATAGTGTTGTCCCACTAAAATATTTAAAAAAAAGGCAAAAAGTCTTCTCAATTGCAGCGAAAGCAAGTGATGTGCACGTGCGTGAAATACATTATGCATTAATCATCCTTAGGTGATATGTTAATATTCGATGAAAATATATTGTATGTTCCGTTAGTTATTTGCAGGTTTCCATGAGTTATGTACTAAGTTTGCTTTCTTGTAATTATGTTCTACGTTATTATGTGTTAGTGGAACTAGTTGACATATAACTTTGTAACCCACGTATTCTAAAAATAAAATACATCACGACTTTATATTTCATAGACGGTTACTTATGTAATCATGGAATGACAACTATATTCCGATGGAACATTAGCAATTGAAACATGAAACTACAATTATATTTACATGGAGCATTAGAAATTGAAAATATCAATTTAACAAAAAAAATATCATTAATATGAAACAAAAAATGCCACTACCATTATGGAACATTAGGAATTAAAATATCAAAGTATAATTATATTCTTATGGAACATTAAAAATTGAAATATGGAATTCCTAACTCTGGTGACATAGTACTGATATTCAATAGATTATGTTTTAATGTTCTATTAAAATATAATACATCGGAGTATAATAGATGTTCTACTAATTTTATACAGGTTTCCATGGAACATTAGCAATTAAAGTATGTTATTATGTTCTTTTGCAGGAATTTTACGATTAATTTGTTATTTCTTTTTTATAACTCTTAATTTGTATGGAAAATTTTGATCCTTGTTTATTGGATTGGGCATAACTCTCTACAACTTTAAGAGTAATTGGTAAAAACAAGTCTTGAAATAAGGTTTTCCATGATTTCTTTGATTTCAGAAGATGGGGAAAAAAACTTGTACTTAAGTTTATGTTAATCTGGAGAAATGGATTAATTTCACATTTTCTTTTTTAAATAGACATGGATTGTGATAAATTACAGATTTATCTATATTTTTAACAATTTTATACGTAATTTTGTATTAGATATGCACATCTTTCAGCCTAATATGGAATATGAAACTCATTTTTTGTGATGTGTTATTTGCAGGGGTGTAAGAGACATTTTACGTTGCAAGAAGAGAAAAATAATGCAGCAAGAATAAAAGAGCAAGACCGGTGTTGGACTTACAAAAGACCAATGCCGAACTTTGGCCATTTTTTGAAGAAAAGTGATCCAGAGAAAGACCGGCACCGTACTTCATCTTAGAAGGGTTGAATCTTCAAGATACTCCAAGGATGTTCTAGATGAAATTTCCATATTTTATAGCTTTTTAAGTCAATTAAACACTACTTTCCTATTGGGCTTTGAATTCTAAGACTCCTAGGTTAGGCTATTTATATTTACTAGATTTTAGCCATTAGCGCATCCATTCATTAAGTTATTTTTCTTATTTTCCAACTCTCAAGGATGGCTACGGAGGAGAAGAAGATAAGAACACGGAGTCAAGTTTTAAGCTTGTTTTCTTTATTTATTTTGTCTTACTTATTAATTCAAAGATGTTCTTCGAGAATTTTATTGCTTTATGGCTTTATTAGCTAAAACCCTTTTAACTAGGGCTAATGCAAAATACAATGTGTTTTTATTGATGTAATAGTGTGAATTTTCTCTCTTTATCGATATTCCTTACGATTAGTTCTTACTTCTTGATTTAATGCTTGTGATTGATTAGCCATCTCCTACATGACCTAACACTTGGTTTCGTCCTAGCGGAGATAAATCGAGTAGCAATTGAGTAGTAGGAACATCTAGTAAAATTGGAAAGAGATTGTAGGAATTTCTAGGTGCGGTTCATGTGAGTAATTAATTTGAGAAACTTGTGAAAAATCAGAATTCCACAAAGTGTAATATGTTTTTAGGTAACTAAACTACATAGAGATGTAGTAGGTATTAATTAAAGATGGAGTCCTTGTGTCGAGCGATTGGGATTAGTTCTAATTAATGGAATTCCGCTGTTATTGTGAGGATAAAATCGATTTAGTGAGAAAAGATACATAGTTGTATTAGTAGAACACTAGTCGAAGCATTAGTCCCTGTTAAGTTTCACCCATTAATTGTTACTTAATAATTTGTTAGTTTTAGATAGTTACAACACAAAGTTTTGTCGGTTTAGATTAGAAGAAATAGCATTAGTCATAATTGAGTGCAAGTCCCTATGGCATCGACCTTGATATATTATAATAGAACTAGTATACTTGTTAGGTTGGTTTTACTGCATCAAGTTTTTTGTGTTGTTGCCGGGGACTTTTTTATTTCAATATCACTTGTCGTTTGATTTGAGACCAAACCATTTATATTTATTATTGCAGTTTTTCATTTAATTTGGTATTTCCAGTTTATTTGAAAAAGAAAAAATATTTTACAGATTTTTGTTCTTTGGTTTTACCCCATTTTTTCGTTTTGTTTATGTTTTCTACAATTTTCTGGTTAGTTTCAGTTTGTTCTTTTTTTTCTTCATTGTATTTCAATTTTTGTTGGTTTATTTCTTGTCTACGTGATTTCTTTGTTTACTCTTGAGGCAATCTTGTACGTCAAGTGACACTGAGGATGAATTAACAACCTTTGATCTTGAGATTGAAAGGACATTTAGGAGGAATCGCGAGGAGAATTAGCAGCAGAAAACTTTAGTAAAAGAGGAGGAGGCCACCAAAGTTCAGATGGGGGAAAATAAAACTCTTAAGGACTATGCTTGTCCTAAGATTGTGAATGTGAATCCCTCTATTGTCAAACCTTCCATCAACTCTAACAACTTTGAGATAAAGCCGACATAGATTCAGATGGTCCATAATAATGCTCAATTTCATGGATTGCGTGATAAGGATCCTAACATACATATCTCTAACTTCTTAGAGATATCGGATACCATCAAGATCAGTGGAGTGACTGTTGATGCCATCAAGTTACGCCTCTTCCCATTTTCATAGAAGGTCAAAGCCAAACAATGGTTTAACTTCCTCCCTTCTAGTTCCATTACTACATGGGAACAACTTTCAAAAGCTTTCTTGGATAAATATTTTCCACCTATTAAGACTTTTATATTGAGTAATAACATCACTAATTTTGTGCATCTTGCAGGTGAATCCTATGATGAAGCGTGGGAAATATTCAAGGACAACTTGAGGAAGTGTCCTTCTAATAACATTCCCCAATGGATACAGATTCAAATCTTCTACAATGGTTTTGCAGCCAACCTCACGCTCCATGTTGGACGCCGCTAGTGGAAGGACTTTCTTACAAAAGAACCTGCAGAAGCATGGGATATGATTAAGAAAATCACTGTAAACAACTTTCAATGGAATTCAGGGTGCATCATGCCTGTGAAAGTAGCACTTGTCCATGAAGTAGAGAGAAAGTCTCTCATGTCACAAAGGGCAGCACTAACTGAATTTCATCAAAATCTTACTCAAATTATTGGAGCTTTTGTTGGTAATCCATCTAACTCTCATGTGAATTATGATACTAATAAGGATATTCATTTTCTATGGCAAAGGAGTAATCCTTATTCCTCCACTAGTTATAACCCCTGATGTTGAAATCATCTGAATTTCTCATGGAGCCAAGGACAAAGGGGGATGCAGAAGCCAACCTGAAATCATCCACCTAGATTCAATCAACCACCAGTTGAGAAGAAGTCAAACGTGGAGGAAATGATAGAAAAGTTCATCAATACTGTTGACCAGAAATTTAAAAGCAATGATAACAAATTTCAAAGTGTTGGCGTGAGTATAAAGAATATGGAGATTCAGGTAGGTCAACTTGCAAATGTATTTTCTAATCGAGCTAATGGTTTTTTGCCTAGTGATACGAAAGAACCCACGAGATTGCAAGGTGGTTACATTAAGATATGGGAAGGAGCTGGAAAATCTACCTAAGAGCAATGCCTAGGAGAAAACTCCATCTCCTCATGATCAATCATCTCCTAAAGATAAAGAGGAAAGTAATGATAAAAAAAAGGTCTTAGAGGAAAGGGGTACGGGCAAAGGTTTATCTTTATTACTACAATCTGAACTACAATCATCCACTATTGATTTATCTTTATTACCTTACTCCCGAAGTACCAAAATTGAGAATGATAAGCATGAGTTTAACAGGTTTCTAGAAATCATCAAAAAATTGTAGATTGACATTCTTTTTGCAAAAGCAAAATTCTTGAAGGAAATCTTGACCAACAAGAGGAAATTGAAGGACTTTGACCAGATTTGAACAAGAGAGGAATACTCTGCAGTCATTCAAAACAAGATGCCCTCGAAAGTCGAAGATCCAGGGAATTTTAAAATTTTATGGTATATAGGGAACAAATTGTTTACTAATATCTCGTGTGATCTTGGAGTTAGCAGCAATCTCATGCCTTCATTTGTATTTAACCAATTGAGCTTAGAAAATCATAAAGAAACTGCTACAATCCTTCAACTTACTAATAGATCTATTAAGTGCCCCAGGGATGTAGTAGAGGAGGATGTGTTGGTTAAGGTAGATAAGTTGATCTTTCCTGTGCATTTCATTATTTTAGAAAGGGATGAAGATTATGATTTACCGTTAAATTTAGGGAGACCTTTTCTTCCCACAGGAAGAACTTTAATTGATGTTCACAAGGGAGAAATAGTTCTAAGGATTGGGGAGGAGAAAGTCATTTTCAATGTTTATAAATTTATCAAACATCCCCCCACTCATAACTCTATGTATTTAATTGAATTTGTTCTCGATTATGCTAATGATGACTCTTCTGTTAACTTAAGCAGGGAAAATGAGGCTAACATTCTTGATGATCCTCTTGAAGTTTGCATTGTCCATGGTACCACCATTAGGATAGCAATTACAGAAGAAGAACAAGAAGTTACCAACCTCTTTGAAGCAAATCATACAAGGCTTAGGCCATCAAATTTTTTTGAATCAAAGCTAAATGGAACGAGGCCTAAAACGAGGTGGAGGAGACACCTATGAATCTTAAACTAAAATCTCTCCCTCCTCATTTGAAGTACATTTTTCTAGTTGAGAATGATAAATTACCACTAATCATCTCATATTCTTTCACAGGGCAACAAGAGGAAAAGCTATTGAGAGTTCTAAGGGAGCATAAGTGAGCCTTTGGATGGCAAATAGTGAGCATTAACGGAATCAGCCCATCTATTTGCATGCACAAGATTCTCATGGAATAAGAGCACAATCCATTAGCACAACCTTAAAAGTTGTTAAATCCCATTATGCAAGATGCGGTAAAAAAAAAAGAGGTAATCAAGCTTCTAGATATGAGTATCATCTACGCTATCTTAGAAAGTATGTGGGTAAGTCAAGTACATATTATTTCTAAGAAAGGGGGAATAAATGTTGTTCAAAATAATTCTAATGAATTAATTCCTACTATACTTGTAATGGGGTGGAGAGTTTGCATTGTCTATCGTAAGTTAAATGATGCCACTTGCAAAGATCACTTTCCCTTACCTTTCACTGATCAAATGCTAGAAAGACTTAGTGGCTTGCATACTACTATTTTCTAGATTTTTATTTTGGATATTTTCAAATTGCCATTAGTCCTAAAGATCAAGAAGAAACAACATTCACATGCCTTTATTTCACTTTTGCATATAGGAGACTTCCTTTTGGTTTATGTAATAGTCCAGCAACGTTTCAAAGATCCATGATAGCCATCTTTTATGACGTGGTGGAACTTTTTATGGAAGACTTCTCTGTTTTTTAGCTATTCTTTTGATAATTGTTTATCCAACTTTAAAAGATTTTTACAGAGATGTGAAAAGACTAACCTTGTGCTTAGTTGGAAAAGTGTCATTTAATAGTACAAGAAGGAAATTATTCTAGGTTAGTAGGTTTCGGAAGCTGGAATTGAGGTGGACAAGGCCAAAGTGGACACTATTGAAAAACTACTTCCTCTAACGAATCTTAAGACTTTAAGAGGATCCCTGGGCCGTGCTAGGTTTTATGGACGATTTACAAAGGATTTTCGTAAAATCTCTAAACCTCTCACTACTAGTCCCTTACCTAAGGATACTTCTCATAACTTCTCTCATGATTGTTTGCAAGGTTTTATTATCTTGAAGGAGAAGTTGTTGACAATCCCCATCTTGGTTTCCCCAGATTGGACATTACCATTTGAGTTGATGTGTGACGCAAGTGACAAAGCCATAGGAGCTGTGCTTGGGTAAAAGACGGATAAGTATTTTTCGCACATTTATTATGCCAGTCACACTTTGAATTCTTCCCAAGATAATTATGCAACCACTGAAAAAGAGTTATTGGCTATGATTTTTGCTCTTGATAAGTTTAGGTCATGTCTAATTGGCACAAGATAACTATTTATATTGATCATTTTGCCTTGACGTATCTTATGACTAACTAGGAATCAAAGTCCCGACTCTTGAGATGTATTTTCCTCCTTCAAGAATTTGATATTACAATCAAAGACAAGAATCAGAGAATGTCATTACGAACCATCTTTCGAGGTTGCTGATAGAGGTTGACAAGCATGAGGAAGGGAAGATTAATGAAGGGTTCCCTGAGAAATAGCTATTTGCCATGGCTGTTCAAATTCTATCCATGTGTTTGAATTCTCCAAAGGAACTTGAAAAACCTTAGAGGGGGGAGGGGGGGTGAATAAGGTTTTTGGCTAATTTTAAAAAAATCTTTTGTGTGATTAGAAAGATAAACCTCCAATTTGTTTGTGAAAGATTTCTAAAACTCTTTTTAATAAGAATCCACACAAAATACAATCTTATAGTATTGGCAATTAAGAATTGAGCATAGAATTAAACATTAAAGAACATGCACAACAATTTATAGTGGTTCACTCTCTCAAAGAGCTACATCCACTACCTTGAGACTCAACCCAAGGATTTCACAAATCCACTATCTTCAAAGTTGGTTACACAACCACACAATGAGGATCACCCTCCAAGGGTTTTACACAAGAACCTCAAACACAACAATACAACACATATATCAAAGGATCACCCAAAGGGTTTTCCACAAACCTTTGATCACAATAAAAGAATAGAAAGAGTAAGGAACAATATTACCAAATGAGCTTGAGAAGAGGAAGATTACAACTCAATGGAATACTTCTACAAGCACCTCTTTTCTTATTCTTTGATGGATGATCAACAATGAAGCTCAAGAAGAATTTTTGTTTGGGATTGAAAATAATTTGTAATCAAATGTACTTTTGAAGCTCTTTAAAAGTCTTAGAATGTTCTCAATGAATAATTCCCAAACTTATCTTCTTTATGGCTGAAAAACAAGTGTTTATATAGAGTCTTGAAGCACAAGACCGTTGCCTTTAGAAAATAGCCGTTGCTTTTCAGAAATGACAGAAGCATTCTGTGCAACGGTAATATTTGTACGATGAATGACAAAAAACCGGACGACCGGTTCTCGAAAAGCGGATCTGTCGGTTCTTTAAAACAGAAAGATTCGGACTTAGAAAACGGACTGCCGAGTTTTGATATATAGGAAAATCGGACTACCGGTTTTAAAACCGGATGACCGAGTTTTTGAACAGAAAGATTCGGACTTGATTTTCTGAAAAACGGACTGCTGAATTTTTTACTTTGAAAAAAAAACGGACGACCGGTTTTAAAACTGGACTGCCGAATTTATGTTTTCCTCAGCCAAGTTTCTTTTTAAACAAAAACTTTCTTCCTTGTTTAAAAACCATGTATTCTTTGACAATCATTTTAAAGAGAAGAAAAACTTTCCATAACTTCTTCAGTCAAGAATACTTAGATTTTAACAAAAGATTATATCTTAGAAAATCATACAGGGAGCTTCATATATGATCAATTAACAAAGAGTAAGACTAGGGAGTTTACACGGATGTACCTAATTCACTCTATCATTAGATAATGCCTTCAATGTCTTCAATGATTTGATCTTGGCATGGCTAGATCTCTTCTTCTCTATTTTGCCCTCATCAACAAGATCTTTTGCTTGAGACTTTGAGACTTCACAGGTACTTCTTTTGTTCTATGAAGGGTTAGCTAAAATACTCACACAAGCATATGTTAATCATAATCAAAACATAAGTATTAATGCCCTTAGGGCTAACAATCTCCCCCTTTTTGATTATGACAAACACATATGCAAGAAGAACAAAAGAGCAAAAGTAAAGTATGGTGATGCTTCAAAATATCAATAAGAGCAAAGCACAACAATCACCAAAAAAAGAGATAACTCCCCCTTGCATCAATAATCATTGTAAACAACTTATAAACATCATCAACAACTTATAATCATCATCAATAATCAACATATTAACAAGATTTCTCCCCCTTACATCATGCATTGTAAACAACTTATAAACATCATCAACAACTTATAATCATCATCAATAATCAACATATTAACAAGATTTCTCCCCCTTACATCATGCACTATTTTCTCCCCCTTCTGTCATAAATCAAAAAATTTTAGGAGAAAAGTTTCAAGGGATCATAGAAGAGGTAGTAGTAGGACTTTCAACATGAAAGTATCATCATGAAGTCCATAATGCAACAAATAGATCACTTAGGAATTTGGAATACACATAATAGAAGCAAATTAGAAATAGAAATAAGCAAGTTAAAACCATATCATTAAAAAAGAAAACAGGAGTTTGCAAGGAGTTACGGGCAAAACAAGAGAAAGAAGGGTTTATAAGAAAAATCTCAATCATCTCTATCTCCTCCTCCTTGCTCGAGTCTCTTAATGCGTTCTTGTGTATCGGTCATTTTTTGGTCCAAAGCATCCATCCTTTCTTGAATATTGGAGACTTTCCCATCCAAAGCCTCAAAACGACCGTCGAATGCATCAAACCGGGTGTTCATTGATGTTTGGAGAGAGGCGATCATATCCATAAGCTGACTCATGCTTCCTGAAGATGAGCCTTCCTCTGTTCGTTCCTGTCGTTTCTTTTGTCTCGTTTCTCTTCTTTGTATTTCCGCCTCTGTTTCTTCATCACTATCTTCTTCTTCTATATCCATGTCCTGTGGATCGCCATCATCATCTTCCTCATCACTGTCATCAACACCTTGTCCACCTCGGATAGCTTCGTCTTTTTCAAACCCCATTCTTTTGAAGGTTTGCTGAGTGTATATCTTGCCAGGTCCAATGTGATTACCCATCCCAACCAAATTGATCACAAAGTGTTGGAGGATTTTAGTGATAAAGCAACCATACGGCAAGCATTTCATTTGGGAAGATTGTGCAGCTAGCATATGTTCTATAGCCATAAAGCCGAAATTAATTCTCCTTTTCTCATACAAGGCTAGCATCACAAATGCATGCATGTTGGTGATAGAGAATTTATGCCCAGCATTTGGAATGATGATGTTAGATATCATGTGATGTAGCACTCTCCCATAAGCATCCAATTTGTTAACATTTCTATCATCATGCCTTTTTAATATCTCTCCCTTAGTGAAAATTTCTGCAAATCGTTTTTCACTGTATAAATTTGAATCATAGCATTTTTTGTTTTTGGTGTAAAATCTTATACCATCTTGAGGGGTATCCAAAATAACATTCAGTAGTCTATCATCAAATGCAATATGCCTTCCCCCAATTCTAGTCACTATCCATTGATGTGAGACGTTATCCACCTTTTCAATTCTACCTTTGTGGAGATTAGCATAAAATTCATATATCATGTCCACATAATACAGTTCATTGACAATCAACAGAGGTATCCAACCAATTATTTCAAAGAGATTAGGAATAACTTCCATACCTTGCATATCATCTAAGTCCACCCTATGACCCGGAGCAATTTTTCGTCGATTCCTAGTCCATTCTTCGAACCTAGCAGCTTCCTTTACTGAGATAAACCTTTCTGAAACTCCAAAAACCCTAGCAGCAGCCCCAGTTCCAGAAGGTACTCTTTTTCCTTTCCTTTTTCCTCTATTGGTGCCTCCTTCTTCAAGATTTTGCCCTGAACCAACTTGGGCATTTTTTGTTTTAACCATTTTTGAACAATTTCGAGGGTAGGGTTTGGAGATGAGATGAAGAGTTTTGGAGATTGGTAGATAGTAATCAGAGAGAAAAATAGCTTCTTTGCTGTGACAGGAGATGAATTTGAAGAGAAATAAGAAGAAAATTGAAAACCGGAACAAGAAAAAGGATGGGTCTTGTGAGTAGGGGGTTTTCGGTCGAGAGAGTGAGAGAGAGTTTGGAGAAGAATGTGAGGAGTTGTGAGAAAAAGACTAATTTTGAAACGCAGTCCCGACCTAATTTTAAGAATTCGGTCGACCGTTTGTTAAAACCGGTCTTCCGGTTTCAGGATTTTTGAAGAATTCGGACGTCTGAATTTTTGTGTAGGCGTCCGGTTTGAGAGTCCGAATATCTCTGGAATTTTTTTGAAAGGGGAGTATGAGTCCGGTTTTAAAACCGGACGTCCTAATTTTTAAAAGAGGCGTCCAAATTTATAAAAACATCAGCAAGGCAGAAAATAAGGACAAAGCAAATAATACAAGCAACACACATTACTCATTAAATCTCCCTATACCAAGTAATTTTCTTAAGTAGCAAAAACGATCGTTTGAAAGAGGTTTTGTAAAAACTTGGATGTTGAATTTTCTCCCATTATCACTTCTTATAGAAATCAATTTGCAAACAAGGAAGGTTTGGATTGAATAATACAAGATAAATTAAACTTCAAACCATCAATTAAAGGCACTTCCTTAATTAAAGAAGATAAACTATATGCAATGTTACCTATACCGATGATCCTTCCAAAAGTAACAAAAACCACATTCGGTTTTCCTTGGTTCAATCAAGAGGGGTGCATCTCCGGTCATGTGTCTTAAGCATCCGCTATCCAAGTACCACTTAGATGACCTTGACTTGTGTTCCTACAAAAGAAGTAGAAAAGTCTTTTGGTACCCACATCTTTTTGGGTCCATGAACGTTAGTTGGATTTTCTTTTATCTTCCAAGCGGTTTTTACTCCCATTTCAATCTTTCTTTTTATAAAATATTTTGTGGCTTTGTGACCACTCTTTTCACAATAAGTACAACAAAAATGTGAACGGGATGAGGAGGCTTTTACAAAACGTGTTTGTTTAGAAAAAAATATTGGAATGATTATATCCAATACCATTTTTGTTAAAAGGTGATCTTTGAGAGCCAAGAAGTTTTTCAAAATTTTCTTTTCCTTTTGTGAACTTTTCAACACATAGAGTGAGATCACTCACCTTTTTCTTTAAGACATCATAATCAATCAAACATTTTTCAAGAAAGGAAATCTTTTCACAAAGGTTTTTGTTTTCTAAAACAAGTTTTTGAAAGTCATCATTTGAACACTCTTTTTCTTTCTTCAAAACTTCCAAGGATTCAAGAATAGCTTTATTTTCACAAATGAGTCTTGAATTCTCATCTAATAAAAATTGAGTTTTGCTTTTCAAATCTTTGTTTCGTTTAGTAACCCTTTTGTACTCACCATACATTTCAATAAGCATTAAACTAGGATCAACATCACAATCATCATCAAGAATACTAGAAGAGTTAGAGGGTGAAGATTGTACCTTATTTTCTAGTGCCATGAAGCATATGTTGGCATTTTCTTCTTCTTCATTTTTACTTGAGTCTTGATCCCAGGTTCCAATTAGGCCTTTGCCTTTCTTCTTCTTCTTCAATGCCTCAAGCTTGGCTTCTAAAGCATCCTTTTCCTTTTCAAGGGCCTTGGGACAATCGGCTACGAGATGATCGGCACTATTGCATTCAAAACACCTAGCCTTGAAGAGTGATGAACTTTGTCCTCCTTTCTTGAATGGAGGATTCTTTCCTCTGTTGAAGTCTTTTTTGTAAAATCTTTTAAATTTCCTCATTACTAAGGCCATATCCTCAATCTCATCTTCATTGTTTGACGAGCATGTATGATAATCATCATTCACTTTGAGTGCTATGCCTTTTCTTCCCTTGTCTTCATCTTCCATTTCATCTAATCTTTTTATTTTCATCTCATAGGTGAGGAGAGATCCTATGAGTTCTTCAATAGGAAGTTGTCCTAACTCTTTTGATTCCTCAATGGCAAGAGTTTTTGGTTGCCATGCTTTTGGGAGTGAATCAAGAATCTTTCTATTTACTTCTCCCCTTGTGTACTCTTTTCCATACGCCTTTAGGCCATTTGTGATGTTGGTGAATCTTGTGAACATGTCACTAATGCTTTCATATTGTTTCATCATGAATAACTCATAATCTCTCACCAACATAGCCAACTTAGACTCCTTCACTTGATTGGTGCCTTCGTGAGTTACTTCAAGTAACTTCCACATTTCATGAGCCGAGTCGCATCCGCTCACTCTATTGTATTCATTAGCATCCAAGGCACAACTAAATATGTTCATAGCTTGAAAGTTTAGAGTCATCTTCCTTGAGTCAAGCTCATCATAATCTTCGACTTTCTTGACTATTCCATCATTTATAGGAACATAAGGTCCTTTCTCTACAATGCTCCAAAGATTAAAGTTAATAGAGCAAATATATAATTTGATTCTAGATTTCCAAAAAGTATAATTTGTACCATCGAAAAGAGGAGGTCTATTTGTAGAAGAGCCTTCTACATATGGTAAACTAGAAACATTAGCCATAGTAAAATAAAGATCTTTTGCTTCAAGGATGTTAGTCTTTTTTTAGAGAAGCCCCGCTCTGATACCAATTGAAAAACCTTAGAGGGGGGGTGAATAAGGTTTTTGGCTAATTTTAAAAAATCTTTTGTGTGATTAGAAAGATAAACCTCCAATTTGTTTGTGAAAGATTTCTAAAACTCTTTTTAATAAGAATCCACACAAAATACAATCTTATAGTATTGGCAATTAAGAAATGAGCATAGAATTAAAAATTAAAGAACATGCACAACAATTTATAGTGGTTCACTCTCTCAAAGAGCTACATCCACTACCTTGAGACTCAACCCAAGGATTTCACAAATCCACTATCTTCAAAGTTGGTTACACAACTACACAATGAGGATCACCCTCCAAGGGTTTTACACAAGAACCTCGAACACAACAATACAACACATATATCAAAGGATCACCCAAAGGGTTTTCTACAAACCTTTGATCACAATAAAAGAATAGAAAGAGTAAGGAACAATATTAACAAATGAGCTTGAGAAGAGGAAGATTACAACTCAATGGAATACTTCTACAAGCACCTCTTTTCTTCTTCTTTGATGGATGATCAACAATGAAGCTCAAGAAGAATTTTTGTTTAGGATTGAAAATAATTTGTAATCAAATGTACTTTTGAAGCTCTTTAAAAGTCTTAGAATGTTCTCAATGAATAATTCCCAAACTTATCTTCTTTATGGCTGAAAAACAAGTGTTTATATAGAGTCTTGAAGCACAAGACCGTTACCTTTAGAAAATAGCCGTTGCTTTTCAGAAATGACAGAAGCATTCTGTGCAACGGTAATATTTGTACAGTAACGGCAAAAACCGGACGACCGGTTCCTGAAAACGGACTGCCGGTTCTTTAAAAGAGAAAGATTCGGACTTAGAAACGGACTGCCGAATTTTGATATATAGGAAAATCAGACTACCGGTTTTAAAACCGGATGACCGAGTTTTTGAACAGAAAGATTCGGACTTGATTTTCTGAAAAACGGACTGCCGAATTTTTTACTTTTAAAAAAAAACGGACGACCGGTTTTAAAACCGGACTGCCGAATTTATGTTTTCCTCAGCCAAGTTTCTTTTTAAACAAAAACTTTCTTCCTTGTTTCAAAAGCATGTATTCTTTGACAATCATTTTAGAGAGAAGAAAAACTTTCCATAACTGCTTCAGTCAAGAATACTTAGATTTTAACAAAAGATTATATCTTAGAAAATCATACAGGGAGCTTCATATATGATCAATTATCAAAGAGTAAGACTAGGGAGTTTACACGGATGTACCTAATTCACTCTATCATTAGATAATGCCTTCAATGTCTTCAATAATTTGATCTTGGCATGGCTTGATCTCTCCTTCTCTATTTTGCCCTCATCAACAAGATCTTTTGCTTGAGACTTTGAGACTTCACAGGTACTTCTTTTGTTCTATGAAGGGTTAGCTAAAATACTCACACAAGCATATGTTAATCATAAGCAAAACATAAGTATTAATGCCCTTAGGGCTAACAGAACTAATGGAAATTGTCGAAGGTAAAGATACTTGGTTTGCACCATGCACGAACCACTTATCAAGTAAGTACCTTCCTGCCACTCTTTCTTATCAGCAAAAGAAAATGTTTTTCAGCGATTTAAAGCACTATGTGTGGGATAATCCTTATATGTACAAGGTTTATGGAGATAATATTCTATGAAAATGTGTGTTAGATTCTGATTTTAATGGTATTCTTGCTCATTGTCATGATAGCATGGTTGGGGGCATTTTGGAGCAAAACGGATTGCTCGTAAAGTTCTTGAATAGGGGTTTTATTAGCCCTCTTTTTTAAAGATTCTTATGAGTATGTAAGAAACTACAATGCTTGCCAAATAACTGGGAATATCTCAAATTAGAATGAAATGCCTTTAAATAAGATTCTTGTGTTCGATTTGTTTGATGTTTGGAGCATTGATTTCATGGGTCCTTTCCCTTCTTCCTTGAGTTATAAATACATCTTAGTTTCTATGGATTACGTTTCTAAATGGGTTGAAGCCAATATTAGTCCAACCAATAATTCTAGTGTTGTGGTGAGATTTCTAAAGAAAAATATTTTCTGTCCTTTACGAACCCTTAGGGCATTGATTAGCAAAGAGGGAACTCATTTTTCTAATAAGCAGCTAGATAATTTGTTGAAGGTCTCCAAGTGGATGAAGACAAGGCGGAAGCAATCAAGGATTGGCCTACTCCCAAGAGTGCATCCGAAGTGAGAAGCTTCCATGGTCTAGCAAGCTTTTATAGAAGATTCATCAAGGAATTTAGCACCAGTACTAGTCACTTGACGTACGTAATCTAGAAGATCACCAGATTCAAATGGGAGGAAAAACAAGAAAAGGCTTTTAAATTGTTGAAAGAAATGTTGAGTATTGCTCCTCTATTAGCATTGCCTAATTTTGAGAAAATGTTTGAAATTGAGTATGACGTCTCAGGGCTTGGCATTGGAGGAGTGTTGATGCAAGATAGATGCCTTTGGATTATTTTAGTGAAAAGTTAACCGGAGCTGCATTGAACTATGCTACTTATGACAAGGAGTTCTACGCATTAGTGGGAATATTGACGCATTGGCAATATTATTTGTGGCCTAAAGAGTTTGTAGTCCATGCAACCATGAGTCATGATGTGAACCAGACAAGTCAATCACCTAGGGATGTGAGGAATGGACCAATCACTAAAGCTTTTAAAGAAATAGCATGGTTGCTTATTTGGAGGAGGAAGCTTTGAAGAGCAAGATTGAAAGGTTTGAGAGTCAAGAAAAGGCTTCCAAGATGTTTTCAATTTGTTCAATTAGCCAGAATCAATCAAGGGAAAAACTTGGAGGCGACAAATGGCTAAGTCCTTGAAGAAGAGCCCCTATTGCCGATAGTAGCCTTGTCCCTACTGTCATTGGTAGGCTTCTATCAGCACCACTCGGGAAGAATGATACCTACCGCCCAGGCAGGTTCTACCCTACTATTGCTAGTAGGTCTCGGGTTTGCATTTGACTTTCCGGTCTTTTGGGCAAAATTTTGTAATTTAAGTTGTTTTTCTTGCTTTTAATCAAGGGGTTTATGGGTAATTCAAGTCATAAAACACTCGTTTAGCTAGGGTTAAAGCTTGGCCTATAAATACCCCATTATACACTCTTGTAATTAATCTTGGATGAATTTTGCTCAAATTTTTGAGAGAGAATTCTCTTTGTCTCTAGGGTTATTCACCCTTGCTTAGTTAGCTTGCTAGGGGTTCATGTCCTTAGTGTTGAACATTTGATTGCATTAGGATGATGAATCTATTGAACTTAATTGACCGTCTTAATTCTTTTCATTGATTGAGTCTTAGATGTTAATCGGGAACGCGAAGAAGCGAAAATTTGTTGCATGGACCACTCACTAGTGCAAAGTGGAAGAACTCAAGATACATGAAGATAATAGCATGATTGCTTACATTCTGGAAGCTTTGAAGGGCAAGCTTGAGGGGTTTGAAGGTCAAGAAAGGGCTTCCAAGTTGTTCTCAATATGTTCAATTAGCAAGGACAAATCAAGGGAAGAAATTGGAGAAGAAAATGACTAAGTGCTTGAAGGAAACTACCTTACCGCCGATGGTAGCCCCTGGTCCTACCATCGCCGGTAGGCTTCTGCCGCACCAAGTTTGGAAGATATGACCTACCACGGACGGTAGGTTCTACCCTAACATCTCCGGTAGGTCTCGAGAGGGAAATTGGTTATGTAATTTTTAGGTGGGATTATACTGTTTAAACTCATTTTCAAGCTTTTAATCAAGGGCTTAATTGGTAATTTAGATCAATAGATTAATTAGGTTAAGTCCTTAGTCTATAAATACCCATTTATAGGCTCATTGTAAAACAATTGGATGAATTTTGTTGAAATTGTTGAGAGAGAATTTTCTTTCTCTCTAGGGTTCTTCACGCTTGCTTAGTTAGCTTGCTAACGGTTCATGTCCTTAGTTGTTAAAAATTGAGTGTCTTAGGTTATTGAATCTATGGAATTCAGTTGATCATCTTAATTCCTTTCATTGATTGAGTCTTAGAGTTCTTGTTCTTTGATTCAATTAATCCTAGGTCTTCTAGATTGTGTAGTTGGGGTTTTGGGGCCTTAGTTTCTTCAAGGTTTTTCCTATCAATTTAAGAAAGAGTTTTGCCTCTCAATGTTGGGTTTATGAGGCTTATATCCTCATAGGTTTTGCATTGGAGTATTGAAGCTACAAAATCCTCAATAGAGGCCCTTCATGAAGGAGGTGATCATGGGAAGGTGTTGAATCAAATCTACATACAATTGAAGATTCACATCAAAGTGGTATCAGAGTAACCTCCAATTGAAGGTCAAATTGTTTTGTAAGTGTTTAAAATTTGCTGAAAATCAAAGAAAAAGAATAAGTACTTGATGATCTATGAAAAAAATGTTGGAATCCGTAGGTAAAAACAAATAAAATAAAACTACGGAAATCCACCAACATGATCTGCACAAACTAGAAAAACTGATTGGATAGAAATTACCTCAATGTTTTAATTGTTCGGTGTGGAGGTGCTGTTGTTTATTCTTCGCCCGCTACTGGTATCCATGCGACGAACTCCTCTGTAAGCAATCAGGATGCTAGCCCCTTCTGCGTTTTGAAAACTGTTCAGAAGTAATCCTGACTATCTGGTAATAGGTCGAATTTTGGAGAGAGGGAGGCAGATACTATATCGCCGTTCCAGGGTTTAGGACCTTTTTTTTAATCAGATAAAGATAGCCACAGAGAAAAGGTTAACATAACCTTTTATAGCTGTCAATATCAAAACTCTAATTGTCATATAATGACAGTTTAATCTCGTCCACTACTCCTATAATCATCCAACGGTTGGATGAGTAATATATTAGGTAATTAATTTCATTTATTCGATAAATAAAACTAGTTACTTATTAACTTACCAGAAAATACAATGTGGAATCTGATTCTCCTTTTGTATACGTTCAATGGATCTTGACACAATCTAGATTCATTGAATATGGACATTATGCTCACAAGATCGTCTATGCGTGTGACCCTGTAGGTTCACTTAACGTTGGCAGTGAACGAAAAATGTCCTAGACATTTATTCACAAAATATAAGCGGCTTCTAGCAAGACATTATGCTTATCCAAGTTAAGTAAAAGCAATAATAACCTAGCATCAGATTTAATATTTACTCCTTTTGTCACACGATATCCTAATTAAGTATAAGGCATGGACCGAGTCATCCTTATAAAACTTAATTAACCATTTACTTGATCACCAGGCAAACTGTTCCAACAACTAATATTAATAACACCTTATTAATACTTAATTGAGCATGGCCATGCATATTTTCCAGTCTTCCTTTTCAAGGGGCCCATGGATATCTCTCTCTAAAAAGAGAGGGACAAATCTCTTTCACTACCTCCAATATTCAAGCCATGACATGAAAATAAGCCAACCAATAGTCATAATAATCTCCTAATTAAAAGTGACGTTTGACTATGTCAAAACATATTTTCTCCCCATGCAAGAAGGATTAGAAACATTAGGTCAAAAGACACCAAATATAAAACTGAGAAGAAATACTTATAACTTTAACCCATGTAATATTTCTTCTTTACTTTGGGTCATGTCCAATACAATATTCTCAATATGTATTTATGAATTGATTTTATATCTCATATTCATGATCAGTAAAAATTGACCATTAATCAACTTCACACTAGTTTAATAATACAAGATGTAATAAAACTAGGGACAAATAAGAATAGTATTTTATTAGCTATAAGGTTTTTACTATCAAGTCACATACTTGATGACCAAGAGCATAAAATACAATTCAAAATACATGCTTCATAAATTATAAACGTGAGTCAATTGGTCTTAGGGCATATACTAACAAAAAAATACATGAAGATCATGCAATAGTGGTACAGAAAAATCACTGAAACATTATCGTGAAAATCAAACAAAAAATCAGTTGAATTATGCGTGAATTTGTTGTTGATTTTTTAGTCTTCTCCTTTGAGTTAGGATTCAATTGAAATAAGTTTTTCTCAATTTGGAGTTCAATTTATTTCTTAATTTGATTTAATTGTGAAATTTGTTTCGTATTCACTACTGCAGAAAAAGTGTTGATTAATCTAAGCATATCTTATGCTATGCTAATTCATTTCGACTGAACGTTGTGCTTTTATTGATCCTCATCGAATGAGAAATCTTCATGCGTTGGTTTCATTTGATTTGGATTTTTTGTTTTCAAGTTATCGTCATTTTAGTGTTAGGGTGTCATTATCCGCTCTAAGCATGTAGTCCATCTCAAATGCCACATGAAGACAAAGTTGCTAATCTTGTTGTTGACGGTAGTAGTTGTGCTAATGTGACTAGTACTTACCTTATGGAAAAGTTGAATTTGCCTCTTATTGAGCATCATAAACCTTACATACACCATTGGTCAAATGATAATGATGAGATCAAAGTCACTAAGCAAGTGTGGGCGTCTATTTCTAAAAGAATATATAAAGATGATGTGTTATGTGATGTAGCACTCATGCAAGCGGGTCATTTATTCTTTGGAAGTCCTTGGGTAAATGATAGGAAAGCTATGAAGAGCAAAAGAAATTGAAGGAAAGGATAAGAATGTTTGATTAAGAGAAAAAGCAAAGAGCATTATAAAGGCTAAAAGATGGGGAGAAAAACTACTTTCCATGCCATCTCAAAAAGTTGCAAAGGTTGAAACCTTGAAATCATCAATGATTGAAGAATTGTCAAAAGTAAATGAGCTTCGACAAGCTACACTTGAAGTTGAAGAAAGTGTCGTACTAATGTGGAACATTGTGATCTCATGAGAGATAAGAACATAGAAAAAGAGAGCATTGAGATTAAAGAAAAAGAAAGAGTGGAAGAAAAAGAGAGATTAGTAGAGAGATTATGTATCTTTGATTCCATCTCTACCTTTTCAAAAGAGAGTGAACATTTTGATTGTACAAAAGAGAAAGAAAGTGAGAATGAGATAAGTGAGAGAGTAAAAGAAAATGAGTGCTTCATTGAAAAATAAGAGAGTGAAAAAGAAAAAGGAAAAAAAGATATAGTTGTACTTGGAAAGAGTGAGGAAGTGAGTTTCAATGCTAATGACAGTAACTCTTTCTTTGCAAGTGGTTTTTTATGTATGCAGAATTTTGAAGATTCACGCAAGGATGAAAGAGGAAAGCTTGCCAGAAGTCTATCAAGACAATAAACTTCTTTCCCTCTAATTCCTACTTGAGATTTATTTTAAGGAAATTAACTTGTTCTCACTTGTTTTTATATAAAATGGATATCAATTTTACTTTCTAAACTCTTGTGCAATTCCTAGAGTTGATGAATACCATTTCAATATTGCTAATCATGTTTCTTATATGCTAGGAATTGAAGACAAAGGAAGGAACATAGAGAAAGAGCATGGAAATCTTCTTAAAGATTTACCAAAAGTCTATCTCTTAACCCATCTCTCATGTGTTATGAAGTTTCTCTTGTGGAATTAGAATTATTTTTATAGTCTTATCTTTCTCATGTAAGAATATATGAAGATCTTTGTGATATTTCTTTTGGTGGTGGTGTCTTTCTTGTTTTGCCTTATGTGTCTAAATGTCTTTCTTCTCATGTTTCTCATGTGTTAAATTTGATCCTTCTTGTTATGTTTTTGGGATGCTAGATAATGCTTCCTTTATTGATCCAAACATTGTTGGCTATGAGCTTGAATGTGCTTTATTTTATCTTCCTCATGATAAGTGTATAGAAAAGTGTGTTGAGCAATGTTGCTATGTTTTACCTTTCCTTGGTGTCGTTATGAGGAATATCAATGGTTTTATTCTTTTAAAACAACATAAGGTCTTTATGAGTAAGCAAATAGAATTTGTTAATGGTAAACAAGAGCTTTCAATAATGGCGACAACTTTTAAAACCTTGTTTGAAAACACATGTTGTTTCGAATTATATCATTTGCATTTTAAAGATTTCTTATTGAAAGATTTTTAAAACTAAATGGGAACTAAACTTTGAGTTGTTCAAAGTTAATCTTTTGGTATTTGGAAAATCTATTTTGAGAAAAGAAGCCTTTGAACAAGTTTTCCAAGACTTTGTTGTGGAACATTTCTATTACCATATACCTCTCAAGGATTGGTTTTCAAAACTATTTATTTTATGTGCTAGCTTTCAAAAGTACTGTTGTGCATTCATTTTGAAACATGAATTTGAAGATACATTGTTTATTCATCTATTTTTTAAAGAGTTACTTTGATATAATGTTTTCTAAAGAGAAATGTATACAATCTAGGAATGTTGGAAATTTCATGTTTATATTTTCTCATCTTATTTTGTGTAATACTATTGGAGAAAAGAGATGTTTCTATGCCAAAGACAGTGAGTTAATAGAATCCATTGTGAAAGACGAGTTGGTTTCACTACTCTATTGCAAAGAGGAACTCAGTAGACTTCCTCCTTTGAAGGAAACGGAACATCAAATTGAATGGGTTATCAAAGCAACATTGAATAATGCTATTCATGACAAGGAGCTCTATGAATTGTTTCACAATGAAGGACACAAACTCAACAAGTGGTATGCAAGATGGATGGAATCCATGGGAACAATTCTAATTGTCATTTCGTACAAGAGGGGTACAGAAGACGTTGTAACCAATGCTTCATCAATAAGGTACATTCTATTCTTTGCTTTACAAGCTCAATTATTTGGTTTTGATATACTTAAGGAATTCATGTTAGTGATGATGAATTCAAGGACATACTTGCTGCTTGTTTGGTTGTGCATAATGATGAGTACCTTATACATGATTAAGTTCTTTATCATGTTGGTAAGTTGTGGATTCCTTCTTGTTTCTCTAGATTGTTTGTTAGCTAAAGAAGCTCATTCTGGTGGTTTGATGGATTATTTTGGTATTTCCAAAACTTATGTGATTTTACATGAACATTTCTTCTGGCTTGGTGTGAAAAGAGATGTGTAAAGGTTTACTGTTAATTGCTTAGAGTATAAAAGAGCTAACCCTACATCTTTGCCACATGGACATTACATTCTTTTGAATGTGCCTAGAGAGCCTTGTGTATATATATCTTTGGAGTTTAAACTTGAATTACTTTGGTTGTTTAAAGGCATAGATTCTATATTTGTTGTGGCTTATATTGATGAGATCTTGATTGGTAACAAGACTTTTGAAGATCATTTGCATCATCTTGAAAAAATTTTGTTTGTTTTGAGAAATAAGAAATCATATGCTGACCCTGGGAAATATGTGTTTTGTCTAGTACATAGTACTTTCCTAGGTTATGTAGTGAGTTTCCAAGGTTTCTAAGCAATCAAAGATTGTCTTATTTCCCAGAGTGTATTTGAAGAGAGATACTTCCATGGTTTCACAAGCTTTTATGAGAAATTAATCAAGGACCTTAGCACCATTGCTAGTCTTTTGATGGGAGTTCCCAAGAAGATGACTGGATTCACTCGGCAAATGTGTTTACATCTTAATGAGTTTACTTCCAATCAAGCTCCACCTTCTCCTACTCTTTATTCTCCTTTTGAGGCCGATTACCGTTACAATTTTCTACTTCCTTTTGATGTGATTTCTTTATCCATAAATCGTGTTTTAAGCTTGGAATGAAACATCAACATGGAGTTTATTGAGATTATCTATTTCGAGAATAATGAAGCTAACGAAGTCAACTACAAGGAATTGGGAATTAAACGATTAGTCTTGATCCCGAAGGTTAGGTTGAGATCCTTTAGATTCGAATGATGTTCTTCCCAACACAGCCCGATGCTCGATATTCATGCTGAAGCGCCTTGAACATTCTTGAATGCTTTCGTGCTACTATACTTACTTTTCTGGTTGAATTTCGTTTAATGCTACCTTAATGTTTTGATATGTCTTTATTTGATGTAGGTCAAGATTTGATGTAGGTCAAGATTCAAGGACGAATCTTTCCAAAGGAGGGGCGAATGATGTGCATCGGAAAAGCCAAGAAGCTAAAGATTTGTTGCATAGACCATTCACTAGTGCAACGTCAAAGAAACTCAAGAATCATGAAGATAATGACATGGTTGCTTAGATGGTGGAAGCTTTGAAGAGAAAGCTTAAGGGGTTTGAAGGTCAAGAAAGGGCTTCCAAGTTGTTCTCACTGTGTTCAACTAGCAAGGACCAATCGAGGGATGAAATTGGAGGAGAAAATAACTAAGTGCTTGAAGGAAACTACCCTACCGCTGACGGTAGCCCCTGGCACTACCGTTGCCGGTAGGCTTCTACCTGCACAAGTGTTGAAGATGTCACCTGCTGCGGACGGTAGGTTCTACCCTATTTGTCGCCGATAGGTCTCGGTAGGGAAATTGGTTTTGTAATTTTCTGGCAGGCTTTTTATTGTTTAAACTCATTTTCCACCTTTTAATCAAGGGTTTAATGTGTTATTTAAGTCAATAATCAAAAGATTAATTAGGTTGGTCCTTAGCCTTTCAATACCCATTTATAGACTCATTGTCAAACAATTGGATGAATTTTGCAGAAATTGTTGAGAGAGAATTCTCTTTGTGATGTGAATTTTCAATTGCATGTAGTTTTGATTCCATACCTTTCCAAGATAACCTCTTTCATGAAGAACCTCTATTGAGGATTTTGTACCTTTAACACTCCAAGAGAAAACCTATGAGGATCTAAGCCTCATAAACCCAACATTGAGAGGCAAAACTCTTTCCTAAATTCATAGAAAGAACCATGAGGAAATTAAAGCCTCAAAACCCTAACTACACAATCTAGAAAACCTAGAATCAATTTAATCAAAGAACAAGAACTCTATGACTCAATCAATTATAGGAATTAAGATAATCAAATGAATTTCATAGATTCATCAACATAAGGCAACTAGATGTTTAACACTATGACATTAACTATTAGCAAGCTAGAAAAAGAGAATTCTTTTAACAATTTCATCAAAATTCATCCAAGATTAGTTACAATGAGCTTATAATGGGGTATTTATAGGTCAATCCTTAATCCTCGCTAAACATGTGATTAATGACTTGAATTACCAACAAACTCCTTGATTAAAAGCTTGAAAAAAGAACTTGGATAAGAAAATCCCGCTGAAAAGGGCGCATAAGACAATTCCCTCCCGAGACCTACCGTCATCCATCGGGTGGAACCTACCATCGGTGGTAGGTTTCATGCCTTCCGAGTTGTGCCAACAGAAGCTTACTGATGGTGGTAGACTAGGGGCTACCGTCAGTAGTAGGGTAGTTCCCTTACAAGCCTTAGACATTTTCTCCTCCAAATTGTTCCCTTGCTTGATCCTTGCTAATATAACACATTGGCAACAACTTGGTCACCTGTTCTTGATTCCCAAACCCTTCAATCTTTCTCTTCAAAGCTTCTTTTAAATAAGAAACCATGCCATTATCTTAAAGAACTTTGAGTTTCTTCCTTTGAGCTCTAATGATTGGTCTAATCGTCACTTCCATAGGTGATTGACTTGTCCAGTTCACATAATTTGTCTTTGATGTGAATCTTCCGTTGCAAGTAGTTTTCATTCCCTAGCTTCCCAAGATCACCTCCTTCATGAAGAACCTCTATTGAGGATTTTGTAGCTTCAACACTCCAATGGAAAACCTATAAGTATCTAAGCCTAAGAAACCTTACATTGAGAGGTAAAAGTCTTTCCTAAATTGATCGGAAGAACCATGAGGAATCTAAGGCCTCAAAACCCCAACTACACAATCTAGAAGACCTAAGATCAATTGAATCAAAGAACATGAAATCTAAGACTCAATCAATGAAAGAAATAAAGATGATCAATAGAATTCTATAGATTAATCAACTTAAGAGAATCAACTGTTTAACACTAAGGACATTAACCCTTACCAAGCTAACTAAGCAAGGGTGAAGAACCCTGGAGACAAAGAGAATTATCTCACAACAATTTAAGTAAAATTCATCCAGGATTAGTTAGAATGAGCTTATAATGGAGTATTTATAGGCCAAGCCTTAACCTTAATTGAGCAAGTTATTAATGACTTGAATTACCAATAAACCCCTTCATTAAAAGTTGGAAAAACAAATTGAATTACAAAATCCTGCCAAAAGGGCGCACAAGCCAATTCCCTTCCGATACGTACTTGTTGGACTCCATACGCAAAAACAAAATAAAATAAAACTTACAGAAATCCACCAACAGGATCTGCACATACTAGAAAAACCGATTGGATGGAAATTACCTCAATGTTTTGATTGTTCGTTATGGAGGCGCTGCTTTGTGCGCTTCGCTCTCTACTGGTATCCACGCGACGAACTCCTCTGCAAGTGATCGGGATGCTAGCCCCTTCTGTGTTATGAAAAATGTTCAGAACTGATCCTGATTATTTGGTAATCAGTCGTATTTCGGAGAGAGGAGGCTAGATACTATATCGCTGTTCTAGGGTTTAAGGTTTTGTTTTTCTTTAATCAGATAAAGGACGGCCACCAAGAAAAGGTTAACATAACCTTTTATAGCTGTCAATATCAAAACTCTAACTTTCATCTAATGACAGTTTAATCTTGTCCGTCTATTCCTATAATCATCCAACGGTTGGATGAGTAATATTAAGTAATTAATTATATTTATTCGATTAAGTAAAATTAATTACTTATTAACTTACTAGAAAATACAATATGGAATCTAATTCCCCATTCGTATACGTTCAACGAATCTGGACACAATATAGATTCATTGAACGTAGACATTATGCTCACAAGATCGTCTATGCGTGACACCCAGTAGGTTCACTTAGCGTTGGCAGTGAATGAAAAATGTCCTAGACATTTATTCACAATACATAAGCGGCCTCTAGCAAGACATTATGCTTACCCAAGTTAAGTAAATGTAATAATAACCTAGCATCAGATTTTTAATATTTAGTCCTTTTGTGACACGATATCCTAATTAATTATAAGGCATGGACCAAGTCATCCTTACAAAACTTAACTAACCATTTACTTGATCACCAGGCAAACTGTTCCAACAAATAATATTAGTAACACCTTATTAATACTTATTTGAGCATGGCCATGCATATTTTCTAGTCTTCTTTATCAAGGGGCCCATAGATATCTCTCTCTAAAAAGATTGGGACAAATCCCTTTCACCATCTCCAATATTCAAACAATGACAAGAAAATAAGCCAACCAATAGTCATAATGATCACCTAATTAAAAGTGATGTGTGACTATGTCAAAACATATTTTCTCCCCATGCAACAAATATTAGAAACATTAGGTCAAAGGACACCAAATATAAAACTGAGAAGAAATACTTATAACTTAAACCCATGCAATATTTCTTCTTCACTTTGGGTCATGTCCAATACAATATTCTCAATATGTATTTATGAATTGATTTTATATCTCATACTCATGATCAGTAAAACTTGACCCTCAATCAGCTTCACACTAGTTTACAAGATGTAATAAACTAGGGACAAATAAGAATAGTATTTTATTAACTATAAGGGTTTTACTATCAAGTCACATACTTGATGACCAAGAGCATAAAATACAATTCAAAAAATACTTGCTTCATAAATCATAAATATGAGTTAATTAGTCTTAGGGCATATACTAGCAGTACTGGCGATGTTAGGGTGAAACTGATAGTTGTTATTTTTTCTATTATTTTATATGTTAGACTCGTTTTTTTTCAATGTTTTTATGGTATAAAATATACATTTAGGTTTAATATCTCCCATTCTTATGTTAGGTGCTTACGAAAGGAAGGTCCAATGAAGAAAGGACAAAAACTACTCGAAACAGAGCGAAAATGACGCAAAACAATGCCAAACGGTAAGGATGAAGAGGACTTGCCACCGGAGGTAGGCCAACCTACCACAGACGATAGGTGCATTGGCCACAAAGGAAGTGAAGACAGAACCTTACTATTTTCATTAGGCTAAATGTACAAAAGAGAGAAGGAAGATAGAGACCTATAGGTGACGGTAGGTCCCCGACCTACCACCGATGATAGGTCCCGATTTCAGCAGTATTTTCACTAATTTTTAGACCATTTTTATGGAGTTCTTTGTTCTTGTATTTTAGACTTTTGCCATTAAGGCTTAGGGAGGCAAACTGGGGAGATCTTATGTGACAAATTTCCCCCAATTCTCATATGCGTTAGTTAGGAAATAGATTAGAGAAGGAGATTTGAAGGTTTCCAAAAAGATTCAAGGATCGAGAAGGCAAATTCAGGCATAGGTGGAGAAAGTCAAGAGATGAGCTCAGATGCATTTTAGGATTGGAATACCCGTTCCACATTTTTAAACATCAAGTTTTTGGCGCCATTGTCGAGGACCGGCGAGTTTAATGAAATTCCACCTGTTGGTGCTTTAGTCAAAATTTTCTTATTCTGAACTATTGTAGTGCTTGTGTATTTGTGGTATAGATATTATGTATTCGGATTACTATTTCTTGAACCCATGTTAACTACTCATCCAATTGTTTTTTTAGGTTTTCGAGGGTAAGGTACGGGTATTGATGATACCTTTGAAGCCCGATGAGCAGCAATATTAGAACAGAGGATGGAGAACATGGTCGTTACACCTCAATACACACATTAGTTGGCCATGTTCCATGAAAACTGGCAGGGGTAGGATAAATACCCTAAGCACTATAGTTCTGGTTGAGTAAGTAAACTAAACGTTCCTTGGAGAGAGTATGCTCACCATTCACCGTACAATCATACTCCACTTGTTCAACTATCACCTCCATGACCTAATCTAGAAGATCTTGTGTCAAAGTAGATCGATTCAGCGAATACCTGGGTCAAACGTATAGAAGTAGTCCAGAGAAGCCAAACTGCTTCCATCTACAATATGGAGAACCAAATTGAGCTTTAAGCAAAGATGAACGTTGAAAGGCAACTCGGTAGCCTACCTAGTAATATGGAGCGTTGTTCTAGAGGATCATGTAGAGGCGGTGATGTGGAATGATCCTCAAGAGCATAAAATTTTGTCCAAGAAGTGAGGGGGAGAACAAAAAAACAAGTGTAACATGTAGAAGAGAGAACACGCCTTTGAAACGACTTGAAAATGTTAAACTTCTAACAACGTTGGATATATTAAATCCAAGACCTCAAGAAGGTTTAAACAAGACCTTTTCATCAAAGTTCAAGCAATTTTGAACCTTAGACCTCAATGAAACAAGAAGAAGACCTCAAGACTAGTTTTCTACAAGAGTGTAGTAAATGGCATAAAGGAATTTTGATGATCAACCTTGAAGCTCTTGGAACTTTCAACAAGTTTTCAAAGTGCTTTTTCTTTCAAGGAAGTTCACACTTGAAGAAGATAGAAAAAAAAACTAAGCTAAGAACTAAGAATACTAAGCGAAGAACCATTGTCTTTAAATGTTTCTTGACTAGCTTTTTCAAAATGGAAGACTACATATTTATAGAGACTTGAGATTTTTCCCTCTTATATTTTCAGGCCAAAATTTAAGCCCCAAAATTTAAGTACCAAATTTAATCCCCATAATGGCATATTCCAACCCCCCCATATTTTCAGCCAAAAGGATAGATAAAACTTATATATTCACTTGATAAGACAATAAAGGTGTTTTAATTTCGTTTGGACTATTCTAGAGCACTAGTCAAGACATTGCCAAAAGTAGGAGGCAATTTTCCAGCTTGGGCAAAAGGGCTTCCAATCATCTACCAAGGTAAATTTTCAATTTCTAACTTATTCAACACTTTAGCATATTGCCCCATAAAGTCTTGGACATCAAAATTTAACCCTTAAAACTTCTCTTGCTCAATTTGATCATCGTGACTCTTTAGTTGTTTTGCCTTGGATCTTGTCAGAACTCCTTGATGCTCTTGCATGTCTAACTAGTTCACATTAACCTCCCCCTCTTGGAAGGATTCGTCCTCGAATCTTTATCACCTATGTCAAATAAAGAGAGATCGGATACATTAAAATTGGCACTAATATTATAATGTCCCGAAATATAAACTTTATAGGCATTGTCATTAATTTTCTCAAGGATTTGAAATGGCCCATCTCCTCTATCATCAAGTTTAGACTTTCTTTGTTGGGGAAATCTTTCCTTTCCTAAAATGCACCCAAACCCAATCACCAGGTTTGAATACCACTTTTCTTCTTTCCACATTTCTTTTCTCTACAAGCTTTTTGTTGGAGTTGACAATGGTTTCATGGACCTTTGAATGAATTGCTTTCACAAAATCAACCTTCTTGCTTGCGTCCTTGCTTAATGCTTGATCTATAGGCAAAGGAACCAAATCAATGGGAGTTAGAGGGTTAAAACCATAAACGACTTGAAATGGAGAATGAGAAGTAGTAGAGTGATGTGCCCTATTATAGGAAAATTCAATGTGTGGCAAACACTCCTCCCATTGCTGAAAGTTCTTCAAAACAACCCTTAGAAGTTGGCCAATCATTCTATTTACCACTTCGGTTTGTCCATCCATTTGTGGATAGCAAGCTGTAGAATAAAGCAAGTTAGTACCAAATTTCTTCCAAAGAACTCTCCAAAAATGGCTCAAGAATTTGGTATCCCCTATCCGACACAATAGACCTTGGAATTTCATAGAATCTAACAATCCAAGTGAAGAATAAGCTAGCTACTTGACTAGCATCATCAGATTTCCTACAAGGAATAAAGTGTGTCATTTTAGAGAGCCTATCCACAACAACAAAAATAGAATTCATACCTCTAGAGTTCCTAGGTAAGCCAAGAATAAAATCCATAGAAATATCAACCCATGTTTCTTTAGGAACTTCTAACGGAGTGTAAAGTCCATGTGGAAGAGTTCTAGATTTAGCTTTCTTGCATTCAATACAACTTCTTACAAATCTTTCTACATCTCTTTTTAAATGTAGCCAAAAAAAAGTTCATGAGGAATTTCATAGGTTTTAGTGACACCGAAATGTCCCATCAAACCACCACATGTGCTTCTTTGACAAGTAGAATTCTAGTAAAACAAGATGGTATGCACAATCTACCTTCACAATAAAGAAATCCTTCATGCAAAAAATATTTTCCAAAAGGTGCAAACAAGAATTTCTCAAAAATTTCCTTAAAGTTATGATCACTAGAATACATTTCGTTAACCATTTCAAAACCCAAAATTCTTGTTTGAATGGTGGATAAGAGAGTATACTTTCTAGATAGAGCATTGGCCACCACATTCTCCTTACCTTTCTTGTAACGGATGACATATGGAAATGTTTCAATGAACTCCATCCATTTTGCATGTCTATTATGAGTTTATGTTGGCCTTTGAGAAACTTCAAAGCTTCATGATCGGTGTGCATAACAAACTCCTTTGGCCATAGGTAGTGTTGCCAATGCTTTAATGTTCTTAATAAAGCATAAAGCTCCTTATCATAAGATGAGTACCTTATGGCTGCCCCATTAAGTTTATCAGTAAAATAGGCCAAGGGCTTTCCATCTTGCATAAGTACACCACCTATACCAATGCCGGAGGCATCACACTCTACCCCAAAAGTTTTCTCAAAGTTTGGTAGTGACAAAAGGGGTGCACTACACAACTTTTCCTTTAACAATTGAAATGCTTGTTCTTGCTTTGTTTCCCACTTAAATCCTTCGGTTTTCTTGATCGCATCAGTCAAAGGGCTAGCAAGTGTGCTGAAATATTTGATGAACCACCTATAGAAACCTGCTAGGCCGTGAAAACTCCTCACTTCTTATGCGTTTCTTGGTGTTGGCCATTCCTTAATTGCGTGGACCTTACCTTCATCTACTTGAAGTCCTTGTGAGCTCACCAGATAACCTACAAATGTAACTTTCTCCAAACAAAACTCACATTTTGTCAAGGCTAGCAAATTTTTTTTCAAATCTTAAGACATTTAGCACTTCCCTAAGATGTTGAACATGCATTTTAAATGTCTTGCTATAGATCAAAATGTCATTAAAGTATACAACAACAAATTTCCAAATGGAATTCCTCAACACGTGATTCATTAACCTCTTAAATGTACGAGGAGCATTAGTTAATCCAAAGGGCATAACCATCCATTCATACAAACCTAAGTTAGTCTTAAAAGCGATTTTCCACTCATCCCCTTCTCTCATCCTAATTTAATTGTATCCAGATTTCAAGTAAATTTTAGAGAAAAGGTTAGAACCATGAAACTCATCAAGTAAATCATTAAGTCTAGGTATGGGATGCTTATACTTAATAGTAATGTTGTTTATGGCTCTACAATCTATACATATTCTCCATGTGCCATATTTTTTTGAACTAGTAACATCGGAGCCGCACAAGAATTCATGGACTCACGCACATATCCTTTTGAAATTAGATCATCAACTTGCCCTTTTAGCTCCTTAGTCTCTTCCAGTGGACTCCCATAGGCTGGTCGGTTTGGCAAGACCGTCCTGGGGACAAAATCGATTTGGTGTTCGATTCCCCTAATTGGTGGAAGACCTCGGGACATCTCATCGGGAAATATATCTTTGTAATCTTGAATAACCTACAAAATTTCACTTGAAAAAGAGGGTGAGTATTCTTTAGATGAAGTAAAAGATTCCGACAATACAAGAGCAACACCACTTCTCTTCTTTCAATTGCTCCAATCACCTCACTAGGTTTTGCAAAGAAACAATTCTTTTCTTTCATCTCACTCTCTTTTTTTTTGTCACTCCTTTTCTTTTCACTCTTGTTTTTCATCACTCTTTCTTCACTCTTTTCTTTTTCCTCGACTCTCTTTCCCTCCTCGATTTTTTTTTCTTTTGAGCTCACTTTTAGCTCTCTCTTTCTCCCTCATCTTTTTTTGTTCATCTGTCACTTGTTGAGGTGTAAGAATGTTCTTAGTGAATGTTCTTCCATCCTTCACAAAAGAGTAAGTATTTTTCTCCCCATTGTGGAGGGCCTTTCCATCAAATTGCCAAGGTCTTCCCAAGAGGAGATAGCATGCTTACATGGGCACCACATCACATAGTATCTCATCTTTGTAAGCTCTCATTTCTATTGGTACCACAACTTGTCTCAACACTTTAATTTCTTCACTATCATTTAGCCAATAGAGTTTGTAGGGTTTATCATGTTTTGTAGTGGGTAGTTTCAACTTCTCAACAAGATAAGCACTAGCCACATTTATACAACTAGCACTCTCAATGATAAGGTTGGCAATCCTTCCCTCAACTTTACATTTAGAATGGAATATGTTTTCTCTTTGTTCAATCATATTATCATCAAAATGCTTGAGCACTTAGTGCTCTTTTTGTAACTAAGCTCAACACATCATCATTACTTTCTAAAGGGTTCAAATCAACATGTTCCTCATCCTCACCATTTTCTTCACCCTCATAACATTCGCCACTTTCATCGTCCTCCTTCTCAATCCAACCATTCAAATCCTCCCTAAAGATCAAAGCTCTCTTTGTTGGAGAACTACTTGCATAGTGTCCTACACCATTACACTTAAAGCACTTTGGAGGGTTAGAAATGTTTTACCTTTCTCTTCCATCGTTGGTTTGGTTGGAGGATGGAATGTACCTCTAGGAAACTTCTCCTTTTTTGGCCATGGCATGAAGTCGAAAGTAGATGGTTTTGTTGTTACAACTTGTCTTTGGTTAGGAAATGAGGATCACATCATCCCACTTCTTTTCCTTTGTGATTCGATCTTGTAGGCAAGGTGGCACATATCTTCATAAGTTGTATGTGGATGCAACTCAAGTTGGTTGTCTCCCTATTGAGACCACTAAGGAACCTAGCCATTGAAGCATCCTTGTCTTCTTCCAAGTTCAAATTTAGGATGTGGAGGTCAAGCTCTTGTCTATATTCTTCTGCACTTTTTGCACCTTGTTTTAAAGTCATGAGCTTATAATGAACTCTCTATAGTAGTGCTCGAGCACAAATCTTTTTCTCATCAAAGCTTTTAACTCTCTCCAAGTATGAACCGGTGGTCTACCACTTCTAACTCTTTGGTTTACTACCCTTTCCTACCAATGTAAAGCATAGCTGGAAAATTCGGCTCTTACAAGTCTAGCTTTTAAGAACTCATTACAATTTTTTGACATAAACATGTTTTCTACTTGCCTCTCCCAATCTAAGAAAATGTTAGGGTCCTTCCCACCTTTAAAACTAGGGAGCTTCCACTTCATTCAGTCCAAGGTTCGGTCTCCTTAGCCTCTTCCACAGTTGGCAACAAATAGAACATGTTCATGATCATCATATAATGGCTTTCCATGCTGAGCTTGTGGTCTTGGAACTTCTTCAAAGTTTCTAGGCATGCGTCTTTCTCCAAAACCGCCTCTTCTGCCACCGTAAGGAGGTGGATGAAGTTCATAAAAAAATGTGGAGGTTGGTGGAACTCGGTTATCCTAGAGCAATTGAATGGTCCATTGCTCCTTCGGGTAGTAACATTGAGACTACCGTAAGGACTAACCTCCCTTTTTTGATTAGAGAGATTAGTGAAATCCCTTCTAATATCCTTCATCTCATCTCTTAGGGATTGTAACTCCTGAATTACGAGCTTTAAAGGGCCATCATGTTGGGAGTTGCTAGACTCTTCTCGAAAAGGAGTTGGTGCTTGAGCTTGGGTTGACTCTTGATAGTGTTTACCTCACAAAAGTCTCCTATTTAACTCTCTTTGGCTTTTTCTGAGGATATTCTCTCAACTCTTGTCTTTTTATAAGGTTCAAGTCTCAAAGAGTTCTATGAGTTCTTAACAAATATTTAACACCTCTTCTCAAGTTTAAAACAACCAAAAAAAATCACAAACAAAAACTAGTTGAGAAATATGAGAAGCAAGGAAAATGATATTGAGTCATACATTCATTTTAAGGAGGTTTAACAACATTTCCAAGAGCATTGAGTCAATAATGGTAGATTGACCAAATGAGGAAATAAATACTGAAAAAGGAAAGAAATTCGACCACAGATACAAACACAAAGCTAGGATACTTCAAGAACCCATAAGAATACAAAACAAATGTTTCCAGCAAGCAGATTAGATGACATACTCGGCTTGTTTTGGAAACTAGTATTGAAACACAAGTCTAAATTGAATGAGGTTTGTCTAGAAAGAATTCTCACTCAAAATTCTTGAGTTTAGGCCCAAGAATCAAAGAAAAAGGACTAGTAAAACAAAAGATATGCTTAGATCATTTCAGCACTTTTTTTGTCTGCGGAAAGCCAGGTGCACTTTCAAGTTTTTGACTATTTTGAGATATCAAATGAAGTTTAAATTAGATGAGACTTGTTGCATTTTTTCCCAGGTCAAGGTAGTATAACTCCATGTAAAAAGATTGCAAAGTTCTAGTCATATTCTAGGTCGTTCAAGCACTCTATTTTTGTGTTGTCATTTTCCAGCAATCTTTGTCTCTTTTCTCTTTTTTTCTTTTTTCTTTTGGTATGTAAGATATCTCAAAAACTCTTACTTGAATGTAGCTTTGATACAAATTGATGTGGAATGATCTTTAAGAGCATAAAACTTCGTCCAAGAAGTGAGGGAGAGAACAAACAAAACAAGTGTAACAAGTAGAAGAGAGAACGTGCCTTTGAAAGTACTTGAAAATTTTAAACTTCTAGCAACCTTGGATAGATTAAATCCAAGACCTCAAGAACGTTTAAACAAAATATTTTCATTAAAGTTCAAGTAACCTAGGGTATTTTGAACCTTAGACCTCAATAAAACAAGAAGAAGACCTCAAGAGTAGTTTCCTACAAGCGTGTAGTAACTAGTATGAAGGAATTTTGATGATCAACCTTGAAGCTCTTGAGACTTTCAACAAGTTTTAAAGTGATTTTTCTTTCAAGGAAATTCTCCCTTAAAGAAGATAGACAAAAAACTAAGCTAAGAACTAAGAATACTAAGAGAAGAACCTTTGTCTTGAAATGTTTCTTGATTAGCTTCTTTAAAATGGAAGACTGCATATTTATAGAGACTTGAGGGAAAAATTAGGGTTTATATAGACTACATAAACCCTCTCATATTTTCAGGCCAAAATTTAAGCCCCACAAATTGATGTGGAATGATCTTCAAGAGCATAAAACTTCGTCCAAGAAGTGAGGGAAAGAACAAACAAAACAAGTGTAACAAGTAGAAGATCTTCAAGAGCATAAAACTTCGTCCAAGAAGTGAGGGAGAGAACAAACAAAACAAGTGTAACAAGAAGAAGAGAGAATGTGCCTTTGAAAGTACTTAAAAATGTTAAACTTCTAGCAACCTTGGATATATTAAATCCAATACCTCAAGAAGGTTTAAACAAAATATTTTCATTAAAGTTCAAGCAACCTAGGGTATTTTGAACCTTAGACCTCAATAAAACAAGAAGAAGACCTCAAGACTAGTTTCCTACAAGCGTGTAGTAACTAGTATGAAGGAATTTTGATGATCAACCTTGAAGCTCTTGAAACTTTCAACAAGTTTTCAAAGTGATTTTTCTTTCAAGAAAATTCTCCCTTAAAGAAGATAGAAAAAAACTAAGCTAAGAACTAAGAATACTAAGAGAAGAACCTTTGTCTTGAAATGTTTCTTGATTAGCTTCTTTAAAATGGAAGACTGCATATTTATAGAGACTTGAGGGAAAAATTAGGGTTTATATAGACTACATAAACCCTCTCATATTTTCAGGCCAAAATTTAAGCCCCAAAATTTAAGTCCCAAATTTAAGCCCCATAAAGGTATATTCCAAACCTCCCATATTTTCCAGATTGGGCAAAAGGGCTTCCAACTATCTGCCCAAGGTGAATTTTCAATTTCTAACTTATTCAAAACTTTAGCATATTGCCCCATAAATTCTTGGACATAAAAATTTAAGCTTTAAAACTTCTCTTGCTCAATTTAATCCATGTGACTCTTTAGTTGTTTTGCCTTGGCTCTTGTCACAACTCCTTGATGTTCTTGCATTTCTAACCAGTTCACATCAGGCGGTCACCTTGCAGGAGGTAGAAGAACAAGAGATGAAATTCCCCATGTTTGTGGATGAAGAGGGGACAACTGCTCAAGCACCGGAGGAGTCCACTATCCCCGAGGAAGAGGAGGCTCAACAAGAAAAAAAAAATGGAAGGAGACACAATGATCTCCAAATATTTAAAGAACCTCTACAGGCTACAAGCGTAGTGAATGACAGTAGGAGAGAAGAGTGCTCACCAGAGAATAAACGTGAGTTTGCGAATAGTGAGCCAAAAAAAGAAAATGAGAGTCTCGTGAAAAGTCAAAAAATAGTGTACAAAAGAGCAGCAAGAAACAAATATAGAGACCATCCAAAAGAGTGAGGGAGTGAAGTCCCTTACTACCGAAACTAACTCTTTTCCTGTCAAGAATTCCTTATTTGTACAGGAATTATGGACGCAAATGTCGGAGAATGCAGTAGAGAGTAGGCATCCCATGAAATTTGAAGATGTCTATGATAGTGTTGGTATAAAACAACCACCTTACTATGGAAAATTATGAATAAGTTTTTCTTCAAACATAGACCATGTTAACCTTTTATTTTCCATTAAAGAGTTAAAATTATTCCAGTTTTATAATAACTTCCTTAAGCTTGCTTTTGAGTTTTTAATCTCCCTTCTTGTGTTAGGTTTCAATTTTTTTTTATTTTCATTACAAAGAGGTCATGAACATGCATCATATTTTAGTCATATTTTGGTGAAGACGTGGGAACCTTCCGAAAGGAGTCCCTTGTCCTCCAAAACAGTTGAGAATAACTCTTCTTGGCATGTTGTTTCTTGTAATTGTAAAACTGTAATTTGAATCGTGTTGTCTCATTTTCCCACTTTAATCATTTGTTGTTTTTGTAAGGTCGATTTGGGGAGGAGAAACGCTTTCTTTAAGACCCATATTGAGCTATATTGAGTTCGTAATGTAAAAGGGCATGAAAGAGCTTCAGTAGAAAAAGAAAGAAAAATTAGCACCCTGACAGAAACCTACCACGACGGTAGGGTAACCTTACTGCCAGCGGTAGGGCCGGAGTAACAAGGGTGTCCATTGCCAGAGACTTATCGCAGATGGAATGTCCAACTTACCACCAATGGCAGGCTCCTTCGTTAGGGTCTAAGGCAAAGACCCATGCACGGTGGGATCGAATGAAAGTTGCGGTTCAGGTTTTTCAAAGGAGAAACGGGTCAGGTCGACCTAATTGCCTTCAATTCCATATTTTAGCTTAAGTTTTTCTGTATAATTTTCCTCTTTCTTTCTCCTCCTAAATCCTCAATTTATTTTCCCTCTTCCTCTTCCCTTCAAAACTCCAAACTCCTTCCTTTCCCCTCTTCATTCTTGGCACTCTCTCTCCCTCCTTCAACACCGGCAGACCTCTACCTCTTCGGCGAACTCTGACGTCTTTCTCTTCTTCTCCTCTTAGTAGGTACATCACTTTCTCTATCGTAATTCTTCTTCTTTTTCTTCTTCTCTCTTTCCTCTTCTTCTAACCTCTCTATTCCATTCAATTTCCTTTTCTCCCTTTTCCATTCTACACAAATTCCACACCAAAACCTTCTTTTTCTTCCATCATTTCTTCAAAAGACTCCACCTTTCTATTCAATTTCTTCCCTCAATTAACCATTTTTCCTTTAATTTCTCTTTCTTCTAGTCACTTGTAATTTTGTTCTTATTGTTAATTTTTGGTTATCTACTAACTTTCTGAGTGTTTTATTTTGGTTTTCTAACAAAAATTATACAGAAAAAAAAGTTTCAAGATTTTTCTGGCGGAATTCCAACCAACTTCCGGCAACCTCTGCACGTCATCTGAGGCGAAGAAATGGCACTGATTCCATTAGCAACAATGGGTTTTTTGTTCAAACACCCCCAGGCTATTCCTCAACTCTTTTGCCTCTTATTGGTTGTAGTTGTATTTTTGGCTTTTATGCTCCATTTGGTATAATTTTGTGTTTTGGAGTTTGTTCTACTAGCTTAAGTATTGATTGTTTCGTTTACTTGTTTAATACTTTGTCACACACGGGACTTAGGGTACACATTGCACCACGAGCTACGTTAATCTAATGTTTATTGTTTTGTGCAATTTTTAGTGTTGTTGGTTTCTTGCATGTCGGAAGATTGTGTTGTGTTGTGTTGTTCGTGTTCCCTTTCATCTCCTTTGTACCTTTGTTTTCCTTCTCCTATCCCCCCGTTTTAATTTTCTTTGCTGTCCTTATGGCACCCAAGAAAGCAGTTGCATCCTCTTCAAAATCCAAAGGGCTCGTGTTGAGGGGACCTTGCCCAACGCTAACACTCTAGAGATTTTGCCTTTTTCGGAGTGTCTTTCTATGACAGCCTTTAAATGTGTAACCGATAAGAAGTCGCTGAAGATTATTATTGAAAAAGCATTTAATGAGGTAGTCATCAAATATTTTAATCTTGAGCAACTTTTTAGGGAATTGGGTTGGGTCTCTCTGTTGTGCACATTCTGGCGATTATTACCCTGACCTTGTCCGAGAATTTTATGCTAATATGGTTCACAAAATGGACAAGGATCTTCCCACTATTATTTCTATAGTCAAAGGGGTTAGGATTATTCTGAATAGGGAGCGTCTCGCGTCCATTCTTGGGATTCGGGACCAGGGAAATATAGTTGCTGTGACTCCAATAAAAAGTCTATTGATGAGGAACCTGATCAGAGTTTCGACGCGAGTTTTCAGCATTTTGGTATATGGCAACGACCGATGGACCACATCGTATACTCCACAGGGGTGACTTTCGTACTCTTCTTCCTTGTGCCTTTTCTTACTTTTTTCGAGCATACCGTAGTCTAAAAGGGAGCGGACAGAGTGAAGTCTATATTATTGATATGTACATGCTTGGCAAAATCCATGATAAGTCTCTCTTTTTCTATTGCTTTTCCCTAATGATACACATGATGCACAACACAGGTTGTGATACTACTAAAAAATGTGGGTATTGTTACCTTGTTATACTTTCTAAGGTTTTGGCTTATTTTAATGTTAATTTCTTAGGGGAAAGGAGATTGTCCACAAGGTCGCCGCAAATCATTAAGTTCACTACATTTAACAACTGCGAACACTCCTGGAACGAGAAGAATAAAGTTTGGATCCCTCTGGCCAAGATGGACAAGCTACGGGAGCGTGACCTTTCCGGGTTTCGCTCTATTAAGAAAACAACTCAGACCAAAATAGGGGCATCCTCCTTGCAGCCCGATGATAAAGAGGGTAAGGACAATGAGTCCTATGACCTCTCTGGCGAGGATGAACCCCCTACTGCCCCCATGGTGGCCTTTCAGAAGTGGTGGAGGTGTAGCGACTTTTGTTAGCGATAGGGAGTTCTCTCTTCTCTTCTTTCATTTTATTTTCCTTTACTATATTTCTTTGCTTCTTTCTCTTGATGTATTAGTTTTATGTTTATTATTTTCATTGCTTATTTTCTTATGTGTTTCTCTATTTTATTTTGTCTTTTGTGTGGGGATGGCTTCCTTTATGCTTTACTGATTTATATCTGCGGGAGCACCTCCCATTTATGTGTTTATTTGTTTTTCATTTAGTTTGGCCCCCACATTGAGGACAATATGGTTTTAAGTGGGAGGGGGGGGGTAATTCTGTATATGTATTATTTTTCGTTTTCCATTTGAAAATCCAAAAAAAAAATCAAATAATCTAAAATTTTCAGTTAGTTTTCTCTATCTTTTCTTTTGAAAAAGCCAAAAAGATTTTTGTTTTTGCCACCTTGGTTAGAATGCTTGATCACGATATTGTTGGGATTCTTCGAAAGGGCATAGTACTTGGTCTATTTGAAAGCCACATTTACATAAAAATCTTACATGTTCAATGGGTTTCATGCACCTGTGAATGTCGTTAAGTAATAGGAACCTAGGAATTCTAGGAAATTATCGTAGTGGGAATCCTTTAACATTCGTGCCTGCATTCTTCTACTTTTTTGTTCTTTGAAGTGAAAAATCTTAGTTTAAGTTAGTCCCAGGAATAACGGTCTTAGGCCTTCATTGTAAAGTTTGAGCATTTAATTTGGGTATCCTTTTATGGAATTAACCCCTAGCTCCCTTATTTGTGCCTTCATGATGAAGGATTTTACCCATTCTATTCTTCATTCTTTTACAATTCACATTATATTAAATCTCACTTCGTCGAGCCAATATTAGAATATTTTTTTTGCCATGTTGAGTGAGAGTAACTAATGAGTATGGGGGTAAAAGAGTGAAGAAAAGAAAATTGATGTAAAGAGGGTGTAGCTTGGGTATTTCACAATTGTTACAAATGGCTGAAAAAAAGAGAGACAAGTTCATTTGATTTTGGTGAAAAAAGAAAAAGAAACAAAAGTAGTACTTACATTCTTGTACATAATTTTTCATGAGAATAACAACACTATTTCTCTCTCATGTTACAGGCTGAAAAATGTGAATATGTTCAGTGAGGTGTGTGAAAGAAACGGAGTTGGATAGTTAAGGGTGAGAGAGAAGAGCGAAAGGCAGCTAGAAAGTTATTCTCTAATTTTACTGAATCATTCTTTTTTGTCTTGTTTTTTCTTGTCTCCATTTACCTTCGTTTAGTACGTTATTTATGTCCCAAGCTTGACATTACAAGCCGAAATGTCCTACCTAATCCAGGATTGACTTAGAATGGATAAGAATCAGAAGAATATGAGCTTGCTGTGCATCGCCTTTTGAAGCATTTAAATTCATTAATTACTTAACATTCCTTAGTTTTTTTGAAAAGCAGCACGAACAAAGCACATACATATACACCATCAGCATGCAATATTTTTTTTGTAAGTTCGGTGGTCAGAGTGTATCTTGTACTCGTTCTTTTCTTTTATCTTGATGGTTGAGTAGTTAAGTGTTCTGACAGAAGTGGCGTCATTTTAGTTTTATCTTCCCTTTATTTCGCTTTAGTTTTGTTCTATTTTGGTATCGTTGCTGTTCTATCTTTCGTCTTCCTGTGTGTTTAATTGCTTAAGGCTGGTCTCTCTCTCTCTCTCTCTCTCTCTCTCTCTCTCTCTTTCTCTCTCGTTTACTGTGAACTTTCTATCAGAACAAAAACCTTCAAACCCTTTTGTTCCATCCATTTAATTCTATTGCTTGAGGTAAAGCAACAAATAAGTGTGTAGGTATTTGATAGTTGTTATTTTGTCTATTATTTTATATGTTAGATTCGTGATTTTCAATTTTTTTAAGGTATAAAATATACATTTAAGCCTAATATCGCCCATTCTTATCTTAGGTGCTAGCCGAAGGAAGGTCTAACAAACAAAGCGAACTCCGTAGGCAAAACCAAAATAAAATAAAACTACGGAAATCCACCAACAGGATCTGCACATACTAGAAAAACCGATTGGATAGGAATTACCTCAATGTTTTGATTGTTTGTTGTGGAGGCACTGCTTTGTACGCTTCGCCCTCTACTGGTATCCACGCGACGAACTTCTCTACAAGCGATCGGGATACTAGCCCCTTCTGTGTTCTGAAAACTGTTCAGAACTGATCCTGACTATCTGGTAATTGGTTGTATTTCGGAGAGAGGAGGCTAGATACTATATCGCCGTTCTAAGGTTTAGGGTTTTGTTTTTCTTTAATCAGATAAAGGACGGCCACCAAGAGAAGATTAACATAACCTTTTATAGCTGTCAATATCAAAACCCTAACTGTCATCTAATGACAGTTTAATCTCGTCCGTCTATTCCTATAATCATCCAACGGTTGGATGAGTAATATTAAGTAATTAATTTCATTTATTCGATTAAATAAAATTAATTACTTATTAACTTACCAGAAAATACAATACGAAATCTAATTCCCTTTTTGTATACGTTCAACGAATCTGGACACAATCTTGATTCATTGAACATGGACATTATGCTCACAAGATCATCTATGCGTGTGACGCTATAGGTTCACTTAACGTTGACAGTGAATGAAAAATGTCCTAGACATTTATTCACAAGACATAAGCGGCCTCTGGTCTTACTTTGAGAGATTTCATGAAAATATGAGCTTTAGGTTTCATTGTCCATTCAAAGATTCCTGGGGTTTTATTGTTCAAGATATATTGAAAGGAGATGATCCTTATAATCTTATTTCTAATCTTTTCAAGGAGAATGGTTTCCTTCAATTGAGTGTTACCTTTGATTTATTTTTCCAACATCTTGTCTTGAACTACTTTTTGCATACTTGCGAACATGTCCATTTTCAATACCATTTTCCATCCAAAGATATAGATCTTGGAAAGTCGTTGAAAACATTAACAAGAAGTTCACTCTTTTGAAAAGTAGTTTTAAATTCCTTATATGAAACTCTTGAGAGTATTCTTCATGCTTGGCATGTTCATTCCTTGATTAACTTCTTGTGTATCACTTTCAAATCTTTTGAAAAGTTGAGTTACTACTTTCATCTTCCATTCAGAGGAGTTTTAAGCATTGAAGGTTTTGACAAGTTACCTCTACATGAATTCTTTTCTCTCCTATGTGTTCATTTTGAAAGAAGTCGTGTGAGATGTGAGTGGTTTGGGTTTAATTCACCTTTGGAACATCATTTCATTTCTTAATCTTGCTTGTTCCTACATCCTTTTCTTATCATAGACCTTTAAAAGAAGTTGTAGAGACCCTGCTTACCTTGTTATTTATTTTACCAATGGACTTACTTGACTTGTTCTTGAGTGTTTTAGCAATAATGTTCATAGCATTGTTCTGTCGGAACATTTCATTTCTAATGTTGCCCGCCTTTTTGTACTTTAATGAAGGTGCCAAATGGAGGATGAATTCTTTCTAAGGGGAGGAGGTATGGTATGATCACGGACACTCAATGATGCTTGGAGGATTCAAATTTAAGAGATAGAGTTCGAAGAATAGTATAGAGACAAACTGAAATTTCTGGACCAGTTTTGAAAGAAATCCATTTTCGGGCCTTTAATGAATTCAAATGAACAAGAGACCTTCATAAAGATTTTTGAAGACTTCTTGAGGTTTCTATAATTGTATGGCTCATTCATGTAGAGTTCATTTGGACTTAATCCAGACCTTCTACCTTCCATTTCCAAGATGATACATTTCGATAAAATGGTCAGAACCTAAGTTAAAGGAATCCAATTCAGTCGATTCAAGATGCATTGGAAATATAAAAGAAAGAGCTACAACTTTTCCGAAGACACCAAGAGTCAGTTTGAACGTTTTGAAGGTTAAACAAGGTAAAACATATCCTACCGTGCGTACTGTCCAAGGACTACCCCCTTGACCACAACCTACCATTTGGACGGTATGTAGACCTACTGTCGATGGTAGGTCTTGGCTGGGAGACTCATTTTGTGATCTTTAGAAGGTATTTTGACTTATTAACTTGGTTTCTTGTCATATTGACATGTAATTAAGTGGCATAAGATGCCTATCAACTTTCTTTAAGCTAGTTTAGGAACTAGGGAATTAATCACTAAAGAGGGCCTATATATACTCTTTTTCAGCCTATTTTTAAGGCATTGAATGAAATATGAATATACCAGAGGATTTTCAGCCACCAAGGCTTGGTTCCTAGGGTTTTCTTTGGCTTTTTCTTCTTCCCATGAACTAGAGTTCATTGGTTGATTGGGGAAGAGATTCTTGAATGGATTTTCAAGAGCTCTTTGTTTCACCTCTTCAAAATTCCTGATCTTCTAAAAGTGTTACTTCCTTAGCTAATGTTGCCAGTTGTTAGGTCTTCTTTAGGTAGGGAATGGGAGGGGGTTCGTTAACCCTTGTTGATTTCGTCCTAAAGGAAAGATTGGAGGCTTTCTATTCGAGGGTTTGGTGCTTTTCATCAGTTTGCCAAAAGGGTTTCCTCAAGTAAAGGGAGAATATCATTGGGAAAGAAATAAGCTCAATCATCCATCAAGATGAGTTCATAGCAGTATTTGTTGGACTCCGTAGGCAAAAAAACAAAATCAAATAAAACTACGGAAATCCACCAACAGGATCTGAACATACTAGAAAAACCGATTGGATAGAAATTACCTCAATGTTTTGATTGTTCGTTGTGGAGGCGCTGCTTTGTACGCTTTGCCCTCTACTGGTATCCACGCGACGAACTCCTCTGCAAGCGATCAGGATGCTAGCCCTTTCTGTGTTTTGAAAACTGTTCAGAACTGATCCTGATTATTTGGTAATCAGTGGTATTTCGGAGAGAGGAGGCCAGATACTATATCGCCGTTCTGGGGTTTAGGGTTTTGTTTTTCTTTAATCAGATAAAGGACGGTCACCAAGAAAAGGTTAACATAACCTTTTATAGCTGTCAATATCAAAACCCTAACTGTCATCTAATGACAGTTTAATCTCGTCCGTCTATTCCTATAATCATCCAACGGTTGGATGAGTAATATTAAGTAATTAATTTCATTTATTCGATTAAATAAAATTAATTACTTATTAACTTACCAGAAAATACAATATGGAATTTGATTCCCCTTTTGTATATGTTCAACGAATCTGGACACAATCTAGATTCATTGAACGTGGACATTATGCTCACAAGATCGTTTATGTGTGTGACCCTGTTGGTTCACTTAACGTTGGCAGTGAATGAAAAATTTCCTAGACATTTATTCACAAAACATAAGCGGCCTCTAGCAAGATATTATGCTTACCCAAGTTAAGTAAATGTAATAATAACCTAGCATCAGATTTAATGTTTAGTCCTTTTGTCACACGATATCCTAATTAAGTATAAGGCATGGATCAAGTCATCCTTATAAGACTTAATTAACCATTTACTTAATCACCAGGCAGACTGTTCCAACAAATAATATTAATAACACCTTATTAATACTTATTTGAGCATGGCCATGCATATTTTCCAGTCTTCCTTATCAAGGAGCCCATGGATATCTCTCTCTAAAAAGAGAGGGACAAATCCCTTTCACTATCTCCAATATTCAAGCCATGATGAGAAAATAAGCCAACCAATAGTCATAATGATCACCTAATTAAAAGTGATGTTTGACTATGTCAAAACATATTTTCTCCCCATGCAAGGAACATTAGAAACATTAGGTCAAAGGACACCAAATATAAAACTGAGAAGAAATACTTATAACTTAAACCCATGCAAAATTTCTTCTTCACTTTGGGTCATGTCCAATACAATATTCTCAATATGTATTTATGAATTGATTTTATGTCTCATATTCAGAATCAGTAAAACTTGACCATCAATCAACTTCACACTAGTTTACAAGATGTAATAAACTAGGGACAAATAAGAATAGTATTTTATTAGCTATAAGGGTTTTGCTATCAAGTCATAAACTTGATAACCAAGCATAAAATACAATTCAAAAAATACATGCTTCATAAATCATAAATGTGAGTCCATTGGTCTTAGGGCATATACTAACAGTATTTATAGACCAAGCTTTAACCGTAGCTAAACAAGTGTTTAATGACTTGAATTACCCATAAACCTCTTGATTAAAAGCTTGAAAAACAACTTTAATTACAAAATCCACCCAAAAGGCGGTAATGTCAAATGCCAACTCGAGACATATCGGCGATGGTAGGGTTGAATCTATCGTGCATGGTAGGTATCATACTTCACAAGTGGTGCTGGCAGAGGCCTATTGTTGGCAGTAAGGGCTTGTACAAAAGGACTTAGCCATTTGTCACCTCCAAGTTTGTTCCCTTGATTGATCCTTGCTAATTGAACAAATTGAACACATTTTGGAAGCCATTTCTTGACCCTCAAACCCTTCAATCTTGTTCTTCAAAGCTTTCTCCAATTAAGCAACCATGCCATTATCTTCAAGAGCTTTATTGATTGGCCCATTATTCACATCTATATGTGATTGACTTGTCCGGTTCACATCATCTACCCCTTCTTTGAAAGATGCATCCTCGAATCTTCGCCGACATTAAACGAAGGCATAGTAAACATTAAAGGTACTACTAACATGAATTTCAACCGGAAGATCAATATATCACTAAAGCATTCAATAAGTTGCAAAGGCTCTTTGCCACGGCCATCAAGCTTAGTCATATGATAAGAGGGAAAACGATTGTTTCCAAAGTAACTCCAGTCCCTTCCATCGGGATGAAAGACTAGTCGTCCCATTGCAAACTTCAAGTTTGACATCAATAGCATGATGATCCTTGAAACAGAGATACTTGACAAACTCAGTCGGCTTCTTTTCAACCAAGCTCAAAGCATGATCTATTGAAAAAGAAAACATGCCGAAAGGGATTAGAAGATTGAAACCATAATTGACTTCAAAAGAATAGTAGAGAATATTAGAATTATGTGCAAACTGAAGGTAAGGTGAACAAACTTCCAATATAAATCCGATTATCTTCCTAGTTACATCTATCAAAGATCTAGTAATGGTGCTTAGGTCCTTGATGAATCTCTTATAAAACCCTGTGAAACCATGGCAGCTTTTCTCCTCAAATTCTCTCTTGGGAATAAACTAGTCTTTGAGTACTTGCACAATATTTGCTTCAACTTGGAGATCTCGAAAAGTAACTACATAACCTAGGAAAGTGTCATATCCCACACAAAACTCATATTTTCCAAGGTTGGCATATAGTATCTCATTCCTCAAAATAGACAAAACTCGAGTAAGAGGATGGAAATGAATGTCATAAGTTTTGCTATCAATCAAATGTCATCCAAATAAACCACAACAAATATAGAATCTATGCCTTTAGACAACCATAGTAATTCAACTGGAAACTCCAAAAATATGTCTACACAAGGTTTTGTAGGCACATTCAAAGAAATATAATATCCATGTCAAAAAGATGTAGAGTTAGCTTTTTTATACTCTAAGCAATTAATAATCAATCTTTCTACATCTTCTTTCATGCCAAGCCAAAAGAAATGCTCAGGTAAAATCATATAAGTCTTAGAAATGTTAAAATAATTCTTCAAACCATTACAATGAGCTTCTTTATCAAACAACAATATAGAGAAACAAGAAGGAATATGTAATTTACCTACATGGTAAAGAACACCATCATGTGTAAGGTACTTAACCTTATGCACAACCAAACAAGCATCAACTGCGTCCTTAGATCCATTATCACTAATATGTAATCCCTTATGAATCTCAAAATTCATGTAATTGAGCTTGTAAAGTAAGGAATAGAATGTACCTTTTTGACAAAGCATTGGTTACAACATTTTCTTTACCTCTCTTGTACCAATTGACATTTAGATATGTCTTTATGAATTTCATTCCTCTTGTACACCTCTTGTTGAGCTTTTGTTGTTCTTAGAGAAACAATGCACGGGACAACTTATCATGAGTAGCATATTCCAATTCCACACCATCACTAAATCACTTCGATGTTCCATTTGCTTCAATAGAGAGAGAGTCCACAAAGTTCCTCTTGTCAATAGAGAAGTGAAATCAACTCGTCCAAAAACTCTTTGAAGTATAGATAATAAAGAAAAATACCACCAAAGGATTAATTCAAAAGCTGGACATAATAGTTGTGTTTTGCACTAAGAAGTCTTTCAAAATGTCCCGTTTCAAAAGATAGTCAATTAATGAAATAGGGTAAACAAGTTTCTCATCAAGATCTTCAAAGCTATTTCAAAAACACCATTTTCAAAGGTAGTTTTAACAAGATCATAAAGGCGAACTTTAAGCACCTTAAAACTACCGTTCATTTTCTTTCCAAAAAAAAGCAACCACATGAATTCCTTCAAATGAAAACGATAGAATGGAAACCCATGGAAGTTTCCTAAAAACAAAGCTTTCAAAAATCCATCGACAATTAAGAACTCTTGTTTATCATGAGGAAGTTCGAATTTATGACTCACAGGACTCTAGAGTTGAATGGAAGGAATAAGCCCACCAAGTTTTTTTACAAAATCATAAAGGTAAGATGATTTATAATCACAATTCTCAACAATCTCTCCGTTAAACATAGTATGAAAATCACTACATAAAGACCAAAGAATCCAACTAACTGTCTCATTATAACCAGTTTCAACAAAGGATCCAAAGAAGATATGAATCTTACTCCACATAGATGCACAAGAAGATGAGAAATTGGTAACAAGAAGACCAAAGAAAAGATTATCATGTAACAACTCTAGGTCATAGTAAGATGGTTTAGTTCTAGCAATACTAAAAATAATTTGTTTCTCAAGATAAGCACATGGAGAAGAGCATTGAAGCATATGATCAATATCAAAAGCTAGAACAAAACTTAAAGGACTAACCATCACATTTCCAGCCAAAGTCACATAAGAGGCATACAACTCTAAGAACAACTTTAACTCCTTAAAGGAGAACTCATGGTATAGAAGAAAATGGTTTAAAGAAAGACTTAGTGATGTGTCTTCAAACCAATGCTAAGATCCTTTCCAATGCTTTCTTATTTAGATTTCATCCCATTATTTTGCTTTGTTCCACAAGTTGTGGCTAAGAAGTTCAAGAATTGAGATAGAATTCTATCACAAAAGAAAGAAAAAGAACAACTATTAGATTTGTTGATAATGAAATCAAAAGACAAGAAAGACGTAGAAGGAAGGAAGCTTATGGTTTTGTAGAGCTTGTACCCAAGGATTCCTTCATTTTCCATGTTTTGAGCTTCAAATTTCTGCACACTTAGAGGGAGGGAATGGATAAGGTTTTTGACTAATTAAAAAACGTTTGCCCAATTAAAATATAGAACCTCCGATTTTGTTTGAAGAAGAATTTAATAACTCTTTTTAATAAAATTCCTAACCAAACAAAATCTTTTGGGCATATTTGTTTAAATGTTTTGATCATGATTAACTTGTGCTTTGTGATAATAGAAGTATTTTTGTAAGAAGAACAAAAGATGCACAAAAGGAGTCTCATGGATGATCTACAAAGAAGCAAAAGATCACTCAAGATTACAAGACTCTATGAAGATGAAGTGATCAAGTTAGAGACCTTAAAGACAAGAAGAATGGTTAGGGATAGCTTTATAAGGTATTTATGTAAAACTCCCTAACTTATTTCTTTGATTTTTAATCATTTATGTTAGCACCTTAGAAGAAACATTTTTTGAGAAATTATCCTTGAAAACTAAGTTTTCTTGATAAAGGTTTGAAGATTTAAAGTTGTTACTTGTTATAAGCTTTTGCATCAAGAATATATATTTTGAAAGTGAAGGAAAATCTGTGTTATACAAACATTTCGCAAAGTCTAAAAAACAGAAAAATAGGTCATCTAATTCTTAAAACTATCGTCCAAATTGTTTTTGAAGACTCATAAAATCGGTCATCCGATTTGAAAAATCAAACGTCCGAATTACTCAAACCTTTTAAAGAAATCGGTCATCCTATTTTCATCCTTTACAAAAATTAGTCCTCCTATTTTTTGTTCCCCCAAAAAAAAATCGGGCCACCTATTTTAAAAATCGGACGTCCGAAACTTTTAAGTATTATAATAAAAATCAGTCATCTGATTTATAAATCAAACATCCGAAATTTTAAGTTTCACAAAAAAAGCAGTCATCCGTTTTTTGTTTCTTAAGAAAATCGACCATCCAATTTTCTATTCTTTAAGAAAATCGGGCATCTACTTTCCCGATCGTCCAATTTTGTTTTTACTATCAAAAAATGACTGTTGCTGTTAACAGTAACGACTAGTTTTTTTACCCTCGCATATAAAAGGGATATTGATCAGCCATAAATGTAGAGTACTTGAAGAAGTTTTAAGAACACTTTTAAGAGCATTACAGATCATATTTTTAAATGTTTTGATAAGCAAGCCATAGGGATCAACGATTGCTCCAACTTAATGAACTTGATGAGTTAAGTTTAAGTGCTTATAAGAAGCGAAGCTTTTTAAGGAGAGGACTAAAAAAATACATGATAAATGCCTTTAAAGTTTATAAATTTTATGTTGACAGAAAGTTTTGCTTTTTAACTCTCGCTTGAGACTTATTCCAGGAAATTTGCCATCAAGATGGTCCGGTCCATACGAAATTGTTCAAATTTACCCATTGGGAGACATTAAATTGAAAGATGAAAAGCTTGAAACTTTCAAGGTCAATGGCTAGCGTTAAAGCCATATTTCATAGGGCAGATCACTCTTCGTGAAGAAGCTTGTCTATTTCACGACCTCTCAGAGTGATAAGAGCATCTAAGAGAAGTCAAGCTTGACACTTTAAACGAGAACTTCTTCTTTCTCTGTTATTTTTTAACTTCCCATATTTTTCTAGTTTTTTTTTAGCATTGTTTGTTCGTTAGTCTTTTGAAATTTTGCTCCTTATTTTGGGGAAAAAAAGCTTCACCAAAAAAATTTTCAAAGACCAGCTGATATTAATCTTGTTGTGCAAAGCTCAAAAGCTTTCATTCAAACCTCCCAAGGACCTTTTGCCTTCAATAGCACTTAATCTTCTTCAATAACACCCACCCATAATTCTACCCAAACTATGAACAAATGTATATGAAAAAAATCTTTTCCTCCATTTCTAAAAGAACAATGGGCCTGGTTACCCACTACCCAATTAGATCGATTGGAGAAGGCCTAAGATCTAAAACAAATCACAAGTATATGATCATAACAGATTTAGGAATTGTGATCAAATTAAGAACCCATGGATCAACCTAATCCAAGTATTCAATAAAATCAATCTAAGGAATGATCAAACCCTAGATGAAGTTAAAGGAGATAGCCTCAAAACTTAAGAATCCTAAGGGAAAACTCTCAAACCTTCAATCAAACCTCCCAAGGCCCTTTTGCCTTCAATAGGACTGGATCTTCTTCAATAACACCCACCGATAATTCAACCCAAATGATGAACAGATGTACATGAAGACGATATCCTCAATTACTAAAAGAATAATGGGGTTGGTTACCAATTACCCAATTAGATCAACTGAAGAAGACGTCAGCTCTAAAATAAATCACAAGTATGTGGTCATAAGATTTAAGAATTGTGATCAAATTAAGAACCCTTGAATCAACCCAATCCAAGTATTCAATAAAATCAAACATTGTTTATTTATTAGTGTTTTGAAATTTTGTTCCTTATTTTGCAAAAAGAAAGCTGAACCAAGAAAGTTTTCAAAGACCAGTCTTCCCATTCTATCTTTCTAGCCATCAACCTTGTAATCAGTCCTTGGAAGATCTCTACACTCTCATGCTCATCTCGGGTCATACCATACCCTGTCTCTTTAAAAGGATTCGTCCTCGAATCTAATTCTTCAAATAACCATAAAAGGTGGGCAACATTAAAAGAGAAAGCTTGAAAAGAAGCGATACTATAAAAATGACCAAAGTACTAAAAGTTTAGACAAGAAGGGAACACTAATGCATGAAGTTTATTAGCAAACCACTTCAATCGATAATAAATCACTGCAAATAACTCCTCCTCGAAAGGTCTATGAAACTCAAAAGATTTATAAGCAAAGAGTTTCAAGAAAGATTGCCAAGGAAGAATGATGGAATAACACCTTTGCTTTACTAGATTTCTCCAGAAAAGAACTCGATTAAAGCCTGGATATCTTGCAATTCAAGCACATAAAAAATATCTTCCAAGATTTCTTGCAAATGACGACAAAACATAAATCTCAAATTACACATAAATGTCAAGATTAAGCATAAGAAGTTTTGAAAACATTTAAGAACCAAAATAAGAAATGTTCCTTCAAAAGCTTTAGAAAAGAAGTTTAAAAATGAAGCTTCTTGCAAACAACTTTCTCGAAAATTCTCCAAATAAGGCACAATCACTAATATCCTTAAAAGGTAGGTGATAAAAGAAGCTAGTATCCTTATCAAACTCAAAAATCAATGAAGAAAATCATGAGTTTGCGATGTCTCTTTTTTAAAAGGGCAGTGATATTGGAAATGCACCTTGAAAATGGAATCAAAAGCATTTGGAAATGAACATAGACTTCATGTTTCACATCAAACACTTCAAAATTGTGATGAGGAAAAGTAGACATCAAATTTTCAAATTTCCTAGATTTTCGACCTTAAACTTTTAGAACGATTTCCTTTGAGAACTCTTTTAAATATAGATGACAGAACAAACTCCCATTGAATCCATATTTCAAAAGTATAGGCCAAAAGTTCTCCGAAAAATTATCAAGTGCAATGGACAAATTCGAACACAACTCCTAGAAAGGGAGATGGTAATAAACATTTCTCCCAACAAATTCTGTCCAAAGGGTTTTTAAGACTTTTCTTGCCACAATAGTTTCCAAGAACTCAAAAAAATTAGTTCTAATCATTTTAAAACAAGAACCCATTTTGTTTTTGAAATCTTTTGACAATAAGAACTCCTTGTAATGCAAATGAAAGGATTTGAAAATAAATACATCTTCAAGAAACATCTCAAATGATCCCTCCACAATGAGAAATTTAGGCCATTGACAAGAGTTCTCAAGCAATCCATTTGCAAACAACAAAGGTTTACCCACGCGAACTACTCAACAAAACCGATCAGACAAGGATCAAGAGGTCGCAACAAAAATGAACACTTCTCAATAAATTCTCCTTGAAAGTTATCATAAAGATTGCCAATAAAACAGATCAAAGACTCATCAAAACCATAATAATTGTTTTCTAGAAGGCTAAGGGTATGATTAACATTCCCTAATGAGTCATAAAGAATCCAAGGTTCAACCTCGTCAGAAACCATGGAAAAGTCATCATGAGATAAATCATTAACCACTAAGCAATTATTTCTATATAGGTTACCAATTCAATATAGCACATTAAGAATTAGAGAGTGGACCCTTTGTCCCATGACTTCACAAAAAGGCAACTTGGTTTCCTTATAGCAACAATAAAGAATAAAAGAATATTAAAGGGTAGAATGTTCAAGGTCAAGCTCAAGAAAGATGTCACCAATTAAGAACAATTTCAACTCTTTAAAGGAAAACATAAGGTAACGATGAATAAGCTTTGAAGAAAAATTCATTTCACGAATTTTTATAGCATAAGGGTAGTTTTCTTCCAATGCTCTTGCCTTGGCCTTCGAATTCCATGGCATGTCTCCTTCCTCTTATTGACGTTATGGTGCGAGCATGTTGGAGAGAATTTCTATCAAGCTCACGTACAAAAGAGGAAGAGTTAGTGTCTTTACAAAAAATGATAAAAACATGATCATGAAAGAGGAGGAAGAGAGCTTATTAGATCGTAGGTGTAGTATTTCATCTCCACTTCATTTTCCTTTTCTTGCTTCCCAAATTTGTGCACATATAAAGAATCCTTAACAAGAAAAGAGTTAATTTCGTTATTAAGAAAGTTCACTTCCTTACTCTTTTCAATGGCAACTACTTATTTTTCTTGTTACTCTTCTTTATAACCTCGATTTTCTATGAGACTCTCATTTTTCTTTTCTTGCTCACATTTCTCAAACTCACTTTTTTTTTCTTTTGAATGCTCATCTCTCTCACTTTATCTTGAAAGAATAGAATTAGAATCAAGAATATGTAATCTCTCAACTATTCTCTCTTCTTTTTCCACTCTTTCTTTTTCTTTCATTTCAACGCTCTCTTTTCTTTCAATGTCCTTATTCATGATACCCAAAAGATCCTCTTTAGTTACTCTTTCTCAACATATGTTCTATCACTCTCTTCAACTACAATTGTAGCTTGTGGAGGTTCTTTGAGCCTTGGAAGATTAGTAACCATTGGTGGCTTCTTGGTTCTAACCTTTGCGATTACTTGATAGGGCATGGAAAATTGCTCTTTCTCCCATGTTTTTAGCCTCCATGATGCTCTTTTCCCTTTTCTTATTCTGAAATGTCCTTAACCTTTCTTTAAACTTCTTTTGCTCTTCACATACTTGGTGAGGTGCCAAGGACTTAAGGGAGATTCTCTTGCAATCTCTAGTGGTGTTGATAGCATTCCTGTCACCATCATGTTTAGCTCTTCTAACATACATCCAAGGTTGTCCCAACAATAGGTGGCTTGCTTGCATAGGTGCTACATTATATAACACTTCGTCTTTCAGCAACCCCAAAGAGATAAGCACCCGTACTTGCCTGTTAATTTTAACTTCAACACCACCATCTAACCATTGACATGTATAAGGTCTAGGATGATCAAGAAGAGGCAAACTCAACTTCTCCACAAGATAGACTAGCCACATTAACGTAACTACCATTATCGATGGTAAGAAGTACAATCTTGTCTAGTACCTTGCACTTGGTGTAGAACAATTGCTCTTTTTTACATCCACGCATATAGACATTTTCATCAATCAATCCTTCATAGTTAACTTCTCGATAACTTTGGTGTTCAATTCCTCTAATTGGTGGAAGACCTCGGGGCATCTCATTGGGAAATATATCTTTGTAATCTTCAATAACCTGCAAACTTTCACTTAAAAAGATGGTGAGTGTTCTATAGATGAAGTAAAAGATTCCTACAATACATGAGCAATACCACTTCTCTTCTTTCAATTGCTCCAATCACTTCACTAGGTTTTGCAAAGAAACAATTCTTTTCTTTCATCTCACTCTCTTTTTTTTTGTCGCTCCTTTTCTTTTTACTCTTGTTTTTCATCACCCTTTCTTCACTCTTTTCTTTTTCCTCGACTCTCTTTCCCTCCTCGATTTTTTTTTCTTTTGAGCTCACTTTTAGCTCTCTCTTTCTCCCTCATCTTTTTTTGTTCGTCTGTCACTTGTTGAGGTGTAAGAATGTTCTTAGTGAATGTTCTTCTATCCTTCACAAAAGAGTAAGTATTTTTCTCCCCATTGTGGAGGGGCTTTCTATCAAATTGCCAAGGTCTTCCCAAGAGGAGATGGCATGCTTACATGGGCACCACATCACATAGTATCTCATCTTTGTAAGCTCCTATTTCTATTGGTACCCAACTTGTCTCAACACTTTAATTTCTTCACTATCATTTAGCCAATAGAGTTTGTAGGGTTTATCATATTTTGTAGTAGGTAGTTTCAACTTCTCAACAAGATAAGCACTAGCCACATTTACATAACTAGCACTCTCAATGATAAGGTTGGCAATCCTTCCCTCAACTTTACATTTAGAAATGGAATATGTTTTCTCTTTGTTCAATCATATTATCATCAAAAGCTTAAGCACTTAGTGCTCTTACTGTAACTAACCTGAACACATCGTCATTACTTTCTAAAGGGTTCAAATCAACATGTTCATCATCCTCACCATTTTCTTCACCCTCAACACATTTACCACTTTCATCCTCCTCTTTCTCAATCCAACCATTCAAATCCTCTTTAAAGATCAAAGCTCTCTTTGTCGGACAACTAGTTGCATAGTGTCTTACACCATTACATTTAAAGCACTTAGGAAGGTTAGAAATGATTTTACCTCTCTCTTCCATCTTTGGTTTGGTTCGAGGTTGGAAAGTACCTCTAGGAGCCTCCTCTTTTTTTGGCCATGGCTTGAAGTTGGAAGTAGGTGGTTTTGTTGTTACAACTTGTCTTTGGTTAAGAAATGAGGATCACATCATCCCACTTCTTTTCCTTTGTGATTCGATCTTTTTGGCAAGGTGGCACATGTCTTCATAAGTTTTATGTGGATGCAACTCAAGTTGGTTGGCTATCTCCCTATTGAGACCACTAAGGAACCTATCCATTGAAGCATCCTTGTCTTCTTCCAAGTTCAACTTCAAGATGAAGAGCTCAAGCTCTTGTCTATACCCTTCTACACTTTTTGCACCTTGTTGTAAAGTCATGAGCTTATAATGAAGCTCCCTATAGTAGTGCTCGGGCACAAATCTTTCTCTCATCAAAGCTTTTAACTCTCTCCAAGTGTCAACCGGTGGTCTACCACTTCTAACTCTTTGGTTTACTACCCTTTCCCACCAATGTAAATCATAGCCGGAAAATTCGGGTATTACAAGTCTAGCTTTTAAGAACTCATTGCAATTTTTCAACATAAACATGTTTTCTACTTGCCTCTCCCAATCTCAGAAAATGTTAGGGTCATTCTCACCCTTAAAACTAGGGAGCTTCCACTTCATTTGGTCCAAGATTTGGTCACGTTGGTCTCTTCCACGGTTGGCAACAAATGGAACATGTGCATGATCATCATATAGTGGCTCCCCATGTCTAGCTTGTGGTCTTGGAACTTCTTCAAAGTGTCTAGGCATGCCTCTTCCTCCAAAACCGCCTCTTCTACCACCGTAAGAAGGTGGATGAAGTTCTTCATCAAAACGTGGAGGTTGGTGGAACTCGGTTGTCATAGAGCAATTAAATAGTCCATTGCTCCTTGGGGTAGTATCATTGAGACTACCATAAGGACTAACCTCCCTTTGTTGATTAGAGAGATTAGTGACATCCCTTCTAATATCCCTCATCTCATCTCTTAGAGATTGTAACTCTTGCATTATGAACCTCAAAGGGTCATCATGTTGGGAGTTGCTAGACTCTTCTCTAAAAGGAGTTGGTGCTTGAGCTTGGGTTGGCATCTTGATAGTGCTTACCTCACAAAACTCTCTTTGGCTTTTTTTGAGGATATTCTCACAACTCTTGCCTTTTTCTAAAGGTTCAAGTCTTAGAGAGTTCTATGAGTTCTTAACAAAGATTTAACACCTCTACTCAAGTTTAAAACAACCAAAATAAAAAAAATCACAAACAAAAACTAGTTGAATATGAGAAGCAAGGAAAATGATAGTGAGTCATCCATTCATTTTAAGGAAGTTCAATAACATTTCCAAGAGCATTTGAGTCAATAATGGTAGATTGACCAAATGAATAAATAAGTACTGAAAAAGGAAAGAAATTCGACCACAAATACAAGCACAAAGCTTGGATACTTCAAGAACACAAAACAATACACAACAAAAGTTTCCAGCAAGCAGAGTAGATGACATACTCGGCTTGTTTTGAAAATTGGCATTGAAACACAGGTCTAAATTGAATGTGGTTTATATAGAAAGAATCCTTACTCAATATTCTTGAGTTTAGGCTCAAGAATCAAAGAAAAAGGATTAGTAAAAAAGAAGAAAGGCCAGGTACACCTTCAAGGTTTTTACCATTTTGAGATATCAAATGAAGTCCAAATTAGATGCGACTTGTTTCATTTGTTTCCCAGGTCAATGTAGTATAACTCCATGTAAAAATATAGCAAGGTTATAGTCATATTCCAAGTCGTTCAAGCACTCTGTTTTTGTGTTGCCATTTTCCAGCAATCTAGTCTCTTTTCTCTGTTTTTTTTTTTTGTCTTTTTTTTATTGTATGTAAGATATCTCAAAAACACTTACTTGAAGGTGGCTCTGATACCAAATGATGTGGAATGATCTTCAAGAGCAAAAAATTTCGTCCAAGAAGTGAGGGAGAAAACAAACAAAACAAGTGTAACAAGTAGAAGAGAGAAAGTGCCTTTGAAAGGACTTGAAAATGTTAAACTTCTAGCAACCTTCGGTATGATAAATCTAAGACCTCAAGAAGGTTTAAACAAAATATTTTCTTCAAACGTCAAGCGACCTAAGGTATTTTGAACCTTAGACCTCAATGAAACAAGAAGAAGACCTCAAGACTAGTTTTCTACAAGAGTTGTAGTAACTAGTATGAAGGAATTTTGATGATCAACCTTGAAGCTCTTGGAACTTTCAACAAGTCTTCAAAGTGACTTCTCTTTCAAGGAAGTTCACCCTTGAAGAAGATAGAAAAACTAAGCTAAGAACTAAGAGTACTAAGAGAAGAACCTTTGTCTTGAAAAAAACATTTCTTGATTAGATTCTTCAAAATTGAAGACTACATATTTATAGAGACTTGAGGTAGAAAATAGGAATTTTTCGCTCTCATATTTTCAGCCCAAAGGATAGATATAACCTATACATACACTTGATAAGACAATAGAGGTATTTTAATTGCATTTGGACTATTCTAGAGTACTAGTCAACCCATTGCCAAAAATAGGAGGCAAATTTTCAGCTTGGGCAAAAAGGGCTTCCAACCATCTACCAAGGTGAATTTTCCATTTCTAACTTATTCAAAACTTTAGGATATTGCCCCATAAAATCTTGGACATCAAAATTTAAGCCCATAAAGTCTTGGACATCAAAATTTAAGCCCCATAAGGTCTTGTACATTAAAATTTAAGCCTTGAAACTTTTCTTGCTCAATTTGATCCTTGTGACTCTTTAGTTGTTTTGTCTTGACTCTTGTCACAACTCCTTGATGTTCTTGCATGTCTAACTAGTTCACATCAGGAAACCTCAGGGAGTCTTCTGCAATCTTCATGTAGATCACTTGTTTATTTGAACTCTTTAAAAGCTCCTAAATGCAATTCTTCCAAAACTAGTTTGGAAAATTCCACTTTATCTCCATTTCGACCATTCTTCTAGCTTTAAATCCTTGACTTGAATCTTCCAAGAATGCATCCATATCCATGGTCATATCTTACTCCCTCTCATAAAAAGAATTTGTCCTCAGATTCGAATCTTCATTAAGTTAGAAAAGGTGGGAACATTAGAAGTGAAATGTTTCAAATGAACAATGCTATGAACATTATTGATAAAACACTCGAGAACTAGACAAATAAGTCCAATGGTCATGTAAACAACAAGGAGAGTAAAATTTCTATAGATTCTTTGAAAGGTTTATGATAAGAAAGAGCTGCGTTAGCAAAGAAGTTTAAGAAATGACACTCTAAGGACATTAGCACAAGCCACCAAAAATATGTTCCTTCAAAAATGTTTGAAATGAAACCTTTTAGGAAATTTTCTTTGAAAATTCCTCCAAGAAAAGTTTAATACCATCATCCTTAAAAGGAAAACGATATTGAAAATGCACCTTCAAATTAAACTTTGAAGCATTTTATAATAAAGCACAAGAGAAGTTCTTTTGAAAATAAACACTTAAAATGAACAACTTCCAATAACACTCCTTGAAAGATAGACTGTAGGAAAGATGTGTATCCATAAAAGATTTCCAAGATTGTTCAAAAGACACTTTTCTCAAATTATCTTTTAAGAGTACACAAAAAATTTGTATTGAACATTACAAAACATGCTCTCATGTGGTTTTCGAATCCTTTAACAACAAGAAGTCCTTAAAATATAAGTGATAGAATTAGAAACAATTGATGTTTTCAAAAAAGGTGTTCAAAGATTCAACCATATTTAAAAGCTCCTGTTTATGGCAATGAAAATCCATTTAATCACCCAAAAGAGAAAAGGTTTAGTTTAAGGAAATAGTGCCAACAAAGTCTTTCATAAAAATCTCATAGTAAGATAAGAAATCATCACAATACTCGACAAACTTTCCTTGACATTTATCATGAAGAACATCAAATGAAGTACAATCTAAACCTAAACCAATAACCTTAGATTCAACAAAGGAAGCAATATCTAATATTCCAAGATTATTGCGAGAATGATGAAATTTAATGCCACTAGATATCGATGGATCCTCAAGAGGCATGGGCAGAAAAACATTTAGAAGTAGAAGGCACAACAAGAAAGAGACCACTGCCAAAAGAGATAGCACATACTTACTAGAGCCTGGACCACTCACTAGAGCCTGGGCAAAGAAACTCAAGATTCATGATGCAAATGAGGCTAACAGCATGGTTTCTTACATGGAGGAAGCTTGAAGAGCTTGAAGGTCTAGGAAAGGCTTCCGAGTTGTTCTCAATTTGTTTAATTAGTAAGGATCATTCAAGGGAACAAATTGGAGATGAAAATACCTAAGTCCTTGAAGACGAGTACCCTACGCCGATGGTAGCCCTTCCCCTACCGTTGCTGGTAGGCTTCTACCAGCATTAGGCTTCGAAGACCATATCCTATTGCTGCCGGTAGATCTCACCATATCGTCCCCGGTAGGGTTTAGAGTGCCAATGCGACTTAATTGATGGGATTTCATTATTGAACTTGTTATTCTGGCTTTAATCAAGGGTTTAATGGGTATTTTTAAGTCATTAATCAATTATTATGCTAGGGTTAAGGCTTGGCCTATAAATACCCAATTTTAAACCCATTGTAACTAACTTTAATGAATTTGGCTGAAATTTTAGAGGATTCTCTAGTTGTATCTAGGGTTCTTCACCCTTCTTAGTTATTTTGCTAATGGTTAATGTCCTTAGTTTTGTGAACAATTGTTTGCCTTAGATTGTGGAATCTATGGAATCAATTTATCATCCAATTTCTTTCTTTAATTGAGTTTTAGAGTTCTTGTTCATAGATTCAATCATTCCTAGGTCTTCCAGATTGTGTAGTTGGGGTTTTGGGTTTTTAGTTTCCTTGAGGTTCTTCCTATCAAATTAGGAAAGATTTTTCCTCTCAAGGTTCAGTTTATAAGGCTTATATCCTCATAGGTTTTCCGTTGGAGTGTTGAAACTAAAAAATCCTCAATAGAGGTTCTTCATGAAATGAGGTGATCCTGGGAAGACGTGGAATCCAATCTACAATCTAAAGAGGAACTACATAAAAGTGGTATCAGAGAAACCTCAAAATGAAGGTCAATTTGAATTGTAAGTTGTTTAAATTCACTGAAAAAACAAACGAAGAACTACTTGATGATAAAAAAAAAAAATTACATGAAGATCATGTAATATTAAGTACGGAAAAATCAACCAGAAAATCAATTAAAATCGAACGAATTATGTATGAATTTGTTGATGTTTTGTGATGGAGATGTTCTCCTTCGAGTTAGGATTCAATTTAAATAACTTTTACTGAATTTGGAGTTAAATTGATTGCTCAATTTGATTGAATTGTTAAATTTGTTTTGGAATTACAACTACGGAAAAAGTGTTGATTAATCCGAACATATCTTATGTTATACTGATCAATTAGAATTAAATTTGTCATTAAATTCATCCTCATTGATTTTGGAATCTTGTGAGCTTGTTTCATCTGATGTGGATTTGTATTTTTCAATTTATCGTCATTTTAGTGTCAGGGTGTCATTATCCCCTGTTTCTTGAAAATTTTGTTTTAGTACTCTTGTCTTCTTTGTTTACCGTATTTGTTTTGGATTTCTTTGTGACTTCTAATTGTTTCCTTGTGTCTTCCGAATCTTTTGTTGATGATAAATGAAGTTTATTGGCTTTTTTCCATAGATTACATTTCTTGAAATTCTTACACCTCAAGTGTTTGAAACTTTGCCTCTTTGAACACTTATCCAACTAAGTGCATTGATTGATTTGCTTGCTTGGGATTGTTGCTCTTGGTTTGAGTTGGTTAAGAAGTTTGAAGGATCATGTAGATACTTGAGTGTTGAGTGTTTGGAAAAGGCAAGAGGGTGAGATTATTTTGATAAAAGCCAATAAAGAGTGATAAACACGAGTGAGCTGAGTAATCATCAAAGAGTGTAAACACTTATGGATTGATTGAGAGGTCCTTTTGTTTTCTTTATTTAACTGCAGGTTTAATAATATAAGTAGATGGTCATTTGCGCACTCAATCTCATCAAGAAGGCACTAGTGATCCTACAAGGATGAATCTAAATGAGACTTTGAGGTCTATGCAACAATCAATTGAAGGATTGGCAGCACAATTCCAAATTGTTGCTAGAGATGGTGAAGAGCTTAAGAAAGGTAAGAGTAGTGCCACAATGAAGCAAAGAGTTTGAGATAACCTCGGTAGCTTTAATGCAACTCACCATTAAAGACCTTTTGATAATGTATTTACTTATGGATACCATGACATTCCGTTTCAAAATTCTTATCCATTTCATGAAGGTGGATACAAAGGAAGACCACAAGTTAGAGGTGGAAAAAGAGGAGGTCTAGGAGGAAGAGGACACTATAGAACACAAGAAGAGTTTCCAAGAAATGAAGCATAGCATGAAGATAGCTTGTATGAAGATTATGGAGATAATCCTAATATTGGTCAAGCATACCATGGTGGCTACTACTGTGATCAACAAGGGGATAAAGATCTAGACAAAGTTAAGTGGAAGGTGCTTAGCTTCAAGGGTGAGAATGATCCAAATGTGTTCCTTGATTGGGAATGACAAGTAGAGACATCTTCATGGTAAGAACCTATAGTGACATTGTCTAGGTGAAACTAGTCATTGCTGAATTTTCGGGTTATGCACTTCATTGGTGGGAAACGATTGTCACTTAAAGGTTTAGAAATTGAAGGCAATCGGTAAAAACTTGGGCAGGGTGGAAGACTCATGAAGAAAATATTTGTATTGGAACTTTATTATAGGGAGCTTCGCTACAAGTTGATGACTCTTAAGCAAGGAAACAAAAGTGTTGAGGAATATAGACAAGAGATGGAGTTGTAATCTTTGAGATTGAGCTTAGAAGAAGACAGAGAGGCTTCAATTGTTAGAGGTTCTCAATAGGGACATTGCTAATCAACTAGAATTGTACCTTTATACCACTTATGAAGGCATGTATCATTTGGCTACCAAGATCGAGAATCAAAGGAAGAGGATTGGTTTCTCTAAAACTAGTATTCCTTCTTCAAGAAGTGTGGTGCCTAAACCTCAAGAATCTACCTGCAAGAGTTGGCCAAAGAAAGATGATACAGCTAAGGTGGCTTTCAAAGATTTTTCCAAGCCTAAGATGGAAGGAAAAGAAAGGTTGATCACCAATCTAACAAGATGCTTCAAGTACAACGGGGTGGGGCATTTTGCTATACAAAAGAACTTTTGCCTTTAGTGAAGATTAAATGGTTGGATTAAGAAGAGTGAAGATGAAGGCCAAGAAGGAATTGTGGGCAAAGATAAAAGTAGTGAAGATCAAGAGATTGCGTCTTTTGAAGCAGATGAAGAGGGTATGAGTTTGGTGACTATTAGAGCTTTGTCTGTTAGTATATGCCGTAAGACCAATTGACTCACATTTATGATTTATGAAGCATGTATTTTTGAATTGTATTTTATGCTCTTGGTCATCAAGTATGTGACTTGATAGTAAAACCCTTATAGCTAATTAAATACTATTCTTATTTGTCCCTAGTTTATTACATCTTGTAAACTAGTGTGAAGTTGATTGATGGTCAAGTTTTACTGATCATGAATATGAGATATAAAATCAATTTATAAATACATATTGAGAATATTGTATTGGACATGACCCAAAGTGAAGAAGAAATATTGCATGGGTTTAAGTTATAAGTATTTCTTCTTAGTTTTATATTTAGTGTCCTTTGACCTAATGTTTCTAATGTTTCTTGCATGGGGAGAAAATATGTTTTGACATATTCAAACATCACTTTTAATTAGGTGATCATTATGACTATTGGTTGGCTTATTTTCTCGTCATGGCTTGATTATTGGAGATAGTGAAAGGGATTTGTCCATCTCTTTTTAGAGAGAGATATCCATGGGCCTCTTGATAAGGAAGACTGGAAAATATGCATGGCCATGCTCAAATAAGTATTAATAAGGTGTTATTAATATTATTTGTTGGAACAGTCTGCCTGGTGATCAAGTAAATGGTTAATTAAGTTTTGTAAGGATGACTTGATCCATTCCTTATACTTAATTAGGATATCGTGTGACAAAAGGACTAAATATTAAATCTGATGCTAGGTTATTATTGCATTTACTTAACTTGGGTAAGCATACTGTCTTGCTAGAGGCTGCTTATGTTTTGTGAATAAATGTCTAGGACATTTTTCATTCACTGCCAACGTTAAGTGAACCTACAGGGTCACACGCATAGACGATCTTGTGAGCATAATGTCCACGTTCAATGAATCTAGATTGTGTCCAAATTCGTTGAACGTATACAAAAGGGGAATCAGATTCCATATTGTATTTGCTTGTAGGTTAATAAGTAATTAATTTTATTTAATCGAATAAATGAAATCAATTACTTAATATTACTCATCCAACCATTGGATGATTATAGGAATAGACGGACAAGATTAAACTGCCATTAGATGACAGTTAGGGTTTTGATATTGACAGCTATAAAAAGTTATGTTAACCTTTTCTTTGTGGCCATCCTTTATCTGATTAAAGAAAAACAAAACCCTAAACCCTAGAATGGCGATATAGTATCTAGCCTCCTCTCTTCGAAATACGACCGATTACCAGATAGTCAGGATCAGTTCTGAACAGTTTTCAGAACACATAACGGGTTAGCATCCCGATCGCTTGCAGAGGAGTTCATCGCGTGGATACCAGTAGAGGGCGAAGCGTACAAAGTAGCGCCTCCACAACGAACAATCAAAACATTGAGGTAATTTCTGCCCAATCGGTTTTTCTAGTATGTGCAGATCCTGTTGGTGGATTTCCGTAGTTTTATTTTACTTTGTTTTTGCCTACGGATTCCAACATTGTCTACCCAAGTCCATGAGGAGGAGATTAGAATTCAAAGAAAAAATATCTTTCACACTAAATGCTTGGTAGGAGGTAAGGTTGCTAACCTTATTATTAATAGTGGTAGTTTCACTAATGTGGCTAGCACTTATCTTGTTGAAAAGTTGAACTTACCTCTTCTCAAGCATCCTAAAGCTTATAAGCTTTATTGGTTGAATGATAGTGGAGAAGTGAAAGTGAACAAACAAGTGCTAGTGTCTATTACTAAGGGGTCATATAATGATAAGATTCTTTGTGATGTGGTTCCTATAAAAGTGGGGCATTTATTATTGGTGTTGGACTCCGTAGGCAAAAACAAAATAAAATAAAACTACGAAAATCCACCAGCAGGATCTGCACATACTAGAAAAACCGATTAGATAAAAATCACCTCAATGTCTTGATTGTTCGTTATGGAGGCGCTGCTTTGTACGCTTCGCCCTCTACTGGTATCCACGCGACGAACTCCTCTGCAAGCAACTGGGATGCTAGCCCCTTCTGTGTTCTGAAAACTGCTCGTAATCGATCCTGACTATCTGCAATCGGTCGTATTTCGGAGAGAGGAGGCTAGATACTATATCGTCGTTCTAGGGTTTAGGGTTTTGTTTTTCTTTAATCAGATAAAGGACGACACCCAAGAAAAGGTTAACATAACCTTTTATAGCTTTCAATATCAAAACCCTAACTGTAATCTAATGACAGTTTAATCTTGTCCGTCTATTCCTATAATCATCCAATGGTTGGATGATTATATTAAGTAATTAATTTCATTTATTTGATTAAATAAAATTAATTACTTATTAACTTACCAGCAAATACAATATGGAATCTGATTCCCCTTTTGTATACGTTCAACGAATCTGGACGCAATCTAGATTCATTGAACGTGGACATTATGCTCACAAGATCGTTTATGCGCATGACCCTGGTGGTTCATTTAACGTTGGCAGGGAATGAAAAATGTCCTAGACATTTATTCACGAAACTTAAGCAGCCTCTAGCAAGAGATTATGCTTACCCAAGTTAATTAAATGTAATAATAACCTAGCATCAGATTTAATATTTAGTCCTTTTGTCACACGATATCCTAATTAAGTATAAGGCATGGACCAAGTCATCCATATAAAACTTAATTAACCATTTACTTGATCACCAGGCAGACTGTTCCAACAAATAATATTAATAACACCTTATTAATACTTATTTGAGCATGGCCATGCATATTTTCCAGTCTTCCTTATCAAGGGGCCCATGGATATCTCTCTCTAAAAAGAGAGGGACAAATCCCTTTCACTATCTCCAATATTCAAGCCATGACAAGAAAATAAGCCAACCAATAGTCATAATGATCACTTAATTAAAAGTGATGTTTGACTATGTCAAAACATATTTTCTCCCCATGCAAGAAACATTTGAAACATTAGGTCAAAGGATACCAAATATAAAACTGAGAAGAAATACTTATAACTTAAACCGTGCAATATTTCTTCTTCACTTTGGGTCATGTCCAATACAATATTCTCAATATGTATTTATGAATTGATTTTATATCTCATATTCATGATCAGTAAAACTTGACCATCAATCAACTTCACACTAGTTTACAAGATGTAATAAACTAGGGACAAATAGGAATAGTATTTTATTAGCTATAAGGGTTTTACTATCAAGTCACATACTTGATGACCAAGAGCATAAAATACAATTCAAAAATACATGCTTCGTAAATCATAAATGTGAGTCAATTGGTCTTAGGACATGTACTAACCGTTGGGACGCCCTTGGCAATATGATAGTAAGGCTATTAATGATGGTGTGATGAACACCTATGTTTTTTAAAATAATGAGGAAAAGTTCATGTTGAATCCTTTGACTCCTAGTCAAGTCTCTATAGAACAAAAGAAAATGAGAGAAAAAGAGATATTAGAGAGTGAGAAAAAGAGAAAGAGCATTGAAGAGGGAAAAAGAATTGAGTGTTTAAAAACCTAGAGAGAAAAAATTGAAGAGAGAAGAAAAAGAGTGATAGTTGTAAGGGAGAGAAAAGGTACTTCTATGTAAAGGAAAGTGAGATCATAGAAGCCATTGAAAAAGAAGAGTTAGTTTTACTTCTCTATTGCTAGGGAACATTTGTTTCTACTAATGATCACTTGTCTTCTTTGTCTAATGCTATAGTAAAAGTTATTGAAGAATTCAATGATGTCTTTCCCGATAAGATGCCCAATAGACTTCCTCTCTTGAGAAGGATTGAGCATCAAATTTGATTTGGTACTGGAAGCAGTGTTGCCAAATAGAACGACTTATAGAAGTCCTCCCAAAGAGACCAAGGAGCTAAGAAGACAAGTTGAGGAATTGCTCTCCAAAGGATATGTAAGAGAAAACTTGAGCCCCTGTGTCATTCCCGTTTTATTACTTACTAAAGAAAGATGGTACATGACGTATGTGTGTAGAGTGTAGAGTAATTAATAACATTACAATCAAGTATAGGCATCCTATTCCTAGATTAGATGATTTTCTTGATGAGTTGCATGGTTCTCAAATACTTTCAAAGATTGACTTAAAATCAGGTTACCATCAAATTAGAATGAGGGTTACCATGAATAGCTAGTCACGCCTTTTGGGTTAACTAATACTCCTAGTACATTCGTGAGACATGCATTATGTGTTGAGGAATTTCATTGGTAAATTTGTTGTTGTTCGTTATGATGATATCTTGATCTGTAGCAAAATTTATGAAGATCATTTGCATCATCTTAAACAAGTTTTGTTAGTTTTGAGACGTGAGAAATTATATGCTAACCTTGGAAATGTGAGTTTTGTTTGGAAAATGTGACTTTTCTAGGTTATATGGTGAACTCTGAAGGCCTTCAAGTGGATCAAGAGAAGGTGAAAGCAATCAATGAATGGCCTACTCCCAAAAATGCCTTCGAAGTGAGGAGTTTTCATGGATTGGCAAGTTTCTATAGGAGGTTCATCAAGGATTTTAGCACCATCGCTAGTCCTTTCGTTGATGTTATCAAGAAGATGAATTGCTTTAAATTGGAGAAAAGTCAAGAGAAAGCATTCAAGCTACTAAAAGAGAGGTTGAATCGTGCACCTCATCTTGCACTACCTAACTTTGAGAATATGCTTGAGATAGAATGTGATGCCTCGGGTTTTGGCATTGGAGGAGTATTGATGCAATACAAAAGACCGTTGTCTTACTTTATCGAAAAGTTGACCTATGTGGCATTGCATTATGCTACATAAGATAAGGAGCTCTATGCACTTGTGAGAACATTGAAACATTAGAAACATTATTTGTGGCCAAAGAAGTTTGTGGTGCACACCAATCATGAGTTTTTGAAGTTTCAAAGGACAACAAAAGCTAACAAGAGGAATATAACATGGATGGGGTTCATTGAGAGTTTTCCTTACATCATCCGGAATAAGAAAGGTAAAGAAAACATTGTAGCTGATGCATTATCAAGACGGTACACTCTTATCTCTACTTATCAAGCTCAAATTCTTGGTTTTGAGATACTTAAGGAATTATATGCTAGTGATCAAGAAATTTGAAGATTGTTTGCTTGTGCCTAATGATAAATATCTCATACATGATGGTTTTCCTTACCATGAAGGGAGATTCTACACTTCATCTTGTTCTACTAGGTTGTTGTTGGTTAAAGAGGCTCATTGTGGTATGTGGCTTAGTGGGACATTGGACATCAGTAAAACTTATGATATCTTCCATGAGAATTTCTTTTGGCCTCACATGAGAAAAGATGTTGAGAGATTTCTTGGAAATTGCTTAGAATGTAAAAGGCCTAAATCTACTTCTTTGCCCCATGATCTTTATACTCCTTTAGATGTGCCTAAAGTTCCTTAGGTCGATATTTCTATGGATTTTATTCTTGGTTTGCCTAAATCACCTAAAGGAATGGATTCTATCTTTGTTGTCGTAGATAGGTTTTCTAAAATGGCTCATTTCATACTATGTAAAAGAGCCGATGATGCTAGTCATGTTTCAAAACAAAGGTTCTTCTCTCAGTATTCTTAGTGCTTAGCTTAGTTCTTCTATCTTCTTCAAGGTTGAACTTCCTTGAATGAAAAATCACTTTGAATACTTGTTGAAAGTTCCAAGAGCTTCAAGGTTATTCATCAAAATTCCTTCACACTAGTTACTACACTCTTGTAAAAAACTAGTCTTGAGGTTTTCTTCTTGTTTCATTGAGGTCTAAGGTTCAAAACACCTTAAGTTGATTGAACATTAAAGAAAATATTTTGTTTAAACTTTCTTGAGGTCTTGGATTTAACATATCCAAGGGTGCTAGAAGTTTAACATTTTCAAGTCCTTTCAAAGGCACTTTCTCTCTTCTACTTGTTACACTTGTTTTGTTTGTTCTCTCCCTCACTTTTTCGACAAAATTTTATGCTCTTGAAGATCATTCTTGATCATTTGGTATTAGATCCACCTTCAAGTAAGTCTTTTTGAGATATCTTACATGCCAAAAAAAAAAAAAAAAAAAGGAAGACCCAAAAAAAAGAGAAAAGAGAAAAATGGCAACACAAAAATAGAGTGCTCGAACGACCTAGAATAGGACTAGAGCTTTGCATTCTTTTTACATGGAGTTATACTAGATTGACCTGGGAAACAAATGAAACAAGTCTCATCTAATTTGGACTTGATTTGATATCTCAAAATTGTCAAAAACTTGAAGGTGCACCTTGCTTTTCTGCAGACAAAAAGTGCTAAAATGATCTGAGCATATCTTCTATTTTACAAATCCTTTTTCTTTTATTCTTGAGCATAGAATCAATAATTTTGAGTGATGATTATTTCTAGACAAACCTCATACTATTTAGACATGTGGTTCAATACCAGTTTTCAAAACAAGCCGAGTATGTCATCTACTTTGCTTGCTAGAAACTTTTCTTGTGTAATCTTTTGTGTTCTTGAAGTATCCTAGCTTTGTGTTTGTATTTGTGGTAGAATTTCTTTCCTTTTTCAGAACTTATTTCTTCATTTGGTCAATCTACCATTATGGACTCAAATGATCTTGGAAATGTTGTTGAACTTCCTTAAAATGAATGGATGACTCAACATCATTTTTCTTGCTTCTCATATTTCTCAACTAGTTTTTGTTTGTGATTCTTTTTTGTATTTTGGTGGTTTCAAACTTGAGTAGAGGTGTTAAATCTTTGTTAAGAACTCATAGAACCCTTTGAGACTTAAACCTTAGAAAAAGGCAAGAGCTGTGAGAATATCCTCAAAAAAAGCCAAAGAGAGTTAGATGAGAGAGGTAAACACTATCAAGATGTCGACCCAAGCTCAAGCACCAATTCTTTTTAGAGAAGAGTCTAGCAACTCTCAGCATGATGACCCTTGAGGCGCATAATGCAAGAGTTACAATCCCTAGGATTTGAGATATTAGAAGGGATGTCACTAATCTCTGTAATCAACAAAGGGAGGTTAGTCCTCATGGTAGTATCAATGTTACTACCTCAATGAGCAATGGACCATTCAATTGCTCTAGGACAACCGAGTTCCACAGCCTCCATCTTTTGATGAACTTCATCCACCTCCTTACGGTGGTAGAAGAGGTAGTTTTGGAGGAAGAGACATGTCTAGACACTATAAAGAAGTTCCAAGACCCCAAGCTAGGCATGGAGAGCCATTATGATGATCATGAACATGTTCCATTTGTTGCTAACTGTGGAAGAGATCAAGGTGACCAAACCTTGGACCGAATGAAGTGGAAACTCCCTAGTTTTAAGGGTGAAAATGATCCTAACATTTTCTTAGATTAGGAAAGGTAAGTAGAAAACATGTTTATGTTGAAAAATTGCAATGAGTTCTTAAAAGCTAGACTTTAATAGCTGAATTTTCTGACTATGCTTTACATTGGTCGGAAAGAGTAGTAAACCAAAGAGTTAGAAGTGGTAGACCACCGATTGATACTTGGAGAGAGTTAAAAGCTTTGATGAGAGAAAGATTTGTGCCTGAGCACTATTATAGAGAGCTTCATTATAAGCTCATGACTTTAAAACAAGGTGCAAAAAGTGTAGAAGAGTATAGACAAGAGCTTGAGCTCTACATCTTGAGGTTGAACTTGGAAGAAGACATGGATGCTTCAATGGTTAGGTTCCTTAGTTTTCTCAATAGGGAGATAGCCAACCAACTTGAGTTGTATCCACATACAATTTATGAAGACGTGTGCCACCTTGCCAATAAGATCGAATCCCAAAGGAAAATAAATGGGATTATGCGATCCTCATTTCCCAACCAAGACAAGTTGCAACAACAAAACCACCTACTTTAAACTTCAAGCCATGGCCAAAAAAAGAGGAGGCTCCTAGAGGTACTTTCTAATCTCGTACAAAACCAAAGATGGAAGAGAGAGGTAAATCATTTCTAACCCTCCAAAGTGCTTTAAATGTAATGGTGTAGAACACTATGTAGGTAGTTGTCCGACAAAGAGAGCTTTGATCTTTAGGGAAGATTTGGATGGTTGGATTGAGAAGGTGGAGGATGAGTGCCGAATGTGTTGAAGGTGAAGAAAATGGTGAAGATGATGGTATGTTGATTTGAAATCTGTAGAAAGTGATGACGATGTCTTGAGCTTAGTTACCATAAGAGCATTAAGTGCTTATGCTTTTGATGATAACATGATTGAACAAAGAGAAAACATCTTCCATTCTAAATGTAAAGTTGATGGAAGGATTGCCAACCTTATTATTGATAGTGGTAGTTATGTAAATATTGCTAGTGCTTATCTTGTTGAGAAGTTGAAACTACCTACTGTAAAACATAAGAAACCCTACAAACTTCATTGGCTAAATGATAGTGGAGAAATTAAAGTGTTGAGATAAGTTGTGGTACCAATAGAAATGGGAGCTTACAAAGATGAGATACTATGCGATGTGGTACCCATGCAAGCATGCCATCACCTCTTGGGAAGACCTTGGCAATTTGATAGAAAGTCCCTCCACAAAAGGGAGAAAAATACTTATTCTTTTGTGAAGGATGGAAGAACATTCACTATGAATCTTTTTACACCTCAACAAGTGAGAGATGAACAAAAAAAGATGAGAGACAAAGAGAGGGATGAAAGTGAGCTCGAAAGGCATAAAATCGAGGAGGGAAAGAGAGTTGAGGAAAAAGAAAAGAGTGAAGAACGAGTGATGAAAAACAAGAGTGAAAAGAAAAAGAGTGACAAAAGAAAAGAGAGTGAGATGAAAGAAAAGAATTGTTTCTTTGCAAAACCAAGTGAGGTGATTGGAGCGATTGAAAGAAAAGAAGTGGTGTGGTGTTGTTCTTGTATTGTAGGGGAATCTTTTACTTCATCTAAAGAACACTCACCCTCTTTTTCAAGTGAAATTTTGCAGGTTATTGAAGATTACAAAGATGTATTTCCTGATGAGATGCCTAGAGGTCTTCCAACAATTAGAGGAATCGAACACCAAATTGTTTGTCCCTAGGGCAGTCTTGCCAAACCGACCGGCCTATAGGAGTCCACCAAAAGAGACTAAGGAGCTGAAAAGGCAAGTTGTGGATCTAATTTCAAAAGTGTATGTGCGTTAGTCCATGAGTCCTTGTGCGATTCCGAGAATGTGCACTGATTGTAGACCCATAAACAACATTACTATTAAGTATAGGCATCCCGTATCTAGACTTGATGATTTATTTGATGAGTTGTATGGTTCTAATATTTTCTCTACAATTGTTTTGAAATCCGGATACCATAAAATTATGATGAGAGAAGGGGATGAGTGAAAAACTGCTTTTAAGACTAACTTTGGTTTGTATGAATGGATGGTTATGCCCTTTGGATTAATTATCTTCCTAGTATATTTATGAGATTAATGAATCATGTGTTGAGGAATTTTATTGGAAAATTTATTGTGTATACTTTGATGACATTTTAGTCTGTAGCAAGACATATGAAATGCATGTTAAATATCTTAGAGAAGTGCTAAATATCTTGAGAATTGAAAAACTTTTTGCTAACCTTGACAAATGGGAGTTTTGTTTGGAGAAAGTTACATTTCTAGGTTGTGTGGTGAGCTCACAAGGACTTCAAGTAGATGAAGGTAAGGTCCAAGCAATTAGGGAATGGCCAACACCATGAAATGCATCGGAAGTGAGGAGTTTCCATGGCCTAGCAAGTTTCTATAGGCAGTTCATCAAAAATTTCAGCACACTTGCTAGCCCTTTGACTGATGTGATCAAGAAAACTGAAGGATTTAAGTGGGAAACAAAGCAAGAACAATCATTTCAATTGTTGAAGGAAAAGTTGTATAGTGCACCCCGTTTGTCACTACCAAACTTTGAGAAAACTTTTGAGGTGGAGTGTGATGCATCGAATTGGTATAGGTGGTGTACTTATGCAAGATGGAAAGCCCTTGGCCTATTTTAGTGAAAAACTTAATGGGGTAGCCATGAGGTACTCAACTTATGACAAGGAACTTTATGCTTTAATAAGAACATTAATGCATTGGCAAGACTACCTATGGCCAAAGGAGTTTGTTGTGCACACGATGACGAGGCTTTGAAGTTTCTCAACGGCCAACAGAAACTCAATAAGAGACATGCAAGATGGATGGAGTTCATTGAAACATTTCCATATGTCATCTGTTACAGGAAAGGTAAGGAGAATATGGTGGCCGATGCTCTATCTAGAAGGTATACTCTCTTATCCACCCTTCAATAAAAAATTTTGGGTTTTGAAATGCTTAAAGAAATGTATTCTAGTGATCATGACTTTAAGGAAATTTTTGAGAAATTCTTGTTAGCACCTTTTGGAAAATATTTTTTGCATGAAGGATTTCTTTGTTGTGAAGGTAGATTGTGCTTACCGTATTGTTCTACTAGAATTCTACTTGTCAAAGAAGCATATTGTGGAGGTTTAATGGGAAATTTTGGTGTCACTAAAACCTATGGAATTCTTCATGAACATTTTTTTGGCCACATATAAGAAGAGATGTAGAAAGATTTGCAGGAAGTTGTATTGAATGCAAGAAAGCTAAATCTAGAATTCTTCCACATGGACTTTATGTTGGAATCCATAGGCAAAAACAAAGTAAAATAAAACTACGGAAATCCACCAACAGGATTTGCATATACTAGAAAAACCGATTGGATAGAAATTACCTCAATGTTTTGACTGTTCGTTGTAGGGGCGCTGCTTTGTACGCTTCGTCCTCTACTGGTATCCACGCGGCGATCTCCTCTGCAAGCAATCGGGATGCTAGCCCCTTCTGTGTTCTGAAAACTGTTGAGAACTGATCCTGACTATCTGGTAATCGGTCGTATTGCGGAGAGAGGAGGCTAGATACTATATCGCCGTTCTAGGGTTTAGGGTTTTGTTTTTCTTTAATCAGATAAAGGACGGCCACCAAGAAAAGGTTAACATAACCTTTTATAGCTGTCAATATCAAAACCCTCACTGTCATCTAATGACAGTTTAATCTCGTCCGTCTACTCCTATAATCATCCAACGGTTGGATGAGTAATATTAAGTGATTAATTTCATTTATTCGATTAAATAAAATTAATTACTTATTAACTTACCAGAAAATACAATATGGAATCTAATTCCCCTTTTGTATACGTTCAACGAATCTGGACACAATTCATTGAACGTGGACATTATGCTCACAAGATCGTCTATGCGTGTGACCCTGTAGGTTCACTTAACGTTGGCAGTGAATGAATAATGTCCTAGACATTTATTCACAAAACATAAGCGGCCTCTAGCAAGACATTATCCTTACCCAAGTTAAGTAAATGTAATAATAACCTAGCATCAGATTTAATATTTAGTCCTTTTGTCACACGATATCCTAATTAAGTATAAGGCATGGATCAAGTCATCCTTATAAAACTTAATTAACCATTTACTTGATCACCAGGCAGACTGTTCCAACAAATAATATTAATAACACCTTATTAATACTTATTTGAGCATGGCCATGCATATTTTCCAGTCTTCCTTATCAAGGGGCCCACGGATATCTCTCTCTAAAAAGAGAGGGACAAATCCCTTTCACTATCTCTAATAATCAAGCCATGACGAGAAAATAAGCCAAACCAATAGTCATAATGATCACCTAATTAAAAGTGATGTTTGACTATGTCAAAACATATTTTCTCTCTATGCAAGAAACATTAGAAACATTAGGTCAAAGGACACCGAATATAAAACTAAGAAGAAATACTTATAACTTAAACCCATGCAATATTTCTTCTTCACTTTGGGTCATGTCCAATACAATACTCTCAATATATATTTATGAATTGATTTTATATCTCATATTCATGATCAGTAAAACTTGACCATCAATCAACTTCACACTAGTTTACAAGATGTAATAAACTAGGGACAAATAAGAATAGTATTTTATTAGCTATAAGGTTTTTACTATCAAGTTACATACTTGATGACCAAGAGCATAAAATACAATTCAAAAATACATGCTTCATAAATCATAAATGTGAGTCAATTGGTCTTAGGGCATATACTAACACTTTACACACTATTAGAAGTTCCTAAAGAACCTTGGGTTGATATTTCTATGGATTTTGTTCTTGGTTTACCTAGGACCTCTAGAGGTATGGATTCTATTTTTGTTATTGTAGATAGGTTCTCTAAAATGGCACACTTTATTCCTTGTAGGAAATCTGATAATGCTAGTCATGTAGCTAGCTTGTTCTTTACATAGATAGTTAGATTGCATGGAATTCCAAGGTCTATTTTATCGGATAGGGATGCCAATTCTTGAGCCATTTTTGTAGAGTTCTTTGGAAGAAACTTGGTACTAACTTGCTTTATGCTACATCATGCCATCCACAAATAAATGGACAAACCGAAGTGATAAATAGAACAATTGAGCAACTTCTAAGGGCTATTTTGAAGAAGAACTTGCAGCAATGGGAGGAGTGTTTTCCACACATTGAATTTGCCTAAAATAAGGTACCTCATTTTACTACTTCTCATTCTCCATTTCAAGTTGTTTATGGTTTTAACCCTCTAACTCCCTTTGATTTGGTTCCTCTGCCTATAGATCAAGCATTACGCAAGGATGCCAGCAAAAAGGCTGATCTTGTGAAAGCAATTCATGCAAAGGTCCATGAAGCCGTTGTTAACTCCAAGAAAAAGCTTGTAGAGAAAAGAAATGTGGGAAGAAGAAAAGTGGTATTCAAACCCAATGATTGGGTTTGGGTGCATTTAAGAGAGGAAAGATTTCCCCAACAAAGAAAGTCTAAGCTTGATGATAGGGGAGATGGCCATTTCAAATCCTTGAGAAAATTAATGACAATGCCTATGAAGTTGATCTTTCGGGACATTATAATGTTAGTGCCACTTTTAATGTATCCGATCTCTCTTTATTTGATATAGGTGATGGAGATTTGAGGACGAATCCTTTTCAAGAGGGGGAGGATGATGTGAACCGGTTAGACATGCAAGAACATCAAGGAGTTGTGACAAGAGCCAAAGCAAAACAACTAAAGAGTCACAAGGATCAAATTGGGCAAGAGAAGTTTCAAGGCTTAAATTTTGATGCACAAGATTTTATGGGGCAGTATCCTAAAGTTTGAATAAGTTAAAAATTGAAAATTCACCTTCGTAGATGGTTGGAAGCCTTTTTGCCCAAGCTAGAAAATTGCCTCCTATTTTTGGCAATGTGTTGACTAGTGCTCTAGAATAGTCCAAATGCAATTAAAACACCTCTATTGTCTTATCAAGTGTACGTACATGTTATATCTATCCTTTGGCCTGAAAATATGGGAAAAATTCCTATTTCTTGAAGAAGCTAATCAATAAATTTTTAAGACAAAGGTTCTTCTCTTAATATTCTTAGTTCTTAGCTTAGTTTTTCTATCTTCTTCAAGGTTGAACTTCCTTGAAGGAAAAATCACTTTGAAGAATTGTTGAAAGTTCGAAGAGCTTCAAGGTTGATCATTAAAATTCCTTCATACTAGCTACTACACTGTTATAGAAAACTAGTCTTGAGGTTTTCTTCTTGTTTCATTGAGGTCTAAGATTCAAAATACCTTAGGTTGCTTGAACATTGAAGAAATTATTTCTTTTAAACCTTCTTGAGATCTTGGATTTAATATATACAAGGTTGCTAGAAGTTTAACATTTTCAAGTCCTTCCAAAGGCACTTTCTCTCTTCTACTTGTTACACTTGTTTTGTTTGTTCTCTCTCTCACTTCTTGGACGAAATTTTATGCTCTTGAAGATCATTCTGCAACATTTGGTATCACAGCCACCTTCAAGTAAGTGTTTTTGAGATATCTTACATACAAAAAAAAAAAGGAAGACAAGGAGTTGTGACAAGAGCCAAGGCAAAACAACTAAAGAGTAACAAGGATCAAATTGAACAAGAGAAGTTCAAGGCTTAAATTTTGATGTCCAAGACCTTATGGGGCTTAAATTTTGATGTCCAAGACTTTATGGGGCAATGTCCTAAAGTTTTGAATAAGTTAGAAATTGAAAATTCACCTTGGTAGAAGGTCGGAAGCCCTTTTGCCCAAGCTGGAAAATTGCCTCCTATTTTTGGCAATGTGTTGACTGGTGCTCTAGAATGGTCCAAATGCAATTAAAACACCTCTATTGTCTTATCACGTGTATGTATAGGTTATATCTATCCTTTGGGCTAAAAATATGGGAGGGAAAACTTCATATTTTCTTCCTCAAGTCTCTATAAATATGTAGTTTTCCATTTTGAAGAAGCTAATCAAGAATTTTTCAAGACAAAAGTTCTTCTCTTAGTATTCTTAGTGCTTAGCTTAGGTTTTCTATCTTCTTCAAGGTTGAACTTCCTTGAACGAAAAATCACTTTGAAGACTTGTTGAAAGTACCAAGAGCTTCAAGGTTCATCGTCAAAATTCCTTCATACTAGTTACTACACTCTTGTAGAAAACTAGTCTTGAAGTCTTCTTCTTGTTTCATTTAGGTCTAAGGTTCAAAATACCTTAGGTTGCTTGAACTTTGAAGAAAAGATTTTGTTTAAACCTTCTTGAGGTCTTGGATTTAATATATCTAAGGTTGCTAGAAGTTTAACATTTTCGAGTCCTTTCAAAGGCACTTTCTGTCTTCTACTTGTTACAGTTGTTTTGTTTGTTCCGTCCCTCACTTCTTGGACGAAATTTTATACTCTTGAAGATCATTCTGCATCACTTCTTAGGGCCATTCTTAAGAAGAATTTGTGCCAGTGGGAATAGTACATTTCTCACATGAGTTTGCTTACAATAGGCCTAGACATTCTATTACTTCTTATTCTCCTTTTGAGGTTGTTTATGTTATCAATCCCTTGACTCCATTTTATTTGGTTCCTTTGACTATAGATCATGTTGTGATCTTGGATGGAAAGCGGAAGGTGGAGCTTGTAAATTCCATTCATGCAAAAGTGTAAGAAGCTATAGAGTCCAAAAGTAAGATATTAGTGGCTATACAAAATGTTGGCAGAAGACGAGTTGTGTTTGAAAGGAACATTTGGGTTCATCTTTGGAAGGAACGTTTTCCTTTACACCGGAAGAATAAGCTTGATGCTCTAGCGATGGTCCTTTTCATTTTCTTGAGCTTCTTAGTGACAATGCCTATAGAATTGATCTTCTAGGTGAATACAATGTTAGTGTCACCTTTAACATTTCTGATTTGTCTTATTTTAATGTAGGCGACGATTCCAGGACAAATCTTTTAAAAGGCGAGGCAAATAATATGGATAGAAATAGTCAAGCACCTATGGATATGAAGCTTAAACAACTCAGTGGAGCCAGGCAAAGAAACTCAAGATTCATGATACTAATGAGGCTAACGGTATGGTTGCTTATACGGAGGAAGTTTTGAAGAACAAGCTTGAAGAGTTTGAAGGTCTAGGAACGGCTTCTCAGTTGTTCCCAGTTTGTTCAATTAGCAAGGATCATTAAAGGGAACAAGTAGGAGATGAAAATGGCTAAGTCCTTAAAGAGGAGCTCCCTACCGCTCACGGTAGTCCTACCCCTACCATCACTAGTCGACTTCTACCGACACAAAGCTTAGAAGACCACACCTTACAGCGGAAAATAGGTCTCAGCCTACTGTCGCCGGTAGGGGTCGGCTTGAGGAGTGCCAATGCGACTTAATTGGAAGGATTTTTATTATTGAACTTGTTTTCCAGGCTTTAATAAAGGGTTAATGGGTATTTTAAGTCATTAAACTGTTTAGCTAAGGTTAAGGCTTGGCCTATAAATACCCCATTATAAACCCATTATAACTAACTTTGATTAATTTTGCTAAAATTTGATAGAGGATTCTCCAATTGTCTCTATGGTTCTTCACCCTTCTTAGCTAGCTTGCTAAGGGTTAATGTCCTTAGTTTTGTGAACAATTGTTTGCCTTAGATTGTGGAATCTATGGAATGATTATCCAGCTACTTTCTTTAATTATTCTTAAGAGTTCTTGTTCTTTGATTCAATTAATCCTAGGTCTTCTAGTTTGTGTAGTCGGGGTTTGAGGCCTTAGTTTCCTCAAGGTATTTCTTATCAAATTAGGGAAGAGTTTTGCCTCTCAATGTTGGGTTTTTGAGGTTTAGATCCTCACAGGTTTTCCATTGGAGTGTTGAAAGTACAAAATCAACTAGGATAGAAATAAAGCTGAATAGAGGTTCAAAGGAGGTGATCTTGGGAAGGTGTGGAGTCCACTCTACAATCAAAAAATGATCTACATCAATACATCTCTAATTATGCTCACATGAGAGACATAAGATTCGAAATCCCACTTTCATTCAAACATAGAAATTTATGACATAAAAGATAATGGGTTAAGAAAAGGGCTCATTGATGAGTTTTCATGGCTTTGAATTAGCTCTTTTCCAACGATCTCTCCTTGATCTTCACTATTCATTGTATGGCTGTTTCAATGCAGTGGTGCTTCAAGAGGGATCTTATAAAAATTAAGTGCAAGAGAATTCAAGTTAGTTTTTTTTTTAATGATTGAACCATACTTAAGAAGAAGTAGGAGTAAAAGAAGCTTATTGTCTAGTAGATGTGGTAGTCTAGGCTCCTTTCATTCTCCATGTTTTGTCTCAAATATTTCAGCACGCATGAAGAAGTACTAACAAGAATAAAGTTAGTTCAGTTAGTTAAAACACTCACTACCTCACTCTTATCAAGTGCATCTACTTGTTTTTCTTTTTGATCTTGTTCTTTACTCTCTTGTTTTTCAATAAGCACTCATTCTCTTTTACAATCTCAAACTCTTTTTCTTTTGAATACTCAAAATGTTCACTCTTTTTTGAAAGGATAAAGGTGGAATCAAAGATATTTAATCTCTCAACTAATCTCTTTTTTTCTTCCACTCTTACGTTTTCTATAATCTCAATGCTCTCTTTCTCAACGTTCTTGTCTCTTTTCAAATCATAATGTTCTATCTCTTCCTCAACATGTAGTATAACACTTTATTCAACTTCAAGGTTATCTTCCTTTGGAGACTCTTCAACTTTGATGGTTCCATGAATTTTACCTTTGTTTAACCTTGTCCTTGTCCTTAATGGTTTTCAACTCCATATCTAATCCTCAATTCTTTCTTCATTAAGCTTTTAGTCTTGATTTGTTTCCATCCCATTTATGATCCCATCAATCATTGATCAAATAAGAGAAAGATTTTAACACTAATTGAAACCTCTCTTCTTCTCTTACACTATAGGAATAGAACAAAGATTCCACTTCTTGCTCCCATGCTTTATAATCATAAGGAAGAAAAGTTCCACAAAAAAGAGGTAATTTCAAATTGTTGTCGCTAAGAAGTCTTGATGTAGTTCCGAAAGTTGAGAACATCTTCCACAATCATACCCTCTAAAAGATATAACTATCATTATATTCATAATTTCTATGCATGTTTTCACCACGAACCTCTCTATCATAGCTATGATCATAATGATCATGTTTAACACGGTATCCTTCATAATAATCATAAGGACTATGCTCATCATATTTATCATTAACTCTTTCATAACCCCTAGAATTATCATAAGAATTATGATCATAAGATTTAGCATAAGAAGAGAAGTTACCAACTCAAATTGATCTTTTGAGGAGTGAAGTTACATAACCATCATGCCCTTAAGAAATGAATTTTCCACCACTATGGTCATTCCCACCATAAGCATTGATTCCATTACCACCACAATGATCGAAATTATGCTCATCCCTTGCATACTTAGCACGGAAATCCTCTTGTTTTCCTATGCCTTCCATCCTTTGTTTAGAAGATGTAGTTCCCATATACTCCCTTGCCATGTAATCCTTTGTAATATGATACATTTTAACCTTGTTAAACCTGCACAAAAGTATTAGAAATAAAGAATAGTACCTCTCATCAATCCCTTAGTGTGTGCACTCTTGAGGATGATCACTTGCTCTCTTTAAGGCTTTTGATAAAATAAGCTCACCCTCTTGCCTTTTTGAAACTCTCACCTCGCAAGAGTCCTTTAAGCCTTCAAACTCCTTCCTCCACAACGTCCAAGGTAGTCAACCAAAGATAAGATTTCAATCAAAACACTTAGTTGAGGTATTAAATGAATTCAGAGAAGAATTTCAACAAACACTTAAGGTGCAAGCATTTGAAAGAAAATCCACTAGCATTTAGAACAAATAAGGGCAATTGATCATAACAAATGGGACAAGAAACCTTGAAAAAAGCAACTAGAACTCAAAAGCAGCTAATCAAAACAAAATGAAGCTAATCAAAGAAGAAAGAGTACTAAATATAATTTTCCAAAAAACAAGCACAATGACAACCTGTAACTAAAACAACAATATCTCTGCAACTGATAATCCAAATTGAGTCAAACAAGTTTAGACAGATTCCTCACTTGAAGAGGATGAATGTAAGCACAAATTTTATTTGCACTTTTTCTACAACTGAGATCTCAAAATACCTTTAAGTCTTTAATTGAATTGATCACGAAAATAAACTCCAAATTGAGTCAAAAAAACGCTTAGATAGAAACACAACTCGATGAGGACCAATTTGAGCCAGGAAAACAAGACATACGATCAAATTTGTGCACCACTGTTCAACGGATCCGATTTCTCTATAGATCAAAGGTTTTGATCTAATTTACCAACCAATTCAACTCCAAATTGAGTGAAACTGATTTCAAATAATTCCTAACTCAAAGGAGTTCAAATCCAACAAACAAATCCAACAAAACGTTTGCACAAACAATCTCAATTACTAATTGAATTCAATGCATATTTTTTACATCATTTTTTGTACGAATTTTGCATGATCTACATAGATTTTTCTTAGATCATCATATTTTATTTTATTTTTTTTTTAAATTATGCAGAAATTAAATAGAAATTGAGCTTACTTATGGTAGCTCTGATACCAAATGGTATGGAATTTTATGTCCAATGGATCAAATTTTCCAATCTTCACCCAAGGACTTTTGCCTTCAACAAAGACTTGATTATCAGCCTAATCTAGCTTCCCTTAGCTCATCCCAAACTAAAAGCATATAATTGAGATGAGTAAAATTTCCCCTGCATATGATCAAATTTGTGCACCACTGTTCAACGGATCCGATTTCTCTATAGATCAAAGGTTTTGATCTAATTTACCAACCAATTCAACTCCAAATTGAGTGAAACTGATTTCAAATAATTCCTAACTCAAAGGAGTTCAAATCCAACAAACAAATCCAACAAAACGTTTGCACAAACAATCTCAATTACTAATTGAATTCAATGCATATTTTTTACATCATTTTTTGTACGAATTTTGCATGATCTACATAGATTTTTCTTAGATCATCATATTTTCTTTTTTTTTTTTTAAATTATGCAGAAATTAAATAGAAATTGAGCTTACTTATGGTAGCTCTGATACCAAATGGTATGGAATTTTATGTCCAATGGATCAAATTTTCCAATCTTCACCCAAGGACTTTTGCCTTCAACAAAGACTTGATTATCACCCTAATCTAGCTTCCCTTAGCTCATCCCAAACTAAAAGCATATAATTGAGATGAGTAAAATTTCCCCTGTATACCAATCAAAGAATGGGGCTGTGATATGATTTAGGATCTTGAATGAAACGAAATCTTCATATGCATCTCCCGAGGACCTTGCCTTCAATAGGACTTGATCTTCCTCAACAACACCCACACATAATTCAACCCGACCTATGCATAAAATTCATGTGAAGAAGATCTTTTCCTCAATTTCTAATCAAACAAAGGGATTTAATTCCTCTTACCCAATTACATTAATTGAAGAATACCTAAGCTCTAGGAAAAATCCTGAGGATGTGATTATCATAGAATTAGGAATTTTGATCAAATTGTGAACCCTTGGATCAACCCAATCCAAGTATTCAAGTAAAATCAATCTAAACAATGAACAACCCTTGATGATTTTAGGAGAAGACTTCAAAAAGTAAGAACCCTAAGAACAAACATACAAATTCATCTTTAACTTTATTACAAAATGAGCCATAATAGGATATTTAGAGAGAAATCATAACTCTTCTTCCTAAAACGTAATGAGTGTTGAAAAGACCTAATCCTTTTAACAAAGTTAATTATAAACTTGGAAACAAAGAAAACAAGAATAAATCAAAAAATGATTAAAATGGACTAAACAATGCAATGTGTAAATGAGGAACCTACCGTCAATGGTAGGGTGTACTACCATTGGTGGTAGGTTAATTGTTCACTTGATATTCTTCAAACTAAGGCCTACCGGGGACGGTGCTAAGAGGCTCTGTTTCAGCCTTTCAATTGTGCAATTTTGCATCTCTTTAGTTATCGGCTTTTTATTTTTTACCTTCAAAATGTGCAAAATGATTCTTGGTGTCTTCAGAAAAGTTGTAGAGAATTCTCTTAGATTTTCATTGAATATTTAATCTCCTCAATTGGACTCCTACGGTAAAACTTAAGGCTATTTTACCAGAATTCATCATCTTTGCCATTTAAGGTAGAATATACGGCTTATAATGGTCATAGAATATCCAATAAACTTATCTATACCATTCTGGAAACCTCAAAAGTGTTCTACAATTTCATTAGATCACATGTTTATTTAAAGTTTTTAAAAGCTCCTAAATGGAGTTTTCCAAAACTAGTCTAGAAATTCCAGTTTATTTCCATTCGACCATTCTTCTAGCTTTAACTAGGACTTGAATTTTCCGAGAATTCATGACATATGCATGGTCATATCACTAAGTTCAAGTATGGGTTTCTTCATGATGATGAGGAAAATTGGAGACGAAAGGAGGAAGATTGCACAGATGATGAAGAGGTGGAAGAAGTTTCTACAGAAGGCCTCACTTCCCCATTGCAGCCTAGTCATGAAGCTGGTCTATTCCACGGCGGCTGTACATTGATTGCAACACCTCTATCAAAAGAGATTATGGCATCTCTTAGACGGATTGAACAAACACACCAACTTTTACTGACAGGGCAGCAAGAGATGAACAAGTGTCTGCCAAAGATGGAAAGCTCCACCGTCTGTGAGAAGCCCTCCGCTCCGGCGACTTCGCATCTTAGGCGCTACCTGCCCCATCCCACCTTCTACATTGTGTATCAAACTAAGGGAGTATCAATTCCCTTTTTCTCGTATAGGTTATGCATCAATCAGGACAATGCTTATTTCTAAGTGGAGAGTGAGGTTTATTTTTGTTGCTTGTGGTTTGTTGTTGTTCTTGCTGTTTTGTGTTAGAGTTTTTTTTTTTTTGCATACATAGTTTGGTTCAATTACCCTGAGGCTTTACTTGAAACCATGAGCTGAAACTTGTATTTTTATGGCTATTTTTAAAGAGAAAAAACCACACACTCTTGGAGAAAAGTTTTCTTGATCTGTCTGCACTTGAGGATTCTAAAGACTTTGCCTTTCTTATTTGAACTTGGCATAGTTATTTGCACTCCTTTATGATTTCATAAACTTTGGACCCTTTTTGAAAAATTTCCCTAAAAGCTATGCAGTAGAACTTGTCTCTTTATATTCTTAAGGCAAAATTTAAGACTTGGCTAATTGACTCGGGGATGATATAAGGCCTTCTTTGAGCAGTTTGATCTGTTCTAGATTAGTCCTATGTTAAATTTTATCTCTAGTTCCCTTTTGATCCTAATTGAAAAGAATGGTTGAAGCCACTATTCAAAAAGTTCTTTCTTTAAAGCCTAAATTACCTACCTTTGGCCAAAGAGAATTTTTATCTTGTCCCTCTCAAGAGAGTGAATAGCGAGCACCTTTTGTGGGAATGAGATCATCTTGAGGTTTAAAGAGAGATGAAGAGACTTTAAAAAAGGGGAGTGAGAGATTGATGTTATTGAAGTGATTAGAATGCACAAATGAGTTGAATGAAAAAAATGAGCTGAAAAAAGAATTGTTAAGAAAAGGTTTGAAAAAAAGAAAAAAAAAAGAAGAAAAAAATAGCTCACAATGAACTCTAGAATGATCATTATTCTTTCATATCATTACTCCCATGGAAAACGTTGACATTTTAAATGGGGACTTGTGTGTTTGATGTGGGAAAGTTGTTAAGGAAACCAATATCTAAGGAAGGAGGTAAGGTGCAACATGTCTTTTACTTGATTCTCTTGTCTCTTGTTTAATCCTCTTCCTTCGTTTGACTACTATATCCCTAGCATAACATTACAAGCCGAAAATTCCTATTTGACTCGAATTGATTAACTAGGCCTCATTAGTGGAGAGAGGTTACAAGCCTATTGTTGCATTTTGCTTAACTTCTTTGTTTAAAAAAGGGTTCTTAGTTTGTTTAATCTCTTGTGAGTTTTTTTGAATTACTTTGCCGAGTGAAACGTTTATTTGATTGAACTTTTGAGATTACTTGAAGCTGGAAAATAAAGTTTTGAAACTCGATGTTGAGCATGTTTGGATTGAATTTCTTGATAGCCATATCGAATTGGTTGATACGCTTTGTGGTTTGGAGTATGGTTGAAGGGGACCTATAATTTCATTGTTCTTGAGTCTCTTTTATCTTCGTGGGTTCATCTTTCGTGTTTTTATATTTTCTCGATTGGGCATCTTGATCCTTGCATCTTGGAGCTTCATTTTTCTCAAAGAGCTCTTGATCATGATGTTTCTTAGAGTTTTGCTCTAGGACCATAAAAGTCTAATTTCAGAGTTGCTGATAAATCATAGATTTATCCATATTTTCCACAATGTATGCATAATTTTGTGTGAGACATGCACATCCTTCGCCCTAATATGGAAGATGAAACTCATTTTTTTAATATTTTAATTGCATGGACGTAATGGACATTTTACACAGGAAAAGAGCAAAATAATGCATCAAGGTTGAAAGAGCAAGACCGATGTTGGACATACAAAAGACCAACGCCGGACTTTCGCTTTTAAAAAGAAATGTGATCCAGAGAAATATCGGTACTGGACATTTAAAGACCAGCTTCGGACTTTGAATGCTTAAGAAAGAAAATCAAGACAAAGAAAGACCGGCATTGGACATTTGGTGTTTGTTAAATGAAATGGGAATTCCTAACGCTAGAGTGCAAGGCAAATGGCCTAACACTGTAGGAATCAGTTCACCATGAGTGTCAATTCTCTCGAGGAGGCAAGGTTCAACTATTCTACTGTTATTTTAATGTTTAGCCTTGGAAATGTTGTTGAAACGACTGTGAACTGACAGAACTATGATCAGTAAACCAATTAGCAAATATTGAAGGACCCCAGATCCAAGTCAGCATCGGAAAAGATAAGATATATATAATGGAAGTTTAGATCTCGGGATCCCCCTAATCTTGTTACTACTTCAATTAATTGAAATTAATGGAAATTGTTGTTGCATTTAAGAATTAGGTCATCACGCTAGTAGTTGAGTAGTCCCTATCTCTAGGAGAAAGCCGCTCTATTCACTACAACTCTTAGATATGAATCTCTTCTCTCCCTATCAAGGCATGAATGCAATAAACATAGGTGATTACGGTGCTAAAAGTGCATTAACCTATCTCAAGTTTAACGCCCTAATTATTTCCCAAATTGAGGCCCCTAGGGTGCTCTTCCTTTTTTAATTTAAAGAACCCTTGCAATTAATTCAAGCTCATGACACTTAAATTGCAAAGAATTATACAATTGAACAACAATTCAATTAATGGCAAAATTTAATTTTATGAAATTCTAATCCATTTTATATATAACAAAATTAGGGCTCAACCCTCAATCGAAGCAATTAATTACTCACAATTCATAGAACAAAATTGAAACTAAACTAACTTAAAACTACTAAAGAACGAAAAAAAGGCTTAGGAGTGAATTCAAAGGCCGAAATTTGATCCTGAACTGCGTCCGAGCTCGTCTCTCGAGTTGCTCCACCGAAGCCCGAATTCATTGTCACGATCCTTGATTCCTCTTAAAATCCTTCAAATATGTTCTCTAGTATAAATCCTAGCTAATCCAGTGAGAATTAGGGGAAAATTGTCATAGGAAATTGCCCAAATTTCCCTCTTAAGGCCATATTGGCATTGTCTACAAACTGGAAAAAATAAGTCTTGAATGTGTGTCAAAACTGCCCAAAAATTGCCTAAGTAATGCTGAAATCGGGACATACCATCGACGGTAGGTTAGCTGTAGCCTTCTACCTAGACTTATTTTCTTGCCAATGTGCCTACCGTTAGAGGTAGAGTGTCCTATCATCGACGATAGGCTCTCTTATGGTCACCGTTCAACGTCATTTTCTATCGATTCTGCTCCGTTAAAGCCGTTCTCGTCTATTCTTCATTTTAATCCCTTCGGCAAATACCTAAGACAAGAACGAGAGATATTAGACTCAAATATATACTTTATACCTTAAAATCAATGAAAAATGATGAAATTAACGTATTAGATACTAGACAAAATAACGAGTATCAAAGCTCCCATACTTATCCGTTGCTTGCCCTCAAGCAACATTACTAAACGGAAGGAACGAAAAGGGTTTGTAGCATTATGTTCATATAAGAAGTTCACGGAAAACAGAAGATACCGGCCTCAAGCAAGCAAACCCATGGAAGACCAACGATATCAACAACAACAACACCAAAGTAAGGCAAAACAAAACCAAATAGAGGAAAAACACATCTACAACAATACCACTCCAATAGAATACTTAACCACTAAACCATCAAGATAAAATGAAAGAACAAGAACCATATTGATGTGGAATGATCTTCAAGAGCATAAAATTTCATCCAAGAAGTGAGGGAGAGAACGAACAAAACAAGTGCAACAAGTAGAAAAGAGAAAGTGCCTTTGATAGGACTTGAAAATATTAAACTTCTAGCAACCTTGGATATATTAAATCCAAGACCTAAAGAAGGTTTCAAACAAAATCTTTTCTTCAAAGTTCAAGCAACCCTAAGGTATTTTGAACCTTAGACCTCAATCAAACAAGAAGAAGACCTCAAGACTAGTTTTCTACAAGAGTGTAGTAATTAGTATTAAGGAATTTTGATGATCAACCTAGCTCTTAGAACTTTCAACAAGTATTCAAAGATTTTTCTTTCAAGGAAGTTCACCCTTGAGAAGATAGAAAAAAACTAAGCTAAAAACTAAGAATACTAAGAGAAGAACCTTTGTCTTGAAATATTTCTTGATTAGCCTTTACAAAATGGAAGACTTCATATTTATAGAGACTTGAGGGAAAGAGGATTAGGAATGCTTCCCTCTCATACTTTCAACCCAAAATTAAGCCCCAAATTTAAGCCACAAATTTAAGGCATATTCCAATAATCTATCAAGGTAAATTTCTTATTTCTAACTTATTTAAAACTTTAGCATATTGACCCCATAAAGTATTGGACATCAAAATTTAGCCCTTGAAACTTCTTTTGCTCAATTTGATCCTTGTGACTCTTTAGTTGTTTTGCTTTGGCTCTTGTCACAACTCCTTGATGTTCTTGCATGTCTAACTGGTTCACATCACAGATACACTCAGTCCATCATACTTACTAATGAACACTACATGCCAATGGCGTGTGTGTGTTCTATTCGTGCCGTTTCCATAGAAACGAAGAAATGTTAAGTAATTAACAAAGTGAAATCCTTCAAGCGACAATGTGCAACAAGCTAATGTTTTTCTAGCTCTTATCCATTCCAAGTCTTATTCTAAGTCATTCCAAGATTAGGTAGGACTTTTCAGCTTGTAATGTCGGGCTTGGGACATAAAATGTACCAAATGAAGGTAAAGGGAGACAAGAACGAGCAAGACAGAGCCAACGCAACCGAAAGGAAAATATGGAAAAATTAGAGAATAATATCCTAGCCTCCTTCCGTTCTTCTGCATTTCTTTCACACACCTCACTAACATATTTCCAATTTTTAGCCCTTAATAAGCGAGAAAACCAGTGTCTTTGATTTCTCGACAGATTATGAACAAGAAAGAGTAAGTATATTCTTGCTTTTATGTTTCCTTCTTTTTTTTTCAGAAGCAAAACAAACCAACTTCTCTCTCTTGTGTTCTTTCCATTGGCCATTTGCACCTGAAATACCCAAATACCCCCCTCTTTACAACATTTTTCTTTTCTTTACTCGTCCACCCCCACACTTATCATTTACTTCCACTGAAGACGACTAAGCATGTTATTCCAACATTGCTCCACGAAATGAGGTTTAATGTAGTGTGAGTTTAGAAAGAGAAAAGAAGAGAAGGGAGTAAAACCCTTCGGCATGAAGGCACAAATAAGGGAGTCAGGGGTTGATTTCATAAAAGGATATGCAAAACAAAAGCTCAATCAGTACACTGAAAGCCTGATACCATTGTTTTTGGGCTCAACTTAAACTAAGACTTTTCACTTCAAAGAACAAAAAAAACACAAGAATGCTGGCACGACGTTTAAAGGATTCTCACTAAGCTAATTTCCTAGAATTCCTAGGTTTCTCTTACTAATGACATCCACAGGTGCATAAAAACCATCAAACATGTAAGATTATTAAACAAATGCGGTTCAAATTGACCAAGTGCTATACCCTTTCGAAATATTCTAACAGTATCACGACTAAGCACTCTAACCAAAGTGGCAAAAAGAAATTTTTTTCTGGTTTTTCCTCAAATAAAAGATAAAGGAAACTAAGGAAAATTTTAAAATTTTAAATTATTTGATTTTTTTCTCATTTTTCATAAAGATAACAAAACATAAGAGTATATACAAAAAGATGCCCCCCACACTTAAAATCGCATAATCCTTAATGTAGGGGCAAGACTAAAAGAAAACAACAAATGACACATACATGGGAGGCACTCCCATAGATAATAAGCAATATCGTAGAAGGGAAGCCACCCCCACAGAAAACAAGAAAAAGTAAAGAAAAACATAGAAAAATAAACAATGAAAATAAGAAGCAAAAGACATAAAACCGCAAAAGAAAAACAAATGAGCACGAAAATACAATAAAGGAAAATAAAAGAAAGGAAGGAATAGAAAATTCCCTATAGCAAACCAAAGTCCGCTCCGCTACCACCACTACTACCCTCATAGGGCATGAACTTTTTGCACATGCGCATCACCTGGGTTGCCGATCGATGGACTTTTTAGTATTTCGTAACCTGGGTTGCACATCATGTGTATGATAAGGGAAACCATAGAAAGAGGTGACTTATTATGGATTTTATCAAGCATGTACGCATCAATAATGCGGACTTCAATTTGTCCCCCACCCCCCCTTGAATTAGGGTGTGCCCGAAAAAGTAAGCGAGGGCACGGGGAAGAAGAGTACGAAAGTCACCGTCTTGGGTATATGACGGCGGTCCCATGGACATTTCCATGTACAAAATGCGAACAACTTGCTTTGAAACTCTGACTGGGGTCCTCATCAATAGTCTTTTTATTAGAATCAACGGTGACCATGTTCCCTTCGTCCTGAATCCAAAGAATGGCTGCGATATGCTCCCTAGTAAAAATAATCCTAGTCCCTTTAACAGTGGAAATAATAGTTTGGAGATCCTTGTCTGTTTAATTTGTTATGTTTGCATAAAACTCTCGGACAAGGTTGGGGCAATAGTCGCCAGAAACAAAGATCGAGAACCTAACCCAAACCTCTAAAAATTTGTTAAAGTTTAAAATGTTCAATGACTGCTTCGGTTACCCATTCACGGGAAACCGGAGAAAAATGCTCGGGAAAAGGTAAAATCTCTAAAGTGTTGGGGGTCAGGCGAGGGCCCTTCAACATGAGCCCATTTAGATTTTGAAGAAGAAGCAACTGCTTTTTTAGGGGCCATTTGAAAAAGGGAGTGGAAAAGAAAACGTAAAACGAAGGTAAAAAGGAAATGGAAGAGAAAACAAAATAACACACTTCCCACGAGGAATCAACAATACCAACAAAAGAAAGACACTAGAACACACAAAAATACACAAAGAGAAAAGATTCTATCTTACCCTGAGTATGCTAGAGTGTGAACTAACTTTGCCTGTGGATGCAAAAATGGGCACAAGTAATAAAAAATAATAACACTCAAAATGAAAACTAAAACAAAAGTGCAAAACCGAACACAAAATCACACCAAAATTAGGTAAAATAATGGAAATAAACTAAAACTAATAAGAGGCACAAGGATCAAGAGATAGCCTGGGGTTGTTTGAGCAAAAAACCCATCGTTGCTAACGAAATCGGTGTCGTTTCTGTGCCCTTGAATGACGTCTTCTTGGAGTTTGCAAGAAAGTTTGCTGGAAAATCTTTTTGCAAAAATATTTGCAATTTATTGTTAGGAACTCAAATGGATACACATAAAAAATTAGTAACTATTCAAAAATTGCACAAAAAGACATAAAAATGAAAATTACAGAAAAAAATAAAAGAGGAGAAGTGAAGATCTTCAAGAAAGAGGGGAGGAAAAATGGAAGCTTGTGAAAGGAAAACGGTAGTGTAGGATTTTGTGGTGATGAGATGGTAGAAAGAAAAACTTGACGAAATAGAGGAAGTAGAATAAGAAGAGAAGAAAAATTACTAGAAAGAAGGAAAATAAACTAAAAAGAAGAGATGTGATTGCCGCTTAAGTGCACCATGGGTATGTGGAAGCCGCCGGAATTAACAGAGGAGGAAGTAAAGCGAGTTGGAAAGTGAAAGCTGAGAGAGGGTAGAGAGATAGAAATGAAAGAAAGGGAAGAAAGGGGAAATTCCTTAGGGATTTTTAGAAGGGAAAGGGGAAAAAAACTTGCAAAGTTTTTTAGTTAGAGTTGGAATTTTGGTTCAAAGTTTTTTAGTTGCAGAACCTATCCCTAGCGATAGGTTACCCTACCACTCGCAATAGGGTTCTACGCATCTACTATTTTTCTTCTCCTTTGCACATTTGTGTCCCGATTCTTCGCCTGTTAGTTTTGGCTATTCATTTTCCACTCAAAAGGTTTTTTCACAGGCAATCGGCTCTCCAAAAGTACCTTACAACAATATAATTGCACCAATTAAAATACACTAAAACAAGTACTTCAAGCAATAAACTTACAACACAAAATACAAGGAATACTCCTTGTTTAGGTGCTAGGAACACCTTCTCGAACACGATCATTTGTGCGCTACTTAGCCTTTGCCTCTTTAGCGTGCCAAACCAACACCCAGTTCATGAATCTTGCCTTTAATTTAGAAGACCATTATCTTCCTTTCTCATTTTCCCTCGGTATTTCCTTACCCTTCCTTGGTACATTTTCCTGCATATTCACAGATACTTCATAATTTTCATGACTTATCACATACAAAGTGTCTCGCACTTTGGATGAGGTACTCGGGAGTAAGGGGAATTTAAACACTATCTTGTTCTCCCCAACCCTAAGCAACTAACGTCCCTTTCTCCATATGAATTAGTGCCTTTGAAGTACAAGACCCAAAATAATGGGGAAATCCACATCCTCATCCATATCAAACTACAAAGTCCACAGGAAAGACCAAATCCTTGACTTTTGCCAGCACGTGATTAATTACCCCTTTCGGATGTCTGACTCTCCTATCTTCCAGATTAATTGACATCCTTACCGATCTTGGGATACCTAGACCTAGACGCTCACACAAAGTAGAAGAAATGACAGTTATCCTAGCGGCTAAGTCTGCTATAGCCCTATCAATATGTAACTACCAATAGTATAAGGAAGAAAGAAACTCCCAGCATCTTCAAGCTTCTGTGGTAGCATAGATTTCTTCATTAGAAAGGCCAAAAACTCTTTACTAACTATATATGCGGAAGCTTCACGGAGCATATCCTTCTTCGTGATCATATCTCTCAAATGCCTTGCATACTTGTGTAACTACAACAAAAAATTATAAAGAGGTAAGTTTAAATTTAATTGAGAAAAGAATTTTATAAACTCCCTCATTTCATCATGTTTTCAGTATCATAATAGTGCCTCTAGAAATGAAACTTTTTGTTTACATGGAGCACTTGTCGACTTCTTCTTTCCAATATATTCTGTTGTACCTACATCGTAATGTGAATCGGTTAGACATGCAAGAACATCAAGGAGTTGTGACAAGAGCGAAGGCAAAACAACTAAAGAGTCACAAGGATCAAATTGAGCAAGAGAAGTTTCAAGGCTTAAATTTTGATGTCAATTTTGATGTCCAAGACTTTATGGGGCAATATCCTAATTTTTGAATAAGTTAGAAATTGAAAATTTACCTTGGTAGATAGTTGGAATCCCTTTTCCCCAAGCTGAAAAATTGCCTCCTACTTTTGGCAATGTGTTGACTAGTACTCTAGAATAGTCCAAATGCAATTAAAACACCTCTATTGTCTTATCAAGTGTATGTATAGGTTATATCTATCCTTTGGGCTGAAAATATGAGAGGGAAAAATTCCTATTTTCTCCCTCAAGTCTCTATAAATATGTAGTCTTCCATTTTGAAGAAGTAATCAAGAAATTTTTTCAAGACAAAGGTTCTTCTCTTAGTATTCTTAGTTCTTAGCTTAGTTTTTCTATCTTCTTCAAGGGTGAACTTCCTTGAAAAAAAAAATGACTTTGAAGACTTGTTGAAAGTTCCAAGAGCTTCAAGGTTGATCATAAAAAAAAAAATTCCTTCATACTAGTTACTACACTCTTGTAGAAAACTAGTCTTGAGGTCTTCTTCTTGTTTCATTGCGGTCTAAGGTTCAAAATACCTTAGGTTGCTTGAACTTTGAAGAAAAGATTTTTTTTAAACCTTCTTGAGGTCTTAGATTTGATATATCCAAGGTTGCTTGAAGTTTAACATTTTCAAGTCCTTTCAAAGGCACTTTCTTCTATTTATTACACTTGTTTTGTTTGTTCTTTCCCTCACTTCTTGGACAAAATTTTATGCTCTTGAAGATCATTCCACATCATTTGGTATCAGAGCCACCTTCAAGTAAGTGTTTTTGAGATATCTTACATAAAAAAAAAAAATACAAGACAAAAAAAAAAAAGAGAAAAGAGACAAGATTGCTGGAAAATGGCATCACAAAAAATAGAATGCTTGAACGACCTGGAATATTTTTACATGGAGTTATACTAAATTGACCTGGGAAACAAATGAAACAAATTTCATCTAATTTGGACTTCATTTGATATCTCAAAATAGTCAAAACTTGAAGGTGTACCTGGCTATTCCGCAGACAAAAAAGTACTTAAATGATCTGAGCATATCTTCCTTTTTACTAACCGTTTTTCTTTGATTCTTGAGCCTAAACTCAAGAAGTTTGAGTGAGGATTCTTTCTAGACAAACCTCATTCAATTTAGACTTGTGATTAAATACCATTTTTCCAAACAAGCCGAGTATGTCATCTACTCTGCTTGCTGGAAACTTTTGTTGTGTATTCTTTTGTGTTCTTGAAGTGTCCTAGCTTTGTGTTTGTATTTGTGGTCGAATTTCTTTCCTTTTTCAGTACTTATTTCTTCATTTGGTCAATCTACCATTATTGACTCAAATGCTCTTGGAAATGTTGTTGAACTTCCTTAAAATGAATGGATGACTCAATATCATTTTCCTTGCTTCTCATATTTCTCAACTAGTTTTTGTTTGTGATATTTTTTTTTTTTTTTGGTTGTTTTAAACTTGAGTAGAGGTGTTAAATCTTTGTTAAGAACTCATAGAACTCTTTGAGACTTGAACCTTTAGAAAAAGGCAAGAGTTGTGAGAATATCCTCAAAAAGAAAAGGCCAAAGAGAGTTTTGTGAGGTAAACACTACCAAGATGTCAACCCAAGCTCAAGCACCAACTCATTTTGGAGAAGAGTCTAGCAACTCCCAACATGATGACCCTTTGAGGCTCATAATGCAAGAGTTACAATCCCTAAGAGATGAGATGAGGGATATTAGGGAGGTTAGTCCTCATGGTAGTCTCAATGTTACTACTCCAAGGAGCAATAGACCACTCAATTGCTCTAGGACAACCGAGTTCCACCAACCTCCACATTTTGATGAAGAACTTCATCCACCTCCTTACATTGGTAGAAGAGGCAGTTTAGGAGGAAGAGGCATGCCTAGACACTTTGAAGAAGTTCCAAGGCCACAAGCTAGGCATGGAGAGCCATTATATGATGATCATTAACATGTTCCATTTGTTGCAAACCATGGAAGAGACCAAGGTGACCAAACCTTGGACCGAATGAAGTGGAAGCTCCCTAGTTTTAAGGGTGAGAATGACTCTAACATTTTCTTAGATTGGGAGAGGCAAGTAGAAAACATGTTTATGTTGAAAAATTGTAATGAGTTCTTAAAAGCTAGACTTGTAATAGCCGAATTTTCCGGCTATGCTTTACATTGGTGGGAAAGGGTAGTAAACCAAAGAGTTAGAAGTGGTAGACCATCGGTTGATACTTGGAGAGAGTTAAAAGCTTTGATGAGAGAAAGATTTGTGCCTGAGCACTACTATAGAGAGCTTCATTATAAGCTCATCACTTTAAAACAAGGTGCAAAAAGTGTAGAAGAGTATAGACAAGAGCTTGAGCTCTACATCTTGAGTTTGAACTTGGAAGAAGACAAGGATGCTTCAATGGCTAGGTTCCTTAGTGGTCTCAATAGAGAGATAGCCAACCAACTTGAGTTGTATCCACATACAAAGACATGTGCCACCTTGCCAACAAGATCTAATCACAAAGGAGAAGGAATGGGATGATGCGATCCTCATTTCCCAACCAAAGACAAGTTGCAACAACAAAACCACCTACTTCCAACTTCAAGCCATGGCCAAAAAAGGAGGAGGCTCCTAGAGGTACTTTCCAACCTCCAACCAAACCAAAGATGGAAGAGAGAGGTAAAATCATTTCTAACCCTCCAAAGTGCTTTAAATGTAATGGTGTAGGACACTATGCAAGTAGTTGTCCGACAAACAGAGCTTTGATCTTTAGGGAGGATTTGAATGGTTGGATTGAGAAGGAGGAGGATGAAAGTAACGAATGTGTTGAGGGTGAAGAAACTGGTGAGGATGATGAACATGTTGATTTGAATGCTTTAGGAAGTGATGACGATGTCTTGAGCTTAGTTACCATAAGAGCACTAAGCGCTCAAACTTTTGATGATAACATGATTGAACAAAGAGAAAACATCTTCCATTCTAAATGTAAAGTTGAGAGAAGGATTGCCAACCTTATCATTGATAGTGGTAGTTGTGTAAATGTGGCTAGTGCTTATCTTGTTGAGAAGTTGAAACTACCTACTACAAAACATGATAAACCTTGCAAACTCCATTGGCTAAATGATAGTGGAGAAATTAAAGTGTTGAGACAAGTAGTGGTACCAATAGAAATGGGAGCTTACAAAGATAAGATACTATGTAATGTGGTGCCCATGCAAGCATGCCATCTTCTCTTGGGAAGACCTTGGCAATTCGATAGAAAGTCCCTCCACAATGGGGAGAAGAATACTTATTCTTTTGTGAAGGATGGAAGAACATTCACTATGAATCCTCTTACACCTCAACAAGTGAGAGATGAACAAAAAAAGATGAGGGAGAAAGAGAGGGCCGAAAGTGAGCTCAAAAGAAAAAAAATTGGGGAGGGAAAGAGAGTTGAGGAAACAGAAAAGAGTGAAGAAAGAGTGATGAAAAACAAGAGTGAAAAGAAAAAGAGTGACCAAAAAAAAGAGAGTGAGATGAAAGAAAAGAATTGTTTCTTTACAAAACCTAGTGAGGTGATTGAAGCAATTGAAAGAAAAGAAGTGGTATTGCTCTTGTATTGTAGGGAATCTTTTACTTCATCTGAAGAACACTCACCCTCTTTTTCAAGTGAAATTTTGAGGTTATTGAAGATTACAAAGACGTATTTCCCGATGAGATGCCCGGAGGTCTTCCACCAATTAGAGGAATCGAACACCAAATCGATTTTGTCCCCGGGGCGGTCTTGCCAAACCGACCGGCCTATAGGAGTCCACCGGAAGAGACTAAGGAGCTAAAAAGGCAAGTTGAGGATCTAATTTCAAAAGGGTATATGCGTGAGTCCATGAGTCCTTGTGCGGTTCCGGTTTTGCTTGTTCCCAAAAAAGATGGTACATGGAGAATGTGTATAGATTGTAGAGCCATAAACAACATTACTATTAAGTATAGGCATCCCATACCTAGACTTGATGATTTACTTGATGAGTTTCATGGTTCTAATCTTTTCTCTAAAATTGACTTGAAATCCGGATACCATCAAATTAGGATGAGAGAAGGGGATGAGTGGAAAACTGCTTTTAAGACTAACTTTGGTCTGTATGAATGGATGGTTATGCCCTTTGGATTAACTAATGCTCCTAGTACATTGATGAGATTAATGAATCATGTGTTGAGGAATTTTATTGGGAAATTTGTTGTTGTATACTTTGATGATATTTTGGTCAATAGGAAGACATATGAAATGCATGTTGAACATCTTAGGGAAGTACTAAATGTCTTGAGAATTGAAAAACTTTTTGCTAACCTTGACAAGTGTGAGTTTTGTTTGGAGAAAGTTACATTTATAGGTTATGTGGTAAGCTCACAAGGACTTCAAGTAGATGAAGGTAAGGTCCAAGCAATTAAGGAATGGCCAACACCAAGAAATGCATCGGAAGTGAGAAGTTTCCATGGCCTAGCAAGTATCTATAGGCGGTTCATCAAAAATGTCAGCACACTTGCTAGCCCTTTGACCGATGTGATCAAGAAAACCGATGGATTTAAGTGGGAAACAAAACAAGAACAAGCATTTCAATTGTTGAAGGAAAAGTTGTGTAGTGCACCCCTTTTGTCACTACCAAACTTTGAGAAAACTTTTGAGGTGGAGTGTGATGCATCCGGCATTGGTATAGGTGGTGTACTTATGCAAGATGGAAAGCCCTTAGCCTATTTTAGTGAAAAACTTAATGGGGCAGCCGTGAGGTACTCAACTTATGACAAGGAGCTTTATGCTTTAATAAGAACATTAAAGCATTGGCAACACTACCTATGGCCAAAGGAGTTTGTTGTGCACACCGATCATGAGGCTTTGAAGTTTCTCAAGGGCCAACATAAACTCAATAAGAGACATGCAAGATGGATGGAGTTCATTGAAACATTTCCATATGTCATCCATTACAAGAAAGGTAAGGAGAATATGGTGGCCGATGCTCTATCTAGAAGGTATACTCTCTTATCCACCCTTCAAACAAAAATTTTGGGTTTTGAAATGCTTAAAGAAATGTATTCCAGTGATCATTACATTAAGGAAATTTTTGAGAAATGCTTGTCAGCACCTTTTGGAAAATATTTTTTGCATGAAGGATTTCTTTATTGTGAAGGTAGATTGTGCATACCATCTTGTTCTACTAGAATTCTACTTGTCAAAGAAGCACATTGTGGGGGTTTAATGGGACATTTTGGTGTCACTAAAACCTATGAAGTTCTTCATTAACATTTTTTTTTGCCACATTTAAAAAGAGATGTAGAAAGATTTGTAGGAAGTTGTATTGAATGCAAGAAAGCTAAATCTAGAACTTTTCCACATGGACTTTACACACCATTAGAAGTTCCTAAAGAACCTTAGGTTGATATTTCTATGGATTTTATTCTTGGTTTACCTAGGACCTCTAGAGGTATGGATTCTATTTTTGTTGTTGTGGATAGGTTCTCTAAAATGGAACACTTTATTCCTTGTAGGAAATCCGATGATGCTAGTCATGTAGCTAGCTTGTTCTTTACTTGGATAGTTAGATTCCATGTAATTCCAAGGTCTATTGTGTCGGATAGGGATACCAAATTCTTGAGCCATTTTTGGAGAGTTCTTTGGAAGAAGCTTGGTACTAACTTGCTTTATTCTACAGCTTGCCATCCACAAACGGATGGACAAACCGAGGTGGTAAATAGAACAATTGGCCAACTTCTAAGGGCTATTTTGAAGAAGAAATTGAGGCAATGGGAGGAGTGTTTGCCACACATTGAATTTGCTTATAATAGGGCACCTCACTCTACTACTTCTCATTCTCCTTTTCAAGTTGTTTATGGTTTTAACCCTCTAACTCCCTTTAATTTGGTTCCTTTGCCTATAGATCAAGCATTAAGCAAGGATGGAAGCAAGAAGGCTGATTTTGTGAAAGCAATTCATGCAAAGGTCCATGAAGCCATTGTCAACTCCAACAAAAAGCTTGTAGAGAAAAGAAATATGGGAAGAAGAAAAGTGGTATTCAAACCCGGTGATTGCGTTTGGGTGCATTTTAGAAAGGAAAGCTTTTCCCAACAAAGAAAGTCTAAGATTGATGATAGGGGAGATGGGCCATTTCAAATCCTTGAGAAAATTAATGACAATGCCTATAAAGTTGATCTTCCGGGACATTATAATGTTAGTGCCACTTTTAATGTTTCTGATCTCTCTTTATTTGATATAGGTGATGGAGATTTGAGGACGAATCCTTTTCAAGAGGGGGAGGATAATGTGAATCTGTTAGACATGCAAGAACATCAAGGAGTTGTGACAAGAGCGAAGGCAAAACAACTAAAGAGTCACAAGGATCAAATTGAGCAAGAGAAGTTTCAAGGCTTAAATTTTGATGTCAATTTTGATGTCCAAGACTTTATGGGGATTAAATTTTGACGTCCAAGACTTTATGGGGCAATATCCTAATTTTTGAATAAGTTAGAAATTGAAAATTTACCTTGGTCGATAGTTGGAATCCCTTTTGCCCAAGCTGAAAAATTGCCTCCAACTTTTGGCAATGTGTTGACTAGTACTCTAGAATAGTTCAAATGCAATTAAAACACCTCTATTGTCTTATCAAGTGTATGTATGGGTTATATCTATCCTTTGGGCTGAAAAAATGAGAGGGAAAAATTCCTATTTTCTCCCTCAAGTCTCTATAAATATGTAGTCTTCCATTTTGAAGAAGTAATCAAGAAATTTTTTCAAGACAAAGGTTCTTCTCTTAGTATTCTTAGTTCTTAGCTTAGTTTTTCTATCTTCTTCAAGGGTGAACTTCCTTGAAAGAAAAAATCACTTTGAAGACTTGTTGAAAGTTCCAAGAGCTTCAAGGTTGATCATAAAAAAAAAAATTCCTTCATACTAGTTACTACACTCTTGTAGAAAACTAGTCTTGAGGTCTTCTTCTTGTTTCATTGAGGTCTAAGGTTCAAAATACCTTAGGTTGCTTGAACTTTGAAGAAAAGATTTTGTTTAAACCTTCTTGAGGTCTTGGATTTGATATATCCAAGGTTGCTTGAAGTTTAACATTTTCAAGTCCTTTCAAAGGCACTTTCTTCTACTTATTACACTTGTTTTGTTTGTTCTTTCCCTCACTTCTTGGACAAAATTTCATGCTCTTGAAGATCATTCCACATCACATCTTCTTCATCACTTTCACTAGATGATTGCCTTTTCTTTCCAGTACAACTTTCTCCTTGAATGATCACTCCTTCTTCTTTGGTTGATTCCTCTTCCTCCACTATCACCGAGATAGCATTTACATGTTCTCTCCTGTTCATCTTGGTATTGCTAGGAAGAACTCCCAGAGTCCTTTCTAAAACCAGTTTCACCAACTGCCCAGTTTGTTTCTCTAAAGTCCAAATGGAAGTTTCCTGGTTTCTTTGGGCAGCTTCAATGGTGTTCATTTTGTTTCTTGTGGCACTCATGAACTTCACCATCAATTCACCTAGATTCGCCTTGACAAGTAAGGGCTGATTCTGGGGATCTACTTCATAGGGCAATGGAGGAGGAGGGCCTCTGTTATAAAATCCCGGGGGATTTTATGGTCTCTGTTGTCCCTGACCACCCCAAGAAAAATTAGGATGGTTCCTCCATCTTTGAATATACGTGTTGGAGTATGGGTTGTTCCCAGGTTGGTTTCCATGGGCAAAATCAACTTACTCTGGTGGGCCTTCCATAATCGAGCATTCAAGATTAGGATGGCCCCATTGCAGAAGTCACAGAACATGACCATCTAAGTAGATTTATTTGAATATCTAGTTGTCAAATTCCCCATCTTTCGTTCAATTATCACCGTTAGTGTAGCCTTCATAGCTGATATAGCTTCTATATTGTGTACTCTACTTGCCTTCGGCATCATCCTCTGTCCTCCCCAGGTGTAACTATTCATCGCAATTCGCTTGATGAGGTCGTATACCTGTTGAGGGGTCTTATTATCTGTAGACCCTCAAGCTGAGGCATCTATCAGTTGTCTCACCCCAAAATATACCCCATTTTAAAAGCTCTAGATTTGTATCCCCAAATCCAGCCCGTGATCAGGACATTTCCTGAGCAGTTCCTTCCAACACTTCCAAGCTTCATATAAACTTTATCCGTTTATTTGCTTGAATGACAATATCTCATTCATCAGTTTTGCCCTCCGCCCTTGAGGAAAATACCTCCTTAACAATTTCTCTACAAGCGAATCCCAAGATGTAATAGATTCGCATAGCACTAACTTCAGCCAAGACTTTACCTTTCCCCTTAAAGAAAATAGAAATAGGCAAAGACGAATAGTGTCTCCCGAAATCCCGTTGATCTTAAAGGTGTCACACACCTCTATGAAATTCCCTATATGTGCATTGGGATCCTCTTATGAAAAACCGTCAAACTGGACCTTATGCTGCAACATCTGTATAATATTCAATTTGAATTCGAAATGGTTGGCTTTGATTCTTGGCCGTGCTATGCTCGGTTGCGTCCCAGAGATGGATGGTCGAGCATAGTCAGCCATCGTTCTCTCCGCCATTGGTGGTGGTAGATGTGGTCTAAAGACTGGATTCTCGATTGATGGAACCTGAGGTCCACCTTGCCCTCCTCTACAGGTGCTACTACTCTTTCTGCTGCTATGTTGAATCGAAGGGCGCAACCAGTACCCTCAGCGTTCGTTCCAGTTTTGGATCAAACGATACTAGTTCCCCCTTCTTTGTCTGGGCATAAACTAGCACCACTCAACCTGCAACAAAAGAAAGAAACGTGCTTAGTTCCACTAATGAATACCCTTAATTAATGAAACCGAAAGTAATTGAATATTGCTTGCTAAAGACCAATTCAACTTACAAAACAATTTCAAAAAAAAAAAAAGCAATAATAAAACAAAACAAAACGGAAAAGTGACTAAATCACTAAACAACGATACTTCCTAAACTTGTCGTTCCTCGACAACAGCGCAAAAGCTTGATGTTTGTTAAATGAAACGGGAATTCCTAACACTATACTACAAGGCAAGGGGGCCTAACACCGTAGAAATGAGTTCACCCCGAGTTTCGATTCTCTCGATGATAGGTACGGTTCAACTACTCTACCGTTATTTTAATGTTTGGCCTTGGAAATGTTGTTGGAACGACTATGAACTAACAGAACTACAATCAGAAAGCCAACTAACAAATATTGAAGGAGATATATAAAACGGAAGTTTGGATCTCGGGATCCCCCTAATCTTTTACTACTTTAATTAACTGAAATTAAAGGAAATTGTTGTTGAATTTACGAATTAGGTCATCACACTCGTAGTTGGGGAGTCCCTATCTCTAGGTGAAAGCCACTCTATTCACTACAACTATTAGACGAGAATCTTTTCTTACGCTAACAAGTTACAAATGCAATAAAATAGGTGATTACGGACATAAAAGTGCATTAACCTATCTCTAGTTCAACGCCCCAATTAATCCCCAAATTGATAGGCCTAGGGTGCTATTTCCTTTTCAATTTCAAGCACCCTTGAGATTAATTCAAGCACATAACACTTAAATTACAGAGAATTAACAAATCGAAGAACAATTCAATTCATGGAAACATTCAATTTCATCAAATTCCAATCAATTTTATAAATAACAAAAATAAGTTCAAACCAAACAATTAACTACTCACAATTCATAGCATAAAATTGAAATTAAACGAATTTAAAACTACTTGACAAGCAAAAGAAAGGCTAAGGAGTAAATTTGAAGGCGATCCTGAACCACGCCCGAACTTGTCTCTTGAGTTGCTCCATCAAAGCCTGAATTCGTTGTTTTGATCATTGATTCCTCTTGCAATCCTTAAAATCTTGTTCTCTAATATAAATCCTTGATAATTGAGGTGAGAATTGGGGGGAAAATAGTCATAGAAAATCGGCCCAATTCACATCCTAAAGCCTATTATCATAGTATAAAAACTGGAAAAGAGAAGAGTCTTGAATGTGTGCCAAAATTGGCCAAAACTTACCTAGGTCATGCTAAAATTTGGACCTACCGTCGATGGTAGGTCGGGACCTACCTTCAGTGGTAGGTCTCTGTCATCAATGTCCGTTGATGCCCTGAACCTACCGTCGATGGTAAGGCAGCCTACCGTCAGCAATAACCTTTTGCCTGGACTTCCTTTGCAGCCAATGTGCCTACCGATGGCGGTAGGGGAGCCTACTGTCGGCGGTAGGCTCTCTTGTGGTCACCGTTCGTTATTGTTTTCCATCGTTTTTGCTCCGTTTCAAGCTGTTTTCATCCATCATTCGTTATTGTCCCTTCGACAAATACCTAAGATAAGAATGAGAGATATTAGACCATATGTATACTTTAAACATTAAAATCACCAAAAAATGACGAAATTAACGTATAAAATACTGGATAAAATAACGACTAGCAACATTCAAAAGACCAATGCTTGATTTCACTTTAAAAGGCTGGGTCTTCAAGATTCTCTAAGGGTTTTCTGGACGAAATGTCCATATTTTATAGCTTTTTAGGTCAATTACACACTACTTTCTTATTGGGCTTTGAACTCTAAGACTCTTAGGTTTTAGGCTATTTATATTTATTGGTTTTCAGCCATTAGGGCATCTGTTCACTAATTTATTTTTTTATTTTCCAACTCACAAGGATGGTTGCAGAGGAGAAAAAGACGAGAACGTGGAGTCAAGTTTACGGCTTGTTTTCTTTACTTCTTTGTCTTACTTTGTAATTCGAAGATGTTCTATGGATTGCTTCTTTGTCTTATTGCTTCTATAGACTTTGGTGGCTAAAACACTTTTAACTGGAGCTAATGCAAAAGACTATGTGTTTTTATTGATGTAATTGTGTGAATTTTCTCACTTTATCAATATCCCTGATGATTAATTCTCATTGCTTGATCTTAATGCTTTTGATTGATTATCCATCTCTTGCATGAATCTAATACTTAGTTTTGAGACCTAGTGAAGATAAAATGGAGTGGGAACTAAGTAACAAGAACATCTAGTAAAATTGGTAAGAGATTATAGAAATTTCTAGGTGCGGTTCATGTGAGTAATTTGTTCAGGAAAATTGTAAAACCTCGGAATTCCACAGAGTGTAATGCATTTTTAGTTAATTAATCCACATAGAGATATATTAGGTTATTAAATAAAGATAGGATCTTTGTGCCCGGAGATTGGGCTTAGTTCTAATAAGGGAATTTCGTCGTTAAATATGAGGATAAAATTGTTTTATTGAGAAAAAACATATAGCTGCACTAGTAGCACTAGTCGAAGCATTATTCCTGATTATAATTCACCCATTAATTGTTACTTCATAATTTGATAGTTACAACACAAACTTTTGTCGGTTTGGATTAGAAGGAATAGCATTAGTGGTAATTGAGTGCAAGTCCTTGCGGGATTGACCTTCATATATTACAATTGACCTAGGACACTTGCTAGGTTTGTTTTAGTGCATCAAATTGATACAAGAAGGTATAGAAGGCAAGAGCAAAGATACCAACTGATGAGAATGAGATTTGACATATATTTGGGACCTAAGTAATGCTAAATATTTGTTAGTAAAGTGGTGATGGACTGTAAATTTTTCTTGAAATTATGTTACAGTTGTTTTGCGTACATTCTTATGCTTCAATGGATTCCTTCAATCCCTTTTTTCATCTTGTAAGTGCTGATTGTCTGGCTTAGACTTTGTTTACATGTTTAAAGTGAAGCTTTCATGACCTTTTGATGAGTGACATATCACATAGGCAGAAACTGTGCAGGGGTTTTGAGTCTCTATCTTTGAAGTTGATCATCTTGGCATTCCTAGTGTGTTTTCTCAAGAGTATTTTTTTGCTCGATAAAATAAGGTATTGGTGAAGCAACTATTTTGGTATTCTATTTTCTTTTATTTCTTTGGTAATGCTTTCCAAGTCATTTTCTTGAAGATTTTGGTAACTGTAAGATTACCATGGGATGATATCATTCAGGAAGGAAATAAGAAGAGTTAGTGTTCTTGTTATTACAAATTTCGGAGAGCATTATTATAAAATTAGTAGAGGTAGAAGTTTTTCCTCAGTAAAATGTTATATTAACCCCTGTTTGCCTATTTCTTGATAATTGCCTTGTGCATTTTTGAAAAACTGTTGACAACCTTTGTTTGTTTCTTTTTCTTATGGTTTTTCTTGGATTTATTTCACTCTTTTTTTTTTTGTTGATTTTCTTTTTTTTCCCCTACTACATCATCATTCTCTTGTTTCCTTTATCTTAGGACAGCAGAAGTCTCTGAAAGTTGTGGTGCTCATATTTCGTTTAAACCAGAGATGATGCAATCAACTCCCAGCATAAAAGACTGGTGCTCTTCGTCGTTTTTTTCGTAGAATTATTGATTAAGGAGAGTCTTCTTGGGAAACTGCTAAATTTGATTGCTTTGTTTTCCAGACCAACGCTGGCTATGATAAATGATGCAGAAAATAATGGTTTAATCAAATCTAGAAAGGAAAGTAAAGTGATTTTTTGCTAATATTATTTTAATTATACATTTTGCTAACTTAATATATTAATTGGATTTAGAAAACTTTTATTTAGCCCACATATGGAAATATGGGAATTGATATGGCATTTATGGTAGCCATGAAGGGATAAGAGTAGTTCTTACCATGCCCTCTTATAAAAGTTCAGAAAGAAAGGTGACTATGAAAGCATTTGGAGCTGATTTAATCCTCACTAATCCTACCAAATGAATAGGAGGAATAATAAAGAAAGCTTATGAACTTTGGAGCCAACACCAAATGCTTTTATGCTTCAACAGTTTTCTAATTCTTCCAATACTTGGGTATATTATCCAGTTTTTGGTTACCATTAAAAGATTTACTTTCTTTGTGTAAATGAATATGTTACTTTGAAAGATTCTTGCTTTGAATCTTTTAAAATAGAATAGATAGTTAGCTTTTAAAGAAGTGCTTACGAATCCATTTCAATGAATGCTTCATAAATTTCTTGTTTATTTCTAGAATCTCTCAAGTATAGTAGATTAAAGTTTTTCGGTTGATAAATTAGAGAAATATTTTATGATGATAATTAATAAGTGGAGAAATAATCTATTTTATTGGCTGGGATGTCATCTGCTGCCAACAATGTTGCAGCACTTAGACTTTCCGAAAGACCATAAGACAATGCAAACTCATCACGGTATAAGTTTCTTTGGGACTTACCTATGTCTATACTTGTATTTTGAAGTAGAAGTCTTCCATCACAATGGTAAAATTGGAAGTGATCTCTCTCTCTCTCTCTCTCTCTCTCTCTCTCTCTCTCTCTCTCTCTCTCTCTCTCTGCATAATGGAAAGGAGTACTAAAGTTGGGTGCCTTTTCATCATTTTGCTAATTTGCAGCAACTACTTTTTTGGAATTTGTTTTCAAGTTGAATAAATTCAATTCTTAAATTACACTATAAATTATAATAAATGAGATAAATGATACAATTCCCAGTTATGTGGCTTTTTTGAGGAACATTGTACTTACTTTTTATTTTATTTGTTAATTTTGAATCCTTGTTATTAGATGGAGAACTTTGAGGTTTGTTAGATCATTTAAGAATTTTCTCTGATATCTACTTGGTTTCCTTCCTAAACATTTGATTCATTAATACTTTAATGAAATGGATCCTAGACTTGTTAGAATTTTGTGATACTATTTTCGTTTTGTTTTAACTATTGTTTCTTAAATTCCGTATAGTTGGTTATTCCTTTTTTATTTGGGATTTTAGTCATGTGTTTGCAAGGACCCTTGATCTTAGCTTTTTATTTAGTTTGGGTTCTTCTCTTGGATGTATGTTGCTTGATGAGGCTTAAGTGTGGAAGAATTTGCTAATTTCCATTTTACTGTTGTTTTGCATTGTCATTTTATCGGTTTATGAAGTACTTTGTGGATAAAATGGGCTGTTTCCCACCATTTCTTCTCTTAATGTTATAGGTGCATCCTACAGGAGTTAGAAGAAAAACAAGGCAAAACGAGAGCTCAAGGATAAAAAACAGATAAAAATGGTGAAGAAATGACCAATGTACCACGCTTGCATGACTTAACAAGGGCTTGGCGGGTTAGGGAAGCCTTGGAATTCCAAAGCAGAACCTGGACAAAGAGTATCTGAATCTGGCAAGCAGACTTTGCCGGATCCGGCAAAGCTAGTACTTTGAAGATTAACATTTTAGGCAGAAGCTTGCAAGATACAGCAAGCTAGCTAGGTTAATGCCGCAAGTCTTGCACGCATGTTGCAAATGAATTTCTGTGCTGTATTATAGGTTTTTGGAATTATTATTTGTATATTATCGACCTAAGGTTAGAGAGAGTGTTTATGAGTGACTTTTGAGAGAATATCCTGTACATAAACTCTCACTTTTCCATTCCAAATACATATTGAAATTTCAATTCAAGTTCCTAGAGGCAATTCATGAAGGTGTTCAATTAGAGCAATTTTGCAAGAAAAGCGTTCGCTTGTGGCTCTTCCATTCTATTCTAAGCACTCTTTGTCTCTTTTAATTTACTTATGAATATTGTTATGATTTTTGTTGTAAATGAGATGATTAGTGGCTAGGTTTTAATTAGTCTTTGCATAGGCATGAACCCTATATGATGTTTGTTTCATTTTCAGGAAGCTTGTTATTGGATTATTGAATTACATGTTTTTTTTTTCAATTTGCAGTTAATTGTTTCCAATTTTACAGGGGATTGGTTATTTTCCTTAAATTACGTGTTTAGAAAGGAACATTAGTTTAGGGCCAAAATTAGGCATTAGTAATTAATAATTTATTCGAGATGATACTTGTGATTTCTAGGTTAATTAGAGTAATCTAATTTATTCCAGAGCTTTAACCATACATGATTGAGTTAGGGAGAGCATATATTCTTCTCTAATCATTTAGGTCAACAGCATATTCCCGCCTAGAGACATGGTGAATTCTGATAAATCCTGATAAAGAGAATGTGACCATCAAATGGTTTAACATCTCTCCAAGAAATTTTCGAGATAACTAGCTAATGGATTCTAGAGGAATTCCACCATTTGGACACTACAAGATACTTTTTAAAATTGAACTTTTTGTGAACTTGTTAGTTTTTAGTCTAAGTAGATATTTTTCTAGCTTATTTTTTTTTTAACTCATAAAATTTTATTCTGATTGATTAGATAGTATATGAATAGTCATTACTACTCTTCCAGCGCTTTTCTGGAGTAACTAAAACGATATGTTCACTTACTTTAAGTGATAGTTTCTAGCATATAGAACCGATAAAACACTAGACATAAAAAATCAAAGTCTCAACAATTCCTAACTTCAAAACATAGTCTTAGGAAGATAAAGCGACATAAAAATAAACAAGGACTAAACAAAAGCATGGCAAAAACACAAAATAAAGAACATACTAACAATTATTTTTGAATAACTATAAAGTTTGAAAAGAAACAAATATTAAACAAACACAAATATATTGAAAAAAACGTTTTCCTTAATGATGAACAAAATTAAAAGAGAAAGGTGCGCTATACTCCCTTGTAAGTATAGAGGCACGTTCTTAATGAACATCATCGTGATGCTGTAACCACTTCATGTGTGTGTCATGATCATCATCTTTATTTATGCCTATTGAAATATTAATTCCGTTGATTTCATCATTCAGAGAGTGTATTTCACTTTTTTAAACTGGGTACCCTTCTCTTTCAGTCCATGACTATTCTTTGTACCCACAATTTCTCCTTTGATTTTTGCTCTTCATCTTTCTTAATTGTTGGATCCTCTCTTTCCACTCCAAATCCTACTGGAATCACCGTAAAATCTCTTGGATTTCTCTGTATGTCATTAGGCAAAGATTCATTGGATTGTAGAAACTAAAGTAGCAAAATAATCTACATGGAGTTCCAAATTCTATATGCTTACTACAACACTTTAGAAGCGATTTTCTACATTTTGGAACAAAATTTGGAAGTTATTTTCTACACTTTGAAATCGATCTTTGGTGGTAGATATTAATTTTTTAATATTCAACACAAACTTTTTTTCCATTAGGTCTTCAAAATTTTATTTATTCTCTTAAGGAAATTCATGTTGTGCTCTTTGCGCATCATATTGATTCCAAGAGAAGTTTTGTTGATCTCTACAAATATCCACATTTTAAGGAGACGAATGGAAATTATTGTGCCATGGATTTCGACCTGCATAGTTAATAGAGTTATTAGCTCAAAAATCTGACGAAAGGTAAGAGCCATTACCTTTATTTGACGATAAGGATCCTTGATTTGGAAGCACCGAAAAGTGCAAACTACTCAATTCCTCATACGACGGCATAAGGTTATTCAAAAACTCTTGCTCAAAGACACAAAGGGTTAAAAATAAAAAGAAATAAAATACTTAAACTAAAAGCAGTAAAAAAAATCTGGAGTACAATAAAATTTAAAAATTTAAAAATGAAAATTTTTTTGTTTCTTTTTTTAAATAATAATAATTAACGAAAAGGGAGAAACCAAAATAAATAAAAATTTTCAATAATAAAAATGAAAAATTACTTGATATTAAATAAAATAGCAATTACATATTGCTGAATAAAACAAATCCCTAACAATGATGCCATAAACTTCATGTGCTAAAACTACGCTAGCAAGTATACTAGTTCAATTATATTATAATCGAGGACTACTGCACTAATATTTGTATCCAACTACTAAGTATGTTACTCTCTAACCAATCCAAGCGGATCGAATTTTAGTGAAGCAATTTAATTGTAACTAATAAAATGATAAAGGAAATTGACCAGAAAATTTTTACCAAATTTTACCAAGGCTAATGATACAACTGGTGAATTGTTAACGAAGATGTGAATTCTCTTATTAAACCAAATTTTAACTTAAATGATTAATGGCGAAATTCCTTTTTACTGATTAGACCTAATTTCTCAGCAAAAAGCCCCAATATTTACTTAATAACCTACTATATTTCTATGTAGATTAAATTAACTAAAATACATTTAAGATGGAATTGCGAGTTTGATAAACAAATATACTCACATGGACCACACATGAAATTGGTACAACTTCTTCAGAATTTTACTGAGTGTTCTTGTTACTAGTTCCTACTCAATTTATCTCCTATATCTGATCAAAACCAAGTACTAAATCATGCAGGAGGTGATCAAGCAATTCCAAGCATTAAGATCAAGCACTAGGAATTAATTATTTCATTATATAGTCTAGGAATATTAATACTCTCTCTGTCCTAGAAAGATTGTCCCATTTCAATTTTAACACAAATTAAGAAATTTAGCTAGAGTAATTAATTTTATGTTGATTTCTCTTTTATATCCTTCTTTTGTATTGAATGAATTTGACCTTTTTATCTTGAAACTACAAATATAAACATAAATTTATTAAAAAGGTGTGTGTGTTTGTGTTTTTTTTTTTGGTTAATATTCATTAGGAAATAGAGATTTTTAGTAATTAAGATGTAAAATAATGAGGGTCATTAAAGGAAGTTAAAAAATTAACCATCATTTACAAAAGGAAATACGACTACTATTTGGCACGAGAGAAAAAGGAATGTGAGACTATCTTTGTGGGACGGAGGGAGTAATAGATAAAAATATATCTCGGCACACTTTTTCAATGAAAATATTTATAAAACAATCGAACCGAGAGACTCACTGGGCATTTCTTTTAATATTTGCCAAATATTTTTTACAATTCGAATCTAGAGAATTTTGGGTTAAGATTAATATAAACTCTTGGGGTTTTTAATTTTTCCTTTTGAAAAATTATGGTAAAGAAATAAAGCAATTTAAAAACATAAAAAAAAATAAAAAAATTTCTACGCATAGGCACAAGTTAAACGGTGTTTAGCTATAAAGATCCATAAGAATACATAAAATATATTCTTTTGAAATATAAACAGTTTAAAAAGAAAATTCGTAAGGAAATAAAACAAACATTAAATAGAGAACTTGAATTCGTCGTCTTCGATCTTCTTAGCCGCCATCTTGATCTCCAAGAAAGTAAAGAAAAATAAAAACTATAGCTTTAGCTATAATGGCTAAAACCCTAAAGCTACTAAAATTCATTCTAATAGTTGGAAAAGTGTTAGTTATACAGTCTAAGACTCTAGAAGAGTAAGAAAATAACTAAAATATGAATATATGTTTTTAATAGGTTAAAACTTAAAAAATTTGGAAGTTGAAAACCAAGAAAAACCAATAAATTCAAGTCGAAACTAGTGTTAACCATAATAAACCAATAGAATTAGAGAAAATCGATGACCTAAAGCCAGAATTAGACACTTATAGCACGCACAGAATAGTTGAATACGGACCAAATCACAAACCAGCTCCCTTGATGCCGTGAACTTGACCGAACCGTGAAAAGGGTTGCATTATTCGTGCCCTAATAAGGACCTGGGTCGCTAACTGCAAAGGATCCACAAACTAAATTTAAATAGATAATAGGTGCTAGTTCCAGCTTAAACTGACATCAATTCTTCTCTAGAAACTTAACAATTTCCTTTTTTTCTCACTCCAAAACTATTCTTTCAATTCCAAGGCAGGTTCGTGCTGATTTCTATCCGTTGAAATTTATTTTCAACTAATTTTCATCATTTGAGAAGCTCATTATACCTTTAACATCAAAATAATATCGTACTAAGTTTTTTATGCATGCTATACAAAAAAATATGTTTAAAACCTTTTGCTTTACCAAATTAAGCTTAAAAGTATGTAGAACATAGATAAATCCATGTTTATCACCAAGTATTCTAAAACTTCACAAAACAATGTTTTAGTGATAGAAAGAGAACTAGAAAAGCAGAGAGAAAGCTAGGGAAAAATCTCTTCTTATAATTTTTACAAGAGTTCGCCGAAATTCTTACTTACTTAGGGCCGGAACATTTTGCCAGTGTTTGTGTAATAGAAGACAAAATTTTTACCGATTAGAATTATGAAATAGTGGTGAGACATAGATTCTAATGTGATCTTGGAGAATAAGAACAGGAACTTAGTATCTTAGTCAAACAAGGATACCTTCCTAATTACTCCATCACATGTCTAATTAAGAGATCTCCCAACGGATTGGAGAACTAATTGGTCGACCACCCTAGGGATTAATCCATTAAGGTTTCGGCCACCCTAGGCCAATGGGGCTCGGGCCATTAACTTTTAGTTATCCGAGTTCAACCTATTTTTCAATATTCCAATAAATAACTATCATTGGGCCACTTAATTCAATAATAAAAAAATAATTATAAGTCCAGTATAACTATTTGCTTAGTCCCATTTATTTACATAAATTTGTCGGGTCCATTTAATTGAATAGATACTCTTTTTCAATTAATTACTTTGCTTCTCATTAAAAAAATAGTTACTTTGCTTTATTAAAATATCAATGGCATATCTAATTTAATCTCTCTAAATTAATTCTCGTATCTTTTGTACAGTGATGAACATATACTCACTTTGGCTTCATGAGCAACTCGGTGCACAAAAATACCATTTGTTTATACTTGTAAAATGATCAAAATGCCCTTGTTATAAATAGCAGCATTTCACATTTTAAAAATTTCCAATTATAACCATGTGGAAATATTAAACACAAGAGCACATTTGTGGATGCAGTGTCTTTGCCCTACAAGTGTTAAAGATTAAAACGTCCATCCATGTTAGTACCCATCATTGATTATAGGAATAAGTGCACTATCACCTTTCCCAATGACCTCTACCATCCTTCTATTTTATGTTTTGGCTTTCTCAATGAGCGAGGCAAACATATAAACTCTTATATGCCAAGACCTTTGACTCTAGAGCATCATGGACAATTATAGGGGGGTGATTCTCATAGAAGCAAGCACACGAGTCCATCTTAGCTAATTAGGTTTATCTACCTAACATACAAAGTACATTAGTCTCATGATTAGAGACCTTCACCTATAGTACATTTGAGTACATGAATCCTAATTTTGCTAGACCGCCAACTCATGTGAATACTGTTGCTCCAAAAAGGTCAAAGTTAATAAAAGATAAATATTTATAAGACTGAATTTGTCAATTACTCTAATATTAAATTAAGGTATAAATGAGAAATCAAAACATTTATTAGGTTAACTAATTTTTTTAATCTACGTAAAAATTAGATTGAGACACTCTTTTTGAACACAGGGAGTATATTATTTCATTTATAGACATTTTTCATCAAGTGGAAAAGAAATTCCAAGTTGTTCTTGATACATTAGAAAAGGGGAATGTGGTTAACCCAGGACCTTTACCTGTACGGAGGCTCTTTTACATCTAAGCTAACCACCCTGCCACAAGAAATTCCAAGTTCAACCTTCTTACACTAACACATTTGATTCTCCATTCTTTTGATTAATCCTTTTTCTCTTTAGAAATAATTATCATTGAAATTTTCCATTTATGAAATACAAATTATACGGATATGAAATATTTTTGCAGTAGATTGTTATCACTATGGCTACTTCAACCGTCCTTGCCAGTTAGATGGTGGCATTTGAATGATGTGTCGTTAAATTGTGGCATTATTAGAAAATGCAGTTTTTTGTGGCATTTATGAGTATATGCCAGAACAACTGTGGCATTGTTTACAATTGCCACATAAAATTATGTTACTATGGAATAATGTCACAAATATTGACCCAAAATGTGGTATACATACAAAATGCCATAATATTACCACAATATCTAAAATTGCCATAATATATGCTACCAAAATATGGAACAAACTCAAATGTCAAAAAGAACGCCACTCATATATGGCACAAGTTTAATTGCCACAAATAATGCTACAAAAATATGTCATGAGCTCAAGTGCAACTAATTTGTGAGATGTTGACAATGCGTGCGCGAGATAATAAATATGTATGACTAACTATTTTTATATATAAAAGTTACAATTCAATGATATGTACTATATAAGTTTGTATTATAATATTTATTCATATAAAACAAAACATACCAAAATGGAAAACTTAAAGTACTGTAAAACATAATTGTATTAATAGTGGTTTTGTCAAAAAATATTTTCTATATTTAAGATATCTATAACATCATTACATAATTGATATAATAGGGAAAATTGTTAATTTATTAGTTATGACAGCGATAGAAAAATTTCTACATAAAACTTGCTTATGTTTATTGAAAATCTCCATAACATTAGAAAATTAGTCTTTATCTAACAAAATTGTTTTTAATTATTGAGAAAGAGAACTTATTTAAATAAATATGATAATAATAAATTTAATTTAATTTTAGCTTATACTATATACATATATATAATTTGTTAATAAATTATCAAAAAAATTATGCGATCCATTAGAGGAAGCACTTGTTGCTAATAGGAGAGGTGAAATGTACTTTTACAACTTTTATACAATTCTGCAAAAAATGCCATATTACTTTTTTAATATATTTGTGGCATTAAATAAGTTCCACAATAAGTGCTGCTAATATATATTTGGCACTTGTGAAGCACCACGAAAAAAAACCACACCATTTTCGGTGGCATTTTCATGAAATGCTACATAAGTAGAACAAAAGAGCTTTTGGTCACAATTAACCATAGTGTATTGCATTGACTAGAGTTCTGTTTTAAAATAAATTTCCCCTATTCTAATAATTTGAATTAAAAATTTCCACAAATTGACGAATTAAAAATTTCCACAAGTTGACAACAGGGAATGATAAATTATGCTTTCTAAATTGTACTATGTAGCCAAAGGAATATACTATTAATTATTTCCTTATTATTTTATGGTTGTTTACATGTATTTTCCTTTGAATGTTGCAAGATATGGATGGCCAATTCACAATACAAAATTAGGTATGTATTTTTTTGAAATATTACTTTCCTCTTTATGAACTGTCATAATTTATTAAAAATTTTAAATAATATAGCCTAAAAAAATATTTGAACACAAAATTAATTTGTGCATACGATTGTTTGTAAAACATTTACTAGAGTTCTCATTAGAAACCGAAGTTCAAAAGTCAAACACGGCAAATTAATCTTTCTTCTCGGGTCATAGTAAGGCCTTTCGTTAGAAGATAAAAGCATAAATTATATCATGCCCCCCCTTGAGGCAGAAATTATATCTTGCCGCCCTTGAAGCAAAAATTATAATGCGACACCCTTGAAGCAGAAATTTTACTCTGAAATCTATATTCTTTTGTCTCTTTTGAAAACAATAGATAGACTATATAGTATGTATGGTGCCTCCTGGTATGTTTATCTCTAACGTGGCTTATCTTTTTCTTTATTTATCTTTTTACGTTTTTTCTTTTGTATGACAGTTTTCACCATATGATTTTTTATATGAAAGTTGTGCCTAAGTTATAGCCATGCATTCTCCAAATTTTCTACCAGATTTATTAAATAATTGATAGGAACTTGTCCTTTCCTAAAATTTTGTTGTTATAAATCATTATTCTATTTTCGATATCATTTTGAACATATAACCTTTTTTCGAAAGAAGAACATTAGGGATCTTTTTTCTAGTTACTGTAGTCTTGGATTCTATTGGATTCTAATTTGAAAAAGATGTGATTATTTTTGTCGAACTTTTTGGAAAGTAAATTATTTTCTCGAAAAAATATGAGATCGAGATGAAAGAGATTTTTTTGTTTGTTTCAATTAACATCAATCCAGGAAGTTTAGTTTTTAGGATTATTTGATACCTCTAAGGCCCACTTTCATAAAAATTACTTTGGATTTTCACATTTTTCTAACAGGCAGTGAAGAGTGAAGATCAAGATACTGTTGTAAAATGTTTCAAAATATTTTGTGTGTTTTAATCTATTTACATAGATTTTGATTTTTTCTGCTTTGCATCCCACCTCTTCTATCGCAACAGTTAAATTGTACTCTATTAAATGAAGTCAAATATCACTTTTCTTTTGAGTAGCTATGCAAATAGAACCTTCCGACATTGCATGATCTTCATTAGTTTTTATGATATAAGAAATAATATGATGTCTTATATTCTCTCTTATTTATGATGAGTTAGCAATCTCACATTTCAATAAAGAATCTATGCCAATTAAATTTTAAAAAATCAATGTCATTACATATAAAAATTATTTGCATTATGCTTCTTGGGTTCTTCATTTTTATATTTACAGATTTTACAACTAACGTCGAATAAACATTTAAGAATGTGCATTTCTTTCGCCATAGTTGTTTCATCTTCAACAGAGGACTCAATTATTAAGGAGAGAGATGAGTTGATGGTTCTATTTTCACATACTGGTGGACCTCCTACTAGAAGAACTGCTCATTTCTTGAAACCAATTGTTGCTTCACTTGAAGAATCAAGTTTGAAACTGCCTCTCCTTTCCCCAAAATCAAAGTGGCTAGTAGATTTGGTCTTCCATGGTTGGCAAGATCAATTAAGCCAGTGGAACAAATGGGTTAATGAAATGTTCCCAAAATACCACTTGTTATGGAGAAAAGTCGAAATTGTTGAGGCCATTTTGTGCTCCAAGTGTGAGTTCCAAAGAAATGATGACCTAATTTTTGGGTTAACAGAAAGATGGAATGTTGAAACTAGTACTTTTGTTTTCCCTTAGAGTGAAGCATCCATCACATTAGAAGATATGATGATTCTTGGTGGGTTTTCTTTGCTAGGTAATCCTATTTCATTACCCCTTAAAGAACATGATTCAATCAAAATTGAGGAAGATTTGAAAAAGAAATTGAAGAAGCTGGAGAAAATGAAAACCAAGAGTACTCATATTAAGTGGATAGACTCATATATGAAACCAGGATGCCAATTTGAGCATGAAGTTTTTCTTGTGTCTTGGCTCTCAAGGTTTGTTTTTCCAGTGGACGAAATTTCAAAAATTGATAAGACTATTCTTCCAACTGCAATACACCTCGCAAAGGGAATGAAAATCGCGCTTGCCCCAGCTATCTTGGCTAGCATATATACAGACTTAGGCTTGTTAAAGGCAACAATGATTGTTTCAACGAACTTAGCAGCCACTGAAAATAAAGGTACACAGACAGTTATGTGTTATAATATTTGGTCTCCATTTTATTTGGTTCAACTTTGGGCATGGGAAAGGTTTTTACCATTTCGACCACAGCCAAACTACCTTAGGCGTATTAAGCCACGGGCTGCTCGATGGAAAGGTAAACGAAGATTTGAGATTGGGAATGTGAGGCCGATCATTAGTTCTTCTAGTGAGGCTTTTCTATGGAGGCCTTATTGCTTAAATGTAGATAATTGGTTCTTTCCAAAATTTTATATGGAGAACGAGGTGCAGATATCCATTGGAAAACATTCTGATGAAGAATTAGAATCTTTTGCTCGATGTTTAAGAGCATGTGTTCTTATTGGCCTAGATTGTGAACAGGCATACAATCCACATCGTGTAGCACGACAATTTGGATACGATCAAGATCTTCCTCGATTGGTTTGTTCTTCAAATATGAGTACTGAAACAGCTTGGCTTAATTATAGTAAGCCTTTCAGCAATGATCAATCAATCTACTGTCCATCAAGGATGTGCAAAGAATAGATGAGCATTCATTATTTAAATTAGTGGACGAACTCAGTTTTGGCTCCAACAAAAACACATTGGATTCATCAAGGAAGAAGGAACTTACGTAGACCAAGAAAGTGCTCGCCGAATCTACAACAAATCCAAGCTCTTAACATGGAAACTGATGCTCTTATGGCTAAAGAAATTATAAAAGATCTTACAGTAAGTGGTCAAGCCTCAAATCAGGAACACATTAAAGAAGAAGAAGAAGAAGAAGAAGAAGAAGAAGAAGAAGAAGAAGAGGAAAATTACCCATACGTGCCACCGGGCTTCTCCCCAAAAACAAAAAAAGCTAATAACCAAAATGATATACCAGATTCTCTTGGTATACATCAAAGTATACCACAATCTTTCCATAGGTGCCAAATTGTTGACTTGAATAATCCACCAGAGTCTCTTATGAAGGATCAATGTGTACAAGAATCTTACAATAAGCAGCAAATCATTGACTTGAATAATCCACTAGAGTTTCTTATGAAGGATCAAGGTGTACCAGAATCTTACAACAAGCAACAAATCATTGACCTAAACCGTCATTCAGACTCTCCTATTGAAAGCTACATTATTGAAGATGGAATTGACCAAGAAAATACAACTAATCATGATTCAACTCATAGTGATCAAAGCAAAGAGAAAAACAAACTTATCGGAAGAAATCAGGAGAAGCATTATATAAAAGATCTCGAATTGACTTGCTGCAGTAAAGAAGTGAAGCTCGGGATCTAAAAAGAGCATGAACTGGAGAAGATGCAAATTAACAATTTGACCTCGAGGTGCTGCCCACTTTGGTAGTATGAAGATGGAAATGAACATTCTAGATTATAGTTTTAATTTTATTCTTTTTTTGATACTATATTTTCATAGGGAATTAAGTGTTGGATTCTATCTCTCTTTATTCTATACATATGGATCCTTTTGTTATCATTATACAAATATTGGACATTGGTCCCTTAGGAAGCCTATAATATAGACATATATAAAATCCTATATTTCTCTTTAATATCCACTAAATATTTGATCTTGAAGTAGTTTTAGATAATATATATGGCAATTCCCTATTTTCTACTTTCTCTATTGCCCTAAAATACTTGATACTTTCTTTGAAAGAATGACATTAGTAAATTAGTTATAGTAAAAATATCTTTTTCCGTAATATATAGTATTTTCATTTGTTTTTAAAGAATTATACACAGATTAAGAATTCTATAATGAAACGAAGAATGGAAAGAAAAGAATTTGATACAGTTAATAAATTAGGTGAAAGAAAAATAAAGATTGAAAGTGAAAGGAAAAAAATAGAAGAGAAAAATACATGGAAAGTACCTATTCACCATATGTTTCTTGTTTCTAAATATATTACATTAGCTTTATAGGAACAAACTCTTGGAACGATAGTTCGGTTCATAGGAGTCACAAAAAACTCACGACAATCATTGGATAAAGCCACATGCGATCTAGACTATTAATCCTTCAAAGGGTGGAAATGGCTAAGTGCAAGGGGACCGAATAAACAGGATGAAAAAGTTACTGAGAAAAAAGAATTTTTTTCCTGGGAATGCACTAGAGTAAACAAATAATATCTCTTTTCTACTTGGAGGATTATTCGAAATTAGGTTAGAAATTGAAATTTTGAACTGCGTAAAAGCTGGTACTATCTTGTTGACCAAATAATATAGCTTTTCTAAATCACAAAATGGCTTGGAAAAGAAAAGTTAAAATTGTGTTAGTACTTCCAAAGTTGTTCTGAATGATGTCCACCTTTCTTTTCTTAGGAGTAATGTGAATTTGGATATTCAATGGATAAATTCTTCACAAATCAACCTCCTATGGACCTTGCCTTCCAGAAGGACTTGATTATTACTGTTCTCAAGAAACCTTAGCTATATATCTAAGACCTCTTGAACACATGATGAATAATGTATCCTCTATAAGCTAATTCAACATTTGGGATAGATACCAAACATCTAATAACCTCTTATATAGAAGACCTAGATCAATGACAATTCACAAGAGTGTGGACATTAAGGAAGTAGGAATTTAGATGTCCAATTAGATTTTCATAGACCTTGAATCTACAAGAATCAATTACTAAGGAAAAGAACCCTTAGAGAACTTAGCTAAAGAAGGTGGAAGAACACTAGAAACCCCGAACGGGAATTCTCTCAGTTCAAACTATCATTTTATCAAAATTTACTTACAAAAGATACATAATGAGATATTTATAAGAAAACACTAGTGATTAGGAAAGGTTTATATACTAAATAATCCCTAATGAAGTCAATTACATGTTTAGAAATCAAAAGAACTGATAATTAGACAAAAAATAACAATTTTGATCAATTAGTCAAGGACCTGTCACTTAAATGGTACGCCTACCGTCCAAATGGTCGGGGTGTTGCCATCATGACCCTGTTTAGCTAGAAACCTGTCGCATACGGGAGGGATGACCCTGCCACATGTTAGAATATTCCCTAAGACCAATTGACTCACATTTATGATTTATGAAGCATGTATTTTTTGAATTGTATTTTATGCTCTTGGTCATCAAGTATGTGACTTGATAGTAAAACCCTTAAAGCTAATAAAATATTATTCTTATTTGTCCCTAGTTTATTACATCTTGTAAACTAGTGTGAAGTTGATTGATGGTCAAGTTTTACTGATCATGAATATGAGATATAAAATCAATTCATAAATAAATATTGAGAATATTGTATTGGACATGACCCAAAGTGAAGAAGAAATATTGCATGGTTTTAAGTTATAAGTATTTCTTCTCAGTTTTATATTTGGTGTTCTTTGACCTAATGTTTCTAATGTTTCTTGCATGGGGAGAAAATATGTTTTGACATCGTCAAACAGCACTTTTAATTAGGTGATCATTATGACTATTGGTTGGCTTATTTTCTCGCCATGGCTTGAATATTGGAGATAGTGAAAGGGATTTGTCCCTCTCTTTTTAGAGAGAGATATCCATGGGCCCCTTGATAAGGAAGACTGGAAAATATGCATGGCCATGCTCAAATAAGTATTAATAAGGTGTTATTAATATTGTTTGTTGGAACAGTCTACCTGGTGATCAAGTAAATGGTTAATTAAGTTTTATAAGGATGACTTGATCCATGCCTTATACTTAATTAGGATATCGTATGACAAAAGGACTAAATATTAAATCTGATGCTAGGTTATTATTACATTTACTTAACTTGGGTAAGCATGATGTCTTGCTAGAGGCCGCTTATGTTTTGTGAATAAATGTCTAGGACATTTTTCATTCATTGCCAACGTTAAGTGAACATACAAGGTCACACATATAGACGATCTTGTGAGCATAATGTCCACGTTCAATGAATCTAGATTGTGTCCAGATTCGTTGAACGTATACAAAAGGGGAATTAGATTCCAAATTGTATTTTCTGGTAAGTTAATAAGTAATTAATTTTATTTAATCGAATAAATGAAATTAATTACTTAATATTACTCATCCAACCGTTGGATGATTATAGGAATAGATGGACGAGATTAAACTGTCATTAGATGATAGTTAGGGTTTTGATATCAACAGCTATAAAAGGTTATGTTAACCTTTTCTTGGTGGCCGTCCTTTATCTAATAAAAGAAAAACAAAACCCTAAACCCTGGAACGCCGATATAGTATCTAGCCTCCTCTCTCCAAAATACGACTGATTACCAGATAGTCAGGATCAGTTCTGAACAGTTTTCAGAACACAGAAGGGGCTAGCATCCCGATCGCTTGCAAAGGAGTTCGTCGCGTGGATACCAGTAGAGGGCAAAGCGTACAAAGCAGCGCCTCCACAACGAACAATAAAAAACATTGAGGTAATTTCTATCCAATCAGTTTTTCTAGTATGTGCAGATCCTGTTGGTGGATTTCCGTAGTTTTATTTTATTTTGTTTTTGCCTACGGATTCCAACCACGTGCATTAGGAGTGAGCCATATAGGAATGAGCCATACCATTCAAGATTAAAAGCCCCAAAATGGAGCTCTGGGCTCCATTTCGACCATTCTTTTAACTCTAACTCTTGGATTTGAATCTTCCAGGCAACCATGCATATCTGTGATTATATCATTGCCCTCTCTTTTAAAGAAGTTTTCCTAAAATTCGTACCTTTATTCAAGTACAAAACACAGGCAACATTAGAAATGAAATGTTTTGAATGAACAATGCTATGAACTTTATTGCTAAAGTACTCAAGAACTAGTCAAGTCCATTGGTCATGTGAACATCAAGGAATGCAAGATCTCTGGAACTTATTCGAAAGGTTTAAGATAAGAAAAAGATGTGTAAATAAAGAAGTTTAGTCAATGGAAAATCAAGGAAAATGTAAGCAGAAGCCTCCACGGGTTTACAAGATCTCTATAAATGTAACTATAAGTGAAGCAATAACAATCTTGTAAATAAAACTCCGACACATGAAATTCCACAACTTCTACAAAAAAGGGCGATGAAACATAAAGCGCAATTCGAAATTAGAGTTCAAGAATAAGCACAAGAAGTTTGGAAAATGTTCAAACTCCACAATCAGAAGTTTTCTTTCAAGAGTTATAGAGAACATATTTAAAATAAATGTTCTTAGGAAAAACTTCCTTAACATCTCTTCAAAGAAGGATTAACATCCTTAAAAGGTAAATGAATGTTGAAACTTTTATCATTTCAAAAATCTAAAGTAATTCAAGAAGGTCATGAGTTTTAAGTATCTCTTCTTTCAAAAGATAATGAAATGTAGAACTTAAGGTGTAGAATGATTTCAAATGTTGAATTTAAAATTTTCTACCTTCCTCTTTAAAAACTAATATTTCTAGAACTCTTTAAAAGATAACTAATAAAACAAAGTCTCATCAAATCCATATTTCATACATTAATGTTGTCTAAGAGTTCTTCAAAATACTAACAATTGAAATGAACAACTTCCAACACCAGTCCCTAAAATGTAGATGGTAGGAAAGATGCTTTTCAATAAAATCTTTCCAAGATTGTTCTAGAGAACTATTTCTCATGTTAAATTTCAAAAATACATAAAAAATAGCTTTAAACATTTCATATCCGATTCCTACCTTGTTTTCAAAATCTTTTAAGAACAAGAATTCCTTAAAATGCACATGATAGAATTTTAAACCCTGGTCATTTCAAAACAAATTCTTCAAAGAATCGAGCTCATGCTTGTTGCAAAAAGATTTTATTTTACCACTCAAAAGGGGAAAATGTTCGTTAAAAGGAACAACTCCACTGAAGTCCTTCATGATAGTCTCATAGAAAGATAAGAAATAACTTCAATACTCAATAAGCTTTCTATCAAATTTAGCATGAAGAACATCTAGTAAAGCATAATCTAATCCATAACCAACAATTTTAGAAGCAACTAAAGAATTATCATCTATCATACCAGGTTTATAACAAGAAGGATTAAGTTTAACACCACTATGCATCAACAATGGACCCTCAAATGAAGCATGAGAAGAAAAGCATTTAGAGGTACAAGGCACAACAAAAAATAGACCACCACCAAAAGATATAGCACAAACATCTCCAATTATGATGACATGAGAGATATAAGATTCTAATAAGCACTTTAATTCTCGCAAAGAAACTTCATGACATAAAAGAGATGGGTTAATAAAAGGCCTTCTTGATGAGCTTTCATGGCTTAGGGTTAGCTCTTCCAATGCTCTCCTCATGGTCTTCAAGCTCCGTGGTATAGTTCCTTCCAAGCATTGATGTCAAAGTGCAAGGATGTTCAAGAGAAAGCCTATCAAAATTAAGTGCATAAGAATACAATTTAGTTTCATTGAGAAAGTGATCAAAACATAAGTAAAAAGTGGTAGTAAAAAAGTTTATTATCTTGTAGATGTTTTAGTATAATCTCCCTTCATTCTCCATGTTCTGTATCAAAAAATTATGCACACGTGAATAATTGTTAACTAGAAAAGAGTTAGTTTGATTAGCAAACACACTCACTAACTAGCTCTTTTCAATTGCAACGATCTCTTTTTCTTTTTGCTCTTCTTCTGTACTCTCTTGTTTTTCAATGAAACACTCACTTTCTTTTGCTCTCGCACTTTTCTCAAGATCAATTTCTTTTTCTCTCTGACACTCATCCTTTTTACACTCTTCAAATGAAGTACACATGGAATCAAAGAAACATAATTCTTCAATTAATCTCCTTTTTTGTTCTACTCTATTTTTCTTCAACCTTAATGTTCTCTTTTCCATGTACTTATCACTAATGATATCACAAGAATCCTTATTAGATATCTCTTCCACAACTTGCAGTTCTATAGTTTCGTCAACTATCTCTTGAGCTTGTGGAAGCTCTATCACTTTTAGAGATCCTAGATGTTTAGAAATGTAAAATAAGGGGTTCCATATCTCTATAATGTAACGCAAGTGGACCTAACACTGCAGATGTGAGTTCAACCCGAGTGCTCTATCTCTCATGGATAGCCAAGGTTCAACTACTCTACCATTCACTCAATTTTTAGCCTAAAAGTTTTCGTTGAAAATATTATAAACTAAACGAGATACTGCAGAAGCTATAATTGGGAACCAATGAACAAATATCTAAAGGAATCTATAAAGCCGAAGTTTGGATCTCAAGATCTCCCAAATCTTGTTACTACTCTAATTGATTGATTCTAATAGAAATTGATGTTTCATTGACAAATTGGGTCATCACACTCTCAATCGGGAAATCCATATCTCTAGGTGAAAGCCACCCTATTCACAAACCTTAGATGAGAATCTCCTCTCCTCTCTCCCTAAAAAGTTATGAATGCTATAAATGATGGTGATAAAAGGACCTACAAGTGCTTTATTCTATCTCTAATCTAATGCTCCAATTAATCCCCAAATTGATTGCCCTAGGGTGTTCTTCCTTTTTCAATTCTTCACGACACTTAAATTGCAGAAAAATACAAATCAAAGAACAATTCAATAATCCACAACATTCAATTTAAAAAATATCAACTCAATTTCATAGAAAGAAAAATTAGGGTTAAACCTTTAATCCAAACAATAAAATTACTCACCTTTCATAATGTAAAGATGAAATTAAATGATTAAAATCTAATACAGAAAAGAAAAAGAAAGGCTTAGGAATGAATTTGACGGCTGAATTGCGATCTCGAAACGCGCACGAGCTCATCTCTCAAGTTGCTCCACCGATGCCAGAATTTGCCTTTTTGTCCTTGAATCCTCTTGAATACCTTTAGTTCTCCTTCTCTAAGTAAATTTCTAACTAATTGAGGTGAGAATTGGGAGAAATTTATCTCATAAGATCGCCCCAATTCGCTTTCCTAAGCCCTAATGGCAAAAGTCTAAGAAACAAGAATAATGAATAATGAGTATCAATCTCTCTAAAAACTAACTTAAAAACTGCGGAATCGGGACCAACCGTCGACAGTAGGTTGGGACCCACCGTTGTCGTTAGGTCTCTGTTTTCCTTGTCTCTTTTTTGCCTTGAACCTACTATCTGTGGTTGGGGGAGCCTACCGTCACTGATATGGTTCTGTCTCCTTTTCATTTGTTTGCAATGCACCTACCATCAGCGGTAGCTTAGCCTACCTCCGGTGGTAGGCCCTCTTCATGGTCACCTTGCCATCATTTTCATTTTCGCTCTTTTTAAGCTGTTTTCGTCCTTTCTTTGTTGCACCTTCCTTCGGCAAGCACCTAAGAGAAGAATGGGAGATATTAGACTTAAACGTGTATTTTATACCTTAAAAACATCAAGAAACGATGAAACTAACATATAAAATAATAGATAAAGTAACAACTGTCAAATACTCCCACACTTATTCGTTGCTTGTACTCAAGCAACAGAACTGAACTGATGGAACAAAAGGGTTTGGAGATTTTTTTTTTCAAATTAGAAAGTTCACGGAAAACGAGAGAGATATCGGTCTTAAGCAATTAAACTCATAGGAAGACCAAAGATACAACAACATCGATACCAAAAGAAAACAAAACAAAGCTAAATAAAGGGAAGATAAAACTAAAATGATGCCACTTCAGTAGAACACTTAACTACTCAACCATCAAGATATAAAAGAAGAACGAGCACAAGATACACTCAGTCTATCGCACTTACAAATAAACATTACATGCTAATAGGGTATGTGTGTTTTGTTCGTGTTGCTTTTCATAGCAACTAAGGAATGTTAAGTAATTAACAAAGTGAAATCCTTCAAATGATGACACAAAACAAGCTCATATTCTTCTAGTTCTTATCCATTCTAAGTCTTACTCTAGGTCATTTTCGGATTATCGAGTATTTTTAGGCTTGTAATGTCAGGTTTAGGACATAAATAATGTACCAAATGAAGGTAAATGGAGACAAGAACAAACAAGATAGATCCAACGCAACTGAAAGGAAAGAATTAGCAAAATTAGAGAATAACATTCTAGCCACCTTTCGTTGTTCTCACTCCCCCTTTACTATCTCACTCCATTTCTTTCAAACACCTCACCTAACGTGTTCACAGTTTCCAGCCTTTAACATGAGAGAGAAATAATGTGTGTATTTCACAACACACTATGTACAAAAATGTAAGTACTACCTTTTTTTCTTTCTTTGTTTTTAGAAAAAACAAAACAACTTTTCTCTCTCTTTTTTTCATCAGCCATTTATACCAACTGTGAAATGCTCAAACTACACCCTCTTTACATCATTTTTCTTTTCTTCACTCCTTCACTCTCACACTTATTTGTTACCCTCAATCAAGATGGTTAAAAATATTATTCTAACATTGCCTTCACGAAGTGAGGTTTAATATCGTGTGAGTTTTAAATGAATGAAGAATAGAAGAGAGTAAAATGCTTTGGCATGAAGGCACAAATAAGGGAGCTAGGGGTTAATTTGGCATAAGGATAGGCAAAACAAAAACTCAATCGGTACAATGAAGGCCTGAGACCATCATTTCTTGGACTAACTTAAACTAAGACTCTTCACTTCAAAGAATAGAGAATCACAAGAATTCAGGCATTAATTTTAAAGGATTCTTACTAAGCTAATTTCCTAGAATTCCTAGTTCTCTATTACTAACGACACTCACTGGTGTATGAGAACCATCGAACATGTAAGATTATTATGCAAATGTTGTGTTCAAAACCACCGAGTGCTTTCGTCATCAAGCATTCTAACCAAAGTGGCAAAGAGAAATTTTTTTTGTTTTTTCAATTAAAAAGATAGAGAAAACTATGAAAAATTTTTAAATTTTCAGATTATTTGATTTTTTTGGATTTTTCATAAGGAAAACAAAAAATAAAAGTAAACAGAATACACAGAACGAATTACCCCTCCCCTCCTCCCACACACACATACTTAAAACCATATTGTCCTCAATGTGGGGCCCAGACTAACAAAAAAAAAAATAAACACGTACATGAGAGGCGCTCCCGCAGATATAAAACAATAATGCCTAAGCGAAGCCATGGCCACACAAATAAAATAAAAACAATGAACACATAAGAGAATAAGCAAAGAAAAATAATAAACAAAACACTAATATAGAAAGAGAAATAAGCAAATAAATACAAGAAAGAAAATAAAAGAAGAGAGGAGAAGACTCCCTAGTTGGACAAAAGTCTGTGCCACCAACACTACTGCTGCCCATATCTGGCATGAATCTGCTAAACAGGAGGGCTAACATCGCTTATTGCCGATCGATGGGTGCCTTCTAATACGCCAATTCGTCCGCATACTGGCGAGTGGACTCTATAATCTCTACCAATTAGGCCCAATGGATGTCCTGGGTGACATGGGGTAGTGGAGGGCTCATCCTCACAAGAGACGTCATAAGACTCATCGTCCTCACTTTCCTCATCATTGGGCTTTCGAGGAGGATGTTGCTATTGTGATCCGAGTGGTTTTATTAATATACCGAAAACTGGAAAGGTTACGCTCTCGTAGCCTGTCCTCCTCGCCCGGAGGGATCAAAACTTTATTCTTCTCGTCCTAAGAGTAGCCGCAATTGTTGAATGTAGTGAAATTGATGATCTATGGCGACGCTATGAACAATCTCCTTTCCCCTGGAAAATTAACATTGAAAGTAGGAAAAACTTTAGAAAATATAACAATGTAACAATACACACATTTTTTAGTAGTGTCACAAAATGTGTTGCGCATCATGTGTATCATTAAGGAAGCAATAGAGAAAGTGGACTTATTGTGGATTTTGTCAAGCATGTACACATCAACAATATAGAATTCACTCTGTTTGCCCCCTTTTGGACTAGGGTGTGCACCGAAAAAGTAATAAAGGGCACAGGGAAGAAGGGTACGAAAGTCACACCTGTAGATTATATGACGGCGGTCCATCGACCGTTGCCATATACCAAAACACTAACAACTCGCATCGAAACTCCAATCGAGGTGCTCATCAATAGACTTTTTATTAGAGTCCACGATGACCGTGTTCCCTTTGCCCCGATTCTGAAAAATTGATGGGAGACGCTCTTTTGTAAGAATAATCCTAACCCTTTGATTGTAGAAATAACAGTGGGAAGATCCTTGTCCATTTTGTGAACCATATTAGCATAAAATTCTCGAACAAGGTCGGGATAATAATCGCCAGAAATGCGAAGGACAGGAACCTACCTAACCCCCAAAAAAGTTGTTCAAATGTTTGATGACTACCTCATCGAACAATTTTTCAATAATAATCTTGAGTGACTCCCTATTAGTTACCTATTTACAGGCTGCCTGAGAGACACGCTCTGGAAAAGGTAAAATATCTGAAGCACTGGGGTAAGGCAAGCTACCCCAAACATGAGCCCATTTGGATTTTAAAGAGGAAGCAACAACCTTAGGGGCCATAAGGGAATGGAGAGATTCTTAATGGAGGGACAAGAGAAGGAAAACAATGGTTCAAATGAGATGAGGGGGAAAACGGACAACACAACATAACAATCTTTCGACACGGAAAAAACCAACATCACCAAAAATGGCACAAAACTATAAATATCAGTTTAACATAGCCTGTGAGTGCAATGTGTACTATAAGTCCCATGTGTGTAAAAGTGTTAAACAAATAAAGGAAACAGTTAACACTTATGCCAGTAGAAAAAACTCAAAAACATAAAACTACACCAAATGAAGCATAAATGCTAAAAATAAAAACTACAACAATTAAAAGGCGAAAGAGTCAAGGAATGGCCATGGGATGTTTGAACAACAACTCATCATCACTAATAGAATCAGTGCCATTTCTTCGCCTAGGATGATGTGTCGCCAGAACCTAGACAGAATTTTGTCGAAAGGTTCGCCGGGAAAATCTTGAACTTTTCCCTGTAAAATTTTTGTTGGAAAAAACAAAAATAGAACACACACAAAATTAGTAGATAACTAAACATTAACAAAAGGAATGAAATTACAAGGGACTATAAGAAAGAGAAATTAAAGTAAAAATGGTTAATGGAGAGAATAAATCAAATGGAAAGGTGGAATCTTTTAAATAAAGGGTGAAAGAAGAAGAAGGTTTTGGTGTGGAATTTCTTGCTGATGGGATGAAAGAAAAGGAAATTGAAGGGAATAGAGGGGTTAGAAGAAGAAGAAGAGGAAGAAGAAGAAGAAGAAGAAGAAGAAGAAGAAGAAGAAGAAGAAGAAGAAGAAGAAGAAAAAGAGGAAGAAGAAGAAAGAGAGAGAAAGTGATGTACCAACAAAGAGGAGAAGAAGATAAAGCCGCCGAAGTGGTGGAAAAGAGGAAGAGGGAAAATAAACTTGAGGATTTCAGAAGAGAAAGAAAGAGGGAAATTGTGCAGAAAAAGTTAAGTAAAAATCTAGATTGAAGCCAACCGGGTCGATCCAACCTTTTTCTCCTTTGAAAAACTCGAACTTCAACCTTTCTTGATCCTACCGCGCATGGTAGGTCGGGACCTACCATCCGCGGTAGGTCTCTGCCTGTGATGCTCGAGAAATGTCGAAGAAGCCTATCGCTAGTAGTAGGTTGGACCTACTATCCGCGGTAGGCCTCTGCCTAGAAATTCTTGAAGTGCCCTATACCTACCGCTGGAAGTAAGTTACCCTACCGTCTACGGTAGGGTTTTACACGGATGCCGATTTTTCTTCTCCTTGGCATGTTCATATCCCGTTTCAATGCCTGATGGTTATGGTTGTTCTTTCTACACCTAAGAAAATCTGTAACAGGCAATGATCTCTCCAAAGTATCTTACAATAAAAAAATGACACTGAATAAGACACGATTTAATGTGATAGTCTTACAACGAAACACAATAGGAAATACTCTCAGTTTAGGTGCTAAGAGCACCTGGTAAAAAATGATCGTTCAGGTGCTTCCTTAGCTTTTCCTCTTTAATGTGCCGAATTGGCACCCACTTCATTAGTCTTGCCTTGAACTTAGATGACAATTGTCTTCCTTTCTCATTGTCCTTTGGCTGTTCCTTGCCCTTTCTTGTCATAATTCCTTGCACATTCACAGACACTTTATTAGGTGCACATAGTATCTTGAACTTTGGATGAGGTAATTGGGAGTAAGGGAAATTTAAACACTATCTCATTCCTACAGACCCTTAAAACTAGCTTCCCCTTCCCCAATTAGCGCCCTTGAAGTACTAAGAAAAGGGCATCCCAAATTAATGGGGAAACTGACATCCTCATCCATATCTAAAACTACAAAGGTAACAAGAAAGGCTAAATCCCTGATTTTGACCAAAACATCTTTTAATACCCCTTTAGGATATCTGACACTCCTATCTGCCAGATTAATCGACATCTTCGTATGTCTTGGGGTACATACACCTAGACGCTCACACATAGTAAAAGAGATGACATTTATACTTGCGCCTAAGTCTGCTAGAGCGCTATCAATATTTACATTACCAATGGTACAAGGAAAAGAAAAACTCCTTGCATCTTCAAGCTTTTGTTGTAGTATGGATTTTTTTCGTAAGAAGGACTGAACACTCTTCACTAAGTACATAAGTGGAAGCTTCACAAAGCTTTCCCTCTTCCTGATCATATCCCTCAAGTGCCTTGCATATTTGGTACCTGCAATAGAAGATCACACAGAGGGTAAGTTTATCTTTTATCAAATAAAAGTTTTTATACACTCCCTCATCTCATCTTTAGTACGGTCTCGAACAAGTGCCTCTTAGAATGGAACGTTTGGTTTATAAGGAACACTTGTCGACTTCTTCTGTCCTGAATCTTCTACTAAATCTATATCTTTTTCATCACTTTTCCCGGATGATCGCCTTTTCGCTTCATTACAACTTTCTTCTTGTACGATCACCGCTTCTTTCTTGTCTAAATTCTCTTCCTTATCTATCACTGAAATTGAATTTACATGCCCTCTCCGGTTCACTTCGGTGTTGCTAGGTAGAGATCTTGGAGTCCTTTCTGACACAAGCTTCACTAACTGTCCAATTTGTTTCTCCAAGTTTCTAATGGAGGCTTCATGATTTCTTTGGCGGCTTCGATGGTTTTTAATCTATTGTCTGTCACACTCATAAGCTTCACCATCAACTCTTCTGGATTTGCCTTGGTTGGTGGGGGATGATTCTGTGCACCTGCTTCATACGGGAACGGTGGAGGAGGGCCCCTGTTTTGGAATCCTGGGAGATTTTGTGGTCTCTACTATCCCTGGCCACCTCAAGAAAAGTTGGAAGCGTTCTTCCATCCCGGATTATACGTGTTAGACTAGGGGTTGTTCCCAGGTCAGTTCCCCTAGACATTATCATCTTATTCTAATGAGGCACCCATACTCGGGCATTCACGATTTAGACCCCCCTCCATTACAAAAGTCATAGAACATGACTATCTAATTAGGTTTATTTGAAGATCACATGGTCAAATTTCCCATCTTTTGTTCGATCATGGTCGTCAATCTAGCTTCCATGGCTGATATTCCTTCTACATTATGTTCTCCACTTGCCTTAAGCTTTGTTCTTTGCCCTCGCTAGGTATAGCTGTTCATCGCGATTTGGTCGATGAGGTCATACCTGTTGAGGGGTGTTGTGATCTGTAGACCCTCCAGGGCGTCTATCAACTGTCTCACTGCAAAGTTACTCCATTATAAAAGCTCTAGATTTATATCTCAAAATCTAACCCATTGTGAGGATATTTCCTGAGCAATTCTTTCCAATGCTCCCATGCTTTATACAAACTTTCATTATCAATTTGTTGGAAGGACAGTATCTCGTTCCTCAGCTTTGCCGTCTGCCTTTGAGGAAAGTACCTCCCCAAGAATTTCTCTGCCTTTGATGGACCCGGATGGCAGTGACATTAACCAAAACTTCGCCTTCACATTTAGAGAGAATGGGAAATGGCAAACCCAAATAGCATATTTCAAGACCACATTAATCTTAAAGGTGTCACATACCTCATAGAAATTCGCTATGTGTGCGTTGGGATCCTCTTTCGAAAAACTGTCAAACTGGACGTCTTTCTGCAATATCTATATTATATTCAGTTTGATTTCAAAATTGTTGGCCTTGACTCTTGGTCACATTATGCTCGATTGCATCTCAGAGATGGACGGTCGGGCATAGTCAGCTATAGTCGCTACACCATTGGTGGACCTGGAAGAGTGGATTCTCAATCGGTGGAACTTGTGGTTCATCTTGCACCCCCTGGGTAGGTGATGCTGCTCTTTCTGCTGCCGTGTTAAACCGAAGGGCGTGGCAGGCATCCTCAGTGTACGTTTTACCTCCAGATCAAACGGTACAAGTTCACTTCTTTTTTCTCGGGGCATAAACTAGCACTACATAACCTACAACAAATATAGCAACAATTTAGTTTCACTTGATGAATACCCTTAAATAATGAAACCAAACAGAACTAGGTGAATATTGCCGAATAAAGACCAATTCAACTTATAAATGCACTAACAAGACAAAAACAAAAGAAAATAGAAAACTAGAAAAATGAAACAAAAACTGAAAGGTAACTAAATCACAAAAAATTCTGTTTAGTTAAACTTGCCAAGATCCTTGACAATGGTATGAAAAATTTGATATTTTGAACTGTAACACGGGGGTTCCTAATCACGACAATGCTAGATAAATGGACCTAACACTACAAAGGTGAGTTTAACCCGAGTGTCGTATCTCTCAAGGACGGATAGGGTTCAACTACTCTACAATTTATTCAATGTTTAGCTGAAAAGTTGTTGTTGACAAGATTATAAACTAGACAAGGTACTACAGAAGCTATAATTGGGAACCAATGAACAAATATCAAAAGGAATCTATAAAGCCAAAGTTTGGGTCTGGGGATCCCCCTAATATTGTTACTACTCGAATTGATTGATTCTAATAGAAATCGATGTTTCATTGACGAATTAGGTTTCACACTCTCAATCGGGCAATCCGCATCCTTTGGGGAAAGTCGGCCTATTTACTAATCCTTAGACGAGAATCTCTTCTCTACCTATCAAGTATGAATGCTATAAACGAAGGTGATAAATGAACCTAAAAGTTCATCGTTCTATTTCTAGTGTAATGGCCCAATTAATCCCCAAACTGATTACCCTAGGGTGTTCTTCCTTTTTAAATTCTAAACACCCTTGCGATTAATCTAAGTTCGCGACACTTAAATTGCAGGAAAATACCAACTGAAGAACAATTCAATCATCCACAACATTCAATTAAAGAAATATCAACTCAATTTTATAGAAAACAAAATTTGGGTTCAACCCTCCAAACAATAAAATTACTCCCTATTCATAATGTAATCTTGAATTTAAATAATTAAAATATAATAGAGAAAAGAAAAGAAAGGCTTAGGAATGAATTTGAAGGGAGAATTGGTGGTCCCAAAATACGCCCAAGCTCGTCTCTAGAGTTGCTCCACTGATGCTCGAATTCGCCTTTTCGATCCTTCAATCCTGTTGAATACGTTTAATTCTCCTTCTCTAAACTAATCCTTAACTAGTTAAGGTGAGAATAAGGGGAAATTTGTCACATAAAATCGCCCCAATTCGCCTTCCTAAAGCCTAATGGCGGAAGTCTAAGAAACAAGCATAATGAATATAATCTCTCTAAAAATTTACTTAAAAACTGCACAAATTGGGACCTACCGTCACCAGTAGGTCTCTGTCTTCCTTCTTGCTTTTATGCCTCGAACCTACTGTTGGCGGTAGGGGGAGCTTACCATCGCTAGTAAGGTTCTGTCTCCTTTTCATTTGTTGACAATGTACCTATCATCGGTGGTAGGTTAGCCTGCCTCCGATAGTTGGTCCTCTTCCTGGTCAACGTTTCGCATCATTTTATGTCATTTTTGCTCGGTTTTAAGCCATTTTCGTGCTATCTTTGTTGGACCTTCCTTCGGCAAGTACTTAAGACAAGAATGGGAGATAGTAGACTTAAACGTATATTTTATATCTTAAAAACATCGAGAAACGATTAAACTAACATGTAAAATACTAGACAAAATAACAACTATCAATCCTTCAACAATAGATGGTTTCATGGACTTCAACTTTGTAATTCCTTGAGTTGACATTGAATGTTATTTGTCCTTTATAGCACTTAATTCCTCATCCATCTTCTTTTGAAACTCAAGATAATTAACTCCAAAATCTTATCTCATTTCTTCTTTCAACTCCTTCCAAGTTTTGATATGTTGCAAACCTATTTTTCTTCTATATTAACAAGTAGATTCCCACCAATCAAGGGTCATATGAGTGAAGGATTTTAGGACCAATTTAAATTCCTCTTCCTCCCTGATGTTATGTTTTCAAAAAGGGTAGCTCTAATTTGTTGTAGCTAAGAGATCTTGATGTATGTCCAAAATTTTGAAAACTTCTTCCACTATTATATCCTCCATAGTTATAACTATCATAGTAACCTTCAAAACCACCCCTTCTTTCATAGAACCTCCCATCCATATTCAAACACTTCCCTTCATTCCTAACTTATCTCCTTGGAAACCTCTCATATGATCTATCATTATAATAATTTCTAGGTCCAAGTCAATTGCCCTCATAGCAAGCATAAGAATTATGCTGATATGATCTAGCGTAGAAAGAAGTTACCACAACCAATATGTTATCTATATTTGAAGTTTCACCTCCATGGTTGTTCCCATGATAAAAATTTACTCCATAGCCACCACCATTATAGGAGTTAGGATTTAACTTTCCAAGCTTTCTAATAACTATCTCTTGTTTTCTGAAGGTTTTCATCATTTTCCATGCTAAATGAGTCCAAGTATACTCCATTTAAACTCTTATTAAACCTGCAAAAATGATTAGAAAACAAGAAAATAAGGTCCCCCCATCATTCCCAGAGTGATCAGAATCGAGATGACCAAAGCTAATGAATTGATTCATGATCCAAATACAAGAGCAAGGATAAGAAGATCAAGGCATTTGATGCAAGCTTGGCTTCAGGAATAGATGACCAAAGCTAATGAATTGATTCATGATCATCACACTAGAGCAAGGACAAGAAGATAAAGGCACTTCATGCAAGGTTGGCCTAAGGAATGGTTGATTTCATTGAAGAAACCAAGGTAAACGACATGAAGAACAACAATGAAGGCATTAAAGATGAAGGACAAGCTTCCAAGTTGCTCATAATGTATACCATAAGCAATGATTATTCAATGGAGCAGTAAGGATGTGAAAAGGACAAAGTCTTCTGAAGTATTGGACCTATCACTGACGATAGGCCCTGCACCTACCGTCGCCAGTAGGTTTCTGGACGGAAAGTGCTCTGAACATCACGCCCTACCCTATCTTGTAGGTTGCACAGTACCATCACCGATAAGGTCCATGTAGACTCTAACCTATGTGATGTTTAGATGGGTTTTTATTGTTTGAACTTTATTTCCAACTATTAATCAAGGGCCTAGGGGGTATTTTAAATCCCTTAATCAATAGATAAGTTAGGTTTAAGTCTTAGCTTATAAATACCTGTTTGTAGGCTCATTTAAAACTAACATTGATATTTTGCTGAAATTTGAGATAGGATTCTCCAAAGGTTTCTAGGGTTCTTCAACCCATCTTAATTTGATTGCTAAGGGTTAGCTTCCTTAGTGTTGTGAATAATTTATTGTTTATATTATGGAACCTATGGAAATGAATCGATCATCCAATTCCTTCTTTAATTGATTCTTAGAGTTCATGTTCTTAGAATTGATTAAACCTAGGTCTTCTAGTTTGTGTAGTTAGGGTTTTGAGGCCCTCATTTTCTCATAGTTCTTTTTATCAAATTGGGAATGAGTTTTTCCTCTCAATATTAGGTTTATGAGGCTTAGATCCTCATAGGTTTCCTATTGGAATCTTAAAAATACATAATTCTCAATAGAGGTCCTTCATCAAAGGAGGTGATCTTGGGAAGGTGTTGAATAAAAAATCAACAATCAATTGTAGATTCACATCACTTAGTGTTTACACTCTCTTTCTAAAAGCAGTTTCACTAATTTGGATTCGTATTTTTATAGTTACTGTCGTTTTAGAGACAGGGTGTCATCGTTCCCTGTTTCCGGAAAAAATATCTTAGTACTCTTGTTTTCTTTGTTTAGTCTAGTTGTTTTGAATTGCTTTTTTTTTTTTTACTTCTAATATTTTTTCTTTTGTGTTTCTATTCTTTGTTGATTATCAATAAAGTTTTTTGGCTATTTTCCATAGATTAACTATTTGAAAATTCCTACACCTCAAGTGTTTGGAACTTCGCCTCTTTGAACAGTTATATCAAACTAAGTGGTTTGATTGTTTTCTGTGTTTGGCATTGTTGCTATTGATTTGAGTTGGTTAAGGGATTTGAAGAATCTTAAAGAGACTTGAGTGAAGAGTGTTTGAAAAAAATGTAAGAGGGCGAGCTTATTGTGACAAAAGTCAATAAAGAGTGGTAAACACGAGTTAATTAAGTGATCGCCAAACAGTGTAAACACTTAGGGAGTGATTGGAGGTCCTTTTCTTGTTTTCTAACCTTTTTGTGCAGGTTTAAATCAATAAATAATTGGAATACAACTGGTCTAATCTGTCATGGAAAATGATGGAAGCAAAGAGCAAACAAGCGGATCATCAATTCAAGTTTGCAAGGATATATATAATTTCCATCATGGTGGTGACGATGGAGTAAATGCTTATGGGGGAAGCAACCATTGCCATGGAAACTTCATTTCTGGAGGACATAATGGAGTTGGTAACTTCTCTTCTTATGCTAAATCTTATGGGCATACTTCTTATGATGATTATGGGGGTTATGATAGAGATAATGTTAAATATAATTATTATGAGCATAGTCCTTATGATTGTTATGAAGAGTATTGTTGGATTTCATAGGCAAAAACAAATAAAATAAAACTACGAAAATCCACCAACAGGATTTGCACATACTAGAAAAACCAATTGAATAGAAATTACCTCAATGTTTTTGGCTGTTCGGTGTGGAGGCGCTGCTGTTTACGACGAACTCCTCTGCAAGCGATCGAGATGCTAGCCCTTCTATGTTCTGAAAATTGTTCAGAACTAATCCTGACTATCTAGTAATCCGTAGAATTTTGGAGAGAGGGAGGCTAGATACTATTCTCGCCGTTCTAGGGTTTAAGGTTTTCTTTTTAATTAGATGAAAACGGCTACCTAGAAAAAGGTTAACATAACCTTTTATAGCCGTCAATATCAGAACCCTAATTGTCAACTAATGAAAGTTTAATCTCGTTCCTCTGTTCCTATAGACATCCCACGGTTCTATGTGTAATATTAAGTAATTAATTTCATTAACTTACCAGAAAATAAAATTAGTTACTTATTAACTTACCAGAAAATACAATATGGAATCTTATTCCCCTTTTGTATACGTTCGACGAATCTGGACACAATCTAGATTCATTGAACGTGTACATTGTGCTCACAAGATCGTCTATACATGTGACTCTTTAGGTTCACTTAACGTTGACAGTGAATGAAGAATGTCCTAGACATTTATTCAAAAACATAAGCGGCCTCTAGCAAGATATTATGCTTACCCAAGTTAAGTAAAAGCAATATTAACCTAGCATCAGATTTAATATTTAGTACTTCTATCACACGATATCCTAATTAAGTATAAGGCATGGACCGAGTCATCCTTATAAAACTTAATTAACCATATACTGGATCACCAGGCAGACTGTTCCAACAAATAATATTAATAACACCTTATTAATACTTGTTTGAGCATGGCCATGCATATTTTCCAGTCTTCCTTATCAAGGGGCCCATGGATATCTCTCTCTAAAATAAGCAAAAACAAATCCCTTTCACTATCTCCAATATTCAAGCCATGGCAGGAAAATAAGCAAACCAATAGTCATAATAATCACCTAATTAAAGTGATGTTTGACTATGTCAAAACATATTTTCTTCTCATGCAAGAAGCATTAGAAACATTAGGTCAAAGGACACCAAATATAACATTGAGAAGAAATACTTATGACTTAAACCCATGCAATATTTCTTCTTCACTTTGGGTCATGTCCAATACAATATTCTCAATATGTATCTTGTGAATTGATTTTATATCTCATATTCATGATCAATAAAACTTGATCATCAATCAACTTCACACTAGTTTAATAATATAGGATGTGATAAAACTAGGGACAAACAAGAATAGTATTTTATTAACTATAAGGTTTTTACTATCAAGTCATATACTTGATGACCAAGAGCATAAAATACAATTCAAAATACATGCTTCATAAATCATAAATGTGAGTCAATTGGTCTAGGGCATATACTAACAAGTATCACCATAGTTATGGTAGAGAAGTTTACTTTGAAAGCTTATATGATGAAAATGTCTGTGGGAGGGACTACGAAAGTTAGCATGTAGTCCATCTCAAACGTCTTGTGGAATGCAAAGTTGCTAACATTGTTATTGATGGTAATAGTTGTGCTAATATGGCTAGTAATTACCTTGTGGAAAAGTTGAATTTGGCTTTTCTTAAACATCCTAAGCCTTACATACGCCATGGGTAAAATAATAATGAAGAGATCAAAGTTACTAAACAAGTTTGGATGTCTATTTCTAAAGGAATATATAAATATGATGTGTTATGGGATATAGCACACATGTAAGCGGGTCATTTATTGTTTGCAAGTCCTTGGCTAAATTATAGGAAAGCTAAGTACAATGGGGACAAGAATTCTTACAACTTCACCAAAGATGGCAAGAGATTCATTCTAAATTCTCTAGCACCTCACAACATTTATGAATAGCAAAAGAAGTTGAAAGAAGGGGTAAGAATATTTGATCAAGAGAAAAAGGAACAGAGCATCATGTAGGCTAAAAGATGTGAGGACAAAGAACTTTCCAGGCCACCTCAAGGAGTTACAAAAGATAAAAACCTTGAAACCATCAATGATTGAAGAATTTCCAAAAGTAAATGAGCTTCCACAAGCACACCAGGTAGTTGAAGAAAGTATTGTTAGTATATGCCCTAAGACCAATTGACTCACATTTATGATTTATGAAGCATGTATTTTTGAATTGTATTTTATGCTCTTGGTCATCAAGTATGTGACTTGATAGTAAAAACCTTATAGCTAATAAAATACTATTTTTATTTGTCCCTAGTTTATTACATCTTGTAAACTAGTGTGAAGTTGATTGGTGGTCAAGTTTTATTGATCATGAATATGAGATATAAAATCAATTCAAAAATACATATTGAGAATATTGTATTGAACATGACCCAAAGTGAAGAAGAAATATTGCATGGGTTTAAGTTATAAGTATTTCTTCTCAGTTTTATATTCGCTGTCCTTTGACCTAATGTTTCTAATGTTTATTGCATGGGGAGAAAATATGTTTTGACATAATAAAACATCACTTTTAATTAGGTGATCATTATGGCTATTGGTTGGCTTATTTTCCTGTAATGGCTTGAATATTAGAGATAGTGAAAGGGATTTGTCCCTCTCTTTTTAGAGAGAGATATCCATGGGCCCCTTGATAAGGAAGACTGGAAAATATGCATGGCCATGCTCAAATAAGTATTGATAAGGTGTTATTAATATTATTAATTGGAACAGTCTGCCTGGTGATCAAGTAAATGGTTAATTAAGTTTTATAAGGATGACTTGATCCATGCCTTATACTTAGTTAGGATATCATATGACAAAAGGACTAAATATTAAATCTGATGCTAGGTTATTATTACATTTACTTAACTTAGGTAAGCATAATGTCTTGCTAGAGGCCGCTTATGTTTTATGAATAAATGTCAAGGACATTTTTCATTCACTGCCAACGTTAAGTGAACCTACAGGGTCACATGCATAGACGATCTTGTGAGCATAATGTCCACGTTCAATTAATCTAGATTGTGTCCAAATTCGTTGAACGTATACAAAAGGGGAATCAGATTCCATATTGTATTTTCTGGTAAGTTAATAAGTAATTAATTTTATTTAATCGAATAAATGAAATTAATTACTTAATATTACTCATCCAACCGTTGGATGATTATAGGAATAGACGGACGAGATTAAACTGTCATTAGATGACAGTTAAGGTTTTGATATTGACAGCTTTATAAGGTTATGTTAACCTTTTCTTGGTGGCCATCCTTTATCTGATTAAAGAAAAACAAAACCCCAAACCCTAGAACGGCGATAGAGTATCTAGCCTCCTCTCTCCGAAATACGACCCATTACCAGATAGTCAGGATCAGTTCTGAACAGTTTTCAGAACACAGAAGGGGCCAGCATCCCGATCGCTTGCAAAGGAGTTCGTTGCGTGGATACCAGTAGATGGCGAAGCGTACAAAGCAGCGCCTCCACAACGGACAATCGAAAACATTGAGGTAATTTCTATCCAATCGGTTTTTCTAGTATGTGCAGATCCTGTTGGTGGATTTCTGTAGTTTTATTTTATTTTGTTTTTGCCTACTGAGTCCAACAAGTATTGTACTGCATGTTGAGGAAGAAGCATTTAAAGAGGAACTTTGTGATTTAATGAGTGGAAAGAATAATGAAATTTAAGAAAGAGAAAGAGTGGAAGAAAAGAGACATTTGTAGAAAGATTATGTATCTTCGATTCCGTCTCTAACAGAGAGTGAAAATTTTGAGTGTTCAAAAGAGAAAGAGAGTGAGCTTGAGAAAAGTGAGAGAGTAAAAAGAAAATGAGTGCTTAATTGAAAAATAAGAGAGTGAAAAAGAAGAGCAAGGAATAAGAGAGATAGTTGTACTTGAAAAGAGTGTGGAAATGAATTTCTATGCTAATGAAACTAACTCATTCTTTGCTAGTGAATCCTTATGTGAGCAGAATTTTGAATATTCAAGCAAAGATGAAGATGGAAAGCTTTCCTACCAGCCCGTCAAGACCATAAACTTCTTTCCTTCTAACTTCTACTTGTGTTTTGAGATTCTTTTAAGGAAATTATTTTGTTTAACTTTTTTTTTATGGAAAATGGATATGAATTTTACTTTCTCAACTCTCTGGGAACTTTATTGGAAAAGAAACATTTCATAGAGTTTAATTCCTAATCTTGTGTCATTCCTAGACTTGATGAGTATTATGACAACGTTGCTAATTATGCTTCTTGTATGCTAGGAATAGAAGATGAAGGAAGGGGCATGGAGGAAGAACTTGGCACTATTCTAGAAAATTTATCAATAAGCCTATTTCTTAACCCTTCTCTTTCTCTTTACGGAGTTTCTTTTGTGGAATTAAAGTATTTGTTGGTTTCTTATACTCTTCATGTGAGCATACTTGGTGATATATCTGTTATCTCTTGTGTTGGAAATGTCTTTCTTCTTATGCCCTGTATGACTAAACGCCTTTCTTTCCACATTTCTCTTGAGGATTTATTGATGAATAGTGGTGCTAAATTTAATCCTTCTTGTTATGGATTTGATATGCTGGATGATACTTCCCTTGTTGATACTAATATTGTTGGTTTTGAGCTTGAATGTTCTTTGTTTGATGTTCTTCATGATAAGTCTATAGGAAAATATGGTGAGCAGTGTTACTATTTTTTCCTTTTCTTGGTTTTTATGAGAAATATCGATGGTTTTATCCTTTTTAACCAACATAAGGTATTTTTGAGTAAGTAAACAGCTCTGTTAGAGGTAAACATGAGCTCTCAATAGTGGTGACAACTTTTGAAACTTTTTTCGAAAACACATTTGGTTTCAAATTCTGTCATTTGCACTTTAAAGAGTTTTTGTTGAAGGATTTCGGAAACCGAGTAGGAACATATTTTGAGATGTTCAAAGTGTTAGAATCCGTAGGCAAAAACAAAATAAAATAAAACTATGAAAATCCACCAACAGGATCTGCACATACTAGAAAAACCGATTGGATCGAAATTACCTCAATGTTTTAATTGTTCATTGTGGAGACGCTGCTTTGTACGCTTCGCCATCTACTAGTATCCACGCGACGAACTCCTCTGCAAGCGTTCGGGATGCTAGCCCCTTCTGTGTTCCAAAACTGTTCAGAACTGATCATGACTATCTGGTAATCGATCGTATTTCGGAGAGGGGAGGCTGGATACTATATCGTCGTTCTAGGGTTTAGGGTTTTGTTTTTCTTTAACCAGATATAGGACGGCCACCAAGAAAAGGTTAACAAAACCTTTTATAGCTGTCAATATCAAAACCCTAACTGTCATCTAATGACAGTTTAATCTCGTCCGTCTATTCCTATAATCATCCAAGGGTTGGATGAGTAATATTAAGTAATTAGATTCATTTATTCGATTAAATAAAATTAATTACTTATTAACTTACCAAAAAATACAATATGGAATCTGATTCCCCTTTTGTATACGTTCAACGAATCTGGACACAATCTAGATTCATTGAACGTGGACATTATGCTCACAAGATCGTCTATGCGTGTGACCCTGTAGGTTCACTTAACATTGGCAGTGAATGAAAAATGTCCTAGACATTTATTCACAAAACATAAGCGGCCTCTAGCAAGACATTATGCTTACCCAATTTAAGTAAATGTAATAATAACCTAGCAGCAGATTTAATATTTAGTCCTTTTGTCACAAGATATCCTAATTAAGTATAAGGCATGGATCAAGTCATCCTTATAAAACTTAATTAACCATTTACTTGAGCACCAGGCAGACTGTTCCAACAAATAATATTAATAACACCTTATTAATACTTATTTGAGCATGGCCATGCATATTTTCCAGTCTTCCTTATCAAGGGGCCCATGGATATCTCTCTCTAAAAAGAGAGGGACAAATCTCTTTCACTATCTCCAATATTCAAGCCATTACGAGAAAATAAGCCAACCAATAGTCATAATGATCACCTAATTAAAAGTGATGTTTGACTAGTCAAAACATATTTTCTCCCCATGCAAGAAACATTAGGTCAAAGGACACTAAGTACAAAACTGAGAAGAAATACTTATAACTTAAACCCATGCAATATTTCTTCTTCACTTTGGGTCATGTCCAATACAATATTCTCAATATGTATTTATGAATTGATTTCATATCTCATATTCATGATTAGTAAAACTTGACCATCAATCAACTTCACACTAGTTTACAAGATGTAATAAACTAGGGACAAATAAGAATAGTATTTTATTAGCTATAAGGGTTTTACTATCAAGTCACATACTTGATGACCAAGAGCAAAAAGTACAATTCAAAAATACATGCTTCATAAATCATAAATGTGAGTCAATTGGTCTTAGGGCATATACTAACACAAAGTTAATCATCTAGCATTCGGAAAATCTATTTTGAGAAAAGGGGCCTTTGAACAAGTTTAGAAAGATTTTGTTATTGCACATCTCTTCTGCCATAGGCCTCTAAGAGAGTGGTATTTAAAGTTGTTCATGTCAGTTGATAGTTTCCCAAAGAACTCTTGGGCATTAATATTGAAACATGAATTTGAAGCTACATTGTTTTATCATGTACTTTTAAAAGTGTTCTTCGATAAAATGGATTTCAAGGAAGAATATAGAACATTTTAGAATTTTAGAAATGATATGTCTGCTTTTTCTCACCTCCTATGTGAAATAGTGAAGCTTGAGACTGATCAAGGTTATTCTTTCATGTCTAATGCTATAGAAAGGTCATTGAAGAATGCAAAGTTATTTTTCCCGAAGAGGAGCTCGGTGGACTTCGTTATTAGATGGTATTGAACAACAAAGTGACTTGGTGACCATTAAGGCTTTAAAATATTTTACATATGACAAGGAGCTCTATGCATCACTATTCAATGGACAACAAACGCTTAACAAAAGACCATCAAGATGGATGGAATTCATATAGACATTGCCATATGTCATTTGGTGCAAGAGAAGCGAATAAAATGTTATAGCCAATGCTTTATCAAAAAGGTACACTCGAAGCTTTACTTTACAAGTTCAACTACTTGGTTTTATAATGCTTAATGAGTCATATTCTAGTGATAATTGTTTCAAGGACATATTCAATGCTTGTTTGGTTGTGTTTAATGAAAAGTACCTTATATATGATGGTTCTATCCATCGCGATGGTACATTATGCATTCCTTCTTGTTTCTCTAGATTGTTGATGGTTAAAGAAGCTCATTGTGGTTGTTTGATGGATCACTTTGGTATCTCGAAAACTTATGACATTTTACATGAGCATTTTTTGTTTTCACATGAAAGGAGATGTAAAGGCGTATTGATAATTTCTTAGAGTATAAAAGAGCTAAATCTACATCTTTGTCATATAAACTCTATACTTCTTTCAGTGTTCCTAGAGAAACTTGTGTAGACATATCTTTGGAGTTTATACTTGGACTACTTAGGTTCCCTAAAAGTATGAATTTTATATTTGCTGTGGTTTATTTGGATGACATCTTGATTGATAGCTGAACTTATGAAGATCATTTGCATCATTTTAATCAAGTTTTGTTTGTTTTGAGGAATGAGAAACTATATGATTAACCTTGGAAATTATGAGTTTTATGTGGAAAATGATACTTCCCTAGGTTATATAGTGAGTTTACAAGGTCACAAAGTGGATAAAAATATGGTGCAACCAATCAAAGATCGGTCTACTTCAAAGAGGGCATTCAAAAAGAGAAGCTTCCATGACTTAGCAAGCTTTTAAAAAGGGTTCGTCAAGGACTTTAGCACCATTGCTAGTTCCTTGATGAATTTAATGGAGGAGAATTTGCATCAATGGGAAACTTGTTCATCTATTATTGAGTTTGCTTCAAATCAAGCTCATCATTATCCTCCTATTTATTCTTCTTTTAAAGTTGATTAGGATTTCAAACTTCTGATTTCTATGGATTTGATTTCTCCATCTATAGATCATGTTTTGAGTTTTGCATCAAAAAATGAAAATAGAGTTTGTTAACTTTATCCATTCCAAGAATCGTGATGCTATTGATATGAACAATAAGAAGTTTGGAATGAAACGATTCGTGTTTGATCTTGGCGGTTGGGGCTTGGGATCCCCTTGGATTCGAGCAAGTTTCTTCTCCACACGTCTATGCTTAATGGCTGTGGCAAAGAGCCTTTGCTAACTCTTGAATGCTTTAGGGCTTAATATTGATCTTCCGGTTGAATTTCATGTTAGTGCTACCTTCAATGTTTGATATGTCTTTGTTTTATGTAGGTGAAGATTCGAGGATAAATCTTTTCAAAGAAGGGGTGGATGATAAGGACTAGGATGAATAAAGCTAATGAGTTGATCCATGATCCAAATAGTAGAGAAAGGACAAGACGATCAAGACATTTGATGTAAGCTTAGCTTGAGGAATGGATGACCAAAGCTAATGAATTGATTAATGATCCAAACACTAGAGCAAGGTCAAGAAGATCAAGGCATTTGATGCAAGCTTGCCTTAAGGAATAGCTAATTTCATTGAAGAAACCAAGATAAATTGCATGAAGAACAAGAATGAAGGCATTTAGATAAATACAAGCTTCCAAGTTGCTCATAATCTATACCATAAGCAAGGATTATTCAATGGAGCAATTTGGATGTGAAAAGGACCAAGTCCCATGAAGAATTTGACGTATCGCCAATGGCAGGCCCTGCACCTACAGTCACCAATAGGTTTCTAGATGGAAAGGGCTCTGAAGATCACACCCTACTGCGTCCGGCAAGTTGTACCCTACCATCGCCGGTAGTGTCCTCGTGGACATGAACTTATGTGATGTTTAGACGGGATTTTATTATTTTAACTTTATTTGCTGCTATTAATCAAGGGCCTAGTGGGTCTTTTAAAGCCATTAATCAATAGATAAGTTAGGCTTAAGTCTCAGCCTATAAATACCCATTTATAGGCTCACTGGTAACTGACATTGATATTTTGCTGAAATTTGTGAGAGGATTCTCCAAAGGTTTCTAGGATTTTTCAACCCATCATAGTTAGCTTGCTAAGGGTTACCTTCCTTAGTGCTGTGAACAATGGATTGCTTAGATTGTGGAATCCATAGAAATTAATTGATCATTTAGTTCCTTCTTTAATTGATTCTTAGAGTTCATGTTCTTATAATTGATTAAACCTAGGTCTTATAGTTTGTGTCGTTTGGGTTTTGAGGCCTTTTTTTTCTCAAGGTGCTTTTTATCAAATTGGGAATGAGTTTTGCCTCTCAATATTGGGTATATGAGGCTTAGATCCTCCTAGGGTTTTTACTAGAGTGTTTAAACAATGAAATCCTCAATAGAGCCTCTTCATCAATAGAGGTGATCTTCGTAAGCTGTTGAATCAAATCTATAATCAATTGAAGATTCACATCACTTAGTATATGCACTCTTTTAATGATCACATATTTCTCTTGTGCAGGCTTTCTTTGATATGAACCAAATGGCCAAGGAGATGAAAAGCTTCAAGGGCCAATCACAAGAGCAAGAGCAAGAGCAAGGAGAACTAAGGAGAAGGATGATCAAATTGCTCATGGATTTATGATGGCAATCAAAGAACCTATGAAGGAAGGCCTAATGTTCAAGAATAAATTCTTAGAAGATGATGGAAATCCTCCTAAGTTGCTTATAGTTCAATGCCTAAACTTAGCGTAACCAATGGAACATATTGGAAGAGGGAGAAATCAAGGAGAGGTAACTGTCCATGGTAGGGCTCTACCTAAATTGATTTTGGAAGGCTGAAAACCTACCATCGATGGTAGGGTCCTCTACCATCAACAGTAGAGTGCAGTTTAAATGTAATGCGTTATTTTAGGCGAGAACTGCTATTTAATTCACTTTACAACTTTTAATTAACTCCTTACTAGGTCTTCGGTTGACCCAAAGACCATGTTTAGATTGGGGTTTAATCTAAATTCTATGAATACCTTATTATAGCTTAATTGTAAGAATAATTGGTGATTTTATAAAATTAATGAGTTTATTTCTAGGTTTCTTGTGCTTTGAAGCTTTCTCCTAACCTTTATCTAGGGTTTAATCATTTCTTAGGTCGATTTTATTTGAAAACTTGGATTAGGCTGATCCAAGGATTCTTAAATTGATCAGAAAAATCTTAATTCTCTGATGATCACATTCTTGTGATTTGTTCCGAGCTTAGGTCTTCTTTAATTGATCTAATTCGATAGGGGGTAACCAATCCTTTTGTTTGATTAGTAATTGATGGAACGACTCTCTTCATATATATTTAATTTGTATTTTAGGTTGAATTATGTGTGGGTGTTTTTGAAGAAGATCAAGTTCTATTGAAGCCAAGGTGCTTGGGAAATGGATATAAAGTTTTTGTTTCACTGAAGATCCTAAATCATATCATTTGGTATCAGAGAAACCTTCAAAGAAGCTCTATTTTTTGCTTGATTGATGAAAAATTTTTGAAAAAAAAAGTGAAAGTACATGATGATCTATAGAAAAATACATGAAGATCATGCAAATCTCCGACAGAAAAATTGATGCCATAAGATTGGCTTGATATGAAGTTATGTTGTGTTTTTGCAAATATTTGATATATATTTAAACTAATATAAGTTTGGTTTTATTTAATTTGGACTGGATTTGATAGATCCATTCGATCAAAAGTTTTAAAGTATCCAGAAAATTGATATGTTTTGAAGGTGTGAATTAGTCTGATCATATCTTGTGTTATGGTTATCCAATTCAAATGCAATATGTCCTCAAATTTATCTTTATCGAGCTTATCTTCTTTCTAGATTAAATTTACTTGATTTAGAATTATACTTTTTGAGTTATCATGATTTTTGTGACAGAGTGTCAGTGACTTCTTTTTTCTGGAAATTTTGTTTAGTACTCTTTCTTCTTTGTTTAGCTTAGCTTTGTTTGTTTCATTGTTTTTTTATTCTAATTTCTTCTTTTAGTGTTTTCCTATTCAATATGGTGATGAAATTGCTATTGTTGATTCTAATTGCTTCTTTTACTACCTCATCTAAATGCTTAATTGAAGTTTATCTTTGGTTGATTTCTTTAGGTGGTTGTAGTGGAGGAAGTTTGAAGGCTCAAAGAACTCTTGTGAGGTAAGAGTTTAAGAAAAGGCAAGAGGGTGAGCTTATTCCATTAAAGCCATGGAGAGCCAGACACGAGAGAATTGAGTGATTATCAAAGGAGTGTATACACTTAGGGAGTGATTGTTAGGTCCTTTTTTGTTATTTTTTTGTGTTAATTTGCAGGTTTTATCATGTCTACGAATGCTCAACTGCAAACTCCTCACAATGAAGGAACTACTGAAAGTCCTCATTCGAATTTTGATCCAATGAAGGTCATTATGCAAGAGCTTCAATCCATGAGAAAGGAAATGGGAGATAAGAGAAGGGACATAACGAATGTTTCTATGGAGCATAAAGATCAAATCAACATTATAGGCCACGTCACTTCTCATACTCAAAGGGAAGTGACAATTACAATCCTTATGATTATCTTGAGATGCCAGTTCATGGCACTCATCACTTCTATAATGGAGGTAGACACACCACTCCTAGAGGAGGAAGAGATGGAGGACATATGAAAGGCCACATAAGGAATTCCAAAGGAATAAAACTTGCTATGAAAATGAAATTAGTAGAAGAAGGTGGAAATCTTCTTAGGGGACAATAACACTTTGGTCGATATGATGGAGGACAAGAATGGGATAAAACCTTAGACAAGATCAAGTGGAAGATGCCTAGCTTCCAGGGGGAAAGTGATGTAAAAGTATCCCTTGATTGGGAACGTCAAGTGGAGAACCTTTTAATGGTGAGAAATATAGTGACCACATCAAGGCTAAGTTAGTCATTGTCAAATTTTCCGGTTATGCAATTCATTGGTGGGCCAAGATTGCAACTCAAAGTGTTATAAATAGAAGGAGACCGATTGAAACTTAGACCGAGTTAAAGACTCTTATGAAAGAAAGATTTATGCCGAAGCATTATGATAGGGAGGTCTATTACAAATTGATTACCCTTAGGCAAGGAAGTAAAGGTGTTGAAGAATATAGACAAGAGAAGGAGTTATACGCTTTAAGCTTGATCTTGGAGGAGGACAAGAATGCTTCAATTGCTATATTTCTAAGTGGTCTCAATAGTGACATTTCTAATCAATTATAATTATACCTTTCCACCACTTATGAGAACATGTGCCATTTAGCAACCAAGATTGAGACTTAAAAGAAAGAAGAGGGTTCTCTAAAATTACTCTTCCTACTTCAAGAAATATGGTGTCTATACCTCAAACATCTACCTACAAAAGTTGGCAAAAGAAGGATGAAACACCTAAGGTAGCTTTCAAAGATAATTCTAAGCCTAAGGTGGAAGAGAAAGGTAGATTGGTCACTAATCCAACGAGGTGCTTTAAATGTAATGGTTTGGGGCATACAACTATCAATTGTCCTACCAAGAGGATTTTATCTTTTGTGAAGACTTGAATGGTTGGATTGAGAAAGATGATGAAGAATGTCGTTAGTACATTGTTGATGACTGGAATAGCCATGAAAATGGAACCATTGTGGATGCTTCTCTAGATACCAAGGAAGATGTTTTGAAATTGGTGACTATAAGAGATTTGACTACCCACAGTACTGAACATGACTCATACCTACAAAGGGAAAATATCGTTCATACCTAATGCACAGTGGAAGGTAGACTTGCAAACCTTATCATAGATACTGGTAGTTGCACTAATGTAGCTAGCACTTACCCTGTGGAGAAACTAAATTTGTCTACCTTTAAGCATCCTAATCCCTACAAGTTGCATTGGTTGAATGATAGTGGTGAAGTTAGAGTGTGGAGGCAAGTGAAAGTGCCTATTTCTATAGAAACATACAATGATGAAGTGGTATGGTGATGCAATGCTTATGCAAGCTTTGTCACTTATTGTTGGGTCGCCCTTGCAATTCGATAGGAAGGTCTAGCAAGCTTACGTAGGAGATTCATCAAGGCCTTTGGCACTATTGGTAAAGGATGGCAAATCCTATATCATAAATCCTCTTACACCTCAACGAGTTAGAGACGTGCAAAAGAAAATGAGAGAAAAAGACAAGATTGAGAATGAACAAAAGAGAAAATCATTGAGGAAGGAAAATAGTTGAGGAAAAAGAATTGAGTGTAAAAAAGACAAAAGAGGTAAAAGTGAAGGGCGACAATAAAATGAGTGATCAAAAGAGAGAGGGTGATATAAAAGAAAAGAGATGTTTCTATGCGAAAGAAAGTGAAATCATAGAAGCTATTGAAAATGAAGAGTTAGTGTTACTCTTATATTGCGAGGAAGCATTTGTTTCTACTTATGATCATTTATCTTCGTTGTCTAGTACCATTGGGAAGGTAATTGTAGAATTCAAAGATATCTTTTCTTGAAGTGATGCCTGGTGGAATCTCTCCCTTGCGAGGCATTGAACATTAAATTGATTTGGTGCCCAGTGTGGTTTTGCCAAATAGGTCGGCTTATAGGAGCCCTCCCAAAGAGACCAAGGAGTTTAGAAGACAAGTGGAAGAATCGCTCTCCAGAGGCTATGTAATAGAAAGCTTAAGTCCTTGTGTCGTTCCCGTTTTGTTAGTTCTTAAGAAAGATGGTACATGTCACATGTGTATAGCGTGTAGAGCAATTAATAACCGCACCATCAACTATAGGCATCCTATCTCCGGGTTAGATGACTTGCTTGATGAGTTGCATGGTTCTCAAATATTTAAAAAGATAGATTTAAAATTGGGTTACCATCAAATTTGTATGAAAGAAAGGTATGAATGGAAAACGAGTTTCAAAACTAATTCCGGTCTTTATGAATGGCTGGTCATGCTTTTTGGTTTTACTAGTTAACCTAGTACATTTATGAGATCATATATCACATTTGAGGGATTTCATTGGAAAATATGTTGTGGCTTACTTTGATGACATCTTGATTTATAGAAAAACGTACGAAGATCATTTTCATCATCTTAAACAAGTTTTGTTCGTTTTGAGAAGTGAGAAGTTATATGCTAACCTCGAAAAATGTGAGTTTTGTTTGGAAAAGGTTACTTTCCTTGGTTATATGGAGAGTTCTCAAGGTCGTCAAGTGGATGAAGACAAGGTGAAAGCAATCAAGGATTGACCTACTCCCGAGAGTGTATCCGAAGTGAGAAGTTTCCGCGGTCTAGCAAGCTTTTAATGGATATTCATCAAGGACTTTAGCACCATTTCTAGTCCTTTGACGGATGTAATCAACAAGATGACCCAATTCAAATAGGAGGAGGCTTTTAAATTGTTGAAAGAAAGGTTGAGCAGTGCTCCTGAATTAGCAGTACCAAACTTTGAGAAAATGTTTGAAATATAGCCTGATTCCCGGGTAACGGGCATTAGAGGAGTGTTGATGCAAGATAAGAGGCCTTGGCCTATTTTAGTGAGAAGTTGATTCGAGCGGTATTGAATTATGCTACTTATGACAAAGAGCTCTATGTATTGGTGAAAACATTAAAGCATTGACAACTTTATTTGTGGTCTTTAGAGTTTGTAGTTGATACCAACCATAAATCATTGAAGTTTCTCAAAGGACAACCAAAGCTCAACAAGAGTGGTATAACTCAGGACAAGCATGAAAACATGGAGAGCTTCTAAGGACCAGTTACAAGGTCGAGGGAAAGGAAGATACAAGAGGAAATCCAAACAAAAAAATTTGGAAGATCTTGAAGCTTCAAACCAACAAAGGAAGAAAAATGTGTGAGGGTACACCCTACCATCCATGATAGGGTTCTGCTTGTGGAATGGAAAAGAGCAACAAACCTACAGTTGACGGTAGATCCTCCTTACCATTGTCGATAGCGTTCTAGCCAAAGAGTTCTTTGAAGGTTTTACCTAACATCCACGATAGGGCAAGGTAGTTCGTGGTAGTTGAATGAATTGGGAGTTTTTAACTCCCTTGACCCATGTTTTGAGCATTAAACTCATTTTGACTCGTATTTAAGATGCCTAAGTGCCCAACTACATAGTTTAAGTTAGATTAATAGCTAGGGTTTGAAGTTAATGCTTTGGGACGTTGTATATGTATATATGTATTTTCAGCCTTTGGAGGCAACAATGATGAATTGAAATATTGAATGAGTCTTGAAAGATAGAACCTAGGGTTCTTGGGTCTCTCTTCCTTCCTTGTAAATTAGGAATTTCTCTTGTAAAATTCTAGATAAGGAATTATTGAATCTTCAATTCAAGAGTTCTAGTTCTAATTCCAAATCCTATTTCTCTCTTGGGGTGCCACCTTTATAGTTGGTGTTGCTTGAGAATCTACGTCCTTCTTGGGAGAGTAGTGGATACGTGAGGCTTTTCCAAGCCTTGTTCATTCTCCCTCTAAATATAGAAAGGTTTATTTGTTCTTTCTTAACATATTTATCTGCAATTTAATCTTTTCTCCTCATTATCTCCAAAAACAAGAATCATGAAGACCTCTAGAAGAGAGTTTGGTCTTGGGTAGCAAATGATATCTAAGGAAGGCAAGGATGGATCATACCATTTGGTATCAGAGCAAAGCTCTTTTTGAGGTGATGTTTTTGTGTTTTTCATTTTTGAATTTCAGTAATATAAAAGCTAATTGATCGTATGTGAAAATGGCAAACTATTCTGGAAAATTTCGGACAGAAAATTACATGTCAATATTTTTAGATGGAAAGCATATTAAATAAGGTTGAAATTGCGTGCAATTGTCCAGTTGAATCTTGTTGAGTTCCAGTTCCTTAGAAACAAATCATACATGATTTGGATTTGGTGAAGATAGAAGAGGAAAACCTAAAGAAAACAAGTCTGGAAGATCTTGAAGCTTCAAAACAATAGAGGAAGAAAAAGGTGTGAACTAGGGTACACCCTACCAACCATTGTCGGGTTCTGCTTATTGAACAAAAGAGAAGAACAAACCTACCGATGATGGTAGATCCACCCTACCGTTGCCGGTAAAGTTCTGGCCAAAGAGTTCTTTGAAAATTTGAGCTACCGTCCATGGTAAGGCAAGTTGTACTTAGTAACTGAACGAATTGGGGGGTTTTTAACTCCCTTGACCCACGTTTTTTAGCATTAAACTCATTTTGACTTGTATTTAAGATGCCTAAATGCCCAACAACTTAGTTTAAGTTAGATTAATAGCTAGGGTTTGAACTTAATGGTTTAGGACACTATATCTATATATATACATATATATGTATTTTCAGCCTTTGGAGGCCAACAATGATGAATTTAAATATTGAATGAGTCTTGAAAGCTAGAACCTAGGGTTCTTGGGTTTCTCTTCCTTCCTTTTAAATTTAGAATTTCTCTTGTAAAATTCTACACAAGGAATTATTGAATCTTCAATTCAAGAGTTCTAGTTCTATTTCAAAATCCTATTTTTCTCTTGGGGTGCCAAATCTATAGTTTGTGTTGTTTGAGAATCTAGGTCCTTCTTGAGAGAATGGAGGATAGGTGAGGCTTTTCCAAGCCTTGTTGATTCTCCCACTAAATATAAGAAGGTTTATTTGTTCTTTCTTAACATATTCATATACTGTTTATTCTTTGTTCCTCATCATCTCCAAAAACAAGAGTCATGAAGAGATCTCTAGAAGAGAGTTTGGTCTTGGTTAGCAACTGATCTTCAAGGAAGGCAACGGTGGATCATACCAAGGAGCATGCAAGATTAATGGAATTTATAAAGACATTTCCATAAGTCATTCAGTACAAGAAAGGTAAAGAAACTGTTGTAGCCAATATGTCAAGACGCTACGCTATAATCTGTATTTTACAAGCTCAAATACTTGGTTTTGAAATGCTTAAAGAGTTGTATGCTAGTTATAATTACATAAAGGACATATTTTATGCTTGTTTGGTTATGCCTTCATGATGGTTTTCTTTACCATGAAGGTAAATTGTGAAATTCCTACTTCTTCCTCTAGATTGTTGCTAGTTAAGGAAGCTAATTGTGGTGGTTTGATGGGTCATTTTGGTATTTCCAACACATATAACATTTTGCAAGAGCATTTCTTCTACCCTTGCATGAATAGAGATGTAGAGAGGTTTATTGATAATTTTTTAGAATGTAAAAGCGCTAAATCTCCATCTTTGCCACATGGACTTTATACTCTAGTGTACCTTGGGAAGACATTTCTATGGATTTTATTCTTGGAGTACCTAGATCCCCTAAAGGCATGGATTCTATATTTGTTGTGCTAGATCGGTTTAATAAAATTGTTAATTCTACATTCTACACCTTGTAAGAAAATTGATGATGCTAGTCATGTTGTGGATTTGCTCTTTACTTGGGAGGTGTGATTCCTTAGCATACCTAGAATTAATCTTTCGGATTGTGACAGGAAGTTTCTTAGTCATTTTTTACGTGTTTTGTGAAAGAAACTTGGAACTAACTTGTTATATTCTACAACTTGCCATCCACAAATCGATGAACAAATGGAGGTAGTGAATAGAACCATTACCCAACTTCTTAGGGCCATCCTTAAAACGAATATGTGCCAATAGGAAGCTTGTTTACATCATATTGAGTTTACTTACAATAGGGCTCGGCACTCTACTACTTCTTACTCCCTTTCTTAGATTGTCCATGGGTTTAATTCTTCCAACTCCTTTTGATTTGACTCATTCACCTATAGATCACGCTTTAACCTTAGTATGGGATGAAAAAGGCGGATTTTGTGAAAACTATTCACTCAAAAGTGCATGAAGCTATTAAAGCTAGCAACCAAAAACTTGTTGCTAAAAGGAATTTGGGAAGGAATTTTGTGGTTTTTGAGCCTGGAGATTGGGTTTAGGTTCATCTTCAAAAAGAACATTTTTTCTTCTCAAAGGAAAACAAAGTTGGATGGCCGTGGCGATGGTCTCTTTCAAGTTCTTGAACGTGTTAATAATAATGTTCATAAGATTGATCTTCCGGCTTATTATAATGTTAGTAGTGTTATATTCAATGTTTCTAATTTATCTCCATTTGATGTAAGTCCAGATTCGTGGATGAATCTTTTCAAAGTAGGCATAGATTATATGAAAAAAAATGGCCAAGGAGACGAAAAGCTTCAAGCACCAATAACCAGAGCAAGAGCAAGAGCAAAAATAGAGCCTACCGCAAGCGGTAGGCCCTGTACCTACCGTCCACGGTATGCTTCTGGCTAAATTGATTTTGTAAGGTTGAGGACTTACTGCCAACGATAGGGTGTTGTTTAAGTATAATGAGTCGTTTTAGGTGTGAATTGCTATTTTAATTCAATTCAAAGATTTTAATTAAGTCCCTAATGGGTCTTGGGTTGACCCAAGAATATGTTTAGATTAGAGTTTAGCCTAAATTATATAAATACCCTATTATAGCTTAATTGTATGACTAATTGGTGATTTTATAGAATTGATGAGTTTATCTCTAGGGTTCTTAAGGTTTGAAGCTGTCTCCCAAACTTCATCTAGGGTTTGATCATTCCTTAGATTGATTTTATTTGAATACTTGGTTGGGTTGATCCAAGGGTTCTTAATTTGATCACTATTCCTAATTCTATGAGGATCACATTCTTGTGATTAATTATAGAGCTGAGGTCTTTTCCAATTAATCTAATTGGGTAGGGGGTAACTAATTCCTTTGTTTGATTAGTGACTGAGGGAATGATTTCTTCGTATAAATTTAATTTCATAGTTTGGGTTGAATTATGGGTGGGTGTTGTTGAAGAAGATCAAGTCCTATTAGAGGCAATGTCCTTGGGAGAAGGATAAGAAGATTTGAGTTCATTGAAGATCCTAAATCTTGTCACTCATTAAGTCTTTTGATAAAATAAGCTCATCCTCTTGCTTTTCCAAAACACTCATTGCACAAGGTTTTTTACATCCTTCATACTCATTTACCAACTCAACTAAGAGAGCCAACCAAAGTAAGTATCAATTAATGCACTTAGTTGGAAACAAAAGAGTCAAAGAGGAATTCCATCAAACACTTAAAATGTAAAGAGTTTAAAAACTTTTGTCCAAGGAAATGAGCCAATAAATATCATTGATCATCAACAAAGATTGAGAACACATAAAAAAGCTTTTAGAAGTCAAATTCAACAAGAAACAAAACAAGATTAAGCTAATGAAAGAAGAAAAAGAGTACTATAAAAATTTCCAGAAAACAGGGACAATGACACCCTGTCATTAAAACAACAATTACTCAGAAAATATAACTAAATTGAGGCCAATAAATTTAGAAAGAATTCTACCTCAATGAATAATTTAGCACCAACTTCGACTAATTTGAATTAATCCATACTTTTTCAGTAGCCTACAATTATGGACAGATCAAAAGTTTTGATCTAATTAAACAACCATGTCAACTGCAAATTGAGTGACACCAATTGCAAATAATCCCAACACAAATGAGAAGAAATCAAGGAAAACATTTTCAATCAAAATAATCAATTAAGCATCACTTAAACCACTTTTCTAACATTTTTTTTCTGTAAAAATTTTTGCATGATATTCATTGAGTTTTTTTAGATTATCATATATCCTCTGCAAAAATGAAACATAATTCAGTTTACTTGAAGGTAGATATGATGACAATTTGATGTAAATTTTGATATCCAATGGATGAATTCTTCACAATCAACTTTCCATGGACCTTTCCATCAAGGACTTGATTATCACCATCCTTAAGCTACCTTAGCTATATCTAAGACCTCTTGAACCCATGATGAATAATCTTTCTCCTATAAGCTAATTCAACATTGAGGATGGATACCCAACAACCTTCTATCCAAAGCTCCCCCTTTTGGTTCTCTACTTTCTATGTTTCTCTTTGATGAGTTGCTTTTAGGTCTATAATGGATGATTCGGATCTCAAGGTCTATATATAATTATAGATACATTTGTTAGGTTTCCAAAATATCTTGAATCTAACCCATTGGAAATATATATCTCACATACTGATCGTTTTACTGAAAGGTGTCAAATAGGAATGTCATGTGAGAAAGCTGGTTTTTGTACTACTCTTTGCATGACCAAATGAACTCCGATTGAGACAAATTTTAGTTTATGAAACCTCATGATACCTTACAATGTCTAAGAAGGACTCTTATTCAATTAAGGCCATTGCAAAGGTCAAAATCCATTGGAAGTAGCTTTGCATGGCCATGGGAAGACTGTTTTGGGCAGCATGGTATTTCTTCTCCATTTTTTTCTGTTCTTGCTCTATAGGTTCCTATTTTCATTTGTTTTAACTCTGAACTCCTACAAGATGTACCTATAGTAATAAGAGAAGAATTTCATTGTAATTAGTCCATTTTATTTAACAAAGTACCAAAAACTCATTGTAAAACCAATGTAATCAAAAGGGTAAAATAGGCTTTATCAAGGGATGATTATTGTTAAGATATATATGTATATATATTTTGGTTATGTTGGGTTATTCGGTCCTTTCCTTTAGAAATACTTAAAAAATTTTAAAAATTGAAAACTTCTTAAAGAATGGAATATTTGAAATTTTTTTAAAAAAATATTGTGGCTTTGTTTTTAAAAGTTTCGCTACTTAGTTTAGAAAAAAAATAAAAAAAAGATTTTCGTTCCTATCACATGTGATAGCGTAGATAGGATGTGCATGAAGAGCCATGTTACTTGGTTAGGCGTAACGTAGGATATTAAAATGTAGGGTTTTAAAAAGTTTTATTATAGGAAGACAAAACACGAAAAAGACATAAGCCTAAATATAAACAGTTAAAACCTTAAAACGATCATAGGCTTTGGTAGCTCAAAATAATCAAAACAAACTCAACAAAAACAAAAACTAAGAAAAGTAAAAGATAAAAGATAAAACCACTTTAATAGAGCATTTCACTGCCCAACTCCAAAGATAAATAAAAAATAGACAAAACGACAAAATCACTAAGTCCACCATGAGTTACTAAAAATCATTAACGTTCAAAGGGTTTGTGTGTGATTTTGCTCAAGCCGTTTTCCACAAAAAAAGAGGATTGTTAAGTGATTATCCTCAAGAAATATTTTCAAAGACAATGCACACAGTTTATACTTTTTCTATTACTTAGCCACATTAAAGTCTATTTTTGGTCGTTCCGGGATTAGGCAGGACTTTTTGGCTTGTAATGTTAGGCTAGGGATATGTAGGTTACAAATGAAGGAAAAAGGAGAAAAAAATAGACGAGATAGAGCTAATGAAATCGAAAGGACAAGATAATGAAATAAAAGAAACACTTTCTAGCTGCCGTTTTCACTTTTCTCAATAACTTTTGTACACTTTTCTTCATTCTCTTTTAATGTACACCCCATCTGCCAACATACTTTCTCAAGAACTTTTAAAGATAACCAAAAGTAAGAGAGAGAGAGAGAGGGAGATGCTTGATTTTTTCTAGATTTTTTTATAAAATAAGGCGCATATATTTTTCTTTGTTTTCTACCATTTTTTTCATTTTTTTGGCTTTTTCTCTTTTATCAATGTTTTTTCTTTTCAAGCATCAATAGTTTTTTTCGTTCTTTCTTTCTTTTTAATAGCCAAAAACATCGAACACATGAAAATATAAAAAAAAATCCTTTTCCTTTATAAAATAGGGCTTTTCTTTCTTTCTTCACCCATTTTACCCCGCACTTATTCGTTTCTTTCACTCAAAGTGATGAAAAGTCTATTGTAACCATTAGCTCCACGAATTGAGGTTCGCTCAAAACGACCAAAACTCTATACTAACCATTAGCTCCACGAAATGAGGTTTTATATAGTAAGGTTAAAAGAACAAAGAAAAGAAGGAAATACAACCCTTGGCATGAAGGCACTAAAAGGGAACTAGGGATTGATTTTACTTAGGATAAGATAAGAAAGGCATAATCGGTTCCAAGAAAGCCTAAGACCAGCATCTCCGGGACCATCCTAGACTAGACTTCTTTATTTTTAAAGACGAAAAATCCTGAAATCCAAGGCAAAGTTCAAAAATTATTATCGTCATGCTAATAATGCAAGATTCCTTAACCTCTACTACTTAAACAACATTCACAAGTTCATAAAAACCATTGATCATATAAGAAATTTAGTAAATATTTTTTTTAAAGTGATTAAGTAGTACGTCTTTTTCAAAAAACGTAAGATTTTACAATTATGTACTCTACTAAAAGTGGTAAAATTAAAATATGTTTTATTTTTAAATAAGAAGGAAAAAAGAAAAGGAAATAAAAATATTTTTGAAAATTTTAAATTTTTTTATATTTTTGGAATTTTTTGAATATAAAACTAACAGAAAAAAACTTGAAAGAACAAAAATACCCCCCCCCCCCCCGGCCCACACTTAAAATCACATTGTCCTCAATGTGGAGGTTGGACTAAAAGAAGAACGAAAACGTAAACACATACATGGGAATAAATCCCACAAATATAAAGTAATAAGTACATCGGGAAGCTATCCCCACATAAAGTAAAATAGATAAAAAGAAAAAGAAAAACAAATAAAGAGCATAAAGTAAAACATGAAATAAAACAACAAAGCATAAACAAAAAAGAAAGAAAATAAGAGGATAGAAAATAAAAGAGGGAAAAGAGAAAGAATTCTTCGTAATTGAAGTGAAAGAATTTGAAACCCCATGTAAGACGAGAAATAAGAATTTTAAAATCGAGTTTGAGAAAGATGTTATAGAATTCAAACAATTTCAACTCTTTAAAAGAAAATAGAAGCTTAATGAGGGTTAAGTTTGGAGAAAAACTCATTGGCACTTTTTCATAGCATAAGAATAGTTCTCATTTAACTTTCTCGAAATTTTCTTTGAACTCCATGAGACGTCTCCTCCCCTATTCATTCTCCTTAGGTTTGTTCCATGATTCCTGCATACATAAAGAATTATCAACGAGAACAAAGTTAGGTTTGTGAGTAAGGAGGTTTACTCCATCACTCTTTTCAGTGTCGTCTATCTCTATTTCTTGTTGCCCTTCTTTATAACTCTCATGACTTTCCACAAAATTCTCATTTTCCTTTTTTGGGTCACCTTCCTCAAACTCGTTTTTATTCCCTGCTAAGCACACATCTTTCTTACTTTCTTCAACTACACTTGTATTCGGTAAAGGTTCCTAAAATCCCGAGGAAGTGGACTCCTCCGATTCTTGAGCAGTTTCATCCTCGTCATCCATAAACATGGGAAACGTCATCACTTGTTCTTCTACATTCTGCAAAGTGACCATATTACTAGATATATTACTAAGCGGTCTTTCAATGATTATCTTTGCTAATAGTTTGATTTAATTTTCCATGTTTTGGAAGGAAGTCAATTGGCTTCTCTGGACTTCATCCATACTTTTCACCTTGGTATTTGCCGAATCGATATACTTCGACACAAGATCTTCAAGATTAGGTTTTGGGGATGATGGGTGTACCAGTGGAGTATAATTATATGTTGAATATTGACGATAATCTTGCCAAGGAACGTTCGACTGCATCCTCTATTCTGAACTATACTGGCTAGAATATGTATCGTACCCCTGCCAGTTTTCTTGGAATATGGCCGACTGATAATGTGTATATTAAGGCATAAGGACCATGTTTTCTATCCTTTGTTCTAACATCGACGCCCATCTGGTTTCCACGGTGTCATTGGTATTCATTTCGTACTTTCCAAAACCTAGAATAAACAATTGAATGAGCAATTAATACAGGTTCTAGAAGTAATATGCCGAATACACAATATCCATACAACAAACGCCTAAAACTCTAAAATAATTTAGAACGAAGCAAAACAACAAAACCCAAAAGTGACTAAAGAACCAAATAAATGATTTTCCTTAAACTAGGCGTCCCTGGCAACGACGCCAAGGAACTTGATGTGTGGAAAATCAAAATTATAGAAAACGATATGTGATCCTAATTACTACAATGTAAGGCATTGGACCTAACAAGGTAGAGTGAATTTCAACTCGAGTATCGAATCTCTCAGGGAATGGACGAAGGTTCAAGTACTAATCATGTTCTAATGTCTAGTTAGAAAAAGAAAAGATGATGATGTTGTTGATTAAAAGAAATAAAAACAACTCAAATAAAAGAAAGAAAATAAAAACAAATTTTAAAAAGAATTATAAAGGCAAGAGTTTGGGCTGGTGGAATCCCCCTAATCCTTGTTACTAATTCAATTGGAAAATGAAAATGATGTTGAATTAATTAATTTGGGTCATCAAAATCGGGCAGTCCCTATCTCTAGGACGAAAGCCACCCTACTCATTAACCGTTAGCGGAAAATCTATTTTCTCCCTAACAAATTATGAATGTCATAAACTTAGGTGATTTGAAAGACCTAAAAGTGAAAAATCGTATCTCTAGTCAATTGCCCCAATTAATTCCCAATTGGTTTCTCTAGATTGTTCTTTCTTTTTCAATTCCAAACAACCTTGTAGATAATCTAATCCCGTGACAATTAAATTACAAACAAATGCAATCGGCAGACTCTTAATATATGCCCTAAGACCAATTGACTCACATTTATGATTTATGAAGCATGTACATTTTGAATTGCATTTTATGCTCTTGGTCATCAAGTATGTGACTTGATAGTAAAACCCTTATAGCTAATAAAGTACTATTCTTATTTGTCCCTAGTTTATTACATCTTGTAAACTAGTGTGAAGTTGATTGATGGTCAAGTTTTACTGATCATGAATATGAGATATAAAATCAATTCATAAATACATATTGAGAATATGGTATTGGACATGACCCAAAGTGAAGAAGAAATATTGCATGGGTTTAAGTTATAAGTATTTCTTCTCAGTTTTATATTTGGTGTCCTTTGACCTAATGTTTCTAATGTTTCTTGCATGGAGAGAAAATATGTTTTGACATAGCCAAACATCACTTTTAATTAGGTGATCATTATGACTATTGGTTGGCTTATTTTCTCGTCATGGCTTGAATATTGGAGATAGTGAAAGGGATTTGTCCCTCTCTTTTTAGAGAGAGATATCCATGGGCCCCTTGATAAGGAAGACTGGAAAATGTGCATGGCCATGCTCAAATAAGTATTAATAAGGTGTTATTAATATTATTTGCTCGAACAGTCTGCCTGGTGATCAAGTAAATGGTTAATTAAGTTTTATAAGGATGACTTGATCCATGCCTTATACTTAATTAGGATATCGTGTGACAAAAGGACTAAATATTAAATCTGATGCTAGGTTATTATTACATTTACTTAACTTGGGTAAGCATAATGTCTTGCTAGAGGCCACTTATGTTTTGTGAATAAATGTCTAGGACATTTTTCATTCACTGCCAACGTTAAGTGAACCTACAGGGTCACACGCATAGACGATCTTGTGAGCATAATGTCCATGTTCAATGAATCTAGATTGTGTCTAGATTCGTTAAACGTATACAAAAGGGGAATCAGATTCCATGTTGTATTTTCTGGTAAGTTAACAAGTAATTAATTTTATTTAATCGAATAAATGAAATTATTTACTTAATATTACTCACCCAACCGTTGGATGATTATAGGAATAGACGGACGAGATTAAACTGTCATTAGATGACAGTTAGGATTTTGATATTCATAGCTATAAAAGGTTATGTTAACCTTTTCTTGGTGGCCGTCCTTTATCAGATTAAAGAAAAACAAAACCCTAAACCCTAGAACGGCGATATAGTATCTAGCCTCCTCTCTCCGAAATACGACCGATTACCAAATAGTCAGGATCAGTTCTGAACAATTTTCAAAACACAGAAGGGACCAGCATCCCGTTCGCTTGCAGAGAAGTTCGTCGCGTGGATACCAGTAGAGGGCGAAGCGTACAAAGCAGCGCCTCCACAACGAACAATCAAAACATTGAGGTAATTTCTATCAAATCTGTTTTTCTAGTATGTACAGATACCGTTGGTGGATTTCCGTAGTTTTATTTTATTTTGTTTTTGCCTAAGGAGTCCAACACAGACAACTTAAATCAAAACAAACATCAAAATCTAGAAATTAAACCAAGAACTTCATAATCAAGAATTAGGGTTCAACCCTAAACAAAACAAGAAGAACTACTCACTATTCATTATAATAACACTGTAGGTTAACATAAAATTAAATAACAAGAAAAGGAAAAAAAACTTAGGATTGAAAATCGAAGCCGCAATTGAAATCCCAAACGTCGTTTAAGATCATCTCTCGAGTAACCAAGTCGAATATCGAAATCTTTAGTAAAAAGTCTTTAATTCTTGAATCCAAGAAAATAAATCATGCACAAATCTTTAAATTCTATACGCTAAGAAAATATAAGAGCTGGAAAATTTAAAGAGTGTGTAACTAATCTAACCTAATTAATCTACTCTTAATCTAAACTAATCTAATCTAACCTATCTAAAACTAAGTTCTAATCTATTCTAAGCTTGTTCTAATATGTCTAATGTGTGTCACAATAGCCACAAATAAACCCCTTTATATCGAGGATAAAAATACAAGAAAACCAAATCAAAATTGAAGAAAACAAGAAAATCTTGTTTGAATCGAACTTGAACCGCCCTTGCCAACACTACCTACCGTCGACGGTAGGGCAAGGTCTACCGTCCATTGTAGATCTCTATCTTGCAAATGCCAACCATCCTCGGCACCTTCTGGCAATGGTAGGTCAGCATACCTCGCATGGTAGGTGATGAATTTTTGCCGACGACTCCTTTTTAATCGTTTTTGTTTTGTTTTTGTCCCGTTTTCGTTTCTTTTCATCGTTTTCACTTCCGCAGGGCACCTAAGACAAGAATAAGAGATATTTATCTAAAATATGTACTTTTACATATTTAAAACACCGAAAACGATGAAATAAATGTATAGAAAATATAGAGGAATATGCACTTATCACACACATTCCCAAGATCACCTCCTCCATGAAGAACTTCTATTAAGGATTTTGTAACTTCAACACTCCAATTAAAAACCTATGAGGATCTAAGCCTCATAAACCCAATATTGAGAGGCAATTGATAGGAAGAACCTTGAGGAAACTAAGGCCTTAAAACCCTAACTACACAATCTAGAAGACCTAAGATTAATTGAATCAAAGACTAAGAACTCTAGAACCTAATCAATGAAAGGAATTAAGATGATCAACTGAATTCCATAGATATATCAACCTAAGGAAATCAATTGTTCACAACTAAAGACATTAACCCTTAGCAAGAAACTAAGAAAGGGTGAAGAAACCCTGGAGACAAAGAGAATTCGATCTTAACAATTTTTAGCAAAAATTCATCAATCATTTTATAATGAGACTATAAATGGGTATTTATGGGCTAAGGACTTAACCTAATTAATCTATTTATTATTGGCTTAAATTACCGTTTTAGCCCTTGATTAAATGCTGGAAAATAAGTCTAAACAATAAAATCCCGCCTAAATATTACAAAACCAATTTCACTCTGCGACCTACCAGTGACACTAGGTTAGAACTTACTATCTACGGTAGGTGACATCTTCCAAACTTGGTGTCGGCAGAACCCTACCGGCGCCAGGGGCTAACGTGGGTAGTAGGGTAGTTTCTTTCAAGCATTTAGTCATTTTCTCCTCCAATTTGTTCCCTTATTGGTGTTTGCTAATTGAACACATTGAGAACAACTTGGAAGCCCTTTCTTGACCTTCAAATCCCTCATGCTTGCTCTTCAAAGCTTCCACCATGTAAGAAACCATGCCATTATCTTCATGAATCTTGAGTTTCTTCGACCTTGCACTAGTGAATGGTCCATGCAACAAATATTTAGCTTCTAGGCTTTCCCGATTCACATCATCCACCTCTCCTTTAGAAAGACTCATCCTCGATTCTTAGCCTACATCAAACAAACACATGTCAAAATATTGAAGATAGCTCTAAACGAAAGTGAACCAGAAAAGTAAGTATAGGAGAACGAAAGCATTCAAGAATATGCAAGGCGCTTCGACATGAATATCAAGCTTAAGGTTGTGTTGGGAAGAACATCATTCGAATCGAAAGGATCTTAATCCAACCTCTAGGATCAAAGACTGATCGTGTCATTCCAAATTCCTTGTGGTTGACTTCATTAGCCTCATGATTCTCGAAATAGATAATCTCAAAAAACTCCATGTGAATATCTCATTCCAAGCTTAGAACATGATCTATAGATAAAGGAATCACATAAAAAGGAATTAGAAAATTTAACCATAATCTACTTCAAAAGGAGAATAAAGAGTAGGAGAAGGAGGAACTTGATTGGAAGCAAACTCAATAAGATGTAAACATATTTGCCAAGTGAATTAAGTCATCTTCTTGGGAACACTAATCAAAAGATTAGCAATGATACTAAGGTCCTTAATGAATTTCTTATAAAAGCTTGTAAAACCATGAAAGCTTCTCTCTTCAAATGCACTCTTGGAAATAAGCCAATTTTGGATTGCTTGTACCATTTTTGCACCCACATGGAAACCTTGAAAACTCATTCCATAACCTAGGAAAGCACCATGTACTACACAAAACTCATAATTCCAAAGATTAGCATATAGTTTCTTATTCCTCAAAATAGACAAATCTTTACTAGAATGATGCAAATGATATGCATAAGTTTTGCTATCAATCAAGATCTCATCAACATAAGCCACAACAATAGAGAAACCATGTCTTTAAGAAACGTAAGTAGTTAAAATATAAAGTCCATAGATATGTCTACACGAGGTTCTCTAGGCACATTCAAAGAAATATATTGTCCATATGGCAAAAATATAGAGTTAGCAATTAACAATAAACCTTCCTACATCTCTTTTCATGCCAAGCCAAAAGAAATGCTTATGTAAAATACCATAAGTTTTGGAAATATCAAAATAATCCATCAAGCTACCACTATGAGCTTCGTTAGCTAACAACAATTTTAAGTAACACGAAAGAATGCACAATTCACTTTCATGGTAAAGAACATCATATTGTATAAGTCACTCATCATTATGCACAACTAAACAACGTCAAATATTTTTGGAATTCATTACCACTAGCATGTAATTCCTTAAAAATTGCATAACCAAGTAATTGAGCTTGTAAAGTAAACATTAGAATGTACCTTTTTGACAAAACAGTGGTTACAACATTTTATTTACCTCTCTTGTACAAATTGAAAAATAGAAATGTCTTTACGAATTTCATTCCTCTTGCATACCACTTGTTGAGCTTTTGTTGTCCATTTAGAAATAATGTATAGAGCTCCTTGTCATGAATAGCATAACTCAATGTCGCTCCACTCGCCCATTCAATTTGATGTTCCATTTCCCTTGATGGAGATAGTCCAACGAGTTCCTCTTTCTTGTAGAGAAGTGAAACCAACTCCCCTTTACAACAGCTTCTATGAACTCAATCTTTTTGGCATAGAAACATCTCTTTTCTCCAATAGTATTACACAAAATGAATTGAGAAAATATAAACATGAAATTTCCAACATTCCATATGGTCTACTTTTCGCTTTGAGAACCATTTTATCAAAGAACTCCTTTAAAAGTACATGATAAAACAATGTAGCTTCAAATTCATGTTTAAAATGAATGCACAAGAGTTCTCTTGAAAGCTAGCACATAAAATGAACAATTTTGACAACAAATCCTTGAAAGGTTTGTGGTAATAAAGATGTTCAACAAAAAAGTATTTGCAAACTTGTTCAAAGGCCTCCTTTCTCAAATTAGAGTTTTCAAATTCCAAAGGATTAACTTTGAACAATTCAAGATTAAATCCCATTTGGTTTTCAAAATCTTTCAGTAAGAATTCCTTGAAATACAAATGATTAAATTGGAAACCAAATGTATTTTCAAATAAAGTGTTCTAGGAGTTAATAACATCTGGAAGCTTTTGTTTACTGCAAGAAAACCCAACTTGATCACTCACAAAAGACATAAGTTGATTTATGGAAACAAAATAATTATGATTCTCCATAAAAAGATCAAGGAAAGAGGAAACATAGCCAACATTCTCAACAAACTATCCTAAATACTTATCATGTATAATATAAATAAAGCACCACCTATTCCAAAACTAACAACTATAGACTCAATGGAAGCATTATTCATAAATCCAAAATCATAGCAAGAAGGATCAAACATAGAACCACTATGTAACAATGAATCCCCAAGAGAAGCATGAGAAGGACTAAAAGATAGCATAAAGATCTCCATATATGCTCAGATGAGAAAGATAATACTCTAGGAGGAACTTCAATTGCACAAAAGAAACTTCCTTACGCATGAGAGAAGGATTAAGAGATAAACTTATTGGTAAATCTTTAAGAATAACTCCAAGCTCTTTCTCAATGTTTCTTCCTTTGTCTTCAATTCCTAGCACATAAGAAACAAAATTCTCAATATTGAAATGGGATTCTCAATTGTTTCTTTTCTATTAAAGTTCCAAGAGAGTTGAGAAAATAAAATTGATATCCATTTTCCATGAAACAAGTGAGAACAACTTAATTTCCTTAAAATAAATCTCAAAGCTCAAGTAGGAATTAGAGGGAAAGATGTTTATGGTCTTGATGGACTTGTAGGCAAGTTTTCCTCCTTCATCATTGCTTGAATCTTCAAAATTCTTCACACATAAAAATCTGCTAGCAAAGGAAGAGTTAGTTTCATTAGCATAGAAATTCACTTCCTCACTCTTTTCAAGTTCAACTATTCTTTTTCTCTTTGTTCTTCTTTTTCACTCTTTTGTTTTTCAATGAAGCACTCATTTTATTTTACTTTCTCACTTTTCTCAAGCTCACTTTCTTTCTCTTTTGAACACTAAAAATGTTCACTCTCTTTTGAAAAGATAGAGATGGAATCAAAGATACATAATCTCTCTACTAATCTCTTTTTTCTTCCACTCTTTTTTTTCTTTAAGCTCATTGCACTCCTCTTTTTCAATGCTCTTCTCATTCATGTTATCACAAGAATCCTTATTAGATGTCTCTTCTTCAACATGAATTACAATACTTTCTTCAACTACCTCTTGAGCTTGTGGAAGCTCATTTACTTTTGAAAATTCTTCAATCATTGATGGTTTCAAGGTTTCTACCTTTACAACTTTTTGATGACATAGAAAGTTGTTTTTCTCCACGCCTTTTAGCCTTTATAATGTTCTTTTCCTTTTTCTCTTGATAAAATATTCTTACCCTTTTTTCAACTTCTCTTGCTCTTCATAAATTTCGTGAGGTGCCTAAGAATTTATAATGAATCTCATGCCTTCTTTGGTGAAGTTGTAAGAATTCTTGTCCCCATTGTATATAGCTTTCCTATCATTTATCCAAGGACTTCCAAACAATAAATGACCCGCTTGCATGGGTGCTACATCACATAACACATCATCTTTATATATTTTTTCAGAAATAGGCACCCACACTTGCTTATTGACTTTGATCTCATCATTTCAATTGACCAATGGCGTATGTAAGGCTTACGATGGTCAAGAAGAGGCAAATTCAACTTTTCCACAAGGTAATTACTAGCCACATTAGCACAACTACTACTGTCAACAACAAGATTGACAACTTTGTCTTCCACATGGCATTTGAGATGGACTACATGCTTACTTCCATTATTCTATACATAGGCATGTTCATCATGTAGGCTCCCAAAGTAAACTTCTCCACCAAAAATATGATGATACTTTTCACAACAATCATAAGGACTATGCTCATAATTATCATATCTAGTACTAACTCTTCCATAACCCCCAAATCATCATAAGAAGTATGCTCAAAAGAACTAGCATAAGAAGAGTAGTTATCAAATCCAACATGTTTTCTAGGAGTGAAGTTTCCATTTCCATGGTTGTTCCCACCATAAGCATTGAATCCATTGCCACCACCAGGATGGAAATTATGCTTAGCTCTTGCGAGCTTAGATTGTTAATCCTCTTGTTTGCTCTTTCCTTCCATCTTCTTCCATGGTAGATTAGACCAATTGTACTCCATTTATTTATTGCTTACACCTGCACAAAATGGTTAGAAAACAAAACAAAGGACCTCCCAAACACTCCCTATATGTTTACACTCTTTGATGTTCACTCATTTCACTCGTATGTAACACTCTTTATTGGCTTTTATCAAGATGAGTTCACCCTCTTGCCTTTTCCAATAACTCAACTCTGAAGTCTCTATAAAATCCTTCAAACTTCTAATCCAACTCAAACAAAGAGCATCCATCCCAAGCAAGTAAATCAATCAATACATTTAGTTGGATAAGTGTTCAAAGAGGCAAAGTTTCAAGCACTTAAGGTGTAAGAGTTTCAAAGAATGTACTCTTAGGAAAAGAGTCAACTAACGTAATTGAAACAAAAAAGGAAGTATAAGTACACAAGGAAACAATTAGAAGTAAAAAACAAAGAAATTCAAAACAATTAGGCTAAAAAAAGAACATAAGAGTACAAAAAAAAAAAATCCCAGGAAACAAGGGATAATGACACCCTGTCCCTAAAACGACAATAACTCCAAAACTACGAATCACAATCCGATTAACCCAACACATGAAGATTCTTCACTCGAAGAGGATGAATTTAAGCACAAATTTCATGCAATTATAACACAAGATAAGCTCAGATTATGCAACACTTTCTTTGTAGTCGCGAATCCGAAACACATTTCACAATTCAAACAAATTGAGCAACTAATTGTACTCCAAATTGAAAAAAACTTATTTCAAATGAAACCTAACTCAAAGGAGAACTTCTAAATCACAAATAAGCATCAAAACCTCAAATAATTCATTCAATTGTTTCATTGATTTTCAGAGTAATTTTTCTATAATTTTTTTGGTACTACTATTGCATGATCTTCATTTAATTTTTCATAGATCATCAGGTACTTGTTTTTTTTCATGTGAATCTTTAATTGCAAGTAGTTTTTATTCCAGACCTTCCTAAGATTACCTCTTTCATGAAGAACCTCTATTAATGATTTTGTAGCTTCAACACTTCAATGAAAAACCTATAAGGATCGAAGACTAATTACACCAACATTGAGAGGCAAAACTCTTCCCTAACTTGATAGGAATAACCTTGAGCAAACTAATGCCTCAAAACCCCAACTATACAGTCTAGAAGACCTAGGATTAATTGAATGAAAAAACAAGAGCTCTAAGACTCAATCAATAAAAGGAATTAAGATGATCCATTGAATTCCATAGATTCATCAACCTAAGGCAATCAATTGTTCACAACTACGGACATTAACCTTTAGCATGCTAACTAAGCAAGGGTGAAGGGCCCTAGAGACAAACAGAATTCTCTCTCAACAATTTTCAACAAAAATTCATCAATTGTTTTACAATGAGCCTATAAATCAGTATTTATAGGCTAAGGAATTAACCTAATTAATCTATTGATTATTGGATTAAATTACCTAAAAATTACAAAACAAATTTCCCTCCCAAGACTTACTGGCGATGGTAGGGTAGAACCTACTGTCCACTGTAGGTGACATCTTCGAAACTTGGTGCCAGCAGAAGCCTACCGGCTATGGTAGGGCCAAGGGCTATTGTCAGCGGTAGGGTAGTTTCCCTCAAGAACTTAGTCATTTTCTCCTCCAATTTGTTCCCTTGATTAGTCCTTGCTAATTGAACACACGGAGAACAACTTAGAAGCCCTTTCTTGACCTTCAAACCCCTTAAGCTTGCTCTCCAAGCTTCCACCATGTAAGCAACTATGCCATCATCGTCATGAATCATGAGTTTCTTCGACCTTGCACTAGTGAATGGTCCATGCAACAAATCTTTAGCGTCTTAGATTTCCCAATTCATATCAAGGAGCTTCTTGCCAAGGGACACATCTGAGAAAGTCTTAGCCCATTTGCGATACCGGTACTCCTAGTCCCTAAAAAAGATGGTAGTTGGCATATGTGTGTTGATTGTCGAGCTGTTAATAACATCACTATTAAATATCGTCATCCCATTCCTAGGCTAGATGATTTACTTGATGAATTGCATGGTTCAATGATTTTCTCTAAAATTTATTTGAAATTTGGTTACCATCAAATCTAAATGAAAGAAGGGATGAATGGAAAACCTCATTTAAAACTAAGTTTGGTCTTTATGAGTGGTTGTTATGCCCTTTGGTTTTACCAATGCACATAGCATGTTTATGAGATCGATTCATCATGTTTTGCATGAATTTATTGGGAAATTTGTTTTTGTGTATTATGACATTTTAATCTATAGCAAGACACATGAGGATCATTTGAATCATATTAGACAAGTTTGGTTTGTGCTTAAGAGAGAACAATTATATGGCAATTTGGGAAAATGTGAATTGTGTTTAGAAAAGATAACCTTTCTGGTATGAACCTTCAAAGCTTCCTTTGAAGGTCCTTAACTCCCAAGATTAAAATCCCTTCTTGAGGCTTTACTTGTTGCTTTTGTTTGAAGAAAAGAAGAATAACAACACACAAATGTAGGAATTTAACAAAAAAGAAAACAAATAAACCTTCTTATTTGACGGGGAGGATTAACAAGGCTTGAACAAACCTCACCTATCCTCCACACTCTAAGAAGTACCCAAGACCCAAGCAATACTAACTAGATAGTTGGCACCTCAAGGAAATGATGGGATTTGAAATTAGACTTGAACTCTTGAATTGGAGGATTCAAGAAGTTTCTTGTCATGAAATTATACAATAGTAATGCTTAATTTAAAAGAAAGAAGAAGAAAATAAAGAACCCTAGTTTTCTCTCTTGAAATTTCAATGAATGAAGTTTGTCAAAATGGCAGCCCACAAAAGAGTATGTATAGGAGTCTTTACAATTAATTGTCAACCCTAGAGATTAGACAAGCTAAGAGGAGTTTAAAAGACACTTAAAAATATAAGTCAAACAAGCTTACAACCCAAAATAAATAGTTAAGAAAGTTAAAAACTTCCCAAACTACCATTCAACCAAGACCTATTGGCGATGGTAGGTCCCGACCTACCGTCTACGGTAGGTGGATTTCTTCTAGGCACCTTCCAATCCAGAGGCCTGCTACCAATGGTAGGTTGGTTTCTCTTCAGTCCCTTGCAACCAAAAGCCTACTGGTGATGGTAGGGTGGAACCCACCAACGGCAGTAGGGTGCAGAAATGGCTCCCCCCTTTGGTTTTTGAAGCTTCCAACCCTTCCAAGCTTGCTTTCTATAATTCCTCCTTTCACGCCCTTAAAAATAGAAAGGTTTTGTATCCTTCAAAATCTTCTTGTTGTTACTCTATCACGTGCCAAGCAATGTCTTGGAGTAACTTCTCGAACAAAGCTACTTCACCCTTGTATTCCTCTTCCATTCTCTTTGCCTTTTGCTCTTTTGATCGGCCCTTGCATCGACTCTACAGTTTCTTGCGCGTCCTGGGTCATACTATCTGCCCCTCCTTTGAAAGAATTCGTCCTTGAATCTAGATCTATATCAAAAAGAGACAAGTCAGAGACATTGAAAGTGGTGCTAAATTGATACTCACCTAGAAGATAAATTTTATAGGCATTGTCATTGATCTTCTCAAGGACTTGATATGACCCATGGGCCTAGCATCCAATTCGCCCTTGCGAAGGTGAGGGAACTATTCATTCCTCAAATGCACCCATACCAAATCTCCAAGCTCAAAATTTACTTTCCTCCGTCATTTATTCTTTCTAGAAGCCACCATTTCATTCTTCTTTTCCATTTGGTCACGGACCTTGGCATGAATAGATTAAAAAATTCAGCCTTTCTTTTGCCATCCAAACTCATTTGATGCTGAATTAGCAAAGCAATCATATCAAAAGGGGTTTGTGGGTTCAAACCATAGACAACTTCAAATAGAGAAAACATAGTAGTGGAATGACAAGTTCTGCTTTAAGCAAATTCAATTAATGGTAAACACTCTTCACACTTGCTACTGTGCTTTTTAAGAATCGCTCTAAGAAGTTGGCCTATTGTTTTATTCACTACTTCGGTTTGCCCATCCGTTTGAGGATGACAAAAAGTGGAGTAAAGCAAGTTAGTCCCAAGTTTCTTCCATAACACTTTCCAAAAATGACTAACAAACTTAGTATTTTGGTCTGAAACTATGGTTCTAGGCATGCCATGTAATCTCACAACTTCTATAAAGAACAAACTAGCAATATGAGATGCATCATCCGTTTTTTGACAAGCAATGAAATGCGACATTTTTTAAAAACTTTCAATAATAACAAAGATAAAGTCCTTTCCGGAAGAATTCCTCAAAAGTTCAAAAATAAAATCCATAGAAACATCTTCCCAAGGAGCTTTGGCAATCGGTAAAGGGGTATACAAGCTATGAGGCAACGATAATGATTTTGCATGCTTACAATCTAAATAATTTCCCCCAAATCTTTCAATATCTCTCTTCATTTTAGGCCACAAGAAATGCTCATACAAAATGTCATATGTCTTAAGTATGCCAAAATGACCCATAAGACCATCCCCATGAGCCTCTTTAACAAGCAAATGCCTAACGGAACCACTAGGAATGCAAAGTTTTCCTTCTCTAAACAAAACCCCATCCTTCACATAAAATTTATCACAAGGAGCGATCAAGCATGCATCAAATATACTACTAATATCAATATCACTAGCATATGAATCTTTCAACATCTTAAACCCAAGTAAGTGGGAATGTGGTGAAGTGAAAAGTATGTACCTTTGTGAAAGTGCATCGGCCACAACATTCTCCTTTACTTTCTTGTAGTGGATGACATAGGGAAATGTCTCAATGAATTCCACCCACTGCACATGTCTCTTGTTGAGCTTTTGTTGACCCTTCAAATATTTCCATGACTCATGGTTGGTGTGGAGGACAAACTACATTAGACACAGTAATGTTGCCAATGCTTCAAGGTTTTCACTAAGGCATACAATTCTTTGTAATACGTGGCATAGTTCAATGTTGCTCCCAATAACTTTTCACTAAAATAGGCAATGGGTTTCTTTTCTTGCATTAGAACCCCTCCGATCCCTACCCCCGACGCATCGTACTCGATCTCAAATATCTTGTGAAAGTTGGGTAAGGTGAGAAGTGGAGCATTGCATAGCTTTTCCTTCAAGGCCTTGAATGCTATTTCTTGTGCTTCGCCCCAATTAAACCCATTGGTCTTCTTGATGACTTCAATGAGAGGACTAGCACTGGTGCTAAAATCCTTTATAAACCTTCGGTAGAAACTCGCCAACCCATGGAAACTTCTAACTTCGGTAACACTCTTGGGCATTGGCCAATCCTCTATCGCCTTCATCTTGTAAAGATCCACTAGTAAACTTTTGAACTAACAACATCGCCAAGAAAGGTTATCTTTTCTAAATAAAATTCACATTTTCCCAAATTGGCATATAATTGTTCTAAGCACCAAGAAAACTTGTCTAATATGATGCAAATCATCTTCATATATTTTGCTATAGACTAAAATGTCGTCGAAATACACAACAACAAATTTACCAATAAATTCATGCAAACCGTGATGCATCAACCTCATAAACGTGCTAGGAGCATTGGTAAGACCAAAAGGCATAACAAGCCATTCATAAAGACTAAACTCGGTTTTAAAGGCAGTTTTCCATTCATCTCCTTCTTTCATCCGAATTTGATGATAACCCGATTTAAAATCAATTTTAGAGAAATCATGGAACCATGCAATTGATCAAGTAAATCATCTATCCTAGGAATGCGATGACAATATTTAACGGTTATGTTATTAATTCCCCTAAAATCAACACACATACGCCAGCTACTATCCTTTTTAGGGACTAGAAGTACCGGTATCACGCATGGGCTAAGACTCTCTCGGATGTTCCCCTTGGCAAGTAGCTCCTCCACTTGTCGTTGAAGTTCCTTGGTCTCTTCGGGCATGCTCCTCTATGTGGATCGGTTTGGCAAGACAGCTTATGCAACAAAATCAGTTTGGTGCTCTATGTCTCTCAAGGGTGGCAGTCCTCTGGGCATCTCCTCTAGGAAAACATCTTCAAACTCCTTGATGACAACTATAATAGCTTGAGACAAGAAGAAACAATTTCATTGTTAGAAGATACATAAGCTCCTTTGTACATAAGAAGTAAGACGGTTTCTTTTGCATCAATGGCCTCACAAATCTAACTCTCTTTAGCGAAGAAACTCAACCTAGCCTCTCCCTTTCCCTCATTTATTACCAGTCCATTTTTCTTTGCTCTTGCTTGAACCTTCTCACTCTCTTGAGTCCCTCCTTCCTTATCTTTTTCCTTTACATTGTTTTCCTCCTTTACGTTCTTTTTGTTTTCCAACTCCTTTTCCTTCATTTTCACTTGGCTTGATACACTTGGAAGGGAGTGAGGGGTTTGAGACAAATCTTAACACAATTCTTCTCAAAAGAATAGGTGTTCATGTACCCATCATGGACGGCTCTTCTATCGAATTGCCATGTTCTTCCAAATAAAAGATGTCTGGCTTGCATAGGCACTAAATTAGAAAGGACCTCCTCCTTGTACCTCCTTATAGCAAAAGTCACCAATACTTGCTTTGTTACCCTCATTTCCCCACTAGCGTTTAGACATTGCAACTGATATGGTCTAGAATGCTTGGTGGTTGGCAAACTCAATTTTTCTAAAAGATCTCTGGCTTGCATAGGCACTAAATTAGAAAGGACCTCATCCTTGTACCTCCTTATAGCAAAAGTCACCAATACTTGCTTTGTTACCCTCATTTCCCCACTAGCGTTTAGACATTGCAACTGATATGGTCTAGAATGCTTGGTGGTTGGCTATGTATTAGCTCCATTGGTACAACTCCCACTATCGATGATGATGTTGTAAGCCTTGTTCTCAATGTTACACCTTATGTGGAACATGTTCTCTCTTTGTTCACTTAACCCATCTTCCAAGGCTTGTGAGCTAAGAGCCCTCAAGACCACTAAGGCCTCTCCCTCATATGGAGACTCTTCATCCGATTCTTAAATCTCTTGTTCAACTTCGGCCTCATCTTCAGAAATAACCTCTCCATTTAGCCTAATGATCATGACTTTCTTACTGGGGCGATATCTAGCATAGTCTCCCTACCGCTAGCATTTAAAGCATTGGATATCTCTAGCCTGACTAGGTGTCCCTTCAACCTTTCTCTTATCCTTGTTCTCTTCGTTTCCCTTAGACCTCTCCTTGAATGCAACCTTGCGTGTATCATCCTTACTGAAAGGATTAGATTTGTAGGTTGAGGCCACCGGTTTGGAGTAGTAAAGGATTTTTTAAGGACGTCTTACTCTTCAATTGTTTCTCTATTTTCATGGCCTTATGAACCATCTTTTCTAATTCCACATATTCTTGTTGCTCCAAGTTTGAGCTATGTCCTCGTTCAAACTACTCATGAATCTTCTCATTGTTGCTTCCCTATGTTCAATGATATTAGCCCTTATCATTGCTACTTCCATCTCTTTATAGTAATCTTCTATGCTTTTGCTCCCTTGCCGGAGGTTTTGTAGCTTGCTATAAAGACCCCTATGGTAATGTGGAGGAATAAATCTCTTCCTCATCAAGGTCCTTAATTCCTCCTATGTCTCTACGAACCTCTGTAAATTCCTCCTTCGATTCGTCACCAATTTTTCTTACAATATAACAACATAGTCAGTAATTCTACCACCGCTAATCTCATCTTTATAAGGTTCGAGTAGTTGTGACAATCAAAGACAAGCTCCACCTTCTTTTCCTATTCAAGGTAAGTTTTCAAATCACTTTTCCCTTGGAATAAAAGGATTTTCAATTTAATCCTTCCGAATTTCTTTTCCTCATATAGCCCTCTTCATCTCTTTCTAATTCCTGGTCATATCTATCTTGGGCCCCCTAGTATCTTTCTTGTTCCCTTATTATTCTCATGAATTCTCTTTCAAGTCCTCTTCCCATACCCCTTCCATTCCTTCCCTTCTAGCACCAAATCTTCCTCCACCTTGGGCTCCCAAAGGTTGGAAACTTTCTTGGAAATTTTGGGATAGGTCATCCCTGACTCAAAAATTGGCATGAGGAGAGCTATCTTCATTCGTCATTGTTCGTCTTGGAGCAAGGTTCTCATGATTATGAAATCCTCTTTTTTGACACAATCTCGATTCTTGGCGATCAATTTGGTGGGACAAAATCCAACATTCCTTTCAATGTTCCCCATTTGTTGTTGCAAGGACCTCAAAGTATCAACAACCTCTTGCATAAGAGGATCACTAGGCCTCTCCTTATGGTTTCAGTTTTGCTCCTCTTCATGAGACATATTCAAGATTGATGGATCACAAAGGTACCTACAAAATGAGCAAACAAGTAATAGAAAACAAGGACCTCGCTGCTCCCTAAGTGTTTCGCTCAATTATAATTGCTCTCAACAAACTCGTGTTTACACTCACTCTCTTTGGCTTTTGTATTAATGGCTCACCCTCTTTACTTTTACCTTTTCCCCACCACTAGAGTTTTCTGGTGATTTCAAAAGCTTCCAAGTTATAAGACATTCCGAAAGCAAAAATCATGCAAGCAACTCTTGATAAATAAGAACCAAGAATTTCAAAGAGAAATTTTGTCGAGCATGTGGAACGCATAGAATGTCAAAGAACAATTCAAGAGCATCAGTCAAGAAATGAATCTAATTTCCACCAAAGATCTGAAACACACCTATAATTGTATCCCAAAGAAGTTTCAAATTAAAAACTAAGATAATTGGTCCAAAATTCAAAGATATGTACAGTACTAGAATGCAATTTCTAGAAAACAGAGCATGCTAAACAAGCTGTAGTATTCTCAATATAACTTGTTCATTCTCAAGCAAATAAGCCCAAATTTGTTGAAAAAATCATATCAAAAGGAATTTGAAAATTGTAACCATAATCGACATCAAACGGAGAATAAAGAGTAGGAGAATGATGAATTTGATTAGAAGCAAACTCAATAAGAAATAAACGAAATTTCGAAATGAATCCGATCATCTTCTTGTTTACACATATCAAATGGCTAGGAATAGGGTGAAGGTCCTTGATGAATTTCTTATAAAATCTTTGGAAACCATGGAAGCTTCTCCCTTTAAATGCACTCTTGGAAATTAACCAACCTTGGATTGCTTTCACCATATTTGCACCCACTTGGAAACCTTGAAAACTCACTACATAACCTAGGAAAGTACCATTTTCTACACAAAAAAAAAAACTCATAATTCCCAAGGTTAGCATGTAGTTTTGCATTCCTCAAAATAGAGAAAAACTCGATTAAAATAATGCTAATGATATGCATAAGTTTTGCTGTCAATCCAGATATCATCAATATAAGCCACAACAAATACTGAAACCATGCCTTTAAGAAAACTAAGTAGTTCAAATATAAATTCCATAGATATGTCTACACAAGGTTCTCTAGGCACAATCTAGAAATATTATGTCCATGTGGCAAAGATGTATAGTTAGCTCTTTTATACCCTACGCAATTAACAATAAACCTTTCTACATCTCTTTTCATACTAAGCTAAAAGAAATGCTTATGTAAAATAACATAAGTTTCGGAAATATCAAAATAGTCCATCAAACCACCACTATGAGCTTCTTTAGCAAACAACAATTTTAAGCCACAAGAAGGAATGCACAATTCACTTTCATGGTAAAGAACATCATCATGTATAAGGTACTCATCATTATGCACAACCAAACAAGCATCAAATATGTTCTTGAATTCATCATCACTAGCATGTACTTCATTAAGCATCTCAAAACAAAATAATTGAGCTTGTAAAGTAAAGAATAGAATGTACCTTTTTGACAAAGCATTGACTGCAACATTTTCTTTACCTCTCTTGTACCAAATGACAAATGGAAATGTTTTTATGAATTTCATTCCACTTGCACACCTCTTTTTGAGTTTTTCTTGTCCATTGTGAAATAATGCATAGAGCTTCTCATCATGAATATCGTATCTCAATGTGACTCCGGTCACCCATTTAATTTGATGTTCCATTTCCCTCAATGGAGAGAGTCCATCGAGCTTCTGTAAACTCACTATCTTTGGCATAGAAACATCTCTTTTCTCTATTAGTATTACACAAAATGAGATGAGAAAATATAAACATGAAATTTCCAATATTTCAAAATAGTCTACATTGTTCTTTGAAAACCACTCTATCAAAGAACTCTTTCAAGAATTTAGATAAATAGAAAATGTATCTTCAAATTCATGTTTCAAAATGAATGCACAAAAGTTCTTTGGAAAACTATCAAATGACATGAACAACTTTAAAAACCACTCTTTGAAAGGCCTGTGGTAATAAAGATGTCAAACAACAAAATCTTTGCAAACATGTTCAAAGGCTCAATTTCTCAAAATAGATTTTGCAAATGTAAAAAGGATTAATTTTGTTCAACTCAAGATAGGTTCCCATGTGGTTTTCAAAATCTTTCAATAAGATTTCCTTGAAATGCAAATGATAAATTGGAACCAAAATGTGTTTTAAAATAAAGTGTTCAAGGAGTTAATGGCATTTGAAAGCTTTTGTTCATTGCAAGACAACTCAATCTGACCACTCAGAAAGGACATAAGGTTGTTTAAGGAAACAAAATCATTATGATTCTCCATAAAAGTATCAAGGATAGAGGAAACATAGCCAACATTCTCAAACAAACTTTCCTAAACACTTATCATGTAAAATATCAAATAAAGCACCATATAATCAAAAATTGACAACTATAGACTCAATGGAAGCATTATTCATAACTCTGAAATCATGGCAAGAAAGATCAAACATAGAACCACTATGAAACAATGAATCCTCAAGAAAAGCATGAGAAGAAAGACATTTTGAAACATAAGGTACAACAAGAAAGAGACCTCCACCAAAGGAAATAGCACAAATATGCTCACATGAGAAAAATAAGACTCTAGGAACAACTTTAATGGCACAAAAGAAACTTCATAACATATGAGAGAATTGTTAAGAGATAAGCTTATTGGTAATTCTTCAAGAATAGCTCCAAGCTCTTTCTCCATGTTCCTTCCTTTGGGTTCTATTCCTAGCACATAAGAAAATTAATTAGCAACATTGAAATGGCATTTATCAACTCTAAGAATTGCACGAGAATTGGAATTAAACTCTATAAATTGTTTCTTTCCAATAAAGTTCTAAAAAAGTTGAGAAAATAAAATCCATAACCATTTTCTATAAAAACAAGCTAGAACAACTTAATTTACTTAAAAAAATCTCAAAGCTCAAGTAGGAATTAGAGGGAAAGAAGTTTATGGCCTTGATGGACTTCTAAGCAAGCTTTCCTTCTTCATCCTTGCTTGAATCTTCAAAATTCTTCACACATAAGAATTCACTAGTAAAGAAAGAGTTAGTGTCATTAGCATAGAAACTCACTTCCTCACTCTTTTCAAGTATAGCTATATGTTTTCTCTTTGCTCTTCTTTTTTACTCTCTTGTTTTTCAATGAAGCACTCATTTTCTTTTGCTCTCTCACTTTTCTCAAGCTCACTTTCTTTCTCTTTTGAGCACTAAAAATGTTCGCTCTCTTTGAAAACATAGAGATGGAATCAAAGATACATGATCTCTCAACTAATATCTCTTTCTTTTCCACGCTTTCTTTTTCTTTATTCTCAATGCTCTCTTTTTCTATGTTCTTATCTCTAAAGAGATCACAATGTTCCACAATAGATATCTCTTCCTTAACATGTAGTACAACACTTCATTTAACTTCAATTGTAGCTTGTGGAAGCTCATTTACTTTTGAATATTCTTCAATCATTTATGATTTCAAGGTTTCAACCTTTGCAACTCTTTGAGATGGCATGGAAAGTTTTTTTCTCAACATCTTTTAGCCTTTATAATACTCATTGCTTTTTTTTCTTGATCAAAGTTTCTTATTCTTTCTTTCAACTTCTTTTGCTCTTCGTAAATTTCATGAGGCGCCAAAGAATTTTGAATGAATCTCTTGCCATCTTTGGTGAAGTTGTAAGAATTCTTGTCCACATTGTATATAGCTTTCCTATAATTTACCCAAGGACTTCCAAATAATAAATGACCTGCTTAGTGACTTTGATCTACATCACATAACACATCATCTTCATATATTCCTATAGAAATAGGCACCCACACTTGCTTAGTGACTTTGATCTCATCATTATCATCTGAGCAATGGCGTATGTAAGGTTTAGGATGTTCAAAAGAGGCAAATTCAACTTTTCCACAAGGTAAGTACTAGCCACATTAGCACAACTACTACTATCAACAACAAGATTGGCAACTTTGTGTTCCACATGGCATTTGAGATGGACTACATGCTTACTTTCATTCTTCCTCCCATAGATATGTTCATCATATAAGCTCTCAAAGTAAACTTCTCCACCATAACTATGTCGATACTTTTCATAACAATCACAAGGACTATGCTCATAATTATCATATCTAGTATTAACTCTTCCATAACCCCCATAATTACCATAAGAAGTATGCTCAAAATATTTACCATAATAAGAGAAGTTACAAACTCGATTACGTCTTTTAGAAGTGAGGTTTCCATTTCCATGGTTGTTCTCACCATAAGCATTGAATCCATTGTCACCACCATGATGGAAATTATGTATATCTCCTGCGAGCATAGACTGATATTCCTCTTATTTGCTCTTTACTTCCATCCTTTTCCATGATGGATTAGACCAATTGTACTCCATCTATTTATTTTTTATACCTGCCAATCACTTCCAATGTGTTTACACTCTTTGATGATCACTCAATTAACTCGTGTTTAGCACTCTTTATTGGCTTTTACCAAGATAAGCTCACTCTCTAGCCTTTTTCAAACACTCAACACTCAAGTCTCTTTATTGAAATTTTAAACCTCTTAGCCATCTCAAACCAAGAGAAACAATCCCAAGCAAGTAAATCAATCAATGCACTTAGTTAGATAAGTGTTCAAAGAGGAAGAGTTTCAAACACTTGAGGTGTAAGAGTTTCAAAGAATGTAATCTATAAAAAAGAGCCAACAAACATAATTAATCATCAATAAAATATTAGAAGCACACAAGGAAACAATAAAAAGTCAAGAAAACAAAGAAATTCAAAACAATTACGTTAAACAAAGAACACAAGAGTACTAAAACCAAACAATTCCAGGAAATAGGGGATAATGCCACCCTGACACTAAAACAATGATAACTCGGAAACTACAAATCCAAATAAAATGAAACTAACACATGAAGATTCCTCATTTGATGAGGATGAATTTTCTGCAGTAGAATTGAATCAGTATATCACAAGATATGCTCAAATTAATCAACACTTTTTCTGCAGTCGCGAATCCAAAACAAATTTCACCTTTCAATCAAATTGAGCAATCAATTGAACTCCAAATTGAGAAAAACTTATTTCAATTGAATCCTAACTCAATGGAGAACATCTTTTTCTCAAATCAACAACAAATTCGCACATAATTCATCCAGATTTTCAATTGATTTTTGGAACAATTGTTCTGTAATTTTTCTGTGCTACTATTGCATTATCTTCATGTATTTCTTTCAGATTATCAAGTACTTCTTCTTTTTCCTTGATTTTCAATGAATTTTAACCATTTACAATACAATGACCATCAATTGGAGGTTGCTCCAATACCACTTTTATGTGAATCTTCAATGGATTGTAAATTTGATTCAGTACATTCCCAAGATCACCTCCTTTGATGAAGAACCTCTATTGAGAATTTCGTAGCTTCAACACACTAATAGAAAACCAATGAGGATCTAAGCCTCATAAAGAAAAACATTGAGAGGTAAACTTATTCCCAATTTTATAGAAAGAACCTTGAAAAAACTATGGCCTCAAAACCCTAAATACGCAAACTAGAATATGTAAGATCAATTGAATCAAAGAACAAAAACTCTAAGACTCAATCAATGAAGGAATTAGAATGGTCAATTGAATTCCATAGATTCCTCAACCAAAGGCAATCATTTGTTCACAACTAAGGACATTAACCTTTAGCAATCTAACTAAGAAGAGTGCAGCACCCTAGAGACAAAGAGAATCCTCTCTCACATATTTCAGCAAAATTCATCAATATTAGTTACAAATGTGCTTATAATTGGGGATTTGTAGGCTGAGGTATAAACCTAACCTATCTAATGATTAATGGCTTCAAAATATCCATTAAGCCCTTGATTAAAAGCTGGAAAATAAGTTTAAACAATAAAAACCTGCCTAAAGATTACAAAGTATATTTTCCACCCGAACCCTACTGGCAACAGTAAGGTGGAACCTACTAGACGCGGTATGGTGTTGGCTTCAAAACCGATTTCATCCAAAGGCCTACCGACGACGGTAGCTATAGGGCCTATCGTTGTGGTGGGTTCACTCTTTACAAGTTTTCCATTTTCTTTAATCAAAACAATCATTCCTTAGTCAAGCTTCATCAAATGCCTTGCTCTTCTAGTCCTTGTTCTAGTTGGATTGAATCATCAATCAACTTATTAGCTTGTGGACATCACACCTCACATCATTTATCCCTCCTTGGAAAAGATTTCTCCTCGAATCTTCGCCTACATCAAACAAAGACATATCAAACATTAAAGGGAGCACTAACATGAAATCTAACCGGAAGATCAACATAAGCACTAATGCACTCAAGAATTACTAAGGCTCTTTGCCACGGCCATCAAGCTTAGACTTGTGTTGAAAAAGGATATTGTTCGAATCCAAGGTGACCCAACTCCAACCTCCACTATCTTTCCAAATTTCTTGTTGTTGCCCTTAATAACATTAAGATTCTTGGAATGGAAAGGATTGACAAACTCCATTTTGTCTTGCTTTCCAATGAATTGTTCATAACTAAGGACATTAATCCTTAGCAAGCTAACTAAGGGTGAAGAACCCTAAAGACAAAGATAATTCTCTCTCAATAATTTATCAAAATTTATCTAAGATTAGTTACAATAATATATAATGAGGTACTTATAGGCCAAACCTTACCTCTAGCTAAATAAGCATTTAATGACTTGAATTACCCATAAAACTCTTGATTAAAGGCTGGAAAAATAACTTGAATTACAAAATCCAGCCCAAAAGGTCGCAAAGACAAATTCCAACTCGAGACCTACCAGTAACGATAGGGTAAGACATACTGTGCATGATAGGTAACATCCTTCAAAAGAAATGCCAGTAGAAGCCTACCATCGACGGTAGGGGCAATAAGGTGGCTTCCTCCAAGAACTTAGCCAAATTCTACTCCAATTTGCTCCTTGTTTGATCCTTGCTAATTGAACACCTTGAGAACAACTTGGACACCCTTTTTTCGCCTACAAACCCTTCCAACTTGCTCTTCAAAGCTTCCTCCAAATAAGCAACCATGCCAATATCTTCAAAAGATTTGAGTTTCCTTTTTTGAGTTCTAGTGATTGGTCCACTCTTGGCTTCCAAAGGGTTATTGACTTGTCTGGTTCACATCACCTAAGGACATAGATTCCATATTTGTTATGATAGATCAGTTATCTAAATTGACTCATTTCATACCTTGTAAGAAAACAGATGATGCTAGTCATGTCGCAAACTTGTTCTTCACTAGGATGGTGTAATTCCATGGCATTCCTAGAACTATTGTTTCCTATCGTGACATCAAGTTTCCTGGTCACTATTGGCGTGTTTTGTGGAGGAAACTCGGAACTAACTTCTTGTATTCTACAGCTTGCCATCCACAAACTAATGGAGAAATGGAGGTGGTTAATAGAACAATTGGACAACTTCTTAGGCTATCCTTAAGAAGAACTTGCGCGAATGGGAAGATTATATTCCTCACATCGAGTTTGCTTACAATAGAGCATGTCATTCTAGTACTTCTTACTCTCCTTTTGACGTTGTTTATTGTTTCAATCCTCTAACTCCATTTAATTTGGTGCCTTTACCTATAGATCATGTTGTGATCTTTGATGGAAACAGTAAAGTGGAGTTTGTTAAGTTTATCCATTCCAAAGTACATAAAGCTATTGAAGCCAACAACAAGAAGCTAGTCGCCAAAATAAATTTTGGAAGGAAGTGGGTAGTTTTTTAACCAAATTGGACTTAGGTTTGTTAGTTATATGCCCTAGACCAATTCACTTACATTTATATTGATTATTTATGATGCATGCATTTTTAATTGTATTTTATGCTCTTGGTCATCAAGTATGTGACTTGATAGTAAAACCCTTCTTGCTAATAAAATACTATTCTTGTTTGTCCCTAGTTTTATCACATCTTGTATTATTAAACTAGTATGAAGTTGATTGATGATCAAGTTTTTACTGATTATGAATATGAGATATAAAATCAATTCATAAATACATATTGAGAATATTGTATTGGACATGATCCAAAGTGAAGAAGAAATATTGCATGGGTTTAAATCATTAGTATCTCTTCTCCGTTTTATGTTTCGTGTCCTTTGACGTAATGTTTCTAATGTTTCTTGCATGCGGAGAAAATATGTTTTAACATAGTCAAACATCACTTTTAACTAGATAATTATTTATGAGGTTGGACTATTTTCTTGTCATGGCTTGAATATTAGAGATAGTGAAAGGGATTTGTCCCTCTCTTATTATCGAGAGATATCCATGGGCCTCTTGATAAAGAAGACTTGAGAATACACATGGCCATGCTCAAATAAGTATTAATAAAGTATTATTAACATTATTTATCGGAACAGTCTGTCTGGTGATCAAGTAAATGATTAATTAAGTTTTATAAGGATGACTGGGTCCATACCTTATACTTAATTAGGATATCATGTGACAAATGGACTAAATATTAAAATTGATGTTAGGTTATCATATCTTTTACTTAACTCGGGTAAGCATAATGTCTTGCTAGAGGCAACTTATATTTTGTGGATAAACGTCTAGGACATTTTTTATTCACTGCCAATGTTAAGTGAACTTTCAGGGTTACACGCATAGACAATCTTGTGAGCACAATGTCCATGTCCAATGAATCTAGACTGGGTCCAGATTCGTTGAACGTATAGAAAAAGGGGATCAGATTTTGTGTTGTATTTATTTGTTAAGATAATAAGTAACTAATTTATTTATCGAATAAATAAAATTAATTACTTAATATTATTCATCCAACCGTTGGATGATTATATGAATAGACGGACGAGATTAAAATTCATTAGATGACAATTAGGGTTCTGATGTTGACAGCTATAAAAAGTTATGTTAACCTTTTTGCGTAGCTGACTTCTTCTACTTAAAAAACTTTAAACCTTAGAACGGCCAGCATCGTGTCTTTCCTCTCTCTCCAAAAATTCCAAAGTATTACAAGATAGTTAGGGTTTGTTCTAAAAAGTTTTCAAGACACCGATGGACTAGCATCCCGATCACTTGTAGAGGAGGTCATTGCGTGGATACCGGTAGATAGCAAAGTGTAAACAGCAGCACCTCTACACCTTGCGGCATCAAAAACATTGAGGTAACTTTTCTTTCTAATCGGTTTTTCTGGTATGTGTAGATCCTGTTGAAGGTTTTTTGTAGGTTCTATTGTTATGTTTTTGTCTACGGAATCTAACAAGGTTCACTTTAATACAGAATGATTTCTTTCACAATGAAATTCTAAGCTTGATTCCTTATGTGAACCGGTTAGACATGCAAGAACATCAAGGAGTTGTAATAAGAGCCAAGGCAAAACAACTAAAGAGTCACAAGAATCAAATTGAGCAAGAGAAGTTTCAAGGCTTAAATTTTGAAGTCAATTTTGAAGTCCAAGACTTTATGGGGCTTACATTTTGATTTCCAAGACTTTATGGGGCAATATCCTAAATTTTTGAATAAGTTAGAAATTAAAAATTCACCTTGGTAGATGGTTGGAAGCCCTTTTGCCTAAGCTGAAAAATTGCCTCCTATTTTTGGCAATATATTGGCTGGTGCTCTATAATAGTCCAAATGCGATTAAAACACCTCTATTGTCTTATCAAGTGTATGTTTAGGTTATATCTATCCTTTGGGCTGAAAATATGAGAGGGAAAAATTCCTATTTTCTCCCTCAAGACTCTATAAATATGTAGTCTTCCATTTTGAAGAAGCTAATCAAGAAATTTTTCAAGACAAAGGTTCTTCTCTTAGTATTCTTAGTTCTTAGCTTAGTTTTTCTATAATCTTCAAGGTGAACTTCCTTGAAAGAAAAATCACTTTGAATACTTGTTGAAAGTTCCAAAAGCTTCAAGGTTGATATAAAAATTCCTTCATACTAGTTACTATACTCTTGTAGAAAACTAGTCTTGAGGTCTATGGTTCAAAATACCTTAGGTTGTTTGAACTTTGAAGAAAATAATTTTTTTAAACCTTCTTGAGGTCTTGGATTTAATATATCCAAGGTTGCTAGAAGTTTAACATTTCCAAGTTCTTTTAAAGGCACTTTCTCTCTTCTACTTGTTACACTTGTTTTGTTTGTTCTCTCCCTCACTTCTTGGACGAAATTTTATGCTCTTGAAGATCATTCCACATCATTTGGTATCAGAGCCACTTTCAAGTAAGTTTTTTTGAGATATCCTACATACAAAAAATAAATAAATAAATACAAGACCAAAAAAAAAAAAAAAGAGACAAGAGACAAGATTGCTGGAAAATTGCATCACAAAAATAGAGTGCTTGAACGACCTGGAATATGACTAGAAATTTGCAATATTTTTAAATGGAGTTATACTACATTGACCTGGAAAACAAATGAAATAAGTCTCATCTAATTTGGACTTCATTTGATATCTCAAAATAGTCAAAACTTTAAGGTGTACCTGGCTTTTCTGCAAACAAAAAGTACTGAAATGATCTGAGCATATCTTCTTTTTTACTAATCCTTTTTCTTTGATTCCTGAGTTTAAACTCAATACTTTTGAGTGAGGATTCTTTCTAGACAAACCTCATTCAATTTAGACTTGTGTTTCAATACCAATTTTCAAAACAAGCCGAGTATGTCATCTACTCTGCTTGCTGGAAACTTTTGTTGTGTATTCTTTTGTGTTCTTGAAGTATCCTAGTTTTGTGTTTGTATTTGTGGTCGAATTTCTTTCATTTTTCAGTATTTATTTCTTCATTTGGTCAATCTACCTTATTGACTCAAATTCTCTTGGAAATGTTGTTGAACGTCCATAAAATGAATGGATGACTCAATATCATTTTCCTTGCTTCTCATATTTCTCAACTAGTTTTTATTTGTGATTTTTTTTTTTATTTTGGTTGTTTTAAACTTGAGTAGAGGTGTTAAATCTTTGTTAAGAACTCATAGAACTCTTCGAGACTTGAATCTTTAGAAAAATGCAAGAGTTGTGAGAATATCCTCAAAAAAAGCCAAAGAGAGTTTTGTGACATAAACACTATCAAGATGTCAACCCAAGCTCAAGCACCAACTCCTTTTGGAGAAGAGTCTAGCAACTCCCGACATGATGACCCACCCTTTGAGGCTCATAATGCAAGAGTTACAATCCCTAAGAGATGAGATGAGGAATGTTAGAAGGGATGTCACTAATCTCTCTAATCAACAAAGGGAGGTTAGTCCTCATAGTAGTCTCAATGTTACTACCCCAAGGAGCAATGGACCACTCAATTGCTTTAGGACAACCGAATTCCACCAACCTCCACATTTTGATGAAGAACTTCATCCACCTCCTTACGGTGGTAGAAGAGGCAGTTTTGGAGGAAGAGGCATGTCTAGACACTTTGAAGAAGTTCCGAGACCACAAGCTAGGCATGGAGAGCCATTATATGATGATCATGAACATGTTCCATTTGTTGCCAACTGTGGAAGAGACCAAGGTGACCAAACCTTGGACCAAATGAAGTGGAAGCTCCCTAGTTTTAAGGGTGAGAATGACCCTAACATTTTCTTAGATTAGGAGAGGCAAGTAGAAAGCATGTTTTTGTTGAAAAATTGTAATGAGTTCTTAAAAGCTAGACTTGTAATAGCCGAATTTTCTGGCTATGCTTTACATTGGTGGGAAAGAGTAGTAAACCAAAAATTAGAAGTGGCAGACCACCAGTTGATACTTGGAGAGAGTTAAAAGCTTTGATGAGAGAATGATTTGTACCCGAACACTACTATAGAGAGCTTCATTATAAGCTCATGACTTTAAAACAAGGTGCAAAAAGTGTAGAAGAGTATAGACAAGAGCTTGAGCTCTACATCTTGAGGTTGAACTTGGAAGAAGACAAGGATGCTTAAATGGCTAGGTTCCTTAGTAGTCTCAATAGGGAGATAGCCAACCAACTTGAGTTGTATCCACATACAACTGATGAAGACATGTGCCACCTTGCCAACAAGATCGAATCACAAAGGCAAAGAAGTGGGATGATGCGATCCTCATTTCCTAACCAAAGACAAGTTGCAACAACAAAATCACCTACTTCCAACTTCAAGCCATGGCCAAAAAAAGAGGAGGCTCCTAGAGGTACTTTCCAACCTCCAACCAAACCAAAGATGGAAGAGAGAGGTAAAATCATTTCTAACCCTCCAAAGTTCTTTAAATGTAATGGCGTAGGACACTATGCAAGTAGTTGTCCAATAAAGAGAGCATTGATCTTTAGGGAGGATTTGAACAGTTGGATTAAGAAGGAGGAGGATGAAAGTAGTGAATGTGTTGAGGGTGAAGAAAATGGTGAGGATGATGAACATGTTGATTTGAATCCTTTAGAAAGTGATGACGATGTCTTGAGCTTAGTTACCATAAGAGCACTAAGGGCTCAAGCTTTTGATGATAACATGATTGAACAAAGAGAAAACATCTTCCATTCTAAATGTAAAGTTGAGGAAAGGATTGCCAACCTTATCATTGATAGTGGTAGTTCTGTAAATGTGACTAGTGCTTATCTTGTTGAGAAGTTGAAACTACCTACTACAAAACATGATAAACCCTACAAACTCCATTGGTTAAATGATAGTGGAGAAATTAAAGTGTTGAGACAAGTAGTGGTACCAATAGAAATGGGAGCTTACAAAGATGAGATATGATTTGATGTGGTGCCCATGCAAGCATGCCATCTCCTCTTGGGAAGACCTTGGCAATTAGATAGAAAGTCCCTGCACAATGGGGAGAAAAATACTTATTCTTTTGTGAAGGATGGAAGAACATTCACTATGAATCCTCTTACACCTCAACAAGTGAGAGATGAACAAAAAAAGATGAGAGAGAAAGAGAGGGCCAAAAATGACCTCCAAAGAAAAAAATTGAGGAGGGAAAGAGAGTTAAGGAAAAAGAAAAGAGTGAAGAAAGAGTGATGAAAAACAAGAGTGAAAAGAAAAAGAGTGACCAAGAAAAAAAGAGAGTGAGATGAAAGAAAAGAATTATTTCTTTGCGAAACCTAGTGAGGTGATTGAAGCAGTTGAAAGAAAAGAAGTGGTGTTGCTCTTGTATTGTAGGGAATCTTTTACTTCTTCTAAAGAACACTCACCCCCTTTTTCAAGTGAAATTTTGCAGGTTATTGAAGATTACAAAGACTTATTTGCCAATGAGATGCCCGGAGGTCTTCCACCAATTAGAGGAATTGAACACCAAATCGATTTTGTCCCCAGCGCGGTCTTGCCAAACCGACCGGCCTATAGGAGTCCACCGGAAGAGACTAAGGAGCTAAAAAGGCAAGTTGAGGATCTAATTTCAAAAGGGTATGTACGTGAGTCCATGAGTCCATGTGCGATTCCGGTTTTGCTTGTTCCAAAAACATATGGTACATGGAGAATGTGTATAGATTGTAGAGCCATAAACAACATTACTATTAAGTATAGGCATCCCATACCTAGACTTGATGATTTACTTGATGAGTTACATGGTTCTAATCTTTTCTCTAAAATTGACTTGAAATCTAGATACCATCAAATTAGGATGAGAGAAGGGGATGAGTGGAAAACCGATTTTAAGACCAACTTTAGTTTGTATGAATGGATGGTTATGCCCTTTGGATTAACTAATGCTCCTAGTACATTCATGAGACTGATGAATCATGTGTTGAGGAATTTATTGGGAAATTTGTTGTTGTATACTTTGATAATATTTTGGTCTATAGCAAGACATATGAAATGTATATTCAACATCTTAGGGAAGTACTAAATATCTTGAGAACTGAAAAACTTTTTGCTAACCTTGACAAATGTGACTTTTGTTTGGAGAAAGTTACATTTCCAAGTTATATGGTGAGCTCACAAGGACTTCAAGTAGATGAAGGTAAGGTCCAAGCAATTAAAAAGGTAAGGTAAGGTTCAAGTAGATGTGGTGAGCTCACATGGAATTTACACACCATTAGAAGTTCCTAAAGAACCTTGGGTTGATATTTCTATGGATTTTATTCTTGGTTTACCTAGGACCTCTAGAGGTATGGATTCTATTTTGTTGTTATGGATAGGTTCTCTAAAATGGCACACTTTATTCCTTGAAGGAAATCTGATGATGCTAGTCATGTAGCTAGCTTGTTCTTTACTTGGATAGTTAGATTCCATGGAATTCCAAGGTCTATTGTGTCAGATAGGGATACCAAATTCTTGAGCTATTTTTGGAGAGTTCTTTGGAAGAAAATTGGTACTAACTTGCTTTATTCTACAGCTTGCCATCCACAAACGGATGGACAAACTGAAGTGGTAAATAGAACAATTGGCCAACTTCTAAGGGCTATTTTGAAGAAGAAATTGAGGCAATGGGAGGAGTATTTGCCACACATTGAATTTGTTTATAATAGGAACCTCACTCTACTACTTCTCATTCTCCATTTCAAATTGTTTATGGTTTTAACCCTCTAACTCCCTTTGATTTGGTTCATTTGCCTATAGATCAAGCATTAAGCAAGGATGCAAGTAAGAAGGCTGATTTTGTGAAAGCAATTCATCCAAAGGTCCATGAAGCCATTGTCAACTCCAACAAAAAGCATGTAGAGAAAAGAAATGTGGGAAGAAGAAAAGTGGTATTCAAACCCCGTGATTGGGTTTGGGTGCATTTTAGAAAGGAAAGATTTCCCCAACAAAGAAAGTATAAGCTTGATCATAGGGGAGATGGGCCATTTCAAATCCTTGAGAAAATTAATGACAATGCCTATAAAGTTGATCTTCTGGGACATTATAATGTTTGTGCCACTTTTAATGTTTTCGATCTCTCTTTATTTGATATAGGTGATGAAGATTTGAGGACGAATCCTTTTCAAGAGGGGGGAGGATGATGTGAACCGGTTAGACATGCAAGAACACCAAGGAGTTGTGACAAGAGACAAGGCAAAACAACTAAAGAGTTACAAGGATCAAATTCAGCAAGAGAAGTTTTAAGGCTTAAATTTTGATGTCCAAGACTTTACGGGGCTTACATTTTGATTTCCAAAGACTTTATGGGGCAATATCCTAAATTTTTGAATAAGTTGGAAATTGAAAATTCACCTTGGTAGATGGTTGGAAGCCCTTTTTCCCAAGTTGAAAAATTGCCTCCTATTTTTGGCAATGTGTTGACTAGTGCTCTAGAATAGTCGAAATGCAATTAAAACACCTCTATTGTCTTATCAAGTATGTGTATAGGTTATATCTATCCTTTGGGATGAAAATATGAGAGGGAAAAATTCCTATTTTCTCCCTCAAGTCTCTATAAATATGTAGTCTTCCATTTTGAAGAAGCTAATCAAGAAATTTTTCAAGACAAAGGTTCTTCTCTTAGTATTCTTAGTTCTTAGCTTAGTTTTTCTATCTTCTTCAAGGGTGAAATTCCTTGAAAAAAAATCACTTTGAAGACTTGTAGAAAGTTCCAAGAGCTTCAAGGTTGATCATAAAAATTCCTTCATACTAGTTACTACACTCTTGTAGAAAACTAGTCTTGAGGTCTTCTTCTTGTTTCATCGAGGTCTAAGGTTCAAAATACCTTAGGTTGCTTGAACTTTGAAGAAAAGATTTTGTTTAAACCTTCTTGAGGTCTTTGATTTAGTATATCCAAGGCTGCTAGAAGTTTAACATTTTCAAGTCCTTTCAAAGGCACTTTCTCTCTTCTGCTTGTTACACTTGTTTTGTTTGTTCTCTCCCTCACTTCTTGGACAAAATCTTATGCTCTTGCAGATCATTCCACATCAATTCCCATGGCGATGGTCGTTTTCAAGTTCTTGAGCGCATTAGTGACAATGCTTATAAAATTGATCTTCCGAGTGAATATAATGTTAGTGCCCCATTCAACGTTTCTGATTTATCTTTGTTTGATGTAGGTGAAGATTCCAGGATGAATCTTTTCAAAGGAGGGCAGATGATATAAACTGAGAGAGTAAAGAAGCTAATGAGTTGATGCATGGACCACTCACTAGAGTAAGGGCGAAGAAGGTGAAGGCATATGGTGGAAATTTGGCTAAAGACATGGTTGTATTCATTGAGCGAGACATGAAGAACAAGAATGAAGACTTTGAAGATCTAGGAGAACCTTCCAAGTTGCTCACGATCTATACCATAAGCAAGTATTATTCGATGCAGCAAGCTGGAGGTGAAAAAGACTAAGTATGGTGAGGTATAAGACCTACCGCCAATGTTAGGCCCTGCATCTACCATCCGCAGTAGGTTTCTGGATGGATTGGGCATTGAAGGCAACACCTTACTGTGTACAGTAGGGTTCTGGTGTTTAGAGTAATGCGATGTTTAGGAGGGACTAATAGGTCTTTTAGAACCCTAGGTCAATAGTCAAGGTAGGTTTAGGCCTTACACTATGAATACTCATTTATAGGCTTTATTGTAAGCAACTTGGAATAAAATGAAATTTGAGAGAGGATTCTCCATTGATTTCTAGGGTTCTTCAGCCCATCTTAGTTAGCTTCTAAGGGTTTACTTCCTTAGGTTTATGAACAATTGATTGTTTAGATTGTTGAATCTATGGAAGTCAATTGATCATTCCAATTCTTTTTTTTTGATTGATTCTAAGAGTTCTTGTTCTTAGAATTGATTAAACCTAGGTCTTCTAGTTTGTGTAGTTTGGGTTTTGAGGCCATAGTTTTCCCAAGGTTCTTGCTATCAAATTGGGAAAGAATTTTACCTCTCAATATTAGGTTTAGGAGACTTAGTTCCTCATAGGTTTTCTATTGGAGTGCTAAAGCTACAAAATCTTCAATGAAAGTTCTTCATCAAAGGAGGTGATCTTTGGAATGTGTTAAATCAAATCTACAATCAACTGAAGATTCACATCTCTCAAATACCTACTCATCATAATGGAGGAACTAGTGAAGTCCTCATTCCAATTTTGATCCAATAAAGGTTATCATGCAAGAGCTTCAACACATGAGAAAAGACATATCAAATATGAGAGGGGACATAACCAATCTATCCATGGAGTATAGAGATCAAAACAACATGAGAGAGCATGTCGCTTCTCATACTCAGTATGGATATGGCAACTTCTCTCCTTATGTTAAATCTTATGGGAATAATTCTTATGATTGCTATGAGGGCAATATGGATGGGAGGTTCCATAAAAGAAGAGACGATTATAAGAGATACTATGATAGTTATTACTATGGAGGTATAGTTATGGAAGAAGTTCTCAAAATATTGGAGCTATATCAAGACCTCATGAGCAATTTCAAAGAGATGAAGAATGGCATGAAAATAACCTTGTAGTTAAAAGAGATTCTTTGAGTTTTGTTTCTATAAGATATTTGACTACATAAGCTATTGAAGAGGACTCAAGCATCCAAAGGGAGAATATCTTTTATACCAAATGCAAGGTGGAAGGTAGACTTGCTAATCTCATGATAGATATCGGTAGTTTCATGAATGTGGCTAGCATTTATCTTGTGGGAAAATTGAATTTGCCTACCTTTAAGCATAGTAATATATACAAATTGCATTGCTTAAATGATATTGGTAAAGTTAGAGTATGAGGCAAGTGAAAGTCTCTATTACAAGGGGGACATAAAATGATGAAGTGGTATGTGATGTAGTGCCTATGCCAGCTTGCCTTTTATTGTTGGGTCGCCCTTTTCAAGTTGATAGAAAAGCCATTTATCATGAGAATAAGATTATACATTTGTAAAGGATGGAAAGTCCTACACCATGAATCCTTTATCTCCTTAACACGTTTGTGAAGAGCAAAGAAAATGAGAGAGAAAATGAGAGTTTAAAATGAGATAAGGAAAATGAGTATAACTGAGGATAAGTGTAGGACCTATTTACAATTACAACAACTATTTACTATTACAAATTAATCGAATAAATAGCGGAAGAATAAAAACCTAACTCTATTACAAAAGATAATCTTCTTCTTCGTCCTTGTGACCGATCGGTTATGACCAATCTTGAGTACTGAAAATCTACACAAAAATGTCATTAGAAATAAAGGAATAAAACACAAAGAAGAACCACTTACTCACCGCCACGGTTGGTTCCGCCGATAGGTGAACTGCACCAAGACCGAGGCAGCACTGAGCGGCAATGATGAATCTCGTCGAGGCGCTGGCGGCACATGTTCGAACCGATTTGTGTTCTCTCAGTCCAAAAGGCGTCAATAAAGCAAGATTCTAGATTGTATCCCTCTCTCACACCCTTTCGGCTCACTCTCAAGAAAACGCACTAGAAATGACGATCGGAAGATCGCCGAAAATAGCCGCAAGCAGCAAAGGCAACGTCACAGAAAGATCAATGGTCGGAGATGAGTAGCGGCGCGGCAAGCCGTGGTGAAGAAAGGGAAGTAAAGGAAGAGACAGAGACGGCACTCCGAGAGTCAGAAACATAAAGGAGTAAAGAGAAGAAGAGAGTCGGATGTGTGTGGAAACTGAGGAGGAGAATACATTAAATAGTTCAAGTCATAACGGGCAGCCCTGGCGGGCCCGGCCCTGCATCTCTGACCAATTCAAACAGATCACCTAATCTTCTGTTGAGGACCATGAGTCATCATTGGGATAAGAAAATGGGCTGGAAAAATGAGAAAAATATTGGGAAGATATAGGCCCAAAAGCCTACAATCTCCATCTTGAACAATGTTTTTCCAAGTGTCAAGTGACTCAATAAGAGTCTAACTGCGTCCAAGTGAAGGAAATCCCTGTAAAATATAAATTTGTCAGAGCTCACAATTTTAGTACCAAAGTCTACAGGATTATTATAAGTACTAATCTTATCTATGTCAACTAAACCACTAGAGATTTTTTCCCTAAAATTATTATATTTGACATCTATATGCTTTGTCCATTCATGATAGACCGGATTTTTGCATAAATGTAAACAGCTCTGACTATCAGTATAAATAATAGCTTTTGAATGTAAAAATGTGTAATTCATTCAATAACCCCTGAAGCCAAATGGCTTTTTGATTGCTTCCGTACCTACGATATATTCAGCCTCAGTAGTTGATAAGGCAACTACTGGTTGCAGTTGAGATTTCCATGAGACGCAATTACCTGCTAGGGTAAAGAATTAGGATGAGGTAGATTTTCTACTATCCTTATCACCTGCAAAATTGGAATCAACATAACCAATTAGTTCAAAGACATTAGACCAATTATGATAGTGTAAGCCCCTATCTAAAGTTCCGTTAAGGTAACGCAGCAACTACTTGGGAGAAGCCTAGTAATCCCACCTAGGATTAGACATGAATCTGTTGAGAAGGCTTATAGAAAAAGCAATGTCTGGTCGGGTGGATATCATTGAGTACATAACCAAGCCTATAGCCATTCTGTAGGGGATATTTGCCATATCTCTTTTCTCACTCTCAGTTTTAGGACAGGTTTTGTCAGAAAGTTTGAAATGACTCACAAGTGGGGTTATAATAGGCTTACACAAATGCATTGAAAATTTGGAGACAATTTTCTGAAGAAAGGGCTTTTAAGGTAAGAAAAGTGAATGATCAGTTCTATCTCTAATAATACTCATCCCAAGAATCCTGGATGCAACTCCTAAATCCTTCATATCGAATTCGAATTTTAGCAAGGATTTCAGATCATCAACCTTAGCTTTATGTTTGCAAGCAATTAACATATTATCTACATAAAGAAATAAATAAATAGCACTATCAACATTATTACCAGAGATATAAAGACAACTATCACAGTTGCTCTTAGAGAATCCGACTTTTAGCATAAAAGAATCAAACCTCTTGTACTATTGTCTAGGCGATTGTTTGTTTGTATAGGGACTTTTTCAAAAGACATGCCATGTGTTCTTTACCTTTAACCTCAAAACCTGGTGGTTGACACATATATATAGTTTCTTCGAGATCACCATGCAAGAAAGAGGTTTTAACATCAAGTTGTTCAAGATTGAGATCATAAAAAGCAACAAGAGCAAGAATAATCGTAATCGTTTTGTATTTAACGACGAGAGAAAATATTTCATTAAAATCAATGCCCTCAATCTGTGAAAAACCTCTTGCAACCAGCCTGGCCTTGAACCTTTGAGGTTCATTAGTAGACCCAGGCTTTTTAATTTTAAAAATCTATTTGCAATCAACTAATTTTTGTTTTGAGGGTTTTGGAACAAGAATCCAGTTTTTGTTTTCATTTAAAGAAAATATTTCCTCATCCATAGCACGTAACCATAAGGAGCAATTAGGGCTTTTCAAAACATCAGAAAAATGCAATGGTTCCTTCTCTTCCACATAAGATGCAATAGCAAATGCATATGAGACTATGTAGGAATAACCATATCTAGGGTGTTCCTTAGGCATTCTTCTAACCCTATCTCTCGCAAGCTGGTAATCCCTAAGGGCTTAAGCTTGAGCCTCAAGATGCTCTTCCTCCTCATCAGAATCTTCTAACATAGGGTTAGGGGTTTCAGGAATAATAGGAAGATCAGGTATGCTATTGGATAGTGTAACTAACTCTTCATCGGTTTTAGGCTCCTGTGTGAGATCTAGAGAGGGTTCAGAGGTGACCTCCACCTCCACAGGAGTACTACTAGCTGTGGGAACACTCGGTGGACTATCCGAGATAGGTTTATCCTTGAGATAGGGCATATTTAACTCATTGAAGACGATATCCCTACTGATAACTACACTTATTCCCGGTTCACCCTTTAACCACACTCTATAACCCTTCAACCCATTAGGATATCCTATGAAAACTCCCTTTCTCGACCTAGGGTCTAGCTTACCCTCCTTCTGATGTGCAAAAGCTGTACACCCAAAACCCTTAAGGTTGGGCAGGTTAGGAGGTTTACTACACCAAAGTTCTATAGGAGTCCTAAAGTTTATGGCTGTAGAAGGGGATCTATTAATGAGTTAGACAGCCGTACTAATAGCTTTCCCCCCCTCTCCCCCTCCCCCCACCCCCCACCCCCCACTCCCACAAAAGGGTTTTAGGACACCTGAAGACACCAAAAGACATCTAACCTTATCCATTATAGTACGATTCATCCTCTCAGCTACTCCGTTTTGCTGGGGGTTATACCTAACCGTCCTATGATGTAAGATCCCATACGATGCACAAAAATCAGAAAACTTCTGGTTACAGAACTCAAGACCGTTATCGGTACTGATTATTTTTAGTTTATTTCTAGATTGATTTTCGGCAAGGCATTTCCATTCACAAAACTTTTCAAAGGTTTGCTCTTTGGTTTCTAGAAGAAAAACCCAAACATGCCTCGAAAAATCATCAACAATTGACAAGAAATAAACATTACCACTATAAGTTGGAACCTTTTCAGGTCCCTACAGATCACACTGCACATAATCAAGTATAGCAGAAGACGTGTGTGCTAGTTGAAAACTGATTTTGTCTTGTTTTCCCAAAACACAATGGTCACAAAAATCCAAGGAATCAATTTTGTCACCACATAAAAGATTTTGTTTTTGTAAGTAATACAGCCCCTTCTCATTAATGTGGCCAATCCGCCGATGCCACAACATAGTTTTCTCAGGAACGGTTTTTAAAATCAAAGCAGTTGAATTACAAATTGTTTTTCCAATAAGAATGTATAAACTTTCTCTTTAAAAACCTTTTAGCATGACTAGGTTTCCTTTGCAAATTTTTTAGAATGTATAACATTTTTTAGATTTGAAAGAAAGACCAAGAAAATCCAAATAACCAAGAGAGATGAGACTCCGACGAAAGTCAGGCACGTATCTTACCTCAGTGAGTTTCCTAGTCACACCGTCATGCATTTTGATTTAAATATTTCCAGTGCCTTTAACATCACAAACTTAATTGTTTCCCATGTAAACCTTTCCTTGATTTAAGGGTTTAAAATCTGAAAACCAGTGTTTGTTGGGTGTCATGTGAAATGTACAACCAAAATCAAGGACTCAATGATCAACAACTTTAGAATATGAAGGGGAAAGGGAAACAAACAAAACATCGGAAAACATAGAATTACCATCTGAATCAAAATCATGGGTTTTGTCAATTTTATTGCTTCCTTTACCATGTTTACGTTGTTTTTCATCTTTTATCCTTTTAAAACACTTGTTTTTCATATGACCCTCCTTGCCAGAATAAAAACATTTCACTTTGTTCTTTTTTCGAGATTTGAACCTCCCTTTACTTTTTAGACCTGTGACTAAGAGGTTCCCTCCAGTCAACTCTCCCTTGCACGTAAAGGATTTCTCCGTTTGATTTATTTTCTTTTTTTAAATCCAAATCTTTCAATTTCAAAGCATTTTTAACATCGGAAAGGGATAAACCATCTGTACCTATTTAATGGCAGATTTTACATCATTATAAGAATCAGGTAAGGCATTTAATAAGATAACAGTAATATTTTCATCAGAGATTTTCTCTCCAATGTTTTGAAGTTCCAAAACGATTTTATTTAAATCATCCATATGTTCTAAAAGCGTTTTTGACCCGCTTATTGTAAAATTGAAAAGCTGTTCTTTTAGATAAATTTTATTTCAAAGAGATTTTCCAAAATATAGTTTTTCTAGTTTAGTTTATATTTCGAAAGCATTGCCTTTTTCGTCAATTTCTCATAAAACATTGTTGGTTAAATGCAAGGTAAGGCAAGTGTGTGAATCACCAAGTTTTTCCGTAAGAATTTCGCCCCTCCAAGATTGCAGATACTCTTCTGGGCTACAAATAGAGGGTACCATTTTATTCTGTGTCAAAACTGCTTTCATTTTCCTCCGACATATTACAAAGTCAGATTTGCCATCAAGCTTATCAGTTTCAATTTTTGGAACTGACATGTTTTAAAGGCAAATAAGTGTAATTTAATGGCTAGAAAAATAGAAGATTTGAAAAGTTTGATTTTACCAATAAAATACCTAGATTTTCTTATTATTTTTTTAGGAAAAACGACGCAAAAAATGTGTAAGGCACGTATCCTAATAAACACGTAATGTAATCATCAACAATATATAACCGAAAAACGAGAAATAAATGGCAGAAGTAGTAATACCACAATATGAAGCAGAAAAAGACAAACAAAGAGAATATAACAAAAATAATAAACAAATATTTTTGAAAAATTGAAAAACGTGCCAAGGCATAGGTACTTGAAATCTCACAGACTCAAGCTAGGCTTAGGTTTTGTGTATTTTTTAGAATCAAGAAAAATCGAAAGAAAAACTGAAGAAGGAAAATCAGAACAAAGTGATGAATCGGTAACAACACAGAACAGAACGGGTATCAACAGTTCGAACCGTGACATGGTTCACAGAAAATAACAACATAGTCCGAACCGTAACACAGTCCGGGAGAAACAATAATAGTAAAGTAGAATACCAACCGAAACAAAGAGCAACACTAAGCAACAAGAATAATTCAGAAAAATAAAAAGGAAGGCAAGTAATACTTCACTGGCCGGATCTGAGGAACTCAATAGTTCTCTTAGATCCGGAATTCCCAGAAAGTTGTTGGTACCACTGAAAAGCACCGGAAAGTTGTAGTCGTTTCCGGGCTCTGATACCACTTGTAGGACCTATTTACTATTACAAATTAATAGAATAAACAGCGGAAGAATAAAAACCTAACTCTATTACAAAAGATAATCTTCCTTTTCCTTCTTGTGACCAATCGGTTATGACCAATCTTGAGTACCGAAAATCTGCACAAAAAGGTTAGTAGAAATAAAGGAATAAACACAAAGAAGAACCACTTACCGCCGCGGATTTGTTCCGCCGGTGGGTGAACTGCACCGAAACGGAGGCAGTGCCGGCGGCACATGTTTGAACCGATCAGTGTTCCCTCAGTCCAAAAGGCCTCAATAATGCAAGATTCATGGGTGTCTCCCTCTCTCACACCCTTTCAGCTCAGTCTCAAGAAAACTCACCAGAAATGACAATCGGAAAACCGCCGAAATGCAGTAAAGGCAGCATCATAGAAAGACCAACGGTCTGAGAGGAGACAGAGACAGCACTCCAAGAGTTAGAAACATAAAGGAGTAAAGAGAAGAAGAGGGTCGGCTGTGTGTTGAAACCGAGGAGGAGAATACATTAAATAGGTCAAGTCATAACGGGCAACTCGGGCAGGCCCAGCCCGGCCCGACTCGGCATCTCTGACCAATTCAAACAGATCACCTAATTTTCTGTTGAGGCTCATGGGTCATCATTGGGATAAGAAAATAGGCTGGAAAAATGAGAAAATTATTGGGAAGATATAGGCCCAAAAGCCTACAATAAGAGAATACAAGGACAAGATATGATTGAAGAAAAATCAAGAGAGGAAAAAGTGAAGAGTGATAAGAACATGAGTAATCAAAAGAAAGAGAGTGCTATGGAAGAGAAAAGAAGAATGGAACACGAGAGTTTCAATGAGAAAAAAAAGTGTTATCGATTCTATTTCTAGCTCGCTGGAAGAATGTGAATGTAAGAAGAGTGTTGTGAGCACAAAAGAAAATGAGGGAAAAACAAAAGAGAGTGAGTCTTGATTGAAAAATATTGAGAGTTTAAAAGAAGAACAAGTGGAAGAAAAGAAAGATGAGACTGATAAGAGTGAGGAAAGAAAGGAAGAGATAAGCTCAATCTTTTTTAGGGAGATAAAAGAGAGGAAATGAAAGAGAGTTGTTGTAACATTAGTTCACCATTAAGCTCACTTTCTACTGAGGAGATGAACTTGTTTACTAATTCCAATAATCATATCCTTGCTTGTTTTTCTCCATATGTGCAGATATTTGATGCTCAAAACATGGAAAATGAAGGAGGTCTTTTCTACAAAACCTTAACCTTCCTTGCCTCCATATCTTTCCTGTTCTTTTATTTCATAATCAATGAATTGTGATAGATTTCAATCTCAATCCTTCACTTTCTTAACAACAACTTGTGGAACAAAGATAAATTATGGAATGAAAGTTAAAGGAGAAGCCATGGGAAAGGAGCTTAGCATTTTTTATGAAGACACATCAATAAGCCTTTCTTTAAACCCTTTTCTCTTATGCCATGAGTTCTCTTTTAAGGAGTTAAAGTTGTTCTTAGAATTGTATGCCTCTTATGTGACTTTAGTTGGAAATGTAATGGTTAATCCTTCACTTGTGATCTAGCTTTTGGTGTTGATCATATGCTTAAGTGCTCTTCTCCATGTGCTTATCTTGACAAACAACTTTTGCATAGTGTTGCTAAAATTAAACCATCTTACCATGACCTAGAGTTGTTACATGATCATCTTTTCTTTGATATTCTTATTGCTAATTTCTCATATTCATGTGCATATATGAGGAGTAAGATTCATTTCTTCTTTTCATCTTTTGTTGAAAGTGGTTATTATGACAGAGTTAGTAGGTTCTCTTAGTCTTTATGTGGTGTTTTTCATGCCAAGCGTAAAGGGGAGTTTGTTGAGAATTGTGATTATGAGCCATCTTTCCTTTATACTTCTACGAAAAATTTTGATGGATTTATTCCTTTCATTCAACTCTTATGCTTTGTGAGTGATCAATTCGACTTTCTTCATGATGAACCAAAGGTTTTAATTGTTGATGAATTTTTGAAAGCTTTATTGCTTTAAAATAATCATGGATTTCAATTCTATCATTTTCATTTCAAGGAATTCATGTGATTACTATTTTGTGAAAGAAAATGAATGGTAGTTTTTTAAAGTTCGTCTTTGTGATCTTGTGAAAACTACCTTCGAAAATGGTGCTTTTCAAGTCACTTTGAAGAACCTTGATGAGAAATATCTTGTCTATTCTATAGCCTTTAATGACTTTCTTTTGAAAGGTGATGCTTTAAAAGTCTTCTTAATTCAAAACAAAAATTCTTGTGTCAAGCCTTTGAATCAATCCTTCGGTGGTACTTTGCATTGGCAGTGAATACCTTGATATTTCCGTATTACATTGATCTTGTACACTTGCAAGTATTGGGTTAAAACTTTGTTATAAGAAAATCTCGATCAAGTTTTTTGTGTCGTTGCCGAGGAAAGGTTGAATTAATTGCTTGTGTTATTGTCTCCTAAATTTGTTAATATTTTTATTTTATATATTTTGATTTTTTTATTCTAAAAAAAAGCTTGTTTGTTCTCATAGTTGTCTTCATTTTTTTTATTATTATATATTTTTTTCTTTTATTCTTCGTTATTATTTACAGTAATTTTATTTTCTTTCGTTTATTTGATTGTTAATGCACGGTCGTCGTTCGCTCTCTATTAATTAAAAAGAATTTGACCCTGAAAATAGAGCGTACACTTAAAGCACTTAGAGCACAAGGAGAAATCACTAACATTTGTGACATTAAAATGGCTGAAAATCCACGAGCATTAAGGGAGTATTTTACTCCCAACACTTATAACTCACCAATAGCTAATAGGCTACCTGAAATTGAGGCTAATCTCTTTGAAATCAAAGCTTCTAATATTCAAATGTTACCATCTTTTTATAGGCTTGATTCTGAAAATCCTTAAATAGAGCGTACACTTAAAGCACTTAGAGCACAAGGAGAAATCACTAACATTTGTGACATTAAAATGGCTGAAAATCCACGAGCATTAAGGGAGTATTTTACTCCCAACACTTATAACTCACCAATAGCTAATAGGCTACCTGAAATTGAGGCTAATCTCTTTGAAATCAAAGCTTCTAATATTCAAATGTTACCATCTTTTTATAGGCTTGATTCTGAAAATCCTTATAAACATATTGATGAGTTTTTAGAAATTTGCTCTACTTTTTGATTGCCTAATATTACTGATGATGCTATTAGATTGCGCCTTTTTCCTTTTCCTTTGAAGGATAAGGCTAAACAGTAGTTGCACACACGTGAGAGAATAGGTACTTGGGCTGAGATGTCTGGGGAATTTTTGAAAAAATATTTTCCTATGGGTAAACTTACAAGGTTAAGGAGAGAAATCACAACTTTTTCCCAACAAAATAATCAACAAATGAAGTCCTTAAATTTGAGAGATTTAAAGAACTTCTTCGTAGTTGCCCTCACCATGAAGTCCCTAAATGGCAACAAATCCAGAGTTTCTCTTCTGGACTAGATGAGAGAAATCGCCAAATGGTTGATTCCTCTTGTGGTGGTACCTTTCTACATAAAACTGCAGATGAGGTGTGGGATTTATTTGAAAAATTGAGTGATAATTCACAACAGCACGCCACATCCTCACGTGTAGGCACATCTAGACAAATAGGAAATAAAGTAGGAATATAGGAAGTTTCTCAAAATGTTGATCTTTCTTTGAAAGTTGATGCCTTATCTAAAAAATTTGATAATTATTAGCTTTAAATACATAGCATACTAATTCTCCTAATATGCAAGGTGTTTGTGCAATTTTCTCTAGACCTTCTCATGCTATCTATGACTGTCCTACTGCTTCATTATTTCAAGAATTTGTACAGGAACAAGTCAATTTAGCCCAAGGATTTTACAAACAGAATGACCTATATTCAAATACAACAATCTAGGCTGGAGAAATCATCCTAATTTCTCCAGGAGGCAATAAGGAGGGAAAGGTCAAGTAAGCCAGCAACAATATCAACAAAACAACCAATCTGATATGACTGCTCCCCCTGGTTTTCAATCTCAAAAGTATATACCTCCTCACCCTTCTCAAAGTGGAAACTCTATGTTTGAAGAAGAAGTTTTATCTGCTTTGAAAGGTTTAGAATCTATGACACAAATTCTAGACTCACACGCTCAATCTATTGCTAAGTTAGAAACTCAAAAAGGGCAAATAGCTATTGCAATAAGTAGAAGAGATCAGGGTAAGCTTCCTTGTCATCCAATAGAGAACCCTAGAGCTAATTATCATGAGCAAGCTAAATCTGTAATTACTCTTAGAAATGAGAAGTTGGTAAATAATAAAGTAGGGGAACCTATTAAAGATAGTGAGTTAAATGATAATGAAGCTGAGGGAATTGATAATGGGGCTAAAATTGAAAGAAAGATAGAGAAGGGACTAGCTTCTTCCTCTAATTCTAAGACTCTAGAATCATTTCCTATGGCTTCATATAAGCCAAAGGTTCCTTATCCACAAGCTTTATTGCCACCCCCACGTCTTAGAAAGGATAATAAAAGGGAAGATATTTTAGAAACTCTCAAACAAGTTAAAATTAATCTTTCACTTTTAGAGGTTATTAAGAAAGTCCCATCTTATGCAAAATTTCTTAAAAACATGTGTACTTTTAAAAGAAAATCTAAAAGCAATGTTTCTAAGAAAATCTTCCTAACTGAATAAGTGAGCTCCGTTATACAATATAACACTCCACTAAATATAAAGATCCTGGTGTCCCTACTATCTCATGTCTTGTTGGTAATCATAAAATAGATATGGCACTCTTAGATTTAGGTTCTAGTGTTAATTTGCTTCCATACTCTGTTTATGAAGAGTTAGGATTGGGGGAATTGCAACCAGCTGATATGACCTTGCAATTAGCTTATAGGTCTATCAAGGTACCTAGGGGGAGGATAGATGATGCTCTAGTTCATATTGATAAAGGTGTCTTCCTTGTAGACTTTGTAGTCCTAGATATGGAACTTGGTAGATCTTCTCAAAATCATATTCCCATTATTCTAGGTCGTCCTTTTTTGGCTACTGCTAATGCAACTATTAATTGTAGAACTAGAGTTATGGATGTCTCTGTGATGAATATGAGGGTTAGATTAAATATTTTCAAAGTTTCTTCACAACCTTATATGGAAGATGATTCTCACTGTTACTTGGTTGATGTAATTGATGAATTAATTGAAGAAACTCTACCTCTAATGTGTTCAAAAGAATATATTTCTATTAAGAAAGAAAATCTAATGTACAATGAGGATACTAATTCTAACCTTGCTTGCACTGCTCCATTAGAAAATTCTTCTTGGATTGTGAATCATGAGCCTAATATGAGGAAAATAGATCCTGGCTGGATGCAAAAGAATTACGAAGTCTGGCTGAAGACTTTAAAATTAGCGCTTTTGGGAGGCAACCCAAATTTTATTTTTTTTATTTATTTTATTTTTATTTTTTTATTTATTTATTTATTTTATTCCACTTGATTGATAGAAAGGTATGAAATGTTTATTTTGTAGGGTAATAAAACAACTTATCATTATCATGGAGATTACAGAGACTGTTTACCACTCTCAAACATTCATTAATATTGCCTTTTCTACCAGGTTGTGTTCTTCTTTTCTTTGTCTCTTATCTACTCTTGGTATTCTTTTATCACATTATGGACAACGTAGGGTCTAGGTGTGGGGGAGAAGATGCTTTTGTTCTGGTGTTAATTTTTTTTTTTTTTTGTATATTTTGTTTCTCTTATCTTTATTGTTCATTTTTTGCTGATTTTTTTAATTATTTTATTTATTTTTCTACATTATTTTGAAAAAAAAACAAAAAATATGATTTCACAAAGCATGATTCTTTGTGAGTTCCTTTAGAAATGTCTTAAATAAGTTGAGAAAAGTACTTCTTTTCTTGTTTTTAATTTGGGTGATGGACTTATGTTCTATATCTATTATAACTCTTGCATGACTTACACTTGAGCACATGGGTTATAGTTAGAGTTTAATAAATCCTTTACATTATTTTTGAAGGCATAAAGTTGGTGAATCTCTTCGCTATATCCTATAACTTACTTGAGCATCTTGAGGCGAAATAGAAAGGTTATCCTTATTTGACTCAGAGACGATGGTCATAAGCCTTCTTTGAATCGTTTGTGCCTTTCAAGCTTACCAAATTTCATGATTTTTACCTTAGTTCCCTTTTGAGCCTTCAATGTTATTTCTTTCTTTAAACTACTTAAATATTAACCCTTAATCTTGTAGAGAGCTTAACGCAAACTTCTAACTTGTGCTTCAATGATGGGTTGTTGTTTTTGTGTTATGGAAAGAGGATAAGTTATTTGACAAAAGAGAGAAAAATATATATATGACTTGTTGGGCTGAAAAAAAAAAAATGTATTGAGCTGAAAAAAAAAAGAGAAAAAGAAAGAAAAGTTGATACATGATTATTACGAGTCATAAGGTGCAAAGAAAAAACATTCAAGAGGCTCGAATTTGTGAATGTTAAAAAAATTAGCCTTAAACGATGAAATTTTCAGAAAAAAAAAAAAAAAAAAGAAGAAGATGGTAGTTGGTGAATGTATTACTGAAAAAAAAAATGGGGAGTTAAAATAAAGTTAAAAAGTTTGTCGAAATTTTCAAAATATCCATCTTTGTATGCTCTCTTTTCTTTGATTTTGAATTCCTTACCTTCGCTTGATAACCAATGCTCCAACCTTACATTATAAGCTTTAAAGTCCTATTTGATCTGAGTTGAGTTTGAGAATCCTTAATTAGTGAAGAGATGGTACAAAGAGTGAGCCTATGGAATGAACTCTTGTTGAGATTTATCTTCTATGTGTCATTTGGAAATCTTGTTTAGTATTTATTTTATACTCTCTTATGATCACGATTACACCTTACACAAGTTTTGCATTAGTTATGGGAGATAATTGAACATTTGTTTGTTTACTTGAGTTTAAAAATAAGAGGAAGAGTATTTGTCTTGATAAGTTTGAGATATTGATGAAGGGTACTTAATTTGGGTTATTCTCTATTTTTTCTAAAGTTTGTTGTTTATTTGACTTTGTGGGTATGTCGTCTGCAAACCCTCACGAGACCGTACTCATCCACTAGGGGCAACTTAGGGGTTTAAAAGGCTTATTGCACATTCTAAGTGCAATCGTGAGTTATATGAAAATGGCTAGTTAGTTTTTCTTTTTATTCATTTATTTTTGCTTGAGGACTAGCAAAACTTAGGTGTGGGGGAGTTGATAATGTCCATTTTTTGTACAAATAAACACAATAAGTTTTAATTATTAAGCTTTAAAAATATTTTATTTATTTACTAAACATAATTATTATATTTAATCTATTTTATTTTGGTGATAAAGAAAAAGAAGCCCATAAGAAAAAAGGGCAGCCCAAAAGTAAGCCCATGATTGAAGGAGTGGGCTGCCATTAAGAATAGGAAAAAATGGAAAGTAAAGGAGAATAGCCAGAGGGAGAAAAGAAAAAGAAAAAGAGATACAGAAGAGCGGCGAAGCAGGAGGCGGCGAGAAGGGAGCTGCTGCGCAAGCAGAAGAGGAAAAACAAAAAGAAACAGCAAAGGCAGCACAGTCGCAATTCACAGCAACAACAGCGCGCAGAATCAAGCAGAAATTGCAGCAGCTGAAGCAGGCAGCAGCAGAAATTCTCTAGCAGTAGCAACATCAGAAATTCCAGCAAGCAGAGAAGCTGCAGAATTTCAGCTTCAGTTGAAAGGAAAAGCCATGATTTTCTCAAATAAATTGGTTTCTTCTTTCCCTTCAGCCATGAACTAAATTTATTTTTAGAATTTTGATGAAATCTTAACTATGTGACTTTGATTTATTTTATTTTAGGAGATTTATTCTTTTATTTATGTGATTACATATCTTTGGAAATTTCTTGGTGTGATGCAATTAATTCTTTGTGATTGTTCTTGTAGAATAATTATGTGGATTAATTGATATTTTTATCCATGCTTAATTCTTGTAGTCTTAAGTATGAGAGGTATGTGATTTTTGCAAGTATATTGTGGGTTTTAGAATTGAATAGTTCATGCTAATTTTAGATTATTTATGTCATAGGAATGAATAAGTCATGCTAATGGTTAGATGGATTATGTCATGCATTTAAACATAATAAGCTTGTAGCCTAGATCACCACATAAATGTCTAATCTTTTCTCCTAAATAGAATTAAATCACTGTTATATAGGTTAGTGGTGGATTCAAGGTTCTAAATCATCTCTTTGGTTAAACTCCTGTTATTTTAAATCTAGTTATTTTATTTATTAGTTCTATTTAATTTAGTAATAATTTTTAGATAGTATAATTTGATTATTCTCTTTTTATAAAATTAATTTAGGAAGATAATAATTTTAATAGTTAAGCCTTTCTCTGTGGTTCGATACCCTAATACTTCCATATTACATTGATCTTGTGCACTTACAAATATTGGGTTAAAACTTTGGTATAAAAATTCCGATCACTTGGAAGACATTTGGGATTTCAATTGCGGCTTCGTTTCACTCCTAAGCTTCTTTTTCTTTTCTTGTTATTGAATTTTATGTTTACAGTTTTTATATAATGAATAGTGAGTAGTTCTTTATTGTTTGGATTGGGGTTGAATCCTAATTCTTAATTATGGAGTTCTTGGTTTAAATTCTTGAATTTGATGTTTTTTTCATTTAAGTTTTCTTCCAATTGAGTTTGTTTGCAATTTATATGTCACGAGATTAGATTAATCGCAAAGTTGTTCGGAATTGAAAAGGAAGACGATCTAGGGCAACCAATTGGGGGTTAATTAGGCAATTAAGTAGAGATATGATTTTGCACTTTTAGATCTTTTTAATTACTTAATTTTATTGCGATCGTAATTTGTTAGGGAGAAAAGTGATTTTCCTCTAAGAGTTAGTGAACAAGGTGGCTTTCGCCAAGAGACAGAGGTTGCCCAATTTGAGTGATGACTTAACTTAATTAATTCAACTTCGTTTTCATTAAAGTTTTTTCCAATTGAACTAGTAACAAGGATTAGGGAGATTCTATCATCCAAACTCTTACTTTATTTAATTTTAAAATCGTTTTTACATTACTTTCCTTCTTTTAATTGATTTAATTGCTTTTAGTTTTGTTTCAATGAGATCATCTTTTTAGATATTAGAAACATGATTAGTACTTAAGCCTTTTCCATTCCTCGAGAGATTCGACACTCAAGTGGAAATTCACCTCTGCATTGTTAAGTCCACTTGCCTTGCATTGAATTAATTAGAGACATCCCATTTTAAGTTTAAAACACATCATGTTTTTGGCGTCGTTGCTAGAGAACGACATATTAAGGAAAGTCGTTTATTTAGTGCTTTGGTCATCGTTTTTGTTTTTGTTATTTTGATTTGTTCCATTCTATTGTTGCACTTGGGTGTTTGCAGTATGGATGTCGTGTATTCAACTAATTACTTATGGAACCTGTGTTAAATTGCTCATCCAATTGTTGTTTCAGGTAAGATCTGGATATCGATGTTACCATGGAAGCATGATGGGCGTCAATATTAGAACAAAAAGTGGAGAACATGGCCTTTTAGTCTCAATATATGCACTATCAATCGGCCATGTTCCAAGAAAACTAGCAGGGAGAAGATACATATTCTAACCAATACAGTTTGAAATGGAGGACTCAGTCGAACAATCCTTGGGAAGATTATGCTCAATGTTTAACATACAATTATACTCCATCAGTACATTTATCACCTCCAAGACCTAATCTAGAAAAGCTTGTTTCGAAGTATATCGATTCAACAAACACTGGGGGTGAAAAAAATAGAAGTAGTCTAGAGAAGCCAAATGGTTTCCCTCCACAACATGGAAAATCAAATCGAATGATTAGCAAGGATGATCGTTGAAAAACTGCCTAGTAATGCACCTAGTAATATAGTCACTTTGCAGGATGTAGAAAAACAACTGATGACATTTCCCATGTTTATGGATGACAAGGATGATGAAACTGCTCAAGAATTGGAGGAGTCCCCTCCCCAAAGATTTTAAAAGCCTCTATCGAATACAAGTGTAGTGGAAGAAAGTACGAAAGATGAGTGCTTGCCAGAAAATTAGAGTAAGTTTGAAGAAGGTGAGCTAGAAAAGGAAAACAAGAGTCTCCTAGAAATTCAAAAGAGTCATATAGAAGAGTAGCAAGAAACAAAGTTAGAGACCATCGAAAAGAATAAGGAAGTGAATTCCCTTACCAACGAATCTAACTCTTTTTTTGTCAAGAATTCCACATGTGTGCAGGCATCAAGAAAACAACCTAAGGAGAATGACAAGGAAATGAGGCATCTCATGAAGTTTAAAGGAAATTTCGAGAGTGCCTAAAGAAAACGCCACTTATATTGTGGAAAATCACAAATAAGTTTTCTTCAACCTTGGCTCTCATTAATCTTCTGTTTTCCTTTAAAGAATTGAAATTTTTTGAAATTTATAATATCTTCATTAGGCCCATGAAGTTCAAATGAAATTTCAAGAGTGCCTAAAGAAAATGCCACTTATATCGTGGAAAATCACGAATAAGTTTTTCTTCAACCTTAGCTCTCATTAATCTTATGTTTTCCTTTAAATAATTGAAATTTTTTGAAATTTATAATATCTTCATTAGGCTCGACCTTAAGCTTTTAATTTCTCTTCTTGTGATGGGTTTTAAATTCTTTCATTTTCATTACAAAGAGTTTGTTTTTCTTATGGTCTTTTATTTCTTTTTATTGATTCTAGTTTTATTTCTTGTCTTATTTATTTATTTATTTGTAGTATTTTTGTCTTATTTTGTACGAGGATGGCTTCCCAATGTGCTTTATTATTTTATATTTGCGAGATTGCTTCCCATATATGTGTTTGTTTTTCATTTTTCCGTCAGATTAACCCCCACATTGAGGACAATGTGATTTCAAGTGGGGGGGGGAGGGGATTTTCATTCTTTTAGTTTTTTTCTGTTAGTCTCTTTTTCTTTTTTGTTCTTTTAATTTTTTCTGTTAGTCTCTTATTCAAAAACTTCCAAAAATATCAGAAAATTTTGAAAAATTTCGAAAATTTTTATTTCTTCTGTTTTTCTTATAAAAATTCAAAATACTTTATCACTTTTGGTAAAGTATTAAATTGTAAAACTCTTTAGGTTTTTCAAAATAAAGATGAATTACTTAATTACATTAAAATTCATATTTACTAAATTTCTTACATGATCAATGGTTTTTATGCACTTGTGAATGTTGTTTGAGTAGTAGAGGCCTAGGAATCTTGAGTAATTGGTGTTATGATAATAATTTTTGAACTTTGCCTGCAATTTTATGATTTTTCTATCTTTAAAAGCAAAGAAGTCTAGTTTGAGTAGTAGAAGCCTAGGAACCGATTGTGCCTTTCTTATCATATATCCATTATGAAATCAATCCCTAGTTCCCTTTTTATGATCCCTTCTTTCCTTTATTCTTTTAAACTTACTATATAAAACCTCAATTTGTGGAGCTAATGGTTAGCATAGACTTTTGATCGTTTTGAGCAAAAGAAACGAATAAGTGTAGGGGTAAAAGGGGTGAAGAAAGAAAGAAATAAATTCTTGTTCAACAGAAAGGGATATTATGGGTAATTTTATGTATTCGGTGCTTTTGGCTATTGAAAAGAGAGAAATAATTTGCAAAAATTAGAAAAAAGAGAAAAAGCCAAAAAAAAATAGGAAAATGGCAGAAAACAAAGAAAAAAATATGAGTTTTAATTTATAGTAAATTCTTGAAAAAATCAAGCACCTATCTCTCTTATACCTTGGTAATTCTTGAAAAAAATTCTTGAGAAAGTATGTTGTTAGATGGGATGTGCATAAAAAAAGAATGAAGTATGTTGTACAAGGGTGAGTAAGAAGAGTGACAACAACAGCTGGAAATATGGATATTTTATTTTCATTATCCTTCCCTTTCGATTGCATTAGCTCTATCCGTTTGTTATTGTCTCCTTTTACCTTCATTTGTAACCTACTTATGTCTCTGGCCTAACATTACAATCCAACAAGTACTACCTAATTCCAAAATGACCTAAAACAGACTTTATAGTGGCTAAGTGATAGAAAAAATATGAGTTGTGTGCATTGTATTTGAAAATGTTTCTTTATGCTAATCATTTAACATTCCTCTTTTGTATGAAAAAAGGCATGATCAAATCACACGTACACTCTTGATCGATAGTGATTTTTATTAACTTGTGGTGGTCATAGTGATTTTGTCGTTCGTCTATTTTTTATTTATATTTGGTTTTGACCCTACAAATGCTTGTGACCGTTTTGAGATTTTAACTGTTTACTCGGCTTATGTCGTTTTCGTGTTATGTCTTCCTAGAATAGAAGTTTTTAAATCCTTCATTTTTCCTTTTTAGTTTGTGTTGCTTAAAGGCGAGAAATGGGTAAGTGTGGGCGTATTTGATATATGCATAGTTGTCGATATTTTCTACATGTTAATTTCATTGTATTCGGTGTTTTTAACATACAAAGTATATATTTTAGCTTAATATCCCTTATTCTTGTCTTAGGTGCCCTCTGGAAGTGAAAACGTTGAAAGGAAACGAAACGGGCGAAAACAGAGCACTAGCAATGAAACAGCCAACCGACTGTGCGAGGTAGGCTGACCTACCGTCGCTGGTAGGTTATTGGCAAACAATGGCATTGGTAGACAGAACCCTACCGCGAACGATAGGGTCTAACCTTCCGTCGACGATAGTGTCTGCTTGAAGGGAGTATAATCCAATTCAAAGTCTAGATGGCTTAGGTTTTTTAATCCAACTTAAACTAAGTTTTTCATTGATTTTTCACCTCTATATAAGGGGCTTTTTCTACAGCTTTTAAAAGAGATATACTTTGGGAAATAGTTAGATAGGTAGATATATAATTTAGGATTTAGAGTAGATTTTAGTTAGGTTAGAATTAGATTAATTAGGTTATATTAAACACTCTTTAAGTTTCAACTTTTATACATTCAATTAGTTAGTAAAGTTTCAAAATTTCTGCAATTTAGTTTCTTGGATTCAAGAATTGAAGAATCAATTTCAAGATTTCGATCTTCAACTTGGGGACTCAAAAGACAAGCTCAGAAGACGTTCGGGATTTTAATTGCAGCTTCGATTTCACTCCTAAGCTTTCTTTTTTTCTTTTCTTGTTATTGAATTTTATGTTTTATCTCAGTTTTTATATAATGAATAGTGAGTAGTTTTTTAGTATTTGAATTGGGGTTGAACCTAATTCTTGATTATGGAGTTCTTGGTTTAAATTCTTGAACTCGATGTTTGTTTTCATTTAAGTTGTCTTCCAATTGAGTTTGTTTGCAATTTAATTGTCGCTAGGTTAGATTAATTGCAAGATTGTTCAGAATTGAAAAATGAAGAACAATCTAGGGCAACCGATTAGGGGTTAATTGGGCAATTGACTAGAGATACGATTTTTCACTTTTAGGTCTTTTTAGTCACCTAATTTTACTGCGTTCATAATTTATTAGGTAGAAAATATATTTTCCTCTAAGGGTTAGTGAGTAAAGTGGCTTTCTCCTAGAGAAAGGGATTACCCAATTTGAGTGATGACCCAACTTAATTAATTTAACATAATTTTCATTAAAGTTTTTTCCAATTGAACTAGTAACAAGGTGTTAGGGGGATTCCACCATCCAAACTCTTGCTTTAATTAATTTTAAAATGGGTTTTACATTAATTGTTTTTTTTAATTGATTTAATTGTTTTTAGTTTTGTTTCAACAACATCATCTTTTTGGACTAAACATTAGAACAATGATTAGTACTTAAGCATTTTCTGTTCCTCGAGAGATTCGACACTCGGGTTGAAACTCACCTCTACATTGTTAGGTCTACTTGCCTTGTATTGTAGAAATTAGGGACATCCCGTTTTAAGTTTAACACACATCAGCTATGCCATGTTGGCTTCTATGGTAATCAACAATGGGATAAAGCTCTAGACAAAATCAAGTAGAAGGTGCCTAGCTTCAAGGATGAGAGTGTCCAAATGTGTTCCTTGATTGGGAACGAAAAGTAGAGAACCTATTCATGGTGAGAAGTGATAGTTGTTATTTTGTCTAGTATTTTATATGATAGATTCATCATTTTTTAATGTTTTTAAGTTATAGAATATATGTTTGCCTAATATCTCCCATTCTTGTCCTAGGTGCTTGCCGAAGAAAGGGCAAAAACAGCTTAAAACGAAGCGAAAACGATACCAAATGGTGACCACGAAGAGGACCCACCACCGGAGGTAGGCTAACCTACTGCCGACGGTAGGTGTATTTGCAACAAATGAAAATGAGACAGAACCTTACTGGCGAAGGTAGGTTCCCCTACTGCGACAATAGGTTCAAGGCACAAAAGAGAGAAAGAAGGCAAAGACCTACCAAGACGGTAGGTTCCGATTTCAGTAGTTTTTAAGTCATTTTTTAGACAAATTAAGGGGGATTAAGATTCATTCATTATTCTTGTTTCTTAGACTTCCGCCATTAGGGCTTAGAGAGGCGGATTGGGGCGATCTTATGTGACAAGTTTTCCCCAATTCCCAGATTCACTAGTTAGGAATTAGATTAGAGAAGGACAATTAAGGTTTTCAAGAGGCTTCAAGGATTGAAATGGCAAATTCGGGCATCGGTTGAGCAACTCAAGAGATGAGTTAGGGCGTGTTTTGAGATCACAATTCAGCCTTCAAATTCATTCCTAAGCCTTTCTTTTCTTTTCTCTATTAGATTTTCATAATTTAATTTAGGCTTTACATTATGAATAGTGAGTAATTTTATTGTTTGGATTAAGGGTTGAACCCTAATTTTGGTTTCTATGAAATTGATTTGATTTTGCTGAAATTAAATGTTGTGGATGAATGAATTGTTCTTCAAATGGTGTTTTTCTACAATTTAAGTGTCTTGAACTTAGATTAATCGCAAGGATGTTTGGAATTGAAAAATGAAGAACACCCAGGGAAAATCAATTTGGGACTAGTTGGGGCATTAGACTACAGATAGAATGATGCATTTTTAGATTTGTTTATAACCTGCGTTTACAGCATTCATAACTTTTAGGGAACAAAGAAATTCTCGTCTAAGGGTTAGTGAATAGGGCGACTTTCACCTAGAGATAGGGATTGCCAGGTTGAGAGTGTGATGACCCAATTCATTAATTAAACATCGAGTTCTATTGAAATTAATCAACTGAAGTAGTAACAAGATTAGGGGGATCCCGAGATCTAAATTTCTGCTTTATAGACTCTTTTGATAATTGTTCATTGGTCTTTTTATCAAAGGTTTTGTTAACATCTCTTTTAGTTAATAATCTTTTCAATGACAACTTTTAGAGTAAACATTGAATAAACGTCAAAGTAGTTGAACTTTGTCCGTCTTTGAGAGATATGACACTCAGGGTTAAACTCACCTCTATAGTATTAGGTACACTTGCCTTACATGGTAGTGATTAGGAACTCCCGTTTTACATTTCTAAACATCAGGTTTTTTGCGCCGTTGCTGGGGACGTCAAGTTTAAAGAAATACCATATGTTTGAGCTTTAATCATTTTCTTTCTTTTTCTTTCATTTTTTTGATTACTTAGGCGTTTCGCCTTGTTCATTATTCTTATTGTTCATGTGTTATAGTATGGACAGGGCATTTCAGTTTATTACTTTTGGAACCTGTGTTGATGTACATCTATTTGTTTGTCTCAGAAATGATGGTCTTAGGCCTTCATTGTGCCGATGAGCTTTTGTGTTACCTATCCTTATGTGAAATTAACTCCTAGCTCCCTTATTTGTGCCTTCATGCAGAAGGGTTTTACTCCCTTCTATTCTTTATTAACTCACACTATATTAAACCTCACTTTGTGGAGCCAATGTATTAGAATTTTTTTTTTAGCCATCTTGAGTGAGAGTAACAAATAAGTGTGGGGGTGAAGAAGTGAAGAAAAGGAAATTGATGTAAATAGGGGGTAGTTTGGACATTTCACAATTGGTATAACGAGCTTATGAAAAAGGAGAGAAAAGTTTATTTTCTGAAGAAAATAAAAGAAATAAAGAAAGGAAAAAAATAAACATTTGTGTACATAGTTTGTCATGAAAATAACAACAGGATTTCTCTCTCATGTTAACGGCTGAAAAATGTGAATATGATAGATTCATCGTTTTTTGATGTTTTTAAGGTAAAAAATATACGTTTAAGTCTAATATCTCCCATTCTAATCCTTGGTGCTTGCCGAAGGAAGGTCCAACAAAGAAAGGACGAAAACAGTATAAAATAGAGCGAAAACGATGAAAAACGATGCCAAACACTAACCACGAAGAGGACCTACCGCCAGAGGTAGGCTAACCTACTGCTGACGGTAAGTTCATTGGCAACAAACAAAAAGGAGACAAAACATTACCTGCAAAGTAGGATCCCTCTACCGCTGATGATAGGTTCAAGGCAAAAAAGAGAGAAGGAAGACAGAGACCTACCGGTGACAGTAAGTCCCGACCTACCATCGACGATAGGTCCCGATTTCGGTAGTTTTTAAGTCATTTTTTTAGACAAATTAAAGGGATTGAGATTCATTCATTATTCTTGTTTTTTAGACTTTCGCCATTAAGGCTTAGGTAGGCGAGTTGGGGCAACCTTATGTGGCAAATTTCTCCCAATTCTCACCTCCATTAGTTAGGAGTTAGATTAGAGAAGGAGAATTAAAGGTTTTCATGAGGATTCAAGGATAAAAAAGGCGAATTCGGGCATCTGTTAAGCAATTCGAGAAACGAGCTTGGGAGCGTTTTGGGATCGCAACTTGGTCTTCAGATTCATTTCTAAGCCTTTCTTTTCTTTTCTCTATTAGATTTTAATCATTAAATTCCAGCTTTATATTATGAATAGTGAGTAATTATATTTTTTGGATTAAGAGTTGAACATAATTTTTGTTTCTATAAAAGTGATTTGATTTTGCTGGAATTAAATGTTGTGGATGATTGAATTGTTCTTCAATTGGTATTTTCCTGCAATTTAAGTGTTGTGGACTTAGATTAATTGCAAGGTGTTAGTGAAGAGGGCAGCTTTCACCTAGAGATAGGGATTGCCCGGTTGAGAGTATGATGATCCAATTTGTTAATCAAACATCGATTTCTATTAAAATAAATCAACTGAAGTAGTAACAGGATTAGGGAGATCCTAAGATCCAAACTTCTGCTTTATAGATTTCTTTTGATAATTGTTCATTGACCTTTTTATCATAGCTTTTGTTAACATCTCTTTTAGTTAATAATTTTTTCAACGATAACTTTTCCACTAAACATTGAATAAATAGTAGAGTAGTTGAAACCTAGTTCGTCTTCGAGAGATACGACAGTCGGGTTTAACTCACCTCTGTAGTGTTTGGTCCACTTGCCTTGTATTGTAGAGATTAGGAACTCCCATTTTACATTTCTAAACATCAAGAAGCTATAGTGACATTGTCAAGGTGAAATTAGTCATTGTCGAATTTTCGAGTTATGCACTTCATTGGTGGGAAAGGATTGTCACTTAAACAGTGAGAAATGGAAGGTAATCGGTAGAAACCTGAGTGGTATTGAAGACTCTCATGAAAGAAAGATATGTGCTGGAACATTATTATAGGGGGCTCAACTACAAGTTGGTGACTTTTAAGCAAGGCAACAAAAGTGTTGAAGAATATAGACAAGAGATGGAGTTGTATACTTTGAGATTGAGCTTGGAGGAAGACAATGATGCTTCAATTCCTAGATTTCTAAGTGGTCTTAATAGGGACATTGCTAATCAACTAGAATTGTATCCTTACACCACTTAAGAAGACATGTGTCTTTTGGCTACCAAGATTGAGAATCAAAAGAGGATGATTGATTTTTCTAAAACTAATTTTCCATCTTCAAGAAGTGTGATGCCTAAACCTCAAGCATCTGCCTATAAGAGTTGGCCAAAAAAAATATACATCTAAGATGGCTTTCAAAGATCATTCTATGCCTAAGGTGGAAGAGAAAAGAAGGTCGATCACTAATCCAACAAGGTGCTTCAAATGCAATGTTGTGGGGCATATAGCTATAAATTGTCCTACCAAAAGAACTTTGATCTTTAGTGAAGATTTAAATGGTTGGATTGAGAAGAATGAAGATGATTGCCGAGCGGGAATTATGGAGAAAGAAGAAAGTAGTGAAGACCAAGAGATTACCTCCTTTGAAGCTGATAAGGAGGGTATGAGCTTGGTGACTATTATAGCTTTGTCTACCCAATTCCATGAGGAGGAGACTAGCATTCAAAGGAAAAACATCTTTCAAACTAAAATCTTGGTGGGAGGTAAGGTTGTTAGCCTTATTATTGATAGTGGTAGTCGCACTAATATGGTTAGCACCTATCTTGTTGAAAAGTTTAATTTACCTCTTCTCAAGCATCCTAAGCTTATAAGCTTCATTGGTTGAATGATAGTGAAGTGAAAGTCAACAAACAAGTGCTAGTGTCTAACTAAGGGGTCCTATAATGATGAGATTCTTTGTGATGTGGCTCCTATGCATGTGGGGCATTTGATGTTGGGATGTCCTTAGCATTATGATAGAAAGGCTATTCATGATGGTGTGAAGAACACCTACACCTTTGAAAATGATGGGGAAAAATTCACGTTAAATCCCATGACCCCAAGTCAAGTCTTTGTAGAACAATAGAAAATGAGAGAAAAAGAGAGACTAGAGAGTGAGAAAAAGATAAAGAGCATTGAAGAGGGAAAAAGAATAAATGAACAAGAATTGAGTGTGAAAAGACCTAGAGAGGAAAAAATTTAATAGAGACAATAAAAAGAGTGATAGTTTCAAGGGAGAGAAAAGATGCTTCTATGCAAAAGAGAGTGAGATCATAGAAGCCATTGAAAAAGAAGAGTTTGTTTTACTTCTCTATTGCAAGGGAACATTTGTTTCTACTAATGATCACTTGTCTTCTTTGTCTAATGCTATAGTAAAGGTTATTGGAGAATTCAAGAATGTCTTCCCAAAGAGATACCTAGTACTTCTTCCTTTGAGAGGGATTGAGCATCAAATTGATTTGGTACCCGGAGCGGTGTTGCCAAATAGACCGGTTTATAGAAGTCCTCCTAAAGAGACCAATGAGCTAAGAAGACAAGCTGAGGAATTTCTCTCCAAAGGCTATGTAAGAGAAAATTTAAGACCTTGTGTCGTTCCAGTCTTATTAGTTCCAAAGAAAGACGGTACATGGCGTGTGTATGTAGATTGCAGAGCCATTAATAACATAACTATCAATTATAGGCATCCTATTCCAAGATTAGATGATTTGCTTGATGAGTTGCATGGTTCTCAAATATTTTCAAAGATTGATTTAAAATCGGGATACAATCAAATTAGAATGAGAGAAGGGGATGAGTGGAAAACGACTTTCAAAACAAATTTTGGTCTTTATGCAAGGCTAGTCATGCCTTTTGGTTTAAATAATGATCCTAGTAAATTCATGCGACTTATGCACATATGTTGAGGAATTTTATTGCTAAATTTGTTGTTTTCTATTTTGATGATATATTGATCTATAGCAAAGCTTATGAAGATCATTTGCATCATCTTAAACAAGTTTTGTTAGTTTTGAGAAGTGAGAAATTATATGCTAACCTTGGAAAATGTGAGTTTTGTTTGGAAAAAGTGACTTTCCTAGGTTATGTGGTGAGCTCTCCAGGGCTTCAAGTGGATCAAGAAAATGTGAAAGCAATAAAAAAATGGCCTACTCCCAAAAATATATCCGAACTTAGGATCTTTCATGGATTGGCAAGTTTCTGTAGGAGGTTCATCAAGGATTTTAGTGCCATTGCTAGTCCTATGATAGATGTTATGAAGTAAATGGTTTTAAATGGGAGGAGAGTCAAGAGGAAGCACTCAAGCTACTAAAGGAGAGGTTGAGTAGTGCACATCTACTTACACTACCTAACTTTGAGAAGCTGTTTGAGATAGAATGTGATGCCTTGGGTGTTGGCATTAGAGGAGTATTGATGCAAGACAAAAGACCCTTGGCTTACTTTAATGAAAAGTTGACTGGTACATTATTGAACTATGCTACATATGAGAAGGAGCTCTATGCACTTGTGAGGACATTAAAACATTAGCAGCATTATTTGTGGGAGTCCTATTGCTCGTACTCCCACCTTTGACTATAGGGAGTTCAATAAATCAGTCTATGGAAGATATTGATGAAGGTATTGTGGAAGGTTCCGAGGAGGAGCATAATGTTGAAGGAAAGGGAAGCTTCGGGTCAGACCTAGAGTTGTAGGGGTGACCCCTGGCACTGGACTAAGTTAGGGATAAAAGAGGACTAGAGCAACTCTAAAAGGAGCTTCATCTTCAAAAACTTGTTCTAAAGGCATAAGCTACCACTCCTCCTCCCTTTGCTCCTCTTAAAGATAAAAATACTCTAAACAAACACTTTTACACAAGAACTACTAAATTGAGGATGGTGGAACTAATTGACAAACTAATTTTGGCTTAGAAAAGGATCACTCAAGAAAGCTAGGAACTGTACATGTGATGGAGTTACTACTGGGAATGGACTGTGTGGAATTACCTCTATTTGCTAAACAGTATAATGAGAACTTAGTCAAGGATTTCTAAGCCAATCTGACTGAGGAGTTTGGCAATCCTAAGAGCCTAGCTTATGGCCAAGTATATGTGAGGGACCATGTCATTGACTTCTCACCTGCAAACATAGCACACTACCTAAGTTGTCCATATTACAGTGACATTGAGGGGACGGGCCTGGAGGAGGAAGCTGATTTTGATGCAGTGACCAAGGTGCTAACTGATGATGCAGGGGCTGTCTGGCCAGAAACAAACAGGCTCAACTCAAATTTGATGAAAATATCATACAAAGCCTTGTTTAGAGTTTTTTGTGAAAACTGGCTGCCCACGACAAACGTAACTATTTTTCTTAAGGAAAGAGCTCATCTGCTCTATACCTTTTCCATAGGAAAAAGATCAAGAAGGCTAGTAAGATTGCTCTTCCATGTCCCTGTTTGATTTCTAAATATCTACTTGGTTGCAGGGACCTTTCTTTGCCTTCTGATTCCTGGGTAAAGCCACTAGACCCTCTGGTGATACTAAAAAATACAGCTCCTAGGGTGGTGCCCTCTTCTCCAATCCCATTCACACAAGGACACACTGGTTCAGACCAGTCTACTAGGCAGCAGTCATCCAAGAAGAAGCAGCCCAACACCAAGTTTACCTCACCCTCTCCTCTTCTCCCAGTGTTGAATCCTTAGATGTGACTACTAGCTTACACCTCCTCAATCAGCAACTCTCAAATGTTATGGCCTCTGTCCTTCAAATGTAGCAAGACTTGAAGAATCTTAAGGATAAGCTCCACTGAGAATTATTTCAGATCAAAAGGGGGACCTTGGCTACAGTTCATTTTAAATTGATATTATTTTGATTGAGCTTGTATGGTCTTTGGGTGGCCGAGTATGGCCTTAAATTGAACACTTTAATTTCAATTTCTGTTTTTATGTGGCCTGAATGGCCATGTGATATATATTTGTGCTTAATGTGGTAGCCTCTAAGCTATCTGTTTTGCTCATGTGCCACCCAAATCTGGGACTTGAACAGTTTGCTTAGTTTTTATTATTATTATTCATGCTTATGTTTTCATATGGTTGCTATGAGGCTCTTATGAAGCATGAAAGACTGTATAGCTCATTAGTGTTTAATCTAAAACAATGCCAAAAGGGGAGTTTGTAGAAACCTGTCACACAGCTTGAGTGTGGCCACACAGGTTGATCATGAGACGACACAAAAGCTACAGGTTTGCAGCGGCACTATATATTGGCATCGTTTCAAGAAATATGGTAAATTTCGAAGAATGTGTGATTATGAGTTGTGATATGGAAGACCGGTTATGGAAATTTTAAAAGCATAAAGAAAGGTCAAAATCCTAAAGATAACTAGGATTTGCAGGGAATCAAAACTAGAAGTGCTTTTGGAAACTAAATCCTTAGTCTAGACTTATTAGGAAATACGTGACTGACCAGTGAGCCTCAACATCTATAAATAAAGCATTGCAATTGAAGATTGAGATGAGCCATTCAGCAATTCTTCGAAGATATTCTACAAGAGAGAAGACAGCAATTCATGGTGGTTGAGTTTGTGCAGTCACAAATTTCAAACACTATGATTCTCCATTGATGCTCATTGTTCATCATTCATAATTCAATGGAGTTCTTGTTTTGAAGACTACAGCTTCTAGAGATAGAATTTGTGTTGCGGTCTAACAGTGTTGAAGACTTGAAGGGATTCAAGATCGAGCAGCTTATTCCAAGGGGGAGCCCTTGAAGAGTTGAAGGAATTTAACTGTGCTGTATACAAAGGGAGTTTACGTTGATTCAGCCTTGAAGAGCTGAAGGGATTTAATTGTGTAGTGTGCAAATGGAATTTGCACTTATTACACTAGGGAAACACTAGACGTGTAAAAGAGCTAGGTGTTTTCTTATATTGTGTTGATAGTTATTAGTGGATTATTTTTTGGGCATGGCCTCCCAGATATAGGCTCGGCCGAACTATGTTACCAATTACTGTGTTGTGTGTGTTTGTTTTGTTTACTGCTTTTCACACTATGTTCTGCACTACTACTCACACAGCAAAATCAGTCACACTACATGATTTCCTAAGTACTAACTTACAATTGGTATCAGAGCTTTGGTACCATTTGTTGTGCTAGTTATCTAAAGGTGAAGATGCTCATCCCCTTGAGTGATTTTTGTAGTAGGCATCTATTGTTATGTTTTCCCAAGTGGAAAATTTTTCGTAATAAATGGATATTTTTATTACATGTCTTTCCTATATTGAATTTTCAATTTTCTATGCTTGTATGTCTGGCCAAAGAAAGAAAAAACGTTAGGCTAGCCGTGAGGAAGACGTACCTGTCTCCTTTTTATTAAGGGTGCCCGTACTGGGGCTCTCCTGAGAAAATATGCTTCATCAAATTTGTGATTGGGGTATTGGAGTTAGCATGGCGGGTAGCTACCCCACTTTTGCGTGTGCTTGTTTGACATTGATTTTGACAATGTTTTGACTGTTGTTTAGTGACATGGGCTCATGGTCCCTTCAGATACACTTACATGAGTCAAGTGTAAGTGACATTCCAAGTTATCTCTATTAACTGGAGTAGCGCCAGTGTATTTGGAACGTTTTAGTCTTTTCATTATTTTTTCTTTATTATGCGCCGTTTGAGAGGCATAATCATCAATTTAAGCATTAATTACTGATTAGCTTAATGGTAAAACTTCACTTTCCTGGTCTATAAATACCATGAGGCAATATGCAAATTGTATGCTTAAATTCATAGGTGCAAAACTTGTTTATCTGAAATACCGAAATTTTGAAGTAGAGTACTCACCTCTTTGACGATGGCTTCTCCTCACCTTTTTCCATATGGTGCGATTGGTTTACGCTGTCGTCTGGGGTGGTGCTTGATCGTGAGATCCCCCTATAATGGACATCCTCAAAGAGTCATTATGAAGTTTGGGTGTGCATTTTAAATGTGCGACTGAGAAGGCCAGAATTTTGGATGGTTTATCGAGGCACTGAGAATCTGCTTAAGTGAAATGGACAGGGCCTCTGGAGTTGTTCTATGCTCCCAAATTCTGGGTCCATTTTTCCCGGGTTGTTGTAAGGGAGCCAATGGTGATGACTTATCACTTGTTTACGCTGTTCTCAAACATATGCGTAATCCGGTGTTTCTTCCACACTGCCCAAGCATTCTCTCAGGAGGTAGGTTGTCATCTCGTGTGTTGGAATCCGTAGGCAAAAACAAAGTAAAATAAAACTACGGAAATCCACCAACAGGATCTGCACATACTAGAAAAACCGATTGGATAGAAATTACCTCAATGTTTTTTATTGTTCGTTGTGGAGGCGCTCGCTTTGTATGCTTCGCCCTCTACTCGGTATCCACGCGACGAACTCCTCTCGCAAGCGATCGGGATGCTAGCCCCCTTCGTGTTCTCGAAAACTGCTCGTAACCGATCCCGACTATCCGGTAATCGGTCGTTTTTCGAGAGAGGAGGCTAGATACTATATCGCCGTTCTAGGGTTTAGGGTTTTGTTTTTCTTTAATGAGATAAAGGACGGCCAACAAGAAAAGGTTAACATAACCTTTTATAGCCGTCAATATCAAAACCCTAACTCGTCATCTAATGACAGTTCAATCTCGTCCGTCTATTCCTATAATCATCCAACGGTTAGATGAGTAATATTAAGTAATTAATTTCATTTATTCGATTAAATAAAATTAATTACTTATTAACCTACCGAAAAAATACAATATGGAATCCGATTCCCCTTTTTGTATACGTTCAACGAATCTGACACAATCTAGATTCATTGAACGTGGACATTATGCTCACAAGATCGTCTATGCGTGTGACCTGTAGGTTCACTTAACGTTGGCGAGTGAATAAAAAAAATGTCCTAGACATTTATTCACAAAACATAAGCGGCCTCTAGCAAGACATTATGCTTACCCAAGTTAAGTAAATGTAATAATAACCTAGCATCAGATTTAATATTTAGTCCTTTGTCACACGATATCCTAATTAAGTATAAGGCATGGATCAAGTCATCCTTATAAAACTTAATTAACCATTTACTTGATCACCGAGCAGATCTGCTCAAACAAATAATATTAATAACACCTTATTAATACTTATTTGAGCATGGCCATGCATATTTTCCAGTCTTCCTTATCAAGGGGCCCATGGATATCTCTCTCTAAAAGGAGAGGGACAAATCCCTTTCACTATCTCCAATATTCAAGCCATGACGAGAAAATAAGCCAACCAATAATCATAATGATCACCTAATTAAAAGTGATGTTTGACTATGTCAAAACATATTTTTCTCCCCATGCAAGAAACATTAGAAACATTAGGTCGAAGGACACCAAATATAAAACTGAGAAGAAATACTTATAACTTAAACCCATGCAATATTTCTTCTTCACTTTGGGTCATGTCCAATACAATATTCTCAATATGTATTTATGAATTGATTTTATATCTCATATTCATGATCAGTAAAACTTGACCATCAATCAACTTCACACTAGTTTACAAGATGTAATAAACTAGGGACAAATAAGAATAGTATTTTATTAGCTATAAGGGTTTTACTATCAAGTCACATACTTGATGACCAAGAGCATAAAATACAATTAAAAAAATACATGCTTCATAAATCATAAATGTGAGTCAATTGGTCTTAGGGCATATACTAACAATCTCCCACTTGCCTCTATCACCAATTTGACATGACTCTCAAACTCATTGACCTAGTATGACTCTCATGCTTAAGTTGTGGGAGTGGCTTTGTCAATGGATCTGCGACATTGTCATTGGTGTCTACTTTGCAAATTTTAACATCTCCACGCTCAATAATTTCTCGAATGAGATGGAAACGCTCGAGAATATGTTTGGATCGTTGATGAGATCTAGGTTCCTTAGCTTGTGCAATGGCTCTCGTATTATCACAATATAGGTCCACCGGGTTCACAATGCTAGGAATTACACCTAGTTCCGTGATCAACTTTCCGATCCAAATCGCCTCCTTGGGCCGCATCGAAGCGACCCACATACTCGACCCTCCGTAGTAGAATCGGCCACGGTATCTTGCTTTGAACTCTTCCGACTCACAAAGCACCTCCATTCAAACAAAACACAAATCCAGATTGCGATCTAAAATCATCTACATCGATCCGAAAGCTAGCATCCGTGTAACCATTTACAACAAGCTCTCCTTCCCGACCTCAGTAGATCAAAAACATCTCTTTAGTCCTTCTTAAGTACTTGAGAATGTTTTTTTACTGCAATCCCAATGCGGTTCACCAGGATTTGACTGGAATCTGCTAGTCATGCTTAATGCATACGAGACATCTGGGCGAGTGCATAACATGGCGTACATGATAGATCCAATTGCGGAAGCATAAGGAATCTTACTCATGCGTTCTGTATCTTCCCTTGTGGTAGGACTTTGAGACTTACTGAGTTTAACGCCATGTGACATTGGCAAGAATCCTCTCTTAGAATCTTGCATACTGAACTTTTTCAGGTACCTTGTCAATATATCCACTCGACTTAGGCCAATAAGCTTTTTAGATCTATCTCGATAGATCCTAATGCCCAGAATATAGGTCTGCTTCGCCTAAATCTTTCATTGAAAAACACTTCCCCAACCAAGTTTTTTACACTTTGCAAAGTGGGGATGTCATTCCCAATTAACAAGATGTCATCGACATAGAGTACTAAGAAGACTACTGCATTTTCTGTAACCCTTTTGTAGACACAAGGTTCATCATCATTCTTGATGAAATTGAATTCTTTAATTGCTTCATCGAAACGAAGATTCCAACTTCGAGATGCTTGCTTCAAGCCATAAATGGATCTTTGAAGTTTACACACTTTACTAGAATTCGAAGGATGAATAAAACCTTCAGGTTGTGTCATATACACATCCTCCAGTAGATTTCCATTAAGAAAAGCAGTTTTAACATCCATTTGCCATATTTCATAATCATAATATGCTGCAATGGCAAGTAGAATTCTAATTGACTTAAGCATTACAACTGGAGAAAAGGTTTCATCATAGTCTATACCATGAGTTTGTCTATACCCTTTTGCTACCAATCGTGCTTTGTAAGTGTGCACATTGCCATCCATGTCAGTTTTCTTTTTGAAAACCCATTTACACCCTATGGTCTTGCAACCTTCAGGTGGATCAATCAAAGTCCAAACTTGATTATCATGCATGGATTGTATTTCTGATTTCATAGCCTCTAGCCATTTGCTAGATTCAGGACTATGAATAGCATCTTGGTAGGAATTAGGTTCACCTTGATCAATAAGATCAATATTATGATCCTCAGTCACCGAAATCCATATCTCTGTTGGTATCTGAGAAATCCTACTAGACCTTCTTGGCCCTTGTGTCAAAGGTTCAGGCTCAGTATGAATACGTGAGTCCAACTGAGTATCCATACTCGGTTCAGAAATGGTCTCATGTCCTTGAGCTTCTTCAAGATGGATTCTACTCCCAATGACTCTTTTGGAAACGAATTCCCTTTCAAGGAAAATTCCGTTCAGAGCAACAAACACTTTGTTTTCAGATGGAAGATAAAAGTAGTATCCTTTAGTTTCCTTAGGATATCCCACAAACAGACACTTATCAGATTTGGGTGCTAGTTTTTCAGATAATGATCGCTTCACATAAGCATCACATCCCCAAATTTTGAGAAATGCTAAACTAGGTTGTTTCCCTGGGTCCATATCTCATATGGTGTTTTACGAAACGACTTTAGATGGAACTCTATTTAATATGAATGCAGCAGTTTCTAGAGCATAACCCCAAAAAGAAATTGGAAGATCTGTTTGACTCATCATAGATCGAACCATATCCAATAGAGTTCGATTTACGCGTTCGGACACACCATTCCATTGTGGTGTTCCCTGGTGGAGTTAATTGTGATAATATCCCACAATTTTTTTAGATGTTCGTCAAACTCTTGGCCCAAGTATTCACCACCTCGATCCGATCGAAGTAATTTGATACTCCTTCCAAGTTGATTACGTACTTCATTTTGAAATTCCTTAAACTTTTGAAAGGAATCGGATTTATGTTTCATTAGATAGACATAACCATATCTACTGAAATCATCCGTGAATGTAATGAAATATCGAAAACCTCCTCCGGCTTGTGTGTTCATTGGCCCACATACATCGGTATGTATAAGTTCCAATAAATCGGTAGCCCTTTCACTTTGCCCTGTAAATGGACTTTTAGTCATTTTTCCCAATAAACAAGAATCACATTTTTCATAAGACTCAAGGTCGAATGAAGATAGAAGTCCATCTTGATGGAGTTTTGATATGCGTTTCTCATTTATATGGCCCAAACGACAATGCCGAGTAAGTTTGATTTAAATCATTAGATTTAAATTTCTTTGTATTTATGTTATAGATGGGCTTACTAATGGAATCATGTAGGTTAAGAATGTAAAGTCCATTACATAAAGAGGCATCCCCATAGAAAATACCATTTTTTATAAATAGAACTTTTACCATTCTTAGTATTAAACTCAAAACCATCAATATCCAAACAAGAAACTGAAATGATATTCCTACTCATAGCAAGAACATAATAACAATCTTTAAGTTCAATTATAAGCCCAGTAGGCAAAAGTAAATCAAATGTCCCTACGACTACAGTGAGCAACTTTTGCTCCATTTGCAACTCGTAGGTCCACCTCTCCCTTTGCCAAAGATCTACTCCTTTTGAGTCCCCTGCACATTTACACAAATGTGAGCTCCACATCCGGTATCTAATACCCATGAAGTAGGAGTAGACATATTAATTTCTATAACGAAAATACACGAGCGGCGGTCTCACTAGCCTTTTGCTTCTTCTTTTCTTCCAAGTAGAGCTTGCAATTCCTCTTCCAATGACCAGGTTCATTGCAGTGGAAGCAAGTCCCTTCCTTTGGTGGTTTAACCTTGGGCTTGGGCTTCTGCTTGCCTTTACCCTTTTTGGCCATATCCTTTCCCTTTCCCTTTCCCTTGTTCTTCTTGAGCTCGCCCTTCGAACCATCGGAACATTGGGAAGTAGACTTCCTAATGTTTTGTTCGACTGCTTGAGCATCCCGTGCAATTCATTTATGGACTTTTCCTATATTATGCATATTGAAGTTCATGACAAACCGATCATAGTCGGAGGTCAAAGAGGCCAAGATCATATCGTAGCCAAGTCATGACTTACAGGGTGCTCCAAGTTTTTCAAGCCGATCAAAATACCCTTTCATCTTAAGGACATGAGCACTAACCGAAGTGCCGGGGGGTCATTTTGCAGCTGTTCAACGCCTTAGTGGTAAGATATCTCTCTTGACGTGCCCTGCTCTTGGAACATTTCCTTGAGTCTGTTTTATCATCTCATAAGCCTCAACTTCCTCGAATTGCTTTTGCAACTCGGATTCCATCGTAGCTAACATGAGACATGTCACATCGTTAGAATCATCCTTGTGCTTACTATAAGCATCCTTTTCGACTCTAGTGGCATTGTTAGTTGGTTGATTAGGGATAGGGTTCTCAAGTACATATAGCCTTTTTTTCTTGTTTAAGGACAATCCTTAAATTTCGTGCCCAATCAAGAAAGTTAGTCCCACTAAGCTTATTCTTTTCAAGCACGGATCGCAATGATGTGTTTGAATTGTTTGAGGCCATTATCTACATAGAATTTGCAAAGTAAAATTAAATAAATGAAGCATTAAATTTTCCCTGAAATATTCAACACTTGATATAAATCATGGGTATAAAAATTCATTTTATTCTAATCATAAGTAAGCTTTGGCTTAACACCCATAATTAGATAAAAATGTATTAATGGGATTTACATCTACATGTACCGGCAGAATCCCATATGATGTCCTAGGCTCAAAACCGTTTTGATAGCCTAGTTAAGCCAAACCATTCCAAGCATATGGAAATCACCATTTTCCATCTTCCCCTACTTAGGTAACCATTTATCTCTTGCTTTGGCAATGAGACAAAATGATGATCCAAGCATGGAGAAGTGCTTATGATCATGGAAGACATTTTACGACTTAATTTTTTTTTTTTTTTTTTATTTTACATGGTTTCAAAAACCTTCTTCCTTTTATTTGTATATAATTTCACAAAACATATATAAAAATAAAAGGAAATAAACTAAACATCTCATGCATAATATATATACATCAAATAAAACGTGTCATAGCATGGCCCCAATCCTATATTGACTTCCACGAGCCTCATGGAAGTCAAAGGTCAATCTAGGTAAGTCTTCATCTCCATGAGCTTGCCTCCAATGTCTTGGCCTTCTAATCTTGTTACATAGGACAGAAAATATACATAGGAATAGGAAATAAAATTAACCTATTCTAGTAAAGCTTGATAATATTACATCAACGAAAACAACGACACGCAGGCCGTATTTAAAAACATACAACCCATTAACAAAATAAGCCAATCAATCACAAGAGGTAAAAGGGCCATGCTATGCACCATGCATCTAAAGATAGGAAGAAACATGCAAAGAAACAACAAGGGGGTTCCGGGGGCGTAGCCCCCGAAAGAAAACGGCGGTCCCAATATTCTGTCTGTACACTTAAATTGCACAGATTACAGTCTGTACACCAAACAATTTGGCAGTAACAATATTCTGTTTAATTAATCGTATTAATAAGTAAAACAGAATATGATATATGCGAATCTTATAATTCAATTTACTCTGATTATTACACTAATCAGAAACCTTACTATAAGGCCGATTGAAAACAACATATGTAATCAAAGCGGTAACAGATAAAATCAGTAAAACCAGTATGTGCGTGGCTCTGATACCACTGTTGGAATCCGTAGGCAAAAACAAAGTAAAATAAAACTACGGAAATCCACCAACAGGATCTGCACATACTAGAAAAACCGATTGGATAGAAATTACCTCAATGTTTTTTATTGTTCGTTGTGGAGGCGCTGCTTTGTATGCTTCGCCCTCTACTGGTATCCACGCGACGAACTCCTCTGCAAGCGATCGGGATGCTAGCCCCCTTCGTGTTCCAAAACCTGCTCGGGAACCGATCCCCGACTATCTGGTAATCGGTCGTTTTTCGGAGAGAGGAGGCTAGATACTATATCGCCGTTCTAGGGTTTAGGGTTTTGTTTTTCTTTAATGAGATAAAGGACGGCCAACAAGAAAAGGTTAACATAACCTTTTATAGCTGTCAATATCAAAACCCTAACTGTCATCTAATGACAGTTCAATCTCGTCCGTCTATTCCTATAATCATCCAACGGTTAGATGAGTAATATTAAGTAATTAATTTCATTTATTCGATTAAATAAAAATTAATTACTTATTAACCTACCGTAAAAATACAATATGGAATCCGATTCCCCTTTTTGTATACGTTCAACGAATCTGACACAATCTAGATTCATTGAAAGTGGACATTATGCTCACAAGATCGTCTATGCGTGTGACCTCGTAGGTTCACTTAACGTTGGCGATGAATAAAAAAAAATGTCCTAGACATTTATTCACAAAACATAAGCGGCCTCTAGCAAGACATTATGCTTACCCAAGTTAAGTAAATGTAATAATAACCTAGCATCAGATTTAATATTTAGTCCTTTGTCATACGATATCCTAATTAAGTATAAGGCATGGATCAAGTCATCCTTATAAAACTTAATTAACCATTTACTTGATCACCGGGCAGACTGTTCCAACAAATAATATTAATAACACCTTATTAATACTTATTTGAGCATGGCCATGCATATTTTCCAGTCTTCCTTATCAAGGGGCCCATGGATATCTCTCTCTAAAAGGAGAGGGACAAATCCCTTTCACTATCTCCAATATTCAAGCCATGACGAGAAAATAAGCCAACCAATAATCATAATGATCACCTAATTAAAAGTGATGTTTGACTATGTCAAAACATATTTTTCTCCCCATGCAAGAAACATTAGAAACATTAGGTCGAAGGACACCAAATATAAAACTGAGAAGAAATACTTATAACTTAAACCCATGCAATATTTCTTCTTCACTTTGGGTCATGTCCAATACAATATTCTCAATATGTATTTATGAATTGATTTTATATCTCATATTCATGATCAGTAAAACTTGACCATCAATCAACTTCACACTAGTTTACAAGATGTAATAAACTAGGGACAAATAAGAATAGTATTTTATTAGCTATAAGGGTTTTACTATCAAGTCACATACTTGATGACCAAGAGCATAAAATACAATTAAAAAATACATGCTTCATAAATCATAAATGTGAGTCAATTGGTCTTAGGGCATATACTAACATCGTGGCCCCGGACACTGAAGCTGGCTTACAATATCGGGGTTTTGGGATCGTATATGCCACCTTGTAGTTTAATAGTTTCATAGTGTTGCCTATTTTTCTCATAGACATCGAGGATCTGGAAAAGTCATCTGATGAAGAGGATTGAGAAATGCGAGTTGGTAATTTGAATGAAGGTCGGGAGATAGTATCGATTCCCGTCGGTTTATTATTTTTTGTTTTCGTATTATTTTTTTGCTTTTTTAATTGTAATGTATAAGGTCTTATTTTGCTTAATCAATGAAAGTGTTTCGGCTCTAGAAATGTCTTATTTTCAATGTTTGGGGAGGTAACTAGACAATTGGGTGATGACTTTGTCACGGGTGATATTTTTTGACATTGGTATCCTTCCACGTTTTAGCTAGCAATATTCTCTCTGCATATCAAGGATATAAGCACCATTCCTGTGAGCTTTAATAACTTTTCATGGTCCTTCCCAAAATGCGTCTAACTTTCATGAGGGCTCCTGCTTGCTAACTAATTTTTTTTGGAGAACCAAGTCACTAGCTTTTATTCCTGATGCTCACACTTGGGAGTTGAAGTATCGAGCTACTATTCTCTTGAAATGTTCATCTTTTCTAGCTGCTTCATCGTGAAGATCTTCTATAAGGAGCAAAATTTTCACGCAGGAGTTGTTCATTTTGTTCTGAGTCGAAGTAGTTGTTTCGAGTACTTAGGGAAGTGACTTCTGCCGACACCAAAGCTTCCAAACCGAAGAATAAAATTAAAGGTGATTCTCCAGTGACCTTCATGAGGCGGTTCTGTAAGACCAAAGGGCACTAGGAAATTCTTAAACCTAATTATTCTTTGCATTAATTAGCCACTTTCTCAAACCTTGTAATATTGTTCTGTTGGAAAATTCTGCGAGTCCGTTCGTTTGCTGGTGCACAGCTAATGCGAACCGTTGCCCGATGCCCAGCTAGTTTTCCAAATCTGCAAATGACGTCTTCCCAGAAGAAATCTTTAACTTGCTTGGAAGTGATTGAACTTAGGGCTTTTGCTTCAATCCACCGGGTAAAATAGACAATCGCGACGAGATATTCCTTTCCTCCCTAGGCCTTTGGGAAAGGCTTGAGAGGTCTATTCCCTATTAGGCAAATTGTATCGAGGAGGTAAAAGAGTGATATTCGTTCTGCGGGACGTGATAGTCTTTGGAGTAGATTTGGCTTTGATGGTAGGCTCATACTACTTCCTGGGAGTCCTCCCTTATTATTGGCCAGAAGTAACCATATTGCATGATCTTTCAAACAAGTGCATTGGTTCCTATTTATGCCGCATAGATACCTTCGTGCATTTTTCTTAAGATGTAAATACCTTCATCGTGGGCGGTGCATTTCAGTGGTGGCTAATTTCCCATTGTTTGATACATTTGGTCGCCATGAATGACATAGCTTGCCGTTGTGGTTCGGACTTTTTGCGCTTGGTTGACCTCATCTGGCAACAAACCATTCAAAATATAATATTTTATTTTGGTCATCCAATTGTTTTCGAGGGTCACACACAGGATTTATTTGTCGATGCTCTTTCTGAGTAAGGGTTCTAACCATATTCCGGGGATCTGATCCTCGGATAGAGCTTTAGATAGTTCATCGTTCTTCTAGTTATTTCTTCTGCATACTTTTTCGAACTGTCATTCATTTGAAATGGGAAATGAGTGGTTTTGCTAGCTCAGAATATTTTTTCATGTTGTCTTCTTTTGCTTCAAACATACCGGTGATATGCTCGTGAGCAATTTATGAGTCTCCGTGTATGATGAGTTGGTCAATGTTCATTGTTAGAGCTATTTGAAGACATGCAAGGAGTGCTTCGTATTCTGATTCGTTATTGCTAGTGTGGAAAATATACTTTATGGTGTACGTGAATTCTGTCCCAAACCCGTCAACGTATAAACTCCTTGAGTACGAAACTTGCTCCTTGATGCTCCTTTCTTGCGGACTCGTCAACATATAAATCCAATGCCACTTTGGGTTCTAGTTTTTCCTATTGTAGATTATCGAATGCCGAGGCAAAGAGCCCGTTTTCCACAATGAAATCAGCTAGGACTTGTGCTTGGGTTGTTTATCTCAGATGGAAATCAATTACTCAATTTGAGTAACCATTTGGTCATGCAGTTTTTAAGTCCTATTTGTGCAAGATTTGCATCAATGGTGTATTTGTAAGTATGATGACGAGATGCGCCTAAAAGTATGGTCGGATTTTCTGAGCCGATATGACTAAGAAAAAAAATGTGTTTTCAAGCGGAGTATACTGTATCTCGGCACCTATTAGTACATGGCTCACATAATAAACATGTGACATTTTCTTATTTCGCAAAGAGCAGATACAGAACTAACAATGTTTTTTGTAACAACTAAACACATGAAAATTTTCTCTCCTTCGGTTGGGGCAACTAAACGGGAGGCTCAGCTAAGAGTCGTCTTCCGTTGGTCAAAAGCCTTTGCACCCAGTCATGTATCCAAAGAAAAGTGCTATTTCCTTCTAAGACTTTGTAGGGGGTAAGTTCTTTTCTCCTATTTTTGACAAGAATCTGCTGAGGTAAGCAACAGACTGCACGCTTTTTACACTTCTTGGGGTTTGCATTTCTTAGATGGCTTTGATCTTGGCGGTGTCAGCTTCTATCCCCCGTTTGGAAATGATAAAATCCAAATATTTACCATATGGTACTCTGAAGACACATTTCTTTGGGTTCAGTCTCATCCCTGTTGTCTGTATTCTTTGGAATGTGATATGAACCGAACGAGTCAATCACCTTTGGATTTAAAGCTTGGATAGATAACTAGAGCTCAAAGGAACAAACTCAAGCTTCAAGAAGACAACAACATGAATGCTTACACGGAGGACGTTTTGAAGGACAAGATTGAAGAGTTTGATAGTCAAGGAAAGCCTCCCAAGTTGTTCACAATGCGTTCAATTGTTAAGGAGCAATCAAGGGAACAACTTGGGGTGAAAATTTGCTAAGTACTTCAAAAAAGTCACCTTACCACCGGCGGCATGGTTACCCCTACCATCGCAGGTACGATTTTTCCTAGTATGCTCTTGGAAGTTTACAACCTACCGCTGATGTAGGTTCCACCCTACTGTCGCCGGTAGGTCTTGGGAAGGAAAGTGCTTATGTATCCTTTTGGGCGGGAATTTGTAATTCAAGTTATATTTCCAGCTTTTAATCAAGGGGTTTATGGGTAGTTCAAGTCATTAAACACTTGTTTGGCCAGGGTTAAGGCTTGGCCTATGAATACCCCATTATAAACTTATTGTAAGGCTAATTGTGAATTTTGCAAAAATTATTGAGAGAGAATCTTTTGGTCTCTAGGGCTCTTCACCCTTGCTTAGTTTAGCTTGCTAAGGGCTAATATCCAATTGAATGCCTTAGAATGATGAATCTATGGAATTCAATTAATCATCTTAATTCCTTCTATTGATTAAGTCTAGAGTTCTTGTTCTTGATTCTAGGTCTTCTAGCTTGTGTAATAAGGGTTTTGAGACCTTGGCTTTCTTGAATGCCTTAGGATGATGAATCTATGGAATTTAATTGATCATCTTAATTCCTTCTATTGATTGAGTATGGAGTTCTTGTTCTTAATTCAATTGATTCTAGGTCTTCTAGTTTGTGTAATTGGGGTTTTGAGGCCTTAGTTTTCTCAAGGTTCTAGTTATCAATCTAAGAAAGAGTTTTACCTCTCAATGTTGGGTTTATGAGGCTTAGATCCTCATAGGTTTTCCATTAGAGTGTTTAAAGCGATAAAATCCTCAATAGAGGTTCTTAAATCAAATGTGGTGATCCTAGGAAGGATTTAGATCCAATCCTACATTCAAAAGAGGATTTATATCCAAGTGATATCAGAACAACCTCCAATTAAGGTCAATTTGACTTTTAATTTTTTAAATTTTCTAAAATTCAAAGAAAAAGAATAAATACTTGATGATCTATGGAAAACATACAAAAAGATCATGCAATAGCAGTACAGTAAAAACACAGAAAATTATTGTGAAAATTAAAGAAAACTTCAGTTGAAATTTGTACGAATTTGTGATCAATTTTGATAGAGATATTCTTCTTTGAGTTTTGATTCATTTGAAAGAAGTTGTGCTCAATATGGAGTTTGTCTGATTGTTCTATTTGATTCAATTGTGGAATGTGTTTCAATTCTAGACTGCAAAAATGTGATGATTAATCCGATCATATTGTGTATTATACAGATCCAATTCTGACGAAATTTGTTGTTAAATTCATCCTCTTCGAGTGAGAAATCCTTGTGAATTGGTCTCGTCATTTTTTGCTTTGTCGTGTGTGAGTTATTGTCATTTTAGTGTCAGGGTGTCATTATCACCTATTTCCTGGAAAATTTATTTTTAGTACTCTTGTGTTCTTTGTTGAACCTAATTGTTTTGATTTGCTTTGTTTTTTACTTCTAATTGTTTCTTTGTGTGCTTCTAATAATCTTTTGATGATCAATTGAGTTTTTGGCAATTTTCGATAGATTAAAGTCTTTGAAACTCTTACACCTCAAGTGTTTGATATTTTGCCTCTTTGAACACTTATCCAACTAAGTGCTTTGATTGTTTGCTTGCTTTGGTTTGATGTTCTTGGTTTGGGTTGGCTAAGAAGTTTGGAGGATCATATAGAGACTTGAGTGTTGAGTGATTGGAAAATTCAAGAAGGTGAGCTATCTTAATAAAAGCCATTAAGAGAGTTAAACATGAGTGGATTGAGTGATAATCAAAGAGTGAAACACTTAGGGAGTGATTGGTAGGTCTTTTGTTTTTGTTTCTCTGTTTAAATTGCAAGGTTTAAAAAAAAAGTCTACGGATGGTTATATGCCTACTCAATCCTATCAAGAAGGTACTAGTAAACAGTCAATGAGGCATATAAATGAGATGTTATGGTCTTTACAACAATCGATCGAAGGATTGGCAAGGTAATATCAAAGTGTTTCTCGAGATGTTGAGGAGCTTAAGAAGGGGGAGCTTAAGAAGGGCAAGAGTAGTGCCATAATGAAGCAAATAGTTGGAGATAACCTTGGAGGTTTCAATTCACCTTACCATGAAAGACCATTTGACAATATATCTAATTATGGATATCATGATATGCCGGTTCAAAATTCTCATCAATTTCATGAAGGTGGATATCAAGGAAGAGCACAAGTTAGAGGTGGAAGAAGAGGAGGTCTAGGAGGAAGAAGATACTATAGACCACAAGAAGAGTATCCAAGACATGAAGCATGGCATGATGACAACTTTTATGAAGATTATAGAGATAATCCTAATGTTGGCCAAGCATGTTAGTATATACCCTAAGACCAATTGACTCGCATTTATGATTTATGAAGCATGTATTTTTTGAATTGTATTTTATGCTGTTGGTCATCAAGTATGTGACTTGATAGTAAGACCCTTATAGCTAATAAAATACTATTCTTATTTGTCCCTAGTTTATTACATCTTGTAAACAAGTGTGAAGTTGATTGATGGTCAAGTTTTACTGATCATGAATATGAGATATAAAATCAATTCATAAATATATATTGAGAATATTGTATTGGACAAGACCCAAAGTGAAGAAGAATATTGCATGGGTTTAAGTTATAAGTATTTCTTCTCAGTTTTATATTTGGTGTCCTTTGACCTAATGTTTCTAATATTTCTTGCATGGGGAAAAAAACATATTTTGACATAGTCAAACATCTTTAATTAGGTGATCATTATGACTATTGATTGCCTTATTTTCTTGTCATGGCTTGAATATTGGAGATAGTGAAAGGATTTGTCCCTCTCTTTTTAGAGAGAGATATCCATGGGCCCCTTGATAAGGAAGACAGGAAAATATGCATGGCCATGCTCAAATAATTATTAATAGGTGTTATTAATATTATTTGTTGGAACAGTCTGCCTGGTGATCAAGTAAATGGTTAATTAAGTTTTATAAGGATGACTTGATCCATGCCTTATACTTAATTAGGATATCGTGTGACAAAAGGACTAAATACAAATCTGATGCTAGGTTATTATTACATTTACTTAACTTGGGTAAGCATAATATCTTGCTAGAGGCCGCTTATGTTTTGTGATTAAATGTCTAGGACATTTTTCATTCACTGCCAACGTTAAGTGAACCTACAAGGTCACACGCATAGACGATCTTGTGAGCATAATGTCCACGTTCAATGAATCTAGATTATATCCAGATTCATTGAACGTATACAAAAGGGGAATCAGATTCCATATTGTATTTTCTGGTAAGTTAATAAGTAATTAATTTTATTTAATCGAATAAATGAAATTAATTACTTAATATTACTCATCCAGCCGTTGGATGATTATAGGAATAGATGGACGAGATTAAACTATCATTAGATGACAGTTCGGGTTTTGATATTGACAGCTATAAAAGGTTATGTTAACCTTTTCTTGGTTGCCGTCCTTTATTTGATTAAAGAAAAACAAAACCCTAAACCCTAGAATGGCGATATAGTATCTAGCCTCCTCTCTCCGAAATACGACCGATTACCAGATAGTCAGGATCAGTTCTAAACAGTTTTCAGAACACAGAAGGGGCTAGCATCCCGATCGCTAGCAGAGGAGTTCGTCGTCTGGATACCAGTAGAGGACGAAGCGTACAAAGCAGCACCTCCCCAACGAACAATCAAAACATTGAGGTAATTTCTATCCAATCGGTTTTTCTAGTATGTGCAGACCCTGTTGGTGGATTTTCGTAAGTTTTATTTTATTTTGTTTTTGCCTACGGAGTCCAACAAAGCATACCATGGTGGCTACTACGGTAATCAACAAGGGGATAAAGCTCTTGATAAAACCAAGTAGAAGGTGTCTAGCTTCAAGGGGGAGAGTGATCCTAATATCTTCCTATATTGGAAGTGACAAGTGGATAACCTATTCATGGTGAGAAGCTATAGTGACATTGTGAAAGTGAAACTAGTCATTGCTGAATTTTCGTGTTATGCACTTCATTAGTGGGAAAAGATTGTTACTCAGAGATTGAGGAATGGAAGCCAACCGGTAGAAATTTTGGTGGAGTTAAAGACTCTCATGAAAGAGAGATTTATACTAGAACATTATTATGGGGATACAAGTTGATGACTCTTAAGCAAGGCAACAAAAGTTTTGAAGAATATAAGCAAGAAATGGAGTTGTACACTTTGAGAATAAGCTTGGAGGAGGACAAGGATGCTTCAATCGCTAGTTTCTAAGTGGTTTCAATGGGGATATTACTAATCAATTAGAGTTGTATCCTTATGCCACTTAATTGAAGATATGTCATTTGGTTACCACGATTTAAAATCAAAGGAAGAGGATTGGTTTCCTTAAAATTAATCTTCCTTCTTCAAGAAGTGTGGTACAAAAACCCCAAGCATCAACCTATAAGAGTTGGCCAAAGAAAGAAGATACACTTAAGGTGGCTTTCAAAGATCATTCTAAGCCTAAGATGGAAGAGAAAGGAAGGTTGATCACTAATCCAACAAGATGCTGCAAGTGTAATGGAGTGGAGCATATTGCTATCAATTATCCTACCAAAAGAACTTTAGTTTTTAGTGAAGATTTGGATGGTTGGATTGAGAAGAGTTATGATGATTGCCAAGAGAGTATTGTTGACAAAGAGGAAAGTGGTGAAAATAAAGAAATTGCCTCTTTTGAAGCCAAAGAAGAGGGAATGAGCTTGGTGACTATTAGAGCTTCGTCTACCCAAGTCCATGAGGAGGAGACTAACATTCAAAGAGAAAACATCTTTCACACTAAATACTTAGTGGGAGGTAAGGTGGCTAACCTTATTATTGATAATGGTAGTTGCACTAATGTGGCTAGCACTTATCTTGTTAAAAAGTTGAACTTGCCTCTTATTCAGCATCCTAAACCTTATAAGCTTCATTGGTTAAATGATAGTGGAGAGTCAACAAACAAGTGCTAGTGTCTAACCAAGGGGTCGTATAATGATAAGATTCTTTATGATGTGGCTCTTATGCATATGGGGCATTTGTTGTTGGGACGTCCTTGGCATTATGATAGAAAGGCTATTCATGATGGTGTGAAGAACACTTACACCTTTGAAAAGGATGGGGAAAAGTTCATTTTGAATCCCTTGGCTCCTAGTCAAGTATTTGTAGAACAATAGAAAATGAGAGAAAAAGAGATACTAGAGAGTGAGAAAAAGAAAAAGATTATTGAAGAGAGAAAAGGAATTGAGGAAAAAGAATTGAGTGGGGAAAAATCTAGAGAGGAAAAATTAAAGAGAGATAAGAAAATGAGTGATAGTTTCAAGGGAGAAAAAATATGCTTCTATGCGAAAGAGAGTCAGATCATAGAGCCAAGTGAAAAAGAAGAGTTAGTTTTGCTTCTCTATTTCAGGACAACATTCGTTTCTACTAATGATCATTGACTTCTTTGTCCAATGCTATAGAAAAGATTATTGAAGAGTTCAAAGATGTCCTCCCCGTTACAATGCCCGGTGGACTTCCTCCCTTGAGAGGGATTTAGCACCAAATTGATTTGGTACCGGAGCAGTGTTGCCAAATAAACCAGCTTATAGAAGTCCTCTCAAAGAAACCAAGGAGTTAAGAAGACAAGTTGAGGAATTGCTCTCCAAAGGCTATGTAAGAAAAAGCTTAAGCCCTTGTTCCGTTTCCATTTTATTAGTTCCAAAGAAAGATGGTACATAGCGTATGTGTGTAGATTGTTGAGCCATTAATAACATAACTATCAAGTATAGGTATTCCTAGATTAGATGATCTGCCGGAAGAGTTGCATGGTTCTCAAATATTTTCAAAGATTGATTTGAAATCGGGCTACCATCAAATTAGAATGAGGGAAGGGGATGAGTAGAAAACGACCTTCAATAAATTTTTGTCTTTTTGAGTGGCTAGTCATGCCTTTTGGTTTAACTATTGCTCCTAGTAAATTCATGAGATTTATGCATCATGTGTTGAGGAATTTTATTGGTAAATTTGTTGTTGTCTATTTTGACGATATTTTGATCTATGGCAAAACTTATGAAGATCATTTACATCATCTTAAACAAGTTTTGTTAGTTTTGAGAAGTGAGAAGTTATATGCTAGCCTTGACTAATATAAGTTTTGTTCGGAAAAAGTGTCTTTCCTAGGTTATGTGGTGAGTTCTCAAGGCCTTCATATGGATCAAGAGAAAGTGAAAGCGATCAAAGAATGGCCTACTCTCAAGAATGCATCTAAAGTGAGGAGTTTACATGGCATGGCAAGCTTCTATAGGAGGTTTATCAAGGATTTTAGCACTATTTCTAGTCCTTTAACGGATGTTATAAAGAAGATGAATGGATTCAAATAGGAGGAGAGTCAAGAGAAGGCATTAAAGCTTCTAAAGGAGAGGTTGAGTAGTGCATCTCTACTTGCACTACCTAACTTTGAGAAGATGTTTGAGATAGAATGTGATGTCTCGTGTTGGCATTGGTGGAGTTTTGATCAAGACAAGAGATCCTTGGCATACTGTAGTGAAAAGTTGACTTGTTCGGCATCGAATTATGCAACATATGATAAGGAGCTCTATGCACTTGTGAGGAGATTGAAGCATTGGCAACATCATTTGTGGCCAAAGGAGTTTGTGGTGTATACCGATCATGAGTTCTTAAAATTTTTCAAAAGACAACAAAAGTTGAACACGAGATATGCAAGATGGATGGAGTTCATTAAGACATTTCTATACATCGGTATAGAAAGGTAAGGAAAACATTGTAGCCGATGCATTGTCAAGAAGGTACATTCTTATCTCCACTTTACAAGCTAAAATTCTTGGTTTTGAAATGCTTAAAGAAATGTATGCTAGTGACCAAGATTTTAAGGATATCTTTGAGACTTGTTTCCTTGTGCCTAGTGATAAGTACCTTATTCATTATGGTTTTCTTTATTGTGAAGGTAAATAGTGCATTTCATCTTGTTCTACTAGATTGTTGCTGGTTAAAGAGGCTCATTGTCGTGGCTTAATGGGACATTTTGTCATAACTAAAACTTATGATATCTTGCATGAGCATTTCTATTGGCCTCACATGAGAAAAAATGTTGAGAAGTTTATTGGAAATTTTTTGGATCGTAAAAGGGCTAAATCTACTTGTCTCATGGTCTTTACACTCCCTTAGATGTGCCTAAAGTTCCTTGGGTTGACCTTTCTATGGATTTTATTCTCGGCTTGCCTAAATCTCCTAAAGGAATGGACTTTATCTTTGTTATAGTAGATAGGTTTTCTAAAATGGCTCATTTCATGCCTTGCAAGAAAACCAATTATGCTAGCATGTAACAAACTTGTTCTTTACTTGGGTGGTGGGATTCCATGGAATCCATACGACTATTATTTCGGATCGTGACACCAAATTTCTTAGTCATTTTTAGCTTGTTTTGTGGAGAAAATTGGGAACTAAATTATTATATTCTACAACTTGCAATCCACAAACCGATGGCCAAATGAAGGTGGTCAATAGGACTATTGGGAGACTTCTTAGGGCCATCCTTAAGAAGAACTTGCTAATAGGAAGAAGTTCTTCCTCACATTGAGTTTGGTTACAATAGAGCCAAACATTTTACTACTTCATTTTCTCCTTTTGAGGTTGTTTATGGTTTTAATCTGTTGACCACATTTGATTTAGTACCTTTTCCTATAGATCATGTGGTGAGCTTGGATGGAGAGAGGAAGGTAGAGCTTGTCATGTCCATCCATGCCAAAGTACATGAAGCTATTGTTAGTATATGCCCTAAGACCAATTGACTCACATTTATGATTTATGAAGCATGTATTTTGAATTGTATTTTATGCTCTTGGTCATCAAGTATGTGACTTGATAGTAAAACGCTTATAGCTAATAAAATAATATTCTTATTTGTCCCTAGTTTATTACATCTTGTAAGCTAGTGTGAAGTTGATTGATGGTCAAGTTTTACTGATCATGAATATAAGATATAAAATCAATTCATAAATACATATTGAGAATATTATGTTGGACATGACCCAAAGTGAAGAAGAAATATTGCATGGGTTTAAGTTATAAGTATTCTTCTCAGTTTTATATTTGGTTTCCTTTGACCTGATGTTTCTAATGTTTCTTGCATGGGGAGAAAATATGTTTTGGCATAGTCAAACATCACTTTTAATTAGGTGATCATTATGACTATTGGTTGGCTTATTTTCTCGTCATGGCTTGAATATTGGAGATAGTAAAAGGGATTTGTCCCTCTCTTTTTAGAGAGAGATATCCATGAGCCCCTTGATAAGGAAGACTGGAAAATATGCATGGTCATGCTCAAATAAGTATTAATAGGTGTTATTAATATTATTTGTTGGAACAGTCTGCCTGGTGATCAAGTAAATGGTTAATTAAGTTTTATAAGGATGACTTAATCTATGCCTTATACTTAATTAGGATATCGTGTGACAAAAGGACTAAATATTAAATCTGATGCTAGGTTATTATTACATTTACTTAACTTGGGTAAGCATAATGTCTTGCTAGAGGCCGCTTATGTTTTGTGAATAAATGTCTAGGACATTTTTCATTCACTGCCCAATGTTAAGGAACCTACAGGGTCACACACATAGACGATCTTGTGAGCATAATGTCCACGTTCAATGAATCTAGATTGTGTCCAGATTCGTTAAACGTATACAAAAAGGGGGAATCGGATTCCATATTGTATTTTTACGGTAAGTTAATAAGTAATTAATTTTATTTAATCGAATAAATGAAATTAATTACTTAATATTACTCATCCAACCGTTGGATGATTATAGGAATAGACTGGACGAGATTAAACTGTCATTAGATGATAGTTAGGGTTTTGATATTGATGACTATAAAAGGTTATGTTAACCTTTTCTTGGTTGCCGTCCTTTATCTGATTAAAGAAAAACAAAACCCTAAACCCTAGAACGGCGATATAGTATCTAGCCTCCTCTCTCCGAAATACGATCGATTACCAAATAGTCAGGATCGACTCTGAGCAGCTTTTGAACACGTAAGGGGCTAGCATCCCGATTGCTTGCAGAGGAGTTCGTCGCATGGATACCAGTACAGGGCGAAGCGTACAAAGCAGCGGCTCTACAACGAACAATAAAAAACATTGAGGTAATTTCTATCCAATCGGTTTTTCTAGTATGTTCAGATCCTGTTGGTGGATTTCCGTAGTTTTATTTATTTTGTTTTTGCCTACGGACTCCAACAGTGGTATCAGAGCCTCATACATACTAGTTTTACTGATTTTATCTGTTACCGCTTTGATTACATGTGTTGTTTTAAATCGGCCTTATAGTAAGATTTTTTATTAGTGTAATAATCAGAGTAAATTGAATTTAGGATTCGCATATATCATATTCTGCTTTACCTACTAATTCGATTAATTAAACAGAATGTTGTTACTGCCAAATTGTTTGGCGTACAGTCTGTAATTTATGCAATTAAATTGTTAAACTAATATGCAGAATCACATAATTTAATGTCTACTGTTAAACAAGATTTCTAGCGGCATGATTTTAGGGTTTATGACGGCAGTAACTTATTCAATGAGTTAGAAAGGAAAAATTATTTTTCTTTCAAGGGGCGATGCCCCCTCAAACCCCCGCAAGGGCACTGCCCCTTGACCCCGCCCGCTGACCGGCCAGAGGGACCGCTGTTTTCTTTTGGGGGCCTCGCCCCCGGAACCCCTTGTTGTTTTTGGCATGTTTCTTCCTATCTTTAGATGCATAGTGCATAGCATGACCCTTTACCTCTTGTGATTGATTGGCTTATTTTGTTAATGGGTTGTATGTTTTTAAATATGGCCTGCGTGTCGTTGTTTTCATTGATGTAATATTATCAATCTTTACTAGAATAGGTTAATTCTATTTCCGATTCCTATGTATGTTTTCTGTCCTATGTAACAAGATTAGAAGGCCAAGACATTGGAGGCAAGCTTATGGAGATGAAGACTTACCTAGATTGACCTTTAACTTCTATGAGGCTCAAGGAAGTCAATATAGGATTGGGGCCATGCTATGACACGTTTTATTTGATGTATATATTATGCATGTGATATTTAGTTTATTTCCTTTTATTTTTTGATATATGTTTTGTGAAAATATACAAATAAAAGGAAGAAGGTTTTTGAAACCATGTAAAAATTAGGTCATAAAATGCCTTACATGATCATAAGCACTTCTCCACGCTTGGATCATCATTTTGTCTCATTAGCATGAGATAAATGGTTACCTAAGTAGGGGAAGATGGAAAATGGTGATTACCATATGCTTGGAATGGTTTGGCTTAACTAGGCTATCAAAACGGTTTTGAGCCTAGGACATCATATGGGATTTTGCCGGTACATATAGATGTAAATCCCATTAATACATTTTTCTCTAATTATGGGTGTTAAACCAAAGCTTACTTATGATTAGAATAAAATGAATTTTTATACCCATGATTTATATCAAGTGTTGAATATTTCAGGGAATATTTAATGCTTCATTTATTTAATTTTACTTTGCAAATTCTATGTAGATAATGGCCTCAAATAATTCAAACACCTCGTTGCGATCCGTGCTTGAAAAGAATAAGTTTAGTGGGACTAATTTTCCTGATTAGGCACGAAATTTAAGGATTGTCCTTAAACAAGAAAAAAAGCTATATGTACTTGAGAACCCTATCCTTAATCAACCAGCTAACAACGCCCCTAGAGTCGAAAAGGATGCTTATAGTAAGCACAAGGATGATTCTAACGATGTGACATGTCTAATGTTGGCTACAATGGAATATGAGTTGCAAAAGCAATTCGAGAAAGTTGAGGCTTATGAGATGATAAAACAGCTCAAGGAAATGTTCCAAGAGCAGGCACGTCAAGAGAGATATCTTACCACTAAGGCATTGAATAGCTGCAAAATGACCCGTGGACTTTAGTTAGTGCTCCTGTCCTTAAGATGAAAGGGTATTTTGATCAGCTTGAAAAACTTGGAGCACCTGTAAGTCATTACTTGGCTACTGATATGATCTTGGCCTCTTTGACGTCTGACTATGATCAGTTTGTCATGAACTTCAATATGCATAATATGGAAAAGTCCATAAATGAATTGCACGGAATGCTCAAGCAGGCTGAACAAAACATTAGGAAGTCTACTCCTAATGTTCTGATGGTTTAGAAGGGGCAGTTCAAGAAGAACAAGGGAAAGGGAAAGGATATGGCTAAAAAGGGTAAAGGCAAGCAGAAGCCCAAGCCCAAGGTTAAACCACCAAAGGAAGGGACTTGCTTCCACTGCAATGAACCTGATCATTGGAAGAGGAATTGCAAGCTCTACTTGGAAGAAAAGAATAAGCAAAAGGCCAATGAGACTGCCGCTTCAGGTATTTTCGTTATAGAAATTAATATGTCTACTCCTACTTCATGGGTATTAGATATCTGATGTGGAGCTCACATTTGTGTAAATATGCAGGGACTCAAAAGGAGTAGATCTTTGGCAAAGGGAGAGGTGGACCTACGAGTTGCAAATGGAGCAAAAGTTGCTGCTGTAGCTGTAGGGACATTTGATTTGCTTTTGCCTACTGGGCTTATAATTGAACTTAAAGATTGTTATTATGTTCCTGCTATGAGTAGGAATAACATTTCAGTTTCTTGTTTGGATATTAATGGTTTTGAGTTTAATACTAAGAATGGTAAAAGTTATATTTATAAAAATGGTATTTTCTATGGGGATGCCTCTTTATGTAATGGACTTTACATTCTTAACCTACATGATTCCATTCGTAAGCCCATCTATAACATAAATTCAAAGAAATTCAAATCTAATGATTTAAATCAAACTTACTTCTGGCATTGTCGTTTGGGCCATATCAATGAGAAACGCATATCCAAACTCCATCAAGATGGACTTTTATCTTCATTCGACCTTAAGTCTTATGAAAAATGTGATTCTTGTTTATTGGGCAAAATGACTAAAGGTCCCTTTACAGGGCAAAGTGAAAGGGCTACCGATTTATTGGAACTTATACATACTGATGTATGTGGGCCAATGAACACACAAGCCAGAGGAGGTTTTCAGTATTTCATTACATTCACAGATGATTTCAGTAGATATGGTTATGTCTATCTAATGAAACATAAATCTGATTCCTTTCAAAAGTTTAAGGAATTTTAAAATGAATTACAGAATCAACTTGGAAGGAGTATCAAATTACTTCGATCAGATCGAGGTAGTGAATACTTAGGCCGAACATCTAAAAAATTGTGGGATATTATCACAATTAACTCCACCAGGAACACCACAATGGAATGGTGTGTTTGAACGCAGAAATCGAACTCTATTGGATATGGTTCGATCTATGATGAGTCAAACAGATCTTCCAATTTCTTTTTGGGGTTATGCTCTAGAAACTGCTACATTCATATTAAATAGAGTTCCATCTAAAGCTGTTCAAAAGACACCATATGAGATATGGACCGGGAAACAACCTAGTTTAGCATTTCTCAAAATTTGGGATGTGATGCTTATGTGAAGCGATCATTATCTGAAAAACTACCACCTAAATCTGATAAGTGTCTGTTTGTGGGATATCCTAAGGAAACTAAAGGATACTACTTTTATCTTCTATCTGAAAACAAAGTGTTTGTTGCTCGGAACTGAATTTTCCTTGAAAGGGAATTCGTTTCCAAAAGAGTTAGTAGGAGTAGAATCCATCTTGAAGAAGCTCACGAAAAGCAGACCATTTCTGAACCGAGTATGAATACTCAGTTGGACTCACGTATTCATATTGAGCCTGAACCTTTGACACAAGGACCAAGAAGGTCTGGTAGGATTTCTCAGATACCACAGAGATATGGATTTCTTGTGACTGAGGATCATAATATTGATCTTATTGATCAAGGTGAACCTAATTCCTACCAAGATGCTATTCATAGTCCTGAATCTAGCAAATGGCTAGAGGCTATGAAATCAGAAATGCAATCCATGCATGATAATCAAGTTTGGACTTCGATTGATAGGGTGTAAATGGGTTTACAAAAAGAAAACTGACATGGATGGCAATGTGCACACTTACAAGCACGATTGGTAGCAAAAGTGTATAGACAAACTCATGGTATAGACTATGATGAAACCTGTTCTCCAGTTGTAATGCTTACGTCAATTAGAATTCTACTTGTCATTGCAGCATATTATGATTATGAAATATGGCAAATGGATGTTAAAACTGCTTTTCTTAATGGAAATCTACTGGAGGATGTGTATATGACACAACCTGAAGGTTTATTCATCCTTCGAATTCTAGTAAAGTGTGTAAACTTCAAAGATACATTTATGGCTTGAAGCAAGCATCTCGAAGTTGGAATCTTTGTTTTGATGAAGCAATTAAAGAATTCAATTTCATCAAGAATGATGATGAACCTTGTGTCTACAAAAGGGTTACAGAAAATGCAGTAGTCTTCTTAGTACTCTATGTCGATGACATCTTGTTAATTGGGAATGACATCCCCACTTTGCAAAGTGTAAAAACTTGGTTAGGGATGTTTTTTTCAGTGAAAGATTTAGGCGAAGCAGCCTATATTCTAGGCATTAGGATCTATCGAGATAGATCTAAAAACCTTATTGGCTTAAGTAAGAGTGGATATATTGACAAGGTACTGAAAAGGTTCAGTATGCAAGATTCTAAGAGAGGATTCTTGCCGATGTCACATGGTGTTAAACTCAGTAAGTCTCAAAGTCCTACCACAAGGGAGGATACAGAACGCATGAGTAAGATTCCTTACGCTTCCTCAATTGGATCTATCATGTACGTCATGTTATGCACTCGCCCATATGTCCCGTATGCATTGAGCATGACTAGCAGATTCCAGTCAAATCCTGGTGAACCGCATTGGACTGTAGTAAAAAACATTTTCAAGTATTTAAAAAGGACTAAAGAGATGTTTTTGATCTACAGAGGTCAGGAAAGAGAGCTTGTTGTAAATGGTTACACGGATTCTAGCTTTCAGACTGATGTAGATGATTTTAGATCGCAATCTGGATTTGTGTTTTGTTTGAATAGAGGTGCTGTGAGCTGGAAAAGTTCAAAGCAAGATACCATGGTCGATTCTACTACAGAGGCTAAGTATGTGGCTGCTTCTGATGCAGCCAAGGAGGCAGTTTGGATCAGAAAGTTCATCACAGAACTAGGTGTAATTCCTAGCATTGTGAACCCAGTGGACCTATATTGTGATAATACAGGAGCCATTGCACAGGCTAAGGAACCTAGATCTCATCAACGATCCAAACATATTCTCAGGCATTTCCATATCATTCGAGAAATTATTGAGCGTGGAGATGTTAAAATTTGCAAAGTAGACACCAATGACAATGTCGCCGATCCATTGACAAAGCCACTCCCTCAACTTAAGCATGAGTATCATACTAGGTCAATGGTTTTGAGAGTCATGTCAAATTGGTGGTAGGGCAAGTGGGAGATTGTTAGTATATGCCTTGAGACCAATTGACTCACATTTATGATTTATGAAGCATGTATTTTTTGAATTATATTTTATGCTCTTGGTCATCAAGTATGTGACTTGATAGTAAAACTCTTATAGCTAATAAAATACTATTCTTATTTGTCCCTAGTTTATTACATCTTGTAAACTAGTGTGAAGTTGATTGATGGTCAAGTTTTACTAATCATGAATATGAGATATAAAATCAATTCATAAATACATATTGAGAATATTGTATTGGACATGACCCAAAGTGAAGAAGAAATATTGCATGGGTTTAAGTTATAAGATTTCTTCTCAGTTTTATATTTGGTGTCCTTTGACCTAATGTTTCTAATGTTTCTTGCATGGGGAGAAAATATGTTTTGACATAGTCAAACGTCACTTTTAATTAGGTGATCATTATGACTATTGGTTGGCTTATTTTCTCGTCATGGCTTGAATATTGGAGATAGTAAAAGGGATTTGTCCCTCTCTATTTAGAGAGAGATATCCATGGGCCCCTTGACATGGAAGACTAGAAAATATGCATGGCCATGCTCAAATAAGTATTAATAGGTGTTATTAATATTATTTGTTGGAACAGTCTGTCTGGTGATCAAGTAAATGGTTAATTAAGTTTTATAAGGATGACTTGATCCATGCCTTATACTTAATTAGGATATCGTGTGACAAAAGGACTAAATACAAATCTGATGCTAGGTTATTATTACATTTACTTAACTTGGGTAAGCATAATGTCTTGCTAGAGGTCGCTTATGTTTTTTAAATAAACGTCTAGGACATTTTCCATTCACTGCCAACGTTAAGTGAACCTACAGGGTCACACGCATAGACGATCTTGTGAGCATAATGTCCACGTTCAATGAATCTAGATTGTGTCCAGATTCGTTGAACGTATACAAAAGGGGAATCAGATTCCATATTTTTTTTTCTGGTAAGTTAATAAGTAATTAATTTTATTTAATCGAATAAATGAAATTAATTACTTAATATTACTCACGCAACCGTTGGATGATTATAGGAATAGACGGACGAGATTAAACTGTCATTAGATGACTGTTAGAGTTTCGATATTGACAGCTATAAAAGGTTATGTTAACCTTTTCTTGGTTGCCGTCCTTTATCTGATTAAAGAAAAACAAAACCTAAACCCTAGAACGGCGATATAGTATCTAGCCTCCTCTCTCCGAAATATGATCGATTACCAGATAGTCAGGATCAGTTCTGAACAGTTTTCAGAACACAGAAGGGGCTAGCATCCCGATCGCTTGCAGAGGAGTTCGTCGCATAGATACCAGTAGAGGGCGAAGCGTACAAAGCAGCGCCTCCACAACGAGCAATGAAAAACATTGAGGTAATTTCTATCCAATCGGTTTTTCTAGTATGTGCAGATCCTGTTGGTGGATTTTCGTAGTTTTATGTTATTTTGTTTTTGCCTACGGACTCCAACAGCTATTGAGCCTAAAAACAAGAAGTTGGTGGCTACATGGAATGTTGGAAAAAAACATGTTATTTGAACCGAGTGATTGGATTTAGGTTTATCTTCAAAAAGAACATTTTCCTTCTCAACGCAAGAGCAAGCTTGATCCCTGTGGCAATGGTCCATTTAAAGTTCTTGAGCATTTGGACGATAATGCCTATAGAATTGATCTTTCTGTTGACTATAATGTTAGCGCCATATTTAATGTTTCTGATTTATCTCTTTTTTATGTAGGTGAAGATTCAAGGACTAGTCTTTCAAAGACGAGACGGATGATATAAACCAGATGAGTCAATCACCTTTGGATTTGAAGCTTGGATTGATAACAATAGCTCGAAAAAAGAAAACTCAAGCTTCAAGAAGATAACGGCATGAATGCTTACGTAGAGGACGCCTTGAAGAACAAGATTGAAGAGTTTGATAGTCAAGGAAAGCCTCCAAGATGTTCACAATATGTTCAATTATCAGGGATCAATCGAGGGAACAACTTGGGGTGAAATTTTGCTAAGTATTTTTAAAAAGTCACCCTACTGCCGGCGGCATGGTTACCCGTACCGTCGCCTGTAGGATTTTTCCCGGCATGCTCTTGAAAGTTGACAACTTACCGCTAACGTAGGTTCCACCCTACCACAGCCGGTAGGTCTTGGAAAAGAAAGTGCTTATGTGTCCTTTTGGGCTGGAATTTGTAATTCAAGTTGTTTTTTCTAGCTTTTAATCAAGGGATTTATGGGTAATTCAAGGCATTAAACCACTTATTTAACTAGAGTTAAGGCTTAGCCTATAAATACTCCATTATAAACTCATTGTAAGACTAATTGTGAATTTTGATGAAAATTATTGAGAGAGAATCTCTTGGACTCTAGGGTTCTTCACCCTTGCTTAGTTTACCTTGCTAAGGGCTAATATCCAATTGAATGCCTTAGAATGATGAATCTATGGAATTCAATTAATCATCTTAATTCCTTCTATTGATTAAGTCTAGAGTTCTTGTTCTTGATTCTAGGTCTTCTAGCTTGTGTAATAAAGGTTTTGAGACCTTAGCTTTCTCAAGGTTCTTGTTATCAATCTAAGAAATAGTTTTACCTCTCAATATTGGGTTTATGAGGCTTAGATTCTCATAGGTTTTCTATTAGAGTGTTGAAGCTACAAAATTCTCAAAAGAGGTTCTTCAATCAAAGTAGGTGATCTTGGGAAGGATTTGGATTCAATTATACAATAAAAAAAGGATTCATATCAGAATGTCTCGACCATATCAATGGGGAGATCACTAATTTTTTGGATTTGACAATGAGGTTATCTACATAAACTTCCATTTTGTGGTTGATTTGGGCACCAAAAGGTAGTTGACCATTTGTTTGAACTCTGCCTCAGTATCCTTGATCCAAAGAGCATTTGAATGTAGCAGAAGATGCCATCATTGGTGACAAATGCAGTTTTTTCCATATCTTCGTCGGCCATTTGGATTTGATGGTACCCTTTATAAACGTCCAGAGAGCAGAGGACTGCATGGCCTGTAACTACACCAATGATTTGGTCAATTCGCGGCAAGGGGAAAGGTTTTTTTAGGATGGCATTGTTTAGGTCCGTATAATCAATGCACATTCGTCATTCCCCGTTATGTTTTGGGACCCATTTAATAATGTCTGCTTTCAACAGTTCCTGAATGTTATCTCGAATGACTAATTGTCATTGTCTAACAAATGTTCTTTTCTTTTAAGTCACCGACGAGGACTCAGATGGAATGCCTAATCGGTGCTCCGCAATTTCGTGAGAGATGGTGCCCAGATTATTTGGGGGCCATGAAAGAATATTGTTATATTCAAAGAGAAGATTTCGTACTTCTTAAAGATTCAAAGGCATGAGTGTGGTAACAATCTTTATCTGTCATTCTGGATATGTTGTTGTTGTTGAACAGTTCAAATTTCCCCCCTGAGGTTGGAAATCTTTTGTCATTTCCTTGTCCAGATTGTGCTATATAGCTGAACTTTTGGTTTCTTCTTTGGAGGTTATGAAGTATTCTCAGCCTACAAGTTTGTTACCCATGATAATGTGGCGCGCACTTCTGATTTGCACTTCAACGGTAGCGGAGTATGTAGAGACTGAGGCCTTGAGTGCATTTAGTATCGAATGTCCTAGGATCCTGTTGTATGATGAGGAAGTGTCAACAATTAGAAAATCAAGGTGTTGAGTGTATCCTTCAATGGTTAAAAGCAAGATGATACTGCTAATGGAACTGATGCTCCGGCTAGGGATTCCGATAAGAGGCATTGTTCGGGGTTCAATCTCCTCGGGCGAGATGCCTATTTGGTCAAAGACGTCTTTAAAAAGGATATTGGTTGCACTCCCCATTTCGACGAGGATTCGTTTGATGGTGCAGTGGCTGATGTCGAGAGTGAAGACAAGGAGGCATCATCCTCTTTGTTTCTTTGCCTCTTCCGAGTGTGCTTTCCTTTATTGGTGGAAATAACATTGATCACTTAATGCTCCCTCGCATTCGGTTGTTGGCCAGCCTTCTTGTGATGGTATTCTCTCTCACCTTTTTTCTAATTTTCTTGTCTGTAATTTGCCCATTGAGAGATGAAGGTTTTCAGCAGTCCTCGGTGGATCGCATTTTCTATTTTCTTCTATAACTTGATGTATTGTTCGGTGTCACTACTGTGGTCTCGATAGAAATCACAATATTTGGTATTGCTATGTCTCTCCGGTGGGGAAGTCATTTTAGCTAGTGCTTTGAGGATCCCCATCGATTCAACGAGTTGTAAAATTTCTGTGCGCGACTTTTTGAGAGATGTAAAGATGTCGAGCCTGCTGATCGACGCACGGGGGCGATTTTTCTGTGAGAGTCGATTATACTAGTAAGATAGTAGCTCTCTTATGGGCTGTCAATTATTGTCCTGCGAACGGTACAATTTTTTTCCTTTTACTTCAACAAACACATTATGATATTGTTCTCTTTTGCTCTGGATGCTGATTTCTCCTTTGATGAACTCGTGAATGTCAGGGTCTGGCATGCCATTATACCGTTCGAAATGTAGGGTGTTCAAATTTTCTGAGATGAATTTTTGTTGATAAATTTCTGGAAAAGGACTAGCAGCTATGTAATTCCAATTGCCATCATGAGAACTGGACAGGGTACTAATATCATTCATGATGGTTTAGAAGCCGGTATGTATGGTTACGGGAGTGGTCTCCTCGGGGTTTAGACGTGTCCCCACGGTATGGTCTGGTTATCACTTATCCCAATATTGTCATAGCATAGGCTTTCGGTTGTAGTGTAAAGGGGATGTCGAGTGTAAGGTTTCCCACTTTCATGTTAGCAGGTTGTTGGTCCAAAGTTGTGGACGTATTCGGGTTGGGTGTATTTGTTGTTTCTCATCTATATAATGAAGCTATTACGGTCTTCAGAAGACGGGTTCGGTCATGTATGGTGCGCAGCCACGAAATGCTCTAAACCCCATGTAAGACAGACGGCAGTTATAGACCAAGGGGCCTAACTCCCCAAAGGGACTCCGATGCCTAAGTCGGTGTTATTCGCAAGGAGAGGTGGGTGGAGAACTAAGAGTATTTAATAGTTAGAATTCAAATCAAACATTAATGAGAGTAGAGAGGACCTTTTTATAGGCATTCGACTGGGCTTTTAACTTCTTGTATTTGCGGGTTGGGCCAGGTTGGTCTTGGGCCTAATAGTTCTTTGTCTTAGAATTTAAATTGGGCCTTGATATGCTGGTGGGTTGAGCGAACTGATTTTATCAAAAAAATTTGATTAGAAAAAGGAAACTTCAGTTCTCCAATATTTGTTTTCGCTTTAGCAATATCCTAATAGTAGGCAATTTTCCCTTCTTGTATATTTTATGGTATGTGTAATTTTATCAATCTTATTGATTTCCCATATTAGCCAGATAGAGATTCCATCCTTTTTATCTGACAAAAGTTAGACATAGAGATTCCATTGATTTCTTTAAGATAAATCCAAAAAGTCATGGCACGTTGCTTATAAAATACTATAGGAAGCTTTCATGAATTCCATGTAACATTTTGTTTCGCAACACATTTTAATACCCATATATCATCCTTTTTTTAATCATATTTTTCAATAAAGCATGTTATGTTCGGTTTCCTCCACTTGTTTTTTTTTTCCCGATTTTCTACCAGCAACCATCACAAGGAGGTCTTTGATCAAGCTAATCAAGAATTTTCTTCTGCAATTCCTAGTCCCACACCAATCTCTTTGACTTCATTGTAAGTACCCTTTTTATCTCTTCAAAGGTTGGTTAAATTTCTCCTCCAAAAATTTAATTAGCTTTTCATTTTACACAATTTTTTCAGCTTTTTATTCTACATCAATGGTGTTTATGTTTTCCCTGTCCCCCACACCATTAATCTGACTCCAATATTTTTTTTACCCCAGCGCTGATTCTCTTTTTTTTCTGAATATTCAAATTATGTAAGGATTGGTGTGTAAAACTTTTGGCACCTTTTCCCATTAATTCCATGTCATCAAAACTTTAGATTCCATGAATTTCATAAATTCCATGCTTGCATTCCGTAAGCAAATTTTTCTTCATGTGGCAAATTGGGAAAGACTCATTGCAAAACAAACATAATAGGCTGATTATTATACTGCACAATTGTTGTTCTTGGATCTTTGGTGTTGGTTTGTGGAGTTCAATCATACAAAGAGGCCGACCCACGGAGACGCCACTGCTTTGTAAAAAAAATTTGATTTATAGTATTTCCTATTTATATATATTATATTTTATATTTTTTATTGTTTGAAGATCACGGCTGACAACTTGGGGAACTCTTGCACTATCTAGACAAAATTTTTCTGTGTTTCTTCTTCCCAAGCTTATTGATGGCATGTTGTACTTCATCTGCACTACAGAAAATTTCACCTGTGGTTTTTCACTAAATCCTTATTAGAGCACTATCTTGGAGACAAGGCCAAAGGATGATGCTTCTGATCATCTATCTTTCCAAGGGTTTTGATTTCAATCTGGTGGTAGATTTAATATCGTGGGCCTGACTTCACTTTCAAGCATGTGGTGGACTTACCTTCGTGGGTTAGGCTTCAATCTCAAGCCTTTGGTGGACTTAACTCCATGGGCCAGGCTTTAATTTCAAACATTTGGTAGATTTGCTTTGTGGACAAGGCTTCAATTTGAAGCCTGTAATGGACTTGCTTCGTTGGCTAAACTTCAATTTCAAGCCTGTGATGGATATAGGTTCATGGTCCAGGCTTTAATTTCAAGCCTGTGGTGGACATAACTTTGTAGGCCAGGCTCGAATTTCAAGCCTGTAGAGGACTTAATCTATGAACTAGGCTCCAATGTCAAGCCTGTGGTGAACTTGCTTCATGGGCCAGGCTTCAATTTCAAGCCTGTGATGGACTTGCTTTGTGGATCAAGCTTCAATTTCAAGCCTGTGATGGACTTGCTTCATGGAACTTTGACGGACCTCTTTGTGAAGAACTTAGCGGACTTCTTAGAGAACTTCAACATTTTGAAGGGCTAATCCTTACTTGGTAACTAAAATTTCATCAAGAGGTTTTTTTTTTTTTTTACCTAATTGATTTCGTGCATGAATCCTTTTTATTCATTTGGTTTGCAAAAAATTTTCATTTCTCTATAATGGAGATTAAAGATCACAATAACCGTATAACATATCCTTATCTCCGATAATCAAAGAGGATCTCACATAAGACCTTTATCTTTGAAGTTCATCTTGCATTGATTGGAACATCGCGCATTGAGTCAGTTCCTCTTGAAGTAAATCCTCATCTTGCTCAATGGTCTTTGTGTTCCACGAGAGAAGTGATTGACATAAACTCGGCAAGTGCAATCATTTATATCTTCGACTCATGACAACAAGTCAAGTTCTAACAAGTTCTACATTCACTTCGCTCATTGCAATATTCACAAGACTTATTGGAATGCTCATTTTTCTGACTTTGGCAAGACTTCTCACACAACAAACTATTAGGAGTGGTTAGAAGATATTCTTGCAAAGTACAAAGACTTACTTTTCGAGTCAAGAATTTACGGTGCACTTCATGCTTCTTTGTTCACTTACGACCATTGTCACAATGTGATGCGTGGCTTTTTGTGAACATTGGTGTCCATCCACGAATACTCTTCATACCTCTCAAGGAAAAATATCTATTTCATTTTGAGACTTGCAATCTCTTTAGGGTCTTCCAATCGATGGAACTTTCTTTAACGAAGTAGTTCCTTCTACCAAAGAACTTCTTTGAGTAGTGATAAAGGTATTTCTCCAAGTTGTAAATTCTTATTCTTTACACTTGCCAGACTTGCTGGAGGTAACCCGCATATCATTTCATTTGATACTTGGATGCAATTTGGGTTCAAAGGGCCAACAAGATATATATCTCTCCCATTACAGCAAAACAGGAAGAGGACATCAAGAAAACTAAATGAAACTTGCAATCCAACAACTATGGTATTGGGAATTTTTCCCTTCGAAATGTGTTGGAGTGGAGGAGTCATTCATCACTCTTGATGTCCCAGATAACTTGAGGAAAGAAACATACTTAGCAGCATTTCTCTTATGTTGGATTTGCAAATTTCTTCTTCATGGAAAAGAGATTGATTAGATTCATGCAAGTGTGTTCAAAGTTGCAAGTTTGATGGCTTCAGGGACAAGATTCGCTCTTGTTACTCCTGTTTTGGCAAGCATCTACATGGCTTAAACATGATAGTGAATTCATCATCTTTAAAGACATGCCGAGCTGCGCTTCCAATTCACTATGTATATGCATGGGTCACTTGACACTTCAACATCCATCAGACATGATCAATACTTGTTAGGAGCTAATATTACAAGTTTTCACGGAGAAAAGATGGCTAGATATTTCAGTACTTGTAAAGTAAAAGATCTTCTTCAAAACATAAATCCAATATTTATTACTTACCATAACATGCCTAAAGAAGAACGAACATTAACTGATGATAGGAGCTTATCTTTGACTTGGATTAGTTACTTTATTAGTCTCCACTCAAGTTTTTTGACCTGCTACCAGAACAATGTTTATAAAGTACAACCTAACAGTCCTTATCGGTTTTGTAGGCCATTTAGATTTTGTCAAGATATTCTTGGTAATCGTACAAGCAAGACTTATTCCCAAATTCTTGAGGATGTTTTGTAACTATGGAAATCATCTGCATCCTTAACACAAAGTTTAAAGTGTTTCTTCTAGCGAAGCTTGCAAATACATTTGACAAGTTTTCCCTTTTTATTAATCTAATGCATAAGTTCTTCCCCATTTCTTTTATTATCTTTCCTTGGTTTGTCTCTTAAATTTTGTTTATTTTGTTTTAAAGGGTTAGAACCAAAGAACAGAAACATTGGATTGGTATGACTAAACTTAAAAGTTGCCTTCTAAGCTGTCTACATATCATAAAATGGGAATCAAGTCAATCGTAGTCCAAATCACATGAATGATTTTGAAAAGTTTATCGTTCACAGTTTATACTTTTGCGCATCAGGAATATCTGTTTTTTACAAACTTGACTTGTTGGGATGTTTTAGCAATTTATACAAGTATAACATCTTTGGTAGTTGCCATTCACAATTTTAAGCTCATATCGTTCAGGAACATCCATTTTATCAATTTGTTTTAGCAGTTTATCAACATACAACATCTTTGGTATATGTTCTTTGCATTTTGATTTTTTCTTCGAGCCATAAGCTCTTTTTCTTTCTTAATTTTTTTCGGGCATAATAGCGTTTCAGGAACTTTTCATTAATGGGACCAACTTTCAATCCATTTTTATCAAGAAGTTTATATGCACCATTTGAATAAACTTCTTAGACAACATACGGATTGTCCCACTTTGCTGTTTTCTGATGAAAGATAATTGGCCTTCGGACAACAAGTACCATGTCACCTAGTTGAAAGGATTGCGGAGGAACTTTCTTGTTAAATGTCTTGGAAAGTCGAGTTTGATAACATCCAAATGTTGTTGAGCTTTCAATCTTTTCTCATCAAGCACCTCTAACTTTTCAAGGCAAAATATAGTACGGAAGAACTACTTCCACACCATAGACCAACGCATACGGTGTAGCTTGCTTAGGATTTCAAAATGAAGTGTGGTAAGCCCACAAAGCTTCTTCAATAAGTTGCAGAGAGTTTTGTTAAATGTTTCTGCGAGACCATTTGATATAACTTAATACATTTAAGAATGATACTACTTGAAGTCAAATTTCTCGCAAAGTTTAGTGATTGAACTATTTCGAAAAGGCTTGCCATTATCAGTGATAATACATCATGGACTTCCATCACAGAATATAAGATTACTATGAATGATATTAACCACGTTTACCTTCTTGACTTCTCTCAATGTAATTGCTTCAGTCCATTTGGAGAAGTAATCTGTTGCTGCCAATATGAAAGCATGACCATCAGAAGACTTAGGTAAAGGCCCCACTATATCAAGTCCCCATACATCACATGGTCAAGATGCAAAAGATGGATGCAATGATTCTGGTGGCTAATGGATATAATTTGCATGAAATTGACAAGCTTGACATCGACGAGCATAATCTATGCAATCCTCAACCGTTGTAGGCCAATAATATCCCATTCTTTTATGCAGAAGTGAAGCTTTAGTCCAGATATATGAGCTCCACAAATTCCTGAATGTGCTTTTCCAATGCTTGCATAGCTTCTTCATCTCCCAAGCAAAGAAAAAATACACCTTAAAATAATCTCTGATAAAATGTATGCTTATAGTAGACAAACCTTGGAGAACGTCTTCACACGTCACTCTTTTTCCATAACTCCTCAGGTAAGATACTATAGTATAAGTAGTCTATTATTGACTAACGCCACTCTTCTCTTTCGCCTTTAGTAATAAAAATAGCATGAGTTTCATGTTCTTCTTATCGTTTTGTTTCATCATCCTCACCTTCCAATAATAGCAAAATGGCCCAACTATGGCAAATTGAGATTTGTGTTTCTGGACTTGAAGAGCACAAGGTATATGCAAGTTTTGTCAATGTATCTGCTTGTTTATTTTCATTTCACGGAACATGCTTTATCTCTATAGCTCCTACCTAGCAAATCACTAATTTGGCATATATACAATAAGGAAGCAACTCAGGTTTCTTCATATCAGAAATGTCAAGAATTTGATTGAATCCTAAGGTGCAACTGCTTCATGTCCACAGCCATTTCTAGTCCAAGAATAAGTGCTTGATATCTGGCCATGTTATTTGAGCACTTTTGAGTTAAGGTGAATGAATATAGTAACATATCACCCTCAGATGTGACGAACGCTACTCCTGTACCAGCTCCATCTTGATATGAAATACCATCAAAATACATCTTCCATGGAGGTAAGATTTCAATTAAAAGCATATCTTCATCAGGTACGTCATTAGTAAGTTACCATTCTGCCAGTATAGGGTGTTCAACTAAAAAGTCAGCTAATACTTCTCCTTTGACAACTTTTTTAGGAACATATACAATTTCAAATTGCTGGAGTTGTAGATACTACCATTCTAGACGATCAGACAAAACAGACTTTGTCATCACATACTTGATCTGATTTTCTTTGGAGATTAGATGCACCAGGTGCACTTGAAAATAATTCTTCAGCTTTTAGATGGCAAAAATTAGAGCCAAGCATAACTTCTCAATCAAAAAATAGTTAACTTCATTGGGAGTCATCATCCTGCTCAGGTAATATAAAGTATTTTCCTTACCTTTTTCATTTTGTCAAGCAAGTAAGGCTCTGACAGAACAATCTTGTGCAGCAATGTATAGGTGCAATTGAAATTAGAGAATTTGTAAGGTAAGGCTTGATACTTTTGAATGTGTTGCTACATGTATCATCCCACTCGAAAGAAACTCCTTTTCTCATGAAATGGGTGACAGATTAACATATTCCTACAAGATTTGAAATGAAACGTTGCAGGTAAGCTAACCTTCCTTGTGGACTTCTCACCTCATTCACAGTACGAGGTTCTGGCATCAATTTTAGCTTGATCGATTTAAATGCCACCAATTACGCACAACGAAGCCAAAGAATTTTCCTAAGATAACTCCAAATGCACATTCTAGAGGATTCATCTTTTAGTTGATAACTACAAAGTCGTTTGAAAACTTTCCTCAAATGATCCAAATGGTCTTCTTTTCTTCGTCGTGACTTCAACTCCAAATCATCAACATAGTACTCAATAATTTTGTGGAGTGTATAATCAAAAGTTTTTCGCATTGCTCTTTGATATATTGCTCCTGCATTTTTCAAACCAAATGGCATTACTTTATAACAGTAAAATACTTTTTGGTTTGCGGAAGACCGTTAATTCTTCATCCTTTAAAGCCATGCGTATTTGATTATAGCCAGAAGATCCATCCATGAAACCCAAAAATTCATGTCCAGTAACGACATCAACTATGAGTTCAGTGATTGGAAGAGGAAAATCATCTTTTCGGCATGCACTATTCAAGTCCCAAAAGTAAACACAAACTTGGTACGGCCCATACTCATATGACTAATGTACTTTGTATGTTGGATAGATGAACTTAGTTAGTTAAAGACAAACTTATATGTTTACTTCTATGAGAATCACCCCTCATGATTATCTGTGATAATCTAGAGTCCAAGGCTATGACATATAAGACTCTATATGTTCGCTTAAGGATCACTTCCTGGGAACACAAAAATATAAAATAGAGCGTTAGATTATCGAACTAGAGGTCTAAGGATCGTAGAGGTCATTGAAGAGGCAACAGTACACTATACTCAATAATGGGTGCAAACATAAAGTGGTATTTTAGTCTTTTACACCTGTAGGCAAAAATACTATCCACAATTTCGTTCTTGGAGTCGATATTTCCATGTGGTGATATTTGGAAATATTTAAAATGAGAAATGATGCTATTCATTCAACGTAATTTATTTGGTCATTTTATAAGGCATGAACAAACGGTCTTTTGATTCCCTGAGTAGCTCACCAAAGTGATTATTCATTATTCATTGCACAAAAGATGTGACAATTAATTTAAAGTGAATGCTCCTGGTATTTAACTTATTAAATAAGATCAAAGTAATTAATTAAAGAAGGGAAATTATTTTATTAATTGGATCCTAGCAATTTAATTAAATAAATTGGGATAAGAAATTATTTAGTTGATATTTTATGTATGGTTTAGTTTCTTTATATTCTAATCTTCGATGTTTTAGATTGTATATGAATATACATTGTTGCTATATTGTGTTTTTTTTTTTTTGGCATTTTTTGAATTTCAGGGAATTTTGGATTCAATTTATAAATTATATAAAAAAATAAACTTACCGACGAATTTAATGACGCCCATAACCGTCGGTACCTTTTTTTTTTAATTTCTAGCCCATTTACCAATGATAGAGTCGTCAGTAACTATTCCTGATGGCAATTACTTGCGTCGTTAACACTGTGGGTAATAGTTACTAACAAAATCTATCGTCGACTACTGGCAACCTGACGGGTAAAAAATGTTTTGTCGACAAATGCGTCCGTAATTACTGTTACCGACAAAAATGAGCCGACGATTTTTTTCTGTCAGTTTACCGTCAGTAACAACTTAATATCGACAAGCCACTGACAGTTTTTGTTGTCGGTATTAAGGTGCTTTTTTTGTAGAGAAAGAGGAGAGCTTCAAATGAAGGGTTGAGAAATCAAATTGAAGACTTGGAAGGAGTTCTAGAGATTCTAAGTCTTACATAAGTCATGAAGAAGCCCATGAAATCAAACTGTAAGCTCAAGACCATCTAATGTAAGAAAGGAGGACAAATTACACAATCTACCCTTGGAAACAAGCACTTGCTGGATATGGCCATAGTTGCCTAGCCAAATCCGGCCAGTCACGGTTTTCAAACTGCAATGTGATGTTTCAAATTGCTTTCTTTTAAAATTATACCCCTGACATGTAATTAGTGGATATCTGATATTTTAAGTTTCCAGAGTGCTATTAGTCATTAGAGTTGGGCTGCAATCAAGGAGATACCTATAAATACCCCATTATAGGATTTTGTCTTCCAACTATTAAATGATGAATTAAAAATTTCATCCAACTTGGAGAGTCTTCCTAAGATTTTTCTTTGAACTTCTTCTTCTTCACACTTTCTACTGGAGTGATCATCTAGTTATTATAAATTGGAATCCTTGAATTTCAATTCGAGGGATTCTATTGATCATCTCAATTCCTAGAAAGCAAGAGGTGATTGTTTTATAGCAACTGTTGCATGAACTTGGTCCTTCTTGTAGTGAGAGATAGGTGAATGTTTGATAACCTTTGTTGATGCTTCCACCAGAGGAAGATTAGATTCTTTCTTCAAGAGGTCTTCAAGTGCATTTCAATTCATCCCTTCAAATCTTTTGATTTTTTTTCTTCCTGGTATAGGGAAAATAGGAGGAGGAGTTACTAAAGGGAATAGGGTCATGAAAATTCAATTGAAAAATGGTACATTGGTTGCTCGTTTTGTGCTATTTTTAGTTAATTCAAACGATGTTTAAATTTATCAAATGAATAGAAGTTTAAAAACTTTGAGTTTTATTATAGATTTATAAAATTCAAATTATTTGAAATCATTTGGAGAAGTGTTCTTCTGAAATTCCTTTTGAGGTCAAACAGTAAGATCAAGAATTCAATACTTAGTTAAAAATAGGTATTAGAAATCACTTACTTTGACCTGGCATTGCCTAATATTTTTCTTGATCTTTTTATGGTGTTGAGAGTTTGTGAAGAGGGCCTTTCACGTTCAAGAGAAATTGTGCCTCCATGACCATGAGCAATAGCGAGATAATCATACCTTAAATCTAGTTTGGTCGCAGAGGGGAAGGGAAGGGGAGGGGGAATGACACTGTTTATTTTCAATAAGAGATGTATTATCATTTACTTCAAAATTATTTGGTAGGGTTGGAAGGAAAGTAAATCACATTTACTTTTTTTTTTTTTTTGTTAGGGTGAAATTAGAAGGTAAATAATTTTTATTATATATAATTTACTATTTTATATACATGGCACAAATATATGAATGTTATATATATTTGGTAGGAATTTAGTTTAGGATAAATTTGTAACAAACTAATTTGTACAAAGATAAAATTATCTTTTTAATATCATTTACATCATAATCCATCCGTTTTGGGAGTGGTTGATTTGCTTACGTAGAAGAAAATAAATGAATATACTTCCCTTAGTAGAAGTAAATTGTGTTACTCCCCTTCCCCCTACGAACCAAATTAGGGATAAAACCATCAAGATTTGAAAGCTCGTTTTTCATGGATATTTTTTTTTTTATCAAGATAATTATATTGTACTTATTTTAAATTAGACTTTGTTTTTGTGTTTAATTGTGAGATTTGTATTTGAACAAATTGTAATTTTCTATTTATCCGTAATATGATGTTATTGGTTCAACAATTAATTCAACTAGTATCTTTACCGATTTCTTGAAAAAAAAAAAAAAGTGTTTTGACCGGTTTAATTTCCCGTTTGTTTGTTTTGTTTGATGAATTCGGTCCGGTTTTTTTCAAACCATTAACTGTAAAATTTCATTGAAGAACCGGGGTTTATAAATTCCCGAATATCTGTCTTCCATAAAACCTCCGAGTGCCCCCAGTTCCCCTCCTACAAAACTGCCACAGCCCGCCGCTGTGACAGTTCCGTCAAAAAAAATGGCGAAGAAGCGCAACAGATTACCAACTCGGAGCCCTTCCTTGCCAGAGGCAATGATGACTCCAAATCAACTATCCCGTCTAGGAAACGAGCTAAGCCTCCCAAGAACCATCAGCAACAACAACAGGCACTGCTTACTTAACTCGCCCTTTCTTTTTACTGATGCCTTATGGCTCTTTTACATGTGCATGTGTAAGTGTGTGATTGTAGATGTATGTGTACCTTTTTAGGTTATATCATCTAGAATGAGCTCGAAGATATTGAAGGAAGCATTAATTCAGCAAAAGGAGATTGAGGAAGAGGAAGCACGAGAGCAAAGCCCTAACAGTAATTTAGTTTTCCATGAACCTAAGAATGCAAAGGATGATGAAGGGCAAGATATCGATGAGTTTGCAGGGTTTTCCGAGGTTAGGAGCCAATTTGGCGGATGGGATGAAGTATGATTCAGTTTCCTTTGCTAATAATTGCATTTTCTTCTTGGCTGTTTTTCTGTTTGCAGAAAGGTAGCCCTTGTTATTTGGAAGGTAAACTAGAAATCGTCCAGTTTTTGCGTATAAATCAGTCTCACTTTGTTGCAGGGCTGATACTTGTTAAATGCTAATTTTTTTGCTTCTTTGGAGTTCATTATTTGTTCTGCGTAATTAGTAGACAAATTAAAATGGATAATGGTTGCTATCAAATCGGAATTCAGACTTCTACTTTCTGTATGTCTGTTGAGTTTCACCCTCTCTTGGTTGTTAAACAGTATCTGCTTTTTTCTGTTATAAAGGCTTATTTTACCAGAAAGTCAGGTGAATATGAAACTGTAGTCTGAAATTCTAGCTCTTAAGATTTAACCCATAACCATGGTTCATAGTCTCGTCCGAGACAAGAGTTAACTCTGGAACGCTGGTCACTGTTCCGAAAGCCACACCCCTAAACACTTCTTTGGAAGTATAAACTAACTCGCTCCTAAATCGGCATGACTTGGCTTAACTCAGTCGATTTTCATGACTGAATCAGAAACTCGGCACGAATCGGTCTAGTTTGCCGATTTACCAAGGAGACAAGTGAAATCTTTTTTTTTTTTTTTGGAAAAAAAGACTTCACTTGTGTCCTTGAGAAAAAGAACCGAAAATAATTATGTCATAACAGCTTTATGAAAAACTTGAAGAAAGAACAATGGAATTAATATATATTATGAAAGTTAATTACTCACTCACTGTAATTCTTGAATGGTGAACAATAATTTGACAATGTCCATGAGAGCCCATCACAAAAGGTATTAAATTTGGTAATTTCATGAGATGAGAGTCGATCATTCAGAGCAGGAGCAACAGATCTGAGTTTGTTGGAAGAGGAGAAGGTTCGGAGAAGAAGATAGTCCAGACATTGGAGGGTTTTATTTTCTTTTTTCTTTTTGCTAATAAAAAAGATGGAGTAGAAATGATTTTACTGTTTTTTTTTTTTTTTAAATCTTTTTCTTTTTCATGAATTCCTATCTATCTTGAATAAGGAGATTATTATGGTAAAAGGTGAATTTCCTATCTTGTGTGTGCTATTTATATTAAAACGGATATTTTTTAATTTTCAATATTAAAACAAGCCTCAATATTTGCTTTGCTTTTATGAAGAATAATAAATTTGTGATATAATGTATATACCTATATGAGTGAGTATTTTCCTGCTGTACTAATTTATTATGTAAATTAAGTAATTATTATGTTGAATGTTGTTGTGTACCTTAAAAGATGATACCATTGAATTATATATACTTTTATATATATTTTTTGTAATTTTTTTATATCTTTTTGATTACTCTATAGTTAGAAAATTGTGTATCGTCTGATACACCGAGACTGATATGGAACGGTAGCCTCCGAGACTGCTACCGGGACCGCAACTTGGAACCATGCTCATAACATGCCTTCTGGGTGTTAACATGAACTTCTGTAAATAATTTTAGCTTCTTTTTTTTTTAAAACACTTTTGGCCTCACATTATATTCGGGTAATGCAAATACAAACAGGATGAGATAGATGAGGATGATGAGAAGCTACTGGGATCCTTCATGTCAATGGACAGTCATCCTCAGCGAACATTAGCTGATATTATTGTTGAAAGGATTAAAGAGAAGGATGCCCAAGTTTCTTCAGGTAATTCATATTCTGCTCGTCAAAAGTCTTTTGTTCTTATGAACCGATACTTTCAATTTTACTATTTTTTACTTTGATGTGAAGGGGTCAATGATTTCCCGTAGTTGGCATAGCAATTTGTAAAGTTCTTGCAGCTTTTTCTTCTTGTCTTCTTATTATAATAATCATTATTAAAACTAATGTTATTATTATTATTATTCTTGTTTTTTATTTTCTTACTTGTATAAGAAGAAGAAGAAGAAGAAGAAGAAGAAGAAGAAGAAGAAGAACAATTCTGGGAGGAAGTCTTGTGCTTGACTGAATCTGAGAAATGGTCACCAAATGCCATGTACCAAGTGACAAGAATATTTGCTTCAAATTTGGGTGTGAAAAAAGCAGAGCGTTTTTATAAGCTTGTCTTGCTTCCATGGGTTAGAGAAGACATCCGGAAGAACAAAAGACTACATTTTGCCTTACACCAATCTTTGAAGAAGTGTCTTTATAAACCAGCTGCATTCAATAAGGGAATATTATTTCCACTGTGTGAGGTTGATCCTTATTTGTATTGAAAAAATGCAATAATTAGCTATCTTTATGAGTATAGTCTTCTGCACATAATTTATGTGTTTTGCAGTACTAATGTTCTGCTTGGACATGCAGTGTAGCGTTGTTGAAGCTTGCTGAGATGGAGTACTGTGGTACAACAAGGTATCGGCATATTTTGAGTTTATGAAAGACCGCAGTTATTCTACTATTCTCTTCCTGAACAACTCTGCCCATTTGATATTAAATTAATCAGGGGAACTATAAGCAGGGGATACTTATCTTATACTGATTTTTTTGTTACTATTATCACATATAAAAGTGCTACTTGCTATACGAGAGTTTATATGAAAGTTGCTTAGTATAGAATTAATCCTGTTTTCAATATGAAGTTTTAAAAGCTGTCCCTCTACCACAGGCATGAACATAGACAAGAACTTTTGTGTACAAAATTTAATAAATTTTCCTGCCAAAGACCTAGTGTTGTGTGATTGTTTCCTTTATCTATGTTTCCCAAGATATCCAAATTACTGAAAGATGCAGCATCTTCTAAGTTATACCTAAGGTATAAGATTTGATGCAAGTAGCTGATGATATTTCCTTTTTAAGGTTTGAGAGGAAAACTAGGCTATAGAGATGGCAAATTTTGTAAACTTTGGAAGTAGGGGAGCTGAGAAATAATCTAGGAGAGCAGCTTGTTTGTCAAAATAATTTTCATTATTACCCGTGAACAATAGAGTTCACACGTATAAGAGATTTTACTTAGCATTACTTAGTCTCTGAAAGACTATAACGATTAATTTCGACTATTATGACTAATACGTGGAATCACATCTCAGCTATTTAATTCCAATGCATAGAAAGGTGACCAAACATGGATTAACAAGCAATCTACGAGGAAGGCCGCTAAGAAAATGACCAAACTATCATTGCAAGAGAAAAATACACAACAGCAAATGATTGGAAAGCAACTATTCTAAACCAACTGCAAATTCCTAATGTTATGATGATATTTGATGCTTCTGAATTTATGCTTCCCCTGCCATATAGTACTATGCTTGTTTCTATATTTATTTGCATCAGTAATTTACATGTCTTTCTATATTATGTGTTCTTCACTTCGAAGAAATTACTGCAGATAATAACTAATTTGATTCTCCCATTAGACTTATTCTATATTTGTATCTACTCTGTCTTATCATGCAGTGAATACATTAAGAGTTTCTCTTGCTACTCTTCTGTTGTTGTTTCTGCCCATATAATTCAGATGACAGTATTCTGACAGTTCTCTTATTGCAGTTATTTCATAAAGTTACTAATTGAGAAGAAATACGCTTTGCCATATCGTGTTCTTGACGCAATGGTTGCTCATTTTATGAAATTCTGTGATGATTCAAGGGTGATGCCTGTTATCTGGCATCAGTCACTTCTTGCTTTTGTGCAAAGGTTGGTTTTTCTTGTTTATAGTTTTATTTTCTCCTACTTAGGTCTTTGTAATTTTGTATTTCTCCACGTCTGATCTTTCTCTTTCTGTTTTTTCTTTTTTTTTTTTGGCTTCTTGGTGGTGAGCGATGATAATGAGAAACCGGGATTTGCTTCTATGGCCCCATTTGAGAAAAAATTAGGCTTTTACTGGTCCTGTAGTCAGTGTACAAACCTAGGCCTTTTCAAGTCATCTAATCCTCTTCAATATACAAGCTTGTAAAAGAATATTATAGTTCTTTTGCTGCAAGTCACAATCATAACAGAAATGATGCATTGTACTTGATGTGGATGCTTTTATGAGTACTAGTTCTGCATTTGGCCTCTCTGACTCTTTCCCTAACCCTTTTCTTTTCTCATCTTTTAGATTCTCCTGTGTATTTTCTTTTTCCTCCTGAAATGATGATGATATTAGGAATCTAGATTTCCTAAATCCAGACTGGTCATCTTTTGCAAATCCATAGGGTTTTGTCAAATATTGTCATAGCAGAAAGAAACCCATTTCAGAGGATACATGTTCTCATTAGTGTGCTGACCTTAAACTGACCTACAGAAATAAATTGCAGATTGCTCATCTGTGCAAGTTCATAGGGGAATGGTAAACATTGTTGCTGCAAAGGGGAACACTATTTAGAGGACTTATGGGTCATGTTGGCATGCTGGTCTTAAACTGACTGACAAAGTAATTTTAGTGTTGAATTCTTGATTATGCATTTTTCCATTTAGACTGTCCGAGGAATACATCTAGCTTAAAACCAGGAAAGAGGTACCCTATAGTTGCGACAGATTCTTTGACATAGAGCGCATTGCCTAAAGTAGCAATTGCATGTGACACCACTGCTGTTAAGTGAGTTAATTTTAGTGCCGTGGTCATGCGAACTAGCATGCTCGTAGACAATTATCTTATGAAAAGATTGTGTTTTTCTTGGATTCTTATATTAGGCATTCTTTTGTTGCATGATTATTATATTTTGATATAGTTTAGCTGTGTATTCATTCTCTTATGTCTTTTAGATACATCTTAATCTCCAGATCTGTTTCAATATAACACCTGTAGTGAAATATTATTTGCAGGTATAAAAATGAGCTGACAAAGGAGGATAAAGCCAACCTTGAAACACTGTTTGAAAAGCAAAGACACTATTTGGTATGTCTATCTATCTCAATTTGCTGCTTTGACTTCTTTTATTTAAAGATTGATATTTAAAATCACAATATATATATATATATACTGCTGAATAAATCACAATATTTCTTGTGCGCATGTAAAACCTTTTTATCTTCCTATTTGCAGGTTTCACCTGAAATATTGAGAGAGCTAAATAACAGCCGGAACCGAGGAGAGAAGGAGGATGACCTTATGTCAATTTATATCCTTCTCTTGTATGAAAGTTAAAAGCTTTTAGCGATTAATCTTTTAAGAATGAAGTTATGATATTATTTTCTAACATAATGATTGGCTAAGTATAGAAAGAAGAGGAAGATGGTGCTCCTATTAAAACAATTAAAAAATGGCGTTGTTTTGAGCTATAGAGAAGAAAAGATATTCAATCTTTTGAGATTTATATTATTAATTTTATTTGTATAAAAATATTAATTCCTGTTGCCAGATTTTTACTTCTTCAAGTTTGACAAAAATGTAAATTTTTCCCTGGTTTTTCCTTGACATCTCATATTAACTTATGAAGTTAATGTTGTCTATCTTGTGTATTGGCTGAACTTTATTTCCTTGACTCCCTAGTTTACCAACTCCTGTTTCTGTGATAAATAAGGCAATTGAAGAAGATAGGTTTGATATTCCAATAGTGCCTATGGAAGAAGACTAACGTATTTACCACAACAGCCGTGTGTCTGGTGAATCACCAGTTAAAATTGTCTCTCGTTCCCCTACTCAATTCCTTGAGAGAAAAATGATTGATTTTAGCTGTGAAGCTATTTTAGATGATGCTAATGTATAGAAAAATTAATTCCCATAGGTTTGCTGCTCATGGTCTATAATCAAGCAAGCACGCTTTCATTTTGGGCCAGAAAATGCTCCCAATTTTTCCGGGATACAAGAGACCTAAAATAGCTAGACAAGAATTCAGGCAAGTATGATCTGTTCTATGAGAAGAAAGATGTAGAACAAGGTGTATTTGGATGAATCATTTTTACCATTTATCTCTTGGGAGAGATTATAGCATGTATGTCTCTAATCTAGTAAATCTATCAACGAATGTTCTTTATTCTTCTAGTGTTATTATACATGAACCTTTCATATATACATGTATAAACAGATATTGGAAGTATTTTTATTGATTTTCTTCAGTGATAAACAATTTTGTTGATTCAGTGCATATTGAGTTATTTTGAATTTTTCTCAGAAACTGTTGATATGATGAGGATTTGTTGTTTGAGCTTTTTCTTTTTGAGCTCAATTCAATAATGAATATGAGGCAATGATTTACACGAAAATAATCAACCTGTATTTTCTTTTCAATACATCAGGAGTGAAAGGAAAAGCAAGCCAATGAAACTCTAGTGTTTACTGATCTCCTGCTTCAGTTTGCGTGTTTACTGGCGCTTGAGCCTCGCCTTGGGTGTTCGAGATGGTGTGATCTTCGTTTCTACATAGCTTAGCTAGCTCTTTGGGCTAACGTGTTCCTTGGTCGTGCTGCAGTTGATGGCTATATATGTGGTCAAAGACTGAATAAACGGAGTAGAGTTTGTATTCATACTCGAAAATAACTTAAACTTGTTGGTTCCTAGTTTTCCTATTGGGTAACTAGATAGAGACAATGAATGAATAACTGGAAGGGGTATAGTAAATTACGCACCGAAATACAAAATTTGCACGCGAAAAAATTTAAACATATTTTGTCCTTCCAAAACATTCTTTATATACTCATGCTTTCTTTCTAAAAATGTGGTGATTTCTTGAAGATTTTAAGATTTTGAAGTTAAATACGAATAGTTTTAAAGATTATTTACGCTATATGATCAATTTTGCTCTATGTCACTCCTATTCGCGCCAGACGCGAAGTTACTCCTACTCGTGTCAGGACGGGGCTCAAGTGGAACAAATCGATTTTTTGATCTTTTGCTCTAATTTTTTTAAAATTATTAATGTGAATTGTTTTTAATATATATTTTAGTATACCATTATGTGAAAATTTTAATTTAGTATTATAAATTTGAGTTTTTATGTTAATACATTTGTATATCTTACCGTTTAATTTATTTTTAGTTGATAATTAAATGTTTAATTTTAATTATATAATTGTTTGATTATGTTACTTTTTAACTCCCTCTTTAAAATGTTTAAGTTTATTGGAGATTAAATAATTTTTAAATAATATTTTGAATATTTTAGCTTCATAATTGAATTTAATAATTAATAAAAATATATAGTTATTAAAATTTAAAAATATAATTCAATAATTAAAAAATATAATTATAATTAAAGAATATAATTATTACAATTTAAAAATATAATTTAATAAATAAAAAATATAATTATAATTAATAAAAATTAAAATTTTAATGATTTAACTTACGGTTAAGTAATAAAATATGAAGTTAAAATAAATAATAATTTAAAAAATTAATAATAAAATAATAACAACTTTAATTTTATAATTGAATAATAAAAAAGTTTGAACAATAATTAATAATGTCATTAACTTAAAAAAGTTCGATTAATAAAGTTATAATTATGTTGTTGTCTTAGTTTTTTTAATAAAATTGTAATATTATTGTATAACAGGAACATGTATATCTTGAAATGTTTGAGGAATTTATACAAATAGAGGAGGAGTATGTGGAGTATAGTTATTTATTTCAAACAGATAAATTATTTGGTTCGACATAGGACTTGTTAACTGGGCAAGAGAAAGAGCGAAGATGTCAATACATATCTTATTATTACTTGATACAAGTCAAAGAAAAGATTTGATCGCTCATCGTACGTGACTCTTGCTTGAAAACGTGGGGAGGAAAGGAAAAATGAACCAATAGTGGACAACAATAATGAAGAAGAAGTTTTGGTAAAGCGTAGGGGTTCGTACGGAACTAAAAGTGTAATTGTCCATTTTCATTTAAAGGCGAGCAATCGGCCTTTGGAAATACGTGGAAATTATATGTTAAAGAGGGGAGACACAACTATAAAATATGTGTCTATTCTCACTGGCACGTCCGGAGGCAAGGTTGACGGATGACCAGCTAAAGCTCACTGAGAAATTTAGTAGGTGTCATGTCGCTCCTCAATATATTATAGCAATTTGCTAGAAAAAAATTCGGATTGTATTGTGAGGTATGTCACATTATTGTTTTGTTGTTTAACTTAATTATTTTAAGATTCATATGATCTCTTATGATTTTTGCTATTTATTAACTCACTTTATATTATTTTTTAGTAAACAAATTATATATAATGTCCGTGCCAAGATGAAGAATAAGTGGATGGAGGGATGCAATACAGTAGAAGAAGTACTTCGTCAATGTAATAAGCGAGAATATAGGTTGTATTGGAGAAACTATGAGCAAAACACCGTCCTAAGAGATATCGTTATTGCGCATCCGATATTCATTATGATGATGAAGACATGACCTTTTGTCTTGATTATGGACATAACGTATAAAACAAATAAGTGAATTTCTTTAATAATTATATATATATTCATATAATCGTAAGAATGTTCTTGTTAGTTGTTAGTTTGAATAGGTTTGATAGTAGTATGTTAGTTGATTTTTTTTATATATTGTTTTAAGGGGTATCCTACATATTTTTAGTTTAATTATATATTTAAGTATTTGTGCTTATGTTAGCTGTTGGTTTAGTTGGTTTTATATTAGTATGATAGTTGATTTTTGTATATTATTTTAATTGGTATCATATTTTTAGTTTAATTATATATTTAATTACTCATTCTTATGTTAGTTGCTGGTTTAGTTGGTTTTATATTAGTATGTTAGTTGATTTTTTATATATTTGTTTAGTTGGTATCGTATTTTAAATTATAATATGCTTTATTTTCTTATTATTAAATGTATATTGTGGTATATGATAATATATAGGTACAGTATGTTATTGTTTGAGGTTGTCGAATGACTCTTACGGCAAAGAATTTCACCATACCTACTGCGTTCATGCGAAATGAGAAAGTTGAAACCTATGAATGGGTGCTCTGACAACTTAAGAACTTATATTTGGAATCTCCCGAGTCGATAGTGATTGTAATCGGCAAGGAGTCAGGTTTGATGCCGGTGATCTTTTTCATGTCCAATAAATCTTACTACAAGCTATGCAGAAGACATATTGATCAAAATATCGTTGGAAAATTAAGTCCGAAGATTAGAAAGGAAGGAGCTGAATTGTTTGTAAATACTACTTGGTACAGATTAATCTACCTCAACAATAAGCAGGATTATAATGAGAGATTGAAAAAATTGAAGGTTAAGTGGCATAGAATGCAGTAGTTCTTGGGTACCTGTTTGATGAATGGTTAAATACGTGTGCTCATAAGTTTGTGAGAGTTTGGAATGGTAGGTTTTTGCATTTGGGGTCGGAAATTAGAAATCGGGCCGAGAGCGAACATGCTCTGTTTAAAGCATGCTCCAACTTGCCACGGTGATTTAGACACGGTTTTCTTCAAGATAGATTCAATGATTGAAGGATAGATTGCTGAGATTAAGACGACACTTAAGCATTCCTCAATGAAAGAGAAAGATAATGACAATAGTAATCCAATGATAGCTTACTTGTATTACAATGTAAGCCATTTGACACTTAAGATTATTAAAGATGAGATACGGAGAGCCCTAAATATCCTAGCTAATCCAGAGATTCTGTGGACACTGGATTAGAACTTCACACATGCTCCCCTGTTCATGCTAGTTACTTAGATGATACCAGATGTACATTCCTCTAAAGTTGGATGATGTTCACAGTCTTTGGACGTTGCTCGGAATAAAAAGTGTATCAGGAATAGGAGGACAACAATCCACTCAAGAGAGTGACCTTCAGTATCAGCTGCATGATCTTGCAGGTATTTTTTATGAGTTCTCTAAAAAGCCACCATCCAAGGTTCATATGTATAAGTTTTTAAATATTAGTTTAAATATTGTATATTTATGCTTTTAATGTCTAGAATTACATAATGTCATTGTATATATATGCTTTTAGTATTCTGTGGTTTATTATAGACTATGGAGATGCGTCAAGTTGCTAAACACATCTTACATCCCATTATCCCATCAAATCCAGAAGGTCTGGTTTCATATGCTCCATCCATGGTCATCACTAAAGATCGATGTAAGACTAACTCCACCAAGAGGGACAAATCACGCTAGGAGTACATACAGATTGCCCATGAAACAATGAAGAACTAAAGTGGATCGAGTTTCGGATCGAGGTCCGAATCATGTTCTCGTGGAAAAGGGAGGCCGCCACGTGCTTCTGGGGATCGAGGTAGAGGCTGCAGAAGGGGACAGAGTTTGGGCCTCTCATCTGTTTTGGTTGGAGAGGAATCGGTTTCCCATGAGTTCCCTTACCCAGGTGCTTTCTATAGGTTTGTTCACTGTTTGATTGAAAATTGGATAAATGTAGTGGGAGATGGAAATTATGGGTTTAGGGTGCTTCTTATACGGCAATGAACATCGGTAGGCGGAAGTGTGTAGACGAATGTTGAATGAGTTGTGTGATAAACTGGAGCTGTACATTAATTTCTTTGGTGGTAGTAGGAGGTTTTACAAGGTTTTGACGCTCGTGCGTATTTGGAGGGATTCGCAACAAGACATTATTGGATGGATGTACCTAATCATCTCATCGTTGCGGCGAATACTTTCGATTTATGCATTGTCCTTATTGCCAGCCGGGATTGCTGCATAGTTTTGCCATTTTATATGGCGGAGGAGCACATGGAAAACACCATTGTGGTCGGACACTTGTTAGATCGGGAACACTTTGTTGCGATAATGTTTTCATTAAATTCCTGAATGGAATAATTGTTAGTTTAATTTATAAGTTAAATTCTCCATGTAAACTAATATCTTTGTTATTAATTTTTTTTTTCAAAACTACACTTGAAAAATGACTTTCGCTTGCCACCTCTATATATATACAATGGCAGCAGTAGTGCCAGGGTAATGTTTGGCATTGGTGTGACCCCTTGTCAGCTCGTTTATTGAAGTGTCAAGAATTCTATGCTAGAGTATTTCCCCTTCAACAAATCCTTCCCAAATACATGTAATTGATTGAGATCTTACTGATGAAATTAGTTATGAAAATTTGTATTCTTATTTGTTGTTGTAATTTGTTAAAATCTTACTTATTAAATTAGTTATGAAAATTTGTACTGTTATTGTTTTTGTAATTAGTAAGCCCATGTAAAAAAACGTAACTAATAAATTCCAAGAAATAGAATGAAGAAACATGATAATACAGAAAAGTATGTAACTAATCTGAACGAAAATACATACATAATATGAAAGACATAATAAAGGTTAATACATAATAAAAATCTAAACACGAAATTGTCGATACATAAGAACAATCCATGTGATCTCTCTAAATCTCACATCGTCAGTACCCGCATCATCAGGATTATCATTACCAATATAGGGGTCTAATACGTTGATGACCCCAACAGTTGGAATAGGAGGATGTGATGGGAAACCTCTGCTAGAGGTAGTCTATCGGGATTCTGTATGCGCGGGTGAGTCCAAGAACATCGTCACTAAAATAAAAAAGACTTGAATCTCCTCTAAATTCGATAAACAATTTGTAGTGAGGCATAGTGGCGAACGTAGGCATCACAACACATCTCATATGCTCGACATATATATAGTGGCCTGTCGTGTCATCCCAGTAGGCTGCTACAAGTGTATGCTCCATGACATACCTGACCTTCATGTTAGCCGGTCGACAATGCTCGCGTGGTGCGATGATACAAGGAGTGGGAATGCCCTGTAACCAACCAAACTGATGTATACATCTCTCAGGCATGTGCGTTTCTACAATATCGAAGAAGGCTAATGCTTTGTGGTATGCGGCAAATCGTACTCCTTCTATCTCCTGAGCGTGTATGGTGTCCATGCTCGCATAGTATCCAATCCCAGCTAATAGTCTAACACGGAATTGCAACGTATCCACCCTAACAACTCAGATTACTGGATATACAGACTGCGAGCAACTGTACCAGGTCTCACTATTGGTGCAAACATAGGAAAATAAAGGTATATCCATGCCTAAAACATAAAGGTCATATAAATATAATATATATAAAATTATAAAATATCAAAGCCTTTTTCTATTAAATAAATCAAGATACATACCTCCAACAGTGAGTTGCAACCCCCTAAGTCCCTCACATCAGTGCATGACGCCTGATCCAGATTCTTGTAAAACCACGCCAAAACCGTAGCGGCCCCATGCCATCTTGCCACACCTCCCAAGATTCTTTATAAAAGGCCATAGATGGTAAGGAACTACGTTCAATCCACTCTTGTCGATGAAGATGGAATTCCCAATTATGGATAGCACGTAACAGGATGCTCTAATACCTATGGGAAGATGAGGATCATTATCAGCAGTTGAAATAGATGCATGCGGAATCCCACGCTGAGAATCACTCTACTAGTGAGATTAATGCCAAGGTCCCAGTTCTCTAACGCGATGAGCTGTGGTTATGGTATCATCTCAGTGGCAATAGCATTACCATATGAAGGTATGTTGAGTATAAGCTCTATGCCATGTAAAGTGATTGTCATTCACCAGAAGGCATATGAACTGAGTTGGTGTCGGGCTACCACCTCTCAACCAAATGCGTTCAAAAGCACACTATGCCCATGCTAGAAGATGCAGGACTGCAGATGGACAAGTCCTGATATAGTTGCCCGCTATCTTACATCAGTATCACTCGGTGTCCATGAGGTAAGTACAGAATGGCGACAATGTAACCTCAACATAGGGCGCTGCTGCATATGATAATAATAAAAAAAATACACAGAAATACACTATAAAATGAAAAATAAATATATTTAATTAATTAAACATTATAAAATGAAATACTAGAAAAAATTGTAAAATGTACCTCTCCGCGCCAAATGGCAGCAGCAACATATCTGCCGTATGAGGGCATGATCTCTTCATCCGGTAGACCTCCAGGAGCGGGTCCTCTCTGGAGCCAAGAATCGTCATCAGTCTTCTTTGCCTTCTTCTTTCCAACACTCGAAGTATCAACACATTACTCTGATGAAGGTAAGGACTCCCTAACAAACCTCATCACAGATCTCATTGTATCTCATATAAACTCGAGGACGGTGGAGGAACCTAAAAAAATCATCCTCCCATCCCGCGATCCATGTCCTCCTCTCCCTCGTCCTCTGCATGCTCCAACTCATCCTCTACCTCGTCTCCCTGAACATCCATGCCATCTCTCCCTACTTGAACTATCTCCTCACCACCCTCATCCCCACCATGCTCTCCCAACATAGGTGTATAAGAAGGCATTTGTCCAGAGCTCCCATAATAATCTAAGTGCTGGCTGCTATACGGGTAAACAACTGGGAATCTTTACAAAAGATCATCTATAAATGACAAACCCGATTGCGGATCTTTACCACTAGTACCTGTAATTACTGGGCTGCTATATGGGGGACGGGGAAGAAGGGGGAGAGGAGGGAGGGGGGGGGGGGGTGGGGGTGGAAGGAAGGGTGTCGTAATAACTAGCATGACTAGATGTATCCGGTTAATATGAGTAATAGGAAGATAAGGATGGGCAGTAGGAAGTAGGCTGTGCAGATGGAGATATGGTAGTGGTGTATATGGGTCGTGAGTCATACGAACTCTATGCAGAATAGGAGGTTAGATTGAATATCTCGGACCAATAAGACCAACATGGGCAGGAGTGGTAAGTATGTCAGACTGCTATGCCTACCCCTCTATCCCCGGAATGAAGCTGTAACAGTACGATCATGAGTATGACCATTCCTATATGTTATAGGCCCTAAATCATCGGCTCTCCAATGTCTCTAATACTCACGATACATCTAAACGAATTTCAAAATAACCATAAATAATTATTATTTATTTTTAAATTATTGTATTATTATAATTTTTGTTATTAATTATATGTTAAAAATGAAATTATTCAATTGTAATAAATTAAATAATTAATTATACTAAATTTTAATATATTTTAGTTCTCATATTATTTTTTAAATTATTATCAACTTATCATAATATATTATTAACTTTACTTAAATTACATTCAATTACACTAAATGATTAAAATTATTATTTCTCCTTAAATATTATCAAACTAACTATATTATTTTATGATTTATATGTTAAAAAATGAAATTATTCAATTGTAATAAATTATACAATTAATTATATTAAATTTTAATATATTGTAGTTCTCATGATATTTTTTAATTATTATCACCTTATCATAATATATTATTAACTTTACTTAAATTACATTCAACTACAGCTAAATTATTAATTGTTATTATTTCCCCTTAAATAACATTAATAATAAATAAAAAATTAAAAAAATACTTCGTGCCAAGCATTGGCGTAACCCAGTGCCAGGCCTTGGCGCCATGAACCCCAAATCTGCGCAGACCTATGTTTCTCCAACTTCTGTGCATTTTTTTTATTTTTAAACAGCTAAAAATGTAAATAAACGAGTATAGAACGATATACTAACCTTTTTTATGATTTTCAACAGTTGGATTTGAACAGATCATCATTTGAAGTCTTAGGGTGTAAAGAGACCTTAGAGAGAAAGAAGATAGAGAGAGAAAATATTTAGGTGAAAATGAAATTTTTCGCACGTAAATTTTATATTTGGACGCGTAATTTATCTATACCCTAAGGGGAATTAAAGCATCAAATGACAATCATTTCTCGAAAGTTGTCATACCAACGATCGATTGAAACTAGAATCTTGATTCTTAAAGTGATCTTTATTACTATTGTTTCGTTTCTACATTCTAGAGGAAGATATGGTAATTTCACCCACATTTGGACATACTTGAGCTCTGTCTATTAAACTTAAAGCAATTTTGCAGTCTTCTACAGTAGGAAACATCCAAAGACAAAAGTATGGTTCTCCTTTTATCTAAAAACTTCATCTTGTCAAGAGATGACTTATTTATTTATTTTTACTAACAACCCTCTTATCAATAATATTTATATATGTTTGTATATAATAAAGATTGCATGTCGCACCTTGAATTTTAGATCGATATTTCGTACCCACAAGGATACAAGGCTCAAGATTAAGAAGAGTTAATAAAACAAACTAGATTAATTGATTTTGAAATGTTTCTCGTTACTTTCTAATATTAGACAAACAAAAAACTTAAATCAATTTTAACTTTCACAATAAATTGCATAGCATAACCTTAACTCCTAATTTTATGAATAAATTAGTTATTCTACCCTTCTCACCATCAAATTCCAACCCCTTATTAGGTGCACGTCCCTCATTAGATATACGTACCCCATCCGGTGTATGCACCCAATCACTGATGGAATAGGGACTTCAAGGTCACAATCTTCAACTCCAGTTTGTTTGGCAAAACCAACAGTTCCAACTCAACATCTCGGACCCACGCTACATAGCGTTTGATAGAAGGGACGTAGTTATGTATGAACAACTTATCTCTAAGGATGCATTATCCTCCAACAATGTTTCTCAATTCTTGGGGAAATTAGCAGTTTTCCACGACAACATGTCTACAGTGTCTTCATATCTCAATCAGCTATAGGCAATGATGGGACAGTTCCAGCTGCTGTTCTACCCTCAGATGAGGTTTCTTCAAGATTACCGTCAGAATATATCATTCACGGCCCAACCCGACCACTATGAGGAGCCCAGCAAATGAGTGGCAGCCAACCTTAAGCCCATGTGATTAGGCCCATGGTGTCCAACCCTCAGGATACTCAATGTCAAGGGCCTCTCTTGACTCCTCAGCCCAATCCACAAATGTCTCAGCCCAACATATCAACTACCAGATTAGACACTCCAACAAGAAGACCAGGTGGTTCTGAACTTGGATCCACAAGGGTCCCATCCATAAATGTCTCAGTCCAATACATCAACTACCAGACAGACACTCTAACAAGAAGACCAGGTAGTTCCGAACTTGGATCAACCTGCTCTTAATCCAGCGACGACCTCAGTCTAGCCAGAGACAGCATCCTTCCTGGAGCAAGTGGTCCCAACATAGACGAATAGAGAACTCCATCTCCAAGTTCCGGCCTTATTCCTCAAAATCTCTTCGAAGACAACCAACCCCTATTCTCGAAGTAATTCAGGAATTCAAAAGAATAGGCAAAAGTCCCTAGAAATCAACTACCAGAGCCATATCAACAAGCGATTTCTCCTATCGTGTCACCCGAGGATCCAGCGATTGGAAATTCATGTAATGATGGAGAGCTTCCTATGGTTATAAAAATTAATCAAAGTTTTTATCTTTCCCAATAAGAGATGACTACTCTTGAGCGAGAAACAAAAGAAGCATCTCCTCAGCCAAATGATGGGTAGATCTTTGCCGGGATCGATACGTCCACTACACATCCCATATCTAACCTAATGATAGTGTTACTTTGAGATTATAGAGGAGTATCTGGCACTGACTTTTGAGTTATTCTTAAAGATCTTATTCTCACTCATAGACCTTGTATTGTTTTACTCACAGAAACCAATCTTAGTGGAGTAGAGGCTAAGAATGCTTTGGCAATTTTCGGAAAGTTCGAAACAAAGGAATAAAAAAGACTTTCTCTATGGCCTCCTAGTTTTGAGACATTATAGGGTTCTATTACTGAATCATCTAGGGTAATAGAGTCCTAGCTGTTCTGCTGGAAAAGGTACCTTTGGCAATCCTAGTCTTACCTTGGCCTGCCTTAGCTAGATAATTGCTCTAAAACTCTTTAGCCTTGGTGGGAAGAAAAGAGTTAGTTGAATGCCAAACTTGACCCACATTCAATTAAAATTGATGTAGTAGGACACTCTGGTGGAATTGGAGTAATGTGAAATGCAGATTTCATTCACAATAAAACTACTTGGTCAATCTTCCCAAGAGATAGATCTTGCAGCCTAAGTAAGTTCTTCATCACCAAAATTTATTTTTACTATAGTTTACGCTAATATTTCTCTTGAATATAGAACTTTGCTTTGGGATAACTTTCTAACGATTCACCAGTACATTGACCGTCATTCCCTTACCTGGATTTTGTTAGGAGAGTTCAATGAGATTTTAGATCCATCTGAAAAGTTTGATGCCAGACAAATGCACTTTAATAGAGCTAGACTTTTTAGAAATTGCTTTAATGATTGTAACTTCATTGACTTAGGCTTCATAGGATCTAGATATACTTGGACAATAAAAGGAAGAAAGGGCTCATCTTAGGAAGGTTAGACATATTCTTTGGTAATAATGAATGGCCAAGTTTACACCCTGATTCTCATGTCATTCATTTACCTAGAACTCTATTTGATGATTGTTCCATTTTACTTAACGCAAACACCAGGATTAATATTTCCCTTCTTTTAGATTTGAAGCTATGTGGATCCATCATCATTCCTTCCCTTCTCTTGTTTCTAACTCTGGGCTTTCTCAACAAAATTATTTTTCTGCTATCGGAAGTTTTCAACAAATTTTGTTTAGTTGGAATAAAACCACTTTTGGTAATACTTTTCAAAAAAGGAAGAAACTTCTGGCTAGACTCCAAGGCATACAAAATACTTTACCTGAAAAGAGATATGCTTTTCTTATAAACCTAAAAGGGAAACTGCAAAATGATTATATTGATATCTTAAAACAAGAAAGGTTTTTTTGGCAACAAAAATAAAGAATTGACTTGTTAAAGGAAGGTGACTTGAACACCAGTTTTTTCATATTTCAACACAAATTAGAAGGAAAAAGAATAAGATTTTGGGCCTTAAAGATTCTGCAGGCAATTGGGTATTCAAACAATAGGACATCTCTTAGCATATTCTCACTTTCTTTAAAACATTTTTCTCCTCCACCCATCTAATATTCTTTTCTGAGCTCTTCCTTCAAGCATCCTAATTTTATCCAAGATCCCTCCCTTCTTCAGCTCTTATGACTAGCCAAGAAATTTAAGCTGTATTGTCAAGTTTTAAGCCCATGAAATCCCCTAAACTAGATGAACTACCCCCATCTTTTTCCAAAAGGTTTGGAACCAAAATAACCATTTAATAGTAGACTTAGTTTAGAATATCTTTGCATCTGGTGTAATACCTGAACATCTAAATCAAACTTTCATTGCTCTCATTCCCAAGATAAAATTTCTTGAATCCATTAAGAACTTTAGGCCTATCAGTCTTTGCAACACTACGTATAAACTTATAAGCAAGATTATTGTTAATAGGCTTAGACCCTACCTAAATAAGATAATCTGCCCTCTCAAAGTAGCTTTTTTTTTGGCAGAAGAATCACTCATAATGTTATTATTACTCAGGAAATTTTCCATTGTTTTCACGAAATAAAAAAGAAAAAAATCGCTTACATGATGTTGAGGTTGGACTTGGAAAAAGCTTTTGAAACTAGTTGAATGGAGTTTCATTAGGCTCATGCTTCAAGCTATTAATATACCTGTATGACTGCTAAATTTGATCATGTCCTGTATATCTTCTTATAATCTTTCACTCATTGACCTTTTTTCAAACCTTCTAGGGGCATAAGACAAGGGGATCCTATATCTCACTATCTTTTTATTCCCTGCATGGAATATCTCAGCATTCAGTTTGAAAAATGTGTGAAGCAGAAAATATGGTCTCCTTTTAGAATAAGAGGCTGCAAAACTAGCATTTCCCACTTACTTTTTGCTAAGTATATCATTCTTAATGCTAAATTTGATGAAAACAATGCAACTGCCATTAAAACAACTCTTGATGATTTCTGTAAACAATTTATACTTAGCATTAACTTAGCCAAAGCAAAAGTTTTCTATTCTGAAAATACTCCTGACACTCTTAACCATACGATCTGCCATACTCTTGGTATTTCCTCTACCACAAGCTTGGGTAAGTATCTAGGATTCCTTATTAATACTAATCTAAGAACCACAAATAACTATCAAAGCATCCTAAGCAATCTTGATAATGAATTAAGTGGTTGGAAGTCTAAGTTCTGAGTAGGGAAAGAAGAGTTACCCTTATAAAATCTACCCTAGCTGCCACTCCTCTTCATCTCATGCAGTGTCTTCGCTTCCCTAAAGCCATTACTAAGAAAATAGATCAAATAACTAGAAGATTCCTTTGGGGAGGTCACTCTGAGAGAAAGAAATTGTATCTTGTAAACTGGGACACAGTTATTCAACCTAAAGAATTAGGGGGTATACAAATCAGATATGCTCTTCACCAAACTAACTCCCTACTAGCTGGGCTTGCTTTTAGATTCTTGCACAAAGACAATCTTACTTCATCTTGGGTCCAAATTTTAAAATCTAAGTATTTAGCACACCAAGATCTATACATATGACAAAGACCTTTGCCCAAGATAAGATCCTTCCATATTTGGGAGAGCTTACTCCAGAGGCTGGGAGCTTTGCCAAAAAGCCATAAGCTGGAACACTAGTACTGGTTCTCGTATTTCATTCTGGCATAATTCTTGGCTCCTTATAGGACCTCTTAGGCAACATATTCAGGGCCTCTCCTTAAACAAGATTCTAATATTAGAGTTTCCTCTGTATTGCAACATGGTAAATGGGACTTTTCTTGTCTTTCTATAGTTTTACCTATTGTTGTTATTAATATGATTACCACTCTCCCTTTAAAAGTCTTACCCCCCCGCCCCCTCTTTGAAGACTGTTACTCCTGGAAATTCAGTCTTAATGGCCTTCTTTCATCTAAATCAGCTTATCTCTTAATTCTCATAAAGTTAAAGGAACTTTTTGTGGTCTGGATTTGGAATGTTTGTACTTTACCTAAGACTAAACATTTCCTTTGGCTCTATTTTTATGATAAATTACCTCACCACTATTTACTCTATAAAAGATTGCAACTTGATCCTTCTTGAAAAACCTTAGAGAGGGGTGAATAAGATTTTCGGCTAATTAAAAGCTTTTTTTGTATAATTATAAACAGAACCTCTAATTTATTTTTAAAAAGAATTTAATAACTCTTTTTTAATAAAATTCCTAGCCAAACAAAATCTCTTTTATAGACAAGAATTAAACAATAAGCATAAAGATAATGTGCAAACCACAAAAGAGAGACAAAGGATTTATAGCGGTTCACTCTCCCAATAGAGCTATATCCAATACCTTAAGACTCAACTCAAGGATTTCACAAATTCACTAATCACAAGTTTTTTTTACGAAGAAACTACAATGGGGATCACCCTTCAAAGGATTTGCACACAAACATCAAAGGTCACAAAACAATACAAACTATTAAAGGATCATCCAAAAGGGTTTTTCACAAAACCTTTGAACACAATATAAGATGAAAGAGTAGAGATAGAACAATATTACCAAAGAAGCTTGATAAGATAAGATACAACTTTTTGCAATTTACTTCTACAAGCTTCCTTTCCTCCTTCTTTGAAAGATGATCAATAAATGCATCCCCAAGGAGTCTTTTTCTTTTAGTTTTTAGAAAGATAAAGATGGTTTAAAATGTTCTTTTTTAATGCTCCAAAAATTGTTCTTAAATGTTGTTCAACTGCTTAAAATTTATGGCTGATCATCAATCCTTTTATATGTCAAGGTAAAAAACTAGTCGTTACTATCAGAAATAACGGTAATTTTTTTACAGTAAAAGTAAAAATCGGACGACTGGTTTTCAAAATAGGACGTCTGCTTTTCTTGATGAACAGAAAATTGGATGACCGATTTTCAAAATAGGAAGACCGATTTTTGAAAGGCTTGAAAAAGATTGGATGACCAATTTTCGTTGTGAAAACTAAAAAATCGGACGTCCGATTTATAAGAAAATCGGATGACCGGTTTTAGACTTAGAACAAAAAATTGGGCTCTTGGTTTTCTTGTTAAGAAGACATTTTCCTTCACATTTTAAAACATGTATTATTGATACTTTTTAAAGAATGTGTAATACTTTTAGATCAACAAAGGTTTATCAAGAGCGCTTAGTTTTTCAAGGATAATTTGTCAAAAATATTTCTTCTAAGGAGCTAACATAATTGATCAAAAATCAAAGAAACAAAAATGTTAGATTCATCAAAGTTTACATGGATTGACTCTTAACCACATAAGGTTATTTTATTGTAAATCTTATAAGCTTTCTTGTTTGAAGAGTAACCAAGAAAAATTCCCTCATCAGATTTTCTATCAAACTTTACAAGATTATCCTTGGTGTTTCAAATAAAGCATTTACATCCAAAGACTTTGAAATAGCCAATTGAGGGAGTTTTGTTAAAAATAAGTTCAAAAAGAGTTTTCTTCCAAAAAAGGTCTCAAAAGAATACGATTCATCACGTAGCAAGTGGTGTTAATGGGCTCGGCCCAAAAATATTTTGGTAGGGAGTTTTGACAAAACCTTGATCTTGCCATTTCTTGTAAATTGCAGTTTTCCTTTCCACAATACCATTTTGTTGTGGGCTTTTAGTGGCAAAAAAGTTGTGTGTAATTCCAAAATTATCACATAATTTTGTAAAAATCTTGGTTGTTAAATTCTCTCCCGTCATCGCTTATCATAGAAATCAATTTACAATCAAGGAAGATTTGAACTCTTTTGAAAAGTTTGACAAATTCTTGAAATGTACTAACCAGTTTGGCTTAAGAACAATGTCCAAGTGAATCTTGAAAACCATCCACTATAACAAAAGCATGCCTCTTACCACCAAGACTAGTGATCTTCATTGGTCCAAATAAATCCATGTGAATGAGTTCTAAAGATTTTAAAGTTGAAATCATCTTCTTTAGTTTAAAAGAGGTTTTAACTTATTTTCCAAATTGGCAAGCATAAAAAAGTTTAGTTTTCTCAAAATATAATTTTGGTAATCCTCTAACAAGTTCTTTTGAAGAAAGTTGGTTTAGTAAATCCATGCTAACATGCCCAAGCCTTCTATGCCATAAAAATGCATCATTATCATGAACCGAGAGACATTTTAAGTTTTGAGAAATAAGATCTTCAAGATGAAAAATATAGATATTTCCAACTCTTTTTGCAACAAAAATAGTTTTGTTTTCATGCTTATCAATGATTGAAGAGGAATCACTTTCAAAGACAACTTTGTACTATTATCACATAATTGACTAATACTAAGCAAATTGAACTTTCAATCATCAATTAAGAGAACTTCCTTAATTAAAGAAGAAGAACCATTACCAATGTTACCCACACCAATGATTTTTCCTTTCTTCTTATCTCCAAAGATGACGAAGCCACTTTCGATTTCCTTAAGCTCACTCATAAGAGATGATTTGTTTCCGTTCACGTGTCTTGAGTATCCACTATCCAAGTACCATTTAGTTGAGCTGGATTTGTGTTCCTAAAATAGAAGAAGTAGAGATGACTTTTGGTACCCATATCCTTTTGGGTCCATGAACATTTGTTGCTTTTTTTTTTTACTTTCCAAATGGTTTTTACTCCCTTTTCAATTTTTCTTTTTATAAAATATTTTGTGGACTTATGACCACTCTTTTCACAATAAGTGCAACAAAGATGTGAGAAGGATGAAGAAACTTTTACAAAACGTGTTAGATTTGGAAAAGTATTGGAGCGATTCTATCCAATAGCATTTTTGTCAAATGGTGATCTTTGAGAGCCAAGAAGTCTTTTGAAATTTTCCTTTCCTTTTGTAAATTTTTCAATACAAAAGGTGAGATCACTCACTTTTTTCTTCAAATCATTGTAATCAACCACGCATTTCTCAAGAGAAAGAACTTTTCACAAAGATTTTTGTTCTCTGTAACAAGTTTTTGAAATTCTATGTTTGAGAAGTCCTTTTCCTTTTCCAAAACTTCTAAAGATTAAGAGTTTTTTTTTTTACAAACAAGTTTTGAATAATCATTTAATAAATTATCAATCTTATTTTTCAACTACTTGTTCCTTTTGGAAGTCTTTTTAATTCATCATACATTTCAATAAGCATGGAATTTGGATCATCATTATCAACAATAAAATTAGATAAGTTTGAAGGTGAAGGTTGTACCTCACTTTCTAGTGCCATGAAGCACATGTTAGCCTTTTTTTCTCCACTTTCACTTGAGTCTTGATCCCAAGCTCCTATTAGGCCTTTCCCTTTCTTATTTTTTTTATTGCCTCAAGCTTTGCCTCTAAAGCTCCTTTTTCTTTTTCTATGGATTTTGGGCAATCGGCTACAAGATAATCAGTGTTGTTGTATTCAAAGCACCTAGCCTTGAAGAGTGAGGAACTTTGTCCTCCTTTCTTAAATGGAGGTTTCTTCCCTCTTTTGTTGAAGCCTTTCTTGTAGAACTTTTTGAATTTTGGAACCACCAAAGCCATATCCTAATCATCATTTTCATCTTCATTGTTAGATGAACTTGCTTGCTATTCCTCATTTAACTTGAGTATACACCTTTTCTTCCTTTGTCTTTTTCTTCCATTTCATGCAATCTCTTTATCTTCATCTCATAGGTAAGAAGGGATCCTATGAGCTCTTCAATGGGAAGAAGTCTCAATCTTTGGATTCTTCTATGGTAGGAGTTTTTGGTTGCCATGCCTTTGGAAGTGCATCTAGAACTTTCCTATTTACATCTCCCTTTGTGTATTCTATCTCATATGTCTTTAGCCCATTTGTGATGTTGGTGAATCTTGTGAACATGTCACTAATGCTTTCACTTTGCTTCATCATGAATACCTCATAGTCTCTTACCAACATGACTAATTTTGATTCCTTTACTTGATTTGTGCCTTCATGAGTGATTATAGCAGTTTCTAGATTTCATAAGCCAAATCACATCCGGTCACTCCATTGTACTCATTTGCATCCAAGGCATAACTTAATATATTCATGGCTTGAAAATTTAGAGTCAATCTTTCTTAGAGTCAAATTCAGCGAATTCTTCAACCTTCTTGACTCTTCCATCCTTTTGGGGAACAAAAGGTCATTTTTCTACAATACTCCAAAGATCAAAGTTAATAGAGAAAATAGAGCAAATATAGATTTTAATCCTTGACTTTCAAAATGTATATTGGTGCCATTAAAAGAGGAGGTCTATTAGTAGAAGAGCCTTCTACATAAGGTAGGTTTAAAATACTAGCCATTTTATAAAGATCTTTTGCTTCTTAGGATATTAAGATTTTGAAAAAAGACCTGCTTTGATACCAATTGAAAAACCTTAGAGGAGGGGTGAATAATATTTTTGGCTAATTAAAAACTTTTTATATAATTATAAATAGAACCTCTGATTCTATTTGAAGAAGAATTTAATAACTCTTTTTTTAATAAAATTCCTAGCCAAACAAAATCTCTTTTATGAACAAGAATTAAACAATAAGCACAAAGATAATGTGTAAACCACAAAAGAGAGACAAAGGATTTATAGTGGTTTACTCTCTCAATAGAGTTACATCCACTACCTTGAGACTCAACTCAAGGGTTTCACAAATTCACTAATCACAAGTTTTACAAAGAAACCACAATGAGGATCACCCTTCAAGGGGTTTGCACAAAAACCTCAAAGATCACAAAACAATACAAACTATCAAAGGATCAACGAAAAGGATTTTTCGCAAAACCTTGATCATAATATAAGATGAAAGATTAGAAATGAAACAATATTACCAAAGAAGCTTGATAAGATAAGATACAACTTTTTGCACTTTACTTCTACAAGCTTCCTTTCCTCCTTTGAAAGATGATCAATAAATACTACTCCAACGAGTCTTTTTCTCTTAGTTTTAGCATGACAAAGATCGTTTAAAATGAGCTCTTTTAATGCTCTAAAAATTGTTCTTAAATGTTGTTCAACTGCTTAAAATTTATGGCTAATCATCAACCCTTTTATATGGGAAGGTAAAAACTAGTTGTTACTATTAGCAGTAACAGTCATTTTTTTTACAGCAAAAGTAAAAACCGGACGATCGGTTTTCAAAATAGGGCATCCGATTTTCTTGATGACCAGAAAATCGGATGACCATTTTTCAAAATAGGATGATCAATTTTTAAAAGGCTTGAAAAAGATCAGGTGACCGATTTTCTTTGTGAAAACTCAAAATCGGACGTCCGGTTTACTAAGTAGAAGAAAATCGGATGATCGGTTTGAGACTTAGAATAAAAAATTGGACAACCGATTTTCCTGTAAAAAATACATTTTCCTTCACATTTTAAAACATGTATTCTTGATACTTTTTAAAAAATGTGTAATACTTTTAAATCAACAAAGGTTTATCAAGAACACTTAGTTTTTCAAGGATAATCTGTCAAAAATATTTCTTCTAAGGAGCTAACATAATTGATCAAGAATCAAATAAACAAGTTAGGGAGTTTTACATAAATACCTTATAAGATACCCTTAACTATTATTCTTGTCTTCAAGGTTTCCAACTTGATCACTTCATCTTCATAAAATCTTGTAGGCTTGAGTGATATTTTGCTTCTTTGTAGATGATTACCCTTGAGACTTCTCTTGTGCATCTTTGTTCTTCTAAATAAAGCCATTTCTAATTATCCCAAAGCACAAGTTAATCATAATCAAACCATTACGAATATGCCCTTAGGGCTTAGACTTCTTGTAACTTTTATAGAGAAACATATGAAATAACTTTGCATATTAAAAAAAACTGCCCAGTAGCTATAGATTTCTAGTGTTTTGAGAGTGCAAACCAATCTACTAGAGATATCATTTTTAATAACTTAATCCTTAGCAACTGGCTCAAAAGGAACTGTAAAATGGATTCCCCTCTTCTCTTTGATGTTCCTTGGAACTCCCTTTTTTCATTTGTAATCTGGAACTTTTGGAAGAATAGGAATCAACATCTGTTTACCACAATCCTGAGTCCATTAATCTAACTAAATTAAAAAACCAGGTTCTTGAATTTCTCAAATATAGTAGCATTAAATCTCACGGGATTCTTACAAATGTTTTATCTCTTAAATGGATACCACTTCTTGTAAATTGTATCAAATTGAATACTGATGCCTCAGCTAAAACAAGATCTAGTTTGGGTAGACCTGGAGGTGTTTCCAAAACCACTTTGGTGACTAGCTTTTGGGGCATTAGGTAAGACTTGTTGATACCACCAATATGTTGTCAAAACTTGTTTCGATAGAATGAGTTTGTACTTATTTGGAGATAAATAATGACTCATTAACAGCTATTCATCTTATTTTAGAAGGAAAATCCCATGTCTACTCGTATATTATTGATGACTACAAATAGCTTCTCCAACACATATCGAGGTGGACTTTAACTGACTCATATAACCAACAAGTAGCTAAGAAGGCCATCAGCTTGCCTGAGACTTTCAGGTTACTGTATCAATTGCCTGAAAATTTTGTAGCTATTTTTAATGCTGATAAGGAAGGCAAAAATATATCAAAGGTAGCTATTTTGTAAAGTTTTTTGTTTTTGTAATGGCAGTCTATTGCTACTAGTAACTTTTGTAATGATATAGAAGGAACTAATTATACTCACATCAATATTTTTTTATGCTGCAGCGCATGATGTAGGAAGACCAGCAGTTGTAAATCCTCTATCTTGTACAAATCCTATAAGCTTTTAAGTAATATATCCTCTCTTTATTTATCAAAAAAAGAAAGAAAACCTTATGTTCCATCAACTTGCGAATCTTTGGCCTCTCTCTCATGATCTTCAATTGCCTCTAAAAAAAAGTTTCCTGAAAGTTCTCTCGTAAAAAGATACCCTTTCGGAGGTTTAGTATTCATAACGCAGTAAAATCAAATCATAGTGCAAAAATTTCAAATTTTGAAACTCATGTTCTCTCTCTACGTTCATTCTCTCTCTTTTCTCTTTGCCCTTGAAGATTTTCAAACTTAGATTTGTGCAAATAATGCTGACATTTGAAGAAAAACAGTTAGTACATCTTTCTGTATTTGTTTACTTACAATTTATCAATTTAAAAATAAAAAAAGCATCAGATTGACGAAATTTGGGACAAAAGAATCTGCCCAAAAAATTTGTATTGAACGGAAGGAATTCCGCCCAACCCTGCAGAATTCTTCAAGAAATTCCATCTTCTGTTTAGTCTGGATTTTTTCCTTTTTTTTTTTTTGGCTTTTTTTCCTAATATAATTTATGTTACTTTGTTGTTATGTTAATTGTTTTTAGTAGGTTACCATTATATAGTTGTTTAGTTAATTTCATATTCTAATTTTAATCGTTTATTTAAGACATGCGTGTTTGTTATTGTTTTATGTAATTAGTAAGGGTGTTCAACTTGTTTAGTTGATGATAAATTTTTAAATTTAATTTGTTTAGTTCATATTAGTATATATTATATTTAAATTAATTATTACTTGTTAGATTTTTCGTTAATTTTTATTATTTATTTTTTGGGTAAATAATTGTTATGATTGTTAATTTTTAGCTTAATTATATTTATTATTACATTTGATAAATATGGGGGCTTACTACAAGAAATGGTTTGAAAGGGGATATATGGACATATTTCTTTAGAAATGTAAATAATTGTATTAATTTAAATTTTAGAAGGGAAAAATAAAATTAGCGTACAAAAACTTTAATTATTAGAAAGAAAATTTTAAGTACATTTAGAGATACTTACATAATGAAATAATTTGGATTTTGTATAATAATTTAAATGATAAAAAAATAATAATTTTATATAATAATATATATTGTATGTAATAATAGATAGTTTATATGATGATTTAATAATATGTAATAGATAATTATATATAATAATAAATAATACATAACTTAAATAATAAAAAACTATAATAATTTAATACAAAAAACTATAAATTTATATAATACTGTTTATAATAATAATAGAAGATAACAAAAATAATAGATATTTTTATAATAATTTAAAAACAAAATTAACAATAAGATAATAAAGAAGAAGTATAAAAAATAATTTGAATTAATATTATGTCACATTTTTATTTACTTTTTAAAATATAAAATTTAGATAATTTAGATAAGTTACGAAAATATACATAATTATTTATTGTTCTTTTGAAATTTGTTTAGATGGTTCATGAAGACAAGGAGGAGAGATGGTGATTTAGGTCCTATAGCAGACTTGAGTGGTCGTTTTCACGTATGTATTGTTACTGCTTCCTCTTGATAAAGGGTTTCATCATAGCACAAACGATTTACTGGCTCCTCGAATATATTTTTCACGTATGTACTGTTACTGCTTCCTCTTGATAAAGGGTTTCATCATAGCACAAACGATTTACTGGCTCCTCAAATATATATTGCATCGAGGTTATCTACACAAACTCCTCCTATGCCTCATTGTATGCTCCTCCATCAAATGACCCCTACACACCGATACCATATCAGGCCTATGTGTCCTCCTCTTCAAAACCTCCTTCACACTACCCCTTAGCCTCCTCTTCCCAGCCTCAACATTATTTATATGAGCCGTATGCACCGGGTTCTTCTATCCATCCCTCTATATCCACACTGCCTCCTTATTATACTATCCCATGTGTCTAGCAGTTCCTTACTCCTAACCATACAGGGGCACAGTTAGGTTCCACTTTTTTTTTAATGAACTCCTTACAGGAGTTGAAATGGACTCATCATATAGTTCCCAAGGCTATTTAGTACCTAACTGATAGATTCCTTTGTATTCTCATAAGTTAGGGGAGCCTGCTCAGGAGGAGAATGAGGGTGATGATGACTTGGCTAAGGAAGAGGGTGTCGATATTGAGGGAGATGTTAACATAGATGAGGGTGACAGTGCTTAAGATGAGACAATGAAGATGTTCTTCCATCGTTATCAAGGCTTGGGCCTGAACGGGGAAAAGGAAAAAGGATCTTGGGGAGGGGGGGAGGGGGTGAGAAATATGGTCAAAGATAGACTGGATATGTGAAACCCCAATCCCAAATGGGATATGTATGAAAAGTTTGTTTGGTATATAAACATGGGCCTAAGTACCTATAGTCACCTTAGGATATCCATTTTGCAATAGCGAGGAGGATTGCCAAGTCGGGCACGTGGATGCTGCCAGACCCATGGGTCACACTTTCATGCGTGTATGCAGTCTCGGGGCATGACAGTGTGGTAAAAAGGGGATGAATGTGAAACCCCAATCCCACATGTAAGAACATATCCTGAGACTTGTCTAGAATAGATCATGAACCCATAGCTGTGGAACCAGCACTTGTCCCAAGCATCCAAGTCTTTTCTTTTTGTACTTTTTGCCCATATTGAAAAGTGATGCCACTCTAGTCTTTCGATATTAAACTAAGTAATATGCCTATTGGTACATGTTAATGTATTGCTAGATCGTGCATACCACTTTATTACCACATAGTTATCTTTTTTTTCAACTATGACCCATTTGATTTAAAAATAAATAAAAAATCTTGAAGCCCTCATAGTGATAAATGATTCATGAGATTTCTTTTGGCATACCTATTATGCAACATTCTCTTTCATATGCCTCAATATTCTTGCTTCACTAACTATCCTTAATTCATGAGTAGGATGGAAGATTTTATTTTTGCTCCTTCTATCTTAACACAAATTCTTCCTCATTCAATAGATAGCACCCAAAAGAATCGGAAGATCTTCAAGGGGACGTGAGCACATTGAGGATGGCATGGATATTCTCTTGGTCAATTTAGGGAACCAGAGAGAGAGAGAGAGAGAGAGAGAGATAGAGAAAGAGAGAGAGAGAGAGAGAGAGAGAGAGAGAGAGAGAGAGAGAGAGAGAGAGACAATGACGGCAGAATCCTAATGTTCAAACTTACGAGATTGCTCCTGCCCTTTTCTTGCACTTGCTCCTCCTCCTACTCCAGATATGGCTACTGTGCTGATGATGATTGCACAAGTAATGCAAGGTCAACAAGTAATGCGTCAAGAACAAATGCAGATACAGACAGAGAGACAACTCCAAACTGAGTCTCACATGCATTTTGAAAGGCTTAAGAAAGCGCACATGTCAATATTTGATGAAAACTCAGGCCCTGAGCAAACAGAGAAATGGATTAGTGAGTTGGAAGGCAACTTCGAAGTTGTAGATATTCTAGAAGAGGTAAAGGCAACTGTAGTGAAACCCTTATTGGTTAGCAAGGCTGAAAAATGATGGAAAAACGTAGCTCTTGCTAACAAACAACCAGGAAAGAATTTCTGGATAATTACTTTCCTTAATTGCTAGGAACCGAATGATAGAAATATTTTTTCCTCCTTAAGTAGACTTGAAGGAATGTTAGTGGTGGAGTACGACAGTCAATTCAGCGCCTTGGGACAGTATGTACCAACTGTCAGGGAGGATGACTACTTGAAGATGCTTAGGTTTGAAGAGGGCTTACAACCAGGAATTCAAAAGTTACATTCAGCAGTAGAGTCAAAGGACTACCATGAAGCCTACCGAAGGAGCATAAGGATCGAGTCTGAAATGGCACAAAGTGGTGAAGGTCCCCAAGCCAAGAAGCAAAAGACCTTTGCGAACTAGACAAACGGGATCCAAATCCTTAGTTTGTCAAACCAACATGATACCCTAGCAATCCAAACCATAAGGAAAGTAATGAGAAGGAAGTGCCCTAGTTGGGATAATTTTTATTCTGGTGAGTGTAGGAACACTGCTTTGGGATCGTGTTTTTAGTGCGAACAAGTTGGTCACGAGATTAGAGATTCTCCTCATTTAACTCAAGAGAAGGTCAAGCTGATCGATCAGCCACCAAAAGCAAATGCGAGAGTTTTCTTTCTTATGGATATTAGGAGAGGTAAGGAATTCCTTTATGAGATTACCTTTTTTTTTTACTACAGGTGTTTCCTTTACTAGACGTAAGTTTCGAGGCTGCGAAACTTTTTGTAAGGATGGAAGAATGTAAACCCCCAACCCATAAGTCAATTAAAGTTCACTTAGGGACTAACTAGTTAGTTTTTTAAAGTTTGGGTTACTAAGGTTAATAATATTTTGATTAAGGACCCATGTATAGTAAGAATAACATAAGGACTTAAGCAACATAAAGGAAGTAGATATTAGCTACCCCTAGTTTAAAAGAGAATCTGACATCCTCTCTGTAAAAACCTACGTTCTTTTTTTTTGTACGCAAGAGAGGCTGTCAAGGAAAAAGAAAAAATTAGGAAAGGAAGAGAAGGCTAGGGTTTGAGAGACTAGAAAAGCTGCGATTTTAAAGGTAAATACGTAGATTTCTTCAAGGCTAATGTATTCTAGAGTCATAAAGAAAGATTTATTTTATGAAAGATTATGTTATTCTCAGGAAAAGTTTCACACTTCTATGAAAAGGAATCAAGAATCATACTTAAATAATTTTTTATGATTTTGTTTGAAGATGTAAAGGCTTATGGCTCTTATGTGTTAAATATTAAAGTTAAACAAGTAATATCTGATCAATCGAAGTGCACTTCATTGAAGCCAAGGGCTCATTAGAGTCAAGATAAATCTTGATATTTTATCATATAATCGGCCAAAGATATATGATTTATGTTATTTAATATGAATGTTTAATTTTTAAGTCATTAACTAGTTTTAAAGAAGAATGGAAGGTTACTGTTCGTGAGTAAAAGAAAATTAATGTTTTGGTTTGATTAAATTTGAGAGTGATTTGCTTAATGGGATTCTTTTTTAATTTGGAGCTTTAGTGGTGTTTTGGTTCCACTAACGCATGGCTTGCACTAAATAAAAGAAAAAAAAATTACGGTTGGGCTTCTTATGAACAAAAGGAAAAGTCATTTTCAATTCATTTGATCAAATCAGAAAACTTACTGTCTAAAAGTCCGTTATTGTTCTTTGTCAAGTTTTCTTCCAATTTTCTGTTATTAAAATGTTTTTTTGTGGTTTTTGTTTAATGACGCACAGCTTAATCTAAGCTAATGTCTTTGAATTCGATTTTTTTTTTTTTGTGGGAAATTCGATGACCCTTTACAACAAAAGAAAGTTAGATTTTTTTTTTTTTTTCAAAAACGTGTCTAATTTTGGAAGGTGTCTATTTATGTTAAGTTGGAAACTTATTCATTTCCCCAATCTTGTAGGTAATCGTAAGTCAGAGAATAATGATTTAGGAAATTGGGAAGAAGTTCCCTTTCCATAATAGAAGAGTTATGATTTAGTAATATAGTTTTGTTTAATGGTTTCTATAGATTTTTATATTAAGTTATTAATATTTAGTTTCAAGTTATTATGGTTTTTATTTTCGTAAGGAGATGTTCTCCAGTTGGGATGAAGTATAAGAGACCTGGTGTAGCGGAGAAATCCTACGGGCCTTACTTGGCAACAGCGCTCGTTGTGCCAAAATGAATATTCCAATGTGAACATGGGCACTTATGCCCATGTTTATACACCATATAAACTTCTCATACATATCTCATGTGGGATTCATCTTTCCCCCTCTCTCTTTAAGAACCTAGCATCCTCGCTAGGCGTCTCAAACTTAGCCAAGGACCAGACCAGGCGTACGGGATTCTTGAAATGGCTCCCCCCATACATTTAAGGTGTAGCACTTAGTTCCCATACATCCGGCTAGTAATCATGCTCTGATGTCATAATGTCATGCCCTGGACCCGCATGCACGAGAGCGCGACTCATAGGTCTGGCAGCATCCACGAGCCTTACTTCGTGATTGTCCTTGCTAAGCCAAAATGGATATCCCAAGGTGACTATGAGTACTTAGGCTCATGTTTATATACCATACAAGCTTTTCATATATTTCCCATGTGGGAATGGGATTTCACATGTCCTCTCTCGAGTCTACAGACTCGAGAACACGTCTCATGGGTCTGGCAGCACTCATGGGTCCTACTTGACAACCATCTTCGCTATACCAAAATAGATATCCCAAGATAACCGTACAAACTTTTTATACATATCCCATGTGGAATTGGGGTTTCACATGCACCCCCTTAAGACCCTAGAGTCCTCACTAGACACCTCAAACTTAGCCTTGAACGAGACCAGGGGTATAGGATTTTAGAGGTGGCTCCCACCGATGTAGCACTTAGCTCCACACGAGACTCTAGAGGTGGCATCCACTAGTGTAGCACTGAGTTCACACACATTCGGCTGGTAACATGCTCTGATACCATAAATATCACGTCCCGGGCCCATAAACTTGAGAGCACGACTCATGGATCTGGCAGCACCCATGGGCCCTACTCGGAAACTGTTCTTACTTACCAAAATGGATATCTCAAGATGACCATACAGACTTTTCATACATATCCAATTTGGGATTGGAGTTTCACAGGGTAGGCTTACAGGATCCCAACCTACAACCAGTTGTAAGACGATTCTCGTGAGTAGACATGATCCAACAGCTTTTTTGACAGAGCAACCATATCCTCATGTTGAGCCAACAATGGGCCAGAAGAAAAAGCAAAGACTATTTCTTAGGAATAGACATGACCCGATGATGGAGGTCCTCAGATCCAAATATTATTCTATCATACCGCGAACACGTTGCCGTTGCTATATGGAAAGGAGAGGTAAATTTTAGAATTAATTAAGTTTTATTTGATATTGATAAATGTATTTTTTTTAACATATAACATAAATTTCATTATTTTTTTTTATCTGTAATATATAAGAGCGCAGTATATTAAAGATCCGATCGCGATCTACAACATTTATGTCTTGAACGCCTACACTCTCATTGGTTAGGGAGATGCCAGATACGTTAGGACTTGTCCATTTGCAGTCATACATGTTCCAGCATTCGCATAATGGGTTGTTGTCTTCTTTTTGTGGAGAGGTGGAAACCAGAACACTCAGGATCCTTAGTAATATTTCCTATAACATCTCCTGTAACATTTCCTTTTTTAATATGTTTTCCCCCTTAGGGTTTATATTTTATTTGGTAGGTTTTATTAATAAAATATACCAAATTAGGAATATTACAGAGAGTGTTACAGGAAATGTTACAGAGGTCCGAACTGCAACTAGAACCAATTCATTCTATATGCTCGTTGGTGAGATGACGATCACCTTAAACGACGTGGAGCTGATCCTTGGTATACCTACTTGCAATAATGTTATAGGTACGAAGTACACGCGTGAGCAGCTCATTTGATTATTAACTGATCAAATGAATTACGCTGAGGCCAAGGAAGATCCGATTTGATGCGGTGGTGTCACACATTCTGATTTGCGGTTGATGGAGACGACATCCACAATTCGCTTTCCATTGAGATGAGAACAGCCTGCTAGGTGGCAACCATAATCGGCAATTCCTCTTCACCTACAAGAGTGGGAACACTATAAATTATAAGTTATGGTTGTTGGTAAAGAACTTTTGCAATTGTAGCAGTTATCATGTGGTGCAATGAAGCTTGCATACTTGCACCGAAATCTTTGTGTAGCGTCACGGGCGGATGCGAAGGATGTGGGAAGTTGTTGGTCACTATTGGAGGTATTATTCTATTATTTATATTTTTAATTTTTAAACTTGTGTATTTATATTATTGAAAACCTACATTATAATTAATAACGGGTATTGCTATAATTTGGTCTTACCGCGTTATGAATAGTAAGCCCCTTAATAACTAGTATTTTACTAATGAAAAATTAACTTAAGTATTTTTTTATGATTAATAGAATTAATATATAATTTTTAAAATCTTTTATACATTTTTTGTTTTCATTTATGATAATTGTTGCCTGTTAATGTATTTTATAGGCATGAAAATACCTATATTTTTCTATATTTGCCCCAGTGTTGAAACCTTGAAGTAAGAAGGGAAAGCCTTATATCAAGCCGTTCGAAATGAGGGGAATCAAATATAACCATAAATTGTTAGATTTTTTGCTACATTTGGATGTCATGAGGACCTACGAGGTATGATGGACACCATATAACATGATGGAGATAGAGATCATATGGGTATCCACTTACCACAGTAGTATCATTTTCTTCGACACAATAAAGTCGTGTATGCCGAATATGGCTTTATTGTAGTTTGGGTGCAACGGCAGATTCCAGCACATCCCATGAGGTATTTTGAAGTTCATAGGCTTGTGAATAATACGATGTACGTTGCAAAGTACAACTTCACAGAAGCACTGCGACTTGAAGCACCATCCCGCATAGATGGGTTTGTCAGCTATCTCTCTGAGCTCTTGCATAGCTGATTATAAGCAGTGGTATCATTTTTGCACTCATCTTTGCATACAGAATCCAGCCAATCGTCCTCGTCATGATGGTTCCTTATTTTTCTGTTGATAATATTAGATACAACTGCAATCCTAAGGAGGTACAGAGAGATTTGTCAGGTCTTGGATGAGTTTCATTAGGACAGTGTTAGGGGCGTACTATTTTTTATAGTTATGTTATTTATACATATGTATTTATCCATGTGAAATTATGTTGACTATTTATTTATATCAAATCTAGTATTTATTTCTTTACGTTCACTAACGTGTTTCTTTAATTCTTCCCGAATATTTATTTAATTCCTATTACGTATCGAATTGGACAGTGGATATTATGTGTTATATACATACATATATTACACATATATACATATACATAGATATATATACATATACACATATGTACAAATATATGAACACACACACATATATGTACATCAACGTCTCCAATATCTTTGTACTCCATCTCAGTAATGGAATTAACAATATTTTTTCAAGTTCCTTCTGTGAAATTTTTTGCTATATATATATACATGAATTTATACGTATATAAATTCGTAGACAAAAGTATAATAAAAAAACTACGAAGATTACTAACAGGGTCCGCACATACTGGAAAAACCGATTGGAAAGAAAATTACCTAAATGTTTTGATGCCACTAGGTGTGGCAGCGCTGCTGTTTACGCTTCGTTCTCTACCGGTATCCATGCGACGACCTCCTCTACAAGCGTCGGGATTCTAGCCCCTCCTAAGTATCCCGTAATACTTTGGAATTTTGGAAAGAGAGAGGCAAGACACTATTCTCACTGTCCTAGGGCTAAATTTTTGTTTTAATCAGAGGAAAGCTGCTTGGGAAAAAAGGTTAACATAACCTTTTATAGCTGTCAACATCAGAACCCTTATGTCATCTAATGACAATTTTAATCTCGTCCGTCTATTCCTATAATCACTCAACGGTTGGATGAATAATATTAAGTAATTAATTCCATTTATTTGATAAATAAATTAGTTACTTATTAGCTTACCAAATAAAGACAACGGTATTTGATCCCCCTTTTTGTATACGTTCTACGAATCTGGACACAATCTAAATTCATTAGACGTGGACATCGTGTTCACAAGATCGTCTATGCATGTAGGGCTGTAAACGGGTCCAGACCCTCAGGGTACCCCCAGACCCAGACCCGTACCCTTATAGTTAAACTTGGACCCAGACCCGGACCCATACCCTCCAGGGTATAAAATTTTGGACCCAGACCCGACCTTCCAGGGTCCAGGGTAGGGTAAGGGTATACCCATACCCGTATGATATTTTTTTATTTTTTTTCCCTGTTAAACAAAAATATATAAAACAATGTATAATCCTAAATTAAAAATTTTAACATGATTAACATAATCTCCTCAACATTTCTTTCAACAAATACAATCATTTAACATATACATAAATGAATAGAGATATAAACCCCTTTAACTATATTAATTTCAGTCTGTAATCTAAATTCCTGGACAACCTCTGAGCAAAGAGTATATGTAATAATACGGTGTCGCCTAATAGATAAGTCAAATAGTAGCACATAAGATAGAGAACGAAAAAGAAAAATGAAGAAAAAGACTGTCCTTTTTGTCATGATCCATATTTTCAGCAGTTCTATGAAATAAAAAATGAGGCAAAAATATTACTATCATAAATTGCTTTTACACGGGATGAAAGAATATATTTTTATATTTAGTAAAAATAAATTATTTGTGAAATGACATTTGAAATAAAGTTGAAAATAAATAAATAAATAATTTGAAAGAGGTTAGTTGGGCCAAATCCATCAAATAAAGAGATTCTATTTAAGACTGAAAAAGAGAAAAAAAAGAGAAAAGGACTGAAAATGAGGAAAAAAAAAAAGATAACAGGAGAAAAGAAAAAGAAGAGAAAAGGAAAAAAGAAAAAGAAGAGAAAAGGAGAAAAAAAAAAAGGTTGGATTCAAACCTGCGCTGCCAAGCCTATATAATTTTAACTTCCCCTCCCCAACCACTCAACCAGACCTCTCTATATATCTTTAATATCTTCCATCTAATATAATATATACTATATATTATTATTTAATTAATACGGGTCTACGGGTCTGGGCATCAACATACCCTGCCCAGACCCATATAGCAGTATAAATACGGGCACGGGTACGGGTACGGGTCCGCGGGTATAAAATTTAAACCTTACCAGCTAAAAACGGGTACAGACCCGCGCGGGTACGGGTAAGACCCGCCCCGTTTACAGCCCTATATGCATGTGACCCTGTAAGTTCACTTTACATTGTCAGTGAATAAAAATGTCCTGGACATTTATCCACAAAACATAAGTGGCCTCTAGTAAAATATTATACTTACCCAAGTTAAGTAAAAAGATATGATAACCTAACATCAATTTTAATATTTAGTCCTTTTATCACACGATATCCTAATTGAGTATAAGGTATGGATTGAGTCATCCTTATGAAACTTAATTAACCATTTACTTAATCACCTGGTAGACTGTTCCGATAAATAACATTAATAACACTGTATTAATATTTATTTGAGCATGGCCATACGTATTTTCCAATCTTCCTTATCAAGGGCCCATGGATATCTCTCTCTATAAGAGAGGGATAAATCCCTTTCACTATCTCTAATATTCAAGCAATGACAAAAAAATAGCCCAACCAATAGTCATAATAACCTGATTAAAAGTAATGTTTGACTATGTAAAAATATATTTTCTCCCCATGCAAGAAGCATTAGAAACATTAGATCAAAGGACACGAAACATAAACTAAGAAAAAATACTTATGACTTAAACCCATGCAATATTTCTTCTTCACTTTGGGTCATTTCCAATACAATATTCGCAATATGTATTTATGAATTGATTTTATATCTCATATTCATGATCAGTAAAACTTGATCATCAATCAACTTCATAATTTAATAATACAAGATGTAATAAAACTAGGGACAAACAAGAACAGTATTTTATTAGCATGAAGGGTTTCACTATCAACTCACATACTTGATGACCAAAAGCATAAAATACCATTCAAAATACATGCCTCATAAATAACCAATACAAATGTAAGTCAATCTATTCCTTCTGTGAAATTTTTTTTCTATATATATACATATATATACATATATATAAATATATATACATATATATAAACATATATACATATATATATGTATCTTATATAAATAAATTTAAAAATATATGTATATATACATATATATACATATATACATATATATATGTACATCAACGTCTCCAATATCTTTGTACTCCATCTCAGTAATGGAATTAACAATATTTTGTCAAGTTCCTTCTGTGAAAATTTTTGCTATATCGTTGCCACAAGTGAGAGTTAATTTCACCTTTACACATTCCTTAATATGCCTCCTGCATAAAATGTGGTAAGATTGATGAAACACCTCCTCGATCACAGGCATCAAACCACTCTCCCGACCAGTTACGATCACATGTGATTCCTCTTATTCAAAATATTAATTCTTAAATTGATGGAGCACTCATCAATATGTTGTAGCTTGCACATTAGCATGAACGCAGTATCTATGGTAAAATTCTTTCCCGTAGGGGTCATCCTAATAGCCTCCAACAATGGCATATTGTACCTACAAATCGTTAATGACATCTTAACTTAACAAATAGCATAACAATACGAAATCAATTAAACAAGTTAATATCTAACATAAAATAAACTAATATAATTACATAAAAAAATTAAAAAAATAACATAACAACATAAGTATAATTATAAACAATATTGTTTAGTAATGTAACTCACTTGTTTATTTTGTATGTCATGTCTATTATCAGTACATAAGACTATGTCCTCATCATTTCAATAGATACTGGATGCGTAAAAATAAGATCACTTAGGAATGTGTGCCCTTCATAGTTTCTCGGTAGCAAATATATCCTTGATTAGCAACTAGCTTTAGTACTTGTTGTATTGGGCTGCCTCCCTACGTCCTCTTGATCTTCAACTTCCTTCATGGTATTATATATATTTGTCAAATTGCAAAATCATCTAATTTGAATAATTTTTCTAACAGAATCCTATAATATTAACTAACAATTTTCTTATCTTTTTCTCTAAAATAACTCAATAAAATCTACTCTAAAAACGTATAGGGTGATTTATAATATTTTTTTTTATAATATATTCATCTCTTAAGTTTATTTTTATCTAGTAAATTTTATTAATAAAGCATAAAAAATAAAAAATATTACAAAAAAGTTTTGACCCTGACAAAAAGCTCCAAAATGGCCCTACTTTTGGGATGTCTAAAAACAACGTCCACACATTAAGGTGATTCAAAGTGCATTTTATTCAACCTAAAAAGTTCGTATTAAGTATTAACAGAAGGCCATTTCCGTAAGAGTTTAAAAAAGCCCTTTTCAAAAGTAAGGGTAGCAGCAGTACGATTTTTTTTTTCGATTTTGATAGATAACCGGTCAATTATAGGACCGATTTTGTGATTGACGGTACTTCCGCTAGGGCTTGCTATTTATTAAGGTCGATAGATATCGAAATCGATAGGAATTGATAAAAGAGTTTTACCAATACTAATTGTAATCAATTTTTATGTTTAATGTATTTTAGAATTTATGTACTTTCATTGAGTTTTTTGTTATTTTTTTTATAGTTATTTATTTACTCTCATTTAAATTTTTGTTGTTTAAACAAGGTGTAATTTGTAATTTAGACTTTTTGAAGTATTTTTGAAAGCCTAATTTTGTATTTGAAAAAAGTATAAAAAAAAAAAAATTAATTTCTTACGTTACGGGTTACCCAATGGTTTGAGAGGGTCGATGAATTACGCACCAAAAAATAAAATTTATACGCGAAAAAGCTTCATTTTTCATTAAATCATTTTTTCTCTCTACCTTCTTTCTCTCTAACTTCTCTCTACATCCGAAGACTTTAAACGACCATCTGCTCAAATATAACCGTTAAAAATAAAAAAAAAATCTTAATATATCGTTTTATGCTTATTTACTTATATTTTAATTAGTATAAAATTAAAAAAAGCATCAAAATAACAAATATTGGTCTGAGCGCCGAAAAGGAGTGATTGGCACCAGAACCATGCACCAGTATCTCTACCCTTGCACTAATTCTTGGCGCCATTCATTTTGATCATGTACCAATTGATGGCATCATCCATTTTGCTCCTTGCGCCACTTGATGGCACCACTAACCAACTGATGTTTTTAAAAAAAATAAAAATAGCAGTAATTTTTATTTGTTTTTTTAATTATTAATATTATTTATATTATTAAATTAATTATTTTCTATATATTTTATATCATTATGTTAATTTTTTGATTAATTTATGTTGTTATATTATCAACCAAACAAATTAAAGACTAATATATATACACATTGTAATATGAAATTAACTAAAAATTTAACATAATGATATAAAATAATTAAAATTAATAATATATAAAATTTAAAAAAGTATTAAAAATTTGAAAATACACCATCTGTACACTTGAGCTACGCACTAGTGCACGTAGGGGCATCCCCACACCAGGCCGCTAGGCATTGACGCGACTCTCTCATTCTCTGTGCCAAGACCTGACTTGGGATATCCCTACTCGCGTTAGGACGTGGCTCAAGTGTCCATATAATATATATTTTTAATTTTTAGTGTGTTTCTTTTATAATTTTTATCTCAAAAATTAATCGTATGGTGTATATAATATTTAAAATTATTCATTTTTAACTTAATATCTTTAAATTTTTAAAAAATTACCATATTTTTTAGAAAAATTATGTGTAATGAGAGAAAGTATGTTTTGAAGAAAAAAAAAATTGAACTCTTTCGCTCATAAATTTTATAGCTTGATTGATTCGCTGCCATGAATTCATAGAGTACAAAATCAATAATCCATGAATAATGAAACGGCAAATCGGTTCATTAGCTCTGCCATTCCTATTCAAAAGCTGGCCATCATCAGTGAGGGGTTGATGACAATGATGGCCGTTGTTTGCTTCATATAAGTCTTAGCGTCATTATCAAAGTTCAGCTGTCATGAACCCCCGTGTTGAGTATTTCAGCTTTCTTCATCACTAAAGATCTCTGAAGTGAAGAAATAGTGAAACCATGATTCTCTTGCAGTCCTTCAAAGTATCTCCTACAGAAGTATGCTCCCTTATGATTCCCCCAATTTGGCTATACTTCTTCTCTTCTGTATAATCAGCTTGCATTTTCCCAATTTACGCTAAAGTTTTTTGTTGATTTCCTTGGTGTTTTGAATTATAGGGCTTTGCTTGTTTTCGCTTGAGACGTTTTCTTTTCTTGCTTCTTTGCCTTGAGCTAGTGAAATTATGAACAAAAAAGCATCTTTACCTTCACTCATGAATATAAGAAACGGATAATTTGATCATTCTATTTTGCACTAAATAAGTTTCTCACTGTAATTTGATAAGTCTAGTGAGAAGGGCTTCCTTTCGTGTCGGAGTCGGATTCACTTTACCACTAATACGGGTTTTGGACCCTGCTTAATCGTGGGTTGTGAACGACTTGGACTGAATTTGCCATCTTGTCCTTTCTGAAAGTAAGAGTAGCAATTTGGGATAAGTACTATAGTTCCTCTGGCAAGGTGTATATATATATATATATATATATACACACACATAGGCAGTTTCTGATTTACTAGCTAATTCTTTGAAGTGAGCGTGATCGTAGTGTTTATTTTGTTTCCATCTGTTCTGGAAGTTCCAACTCAATTAATGCTAAATTTTAGGAATAGTGCAACTGTTAGAGGGTCTGGAAGAGCTTAAGCACTTGCAATGTGGATTGGTTTCTAACCTTTTTGCGTTCTTTTTGTGGGAATATATATGGCAATCGAGGGGCTGTGACTATTAAGGGCGTTTCTTAATTGGGTGCTACACTACGAGAAAAGTATGTTATAAGATATTATTCAATGTTGTTTCTGAAATCAGTTGGTTAAGTGAACCCATAACTCTTGGAAAGTTGTATAAATAAAACAATCAGTTTGTGCTTGTTGAAAAATAATGCCCCTAATTACTATTACAATATATTAATTACTATTACAAAACCTCAAGAAATCAGTGGAAGAATAAAAACAGAAAACAAAAGGTTTAATCTTCAAGAACAGAAATAAAAAACTAAGTAATAAGATAATCTGCAAAATCAACACCTGGTTACTACCAAAGAGAAACCAAAATAAACAAACAGTTATCATGCTTACCACCGCCGTTGTGAAACTGGCGGCAGAAAATCAAATAGATGACAGAGGAGCTGAAACTGAACAGTCACCGAGCAGCGGCAACGCCGCGTCGAGGTGCCGAAGATAAGCAAGGGAATGATCGGGTGTTATACCCTCAAAAAAGGCCTCAGCCGTGACGGAAATCACCGGCAACCCTCTTTCTCTATTTCTCTCTTTTTTCTTTTCCTCATGGCTCACTCTCTAAGCACACCAACAGACAATCAAAGGTGACAAAGAAGACCGGTGAACAACAGAGAAACATAGAACACCGGAACAGAGAGAGGAGAGCAGCGGCGGAGCCGTAGAATTAGGAGGAAACCAGAGAGTCCCGAAGACTCCAAAAGACAGAGAGAATGAAGAGATGGTCAAGAGGAGGAGAGGGAGAGACTGCATAGAAAACGAAGCAGCAGCAACATTAAGAAGAGGGGAAGGCCGCGGGTCACCAATGGACGGCCCAGGTGGCTAACACGAACCGCCTGGGCATCCCTTGACCCAGTCAAGAAAAAAGAATGAAGCCTATTCCAGAGGGCTGAGGCCAATTACATCATGGGGTGTAAAAAAAAGGGGAGGAGAAAATTGGGCTGAAAAATGAAAAAATATTGGGAGAACATGGGATTGAAAAGCCTACAATCTCTACCTCGAACAATATTTTCCATCCCTGAATTGACTCACTTTGAGTCAGATTGTTTCTACATGAAGAAGGTCCCTGCAAAACATAAATTTATCAGTGTTTACAATTTTAGTACCAAAATCAGTAGGATTATTATTAGTACTACTCTTATCTATGTCAATAATACCACTAGAGACCTTTTCTCTAATAGAGTGGTACTTGACATCAATATGTTTCGTCCGTTCGTGATAGGCCAGATTTTTACACAAATGTCAACAACTGTGATTATCTGTATAAATAATAACTTTGGAATGTAAAATATTTAATTCACTCCATAACCCTTGAAGCCAGATGGCTTCTTTGATTGCTTCCGTTGCTGCGATATACTCAGCCTCAGTAGTGGACAAGGCAACTACAGGCTGCAGTTGGGATTTCCATGAAATGCAATTACCCGCAAGGGTAAATAAATAGGAAGTGGTAGATTTTCTACCATCCTTGTCACCTGCAAAATCAGAGTCAACAAATCCAATTAATTCAAAATCAGACGAATTATGATAGTGTAAACCCCGATCCACAGTTCCATTTAGGTAACGTAGTAGCCACTTGAGAGCAGCCCAATGATATCTTCCAGGATTCGACATAAATCTGCTAAGAAGGCTTATAGAAAAAGCAATGTCAAGATGGGTAGATATCATTGAGTACATAACTGAGCCTATGGCCATTCTGTAAGGGATATTGGCCATATCTCTCTTTTCACTTTCAGTTTTAGGACAGGTTTTGTCGGAAAGTTTAAAGTGGCTAGCAAGAGGAGTTGTAATGGGTTTACATAGGTGCATTGAAAATTTGGATACGATTTTCTGAAGGAAAGACATTTGAGATAGAAAAAGAGAATGACCAGGTCTATCTCTTGAAATACTCATCCCAAGAATTTTGATGCAACTCCTAAATCCTTCATATCGAACTCAGATTCCAGCACCGATTTCAGGTTATCGATCTTAGCTTTGTGATGATAAGCTTTTAACATATCATCCACATACAACAACAAATAAATAGCAGAATCCACATTATTACTAGAAAAATAAAGACAACTATCATAGTTGCTTTTTGAAAAACTAATTTTGGACATAAAAGAATCAAACCTCTTGTACCATTGCCTTGGCGACTGTTTAAGCCATATAAAGACTTTTTCAAAAGATACACCATGTGTTCCTTACCCTTTACTTCAAAACCAGGTGGTTGACGTATATAAATAGTTTCTTCAAGATCACCATGTAAAAAGGCAGTTTTCACATCAAGTTATTCAAGATTAAGATCATAGAAGACAACAAGAGCAGGAACAATCCTAATTGTTTTGTACTTAACAACAGGAGAAAAGATTTCATTAAAATCAATGCCCTCAACTTGTGAAAAACCTTTCGCAACAAGTCTGGCCTTGAACCTAAGAGGTTCGTTAGAAGACTCAGATTCCTTTATTTTGAAAATCCATTTACAATCAACAAGTTTTTGTTTTGAAGGTTTTGGAACAAGAATCCAGGTTTTATTTTTGTTCAAAGAAAACATTTCTTCTTCCATCGCACGTAAACATAAAACGCGATTAGGACTTTTCAAAACCTCAGAAAAAAATAAAGGTATTTTTTCTTCAACATAAGAAGCAACAACAAAAGCATATGATACAATGTAGGAGTAACCATACCGAGGGTGATCCTTAGGTACCCTACGGACTCGATCTCTAGCGAGCTAATAATCCCTAAAAGCTTGGGTTTGAGCCTCAGGATGTTCCTCTTCCTCATCAGAACCATCTAGAATAAGGTCGGAATTTTCAAGAACAGGAGTACTACTGGAAGGAGCAGAAGACTCAGAATTTATTTCAGGTTCCTGAGACAGATCTAAGGAAGGTTCGGAGATGGTCTCCACCTCCACCGGAATACTACTAGGAGTAAGAATACTCGAAGTATTATCAGTGATGGGTTTATCCTTAAGACAAGACATCTCTAACTCGTTGAAGATGACATACCTACTGATAATAACCCTCACCCTCGGTTCCCCCTTTAACCACACTCTATAACCCTTTACCCCACTAGGATATCCTATGAACACTCCCTTTCTAGACCTTGGATCTAGTTTTCCATTTTTTTTTTTTATGAGGAAAGGCTGCACAACCAAAAACTCTCAGATTGAAAAGATTAGGAGGTTTACTACACCAGAGTTCTATAGGAGTCCTAAAGTTTATAGCTGTGGATGGAGATCTATTGATGAGGTATACTGCTGTACTAACAACTTTACCCCAGAAAGGTTTTGGGATACAAGAAGAAACTAGCAGGCACCAGACCTTATCCATAATAGTACGGTTCATCTTTTCGGCAACTCTGTTTTGTTGGGGTTATGTCTAACCGTTCTATGGTGTAAAATGCCATGCGATGCACACAAGTCAGAAAACTTCCGGTTACAAAATTCAAGATCGTTATCGGTCTTGACAGTTTTTAGTTTATTTCGAAAATGATTTTCGTCAAAACGTTTCCATTCACAAAATTTTTCAAACGTTTGATCTTTAGTTTTTAAAAGAAAAACCCATACATGCCTAGAAAAATCATCAATAATAGACAAGAAATAAACATTACCACCGTAAGTCGGAACCTTCTCAGGTCCCCACAGATCACAATGCACATAATCAAGAGTTGCAGAAGACTTATGTGTGCTGGTTGAAAAACTAATTTTATGTTGTTTTCCCACAGTGATCACAAAAATCCAAGGAATCAATTTTGTCACCACATAAAAGTTTTTGTTTTTGTAAATGATAAAGCCCCTTTTCACTAATGTGGTCGATCTTTCGATGCCACAACATAGTTTTTCTCAGGGACAGATTTTGAAACCATAGCAGTTTTGGACTTCGTAGGCAAAAACAAAATAAAATAAAACTACAGAAATCTACAAACAGGATCTGCAAATACTAGAGAAACCGATTGGATAGAAATTACCTCAATGTTTTGATTGTTCGTTGTGGAGGCGCTACTTTGTACGCTTCGCCCTCTACTGGTATCCACGCGACGAACTCCTCTGCAAGCGATCGGGATGGTAGCCCCTTCTGTGTTCTGAAATTTGTTCAGAACTGATCCTGACTATCTAGTAATCGGTCGCATTTCGGAGAGAGGAGGCTAGATACTATATCGCCGTACTAGGGTTTAGGGTTTTGTTTTTCTTTAATCAGATAAAGGACGGCAACCAAGAAAAGGTTAACATAACCTTTTATAGCTGTCAATATCAAAACCCTAACTGTCATCTAATGACAGTTTAATCTGGTCCGTCTATTCCTATAATCATCCAACGGTTGGATGAGTAATATTAAGTCATTAATTTCATTTATTCGATTAAATAAATTTAATTACTTATTAAATTACTAAAAAATACAATATGGAATCTGATTCCCCTTTTGTATACATTCAACGAATTTGGACACAATCTAGATTCATTGGATGTGGACATTATGCTCACAAGATCGTCTATGCGTGTGACCCTGTAGGTTCACTTAACGTTGGTAGTGAATGAAAAATGTCCTAGACATTTATTCACAAAACATAAGCGGCCTCTAGCAAGACATTATGCTTACCCAAGTTAAGTAAATGTAATAATAACCTAGCATCAGATTTAATATTTAGTCCTTTTGTCACACGATATCCTAATTAAGTATAAGGCATGGATCAAGTCATCCTTATAAAACTTAATTAACCATTTACTTGATCACCAGGCAGACTGTTCCAACAAATAATATTAATAACACCTTATTAATACTTACTTGAGCATGCCTATGCATATTTTCCAGTCTTCCTTATCAAGGGGCCCATGGATATCTCTCGCTAAAAAGAGAGGGACAAATCCCTTTCACTATCTCCAATATTCAAGCCATGATGAGAAAATAAGCCAACCAATAGTCATAATGATCACCTAATTAAATGTGATGTTTGACTATGTCAAAACATATTTTCTCCCCATGCAAGAAACATTAGAAACATTAGGTCAAAGGACACCAAATATAAAACTGAGAAGAAATACTTATAACTTAAACCCATGCAATATTTCTTCTTCACTTTGGGTCATGTCCAATACAATATTCTCAATATGTATTTATGAATTGATTTTATATCTCATATTCATGATCAGTAAAACTTGACCATCAATGAGCTTCACACTAGTTTACAAGATGTAATAAAGTAGGGACAAATAAGAATAGTATTTTATTAGCTATAAGGCTTTTACTATCAAGTCACATACTTGATGACCAAGAGCATAAAATACAATTCAAAAAATACATGCTTCATAAATCATAAATGTGAGTCAATTGGTCTTAGGGCATATACTAACAATCTCCCACTTGCCCTACCACCAATTTAACATGACTCTCAAACCTATTGACCTAGTATGGCTCTCATGCGTAAGTTGTGAGAGTGGCTTTGTCGAAGGATCTGCGACATTGTCATTGGTGTCTACTTTGCAAATTTTAACATCTCCACGCTCAATAATTTCTCGAATGAGATGGAAACGCCTGAGAATATTTTTGGATCGTTGATGAGATCTAGGTACCTTAGCTTGTGCAATGGCTCTTGTATTATCACAATATAGGTCCACTAGGTTCACAATGCTAGGAATTACACCTAGTTCTGTGATGAACTTTCTGATCCAAACTGCCTCCTTGGCTGCATCAGAAGCAGCCACATACTCAGCCTCTATAGTAGAATCGGCCACGGTATCTTGCTTTGAACTCTTCCAGCTCACAGTACCTCCATTCAAACAAAACACAAATCCAGATTGCGATCTAAAATCATCTACATCAGTCTGAAAGCTAGCATCCGTGTAACCATTTACAACAAGCTCTCCTTCCTGACCTCCGTAGATCAAAAACATCTCTTTAGTCCTTCTTAAGTACTTGAGAATGTTTTTTACTACAGTCCAATGCGGTTCACCAGGATTTGACTGGAATCTGCTAGTCATGCTTAATGCATACGAGACATCTGGGCGAGTGCATAACATGACGTACATGATAGATCCAATTGCGGAAGCGTAAGGAATCTTACTCATGCATTCTGTATCCTCCCTTGTAGTAGGACTTTGAGACTTACTGAGTTTAACGCCATGTGACATTGGTAAGAATCCTCTCTTAGAATCTTGCATACTGAACCTTTTCAGCACCTTGTCAATATATCCACTCTGACTTAGGCCAATAAGGTTTTTGGATCTATCTCAATAGATCCTAATGCCTAGAATATAGGCTGTTTCGCCTAAATCTTTCATTGAAAAACACTTCCCCAAACAAGTTTTTATACTTTGCAAAGTGGGGATGTCATTCCCAATTAACAAGATGTCATCGACATAGAGTACTAAGAAGACTACTGCATTTTCTGTAACCCTTTTGTAGAAACAAGGTTCGTCATCATTCTTGATGAAATTGAATTCTTTAATTGCTTCATCAAAACGAAGATTCCAACTTCGAGATGCTTGCTTCAAGCCATAAATGGATCTTTGAAGTTTACACACTTTACTAGAATTCGAAGGATGAATAAAACCTTCAGGTTGTGTCATATACACATCCTCCAGTAGATTTCCATTAAGAAAAGCAGTTTTAACATCCATTTGCCATATTTCATAATCATAATATGCTGTAACGGCAAGTAGAATTCTAATTGACTTAAGCATTACAACTGGAGAAAAGGTTTCATCATAGTCTATACCATGAGTTTGTCTATACCCTTTTGCTACCAATCGTGCTTTGTAAGTGTGCACATTGCCATCCATGTCAGTTTTCTTTTTGAAAACCCATTTACACCCTATGGTCTTGCAACCTTCAGGTGGATCAATCAAAGTCCAAACTTGAGTATCGTGCATGGATTGCATTTCTGATTTCATAGCCTCTAGCCATTTGCTAGATTCAGGACTATGAATAGCATCTTGGTAGGAATTAGGTTCACCTTGATCAATAAGATCAATATTATGATCCTCAGTCACAAGAAATCCATATCTCTGTGGTATCTGAGAAATCCTACCAGACCTTCTTCGTCCTTGTGTCAAAGGTTTAGGCTCAATATGAATACGTGTCTAACTGAGTATCCATACTCGGTTCAAAAATGGTCTGCTATTCGTGAGCTTCTTCAAGATGGATTCTACTCCCACGAACTCTTTTGGAAACGAATTCTCTTTCAAGGAAAATTCCGTTCCGAGCAACAAACACTTTGTTTTCAGATGGAAGATAAAAGTAGTATCCTTTAGTTTCCTTAGAATATCCCACAAACAGACACTTATCAGATTTGGGTGCTAGTTTTTCAGATAATGATCGCTTCACATAAGCATCACATCCCCAATTTTTGAGAAATGCTAAACTAGGTTGTTTCCCGGTCCATATCTCATATGGTGTCTTCTGAACAGCTTTAGATGGAACTCTATTTAATATGAATGCAGCAGTTTCTAGAGCATAACCCTAAAAAGAAATTGGAAGATCTGTTTGACTCATCATAGATCGAACAATATCCAATAGAGTTCGATTTCTGCGTTCAGACACACCATTCCATTGTGGTGTTCCTGGTGGAGTTAATTGTGATAATATTTCACAATTTTTTAGATGTTCGTCAAACTCTTGCCCTAAATATTCACCATTTCGATCTGATCGAAGTGATTTTACACTCCTTCCAAGTTGATTCTGCACTTCATTTTGAAATTCCTTAAACTTTTGAAAGGAATCAGATTTATGTTTCATTAGATAGACATAACCATATCTACTGAAATCATCTGTGAATGTAATGAAATACTGAAAACCTCCTCTGGCTTGTGTGTTCATTGGCCCACATACATCAGTATGCATAAGTTCCAATAAATCGGTAGCCCTTTCACTTTGCCCTGTAAATGGATTTTTAGTCATTTTGCCCAATAAACAAGAATCACATTTTTCATAAGACTCAAGGTTGAATGAGGATAAAAGTCCATCTTGATGGAGTTTGGATATGCATTTCTCATTTATATGGCCTAAACGACAATGCCAGAAGTAAGTCTGATTTAAATCATTATATTTAAATTTCTTTGTATTTATGTTATAGATGGGTTTACTAATGGAATCATGTAGGTTAAGAATGTAAAGTACATTACATAAAGAGGCATCCCCATAGAAAATATCATTTTTATAAATAGAACTTTTACCATTCTTAGTATTAAACTCAAAACCAACAATATCCAAACAAGAAACTGAAATGATGTTCCTACTCATAGCAGGAACATAATAACAATCTTTAAGTTCAATTATAAACCAGTAGGCAAAAGTAAATCAAATGTCCTTACAGCTACAACAGCAACTTTTGCTCCATTTGCAACTCGTAGGTCCACCTCTCCCTTTGCCAAAGATTTACTCCTTTTGAGTCCCTGCACATTTACACAAATGTGAGCTCCATATCCGGTATCTAATACCCATGAAATAGGAGTAGACATATTAATTTCTATAACGAAAATACCTGAAGCGGTAGTCTCACTGGCCTTTTACTTCTTCTTTTCTTCCAAGTAAAGCTTGCAATTCCTCTTCCAATGACCAGGTTCATTGCAGTGGAAGCAAGTCCCTTTCTTTGGTGGTTTAACCTTGGGCCTGGGCTTCTGCTTGCCTTTACCCTTTTTGGCCATATCCTTTCCCTTTCCCTTGTTCTTATTGAACTGCCCCTTCTGAACCATCAGAATATTAGGAGTAGACTTCTTAATGTTTTGTTCAGCCTGCTTGAGCATCCTGTGCAATTCATTTATGGACTTTTTCATACTATGCATATTGATGTTCATGACAAACTGATCATAGTCAGAGGTCAAAGAGGCCAAGATCATATCAGTAGCCAAGTCATAACTTACAGGTGCTCCAATTTTTTCAAGCTGATCAAAATACCCTTTCATCTTAAGGACATGAGCACTAACTGAAGTGCCAGGGGTTATTTTGCAACTACTCAACGCCTTAGTGGTAAGATATCTCCCTTGACGTGCCTGCTCTTGGAACATTTCCTTGAGCTGTTTTATCATCTCATAAGCCTCAACTTCCTCGAATTGCTTTTGCAACTCAGATTCCATTGTAGCCAACATGAGACATGTCACATCGTTAGAATCATCCTTGTGCTTACTTTAAGCATCCTTTTCGACTCTAAGGGCATTGTTAGCTGGTTGATTAGGGATAGGGTTCTCAAGTACATATAGCTTTTTTTCTTGTTTAAGGACAATCCTTAAATTTCGTGCCCCATCAAAAAAGTTAGTCCCACTAAGCTTATTCTTTTCAAGCACGGATCGCAACGAGGTGTTTGAATTGTTTGAGGTCATTATCTACATAGAATTTGCAAAGTAAAATTAAATAAATGAAGCATTAAAGTTTCCTTGAAATATTCAACACTTGATATAAATCATGGGTATAAAAATTCATTTTATTCTAATCATAAGTAAGATTTGGCTTAACACCCATAATTAGAGAAAAATGTATTAATGGGATTCACATCTATATGTACCGGCAAAATCACATATGATGTCCTAGGCTCAAAACCGTTTTGATAGCCTAGTTAAGCCATACCATTCCAAGCCAAGCATATGGAAATCACCATTTTCCATCTTCCCCTACTTAGGTATCCATTTATATCTTGCTTTGGCAATGAGACAAAATGATGATCCAAGCATGGAGAAGTGCTTATGATCATGGAAGGCATTTTACAACTTAATTTTTACATGGTTTCAAAAACCTTCTTTCTTTTATTTGTATATTATTTCACAAAACATATATCCAAAAATAAAAGGAAATAAACTAAACATCACATGCATAATATATACATCAAATAAAACATGTCATAGCATGGCCCCAATCCTATATTGACTTCCACGAGCCTCATAGAAGTCAAAGGTCAATCTAGGTAAGTCTTCATTTCCATGAGCTTGCCTCCAATGTCTTAGCCTTCTAATCTTTTTACATAGGACAGAAAACATACATAGGAATATGAAATAGAATTAACCTATTCTAGTAAAGCTTGATAATATTACATCAATGAAAACAACGACACGCAGGCCGTATTTAAAAATATACAACCCATTAACAAAATAAGCCAATCAGTCACAAGAGGTAAAGGGCCATTCTATGCACCATGCATCTAAAGATAGAAAGAAACATGCAAAAAACAACAAGGGGGTTCCGGGGGCGAAGCCCCCCGGAAGAAAACGGCAGTCCCGCTGGCCGGTCAGCGGGCGGGGTCAAGGGGCAGCGCCCCCGGAAAGAAAAACGATTTTTCCTTTCTAACTCATTGAATGAGTTACTGCCGTCATAAACCCTAAAATCATGCCACAAAAAATTTTGTTTAACAGTTAAGCATTAAATTATGTGATTCTGCATATTAGTTTAACAATTAAATTGCACACATTACAGACTGTACGCCAAACAATTTGGCAGTAACAACATTCTGTTTAATTAATCGCATTAATAAGTAAAACAGAATATGATATACGCGAATCCTATAATTCAATTTACTCTGATTATTACACTAATCAGAAATCTTACTATAAGACCGATTGAAAACAACACATGTAATCAAAGCGGTAACAAATAAAATCAATAAAACTAGTATATACGAGGCTCTGACACCACTGTTGGACTTCGTAGGCAAAAATAAAATAAAATAAAACTACGAAAATTCACCAACAGGATCTGCACATACTAGAGAAGCCGATTGGATAGAAATTACCTCAATGTTTTGATTGTTCATTGTGGAGGCGCTGCTTTGTACACTTCGCCCTCTACTGGTATCCACGCGATGAACTCCTCTGCAAGCGATCGGGATGCTAGCCCCTTCTGTGTTCTGAAAACTGTTCAGAACTAATCCTGACTATCTGGTAATCGGTCATATTTCGGAGAGAGGAGGCTAGATACCATATCGCTATACTAGGGTTTAGAATTTTGTTTTTCTTTAATCAGATAAAGGATGGCCACCAAGAAAAGGTTAACATAACCTTTTATAGCTGTCAATATCAAAACCCTAACTGTCATCTAATGACATTTTAATCTCGTTCGTCTATTCCTATAATCATCCAACGGTTGGATGAGTAATATTAAGTAATTAATTTCATTTATTCGATTAAATAAATTAACTACTTATTAAATTACTAGAAAATACAATATGGAATCTGATTCCCCTTTTGTATATGTTCAACGAATTTGGACACAATCTAGATTCATTGGATGTGGACATTATGCTCACAAGATCGTCTATGCGTGTGACCCTGTAGGTTCACTTAACGTTGGTAGTGAATGAAAAATGTCCTTGACATTTATTCACAAAACATAAGCGGCCTCTAGCAAGACATTATGCTTACCCAAGTTAAGTAAATGTAATAATAACCTAGCATCAGATTTAATATTTAGTTCTTTTGCCACACGATATCCTAATTAAGAATAAGGCATGGATCAAGTCATCCTTATAAAACTTAATTAACCATTTACTTGATCACCAGGCAGACTGTTCCAACAAATAATATTAATAACACCTTATTAATACTTATTTGAGCATGGCCATGCATATTTTCCAGTCTTCCTTATCAAGGGGTCTATGGATATCTCTCTCTAAAAAGAGAGGGACAAATCCCTTTCACTATCTCCAATATTCAAGCCATGACGAGAAAATAAGCCAGCCAATAGTCATAATGATCACCTAATTAAAAGTGATGTTTGACTATGTCAAAACATATTTCTCCCCATGCAAAAAACATTAGAAACATTAGGTCAAAGGACACCAAATATAAAACTGAGAAGAAATACTTATAACTTAAACCCATGCAATATTTCTTCTTCACTTTGGGTCATGTCCAATACAATATTCTCAATATGTATTTATGAATTGATTTTATATCTCATATTCATGATCAGTAAAACTTGACCATCAATCAACTTCACACTAGTTTACAAGATGTAATAAAGTAGGGACAAATAAGAATAGTATTTTATTAGCTATAAGGGTTTTACTATCAAGTCACATACTTGATGACCAAGAGCATAAAATACAATTCAAAAAATACATGCTTCATAAATCATAAATGTGAGTCAATTGGTCTTAGAGCATATACTAACAAGCAGTAGAGTTGCAAAATGTTTTACCAAGACGGATGTATAATGGTTCCCTTTTTAAACCTTTTAGCATGACTAGGTTTCCTTTGCAAACACGTAAAATTCCGTTTTTGGATTTAAAAGAGAGACCTAGAGAGTGTAAAGAACTAAAGGAGATAAGATTCCAACGTAAGTCAGACATGTATCTCATCTTAGTGAGTTTTCTAATCACGCCATCATGCATTTTTATTAAAATATTGCCAATGCCTTTAATATCACAAACCTGATTATTACCCATAAAAACTTTTCCTTGGTTTAAAGGTTTGAACTCAGAAAACCAGTGTTTGTTAGGTGTCATGTGAAATGAGCAACTAGAATTAAGCACCCAATGATTAACAATATCAGTACATGAAGGAGAAAGAGAGACACATAAAACCTCAGAGAACATAGAGTTACCATCTGATTCAAAAACGTGAGTTTTATTGACTTTATTTCCTCCTTTATGTTGTTTCTCATCTTTGATCTGTTTAAAACACTTATTTTTCATATGCCCTTCTTTCCCACAGTAAAAACATTTTACTTTACTTTTCTCTCGTAATTTGGAACGGATTTTAAAACGATGACTAGGAGGTTCTCTCCGGCCAATCCTTCCTCTCACAAAAAGATTTTCACCATGAGATTTATTCTCTTTTTGCAAATCCAAGTCTTTTGATTTTAAAGCATTTTTGACATCAGAAGGAGATAAATCATCTCTGCCATATTTAATACAGCTTTGACATTATTAAAATAATCAGGTAAGGCATTTAGTAAAATACTTGCAATATTTTCATCAGAGATTTTCTCTCCGATGTTTTGAAGTTCCAAAATGATTTTATTTAAATCATCTATATTTTCAGAAAGTAATTTTGTCCCACTCATTTTGAAACCAAAAAGCTGTTATTTTAAATAAATTTTATTAGAAAGAGATTTTTCCAAATATAGTTTTTCCAATTTTGTCCAGATTTCAAAAGCATTGTCTTTTTCATCAATTTCTCGTAAAACGTTATCAATCAAATGCAAGGTGAGACAACTATGAGCATTACCTAGTTTTTCTTTAAGAATTTCGCCCTTCCAAGATTCTGGATACTCTTCAGGGCTACAAATAGCGTAAGCAATTTTATTTTGTACCAAAACTGCTTTCATTTTCCTCCGCCACATTACAAAATTAGATTTGCCATCAAACCTATCAGTTTCAATTTTTGGAACTGATGCGTTTTAAAGGCAAATAGGTGTAATTCGGTGGTTTAGGAAAGATGAAAGATTTGAAAAAGTTTTGAACAAAACTGTTCGGATTTTCCTCAAAAACAGAGAAAAACTTTCAAAGAAAAACGGCGTTGTTTGTTTTAGTTTGTTTGATTAGGTTTGGTTTTGATTATAAAAAATAGTGTAACAGAATAACACACAGGAATACCTAATCAGAAAATAGGAAACAAACTGTATAACGAAAAAGGAAGCTAAAACAGACAGATTCAACAAACAACAAAGAAAAAGACAGAAAATATATATAATATATATAAAAACTTTTGAAATCAGAAAGAAAACCGCCAAGTCATAGATACTTGAAATCTCACAGATTCAAGCCAAGTTTGGGTTTTTGTTTTTGAAAAAGAAGAGAAAGGAAAAACTGGAATAAAAAACTAAAGGGAAAAACATAAACAGAAATAATAGTAATCACAGTAATAGCAAGAATTGGCAGCAAGCCATAACAACCAACAACCAGAAATATAGAACCGGCGGCAAGCCGAAAGAAGTAAACTCAGAAGCAGAAAACAGTAATCGGCTACAAGCCGAAACACACAAACAGAAAATGAAACCGAAGGCAAGCCGAATAAAAGAGACAATAAACAGAAACCGGCGGCAAGCCAAATAAACAGAAACAATAATAATCAAAACCGTAAAATAGAAAGAGTAAGAGTAACTTCACTGGTCGGATATACAGATCCGAAAGGTTGTTGTCGGAAGCCGGCGTCGATGAGCCGGAACCAGGCTCTGGTACCACTCGTTGAAAAATAATGCCCCTACTTACTATTACAATATACTAATTACTATTACAAAACCTCAAGAAATCAGCGGAAGAATAAAAACAGAAAACAGAGAAGAGAAATAAAAAACTAAGTAATAAGACAATCTGCAAAATCAACACCCGGTTAATACCAAAGAGAAACCAAAATGAACAAAGAGTTGTTCTGCTTACCACCGCCGCGGTGAAACTGGCGGCAAAAAATCAAAGAGATGATTGAGGCGTTGAAACTTAACGGTCACCAGAAATGTAAACGGTCGCCGAACAGCGGCAACACCCCGTCGAGGCGACGAAGATAAGCAAGGGAATGATCGGGTGTTATAAGCTCAGAAAAGGCCTCAACCATGACGGAAATCACTGGCAACCCTCTTTCTCTATTTCTCTCTCTTTTCTTTTCCTTACGACTCACTCTCTAAGCACACAAACAGACAATCAAAGGTGACGAAGAAGACTGGTGAACAACAGAGAAACATAGAACACCGGAACAGAGAGAGGAAAACAGCGGCGGAGCCGTAGAATTAGGAGGAAACCAAAGAGTCCCGAAGACTCCAAAAGACAGAGAGAATGAAGAGATGGTCAAGAGGAGGAGAGGAAGAGACTGCATAGAAAACGAAGCAACAGCAACATTAAGAAGAGGGGAAGGGCGCAGGTCACCAATGGACGGCCCGGGTGGCTAACCCGAACCGCCCGGTCATCCCTTGACCCAGTCAAGAAAAAAAGAATGAAGCCTATTCTAAAGGGCTGAGGCCCATTACATCATGGGGTGTAAAAAAAAGGAAGGAGAAAATTGGGTTGAAAAATGAAAAAATATTGGGAGAACATGGGCTTGAAAAACCACGGTATTCATATTATTAAACCTGCATAAGAGCTTATAAAATTTTTTTGAGGCCTTGAAGTAAATAGGTATCTTGTGGTCTGATGAATACCATATTTGTTGCCTACAAAAGGTGAGATTCTTTTTCCTATGGCAACTTGCAAAAATTTTCTATTTTTCATTAGCATCTTTGGATAATTATATTTTTGTTACCAATGCAATTGGAATCATCAGCTTAATTGGTGTTTGTCGATTCATTTGGTGAGATTCAAAACTGGACCAAACTTAAAAGCTGAATTTGACATAATTAAAAATATGAATTTCTGTATCGTTATTGGCTATGAACGGAACCTTCTATTCAACTAGACTAAAGATGTGGTATAAATTTGATATCATCTCCCCTTTATCCAAACAATGTTTGGGAATTACCAATTTTTTAAAGACAATGATGCTGTTAAGAAGTTGTTTTTCTTGCTTCCGGATCTTGTTTTCATTTTCTTTATAGCTAGCAAGAAAGGAAAGTAATATGTTTGCAATTTTAACCACCCAGACATTTTTCTTTTGAACAAGTAACCACCCATACATGGTTGCCTCACATAAATTTCACTAAAAAGCCTAATAGTTTTTCATGCATATGTTCATTGATTTCAATACCTGGTGACCTAACATTAACATTTCACTGGACATTCATTAGTTTTTCACATTTTCTGCTTTTGATTGCTTGTGACTCTTATATGCTGATAGTTATTCTGACTAATTGCAGTCTTGAAAAAGGAGTTGAGATGGACTGCCACTGGACTAGATTCGGTGATGTTCGATATCACATTCAGGTTAACTTTGAATTCATTCTAAAAATTATTTTCAACTGATTTATGATCAGATGCAAAGTTATAATAAGAAGCATGCTATATTCACTAATCAATTGCTGCATTTCAGTCCCTGTTTCTGGCCTCCTTATCTTGTACTATAATCATGATATGCTGATAATTGATTACTATACTATTTACAGGCCTCAATGAAAAACCCACCCAGATCTTCTCTTTATGTCTTTATCATTACCTACACCACCTCCAGAGGCTGTATTTTTTGGTGGCCCTCCCCCGGGAGCCATAGAAGCTATAAAAGCAGCATATGGTGTGGTTGCACAAATTCTTGATCCTCCACGAGATGGCTTCAGTCTTACGCTGAAACTGAACTTGTCAAAACTTCCTCCAGATGATGGTTCAACGAATTTTTTTGTTAAGGTCACTATGGGATTTTGTGGTTGTGCAGATGGTATAGTATGCTTTTTTGTATGCTCTTTCCACTATCTGGTCCATTCCGATTCATGATCAGGTTCTATTTTATAATGCCCTCTGTAAGACTTTGTAACTAAAACCTATACTCATGAAAAAATGGACACTAAAGAGGTTAATTCCCTATTTTAAAATTCTGAACATCTAGATATCCCATTCCTGAAGAATGTCCAGATCTGCAAACAGGAACATGTTTTTGTGTTCTAATAATTACCTTTAAAAATGGCCCAGTTAAAATTTTATATTTACTTCGACAAGAAGAAGAAAATATCACTTAGCTTGGATATCACTGTCTCATTGGAGAAGATGGCTGTGTCTTTGCTGGGATATCACGAACTTTATAATACACATGATTAAGTTGTTAGATCTTCTAACTGCAGAATAAGAAGCAAACCACAAATGCATGCAAACTTCTGAACTAATGAAAAAGCAAGCCCACATGTTAATATAACAAGCGGCAGATTACCCCGTAAGAAGGGAATATGTCAGGTGCCCCTTACTAAAACGGGCCGATGAACTCCCATCTGAACAAGTAGAGTCAATAGTTCAGCATTTAGGCTATAACATTTAGACCATCAGAGCATAAAACGCAACTTCCAAGTTTAGTCTTTGATTTTCTATAAGCTGACGAAAAGCTTCTGAAGATGCTTGGTCGCCTTCCCAAGAATGAACCAGCAGTAACTGCCATATACCCTCATTAGTACTTTTTTTCGTAGATGGGGATGCGATAGCAGATGAGAGACTCATGAAAGAAGCCTTGCAGCAGAATGACGTTAATTTTTGCTAACATCCAGAAAAAGACCTCACAATCGAAATTTTTGCATAATGCTTTTCTGGTATGGTAAATAAATAAATAACTTTCTTGGTGACTGTGATCCCTAAGGCATAAGGTTTCATGTCACGAAGTTTGTTATTATTTTCTAAATTTGTTTAGATTTAGTGCTTTCTTGAAGACTGCAGTAAAATTAGGATTAAATATAACATATTTTGGGGTGAGGTTTGGAATAAAGGTTACACAGTTACTTTTTCTACTTTTGATGGGAAAATATCTAGGTTGGGAGAGGAGCTAATTGAGTCTTGTATAAATGTCACAAAAATAAAAAAAGAAAAAAAGAATAGTCAATCTACGGAATTTCCTTCCCCAACCTTACCAGAAGTAGATGATTGATCAGTTTCTTTTCTGAACACCTATTGGAATTATAATCTTGAAGGTACTTTATTTATTTTTTCTTGCTAGTGCAATAAGATCTTTATAATTTTGAATGCTGCAAGACCATGTGCTGCTCTTGAAAGTTATTGACACAATTAGTTATATGTAGGCCTTGTATTTTCCAGAACAAGTGGCTTGATTCTATGATTTGGATTTTATTGCACAAGGTTCTGTGTAATCTGCTAAGAAATTTTGCTTATTGTCTACTGAACATCATCAGACTATGGGTTCTTGAAGTGAAACTAAAATCACTGTGGTTACAGATGAATAGTTCGAGTATTATAGATTTTAAATTCTTACCATAGCTGCTTAGTTGTTGCTTTGGTGAGAGAAAACTTAGAGCTATAAACAATGTTCCTCAGTCAGTACGAAATGCATAAGGAGCCTGTGGCATGGAAATGCAATAGATCCTCAATATTTATTTTATAGCATGGTCAAATAGGGAATAAAATCGATTGGGTTCGTTGCTGTTTTACATATTTATCTGGAAATTTAGCAATACCCTTTTTATGCCTTTATTAATAGTTCAAAATTTCAAAGGAACAAATTGGCAGTGAAAGACTATGGAGTCTCAATTCAGTTTTTGTATGTTGAAACAGGAAAAGTAGAAATACTTATATATGTTGCTACCCTACATCCTTCTTCGTGTAGAAAGTTAGCAATAGGCATAATTGAATGCCCCATGTAGGGTATTGCTAATCTGCCCTGCAGCAGGAGTAGGTTACTGAGTTATCCTTTTTGACTTTTCTCATCATCGCCCATGCCAACTACAACAAACTGAAGTCTCTTAGGTGCAAACCAACTTACCAAAAGTTGCTGCCGCAATTCAAAGTGGATATGTGGAAATTAATTCCTTGGTGATTTCTGTCTTTTCGCTAGAAGTGACATGATCTCTCAATTCTTTGTTTGTTCCACCGGAGACCTTTTCTTTTACCATCAAGTTCTTGGAATAATTGCTAACAAAGTAAGCCGTCTAAGCAATCAGTTCATTCAATGTAATAACCTGCTCAAAGTCCCTACGTAAGAGTGAACTATGTCCGTTCCCAAAGGTATATGGGCAACCTTTAATCTTACTGTATGATATTAACTGTTTTACCTAAATCGAACATATTGCAGGGAAAATCTGACCTGAACTTGAAAAGATGGGGGGAAGGTATAAAAAGACTGCTCCAAAATAGTGAAAATTGAATACTACTCCCTCCATCCCCCAAACATAGTTTGACTTTCTTTTTTCATCCATCCAAATTATAGTCTAATTTCCTTTTGGGAATGATAATTAATTTCTTAACTTTCTTTTATGTCCCTCATTATTTTACCAGTTAATTGCTAAAATTCTCCACTTTCCAAGAAATATCAATAAAGCAAACACTATTCTATTACTTATATTTGTAATTTCAAAATAAAAAGTTAAATTTATTTAATATTAAAAAAAAATATAATAGAGAATTAAAATATTACTCTAACTAATTTATTATTCTAACTAATTTTCTTAATTTATGTGAGAATTGAAATAGGAACATTCTTATGGAACGAGAGAGTAGGTTGTTGTAGGTGTTGGGGACATTAAGTTAAAAATGGCCTTCACAGCAGCTGTAAAAAGATTATGAAATTCATAGAACTGTGATGAAAATGAGAATAGATGACAATCCGCCTGAGGGAATAATTAATATTTTATATTGTTGTGTGGATTTTTTGATCCACAAACCTATTTACTATTACACACAACTTTCCTATTTACTATTACAACCCTCAAAAATAAGAAATTGCAGAAAGGACCCTAAACTATTACAGATTCACAGAATAGTCCTCCATTTCTTCTGATTCCCAAATCTGGTCCCTGTTTTCTTCTCCAGAAAGGAATCTCCTTTCTACTTCTTCTCCGGCCACGGCTGGTTGTAGATCGCCGGTCCTGCAGGAGATGGTTAGCAAGAAGAAAGGAAAAGACTAAGGGAGAAAGACTTACCTGAAGCCGAAGCTCGCAGCAAGCTAGCTCGCTGCCGCAGCGGTCCGATCCGGCAGCAGCAGCAACGTGGGGCCACCGGCGGGTTGAGGACGAGCTCCGGGAGCTGCGGCGAGCTCGAGGTGCGGAGCGGCCAGCAGCAGTCCCTCAGCCGGACTGAGTTTCACCGGGAATGGCTCTCTCACTCTCTATCTCTCTCTCTTCTCTCTCTCTCTCTCTCACAGCTCACTCTTTCTCTCTTTCTGTCACGGTCGCCCGACGGCAGTCAGGCAGTGGTGCCGACTCGCTGCGTCGGCGACGGAGAGGTCATGGAGGAAGTGCAGCGGCGGTAAGGCAGAAGAGGAGGAGGAAGAAGAGGCTGAAAATAGAGGAGCAGAATACTTCGAAGAAGAGAGAATGGGGGCTGCCTTTCTAATTGAGGCAGCCTCCAAAAATAGAGAATATATATATATATATATGGAAACCCTAAGTCACCATGGGCGGGCCGCGTTGGCCCGGCCTGGCATCTTGGCCCAATAAAATTCAACCCATATCTTTAGTGAACCCAGTCCATATCATCATAGGGAGTATTGGGCTGAAAAATAAAAATGAAAAAGTGAGCAAATAAGGCCCACATGACCAACAAACTCCACCTTGAACACATTTTTCCATAAAATTCAGCAACAACCGACTCAAAAAGAGTCAACCTTTATCAACGTGAAGAAGATCCCTGCACAAAGAGAATTTATCAGTTGTCACAATTTTAGTACCAAAGTCTGCAGGATTATCTTTAGTACTAATTTTCTCAATATTAACTAAACCACTTGAAACCTTTTCCCTAATGAAATGATACTTAACATCTATATGCTTAGTTCTTTCATGATAAACAGGATTTTTACACAAGTGAAGACAACTTTGACTATCAGTATAAATCACTGCTTTAGAATTTAAAACATGTAATTCAGATAGTAAGCCTTGAAGCCAAATGGCTTCCTTAATTGCCTCAGTGGCAGCAATGTACTCAGCCTCCATAGTCGACAAAGCGACTACAGGCTGCAGCTGTGACTTCCAAGATATGCAATTCCCTGCCAAATAAAGAAATAAGACGTGGTAGATTTTCTACCATCTTTATCACCTGCAAAGTCAGAATCCACATATCTAACCAGTTCAAAATTATCAAACCAATTATGATAAAGAAGACCCCCTATCAATAGTCCCATTAATATAACGCAACAACCACTTAAGAGCTGCCCAATGATCCCTACCCGGGTTAGACATGAATCGGCTAAGAAGGCTCATGGAATAAGCAATATCAGGTCGGGTGGATATCATAGAATACATGACAGATCCTATAGCCATTCTATAAGGTATATGGGCCATGTCATTCTTTTCTTTGTCGGTTTTGGGGCAAGATTTTTCAGAAAGCTGAAAGTGGCTCCCAAGTGGTGTACAAACTGGTTTGCATAAATGCATCGAAAATTTGGAAACAATTTTCTGCAAGAAGGATTTCTGTGATATGAATAAGGATCTATCAGCTCCATCCCTACAAATGTTCATCCCAAGGATTCTAGACGCAGAACCTAAGTCCTTCATATCAAATTCGGACTTCAGCAAAGATTTCGAGTAATCTTATCTCTATGCTTACAAGCAATTAGCATATCATCTACATACAGCAAAAGATAACCAGCAGTTTCAACATTATCACCACAGAAATACAAACAGCTATCATAATTGCTTTTAACGAAACCAGCTTAATCATAAAAGAGTCAAAACGTTTATACCATTGCCTAGGTGATTGTTTAAGTCTGTACAAGGACTTTTTCAACAAACATGCCATGTTCTCCTTACCCTTTTCCTCAAAACCTGGTGGTTGACGCATGTAAATAGTCTCTTCAAGTTCCCCACGCAAAAATGCAGTTTTCACATCAAGTTGTTCAAGATCAAGATCATAAAAGGCAACAATTGCAAGCATTATCCTAATTGTTTTATATTTAACAACGGGAGAAAATATTTCATTAAAATCGATGCCCTCAACTTGAGAAAAACCTTCTGCAACAAGCCTGGCCTTGAACCTTGGGGGTTCGTTGGCAGATTCTGGCTCTTTGATTTTAAAAATCCATTTGCAATCAATTAATTTTTGCTTTGAGGGTTTTTGAACAAGAATCCAGGTTTTGTTTTTATGAAGTGAGGACATTTCCTCTTCCATAGCATGCAACCACAAAGAACGGTTAGGACTCTTTAAAACATCAGAAAAACACAGAGGTTCCTTTTCTTCAATAAAAGATGCAGCAGCACATGCATATGAGACGATGTAGGAGTAACCGTACCTAGCGGGTTTTCTCGTCTCTCTCCTAACCCTATCTCTAGACAGCTGGTAGTCTCTTAGAGCTTGGGCTTGTGCCTCGGGATGATCCTCATCATCCTCATATGAATTTTCAGATTCAGGCACGCTGGTTTCCGGTTGCTGACTGGTCGGTATATCCGACACTTCACTGGTTTCAGGTTGATCGTTGGGTTGTGCAGGTTCGGAGGTGTCCTCCACCTCCACGGGAATATTCCCACCGACAGGAATGTGACTAGGGCTATCAGGATTGGTTTTAGCTTTTAGGAAAGGCATATCAAGTTCGTTAAAGACCACATCCCTACTCATAATAACCCTCACCCCCGGCTCACCTTTGAGCCAAACTTTGTACCCCTTTATCCCACTAGGGTAGGCTAAAAACACTCCCGTCCTTGACCTTGGGTCTAACTTACCCTTCTTTTGATGTGCAAATGCAGCACATCCAAACACTCTAAGGTTTGACATGTTTGGTGGTTCTCCGGACCACAACTCTAAGGGAGTTTTGAAGTTTATGGCTGTTGAGGGTGATCTATTAATGAGGTAGACAGTTGTACTTACAGCTTCTCCCCAAAAGGGTTTTGGGATTCCAGAAGACACCATAAGGCACCTAACCTTATCCATTATAGTACAGTTCATCCTTTCAGCAACTCCATTTTGCTGAGGGTTGTGCCTAACAGTCCTATGGTGTATTATGCCATGCAATGCACATAAATCAGCAAACCGTTTATTACAAAACTCAAGGCCATTATCTGTCCTAACTGTTTTTAGTTTATTTCCGATTTGATTTTCGGCAAGGCGTTTCCATTCAGAAAATTTTTCAAAAGTTTGATCTTTTGATTTTAAAAGAAATACCCATACATGCCTAGAAAAATCATCAACAACAGATAAGAAATAAACATTTCCACCATAAGTTGGAATCTTTTCAGGTCCCCACAAATCACAATGCACATAATCAAGGACAGAAGTGGACTTGTGTGTGCCAACTGAAAAACTAATTTTATGCTGTTTTCCAAGAACACAGTGGTCACAAAAATCCAAAGATTCGATTTTGTCACCATCCAAAAGATTTTGTTTGTGAAGGCAATGTAATCCTTTTTCACTGATGTGGCCAATTCGACGGTGCCACAACAGATTCTTTTTAGGAACAATTTTTTAAACTAATGCAGATGCTACGCAAACAGTTTTTCCAATTAAGTTGTAAAGACCATCCCTTTTAAAACCTTTGAGCATGACCAGTGCTCCTTTACAAACTTTCATTGTGCCATTTTCTGATTTGTAAGAAAAACCATTTGAGTCAAAAACACCAAGGGAGATTAGATTCCAACGAAGGTCGGGCACATGCCTCACCTCGGTCAATTTCCTTGTCACACCATCATGCATTTTAATAAAAACATTTCCAATTCCTTTAATTTCACAAACATGATTATTACCCATAAAAACTTTTCCATGTTCAAGGGGTTTAAAATCTGAAAACCAATGCTTGTTTGGAGTCATATGAAAAGTACAGCCAGAATCAAGAATCCAACGATCAGAAACAGAAGAAGGGGAAGGGGATACACACAAAACCTTAGAATACATAGAATTACCATCTGATTCAAAATCGTGGGTTTTGTCATTTTTATCACTCCCTTTACCTTGTTTACGTTGTTTTTCATCTTTGATTCTCTTAAAACACTTGTTTTTCATATGACCTTCCTTGCCACAGTAAAAACACTTCACTTTCTTATTTCGTGATTTCGACCTCCTTTTACTTTTAAAACGGTGACTAGAAGATTCTCCCCGGTCAACTCTCCCTCTCACGTAAAGGTTCTCTCCGTTTGTTTTGTTTTCTTTTCTCAAATCAAGGTCCTTTGATTTTAAAGCGTTTTTCACATCAGCAAGAGTCAAATCATCTCTGCCATACTTGATAGCAGATTTAACATCATTAAAAGACTCGGGCAAAGAGTTTAATAAAATAACAGCAACGTTTTCATCGGAGATCTTCTCTCCAACGTTTTGCAATTCCAAAACAATTTTGTTTAAATCATCAATATTTTCTGAAAGAGATTTGGACCCTCTCATTTTAAAACCGAAAAGCTGTTCCTTTAGATAAATCTTATTTGATAACGATTTTCCCAAATACAATTTTTCGAGTTTTGGCCAAATTTCAAAAGCGTTGTCCTTTTCGTCTATTTCTCTCAAAACATTATCGGTTAAATGCAAGGTGAGGCAACTGTGGGCATCACCAAGTTTTTTAGAAAGCACTTCACCCTTCCAAGATTCCGGATACTTTTCAGGGCTACAGATTGCGGGTGCGATTTTATTTCATTTTTCTACGCCACATTACAAAATTAGATTTGCCATCCAATTTTTGGAACAGACATGATTAAAAATGGCAAATAAGAGTAATCAATGGCTAGAAAAATAAAAGAAAAAAAAGTTTGTCACATAAATAAAATGCCCGGATTTTTTCTTTTGAAAAACAGCGCAATGAAATAGGTGAAATGCAAAGAATTTCACAACAGAAATAGCGCAGTTTGCACAATAATAACCGAGACAGAAATAAACAGGTAAGGGCTGAGCAACAGCCTTCCAACACAAATAACAATAAAATCAACAACCAAAAATAATAACTACAATTTGTAATCAGTTACAGAAAATCACCAAGGCACAGCTACTTGAAGTCTCTTTGGACTCAAGCCAGGCTTGGGTTTTAGATTTTTCGAAAAATAAACTAGATTCACAAAATAGCAGGTACGTGACGATAGATTTAAAGCAAATAAGCAGATCTAACAGAAAATAAACAGATCTAGTAAAATAGGCAAGAATAATTGTAACAATCTACCAAAAAAGGCTGAAATAAACAGAGAAGGTTTAAGGATGCTTCCCTGAGCCAGATCCACGGAACTCAACAGTTCCTGTGGGTCCGGAAGGCCAACCCGAGACAGCCGCCGGTCCACAAGAGCACCGGAAAGTTGAAGTCGTTTCCGGGCTCTGATACCACTGTTGTGTGGATTGTTAGATCCACAAACCTATTTACTATTACACACAACTTTCCTATTTACTATTACAGCCCTCAAAAATAAGAAATTACAGAAAGGTCCCTAAACTATTACAGATTCACAGAATAGTCCTCCATTTCTTCTTATTCCCAAATCTGGTCCCTGTTTTCTTCTCCAGAAAGGAATCTCCTTTCTACTTCTTCTCCGGCCACGGCTGGTTGTAGATCGCCGGTCCTACAGGAGATGGTTAGCAAGAAGAAAGGAAAAGACTAAGGGAGAAAGACTTACCTGAAGCCGAAGCTCGCAGCGAGCTGGCTCGCTACTGCAGCGGTCCGATCCGGCAGCAGCAGCAGCGTGGGGCCACCGGCGGGTTGAGGACGAGCTCCGGGAACTGCGGCGAGCTCGAGGTGCGGAGCGGCCAGCGGCAGTCCCTCAGCCGGACTGAGTTTCACCGGGAATGGCTCTCTCTCTCTCTCTATCTCTCTCTCTTCTCTCTCTCTCTCTCACAGTTCACTCTCTCTCTCTTTCTGTCACGGTCGCCCGACGGCAGTCAGGCAGTGGTGCCGACTCGCTGCGTCGGCGACGGAGAGGTCATGGAGGAAGTGCAGCGGCGGTAAGCCAGTGGAGGAGGAGGAAGAAGAGGCTGAAAATGGAAGAGCAGAATACTTCGAAGAAGAGAGAATTGGGGCTGCCTTTCTAATTGAGGCAGCCTCCAAAAATAGAGAATATATATATATATGGAAACCCTAAGTCACCATGGGCGGGCCGGGCCGGCCCGGCATCTTGGCCCAATAAAATTCAACCCATATCTTTAGTGAACCCAGTCCATATCATCATAGGGAGTATTGGGCTGAAAAATAAAAATGAAAAATGTGAGCAAATAAGGCCCACATGACCAACATATATGAAAATGGAAAAGAGCCTAATTTTCTGATGGCATTGGCAATTTCCAGAACAAAAGAATAGGCACTGCTAACATGTTCCACTTTGTGTAGGAGTTAGGAATACCCGTATACATGAGAGAGCATTGAGCAGTAAGGGCAGTAAGGATATTTGCGGCTCGATTTGTCTGTATTATTTTCTTGTATCATTCCTAATTTGATATATTTTATCAATAAAATTTATCAAATAAAATATAAATCTTAAAGAAAAAAGATAAATCCTAAAAGAAAATGTATTATAAAGAAAATAGTATAGAGCATGATACAAAAAAGTGATAGAGACGATCCTAGTGGGATATTTGCACCATTCTTTTAACTTTGGAGCTTAGATTTCTGACTGGACTTTATTCTGCAGTAGTGTTTATTCAAAACTATTGAGTTTTAATTATCTTTAGGCTAAAGACTACTAGTATTTGAGCATTTAAAGATTTCCATTTTCTTCTAACCAACTTCTAGTGTGTGCTTCTTTTATTGTTTGGTATTTTCTGATACTTCTGGCCCGACACATTTAGAGCACAAGCATGCCATTTTGGTGAAGACTGCATCTGTGAGGGAAATTGTCTTGGGTGCCCCCTTAAGAGTGTTTCTAAAACATCTTGCTTAAAGGACAGTTGCTCGGACATAGATAAACTTGTGGCACTGTTGCATTGTCCAATGGAGTCATTTTTTCTCGTTCCTTAGGTCATCATCTTTTTTGTCATTATCTTCTATACCATTTATTCGGAAGTTTTCCAAGAATATGATTGTTGAGAGTCCCTTCTCAAGCGTATACGTATAGTTCTAATGTCAGTTTTGCAATGCTCTCTACCTTATTGCTGATGTTGAGTTCACAAACATGTAGGCGTTGTTCTGATCATAGTTGGGTATGTGAAGAGGGCCTTAAGATTTAAGTGTATTTATGTGCTGCTAAATAATATTCAACATATCTATTGCAGGTAGATAAGGTGACAGTGGCATTTCTTGTGAGATTCAAATATTCAATAGACACCGTTCTATCAGCTTCTTTCTTACAGGTAGAATATCTAAATAGTTATTTGGAATTGATTTCTCTTTCTCTTTTCCTTTGTAGCGCTGGGAATGGCAAAAGGATATTTGGCCATAATGTTTACCACTTAACAGTGGTGAAGAACATCTAGGGATGGGCATTTATATTGCACTTCTTTTTGTAAACATTTTACATTTTACAGGCACCTCTCTCCCTGTGGTGGGAATATAATTGCCAATTGGACTCTTTTGGATAACCATTCAAGCATGACTATAGGAAATTTTGTTCTTGCATTTGTTTACTTGATCATACTTCCACTCATTACTCTTCTCACTTTGCTCAAGTCTCTTTTGGTTTTAGGAAAGGAGACTATTGTGGTGAAAGGGATTAATTTTCATTATCCCAAGCAAATAACGGTCTTTATGTTTCCTTCGTATGCAAATGTGGGTGTCATCTTTCAACGTTTATTGGACCCAAAACCTTAACATCTTTTCCTCCCAATACCTTGAGGTCCAAATAAATGAAAATGGCTCCTTTGAACTCCAAAACTTGAGGTCCATGCTAAAGCTGAAATCCATGTGCATTATACCTTCTTTCGAACTGCCAACTTCTACTTGGGTTGATCGCGTTGGATGCAACCTAGAATCTGTTGACAGGTTATGAGCTAATGATGGTTTGACTTATAAGTAGCTAACTTTTGAAATAGATGTATTCGGTTCTGCGGTTTCTCCAGAAATGTATTTTATGTACTTCTGAATGATGGGGATTTTGAGGTCAATAAAATTGCGGCTACTTGAATTGATCAAATGCCAAATCACCGACGTACTGCTGGGCATAATGCTGCCCCGCCTTGTTCATGGTCCCCATCTCCTCCACATGAACTAAAGCCCCAGCTTCTCCTGAAGCATTGTCTGCAAATGCTAGATATGTCAGTTTTGGTATTCCCGTAAATTCATTTACATTTCTTCATCCATAAGTATTACTTTTATGTAATGTTGTGTGGATTGTTAGATCCACAAACCTATTTACTATTACACATAACTTTTCTATTTACTATTACAGCCCTCAAAAATAAGAAATTGCATAAAGGTCCCTAAACTATTACAGATTCACAAACTGGTCCGCCATTTCTTCTTATTCCCAAATCTGGTCCTTGTTTTCTTCTTCAGAAAGAAAACTCCTTTCTGCTTCTTCTCCGGCAACGGCTGGCTGTAGATCGCCGGTCCTGCAGAAGATAGTTAGCAAGAAAACAAGAAAAGACCAAGGAAGAAACACTCACCTGAAGCCGAAGCTCGCAGCGAGCCAGCTCGCTGCGACGGCGGTCGATCCGGCAGCAGCAGCACCGTGGGGCCACCGGCGGGTTGAGGATGAACTCCGGGAGCTGCGGCAAGCTCAAGGTGAGGAGTGGCCAGGGACAGTCCCTCAGTCGGACTGAGTTTCACCGGGCAAATGGCTCTCTCTCTCTCTCTCTATCTCTCTCTCTCTCTCTTCTCTCTCTCTCTCACAGCTCACTCTCTCTCTCTCTTCCCTTCACGGTCGCCCGATGGCAGTCAGGCAGTGGTGCCGACTCGCTGCGTCGGCGACGGAGAGGTCATGGAGGAAGTGCAGCGACGGTAAGGCAGTGGAAGAGGAGGAGGAAGAAGAGGCTGAAAATGGGGAGATGAAATGTGCTATGAAGAAGAGAAACGGGGGCTGCCTTTCTAATTGAGGCAGCTCCCAAAAATAGAGAATATATATAGGGAAACCCAAAGTCACCATGGGCGGGCCGGCATATTGGCCCAATAAAATCCAGCCCATATCTTTAGTGAACCCAGTCCATATCATCATAGGGAGTATTGGGCTGAAAAATAAAAATGAAAAATGTGAGCAAATGAGGCCCACATGACCAACAAACTCCACCTTGAACACATTTTTCCATAAAATTCCAGCCACAACCGACTCAAAAAGATTCAACCTTCATCAATGTGAAGAAGATCCCTGCACAAAGAGAATTTATCAGTTATCACAATTTTAGTACCAAAGTCTGCAAGATTATCTTTAGTACTAATTTTCTCAATATTAACTAAGCCACTTGAAACCTTTTCCCTAATGAAATGATACTTAACATCTATATGCTTAGTTCTTTCATGATAAACAGGATTTTTACACAAGTGAAGACAACTTTGACTACCAGTATAAATCACAGCTTTAGAATTTAAAACATGCAATTCAGATAGTAAGCCTTGAAGCCAAATGGCTTCCTTAATTGCCTCAGTGGCAGCAATGTACTCAGCCTCCGTAGTCGACAAAGCGACTACAGGCTGCAGCGGTGACTTCCAAGCTATGCAATTCCCTGCCAAAGTGAAGAAATAAGAGGTGGTAGATTTCCTACCATCTTCATCACCTGCAAAGTCAGACTCCACATATCCAACCAGTTCAAAATTATCAGACCAATTATGATAAAGAATACCCCTATCAATAGTCCCATTAATATAACGCAACAACCACTTAAGAGCTGCCCAATGATCCCTACCCGATTAGACATGAATCGGCTAAGAAGGTTTATGGAATAAACAATATCAGGTCGGGTGGATATCATAGAATACATGACGGATCCTATAGCCATTCTATAAGGTATATGGGCCATGTCATTCTTTTCTTTGTCGGTTTTGGGGCAACATTTTTCAGAAAACTGAAAGTGGCTCGCAACTGGTGTACAAACTGGTTTGCATAAATGCATCGAAAATTTGGAAACAATTTTCTTCAAGAAGGATTTCTGGGATATGAATAAGGATCTATCAGCTCTATCCCTACAAATGTTCATCCCAAGGATTCTAGACGCAGAACCTAAGTCCTTCATATCAAATTCGGACTTCAGCAAAGATTTCAAGTGAGTAATCTTATCTCTATGCTTACAGGCAATTAGCATATCATCTACATACAGCAAAAGATAAATAGCAGTTTCAACATTATTACCACAGAAATACAAACAGCTATCGTAATTGCTTTTAACGAAACCAGCTTTAATCATAAAAGAGTCAAAACGTTTATACCATTGCCTAGGTGATTGTTTAAGTCCATACAAGGACTTTTTCAGCAAACATGCCATGTTCTCCTTACCCTTTTCCTCAAAACCTGGGGGTTGACGCATGTAAATAGTCTCTTCAAGTTCCCCATGCAAAAATGCAGTTTTCACATCAAGTTGTTCAAGATCAAGATCATAAAAGGCATCAATTGCAAGCATTATCCTAATTTTTTTATATTTAACAACGGGAGAAAATATTTCATTAAAATCGATGCCCTCAACTTGATAAAAACCTTTTGCAACCAGCCTAGCCTGGAACCTTGGGGGTTCGTTGGCAGATTCTGGCTCTTTGATTTTAAAAATCCATTTGCAATCAATTAATTTTTGCTTTGAGGGTTTTTGAACAAGAATCCAGGTTTTGTTTTTATGAAGTGAGGACATTTCCTCTTCCATAGCATGCAACCACAAAGAACGGTTAGGACTCTTTAAAACATCAGAAAAACACAGAGGTTCCTTTTCTTCAATAAAAGATGCAGCAGCACATGCATATGAGACGATGTAGGAGTAACCGTACCTAGCGGGTTTTCTCGTCTCTCTCCTAACCCTATCTCTAGACAGCTGGTAGTCTCTTAGAGCTTGGGCTTGTGCCTCGGGATGATCCTCATCATCCTCATCTGAATTTTCAAATTCAGGCGTGCTGGTTTCCGCCTGCTGACTGGTCGGTATATCCGACACTTCACTGGTTTCAGGTTGATCGTGGGGTTGTGCAGGTTCGGAGGTGTCCTCCACCTCCACGGGAATATTCCCATCAACAGGAATGTCACTAGGGCTATCAGGATTGGTTTTAGCCTTTAGGGAAGGCATATGAAGTTCGTTAAAGACCACATCCCGACTCACAATAACCCTCACCCCCAGCTCACCTTTGAGCCAAACTTTGTACCCCTTTATCCCACTAGGGTAGCCTAAAAACACTCCCTTCCTTGACCTTGGGTCTAACTTACCCTCCTTTTGATGTGCAAATGCAGCACATCCAAACACTCTAAGGTTTGACATGTTTGGTGGTTCTCCGGACCACAACTCTAAGGGAGTTTTGAAGTTTATGGCTGTTGAGGGTGATCTATTAATGAGGTAGACAGCTATACTTACAGCTTCTCCCCAAAAGGGTTTTGGGATTCCAGAAGACACCATAAGGCACCTAACCTTATCCATTATAGTACGGTTCATCCTTTCAGCAACTCCATTTTGCTGAGGGTTGTGCCTAACAGTCCTATGGTGTATTATGCCATGAAATGCACATAAATCAGCAAACCGTTTATTACAAAACTCAAGACCATTATCTGTCCTAATTGTTTTTAGTTTATTTCCGGTTTGATTTTCGGCAAGGCATTTCCATTCAGAACGTTTTTCAAAAGTTTGATCTTTTGATTTTAAAAGAAATACCCATACATGCCTAGAAAAATCATCAACAACAGATAAGAAATAAACATTCCCACCATAAGTTGGAACTTTTTCAGGTCCCCACAAATCACAATGCACATAATCAAGGACAGAAGTGTGGACTTGTGTGTGCCAACTGAAAAACTAATTTTATGCTGTTTTCCAAGAACACAGTGGTCACAAAAATCCAAAGATTCGATTTTGTCACCACCCAAAAGATTTTGTTTGTGAAGGCAATGTAATCCTTTTTCACTGATGTGGCCAATTCGACGGTGCCACAACAGAGTCTTTGCAGGAACAGTTTTTGAAATGAATGCAGATGCTTCGCAAACAGTTTTTCCAATTAAATGGTAAAGACCATCCCTTTTAAAACCTTTGAGCATGACCAGTGCTCCTTTACAAACTTTCATTGTGCCATTTTCTGATTTGTAAGAAAAACCATTTGAGTCAAAAACACCAAGGGAGATTAGATTCCGACGAAGGTCGGCCACATATCTCACCTCGGTCAATTTCCTGGTCACACCATCATGCATTTTAATAAAAACATTTCTAATTCCTTTAATTTCACAAACATGATTATTACCCATAAAAACTTTTCCATGTTCAAGGGGTTTAAAATCTAAAAACCAATGCTTGTTTGGAGTCATATGAAAAGTGCAGCCAGAATCAAGAATCCAATGATCAGAAACAGAAGAAGGGGAAGGGGATACACACAAAACCTCAGAATACATAGAATTACCATCTGATTCAAAATCGTAGGTTTTGTCATTTTTATCACTCCCTTTACCTTGTTTACGTTGTTTTTCATCTTTGATTCTCTTAAAACACTTGTTTTTCATATGACCTTCCTTGCCATAGTAAAAACACTTCACTTTCTTATATCGTGATTTCGACCTCCCTTTACTTTTAAAACGGTGACTAGAAGATTCTCTCCGGTCAACCCTCCCTCTCACGTAAAGGTTCTCTCCGTTTGTTTTGTTGTCTTTTCTCAAATCAAGGTCCTTTGATTTTAAAGCGTTTTTCACATCAGCAAGAGTCAAATCATCTCTGCCATACTTGATAGCAGATTTAACATCATTAAAAGACTCGGGCAAGGAGTTTAATAAAATAACAGCAACGTTTTCATCGGAGCTCTTCTCTCCAACGTTTTGCAATTCCAAAACAATTTTGTTTAAATCATCAATATTTTCTGAAAGAGATTTGGACCCTCTCATATTAAAACCGAAAAGTTGTTCCTTTAGATAAATCTTATTTGATAACGATTTTCCCAAATACAATTTTTCGAGTTTTGTCCAAATTTCAAAAGCGTTGTCCTTTTCGTCTATTTCTCTCAAAACATTATCGGTTAAATGCAAGGTGAGGCAACTGTGGGCATCACCAGGTTTTTCATAAAGCACTTCACCCTTCCAAGATTCCGGATACTTTTCAGGGCTACAGATTGCGGGTGCGATTTTATTTTGGACTAAAACTGCTTTCATTTTTCTACGCCACATTACAAAATTAGATTTGCCATCAAACTTGTCGGTTTCAATTTCTGGAACAGACATGATTAAAAATGGCAAATAAGAGTAATCAATGGCTAGAAAAATAAAATAAAACAAAGTTTGTCACACAAATAAAATGCCCGGATTTTTCTTTTGAAAAACGGCGCAATAAAATAGGTGAAACGTAAAGAATTTCACAACAGAGATAGCACAGTTTGCACAATAATAACCGAGACAGAAATAAACAGGTAAGGGCTGAGCAACAACCTTCCAACACAAATAACAATAAAATCAACAATCACGAATAATAACTACAATTTGTAATCAGTTACAGAAAATCACCAAGGCACAGCTACTTGAAGTCTCTTTGGACTCAAGCCAGGCTTGGGTTTTAGATTTTTCGAAAAATAAACTAGATTCACAAAATAGCAGATCCGTGACGGTAGATTAAAACAAATAAGCAGATCTAACAGAAAATAAACAGATCTAGCAAAATAGGCAAGAATAATAGTAATGATCTACCAAAAAAGGCTGAAATAAATAGAGAAGGTTTAAGGATGCTTCCCTGAGCCAAATCCACGGAACTCAACAGTTCCTGTGGGTCCGGAAGGTCAAACCGAGGCAGTCGCCGGTCCACAAGAGCACCGGAAAGTTGAAGTCGTTTCCAGGCTCTGATACCACTGTTGTGTGGATTGTTAGATCCACAAACCTATTTACTATTACACACAACTTTCCTATTTACTATTACAGCCCTCAAAAATAAGAAATTACAGAAAGGTCCCTAAACTATTACAGATTCACAAATTGGTCCGCCATTTCTTCTTATTCCCAAATCCGGTCCCTGTTTTCTTCTTCAGAAAGAAAACTCCTTTCTGCTTCTTCTCCGGCAATGGCTGGCTGTAGACCGCCGGCCCTGCAGAAGATAGTTAGCAAGAAAACAAGAAAAGACCAAGGAAGAAACACTCACCTGAAGCCGAAGCTCGCAGTGGCGGCGGTGGATCCGGCAGCAGCAGCAGCGTGGGGCCACCGGCGGATTGAGGATGAACTCCGGGAGCTGCGGCGAGCTCGAGGTGAGGAGCGGCCAGCGACAGTCCCTCAGCCGGACTGAGTTTCACCGGGGAAATGGCTCTCTCTCTCTCTATCTCTCTCTCTCTCTATCTCTCTCTCTCTCTTCTCTCTCTCTCTCACAGCTCACTCTCTCTCTCTCTTCCCTTCACGGTCTCCCGACGGCAGTTAGGCAGTGGTGCCGACTCGCTGCATCGGCGACGGAGAGGTCATGGAGGAAGTGCAGCGACGGTAAGGCAGTGGAGGAGGAGGAAGAAGAGGCTGAAAATGGGGAGCTGAAATGTGCTGTGAAGAAGAGAAACGGGGGCTGCCTTTCTAATTGAGGCAGCTCCCAAAAATAGAGAATATGTTTAGGGAAACCCTAAGTCACCATGGGCTGGCCGGGCAACCCGGCCCGCCCGGCCCGGCATCTTGGCCCAATAAAATTCAGCCCATATCTTTAGTGAACCCAGTCCATATCATCATAGGGAGTATTGGACTGAAAAATAAAAATGAAAAATGTGAGCAAATGAGGCCCACATAACCAACATGTAATATCTTTTGACTTTTAACCAACGCAGTTATTTTTCCTCGACAGGTGGAAGGCAGAGAGCTGGATAGAACTGTTTGGAATTTGTCAACATTTCATGCATAAGTGCGTTATCATGTCAAGGTAATTATCCATGCCTATCTCTCTGAATAATCATGTTTACTTCATCCTTGTTATTACCTTGTTCAAGTGCTCTTTGTGCTTAATTAATGCATTTAGGCAATGATACCCTCAAAAGAAGCGATGAATAGTTGAAGGATTTTCTTGCTGTTACGTTGAAAACATCAAATGAAAAGGCCAGAATTATTGCCAACAAGAGCATGGGATTAGGGCCTGTTTTTATTTTGTGTGGCTAATGTTATTGTATGCAAATTTTGTTTGAATTATCAAGAGTAGATGTGTATCCTGGTTTAAACTCATTTTAAAAAGATAAATGTTATTTGTTGGGAGGGCCCTTATATGAAGCCGTTTCCTCAAGTCTTTCTTGTTGGACCTTTGCTAACAAGTCATTTTGCAAGGGGACTGTTGTGATATATGCTGATATTATTGTGAAAAGTATACGCCAATCGATTTTTTACTTGAAACCCAGAGAATAAATCCCAGTTCATATTCTTTCCTATGAGATATTTTCAGGTTAATTCTTATACTTTCATATGACATTTGAACATAGTAGATCTTCTTCATAGTTGTGTGTGTGTTTGTACTCAATTTTTCCCCCAACTTTGATTAATCTCTTGCTCAAACAGTGTTCAGAAGGATTCACGCATACTCGGATGAGACGTCGGGTTGAATCTCTAATACAGGTAGAGATTCACAAGTTATTCTTAGGTGTTTGTTTCTAGCTAGGAATTTATTTATTTCACTCTTGATACTGATCAAACTCATAGATGAGCCAACTTTACACAATATGGAAATTCCTATGTTCCATGTGTTCTACTCTTTTGTCCTTTTTGCTCTGGATTTAATGGGTGATCTACCCACAATTTAGATTTTGGAATTTATAATTTGAGAAAAGTATGTATTTTTTCTTAGAGTTTATAAAGTAACTTGTGTGTGAAAAAAGATGTAGATTTCAAAGTAAAAAAATGAAAAGAATTTCATTTTAAATTCCGATCCAAGTTGAGCCCGGATCTTTACGTCAAAACCATATGATGTCAAATTTCCATGACAATTTTTATCTAATTCCCTGATTTTATGGTGTAACCACATGGGTCTAGAGCTGAATTTGGAGAATAAAAGATGTCTAATTTCAAGGGATGTTGTTTAGTTCGTTTTATGCAAATAAAATATAACTGCAACTAGCCTTTGGTACTGCCGAATAACCGTGTCAATGAACTATTGTAAACGTCCTTTTCATATCAAGGTGTACTTGTTAAGTGAACCGGGGAAAAACTGAGAGATCACAAGGTGCTGACTGCCCAAAGAAAGAGGTGCAGTTCAGAGTCTTAAGGTTCTTGGGGCGATTCCTCTTCAATAAATAATATCATGTTGTATATCTTGCTACTTAGGTAGTTTAAGATGATTCCTCTTCGATAAAGACTATCATGTTGTATGTCTTGCTACTTAGGTAGTTTAAGATTTACACGAAAAAATTATGCAAAAAAGGAGAACTTATGAAGACCTCCGCTATAGGCTGTATTGCACAGTGGAGCTTCAGTTGAGGTTCAAACAGTTGGATTCACTTCTACCTGGTGCTCCATGCCTTGCGCAAATCAATTAAAGAATTGGGTACTGGGTCCTAAATTACAACAAAACTCCTTTCTAGGATGCCCCATAGATGCTGATTTACAGTCTAAGTCTGTTTGAGTCTGTCTGTTGGTATGGATCAGTTCAAGAATTAAGAATATGCTAATCTATAGACCAATTAGTAGTATAGAGAACTGCCGGAAAAAGAAGGGGGGATTGGGGAATAATTGGTAGCTCGTTTTTTAACTCTTCTTGCTCTACTAGTACATTTACTCATTCATTATCTTGTTCCCTTTTAGGCGCTGGATTGTGCCAAACCAGATTTTGAGAAGGCAAAGAAGAACGCGCAAAGTAGATCCTTTAAACGATTGATGAGTTCTAAACAGAAAATTCTTCTGTCTTGATGCAAAATATTCAAATGCTACCTGTCCTAATGTCTTATAGTTTCATACCCCATTCCCCCCCAATCTCCTGTTTTGTCCTTGATTTTTTACTCAAGAATGGACGGAGCAGTTTGAGTGTAGTGAAGTCATTTTGTTAGAGCCTATAGGAACTCAAATGTTTGGTACATGTCTGGAAATTTTCTGCAGGCTGTTGTACAAACAGATTGAAAGTTTCCAGTGGGGAAAACAATCTTATGTTTTCTGTCTTATTAATGTGAGAATAGTGTACAATTTATAGATTTGTCCAAGAGACAAATCCCAAGCAGATTATAACTAGGAAACATATTAGAAGTAAAAGTCCTAGCTAAATAGAACTAGGAAACACAACTTAGACATAGTTCATGATTAATAGGAAGCCTATTTTGAATATATGTCTAACACTCCCCCTCAAGTTGGAGCATAAAGATCAGAAATGCCCAACTTGGAAGCTAATCGATGAAAATGGGTCGGATGAAGAGCTTTAGTAAGAATATCGGCAGGTTGCTCCTCACTTCGAATATAAACAGGATAGATAAAACCGTCTTGAAAAGCATCACGAACAAAATGACAATCTATTTCAATGTGTTTAGTGCGTTCATGGAAAACAGGATTTTCAGCAATATGAAGAGCAGCCTGGTTATCACAATGTAATGGAATGGGGCGAGTGACAGGAACATGAAGATCGCGCAGAAGAATGGATAACCATTTAAGTTCACATAAAGTCATAGCCATAGAGCGATATTCAGCTTCGGCAGAAGAACGAGAAACAGTATGTTGTTTCTTTGTCTTCCAAGAAATAGGGGACCCACCAAGAGAGATAAAATAACCAGTGAGAGAGCGGCGAGTTATCGGGCAGGTGGCCCAATCGGAGTCACAATATGCAGTTAACGAAAGAGAAGAGTTAGAAGAAAGAAAAATGCCACGGCCAGGACTCCCTTTCAGATAACGGACAACTCGGATAGCAGCATCCCAATGAGCATGACGAGGGGCGTGCATAAATTGAGCAAGTGTATGTACAGCATATGCAAGTTCGGGCCGAGTAAGTGTGAGATATATAAGCTTGCCTATGAGTCGTCGGTAGCGATCGGGGTTGGCAAACAATGAGCCAGATGCGTTTGCCAGCTGATGATTAGGTTCCACAGGAGTAGATGCCGGCTTGGCACCTAATAAACCCATTTCAGAGAGAATTTCCAAGGTGTATTTTCGTTGGGATAAAAAATAATCCCGTGGAGTTTCTCGCAATTTCTATGCCCAAAAAAATATTTTAGCGAGCCCAAATCCTTCATGTGAAAGCACTTGTGTAATGAAGCTTTGAATTTTTCGAGTGTGGATAGGGAATTTCCAGTAATGAGTAAATCATCCACATAAATAAGAACACATAGATAAATATTCCCTCGAGAATAGGTGAAAAGAGAGTAATCGGCATAAGACTGAGAAAAACCATACCGACGAAGTGCGGTGGTGAGTTTGGAGAACCAACAGCGAGGGGCTTGGCGAAGACCATATAAAGACTTCTTTAAACGACAGACTTGTCCTGTGTAACGGGGATGAAATCCTGGAGGCGGGCGCATATATACCTCTTCTTGTAAATCTCCATGCAAAAAGGCGTTGTGAACATCCATTTGATGGATAGGCCGATTATGAGCAATGGCGACGTGAAAGGAGAGTACTGAACGGTGACCATTTTGGCAACGGGAGCAAAGGTGTCTGTGAAATCAATACCTGCCATTTGTGTGTTTCCCAAAATTACCAAGCGGGCTTTATATCGCTCGATGGTGCCATCAGCTTTGTATTTTATCCGGTAGACCCATTTACTCCCCAGTGCACGTTTGCCATGAGGTAAGGAGGTTACAGTCCATGTACCATTTTGTTCAAGAGCATCAATCTCTTGACGCATAGCAGTGCGCCAGAGAGGATTGGAGACTGCCGCAGAGTAAGTGGTAGGCTCGGATTCTGTTGCCACAGATGCTAAAAATTGCCTGTGTGTATGAGAAAATTTACTATAGTCCACAAATTTTGTGAGAGGATAAAGGGACGTACCTGAGAGATCCGAAGAGGGTGAGAGAGCAGAGGCGGAATGGGATATAGAGGACTTCCAGATGGCATTGCAATCATAATCTTGGAGCCGAGTCGGAAGATGTTTAAGTCGAGTGCTGCGTCTTGGGGCATTAATTTGCGGAGGTTCATGCGGCAAGCGGGCAGGAGTATTATTGGGACTAGTTTGGAGAGAGGCGGCTGGAGAGGTTGGTGGTGGGCCTTGTGGAACTGGGCTGCTGGGTTGTGGGTCTGGGTCCGAAAGTGGAGATGGGCTGTGGGTTAGTGGGCTTCTGGAAGGATTTGGTGGATCTGGGTTTGTAGGTGGGCTGTGGAAAGGATGTGTTGGATCTGGGCTTGGTGTGTTGTGTGTGAAACTCCCCCTCTTTGGGATATTTTGTGGTTCGGAGCTCAAAACTTGTTCCCCAAAATTGTAAGATTGTGTGAAGTCTGTAGAAGTGGAAGTACCTGATTGGTCATGGAATGGAAACTTTGTTTCATCAAAAATCACATCTCGGGACACAAAGAATTTTTCTGTTTGCAGGTCGTAAAATCTCCATCCTTTCTTATGAAGAGGGTAGCCAAGGAAGACACACGGTTTGCTGCGGGTTTGAAATTTATCTTTTGGGATATCATGGTTATGTACATAAGCTAAGCACCCAAAAGTTTTAATGTGAGAGTAGGATGGTTTTGCATGGTATAGTAATTCATAAGGAGTCTTACCTTGTAACAATTTTGAGGGAGTTCTATTAATGAGATAGGCGACTCGTCGAATGCATTCTCCCCAAAACTTTACAGGGTAGATTGGCTTGAAATCGTAATGCCCGAGCTACATTTAAGATATGGCGATGCTTGCGTTCAACTCTTCCATTTTGTTGTGGTGTGCCAGGAATAGTAGTTTGATGGATTATGCCATGGGTAGTAAGATACGACCTAAGGGGTGCAAATTCTGTCCCATTATCGAGTACGGATGGTCTTTACAGCTTTTGTGAAATTGGGTTTTGATCATGGTAAGGTAATCTTGAAGAATAGAAGCAACCTCACTTTTTTTCCCGACAAGTAAATATATCCAAATAGCCCTAGAATAATCATCTAAGATAGTAAGAAAATATGAAGCACCTATAGTGGATTTGGATTTATAAGGGCCCCATAAATCACAATGAATTAGGTCAAAAATTGTAGATGCTTTATTGATGCTAAGAGGAAAACAATCACGAGTTTGTTTGGCACGTAGACAAATATTACAAGGTGATGTGCTAGTTGTAGAGTCTTTAGAATTACCCAAAAAAATGATTGACTACATAATCGAAGGATGTCCCAACCTTATATGCCATAGTGTGCTTGAATCAAGAACTATGCTAGAGAAAGTGTATAATTCCTTCAATTCCAAAGGTTTGTAGAAGAAGATCCCATTCCTCTCGCTCACCCACTCCAATCGGCCTCATCGAGATACTGGCCCTCGTATAACACAAAATTTGTCGAAAGTGTGATAAAGCATTGCAAATCTCTTGCCAATTGAGACAAAGAAATTAAATTGCAGAGTCAATTCAGGAATTAGCAACACTCGGTGGAGTTGTAATGTAGGACTTAAAGAGACCATTCCTTCGTGCATAGCAAAAGTTTTGGCACCGTTAGGTAACCCGATAATATGCGGAGAGATAGGATGTAGATTTTGTAAAAAACATTTCCTACCGATCATATGGTTAGAGCACCCCTGAATCTAAAATCCAAAAAATTTGCCATACCGGATAGCTTGTCAGATTGCAGATTATTTGAGTTTTGGAGGGCAGTCAACAGAGTTGACCACTGGTCAACGGTCAAAGCTGGAAAGGTACTCGGGCCCGGCCCGCCCCGAGCCGGCCCTGTTCTGCTGGAAGTTGGCCCGAAACCCGGCCCCAAGCATCGTAGATCGGCCCGACCTCTTCGTCTTCTCCAAAGTGCGCCGGCGAGCGTAAGAGTCTAGCTGCGGCGGTTGTGGGCTGAAAAGGCCCATGCCTCGGCCGTTCTTCCTCCTTCGCGCGGTCTAGCCACCTCCTGGGGCTGTCTGCCGCCGCGCGCTGTCCCAGATCGGCCTCCGCGCCAGGAATTTCGGGTCGCCGGTGAGGAGCCGCGGCCGCCGGTTTTTGGAGAAGTCCGAGGCCACCAATCCGGATAGCTAATGAGTTGGAAGCAGCTAGGTGATGTCGTGGCCGGCGCGTCTGCAATGGGAGCAGAAAGATGAAGAAAAAAATCTAGGATTTTTTTCGGTTCTGGCGGCGGCGGCAACTCCGGCGGCAACTCCGGCGGCGTCTCCGGCGGCTCCGGCGGCGGCTCCTGCGGCTCCGGCGGCGGCGAAGGCGGCACCATCTCCAGAATAATCTTCTTTTCGTGTTGAATTTTTGTGTTGTTCTTCTTTACAGATTTGAGCAAGAACGGTACGTAATTTGGGTATAGGTTCTTGTTGGATCATATGAGAACGAACAGTGCCATAAATTGCACTATTCAATCCCATTAAAAATTGGAAAACCTTCTCGTTTTCTCTTTCTTTTATAATAAAATTCAATAGATCTGTGTCTGTGCTGAGCGGAAGTTGAGTATAATTTTCTAGTTCGTCCCATACCTTTTTTAGACGTGAAAAATACACGTGTACTGAATCACCGCCTTGCTTACAATTTGCCAAAGTCGCTTTTAATTCATATATTCGGGGCCGGTGCCAACGAGAAATCGTTCCTTCAAGGCTATCCATAATTCATCGACTCTCTCGAATGATATATTGTGGATCGGAGAGAGGGTTCGATAGTATTGAGAATCCACGAGTTTACAAGATTATTGATCTCCCACCATTCTTCTTCTTTTTCTGGATCGCCTTCAGGAATTGGAATTATTCCATCAATGAATCCCAATTTCCTCTTCGATCGCAAGGCCATGCGCATGGCCCTTGCCCATTCTGCATAATTATTATCTGTGTCTGTCTCTTTCAACTGGGATCGTTGTTAGAATCAATCCAGTCCATCGATGGATGCCACATAATAAGCATCTTTCTTTATTTTGTTAACATGGCTTTCTTCCACCATGTCATTATCAACATTGCCAATATTGTCGTTACTCATTTTGAGAAATTTCAGACAATTGGCTCTGATACATGAAAGTTTCCCAGTGGGGAAAACAATCTTATGTTTTCTGTCTTATTAATGTGAGAATAGTGTACAATTTATAGATTTGTCCAAGAGACAAATCCCAAGCAGATTATAACTAGGAAACATATTAGAAGTAAAAGTCCTAGCTAAATAGAACTAGGAAACACAACTTAGACATAGTTCATGATTAATAGGAAGCCTATTTTGAATATATGTCTAACACAGATTCATCCAGAATAAAGGCTCTTCAATTTAAATTATGCACTTCTCAACAGTAGCTCTATAATGTTTGATGATGAGCTAATTCTTTCTTCGCCAAGAGTTAGATTTTCAATTCATTTTCATCAGATTCTTTTAAAACTGTAGTATGATTTCAACTTGATTAATTATGAAGTTTGAGGTTGAAATACATGTATTTTCTTTATTATTTTATATATCTACTCTTGGAAAATGTCTATATGCCAAAAGACTTATTACCAGGTTCTGCTGAAATCGCGAACTATTTATTGGTTTAATGTTCATTTTCTTCAAATGTTCTATTTTGTAACATTTTTCACATCCTCCCTGAAAGTTTATTGTACTATTACATTCTTTTGAACCGCTTTTTATAATTATTTTTAAGAAAAAAGCTCTAAATATAACTTAATTGTTTACGTTTCTTTAGAAGTAAACATATTCTTTCATTTCAATTATTAAATTACTATGAACTATTTCGATTTGATTATTTTTACTTATCTACTTTCCGTAATGTTGGTTTCCAACCAAAGTCCCCTCATCTTTAACTTTTTACTATGAAAGTACGTTCAAATACTAGATATGTTCCTTTCATTATAACTATGACAATCTTTGTGGTACAGTTGAAGGGAATAAGGATCAATTCAACAACTTGGCCATAAAAATAAGTCAATTTAAACCAAACTAAAGTCTACAGCTTAATAGCTCAATAGATTTGTTCGAGATTATTACAACTTAAGAAAAAAAAAGTAAAGAACACAATAAACAAACATCAAAATATCATATACCAACAATACTAGGGAAAAATCGTTACTTATACAGTTATACCATGTAGAGGAAGAGGTTTTTAATAGATTAGAATTTAGGGGGAGTAAGGTAGAAGGAGTAGAGTATGTAGAGGGAGAGGTTTTTAATTGATTAGAATTTAGGGGGAGTAGGGTAGAGGGATGTAGAGTGCTAAAAGAGTCCCTTTGAGTTTAAAATAAAACTCAATTCATAATTTAACTAATGTTTGACCAGTACAAAAGTGGATTGGTACATTGAGATCACGTTCATCCTTATTTATAGGTTGTGCATTATAATGCATGAAGTCATGATGTCATGTAAAGCCTCGTTAATAAATAGTATGCCCGTTCTATAATAATTGCAAATCGAGATTATAGAACCCCAAATGACGCTCTACGTCTTTTCTACAAAACACTTGTCTTTGTGCAAAATATTTTTGCTTTTGTATTCAGCTTGTGAATTGTTTATACAATGGTAGACCATTTTGGATAAACACTATCAGATAAATAATAGTCTGTATTATATTCTTTTCCATCAACAATATAGTGAGCAGGAGGAGCGTTTTCTTGCGCAAGATTATTAAGTAGATGTGATGACTCCAACACATTAATGTTATTATTTGCACGTAGCATACCAAAATAAGCGCGACATATCCATAAATCATAGTCGGCTATAACTTCAAGAATTACAGTTGGAGATCACGAGCATCTAGCATATTGTCCAGCCCAAACTGTTAGACAAGTTTTCCATTTTCACTCTATGCATTCGAGCCTACCTAACATCCACAAAAAACTACGCTGCTTAGCAATGTAAAGTAGTCTTGCAATATCATTAACATTTGGTGATTGAAGATACTGTTGTGCAAAAACCTCGAAAACAACACGACAAAATTATCTCTTTAAGCTTTCCACTGTTGTTTACCCATGATATGGCCATTTTGTATATGTTTTAATATTGCTTAATCTTCAGTTTCGAAGTGTTTTATGTATAAAATGGAATACTGACCACCGTTTCTTCTCTTTTGTTTATAGGTATGTTATCGATGAGTTAGAAGGAAGAACAAAGTGAAATGGAGCATATGGAGCAAGAACAGACGAAAAAAGAGAAGAGGCACCAATTTCCAGAACCTAGCCGGACCCGGCCAGTTGCTCAAAAGGGATTGAATTGCAATTTTCTATTTCTTTTTAATTAGACTTTCAATGCAATAGCTGATTATCTTCGGTTAGGGCTTGGAGAGGAGGGAAAGAGGGAGATTTTCCTTTAAAAACCTCTAACTTCCTTAGATCATAGTTTAGTTTTCAAATTCAAGTTTCAGTAGATAAATTGAAGACGTTCTTCGGGGGCAATTTCTGAGTTCTTAGGAGAAATCGAGAGAGGAGCTCAGGCAACATTCTAGGACCCTGGATTCTTCAATCCAATCTCCTAAGCTCTCTAAACTCTTTATATTTATGAATTCTATGTTGGATTTGATGATTATGATGATGTTTAGTGGCTAGATTTACTTTAGTGTTTAAATGGGGTTGAACTCTAGATGATCTTAACATTATTTTCTATGGATTATATGGACTAATTTGTTGAATTGGTATTGATTTTTATTTAATTGCATTGTTTGTGTTATCAATTTTATTTGTAATTGATACTTTCACATTAAATTGTCTAAAATTGAGAAAGGAAGAACAGTCTAGGGCTTAATTAAACAGTAGAAATTGGTAGTTACTTAGAGATAATGGCTACTATTTCAAGGTCAATAGAGAAATTTAATCACTCTGGCACTTTATTCATTCATAATTGAGTTAGGAAGAGAAAATATTCTTCTCTAATTAATTAGGGGAATAGTGAATCTTCTACTAGAGATAGGGTTAATCCTAATAAATGAGTGAAACCTAATCAACGATTCAACTGTTTTCCAAAGTTTTCCAATGAATTAATTAAGGAATTCTAGGGGGATTCCACCATTTAAACGCCTCTTTCCAAAACTTGAGTGAAAGTCGTTTTTTCTGCTTTCATATTTTAATTGTTTCATTTTATAGTTACTCTTTTGTTTTAAAGACCTTTTCAAACATTCTTATTTGATTAAATAGTGAGAAAATAATAAATACTTCTGCTTGTTCATCTCAAGAGATCGACATCCAGGGACTTTCCTAGCTATACTATCCCGATATGTATACTTGCCTAGAGTAGTAATTTGCTACATTAGAAACCACAACAACTTGCCAATTTGATATACTCATCTGTAATGTCTGCTGGTACACCATATACTAACATTTAGAATACAACTATTGCTTTTTGTAGAGTTGATAACCCAACTTTCCGAGACCATCTCTTCATTGTTGGAAGTAGTCATTATGATCTTTAACATCATCAACTGTAAGTTCATGTTTTAGGCATATTGTGTGAGCTATGTAAATTGCAGTCTGTTGTGATTTGGTTTGCGTTGTTACAATATATAAATAAACATAAACAAATCAATGCATATGATTGGTAAAACAGTTCAGCTTAAAAAGCCTACATCTGTGGGGCCACACCCAAAAAGAAGATTCACTATAATTGTAACATAGTACAAGAAGATACTTAGCTCATTGACATATCTAATATTGTCCTAGTGGATGTTACAAACTCCCTTTGCATATAACACGCACTACAAAAATCTACTCTAATACCGATGATAGGTTGTTGTTGGTATTCTGTCATTAATACACTCTTACAGACGGAACACTGACGTAACTGCCCCTGTCGTCTATTTCACGTCGGTAAATCCAATTTCTAATGCCTATCCCGTCGGTAACTACATTTTCCGGCATAGTGCTAAAGGAGTTTTCGTGACACATCGGCGTAGTTAAAGAGTTTCATAGATGTCGTTTGTCCATTGGTAAAGAATACCGACAGATGTTTCCAACGAACAGCTCATCATCGATATTTCTATTACCAACGAAACTAACGATGAGCATGATAGTCATCGGTTTTTTATTTGCCGATGGTCCTAATTACGACAAATTAATAAATGAAATAAAAAATAAAACACTTTACCAACGGCGCTTCCGTAGGTAAGACCGTCGGTAAGTTTTTTTTTTTATAATATTATTTACAAAATGAGTAAAAACTCCCTGACAAATAACAAAAGTCCCAACACAAGTAATAATATTAAAAATTCAACATAATTAACACCATTCAATATAAAATACTAAACGTTCATAGTACTGTATAATATTAAACATAACATATAAATATACATACAGATATAAACATCCTAATATATAAAAATAAATGTGTGCTAATAAATCAAGCATCCTAATTTGTCCTAGGATTACTAGAGGGCGGGAAGGCATCACTAAAGCTGGGAGCACGAATAGAGGGAAAGGAGTAGAGGAAGATCGAACCACACTATCAGGGGCAGGGGCCTCCGAGTCAGCAGCAGGTGCATGCAATAAAGATGTCGAGGCGCTGGTACCCAAAGGCACTCTGATGAGGCCCAACATATACTCGTTTATGGAGCAGTAAAAATGGTGTACATTCTTTACTGCATGTAGTAAAAATGATTATTCTCCATGAATCGCCGCATACACTAATCGAAAGCATCGGAGACGCTCGAAACAACAGTCTCCATCCTCCTCATCATATCAGCTTAGTAAAACACCCTTTGACCTTTTAAGGATCCCTTTGGTAAAACGTTGCTTCGCTAAACCCCCTTCAACCCCACGACGAAGTTGTATGCAGCAACACTTCTTTGCCAAGGAGCTAAAGCTTCGATCAAGGTCCAATTTTGAAAGCTGATAACACAACATCTAGCATAGGAAGAAAAAAGTTTATGCAAGAACAATGAACTCCATGAACTCTATAACTTGATAGTCCATAAACTAAACCTTAGAAATAATGGATGAAGTACTTCAATAGTCTGAGCAGAATAAAATATTTGGCCAATCCTAATTCTTAAATAGTGTCTCTTAAATACTTATGGTTGATTCAAAGTAAAAATCCTAATCCTTTTCAACTTCAGATTCTTCTTTGATATCCCAAGGATTTAGGTTCCTAATCCGACTAAGTTTCCCACAACATGCAATACTCAGGATTTCAACAAATCTAGTTCAACACGGTATCTCTTAACAATGTGGACAAATTAGGAAACTTAGATTTGATACAAAACAATGCCAACCAGCTTCAAGTAGTGTTCAGTGAAAACGGTGTTCGGTCATCGGTGTGTGTTGCTTGCGACATGACAAGACATTAACATGACACAATACGCTTCAACACCATTATCCAACATCAACAATTCGAAGGAACAAACTTTTGGACTTCGAAATCATCGACGAAACGTAGCATCATCTAATCTTGGATTTTCTATAAAATAATCTATAATTAAATTATTATCTGTAGCTTCACGGTCTTGATTTGTTACTTTTTGTCGGATTATGGAGCCACGTCGCCTACTTTGGTGGTTTTGTTGCTTGAGAAGATCTGTTGCTAAATTATTTTCTATCCTTTGATGTATGATTCTCTTTTTCATTTATGCTATAAAAATAAAGCTTCAAATTCATCTGATTATGATCATGCAGATGATGATGGTGGTGGTTCTGGTGGACTATTGTGGGAATCAATATTAGAAAAAGTACCTCAATATCATAATACTCCATGGTAGTGAATTTTGAATAAAAACTTTGGAAAGAGAATATTAGTGTTTTAGATGTGGTTATTAAAATCAAGAGAGTGGTACTTATAAAAAAATATTGATATATTTTAGATGGTGTTAACATGGATGATACGGATAAGACTCTTTTTCAATAAGTTAGACGGTTGAGATGGAGATAAATCTATCTGACTATTATGATTATGGATGGCAATAGTAGCGAGCAGGGGTAGGGAACCAGCCACCGGCCCCATCCCCACCTCCCTACTTTGTCCTCAACCCCATCCATCCCTATTCTTTGGTATGAAATTTATTTCCATCCCCAACCCAATCTCCCTTAATTAAGCACCATCCCCACCTTTGGGGATGAAATTTAGCCCCATCCCCAACCCATCTCCGGCAAACCCACTGGGGAATTAGAGACCCAAGCGGGGATTACATGTATTATTTTCAACAACCTGTTAAACACAAAATAATATGCATGCCACAAAATAAAACGAACTAAAACTTAAAAACAATACAACAATCCTTTCCAAAAAAAAAAAGTCTAACCATGTGCAACAATAAAAGACTCATAAACTAGTTCAACAATCTTCAACCTGACTAGAGACTTGAAAGTTGAAATGGAGGAGAAATATCGAAATCAAGACTAGAGTAGTAGAGAAAGATTGACTGAACATCATATGGGTAATTAATTTAGTATTTTTATCTAGCAAAACAAATTAGTTTAGTATTTTTTATTTTTCTCGTCTCTTTCTTTAATATTTAAATTAACTTTTACTAAATACATATACATGTGTGTGTGTGTGTGTGTGTGTTTGTGTATATATATATATATATGTATATACATATATAATGGAGATGGGTAGGTAGGGACGGGAAAGGTGAAGACAGGGAGAACCAAATCCTCGCTCCCAAGCCATATCTAAGTTGTTAGTATATGCCCTAAGACCAATTGACTCACACTTATGATTTATGAAGCATGTATTTTTTGAATTGTATTTTATGCTCTTGGTCATCAAGTATGTGACTTGATAGTAAAACCCTTATAGCTAATAAAAATACTATTCTTATTTGTCCCTAGTTTATTACATCTTGTAAACTAGTGTGAAGTTGATTGATGGTTAAGTTTTACTGATCATGAATATGAGATATAAAATCAATTCATAAATACATATTGAGAATATTGTATTGGACATGACCCAAAGTGAAGAAGAAATATTGCATGGGTTTAAGTTATAAGTATTTCTTCTCAGTTTTATATTTGGTGTCCTTTGACCTAATGTTTCTTTCGTGGGGAGAAAATATGTTTTGACATAGTCAAACATCATTTTTAATTAGGTGATCATTATGACTATTGGTAGGCTTATTTTCTCGTTATGGCTTGAATATTGGAGATAGTAAAAGGGATTTGTCCCTCTCTTTTTAGAGAGAGATATCCATGGGCCCCTTGATAAGGAAGACTGGAAAATATGCATGGCCATGCTCAAATAAGTATTAATAAGGTGTTATTAATATTATTTATTGGAACAGTCTGCCTGATGATCAAGTAAATGGTTAATTAAGTTTTATAAGGATGACTTGATCCATGCCTTATATTTAATTAGGATATCGTGTAACAAAATGACTAAATATTAAATCTGATGCTAGGTTATTATTACATTTACTTAACTTGGGTAAGCATAATGTCTTGCTAGAGGCCGCTTATGTTTTGTGAATAAATGTCTAGGACATTTTTCATTCACTGCCAACGTTAAGTGAACCTACAGGGTCACATGCATAGACGATCTTGTGAGCATAATGTCCACGTTCAATGAATCTAGATTGTGTCTAGATTCGTTGAACGTATACAAAAGGGGAATCAGATTCCATATTGTATTTTCTGGTAAGTTAATAAGTAATTAATTTTATTTAATCGAATAAATGAAATTAATTACTTAATATTACTCATCCAACCGTTGGATGATTATAGGAATAGACGGACGAGATTAAACTGTCATTAGATGCCAGTTAAGGTTTTGATATTGACAGCTATAAGAGGTAATGTTAACCATTTCTTGGTGGCCGTCCTTTATCTGATTAAAGAAAAACAGAACCCTAAACCTTAGAACCGCGATATAGTATCTAGCCTCCTCTCTCCGAAATACGACCGATTACCAGATAGTCAGGATCAGTTTTGAACAGTTTCAGAACACAGAAGGGGCTAGCATCCCGATTGCTTGTAGAGAAGTTCGTCGCGTGGATACCAGTAGAGGGCGAAGCGTACAAAGCAGTGCCTCCACAACGAACAATCAAAACATTGAGGTAATTTCTATCCAATCGGTTTTTCTAGTATGTGCAAATCCTGTTGTTGGATTTCCGTAGTTTTATTTTATTTTGTTTTTACCTACGGAGTCCAACAGTGGTATCAGAGCCTCGTACATACTAGTTTTACTGATTTCATCTGTTACCGCTTTGATTACATGTGTTGTTTTCAATCGGCCTTATAGTAAGGTTTCTGATTAGTGTAATAATCAGAGTAAATTGAATTATAGGATTCGCATATATCATATTCTGTTTTACTTGTTAATGTTTAAATAGAATGTTGTTACCGCCAAATTGTTTGGCGTACAGTCTGTAATTTGTGCAATTTAATTGTTAAACTAATATGCAAAATCACATAATTTAATGTTTAACTGTTAAACAAAATTTCTTCCGGGGGCTTCGTCCCTGGAACCCCCTTGTTGTTTTTGGCATGTTGTTGTCTATCTTTAGATGCATGGTGCATAGCATGGCCCTTTACCTCTTGTGATTGATTGGCTTATTTTGTTAATGGGTTGTATGTTTTAAATACGGCCTACGTGTCGTTTTCGTTGATGTAATATTATCAAGCTTTACTAGAATAGGTTAATTCTATTTCCTATTCATATGTATGTTTTCTGTCCAATGTAACAAGATTAGAAGGCCTAGACATTGGAGGCAAGCTCATGGAGATGAAGACTTACCTAGATTGACCTTTGACTTCTATGAGGCTCGTGGAAGTCAATATAGGATTGGGCCCATGCTATGACACGTTTTATTTGATGTATATATTATGCATGTGATGTTTAATTTATTTCTTTTTATTTTTGGATATATGTTTTGTGAAATAATATACAAATAAAAGGAAGAAGGTTTTTGAAACCATGTAAAAATTAAGTCGTAAAATGCCTTCCATGATCATAAGCACTTCTCCATGCTTGGATCATCATTTTGTCTCATTGCCAAAGCAAGAGATAAATGGTTACCTAAGTAGGGGAAGATGGAAAATGGTGATTCCACATGCTTGGAATGGTTTGGCTTAACTAGGCTATCAAAACGGTTTTGAGCCTAGGACATTATATGGGATTTTGCCGGTACATATAGATGTAAATCCCATTAATACATTTTTCTCTAATTATGGGTGTTAAGCCAAAGCGTACTTATGATTAGAATAAAATGAATTTTTATACCCATGATTTATATCAAGTGTTGAATATTTCAAGGAAAATTTAATGCTTCATTTATTTAATTTTACTTTGCAAATTCTATGTAGATAATGGCCTCAAACAATTCAAACACCTCGTTGCGATCCGTGCTTGAAAAGAATAAGCTTAGTGGGACTAACTTTCTTGATTAGGCACAAAATTTAAGGATTGTCCTTAAATAACGAAAAAAGCTATATGTACTTGAGAACCCTATCCCTAATCAACCAGCTAACAACGCCCCTAGAGTCGAAAAGGATGCTTATAGTAAGCACAAGGATGATTCTAACAATGTGACATGTCTCATGTTGGCTACAATGGAATCAGAGTTGCAAAAGCAATTCGAGGAAGTTGAGGCTTATGAGATGATAAAACAGCTCAAGGAAATGTTCCAAGAGCAGGCACGTCAAGAGAGATATCTTACTACTAAGGCGTTGAATAGCTGCAAAATGACCCCTGGCACTTCAGTTAGTGCTCATGTCCTTAAGATGAAAAGGTATTTTGATTAGCTTGAAGAACTTGGAGCACCTGTAAGTCATGACTTGGCTACTGATATGATCTTGGCCTCTTTGACCTCTGACTATGATCAGTTTGTCATGAACTTCCATACGCATAATATGGAAAAGTCCATAAATGAATTGCACGGGATGCTCAAGCAGGCTGAACAAAACATTAGGAAGTCTACTCCTAATGTTCTGATGGTTCAGAAGGGGCAATTCAAGAAGAACAAGGGAATGGGAAAGGGAAAGGATATGGCCAAAAAGGGTAAAGGCAAGCACAAGCCCAAGCCCAAGGTTAAACCACCAAAGGAAGGGACTTGCTTCCACTGCAATGAACCTGGTCATTGGAAGAGGAATTGCAAGCTTTACATGGAAGAAAAGAAGAAGCAAAAGGCCATTGAGACTGCCGCTTCAGGTATTTTCGTTATAGAAATTAATATGTCTACTCCTACTTCATGGGTATTAGATAGCGGATGTGGAGCTCACTTTTGTGTAAATGTGCAGGGACTCAAAAGGAGTAGATCTTTGGCAAAGGGAGAGGTGGACCTACGAGTTGCAAATGGAGCAAAAGTTGCTGCTGTAGCTGTAGGGATATTTGATTTACTTTTGCCTACTGGGCTTATAATTGAACTTAAAGATTGTTATTATGTTCCTGCTATGAGTAGGAACATCATTTCAGTTTCTTGTTTGGATATTGATGGTTTTGAGTTTAATACTAAGAATGGTAAAAGTTCTATTTATAAAAATGGTATTTTCTATGGGGATGCCTCTTTATGTAATGGACTTTACATTCTTAACCTACATGATTCCATTAGTAAGCCCATCTATAACATAAATACAAAGAAATTTAAATCTAATGATTTAAATCAAACTTACTTCTGGCATTGTCGTTTGGGCCATATAAATGAGAAACGCATATCCAAACTCCATCAAGATGGACTTTTATCTTCATTCGACCTTGAGTCTTATGAAAAATGTGATTCTTGTTTATTGGGCAAAATGATTAAAAGTCCATTTACAGGGCAAAGTGAAAGGGCTACTGATTTATTGGAACTTATACAGACTGATGTATGTGGGCCAATGAACACACAAGCCAGAGGAGGTTTTCAGTATTTCATTACATTCACAGATGATTTCAGTAAATATGGTTATGTCTATCTAATGAAACATAAATCTGATTCTTTTCAAAAGTTTAAGGAATTTCAAAATGAAGTATAGGATCAACTTGGAAGGAGTATCAAATTACTTTGATCAGATCAAGGTGGTGAATACTTAGGCCAAGAGTTTGACGAACATCTAAAAAATTGTGGGATATTATCACAATCAACTCACCAGGAACACCACAATGGAATGGTGTGTCTAAACGCAGAAATCGAACTCTATTGGATATGGTTCGATCTATGATGAGTCAAACAGATTTTCCAATTTCTTTTGGGGTTATGCTCTAGAAACTGCTGCATTAATATTAAATAGAGTTCCATCTAAAGCTGTTCAGAAGATACCATATGAGATATGGACTGGGAAACAACCTAGTTTAGCATTTCTCAAAATTTGGCGATGTGATGCTTATGTGAAGCGATGATTATCTGAAAAACTAGCACCCAAATCTGATAAGTGTCTTTTTGTGGGATATCCTAAGGAAACTAAAGGATACTACTTTTATCTTCCATCTGAAAACAAAGTTTTTGCTGCTCGGAACGGAATTTTCCATGAAAGGGAATTCGTTTCCAAAAGAGTTAGTGGGAGTAGAATCCATCTTGAAGAAGCTCAAGGACAGCAGACCATTTCTGAAGCGAGTATGGATACTCAGTTGTGCTTCTGTTGCGTATAATGTAAATCCCGACTCACGTATTCATACTGAGCCTGAACCTTTGACACAAGGACCAAGAAGGTCTGGTAGGATTTCTCAGATACCACAGATATATGGATTTCTTGTGACTGAGGATCATAATATTGATCTTATTGATCTAGGTGAACCTAATTCCTACCAAGATGCTATTCATAGTCCTGAATCTAGCAAATGGCTAGAGGCTATGAAATCAGAAATGTAATCCATGCATGATAATCAAGTTTGGACTTTGATTGATCCACCTGAAGGTTGCAAGACCATAGGGTGTAAATAGGTTTTCAAAAAGAAAACTGACATGCATGGCAACGTGCATACTTACAAAGCACGATTGGTAGCAAAAGGGTATAGACAAACTCATGGTATAGACTATGATGAAACCTTTTCTCCAGTTGTAATGCTTAAGTCAATTAGAATTCTACTTGCCATTGCTGCATATTATGATTATGAAATATGGCAAATGGATGTTAAAACTACTTTTCTTAATGGAAATCTACTGGAGGATGTGTATATGACACAACCTGAAGGTTTTATTCATCCTTCGAATTCCACTAAAGTGTGTAAACTTCAAAGATCCATTTATGGCTTGAAGCAAGCATATCGAAGTTGGAATCTTCATTTTGATGAAGCAATTAAAGAATTCAATTTCATCAAGAATGATGATGAACCTTGTGCCTACAAAAGCGTTACAGAAAATGCAGTAGTCTTCTTAGTACTCTATGTCGATGACATCTTGTTAATTGGGAATGACATCCCCACTTTGCAAAGTGTAAAAACTTGGTTGGGGAAGTGTTTTACAATGAAAGATTTAGGCGAAGCAGCCTATATTCTAGGCAGTAGGATCTATCGAGATAGATCTAAAAACCTTATTGGCCTAAGTCAGAGTGGATTATTTGACAAGGTATTGAAAAGGTTCAGTATGCAAGATTCTAAGAGAGGATTCTTGCCAATGTCACATGGTGTTAAACTCAGTAAGTCTCAAAGTCCTACCACAAGGGAGGATACAGAACGAATGAATAAGATTCCTTACGCTTCCGTAATTGGATCTATTATGTACGCCATGTTATGAACTCGCCCAGATGTCTCGTATGCATTAAGCATGACTAGCAGATTCCAGTCAAGTGGTGAACCGCATTGGACTGCAGTAAAAAAACATTCTCAAGTACTTAAGAAGGACTAAAGAGATGTTTTTTATCTACGGAGGTCAGGAAGGAGAGCTTGTTGTAAATGGTTGCACGAATGCTAGCTTTCAGACTGAGTAGATGATTTTAGATCGCAATGTGGATTTGTGTTTTGTTTGAATAGAGGTGCTGTGAGCTGGAAGAGTTCAAAGCAAGATACCGTGGCCGATTCTACTACAGAGGCTGAGTATGTGGCTGCTTCTGATGCAGCCAAGGAGGCAGTTTGGATCAGAAAGTTCATCATAGAACTAGGTGTAATTCCTAGCATTGTGAACCCAGTGGACCTATATTGTGATAATACAGGAGCCATTGCACAAGCTAAGGAACCTAGATCTCATCAACGATCCAAACATATTCTCAGGCGTTTCCATCTAATTCGAGAAATTATTGAGCGTGGAGATGTTAAAATTTGCAAAGTAGACACCAATGATAATGTCGCAGATCCATTGACAAAGCCACTCCCACAACTTAAGCATGAGAGTCATACTAGGTCAATGGGTTTGAGAGTCATGTCAAATTGGTGGTAGGGCAAGTAGGATATTGTTAGTATATGCCCTAAGACTAATTGACTCACATTTATTATTTATGAAACATGTATTTTTTTAATTGTATTTTATGCTCTTGGTCATCAAGTATGCAACTTGATAGTAAAACCCTTATAGCTAATAAAACACTATTCGTATTTGTCCCTAGTTTATTACATCTTGTAAACTAGTGTGAAGTTGATTGATAGTCAAGTTTTACTGATCATGAATATGAGATATAAAATCAATTCATAAATACATATTGAGAATATTGTATTGGACATTACCCAAAGTGAAGAAGAAATATTGCATGGGTTTAAGTTATAAGTATTTCTTCTCAGTTTTATATTTGGTGTCCTTTGACCTAATGTTTCAAATGTTTCTTGCATGGGGAGAAAATATATTTTGACATAGTCAAACATCACTTTTAATTAGGTGATCATTATGACTATTGGTTGGCTTATTTTCTCGTCATGGCTTGAATATTGGAGATAGTGAAAGGGATTTGTCCCTCTTTTTTTAGAGAGAGATATCCACGGGCCCCTTGATAAGGAAGACTGGAAAATAGGCATGGCCATGCTCAAATAAGTATTAATAAGGTGTTATTAATATTATTTATTGGAACAGTCTGCCTGGTGATCAAGTAAATGGTTAATTAAGTTTTATAAGGATGACTTGATCCATGCCTTATACTTAATTAGGATATCGTGTGACAAAATGACTAAATATTAAATCTGATGCTAGGTTATTATTACATTTACTTAACTTGGGTAAGCATAATGTCTTGCTAGAGGCCGCTTATGTTTTGTGAATAAATGTCTAGGACATTTTTCATTCGCTGCCAACGTTAAGTGAACCTACAGGGTCACACGCATAGACGATCTTGTGAGCATAATGTCCACGTTCAATGAATCTAGATTGTGTCTAGATTCGTTGAACGTATACAAAAGGGGAATCAGATTCCATATTGTATTTTCTGGTAAGTTAATAAGTAATTAATTTTATTTAATCGAATAAATGAAATTAATTACTTAATATTACTCATCCAACCGTTGGATGATTATAGGAATAGACGGACGAGATTAAACTATCATTAAATGCCAGTTAGGGTTTTGATATTGATAGCTATAAAAGGTAATGTTAACCTTTTCTTAGTAGCCGTCCTTTATCTGATTAAAGAAAAACAAAACCCTAAACCCTAGAACCGTGATATAGTATCTAGCCTCCTCTCTCCGAAATACGATCGATTACCAAATAGTCAGGATCAGTTCTGAACAATTTTCAGAACACAGAAGGGGCTAGCATCCCGAGCGCTTGCAGAGGAGTTCGTCGCGTGGATACCAGTAGAGGGCGAAGCGTACAAAGCAACGCCTCCACAGTGAACAATCAAAACATTGAGATAATTTATATCCAATCGGTTTTTCTAGTATGTGCAGATCCTGTTGGTGGATTTCCGTAGTTTTATTTATTTATTTATTTTTTGCCTACGGAGTCCAACACAAGTTTGGGTACAAAATTCATCATCATCCTCAGTCAAACAAGAATCAAATGGGTAGAGATTATTTGGGGATGGGTAGGTGCCTGGTTGGACCCGCCATATTACCATCCCTAGTAGAGATGAAGATAAAATTCATTTAACGATTGAGATGTAGCTAACATTGATGACAAGGATAAGATTCCTTTTCAATAAGTTTGATGGTTGATATGGAGATGAAATCTATCCAACGGTTGAGCGGATGATGAAATCTATCTGATGATTCAGATGAAGCTTACATTGATGATAAGGATAAGATTCTTTTTCAAAAAGTTTGGCAGTTGAGATGAAGATGAAATCCATCCGGCGGTTGAGCTGACAATGAAATCCATCCAACAGTTGAGATAGAGCTTACATTGTTGACAAGGATATGATTCTTTTTCAATAAATTTGGCAGTTGAGATGAAGATAAAATCATCCAATGGTTGTGATGACGATGAAATCCATCTTACAGTTGAGATAGAGCTAGCTTACGTTGATAATAAGAGATAAGATTCTTTTTTAATAAGTTGGAGGATTTAGATTAAGATGAAATCCATTCGACAGTTTAAACAGTAATGAAATACACCTGACGGTTGAGATGGTGATGAAATCCGAGGTTAAATTATTGACAATATTGTGATAAGCATAATATTCTTTTTCAATAAGTTTGATGGTTGAGATGATGATAAAAATCTCACCCAATTGAGATGACGATGATAATTATAAGATTTCTTTTCAATTGGTCTACAAATATGAAGCACTCACATTCATTTTTCCTCACAAGTACTGTGAGAGAGTTGTATAATATTTTGAGATATTTCAATTTTTGGAAAAATGCCTTCTCGAACTCAAGGATATAATTCTTCTGAAGATGTGCAACTACGTGAGAGTTATGTAAAATATTTTGCGAGACCCGATTATTGGTTAGAATCAAAGTATTGAAACCTTTTGGGGAAGAATAGAAGAATACTACAACATCAAAATAAAAGATGGTTAGGTGCCACGAAGCAAAAGATCGTTGCAATCACTTAGCAAACAATCGAGAAAGTAGTACGAAAATTACGCGCATGCATGAAACAAATGGAGCTTTTGCATCCCTAGTGGTGTAGCTGAACAAGATATTTAAGTAAATTATATATTTTAGATCGTGCAATTTTATATAATTTGGGCAAGTAAATTAACAAATATATCTACATTTCTTGCAGATGGATCATGTGAAAGTCTTATTTATATAAGATGCTAATTATAAAAAAGGGATTTAGATTTGAACATGTTTGGAAACAGATGAGATTGCCAAAGCAACACAAGTTTACCGAGGCCAAATTTGCAACTTTGTGTCCTTAAATTTGATACTCCAACATTAGAAGCTTATGTTCTAGAATCTCGTAGCCTTTCTAATTTGATACAAATTTGAGTGATGATATTTTTTGTGGTTTTTCATCCCAAGGACCTACTGGGGTGAAGAAGACCAAACTAAAGAGGAAAATTAAAGACAAAACTTCATCAAAACTTCATCTAAGATAAATGAACTTAGAGAAGAAATCGAAACCTTATAGAAATCTAAAAAGTTAGGAGATTAAAAACAAGCAATTATTGATGCACAACAAAGAAACATGGATATGCAAAAAAAAACATTGATATGAAACAACAACAGATGAATATATAACAAAAACAAAAGAATAGGCAACAAAAACATACTAATAAGCAAGTTATGATGCAATACTTAAAATCAGATTGCAAATCCTACTCGTCATACTTTTATTGCTATTGAACAAGCACAGATTATTGCATAATGACAATAATCTCTTCAATAATATTGATGGATCTTCAAGTAACCTACCCGATTATCAAGTTTAATTTTAATTTGTGTCTGTTGTATGTATATTTTAGTATTGTGTATTTTATTAGTATTTCATTTTTATGTAATTTGTTATCATGTTAACGTTGAGGTTATTAATAGGAGCGTATGATTTAATGTATTTTGATTATTTAGTTTCTCTAAATCAATATTTTAATTAGTTTTTTAAGAAGAACTTATTTTAATTAGTTAATTGTACTTAATTCATTATTAAATTTGAAGTAATATACTTTTAATAAAATAAAATTTTATTCAATTAAGAATTGCTAATAAAAGGAAGTTAAAGTTAAAAAGGACAAGTATATTGAAGTATTGATACTAATTTTTTTCAAAAAATACAGATTACGATTATTAAAAAATTAAAATATTTATAGAAACCAGTTGTCAAGATCTAATTTTAATATATTGTATAATTTTAACATTTTTAGTATTTATAGGGATAAGGAAATCAATTTAATTAAATTAAGGCTAAACATTTAACTTAATTAAACAAAGTAAAGATAAATCTTTAACCAAATAAATTTTAAAAAAATTAAAAGGGAACTGGAAAATGGTGTGATGCTACAATATGATATCTTAGCTCACGCCGATTTTCAATCTCATTTGCCGCATTAGTTGGACTGCTTTGAAACTGCAATTTTCTGTTTTGCCAGTCGCGTTGGAGATACTCTTAAGTGTAAATTTCTACTTTCTTGGACGTTAGTGTAGAAGGTATGAAGAAGATTTGGATGGAGATGGTTATCTTGATGAGAGTGACTCAACTCTTTACAATTTATGATTTGATCCATAAACTTTAATATAATGTATCATATTTCAGATGGTCTTCTAGTAATTAAAAAATAGTAATACAAAAATATAACCTGAACTTTGCCTATTATGTCAATTAAGTACTCAGCCTTTGAAAATAACAATTAGGAGACAATTTCTCTATTTCGGTAAAATAAATTTAATGGAAACAGATTGGGAATGAGTAATGTTTGTTATTTCCTAATAAAATTTGGAAAACCAATTTACCCTTTCATAGAAGGGAAGTTGATCATCAAAATAGAGAGAAGAAATATAATAAAAAAAACTCTCTCTTCCTAAGACGATCAAAATACCGAACTACCACCAAATTCCATAAAAAAAAAAAAGATGGCGTGAGTCTCTTCTCTTCTTTCCCCAAACCCTCAAAAACCATGTACCAAAACTTAATCAAACCATTATTGTGGCTGAACTTTTCCCATTGCTAGAGTATCATTTTTACAGTTTCAAAAAAATTATTTTATTATATTTCCACCCTCCATTTTGATAACCAGCTTCCCTCTTATGGAAGGTTAAAATTATTTTCCAAATTTTATTAGGGCACAATATATATTACTCATTTCCGATAAGTTTTTGTGTAATTCATTTTACTAGAAAAGTAAAATTATAACGCCCTACCACGTAAGCACCTAGTATGACTTTAGAATTATAGACGTTATGAAAATAGAGTTTGGATCTATATTGGTGGAATATAGTGTTTTTGACACTTAGTGGTATTTTGGGGATACTTAGGAATAAGAATAAAATTTTATTATATTGAGGTTTTATTATTAAGGTTTATAAGTACCTTTAAGTGGATTTTATTTTTAATACATAGTGTGTGTATTTTAGAAATTTAAATACTTGACATTTTCATATAAGGATTTCAAAAAAAAAAAAAAAACTTAATCATTAAGAAAACTACCGCCACCTCACGGTACACCCGTGTCCACCACCAAACTTTCCCCAATTTCTATTTTTTTTCTTTTTCCCCTTAACCGCCTCAATCCCCCTGTGTATATATAGCATTTCTTTCTTTCTTTTTTTGATTTGTTTGGCAACAAGAACAAGTGGAAGCAGCCATAGTATTATATTAAGGTTAGTTATTTGGGATTTCAAGAGCTTTCTTTTTTTATTATTATTTTATCTTGTTCTTATTTTCATTAGAATATATATAGTTTAGATTGTTGATTTATTTTAGGATTTAAATGTTTTAAATGGATTTTATATATATAGCTAATTATGGTTCTTTAGGAGTGTATACTTTTTTTTTAAGGGTATAGGATTTTCGATCTTTTAAAGAATTATTATAAGTATATATATCATTATATATAGGTATATATATTACATCCTAAAGTTTATTTCATAGGATTTTGATATTATTTAGGGAATTGGACTATTTGATCGGTACTCAGGTATTAAGTATTTTCGTATTATTATTTTGTAGGATCTTAGAACCAGATCTATATCCAGGTGAGTCCACAAACTCCATTTTATTATTACGAGACATATAAATATGTTTTTCCGAACCATCACCAAAGGTTGCTATTTTTGGAACGATATCACTCAGTGTGTTTTTGGAGATGTTCTCCACAATGTGTTACGTGTTCCCTAGAAAAATGCATAGGAGCGATGCTCTATATAGGTGTTTCTTTTAAAACAGATTATTACGGTGGTGAATAAGAAGTTTGTCGTATGCAGGTTTTTCTGAAAATATTTATATGTTGGAAAATGTTCTAGCTTGAAAAGTTACGTGTTTTGACATGCATAAATATTGATCTACCATTGGCATAATTGTGAAATTTGCATAAGCATGTGATGACTGGCGAATGAGGATTTTTACTACTCTGTAATGTTTATGACTTGAATCTGTTTCGACGGCCAGGCAAATGGCCCTTCAGTTTGTAAATACATATAAAAACCTCATTCCGACCAAGGTTAAAGTTTGGTGAAAATCAAGTGAACAGACGCGTTAGCAGATTGCACTGTATGTGGCTAGTCCCCCGTACTAGGGCCTCTTCCGATGACGTGGACGGGTTTTGACTCTGAGGGTGGATCCACTTGAAGAGCGGCGTAGTACCTAGAGGGCGTGGCCCAATCAGTATTTACGTGGACATCGCATTATACTCTGTGGTGGGACAGTCGCCTAGTGGAGAGTCAGGAGGGGCTCGAAACTGAGGTTGGCCTCAAGGCAGACCTGGTAGGTGCCCCAAGAGTCTGTAGCCTGTTTTGGCCTGTGATATGGGAGTGTGGTTGTTTTGTAATCGAGCGCAAAAGAGGGAAGATAGGAAAGAGAAAATTAAGGATAGTCACTCCACTCCATAGTATGGTGTTTAGATGGTATCGACTACGAGATGCCGGAACTTGGTTCCAATGACCTCGTTATAGGATTCGGACATTGTCCGTGGAGCCCTACTGTTGCATTACATGTTATCTTGAATTTGGGTGTAGAAGCTGCGCTAATGTGTCTTGATTTACTTAAACTTCCCAGCTGCGCTCGAAACCCTCATGTAGGTTCAAGCATCAGTTTTGTTAAAACATTAAAAGAAAATGTTTCTTATAGTATTGCATGAACTGCTTTGTGAAACTGCATCATCATTGTTTTAAAGAAATCACTACAGCGCACACACACACGTGGACTCACTAAGCGTTCGCGCTCATGTTTTTCCATATCATGTTTTTTTCTCAGATTAACTCAGGACGGTTAGGGATACAATAAACCACTGAAGTTTTAGGCGTGAAGTTTTGGTTCTAGTTTCTCTGGAAGGACATGTGTTTCTAAGTTGCTCTCTTGTACTCGAGCCGTTTGTAAATTATTCTATCTTTGTATCGAAAATCTCATAAGATTAGAAGTTTTCTTGAACTCTATATGTTGGGCGCCCTTTTTGTGTTCAGATTAGTTAGTTTTCCATTGCATATTATATATATACTTCTAAGTGTTGCCCAGGGGGTTATGTTTTTGTTGTTTTTTCTTTAGAGTTATAGTTTAATGCCGAGAGGCACGCAAATATCCTACTCAGCTGTAGTTGACCCAGTGGCAGGGTTGGAGTATCATAAAAATTGTCCCTTAATTGTCATTTTCAAAGATTGTGTGTACTTAATTGACATAATGGCAAAGTTCAGGATACTTTTTTGGCATTAACTCTAAAAAAATACAATTTGGTATATCATTGTGCTTTTTGTTTAACGGACCATTGTGCTTGTTTGATAAATTTATCTATAAATACAATTATAATTTGGTGGAAAATGACTATGAAAAATACAATTAAATTAGATTAAAAGAATAATAGTTTGTGCTTATAAAAAAATAAAATAAAACTACTACTTTTGTAATTTCATAAATAATTGAGTGGTATTTTTTTTTCATTTCTTATCATCCGCTACTCCTCCCATCTGATGACAGCCTTATCGATTCAGGGACTCGCTCCAACCCCGACGCGAGTGACCTGGTTCAAACAGAGTAGAGGCCCTATTTGATTTGGTACTTATCCTCATATGATTTTCAGGATTTTAAGGCTTGTGTGGTGATATGATAAACCCCATCGTCCAATATAATTAGCTCCATCAAGGCCCAGTGACGTGAATCTTCAATTGCATGTACATTTGATTCAACACCTTCACAAGATCACCTCATTTGATGAAGAACCTCTATTGAGGATTTTGTAGTTTCAATACTCCAATAGAAAACCTATGAGGATCTAAGCCTCATAAACCAAAATTGAGAGGCAAAACTCATTCTCAAATTGATAGAAAGAACCTTGAGGAAACTAAGCCCTCAAAGCCCCAACTACAAAAACAAGAGGACCTAAGATCAATTGAATCAAAGAACAAGAACTCAAGACCAATCAATGAAAGGAATTAGAATGATCAATTGAATTCCATAGATTTCTCAACCTAAGGCAATCAATTGTAGACAACCAAGGACAATAACCACTAGCAAGCTAACTAAGAAAGAATTAAGAACCCTAGAAATAAAGAGAATCCTCTCTCACAAATTTTAGCAAAATTCCAAATTAGTTACAAATGAGCTTACAATTAGGTACTTATAGGGTAACGTCTAAACCTAACCTATCTAGTGATTAATGGCTTCAAAGTACCCATTAAGCCCTTGATTAAAAGCTGGAAACAAAGTTCAAATAATAAAATCCCACCTAAACATTACGAAAGACTGTCTCCTTCCTGAACCATATCGGCAATGGTAGGGTGCAACCTACCGGACACGGTAGGGTGTTGTCCACAAAGTCTAGCTCAGCCAGAAGCTTGCCGGCGATGGTAGGGGCAGGACTTACCATAGCCAGTAGGTCCAAGAATTCCAAAAACTTAATCATTTTCACATCTAAGTTGTTCCGTTGAGTAAACCTTGTTTATGGTATAGATTATGAGCAACTTGGAGACTTGGCCTTTCTCTTCAAAACCTTCAAGCTTAATTTTCAAGGCATTTTTCCATGTAAACAACCATGCCATTATCTACATTTCCATTATTATCTTTAATCTTCTCCGGCCTTACACTAGTGAATAGTCTAATAAATAAATCTTTAGCGTCTTGGCTTTCCTGATTTGTTCTCGAATTGTTACCTACATCAATAAAGACATATCAAAACATGAAAGGTAGCACGAAATGAAATTCAACCGGAAAATCAAATATAAAAACACTAAAGCATTCAAAAAGGTGCAAAGGCTCATCAACACGGCATCAAGCGTATACTTGTGATGAGATGGAAATCAGTCATTTCCTAAATGATCTAATCCAATCCGCCGGGATAAAAAATTAATCATTTCTTTTCAAACGTCTTGTGGTTGGTTGCAAGAGAATCATGGTTCTTGAAATGGATATACTTTAAGTACCCCATCTTCTTCACTACACCCAAGCTCAAAGCATGATGTATGGATAAAGGAGTCAAATCAAAAGACATGAGCAAATTGTCACCATAATCAATTTCAAAAGAAGAAAGAAGAGTAGTAGAATAAGAAGCTTTATTGTAGTCAAACTTAGATGAGGTGAACAAGTTTTCCAAAATGTAAATGATAGAATTTGAAACCAATTGTATTTTCAAATAAAGTGTTCAAGGAGTTAATGACATTTGAAAGCTTTTGCTCATTGCAAGAGAACTCAAATTGACCACTCTCAAAGGACATAAGTTTGTTTCAGAAAACAAAATGATTATGATTATCCATAAAAGTACCAAGGAAAGAGGAAATGTGGCCAACATTCTCAATAAACTTTCCTAAACACTTATCATGTGGAATATCAAATAAAGTACCATCTAATCCAAAACTGACAACTATAGACTTAATGGAAGCATTATTCATAACTCCAAAATCATGGCAAGAATGATCAACCATAGAACCACTATAAAACAATGAATCCTCAAGAAAAGCATGGGAAGAAAGACATTCAGAAACATAAGGTACAACAAGAAAGAGACTACCACCAAAAAATAGCACAAAGATCTCCATATAGAGAGCAAACGACGACCGTGCATAACAAACAAATTAAAGAAAAAAAATTTACTACAAATAATAATGAAAAATAAAATACTAAAAGGAAGAATATTAAAAAAAAATAATAAATAAAAAAATTAAGACAACTAAGAAAACAATAAAAAAAATTTTTTTAAGAATAAAAAAAATCAAAATATATAAAATAAAAAATACTAACAAATTTAGGAGATAATAGCAAAAGCAATTAATGAAACCTTTCCCCGACAACGATGCCAAAAACTTGGTCAAGATTTTTATACCAAAGTTTTTACCCAATACTTGCAAGTGCACAAGATCAATGTAATACGGAAGTATTAAGGTATCGAAGCATAGAGAAAGGCTTAACTACTTAAATTACAATCTTCCTAAATAAATTTTATAAATAAAAGAATCAAATTTTATTATCTAAAAATTATTAATCAATTAATTTAAACTAATGAATAAAATAACTAAACTAAAAATAGCAATGGTTTAACCAAAGGAGATGATTTAGAACCAATCCACCACTAACCTATATAACAACAATTTAATTTTCCTTAAGAGAAAAGATTAAACCTTTATGTGGTTATCTAGGCTACAAGCTTCCATTCACTAGGGAAATATATTGTGCTTAAATGCATGACATAATTCATCTAACCATTAGCATGACTTATTCATTCCTATGACATAAATCATCTAAAATTAGCATGAACTATTCAATTCTAAAACCCACAATATACTTGCAAAAATTACATATCTCTCATACTCAAGACTACAAGAATCAAGCATGGATAAAAATATCAATTAACCCAAATAATTATTCTACAAGAACAATCATAAGAAATTAATTGCATCACACAAAAAAAAAATTTCCACAAATATGTAATAACATAAATAATAGAATAAATCTCCCAAAATAAAATAAATCAAAGTCACATAGTTAGGATTTCATTAATATTCTAAAATTAAATTTAGTTCATTGTTGAAGGGAAAGAGGAAACCCAATTATTAGAAAAAATCATGGCCTTTTTCTTCTTGAAGCTTGCGGCTGCTTTTCCTTCAGCTTTGTCACGCAGTTGCTTCGTCCGATTTCTGCACTCTTCAGCATCCAAAATTTCTTCAATAAATTAGCTGCCTTTGCTGCAGTTTTTTCAGCTACTGCTTGCGAATTTTCTGCTGCTTGGGCAGCTGCTGCGTGGCAGCTTCTTTTGTCCTCTGTTACGGCTGCTAAGCTCTTTTTTTCTGTTTTTTCTCTCTAGCCGTTCTCCCCACCAAAGCTGCTGCCTTTCTCCCTTTTTATACTTTTCCTTCGACTTTTTGTTCCCTATTTCTTCCGTGGGCCGCACCTTCCTTTTCTTTTTCTTCTTGGCCCAGCTGTTTTCTTTTCTTCTTTTCTGGTAGCCCTTTTCTTCCTTTGCGGCCCAAATCTTATTTTCTTTCTTTCTTGGCCACCTTTCTTTTTTTCAATTTTATTGTGGGCTCCTTTTAATATTTCTTGCTCTTGTGGTGGACTGTTGTTTCTTCTTGATCTTCTCTCCTTTTATCACCTGAATAAAATAAATTAAAATTTATATTTAATAAATGAATAAAATATTTTTAAGGGATAATAATTAAAACTTAACGTATTTATTTATACAAAAAATGGACTCTATCAGTGCATCATTTTATCTCAGGTCTAATGCCCCAATTAATCCCCAAATTTACTGCCCTCAGGTGTTCTTCCTTTTTCAGTTCCAAACACCCTTGCAATTAATCTAAGTTCGCAACACTTAAATTGCAGGAAAATACCAATTGAAGAACAATTCAATCATCCACAACATTTAATTCCAGCAAAATCAAATCACTTTTATAGAAACAAAAATTATGTTCAACCCTTAATCCAAACAATATAATTACTCACTATTCATAATGTAAAGCTGAAATTTAATGATTAAAATCTAATAGAGAAAAGAAAAGAAAGGCTTAGAAATGAATCTGAAGGCCAAGTTGCGATCCCAAAACGCCCCCGAGTTCGTCTCTCGAGTTGCTTAACCGATGTCTGAATTCTCCTTTTTGATCCTTGAATCCTCATGAAAGCCTTTAATTCTCCTTCTTTAATCTAATTCCTAACTAATGGAGGTGAGAATTGGGGGAAATTTGTCACATAAGGTCGCCCCAACTCGCCTACCTAAGCCTTAATGGCGGAAGTCTAAAAAACAAGAATAATAAATCTCAATCCCCCTTTAATTTGTCTAAAAAAATGACTTAAAAACTGCTGAAATCAGGACCTATTGTCACCGGTAGGTCTCTGTCTTTCTTCTCTCTTTTTTGCCTTGAACCTACTGTCGGCGGTAGAGGGATCCTACCATTACAAGTAAAGTTTTGTATCCCTTTTGTATGTTGCCAATGAACTTACTGTCGGCAGTAGGTTAGCCTACCTCTGGCGGTAGGTCCTCTTCGTGGTTAGTGTTTGGCATCGTTTTCTATCGTTTTCGCTCCGTTTTATACCGTTTTCGTCCTTTCTTTGATGGACCTTCCTTAGGCAAGTACCAAGGATTAGAATGGGAGATATTAGACTTAAATGTATATTTTGTACCTTAAAAACATCAAAAAATGATGAATCTATCATATTCACATTTTTCATCCCTTAACATGAGAGAGAAATCGTGTTGTTATTTTCATGACAAACTATGTACACAAATGTTTCTTTTTTTCCTTTCTTTATTTTTTTTTATTTTCTTCAGAAAAATAAACTTTTCTCTCCTTTTTCATTAGCTAGTTATACCAACTGTGAAATGTCCAAACTACCCCCTCTTTACATCAATTTTCTTTTCTTCACTTCTTCACCCCTACACTTATTTGTTACTCTCACTCAAGATGGGTAAAAAAAAAATATTCTAATAGATTGGCTCCACAAAAGTGAGGTTTAATATAGTGTGAGTTAACAAAGAATAGAAGGGAGTAAAACCCTTCTGCATGAAGGCACAAATAAGGGAGCTAGGAGTTAATTTCGCATAAGGATAGGCAAAACAAAAGCTCATTGGCACAATGAAGGCCTGAGACCATCATTTCCGAGACAAACAAATAGATATACAATCAACACAGGTTCCAAAAGTAATAAACTAAAATGCCCATGTCCATACCATAAACATACGAACAATAAGAATAATGGCGAAATGACTAAGCAATCAAAAAAAAGAAAGGAAAAAGAAAAAGAAAATGACTAAAGCTCAAACAGATCGTATTTCTTTAAACTTGCCATCCTCGGCAACGGCGCAAAAAACTTGATATTAAGAATGTAAAACTGGAGTTTCTAATCACTATAATGTAAGGCAAGTGGACCTAACACTGCAGAGGTGAGTTTAACCCCTAGTGTCGTATCTTTCAAGGACGGACAAGGTTCAACTACTCTGCCATTTATTCAACGTTTAGTCTAAAAGTTGTCGTTGAAAAGATTATTAACTAAAACAGATGTTAACAAAACCTATAATAAAAAGACCAATGAAAATTATCGAAAGAAATCTATAAGCAGAAATTTGGATTTCAAGATCCCGTAATCTTGTTACTACTTCAGTTGATTGATTTCAATAGAACTAGATGTTTAATTAACGAATTGCATCGTCACACTGTTAACCTAGCAATCCCTATCTCTAGGTGAAAGCCGCCCTATTCACTAACTCTTAGACGAGAATCTCTTCTTTCCCTAATAAGTAATGAATGTTGTAAACGCAGGTTATAAACAAACCTAAAAATGCATCATTCTATCTCTAGTCTAATGCCCCAACTAGTCCCAAATTGATTTCTCTTGGGTGTTCTTCAATTTTTAATTCCAAACATCCTTGCGATTAATCTAAGTTCACGACACTTACATTGTAGGAAAACACAAATTGAAGAACAATTCAATCATCCACAACATTTAATTTCTGTAAAATCAAATCAATTTCATAGAAACCAAAATTAGGGTTCAACCCTTAATCCAAACAATAAAATTACTCACTCTTCATAATGTAAAGCTTAAATTAAATGATGAAAATCTAATAGAGAAAAGAAAAGAGGGGCTTAGGAATGAATTTGAAAGCTGAATTGTGATCCTGAAATGCGCCCTAGCTCATCTCTCGAGTTGCTCAACCGACGCCTGAATTCGCCTTTTCGATCCTTGAATCCTCTTGAAAACCTTCAATTCTCCTTCTCTAATGTAATTCCTAACTAGTGAATTTGAGAAATGGGGGAAACTTGTCACATAAGATCGCCCCAATTCGCCTCCCTAAGCTCTAATGGCGGAAGTCTGAAAAACAAGAATAATAAATGAATCTCAATCCCCCTTAATTTGTCTAAAAAATGACATAAAAACTACTAAAATCGGGACCTACCATCCTGTGTCTTCTTTCTCTCTTTTGTGCCTTGAACCTATTGTCGGTAGTAGGGGAGCCTACCGTCGCCAGTAAGGTTCTGTCTCATTTTCATTTGTTGCCAGTAGGTTAACCTACCTCCGGTGGTGGGTCCTCTTCGTGGTCACCATTTGGTATCGTTTTCTGTCGTTTTCGCTTCGTTTTAAGCTATTTTGTCCTTTCTTCATTGGACCTTCCTTTGGCAAGCACCTAGGATAAGAATGGGAGATATTAGACTTAAACATATATTCTATAACTTAAAAACATCAAAAAATGATGAATCTATCATATAAAATAATAGACAAAATAACAACTATCACTTCAAACCGTAAATAGGTTCTCTACTTTTCGTTCTCAATCAAGGAACACATTTGGATCACTCTCATCCTTGAAGCTAGGCACCTTCTACTTGATTTTGTCTAGAGCTTTATCCCGTTGTTGATTACCATAGAAGCCACCATTGCATAGCTGATGTGTGTTAAACTTAAAATGGGATGTCCCTAATTTCTACAATGCAAGGCAAGTAGACCTAACAATGTAGAGGTGAGTTTCAACCCGAGTGTCGAATCTCTCGAAGAACAGGAAAGGCTTAAGTACTAATCATGGTTCTAATGTTTAGTCTAAAAAGATGATGTCGTTGAAACAAAACTAAAAACAATTAAATCAATTAAAAGAAAACAATTAATGTAAACTCCATTTTAAAATTAATTAAAGCAAGAGTTTGGATGGTGGAATCCCCCTAACACCTTGTTACTAGTTCAATTGGAAAAAAACTTTAATGAAAATTATGTTGAATTAATTAAGTTGGGTTATCACTCAAATTGGGTAATCCTTGTCTCTAGGCAAAAGCCACTCTACCCACTAACCCTTAGAAGAAAATATTTTTTTTACCTAACGAATTATGAGCGCAGTAAAATTAGGTGACTAAAAAGACCTAAAAGTGAAAAATCGTATCTCTAGTCAATTGCCCAATTAACCCCTAATTGGTTGCCCTAGATCGTTCTTCATTTTTCAATTCTAAACAATCTTGTAATTAATCTAATCTTGCGATAATTAAATTGCAAACAAACTCAATTAGAAGACAACTTAAATGAAAACAAACATCGAATTCAAGAATTTAAACCAAGAACTCCATAATCAAGAATTAGGGTTCAACCCCAATTCAAATAATAAAGAACTACCCACTATTCATTATATAAAAACTGAGAAAAACCATAAAATTCAATAACAAGAAAAGGAAAAAAGAAAGCTTATGAGTGAAATTGAAGCCGCAATTAAGATCCGAACGTCTTCTAAGCTCGTCTTTTGAGTAGTCAAGTTGAAGATCGAAATCTTGAAATTGATTCTTCAATCCTTGAATCCAAGAAACTAAATTGTATAAATTTTGAAACTTTACTAACTAATTGAATGTATAAAAGCTTAAACTTAAAGAGTGTTTAATCTAACCTAATTAATCTAATTCTAACCTAACTAAAATCTACTCTAAATCCTAAATTGTATATCTACCTATCTAACTATTTCCCTAAGTATATCTCTTTTAAAAGCTGTAGAAAAAGCCCCTTATATAAAGGTGAAAAATCAATGAAAAACTAAGTTTAAGTTGGAATAAAACACCTAAGCCATCTAGACTTTGAACTGGATTATACTCCCTTCAAGCTGGTATTATCGTCGACAGAAGGTTAGACCCTATCGTTCGGGGTAGGGTTCTGTCTGCCAATGCCGTTGTTTGCCAAGAACTTACTAGCGACGGTAGGTCAACCTACCTCGCGCAGTAGGTTGGCTGTTTTATTGCCGGCGGCTCTATTTTCACCCGTTTTCGTTTTTTTTAACGTTTTCACTTCTAGAGGGCACCTAAGACAAGAATAAGAGATATTAAGCTAAATATATATACTTTGTATGTTAAAAACACTGAAAATGATGAAATTAACATATAGAAAATATTGACAATTATGCATATATCAAATACGCCCACACTTATCCATTGCTTGACATTAAGCAACACAAACTAAAAAGGAAAAACGAATGATTTAAAAACTTCTATTCTAGGAAGACATAACACGAAAACGAAATAAATAAAAAATAGACGAACGACAAAATCACTAGGACCACCACAAGTTACTAAATATCACTACCGATCAAGAGTGTACGTGTGATTTGATCATGCCATTTTTCATAGAAGAGAGGAATGTTAAATGATTAGCATAAAGAAACATTTTCAAATACAATGCACACAATTCATACTTTTTCGATCACTTAGCCACTCTAAAGTTTGTTTTAGGTAATTCTAGAATTAGGTAGTACTTGTTGGCTTGTAATGTTAGGCCAAAGATATAAGTAGGTTACAAACGAAGGTAAAAGAAGACAATAACAAACGAGATAGAGTTAATACAACGGAAAGGGAAAGATAATGAAAATAAAAGATCCACATTTCCAGCTGTTGTTGTCACTCTTCTCACTCACCCTTGTACAACATACTTCATTCTTCTTTGATGCACATCCCATCTAACAACATACTTTCTCAAGAAATTTTTTCAAGAATTACCGAGGTATAAGAAAGATGGATGCTTGATTTTTTCAAGAATTTACTATAAATTAAAACTCATATTTTTTTTTCTTTGTTTTCTGCCATTTTCCCATTTTTTTGGCTTTTTCTCTTTTTTTTAATTTTTGCAAATTCTTTCTCTCTTTTCAATAGCCAAAAGAACCAAATACATGAAATTACCCATAATATCCCTTTCTGTTGAACAAGGGTTTTTTCTTTCTTTCTTCACCCCTTTTACCCCCACACTTATTCATTTCTTTTGCTCAAAACGACCAAAGTCTATGCTAACCATTAGCTCCACAAATTGAGGTTTTATATAGTAAGTTTAAAAGAATAAAAGAAAGAAGGGAGCATAAAAAGGGAACTAGGGGTTGATTTCATAATGGATATATGATAAGAAAGGCACAATCGGTTCGAAGAAAGCCTAAGACCATCATCCCCGGGACCATCCTAAACTAGACTTCTTTGCTTTTAAAGATAGAAAAATCATAAAATTGCAGGCAAAGTTCAAAAATTATTATCATAATGCCAATTACTCAAGATTCCTAGGCTTCTACTACTCAAACAACATTCACAAGTGCATAAAAATCATTGATCATGTAAGAAATTTAGTAAATATGAATTTCAATGTAATTAAATAATTCATTTTTTTTTCGAAACACCTAAAGAGTTTTACAATTTAATACTCTACCAAAAGTGATAAAGTATTTTTGGATTTTTATAAGAAAATAGAAGAAATAAAACTTTTTGGAATTTTTCAAAATTTTCTGATATTTTTGGAAGTTTTTGAATAAGAGACTAACAGAAAAAAATTAAAAGAACAAAAAAGAAAAAGAGACTAACAGAAAAAAACCTAAAAGAACGAAAATACCCCCCCACACACACACTTAAATCACATTGTCCACAATATGGGGGATAGTCTAATGAAAAAATGAAAAACAAACACATACATGGGAAGCAAACCCGCAAATATAAAATAATAAAGCATATCGGGAAGCCATCCCCATACAAAATAAGACATAAATAAATAAGACAAGAAATAAAACTAGAATCAATAAAAAGAAATAAAAGACCATAAGAAAAACAAACTCTTTGTAATGAAAATGAAAGAATATAAAACCCATCACAAGAAGAAAAATTAAAAGCTTAAGATCGAGCCTAATGAAGATATTATAAATTTCAAAAAAATTCAATTCTTTAAAGGAAAATAGAAGATTAATGAGTGCTAAGGTTGAAGAAAAAATTATTCGTGATTTTCCATGGTATAAGTGGCATTTTCTTTAGGCACTCTCGAAATTTCCTTTGAACTTCATGGGCCAATGAAGATATTATAAATTTCAAAAAATTTCAATTCTTTAAAGGAAAATAGAAGATTAATGAGAGCTAAGGTTGAAGAAAACTTATTCGTGATTTTCCACAATATAAGTGGCGTTTTCTTTAGGCACTCTCAAAATTTTCTTTGAACTTCATGAGATGCCTACTTTCCTCGTCATTCTCGTTAGGTTGCTTTCTTGATGCCTGCACACATATGAGATTCTTGACAAAAAAAGAGTTAGATTCATTAGTAAGGGAATTCACTTCCTCATTCTTTTCGATGGTCTCTAACTTTGTTTCTTGTTGCTCTTCTACATGACTCTTTTGAATTTCTAGGAGACTCTTGTTTTCCTTTTCTGGCTCACCTTTCTCAAACTCACTCTAATTTTCTTGCAAACACTCATCTTTCCTACTTTCTCCCGCTACACTTGTATTCGATAGAGGTTTTTAAAATCTTTGGGGAGGGGACTCCTCCAATTCTTGAGCAGTTTCAACATCCTTGTCATCTATAAACATGGGAAATGTGATCACTTGTTCTTTTACATTCTGCAAAGGGACTGTATTACTAGGTGCATCACTAGGTAGTTTTTCAGCGATCATCCTTTCTAATCATTCGATTTGATTTTCCATGTCGTGGAGGAAACCATTTGGCTTCTCTAGACTGTTTCCATTTTCTTCACTCCCAGTGTTTGTTGAATTGAGATACTTCGAAACAAGCACTTCTAGATTAGGTCTTGGAGTTGATAAATGTACTGATGGAGTATAATTGTATGTTGAATATTGAGCATAATCTCCCCAAGGATCGTTCGACTGAGTCCTCCATTCCGAACTGTATTAGTTAGAATATGTATCTTCTCCCTGCCATTTTTCTTGGAACATGGCCGATTGATAGTGCGTATATTAAGACTGAATGGCCATTTTCTCCACTCTTTGTTCTAACATTGATGCCCATCATGTTTCCATGGTATTATCGATATCCGTATCTTACCTGAAACAAACAATTGGATGAGCAATTTAACATAGGTTCCAAAAATAATTAGTTGAATACGCGACATCCATACTGCAAACACCCAAGTGCAACAATAGAATGGAATAAATCAAAATAACAAAAACAAAAATGATGACCAAAGCACAAAATAAACAACTTTCCTTAATATGTCGTTCTCTGGCAACAGCTCAAAAAATTTGATGTGTTTTAAACTTAAAACGGGATGTCCCTGATTACTGCAATGCAAGGCAAGTGGACCCAACAATGCAGAGGTACCCGAGTGTCGAATCTCTCAAGGAACGGAAAGGGCTTAAGTACTAATCATGTTTCTAATATCTAAAAAGATGATGTCCTTGAAACAAAACTAAAAACAATGAAATCAATTAAAAGAAGGAAAGTAATGTAAAAACATTTTTAAAATTAAATAAAGCAAGAGTTTGGATGGTAGAATCCCCCTAATCTTTGTTACTAGTTCAATTGGAAAAAACTTTAATAAAAACGATGTTGAATTAATTAAGTTGCGTTATCACTCAAATTAGGCAATCTCTGTCTCTTTGCGAAAGCCACCTTACTCACTAACCCTTAGAGGAAAGTCACTTTTCTCCCTAACAAATTACGATCGCAATAAAATTAGGTGATTAAAAAGACCTAAAAGCGCAAAATCGTATCTCTAGTCAATTGCCTAATTAACCCCCAATTGGTTGCCTTAGATCGTTCTTCCTTTTTCAATTCTGAAAAACCTTACGATTAATCTAATCTCGTGACATATAAATTGCAAACAAACTCAATTGGAAGACAACTTAAATGAAAAAAAAAAATCGCTAATCCATAATCCATAATTTAAACCAAGAACTCTATAATCAAGAATTAGGGTTCAATGCTAATCCAAACAATAAAGTACTCACTATTCATTATATAAAAACTGAAATAAACATAAAATTCAATAACAAGAAAAGAAAAAGAAAGTTAGGAGTGAAATGAAGCCACAATTGAAATCCCAAATGTCTTCCAAGTGATGGAGATTTTTTGTACCAAATTTTTAACCCAACATTTGCAAGTGCACAAGATCAATGTAATACGGAAGTATTAGGGTATCGAACCACAGAGAAAGGCTTAATTATTTAAATTATTATCTTCCTACATTAATTTTGTAAAAGGAGAAGAATCAAATTATACTATCTAAAAATTATTACTAAATTAAATAAAACTAATAAATAAAATAACTAGATTTAAAATAACAGGAGCTTAACCAACAAGATGATTTAGAACCTTGAATCCACCAGTAACCTATATAAAAATGATTTAATTCTATTTAGGAGAAAAGATTAGACCTTTATGTGGTGATCTAGGCTACAAGCTTCGATTCACTAAAGAAATATATTAAGTTTAACTGCATGACATAATCCATCTAACCATTAGCATAACTTATTCATTCCTATGACATAAATCATCTAAAATTAGCATGAACTATTCAATTCTAAAACCCACAATATACTTGCAAAAATCACATATCTCTCATACTTAAGACTACAAGAATTAAGCATGGATAAAAATATCAATTAACCCAAATAATTATTCTACAAGAACAATCACAAAGGATTAATCGCATCACCAAAAGAAATTTCCAAAGTTATGTAATCACATAAATAATAGAATAAATCTCCCAAAATAAAATAAATCGAAGTCACATAGTTAGGATTTTATCAAGATTCTAAAATAAATTTAGTTCATGGATGAAGGGAAAGAAGAAACCAATTTATTTGAGAAAATCATGGCTTTTCCTTTCAACTGAAGCTGAAATTCTGCAGCTTCTCCTTGCTGGAATTTCTGTTGCGTGCTGGAATTTCTGCTGTTGTTGCTACTGGAGAATTTCTGCTGCTTATGGAGAATTGCTGCTGTCTACTTCAGCTACTGCAATTTCTGCTTCATATTTCTGCTTGATTCTGCGAGCAGCTGCTGCTGTGAATTGCGACTGTGCTGCCTTTGTTGTTTCTTTTTGTTTTCCCTCTGTTGCTTGCGCAACATCTCCCTTCTCGCTGCCTCCTGCTTCGCTGCTCTTTTTTTTATCTCTTTTTCTTTTTTTATTTTCTTTTCTCCCTTTGGCTATTCTCCTTTTCTTTCCTTTTTTCCCTATTCTTAATGGTAGCCCACTTCTTCAATCATGGGCTTACTTGTGCGCTGCCCTCTTTTCTTCCAATGAGCTGCCTTTTTATTTCTTATGGGCTTCTTTTCCTTTATCACCAAAATAAAATAGATTAAATATAACAATTATGTTTATTAAATAAATAAAACATTTTTAAAGGCTAATAATTAAAACATAAGGTGTTTATTTGTACAAAAAATGGACTCTATCACCAAGCTCGTCTTTTGAGTTGCCAAGTTGAAGATTTAAATCTTGAAGTTGATTCTTCAATTCTTGAATGCAAGAAACTGAATTGCAAAAATCTTAAAACTTTACTAACTAATTAAATGTATAAAAGCTGAAATTTAAAGAGTGTTTAATATAATCTAACCTAATTAATCTAATTCTAACCTAACTAAAAACTACTCTAAATCCTAAATTATATATCTATTTATCTAACGATTGCCCTAAGTATATCTCTTTTAAAAGCTGCAAAAAAAAGCCCTTTATATAGAGGTGAAAAATACATAAAAAGTCGAGTTTAAGTTGGATTAAAACACCTAAGCCAACTTGACTTTGAATTGGACTATATTCCTTCCGGCCGCCCCTATCGCTAATGGTAGGTCGGACTTTACTGTCTGTGGTAGGGTTCTATCTACCAATGCCGCTGTTTGCAGAGAACCTATCGGCGATGGTAGGTCAGCCTACCTCGCGCGGTGGGTTGGCTGTTTCATTACGGATGGCTCCTTTTTCATTATTTTCACTCCTTTTTGTTTCCGTTCATCATTTTCACTTTCGGAGGGCACCCAAGACAAGCATAAGAGATATTAAGCTAAAATATATACTTTTATATATTAAAAATACCGAAAATGATGAAATTAACATGTAGAAAATATAGACAATTATGCACATATCCTCACACTTATCAGTTGCTTTACCTCAAGCAACACAAACTAAAAAGGGAAAATGAAGGATTTAAAAACTTCTATTCTCGGAAGACATAACACGAAAACGATATGCACCGAATAAAAAGTTAAAATCTCAAAATGGTCACAAGCATTGGTAGCGAAAATAGTCAAAACAAACTCATCATAAACAAAATGAGAAAATAAGAAAAATTAAAGATAAAACCACTTCAATAGAGTACCAACTCCAAAGATAAATAAAAATAGACGAACGACAAAATCACTAAGTCCACCACAAGTTACTAAAAATCATTACCAATCAAGGGTGTGCATGTGTGATTTGATCATGCTATTTTTCACAGAAAAAAAGGAATGTTAAGTGATTAGCAAAAAGAAACACTTTTAAACAAGATGCACACAACTCATACTTTTTCTATCACTTTGCCACTCTAAAGTCTATTTTAGGTTGTTCTCGGATTAGATAGGACTTTTTGGCTTGTAATGTTAGGCTAGGGACATAAGTAGGTTACAAATGAGGGTAAAAGAAGGCAAAAACAAATAAGATAGGGCTAACACAACCAAAAGGGAAAGATAATGAAAATAAAAGAACCACTTTTCTAGTCGCCATTGTCACTCTTCTCACTCACCCTCTTACAACTTACTTCATTCTTCTTTGATGCACATCCCATCTAACAACATACTTTCTCAAGAAGTTTTTCAAGAACTACCAAGGTATAAGAGAGATACATGCTTGATTTTTTCAAGAATTTACTATAAATTAAAAACTCATATTTTCTTTCTTCATTTTCAGCCATTTTTCCAGTTTTTTTTCTTTTTCTCTTTTTTCTATTTTTTTTCTTTTCAAACAGCAATATTTTTTCTTTCTTTCTCTCTTTTCAATAGCCAAAAGCACTGAACAAATGAAATTACCTATACTATCCCTTTCTTTTGAACAATGTTCTTTTTCTAACTCTCTTCACCCCTTTTACCCCCACACTTATTCGTCTCTTTCACTTAAAACGGCCAAAAGTCTATACTAATCATTAGCTCTACAAATTGAGGTTTTATATAGTGAGGTTAAAAGAACAAAGGAAATAAGGGAGTGTAACCCTTGGCATGAAGGCACAAAAGGGAACAAGGGATTGATTTCATAAAAGATATATGATAAGAAAAGCATAATTGGTTCAAAGGAGGCCAAAGACCATCTCCTCTTCGGGAGTATGCTAAACTAGACTTCTTTTTTTTTTTTTTTTAAAGATAGACAAATCATAAAATTGCAGGCAAAGTTCAAAAATTATTATCATAATGCCAATTACTCAATATTCATAAGCTTCTATTACTTAAACAACATTTGCAAATGCATAAAAACCATTGTTCATGTCAGGAATTTTGTAAATATAGTTTTCAAAGTAATTAAGTAATTCATCTTTCCTCGGAAAACCTAAAGAGTTTTACAATTTAATACTTTACCAAAAGTGATAAAATATTTTTGGATTTTTATTAAAAAAAAAAAGGAAGAAATAAAGCTTTTTGGAATTTTTCAAAATTTTCTAATTTTTTTGGGATTCTTCGAATAAGAGACTAACAGAAAAAAAATTAAAAGAATGAAAAAGAAAAATAGACTAATAGAAAAAAAATAAGAAGAACGAAATACCCCCACACACTTAAAATCACATTGTCCTCAATGTGGGGGTTAATCTAATGAGAAAACGAAAAACAAACACAGACATGGGAAGCAATCCTGCAAATATGAAGCGATAAAGTATATCGCGAAGTCATTCCCACATGAAATAAAACAAAAAAAAACTATAAATAAAGAAAGAGCAGAAGATAAGACAAGAAATAAAATAAAAAACCGTAAAAAGAAATAAAAGACCATAAGAAAAGAAAACTTTCTTGTAATGAAAATGAAAGAATTTAAAATCCTCATGGTCCATTTGAAACATCGATAAAAAGCACTCATCAATTCTGTGATGGTGGTTTACATACACCACTCCTACAGATGGAAGACAAGGGGTGGAAGAGGTTATCAAAGACCTCTTTAGGAATTTCAAAGGAGTGAAGCATGGAATTAAGATAACCTCGGTGTTGAAGAAGATGGATATCCAAATGTGGGACAAGAATATTTTGGTGGTCATTATGGTGGTCAACAAGAAGATAAGGGTCTCGAAAAGATAAAATGGAAGGTGCTTAGCTTCAAAGGCGATAGTGACCCAAAATGTGTTTCTTGATTGGGAACGAAAAGTGAAAAACCTTTTCAATGTGAGAACCTAAAGTAGTATATCAAGGCTAAATTGGCTATTGTCGAATTTTCGGGTTATGCACTTCATTTATAGTATAAGACTACAATTCATAGAGCTAGAATTGGAGCTCTTATGGTTGAGACGTTGACCAAATTGAAGATGGTCATGAGACAAAGGTTTATTCCAAAATATTTCCATAGGGAACATCATTACAAATTGATGACTCTCAAGCAAGGAACCAAAAATGTTGAAGAGTATAGACAAGAGTTGGAGTTTTACTTTTTGAGATTGAGCATAGAAGAAGACAAAGATGCATCCATGGCTAGATTTCTAAGTGATTGAACAGGGATATCACCAATCAACTTGAGTTGTACCTTTTTCCACTTATGAGGAGATGTGCCATCTAGCGGTTAAGATTGAAAGCCAGAGGAAAAGGAGTGGATTCATAAAAGCTTATCTCCCTTCTTCAAGAGGTGTTGCTACTAAACCTCAAGCATTGATGTTCATAGGGTAGCTAAAGAAGGATGACACACCTAAGGTAGTTTCAAAGATAATTCTAAGCCTAAGGTGGAGGAGAAAGAAATATTGATTATAAATCCAACTAGGTGCTTCAAGTTCAATGGTGTGGGACATATAGCTATTAATTATCCTACCAAGAGGACTTTGATCTTTTGTGAAGATTTGAATTGTTGGATTTAAAAGGATGAAGAGGATTTCCAAGAGGTAATTGTTGAAGGAGAAGAAGAGATTGATGATGAAACTCAAGGAACTACTTCTTTAAACTCAATTGAAGAAGACATGAGTTTGGTGACTATTAGGGCTTTGTCTACTCAAATCTTTGAAGAAGATTCTAGCATTCAAAAGGAAAACATTTTTCACACTAAATGCTTAGTGGGAGGTAAAGTTGCTACCCTTATTGTGGATAGTGGTAGTTAAACTAATGTAGCTAGTACCTATCTTGTTGAAAAGTTGAAATTACCTCTCCTAAAGAATCCTAAGCATTATAAGTTTCGTTTGTTAAATGATAGTGTGGAAGTTAAGTTTAACAAACGAGTTCTAGTTCTATTACAAAATGGTTATATAATGAGGAAATTCTTTGTGATGTGGCTCCTATGCAAGTAGGGTGATTGAAACTGGGAGAGCCAAGAAGCTAATGAGTTTATACATGGACCACTCACTAGTGCAAGGGTGAAGAAGATCAAGGCATATCATGGAAGTTTAGCGAAAGGCATGATTGTATTCATTGAGGAAACCATGAAGAACAAGAATGAACGCTTTAAAGATCAAGGAGAACCTTCCAAGTTGCTCACAATCTATACCATAAGCAAGGATTGTTCTAAGTTGGAGGTGGAAAAGGACTAATTATGGTGAAGTATAAGACCTACCGCCGATGGTAAGCCCTTTGGACGAACACACTCTACAGTCTCTCGTAGGGTCTTGTTGGCTAAGAATAATGTGATGTTTAGGCGGGACTTTAGTGTTTAAACTTCATTTCCAGCTAATAATTTTAAGGGACTAATGGGTCTTTTAGATCCCTTAGTCAATAGTCAAAGTAGGTTTAGGCTCTGCACAATAAATATTCATTTATAGACTTGTTTGTGAACAACTATAATGAATTTTGCTGAAAATTGAGAGAGGATTCTCCGTTGGTTTTTCTAGGGTTCTTTAACCCATCTTAGTTAGCTTATTGTACTTCCTTACGTTTATGAACAATTGATTGCTTAGATTGTGGAATCTATGGAAGTTAATTGATCATCCAATTCCTTCTTTAATTATTCTTAGAGTTCTTGTTCTTAGAATTGATTAAACCTTGGTCTTCTAGTTTGTGTAGTTTATGTTTTGAGGCCATAGTTTCCTCAAGGTTCTTTCTATCAAATTGGGAAAGAGTTTACCTATCAATATTAGGCTTATGAGTTTAGATCCTAATAGGTTTCTATTGGAGTGCTAGAACTTCAAAATCTTCAATATAGGTTCTTCATCAAAAGAGGTGATCTTGGGAAGGTGTTGAATCAAATCAATAATCAATTGAAGATTCACATTGATATGTGCTTATTTGTCTACTTTTCTATATGTTATTTTCATCGCTTTCGAAGTATTTAATGTGTAAAAAGATATATTTTGGACTAATACACTTATTCTTGTCTTAGATGCCTTCAGAAGAGAAAACGATGAAAGGAATCAAAAATGGATGAAAACGAAGCAAAAACGACGAAAACATAGCCAACAACATTGAGTGGCAGACATTTACCGGCAACGATAGGATAACTTACTGTTGGCGGTAGGTCTCCAACATTAAAAGAAATATTATGGGCAGAACCCGACTGTCGATAGTAGGGTTCGACCTACCGTAGGCGGTAGGTACCGGCACTGTAGTGTTTTAATTTGATTCAAACTCCTTTTTTCTAATCTTTCATCTATTTAAGGGATTCTTCAGCCTAGGACTTAGAAGAGAGCAATTAGGACTAGTTAGTAGATAGTTAGTGCTAGATTTAGGTAAGTAAAAAATTCTTCAATTTTCCATTCAATTAGCTAGGTAATTTTAGATTTTCTAGAATTTTACTCTTGGAGATCAAGAATTGGAGATTCAATTTCAAGAACTCAACTTCGATTTGGGTGACTCAAAAGACGAGCTTGAGCGGCGGTTCAAGACGACAATTGCGGCTTCAATTCTACTCCTAAACTTTCTTTTCCTTTCTTATTATTGAACTTTAATGTTGAATTTCAAGTTTTATATAATGAATAGTGAGTAGTTCTTTATGTTTGGATGAGGGTTGAACCCTAGTTCTTGATTATGAAGTTCTTGGTTTAATTGTTTGAATTCGATGCTTGTTTTGATTTAAATTATCTTCCAATTGTACTTGTTTGTAATTTAATTGTCGCGAGATTAGATTCAGCACAAGATTGTTCAAAATTGAAAAAGGAAGAACGATCTAAGGCAACCAAAGTAATCAGGACAATTGACTAGAGATACAAATTTTCACTTTTAGGTCCTCTAAATCACGTAATTTTACTGCACTCATAATTTGTTAGGGAGAAAAGATATTTTCCTCGAAGGGTTAGTGAGTAAGGTGGCTTTCGCCTAAAGATAGGGATTGTCGATTTGAGTGATGACCCAACTTAATTAATTCAACATCGTTTTCATTAAAGTTTTTTCCAATTGAATTAGTGACAAGGATTAGGGGGATTCCACCATCCAAACTCTCGCTTTGTTAATTTTAAAATCCTAAGTTTTCATTGTTTTCTTCGTCATTTAATTGTTTTCAGTTTTTTTCTCATTATTTCGTTTTAAAAAATCATCCTTTTATTCAACTAAACATTAGAGATGCAATTAGTACCTTAAGACTTTATCGTCCTCAAGAGATTCGATACTCGGGTTGAACTTACCTCTGCAGTGTTAGGTCCGCATGCCTTGCATTGTAGTAATTAGGAACCCCCGTTTTATACATAAAGTATTTGGCACTGTTGCTGGGGACGGAAACTTAAGGAAAAACCCTTTTATTTAGTTCTTTAATCATCTTTGTTCTTTTTTGTTTTGATTGTTCACCTTGTTCTTAATTCTTTTTTTTTTGGGTAATCGACTCATTATTTTTGAAACCTTTGATTATTTCTTATCTAATTATTCCTTTCAGGTTGAAAAATATAGGACGCCAATGATGCCATGAAAGCCTGACTGGCTGCAATGTTAGAACAAGAGATAGAGAACATGGCCAGTAAACCGCAACATACTTATCAACAGCAAGCCATGTTCCAAAGAAATTGGCAAGGGAACAGTACATACCCTAATCCACACTACTCAGGGTGGAGGAATCAACTGAGTGCAAATTGGGAGGTTGAAAGTCAAAGAAGACAACAACAGCCCCCCGATTTTCAGAATGGAAGTTTCAATCAATATGCATCTCACTATTCCCCTCCAGCAATACACCCAGTATCTCCATCACCTAGCTTAGAAGATCTTGTTTTAAAATACATCGATTCGGTGAATACTGGGGTAAAGAAGCAAAACTGCTTCTCTCCACAACATGGAGAGTTAAATTTGGAAGTCGACAAGAATGATCACTGAAAGTCCACCAGGTAATCTATTGGGGCACTTGTAGAATAAGTCAAACAAGGATGCTAAAGTGGTCACCTTGAGAAGTAGGAAAGAATTAGTAAAGATATCTCTCACGGTTGTGGAAAAGGGGAAGGGGACTATTCCGACGCAAGAGAAGTCTACTTCTCGCAAGAATAAGCAAGTTCAACAAAAGGAAGTAGAAAAGAGGAAGTCATCTCCTCTGCCATACAGACCTCCTATCCCATTCCCAAGAAGAGTATTGAAGGCAAAACAAGATGAAGAATATGGTAAGTTCCTCAAAATTTTTAAACAATTACATATTAACTTACCTTTGGTTGATGTGCTACTGTAGATGCCAAACAAGTGAAATTCTTGAAAAAAGCTATCTCTGGAAATAAAAAGTTGGAGGACATCTCTTTGGTATTGATGAACGAAGAATGCTCGACAATTCTCAATACAAATCAAAAGCTTCTGGAGAAGCTAAAAGATCTAGGGAGTTGTCACTATCCTTTGTACTCTAGGCAGCGTAACTATTTCTAGGCCATTAGCTGATTTAGGTGCTTGTATAAATCTAATGCCTTATGATTTCTTTAAAAACTTAAGGGTGGGGGAACCTAAGCCAACTAAGATGAGTATTCAACTTGCAGATAGATCTACAAATGATCCTAGAGGCATAATAGAGGATGTGCTGGTAAAAGTAGGGGACTTGGCATTCCGAGTTGATTTTGTTATTATGGATATGAGTAAGGAAATTGAGGTCTCGCTCATTTTAGATTGTCCGCTCGTTGCCACTGCTAAGGCTCTAATAGATGTGGGGGAAGGAAAATTTACACTTGGATTAGGGGAGGAGAAAGTCATATTAAAACTTCTCAATACCATGCATAGGCCTAGGGATCATGATGATACTTTCTTTATGGTAGATTTTATTGATCCTTACATTTCTACTCACGTGCAGGAATTTGTCCAAGAAAACGAGGGGAATTTTGAGGAGGTTTGAGTGTTAATTGAGAAGTTAGATAAAACGTAGGTGGAGGAACATACTATTACACTAGAGGACCTAAAGGTACCCCTAAAACCTTCCCTTAAAACCTCTTTCGAAAAGCCTCCAAAATTAGAGCTGAAACTGTTGTCGGACCACTTAGAGTATGCCTTCCTTGGGAAAAAGTCAACACTCCCAGTAATCATCTCCTCCAAGTTGAGTCAGCCTAAAAATGAGCTTTGTTGTGGACTTTCACTAAAAAAAATGGCCTTTCCCAATGCTTTGGAATGCACTGGTCACTAAAATCGTGGGCAAAACTTTTTTTTACCCACACTTTAGTTAGCTGTGATCAATAATACGCTTTCCCAACGAAGATTTTTCCCATAGTACATATTTTGTGGAGAAAAAATATTTTTGCCAACAGTTTTATTGGGGATCTGGGGATTGCCATAGTTATTTTAAAGTGTAGAAAATATTTCAACTAAAATATTGCCGGGATTAACGGTGCCATTTTTTCCTTGGGAAGAAAAACCAAAAAGCGTCGCTTCACTCTTCCTCTCTCATTTTTCCAATCTTTCCTCTTAGTAAAAAATTGAGAGTATAGGTTTTAAAGAAAAAAATTTGAGAGCAGAGTTCCTCATTGGTGGAGTTCCTTTCGCTGCTGGAGCTCATCGACTATTGCCTTCCTCTATTCCAGTGCCGTTGTTGTTCCATTGACGCAGTAGTTCCAGCGCTGCCGCCGGTTAGTCATCTTTGCTTCTTAACCTTTATTTTCCTCCTAAGATTTCTTCTTCTTGATTCTTTTTCTTTCTCTACCGAGACCTAGGACTGAAGATTGGATCTTCTTGATTCTTTTCTGCCATAGAAAACTTCGAGGGATATTTCGTTTTCTTGCTGAAGACCAGTTTTATGCGGTTAGAGTGCGTTCGGCACCGTCCGGCCTTTTCCGGCTATGGGAAAGGTACCGGAAGGTTTAGGGAGCTCTGGGGAACTCATTTCTAGCAACTGTTTTATGTTCTTGTCACTGCTCAGAGTGGGCTCATTGTTTATCGGTGCTCGATTTTTGAAGTCACGAATGAAGATTGAAGGTTGTTTGTCTTCTCCGGCAACGGCATTTCTTTCAGGCGACTCCCAAGACCTCTGTTCACTCTTCTGGTTGATATTCCAATACGCTCTAATTTCCGTTTTGATTTTTGGTGATTATATTGAGCTGTGACCCTCTGTTTTTGAGTTTCTCTAGGCTGTCTGCTCTGTTGTGTTTTCTTTGAAGGATGCTGGTGGATAAATTGATTGGCACACAGTAGCTAATTAGTTAGAGAATTGCATTTTAATTAATTTCCTACTCTATCCTCTCAATCTTTTTGCTTTTCCTTTGTTTTCTGTTTATTTGGGCTCATTGTTTCTGTATTGTGCTGCTGTACTCTGTATTTGCTGATTCAGGCAGGAGAATTTGTCGCTGATTTGGTGATGTTTTGCTACTGAAAAAAACTGTTTTGCTGTAGATTCTTCCTTTATTTTATGATTACCAAGGACATCGCCTTCTAATAAAATCTTTAGACACGGTACATAGCTTTTTGTATATTGGTTAGAAGTTTTTTATTTCTTGTAAATGGTTCTTCGTCATTTTTGGAATAAATAACCTTTCCTTCATTCTCAGTATACTCTGTGTCTCTTAGACAATAGTTCCAAGATATAGGGAAGAAGCTTGTCGGTGCACAATATTATAATAAAGATGGTATTGTTAAAAGTAGGTAAGATTGCAGAATTATCTAACGTTACGCTATTTTCCAAATTATCCTTTTATGTGTGAATTTAATGTTTATGCACATGGAATAGGCTTTCCATTTCACTTTATTCGTGTCTCAATGTGTGACAATTGAATTCAAGTTTTTGGATTTGATAAAATGATCACTTACAGCCTACCTCTTCAAATTTGCTTATGATTTAGCAGACTGTGAATGGTAGTTATTGTCAATAGTGTATTTTTGGAATTTGAAGCTTTCATTTTTTATAAATATAAAATCATTTGTCTACGTTACTGGAATTATAATGCTTTTTGATGTCCTACTTTCTATGAACTAATGAATTTTCTAGCAAACATAAATGGTTATATTCTTGAAGTATTGTGTGCATAAAGTTCACATGTTCAATCATCTGATGCTAGGAAAACTGAAAATTCCAGTGGCTCTAATTTTCTTCTTGATGAGTTTTTCTGTTTTCATTTGATCATTTCTATCAAATGCACGTGCATTTTGCCTCTTGATGTTTGAAATTGATTAAATTACTGTAGGTTGTAGTCTTGGCTCATTAAAAGGTTGATATTATCACTTAGCGCTTGAAGTGCTTGTTGCGTCCTTATCTTTAAATGCCTACCTATCTTCTCCTCCACAATTCACAATTTGTCATGTCTTTTTGGGACATCATCTTGCTTGGGTAAAGAAAATTTTTATTTGTATTTGCAGCTTAAAGCTACTACTTTAGGTACTAAGTTGTTTAAACTGTTTATCTTAGTGACAATAATGCGAAGAAAGATATGCAACTACATCTTTTAATAGTTCTGACTGTTCTGCAACAAAACCATGCTATCCATGAGGCTATTAGAGTCATGCAGGCCCTTTATAAATGCTTTTATTTCTCTTTCACAGTTCCAGGAATATTTCTGGTTTTATATGCTTTTGGCACTCTACTATTGACAAATTTAGAATCCATGACTATTGGATGCACTTTTCTTATAAGATATTATGAGTCTTTTGTTTCTCCCTCTATTGTCAAAATTGCTCCTTGTAATTGTAGAAGTAGAGTGCTCTGCGGGTAAAGATTTTAGAGGTAATTTGTTGATAATTTGAACTCGAGTTCTACCTATGTTAGTGGTATCTTATTATTAGCTCAAAGGGTGTAACTCTGCTTTGGTTGTAAATAGATATATCAATGTGAAATTTCTAAATTCTTCTCTGATCAAGTAATTTACTTGGCTTGAATAGTTGATGTACCTGTGTTTCCTGGGTGCCCAATGGTGATGGGAACTTCATTCTCGGTCATGCAAATGGAAAAGGCAAGTCTTGAAGGTTGTTTAAAATGGTAATTGTGTTGGTAGAATTGATGTTGATTGGTATGTTTCTTGTATCCGAAGCAAAGATGGTTCTGGTGATCCTTCATTTCTTGTGATCAAGGATCAGACTCAATTTTCCGTGTCACATGCATGCTACAGCAAGGTATCTTTTTGTCTATTATTTTGAGAAGTCACGGTTAATCTCATTTGAGGTTTCTATACTCTAGGTTTATTTATATTGATAAATTGCTTTCACAGATTACTTAAGTCAAATCATCTAGTAGATAAAGCATTTGATAATGTTAGAAAGGTTGACTTGAGTTAGATTCAAGGTGAAAAGCATGCCGAATTGTATTCTGAAAAACATATTTTTTATAACTAAACTTCCAAAAGCAGCAATACATGTTTGGACGTGTGTCTCGTAACAACTCTTGATGAATTCAAACTTTCTCCTTCATTTTAACATTTCTTAGGCTATAGCAAGATGGAGTTTAATGGGCCAACTGTCATACGGATTGTATTTGTGGTTTTGATGATATCCTCTCTTAAAGAGTTTGGAGTAGCACTAGATCATCTTAGTTTCTTTTTTTAAAAATAAAACTCAATTGAATTTTCACTATTTCCTAAATGAATATTCAATATTGGGTTATAGCTTTGCCGCTTAGGTAAGTAAATAATTGATTAGTAGATATAAGAGTATATGTTTGTTTTACTATTTTTGTATAGGTTTGCCCTAGTTTCCATTGGTCCCTCTTCTTTTCTTTATTTTCTTTACATACATAATTCTTATCTACATAAATATTCTTAAGGAAGTCTTTTAGTTTTACCTAAACCTTGTGCTCTCTGAGATGAGTTTTGCCTTTTCTACTCAAAGTTGTGGTGAAGTTCCTACAAAAGTTATTTTCTCGTTTGGTGTCCCTAGAGCCAAGTGATAGAGCTACTCACTTTTGTAACCAACAACTAAAAAAAGTGCTTAAAAGGTTGGGAGTAACTCACAAACTAGCTTCTCCCTATCATCCTCGGACTAGCGGTCAAGTACAAGTAGTGAATAGGGAAATTAAATGCATTCTTGAGAAAATTGTTGATAGTACCCGAAAAGAAAAGCGAGCGCATGACAAACACTTAGTCGCAAAGGAATTAAAAAAAGGAGATTACATGCTCCTCTACAACTCCCGTCTTTGCCTTTTTCCTAGAAAACTTAAATCAAGATGGTCGGGGCCGTTCACAGTAAGAAAGGTTTTTCCGTATGGCACCATATAACACAGCCTACACAAGGCACATTAAGGTAAACAGTCCATAGGTGAGGATGTGAACCCTTCAGAAGAAGTCTGTCATTCTTCTAGACGAGTAAAAATAGTTGTGATACCATGTTGTAAATCTATACTTTCATCACTGTTCCCTGTTTTTCTTCCTTTATTTTCATTAAACAATTTAACCTTTTGTTCTCGATGTTTTGAAAGTTCCTAGGGAGAGTTATGGGTGTGCCAATGTTACAGCTTATACGTTCTAAGTATACTTAGATCAACTCGGAACGAAACAGGGCTGGATTACATACTGCGAACCACCTTCCATCTGATAAGGCAGAAGCCTATTGCGGACGGGTCTACCCTACCGTCGGCGGTAGGTTCGACATCACCTTCAAATTGGAAGAGTAGAAGCCTATTGCAGACGGTAGGTCTAGCCTACCGCTAACGGTAGGCCCCCTGGTAGCTGCACTTAGCAAATTGCTCTTGAAATAGAAACAAATTGTTTGCTTAAACAACCAAAGAATAACCTCCCTAAACCTTTCACCTCTCCTCTTTTATGTCTTGTTAGTTACTTATTTTGTTTAATCGTTATGCAATTCTTTTTCTATTTGTTTTCCTTTTCTTGTTTTATTTTCGTGTGGTGATTGATGGCTCCTTGATATGCTTTATTACTTTATACTTGCGGGATTGCTTCCTATGTATGTTTTGTTTAGTTTTTCCTTTAGCCTGACCCCCATATCGAGAACAATGTGATTTAAGTGTGGGGGTGCTTTCATGTTTTATTTATTTTTTTTCATTCTTGCTTATTATTTTACTCTTAGTCTCTTATTTGAAAATTTCCCAAAAAAAAAAATTTGGAAATTCGAAAAATCCAAAAGTTTATATTTATCTTAGAAAAATCCAAAAATATTTTTTATTTGTCATTTTTAGTATGATACATAACTGCAAAAATTCCTTAGGTTTTTTGAAAAAGATGAATTACTTAATTACCTTGAAAAGTGCATTTATTAATTTTCTTACATGATCAATGATTTGCATGCGCTTGTAAATGTTGTGTAAATAATAGAAACCTAGGAATCTTGGGTAATTAGAATAATGATAATAATTTTTGGGTGTTTGCGTGCAATTTCACATTTTTCTATCCTTAAAAGCAAAGAATTCTAGTCTAGAATTGGTCCCAGAAATGATGGTCTTAGGCCTTCTTTGTACTGTTTATGCCTTTCTTCCCTTATCCTTTATGAAATTAATCCATAGTTCTCTTTTTTGCGGCTTCATGCTAAGGGTTTTAATCCCTTTTTTTCTTTGTTCCTTAAACTCATTATACAAAACCTCAATTTATAGAGCTAATGGTTAGTATAGACTTTTGGCCGTTTTTGAGTGAGGAAAACAAATAAGTGTGGGGGTGGAGTGAAGAAAGAAAGAAAGAAAAACCTTGTAAAAAGATGGGGTATTTTGAGTATTGCAGATTTCGGTGCTTATGGTTGTTGAAAAGATAAGAAAAAAGTGATGTTTAAAAGAAATGAAAAAAAATGAAAAAATACAAAAAATACAAAAAAATGAAAAATAGCAGAAAATGATTAAAAGATGAGTTTATTTTATAGTAAATTCTTGGAAAATATCAAGCATCCCTCCCTCTTATATATGATTATGTATGAAAGTCTTGAAAGAATGTTGTTAGGTGGGGTATGCACCAAAACGAACGAAGTAGGATGTTTCAGGGTGGTTGAGATGAGTGAAAAAAGAGACGGTTAGAAAGTCTTCTTTAATTTTGATATCTTTTCCTTTCAGTTGCATTAGCTTTGTCTTAATTGTTTATTATCTTCTTTCACCTTCGTTTGTTACCCTATTTATGTCCCTAGCCTAACCTTACAATTCGAAGACTCCTACCTAATCTGAGAACGACCTAGAATAGACTTTAGAGTGGATGAGTGATGGAGAAGCATGAATTTGTCGGCATTGTCTTTTAAATTATTTCATTGTGCTAATCATTTGATAGTCCTCTTTTTTTGTGAAAAATAGCATGAGCAATTCACACAAGCACTTTTTGATCTGTAACGATTTTTAGTGACTTGTGGTAGACTTAGTAATTTTCATCGTTGGTCTATTTTGATTTATCTTTGGAGTTAGGTAGTGAAGTATCCTATTGAAATGGTTTTATTTTCCAGTTTTCTTAGTTTTGCTAATTTTCGTTTTTTTTTTTTGGGATCAATTCTGCTGCCATTGCTTGTGGCCTATTTGTGATTTTAATTGTTTATTTTTAAATCGGCTTCTTTCGTTTTAGTGTATTGTCTTTGAAAAATTAAAGTTTTTAACTCCTCCATTTTGTCTATTCAGTTGTGTTGCTTGAGGGCAAGCAATGGATAAGTGTGGGGTATTTGATATGTGCTTATTTGTGTACTTTTCTATATGTTAATTTCATCGTTTTTTGATGTTTTTAATAATGTAAAAAGATATATTTTGGACTAATACCCTTTATTCTTATCTTAAGTGTCTTCCAGAAAAGAAAATGATGAACACGACAAAAATGGAGTGAAAACGGCAAAAACGGAGTCGACAGCATCGACTGGCGGACACTTATTGGTGACGGTAGGCCAACTTACTATCGGCGGTAGGTCCCCACATGAAAAGAAATATTGTGGTTAGAACCCTACCGTCGACGGTAGGGCTCGGGTGGGGTGTTTTGATCCGATTCCAACTCTGTTTTCTTGTAATTTTCATCTATTTAAGGGATGCTTTAGCAGAGGACTTAGAAGAGAGAAATTAAGAGTAGTTGGTAGATAGTTAGGGCTAGATTTAGGTTAGTAAAAAATTCTTCAAATTTTCATTCAATTAGTTAGGTAATTTTAGATTTTTTGCAATTTTACTCTTGGAGATCAAGAATTGGAGATTCAACTTAAAGAACTCAACTTCGATTCGGGCGATTCGAAAGATGAGCTTGAGCAGCATTTGGGACAACAATTGCGACTTCAATTTTACTCTTAAGCTTTCTTTTGCTTTCTTGTTATTGAATTTTAATGTTGAATTTCAGTTTTTATATAATAAATAGTGAGTAGTTCTTTATGTTTTGGATGAAAATTGAATCCTAGTTCTTGATTATGAAGTTTTTGGTTTAATTTCTAGAATTTGATGCTTGTTTTGATTTAAGTTGTCTTCCAATTTTGCTTGTTTTCAATTTAATTGTTGCGAGATTAGATTCATTGCAAGGTTGTTCGGACTTGAAAAAGGAAGAACGATCTAGGGCAACAAATCGGGAGTTAATTGGGGCAATTGATTAGAGATACGATTTTGCACTTTTAGGTCCTCTAAATCACCTAATTTTACTGTGCTCATAATTTATTAGGGAGAAAAGAGATTTTCCTCTAAAGATTAGTGAGTAGGGTTACTTTCGCCCTTAGAGATAAGGATTGCTGATTTGAGTGTTCACTTAACTTAATTAATTCAACATTGTTTTCATTAAAGTTTTTTCCAATTGAGTTAGTGACAAGGATGAGGGGGATTCCACCATCCAAACTCTTGCTTATTAATGTTTAAAATCCTAAGTTTTCATTGTTTTCTTCGTTGTTTAATTGTTTTAAGTTTTTCTCTTATTATTTCGTTTTCAAAAATCATCTTTTTATTAGACTAAACATTAGAGATGCGATTAGTACCTTAAGCCTTGACTATCCTTGAGATATTCCAGACTCGGGTTAAACTCACCTCTACAGTGTTAGGTCCGCTTGTCTTGCATTATAGTGATTAAAAACCCCCGTTTTATCCATCGCACATCAAAGTGGTATTTGAGCTACCTCCAAATGAAGGTCAATTTAAGTGATATGTTTTTTAAATTTGCTGAAAAAAAAAAAAGAGGAAATAGTTGATGATAAAAAAAAAAATCCATGAAGATCATGCTATAGCAGTACAGAAATGTCAATTCTGAAAATCGGTTGAAAAATTAAATAATTAATTGCAAATTTGTTTGACGTTTTTCTCGTTTGAGTTATGATTCAATTTCAATAAGATTTCCTCAATTTGAGTCCAATTGATCACTTTGATTGAAACTTGAAATGTGTTTCGTATCGATTGCAGAAAAAGTAGGAATTAATCCGAGCATATCTTTTGTTATACTGAGTCTTTTTTACTACACTTTGTGCTTAAATTCATCCTCATCGAGTGAGGAATCTTTTTACATTGGTTTCACTGGATTTAGATTCGTATTTACAGAGTTATCATCATTTTAGTAACAAGGTGTTATCATCCTTTATTTTCTGAAAAAATTTTCTTAGTACTCTTATTTTTTTTTTTTTTTTGTTTAGCCTATTTGTTTTGAATTGCTTTGATTTTGACTTCTAACTGTTTTCTTGTGTGTTTTTATTCTTTGTTGATGATCCATTAAGTTTGTTGGCTCTTTTGCGTAAATTTGAGATTTGACTGTTTGGAAAAAGGCAAGAGGGTGAACCTATTGTGATAAAAGTCAACGAGAGAGTTAAACACAAGGGAAATTAAGTGAATATCAAAGAGAGTAAACACTTAGGGAGCGATTGAGAGGTCCTTTTGTTTTTTTTGTTTGTTTAATTTGCAGGTTTACAATGTCAATGGATGGTCATTTACCGACTCAATCTCATCAAGAAGGCACTATTGATTCTACAAGGATGAACTTAAGTGAAACTTTGTGATCCATGCAACAATGTATTGAGAGGTTGACAAGACAATTCCAAGGTCTTGCTAGAGATGCTGAAGAGCTAAAGAAGGACAAGGGAAGTACCACAATAGAACAAAGAGTTGGAAGTAATCATGGAGGAGTTCATTTACCTCACTATTAACGACCTTATGACAATTTACCTTCTTATGGATTGCAGGTTAAAAATTCCTATCCATTTTATGAAAGTGGATACCGAGGAAGGCAACCTATTAGAGGTGGAAGAAGAGGATACAAAAGACAACAAGAAGAGGTTCTAAGACATGAAGAATGGCATGAAGACAACTTATTTGAAGATTATGGAGAGAATCCTAATGTTGGTCAAGTATACTGTGGTGGCTATCATGGTGGACAACAAGGGGATGGAGCTCAAGACAAGATCAAGTGGAAAGTACCTAGCTTCAAGGGTGAGAGTGATCCGAATGTGTTCCTTGATTGGAAACCACAAGTATAGAACCAATTTATGTTGAGAAATTATAGTGACATTGTCAAGGTTAAGCTAGTCATTGCCGAATTTTCATGTTATGCACTTCATCGGTGGGAAAGGATTGTCACTTAAAAGATGAAAATGGAAGGCAACTGGTTGAAACTTGGGCCGAATTGAAGACTCTCATGAAGAAAAGTGTGTCGGAACATTATTATATGGAACTTCACTACAAGTTGATGACTCTTAGGTAAGGTAGTAAAAGTGTCGAGGAATATAGACAAGAGATGGATTTATACACTTTGAGATTGAGCTTGGAGGAAGATAAAGATGCTTCTATTGTTAGATTTCTCAGTGGTCTCAGTAGGAACATTGCTAATCAATTAGAATTGTACCCTTACACCACTTATAAAGACATGTGTCATTTAGCTACCAAGATTGAAAATCAAAGGAAGAGGACTGGTTTCTCTAAAGCTAATCATCTTTCTTCAAGGAGTGTGGTGCCTAACCTCAAGCATCAGTCTTTAGTGAAGATTTGAATGTCTGGATTGATAAGGATGAAGATGATTGCCCAGAAGATATTGTTGAAAAGGAAGAAGAAAGTAGTGAAGAAGTTAGAAATTGCCTCTTTTGAAGCCGATGAAGAAGGCATGAGTTTTGTGACTATTAGAGCTTTGTCTACTCAAGTTCTGGAAGAAGAATCTAGCATTCAAAGGGAGAACATCTTTCACACTAAATGCTTAGTGGGAGGTAAAGTTGCTAACCCTATTGTAGATGGTGGTAGTTGCACTAATGTAGCTAGTACTTATCTTGTTGAAAAATTGAGCTGACATATCCTCAAGCATCCTAAACCTTATAAGCTTCATTGGTTGAATGATAGTGGGAAAGTTAACGTTAACAAACAAGTGATAGTTTCTATTACTAAGGGGTATTTTTGTGATGTGGCTCCTATGAGAACGGGGCATTTATTGTTGGGACGTCCTTGGCAATATGATAGAAGAGCTATTCATTATGGTGTTAAAATCACTTACACTTTTGAAAAAGATGGCAAAAAGTTCATGTTGAATCCTTTGACTCCTAGTCAAGTATTTGAAGAATAAAAGAAAATGAGAGAAAATAAGAGAAAAAGAAAGACTTGAGAGTGATAAAAAGAGAGAGTGTTTAAGAGGGTAAAAGAATCGAGGCAAAAGAATTGAGTAGGAAAAACCTAGAGAGGAAAAATTAAAGAAAGACAAGAAAACAAGTGACCAAGGATTGATAGTAGTAAGAGAGGAAAGAGATGTTTCTATGCAAAAGAAAGTGAGATTATAGAAGCTTTTGAAAAATAAGAGATGGTTTTACTTCTTTATTGCAAAGGAACATTTGTTTCTAATAATGATCACTTGTTTTCCATGTCTAATGCCATAATAAAGGTTATTGAAGAATGCAAGGATGTATTCCCAGAGGAGGTGCCCGATGGACTTCCTTTTTTGAGAGGGATTGAACATCAAATTAATTTCGTGCCCGGAGCGGAGTTACCAAAAATATTGGCTTATAAAAGTCCTCCTAAAGACACAAAGGAGTTGAGAAGACAAGTTGAGGAATTGCTATCCAAAGGTTATGTAAAAGAAAGTTTGAGCCCTTGTGCCGTTCCCGTTTTATTAGTTCCTAACAAAGATGGTACATTGGGCATGTGTGCAGATTCTACAGCGATTAGCAACATTACTATCAAGTATAGGCATCCCATTCATAGATTAGATTATTTACTTACATGAGTTGCATCATTCTCAAATATTTTAAAAAATTGACTTGAAATCGAGTTACCATCAAATTAGAATGAGGGATGGGGATGAGTGGAAAACGGCTTTCAAAACTAATTTTGGTCTTTATGAGTGGCTAGTCATGCCTTTGGTTAAACTAATGTACCTAGTACATTCCTGAGACTCATGCATCATGCTTTGAGGAATTTCATTGGCAAATTTCTTGCAATTTATTTTGATGACATCTTGATTTATAACAATTGAGGGTTAATTGGGGCAATTGACTAGAGATACGATTTTGCACTTTTAGGTCTATTAAATCACCAAAGTTTATTGCACTCATAATTTTTTAGAGAGAAAAGAGATGTTCCTCTAAGGGTTAGTAAGTAGGGTGGCTTTTGTCCTAGAGATAGGGAAGGCTCGACTTGAGTGATGACCTAACTTAATTAATTCAACATCGTTTTCATTTAAGTTTTCCAATTGAATTAGTAACATGGATTAGGGAGATTCCATCAACCCAAAATCTTGTCTTTATAATTCTTTTAAAAATTATTTTTATTTGCTTTCTTTTAATTGAGTTACTTGTTTTTAATTCTTTTTAATCAATGACATCATCTTTTTTCCAACTAGACATTAGAAACACGATTAGTACTTGAACCTTCGTCCATCCCTGTTCATACTCTGGATTGGGTTTATCCCTGTAGTAATCGGATGAACTGGGTTGTACCTGTTCTGATTCAAAATGACAAAAGAACCGGGCAGCAGTAGGAGCCCTAGGGGTCAGGAGATTCAACACTCGGGTTGAAACTCACCTCTACTTTGTTAGGTCCACTTGCCTTGCATTGTAGTAATTAGGATCACATCCCGCTTTTACTACTTTGATTTTCCCAAATCAAGTTTTTGGCGCCGTTGCCGGGGACGGCAAGTTTAAGAAAATTTTTTTATTTAGTGCTTTAGTCATCGTTTTTGTTTTTGTTATTTTGCTTTGTTCCATACTATTATTGCACTTGGGTGTTTGAGGTATGGATATTGTGTATTTAGTTTATTACTTTTGGAACTTTTGTTAGATTGCTCATCCAATTGTTTGTTTCAGGTAAGATACAGATACCGATGATATCGTGGAAGCCCAATGGACATCAATGTTAGAACAAAGAGTCGAGAACATAACCTATCAGTCTCAATATACATACTATCAATTGGCCACGTTACAAGAAAACTGGTAGGGATACTATGTATTCTAACCAGTACAGTTCAGAATGGAGGACTCAGTCACACGATCCTTAGGGAGATTATGGTTAATATTCAACACACAATTATACTCCATCGGTACACTTATCAAGAAGAGCTTGTTTGGAGGTAAATCGATTCCGCAAACACCAGGGTGAAAAGAATGGAAGCAGTCCAGAGAAGCCAAACAGCTTCCTTCCATAATATGGAAAATCAAATCAAACTATTAGAAAGAATGATCGTTGAAAAAACACCTAGTAATGCACCTTGTAACACGGTTACTTTGCAGGATGTAGAAGAACAAGCGATGACGTTTCCCATGTTTATGTATGACGAGGATGAAACTGCTCAAGAACCAGAAGAGTCCACTTTCCTCGAGGAAGAGGAGGCTCAACAAGAAAAATGGAAAGGAGGCATGACGATCTCCCAACATTTGAAGAACCTCCTCAGATTACAGGTGTAATAGAATAAAGGAAGAGAGTTGAGTGATTGCTAGAGAAAAAGCGTGAGTTTGAAGAAGGTGAGCCAGAAAAGGAAAACGAGAGTCTCCTAGAAATTCAAAAGAGTCATATAGAAGAGCGACAAGAAACAAAGTTAGAGACTATCGACAAGAATGAGGAAGTGAATTCCCTTACTAACGAAACTAACTCTTTTCTTGTCCAGAATTCCTTATGTGTAGGCATCAAGGAAGCGAATCAAGGAGAATGATGAGGAAATGAGGCGTCTCATGAAATTGAAAGGAAATTTCGAGAGCGCTATAAGAAAGTGCCACTTATATTAGGGAAAATCACGAATAAGTTTGTCTTCAACCTTAGCTCTCATGAATCTTTTGTTTTACTTTAAAGAATTGAAATTGTTTGAAACTTGTAATATCTTCCTTGAGCTCGACATCAAGCTTTTAATTTCTCTACTTGTGATGGGTTTCAAATTCTTTCATTTTCATTACAAGGAGTTTGCTTTTCTTTTCATGGTCTTTTATTTCTTTTTATATTTTCTGGTTTTATTTCTTTTTTTTTATCTTCTGCTCTTTATTTATTTTAGTTTTTATTTGTTTTATTTCTTTGTGAGAATGGCTTCCCGATATACGTTATCGCTTTATATGCAGGATTGCTTCCCATGTATGTGTTTGTTTTCGTATTTCTTTTAGTCTAACCCCCACATTGAGGACAATGTGATTTTAAGTTCGTCCTTTCAAGTTTTTTTCTGCTAGTCCCTTTTATTCTTTTTCTTTATTTAAGTTTTTTCTGTTAGTCTTTCTTCTTTTTCGTTCTTTTAAGTTTTTTTTTTCTGTTAGTCTTGTTTTCGAAAAATTCCCAAAAAAAATCAAAAAATTTAAAAAAATTTAAAAAATTATGTTTATTTCCTTTCCCTTTTGCTTTAATTATTAAAAATCCAAAGATATTTTATTTTCATCACTTTTGATAGAGTTTACAACTAAAGAATTCCTTAGGTTTTTTGAAAAAGACAAATTATTTAATTACTTTGAAAACATACTTACTAAGTTTCTTACATGATCAATGGTTTTTATGCTCTTGTGAATGTTGTGAGCAATAGAAATTTAGGAATCTTGCGTTATTAGAATTATGATAATGATTTTTGAACTTTGCCAGCAATTTCCTGATTTTTCTGTCATTAAAAGTAAAAGAAGTCTAGTCTAGGATGGTCTCGGAAATGATGGACTTAGGTCTTCTTTGAACCGTTTGTGCCTTTCTTATCATATGTCCTTTATGAAATCAATCTCTAGTTCCCTTTTTGTGTCTTCATGCAAAATGTTATGCTCCCTTCTTTTCTTTGTTCTTTTAACATCACTATATAGAACCTCAATTCATGGAACTAATAGTTAATGGAGTTTTGGCTGTTTTAAGTGAACCTCAATTCGTAGAGCTAATAGTGAATATAGACTTTAGGACGTTTTGAGTGAACTTCGATTCATGACCTATTGGTTAGTATAGACTTTTGGCCGTCTTGAGTGAAAGAAACAAATAAGTGTAGGGAAAAAGGGATGAAGAAATAAAGAAAGAAAAGCCCTATTTTATAAAGAAAAAGGGTATTTTCAGATGTTTAGTGTTTTGGCTATTGAAAAGAGAGAGAGAAAGAAAGAAAATATTGATGCTTGAAAGAAAAAAATTGGAGAAAAAAAGAGAAAGCCAAATGATTGAAAAAATGGAAAAAAACAATGAAACAATATGTGCCTTTTTTTTATAGAAAATCTTGAAGAAAATTCAAGCATCTATCTCTCTTATTTTTAGTTATTTCTTGAAAAAATCTTGAGAAAAATATGCTATTAAATGGGGTGTTTATCAAAGAAGAATGAAGAAAAGAGTACAAATATGAGTGAGAAAGTAAAAACGGCGGCTGAAAATTGTTCCTTTTAATTTATTATCTTATCCTTTCGGTTGCATTAGCTCTATCTCATTTGTTTTTTTCTCCTTTACCTTTGTTTGTAACCTACTTATGTCCCCAGCCTAACATTACAAGCCAAAAGTCCTACCTAATCCGGGAACGACCTAAAATAGACTTTAGAGTGGATGAATGATAGAAAAAGTATGACTTGTGTGCATTGTATTTGAAAATATTTTGTTGTGCTAATCACTTGAAATTCCTCTTTTTCTATGAAAAATAACATGAGCAAAATCACATACGCACCCTTTGGCGATGATGATCTTTTAGTAACTTATGGTGGTCTTAGTGATTTTGTAATTATCTATTCATTATTTATCTTTGGAGTTGGTTGGTGAAATACTCTATTGAAGTGGTTTTATCTTTTATTATTTTTCTAAGTTTTGTTTTTATTTTTCAAATTTTTGTTTTTGTTGAGTTTGTTTTGGTTATTTTGAGCTACCAATACCTATATTCGTTTTTAAGGTTTTTAACTATTTATGTGGCTTATGTCGTTTTCATGTTTTATCTTTCTATTATTAAAGTTTTATCCTCCGTTTGTCTGTTTAGTTTGTGTTGCTTGAGGGCAAGCAATGGATAAGTGTAAGAGTATTTGATAAGTGCATATTTGTCTATATTTTCCATATGTTAATTTCATCATTTTCGGTGTTTTTAATATGTAAAAGTATATATTTTACATAAATACATCTTATTCTTGTCTTAGGTGCCCTCCCAAAGTGGAAACGATGAAAAGAAAATGAAAACGGATAAAAAAGGAGTGGAAAGGAATCCGTCAGCAAAAATTCAGCAGCTACCACGCGAGGTAGGCTGACCTACCGTTGCTGATAGGTGCCGAGGATCAAAGGCGTTGGCTAAACAGAGACCTACCTCGGATGGTAGACCTCGCCCTACTGTGGGCGATAGGTAGTGCTGGCAAGGCAGTTCAAGTCTAGCTCAAACTTGATTTTCTTGATTTCTTCTAACTTGATTTTCTTGTATTTTTACCTCTATATAAGGGGCTTTTTATGCAGCCATTGGGATATGAATCAGACATAATTAGATAGGCTTAGATAGGATTAGATAGATAGATTATATAGATAGATAGATAGATTATTATAGATTTTAGTTAGGAGTGGATTAATTAGGTTAGATTAGTTTAAACACTCTTTCAATTCCAGCTTTTATATTTTCTTTAGTTAATAGAATTACAAAATTTATGAAAGATTTATTTTCTTGGATTCAAGAATTGAAGACTTTGATTAAAGATTTCGATCTTCGACTTGGTGACTCGAGAGACAATCTTAGAAGATGTTTGGGATTAAATTGTGGCTTTGAGTTTTAATCCTAAGCCTTCTTTTTCTTTTCTTGTTATTGAATTCTTTTGTTGATTTACAGTTTTATTAATATGAATCGTGGATAGTTTTTATTGTTTGGTTTGGGGTTGAACCCTAATTCTTGATTACACAGTTCTTGGTTTGATTTCTTGATTTCGATGTTTGTTTTGATTTAAGTTGTCTTCCAATTGCATTTGTTTATAATTTAATTCTGGCAAGATTAGATTATTCGCAAGGTCGTTTAGAATTGAAAAAGAAAGAACAATCTAGGGCAACCAATTTAGTTAATTGAGGCACTTGACTAGAGATACGATTTTGCACTTTTAGGTATGTAAATCACCTAATTTTATTGCACTCATAATTTGTTAGGGAGAAAAGAGATTTTCCTCTATGGATTAGTGAGTAGTAGCTTTCGTCCTACAGATAGGGATTGCCTAATTAGAGTGATGACCGGACTTTTTCATTTAAGTTTTTCCAATTGAATTAGTAATAAGGATTAGGGAGATTCCACCAACCCAAACTCTTGTTTTTATAATTCTTTTAAAAATCATTTTTATTTTCTTTCTTTTAATTGAGTTACTTGTTTTTAATTCTCTTTAATTAACGACATCATCATCTTTTTTTTTTTTTTTCTGACTAGACAAGTAGAAACACGATTAGTACTTGAACTTTCGCTCATCCCCGAGAGATTTGACACTCGGGTTGAAACTCACCTCTACTTTTTTAGGTACACTTGCATTGTCGTAATTAGGATCACATCCCGTTTTCATTACTTTAATTTTCCACACATCACCTAACAACAAGAAGCTTATAGTTAAAAGAAATGTTGGAAGGAAACGAGTGGTTTTTGAAATTGGAGATTGGGTGGGTTCACCATAGAGAAGAGTGATTTCCTTCTCAATGAAAACCTAAGCTTGATGCCCATGGCGATGGCACTTTTCAAGTTCTTGAGCGCATTAGTAACGATGCTTATAAATTGATCTTCTGGGTGAATATAATGTTAGTGTCGTCTTCAATGCTTCTGACTTATCTTTGTTTGATGTAGGTGAAGATTTGAGGGTGAATCTTTTCAAAGCAGGGGCGGATGATAAGAACAAGGATGATCAAGAAGCTAAGGAGCTAGTCCAAGGAACTATCACTAGAATAAGAGCAAGGAAGATCAAGGATTATGATGATGGCTTGACTACAGGGATAGTTGCACTTGTAGAAGAAGCAATGAAGAATGAATTAATGAGCAAGAATGAAGGGATTGAAAATGGTGGCAAACCTCCAAAGTTGCTCATGACTCATGTCGTAAGCAATGCGCAACAAATGGAGCAAGTTGGGGAAGAAAAAAGCTAAGGAGTGCTGAAAACAAGACCTATCATGGGCGGTAGGCTCCACAACCTACCGCCATAGTAGGTTTCTAGAAGGAAATTGGTTGAAGAGTAAACAGCCTACCGCCAATGGTAGGCTACCTTACAGTCAATGGTTGCGTACTAAATTAATCAATTGTGTTTTTTAGGATGTGATTTGATGTTTTAATTCTATTTCCATCTTTTAATTAAAGTCCTAAACGGTCTTTCGGTGACTAAAACCATGGTCACAGTACTGTTATGTCCTAAACACTGTAAATATCTCATTATAGTTTATTTTATACTAAGTTGAATTTGATTAAAAATTGAGATAATGCCCAAGTGGCTTTCTAAGTTTGTTCATCCCATTTTAGCTTAGTTCTTAAAGGTTTCCTTCCTTGGTAAACAATTGATTAACTTAGATTGTAGGTCTACAGAATTCGATTTACCATCCCCAATTCCTTCTTTGATTAATTTTAGAAGTTTTTATTTCAAGAGTTGATTGATCTACCTATTTCTTTTAGTTTGTGTAGCTTTGGTTTTTGGGCCTTTGTTTCCCTAAGGTTCATGTGGCCAAATTGGGTAAGAATCATCCCTCTCATTTTGAAGTTTATGGTGCTTAGTTCTCCATAGGTTTTATAGTTAAAATCTCTAATAGAAATACTTTAATGCGTGGAGGTGATCCTTGGCAAGCTAATGAATCAATCAAGCTTCTCTAAGTGGATTCACATCACTAATGCTGCAGTTGACCTTGAGGCAAGCAGTGGCTTTCGCAGTTTTGCGGCACTTGTGCATAACAATAGCAGTAATTCTGGCATCCCGGGTCTGTCAGCCAAGCAATATCAATAACTCCTCACTTTGCATAAGAATCATTCCACTTCTGATAAACTGCTCGTCAAGAAAAATATTTAATGGATTATGGATTCTGCATGTTCACATCATATGATGGGTAAAAGAGATCTGCTAAAAAATGTACGACCTACTTACATAAATGTTTTGCCTAATGGAGTCGAGGCAGGGGGGGGGGGGGTTTACAAGGAAGTACATATTGGGGACAAAATTTTACTATCCATAATGTGCTTTTTATTCAGGCCTTAAAGTGCAACTTAATCTCTCTTGGTAAATTGATACATGAAGCTAATTACTTTATTACTTTGTTTGATAATTTGTGTGTTGTGTAGAACCATATCTCGAGGATGCGATTGGAGTGGGTGAGCGATAGGATAGGATTTTTCTGCACTAACCATTACAATTGTCCTTTTTTTTTTTTTTGCTGGTTCTATAGTTTGTTCAGCATCACATAATTTATGGCACATGCGATTGGGGCACCCTCAAATCTTGTGATAACAAAATTGTTAGGAAAATCTTCTTCGATTAAGGATGAGTCGAATAAAACTTGTGGTATTTGTCTACGTGATAAATAATGTTGTTACTATCTTTGATTTGATTCACTATAATTTGTAGGGTCCATATAATACACCGTCAACTTGTGGTGCATTTTATTTTCTTACCATTTTAGATTATTTCTCAAGATTTGTGTGGATTTACTTGCTTGTTGAAAAACGGGAAGTTACCAATACTTTCAAAAAATTTATGACAATGGTTTTGTAAAACTGTCAAAGTTGTGAGAAAAGGTAATAGGACTGAGTTTATGTGTCTTAAGAATTTTTTTCATGACTATATCATTTTACATAAAACTTTTGTAGTAGGAACTCCTCCAATAAAATGGACATGTTGAACGTACATCGCCATATCCTTAATGTGGGGTAGGCTTTATGGTTCCAATCAAACTTACCAAAATAGCTTTGCGGGAGTGTGTTCTTACCACAATATATCTTATCAATCGAACCCCCTCAAATTATTGAAAGGAAAGACACTATTCAATTATTGCATGGTATAACTCCTCCTTTTTTGGCAAACTAAAGTTCTCGGATCTTTAGCTTTTGCACATGATAATCATTTGCCTAAGCATAAATTTCATGCATGTAATCGGCCTTGTGTTTTTATAGGCTATCTTTTTGGGAAAAAAAGGGTAGAGATTGTATGATATTCAAGATAAGAAATTCTTTATTTCTCTGACGTTGTTTTTGAAAAAACAACATTTCCTTTTCACACAAAAAATATGGGAATTGGGTACGATATGAGTAATTCCGAAAAATCCCTTTTGATTCCTCCCCCATAGACAGTAAGTCAGGATTTTGAAGAAGAATCGCGGGCTTATTTTGATGTGGACAAGAGATTGGGGCCTGAAACAAGGACTAAGGCCAAAAATCAGCCAACAACACAACCCAATCCTCTACTTTCGCTGCGGAGACCTTAGACCAGTCCCCAGGGATGCTGGGCCATGCTCCTTTCCTAAACCATTACTTGATCTAGCAGTTGTGAGGAGAGAAGTGATATGAATCTTGTTGTACAAAGATTAAATGCCTTCAACTAAGCTTCCCAAGGAACTGTTGCCTTCAATAGGACTTGACTCCTCCCCATCCTCAAGCAACCCCTAGCCAATCCAAGGACTTCTTGAATCCATTTTGAATATTCTTTCCTTCAAAAACCAATTCAACAATGGGATTGTTTACCTAATTTGTCTCTTGTGAAGAAGACCTTGCTCTAGGACAATTACAAGGATGTAATATCAAAGAAAAGGAATTAAGATCAAATTGAGAACCCTTGGATCTTCCCAAATCCAAGTGTTCAATAAAATCAAGCTAAGGAATTGAACAAACCCTAGATGAAGTTCAAGGAGAAAGGCTCAAAACTTAAGAACTCTAGAGATAACTCTTCATTTGTCATAAAATCATTAATTAGTTTTACAATTAAGCTATAATAGGGTTTTAATAGAGTTTAGGCTTAATCCTATTCTAAACATGGTTATGGGTCAACCCAAAACCCATTAGGGACTTAATTAAAAGCTGTAAATTGAATTAAATTGGAATTCCCACCCTTAACAATGCATTTCACCAATTAAGTATCCTATCGGGGGTGGTAGGTTATTGATCTTGAACTTGTTTCTTCTTCTATAATCTTATCATGGATGGGAGATATAGGGCCTACCATCGATGGTAGGTACAGGGACTTCAATGTTTATTTTTCCAACTTGCTCCATTGGTTGTTCCTTTCTTAGGACATGAATTATAAGCAACTTAGGAGGTTTGTCAACATCTTTTAAGGCTTCCATCTTTGAACTTTAATCCTTCTTTCATGAGTTCTTCAATAAATGCCATCATTCCTTGAGCAAATCCATCATCAAGCTGCTTGATCTTCATTGACTTTGCTCTAGTGATTGGTCCTTGAAATTCCTTAGCTTCTGGATCACTCTGGTTCGTATCATACCCCCTCTCTTGAAAAGATTTATCCTCGAATAATTCCTACAAATATCTACAGAAGGCGGGAAACATTAGAAAGTATTAAAAAATATAAGCATTTTTAAACAATGTAAACAATGTAAACCTAGTGACCACCTATCATAAAAACAAGCAAGGACTCTAGAGTTTCTTTAAAAGGGCTATGAAAATCAAAGCCAAGATTATAATGGAATCTCGTAAGATACTTAAGATTCCACAAGTTCCATGCATATTGATGGTTTCCAAAGATCCAAACAAAGGATTGAAAATCATAAAGATAAGAAAAGAAAGGATCAATGAAATTTCTCTTGAACAAGTATAAAGTACCACAAGGAAAGATTGTTCCAAAGGGACATCCTTTAAAAGGAAGATAGTAGTACAAGCTTAGATCCTAAACACTTCTCAATGTTCCTTCATGGATATTTTTGGTAAATAAATTTTCAAAACTCTAGAAACACATTGAGGAATCCAAGAAGTTTGAACAACAATACTTTCAAGAGAATTGACATGTTTAGTTAGAAAGTTTCTTTTGAAAACCAAAGAATTGGAATTGAGAAGTGTAACATCATTTTGTACTTCATTTCCTATACCAAGTTTCCATATTAACTCTTCAGATGGCAAATGAAGATACCAAATCCTTTCTCTTTTTCTTTTCAAAGAAACTTCAAATCATTTTCTCAATTCTTTAATCAAAAGCTTTAAACAATGAAATTTAAGACTCGTACTTTTAATCCACCAATAAATCTCATAAAAATCTTTAGAAATGCTAACTTGTTCTCTCGTTAAATCATGTTTCCAAAAGATTTCTTTGAACGAAAGATGGTAAAATAAGAAGTTTTGATGCAAATTCTTCCGAGATAGTTCCAAGAAATTATTCAACAAAGCACAATCTTAGTTTATCATCAAAACATGAAGAACTTTGAATCCCCTCTTAAAAATCAACTCGTCCAAAATCTCCTTAGAGGTTAGAGAATAAAGTAAAGTACCACCAAAGGATTGATTCGAAGGCTTGACACAAGAATTTTTGTTTTGAATTAAGAAGACTTTTAAAGCATCGCATTTCAAAAGAAAGTCATTAAAGGCAATAGTACAAGATATTTCTCATCAAGACTCTTCAAAGTGAGTTGAAAAACACCATTTTCGAAGGTAGTTTTCACAAGATCACAAAGATGAACTTTAAAAACTACCATTCATTTTCTTTCACAAAATAGTAATCACACGAATTCCTTGAAATGAAAATGATAGAATTGAAATCCATGATTATTTTCAAGCAATAAAGCTTTCAAAAATTCTTCAACAATTAAAACCTTTGGTTCATCATGAAGAAAGTAGAATTGATCACTCACAAAGCACAAGAGTTGAATGAAAGGAATAAATCCATCAAAATTTTTTGTAGAAGTATAAAGGAAAGATGGCACATAATCACAATTCTCAACAAACTCCCCTTTACACTTGGCATGAAAAACACCACATAAAGACCAAGAGAACCAACTAACTCTTTCATAATAACCATTTTCAACAAAAGATCAAAAGAAGATATGAATCTTACTCCTCATAGATGCACATGAATATGAGAAATTAGCAACATGAAAATCAAAGAAAAGATTATCATATAACAACTCTAGGTCATGGTAAGATGGTTTAATTCTAGCAACACTATCCAAAAGTTGTTTGTCAAGATAAGCACATGGAGAAGAACACTTAAGCATATGATCAACATCAAAAGCTAGATCACAAGTGAAGGATTAACCATTACATTTCCAACTAAAGTCAAATAAGAGGCATACCATTCTAAGAACAACTTTAACTCCTTAAAAGAGAACTCACGACATAAAAGAAAAGGGTTTAAAGAAAGGCTTATTGATGTGTCTTCATAACAAATGCTAAGCTCCTTTCCCGTGGCTTGTCCTTTAACATTCATTCCAAGATTTAGCTTTTTTCCACAAGTTGTTGTTAAGAAAGTGAATGATTGAGATTTAAATCTATCACAATTCATTGATTATGAAATCAAAGAACCGGAAAGATGTGGAGGCAAGGAAGGTTAAGGTTTTGTAGGGCTTGTAGAAAAGACTTCCTTCATTTTCCATGTTTTGAGCATCAAATATCTGCACACATGGAGAAAAACATGCAAGGATATGATAATTGGAATTAGTAAACAAGTTCATCTCTTCAGTAGAAAGTGAGCTTAATAGTGAACTAATGTTACAACAACTCTCTTTCATTTCCTCTGTTTTATCTCACTAAAAAAGATTGAGCTCATCTCTTCCTTTCTTTCCTCACTCTTATCAGTCTCATCTTTCTTTTCTTCCACTTGTTCTTCTTTTAAACTCTCGAGATTTTTCAATCAAGACTCACTCTCTTTTGTTTTTCCCTCATTTTCTTTTATGCTCACAACACTCTTCTTACATTCACATTCTTCCAATGAAGTAGAAATAGAATCTATAACACTTTTTTTCTCATTGAAACTCTCTTGTTCCATTCTTCTTCTCTCTTCCATAGCACCCTCTTTCTTCTGATCACTCATGTTCTTGTCACTCTTCACTTTTTTCTCTCTTGATTCTTCTTCAATCACATCTTGTCCTTGTATTCTCTTATTGCAGGCTTTTGGGCCTATATTTTCCCAATATTTTTCTCATTTTTCCAGCCTATTTTCTTATCCCAATGATGACCCATGAGCCTCAACAGAAGATTAGGTGATCTATTTGAATTGGTCAGAGATGCCGGGTCTGGCCGAGCCGGGCTTGCCCAGGCTGCCCGTTATGACTTGACCTATTTAATGTATTCTCCTCCTTAGTTTCCACACACAACCGACTCTCTTCTTCTCTTTACTCATTTATGTTTCTGACTCTTGGAGTGTCGTCTCTGTCTCTTCTTCTACTTCCCTTTGTTCACCGCGGCTTGCCACACCGCTACTCCTCTTCGACTGTTAGTCTTTCTGTGATGGCGCCTTTGCTATGTGCGGCTGTTTTCGGTGGTATTCCGATCTTCATTTCTGGTGATTTTTCTTGAGAGTGAGTCGAAAGGGTGTGAGAGAGGGAGACACCCGTGATTCTTGCTTTATTGAGGCCTTTTGGACTGAGGGAACACTGATTGGTTCGAACGTGCACCGCCGATGCCTCTGCGCGATTCATTATCGCTGCTGAGTGCCGCCTCGGTCTCGGTGCAGTTCACCCACCGACGGAACCAACCACGACGGTGAGTAAGTGGTTCTTCTTTGTGTTTTATTCCTATTAACCTTTTTGTGCAGATTTTCAGTACTCAAGATTGGTCATAACTGATCGGTCACAAGGAGGAAGAAGAAGATTATCTTTTGTAATAGAGTTAGGTTTTTATTCTTCCACTGTTTATTCTATTAATTTGTAATAGTAAATAGGTCCTACAAGTGGTATCAGAGCCCAGAAACGACTACAACTTTTCGGTGCTCTTCTGTGGTGCCGTCGACCTTTCGGGAATTCCAAATCTAAGGGAACTATTGAGTTCCTCAGATCCGGCCATTGAAGTATGCTTGACTTCCTTTTTATTTTTCTGAATTATTTTTGTTGCTTAGTGTTGCTCTCTGTTTCGTTTGTTATTCTACTTTACTATTACTGTTTTTCCCGGACTGTGTTGCGGTTCGAACTGTGTTGTTATTTTCTGTGAACCGTGTCACGGTTCGACTGTTGATACCCGTTCTGTTTTGTGTTGTTATCGATTCATCATTTTGTTCTGATTTTCCTTCTTCAATTTTTCTTGATTCTGAAAAATACACAAAACCCAAGCCTGGCTTGAGTCTGTGAGATTTCAAGTATCTGTGCCTTGGCACGTTTTTTAGTGTTTCAAAAATATTTGTTTATTATTTTTGTTATATTCTCTCTGTTTGTCTTTTTCTACTTTGTATTGTGGTATTACTGCTTCTGCTATTTATTTCTCATTTTTAGGTTATATATTGTTGCTGATTACATTACTTGTTTATTGGGATCCGTGCCTCACGTTTTTTGTGCCATTTTTCCTAAAAAAATAATAAGAAAAATCTGGGTATTTTGTTGGTAAAATCAAACTTTTCAAATCTTTTATTTTTCTAGCCATCAAATTACACTTATTTGTCTTTAAAACATGTCAGTTCCAAAAATTGAAACTGATAAGTTTGATGGCAAATCTGACTTTGTAATGTGCCGGAGGAAAATGAAAGCAGTTTTGGTTCAAAATAAAATTGCACATGCTATTTGTAGCCCCGAAGAGTATCTGAAATCTCAGAGGGGCGAAATTCTTACGAAAAAACTTGGTGATGCACACAGTTGCCTTATTTTGCATTTAACCAACAATGTTTTACGAGAAATTGACGAAAAAGACAATACTTTCAAAATATAGACTAAACTATAAAAACTATATTTGGGAAAATCTCTTTGAAATAAAATTTATTTAAAAGAACAGCTTTTAGTTTTAATATGAGCGGGTCAAAATACTTTCAAAAAATATGATGATTCAAATAAAATCATTTTGGAACTTCAAAACGTTGGAGAGAAAATCTCTGATTAAAATATTGCTGTTATCTTATTAAATGACTTACCTAATTTTTATAACAATGTAAAATCTTCCATTAAATATGGTAGAGATGGTTTACCCCTTTCCGATGTTAAAAATGCTTTGAAATCGAAAGATTTGGATTTACGAAAAGAAAATAAATCAAACGGAGAAAACCTTTACGTGCGGGGGAGAGTTGATCAAAGGGAACCTTTTAGTCACAGTGTTGAAATCCTTAGGCAGAAACAAAGCAAAATAAAACTACGGAAATCCAACAACAGGATCTGCACATACTAAAAAAACCAATTCGATAGAAATTACCTCAATGTTTTGATTGTTCGTTGTGGAGGCGCTGCTTTGTACGTTTCGCCCTCTACTGGTATCCACGCGACGAACTCCTCTGCAAGCGATCGGGATGCTATCCCCTTCTGTATTCTGAAAACTGTTCAGAACTGATCCTGACTATTTGGTAATCGGTCGTATTTCGGAGAGAGGAGGCTAGATACTATATCGTCGTTCTAGGGTTTAAGGTTTTGTTTTTCTTTAATCAGATAAAGGACAGCCACCAAGAAAAGGTTAATATAACCTTTTATAGCTGTCAATATCAAAACCCTAACTGTCATCTAATGACAGTTTAATCTCGTCCATCTATTCCTATAATCATCCAATGGTTGGATGAGTAATATTAAGTAATTAATTTCATTTATTCAATTAAATAAAATTAATTACTCATTAACTTACCAAAAAATACAATATGAAATCTAATTCCCCTTTTGTATACGTTTAATGAATCTGGACACAATCTAGATTCATTAAACGTGGACATTATGCTCACAAGATTGTCTATGCGTGTGACCCTGTAGGTTCACTTAATGTTGGCAGTGAATGAAAAATGTCCTAGACATTTATTCACAAAACATAAGCGGCCTCTAGCAAGACATTATGCTTACCCAAGTTAAGTAAATGTAAGAATAACCTAGCATCAGATTTAATATTTAGTCCTTTTGTCACACGATATCCTAATTATGTATAAGGTATGGATCAAGTCATCCTTATAAAACTTAATTAACCATTTACTTGATCACCAGGCAAACTGTTCCAACAAATAATATTAATAACACCCTATTAATACTTATTTGAGCATGGCCATGCATATTTTCCAGTCTTTCTTATCAAGGGGCCCATGGATATCTCTCTCTAAAAAGAGAGGGACAAATCCCTTTCACTATCTCCAATATTCAAGCCATGACGAGAAAATAAGCCAACCAATAGTCATAATGATCACCTAATTAAAAGTGATGTTTGACTATGTCAAAACATATTTTCTCCCCATGCAAGAAACATTAGAAACATTAGGTCAAAGGACACCAAATATAAAACTGAGAAGAAATACTTATAACTTAAACCCATGTAATATTTCTTCTTCACTTTGGGTCATGTCCAATACAATATTCTCAATATGTTATGAATTGATTTTATATCTCATATTCATGATCAGTAAAACTTGACCATCAATCAACTTCACACTAGTTTACAAGATGTAATAAACTAGGGACAAATAAGAATAGTATTTTATTAGCTATAAGGGTTTTACTATCAAGTCACATACTTGATGACCAAGATCATAAAATACAATTCAAAAAATAGATGCTTCATAAATCATAAATGTGAGTCAATTGGTCTTGGGGCATATACTAACACACAGGTCTAAAAGTAAAGGGAGGTCCAAATCTCGAGAAAAGAACAAAGTGAAATATTTTTATTGTGGCAAGGAGGGTCGTATGAAAAATAAGTATTTTAAAATCATCAAAAATGAAAAACAATGTAAACATGGTAAATAGAGCAGTAAAAATGACAAAACCCATGATTTTGATTCAAATGGTAATTCTATGTTTTATGAGGTTTTGTGTGTCTCCCTTTCCACTTCTTGTTCTAAAGTTATTGATCATTGGGTCCTTGATTCTGGTTGTACATTTCACATGACAGCCAACAAACACTGGTTTTTAGATTTTAAACCCTTAAATCAAGGAAAGGTTTACATGGGAAACAATCGAGTTTGTGATGTTAAAGACACCGGAAATATTTTCATCAAAATGCATGATGGTGTGACTAGGAAACTCAATGAGGTGAGATGTGCATGACCTTCGTCAGAATTTTATCTCTCTTGGTTATTTAGATTCTCTTGGTCTTTTTTTAAAACCTAAAAATGGTATTTTACGAATTTGTAAAGGAAACCCAGTCATGCTAAAAGGTTTTAAAAGAGAAAATTTATACATTCTTATCGGAAAAACAGTTTGTAATTCAACTGCTTTGATTTCAAAAGCTGCTCCCAAGAAAACTTTGTTGTGGCATTGGTGGATTGGCCACATTAGTGAGAAGGGGTTGTATTACTTACAAAAACAAAATCTTTTATGTGGTGACAAAATTGATTCCTTGGATTTTTGTGACCATTTTTTTTTGGGAAAACAAGACAAAATCAGTTTTTAAACTAGCACACAGAAGTGTTCAGCTATACTTGATTATGTGCATTGTGATCTGTGGGGACCTGAAAAGGTTCCAACTTATGGTGGTAATGTTTATCTCTTGTCAATTATTGATGATTTTTCGAGGAATGTTTTGGTTTTTCTTCTAAAAACAAAAGAGCAAACCTTTGAAAAGTTTTGTGAATGGAAACGCCTTGCTGAAAATCAATCTAGAAATAAACTAAAACCAATCAGGACCGATAACGGTCTTGAGTTTTGTAACTAGAATTTTTCTGATTTGTTACATCATATGGCGTCTGACATCATAGGACGGTTAGGTATAACCCCTAGCAGAACGGAGTAGCTGAGAGGATGAACCGTACCATAATGGATAAGGTTAGATGTTTCTTGGTGCCTTCAGGTGTCCCAAAACCATTTTGGGAGGGAAACTGTTAGTACGACTGTCTATCTCATTAATAGATCCCCTTCAATAGCCATAAACTTTAGGACTCCTATAGAACTTTGGTGTAGTAAACCTCCTAACCTATCCAACCTTAGAGTTTTTGGGTGTGCGGCTTTTGCACATCAAAAGGGGGGTAAGGTAGACCCTAGGTCTAGAAAGAGAGTGTTCATAGGATATCTTATTGGGGTGAAGGGTTATAGAGTGTGGTTAAACGGTGAACCGAGAATAAGGGTAGTTATCAGTAAGGATGTCATCTTCAACGAGTTAGATATACCCTATCTCAAGGATAAACCTGTCTCCGATAGTCCACCAAATGTTTCCACACCTAGTAGTATTCCTGTGGAGGTAGAGGCACCTTTGAACCCTCTCTAGAGCCCACACAGCAGCTTGAAACCAACAAAGAGTTAGTTACACCATCCAGTAGCACAAATGATCCTCCTAGTTTTCCTAAAACCCTTAACCCTATGTTAGAAGATTCTGATGAGGAGGAAGAGCATCCTGAGGCTTAAGCTCAAGCCCTTAGGGATTACCAGCTTGCGAGAGATAGGGTTAGAAGAGTGCCTAAGGAATACCCTAGATATGGTTATTCCTATATAGTTTCATATGCATTTGCTGTTGCATCTTATATGGAAGAAAAGGAACCATTGTGTTTTTCTGATGTTTTGAAAAGCCTTAATTGATCTTTATGGTTACATGCTATGGATGAGGAAATATTTTCTTTAACTAAAAACAAAACCTGGATTCTTGTTCCAAAACCCTCAAAACAAAAATTAGTTGATTGCAAATGGATTTTTAAAATTAAAGTGCCTGAGTCTGCTAATGAACCTCCAAGGTTCGAGGCCAGGCTGGTTGCAAAAGGTTTTTCACAAGTTGAGGGCATTGATTTTAATGCAATATTTTCTCCCATCGTTAAATACAAAACGATTAGGATTATTCTTGCTCTTGTTGCTTTTCATGATCTCAATCTTGAACAACTTGATGTTAAAACCACTTTCTTGCTTGGTGATCTTGAAGAAACTATATATATATGCGTCAACCACCACGTTTTGAGGTTAAAGGTAAAGAACACATGGCGTGTCTTTTGAAAAAGTCCCTATACAGACTTAAACAATCGCCCAGACAATGGTACAAAAGGTTTGATTCTTTTATGCTAAAAGTTGATTCTCTAAAAGTAACTATGATAGTTGTCTTTATTTCTCTGGTAATAATGTTGATAGTGCTATTTATTTATTGCCTTATGTAGAGGATATGTTAATTGCTTGAAACATAAAGCTAAGATTGATGATCTGAAATACTTGCTAAAATTCGAATTCGATATGAAGGATTTAGGGGTTGCATCCAGGATTCTTGGGATGAGTATTATTAGAGTTAGGACTGATCGTTCACTTTTCTTATCTCAAAAGCCCTTTCTTCAGAAAATTGTCTCCAAATTTTCAATGCATCTGTGTAAGCCTATTAAAACCCCACTTGTGACTCATTTCAAACTTTCTGACAAAACCTATCCTAAAATCGAGAGAGAGAAAAGAGATATGGAAAATATCCCTTATAGAATGGCCATAGGCTTAGTTATGTACTCAATGATATCCACCCGACCAGACATTCTTTTTTTATAAGCCTTGTTAGTAGATTCGTGTCTAATCCTGGGCAGGATCACTGGGCTACTCTCAAGTGATTGTTGCGTTACCTTAACGGAACTTTAGATAGGTGCTTACACTATCATAATTGGTCTGATGTCTTTGAACTAATTAGTTATGTTGATTCCGATTTTGCATGTGATAAGGATGGTAGAAAATCTACCTCATCCTACTTCTTTACCCTAGCGGGTAATTGCGTCTCATGGAAATCTCAACTGCAGCCTGTAGTCGCCTTATCAACTATCGAGACTGAATATATCACAACTACAGAAGCCATCAAAGAAGCCATTTGCTTCAAGGGTTATTGAATGAATTACACATTTTTTCATTAAAAATTTATTATTTATACTGATTGTCAGAGCTATTTACATTTATTACAAAATCCGGTCTATCATGAGCGGACAAAGCATATAGATGTCAAATATCATTTTATTAGGGAAAAACTCTCTAGTGGTTTAGTTGACATAGATAAGATTAGTACTGATAATGATCCTGTAGACTTTGGTACTAAAATTGTGAGCTTTGAAAATTTTATATTTTATAGGGATTTCCTTCACTTGGATGCAGTTTGACTCTTATTGAGTCACTTGATGGTTGGAAAAATATTGTTGGAGGTGGAGATTTTAGGTTTTTGGGCCTATATCTTCCCAATATTTTTCTAATTTTTCCAGCCCATTTTCTTACCCAATGATGACCCATGGTCCTCAACAGAAGATTAGATGATCTGTTTGAATTGGTCAGAGATGTCGGGCCGGGCCTCGCCCGGGCTGCCCATTGTGACTTGACCTATTTAATGTATTCTCCTCCTCGGTTTCACACACAGCCGACTCTCTTCTTCTCCTTACTCCAATTTGTTTTTGACTCTTGGAGTGCCGTCTCTGTCTCTTCCTCTACTTACCTTTCTTCACTGAGGCTTACCCCACCGCTGCTCCTCTTCGACCATTAGTCTTTCTGCGATGCTACCTTTGCTGCGTGCGGTTGTTTTCGGCGGTCTTCCGATCGTCATTTCTGGTGAGTTTTCTTGAGAGTGAGCCGAAAGGGTGTGAGAGAGGGAGACACCCGTGAATCTTGCTTTATTGAGGCCTTTTGGACTAAGGGAACGCTGATCGGTTTGAACGTGTGCTGCCGGTGCCTCGACGCGATTCATCATCGCTGCTCGGGGCCGTCTTGGTCTCGGTACAGTTCACCCATTGGCAGAACCACCCGCGACGGTAAGCAGTTCTTCTTTGTGTTTTGTTCCTTTATTTCTACTAACCTTTTTGTGCAGATTTTCGGTACTCAAGAACAGTCATAACCGATTGGTCACAAGGAGGAAGAAGAAGATTATCTTTTGTAATAGAGTTAGGTTTTTATTCTTCCGTTGTTTATTCCATTAATTTTAATAGTAAATAGTCTTTGCAATCGAAATAGGTCCTACACTTATCCTCAGTTATACTCTTTTTCCTTATCTCATTTTAAACTCTTATTTTCTCTCTCATTTTCTTTGCTCTTCACGAACATGTTGAGAAGATAGAGGATTCATGGTGTAGGACATTCCATCCTTTACAAATGTATACTCTTATTCTTATGATGGATTTTCTATCAACTTGACAAGGGCGACCCAACAATAAAAGACAAGCTGGCATAGGCACTACATCACATACCACTTTATCATTTTATGTCCCCCTTGTAATAGAGACTTTCACTTGCCTCCACACTCTAACTTTACCACTATCATTTAACCAATGTAATTTGTATGTATTATTATGCTTAAAGGTAGGCAAATTCAATTTTCCCACAAGTTAAGTGCTAGCCACACTAGTGAAACTACCGATATCTATCATGAGATTAGCAAGTCTACTTTCCACCTTGCATTCGGTATAAAAGATATTCTCCCTTTGGATGCTTGAGTCCTTTTCAATAGCTTGTGTAGTCAAATATCTTATAGAAAGAAAACTCAAAGCATTTTTTTTAACTCCAAGGTTATCTTCATGCCATTCTTCATCTCTTTGAAATTGCTCATGAGGTCTTGATGTAGCTCCAATATTTTGAGAACTTCTTCCATAACTATACCTTCATGGTAATAACTATCATACTATCTCCTATAATCGTCTCTTCTTTTATGGAACCTCCCATCCATATTGCCCTTAAAGTAATCATAAGAATTATTCCCATAAGATTTAACATAAGGAGAGAAGTTTCCCTATCCACACTGAGTATGAGAAGTGATATGCTCTCTCATGTTGTTTTGATCTCCATACTCCATGGATAGATTGATTATGTTCCCTCTCATATTCAATATGCCTTTTCTCATGTGTTGAAGCTCTTGCATGATAACCTTTATTGGCTCAAAATTGGAATGAGAACTTCCACTATTTCCTCCATTGTGATGAGCAGGTATTTGAGAGATGTGAATCTTTAGTTGATTATAGTTTTGAGTTAACACCTTGCAAAGATCACCTCCTTTGATGAAGAATTTTTATTGAAGATTATGTAGATTTAGCACTCCAATAGAAAACCTATAAGGAACTAAGCCTCATAAACATAATATTGAGAGGTAAAACTCTTTCCCAATTTGATAGCAAGAACCTTGAGGAAACTATGGCCTCAAAACCCAAACTACACAAACTAGAAGACCTAGGTTTAATCAATTCTAAGAACAAGACCTCTTAGACCTCTTAGAATCAATCAAAGAAGGAATTGGAATGATCAATTGACTTCATAGATTCAACAATCTAAACAATCAATTGTTCACAAAACTAAGGAAGTAAACCCTTAGAAGCTATCTAAAATGGGCTGAAGAACCCTAGAAATCAATGGAGAATCCTCTCTCAAATTTCAGCCGAAATTCCAAGTTGCTTGCAATAAAGCCTATAAATGATTATTTATGGTGTAAGGCCTAAACCTACCTTCACTATTGACTCAGGGTTCTAAAAGACCCATTAGTCCCACAATTATTAGCTGGAAATGAAGTTTAAACTCTAAAATCCCTTCTAAAGATTGCATTACTCTAAACCCAAGAACCTTACTGTACACGGTAGGGTGTTACCTTCAATGCCCAATCGATCTAAAAACTTACCGCGGATGGTAGGTGCAGGGCCTACCATTGGCGGTAGGTTTTATACCTCACCATACTTAGTCATTTTCACCTCCAGCTTGCTGCATCGAATAATACTTGCTTATGGTATAGATTGTGAGCAACTTGGAAGGTTCTCCTAGATATTCAAAGCCTTCATTCTTGTTCTTCATGTCTCGCTAAATGAATACAACGATGCCTTTAGCCAAATTTCCATCATATGCCTTCATCTTCTTCGCCCTTACTCTAGTGAGTGGTCCATGCATCAACTCATTAGCTTCTTTACTCTCTTAGTGTATATCATCTATCCTTCTTTAAGAATATTCATCCTCGAATCTTTACCTACATCAAACAAAGATAAATCAGAAACATTGAAGAGGCCACTAACATTGTATTCACTCGGAAGATCAATTTTATAAGCATTGTCACTAATGCGCTCAAGAACTTGAAAAGGTCCATCGCCATGGGAATCAAGCTTAGACTTTTGTTGCGAAGGAAATCGTTCTGTATTAAGGTGAACCTTGTTAGATTGCGTAGACCAAAACATAACAAAAGAACCTACAAAAAACCGTCAACAGGATCCTCACATACCAGAAAAACTGATTATAAACAGAAGCTACCTCAATGTTTTTGATGCTGCAAGGTGTAGAGGCGCTGCTGTTTACACTTTGCCATCTACTAGGATCCACGCGATGAGCTCCTCTACAAGCGATCGGGATGCTAGCCCCTTGGTGTTTTGAAAACTTTTTAGAACAAATCCTAACTATCTTGTAATACTTTGGAATTTTTGAAGAGAGAGGCAAGACACGATTCTGGCCGTTCTAGGGTTTAAAGTTTTTTAAGTAGAAGAAGTCAGCCGCAGTAAACCTTTTACAGCTGTCAACATCATAACTCTAATTGTCATCGAATGATAATTTTAATCTCGTCCGTCTATTCATATAATCATCCAATGGCTGGATGAATAATATTAAGTAATTAATTTTATTTATTCAATAAATAAATTAGTTACTTATTAACTTACCAAATAAATACAACACAAAATCTGATCCCCTTTTTCTATAAATTCAACAAATCTGGACCCAATCTAGATTCATTGGACGCGGACATTGTGCTCACAAGATTGTCTATGCGTGTAACCCTGTAAGTTCATTTAACATTGGTAGTGAATAAAAAAGGTCCTAGACATTTATCCACAAAATATAAGTTGCCTCCAGCAAGACATTATGCTTACCCAAGTTAAGTAAAAGATATGATAACCTAACATCAATTTTAATATTTAGTCCTTTTGTCACACGATATCCTAATTAAGTATAAGGCATGGACTCAGTCATTCTTATAAAACTTAATTAATTATTTAATTGATCACCAGGCAGACTGTTCAAATAAATAATGTTAATAATACCTTATTAATACTTATTTGAGCATGACCATGCGTATTCTCCAGTATTCCTTATCAAGGGACCCATGAATATCTCTCTCTAATAAGAGAGGGACAAATCCCTTTCACTATCTCTAATATTCAAGCCATGACAAGAAAATAGTCCAACCAATAGTGATAAATAATCATCTAGTCAAAAGTGATGTTTGACTATGTTAAAACATATTTTCTCCCCATGCAAGAAACATTAGAAACATTACGTCAAAGGACACGAAACATAAAACGGAGAAAAGATACTAATGATTTAAACCCATGCAATATTTCTTCTTCACTTTGGATCATGTCCAATACAATATTCTCAATATATATTTATGAATTGATTTTATATCTCATATTCATGATCAGTAAAACTTGACCATCAATCAACTTCATACTAGTTTAATAATACAAGATGTGATAAAACTAGGGACAAACAAGAATAGTATTTTATTAGCAAAAAGGGTTTTACTATTAAGTCACATACTTGATGACCAAGAGCATAAAATACAATTCAAAATGCATGCATCATAAATAACCAATATAAATGTAAGTGAATTGGTCTAGGGCATATAACTAACAAACCTAAGCCCAATCACCGGGTTCAAGAACTACCCGCTTCCATCCAAAATTTCTTTTGATGACTAGCTTCTTGTTGTTGGCTTCAATAGCTTCATGCACTTTGGAATGGATAAACTTGACAAACTCCACTTTTCTATTTCCATCAAAGATCACAACATAATCTATAGTTAAAGGCACCAAATTAAATGGAGTTAGAGGATTGAAACAATAAACAACCTCAAAAGAAGAGTAAGAAGTACTAGAATGACATGCTCTATTGTAAGCAAACTCGATGTGAGGAATATAATCTTCCCATTGGCACAAGTTCTTCTTAAGGATGGCCTAAGAAGTTGTCCAATGGTTCTATTTACCACCTCCATTTCTCCATTAGTTTGTGGATGGCAAGCTGTAGAATACAACAAGTTAGTTCCGAGTTTCCTCCACAAAACACGCCAATAATGACCATGAAACTTGGTGTCACGATATGAAACAATAATTCTAGGAATGCCATAGATTACACCCCAGTAAAGAACAAGTTTGCGACATGACTAGCATCATCTGTTTTCTTACAAGGTATGAAATGAGTCAGTTTAGAAAACTAATGTTATCACAACAAAGATAAAATCTATGCCCTTAGGTGATGTGAACCAGACAAGTCAATCACCTTTGGAAGCCAAGAGTGGACCAATCACTAGAACTCAAGAAAGAAAAATCAAATCTTTTGAAGATAATGGCATGGTTGCTTATTTGGAGGAAGCTTTGAAGAGCAAGTTGGAAAGGTTTGTAGACCAAGAAAGGGTGTCCAAGTTGTTCTCAAGGTGTTGAATTAGCAAGGATCAAACAAGGGAACAAATTGGAGTAGAATTTGCCTAATTCTTTGGAGGAAACGACCCTATTGCCCCTACCGTCGACGGTAGGCTTCTATTGGCATTTCTTTCGAAGGATGTTACCTACCACACATGGTAGGTCTTACCCTATCGTTACCGGTAGGTCTCGGGTTGGAATTTTCCTTGGCAATCTTTTGGGCTGGATTTTGTAATTCAAGTTATTTTTCCAGCTTTTAATCAAGGGTTTTATGGGTAATTCAAGTCATTAAACACCTTATTTAGCTAGGGTTAAGGCTTAGCCTATAAATACCTCATTATAAATTCTTGTAACTAATCTTGGATAAATTTTGCTAAAATTGTCGAGAGAGAATTCTCTTTGTCTTTAGGGTTCTTTACCCTTACTTAGTTAGCTTGCTAAGGATTAATGTCCTTAGTTGTGAACAATTCATTAGAAGGCAAGACAAAATGGAGTTTGTCAATCCTTTCCATTCCAAGAATCTAAATGTTATTAAGGACAACAACAAGAAATTTGGAAATATATTGGAGCTTGGGGTTGGGTCACCTTGGATTCAAACAATGTCCTTTTTCAACACAAGTCTAAGCTTGATGGCCGTGGCAAAGATCCTTGCTAATTCTTGAGTGCTTTAGTGCTTATGTGGATCTTCTGGTTAGATTTCATGTTAGTGCTACCTTCAATGTTTGATATGTCTTTGTTTGATGTAGGCGAAGATTCGAGGACGAATAGGAGGGATAGATGATGTGAACCGTGATGTCCACAAGCTAATGAGTTGATTGATGATTCAATCCAACTAGAGTAAGGACTAGAAGAGCAAGGCATTTGATGAAGCTTGACTAAGGAATAATTGTTTTGATTAAAGAAAATTGACAACTTGTAAAGAGTGGACCCACCACAACGATAGGCCCTGTAGCTACTGTCGCCGGTAGGCCTCTAGACGAAATCGGTTTGGAAGCCAACACCCTACCGCGCCTAGTAGGTTCCACAATACCGTCGCTAGTAGTGTTCTGGTGGAATATATACTTTGTAATCTTTAGGCAAGTTTTTATTGTTTGAACTTATTTTCCAGCTTTTAATCAAGGGCTTAGTGGTTATTTTGAAGCCATTAATCATTAGATAGGTTAGGTTTAGACCTCAGCCAACAAACATCCAATTATAAGCACATTTGTAACTAATATTGATGAATTTTGCTGAAATATGTGAGAGAGGATTCTCTTTGTCTCTAGGGTGTTGCACTCTTCTTAGTTAGTTTGCTAAAGGTTAATGCCCTTAGTTGTGAACAAATGATTACCTTCGGTTGAGGAATATATGGAATTCAATTGATCATTCTAATTCCTTCATTGATTAAGTCTTAGAGTTCTTATTCTTTGATTCAATTGATCTTACGTATTCTAGTTTGTGTGTTTGGGGTTTTGAGGCCATAGTTTTCTCCAGGTTCTTTCTATAAAATTGGGAATGAGTTTTACCTCTCAATGTTTTTTTATGAGGCTTAGATCCTCATTGGTTTTCTATTAGAGTGTTGAAGCTACAAAATTCTCAATAGAGGTTCTTCATCAAAGGAGGTGATCTTGGGAATGTGCTAAATCAAATATACAATCAATTGAAGATTCACATAAAAGTGGTATTGGAGCAACTTCTAATTGAAGGTCAATTTATATTGTAAATGGTTAAAATTCGTCGAAAATCAAGGAAAAGGAAGATGTACATGATGATCTGAAAGAAATACATGAAGATAATGCAATAGTAGTACATAAAAATTACAGAATAATTGTTTCGAAAATCAATTGAAAATCTGGATGAATTATGTGCGAATTTGTTGTTGATTTATGATAGAGATGTTCTCCATTGAGTTAGGATTCAATTGAAATAAGTTTTACTTAATTTGGAGTTCAATTGATTGCTCAATTTGATTGAAATGTGAAATTTGTTTTGGATTCGAGACTGCAAAAAAAGTTGATTAATTCGAGCATATCTTGTGATATACTTGTTAGTATATGCCCTAAGACCAATTGACTCACATTTGTGATTTATGAAGCATGCATTTTTTGAATTGTATTTTATGCTCTTGGTCATCAAGTATGTGACTTGATAGTAAAACCCTTATAGCTAATAAAATACTATTATTATTTGTCCCTAGTTTATTACATCTTGTAAACTAGTGTGAAGTTGATTAATGGTCAAGTTTTACTGATCATGAATATGAGATATAAAAACAATACATAAATATATATTGAGAATATTGTATTGGACATGACCCAAAGTGAAGAAGAAATATTACATGGGTTTAAGTTATAAGTATTTCTTCTCAATTTTATATTTGGTATCCTTTGATCTAATGTTTCTAATGTTTCTTGCATGGGGAGAAAATATGTTTTGACATGGTCAAACATCACTTTTAATTAGGTGATTATTATGACTATTGGTTGGCTTATTTTCTTGTCATGGCTTGAATATTGGAGATAGTGAAAGAGATTTGTCCCTCTCTTTTTAGAGAGAGATATCCATGGACCCCTTGATAAGGAAGACTGAAAAATATGCATGGCCATGCTCAAATAAGTATTAATAAGGTGTTGTTAATATTATTTGTTGGAACAGTCTAGCTGGTGATCAAGTAAATGGTTAATTAAGTTTTATAAGGATGACTTGGTCCATGCCTTATACTTAATTAGGATATCGTGTGACAGAAGGACTAAACATTAAATTTGATGCTAGGTTATTATTGCATTTACTTAACTTGGGTAAGCATAATGTCTTGCTAGAGGCCGCTTATGTTTTGTGAATAAATGTCTAGGACATTTTTAATTCACTGCCAACATTAACTGAACCTACAGGGTCACACGCATAGACGATCTTGTGAGCATAATGTCCACGTTCAATGAATCTAGATTGTGTCCAGATTTGTTGAACGTATACAAAAGGGGAATCATATTCCATATTGTATTTTCTGGTAAGTTAATAAGTAATTAATTTTATTTAATCGAATAAATGAAATTAATTACTTAATATTACTCATCTAACCGTTAGATGATTATAGGAATAGACGGATGAGATTAAATTGTCATTAGATGACAGTTAGGGTTTTGATATTGACAACTATAAAAGGTTATGTTAACCTTTTCTTGGTAGCCGTCCTTTATCTGATTAAAGAAAAACAAAACCCTAAACCCTAGAACGGCAATATAGTATCCAGCCTCCTCTCTCTGAAATACGACCGATTACCAGATAGTCAGGATCAGCTCTGAACAGTTTTCAGAACACAGAAGGGGATAGCATCCTGATCGCTTACAGAGGAGTTCGTCGCGTGGATACTAGTAGAGGGTGAAGCGTAAAAAGCAGTGCCTCCACACCGAAAAATCAAAACATTGAGGTAATTTCTATCCAATCGGTTTTTCTGGTATGTGCAGATCCTGTTGCTGGATTTCCGTAGTTTTATTTTATTTTATTTTTTGCCTACGGATTCCAACAATACTAATTCGCTTTGATTGCAGAAAATTCATCCTCATCGAATGAGGAATCTTCATGCGTTAGTTTCATTTTGTTTTGATTTGTAGTTTTCGAGTTATCATCGTTTTAGTGTCAGGGAGTCATTATTCCCTATTTCCTAGAATTGTTTGGTTTTAGTACTCTTGCGTTCTTTGTTTAACATAATTGTTTTGAATTTCTTTGTTTTTTTGACTTTTTATTGTTTCCTTGTGTGCTTCTAATCTTTTATTGATGATTAATTATGTTTGTTGGCTCTTTTCCATAGATTACATTTTTTGAAACTCTTACACCTCAAGTGTTTGAAACTCTGCATCTTGGAACTCTTATCTAACTAAGTGCATTGATTTATTTACTTGCTTGGGATTGTTTCGTTTGGTTTGAGATGGTTAAATAGTTTAAAGGATCATATAGAGACTTGAGTGTTGAGTGTTTGGAAAAGGCTAGAGGTGAGCTAATATTGATAAAAGCTAATAAAGAGTGCTAAACACGAGTGAATTGAGTGATCATTCAAGAGTGTAAACACATCGGGAGTGATTGGCAGGTATAAAAAATAAATAGATGGAGTACAATTGGTCTAATCCATCATGGAAAAGGATGAAAGAACAGAGCAAATAAGAGGAATATCAGTCTAAGCTTGCAAGAGATATAGATAATTTCCATCATGGTGGTGACAATGGATTCAATGCTTATGGTGGGAACAACCATAGAAATGGAAACCTTGCTTCTGAAAGACGTAATAGAGTTTGTAACTTCTCTTATTATGATAAATCTTTTGAGCATACTTCTTATGGTGATTATGGGGGTTATGGAAGAGTTAATACTAGATATGATAATTATGAGGATAGTCCTTGTGATTGTTATGAAAAGTATCGACATAGTTATGGTGGAGAAATTTACTTTGAGAGCTTATATGATGAACATATCTATGGCAGGAAGAATGAAAGTAAGCTTGTAGTCCATCTCAAATGCCATATGGAACACAAAGTTACTAATCTTGTTGTTGATGGTAGTAGTTGTGCTAATGTGGCCAGTACTTATGGAAAAGTTATATTTGCCTCTTTTGAACATCCTAAACCTTACATACGCCATTGCTCACATGATAATGATGAGATCAAAGTCTCTAAGCAAGTGTAGGTGCCTATTTCTATAGAAATATATAAAGATGATGTGTTATGTGATGTAGCATCCATGCAAGCGGGTCATTTATTATTTGGAAGTCCTTGGAAAAATTATAGGAAAGCTATATACAATGGGGGACAAGAATTCTTACAACTTCACCAAAGATGGCAAGAGATTTATTCTAAATTCTCTGGCACCTCACGAAATTTATGAAGAGAAAAAGAAGTTGAAAAAAGGATAAGAATGTTTGATAAAGAGAAAAAGGAAATGAGCATTATAAAGGCTAAAAGATGTGGAGAAAAATAACTTTCCATGCCATCTCAAAGAGTTGCAAAGGTTGAAACCTTGAAATCATAAATGATTGAAGAATATTCAAAAGTAAATGAGCTTCCACAAGCTACAATTAAAGAAAATGTTGTACTACATGTTAAGGAAGAGACCTAAACTCTTTCTTTACTAGTGAATTCTTATGTGTGAAGAATTTTGAAGATTCAACCAAGGATGAAGAAGGAAAGCTTGCCTACAAGTCCATCAAGGCCATAAACTTCTTTCCCTCTAATTCCTACTTGAGCTTTGAGATATTTTTAAGTAAATTAAGTTGTTCTCACTTGTTTTTATAGAAAATGGTTATGGATTTTATTTTCTTAACTTTTTTAGAACTTTATTGGAAAGAAACAATTTACAGAGTTTAATTCCAATTCTCGTGCAATTCTTAGAGTTGATAAATGCCATTTCAATGTTGCTGATTATTTTTCTTATGTGCTAGGAATAGGAGCCAAAGGAAGGAACATGGAGAAAGAGCTTGGAGCTATTCTTGAAGAATTACCAATAAACTTATCTCTTAACCCTTCTCTCATGTGTTATAAAGTTTCTTTTGTGCCATTAAAGTTGTTCCTAGAGTCTTATTTTTCTCATGTGAGCATATTTGTGCTATTTCCTTTGGTGGTGGTCTCTTTCTTGTTGTACCTTATGTTTCAAATTGTCTTTCTTCTCATGCTTTTCTTGAGGATTCATTGTTTCATAGTGGTTCTATGTTTGATCTTTCTTGCCATGATTTCAGAGTTATGAATAATGCTTCCATTGAGTCTATAGTTGTCAATTTTGGATTAGATGGTGCTTTATTAGATATTCTACATGATAAGTGTTTAGGAAAGTCTGTTTGAGAATGTTGGCTATGTTTCCTCTATCCTTGATACTTTTATGGAGAATCATAATGATTTTGTTTTCTTAAACAACCTTATGTCGTTTTTGAGTGGTCAGGTTGAGTTGTCTTGCAATGAACAAAAACTTTCAAATGCCATTAACTCCTTGAACACTTTATTTGAAAACATATTTTGGTTCCAATTTTATCATTTTCATTTCATGGAAATCTTATTGAACAATTTTGGAAACCACATGGGACCTTATCTTCAGTTGAACAAAATTAATCTTTTACATTTGCAAAATCTATTTTGAGAAATGGAGCTTTTGAACATGTTTGCAAAGATTTTGTTGTTGGACATCTTTATTACCATAGGCCTTTCAAAGAGTGGTTTTTAAAGTTGTTCATGTCATTTGGTAGTTTCCCGAAGAAATTTTGTGCATTCATTTTAAAACAAGAATTTGAAGATACATTTTCTATTTATTTAATTCTTAAAGAGTTCTTTGATAGAGTGGTTTTCAAAGAACAATATAGACCATTTTGAAATATTGGAAATTTCATGTTTATATTTTCTCATCTCATTTTGTGTAATACCATTGGAGAAAAGAGATGTTTCTATGCCAAAGAGAGTGAGTTCATAGAAGCTCGATGGACTCTCTCCATTGAGGGAAATGGAACATCAAATTAAATGGTTGATCGGAGTGACATTGAGATACGCTATTCATGGTGAGGAGCTCTATGCATTGTTTCACAATGGACAAGAAAAACTCAAAAAGAGGTGTGCAAGTGGAATGAAATTCATAAAGACATTTCCATTTGTCATTTGGTACAAGAGAGGTAAAGAAAATGTTGCAGTCAATGCTTGGTCAAAAAGATACATTTTATTCTTTACTTTACAAGCTCAATTATTTGGTTTTGATATGCTTAATGAAGTACATGATAGTGATGATGAATTCAAGAACAGATTTGATGCTTGTTTGGTTGTGCATAATGATGAGTACCTTATACATGATGATGTTCTTTACCATGAAAGTGAATTGTGCATTCCTTCTTGTGGCTTAAAATTATTGTTTGCTAAAGAAGCTCATAGTGGTGGTTTGATGGATTATTTTGATATTTCCAAAACTTATGTTATTTTAAATGAGCATTTCTTTTAGCTTGGTATGAAAAGAGACGTAGAAAGGTTTATTGTTAATTGTTTAGAGTATAAAAGAGCTAACTCTTCATCTTTGCCACATGGACATAATATTTCTTTGAATGTACCTAGAGAACCTTGTGTACCCATATCTATGGAATTTATATTTGAACTACTTAGGTTTCTTAAAGGCATGGTTTCAGTATTTGTTGTGGCTTATGTTGATGAGATCTTGATTGACAGCAAAACTTATGCATATCATTTGCATTATTTTAATCGAGTTTTTTCTCTATTTTGAGGAATGCAAAACTATATGCTAACCTTGGGAATTATGAGTTGTAGAAAATGTTACTTTCCTAGGTTATGTAGTGAGTTTTCAAGGTTTCCAAGTGGGTGCAAATATGGTGCAAGCAATCCAAGATTGGTTAATTTCCAAGAGTGCATTTAAAAGGAGAAGCTTTCATGGTTTCCAAAGATTTTATAAGAAATTCATCAAGGACCTTCACCCTATTCCTAGCCATTTGATAGGTGTAAACAAGAAGATAATCGGATTCATTTCGAATATTGTTTATTTCTTATTGAGTTTGCTTCTAATCAAATTCATCATTCTCTTACTCTTTATTCTCCGTTTGATGTCGATTATAGTTACAATTTTCAAATTCCTTTTGATATGATTTCTTTATCTATTGATCATGCTTTAAACTTGGAAGGCAAGACTAAAACGGAGTTTTTCAATCCTTTACATTCCAAGAATCTTGACGTTATTAAGGACAACAACAAGAAATTTGGAAAGATATGATTTGTCTTTGATCCCGAAGTTGGGGCTAGGGTCACCTTAGATTCGAACAATGACCTTTTTCAACATAAGTCTAAGCTTAATGGTCGTGGCAAAGAGCCTTTGCTAATTCTTGAATGCTTTAGTGCTTATGTTGATCTTCCGATTGAATTTCATGTTAGTACTACCTTTAATGTATGATATGTCTTCATTTGATGTAGGCGAAGATTGAACCTTTTCCAAGGAGGGGCGGATGATGTGAACCGAGATATCCACACGCTAATGAGTTGACTAATGATTTAATCCCACTAGAGCAAGCACTAGAAGAGTAAGGCATTTGATGAAACTTGACTAAGAAATGGTTGTTTTGATTGAAGAAAATTGACAACTTGTGAAGAGGGGACCTATTGTTGACGGTAGGCCGTGAACCTACCATCGCCGTAGGCCTCTAGATGTAATCGGTTTGGAAGCCAACACCCTACTACGTTAGTAGATTCCACCTTACCGTCACCGGTAGGGTTCAGGTGCAAAATATACTTTGTAATCTTTAATTGGGATTTTATTGTTTGAACTTATTTTCCTACTTTTAATCAAGGGATTAGTGGGTATTTTGAAGCCATTAGTCAGTAGATAGGTTAGATTTAGACCTTAGCCTATAAATACCCAATTATAAGCTCATTTGTAACTAATATTGATGAATTTTACTAGAATTAGTGAGAGAGGATTCTCTTTGTCTCAAGAGTGCTTCACCCTTCTTAGTTAACTTGCTAAGAGTTAATGTCCTTAATTGTGAACAATTGATTACCTTAGGTTGAGGAATCTATGGAATTCAATTCATTATTCTAATTCCTTCATTGATTGAGTCTTAGAGTTAAAATCCTTCAATATTTTCAGCTTCTCAAGACCTACCAGTGACGGTAGGCCTCAACCTACCATTGAAGATAGGTCGGATTCTCAAAACAATTTTTGGCAAGAACCCTACTGTCGATGGTAGGGTAGGTCTTGGACCACTTTCCTTGGCTTTAATAGCTCCAAACTCTCTCAAACTTGTTTCTTTGCGTTTCCTCTTCTATCTTCCTTGTCCTCGACCTTGTAACTGGTCCTTGGAAGCTCATAATTGATCCTTGGAAGCTCTCCATGATCTCATGCTTATCCCAAGTCATACCAATTGGGCATCTCTTCGGGGAAGGCATCCTTTAATTCTTCAATAACCTTTACTATAGCATTTGACATGGAAGACAAGTGATCAATAGTAGAAATAAATGTACCTGTGCAATAATGAAGTAAAACCAACTCTTCTTTTTCAATTGCTTCTATGATCTCACTCCTTTTTGCATAGAAACATATCTTTTCTCTCTTGCAAGTATCACTCTTTAGATCACTCATTTTCTTGTATTTCCTCAATTCTTCCTCTCTAGGTTTTTCCACACTCATTTCTTTTTACCTCTTCGATACTCTTTCTCTTTTTATCACTCTCAAGTGTTTCTTTTTCTCTCATTTTCTTTTGTTCTTCAAAGAGTTGACTAGGAGTCAAAGGATTCATCATGAACTTTTAGCCATCCTTTTTAAAAGTGTATGTATTTTTCACACGATCGTGTCTAGCTTTTATCTCATATTGATAAGGATGTCCCAACAACCAATGCCTTCTTCCTCGTCTTCAAAAGAAGCAATTCTTTAAACTTCTTCACTACTTTCTTCTACATTTTCAACAATATCCTCTTGGCAATCATCTTCATCTTTTTCAATCCAACCGTTCAAATCTTCAATAAAGACCAAAATTCTTTTGGTAGGACGATTCATGGCTATATGTCCCACACCATAGCACTTGAAGCACCTTGTTTGATTGATAGTTAATCTACCTTTCTCTTCCATCTTATGCTTATAATTACCTTTGAAAGCCACCTCAGGTGTTTCATCATTCTTTGGCCAACTCTTGTAGGTAGATGCTTGAGGCTTAGGCACCATATTTCTTGAAGAAGGAAGATTAGTTTTAGAGAAACCACTCCTCTTCCATTGATTTGCAATCTTGGTTTCCAAATGACACATGTCTTCGTAAGTGGTGTAATGGTGCAATTCTAGTTAATTAGCAATGTCCCTATGGAGACTACTTAGAAATGTAGCAATAGAAGCATCTTTGTATTCCTCCAAGCTCAATCTCAAAGTGTATAACTCCATCTGCTGTCTATATTCCTCAACATTTTTATCACATTTTCTAAGAGTCATCAACTTGTAGTGAAGCTCCCTATAATAATGCTTTAGCATAAATCTTTCCTTCACGAAAGTCTTCAATTCAGCCCAAGTTTCAACCGGTTGCCTTCCATTTCTCATCATTTAAGTAACAATCCTTTGCCACCAATGAAGTGCATAACCTGAAAATTCGGCAATGACTAGCTTTACCTTGACAATGTCACTATAATTTCTCCCCCGAATAGTTCTGCACTTGTCGTTCCCCATCTAGGAACATATTGGGATCACTTTCACCCCTGAAGTTAGGCACCTTCCACTTGATTTTGTTTAGAGCCTTATCCCCTTGTTGTCCACCATAATAACCACAATAGTATGTTTGAGCAACATTAGGATTCTCACGATAATCTTCAAACATGTTATCTTCATGCCATGCTTCATGTCTTGGAACCTCTTCTTGTGGTCTATTATATCTTCTTCCTCCTAGACTGCCTCTACTTCCACCTCTAATAGGTAGCCTTCCTTGGTATCCACCTTTATGAAATGGATAAGAATTTTGAAGCGGAATGTTATGGTATCCATAAGGAGGTACATTGCCATAATGTTTATGTGAATGAAATCCTTAAAGATTTTCTCCAATTCTTTACTCTATTGTGGCACTTCGATTGCCCCTCTTTAACTCTTCAACATCCCTAGCAAGACCTTGTAATTGTCTTGTCAACCCCTCAATAGATTGTCGCATAGATCGCAAGGTTTAATTTAAGTTAATCCTTGTAAGATCACTAGTGTCTTTTTGATTAGATTGAGTAGGTAAATGACCATCTGTTGGTGTTGTAAACCTTCAAATTAAACCTCCCAACAACTCCCTAAGTGTTTACTCTCTTTGATATTCACTAAATTTGCTCATGTTTAGCTCTCTTATTGGATTTTATCAAAATAAGCTGACCCTCTTTCCTTTTCCAAACACTCAACTCTCAACTCTCTATAAGATTCTTCAAACCTGTTAACCAACTCAACCAAGAGCAACAACCCAAGCAAGTAAAACAATCAATGCACTTAGTTGGATATAAGTGTTCAAAAAGGCAATGTTTCAAATACTTGAGGTGTAAATAAAGAGTTAATTTATGGAAAAGAGCCAACAAACATAAGTGATCATCAAAGAAGATTAGTAACTTACAAGAAAACAATTAGAAGTCAAAATCGAAGCAATTCAAAGAAACTAGGGGATTATGACACTCTATTATTAAAATAGCTATAACTCCGTAAATACAAATCCAAATCAAGTAAAACAAATTAGAATGATTCCTTACTCGATAAGTATGAATTTAAGCATAAATGTCAATTGAATGGAATCATTATAACACAAGATATGCTCGATTATTCACACATTTTTTGCGATAGAGATATTGAAACATAATTCATGTTTCAATCAATTTGATCAATCAATTAGACTCCAATTTGAGTAAATCTTATTTCAATTGAACCCTAACTCAAAGGAGAAAAGATCCATCACAAAACTTCAAACAAATTTGCAATTAATCATTCAATTTTCAACCTATTTTCGAAATTGTTTTTCTGTACTACTATTGCATGATCTTCATAGAATTTTGTTTCATCATCAAGTACTTCTCCTTTTCTTAATTTTGATTTTCAACGAACTTAGATAACATAAAATATAAATTAACCTTCATTTGGAGGTTGCTCTGATACCAATTTGGTCTGAATCTTGAATTAATTGTAAATTTGATTCAATGCCTTTTAAAAATCACCTCCTTTGATGAAGAACTTCTATTTGAAGATTTTGTAGCTTTAGCACTACAATAGGAAACCTATGAGGAACTAAGCTTGATAAACCTAATATTTAGAGGAAAAACTTTTTCCCAATTTTATAGCAAGAACTTTGAGGAAACTATGGCCTCAAAACCCAAACCACACAAACTAGAAGACCAAGGTTTAATCAATTCTAAGAACAAGAACTCTTAGAATCAATCAAAGGAGGAATTGGAATGGTCAATTGATTTCCAGAGATTCAACCATCTAAGCAATCAATTGTTCAAAAATCTAAGGAAGTAAACCTTTTGAAGCTAACTAAGATTGGTTGAAGAACCCTAGAAACCCATCGAGAATCCTCTCTCAAATTTCAGCCAAAATTGCAAGTTGTTTAGAATAAAGCCTATAAATAACTTTATAGTGTAAGGCTTAAACTTACCTTGACTATTGACTAAGGGCTCTAAAAGACCCATTAGTCCATTAGTTATTAGCTACAAATGAAGTTTAAACACTAAAATTCCGCTTAAACATCACATTACTCTAAACACCATGAAATTATCGCCGGCGGTAGGGTGTACCCTACTACACGCGGTCGGGTATTGTCTTCAATGCCCAATCCATCCAGAAACCTACCGCGAACGGTAGGTGCTGGGCCTACCTCGACAGTATGTCTTATACCTCACAATACTTAGTCTTTTCCACCTCCAACTTACTCTATTGAATAATCTTGCTTATAGTATTGATTGTGAGTAACTTTGAAGGTTCTCCTAGATCTTCAAAGCCTTCATTCTTGTTCTTCGTGGCTTCCTCAATGAATGCAACAGCCAAATTTCTATCATATGCATTGATCTTCTTTGCCCTTACTCTAGTGAGTGGTCCATGCATCAACTGATTAGCTTCTTGACTGCCCTGGTTCATATCATTTTGAGCCTCCGTAAACATAGTTAAACCTGTAAATTAACCGCAAAATAACAAAAGAAGGGCCTCACAATCACTCCCTGAGTGTACAAACTTGTTTGATGCTCACTCGGTTCTATCGTGCTTAACATTCTTATGGATTTTATAACAATAAGCTCACCTACTTGACTTTTTCCAAACTCTCACCTCACCAGAGTTCTTTGAGTCTTCTAACTTCCTCTCCCATAATAACCAAAGGCAATCAACCAAAGACAAATTCTAATTAAACACTTAGTTGAGGAATTAAAGAAATTCAAAGAGAAATTTCATCAAACACTTATAGTGTTAGAGTTTCAAAAACAATCCAAGAGCAATTAGAGCCAATAGAGATCAATTTGATCATACAAAGAAGTATAACACTAAAATAAAGCAATTAGAATCCAAAAACAATCAAGCAAAACAAAACTAGGGTAAACAAAAAAGTAAGTACTAACAAAAGTTTCACAGGAGACAGGGGTCACTGACACCCTGTGATTATAATCACGATAACTAACAAATACAAATCCTAATAGAGAATTTTTTTTTTAGAAGAAGCATATCTTGATGAGGATGAATTTAAGCTCAAATGTCTTTTGAATTGGGTAAGTATAATACAAGAAGTGAACAAATTAATCCACATATCCCAATCAGTTTCGATTTCTAGATAGATCAAAAGTTTTTATCAATTTGATCTATCAAATCAAGTCCAAATAAAATTAAACCAATTGAAAATTAAACCATATCTTTGAATTTCAGTTATAAAATGTGTGCAAAAACAATTCAATATTTCTTCAGATCAAGCCAATGTAATAGCATCAACTTTTCTGTCGTAGAATTTTCATGATCTTCCTGTCTTTTTTATAAATCATCATATACTCTTTTTTCTATGAAATTTTTAACAATCAAACACAATTTAGAGCTTACTTTGAAGGTGGCTCTGATACCAAATGATATGAATCTTCTTGTACAAAGATCAAAAGCCTTCAACTGAGCTTCCCATGAACCTTTTGCTTTCAATAGGACTTACATACTCCCCATCCTCAAGCAACGCCTAGCAAATCTAAGGACCTATTGAATCTATCTTGAATATTTTTTCCTTCACAAGCCAATTCAACAATAGGATTTTTTACCCATCCCCTCATTAGTCTCATGTGAAGAAGACATTGCTCAAGGATACTTAAATATGTAATATCAAAGAGAAGGAAATAAGATCAAATGAGAACCCTTAGATCTTCCCAATCCAAGCGTTCAATAAAATAAATTTAAGGAATGATCAAACCCTAGATGAAGTTCAAGGAGAAAGCCTTAAAACTTAAGGACCCTGGAGATAACCCGTTAATTTTTATAAAATCATCAATTAGTCTTACAATTAAGCTATAATAGGGTATTTATAGAGTTTGGGCTAAACCTTAATCCAAAGATGGTCATAGTTCAACCCAAAACCTATTAGGGACTTAATTAAAAGCTATAAATAAAATTTAAATAGCAATTACCGTCCTTAACAACACATTGTACCAATTCAATACCCTACTGGGGATGGTAGGGTGAACCTATCGTCGTCAGTAGGTTGTTGATCTTCAACCGGTTTCTTCTTCCAGAATTCTACCGTGGACGGTAGGTCTTGTTTTTCTCAAGGACTTGAATCTTAGTTTCTCCAACTTGCTCTATTAGTTGTTCCTTTCTTAGGACATGTATCATAAGCAACTTGGGAGGTTTGTCAATATCTTCTAAGGTTTCAATCTTCGAACTTTAATACTTCATTCATTAATTCTTCAATAAATTCCATCATTCGTTGAGCAAATCCATCATCAAGCTCCTTGATCTTCGTTAACTTTGCTCTAGTGATTGGTTCTTGAAATTCCTTAGCTCCTAGATCACTTCGGTTCATATCAAGAAGCCATAGACCATACCCAACCGCTCATTTCTTGGGATGAAGACCCCCTTATTAATATGAATCTTGTTGTGCAAAGATAGAAATCCTTCAATTATGATTCCCTAGGACCTTTTGTCTTCAATAGTACTTGCATACTCTCTATCCTCAATCAACCCCTTGCGAATCTATAGAACTCTTGAATCCATTTTGAATATTCTTTCCTTCAGAAGCCAATTCAATAATGGGATTGTTTACCCGTCACCTAATTAGTCTCTTATGAAGAAGACCTTGCTCTAGGACAGTCACAAGGATGTAATATCAAAGAGTAGGAATTAAGATAAAATTGAGAACCCTTGGATCTTCCTAGTCCAAGTGTCAATAAAATCAATCTAAGGAATTGATCAAACCCTAGATGAAGTTCAAGGAGAAAGCCTCAAAACTTAAGAACCCTAGAGATAACTTTTCAAATTTGGCATATCATTCATCTTTATCAATTAGTCTTACAATTAGGCTATAATACTTTATTTATAGGAATTAGGCTAAACCCTAATCTAAATATGGTCTTGGGTCAACCCAAGACCCATTAGTGATTTAATTAAAAGCTTTAAAGTTAATTAAAATAGCAATTCCTACCTAAAACCTCGAATTACATAAAATCAGTACCCTACCGTCGAGGGTAGGGTAACCTACCGCACATGGTAGGTCTTCAGCACACTAACCCCATTTTTGACAGAAACCTACCATAGGCAGTAGGTACAGGGCCTATCGCCTGCGTGGTACTGTTCTTCACTCTTCTTGGAATTTTTCACCTCCAACTTGCTCCATTGAATAATCCTTGCTTATTGTATGAATTATGAGCAACTTGGGAGGTTTTTCTTCATCTTTAATGCCCTCATTCTTGCTGTTTAATCCATTCTTCATGGTTTGTTCGACGAATGAAACCATTCCTTCAGCTAATCCATCATTATATTCCTTGATCTTCCTTGCCCATGTTCTAGTGATTTGTCCTTGAATTAACTCCTTAGCCTCTTGATTATCCTGATTCATATCATACCCTCTCTCTTAAAAGAATTCGATCCCAAATCTTGTCTTTCAAATATCTACAAAAGCAGGGCAATATTTGAAGGGGCTAAACAATCTAATGATTCCTAAGTGTTAATCAATTAAATCTAGTAACCATCTATCAACAAAACAAGCAAGGACTTTAGAACTTCTTTAAAGGGCCTATGAGACTCAAAGCTAAGATTATCATTGTATCTCGTAGAATAACAGAAGAAACTAAAGTGCTTGGTGTTTCACAAGATCAAAACATATTGATGGTTTTTGAAGATCCAAGCGAAGGATTGTACATCATAAAGATAAGAAAAGAAAGGATCAATAGAATTTCTCTTGAACATGTATAAAGTACCACAAGGAAAGATTGTTTCAAAGAGACATTCTTTAAAAGGAAGATGGTAGTATATACTTAGATTCTCAACACTTTTTAAACTTCAATCATGGATTTTTGATAAATATATTTTCAAAACTCTAGAAATACATTGAAGAATCTAAGAATTTTAAACCATAATACTTTCAAGAGCATAAGCATCTTTAGTTATAAAGTTCCTTTTAAACGTCAAAGAATTGGCATTGAAAAGTTTAACATCATGTTGTACTTCATTTGCTATACCATATTTCCAAAATAAATCTTCAATGGCAAATGAAGGTACCAAACCCTTTATCTTTTTCTTTTCAAAGAAACTTCAACATGTTTCTCTATTCTTTAACCAAAACCTATAAACAATGAAATTCAAGACTAGCACTTCTAATCCCCCATTAACTCTCATAAAAATCCTTAGAAGTGCTAACTTGTTCTTTTGTTAAATCTTGTTTCCAAAAGATTTCTTTGAAAGGAATATGGTAAAATAAGAAGTTTTGATGCAAAAGCTTCCAAGATAGTTCCAAGAAATCATTCAACAAATAACAACCTTGTTTTATCATCAAAAGATTAAGAACTTTGAATTCCCTCTTGAAAATCAACTCGTCCAAAAGTTTCATGAAGGTTAGATAAGAAAGCAATGTACCACCAAAGAATTGATTCGAAGGTTTGATAAAAGAACTCGTGTTTTGAACTAAGAAGTCATTTAAAATATCTCCTTTCAAAAGAAAGTCAATAGAGGCAATAGAGTAGACAAGATTTTTCTCATCAAGATTCTTCAAAATGAGTTTAAAAGCACCATTTTCTAAGGTAGTTTTCACAAGATCACAAAGATGAACTATAAGCACTTTAAAACTACCGTTGATTTTCTTTCCTCAAAGTAGCAACCACATGAATTCCTTGAATTGAAAATGATAGAATTGAAATTCATAATTATTTTCAAGCAATAAAGCTTTCAAAAGTTCATCAACAATTAAAACCTTTTATTCCTCATAAGGAAATTCAAAATGATAACTCACAAAACACAAGAGTTGAATTGAAGAAATAAATCCATCAAGATATTTCATAGAAGCATAAAGGAAAGATGACACATAATCACAACTGAACAAACTTCCCTTTAAACATAGCATGAAAAACATCACTTAAATAAAAAGAGATCCAACAAACTCTCTCAAGACAATCACTTTAAACAAAAGATCGAAGGAAGATATGAATCTTACTCCACATAGATGCAAAAGAAGAAAAGATATTCACAACAGTAAGATAAAAGAAGAAATTAATACGTAGCAACTTAAGGTCAGGTAAGATAGTTTAATTCTTGCAACACTATCCAAAAGTTTGTTCTCAAGATAAGCACATGAAGAAGAGCTCTTAAATGTATGAGCAACTTCAAGAGCTAGTTCACAAGTGAAAGGATAAACCATCACATTTCCAACTAAAGTCACATAAGAGGCATACAATTCTAAGAACAAATTTAACTCCTTAAATGAGAACTCATGTCATAAAAGAAAAAGGTTTAAAGAAAGGTTTATTGATGTGCCCTCATTGCCAATGCTAAGCTCCTTTTCCATGTCTTATCTTTTAGCTTTCATCCAATGATTTAGCTTTGTTCCACAACTTGTAGTTAAGACGTTGAAGGATTGAGATTGAATCCTATCAAAAAAGTTAGAAAAAGAAAAACTACTAGATTCATTGATTAAGAAATCAAAGAACAAGAACGATGTGAAGGGAGGGAAGGTTATGGTTTTAGAGAGCTTGTAGCAAACACTTCTTTCATTTTCCATGTTTTGAGCTTCAAATTTCTACACACATGGAGAAAAATAGGCTAGGAAATGGTTAATGGAATTAATAAACAAGTTCAACTCCTCATTAGAAAGTGAGTTTAATGGTGAATCAATGTCACAACAACTCTCTTTTATGTCCCTAAAACTGAATTGAGCTCATCTCTTCCTTTGTTTCCTCACTCTTTTCAATCTCATCTTTCTTTTCTATACTTGTTTTTCTTTCAAACTCTCATGATTTTCAATCAAGTACTCACTCTCTTTTGTTTTTCCCTCAGTATATTTTATGCTCACAACACTCTTCCTACATTCACATTCTTCCAATGAAGCAGGAATGGAATCAATAACACCTTGTTTCTCTTTAAAACTCTCTTGTTCCGAGCTTCTTTTCACTTCCATAGCACTCTGTTTCTTTTGATAACTTATGTTCTTGTCACTCTTCACTTTTTCCTCTCTTGATTTTTCATCAATCACATCTTGTGCCTCTATTCTCTTATCCTCACTTATCCTCTTTTTCCTTCTCTCATTTTCAACTCTCATTTTCTCTCTCATTTTTCCTTGCTCCTCACGAACTTGTTGAGGACATAAGGGATTCATGATATAAATCTTGTTGTGCATAGATAAAAATCCTTCAATTAAACTTCCGAAGGATCTTGTGCCTTCAATAGGACTTGAATTAGCTCCATCCTCAAGCAACCATAGGTATACCAAACCTATGACCTCTTGAATTAATATAGCTAATCTTCTCTCCATACTCTAATTTAACTTTTGATATGCTAAATCCAACACCTAACTAGCTTGTGCGAAGAAGACCCAATCTAGACAACTAGAAGGATGTAGAAGTCTTAGAAAAGGAATTAATGATCAAATTGAGAACTCTTGGATCTTCCCAATCTAAGTATTCAATAAAATCAATCAAAAAATTGATCAAAACCCTAGATAAAGTTGAAGGAGAAAGCTAGAAAACCTAAGAACCCTAAGAGAAAACTCTCAAATTTCATATATCATTCATCATCATAGTTAATTACAATAGAAGGCATAAATAGGTCTTTATATAGAAAACCTACTCCTGTTCCTAAAACCTAATGAATATTTAAAATACCTAATTATTGTTCTAATAAAATTTAATTATGAGCTTGGAAAATAAGAAACCAAGACTTAGTCAAAAATTAAATAACTTGTCCATTTTAAAGAAATTAATAAGAGACCTACTGCGGATGGTAGGGTGACCTACCGTCACGGGTAGGTAGCCTTCCAATGCTTCTTTTCAACCAAAAAACTACTACGGACGGTAGGATGGAGCCTACCGTCCACAATAGGCTCTGTTTTTTCCCCTCTTTGCTTCTTTTGTTATCTATGATGGCCGGGAGCTTCTAATATTATTCCATTGAGTTTCTGTACGACCTTAATATGTCTTGGAAGTCTTTAAAATCTTCCAAACCTTCAATTTGAATCCGAAATTCCTCAATTGAAGCTTCATCCATGATGTCTTTTAATCATCCTTTGTTGAATTCATATCATACGCCCTCTCTTAAAAATGATTCATCCTCAAATCCATTCCTTCAAATATCCACGACAGGCCGAACAACATTAGAATGGAATTCAACAATACAAACAATGCTAAGATTTAAGCAATTAAAATCCGAATGCCATCTAAACAACAAAATAAGCAAGGACTCTACAACTTATTTAAAAGGTCTATGAAACTCAATGATGTACAAGAATAAAAGTTCAAGAAATCATACTTATACCACCTTTGCTTTACAATATTTCTACCGACAAAAAACACAATTAAAGCCAAGGAAACCTTGTAATTCAAGCCCATCAACAATATCTCCTAAAACTTCTTTAAAGGGTCGATGAAACATAAACCTCAAATTAGAAATAGATTTCAAGATTAAGCACAATGAGTTTTGAAAACATTCAAGATCCACAATAAGAAGTGTTCCTTCAAACGTTTTAGAAAAGAACTTTTAAATGAAGCTTTTTAGTTACAATTTTCTTGATAATTTAAAAGATCGGAATCAACATCCCTAAAAGAAAGATGATAGTAAAAGCTTTTACCCTTTTTCAACATGGAGTAAATAAAGAATATCAAGAGCTTGAAACTTGACCTCTTAAAAAGGATAATAGTAGTATAAGCTTAGATTCTCAACCTTTCTCAAAATTCCTTCATGGATTCTTGATATATATTTTCAGACTCTAGAACCACATTGAAGAATCCAAGAAGTTTCAACCACAAGACATTTAAGAGCATGGACATCTTTAATTAGAAACTTTCTTTTGAATATCAAAGAATTGGCATTGAAAAGTTTATCTTTTTGTACTTCATTTGCTATACCAAATTTAAAAAATAACTCTTCAAATGGCAAATGAAGGTACCAATTCCTTTCTCTTTTCCATTTCAAAAAAGCTTCAATACATTCTCAATTGTTTGATCAAAAGCTCTAGGCAAGGAAATTAAAAATTAACACTTCCAATCCAGCAACAATTCTCATAAAAATCTTTAGAAGTGCTAACTTGTTTTTTCTTTAAATCATGTTTACAAAAGATTTCTTTGAAAGGAAGGTGGTAAAATAAGAAGTTCTGATGCAAAGTTTTCCAAAATAGTTCCAAGAAACCTTTCAACAAAGAATAATCTTGAGTTATCATGAAAACATGAAGAAATTTGAACTCCCTTTTAAAAATAAACTCGTTCAAAAATTCCTCGAAGGTTAGAGAATAAAGCAAAGTACTACCAAAGGTTTCACTCAAAAGTTTGACACAAGAAATCGTGTTTTAACTAATAAATCATTTAAAATATCATCTTTGAAGAGAAAGTCATTTAAAGGGAGAAGGATAAACAAGAAGTTTCTCAACAACATTTTTCAAAGTTAGTTCAAAAACACCATTTTTAAAGGTAGTTTTCACAAGATTACAAAGATGAACACTAAGCTCTTTTAAGCTACCACACATTTTATTTCCACAGAATAGCAACCGCATGAATCCTTCAAATGAAAATGATAGAATTGGAACCTATAGAAGTTTCCTAAAAACAAAGCGTTCAAAAATCCATCAACAATTAAAACCTTTTGTTCATCATGAAGAAATTCAAATTGAGCACTCACAAAGCGCAAGAGTTAAATGGAAAGAATAAACCCATCAAGAGTTTTCATAGAAGCATAAAGAAAGATGATTCATAATCATAGTTCGAAACCAACTCCCTTTTAAGCTTAGCATGAAAAACATCACTTAAACACCAAGAGAACCAACTAATTCTTCTATCATAACCATAACCACTTTCAACAAAAGATTCAAGGAGGATATGAATCTTACTCCACATAGATGCACAAGAATATAAGAAATTAGCAACAAGAAGATCAAATCAAAAATTATCATCTAACAACTGAAGTTGATGGTAACATGGTTCAATTCTAGCAACATTAACAAAAAATGTTTCTTAAAATAATCACATGAAGAGGACTTGCTCTTAAACATATGATCAATATTAAGGATTAACCATCACATTTCTGGCTAAAGTCACGTAAGAGACATACAATTCTAAGAACAACTTTAACTCCTTAAAAGAGAACTCATGGCACAAAATAAGAGGGTTTAAAGAAAGGCTTTTTTATTTGTCTTCATAGCCAATGGTAAGCTCCTTTCACATGCCTTCTCCTTTAGGTTTCATCCCCATGATTTGGCTTTATTCTATATATTGTAGTTAAGAAGTCTAGGAATTGAGATTGAATTCTATCACAAAAGAAAGAAACATAAACTCTATTAGATTCATTGATAATGAAAGCAAAAGAAAGAAAGATGTGGAACGAAGGAAGCTTATGGTTTTGTAGATCTTGTAGCCAAGACTTCCTTCATTTTCTATATTTTGAGCTTCAAATTTCTGCACACTTGTTGAAAAACAAGCAAGGAAATGGTTATTGGACTTAGTAAACAAGTTTAGCTCCTAAATAGGAAGTGATTTTAATGGTGAACTAATGTCACAACAACTCTCTTTCATTTCCTCTCTTTTATCTCCCTAAAAAAGAATTGAGCTCATCTATTTCTTTGTTTCCTCACTCTTTTCAATCTCATTTTCTTTTCTTCCACTTGTTCTTCTTTTAAACTCTCATGATTTTCAATCAAGCACTCGATCTCTTTTGTTTTTCCCTTATTTTATTTTGTGCTCACAACACTCTTTTGATATTCACATTCTTCCAATGAAGTAGAAATGGATTCAACAACACTTTGTTCCTCATGAAAACTCGCTCTTCTTTTCTCTTCCTTATCACTCTCTTCCTTTTGATCTCTTATTTTCTTATCACTCTTCACTTTTTCCTCTCTTGATTTTCCTTCCTTTATAAAGGTACAAATGTTCTTCTTGTCATGGTGAATGACTTTTCTATCAATTATATCTTGAGCTTGTGAAAGCTCATTTACTTTTGTAGACTTTTCACCTATTAAAGATTCCATGAATTTTTCCTTCGCTTGACGTTGTCTTTGTCCTTCATGGTTTCCAATTCCAAATTCGGTCCTCAATACTTGCTTCATTAAGCTCCAAGTCTTGGTTTCTTGAGCTCCCATTCTCCTTTTATTTTCACATTTACAATCCCACCAAACATTGACCTTATAAGAAAGAGAATTTCACGCTAATTGAAACTTCTATTGTTCTCATACACCGTACGAATAGAACAATGATTCCACTTTTTTCTCTCATGCTTCATAATTATAAGGACCAAAAGTTCATAAAAGAGGTAGTTTCAAATTGTTGTAACTAAAAGGTCTTGATATATAGTTCCTAAAGTTTGAGAACTTCTACTACAATTATACCCTCCATAGCTATAACTATCATTATGCTCATTATACATGCTCTTAGCAACATAGCTGCGCTCATAATGATCATAACTATCATAGTATTTCTTATAAACCTACTCTTTTATGTAACCTCCTATTCATATTCACATAATTCCCTTCATTTCTAATTTTATTCCTTGGAACTCTTCTACAAGATATATCATTACAATCATTTCTAGTTAAAGTCTATTACCCTCATAAGAATCATAAGAATTATGGTCATAGGATCTAGCATGAGGAGAAATGTTACCAACTCCAATACGTCTTTTAGGAGTTAAGTTCCCACTTCCATGGTTGTTTCCACTATAAGCATTGACTACATTGTCACCGTCATGATAGAAATTATGCATATTCCTTCAAGTTTCGAATGATAATCCTCTTGTTTGCACTTTGCTTCCATTTATCAATTGTTTAGACCTGCACAAAAAGGTTATAAAACAAGAAAAGAAGGACCTCCCGTCACTCCCTTAGTGTATTCACTCTTTAGAAGATCACTCATCCACTTGTGTATGCTCTCTTTAAGGCTTTTGATAAAATAAGCTCACCTCTTGCCCTTTTCCAAATTCTCAACTCATAAGAGTTCTTTGAGTCTTCAAACTTCCTCCCCCACAACAAGCAAAGGCAATCAACCAAAGACAAATTCTAATGAAGCACGTAGTTGAGGAATTAAAGAAGTTCAAAGAGAATTTCTTCAAACACTTGTAATGCAAGAGTTTCAAAAAAAAAAAAAAATCCACGAGAAATAAGACCCAATCGAGATCAATTTGATCAAACAACAAAGTATAAACACTTGAAAGAAATCAATTAGAGTCCAAAAAACAACTAAGCAAAACAAACTAGGATAAACAAAGAAGTAACACTACTAAATAAAATTTTCACATGAAACGAGGATCACCGATACCCTGGGATTAAAATCATGATAACTCACAAATTACGACTACAAATTGACTGAAATTAGTTTATAACGAAGAAAATCTCGATAAGGAAGAATTTGAGCACACATTTCCATTGCATTGGATTAGTATAACACAAGATATGATCAGATTAATTCACACTTTCAAGACAGATCCGCTTTCTGGATACTTTCAAACTTTTGATCGAATTGATTTGCCAAATAAGGTCCAAATTGATTGAACCAAATTTCAATTGATCAATAACTCTTAGAGAATGAAATTCATATCGAATTTTACCAAAACCACCTTAATACTATGTCGGATAAATCAAAACTTATGACATAAAATTTTATGTCTGAGAATCATGTTCTTCATGTATTTTGCATAGATAATCACATATTTTTTTTAACGAACTTTCAAAATATAACACAACAATTGAGCTTACTTTGAAGGTGGATCTGATAGAAAATAATGTGAATCTTTTTGTGCATAGATCAAAATCTTTTAATTAAACTTCCCGAGGATCTTTTGCCTTCAATAGGCTTGAATTAGCTCCATCCTCAAGCAACCATAGGTATACCAAACCTATGACCTCTTGAATTCAAGTAGCTAATATTTCCTCCATACTCTAACCCAACATTGGATATGCTAAATCTAACACCTAACTAGCTTGTGAAAGGAAGACCCAATCTAGACAACTACAAGGATGTAGAAGTCTTAGAAAATGAATTAATGATCAAATTGAGAACTCTTGGATCTTCCGAATCCAAGTATTCAATAAAATCAATTTAAGGATTGATCAAAACCCTAGATGAAGTTCAAAGAGAAAGCTAGAAAACCTAAGAACCCTAAGGGAAAACTCTCAAATTTCATATATCATTCATCATCAAAATTAATTACAATAGGAGGCATAAGTAGGTATTTATAGGGAAAACCTACTCCTCTTCCTAAAACCTAATGAATATTTAAAATACCTAATTATCCTTATAATAAAATTTAATTATAAGCATAAGCTTGGAAAATAAGAAACCAAGATTTAATCAAAAATTTAATAAATTATCCATTTTAAATAAATTAATACATGACCTACCGCAGACGGTAGGGTTGACCTAACATCGCGAGTAAGTAACCTTTCAATGCTTCATTTCAACCAGAAAGCTACCGCGAATAGTGGGGTGGAGCCTACCCTCAACAGTAAGCTCTGTTTTCTTGTCCTCTTTGCTGTTTTCATCGTGACGATGACCGAGAGCTTCTAGTATGATTCCGTTGAGCATGTTTAGGACTTTAATGTGCCTTGGAAGTCTTTAAACTCCTCCAAGCCTTCCATTTGGACCCAAAATTCCTCCATTGAATCTTTATCCATGATCTCTTTCTATCTGTACTTGTTCCTTTGGAAGTTGTTGAACAATCCTTTGTTGATTTCATATCAATTCATTGTGTAGGATCTCCCATCCTTTACAAACGTATTAGCGTTCTTATTATCATGATGAATGGCTTTTCTATCAACTTGCCAAGGGCAACCCAATAATAAGTGGCAAGCTTGCATAGGTACTACATCACATACCACTTCATCATTGTATGTCCCCAGAGTAATAGACACTTTCACTTACCTCCACACTCTAACTTTACTAATACATTTAACCAATGCAATTTGTATAGATTAGGATGCTTAAAGATAGGCAAATTCAATTTTTCCACAAGAAAAGAGTTAGCTACATTAGTGCAACTACTAATATCTATCATGAAATTCGCAAGTCTACCTTCCACCTTGCATTTGGTATAAAAGATATTCTCCCTTTGGATGCTTGAGTCCTCTTCAATAGCTTGTGTAGGCAAAGATCTTATAGTAATAAAACTCAAAGCATCTCTTTTAACTCCAAGGTTATCTTCATGCCATGCTTCATAACCTCGAAATTCCTCATGAGGTCTTGATGTAGCTCCCAAATTTTGAGAACTTCTTCCACAACTATACCTCCATGGTAATAACTATTATAGTATCTCTTATAATCATCTTCATATGAACCAGATGAGTCCATTATTCAAGAAAGTAAAGCTTCTACTGATGACAAGATCGCAAAGGAAGAAAGTTCAACTTTAAGAGGATAACGACATGCTTGTTTGCGTAATGGAAGCTTTGAAGAGCAAAGATGGGGGAGTTTGAAGCCCAAGGGAAGCATCCCAAGTTGCTTACAAGTACTCTTGATATGGAGCAATCGAGGAACCAACTTGGAGCAAATTTTGGCTAAGTCTTGGAAGAAAAACACCCTACGGTCGATGGCAGGGTCAACCCTACCGTCATTGGTAGCTCTCTGTTCATGATGGTGCTTAGATCAAGCTACCTACCGCCGGCAGTAGGACTTATCTACCGTCCTCGGTAGGCCTCGAGGGGAAACTTTGTAACTGTCCTTTTGGGTGGGAATTTGTTATGCAAGTTTATTTTTTAGCTCCTAATTAAGGGGATTATGTGTAATTGAAACCCTTAACATTAGTTAAGCTAGGATTAAGTCCTTAGTCTATAAATTCCCCTTAATAATCCTCGTTGCAAGTATAATGGTGAATTTTGCTGAAATTAATTGGAGAGGTAATCTCTTTGGTCTTGTAGGGTTCTTCACCCTCGTTTAGTCTAGCTTGCTAAGGGCTATAGTCCTTAGTAGTGAGCAATTGCATGCCTTAGTATAATGAGTCTATGGAATTCAATTGTTCATCTCAATTCCTTTTATTGATAGAGTCTAGAGCTTGTGTTCTTGATTCAATTGATTATAGGTCTTCTATATTGTGTGTTTGGGGTTTTAAGGTGTTTGTTGCCTCAAGGTTTTAATTATCAATATAGGAAAGAGCCTTGATCTCTCAATGCTTGGGTTTGTGAGACATTGTTCCTCATAGGTTCTTCTTTGCATGTTGGAGCTTCAAATCCTCAATAGAGGTACTTCAAATGTAGGAGGAGATCTTGGGAGAGATTGGATCCAAATTCAACAACTGCAAGATGATTCATATCATATCTCTTCTTTTATGAAACCTCCCATCCATATTTGCCCTCATAGCAATCATAAGAACTATGCCTATAAGATTTAACATAAGGAGAGAAGTTTCCATATACCCATTGAGTATGAGAAGTGACATGCTCTCTCATATTGTTTTGATCTCCTTACTCCATAGATGGATTAGTTATGTTCCCTCTCATATTCGACATGCCTTTTCTCGTTTGTGGAAGCTCTTGCATGATAACCTTCATTGGCTCTAAATTGGAATATGGGCTTCCCCTAGTTCCTCCATGATGTGTAGATATTTAAGTCTCAACAAACATAGTTAAACCTACAAATTAACAAAAGAAACAAGAAATAGGACCTCACAATCACTCCTAAGTGTATGCTCACCTGTAATGATCACTTCATTCCCACGTGTTTAGCTCTCTTATGTCTTTTATAACATTAAACTCAACCTCTTGCCTTTTTCCAAAATCTCACCTCACAAGAATTATTTGAGTCCTCAAACTTTCTCCCCCACAATCACCAAAAGTAATCAACCAAAGGCGAATTCTACTTAAACACTTAGTTGAGGATTTAAATATGTTGAAGAGGAGTTTCATCAAACACTTGTAGTGCAAGAATTTCAAAAAAAATCCAAGAGCAATTAGAACCAATCGACATCAATTTGATCACATAAAGAAGTATAAACACTAAAAGAAAGCAATTAGAATCCAAAAATAAGTAAGCAAAACAAAACTAGGCTAAACAAAAAAGTAAGAGTACTAACAAATTTTCAAAAGAAACGGGGGTCACTGACACCCTATGATTAAATTCACCATAACTCTAGTAATTCAACTCTAAATTGAGTTTAATTAGTTTAGAAAGAAGAAAAGCTTGATGAGAATGAATTTTAGCACAAATGTCATTTGACTTGGGTAAGTATATCACACAATATGATCAGATTAATTCACACTTTCAAAATAGATCCGATTTCTTTTTATTCTCGAAGTTTTGATCTAATTGATTATCAAATCAAGTCCGAATTTCACAAGCCAATTCAACAATGGGATTGTTTACCCATCACCTAATTAGTCTCTTGTGGAGAAGACACTGCTCTAAGATAATTACAAGGATGTAATATCAAAGAGTAGGAATTAAGATCAAATTGAGAACCCTTGAAACTTTCCAATCCAAGTGTTCAATAAAATCAATCTAAGGAATTGACTAAACCTTGGATGAAGTTCAAGTAGAAAGCCTCAAAACTTAAGAACCATAGAGATAACTCTTCAAATTTCATATATCATTCATCTTCATCAATTAATCTTACAATTAGGATATAATGGGGTATTTATATGAATCAGGCGAAACCCTAATCTAAACATGGTCTTGGGTCAACCCAAGACTCATTGGGACCTAATTAAAACTTATAAAGTGAATTAAAATAGCAAATTGCCTAAAACATCGCATTACATAAAATCATTATCCTACCGTCGATGGTAGGGTAACCTACCGCACACGGTAGGTCTTCGCACACTAAGTCCATTTTCAATAGAAAACTACTGTGGACGGTAGGTATAGGGCCTATTTCCTGCGGTAGGTACTGTTCTTCACTCTTCTTGGACTTTTTCACCTCCAACTTGCTCTATTGAATACTGCTTGCTTATGGTATAAATCATGAGCAACTTATGAGGTCTTCCTTCATCTATAATGCCCTAATTCTTGATCTTTAATCCATTCTTCATGTTCTTTTCAATGAAAGCAACCATTCCTTTTGCCAATCCATAGTCATATTCCTTAATCTTCCTTGCCCTTGCTCTAGAGTTTCGTCCTTTAATTAACTCCCTAGCCTTTTGATTATCCCGATTCGTATCACTCATACGAGTGGACATTTGGAAATTATGGTGTCCAATCTTGATGATTCTAGAATAGATGGTATGATCCTCCTAAGCCTTCCTTGAAGATCAAATGCTCCGAATATTAACTTTCATCTAGTGGGAACCTTGAATGCTTTTTTTTGGAGAAATTTGAAGAATAAAGAACACTTTGCAAGAAAAAAACTATGAAGGAAAACAATTAACCTCCTTGTATTTGAGGGAGAATCAACAAGACTATGGGAAGTCTCACCTATTCTCCAATTCCAAATAATGACCTAAAACCCAAGAAACACCAACTATGGAGTTGGCACTTGAAGGAGATGTTAGGGTAACGAAATTAGACTAGAACTCTTGAATTAAAGATTCAAGAAATTCCTTGCCTTGAATTATACAAAAGAAACTTTAGTACAAGGATAATGAAGAAATCTAAAGAATCCTAGTTCTTCTCTCAATATAACTTTCATATATCTCAAAACTTGGCCGAACGGCTACAAACACGAGTATATATAGAGTGTTACATAATTAGCTGTCAACCCTAGGTGTTAGTCTTGCTTAAAAGAGTTTAAAGGGTGCTTAGACCACTTAAGTATTAGTTAAATAAGTTTACAACCAAATTGAAGAGTCAAGAAAGTTAAAAGCTTCTCAAAATTTCCTCCAGCTGAGACCTACCAGCGATGGTAGCTCTCGACCTAGCATGCGCGGTAGGTAAAATGTCTCCAACTTTTCTTAGCCAGAACCCTACAAGTGACGGTTGGATGGACCTACCAACAACGGTAGGTTGAGTGTTTTCTCTTCCTCCATGGGGAGAAACCTACCATGGACGGCAGGTAACGTGAATCGGGGAAGCTAAGGCGCTAAAGATTTATTAATTAGACCATTTAATTGTGCAAGGCCGAAGAAGATTAAAGATAATGACAAACATGTGGATAATAGCATCGTTGTTTACATGAAAAAATGCCTTGAAGATCAAGCTTGAAGGTTTTGAAGATAAAGGTCAAGTCTTGAAGTTGCTCCTAATCTATGCCATAGACAAGGATTATTCAAGAGAATAACTTGGATGTGAAAAATGATTATGTTTTGGGAATTCTTGGACCTACCACCGACAGTAGGCCCTGCACTATTGTCACCAGTAGGCTTTTGGCCAAGCTGGAATTTGCAGATAACACCCTACCATGTCCAGTAGGTTGCACCCTACCGCTGCCAGTAGGGGTCGAGAATGAAATGGCTATTGTAATCTTTGGGGGAGATATTATTGTTTGAACTTATTTTCCTACTTTTAATCAAGTATTAATGGGTATTTTAATCCATTTATCACTAGATAGGTTATGTTTAGACCTTAGCCTATAAATACCCCATTATAAGCTCATTTGTAACTAACATTTATAAATTTTGCTTAAATTGTTAGAGAGAATTCTCTTTATCTCTAGGGTTCTTCATCCTTGCTTAGTTAGCTTGCCAAGGGTTAATATCCTTAGTTGTGAACAATTGATTGCCTTAGGTTGATGAATCTATGGAATTCAATTGAGTCTTAGAGTTCTTGTTCATTGATTCAATTGATCTTAGGTCTTCTAGTTTGTGTAATTAGTATTTTTAGGCCTTAGTTTCTGAAAGCTTTTCCTGTCAAATTAGGAAAGAGTTTAGCCACTCAATATTGGGTTTAAGAGGTTTAGATCCTCATAGGTTATCCATTAGAGTGTTGAAGCAATAAAATCCTCAATAGAGGTTCCTCATCAAAGGAGGTGATCTCAGGAAGGTGTTGAATCAAATTTACTTGCAACTAAAGATTCACATTAGTAGGGTGTACCGTACCGTTCGTGGTAGGGTCCGGAAAAACTTCTTCCTTTGGTGTTGAAGCTACAAAACCTCCCAAGCTTGCTTCCTTGGATTACTCCACTTGCACCTTGAACAATAGGAGGGTTTTGGATCCCTAAAGTCTTCTCCTCCCTCCTCTAGCGTATGCCAAGTGAAGTTCTCGAGCATCTTCACAAATGATGCTGCCATTCCTTTGTGTTCTTCGACCATCCTCTTTGCCCTTGCTGTTGTGACCGATCCTCGGAACAAGTCCTCTATCTCCTGTGCATCCTGGGTCATACCATCCACCCGTCCTTTGAGAGGATTTGTCCTCAAATCTGCTTTTGGATCAAAGAGAGAAAAGTTAGAAACATTGAATGTAGCACTAACGGTATACTCACTGGGTAGGTCAATCTTGTATGAATTGTCGTTGATCTTCTCAAGGACTTGGAATGGTCGTTGGAAACTGTTCTTTTTTTTAATTGTACAAAAATCTAATCTCCGAGTTCAAAGGTTACCTTCTTGCATCTTTGGTTTTTCTAAGAAGCCACTTTTTTATTCTTCCTCTCAATGTGTACTCGAACCTTGGCATGAATAGATCGAACAAATTCGGCCTTTCTTTTACCATCAAAACTTAGTTGATGATCAATTGGTAATGTAATCAAATCCAAAGGGGTTAGCGGTTAACACCATAGACAACCTCAAATGGAGAAAACATAGTAGTAGAATTATAAGCCCTATTATAAGCAAATTCAAGAAACGGGAAACATTCTTGCCTCTTGGTAATATGCTTTTAAGAATAGCCCTTAGAAGTTGGCCTATAGTCTTATTAACTATCTTGGTTTGACCATCCATTTGAGGATGACAAGAAGAGTAAAGTAAGTTAGTCCCTAGTTTCTTCAATAGCACTTTCCAAAAATGACTAAAAAACTTGGTATCTCAGTTCGAAACTATAGTTCTAGGCATGCCATGTAATCTCACAACTTCTTTATAGAATAAACTAGCAATATGGGATGCATCATCCATTTTTCAACAAGCAATAAAATACGACATTTTTGAAAAATGATACACAAAGACAAAGATAGAATCCTTTCCAGTAGAAAGTCCTCGGGAGCCCCAAAATGAAATCCATGGAAACATTCTCCCAAGGTACTTTGGCAACCTGCAAGGGAGTGTACAAACCATGCGGTAAAGAAGACAATTTTGCATTCTTGCAATCCAAAAAATTACGAAAAAATTTTTCAACATCTCTTTTCATTTTAGGCCAAAAGAAATGATCATGCAAAATGTCATATGTTTTAGCTATGCTAAAATGCCCCATAAGACCACTCCCATGAGCTTCCTTAATGAGTAAATGCGTAATGGATCCACTAGGAATGCAATGTTTACCTTCTCTAAATAAAAATCCATCCTTCACATAAAACTTATCACAAGGAGCAGTCAAATATACTTCAAAGATACTCCCAAAATCACGTCAAAAGCATACAAATCTTTTAGCATTTCAAACCCAAGAAAATGTGAATGTAGAGAAGTGAAAATTTTATGACTTCATGAGAGTGCATCGACCCGAATATTCTCCTTTTCTTTCTTGTGGTGGATGACGTAAGGACACGTCTCAATGAATTCCATCCACCGAGCATGCCTCTTGTTATGCTTTTGTTGATCTTTCAAGTATTTTAGGGACTCATGGTCAGTGTGGATGACAAACTCCTTTGATCACGAACAATGTTGCCAATGCTTCAAAGTCTTCTCCAAGGCATATAATTTCTTGTCATACGTTGCATAGTTCAACATAGCCCTCGTTAACTTTTCACTAGAGTAGGCAATGTGTCTCTTGTCTTGCATTAGGACCCCTCCAATTCCTACTCCCGATGCATCTCACTCTCTCTCAAACGTCTTGTGAAAATTTGCTAAGACGAGGAGTGGAGCGTTGCATAGTTCTTCATTCAAAGCAATGAAAACAGACTCCTGAGCTTCTCCAAAATAAATCCTTTAGTCTTTTTGATGACCTCGGTGAAAACACTAGCAATAGTGCTAAAGTCCTTGATAAGCCTCCAGTAGAAACTAGCCAATCCATGGAAGCTTCTAACTTCGATGACGCTCTTGGGCATTGGTCAATCCTCTATCGCCTTCACTTTGCCAAGATTTACTTGTAATCCCTTGGAACTAACAACATAGCCAAGAAAGTCATGTGGCCAAGGACGCACAAGAAACCATAGAGTTCATGCAAGGGCCGATCACAAGACCAAAGGCAAAGAGAATGGAAGAGGAATATAAGGGCGAAGTAGCTTTGTTCGAGAAGTTGCTCCAAGACCTTGCTTGGCACGTCATAGAGGAACAACAAGAAGACTTTGAACGATCCAAAACCTTCATATTTTCAAGGGTGCAAAAGAAAGAATTCAAGGAAGAAAGCTCGGAAGGTTTGGAAGCTTCAAAAACCAAAGAGTGGAGCCATTTCTTCACCTTACTGCCGATGGTAAGATCCACTCTACTGTCGCTGGTAGTTTTGGGGTTGCAAAGGACTGAAGAGAAATCGACCTACCGCGGACAGTAGGTCTCCCACCTACTGTCGGTGGTAGGTCTTAAGATTCAAGGTGCCTAGAAGAAATCCTCCAACCATGGACGGCAGGTCGGGACCTGCCAATGTTGGTAGGTCTCAGCTGAAGGGGAATTTGGGAAGTTTTTAACATCCTTAACTAGTTATTTTGGGTTGTAAACTTGTTCGACTTATATTTAAGTATTCTAAGTTTCTTTTAAACTCCTCTTAAATAGTCTAATCCTTATGGTTGACAATTAATTATAAAGAATTCTATAAATACTCTTTTGTGGGCGGCTATTTGGACAAGCTTCATTCATTGAACTTTCAAGAAAGAAGACTAGGGTTATTTGATTTCTTCTTCTTCTTGTAAATTAAGAATTACTATTGCATAATTTCATAATAAGAATCTTCTTTAATCCTCCAATTCAAGAGTTCAAGTCTAATTTCAAATCCCATCAGTCCCTTGAGGTACCAACTATCTAGTTGGTGTTGCTTGGGTCTTGGGTACTTCTAGAGTGTAGAGGATAGGTGGGGTTTATTCAAGCCTTATTGATCCTCTCCTTCAAGTAAGGAGGATTATTTGTTTTCTTCTTTGTTAAATTCCTGCATTTTTGTGTTGGTATTCCTCTTTTTTTCAAACAAAACTAACGAGGAAAACCTGAAGAAGGGAGTTGTATCTTGGGAGTGAAGGATCTTCAAAGGAAGCTTGGGAGCTTCATACCATGTGGTATCAGAGGCAAGCTTTCTCTCATTGAGGTGATGTTTTACATGTTTATTTGTTGAATTTGTGTTTAAGAAAAGGTCATTGGTGATATTTGAGAAAAGGTAAGAAATTTGGAAATTTTTTCAGGCAGAAAAAGTAGTAAGGATTGCAATGAAAAGAATAACAAATGAACTCTGAATTGCATGCAACTAATCTTTATCGAAAGCTTATTCGATTGTGAATATTTTTCAACAAATTTGGGCTTATTTTCTTGAGAATTGAATGAGTTATATTGAGAATATTACAGCTTGTTTAGCAAGCTCTATTTTCTAGAAATTGCATTCTAGTACTCTACATATCTTTGAATTTTGAACCAATTATCTTAGTTTTTAGTTTGAAACTTCTTCGGGATATAATTATAAGTGTGTTTCTGATCTTTGGTGGAAATTAGACTCATTTCTTGACTGATGCTCTTGAATTTTTCTTTGACATTCTATGCGTTTCACATGCTCGACAAAATTTCTCTTTGAAATTCTTGGTTCTTATTTATCAAGAGTTGCATGATTTTTTCTTTGGGAATGTCTTATAACTTGGAAGCTTTTGAAATCACTAGAAAACTCTAGTGGTGAGGAAAAGGTAAAAGGAAAGAGGGTGAGCCATTGATACAAAAGCCATAGAGAGTGAGTGCAAACATGAGGGTTGAGAGCAATTATAATTGAGCGAAACACTTAGGGAGCAGCGAGGTCCTTGTTTTCTATTACTTGTTTGATCGTGTTGTAGGTACTTTTGTGATCCATCAATCTTGAATATGTCTCATGAAGAGGACCAAAACCAAAACCAAAAGGAGAGGCCTAGTGATCCTCTTATGCAAGAGGTTGTTGGTACTTTGGGGTCCTTGCAACAACAAATGGGGAACATTGAAAGGAATGTTGGATTTTATCCCACCAAATTGATCACCAAGAATGGAGACTGTGTCAAAAAAGAGGATTTCACAATAATGAGAACCTTACTCCAAGACGAACTATGACGAATGAAAATAGCTTTCCTCATGCCAATTTCGGAGTTAGGGATGACCTATCCCAAATTTTCCAAGAAAGTTTCTAACCTTTGGAAACCCAAGGCGGAGTAAGATTTGGTGCTAAAGGGGGAAGGAATAGAAGGGGAATAGGAAGAGGACTTGAAAGAGAATTCATGAGAATGCCAAGGGAACAAGAAAGATACTATGCCGACCAAGATAGATATGACCGGGAATTAGAAAGAGATGAAGAGGGCTACTATAAGGAAAAGGAATTCGGAAGGATTAAATAAAAAATCCTTCCATTTCAAGGAAAGTGATCTGAAAACTTACCTTGAATGGGAAAAGAAGGTGGAGCTTGTCTTTGATTGTCACAACTACTCGGACCTTACAAAGATAAGATTAGCGGTGGTAGAGTTCACCGACTATGTTGTTGACGAATCGAAGGAGGAACTTAGAGAGGTTGGTAGAGACATATGAGGAATTGAGGACCTTGATGAGGAAGAGATTTATTCCTCCACATTATCATAGGGGTCTTTATAGCAAGCTACAAAACCTCCAACAAGGGAGCAAAAGCATAGAAGATTAGTACAAGGAGATGGAAGTAGCAATGACAAGGGCTAATATCATTGAAGATAGGGAGGCAACAATGACAAGATTCATCAGTATTTTGAACGGGGACATAGCTCACACTTGGAGCTACAAGCATATGTGGAATTAGAAGAGATAGTTCATAAGGCCATGAAGATAACGAAACAATTGAAAAGTAAGGCGTCCTTTAAAAATCCTTTTACTACTTCCAAACCAGTGGCCTCAACCTACAAATCTAATCCTTTGAGTAAGGATGATATACCCAAGGTTGCATTCAATGAGAGGTCTAAGGGAAACGAAGAGAACAAGGATAAGAGAAAGGTTGAAAGGGCACCTAGTCAGGCTAGAGATATTAAATACTTTAAATGCTAGGGGTAGGGACACTATGCTAGCAATCGCCGCACCAAGAAAGTCATGATCATTAGGCCAAATGGAGAGGTTATTTTTGAAGATGAGGCCAAAGTTGTGTTGGAATCCGTAGGCAAAAATAAAAATAAAATAAAACTACGAAAATCCATCAACAGGATCTGCACATACTAGAAAAACCGATTGGATAGAAATTACCTCAATTTTTTGATTGTTCGGTGTGGAGGCGCTGCTTTTATGCTTTGCCCTTTACTGGTATCCACGCGACGAACTCCTCTGCAAGCGATCGGGATGCTAGCCCTTTCTATGTTCTGAAAACTGTTCAGAACTGATCCTGAGTATCTAGTAATCGGTCGTGTTTCGGAGAGAGGAGGCTAGATACTATATCGCCATTCTAGGGTTTAGTGTTTTGTTTTTCTTTTTCAGATAAAGGACGGCCACCAAGAAAAGGTTAACATAACCTTTTATAGCTGTCAATATCAAAACCCTACAGTTTAATCTCGTCCGTCTATTCCTATAATCATCCAACGGTTGGATGAGTAATATTAAGTAATTAATTTCATTTATTCGATTAAATAAAATTAATTACTTATTAACTTACCAGAAAATACAATATGGAATCTGATTCCTCTTTTGTATACTTTCAACGAATCTGGACACAATCTAGATTCATTGAATGTGGACATTATGCTCACAAGATCGTCTATGCGTGTGACCCTGTAGGTTCACTTAACGTTGGCAGTGAATGAAAAATGTCCTAGACATTTATTCACAAAACATAAGCGGCCTCTAGCAAGACATTATGCTTACCCAAGTTAAGTAAATGTAATAATAACCTAGCATTAGATGTAATATTTAGTCCTTTTGTCACACGATATCCTAATTAAGTATAAGGCATGGACCAAGTCATCCTTATAAAACTTAATTAACCATTTACTTGATCACCAGGCAGACTGTTCCAACAAATAATATTAATAACACCTTATTAATACTTATTTGAGCATGGCCATGCATATTTTCCAGTCTTCCTTATCAAGGGGCCCATGGATATCTCTCTCTAAAAAGAGAGGGACAAATCCCTTTCACTATCTCCAATATTCAAGCCATGACAAGAAAATAAGCCAACCAATAGTCATAATGATCACCTAATTAAAAGTGATGTTTGACTATGTCAAAACATATTTTCTCCCCATGCAAGAGAAACATTAGGTCAAAGGACAACAAATATAAAACTGAGAAGAAATACTTATAACTTAAACCCATGCAATATTTCTTCTTCACTTTGGGTCATGTCCAATCAATATTCTCAATATATATTTATGAATTGATTTTATATCTCATATTCATGATCAGTAAAACTTGACCATCAATCAACTTCACACTAGTTTACAAGATGTAATAAACTAGGGACAAATAAGAATAGTATTTTATTAGCTATAAAGGTTTTACTATCAAGTCACATACTTGATAACCAAGAGCATAAAATACAATTCAAAAATACATGCTTCATAAATCATAAATGTGAGTCAATTGGTCTTAGGGCATATACTAAGAAGTTGAACAAGAGATTTAAGAATCGGATAAAAAGTCTCCATATGAGGGAGAGGCCTTAGTGGTCTTGAGGGCTCTTAGCTCACAAGCCTTTGAGATGGGTCAAGTGAACAAAGAGAGAACATGTTCCACATAAGGTGTAATATTGAGAACAAGGCTAGCAATATCATCATCGATAGTGGGAGTTGTACCAATGTAGCTAGTACATACTAGGTGGAAAATTGAGTTTGCCAACTACCAAGCATCCTAGACTATATCAGTTGCAATGTCTAAACGATAGTGGGGAAGTGAGGGTAACAAAGCAAGTATTGGTGTCTTTTGCTATAGGGAGGTACAAGGATGAGGTCCTTTCCAATTTAGTGCCTATGCAAGCCGGATACCTTTTGTTTGGAAGAACATGACAATTCGTTAGAAGAGCCGTCCATGATGGGTACATGAACACCTATTCTTTTGAGAAGAATTGTGTTAAGATTTATCTCAAACCCCTCACTCCCTTCCAAGTGTATCAAGACCAAGTGAAAATGAAGGAAAAAGAGTTGGAAAATAAAAAGAACATAAAGGAGGAAAACGATAGAAGAAAAAGATAAGAAATGAGAGACTCAAGAGAGTGAGAAGGTTCAAGTGAGAACAAAGAAAAATGGAGTAATAAACGAGGGAAAAGGAGAGGCTAGGTTGAGTTTCTTCGCTAAAGAGAGTTAGATTTGTGAGGCCATTGATGCAAAAGAAACTGTCTTACTTCTTATGTACAGAGGAGCTTATGTATCTTCTAATGATGAAATTGTTTCTTCTTGTCTCAAGCTATTATAGGTGTCATCAAGGAGTTTGAAGATGTTTTCGCGAGGAGATGCCAAGAGGAATGCCACCCTTGAGAGACATAGAGCACCAAACTGATTTTGTTGCAGAAGCCGTCCTGCCAAACCGACCCACATATAGGAGCTTGCCCGAAGAGACCAAGGAACTTCAACGACAAGTGAAGGAGCTACTTGCCAAGGGGTACATCTGAGAGAGTCTAAGCCCATGCGCGATACTGGTACTTCTATTCCCTAAAAAGGATGGTAGTTGGCGTATGTGTGTTGATTGAAGGGGAATTAATAACATGACCGTTAAATATCATCATCGCATTCCTAGGCTCGATGATTTACTTGATCAATTGCATGGTTCCATGATTTTCTCTAAAATTGATTTGAAATCGGGTTATCATCAAATCCGGATGAAAGAAGGAGATGAATTGAAAACCGCCTTTAAAACTGAGTTTGGTCTTTATGAATGGCTTGTTATGCCTTTTGGTCTGATCAATGCTCCTAGCACATTTATGAGATTGATGCATCATGTTCTGCGTGAATTTATTGGTAAATTTGTTGTTGTGTATTTTGACGACATTTTAGTCTATAGCAAAACCTATGAAGATATTTGCATCATATTAGACAAGTTTTCTCGGTGCTTAGAACAATTATATGCCAATTTGGGAAAATGTGAATTTTGTTTAGAAAAGATAACCTTTCTTGGCTATTTTGTTAGTTCCAAAGTTTACAAGTGGATCTTTACAAGATGAAGGCGATAGAGAATTTGCCAATACCCAAAGTGTTACCGAAGTTAGAAGTTTCCATGGGTTGGCGAGTTTCTATCGAAGGTTTATAAAGGATTTTAGCACCAGTGCTAGTCCTCTCACTGAAGTCATCAAGAATACCAATGGGTTTAATTAGGGCGAAGCACAAGAAATAGCATTCAAGGCCTTTAAGGAAAAGCTATGCAATGCCCCACTTCTCACCTTACCCAACTTTGACAAGATATTTGAGATCGAGTACGATGCGTTGGGGGTAGGGATTGGAGGGGTCCAAATGCAAGAGAAGAAACCCATTGCCTATTTTAGCAAAAAGTTATTGGGAGCAACATTGAACTATGCCACGTATGACAAAGAGTTGTATGCCTCGATGAAGACCATGAAGCATTGGCAACATTACTGTGGCCAAAGTATTTTGTCCTCCACACCGACCATGAGTCATTGAAATATTTGAAGGGTAAACAAAAGCTCAACAAGAGACATGCGCAATGGGTGGAATTCATTGAGACATCTCCCTATGTCATCCACTACAAGAAAGTAAAGAAGAATGTTGTGGCCGATGCACTTTCACGAAGGTACACACTTTTTGCTTCACCACATTCCCACTTACTTGGGTTTAAGATGTTGAAAGATTCATATGCTAGTGATATTGATTTTGGTAGTATCTTTGATGCATGCTTGTTTGCTCCATGTGATAAATTTTATATGAAGGATGGGGTTTTGTTTGGAGAAGGAAAACTTTGCATTCCTAGTGGTTCCGTTAGGCATTTGCTTGTTAAAGAGGCTCATGGGGATGGCCTTATGGGTCATTTTGGCATACCTAAGACATATGACATTTTGCCTGAGCCATTTTTTTTCCCTAAAATGAAGAGAGATATTGAAAGATTTGGGGAAAATTGTTTAGACTGTAAACATGCAAAATCATTATCATTACCTCATAGCTTGTATACCCCTTTACCGGTTGCCAAAGTTCCTTGGGAAGATGTTTCCATGGATTTTATTTTGGGCCTTCCGAGGAATTCTTCCCTAAAGGACACTATCTTTGTTATTGTTGATCGTTTTTAAAAAATGTTGCATTTCATTGCTTGTCGAAAAGTGGATGATGCATCTCATATTACTAGTTTATTCTTTAAAGAAGTTGTGAGATTACATGGCATGCCTAGAACCATAGTTTTAGACCAAGATACTAAGTTTGTTAGTCATTTTTGGAAAGTGTTATGGAAGAAACTTGAGACTAACTTGTTTTACTCCACTTCTTGTCATCCTCAAACGGATGGGCAAACCGAGGTAGTGAATGAAACAATAGGCCAACTTCTTAAAGCGATTCATAAAAAGCATAGTAGCAACTGTGAAGAGTGTTCACCATTAATTGAATTTGCTTAAAATGGGACTTGTCATTCTGCTAATATGTTTTCTCCATTTGAAGTTGTCTATGGTTTTAACCTTCTAACCTCTTTTGGATTTGATTGCTTTGCCAATTGAGCATCAAATGAGTTTGAATGGTAAAAGAAAGGCCAAATTTTTTAAATCTATTCATGCCAAGGTTCGTGACCAAATTGAAAAGAAGAACGAAATGGTGGCTTCTAGGAAAAATAAAGGATGGAGAAAAGTGACTTTTGAGCCTAGAGATTTGATATGGGTGCATTTGAGGAACGAATAGTTCCCTCACCTTCGGAAGGGCGAATCGAATGCTAGGGCCATGGGCCATATCAAGTCCTTGAGAAGATCAATGATAATGCCTATAAGATTTATCTTCTAGGTGAGTATCATGTTAGCGCTACTTTCACTGTCTCTTACTTGTCTCTTTTTTATGTAGATTTGGATTCAAGGATGAATTCTTTCAAAGGAGGGGCAGACGGTATGACCTAGGACGTGCAAGAAACCATAGAGTCGATGCAAGGGTCAATCACAAGAGCAAAGGCAAAGTGAATGGAAGAAGAATAGAAAGGTAAAGTAGCTTGGTTCTGGAAGTTGCTCCAAGACCTTTCTTGGCACGTGATAGAGGAACAACAAGAAGACTTTGAAGGATACAAAACCTTTCTATTTCCAAGGGTGCGAAAGAAGGAATTAAAGGAAGCAAGCTTGGAAGGGTTGGAAGGTTCAAAAACAAAAGGGGGGAGCCATTTCTGCACCCTACCGCCGATGGTAGGTTCGACCCTACCGTCACCGGTATGTTAGTATATGCTCTAAGACCAATTGACACACATTTATGATTTATGAAGCATGTATTTTTTGAATTGTATTTTATGCTTTTTCAATACGTATGTGACTTGATAGTAAAACCCTTATAGCTAATAAAATACTATTCCTATTTGTGCCTAGTTTATTACATCTTGTAAACTAGTGTGAAGTCGATTGATGGTCAAGTTTTACTGATCATGAATATGAGATATAAAATCAATTCATAAATACATATAGAGAATATTGTATTGGACATGACCCAAAGTGAATAAGAAATATTGCATGGGTTTAAGTTATAAGTATTTCTTCTCAGTTTTATATTTGTTGTCCTTTGACCTAATGTTTCTTGCGTGGGGAGAAAATATGTTTTGACATAGTCAAACATCACTTTTAATTACGTGATCATTATGACTATTGGTTGGCTTATTTTCTCGTCATTGCCTGAATAATGGAGATAGTGAAAGGGATTTGTCCCTCTCTTTTTAGAGAGAGATATCCATGGACCCCTTGATAAGGAAGACTGGAAAATATGCATGGCCATGCTCAAATAAGTATTGATAAGGTGTTATTAATATTATTTGTTGGAACAGTGTGCCTGGTGATCAAGTAAATGGTTAATTAAGTTTTATAAGCATGACTTGATCCATGCCTTATACTTAATTAGGATATCGTGTGACAAAAGAAGTAAATTAGGTTATTATTACATTTACTTGGGTAAGCATAGTGTCTTGCTAGAGGCTGCTTATGTTTTGTGAATAAATGTCTAGGACATTTTTCATTCACTGGCAACGTTAAGTGAACCTACAGGGTCACACGCATAGACGATCTTGTGAGCATAATGTCCACGTTCAATGAATCAAGATTGTGTCCACATTCGTTGAACGTATACAAAAGGGGAATTAGATACCATATTGTATTTTCTGGTAAGTTAATAAGTAATTAATTTTATTTAATCGAATAAATGAAATTAATTACTTAATATTACTCATCCAACAGTTAGGGTTTTGAAATTGACAGCTATAAAAGGTTATGTTAACCTTTTCTTGGTGGCCGTCCTTTACCTGATAAAAGAAAAACAAAACCTTAAACCGTAGAACGGTGATATAGTATCTAGCCTCCTCTCTCCGAAATACGACCGATTACCAGATAGTCAGGATTAGTTCTGAACAGTTTTCAGAACACAGAAGGGGCTAGCATCCCGATCGCTTGCAGAGGAGTTCGTCGCGTGGATACCAGTAGAGGGCGAAGCGTACAAAGCAGCGCCTCCGCAACGAACAATCAAAACATTGAGGTAATTTCTATCCAATCGGTTTTTCTAGTATGTGCAGATCCTGTTGGTGAATTTTCGTAGTTTTATTTTACCTTGTTTTTGCCTACGGATACCAACACGGTAGGCTTCGAGTTGCAAGGGACTGAAGAGAAACCAACCTACCATCGGTATTAGGTCTCTGGATTGGAAGGTGCGTAGAGGAAATCCACCTACCGTGGACGGTAGGTCGAGACCTACCATTGCCAGTGGGTCTTGGCTGAAGGGGAGTTTGGGAAGTTTTTAACTTCCTTAACTATTTATTTTGGGTTTTAAGCTTGTTTGACTTATATTTTTAAGTGTCTTTTAAACTCCTCTTAGTTTGTCTCCCTAGGGTTGACAATTAGTTGTAAAGACTCCTATAAATACTCTTTTGTGGGCCGACGTTTGGACAAGCTTCATTAATCGAAATTTCAAGAGAGAAAACTATGGTTTTTTAATTCGTTTTCTTTCTTGTAAATTAAGCATTACTTTTTTACAATTTCATGACAAGAAACTTCTTGAATCCTCCAATTCAAGAGTTCAAGTCTAATTTCAAATCCCATCATTCCCTTGAGGTGCCAACTATCTAGTTGGTATTGCTTGGATCTTGGGTACTTCTTAGAGTGTGGAGGATAGGTGAGGTTTATTCAAGCCTTGTTGATCCTCCCCGTCAAATAAGAAGGTTTATTTGTTTTTTTCTTTGTTAAATTCCTGCATTTGTGTGTTGGTATTCTTCTTTTCTTCAAACAAAACTAACAAGGAAAGCCTCATGAAGGGAGGTTAATCTTAGGAGCTAAGGACCTTCAAAGGAAGCTTGGGAGGTTCATACTAGAAAGGTTATCTTTTCTAAACAAAATTCAAATTTTCCCAAATTGGCATATAATTGTTCTCTCTTAAGCACCAACGAAACTTGTCTAGTATGATTCAAATGATCCTCATATGTCTTGCTATAGATTAAAATGTCATAATACACAAAAATGAATTTCGCAATAAATTCATGTAAAACATGATGCATCGATCTCATAAACGTGCTAGATGCATTGGTAAGACCTAAGGGCATAACAGCCACTAATAAAGACCAAACTTAGTTTTAAATGCAGTTTTCCATTCATCCCTTCTTTCATTTAGATTTGATGGTGACCCAATTTCAAATAAATTTTAGAGAAAATCATGGAACCATGCAATTCATCAAGTAAATCATTTAGCCTAGGAATGCGATGACGATATTTAATAGTGATGTTATTAACAGCCCGACAATCAACACATATACGCCAACTACCATCTTTTTTTGGGACTAGGAGTACTAGTACCGCACATGGGCTAAGACTCTCTCGGATGTGTCCCTTGGCAAGAAGCTCCTTGATGTGAATTGGGAAATCCAAGAAGCTAAAGATTTGTTGCATGGATCATTCACTTGTGCAAGGTCGAAGAAACTCAAGATTCATGAAGATAATGGCATAGTTGCTTACATGGTGGAAGCTTGAAGAGTAAGCTTGAGGGGTTTGAAGGTCAAGAAAGGGCTTCCAAGTTGTTCTCCGTAGGTTCAATTAGCAAGGATCAATCAAGGGAACAAATCGGAGGAGAAAATAACTAAGTTCTTGAAGGAAACTACCCTACCCCCGATGATAGCCCCTGGCCCTACTATCGGCGGTAGGCTTCTGCTGGCACCAAGTTTTGAAGATGTAACCTACCGTGGACGGTAGGTTTTACCCTACCATTGCCGGTAGGTTTTGGGAGGGAAATTTGTTTTGTAATTTTTAGGAGGGATTTTATTGTTTAAACTCATTTTCCAGCTTTTAATCAAGGGTTAAATGGGTAATTTAAGCCAATAATCAATAGATTAATTAGGTTAAGTCCTTCACCTATAAATACCAATTTATAGGCTTATTGTAAAACAATTGATGAATTTTTGTTGAAAATTGTTGAGAGAGAATTCTCTTTGTCTCTAGGGTCCTTCACCCTTGCTTAGTTAGCTTGCTAAGGGTTAATGTCCGTAGTTGTGAACAATTGATTGCCTTAGGTTGATGAATCTATGGAATTCAATGGATAATCTTAATTCCTTTTATTGATTGAGTCTTAGAGCTCTTGCTTTTTATTCAATTAATCCTAGGTCTTCTAGATTGTATAGTTGGGGTTTTGAGGCCTTAGTTTGCTCAAGGTTATTCCTATCAATTTAGGAAAGAGTTTTGCCTCTCATTGTTGGTGTTATGAGTCTTCGATCCTCATAGGTTTTTCATTGAAGTGTTGAAGTTACAAAATCCTCAATAGAGGTTCTTCGTGAAGGAGGTGATCTTGGGAAGGTCTAGAATAAAAAATACTTGCAATTCAAGATTCACATAAAAAGAAAAAGTACTTGATGATCTATGAAAAATTAAATGAAGATCATGCAATAGTAACAGAAAAAAATTATAGAAAAATTACTTCAAAAATCAATGAAACCATCGAATGAATTATTTGAGGGTTTGATGCTTATTTTTGATGTAGAAGTTGTCCTTTGAGTTAGGTTTCATTTGAAATAAGTTTTTCTCAATTTGGAGTACAATTAGTTGCTCAATTTGTTTGAATTGTGAAATGTGTTTCGGATTCGCGACTGCAGCGAAAGTGTTGCATAATCCGAGCTTATCTTGTGTTATACGGATTCAAATTGCATGAAATTTGTGCTTAAATTCATCCTCTCCGAGTGAAGAATCTTCATGTATCGGGTTCATCGGATTGTGATTCGTAGTTTTGGAGTTATTGTCATTTTAGGGATAGGGTGTCATTATCCTTTGTTTCCTGGAATTTTTTTTTTTTTTTTTTTTTTGTACTCTTATGTTCTTTGTTTAGCTTGATTGTTTTGAATTGCTTTGTTTTTTTACTTCTAATTGTTTCCTTGTGTACTTATACTTCCTTTTTTATTTCAATTATGTTAGTTGACTCCTTTCCATCGAGTACATTCTTTGAAACTCTTGCACCTCAAGTGGTTGAAACTTTGCCTCTTTCAACACTTATCCAACTAAATGTATTGATTGATTTACTTTCTTGGGATGGATGCTCTTTGTTTGAGTTGGATTAGAACTTTGAAGGATCTTATAGAGACTTCAGTGTTGAGTTATTGGAAAAGGAGGGCGAGCTCATCCTGATAAAAGCCAATAAAGAGTGTTAAATACGAGTGAAATGAGTGATCATCAAAGAGTGTAAACACTTACGGAGTGATTGGGAGGTCCTTTGTTTTCTTTTCTAACCATTTTGTGCGAGCTCATCCTGATAAAAGCCAATAAAGAGTGTTAAATACGAGTGAAATGAGTGATCATCAAAGAGTGTAAACACTTACGGAGTGATTGGGAGGTCCTTTGTTTTCTTTTCTAACCATTTTGTGCAGGTATAAGCAATAAATAAATGGAGTACGATTGGTCTAATCTACCATGGAAGAAGATGGAAGGAAAGAGAAAACAAGAGGATTATCAATCTAAGCTTGCAAGAGCTAAGCATAATTTACATCATGGTGGTGGCAACGGATTCAATGCTTATGGTGGGGTCAACCATGGAAATGGAAACTTCACTCCTAGAAAACATGTTGGAGTTGATAACTACTCTTCTTATGCTAGTTCTTTTGAGCATACTTCTTATGATGAGTATGGGGGTTATGGAAGAGTTAATACTAGATATGATAATTACGAGAATAGTCCTTATGATTGTTGTGAAAAGTATCATCGTATTTTTGGTGGAGAAGTTTACTTTGAGAGCCTACATGATGAACATGTCTATGTGAAGAAGAATGGAAGTAAGCATGTAGTCCATCTCAAATGCCACGTGGAAGACAAAGTTGTCAATCTTGTTGTTGACGGTAGTAGTTGTGCTAATGTGGCTAGTAATTACCTTGTGGAAAAGTTGAATTTGCCTCTTCTTGAACATCGTAAGCCTTACATACGCCATTGGTCAATGAAAATGAAGATATCAAAGTCAATAAGCAAGTGTGGGTGCCTATTTCTGAAAAAATATATAAAGATGATGTGTTATGTGATGTAGCACCCATGCAAGCGGGTCATTTATTGTTTGGAAGTCCTTGGATAAATGACAGGAAAGCTATATACAATGGGGACAATAATTCTTACAACTTCACCAAAGAAGGCAAGAGATTAATTATAAATTCTTAGGCGCCTTACGAAATTTATGAAGAGCAAAAGAAGTTGAAAAAAGGGGTAAGAATATTTGATCAAGAGAAAAAGGAAAAGAACATTATAAAGGCTAAAAGGCATGGAGAAAAACCACTTTCCATGTCATCTCAAAAAGTTGCAAAGGTAGAAACCTTGAAACCATCAATGATTGAAGAATTTTCAAAAGTAAATGAGTTTCCACAAGCTCAAGAGGTAGTTGAAGAAAGTATTGTAATTCTTGTTTTAGAAGAGACATCTAATTAGGATTCTTGTGATAATATGAATGAGAAGAGCATTGAAAAAGAGGAGTCCAATGAGCTTAAAGAAAAAAAAGAGTGGAAGAAGGGAGAGATTAGTAGAGAGATTATGTATCTTTGATTCCACCTCTATCTTTTCAAAATAGAGTGAACATTTTTAGTGTTCAAAAGAGAAAGAAAGTGAGCTTGAGAAAAGTGAGAAAGTAAAAGAAAATGTGTGCTTCATTGAAAAACAAAAGAGTGAAAAAGAAGAGCAAAGAGAAAAAGAATAGTTGAACTTGAAAAGAGTGAGGAAGTGAATTTCTATGCTAATGAAACTAACTCTTTCTTTGCTAGTAGATTTTTATGTGTGAAGAATTTTGAAGATTCAAGCAATGATGGAGGAAAATTTGCCTACAAGTCCATCAAGAGCATAAACATCTTTCCCTCTAATTCTTACTTGAGCTTTGAGATTTATTTTAAGGAAATTAAGTAGTTCTCACTTGTTTAATGGAAAATGGATAGCAATTTTATTTTCTCAACTCTCTTGGAACTTTAATAGAAAAGAAACAATTGATAGAGTTTAATTCCAATCCTTGTGCGCTTCTAGTGTTGATGAATCATTTCAACATTGGGAATTATGTTTCGTATGTGCTAGTAATCGAAGACAAAGGAAGAAACATTGAGAAAGATCTTGGAGTTATTCTTAAAGATTTACCAGTTTATCTCTTAATCCTTCTCTCATGTGTAAGGAAGTTTCTTTTATGCAATTAAAGTGGTTCCTAGAGTCTTATCTTTCTCACCTGAGCATATATGGAGATCTTTGTGCTATTTCTTTTAGTGGGTTATCTCTTTCTTGTTGTGCCTTATGTGTCTACATGTCTTTCTACTCATACTTTTCTTGGGGATTCATTGTTGCATAGTGGTTCTATGTTTGATCCTTCTTGCTATGATTTTGGAGTTATGAATAATGCTTCCATTGAGTCTATAGTTGTTGGTTTTGGAATAGGTGGTGCTTTATTTGATATTCTACATGATAAGTATTTAAGATAGTTTGTTGAGAATGTTGGCTATGTTTCCTCTTTCCTTGATCTTTTTATAGAGAATCATAATGATTTTGTTTCCATAAATGAACTTATGTCTTTTGTGAGTGATCAAGTTGGGTTTTCTTGCAATAAACAAAAGCTTCCAAATGTCATTAACTCCTTAACACTTTATTTGGAAGTACATTTGGTTTCCAATTTTATCATTTGTATTTCAAGGAATTCTTATTGAACGATTTTGAAAACCAAATGGGAGTTAATCTTGAGTTGTTCAAAGTTAATCCTTTGGCATTTGAAAAATCTAATTTGAGAAAGGAGGGCTTTGAACAAGTTTGCAAATACTTTGTTGTTGAACATCTTTATTACAACAAACCTTTCAAGGATTGGTTGTCAAAATTGTTCATTTTATGTGCTAGCTTCAAGAGAACTCTTGTGCATTCATTTTTAAACATGAATTTGAAGCTATATTTTTTTATCATGTACTTTTAAAGGAGTTCTTTGATAAAATGGTTCTCAAAGGAAAAGTAGACCATCGTGGAATGTTGGAAATTTCATGTTCATATGTTCTCAATTCATTTTGTGTAATACTATTGGAGAAAAGAGATGTTTGTATGCCAAAAAGAGTGAGTTCATAGAATCCATTGGAAAGGGGAGTTGGTTTCACTTCTCTACTGCAAAGAGGAACTCGGTGGGCTATCTCCATCAGGGGAAATGGAACATTAAATTGAATGGGCGAGCGGAGCGACATTGAGTTATGCTATTAATGACAAGAAGCTCTATGCATTATTTCTAAATGGACAACAAAAGCTCAACAAGTGGTATGCAAGAGGAATGAAATTCAAAAGACATTTCCATTTTCAATTTGTACAAGAGAGGTAAAGAAAATGTTGTAACGAATGCTTTGCGAAAAGGTACATTCTAATCTTTACTTTACAAGCTCAATTACTTGGTTATGCAATTTTTAGGGAATTACATGCTAGTGGTAATGAATTCCAAAACATATTTGATGTTGTTTGGTTATGCATAATGATGAGTACCTTATACAAGATGATGTTCTTTACCATGAAAGTGAATTGTGCATTCTTTCTTGTTACTTAAAATTGTTGTTAGCTAAAGAAGCTCATAGTGGTAGTTTGATGGATTATTTTGATATTTCCAAAACTTATGGTATTTTACAAGAGCATTTCTTTTGACTTGGAATGAAAAGAGATGTAGAAAGGTTTATTGTTAATTGCTAACTCTACATCTTTGTCACATGGACAATATATTTCTTTGAATGCGCCTAGAGAATCTCGTGTAGACATATCCATGGACTTTATATTTTAACTACTTAGGTTTTTTAAAGACATGGTTTCTCTATTGTTGTGGCTTATGTTGATGAGATCTTGATTGATAGCAAAACTTATGTTAGTATATGCCCTAAGACCAATTGACTCACATTTATGATTTATAAAGCATGTATTTTTGAATTGTATTTTATGCTCTTGGTCATCAAGTATGTGACTTGATAGTAAAACCCTTATAGCTAATAAAATACTATTCTTATTTGTCCCTAGTTTATTACATCTTGTAAACTAGTGTGAAGTTGATTGATGGTCAAGTTTTACTGATCATGAATATGAGATATAAAATCAATTCATAAATACATATTGAGAATATTGTATTGGACATGACCCAAAGTGAAGAAGAAATATTGCATGGGTTTAAGTTATAAGTATTTCTTCTCAGTAATTCATTAAGGACCTTAGTACCATTGGTAGGTTTTTTATTGGTGTTCCCAAGAAGATGACTTAATTCACTTGGCAAATGTGTTTACATCTTATTGAGTTTGGTTCCAATCAAGTTCCTCCTTTTCCTACTCTTTATTCTCCTTTTGAAGTTGATTATGGTTAAAATTTTCTAATTCCTTTTGATGTGATTTCTTTATCAGTAGATCATGTTTTAAGCTTGGAATGAGAGATTCACATGGAGTTTTTTTAGATTATCCATTTCGAGAATCATGAGGCTAATGAAGTCAACAACAAGGAATTTGGAATGACACGATTAGTCTTTGATCCCAGAGGTCAGATTGGGATCCTTTGGATTCGAATGATGTTCTTCCCAACACAACCCTCAGCTTGATATTCATGTCGAAGCACCTTGCACATTCTTGAATGCTTTCGTGCTTCTATACTTACTTTTCCGGTTGACTGTCGTTTAGAGATATCTTCAATATTTTGACATGTCTTTGTTTGATGTAGGCCAAGAATCGAGGATGAGTCTTTCCAAAAGAGAGGTGGATGATGTGAATTGGGAAAGCCTAGAAGCTAAAGATTTGTTGCATGGACCATTCACTAGTGCAAGGTTGAAGAAACTCAAGATTCATGAAGATAATGGCATGGTTGCTTACATGGTGGAAGCTTTGAAGAGCAAGCTTGAGGAGTTTGAAGGTCAATAAAGGGTTTCCAAGTTGTTTTCAATGTGTTCAATTAGCAAAAACCAATAAGGGACCAAATTGGAGGAGAAAATGACTAAATGCTTGAAGGAAACTACCCTACTACCCACGGTAGCCCCTTGTGCCGGTAGGCTTCTGCTGGCACCAAGTTTCACCTACCATAGATGGTAAGTTCTACCCTAGTGCCATCGGTAGGTCGCGGAGTGAAATTGGTTTTGTAATATTTAGGCAGAATTTTATTGTTTAGACTCATTTTCTAGCTTTTAATCAAGGGCTTAAATGGTAATTTAAGCCAATAATAAATAGACTAATGAGGTTAAGTCCTTAGCTTATAAATACACATTTATAGGCTCATTATAAAATGATTGATGATTTTTTTCTAAAAGTTGTTGAGAGTGAATTCTCTTTGTCTCCAGGGTTCTTCACCCTTTCTTAGTTTCTTGCTAAGGGTTAATGTCTTTAGTTGTGAACAATTGATTGCCTTAGGTTGTTGTATATATGGAATTCAATTGATCATTTGAATTCCTTTCATTGATTAGTCTTTGATTCAATTAATCTTAAGTCTTCTAGATTGTGTAGTTAGGGTTTTGAGGCCTTAGTTTCCTCAAGGTTCTTCCTATCAATTTAGGAAAGAGTTTTGCCTCTCAATGTTGGGTTTATGAGGCTTAGATCCTCACAGGTTTTTAATTGGAGTGTTGAAGCTACCAAATCCTTAATAGAAGTTGTTCATGGAGGAGGTGATCTTGGGAAGGTGTGTGATAAGTGCATATTCCTCTGTATTTTCTATATGTTTATTTCATTGTTTTCGGTGTTTTTAATATGTAAAAGTATATATTTTAGAAAAATATCTCTTATTCTTGTCTTAGGTGCCCTGCGGAAGTGAAAACGATGAAAGGAAACGAAAACGGGAAGTAAAAAAATGAAAACGACAAAAAAGGAGTCGTCGACAAAAATTTAGCACCTACTGTGCGAGGTAGGCTGACCTACCATTGCCAGAAGGTGCCGAGGATGGCTGGCATTGGCAAGACAGAGATCTACAATGGACGGTAGGCCTTGCCCTACCGTCGACGGTAGGTAGTGTTGGCAAGGGCGGTTCAAGTCCAATTCAAACAAGATTTTCTTGTTTTCTTCAATTTTGATTTGGTTTTCTTGTACTTTATCCTCCATATAAAGGGGTTTATTTGTGGCTATTGTGATACACATTAGATACATTAGAAAAAGCTTAGAATAGATTAAAACTTAGTTTTAGATAGGTTAGATTAGATTAGTTTAGATTAAGAGTAGACTAATTAGGTTAGATTAGTTAAACACTCTTTAAATTTTCCAGCTTTTGTATTTCTTAGCGTATAGAATTTAAAGATTTGTGCAAGATTTATTTTCTTGGATTCAAGAATTAAAGATTTTGATCTTCGACTTAGTGACTCGATATTGCTGGATCGGGCTTTCGTCCATTGTCCAAGATTCCCCACTGCTACCCCTCGTGGGAGTTCGGGCTGTGTCTCAGTCCCAGTGTGGCTAATCAACCGAAAAGACCAACTAAGCATCATTGGCTTGGTCAGCCTTTACCTGACCAACTACCTAATACTATGCAGGCTCATCAAACAACGCTTTTTAGCTTTCTTCAGGATTTGGCCCGAACTGTTCGACAGATTCCCACGTGTTACGCACCTGTTTGCCACTTTATTCTCAACTCTTCTCACGTCCTGGGCGAGACAAACTACCTTTAGTTAGGAGCCTCTTTTCCTTCTGCCTGCTCCCGGAAAATAACGTTTGACTTGCATGCGAGAGACGATCTTAGACGACGTTCGGGATTTCAATTGCGGCTTCGATTTTCAATCCTAAGCTTTTTTTTCCCTTCTTGTTATTGAATTTTATGTTAATCTACAGTGTTATTTTAATGAATAGTGAGTAGTTTTTCTTGTTTTGTTTGGGGTTGAAGCCTAACTCGTGATTATGAAGTTCTTGGTTCATTTATATATTTTGATGTTTGTTTTGATTTAAGTTGTCTGCCGATTGCATTTGTTTGTAATTTAATTGTCACGGGATTAGATTATCGGTAAGGTTGTTTGGAATTGAAAAAGGAAGAACAATCTAGAGAAACCGATTGGGAGTTAATTGGGGCAATTGACCAGAGATACGATTTTTCACTTTTAGGTCTTTCAAATCACCTAAGTTTATGACACTCATAATTTGTTAGGGAGAAAATAGATTTTCCTTTAACGGTTAGTGAATAGGGTGGCTTTCATCCTAGAGATAAGGATTGCCCGATTTTGATGACCCAACTTAATTAATTCAACATCATTTTCATTAAAGTTTTTCCAATTGAATTAGTAACAAGGATTAGGGGGATTCCACCAGCCCAAACTCTTGCCTTTATAATTCTTTTTAAAATTTGTTTTTATTTGCTTTCTTTTAATTGAGTTGTTTGTATTTCTTTTAATCAACATTATCATCATCTATTCTTTTTCTAACTAGACATTAGAACATGATTAGTACTTGAACCTTCGTCCATTCCCCGAGAGATTCAACACTCGAGTTGAAACTCACTCTACTTTGTTAAGTCCAATGCCTTACATTGTAGTAATTAGGATCACATCTTGTTTTTTATAATTTTGATTTTCCATGCATCAAGTTCCTTGGCGTCGTTGCCAAGGACACCTAGTTTAAGGAAACTCGTTTATTTGGTTCTTTAGTCACTTTTGGGTTTTGTCGTTTTGCTTTGTTCTAATTTATTTTTGAGTTTTAGGTGTTTGTTGTATGGATATTGTGTATTCGGCATATTACTTCTAGAACCTGTACTAATTGCTCATTCAATTGTTTATTCCAGGTTTTGGAAAGTATGAAATGAATACCAATGACACTGTGGAAACCCGATGGGCATAGATGTTAGAACGAAGGATCGAAAACGTGGTCCTTATGCCTCAACATACAGATTATTAGTCGGCCATATTCCAAGAAAATTGGCAGGGGTACTATATATATTCTAGCAAGTATAGTTCGGAATAGAGGATGCAGTCAAACGTTTCTTGGTGAGATTATCGTCAATATTCAAAATACAATTATACTCCACCAGTACACCTATCACACCCAAAACCTAATCTAGAAGATCTTGTGTTGAAGTATATCGATTCGGTAAATACCAAGATGAAAAGTATGGATGAAGTCCAGAGAAGCCAATTGGCTTCCTTCCAAAACATGGAAAATCAAATCGAATTATTAGCAAAGATAATCGTTGAAAGACCGCTTAGTAATATACCTAGTAATATGGTCACTTTGCATAATGTAGAAGAACAAGTGATGAAGTTTCCCATGTTTATGGATGACGAGGATGAAACTGCTCAAGAACCGGAGGAGTCCACTTTCTCGAGATTTCAGGAACCACTACCGAATACAGGTGTAGTTGAAGAAAGTAAGAAAGGTGAGTGCTTATCAGGGAATAAAAATGAGTTTGAGGATGGTGACCCAGAAAAGGAAAATGAGAATTTTGTTGAAAGTCATGAGAGTCATAAAGAAGGGCAACAAGAAACGGAGATAGACGACATTGAAAATAGTGATGGAGTAAACCTCCTTACTCACAAAATTAACTTTGTTCTCGTTGATAATTCTTTATGTATGCAGGAATCATGGAAGCAACCCAAGGAGAATGATGAGGAGAAGAGACGTCTCATGGAGTTCAAAGAAAATTTCGAGAAAGTTAAATGAGAACTATTCTTTATGCTATGAAAAAGTGCCAATAAGTTTTTCTCCAACCTTAACCCTCATTAATCTTCTATTTTCCTTTAAAGAGTTAAAATTGTTTGTATTTTATAACATCTTTCTTAAACTCAATTTTAAAATTCTTATTTCTCATCTTACATGGGGTTTCAAATTCTTTCACTTCCATTACAAAGAGTTTCTTTCTCTTTTCCTTCTTTTATTTTCTGTCTTCTTATTTTCTTTCTTTTCTGTTTATGCTTTCTTGTTTTATTTCATGTTTTATTTTATGCTCTTTATTTTTTTTCTTTTTATTTTTCTTTTTATCTATTTTATTTTATATGGGGATGGCTTCCCAATATACTTATTACTTTATATTTGCGGGATTTATTCCCATGTATGTGTTTACGTTTTCGTTTTTCTTTTAGTCCAACCCCCACATTGAGGACAATGTGATTTTAAGTGTGGGATGTATTTTCGTTCTTTCAAGTTTTTTTCTGTTAGTCTCTTATTCAAAAATTTTCAAAAATATCAAAAAATTTAAAATTTTCAAAAATATTTTTATTTCCTTTTCTTTTTCCCTTCTTATATAAGAATAAAACATATTTTAATTTACCACTTTTAGTAGAGTACATAATTGTAAAACTCTTAGGTTTTTTGAAAAAGACGTATTACTTAATCACTTTGAAAACAATATTTACTAAATTTCTTATATGATCAATGGTTTTTATGTTCTTGTGAATGTTGTTTAAGTAATAGAGGTTTAGAAATCTTGCATTATTAGCATGATGATAAAAATTTTTGAAATTTGCCTTGAATTTCATGATTTTTCGTCTTTAAAAGCAAAGAAGTCTAGTCCAGGATGGTCCCGGAGATGATGGCCTTAGGCTTTCTTGGAACCGATTGTGCCTTTCTTATCTTATCCGAAGTAAAATCAATCCCTAGTTCCCTTTTAATGCCTTCATGCCAAGGGTTATATTTCCTTCTTTTCTTTGTTCTTTAAACATCACTATATAAAACCTCATTTCGTGGAGCTAATGGTTAGTATAAACTTTTGGTCATTTTGATCGAACCTCAATTCGTGGAGCTAATGGTTACTATAGACTTTTCGTCCTTTTGAGTGAAAGAAATGAATAAGTTCGGGGTAAAATGGGTGAAGAAAGAAAGAAAGAAAAGCCCTATTTTATAAAGAAAAGGGTATTTTTTGATATTTTCATGTGTTCGATGTTTTTGGCTATTAAAAAGAAAGAAAGAACGAAAAAAATATTCTTGTTGAAAAGAAAAAATATTAATAAAAGAGAAAAAGCCAAAAAAATGAAAAAAAGGGGTAGAAAACAAAGAAAAATATATGTGCCTTATTTTATAGAAAAATCTTGAAAAAATCAAGCATCTCCTTCTTTTTCTCTCTTTTACTTTTGGTTATCTTTAAAAATTCTTGAGAAAGTATGTTGTCAGATGGGGTGTACATCAAAGGAGAATGAAGAAAAGTGTACAAAAGTTATTGAGAAAAGTGAAAACGGCGGCTAGAAAATGTTTCTTTTATTTCATTATCTTGTCCTTTCGGTTGCATTAGCTCTATCTCGTCTGGGTTTTTCTCCTTTTTCCTTCATTTGTAACCTACATATCCCTAGCCTAACATTACAAACCAAAAAGTCCTATCTAATTCCACGTAAGTAATAGAAAAAATATAAACTGTGTGCATTGTCTTTGAAAATATTTCTTGATGATAATCACTTAACAATCCTCTTTTTTTTTTTGTGAAAAATGGCATGAGCAAAATCACACACACACACACACACACTTTGAACGTTAATGATTTTTATTAACTCATGGTGGACTTAGTGATTTTGTCGTTTATCTATTTTTTATTTATCTTTGGAGTTGGGCAGTGATGTGATAACCCCAACTCTGCCACTAGGTCAATTGCGGCTGAGTAGGATATTTGCGTGCCTCTCGGCACTAAACTATAAGTCTAAAAACAAGAGCATAACCCCCTAGACAACACTTAGAAGTATATATACAATATGCAGCAGAAAACTAAACAATCTGAACACTAAAAAGGAGCTCAAAATATAGGGTTCAAGAAATCTTCTAATCTTATGGTAATTCCGATACAAAGATAGAACTACTTTACAAACGGCTTGAGTACAAGAGAGCAACACAAAAACATGTCCTTTCGGAGAGACTCGAACCAAAATTCCACGCCTAAAACTTCAGCGGTTTATTGTATCTCTAACCGTCCTGAGTTAATCTGAGAAGAAAACATGACATGGAAAAACGTGAGCGCGAACGCTCAGTGAGCCCACGTGTGTGTGTGCACTGTAGTGATTTCTTTAAAATAATGATGATGCAGTTTCACAAAGCAGTTCTTGCAATATTATAAGAAAACATTCTCTTTTAATGTTTTAACAAAACTGATGCTTGAACCTACTTGAGGGTTTCGAGCGCAGCTGGGAAGTCTGACCGAATTAAGATACATCAGCGCAGCTTCTACTCCCCGAATTTAAAAAAACATGTAATGCAACAATGGGGCTCCACGGATAAAGTCCGGATCCCAAAAATGAGGCCATTCGAACCAAGTTCCAGCATCTCAGAGTCAATACCAGCCAAACACCCTGTGAGCGCTTGATTACCAAACAACCGTACTCCCATATAACTTGTCAAAACAGGCTACAGACTCCTGGGGCACCTTCCAGGTCTGCCCTGGGACCAACCTCGGTGTCAAACCCCTCCTGACTCTCCACTAGGTGGTCGAACCCCACCACAGTGCATGATACGGCGTCCACGTAGACCGATTGGGCCACACCCTCCACGGTCTACGCCCCTCTTCAAATGATCCACTCTCCGAGTCTGAATCGTCTACGGCATCGGAAGAGGCCCTCGTACTTGGGACTAGCCACGTACAGTGCAATCCTCTGACGCTTCTGAACACAAGATCGTAACCAGAATTAACACCCTGGTCGGAATGGGTTTTTTTTTTTCATATGTATTTGTAAACAGAAAGGCCATTTGTCCGGCCGATAGAATCATGTCATAAATATTTTTAGCAAAAATCCCCATTCGCTAGTCACCACATGCTCATGCAAATTTCATAATTATATCAATGCCAGATCTATATTCATGCATGTCAACATACGTAACCTTTAAAGCTAGAACATTTTCTAACATTTAAATATTTCCGAAAAACCTGCGTACAACAAACTTCTTATGCACCACCGTAATAGTCTGTTTTAAAAGAAACACCCATATGAAGCACCGCTCTTATGCATTTTTTCTTAGGAAACACGTAACACATTGTGGAGAACATCTCCAAAAACAAGCTGAGAGATATCATTCCAAAAATAGCAATATTTTGTAATGGTTCAGAAAAAAAAAATATATTTATACGTCCTATAATATTTGGAATAACATAATAAAATGGAGTTTATGGACTCACCTGAATGCATATCTGGTACTAGAATCCTACGAAATATTAATACGAAAATACTTAATACTTAGGTACCAATCAAATAGTCCTATTTCCTAAATAATATCGACATCCTACGAAATAAAATTAGGATGTATACATATACCTATATAGCGATATATGTATACTTATAATAATTCCTTTAAAAGATAGAAAAATCCTATATTCTTAAAAAAATATACTTTCCCAAGAAACCATAATTAACTATATACTATATACTAAAAATCCATTAAAGAAATATTTAAGTCCTAAAATAAATCAATATCCTAAACTATATGTATATATATTCTAATGAAAATAAAAACAAGATAAAAAAATAAAAGCTCTTAAAACACAAATAACTAACCTTAATTTATCACTATGGCTGCTTCCACATGTTCTTGTTGCCAAACAAATCAAAAAAAAAAAAAAAAAAAAGGAAGACATGCTATATATATACATGGGATTGAGGCGGTTAAGAGGGAAAAAGAAAAACAATAGAAAATGGGGAAATTTGGTGGTATAGACGGGTGTACCGTGAGGTGTTTTTTTGTTTTTTTTTTTTTGAAACCTTATATAAGAATGTGAAGTACTTAAATTTTCAAAATACACATACTAGGTATTCTAAAAACATTCCCACTTAAAGGCACTTATAAACCCCACTAATAAAAGCTCAACATAAGAAAATATTACTCTCATTTCTAAGTGTCTCCAAAATACCACTAAGTGTCGAAAAAACTATACTCCACTAGGTCAGGTCTCAAACCCTACTTTAATATCGCCTGCAATTTTTAGAGTCATGCTAGGCACTTACTAGGTGGGGCATTACATTCTACCCTCCTTAAAAGAAATTTCATCCTCAAAATTTAATAGTCACGTACATACAACTTCTAAATACTTCTTCAGGTATTTCTTAGTCTCCCAGGTTGCCTATTGAATTCCATTATGCCTCCAAACAACCTTATATATTGGAATCGGTCTCTCGCGTAACTCTTCTATGCATCGCTCTGCAATCTCAATTGGTTTTTTCTTCGTATGACAGGTCGGTTCGTAACTCCAATTTGTCATCATTAAGAATATGATCAGGTACAGGATAGTACTTCTTTAATTATGATATATGAAATACGTCATGTATACCCCATTCGTTCACTTGGCAAGGCTATCCGATGCACTACTTTACCTATCAATAACTTTAAACAGCCCAATATATCGAGAGCTTAATTTTCCTTTCTTTAGATATCTAAAATTTTTGTGACAAGGCGTAAGTTTTAAGGAAACTCGAGTTCTCTTAATAAACTCCAGATTTCTCCTTCAGTTATCGGTATCGCTCTTCTGTCTACTTTTAGCGTCCAAAGCCAATCTTGAGTTATCTTAACTTGTTTCTACATCTTCTCCAACTCTGGCATCAAGTCTCTTTATCTCCAACGGGATCGAACTCCGACTTCATCCTAGTACGAGGGTATTCTGCATCTCCTACCATATAATGCTTCAAATGGTGGCATTCCTACCCCAAGAGTGGTAGCTATTATTATAAGCAAACTCAGCACAAGCAAGATTGTCAACCCACTTGTTCCCAAAGTCCAAGGTGAAAGCTCTTATCATATCCTCTAGGGTTTGAATTGTCCTTTCAGACTGTCCATCAGTTTGGGGTATGTTGTGGCGCTATAACTTAGGTTGGTTCCTATAGCTGCCTGGAACTTGGGCCAAAACCTTGAGGTAAACCTTGGGTCTCGGTCCAATACAATATCAACAAGCACTCCATGAAGTTGTACAATCTTGTCTACATAGATTTCCGCTAACTTGTCCAAAAGGTATATCATATTAATGGCAATAAAATGCGCCACTTTCATTAGATGATTAACGATCACCCAGATAGCGTCCTTATACCCTTTGGTCTGGGGTAATCCTATGACAAAGTCCATTGTCACATGATCCCATTTCCATTCAGGAATAGGTAGCAGTTGTAGCAGTCCTTCTGATTTTTGATGCTTCGTCCTAACTCTTCGACACAAAAGACAGGCTGCTACATACTCGGCAATCTCTCTCTCTCTTCATTCCGTTCCACCCAAAAGTTTTGCTTTAAATCTTTATACATCTTATTCTCTCTAGGGTGCATTGAATACTTACTTCTGTGTGCTTCTTCCAGTATTTTACACTTAAGCTCGGTATTGTCAGGAATGTACAACCAATTATGAGACTACCAGCTCCTATTAGTTTCTAATGTCCGATAATCTGGCTACTTCTTAGCTTCCACTCTATTCTTAAATTCCAAGAATCTCATGCTATTCTTTTGGTTGCTTGATATCTTTGCCTCCTTTCTACTTAAATCCACCATCACATTAACTTTTCCTATATGGTAGTTAATTTGGCATCAGTATTTTTCCACAGCCCCATCCTTCGACATTGCCTTATATTAAATCTTCTATGAAAGCGAGTACTATAAACTTTTATTATCAATAAAGATCTCATACTTTCCCCATACAAGTGAAATCACCACTCCCTAGTCGCACTATAGTTATTAGCCTCTTGTCTTTTATTGGATAGTTCTGCTCATAATGCTCCAGTATAATTTAAATATAATCAAAGACCTATCTATCTTGCATCAAAACTGTCTCTAAGCCTTCCCTTTATAGGGAAAACTCTTCACTTGAATTGGGTAATAGCGCAACTTGTGCCGAAATTAGTCGATGCTTTACTTCTTAGAAATTTCTCTCACACTTCTCCACCCATTTAAACTCGATGGGTTTACTTATAAGTTGTGCTAAAGGTCTAACGATTCTAAAAGAAATCTGTTATGAATCTCCGATAATATCCTTCCACACCCAAGAAGATGTATACCTCTTATTGGTATTTTTCTAGGATTCTTTCTGCTCCACCTTTTCTGGGTCTACTGATGCTCCTTCCAATGTGATCACATGCCCTAAGAAAGTCACTTGTCGCTATTCAAAACTTACATTCACTAAACTTGATGTACAGCTTATGCTCCTGTAGGGTTTACAACATTCTTCAAAGATGCTAATGTACTTTGAGGTTAAGCTAATACATAAGAATATCATCAATGGAAATTACCACAAACTGATCTGAGTAAAGATAGAAAATCCTATGCATTAATTCTATGAATGTCGCAGATGTACTTGTCAACCCAAATGGCATAAAACAAACTTATAATGCCTATATCGAATCTTGGAAAATGTCATGGCAATATCTCTTTCTTCTGTTCGTACTTGATAGTATCCTTATCTTACATCTAATTTGGAATAGCATCCTACTCCTCGAAGTGATCAAACAACTTATCAATAAGTGGAAGTGGGTACTTACGTTTAATTGTCACACTATTTAGTCATCTGTATTCTACACACATAGGCCTAAGGCCCCATATTTCTTGTTTACAAGCAAACCTAATGCACTCCAAGGAGATGTGCTTGGATGGATATATTCTTGTTCCAACAATTCATGTAGTTGCTCTTTCAACTCTCTCAACTCTTCCTGTACCATCCACTATGGGAGTTCGAGATATTAGTTTAGCGCTGGGTACCAACTCTATGCTAAGCTCCACTTCTCTATCTAGGGCAACGTCGTTAATTCCTCGGGAAAAACATTTATAAACTCCTTCACCACGGGTACTATCTCTAATTTTACTTCTTCCTTATGCTTGTTGAGTAAGTATGCTAGGTACCCTTGACATCCTTTCCATACAACTTCCTAGCTTCATGCCAGACAAAAAGGGATTTTCCCGTTTTGTTCACTTCCCTTGGAATACAAGGATTGGCATACTCGGTCGGCTAAACTTAATCAACTTGCGTCGACAGTCTACTTGAGCGTAATGTTTAGACAATCGTCCCTCACAAGTATCATGCCATAACCCTCAAATGGCAAGGCAATCAAGTCATCGGATAGAATCACACTCTCGACATAGATATCACAACTGGGTACTTTACCTCAACTATCTTACTCACGTCTACAGAAGTGCTAACTATCAACTAATAACACATGACAATAGAAGGTATCGAAATATGTTTTATGAAATGCAAACTCACAAAGAAATACGTAGCTCCAGGATCAATAAGTATTCTTGCTGGTTGAGAAAAGATTTGAATCGTACCTTTAAGTACTTCTGCTTCAGTGTCTACAAGCAGTCCATCCAATATGTGATTTGAAATATCGACTCATCCTCTATTATTAATTTTTTTTATTCTATCAAAGGCTTGACTTCCAATTCTGGAGATGCGGTCGCCAATTTCTTTTAAACATATCTAATAATTCCCTTATCATTGAATCGACTTCTTGTCAAACTAGTTACACAAGTACGTTATACATCCTAACTCTAAAGATTGGAAACATTGACTGACTAGACTTAACTAAATTCCACCCGCAATGTATATATATGCACATGTCCAGTCAACCAATCCATTCTTACTATCATACCCGATCTTTCAAATAGTTGAAACAATTATTGCCCCCTTGCACTTCCACTATCCTTTCCAAAGGCATCTACCTAATGTTAAATAACTAACACTTAACTTATAGGTTAAAACTTACATACAAAACACCGCACACTAGAACTGTATATCAAATAAAGAGTGGAACATCCTCTCTATTAATAAAAAAAGTCGTTGGTTCATAGGGTAGAGCGTGTATACAAAATCTGCCATTGATGTACCATACATAACATAATTTGCGATCACATGGACCTAAGCTCTTCCAGATTATATACAACCACTAAAGAATCACACTCATTAAACCAGGTTTATACTTATCACATATGTACAGTGTAAACTATAGAATGCAAGTATACCAACCCAGTCTAGGTATATCTTCTTCCTAAAGACTATGGTCTAACACTGAACTTATCAAAAGTACTCTGGATGTAATTCATGGCAAACACACAGAAAGATCTCAACAACTATATCAATTGTTCCTTGCTCTCATAGACTACCAATCTCTCATTCACAAGATATACAAATACTTCAAATCTTAAGAAACTTGGATTCTAGTTTACCCATCCTCGTCATCACTTATTGTTCTCGTTATCGAGCTGAACCCATCATTATTAGCTCACCTTCATCTTTACATTCACCGATCGGCAGTGTGAACTAATACTTAATATATATTGAATATAAAACCAAGTACCGGAGAGCTCTTTCTGTTGTGACAACAATAATGAAAGTGTCCATTTTACAAGGTGCATGGAGTTCTTTGGTATCACTGAAGTAGGGATGACAAAAATCGATACAGATTACATTTTGTACCTAGTAAGAACTTCACACTCACTCTTTGTGCAGTTTATACACTGCAAGTCATTAGAGTTTTCCCCTAATACCTTATGTCTCACGAAATCCCTTAATCGAGCTACAAGTCTCAAAACAAGTAACCTCTTTTGATGACTTAAACAATCTTTGTCCTCTGTCACTTGAACCATCATCAAGTCAAAAGCTTAACATATCTATATGTCCTCTCATTGTGATTATGACCAGAGATATGACATCGTATATAAGGGGCACTGGACTCATCAAACTAATAACATGATGAGCCAAATGAAAGAGGAAAAGGGACCTTAAAAGTCTTTGAGAAAAATAAAACGATGTCACTGACTCCTAGTACTCGTCTAGAATCTACTAACTCTAACCACAAATCGAACCTAGAGCTCTAATACCACCTGTGATAACCCCAAATCTGCCACTAGGTCAACTGTGGCTGAGTAGGATATCTGCGTGCCTCTCGGCACTAAACTACAAGTCTAAAAACAAGAGCATAACCCCCTGGGTAATACTTAGAAGTATATATACAATATGCAGCGGAAACTAAACAATCTGAACACTAAAAAGGAGCTCAAAATATAGGGTTCAAGAAAACTTCTTATCTTATGGTAATTCTGAATAAAGATAGAAATACTTTACAAACGGCTCAAATACAAGAGAGCAACACAAAAACATATGTCCTTCCGGAGAGACTCGAACCAAAATTCCATGCCTAAAACTTCAGCGGTTTATTGTATCTCTCACCGTCTTGAGTTAATCTGAGAAGCAAACATGATATGGAAAAACATGAGCGCAAACGCTCCGTGAGTCCACGCGTGTGTGCGCTGTAGTGATTTCTTTAAAACAATGATGATGCAGTTTCACAAAGCAGTTCATGCAATATTATAAGAAAGCATTCTCTTTTAATGTTTTAACAAAACTGATGCTTGAACCTACTTGAGGGTTTCGAGCGCAGCTGGGAAGTCTGACCGAATCAAGACACATCAGCACAGCTTCTACTCCCCGAATTTAAAAGAACATGTAATGCAACAGTGGGGCTTCAAGGACAAAGTCCGGATCCCCAAACGAGGCCATTGGAACAAAGTTTCGGCATGTCATAGTCAATAACAGCCAAACACCCTATAAACGCTCGATTACCAAACAACCGCACCCCCATATCACTGGTCAAAACAGGCTACAGACTCTTGGGGCACCTACCAAGTCTGCCTTGGGACCAACCTCGGTGTCGAGCCCCTCCTGACTCTCCACTAGGCGGTCGAACCCCACCGCAGTGCATGATGCGGCGTCCACGTAGACCGATTGGGCCACACCCTCCGCGGTCTACGCCCCTCTTCATGTGATCCACTTTTCCGAGTATGAATCGTCCACGCCATTGGAAGAGGCTCTCGTACTGGGGACTAGCCACGTACAGTGCAATCCTCTGACGCTTCCGAACACAAGATCGTGACCAGAATTGACACCCTGGTCGAAATAGGGTTTTTTTTTCATATGTATTTGTAAACAGAAAGGCCATTTGTCCGGCTGTCAGAACTAAATCAGGTCATAAATATTTTTCGCAAAAATCCCCATCACCAGTCACCACATGCTCATGCAAATTTCATAATTATGTCAATGCCAGATCTATATTCATGCATGTCAAAATACGTAACCTTCCAAGCTAGAACATTTTCTAACATTTAAATATTTCCGAAAAACCTACGTACAAAAAACTTCTTATGCACCACCGTAATAGTTTGTTTTAAAAGAAACACATTTAAGGAGCACCGGTCCTGTGCATTTTTTCCCAGGAAACAGGTAATACATTGTGGAGAACATCTCCAAAAGCACGCTGAGATATATCATTCCAAAAATAGCAATATTTTGAAATGGTTCGGAAAAAAAAACATATTTATACGTCTTGTAATATTTGAAATAACATAATAAAAATGGAGTTTGTGGACTCACCTGAATGCAGATCTGGTACTAGGATCCTATAAAATAATAATACGAAAATACTTAATACCTGATTACCAATCAAATAGTTCTATTCCCTAAATAATATCGAAATCCTACGAAATAAAATTAGGATGTATATATGTACCTATATAGCGATATATGTATACTTATAATAATTCTTTTAAAAGATAGAAAATCCTATATTCTTAAAAGAAATATACTTTCCCAAGAGACCATAATTAACTATATACTATATACTAAAAATCCATTTAAGACATATTTAAGTCCTAAAATAAATCAATAACCTAAACTATATATATTCTAACGAAAATGAAAAATGATAAAATAATAATAATTAAAAAAAAAAAGAATAGATCTTAAAACACAAATAACTAACCTTAATTTATCACTGTGGCTGCTTCCACATGTTCTTGTTGCCAAACAAATAAAAAAAAAAGGAAGGAAGTTATGCTATATATGTATACATGGGATTGAGGCGGTTAAGGGGGAAAAAGAAAAACAATAGAAATTAGGGAAAATTTGGTGGTGGAGACGGTTGTACCGTTGGGTTTTTTTTTTTTTTTGAAACCTTATATAAGAATGTCAAGTACTTAAAATTTCAAAATACACATACTAGTTATTCTAAAAACATTCCCACTTAAAGGCACTTATAAACCCCATTAATAAAAGCTCAACATAATAAAATTTTACTCTCATTTCTAAGTGTCTCCAAAATATCACTAAGTGTCGAAAACACTATACTCCACTAGGTCAGGTCTCAAACCCTACTTTAATATCGCCTGCAATTTTTAGAGTCATGCTAGGCGCTTACTAGGTGGGGCGTTACATGTGAAATGCTCTATTGAAGTGGTTTTATCATTTACTTTTCTTATTTAAGGTTTTAACTGTTTATATTTAGGCTTATGTCTTTTTCGTGTTTTGTCTTCCTATAATAAAAGTTTTTTAAAATCCTACATTTTGATATCCTATGTTACGCCTAACCAAGTAACATGGCTCTTCATGCACATCCTATCTACGCTATCACATGATGACAGGAACGAAAATCTTTTTTTCTTCTAAACTAAGTAGCGAAACTTTTAAAAACAAAGCCACAAATTTTTTTTTAAAAAAAATTTTCAAATACTCCATTTTTTAATAAGTTTTCAATCTTTTAAAATTTTTTAAGTATTTCCAAAGGACCGAATAACCCAACATAACCAAAAATATATATATATTGACACTAATCATTCCTTGATCCCATTTTACCCTTTTGATTACATTGGTTTTACAATGAGTTTTTTGTACATTGTTAAATAAAACGGACTAATTACCATGAAATTCGTCTCTTATTACTATGGGTATATCTCGTAGGAGTTTGGAGTTAAAATAAATGAAAATAGGAACCTATAGAGCTAGAACAGAAAAAAATGGAGATGAAATGCCAGGCTGCCCAAAACAGTCTTCCCATGGCCAAGCAAAGCTGCTTCCAGTGGATTTTGACCTTTGCAATGGCCTTAATTGAATAAGAGTCCTTCTTAGATATAAGGTATCATGAGGTTTAATAAAGCTAAAATTTGTCTCAATCGGAGTTCATTTGGTAATCCAAAGAGTAGTACAAAAACTAGCTTTCTCACATGACATTCCTATTTGACACCTTTTAGTAAAACGATCATTATGTGAGATATATATTTCCAATGGGTTAGATTCAAGATATTTTGGAAACCTAACAGATGTATCTACAAGTATATGTAGACCCCAAGATCTTAATCATCCATTATAGTCCTAAAAACAACTCATCGAAGAGAAACATAGAAAGTAGAGAACCAAAAGGGTAGCTTTGGATAGAAGGCTGTTGGGTATCTATCCCCCATGTTGAATTAGCTTATAAGGGAAAGATTATTCATCATGGGTTCAAGAGGTCTTAGATATAGCTAAGGTAGCTTGAGGATGGTGATAATCAAGTCCCTCTTGATGGAAAGGTCCATGGAAAGTTGATTGTGAAGAATTCATCCATTGGATATCCAAATTCACATCAAATTGGCATCAGATCTACCTTCAAGTAAACTGAATTGCGTTTCATTTTTGGAGAGGATATATGATAATCTAAAAAAAAATCCATGAAGATCATGCAAAAATTTTTACCAAAAAAAAAAAATGTTAGAAAAGTGGTTTGAGTGATGCTTAATTGATGTTTTTGAGTGAAAATGTTTTCCTTGATTTCTTCTCATTTGTGTTGGAATTATTTGCAATTGGTGTCACTTAATTTGCAGTTGATATGGTGGTTTAATTAGATCAAAACTTTCAATCAGTCCATAATTGTAGGTTACTGAAAAAGTATGGATTAATTAAATCATATCTTGTGTTATACTGATTCAAATTAATCGAAGTTGGTGCTAAAATTCTTTATCGAGGTAGGATTCTTTCTAAATTTGTTGGCCTCGATTTAGTTATATTTTCTGAGTAATTGTTGTTTTAATGACAGGGTGTCATTTCCTTGTTTTCTGGAAATTTTTATAGTACTCTTTTTCTTCTTTCATTAGCTTAATCTTGTTTTGTTTCTTGTTGAATTTGACTTCTAATAGCTTCTTTATGTGTTCTCAATCTTTGTTGATGATCAATGATATTTATTAGCTCGTTTCCTAGGACAAAAGTTTTAAACTCTTTACACTACAATTGTTTGATAGAATTCCTCTTTGACTCTTTATATTTCCAACTAAGTGCATTAATGGTGATACTTACTTTAGTTGGTTCTCTTAGTTGAGTTGGTAAAGGAGTATGAAGGATGTAGAAAACCTAGTGCGATGAGTGTTTGGAAAAAGCAAGAGGATGAGCTTATTTTATCAAAAGCCTTAATGAGTGATAAGATGTAGGATCTTCAATGAACTTAAATCTTCTTATCCTTCTCCCAAGGACCTTGCCTCCAATAGCACTTGATCTTCTTCAACAACACCCACCCGTAATTCAACCCAAACTATGAAATTAAATTTATATGAAGAAATCATTCCCTCAGTAATCAAACAAAGGAATTAGTTACCCCTACCCAATTAGTTCAATTGGAATAGACCTAAGCTCTAGAATTAATCACAAGAATGTGATCGTCATAGAATTAGGAATAGTGATCAAATTAAGAACCCTTGGATCAACCCAACCAAGTATTCAAATAAAATCAATCTAAGGAATGATCAAACCCTAGATGAAGTTTGGGAGAAAGCTTCAAACCTTAAGAACCCCAGAGATAAACTCATCAATTTTATAAAATCACCAATTAGTCATACAATTAAGCTCTAATAGGGTATTTATAGAATTTAGGCTAAACTCTAATCTAAACATGGTCTTGGGTCAACCCAAAACCCATTAGGGACTTAATTAAAAGCTTTGAGTTGAATTAAAATAGAAATTCACACCTAAAACAACTCATTATACTTAAAAAAACACCCTATCATTGGCAATAGGTCCTCAACCTTACAAAATAAATTTAGCCGGAAGCATACCGTGGACGGTAGGCATATAATCCGCGCCTACTTTGAAAAGATTCCTCCTCGAATCTTGACTTACATCAAATGGAGATAAATTAGAAACATTGAATGTAGCAATACTAAAATTATAATAAGCCAGAAGATCAATATTATGAACATTATCATTAACACGTTCAAGAACTTGAAAGAGACCATGGCCATAGCTATCCAACTTTGTTTTCCTTTGAGAAGAAAAATGTTCTTTTAGAAGATAAACCTAAACTGAATCTCCAGGCTCAAAATCTACATGATTCCTTCCCAAATTCCCTTTAGCAACAAGTTTTTGGTTGGTGGCCTTAAGAGCTTCATTCACTTTTGAATGAATAGTTTTCACAAACTCCGCCTTTTTTATCCCTTCCAAGGCCAAAGCGTGATCTACAGGTAAGGGAGTCAAATCAAAAGGATTTAGAGGATTAAACCCATAGACAACTTAAGAAAGGGAGAAGAAGTAGTAGAGTGCTGAGCCCTATTATGAGTAAACTCAATATAAGGTAAACAAGCTTTCTATTGGCACATATTCGTCTTAAGAATGGCCCTAAGAAGTTGGATAATGGTTCTATTCACTAACTCTATTTGTTCATCGGTTTGTGGATGGCAAGCTGTGGAATATAACAAGTTAGTTCCAAGTTTCTTCCACAAAACACGTAAAAAATGACTAAGAAACTTGTTGTCACAATCCGAAACATTAATTCTAGGTATACTAAGGAATCACACCTCCCAAGTAAAGAGAAAATCCACAACATGACTAGCATAATCAATTTTCTTACAAGGTATAGAATGTAGAATTAACAATTTTAGAAAACCAATCTAGCACAACAAATATAGAATCCATGCCTTTAGGGGATCTAGGTACTCCAAGAATAAAATCAATAGAAATGTCTTCCCAAGGTTTACTAGACACATTTAAAGGAGTATAAAGTCCATGTGGCAAAGATAGAGATTTAGCCCTTTTACATTCTAAACAATTATCAATAACCCTCTCTACATCTCTATTCATGCGAGGGTAGAAGAAATGCTCTTGCAAAATGTTACATGTGTTGGAAATACCAAAATGACCCATCAAACGACCACAATTTGCTTCCTTAACTAGCAACAATCTAGAGGAATAAGAAGGAAGAAAACCATCATGAATATGGTACTTTACATTAGGCATAACCAAACAAGCATAAAATATGTCCTTGAAGTCATTATAACTAGCATACAACTCTTTAAGCATTTCAAAACCAAGTATTTGAGCTTGTAAAGTACAGATTACAGCGTACCATCTTGACATATCGGTTACAACAGTTTCTTTACCTTTCTTGTACTGAATGACTTATGGAAATGTATCTATGAATTCCATTCATCTTGCATGCTACTTGGTATGATCCACCCTTGCCTTCCTTGAAGATCAATTGCTAACCAAGACCAAACGCTCTTCTAGAGAGCTCTTCATGAATCCTGTTTTTGGAGATGATGAGGAACAAAGTGTTGGAATCCGTAGGCAAAAACAAAGTAAAATAAAACTACGGAAATCCCCAATAGGATCTGCACATACTAGAAAAACCAATTGGATAGAAATTACCTAAATGTTTTGATTGTTCGTTGTGGAGGCGCACCTTTGTAAGCTTCGCCCTCTACTGGTATCCACGCGACGAACTCCTCTGCAAGCGATCGGGATGCTAGCCCCTTCTGTGTTCTGAAAACTGTTCTAGGGTTTAGGGTTCTGTTTTTCCTTAATCAGATAAAGGATGGCTACCAAGAAAAGGTTAACATAACCTTTTATAGCTGTCAATATCAAAACCCTAACTGCCATCTAATGACAGTTTCATCTCGTCTGCCTATTCCTATAATCATCCAACGGTTGGATGAGTAATATTAAGTAATTAATTTCATTTATTCGATTAAATAAAATTAATTACTTATTAACCTACCAGAAAATACAATATGGAATCTGATTCCCCTTTTGTATACGTTCAACGAATCTGGACACAATCTAGATTCATTGAACGTGGACATTATGCTCACAAGATCGTCTATGCGTGTGACCCTGTAGGTTCACTTAACCTTGGCAGTGAATGAAAAATCTCCTAGACATTTATTCACAAAACATAAGCGGCCTCTAGCAAGACATTATGCTTACCCAAGTTAAGTAAATGTAATAATAACCTAGCATCAGATTTAATATTTAGTCCTTTTGTCACACGATATCCTAATTAAGTATAAGGCATGGATCAAGTCATCCTTATAAAACTTAATTAACCATTTACTTGATCACCAGGCAGACTGTTCTAACGAATAATATTAATAACAACTTATTAATACTTATTTGAGCATGGCCATGCATATTTTCCTGTCTTCCTTATCAAGGGGCCCATGGATATCTCTTTCTAAAAGAGAGGGACAAATCCCTTTCACTATCTCCAATATTCAAGCCATGACGAGAAAATAAGCCAACCAATAATCATAATGATCACCTAATTAAAAGTGATGCTTGACTATGTCAAAACATATTTTTCTCCCCATGCAAGAAACATTAGAAACATTAGGTCGAAGGATACCAAATATAAAACTGAGAAGAAATACTTATAACTTAAACCCATGCAATATTCCTTCTTCACTTTGGGTCATGTCCAATACAATATTCTCAATATGTATTTATGAATTGATTTTATATCTCATATTCATGATCAGTAAAACTTGACCATCAATCAACTTTATACTAGTTTACAACATGTAATAAACTAGGGACAAATAAGAATAGTATTTTATTAGCTATAAGGGTTTACTATCAAGTCCCATACTTGATGACTAAGAGCATAAAATACAATTCAAAAAATACATGCTTCATAAATCATAAATGTGAGTCAATTGGTCTTAGGGCATATACTAACAATCTCCCACTTGCCCTACCACCAATTTGACATGACTCTCAAACCCATTGACCTAGTATGACTCTCATGCTTAAGTTGTGGGAGTGGCTTTGTCAATGGATCTGCGATATTGTCATTGGTGTCTACTTTGTAAATTTTAACATCTCCATGCTCAATAATTTCTCGAATGAGATGGAAACGCCTGAGAATATGTTTGGATCATTGATGAGATCTAGGTTCCGTAGCATGTGCAATGGCTCCTATATTATCACAATATAGGTCCACTGGGTTCACAATGCTAGGAATTACACCTAGTTCTGTGATGAACTTTCTGATCCAAACTGCCTCCTTGGCTGCATCAGAAGCAGCCACATACTCGACCTCTGTAGTAGAATCGGCCACGGTATCTTGCTTTGAACTCTTCCGACTCACAAAGCACCTCCATTCAAACAAAACACAAATCCAGATTGCGATCTAAAATCATCTACATCGATCCCGAAAGCTAGCATCCGTGTAACCATTTACAACAAGCTCTCCTTCCTGACCTCCGTAGATCAAAAACATCTCTTTAGTCCTTCTTAAGTACTTGAGAATGTTTTTTACTGCAGTCCAATGCGGTTCACCAGGATTTGACTGGAATCTGCTAGTCATGCTTAATGCATACGAGACATCTGGGCGAGTGCATAACATGGCGTACATGATAGATCCAATTGCGGAAGCGTAAGGAATCTTACTCATGCGTTCTGTGTCCTCTCTTGTGGTAGGACTTTAAGACTTACTGAGTTTAACGCCATGTGACATTGGCAAGAATCCTCTCTTAGAATCTTGCATACTGAACCTTTTCAGTACCTTGTCAATATATCCACTCTGACTTAGGCCAATAAGCTTTTTAGATCTATCTCGATAGATCCTAATGCCTAGAATATAGGCTACTTCGCCTAAATCTTTTATTGAAAAACACTTCCCGAACCAAGTTTTTACACTTTGCAAAGTGGGGATGTCATTCCCAATTAACAAGATGTCATCGACATAGAGTACTAAGAAGACTACTGCATTTTCTGTAACCCTTTTGTAGACACAAGGTTCATCATCATTCTTGATGAAATTGAATTCTTTAATTGCTTCATCAAAACGAAGATTCTAACTTCGAGATACTTGCTTCAAGCCATAAATGGATCTTTGAAGTTTACACACTTTACTAGAATTCGAAAGATGAATAAAACCTTCAGGTTGTGTCATATACACATCCTCCAGTAGATTTCCATTAACAAAAGTAGTTTTAACATCCATTTGCCATATTTCATAATCATAATATGCTGCAATGGCAAGTAGAATTCTAATTGACTTAAGCATTACAACTGGAGAAAAGGTTTCATCATAGTCTATACCATGAGTTTGTCTATACCCTTTTGCTACCAATCGTGCTTTGTAAGTGTGCACATTGCCATCCATGTCAGTTTTCTTTTTGAAAACCCATTTACACCCTATGGTCTTGCAACTTTCAGGTGGATCAATCAAAGTCCAAACTTGATTATCATGCATGGATTGCATTTCTGATTTCATAGCCTCTAGCCATTTGCTAGATTCAGAACTATGAATAGCATCTTGGTAGGAATTAGGTTCACCTTGATCAATAAGATCAATATTATGATCCTCAGTCACAAGAAATCCATATCTCTGTGGTATCTGAGAAATCCTACTAGACCTTCTTGGCCCTTGTGTCAAAGGTTCAGGCTCAGTATGAATACGTGAGTCCAACTGAGTATCTATACACGGTTCAGAAATGGTCTGCTATCCTTGAGCTTCTTCAAGATGGATTCTACTCCCACTGACTCTTTTGGAAACGAATTCCCTTTCAAGGAAAATTCCGTTCCGAGCAAGAAACACTTTGTTTTAAGATGGAAGATAAAAGTAGTATCCTTTAGTTTCCTTAGGATATCCCACAAATAGACACTTATCAGATTTGGGTGCTAGTTTTTCAGATAATAATCGCTTCACATAAGCATCACATCCCCAAATTTGAGAAATGCTAAACTAGGTTGTTTCCCGGTCCATATCTCATATGGTGTCTTCTGAACAGCTTTAGATGGAACTCTATTTAATATGAATGTAGCAGTTTCTAGAGCATAACCCCAAAAAGAAATTGGAAGATCTGTTTGACTCATCATAGATCGAACCATGTCCAATAGAGTTCGATTTCTGAGTTCAGACACACCATTCCATTGTGGTGTTCCTGGTGGAGTTAATTGTGATAATATCCCACAATTTTTTAGATGTTCGTCAAACTCTTGGCCTAAGTATTCACCACCTCGATCTGATCGAAGTAATTTGATACTCCTTCCAAGTTGATTCTGCACTTCATTTTGAAATTCCTTAAACTTTCGAAAGGAATCAGATTTATGTTTCATTAGATAGACATAACCATATCTACTGAAATCATCTGTGAATGTAATGAAGTACTGAAAACCTCCTCTGGCTTGTGTGTTCATTGGCCCACATATATCAGTATGTATAAGTTCCAATAAATCGGTAGCCCTTTCACTTTGCCATTTAAATGGACTTTTAGTCATTTTTTCCAATAAACAAGAATCACATTTTTCATAAGACTCAAGGTCAAATGAAGATAAAAGTCCATCTTGATGGAGTTTTGATATGCGTTTCTCATTTATATGGCCCAAACGACAATGCCAGAAGTAAGTTTGATTTAAATCATTAGATTTAAATTTCTTTATATTTATGTTATAGATGGGCTTACTAATGGAATCATGTAGGTTAAGAATGTAAAGCCATTACATAAAGAGGCATCCTCATAGAAAATGCCATTTTTATAAATAGAACTTTTACCATTCTTAGTATTAAACTCAAAACCATCAATATCCAAACAAGAAACTGAAATGATGTTCCTACTCATAGCAGGAACCAAATAACAATCTTTAAGTTCAATTATAAGCCCAGTAGGCAAAAGTAAATCAAATGTCCCTACAGATACAGCAGCAACTTTTGCTCCATTTGTAACTTGTAGGTCCACCTCTCCCTTTGCCAAAGATCTACTCCTTTTGAGTCCCTGCACATTTACACAAATTTGAGCTCCACATTCGGTATCTAATACCCATGAAGTAGGAGTAGACATATTAATTTCTATAACGAAAATACCTGAAGCGGCAGTCTCACTGGCCTTTTGCTTCTTCTTTTCTTCCAAGTAGAGCTTGCAATTCCTCTTCTAATGACCAGGTTCATTGCAGTGGAAGCAAGTCCCTTCCTTTGGTGGTTTAACCTTAGGCTTGGGCTTCTGCTTGCCTTTACCCTTTTTGGCCATATCCTTTCCCTTTCCTTTTCTCTTGTTCTTCTTGAACTGCCCCTTCTGAACCATCAGAACATTAGGAGTAGACTTCTTAATGTTTTGTTCAGCCTGCTTGAGCATCCCGTGCAATTCATTTATGGACTTTTCCATATTATGCATATTGAAATTCATGACAAACTAATCATAGTCAGAGGTCAAAGAGGCCAAGATCATATCAGTAGCCAAGTCATGACTTACAGGTGCTCCAAGTTTTTCAAGCTGATCAAAATACCCTTTCATCTTAAGGACATGATCACTAACTGAAGTGCCAGGGGTCTTTTTGCAGCTATTCAACGCCTTAGTGGTAAGATATCTCTCTTGACGTGCCTGCTCTTGAAACATTTCCTTGAGCTGTTTTATCATCTCATAAGCCTCAACTTCCTCGAATTGCTTTTGCAACTCAGATTCCATCGTAGCCAACATGAGACATGTCACATCATTAGAATCATCCTTGTGCTTACTATAAGCATCCTTTTCGACTCTAGGGGCATTGTTAGCTGGTTGATTAGGGATAGGGTTCTCAAGTACATATAGCTTTTTTTCTTGTTTAAGGACAATCCTTAAATTTCGTGCCCAATCAAGAAAGTTAGTCCCACTAAGCTTATTCTTTTCAAGCACGGATCGCAACGATGTGTTTGAATTGTTTGAGGCCATTATCTACATAGAATTTGCAAAGTAAAATTAAATAAATGAAGCATTAAATTTTTCCTGAAATATTCAACACTTGATATAAATTATGGGTATAAAAATTCATTTTATTCTAATCATAAGTAAGCTTTGGCTTAACACCCATAATTAGAGAAAAATGTATTAATGGGATTTACATCTACATGTACCGGCAAAATCCCATATGATGTCCTAGGCTCAAAACCGTTTTGATAGCCTAGTTAAGCCAAACCATTCCAAGCATATGGAAATCACCATTTTCCATCTTCCCCTACTTAGGTAACCATTTATCTCTTGCTTTGGCAATGAGACAAAATGATGATCCAAGCATGGATAAGTGCTTATGATCATGGAATGCATTTTACGACTTAATTTTTTTTACATGGTTTCAAAAACCTTCTTCCTTTTTATTTGTATATTATTTCACAAAACATATATCAAAAATAAAAGGAAATAAACTAAACATCACATGCATAATAAATACATCAAATAAAACGTGTCATAGCATGGCCCCAATCCTATATTGACTTCCACGAGCCTCATGGAAGTCAAAGGTCAATCTAGGTAAGTCTTCATCTCCATGAGCTTGCCTCCAATGTCTTGACCTTCTAATCTTGTTACATAGGACAGAAAACATACATAGGAATAGGAAATAAAATTAACCTATTCTAGTAAAGCTTGATAATATTACATCAACGAAAACAACGACACACAGGCAGTATTTAAAAACATACAACCCATTAACAAAATAAGCCAATCAATCACAAAAGGTAAAGGGACATGCTATGCACCATGCATCTAAAGATAGGAAGAAACATGCAAAGAAACAACAAGGGGGTTCCGGGGGCGAAGCCCCTGGAAGAAAACGGCGGTCCCTGTGATTCTGCATATTAGTTTAACAATTAAATTGCACAGATTACAGACTGTACGCCAAACAATTTGGCAGTAACAACATTCTGTTTAATTAATCGCATTAATAAGTAAAATAGAATATGATATATGCGAATCCTATAATTCAATTTACTCTGATTATTACACTAATCAGAAACCTTACTATAAGGCTGATTGAAAACAACATATGTAATCAAAGCGGTAACCGATAAAATCAGTAAAACTAGTATGTACGAGGCTCTGATACCACTGTTGGAATCCATAGGAAAAAACAAAGTAAAATAAAACTACAAAAATCCACCAACAGGATCTGCGCATACTAGAAAAACCGATTAGATAGAAATTACCTCAATGTTTTGATAGTTCGTTGTGGAGGCGCACCTTTGTAAGCTTCGCCCTCTATTGGTATCCACGCGACGAACTCCTCTGCAAGCGATCGGGATGCTAGCTCCTTCTGTGCTCTGAAAACTGTTCAGAACTGATCATGACTATCTGGTAATCGGTCGTATTTCGGAGAGAGGAGGCTAGATACTATATTGCCGTTCTAGGGTTTAGGGTTTTGTTTTTCTTTAATCAGATAAAGGACGGCTACCAAGAAAAGGTTAACATAACCTTTTATAGCTGTCAATATCAAAACCCTAACTGTCATCTAATGACTGTTTAATCTCGTCCGTCTATTCCTATAATCATCCAACAGTTGGATGAGTAATATTAAGTAATTAATTTCATCTATTCGATTAAATAAAATTAATTACTTATTAACCTGCCAGAAAATACAATATGGAATCTGATTCCCCTTTTGTATACGTTCAATGAATCGGGACACAATCTAGATTCATTGAATATGGACATTATGCTCACAAGATCGTCTATGCGTGTGACCCTGTAGGTTCACTTAACGTTGGCAGTGAATGAAAAATGTCCTAGACATTTATTCACAAAACATAAGCGGCCTCTAGCAAGACATTATGCTTACCCAAGTTAAGTAAATGTAATAAAAACCTAGCATCAGATTTAATAGTTAGTCCTTTTGTCATACGATATCCTAATTAAGTATAAGGCATGGATCAAGTCATCCTTATAAAACTTAATTAACCATTTACTTAATCACCAGGCAGACTGTTCCAACAAATAATATTAATAACACCTTATTAATACTTATTTGAGCATGGCCATGCATATTTTCCAGTCTTCCTTATCAAGGAGCCCATGGATATCTCTCTCTAAAAGAGAGGGACAAATTCCTTTCACTATCTCCAATATTCAAGCCATGACGAGAAAATAAGCCAACCAATAATCATAATGATCACCTAATTAAAATTTATGCTTGACTATGTCAAAATATATTTTTCTCCCCATGCAAGCAACATTAGAAACACTAGGTCTAAGGACACCAAATATAAAACTGAGAAGAAATACTTATAACTTAAACCTATGCAATATTTCTTCTTCACTTTGGGTCATGTCCAATACAATATTCTCAATATGTAGTTATGAATTGATTTTATATCTCATATTCATGATCAGTAAAACTTGACCATCAATCAACTTCACGCTAGTTTACAAGATGTAATAAACTAGGGACAAATAAGAATAGTATTTTATTAGCTATAAGGGTTTTACTATCAAGTCACATACTTGACGACCAAGAGCATAAAATACAATTCAAAAATACATGCTTCATAAATCATAAATGTGAGTCAATTGGTCTTAGGGCATATACTAACACAAAGAATAAACTGTATATAAATATGTTAAGAAATAACAAATAAACCTCCTTATATTTAGTGGGAGAATCAACAAGTCTTGGAAAAGCCTCACCTATCCTCTACTTTCTCAAGAAGGACCTGGATTCTCAAGCAACACCAACTATAGAGTTGGCACCCCATGAGAAAAATAGGATTTTGAAGTAGAACTAAACTCTTGAATTGAAGATTCAATAGTTCCTTGTCTAGAATTTTACAAGAGAAATTCCTAATTTACAAGGAAGGAAGAGAAACCCAAGAACCCTAGGTTCTAGCTTTCAAGACTCATTCAATATTTAAATTCATCATTGTTGGCCTCCAAAGGCTGAAAATACATATATATAGTGTCCCAAACCATTAAGTTCAAACCCTAGCTATTAATCTAACTTAAACTAAGTTGTTAGGCACTTAGGCATCTTAAATACGAGTTAAAATGAGTTTAATGCTCAAAAACATGGGTCAAGGGAGTTAAAAACTCCTAATTCATTCAACTACTGAGAACAACTTGCCTTATCGTGGACTGTAGCTCAAATCTTCAATGAACTCTTTGGCCAGAACTTTACCGGCAATGGTAGGGTGGATCTACCATCAGCGGTAGGTTTGTTCCTCTTTTTTGTTCCACAAGCAGAACCCGACAATGGATGGTAGGGTGTACCCTACCGCCTGCGCTAGGGTTCAAACCTTTTTCTTCCTCTGTTCTTTCGAAGCTTCAAGATCTTCCAAGCTTGTTTTCTTTGGGTTTCCTCTTCTATCTTCACCAAATCAAATCCAAATTATGTCTGATTTGTTTCCAAAGAACTGGAACTCAATAAGTATTTAAACTGGGCAATTGCATGCAATTTCAACCTTATTTAATATGTTTTCCATCTCAAAATATTGACATGTAATTTTCTATTCGAAATTTTCCAGATTAGTTTGCCATTTTCACATACGATTAATTGGCTTTTATATAACTGAAATTCAAAAATCAAAAACACAAAAACATGACCTCAAAAAGAGCTTTGCTCTTATACCAAATGGTATGATCCACCCTTGCCTTCCTTAGAGATCATTTGCTACCCAAGACCAAACTCTCTTCTAGAGGTCTTCATGATTCTTTTTTTGGGAGATAATGAGGAATAAAGATTAAATTGCAGATAAATATGTTAAGAAAGAACAAATAAACCTTTCTATATTTAGGGGGAGAATCAACAAGTCTTGGAAAAGCCTCACCTATCCACCACTCTCCCAAGAAGGACCTAGATTCTCATGCAACACCAACTATAGAGGTGACACCACAAGAGAGAAATAGGATTTTGAATTAGAACTAGAACTCTTGAATTGAAGATTAAATAATTCCTTATCTAGAATTTTACAAGAGAAATTCCTAATTTACAAGGAAGGAAGAGAGACCCAAGAACCCTAGGTTCTAGCTTTCATGACTCATTCAATATTTCAATTCATCATTATTGGCCTCCAAAGGCTGAAAATACATATATACATATATAGTGTCCCAAAGCATTAAGTTCAAACCATAGCTATTAATCTAACTTAAACTGAGTAGTTGGGCACTTAGGCATCTTAAATACAAGTCAAAATGAGTTTAATGCTAAAAAACATGGGTTAAGGGAGTTAAAAACTCCCAATTCATTTAGCTATCGAGAACTAGCTTGCCCTATCGTGGACGATAGGTCAAACCTTCAAAGAACTCTTTGGCTAGAACGCTATCGGCAATGGTAGGGTGGATCTATCGTCAGCAGTAGGTTTGCTGCTCTCTTCTGTTCCACAAGCAGAACCGTATCATGGATGGTAGGGTGTACCCTACCGCCTGCAGTAGGGTTCACACATTATTCTTCCTTCGTTATTTTGAAGCTTCAAGATCTTCCAAATTTTTTTGTTTGGATTTCCTATTTTATCTTCCTTTCCCTCGACCTTGTAACCGGTCCTTAGAAGCTCTCCATGTTGTCATGGTTATCCCGAGTTATACCACTCTTGTTGAGCTTTTGTTGTCCTTTGAGAAACTTCAATGATTTATGGTCAATATTCACTAGAAACTCTTTAGACCACAAATAACATTGTCAATGCTTTAATGTTTTCACCAATGCATAGAGCTCTTTGTCATAAGTAGCATAATTCAATACTACTCAGATCAACTTCTCACTAAAATAGGCTAAGGCCTCTTATCTTGCATCAACACTCCTCTAATGCCCATCGCCTAGGCGTCATCCTGTACTTCAAACATTTTCTCAAAGTTTGGTAGTGCTAATTCAGGAGCACTACTCAACCTTTCTTTCAACAATTTAAAACCCCTTTTCTTGTTTTCCCTCCTATTTGAATTGGGTCTTGTGGATTACATCCGTCAAGGGACTAAAAATTATGCCAAAGTGCTTGATGAATCTCCTATAAAAGCTTGCTAGACCATGGAAACTTCTCACTTCAGATACACTCTCGGGAGTTGGTCAATCCTTGATTGCTTTCACCTTATCTTCATCCACTTGAAGACCTTGAGAACTCTCCATATAAACAAGAAAAGTAACCTTTTCCAAACAAAACTCACATTTTTCGAGGTTAGCATATAACTTCTCACTTCTCAAAACCAACAAAACTTGTTTAAGATGATGCAAATGATCTTCATATGTTTTGCTGTAAATCAAGATGTCATCAAAGTAAACCACAACATATTTTCCAATGAAATCCCTCAAAATGTGATGCATGATCTCATGAATGTAGTAGGTTAATTAGGGAAACCAAAAGGCATGATCAGCCATTCATAAAGACCAGAATTAGTTTTGAAAGTCATTTTCCATTCATACCTTTCTTTCATTCAAATTTGATGGTAACCTGATTTTAAATCTATCTTTTACAATATTTGAGAACCATGCAACTCATCAAGCAAGTCATCTAACCCGAGGATAGGATGCCTATAGTTGATGGTGATGTTATTAATGGCTCTACACTCTATACACATGTGACATGTACCATCTTTCTTAAGAACTAATAAAATGGGAATGACACAAGGACTTAAGCTTTCTATTATATAGCCTCTGGAGATCGATTCTTCCACTTGTCTTCTGAACTCCTTGGTCTCTTCGGGAGGGCTCCTATAAGCCGACCTATTTGGCAAAATCGCACTGGGCACCAAATCAATTTGATGTTCAATGCCTCGCAAGGGATAGATTCCACAAGGCAACTCTTCAGGAAAAGACATCTTTGAATTCTTCAATTACCTTCACAATGGTACTAAACAAAGAAGATAAATGATCATTAGTAGAAACAAATGCTTCCTTGCAATATAAGAGTAACAGTAACTCTTCATTTTCAACAGCTTATATGATCTCACTCTCTTTTACATAAAAACATCTCTTTTCTTTTATCTCTCCCTCTCTCTTTTGATCACTCATTTTATTGTCACCCTTCACTTTTACCTCTTTTGTCTTTTTTACACTCAATTCTTTTTCCTCAACTCTTTTCCTTCCTCAATGATTTTCTCTTTTGTTCATTCTCAATCTTATCTTTTTCTCTCATTTTCTTTTGCACGTCTCTAACTCGTTGAGGTGTAAGAGGATTTATGATATAGAATTTTCCATCCTTTACCAATGGTGCCAAAGTCCTTGATGAATCTCCTACATAAGCTTGCTAGACCTTCTTATCGAATTGGAAGGGCGACCTAACAATAAGTGCAAATCTTGCATAAACACTGCATCACCATACCACTTCATCATTGTATGTTTCCATAGCAATAGGCACTTTCACTTGCCTCCACACTCCAACTTCACCACTATCATTCAACCAATACAGCTTGTAGGGATTAGGATGCTTAAATGTAGACAAATTCAGTTTCTCCACAGGGTAAGTGCTAGCTACATTAGTGCGACTACCACTATCTATGATAAGGTTTGCAAGTCTACCTTCCACCGTGCATTAGGTATGAATGATGTTTTCCCTTTGTAGGCATGAGACATCTTCAATATTGTGGTTAGTCAAATCTCTTATATTCATTGATTTCAAAACATCTTCCTCGATATCTGGAGAAGCATCCGCAATGGTTCCATCTTTATGGCTATTCCCGTCATCAACACTGTACTAAAGACATTCTTCATCATCTTTCTCAATCCAACCATTCAAGTCTTCACGAAAGATAAAAGTCCTCTTGGTAGGACAATTGATAGTTGTATGCCCCAAACCATTACATTTAAAGCACCCAGTTGGATTAGTGACCAATCTACCTTTCTCTTCCACCTTAGGCTTAGAATTATCTTTGAAAGCTACCTTAGATGTTTCATCCTTCTTTGGCCAACTTTTGTAGGTAGATTCTTAAGGCATAGACACCATATTTCTTGAAGTAGGAAGAGTAACTTTAGGGAACCCACTTCTTTCCTTTGAGTCTCAATCTTGGTTGCTAAATGGCACATATTCTCATAGGTGTTGTAAGGGTATAATTATAATTGATTAGAAATGTCCCTATTGAGACCACTTAGAAATATAGCAATTGAAGCATCCTTGTCCTCCTCCAAGCTCAAGCTTAAAGCGTATAACTTCTTCTCTTGCCTATATTCTTCAACACCTTTACTTCCTTGCCTAAGGATAATCAATTTGTAGTGAACCTCCCTATAATAATGCTCTGGTACAAATCTTTCTTTCATAAGAGTCTTTAACTCGGTCCAAGTTTCAATCGGTCTCCTTCTATTTATAACCCTTAGAGTTGCAATCTTGGCCTACCAATGAATTGCGTAACCCAAAAATTCGATGATGACTAACTTAGGCATGACATGGTCACTATATTTCTCACCATTAAAAGGTTCTCCACTTGATGTTCCCAATCAAGGAATAATTTTACATAACTTTCCCCTTGGAAGCTACATATCTTCCACTTGATCTTGTCTAAGGTTTTATCCTATTGTTGTCCTCTATCATATCCACCGAAGTGTTACTGTCCCCTAAGAAGATTTCCACCTTCTTCTACCCAACGTCATTTTCATACCAAGTTTCATTCCTTTGGAATTCCTCATGTGGCCTTTCATATGTCCTCCATCCAATACTTCATGTCTTCCCCCTCTAGAAGTGGTGTGTCTACCTCCATTACAGAAGTGATGAGTGCCATGAACTGGCGTCTTAAGATAATCATAAGGATTATAGTGCCACTTCCCTTTGAGTGTGAGAAGTGACATGGCCTATAATGTTGCTTTAATCTTTATGCTCCATAGAAAGATTGGTTATGTCCCTTCTCATATCTTCCATTTCCTTTCTCATGGATTGAAGCTCTTGCATGATGACCTTTATTGGATCCAAATTCAAATGAGGACTTTCACTAGTTCTTTCATTGTGAGGAGTTTATAATTGAGCATTAGTAGACATGATAAAACCTGCAAATTAACACCAAAAAATAACAAAAAAGGACTTGACAATCACTCCCTAAGTGTATGCACTCCTTTGATAATCACTCAATTCTCTCATGTTTGGCTCTCTTATGGCTTTAATGGAGTAAGCTCACCCTCTTGCCTTTTCTTAAACTCTTACCTCACTAGAGTTCTTTGAGCCTTCAAACTTCCTCCACCACAACCACCCAAAGAAATCAACCAAAAATAGAATTCAATTAAACACTTAGTTGAGGTAGTAAAAGAAGCAATTAGAATCAATAATAGAAATTTGATCACAACATTGAATAGGAAAACACTGAAAGATGCAATTAGAATAAAAAAATGAAACAAAACAAAGCTAAGCTAAACAAAGAAGAAAGAGTACTAAACAAAATTTCCAGAAAAAAGAAGTCACTGACCCTCTGTCACAAAAATCATGATAACTCAAAAAGTATAATTCTAAATAGAGTAAAATTAATCTAGAAAGAAGATAAGCTCGATGAAGATGAATTTGAGCACATATTGCATTTGAATTGGATACCTATAACACAAGATATGATCAGATTAATTCACACTTTCAAAACATATCCATTTTCTGGATAATTTAAAACTTTTGATTGAATGGATCTATCAAATTAAGTTAGAATTAAGTATAACCAAACTTATATGAGTTGAAATATATCAAATATTTGCAAAAAAAAAAGCACAATACAACTTCAGATCAAGCCAATCTTATGCCATCAATTTTCTATCAGAGATTTAAATGATCTTCATGTATTTTTCTATAGATCATCATGTACTTTTACTTTTTTTTTTACAAAATTTTTTCAACAATTAAGCACAAAATAGAGCTTCTTTGGAGGTTTCTCTGATACCAAATGATATGATTGAGGATCTTCAATGAAACAAAATCTTTATATCCATCTCTCAAGCACCTTGGCTTCAACATGACTTGATCTTCTTCAAAAACACCCACACATAATTCAACCCAAAATACAAATTAAATGTATATGAAGAGAGTCTTTCCCTCAATTGCTAATCAAACAAAGGGATTGGTTAACCCCTATCCAATTAGATCCATTAAAGAAGATCTAAGCTCTGGAACAAATCACAAGAATGTGATCATTAGAGAATTAAGATTTTTGTGATCAATTTAAGAACCCTTGGATCAACCTAATCTAAGCATTCAAATAAAATCAATTTAAGGAATGATTAAACCCTAGATGAAGGTTAGGAGAAAGCTTCAAAGCACAGGAAACCTAGAAATAAACTCATCAATTTTATAAAATCACCAATTATTCTTACAATTAAGCTATAATAAGGTATTTATAGAATTTAGATTGAACCCCAATCTAAACATGGTCTTGGGTCAACCTAAGACTTAGTAAGGATTTAATTACAAATTGTAAAGTGAACTAAATAGCAATTCTCGCCTAAAACAATGCATTACATTTAAACTGCACTCTACCGTTTATGGTAGAGGACCGTACCATCGATAGTAGGTCTTCAGTCTTTCAAAATCAATTTAGGTAGAAGCCTACCAAGGATGGTTACCTCTTCTTGATTTGTTCCTCTTCTAATATGCTCCATATGTTACTCTAAGTTTAGACATTGAACTATAAGAAACTTAGGAGGATTTCCATCATCTTCCAAGCTTTTATTCTTGAACCTTAGGCCTTCCTTCATAGGTTCTTTGATTGCTATCATAAATCCATGAGCAATTTGATCATCCTTCTCCTTAATTCTCCTTGCTCTTGCTCTTGTGATTGGTCCTTGAAGCTTTTCATCTCCTTGACCATTTAGTTCATATCAAAGAAAGCATGCTCAAGAGAATATGTGATTCTTAAAAGAGTGCATACACTAAGTGATGTGAATCTTCAATTGATTATAGATTCGATTCAACACCTTACGAAGATCACCTCTATTGATGAAGAGGCTCTATTGAGGATTTCATGATTTAAACACTCTAGTAAAACCCCTATGAGAATCTAAGCCTCATAACCTAATATTGAGAGGCAAAACTCATTCCCAATTTGATAGAAAGAACCTTGAGGAAAAAAAGGCCTCAAAACCTAAACTACACAAACTAGAAGACCTAGGTTTAATCAATTCTAAGAACATGAACTCTAAGAATCAACTAAAGAAGGAACTAAATGATCAATTGATTTCTATGGATTCCACAATCTAAGCAATCCATTGTTCACAACACTAAGGAAGGTAACTCTTAGCAAGCTAACTTTGATCGGTTGAAGAATCCTAGAAACCTTTGGAGAATCCTGTCGTGAATTTTAGCAAAATATCAATATTAGTTACTAATGAGCCTATAAATGGGTATTTATAGGCCAAGACTTAAGCCTAACTTATCTATTGATTAAGGGCTTTAAAATACCCATTAGGCCCTTGATTAGCTGTAAATAAAGTTAAAACAATAAAATCCCGCCTAAACATCACATAAGTTCATGTCCACGAGGACACTACCGGCGACGATAGGGTACAACATGCTAGATGCGGTAGGGTGTGATCTTCAAAGCCCTTTCCATCCAGAAACCTACGAGTGACGGTAGGTGAAGGGCCTGCCGTTGGCGGTATGTCAAATTCTTCATGGGACTTTATCCTTTTCACATCCAAATTGCTCCATTGAATAATCCTTGCTTATGGTATAGATTATGAGCAACTTGGAAGCTTGTATTTATCTAAATGCCTTCATTCTTGTTCTTCATGCAATTTATCTTGGTTTCTTCAATGAAATTAGCTATTCCTTAAGGCAAGCTTGCATCAAATGCCTTGATCTTCTTGACCTTGCTCTAGTGTTTGGATCATGAATCAATTCATTAGCTTTGGTCATCCATTCCTTAAGCTAAGCTTACATCAAATGTCTTGATCGTCTTGTCCTTGTTCTAGTGTTTTGATCATGGATCAACTTATTGGCTTTATTCATCCCAGTTCTTATCATCCATCCCTCCTTTGAAAAGATTCATCCTCGATCTTCACCTACATAAAACAAAGACATATCAAACATTGAAGGTAGCACAAACATGAAATTCAACCGGAAGATCAATATTAAGCCCTAAAGCATTCAAGAATTAGCAAAGGCTCTTTGCCATAGCCATCAAGCATAGACTTGTGTTGAGAAGAAACTTGCTCAAATCCAAGGAGATCCCAAGCTCTACCCGCCAAGATCAAAGACTAATCGTTTTATTCCAAGCTTCTTGTTGTTCACATCAATAGCATCACAATTCTTGGAATGGATAAAGTTAACAAACTCTGTTTTCAACTTTTGATGCAAACTCAAAACATGATCTATAGATGGAGAAATCAAATCCATAGAAATTAGAAGTTTGAAATCCTAATCAACTTTAAAAGAAGAATAAAGAGGAAGATAATGATGAGCTTGATTTGAAGCAAGCTCAATAAGAGATGAACAAGTTTCCCACTAATGCAAATTCTCGTCCATTAAATTCATCTAGGAACTAGCAATGGTGCTAAAGTCCTTGACGAACCCATTTTAAAAGCTTGCTAAGTCATGGAAGCTTCTCTTTTTGAATGCCTTCTTTGAAGTAGACCGATCTTTGATTAGTTGCACCATATTTTTATCCACTTTGTGACCTTGTAAACTCACTACATAACCTAGGAAAGTACCGTTTTAAATATAAAACTCATAATTTCCAAGGTTAATCATATAGTTTCTCATTCTTCAAAACAAACAAAACTTGATTAAAATGATGCAAATGATCTTCATAAGTTCAGCTATGAATCAAGATGTCATCCAAATAAACAACAGCAAATATAAAATTCATACTTTTAGGGAACCTAAATAGTCCAAGTGTAAACTCCAAAGATATGTCTGCACAAGTTTCTCTAGGAACACTCAAAGAAGTACAGAGTCCATGTGACAAAGATGTAGATTTAGCTCTTTTATACTCTAAGAAATTATCAATAGACCTTTACATCTCCTTTTATGTGAAGCCAAAAAATGCTCATGTAAAATGTCATAAGTTTTGGAGATACCAAAATGATCCATCAAACAACCACAATGAGCTTCTTTAACCATCAACAATCTAGAGAAACAAGAAGGAATGCACGATGTACCATCGTTATGGATAAAACCATCATATATAAGGTACTTTTCATTAAACAAAACCAAACAAGCATCGAATATGTCCTTGAAATCATTATCACTAGAATATAACTCATTAAGCATTACAAAACCAAGTAGTTGAACTATAAAGTAAAGCTTAGAGTTTACCTTTTTGATAAAGCATTGGCTATAACATTTTATTCGCTTCTCTTGTGCCAAATGACATATGGCAATGTCTATATGAATTCTATCCATCTTGATGGTCTTTTGTTGAGCATTTGTTGTCCATTGAAAAGTGATGCATAGAGCTCCTTGTCATATGTAAAATATTTCAAAGCCTTAATGGTCACCAAGTCACTTTGTTGTTCAATACCTTCTAATGATGAAGTCCATCGGGCTCCCCTTCAGGAAAAATAACTTTGCATTCTTCAATGACCTTTTCTATAGCATTAGACATGAAAGAATAACCTTGATTAGTCTCAAGTTTCACTATTTCACATAGGAGGTGAGAAAAAGAAGACATATCAGTTCTAAAATTCTAAAATGGTCTACATTCCTCTTTGAAACCATTTTATCGAAGAAATCTTTTACAAGTACATGATAAAACAATGTAGCTTCAAATTCATGTTTCAATATTAATGCCCAAGAGTTCTTTGAGAAACCATCAACTGACATGAAAAACTTTAAATACCACTCTTTTAAAGGCCTATGGCAGAAGAGATGTGCAACAACAAAATCTTTGTAAACTTGTTCAAAGGCCTTTTTTCTCAAAATAGATTTTCCAAATGCCTGATGATTAACTTTGAATATCTCAAAATATGTTCCCACTTTGTTTTCAAAATTCTTCAACAAGAAATCTTTAAAATGGAAATGATAGAATTTGAAACCGAATGTGTTTTCGAAAAAAGTTTCAAAAGTTGTCACCACTATTGAGAGCTCATGTTTACCTCTAATAGATGCTATTTACTCACTAAAAAATACCTCATGTTGGTTAAAAAGAACAAAACCCTTGATATTTCTCATAAAAAAACCAAGAAAAGGAAAAAATAGTAACATTGTTCAACATATATTCCTGTAGACTTATCATGAAGAACATCAAACAAAGCACATTCAAGCTAAAAACCAACAATGTTAGGATCAACAAGGGAAGTTATCATCCAGCATATCAAATCCATAACAAGAAGGATCAAATTTAGCACCACTATTCATCAATAAATCCTCAAGAGAAATGTGGAAAGAAAGGCATTTAGTCATACAGGGCATAAGAAGAAAGACATTTCCAACACAAGAGATAACAGATATATCACCAAGTATGCTCACATGAAGAGTATAAGAAACCAACGAAGATTTAATTCCACAAAAGAAACTTCATGAAGAGAAAGAGAAGGGTTAAGAGATAGGCTTATTGATAAATTTTCCAGAATAGTGCCAAGTTCTTCCTCCATGCTCATTCCTTCATCTTCTATTCCTAGCATTCAAGAAGCATAATTAGCAACATTGTCATAATACTCATCAACTCTAGGAATTATGTTCAACCATAAGCATTGACTCCATCATCACCACCATGATGGAAATTATACATATCCCCCTTGTAAACTTGAATTGATGATCCACTTGTTTGCTCTTTACTTCCATCCTTTTCTATGACAGATTAGACCAATTGTATTCCAATTATTTATTGTTTTAAAACTGAAAAAAAAAGGTCAGAAAACAAGAAAGGACCTCCCAATCGCTCTGTAAGTGTTTACACTGTTTGGTGATCACTTAATTTGCTCGTGCTTACCACTCTTTACTGACTTTTGTCACAATAAGCTCACCCTCTTACTTTTTTTTTCAAATACTCTTCACTCAAGTCTCTTTAAGATTCTTCAAACCCCTTAACCAAATCAAATCAATAGCAACAATTGCAAACACGGAAAACAATCAAACCACTTAGTTGGATATAACTATTCAAAGAGGCAAAGTTCCAAACACTTGAGGTGTAGGAATTTTCAAAGAGTTAATCTATGGAAAATAGCCAAAAAAATTTATTGATAATCAACAAAGAATAGAAACACAAAAGAAAAAAAATTAGAAGTAAAATAAACAAAGCAATTCAAAACAAATAGACTAAACAAAGAAAACAAGAGTACTAAGATATTTTTCTAGAAATAGAGAACGATGGCACCATGTCACTAAAACGACAATAACTATACAAATAGGAATCCAAATTAAGTGAAACTACTTTTAGAAAGAGATGCAAACACTAAGTGATGTGAATCTTCAATTGATTGTTGATTTTATTCAACATCTTCCCAACATCACCTCCTTTGATGAAGAACCTCTATTGAGAATTCTGTAGTTTAAACATTCCAATAGGAAACCTATGAGGATCTAAGCCTCATAAACCCAATATTGAGAAGCAAAACTTATCCCAATTTGATAGAAAGAACTTTGAGAAAATGAAGGCCTCAAAACCCTAACTACACAAACTAGAAGACCTAGGTTTAATCAATTCTAAGAATATGAACTCTAAGAATCAATTAAAGAAGGAATTGGATGATCGATTCATTTCCATAGGTTCCACAATATAAACAATAAATTATTCACAACATTAGGGAAGCTAACCCTTAGCAAGCCAATTAAGATGGATTGAAGAACCCTAGAAACCTTTGGAGAATCCTCTCTCAAATTTCAGCAAAATATTAATGTTCATTACAAATGAACCTACAAATGGGTATTTATAGGTTAAGACTTAAACCTAACTTATCTATTAATTAAGGGTTTTAAAATACCTACTAGGCCCTTGATTAATGCTGGAAATAAAGTTCAAACAATAAAAACTCGTCTAAATATCACATAGTTTAGAGTCTACATAGACCTTATCGGTGACGGTACGGTGCAACCTACAAGACAGGGTAGGGCGTGATCTTCAGAGCACTTTCTGTCCAAAAGCCTACCGGCGACAGTAGGTGCAGGGCCTATCGTCAGCATAGGTCCAATACTTCAGAAGACTTGGTCCTTTTCACATCCTTATTGCTCCATTGAATAATCATTGCTTATGGTATACATTATGAGCAACTTGGAAGCTTGTCCTTCATCTTTAATGCTTTCATTCTTGTTCTTCATGTCATTTGCCTTGGTTTCTCCAATGAAATCAACCATTCCTTAAGCCAAGCTTGCATGAAATGCCTTGATCTTCTTGTCCTTGCTCTAGTGTGTTGATCATAAATCAATTCATTAGCTTTGGTCATCCATTCCTGAAGCCAAGCTTGCATCAAATGCCTTAATCTTCTTATCCTTGCTCTAGTATTTGGATCATGAATCAATTCATTAACTTTGGTCATCCCGGTTCCGATCACTAAGGGAATGATAGGGGGGACCTTATTTTCTTGTTTTCTAATCATTTTTGCAGGTTTAATAAGAGTTTAAATGAAGCATACTTGGCCTCATTTATCATGGAAAATGATGGAAGTCTTCAGAAAACAAGAGATAGTTATTAGAAAGCTTGGAAAGTTAAATCCTAACTCCCATAATGGTGGTGGCTATGGAGTAAATTCTTATGGTGGGAAGAACCATGGAGGTGGAAACTTCAAATATAGATGACATATGGTTGTGGCAACTTCTTTCCTTACGCTAGATGTATCAGCATAATTCTTATGATTGTTATGAGGGCAATTGACTTGGACCTAGAAATTATTATAATGATAGATCATATGAGAGGGTACTAAGGAGATAAGTTGGGAATGAAGAGAATTGTTTGAATATGGATGGGAGGTTCTATGAAAGAAGAGGTGGATATAAAGGTTACTATGATAGTTATAACTATGGAGGATATAATAGTGGAAGAAGTTTTCAAAATTTTGGACATACATCAAGATCTCTTAGTTACAACAAATTAGAGCTACCCCCTTTTGAAAACCTAACTTTAGGGAGGAAGAGGAATTTAAATTGGTCCTAAAATCTTTCACTCGTACGACCCTTGACTGGTGGCAATCTACTTGTTAATATAGAAGAAAAATAGGTTTGCAACAGATCAAAACATGGTAGGAGTTGAAAGAAGAAATGAGAGAAGATTTTGGAGTTAATTATCTTGAGTTTCAAAAGAAGGTGGATGAGGAAATAAGTGCTATGAAGGACAAACAACTTTCAATGCTAACTCAAGAAATTACAAAGTTGAAGTCCATGAAACCATCTATTATTGAAAGATTGATAGTTGTTATTTGTCTATTATTTTATATGTTAGTTTCATTGTTTCTCGATGTTTTTAAGATATAAAATATATGTTTAAGTCTACTATCTCCCATTCTTGTCTTAGGCACTTGCCGAAGGAAGGTACAACAAAGAAAGGACGAAAATGGCTTAAAACAGAGCAAAAATGACATAAAATGATGCAAAACTTTGACCAGGAAGAGGACCTATTGTCGAAGGCAGGCTAACCTACCACCAATGGTAGGTTCATTGTCAACAAACGAAAAGTAGACAAAACCTTACCAGCAATGGTAGGCTCCCCCTACTACCAACAGTAGGTTCGAGGCACAAAAGCAAGAAGGAAGACAGTGACCTACCAGCGACGGTAGGTCCCGATTTGTGCAGTTTTTAATTAAATTTTTAGAGAGATTATATTCATTATTCATTATTCTTGTTTCTTAGACTTCCGCCATTAAGGCTTAGGGAGGCGTATTGGGGCGATTTTATGTGACAAATTTCTCCCAATTCTCACCTCAACTAGTTAAGGATTAGCTTAGTGAAGGAGAATTAAAGGTATTCAAGAGGATTCAAGGATCGAAAAGGCAAATTCAGGCATCGGTGGAGCAACTATAGAGACAAGCTTGGGCGCATTTCAGGATTGCCAATTCAGCCTTCAAATTCATTCCTAAGCCTTTCTTTTCTTTCTCTATTAGATTTTAATTATTTAAATTCAGCATTACATTATGAATAGGGAGTAATTTTATTGTTTGGAATAAGGGTTGAACCCTAATTTTGGTTTCTATAAAATTGAGTTGATATTTCTTAAATTGAATGTTGTGGATGATTCAATTGTTCTCCAGTTGGTATTTTCCTACAATTTAAGTGTCGCGAACTCAGATTAATCTCAAGGGTGCTTAGAATTTAAAAGGGAAAAACACCATAGGGCAATCGGTTTGGGGATTAATTGGGCCATTATACTAAAAATAGAAGGATGAACTTTTATGTTCGTTTATCACCTTCGTATATAGCATTCATAACTTGATAGGGAGAGAAGAGATTCTCGTCTGAGGATTAGTGAATAGGGCGGCTCACCTAGAGATGCGGATCGCCCGATTGAGAGTGTAATGACCCAATTCGTAATGAAACATCGATTTCTATTAGAATCAATCTATTCGAGTAGTAATAATATTAGGGGATCCCCAAATCCAAACTTTGGCTTTATAGATTCCTTTTGATATTTGTTCATTGGTTCCCAATTATAGCTTTTGTAGTATCTTGTCTAGTTTATAATCTTGTCAACGACAACTTTTCGGCCAAACATTGAACAAATTGTATAGTTGAACCTTGTCCGTTCTTGAGAGATACGACACTCGAGTTAAACTCACCTTTGTACTGTTAGGTCCACTTATCTTGCATTGTAGTTATTAGGAACCCCCATTTTACATTTCTAAACATCAAATTTTTCACACCATTGTCGAGGACCGTGGCAAGTTTAAAGAAATAGAATTTTTTTGTGATTTAGTCACCTTTCAGTTTTTGTTTCGTTTTTTTGGTTTTCTATTTTCTTGTGTTTTTGTCTTGTTAGTGCATTTATAAGTTGAATTGGTCTTTAGTCAGAAATATTCACCTAGTTATGTTCGGTTTAATTATTTAAAGGTATTAATCAAGTGGAACTAAAGTGTTGCTATCTTTGTTGTAGGTTGTGTGGTGCTAGTTTATGCCCCGACAAAGAAGGAGGGAACTCGTACTGTTTGATCTGGAGGTGAAACATACAATGCAAGGTGCCTGCCACGTCCTTCGGTTTGACATGGTAGCAGAAAGAGCGGATCACCTGCCTAGGGGGTGCAAGACGAACCACAAGTTCCACCGATTGAGAATCCAATCTTCCTGCCGCATCCACCAATGGCAGAGCGAACTATAGCTGACTATGCCCGACCGTCCATCTCTGAGATGCAATCGAGCATAGCATGACCAAGAGTCGAGGCTAGCAATTTTGAAATCAAAATGAACATAGTATAGATTTTGTAGAACGATGTCCAGTTTAACGGTTTTCCGGAAGAGGCTCCTAACATGCACATAGGGAATTTCTATGAGGTGTGTAACACCTTTAAGATTAATGAGGTCTCGAAAGATGCTATTCGGCTTTGCCTTTTCCCATTCTCTCTAGGGGAGAAGGCGATTCTAGCTAATGTTACTGCCATCCGGGTCCATCACATTCTGAGACTCAGAGAAATTTTTTGGGAGGTACTTTCCACAAAGGCAGGCGGCAAAGCTGAGGAATGAGATACTGTCCTTCCAACAAATTGATAGTGAAAGTTTGTATAAAGCATGGGAGCATCGGAAAGAATTGCTCTGGAAATGTCCTGACCACGGGTTAGATTTTGTGATACAAATCCAGAGCTTTTATAATAGAGTAACTTTTGCAATGAGACAGTTGATAAATGCCCCGACTAGAGGGTCTACAGATCACAAGACCCCTCAACAGGTATGACCTCATCGAGTAAATCGCGATGAACTTCTATACCTGGTGAGGGCAGAGAACAAAGTTGAAGGCAAGTGGAGAACATAATGAAGAAGCAATATAGCCATAGAAGCAAGATTGATGGTCGTGATCGAACAAAAGATGGGAAATTTGACCACTAGATCTTCAAATAAACCTAATTAAATAGTCATGTTCTGTGACTTTTGTAATGGGGGGCGTCCAAATCATGAATGCCCGAGTATGGGAGCCTCGTTAGAACAAGTTGATTATGTCTAAGAGAACCGACCTGGGAACAACCCCTAGTCTAACACGTATAATTCGGGATGGAAGAACCCTCCCAACTTTTCTTGTGGTGCCTAAGGATAGTAGAGACCACAGAATCTCTAGGGATTCCAGAACAGGCCCTCCTCCACCATTGCTCTATGAAGCAGGTGCACAGAATCATCCTCTACCAGCCTAGGCAAATCCAGAAGAGTTAATGGTGAAGCTTATGAGTATGACAAACAATAGATTAAAAACCATCGAAGCAGCCCAAAGAAATCAAGACCGTACTAAAGATGAGATGAGGGAGTGTATAGAAACTTTTATTCAATAAAAGATAAACTTACTCTCTGTGTGATCTTCTTTTGCAAGTACCAAATATGCAAGGCACTTGAGGCACATGATCATGAAGAAGGGCAAGTTTTGTGAAGCTTCCACTTATATACTTAGTGAAAAGTGTTCAGTTCTTCTTATGAACAAATCCATTGTACGACAAAAGCTTGAGGATGCAAGGAGTTTTTCTTTTCCTTGTACCATTGGTAATGTAATTGTTGATAGTGCTCTAGCAGACTTAAGAGCAAGTATAAATGTCATCTCTTCTACTATGTGTGAACCTCTAGGTCTATGTACCCCAAAACATATGAGGATGTCGATTAATCTGGCAGATAGGAGTGTCAGATATCTTAAAGGGATAATTAAAGATGTTTTGGTCAAAATCAAGGATTTGGCCTTTCTTGTTAACTTTATAGTTTTAGATATGGACGAGGATGTCAATTTCCCTATTAATTTGGGATGCCCTTCTCTTCGTACTTCAAGGGCGCTAATTGACATGGAAAAGTGGAAGTTAGTTTTAAGGGTCGGTGGGAATGAGATAGTATTTAAATTCCCCTTACTCCCAATTACCTCATATAAAGTTCAGATACTGTGTGCGCCTAATGAAGTGTCTGTGAATGTACAAGGAATTATTACAAGAAAGGGCAAGGAATGACCAAAGGAGAATGAGAAAGGAAGACAATTGTCTTCTAAGTTCAAGGCAAGACCAATGAAGTGGGTGCCGATTCGGCACATTAAAGAGGAAAAGCAAAGGAAGCACCCGAACGATCATTTTTGAGTAGGTGCTCTTGGCACCTAAACGGGGAGTATTTCCTGTTGTATTTTGTTGTAAGACTATCACATTATGTATTCATTTTATCGTGTCTTATTCAGTGTCATTATTTTATTGTAAGGTATTTTGGAGAGATCATTGCCTATTAAAGATTTTCTTAGGTGTGGAACGAATAACCATAACCATCAGGCATTGAAACGGGATATGAACATGCCAAGGAGAAGAAAAATCGGCATTGTGTAGAACCCTACTGCGGACGGTAGGGCAACTTACTGCCAGCGGTAGGTATAGGGCACTTCAGGAATTTCTAGGCAGAGGCCTACAGCGGATAGTAGGTCCAACCTACTGCCAGCGATAGGCTCTTTCGGCATTTCTCGGGCATCACAGGCAGAGACCTACCGCGAATGGTAGGTCCTGACCTACAGTGCACGGTAGGATCAAGAAAGGTTGCAGTTCGAGTTTTTCAAAGGAGAAACGGGTCGAATCGACCCATATGGCTTCAATCCGGATTTTTACTTAAATTTTCTGCACAATTTCCATCTTTCTTTTTCCTCTGAAATCCTCAAGTTTATTTTCCCTCTTCCTCTTTTCCACCACTCCGATGGCTTTATCTTCTTCTTCTCTTGGTTGGTACATCACTTTCTCTCTCTTTCTTCTTCTTCCTCTTTTTCTTCTTCTTATTTTTCTTCTTCTTCTTCTTCTTCTTCTTCTTCTTCTTCTTCTTCTTCTTCTTCTTCTCACCCCTTTATTCCCTTCAATTTCCTTTTCTTTCATCGCATTAGCAAGAAATTCCACACCAAAACCTTCTTCTTCTTTCACCCTTTATTTAAAAGACTCCACCTTTCCATTTTATTTATTCTCTCCATTAACCATTTTTCCTCTAATTTCTCTTTCTTATAGTTCCTCGTAATTTCATTCCTTTTGTTAATTTTTAGTTATCTACTAATTTTGTGTGTGTTCTATTTTGGTTTTTTTCAACAAAAATTTTATAGGGAAAAGTTCAATATTTTCCCAGCGAACCTTCCGATGAAATTCTTGTGAGGTTCTGGCGACACATCATCCTAGGCGAAGAAATGGCACCGATTCCATTAGCGACAATGAGTTGTTGGTTCAAACATCCCGAGGCTGTTCCTTGACTCTTTCGCCTTTTATTGGTTGTAGTTTTTATTTTTGGCATTTATGCTCCATTTGGTGTAAGTTTATGTTTTTGAGTTTGTTCTACTGGCATAAGTGTTAACTGTTTCATTTATTTGTTTAACACTTTTACACACATGGGACTTATAGTACATATTGCACTCACGGGCTATGTTAAATTGATATTTATAGTTTTGTGCTATTTTTGGTGATGTTGGTTTTGTTCTGTGTCGAAAGATTGTGTTGTGTTGTGTTGTCCATTTTCCCCTTCATCTCATTTGTACCATTGTTTTCCTTCTCCTTTCTTTCCATTTCGATTCTCTCCATTCCCTTATGGCCCTTAAGGTTGCTTCTTCCTCTTTAAAATTCAAACGGGCTCATGTTTAGAGGAGCTCGCCTGACCCCAGTGCTCCAAATATTTTACCTTTTCCAGGGTGTGTTCTCAGGCAGCCCATAAATAGGTAACTGGTAGGGAGTCACTCAAGATTATTATTGAAAAATCGTTCGATGAGGTAGTCATCAAACATTTTAAACTTGAAAAACTTTTTGGTGGGTTAGGTTAGGTTCCTCTCCTACACATTTCTGGCGATTGTTATCCCGACCTTGTTCGAGAATTTTATGCTAATATGGCTCACAAAATGGACAAGGATCTTCCCACTATTATTTCTACAGTCAAAGGGTTAGGATTATTATTACAAAGGAGCGTCTCCCATCAATTTTTCAGATTCAAGACAAAGGGAGTACGGTCATCATGGACTCTAATAAAATGTCTATTGATGAGGACCTTGATTGGAATTTCAGCACAAGTTGTTAGCATTTTGGTATATGGCAGCGGTTGATGGACCGTCGCCATATAATCCATAGGGCTGACTTTCGTACCCTTCTTCCCTGTGCCCTTTATTACTTTTTCGGGCACACCCTAGTCCAAAAGGGGGCAGACAGAGTGAAGTTTGTATTATTGATGTGTACATGCTTGACAAAATCCACAATAAGTCTACTTTTCCTATTGCTTCCCTAATGACACACATGATGCGCAACACAAGTTGTGATACTACTAAAAAACGTGTGTATCGTTACCCTGTTATACTTTCTAAGGTTCTTACTGCTTCCAATGTTAATTTTCCAGGGGAAAGGAGATTGTTCATAGGGTCACCACAGGTCATCAATTTCACTACATTCAACAATTGCGGCTACTCTTAGGACAAGAAGAATAAAGTTTGGATCCCTCCGACCGAGGAGGACAGGCTACGGGAACGCAACATTTTTGGTTTTTGTTTTATTAAGAAAACTACTCAGATCAGAATAGGAGCATCCTCCTCGTAGCCCATGATGAGGACGATGAGTCTTATGACGTCTCTGGTGAGGATGACCCTCCACTGCCCCCATGTCACCCAGGACATCCATGGGGCCCAATTGGTAGAGATTGTAGAGTCCACTCGCCACTATGCGGACGAGTTGGCCTATTAGAAGGCACCCATCGATCAGCAAGAGGCAATGTTGGCCTCCTGTTTAGTAGATTCATGCTCGATCAGGGTAGCAGTAGTGGCAGTGGCCCAAACTTTTGTCCAAAATAGGGAGTCTTCTCCTCTCTTCTTTTATTTTCTTTCTTGTATTTATTTGCTTATTTCTCTTGCTATATTAGTGTTTTGTTTATTATTTTCTTTGCTTATTCTCTTATGCGTTTCTTTTTTTAATTTTATTTGTATGGGCATGGCTTCGCTAGTGCATTATTTTTTTATGTCTGCGGGAGTGCCTCTCATGTACGTGTTTATTTGTTTTTTTGTTAGTCTGGTCCCCATATTGAGGACAATGTGGTTTTAAGTGTGTGTGTGTGTGGGAGGAGGGGGGTAATTCTGTCTGTGTATTCTGTTTACTCTTATTTTTTGTTTTCCTTATGAAAAATCCAAAAAAATGAAATAATCTGAAAATTTAAAAAATTTTCATAGTTTTCTCTATCTTTTTAATTGAAAAAACAAAAAAGATTTTTCATTTTTCCACTTTGGTTAGAATGCTTGATCACGATATTGTTAGGTCTTCGAAAAGTCATAGCACTTGGTGGTTTTGAACACAACATTTGCATAATAATCTAACATGTTCGATAGTTCTCATGCAGCCATGAGTGTCGTTAGTAATAGAGACCTAGGAATTCTATGAAATTAGCTTAGTGAGAATCCTTTAAAATTAATGCCTGCATTCTTGTGATTTTTTGTTCTTTGAAGTGAAAAGTCTTAGTTTAAGTTAGTCTAAGAAATGATGGTCTCAGGCCTTCATTGTACCGATTAAGTTTTTGTTTTGCCTATCCTTATGCCAAATTAACCCCTAGCTCCCTTATTTGTGCCTTCATGCCGAAGGATTTTACTCCCTTCTATTCTTCATACATTTAAAACTCACATGATATTAAAGCTCACGTCGTGGAGGCAATGTTAGAATAATATGTTTAACCATCTTGAGTGAGGGTAACAAATAAGTGTGAGAGTGAAGGAGTGAAGAAAAGAAAAATGATGTAAAGAGAGGGTAGTTTGAGCATTTCATAGTTGGTATAAATGGCTGATGAAAAAAGAGAGAGAAAAGTTGTTTTGATTTTTCTAAAAAAGAAAAGAAAGAAAAAAAAAAGGTACCAGTTACATTTTTGTACATAGTGTTTAGTGAAAATAAACACATTATTTCTCTCTCACGTTAAGGGCTGGAAACTGTGAACACGTTGGGTGAGGTGTGTGAAAGAAACGAAGTGAGATAGTTAAGGGGGAGTGAGAACTGCAAAAGGAAGCTAGAATGTTATTCTCTAATTTTGCTAATTCTTTCCTTTCAGTTACATTGGATCTATCTTGTTTGTTCTTATCACCATTTACCTTCATTTGTTACCTTATTTACGTCCTAAACCTAACATTACAAGTCTAAAAAATCCTACATAATCTGAAAACGACCTAGAGTAAGACTTAGAATGGATAAGAACTAGAAGAATATGAGCTTGTTTTATGCCATCATTTGAAGGATTTCACTTCGTTAATTACTTAACATTCCTTAGTTTCTACGAAAAGCAACACAGACAAAACACACACACCCTATTGGCATGTAATATTTATTTGTAAATGCGATAGACTGAGTGTATCTTGTGCTCATTCTTCTTTTTTATCTTGATGGTTGAGTAGCCAAGTGTTCTACTGAAGTGGCATCGTTATAGTTTTATCTTCCCTTTATTTAGCTTTGTTTTGTTTTGTTTCGGTATCGTTGTTGTTATATCTTTCGTCTTGCTATGAGTTTAATTGCTTATGACGGGTATCTCTCTCGTTTTCTGTGAACTTCTAATCTGAAAAAGAAAATCTCCAAACCCTTTCGTTCCATCCTTTCAGTTCTGTTGCTTGAATGCAAGCAACGGATAAGTGTGGGGGTATTTGATAGTTGTTATTTTATCTATTATTTTATATGTTAGTTTCATCGTTTCTCGATGTTTTAAGGTATAAAATACACGTTTGAGTCTAATATCTCCCATTCTTGTCTTAGGTTCTTGCCGAAGGAAGGTCGAGCAAAGAAAGGATGAAAACTACTTGAAACGGAGCGAAATTGACAGAAAATGATGCCAAGGTGACCATGTGGAGGACCTACCACCGGAGGTAGGCTAAGCTACCCGTGATGGTAGGTGCATTGGAAACAAACGAAAAGGAGATAGAAACGTATCGATGACGGTAGGCTACCCTAACCACCGAGAGTAGGTTCAAGGAAAAAAAGAGACAATGAAAATAGAGACCTACCGTCTACGGTTGGTCCCGATTTCAGCAGTTTTTAAGTTAATTATTAGAGAGATTGATATTAATTATTCATTATTCTTGTTTGTTAGACTTCTGCCATAGGCGAATCGGGACAATCTTATGAGACAAATTTCCCCCAATTCTCACCTCAATTAGTTAGGAATTTATTTAGAGAAGGAGAACTAAAGGCATTCAAGAGGATTCAAGGAAAAAAGTCAAATTTTGGCATCGGTAGAGCAACTTGAGAGATAAGCTCGGGCACGTTTCGAGATCGCAATTCGACCTTCAAATTCATTCCTAAGCCTTTCTTTTTCTTTTCTATATTAGATTTTAATCATTTAAGTTCACCTTTACATTATGAACGGTGAGTAATTTTATTGTTTGGATTAAAGGTTTAACGCTAATTTTTCTTTCTATGAAATTGAGTTGATATTTTTGAAATTGAATGTTCTGGATGATTGAATTGTTCTTCAATTTGTATTTTTATGCAATTTAAGTGTCGGGAAGAATTGAAAATGGAAGAATACCCTAGGGCAATCAATATAGGGATTAATTGGAGCATTAGATTAGAGATAGAATGAAGCACTTGTAGGTCCTTTTATCACCATCATTTATAGCATTCATAACTTGTTAGGGAGAGAGGAGATTCTCGTCTAAGGTTCGTGAATAGGGTAGCTTTCACCTAGAGATATGGATTTCCCGATTGAGAGTGTGATGACCCAATTTATCAATGAAACATTAATTTCTATTAGAATCAATCAATTAGAGTAGTAACAAGATTTGGAGGATCCTAGGATCCAAACTTTGGCTTTATAGATTCCTTTAGATATTTGTTCATTGGTTCCCAATTATAGCTTCTGCAGTATCTCGTTTAGTTTATAATATTTTCAACAAGTTTTAGGCTAAGCATTGACTAAACGATAGAGTAGTTGAACCTTGGCTGTCCATGAGACATAGAACACTTGGGTTGAAGTCACATCTGCAGTGTTAGGTCCACTTGCGTTATATTATAGTGATATGGAACCCCCTGTTTTACATTTCTAAACGTCTAGGGTCTCTAAAAGTGATAGAGCTTCCACAAGCTCGAGAGGTAGTTGACGAAAGTATAGAACTACAGGTTGAGGAAGAGATATCTAATAAGGATTCTTGTGATCTCATTAGTGATAAGTACATGAAAAAGAGAACATTAAGGTTGAAGGAAAATAGAGTAGAAAAAAAAGGGAGATTAATTGAAGAATTATGTTTCTTTGATTCCATGTCTACTTCATTTGAAGAGTGTAAAAAGGATGAGTATCAGAAAGAAAAAGAAATTGATCTTGAGAAAAGTGAGAGAGCAAAAGAAAGTGAGTGGTTCACTGAAAAACAAGAGAGTATAGAAGAAGAGCAAAAAGAAAAAGAGATCGTTGCAATTGAAAAGAGTTAGGTACTGAGTGTGTTTGCTAAGTAAACTAAACTCTTTTCTAGGTAACAATTATTCATGTGTGCAGAATTTTTTGAAACAAAACATGGAGAATGAACAGAGATTATACTACAACATCTACAAGATAATAAACTTTTTTACTACCACTTTTCACTTATGTTTTGATCACTTTCTCAATGAAACTAAATTGTATTCTTATGCACTCAATTTCGATAGGCTTTCTCTTGAACATCCTTGCACTTTGACATCAATGCTTGGAAGCACCACAGAGCTTGAAGACCAAGAAGAGAGCATTGGAAGAGCTAACCCTAAGCCATGAACACTCATCAAGAAGGCCTTTTATTAACCCATCTCTTTTATGTCATGAAGTTTCTTTGCGAGAATTAAAGTGCTTATTAGAATCTTATATCTCTCATGTAAGCATAATTGGAGATGTTTTTGCTGTATCTTTTGGTGGTGGTCTATTTTTTGTTGTGCCTTGTACTTCTAAATGCTTTTCTTCTCATTCTTCCTTTGAGGGTCCATTGTTGATGCATAGTGGTGTTAAACTTAATCCTTCTTGTTATAACCTTGGTAGGATAGATGATAATTCTTTAGTTGCTTCTAAAATTGTTGGTTATGGATTATATTGTGTTTTACTAGATGTTCTTCATGCTAAATTTAATGGAAAGCTTATTGAGTATTGTAGTTATTTCTTATCTTTCTATGAGACTTTCATGAAGGACTTCGGTGGAGTTGTTCCTTTTAACCAACATTTTCCCCTTTTGAGTGGTAAAATAAAATCTTTTTGCAACAAGCATGAGCTTGATTCTTTGAACACTTTGTTTTGAAATGACCAACGTTTAAAATTCTATCATGTGCATTTTAAGGAATTCCTGATTTCAAAAGATTTTGAAAACAAGGTAGGAATCAGATATGAAATGTTTAAAGCTATTCTTTATGTGTTTTCGAAAGCTAATATGAGAAATAGTTCTTTAGAACAATCCTGGAAAGATTTTATTGAAAAGCATCTTTTCTACCATCTACATTTTAGGGAGTGGTGTTGGAAGTTGTTCATTTCAATTGTTAGTATTTTGAAGAACTCTTAGACAACATTAATTTATGAAATATGGATTTGATGGACTTTGTTTTATTAGTTATATTTTAAAGAGTTCTAGATATATTAGTTTTTAAACAGGAAGGTAGAAAATTTTAAATTCAACATCTGAAATCATTCTACACCTTAAGTTCTACATTTCATATCTTTTGAAAGAAGAGATATTTAAAACTCATGACGTTCTTGAATTACTTTTAGATTTTTAAAATGATAAAAGTTTCAACATTCATTTACCTTTTAAGGATGTTAATCTTTCTTTGAAGAGATGTTAAGGAAGTTGTTCCTAAGAACATTTATTTTAAATATATTCTCTATAACTCTTGAAAGAACACTTCTGATTGTGGATCTTGAATATTTTTCAAACATCTTGTGCTTATTCTTGAACTCTAATTTCAATTGCGCTTTATGTTTCATCACCCTTTTTGTAGAAGTTGTGGAATTTCATGTGTTGGAGTGTTATTTACAAGATTGTTATTGCTTCACTTATAGTTACATTTATAGAGATCTTGCAAACCCATGGAGGCTTGTGCTTACATTTTCCTTGACTTGCTATTGACTAAACTTCTTTTTCTTATCTTAAACCTTTCGAATAAGTTCTAGAGATCTTGCGTTCCTTGATGTTCACATGACCAATTGAGTTGACTAGTTCTTGAGTGCTTTAGCAATAAAGTTCATAGCATTGTTCATTCAAAAGATTTCATTTCTAATGTTGCCTATGTTTTGTACTTGAATGAAGGTGCGAATATGAGGACAACTTCTTTTTAAGAGAGGGCTATGATATGATCACAGATATGCATGGATGCTTGGAAGATTCAAGTTCAAGAGTTAGAGTTAAAAGAATGGTCGAAATGGAGCCCAAAGCTCCATTTTGGAGCTTTTAATCTTGAATGGTATGCCTCATTCCTATATGGCTCATTCCTAATGCACGTGGCAGGGTCATCCCTCCCGCATGCGACAAGGTTCTGGCTAAATAGGGGCATGATGGCAACACCCCGACCATTTGGACGGTAGGCCTACCATTTAAGTGACAAGGTCCTTGACTAATTGGTCAAAATTGTTATTTTTTTGTCTAATTATCAGTTCTTTTAATGTCTAAACATGTAATTGACTTCATTAGGGATTATTTAGTATATAAACCTTTCCTAATCACTTGGGTTAAAATAGAGCTAGTGTTTTCTTATAAATATCTCAATATGTATCTTTCGTAAGTAAATTTTGATGAAATGATAGTTTGATCTGAGAGAATTCCCTTTCGGGGTTTCCAGCGTTCTTCCACCTTCTTTAGCTAAGTTCTCTAAGGGTTCTTTTCCTTAGTAATTGATTCCTGTAGATTCAAGGTCTATGAAAATCTAATTGGACATCTAAATTCCTACTTCCTTAATGTTCACACTCTTGTGAATTGTCATTGATCTAGGTCTCCTATATAGGAGGTTATTAGATGTTTGGTATCTATCCCAAATGTTGAATTAGCTTATAGAGGAAACATTTTTCATCATGGGTTCAAGAAGTCTTAGATATATTCATCATGGGCTCAAGAGGTCTTAGATATATAGCTAAGGTTTCTTGAGAACAGTAATAATCAAGTCCTTTTGGAAGGCAAGATCCATAGGAGGTTGATTTGTGAAGAATTTATCCATTGAATATCCAAACTCACATTACTGCTAAGAAAAAAAGGTGCACATCAACAAGTTTGGAAGTACTAACACAATTTTAACTTTTCTTTTCCAAACTATTTTGTGATTTAGAAAAGCCATATTATTTGGTCAACAAGATAGTACCAGTTTTTATGCAGTTCAAGCAAAATTTCAATTTCTAACCTAATTTCGCATAATCCTCCAAGCAGAAAAGAGATATTATTTGTTTACTTCAGTGCATTCCCAGGAAAAAAATTCCTTTTTCTCAGTAACTTTTTCATCCTGTTTATTCGATCCCCTTGCACTAAGCCATTTCCACCCTTTGAAGGATTAATAGTCTAGATCGCATATGGTTTTATCCAATGATTGTCGTGAGTTTTTTGTGACTCCTATGAACAGAACTATCATACCTAGAGTTTGTTCCTATAAAGCTAACGTAATATATTTAAAAACAAGAAACATATGGTGAATAGGTACTTTCCATGTATTTTTCTCTTTTATTTAATTCCTTTCACTTTCAATCTTTCTTTTTTCTTTCACCTAATTTATTAACTGTATCAAATTCTTTTTTTTCCATTTTTTATTTCATTATAGAATTCTTAATCTGTGTATAAACCTTTAAAAATGAATGAAAATACTATATACTACGAAAAAAGATATTTTTACTACAACTAATTTACTAATGTCATTCTTTCAAAGAAAGTATCCAGTATTTTAGGGGAATAGAGAAAGTAGAAAATAGGAAATTACCATATACATGATCTATAACTACTTCAAGATCAAATATTTAGCGGATATTAAAGATAAATATAGGATTTTATATATGTCTATATTATAGGCTTCCTAAGGGACCAATGTCCAACATTTGCATAATGATAACAAAGGATCCATATGTATAGAATAAAGAGAGATAGAACCCAACGCTTAATTCCCATGTGAAAATATAGCATCAAAAAAAGAATAAAATTAAAATTATAATCTAGAACATTCATTTCCATCTTCCTACTACCAAACTGGGCAGCACCTTTGTCAAATTGTTAATTTGCATCTTCTCCAGTTCTTGCTCCTGTTAGATCCCCAGCTTCTCTTCTTTGTTGCAGCAAGTCAATTCGAGATCTTTTATATATTGCTTCTCCTGATTTCTGTCCGATAAGTTTGTTTTTCCCTTTGCTTTGATCACTATGAGTTGAATCATGATTAGTTGTATTCTCTTCGTCAATTCCATCTTCAATAGTGTAGCTTTCAATAGGAGAGTCTGGATGACGGTTTAGGTCAATGATTTGCTGCTTGTTGTAAGATTCTGGTACACCTTGATCCTTCATAAGAGACTCCGGTGGAGTATTCAAGTCAATAATTTGCTGCTCATTGTAAGATTCTTGTACACTTTGATCCTTCATAAGAGACTCTGGTGGATTATTCAAGTCAATAATTTGGCACCTATGGAAAGATTGTGGTATACTTTGATGTATACCAAGAGAATCTGGTTTGTCATTTTGGTTATTAGCTTTTTTGGTTTTGGGGGAGAAGCCCGGTGGCACGTCTGGGTAATTATCCTCCTCTTCTTCTTCTTCTTCAATGTGTTCCTCATTTGAGGCTTGACCACTTACTATAGGATCTTTTATAATTTCTTTAGCCATAAGAGCATCAGTTTCCATGTTAAGAACTTGGATTTGTGGTAGATTCGGAGAGCACTTTCTTGGTTTACGTAAGTTCCTTCTTCCTTGACGAACCCAATGTGTTTTTGTTAGAGCCAAAACGGATTTCCTCCACCAATTTAAGTAATGAATACTCACCTCTGCATTGCACATCCTTGATGGAAAGTACACTGACTGATCATTGCTGAAAGGCTTACTATAATTAAGCCAAGCTATTTCAATACTCATATTTGAAGAACATACCAATCGAGGAAGATCTTGATCGTATCCAAATTGTCGTGCTACACGATGTGGATTGTATGCCTGTTCACAATCTAGGCCAATAAGAACACATGCTCTTAAACATCGAGCAAAAGATTCTAATTCTTCATCAGAATGTTTACCAATGGATATCTGCATATCGTTCTCCATATAAAATTTTGGAAAGAACCAATTATCTACATTTAAGCAATAAGGCCTCCATAGAAAAGCCTCACTAGAAGAATTAATGATCGGCCTCACATTCCCAATCTCAAATCTTCGTTTACCTTTCCATCGAGCAGCCCGTGGCTCAATACGCCTAAGGTAGTTTGGCTGTGGTCGAAATGGTAAAAACCTTTCCCATGCCCAAAGTTGAACCAAATAAAATAGAGACCAAATATTATAACGCATAACTGTCTGTGTATCTTTATTTTCAGTGGCTGCTAAGTTTGTTGAAACAATCATTGTTGCCTTTAACAAACCTAAGTCTGTATATATGCTAGCCAAGATAGCTGGGGCAAGCGCAATTTTCATTCCCTTTGCGAGGTGTATTGCAATTGGAAGAATAGTCTTATCAATTTTTGTAATTTCGTCCACTGGAAAAACAAACCTTGAGAGCCAAGACACAAGAAAAGCTTCATGCTCAAATTGGCATCCTGGTTTCATAAATGATTCTATCCACTTAATATGAGTATTCTTGATTTTCATTTTCTCTAACTTCTTCAATTTCTTTTTCAAATCTTCCTCAATTTTTATTGAATCATGTTCTTTAAGGGGTAATGAAATAGGATTCCCTAGCAAAGAAAACCCACCAAGAATCATCACATCTTCTAATGTGATGGATGCTTCACCCCAAGGGAAAACAAAAGTATTAGTTTCAACATTCCATCTTTCTGTTAACCCAAAAATTAGGTCATCATTTCTTTGAAACTCATACTTAGAGCACAAAATGGCCTCAATAATTCCGACTTTTCTCCACAGCAAGTGGTATTTTGGGAACATTTCATCAACCCATTTGTTCCACTGGCTTAATTGATCTTGCCAACCATGGAAGACCAAATCTACTAGCCACTTTGATTTTGGGGAAAGGAGAGGCAGTTTCAAACTTGATTCTTCAAGTGAAGCAACAATTGGTTTCAAGAAATGAGCAATTCTTCTAGTAGGAGGTCCACCAGTATATGAAAATGGAACTATCAACTCATCTCTCTCCTCAATAATTGAGTCCTCTATTGAAGATGAAACAACTATGGCAAAAGAAATGCACATTCTTAAATGTTTATTCGACCTTAGTTGCAAAATCTATAAATATAAAAAATGAAGAACCCAGGAAGCATATTGCAAATAATTTTTATATGTAATGGCATTGATTTTTTAAAATTTAATTGGCATAGATTCTTTATTGAAATATGAGATTGCTAAGTCATCATAAATAAGAGAGAATATAAGCCATCATATTATTTCTTGTATTATAAAACTAATGAAGATCATGCGATGTTGGAAGGTTCTATTTGCATAGCTACTCAAAAGAAAAGTGATATTTGACTTGATTTAATAGAGTACAATTTAACTGTTGTGATAGAAGAGGTGGGATGCAAAGCAGAAAAAATCAAAATCTATGTAAATAGATTAAAACACACAAAATATTTTGAAACATTTTACAACAGTATCTTGATCTTCACTCTTCACTGCCTTTTAGAAAAATGTGAAAATCCAAAGTAATTTTTATGAAAGTGGGCTTAGAGGTATCAAATGATCCTAGAAAATAAACTTCCTGGATTGATGTTAATTGGAAAAAGAAAAAAAAAAAAAAAACTCTTTCTTCTCACTCTCATATTTTTTAAAGAAAATAATTTACTTTCCAAAAAGTTCGACAAAAATAACCACATCTTTTTCAAATTAAAATCCAATACAATCCAAGACCACAATAACCGGACAAAAAGATCCCTTCTATTCTTCTTTCGAAAAAAGGTTTTATGTTCAAAATGATATCGAAAAATAGAATAATGATCTATAACAACAAAATTTTAGGAGACGACAAGTTCCTATTAATTATTTAATAAATTTGGTAGAAAATTTAGAGAACGCATGGCTATAACTCAGGCACAACTTTCATATAAAAAATCACATGGTGAAAAATGTCACACAAAAGAAACAACGTAAAAAAATAAATAAAGAAAAAGATAAGTCAGGTTGGAGATAAACATACCAGGAGGCGCCATACATACTATATAGTCTATCTATTGTTTTCAAAAGAGACAAATGGATATAGATTTTAGAGTAAAATTTCTGCTTCAAGTATAATTTTTGCTTCAAGGGTGGGCGTGATATAATTTCTGCTTCAAGGGTTTATCTTTTAACGAAAGACCTTACTATGACCAGAGAAGAAAGATTAATATGCCGTGTTTGACTTTTGAACTTCGGCTTCTAATGAGAACTCTAATAAATGTTTTACAAACAATCGTATGCACAAATTAATTTTGTGTTCAAATATTTTTTTTAGGCTATATTATTTAAAATTTTCAATAAATTATGACAATTCATAAAGAGGAAAGTAATATTTCAAAAAAATACATACCTAATTTTGTATTGTGAATTGGTCATCCATATCTTGCAACATTCGAAGGAAAATACATGTAAACAACCATACAATAATAAGGAAATAATTAATAGTATATTCCTTTGGCTACATAGTACAATTTAGAAAGCATAATTTATCATTCCCTATTGCCAATTTGTGGAAATTTTTAATTCAAATTATTAGAATAGGGAAATTTATTTTAAAACAGAACTCTAGTCAATGCAATACACTATGGTTAATTGTGACCAAAAGCTGCTTTGTTCCACTTATGTGGCATTTCATGAAAATGCCACAGAAAATAGTGTGATTTTTTTTCGTGGTGTTCACAAGTGCCACATATATATTAGCAGCACTTCTTGTGGAACTTATTTAATAGCACAAATATATTTAAAAAGTAATATGTCATTTTTTGCAGAATTTTATAGTTGTAAAAGTACATTTGACCTCTCCTATTAGTGACAAGTGCTTCCTCTAATGGATCATATAAATTTTTTGATAATTTATTAACGAATTATATGTATATATTATAAGCTAAAATTAAATTAAATTTATTATTATCATATTTATTTAAATAAGTTATTTTTACTAATAACTAAAAACAATTTTGTTAGATAAAGACTAATTTTCTAATGTTATGGTGATTTTCAATAAACATAAGCAAGTTTTATGTACAAATTTTTCTATCTCTATAGAACTTATAAATTAAAAATTTTCCCTATTGTATCAATTATGTAATGATGTTATAGATATCTTAAATGTAGAAAATATTTTTTGACAAAACCATGATTAATACAATTATGTTTTACAATACTTTAAGTTTTCTATTTTGGTATGTTTTGTTTTATATGAATAAATATTATAATACAAACTTATAAAGTACATATCATTGAATTGTAACTTTTACATATAAAAACAGTTAGTCATACATATTTATTATCTCGCACACGCATTGTCAACGTCTCACAAATTAGTTGCACTTAAGCTCATGACATATTTTTGTAGCATTATTTGTATCAATTAAACTTGTGCCATATATGAGTGGCGTTCTTTTTGACATTTGTGTTTGTTCCATATTTTGGTAGCGTATATTATGGCAATTTAAATATTGTGGTAATATCGTGGCATTTTGTATGTGTGCCACATTTTGGGTCACTATTTGTGACATTATTCCATAGTAACATAATTTTATGTGGCAACTGTAAAAAATGCCACAGTTGTTCTGGCATATTCTCCTAAATGCCACTAAAAAACTGCATTTTCTAATAATGCCACAATTTAATGACCCGTTATTCAAATTCCACCATCTAAGTGCCAAGGAGAGTTGAAATAGCTATAGTGATAACAATCTACTGCAAAAATATTTCATGTTCATATAATTTGTATTTCATAAATGGAAAATTTCAATGATAAGTATGCATAAAGAGAAAAAGGATTAATCAAAAGAATGGAGAATCAAATGTGTTAGTGTAAAAAGGCTGAACTTGGAATTTATTGTGGCAGGGTGGTTAGCTTAGGTGTAAAAGAGCCTCCTTACAGGGTAGATGTGCTGGTTTCGAACCACATTCCTCTTTTCTAATGTATCAAGAAAAACTTGAAATTTCTTTTTCCACTTGATGAAAAATGTCTATAAATGAAATAATATACTCCATGTGTTCAAAATGAATGTCTCAATCTAATTTATACATATATTAAAAAATTAGTTAACCTAATAAATGTTTTGATTCCTCATTTATACCTTAATTTAATATTAGAATAATTGACAAATTCAGTCTTATAAATATTTATCTTTTATTAACTTTGACCTTTTTGGAGCAACACTATTCACATGAGTTGGTGGTCTAGCAAAACTAGGATTTATGTACTTAAATATACTATGGGTGAAGGTCTCTACCCATGAGACTAATGTACTTTGTATGTTAGGTAGATAAACTTAATTAGATAAGACGAACTCATGTGCTTGCTTCTATGAGAATCACCCCCTTATGATTGTCCATGATGCTCTAGAGTCAAAGGTTTTGGCATATAAGAGTTTATATGTTTGCCTCGCTCATTGAGAAAGCTAAAACATAAAATAGAAGGATGATGGAGGTCATTGAGAAAGGTGATAGTGCACTTATTCCTATACTCAATGATGGGTACTAACATGGAGAGATGTTTTTCTCTTTAACACTTGCAGGACAAAGACACAGTATCCACAAGTGTGCTCTTGTGGTTAATATTTCCACATGGTTATAATTTGAAAATTTTAAAATGTGAAATGCTGCTATTTATAACAAGGGCATTTTGATCATTTTACAAGTATAAACAAATGGTATTTTTGTCCACTGAATTGCTCATGAAACCAAAGTGATTATATGTTCATCACTTTACAAAAGATAGGAGAACTAATTTAGAGAGATTAAATTAGATATGCCATTGATATTTTAATAGAGCAAAGTAACTGTTTTTTTAATGAGAAGCAAAGTAATTAATTGAAAAAGAGTATTTATTTAATTAAATGGACCCGACAAATTTATGTAAATAAATGGGACTAAGCAAATAGTTATACTGGACTAATAAATATATTTTTTTATTATTGAATTAAGTGGCCCAATGACAATTATTTATTGGAATATCGAAAAATAGATTGAACGCGGAGTTAACTAAAAGTTAATGGCCCAAGCCCCATTGGCCTAGGGTGGTCGAAACCTTAATGGATTAATCCCTAAGGTGGTCGACCAATTAGTTCTCCAATCCGTTGAGAGATTTCTTAATTAGACATGTGATGGAGTAATTAGGAAGGTATCCTTGTTTGACTAAGATACTAATTTCTTGTCCTTATTCTCCAAGATCACATTGGAATCTAAGTTTCACCACTATTTCGTAATTCTAATATGTAAAGAGTTTGTCTTCTATTACACAGAAATTGGCAAAATGTTCCTGCCCTAAGTAAGAATTTCGGCGAACTCTTGCAGAAATTACAGGAAGAGATTTTTCTCTAGCTTTCTCTGCTTTTCTAGTTCTCTTTCTATCACTAAAACATTCTTTTGTGAAGTTTTAGAATACTTGGTGCTAAACATAGATTTATCTATGTTCTACATACTTTTACACTTAACTTGGTAAAGCAAAAGGTTTTAAACATATTTTTTTGTATAGCATGCATAAAAAACTCAGTAGGATATTATTTTGATGTTAAGGGTATAATGGGCTTCTCAAATGATGAAAATTAGTTGAAAATAAATTTCAACGCACTGAAATAAGCACGAACCTGCTCTAGAATTGAATGAATAGCTTTGGAGTGAGAAGAAAAAGGAAATTGGTAAGTTTCTGGAGAAGGATCGATGCCGGTCTAAGCTGGAACTAGCACCTATTATCTATTTAAATTTAGTTTGTGGATCCTTCACAGTTAGCAACCCAGGTCCTTATCAGGGCACGAATAATGCAACCCTTTTCATGGTTCAATCAAGTTCACGGCATCAAGGGAGCTGGTTCGCGGTTTGGTCCATATTCAACTATTTTGTGCATGCTATAGCTGTCTAATTCTGGCTTTAGGTCATCGATTTTCTTTGATTCTATTGGTTTGTTATGGTCAACACTAGTTTTGGCTTGAATTTATTGGTTTTTCTCGGTTTTCAACTTCCAAATTTCTTAAGTTTAACCTATTAAAAACATATATTCATATTTTAGTTATTTCCTTACTCTTCTAAAGTCTTAGACGGTATAAGTAATGCTTTTCCAACCATTAGAATGAATTTTAGTAGCTTTAGGGTTTTAGCCATAATAGCTAAAACTATAGTTTTTATTTTTCTTTACTTTCTTGGAGATCAAGATGGCAGCTAAGAAGATCGAAGACGACGGATTCAAGTTCTCTATTTAAAGTTTGTTTTCTTTCCTTACGAATTTTCTTTTTAAACTGTTTATATTTCAAAAGAATATATTTTATGTATTCTTATGGATCTTTGTGGCTAAACGTCGTTTAACTTGGGCCTATGTGTAGAATTTTTTTTTTTTTTTTTATGTTTTTTAAATTTCTTTATTTCTTTACCATAATTTTTCAAAAGGAAAAATAAAAAACCCCGACAGTTTATATTAATCCTACCCCAAAATTCTCCATATTCGAATTGTCAACAAATATTTGGCAAATATTAAAAAGAAGAAATGCCCAATGAATCTCTCAGTTCGATTGTTTTATAAATATTTTCATTGAAAAAGTGTACCTAGATATATTTTTATCTATTACTCCCTCCGTCCCACAAAGATAGTCTCACATTCCTTTTTCTCTCATGCCAAATAGTAGTCATATTTCCTTGTATAAATTATGGTTGATTTTTTGACTTCCTTTAATAACCCTCATTACTTTACATCTTAATTACTAAAAATCTCTATTTCCCAATGAATATTAACCAAAAAAATACACACAAACCATTCTAATAAGTTTATGTTTATATTTGTAGTTTCAAGATAAAAAGGTCAAATTCATTCAATACAAAAGAAGAATATAAAAGAGAAATCAACATAAAATTAATTACTCTAGCTAAATTTCTTAATTTGTGTTATAATTGAAATGGGACAATCTTTCTGGGACAAAGAGAGTATTAATATTCCTAGACTATATAATGAAATGATTAATTCCTAGTGCTTGATCTTAATTCTTGGAATTGCTTGATCTTCTCCTGCATGATTTAGTACTTGGTTTTGATCAGATATAGGAGATAAATTGAGTAGGAACTAGTAACAAGAACACTCAGTAAAATTTCAAAGAAGTTGTACCAATTTCATGTCTAGTTCATATGATTATATGTTTATCAAAACTCGGAATTCCACAGATCTTAAATGTGTTTTAGTTAATTTAATCTACACTGAAATATAGTAGGTTATTAAATAAATATTGGGGCTTTTTGCCTAGAAATTGGGTCTAATCCTAAATAAGGGAATTTCACCGTTAATCATTGAAGTTAAAATTTGGTTTAATAAGAGAATTCAAATCTTCGTCAACAATTCACTAGTTGGATCGTTAGCCTTGGTAAAATTTGGTAAAAAATTTTCTGTCAATTTCCTTTATCATTATATTAGTTACAATTAAATTGCTTCACTAAAATTCGATCCGCTTGGATTGGTTAAAGGGTAACATACTTAGTAGTTGGATACAAATATTAGTGCAATTATCCTCGATTGTAATATAATTGAACTAGTATATTTGCTAGCGCAGTTTTAGCACATGAAGTTTATGGCATCATTGTTGGGGATTTGTTTTATTCAGCAATATGTAATTGCTATTTTATTTAATTTCAAGTATTTTTTTCATTTTTATTGAAAATTTTTATTTATTTTGGTTTCTCCCTTTTCAATGTTTATCATTATTATTTAAAAAAGAAACAAAAAGATTTTCATTTTTAAATTTTTAAAATTTTATTGTACTCCAGATTTTTTATTACATTTATGTTAAGTATTTTATTTCTTTTTATTTTTAACCCTTTGTGTCTTTGAGCAAGAGTTTTTGAATAAACTTATGTCGTCAAATGAGAAATTGAGTAGTTTGTACTTTTTGGTGCTTCAAAATCAAGGATCCTTACTGTCAAATCAAGGTAATGTCTCTTACCCTTCGTCAGATTTTTGATCTAATAACTCTATTAACTATGCAGGTCGAAATCCATGGCACAGTAATTTCCATTCACCTCCTTACAATGTGGATATTTGTAGAGATCAACAAAACTTCTCTTGGAATCAATATGATAAGCAAAGAGCACCACATGAATTTCCTTAAGAGAATAAATAAAATTTGTAAGACCTAATGGAAAAAAAGTTTGAGTTGAATACCAAAAAATTAATGTCTACCACCAAGGATCGATTTCAAAGTGTAGAAAATAACTTCCAAATTTTGTTCCAAAGTGTAGAAAAGTGTTGTAGTAAGCATACGGAATTTTGAACTCCATGTAGATCATTTTGCTACTTTAGTTTCTACGATCCAATGAATATTTGCCTAGTGACATACAGAGAAATCCAAGATACTTTAAGGCGATTCCAGTAGGATTTGGAGTGGAAGGAGAGGATCCAACAATTAAGAAAGATGAAGAGCGAAAATCAAAGGAGAAACTGTGGTTACAAAGAATAGTCATGGCCTAAAAGAGAAGTGTACCCAATTTAAAAAAGTGAAATACTCTCTCTGAATGATGAAATCAACAGAATTAATATTTCAATAGGCATAAATAAAGGCTATGATCATGACACACATATGAAGTGGTTACAATATCAGGATGATGTTCATTAAGAACTTACCTCTATACTTACAAGGGAGTATAGCTCACCTTTCTCTTTTAATTTTGTTCATCATTGAGGACAACGTTGTTTTTTTAATATATTTGTGTTTATTTAATTTTTGTTTCTTTTTGAACTTTATAGTTATTGAAAACTAATTGTTAGTATGTTCTTTACTTTTTGTTTTTGCCATGCTTTTGTTTAGTCCTTGTTTATTTTCATGTCGCTTTATCCTCCTAAGACTATGTTTTGAAGTTAAGAATTGTTGAGACTTTGATTTTTTATGTTTAGTGTTTATTGGTTCTATATGCTAGAAACTATCACATAAAGTAAGTGCACCTATCGTTTTAGTTACTCCCGAAAAGTGCTTGGATGTCCATCTCTTGGGACTGAAAAAGTAGTAATGACTATTCATGTACTATCTAACCAATCAGAGTAAAATTTTATGAGTTAAAAAACAAAACAAATAAGCTGGAAAAATATCTACTTAAACTAAAAACTAAAAAATTTCACCCAAAAAAAAGTTCAATTTTAAAAAGTATCTTGAAGTAGTGTCCAAATGGTGGAATTCCTCTAGAATCCATTAGCTAGTTATCTCGAAAATTTCTTGGAGAGATGTTAAAACATTTGATGGGTCACATGCTCTTTATCAGGATTTATCAGGATTCACCATATCTCTAGGCGGGAATCTACTATTGACCTAAATGATTAGGGAAGAATATCTTCTCCCTAACTAATCATGTATGCTTAAAGATCTGGAATAAATTAGATTACTCTAATTAACCTAGAAATTACAAATATCATCTCTAATCAATTCTTAATTACTAATGCTTAATTTTGGCCCTAAACTAATGTTCCTTTCTAAACACGTAATTGAAGGAAAATAACCAATCCCCTGTAAAATTGGAAACAATCAACTGCAAATTGAAAAAAAACAATATGTAATTCAACAATCCAATAACTAGCTTCCTGAAAATGAAACAAACTTCATATAGGGTTCATGCCCATTCAAACACTAATTAAAACCTAGCCACTAATCATCTCATTTACAACAAAAATCATAACAATATTCATAAGTAAATCAAAAGAGACAAAGAGTGCTTAGAATAGAATGGAGGAGCTACAAGCAAACGCTTTTCTCACAAAATTGCTATAATTGAACACCTTCATGAATTGCCTCTAGGAACTTGAATTGAAATTTCAATATGTATTTAGAATGGAAAAGTGAGAGTTTATGTACAGTATATTCTCTCAAAAGTCCCTCACAAACTCTCTCTAACCTTAGGTTGATAATATACAAATAATAATTTCCAAAACCTATAATACAGCACAGAAATTCAATTGCAACATGCCTGCAAGACTTGCGGCATTAACCTAGCTAGCTTGCTAAATCCTGCAAGCTTCTACCTAAAATGTTACTCTTCAAAATACTAGCTTTGCCAGATCTGACCAAGTCTGCTTGAGATTCGGATACTCTTTGTCCAGGTTCTGCTTTGAAATTTCAAGGCTTCCCGGACCCGGCAAGCCCTTATCAGGTCATGCAGGAGTGGTACATTGGTCATTTCTTCACCATTTTTATCTGTTTTTTATCCTTGGGCTCTCGTTTTGCCTTGTTTTTGCTTCTAACTCCTGTAGGATGCACCTATAACATTAAGAGAAGAAATGGTGGGGAATAGCACATTTTATCCACAAAGTACTTCATAAACCGATAAAATGACAATGCAAAACAACGGTGAAATGGAAATTATCAAATTCTCCCACACTTAGGCCTCATCAAGCAACAAATATCCAAGATAAGAACCCCAAACAAAATAAAAAAAGTTAAGATCAAGGGTCCTTGCAAACACATGACTAAAATCCCAAATAAAAAAGGAAAAACCAACTATACGGAATTTGAGAAACAATAGTTAAAACAAAACAAAAATAGTATCACAAAATTCTAACAAGTCTAGGGTCCATTTAATTGAAGTATTAATAAATCAAATGTTTAGGAAGAAACCAAGTAGATATCAGAGAAAATTTTTAAATGATCTAACAAATGTCAAAGTTCTCCATCTCATAACAAGGACTCAAAATTAACAAATAAAATAAAAAGTAAGTACTATGTTCCTCAAAAAAGCCACATAACTGCGAATTGTATCATTTATCTCATTTATTATAATTTATAGTGTAATTTAAGAATTGAATTTATTCAACTTGAAAACAAAAATTCCAAAAATAGTTGCTGCAAATTAGCAAAATGATGAAAAGGCACCCAACTTTAGTACTCCTTTGCATTTGAGAGAGAGAGAGAGAGAGAGAGAGAGAGAGAGAGAGAGAGAGAGAGAGAGAGAGAGAAAGAGATCACTTCCAATTTTGCCATTGTGATGGAAGACTTCTACTTGAAAATACAAGTATAGACATAGGGAAGTCCCAAACAAACTTATACCATGATGAGTTTGCATTGTCTTATGGTCTTTTGGAAAGTCTAAATGCTACAACATTGTTGGCACCAGATGACATCCCAGCCAACAAATTAGATTATTTCTCCAATTATTAATTATCATCATAAAATATTTCTGTAAATTATCAACCGGCAAACTTTAATCTATTATACTTGAGAGATTCTAGAAATAAACAAGAAATTTATGAAGCATTCATTGAAATGGTTTCGTAAGCACTTCTTTAAAAGCGAACTGTCTATTCTATTTTAAAATATTCAAAGTAAGAATCTTTCAAAGTAACAAATTCATTTACACAAAGAAAATAAATCTTCTAATAGTAACCAGAAATTGGCTAATATACCTAAGTATTTGGAAGAATTAGAAAACTATTGAAGCATAAAAGCATTTGGTGTTAGCTCCAAAAGTTCATAAGCTTTCTTTATTATTCCTCCTATTCATTTGGTAGGATTAGTGAGGACTAAATCAGCTCCAAATGCTTTCATAGTCACCTTTCTTTCTAAACTTGTATAAGAGGGCGTGGTAAGAACTATTCTCATCCCTTCATGGCTACCATAAATGCCATATCAATTCCCATATTTCCATACGTGGGCTAAATAAAAGTTTTCTTATCCAATTAATATATTAAGTTAGCAAAATGTATAATTAAAATAATATTAGCAAAAAATCACTTTACTTTCCTTTCTAGATTTGATTAAACCATTCTTTTCTGCATCATTTATCATAGCGAACGTTGGTCTGGAAAACAAAACAATCAAATTTAGCAGTTTCCCTAAGAAGATTCTTCTTAATCAATAATTCTACAAAAAAAAAAAACTACCGAAGAGTATCAGTCTTTTATGCTGGAAGTAGATTGCATCATCTCTGGTTTAAAGGAATTATAAGCACCACAACCTTCAGAGACTTCTGTTGTCCAAAGATAAAGGAAACAAGAGAATGATGATGAAATAGAAACAAAAAAAGGAAAAGATAACCAACAAAAAAAGAGTGAAATAAATCCAAGAAAAACCATAAGAAAAAGAAACAAACAAAGGTTGTCAACAGTTTTTCAAAAATGCACAAGGCAATGATCAAGCAATAGGCAAACAAGGGTTATTATAACATTTTATTGACGCAAAACGTCTACCACTACTAATTTTCTAATAATGCTCTGCAAAATTTATAATAACAAGAACACTAACTCTTCTTATTTCCTTCCTGAATGATATCATCCCATGGTAATCTTACAGCTACAAAAATCTTCAAGAAAATGACTTGGAAAGCATTGCCAAGGAAATAAAATAAAATAGAATACCAAAAGAGTTGCTTCACCAAAACCTTATTTTATCAAGCAAAAAAATGTTGGAATCCATAAGCAAAAACAAAATAAAATAAAACTACGGAAATCTACCAACAGGATCTGCACATACTAGAAAAACCGATTGGATAGAAACTACCTCAATCTTTTGGTTGTTCGTTTTGGAGGCGCTGCTTTGTACGCCTCGCCCTCTACTGGTATCCACGCGATGAACTCCTCTGCAAGCGTTCAGGATGCTAGCCCCTTCTGTGTTTTGAAAATTGTTCAAAATTGAACCTGACTATCTGGTAATCGGTCGTATTTCAGAGAGAGGAGGCTAGATACTATATCACCGTTCTAGGGTTTAGGGTTTTGTTTTTCTTTTATCAGATAAAGGACGGCCACCAAGAAAAGGTTAACATAACCTTTTATAGCTGTCAATATCAAAACCCTAGCTGTCATCTAATGACAGTTTAATCTCGTCCGTCTATTCCTATAATCATCCAACGGTTGGATGAGTAATATTAAGTAATTAATTTCATTTATTCGACTAAATAAAATTAATTACTTATTAACTTACCAGAAAATACAATATGGAATCTGATTCCTTTTTGTATACGTTCAACGAATCTGGACACAATCTAGATTCATTGAACGTGGACATTATGCTCAAAAGATCGTCTATACGTGTGACCCTGTAGGTTCACTTAACGTTGGCAGTGAATGAAAAATGTCCTAGACATTTATTCACAAAACATAAGCGGCCTCTAGCAAGACATTATGCTTACCCAAGTTAAGTAAATGTAATAATAACCTAGCATCAGATTTAATATTTAGTCCTTTTGTCACACGATATCCTAATTAAGTATAAGGCATGGATCAAGTCATCCTTATAAAACTTAATTAACCATTTACTTGATCATCAGGCAGACTGTTCCAACAAATAATATTAATAACACCTTATTAATACTTATTTGAGCATGACCATGCATATTTTCCAGTCTTCCTTATCAAGGGGCCCATGGATATCTCTCTCTAAAAAGAGAGGGACAAATCCCTTTCACTATCTCCAATATTCAAGCCATGACGAGAAAATAAGCCAACCAATAGTCATAATGATCGCCTAATTAAAAGTGATATTTGACTATGTCAAAACATATTTTCTCCCCATGCAAGAAACATTAGAAACATTAGGTCAAAGGACACCAAATATAAAACTGAGAAGAAATACTTATAACTTAAACCCATGCAATATTTCTTCTTCACTTTGGGTCATGTCCAATACAATATTCTAAATATGTATTTATGAATTGATTTTATATCTCATATTCATGATCAGTAAAACTCGACCATCAATCGACTTCACACTAGTTTACAAGATGTAATAAACTAGGGACAAATAAGAATAGTATTTTATTGGCTATAAGGGTTTTACTATCAAGTCACATACTTGATGACCAAGAGCATAAAATACAATTCAAAAAATACATGCTTCATAAATCATAAATGTGAGTCAATTGGTCATAGGGCATATACTAACAATCTCCCACTTGCCCTACCACCAATTTGACATGACTATCAAACCCATTGACCTAGTATGACTCTCATGCTTAAGTTGTGGGAGTGGCTTTGTCAATGGATTTGCGACATTTTCATTTATGTCTACTTTGCAAATTTTAACATCTCCACGCTCAATAATTTCTCGAATGAGATGGAAACGCCTGAGAATATGTTTGGATCGTTGATGAGATCTTGGTCCTTAGCTTGTGCAATGGCTCCTGTATTTTCACAACATAGGTCCACTGGGTTCACAATGCTAGGAATTACACCTAGTTCTGTGATGAACTTTCTGATCCAAACTGCCTCCTTAGCTGCATCAGAAGCAGCCACATACTCAGCCTCTGTAGTAGAATCGGCCGCGGTATCTTGCTTTGAACTCTTCCAGCTCACAGCACCTCCATTCAAACAAAACACAAATCCAGATTGCGATCTAAAATCATCTACATCAGTCTGAAAGCCAGCATTCGTGTAACCATTTACTACAAGCTCTCCTTCCTGACCTCCATAGATCAAAAACATCTCTTTAGTCCTTCTTAAGTACTTGAGAATGTTTTTTACTGCAGTCCAATGCAGTTCACCAGGATTTGACTGGAATCTCTAGTCATGCTCAATGCATACGAGACATCTAGACGAGTGCATAACATGGCGTACATGATAGATCCAATTGTGGAAGCGTTAGGAATCTTATTCATACGTTCTATATCCTCCCTTGTGGTAGGACTTTGAGACTTACTGAGTTTAACGCCATGTGACATTGACAGGAACCCTCTCTTAGAATCTTGCATACTGAACCTTTTCAGTACCTTATCAATATATCCACTCTGACTTAAGCCAATAAGGTTTTTAGATCTATCTCGATAGATCCTAATGCCTAGGATATAGGCTGCTTCGCCTAAATCTTTCATTGAAAAACACTTCCCCAACCAAGTTTTTACACTTTCCAAAGTGGGGATGTCATTCCCAATTAACAAGATGTCATCGACACAGAGTACTAAGAAGACTACTGCATTTTCTGTAACCCTTTGTAGACACAAGGTTCATCATCATTCTTGATGAAATTGAATTCTTTAATTGCTTCATCAAAACGAAGATTCCAACTTCGAGATGCTTGTTTCAAGCCATAAATGGATCTTTGAAGTTTACACACTTTACTAGAATTCGAAGGATGAATAAAACCTTCAGGTTGTGTCATATACACATCCTCCAGTAGATTTCCATTAAGAAAAGCAGTTTTAACATCCATTTGCCATATTTCATAATCATAATATGCTGGAATGGCAAGTAGAATTCTAATTGACTTAAGCATTACAACTGGAGAAAAGGTTTCATCATAGTCTATACCATGAGTTTGTCTATACCCTTTTGCTACCAATCGTGCTTTGTAAGTGTGCACATTACCATCAATGTCAGTTTTCTTTTTTAAAACCCATTTACACCCTATGGTCTTGCAACCTTCAGGTGGATCAATCAAAGTCCAAACTTGATTATCATGCATGGATTGCATTTCTGATTTCATAGCCTCTAGCCATTTGCTAGATTCAGGACTATGAATAGCATCTTTGTAGGAATTAGGCTCACCTTGATCAATAAGATCAATATTATGATCCTCAGTCACAAGAAATCCATATCTATGTGGTATCTGAGAAATTCTACCAGAACTTCTTGGTCCTTGTGTCAAAGGTTCAGGCTCAGTATGAATACGTGAGTCCAACTGAGTATCCATACTCGGTTCAGAAATGGTCTGCTGTCCATTAGCTTCTTCAGGATGGATTCTACTCCCACTAACTCTTTTGGAAACGAATTCCTTTTCAAGGAAAATTCCGTTCCGAGCAACAAACACTTTATTTTCAAATGGAAGATAAAAGTAGTATCCTTTAGTTTCCTTAGGATATCCCACAAACAGACACTTATTAGATCTGGGTGCTAGTTTTTCAGATAATGATCGCTTCACATAAGCATCACATCCCCAAATTTTGAGAAATGCTAAACTAGGTTGTTTCCCGGTCCATATCTCATATGGTGTCTTCTGAACAGCATTAGATGGAACTCTATTTAATATGAATGCAGCAGTTTCTAGAGCATAACCCCAAAAAGAAGTTGGAAGATTTGTTTGACTCATCATAGATCGAATCATATCCAATAGAGTTTGATTTCTGCGTTCAGACACACCATTGCATTGTGTTGTTCCTGGTGGAGTTAATTGTGATAATATCCCACAATTTTTTAGATGTTCGTCAAACTCTTGGCCTAAGTATTTACCACCTCGATCTGATAGAAGTAATTTGATACTCCTTCCAAGTTGATTCTGTACTTCATTTTGAAATTCCTTAAACTTTTGAAAGGAATCAGATTTATGTTTAATTAGATAGACATAACCATATCTACTGAAATCATCTGTGAATGTAATGAAATACCGAAAACCTCTTCTGGCTTGTGTGTTCATTGGCCCACATGCATCAGTATGTATAAGTTCCAATAAATCATTACCCTTTCACTTTGCCCTGTAAATGGACTTTTAGTCATTTTGCCCAATAAACAAGAATCACATTTTTCATAAGACTCAAGGTCGAATGAAGATAAAAGTCCATCTTGATGGAGTTTGATTATGTGTTTCTCATTTATATGGCCCAAACGACAATGCCAGAAGTAAGTTTGATTTAAATCATTAGATTTAAATTTCTTTGTATTTATGTTATAGATGGGCTTACTAACGGAATCATGTAGGTTAAGAATGTAAAGTCCATTACACAAAGAGGCATCCCCATAGAAAATACCATTTTTATAAATAGAACTTTTACCATTCTTAGTATTAAACTCAAAACCATCAATATCCAAACAAGAAACTAAAATGATGTTCCTACTCATAGCAGGAACATAATAACAATATTTAAGTTCAATTATAAGCCCAGTAGGCAAAAGTAAATCAAATGTCCCTACAACTACAGCAGCAACTTTTGCTCCATTTGCAACTCGTAGGTCCACCTCTCCCTTTGCCAAAGATCTACTCCTTTTGAGTCCCTGCACATTTACACAAATGTGAGCTCCACATCCGGTATCTAATACCCATGAAGTAGGAGTAGACATATTAATTTCTATAACGAAAATACCTGAAGCAGCAGTCTCACTGACCTTTTGCTTCTTCTTTTCTTCCAAATAGAGCTTGCAATTCCTCTTCCAATGACCAGGTTCATTGCAGTGGAAGCAAGTCCCTTCCTTTGGTGGTTTAACCTTGGGCTTGGGCTTCTACTTGCCTTTACCCTTTTTGGCCATGTCCTTTCCCTTTCCCTTTCCCTTGTTCTTCTTGAACTGGGCCTTTTGAACTATCAGAACATTAGGAGTAGACTTCCTAATGTTTTGTTCAGCCTGCTTGAGCATCCCGTGCAATTCATTTATGGACTTTTCCATATTATGCATATTGAAGTTCATGACAAACTGATCATAGTCAGAGGTCAAAGAGGCCAAGATCATATCAGTAGCCAAGTCATGACTTACAGGTGCTCCAAGTTTTTCAAGCTCATCAAAATACCCTTTCATCTTAAGGACATGAGCACTAACTGAAGTGACAAGGGTCATTTTGCAGCTATTCAACGCCTTAGTGGTAAGATATCTCTCTTGACATGCCTGCTCTTGGAACATTTCCTTGAGCTGTTTTATCATCTCATAAGCCTCAACTTCCTCGAATTGCTTTTGCAACTCAGATTCCATTGTAGCCAACATAAGACATGTCACATCGTTAGAATCATCCTTGTGCTTACTATAAGCATCCTTTTCGACTCTAGGGGCGTTGTTAGCTGGTTGATTAGGGATAGGGTTCTCAAGTACATATAGCTTTTTTTCTTGTTTAAGGACAATCCTTAAATTTCATGCCCAATCAAGAAAGTTAGTCCCACTAAGCTTAATCTTTTCAAGCACGGATCGCAACGAGGTGTTTGAATTGTTTGAGGCCATTATCTACATAGAATTTGCAAAATAAAAATAAATAAATGAAGCATTAAATTTTCCTTGAAATGTTCAACACTTGATATAAATCATGGGTATAAAAATTCATTTTATTCTAATCATAAGTAAGCTTTGGCTTAACACCCATAATTAGAGAAAAATGTATTAATGGGATTTACATCTACATGTATCGGCAAAATCCCATATGATGTCCTAGGCTCAGAACCGTTTTGATAGCCTAGTTAAGCCAAACCATTCCAAGCATATTGAAATCACCATTTTCCATCTTCCCCTACTTAGGTAACCATTTATCTCTTGCTTTGGCAATGAGACAAAATGATGATCCACGCATGGAGAAGTGCTTATGATCATGGAAGGCATTTTACGACTTAATTTTTACATTGTTTCAAAAAACCTTCTTCCTTTTATTTGTATATTATTTCACAAAACATATATCCAAAAATAAAAGGAAATAAACTAAACATCACATGCATAATATATACATCAAATAAAACGTGTCATAGCATGACCCCAATCCTATATTGACTTCCACGAGCCTCATGGAAGTTAAAGGTCAATCTAGGTAAGTCTTCATCTCCATGAGCTTGCCTCCAATGTCTTGGCCTTCTAATCTTGTTACATAGGACAGAAAACATACATAGGAATAGGAAATAGAATTAACCTATTCTAGTAAAGCTTGATAATATTACATCAATGAAAACAACGACAAGCAGGCCGTATTTAAAAACATACAACCCATTAAGAAAATAAGCCAATCAATCACAAGAGGTAAAGGGCCATGCTATGCACCATGCATCTAAAGATAGGAAGAAACATGCCGAAAACAACAAGGAGGTTCCGGGGGCGAAGCCCCTGGAAGAAAACAGCAGTCTCGGAAAGAAAAACGATTTTTTCCTTTCTAACTTATTGAATGAGTTACTGCCGTCATAAACCCTAAAATCATGCCGCCAGAAATTTTGTTTAACAGTTAAACATTAAATTATGTGATTATGCATATTAGTTTAACAATTAAATTGCACAAATTACAGAATGTACGCCAAAACAATTTGGCAGTAACAACATTCTGTTTGATTAATCGCATTAATAAGTAAAACAGAATATGACATATGCAAATCCTATAACTCAATTTACTCTGATTAGTACACTGGTCAGAAACCTTACTATAAGGCCGATTAAAAACAACACATGGAATCAAAGCGGTAACAGATAAAATCAGTAAAACTAGTATGTACGAGGCTCTGATACCACTGTTGGAATCTGGAGGCAAAAACAAAATAAAATAAAACTACGAAAATCCACCAACAGGATCTGCACATACTAGAAAAACCGATTAGATAGAAATTAGCTCAATGTTTTGGCTGTTCGTTGTGGAGGCGCTGCTTTGTACCCTTCGCCCTCTACTGGTATCCACATGACGAACTCCTCTGCAAGCGTTCAGGATCCTAGCCCCTTCTGTGTTCTGAAAATTGCTCAGAACTGATCATGACTATCTGGTAATCGGTCGTATTTTGGAGAGAGGAAGCTAGATACTATATCGCCGTTCTAGGGTTTAGGGTTTTGTTTTTCTTTTATCAGATAAAGGACGACCACCAAGAAAAGGTTAACATAACCTTTTATAGCTGTCAATATCAAAACCCTAGCTGTCATCTAATGACAGTTTAATCTCGTCCGTCTATTCCTATAATCATCCAACGGTTGGATGAGTAATATTAAGTAATTAATTTCATTTATTCGATTAAATAAAATTAATTACTTATTAACTTACCAGAAAATACAATATGGAATCTGATTCCCTTTTGTATACGTTCAACGAATCTGGACACAATCTAGATTCATTGAACGTGGGCATTATGCTCACAAGATCGTCTATACGTGTGACCCTGTAGGTTCACTTAACGTTGGCAGTGAATGAAAAATGTCCTAGACATTTATTCACAAAACATAAGCGGCCTCTAGCAAGACATTATGCTTTACCAAGTTAAGTAAATGTAATAATAACCTAGCATCAGATTTAATATTTAGTCCTTTTGTCACACGATATCCTAATTAAGTATAAGGCATGGATCAAGTCATCCTTATAAAACTTAATTAACCATTTACTTGATCATCAGGCAGACTGTTCCAACAAATAATATTAATAACACCTTATTAATACTTATTTGAGCATGGCCATGCATATTTTCCAGTCTTCCTTATCAAGGGGCCCATTGATATCTCTCTCTAAAAAGAGAGGGACAAATCCCTTTCACTATCTCCAATATTCAAGCCATGACGAGAAAATAAGCCAACCAATAGTCATAATGATCACCTAATTAAAAGTGATGTTTGACTATGTCAAAACATATTTTCTCCCCATGCAAGAAACATTAGGTCAAAGGACACCAAATATAAAACTGAGAAGAAATACTTATAACTTAAACCCATGCAATATTTCTTCCTCACTTTGGGTCATGTCCAATACAATATTCTAAATATGTATTTATGAATTGATTTTATATCTCATATTCATGATCAATAAAACTTGACCATCAATCAACTTCATACTAGTTTACAAGATTTAATAAACTAGGGACAAATAAGAATAGTATTTTATTAGCTATAAGGGTTTTACTATCAAGTCACATACTTGATGACCAAGAGCATAAAATACAATTCAAAAAATACATGCTTCATAAATCATAAATGTGAGTCAATTGGTCTTAGGGCATATACTAACAAAAAATACTCTTGAGAAAACACACTAGGAATGCCAAGATTATCAACTTCAAAGACATAGACTCAAAACCACTTCACAGTTTCTGCCTATATGATATGTTACTCATCAAAAGGTCATGAAAGCTTCACTTTAAACACGTAAACAAAGTCTAAGCCAGACAATCAACATTTTCAAGATGACAAAACATATCGAAGGAATCCATTGAAGCATAAGAATGTAAGCAAAACAACTGTAACATAATTTCAAGAAAAATTTACAGTCCATCACCGCTTTACTAACAAATATTTAGCTTTACTTAGGTCCCAAATATATTTCAAATCTCATTCTCATCAATTGGTGTCTCTTCCCTTGGCTTCTACACCTTGTATCAATCTAATGCACTAAAACAAACCTAGCAAGTGTCCTAGGTCAATTGAAATATATCAAGGTCAATCCCACAAGGACTTGCACTCAATTACCACTAATGCTATTCCTTCTAATCCAAACGGACAAAAGTTTGTGTCCTAACTATCTAAAACTAACAAATTATGAAGTAACAATTAATGGGTGAATTATAATCAGGAATAACGCTTCAACTAGTGCTACTAGTGCAGCTTGTGTTTTTTCTCAATAAACCAATTTTATCCTCATATTTAACGATGAAATTCCCTTATTAGAACTAAGCCCAATCCCCGAGCACAAAGATCCTATCTTTATTTAATAACCTAATATATCTCTATATAGATTAATTAACTAAAAATACATTACACTCTGTGGAATCCTGAGTTTTTACAATTTTCCCGAACACATGAACCGTACCTAGAAATTTCTATAATCTCTTATCAATTTTACTAGATGTTTTTGTTACTTAGTTCCTACTCGATTTATCTCCTCTAGGTCTCAAAACTAAGTATTAGATTCATGCAAGAGATGGCCAATCAATCAAAAGCATTAAGATCAAGCCATGAGAATTAATCATAAGGGATATTGATAAAGTGAGAAAATTCACACAATCACATCAATAAAAGTACATAGTCTTTTGCATTAGCTCTAGTTAAAAGTGTTTTAGCCATAAAATCCATAGAAGCAATAAAATTCTCAAAGAACATCTTCAAATTACAAAGAAAGACAAAGAAGTAAAGAAAACAAGTCGTAAACGTGACTCCACGTTCTCGTCTTCTTCTCCTCTACAGCCGTCCTTGTGAGTTGGAAGATAAAAAAATAACATAGTGAACGGATGCCCTAATGGCTGAAAACTAGTAAATACAAATAGCCTAAACCTAAGAGTCTTAGAGTTCAAAGCCCAATAGGAAAGTAGTGTCTAATTGACTTAAAAAGCTGTAAAAAATGGAAATTTTGTCCAGAAAATCCTTAGAGAATCTTGAAGACTCAACCTTTTAAAGTGAAATCAAGCATCGGTCTTTTGAATATTGCTAGTCGTTATTTTGTCCAGTATTTTATACGTTAATTTCATCATCTTTTGGTGATTTTAAGGTATAAAGTATACATATGGTCTAATATCTCTCATTCTTGTCTTAGGTGTTTCCCGAAGGGATAATAACGAAGAATGGATGAAAACAGCTTGAAACAGAGCAAAAACGATGGAAAACGATACCAAACGGTGACCACAAGAGAGCCTACCACCAATTATAGGCTCTCCTACCACCAGCGGTAGCCACATTAGCTGCAAAGGAAGTCCAAGCAGAAGGTTACCGCTGATGGTAAACTGCCCTCCCATTGACGGTAGGTTCAGGGCATCAACACACATTGATGACATAGACCTACCACTGACGGTAGGTCCCAACCTACTATCGACGTAGGTCCCAATTTCAACATTACCTAGGTGATTTTTGGCCAGTTTTGGCACACATTTAAGACTCTTCTCCTTTCCAGTTTTTATACTATGATGATAGGGCTTTAGGAGGTGAATTGGGGCAATTTTCTGTGACTATTTTCCCCTAATTCTCACCTCAATTATCTAGGATTTAGATTAGAGAACAAGATTTAAAGTATTGCAAGAGGAATCAATGATCGAAACAACGAATTCAGGCTTCGATGGAGCAACTCCAGAGATAAGTTTGGGCGCGGTTCGGGATCGCCTTCAAATATACTCCTTAGCCTTTCTTTTCTTTCTCAAGTAGTTTTAAATTAGTTTAATTTCAGTTTTATGCTATGAATTGTGAGTAGTTAATTGTTCGGTTTGAAGATTGAACCCTAATTTTGTTATTTATGAAATTTATTGGAATTTGATGAAATTGAATGTTTCCATTAATTGAATTGTTCTTCAATTGTCTAATTCTCTACAATTTAAGTGTTATGAGCTTGAATTAATCTAAGGGTGATTGAAATTGAAAAGGAAAGAGCACCCTAGGCCTATCAATTTGGGGATTAATTGGGGCATTGAACTAGAGATAGGTTAATGCACTTTTATGTCCGTAATCATCTGCGTTTATTGCATTTGTAACTTGTTAGAGTAAGAAGAGATTCTCGTCTAATAGTTGTAGTTAATAGAGTGGCTTTCCCCTAGAGAGAGGGACTCTCCAACTACAAGTGTGATGACCCAATTCGTAAATGCAACAACAATTTCCTTTAATTTCAGTTAATTAAAATAGTAAAAAGATTAGGGGGATTCCGAGATCCAAACTTTCATTTTATATATCTCCTTCAATATTTGTTAGTTGGCTTTCTAATTGTAGTTCTGTTAGTTCATGGTCGTTCCAACAACATTTCCAAGGCCAAACATTAAAATAACAGCAGAGTAGTTGAACCATGCCTATCCTCGAGAGAATCGACACTCGGGTTGAACTCATTTCTACGGTGTTAGGTCCCTTTGCCTTGTAGTATAGTGTTAGGAATTCCCGTTCCATTTAACAAACATCAAGGCTTTTGCACCGTTGTCGAGGAACGACAAGTTTAGGAAGTATCATTGTTTGGTGATTTAGTCACTTTTCCCTATTATTGCTTTTGTGAAGTGCTTTTGTAAGTTGAATTGGTCTTTAGCAAGCAATATTCAATCACTTTCGGTTTCATTAATTAAGGGTATTCATTAAGTGGAACTAATCACGTTTCGTTATGTTGTTGCAGGTTGAGTGGTGCTAGTTTATGCCCAAACAAAGAAGGGGGAACTAGTACCGTTTGATCCAAAACCGGACTAAACACTGAGGGTGCTGGTCGTGCCCTTCGATTCGACACAGCAACAGAAAGAGTAGCAGCATCTGTAGAGGGGGTGCAAGGTGGACGTCAGGTTCCATTAATCTAGAATCCAGTCTTTGGGCCACATCTACCACTACCAATGGCGGAGCAAATGATGGCTGACTATGCTCGACCATCTATCTCTGGGACGCAACCGAGCATAGCACGACCAAGAATCGAAATTTCAAATTCAAATCGAATATTATACAGATGTTGCAGCATAATGTCCACTTTGACGGTTTTCAGAAGAGGATCCTAATGCACATATAGGAATTTCATAGAGGTGTATGACACCTTTAAGATCAACGGGATTTTGGAATATGCTATTTGGCTTTGCCTATTTCTATTTTCTTTAAGGGGAAAGGTGAAGTCTTGGCTGAAGTCACTGATATCCGGATCTATTACATCTTGGGATTCACTGGTAAAGAAATTGTTAGGGAGGTATTTTCCTCAAGGGCAGACGGCAAAACTGAGGAACGAGATATTGTCATTCAAGCAAATAGACAGATAAAGTTTATATGAAGCCTGGATATGTTGGAAAGAACTGCTCAGAAAATGTCCTCATCACGGGCTGGATTTGGGGATACAAATCCAAAGCTTTCACAACGGGGTATATTTTGGGGCGAGATAGCTGATTGACGCCTCAACTTGAGGGTCTACAGATAATAAGACCCCTCAATAGGTATACGACCTCATCAGCAAATTGTGATGAACAATTATACCTAGGGAGGACAGAGGATGATGGCAAAGGTAAGCAGAGTACACAATGTAGAAGCTATATCAGCCATGAAGGCTAGAATAACGCCGATAATTGAACAAAAGATGGGGAATTTGACAACTAGATATTCAAATAAATATACTCAAATAGTCATGTTCTGTGACTTCAGTAATAGGGGGCATCCTAAACATGAATGCCCGAATATGGAAGGCCTACCAGAGCAAGTTGATTTTGTCCAGGGAAACTAACCTAGGAACGACCCGTACTCCAACACGTATATTCCAAGATGGAGGAACTATCCCAATTTTTCTTGGGGTGATCAGGGACAACAGAGACCACAAAATCCCCTGGGTTTCAGAATAGAGGCCATCCTCCTCCATTGCCCTATGAAGCAGGTCCGCAGAATCAGTCCCTACTGGTCAAGGCGAATCTAGATGAGTTGATGGTGAAGTTCATGAGTGCCACAAGCAACAAAATGAACACCATCGAAGCTACCCAAAGAAACTAGGAAGCTTTCATTTGGAATTTGGAGAAGCAGATTGGGCAGTTGGTGAAACTGGTTTTAGAAAGGACTCTGGGAGTTCTTCCTAGCAATACCGAGATGAACCGGAGAGAACATGTAAATGCTGTCTCAGTGATAGTGGAGGAAGAGGAATCAACCAAAGAAGAAGGAGTGATCATTTAAGGGGAAAGTTGTACTATAGAGTAAAGGTAATCATCCAGTGGAATGGAAGAAGAAGAGATAGGTGCAGCAGAAGATATTGGAAAGAAGAAGTCGACAAGTGCTCCATGTACACAAAAAGTTCCATTTCCAGAGGCACTGTTATGAGACTGAAAACATGATGAAATGAGGTAGTTTATAAAATTCTTTTCTCAATTAAATTTAAACTTACCTCTTTATAATTTTTTATTGTAGTTATCCAAGTATGTAAGGCACTTGAGGGATATGATCACGAAGAAGGACAAGCTTTGTGAAGCTTCCGCATATATATTTGGTGAAGAGTGTTTGGCCTTTCTAATGAAGAAATCTATGCTACCATAGAAGCTTGAAGATCTTGGGAGTTTCTCTTTTCCTTATACTATTGGTAGTTACATATTGATAGGGCTCTAGCAGACTTAGCCGCCAGTATAAATGTCATTTCTTCTACTTTGTGTTAGCATCTAGGTCTAGGTATCCCAAGATCGGTAAGGATGTCAATTAATCTGGCGGATAAGGAGAGTCAGACATCCGAAAGGGATAATTGATAACGTGTTGGCAAAAGTCAAGGATTTGGTCTTTCCTGTGGACTTTGTGGTTTGATATGGATGAGGATGTGGATTTCCCCATTATTTTGGGTCACCCTTTTCTTCGTACTTCAAAGGCGCTAATTCATATGGAGAAAGGGAAGTTAGTTGCTTAGGGTTGGGGAGAAGAAGATAGTGTTTGAATTCCCCTTACTCCCGAGTACCTAATCCAAAGTGCAAGACACTGTGTGTGTGATAAGTCATGAAAATTATGAAGTATCTGTGAATATGTAGGAAAATGTACCAAGGAAGGGCAAGGAAATACCGAAGGAAAATGAGAAAGGAAGACAATTGTCTTCTAAAGTAAAGGCAAGATTCATGAACTGGGTGCCGGTTTGGCACGCTAAAGAGGCAAAGGCCAAGAAGAACACGAATGATCGTGTTCGGGAAGGTGCTCCTAGCACCTAAACAAGGAGTATTCCTTGTAATTTGTCTTGAAAGTTTATTACTTGATGTACTTGTTTTAGTGTATTTTAATTAGTGCAATTATATTGTTGTAAGGTACTTTTGGAGAGCCGATTGCCTGTGAAACACCTTTTTAAGTGGATAATGAATAGCCAAAATTAACAAGCGAAGAATCGAGCCACAAATGTGCCAAGGAGAAGAAAAACAGCAGATAGGTAGAACCCTACCGCGGGTGGTAGGTTAACCTACTGCTAGCGATAGGTGCTGGGCAACTCTCAGAACCATAAGGCAGAGACCTACAAGGGACAGTAGGTCCTAACCTACCGTCGGTGGTAGGGTCCAAAGGTGGCTGCTGGTCGGCTATTTTCAAGGGAAATTGGGGCAGGTTGACCCGATTTGAACCAAAATTCCAGCTCTAATTAAAAAACTTTACAAGTTTTTTTCCCCTTTCCCTTCTAAAAATCCCTACGGAATTTCCCCTTTCTTCCCTCTCTTTCCTTCCTGTCTCTCTACCCTCTCTCAGCTTTCACTTTCCAACTCGCTTTACTTCCTCTTCCATTAATTTCGGTGGCTTCCCATGGTGCACTTAAGTGGCAGTCACACCTCTTTTTTTTAGTTTGTTTTCCTTCTCTCTAGTAATTTTTCTTCTCTTCTTATTCTACTTTCTCTATTTCGTTAAGTTTTTCTTTCTTCCATCTCATCACCACAAATCCTACACTACCATTTTCTTTCTTCCATTTTCCTTTCACAAGCTTCCATTTTTCCTCCCCCCTTTCTTAAAGATTTTCACTTCTCCTTTTTTATTTCTTTTTCTGTAATTTTCATTTTTATGTCTTTTTGTGCAATTTTTAAATGGTTACTAATTTTTTATGTGTATCCATTTGCATTCCTAACAATAAATTGCAAATATTTTTGCAAAAAGATTTTTCGACGAACTTTCTTGCAAACTCCAAGGAGACGTCATTCAAGGGCACAGAAACAATACCAATTTTGTTAGCAGCGATGGGTTGTTTGCTCAAACAACCCCAGGCTATCTCTTGATCCTTGTGCCTCTTATTATTTTTAGTTTATTTTCATTATTTTAGCTAATTTTGGTGTGATTTTTTGTTTGGTGTTGCTCTTTTGTTTTAGTTTTCATTTTGAGTGTTACTATTTTTATTACTTGTACCCATTTTAGTATCCACAGGCAAAGTTAGTTCACACTCTAGCACACACGGGCTACGATGAAATCTTTTCTCTTTGAGCATTTTTGTGTGTTCTAGTGTCTTTCTTTTGTTGGTGTTGTTGATTCCTTGTGGGAAGTGTGTGTGTGCTATTTTGTTTTCTCTTCCATTTCCCTTTTACCTTCGTTTTACGTTTTCTTTTTCACTCTCTTTTCCAAATGGCCCCTAAAAAAGTAGTTACTTCTTCTTCAAAATCTAAATGGGCTCATGTTGAGGGGCCCTTGCCTGACCCCCAATACTCTAGAGATTTTACCTTTTCCTGATCATTTTTCTACGACTGCCCGTAAACGGGTAACCGATAGGTCATCACTTAAGATTATTGTTGAAAAATTGTTCGATGAAGCAGTCATCGAACATTTTAAACTTGAACAACTTTTTAGAGGTTTGGGTTGAGTTCCCATTCTTTGCATTTCTGGCGACTGTTACCCCAACCTTATCTGAGAGTTTTACGCAAACATGACACATAAAACATACAAAGATCTCCAAACTATTATTTCTACTATTAAAGGGACTAGGATTATTCTGACTAGGGAGCATATCGCGGCCATTCTTTGGATTCAGGACGAAAGGGACATGATCACCGTGGACTCTAATAAAAAGACTATTGATGAAGACCCCAGTCAGAGTTTCAATGCAAGTTGTTCGCATTTGGTACATGAAAATGTCCTGGGACCGATTTCATACACCCAAGATGGTAACTTTCGTACTCTTCTTCCCTGTGCCATCGCTTACTTTTTCGAGCACAACCTAATTCAAAAAGGGGGCAGACAAAGTGAAGTTCGCATTATTGATATGTACATGCTTGATAAAATCCATAATAAGTCCCCTCTTTCTATTGTTTCCCTTATCATCCACATGAAACCCAGGTTACGAAGTACTAAAAAACGTTTGTATCATTACCCTGTTATTCTTGCTAAAGTTTTTGTGCTTGCTGTGTTAATTTTGCAGGGAAAAGAAAACTACCCACAGGGTCGCTGTAGATCATCACATTTACTACATTTAACAACTGCGACTACTCCTGGGATGAAAAGAAGAAAGTTTGGATCCTTTCGTCCGAGGAGGACAGGTTGCAGAGCTTAATTATGCTGGTTTTCGATCCATAAAGAACACCACTCAGACCGGCATAAGAGCATCCTCCTTGCAGCCTGATGATGAGGGAAGTGAGGGCAATGAGTCCTATTACCCCTCTAGAGAGGATGAGCCCTCTACTGCTCAAAGACGGCCTTCCAGAACGAGCTGCGGACTGCCTTCGAGTAGCTGTGTCACTCAGGACATCCATCGGACCTAATTGGAGGAGATTGTGGAGTCACTCGCCTATATTCGGACGAGTTGGCCCATCAGAGAGCATCCATCGATCGGTAAGAAGTGATGCGCATGTGCAAAAAGTTCATGCCCTATAAGTGTAGCAGTGGTGGTAGGGTAGCAGACTTTGGTTTTCTATAGGGAGTTTTCTATTCCTTCCTTTCTTTTATTTTCCTTTATTGTATTTCCATGCTCATTTTTTTTTTCTTTTGCGGTTTTATGTCTTCTGCTTCTTATTTTCATTGTTTATTTTCCTATGTTTTGCTTTACTTTTTCTTGTTTTCTATGGGGGTGGCTTCCCTTCTGCGATATTGCTTATTATCTATGGGAGTGCCTCCCACGTATGTGTTATTTGTTGTTTTCTTTTAGTCTCGCCCCCACATTGAGGATAATGTGATTTTAAGTGTGGGGGGATCTTTTCGTATATACTCTTATGTTTTGTTATCTTTATGAAAAATGAAAAAAAATCAAATAATTTAAAATTTAAAATTTTCCTTAGTTTTCCTTACCTTTTATTTGAGGAAAAACCAAAAAGATTTTTCTTTTTGCCACTTTGGTTAGAATGCTTAGTCGCAATACTATCAGAGTATTTCGAAAGGGTATGGCACTTGGTCGGTTCGAAAACCGCATTTGCTTAATGATCTTACATGTTTAATGGTTTTCATGCACCTGTGGGTGTCATTAGTAAGAGAAACCTAGGAATTCTAGGAAATTAGGCTAGTGAGAATCCTTTAAACATCATGCCAGCATTCTTGTGTTTTTTCTGTTCTTTGAAGTGAAAAGTCTTAGTTTGTGTTGAGCCCAGAAACGATGGTATCAGGCCTTCATTGTACCGATTGAGCTTTTGTTTTGCATATCCTTTTACGAAATTAACCCCTAGCTCCCTTATTTGTGCCTTCATGCCGAAGGGTTTTACTCCCTTCTCTTCTTTTCTCTTTTTAAACTCACACTACATTAAACCTCATTTCGTGGAGCGATGTTAGAATAACATGTTTAGTCATCTTGAGTGGAAGAAAATGATAAGTGTAGGGGTGAATGAGTAAAGAAAAGAAAATTGTTGTAAAGATGGGAGTATTTGGGTATTTCAGGTGCAAATAGCCAATGGAAAGAACACAAGAGAGAGAAGTTGATTTATTCTGCTTCTGAAAAAAAAAAAAAAAAGAAACATAAAAGAAAAAATAGAAAAAAAAAAAAGAAAACATAAAAGAAAAAAATATAAAAAAAAGAACATACTTACTCTTTTTTGTTCATAATCTGTTGAGAAAACAAAGACACTAGTTTTCTCGCTTGTTAAGGGCTAAAAATTGGAAATGTGTTTGGTGAGGTGTGCGAAAGAAACGCAGGAGGTTATTCAAGGGTGAGTGAGAAGAGCGAAAGGAGGCTAGGATGTTATTCTCTAATTTTTTCATATTTTCTTTTCGGTTGCATTGGCTTTGTCTCGTTTGTTCTTGTCTCCCTTTACCTTCATTTGGTACCTTTTATGTCCCAAGCCCGATATTACAAGCCGAAAAGTCCTACCTAATCTTGGAACAACTTAGAATAAGACTTGGAATGGATAAGAGCTAGAAAAACATCAGCTTGTTGCACATTGTCGCTTGAAGGATTTCAGTTCGTTAATTACTTAGCATTTCTTCATTTCTACAGAAACAGCACAAATAGAACACACACACACCATTGGCAATGTTCATTAGTAAGTATGATGGACTCTGTGATGTGAACTAGTTAGACATGCAAGAATATCAAGGAGTTGTGACAAGAGTCAAAGCAAAACAACTAAAGAGTCACAAGGATCAAATTGAGCAAGAGAAGTTTCAAGGGCTAAATTTTGATGTCCAAGACTTTATGGGGCAATATGCTAAAGTTTTAAATAATTTAGAAATTGGAAATTTACCTTGCTAGATGATTGGAATATGCCTTAAATTTAAGGCTTAAATTTGGGGCTTAAATTTAGGGCTTAATTTCGGGGCTTAATTTTAGGGTTTAAATTTATGGTGCTTAATTTTGGGCTGAAAAATGAGAGGCAAACATTCCTAATCCTTTTTCCCTCAAGTCTCTATAAATATGTAGTCTTCCATTTTGTACAGGCTAATCAAGAAATATTTCAAGACAAAGGTTCTTCTCTTAGTATTCTTAGTTTTTAGCTTAGTTTTTTTCTATCTTCTCAAGGGTGAACTTCCTTGAAAGAAAATCACTTTGAAGACTTGTTGAAAGTTCCAAGAGCTTCAAGGTTGATCATCAAAATTCCTTAATACTAGTTACTACTCTCTTGTAGAAAACTAGTCTTGAGGTCTTCTTCTTGTTTCATTGAGGTCTAAGGTTCAAAATACCTTAGGTTGCTTGAACTTTGAAGAAAATATTTTGTTTAAAACCTTCTTGAGGTCTTGGATTTATTATATCCAAGGTTGATAGAAGTTTAATATTTTCAAGTCCTATCAAAGGCACCTTCTCTTTTCTACTTGTTACACATGTTTTCTTCGTTCTCTCCCTCACTTCTTGGATGAAATTTTATGCTCTTGAAGATCATTCCACATCAATATGGTTCTTGTTCTTTCGTTTTATCTTGATGGTTTAGTGGTTAAGTATTCTATTTGAATGGCATTGTTGTAGATGTGTTTTTCCTCTATTTGGTTTTGTTTTGCCTTGCTTTGGTATTGCTGTTGTTGATATCGTTGGCATTCCATGGGTTTAACTACTTGAGGCCGGTATCTTCTGTTTTCCGTGAACTTCTGTTTTCCGTGAAATTCTTATATGAACATAATGCTTCAAACCCTTTTTGTTCCTTCCGTTTAGTAATGTTGCTTGAGGGCAAGCAACGGATAAGTATGGGAGCATTTGATAGTAGTTATTTTGTCTAGTATTTAATACGTTAATTTAGTCTTTTTTTTTTGTGATTTTAAGGTATAAGTATACATTTGAGTCTAATGTCTCTCGTTCTTGTCTTAGGTGTTTGCCGAAGGGATTAAAATGAAAGCTGGCCGAAAACGGCTTCAACAAATCAAAAATGACAGAAAATGATGTCGAACGGTGACCACAAGAGAGCCTACCACCGACGATAGGCCACTCTACCTCCAACGGTAGGCACATTGGCAAGAAAAGAAGTCTAGGTAAAAGGCTACCGCTAACCTGCTATCGACGGTAGGTCCCGATTTCAGCATTACTTTGGCAATTTTCGGGCAGTTTTGACACACATTCAAGACTTCTTTTTTCCAGTTTGTAGACGATGCCAATAGGGCCTTAAGAGAGAAATTGGACGATTTTCTATGACAATTTTCCCCTAATTCTCACATGGATTAGCTAGGATTTAGACTAGAGAACAAGATTTGAAGGATTGTAAGAGGAATCAAGGATCGTGACAATGAATTCGGGCTTCGGTGTAGCAACTCGAGAGACGAGCTCGGACGTAGTTCGGGATCAAAATTCAGCCTTTGATTTCACTCCTAAGCCTTTCTTTTCCTCCTTTAGTAGTTTTAAGTTAGTTTAATTTCAATTTTATGCTATGAATTGTGAGTAGTTAATTGCTTTGGTTCAGGGTTGAACCCTAATTTTGTTATTTATAAAATGGATTGGAATTTGATAAAATTAAATTTTGCCATTAATTGAATTGTTGTTCAATTGTTTAATTCTTTGCAATTTAAGTGCCATGAGCTTGAATTAATTGCAAGGGTGCTTTAAATTGAAAAAGGAAGAGCATCCTAGGGGCTTCAATTTGGGGAATAATTAGGGTGTTGAACTTGAGATAGGTTAATGCACTTTTAGGACCATAATCACCTGCGTTTATTGCATTCATAACTTGTTAAGGAGAGAACAAATTTTCATCTAAGAGTTGTAGTGAATAGAGTGGCTTTCACCTAGAGATAGGGAATGCCCAACTACTAGTGTGATGACCTAATTCTTAAATGCAATAACAGTTTCCATTAATTTAAGTTAATTGAAGTAGTAACAAGATTATGAGGATCCCGAGATCACTTCTGTTATATATATATATATATATATCTTATCTTTGTGGTCCTAACTTAGATCTCGGGTCCTTCAATATTTGCTACTTGGTTTTCTGATCATAGGTCTGACAATTCATAATCGTTTCAACAACATTTCCAAGGCTAAACATTAAAATAACAATAGAATAGTTGAACCTTGCCTCCTCGAGAGAATCGACACTCGGGTGAACTGATTCCTAGAGTGTTAAGCCACTTCCCTTGCACTGTAGCATTAGAAATTCCCATTTCATTTTACAAACACCAAATGTCCAGTGCCGGTCTTTCTTTGTCTTGCTTTTCTTTGTTACGGATTCAAAGTCCGAAGCTGATCTTTGTAAATGTCCAGTGCCGATCTTTCTTTTGATCACATTTCTTTTAAACGCCAAACTCAGGCGTTGGTCTTTTGTATGTCCAACATTGGTCTTGCTCTTTCAACCTTGATGCATTATTTTGCTCTTTTTACCGCGTAAAATGTCCGTTACGTCCATGCAATTAACATATTAAAAAAATGAGTTTCATCTTCTATATTAGGGCGAAGGATGTGCATGTCTCACACAAAATTACGCATAAATTGTGGAAATATGGATAAATCTATGATTTATCAACAACTCCCAGATTAGACTTTCATGGTCCTCAAGCAAAACTTTAAGAAACATCAAGATCAAGAGCTCTTTGAGAAAAATGAAGCTCCAAGATGCAAGGATCAAGATAACCAATCGAGATAATATAAAGACACGAAAGATGACCCCACGAAGATAAAAGAGACTCAAGAACAATGAAATTATAGGTCTCTTTCAACCACACTCCAAACCACAAAGCATATCAACCAATTCAATGTGGCTATCAAGAAATTCAATCCAAACATGCTCAACGTCGAGTTTCAAATCTTTAGTTTCTCGATTCAAGTAATCTCAAAAGTTCAATCAAACAAATGTTTCACTCGGCAAAGTAATTCAAAAACACTCACAAGAAATTAAACAAACTAAGCACCCTTTTGTAAACAAAGAAGTTAAGCAAAATGTAGCCATAGGCTTGTACCCTCTCTCCGCTAATGAGGCCTAGTTAATCAACTCGAGTCAAATAGGAATTTTGGGCTCGTAATGTTATGCTAGGGCTATAGTAGTCAAACGAAGGAAGAGAGGCTTTAACAAGAGACAGGAGAATCAAGTAAAAGACACATTGTACCCTCTCTCCACTAATTGCAAGGGTGCCATGAGCTTTTAGGGAAATTTTTCAAAAAGGGTCCAAAGTTTATGAAATCATAAAGGAGTACGAACAAAATTCGATGCCAAGTTCAAATAAGAAAGGTGAAGTCTTTTGAATTCTCAAATGCAGACACGTTAAGAAAACTTTTCACAAGAGTATGTGGTTTTTTCTTTTTAAAAATAGCCATAAAAAGAAAAGTTTCAGCTCATGGTTTCAAGTAAAGCCTCAGGGTAACTAAACCAAACTATGTATACAGAAAGAAAAACTCTAACACAAAACAATAACAAACCACAAGCAACAAAAATAAACCTCACTCCCCACTTAGAAATAAGCATTGTCCTCATTGATACATAACCTATACGAGAAAAAGGAAATTGATACTCCCTTAGTTGGATACACAATGTAGAAGGTGGGGTAAGGCAGCCAGTGCCTAAGACACGGAGTCGCCGGACCAGAGGGCTTCCATAGACGGTGGAGCTTTTCACCTTTGGCCGACGCTTGTTTATCTCTTGCTGTCCTATTAGTAAAAGTTTTTATGTTTGTTTGATCTTTCTAAGAGATGCCATGATCTCTTTCGATAGAAGTGTTGCAGTCAATATACAGCCTTCGTGCAATGGACCAGCTTCATGACTAGGCTGCAATGGGGAAGTGAGGCCTTTTGCAGAAACTTCCTCCACCTCTTCATCATCTATGTTATCTTCCTCCTTTCATCTCCAATTTTCCTCATCATCATGAAGAAACCCATACTAGTCAACTTAGTGATATGACCATGCATATGTCATGAATTCTTGGAAAATTCAAGTCCAAGTTAAAGCTAGAAGAATGGTCGAAATGGAGATAAACTGGAATTTCTAGACTAGTTTTGGAAAACTCCATTTAGGAGCTTTTAAAAACTTTAAATGAACATATGATTTGATGAAATTGTAGAACACTTTTTGAGGTTTCCAGAATGGTATAGTTCATTCCTAGATAAGTTTATTGGATATTCTATGACCATTCAAAGCCATACATTCTACCTTAAATGGCAAAGATGACGAATTCTGGTAAAATAGCCTTAAGTTTTACCATAGGAGTCCAATTGAGGAGATTAAATATTCAATAAAAAGCTAAGAGAATGCTCTACAACGTTTCTGAAGACATCAAGAATCTTTTTGAACATTTTGAAGGTAAAAAATAAAAAGCTGATAACTGAAGAGATGCGAAATTGCACAATTGAAAGGCTAAAACAGAGCCTCCTAACAATGGTCAGACTCCCACCGTACCATCCCCGGTAGACCTCAGTTTGAAGAATATCAAATGAACAATTAACCTAAAACCAATGGTAGTCCACCCTACCATCAAAGATAGGTTCCTAATTTACACATTGCATTATTTAGTCCAGTTTAGTAATTTTTTATTTATTCCTGTTTTCTTTATTTCCGAGTTTGTAATTAACTTTGTTAAAAGGATTAGGACTTTTTAACACTCATTAGATTTTAGGAAGAGGAGTTATGATTTCTCTCTAAATATCCTATTATGCCTCATTTTGTAATAAAGTCAAAGATGAATGATATATGAATTTGTATGTTTGTTCCTAGGGTTCTTAGTTTTTGAAGTCTTCTCGTAAAATCATCAAGGGTTGTTCATTCTTTAGATTGATTTTACTTGAATACTTAGATTGGGTTGATCCAAGGATTCACAATTTGATCAAAATTCCTAATTCTATGATAATCACTTCCTCAGGATTTGTCCTAGAGCTTAGGTATTCTTCAATTAATCTAATCGGGTAGGAGGCATTCAATCCCTTTGTTTGATTAGCAATTAAGGAAAAGATCCTCTTCGCATGAATTTTATTCATAGGTCGGGTTGAATTATGTGTGGGTGTTGTTGAAGAAGATCAAGTCCTATTAAAGGCAAGGTCCTTGGGAGATGCATATGAAGATTTAGTTTCATTAAAGATCCTAAATCATATCACAACCCCATTTTTTGATTGGTATATAAGGGAAATTTTACTCATCACAATCATATGTTTTTAGTTTGGACTGAGCTAAGGGAAGCTAGATTGGGGTGATAATCAAGTCCTTCTTGAAGGCAAAAGTCCTTGGGTGAAGATTTGGAAATTTTGATCCATTGCACATCAAATTCCATACCACTTGGTATCTGAGATACCATAAGTAAGCTCAACTTCTGTTTAATTTCTACAGAAAATTAAAAAAATATATATATATATATATGATCTAAGAAAAATCCATGTAGATCATGCAAAATTCGTACAAAAAATTATGTAAAAATATGCATTGAATTCGATTAGTAATTGAGATTGTTTGTGCGAATGTTTTGTTAGATTTGAAGTCCTTTGAGTTGGGAATCATTTGAAATCAGTTTCACTCAATTTGGAGTTGAATTGGTTGGTAAATTAGATCAAAACCTTTGATCTATAGAGAAATCAGATCCGTTGAACAGTGTTGCACCGATTTGATCATATGTCTTGTTTTCCTAGCTCAAATTGGTCGAAAAATGTGGGCCTAATTTCATCCTCATCGATTTGTGTTTCTATCTAAATGTTTTTTGACTTAATTTGGAGTTTATTTCGTGATCAATTCAATTAAAAACCGAAAGGTGTTTTGAGATCTCGATTGTAGAAAAAGTGCAAATAAAATTTGTACTTCCATTCATCCTCTTCGAGTGAGGAATCTGTCTAAACTTGTTTGACTCAATTTGGATTATCAATTGCAGAGATATTGTTGTTTTAGTTATAGGTTGTCATTGTCCTTATTTTATGGAAAATTATATTTAGTACTCTTGCTTCTTTGAATTGCTTAGTTTTGTTTTGATTAGCTGTTTTTGAGTTCTAGTTGCTTTTTTCAGTGTTTCTTGTCCCTTTTGTTATGATCAATTGCCTTTATTTGTTCTAAATACTCGTGGACTTTCTTTGAAATGCATGCACCTTAAGTGTTTGTTGAAATTCTTCTTTGAATTCCTTTAATACCTCAACTAATTGTTTTGATTGAAATCTTATCTTTGGTTGACTACCTTGGATGTTATGGAGGAAGGAGTTTGAAGGCTTAAAGGACTCTTGTGAGGTGAGAGTTTGGAAAAGGCAAGATGGTGAGCTTATTTTATCAAAAGCCTTAAAGAGAGCAAGTGATCATCCTCAAGAGTGCATTCACTAAGGGATTGATGGGAGGTACTATTCTTTATTTCTAATCCTTTTTGTGCGGGTAAAATGTATCATATTGCAAAGGATTACATGGCAAGGGAGTATATGGGAACTACATCTTCTAAACAAAGGATGGAAGGCATAAGAAAACAAGAGGATTTCCATGCTAAGTATGCAAGGGATGAGCATAATTTCGATCATTGTGGTGGTAATGGAGTTAATGCTTATGGTGGGAATAACCATAGTGGTGGAAAATTCATTTCTAGAGGGCATGATAATTATGTAACTTCACTCCTCAAAAGATCAATTGGAGTTGGTAACTTCTCTTCTTGTGCTAAATCTTATGAGCATAATTCTTGTGATAATTATAGGGGTTATGAAAGAGTTAATGATAAATATGATGAACATAGTCCTTGTGATTATTATGAAGGATACCGTGTTAAACATGATCATTATGATCATAGCTATGATAGAGAGGTTCGTGGTGAAAACATGCATAGAAAATATGAATTTAATGATAGTTAAATCTTTCAGAGGGTATGATTGTGGAAGATGTTCACAACTTCCGGAACTACATCAGGACCTCTTAGCGACAACAATTTGAAATTACCTCTTTTTTGTAGAACTTTTCTTCCTTATGATTATACAGCATGGGAGCAAGAAGTGGAATCTTTGTTCTATTCCTATAGTGTAGAGAAGAAGACATGTTCCATTAATGCTAAAATCTTTCTCTTATTTGATCAATGATTGATGGGATCGTAAATGGGATGGAAACAAATCAAGACTAAGAGCTTAATGAAGCAAGCATTGAGGATTAGATATGGAGTTGAAAACCATTAAGGACAAGGTCAAACAAAGGTAAAATACATGGAACCATCAAAGTTGAAGAGTCTCCAAAGGTCAAATAACCTTGAAGTTGAATAAAATGTTGTAGTACATGTTGAGGAAGAGATATCTAATGTGGAGCATTGTGATCTCAAAAGAGACAAGAACGTTGAAAAAGAGAGCATTGAGATTATGGAAAAAGAAAGAGTGTAAGAAAAAAAGAGATTAGTTGAGAGATTATATATCTTTGATTTCACCTTTATCCTTTCAAAAAAGAGTGAACATTTTGAGTATTCAAAAGAAAAAGAGTTGGAGATTGTAAAAGAGAATGAGTGCTTATTGAAAAACAAGAGAGTAAAGAAGAAGATAGAAAGAAAAATAAGTAGATGCACTTGATAAGAGTGAGGTAGTGAGCGTTTTAACTAACTGAACTAACTCTATTGTTGTTAGTACTTCTTCATGTGTGCTGAAATATTTGAGACAAAACATGGAGAATGAAAGGAACCTAGACTACAACACTAAAAGACAATAAGCTTCTTTAATCCTACTTCTTCTTAGGTATGGTTCACTCTTTCAGGAAAAATAAATTGAATTCTCATGCACTTATTTTTATAAGATCCCTCTAGAAGCACCACTGCATTGAAACAACCATACAATGAAGAGTGAAGATCAAGGAGAGATCGTTGGAAAAGAGCTAACTCAAAGCCATGAAAACTCATCAATGAGCCCTTTTCTTAACCCTTATCTTTTATGTCATGAGGTTTCTATGTTTGAATTAAAGTAGGACTTCAAATCTTATATCTCTCATGTGGGCATAGTTAGAGATGTATTGATGTAGATCATCTTTTGATTGTAGAGTGGATTCCACATCTTCCCAAGATCACCTCCTTTGAAGAAGAACCGCTATTGAGCTTTATTTCTATCCTAGTTGATTTTGTAGTTTCAACACTCCAATGGAAAATCTGTGAGGATCCAAGCCTCAGAAACCCAATATTGAGAGGCAAAACTCTTCCATAATTTGATAGGAAGTACCTTGAAGAAACTAAGGCCTCAAACCCCAACTGCACAAACTAGAAGACCTAGGATTAATTGAATCAAAGAACAAGAACTCTAAGCTCAATTAAAGAAAGTAGCTGGATAGTCATTCCATAGATTCCACAATCTAAGGCAAATAATTGTTCACAAAACTAAGGACATTAACCCTTAGCAAGCAAACTAAGAAGGGTGAAGAACCATAGAGACAATTGGAGAATCCTCTATCAAATTTTAGCAAAATTCATCAAAGCTAGTTACAATGGGTTTATAATGGGGTATTTGTAAGCCAAGCCTTAACCTTAGCTAAACAGTTGATTAATGACTTAAAATACCCATTAACCCTTGATTAAAGCCTGGAAAACAAGTTCAATAATAAAAATCCATCCAATTAAGTCGCATTAGCACTCCTCAAGCCGACCCCTACCGGTAACGGTAGGGTGAGACCTATTAGCCGCGGTAGGATGTGGTCTTCTAAGCTTTGTGCTGGCAGAAGTCGACCGGCGATGGTAGAGGTAGGGCTACCGTGGGCGGTAGGGAGTCCTCTTTAAAGACTTAGCCATTTTCATCTCCAATTTGTTCCCTTTAATGATAATTGCTAATTGAACAAACTGGGAACAACTGGGAAGCCTTTCCTAGACCTTCAAACTCTTCAAGCTTGTTCTTCAAAACTTTCTCCGTATAAGCAACCATACCGTTAGCCTCATTAGTATCATGAATCTTGAGTTTCTTTGCCTCGGCTCTAGTGAGTAGTTCAAGTTTCACATCCATAGGTGCTTGGCTATTTCGATTCATATTATTTGCCCCGCCTTTTAAAAGATTTGTCCTGGAATCTTCGACTACATCAAAATAAGACAAATCAGAAACGTTAAAGGTGGCACTAACATTGTATTCCCCTGGAAGATCAATTCTATAGGCATTATCACTAAGACGCTCAAGAATATGAAAAGGACTATCGCTAGATCATTAAGCTTATTCTTGCGGTGTGAAGTAAAACGTTCCTTCTGAAGATGAACCCAAACCCAATCACCAGGCTCAAACACAACTCGTCTTTTGCCAACATTTTGCATAGCCACTAATATCTTGTTTTTGGACTCTATAGCTTCTTACACTTTTGCATGAATGGACTTTACAAGCTCCGCCTTCCGCTTTCCATCCAAGTTCACAACATGATCTATAGTCAAAGGAACCAAATAAAATAGAGTCAAGGGATTGAAAACATAAACAACCTCAAAAGGAGAATAAGAAGTAATGGAATGTCTAGCCTATTGTAAGCAAACTCATGTGAGAAACGTACTCTTCCCACTGGTGCAAATTCTTCTTAATGATGGCCCTAAGAAGTGATGCAGAATGATCTTCAAGAGCAAAAGATTTTGTCCAAGAAGTGAGGGACAGAACAAACAAAACAACTGTAACAAGTAGAAGACAGAAAGTGCCTTTGAAAGGACTTGAAAATGTTAAACTTCTAGCAACCTTGGATATGTTAAATCCAAGACCTCAAGAAGGTTTAAACGAAATCTTTTCTTCAAAGTTCAAGCAACCTAAGGTATTTTGAACCTTAGCCCTCAATGAAACAAGAAGAAGAACTCAAGACTAGTTTTCTACAAGAGTGTAGTAACTAGTATGAAGGAATTTTGATGATGAACCTTGAAGTTCTTGGAACTTTCAACAAGTCTTCGAAATGATTTTTCATTCAAGGAAGTTCAACCTTAAAGAAGATAAAAAAACTAAGCTAAGCACTAAGAATACTAAGAGACGAACCTTTGTCTTGAAAAATTTATTGATTAGCTTCTTCAAAATGGAAGACTACATATTTATAGAGACTTGAGGGAGAAAATAGGAATTTTTCCCTCCCATATTTTCAGCCCAAAGGATAGATATAACCTATACATACACTTGATAAGACAATAGAGGTGTTTTAATTGCACTTGGACTATTCTAGAGCACTAGTCAATACATTGCCAAAAATAGGAGACAATTTTCCATCTTAGGCAAAAGGGCTTCCAACCATCTACCAATGTTAATTTTCAATTTCTAACTTATTCAAAACTTTAGGACATTGCCCCATAAAGTCTTGGACATCAAAATTTAAGCCCCATAAAGTCTTGGATATCAAAATTTAAGCCCCATAAGGTCTTGGACATCAAAATTTAAGCCTTGAAACTTCTCTTGCTCAATTTGATCCTTGTGACTCCTTCGTTGTTTTACCTTGGCTCTTGCCACAACTCCTTGTCTTCCTTTTTTTGTATGTAAGATATCTCAAAAACACTTACTTGAAGTGGCTCTGATACCAAATGATGCAGAATGATCTTCAAGAGCATAAAATTTCGTCCAAGAAGTGAGGGAGAGAACAAACAAAACAAGTGTAACAAGTAGAAGAGAGAAAGTGCCTTTCAAAAGGACTTGAAAATGTTTAACTTCTAGAAACCTTGGATATATTAAATCCAAGAACTCAAGAAGGTTTTAAAAAAATCTTTTCTTCAATGGTCAAGCAACCTAAGGTATTTTGAACCTTAGACCTCAATGAAATAAGAAGAAAACCTCAAGACTAGTTTTCTACAAAAGTGTAGTAGCTAGTATGAAGGAATTTTGATGATCAATCTTGAAGCTCTTGGAACTTTGAACAAGTCTTCAAAGTAGTTTTTCATCCAAGGAAGTTCAACCTTGAAGAAGATAGAAAAACTAAGCTAAGAACTAAGAATACTAAAAGAAGAACCTTTGTCTTGAAAAATTTATTGATTACCTTCTTCAAGAAATAGGAATTTTTCCCTCCCATATTTTCAGCCCAAAGGATAGATATAACATGTACATACACCTAATAAGACAGTAGAGGTGTTTTAATTGTATTTGGACTATTCTAGAGCACTAATCAACACATTGCCAAAAATAGGAGGTAATTTTCCAGCTTGGGCAAAAGGGCTTCCAACCATCTACCAAGGTCAATTTTCAATTTTTAACTTGTTCAAAACTTTAGGATACTGCCCCATAAAGTCTTGGACATCAAAAGTTAAGCCTTGAAACTTCTCTTGCCCAATTTGATCCTTGTGACTCTTTAGTTGTTTTGCCTTGGCTCTTGTCATAACTTCTTGATGCATGTCTAACCGGTTCACATCATCCTCCCCCACTTGAAAAGGATCGTCCTCAAATCTCCATAACCTATATCAAATAAAGAGAGATTGGATACATTAAAAGTGGCACTGACATTATAATGTCCCGAAAGATCAACTTTATAGGCATTGTCATTAATTTTCTCAACGATTTGAAATGTCCCATCTCCCCTATCATCAAGCTTAGACTTTCTTTGTTGGGGAAATCTTTTCTTTCTTAAATGCACCTATATCTTTGGAGTTTAAACTTGAATTACTTTTGTTTTCTAAAGGCATAGATTTTACATTTGTTGTGGTTTATGTGGATGACATATTGATTGACAACAAGTCTTTTGAAGATCATTTACATCATTTTGAACAATTTTGTTTGCTTTGAGAAATAAAAAACTACATGCTAACCTCGGGAATTATGAGTTTTGTGTAGAAAATAGTACTTTCCTACGTTATGTAGTGAGTTTTCAATGTTGCGAAGTGGACGCAAATATGGTGCAAGCAATCAAAGATTGGTTTACTTCCAAGAGTGCACTTGAAGAGAAAAGGTTCCATGGCCTCACAAGCTTTTATAAGAAATTCATCAAGGACCTTAGCACCATTGCTAGTTCTTTGATAGTTGTAGATTTGGGCTTGTCGTATTGTTTTAGCAGTTTATCCACATACAACATCTTTGGTAGATATTCTTTGCATTTTGATTTTTTCTTCGAGCCATATGTCTTTTTCTTTCTTAATTTTTTTTCGGCCATAATAGCGTTTTAGGAACTTTCCATTAATGGGACCAACTTCCAATCCATCTTCATCAAGAAGTTTATATGCACCATTTGAATAAACTTCTTAGACAACATATGGATCGTCCCACTTTGCTGTTTTCTGATGAAAGATAATTGGCCTTCGGACAACAAGTAACATGTCACCCACTTGAAAGGATCGCGGAGGAACTTTCTTGTTAAATGTCTTGGAAAGTCGAGTTTGATAACATCCAAATGTTGTTGAGCTTCCAATCTTTTCTCATAAAGCACCTCCAACTTTTCAAGGAGAAATATATTACGGAAGAACTGCTTCAACACCATAGACCAACACATACGGTGTAGCTTGCTTAGGATTTCAAAATGAAGTGTGGTAAGCCCACAAAGCTTCTTCAATAAGTTGCAGAGAGTTTTGTTAAATGTTTCTGCTAGACCATTTGCAACAGCGTAAAACATTTAAGAATGATACTACTTGAAGTCAAATTTCTTCCAAAGTTTAGTCTTTGAACTATTCTGAAAAGGCTTGCCATTATCAGTGATAATACATCGGACTTCCATCATAGAATATAAGATTACTACGAATGATATTAACCACGTTTACTTTCTTGACTTCCCTTAATGTAATTGCTTAGAACAATAGAAAATGAGAGAAAAAGAGAGACTAGAGAGTGAGAAAAAGAGAAAAAGCATTGAAGAGGGAAAAAGAATAGATGAACAAGAATTGAGTGTGAAAAGACCTAGAGAGGAAAATTTTAATAGAGACAATGAAAAGAGTGATAGTTTCAAGGGAGAGAAAAGATGCTTCTATGCAAAAGAGAGTGAGATCATAAAAGCAATTGAAAAAGAAGAGTTAGTTTTACTTATCTAACTATACAAACCATAGGACCTAAGATCAATTGAATCAAAGAACAAGAACTCAAGACTTAATCAATGAAAGGAATTAGAATGATCAATTGAATTCCATAGATTCTGAACCTAAGGGAATCAATTGTTCACAACCAAGGACTTTAACCCTTAGCAAGCTAACTAAGAAAGGGTGAAGAACCCTAGAGACAAAGAGAATCCTCTCTCACAAATTTTAGCAAAATTCTAAGTTAGTTACAAATGAGCTTATAATTCGGTATTTATAGGCTAAGGTCTAAACCTACCCTATCTAGTGATTAATGGCTTCAAAATACCCAGTACGCCCTTCATTAAAAGCTAGTATAAAGTTCAAATAATAAGATTCCGTCTAAATATTACAAGGGCTATCTCCTTCACGAACCCTACCGGCGATGGTAGGGTGCAACCTATCGGATACGGTAGGGTGTTGTCCCGGTAATGGTAGGGACAGGGCCTACCATTGGCAGTAGATCTAAGAATTCCCAAAACTTAATCCTTTAGTTGTCCTCTTGAATAATCCTTGTTTATGGCATAGATTATGAGCAATTTGGAGACTTCACCTTTATCTTGAAAACCTTCAAGCTTGATCTTCAAGGCATTTTTCCCTATAAACAACCATGCCATTATCCACATTTTGATCATTATCTTTATTCTTCTTCGGCCTTGCACTAGTGAATGGTCCAATCAATAAATCTTTAGCGTCTTGGCTTTCCTGATTCAAATCACCCAGCCCAATCTTAAGGAAAGACAAAGAACTGCTGGGCTAAAACTAACTTGGCCCAAAATGCAGCATGAGAAACCAGAAGCTCAGCTAAACACCTATAAAAATGTCTCCTCATCAGTCATTAATGCTTGATTAGAATTCTTGCTGATAAATGCTCTTTACTTCTCCACTAACCTTCTCTAAGATAATCGCTAACTTAGTCAGTGGAGAGAGTTAGTCCCCTAAGGTTTCTAACGGCATTCTGTCTTACAGGAGTTTAGAGCTCTTGGTAGCTAGAAATTCATTAATTGATATCTACCGTGTATGACCTACCCAGTCTTTCGAGAAGCCCAGAAACTTCACTTTATGGACAATGATATAGAAAACACCCTTAACCCCAACACATCCGCTACTCTAGAATAATAACCCACAAACACACAAGTGGGGAACCATGCTCCTGATATCCTGTTCACACGACAACAAAAGGCCTACCTCATGACAATGTTAGGGATAAGAGACAACCAAGTTACACCAGGGGACATGTCGACACCCACGAGCATATCATCCCTGTAACCATTCAAACCCGAGTCTGAAACATCATGAATGATATTCGAGCACCATCTAACTCCCAAGGAAATAATTGGAATTACATAGTCTACATCCCTTTCTCTGAAACCTACCAACAAACACCTATACCAGACAAATTCAATACCCTCCATTTTGAACGATATAATGGTACCACAGATCTCAATAAACACTTTCAGCACTTCCTCGTGCTTATGATGATTCATAACGCTTCTTATGTTGAATTATGTCGTTTGTTCCCAGTTCCCTCCGAGACGTACCTCTTTGTTGGTTTGCCTCCTTACTGTTGCGATCATCCCGGCTTTCAATCATCTACTCACCATCTAGCAATAATAATTCAAATCCGTCCGAACATACTCAAAACGATTCAATAAAGAAGCCATGAAGGTACCCAACCTTAGTGATTGTGAACACATACAAGCATATAAACACAACCTCTAATCACTATCTCTCACAAAAGTACTTGCAACAAAACCTTACCCACTGTTGATCACCTACTAGACGCAGTCCATGAATTTATTAAAGGAGAATTCATCATCCAAGCAAACAAGAAAAACATGATAATGTGTTGACGAATGGAAAGGATAAGAAGCTGTATCACACACAGGACCACAACCGATAACCGTTCAGGACCGGCTATCCTACCAATATAATTAGGATTCACAAAAAGGTCGTCTCCGTACACCATCCAACAAACATGACACTTATACACCTATTAAGAAGTTCCGCATAGAATCTTGCAGCTCGTTGAATCGCTACGGATCCTCAAAGCACCGCTAAAATGACCTCCCCACTAGAGAGACAAATCAACACAAAATACTATGATTTCTACTAGGACCACTGCTATGATACAGAACAATGCATCGAATTGCAAAAAGAAATTGAAAATGCCATCCGCCAAGGATTACTGAAGGATTTTATCGCTCAAAGGATATACTACTAGTAGGAGAACAAAAAGAAGAGTGATAGGGAACACTCTACACAAAAGACAGCCAACCACCGCAAATGAGTTCGAATGAGCAAAAACTGATGAACATCATCACTACAGATAGAGAAACGAGAAACCCAAAAGCGACAAAAGAAAGAAGAACATGATGCCCCGCTGGTCGTCACTCTTGACATCAGCCACTATACCATAAAATGAATTCTCGTTAATACAGGGAGTGCAACTAATGTTCTTGTCGAAGATGCTTTTGACCAAATGGGCATCCCACCTATAGAAATCGAACCCGAACAACACCTCTTGTCGAGTTCACTGGTCGAAGTATCAGCTCCATCGATAGTATTATGCTTTCCCTAACTATCGAAGGCTCTATTCGGCATCTAGGTTTTTTAAATGTTGATGCTCCTTCCTCCTATAACGGGTTTATGGGACGTCTGGCCCTAAACATACTTAAAGCTTCCATCTCCACTTACTCTGCCACAATAGAGATACAAATCGGAGATACACTTCACACCATCTTGGGCGATAAACTCGTCAGTCGCAAGTGCTTCATGGCTTCAAAAGAAGAGGCCAAGAGTTCGGCCATAGAACATTCTCTAAACCAGGAAGCGATAATCACTAAAGATTTCCAACCACAGGGAGACTTTGAGCTATTTAGTATCACCAGCACCCACTCGGAACAGAAGATTAAGATTGGTACTACTCTTCCGTCTCCCTTCCTTCAAGAAGTTCGGGACATTCTCTTTGAATATAAAGACATTTTCTCTATAGACCCCACACGACCTAGGCACTATCTCCCGCGATGTTGCAAACATCATCTAGGCATCCCACCTAATTTCCGACCGGTTACTCAAAAGAAAAGAACGTTTTCACAACACGACAACTAGTTATCCAAGAAAACGTGTAAGAACTATTGAATGCAGGCATCATCAAACGAGTTGAATACCCAGCATGGCTAGCCAACCCTGTCTTGGTCTCAAAACATGACAGGGAATGGCGAATGTGCATCGATTATACAGACTTAAATAGAACTATCCCGAAAAAGCCTTTCCCCTTACCACGAATTGACCAAGTCATCGATGAAGTGGAAGGTCATGAAATCTTCTTTTTCCTGGATGCCTACAAGGGATATCATCAGTCCAAATAGTTGCCAAAGATATGAGAAAAGCCACCTTTGTCACCAATGATGGCATCTTTTGCTACACTTGCATGCCCTTCAGACTCAAGAATGTGGGAGCAAAATTCCAACAAATGGTGAACAACCTCTTTGGCACCCAGAAAAATTGCAACATAGAAGTTTATGTTGATCATCTCATTCTCAAATCTAAACAATCAACAACCTCCCCATTGATATGCATGAGAAATTTCAAAGAATACGGGTAGCAAGATAGCAACTAAACCCCAAGAAATGTGTCTTCGAGGTACTATCTAGAAAATGCCTGGGATTTATTTTTTAAGAACAAGGGATCGAGGCTAACCCCATCAAGATCAAAGCCATCCAAAGAATGCAAACCTTGAAAAGTATAAAGGACGTACAGAAGCTGCCTAGATGCATGGCCTACCTTAGCAGGTTCCTGTCAAAACGGGAGAAAAAGAGCCTATCCCTTTACAAGCTCTTAAAAAGGAAACACCACCTTTGATTGGGCGGCTGACTGTCAGAAGGCTTTCGATAAATTAAAAATGGCTCTTAGCTGGGCTCCCTTATTAGTCACTCCAGAAGAAGGGAAAACTCTATTCATGTATTTAGCTATAACAGAAGCTGTTGTTAGTGCTGTAATTTACTCTTTGCGTAATGAGAAAATGTCACCCGTTTATTATATGAGTCATGTTTTAGTAGATGTTGAAACAGGGTACATCCCACTTGAAAAACACATCTTTTGCTTCATAGTGTTGGCTCAAAAACTCCAACCATACTTCTAAGCACATCCCGTCACTGTACTCACAAAGGCACCACTTTCGCAAATCTTGCACAAACCGGGCCTCATAGGTAGCATGACGAAATGGTACTCGAATTAAGTGAATATCACATTGATTTCTATCTGCAAAAAATAATACAAGCACAAGTCCTAGCTGATTTTATCGTAGAAAACACACTCTGACGCCTGACCATTAGCAACAAGAACACCCAGACCCGAAATAGCGTGGAGCTTCTATGTTGGTCCGCGGGGATGGATCACCAAGGAGAAGGTTTCATACTAAAGAGTCCCACTGGGGCGGAATTCGTGTATGCTTTGAAATACAACTCCCCGGTTAGCAACAAGTTCGAATACGAGGCAATCCTCATAGGCCTCCACATGGCTTTAGCAATGAATGTGATCAACTTATCATACACGGGGATGCAGAAATCGTTTACGGCAATATCACGAGAATGTTTGAAGCAAAAAGAAGACAGCATGAGAAAATATTCTATGCAAGCAAAAGCGCTCGTTTCTCGATTCAAACATACAAGGTTCGAAAAAGTCAACAGAAGAAATAACCAAAAAGCAGATGAACTGTCCAAAGCCATATCCGTGGAACGAATCCACGGAATATGGCTAGAACCCTTGATAAGAAAGAGCGTCGATAAGGAAATCCTATGCATGAATCCTGAAGATAACTGGATGACCCCAATCAAAAATTACATCTTGAACGGCTCCTTGCTAGACGCAGTCGATCAAGCCTAGAAAATAAGAACCACAATGGCATGATACGCTATTCATAGTGACCAACTATATCAAACGATGGAGAATTAGCTGCTACTCAAATGTTTTACCTGTGAAGAAGGAAATTACATTCTAAGAGAAATGCACGAGGGGATCTGTGGAGCGCACATTAGAACTAACGCTTGTTTGAAAAATCATAAGCTATGGGTACTTCTGGCCAATAATAAGGAAGGACTCCAAGGAAATAGTATGGGCCTGCCATCAATGCCAAATTCACTCTAATGATTATCACATTCCACAGAACGAATACCACTCCATTACTTCCCCCATATCATTTGGGCAATGAGGTATGGATCTCTTAGTCTTTTCCTAAGGACCCAAGGAGGAAAGGAATACCTCATTGTCATGGTCAACTACTTCACTCGACGGATAGAAGCTAAAGCTCTAAGCTCCATCACCTCTAAGTAAGTCCAAGATTTTTTTTGGAAGGACGGTATTTGCAGATGTGGAATACCAAAGTTAATCTTAATTGACAATGGAAAACAATTTTACACAACCTCATTTAACAACTAGGCTTTTGAAAATTCATGTCCGTCGCGTACCCACAAACAAACCGACTCTCGAAAGTTTCTAACAGGACGATATTGTGGGGCTCAAAAACAGTTGAATAATGCGAAAGGTAAATGGATCGAAGAGCTACAAAGTGTCCTGCGGTCTTATAGTACCACCTCGAGGAAAGCTACAGGAGAGTACATGGAACAACCACTTCGACCCATAGCAAAATGAACAACGTCTGTGAGAAAACTTGCCTCTTATAGAGGATCTTCGGAATGAAGTTATCAAAAAAGATGAACATTTTAAGCAAGCAGCAACCCAGTATCACAACTATTGGGTACGATCTTCAAGGATCAAAACCGAAGATTTGGTTTTTGGGAAAAATGAAGTTAGTAGGCAGGAGCCTTCACATAAGTCAGATGCATTTTGGGAAGATTTATACAAGGTAATCAAAGCTTACGGGAACGGAGCATAAACTTTAGAAGACGCAGACGGAAGACAGTTAGCTAAAACGTGGAATGACACCAACCTTAAAAAATATTACCTGTGATAAGTTGTCATCAATTTGCTTGCTTATCTTTCTAAGTATTGAAACAAACAACATTTATAAAGCTGACTATTTTCATTAATTTGGCAAAACTGGCTTTATGCCTTCACATTAGAATTGCAAAAAGCAATCATCCTAAATAATCTAAACGAGGATTGATACTATCCCTGCACAACGTCGCTCTTCTTCATTCGACGATTATTCCAAATCCTCAATGTCTAGGAGAAACATCGGTATTTGATATAAAGCCATCAAATTGAGGGGTGGAATATACAATTCCAAAATCCCGGTAACGCAGTCCAGTCTCAGTATCAAAGGGCAACCAGGTGACAGTCTACTTCTTGGGGAAATAATCAGGCAGTATGAAAGAAATGACAGAATTGCACGTATGAGAAAATGGCATATGCAGGAGATAGGTCATCACCATCGGTTCTCTTGCGGCGACTCGGGGGAAGTGCACCTAGAACTTCAAATAATAAAATGACTCCAAAGTCCTATCCATTGCATTCAAACATATTCTCAACACCTCCATAAAACAACCAAAGTTTTGGCCCTCCCGATCACACATTTTAAATGCACGACCAAACTTCACCACGATCCTCCTAGGATAACAATGTTGTGGAGGCCTGATTGTCAAACACCAGCTTAGATGATGGCATAAACCCACCACTAAGGGACCGATAACACCATACAAGAAAAGGACGAGGAATAACTATTTTTATAAAAGCAAACTTTTCGCTTGGAGCTATGATACTTCAGCTGGAAATGCTCTACTTCTAAAATCAAGTACACAATATGCATATTTCCTCCTCGCATTTATACAGAGAAAAAGGTAAAGTTACCTCTCCAGTTGTTCAGCAATTAATTTTGAACTAATCTAAATCTTTTGAAGATCACACATGGTGTATTATGAAATGGAAAATCATAAATGGACAAAAGTTCCAAGTACACTGGCACTTTGCTATTGAGAAGAAATTACATGGAACATCATTCACACCTGATTCATTTAATAAGTCTCTAAGAAGGGATCATGAGTCCACGTCAACTAGTGATGGTAAAACTATCATCGCTATAAGGGTGAAACGAGAACACGCAAACACAGTGTCGCTACTCGCAATGTTGACTCTAGTACCCGTAATCATAAGATGACTAGCATCTTTTACGAGAAGGCCCTGGTACGGGCACCTCAAACAAAAATAAAAACCAGTACGTCTTCCTCACGGCTAGCCTTAAGTGATTTTTCTCTTTGGCTACACAAATATGAACAATAAATAAATTCTCAAATAAAAACCATGTCACAAAAATAGACATACTTAACGATTCCTCTTGGGAAAAATAGCAATAATTCATGACAAATTATACAAAAGGCAACCATCATTATCAATATCTACTATAAAAACTCTTAAGGATGGCGCAACAACCCTTGTATCTGTGTCTCCCCCTGCAGAATGCCCTGCTGGTTCCAAAGTGGGGAGAGAAACCAAAATCAAGGCATCAAGGTCTTTTGGAGGATATACCACTCCGTCCTGCACATTAAAGTCTTCCATCAAACAAGACACCTCCGTGGAAGACCTGGAGAGAAAAAACAACAGTTCCCCCTTAGGATTATCCATATAATCTCAGTCACTCGGCCATGGGTGCTTGAATAGTAGGCCAGGAGCTTGCACCACACGAGAAGTATCTATGTCGACCTGATACCCAGAACTTCTGGGTATCAGCTACAAGGTCCTTAATGACCTTTTGAACCACTATCAACATCCAACAATAAAACAAGGTTTATATATGGGTAGTCCATATGAACCTCTTGCATATACCCCTAACGAGATGAGGATTCAAATGGCTAGTGTGAACTGGACAAGTCAATCACTTTTGGAAGCCAAAAGTGGACCAATCACTATAGCTTAAAGAATTAAACTCAAAGCTTTGGAAAATAACGGCATGGTTGCATATTTGGAAGAAGCTTTGAAGATCAATTTGGAAGGATTTGAAGGCCAAGAAAGGGTGTCCAAGTTGTTCTCCAAGTGTTCAATTAGCAAGGACCAAACAAGGAACAAATTAGAGGAGAAATTGGCTAAGTATTTGGAGAAACATACCCCACCGCCGATGGTAGGCTCTAACCTACTGTCACCGGTAGGTTTCTGGATGGACGACCATATTGAAGACTGCATCTACCACCGATGGTAGGTTTTACCCTACCATCGCCGGTAGATCTTGGGAGGGAAAGTGCTTATGTGTCCTTTTGGGCGGGATTTTGTAATTCAAGTTATTTTTTCAGCTTTTAATCGAGGGGCTTATGGGTAATTCAATCCATTAAACACTTTTTTAGCTAGGGTTAAGGCTTGGCCTATAAATACCCCATTATAAACTTATTGTAACTAATCTTGGATGAATTTTGCTGAAATTGTTGAGAGAGAATTCTCTTGGTCCTTAGGGTTCTTCGCCCTTGCTTAGTTAGCTTGTTGAGGGTTAATGTCCTTAGTTGGGAGCAATTGAATGCCTTAGGATGATGAATCTATGGAATTCAATTGATCATCTTAATTTCTTCTATTGATCAAGTCCAATGTTCTTGTTCTTGACTTAATTAATTCTAGGTATTCTAGTTTATATGGTTAGGGTTTTGAGGCCTTAGTTTCTTTAAGGTTCTAATTATCAATCTAGAAAAGAATTTTGCCTTTCAATGTTGGATTTATGATGTTTAGATCCTCATAGGTTTTCCATTGGAGTATTAAAGCTGCAAAATTCTCAATAGAGGTTCTTCAATCAAAGGAGGTGATCTTGGGAAGGATTTAGATCCAATTCTACAATCAAAAAAGGATTCACATCAAAGTGGTATCAGAGCAACCTCCAATTGAAGGTCAATTTGATTTTTAAGTGTTCAAAATTCGTTGAAAATCAAAGAAAAAGATGTGATGCCCCCAACCCTGCCACTAGGTCAACTGCGGCTGAGTAGGGCATCTGCGTGCCTCTCGGCACTAAACTATTAGTTCCACACTAAAACAAAACCCTAGAACAATACTAACAGGTATACACAAAGTACTCGGAATACTTAAGTAAATTAGATACTACCGGTGCGCTCAAACACAGGATAAAAAAAAAAACTTCTCATTTCCGTTTTATAATAAACACGAAAGTAATCTTACATCAACCACTTACATAAAAACCTAAAAAGAAACTCTACAGACGATTCGAGTCTAAAAAGGTAAAACATAAATCTATGCCCTTCTGGGGAGATTTGATCCAAAAACTCCTGGCCTAAAACTTCAGTGGCTCGCGGGACCCCTGACCGTTCCAAGCTAATCTGAGAAGAAAACATGATATGGAAAAACGTGAGCGCGAACGCTCAGTAAGTCCACGTGTGTGTGTGCAGTAGTGATTTCTTTAAAACCATGACGATGCCATTTTACAAAACAATTCATGCAATGTTATAAGAAAAATATTTCTTTTGCTATTTTAACAAAACTGATGCCTAAACCTACATGAGGGTTTCGAGCGCAGCTGGGAAGTCTGAGCGAATCAAGACACATTAGCGCAGCTCTATGCCCCAATTTTAAAAAAAACATGTAATGCAACAGTGGGGCTCCACAGACAAAGTCCGGATCCCCAAAACGAGGTCATCGGAACCAAGTTCCGGCATCTCGTAGTCAAATACCAGCCAAACAACATACGAGCACTCGATTATAAACAACTGCACTCCCATAACACTGGTCAAAACAGGCTACAGACTCCTGGGGCACCTACCAGGTCTGCCCTGGAACCAACCTCGGTGTCGAGCCCCTCCTGACTCTCCACAAGGCAGTCGAACCCCACTGTAGAGCATGATCCAGTGTCCACGTAGACTGATTGGGCCACACCCTCCGCGGTCTACGCCCCTCTTAAAGTGGTTCCGCCCTCAGATTCAAAAACCCGTCCACGTCATCGGAAGAGGCCCTAGTACGGGGGACTAGCCACGTACAGTGCAATCCGCTAACGCGTCCGTTCACTTGATTAACAATAAACTTTAATCTTGGTCGGAATGAGGTTTTTGTATGTATTTACAAATCAATGGGCCATTTGCCCGGCCATAATAACAGATTCAAGTCATAAACATTTCAGAACACAAAAGAAAATCCTCATTCGCCAGTCATCACATGCTTATGCAATTTCACAATTATGCCAATGCCAAATCTATATTCATGCATATCAAAGTACGTAACTTTTCAAGCTAGAACATTTTTCAATGTATAAATATTTCCGAAAAACCTGCATACAACAAACTTCTTATGCACCACCGTAATAGTCTGTTTTAAAAGAGACACCTATTTGGAGCACCGCTCCTATGCATTTTTATATGAAACATGTAACACATTAGGGAGAACATCTCCAAAAATACGCTGAGAAATATCGTTCCAAAAATAGCATAATTTTGTAAAGGTTTAAAAAAAACATATTTATATGTCTTGTACTATTTGAAATAAAATGGAGTTTATGGACTCACCTGGATGTAGATCTGGTGCTAAGATCCTACAAAATAATAGCGCAAAAATACTTAATACCTGAGTATCGATCAAATAATCCTATTCCCTAAATAATATCGAAATCTTATAAAATGAACTTTAGGATGTATAATAATACATATACTTATATAATTCTTTGAAAAGATCGAAAAATCCTATACTCTAAAAAAATATACTCTCCCAAGAAACCATAATTAACTATATACTTTATACTAAAAATCCATTTAAAATATTTAATCCTAAAATAAATAACTTAAAAATATATAATCTAACTAGAAATAGATCTCACTATATATTAAAGAAAACAAATAAACCTACACTACATATATACATATATATATAACCTAACTAACTAAAAAAAGAAAACAAAACATGTAAGTAACTTACTTGAGATGAAGTTGGCTGCCTAGTCTTTCTTATTCAAGAAAGAAATGGCTTGCATGCCTATATATATAGAGAAGGAAATGGAGGCTCATGGCTGGAAATACTTCGGATGATGGCAGGTGGATGGCTAGGTGGCGCCCTTCCTTAATTGTTAAGTTTTTTTTTTTTAATTCCTATATGAAAATGCCAAGTATTTTAAATTTCTAAAATAAATATCTAGGTATTAAAAATAAAAATCCATTTAAAGGCATTTATAAATCTTAATAATAAAACCTCAATAAGGTAATAAAATTTTATTCCTATTCCTAAATATCCCCAAAATACTACTAAGTGCCAAAAACACTATATCCCACCATATAGATCAAAACTCTATTTTCATCAAGTACTTAATTTTAAAGTCATGCTAGGTGCTTACGGGTAGGGCGTTACAAAAGAAGAAGTACTTGATGATCTATGAAAAACATACATGAAGATCATACAATAGTAGTACAGAAAAATTATTACGAAAATCAAATGAAAAATCAGTTGAATTATGTGTGAATTTGATGTTGATTTGTGATCGAAGTGTTCTCCTTTGAGTTTGGTTTCATTTGAAATAAGTTTTACTCTGTTTTAAGTATAATTGATTGCTCAATTTGATTCAATTGTGCAATGTGTTTCGGATTCGCGACTACAGAAAAGTGTTGATTAATCCGAGCATATCTTGTGTTATAATGATTCAATTAGGACTAATTTTTTCCTGAAATTCATCCTCTTCGAGTAATGAATCTTCGAGTGTTTGTTTCATCTGATTCAAATTTGTAATTTTTGAGTTATCATCATTTTAGTATCAGGGTCTCATTATCCCTGTTTCCTGCAAAAAAATTTAGTACTCTTGTGTTTTTTGTTTAACATAATTGCTTTATTTTGCATTGTTTTTGAATTCTAATTGTTTCCTTGTGTTCTTCTAATATTTTGTTGATGATCAATTAAGTTTTTTTGCTCTTTTCCATAGATTAAATTCCTTGTAGCTCTTACACCTCAAGTGTTTGATACTTTGCCTCTTTGAACACTTATCCAACTAAGTGCATTGATTGTTTTCTTGTTTGGGATTGATGATCTTGGTTTGAGTTGGCTAAGAAGTTTGAAGGATCATATAGAGACTTGAGTGTTGAGTGATTGGAAAAAGCAAGAGGGTTAGCTTATCTTGATAAAAGCCAATAAAGAGTGTTAAACACGAGTGAATTGAGTGATCATCAAAAAGTGAAACATTTAGGAATGATTGGAAGGTCCTTTGTTTTTGTTTCTTTGTTTAAAATTGCAGGTTTAATAATGTCTACGGATAGTCATATACCTACTCAATCTCATCAAGAAGGAACTAGTGGACCTTTAATGAGGCATGTAAATGAGACTTTGCGGTCTATACTCGATTGAAGGATTGGCAAGACAATACCAAGGTGTTGCTAGAGATGTTGAAGAGCTTAAGAAGGGCAAGAGTAGTGCCACAATGGAGTAAAGAGTTGGAGATAACCTTGGAGGTTCCAATTCACCTCACCATCAAAGACCTTTTGACAATGTATCTACTTATGGATACCATGACATGCCGGTTCAAAATTCTCATCTATTCCATGATGGTGGATATTAATGAAGACCACAAGTTAAAAGAGGAAGAAGAGGAGGTCTAGGAGGAAGAGGATACTATAGACCACAAGAAGAGTATCCGAGACATGAAGCATGGCATGATGACAACTGTATGAAGATTATGGAGATAATCCTAATGTTGGCCAAGCATACCATGGTGGCTGCTGTAGTAATCAACAAGGGGATAAAGCTCTAAACAAAATCAAGTAGAAGGTGTCTAGCTTCAAGAGTGAGAGTGATACAAATGTGTTCCTTTGATTGGGAAAGACAAGTAGAGAACCTATTCATGGTGAGAAGCTATAGGTGAAATAGTCAAGGTGAAACTAGTTATTGCCGAATTTTCAGGTTATGCACTTCACTAGTGGGAAAGGATTGTCACACAAAGGTTTAGATATGGAAGGCAACCAGTAGAAACTTGGGCAGAGTTGAAGGCTCTCATGAAAGAAAGATTTGTACCGGAGCATTACTATAGGGAGATTCATTACAAGTTGATGACTCTTAAGCAAGGCAACAAAAGTGTTAAAGAATATAGGCAAGAAATGGAGTTGTACACTTTGAGATTGAGATTGGAGGAGGACAAGGATACTTCAATTGCTAAATTTCTATGTGGCCTCAATAGGGATATTGTTAACTAATTAGAGTTGTATCCTTATACCACTTATGAAGATATACGTCATTTGGCTACCAAGATTGAGAATCAACGGAAGAGGATTGGTTTCTCTAAAATTAATTTTCCTTCTTCAAGAAATATGGGGCCTAAACCTCAAGCATCATCGTATAAGAGTTGTCTTAAGAAAGAACATACACCTAAGGTGGCTTTCAAAGATCATTCTAAGCCTAAGGTGGAAGAGAAAGAAAAGTTTATCACTAATCCAACAAGGTGCTTCAAGTGCAATGGAGTGGGGCATATTGCTATAAATTGTCCTACCAAGAGAACTTTAGTTTTTAATGAAGATTTAAATGGTTGGATTGAGAAAAGGGATGATGATTGCCAAGAAGGTGTTGTTCCCAAAGATAAAAGTAGTGAAGACCAAGACATTACCTCTTTTGAAGCCAATGAGGAGGGTATGAGCTTGGTGACTATTAGAGCTTTGTCTACTCAAGTCCATGAGGAGGAGACTAGCATTCAAAGAGAAAACATCTTTCACACTAAATGCTTAGTGGGAGATAAAGTGGCTAACCTTATTATTGATATTAGTAGTTGCACTAATGTGGCTAGCACTTATCTTGTTGAAAAGTTGAACTTACCTCTTCTCAAGTATCTTAAGCGTTATAAGCTTGGTTGAATGATAGTGGAGAATTTAAAGTAAACAAACACGTGCTAGTGCCTATTGCTAAGGGTCATATAGTGATGAGATTCTTTGTGATGTGCTCCTATGCAAGCGGGACATATGTTGTTGGGACGTTCTTGGCAATATGATAGAAAGGCTATTCATGATGGTGTGAAGAACACCAACACTTTTGAAAAAGATGGGGAAAAGTTCATGTTGAATCCCTTGACTCCTAGTGAAGTCTTCGTAGAACAAAAGAAAATGAGAGAAAAAGGGAGACTAGAGAGTGAGAAAAAGAAAAAAAAAGTATTGAAGAGGGAAAAAGAATTGAGTTTTGAAAAATCTAGAGAAAAAAAAATTGAAGAGAGAAAATAAAGAGTGATAGTTGCAAGGGAGAGAAAAAGAAGAGTTGGTTTTGCTTTTCTATTGCAAGGGAACATTTATTTCTACTAATGTTCATTTGTCTTCTTTGTCTAATGCCATAGTACAGGTCATTGAAGAGTTCAAAGATGTCTTCCCCAAAGAGATGCTCGGTGGACTTCCTCCCTTGGGAGGGATTGAGCATCAAATTAATTTCCCGTTTTATTAGTTCTTAAGAAAGATGGTACATAGTGTATGTGTTGATTGTAGAGCCATTAATAACATAACTATCAAGTAATAGGCAGCCTATTCCTAGATTAGGTGATTTGCTTGATGAGATGCATGGATCTCAAATACTTTCAAAGATTAAGTTAAAATCAGGTTACCGTCAAATTAGAATGAGGGAAGGGGATGAGTGGAAAAAGGCTTTCAAAACTAATTTTTGTCTTTATGAGTGGCTAGTCATGCCTTTTGGTTTAACTAATGCTCCTAGTACATTCATGAGACTTATGCATCATGTGCTGTCTATTTTGATGATATCTTGATCTATACCAAAACTTATAAAGATCATTTGCATCATCTTAAACAAGTTTTATTAGTTTTGAGAAGTAAGAAGTTATATGCTAACCTTAGAAAATGTGAGTTTTGTTCGGAAAAAGTGATTTTCCTAAGTTATGTGGTGAATTCTCAAGGCCTTCATGTGGTTCAAGAGAAGGTGAAAGCAATCAAAGAATGGCCTACTCCCAAAAATACATCCGAAGTGAGGAGCTTTCTTGGGTTGGCAAGCTTCTATATGAGGTTCATTAAGGATTTTAGCACTATTGCTAGTCATTTAACGGATGTTAAAAAGAAGATAAATGGCTTCAAAAGAGAGAAGAGCCAAGAGAAGGAATTCAAGCTACTAAAGGTAAGGTTGAGTAGTGCACCTCTATTTGCACTACCTAACTTTGAGAAGATGTTTGAGATAGAGTGTGATGCCTCCGGTGTTGGCATTGGAGAAGTATTGATGCAAGACAAAAGGCCTTTGGCATAATTTAGTGATGCAACATTGAATTATGCAACATATGATAAGGAGCTCTATGCACTTGTGAGTACATTGAAGTATTGGCAACATTATTTGTGGCCAAATGAGTTTATGGTGTATACTGATCATAAGTCTTTGAAATTTCTTAAAGGGCAACAAAAGTTTAACAAGAGACATGCTAGATGGATGGAGTTCATTGAGACTTTTACATACATCATTTTGTTACAAGAAAGGTAAAGAAAACATCGTAGACGATGCATTATCAAGAAGGGACACTCTTATCTCTACTTTTCAAGCTCAAATTCTTGGTTTTGAGATGGTTAAAGAATTATATACTAGTGATCAAGATTTTAAGGATATATTTGAAACTGCTTGCTTGTGCCTAGTGATAAGTACCTTATTATTTTGCATTCCATCTTGTTCTATTAGATTGTTGTTAGTTAAAGAGGCTCATAGTGGTGTTTTAATTGGGCATTTTGGCATAACTAAAACATATGATATCTTGCATGAGCATTTCGATTGGCCGCACATGAGAAAAGATGTTGACAAGTTTATTGGAAATTGTTTGGATTGTAAAAGGGCTAATTCTACTTCCTTGCCTCATGGTCTTTATACTCTTATAGAAGTGCCTAAATTTCCTTGGGTTGATATTTCTATGGATTTTATTCTTGGTTTTCCTAAATCTCCTAAGGAAATGGATTCTATCTTTGTTGTAGTAGATAGGTTTACTAAAATGGCTCATTTCATACCTTGCTAGAAACCTGATGATGCTAGCCATGTAACAAGCTTGTTCTTTACTTAGGTGGTGCAATTCCATGGAATCCCTAAGACATTGTTTCGGATTCCTTAGTCATTTTTTGCATGTTTTGTGGAGAAAACTCAATACTAACTAGTTGTATTCTACAGCTTGCCATCAACAAACCGATGGCCAAACAGAGGTGGTCAATAGGACCATTGGGCAACTTCTTAGGGCCATCCTTAAGAAGAATTGCACCAATAGGAAGATGGTCTTCCTCATATTGAGTTTGCTTACAATAGGGCTAAACATTCTACTGCTTCATTTTCTCCTTTTGAGGTTGTTTATGGTTTTAATCCTTTAACTCCTTTTGACTTAGTTCCTTTGCCTATAGATCATATTGTGAGCTTGGATGGAAAATAGAAGGCGGAGCTTGTCAAGTCTATTCATACCAAGGTGCATGATATTATTGAGGCGAAGAATAAGAAGTTAGTGGCTACAAGGAATGTTGGAAGGAAATGTGCGGTGTTTGAACCTGGTGATTGGGTTTTGATTCATCTTCAGATGGAACGTTTTCCTTCTCAACGCGAGAACAAGCTTAATGCCCATGGCGATGGCTCTTTTCAAGTTCTTGGGCGTCTCGGTGATAATGCTTATAGAATTAATCTTTTGGGTGACTATAATGTTAGTGCCAATTTTAATGTTTCTAATTTGTCGCCTTTAGATATAGGTGAAGATTCAAGGATGAATCTTTTCAAAGGCAAGGCGGATGATGTGAACCGGACAAGTCAATCACCTTCGGATGCCAAGAGGGGACCAATCACTAGAGCTCAAAGAAGGAACTCAAGGCTTTGGAAGATAATGTCATGGTTGCTTATTTGGAGGAAGCTTTGAAGATCAAGTTAGAAGGGTTTGAAGGCCAAGAAAGGGTGTCCAATTTGTTTTCCAAGTGTTCTATTAGCAAGGACTAAACAAGGGAACAAATTGGAGGAGAAATTAGCTAAGTATTTGGAGAAACATACCCTACCGCAGACGGTAGGCTCTACCCTACCGTCGCCAGTAGGTTTTTAGACAGACGGTGTTGTTGAAGACTACACCTACCAGCAATGGTAGATTCTACCTTACTGTCGCCGGTAGGTCTCAGGAGGGAAAGTGCTTATGCATCCTTTTGGGCGGGATTTTGTAGTTCAAGTTGTTTTTTCAACTTTTAATCAAGGGGTTTATGGGTAATTCAAGTCATTAAACACTTTCTAGCTAGGGTTAAGGCTTGGGCTATAAATACCCCATTGTAAACTCATTGTAACTAATCTTGATGAATTTTGCTGAAATTGTTCAGAGAGAATTCTCTTGGTCTCGAGGGTTCTTCACTCTTACTTAGTTCGCTTGTTGAGGGTTAAGGTCCTTAGTTGTGAGCAATCGAATGCCTTAGGATGATGAATCCATGGAATTTAATTGATCATCTTAATTTCTTCTATTGATTAAGTCTAGAGTTCTTGTCCTTGATTCAATTGATTCTAGGTCTTCTAGTTTGTGTAGTTGGGGTTTTGAGACCTTAGTTCCTTAAGGTTCTAATTATCAATCTAGAAAAGAGTTTTGCCTCCCAATGTTTGGTTTATGAGGCTTAGATCCTCATAGGTTTTCCATTGGATTGTTGAAGCTACAAAATCCTCAATAGAGATTCTTCAACCAAAGGAGGTTATCTTGGGAAGGATTTGGATCCAATTCTAAAATCAAAAGAGGATTCATATCAATGGTCCTCCCTATATATTAAAAGACCCAGCAGCCGCTCCAAACCAAAGTGTTCTAATAGTACCTTTTGAAGATCTTGCTCTTTCTCATCTACGGTTGCCTCTAACAAAGGCACCTTGCCGGCTATATCGGCGAATTCACGTTCCTTCGCATCACATGATGACTCGGCTAGCTAACATCGCTCCCCCGACAATGCGAAATTAGACTTCAACTCTTTCAGCTCCACTTCTAACTCATAAACACATTGGCGATACGCATTGCGTTCCCGCATCATCGCATTTTTTGCGTTGTCAATTCCCCCTTCAGCAATTTCAAGTCATGGATCTCCCTTCCAACTTCTTAATTTTCTCGTTCATAGCAAACAACGCACCCAGTATCGCCATTTGAGACCAAAATTGTAGCTCTCAATTATACACCATCATCTTTCAAACGACATGCATAAGACGTGATCAAAGGAAAATGGGTCGTTATTGCTAGAGCAGGCCCATCGTTGAAAGGAAGAAGGACACACTTCCTTTTGGCCGTCCGGTGTACAGCATAACAATCGGCCCCCAAACCATGAGATTTTTTTGATACACTCAACGAAGTACCTCTTTGTGATACAGGGGTATCAAACATAGAATGGAGGTTAGGAGATCGAAGTATAGCCAAAACACAGGAAGGCGTATGCTCAGGATTTGGGTCAGACCCACACCGTCGCCTCCCACGAATTGGCGATATACCCTCTTTTTCTTCCACTTCTTCATTTACCCACAAAGAAGAGCCTTCCCTTAACAAAGCACAAATATCATCAGAGCCAACACTCATTGGAGAAATTGCTCTTGCAATCCCTTTAAAGGTTTACCTAGGATCGCCAGAACCGCACAGCCGCCTTAGGTAAAGGAAGGAGTGAAAACAAAGAGAAATAACATTTTAACACAACATGCCTGGAGCAACCACACTTGTGGGTTTCCTTTTCGATTGGAGAGGTGCTGCCCCTCGGGGGGGACTGCATCAACCGTAGCACTCTGAGAAATTTTTCTCGATTTTGGTATATCTCTTGCAGTGCACCGGTTGCACAGGAACGAATCACTACTGAGGGATTTGGTATGCCACCCATTTCGGAAACCAAAGTAGCAGCGGCCAAATAAAATATATACTCATTCCCTACAAAAAACAAAATTAGGCACAAAGAAATCCATGTTAAAGAAATTACAAACAACCAAACAAAACAAAAAATCAGAAGAAAACACGAGACAACCGATAAAGACTCTCCGGATACTAACGTAGGACAGTTCTATCGAACACTCCTCCATAATCCAGGAGAACCGTGACCAGTTCTCCTTAATTTGAAGTTGGGTCAGATACTGATCAATTATCTCCCCGTAATGTTGTAATTCAGCATCCAATTTCATGGGAAAGGGGGAGGGGAGGGGGGGCTAGGCAAACAATTACATGCAGTCCAAGACGACTTTAAAGAAGCATAAGGATCCGCAAAAAGAAAAATTGATCTTTCCAATCTTTTATCTCAGAAGGTTTAGAAAAGACCAAAGGCTTCTTTGATATACAAATATACCACCCATCTTTACCATAACGAACACCGTGATATCTTTGAAATAAATCAGCTTGTGGAAACACCAAGTGCCCGACAGATAATTATAAAACCCACAAGATGTGTCTTAGAAACAGAGGATGAACTTGAACAAGAGGGAGGAAAACATATCCCAGATTTTAGGTGCTCCTTATATATAGAGCAGCATCCGGGAGGGGGAGAGCACGCCCTCCCATCTGGGCCTGGATGTAAAAGAACATATTCATCTGGGATCGAATACTTGTTATGCAAACCCGTTAAGGCTATATCTGTCATTGTGCTTTCACAAGTAGTAGCCTGACCTTCGAACCCCTCTAGTTCAGCCCATTTACCAAATACAACCGCTATTGTTTTGAGAGGAACAAGGTCATCAAAAACTCACGGTTCGCAAATAGGAGGAAAAATGACTTCAACAAGATAAAGCTTATACTTCAAACCAGTAGAGCAAATAGAGATGTGAACATTACCTGAAGGAGCAGCCAGGATGGAGGTTTCCTCAGAAGAGGTACGGCCGATATTCCAACTGCCGGAAGAAGTCATCTCTTAGACATGGGAAATGGACACTAAAAAAATGAAAAAATTGATTAAATATAACGAAGACAGCAATACAAAAAAGAAAAAGAAGGAAGAAGCAAAAACAAATCACCTACCATCACAAATTTAAAAGTCACAGAAAACAGAGCGATGGTATATGAAGCATCTCCCAGAAGCCAAAACGCTGCATCAAAAGTAAGAGGCAAGTTGTGTGAGCAGCTTCAGCCCATTTGGAGAAGTAATCTGTTGCTGCCAATATGAAAGCATGACCATCAGAAGACTTAGGTAAAGGCCCCACTATATCAAGTCCCCATACATCAAATGGCCAAGATGCAAAAGATGGATGCAATGATTCTGGTGGCTAATGGATATAATTTGCATGATATTGACAAGCTTGACATCGATGTGCATAATCCATGCAATCCTTCACCATCGTAGGCCAATAATATCCCATTCTTTTATGTAAAAGTGAAGCTTTGGCCCAGATACATGAGCTCCGCAAATTCCTGAATGTGCTTTTCCAATGCTTGCATAGCTTCTTCATCTACTAAGCAAAGAAAAGGAACACCTTAAAATGATCTCCGATAAAATGTATGCTTGTAGTAGACAAACCTTGGAGAACGTCTTCGCACATCACTCTTTTTCCATAGCTCATCAGGTAAGATATCATAGTATAAGTAGTTTATTATTGGCTAACACCACTCTTCTCTTTCGCTTATAGTAATAAAAACAGCATGAGTTTCATGTTCTTATCGTTTTATTTCATCATCCTCACCTTCCAATAACAGCAAAATGGCCCAACTTTGGCAAATTGAGATTTGTGTTTCTGGACTTGAAGAGCACAAGGTATATGCAAGTTTTGTCAATGCATCTGCTTGTTTATTTTCATTTCACAGAACATGCTCTATCTCTATATCTCCTACCTAGCAAATCATTAATTTGGCATATATAAAACAAGGAAGCAACTCAGGTTTCTTCATATCATAAATGTCAAGAATTTGATTGAATCCTAAGGTGCAACTACTTCATGTCCACAGCCATTTCTAATCCAAGAATGGGTGCTTGATATCCAGCCATATTATTTGAGCACTTTTGAGTTAAAGTGAATGAATATAGTAAAATATCACCCTCAGATATGACGAACACTACTCCTGCACCAGCTCTATCTTGATGTGCAATACCATCAAAATACATCTTCAATGGAGGTAAGATTTCAATTAAAAGCGTATCTTCATCAGGTAAGTCATTAGTAATCTACCATTCCGCCGATATAAAGTGTTCAACTAAAAAATCAGCTAATACTTGTCCTTTGACAATTTTTTTAGGAACATATACAATTTCAAATTGTTGGAGTTGTAGATACCACCATGCTAGATGATCAAACAAGACAGGCTTTGTCATCACATACTTGATCGGATTTGCTTTGGAGAATAAAGCACCAGGTGCACTTGAAAATAATGCTTCAACTTTTAGATTGCAAAAATTAGAGAAAAGCATAACTTCTCAATCAGAAAATACTAAACTTCATTGGGAGTCATCATCCTGCTCAGGTAATATAAAGTATTTATAGAACAATATTACAAGGTTTGAGCATGAAGGTCACTGGAGAATCACCTTTAAGTTTATACTTCGGTTTGGAAGTTTTGGTGCCGGCAGAAGTTGGTTCCCCAAGCACTCGAAACAACTACTTTGACTCGGAACAAAATGAACAACTCCTGCGTGAAAATTTGCTCCTTATAGAAGATCTCCACGACGAAGCAGCCAGTAAAGATGAACATTTCAAGCGAACAGTAGCTCGATACCGCAACTCCCGAGTATGAGCATCAGGAATAAAAGCTAGTGACTTGGTTCTCCAGAAAAAATGAAGTTAGCAGGCAGGAGCCCTCATGAAAGTTAGATGCATTTTTGGAAGGACCATAAAAAGGTATTAAAGCTCACGGGAATGGTGCTTATATCCTTAATCTGCACAGGGAAGACAGTTAGCTAAAACGTGGAAGGATACCAATGTCAAAAAATATCACCTGTGATAAAGTCATCACCAAATTGTCTAGTTACCTCCCCAAACATTGAAAATAAGACATTTATAGAGCCGAAACACTTTCATTGATTAAGCAAAATAAGGCCTTACACCTTTACATTACGATTAAAAAAACAAAAAAACAATACAAAATAAAAAATAATAAACCGATAGGAATTGATACTATCTCCCGACCTTCATTCAAGTACCAACTATCCTTTCTCAATCCTCTTCATCAAACGACTCCTCCAGATCCTCGATGTCTAGGAGAGAAGCATGCAACACTATAAAACTATCAAACTGCAAGGTGGCCCCGATATTGTAAGCCAGTTTCAGTGTCTGGGGTTACGAGATGACAACCTACCTCCTGAGGGAATGCATGGGCGGTATGGAAGAAACATCGGAATACGCATATGTTTGAGAATGGCGTAAACAAGAGATAATTCATCACCATTGGCTCCCCTACAACAACCCAGGAAAATGGACCCAGAATTTGGGAGCATAGAACAGATCCAGAGGCCCGTCCATTGCACTTAAGCAGATTCTTAGTGCCTCGATAAAGCATCCAAAATTTTGACCTTCTCGATCACACAAAATACAGCTCCTAGTGTGGTGCCCCCTTCTCCAACCCCATCCACACAAGGACACACTAGTTCAAGCCGGTCTACCATGCAGCAGTCATCCAAGAAGAAGCAGCCAACACCAAGTTTGCCTCACCCTCTCCTCCTCCTCCCAATGCTGAATCCTCAGAGGTGACTACTAGCTTACACCTCCTCAATCAGCAACTCTCAAATGTTATGGCCTCTATCCTTCAAATGTAGCAAGACTTGAAGAATCTTAAGGATAAGCTCCACTGAGGATTATTTCAGATCAAAAGGGGGACCTTGGCTGTAGTTCATTTTAAATGATGTTACTTTGATTGAGCTTGTATGGTCTTTGGGTGGCGAGTATGGCCTTAAATTGAACACTTTAATTTCAATTTCTATTTTTATGTGGCCTGAATGGCCAGTGATATTTTTTTTTTTTTTTTTGTGCTTAATGTGGTAGCCTCTAAGCTATCTTTTTTGGCCCATGTGCTACCCAAATATGGGACTTAAACAGTTTACTTAGTTTTTATTATTCATGCTTATGTTTTCATATGGTTGCTATGAGGCTCTTTTGAAACATGAAAGACTGTACAACTCATTAGTATTTGATCTAAAACAATGCCAAAGAGGGAGTTTGTAGAAACCTGTCATACAGCTTGAGTGTGGCCACACAGGTTGATCATGAGACGGTACAAAAGCTACAGGTTTGCAGCGGCACTATGTATTGGCATCGTTTTAAGAAATATGGTAAATTCTGAAGAATGTGTGATTATAAGTTGTGATATGGAAGTCCGGTTAAGGAAATTTAAAAGCATAAAGAAAGGTCAAAATCCTAAAGATAACTAGGATTTGCAGGGAATCGAAACTAGAAGTGCTTTTGGAAACTAAATCTTTAGTCTAGACTCATTAGGATATATGTGACTGACCAGTGAGCCTCAACATCTATAAATAAAGCATTGCAATTGAAGATTGAGATGAGCCATTCTGCAATTCTTCGAAGATATTCTGCAAGAGAGAAGACGGAAGTTCATGGTGGTTGAGTTTGTGCAGTCAAAATTTTCAAACACTATGATTCTCCATTGATGCTCGTTGTTCATCGTTCATAATTCAATGGAGTTCTTGTTTTGAAGACTACAGTTTCTAGGGATAGAAGTTGTGTTGTGGTCCAACAGTGTTGAAGACTTGAAGGGATTCAAGATCGAGCAGCTTGTTCCAAGGGGGAGCCTTGAAGAGTTGAAGAAATTCAACTGTGCTGTGTACAAAGGGAGTTTACACTAATTCAGCCTTGAAGAGTTGAAAGGATTTAACTGTGCAGTGTGCAAAGGGAGTAATGACACATCTTCAATTAAGTGGGATAAGGATACAACTCTAATTGATTAGCAATATCCCTATTGAGCCCACTGAGAAACCTAGCGATTGAAGCATTCTTGTCCTCCTCCAAGTTCATTCTCAAAGTGTACAACTCCATTTCTTGCCTATATTCTTCAAAACTTTTGTTGCCTTGCTTAAGAGTCATCAACTTGTAATGAAGCTCCCTGTAATAATGTTCCGGTATAAATCTCTCTTTCATGAGAGTCTTCATCTCCGCCCAAGTTTCTACCGGTTGCCTTCCATTCCTCAACCTCTTAGTAACAACCCTTTCCTACTAATGAAGTGCATAACCCGAAATTCAGCAGTGACTAGTTTCACTTTCATAATGTCACTATAGCTTCTCACCATGAATAGGTTCTCCACTAATCGTTTCCAATATAGGAAGACATTAGGATCACTCTCCCCCTTGAAGCTAGGCACCTTCTAATTGATTTAATCAAGAGCTTTGTCCCCTTGTTGATTACCGTAGTAGCCACCATGGTATGCTTGGGCAATATTAGGATTATCTCTATAATCTTCATAAAAGTTGTCATCATGCCATGCTTCATGTCTTGGATACTCTTCTTGTGGTCTATAGTGTCTTCTTCCTCCTAGACCTCCTCTTCTTCCACCTCTACTTGTGCTCTTCCTTGATATCCACCTTCACGAAATTGATGAGAATTTTGAACCGGCATATCATGATATCCATAATTAGATATATTGTCAAAAGGTCTTCCATGGTGAAGTGAATTGAAACCTCCAAGGTTATCTCCAACTCTTTGCTTCATTATGGCCCTACTCTTGCCCTTCTTAAGCTCCTCAACATCTCGAGCAACACTTTCATATTGCCTTGCCAATCCTTCAATCGATTGTTGTAAAGACCGTAACATCTCATTTATATGCCTCATTGACTGTTCACTAGTACTTTCTTGATAAGATTGAGTAGGCATATGACCATCCGTAGACATTTTTTAAAACCTTGCAATTTAAACAAAGAAACAAAAAAAAAAAGACCTCCCAATCACTCCCTAAGTGTTTCACTCTTTGATGATCACTCAATCCACTCGTGTTTAACTCTCTTAATGGCTTTTATTAAGATAGCTCACCTTCTTGAATTTTCCAATCACTCAACACTCAAGTCTCTATATGATCCTCCAAACTTCTTAGCCAACCCAAACCAAGAGCATCAAACCAAAGCAAGCAAACAATCAAAGCACTTAGTTGGATAAGTGTTCAAAGAGGCAAAATATCAAACACTTGAAGTGTAAGAGTTTCAAAGGCTTTAATCTATGGGAAATAGCCAAAAACATAATTGATCATCAAAGATTATTAGAAGCACAAAAGGAAACAATTAGAAGTAAAAAACAAAGCAAATCAAAATAATTAGGTTCGACAAAGAACACAAGAGTACTAAAAATAAATTTTCAAGGAAATAGGTGATAATGACACCCTGACACTAAAATGACAATAACTCACAAACGACAAACCCAAAAATGACGAGACCAATTCACAAGGATTTCTCACTCGAAGGAGATGACCAATTCACAAGGATTTCTCACTCGAAGGGGATGAATTTAACAACAAATTTCGTCGGAATTGGATCTGTATAATACACAATATGATCAAATTAATCATCACTTTTTTGCATTGCAAGGGAACATTTGTTTCTACTAATAATTACTTGTCTTCTTTGTCTAATGCTATAGTAAATGTTATTGAAGAATTCAAGAATGTCTTCCCCGAAGAGATGCCTAGTACTTCCTCCTTTGAGAGGGATTGAGCATCAAATTGATTTGGTACTCGAAGCAGTGTTGCCAAATAGACCGGTTTATAGAAGTCCTCCCAAAGAGACCGAGGAGCCCCCAGGAGCTAAGAAGACAAGTTGAGGAATTTCTCTCCAAAGGCTATGTAAGAGAAAATTTAAGCCCTTGTGTCGTTCCAATTTTATTAGTTCCAAAGAAAGACGATACATGGGGTGTGTGTGTAGATTGCAGAGCCATTAATAACATAACTATCAAGTATAGGCATCCTATTCCAAGATTAGATGATTTGCTTGATGACTTGCATGGTTCTCAAATATTTTCAAAGATTGATTTAAAATTGGGATACAATCAAATTAGAATGAGGGAAGGGAATGAGTGGAAAACGACTTTCAAAACAAATTTTGTTCTTTATGCAAGGCTAGTCATGCCTTTTGGTTTAAATAATGCTCCTAGTAAATTCATGAGACTTATGCACATGTGTTGAGAAATTTCATTGCTAAATTTGTTGTTTTCTATTTTGATGATATCTTGATCTATAGCAAAACTTATGAAGATCATTTGCATCATCCTAAACAAGTTTTGTTAGTTTTGAGAAGTGAGAAATTATATGCTAATCTTGGAAAATGTGAGTTTTGTTCGGAAAAAGTGACTTTCCTAGGTTATGTGATGAGCTCTCAAGGCTTTCAAGTGGATCAAGAAAATATGAAAGCAAGAAAAAAATGGCCTACTCCTAAAAATGCATCCGAAGTTAGGATCTTTCATAGATTGGCAAGTTTCTGTAGGAGATTCATCAAGGATTTTAGCATCATTGCTAGTCCTATGACGGATGTTATGAAGAAGATAAATGGTTTTAAATGGGAAGAGAGTCAAGAGGAAGCATTCAAGCTACTAAAGGAGAGGTTGAGTAGTGCACAACTACTTATACTACCTAACTTTGAGAAGATGTTTGAGATAGAATGTGATGCCTCGGGTGTTGGCATTGGAAGAGTATTGATGCAAGACAAAAGACCATTGGCTTACTTTAATGAAAAGTTGACTGGTACAGTATTGAACTATGCTACATATGAGAAATGCACATGTGAGGACATTGAAACATTAGCAGCATTATTTGTGGGAGTCCTATTGCTCGTACTCCCATCTTTGACTATTGGGAGTTCAATAAATCAGTCTATGGAAGATATTGATGAAGGTATTGTGGAAGGTTTCGAGGGGGAGCATAATGTTGAAGGAAAGGGAAGCTCTAGATCAGACCTAGAGGTTGTAGGGGTGACCCCTGGCACTGGACTAAGTTAGGGATGAAAGAGGACTAGAGCAACTCTAAAAGGAGCTTCATCTTCAAAAACTTGTTCTAAAAAGGCACATGGTACCACTCCTCCTCCCTCTGCTCCTCTTAAATCCAAAAATACTCTAAACAAACACTTTTACAAAAAAACTACTAAATTGAGGATGGTGGAACTAATTGACAAACTAATTTTGGCTTAGAAGAGGATCACTCAAGAAAGCTAGGAACTGTACAATGTGATGGAGTTACTGCTGGGAATGGACTGTGTGGAATTACCTCTATTTGCTAAACAATATAATGAGAACTTAGTCAACGAGTTCTATGCCAATCTGACTGAGGAGTTTGGTGATCCTAAGAGCCTAGCTTATGGTCAAGTATATATGAGGGGCCATGTCATTGACTTCTCACTTGCAAACATAGCACACTACTTAAGTTGTCCATATTACAGTGATATTGAGAGGACTGGCCTGGAGGAGGAAGCTGATTTTGATGCAGTTACTAAGGTGATGCAGGGGCTGTCTGGCCAGAAACAAACAGGCTCAACTCAAATTTGATGAAAATGCCATACAAAGCCTTGTTTAGAGTTTTTTGTGAAAACTGGCTACCCACAACAAACGTAACTATTTTTCTTAAGGAAAGAGCTGATATGCTTTATGTCTTTCCCACAAGGAAAGAGATCAAGAAGGCCAGTAAGATTACTCTTCCATGTCCCTATTTGATCTCTGAATATCTACTAGGTTGCAGGGACCTCAACCTATAAGAGTTGGCGAAAGAAAGAAGATACACCTAAGGTGGCTTTCGAAGATCATTCTAAGCCTAAGATGGAAGAGAAAGGAAGGTTGATCACTAATCCAACAAGATGCTTCAAGTGTAATGGAGTGGAGCATATTGCTATCAATTATCCTACCAAAAGAACTTTAGTTTTTAGCGAAGATTTGGATGGTTGGATTGAGAACAGTGATGATGATTGCCAAGAGAGTATTGTTGACAAAGAGGAAAGTGGTGAAGATCAAGAAATAGCCTATTTTGAAGCCAAAGAAGAGGGAATGAGCTTGGTGACTATTAGAGCTTTGTCTACCCAAGTCCATGAGGAGGAGACTAACATTCAAAGAGAAAACATCTTTCACACTAAATACGTAGTGAGAGGTAAGGTGGCTAACCTTATTATTGATAATGGTAGTTGCACTAATATGGCTAGCACTTATCTTGTTAAAAAGTTGAACTTGCCTCTTATTAAGCATCCTAAACCTTATAAGCTTCATTGGTTATAATGATAGTGGAGATTCAACCAACAAGTGCTAGTGTCTAACCAAGGGGTCCCACAGTGATGAGATTCTCTGTGATGTGGCTCCTATACATGTGGGGTTTTTGTTGTTGGGACATCCTTGGCATTATGATAGAAAGGCTATTCATGATGGTGTGAAGAACACCTACACCTTTGAAAAGGATGGGGAAAAGTTCATTTTGAATCCCTTGACTCCTAGTCAAGTGTTTGTAGAACAATAGAAAATGAGAGGAAAAAAGAGACTAGAGAGTGAGAAAAAGAAAAAGAGTATTGAAGAGAGAAAAAGAATTGAGGAAAAAGAATTAAGTGGGGAAAAATCTAGAGAGGAAAAATTGAAGAGAGATAAGAAAATGAGTGATAATTTCAAGGGAGAAAAAAGATGCTTCTACGCGAAAAAGAGTCAGATCATAGAAGCAATTGAAAAAGAAGAGTTGGTTTTGCTTCTCTATTTCAAGACAACATTTGTTTCTACTAATGATCATTTGACTTCTTTGTCCAATGCTATAGTAATGATTATTAAAGAGTTAAAAGATGTCCTCCCTGTTGAAATGCCCGGTGGACTTCCTCCCTTGAGAGGGATTGAGCACCAAATTGATTTGGTACCAGAGCAGTGTTGCCAAATAGACTGGCTTATAGAAGCCCTCTCGAAGAAACCAAGGAGTTAAGAAGACAAGTTGAGGAATTGCTCTCCAAAGGCTATGTAAGAGAAAGCTTAAGCCCTTGTGTCGTTTCCATTTTATTAGTTCCAAAGAAAGATGGTACATGGCGTATGTGTGTAGATTGTAAAGCCATTAATAACATAACTATCAAGTATAGGCATCATATTCCTAGATTAGATGATTTACCTGAAGAGTTGCATGGTTCTCAAATATTTTCAAAGATTGATTTGAACTCGGGCTACCATCAATTAGAATGAGGGAAGGGGATGAGTGGAAAAAGGCCTTCAACAAATTTTTGTCTTTTTGAGTGGCTAGTCATGCCTTTTTGTTTAACTATTGCTCCTAGTGAATTCATGAGACTTATGCATCATGTGTTGAGGAATTTTATTGGTAAATTTGTTGTTGCCTATTTTGACGATATTTTGATCTATAGCAAAACTTATGAAGATCATTTGCATCATCTTAAACAAGTTTTGTTAGTTTTGAGAAGTGAGAAGTTATATGCTAGCCGTGGCTAATGTGAGTTTTGTTTGGAAAAAGTGACTTTCCTAGGTTATGTGGTGAGTTCTCATGGCCTTTATATGGATCAAGAGAATGTGAAAGCGATCAAAGAATGGCCTACTCTCAAGAATGCATCTGAAGTGAGAAGTTTACATGGCTAAGCAAGTTTCTATAGGAGGTTTATCAAGGATTTTAGCACCATTGCTAGTCCTTTAATAGATGCTATAAAGAAGATGAATGGATTCAAATGGAAGGAGACTCAAGAGAAGGCATTAAAGCTTCTAAAGGAGACGTTGAGTAGTGCACCTCTACTTGCACTACCTAACTTTGAGAAGATGTTTGAGATAGAATGTGATGTTTCGTGTGTTGGCATTGGTGGAGTTTTGATCTAGACAAGAGATCCTTGGCATACTTTAGTGAAAAGTTGACCTGTTCGGCATCGAATTACGCAACATATGATAAGGAGCTCTATGCACTTGTGAGGACATTGAAGCATTGTCAACATCATTTGTGGCCAAAGGAGTTTGTGATGCATACCGATCATGAGTCCTTGAAATTTTTCAAAGGACAACAAAAGTTGAACAAGTGATATGCAAGATGGATGGAGTTCATCGAGACATTTCCATACATCGGTATAGAAAGGTAAGGAAAACATTGTAGCCGATGCATTGTCAAGAAGGTACATTCTTATCTCCACTTTACAAGCTAAAATTCTTTGTTTTGAAATGCTTAAAGAAATGTATGCTAGTGACCAAGATTTTAAGGATATCTTTGAGACTTAATAAGTACCTTATTCATGATGGTTTTCTTTATTGTGAAGGTAAATTGTGCATTTCATCTTGTTCTGCTAGATTGTTGTTGTTTAAGAGGCTCATTGTGGTGGCTTAATGGGACATTTTGTCATAACTAAAACTTATGATATCTTGCATGAGCATTTCTATTGGCCTCACATGAGAAAAAATGTTGAGAAGTTTATTGGAAATTTTTTGGATTGTAAAAGAGCTAAATCCTTATGTCTTTACACTCCCTTAGATGTGCCTAAAGTTCCTTGGGTTGATATTTCTATGGATTTTATTCTTAGCTTGCCTAAATCTCGTAAAGGTATGGACTCTATCTTTGTTATAGCAGATAGGTTTTCTAAAATGGTTCATTTCATACCTTGCAAGAAAACCAATGATGCTAGCATGTAGCAAACTTGTTCTTTACTTGGGTGGTGCGATTACATGGAATCCCTATGACTATTATTTCGGATCATGACACCAAATTCCTTAGTCATTTTGGCTTGTTTTGTGGAGAAAATTGGGAACTAAATTATTGTATTCTACAACTTGCCATCCAAAAACCGATGGCCAAATGGAGGTGGTCAATAGGACTATTGGGAAACTTCTTAGGGCCATCCTTAAGAAGAACTTGCTAATAGGAAGAAGTTCTTCCTCACATTGAGTTTGCTTACAATAAGGCCAAACATTCTACTACTTCATTTTCTCCTTTTGAGGTTGTTTATGGTTTTAATCCGTTGACCCCATTTGATTTAGTTCCTTTTCCTGTAGATCATGTGGTGAGCTTGGATGGAGAGAGGAAGGTGGAGCTTGTCATGTCCATTCATGCCAAAGTACATGAAGCTATTGATTCTAACAATAAGAAGTTGGTGGCTACATGGAATGTTGGAAGAAAACATGTTATTTGAACCGGTTGATTGGATGTTTATCTTTAGAAAGAACGTTTTCCTTCTCAACACAAGAGCAAGCTTGATTCCTGTGGTGATGGTCCATTTAAAGTTCTTGAGCTCTGGATGATAATGCCTATAGAATTGATCTTCCTGTTGACTATAATGTTAGTGCCACCTTTAATGTTTCTGATTTATCTCCTTTTGATGCAGGTGAAGATTCAAGGACGAGTCTTTTCAAAGGCGAGACGGATGATATAAACCGGATGAGTCAATCACCTTTGGATTTGAAGCTTGGACTGATAAATATAGCTCAAAAGAAGAAAACTCAAGCTTCAAGAAGATAACGACATGAATGCTTACATGGAGGACGCCTTGAAGAACAAGATGGAAGAGTTTGATAGTCAAGGAAAGCCTCCCAGGCTATTCATAATGTGTTCAATTGTCAGGGATAAATCAAGGGAACAACTTGGGGTGAAAATTTGCTAAGTATTTTTAAAAAGTCACCCTACTGCCAGTGGCATGGTTACCTGTACCATCACCGGTAGGATTTTTCCTGACATGCTCTTGGAAGTTGGCAACCTACTGCTAACGTAGGTTCCACCCTACCGTCACAGGTAGGTCTTGGGAAAGAAAGTGCTTATACGTCCTTTTGGACCAGAATTTGTAATTCAAGTTGTTTTTCTAGCTTTTAATCAAGAGATTTATGGGTAATTCAAGTCATTAAACTACTTGTTTAACTAGGGTTAAGGCTTAGCCTATAAATACCCCATTATAAACTCATTGTAAGACTAATTGTGAATTTTGCTGAAAATTATTGAGAGAGAATCTCTTGGTCTCTAGGGTTCTTCACCCTTGCTTAGTTTAGCTTGCTAAGGGCTAATATCCAATTGAATGCCTTAGAATGATGAACCTATGGAATTCAATTGATCATCTTAATTCCTTCTATTGATTAAGTCTAGAGTTCTTGTTCTTGATTCTCCTAGCTTGTGTAATAAGGGTTTGAGACCTTAGCTTTCTCAAGGTTCTCGTTATCAATCTAGGAAACAGTTTTGCCTCTCAATGTTGGGTTTATGAGGCTTAGATCCTCATAAGTTTTCTATTAGAGTGTTGAAGTTACAAAATTCTCAATAAAGGTTCTTCAATCAAAGTAGGTGATCTTGGGAAGGATTTAGATTCAATTCTACAATCAAAAGAGGATTCATATCAGAATGTCTCGACCATATCAATGGGGAGATCACTGATTTTTTTGGATTTGACAATGAGGTTATCCATATAAACTTCCATCTTGTGGTTGATTTGGGCACCAAAAGGTAGTTGACCATTTGTTTGAACTCTGCCTCAGTATCCAAAGAGCATTTGAATGTAGCAAAAGATGCCATCATTGGTGACAAATGCAGCTTTTTCCATATCTTCGTCGGCCATTTAGATCTGATGGTACCCTTTATAAGCGTTCGGAAAGTAGAGGACTGCATGGCCTTCAACTACATCAATGATTTGGTCAATTCTCGGCAAAGGGAAAGGTTTTTTCAGGATGGCTTCGTGTAGGTCCGTATAGTTAATGCACATTCGTCATTCCCCATTATGTTTCGGGACCCATTTAGTAATGCCTGCTTTCAACAGTTCCTGAATGTTTTCTCGAATGACTAATTGTCATTGTCTACAAATGTTCTTTTCTTTTGAGTCACCGGCAAGGACTCAGAGGGAATGCCTGATCGGTGCTCCGCGAATTCATGAGATATCGTGCCCAGGCCGTTTGGGGGCCATGAAAGAATGTTGTTATATTTAAAGAGAATATTTCGTACTTCTTGAAGATTGAAAGGCTGGAGTGTGGTAACAATCTTTATCTGTCGTTGTGGATATATTGCTGATATTGAACAGGTCGTTTGGGGGCCATAAAAGAATGTTGTTATATTCAAAGAGAATATTCCGTACTTCTTGAAGATTGAAAGGATGGAGTGTGGTAACAATCTTTATCTGTCGTTCTAGATATGTTGCTGATATTGAACAGATCAAATTTCCCCTTGAGGTTGGAAATATTTTGTCATTTCCTGGTCCAGATTGTGCTACATAGCTGAACTTTTGGTTTCTTCTTTGGAGGCTATGAAGCATTCTCGGCCGACAAGTTTGTCACCCATGATAGTGTGGCGTACTTCTGATTTGCACTTCAACGATAGCGGAGTATGTGGAGACTAAGGCCTTGAGTGCATTTAGTGTCGAATGTCCTAGGAGCCCATTGTATGATAAGGAAGCGTCAACAATTAGAAAATTGAGGTGTAGAGTGTATCCTTCAATGGATAAAAGCAGGATGATACTGCTAATAGAACTAATGCTCTGGATAGGGAATCTGATAAGAGGCATTGTTCGGGGTTCAATCTCCTCAGGCGAAATGCCCATTTGGTCAAAGACGTCTTAAAAAGGGCGTTGGTTGTAATCCCCATTTCGACGAGGATTCGTTTGATGGTGCAGTGGCTGATGTCGAGAGTGACGACAAGGAGGCATCATCCTCTTTGTTTCTTTGCCTCTTCCGGGTGTGCTTTCCGTTATTGGTGGAAATAACATTGATCACTTTATGCTCCCTCACATTCGATTGTTGGCCAGCCTTCTAGTGATGGTATTCTCTCTCACCTTTTTTCTAATTTTCTTTTCTGTAATTTGCCCATTAAGAGATGAAGTTTTCAACAGTCCTTAGTGGATCGCATTTTCAATTTTCTTCTATAACTCGATGCATTGTTCAATATCGCTACTGGAGCCTCGATAGAAATCACAATATTTTGTATTGCTGCATCTGTCGGGTAGGAAAGTCATTTAAGCTGGTGCTTTGAGGATCCCCATCGATTCAACGAGTTGTAAAATTTCTGCATGCGACTTTTTGAGAGATGTAAAGGTGTCGAGCCTGCTCATCGACGCACGGGGGTGATTTTTCTGTGAGTCCCGATTATACTAGTAAGATAGTCGCTCTCTTATGGGCTGTCAATTGTTGTCCTGCGAACGGTACAATTTTTTGCCATCTACTTCAACAAACACATTATCATGTTGTTCTCTTTTGCTCTGCATGCTGATTTCTCCTTTGATGAACTCATGTATGTCGGGGTCTGGTGTGCCATTATACCGTTCGAAATGAAGGGTGTTGAAATTTTCTGAGATGAATTTTTGTTGATAAATTTTTGGAAAAGGACTGGCAGCTATGTAATTCCAATTACCATCGTGAGAACTGGACGGGGTGCGAATATCATTCATGATGGTTTAGACGCAGGTATGTACGATTATGGGAGTGGTCTCTTCAGGGTTTTGACGTGTCCCCACGGTATGGTCTAGTTATCTCTTATCCCAATATTGTCATAACATAGGCTTTCGGTTGTAGTATAAAGGGGATGTCGAGTGTAAGGTTCCCCACTTGCATGTTAGCAGGTTGTTGGTCCAAAGTTGTGGACGTGTTCGGATTGGGTGTATTTGTCGTTTCGTCATCCATATAATGAAGCTATTACAGTCCTCAGAAGATGGGGTCAGTCATGTACGGTGCGCACCAATTGATGAACCTCCAGCCACCAAATGCTCTAAACCCCATGCAAGACAGATGGCAGTTATAGACCAAGGGGCCTAACTCCCCAAGGGGACTCCGATGCCTAAGTCAGTGTTATTCTCAAGGAGAGATTGGTGGAGAACTAAGAGTATTTAATAGCTAAAATTCAAATTAAACGTTAATAAGAGTAGAGAGGACCTTTTTATAGGCATCCGACTGAGCTTTTGACTTCTTATATTTGCGAGCTAGGCCAGGCTAGTCTTGGGCCTAATAGTTCTTTGTCTTAGGATTTGAATTGGGCCTTGATATACTGATGGGTTGAGCGATGTGATTTTATCAAAAATTTGATTAGCAAAAAGAAACTTCAGTTCTTCAATATTTGTTTTCGCTTTAGCAATATCCTAACAGTAAGCAGTTTTCCCTTCTTGTATATTTTATGGAATGTGCAATTTTATCAATCTTATTGACTTCCCATGTTAACCAGATAATGTACTGGTAACTTCCAGATTGTGAAACAATCCTTAACCATCTTTTTGATCTGACAAAAGTTAAACATGGAGATTCCATTGATTTCTTTAAGATAAATCCAAAAAGTCATCGTACGTTGCTTATAAAATACTATAGGAGCTTTTCATGAATTCCATGTAACATTTTGTTTCGCAACACATTTTAATACCCATATATCATCCTTTTTTTAATCATATTTTTCAATAAAGCATGTTATGTTCTGTTTCCTCCACTTGTTTTTTTTCTTCCCGATTTTCTACCAGCAACCATCACAAGGAGGTCTTTGATCAAGCTAATCAAGAATTTTCTTCTGCAATTCCTAGCCTAGCACCAATCTCTTTGACTTTATTGTAAGCTCCCTTTTTATATCCTCAAAGGTTGGTTAAATTTCTCCTTCAAAAATTTAATTAACTTTTCATTTTGCACAATTTTTTCAGCTTTTTATTCTACATCAATGGTGTTTATGTTTTCCCTGTCCCCCATACCATTAATCTGACTCCAATATTTTTTTGACCCCAGCCATGATTCCCTTTTTTTTTCTGAATATTCAAATTGTGTAAGGATTGGTGTGTAAAACTTTTGGCACCTTGTCCCATTAATTCCATGTCATCAAAACTTTAGATTCCATGAATTTCATTAATTCCCTGTGTCATAAATTCCATGCATGCATTCCATAAACAAATTTTTCTTCATGTGTCAAATTGGGAAAGACTCATTGCAAAACTAACATAATAGGCTGATTATTATACTGCACAATTCTTGTTCTTGGATCTTCGGTGTTGGTTTGTGGAGTTCAATCATACAAAGAGGCCGACCCACGGAGACGCCACTGCTTTGTAAAAAAATTTTGATTTATAGTATTTCCTGTTTATATATATTATATTTTATATTTTTTTATTGTTTGAAGATCACGGCTGACAACTTGGGGAACTCTTGCACTATCCTAGACAAAATTTTTCTGTGTTTCTTCTTCCCAAGCTTATTGATGGCATGTTCTATTTCATCTGCACTACAAAAAATTTCACTTGTGGTTTTTCACAGAATCCTTATTAGAGCACTATCTTGGAGACAAGGCCAAAGGATGATGCTTCTATTCATCTATCTTTGCAAGGGTGTTGATTTCAATCTTGCGGTAGATTTAACATCGTGGGCTGACTTCAATTTCAAACATGTGGTGAACTTACCTTCGTGGGTTGGGCTTCAATCTCAAGCCTGTGGTGCACTTAACTCCGTGGGTCAGGCTTTAATTTCAAACATTTGGTGGACTTGCTTCGTGGACAAGGCTTCAATTTGAAGCCTGTAATGGACTTGCTTCGTTGGCTAAACTTCAATTTTAAGCCTGTGGTGGATTTAGGTTCATAGTCCAGGCTTTAATTTCAAGCCTGTGGTGGACATAACTTCGTAGGCCATGCTTGAATTTCAAGCCTGTAGAGGACTTAGCTCCGTGGGCCAGGCTCCAGGCTCCAATGTCAAGCCTGTGGTGAACTTGCTTCATGGGCTAGGCTTCAATTTCAAGCCTGTGGTAGACTTGCTTTGTGGATCAAGCTTCAATTTCAAGCCTGTGATGGACTTACTTCGTGGAGACTTTGACGGACCTCTTTGTGAAGAACTTAGCAGACTTCTTAGAGAACTTCAACATTTTGAAGGGCTAATCCTTACTTGGTAACTAAAATTTCATCAAGAGGTTTTTTTTTTTTTACTTTATTGATTTCGTGCATGAATCCTTTCTATTCATTTGGTTTGCAACAAATTTTCATTTATCTATAATGGAGATTAAAGATCACAATAACCGTATAACATATCTTTATCTCCGATGATCAAAGAGGATCTCACATAAGACCTTTATCTTTGAAGTTCATCTTGCATTGATTGGAGCATCTCGCATTGAGTCAGTTCCTCTTGAAGTAAATCCTCATCTTGCTCAATGGTCTTTGTGTTCCACGCGAGAAGTGATTGACCTAAGTTGTCCAAATAAACTCGGCGAGTGCAATCATTGATATCTTCGACTCATGACAACAAGTCAAGTTCTAACAAGTTCTACATTCACTTTACTCATTGCAATATTCACAAGACTTATTGGAATGCTCATTTTTCTAACTTTGGCAAGAGTTCTAACACAACAAACTATTGGGAGTGGTTAGAAGATATTCTTGCAAAGTAAAAAGACTTACTTTCCGATTCAAGAATTTACAGTGCACTTCTTTCTTCTTTGTTCACTTACAACCATTGTCACAATATGATGCATGGCTTTTTGTGAACATTGGTGTCCATCCACGAATACTCTTCATACCTCTCAAGGACAAATATCTATTTCATTTTGGGACTTGCAATCTTTAGGGTCTTCCAATCGATGGAACTTTCTTTAACGAAGTAGTTCCTTCTACCAAAGAACTTCTTGGAGTAGTGATAAAGGTTTTTCTCCAAGTTGTAAATTCTTATTCTTTGCACTTACCAGACTTGCTGGAGGTGACCCGCATATCATTTCATTTGATACTTGGATGCAATTTGGGTTCAAAGGGCAAACAAGATATATATCTCTCCCATTACAGCAAAACAGGAAGAGGACATCAAGAAAACCAAATGAAACTTGCAATCCAACAACTATGGTACTGGGAATTTTTCCCTTCGAAATTTGTTGGAGTGGAGGAGCCATTCATCACTCTTGATGTCCCAGATAACTTGAGGAAAGAAACATACTTAGCAGCATTCCTCTCATGCTGGATTTGCAAATTTCTTCTTCATGGAAAAGAGATTGACTAGATTCGTGCAAGTGTGTTCGGAGTTGCAAGGTTGATGGCTTCAGGTACAAGATTCGCTCTTGCTACTCCTATTTTAGCAAGCATCTACCATGGTTTAAACATGATAGTCAATTCATCATCTTTGAAGACATGTCGAGCTTCGCTTCCGGTTCACTATGTATATGCATGGGTCGCTCGAGACTTCAACATCCATCAGACTGATCAATACTTGTTAGGAGCGAAGATTACAAGTTTTCACGGAGAAAAGATGGTTAGATATTTCAGTACTTGTAAAGTAAAAGATCTTCTTCAAAACATCAATCCAATATTTATTACTTGCCATAACATGCCTAAAGAAGAGCGAACATTAATTGATGATAGGAGCTTATCTTTGACTTGGATTAGTTACTTCATTAGTCTCCACTCAAGCTTTTTGACCTGCTACCAGAACAATGTTTACAAAGTACAAGATCTTTTTGTATGTTTTCCATAGATCATCAAGTATTTATTCTTTTTCTTTGAATTTCAGCAAATTTGAACAACTTAAAAATCAAATTGACCTCAATTGGAGGTTGCTATGATACAACTTTGATATGAATCCTTTTTTTAATGTAGGATTGGATCCAAATCCTTCCTAAGATCACCACCTTTGATTGAAGAACCTCTATAGAGGATTTTGTAGCTTCAAAACTCTAATGGAAAACGTACTAGGATCTAAGCCTCATAAACCCAACATTAAGAGGTAAAACTCTTTCTTAGATTGATAACTAGAACCTTGAGGAAACTAAGGCCTCAAAACCCCAATTACACGAACTAGAATACTAGAATCAATTGAATCAAGAGTAAGAACTTCAAACTCAATCAATAGAATGAATTAAGATGATCAATTGAATTCCATAGATTCATCATCCTAAGGCATTCAATTTTTCACAACTAAGGACATTAACCCTTAGCAAGCTAAACTAAGCAAGGGTAAAGAGCCCTAGAGACCAAAAGATTCTCTCTCAATAATTTCAGCAAAATTCACAATTAGTCTTACAATGAGTTTATAATCGGGTATTTATAGGCCAAGACTTAACTCTAGCCAACAAGTGTTTAATGACTTGAACTACCTATAAACCCCTTGATTAAATGTTGGAAATAACTTGAATTACAAATTCCCGCCCAAAATGATGAATAAGCACTTTCCTTCCCGAGACCTACCAGCGACAGTAGGGTGGAACCTACATCAGCGGTAGGTTGTAAACTTCCAAGAGCATGCCAAGAAAAATCCTACCGGCGATGGTAGGGGTAACCATGCTGCCGGTGGTAGGTGACTTTTTGGAAGTACTTAGCCAATTTTCACCCCAAGTTGTTCCCTTGATTGCTCCTTAACAATTGAACGCATTGTGAACAACTTGGGAGGCTTTCCTTAACTATCAAACTCTTCAATCTTGTTCTTCAAAATGTCCTCCATGTAAGCATTCATGTTGTTGTCTTCTTGAAGCTTAAGTTTCTTCCTTTGAGCTCTAGTTATCTGTCCAAGCTTTAAATCCAAAGGTGATTGACTCGTTCGGTTCATATCACATTCCAAAGAATACAGATAACAGGGATGAGATTGAACCCAAAGAAATGTGTCTTCAGAGTACCATATGGTAAATATTTGGATTTTATCATTTCCGAACGGGGGATAGAAGCTGACACCGCCAAGATCAAAGCCATCTAAGAAATGCAAACCCCAAGAAGTGTAAAAAACGTGCAGTCTGTTGCTTACCTCAGCTGATTCTTGTCAAAAATAGGAGAAAAGAACTTACCCCCCTAAAAACTCTTAGAAGGAAATAGCACTTTTCTTTGGATATATGACTGTGCAAAGGCTTTCAACAAACTGAAGATGACTCTTAGCCGAGCCCCCCTTTTAGTTGCCCCAACAGAAGGAGAGAAATTGTTCATGTATTTAGCTGTTACAAAAAATGTTGTTAGTTCTGTATCTGCTCTTTACGAAATGAAAAAATGTCACATGTTTATTATGTGAGCCATGTACTAACAGGTGCTGAGGCATAGTATACTCTGCTTGAAAACACATTTTTTTCTTATTCGTATCGGCTCAGAAACTCCGACCATACTTTTAGGTGCATCTCCTCACCATACTCACAAACGCACCATTGAGGCAAATCTTGCACAAATAGGACTTAACAGCTGCATGACCAAATGGGTACTCAAATTGAGTCATTGATTTCCATCTGAGAGAAACAACCTAAGCACAAGTCCTGGCCGATTTCATTGTGGAAAATGGGCTCTTCGCCTCGGCATCAAATAATCTACAATAGGAAATACTAGAACCCAAAGTGGCATGGGGTTTACATGTTGACGGGTCCACAAGAAAGGAGCATCAAGGAGCAGGTTTCGTACTCAAGGAGTTTATATGTTGACGGGTGGGACAGAATTCATGAACACCATAAAGTATATTTTCCACGCTAGCAATAACGAATCAGAATACGAAACGCTCCTTGCAGGTCTTCAAATGGCTCTAACAATGAACTTAGACCAACTTATCATACACGGAGACTCATAAATCGCTCACGAGCATATCACTGGTATGTTTGAAGCAAAAGAAGACAACATGAAAAAATATTCTGAGTTAGCAAAACCACTCCTTTCCCATTTCAGATGAACGCAGTTCGAAAAAGTATGTAGAAGAAACAACTAGAAGGCTGATGAACTATCTAAAGCTCTATCCAGGGATCAAATCCCCGGAATATGGTTAGAACCCTTACTCAGAAAGAGCATGGACAAATAAATCTTGTGTGTGACCCTCGAAAACAATTGGATTACCCCAATAAAAAAATTATATTTTGAATGGTTCGTTGCTAGATGAGGTCAACCAAGCGCAGAAAGTTCGAACCACAACGGCAAGCTATGTCATTCATGGCGACCAATTGTATCAAACAATGGGAAATCGGCCACTACTGAAATGCGCCGCCCACGATGAAGGTATTTACATCTTAAGAAAAATGCACGAAGGTATCTGTACGGCGTACATAGGAACCAATGCACTTATTTGAAAAATCATGCGATATGGTTACTTCTAGCCAATAATAAGGGAGGACTCCCAGGAAGTAGTAAGAGCCTGCCATCAAAGCCAAATCTACTCCAACGACTATCACGTCTCGCAGAATGAATATCACTCCTTTACCTCCTCGATACAATTTGCCCAATGGGGAACAGACCCTTTAGGCCCTTTCTCAAAGGCCTAGGGAGAAAAGGAATATCTCGTCACGATTGACTATTTTACCCGGTGGATTGAAGAAAAAGCCCTAAGTTCAATCACTTCCAAGCAAGTTAAAGATTTCTTCTGGGAAGACGTCATTTGCAGATTTGGAATACTAGCTGGGCATCTGGCAACGGTTCGTATCAGCTGCGCACCAGCAAATGATCGGACTCGCAGAAGTTTAACCCAACAGTCTTTATCGATTTTGTAGGCCATTTAGATTTTGTCAAGATATTCTTGGTAATCATACAAGCAAGACTTATTCCCAAATTCTTGAGGATGTTTTGTAACGATGGAAATCATCTACACTCCTTAACACAAAGTCTAAAGTGTTTCTTCTGGTGAAGCTTGCAAATACATTTGACAAGTTTTCCCTTTTTTAATCTAATGCATAAGTTCTTCCCCATTTCTTTTATTACCTTTCCTTGGTTTGTCTCTTAAATTTTGTTTATTTTGTTTTAAAGTGTTAGAACCAAAGAATAGGAACATTGGATTGGTATGACTAAATGCTTGAGGTTTTTGTACCACACTTCTTGAAGAAGGAAGATTAGTTTTAAGGAAACCAATCCTCCTCCTTTGATTTTAAATCATGGTAGCCAAGAACAACTTAATTTCTTTAAACTAAATCTCAAAGCTCAAGTAGGAATTAGAGGGAAAGAAGTTTATGGTCTTGATGGACTTGTAGGCGAGCTTTCCTCCTTCATCCTTGCTTGAATCTTCAAAATTCTTACACATAAGAATTCACTAGCAAAGTAAAATTTAGTGCCATTAGCATAGAAAATTCACTTACTTACTCTTTTCAAGTATAACTATCTCTTCTTTTTTTTTTTTTTTTTTTTTTGCTCTTCTTTTTCACTCTCTTGTTTTTCAATGAAGCTCTCATTTTCTTACTCTCTCACTTTTCTCAAACTCACTTTCTTTCTCTGTTGAACACTCTAAAAGTTCACTCTCTTTTGAAATGACAGAAATGGAATCAAAGATACATAATCTCTCTACTAATTTCTCTTTTTCTTCCACTCCATTTTCTTTAATCTCAATGTACTCTCCTTTTTCATTGTTCTTATCTCTCATAAGATCACAATGTTCCACATTAGATATCTCTTCCTTAACATGTAGTACAACACTTTCATCAACTTCAATTGTGGCTTGTGGAAGCTCATTTAGTTTTGAAAGTTCTTCAATCAATGATGGTTTCAAGGTATCTACTTTCGTAACTCCATAAAGTGGCTTGGAAAGTTGTTTTTCTCCATACCTTTTAGCCCTTATAATGATCTTTGCCTTTTTATCTTGATCAAATATTCTTACGTTTTCTTCCAACTTCTTTTTCTCTTCATAAATTTCGTGAGACATCAAAGAATTTAGAATATATCTCTTGCTATCTTCGGTGAAGTTGTAAGAATTCTTGTCCCCATTGTATATAGCTTTCCTATCATTTATCCAAGTACTTCCAAACAATAAATGACCCGCTTGTATGGGTGCTACATCACATAACACATCATCTTTATATATTCTTTTAGAAATAGGCACCCACACTTGCTTAGTGACTTTGATCTCATCATTTTCATTGACCGATGGCGTATGTAAGGCTTAGGATGTTCAAGAGGAGGCAAATTCAACTTTTCCACAAGGTAATTACTAGCCATATTAGTACAACTACTACCGTCAACAACAAGATTGATAACTTTGTCTTCCACATGGCATTTGAGATGGACTACATGCTTATTCTATTCTTCTTCCCATAGACATGTTCATCATATAGGCTCCCAAAGTAAACTTCAACACCAAAAATATGACAATACTTTTCACAACAATCATAAGGACTATGCTCATGATTATCATATATAGTATTAACTCTTCCATAACCCCCATAATTATCATTAGAAGTATGCTCAAAAGAATTAGCATAAGAAGAGAAGTTATCAACTCCAACCTGCTTTCTAGGAGTGAAGTTTACATTTCCATGATTGTTCCGACCATAAGCATTGAATACATTGCCACCACCATGATGGAAATTATGCTTAGCTCTTGCAAGCTTAGATTGATAATCCTCTTATTTGTTCTTTGCTTCCATCCTCTTCCATGTTAGACTAGACCAATTGTACTCCATTAATTTATTGTTTATACCTGCACAAAGTGGTTAGAAAACAAAACAAAGGACCTCCTAATCGCTCCCTAAGTGTTTACACTCTTTGATGATCACTCATTTCACTCGTATTTAACACTCTTTATTGGCTTTTATTAAGATAAGCTCACCCTCTTGCCTTTTCCAATCACTCAATACTCAAGTCTCTATAAGATCCTTTAAACATCTTAAACAACTCAAACCAAGAGCAACAATCCCAAGCAAGTAAATCAATCAATGCACTTAGTTGGATAAGTGTTCAAAGAGGCAATGTCTCAAACACTTGAGGTGTAAGAATTTCAAAGAATGTAATCTATGGAAAAAAACCAACAAACATCATTGATCATCAATAAAAGATTAGAAGAATACAAGAAACAAAAAAGTTAGAAGTAAAAAACAAAGCAATTTAAAACAATTAAGCTAAACAAAGAACACAAGAGTACTAAAACAAATTTTTCCAGGAAACAGGGATAATGACACCCTGTCACTAAAACAACGATAACTCGAAAACTACAAATCCAAATCAGATGAAACCAGTTCATGAAGATTCCTCACTCGAACAGGATGATTTCATTCGAATTGAATCAATATAACACAAGATATGTTCGGATTAACACTTTTTCTGCGTCACGTATTCAAAAGACATTTCACAATTCAATCAAATTCTGCAATCAATTGAATTCCAAATTGAGAAAAACCTATTTCAATCGAATCCTAACTCAAAGGAGTGCATCTCCATCACAAAATATCAACAAATTCGCACATAATTCATCCGAATTTTTAATTGATTTTCGAAACAAGTTTTCTGTACTACTATTGCATGATCTTCTTGTAATTTTTTTCATAGATCATCATGTACTTCTTCTTTTTTTTTTATTTTAATTTGCAACGAATTTTAAACACTTACGACAAAATTGGCCTTTAATTTGAAGTTGCTTTGGTACCACCTTGATGTAAATCTTCAATTGCGTGTAGATTTGATTCAACACCATCCTAAGATCATCTCCTTTGATGAAGAACCTCTATTGAGGATTTTATAGTTTCAACACTCCAATAGAAAACCTATGAGGATCTAAGCCTCAAAAACCCAAAATTGAGAGGCAAAACTCATTCCCAATTTGATAGAAAGAACCTTGAGGAAACTAAGCCGTCAGAACCCCAAGGCGCCTTTTAAAGGAAGGGCAGATGATGGGACAAACCCCATCGTCCAACATAATGAGCTCCATTAACGCCCAGCCCAACCTCAAGGAAAGACAAAGAGCTGCTGGGCTAAAACTAACTCGGCCCAAAATGCGGCATGACAAACCAGAAGCCCAGTCAAACGCCTATAAAAGGTCTCCTCTTCGCTCATTAATATTTGATCTGAATTCTAGCTAATAAATGCTCTTTACTTCTCCACCAACCTTCTCTGAGATCGTCACTAACTTAGGCATCAGAGAACATTTGGGAGGTAGTCTCCTCGGGTCTCTGACGGCATTCTATCCTACAAGAGTTTAGAGCTTGGTAGCTGAAAATTCATCATGTGGTTTTTTCTAGTGAGTCTTTGTGTATGGTATGGTTTTGTTGTGATGGTGACGGTCTTTTTTCTTTTTTTTTTTTTTTGGCTTGGATAGTTCAATTGCTTTTTTTTTTTTTCTTTTTTTGGCGGTAGCCACAGTGGTCTTCTTTTGACGCCTCTTTTTCCCGTACTTTGGGGAATTGTGTGGCCTTCTTTTCCCCAGTGGTGGATTGTTGGTCTTTGCTTGTGCATGGGAATGACTGGCAAAGGAGCTTTATTGAATCCAGAGTAATCTTACTACCATAGTTTTGTTTTTGCTGTTGAATGGTGTCGGGTCACTTTAGGTATCGAGTGGAGTTGAGAGGTTAATCTCGGGGGCTAGGACAAAAGTGCAGGTGCTTCCAATAGCTGTTGATTGCTAAGAAGGGGAATTTGGATTCATTGAGGGAGGTCGTGGCTCAACTATCGTGCTTTGGATGTCTATCTTGGCGGTGACTTTGATGTGGTTTTCTCTAGTTAATTCTCTCCTCAGACGATTGGCAGTGGTCGCTCCCCTTTCTTTCATATTGGCACACCACTTGGTTAGTTATATTGCTACTGTTGACCTATCAATTTAAGCTCAACTTACTATTGGGCTCTTATTACACCTTTCATGTTTGGGTCAAGGTGTTGGGTTGGCTTTTTGTTGTACAATAAGTGGGCTTTTTATGAACAGAGATTGTGTTTTATTTTTCTATATTTTTTTGGGGGTCGATAAATCTAACTCGAGAATGTGAATGTATAGCGCGAAAAAAATCATTATTTTCCCTCCTCTTCCCTACTCTTTCTCTCTCTACACAATTTTTCTCTAACTTCTCTCTACTCCTCCACTCTAAAATTAAAGTATTTAACATTGAACTTGTATTGGAGGTAGTTATGGATCATTATGAAGAATTTGTAGAAGAAAATATCAATTTAAATGTATGAAAAGTTGAAATTTTTTTTTTCAAAACTAGGGCTTGGATCGCCCGGACTGGCGACCCGGACACGAGTGGATCGCCCAAATGGGCAACCAGCACATGTTCAAGTCGCCGGTCCGGGCGACTCAAGCCCCAGTTTTTTTTTTTTTAGGAAGAAAGAATTTTTGTAGGTATTTAGAAAACTTGAAACATTAATAACTCTGCGATTGGATGACCGTTTAATGCATATGATCAGTCGTTTCGATGGTTCTAGTAAAGACAAACGCAATGGCATCGCCGAAGAAGTCGTCTTTAAATGTTAATTTTTAAAATTTTTGTTTATTACACTGATTTTACGTATTCCAATATTTACCAACTTCAATCATTTGAAATTTTAATTAGAGCAAAAAGAATACTACTCCTCTGTTTAATTTTCAAATTGGTACCGTAATTTTTTAATTAATAAGAGAGAAAGTATTAGAAAATTACAAAAATATAAATTAAAACGAAAATAGAACGTTTTTGTGGAAACGGTTGGTTTCCATCACGTAGATCTCGAAAAAATACACGAAATGCCTAGAAGAATCGCCTCAATCGGATGTCCGAGCGTAAAGTTATGCCCCGTCAAAGTTTTCGCCTATACGAGACAAGTTTTTTGCCCCGAAACGTATCCGGATCACTTTTCGACGATGTCGTTGCATTTATCTCTACGAGAACCACCAAAACGAGTGATCATACGCGTGAAACGGACCTCCAATCGCAGTGTTATTCATATTTCAAGTTTTCCAAATACCTACAAAAATTCTTTCTTCCTAAAAAAAAAAAAAAAAGAAAGGGGGGCTCGGGTCGCCCGGACTGACGACCCGGACATGTTCTGGTCTCCAATCTGGGCGATCCGCTCATGTTCGTGTCACCCGTCCAGGTGATCCGAGCCCCAATTTTGAAAAAAGATAATTTCAACTTTTCTTACATCTAAATCGATATTTTCTTCTACAAATTCTTCATAATGATCCATATCTACCTCCAATACAAGTTCAATGTTAAATATTTTAATTTAAGTTAGAGAGAAATTGTGTAGAGAGAGAAAGAATAGGGAAGATGAGAGAAAATAATAATTTTTTTCGCACTATACATTTAAATTCTAAAGTTAGATTTATCAACTAGTTAATTAGCGTCTCCAATATAAGAAACTGTAGTTAAAGATTTATAGTTTAGTACGCCTCAGTTTCGATTTATTCCCTTATTGCTGTGTGTCTTATTGAGGTATTCTTCTTATCTTTCAGTGAAATAAAATCCAGGTTTTTCCCCAAAATAATCTTACTCGTGAGTTATTGGATGTGTTCAGTAAGTTTGCATGACGTGTAAATTGTGATTTTAACTTGTAAGTTTCCGTTGTTAAAATCTAAACAACAGCTGAAACTTATATTTTTTTTTTTTGGTTATTCTTAACACAGTTAAAAGAGACCGAGCCAAAATTTAAGATGCATTATTTGTTAAGATATATAATAGAAGCAAAATTACTTCTTTCAAATAAAAAGTCTACTTGATTTTGGTTGCTTCGACTTTCTATTCTGCTTTAGTATAAGAGAGGTGAACTAGAAATTAGAATCTAAAAATACAGAATACTTGCAGTATTAAAAAGGAATTCCAGAAAAAAAAAAGTATTAAAAAGGAATAAAGAAAAAACGAGGTGGTAAAATTTTGTATTTGTTAGTATAATATAGAATCACCCTGACCAAAAAATTCTTTCCCTCATGCAGCCTGCGGCTAAGTTTATGCGCATTCATGCTCATGCTCAACATAAGTGATCTTTAGACAGGTAGGTTCTCTATCTGGTGCTGTCCCTGCTTTATGCTTTCATAATGCCAATGCTTCAAGATACACCTGATAAAAGCTCATTGTAATCAGATTATTGCTAGAACAATTTAGTATAACAGTATGCGATAAACCAGTTTGAACCACAAATAGGAAGCAAATACATAATATTTAAAGATTAAAAATGTTCCAAACGGAACGATTCTTACTCATGATTTTGTATTTTAAAAAGACTGAACCAAAGTGCACTCTCATTTAAAATTAACGGCCATAAGAACAATTTTTAAAGAAATCAAATGGTGGATTTGAGAAACAAAATTCCAATAACTTCTTGCATCTCTACGCTTATACTTAAAAATATGACCAATTAGAGAATGTCCAAAAATCAGCAGAACTAGTCATTCTCTCAGATCTCAATGAACATAGATATTACAAAGTACTTGGCTGCATAATCAACCATGAAATATGCCAGTCTGATTTTTACCATTTTGATGCCAACTCTAATTCCAAAAAATGGTTGGCTCAATACCGGACAATATCTTTTTTTAATTGAGAAGTCAGAACCACACAAAAGAAAGCTATAGCTGCAGCAAAATTAGGCCCTAGTGACATTCATTTTTCCAAAGACATATCTTGATAAGACTTAGTTTTTTTCTTTCTTGTGTCAGGGGGAGGAGTGCTTCCAAGAAGAAAAAAAGGAAGATTCTGCCCATCAGTTATATGCTCAGGATAATAGGAAAATAAGGTGATTTATGAAAGCAAAGATTACAAGATGTTTTGTTTATCAGTTCTCACCATATAGTCTTCGCTAATCTCAATCAGGCCATAGGTAGGTCAAATTGAAAATTTTGAGTTCCCAACACATGCCTTGGAGAAAGGTACATCAGAATTATTAGTTCATCTAGACCAAGTAAAACATAATGACACACCAGCGTTTCATTGGTACTTTGATATCTCATACATCATTCTTTAGTGTAGCTCCCTCAGCTTTCCCCCTGCCCCCAAAGGAGAAAAGAGAAGGATAGGTTTAATACAAAACGGAAAGATTTAAATAACAAGAAAAGAAAAAAAAAAAACTTTAGAAAGAGGATAGAAATCCTCAATAAAGTAAATCAAATAAAAGACCACATGATAACAGCCCCCTTCAATCTCTCATCATTTTACAATTGATGCCATTGATAAAACAGATGTGCTGGTTAGTTTCATAACCATTCAAAGGATTTTTAAAGTGCTTAATTAAAGAACTTCACCATGTACAAGCAACTTCAGAAATAGAATATCGCACATTAGAGAATAATATAAAAACCTGAATATGAGGCAGTAGGTCTTTGCTGATTCACCTAGCGGAAAAGCCTTGGTACTGATCTTCTTGGAACCTTGCCTTCAAGTTTTAACCTTCGATATGCTTCCCTGATGTGATAGGGCCTAATTGGCCCTCTCTCCTTTCTCTCAGTCATCACTATTCTGGCTGCAAGTTTGTCCAAGAAAGATGCATAAAAATTTGTAATTTAGGGTCCACTTGGATTGGGTTTAAAAAACCCAATCCTTTTATTTTTTTACTTTTGGCCCCACCTCTCCACTCATAAATAATTCACCTTGTACGCCCCGAGTAAAAAATCTCCATATTTTTCATTCTTAAATCCAATTCAAGTGGACCCTTAGTTGTTTATTGCCTTGCATTTAAATATCTGTCTCCTGTTTGTATATGTGGGGAATAAGAAAGTCTCTAGGACTCCTCTTTTTGAACAAGAAATTCCACACCATGCTAAACAAGGCATCTTCACGCAGAAAACTTCTAAAGGAGCATAGGATGTGAGTACAAGACAGTTTTACCATCACGGGATTCAGTGAGAAATCAAAGACAGAGCACATAACAAATTCCCAGAACAAACTTTTAAATACGCACAAACATTTTTGCTATGCCAGATACCACGATTGTCATAGGTACAGAAATTTTTTAAATTCCAGTGATACTTGATAACTGCATCGGAAAGATTAACAAAAATTAACAAAGAAACTTTCAGCCATATATGAAAAACTATGATGCGAAACAGATGAAGCTTATTAACAAGAGAAGATTATTTCACATTATCAAACTAGAAATCACTCATAATGCAATGTAAACAACGATGTTTCTTTATAGCTATACATTCTCTGAGTAACTTTATTCAAGCCTTCCTCCTAATACGTCTTGAAACTGAGATCATTAAGCTTTGTGATCATCAAATGAGAGAACACTTCTTAGGGATACATAGGGGTGGGACGAGGAAATCCAACAATTAAAGGAGAAGTAAAGAGCAAAGCTTCATATCTCAAGTATCATACCCGTTTCATGTTAGATTTTTGAAATCCGGATCGTCGAAATGATTCATACCTATTCATTTGCTCCTCACGTGAATTGTGACAAAATAGCCCTACACAAAGAAATTGAGATTAAATAGAGAACATAAAGAAAACGTGAAGAAGATAAAACTCATAAAAATGCATCAAGTCGCATCTTAATTCTCTCTTTTTTTGGAACTATTGATATTGAAGTACAATATTCCAGGATCACATCAGAACACATTTACTTCTATCTAACCAGCATACAACATGAAAACTACAATCGATTCAACTCTGCTTCTACCCCATTCATAAAACAATGAAACTGATATAACAAAATTCATCTGTGGATGTTATATGTTGCCAGATTTGGGATCTATGCATGACACCGAAAGTAAGTTCATATAACTCAAGACTCAAGTTGCCACATCCCTCATATAATGTATTAAAGATCTATTTTTGGAGAAGATATATCTTTCACCAAAATCAAAGGAAAACACCCTCTATACCAGTTAGGCATATTAAAAAATGAAGGAGATCGGTGGAAAACGTGGAGCTTCATATGTTCTAGGAAAAAAGAGGTGGAAAAGAAAATTTTCAAGGTGAATTTGGAAATAAATATGATTAAAAAGAAATGCAATGCAGAATTTTGGCGTTGTCTGTCATCAGATAGACATAACCACGTCAGAGATAGGGGAGATGGGAGCCTGCAATTGTAGAGTCTGCTTGATATGTTATGCTATATAGCTCTAATGTTAGATATTGCAACAGGGAGAAAGAATAATTTATCATGCAAAACAGGACAAAAAGGGTGAAAAAGACAGCTTGGAACTCATACTTCTCAACAAACTTCCATAAGCTCGTTTAAAGCTACTAGTATTAATACACATTCATTTCCTGTTAACGGTCCACATAAAATATTTACAAGACTTGCAGCTTGGCTAACAACATTCTATACGTCAAATTTAGCGCGTCAAAAAAATCAAATATAACATCAAATTCTCAACAGATAGCCTAACCTTAAATTAAGAATTTAAAATATTTAGCGAACTAACAAGTTCTGAAACTATTAGAATTATGCTCATCCTCTTTAAATAATATTCCAGTGCACATGTTAAACTATTAGAAGTAAGGTCATATTCTTTAGATAATATATCAGTGTGTATATTCTCTTACAAAGAAGAAAATGTTCAATTTTACTAACAATCCGTAAAAGTCCAAACAAAGGGAAATCACAATGACTGCATGTAGAAGATAGGATTTGTAAATCTTCAGTAAAGTGTACATCAATAGCTAGTCAGTAGATACAATCATGCAATTCTCCGTATCTAACATAGTGTATTAGATACTACTTGTCTGCAGATGCCATGAGGCAGAGGCTATTTGGAATTATATCATTGTGTACAAGTTGCTTTGAGCAGAAGGAATAAAAGAAAAGAGGATAAATATGAGGACCATAAAGCGTTCATGAAAATGTAAATAGTAATAGCACATCTAAAAGCTTTAAACGAAAGGAGATGATGCACAATACTTACTGCATTTTGGCCATCTTATCAGGGTCACCAGTGGAAGTCAACTTCCCCAGCTCAATTTCCATGTTCTCTTCCTCTTCTTCCTCATCATCTTCTTTGGGCTTGCCAATTGGGCCAGCAGTCCCAATAGAATTGCTGCAGCAGCCGAAGTTGAAGGGTTTGAGGGATGATTATGCATACTAATATATCTGCATGATCACTCATTGGTGCAGGTATTTGAGTTTCATTCTCATCAGGTGCAATTGGTGATTCAGGAGGCGATTCTTCTTGCTCCTCAAATGTAACTTCAAAAGGATCCTTGGATTGCTCCATTATTTGCTCATTGGTACAATAACTGTATATAAGAAATCATGTGATTAGCATGTAAAAGATTGCCCTGATAAGCAAAGAGTAGGAGTTTCTGAAACTAAATGATCAAAGCAGTGAGTTTCAGTGTTATTCTTGGTTAAAAGCAATGAGAATTTCCCAAAACTACAACAATGTTTCTATTTCCCCTTTTTAAAAATAGTGTTAAGAGTATCATCAAAAACTGCACACTGTGGTGAGGAATATTTGTTACTTCTGCAAGACATAAATTTTACGATTACCTTGCTTCTAGAAAAAGAAGTAAAATTTTACACCCTTATCTACATGCAAATCCAAGAATATCTTAGCAATATTGCATTTCAAGTCAGATTCTTTTCCTAATGAATTTACCTTTTCATCCATCACTTTTTCGGGGTAATTTGTTAAATCCGTTCATTCCCCTCTACCCTGAGTTGCACAAGGCAAACACGGTTGGCCTGACTCCCCAGTATAACTTTGTAGTAAATGCACAAAATCTTCTTAATTTCCTCCAACAGCAATATAAATAAGCAAAGTTAAAAGGATAAAGGAGTTAAAAGTTCCAGATTTGCAGGCTTTTTCTCATTTTTCTTGGTTGTTTATGCATCATACATTCTATACTGGTTCATGGTGTATAGCAGATTTTTGTCTTTCTTCCAAAAACCTCATACAAGTGATCAAAATGAAAAGGATGAGTAGTATCTCTACTGGACCACAGTCTAACACGCAGTTAGTTTGTGATGTAGCCTAGCTTTTCGATTAAACCAAATTAGGTGAAACACTTTCTCCTCTTGTAATCAAACACTTGAGAGAAGATGTCATCAAATTCAGCTTCCTGTTCTTGAAAATTTCCATTACATTACTTTCATGAAATCTCTTAGTAATGCACACAACAAAGGCAATAAATTATCCGTATTCACTGTTCTAGATAAATTAAAAAGTATTCCCAAGAGCTGAAGCAATCATTGCACGCAATTCAACAACTCTAATCAGAATTTTGGCTTTGGCAAAACAATAAGCAAATTAACTGCTTATCTGAATAAAGCAAAAAGAGTATCAATAAATTAAACAACTAAGTGAACAAATACCCTAACTGCTCAAAATTTACCTGAAAATAAAGAATATCTAAACAATACAAGTTCCCCTATATGGTTCCAATTTTATACATACCTGGTTGCTTGTGATAGGAAATAGAAGCCAGGAGAAAGAGCTATTCAGTGAAATATACCATCCTATCTGCCAGAATTACAATAAGAGGAAAATTTTTCAGCGATTCAACCCTCCAACGAGCGGAATAGAATATCAAAATAGAAAAACATAAACATTTGGTGTATTGAACATATCAAAATACCCAAGAATCTTCTAGTTACAATGTACAAGGCTGCAAATTGCGGGGGACGTAAGGGGAGGGTGGCGAAAGGGAAGGGGAGAGGCGGGAAGTATCAGGCAATTAAGGATTGTTTTGGTTGTAATGACCTCGGCCGTTTCCTCAATGGATAACCTCTTATTTAACGGGAAAAAAAATACATGAAGAGGAATGCTCTATAGAGCCTGAACTATAGAAAGCTAGTTTAGCTAAAGGATGAAAATGATTAGTCCCCATCCTCAAAACATGAGAGAAGACAACATAGTTTTTGTCAATATTTATTATTAATTATTCAAGATAGCCTCCGATAAAGTGCCAAGTGTTAGAGGATCCTGACTGATAATATTGAGTATAGTAATCTTTTCCTTACGTGTTACAGAAAAAATGTACTAATGTATTAGAAAGTATATAAGACTATATTCCACCGGCATGGAACTTTAACAGAACCTTAGACTTTTCCTTGTATTGAGCTTCAGCCCCACTGAGCTCAATTACATTTGAGCCCAACAAAATATATTAACATAAACTGAAAAGAACAAAAGCTTCTATGTTGCTATGGATCACACATACTTCATTACAGATATCTAAGAACAGTCAAGACTTAAGTTTTTTACTAGGGCTGCTTCTCACCATCTGTTAGAAGGTCTTACAGAAAAAATATCATCAAAGCCATAGGATTATTTGAAGAGAAAAAGTGTACAATAGATTACTGAAGGAGAAAAACAACCCGAGATAAGAAAAGAATTCATCAAAAGCAGACAAGACAATGTACATGTTCATCAAAGAATCACATGGTTCAATTGATAGGCAGCTAAGGATTATTATCTACAAATACCAGCAGCTATTAAAATGATAGTTCTAAAAAATGTACTGAAAACTTTATAGACTAATAATGATTTACGCTGCTTCATTTGTCAAGGTCAAGCAATCCATATTGAATCCTGCCATCTCTGCTTCTCTCAAGACCTCCTTACACTTTGATATCCTCCCAGTAGCCATATAAATTTGAATCATATCCTTGTATACATCAAAAGTTGGAGAGAAACCTGCTTCCTTGAGCTTAGAGAAATATCGAACAGCTCTTGGGAGATCATTTAAAGCAACAAAAAGCTTGAATACCACCCTATAAGCAGGAAGATCAAATAAGCAATTTGAAGCCTCCATTTCCCACACAACAGCTAACGCTTCTCTATATTTTTCTTCTGCATATCGACTATGAACTAGAGTAGTATACATGACTATGCTTGGAACACGACCAGACTTCTCGAACCACTCAAAGAGCCCCTCTACGATTGTAAATTTTTTAAACCTTATGCAAATTTTCATGATTGCAGTACAGTCTTGCAATGTTAAATTCAAATCCTCTCTTTCAGCAAGTTCTTCCAGTAAGCTTGAGACAAAAAACTCTTTATCCGGATTCTTGCCGAGTTCTAGGATTAACTTTGCATATACTGCAGCATCCAACACTCTTTTACCTTCCTTAGCGGCTGTGAGGAGCTTCCAAGCAACTCTCAAGTTTCCTCCTTTAATAAATCCCTTGGCCATAGCCTCATACACACTTCGACTCGCCAAACTAGTAAATTTATCATCATCCCATTTAAACAACATTTTCAGTTGATTTGACCTTGCCAACACCTCAACAGTTGAAGCAAGAACTCGATCATCAGGGAATAAATGAGGTTGCTTTTGAATCCAACAGAATACCTGTAGAGCTCTTTCAGGAAGACCCATATGGCCCAACTCACGAATAGTGATGGACAATGAACCTTTACGAAGAAAAGGAGCCCACTTGTTAAGAACTACAGCTACATCATTCTCCTCAGGAGAGAGCCCTTTTACATCTTTAGCTAAACCAATTAAGAAAGTAGGATTTTTGTATAGTTGATTTGATACCGATTGCCTTGTGATGGTGGAAGAAGCCGCTGGCTTTCTAGAAAATTTCTTCTGGGTAGGAAGACCTAATGGACTATTCTTGTATGGAAAAGGAAGTGGCAAAGGCCTTTCCCTATTCAATTTTCCAGGCTTCTGAGGAATTCTCCCTTTAAAAAGTGAAGAAATTGCCTCAATCTCATTCGACTCCCACACAATTTCTCCATTTTCATAATCATGATTATGGCTCCCTTCTTCACCACTATCATCATCATCATCTTGTTTATCTTCTTTTGCTTTTTTAATTTCATCTTGCCCAAGCTCATCGCCTACAAAACTATTAACATCATCATTCTCATCATTGGTGTCCCTTGCATAAGAGTTAGACTTCTTCCTGGCAACTGTGTTAAGGCCGAGAAGGCAGGGGTCCGGGGTTTGCTTGGGATACCGCAGATAACGGAGATTCTGTGGAATTTTCTTTTGATAAATCCTGGTATCGTACCTTGCAAGAGATTTTTCCTTCAAAGCTAGGCTTCTTCTAGCAGTGTTACAACATAATACAAAACTATTTGCACATGAAGACCCATATAGAATTCTGATATTTGTTTCACAAAATGAATATGAACCAACCCAACATTCCATAACGTTTCACAAATTAACTGCTTATCTGAATAAAGCAAAAAGAGTATCAATGAATTAAACAACTACGCAAGTGAATAATATAATGGCTCAAAATTTACCTAAAAATAAAGAACATCTAAACGATACAAGTACCCCATATAAAGTGGTGGAACTAGGATTGAAAGGTTGGGAGTTGGAACTACACTAAAAATTTTGCCAAAATCTCATCTATGTAATAGACACTTTCCAAACACAAAGACCGCTCAAACAATTCCAAACTTAACAAAACTATAACATATAAATCATTCTCCAACATTCGCTAACTAATAAGAAATAATTTGCAAACAAATAGCAAAGAAAATAAGTAATCCCCCATTACCAATGAAAAGTGATCACCCATATTCAACTATAATTAAATGGAGAAATTATTCAACAAATTATCCTACAATACAAATAAAAAATTCAATGGAGAAATTATAATTAAATGATAAATATATGGAATCCCCAACAATGACTTATGACTCTTATTTCTCACTTTAATATCTTATTGAATAAAATAGTGTTTTTTTAAGTGTCTATGTATGAAGAAAACAATGGAAAATTCCAAAATATGCTATAGTATTAGTTTATTAGTTTTGTGGTTTGATTGAATATTTGAATTGTTATTTGGATAATGGACCTTAAAATGACCCCCAAAGCAGAAACATAAACAGCACTACAAATCTAAATTATATATAGTATCAATTATCAAATGCCTATGAGTCTAAATGGGATAACTTTCCAACAAAAAACCCCATTTCTATAATATAACAAAATTAGCTACAATGGTGAGAAAGTTGAGATTTTCGTGAGCTGGGCAGTAATTAAAAGGGTAGTCCAAAAAACTTTGAACCCAACCAAAAGAATGAAACTTGAAGCTGAAATTAAGTTATTCAATGCCATCCATTGCAATTCACATCGCATTAGAACAAAAATAAATAGGTCAAACAAAGTTCATAACATAACCAAATAATAAAATAAAAAACCAAGCAGCAAAATTAAAGTAGCCCACAAATCAATTATCAGTGAAAATCGACAAAAAATGGAGCGAAAAACCAATTAGGGGATTTCAAAGAAATGAGACAGGGCTGAAGGTGGAAGATGATGGAAGAGAAGTCTCAATGGCCTATTCCATTCCTGAAAATGTCTATTCCATTGACTTCTCATAAGATGGCAAATTCGAAAAGGAGTAATAATGATAAATGAACTACCTTCTGGTCTAACCGGTGGCGAGCAGCAGTGACCGGCAACAGGCGGCGGGTGCGGCAGCAACTGTTGGCGAGAGGCAGGCTGGCCGCTGGTGGAGTGAAGTAGCTGATTAGGTGTAATGGGGAATCAGGGATGGGTGAAAATCAATTTCGGTTTTAGGGATTAAAACACTATTTTGGGGGGGGGGCGAGGGGGGGGTTTAAAATGCCCCAATAACCCTTAAACTTTCCCTGATTTTGGTTATTGACCTTAAAATTTTAAACTGCAAAATTTCTAGCCTCAATCTGTCCAAATGTAATAAAAGTGACTCTTCTTCTTCTAAATGTGACCTTAACATTTTCATCATAAATGGAACTATCAAAGCATAAAAAAAAAATTACATTCTCTGCACCCTTCTTCTAACAACCAAAGACAATACTGGTTCCTCTGTCTATTTGATCTTAATGGAACAATCAAAGCATAACAAACATTACATTTCCTGCCCCTTCTTCTAAAACCAAAGACAAACCAGAAAAAAAATGCAGAAAGTCCGAAACTACCTGCTGTGCTGACCCCTGTGCAGCGGGTTGCTTGGTTGCTCCTTGCAGTCTTGCAGCAACGCTGCCCGCGGAGCTGGAGAATGCAGCAGGTGGCTGCGGCACCGCAGACTCCGGTGGAACAGAGAGAGAGAGAGAGAGAGAGAGAGAGAGAGAGAGTTTAGGGGGTTAGGGCTAAATTGAATTTGGGAGTTGGAATGTCTGGAGAGTGAAACGAGAGAAGAGAGAGTTCCGAAAAGAAAAAAGAAGAAGAAGAGAAGAAAGAAAGAAATATGGAGAGAGAGAGAGAGAGAGAGAGAGAGAGAGAGAGAGAGAGAGAGAGAGAGGCGTGTGAAAGGAGGAAAAAACTAAGGCCTGTTTGGTTAAAGAATTTTGGTGAGAAAAAAAAAAAGAAAATGTAATTTCTATAAGTTAAAAATGCATGCGTTGGTGGATTGATTAAGAAAATTCATAAGGGAAATAATTTTTTCTATTTGGTTGATGAGAATTTGAGATGGAAATTTAAAAGAAAATTAATATATATGTTAAGATTATTTCTAATTTATCAAAAGATTATTAGTACTTTAGGAATATTAATTTTATAATAAAAATGATATCATGAAAGTTAATCTATTTTTATTTAATAGCTAATTCTCACTTTTTTTAATTAAGATTAATTTATTCTTCGATTAGGGGTATGCGTTTGATTTCGGTTCAAAATTTTAATTTTGGTCGATTTGGATAAAACTGAATCGAAATAACTTAAATTTTATGAATTTAATCAAATGTGTATGAAATAATTTTTTTAAAAAAAAATAAATAATAGATTTGATTTTGAACCAAATCTAACCATAATGGAAATTTTGTTTTGATTCTTCGATTAGATTTGGTTCAAAACAAAATTTATTATTTAATTTTTAAAAAAATATGTAAATGTTTAACTAAATTAACATAATTTAAATTATTTCAATATAATTTTATTTGAACCGATTCAAACTAATATTACGATGTTATCGAAAGAGAAAAAGTGAAAAATAAGCATTGGGAAATAGCCGTTTCAGCAAAAATTTATCCCAAAAAAATCGTTTCAAAAAAACGAAAGCAGTAGCCGTAGGCATAGGTTTCCAAGGAAAAAAAAAAGTAGTAGTAGTAGGTTTTTACCTTATTTGGACATTTATTTAAAAAATGCCATTAAAGTGGCCAAATTTTTTTTTTAAAATGCTTGGGTTGACCATAACACACACGCTATGTGGATTATCTTGACTCAAAATTCTCTATTCTAAAAAGCTGATGTGGCTATTAATGCATACGAAAAATGCGTTATAATATAGATAACGGATTTCTTGTTTGAGTTGTCTACCAAATCATTTTTCTTTTTTGTAAAACTTATAATTATTTCTTTTTTAAAAAAGAAAGATTAAGTATTCTTTTATTTATGTCATTTGTTGTATATTTTTATGATAATAATATAACCATTTTAAGTAAAATAGTTTACAAAAAAGTACTTATAAATAATTTAAAATATTTTTATTTTGTCACTTGTAAATTTTACAATAATAATTTATAACTGATTTAAGTAAAAGAATTTCTAAAAAAGTACCTAGAAGAAACTCAAAGAAGTATCATTAATATAAACCCTAAAATATTAAAATACTTTGAAAAAAGAAACTGATACATTGCTTGAATCGTGGTTATCACAAGTTTGCCTATTATGTTTGGGCATTCGGCATCTACTACATCTTGGAGGAGAATCCGGGTTTTAATAATTCATTTCTCCCTGAAACCTTGTACCATGTTTTCGATCTCGTTCATATTTGGAGGATAGAATGTTAAATTATAATGGGCATCTCTCCAAAAGTCCTCATGCACAACCGAATAAAAGTTGGATTGATATGTTCATTTGTAAGTTTCCCCGAATATATGATCTGGATGTAGGTATCAGTTCTTGTATTCTTTTATTTACAGACTATAAGAGTTTAAGAATAAGGCAATGTATATTCATGCCATTTCCCACAATTGCACGATTTGTCATTTATTTTCAAAATGTAGATATTGTTGCCTCGACCATCAAGCCGTATTGAAGATTTAACCATGTAAATACCAGCTTGTAGATTATTAGAGTATAACTATGTGCTCTCTTGATTTAAATTCAATCTGAAGAAACTTGTCAAAAACTCTTTTCGGAAATGGATGCACACAGTTTTAGGCCTCTTGACGGTGCGAGTTGAAGTGCTTAACCAGTTTGTTGAATATCAATTTAACTAGGGTTTTTAAAGGTAAGACCCTACCTTTTTTAAACACACTGTTAAGTGTTTCTTAAATGTTGGTAGTCATCACTCCGTACCTATGCCCACCATCATGCAGGAGTGTCCATTATTCCAAGGGTATCTTAACAAAAGAATTATAAACTTCTACCTTTCTACTTTTAATTTCATTCATATCACATTCAAATTTTCACCGCCTAGCCTTTCCGGCTTGCCACATTAAACTTTTTAATTCGTTGTACTTAAAGGTCTTGGTGAGATTTACTCGAATGTAGCGTAGACAAAACCTATGCTCCGCTAATGGAGGTTGCCACATAATTTGATTTTCCGTAACATATAAATCTCTTTTGTGGTGATTGGATATTAAACAAATATGCTAATCCTTGATAACATTTTCTCGTAGAAGTTTGATGAACCAATTCTAACTTCCGGACGACTCTTTATCAACATTTGCAAATACTAAGGGGCACAAATGGTTATTCGCATCCCATGTGCTTGCAATTAATAGTACGCCTTTATATGGTCCCCTAAGATGAGTGCTATCCACAGAAATGACCGGTCCATTGTTTGAAAATCCAGTTATACAAGGCTCGTAACACCAAAAAAGAAATTTAAAAACATAGCTCGGGAGAATTCTCATTCTATGATGCACCCCTCATACACAATTCCCGTGTTAGAATCTTTCATTGCTTGGAGATATGTGGATAGAATTGAAAAGTTGTCTCCTAACTGCCGAACACTCTTTCTATCGCAAACTTCCCATGCCCTCTTATATGTATAACCTGTCTAAAGTAATGCATGGACTTTTTGGATCACATTTGAGATGGGGATCTCAGGATCATTGGCAAGAAGATGCAACGTTAGTTTTGAAATAAACTTTGAAGTCATATTTCAATGTTTGTTTTGACTAACTTGAAAAAGGCATATGTGTTCTTTGGTGAATTTGGTGATCTCCTGATGTGAACCGGTTAGACATGCAAGAACATCAAGGAATTGTGACAAGAGCCAAGGCAAAACAACTAAAGAGTCACAAGGATCAAATTGAGCAAGAGAAGTTTTAAGGCTTAAATTTTGATATCAATTTTGATGTACAAGACTTTATGGGGATTAAATTTTGATGTCCAAGACTTTATGGGACAGTATCCTTTGAATAAGTTAGAAATTGAAAATTTACCTTGGTAGATGGTTGGAATCCCTTTTGCCCAAGCTGAAAAATTACCTCCTATTTTTGGCAATGTGTTGACTAGTACTCTAGAATAGTCCAAATGCAATTAAAACACCTCTATTGTCTTATCAAGTGTATGTATAGGTTATATCTATCCTTTGTGCTGAAAATATGAGAGGGAAAAATTCCTATTTTCTCCCTCAAGTCTCTATAAATATGTAGTCTTCCATTTTGAAGAAGTTAATCAAGAAATTTTTCAAGACAAAGGTTCTTCTCTTAGTATTCTTAGTTTAGCTTAGTTTTTCTATCTTCTTCAAGGGTGAACTTCCTTGAAAGAAAATATCACTTTGAAGACTTGTTGAAAGTTCCAAGAGTTTCAAGGTTGATCATAAAAAAATTCCTTCATACTAGTTACTACACTCTTGTAGAAAACTAGTCTTGAGGTCTTCTTCTTGTTTCATTGAGGTCTAAGGTTCAAAATACCTTAGGTTTCTTGAACTTTGAAGAAAAGATTTTGTTTAAACCTTCTTGAGGTCTTGGATTTAATATATCCAAGGTTGCTTGAAGTTTAACATTTTTAAGTCCTTTCAAAGGCACTTTCTCTCTTCTACTTATTACACTTGTTTTGCTTGTTCTCTCCCTCACTTTTTGTATGAAATTTTATGCTCTTGAAGATCATTCCACATCATTTGGTATCAGAGCCACCTTCAAGTAAGTGTTTTGAGATATCTTACATACAAAAAAAAAAAAAATTACAAGACAAAAAGAGAAAAGAGACAAGATTGCTGGAAAATGGCATCACAAAAATAGAATGCTTGAACGACCTGGAATATGACTAGAACTTTGCAATATTTTTACATGGAGTTATACTATATTGACCCGGGAAACAAATGAAACAAGTTTCATCTAATTTGGACTTCATTTGATATCTCAAAATAGTCAACACTTGAAGGTGTACCTGGCTTTTCTGCAGACAAAAAAGTACTGAAATAATCTGAGCATATCTTCCTTTTTACTAATCCTTTTTCTTTGATTCTTGAGCCTAAACTCAAGAATGTTGAGTGAGGATTCTTTCTAGACAAACCTCATTCAATTTAGGCTTGTGGTTAAATACCAGTTTTCCAAACAAGCCGAGTATGTCATCTACTCTGCTTGCTGGAAACTTTTGTTGTGTATTCTTTTGTGTTCTTGAAGTGTCCTAGCTTTGTGTTTGTATTTGTGGTCGAATTTCTTTCCTTTTTCAGTACTTATTTCTTTATTTGGTCAATCTAACATTATTGACTCAAATGCTCTTGGAAATGTTGTTGAACTTCCTTAAAATGAATGGATGACTCAATATCATTTTCCTTACTTCTCATATTTCTCAACTAGTTTTTGTTTGTGATTTTTTTTTTATTTTGGCTGTTTAAACTTGAGTAGAGGTGTTAAATCTTTGTTAAGAACTCATAGAACTCTTTGAGACTTGAACCTTTAGAAAAAGGCAAGAGTTGTGAGAATATCCTCAAAAAAAAAAAAGCCCAAAGAGAGTTAAACAAGAGAGTTTTGTGAGGTAAACACTACCAAGATGTCAACCCAAGCTCAAGCACCAACTCCTTTTGGAGAAGAGTCTAGCAACTCCCAACATGATGACCCTTTGAGGCTCATAATGCAAGAGTTACAATCCCTAAGAGGTGAGATGAGGGATATTAGAGGGGATGTCACTAAACTCTCTAATCAACAAAGGGAGGTTAGTCCTCATGGTAGTCTCAATGTTACTACCCCAAGGAGCAATGGACCACTTAATTGCTCTATGACAACCGAGTTCCACCAACCTCCACATTTTGATAAAGAACTTCATCCACCTCCTTACGTGGTAGAAGAGGCGGTTTTGGAGGAAGAGGCATGCTTAGACACTTTGAAGAAGTTCCAAGGCCACAAGCTAGGCATGGAGAGCCATTATATGATGATCATGAACATGTTCCATTTGTTGCAAACCGTGGAAGAGACCAAGGTGACCAAACCTTGGACCGAATGAAGTGGAAGCTCCCTAGTTTTAAGGGTGAGAATGACCCTAACATTTTCTTAGATTGGGAGAGGCAAGTAGAAAACATGTTTATGTTGAAAAATTGTAATGAGTTCTTAAAAGCTAGACTTGTAATAGCCGAATTTTCCGGCTATGCTTTACATTGGTGGGAAAGGGTAGTAAACCAAAGAGTTAGAAGTGGTAGACCACCGGTTGATACTTGGAGACAGTTAAAAGCTTTGATGAGAGAAAGATTTGTGCCCGAGCACTACTATAGAGAGCTTCATTATAAGCTCATGACTTTAAAACAAGGTGCAAAAAGCGTAGAAGAGTATAGACAAGAGCTTGAGCTCTACATCTTGAGGTTGAACTTGGAAGAAGACAAGGATGCTTCAATGGCTAGGTTCCTTAGTGCTCTCAATAGGGAGATAGCCAACCAACTTGAGTTGTATCCACATACAACTTATGAAGACATGTGCCACCTTGCCAACAAGATCGAATCACAAAGGAAAAGGAGTGGGATGATGCGATCCTCATTTCCCACCCAAAGACAAGTTGCAACAACAAAACCACCTACTTCCAACTTCAAGCCATGGCCAAAAAAGGAGGAGGCTCCTAGAGGTACTTTCCAACCTCTAACCAAACCAAAGATGGAAGAGAGAGGTAAAATTATTTCTAACCCTCCAAAGTGCTTTAAATGTAATGGTGTAGGACATTATGCAAGTAGTTGTCCGACAAAGAGAGCTTTGATCTTTAGGGAGGATTTGAATGGTTGGATTGAGAAGGAGGAGGATGAAAGTAGCGAATGTGTTGAGGGTGAAGAAAATGGTGAGGATGATGAACATGTTGATTTGAATCCTTTAGGAAGTGATGACGATGTCTTGAGCTTAGTTACTATAAGAGCACTAAGCGCTCAAACTTTTGATGATAACATGATTGAACAAAGAGAAAACATCTTCCATTCTAAATGTAAAGTTGAGAGAAGGATTGCCAACCTTATCATTGATAGTGGTAGTTGTGTAAATGTGGCTAGTGCTTATCTTGTTGAGAAGTTGAAACTACCTACTACAAAACATGATAAACCCTACAAACTTCATTGGCTAAATGATAGTAGAGAAATTAAAGTGTTAAGACAAGTAGTGGTACCAATTGAAATGGGAGCTTACAAAGATGAGATACTATGTGATATGGTGCCCATGCAAGCATGCCATCTTCTCTTGGGAAGACCTTGGCAATTCGATAGAAAGTCCCTCCATAATGGGGAGAAGAATACTTATTCTTTTGTGAAGGATGGAAGGACATTCACTATGAATCCTCTTACACCTCAACAAGTGAGAGATGAACAAAAAAAGATTAGGGAGAAAGAGAGGGCCGAAAGTGAGCTCAAAAGGAAAAAAATTGGGGAGGGAAGGAGAGTTGAGGAAAAACAAAAGAGTAAAGAAAGAGTGATGAAAAACAAGAGTGAAAAGAAATAGAGTGACCAAAAAAAAGAGAGTGAGATGAAAGAAAAGAATTGTTTCTTTGCAAAACCTAGTGAGGTGATTGAAGCAATTGAAAGAAAAGAAGTGGTATTGCTCTTGTATTGTAGGGAATCTTTTACTTCATCTAAAGAACACTCACCCTCTTTTTCAAGTGAAATTTTGCAAGTTATTGAAGATTACAAAGACGTATTTCCTGATGAGATGCCCGGAGGTCTTCCACCGATTAGAGGAATCGAACACCAAATCGATTTTGTCCCCGGGGCGGTCTTGCCAAACCGACAGGCCTATAGGAGTCCACTGGAAGAGACTAAGGAGCTAAAAAGGCAAGTTGAGGATCTAATTTCAAAAGGGTATGTGCGTGAGTCCATGAGTCCTTGTGCGGTTCCAATTTTGCTTGTTCCAAAAAAAGATGGTACATGGAGAATATGTATAGATTGTAGAGCCATAAACAACATTACTATTAAGTATAGGCATCCCATACCTAGACTTGATGATTTACTTGATGAGTTGCATGGTTCTAATCTTTTCTCTAAAATTGACTTGAAATCCGGAAATCCGGATACCATCAAATTAGGATGAGAGAAGGGGATGAGTGGAAAACCGCTTTTAAGACTAACTTTGGTTTGTATGAATGTATGGTTATGCCCTTTGGATTAACTAATGTTCCTAGTACATTTATGAGATTAATGAATCATGTGTTGAGGAATTTTATTGGGAAATTTTTTGTTGTATACTTTGATGATATTTTGGTCTATAGCAAGACATATGAAATGCATGTTGAACATCGTAGGGAAGTACTAAATGTCTTGAGAATCGAAAAACTTTTTCCTAACCTTGACAAATATGAGTTTTGTTTGGAGAAAGTTACATTTCTAGGTTATGTGGTAAGCTCACAAGGACTTCAAGTAGATGAAGGTAAGGTCCAAGCAATTAAGGAATGGCCAACACCAAGAAACACATCGGAAGTGAGAAGTTTCCATGGCCTAGCAAGTTTCTATAGGCGGTTCATAAAAAATTTCAGTACACTTGCTAGCCCTTTGATCGATGTGATCAAGAAAATCGAAGGATTTAAGTGGGAAACAAAACAAGAAAAAGCATTTCAATTGTTGAAGGAAAAGTCGTGTAGTGCACCCCTTTTGTCACTACCAAACTTTGAGAAAACTTTTGAGGTGGAGTGTGATGCATCCGGCATTGGTATAGGTGGTGTACTTATGCAAGATGGGAAGCCTTTAGCCTATTTTAGTCAAAAACTTAATGGGGCAGCCGTGAGGTACTCAACTTATGACAAGGAGCTTTATGCTTTAATAAGAACATTAAAGCATTGGCAACACTACCTATGGCCAAAGGAGTTTGTTTTGCACACCGATCATGAGGCTTTGAAGTTTCTCAAGGGCCAACATAAACTCAATAAGAGACATGCAAGATGGATGGAGTTCATTGAAACATTTCCATATGTCATCCATTACAAGAAAGGTAAGGAGAATGTGGTGGCCGATGCTCTATCTTGAAGGTATACTCACTTATCAACCCTTCAAACAAAAATTTTGGGTTTTGAAATGCTTAAAGAAATGTATTCTCGTGATCATTACTTTAAGGAAATTTTTGAGAAATGCTTGTTAACACCTTTTGGAAAATATTTTTTGCATGAAGGATTTCTTTATTGTGAAGATAGATTGTGCATACCATCTTGTTCTACTAGAATTCTACTTATCAAAGAAGCACATTGTGGGGGGTTTAATGGGACATTTTGGTGTCACTAAAACCTATGAAATTCTTCATGAACATTTTTTTTTGCCACATTTAAAAAGAGATGTAGAAAGATTTGTAGGAAGTTGTATTGAATGCAAGAAAGCTAAATCTAGAACTCTTCCACATGGACTTTACACACTATTAGAAGTTCCTAAAGAACCTTGGGTTGATATTTCTATGGATTTTATTCTTGGTTTACCTAGGACCTCTAGAGGTATGGATTCTATTTTTGCTGTTGTGGATAGGTTCTCTAAAATGACACACTTTATTCCTTGTAGGAAATCCGATGGTGCTAGTCATGTAGCTAGCTTATTCTTTACTTGATAGTTAGATTCCATGGAATTCCAAGGTCTATTGTGTCGGATAGGGATACCAAATTATTGAGCCATTTTTTTAGAGTTCTTTGGAAGAAGCTTGGTACTAACTTGCTTTATTCTGCAGCTTGCTATCCACAAACGGATGGACAAACCGAGGTGGTAAATAGAACAATTGGCCAACTTCTAAGGGCTATTTTGAAGAAGAAATTGAGGCAATGGAAGGAGTGTTTACCACACATTGAATTTGCTTATAATTGGGCACCTCACTCTACTACTTCTCATTCTCCATTTCAAGTTGTTTATGGTTTTAACCCTCTAACTCCCTTTGATTTGGTTCCTTTGCCTATAGGTCAAGCATTAAGCAAGGATGCAAGCAAGAAGGCTGATTTTGTGAAAGCAATTCATGCAAAGGTCCATGAAGCCATTGACAACACCAAAAAAAAGCTTGTAGAGAAAAGAAATGTGGGAAGAAGAAAAGTGGTATTCAAACCCGATGATTGGGTTTGGGTGCATTTTAGAAAGGAAAGATTTCCCCAACAAAGAAAGTCTAAGCTTGATGATAGGGGAGATGGGCCATTTCAAATCCTTGAGAAAATTAATGACAATGCCTATAAAGTTGATCTTCCGGGACATTATAATGTTAGTGCCACTTTTAATGTTTATGATCTCTCTTTATTTGATATAGGTGATGGAGATTCGAGGACGAATCCTTTTCAAGAGGGAGAGGATGATGTGAACCGGTTAGACATGCAAGAACATCAAAGAATTGTGACAAGAGCCAAGGCAAAACAACTAAAGAGTCACAAGGATCAAATTGAGCAAGAGAAGTTTCAAGGCTTAAATTTTGATGTCAATTTTGATGTAAAAGACTTTATGGGGATTAAATTTTGATGTCCAAGACTTTATGGGGCAGTATCCTAATTTTTGAATAAGTTAGAAATTGAAAATTTACCTTGGTAGATGGTTGGAATCCCTTTTGTCCAAGATGAAAAATTACCTCCTATTTTTGGCAATGTGTTGACTAATACTCTAGAATAGTCCAAATGCAATTAAAACACCTCTATTGTCTTATCAAGTGTATGTATAGGTTATATCTATCCTTTGGGCTGAAAATATGAGAGGGAAAAATTCCTATTTTCTCCCTCAAGTCTCTATAAATATGTAGTCTTCCATTTTGAAGAAGTTAATCAAGAAATTTTTCAAGACAAAGGTTCTTCTCTTAGTATTCTTAGTTCTTAGCTTAGTTTTTCTATCTTCTTCAAGGGTGAACTTCCTTGAAAGAAAAAATCACTTTGAAGACTTGTTGAAAGTTCCAAGAGCTTCAAGGTTGATCATAAAAAAATTCCTTCATACTAGTTACTACACTCTTGTAGAAAACTAGTCTTGAGGTCTTCTTCTTGTTTCATTGAGGTCTAAGGTTCAAAATACCTTAGGTTGCTTGAACTTTGAAGAAAAGATTTTGTTTAAACCTTCTTGAGGCCTTGGATTTAATATATCCAAGGTTGCTTGAAGTTTAACATTTTTAAGTCCTTTCAAAGGCACTTTCTCTCTTCTACTTATTACACTTGTTTTGTTTGTTCTCTCCCTCACTTCTTGGATGAAATTTTATGCTCTTGAAGATCATTCCACATCATCTCCCAATGACCTGGGTTGTTTTTTTCTTAATTCGAATATACCATGGACAAAAATTGGCATCACTTTGTATGATAACATTTTGCTGTATATTGATCCCTTTTACTTTTAACAACTCTAAGCTATGGTCCTATCCAAATAGACCACTTTTGAACTGTACAAATTTCTTGGCTTTTGCTAAAGAACCTCATTCCTAATTGAAGATCAGTCCTTGCATCGTTCTAATATAGCAACCTGATAATTCCTGATTCGATAAGATCATCTATCTACTCTCTCGAACCCATATCTAGAAAGGCTCCAGATGATGTATAATCATATAGAGCGTTGCGGAACCACTGACTACCTTCCTGTTGATTCACTACAGTTAAAGATAGAGGGGTTAGGGGTGTACTAATGTCACCTTCTTCATCATTATCACCATTGTTGCCGTCAGATGCTCTTGATATGTTATCATCTTCATCATCGTCGTTATCATCTTCCAGTATGTGTGGGTACAACATTGATGGTTCATCAGAAACATTCGTGTTATAGTTGTGACATGTAGATGAACATTTGAATGATCCTCCTACGGTGGTACATGAGTGTGTTGAACATCTAAAAATGCCTGCGGACTAGTTCAAATTCAACTAGAACGTGGATACCTTCCTTAGATATATCATGTCTAATTGTCCAAAGGTAACACATCTCAGCATCTTTGAAAGGACCATCGTGATGCTGTACCACAAACATCTGCAGAACATTATATTGAGATGGGGTGCAACCCAACATACCACCAATAGAAATCATGCACCGACAAATGATGGTCTGAACTTTCCTCAAAACACTAGTATACTTTGTTGGAGACAATAGTGGTCCCTCCAACACCCATGTAGTCATGATATCTACCTTTTGCAATATGGATGTCTAAAACAAAAAATAGTTAGTAAAAAAAATATAAAGAAATAATATACATAAAAAGATATAAAAAATATTTAATTACCATCATCCATTGCTCGACCCCAGCTGACTGATATCTATATATCAGAGTATCACAATGAGCTAGATTGTTGATGTAGACTCGTGTGATACCATCTAATATAATCATCTTAGGATGATTAGTTGTTCCATGGGTAAAAGTGGTCCATCCCTTATATGCTGTCTCCAATCATGCCACATTTTCACATGAGTAGCATGCTCCGTCGACCAATACATGTGATCATTTTCTTTGAGTTGATACCAATGAAGATCTAAACAAGCATCACGAGTAGTAGGTATAAGCTGATCCTGCCCAAATTGTCTCATCACACGGCCTGGATGGTGATACTCCATTATCTCATAACGTATCAGAGGCACCTTTGCCCACCACAAGTCAGACGGCACCAGACTATGCTCGGAATACGATAGCTAGACAAACTGTGCAACAAATTTAAATATTTAAATAATAAACACATTTAAAATATAAAAAAAAACTTAAAATATAATTTAAAGTCCTACATGGTCAGATGGCATGAAGTCCAACTGATCTCTATGAGCAAGTAGGATATGCATAGGAAGTTGGTTGAGATCAAATGATATGCACCAAAAACACCAAAAGGAGCACAGGGGTCTTGTTCCACGTGCCTATCTAACTGAGGACACAGTATAGGAATACGTGACAAAGCCTAAATCTGAAGTAGCAACAGGGCTCTCCCTATCTGTCGGGCATCTCCTAAAGTTGCCCCGTATAGGCATCAATACAAATATCCTTATATGCAACTCCCCCAACTGTAAGTTTAGATGACATCAACATCATTTAACAGACTAATGTAGTGGACATGAATCAAGCTACCCAATATATCAGGGGGCATATGACCTCCCAAAAGTAAGAAAATAAAACCCCGAACATGTATGAAAAGGTCATTGTCAGTCTCTAAACCTCTGAACTCTCTTAAGACCCACGTCTCTAAAGGTTCCTTCTTTACCTTATACCCAGAAAAGTGAGTTAGCCATAACCGAATGTTACTTATGATGTACACTCTAACTAGGACCTATAATGGGCAACCCATCTATCCGTAATCCCCATAACACATGCACATCCTGTGATGTGACTGTCACATCACCGCAAGTCATATGGAATGTGTAAGTCTCAGGCCTCCATCGCTCAAGTAATAAATGCATGGTCGAGCCCTATGTAACTACATCTAAAAACTCCCCCTAAACCCATCATATCAATAATATCAGTCAATCTATTGGGAGGCTTACTATAAGCCTGAAATAAATTACGTCCAAAATGCCAACACTGAAGATCAGTAAAATATGTCTCACAATCCCCATTCCATATGAGCCCAGACCTCTGCTGGTGCTACCTCATAAATACCTCATTGTTTATGGGTCCAGGGTGCACATTTGTTGGGACCTCCTCCATCTACATTACATCACAAGATGTAATTAGGGTTTACAATTATAAGGGTTTAGAGTTATAAGGGTTTACAATGAATTCTATATAAGTGGGTTAATAATTTAATGTTATATAAGTTTAAGAGTTTAGGGTTTAAGGTTTTAGAATTTAAAGCAAAATATTTTTTTATTATCACACTTTATAAATTGTAGGACTTATGGTAAGTGGGTTTTAGGGTTTCAGGGTTAGATTTAGGATTTAGGATTTAGAGTTATAAGGGTCTACAATGAATATATGTAAGTGGGTTAATAATTTAATATTATATAAGTCTTAGGGGTTTAGGTTTTAGGGTTCAGGGTTTAGGGTTTAAGGTTTAGAGCTTAGGATTTAGAGTTATAAGGGTCTATAATGAATATTATATAAGTGGGTGAATAATTTAATATTGTATAAGTTTTAGAGTTTAAGGTTTAGAGTTTTGGAATTTAAAGCAAAATATTTTTTATTATCACACTTTATAAATTTTAGGATGTACGGTTTTGGGTTTTAGGGTTTATAGGGTTTAGAGTTCAAAGTTATAAGGTTTAGAATTTATGGTTTTTAGGGTTCATGATTTTAGAATTTAAAGTACAATATTTTTTACTTACACTTTCTAAATTTTAATTTTAGGACTTATGGTTAAGGGTATTCTCACACTTTATAATTTTTTGAAACAAATTTATATACTGTAAGTATAAACAATAATCTCTTACGAGAGAATCGTTCTTCTTTTAACATTCTAACCATGGAGAAAAGTAAAAATGTTCATTCAAAGTGTTCTCATTTAAAGAAATTTGGTAGAACCTACCCAAAAGGCACCAAAACAACAAGATTTTCGAGTATATTTCATGTCGAATATACAACAAAGAGTTTCAAGAGGTTCTTCTTCAAGTTTCCAATCAATGTAACAAAAAAAAAAAAAACCTAATCAAACTTAATCAATCTAAGTTTAGAAAGTACTAATCAAACTTAAAGGAAAATAAATTCCTAAACAAATCTAATCAAGCTAAGCTAAAATCGTACTAATTAAACTTACAGATAAACAAATCCTAAACATACTTAAACTAATCTAAAAATTACATAAATTAATAAAAAAATCAAAAATCAAAATTTTCAAAAACAGTGGTAAAAATATATAACCTACCTAAAAGACACTAAAATGCCAAGATTTTCAAGTATATTTCATGTCGAATATCCAACAAAGAGCTTCAAGAGGTTCTTCTTCAAGTTTCCAATCAATGTAACAAAATAAAAATCTAATCAAACTTAATCAATCTAAGTTCAAAAAGTACTAATCAAACTTACAAGAAAATAAATTCCTAAACAAATTTAATCAATCTAAGCTCAAAAAGTACTAATTACAGATAAACAAAATCCTAAACAAACTTAAACTAATCTAAAAAATACAGAAATTAATAAGAGAAACCAAACATCAAAATTTTCAAAAAACAATGGTAAATAAATAGAGAGAAGTCAGAGAGGAGGAAGAGATTCTTACCTGAATAACATGGAGCTCATGATGGCACAACGTACCTGCAAAAGAACAGGAAGGAGAGGGAAGAAGGAAAGGCGGATAGATAAGAGGGAGAACAACTGAGAAGAGGGAGGGTTGCTGCTTGCAATTTCTCTGGTAGGATTGATGAGAGATAGAGGAAGGAGCAGGGAGAAGGAAAGCTAGAGAAGAGCAGAGAGAGGATGATGATGGCAGCGAAGGTTTAGTGAAGATTGAAGATAACAATAACGCATATTCTATATGCTATCACTTAAGATAACATACACTCTAAGTGATAACGAATACAAGATATACAACTCATCACCACATATGCACCATGTCATGCCACATCGCCAACTATTTTAAGCCATATCATTAATCGGGATTAACATGTTTTAATTTTAGATTAGGATAGTGCACACACAATATGCATTATAGAGGATAATGCACATGTTGTGTGTGTCATGGCCACACCAAGAACATTGAAAAAATCCTGGCCACTTTAGTGGCATTTTTTTAAAAACTATCCAAATAAGGTAAAAAGCCAGTAGGTTTCCACCAAAAAAAAGTAACACTACTCTTGCATAATTAAGAAAATAAAAAATAAAAAATAAAAAATATCCTAGTAATGGGAGCACTCTTCAAGAGAAGGTTTTCCTTCTTATTTTCCTTTTCCTCACACTTTTGTGCGTAAAATGTTTTCCACTTTTTTGAATTAAGTTTTCTTCACTAATTTCCTGATCATATTTTCCTTAATATTTTCCTACATTACCAAGAGAAAACCTTTTCTAAGGAAAAGTTTTTTTTTTTCCACACTACCCTAATGTCCCCATAAGGCTTCTGTCTATAATTGGCTTGTTGGTTTAAGACCTACCGCCTGCAGTAGGGTATACCCTACCGTTGTCGGTAGGTGCCAGGATGTTTGAGTAACGTGTTGTTTTAGATGGTTTTCAAGAGTTCTTCGACCCATCTTAGTTAGCTTATAAGGGTTCGCTTCCTTAGTTTGTGAACAATTTATTGCTTAGATTGATGAATCTATGGAAATCAATTGATCATTTAAATTCCTTTTTTGATTGATTTTAAGAGTTCTAGTTTCTAGAATTGATTAAATCTAGGTCTTTTAGTTTGTGTAGTTTAGGTTTTAGGGCCATAGTTTCCCTAAGGTTCTTGCTATCAAATTGGAAAAGAGTTCCTCCTCTCACTATTGGGTTTATGAGGCTTAGTTCTTGATAGATTTTCTAGTAGAGTGCTAGAGCTACAAGATCTTCAATAGAAGTTCTTCATCAAGGAGGTGATCTTGGGAAGATGTTGAATCAAATTTGCAATCAAATTGAAGATTCATACAATTTTCTCACATATGAGATGGTTAAAAAGATGAGGGTTTATAATCCCTAATTGGCCATAAATAGGTTTCAAGAATTAGGCCTTTTAATAACGCATAGGAGGGAGCCCAACCCAACACATCTCTCATTTCCAACTACGTGGAAGAACTAATCATCTTGTCATTCCGGCAAGAGAACAACAAACTTCAAACTTCCACCTTGGCAACTCTTTAGTCAACATGTCGCTCCATTATCATCGTATGAACTTTCTCAAGTTCTACCAACTTATCATTTAAAACTTCACGTATCCAATGATACCTCACATCAATATATTTAGACTTAGAAGGAAATGTTAGATCTTACTAAGATGGATAGCACATTTGCTATCACAATATATGACATACTTTCCTTGAGAATATCTAAGTTCCTTCATAAATTTCCTTATCCAAAGTAACTCCTTGCAAGCCTCTGTAGCTGCAATGAACTCTGCCTTAGTAATAGACAATGCAATGCATCTCTGCAAGTGAGATTGCCATGACACAGCTCCCCTGCAAAGGTAATCAAGTAGTCTAAAGTAGACTTTCTAGAATCAACATCTCAAGCCATATCTGAATCAGTGTACCCTTGTCATTACTAAATCACAGTCTCAAACTAGAAATGGCACAGAGATATCTTAGAATCCACTCCATAACTTCCCAATGTTCTCTTTCTAGATTTGAAAAAAAACTGTTGACAACATCAACTGTATGAGATATCTCGTCTCGTGCACACCATAGCATACATCAAACTAGCAATTGCTGAAGCATATGAAACTTTTTGGATCTCTTTCTTCTCTTCTTTAGTGGAGGGGCAACTTTGACTATTAACTTTAAATGACTAGCAAGAGGAGTACTCACAGTCTTGGACTTATCCATTCTGAACCTCTAGAGTACCTTTTGAATGTAGCTCTCTTGAGATAATTAAAGCTTCCTCACATTTCTGTCACAATAGATTACTCCAAGAATATGCTTTGCTAGTCCTAAGTCTTTCATAGTAAAAGACTTATTCAACTCTTGTTTCAATATTTAATCCTATCAACATTCTTACCAACAATAAGCATGTCATCAACATAAAGCAAAAGAATGATAAAATCATCATCAGAAAACATTTGCACAAAGACACAATGATTAGAAGTAGTCTTCCGTAGCCTTACTTTCTCTTAATAGACTCAAACTTCTTATACCATTACCTCAGTGCTTATTTCAATCCATACAAAATTTTCTTCAATCTGCAAACATACTCTTCTTTTCTTTTCACTTGAAATCCTTCAGGCTGTTCCATATAGATTTCTTCTTCAAGAACACCATGAAGAAAAGTTTTCTTGACATCCATCTCTTCAATAGATCAAGACTAGTAGCTAAACCAAGAACAACTCTAATTTATGACATCTTCACAACAGGAGAAAATATCTCTGAGAAGTCTACACTTTTTCTCTGACTGAAACCCTTAACAACCAATCTAACTTTGTAAAGTGAGTGTGAAGAATGATCATCCTGCTTTAATTTATAAACCCATCTATTCTTCAAAGCTCTCTTACCCTTCGGTAGTATCACTAAATCAAAGGTATGATTTTCAAATAATGACTTCATCTCATCTTCCATAGTATTAAACTACTATTTTTCTTCTTACTTTCAATAGCCTCTTCATAACACTCTGGTTCTCCCTCATCAGTCAAGAGCACAAATTCATAAGGAGGATACCTGTTAGAAGACTGTCTAACTCTGGTAGACCTTCTAAGTGGAGCTTCATATGGTTATTTAGGTAAATCAACAATTGGTGGGGTTGCATATCTACAACATCATCATCTAGAATGCCTATATCATCCATATCATGTTTAATCAGCTTGAGGATCACCTTTTATCTGTGTACCACCTTTAACTGTATTAGGTATACGGTTTGTGGGATCCTAATCTAAATCAACAAGATCATACTGACTCTCTGACCCTGCTTTCTGCCTTTCCAAAATCATCAACAGTTTGGTTTTCAAAGAATACCACATCTCTGCTTCTGACAAGCTTCTTCTCAGTTGGACCATACAATCTGTATCCAGCCTTATCCTGGCCTTACCCGAGAAAGATAAACTGTCTTATCTTTGAATCTAACTCAGACCTTTCATCCTTTGAAACATGAACATAGGCCTTGCAACCAAAGACTCGTAGATGATCATAAGAAGCTTTCTTTCCTAACCAAACATTTTGTGGAACTTTTCTGTCTAAAACAACAATAGGAGATAAATTGCTGACATGAACAACTGTATTCAGAGCTTCACCCCAAAAGGACTTGGGTGGGTAACATAGCCTTTGAAAGTTAACATCGGATTCTCTCAACCATAGTTCTGTTAATCCTTTTTGCCAAACCATTTAACTGAGGAGTCTTAAAAGGAGTCTTCTGATTCCTGATGCCTTACTGCTTGTAATACTGATCAAGCGGCCCACAGTACTCACCACCATTGTCAAACCCTAAACCCTAAACCCAATCAGTGTCTTGAGAAGTGTAATTAATCACACCCTCATCATACACAATAAGAGGATTTTCTGAAGTAGTAGTAGCAACAAGATCATTGCTGCCATCTTCCTTTGTTTCAGAATTACCACCATTTTTCTTTTCTCTCTTCCACTTGAAACAATTTCTTTTGATATGTCTTTTTTTGCCACAATAATGGTATTCAACATCTTTGTATCTAGACCTAGACTTGCTTCTGTTTTATGTCTGCTCTTTTGACTTTTGTTTTTAGTTCTCCCCATATTTTCAGTAACCAATACCTCAAAATGTGGAGCTAAGACACTTTTTCTTCTAACCTCTTCATTAAGGACACCTGCTTTAGCATATTCCAAACACATTACACCAGGAGGATGAGTATTAGTGTAAGAAACATGGAAAATTTCCCAAGAATTAGGTAAAGTGTTGAGAAACCACAACCCCAAAATTTCATCTTTAAATTTAACTCCCACAGTTGAAAGTTGATCAACAACACCCTGAAGTTCATTCACATAATCCATAACGTAGTGCCTTCTTTATATCTCAATTCTAATATTCTATTCAAACAAAATAGCTTGTTGTTGCCAGTTTTAGAAGCATATATATTTTCAGCTTTTCCCACAAGACTTTAGTTAGAGTCATTTGCAATATAATTTCGAACATTCTCCTCAACCCAAGATCTAATACATGAAAAAACTTATTTATGCTCAAAGTCCCATTCTTTATCAGATTTAGACTTAGGGTTTTCAAATTCAAACACAGGCAACTGAAAACTCTTCATAAATAATAAGTCTTGCATTCTTCCCTTCTAGTTATAATAGTTTGAACCATTCAAATATGCCATCTGAGCATTATTCATTTCCATAATTCAAACAAGCAGATAAACACAAACAACCACTATAACCACAACTCTGATACCACTCTGTTGGGAGAAAAAGCACAACACATCCTGCCCAAGATTATCAAGTAAACCACAAATGCCATAAACCAATAACCTTGACAATTCTCCCTAGCTTGTAAGGATATATTAGAAACCTGAAATAATAATCACCGAAGAAAGTAAAAAGTAGGAAAAAAAGCAAAATAAGCAACAAGAGAATACCAATAATTTTTACGTGGAAAGCCTCTCCAAGGCGAAGAGGAAAAACCACGGGACCCTTGAGTCCACCACCAAAACTTCCAGTATCAACCAATAAGTGAATACAAGAAGGACTTAATCTCAGTACACAGAAAACACAACCCAAGGAAGCAACAAACTTCATCGAAATACAAAAAAGAAGAGAAGAAGGAATAGAAATCACCCAAAACAGAGCCTTCTGTCCAAGAGCAATATCTTCCAATTCGACCGTTAAAAGATAATCTTCACCTTTTAGATTGAAGAAAAATCTCTCTTCTAGCCCCAACCAAAATTTTAGCTCAATTAGAGAAGAAGAACTGACCACCCAACCGTTCACTTGAATATGACTACTCAGCTTGGAGAATACCAGAAATTTCTGTACACTTTCTCTCTCTATTTCTCTCTCTATTTCTCTCTCTCTCTCTCTCTCTCTCTCTCTCTCTCTCTCTCTCTCTCTCTCTTTTCTCACATATGCAATGGCTAAAAAGATGAGGATTTGTAATCCCTAATAGGTGATAAATGGGTTTCGAGAATTAGGCCTTTTAATAATAGATAGGAGGGAGCCCAACCCAATATCTTTTCATCTCACTTCTGTAAAGTAGTTAAGTAACCGCTTTCTAGCTATATTTTGAAGGATTCGTTAAAGAAAAATTTACGATTTGAAGTCTTTAATTGACACAAGTTCATATTTTTAAAGACCAATTTGGAATTTATCCATAAAATAATTCATTTTTAATTTTTAATCAATCGTCATGTTAGTAATGGATTATTGTTTTATCGATTCTTTTGGTATTTGGAAAAACTTACCTATCAGTTCTCGGTTCGAAATTGGTAGACGATCTTATAATCCATATCGGATTTGGTCATGGCTAATAAGTCAAGTACCTATACCATTGACATTCCTAGTTTGCAACGTTGAATACAATGAATTTATAATTTTTCTTTAGAAAGTTAACGTTTTAGCCCCAAGTAGTGAAAATGAGATTGCTTATTTGGATCTAGACTGTTTAAATCCTCACAGAAGTGAGGTGAGTCACTTGATTGATATGTTTTTTACATTTTGAAGGATTTGTTTTTTGTGAACTTCGCAATTCAAGATCCTGATCAATTAATATAGGGATCTATTTTGAGGGACCAATTTAAAATTTATGCGAAAATACTTTTATCGTCTTCCATCTTTTTGGTGGTAGATGGAAACAAAGAAAAATAGTTAATGGACTAAAATGAGTAAAAAAAACATAGTACCAAGATAAATGGTGTTAGACTGAAATGAATGAATAAAAAAATATATGATTAGGTTTAGACGGAATAAAGAGTTATATGATTAAATTTGTCAATTACTCTTTTGCATATAATTACTTCTGCTTTCCGTCTCAACAAGTCTAGTATAAAAGATAAATGTCCCAACAATACTTTTTCCATATGAGAATATAACTTTAATTAGTTGTGATTCAATTATACTACTCCCTTTGGTATGAAATATAAGACCTTTTAGGCTTAAGTTGAATAGTCAAAATTATAAGTCCTTTTGCATATTTCAATGTAGATTTATCGTCTATTTTCCAATGCTACCCTCCCTTAATTCATTTATTATCTCTCCCCCTCTCTTTCTCTCTCCTTATTATTAAGGGTACAATCAATATCTTACCTCAAAAGTTACATTAGTTTCTTAAACCTTAATTTCTGTGCACAAATCTAAAAAGACTTACCTTCTTGATCAGAGAAAGTATCGACTTATAATGATGATGAATTTATAGGGGACTCCAAGAATTCCTATGTGGTGCTAAGGATGGCATGCCAGTTATTAACATAACATGCCCTCCATCAAATCCTAAAGCAATACATTCAGGATTGATGTTTTCTAGGGAACTATTGGAGAAGTTAAGGCCATACTTAGAAAGTGAGAAAATAAAGGCATTAATTGATCATTGAAGTCCATTTCAATTCGTTGATATCATCAATGCTTTCAAATATCTTGAGAAACGGAAGAGCAAGAAGAAAGGTTGTAATATCACCCTTCCCCTCAATACATAATTAGTCCTCTTTCATAACTTGTGTTGCATATCACAACACTTAAATATCTTAATAAGTTTGCATGTGGTTATATATAACTCTTATCTATAAAATATTGTAAGTTTCATTAATGTTTCTGATTTCCAAATAATATACATGTTGCACCTAAAGTTCCAACTAGACTTCGGGCAAAAAGTCTAGCCTTCGTGACTCTTTCTAAGGAAAGAGAAATGTGTTTAAAAGTAGAAAAACTGATAAAGTAGCTAAATAAAGGATTAAATGCAAGGAAAATGAAAATAAGAAAGCTTTCTAATTAAAATGCTAGGACATATAGAAACCAAGTGTAAAATAAATTAAAGAAGACAAAAAGCTAAAAGAAAGTTAATAAATATGAAATAAAGCATAAAAAATTAAAAGAAAATGAAGAAATGCACACATTTAAAGAGTGGCTGGAAATTCGATTAAAGACATAAAACATACAATAAAAGACTATAAGAAATGATAGAAAAATGTAAAAGACAAAAAGAAAAACATAATTTGAGAAAAAACCAAGGAACAATAATGTGTTTTTTATTTGTTGGATGATGCCCTAGTCTCTGAGCTTTCCCCTCTTATTTATAGACTTTTAGGAGCTACCACATGGCTGAGAATAATCCAGAACCTCCACTTGATGATTGTGGTGGTTATGGAAAGTAAGTGGTTAAGTGGCCCTCAATTTGTGGAACTCCCATAGTAACCATTTCCACAATCTCCTCAGTGATGTGATCTCAGGCGAATAAAACAGTATAGATCATGGAAGGATTGATCACAAATCAAAGGCGAAAAAAGAGCGTCAAGGGAAATTGCTTTGGGAGCAAGGTTGAATGATTGGAGGTAGATTTGAGGGCTTCAAATTTTTTAATCATCTATACAATTTCCAAATAGAGCCAAAACAATCAACTGGATCCTCAAATTTGACTAAGTCTCGAAGATAACACAAAACTGAGCTTGTTAAACCTAGCTAGCTCTAGCTTGCCTGACCTGGCAAGCTTCTGGCCACTATTTCTTTGATTAAAGGACACTTTTGGGATCAGGCAAGTGCTTTCCTAGCCCGACATGTCATAGTTGGAAGTTTATTAATGTTTTGATGTTTTACTTATGTAATTAAAAATTTAACCTTTATTATGCCTTGTAATCAAGGAATATCTGATATTTTAAGGCCCTAAATGATATGAACCAAGATGGTCAAGGAGATGAAGAGCTTCAAAGACCTATCACAAGAGCTAGATCCAAGAGAATTAAAGAGAATGATGATCAAGTTACTCATGGATTGATGACTGCAATTGAAGAAACTATGAAAGAAGGCCTAAAGTTCAAGAATGGAGGTTTGGAAGATCATGGAAATCATCCTAAGTTGCTCATGGTTCAATGCCTAAATTTGGAGCAATGAATGGAGCAATTTGGAAGAGGGATAAATCAAGGAGAGGCAAAAACAGAGCCTATCATTGACGGTAGGCCCTGTACCTACTGTCCCTGGTAGGCTTCTGTCCAAAATTGGGCTTGTTAGGTGAAGGCCTACTGCGTGTGGTAGGGTATACACTACCATTGGTGGTAGGGTCCTGGTTTTGTACCATGCATTGTTTTAGGTGGACTTTAATGTTTACACTTTATTTTCAGTTGATTAAGGGTTTAATTGGTCTTTTAGAGTCTTAAGTCAATAGTGAATGTAAGTTTTAGCACTAACCCTATAAATATGCATTTATAGCCTACATTATAATCAACTTTGATGATATATGAAATCTGAGAATTTTCTCTTAGGGTTCTTAAGTTTTGAGGTTTTCTCCTTGAACTTCATCTAGGGTTTGGTCATTCCTTAGATTGATTTTACTGAATACTTGGTTTGGGTTGATCCAAGGGTTCTAATTTGATCACAATTCCTAATTGTATGATAATCACATTCTTGTGATCTGTCTAGAACTTAGGTCTTCTTCAATGGATCTAATTGGATAGTGGGTAACCAACCCTCATTGTGAAAATATTCTCCTCATATTCATTTATTCATAGTTTGGGTTGAATTATGGGTGGGTATTGTTGAAGAAGATCAAGTTCTATTGAAGGCAAAGATCTTTGGGAAGATTTGATTGGAGGCTTTTGATCTTGCACAGCAAGAATCATACCATTTGGTATCAGAGCACCTTCAAAGTAAGTTCTATTTTATTTTTATGTGTTGAAAAATTCGTTACAAAAGAAATTTATATGATGATCTATTGAAAAACACATAAAGATCATGCAAAATTTCGGACAGAAAAATTGATGCTAGAAGATTGGGTTGATCCGAAAGAATATTGTGTTTTTTTTCAAAAATTTGACATAGAAATCAACTATTAAGAGTTAGGGAACCTTTTCAATTGGTTTCATAGGATGTGGACTTGATTTGATAGATCAAATTGGTTAAAACTTTTGACCTGTCCAGAAACCGAAACTGTTTGGATAATGTGGATTAATCTGTTCATATCTTGTGTTATAATTATCCAATTCAAGCAAAACTTGTTCTCAAATTTATCCTCATCGAGCTGTTATTCTTTCTAAACTAATTTCACTTAATTTGGAGTTTTATTTTGTGAGTTATCGTCATTTTAATCACAGGATATTAGTAACCCTTGTTTCCTGTGAAATTTTTTTAGTAATCTTACTTCTTTGATTAGCTTAGTTTTGTTTTGTGGTATGACCTAGGATGAGCATAAGAATGTGGAGAATTTCCAAGGACCGATTACAAGGTTAATGGCAAGGAAGATAGAAGGGGAGGACAAAGGGATGGTGGCATTATTCGAGAAGAATCTTCGAGCCTTACTTGGAATGCTCTGGAAAGAGAAAATGAAGATCAAAGAAGCACCAAAACATTCCAAATATCCATAGCACAAGAGAGGAAAACCAAAAGAAGCAAGAATGGAAGACTTAGAAAGTTCAAAAACACAAGTGTTGAAGGAAGAAGACCTACCGCCGCCAGTAGGTCTATGTTCCAAAGGAAGCTCAAGAAGACCCGTAGCATCGATGGTAGGGTTAGGCCTACCATCGCCGGTAGGTCTCTATTCAAAGGAAAACCAAGTGAACAACACCTACCGCCATCAGTCGGTCGGACCTACCATTGATGGTAGGCCCTGACTGCAACTCTCAATGGTTGATTTTAAGCTTATTTTGAGTACTCAATTTGTTTTCTTAGCTCCTAGACTTGTAATTAAGAGGCCTAAAGTGTCCATTTACTTTCCTTAGGTCAATTAGAAGCTAGGGCTTGTTATTGATTACTTTGGGCACTATATATACTCTTTATGTGCAGCCATTTAGAAACAATGAATGATGAATGAAAATTATTGAAAGAGTTATTTTGAGAGAGAGAAACTAGGGTTCCTAGTCTTTTTTTTCTTTCTTGTAAATTAAGTGTTCCATTTGTAATTTAGGCAAGTAATTCTTGAAAGGAATTCAAGAGTTCTTGTTCAATCCAAATCCTATATTCCCTAAAGGTGCTAACTTTTTGTTAGTGTTGTTAGGGATTAGGTATTCTCTTGTGAATGAGGGATAGGTGAGGATTTCTTATAATCCTTGTCGATTCCTCTTCTAGATTGAGAAGTTTGTTTTCCTTTTTGTTTTCTACAAGACGTTTCTTTGTTATTCTTCAATTTGTATGCCAAATTAAGCCTTCAAGCCCCTCTTAAGGAGAGAAGATTCTTGGGTAAGATTGAGCTCCAAAGAAGCCTAGGGGAGTTCATACCATGTGGTATCAGAGCTAATCTCTCTATGCGGTAAAGATTTATGTGTTTTGATTGTTGAATTTCATTTGTATAAAAGCCAATTGAAAGAAATTGAAAAAGGCAAAGTATTCTGGAATTCTCGAACAAAAAATTACATGTGAAAAGATTGAGATGAAAAGTGTAACAAATGAAACCCGAAGTCTTGAATTTGTCCATTTAGAATTTTGTTGAGTTGTGGTTCTTTAGAAACAAATTTGACCTGATTTGGTCTTGATCTGGTTGGTCAATTTGTTCAAAACTTTGAAAGTTTCCAGATCTCGCAACTATTGAAAACGTGTGGATTAATCTGCCTATATCTTATGTTATGCTCCATCAAATTGATGAAAATTAGTACGTAAATTCATCCTCTTCGAGTTTCGCATCTTTCTAAACTGGTTTTACTCGATTTGGAGCTATATTCACGGAGTTATTGCTATTTTAGTGACAAGGTATCATTATGCTATGTTTTCTGGAAATGTTTGCCTAGTACTCTTAATTTCTTAAATTGACTTTCAAACATCTTTGTTTTAAATTTAACCTTTTGTTTGATCAAATTGCTAAGTGTTTTACTCTTTATTTGTGTGGATCGGACACTTTTATTGGATCATACTCTTGAATTGGTTCTTGAATTTCTATGCATTCCAAGTGTTTGTGAAAATGTCTCTTAGTCTTTGGCTTCTTTTTATTTGGAAATTGCTTGCTTGAATTACTTGTGGAATTTCTTAGTAACTTGGAAGACTTAGAAGCTATTAGGTAACTCTAAGTGAGGAATAGTAAAAGGCAAGAGGGTCAGATTATTATTATAAAAGCCGTGGAGAGCGAGAGTAAACACGAGAGTTGAGTGCATTCTTCTTGAGTGAAACACTTAGTGAGCGGCGGGGTCCTTCCTTCTTGGTTTCTAATGTTTGTGCTGGTTTAACAAGAAATTAAATAGGGTATACTTGGGCTAACTCATCATGAAAAAGGATGGAAGCAATTAGAAGACAAGAGATGGCTTATTCCAAGCTTGCAAGAGCAAGACCTAATTTCTACAAGGACGAAGACTATGGTGGGAATTCTTATGGTGGAAGCAAGGTGGAAACTCAACTCATAGGAGAGGAATGGAAATTGTAACTTCTCTTCTCATAATAAAACTTTTGATCATATTCCTTATGATGATTATGAGGGTTATGAAGGAGTTGTGAGGGTTATGAAGGAGTTAAGAATACATATAATTATTGTGAGAATAGCCCTTATGATTATTATGAAGGGCATAATAGTAGCTATGATGATGGTGATCAAAGTTGTGGTAGGGAGTTAACCATGAGGAATTGGTTGATGAAAATGTTTTTGGGAGTAGGTGTCAAAGAGAGCACTTATTCTGTACCAAGTACAAGGTGCTAGAAAAGATTGTAATTCTTGCTATAAATAGTGGTAGTCAAGTTAATATGACTAGTACTTATCTAGTAGAGAAGTTGAGTTTGCCTCTTCTTGAGCACCCTAGGCCTTACACATGTCAATGCTTCGATGGAGGTATTGAAGTTAGCATACATAAGCAAGTATGTGTGCCTATTTCTTTGGGGTTGTTTAAAGACGAAGTGTTATGTCATGTATCACCCATGCAAAAGAGTCACCTATTGTTGGGACATCCTTGGATGTATGATAGAAAAGCTAAACATGATAGAGTCAAGAATGCTATCAACATCACTAGGAATGTCAAGAGAACCACTCTTAACTCTTTGGCACCACACAAGTATATGAAGAGCAAAAGAAGTTGAGGAAGAGGTTAAGGATATTTGAGAATGAGAAGAACATTGAACGAGAGGAGAGCATGGAAATTAAAGATAAACAAAGAGTCGAAAAAGAAGAGGGAATAGTAGAGAGATTATGTATCCTTGATTCCAACTCTATTCTTTCAAGAGAAAGTGAGAGAGAAGAATGCTCAAAAGAAAAGGAGACTGAGCTTGAGAAAAGTGAGGTAATGAAAGAAAATGAGAGCCTCATGGTAAAATAAGAGAGGTATAAAGAAGAGCAATAAGAAAAAAGAGAGTGACAATTGAAAAGAGTGAGGAAGTGGATTTTCTTACTCGAAATTAACTCTTTTCTTGTTAAGGATTCCTTATGTGTGCAGAAATTTTTGAGGCAAAACATGGGGAATGAAGGATAGATGGAATACTACTCCTACGATATAATAAGCTTCCTCCTCCTTCTTCATACTCATGTTTTGGTCATTTTTGTAAAGAGACTAAATCTTGCTCTTTGTACTTGATCTTGCTAGGGATTATCTCCGACATGCTTGCACTATTACCTTAATGAGGGAAGGAGACATACCATGGAGTTCTAAGGCCAAGGTGAAAGTGTTGGAGAAAAACTGTTCTTATGCTATAGACATTCGTCAAGGAGTTTTTCTTCAAACCTATTTCTCTTTACCATTGTGTTTTCCTTTAAAGAGTTGAAATTGTTCTTAAATGTTTATGTCTCTCTTTAGTTTGATCTTGCATGTTCTACCTTCTATTCTTGTTACATTTCTTATTATTGCTATGAGGTAGTTAAGTTGTTCTTTTGTGATGTCACGGGACAAAGGGATCATTCTTTATTTGTTAATGCGCCGCATCAAGTTGTTAATCTAGATAAAACCATTCCTTAGTGGTTAAAGACTTGTCTCATGATATTCTTTTCTTTATTTTAAATGATGTTGATCCAGGGAATATTTGTGATTCATTAGGGGATGCTAATCATTGTACCTTTGGTTTTTGTGAAAACAGTTCTTATGGTCTTGATGGTTCATTGATTTCTTCACTTGGTGATCATTGTGTTAAGTTTCAAGGGGAAATAGTTGCTCATTTTGAATATGTGTTGACTCCTCTTGATTATGTTATGGGTTTTGTTGAGCATATTCTTGTGAATAAACCTTTGTTGCTTGTGGATGGTTTGTTTGAAAACTCTTGTCATTGGCATAAATTTCTCATTGTGGAAAAATCTTTTAAAACTTGACTTCAAGATGTATTTGGTTTCAAATTCTTTCATTTGTATTACAAGGAGTTCTTATTGTCAAAAGATTTTGAAAACCAAATGGGTTCTTATTTTAAAATGAGTGAAACTAATTGTTGTGAGGTTTTGGAAATTATTGTGACAAGAAATGTTTTTAAACCCAATTGGACTAAATTTGTAGGAAGAAATCTTTACTACCATTGTCCTTTTAAGGAGTTGTTTTTGAAGTTGTCCATTGCACTTGCTAGTTTTTGGGAGAACTTTTGGGCTACATTTTTTTCAAAATTGGGTTTGATGGAACATGGCACTATCATCCATCTTTTAAAGAATTCTCAAAGAAAGTGGGATTTAAAGAGGAAGGTGGAGGATCTTGGAACTTTGAAAACTTTGTATCTATTTCTCCTCATCTTAATTTTCAAGTGCCGGCTTTAGTAAAGTACGAGGTTTATCCTTCATGTCCAAATGCTTTGAAGCCCATATGGAAAGTAATTTTTGGTTACTACTATCTTCTTAGGAAAGACACATTTCAAACCTTTGGTTTTCTTGAGTTACTTTTAGAGTTTGAAAATGATGAAAGTTTCTACTTTCACTTACCTTCCAGAGATATTAGTAAATGTACTTTCTTGAAGGAGAGTAGAGGATTTGTTGATTTTGAAAACCTTGCGACTACTTCTTCTCTCTTTGACTGTGAAACGATGGAGTTGTTGAAGCATAAAAGCTATTCATTATTTTCAAATACTCTTGGTTTTTGTTGGAATCAACATTTTCATTACCATCTTCCTTTTGAAGAAGAGTTTTATCAAATTCTTGAATTTTATGCACTATTTCTAACATTTATCAAAGATGAGAGTTTTTTTAACCATTTGCCATTTAAAGACCATGAAGTCAATTCTCCTTTTGAAAGTTTGTCAAGGATGACGTACCTACTAAACTTTCTTTTCCAAAGCTTTACTCAAACATTTGAAATAACACTTTTTAATTGGTAATCCAAGTTTCTACAAAACTGCTTGAGCTTCACCTTGAATTCTTTTCGAAAACCTAGACTTCACTTTCTTTATCATTTCAAAGAAGAGTGGCAAAATTTTGTTGATGTGAGTGATTTACAAGATTTCCTTATTTCTACCTTCGTTTTTCTTTCAAGAAATCTTGTGCAATATTGGTGGCGTGTTCTTAATCCTTTCATGGTTGGTTATGTTTTGAACTTTTATGTCAACACTATCTTTGAATTTCATAGACCATTATAGGAAGTATGGTACTTGTGGATTCTTTTGACAAACTTGATGCAATACTTTCTCATACTAATCTAATTCTTAAGTGCATTGTTAATAATGTTCATAGTATTGCTCCATTTTATGCTTCAACTTCTAATTTGCCTGCCTCTAATGATGTGAACTGGTTAGACATGCAAGAACATCAAGGAGTTGTGACAAGAGCATAGGAAAAACAACTAAAGAGTCACAAGGATCAAATTGAGCAAGAGAAGTTTCAAGGCTTAAATATTGATGTCCAAGACTTTATGGGGCTTAAAATTTTAATGTCAAAGACTTTATGGGCTTAAATTTTGATGTCCAAGACTTTATGGGGCAATATCCGAAATTTTTGAATAAGTTAGAAATTGAAAATTCATCTTGGTAGATGGTTGCAAGCCCTTTTGCCCAAGCTGAAAAATTGCCTCCTATTTTTGGTAATATGTTGACTAGTGCTCTAGAATAGTCAAAATGCAATTAAAACACCTCTATTATCTTATCAAGTGTATGTATAGGTTATATCAATCCTTTGGACTGAAAATATGAGAGGGAAAAATTCCTATTTTCTCCCTCAAATCTATATAAATATGTAGTCTTCTATTTTGAAGAAACTAATCAAGAAATTTTTCAAAACAAAAGTTCATCTCTTAGTATTCTTAGTTCTTAGCTTAGTTTTTCTATCTTCTTCAAGGGTGAACTTCCTTGAAAGAAAAATCACTTTGAAGACTTGTTGAAAGTTCCAAGTGCTTCAAGGTTGATCATAAAAAAATTCCTTCATACTAGTTAGTACACTCTTGTAGAAAACTAGTCTTGAGGTCTTTTTCTTGTTTCATTGAGGTCTAAGGTTCAAAATACCTTAGGTTTCTTGAACTTTGAAGAAAAGATTTTTTTTAAACCTTCTTGAGGTCTTGGATTTAATATATCCAAGGTTGCTAGAAGTTTAACATTTTCAAGTCCTTTCAAAGGCACTTTCTCTTCTGCTTGTTACACTTGTTTTGTTTGTTCTCTCCCTCACTTCTTGGATGAAATTTTATGCTCTTGAAGTTCATTCCACATCATTTGGTATCAGAGCCACCTTCAAGTAAGTGTTTTTGAGATATCTTACATACAAAAAAAAAAAAAAATACAACACAAAAAAAAAAAAAAAAAGAGACAAGATTGCTGGAAAATGGCATCACAAAAATAGAATGCTTGAACGACCTGGAATGTGACTAGAAATTTGCAATATTTTTACATGGAGTTATACTAAATGGACCTGGAAAAAAAAATGAAACAAGCCTCATCTAATTTGGATTTCATTTGATATCTCAAACTAGTCAAAACTTGAACGTGTACCTGGCTTTTCTGCAGACAAAAGGTACTGAAATGATCTGAGCATATCTTCTCTTTTACTAACCCTTTTTCTTTGATTCTTGAGCCTAAAATCAATAATTTTGAGTGAGTATTCTTTCTAGATAAACATCATTCAATTTAGACTTGTGGTTCAATACCAAGTTTCAAAACAAGCCGAGTATGTCATCTACTCTGCTTGTTGGAAACTTCTGTTGTGTATTCTTTTGTGTTCTTGAAGTATCCTAGCTTTGTGTTTGTATTTGTGGTCGAATTTCTTTCCTTTTATAGTACTTATTTCTTCATTTGCTCAATCTACCATTATTGACTCAAATGCTCTTGGAAATGTTGTTGAACTTCCTTAAAATGAATGGATGACTCAATATCATTTTCCTTGCTTCTCATATTTCTCAACTAGTTTTTGTTTGTGATATTTTTTTTTATTTTGGTCATTTTAAACTTGAGTAGAGGTGTTAAATCTTTGTTAAGAACTCATAGAACTCTTTGAGACTTGAACCTTTAGAAAAAGGCAAGAGTTGTGAGAATATCCTCAAAAAAAGCCAAAGAGAGTTAAACAAGAGACTTTTGTGAGGTAAACAATATCAAGATGTCAACCCAAGCTCATGCACTAATTCCTTTTGGAGAAGAGTTTAGCAACTCCCAACATGATGACCCTTTGAGGCTCAAAATGCAAAAGTTACAATCTCTAAGAGATGAGATGAGGGATATTAGAAGGGATGTCACTAATCTCTCTAATCAACAAAGGGAGGTTAGTCTTCATGGTAGTCTCAATGCTACTATCCCAAGGAGCAATGGACCATTCAATTGCTCTAGGACAACCGAGTTCCACCAACCTCTACATTTTGATGAAGAACTTCATCCACCTCCTTATGGTGGTAGAAGAGGCTGTTTTGGAGGAAGAGGCATGCCTAGAAACTTTGAAGAAGTTCCAAGACCACAAGCTAGGCATGGAGAGCCATTATATGATGATCATGAACATGTTCCATTTGTTGCCAACCGTGGAAGAGACCAAGGTGACCAAACCTTGGACCGAATGAAGTGGAAGCTCCCTAGTTTTAAGGGTGAGAATAACCCTAAAATTTTCTTAGATTGGGGGAGGCAAGTAGGAAACATGTTTATGTTGAAAAATTGTAATGAGTCTTAAAAGCTAGATTTGTAATAGCTGAATTTTCCGGCTATGCTTTACATTGGTGAGAAAGGGTAGTAAACCAAAGAGTTAGAAGTAGTAGACCATCGGTTGATACTTGGAGAGAGTTAAAAGCTTTGATGAGAGAAAGATTTGTGCCTGAGCATTACTATAAAGAGCTTCATTATAAGCTCATGACCTTAAAACAAGGTGCATAAAGTGTACAAGAGTATAGACAACAGCTTGAGCTCTACATCTTGAGGTTGAACTTGGAAGAAGACAAGGATGCTTCAATGGCTAGGTTCCTTAGTGGTCTCAATAGGTAGATAGCCAACCAACTTAAGTTTTATCCACATACAACTTATGAAGACATGTGCCACCTTGCCAACAAGATCAAATCACAAAGGAAAAGAAGTGGGATGATGCGATCCTCATTTCCCAACAAAAGACAAGTTGCAACAACAAAACCACCTACTTCCAACTTCAAGCCATGGCCGAAAAAGGAGGAGGCTTCTAGAGGTACTTTCCAACCTCCAACCATACCAAAGATGGAAGAGAGAGGTAAAATCATTTCTAACCCTCCTAAGTGCTTTAAATGTAATGGTGTGGGACACTATGCAAGTAGTTGTCCGAAAAAGAGAGCTTTGATCTTTATGGAGGATTTGAATGGTTGGATTGAGAAGGAGCAGGATGAAAGTGGCGAATGTTTTGAGGGCGAAGAAAATGGTGATGATGATGAACATGTTGATTTGAACCTTTTAGAAAGTGATCACGATGTCTTGAGCTTAGTTACCATAAGAGCACTAAGTGCTCAAGCTTTTGATGATAACATGATTGAGCAAAGAGAAAACATCTTCTATTCTAAATATAAAGTGGAGGGAAGGATTGCCAACCTTATCATTGATAGTGTAGTTGTGTAAATGTGGCTAGTGCTTATCTTGTTGAGAAGTTGAAACTACCTAATACAAAACATGATAAACCCTACAAAGTCCACTGGCTAAATGATAGTGGAGAAATTAAAGTGTTGAGACAAGTAGTGGTACCAATAGAAATGGGAGCTTACAAAGATGAGATACTATGTGATGTGGTGCCCATGCAAGCATGCCATCTTCTCTTGGGAAGACCTTGGCAATTCGATAGAAAGTCCCTCCACAATGGGGAGAAAAATACTTATTCTTTTGTGAAGGATGGAAGAACATTCACTATGAATCCTTTTACACCTCAACAAGTGAGAGATGAACAAAAAAAGATTAGGGAGAAAAAGAGGGCCGAAAGTGAGCTCAAAAGAAAAACAATCGAGGAGGGAAAGAGAGTTGAGGAAAAAGAAAAGAGTGAAGAAAGAGTGATGAAAAACAAGAGTGAAAAGAAAATGAGTGACAAAAAAAAAAAAAGAGTGAGATGAAAGAAAAGAATTGTTTCTTTGCAAAACCTAGTGAGGTGATTGGAGCAATTGAAAGAAAAGAAGTGGTGTTGCTCTTGTATTGTAGGGAATCTTTTACTTCATCTAAAGAACACTCACCCTCTTTTTCAAGTGAAAATTTTCAGGTCATTGAAGATTACAAAGACGTATTTCCTGATGAGAGTCCCAGAGGTCTTCCACCAATTAGAGGAATCGAACACCAAATCGATTTTGCCTCGGGGGCAGTCTTGCCAAACCGACCGACCTATAGGAGTCCACCGGAAGAGACTAAGGAGCTAAAAAGGCAAGTTGAGGATCTAATTTCAAAAGGGTATGTGCGTGAGTCCATGAGTCCTTGTGCGGTTCCGGTTTTACTTGTTCCAAAAAAAGATGGTACATGGAGAATGTGTATAAATTGTAGAGCCATAAACAACATTACTATTAAGTATAGGCATCCCATACCTAGACTTGATGATTTACTTGATGAGTTGGATGGTTCTAATCTTTTCTCTAAAATTGACTTAAAATCCGGATACCATCAAATTTGGATGAGAGAAGGGGATGAGTGGAAAACCGCTTTTAAGACTAACTTTGATTTGTATGAATGGATGGTTATGCCCTTTGGATTAACTAATGCTCCTAGCACATTTATGAGATTAATGAATCATGTGTTGAGGAATTTTATTGGGAAATTTGTTGTTGTATACTTTGATGATATTTTGGTCTATAGCAAGACATAAGAAATGCATATTCAACATCTTAGGGAAGTGCTAAATGTCTTGAGAATTGAAAAACTTTTTCCTAACCTTGACAAATGTGAGTTTTGTTTGGAGAAAGTTACATTTCTAGGTTATGTGGTGAGCTCACAAGGACTTCAAGTAGATTAAGGTAAGATCCAAGCAATTAAGGAATGGCCAACACCAAGAAACACATTGGAAGTGAGGAGTTTCCATGGCCTAGCAAGTTTTTATAGGCGGTTCATCAAAAATTTCAGCACACTTGCTAGCCCTTTGACCGATGTGATTAAGAAGACCGAAAGATTTAAATGGGAAACAAAGCAAGAACAAGCATTTCAATTGTTGAAGGAAAAGCTGTGTAGTGCACCCCTTTTGTCTCTACCAAACTTTAAGGAAACTTTTGAGGTGGAGTGTGATGCATCCGACATTGGTATAGGTGGTGTACTTATGCAAGATGTAAAACCCTTGACCTATTTTAGTGAAAAACTTAATGGGGCAGCCGTGAGGTACTCAACTTATGACAAGGAGCTTTATGCTTTAATAAGAACATTAAAGCATTGGCAACACTACCTATAACCAAAGGAGTTTGTTCTGCACACCGATCATGAGGCTTTGAAGTTTCTCAAAGGCCAACCTAAACTCAATAAGAGGCATGCAAGATGGATGGAGTTTATTGAAACATTTCCATATGTCATCCGTTACAAGAAAGGTAAGGAGAATGTGGTGGCCGATGCTCTATCTAGAAGGTAAACTCTCTTATCCACCCTTCAAACAAAAATTTTGGGTTTTGAAATGTTTAAAGAAATGTATTCTAGTGATCATGACATTAAGGAAATTTTTGAGAAATGCTTGTTAGCGCCTTTTGGAAAATATTTTTTGCATGAAGGATTTCTTTATTGTGAAGGTACATTGTGCATACCATCTTGTTCTACTAGAATTCTACTTGTCAAAGAAGCTTATTGTGGGGGTTTAACGGGACATTTTGGTGTCACTAAAACCTATGAAATTCTTCTTGAACATTTTTTTTGGCCACATTTAAAAAGAGATGTAGAAAGATTTGTAGGAAGTTGTATTGAATGCAAGAAAGCTAAAGCTAGAACTTTTCCACATGGACTTTACACACCATTAGAAGTTCCTAAACAACCTTGGGTTGATATTTCTATGGATTTTATTCTTGGTTTACCTAGGACCTCTAGAGGTATGGATTCTATTTTTGTTGTTGTGGATAGGTTCTCTAAAATAGCACACTTTATTCCTTGTAGGAAATCCGATAATGCTGGTCATGTAGCTAGCTTGTTCTTTACTTGGATAGTTAGATTCCATAGAATTCCAAGGTCTATTGTGTCGGATAGGGATAACAAATTCTTGAGCCATTTTTGGAGAGTTCTTTGGAAGAAGCTTGGTACTAACTTGCTTTATTCTACAGCTTGCCATCCACAAATGGATGGACAAACTGAAATGGTAAATAGAACAATTGGCCAACTTCTAAGGGCTATTTTGAAGAAGAAATTGAGGCAATGGGAGGAGTGTTTGCTACACATTGAATTTGCCAATAATAGGGTACCTCACTCTACTACTTCTCATTCTCCATTTCAAGTTGTTTATGGCTTTAACCCTCTAACTCCCTTTGATGTGGTTCCTTTACCTATAGATCAAGCACTAAGAAAGGATGCAAGCAAGAAGGCTGATTTTGTGAAAGCAATTCATGCAAAGGTCCATGAAGCCATTGTCAACTCCAACAAAAAGCTTGTAGAGAAAAGAAATGTGGGAAGAAGAAAAGTGGTATTCAAACCCGGTGATTGGGTTTGGGTGCATTTTAGAAAGGAAAGATTTCTCCAACAAAGAAAGTCTAAGCTTGCTGATAGGGGAGATTGGCCATTTGAAATCCTTGAGAAAATTAATGACAATGCCTATAAAGTTGATCTTGCGGGACATTATAATGTTAGTGCCACTTTTAATGTTTCCGATCTCTCTTTATTTGATATTGGTGATGGAGATTCGAGGACCAATCCTTTTCAAGAGGGGGAGGATGATGTGAACTGGTTAGACATGCAAGAACATCAAGGAGTTGTGACAAGAGCCAAGGCAAAACAACTAAAGAGTCACAAGGATCAAATTGAGCAAGAGAAGTTTCAAGGCTTAAATTTTGATGTCCAAGACTTTATGGGGCAATATCCTAAATTTTTGAATAAGTTAGAAATTGAAAATTCACCTTGGTCGATGGTTGCAAGCCCTTTTGCCCAACTTGAAAAATTGCCTCCTATTTTTGGCTATATGTTGACTAGTGCTCTAGAATAGTGCAAATGCAATTAAAACACCTCTATTGTCTTATCAAGTGTATGTATAGGTTATATCTATTCTTTGGGCTGAAAATATGAGAGGGAAAAATTCCTAATTTCTCCCTCAAATCTCAATAAATATGTAGTCTTCCATTTTGAAGAAACTAATCAAGAAATTTTTCAAGACAAAGGTTCTTCTCTTAGTATTCTTAGTTCTTAGCTTAGTTTTTCTATATTGTTCAAGGGTGAACTTCCTTGAAAGAAAAATCACTTTGAAGACTTGTTGAAAGTTCCAGGTGCTTCAAGGTTGATCATAAAAAAATTCCTTCATACTAGTTACTACACTCTTGTAGAAAATTAGTTTTGAGGTCTTCTTCTTGTTTCATTGAGGTCTAAGGTTTAAAATACCTTAGGTTTCTTGAACTTTGAAGAAAAGATTTTGTTTAAACCTTCTTGAGGTCTTGGATTTAATATATGCAAGGTTGCTAGAAGTTTAACATTTTCAAGTCCTTTCAAAGGCACTTTCTCTTCTGCTTGTTACACTTGTTTTGTTTGTTCTCTCCCTCACTTCTTGGATGAAATTTTATGCTCTTGAAGATCACACCACATCATCTAATGGTTGAGGAGTATAGAAAAGAGATGGAGTTATATACTTTGAGATTGAGTTTGGAAGAGCACAAGAATGCCTCTATTGCTAGATTTCTAAGTGGTCTCAATAGGGACATTTCTAAGCAACTAGAATTGTATCCTTACACCACTTATGAAGACATGTGTCATTTGGCAACCAAGATTGAAAATCAAAGTAAGAGAATTGGTTTCTCTAAAAGTAATCTTTTTTTTCAAGAAATGTGGTGCCTAAACCTCAAGCATCTACTTACAAGAGTTGGCCAAAGAAAGATGAAACACTTAAGGTGACTTTCAAAGATAATTCTAAGCCTATGGTGGAAGAGAAATGTAGATTGATTGCGAATCCAACTAGGTGCTTCAAGTGTAATGGTGTTGATCGTATAGCTATTAACTATCCTACCAAGAGGACTTTGGTCTTTTATGAAAATTTGAATGGTCGGATTGAAAAGGATGAAGATGATTGCCAAGAGGATGTTGTTGAAAAGGACGAAGAAAATAGTAAATAAGTTTAAGGAATTATCTCTTTCGAAGCTGATGAAGAAGGCATGAGTTTGGTGACTATTAGAGCCTTGTCTACTCAAGTTCTTGAAGAAGAATCTAGCATTCAAAGGGAAAACATCTTTCTCGCTAAATGCTTAGTGGGAGGTAAAGTTGCTAACCTTATTGTTGATAGTGGTAGTTGCACTAATGTAGCTAATACCTATCTTGTCGAAAAGTTAAACTTACCTCACCTCAAGCATCCTAAACCTTATAAGCTTCATTGGTTAAATGATAATGGGGAAGTTAATGTCAACAAACAAGTACTAGTTCTATTACTAAGGGGTCATATATATATATATATATATATTCTTTGTGATGTGGCTCCCACAAGCGGGGTATTTGTTGTAGGGATGTCCTTGGCAATATGATAGAAAAACTATTCATGATGGTGTGAAAAACACTTACAATTTTGAAAAAGATGGCGAGAAGTTCATGTTGAATCCTTTGACTCCTAGTCAAATCTTTGAAGAATAAATAAAAATGAGAGAAAAGGAAAGACTTGAGAGTGAGAAAAAGAGAAATAGTATTGAAGAGGGAAAAAGAATTAAGGAAAACAACATGAGTGTGGAAAAACAAAGAGAGGAAAAATTGAAGAAAGACAAGAAAATGAGTGATCCAAAGAGTGATAGTTGCAAAAGAGAAAAGAGATGTTTCTATGCAAAAGAGAGTGAGATCATAGAAGCTATTGAAAAAGAAGAGTAGGTTTTACTTCTTTATTACAAAGGTACATTTATTTCTACTAATGATCATTTGTCTTCCATGTCTAATGCTATAATAAAGAGCGTTGAAGAATTCAAGGTTGTTTCCTTCGAAGAAGAGCCCAGTGGACTTCATCAATTGAGAGGAATTGAACATAAAAAAGATTTGGTGATTGGTTCGGCATTGAGTTATTCTACTTATAACAAGGAGTTTTATGCATTGTTTCTCAAAGGACAACAAAAGCTTAACAAGAGGTATGCAAGATGGATGGAATTCATAAAGACATTTCCATATGTCATTCGATACAAGAGAGGTAAAGAAAATATTGTAGCCAAAGTTTTGTCAAGTAGATATACTCTAATCTTTACTTTACAAGCTCAAATACTTGGTTTGAGGTGCTTAAGAAGTTACATGCTAGTGATAATGATTTTAAGGACACGTTTAATGTTTGTTTGGTAGTGCATAATGAAAAGTACCTTATACATGACGGTTTTCTTTACCATGAAAGTAAATTGTGCATTCCTTCTTGTCTCTCTAGATTGTTGTTAGTTAAAAAAGCTCATTGTGGTGGTTTGATGGGTCATTTTGATATTTCCAAAACTTATCACATTTTACTTGAGCATTTCTTTTGGCTTCGCATGAAAAGAGAATATTAAAAGGTTTGTTGATAATTATTTAGAATGTAAAAGAGCTACATCTACATCTTTGTCACATGGACTTTCTACTTCTTTGAATGTGCCTAGAGAACCTTGTGTAGGCATATCTATGGAGTTATGCTTTGACTACTTTGGTTTCTTAAAGGCATGGATTCTATATTTGTTGTGGTTTATTTGGATGACATCTTAAACTGGTTTTGTTTGTTTTGAGAAATGAGAAATTATATGCTAATCTCAGAAATGTCAGTTTTTTTGGAAAAGATTACTTTCCTAGGTTATGTAGTGAGTTTTAAAGGCCTTCAAGTAGATGAAAATAAAGTGCAAGCAATCAAGACTTTGCTTACTTTCAAAAGTGCATTCGAAGAGAGAAGTTTCCCTGGTCTAACAAGCATTTATAAGAGATTCATCAAGGACTTTATCACTATTGTTAGTTCCTTGACAAATGTAATCAAGGAGAATTTCTGTCAATGGGAAGCTTGTTCACCTCATCTTGAGTTTGCTTACAATAAAGCTCATCACTCTACTACTCTTTACCCTCCTTTTGAAGTTGATTATGGTTTCAAATTCTAGTTCCTTTTGATATGATTCCTTTACCTATGGTCATGATTTGAGCGTGGATGGAAAGAAGAAAATGGAGTTTGTCACGTCTATCCATTCTAAGAACTATGGCGCTATTGAAGCCAACAACAAGAAGCTTGTGATTTAAAGAAAAGTTGGAAGGAAATGATTAGTCTTTGATCTCGGAGGTCAGCACTGGGGTCACCTTGGAAACGAACGATTTCCTTCTCAATACAAGTCTAAACTTGAAGCCGTGGCAATGACCCTTTTCAAATTCTTGAATGCTTTAGTGACAATCCTTATATAATTGATCTTCTAGTTGAATATAATATTAGTACTACCTTCCATGTTTTTTATTTATCTTTTTTTAATATAGGTGAGATTCAAGGACGAATCTTTTCAAAGGAGGGGCAGATGATATGAACCAGAATGACCAAGAAGTTAAGAAGTTGATTCATGATACAATCACTAGAGCAAGGGCAAGAATATCAAGGCATTTGATGAAAACTTGGTTAAGGAATGGTTGTTTTCATTTAAGAAACCGTGACAAATGGATTAAAGAGCTAGAATGAAGGCTTGAAAGATGAAAGAACTCATCCTAATTTGCTTATGGATCAATGCCTAAACTTAGAGTAATAAATGGAGCAAATTGGAAGAAGAATAAACTAAAGAAAGGCAAAAATAGAGCCTACTATCGACGGTAGGCCCTGACCCTACCGTCCCTGGTAGGCTTCTGTCTATCAATAGCTTATTGGTTAAAGACCTACCACGTGCGGTAGGGTATACCATACCGTCGTCGGCAGGTGCCGAGATTATTTCAAATATGTTTTTAAGACAATTTTCAAGATTTAAACTCCATTTTTAGTTGTTAATTAAGTGTCTAATTGGTCTTTTAGAGTCTTAAGTGAATAGTGAATAGAGGTTTTAGACCTAACACTATAAATACTCATTTATAGGCTATATTGTAAATTAAGTTTAAGTTTTGCTGAAAATTGAGAAGATTCTCTATTGGTTTCTTGGGTTCCTCAACCCATCTTAGTTAGTTTCTAAGGGTTTACTTCCTTAGCTTGTGAACAATTGATTGCTTAGATTGATAAACCTATGGAAATCAATTGATCATTTAAATTCCTTCTTTGATTGATCCTAAGAGTTCTTGTTTTTAGAATTGATTAAACCTAGGTCTTCTAGTTTGTGTAGTTTGGGTTTTAGGGCCATAGTTTTCCCAAGGTTCTTGCTATCAAATTGGGAAAAGTTTTACCTCGCAATATTGTGTTATGAGGCTTAGTTCCTCATAGGTTTTCTATTGGAGTTCTAGAACTACAAAATCTTCAATAGAAGTTCTTCATAACAGGAGGTAATCTTAGAAAAGTGTTGAATCAAATTTGCAATCAATTGAAGATTCACATCATGCGGCTGGCTTCAGGCCATACTGTCCCGACTTTTCTCTCTTCATTTTCGATCATTTTCACTCCTTAAGCCCCGTTTTTGCTTGTGTTTGCTTTTAACTCTTTCGAGATGTACCTAAATAGGTAAGAGAAGAGAATGGGGTAAATCATCCATTGTGTACACTAAATACTTCAAAAATCAAAATAATTAACATACAAAAACATGAATAGAATAGACATATCAAGGGATACTTACATATACCCATTTTATGAGACTCTCCTAACAATTTATGATGAATTGAAAAGCTATTGAAAACATATGGCAAGAGTGTACCTAGGTTCTTAGAGTTTCTTAGTTTTCTCTCTTCTACTAGGTTTTTTTCCTTTCTTTTTTAAATTTAAACCGGGCGGAAACTGGCAAGCATCTCCCTGATATTCTTAGAAATTGAATACAAAGTACAAGAGGTAGTGCTTAAGACTTATCCAAAGAAGATAGAAACAAATCCATTATTACAAAAGATCAAGAGAGAAATAGAAAACATAAAAGCTAAACTTTAAGAATATAGGGCATATGACTCTCATTAAGAAGGCAAAGTCCTCTGGTCTGGCTTGGGAAATCATGAAGATTATGGAAACTCATATAACAATTTATTATGCAATTATAATTTCCTAGGCTATTAACAACATAATTTATCTCACAGTAAACATGTTGAAAAGATATGCAGTGTTGGCTTGAAAGAGCCAGAATATCTTGAAAAAAATGATCTAGACGCCAAGTTGGGGCAGCTTTCCTTTGCAGAATAGAGATTACTATCAATGAATCACTTTGCACCAGCGAGTTATTATATCCAAGAGAGATAGAATGTTTAATAACATGTAGAATAGCTAGCACCTCCCTTTATTAATGGTCCATTTATTGCCCATAAAATGTGTGAGAAAGCGAAAATAAAAGACCTCATCGAAGTGCGAAGAATACCACTCTTGGCATAGATACTCGGGTTTCCTTTGGTTGCACCATCAACATTAAAAATATAAGGATGTGAGCATTGTTCTTGGTGCCATTTAATAACAATGAAAGAAGACCGAGAAGGGAGCTTTGCACATTAGATAAGAAATTGGGCTTCTTGGCCAAAGCATTGTCAGTACTAGGAGAAGAAAAAGAATTCCAAATAGATGAAGAGGTAGAACGGGTTTTTTTTTTCTTATCAAAATAGAAGCCACAACGAGCTTCCAAACAGTCCAGCAGCCTAGAATAAGGAGAAATTTAAGGAGGGCGCGATTTCTAGTGAGATTAGGAGGCCACCAAAAAAGAAAGAAATCATGCACAATACACAACAGTCCACCGACGAAGAGAGAAATTAAAAGTGTGAAGAATAGTATGCCAGAGATTCTGAGCTATGGGACAAGCGAGGAAGATATAAGCAAAGGAAGCAGTGCCCATACCACGCTGACAGCAGGAAGCAAGGTGCACATCAAAGGATTGATGAACTTTATTGAGACCAAGAGACCGATTATATAGCTTCTAAAAATGACAGAATATTTAGAAGGGATTTTAGCATCCTAGATCATAGCATAGAAGTTAGGTATGGGGGAAGAGGGGTGGAGAGAGGAAATGGTGCAAGAGAGATAGAGAGAAAATACCACTAAGCTTAAGCATTCAAACATTTTGATCTTGACTATCAATGAGTGTGAGTAGAGAGTGCTGAGTAAAATCCTGCTCATTCGAGGGCAGGATGGAATATTCAAGAGAGATGTTCCAATCATCTTGTTTAACCAGGTGTTTAATTTGGAAGTAAGAGTGATACTCAAGAATTGATTGAGAATATGAGGGCCTATCTTGTGAGAGAGAGTCCAATTGGACCACCAAACAGAGGAGGTACCGGACTGAGTAAGGAGGCCAATATGAGACTCTGCCTCCTCACCAACAAGCATCATTCCAGACTAAGTGTTAGAGGAACGATTAGAAGGATAGCCCTGAGATTCAAGAGTTTCAAAAAAACCATACTTAGATTCAAGGGAGGTATGCTAGAGAGAAGGGCAAGTACGAAGGTTCCACAAAAGTTTATAAGAGAGGGCCATATTAAGATCCAGAAGCGAGGTGAGGGCAAGACCATTTTGATAGGTGGGATGGGAAAGATTAGCCCAAGACATCCAGTACTTTCTGGAAGTATCCTCATGGGAGCCCCAAAGGAAAGTAGAGAGAGCTCTATGAAGATCATGAAGGACTTCAGTAGGGGGAGGGGGGGAACAAAAGCTAGAGTATATATCAGAATAGAGGAGAGAACATGTTCAATCAAAATGAGGTGACCGCTAAAGCTAAGGAGTTTAGATTTCCAACCTGCAATTTTAGATTTAACCTTGTAAACCATAGATTGGAAAAAAACGAATACGCTTACGGCCAGAGTAGATAAGACAAACAAGATAAGTAAAGGGGAAGTCTTTATGGCTAAAACCAGTAGCGGTCACAATAGAATGTAATTGTTTGATTGGAGAATGCCTACTAGTGTAGAAAGAGCTTTTATTATAGTTAATAAGTAGGCCAGAAGCAAGTTGATAGTCAGAAAGAAAACTCATAAGAATGGAAAGGCTTTGCTTTTCTCCCAAAATGAAGATGATAATGTCATCGACAACAGAGAGATGGGAGATAAGGACACATCCCCTAGAAAGGGAATAAGGGTCAAGATGACCTTATTGGAGGAGAAAGTTGAGGTGTGGGAAAGGGCCTTAGCCATAAGGATGAAAAGCAAAGGAGATAAGGAATTACCGTACTTGACATCCCTAGACACTAGGATGAAAACGATCGGTTTTCCATTAATAAGAGCTGAAAATTTATTATATTCGAGAGAGTTTTGACAAGGGGATAGAAATGGGGACTAAAACAAAAGAATGGAATATTTGTTGCAAAAAGGGCCAAGAGACTCGATCAAATGCCTTTTCATAACAAGCTTTAGTAAGATTACCTCCTGGGATTTTATTATTAATAGAGTGAGCAAGCTCAGAAGCTAAAAGAATATTCTCAACAATGTTAGGACCTTTGACAAAAGCTGACTGATTTCACTGATAAGTAGAGGAAGTATTTGATTGAACAGACAGCCGTGGTCCTAGTAATGTCCTTGCTGACAAAAGTTTAGAGACTTATGGGACAGAGGTCAGAAAAAGTGGAAGGGTTATCAATCTTGGGTAGGAGGACCAAGATGGAGCTAGTGAACTGTTTAGTGAATAGGGCTACCTTCCTAAAAATCTCTTACAGTTGAAAGAACATCCAGAAGCACATATATGCTAGCAATGAGTAAAGAATTTTCTAGAGAAACTATTAGGGCCAGAGGCACTATGACCATCAAGAGCAAAAATAGCTTTTTGAACCTCATCCATAGAGGGGAGAGAGTTCAACTTAGCAGTGTCCTGGACAATTAGGGCTGTAAACAGGGCGGGTGTTACCCGTACCTGCGCGGGTCTATGCCCGTTTATAGCAGATAAGGTTTAAATTTTATACTTGCGGACCCGTACCTGTACCCATACCCCGTATTTATTCTGTTATATGGGTCTGGACAGGGTATGGTAATATCCAGACCTGTATATCCGTATTAATAAAATAATATATTTATATATATTATATTATTTTTATATATAATATTATATTAATATATAATTTATAAATTTTTTAACATATTATCTTTACTGCCCTAGTATAACTATATAAGCAGTATAGTGAAAGTGGGGTTCTGTCTGCTCTGGAAGAGTTTGTGTTCTGCCCAGATACAATTGGGGTCCGACCGATTAGTTAAGAGGAATTATCAATTAAACTATTTAAGAAAGAATGTACTAAATTGACAACAAATCAAACTTAAAACTTGTTTAACTGAAGGATTTTTTTCCTTCAACTCGTATACCCGTACTCATTGCCTATAGGTTGAAGAACATTTGGGCTTCAACTCAACAATTAACCTTTACAACTTGCTCAAGAACAGCTTGATCCATTGCTTGTGATAGCAATTCCTGCACTGCTTTCATAAGCTCTTCACTCCCACGCACTGGACTATGAATTTTTATTTTAGCATTATACATTGTTTTATATATTTTTGTTTAATAGAGAAAAAAATAGAAAAATATCATACTGGTACGGGTATACCTAGACCCTACCCTGGACCCTGGAGGGTCAGGTCGGGTCTGGGTCCAGAAATTTTATACCTGGAGGGTATGGGTCTGGGTCTGGGTCCAAGTTTCACTATAAGGGTATGGGTCTGGGTTTGGAAGTACCTAGAGGGTCTGGACCCATTTACACGCCTATGGACAATGATAAGTTTGGGAATACCATAAAAAAGATAAGAGGGAGGACCCTCTTCTATTAGGTTCATCTTCTAGTTAGATTATCAACAAGATCTTGAATATGATAATCAAGGGTTCTAATGATCATCTAAAAGTCTTTCTATCACGAGGTGACTATACTCTAATATGGTTGTTGTTTGAAATTAGGTCTCTTCTTGATATTGAATAGGTAATGGGTTTATATACTAATTGTTGATTCAATTCTTAGGGGAACGACTGAAATCAATTTCCAAAAAGGTCATGTATAGTTATTGCCAAGTTTGTTTAGAGAAATTTTTGCAAAGACTTGAAGGAGGCAATCTTGAGATGTTGATGAGTCTCCAATATGAGGTCTCTTCCTGTTGTAGATGAACCCATAAAACTTGCCTCCTTGAATGAGGTCTTTTTTCTAAAACCTTTCCCAAACAAACCGAGCAATCTATACTAAGCGCTTTCGGGAAAATTATTTCAACCCTTTCCTTAAGAATGAATCAACAAAGTATGAAACTCTTCAGCTACTCAATATATAAGGAAGACAAGCTTTAAGAAATAACTACAAGAATGTAGTCACCTCTTAATGGAATGGAATTTGTAGATGATCTATGAACCTTTGAATAATAAATTCAAGGATTCTTGATTCCATCAAACTAGGTGATCAATCCTAGTAAAAGAGAGAAGGAAGAGAAATTATAAGAACCCTAGGTAAACACTCAAAAACCATGGCTGGAAATTTTCATTCAATACCATTCAACTTAGAAAAAACAAGAGGATGAAAAGTATTTGTAGGTTCTTCTCTCCCTAATCCTTACCCTAGCTATTAGGATAAGTTCTAAGTGTATTTTGGGCTTTAAGCCACTTAATTACAAGGCAAATTATGGAAGAGAATGAAATTAGGAGTCAAAATAACCGCTAAAAGAAAACTAGTCCGCCACAGATCCAACACTTGTTTTAAACAAGCTGGTGTTGGTTTCTTCTTGCCAAGGGACTCAAATTTGGGCAGAAGGGTGCCGACAGCATTTGAGATTGGTTTAGCCTGGGCCGACTCTACAGGGCATCTACTGCCCCTATTTTGTGCATAGAATTTGGAGCTGAATTTAATAAAATCGACACCAATTTTGATACAGTTTCTTCCTTGTTGATTTATGTTGGCGTTTGGAGCTTTTTGTTGGTAATATTTGCCCTTTTTATGAATTGTATAGTTCCAAAACAGCTTAGATGAGTTTTAACCATCTTCCACATCTTCACTAATTGTCCACAACGATTTATTTGAAGCTCCTTCCACATATGCAACCACCTCATCTATCATTCTTGATACTCTATCTCTTGGATTTGAATCTTTTGTAGGTTTTTCCGATTTTTCTGTTGCTTAGATCATATCATCCGCCCCTTCTTGAAAAGGATTTGTCCTCGAATCTGTACCTATATCAAACAAGGATAGGTAGGCAACATTAATAGTGCTAGCATAGAACTCCATGAAATAATCAATTTCATAGGCACTTTCTTTAAGCTTAACAAGAGTTAGACAAGAACCAACTCCAATTGTAATAAGATTGACTGCCAATCCTTTATGCAACATATAAGACCACAAACTCATACCTTCCTTGAAAAGTCGATGAAATTCATAACAAGTGTGCACAGAGAAATTCAATAAATGTCCATCCAGGGTAAGGTAGAAATACGCCGCAATATTTTATGTGATTTGTTTGAAAAAGGTCAAATAAGAACATGGAAATTATGTAGTTTCATCAAGTCAATAACTTTAGGTCCCAAAACTTCTTTGAATGGAGGATGAAAATTGAAACTCAAATTTTGAAAAGATTTCAAAATTATGAACAAGAAGTTATCCAAAGTCTTAGCATCCAAACAAGAGATGTACCCTCAAGAGTTTGAGGAAAGAATTTGAAAACACAATTTCTAAAGAGTAATCTTCTTGTCAAATCTTCAAAGAAATATCCAAGATCAAAATGCATAAAAGGTAAATGACATTGAAAATGGACAACATAGAAAATATGCTCAAGGAAGTTCATAAGAAGATAACACGAGGCAAATGTTGGAATCCGTAGGGAAAAACAAAATAAAATAAAATAAAACTACGAAAATCCACCGACAGGATCTGCACATACTAGAAAAACCGATTGGATAGAAATTACCTCAATGTTTTTTATAGTTCGTTGTGGAGGCGCTGCTTTGTACGCTTCGCCCTCTACTGGTATCCACGAGACGAACTCCTCTGCAAGCGATCGGGATGCTAGCCCCTTCTGTGTTCTGAAAACTGTTCAGAACTGATCCTGACTATCTGGTAATCGCTCGTATTTCGGAGAGAGGAGGCTAGATACTATATCGTCGTCCTAGGGTTTAGGGTTTTGTTTTTCTTTAATCAGATAAAGGACGGCCACCAAGAAAAGGTTAACATAACCTTTTATAGCTGTCAATATCAAAACCCTAACTGTCATCTAATGACAGTTTAATCTCGTCCATCTATTTCTATAATCATCCAACGGTTGGATGAGTAATATTAAGTAATTAATTTCATTTATTTCGATTAAATAAAATTAATTACTCATTAACTTACCAAAAAATACAATATGGAATCTGATTCCCCTTTTGTATACGTTCAATGAATCTGGACTCAATCTTGATTCATTGAACGTGGACATTATGCTCACAAGATCGTCTATGCGTGTGACCCTGTAGGTTCACTTAAAGTTGGCAGTGAATAAAAAATGTCCAAGACATTTATTCACAAAACATAAGTGCCCTCTAGCAAGACATTATGCTTACCCAAGTTAAGTAAATATAATAACCTAGCATCAGATTTAATATTTAGTCCTTTTGTCACACGATATCCTAATTAAGTATAAGGCATGGATCAAGTCATCCTTATAAAACTTAATTAACCATTTACTTGATCACCAGGCAGACTGTTCCAACAAATAATATTAATAACACCTTATTAATACTTATTTGAGCATGGCCATTCATATTTTCCAGTCTTCCTTATCAAGGGGCCCATGGATATCTCTCTCTAAAAAGAGAGGGACAAATCCCTTTCACTATCTCCAATATTTAAGCCATGACGAGAAAGTAAGCTAACCAATAGTCATAATCACCTAATTAAAAGTGATGTTTGACTATGTCAAAACATATTTTCTCCCCATGCAAGAAACATTAGAAACATTAGGTCAAAGGATACCAAATATAAAACTGAGAAGAAATACTTATAACTTAAACCCATGCAATATTTCTTCTTCACTTTGGGTCATATCCAATACACTATTCTCAATATGTATTTATGAATTGATTTTATATCTCATATTCATGATCAGTAAAACTCTACCATCAATCAACTTCACACTAGTTTACAAGATGTAATAAACTAGGGACAAATAAGAATAGTATTTTATTAGCTATAAGGGTTTTACTATCAAGTTACATACTTGATGACCAAGAGCATAAAATACAACTCAAAAATACATGCTTAATAAATCATAAATATGAGTCAATTGGTCTTATGACATATACTAACAGCAACCCCCAAATGATGGAAATGATTCTCTTTCAAAAGATTAGAAATAAGATTTCGAGGATCATTTTCCATCATAATATCTTAAATCCTAAGCCCTAAAAAGTCTTGGAATGACTAATGAAATTTAAAACTAACATTTTCATGGAATCCTTAGAATAAAAGTAGATAATAGAATTCTTAAGATTTCTTAAATTCAAAAAAACTTAATGGTTTCCATTGACCTAAGCAGAGGATTGATCATCAAATGAATGAGGAAAGAAATGAGCTATGCAATTTATCTTTAACAAGCTTAAAGAACCACAAGGTAAGGATGCTTGAAATAACATTCTTTAAAAGGGAGATGATAGTAAACTTACATTCTCAATATTCCCTAACTGCCATTCATGGATTCTTTATAAATAAAAAGCTTCAGAACTATGAATGCACATTGAAGAATCTAAAAGTTCTTGGCCACATGAGTTTCAAGACCAAAAGCACATTGGGCAAGAAGGTTCCTTTTGACATTCTAAGGATTGATATTTATGGTTTTGAAATCATTTTTCCCTTCATTTGCAACATCAAATTCCCAAAATAACTCTTCAAATGGTAAATGAGAATACTAAATCCTTCCTCTTTTCCTTTTTAAAGAAGCCTAAAAATATTTTCTCATTTCATTGAACAAAGGAGGAAATTCAAGACTAACATTTCCACTTAACAAATAAATCTCATGAAAGTCCTAAAAAATGCTAACTCTTCTCTTTGCTAAGCAATATTTCAAAAAGATCCCTTTGAACAGAAGATGGTAAAACAAGGAATTTTGATGTAAGTCCTTCCAAGTTACATCAATGAACCCATTCACAAAGAACACCAATGATTTATTACAAAACTTGAGAGTTATCAAATTTCCTTTTCAAAACTAACTTCTTCAAGAGCTCTTTGAAGGGTAAATGATAAAACCAAGTTTCACTAATGTAATGCTTCAAGGATATGCTCAAAGAAGAAACAAAATAAGGATATGGTGACCAGAAACATCAACTATTGAAGGATGCCAACTCTTCTCAAAAATTGTGAATTCTTAAGGAACTCTATCAAAGAAGATTCAAACAAAGATCGCACACATTTTCTAGTCTACTCTCTTTACCATCAATGTTACTATGCATAAAATTGCTCAAGGTTTCAACAACATTTAAGATTTTATGATCAGCACAAGAATGATCAAATTTGGAATCTCCAAGCATTAAACAAGTCTCTAGAGAAGCATGAAATTGAAAGCACTTACGAATGTGATATGCCTATTTTACTCGCAATTTTATATAGCCTTGATTTTGGGTTTTAAAGAATTTAATGTATAAAATTCATCATTTACCCTCAAATTCTTCTCATATTGATTTAGGTACATCTCGAAAGAGTTAGAAGTGAAAAAAAGTTGAAATGAGAACCTAAGGAGCGAAAGCGGTCGAAAATGGATAAGAGAAAAATGAAGGAAACTAGATTCGGGAGCACTAGCCTATCTACGGTCAACAATAGCTATTTCGCAAGGATGTACCCAGATGAAAGCCTACTGTAGATGGCAGGTCCAAACCAACTGCGGCCGGCTGTGATGAGCTGAATCCAAATTTTCTATGTTTTTTTTTTTAACTCTTTAAATAGACTTTGTTTTGGTTTTAATTTCCATTTGTACTTAGGGTTTTTGCAAGGTGACTTAGGGGCTGTTTTCTTCATTGCATCTTCCTAAGAAACTAAAATATCTTTTTTAATTTAGAATTCGAAGATTCAATTAGGCTTTTTAAAGGAGATTGAACAATTCAATTGGGGCAATTTCAAAGACAAAAAATAAAAGTTCTAGAGAATCGTTCGTGCCAATCTCCAGAACTGTGAGGATTCTACAATCAACTCCTAAGCTTCTCTTTACTTAGGAATTCTATGAATATCATGGTTGTAATTGGTTACTGCATCAATTACATGGAATTGAGAAAGGAAGAGTAATTTAGGGCTTAAATTAGGCATTAGGGATTAGTGATTGATTAGAGATAATAATTGTGATCCTTAAGTTAGTTAGAGCAATCTAAATTCATTGTTATGCTTCTTGCATTCATAATTGAGTTAGGATTAAAAGAGATTCTTCTGTAATCAATTAGGGGAATAGTGGATTCTCGCTTAAAGATAGGGTTAATCCTAATTAAGTGAATATAACCCAACTAATGATTCAAGTCCGTCATAATCTTTTCAAAGAAATTAAATAACAGAAACTAGGGGGATTCTTCCATTTAAAAACACCTTTAAGAATCTATTCTAAATCAATGCATGTGCTTGTTGAATCTGTAGTTAGAGTTTTTTATAGTAATTTTAAATCTTTTGTAAATTAGTTTTAAGACTTTAAAATCCATTCTTTCAATTGATTAAACAGTAAAAAAGTAGTGAGTTGTAGTGCTTCCTGTCCCATGAGTTCGACTATCCGAGAACTTTTCTATCTAAATAGAACGATAGACACATTTCCTTAGTAATACTTTCTGGCATAAGAACCTACACAATCGAACCCAAGCAACAAAGAAGGATTGATAACAAATAAGAGAATTAGAAAATAACTTTCCAAGTGCAATCTCATGAGAGGCATAAGCATTCAAGTACAGTTTCAATTCATTTATACAAAATTTAGAGCATAAAGGAATTAAATTAGAAGAAAAGCTTACTGGTATTTCATCAAGGAATATGAGAAGCTTTTTTCCAAGTCTTTTCCTCTTGTCTTCAAATTTCCACACATAAGAGGAAACAATAGTAAGGAAAGGATTACTTCTGTTACCAAATAAGCACACCTCCTCACTTAAGAGTGGCTAAAGAAAATAAGAATTTTTGTAATGTCCCTCCCTAGCATTTTCACTCCCTTTCTCTTCTTTAATTCTCTCAATGGTTTCTATATTCATCTCTCCAATTGTTCTCTCATGTTGCTAAAAAAAGCACTCTCTTTCTTTTGTTGATCCCTTCTCTTTCTTTTGTGCCAACACTTTAATCTCTTTTATTTTCTATCATTTCTCACTTTTTCTTCACATTGCTCATTCTTTTCTAATTTCATCTTTGTCTATTGTATTTCCTTCATTTTTATTGTCCTCGCACAAAGAAATACATAGTTCACCAATTAATATTTTCCCTTCATCATTCCCACTAGTCATCATCTCAACACCCTTTGGTTGCTCTTCCATCCCACCTTTCTATTGTGGTTGAGATTCAAGTGTCTCATATTAACTTGAAGGAGGTAGTGGTATGCTCTTCAACATCATTGGGTGATCTTCACATCATTCAGAAAATACTTCTTCACTTGAGGCTCATAAGGTTCCTTCTCATAACTTCTAATCTGGTTCATATGGATACCATTTTCCATAGATATCTTCCTCATACTCATCATCCATGTGGACATTCCTAGAACCCTCATAGCTCTCATAATTCCCTCTAAAGTCTCTGTTCAACCGTTTAGTTTGATGCTAAGAATGATCTTCATAGTATTCTTGAAGTCCATTCCATTCTGTTCATAATATCCACAAATTGAATACTCTTTTTCCCTTCACTCCAATCTCATCTCAGTGTTTCCAAGATTCTTCTCAACGCTATTAAGTTGAAGTTGAAGGGACCTCATGGTTTTCTTCATATCTTGCCAAGCCGGTTTACTAGAACCTCTATTTTGGTTCCTAGAAACATCCCCTTCCCTATACATCACTTAATAGCAATGATTAAACCTGCAAAACAAAGGTTTTTAAAGGAAAACAAGTATATCCCCACTCCCTCAGTGTACTATCAATAGATTTCTCTCTTCCATCGTGTATCATACACATTCATTTAGGATTTTGTTATAATAATCTCACCCTCTTGCCTTTTCCTATTGCCTCTCCTTCTAAGGTTCTTGTAGAATTTATAATCCTTCTAACCACCAAGGAATTCCCACAAGAAATATTATACAAGAAACCTCAAAACAAGAAGTCAAAGATTTAAGAGGATTTTCATCACACACCTAAGATGCATGAATTTCAAAAACATGATTCGAGAGATAAGTGTCAAAGATTTTGATCATCTACTCAAGGAAATATCAAAAGTACAATATGATTAAAAATAAGAAATATTTTAAAATAAAATACAAATACAATTCAATTTATTAAGAAAAGAAAACAAGAGTACGAATACTTTCTAGAAAACAAGGCAAAACCGTCGTGCTTCACCATTTTATCAATAAAACATTCATTACAATTCCAAATGGCTTCAAAATTTTTTCCAAGTATGCCTAAAGCTTTAAAGTTTAATCTAAGTAAAAGTTTCCAATAGATACTTTCATTTGTTATGTTTCTCTAGGATTTCTTTCAAGTAAAAAAAATCTGTATCCAAGAAAATTTTCTATTATTGTTTTTCTTTCAAATTTTCTTGGCAAACATCAATAAATCAATTTAAATAACTTCATTAAAAATATAAATCACCTCTAAAGGAGTTTGGTATGGTACCTCTTTGACATGAGCAACTTTTGGTTGTAGTAGAACCCATAAAACTATTCTTAAGACTTGCCTCCTTGAATGAGGTCTTTTTGCCAAAACCCCTCCTAAGTAGACCTAGTAATCTATACTAGATCTTTTTGCAAAAATGATTTCAACCATTTTCTTAAGATTGAATCAACATAAATCATATGAAACTCTTCGCCTATTCAATGCCTAAGGAAGACCAAGCTTCAAGCAACTACTACAAGAATGTAGTCACCTCTTAACGAAATGGAATTTGTAGATGATCTACGAATTCTTGAATAAAAAATCCAAGGATTCTTGATTCAATATAAATAGGTGATCACTACTAGTAAAAGAGAGAAGGACGAGAAATTCTAAGAAACCCAGGTCAACACCCAAAAACTATAGTTGAAAATTTTCATTCAATATCATTCAACTTAGAAAACAAGAGAATGAGAAGTATTTATAAGTTCTTCTCTCCATAATCCAAACTACCCAGCTATTAGGATAAGTACTCAGTATAAATTTAGCTTAATCCACTTAATTACAATTTTTGTGGAAGAAAACAAATTAGGAGTCAAAATAACCACTAAAAGAAAACTAGTCTAACACGGATCCAACATCGGTTTCTTCTCACCAAGGGACTCCAATTTGGACTTGAGAGTGCCGATGCCATCCGAAATTGGTCTTGCCTGAGTCAACTCTGTAGGGCATCTGTTGCCCCATTTTTCGCTCGTAGAATGTGGCATTGGATTTAAAAAAAATGGCGCCAATTTTGGTGCAGTTTCTTCCTTTTTAATTTTGTTAGCTTTTGAGCTTCTAATTTGTAATATTTGCCCTCTTTATGAATTATATGACAACTTAGAGGCCTTTGAATCAACCTCCAAGCCTTCACTAATGATCCAAAACAAAATTTGAAGCTCCTTCCACCAATGCAATAAACTCCTCTATCACTCTTGATAATCTACATCTTAGATTTGAATCTTTCATGGGTTCTTCATGTTTTCTGTGGCCCAGATCATATGAAGCTCATATTAAATTGGTTTAATTTTAAACTCCTTGTTGAGGTGAATTTATTAATTATGGAATTTATTTGAATTGTTTGTTCGAAATTGCAAAAGAAATTTGAAAGAAGCAATGAAAAGAAAAGTTCTTGGGTACGGTTTTTATCCTTGAAAAATTGATTCAAATAAAATATCAAATGAAAACATTGCTTGGAAAATTCGGGCTTAAATAAGACATTGATTAGTTGGTCAATTTCTACAAGAAGTTTGAAGCCATTTGGAGTTGAAATGAGTGACTTATAAATGAAATTAAGTTACACAATATAATGTTAGTATATGCCCTAAGACCAATTAACTCACATTTTTTATTTATGAAGCATGTATTTTGAATTGTATTTTATGCTCTTGGTCATCAAGTATGTGACTTGATAGTAAAACCCTTATAGCTAATAAAATACTATTCTTATTTGTCCCTAGTTTATTACATCTTGTAAACTAGTGTGAAGTTGATTGATGGTCAAGTTTTATTGATCATGAATATGAGATATAAAATCAATTCATAAATACATATTGAGAATATTGTATTGGACATGACCCAAAGTGAAGAAGAAATATTGCATGGGTTTAAGTTATAAGTATTTCTTCTCAGTTTTATATTTGGTGTCCTTCGACCTAATGTTTCTAATGTTTCTTGCATCGGGAGAAAAATATGTTTTGACATAGTCAAACATCACTTTTAATTAGGTGATATTATGATTATTGGTTGGCTTATTTTCTCATCATGGCTTGAATATTGGAGATAGTGAAAGGGATTTGTCCCTCTCTTTTCAGAGAGAGATATCCATGGGCCCCTTGATAAGGAAGACTGGAAAATATGCATGGCCATGCTCAAATAAGTATTAATAAGGTGTTATTAATATTATTTGTTGGAACAGTCTGCCTGGTGATCAAGTAAATGGTTAATTAAGTTTTATAAGGATGACTTGATCCATGCCTTATACTTAATTAGGATATCGTGTGACAAAAGGACTAAATATTAAATCTGATGCTAGGTTATTATTACATTTACTTAACTTGGGTAAGCATAATGTCTTGCTAGAGGCCGCTTATGTTTTGTGAATAAATGTCTAGGACATTTTTTCATTCACTGCCAACATTAAGTGAACCTACAGGGTCACACGCATAGACGATCTTGTGAGCATAATGTCCACGTTCAATGAATCTAGATTGTGTCCAGATTCGTTGAACGTATACAAAAGGGGAATCAGATTCCATATTGTATTTTCTGGTAGGTTAATAAGTAATTAATTTTATTTAATTGAATAAATGAAATTAATTACTTAATATTACTAATCCAACTGTTGGATGATTATAGGAATAGACGGATGAGATTAAACTATCATTAGATGACAGTTAGGCTTTTGATATTGAAAGCTATAAAAGTTTATGTTAACCTTTTCTTGGAAGCCGTCCTTTATCTGATTAAAGAAAAACAAAACCCTAAACCCTAGAACGGCGATATAGTATTTAGCCTCCTCTCTCCGAAATACGATGGATTACTAGATAGTCAGGATCAGTTCTGAATAGTTTTCAGAACACAGAAGAGGCTAGCATCCCGATCGCTTGCAGAGGAGTTCGTCGCGTGGATACCAGTAGAGGGCGAAGCGTACAAAGCAGTGCCTCCACAACGAACAATCAAAACATTGAGGTAATTTCTATCCAATCAGTTTTTCTAGTATGTGCAGATCCTGTTGGTGGATTTCCGTAGTTTTATTTTACTTTGTTTTTGCCTACAAATTCCAACATATAAAGTCCCACTTCTTTTCAGTTTAATAAAATGTAGTTCATTTCTGCCATATATTCTTTGTCGTCCATGACTCTTGTCATCCTCTTACCGTATGCGCTTCTTTGTATATTGCAAATTACCATAAGCGAACCTTCTTCTTTAGGTTGATCACCCTTATCATTTCGTCCAATATCATGGCATTGGTGGATTCATGAGGTTTGAAGTAGGAGCTAAAAAGTGTGGCTACATCTACAACCAAATATGCATTATAGATCGATCTCTCAACTTTTGCCTTGTTTTAAGATTTTTCTTTATATGGTTCAAGTACCTCTCAAATAGATACATCTACATGTACTGTATATGACCATATACCCTAGCCTCATGACATCAAAAAATGGTGGAGGAAAATTCCTTTCTAACTTGCACAATAATAAAACAATATTACTCTCCAATTCACGAATGTGTGTCTCACTTAATTTAGGAGAACACAAGTCCCTTTAGAACAAGCTCAATTCTGCCAAGGCACTTTGTTAGGAAGATATCTTTTGTTCTTTTGTCAAAGTATAACACACCTTCAGCATCCTAGAATCAGTGAGTGACAGTTCAGGCAAATTACAATATCTTTTAATATCTTTCTTAGACTTCCCGTTATCCTTCATCTTCGTTTTTACATCCATAACTGTGTTAAGAATGTTATCAAAGACATTCTTCTCATTATACATGATGTCAAGATTATGGCAAACTAGAAAAATACGCTAATATGGAAGATCCCAAAAGATACTATACCTTGTCCAATTGTGAGATTCTCCTTTCCCATTTTTCTTACTGAGCTCTATTCTGGTTTCTATAATTTTTGCCAAGCTGGGAACTCTTTCCAACAACTGATCTCTAATAGGACGAAGTGGTGATGGAGGAGATTACTCTTCTTCTCTACCTTTCTTGAAAGGCCTTTTCTATGTCCATTCGAAATAGATGATCCGAAGGAAAAAATAACGATGACAATCAAACCAAGATTGTTTTCTTCGCCCTTTGTTGTCTGAATGACCTTGTTCGTTTCATGCAATAAGGACAAGCTAATGCTCACGCAGTACTCTAACCGGAGAACATCCTATACGCAAGAAAGTCACTAACGATCCAAAAAAGGGCAGTCCTTATACTAATTCTGTTTGTTTGAAATATCGTACGTGTTAGCTCCATGTAACTAAAATTGATTAAGTTTTTCAAATCAACGATTGCAAGTAAATATCTAATTTATGTTTTGGATTCTAAGGGCCCGAAATAATAATGATCAAGAAAATTACATAATTTTTTAGGCATATCTAAGGAGGCAAGTTGTACGGTATCATAATTACTGGCCAAGAAGAATATTGCTTTTTTGACATCCCAAACAGTGAGAAACCGTCAGTACACAATCAAAATCTTACATTCTTTGTTTCAGATGAAACTTAGGATGAGTTTTATCAAAATGCTTCCAAGTTTCTCCGTCCCTAGGATGACTCATCATATTCGAGTCAAGTTCTCTTTCTGAGTGCCATCTCATATTCAGCAGTTCTTTTAGAAGCATACAACCTTTGCAATCTAAGAGTTAACATAATATGTAATACATCTTCTTGTATGAAATCTATTTGTATTTTTTATTTTTATTTTTATTTCTTCTCATGTAACTTTCATGTCCACAAAACTTACACTCACATCTTTCAGCATCATCTTTCCAATAAAGCATACATCCATTAACACATACATTAATCATTTGTACCAGCAACCTTAAATAGGATACTAACTTTTTCATCTTGTACCAATCATCCACCACCTTATTGTCCTTGGAGTGGATATCCTTCGAGCACTGTGCTATTTGATTAAAGCACTTTTGATACATGTTGTTCTCAAACTTAATGTTCAACAATCTTGTAGTCGCAGATAAAATAATAATGGCATATTTTCTCTGACACAAGTACATACACTAAGAATTCTGAACCACTTCAATACCCAGAAAATATTTTAAAGAACCTAGATCCTTCATATGAAAGTATGCATCATTTCAAAATTTGAACCGGATATATCAAATATGTCCTCATTGTACCTGTTTCTTTCAACATTCTTCTAACATTCCCTTCGCCGATATTCGGTCAGTGATGCCATGATAGTTCGCCATGTGCAATTCAATTTTCATAATATATTAAGATTTTATTTTGTAAATTAATAAAAAGGAAAAGGCTAATTTTCTTTTTGAATGTAAAAATAAAGGATGAGTTATCTTTCTTTATTTTCTAACTTAAAAAAGATAAATTAAGAGTTTATTAATTAAAATTAATATGTTTAATTAATTAACAAGTCCAAGATCACTTATTAGATTTTTGTAACTTAAAAGGGAGAAAACATTAATACATTTAATCAATAATAATGCCAGGACGAGTTAGGAAAATTACTAGGTTTAATTCATTTCAAATATATAAAAAATAAAAGATATAAAACTCCAACATTCCCCCATTTCCTGCCCAGGCATAGACAAGCGTGGTACGATGCCCTTATCTATCGTCTTTTCATCACCATAAATTTGGGGGTTGGGGATTACATCTTGGCCCTTGGTTTTTTAAATTTTATTATTTTTTTTACATCTAGCCGTCCATTGTTTCTCAATGATATGCAGATCATTTTTGTGCATCGTAAACCGAGGCCACGCGCCTATTAGATCTCAAAGATATGCAGACCTATTAGATGTACTTAAAATGACAATTGTAAGACAGATGGCCCCACGTGTCAACTTGCATTAATAGGGAAATTAATAGGTTTATTTCATTTCAAATATCTAAAAACTAAAAGATATAAAACTCAATCATTTCCCACGTGCGGTTTGAAGCTCTGATCTCTTGTCTTTTCATCACTGTATATTTGGGGTTTGGAGATGACATCTTGGCCTCATTTTTTTATTTTGTTATCATTTTACATCTAGTCTCCATTGTTTCTCAAAGATATGCAGATCATTTTCGTGCATCATAAACCGAGGCCATGCACCTATTAGATGTACTGAAATGACATGACAATTGTAGGGCAAGTGGGCCCCACGTGTCAACTCACATTAACAGGAAAATTAATAGGTTTAATTCATTTCAAATATAGAAAAAATAAAAGATATAAAACTCCATTATTCCTCGATTTCCTGCCTGGGAGTAGACATGCGTGGTCTGATGCCCTAATCTATTGTCCTTTCATCACCATAAATTTGGGGTTTGGATATTACATCTAGGTCCTTGGTTTTTTTATTTATTATTTTTTCATCTAGCCGTCTATTGTTTCTCAAAGATATACAGATCATTTTTGTGCATCATAAACCCCGAGCCATGCACCTATTAGATGCACTTAAAATGACAATCGTAGGACAAGTGGGCCCCATGAGTCAACCCGCATTAAGTACGATTTTACCGCCACTGAGACAATTGGGTTGTAGTGGGATCTAATAAGGATTTGGCTTATAATAGAAGCCAAATTGAAAGGTTTGACGGGTCACTTTTGGAGGTTTGAAAAGTGCAGGGGTCTCTATTGTACAAGTACTTCAATTTCTTAGATATTTCAATTTTACCCCAGCAAGTTTTTTCCATCACTACCTATTTAATCGAGATCTCCCAACTTGACATCATAAAAGCTGGCTACATCTTGGACCATCTACTGCTCGCCATTTGTAACAAGTACACCGATCATAGGGGGTATTCAGACGCAAACATGAGATGAAATTCGTCTATTTCCGCACAATGATGAACTGAACAGGTAGAAGACTCCCACAATTCCCAGACTTAAGCTTCTCCATGGCTTGTTGGTGTCTAAAATGCATGACCTTCAATTATTCCAAGTCCGAGCTTGAAGATGTTCAATTGCTTTTAAGTCTACTGTATGGATTCTTTTCTCTTGCAAATTTAACGAGAACACTCTTATTTCTACTTTTCTTGGCATCAGGTGCATCTTTGACAAGAAGCCAAGGATCCATGTCATGGATCATCCAAAGCCTTCACACTTATATTTCTTATAATCCCATTTATGTTGAGATTATCAACCTCATCCAAGACAACATGCATACCCGCTTCTTTATTACTAGGCTAAGGCATGCTACTTTCATTACGAACCTTTTGAACTCAGCTACTAATCTGCGAGACCCTACCTCTAATTTCAATCCCTTCCACCCCAAACCCATGCCTTTCTAGCACTGGTGGCATGTTTCACCAATGTTTCACTCGTTACCACCGAGTTAGGATGGATTTGGGTTTGTTGAAATGAAAATGTTTTAGTTCTTTTGGGAAGATATCTACATGCTGGTTTTGTGTATTTGAAGGAAGTGATGTAACATTATGGTGTACATTTTCTTTTTTCTTTTGCAACAAAATAAGAACTAATGCGTTAAAACTCATACTTTCACCTCCTAACTCTAGAATTTTCAGCCGTCCTCTCTAAATAAGTTATGAGCACGACTTATTTCTTGATCACTTTACCTCATTCCTTAAAGAAGTGCGCATACGTTTTAAATAAAGAGCTTCCTATAAAAACAAACAACATTAATTAATATCAAACTTCAATAAAAATGCCCATAAATAATTAAAAAATGAAATAAAATAAAAACTAAATTTGGACTGTCTCTTAAAAGTGCCTTTCTTTACTGTCTTTAGCTAGACATTTCATGCCTTAAACCTCAATGTTCGGGGATCAATTTTTGTTCACGTCTGAAGTGAGATATTGCAAATTTTGAAAACTATTTTATAAAATGCCTATAGAAATCTGAAAACCTCTTGATCAATTGATCAATAAATGTAAGGTGAAAATGTTCTTTCCCTTGTGACTTCATTCAATTTCTCAAAATAAATATACATTCTCTATCCATTTTTAACTCTCATTGGGATGAGGTCATTCTTTTCCTTAGGAACCAACGTAAGGCCAGTCTTTTCATGAGAGGTTGGAAGTAGAAGGGAAGAATCTAAATTCGACACTTCGTCCTCTTGTCCATTCTCCACATTGTTGAGTTTCTAAATCTACATCATCCTTAAAATCCTGCTCAAATATTTCTTGCACCATTGAACAAATATCATCAAAGCACAAAAACTCAAAATTTTCAGGAAACTTAATTGCATAAAAAAAATATTGAATGAAACCACCTTCCCATCAAACGTTATTGAAAGAGTACTTCTATGCACATCAATTTTCGTTCTTGCAGTTTTCATAAAAGGCCTGCTGATATTGTAGGCTTTATTGGGCCTTTTTCACACTTTTATGTTTCCTTTCAGCCCATTTTATTACCCTATGATGAGATGGACTGCGCCTCACACCAAAGTGGAATGAGTTTAATTTTTGGCCCAAGATGTCGGGCGGGCTAGGTTAGACCCAGCCCACCCTAGGTGACTTGGATTCTTCTATAAATACTCTCTTTCTCACATGTTGCAGACAACAATCGTGGAGCATCCTTTTTTGTTCTTTTCTCTCTTCTTCTTCTCTGCAGCCTCTTCTTCTGTTGCTGCTTGTTCTTTGTGACTTTTTTTGTTTGTTGCCGCCACTAGTAGCCTTTGGCTGACTGTGTGCTTGGGTGGCTTGAGAATGAGAAAACCAAGAGTGAGAGTTTAGTTTTTCTTTTTGTGAGGCTCATCCAAAGTTCTGAGGTTACTTTTGATCTTTGAAACCGGACGATCGATTCCTGAGTGATAAACCGCTTTTGTCGTCTGCTTTCTTGGAGAACTAGTTTTTTGACTAAAATCGATCGTCCGATTTTGCCCTTGATCGTCCATTTTGTTCGTCCAGTTTTGCAGGAACCTGTGTTTTGGTAAAAATCGGCTGATTGATTTTTGCCCTCCTTGTTCGATTTGAAGATCCAATTTTGTGTCGATTGTCCGGTTCCATCATCCGGTTTTGTAATAGTATAGATCTTCTGTTTTTTACTTTTTCGCTATGTTTTGCAATAGTAAATAGGAGGTTTGTAATATTAAACAGGGCTTGGTCACCATATCCTTCTGTAACAAATATGATTTAGGACCTTCAATGAAATTAAGTCTTCATATCAATCTCCCTAAGACTTTGCCTATAATAGGACTTGATCGTTTACAACTCCCACCCATAATTCAACCCAAACTATGAAAAAATATATATGAAGAGGATCTTTTCCTTAATCACTAATCAAAACAAAGGGATTAGATATCCCCTGCCCAAATAGATCTATTGAAGAAGACCTAAGCTCTAAAACAAATCACAAGGATGTGATCATCATAGATTTAGGAATTGTTATAAAATAAAGAACCCTTGGATCAACCAAATCCAAGTAGTCAAAAAAACTCAATATGAGGAATGATAAAACCCTAGATGAAGTTCAAGGAGAAAACCTCAAAACTTAAGAAACCTAAAAGAAAACTCTCAAATTTCAAGTATCATTTATCTTCAACCTTTACAAGAGGAGGCATAAGTTGGTATTTATAGATAAAACCTACTCCTCTTCCCAAAACCTAATGAGTATTAAAAATACCTAATGAACCTTCTAATAAAAGTTAATTATAGGCTTGGAAAACAGGAAACCAAGAATTAACTAAAACTAATTAATTTTAACTCAAATTAAAATATGGTCTTTAAAGCCTTCCTCTTGTCTCGAGGCCTACTGGGGACGGTAGGGTAGGAACCTACTGTCGCTGGTAGACAGTCATCAAAGCTTCCTTTTAAAATAGAGGGGTACCATGGACGGTAGGGTGGGAACCTACCAATGCTGGTAGGCTCTGTTCTTCATCCCTTCAATGTTTCTTTTGTCGTTTATGATGGCCGGGAGCTTCTAGTTTGCTTCTGTTGAGCTTCGTAAGATTTTAATGCATCTTGGAAGTCTTGTAAATCCTTTGAAACTTCCAATTGAATCCGAAATTCCTCAATTAAAGCCTCACGTATGCTTTCTTTAATTCTCTAGTTGCTCCTATGCAATTTGTTGAACATCCTTTACCGATTCATACCGTACCCCCTCTCTTAAAAGGATTCGTCCTCGAAACTTTTTCCTTCAAATATCCATAACAAGTTGGGAAATATTAGAATGGATTTCAACAATATAAACATTGCTATGATTTTAATAAATAAAATCCAAATACCATCTAAAAAACAAAACAAGCAAGTATTCTAGAATTTCTTTGAACGGTCTATGCTACTCAAAAGATGTATAGGCATAAAAGTTCAAAAAAAGATTGTCCAAGAAACAATGATGCATATACCACCTTTGCTTCACAAGATTTTTATGGAAAAGAACACAACTAAAACTAAGGAATTCTTTAATTCGAGCACATCAACAATATCTCCTAAAACTTCTTTAAAAGGACGATGAAACATAAAGCTCAAATTAGAAATAGATTTCAACATTCAGCTCAAGAAGTTTTGGAAGCATTCAAGATCCAAAATAAGAAGTGTTCCTTCAAAATTTTTAGAGAAGAAGTTTACATTGAAGCTACATAGGAACAACATACTCGGCATTCTTTCCAAAAGATGACAAATATCAACATCCTTGAAAGGCAAATTGTAGTTTGCATTCGTTGTAAACTTAAGAGAATGAAAAGTTTGAAATTTGACCTCTTTAAAAGGATGGTGATACTCAAAAGCACCTTTGAGAATGAAGCATAAACTATAGGATTCAAAGGTTTCATCATTTCACACTTAAATAAGGAAAAAGTAGACACAAAATTTTCAAAAATCCATGATTTTTTACCTCCTCTTCGAAAACTCTTCTTTCTAAGAACTCTTTGAATGGTAAATGATAAAGCGAAGTCCTATCAATTTCATGATTTAAAAGTAAAATGCAAGAGTTCTTCCGAAAACTATTAAGTGAAATGAACAACTTCACCCATTCCTTAAAAAGTAAATGATAGTATTGGAAACCATTGATGTTTTCAAACAACGAGTTCAAAGATTCAGTAACATTTGAAAACTTAAGTTCATTGCAAGAAAAATCAACTTGACCACTCACAAAGGGTATAAGTTAATTTAAGAAGACCAAATCATTATGTTTCTCCATAAAAGTATCAAGGAAAGAGAACAACTAATCACCATTCTCGATAAACTTTTCCAAACACTTATCATATAGAATATCAAATAAAGCGCAATCTAATCCCAAACCAACAACTTTTAAATCGACTAAGAAATCATCATGGACCAACTCACAATCAAAACAAGATGGTGCACAAATATCTTCACTAATCACAAGTTGGGTTTTCAAGGGATCATGAGAAGAAACACACTTAGAAATAGACAGCACGACTAGAAAGAGATGACCACCAAAAGAGATAGCACAAGCATCTCCAATTATGCTCACATAAGAGATGTAAGATGCTAAAAAAACTTTAATTCCATATAAAAGAGAAGTGTTAAGGAAAGGGGTTAATAATGAATCTTCATGGAATAGTGATAGCTCTTTTCCAACGATCTCTCCTTGTTCTTCAAACTCCATGGTATGATTTCTTCCAAGCATTGAAGTCCAAGTGCAAGGATCTTCAACAGAAATCCTACAAAAAATAAGTACAAAAGAGTTCAATTTAGTTTCCATGAGAAAGTGTTTTAAACATAAATAAGTAGGAGTAAAGAAGCTTATTGTCTTTAGATGTGGTAGTCTAGATTCCTCTCATTCTCCATGTTTTGTTTAAAAACTTTCTGCACACATGAACAATTACTAGAGAGAATAGAGTTAGTTTAGTTAGTAAAAACAATCACTAACTCACTCTTGTCAAGTACAACCACCTCTTTTTCTTTTTGCTCTTCTTTTATACTCCCTTGTTTTTCAATGAAACACTTATTCTCTTTTGTACTCTCACTTTTCTCAAGATCATACTATTTTTCTTTTGAACACTCAAAATATTTGTTTTCTTTAAAAGGATAGAGATGGAACCAAAGATACATGATCTCTCAATTAATCTCTCTTTTTCTTCCACTCTATCTTTTTCTTTAGTCTCAATGCACACTTCTTTTTAATTTTCAACGTTCTTCTCATTCATGTTATCACAAGAATCCTCGTTAGATATCTCCTTCTCAACATGTGTTTCAAGACTCTTTTTAATATTAGCTTGTGGAAGTTCTCAACGATTGATGGTATCAAGGGTTCTACCTTTGCAACTCCCTGAGATAGCATAGAAAGTTGTCTATCCTCACATCCTTTAGCTTTCATGAAACTCTTGTCCTTATCCTTTCTTTGAACTTCTTTTGCTCTTCATAAACTTGGTGTGGCGCCAAAGAATTAAGAATGAATCTCTTGCCATTCTTGGTGAAGTTGAAAGCATTCTTGTCCCTATTGTATATAGCTTTCCTATCATATAGCCATGGACTTCCAAGTAACAAATGACTCGCTTGCATGGGTGCTACATCACATAACACATCATCATTCTAAGTTCCCATAGAAATAGATACCTACACTTGCTTGATAACTTTTATCTCAAGATAATCATTTGACTAATGGCATATGTAAGGACTAGGATGTTCAAGAAGTGGCAAATTCAACTTTTCAACAAGGTAAGTACTAACAATATTAGCACAACTAACTTCATCAACAACAAGATTTGCAAGTCTATCTTGCACTTTGTATTTCGTATGGACAACATGCTCTTTTTGATTTTCCCTCCCATAGACATTTTCATCAATCAAGCTCTCATGGTAAACTCCTCTACCGTAACTATGATCTCCAAAGTCATAACAATCATGAGATCCTTTATAACAACCATAAGGACTATGCTCAATGATGTCAGTTTTAATAAATGGGGTAAACTACTAAACTAGAGTAACAGGCAAGTGAACCTATCATTGTAATAATCGAGCTATACATGAGTTGTCGATTCTCGAGGAATAGTAAAGGCTAGAGTACTAATCGTTTCTTCTAATGTTTAGCCTAAAATGGATCGTTTTGAAGAAAAATAACCTAAAATGCTAAAAATGCCGATTATCAACTAAAACAGGAAAAACAAGAAATCCAAGTATTTTAAAACTATCAAAAGCGAGAGTTTGAATGGTGAAATCTCCCTAATACTTGTTACTAGTTAAATTGGAAAAAATCATAAAAACTGGTATCTAAATTTTTCGAGTCGGGTCATCACACATGAATCGGGCAATCCCTATCTCCAAGCAAAAGCCACCCTATTCACTAACCCTGAAAGGAGAATCTCTTCTCTTTCTAACCAATTATGAGTGCAGTAAAAATATCTGACTAAATGACCTAAAAGTGCAATTTCATATCTCTAATCAATTGCCCTAATTAACCCCCAATTAGTTGCCCTAGAGTGTTCTTCCTTTTTCAATTTCGAACACTCTTGCGATGAATTTAACTTTGCGACAATTAAACTGGAACAAAAACAATTGGAAGACAACTTAATTGAAAACAAACATCATTTCTGTAAATTAATCCAAGATCGTAATAATCAAGAATTACGGTTCAACCCTTATTTAAACATAAAATCCTAGCCACTAAACATTGTAATAATTTCAAAATTAATAATTAAAATTAGTAAAGAACAAGGGAAAGAAGGCTTAGGAATGAGTTGAAGTCGAATTCGCGATCCTGAATGTCATCCGAGCTCTTCTCTCAAGTCGCCCAATTGAAGCCTAAAATTACTCCTTTGAATTTTCAATTATTGATCTCTAAACCCTCAATTACAGTATTTCTATTGATTTTCTACCTAATTGAGGCTGAATTTGGGGGAATTTTCTAATCTAGGTTTGCCCCTATTCACCCCCTTAGCCCCAATAGCGGAACTTCCCCTTTAAGAATCAAGAAAATTCAATAGAAAGGTTAAAAAGCATTAAATCTACTGTAGTCGAGACCTTCCGCGTACGATAGGTCGAGCTCTACCATTTGCTGTAGGATTCTGTCTTCTTTTTATTTTCTTCTAGGCATGACCTACCATCAGCGGTAGGGGTATATTTCTATCCACTCTCTATTCTTACCTCTAGGCCTACCGCGTGCGGTAGGTTGGCTTAACATAGGCAGTAGCTCTCCTTGCTTGGTGCCATCAGCTTCGATTTTGTCCTTTTCACTGTTTTCGACTGTTTTTTATCCTTTTTTTTCGTTTTCTCCATTGGAAAGTACCTAAGACAAGAATAAAGGGTATTAATATAAAATATGCATTTTATATATTAAAAAAGCAGCGTAAAACGATGAAAATAACATATGGAAATGTAGACAATATAGCACGTATCATTCAACATATTTAGCATCAACTCTTTCATAACTCCCATAATCATCATAAGAAGTATGCTCATAAGATTTAGCATAAGAAGTGAAGTTACCAACTCCATTATGTCTTTTAGGAGTGAAGTTTCTATAACCATTATGTCCTCTAGAAATGAAGTTTCCATGTCCATTGTTGCTTCTATCATAAGCATTGACTCCATTGCTACCACCATGATAGTAATCATGCATATCTCTTGCAAGCTTAGATTGATAATCTTCTTGTTTTCTTATAGCTTCCATCCTTTGCCATGATGAATTAGACCAATGATACTCCATTTATTTCTCATTTAGACCTGCAAAGAAAGATTAGAAAAAAAAAAAAAAAAGGACCTCCCATCACTCCCTTAGTGTTTACTCTCTTTAGAAGATCACTCATTTCACTCTTGTACGCACTCTTTATGGCTTTTATAATAATGAGCTCACCCTCTTGCCTTTTTCCAAACTCTCACCTCACAAGAGTCCTTTGAGTCTTCAAACTTCCTCCTCCACAATCACCAAAGGGCAATCAACCAATGACAAATTCTAATTAAAAACTAAGTTGAGGAGTTAAAGAAGTTCAAAGAGGAGTTTCATCAAACACTTATAATGCAAGTGAAGAGTTCCAAAAACAATGAAACAAAACAAAGCTAAGCTAAACAAAGAAGTAAGAGTACTAAAATAAAATTTTCTAGAAAGCAGAGGTTACTAACACTCTGTTACAAAAATCACAATACCTCAAAAAATAAAAATTCAAATCGAGTGAAATTAGCTTAGAAAGAAGCCCAGCTCAATGAGGATGAATTTAAGCTCATAATTTAGTTTGAATTGTGCAAGTATAACACAAGATATGAACATATTAATCCACACTTCCCAATAAGTTTAAGTTTTAGGATAGATCGAACATTTTTATCAATTTAATCTAGCAAATCAAGTCCAAATCAAATGAAATCAATTGAAAATGATCCATAACTCTTATAAGTTAAGATCTGTATCAGATGTTTGGGAAAACAATTCAATATTTCTTCGGATCAAGCTAATTTTCTAGCATCAACTTTTTTGTCAGAGATTTTGCATGATCTCATGTATTTTTCACTAGATCATCATATACATATTTTTTAACGAATTTCTCATAATTAAACACAAAATAGATATCACTTTGAAGTTGTTTTGATACCAAAATGATATGATTTAGGGTCTTCAATGAAATAAACTCTTCATATAAATCTCCCTAGGACCTTGCCTTCAATAGGAGTAGACCTGTTTCAACAACACACACCTATAATTCAAGCCAAAGTATTAACAAATATATTGAAGAGTATCTTTTACTCAATTTCTAAACAAAAAAGGGATTGGATACCACCTACCCAATTAGATCAATTGAAGAAAACCTAAACTCTAAAACAAATCAAAAGACATTGAAAGAAAGCAATTAGAATCCAAAAACAATGAAACAAAACAAAGCTAAGCCAAACAAAGAAGCTTAAACACTAAAAGAAAGCAATTAGAATCCAAAAACAATGAAACAAACAAAGCTAAGCTAAACAAAGAAGTAATAGTACTAAAAACAAAAATTTCCAAAAAACAGAGGTCGCTACACCCTGTCTAAAACATCACGATACCTCACAAAAAAAAAATCCAAATTGAGTGAAATTAGTTTAGAAGAAGTACAACTCAATGAAGATGAATTTAAGCTCACCTTTCGTTTGAATTGGGTAAGTATTACACAAGATATGAACAGATTAATCCACAATTCCCAATTAGTTTTGGATTTTGGACAATTTGAAATTTTTTTTCAATTTGATGTATCAAATCAAGTCCGAATTAACTGAAACCAATTTCAAATGATCTATAACTCTTATAAGTTGATATCTATATAAAATATTTGCAAAAGTAATTCAATATTTCTTCAGATCAAGCCTTTTTGACATCAACTTTCTTGTTTGAGATTTTGCATGATCTTCAAGTATTTTTCAATAGATCATTACAAGCATATTTTTTCACGAATTTCTCAACAATTAAACACAAAATAGCGTACTTTGAAGGTTCTCTGATTCCAAAATGATATGATTTAGGATCTTCAATGAAATCAAGTGTTTATATCAATCTCCCTAGGGCCTTGCCTTCAATTGGACTTGATCTGTTTCAATAACACACACCCATTCAACCTAAACTATGAATAAATATAGATGAAGAGGATCTTTTCTCAATTTCTAAAAAAACAAAGGTATTGGATACCCTCTACCCAATTAGATCAATTGAAAAAGACCTAAGCTCTAAAATAAATCACAAAAACACTTAAAGAAAGCAATTAGAATGCAAAAACATCGAAACATAAAAAGCTAATCTAGCAAAGAAGTTTTAACACTGAAAGAAAGTAATTAGAATCCAAACACAATGAAAAAAAATAAAGCTAAGCTAAAGAAAGAAGTAAGACTGCTAAAACAAAAATTTCAAGAAAACAGAGGTCACTGACACCCTGTTACAAATATCAAGATACCGCAAAAAATAAAAATCTAAATCAAGAGAAATTAGTTTAAAAGTAATCACTGGTGCATGAGGATAAATTTAATCTCAAATTTCATTTGAATTAGGTGAATATAACACAAAATATGAACATATTAATCCACACTTCCCAATCAGTTTCAGTTTATGAACAGATCTTTTTATCAATTTCATCTATCAAATCAAGTCTAAATCAAATGAAACCAATTGCAAATGATCCGAAACTCTTATAAGTTGAGATCTATATGAAATATTTGCAAAAAGAATTCAATATGTCTTCCGGTCAAGCCAATTTTATGGCATCAACTTTGTTGTCTAAGATTTTGCATGAACTTCATGTATTTTTCAATAGATCATCACCTAGATATTTTATTTTTCACGAATTTCTCAAAAATTAAACACAATATATAGCTTACTTTGAAGGTGCTCAGATACTAAAATGATATGATTTAGGATCTTGAATGAAATAAAGTCTTCATATCAATTTCCCTAGGATTTTGCCTTTAATAAGACTTGATCTTTTTCAATAACGCCCACCCATAATTCAACTCAAACTATGAACAAATATATATGAAGAGGGTCTTTTCCTCAATTACTAATCAAACAAAGGGATTGGACACCCCCTATTCAATCAGATCAATTGAAGAAGACTTAAGTTCTAAAACAAATCCCAAAAACACTAAAAGAAAGCAATTAGAATCCAAAAAACAATGAAACAAAACAAAGCTAAGATAAACAAAGAAGTTTAAGCATTGAAATAAAGCAATTAGAATCCAAAAAAAAATGAAACAAAACAAAGCTAAGCTAAACAAAGAGTAAGAGTACTAAAAGCGAAATTTCCAGAAAACAGAGGTCACTGACACCCTGTGACAAAAATCAAGATACCTCACAAAATAAAAATCTAAATCAATTATAATTAGTCTACAAAGAAGCGGAGCTCGATGAGGATGAATTTAAGCTCAAATTTTGTTTGAATTTTGTAAGTATAATACAAGATATGAACAAATTAATCCACAATTTCCAATCAATTTTGTTTTTTTGACAGATCGAAAGCTTATATCAATTTGATCTATCAAATTAAGTCCAAATCAAATGAAACTAATTGTAAATGATCCGTAACTCTTAAGTTGAGATCTATATAAAATTTTAGCAAAAGAAATTCAATATTTTTTCAGATCAAGCTAATTTTTTGGCATCATCTTTTTTGTCTGAGATTTTGCATGATCTTGTATTTTTTAATAGATCATCATATCCATTTTTTTCCTTGAATTTCTCAACAATTAAATAGAAAATGGAGCTTACTTTGTAGGTTCTCTGATTCCAAAATAATATGATTTAGGATCTTCAATGAAATCAAGTCTTCATATCAATCTCCCTAGGACCTTGCCTTCAATAGGACTTGATCTTTTTCAGCAACACCCACCCATAAATCAACCCAAACTATGAAGAAATATAAATAAAGAAGACCTTATTCTCAATAGTTGATCAAACAAACGGATTGGATACCCCTACCCAATTAGATCAATTGAAGAAGACCTAAACTCTAAAACAAATCACAAAAACACTAAAAGAAAGCAACTAGAATCCAAAAACTATGAAACAAAACAAAGCTGAGCTAAATTAGAAGTTTAAACACTGAAAGAAAGCAATTAGAATCCAAAAATAATGAAACAAAACAAAGCTAAGCTAAACAAAGAAGTAAGAGTACTAGAACAAAAATTTCCAAAAAGTAGAGGTCACTGACACACTGTTACAAAAATCACGATTCCTCAAAAACTAAAATTATAAATTTGGTGAAGTTAGTTTAGAAAGAAGCAAGCTTGATGAAGATGAATTTAAATTCAAATTTTGTTTGAAATGGGTAAGTGTAACAAAATATATGAACCAATTAATCCACATTTCTCAATTAGTTTCGGTTTTTGGATAGATCGAATGTTTTTATAAATTTGATCGATCAAATCAAGTCCAAATCCAATGAAACCAATTGCAAATGATCTGTAACTCTTATACATTAAGATCTAATCAAATGTTTTAAATAACAATTTAGTATTTCTTTAGATCAAGGTAACTTTCTAGTATCAACGTTTCTATCTCAGATTTTGCATGATCTTCGTGTATTTTTCAATAGATCATCATATGCATATATTTTTTAAACGAATTTCTAAACAATTAAACAGAGAGCTTACTTTGATGGGGCTCTGATACCAAAATGATATGATTTAGGATCTTCAATGAAATTAAGTCTTCATATCAATCTCCCTAGGACTTTGCCTATAATAGGACTTGATCTTTTTCAACAACTCCCACCCATAATTCAACCCAAAATATGAAAAAATATATATGAAGAGGATCTTTTCCTCAATCGCTAATCAAAACAAAGGGTTTGGATATCCCCTACCCAAATAGATCTATTGAAGAAGACCTAAGCTCTAAAACAAATCACAATGATGTGATCATCATAGATTTAGGAATTGTAATAAAATAAAGAACCCTTGGATAAACCAAATTCAAGTATTCAAACAAACTCAATCTGAGGAATGATAAAGGGTTCAAGGAGAAAACCTCAAACATTAAGAAACCTAAAAGAAAACTCTCAAATTTCGTGTATCATTTATCTTCAACTTTTACAAGAGGAGGCATAAGTAAGTATTTATAGAAAAACCTACTCCTCTTCCTAAAACCTAATGAGTATTAAAAGTACCTAATTAACCTTCTAACAAAAGTTAATTACAAGCTTGGAAAATGGGAAACCAATAATTAACTAAAACTAATTAATTTTAACTCAAATTAAAATATGGTCTTGAAAGCCTTCCTCTTGTCCTGAGGCCTACCAGGGACGATAGGGTGGGAACCTACTGTTGTCAGTAGTTAGTCATCAAAGCTCCACTTAAAAATAGAGAGCTATTATGGACGGGTAGGGTAGGAACTGAAAAACCTTGGGGGGTGAATAAGGTTTTTGGCTAATTTTCATAAAATCTTTTGTGTGATTAAAAGATAAACCTCCAATTTTGTTTGAGAAAGAATTCTAAAACTCTTTTTAATAAAATTCCAAACCAAACAAAATTTTATAGTTTTGGCAATCAAGCAATAAGTATAGAATTAAACTTTAAAGAATAAATAGGCACAACAATTTATACTGGTTCACTCTCTCAAAGAGCTACATCCACTACCTTGAGTCAACACCTAAGGATTTTCCAAATCCACTATAATCAAAGTCTACAACAATCACAAGTTTGAGGATTACGCACCAAGGGTTTTGCAAGCAACTTCAATCCACAACACAAATACAATCAAAGGATAGCCCAAGGGGTTTTAAACACAAACCTTTGATATTAATAGACAAAGAGATGAATAAGGAACAATTTTACCAAGTGAGCTTGAGTAGGAAAGATATAACACAATTGAATACTTCTACAAGCCCTCTTTACTTCTCCTTTGATAGATGATCAACAATGAAGCTTCAGGAAGATTTTTTATGAGATAAAAGATGTCTGAATAATGAACTTTGAAGCTCTTTAAATGATCTCAATAAATTTTTCAACAACCTTCTACTTTACTGCAAATCAAATGCCCTTTTTATAGGTGAAGGAAAAAACTAGCTATTACTGTGTAACGGTTAAATTTTTTGCAGTAAAAATGTAAAACCAGATGACTGTCTGATTTCCTTGTAAAAGGAAAATTGGATGAGCCCTTTTTAAAATTGGAAGACCGGTTCTGTTTTACAGAAAGAATCGAATGATCGCCTTAAAAATTAGATGATCCCTTTTAAAAATCAGACGACTGATTCTTCTAAAGCTAGAAAAATCGGACGACCGATTTTAAAATAGGACGTCCGATTTTTCTCCCTTGGAAAAATCGGATGACCCTTTTGTGAGAAGGATTTAAAAGCCAGTTCTCCTTAAACAAAAAGAATTTTCCTTCACAGTTCAAAACACTTCAAAACATGTATTCTTGATACTCTTTAGAATAAGAACACATTCAAAGGCATCATAAACTCTTTCAAGAATACTTGGGTTTTTCAAGAATAGTTTATAAAAAGAAATTCATCCAAAGAACTTCATACTTGATCAACAATCAAAGATGAGAGTTAGCCTTGATCACCAAGATCTTTTGCTTCTAAGAGTGTAGCCTTGAGACTTCAAAGATACTTCTTTTGTTCTATAGAGATTAAGCTTATAATCATAACAGAAACATATGTTAATCATAATCAAAATCATATGCAATAATGCCCTTAAGGCTAAAAATCTCTCCCTTTTTTATTAGGACAAATATATCTGGAAGAAGAACAAAAGAGCAAGTATAAAAACATGGTGATGCTTCAGGAAATCATCAATAAGAGCAAAGCATATCAAACACCATTAGAGAGAGATAACTCCTCTAGAATTTGAAAACATGCCAAGGGTTTTAAAGATAGTTTAGAACAATAAGCTCCCCCTAAAAATATGCTTCACAACAAATATGGCATAAAAAAATCATCAAGGCAACTTCAAGCCATATAGCCAAAAAGACATGATGCATAGAGACTTATGCAACTCAAAAACTCAAGTTTTCAAAACATAAAAATCATATGCATCATAAGACAATGACAAGTCATTATCAACCATTGTTAAACAATGCAAACAATGTAAGGCATATTCAACAATATACCAACAATGCTAACATTGATAACAACAAAGTAAAGCATAAGCATTAACATAAGCATCAACCAGCATAGGTATCAGCAATACCTTTGCATCTTACATTTTCTCCCCCTTACTTCTTGCACATATTTCTCCCCTTTTGTCATAAATCAAAAGACACGTAGGAGAGTTTTCAAGGGATCATAGAAAAAAAGAAGGAAAATCTCATCATAGAGTTTCAAACTAATCAAAAGAGATCATAGAAACAAATATCATTGGGACTAATCAAAAAAGCATAAAACTTCATAAGCACCAAAGTTATATGAGAAAGTAGTTCAAAACAAAAGAAATAAAAGAGTCTCAATGGTAAAGAGTTTGAAACTAAACAAAAGAAATAAAGAATAGCAAGTCACTCCCTTTTCATCATCTCTTCAATGGCCTTCATCTCTACCTCTTGCCTCCAATCTCATAACCCTTTCTTGAATGTTGGATATCTTGTCATCTAAAGCGTCAAGCCTAGTGTTTATTGATGTTTGTAGGGAAGCTATCATTTCCATTACTTGATTCATGCTACCCGAAAATGAACCTTCCTCTGTTCTCTCTTGTCTCTTCTTTTTTTTTTTTTTTGTTTCTCTTCTAATTCTTTCTTCCGCCATCTCATAGTCACTTTCTTCGGGCTCATTACCCTTTTCTTCTTCTCCTTTTTTGCTATTTTCACTATCTTTTTCTTGGCCTCCCCTTATCAATTTTACATCTTCATTACTTGAGAATCCCATCCTCTTGAAGGTGTTCTTATTGTATATCTTACCGATTCCAATGTGATCATTTGGTCCAAAGAAAGTGATCTTAAAATGTTGGAACACCTTGGTAAGAAAACAACCATAGGGAAAACATTTTGTTGAAGAGGATTATGTAGCTAGCATGTGTTCTATTGCAATATAACCAAAATTCATCTTTCTGTGTTCATGCATTGCTAGCATAACAAATGAATGCATGTTTGTAATTGAAGACTTGTACCCTACATTAGGAATAACAATATTTGAAATAATGTGATGTAAAATCCTCCCATAGGCATCAAGTTTTTCAAATGTTCTATCCTCATTCTTTTTTTAACACAATTCCTCTGGTAAATAATTCTTCAAACCTCTTTTCACTATACAAATTGGGATCAAAGCACTTCTTATTTTTTGTGTAAAAATGCATTCCATCTTCGGGTGTCTCAAGAATGGAATTCAATAATCTATCATTAAAGGCAATATTCTTTCCATTCACTCTAGAGGTAACAATATTCCCACCAGTTTGCGTTCTACACCTTGGCAGATTTGCATAAAACTCATAAAGCATCATAGGACAGAATAATTCATAAACAATCAGTAAAGAACCCCAACTAATATCTTGAAAAAGTGCAGGAATTATTTCCATACCTCCCATGTCTGATAGGTCAACTCGATGTTCGAGAGCGATTTTCCTTTTCTTCTTTGTCCAATCTTCATAGTTAGCAACAGCTTGTACTGAGATGAATTTATCTAAAGGAGTTTCACTCCTTGCTACTTGTTTACCCTTCCCTTTATTACCACCTCTACTACTTCCACCTTCTTCACCATGACCTTCCCTTCCAACGTTGGCATTCTTTGTTTTCACCATTGTGAAGGAATCCTGACTTAGGGTTTGAGGTAGAGATTGGGGCTTTTCAAATAGAAAAGATTAGAGAAAAAAGAGAACAATAAACTGTTTGCTTGCTTGGTAAGGGGAGAAATTTGAAAATTTTGAGAAGAAGAGTGAGAATCCGACTTAGAAATCGGTCGGGCTTTTGAGAGGGAGGGGTTTTGGACGAGAGAGTAAGAGAGAGTTGTGAGAAATAAGTTGAAAAATTAGAAAGAATAGGTTTTAAAAATTGTAGGTCCCGACATTTTAAAAGAAATCGGTTGACCGATTTTTAAAAGCGGTCGTTCGATTTTTATTAGAACAAGAAATCAGACGTCTGATTTTTATCGAGGTCGTCCGAATATCTCGGTAATTTTTGTGAAGAAGAAAATTTGAGTCCGGTTTTTTGAAAGAGGCGTCCGATTTTTAAGAGAAATTTTCTATAAGAGTAAAGAATAAGAGGAAGTCTAAAAAAACTCAAACAACACACATTAGTCATTAAATTTAGGAAAGCCAAGCAATTTTCACAAATAACAAAAACGTTCTTCAAAGAGGGGTTTTAGTAAAAATATCATCAATAAACCAAAAACTCATCATACAAGATATCATCAATAAATTTAGGCTCAACTTGAGATAATAATATAAAGTTATCTATGAAGTAACTTCTTGTTCTCACCCCTTATGATACATCGTCAATCATTTCATCCTTGGTATGTGTTAGTATATGCCCTAAGACCAATTGACTCACATTTATGATTTATGAAGCATGTATTTTTTAATTGTATTTTATGCTCTTGGTCATCAAGTATGTGACTTGATAGTAAAACCCTTATAGCTAATAAAATACTATTCTTATTTGTCCCTAGTTTATTACATCTTGTAAACTAGTGTGAAGTTGATTGATGGTCAAGTTTTACTGATCATGAATATGAGATATAAAATCAATTCATAAATACATATTGAGAATATTGTATTGGACATGACCCAAAGTGAAGAAGAAATATTGCATGGGTTTAAGTTATAAGTATTTCTTCTCAGTTTTATATTTGGTGTCCTTCGACCTAATGTTTCCAATGTTTCTTGCATGGGGAGAAAAATATGTTTTGACATAGTCAAACATCACTTTTAATTAGGTGATCATTATGATTATTGGTTGGCTTATTTTCTCGTCATGGCTTGAATATTGGAGATAGTGAAAGGGATTTGTCCCTCTCCTTTTAGAGAGAGATATCCATGGGCCCCTTGATAAGGAAGACTGGAAAATATGCATGGCCATGCTCAAATAAGTATTAATAAGGTGTTATTAATATTATTTGTTGGAACGATCTGCTGGTGATCAAGTAAATGGTTAATTAAGTTTTATAAGGATGACTTGATCCATGCCTTATACTTAATTAGGATATCGTGTGACAAAGGACTAAATATTAAATACGATGCTAGGTTATTATTACATTTACTTAACTTGGGTAAGCATAATGTCTTGCTAGAGGCCGCTTATGTTTTGTGAATAAATGTCTAGGACATTTTTTTTATTCACTTGCCAACGTTAAGTGAACCTACTGGTCACACGCATAGACGATCTTGTGAGCATAATGTCCACGTTCAATGAATCTAGATTGTGTCCAGATTCGTTGAACGTATACAAAAGGGGAATCGGATTCCATATTGTATTTTACGGTAGGTTAATAAGTAATTAATTTTATTTAATCGAATAAATGAAATTAATTACTTAATATTACTCATCTAACCGTTGGATGATTATAGGAATAGACGGACGAGATTGAGCTGTCATTAGATGACGATTAGGGTTTTGATATTGACGACTATAAAAGGTTATGTTAACCTTTTCTTGTTGGCCGTCCTTTATCTCATTAAAGAAAAACAAAACCCTAAACCCTAGAACGGCGATATAGTATCTAGCCTCCTCTCTCAGAAAAAAGCGACCGATTACCGGATAGTCAGGGATCGGTTACGAGCGGTTTTGAGAACACGAAGGGGGCTAGCATCCCGATCGCTTGCAGAGGAGTTCGTCGCGTGGATACCAGTAGAGGGCGAAGCATACAAAGCAGCGCCTCCACAACGAACAATAAAAACATTGAGATAATTTCTATCCAATCGGTTTTTCTAGTATGTGCAGATCCTGTTGGTGGATTTCCGTAGTTTTATTTTACTTTGTTTTTGCCTACGGATTCCAACAGTGGTATCAGAGCCACGCACATACTAGTTTTACTGATTTTATCTGTTACCGCTTTGATTACATATGTTGTTTTCAATCGGCCTTATAGTAAGGTTTCTGATTAGTGTAATAATCAGAGTAAATTGAATTATAAGATTCGCATATATCATATTCTGTTTTACTATTAAACAGAATATTGTTACTGCCAAATTGTTTGGTGTACAGACTGTAATCTGTGCAATTTAATTGTTAAACAAATATGCAGAATCACATGATTTAATGTTTAACTGTTAAACAAAATTTCTGGCGGCATGATTTTAGGGTTTATGACGGCAATAACTCATTCAATGAGTTAGAAAGAAAAATCGTTTTTCTTTCCGGGACCGCCGTTTTCTTTCGGGGGCTACGCCCCCGGAACCCCCTTGTTGTTTCTTTGCATGTTTCTTCCTATCTTTAGATGCATGGTGCATAGCATGGCCTTTTACCTCTTGTGATTGATTGGCTTATTTTGTTAATGGGTTGTATGTTTTTAAATACGGCCTGCGTGTCGTTGTTTTCGTTGATGTAATATTATCAAGCTTTACTAGAATAGGTTAATTTTATTTCCTATTCCTATGTATATTTTCTGTCCTATGTAACAAGATTAGAAGGCCAAGACATTGGAGGCAAGCTCATGGAGATGAAGACTTACCTAGATTGACCTTTGACTTCCATGAGGCTCGTGGAAGTCAATATAGGATTGGGGCCATGCTATGACACGTTTTATTTGATGTATATATATTATGCATGAGATGTTTAGTTTATTTCCTTTTATTTTTATATATGTTTTGTAAAATTATATACAAATAAAAGGAAGAAGGTTTTTGAAACCATGTAAAATAAAAAAAAAATAATTAAGTCGTAAAATGTCTTCCATGATCATAAGCACTTCTCCATGCTTGGATCATCATTTTGTCTCATTGCCAAAGCAAGAGATAAATGGTTACCTAAGTAGGGGAAGATGGAAAATGGTGATTTCCATATGCTTGGAATGGTTTGGCTTAACTAGGCTATCAAAACGGTTTTGAGCCTAGGACATCATATGGGATTTTGCCGGTACATGTAGATGTAAATCCCATTAATACATTTTTATCTAATTATGGGTGTTAAGCCAAAGCTTACTTATGATTAGAATAAAATGAATTTTTATACCCATGATTTATATCAAGTGTTGAATATTTCGGGGGAAAATTTAATGCTTCATTTATTTAATTTTACTTTGCAAATTCTATGTAGATAATGGCCTCAAACAATTCAAACACATCATTGCGATCCGTGCTTGAAAAGAATAAGCTTAGTGGGACTAACTTTCTTGATTGGGCACGAAATTTAAGGATTGTCCTTAAACAAGAAAAAAGGCTATATGTACTTGAGAACCCTATCCCTAATCAACCAGCTAACAATGCCACTAGAGTCGAAAAGGATGCTTATAGTAAGCACAAGGATGATTCTAACGATGTGACATGTCTCATGTTGGCTACGATGGAATCTGAGTTGCAAAAGCAATTCGAGGAAGTTGAGGCTTATGAGATGATAAAACAGCTCAAGGAAATGTTCCAAGAGCAAGCACGTCAAGAGAGATATCTTACCACTAAGGCGTTGAACAGCTGCAAAATGACCCCGGCACTTCGAGTTAGTGCTCATGTCCTTAAGATGAAAGGGTATTTTGATCGGCTTGAAAAACTTGGAGCACCCTGTAAGTCATGACTTAGCTACTGATATGATCTTGGCCTCTTTGACCTCTGACTATGATCAGTTTGTCATGAACTTCAATATGCATAATATGGAAAAGTCCATAAATGAATTGCACGGGATGCTCAAGCAGGCTGAACAAAACATTAGGAAGTCTACTCCCAATGTTATGATGGTTCAGAAGGGGCAGTTCAAGAAGAACAAGGGAAAGGGAAAGGGAAAGGATATGGCCAAAAAGGGGTAAAGGCAAGCAGAAGCCCAAGCCCAAGGTTAAACCACCAAAGGAAGGGACTTGCTTCCACTGCAATGAACCTGGTCATTGGAAGAGGAATTGCAAGCTCTACTTGGAAGAAAAGAAGAAGCAAAAGGCTAGTGAGACTGCCGCTTCAGGTATTTTCGTTATAGAAATTAATATGTCTACTCCTACTTCATGGGTATTAGATACCGGATGTGGAGCTCACATTTGTGTAAATGTGCAGGGACTCAAAAGGAGTAGATCTTTGGCAAAGGGAGAGGTGGACCTACGAGTTGCAAATGGAGCAAAAGTTGCTTTGCTTTGTAGTCGTAGGGACATTTGATTTACTTTTGCCTACTGGGCTTATAATTGAACTTAAAGATTGTTATTATGTTCCCCGCTATGAGTAGGAATATCATTTCGATTTCTTGTTTGGATATTGATGGTTTTGAGTTTAATACTAAGAATGGTAAAAGTTCTATTTATAAAAATGGTATTTTCTATGGGGATGCCTCTTTATGTAATGGACTTTACATTCTTAACCTACATGATTCCATTAGTAAGCCCATCTATAACATAAATACAAAGAAATTTAAATCTAATGATTTAAATCAAACTTACTTCTGGCATTGTCGTTTGGGCCATATAAATGAGAAACGCATATCAAAACTCCATCAAGATGGACTTCTATCTTCATTCGACCTTGAGTCTTATGAAAAATGTGATTCTTGTTTATTGGGAAAAATGACTAAAAGTCCATTTACAGGGCAAAGTGAAAGGGCTACCGATTTATTGGAACTTATACATACTGATGTATGTGGGCCAATGAACACACAAGCCAGAGGAGGTTTTCGGTATTTCATTACATTCACGAGATGATTTCGAGTAGATATGGTTATGTCTATCTAATGAAACATAAATCTGATTCCTTTCAAAAGTTTAAGGAATTTCAAAATGAAGTACAGAATCAACTTGGAAGGAGTATCAAATTACTTCGATCAGATCGAGGTGGTGAATACTTGGGCCAAGAGTTTGACGAACATCTAAAAAAATTGTGGGATATTATCACAATTAACTCCACCGAGAACACCACAATGGAATGGTGTGTACGAACGCGTAAATCGAACTCTATTGGATATGGTTCGATCTATGATGAGTCAAACAGATCTTCCAATTTCTTTTTGGGGTTATGCTCTAGAAACTGCTGCATTCATATTAAATAGAGTTCCATCTAAAGTCATTCGAGAAAACACCATATGAGATATGGGACCCAGGAAACAACCTAGTTTAGCATTTCTCAAAATTTGGGGATGTGATGCTTATGTGAAGCGATCATTATCCGAAAAACTAGCACCCCAAATCCGATAAGTGTCTCATTTGTGGGATATCCTAAGGAAACTAAAGGATACTACTTTTATCTTCCATCCGAAAACAAAGTGTTTGTTGCTCGGAACGGAATTTTCCTTGAAAGGGAATTCGTTTCCAAAAGAGTCGATGGGAGTAGAATCCATCTTGAAGAAGCTCAAGGACGACGAGACCATTTACGAGCCGAGTATGGATACTCGGTTGGACTCACGTATTCATACCGAGCCCGAACCTTTGACACAAGGGCCAAGAAGGTCTAGTAGGATTTCTCGGATACCACGGAGATATGGATTTACGGTGATCGAGGATCATAATATTGATCTTATTGATCAAGGTGAACCTAATTCCTACCAAGATGCTATTCATAGTCCCTGAATCTAGCAAATGGCTAGAGGCTATGAAATCGAAATACAATCCATGCATGATAATCAAGTTTGGACTTTGATTGATCCACTCGAAGGTTGCAAGACCATAGGGTGTAAATGGGTTTTCAAAAAAGAAAAGCTGACATGGATGGCAATGTGCACACTTACAAAGCACGATTGGTAGCAAAAGGGTATAGACAAACTCATGGTATAGACTATGATGAAACCTTTTCTCCGAGTTGTAATGCTTAAGTCAATTAGAATTCTACTTGCCATTGCAGCATATTATGATTATGAAATATGGCAAATGGATGTTAAAACTGCTTTTCTTAATGGAAATCTCTTTGGAGGATGTGTATATGACACAACTCGAAGGTTTTATTCATCCTTCGAATTCTAGTAAAGTGTGTAAACTTCAAAGATCCATTTATGGCTTGAAGCAAGCATCTCGAAGTTGGAATCTTCGTTTCGATGAAGCAATTAAAGAATTCAATTTCATCAAGAATGATGATGAACCTTGTGTCTACAAAAGGGTTACGGAAAATGCGGTAGTCTTCTTAGTACTCTATGTCGATGACATCTTGTTAATTGGGAATGACATCCCCACTTTGCAAAGTGTAAAAACTTGGTTGGGGAAGTGTTTTTCAATGAAAGATTTAGGCGAAGCAGCCTATATTCTAGGCATTAGGATCTATCGAGATAGATCTAAAAAGCTTATTGGCCTAAGTCGAGTGGATATATTGACAAGGTGCTTGAAAAAGTTCGAGTATGCAAGATTCTAAGAGAGGATTCTTGCCAATGTCACATGGCGTTAAACTCGGTAAGTCTCAAAGTCCTACCACAAGGGAAGATACGAACGCATGAGTAAGATTCCTTATGCTTCCGCAATTGGATCTATCATGTACGCCATGTTATGCACTCGCCCTGGATGTCTCGTATGCATTAAGCATGACTAGCGAGATTCCAGTCAAATCTCGGTGAACCGCATTGGGATCTGCAGTAAAAAACATTCTCAAGTACTTAAGAAGGACTAAAGAGATGTTTTTGATCTACTGAGGTCGGGAAGGAGAGCTTGTTGTAAATGGTTACACGGATGCTAGCTTTCGGGATCGATGTAGATGATTTTAGATCGCAATCTGGATTTGTGTTTTGTTTGAATGGAGGTGCTTTGTGAGTCGGAAGAGTTCAAAGCAAGATACCGTGGCCGATTCTACTACGGAGGTCGAGTATGTGGGTCGCTTTCGATGCAGCCAAGGAGGCGATTTGGATCGGAAAGTTCATCACGGAACTAGGTGTAATTCCTAGCATTGTGAACCCAGTGGACCTATATTGTGATAATACGAGAGCCATTGCACAAGCTAAGGAACCTAGATCTCATCAACGATCCAAACATATTCTCGAGCGTTTCCATCTCATTCGAGAAATTATTGAGCGTGGAGATGTTAAAATTTGCAAAGTAGACACCAATGACAATGTCGCAGATCCATTGACAAAGCCACTCCCACAACTTAAGCATGAGAGTCATACTAGGTCAATGGGTTTGAGAGTCATGTCAAATTGGTGATAGGGCAAGTGGGAGATTGTTAGTATATGCCCTAAGACCAATTGACTCACATTTATGATTTATGAAGCATGTATTTTTTTAATTGTATTTTATGCTCTTGGTCATCAAGTATGTGACTTGATAGTAAAACCCTTATAGCTAATAAAATACTATTCTTATTTGTCCCTAGTTTATTACATCTTGTAAACTAGTGTGAAGTTGATTGATGGTCAAGTTTTACTCGATCATGAATATGAGATATAAAATCAATTCATAAATACATATTGAGAATATTGTATTGGACATGACCCAAAGTGAAGAAGAAATATTGCATGGGTTTAAGTTATAAGTATTTCTTCTCGCTTTTATATTTGGTGTCCTTCGACCTAATGTTTCCAATGTTTCTTGCATGGGGAGAAAAATATGTTTTGACATAGTCAAACATCACTTTTAATTAGGTGATCATTATGATTATTGGTTGGCTTATTTTCTCGTCATGGCTTGAATATTGGAGATAGTGAAAGGGATTTGTCCCTCTCCTTTTAGAGAGAGATATCCATGGGCCCCTTGATAAGGAAGACTGGAAAATATGCATGGCCATGCTCAAATAAGTATTAATAAGGTGTTATTAATATTATTTGTTGGAACAATCTGCTCGGTGATCAAGTAAATGGTTAATTAAGTTTTATAAGGATGACTTGATCCATGCCTTATACTTAATTAGGATATCGTGTGACAAAGGACTAAATATTAAATCGATGCTAGGTTATTATTACATTTACTTAACTTGGGTAAGCATAATGTCTTGCTAGAGGCCGCTTATGTTTTGTGAATAAATGTCTAGGACATTTTTTTTATTCATCGCCAACGTTAAGTGAACCTACAGGTCACACGCATAGACGATCTTGTGAGCATAATGTCCACGTTCAATGAATCTAGATTGTGTCCAGATTCGTTGAACGTATACAAAAGGGGAATCGGATTCCATATTGTATTTTTACGGTAGGTTAATAAGTAATTAATTTTATTTAATCGAATAAATGAAATTAATTACTTAATATTACTCATCTAACCGTTGGATGATTATAGGAATAGACGGGATCGAGATTGAACTGTCATTAGATGACAGGTTAGGGTTTTGATATTGATGACTATAAAAGGTTATGTTAACCTTTTCTTGTTGGCCATCCTTTATCTCATTAAAGAAAAACAAAACCCTAAACCCTAGAACGGCGATATAGTATCTAGCCTCCTCTCTCCGAAAAAACGACCGATTACCAGATAGTCAGGATCGGGTTCCCGAGCAGCTTTTGGGAACACAGAAGGGGCTAGCATCCCGATCGCTTGCAGAGGAGTTCGTCGCGTGGATACCAGTAGAGGGCGAAGCATACAAAGCAGCGCCTCCACAATGAACAATAAAAACATTGAGGTAATTTCTATCCAATCGGTTTTTCTAGTATGTGCAGATCCTGTTGGTGGATTTCCGTAGTTTTATTTTACTTTGTTTTTGCCTACGGATTCCAACAGTATGTCCCTTTGGATATATCACATCATGAGGAAGACTTTGTGCTTCTTGATCATTTTCTTGTTTTTCCTCAATCTCTTCTTCCTCCTTAGCATGTTCTTCCATTGCTTGAGTGTACAATGGTTGGTAGCTTAAAGAGTTATCTATGTCAACATCATCTTTTTTGTCAAAAATGTTAGTTTCATCAAAATTTCCATGAATAGACTCTTCAACACACAAGGTTCTTTCGTTATAAATTCTATAAGCCTTTTTGTTTGAAGGTAACCAAGAAAAATTCTCTCGTCGGATTTTCTATCAAACTTCCCAAGGTTGTCCTTGGTATTTAAAATAAAGCATTTATATCCAAAAATTTTGAAATAGCCAATTGAGGGGGTTTCATTGAAAATGAGTTCAAAAGGAGTTTTCTTTAAAAATGGTCTCAAGAGAACACGATTCATAATGTAGCATGCGTTCTTAATGGCCTCAGCCCAAAAATATTTAGGAAGGGAATTTTCACAATGCATTAATCTTGCTATTTTTTGTAATGTACGGTTTTTCCTTTCCACAACACCATTTTGTTGTGGGGTTTTAGCGGCCGAAAAATTGTGTGTTATGCTAAAGACATCACAAAGTTTTGTAAACTCTTGCTTGTTAAAATTCTCTCCCGTTATCACTTCTCATTGAGATTAATTTGCAATCAAGGGAGGTTTGAACCTTTTTGAAAAGTTTGACAAATTATTGAAATGCCTCATCCTTTTGGCTAAAAAATAAAGTCCAAGTAAACCTTGAGAAGTCATCTACTATATCAAAAGCGTACCTCTTACCACCAAGTCTAGTGGTCCTCATTGGTCCAAATAAATCCATGTGAATAAGTTCTAAAGGTTTTGAAGTTGAAATCATTTTCATTGGTTTGAAAGAGGTCTTAATTCGTTTTCCAAATTGGCAAGCATTACAAAGTTTAGTTTTTTCAAAGTGAAGTTTTGGTAGGCCTCTAACAAGTTCTTTTGAGGAAAGTTGGTTCAATAAATCCATAATAACATGACCAAGCCTTTTATGCCAAAAAAATGCATCATCACCATAAACTGAGAAACAATTTAAGTTTTGAGAAATGAGATCTTCAAGATGAAAGACATAGACATTTCCAACTCTTTTAGCAACAAAAATAGTTTTTATTTTCATGCTTATCAAAGATAGAAGAAGAATCACTTTCAAAAACAACCTTTTTCTCATTATCACATAATTGACTAATACTAAGTAAATTGAATTTTAAGCCATCAATTAAAAGAACATCCTTAATAAAAAAATAAGAATTGTTACCAATGTTGCCCATACCAATGATTCTCCCCTTCTTCTTATCTCCAAAGGTGACGAAGCCACTTTCGGTTTCATTAAGCTCACTAATAAGAGATGCATTCCCGGTATATCCGCTATCCAAGTACCACTTAATTGAGCTTGATTTGTGTTCCTAGAAAGCAAGAACTAGAAAAGACTTTTAGTACCCAAAACTTTTTGGGTCCATGAATGTTAGTTGAATTTTCTTTTATTTTCCAAACGATTTTTACTCCCCTTTCAAATTTTCTTTTTATACAACATTTTGTGGCTTTATGACCACTCTTTTCACACTAAATGCAACAAGGGTGTGAGAGGGATGAGGAAGCTTTTACAAAACGTATTTGTTTAGAGAAAGTATTGGTATGATTATATCCAATACCATTTTTGTCAAAAGTTGATCTTTGAAAACCAAGAATCTTTTCAAAATTTTCTTTTCCTTTTGTAAACTTTTCAATACATAGGGTGAGATCACTCACCTTTTTCTTCAAATCATTATAATCTACCATGTATTTTTTTAAGAGAGAACTTTTTTACAAAGATTTTTGTTTTCTAAAACGAATTTTTAAATTCTAACTTTGAGAAGTCCTTTTCCTTTTTTCAAAACTTCTTGAGATTCAAAGAGAGTTTTGTTTTCACAAACAAGTTTTGAATTTTCATTTGAAAGGCTATCAATCTTATTCTTTAACTCCTTGTTCTTTTTGGTGATCTTTTCCAATTCATGATACATTTCAATGAGCAAAGAATTAAGATCAACATTATCATCATTAATAAGATTATATATATTTGGGGGTAAAGATTGTACCTCATTTTCTAATGGCATGAAGCATAAGTTAGCCTTTTCATCACTTTCACTTTCAGATGTATCTTGATCCCAAGCTCCTATGAGGCCCTTGCTTTCTTCTTTTTCTTTAATGCCTCAAGCTTTTCTTCCAAAGCTCCTTTTTCTTTTTTGATGGCTTTGGGACAATCGGCTACAAGATGGTCTTAAAGTTTTCCAATTGAATTAGAAACAAGCATTAGGGGGATTCCATCATCCAAACTCTTGCTTTTAATAGTTTTTAAAGCCATAATTTTATTGCTTTGCTTTCTTTAGTTGTTAAACCATTTTCAGTTTTAGTTTGATTCTTTTTCAAACCAACTTTTCCTTAGGCTAAACATTAGGAAGAACAGTTAGTACTTGAGCCTTTATCTATCGCTCCTCAAGATTCGACACTCAGGTATAACTTATTTACTACAGTGATAGATTCACTTGCCTGTTGTTTAATTTAGTAGTTCATCCCCTATTTTTAAAACATAAACATCAAAATGCAATTTTCAAATGAACAATGCTTAAAACTCTATTGCTAAAGCACTAAAGAACTAGACAAGTCTAATTGTCACGTAAACAACAAGGAGAGTATAATGTCTATAACTTCTTTGAAAGGTTCATGATAAGCAAAAGATGTGTTAACGAAGAAGTTTAAGAAATGATACTCTAAGGAACATTTAAGCACAAACCAACAAGGATTTACAAGATCTCTCTTGATAATAACATAAGTGAAACCATAACAATCTTGTAAATCAAACTCCATATATCAACTTTCAAAATTTCTATGAAAAAAGGCAATGAAACGTAAAGCTCAAATTGAAATTAGAGTTCATGAATAAGCACAAAAAGTTTTTGAAAATATTCCAGGTCCGCAATAATAACTGTTCCTTCGAAAGTTTTAGAAAAGATGTTTAAAATGAAGCTTCTTAGGAACAACTTTCTTGACAATTCTCCAAATAAGGCACAATGACTAACATCCTTAAAAGGTAAGAGATAATAGAAACTAGTATTCTCACCAAACTCTAAAAATAAATCAAGAAAATCATGAGTTTGAAATGTCTCTTCTTTAAAAGGGTAGTGATATTGGAAATACACCTTGAAAATGGAATCAAAAGCATTTGGAAATGAAGAATAGACTTTATATTTCACAAATTCAAACACTTCAAAATTTTGATGAGGGAAAGTACATATAAAATTTTCAAAATTCCAAGCATTCCTCTTTTAAAACCTTTTTCACCAAGAACTGTTTTAAAGGTAGATGATAGAACAAAGTTCCATCAAATATAATATTAAAAAATATAGCCCAAGAGCTATTCCAACAACTAACAACTGAAATGAACAGCTTCCTACACCACTCCTTAAAAGGTACATGGTGAGAAAGATGCTTGTCAGTAAAAGCTTTCCAAGATTGTTCAAAAGACTCATTTCTCACATTAGCTTTCAAAAAATGACCAAGAATACCTTTAAACATTTCAAACCCAACTTCTACCTTGGTTTCAAAATATTTTAATAATAAGAATTCCTTAAAATACATATGATAGAATTTAAAACCATGGTCATTTCTAAACATGCTGTTCAAAGAATCAATCACATTTGATAGCTCATGCTTAAGAAATTTGATTTGACCACTCAAGAGGGAAAAAAGTTGGTTAAAAGGAACAACTCCAACAAAGTTCTTCATGAGAGTCTCATAGAAAGATAAAGAAATAACTACAATACCGATAAACTTTTCATGAAATTTAGCATAAAGAACACCTAATAAGGCACAATTTAATCCAAAACCAACAATTTTAGAATCCACTAAGTAAGCATCATCTAGCATACCAGGATTATAACAAGAAGGGCAAGTTTAACACCACTATGCATAAATGAATCCTCAAGAGAAACATGAGAAGATAGGCATTTAGAAACACAAAGCACAACACGAAAGAGACCACCACCAAAAGAAATAGAACAAGCATCTCCAATTATGCTCACATGAGAAAGGTAAGATGCTAAAAATAACTTTAACTCCTCATAAGAAACTTCATGAGGTAAAAGAGAAGGGTTAAGAAAAGGGCTGTTGATGAATTTTCATGGCATTGAAATAGCACATTTCCAACAATCTCTTCTTGGTCTTCACTATTCTTTGTATGGTTCCTTCCGAGCATTGATTTCCAAGTGCAAGGATGCTCAAGAGAAATGCTATAAAAAAATAAGTGCAAGAGAATTCAATTTGGTTTCTATGAGAAAGTGTTCAAAACATAAGCAAGAAGTAGGAGTAAAGAAGCTTATTGTTTTGTAGAACATGTAGTCTAAGCCTCAATGTTTTGTAACAAAATTTTCTGCACACATGAAGAATCACTAACAAGAATAGAGTTAGTTTGGTTAGTAAAAACACTAACTACCTCACTCCTATCAAGTACAACTGCCTCTTTTCTTTTGGCTCACGTCTATACTCTCTTGTCTTTCAATAAAGCACTCATCCTCTTTTATACTCTCAGTTTCTCAAGCTCACACTCTTTTTCTTTTGAACACTGAAAATGTTCACTCTCTTTTGAAAAGATAGAGGTGGAATAAAAAATATGTAATCTCTTAACTAATCTCTCTCATTCTTTCCCTCTTTCGTTTTGTTTAATCTCAATGCTCTCTTTTTCAACGTTCTTATCTCTCATGAATCACAATGTTCCATATTAGATATCTCTTCCTCAACATGCAGTACAACACTTTCTTCAACTTCAAGTTTAGCTTGTGAAAGCTCTTTGACCTTTGGAGACTCTTCATTCTTTGATGGTTCCATGAATTTAACTTTTGCTTGGCCTTGTCTTTGTCCTTCATGGTTTTCAACTCCACATCTAATCCTTAATGCTTACTTCATTAAGCTACAAGTCTTGATTGGTTTCAATCCCATTTTCCTTCTATATTTACAATTACAATCCCACCAATTATTGACCAAATAAGAGAAAGATTTTAGCACCAATTGGAACTTCTCTTCTTCTCTTACACCATAGAAATAGAACAAATATTCCACTTCTTGTTCCCATTCTACATAATCATAAGGACCAAAAGTTCCACACAAAAGAGGTAATTTCAAATTGTTATAGCTAAGAGATCTTGATGTAGTTCCCAAAGTTTGAGTACTTCTTCCACAACCATACCCTCTATAGCTATAATGATCATTATATTCATGATTTCCATGCATATTTTCACCATGAACCTCTCTATCATAGCTAGGCTCATAATGATAATGTCTAACATGGTATCCTTCATAATAATTATAAGGACTATGCTCATCATATTTATCATTAACTCTTTCATGACCCCCATAATCATCATAAGAAGTATAACCATAAAATTTAGCGTAAGAAGGAGAGTTACCAACTCCAATTGGTCCTCAAGGAGTGAAGTTACCATAACCATATGTCCTCTAGAAATGAATTTTCCACCACCATGATTGTTCCCACCGTAAGCATTGACTTCCATTGACACCACCATGATAAAAATTATGCTTAGCCTTAAATACTTAGTATGGAAATCCTCTTGTTTTCCCATGGTTCCCATATTTTGTCTAGAAGATGTAGTCTCCACATACTTCCTTGCCATGTAATCCTTTGTATGATACATTCTATCTTATTATACCTGCCCAAAAAGGCTAGAAACAAAGAACAGTATCTCACATCACTCCTTTAGTGTATGCACTCTCATGATGAACACTTGTTTGCTCGTGTATACTCTCTATCTGGATTTTATCAAAATAGGCTCATCCTCTTGCCTTTTTTCCAAATTCTCACCTCACAAGAGTCCTTTAAGCCTTTAAACTCCTTTGACAATAATTTCCAAGCAATCAACCAAAGAATGAGTTCCAATCAAACCACTTAGTTTAGGTATTAAATGAATTCAAAGAGAAATTTCTACAAGCACTTGAGGTGCAAGAGTTTCAAAGACAATCTAAGAGTCTTTAGAACCAACAAACATAATTGATCATCACAGAAGGTATAAGAAACACTGAAGAAAGAAATTAGAACTCAAAAACAACTAATCAACAAAAAACTAAGATAATGAAAGAAGAAAGAGTACTAAACAAAATTTTTCAGAAAATAGGGGACAATAATGCCCTGCCACTCAAACGGCAACTACGCAGAGTATGACCCCAAATCAAGTCAAATCAACTTTAGAAAGATGTAAAACTCAAAGAGGATGAATATAAGCACAAATTTAGATTGAATTGGATAAGTATAGCACAATATATGATTAGTTCAATTCACAGTTTTTCTACAACCGAGATCTCAAAATACCTTTCGGTTTTCAATAGAATTGATCAATCAAATAAACTCCAAATCAAGTCAAATTTCATCAATCAAATAAACTCCAAATAAAGTCATATCAATCAAATAAACTCCAAATCAAGTCTACTTAGTTTAGATGAAGAAAAACATAATGAGGATCAGATTACGAATCAACTTCGTCTAATTTGAAAAGGTATAACATGAGATATAATAAAATTAATCTACCACTATTCAACTGATCCGGTTTCTAGACAGATAAAAAGTTCTAATCTAATTGACCAATCAAATCAGATCCAAATTCAATTAAATTAATCTCAAACGATCATTAACTCGAACTAGATGAGGTCCATCAAACCTTTTGCACAAAAACAATAACTAAGCTTCGAATTCAAGTAACTTTTCTAGCATATTTTTCTTTATGAATTTTGCATGATCTACATGGATTTTTTGTCTTTGATCATCTTAACTTGTTCTTCCAAAATTAAACACAATTGAGCTTACTTGAAGGTAGCTCTGACACTAAATGATATGGAGTTTGATGTGCAAGGATCAAATCTTCAAATTATTCATCCAAGGACCTTTGCCTCAAAGAATGACTTCATTATCACCCCAAATCAAGCAACCTTCGATCATCCCAAACTAAGAATTTATGTAGATACCAATCAAACAATGGGGCTAATTACCCACTACCCAAATGGGCTATATAGGAAGACCTAAGCTAAGACAAATACAAGATTGTAAATATCATAGAAAAGGAATTATGATCAATTGTAGAACTCTTGGATAATCCCAATCCAAGTGATTCAAATAATATCAACTAAGGAGGATCACACCCTAGATAGATGTTTGAATGAGGCTTGAAAACTCAAGAAGCCTAGAACAATTACTCTCAAATATCATATCATCATAATTCGTTAGCTAATAACAAAGGAGGCACAATGAGGTATTTATTAAAAAACCGTACTCTTCTTCCTAAACCTAATTAACATTTAGTGAAGTTAATTATAAAACTTGGAAATAAAGAAACCAAAAATTAATCTAAAAATTAGCTAAATTGACTAAGAATTGTAATGTTGACCGGACCCGGCCAGGTCCGGCCACTCAATCTTCAAATGGTCCTTTTAACCTGAGGCCTATCGGGATGGTAGGGTGGGAGCCTACCATCGATAGTAGGCTTTGTTTTAGCGTTTCTTGTATATTTTTGCATCTCCTTGGTTATCAGCTTAGTTTGGCCTTCCAAACATTCAAACTGTGATATGACCCGAGACACGCAAGAGACAGTGGAGTTGTTGCAAGGGACGATCACTCAATGGCTAGGAGGATAGAAGGAGGGCACAAGAAAGATAACTTTATTTGAGAAGACGTTCCAAGACTTGGCATGGCATATGGTAGAAAAATAAGGAGAAGACCTTAAGGATCCAAAACACTTCCATTGTCTAAGTTGCTAGAGGAGGAATGCAAGGAAACAAAATGTTTGGAAGAATTTTAAGCTACAAAATCAAAGGTAGAGGAAGAATTACACTCTACTGTCCTCGGTAGGGTTCTGTTCATGGAGGAGAACATGGAACAAGACCTACCACTGACAGTAGGTTCCCCCTACTATCACCAGTAGGGTTCTGGACAAGGAGACTGTTTGGATGGTTGACCTACCGCGCACGATAGAGCGAGGCCTACCGTCGACGGTAGGTCTTGGATGATTGAGAGTTCAGGAGTTTTTAACTTCTTTTGACCCTTCATTTTGAGTGTTAAAATTCCTTTGACTTGTGATTAAGCGGCCTAAATGCCCATCAACACCTTTTAAGTTATTTTAATAGCTAGGGTTGGAAGTTAAGCATGTAATGCACTATAAATACTTCTTTTGCAGCCATTTTGAAGCATATAATCAAAATTGATAAAATTGAGAAAAGAACCTAGGGTTCTATAATTTCTACCACTTCTTTGTAAATTAGGGATTTCCATTGTACAATTCTAGGCAAGAAATTCTTGAATCTTCAATTCAAGAGTTCTTGTTCTAATTCCTAAATCCTATTCTACCTTGAGGTGCTAATTCTCTATAGTTAGTGTTGCTTGGAAACTAGGTCTTCCTTGTGTGTGGAGAGTAGGTGACGTTTTCTGAAACCTTGTTGATTCTCTCTCAAAGATAGGAAGGTTTTATGTTTCTTTTCTTACTTTAATTGCTGCAAATTGTTCTTGGGTTATCATTTCTCTCAACACAAAGCTTCGAAAGTGTCCTCTTGAAGAGAGTTGAATCTTGGGAGTAATTGAACTTCATTACATGCTTGAGGAGATTCATACCATATGGTATCAGAGTAAAGCTTTCCAGGAGGTGAAAATTTATCTGTTTTGTTGATGGATTTTATCTATGCAAAAGCCAATTGATAGCAATTGAATAAGGCAAGAAAATCTGAAAAATTTTGCACAAAAAAGTACAGTACAAATATTAAATTGGAAAGTATAGCAAATGAACTCTGAATTTCATGAAACTAGTTTCATTGGAAAGCTTACTTGTTTGTGCACCTTTTGCAACAAATTTGAGATGATCTGGTTGAATTACTACAACTGATTTCTATGCTCTGTTTTCTTGAAATTGAACTTTGTACTCTTAATGTCTTTTAATGTGCTAGCCAATTGTCTTTGTTTTGAAAACAACTTCTTTTGAACATATCTAAGTGTTTTCCTCATCTTTTTTGTAGGGGTTGAACTTATCTTTGACTCATACTCTAGAATTATTCTTTGAACTCTTTGCACTCTACATGTTCAACAAAATACCTCTTAGACTTTGTTTTCTTATCCATTTGAGAATTTCTACTTGAATTACTTTTGGGAATATTCTTATAACTTGGAAGTTTTAGAAATCACTAAGTAACTCTAGTAGGAGGCAAGAGGGTGAGATCATTATCATAAAATCTTGGAGAGTGAGTGTAAACACGAGGATTGAGTGCCTTCCAACTTTGAGTGATACACTTAGGGAGAGGTGAGGTCCTTTTATTTCTATCACTTCTTGTCTATTTGTAGATAGTCACTATCATCAATTCTGACGATGTCTCTTGACGAAGAAAAAAACTGTAACAACAACGAGGGACCTAGTGACCCAATTATGCAAGAAGTTATTGGTGCCTTAAGATCCTTGCAACAACAAATGGGCAACATAGAAAGAAATATTGGTGCACTATCCACCCAGATGGATAGACAAGAATGAATGTTGGGCCAAAGAAGGGGATTCCACAACCTCGACAATCTTACCCTAAGAAGAACGATGAGAGAATGACAATTCTCCCCATGCTAACTATGGAGTTAGGGATGACCTATCCCAAAACTTTCCGGAGAGCTTCCAATCTCTGGGAACTCAAGGATGTGGAAGGTTTGGGGCTAGAAGAGGACGAAGAAATGGAAGGAGAATGGGTAGAGAATGAGAAAGAGTTTGTGAGAATACCAAGGGAGCAAGAAAGGTACTATGGGGGATAAGAGATATATGAAAGATAGATAGGGAAAGAGAGGGAATTTGGTAAAAGTAAATTGAAAATCCCTTCATTCCAAGGAAAAAGTGATCTGAAGGCATATCTTGAATGGGAAAAGAAGTTTGAGCCTGTCTTCGATTGTTATAATTATTCGGAACTTACAAAGATGAGATTGGTGGTGGTCGAATTCACCGATTATGTCGTCATATGGTGGGATCAATTGATGACAAATCGGAGGAGGAACTTGGAGAGGCTAATGGAGACTTGGGAGGAATTAAGGACTTTGATGAGAAAAAGGTTTATACCTCTTCACTACCATAGAGATCTCTACAACAAACTTCAAAACCTTAAGCAAAGTAGCAAAACCGTGGAAGATTATTATAAGAAGATGGAAGTAGCCATAATAAAAGCCAACATTGTTGAAAATAGGGAGACCATAATGGCTAGATTCATGAGTGGTTTGAACCGAGACATAGCTTATACCTTAGAGCTTCAAGCTCATGTGGAGTTAGAGGAAATGGTTCACAAGGCCATGAAGATAGAGAAGCAATTGAAAAATAAGGCACCTTACAAGACTCCATTCACTTCTTCTAAACTGGTGTCGACTACCTTCAAGCTTAATCCATTGAGAAGAGATGATACTCCTAAGGTAGCTTTCAAGGATGGATCTAAAAGAAAAGAAGAAGTCAAGGACAAGAGTAAAGTGGAAGCGGCATCTAGTAGAGCTAGAGATGTCCAATACTTTAGGTGCAAATGATATGGCCTTTACTCCAATAATTGTCCAACCAAGAAAGTCATGATCATTAGGCCTAATGGGAGAGTTATTTCTGAAGATGAAGATAAAGAAGAGCAAGAAGATGGAGAGTCCGATAAGGAGTCTCCATATGAAAGGGAGGTCTTGGTGGTCTTGAGAGCTTTTAGTTCTCAAGCTTTTGAAGATGGCTCAAGCTAACAAAGAGAGAATATTTTCCACACGAGATGCAAAATAGACAACAAGGCTTGCGAAATCATCATTGATAGTGGGAGCTGCACCAATATGCCAAGCACATATTTGGTGGAAAAGTTGAACTTGCCAACCATCAAACACCCTAAACCTTACTGATTGCAATGGTTAAATGATAGTGGAGAGGTGTGGGTTACCAAGCAACTGATGGTGTCATTTCCTATTGGAAGATATAAGGATAAGATCCTTTGTGATATGGTTCCTATGCAAGCCAAACATCTCTTATTTGGAAGGCCATGGCAATTTGATAGGAAAGCCCTCCATGATGGGTTTAAGAATACTTATTCTTTTCAGAAGGATGGAATCAGGAATTCACTCAAACCTCTCACTCATTTTAAAGTGTACTAAGAGCAAGTAAAGATGAGAGAAAAAGAGTTAGAGGATAAAAAGAAGAATATAAAAGAGGGGAAGAGAGTAAAGGAAAAAGAAAAGAGAGGAGAGTCTCAAGAGAGAGAGAAAAATCAAGAGAGAGCAAAGAAGAAGGGAGTGGTAATAAGCAAGAGAAAAGGGGAGACTAGAATGAGTTTCATTGCCAGAGTGAGATTTGTTAGGTGATACATGCTAAAGAAACTGTTCTACTCCTTATGTACAAAAGAGCTTAATTGTTTTCTAACAAAGTTGTTTCTTCTCTTGTCTCAAGCTATTGTAGGTGTTATCAAAGAGTTCAAAGACGTCTTTCCAGAGGAAGTACCCTCAGTACTGCCACTATTCGACTTTGTTGCCGGAGCTGTGCTACCAAATCGCCCATCTTATAGGAGCTCACCCAAAGAGACCAAGGAACTTCAAAGGTAAGAGAGGAGCTACTTTCTAAGGGGCACATTCAAGAGAGCCTTAGTCCATGTGATATGAACTGGGAAGGCAAAGAAACTAATAAGTTTATGCATAGACGAGTCACTAGAGCAACGGCAAGAACATTAAAGCATGTGATGAAAGATTGGCTACAGGAAGGGTTGTTCTTATAGAAGAAACCATGAAGAACAAAAATGAAGGCTTTGAAGATCAAAGAGAAGAACCTTCCAAGTTACTCACAATCTATACCACAAGCAAAGATGATTTAATCAAGCAAGTTAGAGGTGAAAAATACTAAGTATGGTGAAGTATAAGACCTACTACTAATGGTAGGCCTTGCACCTACCATCTGCGGTAAGTTTCTGGATGGATTGGGCATTGAAGGCAACACCCTACCAATTCGATAGGGCACACCCTACCGTCGCAGGTAGGGTCCTTATGTTTAGAAGCAATACGATGTCTAGACAGGATTTTAATATTTGAACTTCATTTCCAGCTAATAATTAAAGGTCTAATGGGTAATTTAGAGCCCTTAGTCAATAATCAAGATAGGTTTAAGCTTTGTACTATAAATACTCATTTATAGGCTTATTTTGTAAACAACTTTAAGATTTTATTGAAATTTGAGAGAGGATTCGCCATTGGTTTCTAGGGTTACTCAACCCAACTTAGCTTATCTTCTAAGGGTTTACTTCCTTAGGTTTGTGAACAATTGATTGCTAGATTGTGGAATCTATGGACATCAATTGATCATCCAATTCTTTCTTTAATTGATTCTTAGAGTTCTTGTTCTAAGAATTGATTAAGCCTAGGTCTTCTAGTTTGTATAGTTGAGGTTTTGAGGCTATAGTTTCCTTGAGGTTCTTTCCATTAAATTAGGAAGGATTTTTTCCTCTCAATATTGGGTTTATAAGGCTTAGATCCTCATCATTTTTCTATTGGAGCGTTAAGACTACAAAATCCTCAATAGAGGTTCTTCATCAAAGGAGGTGATCTTGGGAAGGTGTTGAATCAAAACTGCAATCCAATTGAGGATTCACATCAAAGTTATATCAGAGAAACCTCCAAATGAAGGTCAATTTACAATATATGTTGTTTAAATTCGCTGGAAAAATGAAGTGCTTGATGATCAACCAAATTCCATGAAGATCATGCAATAGTAGTACAGAAAAATCAATTCTGAAAATCGATTGAAATTTTGAATGGTTAATTGCGAATTTGTTTGAATTTTATGTTGGATCTATTCTTCTTTGAGTTAGGGTTCAACTGAAATAAGATTTACTCAGTTTGGAGATCAATTGATTGATTAATTTGATTGAAACTTGAAATGTGTTTTGTTATCTCGGTTGCAGAAAAAGTGTGAATTAATCCAAGCATATCTTGTTTTATACTAGTTCAATTCGAATGAAATTTGTGCTTAAATTCATCCTCATCGAGCGAGGAAAATTGGTTTCACTTGATTTTGATTTGTATTTACAGAGGTAACATCGTTTTAGGGACAATGTGTCATCATTCCCTATTTTCTCGAAAAATTTTCTTAGTACTCTTGTTTTCTTTGCTTTGATTTTGACTTCTAATTGTTTTGTTATGTGTTTCTATCCTTTTTTGATTATCAATTAAGTTTGTTGGCTCTTTTTCATAGATTAAATTCTTTAAAATTCTTACACCTCAAGTGTTTGAAACATTGTCTCTTTGAACTCTTATATCCAACTAAGTGTATTCATTGTTATACTTGCTTTGGGTTGTTGCTCTTGGTTGAGTTGGTTAAGAGGTTTGAAGAATCTTATAGAGACTTGAGAGTTGAGTGTTTGGAAAAGGCAAGAGGGTGAGTTAGTTGTGATAAAAGCCAACAAAAGAGTTAAATACGAGGGAAATTAAGTGAACATCAAAGAGACTAAATACTTAGGGAGTGATTAGGAGGCCTTTTGTTTTGTTTTCTTTGTTTAATTTAAAAGTTTACAATGTCAAGTGGATGGTCATTTATATACTCAAACTCATCAAGAAAGCACTAGTGATCCTACAAGGATGAACTTAAGTGAAACCTTGCGATCTATGCAGCAATCTATTAAAGGATTAGCAAGACAATTTCAAGGTGTTACTAGAGATGTTGAAGAGTTAAAGAAGGGCAAGGTAAGTACGACAATAGAACAAAGAGTTCGAGACAATCGTGGAGGAGTTCATTCACCCTACCATCAAAGACTTTATGACAATGTACCTCCTTATGGATACTATGACGTGCCGGTTCAGAATCCTTATCCATTTTATGGAGGTGGATACCAAGGAAAGCAACCTACTATAGATGGAAGAAGAGAGGTCTAGGAAGAAGAGGATACAATACACCACAAGAAGATATTCCAAGATATGAAGCATGGCATGATGATTACTTATTTGAAGATTATGGGGAGAATCCTTATGTTGGCCAATAAGGGAATAAAGCTCTAGACAAGATCAAGTGGAAGGTCCCTAGCTTCATGGGTGAGAGTGATCCAAATGTCTTCCTTGATTGGAAACGACAAGTAGAGAACCTATTCTTGGTGAGAAATTATAGTCACACTGTCAAGGTTAAGCTAGTCCTTGCCAAATTTGTGGGTTATTTATTTCATTGGTGGGAAATGATTGTAACTCAAAGAATGAGAAATAGAAGGCAACCAGTTGAAACTTGGGGAGAATTAAGGTGCTGAAGCATTATTATAGGGAGCTTCACTACAAGTTGATGACTCTTAGGCAAAAGTGTTGAGGAATATAGAAAAGAGATGGAGTTGCACAGTTTGAGATTGAGCTTAGAAGAAGACAAAGATGCTTCTATTGCAAGATTTCTATGTGGTCTCAATAGGGACATTGCTGATCGACTAGAATTGTACACTTAAACCAGTTATGAAGACATGTGTCATTTAGCTACCAAAATCAAAAGTCAAAGAAAGAGCCTTGGTTTCTCTAAAACTAGTCTTCCTACTTCAAGAAATGTGGTGCCTAAACTTCAAGCATCTACCTACAACAGCTGGCTAAAGAAAGATGAAACACCTACGATGACTTTCGAAGATATTTCTAAGCCTAAGGTGGAAGAGAAAAGTAGATTGATTACCAATCCAATAAGATACTTTAAGTGCAATGGTGTGGGACATATAGCAATTAATTATCCTACCAAGAGGACTTTGTTCTTTAGTGAAGATTTGAATGGTTGGATTGAAAAGGATGAAGATGATTTCCTAGAGGATGTTGTTGAAAATGAAGAAGAAAATAGTGAAGAAGTTCAAGGAATTGCCTCTTTCGAAGCCAATAAAGAAGGCATGAGTTTGGTGACTATTAGAGCTTTATGTACTTAAGTCCTTGAAGAAGAATCTAGAATTCAAAGGGAAAACATCTTTCACACTAAATGCTTAGTGGGAGGTAAAGTTGCTAACCTTATTGTGGATAGTGGTAGTTGCGCTAATGTAACTAGTACCTATCTTATTGAAAAGTTGAACTTACCTATCCTCAAATATCCTAAACATTATAAGCTTCATTGGTTTAATGATAGTGGGGAAGTTAAGGTTAATATACAAGTGCTAGTTTCTATTACTAAGGGGTCATATAATGATAATATTCTTTGTAATGTGGCTCCTATGCAAGCGGGACATTTGTTTTTGGGACGTGCTTGGCAATATGATAAAAGAGATATTCATGATAGTGTGAAAAGCTCTTATACTGTTGAAAACGATGGAAAGAAGTTTATATTGAATCCTTTGACTCCTAGTCAAGTCTTTGAAGTACAGAAGAAAATGAGAGAAACAAAAAGACTTGAGAGTGATAAAAAGAGAAAAAGTATTGAGGAAGGAAAAAGAATTAAGGGAAAAGAAATGAGTATGGAAAAACCTAGAGAGGAAAACTTGAAAAAATACAAGAAAATGAGTGATCCAAAGAGTGATAGTAGCAAGAGAGAAAAGAGATGTTTTATGCAAAAGAGAGTGAGATCATAGAGGCTATTAAAAAAGAAGAGTTGGTTTTACTTTTTTATTGCAAAGATACATATGTTTCTACTCATGATTACTTGTCTTCCATGTTTAATGTTATAGTAAAGCTCATTGAAGACTTCAAAGTTTTTTTTCCCCGAAAAGGAGCCTGGTGGACTTTATCAATTGAGAGGAATTGAACATCAAAGTGATTTGCTAACCGGTGAGGCATTGAATTGTGTTATTTATGACAAGGAGCTCTATACATTGTCTTAAAAAGGATAACAAAAGCTCAACAAGTGACAAGCAAGATGGATAGAATTCATAGAGACAATTTCATATGTCATTTAGTACAAGAGAGGTAAAGATGTTGTAGCCAATGCTTTGTCAAGAAGGCACACTCTCATCCTTACTTTACAAGCCCAAATACTTGGTTTTGAGATGCTTAAGAAGCTATATTGTAGTGATAATGGGTTTAAGGACACATTTGATGCTTGTTAGATTGTACCTAATGAAAAGTACCTTATATATGATGGATTTTTTTACCATAAGGTAAATTGTGCATTCCTTCTTGTTCCTCTAGAATATTTTTAGTTAAGGAAGCACATTGTGGTGGTTTGATGGGTTATTTTGGTATTTCCAAAACTTATCACATTTTACATGAACATTTCTTTTGGCCTTGCACGAAAAGAGATATAGAAAGGTTATTGATAATTGCTTCGAGTATAAAAGAGCTACATCTACATCTTTGCCACATGAACTTTATTTTTCTTTGAATGTGCCTAGAGAACCTTGTGTAGACATATCTATGGAGTTTATTTTTGGACTACTTAGGTTTCCTAAAGGCATGGATTCTATATTAGTTGTGGTTTATTTGGATGAAATCTTGATTGATATCAAAACTTATGAAAATCATTGGCATCATTTTAAACAAGTTTTGTTTGCTTTAAGAAATGAGAAATTATATGATAACCTTTGGAAATATGAATTTTGTTTGGAAAATGGTACTTTCCCAGGTTATGTGGTGAGTTCTCAAAGACTTCAAGTGCATGAAAATAAGGAGCAAGCAATAAAAAATTGGATTATTTCCAAAAGTGCGTTAGAAGAGAGAAGTTTCCATGGTCTGCCAAGTTTTTATAAGAGATTCATCAAGGACTTTAGCACCATTGCTAGCCCTCTAAATGTAACCAAGAAGATGACCAGATTCACATAGGAAACTTGTTCGCCTCATCTTGCGTTTGCTTACAATAAAGCTCATCATTCTACTACTCTTTACTCTTCTTTTGAAGTTGATTATGGTGATAATCCTCTAATGTCTTTTGATATGCTTTCTTTATCTATAAATCATGCTTTAAGCTTGATTGAAAAGAAGACGACGGAGGTTTCAAGAATACCCATTCCAAGATTCATGATGCTATTGATGTCAACAATAAGAAGTTTGGAATGACACAATTAGTCTTTGATCCAGGAGGTTAGGATGGGCTCACATCAAATTCAAACATTTCCTTCTCCATGCAAGTCTAAGCTTGAAGAAGTGGCGATGACCCTTTTCAAATTCTTGGACCCTTTAGTGACAATGCTTATATATTATTCTTCCGATTGAATATAATGTTAGTGCTACCTTCTTTGTTTTGACTCATCTTTGTTGATGTAGGTGAAGATTCGAGGACGAATCTTTTCAAAAAAGGGGCGGATGATATGAACTGGGAAGGCAAAGAAGCTAATAAGCTTATGCATGGACGAGTCACTAGAACAGGGGCAAGAAGATTAAAGTGTATGATGAAAGATTGGCTAAATGAAGGGTTGTTTTTATAGAAGAAACCATGAATAACAAGAATGAAGGCTTTGAAGATCCAGGAGAACCTTCCAAGTTGCTCACAATCTATACCATAAGCAAGAATCATCCAATAGATCAAGTTGGAGGTAAAAAAAACTAAGTATGGTAAAGTATAAGACTTACCACCAATGGTAGGCATTGGCGGATTAGGCATTGAAGGCAATACCCTACCATGTCCAGGTAGGGAGTCGCCGGTAGGGTCCTGATGTTTAGAAGAAATGCCATGATTAGGCGGGATTTTAATATTTGAACTTCATTTCCAGCTAATAAATAAGGGTTTAATGGGTAATTTAGAGCCCTTAGTCAATAATCAAGATAGGTTTAAGCTTTTCATTACAAATACTCATTTATAGGTTTATTTGTAAACAACTTTGAGACTTTGCTGAAATTTGAGAGAGGATTCGATATTGGTTTCTAGGGTTCTTCAACCGAACTTAGCTTAGCTTCTAAGGGTTTACTTCCTTAGATTTGTGAACAATTGATTACTTAGATTGGAATCTATTGAGATAAATTGATCATCTAATTCCTTCTTTAGTTGATTCTTAGAGTTCTTGTTCTTAGAATTGATTAAACCTAGGTCTTCTAGTTTGTGTAATTGGGGTTTTGAGGCTATAGTTTTCTCAAGGTTCTTTCTGTCAAATTGGGAAGGAGTTTTAACGCTCAATGTTGGATTTATGAGGCTTAAATCCTCATAGGTTTTCTATTAGAGTGTTAAAACTACAAAATCCTTAATAGAGACACCATCTTGGGAAGGTGTTGAATCAAAACTACAACCAATTGAGGATTCACATCACCATGTGTGGTGCTGGTACTTCTATTCCCTAAAAAGGATGGTAGTTGGCGTATGTGTGTAGATTGTAAGGCTATCAATGATATTATTATTAAGTATCGTCATCCCATTCCTAGATTAGATGATTTGTTTGATGAATTGCATGGATCCATGGTTTTCTCTAAAATTCATTTGAAATAGGGTTATCACTGAATCCGAATGAAAGAGGGAGATGAATGGAAAACCACTTTCAAAACCAAGTTTGGTCTTTATGAGTGACTTGTCATTCCTTTTGGCCTCACCAATGCGCCTAGCATTTTTATGAGGTTCATGCATCATGTCTTGCATGATTTTATAGAAAATTTGTTGTTGTGTATTTCGATGATATTTTGATTTATAGCAAGACTTATGAAGATCATTTGCATCACATTAGGCAAGTTTGTTTTGTGCTTAGGAGAGAACAACTATATGCCAATTTGGAAAATGTGAATTTTGTTTGGAAGGGATAACTTTTCTTGGCTATGTTGTTAGTTCTAAAGGATTTCAAGTAGATCTTAACAAGGTGAAGGCGATAGAGGATTGGCCAACTCTAAAGAGTGCTACCGAAGTACGAAGCTTCCATAGGTTGGGAAGTTTTTACCGGAGGTTTATCAAGGACTTCAATACCATTGCTAGTCCTGTCATTAAGGTCATCAAGAAGACCGATGGGTTTACATGGGGAGAAGCTCAAGAGGTAGCCTTTGAGGTGTTGAACAAAAAGTTGTGCAATGCTCCACTTCTCACTTTGCCTAATTTTGAAAAGGTGTTTCAGATAGAGTGTGATGCATCGAGAATAGGAATTGGAGGAGTTTTAATGCAAGACAAGAAGTCCATAGCCTATTTTAGTGAAAAATTGGGGGAGGGGGGGGGGGCTACTTTGAACTACACCACTTATGACCAGGAACTATATTTCAGTATCGGAAACATTATTTATTGCCAAAGGAATTTGTATTCACACCGACCATGAATCCTTGAAGTACTTGAAGGATCAACAAAAGCTCAACAAGAGACATGCTCGGTGGATGGAGTTTAGAGATACGTTTGCCTACGTCATTCACTACAAGAAGGGGAAAGAAAACATCATGGTGGATACTCTCTCAATAAAGTATACACTTTTCACTTCCTTACACTCTCATTTGCTTGGGGTTTGAGATGATAAAAGACTTAATCTGCTCATGATGATGATATTAGAGGTGTTTTCGATTCATGCTTGATTACTCCTTGTGATAAGTTTTATGTGAAAGATGGTTATCTTTTTAGGGAAGGAAAACTTTGCATTCATTGTGGGTCCATTAGAAATTTGTTAGTTAAGGAAGCTCAATGGGGGTGTTCATATGGGGCATTTTCGCATAGCTAAAACTTATTATCTCTTGCATGAGCATTTCTTTTGGCCTAAGATGAAATGGGATGTTGAGAAGTTTGTAGGCAATTGTTTAGATTATAAACGTGCTATATTTTCTTCCTTACCTCATGATTTGTACACACCTTTACCGGTTTCCAATGCACCTTGGGAGGATGTTTCCATGGATTTCAGTTAGGAGTCCCTAGGACTTTTTCTGGAAAGAATTCTATATTTGTTATTGTAGACCGTTTCTCAAAAGTGTCTCACTTCATTGGTTGTATCAAAAAGCACGATGCATCCCATATCACTAGCCTGTTCTTTAGAGAGGTTTTGAGGTTGCATGCATTCCTAGAACTATAGTTTCGGACTGTGATACAAAGTTTGTTAGTCATTTTTTGGAAAGTGTTATGGAAGAAACTTAGAACTGACTTACTTTACTCCACTTCTTGTCATCCTCAAGCGGATGGTCAAACCGAGGTTGTTAATAAAAGTATAGGGCAACTTCTTAGGGCTATTCTTAAGAAGCACATAAGTGGGAAGAATGTTTGCCTTCATTGGATTTACTTACAATAGTGCTTGTCATTCTACTACTACTTTTTCTCCATTTGAAGTTGTCTATGGTTAATACACTAACCCCTTTGGATTTTATTTCATTACCAATTAAGTATCAATTGAGTTTGGATAGAAAAAGAAAAGGTGAATTTGTTAAATCTATCCATGCCAAAGTCCATGAGCATATTGAAAAGAAGAACGAAATGGTGGCTTCTAGGAAGAATAAAGGATGCAAAATGGTGAATTTTGAGCCTGGAGACTAGATTTGGGTGCATTTGAGGAAAAAATGGCTTCCCAACCTCTGCAAAGGGAAGGTTGATGCTAGAGGCGATAGCCTATTTCAAGCAGACTATTTGGATGGCGGACCCATCGTACACAGTAGGGCGAGGCCTACCGTCGATAGTAGGTCTCGGATGGCTCAAAGTTTAGGAGGTTTTAACTTCTTTTGACCCTTCATTTTGAGTGCTAAACTTCCTTTGACTTGTAATTAACTGCCATATGTACCCATCAACTTCTTTTAAGTTACTTTAATAGCTAGGGTTGGAAGTTAATCATTTAATGCACTATAAATACTTCTTTTGTAGCCATTTTGAAGTATAAATGAAAATTGATAAAATTGAAGAAGAACCTAAGGTTCTCTGGTTTCTACCACTTCCTTATAAATTAGGGATTTCCATTGTACAATACTAGGCAAGAAATTCTTGAATCTTCAATTCAAGAGTTCTTGTTCTAATTCCCAAATCAAATTATTCCTTGAGGTGCTAAATCTCTGTAGTTAGTATTGCTTGGAAACCAGGTCTGCCTTGTGTGTGGAGAGTAGGTGAGGTTTTCTTAAACCTTGTTGATTCTCCCTCAAAGATAGGAAGGTTTTATTTGTTTCTTTTCTTAGTTTAATTCCTGTAAATTATTCTTGGGTTATCATTTCTCTCAACATAATGCTTCAAAAGTGTCCTCTTGAAGAGAGTTGAATCTTGGGAGTAATTGAACTTCATTACAAGCTTGAGGAGGTTCATACAAAACTAACTCTTAGTGTCTTCAGCAAAGTTGTAGATCGGCTCTTAACTTGCCAATACATCTTGAATCTCCTCAATTGGACTTCTATAGCTCAAGTTACAACCATTTTACCGAAATGTATCATCTTTGTAATTGAAGGTAGAATGTCCAGATTAAAAATTGTCATAGGATATCCAAATGAACTCATCTAGAAATGAGCTATACCATCCTGGAAACCTCAGAAGTCCCCTACAATCTTTCTAAAGGCCACTTGTTCATTTGAGATATTTTAAATCCCCAAAATGGAGATCTTCCAGAATTTGTTTAGAAATTCCTGTTTGTCTCCATTTTTTGTCATTCTTCTAACTCTAACTGTTGGACTTTAATCTTCCAAGAATTCATTCATGTCTGTGGTCATATCATAATATACCTGGGTCCTTGAATTCTATTTCTGAATTGCTGCAGGCATGCTTTCTCCAACTCTTATTTCTCATCATTCTTCAACTCGTTCTTGTTGTTGCACCACTCCTTGAGAAACTTTGCATATCTTGGAATCTATTTGATTGAAATCTAATAGAGGAATATTGATCTGTACCTTTTGAAAGGTCATCAGAATTTTTTTCTCCATCTCTTCCCTCTTTGATTTTGCTAATCTACACGGAAAAGGAGGTGTAACTAGTACCTTTTAAGAAATATGAACATTACTTACCTTTTTTTTTTTTATGGAGCACTAATTTCTGCTTATTTGTTTTCCTTAGACTCTTTCACTTTACGAGAAGGTTCTTGCAACTCTTTTCCACTTTGAAGGGTGATTGCACTTACATTCTTCTTCGGGTTAACCTCTAGTTAAGATGTTAAATTTCCTCTTTCTGCCTCAAGTTGGTTAACAAAAGATACAAGTTGTGTGACTTGAGTTCCCAAATTCTGAATGGTTTCTCTTGTTTCCTATTGAAACATTTGAGTGTTAGAAGCTAATGGTTTAACAATATCCTCTATTGACATACCTTGATTTGCAAGAAGAGTAGACTTGTCCAATCCAAGAGCTTGGAAATTCTGATTACTTGTTTGCCCATGTCCCACGTTTGGATAATCCCTCCAACAAGGATTGTATTGATTTGAAAATGGTCCCTACATCCTTAGTTTGTTGACAAATCTCCCCATTGCATTCACTAAATATAAAACATCATCTTGGAATTGTGGGCATGCATCAGTTCAATGATTACAAGCTGAGCGAATTCCCCAATTCCTTTGTACCTGTTCCAAATAAACTTGCCTAACAGGAGATTTTAGTTCATATAATTGATTCTCAATACTAGAACTATTTACCTCACTTACCTTTCTAGTTAAACCATTCATTCTTAGGTCAAATTGTTGAGACTGCCATTCTGGATATCAACTCTTTTGCTTCATTTGGTGTTTTCTCCACAAGAGCTCCTCTACTTGCAGCATCGATCATGCTTCTGTCAATTGGTAGCATTCTTTCACAAAAGTAATGCAACAAAAATTAATAAGAAATTTGATGGAGTGGATAACTTGCACATAATTGATTGAAGCATTCCCAATATTTGTACAAAGTATCCCCATTATACTGGCGAGTACCACATATTTCTTTTCAGATTGTTCCAGCTCTAGAGGTTGGGAAAAACTTCTCTAAGAACTTTTTTGTCATGTCGTTCCATGATGTGATGGACCTTGAAGGAAGATAATAAAGCCAATCCTTAGCTTTATCTGCTCCAGAAAATAGAAACGACCTGAATTTAATTTGATCCTTTGTAATCCATTGGGGCACAACTGACATCAAATTCCTTCAAATGTCATATGTGGATCTTCACCTACAAGACCATGAAAAATCAGTAGTAATTGAATAAAACCATATTTTATTTCAAATATACCTTGAATATTGGGAAAATTAATGCAAAGATTTGGCTGATTGACACTAGGAGTTGCCAATTCTCTTAATGTTCTTTGACCAGCCATTTCTTGCACTAGAGGGGCAAAAGATTCCCTTTGATAAATGAGTGTCCCTCTTTGGTTCTTGATTCACCACTCACAATTTTTTAAGCCAAAAGAACTTCTTGTCTTTTTTCTTTTCGGTTTGCCTTTGCGGTCTTCTCAATTTCAGGAATATATATAAATTTCCTGTTCGAGAAGATCTTTGAATAAATGGGTTTATATAAAGAATTTTTTTTTTTTAAAAAAAAAAAGAAACTTCCACAGAAATGGCACCAAATTTTGTGAGTGTCGAAATTATTAAAAATACGTCATTTACTCAAAGATTTGTTGGACAATGATGAACACCTGGCTAAACCCAAAGGAAATCTGTAACTCCTTTACAATAAAGAAAAATAAAAGAAATATTTCAATGGAATGTTTCAAAAATAATTAAATTGGTTAAAGTGTCTCAGACCAAACACCAAAATTCGATTCTTACTTTCTGAAATGCAAAGCCTTTTCCGGTTCTAACTCAAGTAAACAAACTTGACTATCTTCAAAGCTGAAGAAATCAAAACACTCTTAAAACATGAAAAACTTGAAAAGCTTCAATAATTTAATTCTCAAGCAAACTCGATTAAGACACAAGCACCATTTACTTAAAACGTTCCAAAATGAGTTTCAATCTATAACTGTTGTGTGGTTTCTATCCTAACAAAATTCTACTTTTAGGCAGGCGTACCAATCTGTGTAATAAGGCAAGGGAAGTCCTCGGTTTGTCGAACTCTCAAGATGGTCAAATACTAGTAATAACTATGTCTCTATTATTTAATTAAATAAAATGGTCAGAAATTTTTTAAAAAAATAAGAAATAATTAAAAACAATTAAAAATTAAGAAGGAAAATAAGGTTTTAAAATAAGTTTGGAAAGAACGTGTTTAAATGGTTAAATTCCCTTGAACCGTAAGTTAATTTTAATTAGAAAATCGTTGTAATTAATTATTAAAATTCATTGGTTGGATCTCACTCAAAAATCGGATAAGCCCTATGCCTAGGCGAATACTCTCCTATTCAACTTAACCATTTAGCGAAGAATGTCTTCTAACCCTAACCTAATTATGAATGAATTATTGACTCTAGTGATTAATTAATGATCTAAGAACCGTAATTAGTATGTGATACGAATTCGGCAAAGGATTGTTAAACAACTTGCATAGGAGCAATTAGAGAATTAAAAAATTCATGGTTGAAGCTTCAACTAAGGAATCTCGGATGTAATTGGAAGGTTTGGAAGAATTTATTAGACTTCCAAGACATATTAAAGTCCTAAGAAACACAATGGAATCAAACTAGAAACTCCAGCTAGCATAGGTAATGGAAAAAGCAAGGAAGAGTGAAGAACAGAGCCTACCGGCGACTATAGGCTCCTACCCTACTGACTCTGGTAGTTCTTGGGATAAATTGGAGGTTAGAAGATTGCCTATCGACGACGATACGCTCCCCACCTACTGTCCCCGTAGGTCCCGGACTAGCTTCACCAAATGGACTATTTTAGTTATTAATTTTGGTTCCATTTTATCCAAGCCTTTTAATTAACTTTATTAGAAGGATAGTTAGGTCTTTTAAGTCTTTAAGTCCCCATTAGGTTTAGGAAGAGGACTTAGGATTTCTATATAAATATCCTATTATGCCTCTTTTAACTAATTGATTATTGTATGAAATTAATGAGTTTTCTCTTAGGTTCTTACACTTTTAGGCTTTTTCCCAACTTCATCTAGGGTTTGATCTCCCTAGATTGATTTTACTTGAGGTACTTGGATTGGGAAGATCTAAGGGTTTCATCAATTGATCTCAATTCCCTCTCTAGAATATTTATATCCTTGTAATTGTCTAGATTGGGTCTTCTTTGCACAAGCTAATTAGGTTTTGGGTTTGGTATACCCATTGTTGAATTAGAGTGAGGAGGAAAGATTAGCTACATGAATTCAAGAGATTATAAGTTTAGTATCCCTATGGTTGCTTGAGGATGGAGCTATTTCAAGTCCTATTGAAGCCAAAAGACCTATGTGTTTGAAGATTTGAAGCATTTGATCAATTTTCAAATGAAATTTCACATCATTTAGTATCAGAGCTACCTTCAAGTAAGCTCTAAATAATAAAAAATCAAGATCTATTAAGAAAATACATGAAGATCATGAAAATCTAGGACAGAAAAATTGATGCCATCATATTGGCTTTACCCCAATTTGTGTTGCTTTTTTTTTTTGAAAACTTTTGTTATGGATCCAAACTTCTACGAGTTGATGATTTTTTGAAATAAGTTTCACTCAATTTGATTTGATTTGTTTTGTTAATTAGATGAATACTTTCGATCTGTCCGAAATCTCAAAATTGTGAACAATAGTGGATTAATTTGATCATATCTTATGTTATATTGTTTCAAATTGGATGGATGTGCCTAATCTCATCCTAATCAAGTTTTTCTTCTATCTAAACTAATTTTACTCAATTTGGAGTTCATTTACTTGTTCAATTCACTTGAAAACTGAAAAGTGTTTTGAGATCTCGGTTCCAAAAAGTTGTGAATTACAGGTCTTGTGATATACTGATCCAAATCAATCAAAATTTGTTCTTAAACTCATCCTATTTGAGTAAGGAATATATCTAAATTTGTTTGAGTCAATTTGGATCTACATTAGTATAGTTATTTCCATTTTATTAACAAGGTGTCAATTGTCCCTTGTTTTCTAGAAAACTTTTGTTTAGTACTCTTTCTTCTTTTATTAGCTTAGCTTTGTTTTGATTTTTTGTTTTTTAACTCAAATTTCTTTCTTTTAGTGTCTTCCCATTCTTTGTGGTGATCAATTGATATTGTTGGCTCTAATTTCTAATAGATTATTTTTGGAACTCTTGCACTTCAAGTATTTGTTGAAAAATCTCTTTGAATTCCTTTAACTACCTCAACTAAGTGTTAATTGAAGTCTATCTTTGGTTGATTTCCTTTGGTGCTTACGGTGGAGGAAGTTTGAAGGTTCGAAGAATTCTTGTGAGGTGAGAGTTTTGAAAAAGGCAAATGGGTGAGCCTATTTCATTAAAAGCCATTGATGTCTTAAATGGGGTATATCTAAAATTATGCAACAGGCAAGTGTACCTATCACCGAAGTAACAGAGATACACTCGAGTTGTTAAACTCAGGGAACAAAAAAGCTCAATTACTAATCATTTTACCTAATATCTAGTCTAAATAAATTGATCTTTGAGAAAATATTTTAAAAACTACTAAAAAAACAATTAAATGGAAGCAAAAGTTTAAAAGATAGACAATTGAGAAAAACAGTCTGAATGATGGAATCCCTCTAAATTTTGTCAACTATTTCAATTAGAAAATTCGTAAAAAGATGTTTGAAAAAGCCAACGTTACGTTATCACACAAAAATCGAGCAATCCCTATCTCTAGATGAATGCCACTCTACTCACTAACCTTTAGAGGAGAATCTCTTCACTCTCTAACCAATTAAAAATGCAACTAGATTAGGTTCTAATAACCTAAAAGTGCAACGAATATCTCTATTCATTTTCCAGCTTTTATTATCCAATTACTTGCCCTAGATTGGTCTTCCTTTTTCAATTCCCAACCAATCTTGAGAAATAATCGATTCTACACAAATTAATCATCATAAAAACATAATTGAACACCAACCCAAAGTAAAACAAACATAATTGTATAACATCCAATCAAAAATTACATCATTCAAAAGCTAGGGTTCAACCCTCATCCGAACAATGAAAATCAAGCCACTAAACATCCCAACAGAAAATGAGTCAATAAAAGTATTCATAAGTAACAAGAGAAAAGAAAGCATAGGATGAAGAAGATTCGAGTCCACGGTTCCGAAAGCCACCCGAGCTTATCTCTCGATTTGCTTTATGAAATCGAAATTACTCTATAAAACTTCTTAAATCTTTTCCCAAAAGCTTCAATTTTTTTGTTAATAGAAAGGGTTTTATTGCCAAGTTTCATCCACAATACTTCTCCTCTGAACCTAAATTGAAGAATGTCTCAAAAGAGGGAAAAACTACATAAAAATAGTAGAATCTGTGATATAGTCAGGACCAACCGCGTGCAGTAGGTCGAGTCCTGCCATCCTCGATAAGGTTCTGTTCGAAATTCCTCTTTGAATGCTCGGGACCTACCGTGTGCAGTAGGTCTAGCCTAACTGTTTGTCGTAGGCTTTTGTTTTTCTACTTCTTTTTCTTCAATACCTACCGCATATAGGTGATTGGCTGTTGGCTTCGGTGCCGATAGCTTCTTTCTTTTCCTCTTTCGCCCTTTTTCACTTGTATTGATATGAACCAAAAAAGTCCATCATCAATGGAAGTAAAGCTTAGACTATGACTACAACTCAAAGGAAGAAACTTAAGCTTCAAAAAGATAATGGCATGCTTGTTTATAGGATGGAAGCTTTAAAGAGCAAGATTGATGAGTTTGAAGATCAAAGAAAACATTCCAAGTTGTTTACAATGTGTACAGTTATCAACGAGCAATCAAGGAACCCACTTGGGGTGAAATTTGGCTAAGTATAGAGAAAACTATACCCTACTGCTGATGGCAGGGCCAATCCTACCGTCGCCAGTAGGATTCTGTTGGGCATTCCTTGAGCATTGGTAATCTACCGCCGACAGTAGGTTCCACACTATCATCGCCAGTAGGCCTCGGGTTTGCAAAGGTGTAACTGACCTATTGGGCGGGAATTTGTTATGCAAGTTGATTTTTTAGCTCTTAATCAAGGAGTTCATGTGTAATTCAAACCATTAAACATTAGTTTAGCTAGGTTTAAGTCCATAGTCTATAAATACACCCCTTTATAACATCCTTGTAAAGCTAATTGAGAATTTTGCATAAATTAATTTGAGAGAGAATCTCTTTGGTCTCTTAGGGTTCTTCACCTTTGTTTTGTCTAGCTTGCTAAGGGTTCTAGGCCTTAGTAGTGAGCAATTGAATGCCTTAGGATAATGAGTCTATGGAGTTCAATTATTCATCTCAACTCCTTCTATTGATTGAGTCTAGAGTTTGTGTTCTTGATTCAATTGATTTTACGTCTTCTATATTATGTGATTAGGGTTTTGTGGTGTTTGTTACCTCAAGGGTTTAATCATCAATCTAGGAAAGAGCCTTGACCTCTTAATTGTTGGGTTTACGAGGCATTGTTCCTCATAGATTCTCCATTGGAAGTTGGATCTTCAAATTCTCAATAGAGGTACTTCAAATCAAGGAGGAGATCTTGGGAGAGATTTGGATCCAATTCTTCAAGCACAAAAAGATTCATATCAAATTGGTATCATAGCATCATCAATTTGAAGGGTAAAAAATTGACTTGTAAGTGAATCAAATTCGTGAAAAAAAAAAAAAAAAAAAGTGAAAGTACTTAATGCTATGGTAGAGATTATTGAAGAATTCAAAGATGTCTTTCCCAAAGAGATGCCCGGTGGACTTCCTCCCTTGACATGGATTGAGCATCATTGATTTGGTACATGGAGCAGTGCTACCAAATAGACCGACTTATAAAAAGTCCTCTCGAAGAAACTAAGGAGCTAGGGAAACAAGTTGAGGAATTGCTATCAAAGCTTATGTAAGAGAAAGCTTAAGCCCTTGTGTCGTTCCCATTTTGTTAGTTGCAAAGAAAGATGATACATGGCATATGTATGTTGATTGTAGAGCCATTAATAACATAACTATCAATTATAGGCATCCTACTCTTAGATTCGATGATTTTCTTAATGAGTTGCATGGTTATCAATCTTTTCAAAGATTGATTTAAAATTGGGTTACCATTGAATTAGAATGAGGGAAGGGGATGAGTGGAAAACGGCTTTCAAAACTAATTTTGGTTTTTATGAGTGGCTGGTAATGCCTTTTAGTTTAACTAATGCTCCTAGTATATTCAGGAGACTTATGCATCATGTATTGAGGAACTTCATTGGTGAATTTGTTGTTATTTATTTTGATGACATCTTGATATGTAGAAAAACTTATGAAGATCACTTACATCATCTTAGACAAGTTTTGTTAGTTTTGAGAAGTGAAAGTTGTATGCTAACCTTGGGAGGTGTGAGTTTTGTTTGGAAAAACTGACTTTCCTAGGTTATGTGGTGGCCTCTCAAGGTCTTCAAGTGGATCAAGAGAAGTTAAAAGCAGTCAAAGCATGGTGTAATCCTAATAATGCATCCGAAGCGAAGAGCTTCCATAGTTTGGCAAGTTTCTAGTGGAGGTTCATCAGGGATTTTAGTACCATTGCTAGTCCCTTGACGGATATTATCAAGAAGATGAATGGATTGAAATGGGAGGAGATTCAAAAGAAAGCTTTTGCGTTACTAAAGGAGAAGTTGAGTAGTGCGCCCTTGCTCGCATTATCAAACTTTGAGAAAATGTTTGAGATAGAATGCAATGCCTTGGGTGTTGCCACTGGAGGAGTCTTGATGCAAGACAAGAGACCTTTGGCTTTCTTTAGTGAAAATTTGACAGGTGCGGCATTGAATTATGCAACATATGATAAGAAGCTCCATGCACTTATACGGACATTGAAGCATTGGCAACATAAGGAGTTTGTAGTTGATAAGTGTATATTTATCTATATTTTCTATATGTTAAATTCATCGTTTTCATTGTTTTTAATATGTTAAAGTACATATTTTTGCTAAATACCTCTTATTCGTGTTTTAGGTACCCTTTGGAAGTGGAAACGACGAAAAAGAAACGAAAATGGAAGTCGTCGACAAAAATGCAACACCTACCGCACATGGCAGGTTTCCCTACCATCGCCGGTCAGTGCCGAAGATCAAAGTCATTGGCAAGACAGAGACCTAACACGAATGGTAGGCCTCGTTTACCTTTGATGGTAGGCAGTGCTGGCACGGGCGGTTCAAGTCCAATTCAAACTCGATTTTCTTGTTTTCTTCTCCAATTTTGTTTTGGTTTTCAACTATTTTTCAACTCTATATAAGGGGGTTTATTTGCAGCTATTTTCTTCTCCAACTCGATGTTTGTTTTTATTTAAGTTATTTTCCAATTGCGTTTGTTTGTAATTTAATTGACACGAGATTATATTATTTGCAAGGTTTTTTGGAATTGAAAAGGGAAGAACAATCGACGACAAACAATTTGGGGGTTAGTTGGGGCAATTGACTAGAGATAGAATTTTTCACTTTTAGGTCTTTTTAAATCACCTATGTTTAGTGCACCCATAATTTATTAGGGAGAAAAGAGATTTTCCAAGGGTTAGTGAGTAGGGTGGCTTTCATCCTAGAGATAGGGATTGCCCAATTTTGAGTGATGACCCAATTTATTAATTCAATATTGTTTTCATTAAAGTTTTTCCAATTGAATTAGTAACAAGGATTAGGTGGATTCCACCAACCCAAACTCTTGTCTTTATAATTCTTTTAAAAATCGTTTTTATTTGCTTTCTTTTAATCGAGTTACTTGTTTATATTTCTCTTTTTCAACGACATCATCTTTCTTTTTCCGACTAGACATTAGAAACACGATTAGTACTTGAACCTTCGTCCGTTCCCTGAGAGATTTGACACTCAGGTTGAAAGTTATCTCTACTTTGTTAGGTCTACTTGCCTTGCATTGAAGTAATTATAATCACATCCTGTTTTGATTACTTTGATTTTCCACACATCAGTAGTGCATACCGATCACAAGTCCTTGAAATTTCTTAAAGGATAACAAAAGTTGAACAAGAGACATACAAGATGGATGGAGTTCATTGAGACATTTTCGTGCATCATTCGTTACAAGAAAGATAAGGAAAACATTGTCGCTGATGCATTATCTAGAAGATACACTCTTATCTCTGCTTTGCAAGCTGAAATTCTTAATTTTGAGCTGCTTAAAGAGTTATATGCTAGCAATCATGATTTTAAGGAAATATATGAGAATTGTTTGCTTGCGCCTAGTGATAAGTACCTTGTTCATGATGGTTTTCTTTATTGTGAAGGAAAGTTGTGCATTCCATCTTGTTCTACTAGATTATTGTTGGTTAAAGAGGCTCATTGTGGTGGCTTAATAGGGCCTTTTGGTATTGCTAAAACTAATGACACTTTCCATGAGCATTTCTATTGGCCTCATATGAGAAAAGATGTTGAAAAGTTTTGTGGAAATTGCTTGGATTCTAAAAGGGCTAAATCTACTTCTTTGCCTCATAGTCTTTATACTCTATTAGATGTGCCTAAAGTTCCTTAGGTTGACATTTCTATGGATTTTATTCTTGGCTTGCCTAAATCTCCTAAAGGAACGAGTTCTATCTTTGTGATGGCATATAGGTTTTCTAAGATGGCTCATTTCATACCTTGCAAGAAACCAATGATACAAGCCATGTGACAAACTTATTCTTTTCTTGGGTGGTGAGATTTCATGGAATTCCTAAGACCATTGTTTCAGACAATGATACTAAATTTCTTAGTCATTTTTAGCGTGTTTTGTGGAGGAAACTTGGTACTAAATTGTTGTATTCTACAGCTTGCCATCCACAAACCGATGGCCAAATAGAGGTGGTCAATAGGACCATTAGCCAACTTCTCAGGGCCATCCTTAAGAATAACTTGCGCCAATAGGAAGAAGCTCTTCCTCACATTGAGTTTGCTTATAATAGGGCTAAACATCTACTACTTCCTTGTTTCCTTTTGAGATTATTTATGGGTTTAATCCTTTGACTCCTTTTGATTTGGTTCCTTTGCCTATAGATCACATTGTGATCTTAGATGGTAAACGAAAAGCGGAGCTTTTTTAATCCATTCATGCCAAGGTACATGCTAATATTGAGTCTAACAACAAGAACTTGGTGACAAAATGGAATGTTGGAAGGAAGTATGTGGTGTTTGAACCCGGTGATTGGGTTTGGGTGCATCTAAGGAAGGAACGTTTTCCTTCTTAATGCAAGGGCAAGCTTGATGCCCGTGCCGATAGACCGTTTCAAGTTCTTGAGTGTTTTAATGATAATGCATATAGAATTAATCTTTCTGGTGACTATAATGTTAGTGCCACCTTTAATGTCTATGATTTATCTTCTTTTGATGTAGGTGAAGACTCGAGGACGAATCTTTTCGAAGGGGGGCAGATGATATGAATCGAAAGAGTCCATCATCAGTGGAAGTAAAGCTTGGACCAATGACTAAAGCTCAAAAGAAGAAACTTAAGCTTCAAAAAGATAATACCATGCTTGCTTACAGGATGGAAGCTTTAAAGAGTAAGGCTGATGAGTTTGAAGATCAAAGAAAACATTCTAAGTTGTTTACAATGTGTAAAATTATCAAGAAGCAACCAAGAAACCAACTTGGGTGAAATTTGGCTAAGTGTAGGTAGAATTATACCCTACCGCCGACGGCAAAGCCAACCCTACTGTCGTCGGTAGGTTTCTATTGGGCATTCCTCAGGCATTAGCAACCTACCGCCAATCGTAGGTTCCACCCTATCGTTGCCAGTAAGCCTCGGGCTGGCAAAGGTGTAACCATCCTTTTAGGTGGGAATTTGTTATGCAAGTTGATTTTTCAGCTCTTAATCAATGAGTTTATGTGTAATTCAAGCCATTAAACATTAGTTAAGCTAGGGTTATGTCCATAGTCTATAAATACCTCTTTATAACGTCCTTGTAAAGCTAATTGAGAATTTTACTAAAATTAATTTGAGAGAGAATCTCTTTGGTTTCTTAGGGTTCTTTCCCCTTGTTTAGTCTAGCTTGCTAAGGGTTCTAGTCCTTAGTAGTGAGCAATTGAATGCCTTATGATGATGAGTCTATGGAGTTCAATTGTTCATCTCAATTCCTTCTATTGATTGAGTCTAGAGTTTGTGTTCTTGATTCAATTGATTTTAGGTCTTCTATATTGTGTGATTGGGGTTTTGAGGTGCTTGTTGACTCAAGGTTTTAATCATCAATCTAGAAAATATCATTGACCTCTGAATGCTTGGGTTTGTGAGGCATTGTTCCTCATAGGTTCTTCATTGGAAGTTGGAGCTTCAAATCTTCAATAGAGGTACTTCAAATCAAGGAGGAGATCTTGGGAGAGATTTGGATCCAATTCTTCAAGCACAAGAGGATTCATATCATTTATTCTCCGTCTTCTTCATTGGGAAGCACCTAAGGTAAGAATAGAGGTAAATGGTGTAAATTATGCATCTTATACATTAAAAACTTCATAAAAATGACAAAAATAAATAAATAAATGTATATATAGAAGTAATACTATATGACATGTATCAAATACCCCTCCACTTATTGGTTGCTTGCCCTCAAGTAACACAAAACTAGGCAAAAATTGGAAAATGTAATCAGAGAAGTACACAAAGTTTTATTCATTGAAAATGACACATGGAAGAATAACATAAAATACTAATGAAGCACAAGACTCTACAAAAGGATAAAAAAAAAACAAAACAAAAACGAATAAAAATGTCACTTCAATGGGGGATATAACTACTCAATCACATAAGGACCTTTCAAATGACGAATCACGAGAATCGATAATCCTACTGCTATCTTACTAAAATCTTTACTAATCAATGGCGTGAGTGTGTGAATTACTCATGTCTCCTTTCAAAGAAAACTAGGAAGATCAGATTATTAATATAGTGAAATACTTTATTTGAAAATGCACAGCACAGCTCATGTTTCCTAACACCTTTCCATTCTAAGTTCTATTCTAAGTCATTCCCAGATTAGGTAGGACTTTCTAGCTTGTAATGTTAGGCTCTGGACCTAAAGGTTGTTAAACAAAGGGAAAGGAAAAACAAAAGCACTTGAGATAGAGCTAATGCAACTGAAAGAAAATATATCAAAAGTTATGAACAACTTTCTAGCTACTTTTCACTCATTCCCATTTAACCTTGAACATCTCGCTTCGTTCAAATAACGTACAATCCCCCTGACATTCTCTATTTCTCATAAATCACATCTTTCCTAGTACATAAGAGAAAGCAACTCAAAACTTTTGAGAGATAATGATATGAACCAAGATATCTAAGAAGCTAATGAGTTGATTCATGGACTAATTACTAGAGCAAGGGCAGAGAAGTTCAAAGGCATATGATGATAGCTTGGCTAAAATAATGGTTGCATTCATTGAAGAAACCTTGATGGATTAAAGAGCAAGAATGGAGGCTTGGATAGGAACCATTCTAAGTTGCTTATAGTTCAATGTCTAAGCTTGGAGCAATCGATGGAGCAAATTAGAAGAAGAGAAAATAAAGGAGAGGCAGAGCCTACCATTGATGGTAGGCCCTGCACCTATCGTCCCCAGTAGGTTTCTATAAAAAAAGGGACTTGTGTGCTGAAGACCTCCCACGTGCGGTAGGGTACCCTACCATACACGGTAGGGTCCTACATTTTTTAATAAATGCATTGTATTGGACAGTTTTAATGTTTAAACTCTATTTTCAACTGTTAATTAAGGTTCAAATTGGTCTTTTAGAGCCTTATGTCAATAATCAAAGTAGGTTTTAGCCCTAACACTAAAAATATGCATTTATAGCCTACATTGTAATCAACTTTCATAATATATGAAATTTGAGAGTTTTCTCTTATGGTTCTTAAGTTTTGAGACTTTCTCCTTGAACTTCATCGAGGGTTTCATCATTCTTTATATTGATTTTATTGAATACTTGGATTGGGTTTATCCAAGGGTTCTAAGTTTGATCACAGTACCTAATTCTATGATAATCACATCCTTGTGATTTGTCTAGAGCTTAAGTCTTCTTCAATTGATCTAATTAGGTAGTGGGTAACCAACCCTATTGTTCTTTTAGCAATTTTTGAGGAAAATATCCCCTTCATATTCATTTTTTCATAGTTTGGTTTGAATTATGGTGAGTGTTGTTGAAGAAGATTAAGTCCTATTGAAGAAATAGATTCTTAGGAAGCTTAATTGAAGATTTTGATCTTGTACAACTAGAATCATATCATTTGGTATCAGAGCACCTTCAATGTAAGCTCATTTTATGTGTTATTTGATTGAAAAAATCGTGAACAAAAAAATATACATGTGATATGTGACACAAAAATACATGAAGAACATACAATTCTCGGACAGAAAATTTGATGCCATAAGTTTGGCTAGATTCGAAGTGGAATTGTGTTGTTTGTGGTACAATTTGACGTGGATTTCCTTACCTACGAGCTATTGATCAAATGCAATTGGTTTCACTCAATTAGGACTTGATTTGTTAGATCAATTCGATCAAAAGTTAGAAAGTATCTAGAATTCGGATCTGTTTTGAAAATGAGAATTAATCTGATCATATCTTATGTTATACTCATCCAATTCAATTGAAATTTGTACTTAAATTCATCCTCATTGAGCTTCTCTTCTTTCTAAACTAGGCTTACTCGATTTGTAGATATATTTTGTGAGGTAGCATCATTTTAATCACGGGGTGCTATGAAATTTTGTTTAGTATTCTTACTTCTTTGATTAGCTTAGTTTTGTTTTGCTTAGTTGATTTTGGACTCTAATTACTTTTTTTTTTTATGTTTATACTTCTTTGTGGTGATCGAATTGATATTGTGGCTCTTATCGCTCTTGGATGATCTTTGAAACTCTCGCATATGAAGTGTTTGTGGAAATTGTTCTTTAAACTTCTCTACTACCTCAACTAAGTGTTTAATTGAACTCTTTCATTAATTGATTGACTTTGGTGGTTGTGGGGGAGGAAGTTTGAAGACTCAAAGAAGTCTCGTGAGGTGAGAGTTTGGAAAAAGACAAGAGGGTGAGTGTATTGTAATAAAAGGCTTAAGAGAGCCAAACACGAGGGAATTGAGTGATCATTACAAGAGAGAATACACTTAGGGAGTGTTTGAGAGGTCCTATTTTCTTGTTTCTAATTTTTTGTTTTCTTTATTTGCAATTTCTATTTTCTTTTGGAGACTTCTAGTGCCCCTAGAAAAATTAGAAGTAGTTAGGGATCTCCTTTAAGATCAAGATCAAACAATTCCATCGAATTAAATGGAGTGAATCATTTGATCAATGAATATTTGATTCTTTAATTAATTTGACTTTTCCCTTTTTGTTTCCTAAGTCGATACGCACAGCGCCTAGTATCCATTGTTTACTTTCTTTTTTAATTTGCAGGTTTATAGTGTCAACGGATGGTCATTTACCTACCGCATCTCATTAAGAAGGCATTGGTGATCCTACAAGGATGAACTTGAATGAAACCTTGTGATCTATGCAACAATCTATTGAGGGTTTAGCAAGAAAATTCCAGGATGTGGCAATAGATGTTGAAAAGTTAAAGAATGGCAGGGGAAGTGCCACAATAAAACAAAGAGTTGGGCACAATCTTGGAGAAGTTCCTTCACCTCACCAACAAAGGGCTTATGCTAATGTACCTCCTTATGGATACTATGACATGCCAGCTCAAAGTTCCTATCCATTTCATGAAAGTGGATACCAAGGAAGGCAACCTAGTAGAGATGGAAGAAGAGAAGATCTAGGAAGAAGCGGATACAATAGACCACAAGAAGAGGTACCGAGACATGAAGTATGGTATAAAGATAACTTGTTTGAAGATTATAGAGAGAATCCTAATGTTGACCATGCATACTTTGGTGGCTATTATGATGGACAACAAGGGAATAAAACCTTAGACAAGATCAAGTGGAAGGTGCCTAGCTTCAAGGGAGAAAGTGATCTAAATGTGTTCCTTGATTGGCAGCGTCCAGTGGAGAACCTCTTTATGGTGAGAAATTATAGTGATAATGTCAAGGCTAAGTTAATCGTTGCGAATTTTCGGGTTATGCACTTCATTGGTGGGAAAGGATTTTCACTCAAAGGATTAGAAATGGAAGGCAACAGGTTGAAAGTTGGGCCGAATTGAAGACTCTTATTAGAGAAAGATTCGTACTGAAGCATTATTATAGAGAGCATCATTACAAATTGATGACTCTTAGGCAAGGTAGCAAAAGTGTTGAGGAGTATAGACAAGAGATGTAGTTAGACACTTTGAGATTGAGTTTGGAGAAGGACAAAGATGTTTCCATTGCTAGGTTTCTAAGTAGTCTCAATTGGGACATTGCAAATCAATTACAATTGTACCTTTACACCACTTATAAAGACATGTGCCATTTAGCAACAAAGATTGAAACTCAAAGGAAAATAAGTGGTTTCTCTAAAACTACTCTTCATTCTTCAAGAAATGTGGTGTCTAAACCTCAAGCATCTACTTTCAAAGGTTGGCCAAAGAAGGATGAAACACCAAAGGTGGCTTTCAAATTCTAAGCCTAAGGTGGAAGAGAAAGGTATATTGATCACTAATCCAACTAGGTACTTTAAATGCAATGGTTTGGGACATATAGCTATCAATTGTCCTACCAAGAGGACTTTGATCTTTCGTGAAGACTTGAATGGTCGGATTGAGAAGGATGATGAAGTCTTGACAATATTGTTGATGATTGAAATAGCTATGAAGATGGAACCATTGGGGATGCTTCTCTAGATGCTGAGGAAGATGCTTTGAGTTTGGTGACTATAATGTCTTTGACTACTCAAATTATTGAAGATTACTCGAGCATTCAAAGGGAGAATATCTTTCATACCAAATGCAAGGTGGAAAATAGACTTGCTAACCTCATCATAGATAGTGGTAGTTGCACTAATGTAGCTAGTACCTATCTTGTGGAGAAATTGAATTTACCTATCTTTAAACATCCTAATCCTTATAAGTTGCATTGGTTGAATGATCGTGCGGAAGTTAGAGTGTGGAGGCAAGTGAAAGTACCTATTGTTATGGGAACATACATTGATAAAGTGGTATGTGATATAGTGCCTATACAAGCTTGCCACTTTTGTTGGGTCGTCCTTGGCAATTTGGTAGGAAAGCCATTCATCATGGGAAGAAGAATACTTACACTTTTGTAAAAGAACGCAATCCTATACCATGAATCCTCTTACACCTCAATAAGTTAGAGAAAAACAAAAGAAAATGAGAGAAAAAGGAAGAATTGAGAATGAGCGAAAGAGAAAAATCATTAAGGAAGGAAAGAGAGTTGAGAAAAAAGAAATAGGTGTTGAAAAGACAAAGGAGGTAAAAGTGAAGAGTGATAAGAAAATAAGTGATCAAAAGAAGAGAGTGTTACAAAAGAAAAGAGATGTTTCTCCGGAAAAGAGAGTGAGATCATAGAAGCTATTGAAAAATAAGAGTTGGTGTTACTTTTATATTGCAAGGAAGCATTTGTTTCTACTAATGATCATTTAACTTCTTTCTCTAGTGCTATTGTGAAAGATGATTGAAGAATTCAAGATGTTCTTCCCGATAAGATGCCTGGTAGACTTCTCCCTTTGAGAGGCATTGAACATCAAATTGATTTGGTGCCCTGTGCGGTGTTGCCAAATAGGCCGTCTTATAGGAGCCCTCCCGAAGAGACCAAGGAGTTGTAAGAGAAAGTTTAAATCCTTGTGTTGTTCCCGTTTTGTTAGTTCCTAAGAAAGATGTTACATGGTGCACGTGGTAGATTGTAGAGCCATTAATAACATCACCATGAAGTATTAACATTACCATCAAGTATAGGCATCTCATTCCTAGATTAGATGATTTTCTTGATAAGTTACATGGTTCTCAAATCTTTTCAAACATAGATTTAAAATCGGGTTACCATCAAATTCACATAAAAGATGGGGATGAATGGAAAAAATTTTCAAGACGAATTTTGGTCTTTATGAGTGGTTGGTCATGCCTTTTGGTTTAACTAATGCACTTAGTACATTCATGAGACTCAGGCATCTTGTTTTGACAGATTTCATTGGAAAATTTGTTGTGGTTTATTTTGACGACATCTGGATTTATAACAAAACTTATGAAGACCATTTGCATCATCTTAAACAAGTTTTGTTTGTTTTGAGAAATGAGAAATTATATGCTAACCTTGGAAAATGTGAGTTCTGTTTGGAAAAGGTTACTTTTCTAGGTTATGTGGTGAGTTCTCAAGGTCTCCAAGTGGATGAAAATAAGGTGAAAGCAATCAAGGATTGGACTACTCTCAAGAGTGCATTCGAAAAGAGAAGCTTCCATGTTCTAGCAAGCTTTTATAGGAGATTCATCAAGGACTTTAGCACCATTGCTAGTCCCTAAACGGATATAATCAAGAAGATGACCGAAGTCAAATGGGAAGCTTGTTTACCTCCGCTGAGTTTGTTTATAATAGAGCTCATCACTCTAGTACTTCTTACTCTTCGTTGGAAGTTGTTTATGGTTTCAATCTTCTAATTCTATTTGATTTGGTACCTTACCCTATAGATCATGCTTTGAGCTTGGATCGAAAGAAGAAAGTAGAGTTTGTCAAGTCTATCCATTCCAAAGTCCATGACGCTATTGAAGCCAACAACAAGAAGCTCGTGGATAAAAGAAATGTTGGAAGGAAACGAGTAGTCTTTGATCTTGGAGGTTGGGTTTTGGGGTCACCTTAGAAAGAACGATTTTCTTTTCAATGAAAATCTAAGCTTGATGCACATAGCGATGGTCTTTTTCAAGTTCTTGAGCGCCTTAGTGAGAATATTTATAAAATTGATCTTCCGGATGAATTTAATGTTAGTTCTACCTTCAATGTTTATGACTTATCTTTTCAAATGAGGGGCAGAGGATATGAACAAGATGACCAAGAAGCTAATGAGGTGATTCATGGACTAATCACTAGAACAAGGGTAAAGAAGTTCAAAGGCATATGATGATAGCTTGGCTAAACGAATATTGAATCAATAAAAAAAAGCTTCTTCTCCTGCTTTGGACTTAGTTCTGATCCTTTTCCTTTCTCCCCCTTGAATGCAAATTGAAGAAACCTTGAAGAATGGATTAAAGAGAAAGAATGAAGGCTTGGAAGATGATAGAATCCATTCTAAGTTGCTTATAGTTCAATGCCTAAACTTAGAGCAATCAATGGTGCAAATTGGAAGAAGAACAAACCAAGGAGAGGCAAAAACAGAGCCTACCATCGATGGTAGGCCCTATACCTACCGTCCCCCGTAGGCTTATCTCCAAAATGGGACTTGTGTGCTGAAGACCTACCGCATGCAATAGGGTACCTTACCGTACGCTGTAAGGTCTTGGAGTTTTGAATAAATGCGTGGTTTTGGATAGTTTTCAATGTTTAAACTCTATTTTCAGTTGTTAATTAAGGGTCTAATTGGTCTTGTAGAGTCTTAAGTCAATAGTCAATGTAGGTTTTAGCCCTAACACTATAAATATACATTTATTGCTTACATTGTAATCAACTTTGATGATATATGAAATTTGAGAGTTTTCTCTTAGGGTTCTTACATTTTAAGGCTTTCTCCTTGAACTATATCTAGGGTTTCATCATTCCTTAGATTAATTTTATTGAATACTTGGATTGGTTTGATCTAAGGGTTCTAATTTGATCACAATTTCTAATTTTATGATAATCACATCCTTGTGATTCGTCTAGAGCTTAAGTCTTCTTTAATTGATCTAACTGTGTAGTGGGTAACCAACCCTATTGTTCTTTTAGCAACTAAGGAAAAGATCCTCTTCATATTTATTTATTAATAGTTTGGGTGAACTATGGGTGAGTGATGTTGAAGAAAATCAAGTCCTATTGAAAGCAAAGATCCTTGGGAAGTTTAATTGAAGATTTTGATCTTGCAAAACAAGAATCATATCAGCTAAGCTAAGGAAATATTCAAGTACTCATTTTTTTTCTTTGTTTTTTCATGATTTTTTTTTAAAAACAAACTTTGCTTTCTCTATTACAACTGCTGCATGTACCTTGCTTACAAAGATTTCCCACAACACCCTTTTTATACAGAATCATTCACTTCACTCAAATAGCCCCACACTTATCTATATTCCTCACTCAAAACGGCTAAAAAGTCATCAATCATTAGCTCAACGAATTGAGGTATTATATAGTGTGAGTTTAAAGAGTAAAGAATGGAAAGGATTAAAACCCTTGGCATGAAGGTGCAAAAGGGAAACTAGGGGTTGATTGGCAAGAAAGGCACAAACGGTTCAATGAAAGCCTGTGACCATCATTTCAGGGACCAATCTAGACTGAACTTTATCGCTTTAAGGCAAAGAAAAACACACGAGTGAAGGCAAAGACTCGAAAAATATTCACTATGCTAATCCCCCTAAGATTCCAAGGCTTCTATTACTAACAGACACTTACTGGTATATAAAAAACCATTGATTTGTAAGAATAAAAAGCAGTTGCGCTTTTCAAGTCGATCAAGTCGAACGCCTTTTTAAAATCTTAAGAGTTTTGCAGTAAAGACTCCCACTGAATGTGACAAAAACAAAAATCTTTTTTGGATTTTTCTAAGTGTAAAGAGACTGAAAAAATGGAAAAGAAGGAAAAATTTTTGGGTTTTTTCAAATTATCTAATTTTTTTGGATTTTTAAAATATGAAAAAGAGAAACATGACTTTATAAACTATAAAAAAAAACTACATAAAACATAGATCAAAACACAAAAAGAAATAGTCAAAAGATACAAATACCCTCACACTGAAAACCACATTGTCCTCAATATGGGGGCAAGAACTAAATTTAAACACAAGGCACATACATGGGAAGCTATCCCACATAGATAAAGTATGTAAGCATATCGGGAAGTAATCCCCACGAAAAGTAAAACATCAAAGAAAAAATAACAAAACTTAAAAAGAGGCATAAACAAATGAAAAAAAGGACAAATAAGAAAAACTGAGAAAATACAAAAGGAAGAGAAAAGAAAAACTCCCTCATTGCGGACCAAAGTTCACACCACGCCTCCACTGCTACCCTAATTAGGTAAGAACCTACTGCACACCCAGGCCAACATCACCTCCTATTAGTTTATGGATGCCCTCTAATGTGCTAGCTCGTCTGCATAACGGCGGGAGGACTCAACTATCTCCGCCAGCTAGGCTCCATGGATGTCTTGTATGAGGCACAGCTGCTCAAAAGCAGCCCATATCTCTACCTGAAAGCGTCGATGGGAATAGTGGGAGGTGCATTCTCGGCCGAGGGGTCATATGACTCATCGTCATCGGACTCGTCATCCTCACTTTCATCATCTGGGAGGAGGATGCTCCAATGCAGATTTTTGTGGTTTTCTTTATTTTTCAAAAATAAAACATGTTGCGTTTTCTCATCCGATCCTCCTCAGCTGGGGTTATCCATATCTTCTGGGCTTCATCCAAAGCATAGCCGTATTTTTTGAAAGTAGTGAATTTGATAATCTACACCTGCCCAATCGTACCTCTCTACTCACCTGTGAAATCAACACTAAAAATAATACAGACACGCGAAAGGATCACAAGGTAATGGAACACACGTGTACAAATAGTGTCACAAATGTGTTGCGCATTGTGTTTATGATGAGGGGCACTACAGAAAAATAGGACTATTTTTTAAGTTTATCGATCATGTAAAGATCGAGAATCCTCACAGAGCTCTACCCATCATCCCCTTTTTGAACTAAAGTGTGGCCAAAAATAGGTAAGGACTCGGGCTAAGAGTTAGGGAAAATCACTCCCGTAAAGAATGCGTCGCCAATCACCTAAACGTGGGCGGATCTCGATGCGATTGCAAGTCGCCTCATATTTCCAGTCTGGGTCCTCGTCGATGGACTTTTTTATTAGAATCGACGGTGACAGTGTTTCCCTCGTCCCTAATCCCCAGAATAGAATCGAGACTCTCTTTATCTAAAACGATCCTCACTCCCTTAACTGTGGAAATAATTGTGGAGTGGTCCTTGTCCATTTTGTGAAACATGTTTGCATAAAACTCACAGACAAGCACGGGATAATAATTTCCATAAATGTGCAAAAGGAGTTCCCACTCTAAACTACCAAAAAGAGTATTCAAACCTAAGTATTCTATGACATGAGCATCAAAGAATTTTTCTACGATTAGCTTAAAGGTGTTCTCTATGTAGAGAGACGCTCCAGATAAGGGGGAATGGTATGGTTGGTGGGGTCGGGCATGGAATCATCAACCCGAGCCCTTTTAGAAATGTTAGTTCATTTTGAGGTGGAAGCGGTAGACTTTTTAGGTGCAATGAAGGAGGTAGACAAAAGACAGGATACCGAAATGTATAAAGACCCCAACACAACATAGGGTTATCGCTAAAACAATAAACACGCCAGATAATATACCCCAACACAACACAAGATTATCGGTAAAATAATAAACACACACAAGGATATAGCAAAATTAACGTAGCCCGTAGGTGATGAAGTGTCTTATACGTCGCCCGTGTGTGATGAAGTGTAACACAATATAAACAAACATAAAACGAGAAAAACGACGAAAGTGAACACTAACAACAAAACACAACCAAAACTCAACTCACAAAACAAATTAAAACGAATAAAAAATAAAAATAACAAGGCAAAATTGAAGCAAAGGGTATTGAATTAGCCTTAGTTTGTTTGAACAAACAAACCGTCACCACAAAGCCACTGAAACGTGCACTTAGTCTCGAACGTTGTGCCACCGGAGCTCCGGTAGAGTTGCTAGAATGTCACTGAATCTTCGTCGAAACATTTTTTTAATTTTCTGCAAATTATTGTTAGTAAGAAAAAAAAAAGAGGAAACAAAAACAATTGACATTAGGTCAAGAAAGAGAAAAAAATAGAAAAAGAAAGAAAAGAAGAAGTTTAGAGAAAGAGAGGAGAAATGGGGCACAGAGGGGTGTGGTGGTGCACAGCAAGAGTGGGATGGAAAAGGGAATGGAAGAAAAAGAAGAAAAGAGGGAGAGAAAAGAGCACAGAATGGAAGGTGGGATAGGTGAACCGAGAGGAAAGAAGAAGAAGAAGAAGAAAAAGAAGAAGAGAGAGAGAGAGAGAGAGAGAGAGAGAGAGAGAGAGAGAGAGAGAGAGAGAGAGAGAGAGAGAGAGAGAACAAACTGAGGGATGGAAGTGATACCGGAGGTGAGAGTGGTCGCCGAAGAAGAAGAAGGCCACTAATATGGTGGTGGAAAATAAGAGGGAAGGGGGAGGGTGTTGTGACGGGAGAAAGAAAAGAAAAGGGGTAGAAATTAGGGATTTGAGGGATGGAGTTTGGGGGAAAATTGCAAAAAATTGTTGGTAAAGGCTAAAATTGGTTCAAATTAAACCAACCAGACCAATTAACCCACAAAATGACCAGACCCAGAGCTGAAAATGGACGCTACCGCTTGCGGTAGGTCGAGGCCTACCGTCTGCAGTAGGCTTCTTGTTTGTGTTGGAAATTTTGCTTCTGGACCTACTGCCGATAGTAGGTTTAACCTATCGTTCACAGTAGGTTTCTGTTTCTCCAAAAAATAATCACCATGACCCTATTGTGTGCGGTAGGATACCCTACAATCTGCTTGAACTCTGAATTTTCTTCATTTTGTGAGTTTTCAATCCTGTTTCATGCCCGGTAAAGTCGTATATTCATTTTAAGCTAAAAATTAGTATATATAGCAGGCATTCATCTTACCAAAACACCTTACAACAACATAAATGACAAAATGATCAAAGCGGAGAAGGAGAGTAAACCAAAATACAAGTGTACAATTACATAATACAACATTCAAAAAGGATTAATCACTTATTTTGGAGAACGAGGGAATACTTTTGAAGGGTTCCCACATCCTCTACAAAGTACGGCTTTAAAAGATGCCCATTTACCATAAATGTACCCTGTTTAGGGTGTGTTACCTCGATTGTATCGTAAGGAAAGCCCTTACTTACTGTAAATGGTCCAGACCACCGAGACTTGAGCTTCCCAAGAGATATATGATTAGGGGAGTTGTAGAGGAGTACAGAATCCCCTACCTTAACTTCCTTTTTGATCAAGTGCTTGTCTTGCCACTTCTTTGTTTTTTCCTTATACATGCTCGAGTTATTGTATGCTTGCAATTGCCATTCGTTAACCTCATTGAGTTGGAGTAGCCATTGTTTACCTACACGAACATAATCAAAGTTAACTAATTTAATCGCACAACGAGCTTTATGCTCAACTCTAACAAGTAAATGACAAGACTTCCCATACAAAAGACGAAACGGAGTAAAACCTATGGGGGTCTTGTAAGCTGTTTTATATTGCCAAAGAGCATCATCTAACTTAATTCTCCAATGCTTTTGGGTATTATCAACAATTTTCTCGAGGATACTCGTGATCTCCCTATTCACTACTTCTACTTTGCCACTAGTTTGAGAGTGATAGGAAGTAGCTAGCTTATGAGTTACTCCCAATCGCTTAAACGCTTTTTCAATCTGTCGGTTAAAAAAATGAATACCCCTATCACTTATAATAGCTCGAGGAATGCCAAAGCAAGAAAAAAAACTATTTTAAAAACTTAACCACAACTCTAGCATCATTTGTAGGTAAGGCTTGAGCCTCAACCCATCTAGACACGTACTCAACAGCGACCAAGATATACTAAGTACCAAAAGAATTAGGGAAAGGGCCCATAAAGTCTATGCCCTAACAGTCGAACATCTCACAAACTTGAAAAGTAAACATAGGCATAGCATTTCTTTTAGAGATGTTACGTGTTCGCCGGCAATTATCACATTTCATAACGTACCTCTCGTCATCCTTAAACAAAGTCAGCTAATAAAAGCCAGACTTCAGTACTTTTTGAGCAGCCCTGTTTACTTGATAGTGTTTGTCAGTGGGACCCTTATGATAATGGCGCAAGATATCTTCCGTTTCAGGGTACGCCACATATCTCCAGATGATCTCCGCCACACAGCAACCTAAGGCATTTTGAACCTTAGACCTCAATGAAACAAGAAGAAGACCTCAAGACTAGTTTTCTACAAGAGTATAGTAACTAGTATGAAGGAATTTTGATGATCAACCTTGAAGCTTTTGGAACTTTCAACAAGTCTTCAAAGTGATTTTTCCTTCAAGGAAGTTCACCCTTGAAGAAGATAGAAAAAAAACTAAGCTAAGAACTAAGAATACTAATAGAAGAACCTTTGTCTTGAAGTATTTCTTGATCAGCTTCTTCAAAATGGAAGACTACATATTTATAGAGACTTGGATTTTTCCCTCTCATATTTTCAGCCCAAAATTTAAGCCCCATAAATTTAAGCCCCAAAATTTAAGTCCCAAATTTAAGCCCCATAAAGGAATATTCCAACCCTCCCATATTTTCAGCCCAAAGGATAGATATAACATATACATTCACTTGATAAGGCAATAAAGGTGTTTTAATTGCATTTGGACTATTCTAGAGCACTAGTCAACACATTGCCAAAAATATGAGGCAATTTTCCTGCTTAGGCAAAAGGGCTTCCAACCATCTACCAAGGTGAATTTTCAATTTCTAACTTATTCAAAACTTCAGCATATTTCCCTATAAAGTCTTAGACATCAAAATTTAACCCTTGAAACTTTTCTTGCTCAATTTTATCCTTGTTACTCTTTAGTTGTTTTGCCTTGGCTCTTGTCACAACTCCTTGATGTTCTTGCATGTCTAACCGATTTATATCATCCTCCCCCTCTTGAAAAGGATTCGTGCTCAAATCTCCATTACATATATCATAAAGAGAGATCGGATACATTAAAAGTGGACTAACATTATAATGTCCCGGAAGATCAACTTTATAGGCATTGTCATTAATTTTCTCAAGGATTTGAAATGGCCTATCTCCCCTATTATCAAGCTTAGACTTTCTTTGTTGGGGAAATATTTCCTTTCTAAAATGCACCCAAACCCAATCACCGGGTTTGAATACCACTTTCTTTTTCTCACATTTCTTTTCTCTACAAGCTTTCTGTTGGAGTTGACAATGGCTTCATGGACCTTTGCATGAATTGCTTTCACAAAATCAGCCTTCTTGCTGGCATCCTTGCTTAATGCTTGATCTCTCCCTTCCATCTTTGGTTTGGTTGGAGGTTGGAAAGTACCTCTAGGAGTCTCCTCCTTTTTTGGCCATAGCTTGAAGTTGGAAGTAGGTGGTTTTGTTGTTGCAACTTGTCTTTGGTTGGGAAATGAGTTCGCATCATCCCACTTCTTTTCCTTTGGGATTCGATCTTGTTGGCAAGGTGGGACATGTCTTCACAAGTTGTATGTGGATACAACTCCCTTTGTTGATTAGAGAGATTAGTGACATCCTTTCTAATATCCCTCATCTCATCTCTTAGGGATTGTAACTCTTGCATTATGAGCCTCACAGGGTCATCATGTCGGGAGTTGCTAGAATCTTCTCCAAAAGGAGTTGGTGCTTGAGCTTAGGTTGACATCTTGATAGTGTTTACCTCACAAAACTCTCTTATTTAACTTCTTTGGATTTTTTGACTCTTGCCTTTTTCTAAAGTTCAAGTCTCAAAAAGTTCTTCACAAATACTTAACACCTCTAGTCAAGTTTAAAACAACAAAAAAAAAAAATCACAAACAAAAACTAGTTGAGAAATATGAGAAGCAAGGAAAATGATATTGAGTAATCCATTCATTTTAAGGAAGTTCAACAACATTTCCAAGAGCATTGATTCAATAATGGTAGATTGACCAAATGAAGAAATAAGTACTGAAAAAGGAAAGAAATTCGACCACAAATACAAACACAAAGCTAGGATACTTCAAGAACACAAAAAAATACAAAACAAAAGTTAGCAGAGTAGATGACATATTCGGCTTTTTTTTAAAACTAGTATTCAACCACAATTCTAAATTGAATGAGGTTTGTCTATTAAGAATCCTCACTCAAAATTCTTGAGTTTAGGACAAGAATCGAAGAAAAAGGATTAGTAAAACAGAAGATATGCTCAGATCATTTCAGCATTTTTTGTCTGCGAAAAGCCAGGTGGACTTTCAAGTTCTTGACTATTTTGACATATCAAATGAAATCCAAATTAGATGAGACTTGTTTCATTTGTTTCCCGGTAAATTTATTATAAGTCCATGTAAAAAGATTGCAAAGTTCTAGTCATATTCTAGGTCGTTCAAGCACTCAATTTTTGTGTTGCCATTTTCCAGCAACCTTGTCTCTTTTCTTCTTTTTTTTTTTTTTTTGTCTTCTTTTTTTTTGTATTGTATGTAAGATATCTCAAAAACACTTACTTGAAGGTGGCTTTGATACCAAATGATGTGGAATGATCTTCAAGAGCATAAAATTTTGTCCAAGAAGTGAGGGAGAGAACAAACAAAACAAGTGTAACAAGTGGAAAAGAGAAAGTGCCTTTGAAAGGATTTGAAAATGTTAAACTTCTAGCAACCTTGGATATATTAAATCCAAGACCTCAAGAAGGTTTAAACAAAATCTTTTTTTCAAACTTCAAACAACCTAAGGTATTTTGAACCTTAGACCTCAGTGAAACAACAAGAAGACAGTGTAGTAACTAATATGAAGGAATTTTGATGATCAACCTTGAAGCTGTTTGAACTTTCAACAAGTCTTCAAAGTGATTTTTCTTTCAAAAAAGTTCACCCTTGAAGAAGATAGAAAAAAAACTAAGCTAAGAACTATGAATACTAAGAGAAGAACCTTTGTCTTGAAATATTTCTTGATTAGCTTCTTCAATATGAGAGGAATTTTTTCCTCTCATATTTCAGCCCAAAATTTAAGCCCCACAAATTTAAGCCTCAAAATTTAAGTCCCAAATTTAAGCCCCATAAAGGCATATTCCAACCTTCGCATATTTTCAGCCCAAAGGATAGATATAACCTATACATTCACTTGATAAGGCAATAAAGGTGTTTTAATTGCATTTGGACTATTCTAGAGCACTAGTCAACACATTGCCAAAAATATGAGGCATTTTTCCAACTTGGGCAAAAGGGCTTCCAACCATTTACCAAGGTGAATTTTCAATTTCTAACTTATTCAAAACTTTAGCATATTGCCCCATAAAGTCTTGGACATCAAAATTTAACCCTTGAAAGTTCTCTTGCTTAATTTGATCCTTGTGATTCTTTAGTTGTTTTATCTTGGCTCTTGTCACAACTCCTTGATGTTCTTGCATGTCTAACCGGCTCACATCAATACTTCATAGCAGAATGATCAATGTAAACTATGACTTTAGAAAGAATTAAGTAAAGGAAAATTTATCGAATTCAAAAACTATTGCAAGCAACTCCTTCTCTGTTGTTATGTAATTCGCCTAGGCATCTGTGAGAGTATTGCTCGCATAATATATCGGATGGAAGAACTTACCCTTCCTTTGGCCCAAAACAACACCTATGGCATTGTCACTCGCATAACGCATAAGTTCAAAAGGGAGTGACCAATCTGGAAAGAGTAAAATTGGAGAATATGTTAGCTTTCCCTTAAGCAAAGTAAACGTAGACAAGTAGTTATCATCAAAATTAAAAGGCACATCTTTCTCAAGCAAAGCAAAAAGAGGTTTAGTAATCTTTGAAAAATCTTTTATAAATCTCCTATAACACCTCGCATGCCCTAAGAAACTCCTCACGGCCTTAACAGAAGAAGGGGGAGGCAACCTTTCAATCGTCTCTATCTTAGCTCTAACAACCTCAATGCCTTTTTCATAAATCTTATGGCCCATAACTATCCCCTCTTGGACCATAAAATGGCACTTTTTCCAGTTTAAAACAAGGTGAGTTTCCTCACATATGTTCAAAAATCTTTCAAGCATCTAAAGAGTTCCCAAAAACAAGAAAATCATCCATAAAACCTTTCATAATATTCCCCACCAACCCTTAAAAAATGGCAATCATGAAATGCTAAAATGTAGTAGGAGTATTGTACAAACCTAAAGGCACACGCCTATATACAAATGTACCGTATAGACAGGTAAAGGTGGTCTTCTTTTGATCTTCCAAAGTAATGGGAATTTGAAAGTAGCCTAAAAACCTATTGAGGAAGAAATAGAAAGAGTGGCCCGCTAGTCACTCAAGCATCTGATCGATGAATAGGAGAGGAAAATGGTCTTTTCTTGCCACCTCATTCAAATGTCTGCAGTCAATACATACCCTCTATTCGGTGATTACCTATGTCGGCATTAGCTCATTCTTCTCTTTCGGAACACGGAACCATCGTCATACCACCTTTCTTCAGTACCACTTGTACCAGACTTACCCAGATGTTGTCTGATATCGGATATATGATCCCAGCATCTAGGAGTTTGATCACCTCCTTCTTTACCACTTCTTCCATATCTAGATTCAATCGCCTTAGAGTTTGAATCACAGGCTTAGAATCCTCCTCAAGTAAATCTTGTGGGTGTAAAAAAATGGACTTGTTCCTTAAATATCCGCTATCTTCCATGCGATAGCCTTCTTGTATTTTTGCAAATCCAAAGTAAGGCTCATTTTTAGGGGAGGCGCCGCTTGGAGGAAATGATGACCGAGAGTGTTGAATTTTCCCCAAGGAATGCATACTCCAAGTGATCCGATAAAAATTTCAGTTTCAACTCCTGAGGTTCTTCAAGTGAGGACTTAAGAGAAGGCTTAGGGGGCGCCTTTAAGTCCTCTTTTACAGCAGTTTTCTTCTCTACTGCTAGTTCTTCCAATTTATCTACTAATGCTCGAACCTCCTCAGAATCTGCCTTATCATGGTCATCTTGTTATAGAGCTATCAAAAGGGAATCTCTTGAACAAATCCCTACACATGAGTGAAAATGTAAGGATCAATACCATATATCATAAAACAAGTATCATCATGATCCAAAGATCTACACATAGCATTAGGAATTTTCAGAATAACTTTCTCATCCCTTTACCTAAGCGTCAACTTCCCTTCGCCTACATTAATTAGTGCCTTAGCAGTGGCGAGGAAAGGATGACCAAGAATGAGCAGGAATTCACTCATACTCATAACTACAAAATCAACATGGAAAACCAAATCCTCTACTTGCACTAAAACATCCTCAATAATACCCCTAGGATATGTAGTAGACCTATTTGCGAGTTAAATACTCATCCTAGTAGGTTTTGGTTCTCCCACACCCAACTTTTTAAAGAAATCAAAGAGCATTAAATTGATTCTAGCACCTAAATCAGCTAAAGCTCTAGAGACAGTTATACCACCTTAAGTACAAGGAATAGTAAAACTCCCTAGATCCTTTAGTTTTTCTGGAAGCTTTTCCTTGGGATTGATAATGGCTGAACACTCCTTGTTCATCATCACAGAAGAAAAGTCTTCCAACCTCTTCTTTTCGAAAATGGCCTCCTTCAAGAACTTTGCATATTTAGGCATCTGCATCAAAACATCAACCAAAGGCAAGCTAATATGTAATTGTTTAAAAATTTCCAAAAACTTACTATATTATTCATTTTGCTTCGCCTTTAACACTCTCTGTGGGAATGGGATGGGAGGTTTATATGGTGTAGGAAATGATTTCTTCCCTTTTGATTTGCTTTGCTGAACCTCATCTTCTTTGCTAGAAGTAGACTCTTCTGGTGCTTGAACATTTTCCTTCTCTTTATCCACAATCGTAGGAGGCGTCTCCACTAGTTCCTTTCCACGTCTGAAGATGACCGCCTTCGCATGCTCCCTTGGGTTCTTCTCGGTATTGCTAGGTAAAGTGCCAAGGGGCCTTTAAGAGATCATCTTTGCTAGTTGCCCAATTTGATTCTCCAAATTATATATGGAGGCTTCTTGATTCCATTGGCACCTTCTATGCTTTGCATTCTGGCATCCACCGAAATAATATACTTAGAAATAAGATCCTCCGAATTAGATTTTGAATGTGGTAGTGGATTTGCCGGTAGAGCATTGTAAGGGAGAGGTTGAGTGGACCTCTACTCTAGAATCCTGGAGGTTGCTGTTTTCTCTGTTGTCCTTGCCCATCCCAAGAAAAGTTGGGGTAATTCCTCCAACCCGGATTATATGTGTTGGAATAGGGGTTGTTTCCCTGTCGGTTCCCTTGGATAAAGTCTACTTGCTCCATAGGAGTACCCATACTTGGGCACTCATAATTTGGATACCCTCTATTACAGAAGTCACAAAACATAACTTGTTGAGAATTTATATTAGGAGGTGTAATAGTCTTGTTCCCCATCTTTTACTCTATCATTGCTGCCAATCTATCTTCCATGGCAGTGATAGCATACACATGGTGTACTCTAGTAGCATTCACATTGTGTACTCCAAGTATAGCTGTTCATACCTATTTGTTTAATAAGATCATATACTTGTTGGGGGGTCTTGTGATCTGTGGAACCTCCAGCATAAGCATCAATAAGCTGTCTCACCCCAAAAGATACTCCATTGTAAAATGACTTAATCTGGATAACTAAATCTAGCCCATAATGTGGGCACTTTCTGAGCAGCTTCTTTTATCCTTCCTAAGCCTCATATAAGCTTTCGCCATCTATCTGCTGGAATGACAAGATCTCGTACCAAAACTTGGTTGTGCGACCAGGAAAAAAATACCTCCTTAGAAACTTCTCGACTAAAGAATCCCGTGATATAATTGCGTCAGAAGGTAATAACTTCAACCATGATTTCGCCTTCCTCATCAAAGAAAATGGAAAAAAGGCGAAGTCTGATGGCGTCCTCTAAGACTCCGTTTATCTTGAATGTGTCACACACCTCTAAGAAATTGGCAATGTGCACATCAAGGTCTTCCTCTAGAGTCCATCAAATTGTATATTATTCCGTACTATTTGGATCACGTTCGACTTGTCTCAAAATTGTTTGCTTATACAGGTGGTCTAGCTATGCTTGACTATGTCACAGCAATAGATGGTCTAGAGTAGTTCTCCATTGGTGGTGGTAGAGGTGGTACAACTAAGGATTATCAAATGTGGATCTTGTTGACCCTCTTTCGTCTTATCGACGGCTATTATAGCGTCGTTGTTTGCCGTGTCGAATCGAAGAGCGCGGCGCGCACTCCAAAGCGAATGCTCGGGCTCTGGATCAAATGGGACTAATTCACCCTATTGAATTCGGAGTATAAACTAGTAAACCCAAAACCTGAAACAGACAAACCCAAGTCAAGTTCCACAAATAATAAAGCACAATTCTCAAGATATAAGATAAAAATAAACCAATAAATTCAAGAGTAATAATCAATCCAAAAGAAAACAAAAAAACAAGAAAAATAAAATAACTGAAGCAAAAGAAAAATGGTTTTCTTTAAGTTTTTGTTCCTCAACAACGGCCCCAAAAACTTGATGTCTTAAATGGGGTATATCTAAAATTATGCAATAGGAAAGTGTACCTATCATTGTAGTAACAGGATACACCCGGGTTGTCAAATTCAGGGAACAAAAAAGCTCAATTACTAATCGTTTTACCTAATGTCTAGTCTAACAAAATTAATCTTTGAGAAAATATTTTAAAAAGTACTAAGAAAACAATTAAATAGCAGCAAAATTTTAAAAAGTAGAAATTTGAGAAAAACAGTTTAAATGATGAAATTTCCCTAATTTTTGTCAACTATTTCAATTGGAAAAATCATAAAACGATGTTTGTAAAAACCCTGGTTAGGTTATCACATAAAAATCGGGCAATCCCTATCTCCAGGTGAAGGACACTCTACTCACTGACCTTTAGAGGAGAATCTCTTCTCTCTCTAACCGATTATAAATGCAATTAGATTAGGTGATCTAATAACTTAAAAGTGCAACAAATATCTCTAATTTACCAACTTTTATTATCCAATTAGTTGCCCTAGATTGGTTTTCCTTTTTCATTTCCAACAATCTTGCGAAATAATCGATTTCACGCAAATCAATTATCACAAAAACATAATTGAACAACAACCCAAAGTAAAACAAACACCAATTATATAACATCCAATCAAAATCATATCATTCAAAAGTTAGGGTTTAACCCTCATCCAAACAATGAAAATCAAACCACTAAACATCCTAACAGAAATCGAATCAATAATAGTATTCATAAGTAACAAGAGAAAAGAAAGCTTATGATAAAGAAGATTCGAGTACACAGTTCCGAAAGACACCCGAGCTCGTCTCTCGATTTGCTTGATGAAATCCAAAATTACTCCGTAAAACTTTCTCAATCTTCCTCCAAAAGCTTCAATTTTTTTTAATTGATGAAAAATTATCTAATTGAAGAAGAATTTGAAGGGGTTTTATTGCCAAGTTTCGCTCTCAATACTTCCTCTCTAAACCTAAACTGAAGAATGTCTCCAAAGAGGGGAAATATTACATAAAAATAGCAGAAAAATACATTATTTGTGATGTACTCGGGACCTACCACGTTTAGTAGGTTGAGCCCTACCGTTCACGATAGGGTTCTATTCAAAATTCCTCTTTGAATACTTGGGACCTACTGCAATTCCTCTTTGAATACTTGGGACCTACTGCGTGCAGTAGGTCTAGCCTACCGTCTGTGGTAGGATTTTTTTTTCTTCTTCTTTTGTTTCAATACCTACGGCATGCGGTATATTGGCCTACTATTAGCGGTAGGCTGCTGGTTTCGATGCCGGCAGCTTCCGATCTTCTCCATTTTCACTCTGTTTTTGCCCACTTTCACTTTTATTCTTCGTCTTCTTCATCGGGAAGCACCTAAAATAAGAATAGAGGTAAATGGTGTAAATTATACATCTTATGCATTAAAAACATAGTAAAAATGATGAAAGTAATATATATATATAGAAGTAATGTTATGTGATATATATCAGCCATAAGAGAGCTAAACATAAGGGAATTGAGTGATCATCAAAAGAGTGCATACATTTAGGGAGTGATTGTGTGGTCCTTCTTTTGTTATTTTGTTTTTAATTTGTAGGTGTAATCATGTGTATGGAAGATTAATTACCTACTCATTACATTAAAGGAACTAGTGGAAGTTCTCATTCTAATTTTGATCCCGTGAAGGTTATCATGCAAGAGCTTCAACTAATGAGAAAGGACATGAAGGAAATGAGAGGGAATATTACTAGTCTTTCTATGGAGCATAGAGATCAAAGCAACATTGGAGGGTATGTTGCTTCTCATACTCAATGGGGATATGGTAATTTCTCACCTCATGCTAGAATATTTGAGCATAATTCTTATGATTACTATGAAGGCAATAGACTTGGAGCTAAAAATGGTTATATTGATAAATCTTAGAAGAGATTTCCAAGGAATGAAGTTAGAAACAAAGGGAATTATGTAAATATGGTTGGGAAAGATCCAAGGGTTTCTCCAATTGATCACAATTCCTTCTCTAAGATATCTACATAATTGTATTTGTCTAGAATGGGTCTTCTCTACACAAGCTAATTAGGTATTAGGTTTAGTATACTCATTGTCGAATTAGAGTGTGGGAAAAGATTAGTTACATGAATTCAAGAGGTCATACGTTTAGTATACTTATGGTTGCTTGAGGATGGAGCCAATTTAAGTCCCATTGAAAGTAAAAGATCCATGAGTTTGAAGATTTGAAGCATTTGATCAGTTTGCAAATCAAGTTTCACATCAGTATGTCTACTTAATTACCAATTCATATTATTCAATTTATGCCCTAGATTAACCTTCCTCTGTCAATTCCAATTAATCTTGCGAAATTATCAATTCCCGAAAAATGAATAAACAAACACAACAATTCATTAACAACTAAACAAATTTATCAACAAAATAAATAACAACCAAACAAGAATTAAATAACCAAAATATGAAATTCATTGTAAAACATTAACCAAGTATTCTAGGGTTCATCCCAATTCAAACACAAATAATATTAATTGCTAAACATTATTCTAAAAAATATAAACTCATAGACAAATGCATAAAATAGAATAAGTTAGGGGCGTTTAGGGGAAGAATTTGAAGTTCCACAGTTCCAGCGATTATCCAAGCTTGTCTTCTGAATAGATTGAAGAATTTCTAAAATTGCACCTGAATTGGGTCTTCTAATCTTCTTTACAAATATGAATAATTGAGTATAAGACCTAAGGTACCTAAATTAATGAATCTAATGGGATTTTTATAGAGGAAAATCTCTATAACCTGTTCTAAAATTACTTTAAACCCTTTTAAGAAAGGTTTAGAATCAAATTACAAAAGGTAAAAAAATAAAAGTATGAAAGGAAAAGTTCTAAAAATTGTACAAAGCCCCTGTGCAACTTTCCAGATCATGAAAGTCTCTTCTGGATTGATTTCCTCATTTAGTTGCCAACTATCCGAAACCGGATAGTGCTTGTATTCCCACTTATTTGATTTTGCTCGTCCTTTTCGTTTTCATCATTTTTCGCTCCAAAATCCTTCCTTTCAACTTATTTTCAAAGTATCTTCATTCTAAAGATACCTATAACAATAAGATAAGAAATGGGATCAAAATAAATCTATTTTATAAACATTTAAACACAAAATTGATAAAAACAACAAGGCTTAAGAGGATAAAAATAGAAATATCAAACTCCACAACTCTTAAGCTTTGATTGTCCTCAAGCAAAAGCTAAAAGCAAATAAGAACAAAAAACAAAACTAATTAACTAGCCACTTTCGTAGGACTCATGATTACACTTAGCATGTGTAATGAGCCCTTTAAACCCAAAGTTACCAAAGAGGACGCGTGGCCCTCTTGAGGGTTTGCAAAAGATACACCCACAAAATCACACAAAACAACATTACAACTTCATAAAACAAACAAATGTTACAAAACTAAAACCATAAAAGAACAAAGAAATGTCACTTTCAAAACATAACCAAGAGTTATAAAAACCGCTGAAACTTATCAAGGCACAACTTATAAACTAACCAACACATCCAACATTCCGTTTTAGCACATGAGAATCAATGGTGTATGTGTGTGTGTGCATAATTTATGTTTAGTTTCAAAAAAATATGCAAGAAGAATTTCAAGAAATCAACCATATAATTCACTTTATTAAGCTATACTCTATATACTTGACTTTCCTAACACTTTTCTACTCCAAGTTCTTAACTAAAGACATCCCTAGAATAGGTAGACTTTCAAGCTTGTAACGTTAGGCTAGGAACATAAGTCGTTATCAAACGAAAGTAAAGGGGAAACAAAATGAATGAGAATATAAGCAAATGCAATAAAAAAGGAAATAAACTAAAAAATAAGATCATCATAGTTTCAAAACTCGCTCTTAATCAGATCAATTCAAATCAAATCTTCCAAAAAAAATAAGATCTTTTACTTCTTGCTTTGTGCGATTTCTTCTTCTCTCACGATTGTCTTATTCATAGCCTCATCAATTCACCAGATTTCTTGTGATTTCCTACTATTTTCGTTCAATTAATCATTGATTATCGTCTGCGACATTGCGACATCAATGGAGAATTGTGAAAAAATAAATATTATGTTGTTTGTTGATGTGGAGGAGTTCAATTGGGATGTTATCAATCATTCTTCGTACATTGTTGATGATTTTATGCTTTTGGAATGCGTGAAAAAAGAAATTACAAGACATTTTTAATTTTCGATTGTTTTGTTGTTCAATGTTTGTATGTGTGTATGAATGTATTTGTGTTGAGTTTTTCAACTAACAATATCGAGTTCTTCAACTACGAGTGCCTAGTTTTTCAATTAGTGGTGCCTATGATTATGACTAGTGGAACTTCAAATTTTTTATTTTGTTTGTGTATTTAGACGATTTATTCGTTTGTTTTATAATTAATTTTTTTTTGTTTTCATCGTATTTTTTAATTATAATAAAGTTGGTAACAGTTTCATTATAGTTTATTATGTAGTTGAACACCGTAGTTAGCTGTGCCGACTTTTATACATTAGAGTGCCTACTTTTATGAATAGGAATGCCTAGTTTTTGTTCTGAGAGTGCCTATGTTTATTACTGTTGGAAAACTTTATATTTTCTGATTTATCGTTTTTCTTAGATGTTTTTTGTAGGTTGTTATGCAATTGTTTTGTGCTTTTTTAGTTTGACGTTATTTATTTAGTAGTGCATACTTTATAAGCGGGAGTGCCTACTTCCATAAGTAAGAGTGTCTACTTTTCTATGTGACAATGTCTAATTTTTGAACTGATAGTTATATATTTTTTAACATTGGAAACTTTATACTTTCTTGGTTGTTGATTTTTTTAGATAATTTTGGTTGTGTTTTGAACATATTCATTTAGTAGTGCATACTTTTATAAGTGAGAGTGCCAACTTTCATAAGTGAGAGTGCCTACTTTTATAGCTGACAGTGCCTACTTTATAAGCAACTGAACATTCATCCTATCCTTCTTGTTTCTTTACTTAGATGATTTCTGTTTTAATCCTTATTTTTCTGTGTAAATATAGCTATTGTTGAAACATCAATTGAAGACTCGTTGGTTGAAATTGTTGTTTCATTTGAAGAAGATGCATTCAAATTGTACAATGATCATGCATTCATGTTGAGATTTAGTGTTCGTAAGGGAAATCAAAAGTTCAAGGCAGGATGTAAATTATAAAGGAAGAATTCAATGTAAAAAGTGCGGAGCAATGTAAATTATAAAGGAAGAATTCAAGTGTTTTGTGTTCGTTCACATATTTATCTTGTGATTATAGTAGTCAATGTATATTCATCAGCGGTGATATCATGTTTACGTTTGGTTCTTGTTTTGTCCCTTTTGTCACTGTTAGGCATTCATGGTGTTAAAAGTAGGCATTCTCAATTTTTAAACTTGGCATTCTTAGCTTTAAAATTAGACATTTCCGGTTTTTAAACTCTGGCATTCTAAAGTTTTAAAACTAGAAATGCTTAGTTTTAGAACTAGGCATTCTCAATTATAAAAGTACGCATTCCTAACTTAAAAACTAGACATTCATGCTTCTAAAACTAGGCATTCCTAGTTCAAGCATTCCTATCTTTGAAACTCGATATTCTCAGTGCAAAAAGTAGGCACTCATAACTTTTAAAACTAGAAATGCCTAATTTTAGACCTAGGTATTCTCAACAATAAAACTAGGCATTCCTAGTTTTAAAACTAGGTTTATATAGTCTTAAAAACTAGGCATTCCTAGTTCTAAAACTAGACATTGCTAGCTTTGAAACTCGACATTCTCAATATAAAAAGTAGGCATTTGTAAGTTTTAAAACTAGAAATGTCTAGTTTTAGAACTAGGCATTCCTATATTTAAAACTAGGCATTCCTAGTTTTAAAACTTGGCATTCCTAGTTTTAAAACTATTCCCAAATTTAAAAACTAGACATCCTTAGTATTAAAAACTAGGCATTTCTAGTTCTAAAATTAGGCATTCTTAGCTTTGAAACTCGGCATTCTCAGTGTAAAAAGTAGGCATTCATATGTTTTAAAACTAGAAATGCCTAGTTTTAGAATTAGGCATTCTCAGCTATAAAATTAGGCATTCTTAACTTAAAACTAGGCATTCCTCGTTCTAAAACTAGGCATTCCTAACTTTGAAATTCAGCATTCTCAGTGTAAAAAGTTGGCATTCGTAAGTATTAAAACTAGAAAGGCCTAGTTTTAGAACTAGACATTCTCAACTATAATACTAGGCATTCCTAGCTTAAAAACTAGACATTCCTAGTTCTAAAACTAGGTATTCTCAAATTCCTAGTTCTGAAATTAGACATTGCTAGCTTTGAAACTCGGCATTCTTAGTGTAAAAAGTAAGCATCCGCAAGTTTTTAAATTAGAAATGCTTAGTTTTAGAACTAGGCATTCTCAGTTATAAAATTAGGCATGCCTAGGTCTAAAACTCGGTATTCCCAAATTTCAAAACTAGGCATTCCTAGTTTTTAAAATTGGGCATTCCTAGTTCTAAAATTAGGCATTGCTATCTTTGAAACTCAGCATTCTCAGTGTAAAAAGATAAGCATTCGTAAGTTTTAAAATTAGAAATGCTTAGTTTTAGGACTAGGCATTCTGAGTTATAAAACTAGGCATTCCTAACTTAAAAACTAGGCGTTCCTAGTTCTAAAACTAAGCATTTTCAAATTTTAAAACTAGACATTCCTAGTTTTTAAAACTTGACAATCCTAGTTCTAAAGCTAGGCATTGCTAGATTTGAAACTCAGTATTCTCAATGTAAAAAGTAAGCATTCGTAAGTTTTATAATTAGAAATGCCTGGTTTTAGAACTAGGCATTCTCAGTTATAAAACTAGGCATTCCTAGTGCTAAGGGCATTAATACTTATGTTTTGATTATGATTAACATATGCTTGTGTGAGTATTTTAGCTAACCCTTCATAGAACAAAAGCCTATCAGGAAGAGCTAACCACTAGTGATAGGGCAAAAATCGGGGGAGAATACTCAACAAACAGAAAGACGAGTAGAAAGTACCTATGAAGTCTCAAAGTCTACAAGTAAAAGATCTTGTTGATGAGGACAAAATGGAGAAGAAGAGTCCAAGCCATTCCAAGATCAAATCATTGAAGACATTGAAGGCATTGTCTTTGGTAGAGTGAATTAGGTACTATCTTGTAAACTCCCTAGTCTTACTCTTTGATTAATTGATCATATATGAAGCTCCCTGTATGATTTTCTAAGATATAATCTTTTGTTAAAATCTAAGTATTCTTGACTGAAGATGTTTTGGAAAGTTTTTCTTCTCTTTAAAATGATTGTCATGAATACATGCTTTTGAAACAAGGAAGAAAGTTTTTGTTTAAAAAGAAACTTGGCTGAGGAAAACAAGAATTCGGCAGTCCGGTTTTAGAACGGTCGTCCGTTTTTCCAAAGTAAAAAATTCGGCAGTCCATTTTTTAGAAAATCAAGTCCGAATCTTTCTGTTCAAAAACTCGGTCATCCGGTTTTAAAACCGGCCGTCCGATTTTCCTATAAATCAAAATTCGGCAATCCGCTTTCTAGCTTGAACAAGTCCGAATCTTTCTGTTTTAAAGAACCGGCAGTCCGTTTTCAGGAACCGGTCGTCCGGTTTTTGCTGTTACTGTACAAATATTACCGTTGCACAGAATGCATCTGTAATTTCTTAAAAGCAACGGCTATTTTCTAAAGGCAACGGTCTTGTGCTTCAAGACTCTATATAAACACTTGATTTTCAGCCATAAAATAGACAAGTTTTGTGGAATATTCATTGTGAACATTTAAAACTTTCAAGAGCTTCAAAAGCACATTTATTGCAAACATTTTTATTCCAAAAACAAAATCTTCTTGAGCTTCATTATTGATCATCATCAAAGAAGAAGAAAGGAGGAGCTTGTAGAACAATTTCATTGAGTTGTATCTTACATTCCTCAAGCTCAAAAGTGGTAACATTGTTCTTAAACTTATTCTTTTCTTTTATTGATATCAAAGGTTTGTGTTGAAAAACCCTTTGGGTAATCCTTTGATTTACATTGTGTTGTGATTTGAGGTTGTGTGCAAAACCCTTGTAGGGTGATCCTCATATTTGTAGTTGGTATATCTTTGTGTTTTAGTGGATTTGAAAAATCCTTGGGTGTTGACTCAAGGTAGTGGATGTAACTCTTTGAAAGAGTGAACCACTATAACTCCTTGTGTTCTTCTTTATATTTCTCACTTGTCTCAACCACAAAATTTTATTTGGTTTGGAATTTTATTATAAGATTTTTAGAATCCTCTTTCAAACAAAATTGGAGGTTTATCTTTTGATTAACAAAGTATTTTCGAAAATTAGCCAAAAACCTTATTCACCCCCCCTCTAAGGTTTTTCACCTAGTTTAAAAACAAGGCGTTCCTAGTTCTAAAACTAGGCATTCCCAAATTTCAAAACTAGGCATTCCTAGTTTTTAAAACTGGGCATTCCTAGTTCTAAAACTACGCATTACTAGCTTTGAAACTCGGCATTCTCAGTGTAAAAAGTAGGCACTCATAAGTTTTAAAACTTAATATTTCATAATCAAAGCAATTTTCATAATTTAAAACACCAAACAGATCATAAAACACCTAATATACAGTTTGCAACACCAAAATACAAATGTAAAGTATAAAAACCAAAAACATACATATATATGGATTCTTAGTTCTACATATAACGTGGAACTACTTTGCTAAACATTTTTTTGTTGAAAACTACAATTTCATATTTTTTTTCACGTTTCTGGTTGCGAAATTGAAGAAACTAACAAAGATATTGAAGCAACAAACAAAAAATCGGAGAATAAAAAAAGATAGAAGTTGTGAAAGCTTGAAAACGATTGAAATCTCTCAAAAACTACAAGCTGGATGAATTTTTGGAAGGTGAATGGATTTGGGAGGAAACGTGAGTGTTGTGGGGAGAGAAGCGTGAGGTGCAATTGCGTGGAGTGAGAGTGAATTTTGATTTTTACGCCGACTTTAATAAAACACTATTATTTTTGTGCCAATTATACCTAACATGGTGTAATCAAATATAGAGTATAATGGCCCATGCTGAGGTGGAAGGAAGAACTATGGATGGGATTTGATGGTAGGGTGTTAAATTTGGCTTGGCGAGTGGGATTCTGTTGTGGTGCGTTGCAAAGGTATCACTATCTGCACGTGACGGTGGAAAAATACAAATGAAATCAAATTGTAAAAATGACCTTGTTTCACTAATTAGGTTTGAATAATTCGTTTTCTTTTTTGAAAAGTAGGTTTGAATAATTTGCCCTTCTTTTCTCTCCATTTCTAAAATCCCTAAAACTTGATTAGAGTTTATTTAAACGCAATTTAAAGTTGCAAGCTCAAGCTCCACCAATTCTTCCTCGCCGTAGCCAGTGAATGAAATTGGTTAATTTCTATTACCTGCGAATCCCCTTTGTTCCCTCGGTATTTTTCTTCATCTTCTTCCTCCATAAAAAATTTTTCAGGAACAATTTAAAATAAAAAAAAGAAAAGATTTTTTTTAGAAACAGGGTTAATCGTAGAAGGAGAAGTCCATTTTGTTGCTGATTTTTGTTTTTTTGGTTTTTCCAGGAAGAGTCTCCTCTTTAACTCTCAGGACTCCACTGATACACTGTGTCCCCGCGATGGTTGGTCCGCGGCATACCAGGCTGGTGGGTCTCCTCCGTGATTATACTTCTTCATTCCCTTTCATAGCTGGTTTAAGATGGAGTTCAAGTTGTCCCCCCGTGTCTCTAATCTGTAAGTAGAAAATAATTTTTGGATTTGTTTGGATACTCTTCACTAAATGAATTTTTAAAATTTGGTCTTTGGTTTTGATAATAGAGTGTTATGTAACCAGTAGTTTAACATTTTTCCTTCTCTAATTTTTTCGCCTATATAATCTATAAAAATTTCGGACCTTCAGCAAATTATACTCGAACAATCAGATAAATAAAAATGAGATATTTATTTTACTATTCTGTGCTAATTTTGTACTTGGATAGATTTTAGTTTTGAGATTTTTGTCTTGGGTTATCTAAAATCAGGTATTTGCTATTCTGTGCTAAGTTTGTACTTATATAGATTTTAGTTTTGAGATTTATGTATTGGGTTATCTAAAATCAGGATGGTTTGTGAAAGGAGTAGTGGGTCCAGAAACTAAAATTTGAACTTTGAGATGATATCCAATCTCACCCTTAAGGAAAAAATGAAAGGACAAAAAGAACGAGTTATGGAATCTTCTTATTATTAATTTTTATTTTGTTTATTTGGCTCAAGATGGTGGATTTCTTTTGTTGGCACTGGCAGAGAAGTGTGCCTGTTTTTGGGAGGAGGAAGATTTAACTTTAACTAAAGCAAAACCATAAGTTGTCCCAGTTTGTGTACCCGAAAACACATTGACCAAACATGTTTTCTTTCAAATAGAAAGTAGCCAGGCGGGGAAATGGTGTGATGGTAAGTTTTTCATTCTTAATTCATAAAAAGAAGAAAAAGAACTATTTTTGTTGTTGGATTTTTTTTATCTTAATGCTAGTAAAATTTTGTGGGTTGGTTCCGGAATCTATCTAAAAAATGGACAATGATATATTAGATGTATGTCTAAGGTTGATCTTTATATATAGAATATATGTGCCCAAAAAAGAAAAAAAGTGTAAAGATTGATGAACAGATTCAAAGAAAAGTCTCCCAGGGGGAGAGTAAAGAGAGAAAGTTGTCTTGGGTAGACGGCTCTGTTAAAACAGAGAAAGAATAGAGCTGGTTGGAGAGGGATTTGATATGAATATACAGGACATATATATTTTTTATACATGGACAAACGATGTATATTTATATTTGTGTGGGATAAAAAAGTACTGAGAATGATCTTTGTTTCTTTATCTGCACAGGGAACTGAGATACTTAAAAGTAAGCTGGGAAAGGAATTTTAAAGATGAAGGTAAATATTTTATCAGTTATGTTATGCAAAATAAACAAGATTTTATACATTTTCTTCCTATATCAATATAACTTGAAGAAATGTTTACTTTTTCTTATATATATTATGATGATCCCATTAACTGAGGTTCTGTCTTGGAACATCCTTGTCATTATCTTTGGAGTTTACCTCTAACCAAAGAGAGTCTAATCAACAACTTATCACAATTTTAATGGATTTATTAGGACGATGAGACCATATTCTGTATATGAAAAATCTGGGTTGATAATATATCAATTTCAATTTTTTTTGGTGTTACATTCGCTTTTTTAGAGTTCTGCTTTTGAGGTTCTTTACAACTAAACTATGTGGGTTAATTCTGGTGGTTAACTCATGGTACTGGGGTCACTTTCCCAAACTGCCTTGATGTTTAATTGCTTTCTTTGTACTGTCAATTCTGATTCTCTTTACGTGTTTGCCTATTTTAGAATCTCATGGTTATAAAACAATGAGATATCAGCTTGAACATATTATACTTCTGGTTGCTGTGAAGTCCACTCAATGGGAAGCACTCTGTTCTAAAAGAACTCAAGCTATTTGCTTTAAGATAATGTAAATGTTATTTGTATCATTTTTTTCATGATGCACACTTCTTGAACTTGTTATAACGAATACACATAGTTATGTGCGTCTTTGTGTATTACTTTCACTTGAAAAAATGCCTGGCTAAACTCAATCTGCTTCTAGTACTTGACTAATCAGAAGATGGAAAGGTTTTACTTCATGAAAATTTTCTATTGAGCAACACTCGGGATAACTGAGAAGCCAGCCCGGGTTTAGTAGCTGGTCAAACAGACACAAATATTTTTTACCTTGTTAGATGAAATTTGTAATTTTCCCTTCTTGGTTTGGGGCAGAGGAAGGTGTTTATGATAGCTTGGGAAGAATAATGGAATGGATTGTTGGGAATTTTGCACATACAAACACATTGTCATGGAAACTAAGAATGATGGTAGTGTTGGTCAGATAGTGTTTTAGATTCTCGATGTGCTCTTGATTAATATCTTGGATACTTCAATTAGTTACACGACGGGATGTAGGGTTTACTCGGATAAAAATGCTCACGTTGTTGATGGAATAAGAATATTGCTGAGGAATAAGGAAAGTTAACATGGAAAGGGCAAAGAAGAATCAAGAAAGCTGTCTTTGACCATTAATTAAAGTGCATGATAGTATCTCTTCCTTGATTTAATAAGCTTTTTTCTTAGTCAAGTAGTTTTACCCTAAGATTACATCAGAGGGGTACAATTCTCCTTCTAATGCACTATTTTAGGTTAAATATGGAGCATTGTTATTGTTAAAATTTTAAAGTACCTCTGTTATTTAAGTAAAGGTTCATTAAGAAGTTGCTGAATTAGTAAGCTTCCGATTGGGATCTTGTGGTGACTATTAGTGTTAAAGCTCCACGATGATAGTTAATCTAATCATGCAAATGCTCTAATATGTTTCATCATGAGGTTTGCATATTCCCTTATTGGGCCATACATGTAATTTGCATACTTACACACTCAAACAATCTCGAAAGACCTGTTTTCAAACCAAAGAGGACTCGTGCCTTTACTGTGAGTAAATATACCTTTTGGCTTACAGATGGCCTTATATTTGTGGTCAAGTGAGTGATCCCCAGACCACAAATATAAGGTTTTCTCAGCACAGTTTTGTTCTTAACTAAGTTGAATATGCATAGACCTGAACCAGTTTTATGTTTCAATATATTTATAATTCATCTTACCTGAATTCAAGGGTTAAAACCTATAATTTCTTGAACAGAACATGAGTGATCCCTTAACCACAATATAAGGTTTTCTCATTGATAGCACGTTTTTGTTCTTAACTAAGTTGAATATTGTTGAGAATCCCACATCGGCTCATTAAAGAAAATAATTACTCCTTATAGAGACTTGGGCAGTCCTCCCCTCTAAAGGTACCTTTTGGGGTGAGTTAGGCCCAAGACCAAATTCTAACAAATATGGATAGACCTGAACCAGTTTTATATGTTTCAACATATTTATAATTCATCTTACCCGAATTCAAGGGTTAAAACCTATAATTTCTTGAAACAAAGATGTGGTGTAGATGTAGTGGATTGTTACAAGTCTCTAGAAATGGACTACCTATTGTGCATCAGGTTCAAGGGTATACTAAGAAGGAAAAAAATTTAGAAGCTTTATTGTTCTTCTCTTTCAGTAAGTTATGAATTTCAGAGCAAAACCATATTGCTCGCTTCCACACCTTCAACCCCAACAACTGGTAAATTGTTTCTTTGGACTTTTTTCCCCTAATTTCAGACTGAAGTTTGCTGCACTACATGTTGGACGTTTACACCTTCATACTTCTATTTGATCTTCTTTGTTTTCCTCCAATTTCTTACAAATGTTGAATCTTTAGGTTTGGGGGGGGGGGTGTGTGGATGGGGATCGGGGAGCTAAGAGAAGGGAAGAATTTTCACAAATGAAATCACATACGGGATCAATTAGAGAGATATAATAAAGGAAGAATGCTCAAGCACGTACGTGATCAATTGGAGAGCATAAATGTTACAAGAACAGAAGACCATTTAAAATTATTTTTGTTGGAGTTGTAATTATTATTAAACTACTTAATTGTTTTGTTTAATATGGTAATCATATTAGTTACATTTAATTTATATTCTACAGTTATATTTTGTCACAGGATCTCGTCCCGCGCATTTGCAAGTTTGTCGACTAGTTAGTTCGAAAAAATGATTCAGGACTAACATTGCCAAATGTAAAATGTTTGAGGGCTAAATATGACAATTTTCCGTGTAGGCATAAGGAAAAAAAACTGTATTTGAAACAGTTCGAGGCTGCATTTGTGAGCTCCAGCTTAATGGCTCTTTACCTCTGCAGAAAACCCGTTCCTTGCACTTCTCTGTGCTACCATCTCTTCTCCTCCTTTACTTCTTCATCCTATTCTGATCCTGGAGAGCCAGAAGAACAACCAGGTTTCTCCAGCACAGATGTCAAGCCGGAGCTCCCAACCATGCAGCCCTCAACCGATGCAGATATGGTGTCCCAAATCCTCCTCCAACACCACAACCCTTTTCACGCTACAGAATCTTCTCTTCAACTCAACGGTGTAATTCTCACCCCGAATTTGGTCCACCAAATTCTCCTTCGCCTCAGGCACTGTTCAAAAATTGCTCTCGCCTTTTTCCAGTATAGCTGCCAATACCACCCTTACTATGCCCATGACACTATTGCATTCAATCTTCTTATCGATATTCTGTGTAAAGTCCGCCAGTTTGATGTCGCTTGGCAGCTTATTATACAGATGGACCAGGAGAAAATTGGTAATTTTACAAAGCCCAATTTTACCACTTTTTATATTTTGATCAGGAGGTTAATTTCCGCTGGGCTTACCAGGCAGGCTGTGAGAGCATTTAGTGAAATGCATCTTTTTACAGAGGATGATGAAAAGGGTAATACTGGTGAGGATTTTTCAGAATTTCATATTTGTTTTCTTCTTGATACTCTCTGTAAATACGGATATGTGAAGCTGGCCACAGAGTTATTTAACAAAGAAAAGTGGAAACTTGATTTGAATGTGAGAATTTATACAATTTTAATATATGGGTGGTGTAAAGTGAAGAAAATTGAGATGGCAAATAGGTTTTTCAGGGAGATGATAGACAAAGGGATCAAGCCTAATGTGGTGACCTATAATGTGTTATTAAATGGGATTTGTAGGAGGGCTAGTTTGCATCCAGAGGAGAGGTTCGAGAGGGTGATAAGGGAGGCAGAGAAGGTATTTGATGAAATGCGTCAAAGAGGTGTAGAGCCTGATGTTAGGAGTTACTCAATTTTGCTTCACGTTTATAGTAGGGCACATAAGCCAGCTTTATCACTTGAGAAGTTGAAGATGATGAAAGACAGGGGGGTATGTCCGAGTATTGCTACCTACACATCAGTCATCAAGTGCCTGTGCTCTTGTGGAAGGATGGAGGATGCTGAGAACTTGTTGGATGAGATGGTATGTAATGGTGTTAGTCCTACATCTGTGACCTATAATTGTTTCTTCAAAGAGTATAGGGGGAGGAAAGATGTGGAGGGTGCTATGAGGTTGTACAATAAAATGAAGGGATGTGGTTCTTTGTGTACGCCAGATATGCATAGTTACAATATACTGTTAGGGATGTTTATGATGCTGGACAAGATGGGGCTTGCAAGGGAAATTTGGGAGGATATCAAGGCAAGTGGTGTTGGGCCTGATATGGATTCATACACATTGTTGATTCATGGATTGTGTGAGAAAGGAAAGTGGAGGGAGGCTTGTGAGTATTTCATGGAGATGATTGAGAAAGGATTTCTTCCACATAAGATCACATTTGAGACACTGTACCGAGGCTTAATTCAATCTGACATGTTGAAGACCTGGAGAAGGTTGAAGAAAAAGCTTGAGGATGAATCTCTAACTTTCGGTTCAGAATTTGAAAAGTATCATCTCAAGCCTTACAAAAGGTGATAGCTTTTCCATTGCGGGTAGGACAGCAGACATGCTTGCAAGGTAAACTTAAAAACTATTTGTTTATTTTTTTTTTTTGAAAGGATATTTGTTTAAATTCTGAAATGGATGATATTCTGAAATGCGTTAAAATGATATATGGGCTTACTCATGGCTTACCTTATTTGTGTGCTAATTCTGATTAATTTTAGACAAATTGATGTACTTGTATTCAATAAATTTTGGGGCAAGCTCGTATAAATAAAATTCATCTGCTCGTCCACAGGTAATGGCTGCAGTTCACATTGCTAGCCACCAAAAGAAGGCAGAAAGAAAAAAGGAAAAAAGAAGGGAATACGGAGGTGCTACAGGAAATGTAGACTTCATACCGAGACAGTCCATGTGTATTCCTTTGAGAAGGACAGTAACCATCAAGGCCTATTGAAATATTATCTTTTTTCAATTTGGCAGATGAGAGATGAGGACCTCCAAGGATTGATGTAACAGTTAGAGAAGCCCCTAGAGATCAGATTAGGCCATCTGATCGGGAAGAAGGTCGGTCAGTATTTCTATAACATATAAGATAACAAGTTGTGAACAGTAACTTTGGTCCTGCATTGGTGAAATTGTTTCTGTAAGCAATTAAATAAATGTGTCCTTTTTAATTCTTGTGAAGGATGGAGATGTTTGGAGAACAAATAAATTTGCAGATGTTTCTCAATACCCTATGTGTTCTTCAAGCATAGTAGAGTCATATTCTGCTTCTTTTTGCATTTAAAGTTAGTTTGACAGTTGTTTACTTGAGGAATTGGAATCTTAGGCTTAATTCATTCCTTTTTAAGGTTCTAGAGCGGAATTCACAGACACAGTCTGCCTCTGAAGGTGTAGTTAGTCCAGTTACTGATTCGATCTCACCACAGAGGAATAAGTGCCAGAGTGGAGATGGCACCTACCAGCAAAGCTTTGTTACTTTATTTGGACACATTGGATTTGCACTAGAAGAAGTATAATGCTTGTGTGTAGATATATGGTTTCGTTCTCGACACTTCATTATTTTAATTCGGAAACTGATGTGGTCATTTTGATTTTTTAGTCTTTATAATTGTTACATTAGTTTGACAATACACATTTGGTACAGGTCCCAAGTCACGAGATTCGGTATTCTCCTTGTCTAAAAAGAAAGGTGAGCATAAGCAAAATTATTCTTGTTCTATTAATATCGATCACAAGTGCATCTTCCAGCATTAGATTGCGTATTTATCATTTGAACTTAAGGTGCTGATACTATGTCATTATTTATTTGTTGACTGAGGCTTGAATTCATGTGCTATTTGACACATTTGCAGCAATGCATGTTTTTCCTTTTTCTTTTTGCTCACAATATATGGATGTTCCTTCTTTGTTTGTTTGTTTGTTTGTGTCAGGGACATAATTAGGTATCTTTAGTGCATCTCATGCATAGCCATAAGGGATTGTTTAGTGCTGGAGTTTCGACATGCCATTTAGAAATTGTTTAGTGCTGGAATTCTTATCTCTTCTTGTATTGATATTTGATCCATATCAGTACAACTATTTGGTATTGTTCCAAAGTACAACTATCAAATAGAAGAGCAGAAGTTATAGCCTTCAGTTGTATTGATGAAGAGATAAGAGTTATGCCATTTGGTGCTCTTGAATTCCATAAACAGAAGGAAAATTTTAGCAATTTTATTACCGTGTATGAATTGTTTATTTGCATATTATAGGTTGATAAGTTATATAGGAAAGTATAATATATATCATTTTATGGTTAATTGTACAACTCTTTGAAGGTGGGTTGGGTTGTTCCTATCGTATGAAGGGCTTTGGGATCGCTGTACTCAGAAAGAGTTTCATATTAAACATTTTTTTAGCTGTATCTTTGTTGTTGTTTTTTTACATGTATCTTTATTCATCAAAATATTAAATGCATGTATTATTTTAAAAACAAATATGCTGAAATTTGTAATACATATTGCTTTTTACCTCTATTCTTCTAAGTTTGATTTCTAATCATGTCTGAAAATTTCAAACTAATAAATATTAGCCCTATATGGAATAGAATAGTCATATATATGCGATTTTTTTTTTGTTTACACCATTTTTGAAATTTGGCTACCAAAGTAGTCCCTTTTTATCCTTATTGTGGTCATAAGTTTGGTTGTGCATTATTTGTCACATTAGTTTTTTTTTTTTTATTATTTTTTAAAAAAAAATTTAAGAAATTAAAATTTTCTTATATTTTTGTCAAAACTTATAATTGTATAATTTATTTAAAAAGACTGTATGTATAATATTTAACTTATTTTAAGCATACTTATGATAATATTTATATCGTTTTTTTGGAAAATATGTTTAACTTTTAACCATTTTATCTCAAGTTATTTGAAGAAGTAATATTAAAGATATTGTAAAAATTTTAGAGCAATAAAGTAGTAATTAGAAGAAATTAAAAGAAAATTTTAATTAATAGAAATTTATTTTATTACAACAATTTCAATAAAACAAACTTATACATTGTTTGGTGCGGAGTTATTACAAATTTTTCTATTATGTTTCGACATGTGACATCTGCCACATCTTGGGGGAATTCGGATTTCTATAATCTATTTCTCCCTGAAATTGTTTGTCATTTTTCTATCTCGTTCCTTTTTCATGTTTGGAGGATAAAATGTTTAATTAAAAGGAACATCCCTCCAAAAGTTCTCACTCAAGTCCGAATGAAAATTCACTCGATAAGTTCTTCTGTATGTTTGTCGCGAATATATCTCCGGCACATAAGTATCTGCACTAGACCTATTTTCTCTATACACTACAAGAACATGAGAACAAAGCAATGTATATGTTTGTCATTTTTTCAACTACATGATTTATTATTTATTCGCAATGTATAGACGTTGTTACCAGTACCAAAAACCCGGATCGGAGATCTGACCATGTATATTTCTTCTCGCGGATTGTAAGTTATAATTTTGTATTCTCTTTATTTCATTTCAATCTGCAAGAACATGTCAAAAATTCGAGTTGGAAATGGATGTACACAATTTTTCGCCTCTTCACAGTGTTGGTGAAAATACCTAACTAGTTTGGTGAATAGTAGTTCAACCAGGGCTTTTAAAGGTAGGACCCTAGCTTTCTTCAAAACACCATTAAGTGCTTCAGAAAGGTTGGTTGTCATGAAACCGTGTTTGTGCCCACCATCATGCAACAGTGTCTATTTCTCCGAGTCCAACTTCATCAAGTAAATGTAAGTATCCACATTTCTTTCTTGAATATCTTTCATTACATGGTCAAATTTCCATTGTTTTGATTTTGTTCCGGTCTGCCACATCAAGCTTTTTAGGGTTGTGTTCTTAAAAGTCTTGTTGAAATTTGCTCGAATGTGGCGTAAACAAAACTGGTGAACTGCAAATGGAGGTTGCCATGGAGGTTTACTTTGAATAGCAGAAAAAATACCTTTGTGGCGATCAGAAATGAGGTATACGTGGCGATCTTTGATAATGTATTCTCGGAGGTTTCTAAGGAACCAATTCGAACTTTCGGAGGATTACTTATCAACAATTGCAAAAGCAAGTGCGAACAAGTGATTATTGGCATCCCACGTACATGCAATTAACAGTACACTCTTGTATGATCCTTTTAGGTGTGTTCCATCCACAGAAATCACCAGCCGACAATATGGAAATCCGTCTATACATGGCGAGAAACACCAGAAAACAAATTTTAAAACATAATTAGGGACTGCTTGTTATGTGATGCAAAAATTCGTATACAGTCCTTGGGAAATCCTGTACAGCTTATAAGTATTTCGGTAAAATATTGAAGGTTGTCTCCCAGCTACCAAAAACCCTCTCTATGGCAAATTTTCGAGCATACCATGCTTGTAAGTACAACCTGTTTGAAACAATACCTGCACTTCTTGAATGATGTTTGACACAGGTATCTCATGATCGTTGACAACTAGGTGCGATATTGATATTGAAATAAATTTTGAGGACAAATTTATGTGCTTGTTTTGTTCAATTTGAATAAGGCATGTGTGTTCTTTTACGAATCTGTTTATTTCCCATCGACCGTGCGTTGCTTTCTTTTTTATACAGATGTACCATGAATAGTAATTAGCATCACTGTGATGGTAATATCTTGCGATCCATGTATCATTTTTACTTTTCACAACTTTATATTCACGTCCCACACTGATGGACCACTTACGAACCACACTTATTGTCTGCACTTTGTCAACGAATCTCATGCCTAACTGAATGTCAGTCATGGAATCGTTCCAATTGAGTAACCGTATGGTACCAAATTCTACAAAGTCATGTATAGGAGAACTCGAGCCCATATCTAGGAATACTCCAGAATATTTGTAGTCATACCTTACTGCTGAACTATTGGCTGCTCTCCCATTGGGCACTATATTTTTAGTTATAGGGTTTACAGGATTTAACGGGTTTAAAGGAGTTTGTAACTCTCCTTCTTTTGGGTCATTGTCATCATCTGATTCAGATTGACTAGAAACAGCATCATCTCCATCCGATTAGGCAACCTCATCGTCGTCATCATTGATGGTAGGGTACAACATAGACGGTTCATCAGAAACCATATGTATCTGTGTTACTGTTGTAATATGTTCGGTCATGTTTGTTGTATTTATGTCCTGTGTAATTGGAATACTATGTTGTTGGATCTGCTTGAATTCAACGAGAATATGAATCCCTTTCTTCACGTGGTGAGGTGGAATAGTCTATAGATAATGTATTTCTTCATCGTTGTTAATGCTATATAATTTAAAGTAAAACATACGATGCACTTCGTAGTATGAAGACACCCTCATTGTCATTCGAACAATCCAAAGATTGTGATCCATATCTCGGTATTTCAATATTTTCCTCACCAGTTCGTTATGTGAAATCATTCGGATCGTTGGCAATGTCCAACTTTTCTGCACTACTCCAGTAAAATAGGCACCATATGCATCCCTTGCAATTTCTGAATCTCAAAATAGCATCACTCTAACAGGGTAGATTGCTTCCATTTTAAATTGATTTAACTGGATGTGTTTAGGGTTTAGGGAGGATGAAATGTAAAGAAGTTAAGTAATTTGTAAATTGAAAATGAATGAATGGGGAATGGTTGAGAAGTTGGCTGAAGATGCATTTTTAGGGTGTGTATATATAATGGTTTAAAGTTGAAGTGTCGGGAGTGAAGACAAACTCAAATGAATTATTTCTCTTGCAATTTCACCGTCATTCACATGGCATTGTCGCCAAAAGTTATGGAATGAAATGACAACACATGGCATATAAAATGAATGGGTTCTGAATTATTGAAGATAACGCACAACCATTGTGAATTATCTTGAGTAATAACACATTCAAGTTGTGCGTTATTCAACAGGAGGGCGTCCACCTCCAGATCCCTCACCTCTCTCCACTTCATGTCCAAGGTTTGCATGTCCGTGTCTGCCTGGAAAAGAAGGGACAGGAGGGCGTCCACCTCCAGATCCCTCACCTCTCTCCACCTTATGTTAGGAGTCTGCATGTCCGTGTCTACCTTGAAAATGAGGGACAGGAGAGCGTCCACCTCCTACTCCACGACCAGGCAATCCACGAGCGTCCCTCTTAACTCCACGAGCACCCCGGTCCAGTACGGGCTACCGGGGACAATGACGCAATGGTTGTATTGGAAATGTCTGTTGAATATCGTGTTGTAATAGAGTACAGTCCAACGTACCACCAATAGATACCATGCACCTCCGAATGATAGTCTGCACTTTCTTCGTAAAAACAGCCATCTGTGACGGAGATGAAGGTGGTTCTTGTATCACCACTGAAGCCATGTCATCTACCTCCTGCAACATGGAAGTCTTAAAAAAAAAATTAAACCGTTAGAAGTCAATCATAAATAAATGAAATGCATAAAAATACTAAAAAAAATGAAACTCTATAATGTACCATCATCCGTCTGTCGACCTCAGCAGGCTGGTATCCAAACGAATGGGTATCACGATTAGCTGGATTTCCGATGTACACCCTTGTGATTCCTCGATACCATCTAATGTACTCGTCATTGGGGTATGATAAGACCTCAACTGCCAAGGCAGGGTTATCCCAAATATGCAGTCGCCACTGATGCCAGACATCTATATGGCTAGCATACTGTGTCCCCCAATAAGTGTGGTCATTTCCTCTAAGCTGTATCCGATGCAGATCAAGATGAGTATCACATACGTCCGGTATATGCTGAGCCCGTGCAAATTGACGGAGCACATGCCCGGGATAGTGATACTCCACTATTTCATAACAAATGCGTGGGACCTCTGCCAGCCATAGGTCAGTGGAACCAGACCACGGTCATGATAGGGAAGCCATACAAACTGTGAAGTCAAAATTCAAAATCAAATAGAAAGTTAAGTGCTTAAATAATTAGGGTTTACACGCAATACAAAGTATTTTAAAGTGAACCTGATCAGATGACATGAAATCTAATTGGTTCCTGTATGTAACTAGGGTGTGAGTGGGCAGTTGGCTACAGTCGAAAGATATGCACCATATATCACCAAGTGGAGCAAGAGGGTCGGTCTGAACATCCGTTATCCGCTGAGGCTGCAATACAGGGATACGCGACCATGCCAAAACTTGTACTATGACTAGGGCTCCCCCTATTTGTCGTGCACCCCCTAAAGCTGTCATGCACAACTGCCTATATAAAAAACCAAGTACGCAACTACCCCAGCTATATGTGCTAATGGCATCAATATCCTCTAATAAACTGAGGTAGCACACATGAACCAAATTGCCCCAGAAATCGGGAAGCATATGACCGCCAAGAAGTAAAAAATAAATCCACGAGCGCGCAAGATGAGGTCATCATCGATCTCTGAAATTGTAAACGCTCTCAAGATCCAGGCTTCCATAGGTTCCTTCTTCACCTTATAACTAGAAAAGTGACTAAGAGACAACCGAATACCAATAAGTCTCTTGATCATCTCAATCCAATATTGTTTCTAGTGTACACTCCAACTGGGACCGGTAATGGGCAAACCTTCTATCCGTAAATCCTATAATGCCTGCACATCCTGAAGGATTATTATGACTTCACCACAAGTTATGTGAAATGTATGAGTCTCTGGTCTACAACGCTCAACTAACGCGGTAATAAGAGCGTGGTCGAACCCAATGTAACAACATCTGAACACTCCCCCTAAACCAGTCCTATCAATAAGATCTACCAACCTACGGAGAGCCGTATTGTAACATTGGAATACCGAAACACCTACACTGAAGATCAGTGAAACACGTCTCATGGTCCCCACTCCATATCAACTCAGCTCGTGCTGTCTCGTCAAAACATCAGGGACTATGGGATCCGGATGCACATGTGCTGGGACTTCTTCCATCTACATTATTTACAGTTTGAGTTACGGTCAATATCTATAAATTAAAGTAAAAAATTTTAAATAAATTATAATTCTAAACTTTTTAAGGTGTGTTGTTTATGGTACTATTATTTTAGGGTTTTTAAAGTTTGTATGATTTTTAACATATCAAGTTTAGTGTTTTTAGGGTTTTTAATGTTTTTATAATTTACGGTATAGGATTTTAATATTAAGATTTTGGATTTTTAGGGTTTACTGTTACAAAGTTTAGAGTTTTACGGTTTAATGTTTAAGATATCAATTTTAGGGTTTTTAAGGTTTTTATAATTTATGCTATAGGATTTTAAGATTATGATTTTGGATTTTTAGAGTTTATTGTTAAAAAGTTTAGAGTTTTACGGCTTAATGTTTGATGTAAAATTTAGGATTTTAATAATAGATTTTTAAGTTTTTTATTATTTAAAGTTTAGATTTTTAAGTTTTAGGGTTATTGATGCTATATTTTATAGCTAAGTATTTTACTACTTGGTAAATTCAATATTAGGGTTTTAGGGTTTAGTCTATATATATAATTTTTTAAAAAAATAAAAGTCTTCATATTGATAACGGAATACAATTAATAATAACATACTAAACCCTAAATTTCCAAGTTTCGGTTCTACTAATTACACAAAAAAAAAAAAAACAAGTGAAGAGAAAAAAACCCAAATTCCAAGTCCCCATCTTTTCTACTAAAAAACTTATAAGAATAATGCAAAATAATTATCCAAATAAATAAAAAAATTCAAATAATCATAAAGTAAAGTAAAAAAATTACCTAATTATCCAAATAAATTAATCAAAATAATTCATCACCCTAAAATCACTTTTGCAATACAAAGCACAATTATATACATAAAATGATCAAATTTACACAAACTTATCAATAACAACAAATTTAAACATAAACCAAAAACCTACTTTCACAAAAATAAATTAATTCAAATTAACAAATAGTCCAAATAAAATTCATAAAAATAATTCACAAACAACAATTAACAAGCCCAAATAAACAATAATTAAAATTAATACATAATACACCAAATAATTTAAATAAATAAAAACTTACCGAAAGTTAAAAATGCACCTTCGTACCGATAAGCTCTGTCTACCTTTTCCACTCCAAGACTCTAACAACTTTCGTAGTCTCACTGATTCAAACTTGAATTTCAAAAATTGAACTAAATTTTTACTAAATTTTGAAATGAAATACAAAAGTATAAGAAGAAGAGAAAATACAAGTATAAGAAGAATGAAAAAAATAAAAGGAAGAAGAAAAGGACTTACCAAGCAGTGGCGGTGGCACAAAGAAGGAAGAAGAAAATTTTCGGGGAAGGAAGAAGAAAATTTTCGGGGAAGAAAGAAGAAAGAAGAAAGAAGGAGTCGGGGTCGGGCGGGGTAGGGTTTATAACGTGATAACGCACGGTCATTATGCGTTATCACCAATAATAACGTACAATGGTAGTGCGTTATAATGACTGATAACGCAGAATGACTGTGCGTTATCGACAACTCACCGCCACATCAGGAAACGATTTCGTCACGTCGTTAAACATGATTTTTAATGCGTTTTAATCCGCTTATTAGTGATAATGTACAACCATTATGCGTTATCTTAGGTGATAACGCACAATGACTGTGCATTATGACTATTGTACGATTAAAAAAAATGAACCAATTTAATATTCATTTTTTAAAAATGGACTAAACGTAGAAAAAAAACCTATACATGCTGGAGTTGGGCAGTTTATTTATCCCAGAAAATAGAACAGAACATAATACAAAATTGTGCCTTCTAATAAACAGAACTTGAAGAAAAAATAGGACAACAATTTCCAACTTTTTCTTTTGAAACTCACAATTTCCAACTTATTGAATACTAACAAAAATAAAAATCATAATTATTCATTAAAAAAAGTTAATACTATTGTAACAAATATTATACTAAGATAATTGTTACTTTGAAAGTTTTAAACGCTATATATTAAATTTTTTACAAACTTAATTACATCACTTCACCATCAAATTAATTTCAAAAGGTAAAAAAGATCGAACTAAAAATTTCAATTTCTGGGAATTGAAATGTTTTTTTATTAAAATTTCAAGTTGCTTGGATTGAATAAAAATGTTTTGAAGACATATTTTGATATGGTGAACTAGAGTAAGACTTGTTCCAATTTGTGAGAGCTCAATTGTCGTCAAGCATACCAAGGAAGCCATGGAAGAAGCGTATCAAAAACCAAGAGGACAAGATCAAAATTAAGGGTTTACCATTAAATAATTTGTACGAATCCATTGAGGATTGTTAATTCTTTGTTAAGAAATTTAGGGCGCAGAGAAGAATAATATTGAATGCTTCAATCGATCGTTTTCTTATTCATTATGATCTACCATTTACAGGCTACAAAGTATTCTAATCCTAATCAATATAGGATTCTAACCAACCACTAATTGGAAATACTGCTATAATAATAGCATAATACCCAACACCCTCCCTTAAGTTGGAAGGTGCAAAATTTATGTCCAACTTGCCACAATTTTCCTTTTTTTTTTTTTTTTGTGATGTACAAATTGCACATCTGGTAGTCTTCCACCATCTGTCGTTGTGGTCTTTACCATCACTTGCTGTCGCTATGATTTTTGTCATCAACCGCTGTCGCTATGATTTTTTGTCATCAATCGCTGTTGTTGTGGTTCTTTCATCAGTCGCAGTCGTTGTGATCTTCTTCCATTACTCGCAGTCGTTATGGTTTTCTTCCATCAGTCGCAGTGGCTTCCGTAATCCATCATCGAAAATTCCTTTGATGTCGCTTTAGAGGTTTTTTGGATAAAGCAACCATCAATGTCCAATTTCAATTTCTAAATTGAGGTGCTTCAAATATTTGTCGATTAAGCTACACTTGAATATGATTTATAAAAAAAATATAATCTCCTAACGTTTTATTTAAGCAAATTAGAAGAAATATAAGAAATCTAAAAAAAAAAAAATTGTCCAAACTGAACGAAAAGAATTGTTCAAGCTGAATGAAAAGAAAATAAAATCATAGATGTGAAAGATTTTTTTTTTTTCTTCTTCTTTTTCAAAACTGGCTCTAGCTCTGATAGGATGTTAAGAAATTTAGGGCGCAGAGAAGAATAATATTAAATGCTTCAATCGATCGTCTTCTTATTCATTATGATCTACTATTTATAGGCTACAAAGTATTCTAATCCTAATCAATATAGGATTCTAACCAACCACTAATAAGAAATACTGCTATAATAATAGCATAATACAATGTATCTTAGTTATAATCAATATAACCAAGTAATCTCTTATAGAATCCAAGATAATCTAGGAGAATAACATACTGATTTGATATCTCCAACATTCTTGATTTTCTTTTTTAAATATAATCTCATATATGTAAATATATCATCTCATTGTTGCATGTAACAATTTCATGAAATATAGAATTTTAAAAAGTATATAATCTATATATACACACTTCTTCAAATAAGTACACAACCTTCATAATCACTAATGAGTTTTCCGGTGAAAACTCGCGTGGGGTTTCTCCTCGTGTATTTGAAGGCTCAAAACACTGAAGCCGATCTCAAGCCAATGGCTCTAGAAATATTTCCAGCCAAACAAAAAAGATCCATTCATGATAAATAGTCAAGAGCATCAGTCGCTATTAAAGTATTTATTTCATTCTAGATTGAACATTCACTTTTATTTTATGTACGAGTTGAATAGAAAAGTGAACATTCAATTTCAAATAACCAGAGAGAGATATTTCTTCCCTGTAAAAATTACTATTACGTCAAGAACTTATTCTACATCTTTAATACAAGTGCATAAATTTAGCTCCCTACTAATAAATTATTACTATTATTATTATTACTTTCAGATTCTTCACCAGAATATAATAGGTGACAATTAGGAGTAGGCAAAAAATGCAATGACAGCCCTCACAACACAACATTATTTACTGCCTAAACACCAAAAATCAGAAGACAAAGAAGGAAGGCTCTACATGCTTTGGTATTTTCTTTCCTGTACAACCAGAAAATTTGTGCATCCTAATTCAACGTTCCATCTTCTCCAGAATAGGCGCTTCTGATATTCAATCTGCTATATAAGGAAACAACAACTTTAGCAGCTCGTGTTTAAAGTATTTTGCCGGTAAAGTAGACTAACACATTTCTAATGACAGCATATAGTATAATGATGATGAAGTTAATTCTTGCCGGTGGACTCACAGAGTGGCCTCGTCTGGAGATTCGGGATATTCATTTTGGCAATACGAGAATGAGTACCAATTTATTGGTCATGGAGGGGCATGACAAGAGCTTGGAAGCCATAACTTATGTTGTAAAGTAAGAAATAGAAAAAGCTTGTACGGAAAGCCCAAAAATAGTTGCTAGAATCTGATTCAAGAAAAAGAATACCTCTAGAATAAGTCCATTGGAGGATCAAGAACTCCATCATCATCCCACTGCACGTCTTTTGCATTTGGATCTTTTTCAATTAATTGAAGAGGTATTTCTAATGGTGGAGGGCTCTGCATACAACAAAAACATATGATTTTCAAGATTTGTTTATGAATGGCTGGCTGGCTGGACAGATCCTATTTATCTTCATTTTTTTTTCTTTATATTTTTTATTTGTAAAAGAGAGAAAGAAAAAGCAGTACCATGTTCCTAATTAGAGGCCAATTTATTCCACGGAAGAAAGCATGTTCTTTGATCTCATTTGCCCCTCCGTTTGATCCCAAACGGCTGGCAGGATCTCTCTGTAACAATGAATTTATCAACTGTCGTGCTGGAAGGCTTACCTGCAATTCCATAAAACAAAATTGATTTATTAACAAAATTTTGGAGAGTTATTGTGCTGAATTGTGGTCATAAATGGAACTCTAATAGTTTATTTGGCAAATCCGCTTATATTAAACACAAAATTAATACTTTAATCTATTCCCATTTAATATGTTGAAAAGAAGATACAAGACCAAGTAGTATCAGCATGATTTTACCGGAATGCTGCTAGGGAAAGTGAGGTCTTTGTGCAAGATGTTGGCAAATGTCTTCTGCCTATTCTTTCCTCTGAAAGGGGTACGACCATAGAGCATCTCATAAAGCAAGATACCTGAATTCAGAACAGAGATCATCAATAGCACAACAGAGGATAGAACAGGTAATGTCCTTGAAGATGTCCAATTGGAAGTAAATTAAGTAGATAGTCTCTGCTATAGTATAGTAAAGACGTGACTTTCTATCCTCGACAGAGAAAATATCCTTCTTTCTTTCTACACAAGTGTTGAGTTGTTTCGCTTTTTTATCTTCTATCATCAGATGTCCAATAAACTGATAGTCCATAAAGAAGCCAAAGTTTAAGAATTTGAATGTAGTTTCCAAATAGCATTTTTGTCTGTTTCTTTCATTCCAAATAGATTAGCATTTTTATCCATTAGTTGAGGAATTTTTGTTTTAGAAATGATAGCAGTGCGGTGACCCGAGAATATGTGAATCATGCTCTACTACTACCTGTATCAAGTTAGACAAGAAAATTACAATTGAAAGAAACACTGTACATAAGTTACACGGATCAAACAAATGGCCATTTTATTCTTAATTTCACTCGAAATAAAATCTTTTCTTCACTTCTACATTTACTGGGCAGCACTAGGACAGGTTGGTATTGAATGGTAAGAAACATATTCCACTGGGGTAAATTAAATCAAAGCTTCTCGAACTGCATCTTTTAGAAGCTTCAGCCAAGGGCATAAACTTCCTCCCTTAGGCTGATGCCAAATAATACAAGGACTTAGTTATATATGAAAAGTTCTAGTTTGCACTCTTGTTGGACTGCTAATGGGAAAGGCAGGGGTTTCCTGCTACCAATACAAATTAAGTTCAGATGGACGGACCTTCACTCTTCACCAAACCAACGGAATTATTTTAAGAAAGAATACCAATAAGTGATATGATAGTTATCAATAAGATTAAGCTTTTTACCAAGAGCCCACCAATCAATAGCACTACTGTGCCCTGCACCTGTAATTATTTCCTGAAATCAAGTTGTTAAGTATATGATTAGACAATGTTGGAAGTTTGTTATTGCCATGCACTGCAGAATATCATGGATCAGTAAGATACAAATTACAAAAGAGATTATGAATTAGATATTTTATAAAAGAAAAAAGAAAACCAAAATGCCGGATTGAAAGGAAACTTCTTAAAATTGCCGTTTCAAAATTATGCCCATAAATAATAGGTATCCCGAGAAACACTTGTAATAGAGATCACTATCTCATTATGAGAAAACATGGCATCAGAAGGAAGCGATTTTTTAGCCATTAAGAAATAGCTAACGTGAAGCTTCCTTTTAACAGCAAAGAATAGTTCAAAATTCGATGTTTTTTCTTGTAAATAACTAGACATATCTTATCAACTCTCTGTTTCTAACTTAGTTGTTACCAGATCACTAGAAGAAATAATTTGGAAGATCAATATGACAGTTTCATTTTCATGGAATTGGGTAGGTAGTTCAGCAGATTTCATTCATGGACACAATATTAATTACAGAACTAGTAATGGCAATTCAAGGCTTGAACTATTTCTTCTTATAAAGATCCAAAAGGTGAAAAATAATGTACTCCATGACATTGAAATCGCCTAGTTTCAAAATATGAAATGAAAAGGTATTTCCAATTATTATTGAAAACTCCTTTAACAACAAAGTCCAAAACAGCCGTTAGCTTAAATGCTTAACAATCTGAAGTGTACACTTGGCCTATCTGCTAATGGGATTCTATAAGGGGAAGAAGGAAATGCTGAAGTTTAACTAAGAAACAAGATGCATCATACCGGAGCAATGTACTCTTCAGTTCCTACGAAAGAGTTTGATTGAGCAACTGGTTCTGCAACAAATGTTGGAGGTGGATCACTTCTTGATCTTCTTTTCTTAGAAGGTGGATGCTTTATGACCTGAAATGCATATATCATGTAAGAATTGATGATAATCAACACCAGGTTTTAAAAACCACGTAAATCTCCATGACAAGAGATGCCACTAGGGGAAGAATTGACAGTGTGGAATTGTCATGCATAGAAAGGTATTCCGTAAATTTGAATGAAGTATGAGAGAGAAAAGATAGAAAGAAACAATGATGAGTCAAGAGAGTGAAATGTGGCAAAGCCAAACTACTTGCAGGCTCTGCAAACATTTTGCTTTTAAAAAGGGATAATATTATATTGAAAACTTTCCTAGGCTATTTCCAGTTAGAGCTGAATTGGTTGAAGAAGTTGAATTGGTTATAGAAAATAAATATTAACTTCTTATTTGTTGCAAAGGTGCAAGGAAGTATCAACTGAGCAAGAAATTGGAAATCCTCTCCACACAATAAGAGAAAAGAACATGTGAGTAAGGGAAAGACGTACTAGGGGTTTACAGGTCGTCTTAAACGAAAGATCAAAATCTGTTAATACAATGTGTCCATCTTTTTGGAGTAGCACGTTTTCTGGTTTTAGGTCTCGATAAACAATTCCTGTACAATGTGATAGAAGAAAAGAGAAATTATCAAGGATTGAGTCAAATATAAATACAAATGCTTCTTAAAGTTAAGTTGATATATCTTTTGTATTTAGAGATTCCTATGAACTTACATGTCAACTATAAAATATATCACAAAAATAGTATGTCTAAGAAGTAATTGTAACACAGTAACCATAAAGTGTGAATATGCTTGGGATTCATGCATGATGCGATTGTGAAGCTTTTGGGTGGTATTCCTTATTTAAGCAAACTACAAGAACTGATTGAATGTCACTTCCAGCGGAAAGATCCATTACGTACGTTACCCATTATTTCTATCTCTACTAATTTATAAAAGTATGAGAAAAAGTCATGGACCATTTACATTTACTTTTGTAGTTTCTTATTTTTTTGAACTACTTAAAATGTCCTTTAGTTAGATGAATTATTAATTTAAGTATAATGAAATATTGTCATTTTAAATGGTTTTTTTTTGTAACTAAATTAATAATAATAGTCATAAAGTTAAATGGAGAGTTTTGAACAATAAATGTATAGGGTACAATAATGAGAATTTAATTACATGGAGGAGTTGAAAGAATTTATTAATTAGATAGTTATTTTAAAGTTACAAAAAACATTAATAAAAATTACATGAGGTAAATAAAGTTAGATAGAAGGATAATAAAAATTTCATGAAGTTTTTTAGTAAAAGAAAGAGTTGAAGGGAATTTGCTAATTAGATAGTTATTTGAAAGGTAAAAAAAGATAATAAAAATTACATGATCGGAATAAAGTTAGTTACAAAGGATAATAAAATCCATGAAGTTTGAAGTTTGTAGGTAAAAGGAAGAGCTGAAGAGAATTTATTAGTTAGATTAGTTATTTAAAAGTTACATAAAAGATAATAAAAATTTCCTGAGGTAAATAAAGTTATGTACAAAGATATAAAATTCCATGAAGTCTGGAAGTAAAAGAAATAACAACGAATTTTGGAGAGTTAAAATAAATTTAAAAATATTAAACAAGTTAAAATTCAAAGAAAATAAGTAATTAATAAAAGTATAAGAATAACTTATAATTAATTAAAGATACCTAATGTTAATGTTAGAGTAGGATAAAAATTACATGGAGAAAGATTAACTTAGAAAAATTATTAAATAAAGAAGTAAACAATTGTTTATTGAGGAATTAATAATTGCATAAAGGATAATAATAAATAATAAATTGAAATTATTTATAAAGTAAAAAGAGGACATTAATTTTGAAAACACTTTTAATATGTAGAAAATTTTATTTTGTTAACTTTTTTACATGAGAATGCATGTCCATTTTACTACTTAATCTTAAAAAATGCTATCTGCTGATACTATTGATCAAAATCCAGGGTGTCTCCCTAATGTATATGATGACCACTCTCACTTGATAGACGCATCGAGCGTTAAACATGCATGAAACTATAAATATTGTAGCTTGAGCATGGTATATTTGTTAAGAACAATGATGATAACAAGTAGCTTAAGACAAGCATCAGTCAATCACGGCAGTTATCTGAACCTACCTCAAGCTCTGTTAAGAACGTTGTTTCTTCTTAAGAGAGCATTTATTCTTAACAAAAGGGAAAAAACTGACTTCAAAAGGCTTTAAATCAAATTTATTTCTTCTTAAGGAAATCAAACAAAAGTAAAGTTAAGAAATTTGGAAGTACCTAAGCAATGAAGATATTCCAAACCAATCACCACTTCTGCTGCAAAAAACCTGGAAAGAAATTGCATGTGACCGGAAATAACACCAACATTCCATGAATTCGGAAAGAGTGATGAAAAAACAAAATTAGCTCAGTCACTCAATACTCAACTGCTTTTTTCAAATGACATAGAGAGCTACATCTCTATTGTGGGTGGGGCGGTTCTTTTCCTAATGGTGCACTCTCTCTGAGAAGGTTGGTTTCTTATTTCAAAATTCAACTTATCTAATGGGAAACTAGTAGAATGTTTTCCTTGAAAACCAGAACCAAAAGAGATGGAGATTTAACAGCTCCACAGAATAAGGTGTTTTTCCATCATTGGTTATTGGGGGGTGTTAGGGAATGAGAATGAATACCTTGCAGAATCCTCTTTGAACATTTTCAAAGGCTGTTTATCAAGCAATGCAAATAACTCTCCACCAGGGCAAAAGTCTGTTATCAAGCAAACATGTGTCTCTGTCTGGTAAAAGAAGAAATGTTATTGCATTTAGCATGTATTTTAGCACAAATCTTGAAAAAGATTAGACTTTTACTAAACAAGCTTTCCATAGTAGCATTTGCACTTTCCATGGTATCATTTCCAGTAAAGTACAGAGTTAAACTTCTCTTATTTCATCAGTATACCATCAGCACTTTAAAACAAGAAGAGATAAAGAAAATAAACATTTTTTTGGTTAAAATAAAGAAAATAAATATCATAAGCTTTACCTACAAACTTATGACTTAATGGTCGGAGTTAAACCAACTTGAATAACATAATAAATCATGGAAAGGCTAATATATGGAGATTTATCAGTCATTTATGAATAACTAAAATTTCACCAGTGATTTTCTTGTGATGCTTTATAACCATTTTTTCATAGAGTAGAGACATTGGTTCTGATTGGAATAAACTCGATTAATTAGAAAAGTTAGGAAACCTGAAAAGATGTATATAGTGTTGGAAGAAATGGATGATCGAGTAGTGAAATGATTTCCCTTTCAATGCATGCTCGATGAACCTGCACAAATTTTAAAGTTGAACCAAATTACCATACTCTTTACCAATAGATAATGGTTATATGCATGTAGATAAAACTAAAAAGTAAAAGCACTATATGCAAACAAAAAGATATAAATTGCATACGGCAGTCCCTTTTTATACAAAAGGGAATTATGTGTTTCCCTAAATTCCAGTAGCATGATACAAGCATCTTAGGCAACCTGAATTCTGATAATTCTACCTAAAAGAAAAAGAACACTAATAAAAGAAAGCCAATAATTGGTTGAATGAACACATTATCATGTACACAGAGAAGCTGGTTAGCGTGGCATCAGATTTTGAAAGTGATTTGATAGAGACTAAATAATTTAATACATCTCTAGACAATTCTACAGCCAACTTTTGTCTTTCAACAGAAAATTTGAGTTACACATGGACAGAAGTACCACGAGGGTAAGACGCATAACCCTGAAGATGCTTTTAGTAGAAAAAAAGCTAAAAGGGAATTTCACTTTTTGAAATTTTAACAAGCTTAAATGTGGTTGGAAATGGATAGATTGGTGATGGTCATAGAAAAACAAGTTGAAGACGTAGAAATGAGGAGTGATAAGAATCTCAATAAATTATATATGATTGATAAAAACATGTTAATAGTTCCAGAAAAAAAAGATTTAACTCTCAGAAGTTTTAAATTACTGGATGCAGTTTACCTAACACAAGATTTTAAAGTATAATAAAAAAGTTCCATCCGCTGACAAAATTCACACTTTGAAGTCTATCCTTGTTTGTAAGAGAGTAAAGATGCTAAACAAATCTGGTCTTTCAGATCTCCACACTGAAACTAGTATTTCATAGAATAATAATCTATCTTTACGAACTTGATATTGTCTTTAACAAGTAAACTAAACTTCAAAAAAGCTATTTAAGGTTTGCATGATCACATTTAAAAGAAAATGGCATGTCTCTGCAACATCTCTGTTCACAAGCAAACAAAAAGAGAGAGAGAGAGAGAGAGAGAGAGAGAGAGAGAAAATAGCGATAAATATCTCCTACCAATTTTTAAATTGTGCATTATAACCTAATATTTTCTTTCAATCTCTTATTCATATCATCTATTTTCGAGATGCTTTAAGTACACAGGAGTGGCAATCTCTGGAAATTTTGATACACGTGGATGCTCTATATGAAAGACAAGTGTTTTTTTTAGAGGAAACTGCTGCAGAGGATATTCAAAGCGTCTCTAAAATAGATGGTGTGTATAAAAATTGAAACTAAAGATTACAGTATACTGCATAGTTTGAAAATTGTTCGGAGACATTTATAGCCATCTTCCCCACCAAAAAATAATATAGAAGAAGATGATATATATGATGAAACAGATCCACATGAAGCAGAATCATAAAAAATCAAATGACTTAAGAAGTTGATAGAGATCTGATCAACATCAAGATATGTCTTAGCAGGAATAAGTTGAACCAAAACCTTGGACAAAGTTGATAATGTGTTTATTACTGTTCATCCAAACCTTGTTACGATTCATCATTATGGACTTATCCATTGCCTTCATAGCATACAGTTGACCTGTTCCTTTCAGTTCCACCAAATGAACACTGGCAGACACAGAGAGGGAGAAAACACAGGAAACAACTGTAATTTCTCAAAAGGAAAGCTGAATATTGGGAAATTTCTACTCAAAATAAAATGTCACGTATCACTATCAACTCAAAAAACACTATATAGACCCTCAATTAGCAAGAAAGATTGATGTAGCATACAATCTAAAGTTATGTCGATAACACATATGTTCTGTGCACTTGTAAATATCCTAGCCCATTTCCTTTAATAGTTCCAGTGAGTTAAACAGAATTTGATTCAAAATTTATTCTTAGTTTGCTGGAGCTTCAACCACGATTAACTTAGAATAATCTGGTCTCTGTTCACAATATAACTTAGATCAACTTAAACAGTGAAGACCAGAAACTTGGAGCCACACTGTTTCATGTATTAGCAGTTTCAAGGCCACTAGCCTTAAGAGAAGTAAAAGGCTACTTTGAGTCTCTCATTCATTTCAAACTTACAACGATGGTTTATAGAACTGTGACAGTCGGTTGAACTAAAATGTTAGTCAACGTCGACCATGTGCACAAGAAATTATGAAGATTATTTGAAGTTTTTACCTATGCAAAGTAATGAGTGCGCATCATTGAGATTTTGTAGAGTTAATAAGATTTTAATATTTTATTGCTCCCACTTTTCCTTGAACTGCAGTTAAGCATAGCATATTCTTATTTGGATATAGGTAATAAGACAAAGATGAGAAGTTAGAAGAGAATAGTTGTCAGGAATAAATGATACAGAAAGTGTCCTTACTATCATTTTGGATATGTTTTTTTCTGAATAATATAAAGCAAAACTAAGCCATAGCAAACAAATTTTGTCGAAAGGTTATCAAGTTAAGTTGGCAACCATAAGGAGTAAAGAAGTCTTTGATGAAGTCAGGCTTAATGAATGAAGTTGATACCTCCCAGTGTCTCCACATCCCAAAGGTCGTATAGGTGTAAAATGATGAAGTCCAATTTTGCCACTGGTTGCCACGATCTACAAGGATAAAGAGCATGCAGATAAGTAAAATACTGAATGTCATGGCCAAGAAAGAAAAGTAAAGCTTTACAAAAACACTGTACATTAATCAAGTCACTTGGAAATTAAACAAGCAAGATCTGTGAATTCGCAAATGATGGCAGAAGAAACAACTTGAGATGTACTGGTAACTTCTCACTACTTGTATGCTTTGCCATAATTCTGTTCTACATTAGACTTAAACCTGTTAAATAGTATAATTACTTTTAGTCTCTCTCTCTCTCTCTCTCTCTCTCTCTCTCTCTCTCTCTCTCTCTCTCTCCCTCTCTCTCTCTCTCTCTCTCTCTCTCTCTCTCTCTCTATCTATATATATATATATTGTTTAATTTGCAGATTAGCAATGTCATATATATATATATATATATATATAGGGTAATGTGGGAGTTTACAGATTCATATTTTCGTGATAACTGGTACATGTTCATTGGAAAATAATGACTTATCCATAATCCATCAAGCAGACCCGCTAACATTAGAGTAGAGAAAGTGCGTCCTATACTATGACATCCAATAGCAGAGAAAGAAATAAAGCTCGCATCTCTTTTTGGTTTTGGAGCCCCTACCCACATATGAACTCCCAAATTAGTCTGTACTTTACCATAGCTCATTACCTAATGACTATTTAAACCATTTAAAAAAAAAGGAAAAACATGTTTAGTAAAAGTTCCCCATTTACGCCTACAGTATTGCAATATTATATAGATTTAGGATAGTATAGACAGATTTCTGTTGAAAGAGAGACTTGTCAATCACAAGATAAACTAGCAAAAAGCAAAAACATAAAAAGGGGAGAAGACTTCCCAAGTAGAAACTTGAGATATTCTTCAGATTTCTCTGGTTTGGCTAAACAAAGCCACAATGCCTATGTTAACCTAAAAAAAATAAATATTCAAATCTCATAATTGTTACCTTTCTTATTGCTTCCCAAGCAGCACTATGCTTTTTGTGAGGCCTTGGGTAAACAGGCTGAGAATGCAAAGCCCACAAGTCATCTGGTCTCTAAAAGTAGCAGCATTAAATGCATCAGCTAAGAGAATTGGTAAACCATGGTAAAAGTGATGTCTCTACCAGTGGTTCTGGAGAAGATTATAAAATTGACCACGTTCTAAAATGAAAATTTCTCTTTTGAAAACCATAATTTCTTAAACCTCTCAAAGCAGAATATTCCCTTTGATTTGTAATTCAAAAGAAAATAAGTAATACTTTTAAAAATAAAGTAACTTTTAGGATTTTAAACAAACACATTTGCTTGTCTTTCTGATGCAAACAAAAGTGAAAAGAGTACCTTACCAAGTTGGCATCAGGGAGTTCTCGAACAGCTTCATCAACATTTTCAGCTGTGGCTTTGACCTGGAAAAAGAAAGATTTTAGTTCATATAAACTTAACCATAAAATAATTTATAGGAAAGGAAAGTAAAAAACCATTCTGGCTTTGATGCCACCAATAACCTGTGATGGAGATTACACCAGAATGTTTCAAATAGGTCCAAAATGCCAGGGAACTAAAATAAATGAAAAGAAATATATTTTCTGTTGTTTTTTCCTTGCCTTTCAAACAAATTTTACTCTTCTATTCATTTTATGGGCTCTAATATTGGCAAATTACCTAGAATCGTCTCTAGAAACAAGAGGATCAGGTGACTAGGCAGAAGGACCGTGTAACATGGCAGCATGTCCTTGCTAGCTCCTTGCTTATCCATTTTAATCTTACTTTACTTTTTCCTATGGCCCAAGATTTTGACCTTACTATCCAGAGGGATTTTAAAACTTAGTTATTACTCCATTAAAACTAGCTGTTGGCAATCCATAATACAGATATGGAAGGACTTGATTTTGATGATATTAGAAAATGTACCAACTTAGCACTTTGTTGCTCAGTGTTCTCTGAGAGTCTATTTCTTAAGGGTTCCACATGGTCGCTACCATCTAGTTGGACGCCAATGAAGTATTGAAGTTCTCCCTGCAATTATGAAGTTTTTAAATTAGGAGCCAGGAAACACAAATGAAGACTTGTTCGAAACAAGAGACTTCAAGAAAGTTGTCTGACTCACCTTTTGATCACGCATTGGTTGCAAATGGAACAAATTCCAGAACTTTTTTCCTGCAATTTTATTGTTGCTCACATAAATGAATAATTTTCTCAGATCATAAGAAACTTGAAAAATACTTCAAATTTTAGGAGTATATTTTCACTTCAAGAATGAAAACTTTAGCATACCACTCTTAGTGTAGTTAATCAATTGCACAGTAATTTCCCTTTGTTCTCTGATGGCGTCTCTTATCTTTGAAACAGTTGCTTGATCTGTTTCTGGTCCTTGGAGGAATCTGCCGGAGTTTCAAAAAGCTTATAAGACAAAGGAAATTTTAAATAAAGAAAGCAAATACAGAAATGATCAAAGGTTTACATGAGAGCTTAGAATAATGCCACAAATTTGAGTAGAGATAAAGTACAAACTATGAAATACAGAAGTATCAGAATGATCAATATACATTGGAAAACAATTTGAAGAAGCAATGAGAACAGAAAATTATCACAGCCATAACAAAATCCATAAATTTCTTTCCAAAGCTGTTGATGTGGTAAAGATATTGCAAGATATTAGCCTTCCAACACAAAGTACATATATATGCCTTCAGAATGTGTTATTCATGCCATGAGATAATTAGGAGAACATGAAGGCTTGTATTTGGCAGGGCCTGGATAGAGAACATGAGCAGAATCAGAGAAGACTACCAACATCATTCATCTACACATTCTGCTATGTACATTATGTCTTTAAACTAAGTGCAACGAAACTAGAAAAGAGTACGCAATACATTCCTACCTGCAATTTCTTCCTAAAATTTCTTCACGAGTGAACTCCGTCAGTTCAAGAAAGCTGTCAGATGCAAAAATCTGCACAAGAAATCATATTTTAGTTCCAATAACAAACGAGCACAAAGCTTATATTTGTAAGAAGAAGTTCTGATGGAATAGTCTCTTTCCTAGCTCCTGAGGTGATGTCAAACATGGTAAAGGGAAGATAGTGATTTGCATCAAAAAAAAGAAAAAAAAAAAAAGCTAAGTTAATTGGATACATAATTATCAAGTTGTGAAACAAATTGGCATGCATCACCATAAGGGTTTCATTAGTTCTTCACCAGAGAATATTATGTTGCATGAGAGAAGGAAAAAGGTTAATCTTACAATTGGATTATCAGGCAGTCTGGGATCTGTTATAACAAAATTCTTCTCAATTCTTTCCAATGTGGTTGCTAGGTCAATTCCTTGACGTATATCCCTTTCCCTTTCAGCACGCTCCCAACTGTCTGTACGTTCTATATCCCTTGTCATCAAAATCTCAGGTTCCATAATTGGCTGACTTTCCTGTCTATCCGCATTACCAGATATCCTCCCCTTAAGCCTGCAGGCATCCAACATCTCTCTGTTATAAGTGACTGTTATCCAAAACATATGGAGCTTTTGATTCTTTACAGAAATAAATTCAGAAGTAAGGTATAGTGACGAAGGTAGTTGTTTCAACTTGACTTTGGTACCCAAGGTTAGATATTCTATTTTAGAGTTCACTAGCCTGCCCGCCTGTTGTCAACCAATGAAACAACATTCAAATTAAATTTTCATAAGGAATATGTATTCATAAGTCGATCAAAATACCTCTAAGAGGACATTCCTCCTTCAAGATACACCCTGCAGAATGGTGTGAGACCTGATGCTGAAGATCTGTACCCTTTTATAGTCCAACCTTAATCACCTATACTGGATTCTCAATAGGAAAAAGTCTTGCTCTCAGATATTCTATGTGAGGAACTTGGCTGTTCTTCTATTCATTTTGAGACAACAATCGTACCTAGTAAATTAAGACCCTAATATGTCTCCAGTAAGCAAACAAGATTCATTGATCTTATCTGGAAGAAACTGGCTTTCAGATAACATCGGTGCAAAAGTGATAGAGGTCTTTTGACAAAACTTCCTTAAATCCTTTCAAATGGAGTAATGGTAACTGGACTTCATTTTTAGGGAATAATAAGAGTTCTGATGCTGCTGCTAATATTAATGGAAATTATATAGAATTATCAAAATAAGATGTTGGCTGTCAATTATAGTAAGAATTTTAGTGAATGACTCCCTTTCTCTTCCCCAGAAAATTGGTAATGCTAGAGGGAACGTCTTTTTCTTCCATTTCAAATTTAATTTGATTAATTCCTTCCTATTCAATGTATCAAAAGCTGCCTGTGCAAATTCTGTATCATGGAAATACATAGAACAATTGGCAGTGTCCCAGAAATATTACTATCACATTTGAAAAGTTCAGTTCATTTAATTGTATTTTTCATCTGGACTTGCAAAGGTATCTCTATTAATTGGTTACTGGACTTTTGATAAAGGAACGATTCTAATATTTGCCCTAAGAACTGAAAGTTTAGATTCAAATACGAATATTTGACTTCTCTTTTGAAAGGTAGAAAAATATTATTAATCATAGGTTAGATTTTTATAAATATCTTCCTTATAGAATCGGTCATAATCATATTCTCTGAGACATGAGAGCATGCAGAAAATTAGTTATACTTGCTTCTAATGCCTGAAATAGCATTGTACTTTGCATATGAATAGCTTCAACCTTCCTTTATCAGAAGTGACTATAGAATAAGCAGAGAACTAAAGGAGGAATGTACATACCCCATCAATGAAATGCGTCCAGATTTTCTTGAACTTTTGGAGTTCCATGTAGGAGTTTGTTTACCAGGTGTACCAACACTCTCAGTTTCAGCAGATCCAGGAAGCATGTATTCCAGGTTAAAATTCTCATTTTCATGCTTTGGAGTACTTGTATCATGACTGATAGTCCGGACGTGCGAGCGTGGATTTTTTACAGTTTGTACAACCTCAGTGATAGAACCCAGAGCCTCTTCCTTTTGACGAGCTGACATGAATAGAGAAAAAGAATTTGATAAGAAAGCGAGTTTTATCAAGAAAAATTACAACGATGTTTCACTAACCATCATAACGGATTAATGACTTTGGCAACCCATTTGGTCTTAATGCATTCTCATTCACACCTTCAGTGTACTTGCTGACCTCAACCTGCATTCTGCCAAAAGCCACTGAACAAATAAGGCAAAGGAAATTTCACAAATCAACAATAACCAGTGGGAAAAAAGGTTTCATGACAACTTGCTTAAACTAATGCAGTCTGCCCATTTCAGGATGTTAACTAGATCAAAGCTAAAACTATAGAGACTGCAGCAACAACAGTAGATGGGAGCATTAAAGATAGCTAAGGATGATCCGAACAATTAGGCTTCTCATTGTGGTGTTACCACCTAATAGTCGGATCACTTGGATGTTCATGACAGCTGAACTTATAGTGTCTGTTAGAATAACGAAAAATTGCTAAACGTACTAGAAAGTTTTCCTTGGGTAAATGTTCATCACCAATGTTTAGTGTACTATCAAGTACGATTTCATTCCAATGAATGTGAAATATAAACTCTATGATCTTGTACATTCTGAATCATCTATCCTTTATAGACCTTCCAACAGAAAAAGTCAGCAGCATGAATTTCTCAATTCATGAATCTGTTTCCAGCCATAACCTGGCACTAACACGTTAACAAGTAGAGCATATCTAAGGAAATGTTTATTTACAATTAAATGTCCATTAATAAAAATGTGTGGCCATTGTGTAGCTAGTGAATGTCAGTTACGCATACAATGATTAATCACTTTATAGTAATTCTGGAAGTTTTATGCACTTCCATCGTACTCACTTTACCACATTCTGAACAAAATATTTCAGTTAATTCTCTTTTGCAGGAAGGTTCATCTGCATAAATCAGTTTCACATATTAAATCCTTCTATTTGCAAAAGAAAATGAATCCAAACAGCAGGACTAGTATACAGAATCTCCCTTTTTGTTATGGCCCAGACTACACCCTTTAGGTGTATGTTTTTTCTCCTGGATTTTAGCTATCCCTGATCCAGAACAGAGATAGGTACACACCGTGTATATGAAAAAAGTGAAGGTTTATGTCAGTTTCAGCCAAGTATGTGAAAGAAACCTAAATCAGAATCCATATTAGGACAGAAGAGAGGAGGCTGCCTCTAGGAAATACAATAAAAACATGCTGATACACATCTTTTTTCCATTTGCTGTTGAATTGACCACCTGCTGAGACTATATTATTGAGCCAGTTCTAAAAAATAAGGAGAATTTAACTTTAGGAATGGATATAATAGTCTCCTGAATTAAGTCGGTAACAGTTTTGCTCAATATCAGTGGCATATAAGTACGCAGCTTCTTTCAAGCTGCAAAACATGAGAGCTATGAATTGGGCTAAATTTGAATTGACACTCTCATCATGCAATGGCTATAATTCTAGAACATTGGTCCCAGGATTAACTATTTTACATTTGAATTTGAATTTAATATAGCTATAATATTCAAATTACCAATACTTCTATTGCAAGTAATATTTGTCAATAGCTAATAAATTTATGAAAGAAAAGAGTTCAAGATCCAACTATAGTTACACAAATGTCTGAAATTTTGGAAGACTAAGGATAATTTAATAACTAATGAAGTGTTTGGGAGCAGTGATATGAGTAGAAGCATGCATGGACTCAATAAAGTCAGCATGCTTATAAAGCATGACTTTGCTCCTTTCTTATTGGGCATACATGTTATCTGATCAAGATGGGTATGCCTTTTTTTTTTTAACGAGACTGTAAACTGAAAGAATCTTTAAAGCAAAAGAGTTCAACTCAACTATGAAATGGCTTTGAGAAATAGAATATTTACCCAATAAATTTTATAGTCTTTCCTTTGTCATCTTTAATAGGGGTGACGGTCAGCAGATTCCAAAAAGGAGTGCCATCCTTCTTGTAGTTCAAGAGCCTGCCACAATAGCTTGTTCCAGTTCGTACAGCATTTCTTATCTTATCTACCTCCTTCTGGTCAGTTTCAGGCCCCTGTAGAAAACGGCTGCACCAAAGCAAGAAATTCCATCATTGATCTCTCTTCCAAGCCAAATTATCCAAGAAAGAAAAATTAAAGGGAACGTTATAAATGTCTCTTGGATATCCGTTTCCTCTAATGGAATTCAGTCATTTGGTGGACAACCCGTGACAGGCTTTTAGTTCGGCTTTCATTCCTGTTTTTTAATTCGTATCTATGTTATGACTAATAGATACAATATGCATGTATAATGATTGACCCTGGACACTTCAGTGATGACTTACCAATTCCTTCCGATGACCTCCTTCGAAGAGTATCCCGTCATGGTAAAGAATCCACTGCTGGCATACATGATAGGACAATCTGGTTTAGTGGCATCAGAAACCACGAAAGTCTGTTGCAATGATGCCAAAGCATCCTTCAACTCCTGAGACACTCTAGGGACTACAGAATCCTCAGATGTCCTTGTCGAGTCCACAAAGGATCTCTCTAATGAGTTCTTGTTTCTTTCTCCATCACCGAAAGAATTACTCCCACCTCTGCCAACTGCATGAAAGCTACCTTCTCCAGCATCAGTCCTCACCATGAGTCCCCATTCTGCAGTCCTCTCAGCTATGGTAGCTTCTGTTAGTGTGTTTCCGCTTCCAGTACCACTTCCTAGGTTGTTTGCTTTCACATTCCAGTTGCTCTGATCAGAGATCTGACTTTTACCCTGTTCTGCTGCAAAGGCCATCCACTTATTTATAACTTCCCTTTTGCCTCCCAACTTCTGAAGATCTTGAACATCAATACCTTCATTTCTGCTCTTAGATAACTGTCCATCATCAGCACTCAAAGCGGATTTAAAGACCTCAATTTCTCTCCTTTGTCCGGTATTTGCAGCACTTGATGACTCCATTTCAAGTTCACTCACAGTGTGATTTACCACATAAAGTATCCACCAGCATGAGATGAGCAAGACCTTTCAAATTCACTAGCTTCAGATGATCAATAGTCTCTTGCTACAGCAAAAATCTGTCCAAAAAAAAAAAAAAGAAAATATTGAACTTTCTTTCACAATGCTGAAGCAACCATTAATTCACGCAAGCATTCAATCATACAGTTGGCAGTCAATTGTAAGCTGTAATCAGACCCACCAAGAAACAAGAAAAAACTGGGTACTAAAATTATCCAAGAAAAGCTTTGGAAAATGATGCCTTAGGAAGTTTACTCGAAAGGGTTTTGTTTAAGGCTGCAAAACAATTTTCTTTCAGAAAGCCAATTCTCTCTTACCTTAACAAACCTCCTACAAACAAAAACTAAGTTTGTTTGATGGACATACTAAAAATGGATAACAAAATCATCATACCAAAAAAAGGGGGTTAAAAAAGAAACATTAATAAATTTTACTCACAACCTGGAAAGAAAAGTTGAAAAACAACCTGGAAAAACAAGCAGCAGTTGGAAATTGAATAGTGCAATATTTTCTGTAAGGGTATTTTGGTTGTGGTTCCAGCTGCTTTGGATTGGACATGAGCAAGTTTGGACCAGAAATAGTAGATATTGGAGAGATAACGTTCACAGAATAAACTTCAATTCCAAATGGTGCCATGTAGCCTTTATTTTGGCCGTTATTTTGTTAGGTTAGACATCGTGACCCTCCATTTCTAACCGTTTCTGGCGCGCTCTTTTGCCATCATATCATTCAGCTCAAAAGACTTTCTCCTGTCAGAAACTTATGATTTTTCTTCTCCAACCTAGTTCTTATTAATCTCCACCTAATTTTAATACATTATTTTAATTTCGACAATTAAATACACAAATTATGATTTAACCTTTATTTTTTTTATGAAATCTTATTTTAGTATTTGATTATCAAAATTAAAAATTTAAATACTCAAATAACAATAGATTATAAGTTCACAAGCGTTTTTAAATTAAACCCTAAAATTATATATTACGTACCTAGACATATATTCCATAAAAGAAATTTAATAGGTTGTGCATGCACCTTAATATGAATATCAATTGAGTTTTGTAATACTCATACTACATGCAGTGTAATGTGATTTGAAAATTCCTTCCGTATTACAATCATTAAATTACTTATACACTCATCTTACCTTTTATTTTTTCACATTTTACATTTTTCTCACTACCTTATAATTTATTTTTCTAACTACTCTCTAAAAAATCTAACTCACACTAATAACTTGAAATGGTTTAAGTGTGAATAGAAATATAAACAAAGATGATTAAAAGCATCAATTTTGGAATTAAAAGTATTTTTTAAAAAATCCAAAATTTAAAACAAAAATATACACAATTGGGTGCACCAATTCGGTGACCATGCAAGCAGTACGGGACAGTTCACCTGAGACTGTTCACACCGTACCATGTGATATGCCCGACGTGAGTGAAAACTGGATTGTGTAAAATTTTTATAAAAAATTTATTCATTACCTTTCAAAATAAGTGACTTTTTACATGTAGAACAAATAATAAAGATTTCAAAATTAAAAAAAAAATTTTATTTATATATAACTTATAATGTAAAGAATGAGAGATTGGAGAAATAAATAAAGAGAGAGGAGAAAAATTGAAAAAAACATAATAAATGTTTATTGAGAATTGTAAAAAGTTACTTACAATAAAATAAAATTTAATTTCTAAAAGGACATTTATTTTAAAACAGGTAGAATAATTTTTTTTAAAATTTTGCACACAATTGGGTACACAATTCCATCGTCGCGTACGCAATACCGGACAGCTTACCCAGTTTGGTGCACCCTTGTGTAACTGTTCTTAAATATTAATGTTTTAATGTTTTTAAAATCAAAATTTTTTATCTATAAGTTGTTCATATTATTTGAAAATAGTTTTAATTATTTATTTGAGTTAGATTTTTTACAAAGAAGTTAAGAGATAATTATGAGTTAAAGAGAAGTCGGAGGAAGTGAATGAAAAAATGATGGTTGAATGTTGAATGGTTGTACCAGTAACTTTATGGCTACAATTAAGCTACCCCCTTGTCTCACTAAGATAAATGTAATATGGTTTAAAAATATATAAGCACGGGCGAAATTCAACATGGAGGTTTAAATCAAAATTCATACGTGTTGAGAATCTCACATTGGCTAATTAAAGAAAATAATTATTCCTTATAAAGACTTTGGCAGTCCTCCTCTCCTAGAGGTACCTTTTGGGGTGAATTAGGCCAAAAACCCAAAAATTCTAACATGTTATTAGAGCCACTTAATTATTAAAGAGGATATCTTGAAATGTTTATAGAGAAAAAACATTACCATGTGGTCCATGGAGGACAAGGAGTGGAAGAACTCAACTTCTAACAAGTATAAAAAGCCAGAAAAGCTTAAAGAAGGGTGTGCATTTTTCATTAGAGTCACTAAGAATTCTTCAAGATCTTCAAGAAAAGCACCTGTTAAGAAGAAGAGAAAAAGTTCTGAGTTTATGAGTAGAATAACTTTTGTTCTTTAATGTTCAATGAGTAATTTTCTATTTCTTCTTCATTTCTATTTGGTTTATTCAAGTTCCTTAACAAACCTTGATGATGGGATGCAAGGTCCATATCAAAATTTGCAAATGAGTTTTCTTTGGGATTAGAAATGATTAGTTGCTAAACTAAAGAAAATCTAGTGTTTGCAAGAGTTTAATCTCACCATGATCAAGATTGGTTGTATTAGTGGAATCTTCAAGAAAATGGTGTTGACGGTCGAACCACTATAAATTCTCTTATATTCTTTATTATCTACTATTTATATTTCTGCAATATTTTATGCTTATTGTTTCTGCCAAACTGTTCTAAATCAATCTCCTGTAGTCAAGCTAATGGCATTCAAGAAGAATGAATTTGATAATTTGACAATTGTTAAGTTAGTGAGCGAGTCCTTTGAGAAAATCAATACAAAAACTTTATAGTCAATATTTGTAGTTTTTAATTTTTTTATTAGTCTAATTCATCCCCCTCCCCTCCCTCTTAGACACTTTAGGGACTTACAGAAATTGACTAAATTACTTTTCGGCTGCCATTAATTAGTTCCAAAGAAGATAAGGTATATATGGAAAATATTATTTAATAATTCATTGATTTGCTAAAGTTAAAGATATTTGAAACAGAAAAAGTATGTTCAAGTGGCAGATAATAAGAAACGGAAGAAGTATACATTTTGCCAAGATAAAAAAAGGTCAATATATATATGGATATATATATATATGTATATATATATGTATATATATATATATATGAAAGCAAATAAATCTTACATGGCATACTTTTGCCACTTAGCGTCTATGTGAACGCCTTCTCCTTTTTTTCTTTCTATTCTATTATTAAAAACAAAAAAAGATAGTAATGAATTTGATATAGATAATAATTAAATATTTTAATTTGATAATGATAATTGAAGAGTCTTAATTTGATAACAAAACTTTATTTGGTGATTATTTGAGAATACTGAAAAAGCAAGTTAATCTAAGAAAAATTAATCTAATAAAATAAATTTGAAAACTTTAATTTTTAAAAAATCTGATTTGTAGCTGAAAAACTATAATATTTTTTAAATATATTAAAAAAATAAATCCAAAAAATTTAATTTTCAAAATTAAGAGAACCAAAGAAAATGCGAAAATAGATCTGAAAATTTTAATTTTAAAAAATAGATAATAATATAATATTGAAAAAATACATCGAAAATTGTAATTTTCGAAATTGAGAAAAAAAATCAAAAATATATTAGAAATTTTTAATTAAAAAATAATAATGAATTTGATATGGATAATAATTAAAGAGCTTTAATTTGATAATAAAACTTTATTTGATAATGATATGAAAATCCAGTAAGAAGCAAATTAATCTAATAAAATAAATTCGAAAACTTTAATTTTCAAAAAATTAAGTTTGCAGCTAAAAAACTACAATATTTTTTAAATATATTAAAAAATAAATCCAAATACTTTATTTTTTGATGATTTGAGAATCTTACAAGAAGTAAGTTAATCAAATAAAAAATTAATCTAATAAAATAAAATTTGAAAATTTTAATTTTCAAAAAAAATTTAATTTGCATCGAAAAACTACAATAATTTTTTTTGAATATATTAAAAAAATAAACCCGAAAAATTTAATTTGAAAAAAAATAATAATGAATTTGATATAGATAATAATTCAATAATGATAATTGAAGAGTTTTAATTTGATAATAAAACTTTATTACTTGATGATTTGAGAATTCTGCACGAAGCAAATTAACCTAATAAAAAATGGTTTAATAAAAAAATTCGAAAACTTTAATTTTCAAAAAATTTAATTTGAAGATAAAAAACTAAAATATTTTTTTAAATATATTAAAAAACTAATCCGAAAATTTAAGTTCTAAAATCATTAAAAAAAAATGCGAAAATGTAATGAGTAGGATTAGAAGAAAATCCTACCACTTGCATAGCTCCATCATAGTTTAATCCGAACCGGCCTAGATGAGGTATGAAAGCATTGCTTGAGAGATCACACCAGCAAACAAAGCTAACCACTTACTCTATTCACAAGTAAAACTAATAATTAGTGTACATTTCAATGCAACTAAAATTCCAAATAAATCAAAAAAATTAATTTCGTAATGATAATTGAAGAGTTTTGTTAGCCTAACCCTAAGGGTATTATTGCATATGATTTTGATTATAATTAATACATATTGTGCGATGATTATTAAGCTTAGTTTCTATGGAACAAAAGAAGCATCTTTGACGTCTCAATGCTACACCACAAAGAAGCAAAAGATCTTGGTGATCAAGGCATAATGAAGAAGAAAAGATCAAGTCATTGAAGACTTATGTCTTAGTTAGGGATATGCTAAGATATTTTGTAAAACTCCCTAACTTTTATCTTTGATTTTTGATTAAGTATGGAAGCACCTTGGAAGAAATATCTTTTACAAACTATACTTGAAAAACTTAAGTATTCTTGATAAAGTTTTTTATGCTTTTAAATGTTTTCTTTAGAATACATGTTATTGAAATGTGAAGAAAAGCTCTTTTTATTGAAGGAAAACTGGTTGTCAAATCTTTCTTAAAAAAAAGGGTCATCCGATTTTTCCAGAGGAAAAGAAAAATCAGTCGTCCTATTTTAAAATCGATAATCCAATTGTTCAAGCTATAGAAAATCGGTCTTCCTATTTTAAAATCGGTCATTCGTTTTTTCAAGCTAGAGAAAAATCGGTCGTCCTTTTTTTAAAAGGATCATCCGATTTTTTCTTGTAGAACAAAAACTGGTCTTCATATTTTAAAAGGGCTAATCCGATTTTCCTTTTACAAGGAAATCGGACGTCCGTTATTAGAAAGTGGTCGTCCGGTTTTCCATTTTTACTGTTAAAAATATAACTGTTACAGACAGCAACAACTACTTTCTTCCTTCGCATATAAATAGAGTTTTTCATCAGCAGTAAATGCTAAGGAGTTGAAAAATGAAATTGAGATCATTTAAGAACATTTAAAGAGATTTAAAGTTTATTTTTCAAATTATTTTTATCTCACAAATGCAAAAAGAAAAATTTTCTTGGAGCTTCATTATTGATCATCCATCAAAGAAGAAGAAAAGAGGAGCATGTAGAATCAATTATTGTGTTGTATCTTTCCCTTCTCAAGCTCAATTTGTAACCTTATTCCAAACTCTTCTCTATTTTTTCTATTGATATCAAAGGTTTGTGTTGAAAAAACCCATTGGGTTATCCTTTGATTGTAATTATATTGTGGATTGAGGTTGCTTGCAAAACTATTGGTGGGTGATCCTCAAACTTGTAATTGTTGTAGACTTTGATTATAGTGGATTTGGTAAATCCTTGGGTGTTGACTCAAGGTAGTGGATGTAACTCTTTCAGAAAGTGAACCACTATAAATTTTTGTGCCTCTTTATTCTTTAAAGTTTAATTCTATGTTTATCACTTAATTGTCATAAACTATAAGATTTTGTTTGATTTGGAATTTATTAAAAAAAGTTTTAGAATTCTTTCTCAAACAAAATTGGAGGTTTAACTTTTTAATCACACAAATTTTTTTTTATAATTAGCCAAAAACTTTATTCACTCCTCCCCCCTCCCCCCAAGGTTTTTCAAGTTTTAATTTGATAATAAAACTTTACTTGCTGATGATTTGAGAATTCTGCAAGAAGCAAATTAATCTAATAAAATAAATTCGAAAACTTTAATATTCAAAAAATTTAATTTGCAACTGAAAAACTACAAATACTTTTTTAAATTTATTAAAAAAATAAATCTGAAATATTGATAAGAAAAACATATAATATTACTGTCACACCCCGGATCTAGGCTTATCCAAACCCGAGACGGACACGCTGTGCCCACAAGGACACAAGGCTTAAAACTTAAAAGTGTATAACGAAAGTAGAAATGGAAATCTCATCCATTCAAAGAAGGTTCAGAAAGATGAATAAAACATAGAGTGGTTGGAATTATTTTAACAATAACAAAATCTAAAATAAGTTCCTATTTTCCCAAGTCCCCAAGCTCATTCTCAACTTCCTCCAATTCAAACGTGCTTGGAATCAACCTGTACTAGAAGAAGAAATAAAGTGAGTACAATGACTCAGTAAGCGGAGAACAAATTATAATCTCCGTGATTGAATATGCGTTTTCCAGTTATTCTTCTTAGTCAAACAAAACATCCCTTTGAGGTCAAACATTTCTTGAGAAAAATCGTAGTTTTAGGAAGTTCGAAAAATGATTGTGACCTTGAAAATAGTATATATACAAAGTTTAGGGACTAAACAATAAAATCATACAAATATGTTCCCCAATAAATAATTTCTTATATTTCAAGTATCCTTTAAAACAGTTTCCCAAAACACTATTTTCCGAAATGTATCTTTACCACAATCCGACATTTCTCAAAAAATTCCCATACATTTAAACGTTCTCTTTCTGAACGGTCCTCAAACTAATATTCTTAATATCATAATTTTAACATTGTCTCGCCAAGTAGGCCAAATATATAGGGTGGGGCTTTTTGTCCTTGCCCAAGGAAACATAACAGATAGGTAGAACATGTTCTCCCACTACTATTCAAAGACAATCAGAAGCTCAATGCCAAAATAAATACAAAATATTCCTTTTCCAAAAGCTGTCAAATTAATCATAACCGATACACATATCTATTTTCCAAAACCTTTCATTTGAATGAAACAAATATACCAGGTCCATCCTTCCAAAATTATTTCCCAATTTTCCATGACAATGCTTATTCAAAATCTTTATCAATATTTACACAAAAACACGTCACTTGTTCAATTCAATATTTATATTCAATTAAAATATATTCACATTTTCATAATTAATAAACAATTACAGAGTGAGGATTCATTCTCCACTAATCTCGAAACAAGTAAAACTCAAAGAAATAGTTCGAATTATCGAATCCGGAACCTTCCTCGATACACCCTAACATGAATTAAATAAAAATCCTAAACCAATTAATATCATAAAAAGTTTCAGCACAAGAACCTAAAATTCAATCCTAAAATTCCTAAAGAAATGATATAAAATGAGCAAAAAGAGAGAAAGACTTACCTATATTTAGGTGTTGTCGTGGAAACCAAAATGAGGCAAGGGAAAGAAATGATGCAAGCATGAGACTTACAAATACATGGAGATGGAGGGATAGAGGCCGTGGGGGAGAAAAGAAATGGGGTGAGGAGGTTACAAATGGAGGGTGATATGGCTAGGGAATTAGGAAACCTAGGGGAGAAGGATACTTGGGGATTTCTTTTTTACGGGTCTTACAATTATATATATATATATATATATATAAACAAAGCTATAATAATTTGTCTTATAGGACAACTTTTTCTTTTTTTTCTATGCAAAAATGAAAAAAAATAATATATAAGATAATAATAAATAAAATATATTTAATACTCTCCCTATTATTTCGGCGTAAAATATTTTTAAAATTTTTAAAAATAGTATAAGAGATATAATAAATAAATGAAAGAGATTTAATTTTGGTTGACAATTGATGCTATCCCTATTATTTAGGAGTAAAACATTTTTAAAAATTTTAAGATATTTGAAAACTATCTCCTACATTAGTATTTATAAGTGATGTTAAATATAATTTTTTTTAAACTGACTTCTCTACTATACTAAACTCCCATCACCATCGATATTTTTCATCAGCAAAGCATTCTCAATATGACTTCTCTATTCATCATCTTTTAATCTTTCATTTCGTGAGTGATAATTCATGTGTTATGCCATCATATATTAAAGTGAAAGATGAACAAATATTAGTTTTTCAAAGTGGTTCAAGGAAGGTGTGTACAAATTGAATTTTTTTTCCTTTGTGATTTTTTTTCCTCTTGGACTATCCTTTTTTTAAATATAATTTCATAAAGATCTAATATAATTCTTTTTTCTTTCTTTCTCTTTTTTTTTTATTTATATATTTCCATTTTATTAAAAGATTGGATTTTATGGCATGCTATCAATTTAATGATCAAGTACTTTTTGTGTATTTTAGGTTAAATTATAATATACCTAATTATGACTATTAACCTTTTTTTTTTATTTATGAGATTATCTTTGTTGAACTTTTAGTTGCAAATATTGGAGTTGAAACTAATGAATGCATCCAAATATATTTTGGGTATGTCCTTTTTAATATTATCTGGTTTTTTTTTTTTTAAAAGTATTATCTGACTTTCTTTTTTAAATGAAACATTATCTGACTTTTACGTTTAAGTTTATGGGTTTAAGAAGTACTTTATGAATTTATTAGTTTCCTTTTCAACATGTGATGAGGATGAGATATATTTGAATAGGTCAAATACTTTTTTATGTATTTCTTGACTACAATAATCTATTTTTGTTTTATTTTCTTATGAGATTATTAATGTTGAATTTTTAGATTGTAGATAGATACTTGAGTTGAAGCTAATAAGTTCATCAAAATATATTTGGATATGTCTTCTATTAAATATTATTGACTCTTAGATGTAATGTTTATAAGTATGATGAGAATTCGTTTATGAATGTATTTTTTCCTTTGAACATCTGACAAAAAAAATGTACTTTTAACTTTTTTTTCCTAAATGTACAGTTATCGCTCGTCATCTCTATTTATAGGTAAATTTGTCACTTCAAATAATGCACAGATGTCAGCAAATATTTTCCATGAATGCTAAATTACACTGATTGAACATAATTTAAGACTTTACATAAGAAGTAACTTTTTTTTTTTTGTAATTATATTCAATCCCTTTATTAGCAAAAATATGTATGTCGTTGCAAGTTGTTCAAATATGTCATTTCTTTATTTTTCTTTGTAATTTAATAGTAATTATAATCTTTTTTTTTCACAGAATAATTATTATAATCTTGCTATAGCAATTAATTTTCTTTGGAGACTGTTTTTTCTAATTTTTTTAAGACACTCAATACAATTATATTTTTTTCTCTTTTTATTTATAAACCTGATATAAATAAAACTTCTTATTATTTTATAAAATATGTGTATTAATGGCTTTATGACCATATTTTTAAAAGTTTGTTTTGGTTCGATTTGAATAATTACTCATTAATATTCATTTACAGTCATGAATTTTATTTTTTTATTCATATATGTTCAATTTACTGGTATCTATTTTTCTTTATATTTAAACGTGATTTAAAAATAAAGAAATAATCTTAGTGAGACTAATTATATAATTTTCTTAATTTTTTATGGGAAATGTTTGTGATATATAAAATTATATAATGGTCGAAAGATTTTTCTATTTTTTTTTGTGAAAATATTTTTAAAAGTATAAAATAGTTGAAGAGTAATATAAATATGTATATATATATATATCATGTTTGTTTTGATGTACAAATTAGATAATTATCTAGCTTTTGTAACACATTACATTACATTCTTTTTTAATAGAATATTACAGTTTTTTAGTTTTTTCTTCTTTTTGGGTGGAGGAAGATGAGGTGCTGGAGGGGTGGGTCACAAGTGGAAAGAAATATTAGTTATGAATTGTTACATAATTTCTAAGAGTAGGGAAAGAGTTTTGGGAGAGACAGAAATGAGTTTTTCTTTTTTTTTTCTTTTTTTTTATTGGGGGGGTGGGGAGGGAAGGGAGTGAGGGATGTTAATTACAAATTTTTGCTTTATTTTTAAAATAGGAAATGAGAAACATTAATAAATCCAATCCAATTTTTTATTTAGCAAATAAGAGTCTTATTCAATCTTTTTCATTTTTTCTTATACACTTTTTCTTTAATATTCCTTTTTCTATTCTTTTTTATTTACATGGATTTATTTGAATGAACTCATAAGTATATTACGAACAACAAAAAAAGAAAAAGGTTTAATGTACTACATATGTGTTTTTAGTCTCCTTCTTCCTTGGATCGTTTTTGAAGGAATTTTTTAAAGGTGGGAAAGAAGAAGTATTAGTCTTTGCTTTAAAATAATATTTATTATTTTTAATTAAAAGACATTTTCTTCTTTCAAAAAATGGAATATTATGTGTTTCTTGAAAATTATAACAAAGTACTCATTGCACAGTTTTTTAATATACAACATTATAATTTGATCGTTGCATTAGATGTATAAGAATTTCTAACTTTTATTTTAATATAATTTTATAATTTATAAATATTTATCTCGTGCTTCAATTTGATAAATATTTTTATGAGGAGATAAATGTGTTCTTTTGATTGATTTTGAAACATAAAAACCCCCTTTTAACTAATTTGAACTTCTCATTCTCGTTAAATTCAAATTATTAAAAATATAGATAAACTCACATTACCATAACCTTTTAATGATTTTTTTTTTACCTCATCAAGATTCATCAACCTGTTTCACATATTTAATTTTTTTAAAAAAAAAAAACCTCTTCTTAACATCTATTCAGTATGAAATATATGCATAATAATCAAAATAAAAAGATATAATATAAAATTAATGATAAGATCCTCTAAAAGAATTCGAGGAAAGGATTTTTTTCTCTTAGACACAAGAGGGACTCATCAAAAAGCAATAATTCTTCTTTTGAACTAAACATATATCTTTTATAGGGAAAAACAGTTGTTAGACATGCAAACAAAATTTAGAACCAAAATTGATATATAAGTTATGGTAGTAGTAACTTTACAAAGGATTATTGAGACCTTGATGGTACTTTGGTGATTTAATATGGAAATAGTAAACTTAAAATTATATATTTTAACGAGAGACTTTTTTTTGGGGGGTTTGAATTAATTAAAAAACACAAAATATAAATATTATTGTGTACATTATTGAATCATACCAAACAAATTTTCATTAAAAAAATCTAACAAGCACTTAATTATTAGATCAAAATTGAGCAAAAAAGTATTAATTAATAAAAGGTAAATTGTCACTAAAATAATAAAGTACTTTTTCACTCTCTATGTTTCTTATGATTTTCAAAACCAAAATATTCTACTCTAGTGTGACTAACTTTCCAACTATGGATATGTTAAATATTCTACTCTCTGAGGCATATGTTAATTATATTAACTTTCCAATTTAATATATAATTTTTCTTATGGTTTAACAATTTGTATTAGGTTTCTTATAAATTTAAAAATGAAATTCGAGGAAAAGACTTTTTGTTTTCCTTAGAAATAAGGAGGGACTCATAAAAAAACAATAATTGTTCTTTCGAACTAAACATACATCTTTTATTGGGAAAAACAATTGTTATACATGTTAACAAAATTTAGAACCAAAATTGATATATAAGTTATGGTAGAAATAACTTTACAAAGGATTATTGGGACTTTGATGGTACTTTGGTGATTTATGGAAATAGTGAACTTAAAATGATATATTTAACCGTGATACTTCTTTTTAGAAGGTTTGAAGTAGCTAAAAAATACAAAGTACAAAAATTATTGTGTACATTATTGAACCATACCAAACAAATTTTCATTAAAAAAAATCTAACAAACACATAATTATTATATCAAAATTGAGCAAAAAATTATTAATTAATAAAAGGTAAATTGTCACTAAAATAATAAAGTATTTTTTCACTCCTTATGTTTCTTGTAACTTTCAAAACTAAAATATTCTATTCCCATGTGACTAACTTTCTAATTATGGATACGCTAAAATATTCTATTCTCTGAGGCATACGATAATTATGGGTTAACTTTCCAATTTAATATATGTTTTCTTATGGTTTAACAATTTGTTAGGTTTTTATATTTTACATGATTTATGATTTTTTAAAAAACGCCCCGTACTTTTAATGAATTGTCAATTCAGTAACTAAACTTTTAATTTGGCAAATAAATACCAAACTTAGGGTTTCATAAATGAAAAAATAATTGCTGAAAAAATTTTAGTTTAATAATAGAGTACTCAAATCAGGGTTCAACCTGTTATGCTTTTTTACAAAACCTCAATTCGGGTACTTGATTGTCAAAATTAACTGTTAAATTTTTTCAACTGTTAATTTTTTTTTTTACAAAACTTTTTTGGGTACTTATTTGTCAAAGTAAAAGTTTGTTACTCAATTAACAATTCATAAAAAATACATGGTGTTTTATAAACATTCACCCGTGCTTCAAGCACGAGAAAAATAACTAGTGTACTATAAAATAAGAATAATTCACCTACACAATAACTTACTACAAAAATAAATATAGAGCAAAATAAGAATAATTCAGTTTGGCTCTACTTGTATTTATTTTTAATTTTAAAAAAATGTTCTTTTTAAAAAATTGTGAAAGTTGAAATTATTCGTCTGAGGTTCTAAACTGACAAAATAAGAACTTTTATTGTTATGAAAAATTATGTCTATATGATTTTTAAATTTTTTAAGTGATTTTATTTTATTGATATTAAATTGCTATTTTGGAAACTTTATAACTTATATTATTTATTGATTTAGGATTGTAAAAAGAAAATACTACCTCCGATCAGAAATATAAGTTCTTTTAGAGTGTTTAAGAATTATAAAAATTACAAGTTCTCCTATATTTTTCAATGCGCATTTATTGTATTTTCTATCTTTACTGATCTCTTAATTCATTTATTCCACAATTATATTGTCTATCTCTCTCCTTAGTTATTAAAGACATAAAAGATACTTTGATTTAAAAGTTACTTAGTTTTCAAGGCCCTTATAATTCGTGTGCACGAACCGAAAGGACTTATTTCTAACTAGAGATAGAATTATTCGCATAAAATATAAATAACTTCTTTTATAGGTATAAAATAATTTTAAAATTCAAAAGCTCCTAGTGTATCGCAACAAATACTGAAGATAGGTTTAGACTTGATAAACAAATAAACATACAAACTTCCATGGAGATTGACCTCTTAATAGCAAGAGGATAACACACAAGGGAATTTACACCAACCGAACTACCATATTTTGGTACAATAGTTACTGTTATTTCAAGATAGTTTATTAGATAATTTAGTTATACATACCACTTTGATTAATGTTAATTTGTGTATTTATAATATTCTTTTTAATTTTTAGCGTCTCATATAAGTTATACAAGTCAAAATCAATTATACTCAAAACAATATTTGAAATTACCTTCATTAATCTTAGAGTTTCTCTAAAATCCCTCAAAATTTACTTCAAACTCAAAACAACTCTTATAAATAATGGCACGTGTCTGTAACATAGTTTTTTCTTGTCAAATTTTTAAGCAACATTAGGAATTTGATGGATATGGTTATTCAAGAATAGTTTACGAATGTCAAAAGATGAAATAAAAAGTTTTTGTGTTCAAATTATGATAGTTTAAACAATTTTTGAACAGGTACATCATTAGGTATTATAAATATTTAGGTTCATAATTTTATAAATTTCAAACATATTACGCTTATGAATTATAAATCGAGCAGCATCTACCATATGTACTTGACAACCATTTCGTTTTGTTAAAATTGATATTTCAAAAATGTGATGAACACTTAGGATATAGAAACACATTATATTTATCCTGTGAGGGTTTGAGGAATCATAAAGCATGCTCATGCAAGGTCCAAAATGAGGACGATGATGAATTTCCAACTAAAAGTGCTGGTTCTTTAGAACTGTCGGAATCTTGATTCTTTCACTATTTTGCCGACAAAAGTCAAACCATTTTTTTCAGAAAGTTTTTTTTTTCTCAGCACTTGGTCAGATTTATGTCTAAAAAAATGGGATTTTTTTAAAATAAGAAATAAATTATTTATAAAAAATTATATAAAGCTTAAAATAAATTATTTTTATTTTAAAATCTAATTCAATAATCGATAACAAAGTTAGTAAAGATTGATTAAGAAAAAAATAGTAACTGAAAATTGATAATCACGTTTCTTTACCAACTAATTTTTAATAATTCGAAATTCAAAAATCATCGATTAGTTCGGGAGGGAACGGAGAGCAAAAAGTCTCCAAATAAAGGCACAAGACTGGTGAGGTATTAATTAAATCACTTTTCAGATGACTCAAACTCAAGACATCACTTGACATGGTAGGTGGATGTATCTAAGTGAGAGGGATTCCGCTATCATACCACATACAATTATACGGTAAATTATACTATGCACTTAGTTACCCCTTGCATGGTGTAATCACTTATCAAAATGACGTCATTTTGATATAAATTATAAACAAAATCATTATAATTTCCAAACTCATGCACCTAATCAAATCAATTCAAATCAAATCTTCTGAGAAAATTAGATCTTTTCCTCCTTGCTTTGTGCGATTTCTTCTTCTCTGACGATTGTTTTCTTCATAGTCTCATCAACGCATCATATTTCTTGTGATTTCCTATTATTTTCATTCAATTAATCATCGATTATTGTCTGCAACATTGTGAAATCAATGGATATTTGTGAAGAAACCAATATTGTGCCGTTTATTGATATGGACGAGTTCAATTGTGGATGTTATCAATAATTCTTTGTGCATTGATGATGATTCTATGCTTTTGGAATGCATGAAAGAAGAAATTACAGGTAAGACATTGTTGATTTTTTATTATTTTGTTGTTTGGTGTTTGTATGTGTGTCTGAATATATGTGTGCCGAGTTTTTCAACTAACAATGCCAAGTTCTTCAACTAAGAGTGCCTAGTTTTTTTAACTAGCAGTTCCTGTGATTATGAATAGTAGAACTTCAAACTTTTATTTTTGTTTTTGTATTTGGATGATTTATTCGTCTGTTCAATAATTAATTTTTTGTGTTTTCATCATTATTTTTAATTATAATAAAGCTGATTATGATTTCATTATAGTTTATTATGTAGTTGAACATCTGTAGTTAGCAGTCCGACTTTTATACATTCGAGTGACTACTTTTATGAATAGGAGTGCCTAGTTTTTGTTCTAATAGTGCCTATGTTTATTACCATTGAAAAACTTTATATTTTCTGGTTTGTTGCTTTTCTTAGATGCTTTTGTTGGTTTTTATGTAATTATTTTGTGTTTTTTTTATTTGAACTTATTTATTTAGTAGTGCATACTTTATAAGTGGGAGTGCCTACTTTCATAAGTAAGAATGTTTTATATGTGACAGTACCTAATTTTTGAACTGACAGTGCATATGTTTATTACCATTAGATACTTTATATTTTCTTGGTTGTTGATTTTTTTAGATGATTTTTATTGTGTTATGAACATATTCATTTACTAGTACATAATTTTATAAGTGAGAGTGCCTACTTTCATAGGTGAGAGTGCCTTCTTTTATAGTTGACAGTGCCTACTTTATAAGCAATTGAATATTCAACCTATCTTTCTTGTTTATTTATGTAGATGATTTCTGTTGCATGTATTTACATATTTTTATGTGTTTTAATCTTTATTTTTCAGTGTGAATACAGCTGTTGTTGAAACATAAATTGAAGATTCATTTATTAGAACTGTTGTTTCATTCCAAAAAGATACATTCAAATTGTACAATGATCATGCATTCAGGTTGGAATTTAGTGTTCGCAAGGGAAATCAAAAGTTCAAGGTATGATGTAAATAATAAAGGAAGAATTCAATGTAAAAAGTGGGTAGCAATGTAAATTATAAAGCAGAATTCAAGTGTATTGTGTTTGTTCGTATATTTATCTTGTAATTGCAGTAGTCAATGTATATTCATCAGTGGGGACATCATGTTTATATTTGGTTCTCGTTTTGTCCCTTTTGTCACTGTTAGGCATTCATAGTGTTAAAAGTAGGTATTCTCAGTTTTAAAACTTGTCATTCTTAGCTTTAAAACAAGATATTTCCATTTTTTAAACTTTGGAATTCCAAAGTTTTGAAAACTAGAAATGCCTAGTTTTAGAGCTAGGTATTCTCAGTTATAAAATTAGGCATTCCTAACTTAAAAATTATGCATTCTTATTTCTAAAACTAGGCATTCCCAAATTTCAAAATTAAGCATTCCTAGTCTTAAAAACTAGCCATTCCTAGTTTTAAAACTACGCATTCTTATCTTTGAAACTCGGCATTCTCAGTGCAAAAAAGTAGGCATTCATAACTTTTAAAACTAGAAATACCTAAGTTTAGAACTAGGCATTCCAAGCTTAAAACTAGGCATTCCTATTTCTAAAATTAGGCATTCCCAAATTTCAAAATTAAGCATTCCTAGTCTTAAAAACTAGGCATCCCTAGTTCTAAAACTAGGCATTCTTATCTTTGAAACTCGGCATTCTCAGTGTACAAAAGTAGGCATTCATAACCTTTAAAACAAGAAATGCCTAATTTTAGAATTAGGCATTCCTAGCTTAAAAACTAGGCATTCTTAATTCTAAAACTAGGCATTTATAGTCTTAAAAACTAGGCATTTCAAGTTCTAAAATTAGGCATTACTAGCTTTGAAACTCGGCATTCTCAGTGTAAAAAGTAGGCATTCATAAATTTTAAAACTAAAAATGCATATTTTTAGAACTAGGCATTATCAGTTATAAAACTAGACATTCCTACTTTTAAAACTAGACATTCCCAAATTTTAAAACTAGACATCTTAGTCTTAAAAACTGAGCATTCTTAGTTCTAAAATTAGGCATTCCTAAATTTGGAACTCGGCATTCTCAGTGTAAAATGTTGGCATTCGTAAGTTTTAAAACTAGAAATGCCTAGTTTTAGAACTAGACATTCTCAGTTATAAAATTAGGTATTCTTAACTTAAAAAAACTAGGCATTCCTAGTTCTAAAACTAGGCATTCCTAACTTTGAAATTCAGCATTTTCAGTGTAAAGTGTAGGCATTCGTAAGTTTTAAAACTAGAAATGCCTAGTTTTAGAACTAGACATTCTCAGTTAGAAAACTACGCATTCCTAGCTTAAAAAACTAGGCATTCCCAGTTCTAAAATTAGGCAAAAAAATTTCAAAATTAGGCATTCCTAGTTCTAAAAATAAACATTGCTAGCTCTGAAACTCGGCATTCTCAGTGTAAAATGTAAGCATTCATAAGTTAAAATTAGAAATGCTTAGTTTTAGAATTAGGCATTCTCAATTATAAAAATAGGCATTCATACCTTAAAAATTAGGCATTCCCAAATTTCAAAACTGGGCATTCCTAATTCTAAAACTAGGCATTGCTATTTTTGAAACTCGGCATTCTCAGTGTAAAAAGTAGGCATACGTAAGTTTTAAAACCTAATATTTCATAATTCAAGCAATTTTCATAATTTAAAATACAGAAAACAAATCATAAAACACCTTATGTATAGTTTGCCACACTAAAACACAAATATAAAGTATAAAAGATCGAAAAATATATATATATAAATGTATTCTTAGTTCTGCATATAACTTGGAAACTACTTTGTTGAATTTTCTTTTATTAAAAATTACAATTTCATGTTTTTTTTTCATGTTTCTGGTTGCAAACTTGAAGAAACTAACAAAGATATTGAAGCAATGAACAAAAAATCAAAGACTAAATGAAGATGAAGTGTTGAAAGCTTGAAAATCTCTCAAAAACTTCAAGCTGGTGAATTTTTGGAAGGTGGCTGGATTTGGGAGGGAAACGTGAGTATTGTGGAGGGGAGACGAGTGAGGTGCAGTCGCGTGGGGTGATAGTGAATTTTGATTTTTGCTCAATTTGTGGGCTTTAATAAAACAACGTTGTTTTTGCACAAATTACACCTAGCATGGTGTAATCGAGTACAAAATATAACGATCCATATTATACATATATGTACCTGAGTGTTATTTATTTTATAGATAGTGTATTTGAGATAATATTATAAAAATAAAGAAAGAAAAAGAATATTTAAATACTTGAATAAATCGTTTCTTTCTAGTTTTTTTTTTTTCTGAATAAGTACTTGAATAAATTGTAAGTCTTCTAAAAAAAAGTGAAAATTGAAAAACCATATATATATATATATATATATAGCTATCCACTCATGAGGGTGACATTCAGATATAATCAAGCAAAAAGACAGACAGACATTCATAAAAGAAAAAAAAAAAAAAAAGAAGAAATAAGAAAGCTGGAAAGATTTATGAGGCTGAAAATAATAAAGAGGTGAAGGAAGGTTGAGGATAAATTTCTCTATCACCTTTAAATGTGTGTGTCGTTTACATAAAGGACCATTAATTTTGAAAAGACAATCAGAGCTACAATGTTCACATGCACAAATGCGGGGCGTTTCCTGCAATGTCTTGTAAACATCCACACATCAACTTTGCAAGAAATGCAAAATTTTCTACTACAAAATATATTAAACGAATTTAGTTGGTTAAAATCTTTCAATTTTCCGAATCTATTTCAAGAAATATTAAGCAATAAATATATATATATATATAGTAGTATCTCCGTTCATATTATAAGAAAATTTATTATTTCATATAGATTAAAAAATTTTAAAATTAATGTATTTTTAAGAGAAAAATACTTATAATATCTTTATATTAATTTTAACAAATTTCATATGTCAATGTCAAGGCTTTATATCCTATATCTCTTCTCTCTTTTCTCCATATTTCAAAGTTTTATCAAATAAGAATTGATTTAGATTTTAAAAATTATTAAGTAGTGATGCATTAATTTAAAAGGGATATTTTTAAAAAATTATAAAAGAAAATTTTTTTATGATATGAAATCCCAAATATAACAATATTGCCTTATAAATAAAAAAATGTCAGACTTTATACATCGTGTGACTCGGAGGCAGAAAATTCTTGTTAAACAAAAAGGTGTTGAAAGAGAAAATGGCTCAATTCCCTAAAATTTGGGGCAAAATATATTAAAGAGAATGTTCTTTGGATCCACATTAATTAGACTAATCCCTTCAACTGAGGGAAAAAATTTTTGGTTCAAAGATTTTGTTGAGAAAAAAGAGAAAGAGAGAAAAAGAAAATGCAATTCCTAAAAATTGAAAATTCAAGTATTGTTTGGTTGATTAAGAAAAAGGGTTAATTACATTTTTTTCTCTTGAAATTTGTCTAAATTAAAATTTAATCCCTTAATTTTATATAAATTACAAATACATCTTTATCATTTATATTTTCATTACTAGTCAATCCTTACTACTAATTTTGGCAAAAAATTTTATCAGAAAACAATGATTATATGATAAAAAGTTTTAAAGTATTCCTAAAATATCGTTTTGCAAGTTTATTAAGGGTATTATGGTCTTATTATATGATAATAAATAAGAATTAAACATTCAAATTTTAGAAAAAACTTTAAACTTTTTACTACTAAAATTTTACTTTCTAATAATTTTTTTATTGAAATTAGTAATAGAGATTAATTAGTTATGAATATATAACACTAAGGATTTATTTATAATATATATATATATATATATAACATAGAGATGAAATTGAAAGTTGGACAAACTTCGAGGGAAAAAATGTAATTAACCCTAAGAAAAATGCTGAAAAAATGTTTTCTCTTGATTTGTTTATAAGAATTTGAGATGGAAAATGAAAAGTAAATAGTCAAATAAATTTTTATAAACAAACTGAAATAGTAAATATCATATTCATAGTCACAAAGCACTAACCTAAAATATTAAGAAAAACTAATTATTATTGTTATCCCCTAGAAAAAAATGGACTTGTTTGCAAATTTTGAAAAGTTAATTTGTAAGTTAAAAATTTCAGTGTGTAATAATCATTCATCAATACTTAACACAAATAATAACAATGACAATAATCACCATTAATCATCAATGCTAGTAGTAATTACTATGAGATTGACAAAAGTTGAAACATAAAGTAGGATATATAGATGTATTATATATGTCACCAAGAATATATTCATAATAAGCTTTAATACGCATACAGTAGTAATCGATTAGATGAAGATGAAGACAGTACAAGTATAGGTCTGAGTTTGAGTTGGATAAGTTGATCGAAGAAGACAAGAAGCAAACTCCATCCATTTTTCTATTCCAGCTCACAAGAGAGCAAAGAACACGACTCGCCATTAATTTTCCTTCGGGTTTTCAACAAAAAAATGCACATATGATCACTTCATTCGAATTCAATCTCTTAATACCCTTTCTAAAAGTCAATATATTTCTGCAAGATTTTGTGGGGAAGAATGCAGTATAATGACAAATACAGTTCCCTCAAGTAATAATTTGCTTCAATACTTTTTTCTTTGTTCTTAATAGGATTGATAAAAATCAATAATGTGCTATTCCGTATAACAGATACGTGATTAATGTTTATTCATTCATCGATAGATAGCATGCATCCTCACGATATGCTAGATCTATTTATTTCCCTTTTCTTTCCTCAAATTATTTTTTTATTTTAAGAAATTTTCCTCGTTATCATAAGAGTAGGGAACATATTTGGCCCTCAACCAAGCCTACTACCATGACCACGACCTCTTCCATGACTGGTTCTAATTGCATTCACTTACAGTAGAGCGAGTAGTCGAGTCTCTTGATTTCTCATCAATAATTTATAATTTTATTCAATCACAACGAGATATAAAATTAAATCTTAATACTATTTAAAATCTTTTTTCGATATTGTTGCTGCACGATAATGTTCGAGGAATGAGACGTGGAGAATGCTTTTTTCTAACATATCAGCATTGGTTATATTTTCTTTAGCCAATTCTAATTGAGAAGTAATTCTGAACATGGCTTAATTATATTCACTAATGAAATGCAAATCCTAGAGTCATAATGCATTCGAAAAAACAACTATCTTCGGGTAGTCATATCTAGGGTTGTAAACGGGCAGGTCTTACCTGTACCCACGTGGGCCTATACTCGTTTATAGCGGGTAAAATTAAAATTTTATATCCGCAGACACATACCCGTACCCGTACTAGTATAGATTCTATTAAATGGGTATGGACAGGGTATGATGATACCTAGACCCGTATATCCGTTATAATAAAATAATAATATATTTATATATATTATATTATTTTTATATTTTTTTATTAATATATAATTTATACATTTATAATATATTTCTCTCCGTCTTACTCTTACAATCTTCTTCACTCTCATTAATATATTGTATTAAATTAGGACGTCTGTTTTTATTAGATTAATGTACTGGTGAGGATCATTTGAATTAGAGATGTTAAATGATTGTATTTGTTGAAAGAGATGTTGAGGAAATTATGTTATAATTTTTATTTTAGGGTTATACATTATTTTATATATATATTTGTTTAACAAGAAAAAAAAATAAAAAAATATCATACGGGTACAGGTATATTTAGACCATACCTAAACTTTAGAGGGTTGAGTATGGATTTATAAATTTTATACCTAGAAGGTCTGAGTCTGTATATGGGTCTATATTTACTATAAGGGTCTAGATCTGTATCTGGATTTGAAAGTACGCAGAGAGAAATTATCGGGAGTTTCAGACGGACTGACTAATAAACTTCCATCGGAATTGGAGTTTCAGACTAACTACTAACGAATGAGCAATTCAAAAAAAGAGTAGTTAGCTTTAATATGAATAAATGGACCCGTTTCCACCTATAAGTCATTTCCACTGGTGGAACTAGTAAGGGATCGGGGGGGCTTGAGCCCCCGGACCATGGCTGCCTTCTATCTATTTCTGCCACGGAGGAAGGTTTGAGCCCCCTGGGTAATCAAGACTGAAGGAGATGATGACTCTTGAGAATCCCGTTTGAGATAGAAAAAGGCTTGATCCATAGGTTATGAATTTGAGCTTTTTATTTTAGTTTCAGTTTAGAAAGAGGCAGTTGGGGTGGTGACTGGTGGTTGCGTATACAATTTCTGCTTCACCAAGCAGTTTGCCTTTTCCGGAAACCAGTGAAACTGCGAGCATCGCTGAAAGTTTGCATTATTTTTTTTTTACTAAAACCAGAAAATACAGTTAATTAAGGTGATTTTCTTATGGGTAAGTTAATTAAGGTGATGAAAATAGGAAGAAATTATTCATTTCCAGCTACACAGCCTTCCATTCAAGGTCTATGCCGGCACATTATTGGAAGATGAAAAGAAGAAGAGAAGGTTAGGAGGAGAGGAAAAGATGAATTGAAGTTTTGTTTACTTTGGTTGATGATGAATAGTAATGACTGTAGATGGTAAAATTCTTGATTGTGTGGTTATCCTTCTTAATCACTATGTATTTAAAAAACCTGAGTTCTAATCCATGGTTAACTCTGATTTTTTTACTACTCTTTATGCCACTTCCTAAATTTGTTATATTATATAAATAAAATTTACTAGAAAAGTAAAACTTTAACAGAGAAGAATAAATCCTAGAAAAAAAATATATTATAAATAAAAATTTTATAGAGAATGATATAAAAAAATAATATAAATAATTCTGGACCTATCATTTCCTCCTTTCTTTTATGAGTTGTAGTAATAATAAATATTGAATGATAAATTCTTTAAAAAGGATGCTTCAAAAAATTCAAAATTTATGTAAAATAATGAAAATGAAAGGAATCTTTAGTTTGTTCGTAGTGTCCAAAGAGTTCATGGTGCACATCCCCCGGCTACTTGAATTGAGGATATTATAGTGTAGTTGGGCCCCCAATATTTTTATCTAGTTTTGCTATTGGTCATATTTTTCCTTTATCCATAGGATAAGTGAATCTTTCACGATTAGATTCTATTTTTAAATCTTTGAGAAGATGATGGATGATGGTGAAAAATTTTCATAGTCTTGGCGCGATCTTCATTTCATATTGTATTATTTTCTTTAATAGTGTCTCCAAGATCCATTGCATCCAAATGATCTATCATCAAGTCTCCATGAAAGATAACTTTTTCTAAAAATATAAATTCAAGTTTAGTAATATTAGCATAAGAATAAAACTTAAAAAATAACGACTTACGTTACTTTTCAAACCTCCAAATTAGTATATGTAATTTATATAGGAGAAAAGAAAGGCTTCCAAACTTCTTAAGATGGCTAAAGATAGGGATTTGTGCTAATAATATGTTGTAAATTTAGTATTTAGTGTAATAATAAAAATGTTAGACCGGAAAAAATAAAAAGAAAATTTAAAGAGTAGACTAAAACAAAATATTGTCTCTTTCTTCCTCTTCTTGTGCTTGTTTTTCTATTCTTCCTATATATATATATATATATATATATATATATAACATTCACGAGACATTATGTAAGATAAACTTTATCTTACAATAAATATGAGCTAAATAAGACATTAAGAGAAAGGGATAAGATAAAAGGCTTTTATGGTTTTATAGTAACCATAAAGATATCCATTAATTTTATGAATTTCTAACATAGTGACATATTTTATTTGATTTTGTTTGTCATTGGATTCGACACTGAAAAAATAGAGCTTTATCTCCCCACTCCCGGAGAAACATCCCCTCCTCTACCGTCTAGGCTTCTCTTTTGAGTCATAATTCTGTCCAAGAATTTGTTTTTTCCCACACTTTGGGAATAAATTGTACTCTTACTTGTGATGCTTTAGTTGCAATATAAATGATCCCTTTTACAAAGAAAAAATATTAAGATTAATATAAAATACATTCTTAAAATCAATTGTTTAAAATTATTGGTAAACAATTGAGTACTCAAATTAAGTTTCTGTCTAAATAATTTAGATCAATATAAACGAAAAAAGTTAAAGTCTAAAATGCTAATTAAAATTAGTATCTCAAAAAAAATTCTTTATTTTAGAAAAAAAAAAAACTACCACATACTAACTTTTTATATCTATTAAATTCCTTTAGGCCTTGTTTAGTTCTAAAAACAGAATTTTTTTAAAATTCACTATTGTAAGATCTAAAATGCCTTTTATAAAGGGTTAGCATATACCTAAAATGTAAGAGAAAAATCACCACATCAAGTATGATTTATGATTTATCATACCAGCAACACGGTAAATAATTCACAGGTATAAAAATATATATATATATATATATATACACATAGGAAAACAACAATAACTTATAGGTATATACAACTAATTTCTCCAAAAAAAAAAAAAAGCAGAAATTACATTTGATCAGCAACTAAGCTTACAAGTTTGATACAAGACCAAGAGTCAGTCAGTAATGGAAAGGTCCAGCAAAACTTAATAAAAAAATACTAGACTGTCCAAAACCTATCAAACAAAAAAAAAAAATTACATAAATTTGAAAATTGCTTTCTCCTTGTCTCTGAAAATTAGTAAACTGATCTACAATTAGAGCCCCCCCTTTTTTTTTTTTTCAACAATTATTTCTAATAAGCTGCAGCTACACCTACAATGAATTTAGGCATCTATCACTCGAAACCAATAACAATCAATCCCTACATAATATCAACAACAAATCTTGAATACGGGCCCTCAAAGCTAAAATCAGCACCCAATTTTGGAATGTGCAAACCGAGTTAGAAACATGGTATCAAGTTTTGATGATTGTAGGCCGAGTTTTGATGGGTTTGAGCTTGATACCTAGACTTTCAGAAGAGAGGAGTTCCGGAGCAACACACCAATGCCTTGAAGGATTTCGGGTAATTGAACTGCTGTTACTCGTGGAGGAGCCAACTGGTGTTTCCCTACTGAATCCAAATCCCATTAGGAAAAATTCAATAGGGACTAGCATTGCATAAGGGAGTTCTTCTGTGACTAGAGAGCCGCATGATTGGACCTGTTACAAATGAACATGAAATATGTAAATGCAATCAATATACAATTCATTGCATGGCTAGGTGTGAATAAATAAAAACTAGAAGAGGAGACTAATCCAAGAGGACAATGGTAAATTTGTCAGCATTATGTCAGGTTTCAGAACTTGAAAGTATTAATCAACCACTTCATGAGTTGTATATTTTTCAAAACTACTGAACTGTGTATCTTTTACAATAAACAGAACCACATGCATTCTGTGCACTTCACATGAATTATGGCGCATCTCTTCTGCAGATTAACATATATAAGCTTTGGTAAAAGCAGAAATGTATTGTTACTGCTTCTGTCTTTTAAGCTAAATAAAAGAGGTCACAATTTCTTGGAAATGTAGACAAAAAATATTACCTCAACAAGTGCGCAAACCTTCTTACTCCTTACGTTACTCACATGAATGGAATCAGCATGGAATGGACTGCTTTCACCAACAAAAATAAGTATCTTGCAGTGCAGATTCTGTAAGCCCTCTGTCAGATCATATCTCCTGTCATAAGGAATTTGAGAAAAATGTGAATTTGTTGGGAGAGGCGCTGAATTTATGAGATGACGGTAATGGTTAATAAAATACTTCAGAGACAGGCAACCACCAAAAATTAAAAAAAATAAAGGTAGAACGCCAACGTCAAAATTAACAGTGAACAACTGTTCGGATTCAACTGTGGTAGCTTATGTCAGACTAACATCATCAAAGTACTTGGCAAAAGAACACCAAATATGGTAACTATTTTTTTTCTCTCAACTGCCAATTTGTAAAGCAGTGAAAGGAGGGAGGCCATACTCATTAATCGCATGAAGAAAACGCATCACGTTCGGACTCTGCATCTGCCCCAATAACTGTAAACACAAGACAAGAAGAGAAATGCATGTGTAAGTCTCACAATTCTAAAGAGCATGTCAGCATGCAAGACAGACAAGTTAAAACGCATTCCTTATAAAGTCCGAGATGAAAGGCAAATGAAATGGGTGTCAATAAATACAATTTTACACCAGAATCAAAGAGCGTTTCTATGGTCATAAGAAGAGCTGTAAAACAGCACCACTAGAACTTCAGAAATATGCCCTAGTCCACATGGAATGCATAAGATCAAAAAATTGTTAGTTAAGGAACAACCAAATGTAAGAACTAAAATGATTAGTGTGTTAGGTGATGAAGCTCCCATCATGACGAACATGCTCAAAAGAAAACACCAAAAGAACTCACACAATATGCGTATGACCACTTCAACTCTTACATGGCAGTGTTCATATGAGTTCCTTGAATTTTCCCATAAGAAACTCATTTACCATACTCACTTGCTGCAACATAAGAGAAGAAAAATTCGTGCTACGGAAAAGGGTGGCATTTACCACCATCAGGAATTATGGATGCCAAAGGGAAGGAAAAGAGGGAGCAGAGCCAAATAAAGAATTTGAAATAGCTTACACATCCTATTCAAAATCAATTTTAACTATTCTGTACAATATCTTAAGCTTCAAAGAAATAAACTTGTTTCTTACTTAGAAAACACTGGATACATGCAATAGCCGACACATTCTTATATTTATACTACCTAATAAAATAAGATTATTCAAATTCACAAGCTGAAAAGGCAAAATGAAGTTGTTATTTTCTTACCCTCCGGCAGTACAGTACAATATCTGATTCTTCAGCATGCATGCCAAGCCTTAGTTCCTGGTAAATATTTGAGATTATTCTGATGATAGAGATAAAAAATTTAGCAACATTCCATTTTGATCACCATAAATACCTTGCTGAAGTAGCGCTGGAGAAGGCACTCCTTCAACAGTCCACACATCCCATAAAAATATAGTAAGTTCAACAGTATCTGCATAAGTAGGTTAGCACAAGAAACATTAAATTGGCTAATCCACTGTCATCATAAGTTTCGAGCATTAAAATAATCGAACTGTATTCCCGGACATTGGCTGGGTTCTATTCATCAATGTACATGGAAAAAGAACCCATTTTAATGTTAAAAAACATATGTAAGACCAGCATTTAAGTTTCCTTGTTTTTTTCCCTATGATTACTCAATCTGACTGGAAACGGAGTTGTGATTTTTTCCAAAATCTTCTTTTGACTTGTGAAACCTAGCTCTTCAGACTTAGGTTCAATGATGGTTGTTGTTGAGAACACCTTACTTTTGATCATCTATCTTGCATTAAAAGATCTGATTTTACTGCATAACTTGTGAATGCATATGAAAATCTTATGTTTAATGGAGTGCCATTTTCTTTTCTTCTCTTGTTCTTGCTTATCTAATCTGTTGCAACTTCCAAAGGAAATCAGATCTGATTCACTTATTATTAGAAGTCAATACCTTGTTATAGATCCACTCAGTCCATGATGGAGCTCTGCATATTGGAGAAACAAGTATTAAAGCATCTACACGCTCTTTATATTTTATCTGCCCAGCAGAACCAAAAGAGTGGAGTCATAATCAAGATTAATCAAATATCATAGAAGAGGAATAGTATGGCTCTTAAACTCACAGAAAAGAGAGCCAAGATGTAGGCTCCAGCAGTAACACCCAAGCAGAATACCTTGTCCAGTCTGAGTGAGAAAATTCTGTCAGTAAGGATGTGCATTTTAAATTTATATAGAAAAAAACTAACTTAGCAGGCTGAAAAGAGATTCACAATGCTATTACACATTTGCATAAGCTATAGATAATACTCTTTTTCTACCAAATTGAATGCCCACAGCTGTTGCAGCAAAAGAGTTTAGAGAGAGTTTGACAAGAGTTTATAAATAAATATCAAATTTAACAATGAGTAGCCCCCAGGCAACTGAATGTAGGAAACCTATATCGAGAAGGATTTTCCCAAAAAAAAAAAAAAAAACAGAATAGACGATGTGAATGTTGGCAGAATGATGGGAAAAGGAAGAAAGTAGACTTCAAAGTATAAAGTCCCCGTGGACTTCTTTAATTGAAGATGAAGATGATGGGAGATAGAATTCAAGACCCACGGGATTCTGTAATACATGTTCTCTACAGCATTCCTATTATCATATTCTTATTGATAAATTCTACATCCTACAAGGAAATAGTACAGAGTGTACTAGAAGATATATTAGAGGATCCGACTCTCAGAAAAGGAGAACGGTAGAAGACACAATAAATCATAACCAGAAGTAACTCCAAAGGACAGCCCAAGTTTCAATCTAGGATATGATGGAGACAGATGATGATTATGTCAGCTATATCCCAGTTGCAGAGCTCAGGGCAATGGAAGCCCACAGAATTTTTACAGAAAGAAACACGAAGCTTCTGCACTTGAAGAAGAGGGTAAAAAGGTGAAGCTTGCCAAGGCAAAGTTTATCTTGCTGGTGAAAGCCTCAGGAGTAAAGAAAGAACAAGCTGTGGTAAGCCCAATTGAGCAAATTGTACAACAGGAGGAAACGATAATAGAACTTCTCTCCAATCAACGGACTCTAATGCCTGTCTGAGAGTTGGCAAAAGGAATTATTTATGAAGAACCTTTATTTACTGTGGAAACCACCATTACCATAAGGAGGATCTCCAAGAAAGGATGTGATGCTATAACCTATGAGAAAACAGTCTTTGTGGATGAATGTATTCCTTTGCCAATCAAGAGTTTCAAGGATATGAGGTCTCCTGAAGCAATTTTGAAGAGAACTTACGGGTAAGAGGATTGTGCAGCAACCAAACCCATTTGAGTTTGAGAATTGCGTAGATAGGAGGACAAAAGGACTGCCTGTTATTTTGCTAGGATGGGATGTGTTGGCATTGCCTTTACAGGGATAGGAAAAACACTTGTCTGTATTGCCACTTATTACAAACGCCTTATAGGAGGAGATCATGATTTCAATTGCTCCTGCAGAAGGGCCATTTGGTTTGAATATTTGCCCACAGAGGGAGCTTGCCAGGCAAATACACATTGTTGTGAAACACTTTCTCAAACCGAAGAGGGAGTATGGTTACCCAGAACTAAGGCCATTGTTCTGCATAGTTGGAGTTGGCATGAAAATCCAATTGGATGTGGTGAAAAAAGGTGTGCGTATATAGTGGTTGCTACACCAGGTAGACTAAAGATATGCTTGCCAAGAATGAGATGAATCTCGAGTCCTGCAGGTCCTTGACATTAGATGAGGCTGACAGATCAGCAGAGCTGGGTTTCGAAGATAGACATAAGAGAAGGTTTAGTCACTTTGAAGCCCAAAGACGAACTCTTCTATTTTCTGCTACAATCCTACAAAGGTCCAGATTTTCACAAGTACATTGGTTAAGCCTTTTGTTGTGAATGCTGGAAGGGCTGGACCTGCAAATTGTAATGTGATTCAAGAACTGGACTATGTCAAGGAGGAGCTGATGTTGATTATGTACATGAATATCTTCTTTGGAAGGGAGTTGGTGTTGTTGCTATCCATGGAGGCAAAGATCAAGAAGAGAGAGAGTATGCTATCGAATCTTTTAAGGAAGGAAAAAAGATGTCTTAGTGGCCACTGATGTTACCTGATGTAGGACAAATTCAAGAAATCTGCCCGCAAGAAAATAACAAATCTATGTCCTTAAAGGGAAAGCAGTCTGAAATTTAAGCTGAAAACAGGGAAATTATAGGCAGAATAGGCAAAGACAAACCCCTTAGCGTCACACTAAGAGAAGTAATCCTAGGTGTCACCCACAAGAACCGGTAAGGCATTGCACCTTAGGCCTTGATTGCATCACAGAACCAGCTTTACAGAAAATTTCTGTAGACTATTAATTTAAAACGGAAGCATACATGATAGAACAAAGAACTGTATATATAGATTCAAAAGCTAAATCCTAAACCATCTAAGAAAAGACACTTTGAAGACTCTAATCAAACCATAACCAGGAAATCAATCAAACTAGAATTTAGGAAATAAAAATACTACAAACTTAACTAATTAGACTCACTAAAGGACTGTAATTATAGTATTGCTCTAAATCCATATACGCTGGCCATCCTCTAAAGTGTGCCAAATCAAGGTTTGGGCTTAAGAGGCATCCTTTCCATGTCTTAATAAAACCTTAATTGGTTTTTGCCATTTGTCTCTATCATTTCCTCTAAGGCTTTGGACTTCCCTGATATTCAGCATGTAATTAACTATGATATGCCAGCAGAAACTGGAAATTACATCCATAGGATTGACCATACTGGGAGATGTGGGAGGATAGATGTTGCAACAACATCTATCAACAAAAACCAGAGTGAAACAACCCTTTTCGACTTAAAGCATTTGCTGCAAGAAGCAAAACAAATGATACCTCCAGTTCTAGCACACTGAATGATCCACTAGAAGGTGTAGATTCAATTGCAAGCGCTAGTGGAGTCAAGGGTTGTGCTAACTGTGTTGGGCTTAGTTACCAGTAATTGTCCCAAGTGGAAAAAAGAAGGGAATATTCAGATAGCAAGTTTAACAAAATATTATGTTAGTTCTGGTGGCTATTGAGGAGAAATCTAAATCTGCCCGATGGATTATGCCCTTGGGGATTCACAGAGCAGATATTGTTCTTTCCCCTTCAACTTGTCTGAATTGTGGTACAACCACACAAAACTGAGGGAAAAACAGGAAAAAAAAAAAAAAAACCCTCCTTGAGGTTCTGCATATGACACTATCATCTTATTGTAAAGTATTCAGCAGGCGAACAAATCATTTCTTTTTCTCCCAATCAAGTGTGTAAATGGAATTCTTCATAAAAGAAATGATCAGAACCAGAAAATAAAGAGTTATGTACCTCATTTGTTCTACATCATATGCTAAAGAAGTGATGGGGGCTCTAAGAAGTAGCCAATACTGATAATTTAGTGTCCACTAAATGAAAGAAAAGACATGCAAGTGAAGAAATCTCTGTTTTTTTCTTCGAAAGAAAGAGTTAATTCCAAGGAAACATAGTTAAGGCTTCCAAGATATCATTTTAACCATACTTATTGAATTAAGGTTGCATAGCCTCTGAAATATAACTATTTGCAAATTCTTTTTTACTCAGAAATAGATAATGTGGAAGCCACAGGAGGAGAATTCTTACATACCCGAAGAAATCAAGGACCTCTGCTACCTGGTCTGCAAGGTCATCTACACTCAGTAGAGGCATGTCTGAGGACATAACATCTGCTCCTAACTGCACGAGCTCTTAGAGGAAATGAAAGAATAAGTTAATAACACCTGAAAAGAGTTTAAAAATGTGTATATGTGGATAATTATTCATACAAGAAATAATAGCAGTAAAAAATTGCAAAAACAACAAATTCCATTCCATTGTGATAGATGAAATTGTTGCTGACCTCATGTCCTGGAGCATCAATATGGTAAATGCAGAAGTTTTTGAGAAACAAAGAAGCAGCATCTTGGCAAAAGAAAAGACCTCGAAAACAAGACATGTCTGTGAAAAAAAACAATGTGACAAGCATGAGAAAAAATTCTACTCAAAAACAGTAAAGGAGATGATTGTTTTGGACATATTATACTCACACTCAAGAAAATATTCAAGGAAAGTGAAGAAAACCCATAAGATGATTCAACCCATTATAGCACATTTCAAGAAAACATAAAAAGAGACAAAAGAAACTTCAAAAACCCCAACAAGGAAAAAAAAGATTCATACAGTTGAGAGCAACATCAGGGTACGTTATTAAAGCAGGCTTTTCTCGATCGCCACTCACAAAAACCGCAATTGAACCTTTGCTAGTTTTTACACGAACTTCCTGCAAATTTAACAAACACAAAAAAGAACCAACAAAAGAAGAAGAAGAAAATCCCTCAATAACACAGCTGTTTAAACTTCTAATTAAGGATAAGAACAAATAAATTTTCAAGAAAAGCATAAAAATGCAATCAATTCAAGAAACAACTAACCTTTCCTCCAAAAGCAACCATTTTATCAATATCAATGGATACTGACTCATTAGGAAACTCCATAATCAGTTCTTTGTGTATCTCACAGAATCCCCAAATAGAACTATGACAACTCTGCAGCAGTAACTTGAATACCGATCACTTCGTCTCAACTCCAACAGGTAACTGACAAAAACCTAACTGGTGATTATCCCCCTACGAGTATATATATATATAGTTAAATCATCATTTTAAATTATGGGTTTTTCAATTTTCGGCTGAAAATTTGACGGCTGTATGAAAAGATGAATAGAAAATAGGGGAAAAAAAAAGGAAGAAATTGGTCCATTATTACAGCACACGGGCTTTCTATTTATGGACTCCATTGACGACTTTATCCTCAACAGACTAAGTGGACCGTTAAATTTGAACTCTAAACGGTGTCGTACAAGGTTGGGCTATTTTGACCCAAGATTGATAGTGTGGGACCGTATTTCTCTGAACTGCTATAGGCCTCACATGGGTGATGGGAATTATGATTTTTCTTTGTCGAAAATTTTATAATTTTTTAATGAGTTTTTAATAATAACTTTCCTATAAATGGGTCATTCAGTGAATTCATACAGCTGGATGCCACCTGGAAACAGCAAATAAGAGAAATTTGTAATTTTTTTAAGATATAAAATGAGTATAGAAATTACAAAAGGAAAAAGAAGTTTTGGAATTAACAAGATCTAATTAATTGGATAAATGGGAGAGCAAGGGTGCATTTGGTTTGGATATAAAAATAAAAAAAATGATAGTTTTTATTCAATTTGCCTAAAAGGTAAATTTTGTATGAAAGAAGATGTGAAGTTTAATGGAAAAAACTAGAAAAGATTTTGATTTTTAAGTCTAATCTCAATATACTGTAAAATTGTCAATATAAGAAAAAAGAATATAGCTAAAAATGTCCTTTACATTTTTATATTTTTCTATTTAGGGTTTATTATTTTTTTTGGCCACTTATGCCACTCAAATTTTTTGAATGGCATAAAATATCAAATGCATATGTTTAAAATGTATTTGTGCGAAATTATCACATAAGCACACATTATTTGTCAATGAAAGGTAAAATAGGCTTAATATTACCATTATAGAGTAACAAAAAAATGATACAAGCAAAATGTGAGGGAAACTATGCCTTGGAAGATGTATGCTATGCTTCAAAGAATGACTGAATCATTGATTAGCAAATAAGAATACTTTAACGTCTATTTTATCCTTTTATGAAGATAACATGTATAATTCATACAATAATCTCCATCCAAAACATCGAAAACTAACATGTTTTGATATTTTTGGTCATTCAAAAAAGTTGAGTGCCATTTTTAGTCATTAAAAAAAAAGTTGAGGTATACCTGTCGACACAAAAAGAATAAGTCCTAGATTAGCAAAACGTAAAACTATGAATGACATTTTCGCCTATATTCTCTATAAGAAAAATATACTCTATTTCACAAAAAAAAAGAGAAAATGTACTTTCTGTCCCTATTTATACAAGTACCACTTTTTGTTGATTTAATTAATTGGATTAATGTGTTTTGTTATCATTACTTTAGAAATTATTAGTATTGTTGTAGATTAAATGTGGTTTTTGGTCCCTAATATATTTACATGGTTCAGGTTTGGTGATCAACAAATATTTTTATCCTTTTTTTCTTCAACTAATTTACGAGCAACTTTTTAGTCCTTTTGGACGAATTCTGACCTTTTTTTTTTTCAAGGTGATCAACTCTTTCTCTACGATTATATTAAAATAATAAGGGTAAAAATAAAAATTCACACAAATCAAGTGAAAAAAAAAAAGAAAACTATTTTTTTCTCTTTTTTATTTGAGTTGTGTGAATTTCTACTTTTACCTCTTTCTATTTTAATATAACCGGAGATTAATCGTTGATCACTAATCAAAATTTTTAAAATTCGTCCAAAAGAATAAAAAGGTTACCTTAAATTAATTGATGACGAAAAAGATAAAAATAACTGTTAGCGACCGAATCTGAATAAGGTAAATGTATTAAGGACTAAAAATAACATTTACCCTAATGTACATTACTATAATAAATCAGATTCAGCAGCTTGACTGAGTACAAGAGAATTTTTGAAATTAACCCTTTTTTCTTTAATCTTTAAGAAAACTTCTTTCAATTTCTTCACATTTCCCAAGAGGCAATTTTTCTTTTCCATTTTAAATTGGAAGAAGTTTTCTTAAAGATTAAAGAAAAAAGGGATTAATTCCAAAAATTCTCTTGTACTCATAGTCAAGTATCAATTGAGTACTTGAACTCTTAAAATTGACAATCAGGTACCTATTTTAGGTTTTCGTTAGAAAAAATTTAACTGCAATGGACAGAAACATCAATTATCCAAAATTCCCTCTAAATACATTGTGTTTCCATATATAGTTACCTTACAAATGGAGGGAATTTTATTAATGTTTAACTTCTAAAAAAGTAAAAAATAATTAATTATTATGAACGGAAATATGTTATTTTAGGAGGGTTATTTAAGGAAATAGGTTCATCAATTGTGAAAAAACATAAACAACTGTCTTTTTCAAGCTATATGTTCGTAACTTTTCTGACGGAAAGTTAAATTAGGTACCTAATTGTCAATTTTAAAAGTTCAAGTATTCAATTGACACTTTGACTGTAAGTACATGGGTTTTTTTTGTAATTAACCTAGGAAAAAATTAAAGAAATCCACTTATCCTCAAATAATTTATAATTTTTATTATATTGAAAACATTTAATTTATCTTTTTTACCCTCAAACAAGTTTTGAATAACTTGTGTCTACAAGACAAAATCTGATTGGGGAACTGACGCCTCACTCACGTGGAACCGTAAAAAAAAAAAAAAAAAAGTAATTTAGTCTCTTCACATAATTTCAATGAACAATCCATATGAAGAGACTATATGAATGTACTATGTAACAGGTAATTTTGGCCCATTTTGGGTTTTTTCTGGGTTGGTCCTAGTTTTTAGTATTGGGTACTAAAGAGGCCCATTTTTTTAAAATTCTGGAAGAGGCCATAACGCACAATGGTTGTTCGTTATCTATAATGATAACGTACAATCATTGTGCATTATCAGTTAATTAAGCATCCTCCCTTAATCAGCCGATGGGCTGATAACCACAATGGGTGTGCGTTATGATGAGACAATAACGCATACTCATTGTGCGTTATCAGCTACGTAATTTTTTTATTTATTTATTTATTATTTTTTAATTTTTTTAAATTTTTAAAATTTTTTTCTTTATTTTTTTAATGAATTTTTTTTTTTTTTTTAATGAAAATTTCTTTTGGGAAAACTTATAATTGTATAATTTTTTTAGTATTTTTTTTAATGAATTGTTATTTTTAATGAAATTTTGTATTGGGAAAACTTATAATTGTATAATTTTTTTAAAAAATACTGTATTTATTATATTTAACTTATTTTATAATATTTATATCATTTTATTGGAAAATATATTTATATTTTAACCATTTCATCGCAAGTTATTTGAAGAAGTAATGCTAAAGAAATTGTAAATATTTAGAACAATGATGTAGTAATTAGAAGAAATGGAAAGAAAAATTTCATTAATAGAAACATATTTTATTACAACTATTTCAAGAAAATGTCAAACTTATACATTGCTTGGTCCGGGTTATTACAATTTTTCCTATTATGTCCCGACATGCGACATCTGCCACATCTTGGGGTAGAATCCAGATTTATATAATCCATTTCCCCTGAAATCGCTTGCCCTATTTCATACCCCGTTCATTTTTCATGTTTGGAGGATAGAATGTTAAATTAAAAGGAACATCCTTCCAAAAATTCTCACTCAAGACCGGATAAAAATTCGCTTGGTAAGTTCTTCTGTACGTTTGTCGCGAATATATCTCCGGCACATAAGTATCTGTTCTTGACCCATTTTCTCTACATACTGCAAGAACATGAGAACAAGGCATTGTATATGTTTGCTATTTTACGCAACTGCATGATTTATTGTTTAGCCGCAAAGTATAGACGTTGTTTCCCGTACCAGAAACCCAGATTGGAGATTTGACCATGTATATTCCCTCTTGCGGATTGTAAGTGGTAACTTTGTGTTCTCTTGATTTCATTTCAATCCGCAAGAACTTGTCAAAAATTCGAGTTGGAAATGGATGCACACAATTTTCTGCCTCTTCATGGTGTTGGTGAAAGTACTTAACTAGGTTTTTGAATATTAGTTCAACCAGGGCTTTTAAAGGTAGAACCCTAGCTTTCTTCAACGCACTGTTAAGTGCTTCAGAAATGTTGGTTGTCATGATACCGTGTCTGTGACCGCCATCATGCAACAGTGTCCATTTCTCTAGGTCCAACTTCATCAAGTAAATGTAAGCATCAACATTTCTTTCTTGAATCTCTTTCATTACACGGTCAAATTTCCATTATTTTGTTTCTATTCCGCCTGCCACATCAAGCTTTTTAGGTTTGTATTTTTAAAAGTCTTGTTGAAATTTGCTCGAATGTGGCGTAAGCAAAACCGGTGAACTGCAAATGGTGTTGCCACAAATGTTGACTTTGAATAGCAGAGAAAATACGTTTGTGGCGATCAGAAATGAGGCATACGTTGCGATCTTTGACAATGTATTCTCGCAAGTTTTTAAGGAACCAATTCCAACTCTCGAAGGATTCCTATCAACAATTGCAAAAGCAAGTGGGAACAAGTAATTATTTGCATCCCACGTACTTGCAATTAATAGCACGCCCTTGTATGGTCCCCTTAAGTGTGTTCCATCCACAAAAATCACCGGTCGGCAATATGGAAATCCGTCTATACATAGCGAGAAACACCAGAAAACAAATTTGAAAACATAATTAGGGGGACTGCTTATTTTGTTATGCAAAAATTCGTATACAGTTCCCGGGTTTAAATCCTGTACAGCTTGTAAATATTTATGTAAAATAGTGAAGGTTGTATCCCAGCTACCAAAAACTCTCTCGATAGCAAATTTTCGAGCATACTATGCCCGCTTATAAGTGCAGCCAACTTGAAACAATACCTTCACTTCTTGAATGATGTTTGAAACAGGTATCTCAGGATCGTTGGTAACTTGGTGTGATATAGACATTGATATAAATTTTAAAGATAAGTTTCTGTGTTTGTTTTGTTCTATCTGTATAAGGCATGTATATTCTTTGACGAATCTGTTTATTTCCCCCCGATTGTGTGTGGCTTTCTTTTTTATACGGATGTACCATAAATAGTAATTATCATCACTGTGATAGTAACATCTTGCAGTCCATGTATCAATCTTACTTTTTCAAAACTCGATATTCATGCCCCACACTCATTGAGTACTTACGAACCGCACTTACTGCCTTCACTTTGTCAACGAATCTCATGCCTAACTGTATGTCAGTCATGGAGTTGTTCCAATCAAGTAATTGGATACCAAATTCTATAAGGTCATCTATAGGAGAACCTGAGCCAATATCTAGGAATGCTCCAGAATGTGTGTCGTCATACCTAGCATTGCTGAACCATTGGCTGCTCTCCCATTGTTGCACTATGTTTTCGGTGACCGAGTCGACAGGATTTATAGGGTTCAGGAGAGTTTGGAACTCTCCTTCTTCCGGGTCATTGTCATCATCCGATTCAGATTGACTAGAAATGACATCATCTCCGTCCGATCCGTTAACCTCATCGTCATCGTTATTGACGGTACTGTACAACATAGACGGTTCATCAGAAACTATCCGTGTTACCGCCGTAATATGTTCTAGCAAAGTTGTTGTATTTCTGTCATTTGTACTTGGAATATTTTGTTGCTGGATACGCTCGAATTCAACAAGAATATGAATCCCTTCCTTCACTAGGTGGGGTATGACATTTTGTTGTATGAATATTTTGTTGTATTTCTGTCATTTGTACTCATCACTGGGGTATGACAACGCCTCAGCAGCTACAGCAGGACTATCCCTAATACGAAGTCGGCACTGGTACCAGGCATCGAGATGGATAACATGCTGTGTCCCCTAGTATGTGTGATTATTTCCTCTCAGATGGATCCGATGCAGGTCCAGATGAGTATCACATGCATCTGGAACCATTTGAGCCCGTGCAAACTGGCGCATCACATGCCTGGGATAGTAGTACTCCACTATCTCGTAATAGATGAGCGGGACCTCTGCCCGCCACAAGTCAGATAGAACCAGAGGACGATCATAATAAGGGAGCCATACTGTCATGTCAAATTCAAAATCAATAAAAATGTAAGTGCATAAAAAAACTCAATTAATTACAAATAACACAAGCTATTGTAAAGCGAACCTGATCAGATGGCATGAAATCTAACTGGTCCCTGCAGGTCACCAGAGTGTGCGTAGGCAGCTGGCTATAGTCAAATAATGTGTACCATATTGCGCCAAGAGAAGCAAGAGGGTCGGCCTGAATCTCCGTAATCAGCTGAGGTCGCAATGTAGGTATACGCGACCACGCCCAAATCTGTACTAAGACTAAGGCTCCCCCAATTTGTCGTGCACCCCCCAATGCTGCCGTGCACAACTGACTATACAAAACCCAAGAATGCAGCTACCCCAGCTATATGTCCTGATAGCATCAGTATCCTCTAATAAACTGAGGTAGCGTACATGAACCAAATTCCCGGAGAAGTCGGGAAGCATGTGAAAATAAATCTACGAACGCGTAGGATTAGATCATCATCGATCTCTGAACTGGTAAACGCTCTCAGGATCCATGCTTCCAATGGTTCCTTCTTCACTTTGTATCCGGAAAAGTGGCTGAGAGACAACCGCACACCCAAAAGTTTGTCGATAAGATTGATCCAGTACTGTTTCGGGTTTACACTCCAGCTAAGGCCGGTAACGGCCATACCGTCTATCCCTAAACCCCACAGTGCCTGTACATCCTGCAGTGTTATTGACACTTCACTATACGTCAGGTGAAATGTGTGGGTCTCCGGTCTCCACCGCTCTACCAATGATGTAATAAGTGCGTGGTCCAACCCAATGTAACCACATCTAAAGACTCCCCCAACCCGGTTCTGTCAATAATCTCCACCAATCTACAGGGAGCCGTACTGTAGCACTGGAATAGGTTCCACCCAAAACGCCTACAGTGAAGATCAGTATAACACGTCTCGTGATCCCCACTCTAGATCAAACCGGATCTGTGCTCGTGCTGTCTCAATAAGACATTAGGGACAATGGACCCCGGATGCACGTGTGCTGGCACTCTTCCATCTACATTAATTATAGTTTCAGATACAGTCAATATCTATATGTTAAAATTAAAAGTTTTTAGATGAATTCTAATTCCAAACTCTTGAAGGTGTGTTCTTTATTGTACACTGTATTTTAGGGTTTTAGGTTTGAATGTTTTTTAGCATATCAAATTTAGTGTTTTTAGGGTTTTTAATGTTTTATAATTTATAGTTAATCATCAAGAATATTAAGATTTAACTATTATTACGTTTAACGGTTATAAAGTTTATAGTTTTATGGTTTAATGTTTCCAAATAACATTTTTAGGGTTTACTGGAGCAAAATTTAGGGATTTACGGTTTAATGTTTAAAAAAATAAGATTTTAAAGTTTTTAAGGTTTACTGTTACGTAGTTTACAGTTTTACGAATTAATGTTTGAAATATTCAGATTTTCATATTTTTTAAGGGTTTGTTGTTACAAAGTTTACAGTTTTATGGTTTAGTGTTTAAAATATTAAGATTTTAACGCAAGAGGGATTACTGTTACAACGTTGACAATTTCAAGGTTTAATGTTCAAAATATCAATTTTAAAGTTCTTCGGGTTTATTAAGGTTTACTGTTACAGAGTTTCTAGTCTTATTTTTTAATGTTTCAAAAATCAATTTTAAGGGTTTTTAAAGTTTTTATAATGTACCGTATAGAATTTTAATATTATCATTTTGGTTTTTTAAGGTTTACTGTTAAAAAGTTTATAGTTTTACGGTGTATTGTTTGATGTAAATTTTTGGATTTTGCTAATAGGTTTTTACGTTTTCTAGTATTTAAAGTTTAGAATTTTTAAGTTACTTATAGTATATTTTATAGGTAAGCATTTTACTACTTCATAAATTCACTATTACGGTTTTAGAGTTTAAATAAAAGTATTAATTACTAAACTATAAATTTCCAAGCACCTATTATACTATTTACAAAAAAAAAAAAAAAAAAAAAAAAAAAAAAAAAAAAACATATGATAAAAATACCAAATTACAGGTTCCCATATTTTCTACTCAAAAATTTATACGAAATGTGAAAAATAATTATCTAAATAATTAAAAACATGTTCAAATAATCATAAACTAAGGTAAAAAATTCAACCCTAATTATCCAAATAAATAAATTCATGAAAATAATTCATCACACTAAGATCACTTTTTAAATGCAAAAAATAATTATAAACATAAAATTATCAAGTTTGTGCAAATTTATTAATAACAACAATTTCAAACATAAATCCAAACCCCACTTTCACAAAAAAAAAAAAATGAATGTAAAATTTAATAATAGATTTTTAAGTTTTGTATTATTTAAATTTTAGAATTTTTAAGTTTTTCAAGGTTACTTATTGTATATTTTATAAGTAAGTATTTTACTATTTCGTAAATTCACTATTACGGTTCTAGAGTTTAAATAAAATTATTAATTACTAAACTATTAATTTCCAAGTATCGGTTCTACTGTTTAAAAAAAAAAAGTTAAAAATACCGAATCACAAGTTCCCATATTTTCTCCTCAATAATTTATATGAAATATGCAAAATAATTAAAAAAATTTTCAAATAATCATAAAGTAAGGTAAGAAATTAAACCTAATTATCCAAATAAATTCATGAAAATAATACATCACCATAATATCACATTTTAAATACGAAAAACAATTATATACATAAAATTATCAAATTTATACAAATTTATTAATAACAACAATTTTATACATAAATCCAAAACCAAAGTTCACAAAAAATAAATTAATTCAAATTAACAAATAAAATTCATAAAAATGATTAACAAACAACAAATAACAAACCCAAACACACAATAATTAAACTTAAAAAATAATACACCAAAAAAATTTTAAATGAAAACTTACCGAAAATTTAAAATGCAGCTCTAGTCTACCATTTTTCACTCCAAATCTTTAATAACCTTCGTACTCCAAAGAAAGTCTCGTAGATTCAAACTTGAACTTTAAATATTAACTAATTTTTAACTGTAAACTTCGAAATAAAATACACAAGTATTAGAAGAAGAGAAGTCAAAATATAATAATAAGAATTCAGAAAATAAAAAGAAGAGGAAAAAAATAACTTACCCAGCGGTGGCGCAGGAGGCTGCAAAAAAATTTCAAATGGAGAAGGCTGGAAAAAGAAAGAAGAATGAGGGAGAAAAGAGAGAGAGAGAAGAGGCTGAAAAAAGGGGAGAATGAGGGAGGAAAGAGAGAAAAGAGGTTGATGAAAAAAAATACAGTAAGAAAAATAAGGGAGAAGAAAGGGGGGAAGAATAAATAGGCTGAAAAATATTGAAGGGGGCGGCGGGTGGCAGGGTTTCTTTATAACGTGATAACGCACAATCACTGAGCGTTATCAAACTTAATAACACATAATGACTGTGCGTTATTAAGCTTGATAACGCACAGTTATTGTGCGTTATCACCACGTCAGCGTCAGATAGGATCCACATAACTTTTTTACGCAATTAGCGCGGCTGAACGTGGCTTAAGCCCCGTCATTAGGGATAATGCACAACCTTTATGCGTTATCATTTGGGATAACGCACAATGGCTATGTGTTATGGCCAGAGTCAGATTAAAAAAAAATTTTGGGCCTTTTTAGTACCCATTATTTATATCTGGGCCCAACCCAGAAAAAAACCCCCATTTTGATATGGATCAACAGTTGAAACTATGTAAATAGACGAAACACCCTTCTAGTGGTTGAATGTTAGTGGGGCGTACATTCCCTAGATAAATTCGTCATTTTTGACATTAATCGTCACAATAATTTAACTAAAAATTTGAAAATTATTTGAGGGTATAAAAGATAAAATAAAATATTTTAGGTATAATGAGAAAAATATAAATTATTTATGGATAATTATAATGAATTTCTAAAAAAAATGGTGACTTCAAAGTTAGGGTTTGTACTTACTAAACCCTCAAAATTTTATTTTTCTTGTTATCATCTCAAAAGACTGAGTTAATTATATTTTTCTGGTTAAGGTATGTCTAAATTACACTTCCATTCTTCTATTTGTTATAAATTATCCTTATAGTTTATGCATTCACAGCTAATTACTCCCTACTACAAATTTCAGTACAAAAACATTTCTTACCAAATAGTGATTATGTAGTAAAAAAAATTTAAATATTTCTAAAATATTATTTTACGAATTTAATTTTTGTTTAGTATTATATATTAAAGCAACAACATTCTTTATTATTGAAATTAAACTCATAATGGTCTTCTTTCAGTGAAGTCGGCCTATGAAGTGGCTTGCATTGCAATTTTGAGTAGCCAGATGAGCAGAAAAAGTGGACAGCAGTGTGGAAGTTGAGAGGTTCTCGAGGCTCAATCTTTTGCTCTGGCAACTCTATCACAATTGGTCACATACTGGATCATTTTTTTGGTCGAGAGTTCTTGTGGAAGACATGGGTTGCAAGGAATACAGTGTGGGGTTAGAGACTAGACTACATGCAGTCTGTGATTGTGCAAGGGTGAGGGACATTTGGGGTCGACCTTTACTAAAGGATAAATAGCCTGCAATTTTTGGGGAGCTAAGCAGTAGCTGTTGGGTTGATGGACATCTCCAAGGGAGATTGGGACATGATGGGCATGAACATGAATAGCTTATTCCGAGAGGTGGTTAATTCATGTTGGTTTTTGCGGAATGTTATATTTCATAAGTCAAAGGAGGAGGTTCCTATGGGCCTGAAGGCGATACATATTATCCTATCTAGAGTTCAAGAATGGAAAGATGCGGTTGCTAGGAGAGTATTAAGAACATTTAGAAATCTGGAGAATGGTGAAAGCATCATTTGATTTGTGTCATTACTTATAAAGATCCCATTTTAATCCCAAAAAAAAATTAGACTCATAAAAATATTTTAGGAAGGATATTATGATCTTAATGCCTAGTAATAGATAAGAATTAAGCATATGAGATGATACTTTAGACAAGTTTATATTTTTTACACAAAAAATAGTATTTTCTGATAATTTTATTACTGAAATTAGTAGTGGGAATAATTAATTAATTAATTATGAATATATAAACAATAAGTATGTATTTATAATTTATCAAAATATAGGAATGAACTTGTAATTTAGATGGACATAAGAAAAAAAAATGTAATTACACGTAAAAGATTTAATATAATGATTTTGAACTCAAAGATGGTGGAAACCACTCTCTAGTCTATTTATTAATTCCCTAATATATTGTTTAGTGTTATAAATTTGATGATCGTGATGCATGATTTACTTGGAATAATAATATAAATATAAAATAAGAGTAGAAGAACAAAGAGAATAGGAGAGATGGAGAGTAGACAGATATTAAGAAATTAATCATCTTATTCATGTATTCCATAATTCCTATTTATAGACACCAATTACAAGAGATAGTAAAATCCTAGAAGAAATAGGCTTTCTTATTAAGGAGTCAGAGCCCAATTAGAATTGGGCTTTGTGAGCTATAATTCTCTTCATAGAATGTATTTAGATATCCACTATGTATTCATTAGTTGCATAATACTCCCCATTGGATGTCCATAATATAAAGAATATACCTCGTTAAAACCTTACTAGAGAAAAAAAAAACCTGTGGGAGAAAACGTCCAGTGAAGGAAAAAGAGTACACTATTCATTTATGTTTTATATACTCCCCCTATTAAAATATCATTAAACTAATACATTGGTATGTCGTAGTGAATAAATCTTCAAGATTATATATCACGTTTGATTGAAAGTATTGCACATTAATTTCACCTTTCTTATAAATAAATTTTGGTAAAAATCACATCTCTCTAAACATGTTTGCAAATTTCACAATTCAACAATATGATTGTTGTTTCATCCTTCTAGGGTACCATATAGATATCTCGCAATTAATTATCAATAATGATCATACACATTCTACATAAAAAGTTAACTAGAACCTCAATATAGTTGAAGGTGTGATTGCTATATAAATGATAATTTCCTATCACATACGCATAACTTATTTGTTTGAGAATGTGTTTCAAATAGATCATATAAGAAGCAACTTAATACTTATCCATCTCATCATGAGTTGGATTTTCTTCATAATTCGAGATTAGTTATCCTTAAAAAATATTGTAGGATAATAATAATATTTTTTCCAAAAATCATATAAAGAAGAATATGCACCAGTTGTGCAAAGTTATGGTCCTTCATGACCAATAAATATCCATTATCTTTTTATGTATAAATATGTGGTATTCACCAACATTTTATAATTGAATGCCATTTTGATGATAATGTGCAATACAATATACCCATGTAAAACTTTTATTAACAGATAAAAAATTTCCATCTTCGAGATGTTCGATTTCTAAATCAAGATAAAATCTTGAAATAGTACTTTAAGTATTTGCTTGTTAATCATAAACTCTTCAGGAGGAATACTTCAAGTATTTAATTATTTCGTAAAAGAACCTTTATAAATAAAAAGGTCGATCAAACTTCAGACATGATTTAAGATAGCTATCTATAAGACTTATGTCCTAATGGGACATCTATAGAAGTATCCACAAATTTAATTTTATACTCTTCTAGAGTTAACAAAATATCAAGTAAATTTGCAACTTCAGCCAATACATAATCTATATATGCTTTAATATTGAATATGACATTTTATAATTCTAATTTTCTCCCCCTAATGTGGAGAATATTAAAAATAGATAAAGAATCATAAGAGGCAAACATAACAGATTTTAAGAGAACTTTATGGATATATTTATTCGATCTTAATTTCATTATTTATAAAAATCATTAAGACAATGACGTTATGTTCTTCACGAACAATTCACTTACATGCTTCAAGCATGTCTATCAAGTCCTTCAAGGACTTGAAATAAATCCTTAGAGTTTAGGGTGCTATTATCTAAACTCAATCCATTACCATAAATTTTAGTCGTTGTATCAATATTACCGGACTTTACGAAGAATCTTATATTATAACTTATACAAGTTCGCGCTATTTATTAATTCTGATCCTTCTGGGATTACACTTTATGTGTATAATTCATTCAGGAAATACATGTATACTTCAAGTGTACTTAATAATCCGGACTTTTTATAATTTTCATGCGAACTTTTATATTATATTTTGGCCAAATATCTCTAATATATCATAATCTCGAGCCTGGCGGCTTTGATTCAAGATCCTCATTCTAATATATCACATGCACATAAATATCGTCAATATTTTGTGCTATTTTATTGTTCCATATATTTGTATCATGACATGATAGAATGAGATCTCATAATTATTATGACTTCAGGTACTTGAATTTCTTCTGGAAATAATAATAAAGTCATGTCATGGAAAATTCTGCTAGAATTTTCATCTCCTCAACTTAATAAAAAAGGACCATCTTAAATTATTACTCCTTTAAATATGCGAGGATTTTATTGGAACCAATTTATTCTACCACATGTCTCAAAATTTCAAGTAGTAGTAGATTGTCCTTAAGGACATTAAATAATATGAGCATTGTATGTCAGATTTTCTTTTATAAAAAAATATGCTCGAGTATTCAACTTTTGAACTTCTGGTTCAAACTATCTTTTATATGACGATCAAAATGAGACACATAACTTTGTCTTTATCCGACTATATAATTTTTCCTCTTTTCAATATCCATCTTAAATACATTGTGGTGGAATAATATATTTATATAGCACATATATAAATATTAGATGGAAAATATTTGGTTCACTATCATTGAACCAATTATAATGAGGAGAACTTAAGTAAAATAAATGTCGAAGAAATACTAATAAGTACTACAAAATATACATCAAGTGACTCAAGATGCTTATGACTCTATAAACCATTTACTAGGTCTATGAACATGTTTTGCAGGAAAGTTCAATATTTATACAAATATTGTAAAATCATCAATATTATTAAGAAAAGTTATGTTAATGGGAGAATCTAAAATATGAGCTAATTATCTTGGAAAGTTCAGCTTGCAAGTCAATAGTAATATATGTTACCATGGGTTGAAGCAGTGGCTATCTATTCCTCCAAAACACATTCAACCCTAAATAAATATTGATGGTTTATAAAATTATTTTTCCTTGAAAAGTAATACAAATGAACTTTGTTTAATCAGAAACTTTTGGTTTCATAAAAATATTATCACAAATTTTTTTATGACAATTCCTATTTTAATAATCCGAGAGGGTCCAACTGGTCATGCCAACATTTAAAATTTTTGAATTAGTAACCTACAGGTTTACTCAATGATGCATTACAATTGCATCAACTTTAGTGATAAAACTATATAGGGAGAAAATAGTAATTTATATAATTCACATTTATTCTATGAGTTTGATAATAATGCTTAGGCTCTAAAAAAATTCTACACATCCATCGTCTCAATATATGAAATATTTTAATGATAAAATAATTTTATGAGACTTAAGGCGAATAATGCATTACATATTTATCATGTGACGTTTTAGATCAATTTACTCTTCAAGAATATTTAAATAATTTATTTTTCTAGAACTTTGTATTGACTAAATCTTTTGGAATAATCTTTAATTAATGAACTCTTCTAGAGCTTTTTTAGTTAGTTATCTCTTCTAGAGATTTCAATCAATTGGCTCTTCTTAAGCTTTGTATTGACTAACTCTCATGGAGATTTAGTTTCAATCTATTAGCTCTTCTGGAGCTTTCTATTAATTAACTTTTTTGGAGTTTTAATTTATACTACTTTTCATTATCCCAATATATATCTTTTTCACTATTCTTGAATATATAATAAATCAAGAGGCATATATATAACATGCAAAAAATGATATAAAATCACAAATAAAAAGTAATTTCTTTCCTCTAATTATTTTAAGGAATTGACTACATCAACAAGTCTATATATCAATAGACATGGTCAATATATGAAATTAATAATAGCATAATTTCGTTCGACGTACTATATGTACGTTACAAACTCTTTTTTATATTGCATTAAAAATATTTATTTGGGATTATATATTCCCTTTTCCTTTCCCATTATTATCACTTCTGGTGATAAATTAGATATTATGTTCAAAAGTCATAATAATTACAACTTATTATAAATAATTATAATCATGAATATAACATATTATATGAAGAAAATTTCTAATTGTATTTGTTTCATAGAATGACATAAAATTATTAGAAATATTATAATATTTTGTCAACAATGACTCAATCTTTCATTTAGTCTCAAAAGATTATCAATTACCTTGATTTCAATGTTGTTACTGCAAAAGTATATTTGAGGTATGAGAAAGTAAGAATATTCTTTAGCTATATTATTTCAATTAAGAAAAATAGAATCTCGCATACTGATAGGTCCAACATATTATAGCCATAAATATAAGTATTGGCATAGTAACCATCTTTAGGTGGTTTGTGCCTTTCTTTTAATTTTTTAAAGATCTTTTCTTAATAAAATGTTCAGCCTTCAGGGTCTCATAAATTTAATGAAAAAAGAATATTATCTATAATCTTGATTTCTCTTTTAATGAGAAAAAAAAATCTTAATAGTCGTGGTTTCTCTTTTATCTACGTTTTCAAGACTGATTATATAAGTATGGATCTCTACAGGAATCCATAATAAAAGTTTGATCTTTTTATGGCATCAAAGTCATATACAAAATTTTAAATAAAAACAAAGAAAAGAATTTTGATATTTCTTATCTCAAGAAACTTCAAGAAACTTTTACCTTTAGCTAATTTTGGAAAATTACCTTCAAATCTCGTTCTTCAAACAATCATATTGTCCATGCAATCATGCTGATAACATGCTACAAATTTGATGATCGCGACACACGATTTGGTAGGAATAATGATACAAATATAAAATAAGAGTAGAAAACAAAGAGAACAAGAGAGATGGAGAGTAGACACAGATATTCAAAAATCAATCATCTGATTCATGTATTCAAGATGTCCTATTTATAGGCACCGATTATAAGAGGTAGTAAAATCATACCAGAAATTTGATTTATCATTTGGGAGTCAAAATCCAATTAGAATTGAACTTTGGGAGCGATAATTCTCTTCAAAGAATATATTTGGACATCCAATATGTATTCATTAGTTTCATAACATTTAGTACACTAATTAAGTTTTAATACATTAAATTGTATAATTAGTCCAAACTCATTATTTCTTTCTTAGTTCATTTAGTTGTCATATTTAATAGAATTTAATTAGTGTATTACATAATATATAAGAGAATTTATTTAAATATAGTTGTTTTCCTCCCATATGTGAATGTCTTTTCTCAATTTAGAAACTACCCCCGGGTCGAAAAAAATTTAAAAAAAAAAAACACTAAAAACAGGAATGTCTCTCTTTTTTGGCTGCAAAAACACATATAAAAAAAAAAAGAAAGAAAAAAACAGGGAACAAGATGTGTATATCGATGAATATCAAGAGAATCAACACAATCAAATATTACCAACGGACTTGTTCAGCTGTAGAATTCATAAGTCAGACATAGCAAAACCACCATGGAAAATTATCTTGGGAAATATTTTGTATAGAACTAATGATTTACTTTGGTTTGTGTACAAAATAGATGGATAAATGCTAAAAACCCTGCTCTAGACAGTTTTTTTTGCAAGGCCTTGAACTTTTAATGGTACACTGCATACTTTTTGCCTTAATCTTATCTTGGTCCATTTTAGACAAAAAAAAAAAAAATTATGACAATTATCCTTAACACATGTCTCGTTGGTAATATATTATATATAATTTATAACCTTGCTTGGTTAGGGATAGTTGAAAAAGGTATATTTTTCAGGAAAAAGATAATTATAAATTACTAAAATTTAAAGAGATAGCATGACATATATTGGAAGGAATATTTCTAAACAATATATAAATAGAATCATACGCTAAAGTATAAGAAGATGGGCCGAACATTGCCTGTCCTATACACTTGAGAAAAGGAAACTAGATATACGTCAATACTACTAAGAAAATTAAAGGCTAAACAACCTACTTCTAAGAAGTCTTCACCATGCGAATGGAGACTTTTGACGACTATGAGTGAATCACGTTTAACAATAATTCTGTAGAAATCAAGGAATCAGTTACATAACCTTTAATAATACATACTAATTCACCATATTCTACATAGAAACGGTATGTATGAGGGATGCATTTAGCCATAAGGGAACTCCTAACATTTCGTCATGTGTTATTAACATGTTATTAGGGTTTAGGGTTTGGTTTTATTTAGTTTTAACATGTCGTTAGGTGTTATTATTATATTATTAGGCTTAGGGTCTAGGGTTTTGGGTTTAATTTTAATACTTAACGCATGTTAAAGAAATAAAATCAAACCCTTAAATTTAAATAAAATCAAACCTAAACTCTAATAGCATAATAATAACACTTAATGACATGTGAAAGTTAAATAAAATCAAACCCCAAACCCTAATAACATAACAATAATACATAACAACATGTTAAAATTAAATAATTCATAATTACTATAAACATTAGCAAGTATCATTAATATATCAATCTAAACATAATATGAATTATTTATAGTCAAAATTAAACAATTAATGATGAACTAAACAAATTAAACATTAATATATATATGAAAATAAATAACTCACATAATAACTCACATAATAATATAAAAATAACAAAAATAACTCACATAGTATTAACATAAATAACTCACATAATAATATGAAAATAACAAAAAAAATAAACATAAGTAATTTGAGTTATTATGTGAGCTATTATTATGTTTATTATTATTGTTAATACATGTGTTTATTTTTTGTTAATAATAAACATAATAATAACAAATATAATAGTATAAAATATATTAAAAAGAATTAACATAAAAATATAAACAATATTTATGATTTAAAAAAAACTAAAAAATAGGACAAAATCTAGGTTGGTAGCGAACTAAAATATATTTACAACAATTAATATAACAACATAAATAACATTATAATTTTTTTTCTAAAAAAAAACTTGGCATTTTTTTGTTCATTTTGCATGAGATCACTAAAACAATGAATGAAGAATTCTCATTTGGAAGCTTGGCATGTTTTTTTTTTTAAAGAAAAATTGGCATGATTTTTTTGTTCATTTTGCAAAAAATAAATAAATAAAAAATAAATAAATTGCATGAAGAGAGTATGGAAGCTCGGATACACACAGGTGTTCTCAGAGATTCTCCTGTCTGGGCGCATGTGATGGAAAAGTTGTGCCTGACTAGCTGCAAGTAGGACCTTCCTCGTGCCCGACTAAACTTTTACCCTAAAAGTTCAATTGTTTTTACATTTTCCTGTGATTTTTACGCAAAAATTAATGTTTTCTTACCTAAAATCTTCAAAATTGTCCATATCTATCTTCAAAATATTAAAAATTTTCAAAAACTCAAATTAATTTTTAGATAGAAGTGAGCGAGAATGAGGTTAGAAAGAGACTGTTTGGGGAAATTTATTTATTTTTTTGCCCGCTTCTTTTATTTTCCACGCGTCCTTATTTTTCCTAAAATAAATAATCATATGTCTTTGGGCAGGCAAAAAGGGTTTTTTTTATTTAATCCTCTTTTAAATTAGGCAGTTTTTTTTAATCCTTGAAGTGGCCATAATGCACAATCGTTGTGCATTATCACTTTTGATAATGCACAACGGTTGTGCGTTATACGTAATCATTGCCTTAACCCGCATTTAAAATCTTGTTTAGTGATATGGCGAGATTTGTGTGATGTGGAGGTGAGTTGGCAAAAATGCACAGTAATTGTGCGTTATCAAAAGTAATAACACTACCGTTGTTCGTTATTATTACTGATAACACACAATCGGTGTGCGTTATCATGTTATAACAGTCTACCTTAGCCGCGGCCGCCTTTTCTTCTTTCTTTTTTCTTTCTTCTTTCTTCCCCGACGCAGCCTCACCTCTTCCTTTTTTGCCTTCTTTTTTGCCGCCGCCACTGGTCCACCTCTTTCTTCTCCTCCTCCTTCTCTAGTTCATCTACTCTTTCCTTTTATTTCGAAATTTACTGTCAAAATCTCGCAATATTTTGGTTCTATTTTTGAAATTCAAGTTTGAATCGGTGACACTTTCCTTAGAGTACGAAGGTTGTTAGAGTTTTGGAGTAGAGAACGGTAGATAGAGCTTAACGGTACGAAGGTTTATTTTAAATTTTCGGTAAGTTTTTATGTATTTAAATTTTTGATGTACTATGTATTAATTTTAATTATTATTTATTTGAGCTTGTTAATTATTGTTTGTGAATTATTTTTATGGATTTTATTTGGATTAATTTATCAATTTTTATTAATTTATTTTTTGTGAAAGTGGGTTTCGATTTATGTTTAAACTTGTTGTTATTGATAAATTTGTGCAAATTTGATCATTTTATGTATAGAATTGTGTTTTGTATTGCAAAAGTGATTTTAGGGTGATAAGTTAATTGATGAATTTATTTGGATAATTATATAATCTTTTTGTACTTTATTTTATGATTATTTAAATTTAGTTATTCATTTGGATTATTATTTTGTATCATTCTTATAAATTTTTTAGTAGAGAAGATGAGAACTTAGAAGTTGAGTTTTTTTCTCTTTACTTGTTTTTTTGTTGTTCTAATTAGTATAACCAAAACTTGTAATTTTAGGGTTTAGTATGTTATTAATTGTATGCTATTAGCCATATGAAGACTTTTATTTAAAAAAAAAAAGAAAAATATGGACTAAACCCTAAAACCCTAATATTGAATTTACCAAATAGTAAAACACTTAGCTATAAAATATAGCATTAATAACCCTAAAACCCTAAAATTTTATTATTAAAATCCTAATTATAAAAAACTTAAAAATTCTAAACTTTACATCAAACATTAAACCGTAAAACTCTAAACTTTTTTACAGTAAACCCTAAAACTCTAAAATCTTAATATGCCTAATCCGATACCGCAAATCATAAAAACCTTAAAAATCCTAAAAACCCTAAACTTGATATGTTAAACATTAAACCTTAAAACTCTAAAATTTTTAGAAGTAAACCCTAAAATTCCAAACCGTGAACATTAGAAATTGTGTAATAGTAATTTACTTTAAGTATTGTGTTTGAAGTTTTAAAATCGTGAAGATTTAAACTTTGGAAGTGTTATAATACTTCTATAATAGTAGAATTCTAACAACCCTAAAACCATAACAACCCTAAAACCATAAATTATGAAATCGCAACCCTAAAATAACTGTACCATAAACAACACACCTTATAAAGTTTGGAATTATACTTTATTTAAAATTTTTTACTTCAAATTATAGATATGCACCATAACTTAAACTGTAAATAATGTAGATGGAGAAGTCCCAGCACATGTGCATCCAGGTCTCATAGTCCCTGATGTTTTGACAAGACAACACGAGCATAGGTCTAGGTTGCTATAGAGTGGAGACCATGAGACGTGTTTCACTGAACTTCAGTATAGATGTTTCGGTTGCAATCTATTCCAGTCTTACAGACAGCTCCACGTGGTTGGTAGATATTATTGATAGGACTGGTTTAGGGAGAGTTTTCAGATGTGGTTAAATTGGAGGCCTGAGACTCGCACATTTCACATGACTTGTGGTGATGTCACAATAACTCTTCAGGATGTGCATGTATTATTGGGTTTACGGATAGAGGGGTTGCCTGTTACCGGTCCCAGTTAGAGTGTACACAAAAAACAGTATTGGATTGAGATGATCGAGAGACTTATTGGTGTACGATTATCTCTTAGTCACTTTTCTAGTTATAAGGTGAAGAAGAAACTTCTAGAAGCCTGGATCTTGAGAGAGTTTACGGGTTCAGAGACCGATGATGACTTTATCTTGCATGCCCGTGGATTTACTTTTTTACTTCTTGAAGGTCATATGTTTCCCCATTTCTCAGGCAGTTCGTTTCATGTGCGTTACCTCAGTTTGTTAGAAGATTTTGAGGCCATCAACATATATACCTGGGGTAGTTACGTACTTGATTTTTTATATAGGCAGTTGTGCACGGCAACCTTAGGGGTGTACGATAGATATCGAGAGCCTTAGTCATACTACAGATTTAGGAAACAGGGCACGCGATTTCAGGGAGAAATAGATTATAAAAATACGAATTCTCCCCCAAGATGTGGCAGATGTCGCATGCCGGGACATAATAGAAAAAATTATAATAACTCCAGTTCAAGCAATGTATAAATTTGTTTCCTTGAAAGTGTCGTAATAAAACAGGTTTCTATTAATGAAAATTTTCTTTCAATTTCTTCTAATTACTTTAAATTTTGACAGTAAAATTTACAATATTTTTATTATTATTTCTTCATATTTTTTTTAATGAAATAGTTACAAGTTAAACATATTTTCTTTAAAACAGTTATAAATATTATCATAAAAAAATACACCAAAATAAGCTAAATAATATAATACAATCTTTTTAAATAAATTATATAATTATGAATTTTGAAAAGAATATAAAGAAATTTTGAGTTCTTAAATAAGTTTTTTAAAAAAATACATAAAATTTAAAAAAATACCAAAAAGAAGATTGTGCATTATTGCTGGACTTATAATGCATGATGGTAGATCGGTGGATTAGTAGAAAAAGTGTGATTTATAGGTTGGCTACTTTAGTAGTCTTTTTTTTAAACTGGTGTAATAAAAGAAAAAAATTGGCAAAAAGAAAAGAAAATTAAAGGAAAGAAAAAAATAGGGAAATATGAGAAATGACTCTGAGTGGGAAGGCGGTGCTCCCTGTGGAGGACACTGACCAACTCAGGCGAGGTGTTAAGAAATACAAACGGTAGGTTGATGGCCTACCCACGGTGGAGGAGTTTCCAATGTACTACTTGCAAAGAATTGGTATACACGGGAGAAGGTGAACCAGAGGCGACTACGGATGATGCGGCATGGCTGGCCTCTACTGAGGAGAATAGATTGCGTAAGGAGAGAGAGTTGAATGTTGCATGGCCCTAAATGGAAACCCACTTCTTGGCCGACGAAAGCTACTATTTTGTCGATGATGGTTTGGATTCGGTAACCAGGATTACCGTTGGAACTATTTGAGGAACATATATTATTGGCAACGGGTAACATGGTGAAAAAGACAGTGAAGGTGGATCAAACAGCATTACTGGCATCACGGGGCAAGTTTGCTTGTACTTGTGTGGAGATTGATTTGAATAAACCTCTGGTACCACGAATCCAAATTCTTAATAAACCAAAAAACGTAGAATATGAGGGCCTTTATCTCGAGTACTTCAGTTATAGTCAATATGGCCACAAGTCCTTTGAATGTTACAATGGTGGTGAGGCACCCAATGGCCCTCCTATGGCACGAGCAGAGTAGGAAAAAGTAGTATCGGAGGGGGTAGCTAGCATGGAAACATATGGTCCGTGGGTGCTCGTTTAGAATGGGCGACAGCGGCCGCCGGACTGGGGCATGAATGGTCGGTGGTCGGAATAATGGGGGGAGCGTGTTGCGGCTATGAAGTGGAAGGCAAATAAGGAAAATCCCTTTCATGGAAATGAGAGTGGGAGACAACCAGACGTAATTTCCAATTTGGCAGAGGGAAATCTGGAACAAATCTGAGAGATAAAACGGGGGTGAGTATGGAAAGATAGCATGGTAGGGGATCGCGATTTGAAATCTTTTAGAATATCATGGAAGAAGAAGAGGAGGTTACGGGCACTTTTTTTAGGGGGAGTAAGACATAGGGTGGCAAGTGTGGTGGACCCTACTCTTGGAATTAAGGTGGCAGTTACTGCATGTGAGAAGGTTGAGGATAGTGGTATGAAAAAGAAGCATGGCCAAAGCAATCTCGGAACGGGCAGTAGGTATGGCAGCTGGTCTTGTGCAGCCCAAATGTTGATGGGGGCTAGCTTACTAGGCCTGCAGTGAGTAGAGTCTTTGGGAGCACTAGGCCTTTTTCTCAGAAAGGAGTGGCTCGAGTGTACTTTTAGCTATGAATACAATAATTTGGAATTGTAAAGGAGCTGGGTCATCCAAATTCTTTCAACATCTATCTGAATTGTGTGTAAATACAAACCAATGTTGCCTTTTCTTTTGGAACCTTGGGTACTAAGTCTGAAGGCCTGACGTATTTAGCAAAAATTTTCGTTTGATCGTATGTTTGCTGTAGAGGTCAGGGTTTTTCGGGAGGTATATGGTGCTTTTGGGACTCTAATAGGGTTGTGGTGGAAGTAATAGCTTATAATGCCCAAGTCGTGAGCTTGGCAATTCTGTGTGAACAATAAGTTTTTTGGGCGCTTACTGTCATTTATACATCTCCCACTGCATCAATTCGAGATGAGCTTTGGCATTATATGGAGGGGTTGACATAAGTTATTGGAGTTCCATGGCTATTTTTTCGTGATTTTAATCAAGACCGTCTCTACATAAGAAGAAAGGGGTTCACATTGATGGACAATTAAAACTAGTCAGCTGGGGTCACTTATTGATAGGTGTGAACTCGTAAATATAGGGTTCCGTGAACCAAGATTTACTTAGACTAATTCGTGGCGGGGGCGAGCAAAGATTGGGGAAAGGTTGGACCGTGTGTTATGTAGCTTGTCTTGGCAGATTTTATTCGAAAATGCTGAAGTCCATCATCTACCGCGAAGTCATTCCGATCATCACCCTATTCTCATTAATTCTGAGGGGGTACGAAATGAAGTAATCCGACCTCAACGTTTTTGGTTTCAAGTAGCATGGATGCAACATGAAGGGTTCGGGAATTTCTAAAGCATGCATGGCATCTGCATGGTGATAACCTATATCAGACTATTGTGGAATTTAAGGTGTATGCTCAATGGTGGAACAGGGAGGTTTTTGGCCACATTGGAAGCCGGGAAAACTTGGTGTTAGACATGGGATTCAAATTAAGCTAACAAAAAAGGAGTCTACTTTTCTTAAAAAATTGGAGAATAAATTATTGGTTGAGTATTGATAGAATTGATTTTTGATACAAATAAACATATTAAATTTTAATTATTAGTCTTGAAATAGTATTTATTTATTTCTTATAGCCATTTAATTTATTTTTTATTTGCAATCCATAACTTTAGGCGCCATCGGATTAGAATGACGATTGGAAAAAGGTTTTTTAAACACAAAATAGCAAAGTGGAGCAAGCCACGACATTAAAAAAAGGAAAGAAAGAAGAAATGGAAAGGCGGCCAAGGAGAAGAAAAGGAAATAAGGAAGGGGCAGTGCTTTAGGAAAGTAGAAGCAGCAGCGCATTAAAGAAGGTAGACAGGGAAGGAAAGGCCAGCCGCAAGTATAAAAAGAGAAAGAGAGGAACCGCAAGAAAGGAGGAGTTGAACAGGCAGCAAGCTGTTGCGCAAGCAGCAGATGGAAATAGCAGCAGTAGCTGCAAATCGAAGCAGCTGAGTACGCAGCTGCTGGAAGGAGCTGTAGAAATCCGAAGCAATTTGAAACTGAAGCAGAACTCAACAGCTGAAGCAGGCAGCTGAAGCCGAACTGCAGCAGAAATTGAAGCAGGTGCTGGCAGCCGCAAAGCTGAATCGAACGCAGAAATTGAAGCAGAAAAAATCGGAAGCTGCAGCGGATGCGCAAGAGAAAAATTCAGCAAGCTTCTAATTGAAGAAAAATCATGGTTTTCTTTAATAAATTGGTTCCTTTTTCACTTTAATCATGAACTAATTTTCTTTTTAGAATCTTGATGAAACTCTAGTCATGTGACTTTGATTTATTTTATTTTAGGAGATCAATTAATTCTTTGTGATTATTCTTGTAAAATAATTATTTGAGTTAATTGATGTTTTTATCTATACTTAATTCTTGTAGTTTTGAGTATGAGAGATATGTTGTTTTTGCAAGTATATTATGAGTTTTAGAATTGAATAGTTCTTGTATAATTTTAGATGATTTATGTCATAGAATTAGATAGGTAATGCTAATTGTTAGATGGATTATGTCATGCATTTAAACACAATATATTTCTTTAGTGAATCGAAACTTGTAGCTTAGATCACCACATAAAGGTTTAATCTTTTTTCTTAAATAAAATTAAATAATTACTATATAGGTTAGTGGTGGATTCAAGGTTCTAAATTATCTTCTTTGGTTAATCTCTCGTTAGTTTTAATTTAATTATTTTATTCATTCGTTCTAATTAAATATAGGTATAATTTTCTTAGATAATAAAATTTCATTCTTCTTTTCATAAAAATTAATTTAGTTAGATAATAGCTTGAGTAGTTGAGCATTTCTCTGTGATTCGATACTTTAACGCTTCCATATTACATTGATCTTGTGGATTTGTAAGTATTTGGTTAAAGCTTAGTTAGAAAAATCCCGACCAAGTATGATGGTATTCTTGAGCAAGAAGAGCTGTTTTGGTGGCAAAAGGCAAGAGCTCAATGGTGGTAGAAGGTGAAAATAACACTTCTTATTTCCATGCCCATGCTGCGGTTCATAGAAGGAGGCCAAAAGTTGTTCGTCTTAAAGATGAGTTAGGAGTTTGGATGGATGATTCCGAGGAACTGAAACGTTTGGCGTTTCTTTCGCGATTCGCGATTTATATCAATATAAGCCCACTAGTTCATGCAACCTTCAGGTAATTTCCTTTGCTATACTTTATGTTGAGAAGCTGGAAGCAACAAATAAGACAGTATTGGTGGAAGAAATAAGGGTGACCATGTTCAAATGAGGCCTAATAAGGCTCCACCAGACGTTTTACCTCCCTTCTTTTTTCAGAAGAATTGGAATGTTGTTGGGGAAAGTCTAGTTAAATTTGTGGGGCAAGCATTTGAAAAGGGGTCTTTCCCAGTTATAATGAATAAAACTCTTATTTCTCTAATTCTAAACCAAGTTACTCCTGAAAGAATGGGTCACTTGCGTCCAAGTTGGTAGGGGAGGAGCAAAGCAGCTTTGTGCTTGTGCAAGAAATTGTACATATATGCAGACAAAGAAATGGAAAAAGTGCATTATGGCGGTTAAGTTAAATTTGGAGAAGGCTTATAAGAGGATTGATTGGGTCTTTTTGAGACTAGTGTACAAGCTATTGGGTTGGAGTCTAAACTTATTGAGTTGATTATTTTTGTGTCTCTTCAGTAACCTTGTCTCTTCTTTGGAACGGTGAGAAACTAAATGCTTTTAATCCTTGAGGGTTTGAGGAAGGGCGATTTGTTGTCACCTTATTTATTGTCTTGTATATAGAAGTATTAAGTCAATGGATTCATGGGGAAGTAACATTGAAACAATGGAAGCCGGTGTGTTTGTCTAGAGGTGGTCCCATCTTATCTCATATTTTCTTTGCAGATGATTTGTTTTTATTTGAGGAGGCTTCTGAATCGCAGGCGGAAGTTATGGCAGAAGTCCTTAGGAGGTTTTGTGCTCACTCCAGTCAAAAGATAAATGTGGGAAAGTCTAAGCTTTTTATATCCAAGAATGTAGGAAGTGTGTTAGCACAAACTATCGGCGAGAAATGGGGAGTTCCTTTAACTTTGGATCTTGGAAAGTATCTTGGATTACCGGTGTTGCATGATCATGTGACGAAAAGGACGTATAGTGGGGTTGTAACAAAGGTTCGCAAGAAACTTTCGGGGAGGAAGCAGAAGGTTCTTTCAAAGATTGCTACGAGCTTGCTTATTCACACGGTGACAAACGCAGTTCCGATTTACAGTATGCAAACTTCCAGGTCGTCAATTGCTACTGTTGAAGAGATTGAAAAACTTAATCATGATTCTTTCTGAGGTGCAACAGATGAAAGAAATCACTCCAGACTATCAATTGGGATACCATATATCAGTTAACTGGGGCTGGTGGATTGGGGATCAAGAAATTGAGGTTTCTTAATCATACACTTTTGGCTAAATTAGCAGGGCGTATGTTGGAAACACCAGACAGTTTGTGGTTACCGGTGCTATGGAGTAAATATGGTTCACCCTTGCTTGAGTTAAAGAAAGGGCGAAGTGTCTCGCATACATGGAGGAGTATTCAGCACGGAGAGGAGTTGCTAAAATTGGGGGTGCAGGATCAAGCTTTGATTGAAATGGGGCATGATATACAAGGTGTTGTTACAGCTTGGTAAGGGGCATCAGTTGTGAAATTTTCGGTTAAGAAGGCCTACGGATTGTCAGGAAGTCAGGCTGTGGGAACTAGTCAACATTTGCTATCGAAGTGGGCTCGAATGTGGAAGACACCGAGGCCTCAACGACTGAATATGAATCTCTTGCAAGCTAGGATGGATATTTTTCCTACTGTTGCATTGCTGTTTCTACGGAAATGTCTGGACAGGCCAATTTGCACAATTAGTGGGAGTGCTTTAGAGTTTGAGTTACATGCAGTGTGAGACTATTCTTGGGTATAGGATTTTTGGAGGTTGTTGCTGCCCGAAAGTTCTTGGAATAAGTTTTTCCAAGCTTTATCTATAAGGACTGGATGGATGATAACCTTGCTGAAGAGGTGGTGGACATAGTAGAGGATTTGGAATGGAAATTTGTCTTCAGGAAAACTCTTTATTCAGTATGGCTTGGGAGTAATGCTTGTGTTTTTGGTTCGGACACGGTTATTTTAAGTTCTTCTCAGTTGAGACATGAGGTGCTAAAATGAGTAAGAGAATGGAAGATTGCTTGGTAACATAGACTATTAAGAGTTTTGCAACCCACCTTAGACGGTGATGTTTATTTTTTATCCTCAGATTGTTATATTTTACACTATTTTATTATTTATATATAAATCCATATCTACTCAAAAAAAAAAAAAATGATAATTCTATTCTAAGACTAAAATTATTATTCACAACCTTGCAATCTTATATAACATGTTATAGATATCTAATTTGAAGGCCTGTGAAGCTTTGTCCAAGGACACCTCTTCTATTAAAAAAAGATATCTAATTTGAAGTTTGTTTTTCAAATTTCCTTAATATAATAGATAAGTATTTTATTTCAACTTTCCATCTGTCTAGATTTGAAAATTCCTCTATTTATCTTTTAACAAAGTTTACTTTGAGTTGTATTTAACCACTCCAGATGGTCAATAGCACCATCACTAGAATATCATGCAATATTTTCTTTTTAATATTTATTTTTAGAGCTTATATTTTAGGATTATTATTTATTTTTTATTCAGTAGATTTTATTAACAGCATATTATATTAAGAATAATTAGAAAGAGTGTTACAAAATATCTGAATTAGAATTGCAGCACTGAAGAGATTTAGAAACATTAAACTCATGTAATTTTAATTATACTTTTTGCTTATTTTTGTCTCCAAATTACTCGTGTAGTCCTCTAACTCGCATTTTGTCTATTTCTTTTTCTTTCTAACTTACAATTTCCCATAATTTCTCTTTCAAAATTTAACACAAATTAATAACTTGAAGTAGTTTAAGATAATGTGAATAAAGACATAGATATAGACGATTGAAAACATTAGTTTTGAGATTAAAAATTACAAATTTTTTAAATAAATTACGGGGTGAATTAATCGATATAGTTGCAGTGATACTAGGCATTTCACGTAGTACGTTAAAATAGTCCAGATAAATTGCTTGGTATCATGTGCAACAGTACCAAGTGTCCTTTAAAAAATAAAAGGAATTACAACTAGATGAACATGTCAGTACTATTGCACACACGCAGTACCAACAATATCGAATAAACAGGGTGATATGTGTGCAATGGTACTCGGCGGTTTACCTTATACTATATAATTTTAAATTTTTTTAATGTTTTATCTCAAATTTAATGTTTTCAAGCATTTATGTCTACATTTTTATCTGTATTATCTAATAACGAATTATTAATTTTTGTTAGATTTTTTTTAAAGAAGGTAAGGAGAATTGTGAGTAAAGAAGTTAGGGAGATTCACAAAGTAAATGAGGGATTTGAAGGCTTAGTATTTTTGGGTATGCAACTAGGTGTCCTTTAAAAGAATGAACAGGTTAGTATCATTGCAGACATTACTAACAATATCGAGTGAACAATCCGATACGTATGTTATAATACTAGACGGTTTCACCCGAAAATTTTAAATTTTTATCTTAAAATTAATGATTTCAATCATTTATGTCTACATTTTTTTTGGTAATATCTAAGAATAAATTATTAATTTGTGTTAGATTTTTTAGAAAGAAGGTAAGAAGAATTGTGATGTAGAAAAGTAAGAGAGGATGATAAAGATGAATGAGGGATCAAAGGCTTAGTAATTTGGGTATGTAAATAACTATCTCCTTGACTATGAAGAATAATTTTATACTATTAAGAGTAGAGTTGGTACTAATAATTAATGTTCAAATTATTATAATAATAATGTAAGAATTTTAATTTTTTTAACGTGAAAAGTAACTTTTTGTGCGCACTATGTCTTAAGCCTCTAATCTATATAATTATTTAGTTAATATGATTTGCATCTTTCATCTAAATGTTAGATAGTTTGATGGGTCCGAGGGTGAATGGTTTTGTACCAAGAATGATGTTATGTTACCAAAAAGGAATAATGATTTTAAATATTTTTTCTTTTAAGAAAAAGGAGAGAAATAATGATATGTGACCTTACTTTTCTTCTCTCTTTTTTCTTGAGAAAGAGATCCTACTTTTCTGCTTGTAGCTATCGTATGGGTCCTTTTACATTAAAAAAAAAAAAAAAAAAAATTGGGTCCTTTGATAAAGGCCAAAAAATGAAAAAGGGGCCGAATCTCCTAGATTGGCGCTTTGGAGCACCATAGGGCCCTCTTACCTCTTTCTTCTCCGAGCTGAGGTTATGGAAGAAGGAGCCGAGAAGAAGGTATCAGCAATAACTGGTTTTATTACGGGATTTTCTCTCTACCATTTCATACTACTCATTTTGTCCGGCGAAGTCCTTGATTTTCTTGCGGAATGGATCCTAATACCCTTCTAAATATAAATATTCTAAATATAAATATTTTATATTAAGAATTTTAAAAATAAGATAATTTTTTAATTAAAGTATTTCTTTTACCTTCCTTAAATGATGAAAGATATCTCTTTAAAAATTAAATAAATAGTAAAAGAAATAGATTAGTGAAAGTGAAATAAATACACAAGAAAAATAAAAAAATAAAAATTAATAAATACTTATTAAAAGTTGTAAAAACCTTTATATTTTTAACCATCGTTGTAAAAAAAAATCATCATCAATAGGTTTAAAATCCCTTATATTTTGTACGGGAAGGATATATTTATTTATAGCACCCCAGTTTCATAATATAAGGTTAAATTACTTTTTCACACAAATTAAAAACCATAAAATCAATGTATTTTTTATAGTAAAATATACCTATAATACATTTTTATTAGTTTTAGTAAACTACACCTTTAAAGACAAATTAATCCCAATTTTGTCCTTGGAAATGTGTTTGTTTCAAGTTGGTCTTCGCAATTCAAATTTTCTATAAAGAATCCCTGGAAATATAGGTTTTGTGTCAATGAGGTCTCTCTGGGTACTTCCAGACCCAAATTCCATACCCTTATAGTGAAACATTGACTCAGACCCAGACCCTTAAGGTGTAAAATTAATGGACCCAGACCCGATCCTTTAGAGTCTACGGTAGGGTCTAGGTATATTCGTACCCGTATGACATTTTTCTATTTTTTTTCCTGTTAAACAAAAATATAAATAAAAAATTTTCAGAAAATCTAACCTTAAAAAATCATGCCTATGTTATTCACCTTTTGAAACAAACAACCACTAATATAAAATTTTGAATGAGAGAAACAAGTCCACAAGAAACACCGAATGGAGAAAACACTAGTACTAATATCTCGAAGAAGAAGAAATCTTGAAGAAAATTTCTCTTATCTTCTCTAAACTAAGAAAATAAATCACTCAATATCATAAATGTATAAATTATGCATTAATAAAAAAATATAAACATAATATAATATATATAAATATATATTATTTTATTATAACGAGTATACGAGTCTGGGTATCATCGTACCTTACCTAGACCCATTTAATAGAATCTATATGGGTATGGGTACGGGTACATGTCCGCGGATATAAAATTTTAACCTTACCCGCAATAAATGGATATACACCCGTGCAGTTACGGGTAAGACCTGCCTGGTTTACAGCCATAATCCTAATACTCTTCTAAATATAAATATTCTTAATATAAATATTTTATATTAAGAATTTTAAAAATAAGATAAATTTTTAATCAAAGTATTTTTTTTTTACCTTCCTTAAATGATAAAAGATATCCCTTTAAAAGATAAATAAATGGTAAAAGGAATAGATAGTGAAAGTGAAATAAATAAATAAGAAAAATAAAAAAATAAAAAAATTAATAAATACTTATTAAAAGTTGTAAAAACCTTCATATTTGTAACGATCCTTGTAAAAAAAAAAAATCATCATCAATGTGTCTAAAACCCCTTAAATTTTTTACGGGAGGGAGTATATTTTATAGATAGCACCCCAATTTCATAATATAAGGGTAACTTACTTTTTCACACAAATTAAAAACATAAAATCAATGTGTTTTTTATAATAAAATACCTACAATACATTTTTATTAGTTTTAGTAAACTACACATTTAAAAACGGATTAATCCTAATTTCGTCCTTGGAAATGTGTTTGTTTCAAGTTGGTCTCTACAATTCAAATTTTCTGTAAAGAATCCCTGAAAATATAGGTTTTGTGTCAATGAGGTCCTTGGCTCCTTTTCTATTAGGGGGTCAATAAATGCAACTCGAGAATCTATAAGGATAATTCGAAAAAATTCAAAAAATTTCATTTTTCATAAAAATTTTCTCTCTCTAAAACGAATTCTCTAAACTCTCTCTAGGACTCTTCACTTCAATCTCAAATCTTGTAAGATCCAACAGTCCAAATTAAAAAAAAAAGGTTAGTTCTTCAATCTATATTCATTTATTTACAATTTTATTGGTTTAGAACATGAAAATATGCTTTAAATTTGGAAAAAAAATCGTACTTTTAGTTTGTTTTTTTCCACAGAAATGGTGACTTTCGCTGGCTTGGGTGAAAGTCACCATGCATTTTCGTCCAGTCAAGCCAAAGTCACAAGAGACTTTCGCCAGACCTAGTGGTCAAGCTCTTGAACAATCGCCAGGCTGGGCAAAAATTCATGGTGACTTCCGCCAGCCTGGGCGAAAGTCTCCTGCATCTAATTTTTTTAATGTTTGTTTATTTATTTTACTTTTTGTCCATAATTATTGATAGTGTTAAAGGAAAAAAACAACGGCTATAAATAATAAACTAATAATAAATGTTATTACAAATGTAATTTAATTTTGTACATGTAAAATAGATGTTACATGGTTGAAATTGTTTTCTTATATTAATGTGTTTAATATAAGAAGATGTGTTATATAATTGCTCAACTATTTGAAGGTTAATTTGAATTGATCGTTATTCTTAGCCTCAGATTTTAGGGTTAGGATTTAGGTAAAGTAATATGTAAATTAATAACTATTACTAAGTAATACTAGTGATGAAATAAAAAAATAATAATAGTAGTAGAAATTAAATGGTAGTAAATAGTACGAAATAAAATAAAATAGTAGAACTAAAATAACATTATCTCGATAAGAATAAATAATAAAATAATATAGAAAAAAAATTAAATGTTGCAATGTATAAAAATATTTATTAATATGTTTGAATAAATAATAGATGGTTTGACCGAGCGGCTATAGAGGAGATGATGATCTTGATCCTGTCATGGATAGGATAGGTCGAGTTTAGGGTCGCACTGTCACAGCTTCATCCAGAGCTGTGAGGGGGCGACATAGTACATCAGCTCCCGTCTACCCCTACCCTTCTTCTTGCTGGCTTACATTATGATACAGGTGTACCCGGGTCTTCAACCCAACCACCGCCTGTACCTTTTAGATCTCTACCTCCCCTCCTATCACATCTGTCTCACACCCCTGTACCATATGAGGCATACGGATTTGCACATCCACAATCACAGTGGGGGGGTGAATAAGGTTTTTGGCTAATTTTCATAAAATCTTTTGTGTGATTAGAAAGATAAACCTCCAACTTGTTTGTAAAAGAATTCTAAAACTCATTTTGATAAAAATCCACACCAAACAAAATCTTATAGTTTTTGCAATTAAGCAATGAGCATAGAATTAAACTTTAAAAAACATGCACAACAATTTATAGTGGTTCACTCTCTCAAAGAGCTACATCCACTACCTTGAGACTCAACCCAAGGATTTCACAAATCCACTATCTTCAAAGTTGGTTACACAACCACACAATGAGGATCACCCTTCAAGGGTTTTACACTAAAACCTCAAAGTTTACACAACATAACAATACAACAAATTTATCAAAGGATCACCCAAAGGGTTTTCCACAAACCTTTTATCACAATAAAAGAATAAGAAGAGTAAGGAACAATGTTACCAAATGAGCTTGAGAAGAGGAAGATACAACTCAATGGAATACTTCTACAAGCACCTCTTTACTTCTTCTTTGATGGATGATCAACAATGAAGCTCCAAGAAGATTTTCTATTTGTTTTTATGAGATGAAGATATTTGAAAGAATGTACTTTTAAAACTCTTTAAATATTCTAAAATGATCTCAATAAATTTTTCAACCAACCTCCATTCTTTTTGCAGCTGATCAAAGTCAATATATATATGAAGGAGAAGAAAGTAGCCATTACACTGTGTAACGGTAATATTTTTGCAGTAAAAGACTAAAGCTGGACGACCGGTTTTAGAAAATGGACGACCTATAGAAAGATTCGGACGTATCCTAAAAAAATCGGATGATCCCTCTTAAAAATCGGACAACCTATTTTTATAAAGCTAGAAAAATCGGACGACCGATTTTAAAATAGGATATCCGATTTTAAAAATCGGATGGCCAGTTTTGAAAATCGGATGACCAGTTTAAAAAATCGGATGACCTTTTTTTTCCAGAAGGATTTAAAAGCCAGTTTTCCTTAAACAAAAAGAACTTTCCTTCACATTTTAAAATATGTATTCTTGATACTCTTTTAGAGATAAGAAAACTTTCGAAGACATCAAATACTCTATCAAGAATACTTGGATTTTTCAAGAATAGTTTATAAAAAGAAATTCATCCAAGGAGTTTCACACTTGATCAGCAAACAAAGATGAGAGTTAGGGAGTTTTACAAAATATCTTAGCATATCCCTAACTAAGACATAAGTCTTCAAGGTCTTCAATGCCTTGATCTTGGAATGGCCTGATATCTTCTTCTTCATTATGCTTTAATTGCCAAGATCTTTTACTTCTTATGTAGTGTAGCCTTGAGCCTCCAAAAATGCTTCTTTTGTTCTATAGAGACTAAGTTATACTCATCACACAAATATATGTTAATCATAATAAAAAACATATACAATAATGCCCTTAGGGCTAACAATCTCCCCCTTTTTTATTATGACAAATACATATGCAAGAAGAACAAAAGAGCATGTATGATCAATATTGTAATGCTTCAAAGCAATCATCAATAGGAACAAAGCATACCAAACACCATATAAGAGAGATAACTCCCCCTATGAATTTGAAAATATGCCAAGGGTTTGAAAGATAATTTACAAAAATGAGCTCCCTTTAAAATCATGCTTCACAACAAGAATGGCATCAAACAATCATCAAGGTAACTCCAAGCATATTGCCCATAAGATATATAGCCAACCAAAAGAAAACATACATCTTGCAACTATCTCTCCCCCTTAGTTCTTGTATATATTTCTCCCCGTTTTGTCATATATCAAAAAGATACATAGGAGAGTTTTTAAGGGATCATAGAAAAAGAAACTACAATTGGACTTTCAACATTAAAGTATCATCATGAAGTCCAAAAAAAAAAAAAAATGGCATCACATGGCATCAACAACACACATTAGTCATTAAATTTATCGATACCAAGAAAATTTTTCCAAAAAAAAAACAAAAACGTGCTTCAGTGAGGGGTTTTGTAAAAATATCAACAATAATTCAAAACTCATCACACAAGACATCATAAAAAAAATTAGGCTCAATGTGAGATAATAGGGAAAAGTTATCAATAAAACACCTTCTTGTTCTTACCCCTTGTTATACATCGCCAATGATTTCATCCTTGGTGTGTCCCTTTGGATATATCACAACTTGAGGAGGACTTTGAGCTTCTTGATTATTTTTTTGTCTTTCTTCTGTCTCTTCTTCCTCCATAGCATGCTCTTCCATTGCTTGATTGTACAATGGTTGGTAGCTTAGAGAGTTATCTATGTCATCATCATTTCTCAATTCAAAAATGTTAGTTTTATCAAAGTTTACATGAATAGACTCTTCAACACATAAAATTCTTTCATTGAAAATTCTATAAAATTTCTTGTTTGAACAGTAACCAAGAAAAATTCCCTCATCTGATTTTTTTATCAAATTTTTCAAGATTATCCTTGGTGTTTAAGATAAAACATTTGCATCCAAAAATTTAAAGTATCCAATGTAGGGAGTTTTATTGAAAATAAGTTCAAAAGGAGTTTTCTTTAAAATAGGTCTCAAGAGAACACGATTCATCACGTAACAAGTGGTATTGACGGCTTCGGCCTAAAAGTATTTAGGTAAGGAGTTTTAACAAAGCATTGACCTTGCCATTTCTTGTAAAGTTAGATTTTTACTTTCCACAACACCATTTTGTTGTGGGGTTTTAACGGCTGAAAAATTGTGAGTTATGCCAAAATCATCATAATGTTTTGTAAAATCATGGTTGCTAAATTCTCTCCATTATCACTTCTCATAGAGATCAATTTACAATCAAGGGAGGTTTGAACCTTTTTGAAAAGTTTGACAAATTCTTGAAATGCCTCATCCTTTTGGCTTAAGAATAAAGTCCAAGTAAATCTTGAGAAATCATCTACTATAACAAAAGCATACCTCTTACCACCAAGGCTAGTGGTCCTCATTGGTCCAAATAAATCCATGTGAATGAGTTCTAAAGGTTTTGAAGTAGAAATCATTTTCTTTGGTTTAAAAGAGGTCTTACTTTGTTTTCCAAATTGGCAAGCATCACAAAGTTTAGTTTTCTCAAAGTGAAGTTTTGGTAAGCCCCTAACAAGTTTTTTTGAAAAGAGTTAACTCAATAAATCCATACTATCATGACCAAGCCTTCTATGCCACAAAAATGCATTATCATTGTGAATCGAGAGACACTATAAGTTTTGAAAAACGAGAACTTCAAGATAAAAGACATAGACATATACTAACTCCCCTAGTACCCATAATCACACAATTGACTAATACTAGATAAATTAAACTTCAAACCATCAATTAAAAGCACTTCCTTAATTAAAGAAGATGAACCATATCCAATGTTACCTATACCGATGATCCTTCCAAAGTAACAAAGACACCTTTAGTTTCTCTTAGTTCATTCATGAGGGATGCATATCCAGTAATGTGTCTTAAGCATCCGCTATCCAAATACCACTTAGATGACCTTGACTTGTATTCCCACAAAAGAAGAAGTAGAAAAGACTTTTGGTACCCATATCTTTTTGGGTCCATGAATGTTAGTTTGATTTTCTTTTATTTTCCAAATGGTTTTTACTCCCCTTTCAATCTTTCTTTTTTATAAAACATTTTGTGGCTTTATGACCACCCTTTTCACAATAAGTACAACAAAGGTGTGAAAGGGATGAGGAGGCTTTTACAAAACGTGTTTGTTTAGAAAAATTATTGGAATGATTATATCCAATACCATTTTTGTCAAAAGGTGATCTTTGAGAGCCAAGAAGTTTTTCAAAGTTTTCTTTTCCTTTTGTGAACTTTTCAACATATAGAGTGAGATCACTCACCTTTTTCTTTAAGACTTCATAATCAATCAAACATTTTTCAAGAGAGGAAATCTTTTCGCGAAGGTTTTTGTTTTCTAAAACAAGTTTTTGAAAGTCATTATTTGAACACTCTTCTTCTTTCTTCAAAAGTTCCAAGGATTCAAGAATAGCTTTATTTTCACAAATGAGTCTTGAATTCTCATCTTAACAAAAATTGAGTTTTGTTTTTCAAAACTTTGTTTGTTTTAGAAACCTTTTTGCACTCATCATACATTTCAATAAGCATATAACTAGGATCAACATCAGAATTATCATCAATGAGATTAAAAGAGTTAGAGGGTGAATGTACCTCATTCTCCATTGCCATGAAGCATATGTTTTCCTTTTCATCACCTTCACTTGCACTTGTATCTTGATCCCATGCACTAATTAGGCCCTTGCCTTTCTTCTTTTTCTTTAATGCCTCAAGCTTTTCTTCCAACGCTCCTTTCTCTTTTTCAATAGCTTTGGAACAATCGGTTACAAGATGGTCGGTGCTATTGCATTCAAAGCATCTAGCCTTGAAGAGTGATGAACTTTGTCCTCCTTTCTTGAATGGAGGATTCTTTTCTCTTTTGTTGAAGTCTTTCTTGTAAAATCTTTTAAATATCCTCATTACTAAGGCCATATCCTCAATCTCATCTTCATTGTTTGACGAGCATTTATGATCATCAATATTCACTTTGAGTGCTTGCCTTTTCTTCCTTTGTATTCATCTTCTATTTCATGTAATCTTTTTATTTTCATCTCATAGGTGAGGAGAGATCCTATGGGTTCTTCAATAGAAAGTTGTCTTAAATCTTTTGATTCCTCAATGGCAAGAGTTTTTGGTTGCCATGCTTTTGGGAGTGAATCAAGAATCTTTCTATTTACTTCTCCCCTTGTGTACTCTTTCCCATATGCCTTTAGGCCATTTGTGATGTTGGTGAACCTTGTGAACATGTCACTAATGCTTTCATATTATTTCATTATGAATAGCTCATAATCTCTCACAAACATAGCCAACTTTGATTCTTTGACTTGATTGGTACCTTCATGAGTGACTTCTAATAGCTTCCACATGTCATGGGTCGAGTCACATCCATTTACTCGATTGTATTCATTAACATCTAATGCACAACTTAGGATATTCATGACTTGGTAGTTCGAGGTCATCCTTCTTGAATCATATTCATCAAATTCTTCTATTTTCTTGATTCTTCCTTCTTTTTGAGGGATAAAAGGACCTTTCTCTACAATACTCCAAAGATCAAAGTTAATAGAACAAATATATATTTTGATTCTAGATTTCCAAAAAGTATAGTTTGTTCCATTGAAAAGAGGAGGTCTATTTGTAGAAGAGCCTTCTACATATGGTAAACTAGAACTATTAGCCATAGTAAAATAAAGATCTTTTGCTTCAAGCGTGTTAGTCCTTTTTTAGAGAAACCCTGCTCTGATACCAATTGAAAAACCTTAGAGGGAGGGGGGAGGGGTGAATAAGGTTTTTGGATAATTTTCATAAAATCTTTTGTGTGATTAGAAAGATAAACCTCCAATTTGTTTGTGAAAGAATTCTAAAACTCTTTTTGATAAGAATACCAAACAAAATCTTATAGTTTTGGCAATCAAGCAATGAGCATAGACTTAAACTTTAAAGAACATGCACAACAATTTATAGTGGTTTACTCTCTCAAAGAGCTACATCCATTACCTTGAGACTCAACCCAAGGATTTCACAAATCCACTATCTTCAAAGTTGGTTACACAACCACAAAATGAGGATCACCCTTCAAGGGTTTTACACTAAAACCTCAAAGTTTACATAGCACAACAATACAACAAATTTATCAAAGGATCACTCAAAGGGTTTTCCACAAACCTTTGATCACAATAAAAGAATAAGAAGAGTAAGGAACAACGTTACCAAATGAGCTTGAGAAGAGAAAGATACAAATTAATGGAAGACTTCTACAAGCACCTCTTTACTTCTCCTTTGATGGATGATCAACAATGAAGCTCCAAGAAGATTTTCTATTTGTTTTTATGAGATGAAGATATTTGAAAGAATATACTTTTAAAGCTCTTTAAATGTTCTAAAATGATCTCAATAAATTTTTCAACCAACCTCCATTCTTTTTGTAGCTAATCAAAGTCAATATACATATGAAGGAGAAGAAAGTAGCCATTACATTGTGTAACGGTAATATTTTTGCAGTAAAAGACTAAAATCGAACGACCGGTTTTAGAAATAGACGACATATTTTTGAAACAGAAAGATATCCTACAAAAGTCGGATGATCCCTCTTAAAAATTGGACGACCTATTTTTTAAAGCTAGAAAAATTGGACGACCGATTTTAAAATAGGACGTCCGATTTTGAAAATCGGATGACCTGTTTTAGAAATCGGATAACCAGTTTTGAAAATCGGATGACCAGTTTAAAAAATCGGATGACCTTTTTTTTTCAGAAGGATTTAAAAGCTAGTTTTCCTTAAACAAGCCAGTTATCCTTAAACAAAAAGAACTTTCCTTCACATTTTAAAATATATATTCTTGATACTCTTTTAGAGATAAGAAAACTTTCGAAGGCATCAAATACTCTATCAAGAATACTTGGATTTTTCAAGAATAGTTTATAAAAAGAAATTCATCCAAGGAGCTTCACACTTGATCAACAAACAAAGATGAGAGTTAGGGAGTTTTACAAAATATCTTAGCATATCCCTAACTAAGGCATAAGTCTTCAAGGTCTTCAATGCCTTGATCTTAGAATGACTTGATCTCTTCTTCTTCATTATACTTTAATTTCCAAGATCTTTTACTTCTTATGTAGTGTAGTATTGAGCCTCCAAAAATGCTTCTTTTGTTGTATAGAGACTAAGCTATACTCATCACACAAACATATGTTAATCATAATAAAAAACATATACAATAATGCCCTTAGGGCTAACAACAGCCACCACCCGCGGTGTATGATCCCTACCTAGCAGCTCCCATTGTACGTCCTCATATACCATACAAATCTTTAGCTAGAGCTTTTGACTGAGTTTAGTGGTCCAACGGGGTAGTTAGGGGCAGATTTTTTTGAGCAGATGATTGGTGTTGTCCAGCCTGACTCTTCGTATAACACACATGGTTATATTGCCAGAGATTATGGTGTTTCATCTTTTGAGTCATTTGAGCCTTTCATGGGGAGGCAGTTCGCAGATTTGAGGTTTGAGGGTGATAGGGGTTTAGGCGAGGAGCCTGACAGGGTCCGATCCCTGTATATTAGGGGAGAGGAGGATAAGAGAGCTGATGATGGTGGCGATGGTGATGGAGATGATGATGATAATGATGACGGTGCGGATGTTGGAGACGAAGAGCAGCCTGTGCCTTTGGCACCTGCGGCACCTACTAGTGGATCCAATGGGCGGCCTCATCACAGGAAAGGGAAATGGTTGACCGGCAGTTTTATGTCAGTCATGAGTAATATTTTAGGGTCTCATAACAAAAGACCCGATAAGGCTCGTGATGTTTCGGCTCCTACAAAGGAAGAGAGTGAAGCCTTCAGATTGTGAGCAGGCAGACCTAGCAGGTGGAGGTCCTGTTGACCTGGAGCTCATCCCATCATACGATGGGCATGTGGCAGGCCCGATATGGCATGGACAGGTACTTATCTTTATCCTCTTGTGTACATTTTAAAAATTTTTTTTATTAATCTTTTCTTATGTAATTTCTGAACGATTTATATTTTATGTATATTTTTTTAATGATTTATTATGTAATGCTAATAAGAAATTGATTTGTTTTATTTTCAGGATCGTGGTTTATTGAAGTGCCGATCATGCTACATGGCACTTACAACGTGGAGCCTTACTCATGCAGAGGTTGTTTCATTAGCGACCGTGATAGGCCTAATGCATTTGCATTCGTGCATGTTCCAACACTCCAATTCGGCGTTATTATCGGCATTTGTTGAGAAGTAGTAGTCGAACATGAACAGCTTCCACATGCCATAGGGTGAGATGACGATTACACTACATGAAGTGGAGCTGATACTCGGGGTCATTGCATACGGCTGGGCCGTTGATATGCATTTATCACGCGATCAGTTGGTAGCTGTTATCTAAGGTGATCTTGGTTTAGGGTTCACTAGTGGAGGGATAAACGGTCAGGAGCTATTTGGTATTGCCACTAGCTCGCGGAGTACACTTTCCACGAGTGACAAAGGTGATGTTACATACAGTATTTGTTGGATAGCTCCTTGTTCACTGATTAAGAGTGGCAACAAACAGTTCCTTCCAGACTTTGGCCACTAGTCAAGGATGTGAGATCTTCTGGGAAGTTTGCTTGGGATGCTGCGATGCTTGCATATCTGTATAAGAATCTTGGTGCGGTCTCATGTGTAGATGCAAAAGAGTTGGCGGGAAGCTGGTCACTACTGGAGGTATTATTTATGTTCATTTTTTATTTATTAATCGTATTTATATATTTAATTATATATTTATCAATTATATTTATATATTTATTATGATTTATATTGCATATTATTTATGTTCATAGAATTTAGGGTTTTTTATAATTTCATTAATACTTATGATAAGTATTTATTTGTTATATCAGGCATGGATTTATATGTACTTCCCATGTTTGCATCTGCGGTTAGACCGGACAGTCAATCTTGCAAACACTACATCTAGCAGTATCCCATGTAGGGTTACAAGACTGAGCATAAACTATTGGACATTCGCCTGTGGTTGGATATGATGTCAGCTGATGAGGTTAGATGGACGCCTTAAAGACTTCAGGAGATTCGGGATTGTGGGTTTCCATATGGCACGGCTTCATTGTATACTTCGACTGTGTTGAGCTGTATATGCCTGATAGGGTTGTTATACAGTTCGAGTATAGGTAATGTATTCCTTCACACCCCATCCGATCTCAGGAAGCATGCAGGCCCACCAACAATAGAATGTACATCGTGAGAAATTTATTTGTGGAGGCACTGTGTTCCGGCTATTCCTCCCAGTGCTTGTACGGATGATTACATGCAGTGATTCCTCATTCGTAGTCACCCTCGGATACAGAATCCTGTGAATATTCCACGTGATTGGATGTTGGATTTACTTACGAGACATTACTGTGGTAGTTAGTACTTTGTCATATTTATTGTCGCAGTGGGAATTTATTATTTTTTTCTCCTTTTTTCCGCGTTTTCATTATGAGTGGTTCTCTTATGTTTATCTTTTTATATACGATTATTTTTTTTAATGGGAATAGTGAAATAATAATAAACAGAAAACAGAAAACCGTTAATGTAATAATAATATAATCCATGACATGAACAGAAAATAATTTCTAAACGTACAACATATATGTAACTAGGGAATAACAACATGAGTAGAACCCGTGTTGGATTTGAGGTACGTGATATCCGAATTCACTCAGCAATCCATTCATAATAATGATCTGCCCACCCACTGACTCCTACATCTCGATGATATTGCTATTGCACATACATTAGAGGCAATGGGCATCCATCTCGCATATGTAATTGTATAACATAAAAAAGAAAAAAAAACGATAAGACAGAAAAAAATTAAAGTACTTAAGAAGCTCTAAAAATCCTAATAATAAAGTACCAAGACAATACACCAAAAGGATTATCAATTACACATTCTTTATACCTGAATGAAATGATGTTGGTCCGATATGAATCCAATACAAAGTGTTCCAGCTGTGCAATCCATATTAGAGTAAAGGGGAAGGACGGTGGTCGACCCTAAATGTGCAATTAAAACCACGCAGAAATTAAATGTGTTAGCAATGACATAAAGATGATCAGGGGTATCCAACCAATGCTCATAAGGCGCCGAACCCTCATCCTAGCAAGTCTTCCTTATCAGCTCATACACACGTTCCATTGATCCGAACAATGACACACACATATTCATATGATGGTGCAAATCATAAGACATTCTTCTACGAATTTCAGGCCACTAGTTTTCATCCCCGAATAGAAAATTGGCTACTACCCTAAACCCACAATTACCATCACCTACCACATTCTTCCAGTCTTGAATGAACTCATACACGAACCCGGGAAATACATTCCTGAATGGGAATGGCATTGAAGGGGAATTCGAATTTACAATAAAAGATAAATTGCTTCGTTCACTACTATGTCCTCTGCTCCTACCCCTACCGGAATGGGAAAGTCTACCTCTAACACATGGACTAGGACCAGACCCTGAACCTGAACTACTTTCTGAACCAGACCCTGAACCGCTTGACTTTCCTATCTTCCTATGTGCGATGGACACTTGTTCCCAGTAAGACTTATCCCTTTTGGTTGAATATATCTTCCGTCGTCTCTTTGTGACTGGGGTTTCGGGGGAGGAGGGGTTATCAATGGAGTACAGGGATCGTCGGGCAACACCAGACTTATAACACCTTTGATGAGACGGCTCACTTCCCTGACTTTCGATATTGGACCCGTAATTATTTCCTCTAACATGGAGGTGAGATCACGCATTTCGAAATCCATGTCTCTCTCATGTATATTCGGGATGTCAACACTAATTTCTAGTTTTCTCCAAAAGATATAAATAACTTCTGCCTGTAACGGAAGTGTATGTATATACCTACCAACCAGTTCACATGCACAGGGAAGACCGTGCGACTTCCTTAAATAATGTCCACACTTACTTAGCGGATTACCACTTATCTCGCCAGCTCTCTTTATCTCAAGCCATATCTTCTTCAAAGCCAAATGACTGATGATATTACTTATATTCTTCAATATGGGATTCGTCTTCGCGCCATACTTTTCTCTAAGTTTGGAAATCTTCAATGAGGTTTTTATCTCGGCAATTTGACCTTCGATGAGAGAGTCAATATTAAGAAACATGGTGTCTAAATCACCATGACACGTTGAGAGCCATAGCTTCAGTACCGAATGTTCGCTCTCAGCACGGTTCATTGTCTCAACACCGAAATACAACACTTCAGATATCCAAACCCAGCAAAATTTATATGCAAGTGGATTCAGCCATTTGTTAAACAGGTAATGTAAAAAGTCTGGCATGCTTTGCCACATCGACTTCAAAACTTCCAATTTTCTACGGTATTTGGCCTCATAAATTTCATTTATTAATTTTTGCCACGAGCCATTCACGAACCGTTGTGCAACCTCTTCATCTTTAATGAGCTCTATTAACTTTGCCAACATATTTTGATCGATGTGCCTTCTACATAACATATGATATGCATTTTTTAACACATCATCAATCACAGGCATAAGTCCACTTTCACTATCTATAATAATAACGATTGGCTCACCATCATTAAGAATTGAACTGTTCCCGGATGACATAGCAGATGAAACATATATGCGCTTGATTTGTTGAAGTACCCATCTGTATGTAGTAGCCTGTTCATTGCACATAAAAGCAGTTGCCACTGTGAAGTTCTTTCTTGTCGGAGTCATTCCGACAACTTTCAATAGTGGCATATTGTACCTAAATTATATTCATAAAGGGGAAATTTTTTTATTACAATGGAAACTGTTCTAAACGATGTTTAAAACATTTTCACTATTTATTAAAAAAAAAGGATTAAAAAGCAATATACATTTAAATTAATAAAGAGATTTAATAATACAATGATCCACTAGAGAACTTAGTTGTTCGTTTTGTACGTGGTATCCATTATCAGTACATATGGCCATGTTCTAATCATTGCAATTGATGTTGAGTGTGCAATGACAATATCACTTAGTACATTGCTCTCCTCACGGTTTCTAAAGAAGACCGTGTAACCCTGTTCTGCACTTACGGAAAGAACTTCCTCTACCGTGTTTCGTCCCTTCATCCTGTTCTTCTTAATTTTCGCAACAACATTGTATATTTTTTGTGCACTATATATATATCATAAAATTCGTTATATTAACGGAAGAAATACAAATCTAAAATATTTTAATAAACTATTAAAAATAATTCCACCTTAACATACCTAACTGCACAACCAACGTTTTGTTCATGGAAAAATCGTAGGATATTACGAGGCGGCACATGATTCTTCCTGAGCTGCTCAGTCTATTGTAACTGCTCTCCATAAGTCTGGCAGCCTGAGCATGACCATGATTGTAAACAGCTATTTTATGGTTGTGCCTCCCGTTGTGTACGAACAATTGCCAATTCTCACTTGTAGCCATTTGCTTCCCCTTTAATTTAAATGGACACCCATATTTTTTTGTCCCGTAAGATCCCCGCCTTTTGATTGGCACTTCTTTTTCTTTATCGTCAACTATTGGTTTCGTCTTTTTTCTAATTGTACCTCCACGCTCACAAGTCAATGTAACATACGGTCGACGGTCAGATGTTCTTGATTTCTGATACCGATTGACGATCAAATACGTGTTAACTTCATTGCAGTTTGTATTGCCCAGTCTACCTACTCATCTTTCAAATTAAATTTTTGGTTTGTTGTGAATAAATGTCCATGATCAATATATTCTTTCGGTTCTAAAAGTTCTTCGAACGTATTTGGATCTTCATTACCCTGTTAATTTAAAGCAAAAATATTAGCAATACAAAAAAAAAATTTTTAAAAATATGAAGATCCTAAACCGAAAAAAATATTTATAAAAAAAATTTCTGGACCGGCGAAAGTGCTCCAGAATCTGAAAAAAAATTTAATCAATTTTCTTACCTCAAAACCAACATTTTTTTGCAAACAATCTTCAAAAGGATACATATGTGCTTCTAAGTTTGGTTTAATGTCGAAAGTTAGTGCTTTTGTTAGAGAGAGGTTAGAGAGAAAATTTTTAGAGAGAGAAAGCGAAATGTTTAAAATGAAATTTTTTTGAGCTATCCTTATAGATTCTCGAGTTGTATTTATTGACCCCCTTCTATTAAAGAGCGGATGGAAAAAGTGAGAAGAAGCTGAAGGTGGGGTTCGGATAAATATGAGAAAGATTTCGGGGGTTTTAATGATAATTTATAGAGACCCCCCTTTCCCCCTCTCTTCCTTATTACTCCTCTCCTTCTCCCCTACATCCGGCAGTAGGGTTAGTGGCAAGCACTCTTCCTATCTTTCTCCTTCACTACCCTCTACCCTGCGCCCCCAAATGGCTCAAAAGTGTTCAGCAATCAAATTTTTAAAAAAAGCTTTCAAATAATTGAGAGAATTCGGAACCAAACACAGCCTTAGATTATCTATTGCTCCTGTATCAATTCCAGCCGTAGCCACAATCTCTGCTTTGTAGCAGCTAAGCTTTAGCCTTACTGACAAAGTAGGTAGGAGGCAAACTACTTGGTGGAGGAGGAGACATTGTGTACTCCTCCACAAATCCAGCAAAAAACTCACTACCTGATAACATTTTTGGGAAGATCTTTAGGGTTAGGAGCCAATTGAACACCATTTTACAAGATTTCATCTTTCTTGGCACTAGTAATAACTTTTGGTTTTGATTTTCTTGGACTTTTTTTTTCCATTTCTATTATTAAGAAGAGGAGGAAGGTAAGAAAGGCCTCTGCAAGTGATGCTTTTAGGAGATTTTGAAGAAATAAGCAGAGGAAGCAGGGGAGATTGTTTTTTAACAGAAAATGGTATATAAGAATGATACATCCAAAGAGCTTGAATTAAACCATTTTGGAAACCCGAATTCTCAGAGGGCTTTCTTGAGATTAAAGATTAATTAATGAGATTTCTTTGGAGTTCTGTTTTGAGATTTGTATCGAGAAATTGATTGATGATCAGGTGAAGAATACTGTTGCAGAATTGCTTCTGTAGCTAAAAAAAAAGGTTTCAAGAAAAAAAATAATAATAAGGGGATGATCTCAAATAAATACAATCTATCTCCTAAGAAAAAAGTTGCAAACTTTGGCTATGAAGGATTAAAGAATTTACAGAGACTCTATTTAATCCTAGTCTTCAACTGAAAAAGATTGTAACTCGATGTTAGAAATAAGCAAAAAACTAAGAAAAATAATGTTAGATAGTAGAGAAGAAGAAGAAGAAGAAGAAGAAGAAGAAGAAGAAGAAGAAGAAGAAGAAGAAGAACCCGTATGGGGTAGTGAAGGAGAAACGGAGGAGAGGTGCATGTGGCTGCCACTGCCGCTACCGCCGGACGTAGGGGAGAGAGGGAGAGGAGGAAGAAGGAAGAGAGAGGGGAAGAAAGGGGGATCTCTATAAATTTTTATTAAAACCCCATATATTCTTTCTCATTTTTATCCAAACCTCACCTTCGACCTTCTTCTCACTTTTTACCCCACTCTTTAACAGAAAAGGAGCCAATGATCTGATTGACACAAAACCTATATTTCCAAGGATTCTTTATAGAAAATTTAATTGTAAGGACCAATTTGAGACAAACCATATTTTTAGGGATGAAATTGAAACAAACCCTTTAAAGACTTTATCTTCTCTCCTCTCTTCATAATTCAAGGTTTTATCAAAATATGAATGAATTTAGAATTTAAAAATTAGTCGCTAATGATGCATTAAATAAGTAAGGGTATTCTTGGAGGAAAAAGGTTTTAAATTATGAAATCCCAAATATATCAACTTAAATTATATTATAAAATGAAGATAGTAATATTTATCATTTTATAGCCTTTTATTAATAAACTATATGAAAATAAAAAAATGAGTATTGTTATGAAATTTGTTTGGCGCAACATTTTCGACACAATAGAGTAATATAGAGAGAAATATATAGAACTTTTATTGATTTCTCTCTGAGGTGTATTTACAATTAAAGGTCAAGGGCCCTATTTATAATACTTAGGGGACACAAGAGATAGAGATGGAATCGGGGGGATAGATTCTTTCATATCTAATATAAGATTAAAACTCTATTATTTATCTTAATTAGGTTCTATCTCTTCAAGATATCAATCTTCAAACATTTCTATATCTTTAGGATGTCTATATCTTCAGAATATCTATCTCTTCAAGTGATAAACTTTATCCCACATATTCTTATCTCTTATGGACATTCACAAATATTGTTTAATTCATAAAACTCCCCATTGGATATCCATTACATAGAGAATATGGCTCGTTAAAACCTTACTAAAAAAAACCTAGTAGGAAAAAACCTCTAATTAAGGAAAAATAGTACACTATTCTCTATATTAAACATTAATCCCCCTGATAAGATAATCACTTGAGATTTCTAAATATGCATATCTAGGGATGATCTCAAGTGTTGTTATCGGTAATGTTTTAGTGGATAAATCTTCCACATTTTAGTGATCGAACTTGTTTGCATATCATTGTTGTAACTCTTCTGAAACTTATGAATATATATATTTATCTTATCTCCTTTTATAAATCCTCAAACTTTATAATCAACTCCAACAATATAATTGGAATTTCATCTAAGAGGATATATAAATCTCGAATATAATAATTTGTTCATCTTAATCACACACATTTTAGTCTGCCATCATAATTAATTATTCATACAACACAAGATAAAGAAGTGGTTGTTATATATGTCTATATGCACAACCATAGTATATGCCAATGACATGATTTGTGTGGATCATGTAAATAATCAATATATTATATATCCATCTGTGCAGGAATTGGATTTTTTAAAAATTCGAGATAATCTTTTGAAAGGACATCAAACGATAAGTTCAGTATACATTCCAAAGTGATTAGTTACGGAAGAACCATATAGCCATATATATGCATGAAACAAGTATAATCATGTACTAATTTGTATAATTATGGTAGTTCATGACCAATTGGCTATTCAATATCTTTTTACAAAAGATTTTTATGAATATCTAATGACTCATAACTTGAAATAGTAATAATGTGTCATTTCCATGTTGAACATTTTCAAAATGTTCAATTTATGAATCAAGACAAAAGCTTGATTTCAATACTCCTGATCATTATACTTGCCTCGTGTGTGCACCCCTAGGAGGGGTGTAAATCTCAGGCTAAAAAAGCTTGACTTATGTGTCTTGTCGCGACCTATGCACACAAATGCCGGATGGCCTTATCCAATTTTTCTTTTATAACCACCGACTTTATTATGCTGAATTGAAGGCTTATAACCACTGAATTCAATGGCTGCTCAATGACTTTTGTAACAGTCCAATTCAAAGCTGCACAGAATTAATTCTATAACAGTCTAAATTCAAGGCTACATAAAATTAATCATGTAACAGTCCGGTTTAATGGTGAAGGTTATATTAGCCAGCTTCTTTAGCCTATAAATAGAGTTGGTTTTCCAGCAAAAAAACACACAGGTTTTTTTTTTCCAAAATTCCTTCCAGCTCTCTTACTGCATTGTTCTTCCTGCATACAGTTTTCTTTCAGTTCATCAACACTGTCCTGTTCAAATTTCCTGGGGAAAATAGCTTAAGGTGCTAAGCAGTTTTTCCAATCCCGTTTTATCCTGGGAAATAAACGTTCTATAGCATCTCGAGCACTATCAGCAGAGGGAGCGAATCTGTTTTAAGAAAATAGAAGCAATTTCAAGACTCGGGTTTAATTCTTTACGTTACTGTATTTTTTATTGTTTCATTTCTTTTTTCCTGTAACAAACTATTTTTAAGTATTATTAACAATCTTAAAATAGACTCTTCTAATCCTATTCCTTCATTCATAATGGCAACTAAAACAGAAATTGTTAATGTGGACAGTACTACTATTGGTTCGGGAACCGTCCCAACTGTTGCTGCTCTACCAACTGTCTCGGCTAGTCAGATGAAAAAATCAGAGAAATTTATTGGTGCCAATTTTAAGAGATGGCAATAGAAGATGTTCTTTTATTTGACTACTTTGAATTTAACAAAATTCTTGACAGAAGTACTTCCAAAGGTGCCTAAAGGTGATGTTGATTCACAAACCTTCACTGCAGCTGAAGCTTGGAATCATTCTGATTTCTTATGTTGTAACTATATTTTGAATGCTTTAAATGATTCATTATATACTGTATATTGTGCTCATAAAACTATTAAAGGATTGTAGGAATCTTTGGACTGAAAATATAAAACTGAGGATGCTGGCAAAAAGAAATTTTTTGTCGGACGGTTCCTTGATTATATAATGGTTGATTCTAAAACCGTCATAAGTCAGGTGCAAGAATTGCAAGTTATTTTGCACGAAATACTTGCTGAGGGAATGATTTTAAGCGAATCCTTTTGAGTATCTGCCATGATTGAAAAGCTACCCCTTGGTTGGAAAGACTTCCAGAACTATCTCAAACACAAGCGTAAGGAGATGTCCTTGGAGGATCTTATTGTTAGACTTCGCATTGAAGACAACAGAAGTTCCAATCGCAAGTTATTGAATTCTTCAAATTCAAAGATAAATATTATTGAGCATGGTAGAAATGAATCGAAGGAATAGCGGGGACGAGGGCCAAGCTTTGCTTTGGTCCACCACCCTCAGCTTTAGATGGAATTTAAAATGAGGTTAGGCGCCCTTTTTGCTTCTGCGAAACTTGCAGCTACTGCAACTACTGCAGCTAAGGAAGCTACTGGAGCTCCTAGGAAAGAAAGAAGAATAATTAAAAATAAAACAAAATACCACAACAACAAAAGTAAGGAAAAGCTCGGGACATCCAGTGGTGTTTCAAAACAGAAGCAAAAACTAAAGGAAAATGTTTCAACTATGGCAAATTGGGCCGCAAGTCTTCTGATTGTCTTTTTCCTAAGAAAGATCATGAAGCAAATATGATTGAAAACATCACTAAAGAAGTAGATGATATGAACTTAGTTGCAGTGATATCTGAAGTGAACATGACCGACTCCAATCCGAAGGAATGGTGATTTGACACTGGTACCACTGGACATGTTTGCACTAACAGAGACCTTTTCTCCATATTTGAGCCAGTTCAAGGAGAGAAGTACATAGGTAATTCTGCCTCCGCTACTGGTTAAGGACAGGGTAAGGTGCTGTTAAAAATAACTTCTGGAAAAATATTAACACTTAAAGATATATTATATATGCCAAAAATTTGTAAGAATCTTGTGTCTGGATCTTTGTTGAATAAACATGGATTTCATATTATAATCAAGTCTGACAAGGTCATTTTCACTAAGTCTGGAATGTACTTAGGGAATGGGTATGCAACCGATGGTTTTTTTAAACTAAATGTAATGAGTATGATGAATAAGAATACTTTTTCTTCTTCTGTTTATTTGCTTGAGTCTTCTCATTTACGGTATGGTAGATTAGGTCATGTTAGTTATAATTTAATACATCGGTTGATTAATATGGACCATATTCCAATATTCCAAATCGATTCACAACATAAATGCGAAATTTGCATTGAAGCGAAATTGACATGAACATCTTTTCATAAAATTGAAAGAAGCATCGAACCACTAGAACTAATTCATAATGAAATTTGTGATTTAAAATATGTTCAAACACAATCGGTAATAAATATTTTATAACCTTTATTGATGATAGTACGAAATTTTGCTATGTGTATTTACTAAAGAGTAAAGATGCGTCTTTAGCAAAGTTTATCAATTATAAAATTGAAGTTGAAAGTCAACTAGGAGAAAAGATTAAAAGATTGAGAAGTGATAGAGGTGGAGAGTATGAGGCACCAATTAGTGACTTCTGTATTGTTCGTGGAGTAACTGTACGATATTCTCCTCAATCTAATGGAGTAGCTGAGCGTAAGAATCGCACTTTAAAAGAGATGACGAATGCCATGTTGATAAGTTCAGGGTTACCACCAAACATGTGGGGTGAAGCTATCTTATTCGGTAATTATATTTTAAATAGGGTACCTCACAAGAAACACGATAAAACCACATATGAATTATGGAGTGGAAAGAAACTATCCTATAAATACTTGTGAGTGTGGAGGTGTCTTGCGAAGGTGCTGGTACAAAAGTGGTTGTACTAGCACCAAAGGTAATAAAGATTGGTCTTAAAACAGTGGATTGTATCTTTATAGGTTATGCGCATAATAGTACTGCATATCAATTCTTGTGCATGATTCAAAGATTCTGGATATACACAAGAACACAGTTATGGAATCGAGAAATGCATCTTTCTTAGAAAATGTATTTCCTTGCAAGTCTATAAGTGGACCTGGTTTATCAAAACGAATTAATGAAGAAGTTCAAGAATCTAATTAAAGTTCAAAATTTTCCATATCTATCCTCAAAATATTAAAAATCTTCAAAAAGACAAGTTAATTTTTAGAGAGAAATGAAAGAGAAAGAGGTTTTTAGAAAGAGAAAGTGTTTGGGAGAAATTTTTAGTTTTTGAATTTTTTTCCCGCGTTTCTTTTATTTTTCTGCGTGTCCTATATCGATACCCTTGTATGTTTTGAAACCAGTTACAATGAAAATGTGGTGGTTTTCTATGTGTAAGAGAGTTTAATCTATGCCTTTTGTTTAAGTTATTCCAAACTAGATCAATTTATGCCTTTGGATTAAGCATTTGCAAAACTAGTGTTTGCTAAGGCCTTATTTGTTAAACTAATTCATCTCTTAAAATTAATTAATTAAGAGATTATTGAATTAAGTGTATTTGACAACAAGCATTTTTAAGGCACAATATTTAAGTGCTTCTGATAAAAAATTTTGCAAATTACTTAATTGTTTAAGATGTGATCAATTTAATTATAAATTTTAAGTGAAATTTTTTTGCTTAACTATGAAATCTGAAAATTTAATATGTATATTGTTTATCAAATTATTACACTTGTTTTACTTATAATTACCATTTATTAATTAATTCAATATCAATATTCAGACTTCAGTTTTCAGATTCAGTATTTAGACTTAACATTCAAAATTCAGAACTTGAACAACTCAAATTTTATACTTCAGTTTCAGTTTTGTGAAATAGGGCCTAAGTACAAAATGGTAACCTGAAGGTGACTGATATAGAACAGTAACAACATATCCAATGTGTAAAAATGTTTTACAAAAACAAGTAAAAAAGAAAAAACACATTCCTTTTTTGATTTTGGAGTTAAAAAGAAGACAGAACGATCGGACAATTGCCTGTTTTTACTCGCTTTTTCCCTATGACATTCATAATTAATGTGTGTGCTTGTGGTTCTTTTCCATTGGAACTAATATTATTTTACACTTCTGGAACTTACCAGTGGGGGAACTCTACGAATGAGAGCAAAAAATGCTGGTGCTGCTCATCCAGCAATGAAGTTTTCGAAAAGAAGAAGAGCTGAAGTTGCACCTTCCCAGTCATGGAGGCAAGTGTCTCGTTGCTCTGCTGCTGGTGAAATGTAGTCTGCTTCAGGCACTGCACAAAAAAAAAAAAAAGATACAAATCTATGAATATGAGAGTTGGTAATGGCAGATATGTTCTGAAACATACATATGCCTATTGTATCAAATATTGTTGGAATATATAGTATTAAGACCAATCTTTTGTCATTGTTTGTGTAATATTATGCGTAATATGATTGTACATAATATTATGTGTAATATTTCCATTATTATGTTAATATATTTTTGCGTAATATGATTGTACATAATATTGTCCCTACTCGAAACATTATTATGGATAGGGACTATAATTACCGACCCTTGAAGGACTTAGTATTAAGTTAAAGGAAACTTATGTAACTTTTGGTCTAGAGGAAATTTAATTAATTATTAGAAAAAATCAAGGGTAAATTAGTGTTATGAGGATTTTTATTAAACGATGGTTCACTTTAGTATCAAACATAGAAGAAACGAATACGGAAAGTATGACCACAGATGTGCATGAATGCTTGGAAGATTGAAATCAAAGAATTAGGGTTAGAAAAATAATTGAAATGGAGGTAAATTGGAATTTCTGGACCAATTTTGGAAGAAATCTACTTGGGAGCTTTTAAAGATTTTTAAATGAACAAAAGACCTTCATGAAGATTGTAGAAGACTTCTTGAGGTTTCCAGAATGGTATAGGTCATTCCTAGATAAGTTCATTGAGTATCCTATGACCAGTCTTAAACTAAACATTCTACCTTCAATTGCAAAGATAATACATTTACGTAAAATGGCCATAACTCGAGTAATAGGAGTCCAATTGATGTGATTCAAGATACCTTCAATTGCAAAGATAATACATTTACGTAAAATGGCCATAACTCGAGTAATAGGAGTCCAATTGATGTTATTCAAGATGCATTAGAAACTAAGAGAAATTTATGCAACTTTGCTCTGGACACCAAGAGTCAGTTTTGAATGTTTTAAAGGTAAAAAAAGACAATAACCAAAGAGATGCAAAATCACACAAGTATGGGCTACTAAAATAGAGCCTATCATCTGGAAGGTAGGGTGATCTACCATCCACGGTAAATCTCTATCCAAAATTGAGAGAAAAAATATAACTTGGTCTATTTTGTTATTTTTAGTCCAATTTTTTGTTTCCTTATTTTCTAGTCTTGTAATTGACTTCATTAAGAATTAATTAAGCATTTTAAACATTTACTAGCGTTAGGAGAGTAATTAACTTTATTGAAGGCTAATTAGGTCTTTTAAATAGTCATTACCCTATAAATACCCCATTATGCCTCACTAGTAATAGTCATTACTAGGGTTTTTGGCTACTTAAAAAATTTTTGCACAATTAAAATATAGCACTTCCGATTTTGTTTGAAGAAGAATTTAATAACTTTTTTTTAATAAAAATCCTAACTAAACAAAATCTCCTGTATAAAGAATGTTCAAATAATAAACATAGAGGCAACAAGCAAAAACAAAAAGAGAAAGACAGAATTTATAGTGGTTCACTATCTCAATAGAGCTACATCCACTTCCTTGAGACTTAACTCAAGGATTTCACAAATTCCGCTAATCAGAAGCTTTTACAAAAATACCACAAAAGAGGATCATCCTTCAAGAGTTTTGCACATGAACCTCAAAGATCACAAATCAATACAAGCTAAAAAATATTAAAGGATCATTCAAAGGGTTTTTCACAAAACCTTACAATATAAGATGAGAGAGTAGAGATGGAACAATATTACCAAAGAACCTTGAAATGAAGAAATGTTGTGTCTAAACCTCAAGCATTACTTTCAAGGGGTGGCCAAAGAATGAGATTACACCTAAGGTCTCTTTCAAGGATAATTCTAAATCTAAGGTAGAGGAGAAAGGTAGATTCATTACTAATCCAACTAGGTGCTTAAAGTGAAATGGTATGGGACATATAGCTATAAATTGTCATACCAAGAGGACTTTGATCTTTTATGAAGACTTGAATTGTTGGATTGAAAAGGATGATGAGGAATCTCTTGAAGACATTGTTGATGAAAAAGGATAGTCAAGATGATGAAGTCCTAGGTAATAGCACTCTAGATGTCGAAGAAGATGATTTGAGTTTAGTTACTATAAGATATTTGGACACACAAGTCATAGATGAGGGTACAAGCATTCAAAAGGAGAAGATCTTTCGTACCAAATGCAAGGTGGAAGGTAGACTTGTTAATCTCATAATTGATAGTGGTTGTTGCACCAATGTAGCTAGTCTTTATCTTGTGGGGAAATTGAAATTGCCGATTTTTAAGCATCCTAATCCTTACTAGTTGCATTGGTTGAATTATAGTGGTAAGAATAAGTTGTGGAAAAAGTACCTATTTCCTTCAGATCATACAATGATAAAGTGGTGTATGATGTTGTGCCTATGTAAGCTGGCCATTTGTTGTTTGGTCGTTCTTGACAATTTGATAGCAAAACCATTCACCATGGGGAGAAGAACACTTATACTTCTGTAAAGGATGGCAAATCCTATACCTGTATTCCTTATCTCCTCAACAAGTTCAAGAAGGGCAAAGAATAATGAGAGAGAAAAAGAGGGTTGATAATGAGATAAAGAAAAAGAGATAAGTGAGGGAAAAAAAGTAGAGGCCCAAGATGTGGGTGAAGAAAAATCAAAAGAGTGGTGCTTCCAAATAGACTGGCTTATAGAAGTCCGCGCGAAGAGACTAAGGAGTTGAGAAGACAAGTTGCAAAGTTGCTCTCCAAAGGCTATGTAAGAGAAAGCTTAAGCCCTTATGCTATTCCTATTTTTTTGTTCCTAAGAAAGATGGTATATGGCGCAAGTGTGTAGATTGTAGAGCCATTAAAAGCATCACCATCAAATATAGGCATCCCATAACCCTAGGCTAGATGATTTACATGATAAGTTGCATGGTTCGCAAAATATTTTCAAAAACATATTTAAAGTCGAGGTACCATCAAATTCGCATGAGGAAAGGGGATGAGTAGTGGAAAACAGCTTTTAAAACTAATTTTGGTCTATATGAATGGTTAGTCATGCCTTTTGGGTTAACTTGCATTAGACTCATGCATTATATTATGAATGGTCAGTTTCCAATTTGTTTTTAAAAAAAATTTTTAGAATTTTTTGTTTTAGTAATTTTATAATTTTAGTAATTTCTTTTTCCAGTTTTAGAAATTTCTTTTTCAGTTCGTAACCTCTATTTAAATAGAGGAGCTTAGGGGACATCTTGTATACAATATTTTACACTTCCTACCAAAGACTCGGAAGACAGATTCGGGGGCAGCTCTCCAGGCTTCTTCTAAACCCTCTTTTTATATATTTGTTTAGTATGAGTAGCTAAGATCCTGTTCTCCATTGCTTAAAATCAATAGCTTTTAGCTTATTTTAAACTATAAGCTGTTTTGAAACTGTTATCGACTACTTACTGTATCTGCTTTTAGCTTAAGAGAAGCTGAAAAAGTTATTTTGCGAAGCTACCATGAGGGTGCTTTTTATAACTGTTCTGCTTATTGATATTTAAAAATAAAATTGCTATATTAATTTATTTAAAATAACTTTTTTATAAGCACTTATTTTTAATTGCTTAAAAAAAGCATAAGCAATAGAGAATAGAGGCTAAGTCTTTTGTGACTAAGGCCTTCTTTGAAGATCGAAACTTTTAGTGGTTGTTTTTACTTATTTGAAGATTTAATCTTGTTGTTAGTTAATTTTTATTATTTGTTCTTAATGCTTGTGATTGTTTGGCCAATTATTTCATGTTCATAACTTGCATATAGTGATAGAGAAGTGTTAGGTTTAATTAGATCAAGGTGATAACAACAAATCGTAAAACTGACTAGAGAGATTCGATTTAATTGTGTGGTTTCTAATAACTAAGAAATGAAAGTTAGGGAAGGTCCACAGAGGTTTATGCAGTCTCAGTGCTTATAATCATGTAGAGATATGATTGGTTTATTAGTGAGACTAGGAGCTTTACTGCAAGAGATTGAGTCTAGCTTATTTTCAGGAATTCCATCGTTAACCAAATCAAGAGTTAATCAAAAATAAATCAACCATAAGCATAAAAGGAGTAAACTGGATTAGGGGTGCCTTAGTATGCTTTTAATGATAAAATTTTCTAAATCATTTTTCTTTTGTCGTTAATTTTCATTATTAGTCTTCATTAGTTTTTAATCATTAGATACAAATCAATTAACTTTATTTTCGGTTTAAGTTTGGTTATATTAGGTGATTTCTCCAGTTAGATAGCAATCCTCGTGGGATGATCTTTACTCACTACTTTATTACTTGCTAGGTATTTATGCACTTGCATATTTCACATCAAAACATAAGCTTTCAGTTGTGGAGGAATCTTTTATTTCAAATTCTATCATTTGCATTTCAAGGATTACTTGTTGTTAAAGAATTGTGAAAACCATATGGGGACATTTTTTGAAATGTTTAAAGCTAATCCTTGATAATCATCTTTACTACTATATACCTTTCAAGGATTGGTGTCAGAAGTTGGTTACTTCATTGTTTTGCTTTCAAAAGAACTATTGTGCATCATCTTTGAATTATAGATTTGATGTAACCATGTTATATCACTTACCTTTCAGAGAGTTCTTGGAGAAAATGGAGTTTGAAGAGGAATGTAGACAATATTAGAATTTTGAAAATTTTGTGTCTCATTTTCCTGATCTCAATTTGAAGCGGTGGAATTTGAGAAGCATAAAGTCTATTCTTCAATTTTAAATGCTTTTGTTTTCATTTGGAAGGTGATTTGGATTATTGTTACCCATTAAAAGAAAAAGATTTTAAATGTTTGATTTGCATGACTATGTTGAAATGAACAAGAGCTTTCAATATCATTTACCTTTCAAGGATTTCAATGTAATTCTCAGGTTTTGAGGGACAAGTTGGTAATTATATTTTTTGGTGGAAGTAAATACTAAGCTTTAAGTTTATTAATTATAAGTGTTGGTGTGTCTTAATAAAGGGTTAAAAGGTTTGAGGGCCTTAAGTGTAAAAGGGAAATAATTAACGTCACCTTAAATCTAACAATCTATATATTCTCTAACATTCGTTCTAGATGCCAGAGAAGCAGAAGGGAAGGAGAGCTAGGGCTTCGACCAAAGTCACTAGCTCGTTAGATTAAGGTAAGACAGACTAGTTCTTAATCTTAAAAGTCATAATTAATGTTCTTTGATCATTGAATTTGCAAAAGTATATGATTTTTATGAAATTTAAATATGGCTATATTTTTTATGAATTAAGAATGATTTGATGTTTTCATGAACCAATAACCACCGAAGTATGATATATGTGAATTATGTGATCATTCGATGTTATTAATTGCACGATTAACTTATGTTTAGATGTAGTTATGGGTTCTTCGAAACCAATATTTTCTTTCATGATTGAGTCACGTTAATATTTGTGTAAAGGTTTATGAAAATTAAGTGATTTACTTATGATTTTTCTGGATTGTTTAACATAATTAAATTTGGTTGGTTGTTAAAAGAAAAGGTCACTAGATGACAGAGCAATTTTATCGGTAGTATAGTGTTGGAATTTTTAGTCAAAAAACTTAGTGCATGTTTTAATTGCAGTTTATTGGAATGGATTTTTTTTTTTAATCACCTTTGAAGAGATGTTCTTAAAGGAAAAAAAATGCAGATGTTGTTATTCCTACTAGTTTTTGTATGTCCATTTAAGTGTCCCTAAGTGATTAAGAATCTATTACTTGGAAAATTTTTCTCATTATTGAAAATGTTTTTCATTTTTGTTGTATGGTGGATTTGGCAAATTGGAGTAAGCCATTATTGAGGACATATTTGTGCTGGAAAGAAGCAGTAACCCACGGTTGTTGTCTTTAACTTTTAAGAAAATTCAATTTTGGCGTCAAAATTTTGAAAGTCTTTCAAAATGGATGAAACTTTTTTGAAAATTCCAAATTTTCCGTAAAATATTTTGAACTTCAAAGAAGCCCCAAAACATGTTGTTTTACAGATTAAAGATAGTTTCAACGATTCTTCTTTAAATGGCTAAATATTTTTCTAAAACTCCAACCCTATTTTAAAGTTGGTTTTTCTTTAACTCTTAGGTAGGGGTTAGTTTTTGTTTGCTGAGTTGGAAGCTCACCCTTTTCTACCCACTTGCAGATGATAAGAGTTCTGAGATAGATGTTCGTGATGGCTGGGAGGAAGTTCCCTTCTGGTGAAGAAGCTTAGATAGACTTGAGTTTATAGAATTGTTTTTCTTTATGATTTAGAACCTTCTGCTATGAGAGAATATTGTAATAAGTTATGATTTTTCCTGTAGATGTTTTAATCCTAAGTTTTATTTCTTTAATAGAATTTTTCCTTTATGTTATAAGATGTAAGAGTCCTTGGTACGACCGTGTTATGTCCGTGAATTTTGGGCGTGATATTTAGTCTTGAAATATTCTTTGAAAAATTGATAAGAAAGTTGTTTCTTAGCACGTGTGCTATAAATTCCTTTCCTCAAATTCTTGAGAAAACATTTTCTTGTTGGAACCTTGAAAATCCTTACAACTTCTTGTTCTTGGAATAGAAATGATTTAAAACTTTGAGTTTTAAATTTAATTATCCTTTTAAGGAAGTGACATTTAAAACTCTTGATTTTCTTGACTTATTCTTGAAGTTTTATGTTTGATTAATTTTAATTCTTTCGGTGTCTTTATATAGATGAGAAGGGGTGAGGGCCTTATGTGTAAAAAAAAGAAAAGAATAACATCAGATAGTATAATTAACCTAACGATCTATTTGGTTCTCTGGCATTCTTTTGTAGATGCCAGAGAAGTAGAGGGGAGGGACATTGGTATAACCTAGGATGTGTAGGAGACAGTGGACTTGTTTTGAGGACTGGTCACAAGAGCAAGGGCTAAGAGGATGGAAGAAGAACCTAAAGGGATGGCGGTGATTTGAGAAGATGCTCCAGAACTTTACTTGGCATATGCTAGAGGAACAAGGAGAAGACTTTAGGGGATCTAAAAACCTTTCTATTGTTCAAGGTGCAAATGGAGGAATCCAAGGAAGCAAGCTTGGGAGGTTTTGTAGCTTCAACATCAAAGGAGGAAGTTTCTCTGGACCATACTGCGAATGGTAGAGTACCTCCTACCGTCCATGGTGGGGTTCTACCCGTGGAGGAAGAGGATTCACTCAACCTATCGCCGACGGTAGGTCCACCCTACATTCGCCAGTAGGGTTTTGGCCAAGAGGAGTTTGAGGCAACTGACCTACCGTGCAGGATAAGAAGCACATATCATCTGATCGGTCTTGTATTATTCCCCTTTTGAATGGACATCGACCTCCTTAGATTAGATCCTCCACTTGAAGGCGACTGCAAGGTCGCGTATGTAGAAACTAACTCTGTAATTAGGGATGATCTATCCCAAAACTTCCAAGAGAGTTTCCAACCTTTGGGAACCCAAGACGGAGGAAGGTTTGGGACTAGAGGGGGAAGAAATGGAAGGAGCATGGGAAGAGGAATTGCAAGGGAGTTTATGAGAATGCCAAGGGAACAAGAAAGATACTATAGTGGATAAGATACATATGATTGGAAACTAAAAAGAGATGAAGAGGTTCACTTTGAGGAAAAAAATTTGGGAGGATTAAATTAAAAATCCCTCATTTCAAGGAAAAAGTGATCCGGAAGCATACCTTGAATGGTCGAAGAAGATGGAGCTTGTCGTAGATTATCACAACTACTTGGATCTTACAAAATTGAGATTAGCGGTGGTAGAATTCACCGACTATACCGTCATATGGTGGGATCAATTGGTGACAAATCGAAGGAGGAACTTAGAGAGGCCGGTGGAGACATGGGAGAAATTGTGAATCTTGATGAGAAAAAGATTTATTCTCCCACATTACCATAGGGACCATTATAACAAGCTTCAAAACCTCTAGGAAGGAAGCAAAAGCGTAGAAGATTACTACAAAGAAATGGAGGTGGCCATGATAAGGGCCAAATTATTGAAGATAGGGAAGGTACAATGGCAAGGTTTTTGAGCGGATTGAACTGGGATATAGCCCACACTTTAGGGCTTCAAGCCTTTGTATAATTGGAAGAGATGGTTCATAAGGCCAGGAAGATAGAGAAACAATTGAAGAGCAAGACATCCTTCAAATATCATTTTACTACTTTGAAACCGGTTTCCCCAACCTACAAATCTAGTCCTTTGAGAAAGGATGACACACCTAAAGTAGCATTCAAAGAAGGATCTAAGGAGAAAGAACAAAACAAGGATAAGGATAAGGTGGAGGGGCACCTAGTAGAGCTAGAGATGTCCAATGTTATAAGTGCAAGGGATATGGACACTATGCTAGTAATTGCCCAACCAAGAGGTCATGATCATTAGGCCAAATGTAGAAGCCATATCCGAAGATGAAGCCGAATGTGAGCAAGAAAATGAAGAATCGGAGGAGGAGCTTCCATATGAAGGAGAGGTTTTAGTGGTCTTGAGGGCTCTTAGTGCACAAGCTTTTGAAGATGCTTCAAGTGAACAAAGAGAGAACATTTTCCACACAAGGTGTAACATTGATAACAAGGCTTGCAATGTCATCATTGACAGTGAGGATTGCGCCAATGTATCAAACACATATTTTGTGGAAAAATTGAGTTTGCCGACCACCAAACACCCTGACCATATCAGTTAGAATGGCTAAATGATAGTGGAGAAGTGAGGGTGACAAGGCAAGTATTGGTGACTTTTACTATAGGGAGATACAAGGGTGAGGTCCTTTGCGACGTTGTGCCTATACAAGCTAGAAACCTTTTGTTTGCAAGACCATGGAAATTCGATAGAAAGGCCATCAATGACAAATAAAAGAACACCTATTCCTTTGATAAAGATGGAGTTAAGATATGTCTCAAACTTCTCACCCCATTCCAAGTGTACCAAGACCAAGTGAAACGAAGGAAAAAGAATTGGAAAATAAAAAGAAAAACATAAAAGAGGGGAAGAAAGTAGAGGAAAAAGAAAATAGAGGAGAGTCTCAAGAGAGTGAGAAAAATCAAGTGAAAACAAAGAAGAAATGGAGTGGTAATAAACGAGGGAAGAGAAGAGACTAGGTTGAGTTTCTTTGCTAAGGAGAGTGAGAATTATGAGGCCATTGATGCGAAAGAAACCGTCTTACTCCTTATTTACAAAGGAGCTTATGTGTCTTCTAATAATTAAATTATTTCTTCTTTGTCTCAAGCTATTGTAGGTGTCATCAAGAAGTCTGAAGGCGTTTTCCCGGAAGAGATGCCCTGAGAGGATTGCCATCCTTGAGAGGCATAGAGCATCAAATTGATTTAGTTGCCGGAGCCATGTTTCGAACCAACCTGCATATAGGAGCTTACCCAAAGAAACTAAGGAACTTCAATGACAAGTGGATGAGCTTCTTGCCAAGGGCCACATCCGAGAGAGTCTTAGTCCATGTATGGTACTGGTACTCCTAATCCCTGAAAAGGATGGTAGTTGGCGTATGTGTGTTGGGCTATTGATAACATAACCGTTAAATATCATCATCCCATTCCTAGGTTAGATGATTTGCTTGAGGAATTGCATGGTTCCATGATTTTCTCTAAAATTGATTTGAAATCGAGTTATCACCAAACCCGATGACAGAAGGAGATGGATGGAAAACTGCATTTAAAACTAAATTTGGTCTTTATGAGTGGCTTGTTATGCCCTTTGGTCTTACCAATGCACCTAGCATGTATAGGAGATTGATGCATCATATCTTGCATGAATTTATTGGGAACTTTGTAGTTGTGTATTTTGATGATATTTTAATCTACAGAAAGACAAATAAGTATCATTTGAATCACATTAGACAAGTTTGCTTTATGCTTAGGAGAGAACAATTATATGCCAATTTGGAAAAATGTTAATTTTGCTTGGAAAAGATAACCTTTCTTGGCTATGTTGTTATTTCCAAAGGACTACAAGTGGATCTTGACAAGGTGAAGGGGATAGAGGATTAGCAAATGCCCAAGAGTGTCATCGAAGTTAGAAGTTTCCATTGGTTGGCTAGTTTCTACTGGAGATTTATCAAGGACTTTAGCATCATTGCTAGTCCTCTCATCGAAGTCATCAAAAAGACCAATGGATTTAATTGGAGAGAAGCTCAAGAGTTCACTTTCAAGGCTTTGAAGGAAAAACTATGCAACGCTCACTCCTCACCTTACTTAATTTCGACAAGATTTTTGAGATTTAGTGCAATGCATTGGGGAGTAGGAACTGGAGGGTGTTCTAATGCATAGTTGTTGGGGGCTACATTGAACTATACAACGTATGACAAAGAATTGTACGCTTTGGTGAAGACCTTGAAGATTGGCAACATTATTTGTGGCCAAAAGAGTTTGTCATTCACATTGATCATGAGTCCCTTAAATATTTGAAGGGCCAACAAAAACTCAACAAGAGGCATGCTTGGTGGATGGAATTTATTGAGACGTTTCCCTACGTCATCCACTACAGGAATGGAAAGGATAATGTTGTGGCCGATGCACTCTCACGAAGGTATACACTTTTCCACTTCTCTACAATCACATTTACTTGGGTTTGAAATATTAAAAGATTTGTATGGTAGTGATGTTGATTTTGGGAGTATCTTTGAAGCATGCTTGATTGCTCCTTGTGATAAGTTTTATGTGAATGATGGGTTTTTGTTTAGAGAAGGGAAACTTTGCATTCTTAGTGGATCCATTAGGAATTTACTCATTAAGGTAGCTCATGGGGGTGGTCTTATGGGACATTTTGGCATAGCTAAAAAATATGACATTTCGCATGAGTATTTCTTTTGGTCTAAAATGGAAAGAGATGTTGAAAGATTTGTGGGTAGTTGTTTGGATTGTCAGTGTGCAAAATCGTCTTCTTTACCTCATGGTTTGTACATTCCCTTGCCGGTTGCCAAAGTACCTTGCTTGGATATTTCCATGGATTTCATTTTGAGGCTCCTAATGACTTCTTCTGGAAAGGATTCTATCTTTTGTCATTGTGGATTGTTTTTAAAACACGTTGCATTTCATTGCTTGTCAAAAAATGGATAATGCATCTCATATTGCTAGTTTGTTCTTTAAAGAAGTTGAGAGATTGCATGGCATGCCTAGAACTATAGTTTCAAACCGAGATACCAAGTTTATTAGTCATTTTTGGAAAGTGTTATGGAAGAAACTGGTGACTAACTTACCTTACTCCACTTCTTATCATCTTCAAACAGATGGTCGAACCAAGGTAGTTAATGAGACTATAGGCCAACTTCTTATGGCTATTCTTCTAAAAGCATATTAGCAAGCGGGAAGAATGTTTGCCATTCATTGAATTTGCTTATAATAGAGCTTGTTATTCTACTACTATGTTTTCTCCCTTTGAAATTGTCTATGGTTTTAATCCACTAATCTTTTTGGATTTTGATTCCATTGCCAATTGACAATCAACTGAGTTTGGATAGTGAAAGACTGAATTTGTTCGATCTATTCATGCCAAGGTTTCGAGAACACATTGAAAAGAAGAACGTAAAAGTGGCTTCTAGTAAGAACTAAGGACACAAGAAGGTAACCTTTATACTTGAAGATTGGATTAGGGTACATTTAAGAAAAGAACGGATTCCCAACCTCCGTAAGGGGAAACTTGATGCTAGAGGCGATGGACCATTCCAAGTCATTGAGAAGATCAACAATAATGCATGAAAGATTGACCTTCCTAGTGAGTATAATGTTAGCGCTACATTCAGCGTTTCTAACTTATCTCTCTTTGATGTAGATGCAGATTTGAGGGCAAATCCTTTGAAAGGAGGAGCAGATGGTGTGACCTGGGATGCACAGGAGACGATGGACTTATTTTGAGGACCGATTACAAGAGGAAGGGCTAAGAGGATGGAAGAAGAACATAAAAGGATGGCGGCATTATTTGAGAAGATGCTCTAAAACTTCACTCGGCATATGCTAGAGGAACAAGGAGAAGACTTTAGAGGATCCAAAACCTTCCTATTGTTCTAGGGGAAAATGGAGGAGTCCAAGAAACCAAGCTTAAGAGGTTTTGTAGCTTCAAAATTAGAGGAAGTTTCTCTAGACCCTAACGTGGACGGTAGGGTATACCCTACCATCCACGGTAGGATTCTACCCGTGAAGAAAGAGGATTCACTTAACCTACTGCCAACCGTAGGTCCACCCTACTGTCGCTAATTAGGTTTTAGCCAAGAGGAGTTTGAGGCATCTGACCTACCTTGCACAGTAGATCGAGACCTACCGACTGGTGGAGAAATTGGGAAGTTTTTTACCTCCTTGACCTTTCAATTTGGTTGTAAACTTATTTTGACTTATACTTAAGTGGTCTAAGCATCCTTTAAACTCTTTTAAGCTAGTCTAATACTTAGGGTTGGAAACTAATTGTGAAGCACACTACAAATATTATTGTCTGCAGCTATTTTGGCCAAGGATTGATATATGAAAGATATATAGAGAGAAGAACTAGGGTTCTTTGGGTTTCTTCATCTTCCTTATACAATTAAGAGTTTTCTTTGTATAATTCAAGGCAAGGAATTCCTTGAATCTTTAATTTAATAATTCTAGTCTAATTTCCAAATCCTAATATTCCCTTGAGGTGCCAACTCCATAATTGGTGTTATTGGGTTTTGGGTCCTTCTTTTGGAGTTGTAGAATAGGTGAGACTTCCATAAGTCTTGTTGATTTGCCCTCAAATATACGGAGGTTAATTGTTTTCTTTCATAGTTCTTTTCTTGCAATTTGTTCTTCAAATTTCTCCAAAACAAGCATTCCTCTAAAAGAGAGTTGGTCTTGGGTGCAAGTGATCCTCAAGGAAGGCTTAAGAGGATCATACAAGACAGCTAGGACTTTTGATTGGGGTTGCAGGCTTGACGGATTAAGGTAAGTAAGACTAATTCTTAATCTTAGAGTATTGATAATACTTAATCACGAAATTTGCAAAATATATGATTTTATGAAATTTTAATGTGGCTATCTTTTAATTAATTATGATTTTGATGTTCCATGACCCAATGACTATTGAAGTATGATTTGTGACATTCATGACGGAACGAAGTTATTAATTGCGCAATTCATTAATTAAATGTTCAGACAAAATATGAATTATTCGGAATTTATTTTTTATCTCCACATCATGATTGGGTCATGTTAACATTTATGTAATTGGTTATGGGGGGTCGATAAGGATAACTCGTAAATCTTTAAGGATAACTCGAAAAAATTTCATTTTAACTTAAACTCTTTCTCTCTATATAAACTTTCTCTCTAACTTAGCCTAATGAGAACCTTTGGAATTCATTCATGCATTCTTGTGTTTCTCTGTTTTCTGAAGTGAAGAGTTTTAGTCTGAGTTAAGCCTGGAAATGATAGTCTTAGACCTTCATTGTACCGTTTAAGCTTTTGATTGCCTACCCGTATTTGAAATTAACCCCTAGCTCCCTTATTTGTGCCTTCATGCAAAAGGTTTCACTCTCTTCTATTCCTTATCTTTTTAAATCAACAAAATTTGAACCTCATTTCGTGGAGCCAATGTTGAAATAACATGCTAGCCGTTATGAGTGAAAGTAATATATAAGTGTGGGGTGAAAGAGGGAAGAAAAGAATATTGTTGTAAGAAGGGGGTAATTTGTGTACTTCACGGTTTGGTACAAATTGTTGAAAAACAAAACAAGAGAGAAGAGTGGTTTTGTGTTGCTTTTGAGGAAAAAATAATATCAAAAATCAAGAAAAAAAAGAGAAAAAAAAAAGCAAAGGGAAGAAAAAAAGAAAAGTTGGTACTTTCATTTTTTTTTTTTGTATATTGTGGTCGTGAAAAATAAGAAACGACACTTGTTCTCTCTCCCTCTTGTTCAAAGGGCTAAACATTGTAAGTTTGTTGGGTGAGGTATGCAAGAGAAACGAGGTAAAGGTTATTCAAGGGTGAGTGAGAAGAGTGAACGACAATTAAAATGTTATCCCATAATTGTCATTTTTGTCCTTCTGGGTGCGTTGGCTCTGTCTTGTTTGTTCTTGTCTCTCCTATTACCTTCGTTCGGTACCTTTTATGTCCCGAGCCCGACATTACCGGCCGAAAAGTCCTACCTAATCTGGGAACAACTTAGGATAAGACTTGGAACGAATGAAAACTAGAGGAATGTGAGTTTGTGGTGTATTATCTTTTGAAGGATTTCATTTTGTTAATTACTCAGCATTCCCTAGTTTCAATGGAAACAACATGAAGAGAACACACACACGCACATACACCATTGGCATGTAGTGTTTATTTGCAAATGTGGTGGACTAAGTGTATCTTGTGCGTGTTCTTCCATTTTGTCTTTGTGGTTGAGTGGTTGAAGAATTTTTTGAAGTGGCATTGTAAGTATTAGTTTCGTTTTTCCTTTTATTTGTTTTTTTGGTATCGCTGTTTTTGCATCTTTTGTTTTCCCTGTTTGCTCATTTACTTAAGGCCATTCGTTGTTTCGTTTTACGTAAACTCTTTATTTGAAAAAGCTTTTCGAACTTTTTCGTTCCTTCTGTTCAGTTCTGTCACTTGAGAGCAAGCAAGGCTCAAGTGTGGGGGTATATGATAGGTGTTAATTTGCCTATTATTTTGTATGTTAATTTCATTGTGTTTTGGATGATGTTAAGTTATAAGGTGTATATTTGTCTAATATACTCAATTTGTGTTATAGATGCTGGTCGAATGAAGTAAAATGAAGAACGAACGAAACGGCTTAAAACAGAGCAGAAACAACGAAAAACGTTGTAAGAAGGGTGCAGGTAGCAGGCCTACTGCCCATGGTAGGCCACCCTACTAGCCGTGGTAGGTACCTTAGCAAGGAGAAAATGGCAGACAGAAGCCTAACGCGCATGGTAGGCCTCTCCCTACCGTCCACGGTAGGTTCCGGACAACACATGGCACTATGAGGACAGAGACCTACTTCCCTGGTAGGTCCCAAAAATAGCATTACTTAGTTTATTTTATGGAGTTTTTGGAGCGTAATTCATCGCTTGGTTTTAGAGTAGCGTAGGTAGGTTTTTAGGAGGTGAATTAGGGTGATTTTCGGTGACAAATTTCCCCTAATTATCACCTCAATTTAGTAGATATTAGATTAGAGAACAAGGATTGAGTGATTACAAATGGAATTGAAGATCAAAACAACGGATTCGGGATTCGCAGGATGAACTCGAGAGATGAGCTCGGGCGCGGCTTGGGGACGCAATTCAGCTTCAATTCCACTACTAAGCATTTCCTTTCATTCTTTATTACTTTAATTTATATTTAATTTCAATTTCATACAATGAATTGTGAGTAATTAGCTTGTTTAGATTCAAGGGTTGAACCTTAACTTTTGGGTATTATGAGGCTGATTTTAATTTAAATTGGATGTTGCCTCTTATTGAATTGTTCTTCAATTTATTATTTATGTGCAATTTAAGTGTCATGAACTTGAGTTAATTGCATGAGGGTTTGGAATTGAGAAAGGAAGAACACCCGAGGGCTTTCAATTTGGGAATTAATCAGGGTATTGAACTAGAGATAGTTAATACACTCTTAGGTCAATAATCACCTGAGTTTAGTGTATTCATAACTTGTAAATGAGAGAAGAGATTCTCATCTAAAAGTTATAGAGAATATAGAGGCTTTTGCCTAGAGATAGGGATTGCCCAATAATGAGTGTGATGACCAAATTCACTGAGGAAACTACAGTTTTCATTAATTCTTGTTAGGTGAAGTAGTCACCAGGTTAGGGGGATCCCGAGATCCAAACTCCCCTTTTATATTTGTTCCTCTTTTTGCTAGCTGATGCTTAAGTTTATTAGTTTGTTAGCTCACGATCATTTTCACCACAATGATAAAGACTTTTTGAGGGAATGATTGAGTAGTTGAGTCTTGCCGTCCTCAAGAAGATCGACAATTGGCGTGAACCCATTCCTACAAGTGTGAGATCCACTTACCTTGCTCTATAGCTTCAGTATCCCATTCCCATTTAATTTTTTAAGCACTAATGACCGACTTCAAAATATGGAGGAGATGATGTAGCACCAGCATGAGATGCTCAGCCACCTTTATCGACGCTTTTCATCGAATGTGGGATCGAGTAGTTCTGGTGTTGCGCCATGAGGGAGTTTTCTATTTCCATTTGACTCTTATTTTTGTTTTTATTTTATTTTATTCTATTTAGATTTTTGGGATTGCTTCCCTTATTTTACTGTCTTTGTTTAGTTCTTTATCTTTTTATACCTTGTTTATCTTTTCGTGTTGGGATTGCTTCCCATGTGTGCTTGCATTTTTAGTTTTTGGGATTGCTTCCCATGCATTGTAATTTTTCTTTTTGGGATTGCTTCTCGAGCATGTGTTCGATTTTTTGTTTTTCCTATTAATCTTTTTATTTCTTTTATTTGGTTGTGGCCCTCACTTTGAGGACATGATAGAGTCGATTTTTAGCACAAATAAACACCTTAAGTTTAATTATTAGCCTTTGAAAATATTTTATTTATTTATTAGTCATAATTATTATATTTAATTTATTTTATTTATCTTTGTGCAGATTTCTAAAAAATGAATGGAAAATAAAGATTCCTATTAAATTTGGTAAAGGGAAGCTGCAGTATTTGAATCCTTTAAGGATTAGGATTAGAACTTTAATAGAATCTTTTAAGGATTAGGAGTTTAGTTGAATCCTTTTAGGTTTAGGATTTTTCTTCTCTTTTGTCTATATATAGAAGAGCCACACAAGACGAGAGAGGAGAAAAAAAAAAGAGAAAAGCTGCAGCGACTTTCAATTGGAGAAGAAGAAAGCCATGATCTACTCCAAGATATTGGTTCCTTCTCTCCCTTTAGCCATGAACTAAATTTATTTTTAGAATCTTGATGAAACCCTAGCCATGCGACTTTGGTTTATTTTATTTTTGGAGATTTGTTATAATATTTATGTAATTGCATATTTTGGGATGTTTATTGGTTTGATTCAATTAATTCTTTGTGATTGTTCTTCTAGAATAATTATTTGGGTTAATTGATATTTTTATCCATGCTTGATTCTTGTAGTCTTGAGTATGAGAGATATGTAATTTTTGCAAGTATATTGTGAGTTTTAGAATTGAATAGTTCATGCTAATTTTAGATGATTTATGTCATAGGAATGAATAAGTCATGCTAATGGTTAGATGGATTATGTCATGCATTTAAACACAATATATTTCTTTAGTGAATCAAAGCTTGTAGCCTAGATCACCACATAAAAGTTTAATCTTTTCTCCTAAATAAAATTAAATCATTGTTATATAGGTTAGTGGTGGAATCAAGGTTCTAAATCATCTTCTTTGGTTAATCTCCTGTTAGTTTCAGTTTATTTATTTTATTCATTAGTTTTAATTAATTTAGGAATAATAATAAAATCTCATTCTTCTTTTTATAAAATTAATTTAGGAAGATTAGAATTTTAGTAGTTAAGCCTTTCTTTGTGGTTCGATACCCTTATACTTCCGTAGTACATTCATCTTGTGCACTTGCGAGTATTGGGTTTAAAACTTAGTTAGAAAATCCCGATCAGGATGATGTGATTTAAAGTGTGGGGAATGCTTAATTTAGGCTTTTCTTTCATTATTTGAGTTTTTCTTATAGGCAAAAACCCCAAAACATTAAATTTTTAAAAAATTCAAAAAGTATTGTTGTTTTTATTCTCAAGGATTTTTAGTTTCTTTTGATAGTATTAGTTGAGCTAAAAATTAAAAAAAAATCTAATATTCTAAAAAAAACTCCAAAAATATTTTAATTCGTGTTTTCCCTTTGTTTAAACTTGGAAAAACCCAAAATTATATATTTTTTAATTTATAGTTTACCCTTTTGCTTTTCATAAAATCAAACAATCCAAAAAGATTTTTCCATTTTTCAAACTCATCATTTGAGAACTTGTAGAACTTTTACTTTTATCACATGAAACTTTGAAAGGACTTGTTGCTTAGCTTTTGTGTGACATCATGCACTTGTGTGAACTCTCATGAATTAATACTTTATTTGCACATACGAGTGTCTTGTTATTAGATAAATGTTTTGTGAATTTTAGATATTAGGTCAATAATTTGCTTCTATGCATGTCTTGAGATTTACCTTGTCATGCCTTGAGGCAAAGTTGTGTCTAGCATAGACCTCGGAAATGATGGTCTTAGTCCTTCTTTGACCCGTTTGATCCTTTCTTGCTACCCTTTAATGTTAAATCCCTCGTACCCTTGTTGAGCCTACATTTTATAAGAGTTTAACCCTTCCCTTCTTTGTTTTTAAACTCACACAAAATTTTAAACCTCAATTGCGAGAGCTATGAGTTCTTATTTCTCTAAGTCACTTTTGAGGGAGTACATAGATAAGTGTGGGGGAGAAAGTGGAGATGAGTATTCCATGCAAAGGGGTATTTTGGGAAGATTTTATGAGAAAGAAATCCAATGACAGGTTTGAAGTGAATTAAAAATTCTATGTGTTGATCAAAGCTTGTGTTTTTCATCTCGTTTTTTGTGAAAAAGGAAGAAAATTGAGGAAGAAAAAGAAAAAATGAGAAAAATAAGATTAAAAAAAGAAAGAGAGAAAGAAAAGAAAAAGTAAATGGTTGAAATATCTTTGTATGAGTTTCTCTCTTGAAAAGAACAGTTATATACTTCTTCTTATTACCTTGAAACTTCCTTTTACTTCATATGAGGCTGAGAATAATTGAGATTGTTAGTTGGGTTGTGATTTGTTAGAAATAGGAAACAAATATGAGGTAAAAGTGTTCCGGGGGTAAAGGGCATAAAAGAATGAAAAGCGACTTGAAGGTTTTAGATTAGATATCGATTTTGTTTTCTTTTCGGTTGCATGAAGCTCTCTTCTCTTTGCTTTTTGTTTTTCCTTTCCCTTTGTTTGGTATCCTTTTATGTCCTTAGCCTAATATTACAAGCTTGGAAGTCCTACCTAATCCAGGGATGACTTTACTTGGACCAATTAGTTAATAGGTAGTAGAAAGTTGAATTTAAGGCCAATGCTATTGAAGTGAATTATTTTGTTAATTTCCTTTCATTCTCTTTGCATTTGTCAAAGCTTGGCATAAGTAGTCACACACACACACACACACACACACACACTGTTGATTCATAACTGTTTACATGAGATGCTTGGAGGATCATTCATGCTTTGTAACTTGTGCTTGGACGAGTCTTGTGAGATTCTTGTGAATTTTCAACTTATTAAATTGTGGTGATGTCATTTTTTAAGTATTTAAAAAGTCTATCTTTACTTTGTTTGCTTTTGTGTTTTTTATTTTTTCTTGCAAAGTTTTGTTCGGTCCTTGCATTTTTTGTTGTTGCTTGAGGGCAAGCAACACTTAAGTGTGGGGGAATTTATATATCCGTTTTTACACATGTTTTTACAATGTTTAATCTTCGGTTTTTGAAGTATTTTAGTTGTAAAATGTCATATCTATCTTCCATTCTTCTCTTATGTTAATAAGTATGTCTTGGATGAGTTAGAATAAAGAACGAAGTGAAACGAGAGCATACAGAGTAAAAATGGACAAGAAATGAGAAGAAATGCACAAAATCCAACATACGGCAAGACCTGGCCACCAAGCAACAAAAATAGCTTTTTTCCAGACCCTGCCAACCCGACCACCTGAGCGGGGAGACCCAGCCGGTCACACAACAGGGATTTATTATGCAATTTTCTACACTTTCTTAAATATTCTTTCAATGTAATTTTAATCGATCTTCATTTTGGGTTTCTTAGGGGACCGAGAGGGACGATTTTCGAGAGAAAATCCCTCCCAAAGACTTCAATTAATCGACTTAGATCAATAGTTAGTTCTTTAATTCAAGTTTCAGTAGTTAATTTGAAGGTGTCCTTCGGAGTAATTTCGGGATGCTTCGAGAAATTCGAGAGAAGAGTTCGGGCAACATTCTGGGACCATAGATTCTTCAATTTTTACATTCTAAGCCTTCTAAACTATTGTTTATTATGAATTCTTACGTGAATTTTATGATTTATATGATGTTTAGTGGCTAGGGTTTATTTTTATGTTTAATTAGGGTTGAACCCTAGATGATCTTAGTTGTTCATTGGATTTTTACGGAATCAATTGTTAAATTAAATGTTGATTGTTGTTCAATTATTTTGTTTGTGTTGCTAATTTTACCGGTAATTGGCACATTCACATAGGTTTTTTGTAATTGAAAAAGGAAGAACAATCTAGAGCTAAAATTGAACAATATGAGTTTGGTAATTAATTAGAGATAATAGCTACAGTTTCTAGGTTATTAGTAATCACTCCTATACTTTGATTGTTCATAATTGAGTTAGGGAGAGAAGAGATTCTTTTTAATCAATTAGGGGAATAGTGGGTTTTCACCTAGAGATAGGGTTAATCCTAATTAACGAGTGAGACCCGATCAACAATTCAATTGTTTTTCCAAAGTTTTCAATGATTAGCTAAAGGATTCTACGGGGATTCCACCATTTAAACACATCCTTTTTAAAACTTGATTTCAATTATTTTTAAAGTATTTACTGTTCTCAATTATGGATTATTTCAAACTATTTTTTATTTTTATTAAACCTTAGAACGACGGTCATTATTAGAACTTCTTCGTTCCCTGAGTTCGACAACCCGGGAGGTTCTCCAGTACTACATTGACAGGATCGCTTGCCTGTTGCATGTTACTTTAGAGTAGTCCCATTTTAAACATCAAACAATAAGGAGAGAGGATACAGGAGAGAGAAGATAAAACCTTAAAATTATAGACAGAGGAGAGATGAGAGAGAAAATAAAACCTTGAAATATATATATATATATATAGAGAGAGAGAGAGAGAGAGAGAGAGAGAGAGAGAGAGAAGAATCCTTGAAATATGGAGTTTATTAAAATTAATACAAGGGAGTTAGAGGTATTTTACGCTATAAATCACATAGATTTAGATTTTCTTAATCTGTGTAAAATAGAAAATTGTCTTATAATATAAAATAGAGGTCTTCATATTTTAACTCATATAGGAATAGCTATGACGTACAAATGACCATGTCCATCATAGGAATAACAAAAGAAAGAAGTTGCAACTGTTTTTTCGCAACATCAAAGATGTCATCAGAAGCTTTCTACAGTAGCAACTTCTATTGATGCAAGTACCCAAGGGATACTTTCAAGGAGATCTTCCTAGGGTTAGGGATCAAAATAAGGCTAGACCAAGGTATGAGTGTCTTCAATCTATCCATGATTTCATAGTAAAAAATGACAACTTTACAAGGGCAAAAAGGAGGACGAATATGTGTGGTCCTACATAGACAAGTTGAAAATTTAAAATGTAACTATCGAAAAGATATTTTCAAGAATATCTTTGAGGGTTAGGGATGAACACAAGACTAGGCCAAGGCATGAGAATCTGCAAGCTATCCATGATTTCGTATTCAAATGGCTACTTTTCATAAATGGTCTTACGGATAGTACTTTGCGTTTAGTTTTTAAATTTTTATATATTTTGTGCATATACTCTCAAAAATTCTGACTTATGCATGCTGGTGATTCATTGTTCATTTCTTCTTGATATAGGACTAAGAATGGAAGAGATAAGTTGGGAATGTGGTGTGGATGTAAAGCAACTGATATAATAAGTTTTTTTTAGTGTACTAATCTCGAAAGTTTGTCTTAGTTTTACCTCTCCCCTTTGTAGTTCAATATATGTTGTTAAATTTGAATATGTTATATTCATATATCGTTAATATTAAATTTTTAATGCACTTTTTTGTATTATATTAGCGTGGAATATACCATTTTATATTATTTGGTGTTTTTAAGTATTTAAAATCAAAATTAGTGATATTATGACTTGAGAGGTAGAAAAGTAAATAATGTGAAATAAGGATAATGCACAGATTTTGCACATCATGTGTTTATTGTGCACAACTTTTGGTGCTAGTTTCTTTCAATGTGATGCATAAGATGTTGCATGCCTATGCAGAACATGTGTCAGTCTAAACTTATTTTTCTCTATGTGAAATAGGTCCTTTTTAGTTTTTCCTAGAGTAGAGAAGAAACTTTAGGAGACATTTTGCGACAATTTGAGAATAAAACTTTAGGAACAATAAGGAAAGAGGAGAAAGAACATAAAACCTTGAAATATGGAGGGAGAAGAGAGAAGATAATGCCTTGAAATATGGAGAGAGGAAAGAGAGAGAGAGAGAGAGAGAGAGAGAGAGAGAGAGAGAGAGAGAGAGAGACTTGAAATACGAAGTTTATTAAAATTAATACAAGGGCATTAGAGTTAATTTTTCTCTATAAAACACATCGATTTCAGATTTCATTAATCTGAGTGAAATAGCAAATTGTCTCAAAGATACCTTCTAGGCTTAGTGATTTGAATTAGAAAAATCAAGAAGCTAAAGATTTATCTCATGGAGCATTCACTAGCGCAAGGTTGCAGAAACTCAAAGCTCTTGAAGATAATGGCATGGTTGCTTGTTTAAAAGAAGCTTTAAAGAGCAAGCTAGAGGGGTTTGAAGGTCAAGAAAGAGCTTCCAAATTGTTCTCCATGTGTTCAATTAGCAAGGACCAAACAACGGAAAAAATTAAAGGAGAAATTAGCTAAGTACTTTGTAGAAATTACCCTAATGCCGACGGTAGACCCTACCCCTACCATCGTCGGTAGACCTCTAGAACGGCTAAGCTTGTAAAGACCAAACCTACTGTCGACGGTAGGTTCCACCCTACTATTGTCAGTAGGTCTCGGGGAAGGAATTGCCTTTGTAATTTTTAGGCGGGATTTCATTGTTTAAACTTATTTTTCAGCTTTTAATCAAGGGTTTAATGGGTATTTTAAGCCAATAATCAATAGGTTAATAGGTTAAGCTTTAGCCTATAAATACCCATTTATAGGCTCATTGTAAACTAATTGACATGTTGAATGAATTTTGCTTAAATTATAGATAGAGAATCTCTATAATTTTAGCAATTATAAGGAGAGTTCTCTAACGTTCTTATCCCTTAGCTAGTTCACTAAGGGTTAATATCCTTGGTAGTGAGTAATTGAATGACTTAGGATGATGAGTTACGGAATTCAATTGATCATCTTAATTCCTTTTATTGATTGAGTCTAGAGTTCTTATTCTTGATTCAATTGATTATAGGTCATCTAGCTTGTGTGAATGGGGTTTTGAGGCTGTAGTTTCCTAAAGCTTCTAGTTATCAATCTAGAAAGGAGTTTTGCCTCTCAATTTTGGGTTTATGAGGCTTATATCCTTTTAGGTTTTCCATTGGAGTGTTGAAGCTACAAAATCCTCAATAGAGGTATTTCAATCAAAGGAGGTGATCTTGGGAAGGATTTGGATCCAATTCAATAATCAAAAGAGGATTCATATCAAATTAGTATCAAAGCATCCTCCAATTGAATGTCAAATTAATTTGTAAGCTGTTTAAATTTTTTGAAACTCAAAGAAAAATAATAAGTAATTGATGACCTATGAAGAACATATAAAAAGATCACGCAATAATAGTACGGAAAATTCACAAAAACATTGTTACGAAAATCAAAAGCAAGCTGAAATTTGTGCGCATTTATTGTTGTATTTTGTTGGAGATGTTCTCCATTGAGTTTTTATCCATTTGAAATAAGTTGTGCTCAATTTGAAGTTCATTTGATTGCTCTATTGGCCTGAATTGTGGAATGTGATTCTGATTTGCGACTACAGAAAAAGTGTTGATTGATCCGATCATAACTTGTGCTATGCTGATCCAATTTTGACTAAATTTCTGCTTAAATTCATCCTCTTCAAGTGAGGAATCTTACTGAATTTGTCTCATCTGTTTTTTATTCGTAGTTTGTGACTATCGTCATTTTAGTGTCAGGGTGTCATTATTCCCTATTTCCTGCATATTTTGTTTTAGTATTCTTATGTTCTTTGCTTAGCTTAATTGTTTTGATTTACTTTTTTTTTACTTCTAACTGTTTCCTTCTGTGCTTCTAATCATTTGTTGATGATCAATTAAGTTTTCTTGCTTATTTCCATCGATTAAATTTTTTGAAACTCTTACACATCAAGTGTTTGAAACTTTGCTTCTTTGAACACTTATCCAACTAAGTGTTTTGATTGTTTTCTTACCTTGGATTGATGCTCTTGGTTTGAGTTAGATAAGAAGTTTGAAGGATCATATAGAGACTTGGGGTGTTGAGTGATTGGAAAAGGCAAGATGGTGATCTTATCTTGACAAAAGCCAATAAGAGTGTAAACACGAGTGAATGGAGTGATTATTAAAGAGTAAAACACTAAGGCGGTGATTGGGAGGTCCTTTTTATTTGTTTTATTTGTTTAATTTGCGAGTTTTAAAACCAAAAATTCAAACATGGAACATGATTTGTGTCATGTACAGCAAGCATTGAAATGATTAGAACAACAATTGTCATGCCTAGCAAAGGGTGTGAAGGACTTAAAAAGAGAAGGGGAAGCCATTCTTGAGCAAAGTAGTAGAAGTAACTTTGGTGGGCACTCAATGCACAATAACCAATAAGGATATGGTAATTTTTATCCTTATGCTAGATCTTATGAGCATAATTCTTATGATTGCTATCAGGGAAATAGACTTGGAAATGGAGATTGTTATAATGGTATATCTTGTAAAGAAGTTTCAAGATATGATGTTAGAAATAGAAGAAATTATGTGAACATGGATGATAGGTTCCATAAAAGAAAAGGTAATTATGAGGGATATTCTGGAAGTTATATCTATGGAGAGTATAATTGTCGAAGAAGTTCTCAAAGTTTGGGAACGACATAAAGACCTCTTAGCTACAACAAGTTGAAATTACCTCTTTTATGTGGAACTTTTGGTCCTTATGATTATGAAGCATGGGAGCAAAAAGTGGAATTATTGTTCTATTCTATTGTGTAAGAGGAGAAGAAAAGTTCCAATTGGTGTTAAAATCCCTTTCTTATAAGGTCAATGTTTGGTGGGATTGTAAATGTGAAAATAGAAGGAGAATGGGAGCTCAACCAATCAAGACTTAGAGCTTAATGAAACAATCAGTGAGAAACAAATTTGGGGTTGAAAACCATGAGAGATAAAGACAAGGTCAAGCAAAGAAAAAACTCATGGAATCTTCAATTGGGGAAATGTCTACAAAAGCAAATGAGCTTTCACAAGTTCTAGAAAAGTCATTCCCCATGAGAAGAAGAACACTTGTACCTTTGTAAAGGAAGAAAAATCAAGAGAGGAAAAAGTGAAGAGTTTTGTGAGTACAAAAGAAAGGGAGGGAAAAATAAAAGAGATTGAGTGCTTGATTGAAAATTATGAGAGTACAAAAGAAGAACAAGAGAAAGAAAAGCAAGATGAGATTGAAAAGAGTGAGGAAACAAAGGAAGAGATGAGCTTAATGATTTTTGAAGGAGATAAAAGAGAGTAAATGAAAGAGAGTTGTTGTGACATTAGTTTACCATTAAACTCACTTTTTAGTGAGGAGTTGAACTTGCTTACTAATTCCATTAACCATTTCCTTGCTTGTTTTTCTCTAAATGTGCAGAAATTTGAAGGTCAAAACACAGAAAAAGAAGGAATTGTTGGCAATAAGCTCTACAAAACCATAAGCTTTCTTCCTTCTACATCTTTCTTATCTTTTGATGTCATTATCAACAAATCTAATTATTGTTCTTTTTCCTTTTTTTGTGATAGAATTCAATCTAAATCTTGGGCTTCTTAACTAGAACTTGTGGAACAAAGCCAAATCATGGGACGAAAGTTAAAGAAGACGGCACTGGAAAGGTGCTTAGTATTGGCTTTGAAGAAACATCAATAAGCCTTTCCTTAAACCCTTTTTCTTTTACACCATGAGTTCTCTTTTAAGGAGTTAAAGTTGTCCTTAGAGTTTTATGCCTCTTATGTGACTTTGGTTGGAATTGTGATTGTTAATCCTTTCACTAGTGATCTAGCTTTTGATATTGATCATATGCTTAAGTGCTCTTCTCCATGTCCTTATCTTGAGAAACAACTTTTGGTTGGTACCATCACTTTGAGTTGTTACATGATAATCTTTTCTCTTATATTCTTGTTGCTAATTTCTCATCTTCTTGTGCATCTATATTGTAGCCCTAAGGGCATTATTACTTATGATTTTGATTATGATTAACATATGCTTGTGTGAGTATTTTAGCTAACCTTTCATAGAACAAAAGAAGCACTTTTGAAGTCTCAGTCTACGAGCAAAAGATCTTGGTGATGAGGGAAAAATGAAAGAGAAAAGACCAAGCCATTCCAAGATCAAATCATTGAAGACCTTGTCTATGTTAGAGTGTGATAAGGTATTTCTTTGTAAAACTCCCTAATCTTACTCCTTGGTTATTGATCATATATGAAGCTCCTTTTACGATGTTCTCAATATAAACTTTTCTTAAAATCTAAGTATTCTTGATTGAGGTTTTGATGCTTTTGAAAGGTTCTTCTTATCTCTAAAATGACTATCAAGAATACATGTTTTTGAAACAATGAGGAAAGCTTTTGTCTTAAAAAAATTGGCTGTAAAAACTCAAAAATTCGGTCATCCAGTTTTAGAACCGATCGTCCGATTTTTTCTACACTTAGAAAAAATCGGCAGTCCGATTTCTAACCGGACAAGTCTGAATCTTTCTGTTTAAGAACCGGTCGTCCGATTTTAGGAACCGGTCTTCCGATTTTCTCTTTTACTGTAAAAATTATTACCATTACACAGAGTGCAACGGTCACTTTTTCAAGAAAATATATATAGACTTTTTTTATCAGCCAAAAAGTAAGAAGTTTGGTGAAATATTCATTGAGATCATTTAAGATTTTTAAAGAGCTTTAAAGCGCATTTATTGCAAACACTTTCAATCCCAAACAAAAATCTTCTTGAGCTTCATTATTGATATCATCAAAGAAGAAGAAAGGAGAAGCTTGTAGAAACATTCCATTGTGTTGTACCTACTATTTCTCAAGCTCAAATTTGGTAACATTGTTCTTAAACTCATATCTTTCTCTTATTGATATCAAAGGTTTGTGTTGAAAAACCCCTTGGGTGATCCTTTGATTTACATTGTGTTGTGAATTGAGGTTGTGTCCAAAACCCTTGTAGGGTGATCCTCATATTTGTAGTTGATGTAATTTGTGTTTATAGTGGATTTGGAAAATCCTTGGGTGTTGACTCAAGGCAGTGGATGTAACTCTTTCAGAGAGTGAACCACTATAAATCTTTGTGTCTTTCTTTCAAAACTTCTTGCTTATCTGTCTTAACCACAAGATTTTGTTTGGTTTGGAATTTTATTAAAAGAGAGTTTTAGAATTCTCTTTCAAACAAAATTGGAGGTTTATCCTTTAATTAACAAAGGATTTTCAAAAATTAGCCAAAAACCTTATTCACCCCCCCCAAGGTTTTTCATATGTGGAGTACGATTCATATCTTCTTTGGATCTTTTGTTGAAAGTGGTTATGAAGAGAGAATTAGTTGGTTCTCTTGGTCTTTGTATAGTGATTTTCATGCTAAGTTTAAAGGAGAGCTTGTTGAGAATTGTGATTATGAATCATCTTTCCTTTATGCTTTTATGAAAATTCAGGATGCGTTATTTCCTTCCATTCAGCTCTTGAGCCTTGTGAGTTATAAATTTTAATTTTCGCATAATGAACCAAAGGTTCTCATTTTTGGTGATTTTTGAAAGCTTTGCTGTTGGGAAACTCCCATGTGTTTCAATTCTTTCATTTTCATTTTAAGGAATTCATATGGTTGCAATTTTGTGGAAAGAAAATGAATTGTAGTTTTAAGGTGCTTAAACTTAATCCTTGTGATCCTATGAAAACTACCTTTGAAAATGGTGTTTTTGAACTAACTTTGAAAGATCTTGATGAGAAACTTGTTTACCCTATTTTTTTTATTGATTATCTTTTAAAACATGACATTTTAAAAGACTTCTTAGTCAAAAGCACAACTTCTTGTGTCAAACTTTTGAATCAAATCTTTGGTGGTAATAAGTGCGTATTAGTCTATATTTCTTATATGTTAATTTCAATGTTTTCGGTGTTGTTAGTATGTAAAAATATATGTTTTAGCTAAATATCTCTTATACTTGTCTTAGGTGCCCTCCGGAAGTTCAAACGATGAAAGGGAAATGAAAATGCACGAAAATGGAGCGAAAATGGTAAAAACGGAAGCCATCAGTAAAAGTCAGTAACCTACCACACAAGGTAGGCTGACCTACCATTGCCGGTAGGTGCCGAGAAGCAACGAGTAGGGGAAATAGAGACCTACTGCAGATGGTAGGCCTCACCCTACCATCGGCGGTAGGGTGTGATGGCGAGGACGGTTGGAGTCCAATTCATACTTAGTTTTCTCGATTTTTTTTCCAATTTTAAACTGGTTTTCTTGTATTTTTCACCTCTATATAAGGTGTCTTTTTGCAGTTATTGTAGAGAGGAATATACATAATTAGATAGGATTAGATTCTTATATAGATTAGTTAGGTTAGACTAGATTAATTAGGTTAGATTAGATTAAATACTCTTTAAATTCCAGCTTTTATACTTTTAATTAGTTAGTAAAATTTCAATTTTTCTGCAATTTAGTTTCTTGGATTCAAGAATTGAAGACTTGTTTTCAAGATTTCGATCTTCAACTTGGCGACTCGAAAGAGGAGCTTAGAAGACGTTCGGGATTCAATTACGGCTTCGATTTTCAATCCTAAGCTTTCTTTTCCTTTTCTTATTCTTGAATTTTATGTTTTTTTACAGTTTTATTATAATGAATAGTGAGTAGTACTTTTTGTTTGGTTTGAGGTTCAACCCTAGTTCTCTATTATGAAGTTCTTGGTTTAATTTCTTGATTTCGATGTTTGTTTTAATTTAAGTTGTCTGCTAATTGCATTTGTTTGTAATTTAATTATCGCGAGATTAGATCATTTGTAGGGTTGTGTGGAATTGAAAAAGAAAGAACAATCTAGGGCAACCAACTGGGGGTTAATTTGGGTAATTGACTGGAGATACGAATTTGCACTTTTAAGTCTTTTAAATCACCTAATTATAATGCACTCTTAATTTGTTAGGGAGAAAAGAGATTTTCCTCTAAGGGTTAGTGAATAGGGTGGCTTTCGTCCTAGAGATAGGGATTGCACGATTTGAGTGATGTCCCAACTCAATTAATTCAACATTGTTTTCATTAAAAGTTTTTCTAATTGAATTAGTAACAATAATCAGGGGAATTCCACCAATCTAAACTATTGTCTTTATAATTCTTTTAATAACTGTTTTTAATTGTTTCCTTTTAATTAATTTACTTGTTTTTAATTCTTTTTAATCAATGACCATCTTCTTTTCAGACTAAACATTAGAAACACGATTAGTACCTGAACCTTCGTTCGTCCCTGAAAGATTCGACACTCGGGTTGAACTCACCTCTACTTTGTAAGGTCCACTTACCTTGCGTTGTAGTAATTAGGAGCACATCCCATTTTTATTACTTTGATTTCACACACATCTAGTTTTTTTTGGCAATGTTTCCAGGGATGACAAGTTTAAGGAATATTGTTTTGTTTTAGTGCTTTAGTCATAGTCTTTCAATTCTTTTCTTTTTCTCTTTTTCTCGTTCGAATTAATTTTTGTTTTGGCACTATTATTTTATTTTTTTAGTTTATATTCTTAAATTGTGCTTAGCGTTCATTAGAGCTAATCATGTTTTCAGTTCTTGCAGATCGTGTGGTATTAGTATATACACCGAAAGAAAAGGAGTGAGTTAGTACCGTTCGATCCCGAGCTCAAGCGTACACTACGGAGTGCTCGTCGAGCTCTTCAGTTCGGAACGGCATGCGGTAGTGCAATAGTACCCGTTGTTAAGGCAGAAGAAGAACCAAAAGCACATCCATTCAACAACCCTCTTTTCGAATCAACACCTCCAATGGTGGCACAATTGGTACCAGAGAGAATAATTGCAAATTATGCTCAACTGTCTATTTTGGGGACGTAGTCGAGTATAGCAAGGAAAAGGGTAGAGGCAAATAACTTTCAGATTAAACCAAATACAATTCAGATGTTGCAAAATTATGTTCAATTCGACGGACTTCATGGTGATGATCCCAATGTGCATATTGGGAATTTCTTAGAGATCTGATACACCTTTAAGATTAACAAAGTATCAGAAAATGCAGTTCGACTTTGTCTTTTCCCGTTCTCTCTAATGGGAAAGGCGAAGTCCTGGCTAAAGTCCTTACCATCGAGGTCCATTGCTTCATGGGATTCACTAGCAGAGAAATTTTGAGGGAGGTACTTTCTTCCAAGGTGAATAGCCCAACTAAGAAATGAAATTCTATTGTTTCGACAATAGACGGAGAAAGCCTCTACGAGGCATGGGAATGATAGGAGTTGTTAAGAAAGTGTCCCCATCATAGGTTGTACTTGGGGATTCAGATACAAAGTTTTTATAATGGAGTTTCGTTTGGGGCTAGGCAATTAATAGACACCTCAGCTAGAGGGTCTATAGATCATAAAACTCCTCAACAAGTATATGATTTAATTGAGCAGATTGCTATGAATAGTTATCCTTGGGGAGGACAAAGAGTAAAACCAAATATGGTTGGGGTCCATAATGTAGATGCTGTGTTTGCTATGAAAGCAAAATTAATATCAGTCATTAAGCAGAAAATAGGAAACTTGGCTGGTACATCAACAAGTAGAACAACCAGACAGTCATGTTTTGCAAATTTTGTAATAGGGGGCATTCAAATCAAGAATGCTCAATTATGGGAGGACAAGTAGAGCGAGTAGAGTTTGTGCAGGGAAATTGACAAAACAACCCCTACTCAAACACATACATTCTGGGATGGAGAAACCACCTTAATTTTCTTGGGTTGCTCAAGGACAACAAAGACAAAACAACCTCCAGGTTTTCAGAATAGAGGTCTTCCGCCGCCTTTGCCTTACAAGCAGGTCCACAAAACCATCCTCTACCAAATAAAACAAATTTTGAGGACTTGATGGTAAAATTCATGGTTGCAATAGAAAATAGAATAAACGCCATCGAGGCACCCCAAAAGAATCAAGGGGCCTCCCTTAGAAATTTAGAAAAGCAAATTGGGCAATTGGTTGAAATTGTATCTGAAAGAACTATGGGAACTCTTCCAAGTAGTACCGAAGTAAACCCAAGAGAGCATGTACATGCTAACTTAATGACCATTGATGAGGAAATTCCAAAGAAAGAAGGGATTATCATGGAAGAAGAATGTTCAGTCCTCGAAATCAAGAAGGAAACACCACCCCAAAAGTTAGAAGACACAGGGAGTTTTTCTTTTCCTTGCATTATTTGTAATATCAAGTAGATAGGGCTTTACCGGACTTAGGTGTAAGCAATAATGTTATTTCTTCATCTATGTGTAAACATCTAGGTTTAGGTACCCTGAAACCTGTTAGAATGTTGATTAATCTAGTAGATGTAAGTGTTAGATATGCTAAAGGGGTAGTTGAAGATGTATTAGGGATGTGGAATGATCTTCAAGAGCAAAAAGTTTCATCCAAGAAGTGAGGGAGAGAACAAACAAAACAAGTGTAACAAGTAGAAGAGAGAAAGTGCCTTTGAAAGGACTTGAAAATGTTAAACTTCTAGCAACCTTGGATATATTAAATCCAAGACCTCAAGAAGGTTTAAAAAAATCTTTTCTTCAAAGTTCAAGCAACCAAAGGTATTTTGAACCTTAGACCTCAATGAAACAAGAAGGAGACCTCAAGACTAGTTTTCTACAAGAGTGTAGTAACTAGTCTGAAGGAATTTTGATGATCAACCTCGAAGCTCTTGGAACTTTCACCAAGTCTTCAAAGTGATTTTTCTTTCAATGAAGTTCACCCTTGAAGAAGATAGAAAAAAAAACACTAAGCTAATGTTAGTATATGCCCTAAACCAATTGACTTACATTTATGATTTATGAAGCACGTATTTTGAATTATATTTTATGCTCTTGGTCATCAAGTATGTGACTGATAGTAAAACCCTTATTGCTAATAAAATACTATTCTGGTCGGTCCCTAGTTTCATTACATCTTGAATTATTAAACTAATGTGAAGTTGATTGATGATCAAGTTTTACTGATCATGAATATGATGTATAAAATCAATTCATAAATACATATTGAGAATATTGTATTGGACATGACTCAAAGTGAAGAAGAAATATTGTATGGGTTTAAGTCATAAGCATTTCTTCTCAGTTTTATATTTGGTGTCCTTTGACCTAATGTTTCTAATGCTTCTTGCATGGGGAGAAAATATGTTTTCACATAGTCAAACATCACTTTTAATTAGGTGATTATTATGACTATTGGTTGGGCTATTTTCTTGTCATGACTTGAATATTGGAGATAGTGAAACGGATTTGTCCCTCTCTTTTTAGAGAGAGATATCCATGGGCCTCTTCATATGGAAGATTGGAAAATATGCATAGCCATTCTCAAATAAGTATTAATAAGGTGTTATTAATGTTATTTGTCGAAACAGTCTGCTTGGTGATCATGTAAATGGTTAATTAAGTTTTATAAGGTGACTTAGTCCATGTTTTATACTTAATTAAGATATCGTGTGACAAAAGGACTAAACATTAACACTGATGCAAGGTTATTGTTGTTAGTATATGCCCTAAGACCAATTGACTCACATTTATGATTTATGAAGCATGTATTTTTTTGAATTATATTTTATGCTCTTGGTCATCAAGTATGTGACTTGATAGTAAAACCCTTATAGCTAATAAAATACTATTCTTATTTGTCCCTAGTTTATTACATCTTGTAAACTAGTGTGAAGTTGATTGATGCTCAAGTTTTACTGATCATGAATATGAGATATAAAATCAATTCATAAGTACATATTGAGAATATTGTATTGGACATGACCCAAAGTGAAGAAGAAATATTGCATGGGTTTAAGTTATAAGTATTTCTTCTCAGTTTTATATTTGGTGTCCTTTGACCTAATGTTTCTAATGTTTCTTGCATGGGGAGAAAATATGTTTTGACATAGTCAAACATCACTTTTAATTAGGTGATCATTATGAATATTGGTTGGCTTATTTTCTCGTCATGGCTTGAATATTGGAGATAGTGAAAGGGATTTGTCCCTCTCTTTGTCCATGGGCCCCTTGATAAGGAAGAGTGAAAAATATGCATGGCCATGATCAAATAAGTATTAATAAGGTGTTATTAATATTATTTGTTGGAACAGTCTGCCTGGTGATCAAGTGAATGGTTAATTAAGTTTTATAAGGATGACTTGATCCATACCTTATACTTAATTAGGATATCGTGTGGCAAAAGGACTAAATATTAAATCTGATGCTAGGTTATTATTACATTTACTTAACTTGGGTAAGCATAATGTCTTGCTAGAGGCCGCTTATGTCTTGTGAATAAATGTCTAGGACATTTTTTATTCACTGCCAACGTTAAGTGAACCTACAGGGTCACATGCCTAGACGATCTTGTGAGCATAATGTCCACGTTCAATGAATCTAGATTGTGTCCAGATTCGTTGAACGTATACAAAAGAGGAATAGATTCCATATTGTATTTTCTGGTAAGTTAATAAGTAATTAATTTTATTTAATCGAACAAATGAAATTAATTACTTAATATTACTCATCCAACCGTTGGATGATTATAGGAATAGACGGACGAGATTAAACTGTCATTAGATGACAGTTAGGGTTTTGATATTGACAGCTATAAAAGGTTATGTTAACCTTTTCTTGGTGGCTGTCCTTTATCTGATTAAAGAAAAACAAAACCCTAAACCCTAGAGCGGCGATATAGTATCTAGCCTCCTCTCTCCGAAATACGACCGATTACCAGATAGTCAGGATCAGTTCTGAACAGTTTTCAGAACACAGAAGGGGCTAGCATCCCGATCGCTTGCAGAGGAGTTCGTTGCGTGGATACCAGTAGAGGGCAAAGCATAAATAGTAGCACATCCATATCGAACGGCAGAAAACATTGAGGTAATTTCTATCCAATAAGTTTTTCTAGTATGTGCGAATCCTGTTGGTGGATTTTCGTAGTTTTATTTTATTTATTTTGCCTATGGATTCCAACAGTGGTATCAGAGCCTCGTACATACTTAGTTTTACTAATTTTATCTGTTACCGCTTTGATTACATGTGTTGTTTTCAATCGCCTTATAGTAAAGTTTCTAATTAGTGTAATAATCAGAGTTAATTGAATTATAGGATTCGCATATATCATATTCTATTTTACTTATTAATGCGATTAAATAAACAAAATTTTGCTACTGCCAAATTGTTTGGCATACACAGTATAATCTGTGCAATTTAATTGTTAAACTGATATGCAGAATCACATAATTCATGTTTAACTGTTAAACATAATTTTCGGCGGCATGATTTTTAGGGTTAATGACGGCAGTAACTCATTCAATGAGTTAGAAAGGAAAATTAGTTTTTCTTTTTGGGACCCCTACTTTCTTTCGGGGACGAAGCCCCCGGAAACCCCCTCGTTGTTTTTGGCATGTTTCTTTCTATCTTTAGATGCATAGTGCATAGCATGGCCCTTTACCTCTTGTGATTAGTTGGTTTATTTTGTTAATAGGTTGTAATGTTTTTTAAATACGGCCTGCGTGTCGTCATTTTCATTGATGTAATATTATCAAGCTTTACTAGAATAGGTTTATTCTATTTCCTATTCCTATGTATGTTTTCCTACCCTATGTAACATGATCAGAAGGCCAAGACGTTGGAGGCAAGCTCATGGAGATGAAGACTTACCTAGATTGACCTTTGACTTCCATGAGGCTCGTGGAAGTTAATATAGGATTGGGGCCATGCTATTACACGTTTTTTCTATTTATATATTATGCGTGTGATATTTACTTTATTTCCTTTTATTTTATTGGATATATGTTTTATAAAATAAAATATATATATATATATATAAGGAAGAAGGTTTTTGAAACCATGTAAAAAAAAATTAAGTCGTAAAATGCCTCCCATGATCATAAGCACTTCTCCATGCCTGGATCATCATTTTGTCTCATTGCCAAAGCAAGAGATAAATGGTTACCTAAGTCGGGAAAGATGGAAAATGGTGATTTCTATATGCTTGGAATGGTTTGTCTTACCTAGGCTATCAAAACGGTTTTGAACCTAGGGCATCATATGGGATTTTGCCAGTACATATTGATGTAAATCTCATTAATCCATTTTTCTGTAATTATAGGTGTTAAGCTAAAGCTTACTTATAATTATTATAAAATGGAATTTTTTCTACCCACGATTTATATCAGGTGTTGAATATTTGAGGGAAAAATTAATATCAGGTGTAGATAATGGCCCCAAACAATTCAAACACCTCGTTACGATCTGTGCTTGAAAAGAATAAGCTTTGTGCGACTAACTTTCTTGATTGGGCACGAAATCTTAGGGTCCTTAAACAAGAAAAAAGGGCTAGATGTACTTGAGAACCCTATCCCTAATCAACTAGCCAACAACGCTCCTAGAGTTGAAAAAAAATGCCTATAGTAAGCACAAAGATGATTCTAATAATGTGACTTGTATCAGGTTGGCTACGATGGAATCTGAGTTGCAAAAGTAATTCGAGGAAGTTGAGGCTTATGAGATGATGAAACAGCTCAAGGAAATGTTTCAAGAGCAAGCACGTCAAGAGAGATATCTTACTACTAAGGCGTTGAATAGCTGCAAAATGACCCCACGCACTTCAGTTAGTGCTCATGTTCTTAAGATGAAGGGTTATTTTGATCAGGTTGAAAAACTTGAAGCATCTGTAAGTAATGACTTGGCTACTGATATGATCTTGGCCTCTTTGACTTCTGACTATAATCAGTTTGTCATGAACTTCAATATGCATAATATGGAAAAGTCCATAAATGAATTGCACGGGATGCTCAAGCAGGCTGAACAAAACATTAGGAAGTCTACTCCTAATATTCTGATGGTTCATAAGGGGCTGTTCAAGAAGAACAAGGGAAAGGGAAAGGGAAAAGATATGGCCAGGAAGGGTAAAGGCAAGTAGAAACCCAGGCCCAAGGTTAAACCACCATAGGAAGGGACTTGCTTCCACTGCGATGAACCTGATCATTGGAGGAAGCACTGCATGCTCTACTTGGAAGAAAAGAAGAAGCAAAAGGCCAGTGAGACTACCGCTTTAGGTATTTCGTTATAGAAATTAATATGTCTACTCCTACTTCATGGGTATTAGATACCGGATGTGGAGCGGAGCTCACATTTGTATAAATGTGCAGGGACTCAAAATGAGTAGATCTTTGGCAAAAGGAGAGGTGGACCTGCGAGTAGCAAATGGAACAAAAGTTGTTGTTGTAGCTATAGAGACATTTCATTTACTTTTGCCTAGTGGGCTTATCATTGAACTTAAAGATTATTATTATGTTCCTGCTATGAGTAGAAACATCATTTCAGTTTCTTGTTTGGATATTGATGGTTTTGAGTTTAATACTAAGAATGGTAAAAGTTCTATTTATAAAAATGGTATTTTCTATGGGGATGCCTCTTTATGTAATGGGCTTTACATTCTTAACCTACATGATTCAACTAGTAAGCCCATCTATAACATAAATACAAAGAAATTTGAATCTAATGATTTAAATTAAACGTACTTCTGGCATTGTCGTTTAGGCCACATAAATGAGAAACACATATCCAAACTCCATCTAGATGGACTTTTATCTTCATTCGACCTTCAGTCTTATGAAAAATGCGATTCTTGCTTATTGGGCAAAACAACTAAAAGTCCATTTACAGGACAAAGTGAAAGGGCTACTGATTTATTGTAACTTATACATACTGATGTATGTGGACCAATGAAGACACGAGCCAGAGGAGGTTTTCAGTACTTCATTACATTCACAGATGATTTTAGTAGATATGGTTATGTCTATCTAATGAAACATAAATCTGATTCCTTTCAAAAGTTAAAGGAATCTCAAAAAGAAGTACATAATCAACTTGGAAGGAGTATCAAATTACTTCGATCAGATCGAGGTGGTGAATACTTAAGCCAAGAGTTTGGCGAACATCTTAAAAATTGTGGGATAGTATCACAATTAACTCCACCAGGAACACCACAATGGAATGGTGTGTCTGAACGCAGAAACCGAACTCTATTAGATATGGTTCGATCTATGATGAGTCAAACAGATCTTCCAATTTCTTTTTAGGGTTATGCTCTAGAAACTGCTGCATTCATATTAAATAGAGTTCCATCTAAAGCTGTTCAGAAGACACCATATGAGATATGGACCCGGAAACAACCTAGTTTAGCATTTCTCAAAATTTGGGGATGTGATGCTTATGTGAAGCCATCATTATCTGAAAAACTAGCATCCAAATCTGATAAGTATCTGTTTGTGGGATATCCTAAGGAAACTAAAGAATACTATTTCTATCTTTTATATGAAAACAAAGTGTTTATTGCTCGGAACGAAATTTTCCTTGAAAGGGAATTCGTTTCCAAAAGAACTAGTGGGAGTAGAATCCATCTTAAAGAAGCTCAAGGACAACAGACTATTTTTGAATCGAGTATGGACACTCAGTTGGACTCACATATTCATATTGAGCCGGAACCTCTGATACGAGGCCAAAGAAGGTCTAATTTTTCTATTTTTCTCTACGGACATTTAATATTTCTTTTCCAAATATACTTTCATTTATTTCATTTGAATTGAATAGCGTTTTGACTCTTGAGAAGAAAAGGTGAAAAAAGAGAAAATAATAATTTGGATATTTAAGATTAAAAGATATTTTGTTTCAAGAATATTAATCTGTTTGCATAATTAAAAAAGAAGTTATATGTTCGATCGGAAGTAATACTACGTCTGAAGACGATAAATAATAAATATGAAATGAATTTGAATATATTTTATTTGTATTTACGAGTGTGATGGATCCAATATTACTCATACACTTCACTTACTAGCAATAATTACCAACAACTTTAGCTAACTTTTGAACACATTCCCTTTTAGGTAAGCCCACACAAATGAAGGGACATTTTACAAGCTTTCAGTGAGTTTAGAGAAACACCAAAAAAAACCAAAAAGAGTATCTCAATAAATAATCCAGATTTATTTATTAACTTATCCAAACCTTAAAAGAAAAGAAAAGAAAAGAAAAACACTCTTGTAGAAATTCCAAGAGTTTCAAGGTTGATCATCAAAATTCCTTCATACTAGTTACTACACTCTTGTAGAAAACTAGTCTTGAGGTCTTCTTCTTGTTTCATTGAGGTCTAAGGTTTAAAATACCTTAAGTTGCTTGAACTTTGGAGAAAAGATTTTGTTTAAAACCTTCTTGAGGTCTTGGATTTAATATATCCAAGGTTGCTAGAAGTTTAAATTTTCAAGTCCTATCAAAGGCACTTTCTCTTTTCTACTTGTTACACTTGTTTTGTTCGTTCTCTCCCTCACTTCTTGGATGAAATTTTTATGCTCTTGAAGATCGTTCCACATCATTTAGTATCAGAGCCACCTTCAAGTAAGTGTTTTTGAGATATCTTACATACAAAGACAGAAAAAAGAAAAGAGAAAAGAGACAAGATTGCTGGAAAATGGCAACACAAAAATAGAGTGCTTGAATGACCTAGAATATGACTAGAAAATTGCAATATTTTTACATGGAATTATACTATATTGACCTGGGAAACAAATGAAACAAGTCTCATCTAATTTGGACTTCATTTGATATCTCAAAATAGTAAAAACTAGAAGGTGCACCTGGCTTTTCGGCAGACAAAAAGTGCTTAAATGATCTGAGCATATCTTCTGTTTTACTAATCTTTTTTCTTTGATTCTTGAGCCTAAAATCAAGAATTTTGAGTGAGGATTCTTTCTAGATAAACTTCATTCAATTTATACTTGTGGTTCAGTACCAGTTTTCAAAAGAAGCCGAATATATCATCTACTCTGCTTGCTGGGAAGTTTTGTTTTGTATTCTTTTGTATTCTTGACGTATCCTAGCTTTGTGTTTGTATTTGTGGTTGAATTTCTTTCCTTTTTCAGTACTTATTTCTTCATTTGGTCAATCTACCATTATTGACTCAAATGCTCTAGGAAATGTTGTTGAACTTCCTTAAAATGAATGAATGATTCAATATCATTTCCTTGCTTCTCATGTTTCTCAACTAGTTTTTGTTTGTGAATTTTTTTTTTTTTTTGGTTGTTTTAAACTTGAGTAGAGGTGTTAAATCTTTGTTAAGAACTCATAGAACTCTTTAAGACTTAAACCTTAGAAAAAGGCAAGAGTTGTGAGAATATCCTCAGAAAAAGCCAAAGAGAGTTAAATGGGAGAGTTTTGTGAGGTAAACACTATCAAGATGTCAACCCAAGCTCAAGCACCGACTCTTTTTAGAGAAGAGTCTAGCAACTCCCAACATGATGACCCTTTGAGGCTCAAAATGCAAAAGTTACAATCTCTAAGAGATGAGATGAGGGATATTGGAAGGGATGTCACTAATCTCTCTAATCAACAAAGGGAGGTTAGTCCTCATGGTAGTCTCAATGCTACTACCCTAAGGAGCAATGGACCATTCAATTGCCATAGGACAACCGAGTTCCACCAACCTCCACATTTTGATGAAGAACTTCATCCACCTCCTTCCGGTGGTAGAAGAGGTAGTTTTGGAGGTAGAGCCATGCCTAGACACTTTGAAGAAGTCCCAAGACCACAAGCTAAGCATGGAGAGCCATTATATGATGATCATGAACATGTTCCATTTGTTGCCAACTGTGGAAGAGACCAAGTTGACCAAACCTTGGACTGAATGAAGTGGAAGCTCCATAGTTTGAAAGGTGAGAATGGCCCTAACATTTTTTTAGATTGGGAGAGGCAAGTAGAAAACATGTTTATGTTGAAAAATTGTAATGAGTTCTTAAAAGCTAGACTTGTAATAGCCGAATTTTCTGGCTATGCTTTACATTGGTGGGAAAGGGTAGTAAACCAAAGAGTTAGAAGTGGTAGACTACCGGTTGATATTTGGAGAGAGTTAAAAGCTTTGATGAGAGAAAGTTTGTGCCTGAGCACTACTATAGAGAGCTTCATTATAAGCTCATGTCTTTAAAACAAGGTACCAAAAGTGTAGAAGATTATAGACAAGAGCTTGAGCTCTACATCTTGAGGTTGAACTTGGAAGAAGACAAGGATGCTTCAATGGCTAGGTTCCTTAGTGGCCTCAATAGGGAGATAGCGAACCAACTTGAGTTGTATCCACATACAACTTATGAAGACATGTGCCACCTTGCCAACAAGATTGAATCCAAAGAAAAAGAAGTGGGATGATGCGATCCTCATTTCCCAACCAAAGACAAGTTGCAACAACAAAACCACCTACTTCCAACTTCAAGCCATGGCCAAAAAAAGAGGAAGCTCCTAGAGGTACTTTCCAACCTCCAACCAAACCAAAGATGGAAGAGAGAGGTAAAATCATTTCTAACCCTCCAAAGTACTTTAAATGTAATGGTGTAGGACACTATGCAAGTAGCTGTCCGACAAAGAGAGCTTTGATCTTTAGGGAGGACTTGAATGGTTGGATTGAGATGGAGGAGGATGAAAGTGGCGAATGTGTTGAGGAAAATGGTGAGGATGATGAACATGTTGATTTGGACCCCTTAGAAAGTCACGGTGTCTTGAGCTTAGTTACCATAAGAGTACTAAGTGCTCAATCTTTTGATGATAACATGATTGAACAAAGAGAAAACATCTTCCATTCTAAATGAAAATTTGAGGGAAGGATTGCCAACCTTATCATTGATAGTGGTAGTGTGTAAATGTGGCTAGTGCTTATCTTGTTGAGAAGTTGAAACTAACTACTACAAAACATGAGAAACCCTACACAATCCATTGGCTAAATGATAGTAGAGAAATTAAAGTGTTGAGACAATTTGTGGTACCAATAGAAATGGGAGCTTACAAAGATGAGATACTATGTGATGTGGTGCCTATGCAAGCATGCCATCTCCTCTTGGGAAGACCTTGGCAATTTGATAAAAAGTCCCTCCACAATAAGGAGAAAAATACTTATCCTTTTGTGAAGGATGGAAGAACATTCACAATGAATCCTCTTACACCTCAACAAGTGAGAGATGAACAAAAAAAGATGAGTGAGAAAGAGAGGGCTGAAAGTGAGCTCAAAAGAAAAAAATCGAGGAGGGAAAGAGAGTTGAGGACAAAGAAAAGAGTGAAGAAAGAGTGATGAAAAACAAGAGTGAAAAAAAAAAAAAAGAATTGTTTCTTTGCAAAACCTAGTGTGGTGATTAGAACAATTGAAAGAAAAGTAGTGTCGCTCTTGTATTGTAGGGAACCTTTTACTTCATCTAAAGAACACTCACCCTCTTTTTCAAGTGAAATTTTGCAGCTCAGTGAAGATTACAAAGACGTATTTCCCGATGAGATGTCCGGAGGTCTCCCACCAATTAGAAGAATTGAACACCAAATTGATTTTGTCCCCGGGGCTATCTTGCCAAGCCAACCAGCCTATAGGAGTCCACCAGAAGAAACTACGGAGCTAAAAAGGCAAGTTGAGGATCTAATTTCAAAGGGTTATGTGCATGAGTCCATGAGTCCTTGTACGGTTCCAGTTTTACTTATTCCAAAAAAGATGGTTTATCTTTTCCTATGGATTTTATTCTTTCTTTACCGAGGACCTGTAGAGGTATGGATTCTATTTTAGTTGTTGTGGATAAGTTCTCTAAAATGGCACATTTTATTCCTTGTAGGAAATTCGATGATGCTAGTCATGTAGCTAGCTTATCCTTTACTTAGATAGTTAGATTCCATGGAATTCCAAGGTCTAATGTGTCGTATAGGAATACCAAATTCTTGAGCCATTTTTGGTGAGTTCTTTGGAAGAAACTAGGTACTAACTTTCTTTATTCTACAGCTTGCCATCCACAAACGGATGGACAAACCGAAGTGGTAAATAGAACAATTGGCCAACATCTAAGGGCTATTTTGAAGAAGAACTTGCGGCAATAGGAGGAGTGTTTATCACACAATGAATTTGTATATAATAGCGCACCTCACTCTACAACTTCTCATTCTCCATTTCAAGTTGTTTATGGTTTTAACCCTCTAACTCCCTTTGATTTGGTTCCTTAACCAATAGATCAAGCATTAAGCAAGGATGCCAGCAAGAAGGCTAATTTTGTAAAAGCAATTCATACAAAGGTCCATGAAGCCATTGTCAACTCCAACAAAAAGCTTGTACAGAAAATAAATGTGGGAAGAAGAAAAGTGGTATTCAAACCCAGTGATTGGGTTTTGGTGCATTTTAGAAAGGAAAGATTTCCCCAACAAAGAAAGTCTAAGCTTGATGATAGGGGAGATAGGCCATTTCAAATCCTTGAGAAAATTAATGACAATGCCTATAAAGTTGATCTTCCGGGACATTATAATGTTAGTGCCACTTTTAATGTATCTGATCTCTCTTTATTTGATATAGGTGATGGAGATTCGAGGACTAATCCTTTTCAAGAAGGGGAGGATGATGTGAACTGGTTAGATATGCAAGAACATCAAGGAGTTATGACAAGAGCCAAGGTAAAACAACTAAAGATTCACAAGGATCAAATTGAGCAAGAGAAGTTTCAAGGGCTAAATTTTGAGGTCCAAGACTTTATGGGGCAACATGCTAAAGTTTTAAATAAGTTAGAAATTGGAAATTTACCTTAATAGATGATTGGAATATGCCTTAAATTTGGGGCTTCAATTTGGAGCTTAAATTTGGGGCTTAATTTTGGGGTTTAAATTTATGCTGCATAATTTTGGGTTGAAAATATGAGAGGGAAACATTCCTAATCCTTTTTCCCTCAAGTCTCTATAAATATGTAGTCTTCCATTTTGTAAAGATTAATCAAGAAATATTTCAAGAGAAAGGTTCTTCTCTTAGTATTCTTAGTTTTTAGCTTAGTTTTTTTTTCTATCTTCTCAAGGGTGACTTCCTTGAAAGAAAAATCACTTTGAAGACTTGTTGAAAGTTTCAAGAGCTTCAAGGTTGATCATCAAAATTCCTTCATACTAGTTACTACACTCTTGTAGAAACTAGTCTTGAGGTCTTCTTCTTGTTTCATTGAGGTCTAAGGTTTAAAATACCTTAGGTTGCTTGAACTTTGAAGAAAAGATTTTGTTTAAACCTTCTTGAGGTCTTGGATTTAGTATATCCAAGGTTGCTAGAAGTTTAAATTTTCAAGTCCTATCAAAGGCACTTTCTCTTTTCTACTTGTTACACTTGTTTTGTTCGTTCTCTCCCTCACTTCTTGGATGAAATTTTATGCTCTTGAAGATCGTTCCACATCAGCTTTCTTTTCCTTTTCTTGTTATTGAATTTTATGCTTTGTTACAGTTTATTATAATGAACAGTGAGTAGTTCTTTCTGTTTGGTTTGGAGTTGAACCCTAGTTCTTGATTGTGAAGTTCTTTGTTTAATTTCTTGATTTTGATATTTGTTTTAATTTAAGTTTTCTTCCAATTGCGTTTGTTTCTAATTTAATTATCGTCATATTAGATTATTCACAAGGTTGTTTGGAATTGAAAAAGGAAGAACAATTTAGAGCAACCAATTGAGGGTTAGTTGGGGCAATTGACTAGAGATACGATTTTGCACTTGTATGTCTTTTAAATCACCTAATTATAATGCACTCATAATTTGTTAGGGAGAAAAGAGATTTTCCTCTAAGGGTCAGTGTGTAGGGCGGCTTTCGTCCTAGAGATAGGGATTGCACGATTTGAGTGATGTCCCAACTCAATTAATTCAATATCGTTTTCATTAAAAGTTTTTCCAATTGAATTAGTAATAAGGATTAGGGGGATTCTACTAATCCAAACTCTTGTCTTTATAATTCTTTTAAAAAACCATTTTTAATTTTTTTCTTTTAATTAATTTACTTGTTTTTATTTCTTTTTAATCAACAATCATCTTCTTTTCCGACTAAACATTAGAACCATGATTAGTACTTAAACCTTCGTCCGTCCCTGAGAGATTTGATACTCGGATTGAACTCACCTCCACTTTCTTAGGTCCACTTACCTTGCATTATAGTAATTAGGATCACATCCTGTTTTATTAATTTTAAACACATCAGGTGGTATTTTGCTTTATTCTCTAACCTTCAAGGAGTTTTTGGATGAGTTGGTTTCACTATTCTATTGCAAAGAGGAACTCGGTGGATTCTCTCTATTGAAGAAAATGGAACATCAAATTGAATGGGTGACCGGAGTGACAATGAGTTATGCTATTCATGACAAGAAGCTATATGCATTGTTTCTCAATAGACTATGAAAGTTTAACAAGTGGTTTACAAGAGGAATGAAATTCTTAAAGACATTTCCAAATGACAATTGGTACAAAGGAGGTAAAGAAAATATTGTAACCAATGCTTTGGCAAAAAGGTACATTCTATTCTTTACTTAACAAGCTCAATTATTTGGTCATGCGATGTTGAAGGAATTACAAGCTAGTGGTAATGAATTCAAGGACATATTTGATGCTTGTTTTGTTATACATAATGATGAGTACCTTGTACATGATGGTGTTCCTTACCATATTGGTAAATTGTGCATTCCCTCTTGTTACTTTAGATTGTTGAAAACTAAAGAGGCAGTAGGAGTTTGATGGATTGTTTCGATATTTCCAAAACTTATGTTATTTTACATGAGCACTTCTTTGGTTTGGCATGAAAAGAGATGTAGAAAGGTTTATTGTTAATTGATTAGAATATAAAAGAGCTAACTCTACCTCTTTGCCACATGGACATTATATTTATTTGAATGTGCCTAGAGAACCTCGTGTAGACATATCTATGGAGTTTATATTTGGATTACTTCGGTTTCTTAAAAGCGTGGCTTATCTATTTGTTGTGACTTATATTGATGAGATCTTGATCGATAGAAAAATTTATGTAAATCATTTGCATTATCTTAATCAAGTTTTGTGTGATTATCACATGGACCATTTACTAGCGCAAGGTTGAAGAAACTCAAAGTTCTTGAAGATAATGGCATGGTTGCTTATTTGGAAGACGCTTTGAAGAGCATGTTGGAAGGGTTTGAATGTCAAGAAAGAGCTTCCAAGTTGTTCTCCATGTGTTCAATTAGCAAGGACCAAAAAGGGAAGAAATTGGAGGAGAAATTGGCTAAGTACTTGGTGGAAACTACCCTACTGCAACGATACTCCCTACTCTACCGTCATCGGTAGGCCTCTGGAATGGCTAAGCTTGTGAAGACAAAACCTACCGCCGATGGTAGGTTCCACCCTATCTTCGTTTGTAGGTCTCGGGAAGTTGCCTTTGTAATTTTTAGGCAGGATTTCATTGTTTAAACTCATTTTCCAGCTTTAAATCAAGGGTTTAATGGGTATTTTAAGCAAATAATCAATAGGTAAATTAGGTTAGATAGGTAACTTAGGTTAAGTCTTTAGCCTATAAATACCCATTTATAGGCTCATTGTAAACTAATTAACATGTCGAATGAATTTTACTAAAATTATAGAGAGAGAATCGCTTGGTGTCTAAGGTTCTTTACCCTTGCTTAGCTAGCTAGTTAACTAAGGGTTAATATCCTTGGTAGTGAGAAATTGAATGCCTTAGTATTATGAGTCTATAGAATTCAATTGATCATCTTAATTCCGTCTATAGATTGAGTCTAGAGTTCTTATTCTTGATTCTATTGATTCAAGGTCTTCTAGCTTCTGTGATTGAAGTTTTGAAGCCATAGTTTCCTCAAGGTTCTACTAATCCAAGAAGGGGTTTTGCCTCTCAATGTTGGGTTTATGAGGCTTAGATCCTAATAGGTTTTCCATTAGAGTGTTGAAGTTATAAAATCCTCAATAGAGGTTCTTCAATCAAATGAGGAGATCTTAGGAAGGATTTGGATCCAATTCAACATTCAAAAGAGGACTCATATCACTTAGGAATCAACACAAGACTAGACGAAGGCATGAGAATCTACAAGCTATCCATAATTTCGTATTTAAAATGCTACTCTGTATATATGGTCTTATGGATAGTACTTTGAGTTTAGTTTTTACTTTTTATATATTTTTGTACATGAGCACTCAAAAAATTTGACTTATGCATGTTAGTGATTCCTTGTTCTTTTCTTCTTGATATAGCATTAAGAATGAAAGAGAAATAAGTTGGGAATGCAATGTGGAGGTAGAGCAACTGATATACTAAGTTGTTTTTAGGGGTACTAATCTCGTAAGTTTGTTTTAGTTTTTCCTCTCTCCTTTTTAGTTCAATATATATTGTTAAATTTGAAAATGTTATATTTTTATATCATAAATATTAAATTCTTAATGCTTTTTTGGTATTATATTAGCGTGGAATATATCATTTTATGTCATTTGGTGTTTTTAGGTATTTAAAATCAAAATTAGTGGATATTATGACTTGAGAGGTAGAAAAAGTAAAGAATGTGAAATTTGGATAATGCACAGATTTTGCACTAATGTGTTTATTGTGCAAAACTTTTGGTGCTAGTTTTTTCAATGTGATGCATAAGATGTTGCACACTTGTGCAGCAAGGTGTGTGCTCTAAACTTATTTTTCTCAGTGTGAAATAGGTTCCTTTTAGGTTTATTTAAAGAGGACGTGAGAAAATACTTTAGGAGACATCTTGCGACAATTTGAGTATAAAAGTGTATTATTTTTTGCATTAAAAAAGAGCAAAATAACAAAGATAAGTTGCTGGCTACTTTTAGGAATAAGATACAGATTGATTTATAATTTTATGGGATTTTGAGATTTTATGTTAACTTTTTTAATTTGTTCATTGATTATGCATTTTTTTTAGTATTCATTTACAAATATAAATTTATCTTTATTACTGATTATGCTAAAATAATTAAGGTTGATCACTCAAATTAGTTTATGTAATTAAACGGTAATAATAATTGATTCAATAAAAATTACTCATCAGTTGATGCCACTATTTTGAAAATGTTACATTAATATGTTCATATTTCATTATTGCAACCATATGAATATGTTTTATTTGTTGTTCACCAAATAGAAGGCGTTATTTAATCCTTTATATCTAAAAGGATAATATACTATGTTAGAGAAAAAAAAGATATGTAAATACGTTTAAGAACCACAAATACTATTTACTCTTTTATTTACATTGCAATACTATACAAATGGAAGGACCAAAAGTGAACTTGGGAGGAGAAAAGAGCCAGACTTCCAAGAAATGCAATACTAGCTTCAGTCCTTAGACACTCAATGATGATTCCAGCCTAAATTCAAAGGGAGTTCAAAGCAAAAAAAGTCTGGCACCAGTTCAGAGGCCAACCAGCGCCTATTCACCCACAAATCCTTTTTTCATGTTTTTGCATTTCGACCCCTAGCTTGGTTTTACTTGAATTCAAGTTTATTCTAGTATATTGAAGTGTATTTGAAGAGAATTTAAGCCCCTAATAACTAGCTTAAGCACCCTAATGATTTTAGGGTTGTTTTTGTATAAATACTCTCATTAAGGAGAGAGAAACCAACTTTGTTAAAAGATTTCAGCAAACTATTTGAGAGAGTTCCTCTCCTCTTCTTCTCTATTTCCATGGATTACCAAGGGCTTGGATCCACAACTTGTGGCAGCCAAATCATCCTAGAGTTCTTGAATACAATTGAATCAAGGGTTTTAGTGGATCAAATCACACACTTTTTTACTTAGGGGTCTTAGTTCCCTAGCTATAGGGTTCTTTGTGTTTAAGTTTTGTGATCCCTTTAATTATAGGATAAGGGGTCTTAAAGTTCATCTAGGGTTGTTTCGTCATTGAAGAATGTTGGTGTATATCAATTTTCTCGTGGTGGGAGGCCAAGGGCTAAGTCACAGTCGAATGTCGTGGGTGCTTGTGTGTGTTAAATGCATATAAGGGTAGGGTATACATCTTCCCTAACACCAATTGGTTTTAGGGAAACTGGTAGTGTTTGAGGTCCTACAAGTCGTGTCAAAGCCAATGTCAAGGGTGTGATTCCCAGGGAGAGCAATTACTTAGGGGGAGATTGTTGGTGTACATCAATTGTCCTGTGGCGAGAGGCCATGGGACCAAGTCACAGTCGAATGTCGTGAGCGCTAGTATGTGTTGAATGCACTTAAGTCTAGGGTATGCACCTTCCCTAACACCGACTGGTTTTAGGGCAACTTGTAATGCCTGAGGTGCTACAAAGAAGACTAATCTTTCAGTGTTTCTTTTGGTTCCTAACATTTGTTCATAGAAATCTTCAGAAGACCAAGAGTACTGTTGTTTCTAGCTCTTCTTGGTGGTTCTTGGGAATGTTTCTAAAGCATCCAATGGCTTAAAAATATCTTTAATTTTCTTCCTCTATCAATGATTTAAAAATCTGTATTAAGAAGTTTACAAATGGGAGAAACAATCTTAACAAACTTTTTGAAAGGCAAAAACAAGCTTTTGATAAAATAGTCTTGGTGATACCTATGTAAGAAATTCTTCAAAATACCAAAACTATTTTGTAAAAGCAACATCTTCTTCTATGCCTTCTATGTGTTATACATATTGGTAAACATGGTCATCTTGCCACTAGATCTTTTATCTAAAGAAGAAGGTTGAAATTGGTCTAAAAATCATTTGGAGAATGAAAATGATTGTTACTAACCCTGAAAGACCCTAGAAGATATGGGTACCGAAAGATAAATCATCTTCTTTGGTATAGTTGAAACATATGCAAGGTCAAATTTAAATAAATAGATATTAGATACTCAAAGCATATGGCTAGTAATTCTTCCTTAATCAATGATCCTCAACATGTGAGAGATGATTTTGTGACAAAAAGAAAGGGAAGATTCTATGAGTACGTAATGATTGTATTATCTCCACTCATTAAAAATGCCATGTTGTTGTTATTATTACTATTATTATTAGTATTACTAGTGTTGCTGTCGTTATTATTATTATTATTATTATTATTATTATTATTATTATTATTATTATTATTATTATTATTATCATCTTGGATATAAATGGTTTTCATTTCCCACACAAAAAGATGAAGCTTTTCAATATTTTTTAAAAGTTTTTCAAGAAAGTTGCTAAAACCTTTCTTAGTTGTAAACTGATTTTTGTTAGAAGAATAATAGGAAAGAATTTTACAATCAAGATTTTAACAAAGCTTTGTGAAGAGCACTCATTTCTCAAATTTTTTAAGATGCCAAAACCTCGCAATAAAATGGTGTTATTGAAAGGAAAACAGACTTTACAAGAGATGGCTAGGTCTATGCATTGAGAAAATTCCCTGCTAAAATATTTTTTAGCCAAAAAAAGTTGTATACAAAACTTGTTACTTTATAAAACATTTCCTTCTAAAGTTATCTTTTATAAGAAAAAAAAATTCCTTTGCTTGATTTTTGGAAAAACATCTTCTCATTTTCAAAATTGTTGCTGAAAAAATGTTTTGTGCTTAATACTTCTGACAACCTTAGCACGTTTGACAAGAAAAGAATTAAGGTATTTTTCTTGAAAATGCTTCAAGTATGGAAAGCTTATAGAGTTTAAAATCAAATAACCTTTGTCATTGAAGAAATCTATACATGTTAGCTTTGATGAGTCGAACATCTACATTGAAAAAAAGGATGAAGCTGATGTAGATGCTTCCAAGAAAGATAAAACTCCACAAGTAAAAACTCCTCCATAGACCGGAGAAAGAGCATACACAAGAAGAATAGATGTAAGGTGATGAACTTGTCAATAAGAAAGAAGAAGAAGAAAATAAAGGTTCACAAAGAGGTTCTTGCACTAAAAGGGATATACGCCCGATATCCGCTGGCTCCTCCATACTTGAAGATAAACACTGATGGCTCTTTTAAACTTGGTGTGAGCGGCATGGGGGAAATAATTTGGGATAGGGCAGCAATAGTGGCTAAACTATAAGGAGGGTAAAGCCTTCGTATGAGGCAACCGAATAGTATAGAATCAAAAACTAGGGTTTGTGTTCTGCAGAGAATGTAAAGGAAATAAGAGTAGTGGAAATTTTCTGTGTATTTTTCCTAACTAGAAATCTTTATAGAGAGTGTATATATATGTACAGTTAGAGGAAGAAGAAAGAGAAACCTGTCCAACTAACTAAACTAATTCCCTATACAATTAATTTTGAACGCATTAACCAAATGCACTTTGTTGACTGCATAAATGAAAGTGCAATCACACCGCTCCATCTGTTTTCTTGTCAACGGATCTCTTTCTCCAAATTGAGGGTTCGAACCCCTTCCACCTTTCTTTTTTGTTCTATTTTCTTCATTTTCTTCCGCTTCTTCTCTTGAATTTCTCTTCCATGATCAAACCTTTTCTTCTTTGATTTTAACAACAATATTCCATCTTCTGTTTTCAACTTTAACACTCCCCCACAAGCTCACACCCCATAGTAATTTATTACTCCCAACTGATCTATTAAAGCCCTGAATCGAGCTTCAGCAAGTGGCTTAGTTAATACATCTGCCAACTGCTTATGTGAAGAAATGCCTAATGGTTTTAAAATCCCTATCATATATTTGTCCCTAACAATGTGATATGCATCGAGAGAGTTAAGAATCTATTAAGTTGAAGCATGGGCCACTCACTAGAGCTATGGCGAAGAAACTAAAGGCACATGATGGAAATGTTGCTAATGGTGTGATTGTTTTCATGGAGGAAGCTTTGAAGAACAAGCATGAAGACTTTGAAGATCAAGTGGAGTCTTCCAAGTTGTTCTCACTCTATACAATAAGCAAGGATCAGTCAAGGGAGCAAATTGGATGTGAAAAAAAACTAAGTGTTGGTTAATGTTATATCTACCGCCGACGGTAACCCTACACCTACCGTCCTTGGTAGGTTCTGGACGGGCCGGCTGTGAAGACAATACCCTACTGCATCTAGTAGGTTGCACCCTACCGTCGCCAACAGGTCCTGCTGGGAATAGACCTATGCAATCTTTTTTCTAGTTTTTATTGTTTGAACTTTATTTCTAGCTATTAATCAAGGGCCTATAGGTACTTTAAAGCCCTTAATCAATAGATAAGTTAAGATTAAGCCTTGGCCTATAAATACCCATTTATAAGCTCATTTGTAACTAACATTGATATTTGGCTGAAATTTTAGAGAGGTTTATCCTTGTTTCTAGGGTTCTTCATTCTTCTTAGTTAATTTGCTAAGGATTAAAGTCCTTAGTATTGTGAACAATTGATTGCCTAAGGTTGTGAAAACTATGGGAATTCAATTGATCATCCAATTCCTTCTTAATTGATTCTTAGAGTTCATGTTCTTAAAACTAATTAACCTAGGTCTTCTAGTTTGCGTAGTTGGGGTTTTGAGGTCTTAGTTTCCTCGAGGTTCTTTCTATCAATTTAGGAATGAGTTTTGCCTCTCAATAATGGGTTTTATGAGGCTTAGATCCTCATATGTTTTCTATTGAAGTGTTGAAGCTAAAAAATTCTAAATAGAGTTTCTTTATCAAAGGAAGTGATCTTGGGAAGGTGTTGAATCCAAACTAAAAACAATTGAAGATTCACATCACAATGTGACAATCCAATTCTATTTGTTTTATCCTATCATGAAAGACAGGATTTCAGCTATATAAAGAGCACTATTAGAATCACAAAAAAGGGGGACATCTTGTTGTTGAAAAATATGTAAATCTCTGAAGATATATATAACATCCATTGCAGCTCACAAGTCACTATTGCCATAGCTCTGTATTCAGTTGAGCTTTTAGAAGTTGTTGTCTGTTTCTTGGATCTTCATGACACTAAAGAAGAACCTAAGAAAATACAAAAACCTATCATTGATCTTCTTGTCTCCTCACAACCTGCCCAGTCTGAATCATATTAGGCAGCAAGAGTAGTGTCATTATTTGCCTTGAACAATAATCCCTGACCAGGAGCTGTCTTGATATATCTTAAGACTTTGTATGCAGCTCTCCAATGAAAAATAGTTGGTTTGTCAAGAAATTGTGAAAGCTATTGTACAACATTACTCAAATCAGGTCTAGTAATAGTGAGATATAAAAGTTTTCCAATCACAATGCTATATTCAAAATTATCTGACAATAACTTTGATTCTCCATTACTTAACTTGGCTGTGGTTTCCATAGGTGTTAGAGCTGGCTTGCAAAGAAGAAATATTGTATCTTTCAGAAGATCAGTGGCATACTCCCTCTTTGTTAATACAATGCTTTTCTCATCTCTAGTAATCTCCATTCCTAGAAAATACCTAGCTCAAGCCAAAGAAGAAATATTGTATCTTTCAGAAGATCAGTGGCATACTTCCTCTTTGTTAACACAATGCTTTTCTCATCTATGGTAATCTCCATTCCTAGAAAATACCTAGCTCCACCCAGATAGTTGATCTTGAACAAGTCATGTGAAGTTTGTTTAACAGTTGCAATGTCATCTTGATTGGAACTAATCACTAAGATATCACCTACATTTACTAACAATACAAGCAACAAACCATTCTGATTCTTAACCAAAAAGTTATAATCATGCCAACTTTGATGAAATCCCATAGACAACAAGGTCTGAGTCAATTTAGCATTCCATTGCTTAGAAGCTTGTTTCAAACCATAAAAAGACCTGCAACAACAAGGTCTGAGTCAATTTAGCATTCCATTGCCTAGAAGCTTGTTTCAAACCATAAAAGACCTGTTTAACTTGCACACATGACTAACAAGAACTTTATAACCGGGAGGTGGTTGCATGTACACTTCTTCAAATAGATTTCCATGTAAAAAGGCATTATTAATGTCTAACTGATGCACACTCCACCCTTAGCAGCTACAACAACTAATATAAGTCTAATGGTTGTCATTTTAACAACAGGGCTAAAAGTTTCCACATAATCAATCCCAAACTACTGAGTATAACCCTTGACAACCAACCTAGCTTTGTATCTTTCAACTGATCTATCAGGCTTGTACTTCACTGTATAAACTCATTTACAACCAATGGTATGTTTATCTGCAGGCAAGAGAACTACTAATGGTAGGAATTCTGCTAGGACCCCATATGTCAACATGAATAAGATCAAAAACAGTGCTGAGAAGTAGAAATATGAAGAGGAAAAGATGGTCTATGCTATTTAGCCAGAGGACAAACAGAAAATGGACAAGTTTTATCTACTATAATATTATAATGTTTGTTGTTTATCAATTAATCTTAGAAAGGAAAGATGACCTAATCTTTAATGACATAACAGCTTTGGCACTTATTGTGAATCAAATTGTATGTAATCAACAAGATTAGAAGAGCTATTATTATTGACAAGACTAGAAGTAACAGAAGAAACAATAGGTTGACCAGAGTGATCAACCCCAACAATCCAAAACATATAGATCACTGTGCCAATTAGCGTATTCAATCCCCTTCTTGGAGGCCGGATCCTGCATTACACAAGTTGCATAGTCACTAATCACTATACAAGAATTTTGCAGACTTAATTTGGTCAAGGAGACAAGATAGAAAGAAAAACTAGGAATATATAGCACATCTTTTAGAATTAAGAAGGAATTAAGTTGTATGGAGCCTTTATGTGTTGCTGGAACAGTAGCTTTAGTTGGAAGTTGAACAAGAACATTAACCACAGGAATATAAGAAGAAAAATAAGTAAGAGAACAAGTAATATGATCAATTGCCCCTGAATCCAAAACCTAAAGTTTAGATGGTGGATGTTTTGAATTACTTGTCACACCATAGCTTCACTAGCACATTAGATGTATTCATTAGAGCGTTAGATGCACCACCATTTGCATTAACACGACTATTATTGATCAAGTACATCAACTTTTCATATTGCTCATTGGTGAAGTTTGCATTTTAAAAGCTGATTAAATTAACATTCTAGTTTCAAGATAGCACTGGTAAACCCCCATTTGCAACCATATTCACAGTAGCTACACTTTTAGGGAATGAATGATTGCCAACATTTGTCATCTGATTATAACCATTGCTTGCATTCCCAAAACCTCCACTGCATGTAGTCCCAAAATTTCCACCAGTTTTTCCCTTAAATTTGTGATTAGGTGGATAACCATGTATTTTTTTGTAACACCTTTCAATTATATGTCCACTATTACTGCAGTAGGTACGATAGAACATCTTCCTTTCACCATTAAACCTTTTATTTCCTGAATTATGCTTCTGTTGAAAGTTCATAGCATTTACATGAGCAATAGACGCATCTCCATTCTAAATACAGTTAGTAGATAAATCTACTTGAGAACTATCCCTTTTTGCACACATTATTTGTGGAACTGACTGATTGTGCCCACATGTCTGTTGTCTTTCATGATTTATAACCATATTACAAACAGAATTCATGCCAGGCAAAGGCACTTTCATCAACACCATTGATCTTATTGACTCATAGCTATCATTGAGTCCTTTAACAAACTTCAAAACTTGTTCCGAATATACATTTTCCCTTACTTTCTTTAATACTTCAAATGTACAGGCAGGTTGTGGCTGGCAAGTACAAAGAGGTATTGGTCTAAGCATCAATATCTCATCCCAAAGAATTTTAAGCCTGGTATGATATTCATCTATGCTTAGACTACCTTGTTTCTGGGAATAGAAAGCTTCCAACAGATGAAATAGCCTATAACCATCTCCTCTGTCATACCTTTGCTACAAATTTGCCCAAATTTCCTAGCAGAGTTCATCCGAAGTATAACCTATCTTATAGTGTGCATTCATTGACTTTACCAACCAAGTTATGACCATGTCATTAGATTTTCCCCAAGCACCAAACAGTTTATTTCACCAATTTTAAGTTTCGAAATTGTAGTGTTGTCTAGAATAATCCATAGTTTATTCTTTGAACCCAGTGACCTTCTTACCTCTCTACTCTATGTGTGATAATTTCCTCCATTCAAGAGTTCATCAGCTAACAGTTAGTTAGGACTTTCACTAGGATGCACATAAAATGGGTGATGAACATTCCATTCCAAATTAGCCATGATTTTCCAGAAAACTCAATGAGAAATCAAACAAAACTCAATAAGTACAGAAACCACGATATAAATCAATCAGCCACAAAGTAGTAAAATCAGAATACCACTACAAGTTTATCACCAACTACTAATCAACAATTCCACCAACAAAAGCATCCACAACACTCAAAGTAGTATAACAGAAATAGCACTAACCAGGAGAGCTTCAAAAATGAAATTAAAGCATAGGTTTCACTGACCAGACATCCGCCATCATTTATATTGAACTGAAAACAAAATCGCAGCTAGCATGCTCTGATACCATATAGAAATAAAAAACTAGGGTTTGGTTTTGTAGAGAATGTAAAGGAAATAAGAGTAGTGGAAATTTTCTGTGTATTTTTCTTAACCAGAAATCTTTATAGAGAGTGTATATATATGTACAGTTAGAGGAAGAAGAAAGAGAAACCTGTCCAACTAACTAAACTAATTCCCTATACAATTAATTTTGAACGCATTAACCAAATGCACTTTGTTGACTTCATAAATGAAAGTGCAATCACAGCGCTCCATCTGTGTTCTTGTCAACGGATCAAAATGTCCAACTAACTAAACTAATTCCCTACACAATTAATTAACAGTTCGGATAGTTCGAATCTATGTAACATTTCCTGTAACACTCTCTGTAACATTCCTAATTCGGTATATTTTGTTAATAAAACTTACCAAATAAAAGATAAACCCTAAGGGAAAAAGGTAAACCCAAAGGGGGAAAACGTATTATGAAAGAAAATGTTACAGAAGATGTTACAGGAAATGTTACAGAGGATTCTGAATGATTAATTTAGAACACGTTAACCAAATGCACTTTGCTGACTGTATAAATGAAAGTGTAATCTCAGGCCTCCATCTATTTCTTGTCAGTTAATCTCTTCCTCCAGACTGAAGATTTGAACCCCTTCCATCTTTCTTTTTTGTTTTATTTTCTTCCGACTTCTTCTCTTGAATTTCTCTTCCATGATCAAACCTTTTCTTCTCTAGTTTTAACTGTAATCTTCCATCTTCTGTTTTCAACTTTAACTAGTTTTTTAATTGCATATTATTATTTAAAAAATTAGCTTTTAAAATTTCAAAAAAATAATATTATAAATAGATTATGAAGTGATAATTATAATTGTATTTTTTTTAAAAAATCTGTCAATTTCCTAATTGATTAACTCTTGATTCCCAAAATTATTTCAAATTTTTTCTTAATCTCTAAGTCCCTCCCTTAATTATGTTGATCTTCCTCGTATCTCAACCTTGAGCTCTCTCTCTCTCTCTCTCTCTCTCTCTCTCTCTCTCTCTCTCTCTCTCTCTCTCTCTCTCTCTCTAATATGACTCAGGATGATAAAAAAGTTAAGGACTTCTTTCAAAGACCAATCACTTAGAGCAATGGCAAGAAAGATCAAGGATTATAGGATTATGATGATGGCTTGGCTAAAGGAATGGTTGCACTTGCTAAAGAAGTAATAAAGAATGGATTAAAGAGAAAGAATGAAGGCTTAAAAGATTATGATAAACCTCCTAAGTTGCTCCTGATTCATGTCCTAAGCAAGGAGAAACCAATGGAGCGAATTGGAGGTGCAAGAATTGAAGAATTGTTGAAAACAGGACCTAGTGTCGACAATAGGCCATGTACCTACCGTCTACAGTAGGTTTCTGGATGGATTTCTCAAGAGAGCCAATGACCTACCTCCAACGGTACGGTACCCGATCCCCATCAACTTATTAGAGAAGTGAATATGTGTGTGAAAGAGTGGAAGATTGCCCCAATAAGTTATTGTGCAAGTTACAGCCCAATTTAGATGGTGATGTTAGTTTTAGATAGCTGAAATGAGCTACAATTTTCTCTAATTTTTTCTCTGTATTGGAGACATGTGTTTATTCCTGCATATTTTTTTTTTTATTAATGCAAGACTCAAAAAAAGAAAATTGGCTCAATCTCGATAAAATTTGAAACATTATGTTATGAATATGAATCAAGTCTTTGCATATGAAAGGCCTTAAAATATTATATTATGTTGTATTAAAAGTCTTAAGTTCTAAAAGTATACAAAAAATTTAAACTTCCGATTCATAAAGATCGGATCCATAACGAAAATTCAAAAACTTATCGAGGTTGAGTTTTTGGTTTGAAGAACCACAAAGACCCGCTGATAGAGTCGATTTTTAGCACAAATAAACACCTTAAGTTTTAATTATTAGCCTTTGAAAATATTTTATTTATTTATTAGTCATAATTATTATATTTAATTTATTTTATTTATCTTTGTGCAGATTTCTAAAAAAAAGAATGGAAAATAAAGATTCCATATTAAATTTGGTAAGGGGAAGCTGCAGTATTTGAATCCTTGAAGGATTAGGATTAGAACTTTAATAGCATCCTTTAAGGATTAGGATTTTAGTTGAATCCTTTTAGGTTTAGGATTTTTCTTCTCTTTTGTCTATATATAGAAGAGCCACACAAGAAGAGAGGAAGAGAAAAAAAAGAGTAGAGCGGCAGCGACTTTCAATTGGAGAAGAAGAAAGCCATGATCTACTCCAAGAAATTGGTTCCTTCTGTCCCTTTAGCCATAAACTAAATTTATTTTTAGAATCTTGATGAAACCCTAGCCATGTGACTTTGGTTTATTTTATTTTTGGGAGATTTATTGTATTATTTATGTGATTGCATATCTTGGGATGTTATTGGTTTGATGCAATTAATTCTTTGTGATTGTTCTTGTAGAATTATTATTTGGGTTAATTGATATTTTTATCCATGCTTAATTCTTGTAGTCTTGAGTATGAGAGATATGTGATTTTTGCAAGTATATTGTGGGTTTTATAATTGAATAGTTCATGCTAATTTTAGATGATTTATGTCATAGGAATGAATAAGTCATGCTAATGGTTAGATGGATTATGTCATGCATTTAAGCACAATATATTTCTCTAGTGAATCGAAGCTTGTAGCCTAGATCATCACATGAATGTTTAATCTTTTCTCCTAAATAAAATTAAATCATTGTTATATAGGTATGTGGTGGATTCAAGGTTCTAAATCATCTCTTTGGTTAAGCTCTTGTTATTTTAGTTATTTTATTTATTAGGTTTATTTAATAGTAATAATTTTTAGATAATAAACTTTGCCCATGATAGAATAATCTAATTTTAACCTTTTATAGAAAAAGAATGGAAGGACATGGGTTTCTACCTCACATGGAGGGTTGGAATATAGACAAATACTTTGGCACTATTGAACAAATCAATTAGCAACGTTCTGTCTCATATTGAACAACAAAAGGAGAATTCTGCAAGAAGTCATATGCTGAAAATTCATGCATGGAAAGCCATCACAAGGGAATAAATTTGTGCAATAAATCATTTGGAAAAGTGAAAATAGAAAAGAAAAATATACAACTGACCATGTATGTGTATCAGAACTGAAAGTTTTTAAACAGAATCACACACTAGCAGTTTTTCGTCATGAAGAGAGAGGATATAAGACATTCATGGAGTGCTCGTCCGCCATGAATTTTTAGTGAGGCTGATGATATATATGAGAAACAAACCTAGATTATATCATCAGTTGATAAAAGTAGTAGAATTGTATGTGTTGGATCTAATTACTATTACAAGTTTCTAATTACTATTACAATAATCAAAATACACCGGAAACAAAAAAAAAACTAATCTAAACTATTACACAAAATAATAGTCTTCTTCCTCCTTGACAGTCGATTCCAAGCAAAATGAAAACGGCAAACTGAAAGCTGCAAAAACTATTAGTATAACAGTAAAAGAAATCACGAAAAATCGAAAGACTTACCTACCGCCACGGAGTCCGATCCAGTGGTGGATGCAGTGACGACCGAGGCCAATGATGGAACCAAATAGTGGTGGACGTCCTTGAGCCGCATCGAGGCGCCGCTGGCTGAGAACGGCAAGCAACAGTCAACAGTAGTCCCTCAGTAACGGGGCCTCAAGAAAATCACAGAAGACTCACCTCCTCTCTCTCACCTTTCGGCCCTCTCTCTTTCTCTTACCCAGTCTAAGCAGTGGCGAACTCAAGCCGCGACGAGGCGCCGGTCACGAACTATGGTGACGGCTACCCAGAAAACCAAAAACAAAAAAGAAAAAGGGAGAGCAACAGTCACGATGTATCACGGTAGAGAAGGCAGAGAAGACAGAAAGTTAAGTGAAGAAGAAAAGGAAGAAACAAAGGCTGCACAGTGAGTGTGTCAGCCGAAGAGGCGAGAATGAGAAGCTTTATAGTGGTCCCAAGTCACAACAGGCAGGCCGGGTAAGCCCGACCCGGCCCGGTATCTCTTTGACCAACTCTAACAACCCAATCTTCTTATGAGGCCCACCAGTTTAACATCATTAGAATAAAAATATGGGCTGTAAAATGAAAATAATGTGAAGTAATTATAAGCCCAAAAAGGCCTACAATCTCCACCTTGAACATATTTTCATTTACTTCCCAACCACCAATGACTGTGAAGGAGGTCCCTGCAAAACACAAACTTATCACAGCTTAAAATTTTAGTACCAAAGTCGACAAGATTATCATTAGTACTAATCTTTCCCATATTAACTAAATCACTAGAGACTTTTTCCCTGATGAAAGGGTATTTGACATCTGTATGCTTGGTCCTTTCATGATAAATAGGATTTTTGCATAAATATAAACAACTCTGACTATCAGTGTAAGTAACAACTTTTAAATGTAAAACATGCAATTCATTTAAAAGCCCTTGAAGTCAAATAGCTTCCTTGATTGCCTCCATGGCCGCGATGTATTCAGCCTCAGTAGTTGACAGAGCAACTACAGGCTGCAACTGAGACTTCCATGAAACATAATTATCCGCTAGGGTAAAGAAATAAGATGAGGTAGATTTTCTACCATCTTTGTCACCTGCAAAGTCAGAATCGACATAACCAATTAGTTCAAAAACATCTAACCAGTTGTGATAGTGCAAGCCCCTATCTATAGTCCCATTGAGGTAACGTAACAACCACTTAAGAGCTGCCCAGCGATCCCTCCCTGGGTGAGACATGAATCTGCTGAGAAGTCTTATAGAAAAAGCAATGTCAGGTCGGGTAGAGATCATGGAGTACATAACTGAACCTATGGCCATTCTATGGGGAATGTTTGCCATGTCTCTCTTCTCACTTTCATTTTTGGGACAAGATTTATCGGAAAGTTTGAAATGGCTCGCAAGTGGGGTAATAATTAGTTTGCACAAATGCATCGAAAACTTAGAAACAATTTTCTAGAGAAAGGTTTCTGAGATATGAATAAGGGGTGGTCAGCCCAATCTCTAGTTATGTTCATCCCAAGAATCCTAGATGCAGACCCTAAATCCTTCATGTCAAACTTAGACTTTAGCAAGGATTTCAAACTATCAATTTTAGCTCTATGTTTGCATGCAATCAACATATCATCTACATAAAGCAGCAGATAAATAGCACTATCAACATTATTTCCACAGAAATAAAGACAACTATCATAATTACTTTTAAAGGAACCAGCTTTCAGCATAAAAGAATCAAACATCTTATACCATTGTCTAGGCAACTGTTTAAGTCTGTATAAGGACTTTTTCAGAAGACATACCATGTGTTCTTTACCTTTAACCTCAAAACCATGCAAGAACGCAGTTTTCACATCAAGTTGTTCAAGATTAAGATCATAAAAGGTAACAAGAGCAAGTATTATCCTAATCGTTTTGTATTTAATAATGAGAGAAAATGTTTCGTTAAAATCAATGCCCTCAACTTGTGAAAAACCTTTCGCAACCAGCCTAGCCTTAAACCTTGGAGGTTCATTGGCTTACTCAGGCTCTTTGATTTTAAAAATCTATTTGCAATCAATCAATTTTTGTTTTGAGGGTTTTGGAACAAGAATCCAGGTTTTATTTCTATCTAAAGAGATTATCTCCTCATCCATAGCGTAACCATAAAGAGTGATTAGGACTTTTCAAAACACCAAAAAAATACAATGGTTTCTTCTGTTCAACATAAGATGCAACAACAAATGCATATGAAACTATATAAGAGTAATCATATCTAGTGGGTTCCTTATGCGCTCTTCTAACCTATCTCTAGATAGCTAGTAGTCTCCAAGGGCTTGAGCTTGAGCTTCAGGGTGACCCTCCTCATCATCAGAGCCTTCTAAGGAACATTGGTTTCGGGTATACTAGTCGGATCGGGTACACTAGATGGTATATCTAACTCTTCATTAGTTTCAAGCTCATGTGTGTGCTCTTGTGAGGGTTCAGAGGTGACCTCCACCTCCACAGGAATACTACCTATTGTGGGGACACCGGATGGACTATCAGAAACAGGCTTATCCTTAAGACAGGGTATATCTTGCTTGTTGAAGATGATATTCCTACTAACAACTACCCTCACTCCCGGCTCACCTTTGAACCATACTCTACAACCCTTCCCCCGCTAGAGTATCCTATGAACACTCCCTTTCTAGACCTAGGGTCTAACTTACCCTCTTTCTGATGTGCAAAAGCAGCACACCCAAAAACTCAAATGTTGGACAAGTTTTAAGGTTTACCACACCAAAGCTCTATAGGAGTCCTAAAGTTTATGGCTGTAGAAGGGGATCTATTAATGAGGTAGACAGTCGTACTTACAGCTCCTCCCCAAAAAGGTTTTGGGACACCTGACGATACCATAAGACATCTAATCTTATCCATGATGATACGGTTCATCCTCTCAAAACTCAAGACCGTTATCTGTCCTAATTGTTTTTAGTTTATTTCTAGTCTGATTTTTGACAAGGCGTTTCCATTCACAAAACTTTTCAAAGGTTTGATCTTTTGTTTTTAAAAGAAATACCCATACATGGTTAGAAAAATCATCAACAATAGATAAGTAATAAACATTACCACCATAGGTTGGGACCTTTTCAGGTCCTCACAAATCACAATGCACATAGTCAAGTACAGCAACAGACTTGTGTGTGCTAGTTGAAAAATTAATTTTGTGTTGTTTTCCCAAAACACAATGGTCACAAAAATCCAGAGAATCAATTTTGTCTCACATAAAAGATTTTGCTTTTGTAAATAATACAGTCCCTTCTCACTAATGTGGTCAATCCGACGATGCCATAACATAGTCTTTTCAGGGACAGTTTTGGAAATTAATGCAGTTGATTCGCCAACTGTTTTTTCAATAAGGATGTATAAACTCTCCCTTTTAAAACCTTTAAGCATGACTAGATTTCCTTTGCAAACTCTTAAAATACCATTTTTAAATTTATAAGAAGGACCAAGTGAATCCAAATAACCAAGGAAGATTAGATTTCGATGAAGGTTGGGCACATATCTCAACTCAGTGAGTTTCCTAGTCACGCCATCATGCATTTTAATGAAAATATTCCCAATGCTCTTAATGTCAAAGACTTGATTGTTTCCCATGTAAACCTTTCCATGATCTAGGGGTTTGAAATCTGAATACCAGTGTTTGTTGGGTGTCATGTGAAATGTACATCCAGAATCAAGAATCCAATGATCAACAACTTTAGAACAAGAAGAGAAGGGGATACACACAAAACCTCAAAATACATAGAATTACCATCTGAACCGAAATTGTTGGTTTTGTCAATTTTATCACTTCCTTTACCATGTTTACGTTGTTTTTCATCTTTGATCCTTTTAAAACACTTATTTTTCATATGACCCTTTTGCCACAATAAACACATTTCACTTTGTTCTTGTTTCGAGATTTGGACCTCCCTTTACTTTTAGACCTATGACTAAGAGGTTCCCTCCGGTCAACTCTCCCTCGCATGTACAGGTTCTGTCCGTTTATCTCCGTTTAATTTGTTTTCTTTCCTTCAATCCAAATCTTTCGATTTCAAAGAGTTTTTAACATCAGAAAAGGGATAAACCGTCTCTACCATATTTAATGGCAGATTTTACATCGTTGTAAGAATCAAGCAAGGCATTTAATAAAATAACGGGAATATTTTCATCGGAGATTTTCTCTCCAACGTTTTGAAGTTCCAAAACGATTTTATTTAAGTCATCCGCGTTTTCTGAAAACATTTTTTACCCGCTCTTTTAAAACCGAAAAGTTGTTCTTTTAAATAAACTTTATTTGACAAGGATTTTCCTAAATACAATTTTTCAAGTTTAGCCTAGATTTCAAAAACGTTGTCCTTTTCGTCGATTTCTCGTAAAACATTGTCGGTTAAATGCAAGGTGAGGAAAATGTGTGCATCACCAAGTTTTTCAGCAAGAATTTGGCCCGTCTAAGATTCCAGATACTCTTCAGGACTACAAATTGTGAGTGCAATTTTATTTTGGACCAAAACTACTTTCATTTTTCTCCGCCACATTACGAAGTCAGATTTCCCATAAAATTTGTTGGTTTCAATTTTTGGAATCGACATATTTTAATGGCAAATAAGAGTAATTTAATGGCTAGAAAAATTAAAAGATTTGAAAAAGTTTGTCACACCAATAAAATAAACCGATTTTTACTTTGAAAAACGACGCAGAAAGAAAAACGTGAAACGCACGATTCTCACAACAGGAATAGCACAATACCAATTAATTAACCGAGATAGAGAAATAAACAGTTACCGGCTGAACGACAGCCAAGCAACAAAAACAGAAAAAGAGAACAATAAGGAATGTTGCAAACTATGTAAACAGCAAAAAATTGAGAAACCACCAAGACACGGCTACTTGAGATCTTTTGGACTCAAGTGAGGCTTGGGTTTTGTATTTTTGTTAAAACAAAAACAGAACAGAATACCAACAGTTTCACAACAGAAATACTGAAATCCAGATAAACAGAAATAGCAGAAATAGTGCAAACAAGAACAGTAATAACAGCAGATTGAAAAATAAAAAACTGAACTATCTGAATCATAATGCGATTCAAAAAACAGAAACACATAAGCAGCAACAGATTCAACCCAAACGCAGCAAGCCGAAATAGAAAGATAGAGTCGAACAAAAACAATAATCGGAAAACAGGAAAGGAAAAATAGAAGGTCAAGCTATACTTCCCTGGCCAGATCTGCGGAACCCAACTATTCTCGTAGATCTAGAATACCGAAAGGTTCGGTCAGTTGCCAGTATCGATGAGAGCACCGGAAAGTCGTAGTCACTTCCCAGCTCTGATACCACTTGTTGGATATAATTACTATTACAACTTTCTAATTACTATTACAATAATCAAAACATAGCGAAAACCGAAAAATAATTAACCTAAACTATTACACAAAATAATAGTCTTCTTCCTCCTTGGCTGTCGATTCCAAGCCGAACGAAAATGGCAAACCGAAAGCTGCAAAAATTGTTAGTATAACAGTAAAGGAAATCACGAAAAATCGAAAGACTTACTTGCCGCCGGAGAGTCCAATCCAGCCGCGGATGCAGCGAGGACCGAGGCCAGGGATGGAGCCAAACAACGACGAACATCCGTGAGCCGCGTCGAGGCGCAGGTGGCCGAGAACGGCGAGCAACGGTCAACAAGGGCCCCTCAGTAACGGGGTCTCAAGAAAATCACAAAAGACTCACCTCCTCTCTCTCACCTTTCAGCCCTCTCTCTCTCTCTTACACAATCTAAGCAGCGGCAAACTCAGAAAGTCGTGACGAGGTGCCAGTCACGAACGATAGTGACGGTTGCCTAGAAAACCAGAAACGAAAAAGAGAAAGGAAGAGCAACAGTCGCGCTGTATCGCGGCAGAGAAGGCAGAGAAAAAGAAAGTCGGGTAAAGAAGAAAAGGAAGAATCAAAGGCTGCATAGTGAGTGTGTCAGCCGAAGAGGTGAGAATGAGAAGCTTTATAGTGATCCCAAGTCACAACTGGCGGGCCGAGTAAGCCCGGCCCGACCCGACATCTCTTTGACCAAGTCTAACAACCCAGTCTTCTTATGAGGTCTACCAATTTAACATCATTGGGATAAAAATGTAGACTGTGACATGAAAATAATGTGAAGTAATTATAAGCCCAAAAAAAGCCTACAATATGTTTTGCCAAGAACTTGTTACAAATCTTTTTCTGCAATTGGCATTTTTTTCCAGGTTCATAAAAGAGAATAAAATCTGCACAAATATGCGATAGCATTACCTGAGTTGTGGTGAGCCTGTCTAGCCAGATGGAGAAAGTTCCATCACAGAACTGGATTCAGACTCCACAAGAAAGGAACAAAACCTGCTTGCTCCCCCAACCCGATATCCTTAAGGACAGAACTGCCACCATATGTGAAATGCTCATTAAACGAGATATTTTGGCTGCCACGCCTGCATTTTACCCCATCAGCTGCAAGTTTGTTTACCTTAAACATGGAAGGAGGGGGCTGCCATTTCGCCCATTGAACCAAATGCTCCACCATTTTCCATCTGCTCTCATGGCACGATTATATCCTTCGGATAACTTACTGCAGGCCCCCGCAAAGCCCATGAAAGAATTGCGTACTAATGTCAATTTATCTTCACTAGTATCATGTACATGAATACATACGTAATAAAATTTTGATAAAATTAAAATTTTTATTTGTTTTATAAATAATTTATTATTATTTTGCTAGTTGTTTTTACCATTCTATTGAATTCATTTGTCAATATAAACATGAAATCTTTAACTTGTTATGCTTGTAATATTAAAATATAGCTAGTAATGTTAAAACATAGTTCGTGTCAATAAAAAGATAAAATAAAAGTTCATAGTTATAAACGAAAAATAAAAATAGTTTAAGGATATATATAAACAATTCTTTTAATGGTATATTTTATAATTCAATTATATTTAGTTTATTTTGAAGATTTTTCACTTTTCTCTTTCATATTTGAAATATTTTTTCGTATTAACTTATTTATCTCTTTAATATTTCAAATTCTCCTTTTTCCAAACTCATCTGTGTTGTAATGATTATTTCATAATTTATTTTCATCGTCATTATATATGAATAAACATAACATAAAACTATTAATCACTAATATATTATTAAAAGCCTTCTTAGCCTTCTTACCTATTAAACTCTTAATACTTAGTATATTTTTAATGATGGTGTGTACTTAAGTTTCTTCACAGGAAGAGATAATGAATTTACCTTTTTATCATTTTTTCTCTTATTACTCAATTATACTACACTAATTATACTGTGTTATTAGAAGCCGTTTGCATTTAATACTTAAATGTAATGAATATATACTTATTCTCACAAACTTTTAAAATATATACTTTTAATACTTGTTTTATACCTATTCTTTTGAATATATACTTATTAATATTTCAAAGTTACAAACATTTTTATTACTTATTCTTTTGATATTTAGTAGTTACAAACTTTTTTTCTTTTCTTATTAAAGCACAAAAGAATTATTAGTTTTATTAATATTATGTGTCAAAATAATTATTGGAAGAGATACTGCATTATAAGAAGAGATAATTATGAACCACTCTCATTAACCACACTCTCTTATTAAATATACATGAATTACTAAAAAGAATTAAACATGCACAATACCTTATTTCCCTTCACTATTACACCTAATAATTCCTTAATTTACTATCATTAAAGTCAATTTAAGCCATTTAAATCAGAAAAGATAACCACAAAACAACTATTTATACTTTGTAAGTTACAATTTTATGAACCTATAGTTTATTTAAAATGATCAAAAGGTTAATTCATTTAAATAGGTTAATTCATTTAAATGACTAAAGGTACAATTCATTTAAAATTGACAAAAGGTATATTAGACAAAATAAAAAAGGAAGAAACTTCAAATGTGTAAATCACATGACTCCTCTAGAGCCTTTTATAATAGTAGATATTGACAGCTTATTGACAAGGATACTTTCAAATTTTTCCGAGGATATAAATCTGTGTGCCACTTTTATACATCTATAACTTTATTAGCCTATTTGATGTATTGCTAAAACAAATCTTCAGAATCAACACAAATTACAACACTTTTTTATACAATTATAAAGGTATTAGCCTAATTGCCCAACATACAACATTATGCTGACAATATATTTATGCAGAGTCAATACTATTTCCAGTGTGTACGTATGTGAAACAATGTGAAAGAAACATTCCAATAGGTACTTCTAAATGCACAAGAATCACATAACTTCCCTGAGATTCCCATTATTATACCACAACCAAGACTTCAGAAAAGGCATGCATAGAAACACAACACACTGATGTTTTAATTGACCAAGTAAACTTTTTTTCCCTTATGCTAGTAAAAATACATTCAACTTCATTAGTAAGGCATAGTTTTGTCATGGACTAGGTCTATAAGTGGGGGACTTAGACCCTCTTGACTATATGAAGTCACCTCATCAAATAAGTGGATGAAGTCTCCACTTATGGAGAAAAGAGCGAGAAAAGGGGTCCAAGGCATTAATAAGACGAAAGTCATAAAGAACCACAAATAAGCAGGAGAATATGTTTTGTTAATCGGTAACCTTAAAATTAGCAGCTTCTTTGGTTGCAATAATTGCAACATTGACAGGAAAGGAAAATTCAACTTGATTGCAAGAATGTACTAACAGCAAAAAAGAATTAATAAAGTACGCATCAAATAATGCAATGCCTCGACTTCAAAGAGCTAATATTTGCATAAGAATAACAACCTCAATCCAACAAGAGGTTTTCTCTCAAGGCTAGAAAAAATAATTACAGAACCAAAATGGATGGATAAAACTGAAACATGCACATCTAAATAAAAGTTGCATATAATTATAAATTTCATCCAAATATGTCTAGAGAATGGCAGATTTCCTATCGACAAGTAAATCACTCTAATGTTCATGAACTTAAGAGCACCCCATAAAGCCTTACTAATATATGCAGAAGAATATTCGAGACCATTAAAAAGAATGGATTATGTATTGTCTGCAATATCTGAAATACCACACAGAGGAGTTCAGCACAGTTTCGATAGAACAGAACAAAGAAAGCATAACGAAGTTGACCTTTACCACATCTATATTTATTAATGGACACTTGGTCGTAAACAAGAAACAGGAAAGTCCAGAAAGTAGCCATACTTCTATAATTCGAAACTCCCTCCTACAGCACAAAGGAAATACTTCGCAAATATTCCACCTCTATAACCTGCCTAAACTTTTAGCAAACTGTATAATATACTCTGTCTTAGTGCACAATATTTTGAGCACATAAAGCCTACAAAATTATACTTCCTTGATTACTCTCTCAATCGGTGAATTCCTTTCCAACATACTCAGAGCTACACCTCATGAAAATCAAATGGAGAAAGACAAAACAGCATGTCAATATTTGTTCTCTGAGAGGAGAATCCTTTGTAGAAAATACTACAAACCATGATACGTATTTCAGTGCAGAGACTGAACAATCCAAGGTTCCAATGGACTTAAAAAGGTCAACAAGATGAGAAGCCTTGAGCTTCTCTTTGTCAAAGCAGTTAGAGATACTGCACCAACTCTCCATGCAATGATTACTAGATTATTCACATAAATGCGGAAGTGTGAACTTTAATACCTATATAATAGAAACCACAACTGATGTAGCCATGACAATGACAAGGAGCAAAACAAGTGGATTAATTTATTACTGATAACAAAAAATCCTTTAAGATTACAATTGCCTGATTAGTATCTGAGTTTAAAAAGGAACGTCCTTTTAAAACTGTATACAGAGTCGTTTTCGAGATTTACAAGAGTTCAGTGCAAAAATACATATCAAATCCTTCAGAGGATCAATTAATGAAGCTATGAAATGACACTATGCTTTAGCTTTTGCACATCATTTGAGTTCTACTTATTAGAACCTTAGATAAGAAGAAACTAAATTAGTTAACGAATCTTTACATTTAAGAACCTCTTAAAATATATTTCCTACGTCTTGCATGGAGACAAAAAAAACTTGAAACAGAAAGGCAAAATGTTTTGTAATCAACATAGAACTCTAGGCATTAAAATTTTCAGATCCCCTCAAGACAAATATGAACATCAAGACATCCTCAAAATTGACATCCCAAAAAATAGAAAGAACAATATCATTTTACTTATTAATCCATTTTCTCCCTCTTATCCATATCCATGGTCTAGTTGGCAACCATTTACGAGAAAATTTGCAGTGTTAGGATGTTACACATTACAAATCCAGGCGGAGTGAAGATGAGAGAAAGAGGGAGGGAAAGACTTGTAAAGGGAGATTCTGGTCTCCAACCAACATTAATACGAAAGGTAACAGAATAAAACCATAAACAGTAAGCACAACATTCTGTGATGTTTCCAAGAATCAGTTATGTAGGTTTGCTACTAGGGAAATGTAAAAAATGATAATGATAATAGCAATAACAATAATACAATAAGAAGGCGAGCCTTCCAATCACAAGCTTGTACAAAGTAAGCTTTACCTTTCAGATTTGTTATCGAACAAAAGTCTTATGTGTAAAAACCAATCTAATGCTGCATATAGGTGACGGGTAGGAAGAAGGAAGAGAGAAAAGATGGAAATCCTCTCCGGAGGAATATAAATAAGTTGTATTATGTTACCTCTTTTTTTCCTTTTTCTTCCATAAAATCTGAAACTAATTACTCAAACTTCCATTGGTTTGATTGGAATCAAAAGCCAAATGATTTTATCTTGCTATAAGTTATTATTTTATCTTTTGACCCTCGTTTTACTTCCAAGACAACAGAAAAAGGAGTACAAAAGTCTGAAGATTACCTTTATGAGTGCATCATAAGAGCAGGAGGTTCATCCGTGCCACCATGCAACAAAACTTCTAGCTTTTTGGCGTACACTGGTCTTTTACTTCACTTCCTCATTTATATTACCTATCAGACAAACTATTGGCTCAGTTACCATTCAGTTCCCCCATTCAAATGCTCAATTTATCCCCACCCCAAAATGCTTACAAATAAGAATCAGTCAAATGTAGAAAAACTTTACAAGTATATCTGAAAACTAGTTGTGTGTATGGGAGTAAATTTTTACAATAACACAGAATCTCAGCATATAAATTTTTTGAAGCCTTATAAACCCAACCATATTGAACTATTATTTGGGGTTACAGTTGATCAACAAAGTATCTAAAAACATTGAGCTTTAGTAGAGCAGAGCAAATACCAGAAGATTTGTAGATTGCTTTCTTATCCCAAACTTCATCTATTTTCTGTATCTTTGCAATATCCCAGCACAATACACGTTGAGCTAAACAACCTTCACATAGACAATGACAATAGGCCAATATTGATGCAACTACTTTTCATCCCAAAACTTAACAAACCTGTAAAAATGGAATTGTTGAAACTTGAGTAGATTTCCATTTGATTGACCTATGAAATAACAAGAGCCATGGAATAGCTCTGGATTTCAAAAACAAGACGCTTATTCGGGTATAAGGTGATGCTAACGTCCAAATTGCATGCAAAGATCTTATAACAAAAGCAAGATAAGTTGCCCTTCCGTACATAGTGATACAGAAATAACCTGCACAAAGTTGGCTTTTCATAACCATGATAAAACTAATTTTCACATAATTCCACTCAAGGAATAGTCGAATCATAGAAACTTTTAACCAAAAAATTTACAAGGAATAATAAGAAATTTATCTATTTTTCCTGATCTCTTTGAACTCCTGAGCTACTTAAATGTACTATGAAACAAATTGAGAATCATAATAAAGTATAATCCAATTGCATAGTCAATAAAATCACAGCTCAATGCAAGTATCTGTTAGCACTCAACCAAGAATTCCGAATCTTCTATTCATTCTTCCACGCATACAAAGTCAATGAGAAGCCAATACTGTTTGATTGAGAATCTCGAAATCTCTGTGACCACGACCAATGCAGCATCTGGGGATCACAGATAGGTTGGCTGGCCCACAACTTCTCAGGCGGTGGACAAGTCTTGAACATGAAGACTGCATTTCCCAGTGTTGTGCCAAAGAGCCAATTATGGACATCCCAAAACACTTCAATCCCAAAGCCATCTACCAAGATGGTATGATTACCCCGAAATTTCCATCGAAGACGCTTCACCTGCATCAAAGGCTTACTATCCACTCGGATCGTGAGGCAGGGATCACTGGTGGCACTAGTATCACATTCAATAGTAAGATCATGGACTGGTCCGTCATCACAAAACTGAGCCCTTGTGCAGAATGTCTTCTTACCAAAAATATGCTCTCTCTTTGAAACAAGAACAGTACAGTATGAAGCAGGGGTGGAAGAAGTTTTCTTCAATGCTTCTTTTTTCATGTCCCCAAGCAATAAAATCGTTTCTCTATCACAGACAACCCCTAAATAGAAGCCCTCCGATGGCTCGGGTCCAGATCCAAATTTAGCAGAAGAAAGGTCCCAGTACACATCAAGTTTACTTGAATATGCTTCTAAGCTCTTTGAACCTTTCTTCTTAGAAAACAACCAGGGTTTAATATCAACCTTACAAAGATTCTGATTCGAGTTATCATCAATCCCAACAGTAAGGCCTTGACCCATCAAATTCTTACTCCATGTAACTGTTATCAGGCATGACTTTCCTCGTAATCGACATTGATAGACACAAGTCACCAAATTCTGCGCAGCTTTATTAGCACTTGATGAAGAAAAATCAGCCACTTGAACCCCATTTTCCCCAAAACAAGAAGGAAAATCCTTCATACTTTAAACCAAAAAATTTGGAACTTTCCCCTCTAAATCTTCTCTTCCCCTCTCTAACTGTTGTTTCTGCAGAGGCAGTTCCTGTTCCTACAATTCTAGAAATAACCAAAAAAAAAAGATTCGGAATTTAGGATTACAGAAAGAAGAAAAGATCATTTGGACCAAATAATGGCAAAAATTACCTCAATTACTCAGTGAAATCAGAAACCCGTCTCAGAAGATCCTTCAAAATTCTTTAGAATAGCCTTGATTTGATCTGGGCATAGAATATTTCAGATGCATTTTCCTGCACAAACCATGAATCCACAGTTCAGTGGAAAAAATAAAAATAGAGAACGGAGGGGGACCCTCTAAATTAGAGACAAAAATGAAGAATGTAAAATGTAAAAATAAAAAAAATAAAAAAATAAAAAAAGAAAAGAAGAAGATAAAGAAAAAGACAAAAAGTGGACTACTCAGACTCATTTCACTGTCACTACCACCGCTGCACCTAATACCAGCTATACATACACAAAGGATCCACATTTTTTTATACATCCCATGTATTTCCATCATCTACATCTGTACAAAAACCCATAATCCCAGTCCCGCTCTCATATATAAAATACTCAACAAGTAAACAGATTTTAAATTTTAAATCCCTTTCAAATATATTCATACCTTAAGATGATGATTGCTGACAGATTAAACTAGGAAATTTATATGAAGAAACAAGGCAAGAATGTGAGATATTATGGCAACTGGGATATGCTGGAAAGGCTGGATTTTTTTACCATCATTATATTCTCTAGACTGGAAAAGGAAGAGAAATAAGAATCTAGTCTGTTGTTTTATTTTGTTTTTTTGGTTTCTGTTGCTCTCTTTCCCTGCCCCAAGTTTCTCTGACTCTGCTTTAACTGACATACTCACATGTAACTTCGAAGATATAAGGAATGCGGTCTTCCAATAAAGTCATTAGACAGAGATGTATACACTAATCTGCTTAAAGAAAAAAGAAAAGAATTATAAGGAGGAGAATATAGCCAATTTCACCCTTCACTGATTTATGATTCGCCCATGCCTAAAGACTACATATACCTGCCATCCCTCCCTCGGTAAAGATAACATTACCGATTAATTAACCAATTTCGATTAATGGTCGTCGGTTAATTAAGTGATAGCGATACCGATTATTATAATTTTGAATTGATTACTATCGGTAATTTTTTTATTATAAATACTGAAATTATTCAGTATCAATCACCGAATCAATTATCCATTTAAAAAATTAAAATTTTTTATTTTTTATTTTTTAAAAATAGAATTAAACTTAAAAAATGCTAAAAAAATCTATAAAGTCACAAATCACATGTAATTGTTTAAATAACAAAAATCTAAATGAGAGTATAAAAATAACTAAAAAATAACAAAATCAGAATGAAAGTACGGGAATTTTAAAACATATTAAACATAATTGGTTACAATATAAAGAGATATTGAAATAGAATATTCTATTGCTAACTCGTTCCAGACATCCCACAAATATCACTTGAATGAATGTAGAAATATTAGAATATTGTTAATTCTGTAGGAAAACTAATTACTGTTATACAATCTATTACTATTACAAAACCAAATAATAACAAAAATAGTGGAAAAGTAAAATCTAACTCTATTACAAAAGGTTTTCCTTTTTCCTTGAACCGATCGGTAAAAGCCGATCTCAGTCAAAAAGATTAATCTGCAGAAATGGTTAGCCATGAAATAGAAACAAGAAAAGCTATATAAAAATATAGAGATGTTCCTTACCCACTGTCGAGGGTTAGTTCCACCGACGGACAACCGATCACAGTGGCAGTGGCGCTGAGCAGCAGCGTGTTGAGGTGTCGGTAACAAGATCAGATCGGGTACCCTCAGTCCAAGAGGCCTCGGTACACAAAGTCACGGGGGTCTCACTTTCCTCACCCTCACAACTCTCTCAAGCTCTCACTGTAACCGTGGTCAAGAAGACCACCAAAGACAACTGCTCACAGCAAGGCGGCGTCGCGGAGAAAGACCGGAGGTCGGAGAGGACCAGCAGCGCAGCGGACCGCGAAGAAGAAGGGAGGAAAAGAAGATAGTGATGACACTCCCAAGAAGTCATAGACGGGAAGTGAAAAAGATAGAGAAGGAGAAGAAGTAGAGTCAGATTGTATCATGGAAATCGAGGAGGCAGCAAATAAAAAGGCAGAGTCACAACGGGCGGCCCGGGTTGGCCCGGCCCGGCATCTCTAACCCAGTCAAATAACTGATCACCTACTCTTCAGTTGAGGCCCATAGTCATCATTGAGTGCAAAATATATGGGCTGGAAAATGAAAATATTTTGAAGACTAAGGGCCAAAAGGCCTACAATCTCCACCTCGAACAATATTTTCCAACCGTTGTTTTAACTCATCGTGAATCAGACTGCATCCAAATGAAGGAAATCCCTGCAAAACATAAACTTGTCAGTGTTTACAATTTTAGTACCAAAATCTGCAAGATTATTATCAATACTAATCTTGTCTATGTCAACTAAATCACTAAAGACTTTTTCTCTAATAAAGTGGTATTTGACATCTATATGTTTTGTCCGTTCGTGATAAACCGAATTTTTACATAAATGTAAACAACTCTGACTATTAGTATAAATGATAGCCTTTGAATGTAAAACTTGTAATTCATTCAATAACCCTTGAAGCCAGATAGCTTCTTTGATCGATTTCGTTGCTGCGATATACTCCGCCTCAGTAGTTGATAAGGCAACTACCGGCTGCAGTTGAGATTTTCATGAGACGCAATTACCCACTAGGGTAAAGAAATAGGATGAGGTAGATTTCCTACCATCCTTATCATCTGCAAAATCAGAATCAACAAATCCAATTAGTTCAAAGTCAGACTAATTATAATAGTGTAAGCCCCGATCTAAGGTTCCGTTAAGATAACGCAGTAGCCACTTGAGAGCAGCCCAGTGATCTCTTCCAGGATTAGACATAAATCTGCTGAAAAGGCTTATAGAAAAAGCAATGTCTGGATGGGTAGATATCATTGAGTAAATAACCGAGCCTATGGCTATTTTGTAAGGGATATTAGCCATATCTCTTTCTCACTTTCGGTTTTAGGACAGGTTTTGTCAGAAAGTTTGAAGTGGCTCGCAAGAGGAGTTATAACGGGCTTACGCAGGTGCATTGAAAATTTGGATATAATTTTCTGAAGGAAAGGCTTTTGAGATAGAAAGAGTGAACGATCAGATCTATCTCTCGAAATACTCATCCCAAGAATTATGGATACAACACCACCTAAATCCTTCATATCAAATTCAGATTTCAACAAGAATTTCAAATCATCGATTTTAGCTTTATGTCTGCAAGCAATTAGCATATCATCCATATAAAGCAATAAGTAAATAGCAGAATAAATATTATTACCAAAAAAATAAAGACAACTATCATAGTTGCTTTTAGTAAAACCAATTTTTATCATAAAAGAATCAAATCTCTTGTATCATTGTCTGGGTGATTGTTTAAGCCCGTATAGGGACTTTTTCAAAGGACAAGCCAAGTGTTCTTGACCCTTAACCTCAAAACTTGGTGGTTGTTGCATATATATAGTCTCTGTTAGTATATGCCCTAAGACCAATTGACTCACATTTATGATTTATGAAGCATGTATTTTTTAAGTTGTATTTTATGCTCTTGGTCATCAAGTATGTGACTTGATAGTAAAACCCTTATAGCTAATAAAATACTATTCTTATTTGTCCATAGTTTATTACATCTTGTAAACTAGTGTGAAGTTGATTGATGGTCAAGTTTTACTGACCATGAATATGAGATATAAAATCAATTCATAAATACATATTAAGAATATTGTGTTGGACATAACCTAAAGTGAAGAAGAAATATTGCATAGGTTTAAGTTATAAGTATTTCTTCTCAGTTTCATATTTGGTATCCTTTGACCTAATGTTTCTTGCATGGGGAGAAAATATGTTTTGACATAGTCAAACATCACTTTTAATTAGGTGATCATTATGACTATTGGTTGGCTTATTTTCTTGTCATAGCTTGAATATTGGAGATAGTGAAAGGGATTTGTCCCTCTCTTTTTAGAGAGAGATATCCATGGGCCCCTTGATAAGGAAGACTGGAAAATATGCATGGTCATGCTCAAATAAGTATTAATAAGGTGTTATTAATATTATTTGTTGGAACAGTCTGCCTGGTGGTCAAGTAAATGGTTAATTAAGTTTTATAAGGATGACTTGATCCATGTTTTATACTTAATTAGGATATCGTGTGACAGAAGGACTAAATTTTAAATCTGATGCTAGGTTATTATTACATTTACTTAACTTGGGTAAGCATAATTTTTGCTAGAGGCCGCTTATGTTTTGTGAATAAATGTCTAGGACATTTTTCATTTACTGCCAACGTTAAAAAAACCTACAGGGTCACACGCATAGACGATCTTGTAAGCATAATGTCCACGTTCAATGAATCTAGATTGTGTCCAGATTCGTTGAACGTATACAAAAGGGGAATCAGATTCCATATTGTATTTTCTGGTAAGTTAATAAGTAATTAATTTTATTTAATCGAATAAATGAAATTAATTACTTAATATTACTCATCCAACCATTGGATGATTATAGGAATAGACGGACGAGATTAAACTGTCATTAGATGACAGTTAGGGTTTTGATATTGATAGCTATAAAAGGTTATGTTAACTTTTTCTTGGTGGCCGTCCTTTATCTGATTAAAGAAAAACAAAACCCTAAACCCTAGAACGGCGATATGGTATCTAGCCTCCTCTCTCCGAAATACGACCGATTACCAGATAGTCAGGATCAATTTTGAACAGTTTTCAGAACACAGCAGGGGCTAGCATCCCGATCGCTTGCAGAGGAGTTTGTCGCGTGGATACCAGTAGAGAGCAAAGCGTACAAAGCAGCGCCTCCACAACGAACAATCAAAACATTGAGGTAATTTCTATTCAATCGGTTTTTCTAGTATGTGCAGATCCTATTGGTGGATTTCCGTGGTTTTATTTTATTTTGTTTTTTGCCTACGGATTCCAACAGTCTCTTCAAGATCACCATGTAAGAAAGCAGTTTTAACATCAAGTTGTTCAAGATTAAGTTCATAAAAAGTAACAAGAGCAAGAATAATCCTAATCATTTTCTATTTAACGACAGGAGAAAAGATTTCATTAAAATCAATGCCCTCAACTTGTGAAAAACCTTTTGCAACCAACCTGGCCTTGAACCTTGGACGTTCATTAGAAGACTCAGGTTCTTTTATTTTGAAAATCCATTTGCAATCAACTAACTTTTGTTTTGCGGATTTTGGAACAAGAATCCAGGTTTTCTTTTTGTTTAAAGAAGACATTTCCTCATCCATAACACGTAACTATAAAACGCGATTAGAGCTTTTCAAAACCTCATAAAAATATAATGGTTCTTTTTTCTTCCATATAAGATGCAACAGCAAATGCATATGAAACAATGTAGGAGTAACCATACCGAGGATGATCCTTAGGTACCCTATGGACTCTATCTCTCGCAAGCTGGTAATCCCTAAGGGCTTGAGCATGAGCCTCAGGGTGTTCCTCCTCCTCATCAGAACCTTCTAGAGAAGGATCAAGAGTTTCAAGAATACAAGGAGGATTAGGTATGCTACTGGATGGAGCAAGAAGCTCAGTATTGGTTTCAAGTTCCTGGGGTGGTTCTAAGGAAGGTTCAGAGGTGACCTCCACCTCCACAGAATACTACTAGGAGTGGGAACACTCGGAGAACTATCGAAGATGGGTTTATCCTTAAGATAGGGCATCTCTTCGTTGAAGATAACATCCCTACTGATAACAACCCTCACCCCCAGTTCACCCTTCAACCACACTATATAGCCCTTCACCCCACTAGGATATCCTATGAATACTCCCTTTCTAGACCTTGGATCTAGTTTGCCCTCTTTCTGATGTGCAAAGGCCGCATACCCGAAAACTCTCAGGTTGGAAAGGTTAGGAGGTTTACCACACCAGAGTTCGATAGATGTCCTAAAATTTATAGTTGTAGAAGGGGATCTATTGATGAGGTAGATAGTCGTACTAACGGCTTCCCCCCAGAAAGGTTTTGGGACACAAGAGGAAACAACGAGACATCTAACCTTATCCATAATGGTACGGTTCATCATTTCAGCAAGTCCATTTTGCTGTGAGTTATGTCTAACTGTTCTATGGTGTAGAACGCTATGCGATGCACACAAATCAAAAAACTTCCAGTTACAAAACTTAAGACTGTTATCGCTCCTGATAGTTTTAAGTTTATTTCTAGAATGATTTTCGGCAAAACATTTCTATTCACAAAACTTTTCAAAGGTTTGATCTTTAGTTTTTAAGAGGAAAACCCAAACATGCTTGGAAAAATCATCAGCAATTGACAAGAAATAAACATTACCACCATAAGTTGGGACCTTTTCAGGTCTCCATAGATCACAATGCACATAATCAAATATTGCAGAAGACTTGTGTGTGCTGGTTGAAAAATTGATTTTTTTGTGCTGTTTTTCCATAACGCAGTGGTTACAAAAATCCAAAAAATCAATTTTGTCACCACATAAAAGATTTTATTTTTGTAAATAATAAAGTCTCTTTTCACTAATGTGGCCGATCCTCCGATGCCACAATATAGTTTTCTCGGGAACAGTTTTTGAAATCAATGTAGTGGAGTTACAAACTGTGTTACCAATAAGGATGTATAAAGTTTCTCTTTTAAAACCTTTTAGCATGACTAAATTTCTTTTGCAAACTCGTAAAATACCATTTTTGGATTTAAAAGAAAGACCCAAAGAGTACAAATAACTAAGAGAGATAATATTCCAACGTAAGTCAGGCATGTATCTCACCCCAGTGAGTTTCCTAGTCACATCACCATGCATTTTAATGAAAATATTACCAATGCCTTTTATATCACAAACTTGATTGTTTCCCATGAAAACCTTTCCTTGATTTAAAGGTTTAAAATCAGAAAACCAGTGTTTGTCGGGTGTCATGTGAAAAGAACAACCAGAATCAAGAACCCAATGATCAACAACTTCAGAACATGAAGGAGAAAGAGACACACACAAAACCTCTAAAAACATAGAATTACTATCTGGATCAAAATTTTGGGTTTTGTAAACTTTATTACTCCCTTTACCATGTTTACGTTGTTTTTCATCTTTAATCCGTTTAAAACACTTGTTTTTCATATGACCCTCTTTACCACAATAAAAACACTTTACTTTGTTCTTCTCTCGTGATTTGGATCGCCCTTTACTTTTAAAACGGTGACTAGGAGGTTCCCTTCGGTCAACTCTTCCTCGCACAAAAAGATTTTCGCCGTGTGATTTATTTTCTTTTTGTAAATCCAAATCCTTAGATTTTAAAGCATTTTTAACATCGGAAAGAGATAAACCATCTCTGCCATATTTAATAAAAGATTTGACATCGTTGAAAGATTCAGGTAAGACATTTAATAAAATGACTGCAGTATTTTCATCAGAGATTTTCTCTCCAATGTTTTGAAGTTCCAAAACGATTTTATTTAAATCATCCATATTTTCTGAAGGTATTTTTGACCCGCTCATTTTAAAACCGAAAAGCTGCTCTTTTAATAAATTTTATTTGAAAGAGATTTTCACAAATATAGTTTTTTCAATTTAGTCCAAATTTCAAAAACATTGTCTTTTTTGTCGATTTCTCGTAAAACATTGTCAGTTAAATGCAAGGTGAGACAACTGTCCACATCACCTAGTTTTTCCATAAGAACTTCACCCTTCCAAGATTTTGAATACTCTTCGGGACTACAAATAGCGGGTGCAATTTTATTTTGTATCAAAACTGCTTTCATTTTCCTCCGCTACATTACAAAGTCGGATTTGCCATCAAACTTATTAGTTTCAATTTTTGGAACTGATATTTTTAAAGGCAAACAAGTGTAATTAGGTGACTAGGAAAAATGAAAGATTTGAAAAAGTTTAATTAAAAATAAAATACCCGGATTTGTGTGTTTAAGAAAACAAATGTATGTATATATATATATTTAGGAAAAACGGCGTTGGTTCTGTTTGCTCCCTTTTTTAAAAACCAAACAGTGTAATAACGTGTGAGGCACGAAACTCAAGAAAACACGTAAAGCAAACAACAACGTATATAACAGAAAAAAGAGAAAACTTGCAGAAAGTATTATACCACAGAAAGTAGCAGAAAAAGACAAGCAGGAAATAATAAAAAAAAAATGTTGAAAAAACGGAAAAACACACCAAGACACAGATACTTGAAATCTCACGGATTCAAGCCAGGCTTGGGTTTTGTAGATTTCTTTTTATAAAACAAAACAAACTTTTCGAAAGCTCAGAAAAACCAGAACAACAACCAATAGCAGCAGATGAATCGGGAGAGTAAAAAACAGAAGTAGGTATAACGAAACACAAAAAATAGTAAAAAGAGAAGAAAAAAAACGAAACCGTAATGCGATTCAGTAAAACAGTAATAGCAATCACAAATCGGTGGCAAGCCGAAACAACACAAAGAACAAGAAAACTAATCGGCGGCAAGTCGAAACGAAAAACAGAAAACATTAAAGCAATAATAACCGAAAAAGAAAAACAGGAGAAGATTAGAAAAACTTCACTGGCCAGTTCTGAAGAACTCAATAGTTCTCTTAGATATGAAGTCTTCTGAGGTTGCTGGCACCGACGAAGAACTATGGCTCTGATACCACTTGTAGGAAAACTAATTACTATTACACAATCTATTTACTATTACAAAACCAAATAATAACAAAAACATCGGAAAAGTAAAATCTAACTCTATTACAAAAGGTTTTCCTTTCTCCTTGTACCGATCGGTAAAAGTCGATCTCAGCCAAAAAGATTAATCTACAAAAATGGTTAGCCAAGAATAGAAACAAGAAAAAGCTATATAAAAATATAGAGATGTTCCTTACCCACCGCCGCGGGTTAGTTCCGTCGGCGGACAACCAATCACAGTGGCAGCAGCGCCGAGCAGTGGCGCGTCGAGACGCCGGTAACAAGATCAGATCGGGTATCCTCAGTCCAAGAGGCCTCGGTAAACCAAGAGTCACAGGTGTCTCACTTTCCTCACCCTCACGACTCTCTCTCAAGCTCTCACTGTAACCGTGGTCAAGAAGACCACCAAAGATAGCCGCTCACAGTAAGGCGGCATCACGGAGGAAGACCGAAGGTCAGAGAGGAGCAGCGGCGCAGCGAACCGTGAAGAAGAAGGGAGGAAAAGAAGACAGTGACGGCACTCTCAAGAAGTCAGAGACGGGAAGCACAAAAGACAGAGAAGGAGAAAAGTATAGTCAGATCATATCAAGGAAACCGAGGAGGCAGCAAATAAAAAAGCAGAGTCACAACGGGCGGCCCGGGTTGGCCCGACATCTCTAACCCAGTCAAATAACAGATCACCTACTCTTCAGTTGAGGCCTATGGTCATCATTAGGTGCAAAATATGTGGGTTGGAAAATGAAAATATTGGGAAGACTAAGGCCCAAAAGACCTACAATTGCATTAACTATTCATAAAATATCTATAAAGTAAATTGTAAAAAACAAAGTAAATTTTTAATTAACTCAATTCACATCATCTTCAACATAAGTATACTTTTTATTTTTTAATGTAAATAAGTTTTATATATACATAATCAGTATTGATTTTCTTTTCGGTAAACTCTTTTGCCAAACTTATGGATTTCGGTATCGCTCGACCTTAGGGCATATTAAATTCATTCGAAATTGTCGCAGCCACATAATCGGTCATATGATTGATCGGTTAGCTACCGAAAGAAAAAAAAAACCATACCGCTGATATCCCTACCCCTCCCAAACTAGGCTTGGGAGTTTAGGAGAGAAGGGAAGATAAGAGAAATAGAGGGAAGAGAAAAGAAAAGAAAAAAAAAAAAATAGAGGTGATTTATTCAAATGTTGTTAGAAAGTTTTGGGTGGAATAAAAGACAAATGTGATTTTCTTTTTTGGGAGTTTGGAGAAAAGTAGAGATAGATAATTCTTTATAATAATAACCCTGAAAGGAAAGAATGTAATATGTGATAATGATGTAATTTATTCCTACTTTTAGGGGTATGATAGACAGTTTAAAATCATCTAAAAAGCTTCTCTCCACTTCTTTCCTTTTCATCCCACTTTAGGAAAGAAAGAATTGGAGAGAAAAGTAGGAGATTTTGTCCTTCCAATTATCTTCTTTTCTCTCCCTTTCTTCTCATTAAAAACTCCTAAACAAGTGCTCTAACACCTTTTCTCTTTGTTCTTTTCTTTTCTCTCCAAATCATCCCAACATAGGATTAGTTTGGGAGTTTAAAAATGAAGAGAAGAGAAGGGACTGGATTTTCTTTGTTTGGGAGTTTTTAAGTGGACAGAAGAGAAGAGAGAAGGAATGATAGATAACCCTTCCTGGAGCCCAAAATCATTTCTCTCCAAAGTCTGATAGAAACGGACGTATCTTAGAATCCTTTTAAAAAAATGAAAATAATAAATTACATCCTACTTAATATTATATTATTTCTATTTAAAAGTTATCGTAGTAAAAAATTATCTTTGTTTCCTCTTCTCTCTAAACTCCTAAATAAGAAAAAATCTCTTTTTTTCTTTTCTATCTAAAACCCACAAACAACATTTGGAGTAAATTATCTTACTTCTTTTCTCTTCCAACTTAAACTTTCTCTTCTTTTCTTCTCTAATAAGCTCCCAAAACAGCCCTAAAAGACAAATATTTTCCCACCTTCTTCCTCCTCTCATCTGACCTCCCGTCAACCAAGCTACCATGCATTACTTTTTATCACCAAGGAGAATGAATGGATTGCGCCACCAAATTATGTCTACCAATCCATCTATTTATTACTTTTCTGAGGTTGCGAGTGTGATGAGAACTTCATGGACCAAGACCAAATAATTCTCATAGGCGATTCTACAAGCGTATGAAATATGGGGTAATTGCTTATTAACTAATTCTACTTCTTATGATTTTTTTCTTGGTTTGACCCCTGATGGGTTCAGCCCATTTTACTACTTCATTTGGGCTCAATTGATCTGGCCCAATATCCTTCTACACTAAATATGTGTTTTAGCCCACTTATCCATGTATACATCTGTCCAATTTGTTTGGGAAGAAATCCTAGACCTACCCTTATTCTATTATTTCTAGGACTCCTTGTGGTATCAGGAGATCTTTTTCGAAACGTTTAAGGAAATAGTCTTCGTGTATAAAAGTTAACCATCCAAGACAATATGAGGTCAGATTCTCTAATTACTTAGCTATCATTTATTTTCTGGTTATCACTTGTGAGAGACCTTGATCTAACTTAGGTATCGGATGTGAAACGGGGGTAAAGCCTCTCTCTGGTCATTTTTTCTCCTTTAAGTGCAGGTCCGCTGGTGAAGAACATTCTCTTGAGATCTATTATTTTGCACTCACCTTGCTTTTTTTCTACTTTCATCCAATCTTTCTACACAACCCTTACCATTGTCAATGGCGTCTGATTCTTCACTGATGGATGACGTTCCTCACGATCCTTTAATCTTGAAAAACGCAGTTGCATCATCTGCCCCTTTGTCCCTTTTGCAGGCGTTAGGTGCCAAATTGCCCCTATTCATCCTACAGAATGGTAGCCATTCGGTAGCTAATCTGAATTCAGATATGTTGACCTCTTTACAAATCATGCTAGCATTCAACCTAGCGCGTCCATATCACACCTATCTCCACAGGCGACCCCGATTCTGTCTACACAAAACCCATTGTAATATATCCCTCCACTTTCCCTTCTCTATCCCTCTTGTCAACCTTTGCTTTAGGGGACGGAACTTCTAACAGGCACGCATCTCTATTGCCCTAAGCACAAACCATCTATGATCTGGTCAACAAAACTAGTTCAGATGACCCCCCCTCGACAGGTGATTCCAGCGATTGGGACTTCCTGAAGCACAATTCGCCGTGCGAATAGTATGCTTGCGCAAAAGTCCCCAGTGATTTTTCTCATCTGAAGCTAAGCACTTATGACAGTTCTGCCTATCTCAAAGAACATATTATGAGATATATTTCTCAAATGTATGTGTACAACGCCTCTGACAACACCTGTTGTCGTATGTTCCCTAGTTTTCTCGAGGGTAGGGCCTTGGCTTCGTATGCACATCTACCAACAAGGAGCATAAGCAGCTTCGGGGATCCGGGGGAAAAGTTTCTCCAGAACTTCCTCCCCCAGTGTTTTTTTGGCCCACCTCCAATTTGCTACTGAGTGTTCGCCAGCACCAAAATGAAACAGTCCATGATTTTACAACTCGATTCAACAAGGCAATGGTGGATTGCTAACTTATCTGAAAAAGAATTCATACAAGAGTATAGGCATGGTCTAAGCAACCAAGCTTTCTCCAGGAAGTTAGCTAAGCAAGAACCAGCCACTGTCTCTGACTTATTAGAAAGGATAGAAAGATTCATTCACGCAGATGACTATGTCCAGTGCAAATGAGATATAGACGATGAAGTCAAGGAAGTACAAAATACTAAATGACCTAGACATCTCGATCATCGCTAAAACCCGCAGTGTATGACAGGTTCGGGCCAAAAAGATGTGAAGCTCCCTGGTATGACTACACACCACTTAGAATCCCATGGGCAGATGTCCTACAACAGGTTGAGTTGCAAGGGATATTGGACAAGCCAACAAAAATGCTCTCCCCCAGAGAAAAGGAACAAATCCAGATACTGTGAGTTTCACAAGGACCACGAACATGAAACAAAACAAGGTAACGAATTAAAGAAGACAATAGAACAGATGATACGTAACGGAAAACTTAACGAGTTTATAGATAACGCATCGGCAAAAAAATCGTCTGGACATGATAATGACCAAAGACCTTGGAACAATGACAAGAGAAATACAAATTCAAATCCTTCTTCCTCCGCAAATTTGAAGGTAATAAACGTTATATAAGATGTTGCCTTACCATCATTAAGAAAGTGAACCAGGGACAACCATGGCGACGTTCCCTTGGTTGTCACCATGACCGTAGATAATGTCTGGTTAAAAAAATCTTAATAGATACTGGGAGTTTATTAAATGTTCTTTCGAAAGAAGCTTTCGAATAGATTGGAATTGCATATGACAAAATAATCCCATGCGGCCTCTCTGGTCGGGTTCACCGGGCAAACTTTTAAATCATAAGGAAATATCACTCCCCATTTTAGTCAAAGACACAGAACATATATTAGAGTTCATTATTGTTTCTACACCATCACCGTACAATTGTATAATGGGAAGGTCCGTCTTAAATCGATTTCAGGTAAATATTTCTACATGCGAGCTTCCATGGACATCCCGATTAAAGGAGAAACTTACACGATTTATGGTGACCAGAAGGTAGCTCAAGAATGTTACTTCACCATAGTGCACAAAGTTGAAAAAGACGAAGAATTTGTGGAACATAGTTAGGCACCAAAGCTCGAACTAGAGGGAGAGTATGAACTATTTATTCTGGACCAATTGAAACCAGAGCAAAAGTAAGAATGGGAAAAGCATTCCCTTGGACCTTCAAATGAAGTTAGCGGGTTAATAACCGAGTATAAGGATATTTTTGCATGGTTCCCCAACAACCCGTTCCCAAATAATTAGCAGAACACAAGTTAGGAATCCCGAAAGGGGCAAAATTAATTTTCCAGAAGAAAAGAGAATTCGTGAAACAAAGGCAAGAAATCATCAGGAAAGAGGTACAAGAGTTATTAAGTCTGGGAATCATCAAAACTATTGATTTCCCTGAATGCTTGTCCAACCTGGTTGTTGTGGCAAAACCGGGTAGAGCATGGAGAGTCTGCATTGATTTTACTAATCTAAACAAGGCTATTCCTAACAGCCTTTCCCATTTCCTAGAATTGACCAATTAGTCAACTCTGTTGCATGACATGAGTTTTTATCTTTTCTAGACGCCTATAAGAGATATCATCAAATCCCGATAGCAGAAGCAGATATGCCTAAAACTGCTTTTGTCATTGATGACGGTATCTATGGCTACACGCGCATGCCTTTTGAATTAAAAAATATAGGCACTGAGTTTCAAGAGTCTTTCAATAAGGCTTTTGACGGACTCATCGGGAAAATAGTAAAAGTATAAGTAGATGACATAACGTTAAGTCAAGAGACAAAAGCACCACAACGGCTGACTTAGGAGAAGTTTTTGATAGGCTTTGCCAGATCAAAATGAAATTAAATCCGAAGAAATGCACTTTTGGCATTTCCTCGGGGAAATGTTTGGGATATATAGTTTCCCAAAGGGGAATAGAAACAAATCCGACAAAGAGATGGGCCATTCAAGAGCGCCTGAACCAAGGATGGTGAAAGAGGTACAAAGCCTAGCTGGAAAAATGACATCTCTAGGCAAGTTTCTCGCAAGAGTTGTAGAAACAGGCCTTTCATTCTATCAAATCTAAGGTATCCATCTAAATTTGAATGGACTGATGCGGCATCTTCTGCTTTCCAGAAGTTAAACAAATATCTATCTTCCCCTCCCTTTCTTTTTACCTCGGTAATGGGGGAAAAATTTTACTTGTATTTAGCAGTCACTCCCAAAGTGATTAGCTCTGTTTTATATTCTCTATATAATCACAACATGAAACCTATTTACTATGTGAGCCACGTACTACATGGTCAAGAAGAATGTTACAGCTCCTTAGAAAAACATTTACTTTGCCTAATCGTAACGGTATGAAAACTAAAACCTTATTTCCAAGCCTATCCCATCACGGTATTAACAAATACAATGTTAAGACATATCATGCACAAACTCGACATATCTGGACGATCTTCTAAATCAATATTGGAATTAAGAGAATATCATATTGATTTCTCCCTAAGGAAAACAATACAAGGACAAGCATTAGCATACTTTATAGTGGAATGCTCGTTTCTAGATGATAAAAAGCAAAAGAAACATAGACAGCTGACTAAAAATGCCAATAGTTGGATACTTAACACGGACGAATCCACTAGGGAACATACCAAAGATGTAGGATTCATACTTGAAGATCCGGAAGGACATCAATACGCCTATGCTATAAAATTTCTATTCCCCGTGAGCATCAATGAAGTAGAATACGAAGCCCTCTTAGAAGGATTATGCAAGGCCAAAAATTTAAAACTAACTCATTTATTAGTTCACAACGACTCACAAATAGTTATCAGGCACATAACAAGAATATTTGAATCAAAGGAAGAAAACATGAAACAATATCTTACTTGCGTACAACAACTGGCATCCGAATTCATTTGTGTCAACTTCAAGAATGTGCCAAGGAACCCATCGAGGGAACTTGGATAGAATTCTTGTCATAGAATAATATTAATAAGGACGTTATGGCCGACGTAGTTAATGATTGAACAATACCCATCTAAGAGTTTATTCTACACGACAAACTTCCTGATAACCAAATACAAGCTCAAAAGGTACGAACAAAAGATGAATACTTCTTTATGGAAGCTCCTCGTTGCAAGTGATATGTATTTATTGATGACCAATTATACAAAATAATGGAAAATTGGCCTTTGCTCAAATGCGTAAATGAGGAAGATGACAGATATATACTACAGGAAACACATTAAGGCATTTGCAGCTCTCATATCGGATCAAGGGCTTTGCTCACAAAAATATTACGTTACGGATATTACTGGCCAACCATTAAAGAGGAGTTGGTGAACTTGGTAAAGCATGTGACAAATGCCAAATACAGGCCAATGAATACCACATCCCAATGTCCGAATACCACACTTTCGGTACCTCGATAATTTTTGCGCATTGGGAGATAGATCTTTTAGGACCATTCCCCAAGGTAATAGGAGAAAAGAACCACCCAGTAGTCACAATAGACCATTTCACTCGATGGATTAAAGTGAAGGCCCTAGCCATGATATCGGCAAAAGAACTCAAGGAATGTTTCTTCGAGGATGTTATTTGCCGATTTGGAATCCCCGAAATCTTAGTTTCAAACAATGTAAAACAGTTCGACTCCAATGAATTCCAAAACTTCTGCGACGAACTTGGCATAGAATAATGATTCACTTCCGTGGGATACCCTCAAACAAACGGGCAGCAGAAGTAACGAATCACACGATTTTGCAAGGAGTAAAGAAAATAATTAACGAGCTAAAAGGAAAATGGTTAGATGAATTACAACATGTCTTATGTGTTGGATTCCATAGACAAAAACATAATAAAAGAACCTACAAAAAACTGCCAACAGGATCCGTACATAACAGAAAAATCGATTGAAAAGAAAAGCTACCTCAATATTTTTTATGCCGCAAGGTGTAGAGACACCGTTGTTTATGCTTCACCCTTTACCGGTATCCACGCGGTGACCTCCTCTACTAGCAATCGGGATGCTAGCCCCTCAGCATTCTGAAAACTATTCAGGACGAACACTAACTATCTGGCAATATTGAAATCACGTAAAACTATTTTGGTCTAATTGTATTCTTTTTGAAAGAAGTCTTGTTACACTTCAGTGGAATTTGTGTGTTTATTCCCTTAATAATTCATCCTTGAACTTTTTTATATAGGTCACTTTTGCATTTCATAGACCTTTTAAGGAAGAGTTGCAAGGCTTGTTTTCCTTGTGCTCTAGATGATCATTTGTTTTTTTTACTCGCCAAGTTTTTCTTGAAACTGATCATAGTACTCCTTCTTTGGTTAATATCATTTCTAATGTTGCCCGCCTCTTATGGTTATTTGAAGGTACAGATTCGAGGACCAATCCTTTCAAAAAAGGGACGAATGATATGAGCTGGGATAAGCATGAGAACATGGACAGCTTCAAAGGATAGGTTACGAGCCTCCAAGGACCGGTTCAAGGTCGAGGACAAGGAAGATAGAAGAGGATGCATAAAGAAACAAGCTTGGAAGAGTTTGAAGCTATAAAAGCCAGACCTACAGTCAACCCTACTGTCGCCAGTACGGTACAGTCTACCCTACTTGTCCAAATTATTTTGAAGAGTTTGACCTACTGCTGATTGTAGGGTATCATTTATCCTACCATCGCCGGTAGAGAGTTCTAGTCCAAATTATTTTGAGAAGTCTGATCTACTGCCCACGGTAGGTCGAGGCTTACCGTCACCAGTAGGTCTTGGGAAACTGAAGCCAATAATGGATTTTAACTCCCTTGGCCCATCTTTTTTATTGTTAAGATGTATTTATATTTGTAATTAAGTGGCCTAAGTGCCCATCAACTTATTTTAATCAAGATTAGCCATTAGGGTTGGAAGTTAATGATTTGTAACCCTATATATATATATGTATTATTACAGCCATTTTGAACAAGCTGAATACTGAATGAAATAGAGAGAGTTGTACCTAGTTCCTTTTCTAATTCCAAATCATATTCTTCCTTAAGGTGCTAAGTCTCTATAGTTAGTATTGCTTGATGTATCTTGTCTTGATGCCTGTAGCCTTGGAAGTCTTAGTGTTTTGTTTTTATGTTAAGATGGTGGTAGGTATTGTATCTATCACTTTTGTTTTTCCCGTAGTACAGTTGGTATCTCATGCATGTTTACAAAATTGACAGAATGTCTACATTGTATCAGGGCTAGATTTTATCTTTGTGGTTTTAATTAATTTTATTTTTCAATTAATTAAATTTAAGTAAGCTTTTGGAGTTACTTGGGCTGGAGCGGTCATTACTGGAAGAATAGTCCATTTCAAGTATAGGTCCTAAATCCCTTCTTTTGGATGACCTTTATGGCATATATTACTGTCCTTATACGTATATCTCTTCTATAATGAATATTTTTTTAGATGAATCTCATAATTCCTTTCTTTCAAGGGGGCACCGTAGATCAATACTCTTAGCTTTTATTAGTTGAATAAAATGACGGGCGTCATACATGTTACTTTCATAGAAATTCAGTCCCGCTGATACAAATTTGAGTAATAATACATCTTTAGGTGAGATAATAGGATTGTATTGATAACAATCCTTGACTCATTCTTGTATCCATTAAGGTAATTCCAAAGTTGAAGTCGGCAATAGTTTAGTAAATAAATCTGCAAATTGTCTTTTAAGCGGATTTTTTGAACAAAAATTTCACTATTCTTTTGAAGATCATGAGTAAAAGAGAATTTCGGTGATATGTGTTTTGTTCTATCACATTTGATATATCCTTCTTTCAATTGATTAATCATGCAGTAATATCTTCGAATAAAGTAGTAGGAACTTTCTTATCCACATAAAAACCGCTTGATCATCAAATGTGATGAACCATGGATTTTAACTAAACACATTCCCGACTTGCCTCATGAATTGCTAAGATTTTAGCATGATTGGAAGAAGTAGAAGTCAAAGTTTGCTTCGTAAAGCGCCATGAGATAGTTGTACCTCGAATGTAAACGGATAACCTGTTTGTGATCCAGCATTATATGGGCCAGATAAATATCGAGCATCAACATACTCTGTCAAATCAGAATTGAGTGTTATAGGATAGTGAAGACCCATATCTATTATACCGTGAAGATAGTGCAATATATGTTTAATACCATTTCAATGCTTTCGAGTAGGTGAAGAACTATATCTTTCTAGTAAATTTAAAATGAATGGTATATCAGGCCATGTGTTACTAGCAAGATACATCAATGCCCTAATAGCACTAAGATATGGTACTTCTAAACCAAGTAGTTCTTCATCATTGAGGTCAGAAAGGGACTTTATGCACTTCAAATGATCTTTACAATCATAGGTGTGCTTTCTCCATATAAAATCTTTTAAACATTTTATTTGTATATGTGGACTTATGCAAGAAGATGTCAGTTTCTAAGTGCTCAATTTGTAAAGCTAGACAAAATTTTGTCTTGTCAAGATCATTCATTTAAAATTCTTGCTTCAAATAAGCAGCAGCTTTTTCAACATTCTCAGGAGTTCCGATGATATTTTGATCATCAACATAAATTGTAGTTATACCCAACTCATATCTAGATCTTTTGATGAAAATATATGGACAAATAGGATCATTCATATAACCTTCCTTTATCAAATATTCACCAAGACGGTGATACCTCATTCGTCTGGCCTGTTTAACCCATATAAATATTTACATAATTTAATTGAATATGGTTCTCAAGGGCTGTGATTATGTTCCTTAGGCAATTGAAATCCTTCGGGGATTTTCATGTAAATATCCTTATCGAATGAGGCATATAAATGGGTCGTTACAACATCCATGAGACGCATTTCAAGTCGTTCATTTGCTTCTGAATTTAGAAAATAATGAAACTTTGTTGCATCCACTACAGGAGAATATGTCTCCTCATAGTCAATACCCAGTATCTGGGAAAAACCTTGTGCAACAAGTCGTGCCTTATACCAAACGATTTCATTTTTCTCATTTCTTTTCCTCATAAATACCCATTTAAAACTACCAACTGCACCTTTTCAAGTGTGCATATTATTGGTTTACATTTTGTCAGGGAATCTAATTCTGCTTGAATTACATCTTTCCATTTTAGCTAATAATTTTACGCTAAAATCATCTATAGACTTCGGTTCATGATCCTTGTTTTCATTTATGATATTAACTGCTGCAGCATAGCCAAATTTTTTGTCGACATTTATTGTTGTCGATTTCATTTTTCCCCAATCATGACATAATTATTTGAGATCTCATGAATATCAATACTTTCATGTGCATGAACTTATTCTAGAAGTTTATTTTCTGTCATGTTAGGAAACTCTTCAATAGTTTTAAATTTTGAAGATTCTTCTTGAATCTCAATCACCACGATTTTTCCATCTTGATTATTTATTCCCCTTTTCTACGAAGATTTTTATCTTCAGAACCAATGGTTTCACCATGTTTTAAAAGTGCCTTTAGTTCAGTGGTAGAAGACCTTTCAGGGACATCAATTCGAATTGGAGCATTAACAGTCGATATATGTGACTTAGTCACACATTTAGGTTAGTGAAAGCATTTGGCAGTTGATTTGCTAAACATTGCAAATGAATTATCTTTTGAACTTCCAGTTCATATTGCCTACAGGGAGGATCAAGATGAGATAATGATAATTCATTCCAATTTATTTTCTGAATAGGTTGTTTTATTCCTCCCCCTAATTTTGGGAAAACTGATTCATCAAAATTACAATCAACAAACCGAGCAGTAAATAAAGCCCCAGGTTTTGGTTAAAGATATTTTATACTTGATAGGATTCAAACCCAACATATATTTCTAACCTCCTTTGAGGTCCCACCTTTATGCATTGTGGTGGAGCAATTGGAATATAGACCTCACATCCAAAAATTCTAAGATGCGAAATATTTGGTTCTTGACCAGAACCTATTATTTGGGAGACTACTTGTGATAATTCGTCGGCCTCATGTGAATTAATGTTGCTGCATGCAAAGCATCATGTCCCCAAATAGATATTGGGAGTTTAATTTTCATAAGGAATGGTCTTGTAATTAATTGAATGCGTTTAATAAACGATTTTGCCATACCATTTTATGTATGAGCATAGGCTAAAAGATGTTTAACTTTTATCGTAATAGGTATACAATATCATTAAAAGATTGGGATGTAAACACCATAATCATCAAGACAAATTGTCTTGATAGGATTATCTGAGAATTGTGCTCGTAACTTAATTAACTCCACAAGTAACTTCACAATTATGAGTTGATAACAAGATTACATATGCCATCTTGCTGATCCATCAATTAAAATCATAAATATCAAAATGGTCCACAAGGTGGGTGAAGAGGCCCACAAATATCACCATGTATATGATCTAAAAGTTTAGGAGATCTTGGTTCAAATTTTATTGATGATGGTCTTATAATCTATTTGCCTTGAGAACAAAAAGCACATGAAAATTCATTTCATTGAAGAATCTTCTGGCTCTTCTAAGAATGACCATATAAATTCTCTACTATTCTTTGCATCGTTATAGAACTAGAATGGCCCAACAAGTCATGCCAAATGGTAAAATCACTAAAACTAGTAAACATCGAGTTTATTCTTGCATAAATTTCTACTGGAGTAATATGTATGCAATACACCCAAGAGGAATAAGAGGTAATTTTTCTAATACAATTTTGGGGTTAATAAAAAAAGCTACCCTTTAGTTGAGGAGCTTGCCAATTGAGTACCATATCTCTTGTAATTGACAATTAAGGGTCCATTTTGGTCTGGCAACGAAATTATGCATAAAGAATATGAAAATAACTAATATGCCCTTAACATATCCTCTATTTATTTGTAAAAATAATTTAGAAAAAGCCTTCAATTTCTCTTTTACATTCCTTACGTTACACCAATGATGTCGCCTGTAACTCTACCTGTTACCTTCCACTGATGTGCAAACTCTTTTTTTTTCTTTGCCTCAACTACTCTTTCCTCAATCATTCTTCTTCTCCTTCTCAATTTATCACTTCCACCTCAACAACCATCAATCTCATCCCCACCTGATCTTAAACCTTTCGCTAGAAAAACCCCATCTTGCTGCACAATACAGAGGAGGACGAAAAAGAAATGAAAGCATGCATATTTCTTCGATTCTTGCTGGAATCACCTACGTAATTATCTAATTTTCTTCGATTCTTATGGAAATACGCCAATAACCTTCTCTCCCCCCTTTCTTATACTTATCTCTCCCTATGATTCCCCTTCCTATCACAACCCTTGTTCCGCTCTCTCTTTCTCTCCTTATTATTTTGTTTCTCTGTTATTGCTGGCTGGTGATGAGACAAACCCCATCATCCAATATAATCAACAAACCAAGGCCCAGCTCAACTTTAAACACAAAGAGTTATGGGGTAAAATCAACTCGGCCTAACACCATTTAAGAAACTAGAAGCCCAGCCAAACACCTATAAAAAAGTCTCTTCTTCATTCATTAATGCTGGATCTGAATTCTAGCTAATAGATGCTCTTTAATTCTCCACCAACCTCTAGTGAGATCATTGCTGACCTAGGCATCAGCGAGTCTTTGAAGAGTTAGTCTCCTCTGGTCTCAAACGACCTTCTATCTTGTAAGGGTTTAGAGTGCTTGGTAGCTGGAAATTCATCAATGCTCACACATCCGCTACTTTGGAACAACAACCCGCCAACACACAAGCGGGGAGCCATGCACCGATATCCCTTTCACACCACAACAAAAGGCCTACCTCATGACAATGTTAGGGATGGGAGACAACCCAAGCAACACCAAGGAGGCACGTCGACACCCGCAACACGCTACTCTCGTAACTATTCGAACCCGACTTCAAAACATTATGAACAATATTTACGCACCATCCAACTCTTAAGGAAATAATTAGAACTATAAAGCGTGCATCCCTTTCTTCGAAATCTATCAACAAACACCCATATCCGACAAATTCAATACTCTCCACTTTACATGAAGTAACTGTACCACAGACTCTGATAAAGACCTTCAGTACTTCTTCGCGCTTATGATGATTCATAATGCTTATAATGTGGAATTATGTCATTCATTCCCCAGTTCTCTCTAGGACGCAGCTCTTTGCTATCTTGCCTCCTTACCCCTACAATTAATATGAGAATTTTAATTCTTTGGCCAAAAATTCCGTCACCACTTCACGGCATAGAGCGATATCATCTTGGCTTCCGATCATTTACTCATTGTCCGGCAAAAACAATTCGAATCAGTCCGCACATACACGAAATGGTTCAATAAAGAAGCCATGACGGTACCCAACATCAGTGATCATGAACATATACAAGCATATAAACATGTAATCCGATCACTATCTCTCACAAAGTTACTTGCAACAAAACCTTACTCACTATTGACTATCTGTTAGATGCAGTCCAAGAATTATTAAAGGAGAAATCAGTGTCTAAATCAAATGAGAACAGCATGATAATGTGCTGATGGACAGGAAGGGTAAGAAGCCATATCACACACAAGACCACAATCGACAACCTGTACTAGATTGGCTATCCTACTTGTATAATCAGGATTCGCTGATAGGTCTCCATACACCATCCAACAAACATTACAATTATACATGTCTTAAAAAGTCGCGCACAGAAATCTTGTAGCTCGTTATATCACTAAGAATCCTCAAAGAACTCGCCAAAATGGCCTCTCCACCCAATAAATGAAGCAACACGAAATACTATGATTTCCACTGGACCACAGTCACGATACAGAATAAGGCATCAAATTGCAGAAATAAATTTAAAATGCCATTCGCCAAGGATTATTGAAAAATTTTATCGCTTAAAGGGCAAACCGCTCATAGGAGAACAAAAAGAAGAGTGATGGGGAATACTACAACCCAAAAAATAGCCAGCCATCACAAACGGATGTGAATGAGCATAAAGTGATTAACGTCATCACCTCCAGTAAAGAAATAAGAACTTGGAAGTGGCAAAGGAACGAAGAAGATGATGCCCCATTAGTCGCCACTCTTGACATCGGCCACTGTACCATAAGATGAATTCTCATTGACATAAGGAGCGTATCTAATGTCCTTTTTAAAGATGCCTTTGACCAAATGGGTATCCCGCCTACAGAAATTGAACCTCGAACAAGACCCTTTTCAGGTTCACTGGTGGAAGTATCAGCTCCAACGGTAGCATTACCTTGCCCTTAATCATCGAAGACTCCATTCAGCACCTGGATGTTTTTATCACTGAAGCCCCTTCCTCTCATAATGGAATTCTAGGCCGTCTAGCACTAAACGTGTTTAAGGCTTCTGTCTTCACTTACTCTGCTATAGTAGAGGTGCAAATCGGAGATGCACTTCACACAATTATGGGCAATAAACCCTTTGGCTGCGAGTGCTTCACAGCTTCAAAGAGAAGAGGCCGAGAGTTTGGCTATAGAACACAATCGAAACCAAGAAGCGATAACGACTAAAGAATTCCAACCACAAGGAGACTTTGAGCTATTCAGTATCAGTAGCACACATCTGGAAGAGAAGATCAAGATTGGTACTACTCTCCCGCTTCTCATCCTTCAAGAAGTTCAAGACATTCTCTTTGAATATAAAGACATTTTCTCTCGGACCTCACACGACCTGGGAACCATCTCCCGTGAAGTTGCGGAACATCATCTAGGCATCCCTCTTGATTTTTCGCCAGTGATTCAAAAGAAAAGAACGTTTGCCCGACAACAACAACTAGTTATTACAGAAAATGTGCAAGATTTATATAATGCAGGCATCATCAAATGGGTTGAATACCCCACATAGCTAGCAAACTTGATAGTGGTCCCAAAGCACAACGGGAAATGACGAATGTGCATTGATTATACAGATTTAGAAAATGCCATCCCAAAAAAGCCTTTCTCCGTACCACGAATTGATCATGTCATCAACGTAGTAGCAGGTCATTTGTTTCCTCGATGCCTACAAGGGATATCACCAGATCCAAATGGCCACCGATGATATGGAACAAACAGGATTTGTCACAGAAGATGGCATCTTTTGATACACTCGAATGCCCTTTGGACTCGACAACACAGGAGCAGAATTCCAACAAATGGTAAACACACACTTTGGCACCCAGATCAATTGCAATATGGAAGTCTACGTTGATAATCTCATTCTCATGTCCAAAAAGATAACTGACATCTCCATTGACATGCAAGAAAGATTCCAAAGAATACGAGTAGCAGGAATGCGACTAAACTGCAACAAATGTGTCTTTGGGGTGCCATCTTGAAAATGCTTGGAAGTCATTGTTTCAGAATGAGGTATCAAGGCTTACCCCCTCAAGATCAGAGTCATCCAAAGAATGTAAACCCTGAAGTGTGTAAAGGACATAGATAAGAAATTTGGATGCATTGCCTGTCTTAGAAGGTTCTTGTAAAAAATGGGAAAGAAGAGCATACCCCTCTACAAGTTCTTAAATAGAAACACTACCTTTGATTAGACGACTGACTGTCAGAAGGCTTTCGACAAATTAAAAATGGCTCTTAGCCAGGCTCCCTTATTAGTCACTCCAACAGAAGGAGAAAATATGTTCATGTATTTAGCTATAACAAAAGTTGTTGTTAGTGCTGTAATTTGCTCTTTGCAAAATGAGAAAAATTTCACTTGTTTATTATGTGAGTCATGCACTAGCAGGTGCCGAAACACAATACACCCCGCTCGAAAAACACATCTTTTGCTTAGTAGTGTTGGCTCGAAAACTCCCACCATACTTCCAAGCACATGCAGTTACCGTACTCACAAACACACCACTTCGGGAAATCTTGGACAAACCGGACCTGACGGGTTGCATGATCAAATGGGTACTCAAATTGAGTGAATATCACATCAACGTCCAATCGTAAAAAATAACACAAGCATAAGTCTTGGCTGATTTTATTATAGAAAACACACTCCTTAGTCCAACACTTGACCATTGAGAAAAGAACACCTGGACCCCGAAATAGCATGGAGCTTATATGTTGATGGGTCCGTAAGGACGGATCACTAAGGAGCAGGTTTTGTACTAAAGAGCACTGCTGGGCAGAATTCGCATATGCTTTGAAATACAATTTCAATGTCAGCAACAACGAGTCTAAATTTGAGGCATCCTTGCAGGCCTCCGTATGGCTTTAGCAATGAACGTGGATCAACTTATCATACGCGAGGACTCACAAATCGTCTATGAACATATCACAGTAATGTTCGAAGCAAAAGAAGACAACATGAAAAAATATTCTATGCTAGCAAAAACACTCTTTTATCAATTCAAATCCACAAAGTTTGAAAAAGTCAGCAGAAGAAATAATCGAAAAGAAGGTGAACTGTCCAAAGCTATATCCGAGGAATAGATCCCCGGAATATGGCTAGAACCCCTGATAAAAAAGAGAATCGATTAAGAAATCCTATATGTGAACCATGAAAATAATTGGATGACCCCAATCAAGAACTATATCCTGAACAGCTCCTTGCTAGACACAGTCAATCGAGCACGAAAAATAAGAACCATAGCGGCAAGGTACATCGTTCATAACGACCAACTATACCGAACGATAGGGAATTGGCCGCTACTCAAATACATCACCCATGAAGAAGGAAATTACATTATAAGATAAATACACGGGGAGATTTGTGGAGCACACATTGGAACTAACGCGCTTGTTTGGAAAATCATGCACTACGGATGTTTTTGGCGAACAATGAGGGAGGACTCCAAAGAAATAGTACAGGTTTGACATCAATACCAAATTCACTCTATCGATCATCACGTTCCGCAGAACGAATACCACTCCATTATCTCCCCCATACCATTAACCTAGTAGGGTATGGACCTCTTAGGTCCTTTCCCAAAGGACCAATAGGGAAAAGAATACCTCGTTGTCGTGGTTGACTACTTCACTGGATGGATAGAAGCAAATGCTTTGAGCTCTCTCACCTCCAAGCAAGTCAAAGATTTCTTCTAGGAATACATCATTTGCAGATTTGGAATACAAAAAATACTCATAACTGACATCGAAAAATAATTCAATGCAACCTCATTCAAAGAATTTTGTGAATAGTTGGGTATTGATAAATAATTCGCATCCATTGCACACCTACAAACAAATGGACTCGCGGAATTTTCCAATAAGACAATATTTCAAGGGCTCAGAAAATGATTGAATATCGCGAAAGCTAACTGGATCGAAGAGTTGCCGAGTGCCCTGTGGTCTAATAGAACCACCCCACAGAAAGCTATAGAAGAGTCACCATTCAACTTATTCATTGGCCCAGAAGCCTTGATTCCAGTAGAGATTGGCTTCTTGAGTACACGGAATAACTACTTCAACCCACAACAAAATGAACAACTCCTGTGACAAAACTTTCTTCTTATAGAGGACGTGTAAAGGTGCTCCGGCATGGTCATCAAGCTTAGATTGGTGTTGGAAAGAACTTCATTCGAACCCCAACCAAAACTTCCGGGATCAAAGACTAAACGCTGCATTCCAAACATCATGCTATTGGCATGAAAAACGTCATGATTCTTGGAATTGATATACTGGACTAACTTCATATTCATCTATCTATCCAAGTACAAAACATGACCTAAAGATAATGAAATCAAACTAAACAACGTTAGAAGTTTGAAACCATAATCAACTTCAAGAGAAGAATAAAGAGTAGTAGAATAATAAGCTTATTTGAAGTAAACACAATAGGGAATAAACAAAATTTCCATGGAAATCCGGTCTTCGTCTTGGGTACATCCATCAAAAGACTAGCTAGGACGCTAGGTTCCTTGTTGATTCTCTTATAAATGCTTGTTAAACCATGAAATCTTTCCTCCTTAAAGGCACTCTTGGAAATAAGCCAATCTTAGATTGCTTGCATCATATTTGCACAAACTTGGAGACCTTGAAAATTCACTACATAACCTAAGAAAGTATATGTCCATACAAAACTCGTATTTTCCAAGGTTAGCATATACTTTCACATTCCTCAAAATAGACAAACCTGAATTAAAACGATGCAAATGATATGCATAAGTTTTGCTATCAAACAAGATCTCATCAATATAAGACACAACAAATAGAAAAACTATGCATTTAAGAAACCTAAGTAGTCCAAATATAAACTCCATAGAAAAAACTATGCACTTAAGAAACCTAAGTAGTCCAAATATAAACTCCATAGATATGTCTACAGAAGATTCTCTAGGCACATCCAAAAGAATATAAAGTCTGTGTGGCAAAGATATAGAGTTAGGTCTTTTATACTCTAAGCAATTAACAATAAACCTTTCTACATATCTCTTCATGCCAAACCGAAAGAAATGCTCATGTAAAATCACATAAGGTTTGGAAACATCAAAACTATCCATCAAACCACTACTATGAGCTTCTTTAGCTAACAACAATTGAAAGTAACAAGAAGGAATGAACAATTTACCAACATGGTAAAGAACACCATCATGTATAAGGTACTCATCATTAGTCACATCCAAACAAGCATCAAATATGATCTTGAATTCATTATCACTAGCATGTACTTCCTTAAGTCTATCAAAGCCAAATAATTGAGCTTGTAAAGTAAAGAGTAGAATGTACCTTTTTCACAAAGCATTGGCTACAACATTTTCTTTACCTCTTTTGCACCAAATGACATTTAGAAATGTATCTATGAATTCCATCAATCTTGTATACCTCTTGTTGAACTTTTTAACAATGCATAGAGCTCTTTCCAAATAAACATAAAGGTATTTAGAATGAAAGAATAGCATTGATGAGTCTCACATTTCATCATTTTACACATGTGGTGAGGAAATGTTGACATAAAATTTCGAAAATCTCAAGATTGTCTACATTTCTCTTTGAAAACTATTCTATCAAAGAACTCTTTAAAAAATAGATGATAAAACAATGATGTTTCAAATTCATGTTTCAACATTAATGCACAAGAGTTCTTCCAAAACAACACTAGTAAGATGTTGTTCTTCAAACACCACTCCTTGAAAGGCTTATGGTAATAAAGAGCTCAACAACAAAATCTTTGAAAACTTGTTTAAAGGCTTCATTTCTCAAATTAGAATTTTTCAATGCCAAAGAATTAACTTTGAACAACTTAATATTAGTTTCCATTTGGTTTTCAAAATCTTTCAACAAAAGTTCCTTGAAATGCAAATGATAAAATTGGATCCCAAATGTGTTTTAAAATGAAGTGTTCACGGAGTTAATGACATTTGAAAGCTTTTGCTCATTGCAAGAAAACTCAACTTGACCACTCACAAAGGACATAAGTTGGTTTAAGAAAACAAAAACATTATGATTCTCCATAAAAGTATCAAGGAAAGAGGAAACATAGCCAATATTCTCAACAAACTTTCCTAAACATTTATCATATAGAATATCAAATAAAGCACCATCTAAAGAACTATAGAATCAATGGAAGCATTATTCATTACTCTGAAATCATAGCAAGATGGATCAAACATAGAACCACTATGCAACAGTAAATCCTCACGAGAAGAAAGGCATGTACAAGCATAAGACATAACAAGAAAGAGAACACCACCAAAAGAAATAGCGCAAGTATCTCTAATTATGCTCACATGAGAAAGACTCTAGGAACAACTTTAATTGCACAAAAGAAACTTCATAACATATGAGAGAAGGTTTAAGAGATATAATTATTGTATATCTTTAAGAAAATTGCTAAGCTCTTTCTCTATATTCCTTCCTTTGTCTTCAATTCCTAGCACATAAAGAAACATAATTAGCAACATTGAAACGGTATTCATCAACTCTAGGAATTTCACAAGAATCGGAATTAAATTCTATGAATTGTTTCTTTCTATTAAAGTTCCAAGAGAGTTGAGAAAGTAAAATTGATAACCATTTTCCATGCAAACAAGTGAAAACAACATGATTTCCTTAAAATAAATCTCAAAGCTCAAGTAGGAATTGGAAGGGAAGAAGTTTATGCTCTTGATTGACTTGTATGCAAGCTTTCCATCTTCCTCCTTGCTTGAATCTTCAAAATTCTGCACACATAAGGATTTAGTAGCAAAGAAAGAGTTGGTATCATTAGCATAAAAATTAACTTCCTCACTCTTTTCAAGTACATCTCTTTTTCTCTTTGCTCTTCTTTTTCACTCTCTTGTTTCTCGATGAAGCACTCATTTTCTTTTACTCTCTCACTTTTCTCAAGCTCACTTTCTTTCTCTTTTGAGCACTCTAAATGTTCACTCTCTCTTGAAAAGATAGAGATAGAATAAAAAATACATGATCTCTCAACTAATCTCTCTTTTTGTTTTCCACCCTTTCCTTTTCTTTTATTTCAATGCTCTTCTCACTCATGATACAACAAGGTTCCTCTTTCGATATCTCATCCCTAACATGGATTTTAAGACTCTCTTCAATTTTAGCTTGTGAAAGCTCTTTGATCTTTGGAGACTGTTGGACCATTAATAACTCCATGAATTTAACCTTTGGTTGACCTTGTCTTTGCACTTCATGGTTTCCAACTCCAAATCTATTCCTCAATGATTGTTTCATAAGCTCCAAGTCTTGATTAGTTGAACTCCCATTTTTCTTTCATTTTCACATTTAGAATCCCACCAAACTTTGACTTCATAAGTAAGAGATTTTAACAATAATTGAAACATTTCTTCTTCTCTTACACAACATGAATAGAACAATAATTCCACTTTTTGCGCCCATGCTTCATAATCATAAGGACCAAAAGTTCCACACAAAAGAGGTAATTTCAAATTGTTGTAACTAAGAGGTCTAGATGTAGTTCCCAAAGTTTGGGAACTTCTTATATAATTATACCCTCTGTAGTTCTAACTTTCATAGTATCCCCCATAATCACCTTTCCTTTTATGGAAACTCTCATCATATTCACATAATTCCCTCTATTTCTAACCTTATTTCTTGGAACTCTTTTACAAGATTTATCATAATAATCATTATAGTTCCAAATTTATTTCCCTCACGGCAATCATAAAAATATGCCCATAAGATCTAGCATAAGGAGAAAAGTTACCATATCCCTATTGATTATCATGCATTGAGTGTCCATCAAGGTCTCTTCCACTACTTTGCTCATAATTGGCTTCCTCTCCTTCACACCCTTTACTAGGCATGAAAATTATTGTTCCAATCCTTTCGAGGTTTGTTGCATTCGTTACACATGATGGAACTCATCTTCCATGTCTAGATAGATGTCTTAAAACTTGAAAATTAAACAAGGAAACAAAACAAAAAGACCTTTCAATTACTCCCTAAGTGTTTAGACTCTTTGATGATTACTTAAGTCACTTGTGTATAACTCTCTTAATTGGGTTTTATCAATATAAGCTCACCCTCTTGACTTTTACCAACACTCAACACTCAACCTCTATGATATCCTTCAACCTCTTAGCTAACTCAAATCCAGAGCAACAATCCCAAGCAAGTAATCAATCAATACACTTAGTTGGATACGTGTTCAATGAGGCAAAATATCAAATATTTGAGGTGTAGGAATTTCAAAGAATGTAATATATGGAATTGAGCCAACAAACAAGATTGATCATAAAAAAAATAGTAGAACACAAAAAAAAACAACTAGACATAAAAAAAAAAAAGCAATTCAAAACAATTAGACTAAACAAAGAACAAAAGAGTACTAAGAAAAATGTTTCCAGAAAATAGGGGATGACGACAACCTTTTACTAAAATGATGATATCTTAAATTATTCGAATCCAAATCAGATGAAACCAATTCAAGAAGATTCCTCACTTAGTGAGGATGAATTTAAGCACACATTTCATTCAAATTGACCAATATAACATAAGATATATCAAAATTAATCCACACTTTTTTGGCAGTCACAAATCCAAAACACATTTCACAAATCAATCCAATTGACCAATCAATTGATCTCCAAATTGAGTAAAATTATTTCAATTGAATCTTAACTCAAAGAAGAACATCTCCATATCAAAATATCAAGCGATTTAGCAATTAATCAGTCAAATTGTCAATTGATTTTCGGATCAATGTTTTTTATAATTTTTCTATACTACTATTGCATAATCTTTATGTAATTTTTTCATAGATCATCAAGTACTTCTTCTTCTTCTTTTCAACGAATTTTAAACGCTTACAACACAAATTGACATTCAATTGGAGGTTGATCTGATACCACTTTGATGTAGATCCACTTTTGTTTTTAGTTTGGATTCTACTCCTTCCCAAGGATCATCTCCTTTTCTTGAAGAACCTCTATTAAGGATTTTAAACTAAACACTCCAATAAGAAACCTCTGAGGATCAAAGCCTCATAAACCTAATATTTAGAGGCTAAAGTTCTTTCCTTGGTTGATATTAGAACTTTGAGGAAACAAAGGCCTAAAAACCCCAATTACACAATTAGAAGAACCTTGCACTAGTGAATGCTCCATGCAACAAACCTTTAGCTTCTTTGCTTTCCCCATCTATATCATATACTTGAATTAATTCACACTTTTTCTGCAGCTGAGATTCCAAAAAACATTGAAAGTTTCAATCAAATTGATCACTCAATTGGACTCCAAATTGAGTAAATCTTATTCAATCGAACCCTAGCTCCGTCAAAAAATTTCAACGAATTCGCTTCATTCTGTTTTAAAATTGATTTTTGGAATTATTTTTTTCTACTACTATTGCATGATCTTCATGAAAAATTTCATGGATCATCAAGTACTTCTTTTTTTGATTTTCAAAGAATTTAAACAACATAAAACCTAAATTGACCTTCAATTGGAGGTTGCTCTGATACCAGTTTGATGTGAATCTTCAATTGATGATAGAATTGATTCAACACCTTCCCAAGATCACCTCCTTTGATCAAGTGCCTCTGTTGAGGATTCTGTAGTTTCAACACTCCAATAGAAAACCTATGAGGATCTAAGCCTCATGGACTAAATATTGAGAGGAAAAACTCATTTCCAATTTCATAGAAAGAACCATGAGGAAACTAAGGCTTCAAAACCCCAACTACGCAAACTAGAAGACCTAGCTGTAATCAATTCTAAGAACATGAACTCTAAGAATCAATTAAAGAAGGAATTATATGATCAATTGATTTCCATAGATTCCACAATCTAAGAATCAATTGTTCACAATACTAAGGAAGCTAACCTTTAGCAAGCTAACTAAGATGGGTTAAAGGACACTAGAAACAATGAAGAATCATCTCTTAAATTTTAGCAAAATATCAATGTTGTTTACAAATGAGCCTATAAATGGGTATTTATAGGGAAAGGCTAAAACCTAAATTAACTATTGACTAAGGGCTCTAAAATACCCATTAGACCCTTAATTATTAGCTTGAAATAAAGTTCAAACAATAAAATCCCGCCTAAAATTTGCATGGGTCTCATCCCACAAGGACAATACCGGTGACAGTAGAGTGCAACTTACCAGACGTGGTAGGGTGTGGCCTTCACAACCTTGTCCGTCCAGAAACCTACCGTCGGCTGTAGGTCCAATACTTCACAAGACTTGGTCCTTTTCACATCTAAATTGTTCTCTTGAATAATCCTTGCTTATGATATAGATTATGAGCAACTTGGAAGCTTGTCTTTCATCATCTAAACCTTCATTCTTGTTTTTGAAATCTATGACTCAAGGTTTCTTTATTGAAATCAACCATTCCTTAAGGAAGCTTTCATCAAATGCCTTGATCTTTTTGCCGTTCTCTATTGATTGGATCATGAATTGACTCGTTAGCTTTTAGCCATCCCGATTCATATCAGTCGTCATAAGCTTTCTAGCTTCTTTCTAAGTATTGAAACAAAAAAAAAAAAATAAATTCTAAAGCCGAATACTTTTATTAATTTGGCAAAATGGGCTCTATGCCTTTACATAAGAATTGCAAAAATGAGGGAGAGAAAAAGCAAGAAAGAAACCATCCTAAATAATCTAAATGAGGATCAGTACTATCCCTGTACACTTTAGTCTTCTTCATCCGACGATTCCTCCAAATCCTCGATATCCAGGAGAAACACTGGCAGTGCCATAAAGCTATCAAATTGATGGGTGGAATAGACAGTTCCAAAACCCTGGTAACGCAGCCTAGTCTCAGTATCAGGGGCCACCAGGTGACATTCTACCTTAGAGGGAACAATTGGACAGTATGGAAGAAACGACAAAATTTGTGCATAATGACATATACAGGTGATAGGTCATCACCATCGGCTCTCCTACAATGATCGGGGGAAAATGCACCCTGAACTTTGGAGAATAAAACAACTCCAAGGGCCCATCCATTGCGCTTAAACATATGCTCAATACCTCAATAAACCAGCCAAAGTTTTGGCCCTCCCGATCACATATTTCAAACGCACGGCCAAATTTCACCACGATCCTCCTTGGATAACCATGTTGCAGATACCTAATTGTCAAACACCACCCCAAACAGTGGCGTAAACCTACCGCCAAGAGACCAGTGGTGCAATACTGAAAGGGACGAGGAGAAACCATTATCATAAAGGTAAACTTTTGCTTAGGAACTATGATACTTCAGCTAGTAATGCTTTACTTCAAATATCAAATACACAATATATGTATTGCCTCTTGGTATTTGTAGAGAGAAAAAGATGAAGTTAACTCTCCAGATGTTCAATAATTAATATTGAACTGACGTAAATCTCTTGAAGATCACAAATGGCGCATTTATGAGGCAAAAAATCATAAATGGATAAATGTTCCAAGTACACTGGCGCTTTGCCATTAAGTGGAAAAGACTTGGAATATCATTAACACTTGAATCCTTTAAGAAGTCTATTAGAAGGAATCATGAGTCCACTTCACCAAGTGAAGGTCAAGCTATCGTCAGTATAAGGGTCAAATAAGCACACGCAAACGCAGGGTCGCTACCCACAACCATAAGATGACCAGTATCTTTTGAGAGGAAGCCCTGATACGAGCACCCCAAACTAAAATAAAGAACAGTACGTCTTCCTCATGCTTAGACTAACGTGGTTTTTTCTCTTTGGCCACACAAATATGCACGATAAATAAAATCTCAAATAAAAGCCATGCCATAAAAATAAACATACATTACAGAAGTAATTCTTCTCGGGAAAAACAGCAATAATTCATCATAAAATTACATAAAAAGGTGACCATTGTCGTAAACATCTACTGCAGAAACTCCTAAGGGCGGCACAACACTACTAGTATCCGCGTCTTCTTCTGCAGAATGCCGTACTGGTTCCGAAGAACGGAGAGACGCCGAAGTAGAAGCATCGGAGTCTTTAAGAGTATATGCCACTTCATCCTGTACGAAAAAATCTTCCATAAAAAAGACACCTCTGTGGAAGATTAGGAGCGAAAAAACAACACTTCCCTCTTAGAATTATCCATATAATTTCGGTCACTTGGCCATGGGTGCTTGAACAAAGGGTAGGAGCTGGCACACCCAAACAGCATCCACATCGACCTAATACTGTGGAGTAGTCTTTTTAATATCAGCTACAAGGTCCTAAATGACCTTTTGGACAACTGTCAATATCCACCGATAGAACAAGGTTCACAATATGAGTAGTCTGTATGAACCTCTTGTATATACCGCTAACTAGGTGAGGATTGAAATGGCCCTCCCTATTTATCACCAGACCAAGCAGCTGCACCAAGCAAATACATTCTAATAGTGCCTTTTTAAGATCTTGCTCTTTCTCATCCACGGCTGCTTCCAACGAAGGTACCTTGTCGGCTGCATCCGAAAATTCACGTTCTTTCACGTCGTGAGATGATTCAGCTAGCTGACAACACTCGGCCAACGATACAAAATTGGACTTCAACTCTTTCAGCTCTCCTTCTAACTCATGAACACGTTGGCGATTCGCGTTGCGTTCGTGCGTCATCGCAGTTTTGGCATTCATCAACTCCCCTTTCAGCAATTTCAGATCATGGACCTGTCCTTCCAACTTCTTGATTTTCTCATTCACAACATACGACGCACCTAGCTTTGTCATTTGAGACCGAAATATTAGGTCTCAGCTATACACCATCGTCTATCAAACGATAGGCATAAGACGTGATCAAGGAAAATACAACATTAAAAAAAGACATATATATTTATTTATTTATTTTACCTTCATCAACACAACCGGAAAATATTTCATCAATTCTGGAGAAGAAATTTTGGATGCGAACATTATGTCACAAGGAAGCATTAGGTGATCTAACATCTTTGCACATACTCGGGGATCAGTGGAGCGGTCATTTACGTTTAAATCCTAGTTGGGCCGAAATAGAATATTTTCTCCACTCATCTCCAATTCTGGCACAGGATACTTGTTGAAAAATGGGTCATGAATGCGAGGAGCAAGCCCTTCCTTCAGAGGAAGAAGAACAGACTTGCCTTTGTCCGTCCGATGTACGGCATAACAATCGGCCCCTGAACCGTGAGATTTCTTCAATGCATTCGATGAAGTATCTCTCTCCCACGAATGATCAGGATCTGGGTCGGACGCATATCGCCTCCCCCGCGAATTGGCAACATCTCTTCTTCTTCCACTTCCTCATTTACTCGCAAAGAAGAGTCTCCTCCTAAGAAAGCATAAATATCATCAGAGGCAACACCGCTTGAAGAAACTGCTCTCAAAATCCCTTTAAATGTTTACCTAAGATTTCCAGAAAAGTACCACCAACTTAGGTACAGAAAGAATTGAAAATAAATAAAAACAACATTTTAGCACGACATACCTAGAGCACGCACACTTGCAGTTTCCTTTTCACCAAAGAGATGCTGCCCCTAGGGAGGGATTGCATTAGCAGCAGCGCCCCGAGCAACTTTTCTTCGTTTTGGTACATCCCTGGCAGTAGCACCCGTCGCATAACAACGAGTCATTACCAAGGGGTTCGGCACGCAGCCTATTCCGGAAGCTAAAGTAGTAGTGGCCAAATAAAACATATATTCATTCCCTGCTAAAACAAAATTCGGCTCAAAGAAATCCACGTTAAAGATATTACAAACAACCAGGAAAAACATAATTCAGAAAGAACCACGAGACAACCGATAAAGACTCTCCAGATACTAATATAAGACAGTTCTATTGAACACTCCTCCATAAAAACCACAGCTTTCCATTGAAGCCCGTGAATAGCTCTCCCTAATTTGAACTTGGGTCGAATATTGATCATTTATCTCCCTGTAATGCTGTAACTTAGCATCCAATTTCACAAGGGGGAGGGGGGAGGGGGAGGTGGAGGGGGTAGTGGGCGGTAACTTACGGGTAGTCCAAGACAACTTTAAAGAAGCATAAGGATCCTGCAAAAGAAAAAGAGATTTTTTCAATCTTTTATCTTGGAAGGTTTCGAAAGGATCAAAAGCTTCTTAGATGTGCAAGTATACCACCCACCTTTACCATAACGAACACCATGATATCTTCAAAACAAATCACAACTTATGAGAACGTTGAGTGTCCAACAGATAATTATAAAGCCCACAAGATGTATCGCAAACAGATGATGGACTTGACCAAGAGGTAGATTCCAGAACCTCAAAACTTAGATAACTAAAGGGTGATGAGGAAAACATATCCCAGATTTCAAATGCTCCTCATACACAGAGTTGCACCTGAAAGGGGGAGAGCACGCCTTTCCATCTTGGCCTGGACGTAAAAGTACATAGTCATCTTATATCTAGTACTTGTCCGCAAACACATTAAGGATATATCCATCATTGTGATCCCATAGGTAATAGCCTGATCTTCAAACCCTTCTGATTCAACCTGTTTTAACAAATACAGTCGCTATTATTTTGGGAGGAACATGATCATCAGAAATGCATGGTTCACCAAGAGGAGGAAAAATAACTTCGATAGGATAAAGCTTATACTTCAAAACTGTAGAGAAAACAAAGATGTGAATATTGCTGGGAGGGAGGTTCCTTCAGAAGGGGTATGGTCGGTTAGACCTGGGAAACGGACACTAGAAAAACGAAATATTTCAGCACAAGAATTAAGTATGGCAAAGACAAAAATAAAAAATAGGACAAGAAGGAAGAAGAAAAATAGACCACCTACCATTAAAATTTAAGAGACACACAAAACGGATAACGGAATAGGAAGCGTCTCCCAGAAGCCAAAATGCTGCATCAGGAGTAAGAGGCAGGTCGCGTCAGTAACGTGCCTTTCAAAGTAAGGGCAGATAATGTGACAAACTCCATCATCCAATATAATCAACTCATCAAGGCCCAGCCCAATTTCAAAGACAAAGAGTTATTGGGCTCAAACTGACTTGGCCTAAAACATAGCATAAGAAACCAAAAGCCTAGTCAAACGCCTATAAAAAGGTCTCCTCTTAATTCATCAATGACTGATATGAATTCTAGCTAATAAATTCTCTTTATATCTCAACCAATCTCTCTTCAAATCATCACTGACTTAGGTATCATAGAGCCTTTGGGGAGTTAGTCCCCTTGGGTCTCTAACGGCCTTCTATCTTGTAGGGGTTTGAGCGCTTGGTAGCTGAAAATTCATCAGCTAGATTTTTTTCTTTTGAGGAATGTTGATGGAATTAAGATAGAAAAAAGAAGAAAAAGGTGTTTTCCGTTTCTTGTGGGATGGAAAGTGTAGAAAGGAGCAGAGAAAGAGGTTGGAAGAAAGAGAGAGAGAGAGGGACAGATTTACGGTAGCAAAGTAGCAAACAAAGATTGGGAAAAAAGAAAAGAAAATAAATGAAAATATATGTTAAAGACCTTTTTTTAAATGATGGTAAAGACTCTTATACCCTCTTTCCAGCCAAATAATTTGGCCTTCGGTGTAAATTTTTCATTCAATGGATAGTTGTGAAACATAGGGTACTCGTTGACATTCATTTAAACTTAAGGGTAGTTTTATGGAACTAACCCACAATTTTATTTTCAGAAACCATACTTATAATATACAAGTATTCAATATTACCTTCATTATTTGTCTTAATATGATATCCATTTCGACGAATACCTTTAACACTTATATGATATCTATTTTGGCTGATATTTTTAAAACTTTACAATTCTTTTGAGACTTTGAAGAAGATAATGCATCTTCAATGCAAAATTTGTTCTTTCTAGTAGAATTACATTTGCCGAGCCTTCAATTAATCTTATACTACAATAAATAATACTAACATGAGTTTCTTTCATTATGAGATAAGAAAAATATTTCTTATCTTTAAATATGGAGTGTTTTTGCATTGTCTGCCAAATACATTTCTTTGTCATTGATAATTAAAACGTCCATTTTATAAAAAAATATCTTTCTATTAGCTAGAGTGTTGTAGTTATGACATGTTATAAAAATACTACTACTATATCAAAACTATAAGTAGAAATATGGATGAACTGATAAAAAACAAGAGATAAAATATAAAAGAGACGTCACTCCTCTTTTCCATTCATCATTCATCTTTCAACCTTAGCGTCTATTTATAGGCTTAAAGATCATTACACCACATTGTAGATTACATGACCTATAAATGTAATACATCTATTACAAGAGAAGATTACATATGTTACATAGATAATTGCAGTAAAGGAAAAGACGTGTGTGGTCTGATGGTGCGATCCCTTCTCTTAGGTATCTACACTTGGCATAAAAAGTGAGAGGTTTTGAGATCGAGTCACTCAAGGAGCAGTTTAATGCTGCATGCCATCCTTATCTTGTTGTTTAGGGGCCTTGTGCCCTCTAATCTCTCCCGAATTAGTCAATAACTCTCGAATATCAAGTTACCAAAAAAAAAAGAGATAACGAGGGTAAAGAGTGATGAATGAGAGGTAACAAATGAATAATATGAGTTATATGTATAGACCTCCACTATAATATTATTTCATAATAGAGTCTAAATTATTTACGGATAAAAAAGTTGAACTTAGAATTAAAAGACTAAAATGAACAAAATTTAAATTATGTAAAGATTAAATAGAACAATCTTTCTTACAAATATCTACATGTGCTTGACAACTAGAAATTGAAGAAAAGACGCACTTTTTTTTTTAAAAAAAAATTCAATTATGTAATGTCTCATTGGCAAATGTTTAAGCCACAAAGAATTGTTTATATTTGGCAAAAAAAAAAAAGGCGATTAATGCCAAAATACCCCTCAAAATTATAGGTCAGGAATATTTTAGTACAAAATTTAAAAAATTTTACTTAACCCTCTAAACCGTTAGTTCACTGTTAAATTATTTTTAACAAAATTTAAAGTGCCAAAAATACCTTTGAATGATAACATCTGGTTGACCCTACCAAAAATTCCTGCCTTAGCTTCTATGCTCCGGACCAGTAGCTCCTTTCACAGGTATAAAGGCTGCAACCACAGCAATCTCATACTCCTCCCTGATGATAATTTCCACACCACCTTGACCTTGTTTACACCCCCATCAACATAACTTTATATCTCCGAGAATATGGTGTACGCCATCTAAGAGCATAAGTTGTATAACAACTATCTCACCATCTTTTCCTCCAATATGACATGCTCACCCTCATAAGTATAAAACAAAACTCAGTCTTTCGTAATATCATCAATCCAGATTTTTTTTTTTGCATGAAAGACAACCATTCTTGACATTTCACATAGCTAACAAAATTATAATAATCTTATCAACATTAATCAACTCTACATTTTACTATTTTTTAAATAAAAAATTTATGCAACATATCCAACCATGAACCAAAGTCTTTTGTGAATTCTCTCACATCAAACCACTGTCTTCAACAAATGGAAGATAGAGAGGCAGAGCGACAGTCAGAGGGAGCGAGAAGAAAGTTCTTCACTGTTTTCATTCTTCTCTCCAATATAAGGGTATTTTTGGTACTCTAAATTTGGCCAAAAATAATTTAACGATTTACTAAGGCCCCGTTTGATTCAAGGATTTTAATGATGAAAAGGAAAAGAGAGAAAAAGAAAATGTAATACTTAGAAATTGGAAGTGCATATGTTTTTTTGGTTGATTAAGAAAACTCCTAAGAAAAATGCTTTCTCTTGATTGACTCAGGATAATTTTAGGTAGAAATTGAAAAGGAAAATAATGAAGAAAGAAGGATGAATTACATTATATATTATTTTTAATCTTAATAAAAGATGTTTAGCACTTCACTTACACTAATTTTATAATAGAAAATGATATTACGAGAGTTAAATCATTTTCTTTTGATAGCTAGTTCTTAGTTTTTTTAGTTTTTAAAGAAAACGTGTTATTTCTTCTTCAATCAAAGGTGTACATTCGATTTTGGTTCAAAATTTTAATTATTATTGATTTGTATTGAGTTTGATAAAATTGAATCGAAATAACTTAAATTATATGAATATAATTAAACGTATATGACATTAAGTTTTCTAAATAAAATAAATAATAGATTCAATTTTGAATTAAACTAACTGAAATTGAAAATCTATTTTTGTTTCTTGGTTAGATTTAGTTTGAAACAGAATTTATTATTTAATTTTTTTAAAAAATATTTCATGCATATTTAACTAAATTCATATCATTTAAATTATTGTGATATGCTTTTATTTTGAACTGATTCAAACTGATACTATTATGATTTTATTAAAAAAATAAAGTGGATCCCACTATAGCAGCAGTACGTTTCACAATGATGGAAAATGATAAGAAAAATTATGATTTTATTAAGTAAAATAAAGTGGATCCCACTATAGCAGCAGTAGGTTTCACAATGAAGGAAAATGAGAAGAAAAATATGATAAGAAAATTGGTGAGAAAAACTTAATTAAAAAAGATTGAGAAAAAGGAAAAAGAAAAGGAAAACTGTAAAGTAATCAATTTAGTAAAACATTCTTTTCTTTTTCTTCCTTTTTCCTCTGCCCCTTCTCTCTCTGTCCTCCCCCCCTTTCAGTCACCCAGTCTTGGAATTAATTAGTGAGACTCGGTTTTTACTTTCTTTTTTATTTTTTATTTTTCCTATGTGGCACACAGCCCATCAATTTATATCATGGGCCTAAGTACACCTTTCATGGTGTGACTAGTTATTAAAATTAAACAATTTTAGTAAAAATTAAAATTTTAATTAAATTTAATTTCTCAACTCACACATGCCTGCAGTAGAGACATTGACGAAAACAATACGCAACCTTATGATTAAAACCTTGGGTCTACCCTGGGCGTTTTGCTGGAAAAAGATGGCTATTTGAATAATTTGGATAGTTAATGAAACTTTTGGCAGTACGATGATAACGATAATTCGGTTATTTGTTTAATTCTTGTCTTAAAAGTTTCCTGAGTTAGGATGGTAAGCTTTTTGGAATTGAAATTCGAGAGTATGGAAAAATCCTCCAGTGGACAGAGAATATCTCAAAGGTGGAGAGAGACTTTGATTTGTTTTGAAACCTTACCCATTGCATGTGTATGGATTTGAATGATGAAGCATATATATAATTGGTGTGGTCATTAAAGTAAGCAACAAACAAATCCTTATATCTATACCTGCAGTGGAAATAACATTCCCAAATAATTTCCATATAATGGCATAAATATGCTTTAGTTCCCTAACCAAAGTACCTGAAGAATCAAGTTGAACAACCAGGTTGTCTAGATTTCTTTTAGCTCTCTTCCTCTTTGTTGAATACTTCCCACCCACCACACCATCGAAGAACTCTTATAGATGAATAGGAGGCAATTCCTTTCAAGTTTCAATAATTAATCTCTTTTATGGAGTGAAATAACACGCAAGATAAGTTACTGTAAGTACAAGTGTCCGTTTTTATAAGTAAGGGTATTTATTTTTATAACTTGGGAGGTACTTATTTTTATAACTAGGAGTGTCTATTCTATATAACATACAAAATGAGTTACTTTAAGGGGTGCCTAATTTTATTAAGGGTGCTTATTTCTATAACTAAGGGTGTTTATTTTGTATAACATTTAAAATGAATGGAGTGCCCTGATTTTATATTTGAAGGTGCTTATTTTTACCACTAGAGGTACCTATTTTTATCGATAAACAGAAAACAAATACATCTAAAGAATCACAACAAGTCTTGCACAAACCAGGTATATTTATTCTATATATTTGAACTATTCTATTTTGATATGCCTTATGCCACTCATTTGCTCGGGCTCGAATCCATCCGACACAACCTGCCACGTCCACAGGCTCCTCATTGAACACATACTGTTTCCTTCAAACCAAATACCATGTATAGTTAGGTGGAATAGAAAACCCCAGTCTGTTCACTCTTCTTGCGTGACCAATCACAGCTCACCATGCTCCATACAGTCATCAATCTTGTTTGAGCGTTGTTGCTGCTATAGAAGGTGTGCCAGTCCCGCGGCTTGATCAACCACGACTAAACTTCCTTTGCCCAAAAACAGTCCCGCAATGCATGAACGGTCGTCTCGGAACCAGTGCCGCAGATCGGAGAAAACAGATCCACACACCTTCTCATAGGCTTTCTGGATCTGAAGCTTCCCTTGGGAAACAAAATGACGATCCACATTCCCTCCTTCGGGTCCCATGCCAAAAATAAAAAAATCTGATGAAAAAAAGTTGCAATTGCACGGATTTTCTTCCCACCCCGATCATTGAAAATCAGCTGATCTCCAAAATAAAACGTATGTATCGGAGTTGAAGGAATTTATCGGAGTTGGAGGAAGAAAGAAGCGCGGGGTTTTTTTACTTATTTCTGTGACTAATTGAGACTACATATTTTTAGCAATGGACACGCCATGCATGGTGTGCCTAGATCCATGATCTAACAACTCCCCAACCCACCCCGCCCTCACCCAAACGAAAATCAATCATGTCTGGCATGGCAGCTTAGAATTTTTTCTTACTTTTTTTCATTTTTTACATGGATCTACTTCTAAAAATATATGTATATTTGTATATTTATGTATAAATAGTAATTACTCATTTGGTTTTTCTAATTTAAAAAAGTTAGTGTACCGAAAATCGAATTAAACTAAAATATACAATTTTATTATGCACTATAATCACATGAATTTTTAATTTATAAGGAGTTAATTTATACGTTCAAAATGTAGAGTTTAAAAACTGTATATGTAGTTTTCAATTTTCATCCCTAATTCCTATCAACCAATCAAGGGAGATCATTTTCTTTAGCATATTCCTTGATTAACCAAACAACATAAGGATTTTGATTTTCTAAAAATTTTATTCTCCTTTTACTCACTAAAATCCTTTGAACCAAACAGCCCCTAGTGTTGGAAAGTTTTCCTTCTCATTTTTTTACTCACACTTTTGTATAGAAAAAGATTTTTCACACTTTCTATTAAACTTTTCCACCATTTTCCTTATGATATTTTCCTGAGCATTTTACTTTATTATCAATCAAAGAAAAATCATTTCTAAAGTAAAGTGTTTTTTTTCCACACCAAATTCTCTGAACCAAACAATGCCCAATAATTTTGGAGTAAGTAGGCATTGTTTAACTTTTGGACTAAAATGATCCTAATGTTCTAAATATTATCTTGATAGTAGTGAAAGTAAAAATTACAAAAGGTAAAAAATTAATTAGAGCAATTAAAAGAAAAAGTAGGTACAAGAGAAGATGAAAACTATAAAATATTATTAACTTTTTAACTACAAATTTACAATACATTTGGTGCCCTATTTGTAGAGCTTAGGCACACTAATAGATGGAAGGGATAAATAACATTTATCCTTAAACAAGGATAGGATGATGACTAGGGTAGTGACTAGGTCACATAGTTATCTATTATCTACAAAATGATAATAATTATCCTATAATAAATCTATTTTTTTATTTTATGGACATCCACTAAAAAGTAATTTCATAATACTCCTTTTGGATGTCTATAACATAAACTATGTGCCTCGTTAAAAACTTTACTAGAGATAAACCCAGTGGAAAAAGAACTTCTAGTGAAAGGAAAAAGAGTACACAATTCTTTATGTTTTTCTCCCTATATTTCGTACCTTATTGAAATGATTCATTTCAAATTTCAATTCTCAAATAATGCAGTCAGTAATATTTTAGTGAATAGATCTTCTGAACTATTAAATTTGATAAAAGTTATTGCACATCAATTTCACCTTTTCTACAAGAAGACAAACATAGTGAAATATACTTGGTCATATCTTTTTTAATAAATCATTGAATTTCATTCTCAAAATGATTAGAATCTCTTTGATTCGTTCAACTATGTTTGATACATCAATCATCAATTTTGGTCACACATGTTCTTAATTAGCTAACCACTTGAATTACTATTGCAACATGAGATAAAAGTAGTTTGTTATATGAATTTGATGAACGTGAGACGATGAATTGTTTGGAATAATAATATAATATAAAGAAGAATATAGAAAAAGAAAAGAACAAGAGAGAAAAAGTAGAAGTCAAGAATCAAATCTAAATCTTATTATTAATGTCTTCTCATATAGCCTATTTATAGGCTTAAGATAAGATAGACTACAGAATCCTAAAAGGATCTAATTAAATTAATGTGGATATCATGAATCCAACTATGATTAGTATTAAAGAGTATAGTTCTCTCCAAGGAATATATTTGACATCTAGTATATATACATTAATTTCCCAACACCCCCCTGGATATCCGTAGTATAAAGAATATGCTTCGTTTAAAACATTACTTGAGGAAATACCATGTGGGAGAAAAATGTCTAGTGAAGGAAAAATAGTACACTATTCATTTATATTTTATATACTCCCCCTGTTTAAAGCATCATTAAATCAATACACTGTTACTTCTTAGTGAATAAATCTTCAAGATTATGTATCACATTTGATTGAAATTATTGCACATTAATTTCACATTTTTTATAAAGAAATTTTGTAAATTTTATTTTCTCATAGTTCTTTGAATATATCCTCAATTTTCTTAACCCAACAATATGATCGTAATTTTATCATTCAAGGATATCATATAAATATCTCAGAATTAACTGTCAATAATGACCAATACATTTTCAATAATCCACATAATAATAATTTAAACCTTCAACATAGTTGAAAGAGTGGTTGCTATATAAATAATAATATCATATCACATATGCACAACTTATTTGTTTTAGAATATATCTTTTGTGGATCATATAAGTAAGAACTTGTTACTTCACCGATCTTATTAGGGTTTGAATTTTCTCCATAATTGGAGGTTAACTATCCTTAAAATAAAATTATCTCAGAAGACATATAGAGAAAGATTAGTGCACTAATTGTGTAGTGTCATGGTACTTCAGAACCAAAAGGTATCCATTACCTTATCATATATAGATATGTGGTATTTATCAATATTTGATAATAAAATGACAATTGGACAATAATGAGCAATATACTATATCCATATACAACTTTTTATTATCAAATTTCATCTTCAAAATGTTAATTTGTAAATCGAAACAAGAGAACTTGAAATACTTGATTTCAATACTTCTAGTATTTGCTTGCTATTAACTCTTCAGGAAGAATACTTTATATTTTAATAATTTATCTCAAGAACCTTTTATAGATAAAAGGTCAATCACGCTTCAGGCATCATTTTTAACATTTCTATAGTTATAAGACATATGTCCTACTAGGACGTCTATATAAATAGAAGCATCTACAATTTAATTTTATAACTTTTCTAGATTTAATAAAATACCAAATAAATTTGCAATTCTTTTGCAAATAAATAATCTATAGAACTTTTAGTTCACAAATACTTGAATATAGAACCAAATGCTTCAATAATGAATAAGACATTTTATTATTCTAATTTCTCCCCCTGATGAGGAGAGCATCTATAATAGAAAATGAATCATAAAAGGCAAGCATAAAAAATTCAAAGAAAAGTCACATGGATAGTCGATCTTAATTCAATAAGGATCACTCAGAAAACAATGTTATGTTCTTCATGAACGATTTACTTAAGTGCTTCAGGCATGCCTATCAAGTTCTTCAAGGACTTCATATAATCTCTTATAGTTTAGTGCGCTATTATATCTAAACTCACTCCATCACCATAAATTTTATTTCTTCATATTAATATTGTCAGGATCTTATAAAGAATCTTATATCATAACTTATTCAAGTTTGCACTTTATTTATTGATTGTTATCCTTTTGGGATTACACTTCAAGTGTATAGTTAATTCCTTCGGGGAACATGTACACTTCACGTGTACGTAATAATTGTCTGAACTTTTTAATAATTTAATGCGAAATTTTATATTATACTTTTGTAAAGTATCTCTAATATATTAGAATCTTGAGTCTGCAGATTTTAATTCAAGATCCTTGTTATAATAAAAAGTATGTACATAAATATCATTGACGTTTGTGCTATTTTGTGGTTTTATATATTTATATTATAATATGATACAATGATATCTCATAATTATTATGACTTCGGCACCTAAATTTTTTGGAAATATTTAAGTCATGTCATAGAAAATTCTACTGGATTTTCATTTCCTCGGCTTAATTATATATGACTATCTTAATTAATTTCTCCATTATATATGTGATTGCTGGAACTAATTATTCTATCACATTTACATGTGTCTCAATTATAAGTAGTGATACATTGCCCTTCAGGGACTTTATGTAATAGGCACATTCTTTATTGGATTTTCCTTTGTTAATAAATATGCTTGGCTATTCATGTTTTGAATTTTTGGTTCAAATTATCTGTGTAAGAGAATCACTGTGAGACACACAATTTTATCTTTATTCGACTATGCAATTTCTCCTCTTTTAAATATCCATCTTAAATATATTGTGGTGGAGGAATATACTTGCATACCGCATATATAAATATTAGATGAAAAAATATAATGAGGAGAAACTCAATTAAGATACATGTTGGTAAATTATTAATAAATACTACACTATGAACATGCTCTAGAAGAACGTTCAATATTATTGTAACATCATCTATAATATTAGGACAAATCATGTTAATGGGAGAATCTAAATTATGAGTTCATTATCTTGCAAAGTTCAGCTTGCAAGTCAACAGTATATATGTTACCATGGGTTGATGCATCGACTATATATTCTTTCCAAAATACATCCAAATTTTTATATTTTAATGCCTAGGATGGTCCAACTAGTCAAGCCAACATTTAATATTTTTGAATAAGTAAACTTCAAGTTTATTTGATGATGCAATCTAATTATATCAATTTTAGCGAATTACAAAATTATATAGGGAGAAAATAGAGATTTATGTAATTCATATTTATTCTATGCGTTTGAGAATAATGCATAGACTTTGAAAAATTCTATCCATCAATCCTCTCAATGTATGAACATATTTTAATGATAGAATAATTTTATGAGACTTAGAGGAGAATAATGCATTACGTAAATATAATATGACCTTCAAGGTCAGTTTACACTTACAGAGTTTTAAATAATTAGTTCTTCTAGAATTTTATATTAACTAACTCTTTTAGAGTCTTCAGTAAAAAAGTTATTCTAGAGCTTTTGATTGATTATGTCTTCTTTTAGAGATTTCAATCAATTAGCTTTAGTGGAGATTTTAATATATTAGTTCTCTTGGAGCTTTCTATTGATTGTCTTTTATAGTGCTTTCAATTTCAATGTATTAGATCTTCTAGAGCCTTTTATTAATTAACTTTTCTAGAGTTTTAATTTATGCTACCATTCATTCTCACAATATGTATTTTTTTCGCTATACATGAATATAATAAATCGAGGTGTATACATAATATGCAAATAATATCATATTTAATCACCAACAAAAGTTGACTCTTTTTCTCTAATTATTTAAAGACTTGGTTACTCAACAAACCTATATAAATATAGAAAAAATTAATACTTGATCAAAATCAATTGTCAGTAGCATAAAATTGAGAGTAAACAAACTTCAACCTTTTTATCTTTCTTTCCTAATTGATGCACACTATGGATCTAAAATTTTGTTTGGTGTGTTACAGGTTCATTACAAGTTACTATATTGCATCAATAAATTACCTTTTCCTATCTCATTATTAATTATCATCACTTCTTGTGATAATTCATGAGTCATCCTAAATATTAGCATGATTATAGGAAATTATAATCACAAGTATAACATATTTTACAATATAATCCATAATTGCATTCGCTTCCGAGAATAAAATATATATAGTAGGAATATTATAATATTTTGGGAACAATAACTCATTCTTTCATTTAGTCTCAAAAGATGATCATCTTGAGAAAATGTTTCTCTCAATATTGCAACTATATGAGCATATTGGAGATATGAGTAAAAGAAAACATTTCTCTATATTATTTTATTTCAATTGAGAAAAAACATAAATCTGATATAATCTGGCATACTAATATACTCAAATATTGTAGCCATAATATGTATTGGTATAATGACAATCTTCTAGTGATTATCTTTGTTTTAAATTTTGCCAAAATATTTCTGAATAAATTATTTAACCTTTAGGATTTTTAATGAATCTAATGAAGAAAGAAAATCTTTATAATCATGATTTCTCTTTTATATGCGTCTTTAGGACTGATTATATAAATATGAATTTCTACATGAATCCATAATAAAAGTTTGATCTTTTTATGACATCAAAGTCACATACAAAACTTTAAATAACAAAAAGAAAAAATTCTATATTTCTTGTTCAAGAAACTTCAAGAATCTTTTACCTCTTTTATCTCTTGGGGACCTACTTTAGAGTCTCGTTCTTCAAGTAATCTTGCTCGCTGTGCAATTGTGATCATAACGTGTTATATATTTGATGAATATGACACAACGAATTTCTTGGAATAATAATATAATATAAAGAAGAAGAATATAGAAAAATAAAAGTACAAGAGAGAAAAAGTAGAACTCAAGAATCAAATCTAAATCTTATGATTAATGTCTTCTCATATGGTCTCTTTATTAGCTCAAGATACTAGAGATTATAAAATCCCAAAAGGATCTAACTAAATCAATAGGTATATCATAAATCCAACTATGATTAGTATTTGAGAGTTTAGTTCTCTTCAGGGAACGTATTTGGACATCCATCATGTACTCATTAATTTCAAAACAAACATGATATAATTTGTGTAGATCTTACAAATTGATAATTCCTTTTAAATCCATCAAAAGTTGGGTTCGGTCTAATAATCCAAGATAAATGCGAGGAGATTTACAAAGTTACTACCATTTCAAAAACGTCAGATTAGGGAAGTATTATATTAAATATCTACTTGCATCCAACATACAGATAAATTAGGTATGTAATATTCAAACATATGGTACTTCAGGACCAAATAGTTTATCGATATCTGTGCTCATAGATATAAAGATTCTTTATTACTTCACAAATATCCGAGCAACTAATTTCGTACATAATTATGTGTCATGCCCACGTAAAACATCTTTTAGATGTTCAAGTTTATCAAATGAAAACTTGATTTTCTAAAACCTTTGATCATAGTATTTGCTTTCATTATTTACTTGCCTTAAGAAACTTTTAAGAGAATCATCTTGATCACTATTTACTTCAGGAATATTTTTCTTCTCTAAAAGTAAAAACACAGCCATGCATGAAGTGTGCTTTAAAATGATCAATTATAAAACACATATTTATCTAGATATTCTCTAGAATGGAGATTATATAACTATAAAATTTTGATTAACTTATATAGAGTTATTATATTGCATTAGACAGCTAATTTGCAATTTCTAGAAAATTGATAAACTTCTAAATTTTGGATTCACTAATATATGTGCATATAACAAAATAAAACATTGATCATGTTTCTCTTACTTGTAGCGTTCTTGTTTTGTTATTGAGTTTCTCCCCCTTATATGGGCAACGCTAATTTATCAAAATGGCAATAAATTATGCCACAAGGACATCTCTTATTAGTTAAAAGACAATCATACATTATAAAGGTTTTCACACTCCTTGACATATTTGATATTTCAATATCATTCTTTCAAAATTATCATTAAGACAATAATATCGTATTCTTATGGAATGATTATTCATATGCTTTAAGAATCTCGAGTCTTTGTAAGACTCATATAAATACTAACCATCTCACATGATAAGATCAAAATATATTTATATCCATCACCACAAAATTTGTTCTTCGTTCCTAGCGCCAGGCTTGGCAAATAACCTTAAACCACAAGTTTGATACATAAATTTTATGGTATACATTATATTTTCATAGCGATATTTATATTCATTCTTCTAGGATTACAAATCAAGTATATAACTTGGTGGCAATATATGTACACTTCAAGTGTACTTGTTTACTAATTCGGATATTTCATGCGAACAATATATTATTATCTCGAATATAAAATATTGAATTTCGAGTATGCAGACTTCTATTTTAGATCCTCATTTATTTACTTATTATGTGCATAAATACTATTGACGTACTATACTACTGTGCGGTTGCATGATAATTTAGAATCAAAACATGACTTATTGAGATCTCATTGTCACAACTTTAAGGTATCTAAATTTCTTCTAGAAATATTATATAGTTATGTTTAGAAAAATTTTGCTGGAATTTTTATTCTAAATTTTACTATACGTGACCATCTTAACTCTTTGCTCTTTTCCTATTTAAGGAATTTATCTTGTTGGAACCGAGTTATCTACAACTATTTAAGTTGTGTGTCAAATAAATTTATTTGTAGTGGTAGTATATCCTTTAGGGACATCAAGTGTAATTGGCACATTCTATAAAAAAATGTCGGTAAGTGAACATCCTGTGAATATGTCTGACTATGTATTTATATATATATATTTTGAATATCAAATTGAAGATGTTTTTATAAGTTAAGATGAGAAACAAAATCATATTATTCATTTGTTTCATCTTCATATATTCCATCTGCTCTTTATGTTGGGAAATATATTAAAATTCCTTAAATTAATATGGAAATCTTCCCTTTACGATCTGCCCATCTCATTTCTTTTTTGGTAGAATAAGTAAATACATATAATAATATTTGATCTAGAGATGGAAAATATTTGGCTACTAACCATAACAAAATTATAAAGAGGAGAGCTCGTATAATTTATTGACAAAAAATATGATCAAGTGCTATTAAGAATTTACTTCAATTATCTAGAGACATCTATGGTTCTTCGAAACCATTTGGTGCTTGAACTTATTCTGCAAGATGTTCACATAATACTGCCAGTATTATTAGGACAAATTTTGCTTGTAGGAAAATATTGAATATGAACTCATAATAAAATAGATGCAACAAAAAGGTGGCATGTGAATCATGTTGCCAATACGCATTAATAAATATTATGTATATACCCTTAACAAATTCAACCCCAAATAATACTAGAAACATTCATATAATTATGTTGCCTTTTAAGCAAGTAGCATATGAAATTCATTAGATTAGGGAAACTTCTAGTCCCATAACTTTTCAAGAATTTTAAATTAGTTTTCATATATAAATTAGTGATCCAAGATAGTCCAACTGGTCATGCCAACATATAAATTATTGGAATTAGTGAATTTCAGGTTTAGTTCATAATATATCTCAAATCCATAAATTCTGAATGAGTTATAGAAAAGAAACAGTTGCTTTATATACAAATAAATTTTTTCAAATAACACAAGAGTAGCAACAAATAGATACTCATTTCATCCACTATCTCAAGAATATTTTAATTATGAAAAATATTATTAAATTCAAAATGAGCTTTTGACAATATTTTACTGGATATAGCAAATTTCGTACTAAATTCTTCAGGTAATGATAACTCTTCTAGAGTTGGCATTAACTAACTCTTCTAGTGCTTACAATTTACTAGTTCTTCCTAAACAAAGTTACCATTTCCACTTTTAATATTTATGACGAGATATATTCAACTGAATAATGTAGATATGACACATACTATACTTCCAATCATGAATCCATATAAAACTAATAATATTATAGAATTTAAATAATGCATTATGTAAACATGAAAATTAAAAATATACAAAATTATAGAATATAGTAATTCGATTCTTTTGACAATTTTTAACAACAATAAAAAAATGTAAAAAAATTCTCCTCTAGGGATTCGGAAAGTTGGCTATATATGTAGGTACTATATTAAAAAGAATAGTCATATTAATATAATTAATATCAATAAAATAATTTCAGGGAAGTAAAATAATATTTTTTTATTTCTTCCTTTCTTCATAGATGCTAATTTTGATTTCATAGGATGTCATGTGCTACAGGTACATGACAAATATTTTTTCATATTGCATCAATCATATCCACATAAAGTATTAATTATTATTTTTCACTTTCTTTCTCATAATCTTCTCACTTCAAGTGAAAACAATATACTTTGAGAATTTAATGAGTCGTTTAACAATTATAATTTTGGAGAGTATTTTTATCACATTATAATTATAACCAAATCACTTTATAAATAAATCAAAAGATTTATTGCATTTGATTCAGGGATTGACATAATATTGTTGGTCAAGTATTATATTTTACCAATGACTCATTTTCTCATTTAATCTCAAAAAAATATAAAAACAATTCAAGATAATTTAAAGAAACATTTCTCTTGATATAGCTACTTATGGACTCATATTTGAGGTATGAGATAGGAAGAATTTTTTATCTATCACAAAGCTAATAATAATTTCTTTCATATTGTTTGATTGATGATCGGGAATTCCAAAAGTAACAAAGTTATGTAATAGATATATTTTTTTACCCACAAATATAACTCATCATAACTAGTTTAATGTAACAATCATCTTCAGATAATTATATAACAATCATTTTCTGGTTATTATACTCTTTTCGGCTTTTAACAAAATAAGCTCACCTTCTTGTCTTTTACTAATTTCTTTCCTTCTAAGATTCTTTAGAGTCTCAAGTTCTTCAACAAATTCCCAAGGAATAAAAAAACCAAGACTCAAAACAAGAAACCACAAATACAGGAAGTCAAAGAGCTAAGAGGCATTTTTGTCAAACACTTGATAGGCAAAGATTTTCAAAGAATGTTTCATGGGATTGGAGTCAAGAACATTGATCATCAACACAAGGAAAACACCAAAAAAAAAGTAAATAAGTAATGAAGCTAACTAGTTTAAAATCAATGAGAATTTCCACTAGGAAACAAGAATTTCAAGAGTACAGAAACAAATTCCAGAAAATAGGGTATCACTGCCACCCTTCACCCTTGCTCCCCTATCTCATTGAATACAACTTCAAATAGCTTAATATTTGTTGGAAAATCTTGCCAACGAATCAAGGTTTAATCAAGACAAATTTCGAAAATAACGGATTTCATTTGATGCTTTTCGGGACTTTATTTCAACAAATATTGTTCTGCCCCTGAATTTCCAAATTTCATTGTTTTTTTTTTTCAATTTTCTTTACAACATCAATTCAGTCAATTCAAATTTATTCCTAAACATAAAACATCACCTTATAAGGAGTTTTCTCTAATACCAAATGATATGAATCCTCCTTATCTTGATTGACAAATTCAAAAAACTCCAAAGATTGCCTCCTTGTTGAGGTCTTTTTGCCTTTTCTTCAACAAATAACCTAAGGTATATCAAACCTTGGACCTTTGGAAGAGAAACTCCAGCCCTTCCCCTTATAAACTAGATAAAAAATAAGTATATTAAACCTATCACCTATCTAATACTGTAGAAAAGACCTAAACTCAAGCAACAACCACAATATGTTACGACCACCTCATGAATATTAGGGATTTAATGATCAAGAACCCTTGAATTTTAATTCAAGGCTCTAGTTTACAAACTCTGCTAGGATGGTCAACCCTAGAAGAAAGAGAAGAAGAAGACACACCTAAAACCCTAGGTAAACTCTCAACTCAAACCTTTAATTTGTTTTAATTCATTTGATCAAAGTTACAAATAAAATAGAAAGAGAAGTATTTTTAGGGAACCAACTCCCTGATCAAACCTTGCAACTAAAAGTAGGCATTAATGCATCAAACCCAATTAACTACAAGTTTATAACATGATTAAAATGTCTGAAAATTAAAAGAAAATGAAACGGGTCACTAACACGTCAAAATGATCCAGTCTAGTCTTGCATAGATATTACCCTTTTGACGGTTCCACTTCTAGACTAGATGTTTCAAACTGAGTCTTGTGTGTCATGCACAAAAGTTTTAGGAATCTTGCTTGGATTTCCGGATCATGTTGAATCAAGTTATTTGGATGTCTATAACTCGAGTAATGCACAGTTACCAAAAGCTGTCAAAACTTGAACAAAATCCAGAAACACAAATTTCGGGGCAACTTTTGGATGACCACATGAACTCCAATTCAAACATACTTTAGCATTCAATAATCCTTAAAGAGTCTTTTACAAAGTTGATAGGGCTTCATTTTTTTCTTTGACTAGAATATTATAAAAAATATATGTGAAACAAAAGCATCCAAATTGTCAATCTTAAGCTCTTCTTCACCCTTGATATTGTGAATGATGCTTCTGTGACCTCAATCATTTCATACGCTCCTGGGGTCTAATAAAAATACTTGCATTTGTGGAAGAAGCCATAAATGGTTGACTAACTTTCAAGATTAAGGACTCAGAAGATGGTTGTAAACCTCCCGAATTGCTCATGATTCGTATCTTAAACAAGGAGTAACCAATGGAACAAGTTGTAGGTGCAACAGATGAAGGAATGTTTAAAAGAGGACATACTGTCGGCGGCATGCACTACCTTTACCGTCCATAATAGGGCTGTCCATGGCAGCCAAAGGAGTCAAGAACCTACCGTTGACGGTAGGATTCAACCTACCGTCCGTGGTAGGTCATGTGATCATTTCAAATGCATTGATTGGGATGATCCAAGAGCTTCTCAGTTGATCATAATTCCTACTTCTTTGATTACTAAAATCTTGTAACAGTCATAGAATTAGGTCTTCTCTTTAAGAGTCTAATTAGATGTTGGTCATTCAATCCAATGTTGATTGGCTTATAGATGAAAGATTGTTTATCATGGATTTAAAAGGTTTTTAGATTGGCTCAAGATTGCATGAGGAGGGTGAATTATTAAGTTCTATTAAAGGCAATGATCCTTGGGGTGCTGAATTGAAGAGTTTATCCATTATACATCAAATTTCAAATCACCTTAGTTGGAATTCAATTAATTTCTTAGATTTAAAGGTCTAAGGAAATCAATTTGATCATCAATTCCTTTGTTAAGTGATTCTAAAATCGTTAACCTAGGTCTTCTAGATTGTGTTGTAGGGGTTTTAGGAACTTGATTTCCTAAGGTTTTTTCAGTCAATTTGGGAATAAATTCATCTTCTAATCATGGGGTTTATGAGACAGTTATAGGTTTTATGGTGGAGGTTTGGGTTTTAATCAAAATAAGATCATGCAAGGAGGTGATCATGGGATACTGATGTGTTGCAAAATTATACTCCAAGGATGATTCACATCAAATTTGTATTGGAGCAACCTCCAGTTTAAGTTCAATTATGTATCATGTTTCTATTTGATTAATACAATGAGGAAAAAAACAAATATCATAGAAAAAGGAAGTGCAAAATTTGGCTAGAAATTTTAGTTTAGAAAAAGCAATTGAAAGTCTATTTCAAAAGGCAAATTACGATCGCATTCTTCTATGAAGCTTTTCATCTTTTAGTTTAGTATTATTTCAGATTAGCTTCACTCAATTTGGAATTGATTTGATTGGTGAATCGAATTCAAAGTTGCAAAGTGTGCTTTGTTCTCTCTTGCAGGAATGTTGTATCTTAATTTGATCATATCATGTGTTATACTTATTGGATTTATGCTAAATTTGTGCTTAATCTCCTCCTCTCTCTGTTGGGAACATATCTGGACAAGTTTACTCGATAGAGCTTAATCATGAGAGTTATTGGAAAAATAGTTAAAGGGTTTCAATTGCCCCTGTTTTTGGAAAATTTTTCTAGTACCATTGAACTCTTTTATTTGCCTAACTTAGCTGTCATAATTGTTGAATTTTGTTTCTAAGTTATTTTTTAAGTTTGATATATATTTGATAAATGATCAATGAACTTTATAGGCTCAATTTCTTTGGACAATATTTGAAACTCATGCATCTTAAGTGTTTGTTAAATTTATTTTTTAAACTCTTTTGTCTCGACTAAATGAATTGATTGGATTTCTTGCTTTTGTTTAATCCTCTTAGTGGTTGTGGTAAATAAGTTTGAAGGGATAAAAAATCCTTGTGAGGTGAGAGTTGGGAAAAAGGCAAGAGAATGAGCCCATTCTAACAAAAGCCATTAAGAGTACATATATGATTGAAATGAGTGATCATCTTCAAGAGAGTATACACTTAGGGAGAGATTTGGGAGTTCCTTCTTTTCTTGTTTTCTTAATATTTTGAAGGTTTTAAGATGTGAAAATCAAACACGGGTGATCAGTTGTATCACATGTGACAAATCATAGAAGTAATGATGCAACAACTATCAAGCCTAGTAAAGGATGCGGGAGACATAAAAAGAGACGAGGAAGCCATTTTAGAGCAAAGTAGTAGAAACAACCTTAGCGGAAATCCAACTTCTAATAGTCAAAGGGTTCTTGGTAACTTCTCTCCTTATGCTAAATATTTTTAGTATACTTCTTATTAATTCTAAGGGATTTACGAAAGAAAGAACACATAGTTACGGTATTGAGGATTAGCTTGAGAGAATGCATGGTGAATTTTATGAGTATCATGATAATTATAACTATGGAGGATATAGTTATGGAAGAGTTCTCGAAATTTTGAAAATGCATCAGGACCTCCTTGTTACAACAAATTGGAACTACCCCATTTGCCTGGTAATCTTTGTTTGTACGAATATCTATTATGGGAATATGAAGTGGAAACCTTGCTGTATGCCTATGGTGTGAGAGAAGAAGAAGAAAAGGTTTAATTTGCCACGCAATCTCTTGCTGCTTTGGTTATAGATTAGTGAGAGTGTGATTGTGAGCATAGAAGAAAAAGGGATTGAAACCAATCAAGACTTGGTGATTAATAAAGAAAGAATTGAGGTTTAGATCTGGAGTTAATAACAATGAAGGATTAAAATCGGGACAAGCAAGTGAAGCCCAAGAAGGAAACACAACCTTCCATCCAATCTCTAGAAGTTGTAATGGTGGAACCCTTGAAACAATCAATGGTTGAAGAATATTTTAACGTAAATAAGCTTCCACAAGCTACAATTGAAGTTGAACTCATTGTTAAAGACACATTTTGAGGAGGATATTTCTAATGAGGAATCTTTTGATTTCAAGAGTACAGAGAACATTGAAGAAAACGTGGCGAGCATTGAGATTAAAGAAAAACAAAAGAGTGGAAGAAAACGAGAGATTAGCTGAAGAATTATATCTCTTTGATTCCATCTCTACCGTGTCAAAAGAAAGTGAAAATATTGAATGCTAAAAAGTGAAACATTATGATTTTGAGAAAAGTAATAGAACAAAAGAAAATGAGTTATTCATTGAAGAACAAGAGAGTATAAAATAAGAGGAAAGTGAAAAACAGCAAGTTGAGCTTGAAAAGAGTGAAAATACGAAAGAAAGAGTTTGCAAAAGTGAGCTTGCTCATGGTCCATTAATGAACTCACTTTCTAGTGAGGATTTGAACTCTTTTACTGATAAAATTAACTCTTTCCTTTTAAGTAATTGCTCATATATGCAAAATTTAGAAGCTTCAAGCAAGGAAAAAGAGGAAAGCCTTGTCTATAATCCTATCAATACCATATCCTTCTTTCCTTCTAAGTCTTATGTTTAGAGATTTTCTTTAAGGAAATTAAGCTTTTTTCACTTGTTTTCATAGAAAACAGAGATAGTTTTGCTTTTCTTAATTCTCTTAAAACTTTGTTAAAAAGAAAATATTTAACGGAGTTTAATTCCGTATATTGTGAAATTCCTAGAATGGAGGATTGTAATCTAATGTTGCTAACGATATGTCTCTTGTGCTTGGAATTGAAGACAAATAAAGGAGCATGGAGAAAGATTTTGGCATTATCCATGACAAACTTTCAATAAGCCTTTCTCTTAACCCTTCTCCTTTATGTCATGAAGTTTCTTTTGAGGAATTGAAGTCCTTTCTAGAATCTTATATCTCTCATGTGAGTATAAATGGAGATGTATGTGCTATCTCTTTTGGCGGTTGTCTCTTCCTTGTTCTTTGTGCTTCAAAGCGTCTTTCTTCTCATGCTTTTTTGGAGAACCAACTAGTGATTGGTGATGTTATTAGTGAACCATCTTATGTTCATTTTAAGTTGGTCCATAATGATTCCTTCGTGGACTACAGAGTTATGGTTTTTGGTTAAATTATGCTTTATTTGATTTTTCATCATGCTGAGTTTAAAGGAAAGTTTGTTGAGCATTGTAGTTATTTCTTATCTTTCTTTCATATTTTAATGAAGAACCTTGATGGAGTTACCCTTTTTAACCAATCTTTACCTCTTTTGAGCTGTCTAATTGAACTCCTTGGTATGAAACATGATAGATTGATATTTTCACTTACTTTTGAGACTTAATTTGATATGTAGTTTAATTAATTTCTGGTAAAAATTAAGCTTAATTCGAACAAATAACCTCTTTATACCTTATTTAAATTCTAAAGGCTCAAGTGAAGACAAGGAGAAGTTAGACGACTAAAGAGCAAAAAAGGAAAAGTTAAAATGAAGTAAAACTGGTACGGGAAGAGTTGATGCGCCGCCATAGTTCAGTTTCGCCAAAGAACTAGAGCTTGATTCGTGTTTCCAGAACCGGAATCGTCAAAGTTTCCAGTAGTTTCCAATTTTTTTTTTTGAATTTTTTGTTTTAGTAATTTTAGAGTTTTAGTAATATCTTTTTATGTTTGAAACATCTATTCAAACAGAGGAGCTTAGGAGACATGTTGTACACAATATTTAACACATCTTCTTAATAAAGGCTCGGAAGATAGATTTGGGGGCGGCTCTCCAAGCTTCTTCTAAACCCTCCTTTTATATATTTGTTTATTATGAGTAGTTAAGTCAGGCCTTCTTTAAAGGTTGAAACTTTTATGCAATGGTCGTTTTTATTTATTTAAAGATTTAATCTTTATCTTGTTCTTAATGCTTGCGATTTTGGCCAATTATTGCATATTCATAAATTGTATCTAGTGACAAAAATGTACTTGGTTTAATTGGATCAAGGTAATAACAACATATTATAAAACTGATTAGAGATAGTTTCGTTTTATTTGTGCACTTTTTAATAAGTAGGAAATAAAAATTAGAAAGCTCTAGAGAGGTGTTTGGGGTCTCTATTCCTAATATCACGTAAAGATACAATTAGTTTATTAGCGAAGCTAGGAGCTTTACTACAAGAGATTGAATCCAGCTTATTTTCGGGAATTGCACTATTAATCATATTAAGAGTTAATCAAGAATAAATCGACCGTAGGCATAAGAGGAGTAGATCGGATTAGGGGTGCCTTATTCCTTTTTTAATCATAAACTTTTCTTAAACAATTTCTTTTATCATTAATTTTCATTATTTGTCTTCATTAATTTTTAATCATTAGATATAAATCAATCAACTTCATTTTCTTTAAGTCTGGTTATAAATAGGTGATTTCTCCAGTTAGATAGCAATCCTCGTGGGACGATCTTTACTCACAACTTTATTACTTGCAAGATTTTTTGCACATGCAAAATTCATATCAAAACATGAGCTTTTAGCCATGGAGGAATCTTTTAAAACTTTGTTTGCAAACACCTTTAGTTTCAAATTCTATTGTATTTCAAAGATTACTTGTTATTAAAGGATTGCAGAAATCAAATGGGGACATTTTCCCAAATGTTTAAAGCTAATCTTTACTAATTATCTTTACTACCATATACCTTTCAAGGATTGGTGTTGGAAGTTGGTCCCTTCATTGTTTTCTTTACAAAAGAACTTTTGTGCATCATCTTTAAATCATGCATTTTATGTAACCATGTTTTATCATTTAACTTTCAAAAAGTTCTCGGAGAAAATAGATTTTGAAGTTTTATGTAGAAAGTCTTGGAATTTTGGAAATTTTGTGTCTACTTTTCCTCGTCTTAATTTTCAAGTGGTGGCATTTGAGAAGCCTAATGGCTATTCTTCAATTTTTAATGCTTGTCTTCATTTGGCAGGTGAAATGATTACCTTTTAAAAGAAAAAAGATTCTAAATGTTTGATTTTCATGACTATGTTTAAATGAACATGAGTTTTCAATATCATTACCTTTCAAGGATTTTAATCTTGAAATCTTCTTTGAAAAATTGACAAGAAAGTTGTTCCTTAGCATGTGTGATGTAAATTCCTTTCCTCAAAGTTTTGAGAAAACATTTCATGGTTGGAACCTTGAAAATCTTTTCAACTTCTTGTTCTTGCAATGGAAATCATTTCAAACATTGAGTTTTAAATTTTATCATCCTTCTAAGAAAGAGACATTTCAAACTCTGGATATTCTTCATTCATTCATTGAGCTTTAAGTTTGATTAATTTTAAGTCCTCGGATCTCTTTATAAAGAGGGGAAGGATGAGGGCCTTGTGTAAAAAAAAAGAGAAAAGAATAACATCATATAGTATAATTAACTTAACAATTTATTCTGATCTCTGGCGTCTATTCGTAGATGCTAGAGAAGTAGAGGGGAAGGACATCTAGGTCTTTTGATCAAGAGTTGTAGATTCTACAGCTTAAAATAACTAAGATTAATTCTTAATCTTAGAGTATTGATGATATTTAATCAACGAGTTTGCAAAAAGTATATGATATTATAAAATTTTAATATGGCTGTCTGTTCATGAATTAAGTATGATTTTGATGTTTTCATGACCCAATCACTACCGAAGCATGATATGTATGACATTCATGATCAATTGGAGTAATTAATTGCGCAATTCATTAATTAAATATTCAGACCAAGTATTGGTGCTTCGGAACAAATTTTTGTTTACTTATCATGATTAGGTCATGTTAATATTTATGTAATAGGTTATGATGAGTAAATGAGATACTTAAGATTTTTCTATAATTTTTTATCAAATTTGAATTGATTATTAAAGGACTAAATATGACTTCTGCGTGTTTAAAACAAAAATAGAAAGTCATTTTGATTGACCAATTTAGGCGCATGGCTGGATGCAACGGTTCCAGTGATCAGTAAAGCCAAGGTTCTTTCGTATTTCTTGTTTATTTGTTTGGTGAAAAAAGAAAAAAAAATGCTTTTGCTTTTCTTGTGTCCACCTATTCTCATTCAGTTCAAGAAAATGAAAATATTACTTCGCTACTTGGAACCAATTTACTCACTTGATTTTTGAATCTTGGAAGATATATATATATATATATTTTGCTGTAAAATTATGACATCATGGTTGCATGTGTTTTAGTTTCTGGAAATTACAGTTCAATCAAAATTTTCATTGTCTTTCAATTGTGGATATTGGTATTTTATAAAAATTCAGATTGCCCCTAAAGTATTTGTTACCTTCTAAAACGGCCCCAAAATACGCCATTTTCATTAATTAAAGATTGTATAGATGATTATTCTGTAAGTAGTTAAGTATTTTCGTTAAAATTCCAACTCTACTTTCTAAAATGGTTTTTTCTTGGGCAAAGGTTAGTTTTTCTTATTGAGTTGGAAGCTCACCCCTTTCCACCCCATAGCAGATGAGAGTTCTGAGAAAGATGCTAGTGATAAGTCGGAGGAAGTTCCCTTTTGGTGAAGAAGCTTAGATAGATTTTAGTATTTATAGAATTGTTTCTCTTTTATGATTTAGAACCTTCCGTGGTGTGAGAATGATGTAATAATTTATAACTTTTGTTATAGATGTCTTAATCTTAAGTTTTGTTTCTTTTTATGTTATAAAATGTGAGAAGCCTTGTGCCCATAGCACGGCCGTGTTACGTCCCTCGGTTTCAGGGCTTGACAATGTAGATCTTGCCATCCTTTACAAAAGTGTAGGTACTCTTTTCTCTATCGTGTTTCACCATTCCATCAAATCGTCATAGTCTTCCAAACAACAACTGACCTGCTTGCACAGGGGCTACATCACAAAACACCTCGTCATTATTTGAACCCATAGAAACAGGCATTTTCACTTGTCTCAACACCCTAATCTCACTACTATCATTCAACAAATGCAATAGTAGCCAACTTCAATTGGTCCACAAGGTAAGTGCTAGGTATATTAGTGTAACTACCATTATCAATTATCAGATTAGCAAGTTTCCCTTCAACCTTGCTTTTGGTATGAAAAATTTTCTCCCTTTGAATGCTTGGATCTCAATTAAGGGCTTATGTAACCAAAGCTCTCATGTTACCATGCTCAAACCATCATTTTGGGCATCCGAGTCTTCTTTTCAAGTGTAATCTTCATGCTCTTCCTCTTCTTCATCAAGAACTTCATGTTAATCCTCTTCTTCATCCTCAATCCACCAATTCAAGTCTTCATGAAAGATCAAGGTCCTCGTAATAGGGCAATCCCTAGCTATATGTCCCACACCATTGCACTAGAAACACTTACGTGGATTAGTTATCAATATTCCCTTCCCTCCATCTTCGGTTTAGATATATCCTTGAAAGCCACCTTAGGTGTATCATCCTTCTTCTCCCATGTCTTGAAAGTAGTTGGTTGAGGTGTAGAAATAGCGCTTCTTGAAAGAGGAAGAATTGTTTTAGAGAATCCACCCCTCTTTCTTTGATTCTTAATCTTGACCGCTAGATGGCACATGTCTTTATAAGTGGTAAAAGGGCACATCTCTAGTTGATTAGCAATGTCCTTATTGAGACTACTTAGGAACCTAGCAATTGATGTATCCTTTCCCTCCTCCATGCTCAACCTCAAAAGATATCACTCCAATTCTTGCATATATTCTTCAAGACTCTTGCTCCCTTGCATAAGAGTCATCAATTTGTAATAGATATCCCTATAGTAGTGCTCCAGAACAAACCTCTCCTTCATGAGCATCTTCAATTCGGTCCAAGTTTCTACCGGAGACCTTTCTATTCCTAACTCTATGGGTTCAAGTCTTATCCCACCGATAAAGTGCATAACTCAAAAATTCGGCAATGACCAAGTTTTTTTTTAACATTATCACTATTGTTTCTCACCATGTAGAGGTTTTCTACTTGATGTTCCCATTATCACAAAGTTGCCATCATCCCATTGTTCATCCCTTTGAAATTCTTTTTGAGGCTTATTGAATGCCCTTTCTCCTAGCCCTCCTCTTCCTCCATGTCTAGCGGTATGTGTTCTACCATTATGAAATTGATAGGAGCTATGAGCCAATGGATCATAAGGGTATAAAAAGGAACATTACCATAAGCCCGTTTGTTTTGAGTTGTGAAAGCTCTCCCAAGTTTATCTCCAACTCTTTGTTATATGGTGGCACTTCATTAACACCTTCAAGAGATTGTTGCATAGAACACATTGCATCGTTCATATTCCACCTTGAATGGTCAGTAGTACTTTAATGATGAGAGGGGGTAGATAATTGACCATTTGAAGACATGGTTACACAAGTAATTATCCAACAAAAAAAAAAACAAAAGAAAGAACCTCACAAGCACTCCATAAGTGTTTGCTCTCTTTTAATAATCTCTCGGTTCACTCGTATAGAGCTCTCCTTATGGCTTTTACAATAATAAGCTTACCCTCTTGCCTTATTCCCAACTCTTACCTCAGAAGAGTTCTCTAAACCTTAAAACTCCTTCCACCATAACCCCTAAGTTGATCAACCAAAAACAAGACTTCAATCAATGCACTTAGTTGAGATAACAAGGAATCAAAGAGGAATTTCAACAAACAAGTAAGATCCAAGAGTTCCAAAAATAATCCAAGAGAATTTAGAACCAACAAGGGCAATTTATCATCACAAAAGGACTTAGAAACACTAAAGAAAGAAATTGGAGTTCAAAAACAACTAAAGGAAACAAGACTAAGCTAATTAATGAAGAAAGAGTACTAAATTTTTTTCCCTAGAAAACAGGGGATGATGACACCCTGTTACTAAAACCACAATAACAGAGCTCAATGAGGATGAATTAAGCAAAAGTTTCAATCAATTTGAATCAGTATAACACAAGATACAGGAAAATTAATCCACATGTTTTCAAAAGTTATGATTTCTGGACACTTTAAAAGTTTTGAATCAATTGACAAACCAAATCAAGTCCAAATTGAATGAAACCAATTGCAACTGATCTCCAATTCAAAGAAAAAGGAATCTACCAAAACGTTTTGCACAAAAATTGCAACTAAATATCGAATTCAATAAATTTTTCTTACATCATTTTTCAAGATCTTCATCAATTTTTCTATGATCATAATATGTCCTTCTGTTTATTGAATTTTTCTATAGAAATTTAACACAATTAAGCTTACTTGAAGGTAGCTATGATACTAATTCGATATGAATTCGGATATTCAATGGATGAAATCTTCACAATCAATCTCCTTAAGCAACCTTAGCTATGCTAAAACTAAGACCTTATGAACTCATGATGTTTGATCTTTCCCTTATAATCTAGTTCAATATTGGGTATATTTAACACAACACCTAATTAATATTTATAGAGAAGACCTAAATCAATTGACAATTCACAAGAGTGTGATTATCGAAGGAAGTGGGCATAATGATGAATTGAGAAGCTCTTTGATCAATCCAACCCAAAAGAATCAACTAAAATCATTCTACGGAAGATCAAAACCCTAGAAAGAAGTAGGAAGAGGCTTGAAAACTCAAGAACCCTAGATAAACTCTCCTAATTTTCATATAATTCAACTTAGCCTTCAAAATGAGGCATAAAGAAGTATTTATAGCTTTAGGGTTAAACGTTTACATTGACTTGAATCTTAGGACTTTAAAAGACCATTAATACCATTAATGAAAGTTGGAATTGAATAAAACACTAAAATCCTAACATAAAGGTAGCATTATCCCAAACAGTACCTTGTTGTGTTCGGTAGAGCGTGACTTGGTGCACATGATAAGATACTTCTTCAAGAGTCCATTTGGGATAGAAAGGCACTGTGGCCGACAGGGGAAAGGCCAACCGTGGCTAGTAGGCTCTGCATCTAATTTTTTTTTTTTATGTAATTTCACTTCTCCAACTTGCTCTATTTGATGCTCCTTTTTAAAGAGGTGTAACATAAGCACTTATAGCCATCTTCTAGATCTTCAACCTTTAACTTGAGTCCCCCTTTGTAACTTCCCCTACAAACGCAAGCAATCTATTATCTACACCACTATCACGCTTCTTAGCTCTAGTTCTCGTGACTTGTCCTTGGAACAACTCAATGGTCTCTTGCTCACCCTGGGTCATATCATCTCTTGAACCCATGATGATTGATCTTTTCCATACAAGCTAATTCAACATTGGGATGTACCCAACACCTAATTAACCTCTTATAGAGAATATCTAATCAAATGACAATTCACAAGAATGTGATTATCAATGGAAGTATGAATTTTAGATGATAAATTTTATTCCATAGACCTTCAATATAGGAACACCAATTGATCACTCACAAAGGAAGAGAACCCTTAGAGAGCTTAGTTAATATGGTTGAAGAACCCTTGAACACAATCCTCTCTTAATTTAATTCATCATAATTTACAATCCACTTACAAATGAGGCATAAAGGGATATTAATAGAGGTAACAAGACTTTGGGGTTTAAAATCTACTTTGACTATAGTCTTAGGGCCTTAAAAGACCACTAATACCCTTAACTAAAAGCTGGAAATTAAAAATTATACCTAAAAGTTGGTCAAAGGTTGCATTGGCCGGCATTGGAAATAACCCTACCACAACTAGCTAGGGGGGTTCCATCTCCCGCTAGCTTGTAATTTTAATTCTCCATGCAGGCAAAAAGATGCCGAGGCTAGCAGGCTGGCCATGTTTTGCCTTTCTTGTGCAATTTCGCCTCTCTAAGGCTAGGTGGCTTGTGTGACCCTAAAAACATCCGAACAGGCTCTTCATGTCTTCTGAAATGTCGTCGGGCTTATTTTTAGCTTTCCAATGAAACTTGAATCACCTCAATTAGACTCCTATAACTCAAGTATTGGCTATTTGACCAAAATGTGTCATCTTGGAATCAAAGGTTGAAAGTCTGGTTTCACATTTCTCATAGGATATCCAAATAAACTGATATAGAAATGAGTCGTACGATTATGAAAAGATAAAGAAGCCTTATAAAACATATATGAAGGCCATTTGTTCATTTGAAGTCTTTAAGATCACCAAAATGGAGTTCTTCCAAAACTGGTCTAGAAACTCTAAAGATTCCATCTTGCCTCCATTTCGACCACTCTTCTAGCTCTAACTCTTGGACTTAAATATTTCAAGAATTTATGCCTATGTGGCTCATATCACCTGCTTAACCATGATTTCTAGGTTCCCTCCCTATTGTATCGCCAATTAGAGTTGGGGAATCCCTGTCCTATTTGGGATAGGATCCTGCTTTTTATGGGGATATTGCCGTCCCTAAATATGAAAAACACAAATTTAGACCTAGGATGTCATCTTTCTTCCAATTACTCAACTTTTACTCATGAACTCTAACGTGGAGGTGTGGGGAGAGAGGGGGCGTATAGTTCTGATTACAATATAATGACACTGGAACAATCATGAGCACGCTCGTTAAGCTGTTCTTTCTTCCTTTTCATGATGAAAAGACACGCTCTCTCATTAGGAATAAAAGTTCTACTTTAATTTACCAAACAAAGAAGTTCAATTACAAATTATTCATATGAATGTGATTGTTCACAACTTTCAAATTCAAAGATGAAAACTGCACTAGCAACCATACATGAAGCAAATTGTTTGGTAATAATGCGAGTGCATCTAAAGAAAGTATTAGTCTAAGTGGAAACAATTTAATATATGTGGGAGAAAATAGTACATTTGAAACAAAATCATGCTTCAGCACTAGTTGCAACCATTGATGCCATTCTTTCTTAATTTTTTTGGATAGAAAGGCACGCTCTCTCATAAAGGAAAAAATAGCTATATATCATATCAGAAAACTCTTTCAAAATATTACTTTAAATATTTATGTAGCTCCTATTATACAAACATTATATATTCATACCCTTAAACGTTTCTCATGTATCATAGAAAATATCTCTACTAACCAAATCAGCAAAATCTTATAAGATACCTTATTATTTAGAAAATTCACCTCAAAACACCATTACCTCTAAAAATAAAATCTAAACCCCACTTCACTCCCTAGCATGGAGGGTTTTTCCTCAAACTTTCCATTTCAGGAGAGGTACAAGCATTATTTTTTAAATGTATGAAGACATAAGAAGTTATCCCTGAAAGTTATGGTACATGAGTTGCATGTGCAATAACTTGTCAGATTTAGCCGAGCTGGATTGTGAAGATCCATTTTATGATACACGAAAATAGTTTATCGGTATAAATAAATAAAATGTAACATTATGGTTACAATGCAGCCCACGTAAATAGTTTTGTGGCATTTTGAGAGAATTTCCCTATAATTTACAAAGTAAAAAAGTCTAATTTTTTTTGCTATTCATCTCTAGGCCCAAAAAAATGACAAGTATCTCACCACAAACTCTTTGATTACTTTGCCACCCTAGTGGTTTCAGTAATGAACTTGCAAAAAAATCACTAGTTTAGTAGTCCAATAAACTTGAAAGTACTTATGTTAATGAAATAGCAATTGCGAGGATAATCAATAAAAGAAATAAGATATAAACAAATAATTCAAACCAATGGCAATGGCATTGATGGTTTTAAATGACTACCAATATTAAATGAGGAAGACTTCTTGATTCTTGAACTATCACCTAAAAAATTAAAAGCAATGCACAAAAGTATTATTTATTAAAAACAAAAGTTGTTTTCTTGATAAAAGGAAATATAGAACTTATAAAGTGTCTTGGTTTGCAGTAAAAATTTTGATACAAGCTAAGAAGTAATATCAATGAACATGTGCGTGCTATATCTAGATTAATTTAATGATGTGTGTGAAATGAAACGAGACGGGAATTCCTAACGCTACAGTGCAAGACAAGTGGACACCATAGAAGTCGGTTCACCTTGAGTGTCAATTTTCTCAAGGAAGCAAGGTTCAATTACTTAATTGTTACTTCAATGTTTAGTCTTAAACATGTTGTTGAAACAATCATGAACTAACAAAACTATAAACATAAGAATAAACTAACAAATATTCTAAGAAATAGGCAAAATGGAAGTTTAGATCTTGGGATCCCCTAACCTTATTACTACTTCAATTAACTGGAATTAATGACAATTGTAGTTGCATTAATGAATTGGGTCATCACACTCGTAATTAGACGATCCCTATCCCTAGGCGAAAGCCTCTCTAATCACTATAACCCTTAGACAAGAATCTCTTCTCTCCCTAACAAGTTACAAATGCAATACACACAGGTGATACAGGACCTAAGAGTGCATGTTCTATCTCTAGTCAATGCCCCAAGTAGTCCCCAAATTGAAATTCCTCAGGGGTTCTTCCTTTTTAAATTCCAAACACTCATGCATGATACTCAAATTGCCAGGAATTAAACAATCAAAGAACAATTCGTTCAATAGCAACATCTAATGCCATCAATTTCATAATACAAAAAATTAGGGTTCAACCCTTAATCTAAACAATTAAACACTCACAATTCATTGTATAAAACTTAAATTAAATTAATTTAAAATGAATAGAGAAGGAAGAGAAAGGCTTAGGAATAGAATTGAAGGCCGAATTGCGATCGCGAACCGCGCTCGAGCTCATCTCTCGACTTGCTCCACCGCAGCCCAAATTCGATGTTTTGATCCTCGATTCCACTTGCGATCCTTCAGTTTGTGTTCTCTAATAATTGAGGTGAGAATATGGGGAAAATTTTCACAGAGTTTACATTCTTCTTAGTCTCGACTCTAGGAATAATTTTTTCTCTATCGTTTTTCAGGAACCGCCTAAAGGTGATTTCACTATATTTCTAACCAGGGACAGGGCCTATCACAAGAATATTTTCTTATTAGGGCGATAGGTCTAAAAAGACAAATTGCCTATCTTTTATTCATTTCGGGAGAATTACTATCCGAGGAGAGGCTCGGTGAAATAGACATGCCTGTGAAGATACGGACTACCTACACATGGACAGAAAGACCTGATGAAGCTTTCTTTACTATTACTTCCATTTCTAGAATTCCTTTCCTCTCCTCCATGCCTCATTTCAGAGGGAACCTCAAAGTAGATCTATTTCATTATATTAAAAATTGCCTCAGTTTTCTTCCTAAAGCCTTAGTGGCGTTAGTAAAAAAAAAATTGAATGAACAATGTTCCAAAAGCTGTAAAAAATTACTAAGTATTGCTGAGTTGGAGCCCTACCGGAGACGGTAGGTCGTTGTCCTAATTTGCTTCTTTGTTGCCCAGCACCTATCGTCGGCAGTAGGGGAAGTCTGCCGTCCATGGTAGGCCTCTGTCTCCAATTTGTTTGTTGTCAAGATGCCTGTCGCAATCGGTAGGGGGCGTACCGTTAGCAGTAGGATGCTTTTTAGTCACACAGTTTTGCGTCGTTTTTCATCGTTTTTGCTCTGTTTCAAGCCTTTTCGTTCGTTCTTTGTTGTACTTCCTTCGACAAGAACCTACAATAGAAATGGAATTATTAGACTTAAAGGCATACTTTATACCTCAAAAATCGAAAAATGATGAATTTAACATATAAAATAATAGTCAAAATAATGACTATTAAATACCCCCACACTTATATGTTGCTTGCCCTCAAGCAACAGAACTAAACGGATAGAATGAAAAAGTTCAATAGATTTATTTTCAGACATGGTGTTCACAGAAACAGAAAATAAACTGGCCCTAAGTAATTGAGCAAATAAGAAGACAAAAGATATTAAAAGAAGCAATACAAAACAAAACAAAACAAAACAAAACAAAACAAAAGCAAATAAAGGGAAAACGAAACTAAAAGTGATGTCACTTCAAAAGAATACTCAACCACTTAACCATCAAGGTAAAACGAAAGAACGAGCACAAGATACACTTAGTCTACCATACTTACAAATAAAAACTACATGCCAATGGTATGTGTGTGTGTTCTGTTCGTGCCATTTTCATAGAAACTGAGGAATGATAAGTAATTAACACAAACGACAATACAAAAAAAGCTCATGTTTTTCCAGCCCTTATCCATTCCAGGTCTTAGTCTAAGTCGTTCCCAGATTACGTATGACTTTTTGTCTTGTAATGTTGAGCTTGGAACATAAAAGGTTCCAAATTAAGGTAAAGGGAGACAAGAACAAACAAGACAGACCCAACACAACCGAATGGACACTGTGGCAAAATTAGAGAATAACATCCTAGCTGCCTTTCGCTCTTCTCACTTACCCTTGACTAACCTCCTTCATTGCTTTCACACATCTCACCCAACACATTTACAATATTTAGCCCTTAACAAGAGAGAAACTAGTGTCTTTTATTTTCTCGACATAACATGAACAAGAAATGTTAAGTACTACTTTTTTCTCTTTTCTCTTTCTTTTTTCTTTTATATTTTATTTTTTTTTCAACAGTAAAACAAATTAACTTTTCTCTCTTGTTCTTTTTTCTATTGGCCATATGCAGCAATTGTGAAATACAAAAACTTCTCTACATCATTTCCTTTTCTTTACTCCTTCACCTCCACACTTATCTTTTACTCTCACTTAAGATAGCTAAGCATGTTATTCCAACATTGGCTACACGAAATAAAGCTTAATGTAGTGTGAGTTTTAAAATACGAAGAATAGAAGGGAGTAAAACCCTTGGCATGAGAGCACAAATGAGAGAGCTAGGGGTTAATTTTTGTATAAGAATAGGCAACTCAAAAGCTCAAACGGTAAAATGAAGGCCTCAGACCATCATTTCCAAGCTTAACTCAAACTAAGAAAGACTTTTTACTTAAATGAATAGAGCAACAGAAGAATGCATGCACGAATTCCAAAAAATTCTCCCTAAGCTAATTACCTAGAATTCCTAGGTTTCTACTACTACTCACAGGTGCATGAAAACCATCAAACATGTAAGATTCTTATGTAACTGTGGTTTTCAAAATGAGCAAGTGCTATGCCCTTTAGAAAAATCCTAACAGTCTTGACATTAAGCATTCGATTCAAAGCGGCAAAAAGAAAAATAAAGGAAAATATCTTTTGTTTTTTCAGATAATAGAACAAGGAAAACTAAGGAAAATTTTTAAAATTTTAAATTATGTGATTTCTTTTGGATTTTTCATAAAGAAAAGGAAAAGCAAGAAATATATATAGAAATATCCCCCTACACTTAAGACCAGATTGTCCTCAATGTGGGGACCAGACCAACATAAAAACAAATAAACACATACATGGGAAGTGCTCCCACAGATAATAAGCAGTAAAGCACAAGGAAAGCTATCTCCCCACAAACCAAAATAAAGTACAACACAAAAAATAAGGAATAAAACTACTAAAAACAAGCAAAACTAAAACAACAAAAGAAATACACAGAGAAAAACAGTGAAGAAAAAAAAAAATTAAATGAAAGATGGGAAAAGAAACACTTCCTATTGCATCCATCATTGGGATTCGGGACAAGGGACGGTCACCATGGACTCCAATAAAAAGACTATAGATGAGGACCTCGATTGGAGTTTGGGCGCGAGTTGTTCGCGTTTTGGTATACGGCATGGCCTCTTGACTTCTGTCATATACTCCACAGGGGTGACTTTCGTAGCCTTCTTTCCCGTGCCCTCACTTATTTTTTCGGGCACACTTTGGTCCAAAAGGGGGGCAAACAAAGTGAAGTCCTCATTATTTACAGGTATATTCTTGCTAAAATCCATGATGAATCCCCTTTTTCTCTTGCTTCCCTTATAATACACGTGATGCGAAACACAGGTTTTGATACTACTAAAAAACGTGTGTATCGGTACCCTGTTATACTTTCTAGGGTTTTTACTGCTTGCGGTGTTAAGTTTGCAAGGGAAAGGAAACTGTCCACAGGGGTGCCACAAATCATCACCTTCACCATATTTATCAATTGTGGCTACTCCTGGGATGAAAAGAAGAAAGAATGGATTCCTCCGTCCAAGGAGGACAAGCTGCAGGAGCGTAACTATGCTGCTTTTCAATCCATAAAGAAAACCACTCAGACTGGCATAAGAGCGTCCTCCTTGCAACTCGATAATGACAAGGAAAGTGAGGACAATGAGTCCTATGACCTCTTTGGAGAGGATGAGCCCTCCACTGCCCCTATGGCAGCTTTTCAAATCGAGGTACAGACTGTCTTCGAGGAGTTTCGTGTCACTCAGAACATCCATGGGGCCCAGTTCACATAGATTGTTGAGTCCACTTGCCGGTATGAGGACGAGTTAGCCCACTAGAGGGCCTCCATCGATAGGCAGAAGGTATTCCTGGTCTGGCTGTGAAAAAAGTTCATGCCCGATGAGGGCCTCTATTACCCGACAGTGGGGACTTTGGGCTCCAACAGGGAGTATTTCTTTTCCCTTATTTCATTTTATTTTTCTTCACCATTTTTCTTTGTGTAGTTCTTGTGATGTTTTAGTTTTGTTTGTTTTGTGTGGGGATGGCTTTCCTTATGCTTTACTACTTGTTATCCGCAGAAGCGCCTTCGATGTATGTCTTTATTTATTTTTTTTTGTTGTTCTGGCCCCCACGTTGAGGACAATATGGCTTTAACTGTGGGAGGATATTTCTGTATATGCTAGCATTTTTCATTTTCTTTATGAAAAATCCAAAAAAAATCAAATAATCTTAAAAGTTTAAAAAAATTTCATTTTTCTTAGTTTTTGTGTTCTTTGATTTGAAAAAAAATAATAATGATTTTCCTTTACTTTTCCTTTTGCCACTTTGAGTGAATGCTAGATCACGAGATTGTTAGGATTCTTCAAAAGGGTATAGCGTTTGGAAATTTTGAAAACCACATTTACATAATAATCTTACAGGTTTGGTGGTTTTTAGGCACCTGTGAGTGTTGTTATGTTTTTTAGGAAATTAGCCTAGTTAGAATCCTTTGATATTCGTGCATGCATTGTTATGTTTTTCTGTTCTTTGAAGTAAAAAAGTCTTACTTTGAGTTGAGCCTTGAAATGATAGTCTCAAGCCTTCATTGTACCATTTGAGGTTTTGAGTTACCCATCTTTATAGGAAAGTTAACTCCTAGCTCCCTCATTTGTGCTTTCATGCCAAAGGTTTTACTCCCTTCTATTCTTCATCTTTTAAAACTCACATTTTATTAAACCTCATTTCATGGAGCCAATGTTTGATTAACATGCTTAGCTGTCTTGAGTGAGAGTAAAAGATAAGTGTGGGGGTGAAGGATTAAGAAAAGAAAAATTATGTAGAGAGAGTGGTAGTTTAGATATTTCACAATTGTTGCATAGGGCCAATGGAAAAAGAACAAGAGAGAAAAGTTGATTTATTGTTCTTTTGAAAAAGAAAAGAAAACATAAAAGAAAAAAATAGAAAACAAAAGAGAAAAGAGAAAAAGTTAGTACTTACCTTTTCTTGTTCATGTTATGTAGAGAAAATAAAAGGCACCAGTTTCTCTCTTGTTAAGGGCTAAATATTTACAATATTTTAGGTGAGATGTGCAAAAGAAACGGAGGAGGTTATTCAAGGGCGCGTAAGAAGAGGAAAGGCAGCTAGGATGTTATTCTCTACTTTTACCATATTTTCCTTTCACTTGCGTTGGTTCTGTGTTGTTTGTTCTTATCTCCCTTTACCTTCATTGGTACCTTTTACGTCTCAAGCCCGATATTATAAGAAGAAAATTCCTACCTAATCTAGGAACGATTTAGACTAAGACTTGGGGTGGATAAGGGCTAGAAAAACATGAGCTCGTCTTACATTGTCATTTGAAGGATTTCACTTCGTTAATTACTTAGCATTTCTCAGTTTCTATGAAAATGGCATGAAAAACACACACCATTAGCATTTAATGTTTATTTGTAGGTGTGGTGGAATAAGTATATCTTTTGCTCGTTCTTTCGTTTTACCTTGATGGTTAAGTTGTTGAGTATTCTTTTTAAATGGCATTGTTTTTAGTTTCGTTTTCCCTTTTTTTTGGTTTTGTTTCATTTTTTTTGGAATTGCTGCTTTTGATATCTTCTGTCTTCCTATTTGCTCAATTATTTAGGGACGGTTTATTTTCTATTTCTGTGAACCCCATGTCTGAAAAGAAATCGTTTGAACTTTTTCATTCCATCTATTTAATTCTGTTGCTTGAGGGCAAGCAACAGATAAGTGTGGGGGTATTTGATAGTCTTTGTTTTCTCTATTATTTTATATGTTAAATTCATCATTTTTTGGTGTTTTGGAGGCATAAAGCATGCATTTCATTCTAATATCTCCTATTTATGTCGTAGGTTCTTGCCGAAGGAAGTACTATGAAAACAAACGAAAACGGCTTGAAAAGAAGCGAAACGACAAAAACTACGCAAAACGCTGACCAGAAAGTAGTCTACTGTGGTAGGCAACCATACTGGCTGTGATTGGCATCTTAGCAACAAATAAAGTGGAGGCCGAAGCCTATTGTGGACGGCAGGCTTCCCCTACAGTCGACAGTAGGTACCGGGCAAAAAAAAAGAGGAGATTGAAGATAGAGATCTACTAGACACAGTAGGTCCTGAAATTAGCCATACCTGGTGATTTCTTTGGCAGTTTTATGGGACATTGTTCATTTTACTCTTTTTAGCTTTATGCCATTAGGCCTTTAGGAGGCGAATGGGGGCGATTTTCTGTGAAAAATTTCCCCAAGGGATCCACCACCTCTAATGGCGGAACGTACTATGGCATATTATGCTAGGCAATCCATCACTGGGACAAGGCAGTGTATAACAAGACCAGGAGTGGATGCCAATAATTTTTAGATTAAACCTTACATCATTCATATTGCACAAAATAATGAGCAATTCGATGGGCTATAAGATGAAGATTCCAACACAAACATCGCTAATTTCTTGTAGGTGTGTTATATTTTCAAGATCAACGGGGCATCAGAAGATGCAATTAAACATTGTCTATCCCCATTCTCCTTAGGGGATAATGTGGAATCATGGCTCAAATCATTACCTTCGGGTTCCATCAAAACGTGAGAGTCATTAGTAGAAAATTTTCTCAGAAGGTACTTTATCCGGGCCCGTACCACAAAATTGAGGAATGAAATCCTCTTATTCCAACAAGCTAATGGGGAAAGTCTCTTTGAAGCTTGGGAAAGGTGGAAGGAATTTATAGGAAGTGTCCTCATCATGATTTCAATTTTGGAATCCAAATACAATCCTTTATCAACAGTGTTACCTTTGGATCTAGACAACTGATAGACGCTTCCGTTGGTGGTCTACTGATAGCAAGACACCCTAACAAGTATATGAATTGATCGAGCTATGAAATTTAAATAGTTATACTTGGGGGGCCTAAGACAAAGGACCAAAATGGCGGGAGTACATAGTGTAGATGCGCTAACACATTTGGTGTAAAGGTTGCCACTAAATAGATAAAAAATTAGAAAAACTAAATATGCCATCAACAGGACCACAACAGGTAATATTTTGTGATTTTCGCAATGGAAGGCACCTAATCATAAGTGCCCAAGTATGAATGCTTCTGTGGCACAAATAGATTATATCCAAGGCAAAAGGCAATTGAATAATCTTTATTCCAATACCTAGAACCCTTGATGGCGTAACCATCCAAATTTGGTTGGAGCAATCAAGGGCAACAAAGACCTCAAAATCCTCCGGGATTCCTAAATCACAAATCGACACAAGCGTTGCCTTATAATGCACCTCCTTCGAATCAACCACCAAAGTCCAATCTCGAAGATATGATCATCAAATTCATGACTGCGACTGAGGCAAGAATGCAAAATCAAGATGCCTCTATTCAAAATTTGGAAACCCAAATTGGTCAAATTGCTAAGATAGTCGCCAAAAGACCTGAAGGAACTCTTCCAAGTAATACCGAGGTAAATCCGAGAGAGCATGTAAATGCTATCTCAGTAATCTATAATGAAGATGCTCCTAAAAAGAAAACAATAATGGCGACTCAAGAGATAAGTTCAATGAAAGAGGAGATTGAGGCACTAAATATCTCTACATCCCAAGAAGGCAAAGAAAAGATTACTGAGAGGTCGGAAATTGAAGCATACAAGCGCAAGATCCCTTATCAAGCGGCCCTTAATTAGGATAGAAGTAAAGCAGGGATGAGGAAGTTTATTGATATCGTTAGGCAATTAAAAATTAACTTACTTCTTTGTGAATTGCTTCTACAAGTATCTAAATATGCAAAACATCTTAAGGATATGCTTTCAAGAAAAAAGAGGTTAGACAAAGCTCGACATATACCTTGGGAGAAGAATGTTTGGCAATACTCATCGACAAGGACAAGTTGCCACAAAACTTAAACAATAACAGGAGTTTTTATTTCCCTTGCATGATAAGAAATTTTCCTATTGATAAAGCATTAGTTGACCTAGGAGCTAGCATAAATGTTAGGTCATATAACATGTGTAAAAAGTTAGGTCTAGGAAATCCTACACCCACTAGGATGTCCATAAGTTTAGCAGAGAAAAGTACAAGGCATCCTAGAGGGGTATGAAGGGCGGTTTTGGTTAAAGTTAAAAATCTTGTTATTCCCATAGACTTTGTGATCCTCGACATGGAAGAGGATGTCGATTTACCCTTAATATTAGAACGACCTTTCTTATATACTTCGAAAGCTTTAATCAATATGGACAAGGGAAATTTAGTATTAGGATTGGAGAGGATGAAGTAGTCTTTAAATTCCTGATAACTCTAACCTTTTCCTCGATGAATAATGAAACATTATTTCCTATAGATCATATTAATCATAATGTGCCTTGTTCAATACAAGAAAACAAGTTTTAACCATTTGAAAGCCTTAAGATCTCAAAAGGGAAGAGGAAGAATACTTCTCATAAATCAATGAAGGGTTTAACGATATGTATGTGCCAATTTGGATAAAAGGAAAAGGAAGAGCCAAATCATCCTCGGATTATCATGATCCGGGAGATGCCGGTGGCACCTAATAGGGAGTAACAATAAACTCTTGTGTATGTTTTTGTACTTTAATCGTAACGTAGTTTAGTTCTTCTTTTTGTTACTTCGTCTTTTAATTTTTGTTAAAGTTTCAAAGTACGAGAGCCCGTCACAGTGCTAAAAACATCTTTACTAAGCTAAAAGTCCTATATGCAGGACAAAACGTCGAAGAAACAAACGAAATCGGCAAAATTAAAAAATTTTAGACTAGAACAGGGCTTTTCGGATCCGAAAAGAGAAGCACAACCTTAGCAATTTTCATCCCAAAACTATATGGATCTTGAAAGTCTTACTATCCGGGTCTGGATAGTCGAGAATCAGGCGGGTTGGGTTGATCTTCTATATGGATTTGTCCGCTAGGGTGTTTCTCTTCCCCTACTCAACTGTTCTTCTTAATCTTTTTATTTTTGTTTTAATTTTCTTTTTATGTGTTTTCTGGGTTTCCCTTTATTTTTGTTTGGTTTTTTAGCTTTCTTTTACTTCTTTGCTTTTATTTTTGTTCTCCCCACATTGAGGACAATGTGAATCTAAGTGTGGGGGGAATTTTGCTGTTTTAACTTTTAGTTTTTACATGTTTCTATAAAAATACCAAAAACATCAAAAAGTTTGAAAAACTCCGAGAACATTGGAAATCTAAAAAATTGTTTTGTTTTAAAGTTAGTTTTTTAAAATAATTGTTTTTATCATTCTTAAGAAAAAGTGCAAAAAGATTTTCTACTTCTCTTTTTGTTGCTAGAAAAGCATGAAAAGAGGTGCGATTATCTTTTTAAAACTTTGAATAGGCATAATATGCATTTAGAATTGCATCCTTCTTTCATTTATGCCTTTTGAATTCATGGGTTTTATACACTATACATTGTTTTAGAAGTAGAAATTATGCTTTAAGAATCTTGTGATATTGTCTTATATGATTTATTTTAAAGCATCATTCTAGAACTTGTTTTTCCACACCTTGAAATAAAGACTCTAGTTTTTGCTAGCCCCGGAGAAGATGGTCATAGGCATTCTTTGATCTGCCCTTTTCTTGCCTACCCTGTTAAACATTAAATCCTTAGTACACTTTTTTGAAGTTTCATGCCAAAGGATTCACTCATTTCTTTTCTTTGTCTTTAAACTCACATTTAAATAAAAACCATCAATTGATGAGCTAATGATTCTATACCTTTGAGTCGATTTGAGTGAGTTTCACGAATAAGTGTGGGGGAAAAAGGGAGAAAGAAAATGTTGAGAGAAAAGGGGTAATTTGGGAACTTTTGTGAGAAAGCAATCAAATGAGAGAAAAGAAACAAAGGAATGATTTGATATTCAAAGAAATATTTTCAAAAAAGAAACCCTTTGTGAGAAATCTTGTAGTTTATCATCACTTGAGAAAAAAGAGAAAAAACATGAGGAAGATGGAGAAAATAGCGAAAAAGGAGAAAAGAGAAGAAAAGAAAAAGAATGAGAGAAAGAATGAGTTCCAAAGAAAGATTTTATTAGACTTCTATCTCAATATCTTATATTCCCTTCTTCTATCTCAATATTTTATATTCCCTTCTTCTCACATATATAATTCCTTGATTTTTGAGTGATTGATGAGAGTTATATACGTTTATGGGGTTGTGAGGGTTGGGCGAAGGGTAGAGATTGTTTCAAGAAATTGGGGTGAAAGCGGCCTGAAGGATATAGATAACTTTGAATTATTTCCTTTTTTGTTGCATTAGCTCGTCTTTTCATTCGTTTTGTTTTCCTTTTTTCCTTCGTTTGATAACCACATATGTCCATAACTTATCTTTACAAGCTTAAAAGTCCCACCTAATCTGGGGATGACTTTAACTAGTAATTGGAGTAGAAAGGTATTGGAAAAGTTAAGTACATAGAGTATAGGTTGATAAAGTGAATCATAAAGTTAATTTCTTGAAATTCTTCTTGCATACTTTTGAAACTAAACATAAAGTTTGCACACAAACACACACACACACACACTATTGATTCTCATGTGCTAAAATAGAATATTTCATGTGTTGGTTAGTTTATGGGTTTTGCCCTAATAAGTTTTAGCAGTTTTTGTAACTTTTGGTTACATTTTGAAAGTGATGTTTCTTTGTTCTTTTATGGTTTCATTTTTTTCTAAAGTTTGTTTTTTATAAAGTTTTTCTTTTGTGTTGTGTGATTTTTTGGGTATATCGTCTACAAACCTTCATGAAACCTTACTCGTCCTCTGTAGGTAACTTAGGGGTTTAAAAGGGCTTATTGCACATGCTAAGCGCAATTGTGAGTCCTATAAAAGTGCCTAGTTAGTTTTTTTGTTTCTTTTTCTTGTTTGCATTTAGCCCTTTGCTCGAGGACGATCAAAGTTTAAGTGTGGGGGAGTTTGATATGTCTACATTTACCCTCGTAAGCATTAATGTTTTATCACTTTTTTTTGTGCTTAAATGTTTATAAATTAGAATTATTTGGTCTCGTTTCTTCTCTTATTGACTGTAGGTGCCTTCAAATGAAGATATGTTAAAAAAAAGTGAAAACGATGGACTTTGGGGCAAAAAAAAAAAAAACAAAAAGGGAGAAGGACGGACAAAAGCTAAAAGAGCTGGAATATCATTGCTATCCAGATCCGGATAGTTCTCAACGAATTTAAAAGACTAATTCCAGAAGCTTTTCGGATCCAGAAAGTTCACCTTTCCTGATCCAGATAGTCACGCACAGGGGCTGATTTGCAATTGTTAGAACTTTTCCTTTTTACACTTTTTTCCTTTCTTTTTTGTAATTTACTTCCAAACCTTTATAGGGAAAGAATTAGGTAGATTTTAGCAACAAAACTCTCTATTTAAACTCTTCATTAGCTAGATTATTAGATAGCTTATGTCTTTGTTTCAATTCTATATTTTTTTTAAAAAAGACCCAGTTCTTGAATTCGAAAGTTTATTCAAGTAACTCGGAAGACAAGCTTGAGCAATCGCCGAGATCGTGGATCTTCAATCTTTTCTTCGAAGCTCCCTAAACATATATTTTATATGAATTTGTCTATGAATTTATGTTTTAGATTAGCGGCTGATTTTATTTGTGTTTAAATGAGGATAAACCATAGAATTCTTTGTTAATTTTTTATATGAATTGTGTGTTTTAATTATTTAATTCTTGCTTCGTTGTTATTCAATTTTTGTGATTGAATACCGGTTTACGTGTGATTGGTAATTACACAAGATTAATTGGACTCTGACCAAGGAAGATTAATCTAGGGCATTAATTTAATAATAGGAATTCGTTATTGAGTAGGAATACTTGTTACAATTCTTAATTGTTAAAAATCACTGTAAACTGTACATTGTTCATAATCGGGTTAGGGTGAGAAGAAATTCTTCTCTAAACAGCTAAGTTGAAAAAGAGGGTCTTCGCCTATGAATAGGGATTATCCGACATATGAGTATGACCCAACCGAAGAGTTTTAATAATTAATTACAACAATTTTCTAACAGAAATTGGTTTAAGTTTCTAAGGGGATTCAATCATTAAAACACTACTTTCAAAATTTGTTTTTAGAAACTTCTTAATTTCCTTCTTATTTAGTTTAACTAATTTTTAGTTATTTCATAATTTAAAAATTTTCCGAAAGCTGTATTTTATTAAATGGTAAAAATATAGTTAGTACTAGTTTTAACCGTCCTGAGGGTTCGACAATCTAGGGATTTTCCTCACTATATTACACTGATAGGTACGCTTGCCTATAAGTGGAATTTTGATAGGTTAGATATCACACATCACTTTCTTTCTCTAGCTCTATTAGTACTTGTACTAGTACATATTTTGAACGAAAAGAGAGCTTCAGATAAAACGAAGGAGAATCGATCAGAAGGTTATATGAATTCATAAAATTATTCTTCTTCATTACTGCTACCACTGGATAATTCAACATTTCCTTGACATATTCCCGCTTGCTTTCATAACATGTTTGATACAACAACTAAAGGAGCTTATGATGATGAGATGTGGCTTTCTTCTTCATTTATCAATTTAGGATTAGTAGAACTATTGGGACTACATGAATGCAAAGGTTTTCCTACTTTTATACGGGATTTACTTCACCAACTTCTACCAAATGGTTCCTGCTCCTCGTGGTAGCCGCAGCTTGAAGTGTTAAACACTCCACTTAAGCCAAATTCATTCTCGGTTCTTCATCATCTACTAAATTAGTTCCTAACTTTTGTGAAACCCCAATTTGATTGCAAATTGAATCCACCATGATCCCAATATCACCTTCTTTTGAAGAACTTTTGTCGAAGATTTTGTAGTTCAAACACTCAACCAAAGAACCTATGAAGAACTAACCAACATAAACCCAATAGTGAGAGGAAAAAATCATTCCCAACTTGATAACAAGAACCTTATACTGCCCTAAAATCCAAGCTACACAAATTAGAAGACGTAGATTAATCAACTCTATAAACAAGAACTCCTAGAATCAATCAAAGAAGGAATTGGAAATGATCAATTGACTTCCATATATTCATCGGTCTAAGTAATCAATTGCTCACAAACTAAGGAAGAAAAGCCTTAGAAGCTAATTAAGGTGGGTTGAAGAACCCTAGAAACCATTTGAGAAAACTCTCGATTCATATCATCAACATTCATCAATGTTGTGTAGAAGAGGAGGCGTAAGTGGGTATTTATAGAGAAAACCTACTCATGTTCCTAAAACCTAATGAGTATTAGAAATGCCTAATTAGCCTTCTAATAAAAGTTAATTACAATCTTGAAAATCAAGAAATCAATAATTAACTAAAAACTAATTAATTTTGACTAAAATTAAATTGATGTCTTCAAAATCCTCTTCTTGTCCCGAAACCTACCGGGGATGGCAGGGGGGAGATTATCGTCGCATGTAGTAGTCTCCTCAATATTCCCTTTGTCTATAGGGCTACTGGGAAGGTATGGTAGGAACCTACTGCCGCCGGTAGGCTCTGTTTTCTTCCCTCCTTGCTTCTTTAATCCTCTATGATGGCCAAGAGTCTTGGAAATCTTGTAAAGTGTTTCAAGCCTTCCAATTAAACCTAGAATTCCTCAATTGAAGCTTCATCCATGATGTCTTCAATCTTTTAGTTGCTCCTATCCAAATTCTTGAATTCATATCATACGCCCTCTCTTAAAAAAGAGTCGTCCAGAAATCCATTCGTTCAAGTATCAACAAGGCGGACAACATTAGAATAGATGTCAACAATATAACATTGTTATAATTTAGATAATTAAAATCCAAATGCCATCTAAACAACAAAATAAGAAAGGAATCTAGAACTTCTTTAAATGGTCTATGATAAGCAAAAGAGTTAGACTCAAAGAAGTTCAAGAGAAGATAGCTTAAGTAAGGACCATGCAAGAAACATTCAAGGATTACAAGACTTCTTCTGATGAAAGCATAAGTGGGAATATAGAGATCTTGTAAATCAAGCATATTAACAACACTTTCCACAAAGTCCTCAAAAGGCCGATGAAATTGGAAAATCAAAATTTCTAAATCTTCCAAGTTGAAGTACATAACGAATTGAAAATACTTGAAATTCCAATGAAGAAGTGTTCCTTCAAAAGTTTGATAGAAAACATTCGAAATGTAGCTCCTTAGAAACAACTTCTTTGGAATTCTTTCAAAAAGAAGACAATTATGGCATCCTTGAAAGGCAATTGATACAAGAAGCTTTTGTCCTTTTCAAACTCACGAAATAATTCAAGAAGTTCAAAAGTTTGAAAATTCTCTTCCTTAAAAGGATAATGAAATGCAAAATGGATTTTCCCAATAAAATCAAAATAGTTTGAAAACAAATAACTTCATATTCTACAAACTCTTCAACTTCAACATCAAGATAAGAGAGCATAGAAACAATGTCTCTAAAATTCTAAGATTTTTCAAATTTCTTTCCAACAATCTAAGTCTTCAAACACTCTTTAAAAGGCCAATGAAAGTAGAAACTTTCATCATTTCCTAAACCTAAAGGTAATTAAAAAAGGTTGTCAGTTTGGAATATCATCAAAAGATTATGAAATCTAGAGCTCAAGGTGTATAATGATTTAAAATTTTGAAACAAGTTGTAAGGATTTTCAATGCTACAAACACAGTGTTTTCTCAAAAATTCTAAGAAGAAAATTTAACACACAAGTGCTAAGAAACATCTTTCTTATTAATTGTTCAAAGCCAAGTTCAAAATCAAAATCCTTGAAGGGTAAATGATATTGAAGGAAAAAAAGCTTTCATTCTTTTCAAAATAGTCATTAAAAGCACACATTTGAAATCCCTTTTCTTTTGAAGGGTACTAATAATGTAAATGCACCTTCCAAATAAACACAAAAGCATTTAGAATGAAAGAATAGCCTTGATGAGTCTCAAATTTCATCATTTCATAAATGAGGTGAGGAAATGTAGACATAAAATTTCCAAAATCCCAAGTTGGTCTACATTTCTCTTTGAAAACCATTTTATCAAAGAACTCTTTAGAAAGTAGATAATAAAACTATGTAGCTTCAAATTCAAGTTTCAATTTTAATGCACAAGAGTTCTTTTGAAGACTAGCAAATGAAGTGAACAACTTTGAAAACCATTCCTTGAAAGGTATATGCTAATTATGCTGAACAAAAAAAAAAAAATCTTCAAAAACTTGTTAAAATCCTTCTTCTCTCAAAATAGATTTTTCAAATGCTAAAGGATTAAATTTGAAAATCTCAAAATATGCTCCTGTTTAGTTTTCAAAATCCTTAAGCAAGAAATCTTTAAAATGCAAATGATAGAATTTGAAACCAAATGTGTGTTCAAAGAATGAGTTCAAAGATTCAATAACATTAAAATGCTCAAGTTCATTGCGAGAAAACTCAACTTGATCACTTAAAAGGGAATAAGTTGGTTTAAGAAAACAAAATCCTTATGATTCTCCATAAAAGTATCAAGGAAAGAAGAAAAATAATCAACATTCTCAACAAACAGAATATTAAGTAAAGCACATTCCAATCTCAAACCAACAACTATAGAGTCAATGGAAGCATTATTCATCAATTCGTAATCATGGCAAGCAGGATCAAGCATAGAACCACTATTCAACAATAGATCCTCAAGAGAAGCATGATAAGAAAGGCATTTACAAACATAAGGAACAACAAGAAAGTGACCACCACCAAAAGAAATAGAACAAGCATCTCTAATTATGCTCACATGAGAAACATAAGATGCTAAAAACAACTTTAATTCCTCATAAGAAACTTTATGAGATAAAAAGAAGGGTTAAGAAAAGGGCTTATTAATGAATCTTCATGGCATAGTGATAGCTCTTTTCCAACATTCTCTCCTTGTTCTTCAAACTCCATGGTATGGTTCCTTTCAAGCATTAATGTCCCTGTGCAAGGATTTTCAAGAGAAATCCTATAAAAAATAAGTGAAAAAGAATTCAATTTAGTTCCCTTGAGAAAGTGATAACTTAAATAAGAAGTAGGAGCAAAGAAGCTTATTGTCTTGTAGATGTAGTAGTCTAGATTTCTCTCATTCTCTATGTTTTGTATAGAAAATTTATGCCCACATGAAGAATTTCTAACCAAAATAGAGTTAGTTTAGCTAGTAAAAACACTCACTACCTCACTCTTGTCAAGTGCAACTGCCTCTTTTCTTTTTGTTCTTCTTCTATACTCTCTTGTTTTTAAATGAAGCATTCATTTTCTTTTGTATTCTCACTTTTCTCAAGCTCATACTTTTTTTTCTTTCTCATACTCATCTTTTTCACACTTTTCAAATAAGGTAGACATTGAATCAAAGACACATAATCATTTAACTATTCTCTCTTTTTCTTCCACTCTATTATTTTCTTCAATATCAATGCTCGCTTTTTCAATGTTCTTATCTCTCATGAGATCACAATGTTCCACATTAGATATCCCTTCCTTAACATGCATTGTAGCACTTTCTTCAACTTCAATTGTAGCTAGTGGAAGCTCATCTACTTTTGAAAATTCTTCTATCAATAATGATTTCATGATTTCTACCTTTGCAACTCTTTCATGGAAGTTGTTTTTCTCTATGTCTTTTAGCCTTTATAATGCCTTTTTTCTTTTTCTCATGCTCAAACAATCTTACCCTTTTTTCAACTTCTTTTTCTATTCATAAATTTTGTGAGGTGCCAAAGAATTTAAAATTAGTCTCTTTCCATCTTTGGTAAAGTAGTAAGAATTCTTGTCTCCATTGTATATAGCTTTCCTATCATATATCTAAGGATTTCCAAGCAATAAATGACCTGCTTTCATGGATGCTATACCACATAACACCTCATCTTTATACATTCCTTTAGGGATAGACACCTACACATGCTTAGTGACTTTGATCTCATCATTATCATTTGACCAATGTAGCATGTAAGTCTTAGGATGTTCAAGAAGAGGCAAATTCAACTTTTCAACAAGTACTACCCATATTAGCACAACCACTAGCATCAACAACAAGATTAAGATTAGCAACTTTGCCTTCCACAAGGCATTTGAGATAGACTACATGCTCACTTTTGTTTTTCCTTCTATAGACATTTTCATTATATAAACTCTCAAAGTAAACTTTTCTATCATAACTATGATGATACCCTTCATAACAATCATAAGGACTATGATCATACTTAATAAGAAGTATGCCCATAAGATTTAGCATAAGAAGAGAAGTTATTGACTCACTTATGTCTTTTAGAAGTGAAGTTCCATAACCATCATGTCCTCTAGAAATGAAGTTTCCATGTCCATGGTTTCCGCCACCATAAGCATTGACTCCATTGCCACCACCATGATGGAAATTATTCATATCTCTTGCAAGCTTAGATTGATAATCCTCTTATTTGCTCTTTATTTGCTCTTATACCAATTGTACTCCATTTATTTTTTGAACCTACACAAAATGGTTAGAAAACAAGAAAAGGACTTCCCATCACTCCTTTAGTGTATTTACTCTTTAAATGATCACTCATCCACTTGTGTATGCTCTCTTTAAGGCTTTTGATAAAATATACTCACCCTCTTGCCTTTTTCCAATCACTTTTCTCTAAAGGTTCTATAGATTATTCAAACCACTTAACTAATTCAACCAAGGGAATTCAATCCAGGCAAGTAAAACAATCAATGTACTTAGTTGGATACAAAGAGTTCGAAGAAGCAATTTATCAAATATTTGAGGTGCAAAGAATTTCAATTGTCTATGGAAATGAGCCTATAAACATAATTGATCATCAAACAAGCAATACGAACACACAAGAAAGGAATTATAAATAAAATTTAAAACAATTCCAAATAAACAAAGCTAAACAAAGAAATAAAGAGTACTAAGAAAATAATTTTCCAGAAAGATGGGGATGATGACACCCTGTAACGAAACGGGCAATAACTCCGCGATTAATAATCCAAATAGAGTCAAAAAAGTTTCTAACAATCCCGCACTAGAAGAGGATGAATTTAGGCACAAAGTTCGATTGAATGGAAGCAATATAACACAAGATATAATCCGTTTAATTTCACACTATTTTTCTAAAACCGAGATTTGAAACACCTTTCAGTTTTCAATCGAATTGAACTAGCAAATAGACTCCAACTCAAGTCAAATCAGTTTAAATAGAAGAAAAATCGATTATGATGAGATTAAGCAAAAATCTCGTCCGATTTGGAATAGCATAACATGAGATATAATCATATTAAACAACAAGTTCTCAACAACCGAACATTCTAGATAGATACGAAGTTTTGATATAATTGAGCAATCAAATCAACTTCAAATTGAGTAAAATTTATTTCGAACAATCCCCAACTCATAGGAGCTTAGATCCGTAACAAATTGTGCATACAATGGCGCAAATAAACTTCGATTTCAGTCTTTGTTTTTGCTATCAATTTTTTTGTATGAATTTCTTTTGCATGATCTAGATTGTTTTTTGTTGATCATGACGTATCTTTTTTTTTTTTCAACATATTTCAAATAACATAAACATAAATTAACCTTTAATTGGAGGTTGCTCTAATACAAATTTGATGTGAATTCCCAATTTTATTGCAAATCGAATCCATCACCATCCCAAGATCACCTCTTTGTTGAAGAACTTGTATTGAAGATTTTGTAGTTCAAACCCTCAACTGAAGAACCTATGATACCACTGTTGGAATCCGTAGGAAAAAAAAAATTAATAAAATAAAACTACGGAAATCCACCAACAGGATCTGCACATACTAGAGAAACCGATTGGATAGAAATTACCTCAATGTTTTTTATTGTTTGTTGTGGCGGCGCTGCTTTGTATGCTTCGCCCTCTACTGGTATCCACGCAACGAACTCCTCTGCAAGCGATGGGGATGCTAGCCCCTTCTGTGTTCTAAAAACTGTTCAGAACTGATCTTGACTATCTGGTATTCGGTCGTATTTCGGAGAGAGGAGGCTAGATACTATATCGCCGGTCTAGGGTTTAGGGTTTTGTTTTTCTTTAATCAGATAAAAGACGGCTACCAAGAAAAGGTTAACATAACCTTTTATAGCTGTCAATATCAAAACCCTAACTGTCATCTAATGACAGTTTAATCTCGTCCGTCTATTCCTATAATCATCCAACGGTTGAATGAGTAATATTAAGTAATTAATTTCATTTATTCGATTAAATAAAATTAATTACTTATTAACCTACCAGAAAATACAATATGGAATCTGATTCCCCTTTTGTATACATTCAACGAATCTTGACACAATCTAGATTCATTGAACGTGGACATTATGCTCACAAGATCGTCTATGCGTGTGATCCTGTAGGTTCACTTAACGTTGGCAGTGAATGAAAAAATGTCCTAGACATTTATTCACAAAATATAAGCGGCCTCTAGCAAGACATTATGCTTACCCAAGTTAAGTAAATGTAATAATAACCTAGCATTAGATTTAATATTTAGTCCTTTTGTCACATGATATCCTAATTAGTTATAAGGCATGGATCAAGTCATCCTTATAAAACTTAATTAACCATTTACTTGATCACCAGGCAGACTGTTCGAACAAATAATATTAAAAACACCTTATTAATACTTATTTGAGCATGGCCATGCATATTTTCCAGTCTTCCTTATCAAGGGGCCCATGGATATCTCTCTCTAAAAAGAGAGGGACAAATCCCTTTCACTATCTCCAATATTCAAGCCATGACGAGAAAATAAGCCAACCAATAATCATATGGATCACCTAATTAAAAGTGATGTTTGACTATGTCAAAACATATTTTCTCCCCATGCAAGAAACATTAGAAACATTAGGTCGAAGGACACCAAATATAAAACTGAGAAGAAATACTTATAACTTAAACCCATGCAATATTTCTTCTTCACTTTGGGTCATATCCAATACAATATTCTCAATATGTATTTATGAATTGATTTTATATCTCATATTCATGATCAGTAAAACTTGACCATCAATCAACTTCACACTAGTGTACAAGATGTAATAAACTAGTGACAAATAAGAATAGTATTTTATTAGCTATAAGGGTTTTACTATCAAGTCACATACTTGATGACCAAGGGCATAAAATACAATTAAAAAATACATGCTTCATAAATCATAAATGTGAGTCAATTGGTCTTAGGGCATATACTAACAGAACTAACCAACATAAATCTAATAGTGTGAGGAAAAACTCTTTCCCAACTTGATAACAAGAACCTTAGGAAAACTATAGCCCTAAACCCAAGCTACACATATTAGAAGACCTAGATTAATTAACTCTATAAACAAGAACTCCTAGACTCAATCAAAGAAGGAATTGGAAATGATTGATTGACTTACATTGATTAATTAGTCTAAGTAATCAATTGCTCACAAACTAAGGAAGAAAAACCTTAGAAGCTAACTAGGATGGGTTGAAGAACGCTAGAAACCATTGGAGAAAACTCTCGATTCATATCATCAACATTCATCAATGTTGTGTACAAAAGGAGGCATAAGTAGGTATTTATAGAGAAAACTTACTTCTCTTCCTAAAACCTAATGAGTATTAGAAATACCTAATTAGCCTTCTAATAAAAGTTATACATGCTTGGAAATCAAGAAATCAATCATTAGCTAAAAACTAATTAATTTTGACTAAAATTAAATTGATGTCTTCAAAATCCTCTTATTGTCCCAAAACATACCAGCGACGGTTGGTTAGGAGTCTATCGTCCCTGGTAGGTAATCTCCTCAATATTCCCTTTGTCCAGAGGGCTATGGGGGATGATAGGGTAGAAACCTACCATTACTGGTTGGCTCTGTTTTCTTCCCTCCTTGCTTATTTCATTTTCTTCGATGGTCGGGAGATTCTAGTTTTATTTTGGTAAGCTTCTTATAAATTTTATGAGTCTTGGAATCTAGTAAAGTGTTCCAAGCCTTCCAATTAAAGCCGAAATTCCTCAATTGAAGTTTCATCCATGATGTCTTCAATCTTCTCGTTGCTCCAACACAAATTATTGAATAATCCTTTGTTAAATTCATATCACTAACAATGATCAACAACAAGTGGAGAACGATCGGGAAAAGACTTCGAAATAGTAATTAAAATAATTTTACTATTCTCCATACCAAAAGATATGATTTATTAATTAATCAGAAAATCTCCATGGGTATATTTTTAACCTAGATCTTGCGCTTTGCCTCATATTTCACTTATATTTTCATAGTACTAAAGGGAAGAAAAACAGATTTGAATGGGAAATCTTAAATTAGCCTAGAGGATGAAGAGCAAATAATGTAAGAAAAAAGAAGCGGAGGATATGAAGGAAGGGAGAGAAGCAAAAGACAACAAGTAGTCGAGAAAGAGGGCAATTTTTTTATGAAATCAAATGAGATTCAGTTCATTGAAGAGAGACCTAGATATTAGGGTTTTTTTAAGCACCAAACCAGTAGATTTTTACTAGTTTCACGCATGGCTGATGACTAGCTGCAGCAATTATATTCCTTATTTTCTTCCTTTTCTTGACGAAAAGACATGGTCCCTCATTAGGAATAAATGTCTGATGTAATTTACTAAACAAAGAAATTAAAATTACAAGCTCTTCTTATGAATTTTATTTGGGTTTCCTTTTTTTTTTTTTTTTTAAATTATGGTTTTTTTTTTCAATTTTTGAGCGAGGGATAAAAATAATTTAATGAAAACTTTACCCTTAATAATTTGGCTTGTGCGACTTACGTGTAAAAAATAAATAGAAAACATCTCAAAATGTAAAGAATAGGACTCTTAATTCTGCACAAAGTCTTTTACAGATTTTCAAGTAAAAAATAAATGTAAATACTTTAGGAATCTCCGAGGCTATTTTTCTTGCATAAATTTGGAAGAGGTAGATGGATGTTCTTTTACTATTCAGCGGGATATTTAGAAAATGACTTTCTATATTCAAGATTATTCCATTTCCTTCAAAAAGTTAAAGGTTAGGTGAGAATTGAGCAAATAGAGAAAATTTTCCTTTGAAAAATATGTTACATGCAATAGGCATGCAATAAATCGCTTGATTCAAATGTGAAGTAGGGCGGAGGGGTAAAATTAAACACATCAAATATCTTCATGCATATAAAAAAAGAAAACTAAAGAAAATGTATTTATGTGATCCAGGCTACGAATAAAACATATTCACTCATGAAACATTCAATTAGTCCAAGAGTTAGAGTATCAGGAATAAATAGAGGAGTTGGTTGCATTGGTTGAAGGAGCTTCAAATGAATTGTTTTGGATGAAGAGTGAAGTCTTATAGGTTGATTCAAAGGCCTCAATGTTTTTTTGAAATCATACAATTTATAAAGAGGACAAAGATTACCAACTAGAAGCTCAGTTACTTACAAAAATCAAGCTAGGAAGAAAAATGATGAAACTAGCATCGGATATGCAAAAACCTAAGTAGATCTTGTGTATCATAAATAGGTCAAGAATAACCATATATTGATGGCTTGGCAAGCACCAACTTGCTTGCGATGGCACTTTACAAGAAAAAATTGGAGCTCTTATTCGAGACGAAACCATTGTTGGTTTCTTTGTAACCGAGGTCTGATACTTAATACTTATATACACTCGTGACTTATCCTAATAGGTACTGTGGAAATTAGGAGGAGAGGAACCTATATTTGCTCCTTAATTTTTTGTTTCTTTGAACTATGATGAAAATAAAATGAATTTTCTAGCCATTGGCTTCAAGGCTCTTCCTAGGGTTCCTTATTTTCTTGTTATTTAACGGATTTCTAGATCATGTATAATTCCATTCAATCAAGAGGTGACAAGATCTTTCTAGTTGTTGCTTGAAGCTTGGTCTTCTATAGATATAGGATATGTAAAGAGTTTCATATACTCTTTGTTGATTCAATTTCAGTAGTGGTGGTTGACACCATTTTCCCTAAAGCATTCAATATAGATTCCTACATTTTTTTGGGAGGCGTTTTGGGAAAAAAGGCCTTGTCAAGGAGACAAGTCTTGGGAGATTGATGCGTTCTTCTTCAAATTAAAGGGAGCTCTTATCATGTATAATGATCGTAATTATATACTGAACAGACAAAATTGTTTCTAAAAAATATGTCCGGTGCCATATATGTGTAATACAATGCCAGGTTCCGCCATGAGGGATAGAGGGGAGTGGTAAGTTAGATGTATGACTTGTTTTGTGTATATGAATACATAAAAGTAAAGATGATGTATCTAATACACAATAATTATACATTTTATATACAATGATAGACAATTCCCTAAAAACATTAAAGAAAATCTTAAGTGAATGTGGACTGCCATTAAAATTCACTACGAAAACAAACCAATTGGTACAATGTGCTTGAAGTAAAGCATACTTTGCATAAGAAATTTGAGATGGACATAAATAAAAATATTAACCTGAAATTGGCTCAAGCGCATAGTTGCGATTGCTGATGACAACTCTATCATTTTTAAGAACATCCATAATCTGGTCACTAGTACATCATTTTGCAACTTCCTGAAAGAAATGAACGAAGAGAAATTTACTTTATTTAGCATCACCCTTATTAGTATTAACAAATTGGAAGGAGATAGCATCTTATCTTACTTCATTAGTTAGCCCAAAGCAAGTAGATAAAAACCAAGTCCTCCTACCTTGATAAAATTTCGGATGTTCACAACATAATTCGAATCTTCTTGTGATGACTCAATAGACTATTATAATTATCTTTGTTATCTAAAGATAAAACCAAAAAAAATAATCCGACAAAGTTGAAAGAATTAGTTTATAGAAAAATGTCCATATAGTTTCACAAAAAACTTCTACGACCATTTAAGAAAAAGAAAGTATTTTTGCTCTATCCTTGAAATTGAAAAACAAAGGGAAAAAATTTAGAAAATTATGATGCACTTTAAAAGGCTATATGTTTGTCACATTTACTTTAGGCCAGTTGGGCCTTTGTTCACACATTTTTCTTTTCTCAGCCCATATTCTGTTACCCGATGATGAGTTTTTTTTTAATTAAAGATGTCAGGCAGGCCGGGTTGGCAACAACCCAATCTCTTCATGTGTCTTTCCCAGGTGACTTGGCTATTGGTCTTTTAAAAGAGTCTTCCAGGTACTTAGCTGTTCTGTTTTGAACGATTCTTCCAGATGGTTTATCTATTATTGAATGTGTTTACCTTACGAGTTCTATAAATAGTCTTATCCTTCCTACTGTTGATCTGACGTGACCAATAACTCTGTATGAAGCTTACGTTATTTTCTCTCTTCTTCTTCTTCACTGTAGTTTCTTATTCCTCTGTTACTACCTATTCTCTTTGAATTCTTCTGTTGCTGCCACCGTTAGTCACCATTCTTGATTGACTACATGCTTGGGTGGCTTGTGAAGGAGATAACCGAGAGTGAGAGATTAAATTGTTTTTGTGTGTGAGGCTCATCCACTGTTCTGAGGATTTGATCGAGTATCTAAATTTTATAGTAAAACCAGTCTTCCTCGTCCGTTTTTGGCGTTCGAATATCTCTGTTCTCCTCTTTTACACATAAATCGGTCATTTGATTTTTCTGTGTTGGTCGTCCGATTTTAAAAACGGACGTCCAGTTTCTAGAATTGGTCGTCCAATTCTGTCTTTTGATGGCAAAAATCAAACATCTGAATTTTGCCTGCTTATCCAATTTTATCATCCAATTTTTGCAAGTACTTTGGATTGAAGAAAAATCAATAGTCCATTTTCGGACACCTTATCCGATTTTGAAGAGCCACTTTTAAAAGTTGTTATCCTGTTCCGTCATCCGGTTATTTGTAATAGATTAGAATATTTATATTCTGTTCTTGCTGTTTTGTAATAGTTTGTAGAGGTTTTGTGTATGTAACAGGACTAGTCACTAGTGTAACTCTTCTGAACAGTGTTATCAAAGCCAGAAAGAGATTTGATATTTTTGGTGTTTGGTATCTACATTCCTCCATCGACGCAGACGCCATCCGAAACCTCCCAGGTTGCTTTCTAGACTCACGAGAATCGTTGAGTTCCGTGAATCTGGCACAGTTCACTATTACTGCTTTCTGCTTTCCTTTTGTTTACAGGTTTACGGTCTACATATATATTTATATTCTGCTGTTTACATCTCTGTTCAAGGATCAAATTTTTGTGATTTCTATTTTTCCTTGAAAAATCAAAACCCAAGCCTAGCTTGAGTCTTATAGAGACTCCAAGTATCTGTGTCTTGGTGTTTTTCTTGTTCGATTGCAAAAAATTTTCTTTATTGTCCGTGATCATTGATAATGTTTTATCGTCCGTTTGGGGGTTGCTCAGCCTGTGATTATTTATACTATTTCTCTGTTGATCATCTATTTTGTGGCTGTTGCTCAGACTTTGCTATTTGATTGATCTATTGTGTGTCTATTATATGCTTTTTGCCTGTTTTTCTGGGTTGTTTTTCTTTTTGTGACAACTTTTTTTTATATCTTTTATTTTTCGCGCATTACTCTTATTTGCCACTATTTAACATGTCTACTCCAAAACTTGAAATGGAGAAGTTCGATGGCAAATCTAATTTTGTAATGTGGCACAAAAAAGCTGTTTTAGTCCAAAATAAAATTGCACCCACTATTTGCACTCCTGATAAGTATTCGGAATCTTGGACAGGAGAAATACTAGCTGAAAAACTTGGTGATGCACATAGTTGTCTCACTTGTATTTGAAAGATAATTGTTTATGAGAAATAAATAAAACAAACAATGCTTGTGAAATATGGACAAAACTTGAAAAACTTAATTTGGGAAAGTCTTCATCAAACAAAGTCTATTTAAAGGAACAACTCTTTGGCTTCAAAATGTGTGGGTCAAAATCCCTTTCTAAAAACATGGAAGATTTAAACAAAATTGTTTTAAAACTCTAAAATGTTGAGAAAACATTTTTGATGAAAACATTGCGGGTATTTTATTGAATGCTTTTCCTGAGTCATTTAATGATGTGAAATCTGCTATAAAGTATGGCAGGGATAACTTGACTCTTTCTGATGTGAAAAACGCTTTGAAATCATAAGATTTAGATTTACAAAAAGAAAATAAAACAAACCGAGAGAATCTTTTCGTGCGAGGGAGGGTTGACAGGAGAGAACCTTCTAGTCACGACTCTGAAAGTAAAGGGAGGTCTAAATCTCTAGATAAGAATATAGTGAAGTGTTTTTACTGTGGCAAAGATGGTCATATGAAAAACAAATGTTTTAAACGAATCAAAGATGAAAAATTACGTTAACAAGGTAATGGGAAGGATAAAACGCACAAAACACACGATTTTGAACTACATGGTAATTCTATGCTTTCTGAAGTTTTATGTGTATCCCCTTCCCCATCTACCTCTAAAGTCTCTGATGTGTGGATTCTTAATTCTGGTTGTGCTTTTCGTATGATACCCAACAAGCATTGGTTTTCTGATTTTAAACCCCTTGGGCATGGAAAAGTTTTTATGGGAAATAATCAAGTGTGTGTTGTCAAGGGAATTGGAAATGTTTTTATCAAAATGTATGATGGTATGACTAGAAAATTGACCGAGGTGAGGTATGTGACTGATCTGAGGCAGAACTTAATCTCTCTTGGTGTTTTTTTACACAAATGGCTACTCTTATAAATCTGAAATGGGATTTTACGTGGTTGTAAAGGATCTCTAGTCATCTCAAAGGTTTTAAGAAAAACGGTTTGTACACATTACTTGGAAAAATTGTTTGTGAATCATCTACATCATTTTCTAAAAATGTTCCTGAAAAGACTATGTTGTGGCATTGGCAGATTGGCAACATTAGTGAAAACGGTTTGCATTATTTACACAAATAAAATCTTTTACACAGTGATAAAATCACTTCTTCAGATTTTTGTGATCATTGTTTTCTTGGCAAACAACACAAACTCAATTTTTCTACGGGCACACACAAATCCATAGCTGTTCTTGATTATATGCACCATGATCTTTGGGGTCCTAAAAAGGTACCCATTTATGGTGGCAATGTTTATTTCCTTTCTATTGTTGATGATTTCTCATGGCATGTTTGGACGTTTCTTTTGAAAACCAAAGGTCAAACTTTTCAAAAGTTTTATGAGTGGAAACGTTTTGCTGAAAATCAAACCGGAAATAAACTAAATGTTTTAAGAACAGATAACTGTTTGGAATTTTGTAACAAGAAGTTTCATGATTTGTGTGCTTTGCATGGTATTGTGCATCATAGAACTGTTAGGCACAACCTACAACAAAATGGGGTAGCGGAGAGGAATAACCGAACCATTATGGTTAAAGTTAGGTGTCTTTTGGTTTCATCAGGGGTTTCTAAACCTTTTTGGGGAGAGGCTATTAGTACAGCAGTTTACCTTATAAATAGGTCTTTTTCCACTACCATAAACTTCAAAACTCCCATTAAATTGTGGACCGGCCAACCACCAAACCTTTCCAAACTTAGAGTTTTGGGGTGTGCTGCTATTGCACATCAAGGGAAAGGGAAGTTAGACCTTAGGTCTAAGAAGGGAGTGCTAGTGGAGTGAAGCGTTACAGAGTGTGGCTCAAAGGTGAACGGGTGTGAGGGTAGTCGTAAGTAGTGACGTAGTCTTTAACGAACTAGACATGCCCTGTCTTAGAACTGAAACCAAACCTAAGAGTTCTACTGGTATACCCATAGTTGGGAACATTCCTGTGGAGGTGGAGAACACCTCCAAACCTCCTCAAGAGCACACACACAAGAATTCGAGCTAGAACCTAAAACTAATGAGGAGTCTAGTAACCTCACTAGTGTTCTTGATCCTTATGAGCCTGATCTAGGTAATTCTGACGATGATGAGGATCATCCAGAGACACAAGCACAAGCCCTTAGAGATTAACAACTATCGAGGGGCAGGGTTAGAAGGGTGTCAAGGGAACCTTCTAGGTATGATTTTTCATACATCGTTTCTTATGCTTTTGCTGCTGCATCTTTTGTGGAGGAGAAAGGACCTGTCTGTTTTTCTGGTGTTTTAAAGAGTCCTAATCGCTCTTTGTGGATGCATGCTATGAATGAAGAAATGTCTCCTTTGCATAAGAACAAAACTTGGGTGCTTGTTCCTAAACCACCTAAAAAAAATTGATTGATTGTAAATTGATTTTCAAAGTTAAAGAACTTGAATCTATTAATGGAACTCCAAGATTCAAGGCTAGATTGGTTGCAAAAGGTTTTTCTCAAGTTGAAGGTATTGATTTTAATGAGATCTGTTCTCCTGTTGTCAAGTATAAAGCTATTAGAATTATGCTTGCTATTATTGCCTTCTTTGATCTTGAGCTTGAACAGTTGGATGTCAAAACTGCCTTTTTGCATGGTGAACTTAATGAAACCATTTACATGCGCCAACCACCTAGTTTTGAGATGAAAGGTAAGGAGCATATGGCTTGTCTGTTGAAAAAGTCCTTGTATGGGCTTAACAAATCACCTAGACAATGGTATAAAAGGTTTGACTATTTTATACTTAAAAAAGGTTTTGTTAAAAGTAATTATGATGGTTGCTTGTATATTTCTAGTGATAATGTTGATAATGCCATCTATTTGCTTCTTTATGTTGATGATATGTTTATTGTCTGCAAGCATATTGATAAGATTATGCACCTGAATTCTTTGGTGAAATCAGAGTTTTGAGATGAAGGATCTGCCTCTAGAATTTTTTGCATGAACATTGATAGGGTTGGAACTGATCTTTCTTTGTTTATATCCCAGAAGTCCTACTTGCAGAAAAATTTTTCAAAATTTTCTATACATTTATGTAAACCTGTTTGTATCCCCCTTGCAAGTCATTTTTAGCTTTCTTCAAAAACTTGTCGCAAAACTGAAAATGAATAGAAAGATATGGCAACATCCCTTAAAGAACGGCAATAGGATCTGTCATGTATTCCATGATTTCCACCCGTCCTGATATTGCTTATTCCATAAGCCTTTTGAGCCGTTTTATGTCTAACCCGGGTAGGGATCATTGGGCCACTCTTAAGTGGCTATTAAGGTACATTAATGGGACTATTGATAGAGGCTTACATTATCATAACTGGTCTGAACAATTTGATTTGTTTGGTCATGTTAACTCTGATTTTGCAGGTAATAAAGAAGGTAGAAAGTCCACTTCTTATTTCTTTACCCTTGTTGGTAACTATGTTTCTTGGAAATCACAGCTGCAGCCTGTAGTCGCTCTTTCAACTATGAAAGCTGAATACATTGCTGCCATGGAGGCAATTAAAGAAGCCATTTGGCTTCAGGGACTTTTATCTGAACTGTATCTTTTACATTCTAAAGTTGTTATATTTACTGATAGTCAGAGAATCCTGTTTATCATTAAAGAACTAAACATATAGATGTTAAGTAGCATTTTATTCGTGAAAAGGTTTCAAATAGTATTTTTAATAAAGACAAAATTAGTGTTAAAGATTATCCTGTTGATTTTGGTACTAAAATTTTGACAACTGATAAGTTTGCTCTATGTAGGGACCTTCTACATATTAATGCAGGTTGATTGTATTACCTAAAAAGTTGATAAAAATATTTTCAAGGTGGAGCTTGTAGGCCAGTTGGGCCTTTGTTCACACATATTTCTGTTCCCCTCTTTTACATAGAAGCCAGTCGTTTGGTTTTTCTGTGTTGGTCATCTAGTTTTGAAAACAGACCTCCGGTTTCAAGAATTGGTCATAAAATTATGTCTTTTGCACCGATTTTGTCATCCGATTTTTACAGGTACTTTGGATTGAAGAAGAGTTTGTAGTCCGTTTTCAGACACCTCATCGATTTTGAACAGCCAATTTTAAGTGTTTTTATCCGTTACCATCATCCGGTTATTTGTAATGGATTAGAATATTTATATTCTGTTTTTCCGCTGCTTTTGTAATAGTTTGTAGAGGTTTTGTTTATGTAACATGGTTGATCACCAGTGTAACTCTTTTCAACAGTTACAAATTAAAGTTAAAATTCTATTGGTGTCAAGAAACGAAAGGAAAATGTTGTGAAAAAAACAGCCTTCATGGTCAAAACATTGAGCTAGAATGGTCTTAGATATGTGAATAACTTACCTTATACATCTGTAGGTCTACTTAAGGCGATCGCACCACATGCTCTTCGATAACTTTCAGAACCTAACTGTTTCAGTACTGAACCTGTAAAGAAAATCATTAGTTTAGTGGTTTGACATACATGAGAAAATAATTTTTTTCAAATAAGCTTTCTTTTCTTTAAAAAATTTTAAAGAACAACTGCATGAATAATCAAAAAATAAATAAAAAGTAACTAAAAAACCAACCACAAATAAGCACATTGACCCTTATGGAAGACTATAGTTATCAAATGAGGAAGACTTCTTGAATTATAAATTATCACATACAAAAATATTGCAATTAAGATGCACAAAAGTGATATTTGTTTAAAACATAAGTTGTTTTCTTTCTAAGAGAAGTATTGAACTCATAATCTGTCCTGCTTTATGGCCTAAATTTTCCAAAAAGATAAGACGAAATATGAATACATCACGTGCGTGCTATAATATCTAGATTAAGTTAACCTAATACGTACACTTATATCAATAGTTCACACCTCGTAGATCATGGTTTTATTGCCGTAGCTCTTGACTTTACTATTATTTATTTCAAAACAATAGTTGTTTTCTTGCTAAAAGAAAATATAGATCTCATAAGCGGTTTTGGTTTACAGCCGAAAACTGTACAAGCTAAGACGTAGAATCCATGCATTATGTGCGTGTTGCATCTAGATACGTGCACTTAAATCAAGAACTCATACTTTACATATCTTGGTTTCACTATTGTAGCTCTTTAGTGTATCTTTTATGTCTTATATCCAGGTCTTTTTATACAAAGTCCACCCGACCATGTTGCAGATCAAATCCTTGTTGTTTTCACCTTAGGACTCCTTAAAATATTAAAATTAAAGTAAACTTCATTTACAATCGTGTATGGTATCATAAATTATTGACAAGTAACTTAGTTAACTATTTATTTTAGTGAAAATAGATGAGCTTAAGAGACATTCCTCGTTGTCCATTCCATGAACAATACTTGATTGAGTGCTATAGGATAGAGTTGGAAGTTCATCTATGACTAATGAATTTGATATATATATATATATATATATACGGACATTTGTGGACAATCAATAAGCTATCATATCGGAGGTATTAAAAAATTTGTCTAGAGTGCTCCACAAAGATTAACATCACATTAAGATAGTTTAGAAGAACCTTTGACACATGCCATAAGTTTCAACCACAAACAACATTACATACAAAAATTTTACTTTCATATTATATGAGCGATAAATTAACCTAGAATCACTTCCTTATTTATTAAAAAAAGTCCCTAAGCTAACACAAGTGATAGGACAGTAGTTAACATCTTCAGCATATAAAATAGATAATCGTCATCTCAATAAATAGAATTACCCTTAACGATATCTATGTATTCTCATAAATCAAAATCAACCTATGAAAGGAATTTATTCATTAAGACGTGAACATACAAAATAGACTGCTATCATTATAGCAACAAAAAGAATCCACTTTAATTATGCACACAATATGCACATAGTAAAACAATCGCAAATCTAAGGCTATAGTATATTCTAATAAATAGGAATCCACCTAGGAAAAGACTTAAATTACGTTGTGAAACTATCTTTATTCTCTTGTAAGTCAAAATCAACCAATGAAAGATGTTGATCAATTAACAAGGGAACCTAAAAAATATACTACTATCATCACATCAATAAACACAATCACTTTAATTATGCACATAATATGTCTCAAATCCATGATATATTCTCAAAAATAGGAAACAACCAAAAAAAGGACTTGAATCTAACTTGGGAAAACTACTTCCACTATAGTTGCACGTCGTGAGTTGACTCATTTTGAATTTTTGGGATTCCTTAAAATTCATCTAAAAATCGCATAAAAATGACTAATTTCAAACAATATTGAAAAGGTGAACCTACAAGATAATTGAAAAACACCAACAAGACTAAAGATCTGGAATAAAATCATAATACTAAGGAAGAAAGTCGGGTTAACTTAGGAGATGGTAGGGTAGGAAACACAAATTTATACAAACACAATCACCCCAAAAACTTTCACCTTAGTGACAAGTGATATATGAAAATCAATCAAGTTCCAATTGAATCTTTTACAATGAGTTTTTAATTTCATCAAAAAAATCATCGACATGCATAGATTTGGTAATACGGTCAAAAGGGCCAGTCCGGCATGTAGTGTGCTTGCCTTTCTTTGTAGGCATAACCACTTACTGAAAGATCGCTAGTATAAAGGTAGGCTCGTGGGCCATTACACAAATTTTTCTTTTGAAAAATCTCAGTTGTGGCAAGAAAAAAATGTCAAAAATATTTCAATAACTTTTAAAAGGATATATAACATCTGAATAACAAAATAATAGTTCAAAATGTTACAAATCAAGGCAAATCTATCATTCCAAAAAACAAAGAACAACAAAAAAATTTAATATTTTATTTAGAGATCAAAATTGTCACAATGATCATTCATCTTCAATTGTATTTTCCTAACTGTAATAAAACTTCAAAATTGAGGTGTATTGGCCGGAAGCGTCTAAAGCGTACAATTGGAATTGTTTATCACACCTCTATTACTTTCAAGAACATCCAAAATCTAGCCACTAACACTACTCCTTACAACTTCTAGAGAAAAATGCACAAGAGAAATTAATGTATTTAGCTTTATCCAAGTTAGCATCTAGAAATTGGCACAATATAATATCTTTATGTACTCTTCATTAGTTAGCCCAAAGCAAGTAGATCAAAACCCAGTCCTTCTAACTTGATCAAATCTCACATGCTCACATCATAATTCAAATCTTTAGCTGATGACTCAACAGACTATTTAGTAATGATTTATGTTATCCAAAGATAAAATCAAAGAAGATAATCCAACAAAATTGCAAGTATTTCTCTACACAAAAATATCCATGTAGGTGCACAAGAAATTGAGAGAGAGAGAGAGAGAGAGAGAGAGAGAGAGAGAGAGAGAGAGAGAGAGAGAGAGAGAGAGAGAGAGAAATCCTATTCAAGGCAAAAGATGAGTGGGAAAAGTTTTTAACAAATGGCTGTCAATAGTCAAATGTGAAGCTATAAGGGGTCTTACTATGTAAACAACTTACCTTTGGCTATTCATCTTCAGGACTGCAAAATGAAAAGTATCTCGTCATGCGCTCCCGATAACTTTCTCAACCTGGCTGTTTTTGTATTAAACCTAAAGAAAAAATCATTATTTTTAGTAGTTTGATAAACTTAAGTAAATAATCTTCTCAAATAAGCTTCCTTTTCTTGATTTAAAAAAAAAAAAAAAGATTGCAAGAATAATCACAAAAATAATTCAAAAACCTACCACAAGTACATTAATGGTGATGAAAGACTACAAATATAAAATGAGGAAGACTTCGAAATTCCTCAATTATCAAATAATAATAATAATAATAATAATAATAATAATGTGCACAAAAGTAATATTTAATTAAAACAGAAGTTGTTTTGTTGCAGTTTAAATTTCTAGACTAGCTAAGACGTAATACCTATGCATCACGTGTGTAGCCTAATTGGAAATGGAACACATAATGGTCCTGTGTTTATGCATCTTCCCTCAACCGCAACTCCTAGTGTCTCCCAGTTCACACCTTCAAAAAAAAGGAATCTAGAATGTCGGTACTTGGTTTTAATGAACTCCGAGTAAAAAAATAAACAAACACTAGATGTCCTAATGGAACTGGAACGCATAATAGTCTTGTGTCTGCGTCTTCCCTCAGCAACAACTCCTAGTGGCTAATAGTCCACACCTTCAGGGTCTATTATTCATTGGAGAGAAATGAGAACACAATACCAGAATAAGGTAAAAAAAAAACTTTACACCGGATATTTAATACATGTTTATGTAGGTTTGATCAAACTTTCTGCCATTTACCAGCTCTCATCCTCATACATCTATATCTTCCTTTTATTCATGGCATGAATCGGTGGATGGCATTTCACGAGTAACAGAGCCACGAGGCACTTGCTTGTACTATTTTGAAGGTGCAATTTCGGCTATTCTTCTTTTCTAAGGCTTTCTTGCTGGTCGAGCACTACCTACGTTTTCTCCTCTCATACGCATACTGGTGATTAAGCTCTCAAGTGTATAATAATGTTAGTTCTGACGGAAAAGAAACCGAAGCACACATATAAATACCAGGAGAGGGATTTTTATGAAATAATCACAGCCAAGCAAAATTCAAAATATCTTGCAAGAGTGAAAGTGAGATTGCATAAAATAGTTCATTCTTTAAATTCAGTGCACAATTACACCATCAAAATTACAATGGTTTTGAGTCCACAAGTAGAATACGTGTAATTCTTTGGACATATCAAGTCACTGATAGAACTAGTAACTAGAAACTTATGCAGTCTCATCGATATAATATTTCTCCACACTAAAAATAATATATAAAAGATAAACAAAAGTAATACTTCTTTAGAAAGAATTTGGTTTCTTTATAAATGAAAATATTCTCTAATTGGTCAAACTTCACAAAAGAGATTAAGTCGTTTACTTCTTATTTGCTAATTCCCCTTCCTATAGCTTATGGTCGCGGACACGAAATAATAGTATCCGGGAGTGGTAAAATCAATATGGGCCACGTCTGGAAGCAAAAGCTTCAGATATCTCCGCCCTTGTCGTTGGCTTACTGGCTAGAGCCTCATCCTTGATTACATTTGTTCTTTCCCTCGTGGCATTAACTTAAAATCTGTCTTGGTTTCTTGTTTAATTTTCAATAAGCTAAGATATAATATCAATGCATCACATTTTGATGCATCTAGATTAAGCTAAAATGATACAAACACTTACATTAAGAGTTCATATATTTTTAATCTTGGTTTTACTGTTGTGGCAAGTGGAAATGGAACAAACAATAGTCATGCGTTTCTGCCCAGCAGTGACTCCTAATGGCTAAGAGTCAACGCCTTCAGCATCCTGTTATTGATTAGATAGAAAGGATAGTGGAACGTAAGAATAATTAACGGAAGAAAGTTATGACTTCAACTTTTGATACGTGCATGTATTTTTGGCAAAACATCTTGCCATTACAATTCTCATCCTCAGGGATCTGTATCATTTTTTCGTTCATGGCCTAAATCAGCAGGTTGCCTTTCACCGGCAACAGAGCCACGAGGCACTTGCCGAGACTGCTGTGATAGTGCAGTGTAGCTCTTCTTCTTTTCCCACGTTTTCTTGTTGCATGAGCAGCACCTGCATTTTCTACTCTCATTCGAAGAATTCCCCCACAGGTAAGTTCAAGAAGTGCAGAATAATATTTATTCCAATATGGAAAAAGATCCACAAGCACACCCTGTCAAGACATGCATCATGTTTATGCAACATTCACAGCCATGGTAAATTTGAAAAATATTTAACTAGCAAGACAGATAATGAGATACATAAAATAGTTCATACCTGGAATTTTGAGCGCAATTGGATCATAAAAACTATAATGGATATGAGTCCACAAGTGGAATATGTGTGATTCTCTTATCATAGAAGGCGGTTCATTGAACTAGAGGCTAGAAACTTATGTATTCTAGTCTAGAATTTAGTCCAAACATGAAGTTTTAATTCATTTGTGAAATTTTAGAATTTAGTCTAAAATGCGAGATTTTGTTGTTTCTTATTTAATCCATTTGTCCTTTGCAAACTGTTTCAAGCTTTTCTTTACACAAAAATGTCCATGCAGGTGCAAAGGAAAATTACACAACGATTTAAGAAATATAAAAAAGCATATTTCTCCCTAATCTTTGAAAATTGAAAAAAAAAAAAAGAAAAACCTAAAAAATTCTTATGCCCTTTAAAAGGCTAGATGTTTGTCCTCTACAAATTAAACTAAAAATAATATTGAAGGCAAAGGATTAATGTCTAAAGTTGTGAAAAGCAAAAGTGTGAAAGCTATCGGGGTCTTCGATATGTGAATTTACCTTGGTTGTTCATCTACAAGTTGCATTGTAATAGGAATCTCAACCATGCACTCTTCGATAACTTTCTCAACCGGATTGCTTGCATATTGAAGATGTAGAAAAAAATATTATTTTAGCAATTTGATTAACTTGAAAAGAACTATCAGCCTTTCGGATCGCTTCCCGTCCTTTTAATATAATAAAAAATTAGACTCTGAAGAATCAAATCCCAGTTTAAGTCTAATTTGCTAACAAAAAATCTTAGACTCGCTGGAAAATCAAATCCCACGTTGAGTCTAATTTGGTATGATTTGAATTTGAAATCCAATCAAATTTTATATGCAAATCAAATTTGAATTCCACTAAAAGAAATGATAAGAATGGTGTAAACCTATCACATATAGAATTGGATCTTCAATGGATTAATCGTTCAAATCAGAACCCAAGGACCTTTGCCTCCAAGAAGGACTTAACCAACTTCATCTTAAGTAATAGTAGCTTTATTAAAGCTAAGACCCCTTGAACTCATAAAATTCATCTTTCCCCTATAAGCAAATTGAACATTAGGTATATAACCTAAAACCTAATTAACTTGTATAGAAAACCTAAATTCATTTACAATTCACAAGAATGTGAATGTCCAAGGAAGTAGGAATTTAGATGACCAATTTGATCTCCATAAACCTTCAATCAAAGAGAATCAATCATTCACTCACTAAGGAAAAGAACCTTTAGATAACTTAGCTAAAGAAGGTTGAAGAACCCTAGAAACTCCAAAGAGAATCTCAATTCAAATTATCATTTTATCAAAATATACTTAAAAGGAGGCATAACGAGATATTTATAAGAAAACCTTAGTTCTATCTGATGTGAATCTTTAATTGATTGCAAATTTAATCTAATACTTTCCCAAGATCACCTCCTTTGATTAAGAACTTCTATTGATGATTTTGTAGTTCTAGCACTCCAATAAAAAATCTATGAAGAACTAAGCCTCATAAACCTAATATTAAGAGGTAAAACTCTCTACCAATTTAATAGCAAGAACCTTGGGCAAACTATGGCCCCAAAACCCAAACTACACAAAATAAAAGACCTGTGTTTAATCAATTCTAAGAATAAGAACTCTTAGAATCAATTGAAGAAGGAATTGAATGATCAATTGATTTTCATAGATTCATTAATATAAGCAATCAATTTTTCAAAAGCTAAGGAAGCAAAACCTTAGAAGCTAACTAAAGAACCCTAGAACCTAATAGAGAATTCTCTCAATTTTTAGCAAAATTCAACTTAGTTTACAATGTAGGTTAGAAATACATATTTGTAGCGTTAGGGCTTAAACCTACATTTACTATTGACTTGACTATAAAAGACAAATTAGCCCCTTAATTTGCAACTGAATATAGAGTTTAAACATTAAAATCCTACTTAAACAACGTATTCCTCTAATCACCAGGCACCTTCCGGGATGGTAGGGTATGGCCTACCGTACACGATAGGTCTTCAACATCAAGCCCAATTTTGATAGAAGCCTACCGACGACAATAGGGTTAGGGCCTACTGTCGACAGTAGCCTCTATTTTTGTGTTTCTTTAGTTTATTCTTCTCCCAATATGCTCCGTTGATTGCTCCAAGTTTAGGCATTGTTCCATAAGCAACTTGTGATGATTCCCTTCATCTTTCAAGAATTCCATCCGCCTTTTATGTCGCTTGTTGAGATTTTGTTGTCCTTTTGGAAATAATGCATAGAGATCAATGCTACTCAGGTCACCAAATCAATTTGTTGTTCAATTCCCTTCAAATGAGAAAGTCCGCTGGGTTCTTCTTCATGGGAAACAACCTTGAATTTCAATGATCTTTACTATAGCATTAAAAATGGAAGACAAGTGATCATTAGTAGAAAGAATACCTTTGCAATAAATAAGTAAAACTAACTCTTCTTTTTCAATGGCTTCTATGATCCACTCTCTTTTGCGTAGAAACAAATCTTTCTCACTTGTAACTATCACTCTTTGGATTACTCATTTATTTATATTTCCTCAACTTTTCCTCTCTTTGCTTTTCCACACTCATTTCGTTTTTCCCTCTTCAATACTCTTTCTCTTTTTATCACTCTCAAGTCTTTCTTTTTCTCTTATTTTCTTTTGTTCTTCAAAGAGTTTACTAGAAGCCAAAGGATTCAACATGAACTTTTTGCCATCATTTTCAAAAGTGTAGGTGTTTTTCACACAATAATGAATATAGCATTCCTATCATATTTCCCAGGACGTCCCAACAACAAATGCCCCGCTTGCAGTAGCCAGATCACAAAGAATATCATCATTACATGACACCTTAGTAATAGAAACTAGCACTTTCTTGTTTGCCTTAACTTCCCCACTATAATTTAACTAATGAAGCTTATGAGATTTATGATGTGTGAAAAATTTAAACGGGAATGGGAATCCTAAAGCTACAGCGCAAGACAAGTGGACCTTAACTCTATAGAAATGGGTAAGTGTTGATATTCTTGAGATGGCAAGTTTCAACTACTCAACCGTTGGTTTAAGGTTTAGTCTTAAAATCAATGTTGAAGATTGTGAGCTAAGAAAATGGAAAACATAAAATCTTAGCAAATAAGGAAACAAAAAATAAGACCAAAGTTTGGATTTTGGAATCCCCCAAACCTTGCTACTACTTCAATTAATTAGAATTAATGAAAACTGAAGTTGTCTTAACAAATTGGGTCATCACTCATGATTGGACAATCCCTATCTCTAGGCCAAAACCGTTCTATTCACTATAACTTTTAGATGAGAATATCTTCTCTCTCTAACAAGCTATGAATGCAATAAAACGCAGGTGATTATTTACCTAAAAGTGTATTAACTATCTCTAGTTCAATACCCACGATTAATCCCCAAATTGGAAGCCCTCGGGTGTTCTTCCTTTTTCAATTCCAAATTCCCGTGCAATTAATTCAAGTTCATAAAACTCAAATTTTAAGAAACTAAACAATTAGATAACAATTCATTCAAAGGAAACATTCACTTTCTTAAATTTTAAATTTCAATCTCATAATACCCAAAAGTTAGGGTTCAACCCTTAATCCAAACAATCTAACTACTCACAATTTATTGTATACAATTGAAATTAAACAAAATTAAACGAAACTAAAACTAATAGAGAAGGAAAAGAAAGGCTTAGGAGTAGAATTTGAGGCCGAATTGCGTTCTCGAAATGTGCCCGAGCTCCTCTCTCGAGCTGCTCCAACGAAACTTGAACCCGTTATTTCGATCAGTGATTCCACTTGTAATCCTTCCAATTGTGTTCTCTAATCTAAATTCTACCTAATTGAGGGGAGAATTGGAGAAAATTTGTCACAGAAAATCGCTACAATTTGCCTCCTAGAAACATATTTGCAGGAGTCTAAAACTAACTAATGAATAATGTCTTAAAAAACTGTAAAAATTGACTAAGTATGGCTGATTTCGAGACCTACCGGCAATGGTAGGTCAGGACCTACCATCTCCGGTAGATCTCTATCTTCAAATCCCCTATTTTGCCTAGAACCTACTGTTAGTAGTAGGGGGAGCCTTGTTAGTTATATGCCCTACACTTATTGACATTTATATTGGTTTTTTATGAGCCATGATTTTGAATTGTATTTTATGCTCTTGGTCATCAAGTATGTGACTTGATAGTAAAACCCTTCTTGCTAATAAAATGTTATTCTTGTTTGTCCCTAGTTTTATCACATCTTTTATTATTAAACTAGTATGAAGTTGATTGATGATCAAGTTTCACTTATCATGAATATGAGATATAAAATCAATTCATAAATACATATTGACAATATTGTATTGGACATGACCCAAAATGAAGAAAAAATATTCCATAGGTTTAAGTCATAAGTATTTCTTCTCAGTTTTATGTTTGGTGTCCTTTGACCTAATGTTTCTAATGCTTCTTGCATGGGAAGGAAATATGCTTTGACATAGTCAAACATCACCTTTAGCCAGGTGATGATTATGACTATTGGTTGGGCTATTTTCTTATCATGGCTTGAATATTAGAGATATTGAAAGAGATTTGTCCCTCTTTTATTAGAGAGAGATATCTATGGCCCCTTTGATAAGGAAAACTGGAAAATACGCATGGCCATGTTTAAATAAGTATTAATAAGGTGTTATTAATATTATTTGTCTGAACAGTCTGCCTGGTGATCAGATAAACGGTTAATTAAGTTTTGTAATGATAACTTAGTCTATGCCTTATGCTTAGTTAGGATATCGTGTGACGAAAGGACTAAATATTACGACTGATGTTAGGTTATCATATCTTTTACTTAACTTAAGTAAGCATAATGTCTGGCTAAATGCCACTTATGTTTTGTGAATAAATGTCTAGAACATTTTTATTCACTTGCAACATTAAGTGAACCTACAGGGTCACATGCATAGACGATCTTGTGAGCACGATGTCCACATTCAATTAATTTAGATCGTGCCCAAATTCGTTGAACATATACAAAAAGGGATCAGATTTCGTTGTATATATTTGGTAAGTTAAATGAGTAACTAATGTATTTATCAAATAAATGCAATTAATTACTTAATAATATTCATCCAAGCATTGGATGATTATAGGAATAGACCGACGAGCTTAAATAGTCATTAGATGACAATTAGGGTTCCGATATGGACAGATATAAAAGGTTATGTTAACCTTTTCCGTAGTTGTCTTCCTCTGATAAAAGAAAAACTTTAACCCTAGAACAGCCAGAATTGTGTTTTGCCTCTCTCTCTCTCTCTCTCTAAAACTCCAAAGCATTACCAATTAGTTAGGGTTTGTTCTTAATAGATTTCAGAACACCGAGGGACTAGCATCCCGTTCGCTTGTAAAGGAGGTCGTCGTGTAGATACCGATAGAGGGCGAAGTGTAAATAGCAGCGCCTCCACACCTAGAGGCATCGACATTTTATTGTTCTAGCAATTGAAAACACTCTTCATTGAAAGGAAAATGCATTTTACAAAGTTAATCAAAAGCATTTAGAATTGAATAATAATATTGATGCATTTAAAATTCCTATACATCAAAATAAAGGTGAGGAAAGGTATACCTAAGGTTTTAAAAATTCTAAGATTTTCTACCATCCTCTTTTCAAGGTAGATGATAGAATAAAGTCCCATGACATCTATATTTAAAAAATGTTGCCCGAAAGTTCTTCAAAAACTAATAAAATTGAAATGAACAACTTCTTACAGGACTCCTTTAAAGGTAGATGATAGGAATGATGCTTGTCAATAAAAGCTTACCATGATTGTTCAAAAAAATCATTTGTCACATTAGCTTTCAAAAACTCACAAAGAACAGCTTTAATCATTTCAAATCTAATTTCTACCTTGGTTTCAAAATCTTTTAGTAACAAGAATTCCTTTAAATGCACATGATAGATTTTAAAACCATGGAAATTTACAATCAAAGTTTTCAAAGAATTAATTACATTTGAAAGCTCTTTTCTATTACAAGAAAACTCAAGTTGGACAATTTCAAAGGCTAGAAGTTGGTTTACAGGAAAAAAATGAACAAGATTCTACATAAAAGTGTCAAGGAAAGAGGAAAAAATAATCAAGATTGTCAACAAATTTCCTAACCACTTATCATGTAGAATATCAAATAAGCACATTCTAATCCCATACCAACAATTTTAGAAACAACTAAAGAAGCAATCATCTATCATACCAAAGATATAAAAGAAGGATCAAGTTTAACACTACTATGCATCAACAATGTATCTCAAAAAAAGCATGAGATTGAAGGAATTTACAAGCACAAGGCACAACAAGAAAGAGACAACCACCAAAAGATATAGCACAAACATCTCCAATTATGCTCACACGAGATATATAGGATTCTAAAAACAATTTTAAATCCACCAAAGAAACTTCATGCCATAAAAGAGAAGTGTTAATAAAAGGGATTATTGATGAATCTTCATGGCATGGTACGTAATAACTCTTTTCCAACGATCTCCCCCTTGTCTTCACATTCCATGATATGGTCCCTTCCAAGCATTGATGTCAAAGTGCAAGGATGTTCAAGAGAAAGCCTATAAAAACAAATAACTGCAAAAGAATACAATTTAGTTTCCTCGAGAAAGTGCTCAAAACACAAGAAAGAAGCTGGAATAAGAAAGCTTATTGACTTGTAGGTGTTGTATTTTGAGCTCCCTTCATACATGAAGAATCACTACCAATAAAAGAGTTTGCTTGGTTAGTAAAAATACTCACTACCTCACTCTTGTCAAGTGCAACTATCTCTTTTTCTTTTTGCTCTTCTTTTATACTCCCTTGTTTTTCAATGAAGCATTCATTTTCTTTTAAACTCTCACTTTTCTCAATCTCATACCCTTTCTCTTTAGAGCACTCATCTTTTTAACTCTTTTTTGACAAAGTCAAGATGTTAACAAAGATTCATAATTCTTCAACTAATCTCTCTTTTTCTTTTAACTCATTGCACTCTTCCTTTTCATGCTCTTCTCATTCATGAAATCAAAAGAATCCTCAATTGATACCTCTTCCTTCTATATGTATTACAAAAATCTCTTCAACTTCAAGTTTAACATGTGGAAGTTCTTTGACCTTTGGAGGTTCTTCAACCTTTTATTGTTTCATGGATTTCACCTTTGTAACTTCTAAATGTAGGGTAGAACATGTATTGGATCCTTGGTCTTATCTTTGCTCGAACTTGTCCTAGTCCTTCATGGCCACCAACTTCAAGTCTAAACCTCAATGCTTTCTTCATTAAGCTCCAAGTTTTGATTGATTTCAATCCCTTTTCCCTTCTATATTCACAATTACAATCCCACCAATCTTGACCCAAGAAAGAAGAGATTTCGTGGTCAATATAACTTTTTCTTCTTCTCTTACACCATGAGTATAGAACAAACATTCCAAAAGATTTTCTCATCATGCTTTCAAAAAGATTGTCTCATCATACCTTGAAGGGATTGTTTCATAAAACACATTTCTTTAATCATGTTCATCCTAGAAGCATCTCTAGCTCATTTATGATGAGGAGGGATAGGTAATTGACCATCCATTGAAAAATTTATACTTGAAATCAAGCAACAACAAAAAAAAAAAAAAAAAAGAAAGGACCTTCCAATCACTCCCTTTGTGGCTTCTCTCTTGTAATTATCACTAAATTTTACTCGTGTATGCACTCTCTATGGCTTTTATAATAATGAGCTCACCCTCTTGCCTTTTTTTTTTTTTTCAAACCCTCAATTCCCAAGGTCTTTTAGGTCCTTCAAACTCCTTTCTCAACTCAACCAAGAGAACCAACCAAAGCAAGTATCACAATTAATGCACTTAGTTGGAAATAAAAGTGTCGAAGAGGAATTCTATCAAACACTTATAGTCTAAAGAGTTTCAAAAACTTTGTCTATGGAAATGAGCCAACAAACATTATTGATCATAAACAAAAATTAAGAACACACAAAAAGTCTATTAGAAGTCCAATTCAACAAGAAACGAAATAAGATTATGCTAATCAAAGAAGAAAAGAGTACTAAAAGAATTTCAAAAAAACAGGGGACAATGACACCTTGTGATTAAACTTGCAATTACTCAGGCAATATAACTCCATATCGAACCAAACAAATTTCACACTATTTGTAACTCGATGTTGGAAGAATTTGAGAACAAACTTATATCAACTTGAATCCTTATAACACAAGATATAGGCAAATTAGTCAACACTTTTTCTACTCCCGAGAATTCTAGACAGATCAAAAGTTTTGATCTAATTAAGAAACCAAATAAACTCCAAAGTGAGTGAAACAAATTGCAAACGACCCCCAACTCAAGGGACAGAAAATCACTAAAACTTTGCAATTAAAATCGAATTAATTCAATTTTTTGTACGAATTTGCTTGATTTTCATGGATATTTCATAGATTAACATATCTTTTTTTTTTTTTAAGTTTCCTGCGAAAATTAAACACAATTAAGTTCATCTGAAGGAAGCTCTCATATAAAATGATATGGAATTGGATCTTCAATGGATAAATTCTGCAAATAAAACCCCAAGGACCTTCCAAGAAGGACTTAACCAACTTCATCCTTAAGCAACCATAGATATGTTAAAACTAAGATCTCTAAAACTCTTAGAATGGATTTTTTCCTTATAACACAAATCAACATTGGATATATTAAATGCAACACCTAATTAAAATGTATAGAGAAGACCAAAATTCAATGACAATCACTACAAAAACTTTTACCAACAGAAATTACAGACGTATATTGTACCATCGTTGAACACCAACGCTATACTGATGACCATTTGTATATTGTTAGATTTTCAAGATTCCAACAAATAAAATGGAGGGAAACTACGTGCAAAAAGTCACAGCATGTTATCGACAGCAGATTCCGTCGATGGAATATGTTACCGACTGAGTTTGTTACGTTACCTGTCTCATCGGTAATTAAATAAAATTTTCTACGGTCTCAATGACGGTCGAGTCCAATTCTTCGTTAATTAAATTTTTTTTCATACAATGTTACGATGTTGTTTGCCATCGATAACTTACTAATAATTGTACGACGGCTCAATTGTCGGTGTTTCGTTGGTAATAAAGTCAGAGATGTTCAAACATCGGGCAAACCCTTTCTCCTCCTTTCTAAAACCATTCCCTCCATCAAAACCCTCCCTCTCTCCCGCCAGTCACCGATGGAATCCACTCTGATGCCAAGCACTCTTAGGCGCCCTCACCGTACCAACGCTACCATTTCGGACTCCCAAGTAATCTCTCTCTCTCTCTCTCCCCTCCCCCCGCCCCTCGCTCTCTGTTTCTCCCCTACTCTTCTTTTTCCTTATTTTCTTCTTTTTTCTTCTTCTTTTTCCAACTATCACGGTTCACACTACCACCTTCGTGATCTCGCTACCGCCACCAAAAGTTGGATTGCTGTAGAAGAAATTGTAAGCTAGGGTTTTTTTTGTTATGTATTAATATATGTTAATAATTATAATAATTTGAGTCTGAGTTTGACATAGTGCAACTTCAAGCTATGCATGAAATTATGACGTAAATGTCTTCAAGAAATTCATGAAAAAATAACAATGATTATGTTAGCTTAACTTGGTTTTTATGTTTTTTTCTTGGCTAAGTTTGCTTTGTGGTGTTTACTAAGCTCTCTGTAATACTTTTGTAATTGAAATGGAGGATATATACTCAACCTTCATGAAACTTTTCACTAATTAACTTATTTCTTAATTTGAGTAATTTTTTTCTTGAATCCGGCATTTAACTCTTTATACGTTCGGCCAATCTTCCTCCTTGTAAGGTACTAACTATTAAAGATACTAGATGCTCAGTTTAGTACCAAATTTAAGACTTTATCCCAACAAAAGAAAAAAAGAAGAAGAAATTAATAGTGAAAAGGACAAATATATAGTTTGATTTCCCATCTTATAAAGGAAGAAGAAGAAGAAGGAAACACTATTACTGTAAGTAGTTTTATTTGTCATCTAATATGTTCAAATCTCGTGTACTCCATTATATGAGATACAATGACATGAAGTATAAATTACTTAGCAGTACAAAAAGTAAAAAAATGATGTTTAATTAATAGTTAATTAATGAATGATAAAATTATATTTGATATTTTTCTTTTACATTTCTTGGATTTTTCCCTAGAGAGGTGTTGTCATGTCATTAAAATCTAATTATGAATGAGGCATAATGAGGTATTTATAGAAAAAATCCTACTCCTCTTCCTAAACATAATTAGTGAATCAAAGGCCTAATTAATCTTGAATAAAGTCAATTAAAAAACTTGGAAATAAAGAAACCATAAATTGACCCAAAATCAACTAATTTTGACCAAAAATTGAAATGTAGTCTGCACCCAGTCGAGTCAGGCCAAGAAGGTGGCCTAGTCTTTCCACTCATCTTCAATGCTCCGTCTTTTAGATCGAGAGCTACAGGGTATAGTAGGGTGGGGCCTTTCGTCACTGGTAGGCTTTGTTTTCTTCCTTTACTTGATTTTTCTTTTCTATGATAGCTAGGACCTTCTAGTTATATTCTGTTGAGTTTTTTATGACTTTAATGAGTCCTTGAGGTCTTGTAAACTCTTAAAAGCCTTTAATTTGAACCCAAAATTCTTCATTTGAAGCTTTCAACCATGATGTCTTCAATCTTCTAATGCAACTAGTTGCTCATACAAAAATTGTTGAACAATTTATTCTCAATTTCGTATCACCAGCAGTTATTGACACTTAATGTAGATCAGTATGTTCACTAGATATGATAAATATATACTTTTCATTAATAAAATATAATAAAAAAATATATACCAATATTAATTTTGTTTACCATGTACAGACTGCATCCATCTTTGAGAGCTACCACCCACATCTTATCAATGATGCAGGAGCTGTTCACCGGTCCTTGCCATAGTAGGACTGAAGTCCTGCCGGATTTAAAAGATATGTGGTGGGGAGAGTTTCAGCTAAATGAATCCAATATTGTAGTTATTTTACTTGTCTTACTTTTTTTACAAGTATTTAAACTTATAATCTTTTAAATTGTTTGAATCTTATACTTGTTATACTTATACTTGATATATTCTATTATTTACACTTATATTGATTATGTTACTATATTATATTGATTTCATTACTTCATTATGTTCATTACTTTACTACTTTCATTACTTTATTATATTACTTCATTATATTGGTTTTCATTACTTGATTATATTCATTACTTTACTACCTCATTATAAGGTAATAATTTTATTGTTGTTGTTTTGCAGCAAGAAGATTTATTAGAGAGATTCTCCAAGAGCAAGCACTTGGAAGAGCTCCACAAGGATAAAAAAGGGGATAAGAAGGAGTAATATGTGGATTTTTAGTCTGCAGAGTTCTGGATAAGTTTAGTGAAATTTATAACTTAAGTTTATATAATGTTTTTTAACTTTATAACTTTAAAGTTTATATCATATTTTATAACTTATTATCAAACTACCATTTCATACTGTAGTCGAAATATCAAGAGCTACGACAGAAGGCTGAGGAGGAAGCTGTTGCCACGAGCACTGCTATAACCGATGAGCTCCAACTGCTGTCCATCGTAGCTGGTGCCTTGAACCGCAACGAGTTATATGGAGCTTGTTCGGAGGCAGCTCATCTCAAATTCAAGAGCAGTCGAGCCGCAACTGATTGCCACCTTTTTGCTTGGATGTGGAGCAGAGGATCATGAGGAGGGTGGATGTTGTTGTTTCCAGCGTCTCTATTGCTTTCAACGAGCGCATGAGGTGGTTTGTTGAGCCGAATAACTTGGCATACACCCTTATGCACCAATGATGGACCTCGTCAGAGATGCTACGCCAGTCGTTCCATCGATGATATATCTATTGACTGCTGCAATAGCGAGAACCTCAGCAGTGAGGGTATCCTTCTTTACTCCCCCCTCTCCCCTTTTATTTAAGCCCTGGGCACGAACGCTATTGATCTCCCTTCCCCACCCCGTCCTACCCTCTAGGGGTCCTGAGGATGTTTGATACTTGTACATTTTATGTTTATTTGATTTTTTATGTACGAATTTTAGTTTATGGATGTTTTATGAGTTTCATGTTTTACGTGTGAACTTTAGTTTATCAATATATATGGTAGTTGTTTCATTTTAGGAAGTTTCGAGTCCGTTTTTTAAATTATGTTAAAAAGAACCAAGTTACCAATGGAATAATGATGGTTCAGCCATGGGAAATAATTTCTTTTTAAATCCGTTACCGATCGCCAATGTTGCTAGAAACTGCTGTCCTACAAATTACCAACTACTTTTTACACCGTCAATAATGTCGTTTCCTTACCGACGGAAGAAGTGCGTCGACTGGTGAAACCTCATGGAACAAACTTTCACCGTTGGAGAATGTCGTCGGAAAGAAGAAGCACTGACGAACGCCTGTCGGCAATTATTGTTACCGAAGAAAAAGGCCCGACGATCGTTTTCCCTTCGGATCACCATCAGTAATGACCAAGTACCCACAGCACACCAACAGTTACTTTTGTCTATAAATAGCTATATTTTTATAGTGAATTCTCAAGTGTGTGAATATCAAAGGAAGTAAGAATTTAGATAACCAATTAGATTCCCATAGACCTTTAATCTTAGAAAATTAATTGATCACTCACTAAGGAAAAGAACTACAGAACTTAGCTAAAGTAGGTAGAAGAAACTTGAATTAAAGGGAATTTTCTCAATTTCAAATTATCATATTATAAAAATATATTTACAAAAGAGGCATAATGAGATATTTATAAGAAAATCCTCGCTCTATCCTAACCCCAGTGATTTGGAAAAGGTTTAAAAGACTAAATTAACCCTTAATGAAGTTATTTACATGTCTAGGAATTAAAAGAACCAAAATTAGACCAAAAACAATAATTTTGACCAATTAATCTAGGACCCTTCCGCCCAAATGGTAGGCCTACTGTCCAAACTATAGGGGTCTTACCATTAAGCCCCTGTTTAGCTAGAAAGCTGCAACGGCCGGTAGTGTTGACTCTAGCACGTGTTTTGGGCTATATTTTTCCTTGGTTTACCATCGAAACCTTAGAACTGAGTCTTGTTGTCTTTGGGAAGTTGCAGAGATTTCTCTTAGCTTTCCAAGCATCTTGAATCATCTCAATTGGACTGCTATAATGTAAGTTATGGATATTTTACTGAAATATGTCATCTTGGCAATCGATGGTAGAATGCCCTTGTTTAAGACTGGTCATAGGAATCTAAATGAATATGAACGAGACATGCCATTATTGAATCCTGAAGAAGTATTTTACAATCTTCATAAAGGTCACTTGTTAATATGAAGTCATTACAAGCTCCCAAAATTGAGTTCTTCAAAAACTAGTCCAGAAATTTTTTTAAATTGTAGCTTGCCTCCATTTCGAGCATTCTTGTAACTTTAACTCATGTAATTGAAACTTCCAAGAATTCTTGCATATCCGTGGCCATATCACTATCTCTTCATCATAATCAGTTCTGAACTGATATTACCTAATCGGTTAGCCTAGCCAAATATCGGGATAAACAATGGTAAGCCCAATCAATAAACCTTTAATCACCTTTAAATAATAACCCAGTGATCTTAGAGTGCGACCCAATAGGTTTCTTGCAATGTCAATAGTGATACATTATCACAAACAATTAACAGTGATTGTAACACATTATTATTCCCAAATGACAAGAATTTAATGATTTGAATTAATCATTCAAGTGATCATGAACTTGATCCTTTTGTTCGTGATATCCCTATTGAATACAAGCCATGGAACATATCATGCTTGTAACATTCAATCATATTCTTTCTTGATTTGTGAGTAAACTAATTAAAATGACATTGATATCCTAGTATCAATTCATTTGTACATGGCTGCATCAAGGGCCCCTAGATATCACTCATGTTCTATAGTAGATACCAAATCCTATCTTGATCACACTCATCCTATCCCATTATTCCAAATAAACCCAACTAGCACTTTTATAGCTCATCCTATCACGGATAGCATTTTGCACAATCAAAATATTTTTGTTTCTCACGTGAGAATTCTTTGGTAGCTCAAGTCAAAGAATCCCATTCATCATAAACACTATGAGAATCACTTATGACACTCATATAACGATCTATGTAGCATTGTCATGGGGTCGGTCTAGTACATATATTCTCTAATTATGTGCCCATGTGTTTTTCAAATACAACATATGCTAGTCACACACCAATGCTGTCCCAATCAATAATACTGTTTCGACTAGCGTTAATTTTAGAACAATTCAAGGGACAATATTATATACAATCATATTACGAAAAAATATATAAACATCATAATGGAAATATATTCCGTTAAATAAGCAATAACACAAGCATTTTAGACCAACAAAAGATTGGTCTTAATAACATATACTCGAAGATTCTCCCCCTTGCACTAAGACCAAAAGGAATAATGACTGGTCTCTAGGGCATACATTCTAATATCCTCCCACTTGACACTATGTCCAATCTTGAATATGTCCAAGACTAAGAGAGCTATTGGGACAATCATGCTTCTGCTGTATCAGAGGTTTCACCTGTAGATTAGCAATATTATTATCTGTTGGTGCTTTTGATTTTTTCACATATACTCTCTCAAAGATTTCTTGAACGAGATGGAAACATCGAAGATCGCTGGTGTGATCGCAATTCCTTACCTTGGGCAATAGCCCCATTATTGTCACAAATTAACTCAACAGGGTGCACAATACAAGGTATCATGCAAAACTATTAATAAACTTCTTGGCCTAAATGGCCTCCTGAGCTACTGCACTAGCAGCTAATTCGGCTTCTGGTGTAAATTCAACTACTGTCACTTGCTTTGAACTTTTCCAACTTATAGCACCTCTATTTAGGAAAAATACAAATGCAGATTGTGATCGCATATTATATTTACTAATTTGGAAGCTTGCATCAGTGTAACCTCTTACAATAAGCTCTTCGTCACCTCAAAAAAGGAAGAATGTTTCTTTAGTTCCTCGAAAGTACTTAGGAATACTCTTCACGTCAATCCTGTGACATTCACCGTATTTTCATTGGTATATATTTGTCATGCTTAACGCATACGACATTAAGTCGACTACAAAACATAGTGTACATGATAGATCCAATTAAAGATGCATATGAAATCTTTTTTCTACGTTCTTTCTCAAACACGGAGATTTTGATCACAACCCCTATATATATGTATATATATTTTTATATATGTATGTGTATGTTTGTGTGTCTATATATATAAGCTCTGACGTTTCACCGTAGTTTAATTGGTATATGCTTGTCATGATTAACGCATACGAGACATCAGGGCGACCACACACTATAGCGTACATGATAGATCCAACTGTAGGTAAATATGAAATCCCTTTTCTGTGTTCTTTCTCGGACACTGAGATTCGAAAATATCATAACCCCTACACACATATATATATACACACACACATACATATGTACAATATATATACACCCATGTATTCATATATATATACACATGCATATATATACACACACACAGAGGCACACACATACATATATGTATATATATACATATATATGTATATATAGAAACATATATATACATATAGATATATAAACATATATTTATAAGTATATATAAGGATATATGCCTATATATACACAGATACATATTTATATACATAGAAGCTCATAACGATAATCTTGTGACATTCACTCTAGTGTGATTGGTATATGCTTGTCCTCATAACGCATACGAGACGTCAGGGCAACTACATAACATATCGTACATGAGATATCTAATTATAGATGCATATGAATTCTTTTTCCTGCATTTTTTTCTGACACTGAGCTTTTAAAAATCATAACCGCTACATGTATATATATAAGCTCTTGAGGGTAACCCTGTGACGTTTACCTTAGTTTGATTGGTATATACTTGTCATGCTTAATACATACGGGACATCAGGGCAACTACATAATACACGTACATGATAGATCCAGTTGCAGATGCATATGAAATCTTTTTTCTCCATTTTTTCTCTGACACTGAGATTTTCGAAGATCATAACCCGTGCATGTATATATATGTGTATATTATATATATGCTTGTACATATATGTATATATATGCATATACATAACATATACTATGTATAGGTATATATACATACATATATAAGCTCTTGCGACGATAAAAATCAAATCCCAAGTAGTAATAAGGGAGAATTAATTGTAAATAAAACTTTACAATGTATTAAAATGATAATTGCAATGACCTTATTCCATGGGAAGAAGATCTCATACGATGCCTTTCATCGAAAATAAATTTATTGCAAATAATCTAGTTGGATGTGTTACTATTTGCGATGAGAAAAAACCATAGTATAAAGTCAATATTTCTGTCGTAAATACTATTTCAGTAGATAGTTCGACCGCATTAACAATTTGCGATCCTCGCATTAGCAGTGCTCAGGTTTTTTTCATAAAGCTATTGCAAAATACTCACTACGAGGAAATAAGACTATTTACAATGAAATTCTTTCATCGCTGAAAGCTATTTTTCTAGTAGTGCCAATGTGTAGCTTGGGAATGTGAAGTTAATCATTGTTCTATTCCTATGGCGTAAGAGAAGAAAATTGTTCAGATATGAACCGGGATAATCAAGAAGCCTAGGATTTCTTTCAAGGACCAATTACTAGAACAAGGTCGAGGAAGATCAAGGATTATGATGATGGCTTGGCTAGAGGAATGGTTGCATTTGTTGAGGAAGCAATGAAGAATGGATTAAAGAGCCAGAATGATGTCACTAAAAATAGTGGTAAACCTCCCAAGTTGTTCATTATTCATGCCATAAGACAAGGAGCAACCAATGGAGCAAGTTGGAGAAGCAAAAGACCAAGGGAAGCTGGAAATAAGACCAACCATTGACGGTAGGCCCTGCACCTACCATCCACGTTAGGTTTCTTGATTAAACTTGACTAAAGGCTTAATAGCTAACCGCCAACGGTAGGGTACCCTACTGTAGACGGTATGGTACCTATTTAAGCTAATGTAATGTTTTGAACAATTTTTAGTGTGTTGACTCTATTTTTAGCTTCTAATTAAGGTCCTAAATGGTGGACACTTTATCCTAAGACCATGGTCAAAGTAGGGTTAAGTCCTAAACACTATAAATATCACGCAATAGTGTATTTTATACACAGTTGAATTTGAATGAAATTGTGAGAATAGTTTTCTAGGGTTCTTCAACCTATCTTAGCTTAGTTACTAAGAGTTTCTTTCCTTAGTTGGTGAATGATTGATGAGCGTTGATTGTACATCTATGGAATTCAATTGATCATCATCAATTCCTCTTTAATCAATCCTAGAATTTCTTATTTCTTTGGTTGGTTGGTTAGGTCTTAAATTGTGTAGCTTTGTTTTTAGAGCCTTTGTTTCCCTAAGGTTCTTGTTGCCAATTTTGAAAGAATCATCTCTCATTATGGGGTTTATGGTGCTTAGTTCTCTATAGATTTTATAGTCGAGTGTGTTGATTACAAAATCTTCAATAAAAGTTCTTCAAGTAAGGAGGTGATCTTAGGTTGATGATTGAATCACACAAGCTTATATGAATTCGGCCTTCAAATTCACTCCTAAGCCTTTCTTGTCCTTCTCTAGTAGTTTTAAATTAGTTTAATTTCAATTTTATTCTATGAATTGTGAGTATTTAATTGTTTAGATTGAGGGTTGAACCTTAATTTTTTTTATTTATGAAATTGATATGAATTTGATGAAATTGAATGTTGCCATTAGTTGAACCGTTCTTCAATTGGTTAATTCTCTGCAATTTAAGTGTCATGAGCTTGAATTAATCACAAGAGTGCTTGAAATTGAAAAAAAAAAAAGAGCACCCTAAGGGCTTCAACTTAGAGATTAATTGTGCCGTTGAACTACAGTTAGGTTAATGCACTTTTAGGTCTATAATCACCTGCGTTTATTCCATTCTTAACTTGTTAAAGAGAGAAGAGATTCTTGTCTAAGTGTTGTAGTGAATAGAGTGGCTTTCGCCTAGAGATAGGTACTGCCAAACTACAAGTGTGATGACCCAATTTGTAAATGAAACATTTATTTCAATGAATTTCAATTAATTGAAGTAGTAACAGGATTTAGGGGATCCCGAGATCCAAACTTCCATTTTATATATCTTCTTCAATATTTCTTAGTTGGTTTTCTGATTATAGTTCTGTTAGTTCACAATCGTTTAAACAACGTTTTCAGGGCTAAACATTAAAATAATAGTAGTGTAGTTGAACCTTGCCTATCCTCGAGAGAATTGACACTCGAGGTGAACTCATTTCTACAGTGTTTGGTCCACTTGCCTTGCACTCTAGCTTTAGGAATTCCCGTTTCATTTAACAAACATCAATATTTTGCATGAGCATTTCTTTTTGCCTCATATGAGAAAAGATGTTGAAAAGTTTATTCTTAGCTTGCATAAATCATATAAATGAATGTATTCTATCTTTGTTGTAGTAGATAGGTTTTCTAAAATGGCTCATTTCATACCTTGTGTGAAAACCATGAGGCTAGCAATGTAGCAAACTTGTTCTTTACTTGGTTGGTGGGGTTCTATGGAGTACCTAAAACTATTATCTCGGATCGTGACACAAAATTCCTTAGTCAAGTTTGCCTTGTTTTGTGGAGAAAGCTTGGTACTAACTTTTTGTATTCTACAACTTGCTATCCACAAACCGATAGCCAAACGGAGGTGGTCAATAGGACCATTGGGCAACTTCTTCGGGATATCCTTAAGAAGAATTTGTGCCAATGGGAAGAAGTCATTCCTCATATTGACTTTGCTTATAACAGGCTAAACATTCTACTACCTCATTTTCCCTTTTTGAGATTGTTTATGGTTTTAATCCTTTGACTCCTTTTGATTTGGTTCCTTCGCCTATAGATCATGTTGTGAGCTTTGATGGAAAACAGAAGGCGGAACTTGTCAAGTATATTCATGGCAAAGTGCATGTCACGATTGAGTCCAAAAATAAGAAGTTGGTGGCTACACGGAATGTTGGAAGAAAACGTATTGTGTTTGAACCAGTTGATTAGGTTTGTATTCATCTTCGGAAGGAACACTTTCCTTCTCAATGCAAGGCTAAGCTTCATGCTCATGGCGATAGACCTTTTCAAGTGAAGATTCAAGGATGAATCTTTTCAAAAGTGGGGCAGATGATGCGAACTGGATGAGTTAATCACCTATGGAATGGAAGTTTTGACCAATCACTAGAGCTCAAAGGAAGAAACTCAAGATTGATGAACATAATGGCGTGGTTGCTTACATGGAAGAAGATTTGAAGAGCAAGCTTGAAGGGTTTTAAGGTCAAGAAAGGGCTTCCAAGTTGTTCTCAATGTGTTCAATTAGCAAGGAGCAATCAAGGGAACAAATTGGAGGAGAAAATGACTAAGTCCTTAAATGAATCCACCCTACTGCCCCCTATCCCTACCATCATTGGTAGGCTTTTGGATGACAAAGCTTTGAAGATCACACCCTACCGTTGTCGGTAGAGCTTGGGAGGAAAAAATGCGTTGTAATTTTTAGGCGTGATTTTATTGTTTGAACTCATTTTCCAGCTTTTAGTCAATGGCTTAATGGGTATTTTAAGCCAATAATCAATAGATTAATTAGGTTATGTCCTTAGCCTATTAATACCCATTTATAAACATATTGTAACTAACTTGGAATTTTGCTTAAAATAGTGAGAGAGGATTCTCTATGTCTCTAGGGTTCTTCACCCTTTCTTAGTTAGCTTCCTAAGGGTTAAAGTCCTTAGTTGTGAACAATTGATTGCCTTAGGTTGATGAATCTATGGAATTGAATTGATCATCTAATTCCTTCATTGATTGAGCCTTAGAGTTTTTATTCTTTAATTCAATTGATCTTAGGTCTTCTAGTTTGTGTAGTTAGGGTTTTGAGGGCTTAGTTTACTCAAGGGTCTTCCTATAAAATTAGGAAAGGGTTTTGCCTCTCAATATTGGGTTTATGAGGCTTACATCCTCAAAGGTTTTCCGTTGGAGTATTCAAAATACAAAATCCTCAATAGAGGTTCTTCATCAAAGGAGGTGATCTTGAGAAGGTGTTGAATCAAATCTACATACAATTGAAGATTCACATCACATCTACTCTCAAACTGTGGCCAAAGAAGGGTGAAACAGCTAAAGTGCCTTTCAGGATAATTCTAAGTCAAAGGGGGAGGAGAAAGGTAGATTGATTATCAATCCAACTAGATGCTTCAAGTGTAATGGTGTAGGATATATAACCATAAATTGTCCTACCAAGAGGTCTTTGATATTCTGTAAAGATTTGAATAGTTGGATTGAAAATGATGAATAGCAAGAGCAAGGAACATCAAGGAATATGATGATGGCTATAGCAAAGGGAATGGTTGCATTTGTTGAAAAAGCAATGAACAATGAATTAAAGAGCACGAATGAAGGCATTGAAGATCATCGTAAAACTCCCAAGTTGATCAAGATTCATACCATGAGCAAGGGGAAACCAATTAGGCAATTTGGAGAATCAAAAGACCAAGAGAAGATGAAAACAGGGCCTATCGTTGATAGTAGACCCTATACCTACCATCCATGGTGGGTTTATGGATGAAACTTGGCTAAAGGCTCAACAACCTACTGCCAACAGTAGGATACCTGATATGGAATTCGATGTGGAATGGATCAATTCTTCAAATCTTCATATCCCAAGAACCTTTGCCTCAAAAAAGAACATAATTAGTTCCATTTTTAAGCAACCATAAGCTATACTAAAGCTAAGACCTCGTGAAATCGTCTAGTTAATCTTTCCCTTACACTCTAATTCACATTGGGTATACTAAACCTAACACCTAATTAGGTCGTGTGGAGAAGACCTAATTTAAGACAAATACAATGTTGTAGATATCTTAAAGAAGGAATTGTGATCAATTGTAGAAGCCCTTGGATCATCCCAATCTAAGTGATTCAAGTAAAATCAATCTAAGGATGATCAAATCCTAGATAGAAGTTATGAAAAGGCTTTAAGAATTCAAGAACCCTAATCCAAACACTCTCAATTTTATATGTATAATCCAACTTAGTATAAAATGAGCTAATAAGATGAATTTATAGAGTTTTGGACTTAACCCTACTTTGACCGTGGCCTTAGGTAGACAAAAGACCGATTAAGACCTTAATTAAAAGATGGAAATAGAGTTAACACACTAAAAACCATTCAAAACAATGTTATTTGGCTGAAATCAGTACCCTTGGTAGATGGTAGGCTTTGTGCTCCTTTGAGAATTCAATCCAGAAACTTACCGTGGATGGTAGGTACAAGGCCTACCATCGGCGGTAGGTATACTTTTCAATAATTACTCAACTTTTGTACCTCTTACTTGCTCCATCAATTGCCCCATGCTTAGGACATGAAGCATGAGCAGCTTAGGAGGTTTGTCACCATATTCAAAGCCTTCGTTCTTGCTCTTTAATCCATTCTTCATTGCTTCTTCAACAATGCAACCATTCCTTTAGCCAAGCCATCATCATAATCCTTGATCTTCCCTATCCTTGCTCTAGTGATTGGTCCTTGAAAGGAGGCCTTATCTTCTTTATTATCCTGGTTCATATCAGTTCCCTACAGTCGATGGTAGGGTTCCTATTTTAGCTAATGTGATGTTTTGAATGGTTTTTAGTGTGTTAACTCTATCTCCATTTTTTAATTAAGGTCTTAAGTAGTCTTTTAGTAACCTAAGACTAAGGTCAAATGATGTAGATCCTCTTTTGATTATAGATTAGATTCCACACCTTTCCAAGATCACCTCCTTTGATAAAGAACCTCTACTGAGGATTTTACAGTTTCAACCCTCCAACAGAAAACCTATGAGGATCTAGGCCTTATAAACCTAACATTCAGAGGCAAAACTCTTTCCTAATTTGATAAGAAGAACCTTAAGGAAACTAAGGCCTCAACACCCCAAGTACACAAACTAGAAGACCTAAGCTTAATTTAATCTAAGAACAAGAACTCTAAGACTCCATTAAATAAAGGAATTGGATGATCAATTAATTCCATAGATTCAACAATGTAAGGCAAACAATCGTTCACAAACTAAGGACATTAACCCTTAGCAAGCTAATTAAAAAGAGTGAAGAACCTTAGAGACAATGGAGAATCCTCTCTCAAATTTAAGCAAAATTTCATCAAAGTTGGTTACAATGAGTTTATAATGGGGTATTTATAGGCAAGCCTTAAACCTAGCTAATCTACTGTTTAAGGATTTACAATTCCCATCAAACCCTTGATTAAAAGCTTGAAAAACAAGTTCAATAATAAAATCCTGCCAATAAAGTCGCATTGGCACTCCTCCAAACGAACCCTACCGTCACCAGATGCCGTAGGTTGTGTTCTTCCAAGTGATGTGCCGACAGAAGCTTACCAGTGACAGTAGGGACAGGGCTACCGTGGGTGGTAGGGGGCTCTTCTCAAATACTTAGCCATTTTCACCGCCAATTTTTTCAATTGAATGATCCTTACTAATTGAACAGATTGAGACCAACTTCGAAACCTTTCCTTGGTCTTCAAAGCCTTCAAGCTTGTTCTTCAAAGCTTCCTCCATGAAAACAACCATACCATTAGCCTCATTTTACATCATGAATCTTGAGTTTCTTTGCCCGAGCTCTAGTAAGTGGTCCAAGCTTCACATCCATAGGTGCTTGACTCTTCCGACCTATATCATCTGTCCCGCATTTGAAAAGATTTGTCCTCGAATCTCAACTTACATCAAAAGGAGAAAAATCAGAAATATTAAAGGTGGCGCTAGCATTATAGTCACACAGAAGATCAATTCTACAAGCATTATCACTAAGAAACTCAAGAACTTGAAAAGATCCATCACCATGAGCATCAACCTTATTCTTGTACTGAGTAGGAAAACGTTCGTTCCAAAGATGAACCCTAACCCAATCACCAGGTGCAAACACAACTCGTTTCCTTCCAACATTCAATAGCATCATGCACTTTTGCATGAATGGACTTGACAAGCTTTGCCTTTCGCTTTCCATCAAAGCTCACAGCATGATCTATCGACAAAAGAATGAAATCCAAAGGAGTTAAAGTCAATAAACAGCCTCAAAAAGAGAATAAGAGGTAATAGAATGTCTAGCCATATTTTAAGCAAACTCAATGTGAGGAATAAACTCTTTCCATTAGCATAAATTCTTCTTAAGAATGGCCCTAAGAAGTTGCCCAATAGTTCTATTGACCACCTTTTGCCATCGGTTTGTGGATGGCAAGCTGTAGATACAACAAATTAGTACCACGTTTCCTCCATACACAGGCAAAAATGACTAATAAACTTGACATCACAATTCGATATAACAGTTCTAGGCATACCATGAAATCATACCAACCAAGTAAAGAACAATTTTGCAGCATGGCTAGTATTATCGATTTTCTTACGTCGTATAAAATGAGCCGTTTTAGAAAACCTATCTACTACAGCAAAGATAGAATCCATTCCTTTAGTTGATTTAGGCAATCAAAGAATAAAATCTATAGAAATGTCAACCCAAGGAACTTTAGGCTCATCTAAAAGGTATAAAGATCATGTGGCATAGAAGTAGATTTAGCCCTTTTACGTTCTAAGCAATTTCCAATAAATATAAATATCTTTTCTCATGTGAGGCTACAAGAAATGCTCATGCAAGATATCATAAGTTTCAATAATGCGAAAATATCCCATTAAGCCACCACAATGAGCCTCTTTAACCAACAACAACCTAGTAGAACAAGATGGAATGTGCAACCATCCTTCATGATAAAGCAAACCATCATGTATGAGATACTTATCATTAGGCACAAGCAAAAAATCCTCAAATACATCTTTAAAATCCTTATCACTAGCATATATTTCCTTAAGCATCTCAAAACCAAGAATTTGAGCTTGCAAAGTAGAGATAAGAGTGCACCTTCTTGACAATGCATCGGCTACAGTGTTTTCTTTACCTTTCTTATATTGGATGATGTATGGAAAAGTCACAATAAACTCCATCCATCTTGCATGACTCTTGTTTAGCTTTTTCCTTCCTTTAGGAAACTTCAAGGACTCATGATCGCATGCAACACAAACTCCTTTGGCCAAAAAAGAAAAGCTCAAGTGATGGCATTCAAGTATTTGAAAGAGAAGTTAAGCATCGATCCACTCCTCACCTTGCCTAATTTTAAAAAGATGTTTAAGATTGAGTGTGATGCATCGGGGGGTAAGAATTGGAGGAGTTTTGATGCAAGATAGGAAGTCCATAGCCTGTTCTAGTGAAAATTTGTCGAGAGTTATCTTGAACTATGCCATTTATGATAAGGAGTTGTATGCCTTGGTCAAAACATGAAGCATTGGCAACATTACTTGTGGCCTAAGGAGTTTGTCATCCATACCGGCCATGAATCCTTAAAGTACTTGAAGGGTTAACGAAAGCTTAACAAGAGACATTCTTGGTGGATAGAGTTTATAGAAACTTTTCCATACGACATCCACTACAAGAAGGGAAAAAAGAACATCGTTGCGGATGCCCTTTCGAGGCTTATACTCTTCTCACTTGTTTAGATCCTCACTTGCTTGGATTTGAAATGCTAAACGAATTATATTCTAGTGATGATGACTTTAGGGCTACTTTTGATTCATACTTGATTACTCCTTGTAATAAGTTTTATAAGAAAGATGGATTTCTTTTTAGAGAAGGAAAACATTGCATTCCTTGCGGTTCCATTAGAAATTTTCTAGTTAAAAAATATCATGGGAGAGGACTTATGGGACACTTTAGCATAGCTAAAACTTATGGTATCTTACATGAGCATTTCTTTTGGCCTAAGATGAAAAACGGATGTTGAGAAGCTTGTGGGGTAATTCGTTAGATTGTAGGCATGCTAAGTCTTCTTCCATACCTCATGGCTTGTACACACCTTTCTTGGCTCCCAATGCTCTATAGGAGGATATTTCACTTGATTTCTCTTAGGGCTGCCTAGAAGTTCTTGCAGAAAGGATTGTATATTTATGGTGGTGGACCAATTTTCTAAAATGTCTTATTTCATTACTTGTAGCAAAACGGACGATGCATCTCATACTGTTAGCTTGTCCTTTAGAGAGATTGTGAGGTTGCATGGCATACCTAGGTCTATAGTGTCGAACCTTGATATAATGTTTGTTAATCATTTTTCGAAAGTGTCATGGAAGAAACTTAGAACTAAAGTACATTACTCCACTTCTTGTCATTATCAAATGGATGGTCAAACCGAGGATGTTAATAGAACCATAGGGCAACTTCCTAGAGCTATCCTTAAGAAGCATATAAGTAAGTAGGAAGAATGTTTACCATTCATTGAATTTGCTTATAATAGAGCTTGTCATTCTACTGCTACTTTTTCTCCATTTGAAATCGTCTACGGTTTTAATCAATTAAATCCTTTGGATTTGATTTCATTGCCAATTGATCATCAAATGATTTTGAATGGTAAGAAAAAGGTTGACTTTTTTAAGTCCATTCATGCCAGAGCACGTGAGTAAATTGAGAAGAAGAATGACATGGTGGCTACTAAGAAGAACAAGGGAGGCAAGAGGATATCCTTTGAACCCGGAGATTAGGTATGGCTGCAGTTGAGGAAGGAATGAATCCCTAACCTCGAAAGGGGAAGCTTGATTCTAGAGGCGACGGACCATGTTAGGTCTCTGAAAAGATCAATGATAATGCATACAAGATTGATTTTCCCAGTGAATATAATGTTAGCGCCACTCTCAATTTTTCTGGCTTATCTTTGCTTCATGTAGATATGGATTCGAGGACTAATCTTTTCCAATGAGGGGTGGATGAAATGACCTTGGATGCACAAGAGACGGTAGAATTGTTACAATGACCGCTCACAAGGGCATTGGCTAGAAAGATGGAGGAAGAACACAAGGGAAGGTGGCTTTGTCTGAGAAGATGATTCAATATCTTGCTTGGCTTGTGGTATAAAGGAAAGAAGAAGACCCTGGAGGCTCCAAAACACTTATACTGTCCATGAGATAATTGAAGGAACCAAAAGAAACAAGTGTGGAAGAGTTAGAACTCTCAAAATTCAATGAGGAAAAAATCTGGAACCTATCGTCGAAGGTAAGGTTCTAGATATAGAGGAAAAAAGATTAAAGCTCGGTCTATCGTCGCCGGTAGGTACTCCCTACAGTCCACGATAGGATTCTGGACTAAGGAGAACTAGAAGACATGATCTAATGTCCACGGTAGGACGGGACCTACCGTCGATGGTAAGTCTTGGCTGGGCAAAAGGATTGAAAGGTCTTAAGCACTTTTGACCTCTCATTGGTTTATTAAGTTCTTTTGACTAGTAATTAAGTGGCCTCAACGTCCATCTACTTCTTTTAAGTTAAACTAATAGCTAGGGTTGGATGTTAACTATGTAAGGACCTATATATATATACCTCTTTTGCAGCCATTTTAAAGATAGAAATAAATATATGAAAGTTTGTCCGTAAACTCAGGGGTTCTATGGTTTCTTGTTCTTCCTTATAAACTAGGGATTCCTAATTTTAAAATCAAGGCAAGGAATTGAATCTTCATTCAAGAGTTGTTATTCTTCACATAAATTCCTATATTTCCTTGAGGTAATAGCTCTATAGCTAGTGTTGCTTGGAATTAGGTCTTTCCTTATAAGTGGAGACTAGGTGAGGATTCTCATAGTCCTTGTTTATTCTCCCAAAAGATAGGAAGGTTTTGTTTTGTTTTCCTTTATTAATTCCTGCAATCTTCCTATTTAGTTTATCAATTTCTCAGAAAGTTTTCAAAGTTCCTCTTGAAAAGAGAAACATTTTGCGAAAGAATTGCACTTTATTGAAGCTTGAGGAAGTTCATATAAGATATTTAGAAAATGACTTTCTATATTCAAATTATTCTAATTCCTTTAAAAAATTTAAGGTTAGGTGAGAATTGAGCAAATGGACAAATTTCCTTTTAAAAATATGTTATTATGCAAGAGATATGCAATAAATTGCTTTATCAAATGTGAAGAAGGGTAGAGAGGTAAAATTAAACACAGCAAGATTGTTCATGCACAAAAAAAGAGAAATCTAAAGAAAATGTATTTATGTGATCCAGGCTACTAATAAAACATATTAACTCCTGAAACATTCAAGTCCAAGAGTTAGAGTATCAAGAATAATAGAGGAGTTGATTGTATTGGTTGAAGGAGCTTCAAATTAATTGTTTTTGATGAAGGTGTGAAGGCTTAGAGGTTGATTCAGAGGCCTCAAAAATTTTTGGGAATTATATAATTCATAAAGAGTAGAAAGATTACCAACTACAAGATCACCAACCAACAAAAATCAAGCTAGGAAGAAAAAGGATAAAACTAGTATCGGATATGCAGAAACCTAAGTCAGATCCTGTGTGGCACCAACAGGGCAAGAATTGCCAACGATTGACAGCTTGGTCAAGCGCCAACTTGCTTGCACGGGCACTTTACCAGAAAAATTGGAGCTCTTATGCGAGATGAAATTGGCGCCAGTTTCATTGTAACTAGCATCAGATCTGCGGCTAGGCAATTTTGACTCTTTGCTATTCATTGCACTGAAATTTTGTTGTATCGCTGACCCATTACAACTATTTGTAAATAATATAATTTGGAGAAAATTGTCTGGTTTATTGAGTTTTCTTAGATACAGTACTAACATATGTGTTTGTGTGAATTGCGTTTAAGATCAAGCAAAGCAGGTTAGGAAAATAGAGGTTACAACAATTAATATATAAATTTTTATTAAATTATTTTTATTATGTTTGTGTGGATGTTTTGTTGCTTGCCTTAAAAATTGTACAACTAGAACAATGCATAAGTATCATAATTACTAGAAAGAAGTATACATTGCGAAGATGCAGACCACCTGATGTTTGTCAGTCTTGAATAACATTTTTATTATATTGTTATTATTTTTAATGTTTTAGCTCTTTCCATGTGCACCTCGATAATAAACACACATTTTTTTATGATGCCTTTCCTTGACATATGAACTCAAGGAATCAATTTCTGACTTTTGAACAAATTCTCTCATTCAATAAATGTCTTGGCCAAATGTAATATGTCCATTGGCTCGAACCTGGTATTTTTGCACTATAGGGGTGATATCATCATGATAGGAAACTTAAACCTTTTTTTATTAGAATACAATAAATAATATTACATTTCAAGAAATTTTCTTGTTACATGATAATGATTTAGTTTATCTTTGTTATCATGTATTGAGGGTTGTCTAACTTCTTATAAAGGTAACATTACTTATTTTTTCTTTTTTGCTAAATGCTAAAATTACTACATTATTTCGCTAGTACATTATACTGTACTTTTTTTCTTTATGACGTGTGTCATTACTTATGTGTTATCCTTGTTCTTGAAGGAAGAGACATTGGCAAGAAAGTTTAGAAAGTTTTACACTTCAAGCAGTATTAGAGAAAGTATCTTTGTGTTTCTTGGAATATAATGTTAGAATATGCCCTAGACCAATTGACTTACATTTATTATTTATGAATCATGTACTTTGAATTATATTTTATGCTCTTCGTAATCAAGTATGTGACTTGATGGTAAAACCCTTCTTACTAATAAAACAATATTCTTGTTTGTCCCTAGTTTTATCACATCTTGTACTAAACTAGTATGAAGTTGATTGATGATCAAGTTTTATTCATCATGAATATGAGATATAAAATCAATTTATAAATACATATTGAGAATATTGTATTGGACATGACCCAAAGTAAAGAAGAAATATTGCATGGGTTTACGTCATAAATATTTCTTCTCAGTTTTATGTTTGGTGTCCTTTGACCTAATGTTTCTAATGCTTCTTGCATGGGGAGAAAATATGTTTTGACATAGTCAAACATCACTTTTAACCAGGTGATGATTATGACTATTGGTTGGGCTATTTTCTTGTCATGGCTTGAATATTAGAGATAGTGAAAGAGATTTGTCCTTCTCTTACTAGAGAGAGATATCCATGGGCCCCTTGATAAGGAAGATTGGAGAATGGGCATGGCCATGCTAAAATAAGTATTAATAAGGTGTTATTAATATTATTTATCAGAATAGTCTACCTAGTGATCAAGTAAATGGTTAATTACGTTTTATAAGGATGACTCGGTCCATGCCTTATACTTAATTAGGATATCGTGTGACAAAAGGACTAAATATTAAAAAACTAATGTTAGGTTATCATTACTTTTACTTAACATGGATAAGCATAATGTCTTGCTAGAGGTTGCTTATGTTTTGTTAATAAATGTCTAGGACATTTTTCATTCACTGCCAACATTAAGTGAACCTACAAGGTCACACGCATTGACGATCTTGTGAGCACGATGTCCACATTCAATGAATCTAGAACGTATCCAGATTCGTTGAACGTATGCAAAAGGGGAATCGGATTCCATATTGTGTTTATTTGGTAAGTTAATAATTAGCTAACTTTATTTATTAAATAAATGAAATTAATTACTTAATAATATTCATCCAACCGTTGGATGAATATAGGAATAGACGGACGAGATTAAACTGTCATTAGATGACAATTAGTTTTCTGATATTGACAGCTATAAAAGGTTATGCTAACCTTTTCTAGGCAGCCGTCTTCATCAGATTAAAAACAGAACCCTTTAATCCTAGAACAGCGATAATAGTATCTAGCCTCTCTCTCTCTCTCCCAAATTCCATGTATTACCAGATAGTCAAGATACATTCTGAACAGTTTTCATAAAATAGAAAGGGCTAGCATCCCGATCGCTTGTAGGGAAGTTCGTTGCATAGATACCAGTAGAGGGTGAAGCGTAAATAGCATCGCCTCAACACTTAACAGCAAAAAACCTTGAGGTAGTTTTTATCCAATCAATTTTTCTAGCATGTGTGGATCCTGTTGGTGGATTTTCGTAGTTTTTATTTTGTTTGTTTTTCCTACGAATTCCAACAGTGGTATCAGAGCCTCGTACATATTAGTTTTACTGATTTTATCTGTTATCGCTTTGATTACATTGTTGTTTTCAATTAACCTTATAGTAAGGTTTCTTATTAGTATAGTAATCAGAGTTAATTAAATTATAGGATTTGCATATATCTTATTCTTTTTTACTTATGAATTCAATTAAATAAGCAGAGTGTTGCTATTACTGAATTGTTTGGCATATACGGTATAATCTGCGCAGTTTAATTGTTAAACTAAAATGCAGAATTATATAATTTAATGTTTAACTGTTAAACATAATTTCTGGCGGCATGATATTTACGGTTTATGATGGCGGTAACTCATTCAGTGACTGGCTAGCAGGACCGCCGTTTTCTTCCAGGGGCTTCGCCACAGGAAACCCCCTCGTTGTTTTTCGCATGTTTCCTTCTATCTTTAGATGCATGGTGCATAGAATGACCCTTTACTTCTTGTGATTGGTTTTTTTTTTTGTTAATGGGTTGTAATGTTTTTAAATACAGCCTGCGTGTCGTCGTTTTCGTTGATGTAACATTATCAATCCTTACTAGAATAGGTTTATTCTTTTTCCTATTCCTATGTATGTGTTTCTATCCTATGTAACAAGATCAGAAGGCCAAGACATTGGAGGCAAGCTCTTGGTTATGAAGACTTACCAAGAATTGACCTTTGACTTCCATGAGGCTCGTGGAAGTTAATATAGGATTGGGGTCATGCTATGACACGTTTTATTCTATGTATATAGTATGCATGTGATGTTTAGTTTATTTCCTTTTATTTTATGGGATATATGTTTTATAAAATATATAAAAGGAAGAAGGTTTTTGAAACCATGTTAAAAAATTAAGTCGTAAAAATTGCCTCCCATGATCATAAGCACTTCTCTATGCCTGGATCATCATTCTGTCTCATTGCCAAAGCAAGAGATAAATGGTTACCTTAGTAGGGGAAAATGGAAAATGGTGATTTCCATATGCTTGGGATGCTTTGGCTTAACTAGGTCATCAAAATGGTGTTGAGCCTAAGGCATCATATGGGATTTTACCAATATATATAGATGTAAATCCCATTAATCCATTTTTCTTTAATTATAGGTATTAAGCCAAAGCTTACTTATGATTATTATAGAATGGAATTTTTCTAGCCACGATTTATATAAAGTGTTGAATATTTAAGGGAAAATTAATGCTTCATTTATTTAATTTTACTTTGCAAATTCTATGTAGATATTGGTCTCAAACAATTCAAACACCTCGTTGCGATCCATGCTTGAAAAGAATAAGCTTAGTGGGACTAACTTTCTTGATTGGCCACGAAATTTAAGGATTGTCTTTAAATAAGAAAAATGCTATATATACTTAGGAACCCTATCCCTGATCAACTAGCTAACAACGCTCCTAGAGTTGAAAAAAGATGCTTATAGTAAGAACAAAGATGATTCTAATGATGTAACATCTCTCATGTTAGCTACGATGGAATCTTAGTTGCAAAAGCAATTTGAGGAAGTTCAGGCTTATGAGATGATGAAACAGTTCAAGGAAATGTTCCAAGAGCAAGCACGTCAACAGAGATATCTTACTACCAAGGCATTGAATAGCTATAAAATGACCCTAGGCACTGCAGTTAGTGCTCATGTCCTTAAGATGAAGGGTTATTTTGATCAGCTTGAAAAACTTGGAGCACCTGTAAGTCATGACTTGGCTACTGATATGATTTTGGCTTCTTTAACTTCTAACTATGATTAGTTTGTAATGAACTTCAATATGCATAATATGGAAAAATGGTATTTTCTATCGGGATGCCTCTTTATGTAATAGACTTTACATTCTGAACCTACATGATTCCACTATTAAGGAATCTATAACATAAATACAAAGAAATTTAAATCTAATATTTAAATCAAACTTACTTCTGGCATTGTCGTTTAAACCACATAAATGAGAAACGCATATCCAAACTCCATGAAGATAGAATTTTATCTTCATTTGACCTTGAGTCTTATGAAAAATGCGATTCTTGTTTATTGGGAAAAATCACTAAAACTCCTTTTACAGGACAAAGTGAAAGAGCTACCGAGTTATTGGAACTCATACATACTGATGTATGTGAACCAATGAACACACAAGCCAGAGCAAGTTTTCAGTACTTCATTGCATTCACAGATGATTTCAGTAGATAAGGTTATTTCTATCTAATGAAACATAAATCTAATTCCTTTCAAAGTTTAAGGAATTTCAAAATGAAGTAAAGAATCAACTTTGAAGGAGTATCAAATTACTTTGATCAGATCGAGGTGCTGAATACTTAGGCCAAGAGTTTGATGAACATCTTAAAAATTGTTGGATAGTATCACAATTAACTCCACCAGGAACACCACGATGGAATGGTCTGTCTGAATGCAGAAATTGAACTCTATTAGATATGGTTTGATCTATGATGACTCAAATAGATCTTCCAATTTCTTTTCGGGGTTATGCTCTAGAAACTACTGCATTCATATTAAATAGAGTTCCATCTAAAGTTGTTCAGAGGACACCATATGAGATATGGACCGAGAAACAACCTAGTTTAGAATTTCTCAAAATTTGGGGATATGATACTTATATGAAGCGATTATTATCTGAAAAACTAGCACCCAAATCAGATAAGTGTCTTGTGAGATATCCTAAGGAAACTAAAGGATACTATTTCTATCTTCTATCTGAAAACAAAGTGTTTGTTGCTCTGAACAGAATTTTCCTTGAAAGGGAATTTGTTTCCATAAGAGTTAGTGGGAGTAGAATCCGTCTTGAAGAAGTTCAAGGACAGCAGACTATTTCTGAACCGAGCATGGATACTCAGTTGGACTCACGTATTCATACTGAGCCTGAACCTTTGACACAAGGCCCAAAAAAGTCTTGTAGGATTCCTCAGATACCATAAAGATATGAATTTCTTGTGACTAAGGATCATAATGTTGATCTTATTGATCAAGGTGAACCTAATTCCTACCAAGATGCTATACGTGTTCCTAAATCTAGCAAATGGCTGGAGGCTATGAAATTAGAAATGCAATCCATGCATGACAATCAAGTTTGGAGTTTGATTGATCCACCTTAAAGTTGCAAGACCATAGAGTGTAAATGGGTTTTCAAAAGAAAACTAACATGGATGGCTATGTGCACACTTACAAAGCACGAATGGTAGCAAAAGGTTATAGACAAACTCATGGTATGGACTATAGTGAAACCTTTTCTCCAGTTGTAATGCTTAAGTCAATCAGAATTCTACTTGCTACTGCAGCATATTAGGATTATGAAATATGGCAAATGGATATTGAAACTGCCTTTCTCAATGGAAATCTACTTGAGGATGTGTATATGACGCAACTTGAAGTTTTTATTCATCCTTCGAATTCCAGTAAAGTATGTAAACTTCAAAGATCCATTTATGGCTTGAAGCAAGCATCTTGAAGTTGGAATCTTCGTTTTGATGAAGTAATTTACAGAATTCAATTTCATCAAGAATGAAGATAACTTTGTGTGCACAAAAAGGTTACAGAAAATGCAGTAGTCTTCTTAGTGCTCTATGTTGATGACATCTTGTTAATTGGGAATGACATCCCAACTTTGCAAAGTGTAAAAACTTGGTGGGGGAAGTGTTTTTCAATGAAAGATTTAGGAGAAGCAGTTATATTCTAGGCATTAGGATCTATCGAGATAGATCTAAAAACCTAATTGACTTAAGTCAGGGTGGATATATTGACAAGGTAATGAAAATGTTCACTATGCAAGATTCTAAGAGAGGATTCTTGCCAATGTCACATGGCGTTAAACTCAGTAAGTCTCAAAGTCCTACCACAAGGGAGGATACAGAACGGATGGGTAAGATCCCTTATGCTTCTGTAATTAGATTTATTATGTACGCCATGTTATGCACTTGCCCAGATGTCTTGTATGCATTAGGCATGACTAGCATATTCCAATCTAAACCTGGTGAACCACATTGGACTACTATCAAAAACATTCTTAAGTACTTAAGAAGGACTAAAGAGATGTTTTTTTATCTAGGAGGTCAGGAAGGAGAACTTGTTGTGTAAATGGTTACATAGATGCTAGCTTCTAGACTCATGTAGATGATTTTAGATCGCAATCTAGATTTGAGTTTTGTTTAAATGGAGGTGCTGTGAGTTGGAAGAGTTCAAAACAAGATACCGTGGTTGAATCTACTACGGAGGCTAAGTATGTGGCTACTTCTGATGCAGCTAGGGAGACAGTTTGGATCAGAAAGTTCATCACTGAAGTAGGTGTTGTTCCCAACATTGTGAATCCAGTGGACCTATATTGTGACAATACAGGGGCCATTGCATAAGCTAAGGAACCTAGATATCATCAACAATCCATACATATTCTCAGGCGTTTCCATCTTATTCGAGAAATCGCTAAGCGTGGAGATGTAAAAATTTGCAAAGTAGATACTAATGATGATGTCGTGGATCCATTGACAAAGCCACTCCCACAACTTAAGCATGAGAGTTATACTAGGTCAATGGGTTTGAGAGTCATGTCGAATTGGTAGTAGGGCAAGTGGGAGATTGTTAGAATATGTCCTAGACCAATTGACTTACATTTATTATTTATGAGGCATGTATTTGGAATTGTATTTTATGCTCTTAGTCATCAAGTATGTGACTTCATAGTGAAACCCTTCTTACTAATAAAATACTATTCTTGCTTGTCCCTAGTTTTATCACATCTTGTACTAAATTAGTATGAAGTTGATTGATGATAAAGTTTTACTAATCATGAATATGAGATATAAAAGCAATTCATAAATACATATAAAGAATATTGTATTAGACATGACCCAAAGTAAAGAAGAAATATTGCATGGGTTTAAGTCATAAATATTTCTTCTCAGTTTTATGTTTGGTGTCCTTTGACCTAATGTTTCTAATGATCCTTGCATGGGGAGAGAATATGTTTTGATAAAGTCAAACGTCACTTTTAATTAGGTGATTATTATGACTATTGGTTGGGCAATTTTCTTGTCACGGCTTGAATATTGGAGATAGTGAAAGAGATTTGTCCCTCTCTTGCTAGAGAGAGAGAGATATCCATGGGCCCCTTGATAAGGAAGACTGGAGAATATGTATGGCCATTCTCAAATAAGTATTTATAAGTTGTTATTAATATTATTTATACAGTCTACCTAGTGATCACGTAAATGGTTAATTAAGTTTTATAAGGATGACTCGGTCCATGCTTTATACTTAATTAGGATATCGTGTGTCAAAAGGACTAAATATTAAAAAACTGATTTTAGGTTGTCATTTCTTGTACATAACTTGGATAAGGATAATGTCTTGCTAGAGGCCGTTTATGTTGTGTGAATAAATGTCTAGGACATTTTTCATTCACTGCCAGCGTTAAGTGAACCTACAGGGTCACACGCAATGACAATCTTGTGAGCACGATGTCTACATTCAATGAATCTAGAACGTCTCCAGATTCGTTGAACATATGCAAAAAGGGTATCAGATTCCATATTATATTTGTTTGGTAAGTTAATAAGTAACTAATTTTATATATAAGATAAATGAAATTAATCACTTAATAATATTCATCCAACCGTTGGATGATTATAGGAATAGACAGACAAGATTAAACTTTCATTAGATGACAATTAGGGTTCTGGTATTGACAGCTATAAAAGATTATGTTAACCTTTTCTTGGCAGCCGTCTTCATCAGATTAAAAACAAAGCCCTTTAAACCTAGAACGGCGATAATAGTATCTAGCCTCTCTCTCCAAAGTTCCACGTATTACCAGATATTCAAGATATGTTCTGAATAGCTTTCACAACACAGAAGGAGCTAGCATCCCGATCGCATGGAGAGAAGTTCGTTGCATGGATACTACTAGAGGACGAAGCGTAAACAGCAGCGCCTCCACTCCTAACAGCAGAAAACATTGAGGTAGTTTCTATCCAATCGTTTTTTCTAATATATGCGGATCCTGTTGGTGGATTTTCGCAGTTTTTATTTTGTCCGTTTTTTCTATGGATTCCAACACATAATACCTTGAGATCTTTGCTTAGAATAGACCAAAGTAATGATACTCTTTGAATTTTTTTGATTTCTAGGAGCTTTTGAATAGTAAACAATATTACTAATGTTATCTATTATAATATTGATTCAAGTTTATTGACAAGTAGTTTCTCTCTCTCTCTCTCTCTCTCTCTCTCTCTCTCTCTCTATCTCTCTCTCTCTCACTTTGTGTGTGTACATATATATATAATTATATATATGTATGCATTATGCACTTATTGTTGACATTTATATATGCCGAATATATTTTCATAGTAACATTCTATGCCATAAATTTATTTCGATATTTTAGAACATTATAAATATTTCTTGATACAAACACTTGATGACAAGATGTTTAGTTGAATAATATAAAAATGTAAAAAAATAGAAATATATGACTACTCTTATGACACTTATAAATGTCAAAGACCTAGTCTGACATCGCTATGGATGACACTTCTTTGGAAATATCAAAATCACAATATATTGCTATTGTGACATATAAAATTGCGAGTAATCAGGTAAGTTCTTGTAGTTATTTTGGCATGTATTTAAGTGGCTAAGAGCACAAACCTATATATACTTCTCAATTTTTTTCTTTGAACCATGACGAAAATACAATGAATTTTCCAGCCATTGTCTTTGAGTATCTTGCTTGGTTCCTAGAGTTTCTTGTTATTAACGGGTTCCTAGATCATATACAACTCCATTCAATTAAGAGCTGACAGTATTTTTCCAATTGTTGCTTGAAACTTGGTCTTCTATACACATAGGATATGTGAACAATTTCATATACTCTTTGTTGATTAAATTTTAACTGAAGTGGTTGACATCATTTTCCCAAAAGGGTCTAATATAGATTGCTAGGTTTGTTTGTGAGGCGTTCTTGGGAGATTGACGGGTTCATATTAAAATTAAAGGTAGCTCTAATCACGTATAAGGATAGCAATTTTATAATGAACAAATAAAATTGTCCATAGAAAATATGTCATGTGCCAGACGTGTAATGCATCACCAGGTTTTGCCATGAGGGGTGGTAGGGTAAATTAGATGTATGAAACTAGTTTGTGTTTATGAATACATAAAAGTAAAGATAATGTATATAATCCACACTAATTATACATTTTATATGCAATGATAATTAATTTCACTAAAAACAGTAAAGGAAATCTTAAGTGAATATTAACCGCCATTAAAACTCGACACGAAAATAAACCAATTGGCACAATGTGCTTCAAGCAAAGCATACTCTGCATAGGAAATTTGCAATGCACATAAATAGGAGCAATAACCTTGAATTGTCTCAAGCACATGGTTGTAATTGGTGATGACACCTCTATTATTTTAAAGCACATCCACAATCTAGTCACTAGCACATCATTTTGCAGCTTCGTAAAACAAATGCACAAAGAGAAATTTAATTTAGTTAGTGTTATCCTAGTTAGTATTAACAAATTGGAAGGAGATAACATCTTATCCTACTTCATTATTTAGTCGAAAGCATGCAGATAAAAACCAAGTCCTCCTACTTTGACCAAAATTCGAATGGTCAATACATAATTTGAATCTTCTTGTGAAAACTCAATACACTATATGATTATCTATGCTATCCAAAGATAAAACCAAAGAATATAATCAACAAATTTGAAAGTATTAGTTTACAGAAAAATCTCCATATAGTAATGTAAAAAATTCTATGAACATTTAAGAAAAAGAAAGCATTTCCAATCTACCCTTTAAATTGAAAAAAAGGGGAAAATTTCAAAAATTCCTTAAGCACTTTAAAAGGCTAGAAGTTTTTCCTTTTACAAATTCAAGTAAAAATTGATGTGAATCTTTAATTGATTGTAGATTAGATTCATCAACTTCCCAAGATCACCTCCTTTGATGAAGAACCTCTATTGCGGATTTTGTAGTTTCAACACTCTAATAGAAAACCTATGAGTTATAAGCCTTATAAACCTAATATTGAGAGGTAAAAAGCGTTTCTAATTTGATAGAAAGAACATTGAGGAAACTAAGGCCTCAAAACCCTAATTACACAAACTAGAAGACCTATGATTAGTTGAATCTAAGAATACACAATTAAAGAAAGGAATTGGATGATCAATTGATTCCATAGATTCCACAATCTAAGGCAAACAATTGTTCACAAAACTAAGGACATTAATCCTTAGCAAGCTAACTAAGAAGGGTGAAGAACCTTGGAGACAATTGGAGAATCCTCTCTCAAAATTCAGAAAAATTCATCAAAAATTAGTTACAATAGTTTATAATAAGGTATTTATATGCCAAGCCTTAAACCTAGCTAAACTATTGATTAGTGACTTAAAATACCCATTAAATCCTTGATTAAAAGTTGGAAAAACAAGTTCAATAACAAAATCCCGCCAACAAAGTCGCATTGGCATTTCCCACCCGAACCCTACCGACAATGGTCAGTTAGACCTACCAGACGCAGTATGGTTCGTTCTTCCAACCAATTCCCGACCAGAACCCTACCCGTGACGGTAAGGGCAGGGCTATCATTGGTGCTAGGAGTGCTCTTCTCCAGCACTTAACCATTTTCACCTCCAATTTTCTCCCTTAAATGATCCCTGCTTATTGTACAAATTGAAAGCAACTTGGAAGCCTTCCCTTGATCTTCAAAACCTTCAAGCTTGTTCTTCAACGCTTTCTCCATGTAAACAACCAAACAATTATCCACATTTGCATCATGAATCTTAAGTTTCTTCCCTTGAGCTCTAGTGAGTGGTCCAAGGTTCAATTCTATACGTGCTTGACTCTTTAGATTCACATTATCCACCCCACCTTTGAAAATATTCGTCCTTGATGTTAGTATATTCCCTAAGACCAATTGACTCACATTTATGATTTATGAAGCATGTATTTTTTAATTGTATTTTATGCTCTTGGTCATCAAGTATGTGACTTGATAGTAAAACCCTTATAGCTAATAAAATACTATTCTTATTTGTCCCTAGTTTATTACATCTTGTAAACTAGTGTGAAGTTGATTGATGGTCAAGTTTTACTGATCATGAATATGAGATATAAAATCAATTCATAAATACATATTGAGAATATTGTATTGGACATGACCCAAAGTGAAGAAGAAATATTGCATGGGTTTAAGTTATAAGTATTTCTTCTCAGTTTTATATTTGGTGTCCTTCGACCTAATGTTTCCAATGTTTCTTGCATGGGGAGAAAAATATGTTTTGACATAGTCAAACATCACTTTTAATTAGGTGATCATTATGATTATTGGTTGGCTTATTTTCTCGTCATGGCTTGAATATTGGAGATAGTGAAAGGGATTTGTCCCTTTCCTTTTAGAGAGAGATATCCATGGGCCCCTTGATAAGGAAGACTGGAAAATATGCATGGCATGCTCAAATAAGTATTAATAAGGTGTTATTAATATTATTTGTTGGAACAGTCTGCCTGGTGATCAAGTAAATGGTTAATTAAGTTTTATAAGGATGACTTGATCCATGCCTTATTCTTAATTAGGATATCGTGTGACAAAGGACTAAATATTAAATCTGATGCTAGGTTATTATTACATTTACTTAACTTGGGTAAGCATAATGTCTTGCTAGAGGCCGCTTATGTTTTGTGAATAAATGTCTAGGACATTTTTTTTATTCACTGCCAACGTTAAGTGAACCTACAGGGTCACACGTATAGACGATCTTGTGAGCATAATGTCCACGTTCAATGAATCTAGATTGTGTCCAGATTCGTTGAACGTATACAAAAGGGGAATCAGATTCCATATTGTATTTTCTGGTAGGTTAATAAGTAATTAATTTTATTTAATCGAATAAATGAAATTAATTACTTAATATTACTCATCTAACCGTTGGATGATTATAGGAATAGACGGACGAGATTGAACTGTCATTAGATGACAGCTAGGGTTTTGATATTGATGACTATAAAAGGTTATGTTAACCTTTTCTTGTTGGCCGTCCTTTATCTCATTAAAGAAAAACAAAACCCTAAACCCTAGAACGGCGATATAGTATCTAGCCTCCTCTCTCCGAAAAAACGACCGATTACCAGATAGTCAGGGATCGCTCCCGAGCAGCTTTGCGAACACGTAAGGGGGCTAGCATCCCGATCGCTTGCGGAGGAGTTCGTCGCGTGGATACCAAGAGAGGGCGAAGCATACAAAGCAGCGCCTCCACAACGAACAATAAAAACATTGAGGTAATTTCTATCCAATCGGTTTTTCTAGTATGTGCAGATCCCGTTGGTGGATTTCCGTAGTTTTATTTTACTTTGTTTTTGCCTACTGATTCCAACAAAGGGTATCGGAGCCACGCACATACCGGTTTTACCGATTTTATCTCGTTACCGCTTTGATTACATATGTTGTTTTCAATCGGCCTTATAGTAAGGTTTCGATTAGTGTAATAATCGTAGTAAATTGAATTATAAGATTCGCATATATCATATTCTCGTTTTACTATTAAACGATGAATATTGTTACTGCCAAATTGTTTGGTGTACGGACCGTAATCAGTGCAATTTAATTGTTAAACAAATATGCGTAATCACATGATTTAATGTTTAATCTGTTAAACAAAATTTCAGCGGCATGATTTTAGGGTTTATGACGGCAATAACTCATTCAATGAGTTAGAAAGAAAAAATCGCTTTTTCTTTCCGGGACCGCATTTGCTATGGGGCTACGCCCCTGAACCCCCTTTGTTGTTTCTTTGCATGTTTCTTCCTATCTTTAGATGCATGGTGCATAGCATGGCCCTTTACCTCTTGTGATTGATCGGGCTTATTTTGTTAATGGGTTGTATGTTTTTAAATACGGCTCGCGTGTCGTTGTTTTCGTTGATGTAATATTATCAAGCTTTACTAGAATAGGTTAATTTTATTTCCTATTCCTATGTATATTTTCTGTCCTATGTAACAAGATTAGAAGGCCAAGACATTGGAGGCAAGCTCATGGAGATGAAGACTTACCTAGATTGACCTTTGACTTCCATGAGGCTCGTGGAAGTCAATATAGGATCGGGGGCCATGCTATGACACGTTTTATTTGATGTATATATATTATGCATGAGATGTTTAGTTTATTTCCTTTTATTTTTATATATGTTTTGTGAAATTATATACAAATAAAAGGAAGAAGGTTTTTGAAACCATGTAAAATAAAATAAAAAAAAATTAAGTCGTAAAATGTATTCCATGATCATAAGCACTTCTCCATGCTTGGATCATCATTTTGTCTCATTGCCAAAGCAAGAGATAAATGGTTACCTAAGTAGGGGAAGATGGAAAATGGTGATTTCCATATGCTTGGAATGGTTTGGCTTAACTAGGCTATCAAAACGGTTTTGAGCCTAGGACATCATATGGGATTTTGCCGGTACATGTAGATGTAAATCCCATTAATACATTTTTATCTAATTATGGGTGTTAAGCCAAAGCTTACTTATGATTAGAATAAAATGAATTTTTATACCCATGATTTATATCAAGTGTTGAATATTTCAGGGAAAATTTAACGCTTCATTTATTTAATTTTACTTTGCAAATTCTATGTAGATAATGGCCTCAAACAATTCAAACACATCATTGCGATCCGTGCTTGAAAAGAATAAGCTTAGTGGGACTAACTTTCTTGATTGGGCACGAAATTTAAGGATTGTCCTTAAACAAGAAAAAAAGGCTATATGTACTTGAGAACCCTATCCCTAATCAACCAACTAACAATGCCACTAGAGTCGAAAAGGATGCTTATAGTAAGCACAAGGATGATTCTAACGATGTGACATGTCTCATGTTGGCTACGATGGAATCCGAGTTGCAAAAGCAATTCGAGGAAGTTGAGGCTTATGAGATGATAAAACAGACTCAAGGAAATGTTCCAAGAGCAGGGCACGTCAAGAGAGATATCTTACCACTAAGGCGTTGAACAACTGCAAAATGACCCCCCGGCACTTCGGGCTTAGTGCTCATGTCCTTAAGATGAAAGGGTATTTTGATCGCCTTGAAAAACTTGGAGCACCCTGTAAGTCATGACTTGGCTACCGATATGATCTTGGCCTCTTTGACCTCCGACTATGATCAGCTTTGTCATGAACTTCAATATGCATAATATGGAAAAGTCCATAAATGAATTGCACGGGATGCTCAAGCAGGTCGAACAAAACATTAGGAAGTCTACTCCCAATGTTCCGATGGTTCGAAGGGGCGCTTCAAGAAGAACAAGGGAAAGGGAAAGGGAAAGGATATGGCCAAAAAGGGTAAAGGCAAGCGTAAGCCCAAGCCCAAGGTTAAACCACCAAAGGAAGGGACTTGCTTCCACCGCAATGAACCTCGGTCATTGGAAGAGGAATTGCAAGCTCTACTTGGAAGAAAAGAAGAAGCAAAAGGCTAGTGAGACCGCCGCCTGTGTATTTTCGTTATAGAAATTAATATGTCTACTCCTACTTCATGGGTATTAGATACCGGATGTGGAGCTCACATTTGTGTAAATGTGCAGGGACTCAAAAGGAGTAAATCTTTGGCAAAGGGAGAGGTGGACCCTACGAGTTGCAAATGGAGCAAAAGTTGTCGCCGTAGTCGTAGGGACATTTGATTTACTTTTGCCTACCGGGCTTATAATTGAACTTAAAGATTGTTATTATGTTCCTGCTATGAGTAGGAATATCATTTCAGTTTCTTGTTTGGATATTGATGGTTTTGAGTTTAATACTAAGAATGGTAAAAGTTCTATTTATAAAAATGGTATTTTCTATGGGGATGCCTCTTTATGTAATGGACTTTACATTCTTAACCTACATGATTCCATTAGTAAGCCCATCTATAACATAAATACAAAGAAATTTAAATCTAATGATTTAAATCAAACTTACTCGGCATTGTCGTTTGGGCCATATAAATGAGAAACGCATATCAAAACTCCATCAAGATGGACTTCTATCTTCATTCGACCTTGAGTCTTATGAAAAATGTGATTCTTGTTTATTGGGAAAAAATGACTAAAAGTCCATTTACAGTGGCAAAGTGAAAGGGCTACCGATTTATTGGAACTTATACATACCGATGTATGTGGGCCAATGAACACACAAGCCGTAGGAGGTTTTCGTGATTTCATTACATTCACGTGATGATTTCAGAGATATGGTTATGTCTATCTAATGAAACATAAATCCGATTCCTTTCAAAAGTTTAAGGAATTTCAAAATGAAGTACGTAATCAACTTGGAAGGAGTATCAAATTACTTCGATCGGATCGAGGTGGTGAATACTTGGGGCCAAGAGTTTGACTGAACATCTAAAAAAATTGTGGGATATTATCACAATTAACTCCACCAGAACACCACAATGGAATGGTGTGTCCGAACGCGTAAATCGAACTCTATTGGATATGGTTCGATCTATGATGAGTCAAACAGATCTTCCAATTTCTTTTTCGGGGGTTATGCTCTAGAAACCGCCGCATTCATATTAAATAGAGTTCCATCTAAAGTCAGTTTCGTAAAACACCATATGAGATATGGACCGGGAAACAACCTAGTTTAGCATTTCTCAAAATTTGGGGATGTGATGCTTATGTGAAGCGATCATTATCTCAAAAACTAGCACCCAAATCGATAAGTGTCTCTGCTTTGTGGGATATCCTAAGGAAACTAAAGGATACTACTTTTATCTTCCATCCGAAAACAAAGTGTTTGTTGCTCTGAACGGAGTTTTCCTTGAAAGGGAATTCGCTTTCCAAAAGAGTCAGTGGGAGTAGAATCCATCTTTGAAGAAGCTCAAGGACAAAGCAGACCATTTCGAACCGAGTATGGATACTCAGCTGGACTCACGTATTCATACCGAGCCCCGAACCTTGACACAAGGGCCAAGAAGGTCTAGTAGGATTTCTCGTATACCACGGAGATATGGATTTCCCGGTGACCGAGGATCATAATATTGATCTTATTGATCAAGGTGAACCTAATTCCTACCAAGATGCTATTCATAGTCCCGAATCTAGCAAATGGCTAGAGGCTATGAAATCGTAAATACAATCCATACATGATAATCAAGTTTGGACTTTGATTGATCCACCCGAAGGTTGCAAGACCATAGGGTGTAAATGGGTTTTCAAAAAGAAAACTCGACATGGATGGCAATGTGCACACTTACAAAGCACGATTGGTAGCAAAAAGGGTATAGACAAACTCATGGTATAGACTATGATGAAACCTTTTCTCCAGCTTGTAATGCTTAAGTCAATTAGAATTCTACTTGCCATTGCAAAGATATTATGATTATGAAATATGGCAAATGGATGTTAAAACCGCTTTTCTTAATGGAAATCTACCTGGAGGATGTGTATATGACACAACCTCGAAGGTTTTATTCATCCTTCGAATTCTAGTAAAGTGTGTAAACTTCAAAGATCCATTTATGGCTTGAAGCAAGCATCTCAAGTTGGAATCTTCGCTTTCGATGAAGCAATTAAAGAATTCAATTTCATCAAGAATGATGATGAACCTTGTGTCTACAAAAAGGGTTACGTAAAATGCAAAGTAGTCTTCTTAGTACTCTATGTCGATGACATCTTGTTAATTGGGAATGACATCCCCACTTTGCAAAGTGTAAAAACTTGGTTGGGGAAGTGTTTTTCAATGAAAGATTTAGGCGAAGCAGCCTATATTCTAGGCATTAGGATCTATCGAGATAGATCTAAAAAGCTTATTGGCCTAAGTCGAGTGGATATATTGACAAGGTACTCGAAAAAGTTCGAGATGCAAGATTCTAAGAGAGGATTCTTGCCAATGTCACATGGCGTTAAACTCAGTGAAGTCTCAAAGTCCTACCACAAGGGAAGATACGTAACGCATGAGTAAGATTCCCTTATGCTTCCGCAATTGGATGTATCATGTACGCCATATTATGCACTCGCCCTGCATGTCTCGTGATGCATTAAGCATGACTAGCGATTCCAACAAATCCCGGGTGAACCGCATTGGATCGCAGTGAAAAAACATTCTCAAGTACTTAAGAAGGACTAAAGAGATGTTTTTGATCTACTGAGGTCGTGAAGGAGAGCTTGTTGTAAATGGTTACACTGATGCTAGCTTTCGATCGATGTAGATGATTTTAGATCGCAACTGGATTTGTGTTTTGTTTGAATGGAGGTGCCGTGAGTCGGAAGAGTTCAAAGCAAGATACCGTGGCCGATTCTACTACAGAGGTCGAGTATGTGGTCGCTTTCGATGCAGCCCAAGGAGGCAGCTTTGGATCGTAAAGTTCATCACGTAACTAGGTGTAATTCCTAGCATTGTGAACCCAAATGGGACCTATATTGTGATAATACAGAGCCATTGCACAAGCTAAGGAACCTAGATCTCATCAACGATCCAAACATATTCTCAAAGCGTTTCCATCTCATTCGAGAAATTATTGAGCGTGGAGATGTTAAAATTTGCAAAGTAGACACCAATGACAATGTCGCAGATCCATTGACAAAGCCACTCCCACAACTTAAGCATGAGAGTCATACTAGGTCAATGGGTTTGAGAGTCATGTCAAATTGGTGATAGGGCAAGTGGGAGATTGTTAGTATATGCCCCTAAGACCAATTGACTCACATTTATGATTTATGAAGCATGTATTTTTTTAATTGTATTTTATGCTCTTGGTCATCAAGTATGTGACTTGATAGTAAAACCCTTATAGCTAATAAAATACTATTCTTATTTGTCCCTAGTTTATTACATCTTGTAAACTAGTGTGAAGTTGATTGATGGTCAAGTTTTACCGATCATGAATATGAGATATAAAATCAATTCATAAATACATATTGAGAATATTGTATTGACATGACCCAAAGTGAAGAAGAAATATTGCATGGGTTTAAGTTATAAGTATTTCTTCTCGCTTTTATATTTGGTGTCCTTCGACCTAATGTTTCCAATGTTTCTTGCATGGGGAGAAAAATATGTTTTGACATAGTCAAACATCACTTTTAATTAGGTGATCATTATGATTATTGGTTGGCTTATTTTCTCGTCATGGCTTGAATATTGGAGATAGTGAAAGGGATTTGTCCCTTTCCTTTTAGAGAGAGATATCCATGGGCCCCTTGATAAGGAAGACTGGAAAATATGCATGGCATGCTCAAATAAGTATTAATAAGGTGTTATTAATATTATTTGTTGGAACAATCGCTCGGGTGATCAAGTAAATGGTTAATTAAGTTTTATAAGGATGACTTGATCCATGCCTTATTCTTAATTAGGATATCGTGTGACAAAGGACTAAATATTAAATCTGATGCTAGGTTATTATTACATTTACTTAACTTGGGTAAGCATAATGTCTTGCTAGAGGCCGCTTATGTTTTGTGAATAAATGTCTAGGACATTTTTTTTATTCACTCGCCAACGTTAAGTGAACCCTACATGGTCACACGTATAGACGATCTTGTGAGCATAATGTCCACGTTCAATGAATCTAGATTGTGTCCAGATTCGTTGAACGTATACAAAAGGGGAATCGATTCCATATTGTATTTTCTCGGTAGGTTAATAAGTAATTAATTTTATTTAATCGAATAAATTAAATTAATTACTTAATATTACTCATCTAACCGTTGGATGATTATAGGAATAGACGGACGAGATTGAATCGTCATTAGATGACGATTAGGGTTTTTGATATTGACAGACTATAAAAGGTTATGTTAACCTTTTCTTGTTGGCCGTCCTTTATCTCATTAAAGAAAAACAAAACCCTAAACCCTAGAACGGCGATATAGTATCTAGCCTCCTCTCTCCGAAAAAACGACCGATTACCGGGATAGTCGAGATCGGCTCCGAGCAGCTGTCGAACACGTGAGGGGCTAGCATCCCGATCGCTGCGAGAGGAGTTCGTCGCGTGGATACCGAGAGAGGGCGAAGCATACAAAGCAGCGCCTCCACAACGAACAATAAAAACATTGAGGTAATTTCTATCCAATCGGTTTTTCTAGTATGTGCAGATCCTGTTGGTGGATTTCCGTAGTTTTATTTTACTTTGTTTTTGCCTACGGATTCCAACACTTGAAGCTTCACCTATATGAAAAAGAGAAAAATCAGAAGCAATGAAGGTGGTACTAACATTGTATTCACCCGGAAGATCAATTCTATAGCCATTATTATAAAGACGCTAAAGAAGTTGAAAAGGACCATCACCACGAGCATCAAGTTTATTCTTGCATTGAGAAGGAAAACATTCCTTCGGAAGATGAAACCAAACCCAACTCTGGGTTCCGCACAATATGGTTCCTTCCAACATTTCGTATAGCCACTACTTTCTTGTATTTGGACTCAATAGCATTACGTACCTTTGTATGAAGGGACTTGACAAGCTCCTCTTTCCACTTTCTATCCAAGTTCACAACATGATCTATAGGCAAAGGAACTAAATCAAATGGAGTTAAGGGATTAAAACCATTAACAACCTAAAAAGGAGAATGAGAAGTAATAGAATGTCTAGCCCTATTGTAATCAAACTTAATGTGAGGGATGAATTCTTCCCATTGGCACAAATTCTTCTTATGGCCCTAAGAAGTTTACCAATGGTCTTATTGACCACCTTCTTTTGGTCATAGGTTTGTGAATGGCAAGCTGTAGAAAACAACAAATTAGTGCCAAGTTTCCTCCACAAAACATGCCAAAAATGACTAAGAACTTGGTGTCATGATCCGAGATAATAGTTCTAGGTATACCATGGATCGCACAACCCAAGTAAAGAACAATTTTGCAATATGGGTAGCATCATGGATTTTCTTACATAGTATAAAATGAGCCATTTTAAAAAACCTATTTACTACAACAAAAATAGAAAATCCATAACTTTAGGTGATTTAGGCAATCCAAGAATAAAATCCATAGAAACATCGACCCAAGGAACTTTAGGCACTTCTAAAAGAGTATAAAGACCATGTGGAAAAGAAGTAGATTTAGCCCTTTTACATTCTAAGCAATTTCCAATGAATCTTTCAACATCTTTTCTCATGTAAGGCAAAAAGAAATGCTCATGCAAGATATCATAAGTTTTAGTAATGCTAAAATGTCTCATTAAGCTACCACAATGAGTCTCTTTAACTAACAACGACCTAGTAGAACAAGATGGAATGCATAATCTTCCTTCATGATAAAGAAAACTATCATGTATGAGATACTTACCATTAGGCACAAGCAATCAATCCTCAAGTACATATTTAAAATCTTGATCACTAGCATATAATTCCTTAAGAATCTCAAAGCCAGGAATTTAAGCTTGTAAAGTAGAGATTAGAGTGTACCTTCTAGACAATGCATCGGCTCCAATGTTTTCTTTACCTTTCTTATACCGCATGATGTATGGAAACGTCTCAATAAACTTCATCCATCTTGCATGCCTCTTGTTTAGCTTTTGTTGCCCTTTAAGAAACTTTAAGGACTCATGATCGGTGTGCACCACAAACTCCTTTGGGCACAAATAATATTGCCAATGTTTCAATGTCCTCACAAATGCATAGAGCTCCTTATCATACGTAGCATAATTCAATGCCGCGCTGGTCAACTTTTCACTAAAGTAAGCTAGGAGTCTCTTGTCTTGCATCAAAACTCCTCCAATGCCAATCAAAACTCCTCCAATGCCAACACCTGAGGCAATACATTCTATCCCAAACATCTTGTCAAAGTTAGTTAGTGCAAGTAGAGGTGCACTACTGAACCTCTTCTTTAGTAACTTGAATTCTTTCTCTTGACTATCCTCCCATTTGAAACCATTCCTCTTCTTTATAATATTCATCAATGGACTAGTAATGGTGCTAAAATCCTTGATGAACCTCCTATAGAAATTTACCAATCAATGAAAGCCCCACACTTCGGATGCAATTTTTGAAGTAGGCCACTCTTTGATTGCTTTCACCTTTTCTTGATCCGCTTGAAGGCTTTGAGAACTGACCACATAACTTAGGAAAGTCACTTTTTCCAAAAAAAAACTCACGTTTTCAAAGCCTAGCATATAATTTCTCATTTCTCAAAACTAACAAAACTTGTTTAAGATGATGCAAATTATCTTCATTAGTTTTACCGTAGATCAGGATATCATCAAAATAGACAACAACAAATTTATGAATAAAATTCCTCAACACATGATGTACAAGTGTCATGAATGTCCTGGGAGCATTAGTTAAACAAAAAGGCATGACTAGCCATTCATGAAGACCAGAATTAGTTTGGAAAGCCGTTTTCCACTCATCCCCTTTCCTCATTCATATTTGATTATTACCTAATTTATATCAATTTTTGAAAATATTTGAGAAGCATACAACTCATCAAGAAAATCATCTAATATAGGAATAGGATGCCTATACTTGATTGTAATATTATTAATGACTCCATAATCTATACACATTCGCCATGTACTATCTTTCTTTGGAACTAATAAAATAGGGCGACCCAAGGGCTCAAGATTTCTCTTGCACAGCCTTTAGAGAGTAATACCTCAACTTGTCTTCTTAGCTCTTTGGTAACGCTGCTTTAGGTACCAAATCAATTTGATGCTCAATCTCTCTCAAGGGAGGTAGTCCACTGGGTATCTCTTCGGGAAAGACATCCTTAAATTCTTTTATAACTTTACTATAGCATCAGATATGGAAGACAAGAGATCATTAGTAGAAACAAATGTACGTTGCAATAGATAAGTAAAACCAACTCTTCTTTTTCAATGGCTTCTATGATCCACGCTCTTTTGCCTAGAAACATCTTTTCTCTCCCTTGCAATTATCACTCCTTTTCTTGTCTCTCTTCAATTTTCCTCCCTAGGTTTTCCCACACCCATTTATGTTTCATCAATTCTTTTTCGCTATTCAATACTGTTTCTTTTTTTTTCACTCTCTAGTCTTTCTTTTTCTCTCATTGTTTTGTTCTACAAAGACTTAACTAGGAGTCAAAGGATTCAACATGAACTTCTCCCTATGCTTTTAAAATTTATAGGTGTTCTTCACACCATCATGAATAGCCTTTCTATCATATTGCTAGGGATGTTCCAACAACAAATGCCCCACTTGCATAGGAGCCACATCACATGGAATTTCATCATTATATGACCCCCTAGTAGCATGATTTTCCCAAGCTTCTCTTGAAGATCAAATACTCTCAAGAATCAACTCTCTTCTAGAGGTTTCTCTTGATGATTTGGTTTGAAGAAGTGAAGAACATATACTCAAAAAATTGCAGAAAGATAAGAAAGAAGAAAGAAATTAAACCTTCTTGTATGAATGGGAGAATCAACAAGGCTTGATTCAAGCATCACCTATCCTCCACAATCTAAGAAGCACCTTGGACCAAAGCAACACAAACTAGATAGTTCACACCTCAAGGGATGAATAAGATTTGAAATTAGACTTGAACTCTTGAATCTGAAGATTCAAGAAGTTTCTTGTCAAGAAATTATACAATAGGAATACTTAATTTAAAGAAGAAGAAATCTTCATAATCCTAGTTTTCTCTCTTAGAAAATTTTCATTGAATGTGTGTTGCCCAAGTGGCTGCCAACAAAAGAGAATTTATATGGGTCTTTATAATTAGTTATCAACCCTAAGGATTAGACTAACTAAAAGGAGTTTAAAAGATACTTAGAATATTTAAATATAAGTCTAACAAGCTTACAACCCATAATGACTAGTTAGGGAGTTAAAAACTTCCCAATTTTTCCTCAACTGAGACCTACCGGTGATGGTTGGTCCTGACCTGCCGTCCGCGGTATGTGGATTCGCTCAAGCTCAGGCCCTTCCTTATCTAGAAACCTACCGTCAACGGCAGGGTAAAACCTACCGTTGGTGGTAGGTAATGTGAAAAATTTTACCATTGACAGCCAAAACCTTACCGTGGACGGTAAGGTGCACCCTAACATTGGCAGTAGGGTCCAGAAAATTCATCTTCCTTTAATTTTGAAGCTATAAAACTTCCCAAGATTGCTTCCTTGGATTCGTCTATTTGTACTTTCACTACTAGCAATGTTTTGGCCCCTCTAAGGTCATCTCCTTGCTCCTCTAGCATATGCCAAGTGAATTTGTTGACACTCTTCTTTAATAACGTCGTCGACCCCTTGTGTTCGTCTTCCATCTTCTTGGTTATGGCCCTTGTGGTAGGCCCTGGAACAAGTCCACCGTCTCTTGTGCATCTCGGGTCATATACTTCCTTTCCATCTATTTCGGGTTTGGGTTTAAAGATTTGTCCTCAAATCCGCATCTACATCAAAGAAAGTTAAGTTAGAAACATTAAATGTAACACTAACGTTGTACTCACCGGAAAGATCAATCTTATATGCATTGTCGTTGATCTTTTCAAGGACTTGAAATGGTCCATCGCCTCTTGCATCAAATTTACCCTTGCGGAGATTTGGAAACCATTCTTTTCACAAATGTACCCAAGCCTAATCTCTAGGCTCAAATGTCACCTTCTTATGTCCTTGATTCTTCTAGAAACCACCTTTTGATTCTTCCTTTAAATATGTTCATGGAGCTTGGCATGAATACATCAAACAAATTCGGCCTTTTTTTTATCATCCAAACTCAGTTGATGGTCAATTGGAAAAGCAATCAAATCCAAACGGGTTAGTGGAACGACAATTTCATATGGAGAAAACAAAGTAGTAGAATGACAAGCTCTATTATAAGCAAATTCAATGAATGACAAACATTCTTCCCACTTGTTAATATGCTTTTTGAGATTAGTGATCGGGATTTTTATACCAAAGTTTTAAACACAATAATTGCAAGTGCACAAGATCAAAGTAATAAGGAAGTATCAGGGTATCGAACCACAGAGAAAGGCTTACTTACTTAAATTACTATCTTCGTATGTTAATTTTATGAAAAGAAGAATGAAATTTTATTATCTAAAAATTCTTCCTAAATTAAGTAAACTTAATAAATAAAATCACTAAATTAAAAATAACTAGAGCTTAACCAAAGAGATGATTTAGAACATTTAATCCACCACTAACCTATATAACAATGATTTAATTTTATTTAGGAGAAAAGATTAGACCTTTATGTTGTGATATAGGCTGCAATTTTCGATTCACTAATATATTGTGCTAAAATGTATGACATAATCCATCTAACCATTAGTATGACTTATTCAATTTTATGACATAAATCATCTAAAATTAGCATTAAATATTCAATTCTAAAAGCCACAATATACTTGCAAAAATCACGTATCTCTCATACTCAAGACTACAAGAATTAAGCATAGATAAAAATATCATTCTACAAGAACAACCACAAAAAATTAATTGCATCAAACTAAGAAACATCCCAAGATATGTAATCACATAAATAATATAATAAATCTCGCAAAATAAAATAAATCAAAGTCACATGGCTAGGGCTTTATAAAGATTCCAAAAAGAAAATTAGTTCATGGCTAAAAGGGAAAGAATGAAAATTTTTTTGAAGTTCATGGCTTTCTCCCATTGAAGCTGCTGCCTTTGGAATTTCTACTACTGCCGATTTTGCACAGCTATCTCGTCCGGTTTTTCCCAAAGCTGCGTCTGGTTTTCATCTCAACCAGCGTCCGATTCTAGTCTTGCTACGATTTCTCCTGCTTCAGCTGCTGATTTTTTCTTCACAGCTAATGTGGTTGTTTTCTACTTTGTCTTCTGTGCAGTTACTTCAATTGCAGCTCTCCGTTCAGCAGCTTCCCTTCAACTGTTGCGGTTGCTTCAGATTTTCCTGCAGCTGCTGCAATTTTCTCTCTTATTTAGCTTGTGCAGCTGCTATTTTGTGGCAGCTTCTCCTTCAAATTGCGGCTACAATTTCCCCTCTTTTTCTTATGGCTGCTCTCTCTCCTCTCCTCTCTGGCAGCTGCTTCTTTCTGCCACTTGTACAGCTGCTTGCTTCAATGTGTTACCCTCTCTCTTTTTCTTATTGTGGCTACTCTCCTTTCCTTCTTCAATCATGATTCCTTGCAGCCCTCCTTCTTCTATTCTTTCTTGGATTTCTCCTTTCCTATTTCTTTTTCTTTCCTTTTTCTTCTCCTTGTCGTGGGCTTATGGCTCCATTGGCTGGACCATCGTGGGCTTGCCATCTTGACTTATTCTCTTTTTATTTGTGGGCTGTCTTCTTTAATGGGCTTCTTTTCCTTTTTCACCAAAATAAAATAAATTAAATAATGATATTTAATAAAATATTTTTAAAGGCTAATAATTAAAATTTAAGGTGTTTATTTGTATAAAAATAGACTCTATCAAATAGCCCTAAGAAGTTGTCCTCTAGTCTTATTAACTACTTCAGTTTTAACATCCGTTTCATGATGACAAGAAGTGGAGTAAAGTAAGTCAGTCCCTAGTTTCTCCCATAACATCTTCCAAAAGTGACTAACAAACTTGGTATCTCGGTCCGATACTATAGTTCTAGGCATGCCGTGGAATCTCACGACTTCTTTAAAGAATAGACTAGCAACATAACATGTATCATCCATTTTTTGATAAGCAATGAAATGCGACATTTTTGAAAAACGATCCATAACAACAAAGATAGAATCCTTTCCAAAAGAAGTTCTCAGGAGTCCCAAAAACAAAGTTCATGGAAACATCTTCCCAAAGAGCTGTGACAATCGGTAAAGGGGTGTATAAACCATGAGGTAACGAAGACAATTTTGCACGTTTACAATCTAGACAATTACCCGCAAATTTCTCAACATCTCTTTGAATTTTACGCCAAAAGAAATTCTCATACAAAATATCATAGGTCTTAGCTATACAAAAATGACCCATAAGACCACTCCCATGAGCCTCTGTAACAAGCAAATGCCTAATGGATCCACTAAGAATGCAAAGTTTCCCTTATCTAAACCAGAATCCATCCTTCACATAAAATTTATCACAAGGAGCAATCAAGCATACATCAAAGATACTACCAAAATCAACATCACTAAGCATATAAATCCTTCAACATTTCAAACCAAAGTATTTGCGAATGTAGTGAACTGAAAAGGGTGTACCTTCGTGAGAGTGCATAGTCCGCAACATTCTCCTTTCCTTTCTTATAGTGGATGACTTAGGGAAACGTCTCAATGAATTCTATCCACCGTGCATGTCTCTTGTTGAGCTTTTGTTGACCCTTCAAATATTTCAACGACTTATAGTCGATGTGGATGACGAACTCTTTCGGCCACATGTAATGTTGCCAATGCTTCAGGCTTCACCAAGGCGTCAACTCCTTGTCATACGTGGCGTAGTTCAATGTTTCTCCCGACAACTTTTTGGTAAAATAGGCAATGGTTTCTTCTCTTGAGTTAGAGCCCCTCTACTTCCTACCCCCGATGCATTGCACTGGATCTCAAACTTCTTGTCAAAGTTGGGTAAGGTGAGGAATGGAGCATTGCGTAGCTTTTCCTTCAAGACCTTAAATGCTAACTCCTGAGCTTCTCCCCAATTACATCCATTGGTCTTCTTAATGACCTCGGTGAGAGCACTAGCAATGGTGCTAAAATCCTTTATAAACCTCCGACTAGCCAATCCATCGAAACTTCTAACTTTGGTAGCACTCTTGGGCGTTGGCCAATCCTTTATCACCTTCACTAGGGCTGTAAACTGGTCCAGACCCTCAGGGTACCCCCAGACCCAGACCCGTACCCTTATAGTTAAACTTGGACCCAGACCCGACCCTCCAAGGTCCAGGGTAGGGTATGGGTATACCCATACCCGTATGATATTTTTGTATTTTTTTCCCTGTTAAACAAAAATATATAAAACAATGTATAATCCTAAATGAAAAATTTTAACATGATTAATATAATCTCCTCAACATTTCTTTCAACAAATACAATCATTTAACATATACATAAATGAATAGGGATATAGGCCCCTTTAACTATATTAATTTCAGTCTGTAATCCAAATTCCTGAACAACCTCTGAGCAAAGAGTATATGTAATAATTCAAATAGTAGCATATAAGATAGAGAACGAAAAAGAAAAATAAAGAAAAAGATTGTCTTTTTTGTCATGATCCATATTTTCAGCAGTTCTATGAAATAAAAAATAAGACAAAAATATTACTATCATAAATTGCTTTTACACGGGATGAAAGAATATATTTTTATATTTAGTAAACATAAATTATTTGTGAAATGACATTTGAAATAAAGTTGAAAATAAATAAATAAATAATTTGAAAGAGGTTAGTTGGGCCAAATCCATCAAATAAAAAGATTCTATTTAAGACTGAAAAGGAGAAAAAAAAAGAGAAAATGACTGAAAAAGAGAAAAAAAAGAGAAAATGACTGAAAATGAGAAAAAAAAAATAAAAGGACTGAAAAGAAAAGGAAGAGAAAAGGAGAAAAGAAGAAGAAGAGAAAAAGAAGGATGGTAGCAGGATTGCCAGCTAATATGAATTTAACTTCCTCTCCCTAAAAACTCAGCCAAATCTCTCTATATATATTTAATATCTTCCATCTAATATAATATATAATATATATTATTATTTTATTAATACGGGTATACGGGTCTGGGCATTACCATACCTTGCCCAGACCCATATAGCAGTATAAATACTGGCACGGGTACGGGTACGGGTCCGCGGGTATAAAATTTAAAGCTTACCCGCTAAAAACGGGTACAGACCCGCGCGGGTACAGGTAACACCCGCCCCGTTTACAGCCCTAACCTTCACTATGTCAAGATCCACTTGTAAACCTTTGGAATTAACAACATAGCCAAGAAAGGTTATCTTTTCCGAACAAAATTCACATTTTTCCAAATTGGCATATAATTATTCTCTCCTAAGCACCAAACAAACTTGTCTAATGTGATGCAAATGATCGTCATATGTTTTGCTATAGACTAAAATGTCATCAAAATACACAACAACAAATTTTCCAATGAATTCACACAAAACATGGTGCATCAATCTCATAAACATGCTAGGAGTATTGGTAAGACCAAAAGGCATACAAGACACTCATAAAGACCAAACTTAGTTTTAAAGGAATTTTTCCATTCATCTTCTTCTTTCATTAGGATTTGATGATAACCCGATTTCAAATCAATTCTAGAGAAAATTATGGAACCATTCGCAAAGCAAATCATCTAGCCTAGGGATGGGATAATGATATTTAATGGTTATGCCATTAATTTCCCTACAATCAACACACATACCGCACATGGGCTAAGACTCTCGCATATGGCCCTTGTCCAGAAGCTCCTCCACTTGTTGTTGAAGTTTTTTGGTCTCTTGGGGTGAGCTGCTATATGCGGGTCGGTTTGGGAAAACGACTCTGGCAACAAAATCAATTTGGTGTTCTATGCCTCTGAATGGTGGCAATTCTCTAGGAACCTCCTCCGAGAAAACATCTTCAAACTCCTTGATGACACCTACAATAGCTTGAGACAAAGAAGAAATAATTTCATCATTAGAAGACATGTAGGCTCTTTTGTCACGTAAGGAGTAAGACGGTTTCTTTTGCATCAATAGCCTCACAAATCTCACTCTCCTTAGAAAAGAAACTCAACCTAGCTTTTCTCTTTCCCTCGTTTTACCACTCTATTTTTCTTCGTTCTCGCTTGAACTTTCTCACTCTCTTGAGTCTCTCCTCTCTTATCCTTTTCCTCTATTTTTTTCCCTCCTTTATGTTCTTCTTTTTATGTTCCATCTCCTTTTTCTTCATTTTTACTTGGTCTTGATACACTTGGAATTGAGTGAGGGGTTTTAGACAAATCTTAACACCATCCTTCTCAAAGGAATAGGTGTTCTTGTACCCATCACAGACAGCTCTTCTATTGAATTGCCATGGTCTTCCCAACAGTAGACGTAGGTAATGACCTCATCTATGTAACCCTCCCTATAGCAAAGGTCACAATACTTGCTTTGTTAGCCTCACTTCCCCACTATCATTTAGCCATTGCAACCAATATGGTCTAGGGTGTTTGGTGGTTGGCAAACTCAATTTTTCCACCAAGTATGTACTTGCTACAATGGTGTAATTCCCACTATCAATTATGACATTGCAAGTCTTGTTTTCAGTGTTACACCTTGTATGGAATATGTTTTCTCTTTGTTCACTTGACCTATCTTGAAAGGCTTGTGAGCTAAGAGCTCTCAAGACCACTAAAGCCTCTCCCTCATATGGAGACTCTTCATTTGACTCTTCAAGCTCTTGTTCAACTTTGGCTTTATCTTCGAAAATGATCTTACTTTTTGGCCTAATGATCATGACCTTCTTGGTGGGGCAATTACTAGCATAGTATCCATACCCTTTGCATTTAAAGCATTGAATATCTCTAGCCCGACTAGGAACCCCCTCCACCTTGCTTTTAGCTTTGTTCTCTTGCTTCCCCTTAGACCCTTCCTTGAATGCGACCTTGGGTGTATCATCCTTTCTCAAAGGGCTACGTTTATAGGTTGAGGCCACCAGCTTGGAAGTAGTGAAAGGATTTTTGAAGGACACCTTACTCTTCAATTACTTCTATATTTCATGGCCTTATGAACCATCTTTTCCAATTCCACATATGCTTGTAGCTCCAAAATGTGAGCTATATCCCTGTTCAACCGACACATGAATCTTTCCATTGTAGCTTTCCTATCTTCAATGATGTTAGCCTTTATCATTGCTACTTCCATCTCCTTGTAGTAATCTTCTACTCTTTTGCTTCCTTGCCAGGGTTTTGTAGCTTGCTATAAAGATCCCTATAGTAATGTGGGGGAATAAATCTCTTCCTCATCAAGGTTCCCAATTCCTCCCATGTCTCTACCAGTCTCTCTAAGTTCCTCCTTCGATTTGTCGCCAATTGATCCCACCATATGACCGGCATAGTCGGTGAATTCTACCACTGCCAATCTCATCTTTGTTAGGTCTGAATAGTTGTGACAATCAAAGACAAGATCAACCTTCTTTTACCATTCAAGGTAAGCTTCTGGATCACTCTTCTCTTGTCGGTCAATTTGGGTGGACCACACCCCAACATTCCCTTCAATGTTCCCCATTTGTTGTTGCAAGGACCTCAAAGTACCAACAACCTCTTGCATAAGAGGATCACTAGGTCCCTCACTAAAATTTTAGTTTTGTTCCTCTTCATGAGACATATTTAAGATTGATGAATCATAAAGTTACGTAAAAGACAAGTAAACAAGTAACAGAAACAAGGAGCTCGCTGTTCCCTAAGTGTTTCCCTCAAATTTAATGGCTCTCAATCCTCGTGTTTGTGCTCACTCTTTATGCCTTTTCTATCAATGTGCTCACCCTCTTACCTTTTCTTTGTCCTCACCACTAGAGTTATCTAGTGATTTCTAAAGCTTCCAAATTATAAGACATTCCCAAAGAAAAAATTATGCAAGAAACCTTTGATAAATAAGAACAAAGAATTCAAAGAGAAATTTTGTCAAACATGTGGTAGGCATAGAATGTCAAAGAAAAATCTCAAGAGTATGAGTCGAAGAATGAGTCTAATTTCCACTAAAAGAATATAAAAATATTTATAATTATATCCCATAGAAGTTGCAAATTATAACTAAGATAATTGGTTCGCAATTCAATGAAATGTACAGTACTAGAATTCAATTTCCAGAAAATAGAGCATGAAAACAAGTTGTAGTAATCTCAACATAAGTCATTCATTCTTAACCAAATAAAGCCAAAATTGTTGCAAAATATTCACAATCGAATGAGCTTTCAATCAAAATAAGTTTCAAGCAATTCTAAGTTCATTTGTTATACTGTTCATTGCAATCTTTACTATATACCTTTTCTGGACAAAAATGTTTCTAGTTTGCTTGCCTTTTCTCAAATACTTTCAATGGCTTTTCTTAAATACAAAAAACTTAACCTCAAAGAGAGCTTTGATCTAATACCATATGGTGTCATTTTCCCAAGATTCCCCTGAAGATCAAATACTCCCAACAATCAACTTCCTTCTATAGGTTGCCCTTAATGGTTTTGTTTGAAGAAGTGAAGAACATATACTAAAAAAATAGCAGAAAGATAACAAAGAAGAAAGAAATTAAACATTCTTATATGAATGGGAGAATCAACAAGGCTTGATTCATGCCTCACCTATCCTCCAAAATCTAAGAAGCATCTAAGACCCAAGCAACACCAACTAGATAGTTCGCACCTTAAGGGATGAATAGGATTTGAAATAATACTTGAACTCTTGAATTTGAAGATTCAAGAAGTTTCTCAAGAAACTATACAATAGGAATACTTAATTTACAGGGAAGAAGAAATCTTCATAACCCTAGTTTTCTCTCTTAGAAATTTTTTATTGAATGTGTTACCTAAATGGCTGCCAACAAAAAAGTATTTATATGGGTCTTTACAATTACTTGTCAACCCTAGGGATTAGACTAACTAAAAGGAGTTTAAAAGACACGTAGAATACTTAAATATAAGTCTAACAAGCTTACAACCCAAAATGACTAGTTAAGGTAGTTAAAAACTTCAAAATTTTCCCCTCAGCCAAGACCTATTGGCAATGGTAGGTCCGTTCTTACCATCCACGGTAGGTAGATTTGCTCAAGCCCTTTCTTTTCCAAAAACCTACCGTCAACGGTAAGGTGGAACCTACAATCGGTGGTAGGTAGTGTGAAAAGTTTTCCCTCACGGCCAGCCCTACCGTGTGTACCCTACCGTCGGCGGTAGGGTCAAGAAAATTCATCTTCCTTCAAATTTGAAGCTAAATACCCCAAGCTTACTTTCTTTGATTCTTCTATTTGCACTTTGACTACTAGGAAGGTTTTGGATCCTCTAAGGTCCTCTCCTTTCTCCTCTAGCATATGCTAAGTGAGGTTGTTGAAACTTTTATGGAATAACACCGTCAACCCCTTGTGTTTATCTTCTATTCTCTTGGCTCTTGCCCTTGTGGTCGGCCCCTGGAACAAGTCCACCGTCTCTTGTGCATCCTGAGTCATACCATCTGCCACTCATTTTAAAGGATTTGTTACTCAAAGATTGAGAAATGGAAGTCAATTGGTAAGTAAATTAATCAATAAACTTAGTTGGATAAGTGTTCAAAGAGACAACGTATCAAGCACTTGAGGGGTAAGAATTTCAAAAAATATAATCTATGTAAAAAAAACCTGTCATTGATCATCCAAAAAAGATTAGAAACACATAAGAAAAAAGTTAGAAGTAAAAAACAAATCAATTCAAAGCAATTAGGCTCACAAAGAACATAAGAGTACTAAGAAAATTTTTCAGGAAACATGGGATAATGACACCCTGTCACTAAAATGATATCTCAAAAAATATAAATCCAAATAAGACGAAACCAATTCATGAAGATTCTTCACTACGAGGATAAATTTAATCCACACAATTTCTGTAGTCATGATTCTGAGACACATTTCACATTTCAATCATATTGAGCAATCAGTACAACTCAAAATTTGAGTAAATCATATTTTAGTTGAACCCTAACTCAAAGGAGAGCATCTCTATCACAAAACATCAATCAATTTTGCAATTATTCAGTCAATTTTCAATCAATTTTAGATATATTTTTCTATACTACTGTTGCATGATCTTCATGGAATTTTTCATAGATCATCAAGTACTTCTTTTTTTTTTTTTTTTTTGATTTTCAACTTATTTGAACCTTCATTTGGAGGTTCCTCCGATACAACTTTGACGTGAATCTTCAATTGATTGTAATTTGACTTCATCACATTTCCAAGATCACCTCCTTTGATGAAGAACCTAATGTGAATCGGGTTGACCAAAGCTAATGAATTAATTATGATCCAAGAATTATAGTAAGGACAAGACGATCAAGGCATTTGGTGCAATTAGCATGTTTTTATTGAAGAACAAAGACATACGAGGGCTTTGAAGATGAAAGACAAGCTTCCAAGTTGTTCATAATCTCTACTATAAGCAAGGATTACTCAAGGGAACGATTTGGATGTGAGAAAGGAGCAAGATTGAGAAGTCTTGGACCTACCATCAACGATAGGCCTGCCTCTGCCCTCGTCGGTAGGCTTCTGCTAGTACCAAGCTTGGAGGATGTCACCTACCGAGGATGGTAGGTTTTACCCTACCGTTGCTAGTTGGTCAAAGGAGATAAATTGGATTTGTAATTTTTAGGCGGGGTTTTATTGTTTAAACTCATTTTCTAGCTTTTAATCAAGGGCTTAGTGGGTAATTTTAAGCCAATAATCAATAGATTAATTAGGTTACGTTCTTAGCCTATAAATACCCATGTATAGGCTCATTGTAAAAACATGCAATGAAATTTTGCTGACATTTGTGAGAGAGGATTCTCTTTGGCTATATAGTTCTTCACCTTTGTTTTAGTTAGCTTGCTGAGGATTAATGTCCTTGGTGTTGAATAATTGATTGCCTTAGGTTGATGAATCTATGGAATTCAATTGATCATCTTAATTACTTTCATTTATTGAGTCTTAGAGTTCTTGTTCTTTGATTCAATTCATCATAGGTCTTCTAGATCGTGTAGTTGGGGTTTTGAGGCCTTAGTTTCCTTAACATTCTTCCTATAAATTTAGGAAAGAGTTTTGCCTCTCAATATTAGGTTTATGAGGCTTGATCCTCATATCTTTTCTACTAGAGTGTTGAAGCTACAAAATCCTCAATAGAGGTTCTTCATGAAGGAAGTGACCTTTGGAAGGTGTTGAATCAAATCCACATGCAATTGAAGATTTACATCAAAGTGTTATCAGAGCAACCTTCAATTGAAGGTCAATTTATGTTCTAAATGTTTAAAATTTGTTGAAAATCAAAACAAAAAAAAGAAAGAAGAAGTACTTGATGATCTATGAAAAAATTACATAAAGATCATGCAATAGTAGTACAGAAAAATACAGGAAAATTATTACAAAATTCAAATGAAAGTTCGGTTGAATTATTTGTGAATTTGATGATAGTTTTTGATGAAGATGTTCTTCTTTGAGTTAGCTTTCATTTTAAATAAGTTTTGCTCAATTCGGAGTGCAATTGATTGCTAGATTTGATCAAATTGTGAAATGTCTTTTAGTTTCGCGGCTACAGAAAAAGTGTTGATAAAAATGAGCATATATTGTGTGATATTGATTCTATTCGCATGAAATTTGTGCTTCAAATTCAACTTCATTAAGTGACGAATCTTCTTGAGTTGGTTTCATTTGATTTAGATTTGTAATGTTCCAGTTATTGTCATTTTAGTGACATGTTGTGATTATCCCCTATTTCCTGAAAAAATTTGTTTTAGTACTCTTGCGTTCTTTGTTTAGCCTAAATGTTTTCAATTGCTTTGTCTTTTACGTCCAAATTGTTTCCTTTTGTGTTTCTATTCTTTTATTGATGATCAATGATGTTTGTTGGCTCTTTTCCATAGATTACTTTCTTTGAAACTCTTACACCTCAAGTATTTGATACTTTGTCTCTTTGAACACTCATCCAACTAAGTGCATTGATTGTTTGTTTCCTTGGGATTGGTGAGCTTGGTTTAAGTTAGCTAAGAAGTCTGAAGGATCTTATAAAGACTTGAGTATTGACTGATTGGAAAAGGGAAAGAGGGTAAGCTTATTTTTATAAAAGCTAATAAAGAGTGTTAAACACGAGCGGATTGAGTGATCATCAAGAGTGTAAACACTTAGGGAGTGATTGGGAGGTCCTTGTTTTGGTTTCTTTGTTTAATTTGCAGGTATAAACAATAAATAATTGGATTACACTTGGTCTAATCTATGATGAAAAAGGTTGGAATCAAAGAGCAAACAAGAGGATTATCAATCTAAACTTGCAAGAGATGTACATAATTTCCATCACGGTGGTGGCAATGGATTCAATGTTTATGGTGGGAACAACCATGGAAATGGAAACTTCAATTCTAACAGACATAATAGAGGTGGTAACTTCTCTTCTTATGCTCAATCTTTTGAGCATACTTCTTATGAAGATTATGGGGGTTATGGAAGAGTTAATGCTAAATATTATAATTATGAACATAGTTCTTATGATTGTTATGAAAAGCATGAACATGGTTATGGTGGAGAAGTTTACTTAGAGAGCTTATATGATGAACATGTCTATGGGAGGAGGAATGAGAGTAAGCGTGTAGTCCATCTCAAATGTCATGTGGATGACAAAGTTTCTAATCTTATTGTGGATGGTGGTTGTTGTGCTAATTTGGCTAGTACCTACCTTGTGGAAAAGTTGAATTTGACTCTTCTTGAACATCCTAAGCCTTACATATGCCATTGGTCAAATGATAAATGAAGAGATCAAAGTCACTAAGCAAGTGTGCGTGTCTATTTCTAAAAGAATATATAAGATGATGTGTTATGTGATGTAGCATCTATGCGAGCGGGTCATTTATTGTTTGGAAGTCCTTAGATAAATGATAGGAAAGCTATAACAATGGGGATAAGAATTTTTACAACTTCACCAAAGATGCCAAGAGATTCATTTTAAATTCTTTGGCACCTCACAAAATTTCTGAAGGGCAAAAGAAGTTGAAAGAAAGAGTAAGTATATTTTTTATCAAGAGAAAAAGGCAAAGAGCATCATAAAGGCTAAAAGGTGTGAGGACAAACAATTTTTCAAGCCACCTCAAGGAGTTACAAAGGTAGAAACCTTGAAACCATTAATGAATGAAGAATTTCACCAAAAGTAAATGAGCTTCCACAAGCTCAAGAGGTAGTTGAGGAAAGTATTGTAATTCATGTAGTGGAAGAGAAATCTAATGAGAATTCTTGTGATCACATGAATGAGAAGAGCATTGAAAAAGAAAAGTGCAATGAGTTTAAAGAAAAAGAAAGTGGAAGAAAAACAGAGATTAGTAGAGAGATCATATATCTTAGATTCCATCTCTATCTTTTAAAAGGAGAATGAACATTTTGAGTGTTCAAAAGAGAAAGAAAGTGAGCTTGAGAAAAGTGAAAGAGTAAAAGAAAATGAGCGCTTCACTGAAAAACAAGAGAGTAAAAAAGAAGAGCAAAGAGAAAAAGAGATAGTTGTACTTGAAAAGAGTGAGGAAGTGAATTTCTATTCTAATGAAACTAACTCTTTCTTTTCTAGTGAATCCTTATGTGTGCAGAATTTTGAAGATTCAAGCAAGGATGAAGATTGGAAGCTTGGTACAAGTCTATCAAGGCCATAAATTTCTTTCGTTCTAATTCCTACTTGTCCTTTGAGATTTATTTTAAGGAAATTAAGTTTTCTCACTTATTTTCAGGGAAAATGGATATCAATTTTATTTTATCAACTCTCTTGAAATTTATTGGAAAAGAAACATTTCATAGAGTTTAATCCATTTCTTGATGCAATTCCTAGAGTTCATGAATGCCATTTCAATATTGCTAATTATGTTTCGTATGTGCTAGGAATCGAAGACAAAGAAAGGAACATGAAGAATGATTTTAGCAATTTTCCTAAAGATTTATCCATAGTCTATCTCTTGACCCTTATCTCATGTGTTATGAAGTTTCTTTTGTGAAATTAAAGTTGTTCCTAGAGTCTTATCTTTCTCATGTGAGCATCATTGGAGATATTTGTGCTATTTCTTTTGGTGATGGTCTCTTTCATGTTGTACTTTATGTTTCTAAATGTCTTTCTTCTCATCCTTTTCTTGTGGATTTATTGTTACATAGTGGTTCTATGTTTGATCCTCCTTACTATGATTTCGGAGTTATGAATAATGCTTCCATTGAGTCTAAAGTTGTTGGTTTTGGATTAGATGGTGCTTTATTTGATATTCTACATGTTAACTTTTTATGAAAAAAGTTTGTTGAGAATGTTGGTATATTTCCTCTTTCCTTGATACTTTTATGGAGAATCATAATGATTTTGTTTCCTTAAACCAACTTATGTTCTTTGTGAGTCGTCAAGTTGAGTTTTCTTGCAATGAATAAAAGCTTTCAAATGTCATTAACTCCTTGAACACTTTATTTGAAAATAAATTTGGTTTCCAATTTTATCATTTGCATTTCAAGGAACTCCTATTGAAAGATTTTGAAAAGCAAATGGGAACAAATCTTGAGTTGTTCAAAGTTAATCTTTTGGCATTTGAAAAATCTAATTTGAGAAAAGGAGGCCTTTGAACATGTTTGCAAAGATTTTGTTGATGGATATCTTTCCTACCATGGACCTTTCAAGTAGTGGTTTTTGAAGAACATCTCACTTGTATTTTTTTGGAAGAACTCTTGGGCATTGATATTGAAACATGAATTTGGAGCTACATTATTTGATCATGTACTTTTAAAAGTGTTCTTTGGTAAAATAAAATCCAAAGAGGAACGTAGACCATCTTGGAATGTTGGTAATTTCATGTTCATATTTTCTGATCTTATTTTGTGTAATAATATTGGAGAAAAGAGATGTTTCTATGCTAAAGAGAGTGAGTTCACAGAAGCCATTGGGAAAGACGAGTTGTTTTCACTTTTTTGAATGGTTGACCGGAGGGACATTGAGATATGCTATCCATGATGAGGAGCTCTATGCATTGTTTCTCAATGGACAACAAAAGCTAAACAAGAGGTGTTGAAGAGGAATGAAATTCATAAAGACATTTCCAACTGTCATTTGGAATAAGAGAGGTAAAGAAAATATTGTAACCAATGCTTTGCCAAAAGGTACATTCTATTCTTTGCTTTACAAGCTCAATTACTTAGTTTTGAGATACTTAAGGAATTATGTGTTAGAGGTAATGAATTCATGGACATATTTGATGCTTGTTTTGGTTGAGCATAATGATGAGTATCTTATACATGACAATGTTCTTTACCATAAAAATGAATTGTGCATTCGTTCTTGTTACTTTAGATTGTTGTTAGCTAAAGAAGCTCATTGTGGTGGTTTGATGGATCATTTTGTTAGGTCTAATACTTATGTGATAACTATGGAGTTCATACTTGGAATACTTTGGTTGTCTAAAAGCATGGACTCCCTATTTGTTGTGGCTTATGTTGAGGAAATCTTGATTGATAGCAAAACTTATGGGTATCATTCGCATCATTTTATTCAAATTTTGTCTATTTTGGGGCATTAGAAACTGTATGTGTTTTATGTGGAAAATTGTACCTTCCTTGGTTATAAAGTGAATTTTCAAGGTTTCCAAGTGGGTGATATGGTGCAAGCAATTCAAGATTGGCTTATTTCAAAGAGTGCCTTTAAAGTGGGAAGTTTCCATGGGTTAACAAGCTTTTAGAAGAGATTCATCAAAGACCTAAGCACCATTGCTCGGTCTTTAATAGATGTAACCAAAAAGATGACTGGATTTATATGGTGAACTTGTTCACACATCTTGAGTTTGCTCATAATTCTACTACTCTTCTTTTGAAGTTGATTATGGTGTCAATTTGGTAATGTCTTTTGATTTGATTCCTTTATTCATAGGTCATGCTTTGAGATTTGGTGAAGTGAAATAGTTGGAGTCTTTCAAGTATATCCATTTCAAGAACCATGATGTTCTTGTAACCACCAACAACAAATTTGGAGTAAAACTTTTGGTCTTTGATCCCAGAGGTTTGGGTTGGGGTTTTCTTGGATTCGAATGATATTCTTCCCAACACAGTTTCAAGCTTGATGCCCATGTCAGAGCGCCTACGCACATTCTTTAATGCTTTAGTGCATTATAATTGATTTCCTAGTAGAATTTCATTTCGTGCTTCCTAACATGTTTTGATATGTCTTTGTTTGATGTAGTTGGAGATTCGAGGATGAATCTTTTCAAATGAGGGGAGGATGATGTGAATCGGGCTGACCAAAGCTAATGAATTACTTATGATCCAAGCACTCGAGCAAGGACAAGATGATCAAGGCATTTTATGCAAGTTTTGCATGAAGTTTAGCATGTTTTAATTAAAGAAGCAAAAACATACAAGAGCTTTGAAGATGAAGGACAAGCCTCCAAGTTCTTCATAATCTCTACCATAGGCAATGATTACTTAACAGAGCAATTTGGATATGAGAAAGGAGCAAGATTGAGAGGTCATGGACCTACCCCCTACAGTAGGCCCTGCCCCTACCATCGTCTATAGGCTTCTGTTGGCACCAAACTTGGAGGATGCCACCTACCGTGGATGGTAGGCTCTACCCTACCATTGCCGGTAGGACTAGGAGGGAAATTGGTTTTGTAATTTTTAGGCGGGGTTTTATTGTTTAAATTCATTTTCTAGCTTTTAATCAAGGGTTTAATGGGTAATTTTAAGCCAATAATCAATAGATTAATTAGATTAAGTCCTTAGCCTATAAATGCCCATTTATAGGCTCATTTTAAAAACATGCAATGAAATTTTGCTGAAATTTGTTTGAGAGGATTCTCTTTGTCTCTAGGGTTCTTCACCTTTGCTTGGTTAACTTGCTAAGGGTTAATGTCCTTAGTGTTGAATAATTGATTGCCTTAGGTTGATGAATCCTTGGAATTCAATTCATTATCTTAGTTCCTTTCGTTGATCGAGTCTTAGAGTTCTTGTTCTTTGGTAAATTAATCATAGGTCTTCTAGATTGTATATTTGGGCTTTTGAGGCCTTAGTTTCCTTAAGGTTCTTCCTATAAATTTAGGAAAGAGTTTTGCCTCACAATGTTAGGTTCATGAGGCTTGATCCTCATAGATTTTCTATTGGATTAGTTAAGCTACAAAATCCTCAATAAAGGTTCTTCATGAAGGAAGTGATCTTGGGAAGATATTGGGCCAAATCCACATGCAATTTAAGATTCACATCAGAACCTCTATTGAGAATTTTGTAGTTTCAACACTCCAATAGAAAACCTACAAGGATCGAAGCCTCATAAACCCAATATTGAGAGGGAAGACTCCTTTCTGATTTGATATAATGGTATGAACTTATTTGGAGATGTGGATGAGCTCAATTTCTCCCAAGAATCCCTCCCTTTTTGTCTTGAGGATTTTGTAGAGGACTCCCATTCAAACAACACTTAGCTAAGGAGCTAATACCTTTTGAAGAAAGATTCTAATTTTTCCCTTAGCTAAGTGGCTAACACCTTCAAATAACCATAATAGACGGGCAATATTAGAAGTGATATTAACCGAAGGAGGAATACTATAGTCAATTTAAAAGAGAACTTTGCAAGTAAAAGCAAATGATCATCTAGAACACAAGGACAACAAGCTTTGCATGTTTTCCTTAAAAGGTTTATGGAATAGAGAATGAATTTTAAAGACGATTTATCCATGGAATAAGCGTACAAATGCCACCGAAGCATAACAAGACGTCTTTAAAAAAGAACACGATTAAAATAAAAATCTTGAAGTTTACAACCTTCATCAAATGTTTCCAAAACTTCTTGAGATTGATGATAAATTTCAAAGCGTAAATGTTGGAAAATTTTTGATAGATGAAATGAAATAAAGCCAAATAATTAAATCTTCCTTGAAGGGACCATGATGTGCATAACAAGTATACATCAAGAAGTTCGAAATATGTTTAGTTAAGGAAAAAGTAGGAACAATTCACATTAGTTTTATATGATTTCTTTCATGATACGCACAAAGATGAACAAGGAAATCATGTAGATGCATCCATGTAATAATGTAAATTCTCAATACTTCTTTAAATGGGAAATGATAGTAGAAACTTAGGTCTTGAAAGGATTGAAGAGTTAAGAGCAAAAAGTTAGAGACACTTTCAAAATTCCAAACAATAAAAGTTTCTTCAAGAATTTGAGAAAAGAGGTCAAAGAGACCACTTCTGAAGAACACACATGTTAAGGATGTTTCAAAGCAAGCCTTAAAACTACAATCCTCAAATGGATAATGAAATTAGAAACTTTCATCCTTTTCAAATCCAAAAACCCATCGATGAATTGCCATCATATAACTCTTTATCTCTTTAAAACGAACATGGGAGTTCAAACTTTCATTTTCCCAGTCTTTTAAGAGAGATTCATGGATAACAATATAATGAAACCTCATCCAATCAAAATTCTTCTTAAAATTCCATGAACTTTTCAATTCAGAAGGACTCGCAAAAACAAAGGAAAATTCAAGGATGTTATCCACATAAAGGCCAAGAGGCGACTTGAAAACAAATAATAAGTTACCCAAGACCAAATTCGAAAGGCCTTTCTTCCATAAGGACTTTGTCATGAAACCAAAGAATTCTTCAAAGCAAGTATAAGATTGTTTACTTTTAAAATCCAGAGACTTCCCAAATTTTGCATCACATACAAATTTCTTCAAAAACTCGTTGAAAGGTAACTAATACAACAAGGTACCACTACATTCATGTTTCATAGAAATAACCAATGACTTTTTGATTGGAACTAACAATCCATCTAGAAAAACATCTATCCAAAGAATTTCAGTGAATGTTCTAAAATAACAAAGATGTTTCTCAACGAAATTCTTCAAAAGTAGTTCCAAAAAGTCTTTTCTCAAGATGGTTTCCACAAAAACTCTAAGACAAACTTTAAGTACTACAAAACCATCATTCTTCTTGTGTTCAAAACTTAAAAAAAAATATAGACTCCTTGAAATGCAAATGGTAGAATTAAAAACTAAGAATATTTTCAATCAAGAAACGTTTCAAAATTTCCAATCCAATTAGGAACTTATGGTCATCACAAGGACTTTCAAGTTGAACCTTCACATTCAAGGAATAGTTTTTGAAAGGACCAATTCCTTCAAAGGAAATCACAAAAATATCAAAGGAGGATATCATATAAGAATAAGTTTCAACAATTCTCCTTATAGACTTATCAAGAAGATCTTCAATCAAAAAACACAAATACCCTTGAACTTTCTTAACTAGAAATTTTCCATCAAACGATAATATCATGCTCCACACAGGTATCCAAGAAAGAAAAAAATCAAAAACCAATGAAATAATATCAATAATATCATGCCAACACTTAAGATTAAAACAAAATTGTTCAAGTTTTGCATCTGTAATATACAATTGATTCCGAAAAGAGTCATGAAAAGATAAACGAATAGACAAGTGAACATCAATAGAGCATAGATCACAAGTTCGAAAGATTACAGATAAAGTTCCCACTATAATCTCATTAAAGCATAAGCATTTAAGAGTAACTTCAACTCCTTAAAATAAAATTCAAGGTTTAGAAGGTATGAAATCATTTGGAGACGTGGATGACCTTAATTTTTCCCAAGAATCCCTCCCTTTTGTCCTGAGGATTTTGTAGAATACTCCCCTTTAAAAAACACTTAGCTAAAGAGCTAACATCTTTTGAAGAAAGATTCTAATCTTTCCCTTATGGAAGAATCAACAAAGGCTAGAAAACCCCCCACCTATTCTTCACAATAAATATGACCTAAACACAAGCAACAACTACTAAAGAGTAGCCATCTCTTGTATATTAGGAATTGAAAAGATCAATGAAACCCTTGAATTTCCTTTCAAGGACTCCTAATTACGCTAACTCGATGATCACTCTAGTAAGAAGTGAGAAGAAGAAGGAAGCCCAAGGAAAAGCCCTTGGAGCTCTCAAGAACGCAAGCTACAAATTAATTCATATTTCATTTTTTTCTTTTCAAATGGCTACTATAAGGATTATATATAGCTGTCTTTACAATTAATTTTCACCCTAGTGATTATACTAACTAAGAAGAGTTTCAAAGACACTTAGGAACAGTTAAATATAAGTCAAAAAAGTTTACAACCCAAAGTAACTAGTTAAGTTAAACACTCCCCAAAAACCCTTCCAGCCGAGACCTACCACCCACGGTAGGTCCCCACCTACCGTCCGTTGTAGGCCGTTTTTCTTCGGCTCCTTCATAACCAGAACCCTACTGGAGACGGTAGGGTGGAACCTATCGCCAGCGGTAGGGTGGAACCTACTCCCCCTTTTGTTTTTGAAGCTTCCAACCCACCCTTCCAAGCTTGCTACCTTGGTTTCTTCTATTTGTACTCTGGAAATGGAAAGGCTTTCGATTCTCCAGTCAGCCCTTGCATCACTCTAAGATTTCTTGTGCATCTCAGGTCATACCCTCAAAACCCCAATTACGCAAACTAGAAGACATAGGATTAATTAAATATAAGAACATAAACTCTAAGACTCAATTAAAGAAAGGAATTTGATGATCAATTGATTTCATATATTGCACAATCTAATGTAAAGAATTTTTCACGAAACTGAGAACATTAACCTTAGCAAGCTAACTAAGAAGGATGAGAGCCCTAAGGACAATTGGAGAATTTTCTCTTAATGGGATATTTATAGGCCATGCCTTAAACCTAGCTAAACTATTGATTAATCATTTAAAATACCCATAAACCCTTGATTAAAAGCTTGAAAAACTAGTTCAACAGTAAAATCCTGCCAACAAAGTCGCATTGGCATTTCCCACCCGAACCTTATCAGCGACAGTAGGGTGAGACTTATTGGATGGGTAGGGTGCATTCGCCCAACTAATTCCTGACCAGAAGCCTACCAGCGACAGTAGGAGCAGGGTTACTATCGACGGTAGGTGTGCTCTTCTCCAACACTTAACCATTTTTACTTCCAATTTGCTCCCTTGAATGATCCTTGCTTGTACAAATCAGAAGCAACTTGGAAGCCTTTCCTTGATCTTCGAAACGTTCATGCTTGTTTTTCAAAGCTTCTTCCATGTAAACAACAAAGCCATTATCCACATTTGCATCATGATTCTTGAGTTTCTTCCCTTGAGCTCTAGTGAGTAGTCAAAGCTTCAACTCCATAGGTACTTGCCTCTTTTGATTCACATCAAAAATCCTGTTGAAATCAAGAAATGAAAAGAAAAAGTTTTGAAAAATGGCCTTCATGGTCAAAACGTGAAGCTAGAGCTTGTCGTAAATATGTGAATAACTTACCTTAGTTATACATCCCTATGTCTGCTTAAGATGACAAGTATTTCACCACGTGCTCTTTGATAACTTTCAAAACCTATCTGTTTCAGTTCTCAACCTGCAAGGAAAACCATTAATTTAGTGGCTTGATGAACATGAGAAAATAACTTTCAAAATAAGCTTTCTTTTCTTTAAAATATTTTGAAAAACAACTAATTTTTTTTTTTAAAAAAAACCACAAATAAGAACGTTGATGCTTATGAAAGACTATAAATATCAAATGAAGGAGACTTCTCAAATCTTAAATTATCACATAAAAAATATTGCACAAAAAATGCACAAAAGTTTATATTTATTTAAAGATGAGATGTTTTCTTTCTGAAAGAAAATATTGAATTCAAAAGCTGTCCTAGTTTGTGGTCTAAATTTTAGGAAAAGATAAGACAAAATATGAATTTATCATGTCTGTACTATGATATCTAGATTAAGTTACACATGATACGTGCACTTAAATCAAGAGTTCATACCTCGTGGATCATGGTTCTATTGTTGTAGCTCTTAACTGTACTATTATTTATTTAAACAAGAAGTTTTCTTGCTAAAAGAAAATATAGATCTCATAACGGTCTTGGTGTATGGTCAAAACTTCTATACAATCTAAGATGTAATATCAATGCATCATGTGCATGTTGTATCTAGATATGTGCACTTAAAACAAGAGTTCATACTTCACATATCTTTGTTTCACTAGTGTAACCCTCCAGTGTACCTTTCATGTCATATCCCGGTCTCTTTATAAACAGTCCACCCCGACCATATTAGCATATCGACTCCTTGTTTTTTTCACCTGAGAACTCGTGAAAATATTCAAATAAAAGTAAACTTCATTTGTAATCATGTATGATATTATAAATTTTTGATAAGTGTCTTAGTTAACTACTTATTTTGGTGAAAATAGATGACCCTGAGAGACATTCCTCATTCTCCATTCCATGAACAACACTTCACTGGGTGTCACAAGCTAGAGCAGGAAGTTCATCTATGACCGATGAATTTGATACACATATAAATATTTATTGAGAATCAATAAGTTTTCATATCAGAAGTATTAAAAAATTTGTCCAGAGTGCTCCCCCAAGATTAACATACACGTTAAGAGAATTTAAAAGAACCTTCAACACATGTTATAAGTTTCAAACACAAACATCATTAAATAAAAAAAACAAAAAAAGTCACTTCAAAATTCGTATTATATGAGAGATAAATCAAGCTAGAATCACTTCCCCATTAATTTAAGAGCTAACACAAGTGATAGGATAGTAGTTTACATCTTGAGCATACGAAATAGACAATCATCATCATCTTAATAAACAGAATTATCCTTAATGACATATGTGTATTCTCATAAATCATAATCAATCTATGTATGAAAGGAATTATTAACTAAGACGTGAACATACAAAATAGACTACTATCATTATAGCAACAAAGAGATTAATCCACTTTACTTATACACACAATATGCATATAGTAAGACAATGATGAACCTAAGCCATGATATATTCTCATAAATAGGAATCCACCTAGGAAAATCTTTGAATTAAGTTGGAACTATCTTTATTCTCTCATAAATAAGAATGAAGCGATGAAAGGAATTGATCAATTAACAACGGAACCTACAAAATCATCACATCAATAAGCAAAAATCACTTTAGTTATGCACATAATATGTCTCAATCCCAAATGAAAACCATGATATATTCTCATAAAATATGAAACAACCAAGAAAAGGACTTGAATCTAACTTGGGAAAACTATGTCCACTGTAGTTGCTTGTCATGAGTCGACTCAATTTGAATTGAATCCTTGGCCTTCTTGAAAATTCATCAAAATATGGCATGGAAATCACTGATTTCAAAACTAAATTGAAAAGCACAACCTACAAGAAAATTGATAAACCCAACAAGATATGAAAGATCATAGAGTAAAATCATAATACTAAGGAGGGAAGCCGGGTTACGTTGATAAATGATAGGGTAGGAAACACACATTTATACAAGTTCAATCACCCCAAACCTTTCACCCTAATGAAAGGTGATATACGAAAATCAGTCAAGTTCCAACGGAATCTTTTACAATGAGGTTCTGCTCTTTCTTTGTTGGCATAACTACTTGCTGAAAGATCCCTAGTATAAAGGCATGCCCTTTGGGCCATTACGCAATTTTTTTAAAAAAATAATCATATGTCACAAGGAAGAAATGGTCTAAAAATATTTCAATAATGTTGAAAAGGCCATAACCTAAAGAACTAAACAATAGTTCAAAATGTTACAAACCAAGCAAAATCAATCACTCCAAAAAACGAAAATAGAAAGGCAAATTTAATATTTTATTTACATATGGAAATTGTCACAATGATCTTTAATCTCCAAATATATTTTCCTAATACTAATAAAACTTCAAAATTGAGGAGCATTAGCTAGAAGCCTCTAAAGTGCAGTGCTGGAATTGGTTACGACACTTTTGTTACTTTCAAGAACATCTAGAATACGGTCACTATCACTTCTCTTTACAACAAACAAAGAGAAATTTCATGTATTTAGGTTTGTACGAGTTAAAATTTAAAAATTGACACGCTATAACATCTTTACATACTATTTCATTAGTTAGTCCAAAGCAAGTAGATCAAAATCCAGTCCTCTTAGCTTGATAATTTTATCTCATATGCTCACATCATAATTCGAATCATCGGATGACTAAACACACTGTTTAGTAATGATTCATGTTATCCACAGATAAAATCCAAGAAGATAATCCAACAAAATCACAAGTGTTTCTCCACATAAAAAATATCCATGTAGGTACACAGGAAATTGGAAAAAAAAAAAAGTGAGAAAGAGGAATCCTATTGAAGGAAAAAGATGAGTGGGAAAAGTTTTTAAAAAATCATCCTCAATAGTAAAAATGTGAAGCTATAATGGGTATAAGCTATGTGAACAAATTACCTTTAGCTATTCATCTTCAGGTCAACAAGGTGAAAAGCATCTCATCATATGCTCCGAATAGTTTTTCAACCTGGCTGTTTTTGTATTAAACTCCAAGATAAAATCATTATTTTAGCAGTTTGATGAACTGTAAGTAAATAATCTTATCACAATAAGCTCCTTTTTCTCAATTAAAAAAAAGGATTTCAAGAATAACAAAAATAAATAAATAAAAAGTAAAAAATAGTTCTAAAATCTACCATGAAGACATCGATGGTCATGAAAGACTACAAGTATAAAATGAGGAAGACTTCTAAATTCCTCAATAGATAATAATAATAATAATACTGACAATAATAATAATAATAATAATAATAATAATAATAATAATAATAATAATAATAATAATAATAATAATAATAATAATAATAATAAAAATGATAATGATGATGATCATGATAATATGATAGTAATGCTCAAAAGATGCACTAAAGTAAATATTTAATTAAACCAGAAATTGTGTTCTTGCTAGAAGAAAATATTAAAACTCAAAATCTGGGTTGCTTTGCAATTTAAATTTCTAGACAGCTACGACGTAATATCCATGCATCACGTGTGTAGACTAATTAGAAATGGAATACAAAAATATAGTCATGTGTTTTTTTATCTTCCCTCAACCGCAAGTCCTAGTGTCTCTTAGTCCACACCTTCAGAAAAAGGAATGTAGAATTTCAATACTTCATTGGTTTTAGTAAACTCCGAATAAGAAAATAATCAAACAGTATGTATCCTAATGCGTCTTCCCTCAGCAGCAACTCCTAGTGGCTATAAATCCACACCTTCAAAGTCCTGTTATTCATTGGAGAGAAACAAAAACACAATACAAGAATAAGTAAAAGAAAAAAGTTAGACCGGAATATTTAATACATGTATATGTAGGTTTGAAAAAACTTTCTGCCATTTACCAGCTCTCATCCTCCTAAATCTATATCTTCTTTTTTATTCATGGCAGGAATCAATGGATGGCATTTGACCAGTAACAGAGCCACGAGGCACTTTCTTGGACTGTTTGGAAGGTGAGTTTCAACTCTTCTTCTTTTCCAGCGCTTCCTTACTGGACGAGCACCGCCCGCATTTTCTGCTCTCATACGCATACTGGTGATTAAGTTCTCCGAGTGTACAATAATATTAGTTCCAATGGAAAAGAAACCAAAGCACACACAAAATTACCAAGAGATTGAAGATGTTTATGAAATAATTACAGCCAAGCCAAATTTTAAATATCTCGCAAGTGTGAAAGTGAGATTGCATAAAATAGTTCATTCCTAAAATTCAGTGCAAAATTAAACAATCAAAATAACAATGGCTATGAGTTCACAAGTGGAATATGTATAATTCTTTTGACATAGCAGGTCACTCATAGAACTAGTAACTAGAAACCTTATGCAGTCTCGTCGACATAATAGTTCTCTGCACTAAAAATAATGTAAAAAAGATGCACAAAAGTAGTATTTCTTTGAAAATGAGTTATTTTCTTTATAAATAAAAATATTCTCAGTCAAAGTAACTTCCGAAAAGAGATCAAGTTGGTTACTTCTTATTTGCTAATTCCCATTTCTATTGCTTTCTGATCGTTGACATGAAATAATAGCATCCGAGAATGGTAAAATCTCTATAGGCCTCGTCTGCCAACAAAAACTTCAGATATCTCTTTTGCGTTTGTTGTTAGCTTACTCACTAGAGACTTATCCCTAATCAGATATGTTCGAATCCAGACATTGTTACAAGATTATTGACGTTGGCACTACTGGAAGAAACTAGATCAAAACACATAATAAAAGCAGCAGAAATAAAGGATTTGCTTCAACCAGAGATCTATATTAGTTTGGGCAATCAGTTTTGTTCAAAATTATACCTATTGGAGACTATACGACTGTGGTGTTTAGTCGAATCAAAAGCATGACTTCGTTCTATTCCCCCCTCTATGGTATCCGCTCGCACGATCAAACTGAAGCTTACAGCCTTCGGGGTTTGATGCTAGCAAAACACCGAAGATTTTACTTTTAGGCTTTTTTTTGGGGAAAAATAAGACGAGAGAGAAAAAGACTTAAAAAATACTCGGGAGGAATTGAAAAACTATCAGTCTTTCGATCGCTTTCAGTCCTTTTAATATAATCGAAAATTAGACTTTCTAAAAAATCAAATCCCAGATTTAGTCTAATTTGATAACCAAAAATCATACTCTTTGGAGAATCAAATACTATATTGAGTCTCATTCTGCATGATTTAAATTAGAAATTCATTTGAATTTGATTTCCAAATTAAATTTTAATTTTACTAAAAATATAATAAGAATCGTGTAAACCTATCTGAAAAGGAATTGGATCTTAAATAAATTAATCCTTCAAATCAATTCCCAAGGATCTTTGCCTCCATGAAGGTTTTAAGCAACTTCATGCTCAAGGAACCATAGCTATATTAATCTAACATCTCTTGAACTCATGAAATTGATTGTTCCCCTATAAGCCAATTCACTATTGCGTATATTGAACCTAATACCTAATTAACATGCATAGAGAAGACCTAAATTCAATGACAATTCAAAAGAGTGTGAATATTAGAGGAAGTAAGAATTTAGATGACCAATTAGATTTCCATAAATCTTCAATCTAAGAGAAACAATTGTTCACTCACTAAGGAAAAGAACCCTTAGAGAACTTACCTAAAGAAGGTTGAAGAACCCAAGAAACCCCAAAGAGAATGTTCTCCATTTCAAACTATCATTTTATCAAAATCTACTTACAAAAGAGGCAAAATGAGATATTCATAAGAAAACCCTAGCTCTATCTAACCCTAGTGATTAGGAAAGGTTTAAAAGACTAAATTAACTCTTAATGAAGTCAACTACATGTCTATGCATTAAAAGAACAAAAAATTAGACCAGAAATAACAATTCTATCTAGTTTGCCAAGGACACTACTGTCCAAATGGTAGGCCTATTGTCCAGAAAGTAGCGGTCTTGTGATGTGGATCCTCATTTGATTGTAGATTAGATTTCGCACCTTCTCAATATCACCTCTTTTGATGAAAAACCTCTATTGAGGATTTTGTAGTTTCAACACTCTAATAGAAACCCTATAAGGATCTAAGCATGATAAACCCAATATTGAGATGCAAAACTCATTGCTAATTCGATAGAAAGAAACTTGAGGAAACTAAGGCTTCAAAACCCCAACTACACAAACTAGAAGATCTAAGATTAATTGAATATAAGAACAAGAACTCTAAGACTTAATTAAAGAAATGAAATGGATGATGAATTGATTCCATAGATTCCACAATCTAAGGCAAACAATTGTTCACAAAACTAAGGACATTAACCCTTAGCAAGCTAACTATGAAGGGTTAAGAACCCTAGAGATAATTGGAGTATCCTTTCTAAAATTTCAGCAAAATATCCAAGTTAGTTACAATGAGTTTATAATGCAATATTTATAGGCAAGCATTAAACCTAGCTAATCTATTGGTTAAGGACTTAAAATTCCCATTAAACTCTTGATTAAAAGCTGGAAAAACAAGTACAATAATAAAATCCTGCCAATAAAGTTGCATTGGCACTCCTGCATCCGAACCCTACCAGCGACGATAGGATGAGACCTACCAGACTTGGTAGGGTGTATTCTTCCAATTGATATGCAGCTAGAAGCCTATTAGCGGTGGTAGGGACAAGGCTATCCTTGGCAGTAGGGTGCTCTTCTCTAATACTTAGCCATTTTAACCTCCAATTTGTTCTCTTTACTGATCTTTGCTAATATGAACAAATCAAGAACAACTTAGAAGCCTTTCCTTGATCTTCAAACCCTTCAATCTTGTTCTTCAAAGCTTCCTCCATGAAAAAAACCATGCCATTAACCTTATTTGCATCATGAATCTTGAGTTTCTTTGCAGAGCTCTAGTGAGTTGTCCAAGCTTCACATAAATAGGTGCTTGACTCTTCCGGTCTACATCATCCATCTGTCTTGAAAAGATTCGTCCTCGAATCTTCACTTACATCAAAAATATAAAAGGTCGTGCTAACATGGTATTCACCCGGAAGATCAATTCTTTAGACATTATCACTAAGACGCTCAAGAACTTGAAAAGGTCCATCGCCATGAGCATCAAGCTTATTCGTGCATTGAGAAGGAAAACGTTCATTTAGAAGATGAATCCAAACCTAATCCCTGGGTTCAAATACAACTCATTTCCTTCAAACATTCTGCGTTGCCACTAATGTCTTGTTTTTGGATTCTATAGCCTCATGCACTTTTGAATGAATGGACATGAGAAGCTCCGCCTTCTTCTTTCCACCCAAGCTCACAACATGAACTATAGGCAAAGGAACGAAACCAAAAAGAGTTAAAAGATTGAAACCATAAACAACCTCAAAAGGAGAATAAGAGGTAATAGAATCTCTAGCCAAATTGTAAGCAAACTCAATGAGAGGAATGAACTCTTCCCATTGGTGCAAATTCTTCTTAAGGATGGCCCTAAGAAGTTGGCCACTAGTTCTATTGACCACCTCTATTTGGCTATCAGTTTGTGGATGGCAAGCTATAGAATACAACAAATTAGTACACCAAGTTTCCTCCACAACACACGCCAAAAATGACTAAGAAACTTGGTGTCATGATCCGATATAATATTTCTAGTACCAAAAAATCACACCACCCAAGTAAACACAAGTTTGCAACACGGCTAGCATCACCAATTTTCTTACATGGTATGAAATGAGCCATTTTAGAAAACCTATCTACTACAACAAAGATAGAATCCATTCCTTTAGGTGATTTAGGCAATTCAAGAAAAAAATGCCATAGAAATATCAACCCAAGGAACTTTAGGCACAGCTAAAGAGTATAAAGACCATGTGGTAAAGAAGTAGATTTAGTCCTTTTCCATTCTAAGTAATTTCCAATAAATCTCTCAATATCTTTCCTCATGTGAGGCCAAAAGAAATGCTCATGCAAGATATCATAAGTTTTAATAATGCCAAAATGTCCTATTAAGCCACCACAATGAGCCTCTTTAACCAAAAATAACCTAGTAGAAAACACGATGGAATGCACAATCTTCCTTCATGATAAAGAAAACCATAATGTATGAGATACTTATCTTAGGAACAAGCAAGAAATCCTCAAATATATCTTAAAAATCTTGATCACTAGCATATACTTCCTTAAGCATCTCAAAACAAATTAGAGATAAAAGTGTACCTTCTGGAGGATGCATCAACTACAATGTTTTCTTTTCCATTTTTATACTGGATGATGTATGGAAAAGTCCCAATAAACTCCATCCATCTTGCATGTCTCTTGTTTAGCTTTTGTCTTCCTTCATGATCGATGTACACCACAAACTCCTTTGGTCATAAATAATTTTTCCAATGTTTCAATATGCTCATAAGTGCATAGAGCTCCTTATCATATGTAGCTTAACTCAATGCCGCACCGGTCAACTTTTGCCTTGTCTTGCATCAATACTCCTCCAATGCCAACACCCAAGGCATCGCATTATATCTCAAACATCTTCTCAAAGTTAGGTAGTGCAAGTAGAGGTGCACTACTCAACCTCTCCTTTAGTAGCTTGAATGTTGTCTCATGGCTCTTCTCCTATTAAACCATTAATCTTCTTGATAACATCCTTGAAAGGACTAGCAATGGTGCTAAAATTTTTAATGAACCTCCGATAGAAACCTGCCAATCTATGAAAGCTCCTCACTTCGGATGTATTTCTAGGAATAGACCATGCTTTATTGCTTTCGCCTTTTCTTGATCCACTTGAAGGCCTTGAGAGCTCAACATATATCCTAGGCAAGTCACTTTTTCCAAACAAAACTCATATTTTCAAAGATTAGAATATAATTTCACTTCTCAAAACTACCAAAACTTTTTTTAGATGATGCAAATGATGTTCATATATTTTGATATAGATCAAGATATCATCAAAATATACAACAACAAATTTACCAATGAAATTTCTCAACACATAATGCATAAGTCTCATGAATGCACTAGGAGCATTAGTTAAACCAAAAAGGCATGACTAGCCATTTATAAAGACCAAAATTGATATTTAAAGTCGTTTCCCACTCATCCCTTCCCCTCATTCTAATTTGATGGTAACCCAATTTTAAATCAAACTTTGAAAATATTTGAGAATCATGCAACTAATCAAGCAAACCATCTAATCTCGGAATACGATGCCCATACTTGATGGTAATATTATTAATTGCTCTATAATTTACACACATGCACCATGTACCATCTTTCTTTGGAACTAATAAAACGGGAACGGCACTAGGGCTCAAACTTTCTCTTACATATCCTTTGGAGAGTTATTCCTCAACTTGTCTTCTTAGTTCCTTGGTCTCTTTGGGAGGACTTCTATAAGCCAGTCTATTTGGCAACACAGCTCCAGGTACCAAATCAATTTGATGCTCAATCTTTCTCAAGGGAGGAAGTCCACCAAGTATCTCTTTGGAAAAGATATCCTTGAATTCTTCAATAACCATTACTATAGCAGTAGACATGGAAGACAAGTGATCAATAGTGGAAACAAATGTACTCTTCCAATGTACAAGTAAAACCGACTCTGCTTTTTCAATGGCTTCTATGATCTCACTCACTTTTGCATAGAAACATCTTTTTTCTTCCTTGCAACTATCACTCTTTTTCTTGTCTCTCTTCAAGTTTTCCTCTCTAGGTCTTTCCACACTCAAATCTTTTTCCCTTTTAATGCTCTTTCTCTTTTTTCACTCTCTAGCCTTTCTTTTTCTCTCATTTTCTTTTGTTCTACAAAGACTTGACTAGGAGTCAAAGGATTCAGCATGAACTTTTTCCCATCCTTCGCAAAAGTGTAGCTGTTCTTCACACCATCATGAATAGCCTTCCTATCATATTGCCAAGGATATTCCAACAACAAATGGGCCACCTGCATAGGAGCCACATCACAAAGAATGTCATCATTATATGATCCCTTAGTAATAGACACCAGCACTTTTCTGTTCACTTTCACTTCTCCACTATCATTCAACGAATGAAGCTTATAAGGCTTAGGATGCTTCAGAAGAGGTAAGTTTAACTTTTCAACAAGATAAGTGCTAGTCACATTAGTGCAACTATAACATCTCGACTAAGCACCTCAAAGCTAACATAAGTCGCGGTGAGTTCAAACAAAAGTTTTGTGGTTGTTTTATAAAGAATAGAAAGTTTTTGGTTCATTTTGTAATTTTAGAAAATCTAAGGAAGAATTTTTCGTTGAAAACTTTTTTGGCATATTTTAGGATTATTAGTGTTTAATGCTTTAAGTTGGAGATTGGGATTTTAAGTTTAATATGATTTATGAGTCATTTTCAAGGTTTACGGCCAACGTAGAAAGTCTAAAAATTTGGAGGACCTTAGTGCAATTGTGGGAACTTTTGGTGCCAAGTGGGGTGGTGATTTGTGGATACATGGCAAGTGTCATGTGTCTTGAACACACAAGCCAAAGCCATGCATACATGGCTATATATATAAGGTGATAGGAAGCACTCTCTCATCCCTCCCTCATTTCTCTTCTCCTCTCTTCTCTCTCTCTTCTCCCATTTTTTCTTCCTTTTTCTCGGCAGCCTCTCTCCTTCTCCCCACTTTCTCTTTTTCTTTTCTTTCTTCTTTTTCCGCTCTCTCTTTCTTAGCTCTCTCTCTTTAATTAAGGTAATTTTTTTATTTCTTTTTGTTTTTGTTTTTTTTTAAGTTAAATATAGTTATATGAGGAGTTTTTATTTTATCATTAGGTTATATTTTCTAAAATAAAATAATTATGGATTTATTTTGGGAACCCATGATTTTTAAGGAGTTATTATGGAATTATTTTGGGGTTGTTTTTAGAGTTCCTTTGAGTTTAGAATAAGTTTAGGTGAACCCTAGTGTCATGATGGGGACAAGTTTATATTTTTATGGTGATATTTGATTAAGTTTAGAATGCTATTATTTGTAGGTTTTACACGTTTCACGTCTTAAGGTGAGTTCACCTGCCTTTTTCTTCTACAAGAAATTTAAGTATTTTCTCGAAGACATATTTTTCTATTTTCGGATCTTGACAAAATTTACAAAATATTTACCGGTGGTATGTTATGGGTTATGCTAAATATGTTCTAAATTTAAAATATTTATTATTTCATTTTAAAGAATAACCTTGCTAATAACTTATGAGAAGATTTAAGTATAATCTCATAATATTTTGTGACCATTTTTATTTTAAAATTATCCTTACAATATTTAATATATTCTTTAGAATATACTTATATTGTTTAAATTATTTGTATATCGTCATGATTTTAATTCTTACTTTTTCTAAGAAATATTTTCACTATAATTTGGTTTATATATTATCATTAAAATTATTTGGAAGAATTATCTTAAAAGTAATTATTATTTCTCTTTACAATAATATTTAAAATATTTTAAATATGCTTATAAGGCTTTGAGATGTGTTTAAATTATTAAAATATTTTTATATTACTTTGAGATTATTCTTAAAAGTATTTTTATATTATTTTGAGTTTACTCTAGCTTGAGTTAAAAGATTTCTAAGAAATATTTTTACCGTGAATAAAATATTCATATATTATGATTTTGAGAATATTTACTATTTCTTTTAAGGAATATTTCTCCATGGTTTCATTCATATATTAATTTTTGGAAGTATTTGATAATTCCTTTTGAGAAATATTTATTATGATTTTTGGGAAAACAAATTAGCATAACTTATTTTATACCCGGTAATATGGTCTGGTTAAGGTCATATATGCATATACTCCTATTGTGCACATGATTTTTAGAATATCTGGGAAACAAAAATATTTTTATGAGATATTATAAAGACAAGTTTTGAGTTACACGCATGTCATGTCTACTGGTTTTGCGATTTTGCCCGGCGGATAAGGATTTTGAATACATGAAAAAGATTTGTGTGGCCGAGAGATGGCCTATGATTTTATAAGAATTAAGTTAAAACCATAGTCCGGCTGAAGGGGCCTTTGTATATATATATATATATATATACCTTTGATTAATATGTCGAGAGGATTGCACTGTGTTTGGCTAGTCCCCCGTACGAGGGCCTCTTCCGAACAACATGCTTGGTAGTTGTACTCTCGATCTGGATCCAGTTGACAGGGGGCATAGTACCGTGGGAGGGTGAGGCCCAAGACGGTATTACGTTTGACTCCGTATCTTGCTCTGCGGTGGGACTACTTTCTAGCAGGTTGAGTCAGGAGGAGCTCACTGGCTAGAGTAGTACAGGGCGGCCTGGTGGGTACTCCAGGGCTCGTTACATGTTTTGTGTATAAATGGGGCATGTGGTGGTTTATGAAATTGAACGTTCCTCCATGTGCTTTGGTTTTTCGGCTGGTATTAACTACAGGATGCTAGAAATTGTGTCTGATGACCCCGTTTAAGGTTCTGAACCTTATCCGTTGAGCCTATCATGGTACATGCATAGTTTTGAAAGTTCGGGTGTCGCAGCAGCGCCGATGTTTCTTGATACATTCAAACTTTCTAGCGACACCCGAACCCTTCAGAAAGTTTATAACTTGCATACAGGAGATTTTATGAAAACGTTTTATCGCTGGCATGATAAACCATTTTATAAATATTATCTTACCCAAGTGGAATACTCACGAAAAACACACGTGCACGTGAACTCACTGAGCGCCTTTTGCTCATGTCTTTCAAATGTTTTCACCTTTTTCAGATGTTGAGGTAACCGGATTTGGCTAGTCAGGGCCATTTGGGCCGCCGGAGGAGCCACTCCTTTTTAGCAGTGAGATTTTGTTTTAGAAAGATGTTGGCTCTCACGATCTCAAACTTATCTACAAGTTTATGACAGTTACTTTTTATAAAGTTATGTTTATATTTTACTTTCTCTTTTCACTGTTCAGTCTAGATGGATGCATTCTAGTTCCTCCCGCTTGTATTCTAGCTTTCTATTTTTTTTAAATGCAGTGCCGAGAGACACGTAAGTACTTTACCTAGCCGCAGTTGACCTAGCTAAGGGGTACGGGGTATCACAGCAACTACCACTATCAATAACAAGGTTAGCAAACTTACCTCCCACTAAGCATTTATTGTGAAAGATGGTTTCCCTTTGAATGTTAGTCTCCTCCTCATAGACTTGGGTAGACAAAGCTCTGACAATCACCAAACTCATACCCTCTTCATCAGCTTCAAAAGAGGCAATCTCTTGGTCTTCACTACTCTCTTCTTTGTCAACAATATCCTCTTGGCAATCATCCTCACTCCTCTTAAAAAACCATTTAAGTCTTCACTAAAGACCATAGATCTCTTGGTATGCAAGTGACGGCTATATGTCCCACACCATTGCACTTGAAGCACCTTGTTGGATTGGTGATCAACCTTCCTTTCTCTCCCACATTAGGCTTAGGATGATCTTTGAAAGCCACCTTACGTGTATCTTCCCTCTTTGGCCAACTCTTGGAGGTAGATGCTTGAGGTGTAGACACCACACTTCCTTAAGAAGGAAGATTGGCTTTAGAAAAATCAATCATCTTCCTTTGATTCTCAATCTTAGTAGCCAAATGACACATGTCTTCATAAGTGGTGCAAGGGTATAATTCTAATTGGTTCAATATCCCTATTGAGACCACTTAGAAATCTAGCAATTGAAGCATCCTTATCTTCCTCCAAGCTCAATCTCAAAGTGTACAACTCCATCTCTTGTCTATATTCCTCATCACTTTTGTGGTCGCTTAAGAGTCATCAACTTGTAGTGACGCTCCTAAAATAATGTTCCAGTACAAATCTTTTTTTCATGAGATTATTCAACTCCACCCAAGTTTCTACCGGTTACCTTCCATTTCTCAACCTTTGAGTGACAATCCTTTCCTACCAATGAAGCACATAACCCGAAAATTCGGCAATCACTAATTTCACCTTGACAATGTCCTTATAACTTCTTACCGTGAATAGGTTCTTTACTCATCGTTCCCAATCAAGGAACACATTTGGATCACTCTCGCCCTTGGAGTTAGGTACCTTCCACTTGATTTTGTCTAGAGCTTTATCTCTTTGTTGATTACCATAGTAGCCACTATGATATGCTTTGCAAAAATTAAGATTATCTCTATAATCTTCATACAAGTTATCTTTATGCCATGCTTCATGTCTTTGAAACTTTTCTTGTGGTCTATAGTGTTCTCTCCCTCCTAGACCTCCTCTTCTTCCACCTCTAACTTGTGGTCTTCCTTGGTATCCACCTTCATGAAATAGATAAGAATTTTTAACCGGCATGTCATAGTATCCATAAATAGATACATTATCAAAAGGTAAGATGGTGAGGTGAATTAAAGCCACCAAGGTTATCTCCAACTCTTTGCTCCATCATGGCACTATTCTTCCCCTTCTTAAGCTCTTCAATATCTTTAGTAACACTTTGGAATTGTCTTGCTAATCCTTCAATAGATTGCTGCATAGACCTCAAAGTCTCATTTAGTTTCATCCTTGTAGGATCAGTAGTACCTTCTTGATGAGATTGAGTGGCCAAATGACCATCCATAGACATTATAAAACCTACAAATTAAACAAAGAAAACAGAACAAAAGGACCTCCCTCTTTCCTTTTCCAAAAACTCAACACTCAAGTCTCTATAAGATCCTTCAACCTCTTTAACCAACCCAAACCAAGAGTAACAATCCCAAGCAAGTAAATTAATCAATACACTTAGTTGGATAAGTGTTCAAAGAGGTAATGTTTCAAACCATTGAGGTGTAAGAATTTCAAGGAATATAATCTATGGAAAAGAGCTAATAAATTTAATTAATCATCAACAAAGATTAGGAGCACAAAAGGAAATTTAAACAATTAAGCTAAGCAAGGAACACAAGTGTACTAAGATGAATTTTTCTAGGAAACAGGGAATAATGACACCTTGTCACTAAAACGAAGATAAGTCTAAAACTATAAATCCAAATTAGATGAAACCAACTAAGATTCATTACTCGACAAGGATGAATTTAAGCACATATGCCATTCGAATTGAATCAGTACAGTATAAGATATACTTGGATTAATCAACACTTTTTCTACAGTCACGATTCTGAAACACATATCAAGTTCCAATCAAATTCAGTAATCAATTGAACTCCAAATTCAGTAAAACTTATTTCAATTGAATCCTAACTCAAACTAAAACATCTCCATCACAAATCATCAATAAATTTTGCAATTATTAAATCAATTTCCCGTCCGATTTTCAGATCTAATTTTTCGTACCTAATGTTACATCATCTTCATAGAATTTTGTTTGACATCAAGTACTTTTTTATTTTTATTTTTTGTTTTTCAACAAATTATAACACAAATTGACCTTTATTTGGAGGTTGCTCTGATATCACTTTGATGTAGATCCTTATTTGATTGTAGATTGGATTCTACACCTTCCCAAGATCAACTCCTTTGGTGAAGAATCTCTATTGAAGATTTTGTAGTTTCAACATTCCAATAGAAAACCTATGAGGATCTAAGCCTCATAAAGCTAATATTGAGAGGCAAAACTTATTTCAAATTCAATAAAAGAACCTTAAGGCCTCAAAAACCCAACTACATAAACTAGAAGACCTATGATTAATTAAATCTAAGAATAAGAGCTCTCGGACTCAATTCAAGAAAGGAATTAGATGGTCAATTGATTCCATAGATTCCATAATCTAAGGCAAATAATTGTTCATAAAACTAAGGACATTAACCCTTACCTAGCTAACTTCAAGGGTGAAGAGCCCTAGAGACAATTGGAGAATCTTGATGTATGTCAACTTTGATTGCATTTTTGGATTCTACTCTTCCCAAGAATCACCTCCTTCTCTTGAAGAATATGTATTGAGGATTTTAAAATTTAAACACTCCAATAGAAAACCTATGAGAAACTAAGTCTCATAAACCCAATGTTGAGGGGCTAAATTCTTTCCTAGATTTATAATTAGAACCTTGAGGGAACGAGGACCTCAAAACCCAAATTACACAATATAGAAGACCCAAAAATAATTTATTTAAGAGAGAACACTCAAGAACAAACTATTAGAAGAAATTTTAATGATCAATTGATTCCATAGACTTTTTTAATTTGTAGACAAAAGCATAATAAAAAAACTACGAAAATCACCAACAAGATCCGCACATACCAGAAAAACCGATTGGAGAGAAAACTACCTCAATATTTTTTATGCCGCTAGGCGTAAAGGCGTTGTTTTTTATGCTTCACCCTCTACTGGTATCCACGTGACGACCTCCTCTGCAAGCGAACAGGATGCTAGCCCCTCGGCGTTCTGAAAACTATTTGGAACAAACCCTAACTGTTTGGTAAGGCTTTGGAATTTTAGAAAGAGAGGCAAGACACAATCTCGTTGTTCTAGGGTTAAAGGTTTTTCTTTAACCAGAGGAAGACCACTATGGAAAAGGTTAACATAACATTTTATAGCTACCTATATCAGAACCCTAATTTTTATGTAATGAAAATTTAATCTCGTCCGTCTAAGCCTATAATCATCCAATGGTTGGATGAATATTATTAAGTAATTAATTTCATTTATTTGATAAACAAATTAGTTAATTATTTAACTTACCAAATATATAAAACACGGAATCTGATCCCCTTTTGTATACGGTTCAATGAATCTGCACACGATCTAGATTCATTGAACGTGCACATCGTGCTCATAAGATCGTCTATACGTGTAACCCTGTAGGTTCACTTAATGTTCAGTGGATAAAAATATCCTAGACATTTATCCACAAAAAATAAGTAACCTCTAGCAAGACATTATGTTTACCTAAGTTAAGTAAAAGATATGATAACCTAACATCAATTTTAATATTTAGTCCTTTTGTCACACGATATCCTAATTAAGTATAAGTCATGGACCAAGTCATCCTTATAAAACTTAATTAACCATTTACTTGATCACCCGACAGACTGTTTCGACAAATAATATTAATAACACCTTATTAATACTTATTTGAGCATAGCCATGCATATTTTCTAGCTTTTCTTATCAAGGGGCCCATGGATATCTCTCTCATAAGAGAGGGACAAATCCCTTTCACTATCTCTAATATTCAAGCCATGACAAGAAAATAACCCATCCAATAGTCATAAAATCACCTAATTAAAAGTGATGTTTGACTTTGTCAAAATATATTTCCTCCCCATAGAAGAAGCATTAGAAATATTAGGTCAAGGGACACCAAACATAAAACTGAGAAGAAATACTTATAACTTAACCCATGCAATATTTCTTCTTCACTTTGGGTCATGTCCAATACAATATTCTCAATATGTATTTATGAATTGATTTTATATCTCATATTCATGTTTAGTAAAACTTGATCATCAATCAACTTTATCCTTGTTTGATAATACAAGATGTGATAAAACTAGGGACTAACAAGAATAGTATTTTATTAGCCAGAAGGGTTTTACTATCAAGTCATATACTTGATGACTAATAGCATAAAATACAATTCAAAATACATGCCTAACAAATAACAAATATAAATGTAAGTCAATTGGTCTAGGGCATATAACTAACAATAGATACTTCAATCTAGGGCTCAATTGTTCATAATGCAAAAGACTTTAACCCTTAAGCAAGCTAAGCTAAGAAGATGAAGAACCCAAGAAGCTTTTGGAGAAAGTCTCTCATAACTTTTAGCAATTCATCATAGTTGTTTTTACATTTGAGTTATAATGAGATATTTATAAGGTAAACATTACCCTAGCTAAACCTTCAGCCAAATAGTCTTAAATTCCCATTTAACCCTTGATTAAAAGCTAAAAGATTAGCCCAATATCAAAAACTACTTAACTAAAATGCATTAATCCTCCTCCCATCTGAGGCCTACTGTCGATGATAAAGGGTAACCTACTGTCGACGGTAGGTTGCGAATGTCCCAGCTGTCCCGAACAGAACCTTACTAGTGATGGTAGAGGCAGGGTCTACTGTTTGCGATAGGGTCTTCACTGCCAACACTTAGCCAATTTTCCACTTCCAATTGTTCCTTTGAGTAATTCTTGTTAATTGAGAAAATGGAGAACATTTTGAAAGTCTGTCCTTGGCCTTCAATCTCTTCAAACTTGTTCTTCAAAACTTCTTCCACATAAGCTATCATGCCATTATCTTCTTTTCCAATGAAAGCTTTGAGTTTCTTCATCCGAGCTTTAGTCGTTGGTCTATGCTTCAACGCCTCCATAGGTGCTTGACTCTTCTAATCTATATCATCCGCCCCTCCCTTGAAAAAATTCATCCCCAAATTTTCACCTACATCAAAAGGAGAGAAATCATAAACATTAATGGTGGCGCTCACATTGTAATCACCCAGAAGATAAATTCTATAAGCATTATCATTAAGAACTTCTAAAACTTGAAAAGGTCTATCGCCTTGTGCATCAAGCTTGTTCTCACGTTGAGAAAGAAAACGTTCCTTTTGAAGATGAACCCAAATCCAATCACCGGTTTCAAACACCACACATTTTCTTCCAATATTCCTTGAAGCCACCATTTTCTTGTTCTTTGATACCATTTGCCATCCATACTTGCAACATGGTCTACAAGCAAAGGAACCAAACCAAAGGGAGTTAAAGGGTTGAAACCATAAACAATCTCAAAAGGAGAAAATGAAGTAGTAGAATGTTTAGCCCTATTGTAGGCAAACAAAATATGAGGAATGACTTCTTCACAATGGCGCAAATTCTTCTAAAGAATGGCCCTAAAAAGTTGTCCAATGGTCCTATTGACGACCTCCATTTGGCCATCAGTTTGTGGTGGCAAGCAGTAGAATACAAAAAGTTAGTACTAAAGTTTCCTCCACAAAACACGCCAAACATGACTAAGAAACTTAGTGTCACGTTTTGAACTATGGTTCTAGGAATTCCATGGAACTGTACAACCCAAGTAAAGAACATGTTAGCAAAATGTCTAGCATCATCAGTTTTCTCGCAAGGATGAAATGAGCCATTTAAGAAAACCTATCTACCACAACAAAGATAGAGTCCATTCCCTTAGGTGACCTTGGCAAGCGAAGAATGAAATCCATAGAATTGTTAACCCAAGGAATTTTAGGAACTTCTAAAGAAGTGTAAAGACCATGTCGAAAAAAAAGAAGACTTAGCCCTTTTACATTCTAAATAATTTCCAACGAATCTTTCAATATCCTTTTTCACATGGGGCAAAAAAAAATGTTCATGCAAGATATCATAGCTTTAATTCTACCCAAAATGTCCTGTTAAACTACACAATGAGCCTCTTTAACCAATAACATCCTAGTGGAATAAGATGGAATGCACAATCTACCCTCATGATAAAGAAAACCACCATGTATGAGATACTTATCATAAGGCACAAGAAAGCAATCTTCAAATATATCTTTAAAATCTAGATCACTAGCATATAATTTTGTAAGCATCTTAAAACCAAGAATTTGAGCTTGCAAAGTAGAAATAAGAGTGTACCTCCTAGACAATGCATCGGCTACAATGTTTTCTTTACCTTTCTTGTATCGAATAATGTAAAGAAAAGTTTCAATAAACTCTATCAATCTTTCATGCCTCTTGTTTAGCTTTTGTTGTCCTTTCAGAAACTTCAAGGATTTATGATCGGTGTGAACCATGAACTCCTTCAGCCACAAATAATGTTGCCAATGTTTTAATATCCTCACAAGTGAATAGAGTTCCTTATCATACGTTGAGTAATTCAACGCTGCATCGATCAAATTCTCATTTAAGTAAGCTAAGGGCCTATTTTCTTGTATCAACACTCCTCCAATGCCCACACCCAAGGTATCATATTCTATCTTAAACATTTTGTCAAAATTGGGTACTGTAAGTAGAGGTGCACTACTTAACCTTGCCTTAAGCAATTCAAATGCCTTCTCTTGCTTCTCCTCCCATTTGAAACCATTCAACTTCTTGATTACATCCTTCAAAGGACTAGCAGTGGTGCTAAAATCCGTGATTGACCTCCTATAGAAACTTGCCAAACCAGGAAAGCTCTTTACTCTGCATGCATTCTTGGGACTAGGTCGATCTTCAGTTGCTTTGACCTCTCTTGATCAACTTGAAGTCCTTGAGAGCTCACAACATAACCTAGGAAAGTCAATTTCTCTAAACAAAACTCAGATTTCCCAGGGTTAGCATAAAGTTTTTCACTTCTTAAAACTAACAAAACTTGCTTCAAATTATGCAAATGATCCTAATAAGTTTTGCTATAGATAAAGATATCATCAAAATAGACGACAACAAATTTACCAATGAAATGTCTCAACACATAATGCATAAGTCTGAAAAATGTACTAGGAGTATTAGTTAATCCTAAAGGCATAACTAGCCACTCATAAAGACCAAAGTTAGTTTTGAAAGTCGTTTTCCACTCATCCCCTTCCCTCATTCTAATTTGATGGTATCCCGATTCAAGTCAATTTTAGAAAAGATTTTTGAACCATGCAACTCATCAAGTAAATCATCTAGTATAGGAATAGGATGCCTATACTTGGTACTATTATTGTTGATGGCTCTACGATCCACACACATACGCCACGTACAATCTTTCTCTAAAACTAGCAACACGGGAACGATAAAAGGGCTTAAAGTTTCTCGCACGTACCACTTGGAAAGCAACTCCTCAACTTGTCTTCTTAGCTAGTCTCGTCGGGGGAACTCCTAGAGGCTGGTCTATTCGGTAGACTTGCTCAGGGCACCAAGTCAATTTCATGATCAATTTTTCTCAAAAGAGAGAGTCCACCGGGTACCTCTTCAGGAAAAACATCCTTTGTACTTTTCAATAATCTTCACTATGGCATTAGATAAAGAAGACAAATGATCATTTGTAGACACAAAAGTACCTTTGCAATAGAGTAGTAAAACCATCTCTTCTTTTTCAATGGCTTCTATAATTTCACTCTCTTTTACATAGAAGTACCTCCTTTCTCTTTTTCCACTATTACTCTTTTGATCACTCATTTTCTTTTCTCTATTCACTTTTTTCTCTCTTGGCTTTTCTACACTCACTTTTCTTTCATCAACTCTTTTCCTCTCTTCAATGTTCTTTTTCTTTTTTCTCACACTCTAGTCTCCCTTTTTCTCTCATTTTCTTTTGCTCTTCTAAAACTGGACTAGGAGTCAAAGGATTCAACACTAACTTTTTCCATCCTTCTCAAAAATATAGGTGTTCTTCACACCATCATGAATGGCCCTTCTATCATATTGCCAAGGACGCCCCAACAACTCGTGTGCCACTTGCGTAGGGACTACATCAAAAAGAATTTCATCTTGATAGGAACCTTTAGTAAGAGTAACTAACACTTGCTTATTAACTTTCACTTACTCACTATCATTTAACCAATGAAGTTTATAGGGCCTAGGATGCTTAATAAGAGGTAGATTCAATTTCTCAATAAGATATGTACTAGCCACAACGGTGTAACTACCACTATTTATGATAATATTAGCAACCTTACCTCCCACTAACATTTAGTGTGAAAGATATTTTCTCTTTGGACACTTGATTCTTCCTCGATGATTTGGGTAGACAAGGCTCTAATGGTCACTAAGCTCATTCCTTCTTCAATGGCATCAAGAGAGTCAATTTTTTTATCATCATTGCCTTCTTTCTTGTCAATCAAATCATCTTGGCCATTACCATCTTCCTCTTCAATCCAACCATTCAATTCTTCACTAAAGATCAAAGTTCTCTTAGTAGCACAATTAATAGCAATATGACCCATACTATTGCACTTGAAACATCTTTTTGGGTTGGTGGTCAACTTGCCTTTTTCTTTCACCTTAGGTTTAGAATGATCTTTGAATGCCAACCTTAGGTGTATCTTCTTTCTTTGGCCAACTTTTGTAGGTTGATGCTTGAGGTTTAGGCACCACATTCCTTGAAAAAGGTAGATTAGTCTTAGATAAACTAATCCTTTTTCTTTGATTCTCAATCTTGATAGCCAAATGACACATATCTTCATAAATGGTGTAAGGGTACAATTCTAATTGATTAGCAATGTCCCTATTAAGTCCACTTAGAAACCTTTCAATTGAGGCATCTTTATCTTCCTCCAAGCTCAATCTCAAAGTGTATAATTCTATTTATTGCCTATACTCTTCAACGCTCTTGTTACCTTGCTTGAGAGTCATCAGCTTGTAATGAATTTCTCTATAGTAATACTCCGGTACAAATCTCTCTTTCATGATTGTCTTCAATTCCGCCCAAGTCTCTAGTGGTTGTCTTTTATTTCTCACCATTTGAGAAACAACTCTCTCTCACCAATGGAGTCCATAACCCGAAAATTCGTCTATGATTAACATCACATTGACAAGGTCAGTATAGTTTCTTACTTGAATAAGTTCTCCACATGTCGTTCCTAATCAAGGAACACATTTGGATTACTTTTAACTTTAAAACTTGGCACCTTCCACTTGATTTTGTCAAAAGCCCTATCCTCTTATTGATTGCCATAGTAGCCACCATGATTTTATTTGTCCAACGTTAAGGTCTTCTCTAAAATCTTCAAACAAATTATCCTTTAGCCATTGTTCATGCCTTGGAACTTCTTCATGAGGTCTATAATATCCTCTTCCACCTTGACCTCTTCTTCTTCCATCTCTAGCTTGTGGTCTTCCTTGAAATCCACCTTCATGAAATGGATAAGGGTTGTATGCCGACATATCATGGAATCCTTGAGTAGACATATTATCATAGGATTTTTATGATGAGGCGAATTAATTCCTCCAAAACTATCCCCAATCCTGTAATCCATTGATGCACTACTCTTGCCCTTCTTAAGATCTTTAACATCTCTAACCAATCTTTCAATACATCTTGATTCTGGTTGCACGTTTCATATAACACCCAATAAGCATTGGTTTCCGGATTTTAAACCCCTTGATCATGGAAAAGTTTTTATGGGAAACAATCAGTTTTGTGATGTCAAGGGAATTGGAAATGTTTTTATAAAAATGCATGATAGTATGACTAGAAAACTAACCGAGGTGAGGTATGTACCTGATCTTAGGCGGAATTTAATCTCACTCGATGCTTTTGACTCAAATGGTCTTTCATATAAATCTAAAAATGGGATTTTACGTGTTTGTAAAGGATCTCTATTCATGTGTAAAGGTTTTAAGAGAGATGGTTTATACATATTTCTTGGAAAAACTGTTTGTGAATCATCTACATTATTTTTTAAAACTATTTTTGACAAAACCATGTTGTGGCATCGTCGGATTGGCCACATTAGTGAAAAAGGTTTGCATTATTTACATACACAAAATCTTTTAAACGGTGATGAAATCACTTCGTTAGATTTTTGTGATCATTGTATTCTTAGCAAACAACATAATCTCAGCTTTTCTGTGGGCACACACAAATCCGCTCTTGTTCTTGATTATGTGCACTGTGATCTTTGAAGTCCTGAAAAAGTACCCGCTTTTGGTGGCAATGTTTATTTCCTTTCCATTGTTGATGATTTTTCTCGGCATGTTTGGGTGTTTCTTTTTTAAAATCAAAGATCAAACTTTTCAAAAGTTTAATGAATGGAAATTTTTTGCCAAAAATAGAATCGGAAATAAATTTAAGGTTTTAAGAACAGATAGCGGTTTGGAATTTCGTAATAACAAATTTCATGATTTGTGTGCTTTGTATGGTATTGTTCATCATAGAACTGTTAGACACAACCCACAACAAAATAGGGTAGCTGAGAGGATGAACTGAACCATTATGGATAAGGTTAGGTGTCTTTTAGTGTCATCGGGGGTTCCTAAACCTTTTTGGAGAGAGGCTGTTAGTACAGTAGTTTCCCTTATAAATATGTCTCCTTCCACAGCTATAAACTTTAAGACTCCTATAGAATTATGGTCAGGCTAACCACCAGTCCTTTCCAACCTTAAAGTGTTTGGGTGTGCTGCTTTTGCACATCAGAGGGAAGGGAATTTAGACCTAGGCCTAAGAAGGGGGTGTTGATATGCTATCCTAGTGGGGTGAAGGGTTATAAAGTGTGGCTTAGAGGTGAACCAGGTATAAAGGTAGTCGTTAGTTGAGACGTAGTCTTTAATGAACTAGACATGCCCTGTCTTAGAATTGAAACCAAACCTGAGAGTTCTTCCAGTACACCTGTAGTTGAGAGTATTCCTGTGGAAGTGGAAGACACCTCCAAACCTTCTCATTAGCACACACTAGAACCCAAACTAGAACCTGAAACCAATAAGGAGTTTAGTAACCTAACTAGTGTTCCTGAACCCGATAAGCTTGATTAAGGTGATTCTGATGATGATGAGAATCATCCAAAAGCATAAGCACAAGCCCTTAGATGGGAGTCTAGGAAACCTTCTAGGTATGGTTTTTCATACATTGTTTCTTATGCTTTTTCTGCTGCATCTTTTGTTAAAGAGAAAGAACCTGTTTATTTTTCTGATATTTTAAAGAGTCCTAATCGCTCTTTGTAGATGCATGCCATAGATGAAGAAATGTCTTCTTTGCATAAGAACAAAACTTGGGTGCTTGTGCCTAAACCACCTAAACAAAAATTGATTGATTGTAAATGGATTTTCAAGGTTAAAAAACCTAAATCTATTAATGAACCTCCAAGGTTCAAGGCTAGATTGGTTGCAAAAGGGTTTTCTCAACTTTAAGGTATTGATTTTAATGAGATCTTTTTTCCTGTTGTTAAGTATAAAACTATTAGTATTATGCTTGCTATTGTTACCTTCTTTGATCTTGAGCTTGAACAGTTGGATGTTAAAACTGTCTTTTTGCATGGTGAACTTGATGAAACCATTTATATGCGCCAACCCCCTGGTTTTAAGGTGAACGGTAAGGAGCATATGGCTTGTCTGTTGAAGAAGTTCTTGTATAGACTTAAACAATCACCTAGACACTGGTATAAAAGGTTTGACTCTTTTATGCTTAAAACTGGTTTTGTTAAAAGTAATTATGACAGTTGCTTATATTTTTCTGGTGATTCTATTAATAATGCCATTTATTTGCTTCTTTATGTTGATGATATGCTTATTGCCTACAAGCATATAGATAAGATTTTGCATTTCAAATCTTTGTTAATTTCAGAGTTTGAGATGAAGGATCTAGGATCTGCCTCTAGAATTTTAGGCATGAACATTGTCAGGGCTAGAGCTGACCATTCTTTGTTTGTATCTAGAAGTCCTTATTGCAGAAAATTGTTTCAAATTTTTCTATTCATTTATGTAAGCCTGTTTGTATCCCTCTTGCAAGCCATTTTCAGCTTTCTTCTAAAACCTGTCCTAAAACTGAAAGTGAGAAGAAAGATATGGCCAACATCCCTTATAGAATGGCTATAGGAGTTGTCATGTATTCCATGATTTACACCCGTCCTGATATTGCTTATTCCATAAGTCTTTTAAGCCATTTTATGTCTAACCCAGGTAGGGATCATTGGGCTGCTCTCAATTGGCTATTGAGGTACATTAATGGGACGATTGATAGAGGCTTGCATTATCATAGCTGGTCTGAATATTTTGAGTTCATTGGTTATGTTGACTCTGATTTTCCAGGTGATAGAGAATGTAGAAAATCTACTACTTCTTATTTCTTTAGCAGGTAACTGTGTTTCTTGGAAATCACAGTTGTAGCCTGTAGTCGCCCTTTCGACTACGGAGGCTGAATATATTGCCGCCATGGAGGCAATTAAAAACGCCATTTGGCTTCAGGGACTTTTATCAAAACTGCATCTTTTATATTCTAAAGCTATGATATATACGGATAGTCAAAGTTGTTTTCATTTGTGTAAAAATCCTGTTTACCATGAAAGGACTAAACATATAGATGTTAAGTATCATTTTATTCATGAAAAGGTTTCAAATGGTATTGTTGATATGGACAAGATTAGTACTAAAGATGATCTTGCTAATTTTCGTACTAAAGTGGTGACAACTGAAAAGTTTGTCTTTTGTAGAGATCTTTTATATATTGATGCAGGTTGATTGAAGTTGCTGGAATGGTGACAAAAATGTGTTCAAGGGGGAGCTTGTAGGCTAAATTGGGCCTGTGTTCACACATTTTTTCTCTTTTTCTTTCGAGCCCATTTCTCTTTTTCCCTGTGATAAATTGGACTGAGCCTCATAACCCAATAGGATGAGTTTATTTTGTTCGTCCAAGATGCCAGGCGGGCTGGGCTAGTAAACAGCCTAATCTTCCCCCTGAGCCTTACCAAGTGACTTGGTTGTTGCTCCTCTTTATGTTTGAAAGAGTCTTCCAGGTATATGGCTTTTCTATTGTTAAGCATTCTTTCCAGATGACCGTTCTGTTGTTGAATAAGTCTGCCTTTAAACTTTATATATACTCTCATCCTTTCCATTTCCTTGGAGAGAAAGAGAAATAGAACATGATTGACTGATAGATGAGGTGACCAATTGCCTGTGTAGCCTTCTTCTTTTCTCTCTTTTGTTTCTTCTCTGTAGTTTTTTTATTCCTCTATAACTGCTGTTCTCTGTGAATTATTTTGTTACTGTCGCCGCTAGTCGTTGTTTATAATTGACTGCATGCTTAAGTAGTTATTGAAAGATAGAATTGAGAGTGAGAGATTAGATTGTTGTGTGTGAGGCTCATCCTTAATCTGAGGGTTTTATCGATATTTTGAAAATACAGTAAAACCGGTCGTCCGGTTTTGTCCTTCCTCATCCGGTTTCATCATCCGAATATCTCTGTTCTCCTTTCTACACAGAAACCGATCGTACGAGTTTTCTTTGTTGGCGTTCGATTTATAGAATTGGACGTCCGATTTTATATACGGTAGACCGGTTTTGTCTTGTGACAAAAATCGGACGTCCGATTTTTGCTAGTCTCATCCTGTTTTGGTTTATCTGTTTTGAGTATAGGTAGTCCATTTGTTGGATACCTTATTCATTTTGAAGGGTTTTTCTATAAAGAGTTGTTATCCCGTTTGTAATAGATTAGTTAGATATATATATATATTTATTCTTTCGCTGCTTGTAATAGTTCTTCTGTAGAGGTGTGATTTATGTAACGGAGCTTCGTCTCTTCCCAACAAGCATCCTAATGGATTCAAGTCTAGCAACCGGAGCAAAAGTTTCATCAAAATCTATGCCCTCTTCTTGATTGAATCCCTGGGTAACCAGTCTAGCTTTGTTTCTAATAACTTCTCCGTATTCATTTAGTTTATTTCGAAAAACCCATTTTGTGCCAATGGTGATGTGATCACGTGGTCTAGGGACTAAAGTCCAAACATTGTTTATTTCAAATTGATTTATTCCTCTTGCATAGCAATAATCCAAAACTCATCACACAAGGCATCATCAATAAACTTAGGCTCAATTTGAGAAAATAGGGCAAAAGTATCAATAAAGTACCTTCTTGTTCTTACCCCTTGTGATACATCATCAATGATTTCATCCATGGCGTATCCCTTTAGATATATCATATCTTGAGGAAGACTTTGAGCTTCTTGATCATTTTCTTATTTTTCCTCAATCTCTTCTTCCTCCATAGCATGTTTTTCCATTGTTTGAGTGTACAATAGTTTGTAGTTTAAGGAGTTATCTATGTCATCATCATTAATGTTACCTATACCAATGATTGTTCCCTTCTTCTTATCTCCAAAGGTGACGAAGCCACTTTTGGTTTCTTTAAGCTCACTAATAAGAGATGTGTTCCGGGTCATATTGCTTGAGCAACCGCTATCTAAATACCATTTAGTTGAGCTTGATTTGTATTCCTACAAAACAAGAAGTAGAAAAGAATTTTGGTACCCAAAACTTTTTGGGTCCATGTGTTAGTTGAATTTTCTTTTATTTTCCAAATGGTTTTTACTCCCCTTTCAATTTTTGTTTTTATAAAACATTTAGTGGCTTTATGACCACTCTTTTCACAATAAGTGCAACAAGGGTATGAGAGGGATGAGGAAGCTTTTACAAAACGTGTTTATTTAGAAAAAGTATTGGTATGATTATATCCAATACCATTCTTGTCAGAAGGTGATCTTTGAAAACCAAGAAGCTTTTCAAAATTTTCTTTTCCTTCTGTAAACTTTTCAATACATAGGCTGAGATCACTCACCTTTTTCTTCAAATCATTATAATCTACCATGTGTTTTTCAAGAGAGAGAACCTTTTTACAAAGATTTTCTATTTCTAAAATGAGTTTTGAAATTCTAACTTTGAGAAGTCCTTTTCCTTTTTTCCAAAACTTCTAGAGATTCAAAGAGAGTTTTGTTTTCACAAACAAGTTTTGAATTTTCATTTGATAGGTTATCAATCTTATTCTTTAACTCCTTATTCTTTTTGGTGATCTTTTCCAATTCATGATACATTTCAATGAGCAAAGAATTAAGATCATCATTATCATTAACAAGATTAGATATATCTGAGGGTGAAGATTGTACCTCACTTTCTAATGCCATGAAGCATAAGTTAGCCTTTTCTTCCCCTTCACTTTCGCTTGAGTCTAGATCCCAAGCTCCTATTAGGCCCTTGCCTTTCTTCTTTTTCTTTAATGCCTCAAGTTTTGCTTCCAAAAGTTCCTTTTTCTTTTTCGATGGCTTTGGGACAGTTGGCTACAAGATGGTTGGTGCTATTACATTCAAAGCACCTAGCCTTGAAGAGTGATGAACTTTGTCCTTCTTTTTTGAATGGAGGATTCTTTTCTCTTTTTTTGAAGCTTTTCTTGTAGAATCTTTTAAATTTCCTCATTACCAAGGCCATGTCCTCATTATTATCAATCTCATCTTTATTGTTTGATGAGCATGTTTGATCATCCTCATTCACTTTGAATGCTATGCCTTTTCTTCCTTTGTCTTCATTTTCTATTTCATTTAATCTTTTTATTTTCATTTCATAGGTGACGAGAGATCCTATGAGTTTTTCAATTGGAAGTTGTCTCAATCTTTTGATTCCTCAATGACAAGAGTTTTTGGTCGCCATGCCTTTGGGAGTGCATCAAATCTTTCTGTTTACTTCTCTCCTTATGTACTTTTTCCCATATGCCTTTAGGGCATTAGTGACGTTGGTGAATCTTGTGAAAATGTCACTAATGCTTTCATATTATTTCATCATGAATAGCTCATAGTCTTTCACCAACATAGCCAACTTTGATTCCTTCACTTGATTAGTGCCTTCATGAGTTACTTCAAGTAACTTCTACATTTCATGAGTCGAATCTCATCTGTTCACTCTATTGTATTCATTAGCATCCAAGGCACAACTTAATATGTTCATAGCTTGAAAGTTTAGAGTCATCTTCCTTGAGTCAAGCTCATCAAATTCTTCAATCTTCTTGACTTTTCTATCCTTTTTAGGAACATAAGGTCATTTCTCTACAATGCTCCAAAGATCACAGTTAATAGAGCAAATACAAATTCTAATTCTTGACTTCCAAAAAGTGTATTTAGTTAATTAAAAAGAGGAGGCCTATTTGTAGAAGAGCCTTCTACATAGGATGAAATACTAGCCATTTTGAAAATGATCTTTTGCTTCTTAGGATATTAAGCCTTAAAAAGAAGACTTGCTCTGATACCAATTGAAAACCCTTAGAAGGGGGAGGTGAATAAGGTTTTTAGCTAATAAAACACTTTCTTAATCAATTTTAGGGTTCAAACCACTTTCAAGAACAAGGATTATATAGTAAGCATACAAAAGGAATATAAAATACAAGGAAGAGAGACAAGCTATTTATAGTGGTTTACTCTCTCAAAGAGTTACATCCACTACCTTGAGACTCAACTTAAGGATTTCATAAATCCGCTATTTTCAAAGTTGGTTACACAAAAACATAATGAGGATCACCCTTTAAGGGTTTTACACAAAAATCTCAAACCACAACACAATTACAATCAAAGGATAACCCAAGGGGGTTTTTCCACATAAACCTTTGATCACAATAAAAGAATAGTAAGGAACAATGTTACCAAATGAGATTGAAAAGGGAAAGATACAAATCAACAATTGTTTCAACAAGCTCCTTTTTTCTTCTTCTTTGATGAATTATCAATAATGAAGCTCCAAGAAGATTTTTCTTTTAGTTTTTGTGAGATACATATGTTTGAAGAATAAACCTTAAAGCTCTTTAAAAGTTCTTAAATGATCTCAATTTAGATTTCAGCAAACTTCATCATTTTACTGCACATCAAGGCTCAATTTATAGAAGAAGAAGACAAGTGACCGTCACTGTTTGTAACGGTAATTTTTCAACGGTAAAAAACTGAAAATCGAACGATCGGTTTCAGAAATCAGACGTTCGATTTCTTTGTAAAAGGAAAATCGGATGAGCCCCTTTTTAAAATAGGAAGACCGTTTTTGTTTTATAGAAAGAATCGGATGATCCCTTTTAAAAATCAGAAAATCGATTTTTCTAAAGCTAGAAAAATCAGACGACTAGTTTTAAAAAAGGACGTCCAATTTTTCTTTTCCTTTGGAAAAATTGGATGACCGGTTTAAAAATCGGATGACCCTTTTTGAGAAAGATTTTACAGCCAGTTTTCCTTAACAACAAAAGAGCTTTCCTTCATATTTCAAAAGCATGTATTCTTGATACTCTTTTAGAGATAAAAAAACTTTCAAAGGCATCAAAAATTCCATCAAGAATATTTGGATTTTTCAAGAATAGTTTATAAAAAGAAATTCATCCAAGGAGCTTCCCACTTGATCAACAATAAAAAATGAGAGTTTGGGAATTTTACAAAATACCTTAGCATATCCCTAACTAAGACAAAAGTCTTCAAGGTCTTCAATAGCTTGATCTTTTCTTCTTCATAATGCCTTGATCACCAAGGTCTTTTGCTTCTAAGTAGTGTACCCTTGAGACTTCAAAGATGCTTCTTTTGTTCTATAGAGGCTATGCTTAATAACCATCATACAACATATGTTAATAATAATCAAATTCATATGCAATGCCCTTAGGGCTAACCGTGACTATTTTTAATTTAATAGTTTGATATTATTTTTCTACTAATTGATGCTTTTTATAAATGTATGTGTATTAGTTTATAATTTTGTTTTCAAATAAAATTGAACCAAATTAATCTAAGATGGAGTTTCTCTAAAATTTTTATATTTTGCTTTGAAAAAGCTCAATATAAAAAAAAAAATTAAGAATTTTCAATTTCAAAATGATTCTTGTTCTGTCCCAATTTAGATTTACTAACTTTTAAATCAAGTTTATGAAAAATATATAATCAAGTATTTAAATTATAAAATAGTCTTAACTTATTAACTTTTTAACTACAATTAATTAATAGTCTCAAATAAATTTTTAGATTAGAAAAATTGAAATAAAAAATTAAAGTGAAATTTAATTTTGGAGAAAAAAATTCACATTCTCAAAATGGAAATTTTTGTTTGATTTGATTTTTCAATTTTTTTAGGATTAATGGATACGATAACATTTTTAGTAAAGTTTTCTTTTACAAGCATAATGAACAATTTTATTAAAAATATTAATTTCATTCATTAAAAATATTAATTTTATTAAAGATAAAAGGGGTATTTTTGTCATAAAAGCAAAATTTTATAGTATAATGTAGTAGAAGATACTAAGCTGTTAAAAAGATAACGTTAAAGTACTAAAGCAAAAACACATCAAACAAAAAGGTACTTTAATGTAATTAAGTGATAATATTGTTAACTTTTTACTACAAATTTACAATACATTTGTTACCCTATTTGTAATGTTTAGGACACACTTATAGAGACACTTATAGAGGGAAGGGATAAATAAAATTTATCCTTAAACAAGGATCTATTAGCCTCAAAAGGATCATACTTAACCATGTTATAATAAATCTATTTTGTATTTTATGGACATCCTCCAAAAATAATTTCATAATACCTGAACTAGAATTTTAAGGGCCATGTTGGCATTTCCATTTAAAAAAGAGGTATTTTAGCAATAACAAAGGAAAAAAAAAAAAAATTGTTGATACTACTCTATAATCCTCCTACCGTACTTGAACAAAGCCAAGTCAAATCATTTTCGCTCTCAGTATCACTATTCAGTTTTCACTGAAACTTATCAACTCCACCAATATGGCTCAAGAATCTGGCAACCGTCGCCTTAAATTCATCGCCGGAGCTGATTCCTTCGGCTGTACTCTCAAGGATATTCTCGTCTCCGAGCTTCGAAACCTCAACATCGAAGTCGAAGACCTCGGAACCGACAAATACTACTCTGTCGGCGAAGAAATCGGCCGTCGCGTCAGCCAAGCCGCTTCCAATCCCGACTCCACCGTCGAAACTCGGGGTCTAGTTGCTTGTGGTACCGGTGTCGGTGTCGGTATCTTTGCTAATAAGTTTCCCGGAATCTATGCTGCAACTTGCCTTACCCCGGGCGAAGCTGTCAACGCCCGATCAATCAACAACTGTAATGTTCTTGCCGTGTCTGGTATGTCAACTGATCCAGAAACGGCGAAGGAAATCCTCCTGAATTTCATCGATACCCCCTTCAAATCTCCTTGTCCTGCATCTGGTTCCAATCCTTGGCCCTCTGATATTCAGTCATTTTTGGATACTTCCGTTTCCGAAATGTCTAAAATTGGGGGTTTGAAAAGCACTAATTTCGATGTTCCTTGCGCGTTATGTTCGTTGGCTAAAAGTCGTACCGACTCTGAGTTTGAGCCGGTTGCTATAATGCCTGGTGCGTCTATGAAGATTATAAGGGAGACTCCGACCTCCGCTATAGTGAGATTTAAGGCCGGAAGCATGGAGCCGGCGCATCATCATACATTTGGGCATGATTTGGTGGTGATAAAGGGTAGTAAGACAGTCTGGAATTTGACCAAAGGAACAAAATACGATTTGGTTGCTGGAGATTACTTATTTACGCCTGCCGGCGATGTACATCGAGTGACGTACATTGAGGATACAGAGTTTTTCATCAAATGGGACGGACTTTGGGATCTATTCTTGGATGAGGATCTTGATGCTGCCAAAGCTGCTGTAGAGAAGGAGAATTGAGTGGTAAGGCTCGACTTTTGAGCTTTGTTCCAATAGATAGATGTTACTAGTTAAGCATGTTCTCTCTTTCTCCTTTTTGTTTTCTCTTGAGTAATGTTGCATTCTGGTTTGGTGTTTCAGATTGGATCTTCTTTTATGTTTGGTGTAAGGTGTCTTGAATAAATTAGAGCTGGATTGTGTTATAAACCTAGAAAATACTTGTTTTTATTTCATTTTGGTATCATGCTGGGAACCAAGAAATGATAATGAGTGAGCGGAAGGCTGGTTTAGGGTGAGGATTTAGGATATTAGTGTTAGAAATCAGTCATACTGCCTCCTTTCCATATTATCTGTCACTCCTCTAGGACATGTCAATCACTCTAGGACATGACACAAGAATTAAGCAACTCATTAGGTTGTCTAGATTTAAGAGGAATGGACTACATTATCCCTTACTATCATTAATAGTTCTAGTAAGTAGGGATAGTAGCAATCCATTCTCTTAAACACAGACAACTGTGGTTATATGCTGTGTCATGTCTAAGTGATGTATTTATGTGGAAGGTGACGTAATATGAAAGAGGAAGGCTTATTGTAACGTTTCCCAACACTAATCCTGCGCAAACCAGCCTTCCTTCGCTCGACCCATCATTTCTTGGTTCCCAACATGTGCAAAATGAAATAAAAACGGTATTTTCTGGGTTTATAACGCAATCAACTCCATTCGTTGGCTAAAAGTCGTACCGACTCTGAGTTTGAGCCGGTTGCTATAATGCCTGGTGCGTCTATGAAGATTATAAGGGAGACTCCGACCTCCGCTATAGTGAGATTTAAGGCCGGAAGCATGGAGCCGGCGCATCATCATACATTTGGGCATGATTTGGTGGTGATAAAGGGTAGTAAGACAGTCTGGAATTTGACCAAAGGAACAAAATACGATTTGGTTGCTGGAGATTACTTATTTACGCCTGCCGGCGATGTACATCGAGTGACGTACATTGAGGATACAGAGTTTTTCATCAAATGGGACGGACTTTGGGATCTATTCTTGGATGAGGATCTTGATGCTGCCAAAGCTGCTGTAGAGAAGGAGAATTGAGTGGTAAGGCTCGACTTTTGAGCTTTGTTCCAATAGATAGATGTTACTAGTTAAGCATGTTCTCTCTTTCTCCTTTTTGTTTTCTCTTGAGTAATGTTGCATTCTGGTTTGGTGTTTCAGATTGGATCTTCTTTTATGTTTGGTGTAAGGTGTCTTGAATAAATTAGAGCTGGATTGTGTTATAAACCTAGAAAATACTTGTTTTTATTTCATTTTGGTATCATGCTGGGAACCAAGAAATGATAATGAGTGAGCGGAAGGCTGGTTTAGGGTGAGGATTTAGGATATTAGTGTTAGAAATCAGTCATACTGCCTCCTTTCCATATTATCTGTCACTCCTCTAGGACATGTCAATCACTCTAGGACATGACACAAGAATTAAGCAACTCATTAGGTTGTCTAGATTTAAGAGGAATGGACTACATTATCCCTTACTATCATTAATAGTTCTAATGAAAGTTTCTAGCCAATTATTTAATTCTAATAAGGTAAGAGTATATATGAAAGGTATTTTTTAATGCTCTTTTGATTTACTGAAGTGACCGATATTTTGAAACATAAAGAGTGTGTTCAAGCAATAGATAATATGAAAAGCAGGTAGCATTTGTCTTTTCGGGTTTGGTTCAATGTTGTGAATATTGCAGCTTTTGACAGTCTTATTTTTAGTATGGCTGTGGTAACATATGAAACTTATACAGATTTTGCTCACTGGATCAGGAACTTAAGATATTTATGCCCCTCCTTTGTGAAGGAAAGAAACTATAAATGGAAACTTCTCAACTTGATAATTTTTGCTCAAAGCATATGTCCATTCAGATTTTGATGGGAGAAGCTTGTCCAATCTGTAAATTTATTTTCTGGAACTAACTTCTTTTTCTTTTTTTTTCTGGGTCAAGATAAATCTATACATTTTTCATAATACAACATATGCATCAAAGTGAAGCGGTGAAGATGCGTAAATATCAAATGTGTAAAAGGAATGACATTGGGTTGCAACAAAATATTGCCTTAGCTATTAACTGTTGGAGAATATATGACAGAAATATGAAAGTTTTAGCATGAATAAACTTGTAGGCTCTGCAATTTCTTATGCAATAGATAATCTTGGAGCAATATGAAGTAGCAGATTTGGCAATATTAAAAATAAAAATTAAAGTTCGAGATGATCCAAAATATTTGTAATGATATTTTATGCCACAATGTTTTATTGGACTATTTACAAATGTGATACAAAGAATGAATAAGTCTATACATCATCAAAATTTTGATTTCAAGCTTATAAGAACTTCGGGGCACTATGGTGAGACATGAAAACGCCCGATCCCATAAAATCCTGTGTTCTATAACGACAAAAGCTTATTTTCTTGATCCTATAAAATTTGGGCAGGAATTGGTCTGTGGTTTCTTTTGGGTATGTTTCTTATTTATACCACACCTAGTCACAACATTCTCCTTTTTCTCTCTATTCCCCTGAAATCAAAATAAAATATGAAAAAGGAATTGGACATTTTTTATTTTTTTGAGGAAAAAAAGAAAGTTTACTTAAGAATTTGAAGTGTGCATTGTACACAGCCTGTCATTTTATGGTGCCTCTGAAGGCGAAGTGCTTCTGAATCTTAAATTGTCCTTTAAGTAAATTTTGCATGTGCATGGAGGTTAAATTCATTTACGAATCCATCCATGTGTTAGTTTCTGTAAGTTTCCAGAGATCTCATGCTTGACTTATGTTTCTCAGCTTTGCTCTTTAATTTTTCACGTCCACAAGTAACAAAAGTGATAGAGGAGCAGAGGCATTATATATAACTAGAAGAAGAATGTATGAACTAAAGAGTTGTCAATTATCTCGCATGCTAATTGTGCATGAAATAACAAAAGTGATAGAGGAGCAGAAGCATTATGTAACTAGAAGAACGTATGTACTAAAGAGTTCTCTATTATCTTGCGTGCTAATTGTGCGAGAAGGCACTTATTACTGAGAAAGAAAGGGTTTTAGGAAAACTGAACGGCACATATTAGTACTCTGCTATTTTTTTCAAACCTAGCATTTGCTTCTATTACTATGGGTTGTCCTCTGTATTTATAAGGTTTCGGAATGAAACTCAATCCAAATTTCTCACTTTGAGTCTCTCATTTTCTCATAAAAATGTAGCTTTTATGAACCTCAATACAAAAAATCTCAAAACCATAGTCTGTTCATTATTGTTCTTTGCTATCTCGTTCTTTTTTCTTGTCATTTTGTTCCTTCTTCTTGCTGTCTTCTTTTTTCTTGCTTCCTCCTTCCTTTTTCTGTCCATCATGTTCCTTTGTCTTGCTTTTGTCTTTTTTGTTGCTTCCTTCTTCCTTTTTCATGCCATCATGATCATTTTTCTTGCTGTCTTTTCCCTTTAGTTCTTGTGGTGGTTTTTCAAGGAATGTTCTTTTATCTTTGTCATGCCCTTCCAGCTTGTGTTGGGGTGTCTTGATCAATTCTTCTTCAATTGCTCTGAGCATGGCCTCATTGTCTGATTTTAGCAGTTCTTCTTCTTCTTTTGTCAATTTCACCCCTTCTGCGGCACCTGCAGAAAGATTTCAGTCTTTATCTTTTGTGCAGGAAATTCAAACCTTGATGCTTATCTGTATGTTTGAATAACATTTCAGCCTATTATACAAATATCAATCGAAAGAAGGGCAGATACTGACCCTCCCCCAAAAAAATGGCAATTACATTCATATTAATAATCAGTTTTGGCCTAATTACATCTATGATCTATACCTTGGCCTTTTTTTGATCTAAGGATTTCTACCCATATACCTTAGATCAGGCTGTTTGTTTCATTCCCAAAATGAGAATGAAAGATGGAAAAGGTAAACAAGAAAAATTAGAGGCTTAGACATCTAACGTTTGGTCTTGTCACCTTCTCAGAAAACCTTAAAAAGACAAGAAAATTGTTGGTTAAAAAAAAAAGAACAAGAAGAGATATAGGAGAATTTGACAAATACCTTTCTTTGAATTACAATGTTTGACACAGAAAAGATAGCACTGGAATGCTGATTTTTCTTTCTTTTGACACAAGGTAGGACATTGGCGAGAGCATGGTGTTTCAGCTCGCACCTCATACTTCGCAACAAGAACAAGAAGAGCGATACACACCAGAGCTTGAGTCCTCCCCATCTCTCGGTTTCTCCCTCTCCCTGTTCTTTGCGATTGGAGGTGCGAGAAATGCCAATGCAGGATCTGATGATTTAGAATTATTGGTTTGAAAGGACTTGTTTATATAAAGATGGCATTTCAGATTTGCCATCTTTGGTTTGTAAATTTGGTTAAAATTGTTAAGATTCTGTGGTAAGGAATGATTATTACTATTATAGCTGGTGGAGTTTTGCTGGTTCAGAGGAATTCTAGTGTTGTTGCCAATAGACTATTCCATTTTGTTAGGAACACTTCACATTGCTCCTCTCTTGGCTGACAACAAAATATTGAATGTTTAATGTTTATCCAAAAAAACATTTATAAACAAGTAGACCTTAGATTGTAGACTAAAGGGGGTGTATTTATTTTTTCTTACATTTTGTCAGGAGACTTGCACATTGGTCCTACAATGATCCGTAATTGTAATTGACATTAATAGTCATAAAAAGAACATTCAATTGGCTATATTACTTCCTATCAAATTTTTTAAAATGTTTCAAATATATTTATATATTAAACTGTTATTCTGGCCATAAAAAAATTAAGAATATATTATTACTGGTCAAAAACTTGTTACTCGTGCTACATAACACGGAGAAAGAATTTTTTTTTTAATTTAAAAGATTAATAATAAATATTAAAATAATTAAATATTTTATATGATTAAAGAAAATTTTTTATTTAAAAGATTAAATAATAAATATTAAAATAATTAAATATTTCATACAATTAAAGAAAATTTGTATTAGAGTACAATAATAAAACAAAGATAAAAAAACTAAAGAATTATTAAACTTAATGTTTTGATATAGAGAAGACTAAGAACCTGCATAAGTTATTAAAAAATTTTGTTAGCAAAATCTATATATATTTAAATAAATATAAGTAAAAAACTTCAATAAACTTTTTATATAATATAATAATACTTATTTAAAAAGCCATCAATTTTCTAAGCAACACGGTTTTAAAAATGTAAACATTTTATATCAATTTACTTTAAGGATAAGAGTGACTACTGGTATTATATCTTTATGCGGTCTGAACATAGGTGGATAAATAGATCTTTCGTAATATTTCCTGTAACATCCTGTTACATTTCCTTCTTTTATAGTATGTTATAGAGAGTGTTACAAAAATGTTACAGAGGATCCGAATCGAACATTTACATGTTCTTGTAATAACCTGTATCCATGTTCCTGAATATATAAGAAGAAAAAAAGTGATTTGTCAATTAGTAAATATCATAATTCGAAATGCATAATAAAATAAATTGTAAAATTAGTACTTTCAATCGTAGATTTTTTAAGTAAGTTGGTGAATAACGCAATAAGAACTCTCTATGTTTACCTTTAAGAACGGTATGCATAATTCTTCTAGAATCTTTCGATCGAGCATAAAATAGATATTTGTATATTTATAGAAAAAAAAAAAAGAAACAATTAACAAAGTGTTTTGCACAATGATTAGATGTTAATTATTACCTCAGTATCATATTCACGATGTCATTGCAAGAAATGTACACCAATTTTACATGCGCACTCTTTGTCGCATTTCCACAGTTATATCGAGAATCAAACCACAAATTTTCTATATCTATGTTATCCACATATGCAACTATTTAAAAATATGTTTCTTGCAAATTCTTAAAAGAGTTAGAAAGTTATAATAAATAAAAAATATTGTTGATTGAAAATTTTTTTCTTACATAATTCGTTGGTTGATAATCATATTTGAACTCATCTTGTATTTGAAATGATCAACAATTGTGTAATAGAAAAATGAGAACTTATTATTCATGTGGTAAGCATTTTCGCGCAATAATCATTGTAAGGCCTAAATGAAGCATAATATTAGTGACTAATAAAATTGAAACATAATATAATTGATTATTTTTATTGCTTACCAACTCTTGATAACATTTGCAAATTCTAACGTGGGATTAACATATAATTTGCTAAATCTACTTGCGAAGTGATGGTCCTGCATGAATATATTATTTTGTTGATACATAATTATTTTCATATAAAAATAAAAATAATTTTAAAATTTATACCTTGATGATTCTTTTGCAATTCCACATGCCAAGAGAATTATATTTCACTAAGTCCTTTTAATAATTGATCAGCATTATCAATAGTAACTTTTCTCCATAATGTCAATCTAACAACTTTTAATCTATTTTTAAAATAAATATAAATTGAAATAATTTAGTAAAGTATAAATAATGATAAAGAAATCACATGTAAAATAAAATAAAAAATTACTTTTACTTACTTTCTATCAAGGAGCAATACTTCACGCTTCATTAGCCGACTATTTGGAATTTTAGAATAATTACTTACAAGGATTATTAAACCAACAACATCTGGAAATTGAAATGGAAAAAGAATTACCTATTAAACTCGAATCGTGGTTCATATACTTTGTTACATCTCCAAATTTGACCATATTGTATTTGTAGCGGGGCATGAAATTACAATCGCCAATAACATTTTCTTTCGTTGTATCATAAGTAAATATCAAGTAATATTGATGGTTTATAATTTTATACTTTTCTTGTACTGGTATCACATTTACTCCATGAATGCAATAAATATGGCCTTCAAATAAATGTGGTTTGAATTTAGAAAAACAAGACCACGAATAATACCTTCCACAGCAAATCGCTGACATAATTGACCCATTAATTTTCAGCAAACATTTCAAAATATAAGAGGAAAAAAGAAATCAAAACAAAGAAAGAATTATTACCTCTTCGTCTAAAAAAATCAATTTTATCATTCCTTGAGCAGCAATTAGATCGATTAATTGAAACAATCATACTTTGATGTTCTATTTTCTCCTGTACGGTTTCACATAAATCAATGGTGCATATATAATATCTGCACATTGTGAACCACATGCAGCAAATTTGTTGTTATATGAACTTAATTAAGAATTATAAAATAAAAATTAAATTATAAATATAAACTAACAAAGAAATTACATGTCAAAAACTAAAAACATACTAAAATTGAAAAGAGAAAAAAAAAGAGAATTATATTAGGATAACTTTTTTCTTTTTTACACATAAAAAATGAAGTACTTCTTTGTATACAATATATTTTGTATAGTCACATGGTTGCTTGTCCTTATTAATAATGAGCATTTTAAGTCCTGAAGGAGAGTTGTACGGGACAATACATGATTCGGAAGATAGACCCTAACATTCTTCAATTTTTGACCTTGACTTTTATTGATGGTCATTGCAAATGCCAAATTAACAGGAAACTGTCTTCTCTTCATTAGAAACGGACTATGTGAATTTTGTGGCATCAAAGATATGTGAGGTATGAGAACAAAATCTCCATTATTTGACCTAGTGATTACTTTTGCCTCAAGAACTTTGTCTCCCATCTTGACTATGGTTAGTCGTATTCCATTACAAAAACCTTCTGCTTGATTAAGATTACTGAAAAGAATTATTGACGATCCTTTTTTCACTCCAAACAATGATTTGGTAGGTTTGGAAAATCTAATGAAGGCAAATACTCTGGAGAATTAGTTGTAGTTTCAAGATTGTGATCCTCAACTGGACATATAGTATCCGCACTCATATAGTTATGTGTAATTCCTGGTAACATTTCAACATCTTTGAATTCAAAGAATTAACATCATCATTTTTTGTAGTTAAAATTGCTAGTTCTCTGAGATAAGAGATATCATTATATGATGCTATTAAATCAGGATATATTGCATCAATCAATTGGTTAAGGGTTTGACTTGAATATTTTATGAGAAACCGTTCTGGTATTCTAATCTAATTAGCTTCTTCATCATCATGGAATGAAACTGTTGGAACATTTCTTTCACCAACAGTCAAAATTCTTGACATGCATACTAATCGACTCCATGCGTTGATTGAATCTAAAAGGGATCCAAAGAAGAGCTTGTCCCTCGTCCGCGCTACAGGAGCATAATCTATTTTCTGGTTAAATACATTACGAGATGTTTGGGTTTTAATAGTAGGGGCTCCTTATAAGAGGGAGAGCGCAGACACGGGGGAGTAACCGGATTCGGCATCCTCAGCCATCTCTATGGTGAATGGTATCGCTACTTATCAAGAAAAAAATGAAAGAGTAGGGTGGGAGGAAGCCACTAAATTGAAGGCTTCGCAAAGAAGGGAGTGGTGTGGAAAGGAAAAGCATTCGTGTACCCATATGGGAGCATCCACCTGCTATCGATCCCAAACAGTGGTTAGTGAACCCGTACCCATGTACGTATCTCAGTCCTAGCTTTCGAAATCCTCCTTCACCACGGTCTGGAAATAGTATAACGATAGCACTAGTGTCTCGATTCCCACTCGAATCTTTTCCTATAGTTGCAGTGGCCTATACCACTTCTATTCTTTTCGAGTCTGTTTCCCCGAGGAGGACACGGTAAAAGATTGAGTTGGATCCGTGACTGTGAGGTTATGATATTACTTGGCGTTCAAGTTCTTTTTCCCAAAGAAGTCCCGCTCCAACGGCCCGACAGTCAGCTCTCTAAGGACTAAAGAAATGGATAAAAAAAGGGGGACTTCAGCGGTTAAAACTGCTTATAATAAAGGGATGAGGTCTCAATTAAGTAAGATAGTAGGGAACTCGCTTTGTGGCACAGAAGGAGGAAGTAGCGAGACGAACAGTCCTTCTCTTATCGAGGGAAGTTGGCTTCATTTTTGAATGCAGTTCGGGATCGAACGAGGTTTTTCCTCCTCCTTTTTCTGCTCACTCGTAGGGTTCCGAGGAAGGTGCCTAGAAGAGAGCTTAAAGAGGGCTACCTTATTACACCTCATCGAGGAATATTGGCCTTACACCTTTCTCTAAGACCGTGGTTAAGAAGTTCCACAATTTCAGTGTGAACATTGACTGGGAGTTCGGTTCGTCGATTTCTCGATAAAGAGAAATATGACCAACAGTGCTTCGATCATGAGATTGGTCATCAATGAATTCCTTCATTGAGTCACTAGACCAAAGTACTTTTTTGATTAGCCCCTTTGGCCGTCTCAACGGTGGAGGGCTCTAGATAAGACTTTCCTAATGAAAATAAGGGTCATTCTCTACCAAGCGTTCCAACAAATCCGAGGTATTCCATTTTTTTTACCCATTTCTTGGGTAAAGTCTCCCAATGATCTGTCTTATTTTTTTTTACTCTCTATAAGCACTCTAAGCATGTGCTCAGAAGCTCCTGCCCCTCCTTGGGGGGACTCTTTTTGTTGGTGAAGTGGATGCTTTCTTGGATTTTTTTCCGTATGCAGGGGAAAGTGCCTCTCGACAACCGCAATTCTATTGAGTCTTGAGTCCTACTGATGCCTGAGCTTTTCCGATCAACGAATCCCCTATTAGTAGAAAGACTTTGAGCCATTACACGCATATTTTCCTTCAAATATAGCAAATGACATTGATTTCATATGATAGATTCCCTTATTGTAGCGCAAATTGTTGCTTCCTTTCTTCTCGTGGAACAATAGATAGTGTTTGCTGGGAATCACCACCAAGTACAAACAGTTTTCCACAAAAAAACATGATTTATTGAGCTATTTTCTATGAACTTCAACATATCTTTAAATGTCCGATCAACTGCTTCAAATCTATGACGATGCAATATTGGGGTTTCATCCCTAAGGATCAAAGAAGCCATTTTTTGAATAAGTTGTGCTAAATCAGAACCACAAGAAATAGGGCAACTTGAAACTCATCTATCATTATTGGTTTTTTAAATTGTGAGTGTGCTGTTCTCCCTCCAGGTAACAACAGAGACGCAATCCCTGATGAAGCAACTGAAGTTACAATCTTTCTCTCAAGTCGTATCCTTGCAATTAATGTCCTCCATAAACAAGTTTTTCCAGTAGCTCCACTTCCATATACAAAATACAATCCCCTCTCGTTCATTTCATAAGAACTCATTATAGTATCAAATGCCACTCGTTGCTCATCATTAAGCCAAAGAATAACTCATCAAACAACCTCTTTTCTGATGCACAATCATAATCAAGCTCTTTCTTAATCAATCGATTAACAGATAAGTTTGCTACATCAATAGATGGTAGTGGCATCGGAGAAAAATCCTTCAAAGACCGACCATTTCTATTCAATATAAGCTCAATTTCTAGTAGTCCCAAATTTTTTAGTTCGCCCTTAGCAATTTGTATTCTTGAATTTTCCATATCTCTTCCAGTGAGATCCCATAAAATCAGAGGATTTATCACCTCAGAAAACATTAGCATTGTACAATACATATTTTTGAGTTTTTTCTTGCAGATGCCCAAGTAGATGCTTCAGCTAAAGTTTCATGTCACTTATTATCATCATGTAAGAGACCCAGTACTGCATATGCTGCTTTAAATGTTAGATGTGGTATCCGATTAATAGTTTTCATATCACAAAACATTGGGTGCCACAGATTTTATATAAAAGTATCCTCAAATAATATCGTTCATTGGAGCTTGTGTGAGCAAATGGTAGTCGTCTAATACATCTATGAGTTTGCCTTCGGGTCCATAGTTTAATAGTTCTATTCCATACCTATGATGAAGAGAACTCAACTTATGTCAAACTTCTAACTGCCGGATCATTCATATTTTTTTTCAAACCACTTTGTAAGCATTATCTCATGGATGTCATCAGGTTCAATCACAGTGTGGAGATGATCATCATCATTAAAGACAACAAATTGTTGATTTAGAAGATGATATTCCAATTTCAAAACTTAAGGATATTGTCTTTGAATATCAAATTCAAAAATCCTCCAACATGCTTCAATTGATGAGACATAACGACAATCCAAATGGTTCTTTATCTCGTTAGCACTTTTATATCGACGATGTCCATTTTCACTTACAATCGAAATATTGTTTTCAAGCAAAGCATATGCCATGTCAATGCCTTTATTCATGTACTTATATGCTCCCACCGATACCCTCCAATAAAGAATTATCTAGTTCCTGTTCAACTCTCCTTCTTTTTTGAGTGAAAAGTGAGTCTTGCAATTTCTGATCCATTGATTTATTTAGCCCACACTCACGTTCTAACTCCTTAAACAACATCGAATTAAACCACCATCTTTCCATAGAGTTTTCTTTCCCCCTATTTACAAGAAAATCTGAATTCGAAAAAATTTATCAAATTATTTTTAAAAATACATGAAATAGTTGAAGCGTGTTAATTAAAAATTGTGAGGATTAATAAATAAAAAGCGACCAATATTATTAATATACTATGGTATCTTTTGAATATACAACGCATTCAATACTCGTAATTCATCACTCAGGATAGTCTACTACATTCTTTAGTAACTTTCTCTTAGGTTTTATCTTTTATTGTTTAGGGTTTATCTTTTATTTTATAGGATGTTAATAATACTATTATAAAGTGTGTACTAGAAATTGTGCTAAAAGATATACTAGACGATCTCAACACGTAATTCATCATACTTTTTCTCTCTAAAAAAATTCAACATAACTTTCAAGATTCAATTGATATAGAAGTGTTAAAACAATTGTGTGTTTTTGTTTAAATTTCATATAATAATGATAAATAACTATTATGTTTGAAGGTTTTAAATTTACTTTATAAACTTGTTTATACTGAAATTTAATAAAAAAGTTAATTTATAGAGCTATCGATTTTGAATTTTGGAGAAAAAATGTATGTGAATTATAAGGGTCAAATTCAAAAGATGTCATTATATACTAATAAAAGTAGTCATCTTATTTATTATCCCCCAAAATTTTTAACTTTCTTATTTAAGAAAATAGTTGCAGGTGTACTCACAAATGCGAACCCAGTACCGAGAGAGATCTTATGGAGGCGATTTAAAACCTAAGACTGATCAGAGATGTCTAAAATTGATGTTTTGCGTGAAGATTTCCTTATTTTTGATCAGTGGTTCAAGAACTCAAAAATGCTCTCCAGTCAATTGGACTCACTCGCTGCTGCCGGGAAGAGGACTAGCCTGATAGGAGTGAGAAAAAAGTGTAAAAGGCATAGCAATGGAGAAATAATAATAGTTCCATCTCTCACATTCCAAGTGGGGAGTAACACGGATACGTCTGCAGCGGGAACAAAGACTGCCCCACTGGCACCGGATGCAACGGCTGGTCAGGGGAAATCCTTCAAGGACACAGTGGTTGAGGGAAAGGTTTTGCCTCTGTTCTACACTGGAGACGACGTCCTCGATGCTCTTTTGGAGATGGGCCTATCGGAACTTCACAAACTAGCCTCTGCTGTAGATAGTACCATGCATACTATGAAGATGAGCTTCACTGAATATCAAAGTCTTTGGTGACCATGGCAGAAAGCATTTGTCATCAACGTGCTTGGGAGAACTATTTCATACAAACTCTTGATTCAGCGAATTTCGAAGCTCTGGAAACTAGACTGCGAATGTAATTTGTTGATTTGGAGGTGGGTTACTATCTAGTACGGTTCCGTTCCCAAGGGGACTATGAACATGTACTGAATGATGGTTCGTAGGTGGTCTTGGGCACTACCTCACAGTGACAAAGTGGAAACCCAATTTTAGGCCATCTCAAGATAAAATTTCCTCTCATTGCTCTGGGTCAGATTCCCAAAAATACCTATTCATCTCTTCCAGGAGGAATTTTTTCTTCAGATGAGAGTCTTGTAGCGCAGTGAAAGTTGACCCTACTACATTATCAGCAACAAAAGGTAAATTTGCAATGGTTTGTGTTGAGGTGGATTTCCGAAAGCCTCTTGTACTATTAGTATATATGTGATGGGAAACGAACAAGTGGTGGAATATGAAGGCTTACATTCGAGTTGTTTCGCTTGTAGCGAATATGGACATAGGGGTCTCAGTTGTCCTAAGACTGCACCAGTGCCAGAACCGGAGCCAGGGAGAAGTCACACAGCGCTGGAACTGGGTAGTATGCCGGGAGGGGATCGTGAGGCAGCAGAGAAAACTCCTCAAAAGTTCGGTCCTTGGATGATTCCAAAGAAGCCGTCCTGGCGAGGAGTTGCTAAAGATGCAGGACCACTGGCGGAGGACAGAAAACCACCAGCGGGGGGGACAAAAGCTCAGGCCGACCGTCAAGGCATGAAATCTGACCCAAATCTGCCGGCTGAGGTTACGTCCAGTAAGGAAAGATCTAGACAGGAATGTTGCATGGTAAAATCTACGCAGTTATCATCCGATAATCATGTGGTGGATAAGGCAGGACCTTCCTCTGGTTCAAGATTTGAATTACTCAATCAGCTCATGAGGGGGGTAGCTAAGTAAGGGATATTGATGCATCAGAGGAGAAATTGAAGGATGTCCCTAACCCATTTACTACTTCTAAAAATCCGAACCAATCATTCCAAGCCTCCTACACGACCGAGCCCAATTATTGCCAAAGAGGCTGATAGTGGCCTGCACTCCTCCCAAAAAGACCTGGGCTCCACAGAAGCCAACATTGGGCCAACCTCCAGATCACCTAACTAGCCCAAAAATGTTACTTTACGCTATGTCCATAATCAAACTGACACTACAAATTGCCCGGAGCCAATTTTTGAATTCTTCTACGGGGGAGAGGGACTGGTGGACATGGTTGTTAGACTGGGAGAACTCTCTTCAAACCAAAATGCGTCATGTTAGTATCTTTAATGGGTAGCATTTTTTGGAATTGCCAAGGTGCGGCTTCTTTTGAATTCCTTATTTATTTGATTTATTTTGGTCTCAAAAACCTTCAACTTTGGTGTTGGTCGAAAGTAAGGTTCATAATACTACTGCTAATGTTATTTTACAAAAATCACACTTAAATAGAATTGTTATAGCTGAGGCTTGCAGGTTTTCCGAGGTATTTGGCTTCTTTGGAATGAATCTAAAGTAGATTTGAAACTTGTGAGTTTGCATGATCAGATTATAACGGTGGCGGTTAAAGATGGGAACTTGGTTAAATGGATGTTTTCAGCAGTCTATGCTTCTCCCAAAGTTGCTTTTCATAATTTATTATGGAGTTATTTGGAGTCTGTAGGTGCCATTTTAGATATTCCTTGGTTATTCTTGGGCGATTGGAACCAAGTTCTGGATGTTTCGAACAAGCAAGGCGGTTGTACCATTAATAGATTTTTGAAAGGTCCTAGATGGGTGCAATTTATTTGACCTGAGCTTCTCGGGACCTAATTACACTTTTTCATCACGGAATGTTTGCATAGGGATTTTTGTAATTTTAAATGTTTTCACATTTTTCCTAGATCATATGTTAAGCACTTACCCGTGTTTATAGTGATCATTGTCCAATTCTTTTAGCTATGCATGGAAGTGGGTTTGTATGTAAGAGAGCTACGCCTCCCCGTATGTTGCGGTCATGGTTTTAGCATGGGAATTTTAGGGAGTTTTCACAACAACACTGGGCATCCAATCATGGTGGATTTCTTGTATCTCTCGGCTCTTTCATGTTGGAGGCAGGATCATGGAATAACGAACTATTTGGGCACATTTATTTGGAGGAAGCATAATAAATTGGCACGTGTGGGGTATTCAGAGAGCTTATGAAAGGGCGCCATCTGACTTCTTGTCCACATTGGAGAAAGAGTTGCAATGTGAGTATGGGATGATGTTGAAACAAGAAGAGCTTTTCTGGTTCCACAAATCACGGGCGAAATGGTTTGTGGAAGGTGAAAATAATACGAGATGTTTCCACACTATGGCGCTGGTAAGGAAAAAGAAGCATATGATTACCATGCTTATGACTTCGGATGGGCAATGAATCACTGAACCAGAGGCCTTAAACACATTGGTATGGAATTTTTTTGTAAACCTGTACTCCACTGAGCCATATGGTCTTGGTGATACAGGTCAGTGACTTTTACAACTCTACCTGAAACTGATATTATGGGGTTAAATTGGTCCATGAGGATCAGGAGGTTAAGGATGTAATGTTTGATATGGGATTTCTTAAGGCACCAGGACCGGATGGTTTTCTCCTACTTTTTTACCAACGGTTCTAGGATGTCCTTGGTACTCCTTGCACGAAATTCATCTATCACATCTTCCAGGAAGGTGATATTTTCCCTTCTCTAAATGAGGCTTTAATTTCTCTAATTCTAAAAAAGGATTGTCTTGAATTGGTTTTTCATTCCCGCCTATTGCTTTGTGCAATGTCCTCATTAAGGTGGTGACTAAGAATATCGCAAATAGGTTGAAACCACTTATGTCCAAGCTTGTTAGTGAGACACAAAGCAGCTTTATTTTAGGCAAACAAGCGGCAGACAATATTTTTTTTGCTTAAGAAGTATCCTATTCCATGAGGCGTTAAAAGGGCAAGAGGGTATTTCTGGCCATTAAGATCGATTTGGAGAAAGCATATGATTGTATAGAATGGAACTTCCGCGAGAGGGTTCTCCGGCCCGTGGGATTTGATGAGTATTTAGTTTAATTTATCATGAATTGTACAACTTTGGCCTCCCTCTCTATCACATAGAATGGGGAAAAGTTGAAAAGTTTCAAGCCCTCATGGGATATTCCACAAGGCGATCCACTCTCCCCCTACTTATCTCTCCTTTGTATGGATATTTTGAGTCAAAGTATCATTGTATCGGTGAAAGAGGGTGATTGGCATGGCATTCGTGTATCTCAAAATGGGCCGAAACTCTTGTGCTTATGCTTCACAGAGGACCTACTATTGTTTGGAGTTGTGTCTGAGAAACGAGCATTAGTGATAGAGTGGATTCTTCATCAATCCTCTTCTATCTCTAGGCAAAGGATAAACATAGGGAACTCACAGATTCTTTTTTCCTCCAATGTAGACTAGACTACTGCCTCCCAGTTGGCCTCCAAATTTTGCATTCCAGTCTCCTCGAATTTCGGAAAATACTTGACCATGCCCACACTACATAAGAGGCTTGGGAAGGGTACCTATTACTTCTTGGTGGAGAAATTGAGGAAGAAATTAAGCTCATGGAAGGGGATGAAAATGTCCATGGCGACTCGGGCTATCCCCATTCAGACTTCAACATCAACAATCACAAATTACACTATGCAAACTTCCATGCTCCCAATTTCCATCCTGTACCCAATGGAGCATATTAATAGGAAGTTTTTGTGGGGTGATTCGGATGGTACGAGGAAGCTCCATACTCTGGCATGGAAGAAAGTATTTAAACCTAAGGACTGAGGGGGCTTCGGGCTAAGGCGTATGATAGATGTGATAATGCTTCCCTTGCTCGCTCGGTATTGAGATTTTTGTTGTACCGAGATCAGGTTTAGGCCCGTGTTTTGGAGGGAAAGTACGACGATATTTGAGAACATGATTAGGGAGAGAATGTCCGAGCCACTTCATATTCATGGAGGAGCTTAGTTGCGGGCTACCAGATGCTACAGGACATATATCATGGGAGATTGGTGATGGGAAATTTGCCCGCTTATTGTCATACAATTTTGTGAGGCATGGAAAGCTGAAAGACCTTGGTCCATCGGCCATGTAGTTGGAGGAGCTGCGATTGTCTACTGTTTCTTATTGTTCCATATATGGGACTTGGGAACATATTCCTCAAGTTGAACTCTTGCCAACACAGTTAGGGAGGCCTTGAGCTTGGCGGTTCCGGTGGACAATGGTAATGGATTGGATAAGCCTTGCTGGAAGTTAGAAGGTAGTGGAGCTTCACCTCTGGTCAGTGCTTCGGTAGCAGCTTGGAAAACTGCCAGAAGATCACAAGCAATGGAGTAGGGTGTGGAAATTTAAAGGGCCACAGTGATACTCCATATTTCTATGGAAGCTCTTATTTCTTGCAATGTGACAATAGACTGGCATCCGAGTTGCATCATCTCCAGGATTATGGTAGTGCGGCTGTGGTGTGGAAATTGGTAATTCCACCCTAATATTGGCGAAGCATCTTTGGTGACATGGACATTATTAGGTAGGTGGATTGGAATTTGGCATAACATTGGAATTTGCTCTTGTTTGAGCTTGATTGGATAGTCATTTTTAGAATCTTTTGCTATTGGATATAGCATTGGAATCATGACAATGTATTTGGCGTGGAGAGGATGTGGTTTCCTCCTAAGGGTAAAATAGATTTCCTACAGCAATATGTTTCAGCTCTAATGCCTGCTAAAGCTAATCTAGCTTTGGATTATACATTACACTTGTAATGTTTTTCTACATATTATATAGTTCATCTTTCAAACCTCCCATAAAAAAGGTTGACCTATACACAATTGATCAAATTTTTTTTTTTTAAGGTTTATAGCAATCTACTACCGTAGAGTTAGGGGTAAGAGCATTTTATTCTCAAAATTTAAAAAGATATGCACTTTACCTCGTAAGACTAATATTTAATAGTCAATTTAATTAAAACACTCAAAATATTATGTATGTAAGTTATAATTTATTGCATAGTAATCCTTAAAGTTTGATGTAAACATCACTTTAGTTTATTTTGTGATTTATAGTTATAGTTTATTAAAAATTATTTTTTGAAGTTTGAAATAGTACCTTATTAGTTTATATTCTTTAAAAAGTTAACTATTTATATAAAAATATTTATTTTCTTAAAAATAATTAAACGGTTATAATTTGTGTCTAATTTATTGTAATAATTACTAAAATTAATATTGTAAAGAAAGAAAAATTGGATGTCCATCTATGTTTTAGTACTTTGCTTAAAGCTATTATTTAATCCTTGTTACAAGAAATTACTATAACTACTAATAAGTTAAATTTTTTATTTAAAAATCAAGATACATATGTAAGTTGACAAATCTTATATTCTATTTCTAACCAAACATTTTATTATTTTTTTTAAAAATTAAACTTAAAATCACCATGCTATTTTTCTTTAAATAATAAAGTTTTTCTAAAGTTAAATAATCAATATTTAAAGAATATAAATTAAAATGATATTATTATGAATTTTATGGAAGTATTTTATAATTAATTATAACTATAAATTATGGTATAGGTTAAAATGATTTTACATTGAACTTTAGGAAGTTATTTACAACAAATTATAACTTGAAGCATATTTTAGGCATTTTAGTTAAATTGACCATTTACTATTGATCTTAGCGACTCTTACCCCGTAATTTAAGAGTGGCATTTATCTATAAACTTTTTTTTTTATTATTAAAGTTGTACTCGTTAAGCTAAAAGGATATTATGGTTTCTCAAGAAAAAAAAAAGTTTATAGCAAAATACCCCCTAAAGTTAGAGGATAGGAGCACCTCAGGCCCCAAGCATAAAACATATGTACTTTACCTCTTGAGATCAATAGTCAATGGTCAATTTAAGTGAAAATTTTGAAATACTCTTCATATGAGTTATGATTTATTTCAAAAATAGCTCCCTAAATTCAATATAATCATTTTAGTTCATACCCATATTTACAGTTATAGTTTATTAAAAAAAATACTTCCATAAACTTGAGAATATTATCTTTTTGGTTTATATTCTAAAGATTGATTATTTAACTTTAAAAACTTGATTATTTAAGAAAAATAGTATTTTAAATTTAATTCAATTAAAAATAAAATATTTAGTTATAAATAGAATATAAGATTTTGTCAACTTCAAATATTTATCTTGGATTCATGAAAAATTTAACATATTAAGATTTGTAGTAATTCCTTGTAAGATAATTAGATATACATAATCTTAAACTATATTTACTTTCCTATTTATAGCTATGGATTTTCATTTTTAATTGTTCATAGCTAATAATTGTTATTTTATCTTTTCTTAAGTATGAACTATTTTTAATAGAAATTTTAAAACAATTAATGATTTCACGACAAATTATGGTGTATCTTTTACATGTTTTTATATCATAACTTGAAGAATTTAGTTATTTTACAATTCAATTGATACAGCACGTGTAATTAATATGTATTAAAATGCATCATATGTCGTAAAATCATTAAATTGTGATACATATAATAATGAAAATAGTTCGATCATGTCTATGAAAAGATAAAGTTCATCGCTATAAAGAGAAAAGTAAAAATAGTTTAAGGTTATAAATGGCCAATTTTGCTTCTCGGAACAAGATTAAATAAAACTTTAAGCAAAGTACTAAAGTAATAGATAAAAAATTAATTTTTTTCTTTACAGTAAATGCTATTAATTTATTACAATAATTAGTGACAAATCCTAACAATTTATTTATTTATTTGAAATAAAACCTGTTTCAATTAACACTATCTCCGTTTCATATTAACTGTCATCTTAGAACATGGTACAAGAATCAAGAAAATGATTGTGCTGTTTAAATTCAAAGAAAGTAGATTTAAATTACCTTTTAACTGTTATTAATAGTTCTAATGAAAGTTTCTAGGTAATTGTTTAATTCTAAAGATAGGGACACATATGAAAAAGTAGTATTTTTAATGCGCTCTCTAAGGTGACAGATATTTTGAAGCGGAAAAGTATATCCAAGTGACAGATAATATGAAATGGAGGTAGTAAGAATATTTAAAATAATATAGACTAAAAAGATATTATTACAAAATACTTCCATAAAGTTTGTCATAATGTCTTTTAGTTAATATTCTTTTAAGATTAATTATTTAACTAAAAAAACCATGGTTATTAGTTTAAGAAAAACCAGTATGGTGATTTTAATTTAATTCAATAGAAAATAAAATATTTGTTTCTAAATAGAATATTTATCAACTTCAAATCTTTATCTTGAAATTTTTTAATAAAAAAATTAAACGTATTAGGATTTATCATAATTTCTTGTAACAAGGATTAAATAATAGACAAAAACCTAATTTTTTTCTTTAAAGAGAATACTATTAATTTTTAATAATTATTACAATAAACTAGTGACAAAAACTAATGGTTTAATTATTTTAAAAAATAAAATGATTTTTTGGAGTTAAATAATAAATTTTAAAGAATATATACTACAAAAATATTACGACAAAGTTTATGGAAGTATTTTGTAATAAACTATATATAACTATAAATTAGAGGATGTAGTAAAATGAATTTATATCAAACTTTAGGGGCTATTTTACAACAAATTGTAATTTACATAGAGAGTATTTTGGACATTTTACTTAAATTGATGATTGACTATGCACTACAAAAAAAATGACTATTTACGAACGGGAAGAACTGTCAGTGGTTTGTCCATGATCCCTTTTTTACCGATGGAACTCCAGCAAATACGTGGTCGTCGGCTAATTCGATATTATAACAAAAATTATTGATGACTTCCCATTGATAACAAAAAATTCCGACGGATTTACCAACAAAATTATTTTGACTCATCTTTTGACAAATTCCAACGACTCTTCTCTATCGGTATTTGTTTCCGATGGCGTTACTGACGAAGTTAGTTCCTGCTAATAACGTCTGCCGACGACTCTCTGTCGGTAACTAGGCCAAAAAAAGAATAATGAAAAATTGTTCCCTGCTGTCGGTAAAATATTATTTTTTATATAATTTTTAACACAAATCCCAAACCCCCTGAAATGTAAAAAATAAAAAATAAAAAATAAAACCAACAACAACAATACATATGAACTAAAGTGCATAACTAAAATATCAAACATAAATCATCATAAAACATCCATAAACTAAAATGACTACATCACTACAACGAACGTCTATAAAAATCAAACAAACATAAAATATAAAGCATCAAACATCATCGATAAGCCTAACGCCACTAGATAGGGGGCATCATCCATGGGGTCGAGGATAGGAGTGGTGGGGCTAGGGGCATGAATAGAATGGGGGGAGCGAGAGAGTAGAAGAATCTCGAACCAACACCTCAGAGGTCCTCGCTGGTACTGGAACTGATGAAGATGTCGAGGGATCGATAGCCATAGTAGCTCCGATGAAGGGCATCATCAGCGAAAAAAGAGTGTACACTAAGTGATTCTACTTGAATAGCCGCCTTATGTGCTCGTCGAAGGCAACGGAGATGTTGGAAACCGCAACCTCTACCCTCCGCATAATCCTCTGGTCCGCATCCAAATAACATGGCGCCAATCCAGTTGTGGTCTGGCTACTCGGCTCTAAAATGAGCTGCCTTCGAACCAACTCCATAGCTCATTCTACCAACTGTAGTGGCCATCAGATGGAGATCAACTGGCACAGCAGTGCCCGTCGTCGTTGCTTCCTCCTTGGCGTTCCTTTCAACTCGTGAAATTTCTCCTACAACATAAAATGTTAATTAGATAATAATATAGAACATTAAATAAACTTTAAAGTTATAAGATATAAAACATTATATAAACTTCAATTATAATCAACACTAAACTTGCCCAGAATTCTGCTGAGATATAGTCCACATACTAACCCTTCTTCTACCCCTTCTGATGCTTGTGGAGGTCCTCCAAGTACTTGCTCTTGGAGAACCTCTCTGATAAATCCTTTTGGTGCAAAATAACAATACAATTAATATTTTTTAGTTATATTTAATTAATCAAATGAAGTAATATTAAATAAAGTTTTTACATTCTTCATGATCGTCTCCGTGAAGGAGATGGAACTACCTGTGTGCTTCCCGGCTACTTGCCCCGACTATCCCTGAGTGTTGTTCCTTTTATTCCTTTTAGATTGGGCTTTATAATTAGAGCTATCCTTGTACTTCCACATATCTGCCCAGAATCTCTGATTAACCCATATGAGCCTCTTGCTCTTTGCTCGAGTGTCCCTCATCAAATCCTTCAACTGGTTGCTCATTGCTCTCCCATGCCAGCCTGAACCTAGCAATGGGTAAAGCCGGGTCCCAACACATTTTTTCTTGAAATTCAATGAAAATTGAATACATTAGAATAGAATATGATGTTAAATTTCATAAGTATAATAAACATAAGGGTTAAGTATATTAAAGTACCCTAACATCTGACCTGTTTTACAATTTAGAACCCTTAGTTACCTTTGTTGCACTTAAGTAGCTTCTATGAGAAGTAAAAAGGGAAAAAATATCTCTTACTAATTGTTGAAATTTTGGACAAATATAGCCTTTTTGTTTCAATATAACAAACAACTGAAATACATGGAATATGATAGATTTGTTTTTACACATTTTCTATTCTAATCAATCAAACTCTTCTTGCAAACCAATCAACTTTTCCACAGAGTTTGATTCAAGTGCTTAAGCATACTTCAAGATATCTATTATATATTTTATGTCACACAAGTTTTTTTTTTTTTTTCCAAAACAAGAACAAATTCAAACTAGGACAAATCCATTTTAATTATCACATCTCAAATCATTTCTTGAACTTTATGGGTTTTGCGTAAACATTAATGCGTCATTAAGTCTCATTCCTATACTTCAAATAGTGAACATAATAACCTTCATTTTAATTAGATAATATTAAACTTCCACAAGGAAACATTAACACCAATAAATATAACACAACTCAGAGACTGAACATAAACAAATATGGCTAAAAAAAAGTAATAAAACTACAATATCTCTTTCATTTAACTAAAACTCTCCCCACCATATCTCTCGGGCATCCGGTGAGACCTCACCCCAAGTGTGGTAAGGCCCCGTGAACTTTTCCTAGATGATAGTTGAGATATGGGTCGCAGCTCTTGAAGACGGATGTAGTTTGTTACACAAAGATGATGTTAGTATTTATATTAGAATATAACATGTATATATTTATATATATGTTAAGTGAACTAACACATCTCTATGCAACTGTGTAATATGTCCCGAGTATCACCGGCATGCAGCTTCCAAGTCGGAGGATCCATCCCAGTAGTTGCAAATGTATTAGGTACCATCTGTACCTCCGATAGCTAGGGTAGATGTAGTGGGTGTCGTCTATCCTGTCGTGGGGGGAGCGAGTGATTGAGACGGCTGTGTGGTAGATGGGAGAGGCCTAACATCCTTAGCAGGTGTCACCGAAGGGTCTGGAGTCAACTGTGCCCCCATCAACTATGACGTGCTAGCATTCTCAGCATACTGTCTCTTTCGTTCTCGGGCCATAGAATCTACGAGAGAAGGAACATGAATGAATTAGTTAATTAATCATATAATTATAATGTACATAATTATAATTATAAAAGTATAATAAACATAAGTATAATCATATAAATATAATAAACATAAATATAATCAAAGTTAAGCATACAATTTTTATGTGTCGGAATCATCATCAGAATCAACACAGGAATCGTCATCGGGATCATCGTTGGCATCTTCATTGGAATCCCAGTCTATGCCAGTTTCATCATTTTGTAATTCCTTGAAATATGTTTCGACATAAATTTCTAACTCTTCGAATGAACGAGACTCATGGATGAGCGGTCTAATGTCTTCAATCATCTCATCTATTGTCGAACCTTCGCCAAGGCCCATTTTCGCTTGGAATGCATCATCTTGGACCAGAAAGTCTATTACTGGGGGTCGAGATTTCATTACACTCACCCAATCTGTTCCTCGGTCTTTTGGAGCCAGGATATGAGAGGAACGGAACTTACTCTGCTTGATGAGCTAAAACAAAAGGATCGTATCCTCCATATCTCCAATCTTTTAGCAACTTAATAATTTTATATTGAGGATGAATCCTCACTTCTCGATCGGAAAGATCACCCAATCGAAATGAAATAGGATGACCTTCTGGATTGGTATCCGAGGCAGCTCAACCTCAATTATTTCTTTTAAAACACCATATTAATTTTGTTTCTCACAAACACTATTATTACAAGTTTCGGCCTCCTCAACCCGATCTCTTATTTGAAACCAAAACCCATTGACAACGTAACCGTTATAGGTCTTACCGTTTTTAGAAGGAACCCAAAATAGACTTTTTAGGAGTTGACTATACTATTTCATGGGATTGTGCATCTGTATATACCAAAACACATTTGTTAATAAAGTTATTTAAATTTGATTTCAAAGATATTAAATTACTTCAATTCTGAACCATTCAGCGAATCCCTTACTTATTTTATCTAGAATTTCTTTCTCCATTATATTTGAATTGGTATTTATCAGTTTCCAATTCATATTTCCTGCATGTTATTAAATTTCAAGTTTACAAGATATATGTAAGTCCTGTTTACGTCCAAGAGGGGAGTGAATTGGACCTAATAAAAATTTTAGCTCTCTTAAACTAGATCTTTCTAAACTTAAAGGAAGACAACCCAAAATAGAATAGTTTGACAGAAAACAACTAATGCTACCCACCTTAGAGGATATCACTTAAATCAGTAGCTTGACTTATTGATATGAAGCTAATTAACAGGATCTAACAAAAATTAATCAACTTAGAAACAGTCACTTAAGCCATTAACTTGGGTCAATGAATAAAGCTAATCAGCACAATATAATTAATCAACTAAAAAACCATAACTTAAGACATTAGCTTAACTCAGTGATATAAAACTAACTGCAAAACACACTTAACAAAAGCTTTTCTTAAATTAGCAAGACATCAAAATTAGCTCTCTTTAAGTAACATGAGTTTTCATAGAATAAGGCTAATGTACAACTTCAAACTCAAAAATAGCATTAGATAGACGAAACTGGCCAGAACAGAATCTATATTTCAGAAGATATTAGCTCGATTCACAAACGTAGAACTGAAAACATATTCAAGGAAAAATCAATTATGGCCATTCTTGCAAACTGGAAACTCAACAAAAACAAAACGAGATAAGCAAGGAAAATCAGAATAAACAAAAGATAAAGATAAAGAAGGCATAAGGATTTTTATAGTGGTTCGCTAGTACACCTACATCCACTTTCCTCGAGAACTCTCATCTCAAGCTTTCCACTAAACATTCTCTTCCAAGGAGAGATTAAACCATTACAAGTTGTTTCCAATAGCTCAGCAAACTATACTAGTTTTAAATAGATATAGCAAACTATCTCCACTAGTTTTAAATAGGTCTAGCAAACTATCACCTCTAGTTTTACAATAGATCTAGCAACTATATATCACTCTGACCATGAGAGAAACTCCACAAGTTTTTGTAATGGAACTTGCAAAATGGAAGAAGAAGATTTGAAATATAGTTTTTTTCAGCTCACAATATTTCTCTACTCTATAATAATTCTCTCTTAAATAATAGAAATTTTGCTCAAGCCCCAAGAGGGAAGAAGACTTCTTTTTCTCTACAAGAATTCTCTTTCTCTTCTTGCTCTATCTTTCTACGCTCTTTTTTCACTTCTTCAAGTATTAATAGATATGGTCTTCACCTATATATAGGACCACCCAATGTCAAGTTGTCTCACAAGGGCTTCTTTGTCATTCACAAAAAATAGCATAAAGAATATACTTCTTTATTTTTAATTGCTTATCCATCGAGATATGCCAACTCACATAATCCAATTTGATTTGGAGATGTTTATCTAAAAAAGGCTGCATTAGATGGAGAAGATATCCATTTGATAAATCTCACACGTATGTCTTCATTTGCATATGGTGGAAGGGAGCACTCCTTGCACCACATTCTGACACATGGCTAGAGGACCAATTCTTGTTATTTTTTGCACCAATAAAAGAGTGCCAACTTAGCTATCTAATAATCTTGCCCACCAAGAATCTCAACAAAAAAAGAAGATATCATTGAATGCTTTAGAATAGGACAAATGACACTTATGCAAGATGACAAAAAATAGCATAAAGTAAAAGACTATTTATCAACAAGGAAACTTCCCTTCTCTTTCCTTTATTCTCCAACTTTAATTTATCCCTTTTATTTTTAGAGAATGCATTCAAATTCGTTGCTTAAGTGAAAATTCTTCCAAACTTGAATTTTCTTGTTTTTACCAGAGTAGTAGCTCAGTCTGTTAGCTCAACTCGCCTTCCACTCATATTAGTTTCACTGCTGTCTTTCAAAAAAACATGACTGACGCTTGATTTGTTACTCATCAAAACATGACTGACCTTTGAGTCAACATTCTCCCCCTTTTTAATGAGTGACAAAACTAGGCTTTCCTTTATACACAAGTGGCCGAGACAAAGCAAAATCATGCAAAAAAGGCTTTAAAAGCACCTCCTGAGCTAATGCCTCAGTTTTCAAACCTCAATGATTTTGAGCTAGGTTTCAAACTATAGGCCTTGTTGGGCCAATTTTTCACACATTTTTATTTTTCCTTTTCAACCCATTTTTAATACCCTATGATGAGATGGACTAGGCCTCACACCAAAGTGGATTGAGTTTAATTTTTGGCCTAAGATGCTTGGGCCAGGCTAAACCAAACCCAATCTGAATCCAGCCCACCCCAGGTGACTTGGATCCTCCTATAAATACCCCTTTTCTCACCACTTGCTGACACCAACTCTGTGGAGCAGCCCCTTCTCGTTTCTTTCTCTCTTCTTCTGTTAGTATATGCCCTAAGACCAATTGACTCACATTTATGATTTATGAAGCATGTATTTTTGAATTGTATTTTATGCTCTTGGTCATCAAGTATGTGACTTGATAGTAAAACCCTTATGGCTAATAAAATACTATTCTTATTTGTCCCTAGTATATTACATCTTGTAAACTAGTGTGAAGTTGATTGATGGTCAAGTTTTACTGATCATGAATATGAGATATAAAATCAATTCATAAATACATATTGAGAATATTGTATTGGACATGACCCAAAGGGAAGAAGAAATATTGCATGGGTTTAAGTTATAAGTATTTCTTCTCAGTTTTATATTTGGTGTCCTTCGACCTAATGTTTCTAATGTTTCTTGCATGGGGAGAAAAATATGTTTTGACATAGTCAAACATCACTTTTAATTAGGTGATCATTATGATTATTGGTTGGCTTATTTTCTCGTTATGGCTTGAATATTGGAGATAGTGAAAGGGATTTGTCCCTCTCTTTTTAGAGAGAGATATCCATGGGCCCCTTGATAAGGAAGACTGGAAAATATGCATGGCCATGCTCAAATAAGTATTAATAAGGTGTTATTAATATTATTTGTTGGAACAGTCTGCCTGGTGATCAAGTAAATGGTTAATTAAGTTTTATAAGGATGACTTGATCCATGCCATATACTTAATTAGGATATCGTGTGACAAAAGGACTAAATATTAAATCTGATGCTAGGTTATTATTACATTTACTTAACTTGGGTAAGCATAATGTCTTGCTAGAGGCCGCTTATGTTTTGTGAATAAATGTCTAGGACATTTTTTCATTCACTGCCAACGTTAAGTGAACCTACAGGGTCACACGCATAGACGATCTTGTGAGCATAATGTCCATGTTCAATGTATCTAGATTGTGTCCAGATTCGTTGAACGTATACAAAAGGGGAATCAGATTCCATATTGTATTTTCTAGTAGGTTAATAAGTAATTAATTTTATTTAATAGAATAAATGAAATTAATTACTTAATATTACTCATCCAACCGTTGGATGATTATAGGAATAGACGGACGAGATTAAACTGTCATTAGATGATAGTTAGGGTTTTGATATTGACAGCTATAAAAGGTTATGTTAACCTTTTCTTGGTGGCCGTCCTTTATCTGAATAAAGAAAAACAAAACCCTAAACCCTAGAATGACGATATAGTATCTCGTCTCCTCTCTCCGAAATACGACCGATTACCAGATAGTCAGGATCAGTTCTGAACAGTTTTCAGAACACAGAAGGGGCTAGCATCCTGATCGCTTGAAGAAGAGTTCGTCGCATGGATACCAGTAGAGGGCGAAGCATACAAAGCAGCGCCTCCACGACGAACAATCAAAACATTGAGGTAATTTCTATCCAATCGGTTTTTCTAGTATGTGCAGATCCTGTTGGTGGATTTCCGTAGTTTTATTTTGCTTTGTTTTTGCCTACGGATTCTAACATCTTCTTCTCTACAGCGTCTTTTACTATTGCTCCTTGTTCTCTGTGGCTTCTTTTTGTTTGCTGCCGCTGCTAGTAGCCATTTTTGGTTGACCGTGCTTGGGTGGCTTGAGAAGGAGAGAATCGAGAGTGAGAGTTTAGATTTTCTTGTGTGAGGCTCATCAAAAAGTTCTGAGGGTTACTGTTCATCTCTGTAACTAGAAGACCGATTCCTGAGTGATAAACTTTTTCTACCGTCAGTTATCTTGGAGAACCAAAAACTGATATCTGGTTTTTGCCTCTATCGTCCGATTCTCTCGGGTCCCTCTTTTATAATTAAAACCGGTCGTCCGGTTTTGTGTTGGTCGTCCGATTCTGTCGTCCGTTTTTGCAAGAATCTTTGTTTTGGTGAAAATTGATCGACCTTTTGCTTGTTTCATCCGATTTGAAGATCCAATTTTCGGTGTTCATCCAGTTTTGTAATAGAATAGATCTTTTTATCTTTTGTTTTTCCACTACAATTGTAATAGTAAATAGGAGGTTTGTAATTTTAAAAAAGGATGGTCACCAGATCTATTTTGTAACAATGGTATCAGAGCCAGAAGATTTGATCTTTCTGGTGACTGTTGCATTCCTCAATCGAAGTGGCTTCGTCGAAAACCTCTCGGGTTTCTTTTCCAGACTCACGGAAACTGTTGAGTATTGTGAATCCTACTCGGGGAAGGTTTCCATTACTATTCCTGGTTTTCTTTACGTTTAAAGTTTTTATTTTATTGTCTGGATATATATTATCATTATTATTCTGCTGTTGATACCTCTGGTCACTAACCAAAATTTTTGTGATTTTTTGTTTTTTCTTGAAATACCAAAACCCAAGTCTGGCTTAGGTCCTATTGAGACTCCAAATATCTGTGTTTTGGTGTTTTTCTCATTGATTGCGAAATTTTTTTTTATTGTCCGTGATCGTTGAGACCTGTTTATTGTTTGTTTGAGGGGGTTGTTGCTTAGCCTGTGTTTATTTATTTCTCTATTGGTTATCTGTTTGTGGCTGTTGCTCAGCAAGTGCTATCTGTTGATATGTTGTGAGTTTTTTTTTATTATCTACATATTACCTGTTTTTCTAGCTGTATTATTTTTCGAAAAATATCTGGGCTATTTTTATGTGACAAACTTTTTTATCTTTTATTTTTTCGCGCTTCTGATTACTCTTATTTGCCACTGTACAGCATGTCCTTTCCAAAACTTGAAACGAATAAGTTTGATGGTAAATTTGATTTTATAATGTGGCGCAGAAAAATAAAAGTTGTTTTAGTCCAAAACAAAATTGCACCCGCTATTGGTACTCCTGACAAGTATCCAGAATCTTGGGCGAAATACTTGCTGAAAAATTTGGTGATGCATATAGCTATCTCACCTTGCATTTAAAATATAATGTTTTAAGAGAAATATATGAAAAAGACAATGCTTATGAAATCTAGACAAAACTTGAAAAACTTTATTTGGGAAAGTCCTTGTCAATCAAAATCTATTTAAAAGAACAACTTTTTAGTTTTAGAATGAGCGGGTGAAAATCTCTTTCTGAAAACATTGATGATTTGAATAAAATTGTTTTAGAACTCCAAAATGTTTGGAAAAAGATTTCTGATGAAAACATTGCTATTATTTTGTTGAATGCTTTGCCTGAGTCTTTTAATGATGTGAAATCTGCTATCAAGTATGGCAGAGATGACTTGCCTCTTTCTGATGTGAAAAATGCTTTGAAATCAAAAGATTTAGATTTGCGAAATGATAACAAATCAAATGGAGAGAACCTTTACGTACGAGGGAGGATTGACTGGAGAGAACCTTTCAGTCACCGCTCTAAAAGTAAAGGGAGGTCTAAATCTCGAGATAAAAATAAAGTGAAGTATTTTTACTGAAAGATGGTCATATAAAAAATCGTGGTTAATTATGTAGAATACATAGAATTACCATTTGGTTAAAAATCGTGGGTTTTGTCGGTTTTATCATTCCCATTACCTTGTTTATGTTGTTTCTCATATTTGATTCGTTTTAAACACTTATTTTTTATAAGAACCAAGATTTTAATTATGTATTTAATTTCTCTTGCTTTTATTGTTGGATGCAATAATAAAAGATTTTGATCAAGTTTGTCATACCATATTGATTCTATTGATTTACACTTTTAGTTTCTACTATAAGAAAGTACTATTAACTTTCAAAGTTATGTTAGAAGTTAGCCAAAAGTGAACTTAAAGATGAATGGTTTAAAAAGTATTTATTTTAAATAATGAGAATGGTATGTTTTTCTTCAAGCATAAGAATTAGTGTGTTGAAATACATTTTCAAAATGTATTTAATTTCTCTTGCCTTTTATTGTTTTGTTGTAATGATAAAGTATTTTGATCAAGTTCTTCCTACCATATTGATTCTATGGCTTTAGATTTTTAAATTATACCATAAAAAAGTACTACTAACTTTCAAAGTTATGTTATAAGTTTATTAGTACTAAACTAAAATAGTAATTACTTTAAGTTAGCCAAAAGTTAGCTTAAGGACGAATGGTTAAGAAATTATTTATTTTAAATAATGAGAATGATATGTTTTTTCTTCAAGCATAAGAATTTGTATGTTGAAATACATTTTCAATATGCATTTAATTCCTCTTGCCTTTTATTTTTTTGATGCAATGATAAAATATTTTGATCAAGCTTGTCCTACGAAATTGATTCTATGGCTTTAGACTTTTAGTTTCTACTATAAAGAGTACTAATGACTTTTGAAGTTATGTTAGAAGTCTATTAGTAGTAAAATAAAATAGGAAAGATTGTCCTATTTAATCCCTAAAAGAACTCCATAAATAAAAAATTTCAGCACAAGATCTTCAATGGAAGAATAAATACCAAACATAGTAGGTTGTATTAATTAGACGGAGACTTATATAGTGTAGATTTGAGCTCGTGTTTCATTTAACTTGATCGAATGGCTGATGTTATCTCGTTTGTTGGGGTACTCATTTCCAAATGGATATGTTCTTGCTGCTCCTAGAAGAGTAAGAGTAGTCCAAAATTAAAAAAAAAAAAAAAGAAGAGAGTTTTTCTCTAACGGCAGTGATAAGTATCATTTTAACTCTTCGATTGCAGCAAGGGGAATATAACTGTGAAGCCTATTTCTCTAATTATTGAGCCAAAGAGATTGGATGAAGATGTCAGACTAGTTATGTAAGCTTTAGACTATTCAAATACAAATGGTTTGGGATCAAAGTGGGAAAGGAAGAAGTTTGTGAAGAATGATACCAATTCTGATAATTCTTTAAAGTTGTTTATGAAGTTGTTTAAACAATCTTGGTACATTGCTCTTTTCTTCTTCAAGTTGCGATTGATGAATTTTATTCATTATAATCAACATTCCAGTGGCTGTGAAATATAAGAGAGTGGAACCGCACTTTAAACATGACAAATGAGAATCAAAAAAGGATTAGTGGGAGGGGCAAAATAAGGCAATGAACCATAAGTCTGACTACAAGGCAAAAGATGCCACATTATTGAGGTGCCAAGTAAAGTATCAGAAGCAACAAATTAAAGAGTGTAAGATCACAACTGTTAAACACAGTGTATGATATATATATATATATTTATATATAAAAGAAACAGAAATATAAAACAATAATATCAAAATAATAGTAAGGAAATAGAAATCAAACCCGAGTCTTGAATAAACTTCAATTTCCTTAAAACAAATTCGCTCTCTCTACCGGAAGTGCAAGAGATGTGTTAGAACGTCTGTTTCCCAGGATAAAACGGGCTTCGGAAAATCAGTTTAGCACTTGAAGCTGTTTTTCTTCGAACTTGACCAAATTGAAGATGAACCGGAAGAAGATATATGTATGCAGGTTATGAGAGAATGCTAGAGATTTGCAAAGAAAATTTCTTATATCTTCTGCTGTAGAAAACAGTAGTATTTATAGATGGAAAAACTCTTCAACTGTTAAATTGAATTAGTTCTACACACTGAATTCACCCTTCAGCTGTTACATTGAATTAGTTCTATACACTGAATTAACCCTTCAGCTGTTACATTGAATTAAATCTGTACACTGAATTCAGCTGTACATAATTAATTCTGTATTTCAGCATCCATGAATATGGTTGTACATTGAACTCAATAGAAATCAATGTGGTTGTTCATAGAATTTAACAGCCATTGAATCCAGACAAAAAAAGAATTTGGCAAATAATTTGGCAAAACCATGGGTCTGATAAGGCCCCCTGTTCTTTTCCAATGTGGGATTCAAATCCCTTACTTGCCAACCTTTTCCTCTTTAATATTTTTTTTTAATTCACTTCCTTTTTCCAAATATTTTCCAACAATCCCCCACATGAATGATAAAAAACTGTTTTGACTCGTAGTTTATGTTCATCAACTGACTTATGCATAGGAAAAGTAGGTATTCGCCTTTGAACTTTCCCCTTGTAACATATGTATACTTTATTAGCTGTCCAGTAGACATGATGTCCTTGAACTGTCCTGCTTTCTTATGTAAAGAGTCCACATATTTTACACATAAACCATTTATTGTTCAGTTCTCATGGTTTTGTTCATTTTGGCCATGAACACGTCCTGGTTCTGCAAGAGTTTCTAAAGAATTGAGCCTAGGCAATTCTCCTTCAAAGCGGCCCCACTTTTCTCACATAGGTGATTTCTTAAATATATATATACATATATAATCATTAAAGCAACATAATGCTAACCTTAACTGTTCCATCACTGTTATTATGACAGGAATAAGCTGAGGTTTCCCCCATAGTGACACTCCAAGTCTTACAATTAGGTTGTCCCTTTGAACCTAGATCTTGGGATCTCCAGTCAACTAGGTAGAGTTTTCCTTCATAAAACTTTATCCTTCATAGGCTTTTAATCCCATTGCTTTTGTCAGTCTTTCAATTGCCTCTCTATTTAACCCTTTGGTTAATGGATTCGCGATGTTTTCTTTTGACTTTACATAATCAATCGAAATAACACCTGACGAGAGAAGTTTTCTAATAGTGATATGTCTACGACGAATATGTCTAGACTTACCATTATAAATGGCATTCTGTGCTCTCCCTATTGCTGATTGGCTATCACAATAAATGCAGATATGGGGCATAGGTTTTTCCCACTTAGGAATATCCTCCAGAAAATGGCATAACCGTTCAGCCTCTTTCCTACATTTATCTAATGCAATGAATTCAGATTCCATGGTGGATCTAGCAATCACTGTTTGTTTTGAGGATTTCCATGATATAGCTACTCCAGCTAGTGTGAACACATACCCACTGGTGGATTTTGAATCCTTTATATCTGCTATCCAGTTAGCCTCTATGTAACCTTCTAACACAGTTGGATATCTGGTATAGTGCAGCCCATAATTTCGTGTATACCGGAGGTATCTCAATACTCTTATTATTGTTGTCCAATGTTCTGTACTAGGATTACTCGTATATCCACTTAATTTGCTTACTACATAAGCAATATCTGGTCTAGTGCAACTCATTAGATACATTAAACTTCCAATTATCCTTGCATATTCAACTTGAGAAACACCTTCTCCCCGATTCTTGGATATATGAAGACTAGTATCTGATGGCGTTCTTGCAATTCTAGAATCATTCTTGTTAAAACTTTCAAGAATTTTATCTACATAATGAATCTGGCTTAAAACTAGTCCATCTGCTGTTCTTATGATTTTAATACCTAAAATCACATCAGCAAGTCCCATATCTTTCATGTCAAATTTTGAATTTAACATGTTTTTAGTAGATTTGACAATTTTGTCATTACTACCAACAATGAGTATGTCATCTACATAGAAACATAAAATGACGTATTCATTTTCCATCTCTTTGATATAGACACACTTATCATACTCATTAATCTTAAATCCACTTGAAATCATTGCGTGGTCAAACTTCTCATGCCACTTTTTCGGCGCTTGTTTCAAACCATACAATGATTTAACTAGCTTACAAACTTTCTTTTCAGTACTTGGAGATCTAAAACCCTCGGGTTGCTCCGTATGAATTTCTTCATCTAATTCCCCATTCAAGAAAACTGTTTTAACATCCATTTGATGTACATTTAGATTTCTTAAGGATGCAATAGCAAGTATCATCCTTATTGAATTAATTCTCGTCACGGGAGAATAAGTATCAAAGTAATCTAAGCCTTCTTTTTGTCTATATCCTTGAATGACAAGCCTGGCCTTATACTTATCAATGGAACCATCTGGTTTCATTTTCCTTTTAAAAATCCACTTAGACCCTAAGGTCTTACATCCAGGTGGGAGATCCACTAACTCCAAAGTATGATTCTATAGAATAGAATCAACTTCATTTTTTATGGCTTATTTCCATAGATGTCCTTCTGAAGAAGTCACTGCTTTATCATAAGTTAAAGGCTCTTTTTCTAACAAATAAGTCTCAAAATCATCTCTGAAAGTTTTTGCTATTCTTGGCCGTTTGCTACGCCTTTGTTCAACTTCTTGAACTTTAGTTGGATCTTGAACTTCTTCATTAACTCGTTTTAATGAACTAGATCCACTCATGGACTTGCAAGGAAATACATTTTCCAAGAAAGATGCATTTCTCGACTCCATAACTGTGTCTTTATGTATATCCAAAATTTTCGAATCATGCACAAGAAATTGATATGCAGTACTATTATGTGCATTCCCTATGAAGATACAATCCACTGTTTTTGGACCTATCTTTATTACCTTAGGTACTGGTACAACCACCTTTGCAAGACACCCCCACACTCGCAAGTGTTTATAGGATGGTTTCTTTCCGTTCCATAATTCATAAGGAGTTTTATCTTGTTTCTTGCGTGGTATCCTATTCAAAATATAATTATTAGATAGGATAGCTTCACCCCACATATTTGATGGTAACCCTGAACTTATCAACATCGCATTCATCATTTCTTTTAAAGTGCGATTCTTACGTTCAGCTACTCCATTAGATTGAGGAGAATACGGTGCAGTTACTTCATGAACAATTCCATGTTGTACACAGAAGTCACCAATTGGTGCCTCATACTCTCCATCTCTATCACTCCTTAATCTTGTAATCTTTTTTTCCAGTTGATTTTCAACTTCATTCTTATAAATGATAAACTTTGCTAATGCCTCATCTTTACTCTTTAGTAAATACACATAGCAAAATTTTGTACTATCATCAATAAAGGTTATAAAATATTTATTACCTCCACATGTTTGAACATATTTCAAATCACATACATCACTATGAATTAGTTCTAGTGGTTCAGTGCTTCTTTAAATTTTGTGGAAAGATGTTCCTGTCAATTTTGCTTCAATGCAAATTTCGCATTTGTGTTTTGAATCGATTTGGAATGTTGGAATATGGTCCATATTAATTAATCGTCGTATTGAATCATAATTAACATGACCTAATCTACCATGCCATAAATGAGAAGACTCAAGCAAATAAACAGAAGGAGTATTTTTATTGATCATGGTCATTACATTAAGTTTAAACAACCCATCGGTTGCATACCTTTTTCCTAAATACATTCCAGACTTAGTTAAAATAACTTTGTCAGATTCAATCACAATTCGGAATTCATGTTTGTTCAACAAAGAACCAGACACAAGATTCTTACGAACTTCTGGCACATACAACACATTTTTAAGTGTTAAGACTTTGCCCGAAGTCATCTTTAACAACACCTGTCCTTGACCTTCAATAGCAGCTGAAGCAGAATTACCCATGTAAATCTTTTCCCCTTGTACTGGCTCAAAAGTTGAAAACAGGTTTCTGTTAGTACAAACATGTCTGGTGGCACCGGTGTTAAACCACCATTCTTTCGGGTTGGAATCAACCATGTTTACTTCAGAAACCACGACAACTAAATTCAAGTCATCCACTTTTTTTTAGTAATGTAATCAACCATATTTGCTTCATGATGTTTCTTAGAAGAATGACAATCAGAAGACCTGTGACCTAATTTGCCATAGTTAAAACATTTCCTTTTAAATTTTTGTTTCGGTTTGGAAATACCACCGGATGCACCGATCTTGCCCTTAGTTTTGTGATTGTTGAATTTGGTTTTATTTTTCAAATTTTTCCCATGTTCAACAATATTAACCTTCGGATTTGAAGAACTCATCATTTTATGATCGGCATTTATGTTGTCTTCTTCAATATGAAGTCTAACAATAAGATCTTCCAAAGACATTTCCTTCCGTTTGTGCTTGACATAGTTCTTAAAATCTTTCCAACTAGGGTGTAGCTTTTCTATCATAGCAGCCACTTGGAATGCTTCATATAAAATCATTCCTTCTGCAAGTATTTCATGCAAAATAATATGCAATTCTTGCACTTGACTTATTACAGTTTTAGAATCAACCATTATATAATCAAGAAACCGTCCGACAAAAAATTTCTTTGTGCCAGCATCCTCAGTTTTATATTTCCGGTGTAATGATTCCCATAGAGCTTTAGCAGTTTTATATGCACAATACACAGTATATAATTAATCACTTAATGTATTCAAAATATAATTACGACACAAAAAATCAAAATGATTCCGTGTATCAATAGCAGTTGCCGTTTGTGCTTCATCAATATCCTCTGCCACCACAGGAGCTACCTCTGTCAAGAATTTTGCCAAATTCAAAGTAGTCAGTAGAAAAGCATTTTCTGTCGCCATCTTTTAAAATTATAACCAGTAAATTTTTCTGGTTTTTCCAATTGACTGGCCGGAATTGCTGGCAGAGCAGAAGCAACAATCGAGACATTTCTTGAACCAGAAGTAGCACTATTCACATTAACAATGTCCATTTCGGTTGCCATTTCAACCGGAGTAGAAAAGAAATCTGTTTTAAGATTGTAAGATCAAGAAACAGTTAAACACAGTGTGTGATATATATATTTATATATATATATAAAAGAAACAGAAATATAAAATAATAATACCAAAATAATAGTAAGGAAATAGAAATCAAACCCGAGTCTTGAATAAACTTTAATTTCCTTAAAACAGATTCGTTCTCTCTACTGTAAGTGCAAGAGATGTGTTAGAACGTCTGTTTCCCAGGATAAAACGGGCTTTGGAAAATCAGTTTAGCACTTGAAGCTGTTTTCCCTTCGAACTTGAACAAATTGAAGATGAATAGGAAGAAGATATATGTATGCAGGTTATGAGAGAATGCTAGAGATTTGCAAAGAAAATTTCTTATATCTTCTGCTGTGGAAAATAGCAGTATTTATAGATGGAAAAACTCTTCAACTGTCAAATTGAATTAGTTCTGCACACTGAATTCACACTTCAGCTGTTACATTGAATTAGTTCTATACACTGAATTCACCCTTTAGCTGTTACATTGAATTAAATCTGTACACTGAATTCAGCTATACAGAATGAATTCATTATTTCAGCATCCATGAATATGGTTGTACATTGAACTCAATAAAAATGAATGTGGTTGTTCATCGAATTTAACAGCTATTAAATCCAGACAAAAGAAGAATTTGGCAAATAATTTGGCAAAACTATGGGTCTAATAAGGACCCCTGTTCCTTTCCAATGTGGGATTCAAATCCCTTACCTGCCAATTTTTTCCTCTTTAATATTTTTTTTTTTCATTCACTTCCTTTTTCCAAATATTTTCCAAAAAAGAGAGCATAAATCTTTCAATATATTTGCGAAAAAACAAAGCCAATATCCAACATTACTAATTGAAATGACTTTTCCAATAACACTTTTTAAAAAATTAAAAAAAAACTATTTATGGAGGAATTTCTTTGGACAAATAAGAGTTCAGTACATTGAACCATGGCTTCTCAACAAATTTTAATAGCGAAACTTTGGGCAAATAAGAGTTCAGTACATTGAACCATGGCCAAACAATCAAAAAACGAGATCAGTAAGGGTATTGAGAATCAATAAACTCTAATTCTCCCATCAAATAAATCTAATTAAAATCAATCACAGAAAAGAAACCAAAACATAAAAAGCCCTAAATTATAATAAACCTATACAAATCTGTAAAATACTACCCAATGAAGCAAAATTTTATAGACTCACCTCTAAATTATAATGAAGTAGAGTGGATGAAACTTGCAAACTGAAAGAGTACGAGTACACTGTCGCCGGTGCTGCTACAGGAGGATACGAAATAGCAACAAAAAAAAAAAAAAAAGCGGAGAGACAGAGTTAGAAAAGGTGGCTACTGCTAAGACTCGTGTCCAAAATTTTAGCTGAGGGTTTTTAGAGGGAACAGCAATACTTTTTTTGAAATGTTTGAGGGTTTTTGGTGGCAAAAATTGTTTCATTTTGGGAAACTCATAGAGAATATTCAGAGGAAAAAAAAAGTAGGAAAGGATTTACTGGGATTTCTTTGGATTTAAGTTTTTTTTGTACTATAAAAGATGGTTGAGCCTTTTGTGAAGGATTTTTAAGGGGCTGATAAAGTGCTTGGACTGGGATTGAAGTTAATCCGAAAACGAAGAAAGCTATGAGATTTGTTAGTTTTGATTATGATAGTTTACCATATATATGTAAGTTCCCTTTAGGTCCAAGAAAAGGTGAATTAGACCTGATAAAAATTTTAGCTCTCTTAAAAATAGATCTCTCTAAACTCAAAGAAGGACAACAAAAAATCGAATAACTTGACAGAAAACCAATTGATGCAACCCACCTCAGAGCACATCACTTAAATCATTGCCTTGACTTAGTGAATAAAGCTAATCAGCACAGTATAATCAATCAGCTCAAAAACTATCACTTAAGCATTAGCTTAACCTAGTGATATAAAGCTGATTGCAACACACACTTGATAAAAACTTTTCTGTAAATTAGGAATACATCAAAATTAACTCTCTTTAAGTAACATGAGTTTTCAGAGAATAAAGCTAATGTACAACTTCAAACTCAAAAGCAGCTTTAGATAGAAGAAACTAACAAAAACATAATCTATATTTCAAAAGATATTAGCTCGACTCATAGACGCAGAACGGAAAACATATTGAAAGAAATATCAACTATGGCCATTCTTGCAAATCGAAAACTCAACAAAAACAAAATAAGATGAGCAAGGAAAATCAGAATAAACAAAGGATAAAGATAAAGAAGGCACAAGGATTTTTACAGTGGTTCAGTAATACACCTACATCCACTTTCCTCGAGAACTCTTCTCTCAAGGTTTCTACCAAACAATCTCTTCTAAGGCGAGATTAAACAATTACAAGCTATTCTCAATAGCTCAGAAAACGATACTAGTTTTAAATAGATCTAACAAACTATCTCCACTAGTTTTAAATAGGTCTAGCAAATTATTACCACTAGTTTTACAATAGGTCTAGCAAGTATATATCACTCTCACCATGAGAGAAACTCCACAAGTTTTTATAATGGAACTTGTAAACCCGGAAGGAGAGGTTTGAAATATACTTTTCAGCTCACAATATCTCTCTACTACAAAACAACTTTCTCTTAAAATATAGAAATCTTGCTCAAGATTCGAGAGGGAAGAAGACTTCTGTTTCTCTACAAGAATTCTCTTTCTCTTCTTGCTCTATCTTTTCTGTACTTTTTCTTTGCTTCTTCAAGTCTTGAGAGATATGGTCTTCACCTATATATAGGACCACCCAATGTCAAGTTGTCTCATAAGGGCTTCATTGTCATTCTTAAAAAATAGAATAAAGAATATGTTTCTTCATTTTTAATTGCTTATCCATCAAGAGATATGGCAACTCACATACTCCAAATTTATTTGGAGATGTTTATCCAAAAAAGGTGGCATTAGATGGAGGAGATATCCATTCCATATACCTCACACGTATGTCTTTATTTCCATATAATGGAGGGGACCACTCCTTTCTCCATATTTTGACACATGTCTAGGGGCCCAATTCTTGTTATTATTTGTACCAATAATAGAGTGCCAACTCAGCTCTCCCTTTATCTTGCCCACCAAGAATCTCTACAAAAAAAAAAAAAAAGATATCATTAAATGCTTTAGAATGGAATAAATGACACGTGTACAAGATGACAAAAAATAGTATAAAGTAAAAGACTCGTTATCAACAAGGAAACTTTCCTTCTCTTTCCTTTATTCTCTATTTTAAGTTATCCTTATTATTTCTAGAGAATGCATTCAAATTCATTGCTTCAGTAGAAACTCTTCCAAACTTGAATTTGCTTGTTTCTGTCCAAATTAGTAGCTCGGTCTGTTTGCTCAAATTGCCTCCCACTCACATTAGCTTCACTACTATTTTTCAACAAATCATTTTACTAGATTAACTTGATTTGTTACTCATCAAAACATGATTGACCCTTGAGTCAACAAATACGTTAAATGTGCATTAAGTAAGAGAGTCGGTTAACTTCCTGAAGTTAAGGTTCCACTTCCTCGCAATTAAGGAGGATATACCTCACTGCTTTCAATTCTTGATCATCCAAGAATCTTTTTTTTTTTTTCATTTGACCAAACTTTCTTCCTTGTTCATTGCATATTGATAGAACCTCACCCACATGAAAAGGATTCCCGTCATCATCATTTCGTCTATCTCTTGTGTGGAGTGCAGGTACGCTTTCTTCGAAGTAGTAGATGAAGAATATCGAAGCCTCCTTAATTAAATAAGCATTATATATGGATCCTTGACTCTTTTCTTATTTTTATTGTCTTAACTTATATAGTGCAAGTACCTTCTAATAAATGAGTTATATAATTTAATTAAATCTAAGTTTTAACATATAAATGAATAGTTATGTCGGTTACCTCTCGAATGGGCACATCCACCTGTATTGGATGGGATTACATACCAACGCTTTGTACGACAAATGAATCATCAAATGCTTTATGATATCAAGAAAACCTGGTGGGAATATGCATTCTAAATTGCATATCAAAATGAGAATGCTTTCCTCTAGTTCATGTATATGAGACTCACTTATCTTTGGCTTGTACATATCTTGGTAAAAGAGACTCAACTCTGCCAAACAACTCCACACCTTCGTTGGGAGGAGCTCTCTAAAGACGATGGGCAACAGTCGTTCTATGAACACTTGACAATCATGGTTTTTCGTTCCGGTCATCTTTATTTGTTTTAGATCAACACTTCTAGCCAAGTTAGATACATATCCATTTGGCAATTGCAACTTTTTAACCTAATCAAGCACCATTCTCTTTTGTTCTTTAGTTAAGTAGTTACATCTCGTTGGCTTCGTACACTTACCCCCGCCGCTTTCTTCCATTAACAAGTCCGATTGGTTGCAATAGAAATGTAGATCATATCTAGCCATGATATTACCTTTTGACTTCCCTTTCTTCCATCACAATGTTGAAGATACTATCAAAGACATTCTTCTCATTTTGCATCATGTCAATATTATGACAAACTAAGAGGGTACGCCAACAAGGAAGATCCCAAAATACACTCTTTGTCTACTTATGATCCTTCCCTCTACGATCTTCATTGCCCAATGTCTTTCCTATTTCGATGATTTTTGGAAAGTCCTGAAACCTTTCCCATATCTCTTCTCCCAAAATTTGCGGTGGAGGTGACTAGTTAGCTTCACCTTTTCCCTTCTTGAAAGACCTCAATCTCGTGTAAATTGATGACCCGGTGGCAAGAAACATCAATGGCAATCGAACAAAGATTTTGCAAGCGAAAGTACTATGTCTGTTCCATGTAATATGGACAAGCCGATGCCCCCGCTATACTCCAACTGCTCAACATACCACATGCCAGGAAGTCTCTAACCGTCCAAAGAAGTTCCACCTGTCTTGAAAATTTTTTCTCTTTGATATAGCATAAGTAAGGGTCCCAAAATCCCACAATTGATTTAATTCTTCTATCAAAGGTTACAAATAACTATCCAAGTTGTTTTCGGATTCTTTGGACCCGGGATGAGAACCATCAAGAACGTTACCTCATTTTTCATACATATCTAAGGCGGCAAGTTATACGGGGTTACCATTACTAGTCCCGAAGAGTATGTCTTTCCCACTATTCTAAAAGGTGAAAACCCATGCGTATACAAGCCAAGTCTTATATTACTTGTTTCTGCCAAAAAATTAGAGTAAATCCTATTGAAATGCTTTCAAGCTTCTCCATCTCTAGGATGACTTATCATATTCGGCTCCTGTGAGCTTTCAAAATGCCATCTCATGTGTTGAAGTTCTTTTCGATATAGACAATCTTTGCAATCTAGGAATTAATGAAAAATAAAACATATCCTTCATCGGTCTCTTCAGCTTTGGTTTATTCTCCTTTCCTCTCTTTTTCATACTTTTCTTGTATTAGTGATTACTGCAAAACTTACATTCTGTTACCAGAATCTTCCTTCCAATAAAGCATATAACCATTGGCACACATAAATCCTTTGCACGGGCAATTCTAAGCCTGATATCAATTTCTGCGTCATGAACCAATCTTCGATCATATTATTGTCTGGCGGAAAATGCTTCGTTATAAATACACAAACATCATCATACGACCTTTGAGTCCATTGTTCTCAGATTTAATGTACAACAACTCCGCACAAGTAGATAAAACTAAATTTCTGCCGTCACCTTCAACCATCAATGTCTCTACCACTTTTAACATGTCAAAAAATTTTTTTGCCTCAGGATTAGGTGGTTCTTCATGAGGTAAAAAGTTCGAACTGACTGCATCAAATATCATCTCACGATATGAGTTGCTTTCAGTTGGCATCGACCACGAACTTTCTAGCCTAATATTTGATCGAATTATATCAGCACGTTCAACAAGAACACCTTCCTCATTATGTAGCCAAATTTTTTCACCATGAGCTATCCAATTATGATAACAAGGCATAAAACCTCACCGTAAAGGATATTCTTTCACATGCTTGGCATGTGAAAGCTTCTTATTTTGACACTTTGAACATGGACATCTCAAAGCATTTTCACTTCCATTATTTGATTCGCAACAATGATGAACAAGATAATCTACTCTATCAATGAATTCACTTGTAAGACCTTTAACCCCAGACTCTCTTTCTCTTTATATCCAACTATGATCTGGTATATTTTCCATAGATTCTAAGAATGATTATGAGAAAGAATTGCTAGTTCAATAACTTTTAAGTTACGATTATAAAGCTTAAATTTTAGACGTACTTAAAAGTCATATAATATTATAGTCTTAACAAGAAGATATAACTTCTAATCTTTTATAATCTTTATAAACAAGGTTTCTCTCTTTGAAAACATAACAAAGTTTTTCTTAAAAGATTAAAAAGTTCCAACTTCTCCTTTTGTTTTAAGTTTTACGTTATGTCATTTCTAAAAAATCAAAGTTTTTTATAAGTTTAAAAAAATTTTGGTATAGTTTCCTCTATTTTATGGACATTTTCTAGGCACCACTCAAATAAGCAACAAACACATATCAAATAAAAAAAGAAGAGTCAGGGCTCCCCCGTAAAGCTTTAATGAGTCAAGGCTCTCCCGTATAACCTTAAATAGTCAGACCTCCCCTGTAAAATAAAATTTAAACTAATTAAACATATACCTCTAATGTGTATACGATGGAGAATATATCACCAAAATCTTCGCAAACAAAACTATAAGAAAAAAAGAGAAAAATATTAAATTTTAACTTAAACTACATAACTGAAAGTCGTAAACTAAAAGTATCATAATTTAACTACTTAAACTACTTAAAGTTAAATATAAAATGTCTAAATGACTAATTAGTAGGGAAATTTGAAATTTTAAGAAGAGTAATTCTTTTTTAATACCAAATATTAATAAAGAGAATCATATCTTTTAATATCAAACTATATAAAGATTTTTTAGTTTCTAATATGAAACAAATGTTTTTAAACATATTTTTTTTTTTACTGAAATTAATAGTAATAATTAATTATGCATAGTCTAAGGACCATGTCAACCCAAAGGAAATTCATTGGTGTATACATTCTTAAAAGTTGTTTGTTGTAAGTGAAACATTACTCTTTCCAAATGGCCCTTTTTTTTCTTTTTTTTTTTTTTAAACTTCTTGTGAGTGGATTAGGTAACTTATTAGTAGTTGGGATTATTTTATTTATTGCTAGTTAAGAGGGCATCTATCTCTAGTTGTACAATAATTTTTTTCTTAATCATAATTAAGGATTTATTGTAGCTAAATTTGATTCATAATCAAATTTACAAACTACTTTATAATGATCATCTAATGATTAGAAATTAAAAGCTTATTTTTACTTTAACCTTTATAGAAGGACTCAAACAAGACATTATTTTAGCCTTTTAACGCTAATTTGGTTCCTCAATCGTATTTCAATGTACTTTCTTTACCCCTTGTTTAGCAAAGTGATGAGGGATAATGTAATAAACCTCTCTTTAAACCCTTGAAAGTTACAATTACGTAGTGGATTTTCCCACTTTATCGATGTAACTATCAGTGAAAGTGGAAAAGAAACAAGAAAGGCTGCATATACCTACGAATATGCAAGAAAGGACCTTGTTTGTGAGGCTACACGAACCATATTGTTCATTAATATGGGAATCACAAATTGGAATAAGAAAACAGTTCCAGTTGGAAGAAGTTTAATGAGGTTTCCTATACTTGTGAGTGCTTGATTAGATGACATCTCCTCAAAATATTTAGGGTTTTTCGCCCAAAGTTGAGTTTTTGAGCAATTTTTGAAATGTGCTAATTAAACTAATTCTAGGGTTTTGAAACCCTCTCTTTGAGTAGTTCTTGAGATGAACATTTTTCCTCTAAAAGATTTAAGAAAATGAAAATATCTTTAGTAGTTTTGTAATGATAATGAACATTATGAAAACTTGATGGAGAGAGAGAGAGAGAGAGAGAGAGAGAGAGAGAGAGAGAGAGAGAGAGAGAGAGAGAGAGAGAGAGAGAGAGAGAGTGTGAGAGAGGAAGAGGAGGAGGTTCCTTCTATGTAAAGGTGTTAATTTAGCATGCAACTTTTTACTTTTCGAAAGGTGGCTATATATTATTGTGTCATGTTAATCTAAATTTAAATTGAAATGCAACTTACGTATGTTGGAGAAATTTTAAGAAAATTTATGAGAAATAAAAATTCTACTCAAAGAAGTTTTTATACTTTTTTTTTATCTGGTGTTCGAGGTTTCTCCACTAATCCAGGTAATCCATAGGAGATCTACGAGGTACACGGTCATGAAAGCCATTATCTAATGTGCAAGCATAGATTCCCTACGACCTATTAATCATGTATTAAAGGAAAATTTGATGCAAATTTTGACCATTTCTAAATTGTTAGGAACTTATATTTAGTTATTTTAAAACAATATTATATATATTTTTTTAGAAAACTTTGAAAATTTTAAAAATGATTGACAAGTAGAGAAATAAATTAGTCGCCACTGTTTAATTTCAGACTAATTTTTGTTATTTTGTAGTATTACATTACATTTACATGCATATATTGTATTATAATATTAAAACTAATAAATTCCTCATATCACCCATCACATTTTTAACATAACACCTAAAATTTGCAAGAAAAATATAGAGAAAATGATGTGCATAATTGTTTATATTTTTCTATATATTAGCTTCATCATTTTCGGTGTTTTGAATATATATATAAGTATATATGTTATCTTAATATCTCTTATTATTGTTTTAGGTGCCCTTTGGAAGTGAAAACAATGAAAGGAAATGAAAATGGGAAAAAACAGAGAGAGAACGACAAAAATAGAGTTGTTGACAACAAATCAGCCAACTGACGACGTGAGGTAGGCTGACCTACTGTCGCCGATAGGTTCTGTGGCACAAAGGGCATTGGAAAATAGAGACCTACTGCGGACGGTAGGCCTCGCTTTACTGTCAGTGGTAGGGTATGCTGGCAAGAGGTGGTTGAGTCCAAAATAAACTCGATTTTCTTGTATTTTGTTCCAATTTCAACTTGGTTTTCTTGTATTTTTCACCTCTGTATAAGGAGTCTTTTTGAAGCTATTGAAGACATGCTTAGATAGAATTAGATACTTAGAAATTCTTATATAGCTTAGTTTTTAGGTTTTAGAATATGTTAGAATTAGATTAGTTAGGTTAGATTGGATTAAACAATCTTAAAATTCCAGCTTTTATACATTCAATTAGTTAGTAAAGTTTCAATATTTCTTCAATTTAGTTTCTTGGTTTAAAGAATTGTAAGACTTTGATTCAAGATTTCGATCTTCAACTTAGCGACTCGAAAGACGAGCTTAGAAGACGTTCGGGATTTCAGTTGCAACTTCGATTTCAATCTTGAGCTTTCTTTTCCTTTTCTTGTTATTGAATTTTATGTTTTATTATAGTTTTTATTATAATGAATAGTGAATAGTTTTTATTTTTTGGGTTGGGGTTGAACGCAAAATTCTTGATTATGAAATTCTTGGTTTGATTTCTTGATTTCAATATTTGGTTTAATTCAAGTAGGCTTTCAATTGAGTTTTTTGTAGTTTAATTATTGCGAGATTAGATTAATTGCAAGGTTGTTGGGAATTGAAAAAGGATGAACAACCTAGGGCAACGAATTGGGGGTTAGTTGGCGAAATTGACTACAGATACAATATTGCACTTTTAGTCTTTTAAATCACCTAAGTTTATTGCACTTATAATTTGTTAGGGAGGAAAGAGATTGTCCTCTAATGGTTAGTGAGTAGGGTGGCTTTTACCTAGAGATAAGGAGTGCTAGATTTAAGTGATGACTCAACTTGATTAATTCAACATCGTTTTCATTAAAGTTTTCCCAATTAAATTAATAACAAGGATTAGGGGGATTCAACCATCCAAACTCTTATTTTTATAAATTCTTTTGAAAATGTTTTTGTTATTTTCTTTCTTTAATTACTTCAGTTTTAAGTTTTTATTTTTCTCAACGTCATCGTCTTTGTAGAATAAATATTAGAGCCATGATTAGTACTTGAACCTTCATCCGTCCTCGAGAGATTTGACACTCGGATTGAACTCAACTCTACTTTGTTAGGTCCGTTTGCCTACCACTTTAGTGATTAGGATTTCAGCCTGTATTAAGTTTTACACACATCCAGTTTTTGGCATCGTTACCAAGGACGGTAAGTTTAAGGAATATCATTTTGTTTTAGTGCTTTAGTCTTTGTTCTTTTAATTCCTTATGGATTTTAGTGGGGCAAACATTGGAATTTTGTCTATTAGCTTTTGGAACTTATTTATCAAATCATTCGTTTCAGGACATAGGTGACAATAATGCCATAGAAGCCTAACTTGCGGCAATATTAGAACAAGGGATAGAGGACATGGCTATTAGACCCCAAAACACTTATCATCAACAAGCCATGTTCCAAGGAAATTGGAGAGGATACAATTCGTATCCTAATCAAAATAGTTTGTGTTGGGGAAATCAACCAGGGGTTGCATAGAATAGCGAGAATCAAAGAAGACAACAACTGCTCCCCGGTTTTCAAAATAGAAGTATAGATCAAAATCCACTATCTCCATCATCAAGCTTGGAGGATCTTGGTGTTGAAATATGTAAATTCAGCAAATAATAGGGTAAAAAGTATGGAAGAGGTTCAAAGGAGCAAAACTGCCTCTCTCCATAACATGGAGAATCAAATTGGGAAACTAACAAGGATGATCATGGAAAGTCCTCCTATTAATAAGACAAATAAGATACAAAGGCGGTCAGTTGAGAAGTGGGAGAGAGTTAGCACCCATACCAATTGTAGAAAAAGATACAGGGACGACTCAATCACTAAGGGAATCCACTTCCACTAAGGAAAAGAAGGGTCAATAAAAAGAAATAGAAAAGAGAACGTCAGCCCCTCTGCCATATAGACCTCCTATCCCATTCCCAAGAAGGATATTGAAGGCAAAACAAGATGACAATATGGTAAGTTTCTAGAAATCTTTAAACAATTACATATTAACTTACCTTTGGTTGACGTAATAATGCGATGCCTAAATACGCAAAGTTTCTAAAGGAAGCTATCTCCGAAAAGAAGCAGTTGGAGGACATCTCTTCGGTAATGATGAATGAGAAGTGCTTGGAAATTATAATCCTAAACAAAAGCTTCCAGAAAACCTAAAGGATCCTGGGAGTTTTACTATTCCTTGTACTTTAGGAGATAAAACAGTTTTTAAAGCTTTAGATGATTTAGGTGCTGGCATAAATCTCATGCCTTATGATTTCTTTAAAAAATTGGGAGTGGGAGAGCTTAAACCTACTAGAATGGGTATTTAACTAGCTGATAGATCTACTAATTATCCTAGCGGTATTATCGAAGATGGGTTAGTAATAGTAGATGACTTAGTGTTCCCGACGGATTTTGTGATTGTGGATATGAGTGAGGACATTGAAGTCCCGGTCATCTCAGGTCGCCCTTTCCTAGCCACTGCAAAGGCTTTCATAGATGTAGGGCGAGGGAAGTTGACCCTTAGATTAGGGGAAGAAAAAGTTGTTTTAAGACTTCCCAATGCCATACGTAGAACGGGAGATCATGATGACACTCACTTTATGGTAGATTTTACGGATCCTTATATCTCTACTCATGTGTAGGAATTTGTCAAAGAAGACCCATTATTGATAGCCTTGCCCCAAGATTCCCAAAACGAATTGGATTCTAAGGAGGTTCGGGTTCTAACTGAGAAATTAGATGAATTAAAGAAGGAAAAGGCCACTATTACATAAGACGAATTAAAGGTACCCCCAAAACACTCTCTAAAGATTTCTTTCTTAGAACCCCCAGAATTAGAGCTCAAGCTATTGCCGGATCACTTGGAGTATGCTTTTATTGGGGAAAATTCAACATTCCTGGTCATCATTTCTTCCAAATTGAGCCGGCCTAAAAAACGAGCTCTACTACAGCCTTTTCAAAACCACAAGAAAGCTATCACTTGGAAGATAGCAAAAATTCAAGGAATTAGTCCGTCCTTCTACACTCATAAGATTTGATTAGAAGAATATTCTAAGCCCTTGATTTAACCTCAAAGGCTATTGAATCTAAACATGCAAGAAGTAGTAAAGAAGGAAGTTATTAAATCCCTAGATGCTGGAATCATATATCCTATCTCATACAATATCTAGGTGAGTCCGCTACAAGTAATGCCAAAGAAATAAGGAATGACTATGGTGGAAAATGAGAAAACGAGTTAATCCCAACAAAGGTAATCACAGGATAGAGGGTATGCATAGATTATAGAAAATTGAACGAGGCAACTTGAATGGATCACTTCCTTCTCCCATTCATTAATCAAATGCTAGAAAGGTTAGCCGACAATCCACTTTATTGCTTCCTCGACGGATTCTAGGGATACTTCCAGATTTCTATCACCTCAGAAGATCAGGAGAAGACAACATTTACATGCCCATACGATACATTCTTATATAGACATATGCCTTTCGGTTTGTACAATGCTCCCGCTACTTTTCAATGTTGCATGATTGTTATTTTTGAAGGGTTGGTAGGGGATATTATGGAAGTCTTTTTATGGATAATTTTTCTATGTTTGGTAACTCTTTTGATACTTGCTTATCTAATCTAGAAAAAGTTTTAAAAAGATGTGAGGAGACTCACCTTGTTTTAAATTGGGAAAAATGTCATGTTATGGTTCAAGAAGGAATAGTCTTAGGACTTAAAATTTATGAAATGGCATTGAGATAGATAGAGCTAAAATAGAGACAATTGAAAGGTTGTCTCCGCTTTCCTCTATAAAAGCGATTAGGAGTTTCTTGGGGTATGTGGGGTTTAATAGGAGATTTATAAGGGATTCAGAAATTACTAAACCCCTTACTGCTTTGCTTGACAAAGATATGCCTTTCAATTTCGATGATAACTGTTTAGCTGCCTTTAATTTGCTTAAAGAAAAGCTCACGAACTCTCTAATTTAGTCTCTTCTGATTGTTCTCTTCCATTTGAATTAATCTGTGATGCGGGTGACTATGCTATAGCCACCATTTAGGCCAAAGAAGAGGTGAGTTTTTCCAACTGATATGCAAAACTCTAACAAATGCCCAAGAAAATTACACAACAACGGAGAAGGAGTTACTTGCAATAGTATTCGCGTTTGACAAATTCCGTCCTTATCTAATACTTTCTAAAGTCATAGTCTATATTGACCACTCTACTTTGAAGTATCTCCTTTCAAAGAATGATGCAAAACCTAAACTTATTAGATGGGTACTTCTTTTACAAGAATTAGACTTGGAGATTAAAGACAAGAAGGGAGCTGAAAATTTAGCAGTCGATCATCTCTCTGGATTACAAAATCCTTGTTTAGAACCATTGGATGAAGAGAAAATTGACGATGTATTCCCCAATAAAAATGATGATTCACCTTGGTATGCTAACATAGCTAATTTATTTAGTTTCAAATGTTATACCTGCAGGTGATATACAACAAAGAAAGAAGTTCTTTGAATACTTAAAGTACTATTTTTGGGAAGAACCATATCTTTTCTGTCAATATACTGACCCAATAATCCGACGATGCATAGCCTACCCTAAAATGGAAGAAGTCCTTAACCATGGTCATAAGGGTCCAGCCGGGGGGCAAGTAAATCGGACCGCCCAAAAGGCACTCAAATCAGGCTTCTATTGGTCGACCCTATTCAAAGATGCAAAAAGGTATGTAATGGAATGTGACAGTTGCCAACGCACGTGTAACATCTCACAACACAATACTATGTGTATGAATACTTTCTAAGTTTGTGAGGTGATTGACTGTTGGGGTATTGATTTTATGGGTCCTTTCCCAAATTCTTTTGGTAATCAATATATGTTGGTCGTCGTCGAATATATGTCTAGGTGGGTTGAGGTTCAATCCTTACCTACAAACGATGCTAGAGTTTAAATTCTTAAAAAAATTATTTTCTCATTTGGTGTCCATAGAGCCATCATAAGTGATAGGGGCACTTACTTCAGTAACAAAAAACTTGAAAAATTGCTTAGGAGATTGGGAGTAAGTCAAAACCTAGCTACTCCCTATCATCCTTAAACTAGCAGCCAAGTAGAAGCAGGGAATAGGGAGATTAAACGCATTTTTGGGAAAGTCATTGATAGTACTGAAAAGGATTGGAGTATTAAGTTAGATGATGCTCTTTGGGCTTATAGAACTACTTACAAGACACTGATTGGGTGTACTGATTTCCATTTGTTATATGGGAAACCGAATCATTTTACCTGTCAAAATTGAGCATAAAGCTCATTGGGCGATTCAATTAGTAAACTTTAAAATATATTCATGCAGGTAAACAAAGGCTACTTTAGCTAAATGAGCTCAACGATGAAGATTACAAGCATACGAGAACTCAAACTTGTACAAGGAAAGACGAAGAGATGGCACGACAAACATCTGGTCAAAAAGGAATTCAAAGAAGGAGATGTTATGCTACTCTACAATTCCCGTCTTCGCCTTTTCCCTGAGAAGCCCAAATCATGATGGTTTGGACCATTCACAGTAAGTAAAGTTTTTCCCTACGAAACCATAGAGGTAACACATCCTACAAGAGACGTTTAAGGTAAATGGCCATCGCCTTAAACCATATTTCAGTGAGGACGTGGGAAACCTTCAAAAGGAATCCCTCGTTCTTCAAGACGAGTAAGATCAGACGAGTTACTATGTTGTAAATTATGTTTGTATATGTATTTCCCTTGTTTTTCTTTCTTTCTTTTAGTTGGTTTTTTCCCCATACCATTTGTTGTTTCTGAAGCACACGCATCTTGGGAGAGTTATTTGTGTGGTAGAATGAGCCCTACGCATTACAAATGTGTTTAGATCAGTCAAGAGTGAGCCAGGAAGTTGAATCACACTCAAAGAAAGACATTGCCCAGGTAGGACATAAGCCTACTGCGGACGGTAAGTCTGCCCTACCGTTAGTGGTAGGGTGGCTAATGTTGTCATCCCTTGGAGGCATAAGCCTATCGTGAATGGTAGGCTCTACCCTACTATCGTTGGTAGGTCTCCTGGTAGTAGCGAGTGTTGAAATTTTTAATCCAGGAACAAGAAAGGGTTGTTTGTTCAAACAACCACAAGATTACTTCTCTAAACACTCCTTGAACTCTTTCTTCTTTTATTTCTAGTCCTTTCTTTCTTTCTTTATTTTCTTTTCTTATTTTATTTGTGTGGGGATGGCTTCTTGATATGCTTTATCACTTTATATCTGTGGGATTACTTCCCATATATGTGTTTGTTTTTTCTTTTGTCTAACCCCCACATTGAGGACAATGTGAGTTTACGTGTGGGGGTATTTTTGTTCTTTCAAGTTTTTTTTAGTTAGTCTCTTTTATTCTTTTTCTTTATTTAAGTTTTTTTTTTCCTGTTAGTCTCTTATTCAAAAAAAAAAAAATAATAATAAAAATAATCAGAAAATTTAAAAATTCAGAAATATTTTTAGTTCCTTTTCTTTTTTACTTTATAAAAATTTTCTTTTTACCTTATAAAAAAAATAATTTAATATTTTTATCACCTTTGGTAGAGTATTATATTGTAGAATCTTTAGGTTTTTCGAAAAAGTCGTACTACTTAATTACTTTGAAAACCATATTTACTAAATTTCTTTACATGATTAATGGTTTTTACGCACTTGTGAATGTTGCTTAAGTAATAGAAGCTTAGAAATCTTAGGTAATTAGCATTATGATAATAATTTTTGAACTTTGCCTGTAATTTCATGATTTTTCTGTCTTTAAAACAAAAGAAGTCTAGTTCAGGATGGTACCAGAGATGATGATCTTAGGCCTTCTTTGAACCGATTGTGCCTTCCTTATGTTATCTTAAATTAAATTAATTCCTAGTTCTCTTTTTGTGCCTTCATGCCAAGGGTTATACTCTCTTCTTTTCTTTGTTCTTTTAACCTCAATATATAAAACCTCAATTTGTGGAGCTAAATGCTTTTATATCTTTTTAAGTCATTTTGAGGTGGGAAATGAATAAGTATGGGGTAAAAGGGGTGAGGAAAGAAAGATAGAAAAAGCCCTATTTTATAAAGAGAAAGGGTGTTTTGGGTATTTTTGATGTGTTCGGTGCTTTTGGCGATTGAAAATGACAGAAAGAAAGAAAAGTAAGTGATGCTTGAAAAGAAAACATATAAAAAAGAGTAAAAGCCAAAAAAGAGAAAAATGACGGAAAACGAAGAGTTTTTATTTTTTAGTAATTACTTGAGGAAAAAAATCAAGCATTTCTCCTTTATACCTTGGCAATTCTTTAAAAATTCTTGAGAAAGTATGTTATAGATGGGGTGTACATAAAAGAAGAATAAAGTAAGTTGTACAAGGGTGAGTGAGAAGAATGAAAACGACGGCTGGAAAGTGCTTATTTTATTTCGTTATCTTTTCCTTTCGGTTGCATTAGCTCTATCTCATTTGTTTTTGTCTCCTTTTACCTTCGTTTGTAACCTACTTATGTCCCTAGCCTAACGCTACATGCCAAAACGTCCTACCTAATCCGGAAACGACCTAAAATAGACTTAAGAGTGAATAAATGATAAAAGAAGTATAAGTTGTGTGCATTGTATTTGAAAATATTTCTTTTTGCTAATCACTTAACATTCCTCTTTTTCTGTAAAGAACGGCATGATCAACTCACACACACACAGACATACATACACACCTTTGATCGGTAATGGTTTTAGTAACTTATGGTGGACTTAGTGATTTTGTCGTTTGTCTATTTTTGGATTCTCTTTGGAGTTGGATAGTGAAACACTTTATTGAAGTGATTTTATTTTTATTTTTAAAAGTTTTATTTTTGATGAGTTTGTTTTGATTTTCCGCTACCAATGCCTGTAATCGTTTTGAGATTTTAACTGTTCATTCAGCTTATATCGTTTTCATGTTTTGTCTTTTCTATAATAAAAGCTTTTAAATCCTCCATTTTGCTTGTTTAGTTTGTGTTGCTTGAGGGTAAGCAACGAATAAGTGTGGGGGTACTTGATACGTGCATAATAGTCTATATTTTTCTATATGTTAATTTCATCGTTTTTGGTATTTTTAATAAATAAAAGAATATATTTTAGCCTAATATATCTTATTCTTGCCTTAGGTGCCCTCCGAAAGTGAAAACAGTGAAAGGAAACGAAAACAGGCAAAAACGGAGCGAAAATGACGAAAACAGAGCTATCCGCAACAAATCAGCCAACCTACCGTGCGAGGTAGGCTGACCTACCATCGCTGGTAGGTTTTGTGGCACAAAGGGCATTGGCGAACAGAGACCTACTGAGGACAGTAGGTTTCGCTCTACTGTCGGCGATAGGGCATGCTGGCAAGAGGCTGTTGAGTCCAAAATAAACTCGATTTTCTTGTATTTTGTTCCGATTTCAACTTGGTTTTCTTGTATTTTTCACCTCTATAGAAGGAGTCTTTTTGCAGCTATTGAAGACATGCTTAGAGATGCTTAGATAGAATTAGATACTTAGAAATTATAAGATAGATTAATTTTAGGTTTTAGAATAGGTTGGAATTAGATTAGTTAGGTTAGATTAGATTAAACACAATTTAAAATTCCAACTTTTATACATTCAATTAGTTAGTAAAGTTTCAAGATTTCTACAATTTAGTTTCTTGCATTAAAGAATTGAAGACTTTGATTCAAGATTTCGATCTTCAACTTGACGACTCAAAAAACGAGCTTGGAAGATGTTTGGGATTTCAATTGCGGCTTCGATTTCAATCCTAAGTTTTGTTTTTTGTTTCTTCTTATTGACTTTTATGTTTTATTATAGTTTTATTATAATGAATAGTGAGTAGTTTTTATTGTTTGGATTGAGGTTGAACCCTAATTTCTTGATTATTAAATTCTTGGTTTAATTTCTTGATTTTGATATTTGGTTTAGTTTAAGTTATCTTCCAATTGTGTTTGTTTGTTATTTGATTGTGACAAGATTAGATTAATTGCAAGGTTGTTTGGAATTGAAAAAGGAAGAACAATCTAGGGCAACCAATTGGGGGTTAATTGGGGCAATTGACTTGAGATATGATATTGCACTTTTAGGTTTTTTAAATCACCTAAGTTTATTGCGCTCATAATTTGTTAGGGAGAAAATTGATTTTCCTCTAAGGATTAGTTAGTAGGGTGGCTTTTGCCTAGAGCTAGGGAATGCCTGATTTGAGTGATGACCCAACTTAATTAATTTAAAATCATTTTCATTAATATTTTTACAATTAAATTAGTAACAAGGATTAGGGGGATTCCACTATCAAAACTCTTGTTTTTATTAATTCTTTTAAAATCATTTTTGTTATTTGCTTTCTGTAATTACTTCAGTTTTAGGTTTTTATTTTTCTCAACGACGTCATTATTTTAGACTAAATATTAGAGCCATGATTAGTACTTGAATTTTCGTCCATCCTTGAGAGATTCGACACTTAGGTTTAACTCACCTCTTTTTAGTTAGACCCGCTTGCCTAGCACTATAGTGATTAGGATTTCACCCCGTCTTAAGTTTTACACACATGAGAAAAAGGTGGAATCATTGAAATATTAAAAAATACAGTATATACCTCTCGGTCTCTTATTTCCAGCAGTGGCGACGGCAGCAACTCCAGTTTCCTGGATAAAGAAGAAGAAGAAGAAGAAGAAGAAGAAGAAGAAGAAGAAGAAGAAGAAGAAGAAGAAGAACGAAGAAGAAGAAAATAAGAAGATGAAAAAGAAGAAGAAGAAGAAGAAGAAGAAGAAGAAGAAGAAGAAGAAGAAAAAGAAGAAGAAGAAATAAAGGAGAGAGAGAGAGAGAGAGAGAGAGAGAGAGAGAGAAAGAGAGAATTAGAGAGAAAGAAGACTTACCGTAGAGTGGCCGGTGACCGTGAAAGTGCCCGTGGGGTTGGTGTCGAAAGATGGATGGTCGGTAGGCGTCGGTGACTGGCGGGAATGGGTGGGAGATGGAGGGTTTTTGGAAGGGCAATAGATTTGGGGAGGGGGGGGGTATGAAATTTGGGAAATGAGAGAGGGATGTAGGGTTTTGCCCATGTTGTAATTCTGGGAAGAATGAGTGGCTAGGAGATGGAAAGTTGACATCCTCAGCTTTGACTTTGAAATATTTTGGATATACAAAATATCTTGTAACAATTGGAGCCAACAACAAATGTGTCTATATTATCAAGAGATGGAGTAGGGATGTTGTTTTACATTGGTGTTGAAAAACCTTTCAAAATGAAGCAGATCATATATAATCACATCACGCAGATTTGCATTGTTAAGGAAGAGCCTACAAAGTTTGTTATCGACAGCTCACCAAACGGAGAGACCGTTGACAACTAATATTTAGAAATTACCTGTGGCACGTGCACTGGTAAAGTCCATGGTAAATAAATTAAAGTACCGACGACGATATTTTCTTATTTAACCGACTTCAATTATTTGTTGTACCGATGAGTTGTTCGTCAGTACGTTGTACGCTCATCGGTAACTCATTTACAGTACTAACAGCGCCATAGCTATCACAAAATGTCATTGGTAAGTTGATATGCCGATGGCATGGGCCTTCCGTACCACTCTTCGTCGTTTAGCACATCTTTTTCCTCTAATTTTTTTGGTTAATTGCAAATTCATCCACATGTTGTTTACCCTGTCAGTAACTGTGTTGGAAATTGCTGACTTTTTAAGCGGCCGTCAATGTCGACTATTGAAAAAACCTTTAATTTTTGTAGTAATTGGTTATAGGGGATAAAACGCCTATTTTTTAGATTTGGGAGTTTGAGTGCTCATACCTCTAACATATAGGCATATTTTGCTATAAACCAAAAAAATTCTGACTATATCAATTTAACCTTAAATTTGGTTGAGGTAAAAGATGCATGTAAAAAAGAGAGGGGAAGTAAATATGTGTTAAATGTCAAATTAACTTTGATTTGAGAAGAAAAATGAAGAGAAAGTACATGCAATGGGATATCAGTCTTCTAGGTTTGAAATGTTTGTAACATCTCATGTAAACTTTTCTATAACATTCCTAGTGTCGTATATTTATGAAGGGGTAAGTCCAAAAAACCTCTAAAGTTAGGGGGTTTGGTCGATTACAGTTATGAAGTTTTTGGTTGGACATCTAACCCCCCAATCTTCTTTTACGATTAAAAACTTGATGGCCATAAGTTTATAAATTCTAAAATACACTTTAATTGGAGAAAAATAATTCAGGAATATAAGTTCAAGTTGTCAATTAAGATTATAATTATTCAAGAAGATTGAATAATAATATCTTGTATTGACAAACTTTCAGCTTTCGGAACTTAAATTCCTAAAGTTTTTCTCTTAATTAAAGGGTATTTTAGAAATTTTACACTTACTATTATTTTTTTCAATCAATTTTAGTAGTAGGAGAAAAGTTGGGGGTTGTCCATAAAAAGCTTATTAGTTTAGTTGACCAGACTACCTAATTTTGAGAAGTTTTTTATACTTAGCTCTTTTAAAGGGTTAGTTAAACAATATTCCTTCCGATAAAAAATATATGGGGTTTTAGACCCATTGATGATGGTTAAGAATATAAGAGCTTTTGCAATTTTCAACAAGTGTTTATTGAACATTTTTCCATTTTTACCTATCTTTCTGTTAATTTGTTTCAATCCCACTATCTATTTCTTTCCTCATTTTTGAAGAGTAGAAAGGAAATGTAATTAAAAAATTATTTTATTTTCAAAACTGTTAATTTATGTGTAAAGATTTAAAATCGTTTATATTTATTATAAGAGAGAGTATCTTTTTGTTTAAAATTTTGTCAGTTTAATGACCACTGTAGTGCACTCATGTTAATTTATGTGCAAAGATTTAAAATCTTTTATATTTATTATAAGAGAGAGTATCTTTTTGTTTAAAATTTTGTCAGTTTAATGACCACAGTTATGCACTCACGATTGTATGTAACATTTCCTGTAACATATCCAGTAATATTTTCTTTTACAATATATTTTCTCCCTTAGGGTTTACCCTTTTCTCTTAGGGTTTATCTTTTATTTGGTAAGATTTATAAAATATACTAAATTAGAAATGTTATAGAGTGTTACATTAGAAATGTTATAGTGTTACAGAACATGTTACAAAGGATCCGAAGCAACAGTTATGCAATTGACATTCAAAATAAAGTGGAGCAATCAAATAATTAACGGGAAATTATATCACTTTTACATGCAAAAAGGGTAAAAATGTCTTTAAAAAATGTGCAGTTAAAACCCAAAAGGAACTCTATATCCCGCAAAATAAAAAGAAGAATTATACATTAAGTTTTTGTTTTCTCTCTCTCCTTCATATCCTATCTTTGGTTCCTTTTCTGTTTTGCCCATCACAGCCATCACCAATGGGCCACAAATCCTTCCTTTCTACAAAACTGTTTCTCTTCATATTGTTGATTTGGGTGGTTTCAGATGGGACTTTCGGAAAAAATGCGGTGGATTTTCCTGTGGGTAGAGAAGAGAGAATGAAGCTCTATCATGACGATTTATTTTTTTTTTTAAGTGATCCATACAAGAGTCCTGGAAATAATTTATAATTTTCCTTTTCTTTTTCGTTCTATGTTTGTGTGTCTTGTGTGTGGTTATATGTGTTGGTTTGTGCAGTGAGTTTCACATGGTGAGTTGAAGCAGGGGTGACACGGTGGTTTGGGGGCCAATATTTACCGCAAATTGAAATCTAGAATAAAGCTTTTTATTCTTTCATGTCGCCAAATACATTAATAATCGAATATATAATGAAGGGATTAGCTATTTCTCTTTCAATAAAAATAATTAGGAGATTTTCAAGAAATTCATCTCTATATATTATTTTTAATTTGGTTTTGATAAGGTTCAATAATTATGAGTTAACATTTATACATTTTTAAAATATTATTTTTTTAGCCATTTTAAAATTATTGATAATTGAATTATCATTTTAGATACTTATGTTCAATTGATTGAGGGTCAAGTAAAGAAAATGTTTATTTTGAATATAAAATAAAATGATTTTCTCCTAATCATTATAGTCCTTAAAGAACATAATATTACAATCAAACTGGTTCTTTTTGAACCTGTGGAATATAGATCACTTCGATTGTATTTGTATTTTTTCAAGAACTATAATAGTTAGAAAAAAAAAAAGAACTTGTGAATGAAGTGATAAATTGGTTTAACTTTTGAGGATCAAAATAAATATTTTACCTAAAATAAATAACTTTTTATATAGGATATAAAGGAATTTCAGAAAATTGAGGTGAACGATGGTCCGCAAGGCCCAAAATAGCTCTGCCAATGGCTTGGAGTAAAAAAGTTTGATAGTGTTTGAATTATTTAAGGTGGTAGGATATGAAAAGTAGTACTGTCAAACGGTTCGAACTGCACCACACCGTATTAGACCGCATATTAAACGTTACGGTTCAAAAAGGACCACATTTTCACGATTTAAAGTTGAGCACATTGTAATCGCATCGCGTGAAAGCTCCTGGTCTGCGTTTCTCCTCCTACTTTTTTCCATCTAGTAATATTTTATCATTCAATCAGCTTCAAATTACTTCAACAAAGTAAAAAAATAGAAGCTCATTTAATTAGACGAAAAAAACTTTAATCAAAGTAAAACAAAAGCCAAAAAAGAGTAGATGCACTATACTATTTCTGCACTAACAGTGATTTTACACAGTTGTTCCTGTAATAGTTATATCAATTGTCATATACTCATATTATTTTAAAAAAATGTCATATACTAATGTTGTATCCTCATACAAAAGGAAATTTACTTGCTTGTATGAACTTCTCATACATAAAAAACACAAACCACACTTTCATACTATTGCGTATTTTTGGTTTGAAAAAGAATTTGAAAAAGTTTTCCTAAAATATACAGCAGTGAAAATCATAACATAGTAAGCCAACTGTCAACAAAGTTCATGTAGTAAATTAAATAGAAAATTCAAAAAGTTCTTGAAACATACAATTGGTAAGATACCTAAAATAATAATTCAATAACAAAAAATCTCTAACACAACAAAAAGACAAATACTATTAATTCATTATCATCTTTAGAGGTACTTGAAGTATTTGAGTCTCTAGATGTAACAGATTCATTCAAAATTGACATGGCACTTAACAAACACAAAGCAAATTAAACAATTATTAATGTTACTTCAATTAACTACATATAACTTTTAAGTAAATATTTACATACCACCCTCAGGAGGAGGAACGAAGCCATGGAACCAATTACATACATATATTAAAACTTGCACATTTCGAGGAAGAAGATAACTCCTATATTTGCTAGAAACTCGAGCGCCAATACTAAATGCAAATTCTCAAGCCAGGGTGGTAATTGGAATGCTCAAAATATCAGAAACCATTATCGCCTATTCAGGAAACCTATATTCGTTATCTTTCCAAACTGACAATATATCTAAGCTTGCAAAATGGCTCCATTCATAATAGGGTTTCTCCAAATACATCTCCAATTGAGCTTTTTCAGTTGTGGTAACAACTTCACGAGTAATTGTCATAAAGTTAAAGTCATGAGTAATTGCAAAATGGCTCCATTCATAATAGGGTTTCTCCAAATACATCTCCAATTGAGATTTTTCAGTTGTGGTAACAACTTCACGAGTAATTGTCATAAAGTTAAAGTCCTAAAAAAATAAGAACACAAATAAAAGTTAAAAATCAAAGGCATATAACATAAGGAGATAGTATTTAAAAGCTGAAAGTCTTAAGAAAAATAGAAAATTACATCATCTTCAGTACAATCATCTTTGTCTAGTTCAAGTTCCAACCCTTCTGTAGCTTCAACTTGATGTGACATATATTACTAATTTATATTATATATAATAATTTTTTTAAAATAAACGGTCCGAACCGCAGTCTACCCGCATTCGGACTGCAAAATCCGCAATCTAAACGGTCCGATCAAAAAAAGACTACATTTAAATGGTCCTATATTTAAAAGTCCATAACCACTTAGATGAGGTGTAGTGCAGTCTGGACTGTAGGTTTTAGAGCGGTTTGACAGTGCCAATGAAAAGCATAAGAAGAAAGAGGAAGAATCAAAGTGGGGAAGCAATTTTGGTAGCTTGATGAAGCGGATTCGAGAAAAAATCTACATTCTCGTGATTTGTATCCAAGAGTAGGGAGAGAGGAAGGAGAAAAAAAAAGATTTTTTAATGCAACAAAGGATACCATCGATATTTCACTGTTTCTGAAATGGAAAATTAGACAATTTCTACTTTTCCATCAAATTATTTGTTTGTAAATATGAATTTATTACTCAATTGTAAATTGAAGAAGAATAGATACTCATAAATTGACCAAAGCAAAGTTCTCTCTAGACTACTGGAATTCTCAAATTCTAGCGAATCTTGTCTCTCAATCTATCTTGCTATGCTTTCTTTTTTTTTTAAAAAAAAAATATGGATTCTTTCCTTTTTCCTATTATTCTCTTCTTCTATGGTGATTCAACTTCCATTCCCAGTGCTCTTGTTGACATTTATGCTTCCATTTCCTTATCTATTTTGATTTCACCGGCGAGATATGGCTAGCAATCAACAATCATCATCTAAAAGTCTGCGGCAATCATTCGAGGGTTATTCTTCTCTGTCGAAGAAAAGCTTCGCAGAACTTTTTGCTTCTGATTCGTCACTTGCTGCTCCATTTAAACAATCACAAAGCTTTAAAGGAGAGCCATCGTTGTTCTTTTTTGTAGAAGAAATTCAAAAGCTAGCTGCCCCTTTTTCCCTCTCTTTCGTTGGGAACTTTTCTCATGGCCGGCCAAATGTAGATGCAACTTGGAGCGATTCAAACAATTGGTCTCAAGGGCACAATCACAATAGGTTGGTTGGATGCTGGACTCATCATTCTCTGCCCAACACTTGAGGACGATTATGTTAGATTATGCTTAAAGGGGCAATGAAATTTACTATTGGAAAACGATGTTAAAATGATATGAATGAGGAAAAATAGTTTCAAGGGAAGAGGTTGGCATTTCAGGGATTTGAATCCCACATAGAAAAAATAGAGGAAGGAATTACTCCTAATATGAGAGAGAGCTCTTGAAGGAGTAAATTGCTAAGGCAAGCCCTTGTCTTGTGTACTAAGGGGACAGTAGTTCCTGCTACTCCTTCAGGTAATATCCAAGTTTCTACTTAATTTTTTGGTTTGAGGTATAGGCTTTACCCTGTAGAAGTTATTCCCCCCTCCCCTCTCTCCACTTTGATGGTCCTTGAGTCTTTGACGGCTCTTCCTCCCAAGATGATAGCGACCGTAAATGGTAAACGGTCTAACTCCGAAACCTTTGAAGGTTAGGCCACCAGTTGTGGTAGTATCGTTACGGATATTCCCTTAGCCGGCATTCGTAAGAAGTACTCAATTCCTGACGATTATGTCCTTCTTCGTTTCGGTCAAGGCTCGAGGACGACTTCTCCTCCTTCTAGGTGCTATTTTATTTACGAGGGACATCTGAAATTCGGAGTGTGTTTTCCTTCTCATCCGTTGATTATTGAAGTGTTAAGGTTTTGGAACCTCTCTTTAGGTCAAGGGCATCCGTTATTCGCACGACACCATGTGGGATTTATCATTATTTGCAAGATATTGGGGGTTCCCACTAGTTGTGATTTATTTCGGAGGTATACGGGGTCCGTCATGGAAAAGGTGGGTGGTATACTTGTACGCTGAAGAAATCTTTAGTACTTTCGAAACCTTCGAAAATAAAGGAATGGAAGGATAGGCTTTTCTTTATGTGGGACCCACATCCTATCTTGAAGTCATGTTGGACTACTCGCAATCGGTTACCTAGTTCGCCCGTGAAGTTGGATCCTGAGCCGCAACATCACGGAAAAATTTTCGACCGTTACCCCGTACAACTTCGGATTAGGAAAAGTTGGTCTTGTTTGCTACTGGAGAGCCATGGTTTATATGGTGGAGATTTCGATAGAGCCATTCTATGTTAGTATTTGTAGAATGTTGGTTTTTGTCTTCTGTAATCTTCTCATTTTCTTTCTTGACTCTTATTATTGGAGGCTTCATATTTTTCAAGTAATGAATACATGCTCTATCTTGCTGCTGCTACCATGGCGTCTGGGATAGGAGGTGTATTAAAGTCATCTGTAGTGACACGATCAAGGGCAGCTATTGGCGCTGACACCGAGGGTCTATGTTCCACATTTTGGTGTTTCTTCGTCTCGTTTGAAGAGGAAGCGCACAAATGCTGCTAGGCTTGGTACGTTGATGAATTCTTGTTTCTTTTCCTATTCTATTTCTGCCCTTCCTTGTATATTTTTATTTTTGTGAGTGTCGATCTTGCAAACCTAAGTAAACCCATGAGGGGATTGCGAGAACAATATGTTTAGGTGGGTGAGGAGTCTGACGATATTTATGATTTATTAGGAACGATCCTCCTGCGCAAACAGGTGAATAAGTTGAAGATGAGGGTGGCCTGTCGCCTATCTCGGAGGGCCAACGGTCACATTCTATTCCTGATTCTGAGTGCACTCTGTCATGGGTCCCTGCGACAAATTATTTATCCTTGTTCTATAGCCGATCCATCAGCATCACGAAAGGGTGGCTGATGTCGAGCGACGATTCATACTCATAAGTTTGTGGATAATTATTTTCCAATATGTCACACCGATAAAGGTAAGTCTGTGAAACTTTCTTAAGGATGGGTCTGTACCGATGGTGGATAACCCCTTTTTTTGATAAGTATCCCGTTCCTGAGCTGGACACAGTTAATGAAGAAATTTTGTTTCACTTCGCTTTGAATCTGAACTTGAATGATCATTTCCTGGATCTGCATGTCTACTCTGAGATGCTTGATCACCTGGTATTACCCCGAGGTAAAATCTTTGGTGCCCAAGTTACTTCTGAAGAGTTAATGACATATTTCCTGGCGTTGTTGATCCAGGTTACCATTCCCTCCTTGTCGTTTTGTTATTGTGTTGGTTTTTGTATAACTATACCCGCATGTTCTGGTTGGTCCATGAGCAGCATCTCTATTTCACAGACTATGATATTTAGCTGCGAGCTTCTTTTCGCTCATAAGTGGAAATGTTGGGTACATCCTCCATTGCAGATGAGAAGATAAAGAGGTTGAAGGAAGAAATACATGAGCTAAAATTACCAAAAGGAGAAGTAATAAATGTTAAAACTGCCATGATGCAGGAGCGGGACGCAACCGAGAGCGTGTTTATGAGTTTCAAGCCGAGCTGAATGAGCTAAAGTTGGATATCACAACTTTGGACGAGCGATGTTTTGGCTGAATCTGACCGCGATGCGAAGGAGTGTGAGTTATCAGACATTGCCTGCAATGTTCCCTCCCTAAAGGTAGCGGTTGAAGAAAAAGAATAGGACATGAAAAAAGCATTGCTTGATACTGCGAATATGGAACGTTTGCTTGGACTTGTGATGGGCAAGGACGGCTGGCTGAATCCTCAGGTGGTTAGGGGTATTTGTGAGAGGTTCATTCGACCTACTCATATGAGGGACCTATTTTATCACTGGATGCTAGTGGCGGTTCAGATGATCATCCAGGATCTTGTGGCAGATATTCAGAGGACAGCACCAGACTATCATGTAAACGCAAATACTGTGTAGGTTATCCAAGCTCCTACCCCTTCGTATAGAGCCCGTGGTCAAGTGACCAAGATACAGTAGATGATCCTCAAGTTGAGATTCTATTTGTTTGTTCTGGGGCAGTGATCGAAATGTTTTGCTTACTGAAAGATTTCTTCATTTGTGAGGGAGTTGCTTGCCCCTAAAAGTCCCCTGGTGCCTCTACATCTATTGCTACATTAGCCCCAATCATATTGGAAGATCCGCTCGATGACTTCTTTTAGAAGAAATCTTGTAGGATAATGCCTCACAAGGTATGGATGGTAGTGACCGTCCGTTTAAATAACTTTATTGCTTTTTCGTCAAATGAGGAATAATTTTCATAACGATAGCAAGCCTACTTTCATAAACTATTTTCTATATTGATCAATATATTTATTTTGCACGCACACGTATGTGTTGTGTGGCCAAAGAGAGATACCAGTATAAAGCTAGCTGGGAGAAGTGCTAGTCCCCTTATTCTGGGATGCCCTAACCGGGGCTACCCCTTAAGAAGAGATGGAGTCGTCTCTTTGTCTTTTGGGTGTGTCGAGTTGGCCTAACGGGTAGCGACCCTGTTGTTGCGCGTTCTCGCTAATCCCTACACTTGATTGGTTTTTTATCGTTGCGTATTGGTATGGAGTGCTGTCATTTAAGAGATGCTTACATGAGTTAAGTGTGAGTGACTTTCCAAGTCACTTCTAATTATCTGAGCTGCTACCATTTTGTTTGCAACGGAGCCTCATCAATGTACTATTTTGCATTCTTTAAGGCAAAATGATTAGGTTAATATTAATAACCGGTCATCTGAAAGGTTTTCACCATCATTTTTCCTTCTATAAATACCCAAAATATCCTTTTCTTTCATGCAAAGTTTTAACTTGAAATTTATTTTGAAATATGCATTGTAAAACTTACCTTCAAACATGGTTTCTCCTCCTCTATTCCCCTATAGTACTTTGGGGCTTCTAGCAGTCGGTTTATGTTGCCGTTTGGGTCATCGACTGATCATCAGATTCCCCATAAATGGTTAGCCTCGAAGAGTAATAGTTAAATTCAGTCGTGTGTTTGAAATGTGCGACTTTGAGGGCCAAAAGTTCTATTGCTTCATTGAGATTTTGAGGATTTGCCTAAGTGCTATGGACGGCCCACTGGAACTATTTTATACCCCCAAGTCTTGGATCCATTTTCCTCTTGTCATTTTGGGTGAGTCGGTGGTGGTGACTTTCCACCTCTATACGTCGTTTGCTCATATGCGCGTGTTCCGACGCTTTTTTCATACAACATAAGTGTTTCCTCATGAAGTTGACTGCCATCTGGTTGCTCCCAATGCTAAAACTAGTATGCGATACCGGGGATTTGGTATTATGTATTCTACTTCTCAATTTGATGGTTATATAGCATTGCCTGCTTTCCTTATGCATATAAACGAGCTTGAAGAGTCTTCCAATGAGGAAGACGTGAAATGAGAAAGAAGGAAGGTGGGGAGTATTGGGCATGATGTAATGGGGTTACGAGCATAGTACCAATCCCCGTTAGTGAGTACCTAGCAACTCTTAGGTTTATCTTATATGTTGTTTTTATTGTTTCTTTTCAATGTAATCATCGTCTTTCTTCTTATCGATGAATGAATGAATTATTCAGAATGATTCCTTGCTTTCCTGCTTCTTTATTTCCTTTTATTGCTGTAAGTCTTACTCTATCAATAGAAAACCTTTATTAATGGCTTTGGGTGTAGTATTTCTTAAGATGTACGTCATTCCAACTTTTTCCCAATGGTCTTCCTTCTGCATCTTGAAGAACATATGCCCCATTTCCATGAGCTTTGACAACTTTGTAAGGACCTTCCTAAAAGACACCTAACTTCCTTCATGGTTCCTACCTACTAACTTCTTTTTTGCGAAGAACTAGATCCCCAGCCTTAATCCTAAGGGTCGCAACCCTGAATTATAGTATCTAGCGGCATCTCGTTTGAAATGTTCATCCTTCTGGGCAGTGCTATTGCACAAACCTTCGATGACAACCAGGTTTTCTCGCAGGAATAGGTCATTTTGTTTGGGATCAAAATGATCGCAACGTGCGTTTTGTGAACCAATGTCCGCTGGGGATAACTGCCTCAAGTCTGAAGCAGAGACTAAATGGCGATTCTCTGGTTGCTTTCCTTGGGGTTGTTCTGTAAGAAAAAAGAAAACTTGGTAACTCCTCGACCCAATCCATGTTTCCACCGTTTAATCACTTCTTTAAGCCTTTTAGTATTGTCCTATCAGAAACCTCGGCAAGCCCGCTTGTCTGTGCATGCGCAATGGATGCAAACCTCTGTTCTATGCCCAATTGTTTGCAAAACTGCTTGAATGATCCAGCGTTGAATTGCCTGCCTTTGTTTGTGATCAGGATCTTTGGTATGCCAAACGGCAAATGATGTCTTCCTAGAAGAAATCTTGAACTTGTTTTGAAGTAATGGAGCTTAATGGTCTTGCTTCAATCCATCGAGTGAAATAATTGACTGCGACGACCAAGTACTCCTTTCCGAGGGCCCTAAGAGGTCCATTCTCCATTGGGCAAATAGGATTGATGATGTAATAGAATGGTCTTCCTTCTGTTGGACGTGGTATCGTTCGAATGAATCTGACATTGGTGACAGGCTTGTACCGTTTCCTAGGAATCTTCCCTAATTGTCGGCCAAAAGTAGCTGTAGCGCATGACTTTGTGTACTAATGCATTGGTCCCTATATGCGAACCACAAATTCTCTCGTGTACTTCCCTCAAAATATAGTTACCTTCTTCACTGGTAATGAATTTCAACAGTGGCCAATCGCCCATTGTTCTATACAACTGATCCCTGTGAATCACATAACATGCTGCTGTTGTTCTGAATTTTCATGCTTCCCTAGCATCTAAGGGCAACGAGCCAATCAATTTATAGTTTTTGATCGGGATCATCCAATTATCTTCTGTGTTGATACAAAGTAGTTCCGTGCTTTTGTCAATGCTCTTTTTGTTTAAAGGCTCTAGCCACATTTCGGGAATATGATCTCCCGATAGGGCTTTTGACAACTCATCCGCTCTTTGATTGTCTCTCCAACTTACCTTCTTAAACTCTATTCTTTCGACTTGTGACTGGAGTTTCTTCACAATTTCTGAGTATCTTTCCATGTTTTCTTCCTTTGCATCAAATATTCCTGTGACGTGGCTGTGGATGACTTGGGAGTCTCCATATATGATCAGCTAGTCTATGTTTATGGCCAAAGACATGCGGAGGCCTGCAAGCAGCGCTTCATACTCTAATTCATTGTTCCTGACCTTTAAATTATATTTGAGGGCGTATATGAACTCAATTCCATTAGGGCTTTGGAGTATGAACCCCGCCCCCTAGTGCTTTTCTCTTGCAGAATCATCCACGTAGATGTGCCACACGGAGTTAGGGTTTGCCTTCCCTATGTCTCCTTGTCTGCTGCAACGCTACATGAGGTGTTTTCTACGATGAAATCAGCTAGATCCTATGCCTGTACCTCTTGTCTTGGTTGGAAGTCAACGTGATACTCGCTTGATCAGGATTTTTATAACAAAGTTTTAACACAATACTTGCAAATTCATAAGATCAAAGTAATATGGAAGTATTAGGGTATCGAACCACAAAGAAAGGCTTAACTACTAAAATTACTATCTTCCTAAATTAATTATAAAAAAAATCAAAGTTCATTATCTACAAATTATTACTAAATTAAATAAAACTATTAAATAAAATAACTAAAATAACGAGAGCTTAACCAAAGAGATGATATAGAATCTTGAATCCACCACTAACCTATATAACAATGATTAAATTCTATTTAGGAGAAAAGATTAAACCTTTATGTGGTGATTTAGGCTACAAGCTTCGATTCACTAGAGAAATATACTATGTTTAAATGCATGACATAATCCATCTAACCATTAGCATGACTTATTCATTCCTACGACATAAATCATCTAAAATTAGCATGAATTATTTAATTCTAAAACGCACAGTATACTTGCAAAAATTACATATCTCTTATAGCCAAGACTACAAGAATTAAGCATGGATAAAAATATCAATTAAACCAAACAATTGTTCTACAAGAACAATCACAAGGAATTAATTGCATCAAACTAAGAACATCCCAAGATATGCAATCACATAAATGACAAAAATAAAATTTTTCAAAATAAAATAAATCAAAGTCACATGGCTAAGGTTTCATCAAGATTTTAAAAATAAATTTAGTTCATAGCTAAAGGGAAAAAATAAACCAATTTTTTTTTGAGAAAATCATGACTTTTTCCGTCAACTGAAGCTGAAATTCTCTCTTGTACCTCCGCTGCAGCTTCCGTTTTCTTGCTTCACCAAATTGCGGCTGCTATTTTTGCTTTTGGTTTCTTCAGCTGATGTGCAGCAAGTCCAAATTCGGCCCTTCTCCTTTGGTTTCTGCGTAGCAGCAGTTGTTGTTGCTTTTTTTTTTACCTCCCGCGGCTCTCTCCCCATAGCTACTTCGACAGTTCCTTTTTAAAGGAGTTGAACTCTTTCTTTTCCTATTCCAATCGCAATTCTTTCTTTGCTTTCCTTCTCCTATTGTGACTCTTTTTCTTGTAGCAATTCTTTCTTTGCTTTCCTTCTCCTATTGTGACTCTTTTTCTTTGCACAAGGTGAAAAGCTTCTTTTCCTTCTTTTTTTTCTTGGTTTTGGTGGCAATCCAACTCCAATCTTGAGCTTGTTTGTGGGCTGCCCTTCTTGACTGTGGGCTTCTTTCGCTTTATCACAAAATAAAATAAATTAAATAATTATGTTTAATAAATAAAATATTTTTAAGGATTAATAATTAAAATTTAAAGTGTTTATTTGTACAACAAATGGACTTTATCAACTCTCCACACCTAAGTTTTGCTAATCCTCAAGCAAAAAAATAAAATAACAAAAATAAAAACTAAGTAGTCACTTTCGTAGGACCCACAAATGCCTTTAGCATGTGCAACAAGCCCTTTAAACCCCTAAGTTACCCCTAGTGGATAAGTATGGTCTCGTGAGGTTTGCAGATGACGTACCCACAAGGTCAAATAAACAATAAAAAATTTTAGAAGAGATATAGAACCATCCAAATTAAGTACTCTTCATCAATATCTCAAACTTATCAAGACAAGCACTCTTCTTCTTGTTTTCAAACTCAAGTTAATAAACAAACATTCAATTATCTTCCATAACTAATGTAGGACTTGTGTAAAGTGTGATCGTGGTCATCAGTAAGTATGAAATAAATACTAAACGAAATTTCAAAATTATATATAGAGAACAAATCTCAACAAGAGTTCATTCCATAGGCTCACTCTTCGTACCTTCTCTCTACTAATCAAGGATTCTCAACTCAACTCAGGTCAGGTAGGACTTTAAAGCTTGTAATGAAAGGTTAGGGTGTTGGTTATCAAACGAAGGTAAGGAATTCAAAATCAAAGAAAAGAGAGCTTACAAAGAATATGGATACTTTAAAATTTTGACAAACTTTCTAACTTCGTTTTTGCTCTTTTTTTCTCAATTAATCCATTTTCCAACTACCATCTTCTTTTCCTCAAAATTTCATCATTTAAGGACATTCTTTTTCTTACATTCACAAATTCGGCCCTCTTAAATTTTTTTTCTTTACACCTTATGACTTGTAACAATCATGTATCAACTTTTATTTATTTTTCTGTTTCTGCTCAATACATATATTTTATTTTCTTTTTCAGCATAACAAGTCATATGCATATATATATATATATATATATATTCTTCTCCCCTTTGTCAAAATAACTTATTCTCTTACCATAACACACAAAAAATAACTCATCATTGAAGCACAAGTTAGAAGTTTACATTAAGCTCTCTACAAGATTAAGGGTTAATATTGAAGTAGTTTAAAGAAAGAAATAACATTTAAGGCTCAAAAGGGTACTAAGGTAAAAATCACGAGATTTGGTAAGCTTGAAAGACACAAATGATTCAAAGAAGGCCTATGGCTATCGTCTCTGAGTCAAATCGGGAAAACATTTCTCTTTTGCCTCAAGAGGTACTCAAGTAAGTTCTAGAATATAGATAAGAGATTCATCCACTTTATGTAACTCAAAAATAATGTAAAGGATTTATTAAATACTAACAATAACCAATATACTCAAGTGTAAGTCATGCAAGAGTTATAACAGATATAGAACATAAGTCCGTTACTCTAATTAAAAACAAGAAAACAAGTACTCTTTCCAACTTATTCAAGACATTTTTAAAGGAACTCAAAAAGAATTATTCTTTACATGAAATCATATTTTTTTATTTTTTCCTCAAAATAATGTAAATAAAATAAAATAAAATAAATCAGCAAAAACTGCACAAAAAAGAGAAAAAAAAATTGACACCAGAATAAAAGTATCTTCTCCCCCACACCTAGACCCTACATTCTCCACAATGTGATAAAAGAATGCCGGGAGTAGAGTAGAGACAAAGAAAAGAACAACACAACTTGGTAGAAAAAATAATATTAATGCATGTTCAGAAGAATAGTAGACCATCTCTTTAGCTTCCATAATAATGATATGTTGTCTGATTACCCTACAAAACAAACACTTGTACCTTTCTACAAATCAAGTGAGATAAAAACAAATAATAAAAAAACGGTGAAAACAACAAAGAGAACAAAAAGAAATTTCTTTGTTTTTCTCAAGAATAATATAAAATAAAATAAACAAATAAAAATACTAACAAATTTAGGAGACAATAACAAAAACAGTTAATTTAACCTTTCCTCGGCAACGGCGCCAAAAAACTTGGTCGGGATTTTTATAACAAAGTTCTAACCCAATACTTGCAAGTGCACAAGATCACAGTAATATGGAAGTATTAGGGTATCGAACCACAGAGAAAGGCTTAACTACTAAAATTACTATTTTCCTAAATTAATTCTATAAAAACCAAAGTTTATTATCTAAAAATTATTACTAAATTAAATAAAATTAATAAATAAAATAACTAAAATAACGAGAGCTTAACCAAAGAGATCATTTAAAACCTTAAATCCACCACTAACCTATATAACAATGATTGAATTCTATTTAGGAGAAAAGATTAAACCTTTATGTGGTGATTTAGGCTACAAGCTTCGATTCACTAGAGAAATATACTATGTTTAACTGAATGACATAATCCATCTAACCATTAGCATGGCTTATTCATTCCTATGACATAAATCATCTAAAATTAGCATGAATTATTCAATTCTAAAATGCACAGTATACTTGCAAAAATTACATATCTCTTATACTCAAGACTACAAGAATCAAGCATGGATAAAAATATCAATTAAACCAAACAATTGTTCTACAAGAACAATCACAAGGAATTAATTGCATCAAACTAAGAACATCCCAAGATATGCAATCACATAAATGACAAAAATAAAATTTTTCAAAATAAAATAAATCAGAGTCACATGGCTAAGGTTTCATCAAGATTTTAAAAATAAATTTAGTTCATAGCTAAAGGGAAAAAATAAACCATTTTTTTTTTTTGAGAAAATCATGACTTTTTCCTTGAACTGAAGCTGAAATTCTCTCTTGTACCTCCGCTGCAGCCTCCGTTTTCTTCCTTCAATGTTTGTGTCCGATTCTGCTTTGCGGCTGCTGAAACCTGCTTCAATTTTTGCTGCAGTTCGGCTTCAGCTGCCTGCTTCATCTTAGAGCTATGCAGCTGCTTCATCTTGCTGCTGGTCTTTAGCTGCTGCCGCTTGCCACCTCCGACTGCACCAAATTGCGGCTACTGTTTTTGCTTTTGGTTTCTTCAGGTACTGTGCTGCACATCCAAGTTCGGCCCTTCTTCTTTGGTTTCTGCACAGCAGCAGCTGTTTGGAATTACGGCTGTTGTTGCTTTTTTTTTTTACCTCCCACGGCTCTCTCCCTGTAGCTACTTCGGCAACTCCGAGCTGAACTCTTTCTTTTCCTATTCCAATCGGATTTCTTTCTTTGCTTTCCTTCTCCTATTGTAACTCTTTTTCTTTGCACAAGATGAAAAGCTTCTTTTCCTTCTTTTTTTTTTCTTGTTCTTGGTGGCAGCCCAGCTCTAGTCTTGGGCTTCTTTCTGGGCTGCCCTTCTTGACCATGGGCTTCTTTTCCGCTATCCCAAAATTAAATAAATTAAATAATTATGTTTAATAAATAAAATTTTTTTAAGGACTAATAATTAAAACTTAAGGTGTTTATTTGTACCAAAAATGGACTTTATCATCGCTCAATTCGAGTACCTACTTTGTCATTCGTAATGTTAGATACGCATCGTTAGGGGTGTTCCTGAAACTATGGTCGGAGTTTTCGGGCTACCGTTACTAGGCCGAAGATGTTTCTTTTCTAGTTATGTGTAGTAGGTGTCTGGTCCTATTAATACGTGACTCACGTAGTAAACTAGTAACATTCTTTCATTACACAGAGAAAATTACAACACTTACAATCGTTTCATTGGCTGCTTAATACATAAATAGTGTTTTACCCTCTTTCGACACTACAAGTATAGGGGGATGGCTAAGAACCACTTTTGGCACGATGAAAGCTTTTCTACAGCTGTTTGTCCATTTGAAGGGCTCAGTTTCTTTCAAGAGTTTTTACAGAGGTAGGCTTTTTTGGCCCATTTTGGATAAAAATCTATTGAAATACGCGATGCACCAGGTAGGCTTTCATTCTTCTTGAGGTTTCATCTCCTGGATGGCTTTTATCTTTGCGGGGTCTACTTCTATCCTCTCTACAAAATGATATAAGCGAGGCATTTTCCAGAGGGTACTCCAAAGATACATTTCTTGGGACTCAACTTTATCCCCCCAATTTGAGTCTTTTGGGATGTTTCAAGGATGTCAATCGGGAGGTCTATTAATTTCTCGAATTTTATGATGAGATCATCGACATAGACTTCTATGTTCCGGTTTATTTGTTCGCCAAAAATTTTATTCACCATCTGCTGGAACTCTACTTTAGCATTTTTTACTCCGAAAGGCATCAGGTGTAGCAAAAGATGCCATCGTGACAAACGCAGTTTTTTCCTTATCCTCAGTGGCCATCTAAATCTGGTGATTCCCTTTGTATGAATCTAGGAAACAAAGCAGCGTGTCCGGCCATCTAAATCTACCACTTAGTTTATTCATGGCAATGGGAAAGGTTTCTTTGTCTGGCTTTTTTGAATTCTATATAGTCAATGAATATCCGCCATTCACCATTATTTTTAGGGACGACTACAAGGTTTGCCAACCACTTTGGGTAATCCACTCGTTCGACAATACCTGTCTTTAGCAACTCCTGCATGTTCTTCCAGATTACGAGTTGTCGTTGTCTTGCAAACGTCCGTTTTCTGTTGGACCACTGGTGGTGTATTTGCTGGAATGCCCAAGTGATGTTTCGCAGTGTCGCGGGGTATGGCTCCCAATTCATATGGATACCATGCAAATATATCTGTATATTCAAAGAGAACATTATGCACTTCTTAGAAGACATTAGTTTGCAATGTGGCACCAACTTTAATTTTTTGCCCCGGGTGTTTGTTACCGATCCATAGCATTTTAAAGTCTCCTTGAGGGTTGAATTCTTCTCCTGTTGAGTAGTTGAGGGCTTATTGGAGAGCTGAGGTCTCCGTGTCTTTCTTTTCCACAATGAAACATTCTAGACCAATTTGTCGGTCGACCATGATGGTGTAGTGGGAATTATCGATGTGTACTTTGACAGTTGCAAAGTATATAGAAATGGAGGTTTGTAAAACATTTAAATAAGATGTTTGCGACACCACAGTGTCCACCAAAACTCGCTTAACAGTACAACAACTGATATATAGTGTTAGTATGAGAGGAGCATCGTCTTGCGCTAGTCTCTTCTGTTTGCAGTATTGCTCTCTTTCATTTTTAGAGATGACGTTGATGACCTTCTTGGTCCTTGTGTTTGATTTCTGAGTGGTTTTTGGACGGTTGTGGACTCACTTTCCCTTCGTCCTACTCCTTATCACTAGTCCACTCTTTGAGCAATGAAGTCTTCCAGTAGTCCTTCTAATGACATTTTTATCTCTTTTCGTAACTCAATACACTATTCCGTATCATGCCCATGATCCTTATGGAACTCACAGTAGTTTGTATGACCTCATCATTTTTGTGGGGAGGTCAGTTTGGTTGGTGCTTTTAAGATACCCAATGATTCCACGAGCTGCAAATTTCCGTACGTGACTTGTTTAGGGGCTTGAAAGGATTGTTCCGAACCAAATTGTTGCATGGTTGGTGTTTTTGTGGGCCTCAGTGGTACGGTTAAGACAATCGCTCCTTGATGGGTTGGCGGTTAGTTTCGTGAAGACGATATGGCTTTCACCCTTTTCCTTCGACAAAGATGCTATCCTGCTGCTCACGCTTGTTTTGGATACTAATCTTGCCCTTGATGAATTCATGGATCGTGTCGAGTAAGTTGTCAATAGTAAGCAGGCTTTTTGTTGCTAGTACTTTAGTTAACGAAAGTGATCGAATACCATGCTTGTAAGCTTGAATATGTTTGCAGTCACTCAAGTTAGGTACTTTTATAACCTCCTCATTGAAGCACTCTGTGTATGCTCGGACAGACTCAAACTACTGTTGTTTGACTGTGAGGAGGTGGTTCGAAGCCGCGATGATTTCTCTTTGAGCAGCAAAATGACGCCGAAATTTCGAGCCTAATTCCTGAAAGCTGGAAATCGATACCGAAGATAGTGATGCGAGCCAGCAAAGACCTTTATCGCCAAGTGAACTTAGGAATAAATGACATAGCTCAACATCTGACACGTTGTTGGATCATCATTAAAGCTAGAAAATGCGGCAAATGTTTGTCGAGGTTGGTAGTGCCATTGTATCGCTCGAAGCGTAATGTGTTGAATTTCTCTAAGATGGTGTTTGTTGGTGGTCTGTGGAGAGTGAATTGGACGCAATGTAATTCCAACTGCTATTACGGGTGTTAGCGGTTGTGCAGATGGCATTCATAATGTCCTGGACATGGGTTTGGATTGTTGCTAGGGTAGATGTTGCAGTAGTGTTCCCGGGCTCCCGATGAATTGCTTGATTGTCTTTTATCATCAAGAGGGTCATGAGGTAATACTTTTGTTGAAGGGTGAATCGGATGTCAGTCGTGGGGTATGTTTCTAGTATGTTAATGGGCTACTGATGCGTAGATGTTGACGCATACAGGCCGGGGACTGGTGTATGTTCGTTTTCCATAAAATGAAACTGTTGTGGTCTGCAGAAGACGAGTTCGCTCATATAAGGTGGGCGCCAATTGATGGAACCAAATATCTGCCAATGGGTGCCCTTACTCCCGCAAAAGAGAGAAAGTTAGAGACTGATGGAGACTTATTTCCCACAGGCCCTTAGATGCCTAAGCTGGCATGATGTTTAAAGAGAAGAGCGAATAAGGAGTAAAGGAAGTGGTAGCTAAGATTTTGATCAAGCATTAAGAAAGTGTGAGGAATTTTTTTATAGGCATTTTAGATGGGCGCTCGTCCTCTTGTCTGACCTTTTTGGACCGTGTCATCTATTTTGGCTGAGCGTTAGCGGTATCCTTTAAGCCCAATTACGTTATTAGTAAGGTGACTTAAATATTGTGCCCTTGGGGCTTAGTTGTGATATTGGACTAATCAATAGGGCGATGTCCCACTAGATTGGGCTCGCGGGAAGGGGGCTTATATCAACCAATTTCTTACGAAGACCTCCCTCCATTTTGTTTAAGCTACAGACATTTTAAAGCACTCTATTGATTTGTGTTAGTAGAGCAGGTCAAGATAATTGTTTCTAAGGGTGCCACAAAGGAAATTGATATATGCCCAGGGGTTTAGATATCACTTTTATCACTGTGGTTTAGAAAAGAGAAAGGGAAAAATGTTGTGATCAATGAAGCGTCACCTTTTAAGGCTGATGAAGCATCTTTTGCTGCTACTGGAACCTCAACTTTGATTTTGTTGTAGCAATTAAATGCAGCTGCAGGTCTGATGGTGGCAGCTACTCTTTCTACTGATCCTTCTGTGCCTTCCCTAGAAATAGGTTTCAAGGATGCTAGCATTTCTACTTTAATTTTTGTTGTAGACGGGGCTGAGTTTCAACCTGCAGCAGCCTCAAAAGCTGTGGGAAATTCAGTCTTCAATACTGATGAAACTACTGTAACAAAATTTTGATTTAAAGCTAGAACGATTGATGACAATTCTAAAGCAGCACTGATACTGGAAAAATTCAAATAAGGATGTGGGGATGCCCCTTGTTGCTATCCCTAGTAATGGATTGAATACATCTACTGAGTTATCAACAAATAATCGAGACTTGAATTCCTCTTTCTTTTCATCCTTTGGTGAGGATAATATGGAAATCATGGAGTTAATTAGGAATATTCCAAAAAAGGCCACTCCTTTTTTCATAAAAGAATCATGCATTTTTTGTTCCCAAAAAAGTTTCGGCGGCCCGAACTTTTGAACACAGGCAATCCTTGCTTAAAAGTTTTAAAGAATTTAGTCATTCATTATCGACTAAGTTCCCGTCTCCTAGTGTTACAGATATTTGTTTCATAGATAATTCATCTCCAATATTGCAATCTCAGAATACTATCTCGTACAAAGACCTTCATAAGACAAATATTCTGATTTCGGAACTTTATGCGGGTTTGAGTGACTTTCCTTCTCAAGACAATTTCATTCCAGTCAGAATGCGAACAATAAAAGGAAGCAATTACAAGTTGAGAGCACCTTTTTGACTAGATGTATAGCCAAAGCTCGTGCAAAATAATTTCTTTCAATTTTCTTTTATTTTTCTTTGTAAATCCTTTTTGGCCCCCTTTGTCTTATTTCATCAATAAAGGTTTTTATTTAGATTAAATAAAAAAATTGATAAAAGCATAAACAAAAGAAGACTTTTTTAGAATGAACCTTAAATAAGATTTACTAAATAAAAGATAAATTTTAAGGCGGAAAAGATAAACTCTAAAAATAAAAAATTATAAAAAGAGATTATTACAAGAAGTATTAAAAGCAACCTTGAGTGTACCCCTATACATGTGCATTTTACCTGCCAAATTGGATGTTTTTTAGAAGCCAAATTCGATGGGTTGTCGGAAGAGACAAAGTAAGTAACATGCACTATTTACAATATGAACTCTATATTTAATAATAAACATTAAACAAAATATGGAATCAAAAATAAATAAGTAAAACAAATTAGTATTACTTATCTTCTCTCTTCCATCCCCTTCTAAACAAAAGAATGCCTACATAAATTCTTATCCCTGAAAACTAAATAAATACAAAAAAGAAAGTGGACTTTTTTTCTTTTTTAAGAAAAAAGAAAGTTGACTTAAGATTTTGAAATGTGCATTATACACGAGCATGTCATTTTATGGTGCCTCTAAAGTGATGTGAACTCCACTAGACTTATTTAGAATTCATTCTTTGCCTAAGAATCTTGTTTCCTCAAGAGGAGCTTTGAATGATTGAAATGGCAGAATTTGTATCAATGAAAAAGAAAACTGCAATGAACTAAATACAAAACTTCCTTTCTAAAAGAGGAATCAACAATAGTTATAGGAACTATCACCTATTCCTTCACAAGGAATACCTAATCCCTAACGATACTAGCTAAAGAGACCTTGGAATAGAGACCTACCATCGACAGTAGGTACAACTCTACCATTAACGATAGGGTGTCTTCTTGAGGCCAATTGCAATATGATGCCTAGTCTTCCACACTTGATTCTTTTGGTTCCTTCTTGTGCACCATGAACATTAGGAATATTCTTGTTGCCTCTCAGTCTACATCTTCTCCTTCCAATGCATTCCACGTACAATCTTGAAAGTCTTTCCCCAGCAAAGGCACCATTTCTTTGTTCTCCTCTTGACCTTGTAACCGGTCCTTGGAAGATCTCCACGTTCTCATGCTCATGCAGGGTCATATCATATCCCTCTCTCTTTAAAATGATTCATCCTCAAATCCATTCCTTTATATTACCACAAGAGGCGGGCAACATTAGAAGTGGAAGCATTAAAAGGAGCAATGCTATGAACATTACTAAAGCACTCAAGAATTTGAAGAGTATAAGCAAGTAATGCATCAAGTTTGTCGAACATCTTCTCAATTTCAAAAGAATTCCACAAATGCCATACTTTCTTGAATGGTCTATGAAATTTAGAAGTAGTGTGGACATAAAAGTTCAAGGCATAACCAACCATGAAAGTATTAAGAACACACCACCGAGGCGGCACAAGATTTCTTGGAATAAGAACAAAAGTAGGAATACAGGAATCTTGTAAATCACTCACATTGACAAAGCTTTCCCACATATCTTTGAAAGGATAATCAAATGTGAAGCTTAGATTTTAAAGAGAGTTCAAGGTGAGGCACTAGAAGTTTTGTAGAAACTGATTTCCAACTAAAATGTGTTCTTTCTAATGTTTGAGTAAATAATTGAAAAAGGAAACTTTGTGGGCATATTCTCCTTGACAAACTTTGAAAATAAGAGTTGGCTTCATGATCATTAGTTAGAATGGTTAAAGAAACTCTCATCCTTGTTGGATGTAGAAACAATGCATAGACTTTAAGAGTTTGATAATACTCTTCTTTAAAATGATGATGGCAATGAAAATATTGATTCCAACAAAAACCAAGAGCATTTGAAAAAGAAGAATACCTTTTATGCTTCAACAAATCCATTAATTCACAATTAAAGGGAGGAGAAGTAGTCATGAGGTCTTCAAAATCATAAAATCCTCTACACTCCTTCAAGAAAGTACATTTACTAACTTCTTTAAAAGGTAAGTGAAAGTAGAAACTTTCATCATTTTCAAACTCTAAGAGTAACTCAATAAAGCAAATAGTTTGAAATGTGTCTTTTCCAAAAACATAGTTGTAAGCAGAAGCTACTTTCTGTAGAATCTCCAAAGCATTTAAAAATAAAAGGTAAACCGTGTATTTCACTATAGCCGACACTTGAAAATTAAGGTGAGGGGGAAAAGATACAAAATTTTCAAAGCTCCAAGATTCTCTATCTTCCTCTTTTACTCCCTTTTCTTTAAGAATTCTTTAAAAGACGGATGATAGTACAACATTCCCTCAAAAATCCAAGTTTTAGCATGAGAAGAGAAGTTACCAATTCCCATTTGTTTCCTATGGGTAAAGTTTCCATCTCTATGGTTTGCTTCCACCGTAAGTGATTGTATATAAAATGGGGATTCATAATCACTACAATGCAAGGCAAGCGGACCTAACACTGCAGAGGTGAGTTCAACCCGTGTCGAATCTCTCGAGGACGGTAAATGCTAAAGTATTAATCGCGTCTCTAATGTTTTGTCTAAGAAAAGATAGTTTTGAAGGAAAAATTAAATTAAAGGCTAAAAATGATTAAAACAATAAAAGAAAACAAGCTGAAAATTAAAGTTTTAAAACTAGTAAAGCAAAAGTTTGGATGGTGGAATGCCCCTAATCCTTGTTACTAATTCAATTAGAAAAACATTAATAAAAATGATCTTGAATTAATTAAGTTGGGTCATCACTCGAATTGGGCAATCCCTATCTCTAGGTGAAAGCCTCCCTACTCACTAACCCTTAGAGGAAAATCTCTTTTCTCCCTAACAAATTATGTGTGTAGTAAAATTAGGTGATTTAAAGGACCTAAAAGTGCAAAATCGTATCTCCAGTCAATTTCCCCAATTAACACCCTATTGGTTGCCCAATATCATTGTTTCTTTTTAAATTCTGAACAATCTTGCGATTAATCAAATCTCGGGACAATTAAATTGAAAAAAACACAATTGGAAAGTAACTTAAATTAAAACAAACATCGAATTCAAGAAATTAAACCAAGAACTTCATAATAAAAAACCAGGGTACAACCCTCATCCAAACATAAAGAACTAATCACTATTCATTATATGAAAATAGGAACTCAACATTAAAATTCAATAAAAATAAGAGAAAAGAAAGCTGATGATTGAAATTGAAGCCCCAATTGAAGTCTCGAACGTCTCTTGAGCTCAATTTTCGAGTCGGCAAGTTAAAGATTGAAATTTTAAACTGGTTCTTCAATTCTTGAAATCCAGGAAGTAAAATTGCAGGAATCTAAAACTTGTTTAACTAATTGAATGTATAGAAACTGAAAAATTGAATTTATTTAATCTAAACTAGCCCTAATTATTCATTAGTACTCCTAATTACTGCTATTCTAAGTCCTATTTTGTATTTGTCTACCTAATTGTAGAGTTTGCCTTTATATAGAAAGGAAAATTATAGGAAAACAGAGTTGGAATTGAATTAAACTGCCTTGCTAGTCGGGACCTACCGCCGACGGTAGGTCGAGCCCTACCGTCCTCGGGGTCCTGCTTTCTAAAGATTCTTGACTTTGGGGACCTAGCGCCGTCGGTATGGGTAACCTACTATCGCCGATACGGTTCTATCCAACCATTGCTTGTGATCCTCGGACCTACCGCTGACGGTATGTTGGCCTACCTCAAGCATGCAAAAATCTTATGGATAAGGACCTTTTTCCCCCCTTGAATACAAAAATCTTACGGAACTGGAGCTGCTAACTATGATGAATGCACTAACTATAGATATGATGCTAGAAATAGAACAATTTTATATCACCCTTCAATTTGGTCAGTTCCGTTGTTGCCGACAGCTTTGTTTTCGTTGTTTTCGCTTCGTTTTCGTTTCCTTTCATCATTTTCTCTTCCAGAGGGCACCAAAGACAAGAGTAGAGGATAGTAAGCTAAAATATACATTTTTACATATTACAACATCAAAAATCGATGAAATTAACGTATCGAAATATAACCAACTATGCACATATCAATACTCCCACACTTATCCGTTGCTTTCCCTCAAGTAACATAAACTAAACCGACAAACGGAGGAATTATAAACTTTTACTTTAGAAAGACAAAGCACGAAATAATATAAGTCGAAGAAAAGAGTTAAAATCACAAAAAAAAAAAAAAAAAGGTCATAAACTATGGTGGCATAATCAATCCCAAGATAAACAAAGTAAAAGCAAAAACAAAAACAAACGAAACTAAGATAAATTAAAGACAAAACCACTTCAATAGGATACTTTACTACCCAACTTTAAAGATAAATAAAAAATAGGCAGACGACAAAAATCACTAAGTCTACCACAAGTCACTAAAAATCATTACAGATCACAGGTGTGCATGACTAGCTTGTGCCGTTTTTCACAAAAGAAAAGGAATGTTAAGCGATTAGCGCAATGAAATATTTTAAAAGACAATGCACACAAATTCATACTTCTGTACGCTTATCCACTCTAAAGTCTATTAGGTAGGACTTTTCGAGTTGTAATGTTAGGTTTGGGACATAAATAGGGTAACAAACGAAGGTAAAAGGAGAACAAAAACAACTGAGATAGAGCTAATGAAACTGAAAGGAAAAGATAGCACAATTGAAAGAACACTTTCTCGCCATCCTTTTCACTCTTCTCAACCACCCTTCAATATCCTACTTCGTTCTTTTTGGTGTACACCCTACCTAACAACATCTTTCTTCAAGATTTTCATGAATTACCAATACAAGAGAGAGAGAGAGAGAGAGAGAGAGAGAGAGAGAGAGATGCTTGATATTTTTCAAGAATTTACTATAAAATAAAAACATGTTTTTTTCTTCATTTTCTGGTATTTTTTCCATTTTTTTTGTACTTTTTCTCTTTTTCTAATTTTCTTTTTCTTTTCAAGCATCAATTATTTTTCTTTCTTTCTCTCTTTCCAAAAGCCATAAGCACCGATAAAGTGAAATTACCCAAAATACCCTTTTCTTCTAAACAGGGTTTTTCTTTCTTTCTTTCTTTCACTCTTCACTCCTTCACCCCCACACTTGTTCGTTTCCCTGACTCAAAATGGCCAAAAATCCATACTAACTATTAGCTCCACGAATTGAGATTTTTCTGTATTCTAAGGTTAAAAGAACAAAGAAATGAAGGGGTTAAAACCCTTTGCATGAAGGTACAAAAGAGAACTAGAGATTGATTTCATAAAGGATACATGAAAGGCACAAACGATACAAAGAAGGCCTAAGACCATCATCTCAGGGATCATCCTAGACTAGAATTCTTTTGCTTTTAAGGACAGAGAATATGACATTGCAGGACCCAAAAATCATCATGCTAATTATCCAAGATTCCTAGGCTTCTATTACTTAAATAACATTCACAAGTGCATGAAAACCATTGATCAAGTAAGAGAATTAGTAATTGCAGTTTTCAAAGAGATTAAGTAATTTGCCTTTTTCGAAAAATGCTAAGAATGTTGCAGTTGAGTATTCTACTAAAAGTGGAAAAACAAAAACATTTTTTGATTTTTATAAGAATATGAAAAAAGAAAAGGAAATAAGTTTTTAGATTTTTCAAATTTTCTGATTTTTTTGGGAATTTTTCAAATAAGAGACTAAAAGTAGAATAATAAGAAAGAAGGAAAAGGGAATAAAAGATGAAAATACCCCCTCCCGCCAACTCTTAAATCACATTATCCTCAATGTGGAGGTTAGACTAAAGGAAAATCAAACAAGAACAAAAACATACATGGGAAGCAATCCCGCAAGTATAAAGTGATAAAGCATATTGGAAAGCCATCGTCACACAAAAATAAAACAAATAAAAGAAAAAAAATAAGAAAAATTAAACAATAGAAAAATAGAAAGCATAAAAGAAAAAACTGAATATAGAAAGAAATAAAACTAAAAGGAAAGAAACAAAAAGAAAGGGAAAGAAAAACTTCCTACTGCGCACCATAGTTCGCGCTGCCACCTCCGCTGCTGTCCTGGTCGGGCATGGATATGCTGCATAGGCGGACTAGCAACACCTTCTTGCAATCTATAGATGCCCTCTAATCAGCCAACTCATCCTCATACTGTTGATTCGACTCCAGTCTGCTAGTTGGGCCCTGTGAATATCCTGAGTGATATGGAGCTGCTAAAAAGCAGTCCGCGTTTCTGTTTGGAATGCATCTATCAGGACTATTGCGTGGGCATCGGCGTCATCATCCTCATTATCTAACTGCAAGGAAGATGCCCCGATGTCGGTTTATGTGGTCTTCTTAATTTAGCGAAAACCAATAGGTTTGCGTTCCCCCAGTCTATCTTCTTCAGATGGAGGTTTCCACACTTTGTTCTTTTCGTCCCAAGAATAATCCCAGTTATTGAAGGTTGTGAATTCGATAAACTTCTACAGTCCTATCGATGATCGTTGTTCTCTTGCAAAATTGCTCTTGCAAAATTGACATTAAAAACAACAAAAACTCAAGATAAAATTATAGGATAACGATACACACATTTTTTTGTAGTGTCACACACAGTATTGTGCATGGTGTGGATCATCAAGGAAGCGAGGGAAAAGGGGGATTGATTTTTGATTTTATCATGCATATAGTGTTAGTATATGCCCTAGACCAATTGATTTACATTTATGATTTATGAAGCATGTATTTTTTAATTGTATTTTATGCTTTTGGTCATCAAGTATGTAACTTGATAGTAAACCCTTATTGCTAATAAAATACTATTCTTGTTTGTCCCTAGTTTTATTACATCTTGTATTATTAAGCTAGTATAAAGTTGACTGATGATCAAGTTTTACTGATCATGTATATGAGATATAAAATCAATTCATAAATACATATCGAGAATATTGTATTGGACATGACCCAAAGTGAAGAAGAAATATTGCATGGGTTTGAGTCATAAATATTTCGTCTTAGTTTTTTGTTTGGGGTCCTTTGACCTAATATTTCTAATGATTCTTACATGGGGATGAAATATGTTTTGACATAGTCAAATATTACTTTTAATCAGGTGATTATTATGACTATTGGTTAGACTATTTTCTTGTCATGGCTTGAATATTGGAGATAGTGAAAGGGATTTGTCCCTCTCTTATTAGAGAGAGGTATCCATAGGCCCCATAATTAGGAAGACTGGAGAATACGCATGGCCATGCTCATTAATAAGGTGTTATTAATATTATTTATCGGAATAGTCTACCAGGTGATTACGTAAATGGTTAATTAAGTTTTATAAGGATGACTCGGTCCATTCCTTATACTTAATTAGGATATCATATGACAAAAGGACTAAATATTAGAACTGATGCTAGGTTATCATTGCTTTTACTTAACTTGGGTAAACATAATGTCTTGCTAGAGGCCACTTATGTTTTGTGAATAAATGTCTAGACATTTTTCATTCAGTGCCAATGTTAAGTGAACCTACAGGGTCACATGCATAGACGATCTTATGAGCACGATGTCCACGTCCAATGAGTCTAGATTGTGTCCAGATTCATTGAACGTATACAAAGGGGAATCGTATTCAATATTGAATTTTTGTTAAGTTAATAAGTAACTAATTTTATTTATTAGATAAATGAAACTAATTACTTAATATTATTCATTCAATCGTTGGATGATTATAGCAATAGATGGACGAGATTAAAACCGTTATCAGATGACAATTGGGGTTTTGATGTTGACAGCTATAAAAGTTTACACTAACCTTTTCCTTGTGGCCGTCATCATCTAATTAAAAATAAAAGGCTTTAACCCTAGAACGATGATAATAGTATCTAGCCTCTCTCTCTCTCTCTCTGAAAATTCCACATATTACCAGATAGTCGTTTTTCGTTCTGAACAGTTTTCAGAACACAGAAGGGACTAGCATCCTGAACGCTTGCAGAGGAGTTCGTCGCGTGGATACGAGTAGAGGGCAAAGCCTAAACAGCAGCGCCTCCACACCTAGTTGCTTCAAACATTAAGGTAGTTTTCTATCTAATAAGTTTTTCTAGTATTTGCGGATCTAGTTGGCGGATTTTCTTAGGGTTTTTTTATTTTGTTTTTGTCTACGAATTCCAACAAATAAATGTCAATAACATGGACTTCACTAAGTCTACCCTTTTTTTGAACAAGTTTGTGGCCGAAGAAATATAAAAGGGCATGAAGAAGAAGGGTTTGGAAATTACCTCTGTGGAGGATTCGGTGACGATCCATTACCGGCGGCCAAAACTTGAAGCGACTATATACCGCATCAAAATTCCGGTCCAGGTCCTTGTCGATAGTTTTTCTATTAGAATCCATTGTAACTGGGTTCTCGTTGTTTGGAATCCTAAGAATGGATACCAAACGTTCCCTAGTAGGAATAATCCTAGCCCCTTTGACAGTAGAAATAATTGTTGGAAGATCCTTGTCGCTTTGTGAAGCATATTAACATATAATTCATGGACAAGGTCGGGATAATACTCGCCAAAAATGCAAAGAAGAGGGACCCAACCTAACCCCCCAAAATTTTGTTCAAGCTTAAGATGATCGATGACAGCCTCATCAAAGGATTTTTCAATAATCATCTTGAGTGACTCCCGATCACTCACCCATTTACGGACTGTCGTGAAGAGATACTTTGGGAAAGGAAGAATGTCTGAGGCAGTGGGCTCAGGCGAGGTCTCTCAATACGAGCCCTTTTGGATTTGGAGGAGGAAGCAATAGATTTCTTTAGGGCCATAGGGAGAGAAAAATCAAATGAAAGAGAAAGAAACGAGAAAAAAATACAGCGCAACATAATAAAACCAACACATCAAAACAAACAATAGAACATAAAAAACACACAAAAGAATAGATACTAACGTAGGTCGTGTTTGCTAGATGATCAAACGTTGCCCATGTGTGTTAGAGTGTGACAGCAATAAGGAAACAAAATAGTAAAATAGTAAAAGTGATGCTTCTAGCAAAACTAATGCACAAATAAATCCACATAAAACAAGAATTTTATATAGGCAAACTAAAATGAAATGGAGACACAAATTTGAAGAGTTAGCATATGTTTGTTTGAAGAAACAAACATTAGCCTTGAATAATGCACGCTTTTATGCCTCAAATGGATTGCCGCAGGAACTTTGCTGAAAAATTTTTTGGACTTTTTTCTACAAAATTTTGTTAGGAGGAAAAATAAAACACAGAATAAAGTTAGTACATAGCAAAGATAAAAAAAAATTAATGAAGTTACAAGAGACTAGAAGAATTAGAAATAAAAGGAAGAGGTTTTGTGGATCGAAGAAATTGAATGGAAAGGTGGAGTCTTTTGAAGAAAAAGTGGAAGAAGAAGAAGGTTTTGGTATGGAATTTGTGTACAATAGAGATAAAAGAAGAATAGAAGAGGTAGGAGGGTTCGAACAAAGGGGAGAGGAAAGAAGAGTAAAAGAAGAATAAGGAGAGAAGTACAAACCAAGAGAGGTGGAGAGAGAATGCTGCCATCGCTGGTACTGGCCAGAAGTGGGAAAAAATTGCCAAAAAAGATGGAGGAAGTAGGGGAGAATGCTTAGAGAACTTAGAGAGGTGAGGAGAGATATGAGAGTTTGAGAGAAGAGGAAGAGGGAGTGAGAAATTTGGCAAGGATTGTTAGAGGATAATGGGGGAATAGTGCAGAAAAATTGAATAAAATTGCTGCAATTGACATTCAATTGGGTCGACCCAACCCTTTTTCCTTTGAAAAACTAACCCCTTGATGAAATTGGACCCTACCACTGACGGTAAGGCAAGACCTATCATCCGTGATAAGTCTCTACCTTCCTGTGCCGAAAAATGCCAAGTACCTACCACGAGCGATAGGTTGAGCCTACCCTCCGCGGTAAGCTTCTGCCTGGGCTCTAGTTTTCTTCCTTTTCTATAATTTTTTACTCCCTTTCAAGCCACCTACCTTATGAACTCAATCAATCTTAATTTCAGCTCCTTAAGAAATCACTTATCCTCTCTAAAATGACATAAAAACGACGAACAATCAAAACAGAAAAACAAAATGGAAACGAGAAATTCAAAATACAATTTTACAATTACAACATTCAAGGGGATAAAGAGTACTCCCATTTTAGGCGCTAATTGCACATCCGAATCACGGAAATCTGGGTTTTCCATAGGCTTCTTAGTCTCATTCTTCCGTGCTTGCACCCATTTAATTAAACTAGTATTCAAATTGGACGCGATTTGCCTTCCTTCTTCTTGAAGCTTCTTTCTTGGCTTTTTTTTGCCCTTTCTTCTCAGGGTGTCCTATGCATAGAAAGATACTTTATTACTTTCCTGACCTATGATGCACAAAGTGTCTTGAGTTTTAGACATAGGAGTCAGGAGCAAAGGGAACTTGAATACTATTTCGTTTCCTTCGAAACTTAGCACTAATTTCCCCTTTTCTATATCAATTAATGCCCTTGAAGTACGCAGAAAAGGGCGACCTAATATTATGGGAAAATCAACGTCTTCCTCTATGTCCAAAACTACAAAGTCAACAGGAAAGTTCAAGTCTTTGACTTTGATCAACACATCTTCTATTACCCTTTAAAACATCTGACACTCTTATCGGCCAGATTAATTGACATTCTCATAGGTTTCGGGTACCTAGACCTAGATGCTTACACATAGAAGAAGAAATAACATTAACACTTGCGCCTAAATCCGCTAAAGCCCTATCAACATTATTACTACCAATAGTTCAAGAGAAAGAAAAACTCCCTGTGTCTTCTAGTTTTTGTGGTAGTGTGTCCTTTTTAACTAAGAGGGCTGAACATTCTTCACCAAGTATGTGTGTTGATGCTTCCCAAAGCTTTCCTTTCTTCGTGAGCATGTCCTTTAAATGTCTTGCATACTTGGGAATCTACAATAAAAGATCACACAAGGGTAAGTTTATTTTTAATTTATGAAATATTTTTATAAACTCCCTCATTTCTTCTTTATTGTGGTCTTGAACAAGAGTTCTTGGGAATGGAACTTTCGGTTCATCATTGGCACTTGTGGACTTTCTTTTATCTTTTTCGAACTCTTTTTCCCTTTTAGCAACTTTTTCTGATGATTGCCTTTCTTCTTCAATATAGCATTCTTCTTCTGACAATTACCCCGTCTTTCTTTTAAATCTCCTCATTGATGGTCGCCGAAATAGCATTTATATGCTCTCTCGGGTTTACTTCGGTGTTACTCGGGAGAGTTTCTGGATTTCTTTAGGATTCTATCTTCACTAACTGCCCAATTTGGTTTTCCAAGTTTCGAATGGAGGTTTCTTGATTCCTTTGGGCAACCTCGATGGTATTCATTCTATTGTCGGTTGCATTCATAAACTTTACCATCAATTCTTCTAAATTCACCTTAGCCGATGGAGGATGATTTTGTGGACCCACCTCATAAGGTAATGGCAGGGGAGGACCCCTATTTTGAAAACCCAAAGATTGATGTTGCATTTGTTGTCCTTGACTCCCCCAAGAGAAATTGGGGTGATTTCTCTATCCCAGATTATATGTATTTGAGTAGGGGTTGTTGTTAGTTCGATTCCCCAGCACAAACTCTACTTGCTAAATTGATCCTCCCAAACTTGGGCATTCCTGATTTGGATGCCCTCCATTGCAAAAATCACAGAACATGACCATTTGATTATTTTTATTTGTTGATGTAACGACCGAATTCCCTATTTTCTTCTGTATTACCACCATCAACCCTACTTCCATAACAGAGGTTGCATCCATATTATGTACCTCAGCCATCTTCTGCTTTGATCTTTCCCCTCCCCAAGTATAACTATTCATAGCAATGAGTTCTATCAAATTGTATACGTGTTGAGGAGTCTTGTGGTCTGTAGACCCTCCAGCTGAGGCGTCTATTAACTGTCTCGCCCCAAATGATACTCCATTATAGAAACTTTGAACTCGTATTCCCAGATCCAACCCATGATAGGGACACTTTCTTAACAATTCTTTCTATCGTTCCCATGCCTTATAAAGGCCTTCTCCGTCTATTTGTTTAACGATAGAACCTCCTTCCTTAATTGTGTTGTCCGCCTAGGAGGAAATTACCTCCCTAGGAATTTCTCTACTAGTGAGTCCCATGAGCTGATGGACCCTGATGGTATTGATTTGAGCCAGGACTTCACCTTTCCCCTTAGAGAGAATGGAAAAAGACGAATCCGGATAGTGTCTTTAGATGCTCCGTTATCTTAAACGTGTCACACACCTCTAAGAAGTTTTCGATATGAGCGTTGGGATCCTCATCAAGAAATCCGTCGAATTGAACATGATTTTGCAATATTTGGATTATATTCAGCTTTATCTCAACATTGTTCGCTCCTAGCCTTGGCCTTGCTATACTTGATTGTATCCCAGAGATAGACTTTCGGGCATAGTTTGTCATTGTTCTTTCTGCCATTGGTCATTCTGCCATTTGTGGTGGTGGAAGTGGTACGAGGAGTGGATAGTTAAATGGTAGTGCTTCTTGTTCCTCTTTCACCTTATTGATGGGCGTATTGTACTAGTGACTGCCATTCTGAACTGAAGGGCACGACCGGCACCCCGCAGCGTAGTTCAGGGTCTGCATCGAACGGTACTAACTCACCCCTTTTCTTTTGGGGCATAAACTAAAACCACACGATTTGAAAATAACGGAAAACATGGTTAGTTCCATGAACACAAAGCACAATTCAAAAATATAAATTGAAAATAACTAAATGATGCAAAAACAAAAATCAATCCAAACAACAGAAAAAAATAAAAAGAAATGACTAAAGCCCTAAAAAATGACTTTCCTTAAGTTGCCGTCCCCAACAACGGTGCCAAAAACTTGATTGTTGCTATTAAAACGGGGATTGGTAATCACTACAATGAAGGCAAGTGGACCTAATACTATAGAGGTGAGTTCAACCCCAGTGTAGAATCTTTCAAAGACAGTAAAGGCTAAAGTACTAATTGCGTCTCTACTGTTTAGTCTAAGAAAAGATGGTTTGAAGGAAAATTAAATTAAAGACCAAAAACAATTAAAAGCAATAAAAGGAAACAAGCAATGAAAATTAAAGTTTTAAAACTACTAAAGCAAGAGTTTGTGTTGGTGGAATCTCCCTAATCCTTGTTATTAATTCAATTGGAAAACTTTAATGAAAACGATGTTGAATTAATTAAGTTGGGCCATCACTCGAATCGGGCAATCCCTATCTCTAAGCGAAAGCCTTTCTACTCACTAACCCATTGAGAAAAATCTCTTTTCTCCCTAACAAATTATGAGTGCAATAAATTTAGGTGATTTAAAAGACCTAAAAGTGAAAAATCATATCTCTAGTCAATTGCCCCAATTAACCCCCTATTAGTTACCCTAGATCATTCTTCCTTTTTCAATTTCGAACAGTCTTGCGACTAATCTAATCTCGCAATAATTAAATTGCAAACAAACACAATCGGAAGATAACTTAAATTAAACAAACATCAAATTCAAAAAATGAAACCAAGAACTTCATAATCAAGAACTACGGTTCAACTCTCATCCGAACATAAAGAACTACTCACTATTCATTATATGAAAACTGAAATTCAACATCAAAATCCAATAACAATAAGAGAAAAGAAAGCTTAGGATTGAAATTGAAGCCGCAGTCAAAATCTCGAATGTCTCCCGAGCTCGTCTTTCGAGTCGCCAAGTTGAAGATCGAAATCTTCAATTTGGTTCTTTAATTCTTGAAATCCAAGAAGTAAAATTGTAGAAATCTAAAAATTGTTTAACTAATTGAATGTATAAAAATTGAAAATTTAATTTTTTTTAATCTAAACTAACCCTAATTATCTATTACTACTCCTAATTACCGCTATTCTAAGTCCTACTATATATATCTCTGCCTAATTGCATAGTTAGCCTTTATATAGAAGGGAAAATACAAGAAAACAGAGTTTGAACTGAATTAAATTGCCTTGTCTACCTACTGTTGCTGGTAAGGTTCTATCCAGCCATTGCTTGTGATCCTTGGACCTACCGCCAATGGTAGGTTGGCCTGCCTCACGTGGTAGGTCAGTTCTATTGTCGCCGACGGCTCCATTTTTTTTGTTTTCACTCCACTTTCATTTACTTTCATCGTTTTCCCTTCCGGAGGGCGCTTAGAAAATAATAAAGGATGTTAAGCTGAAATACACATCTTTACACATTAAAGCATCGAAAAACGATTAAATTAACATATAAAAATCTAAACAATTATGCACATATCAGTAAGCATTCCCACCATAGCTACCATACTTATAGAAATTAGACCTTTCTCTTGCAAGATTGGAGTAAGCCATCTCTTGTCTTCTCATTGCTTCCATACTTTTCCATGATGAGTTAAGTCCAAGTGTACCCTATTTAATGGCTTGTTAAACCTGCACCAAAATATTAGACCACAATAATGAAGGACTTCACAACTCCCTAAGTATATCTCTTCACTTTGATTCGCTCAACCCTCGTGTTTGTTACTCACTCTCTATGCCTTTTGTAAAAATAATCTCACCCTCTTACCTTTTACTATTCCTCACTCACTAAAGTTACCTAATAGCTTCTTGTTCTTCCAAGTTACTAAGAAATTCCACAAGGAGTTCAAGCAAGAAATTCCCAAATGAAAAGAAATGAAAGACTAAGAGATATTTTCACAAACTCTTGGAGTGCATAGAATTTCAAAAACCAATGCAAGAGTATGAGCCAATAAAAATTTTCAATCCCCACAAATAAAGAGAAAAGCACTTAGCAATTCAAATCAAAACAAAGGACAAATTCAAGCAACAATCAAGAAGTTATGAGTACTAGCAAATATTTTCAGAAAAAAACAGAGCAAGACATCACATTGTGCCCTTTTTGCAATAACTTCTAGAATATAACTGCAAATCAGATAAACTTCTCACAAATGTTCCTCACTAGTTGAGGATGAGTTTAGGCACTAATTTAGATAAAAATTATCCAGTATAACCTGAGTTATAAACGAATTACTCAACACTTTTTTGCAACCTTGATTTCTGGACAGTTTTCAACTTCACATTCAATTGACCCACCAAAATAGCTCCAAATCCACTCAAATTTGTTTCCAAAGAATTAAACTCAATGAGGTTTCAAACAAGAAAAATCCCAAGAAATTTTTGGTTTCATTTGCTACACTTTTCATCTTAATGTGTTCACATGTACTTTTCTTTTTGAAAATTCTGGATTCAAGCCTTTTTAAATTTCTTTCAATTGGCTTTTGTATAAATGAAATTCAACAATCAAAACGCATAAATTTTCATCTCATAGATAGATTAGCTCTGATAGCACATAATGTGAACTCCCCTAGGCTTGTTTAGAATCCATCCTTTGCCCAAGAATCTTTTCTCTTCAAGTGGAACTTGGAATAGTTAAAATGGAAGATTTGTATCAATAAAAAGGCAAATTACAGTGAACTAAACGCGAAACTTCTTTTCTAGAAAAGGAATCAATAATAGTTATAGGAATTATCACCTATCTCTCATTCACAATGAATACCGAATCCCTAGCAACACTAACTAAAGAATTAGCATTATTCGGGAATGTAGGATTTGGGGAGAACAAGAACTCTTGAATTCCAATTCAAGAATAACTTGCCAATATGACAAATAGAACACCTAGCTTACAAGGAAGAAGAAACACTAGGAACCCTAGTTTCCCTCTCAAAATATCAAACTCAATAGTTTTCATTCATTGTCCCCCAAAAATGGCTAAAAAGAAATATATATACATATATATAAGTCCTTTGGTGATTAGCACCAAGCCCTTGCTGCTAACTAAACTCCAGGAAAGTAAACGGGCTTCTTAGGCCACTTAAATACAAGTATAGGATTTAAGAAACCAAGTTTGAAAGTCAAAATAAGCTTAAAATCTTCAATGGATTATCACAGCTAAGATCTGCTGTCAACGGTAGGCGCCGACCTACCATTGGCGGTAGGTTTTGTTTTCTTAGCCACGTTAGAATAGAGACCTACCATCTACTGTAAGGTGTCTTCTTGAGGCTAATTGTAGTTTGAGGCCTTTAAGTCTTTCACACTTGCTTCTTTTGGCTCCTCTTTGTGCACCATGAACATTAGGAATATTTTCATGACTCTCCGATCTACATCTTCTCTTTCCAATGCATTCCACGTACGATCTTGAATGTACTTCTAGAGCAAATCTACTGTTTCTTTGTTCTCCTCTTCTTTCTTCCTTGCCATCAACCTTGTAACTGGTGCTTGAAATATCTCTACATTCTCACGCTCATTTTGGGTCATATCATAAATCTAAAGTGCTTTTGAATTTTTTTCTCTTTGATCAAATGCTATCCTCAGTTCTCATTACTAGAGTCCAAAGAATAGGAGGTACAACTTACGTGGCATATCCATTATCCATACATATCAGGACTCATAGTTAGTCCAATTTTTCCCAGCTATCAATAACATTAACCTTTAACTTCTGGAATCTATTGATCATGTGTCTCATTGTAGATCAATCTGTATTAAGTGAAGAAGTGTACCTATTGACTACGTCTTGATTTTCCGATTCTATCACAAAACAGTTGTATCCCATTTGGTGTGCCAATTTATATCCATGAGAGATAGCCTGAGCTTCCACTGCAGCTACTGGTGTAATATGTTGTATCGGTCTTAGCTATTGTTACAAGAACTTTACCATTATGATCTCTAGCTATGATGCCAAATGCTACTTTTCCTTCGTGTACCATTCAATGCGGCATCCACATTGATTTTAACAGTGTCAATACACAGTGAAATCCATCGGTAATGTATTGTATTTATCCAAGTCATCGGTTTATACACACTTGCTGGTGGCCTAGATGTATACTCTTTAACCATGCTATTTGCTTGTGCCACAATGTGATCTGGCTGGGAGTGATAATTTTCAAAGATAGATATATTTCTAGCTTTCCATATATTCCAAACTAATGTAGCACCTAGTTGAAATCTTACCTTCATCCGGGCCTGCTGTTTGTATGATATAGCTCCACCATTCTTTCACTGATCTTCAAGAGCGTTGTATCTGATAAGTGTGAAAACCTACTCTCCTCTATATATTCTTGGTCTTGTGGCAATGAATTAGGATATGTGTGTCATTTTCAATCTCTTTTTACACATACACATTTTCCAACTTTGGCTGCTTGATAATTTTTCTATGAAGAAGAGCTGCCTTTATCGGGATTGCTTTTGCTAATTCAGGGTTGACCATTTATGGACCAGATGATATGATTTAGGATCTTCAATTAAACTAAATCTTCATATCCATCTCCCAAGGACCTTTCCTCCAATAGGACTTGATCTTCTTTAATAACACTCACCCATAATTCAACTCAAACTATGAATAAAATGTATATGAAGATGCATTCCACCATGTTAGCGACCTTTTGACCGGCAATGACTACATCGTCGCCAAGTACACCACCTAGTTTTCCTCTCCTGCTTGACTTGCTTTCAGGATTAAGGCTATCCACACTCTCTGTTGCACTCCAGAACCCGAGGACGGGTTCTTGGAGGCAGCAGGGCAATCAATGCTGGTTTTTATAGCAGAGCCGATCAAGACTTTTATAGGAAAGATGGAATTAATTGGGACCTTAGAGTGGTCAATCAATCATACGAATGACCTATTAGTTAAGGAAAGAATATCTTGGCTAGTAGTAGTAGAGCAAGCTTATGCCCTTCCAGGTGGGAGTACACTCCTTCACGTTGAAAACATCTCTTTGAATTTTGTTACTTGCTTCACCGGCAAAGCTGCTAATCTTTTTCTATAGCTTACTTTTCTGATCACGCTCAAAGAAGAAGGTGATAGTTAGCTTAGGGAAAAAGTAACACGGGACACTTTTGGGCAAGGGACCTAAGTGAGACTCTTTGAAATACAAAGGGAGAAGGCAATCAAGTATTTATCAATGATGGGAAGACAATAATCATCCTTGGGACATAATTGGCTACTCCACCATGGAGATGAGCAGAGGTCATGGCCCCTCTGTTATGGGTGGGTCCCTGTCTCCCCAACCAATTCTCATTCTATACGGCTACTTGGCATTGGGAAATCGAAAGGAAAAAAAACCTTTTTCCCTGGTTGAAATAGAAAATTTTCTCGGGCCCATAAAAAACCTCTTCTGCATCTTCAGATCTTTCCTCAATTGCTAGTCTAACAAAGGGATCGACTACCCCCTACCCAATTAGATCAATGGAAGAAGACTCAAGCTCTAGAACAAATCACAAGGATATGATCAAATAGATGTAGGAATTGTGATCAAACTAAGAACCCTTGGGTAAATCCAATCTTAGTATTCAAGTGAAATCAATCTAAGGGATGATCAAACCCTCGATAAAGTTTAAGGAGAAAGCCTCAAGACTTAAGAACCCTAAGAAAAAACTCTAACATTTCATATATCATCAAAGTTAGTCTTACAATTAGGCTATTAATGGGTATTTATAGAGTTTAAGTTAAACCCTAATCTAAAAATGGTCTTGGGTCAAACCAAGACCTGTTAGGACTTAATTAAAATCTATAAATTGAATTAAAATAGCAATTTCCACCTAATACAATGCATTAGGCTAAAATAGTAGCCTACCATCGATGGTAGGGTGCCCTACCGCCTGTTTTAGGTCTTCAGCTCACAACAAAGAATTTTGTCCAGAAACCTACCTGGATGGTAGGTGCAGAGCATATCGTCTGTGTTATGTTTTGTTCTTCATTATTCTTGGTTTCTTCCTCTTCCAACTTGTTCCTATGGTTGCTCTATGTTTAGGCAATGAACCATGAGCAACTTAGGAAGATTTCCATCATCTTCTAATCGTTCATTCTTGAACTTTAATCCTTCGTCCATGAATTCTTCAATAAATTCCATTATTACTTTGCTATTCCATCCTCATGTCATTTGATCCTCTTTGATCTTGCTCTAGTGGTTGGTCCTTGAATTAACTCCTTAGCCTCTTTATTATCCCGATTCATATCATACTTGCTCTCTTAAAAGGATTCATCCTTGAATCTTGTCTTTCAAACATCTACAAAAGGCGGGAAACATTAGACAGGATTCAACAATACAAGCATTGCTAAGAATTAGTCAATTAAATGTGTTAACCATTTAAATAGCAAAACAACCAAGGACTCTAGAATTTCCTTGGAAGGCCTATGAAACTTAAAGCTAACATTATCATTGAATCTTGTAGCATAAAAGAAGAAACCAGAATGCTTAAGATTCCATAAGGTCAAAACATATTGATGGTTTCCAAATATTCAAGCAAATGATTGAACACCACAGAAATGAGTAAAGAAAGGATCAATGAAATTTCTCGTTTAACAAGTTTAAGGAACCACAAGGAAACATTTTTTCAAATAGATATTCTTTAAAAAGAACATGATGGTACAAGCTTAGATCTCAACACTTCTAAAGGTCCTTTCATGGATTCTTGATAAATGCATTTTCGAATTCCTAGAAACACATTAAAGAATCCAAGAAGTTTTGACCACAAGACATTCAAGAACATAGACATCTTTAGCTAGAAAATTTCTTTTGAAAATCAAAGAATTGACATAGAAAAGTTTAACATCATTTTGTATTGCATTTGCAAAATAGCTCTTCAAATGGCAAATGAAGATACCAAATCCTTTCTCTTTTCCATTTCAAAGAAACTTCAAACAATTTCTCAATTCTTTGCCCAAAGGCTCTAGACAATGAAATTCAAGACTAGCACTTCCCTTTCCACCGGTAAATCTCATAAAACTCCTTAGAAGTGTAACTCACCTTTTTGCTTGATCATGTTTCCAAAGATTTCCTTGAAGGGAAGATGGTAAAAAATAAGAAGTTTTGATGCAAACTCTTCAAAAATAGCTCCAAGAAACCATTCAACCAAGGACAGTCTTGGTTTATCATCAAAACATGTGGAACTTTGAATTCCCTTTTAAAAATCAACTCGTCCAAAAACTCCTTGAAGGTTAGATAACAAAGAAAAGTACCATCAAAGGTTTTAATCAAAAGCTTGACACAAGAACTCATGTGTTGAACTAAGAAGTTGTCAGAAATATCATCTTTCAAGGGAAAGTCAATACAGGAAATAGAATAAACAAGAGTTTCTCAACAAGATTCTTCCAAGTTAGTTCAAAAACACTATTTTCAAAGGTAGTTTTCACAAGTCACAAAGATGGCCTTTAAGCACTTTTAAACTACCATTCATTTTCTTTCTACAAATTAATAGCTGCATAAGTTCCTTGAAATGACAATGATAGAATTGCAACCCATGAATGTTTTCAAACAACAAAGCTTTCAAAAATTCATCAACAATTAAATCCTTTGTTCATCATAAGGAAATTCAAATTGATGACTCACAAAGTGCAAGAGTTGAATAGAAGGAATAAATCTATCAAGGGTTTCATAAAAGCATAAAGGAAAAAATGACACATGATCACAATTTTCAACAAACTCCCCTTTAAGCTTAGCATGAAAAACACCACATAAAGAACAAGAGAACCAACGAACTCTCTCAACATAACCACTTTCAACAAAATATCCAAGGAAGATACGAATCTTACTCCACATAGATGCACAAGAGTTCTACCAAAAACACTCCTCGCAAGGTTTATGGTAATAAAGATGCCCAAAACAAACTCTTTGCAAACTTGTTCAAATGTTTCTTTCCTCATGATGGACTTGACAAATGTCAAAGTATTAACTTTGAACATCTCAAAATATATTCCCATTTGATTTTAAAAATCTTTCAATAAAAGTTCCTTGAAATGCAAATGATAAAATTGGAAACTGAATGTGTTTGGAAATAAAGTGTACAAGCATTTAATGGCATTTGAAAACTTTTTTTTTATTGTAAAGAAATTCTAGTTGGTTGCTCAAAAAGGGCAAGGAGAGGTTTAAAGAAATAGCTCCAACAAAGTCATTCATGAAAGTCTCCAAGAAGATAAAATAGGATCACAATTTTTAACATACTTTTCTTTAAACATTCCATGAAAAACATCAAATAAAGCACAATTAAACTCCAAGAAGCCACCGACTTTAGCATCAAAGAAAGATTCATCACGGACCAACTCACAATCAAAACAATATGGTTCACCCTTAACATCATTAATGACAAGTTGGTTTTTCAAGAGATCATAAGAAGAAACATGCTTAGAAGTAGAAGACACAACTAGAAAGAGACCACCACCAAAAGAGATAGCACAAGTATCTCCAATTATGCTCAGATGAGAATGATAAGACTCTAGAAAAAATTCTAATTCCACAAAAGAAACTTCATGCCACACAAGAGAAAAGTTAAGAGGTAGGCATATTAGTAAGTGGTGTGAACTCCTTTGGGCTTCTTTGGAGTCCATCCTTGCCCAAGAATCTTATCTCCTCGTGAGGGTCATTGATGGCTTTAAATGGCATAAAACTAAAGAATAACAAAGGAAAAATTCTTAGAAAAAAAAAAAGAAAAAAACTTCTCTATCTAGAAGAGGAATCAACAAGGATTATAGTGAATCCTCACCTATCCGTCATTCACAAAAGAACACCTAATCCCTAATAACACTAACTAAAGAATTAGCCCCTTAGGGAATTTAGGATTTGGGGGAACAAGAACTCTTGAACTCCTTTCAAGGATTACTTTCCTAAAATACAAATGGAACACTTAATTTACAAGAAAGAAGAAGAAGACTAGGAACCCTATTTTCTCTCTCAAGATAACTCTTTCAATAAATTTCATTTCTTGTTTTGAAATTGCTGGCCAAAGGAGTATATATAGGGCCCTAAATAATTAATAACAAACACTAGCTGCTAATTAGACTTAGGGAAAGTAAATGGGCTCCTTAGGCCATTTAATTATAAGTCTATATATAAGAAACCAAATTTGGAAGTCAAAATAAGTTTAAAACTAACAAATAGACGTTGCAGCAGAGACCTACCGTCAAGGGTAGGTCGGGTGGTTGGTCTTACTCTTCTTTCCTTCCTTGTTCAAAACCCTACCGTCCACGGTAGGTTCTAGAATTTGCTCCCTCTTGACGTTTGCGGCTTCTAAATCTTCCACACTTATTTGTTTGGGTTCCTTCTCTTCTACACTTATTTGTTTTGGTTCCTTCTCTTGCACCATGGAAAATAGAAATATTTTAGAACCTCAAGGGCCTTCTTCTTGCCTCTCTAACACATGCCAAGCATATCTTGGATCAACTTCTCGAACAAAGCCACCTTCCATTTATTCTCCTCTTGTATCTTCCTTGCCATCAACCTTGTAACCGGTGACGTGTACAGTTTTAAAATCAATGGGATGAACTACTAAGAACTAAAGTAACAGGCAAGTAGACCTATCATTTTAGTAATCGAGCTACACCCGAGTGTTGAATCTCGACGAACGATAAAGGCTCAAGTACTAATCACTTTTTCTAATGTGTAGCCTAAAGAATAGTTTGAAGAAGAACAAACTAAAGAGATGAAAACGGGTTTATAAACTACAGTGAATAAAACAACAAACAACCAGCTATTTTAAAAACTATTAAAGTAATAGTTTGGATATGGGAATCCCCCTAATCCTTGTTACTAATTCAATTGGAAAAACTTTATAGAAAACACTGTTGAATTAAGCTAGTTGGGTCATCACAACTAATGGGGCAATCCCTATCTCTAGTTGAAAGCCACCATACTCACTAACCCCTAGAGGAGAATCTCTTCTCTCCCTAACCAATTATGAGTGCAGTAATTACAGGTGATATAAAGGACCTAAAAAGTGCAATATCAAATCTCTAATCAATTACACCAACTAACCCCAATTAGTTGCCTTAGGATGTTCTTCCTTTTTCAATTCCGAATGCTTTTGCGATAAATCTAATCTCGAGACAATTAAATTGCAACAAAACAGAATTGGAAGAAAACTCGATTGAAAAAAATATTTAATTAAGTAAATTAATCCAAGAATATCGTAAACAAGAATTAGGCTTCAACCCTCATCCAAACATAAAATTCTATCCACTAAACATTTTATCAAAACTAAAATTAAACATTGAATTCAGTAAAAAGGAAGGAAAAGATAGCTTAGGAGAAAGTTGAAGCCAAAATCGCAATCTCGAATGTCACCTAAGCTTGTCTCTTAAGTTGCCGAATTGAAGCCCAAAATTATGATGTTGAATCTTCAATCTTGATCTCTAAGTATTCAATTTCTGTTTTTCTACTGATTTCCTACCTAATTGAGGATGAATTGGGGGAATTTTCTAACCTAAGTTTACCCCTAATTACCTCAGTAAGCCTTTATGGCGGAACTCTCTATTTATCAAAGAAAACAAATAAAAACTGCTACAGCAGGGACCTACCACGCTTGGTAAGTCGAGCCCTATCATCGGCAATAAGGTTCTCTCCAATTTGTTCTTGTGTGGCCAGGACCTACCATTGCTAGTAGGCTTCATTCCAATCCTTGGTTGTAGCTCCAGGACCTACCACTGATGGTTAGTTGGTCTACCTCAGGCAGTAGGTCTTCTTCATGTATGTCGTCAGCTTGGTTTTTTATCGTTTTTACTCTATTTTTGTTTCTTTTCATCGTTTTCTCCTTTGGAAATCACCTAAGACAAGAATAAGGGGTATTAGTCTAAAATATGAATATTATATATTAAAAATATCATAAAATGATGAAAATAACATATAGAAATATAGACAATATAGCAGATATCAACCGGTGCTTGGAAGATCTCCATGTTCTCATGCTTGTCTCGGGTCATACCATATCCCCTCTGTTTAAAAGGATTCGTCCTCGAACCCATTCCTTCAAATAACCACAAGAGACAGGCAACATTAGAAATGGAAGCATTAAAATAAGCAATACTATGAACATTACCAAAGTACTAAAGGATTAGAAGAGAATAAACAAGTAATGCTTCAAGTTTATCGTACATCTTCTCAAGACAAAAAGAATTCCACAAGTGCCATACTTGCTTAAATGATCTATGAAATTCAAAAGTAGTATGGACAAAAAAGTTCAACACATAGGCGACCATGAAAGTATTAAGAGCACACCACCAAGTTGGTATAAGAGTCCTTAGAATAAGAACAAAAGTAGGATATGGGTGATAAGTGCATATTTGTCTATATTTTCTATTAATTTTATCATTTTTCAGTGTTTTTAATATGCAAAAATATATATTTCAGCTAAATATCTCTTAATGTTGTCTTAGGTGCCCTCCAAAAGTGAAAACCATAAAAATGAAACAAAAACAAAGCGAAAATGACAAAAACAGAATCTGTCGACAAAAATGTAGCACCTACCGCGCGAGGTAGGCTGACCTACCGTCGCTGGTAGTTGCCGAGAGACAATGGGTGTTGGCAAGACAGAGACCTACCACGGACGGTAGGTCTCGCCCTACCGTCGGAGGTAGGTGGGCGGTTGGAGTCGAATTCAAACTCAATTTTCTTGAATTCTTCTCCAATTTTTACATGGTTTTCTTGTATTTTTCACCTCTATATAAAGGGGTTTAATTTCAGCTGCTGTAAGATACATTAGATACATTAAACAAGCTTAGAATAGATTAGAACTTAGTTTTAGATAGTTTAGAATAGCTTTAGATAAGGATTAGATTAGTTAGGTTAGATTAGATTAAACACTCTTTAAATTCCAGCTTTTATATTTTCATTAGTTAATAGAATTTCAAGATTTCTGCAAATTTAGTTTCTTGGAACTAAAGAATTGAAGACTTTATTAAAGTTTTCGATCTTCAACTTGGCGACTCGAAAGAGGAGCTTGGAAGACGTTTGGGATTCAATTGCGGCTTCGATTTTCAATCCTAAGCTTTCTTTTCTTTTTTCTTTTAATTGAATTTTATGTTAATTTATAGTTTTATTACTATGAACAGAGAGTAGTTTTTATTGTTTCATTTAGGGTTGAACTCCAATCCTTGATTATGAAGTTCTTTGTTTAATTTATTGATTTCGATGTTTGTTTTAATTGAAGTTGTCTTCTAATTGTGTTTGTTTGTAATTTAATTGTTGCAAGATTAGATTATTTACGAGGTTGTTTGGAATTGGAAAAGGAAGAACAATCTAGGGCAACCAATTGGAAGTTAATTGGGGCAATTGACTAGAGATACGATTTTGCACTTTTAGGTCTTTTAAATCACGTAAGTCTATTGCACTCATAATTCATCAGGAAGAAAAGAGATTTTCCTCTACGAGTTAGTGACTAGGATGGCTTTCATCCTAGGGATAGGGATTGCCCAATTTGAGTGATGACCAAACCTAATTAACTCAACATCGGTTTTATTAAAGTTTTTCCAATTAAATTAGTAACAAGGATTGGGGGGATTCCACCAACCCAAACTCTTGCCTTTATTATTCTTTTAAAAATTGTTTTTATTTTCTTTCTTTGAATTGATTTACTTGTTTCCATTTCTTTTTAATCAATGACATCATCTTTCTTTTTAGACTAAACATTAGAAATACGATTAGTACTTGGAACTTTTGTCCCTCCTAGAGAAATTCGACATTCGGGTTGAAACTCAACTCTGCTTTGTTAGGTCCACTTGCCTTGCATTGTAGTAATTAGGATTTCACATCCAATTTTTATTGCTTTGATTTTCCACATATCAATTTTTTGGCGCCGTTGCCAGGGGCGGCACGTTTCAGGAATATCATTTTTTTTTAGTACTTTAGTCATCATTTTGTTTTTTTTTTTTTCTTTTTTTGTTAGTTTGCTTTCTTCCATTTTATTGTTACGCTTGGGTGTTTGTGGTATGGATATTGTGTATTTAGCTTCTTACTTCTAAAATTTGTATCGATTGCTCATCCAATTGTTTATTTTAGGTTTTGGAGAGCAAAAAAATGAATGTCAATGACAATATGGAGTACTGTTGGGCAAAAATGTTAGAAGAAAGAATGGAGAACCTGGCCTTTCAGTCTTAATATACACACTATCGAATAGCCATGTTCCAAGAAAACTTGCCAGGGTACAATATGTATTCTAGCCAGTACAGTTCGGAATGGAGGATGCAGTCGAATATTCATTGGGATGATGATAGTCAATATTCAAAATACAATTATACTCCACTGGTAAACACATCACCCCCACGACCTAATCTAGAAGATCTGGTTTCAAAGTATGTCGATTCGGGAAGCATCAGGGTGAAATATGGAAGCAATCCAGAGAAGCCAAGCGGTTTCCCTCCACAACATGGAAAATCAAATCTAACTCTTGTCAAAGATGATCGTTGAAAGACCGTTAAGTAATATACCTAGTAATACGGTCCCCTTGCAGGATGTAGAAGAACAAGTGATAATGTTTCCCATGTTTATGGATGATGATGATGAAACTGCTCAAGAACCAAAGGAGTCCCCTTCCTAAGGAATGCAAGAACCTCTACCGAACACAAGTGAAGTGGAAGGAAGAAAGAAAGATGAGTGCTCACCGCAGAATAAAAACGAGTTTGAGGAAGGTGAGCCAGAAAAGGAAAAAGAGAAGTTTGTGGAAAGTCAAGAGGATCATAAAGAAGGGCGACAAGGAATGGAGATAGACGATATTGAAAAAGGTGAGGGAGTAAACCCCCTTACTCACCAAACTAACTTTATTTTTGTTGATGATTCTTTATGTATGCAGGACTCGTGCAAGCGACTCGAGAAGAATGATGAGGAGAGGAGACCTCTCATGGAGGTCAAAGGAAATCTCGAGAACGCTAAAAAAGAAGAATCCTTATGTTATGAAAAAGCACGAATGAATTTTCCTTCAACATTAACCCTCATTAATCTTTTATTTTCCTTTAAAGAGTTGAAATTTCTTTAATTTATAACATTTGTCTCAAATTCGATTTTAAAATTTTGATCTCTCGTCTTACATGGGGTTTTAAAGTCTTTCACTTTCATTACAAAGAGGTAGTACTTGGGAATTACTTTAAGTCGTGCTTGGGAAAGGGCGTGGGAAACCTTCTAATGGAATCCTCGTTCTCCAACATGGTTAGGAGGAGGAATATTCTCGAACATGTTTTTGTATGTATAATATATGATTGTATCATATTAAATTTCTTCTTTCGTCTAATTCGTTCATGTTTTTATTGTTGTTTCAAGGTCCTTTTGGAGAGAAAAAGTGATAGCCTAAAAGTCCACAAGAATTTAATTTGAGTTTATAACGTAAGAGGCTTGAACGAGGATCAAAAATTGCAGAAAACGAAGCAAACCGGCATCCCAGTAGCACCCTACCGTAGATGGTAAGACAGGCACTATAGGCGTCCTTCGGCAGAGACCTACCACGGAAGGTAGGCTCCGCCTTACCGTCGTTGGTAGGTTCGGCACCAGCAAACCCCGGTAGGTCTTGCCTTACTGTCGGCAATAGGATCCAGGTAGGTAACATGTTAGTTTTTTCTAAGGTAAATCTGGTCGGGTCAACCCAAATTGGTTCTAAATTTGTAGATTTTGGTTTGGTTTTCGGCACTTGTTGGAATTACTAGACAAAAAAAAAAAAATAAAAGCTACAAAAATCAACCAACAGGATCCGCACATACTAAAAAAATCGATTGGATAGAATACTTCCTCAATGTTTTCTGCCATTAGGTGTGGTGGCGTTCCTGTTTACGTCTCATCCTCTACTGGTATCCACGCGACGAGCTCCTCTGCAAGTGATCAAGATGCTAGCCCCTTCGGTGTTCTGAAAACTGTTCAGAACGAATCTTGACTATCTGGTAATACGTGGAATTTTGGAGAGAGAGGAAGTCTAGATACTATTCTCGCCGTTCTAGGGTTAAAGCCTTTTTGTTTTTTAATTAGATGAAGACGGCTACACGGTAAAAGGTTAACATAACCTTTTATAACTGTCAATATCAGAACCCTAATTGTTATCTAATGACAGTTTAATTCTTGTCCATCTATTCCTATAATCATCCAATGGTTGGATGAATAATATTAAGTAATTAATTTCATTTATCAAATAAATAAAATTAGTGACCAATTAACTTACCAAAAAAATAAAATATGGAATCTGATTCCCCTTTTTGTATACGTTCAATGAATCTGGACACGATCTAGATTCATTGAACGTGGACATCGTGCTTACAAGATCGTCTGTGTGTGACCCTGTAGGTTCACTTAACGTTGGTAATGAATGAAAAATGTCCTAGACATTTATCCACAAAACATAAGTGGCCTCTACCAAGACATTATGCTTACCCAAGTTAAGTAAAAGAAATGATAACCTAACATCAGTTTTAATATTTAGTCCTTTTGTCACACGATATCCTAATTAAGTATAAGGCATGACCGAATCATCCTTATAAAACTTAATTAACCATTTACTTGATCACCTGGTAGACTGTTCCGTAAATAATATTAATAACACCTTATTAATACTTATTTGAGCATAGCCATGCTTATTTACAGTCTTCCTTATCAAGGGGTCCATGGATATCTCTCTCTAGCAAGAGAGGGACAAATCTCTTTCATTATCCCTAATATTCAAGCATGACAAGAAAATAGCCCAACCAATTGTCATAATAATCACCTAATTAAAAGAGATGTTTGACTATGTCAAAACATTTTTTCTCCCCATGCAAGAATCATTAGAAACATTAGGTCAAAAGACACCTAACTGAAAACTGAGAAGAAATATTTATCACTTAAACCCATTCAATATTTCTTCTTCACTTTGGGTCATGTCCAATACAATATTCTCAATATGTATTTATGGATTGCTTTTATATCTCATATTCATGATCAGTAAAACTTGATCATCAATCAACTTCATACTAGTTTAATAATACAAGATGTGATAAAACTAGGGACAAACAAGAATAGTATTTTATTAGCAAGAAGGGTTTTACTATCAAGTTACATACTTAATGACCAAGAGTATAATATAATTCCAAATATATGCCTCATAAATAATAAATGTAATTCATTTGGTCTAGGGCATATTTTAACAGCACTTTTCTTCCCTCTCTCTCTCTCTCTTCTAAAACCCTTAATTTTTTCATTCCCTCTTCCCATTCTCTCACACTCTGTTAACCTCTCCACACCTCTCAAACTTCTTCAAGTCTTTTCTTCTTCCTCTTTCCAATTCTGGCGACCTCTCTCCTTTTTCCGGTGAGCTTCACCGACAGCAGCTCTCTCTCCACTCATCTTGGTTTATATTTCTTCCTCTCTTTTCTTGCTCATTCTCTTCTTCTAAACCCTCCTACCACCTCCATTCCTCTTCTCTACACAAATTTCATGCTGAAAGTTTCTTCTTCTTCCTTTTTTCCCCCAAAAGAACCCACCTTTCCATTCAAATTCTTCTTAAACCTTCTCTTTTAATTTCTTTTTCTTGCTATTTCTTGTAATTTTGGTTCTTTATGTAAATTGTTGTTATGAACTAACTTTATTTTGTGTTTTATTGTGTTTCCTAACAAATTTTGCATGAAATAGTCCAAGAATATTTTCTGGTGAACTTCTAGTAGATCCTCCGGTGGCCATCCAAATGGGGCAGAAAAAAGAAAGAATTTTTGTGGTCATAATTTGTTTTCTCAAACAAACACAGGCTACTTCTCAAAACCTTTGTGCCTCATTTTTATTTCTAGTTCGCTTATGTTTAATTCTTGATTTTGGCTTTTTACTATATTTTTTATTTTGTTAAGAGCATTGTGTTTAGTAATCTATTAGTTTTTGTTATATTGTTTTGCACACTTTCGTACCCACGGGTAATATTAGAACACTATAACACACATGAGCTACGTTATGATTTTACATCTTTTGTGGTTTTATTTTGTTCTATTATTTTTGTTTGTGTTGGTGCTATCGTATTGCATTTTGTATCCTTTTCCCTACCTCTTTTCTTCCGTTCATTTTTATCCCTCTCTATGACCCCCAAGAAATCTGTCGCTTTATTTTCAAAATCCAAACGGGCTCATGTCGTGGGGACCTTGCCCGACCTTGATATCCCTCCATATCCCGAGTGTCTTTTTCAGGTGGCTTGTGAATAGGTAGCCGAAAAGGCATCGCCCAAAATCATTATTGAAAAATCGTTCAATAAATCAGTCATCGAACATTTTGGTCTTGAAAATCTTTTTAGAAGGTTAGGTGGGCTCCTCTCCTTCGCATTTCAAGCGATTACTACCCTCACCTTGTTCGAGAATTCTATGCTAATATGACCCATAAAACGAACAAGGATCTCCAAACCATAATCTCAATTGTCAAGGAGATTAGGATCATCCTAGATAGGAAACATCTGGCGACCATTTTGGGATCCCAGACACCGTGAATTCGGTCACCGTGGATTCAAACAGAAAAATAACAGACGAGGACCCGAATTGGAACTTCGATACGGCTTGTAGCCGTTTTGACATCTGGCCGTGGGTATTGGACCATCGTAGAATCATCCGCAGGGGTGATTTCCCAAATCTTCTTTATCATGCTCTTGCTAATTTCTTTGGCACACACTCATTCAAAAGGGGGGTGGGTTTAGTGAAGTTTGCATAATTGATATATATTTGTTGATAAGCATTTCAACCACTCGCCCCTATCCCTCTCTTCCTTGATAATCCAAACAATGCGTAATACTGGGTGTGATACCACCAAAAAGTGTGTTTTTTTGTTATCCTGTGATTTTATTTAGAGTTTTTGCTTCTTGTCATGTTAATTTTGTAGGAGAACTAAGATTATCAATAGGACCAATATAGCCTATTAAATTCAGAACTTTTAAGAACTGCGGTTACTCATGGAACAAGGAGAGCCAAGTGCGGACCTCACCATCCGAAGAAGATAGGATGTGGGAATGCGACAGGGCCAGTTTTCGCTCAATAAAGAAAATCACCCAAACTAGCTTGGGGGCGTCTTCCTCGCAACTAGTTGAGGATGATGATGAGACGGATGAGTCTTACAACCCCTCGGATGATGAGGAGGACGAGGTTGGCGCCCAGAACACGATCCTAATGGATACATTCTAAATAGAGATGTGGACTGCCTTTGAGCAACTCTGGATCAATCAAGATATCAGAGGAATGTAATTGACAGAAATAGTAGAATCCACTTGTCCCTATACAGACTAGTAGGTACATCAAAGGGCATCAATAGATCGCCAATAAGTAATGCTAGCTCATTTATAGCAAAGATTCATGCCTGATCAAGGTAGCAGTGGAGGAGGCGGCACGGATTTTGGTCCACAATAGGTTATTTTTCTTTCTTTTCTTTTATTTTCTATCCTCTTGTATTATTTCTTGTCCTTTTAAAGTTCTTGCTTTCGTTTTTATGTTATTTGTTTTTGTTTTATTGTTTTGTCTTTGTGTAGGGATGGCTTCCCGATATGCTTTAATCACTTTATATCTACGAGGTTGCTTCCCATGTATGTGTTTATTTTTTGTTTTTCTTTTAGTATAACCCCCACATTCAGGGAAAATGTGATTATAAGTGGGGGAGAGGGGGGAGGGAGGGGGGAGGGGTATTTTACATTCGTCTCTTTTGTTTCTTTTTCTTTATTTAAGTTTTTTTCTATTAGTCTCTTTTTCTTTTTCATTCTTGTATAAGTTTTTTCTGTTAGTCTTTTATTCGAAAATTCCAAACAAATCAGAAATTTTAGAAATTTCAAAGGTATTTTACTTTCTTTTCTTTTAATTTTCTTATTTAAAAATCCAAAAATATTTTATCACTTTTGGTAGAGTTTAAAACTGAAAAATTCTTTTGGTTTTTTGAAAAAGGAAAATAACTTAAATTCTCTTAAAACCATATTTACTAAGTTTCTTACATGATCAATGGTTTTTATGCACTTGTGAAATTTGTTTGAGTAATAGAAGCTTAGGAATCCCGTGTAATTAGCATTATGATAATAATTTTTGAACTGTGACTGCAATTTCATGATTTGTCTATCTTTAAAAGCAAAAAAGTCTAGCCTAGGATGGTCCCGGAGATGATGGTCTTAGGCCTTCTTTGAACCCATTGTACCTTTTTTATCATATATACTTCATGAATTCAATCCTAGTTCCCCTTTTATGCCTTCATGCCAAGGCTTATACTCCCTCCTTTTCTTTATTCATTTAACCTCACTATATAAAACCTCAATTCATGGAGCTAATAGTTAGTATAGACTTTTGGGCATTTTGAGCGAACCTCAATTCTTGAGCTAATGGTTAGTATAGACTTTTGTCTGTTTTGAGTGAAAGAAACGAATAAGTGTTGGGGTAAAAGAGGTGAAGAAAGAAAGAAAAAAAACCCTATTTTATAAAAAGAGAGGGTATTTTTGGGTATTTTCATGTATTCGGTGTTTTGGCTATTGAAAAGAGAGAAAGAAAAGAAAATATTGATGCTTGAAAAGAAAAAACTAGAAAAAAGAGAAAAAGCCAAAAAGATGAAAAAATGGCAGAAAAACGAAGAAAAATATGTGCCTTTATTTTTATAGAAAAATCTTGAGAAAAAGTCAAGCATCTATCTCTCTTATTTCTGGTTTCTTGAAAAATCTTGAGAAAAATGTATTGTTAGATGGGTTGTATATCAAAGAAGAATGAAGAAAAGTGTACAAAGATGAGTGAGAAAAGTAAAAAGGCGGCTGAAAGTGTTTCTTTTATTTCGTTATCTTATCCTTTCGGTTGTGTTAGTTCTATTTCGTTTGTTTTTTACTCCTTTTACCTTCGTTTGTAACCTACTTATGTCTCTAGCCTAACATTACAAGCCAAAATGTCCTACTTAATCCGGGAACGACTTAAAATAGACTTTAATATGGTTAAGTGATAGAAAAAATATGAATTGTATGCATTGTCTTTAAGAATATTTCTTATTGCCAATCACTTAACATTCCTCCTTTTCTATAGAAAATAACATGAGCAAAATCACACACACACCCTTTGATCGGTAATGATTTTTGGTACCTTATAGTGGTCTAAGTGATTTTGTATTTGTCTATTTTTTAATTATCTTTAGAGTTGGCCGGTGAAATACTCTATTGAAGTGGTTTTATCCTTTATTATTTTTCTAAGTTTAATTTTTTGTTTTTGTTAAGTTTGTTTTACTTATTTTGAGCTGCCAATGCCTATAATCATTTCTAAGGTTTTAACTGTTTAGATTAAAGCTTCTTTAGTTTTCATGTTTTGTCTTTCTAAAAAGTTTTTAAATCCTTCGTTTTGTCTTTTTAGTTTGTGTTGCTTGAGGGCAAGGAACGGATAAGTGTAGAGGTATTTGATAAGTGCATATGTGTCTATATTTTCTATATGTTAATTTCATTGTTTTCGGTGTTTTTAATATGTAAAAGTATATATTTCACCTAAATACCTCTTATTCTTATCTTAGGTACCCTCGGGAAGTGAAAACGATGAAAAGGAAATGAAAATGGAGCAAAAATAACAAAAATGGAAGCCGTCAGCAAAAATGCAACACCTACCACGAGAGGTAGGCTAGCCTATTGGCCGACAAACAATGGGCATTGGCAATACCGAGGCCTACCATGTACGGTAAGCCTCGCCCTATCGTCGGCAATAGGGTGTGCTGGCAAGGGTGAATAGAGTCCAATTCAAACTCGATTTTCTTAATTTCTTCTCCAATTTTAATTTGGTTTTATTGTATTTTTCACCTCTATATAAAGGGGTTCAATTTCAGCTGTTGTAAGATACATTAGATACATAAAACAAGCTTAGAATAGATTAGAACTTAGTTTTAGATAGTTTAGAATAGCTTTAGATAAGGATTAGATTAGTTAGGTTAGATTAGATTAAACATTCTTTAAATTCCAACTTTCATATTTTCATTAGTTAATAGAATTTCAAGATTTCTGCAATTTACTTTCTTGGATTCAAAAATTGAAGACTTTGATTAAAGATTTCGATCTTCAACTTGGCGACTTAAAAGACAAGCTTGGAAAAGGTTTGAGATTTAATTGTGGCTTCGATTTTCAATCCTAAGCTTTCTTTTATTTTCTTGTTATTCAATTTTATGTTAATTTACAGTTTTATTAATATGAGTAGGAGTAGTTTTTATTGTTTGGTTTGGGGTTGAACCTAATTCTTGATTATCAAGATCTTGGTTTAATTTTTTAATTTCGATGTTTGTTTTAATTTAAATTGTCTTCCAATTGCATTTGTTTGTAATTTAATTGTCGCGAGATTAGATTATTCATAAGGTTGCTTGGAATTGAAAAAGGAAGAAGAATCTAGGGCAACCAATTGGATGTTAATTGGGGCAATTGACTAGAGATACGATTTTGCATTGTTAGGTCTTTTAAATCACCTAAGTTTAATACACTCATAATTCCTTAGGGAGAAAGAAATTTTCCTCTAAGGGTTAGTGAGTAAGGTGGCTTTCATCATAGAGATAGGTATTGGCCGATTTAAGTGATGACTCGACTTAATTAGTACAACATAATTTTCATTAAAGTTTTTCCAATTGAATTAGTAACAAGGATTAGGGGGATTCCACCAACCCAATCTCATGTCTTTATAATTCTTTTAAAAATCGTTTTTTATTTGCTTTCTTTTAATTGATTTAATTGTTTTCATTTCTTTTTAATTAACAACATCGTCTTTCTTTATAGACTAAACATTAGAAATACTATTCGTACTTGAACCTTCGTCCGTCCCTGAGATATTCGACACTCGGGTTGAAACTCACCTCTACTTTGTTAGGTCCACTTGCCTTGCATTGTAATAATTAGGATTTCACATCCTGTTTTCACTGTTTTGATTTTCCACACATCAATAGGAATCTTGTAACTCACTCACGTCAACAAAGGTTCCCACACTTCTCTGAAAGGATAATGAAATGTGAAGCTTATAATTTTAGAAGAGTTCAAGGTGAATCACAAGATGTTTTGTAGAAACTTGGATTTCCAATTAAAAAGTGTTCTTTCAAATGTTTGAGTAAAAATTTGGAAAAGGAAATTTCATAGGTATGTCATCCTTGTCAAACTTTCAAAAGGAGAGTTGGCTTCATGATCTTTAAAAACTTTTATCTTTGTCGAAGGTTAGAACCAATGCATAGGATTCAAAAATTTGATAATGTTCTTCTTTAAAAGGATGATGGTAATGAAAATGTTGGTTCCAATAAAAGCCAAGAGCAATTGAAAAAGATGAATAGCTTTTATGCTTCAACAACTACATTACTTCACACTCAAAGGGAAAAGAATTAGTCACAAGGTCATCAAAATCATTAAATCCTCTACACTCCTTCAAGAAAGTACTTTTACTAACATCTTTGGAAGGTAAGTGAAAGTAGAAACTTTCATCATTTTCAAACTTTAAGAGTAACTCAGGAAATCCAATAGTTTGAAAAGTGTCTTTCCCAAAAAGATAGCAGTAAGCAAAAGCTACTTACTTGTATTTCACTAAAGCCGGCACTTGAAAATTGAGCTGAGGAGGAAAAGATACAAAATTTTCAAAACTCCAAGATCCTCTACCTCTCTCTTTAACTCCCATTTTCTTTAAGAATTCTTGAAAAGGTGATCGATGAGATTACTCCATCAAATCCGAATTTCAAGAATATAGCCCAAGAGTTCTCCCAAAAACTAGCAAGTGCAATGAACAGCTACGAAAATAACTCCTTGAAAGGAAAATGGTAGTAAATATTTCTTACCACCAATCCCGTCCAAATGGGTTTTGAAACATTTCTTGCCATATTAGTTTCCAAACGCTCACAAAAATTAGTTTTACTCATTTTAAAGTAAGAACCCATTTGGTTTTCAAAACACTTTGACAATAAGAACTCCTTGTAATGAAAATGAAAGAATTTAAAAACCAGATGCCCTTTCAAACAAAATCTTCAAAGATCTCTCCACAATGAGAAATTTAGGCCATTGAAAAGAGTTCTCAAAATAATCATTCAAAAGCAGCAAAGGTTTATCCACACGAGTATGCTCCAGAAAACCTATCACATAAGGATCAAGAGGAGTCAACACATATTCAAAATGACCAACTACTTCCCTTGAAACTTAACACAACGATCACCAAGTAAAGAAATCAAGGAACCATCAAAACCATAAGAATTGTTTTTAAGAAAACCAACGGTATGATGATTAGCATCCCCTAATGAATCACAAATATTCCATGGATCAACATCGTTTAAAATAAAGAAAAGAATATCATGAGATAAGTCTTTAACTACTAAGAAACAATTTCTATTTAGATTAACAACTTGATGTGGCACATTAACAAATAATTAATTACCCCTTTGCCCCATGACATCACAAAAGAGTAACTTAACTAACTCATAGCAATAGTAAAAAATCTAACAAAAATTAGAAGATAGAAAATACAAGATCAAACTCAAAAGAGACATAGCTATTTAAGAACAATGTCAACTCTTTAAAGGAAAACACAAGGTAAAAAAGAAATAAGTTTGAAGAAAAACTCATTGACGAATCTCCATAGCATAAGAATAGTTTTCCCCTAACGCTCTCACCTTGGCCTTTGAACTCCATGGTATGTCTCCTTGCTCTCTTTGATGTTATAGTTCAAGCATGTTAGAGAGAATTCCTATCAAGATCAAGTACAAAAGAGCAAGATTTAGTGTCTTTACAAAAATGACCAAAACATGAGTGTGAAGGTAAAGGAGGAAAGCTTATTATATCAAAGAAGTAGTAGTCCATCTTTCATTCATTCTCTATGTTTTGCCTGTAAAATTTTTCCACACATAAAGAATCCTTAACAAGAAAAGAGTTAATTTCGTTAGTAAGAAAATCCACTTCCTCAATCTTTTCAAATGTCCCCTTATCTTTTTCTTGTTTCTCTTCTTTATAGCTCTCTTGTTTCACCATAGGACTCCCATTTTCTTTCATTACCCCATTTTTCTCAAGCTCACTCCCCTTTTCTTTTAAGCGCTCATCTCTCCCACTTTCTCTTGAAAGAATAGAGTTGGAACCAAGGATACATAATCTCTCAACTATTCTCTCTTCCTTTCCACTATTTCTTTTCTTTAATTTCAACGCTCTCTTTCCTTTCAATGTCCTTCTTATTCATGATATCACAAAGATCCTCATTAGGTGTACTCTTTCTCAACATGTGTTTCATCACTCTCTTCAACTACAATTGTAGCTTGTGGAAGTTCTTTGATTCTTGGAAGGTCATCTCCCATATTTTAACTTCCATGATGCTCTTTTCCCATTTCTCATTCTCAAATACCTTTCTTTCAACTTCTTTTGCTTCTCGATACTTGGTGAGGTGCCAAAGACTTAAGAGTGATTCTCTTACCATTCCTTGTGATGTTGATAGTATTCTTGACTCCATCATGTTTTACTCTTCTACCATACATCCAAGGTTGTCCCAACAATAGGTGACTCACTTGCATGGGTGCTACATCACGTGATATTTTATCTTTAAACAATCCACACTTGTTTCTTTTGTTTCCTTCACTTGTACCATGGACAATAGAAGTTTTTTAGAGCCTCTAAGGCCTTCATCAATTCTAGGAACTGCACAAGAACTGTTTCTTTTCTAATAAAGTTCTAAGGGAGTTGAAAAAGTAAAATTAATATCCATTTTTTATAAAAAGAAGTAAAAACAACTTAATTTCCTTAAAATATATCTCAAAACTCAAGTACGATTTAGAGAAACAGAAGTTTATGGTCTTGATGGAGTTGTAGGAAAGCTTTCTTCCTTCATCCTTGCTTGAATCTTCAAAATTCTGCACACGTAAGAATTCACTAGCAAAGAAAGTATTGGTTTCATTAGCATAGAAATTCAATTCCTCACTCTTTTCAAGTAAAACTATCTCTTTTTCTCTTTGCTTTTCTTTTTTACTCTCTTATTTTTCAATGAAGCACTCATTTTCTTTGATGTTCTCACTTTTATGAAACTCACTCTCTTTCTCTTCTAAGCACTCAAAATGTTCACTCTCTTTTGAAAGGGATGGAATCAAAGATACATAATCTCTCTACTAATCTCTTTTTTTCTTCCACTCATTCTTTTTCATTGACTTCAATGTACTCCTCTTTTCATTGTTCTTTCCACTCATGAAATCACAAGGTTCCTCTTTGGATGTCTTTAGCTTGTGAAAGCTCATTGACCTTCGGAGACTCTTCATTCTTTGATGGCTCAATGAATTTAACCTTTGCTTGATATTGTCCTTGTCCTTCATGGTTTACAACTCTACATTTAATCCTCAATGCTTGCTTCATTAAGCTCCATTTGTTTCAATCCCATCCTCCTTCTCTTCTCATAATTGCAATCCCACCAAACATTGAACTCATAAGACAGAGAGATTTTAGCATCAATTGAAACTTCTCTTCTTCCCTTACAACATAGGAATAGAACAATGATTCCACTTCTTGCTCCCATGATTCATAATCATAAGGACTAAAAGTACCCCACAAAAGAGGTAATTTCAAGTTGTTACAATTAAGAGGTCTTGATGTAGTTCCCAAATTTGAGAACTTCTTCTACAACTATACCCTTCATAGCTATAACTATCATTATGCTCATTATACATGTTCTTACTACCATAGCTGTGCTCATAATGATCATAACTATTATGGTATCTTTCAACATCCCCTCTTTTTTTATGGAACTTTTCATCCATTTTCACATAATTCCTTCCATTTCTAACTTCATTCTTTTGAACTCTCTTATAAGATCTATCATTATAACTATTTCTAGTTTCGAGTCTATAGGCCTTATAGAAATCATAAGAATTATGCTAAAAAGTTCTAGAATTTGGAGAGAAGTTACCATATCTCCATTGAGTATGAGAAGTGACATGTCCTCCAATGTTGCTTTGATCTCTATGCTCCATAGAAAGATTAGTAATGTTCCCTCTCATATTCGTCAAGTCCTTTCTCATTAGTTGAAGCTCTTGCATGATAAACTATATGGGATCCATATTGGAATGAGAAATTTCACTAGTTCTCTTATTGTAATGGGTAGGTAATCGAGCTTCTATAGATGTGATTAAACCTGCAAATTAACAATAAAAACCAACAAAAGGGACCTCACATTCACTCCTTAAGTGTATACACTCTTTTGATGATCACTTAATTCTCTCGTGTATGGACTCTCTTACGGCTTTTAATGAAATAGGTTTACCCTCTTGCCTTTTCCCAAACTCTCACCTTACAAGAGTTCTTTGAATCTTCAAACTTCCTCCACCACTATCACCAAGGGAAATCAACCAAAGATAGACTTCAATTAAATACTTAATTGAGGTAGTAAAAGAAGTTCAAAGAGAAATTTCAGCAAAACTTAATGTGCAAGACTTTCAAAGGTTATCAAAGATCAATTAGAGAAAAAAATATCAATTTTATCACAACAAAGAATAGGAAAATAGTAAAAGAAGAAACTAGAAGCCAAAAGCAATGAAACAAAACGAAATTAAGTTAAACAAAGAAGTAGGAGTACTAGAATAAAATTTCTAGAAAATAGAGGTCATTGTTAATATATGCCTATGACCAATTGACTCACATTTATGATTTATGAAGCATGTATTTTGAATTTTATTTTATGCTATTGGTCATCAAGTATGCGACTTGATAGTAAAACCCTTATAGCTAATAAAATACTATTCTTATTTGTGCCTAGTTTTATGACATCTTGTATTATTAAACTAGTGTGAACTTGATTGATGGTCAAGTTTTACTGATCATGAATATGAGATATAAAATCAATTTATAAATACATATTGAGAATATTGTATTGGACATGACCCAAAGTGAAGAAGAAATATTGCATGGGTTTAAGTTAAGTATTTTTTCTCAGTTTTATATTTGGTGTCCTTTGACCTAATGTTTCTAATCCTTCTTGCATGGGGAGAAAATATGTTTTGACATAGTCAAACGTCACTTTTAATTAGGTGATTATTATGACTATTTGTTGGCTTATTTTCTTGCCATGGCTTGAATATTAGAGATAGTGAAAGGGATTTGTCCCTCACTTTTTAGAGAGAGATATCCATGGGTCCTTTAATGAGGAAGACTGGAAAATATGCATGGCCATGCTCAAATAAGTACTAATAAGGTGTTATTAATATCATTTGTTGGAACAGTCTGTCTGGTGATCAAGTAAATGGTTAATTAAGTTTTATAAGGATGACTCAGTCCATGCCTTGTACTTAATTAGGATATCGTGTGACGAAAAGACTAAATATTAAATCTGATGCTAGGTTATTATTGCTTTTACTTAACTTGGGTAATCATAATATCTTGCTAGAGGCCACTTATGTTTTGTGAATAAATGTCTAGGACATTTTTCATTTACTGCCAACGTTAAGTGAACCTACAGGGTCACAAGCATAGATGATCTTGTGAGCATAATGTCCATATTTAACTCGTTGAACATATACAAAATGGGAATCAGATTCCACATTGTATTTTCTAGTAAGTTAATAAGTAACTATTTTTATTTATCGAATAAATGAAATTAATTACTAAATATTACTCATCCAACGGTCGGATGATTATAGGAATAGACGGATGAGATTAAACTGTCATTAGATGACAATTAGGGTTTTGATATTGACAGCTATAAAATGTTATGTTAACCTTTTCTCTTTAGCCGTCTTTATCTGACTAAAAAAAACAAAACCCTAAACCCTGGAACGGCAATATAGTATCTACCTCCCTCTGCGAATTTCGACTTATTACCAGATAGTCAGGATTAGTTCTGAATAGTTTTCAGAACATAGAAGGCGCTAGCATCCCAATCGCTTGCAGAGGAGTTCGTCGCGTGGATACCAGTAGAGGGCGGAGCGTAAACAGCAGCGCCTCCACACCGAACAATTAAGAACATTGAGGTAATTTCTATCTAATCGGTTTTTCTAATATGTGCAGATCCTGTTGGTGGATATCCGTAGTTTTATTTTATTTATTTTTTCCTACGGATTCCAAAAGTGGTGTAAAAGCCTCGTACATACTAGTTTTACTTATTTTATCTATTACCGCTTTTGATTACATGTGTTTTGAATCAGCCTTATAGTAAGGTTTCTGATTAGTGTAATAATCAGAATAAATTGAATTATATGATTCGCATATATCATATTCTGTTTTACTTATGCGATTAAATAAACAGAATGTTGCTATTGCCAAATTGTTTGGCGTGCAAGCTATAATCTGTGCAATTTAATTGTTAAACTAATATGTAGAATCACATAATTTAATGTTTAGTTGTTAAACAAAATTTTTTGCCCCTTGACCCCGCCGTTTTCTTCCTAGGGCTTCGCCCTCGGGAATCCCCTTGTTGTTTTTGGCATGTTTCTTTCTATCTTTAGATGCATGGTACATAGCATGGCCCTTTACCTCTTGTGATTGATTGGTTCTTTTGTTAATGGGTTGTAATGTTTTTAAATACTACTTGCGTGTCGTCGTTTTCATTGTTGTAATATTATCAAGCTTTAATAGAATAGGTTAATTCTATTTCTTATTTCTATGTATGTTTTTCTGTCCTATGTAACAAGATTAGAAGGCTAAGAAGTTGGAGGCAAGCTCATGGAGATGAAGACTTACCTAGATTGACCTTTGACTTCCATGAGGCTCGTGGAAATGAATATAGGATTGGGACCATGCTATGACACTTTTTATTCAATGTATATATTATGCATGTGATGTTTTAGTTTATTTTCCTTTTATTTTATTGGACATTTCTCCATGCTTGGATCATCATTTTGTCTCATTGCCAAAGTAAGAGATAAATGATTACCTAAGAAGGGGAAGATGGAAAATGGTGATTTCCATATGCTTCGAATGGTTTGGCTTAACTAGGTATCATAATGGTTTTGAGCCTAGCGCATCATATGGGATTTTGCCGGTACATATAGATGTAAATCCCATTAATCCATTTTTCTCTAATTATGGGTGTTAAGCCAAAGCTTACTTATGATTAGAATAAAATGAATTTTTCTACCAATGATTTATATCAAGTGTTGAATATTTCAGGAAAAAATTAATGCTTCATTTATTTAATTTTACTTTGCAAATTCTATGTAGATAATGGCCTCAAACAATTCAAACACCTTGTTGCGATCCGTGCTTGAAAAGAATAAGCTTAGTGGGACTAACTTTCTTCTTTGGGCAGGAAATTTAAGGATTGTCCTTAAACAAGAAAAAAAGCTATATGTACTTGAGAACATTATCCTTAATCAACCAGTTAACAATGCTCCTAGAGTCCAAAAGGATGTTTATAGTAAGCACAAGGATGATTCTAACGATATGACATGTCTCATGTTGGCTACAATGGAATCTGAGTTGCAAAAGCAATTTGAGGAAGTTGAGGCTTATGAGATGATAAAACAGCTCAAGGAAATGTTCCAAGAGCAAGCACGTCAAGAGAGATATCTTACTACTAAGGCGTTGAATAGCTGCAAAATGACCCCTGGCACTTCAGTTAGTGCTCATGTCCTTAAGATGAAAGGGTATTTTGATCAGCTTGAAAAACTTGGATAACTTGGCTACTGATATGATATTGGCCTCTTTGACTTCTAACTATGATCAGTTTGTCATGAACTTCAATATCCATAATATGGAAAAGTCCATAAATGCATTGCACGGGATGCTCAGGCAGGCTGAACAAAACATTAGGAAGACTACTCCTAATGTTTTGATGGTTCAGAAGGGGCAGTTCAAGAAGAACAAGGGAAAGGGAAAGGGAAAGGATATGGCCAAGAAGGATAAAGGCAAGCAGAAGCCCAAGCCCAAGGTTAAACCACCAAAAGAAGGGACTTGTTTCCACAGCAATGAACCTGGTTATTGGAAGAGGAATTGTAAGCTCTACTTGGAACAAAAGAAGAAGCAAAAGGCCAGTGAGACTACCACTTCAGGTATTTTCGTTATAGAAATTAATATGTCTACTCCTACTTCATGGGTATTAGATACCGGATGCGGAGCTCACATTTGTGTAAATGTGTAGGGACTCAAAAGGAGTAGATCTTTGGCAAAAGGAGATGTGGACCTGTGAGTTGCAAATGGAGCAAAAGTTGCTGTCATAGCTGTAGGAACATTTGATTTACTTTTGCCTATTGGGCTTATAATTAAACTTAAAGATTGTTATTATGTTCCTGCTATGAGTAGGAACATCATTTCAGTTTCTTGTTTAGATATTGATGGTTTTGAGTTTAATACTAAGAATGTAAAAGTTCTATTTATAAAAATGGTATTTTCTACGAGGATGCCTCTTTATGTAATGGACTTTACATTCTTAACCTACACGATTCCATTAGTAAGCCCATCTATAACATAAATACAAAGAAATTTAAATCTAGTGATTTAAATCAAACTTACTTCTGGCATTGTCATTTGGGCCACATAAATGAGAAACGCATATCCAAACTCCATCAAGATGGACTTTTATCTTCATTCGACCTTGAGTCTTATGAAAAATGCGATTCTTGTTTATTGGGCAAAATGACTAAAAGTCCATTTACAGGACAAAGGAAAGGGCTACTGATTTATTAAAACTTATACACACTGATGTATGTGGACCAATGAACACACAAGCCAGAGGAGGTTTTCAGTATTCCATTACATTCCCAGAGGATTTCAGTAGATATGGTTATGTCTATCTTATGAAACATAAATCTGATTCCTTTCAAAAGTTTAAGGAATTTCAAAATGAAATACAGAATCAACTTGGAAGGAGTATTAAATTACTTCGATCAGATCGAGGTGGTGAATACTTAAGCTAAGAGTTTGACGAACATCTAAAAAATTGTGGGATAGTATCACATTTAGTTCCACCAAGAACACCACAGTGGAATGGTGTGTCTGAACGCAGAAATCAAACTCTATTAGATATGGTTCGATCTATGATGAGTCAAACAGATCTTCCAATTTCTTTTTGGGGTTATACTCTAGAAACTGGTGCATTCATATTAAATAGAGTTTAGAAGACACCATATGAGATATGGACCGAGAAACAACCTAGTTTAGCGTTTCTCAAAATTTTTGGATGTGATGCTTATGTGAAGCGATCATTATCTGAAAAACTAGCACCCAATCTGTGTCTGTTTGTGGGATATCCTAAGGAAACTAAAGGATATTATTTCTATCTTCCATCTAAAAACAAAGTGTTTGTTCCTCAAAACGGAGTTTTCCTTCAAAGGGAATTCGTTTCCAAAAGAGTTAGTGGGATTAGAATCCGTCTTGAAGAAGCTCAAGGACAGCAGACCATTTCTGAACCGATTATGGACACTCAGTTAGACTCACGTATTCATTATGAGCCTGAACCTTTGACATAAGGCCCAAGAAGGTCTGGTAGGATTCCTCAGATACCACAAAGATATGGATTTCTTGTGACTGAGGATCATAATGTTGATCTTATTGATCAAGGTGAACCTAATTCCTACCAAGATGCTATTCATAGTTCTAAATCTAGCAAATAGCTTGAGGCTATGCAATCAGAAATGCAATATGTGAATGACAATCAAGTTTAGACTTTGATTGATCCACCTGAAGGTTGCAAGACCATAGGGTGTAAAAGGGTTTTCAAAAAGAAAACTAACATGGATGGCAATGTGCACACTTACAAAGCACGACTGGTAGCAAAATGTTATAGACAAACTCATGATATAGACTATAATGAAACCTTTTCTCCTGTTGTAATGCTTAAGTCAATCCGAATTCTACTTGCCATTGCAGCATATTATGAGTATGAAATATGGCAAATAGATGTTATAGCTTGAAGCAAGCATCTCGAAGTTAGAATCTTCATTTTGATGAAGTAATTAAAGAATTCAATTTCATCAAGAATGATGATTAACCTTGTGTGTACAAAAGGGTTACAGAAAATGCAGTAGTCTTCTTAGTACTCTATGTCGATGACATCTTGTTAATTGGGAATGACATCCCCACTTTGCAAAGTGTAAAAACTTGGTTGGGAAAGTGTTTTTCAATGAAAGATTCAGGCGAAGCAGCCTATATTCTAGGCATTAGGATCTATCGAGATAGATCTAAAAACCTAATTGGCCTAAGTCAAAGTGGATATATTGACAAGGTACTGAAAAGGTTCAGTATGCATGATTCTAAGAGAGGATTCTTGCCAATGTCACATGCCGTTAAACTCAGTAAGTCTCAAAGTCCTACCACAAGGGAGGATACAAAACGCATGAGTAAGATTCTTTACGCTTCCGCAATTGGATCTATCATATACGCCATATTATGCACTCACCCAGATATATCGTATGCATTAAGCATGACTAGCAGATTCTAGTCAAATCCTGGTGAACCACATTGGACTGCAATAAAAAACATTCTCAAGTACTTAAGAAGGACTAAAGAGATGTTTTTGATCTACAGAGGTCAGGAAGGAGAGCTTGATGTAAATGTTTACACGGATGCTAACTTTCAGACTGACGTAGATAATTTTAGATCGCAGTCTGGATTTGTGTTTTGTTTGAATGGAGGTGCTGTGAGCCGGAAGAGTTCAAAGCAAGATACCATTGTCGATTCTACTACAGAGGCTGAGTATGTGGCTGTTTCTGATGGAGCCAAAGAGGCAGTTTGGATCAGAAAGTTCATCACAGAACTAGGTGTGACTCCTAGCATTGTGAACCCAGTGGACCTATATTGTGATAATACATGAGCCATTGCACAGGCTAAGGAACCTAGATCTCATTAATGATCCAAACATATTCTCAGGCGTTTCCATTTCATTCGAGAAATTATTGAGCGTAGAAATGTTAAAATTTGCAAAGTAGACACCAATGAAAATGTCGCAGATCCATTGACAAAGGCACGCCCACAACTTAAGCATGACAGTCATACTAGGTCAATGGGTTTGAGAGTCATGTCAAATTGGTAGTAGGGCAAGTGGGAGATTGTTAGTATATGCCCTAAGACCAATTGACTCACATTTATGATTTATGAAGCATGTATTTTGAATTGTATTTTATCCTCTTGGTCATCAAGTATGTGATTTGATAGTAAAACCCTTATAGCTAATAAAATACTATTCTTATTTGTCCCTAGTTTTATTACATCTTGTATTATTAAACTAGTGTGAAGTTAATTGATGGTCAAGTTTTACTGATCATGAATATGAGATATAAAATCAATTCATAAATACATATTGAGAACATTGTATTGGACATGACCCAAAGTGAGGAAGAAATATTGCATGGGTTTAAGTTATAATTATTTCTTCTCAGTTTTATATTTGGTGTCCTTTGACCTAATGTTTCTAATACGTTTTGACATAGTCAAACGTCACTTTTAATTAGGTGATTATTATGACTATTGGTTGGCTTATTTTCTTGTCATGGCTTGAATATTGGAGATAGTGAAAGGGATTTGTCCCTCTCTTTTTAGAGTGAGATATCCATGGGCCCCTTGATAAGAAAGACTGGAAAATATGCATGGCCATGCTCAAATAAGTATTAATAAGGTGTTATTAATATTATTTGTTAGAACAGTCTACTTGGTGATCAAGTAAATGGTTAATTAAGTTTTATAAGAATGACTCGGTCCATGCCTTATACTTAATTAGGATATCGTGTGACAAAAGGGCTAAATATTAAATCTGATGCTATGTTATTATTGCTTTTACTTAACTTGGGTAATCATAATGTCTTGCTAGAGGCCGCTTATGTTTTGTGAATAAATGTCTAGGACATTTTTCATTCACTGCCAACGTTAAGTGAACCTACATCGTCACAAGCATAGACGATCTTGTGAGCATAATGTCCACATCCAATGAATCTAGATTGTGTCCAGATTCGTTGAACATATACAAAATGGGAATCAGATTCCTCGTTGTATTTTCTGGTAAGTTAATAAATAACTAATTTTATTTATCAAATAAATGAAATTAATTACTTAATATTACTCATCCAACCGTTGGAGGATTATAGGAATAGAGGAATGAGATTAAACTGTCATTAGATGACAATTAGGGTTTTGATATTGACAGTTATAAAAGGTTATGTTAACCTTTTCTCTGTGGCCGGCTTTAACTGATTAAATAAAACAAAACCCTAAATCCTGGAACGGCGATATAGTATCTACCTCCCTCTCTCCGAAATTCGACCTATTATCAGATAGTTAGGATTAGTTCTGAACAGTTTTCAGAACCTAGAAGGGGCTAGCATCCCAATCGCTTGCAGAGGAGTTCGTCGCGTAGATACCAGTAGAGGGCGAAGCGTAAACAACATTGCCTCCACACCAAACAATTAAGAAGATTGAGGTAATTTCTATCCAATCAGTTTTTCTAGTATGCGCAGATCCTGTTAGTGGATTTCCGTAGTTTCATTTTATTTGTTTTTGCCTACGGATTCCAACACATTGACACCTTGTCACGAAAATTATGATAACTTAAACATTATAATTCCAAATCGAGTCAAATTAATCCAAAAAGAAGAACAACTCGATGAGGATGAATTTAAGAACAATTTCTCCCAATTTGAACGGGTATAACATAAGATATGATCAGTTTAATCCACACTTTTCAAATAGATCCGATTTCTGGACACTTTAACAATTTTGATCAAATTGATGTACCAAGTCAAGTCTAAATTCAATGAAACAAATTGCAATCAATCAATAAATCATAATAGTTGAGATCTATATCAAATATATGCCCAAAAAAAAGCAATATAACGTTGGATTATCTAATCTTATGGTATCAATGTATTTTTCTATAGATCATCATATAATTTTACTTTTCTTTTTTTTTTTCAAATTTTCAAAAAACAAACATAAAAGTTCAGCTTACTTTGAAGGCAGCTCTGATACCAAATGATATGATCTAAGATCTTTAGTGAAACTAAATCTTCATATCCATCTCCCAATGACCTTGCCTTCAATAGGACTTGATCTTCTTCAACAATACCTATCCATAATTCAACCTAACCTATGAATTAAATGTATACGCAGAGGATCTTTCCCTCAATTGCTAATCAAACAAAGGGATTGGATACCCCCAACCCAATTAGATCAATGGAAGAAGACGTAAGCTCCACAACGAATCACAAGGATTGGGATCAAATTATGAACCCTTGGATCAATCTAATCCAAGTATTCAAGTAAAATCAATCTAAAGAATAATCAAACCCTAGATGAAGTTCAAGGAGAAAGCCTTAAGACTTAAGAACCCTAAGAGAAAACTCTCAAATTTCATATATCATCAAAGTTAGTCCTACAATTAGACTATAAAGGGGTATTTATAGAGTTTAAGCTAAACCCTAATCTAAACATGGTCTTGGGTAGGAACTTAATTAAAAGCTATAAATTGAATTAAAATAATGCATTGGGATAAAATAATAGCATACTGTCGACAGTAGGGTGCCCTACCGCCTGCGGTAGGTCTTCAACTCACGACACAAAATTTTGTCTAGAAGCCTAACATGGACGGTAGGTACAAAGCCTACCGCCTCTGGTAGGTTCTGTTCTTCACTATTCTTGGTTTTTTCCTCTTCCAATTTGTTCCTTTGGTTACTCCATATTTAGGTAATGAACCATGAGCAACTTAAGAGGATTTCCATCATTTTTCAAGCGTTTATTCTTGAACTTTAATCCTTCTTTCATGAATTCTTCAATAAATGCCATTATTCCTTTGCCATTCCGTCCTCATGTCCTTTGATCCTCTTTGATCTTGCTCTAGTAGTGGATCCTTGAATTAACTCCTTAGCCTCTTTATTATCCCGATCCATATCACCAGACATCTCTCTGGATTTTTTCCTTTACCCATTCTAAAGTAGTGGCCTCGGGCTGCTTTTTTGTTTTTCTTGATCTTCCTAAACAACTCAGTATGCCGAAGATACTGTGAATTCTCCAAAGGGAGTGTAATGGAAAACATGTTCATCCTTTACTTCTTCTTAGCATGAAGGAAGATTCAAATGACTTCTCAATCTTTTGGATAGAAAATCTAATTTATTAATCGGACATTCCATCTCTTCGGTTTGTGTAACAAGAGATTAGCCCCCCATAGGTTTGAGGCGCTAAATATGGCATATTGGAGTAGTTTGAACGTGTACGGTCGTGGTATCCATTTGTTAGATAAGACTTTTATATCCTTTCCAACCCCCACTCTCATTCACCTTTCTTTAGAATGCTAAGATCATTGAAAATACTTTTCCGAAGGAAAGAGGCATATGCTCTCGGTCTATCATGTGCCTACAAAAGTGAGCAGTGTGGAAAGTACCTAGCTTTGAAGATTCTGGATACAAGTGACTCTGGTGCAATAAGTATTATTCGCGCTTTTTTAGCCAAGAGAGCAAGGTTAAAAGCTCTTAAATCTCTGAACCCCATATATCCCACTTTTTTTGGTCTGCATATTTTTTCCCAACTTATCCACGCCATAGGTTTCTCTTTTTCCCGTTTCTGCAAGAAATTTCGGGTAGCCGCGAAAATAGAATCAATTAAAGAGTCATGGAGCAGGTATATGAACATATGGTACACTAGCATAGCTTGCAACACTGCTTTAATAAGAACTTCGCAGTCTGCCTGTGATAAGAATTTTTTTCCAGCCTGTCACTTTTTTAAGTATTTTAACTTTAATATACCTAAAAATATGTTTTTTGACAATCCTATCATGCATGGTATTCCAACGTATTTTCTTGACATTTCTTCAACATTTTTCATATTTATGATGCCGCTTATTTCTTTGCTTACAAGATTTCGAACAAGCTTAGCATATATTGTGACTAATTTTTGGTCATTTATCATTTGTCCTGACAACTTTTCGTACTTGATGAGAATATTTTTTTAACTCTTCAGTTGCCCCTGGTGTGGCTTCAGCAAACAACAAGCTATCATCTACAAAGAAAAGATGTGATATCTCTGGAGCATTTCGTACTGTACTAATGCCCTCCCATCTTCCCTTGATTTTTGCATTTCTAATCAGTCCTGAAAAACCCGCTGAGTTTAAGCATATCAATAAGCAGAGGAAAAGACACTAACTAAGATTCCCTTAGTAACGGCGAGCGAACCAGGAAAAGCCCAAGCTTAGAATCGGGTGGCTCCGCCGTCCGAATTGTAGCCTGGAGAAGTGTCCTCAGCTACAGACGAGCACAAGTCCCCTGGAATAGGGCATCAGAGAGGGTGACAGTCCTGTCGTGCTCGGACCATGTCGCACCACGAGGCACTGTCAGCGAGTCAGGTTGTTTGAGAATGCAGCCCTAATCGAGCAGTAAATTTCGTCCAAGGGTAAATACGGGCGAGAGACCGATAGCAAACAAGTACCGCGAGGGAAAGATGAAAAGGACTTTGAAAAGAGAGTCAAAGAGTGCTTGAAATTGTCGGGAGGGAAGCGGATGGGGGCCATCGATGCACCCCGGTCAGATGTGGAACGTTGTCTAAACAGTCTGCCAATCAGCTCGGGCGTGGACCAGTGCGGATTGGGGCGGTGGCCAAGCCCGGGCTATAGATATGCTCGCGGAGACACCGTCGTCTCAATTGTGGAGAGACAGCGTGCCATCCGCGTGCTTCAGCATCTGCATGCTCCCGGTGCTGGCCTGCAGGGTCCTCATTCGACCCGTCTTGACCTTCAGTGCATATAAGAACTAGAAAGGGAGAGATAAGGTCACTTTGTCTGATTCCTCGAGTTAACCGGACAGAGGTGGATGGTTGTCCATTGATCAACAATTGGAAGGATGTAGATTTAATGCATGCCTTAGTCATCCTGATAAAGTGCTGTGGGAAAGTCATTTTTTCCATCATTACCTCTAGAAAGTCCCATTCAACTCTATCATACGCCTCGCTGATGTTCAATTTGAGCGAGATTGGTTGCGATCTTTAAGTTCTTCTTTTAACCCAGTGAAATATCTCCATTCCAAGTAAGATATTGTTTGCAATAGCTCTCTTCAAGAGAAAAGTACCTTGTTCTTCACATGTAACTTCATGGATAACACTTTTGAGTCTTGTAGCTAGCTAGCACCTTGGAGATGATTTTGTATGATACATTGCACAAGCTGATCAGTTTGTACTCATTGGGTGAAGTCGGATTCGGGACTTCGGAATCAGCGCCACATATGTCTTGTTAATTTCATTGATATCCTTCTGCCTATTCTAGAAATCCTTAACCATGTTAATCATACAATCTCCTAGAATATCCCAGTATTATTGGTAAAAGAGAGCTTGAAACCCGTCCGGACTAAAGCCTTAGTTGGTTCCTGTGGCAGAAACTGCTTGTTTTACTTCCAGTGCATCTATTGGGGCTTCTAAGAAATTTTTTTTTTTTCAATCAAGAACGATGAAGTATTAATATCCCCTATGTCTTGACTTGTCGTCTCTTCCGGATTTTATCTTTGTGTTTGAAATAAATTGCAGAAAAGTTTACAAAGCAGGTACCTACCCCTTTTCGAGTTATTGCAACCGCTTCATTTCCAGCTTTTATTTTTCCTTGGAGTTCTTTTTCCTTATATGGGATGCATGATTGTGGTAGTATTTGGTATTAAAGTTAACCCCACTGCAGCCAATTACTCCTGGGGCTAGCACTCCAATATTGTTCTTCAATACTTAACAACTTGTCTAACTTCATTCTGGCTCCTTGAAAAACTTTTGTGAGCCCTTGTGCTGCCATATTTATAAGAGCGTTTCTTGTGATTGTTTTTTTGTCTAGGAATATTTGCAAAAGATTCCTTGTTCCATCTTTATAGACCATATTGTATTCCTTCTAATAAAGCATTAAACTCCTTGGGGTCCGCACCTCTATCCTTCCTCCATAGGTCCTACACCATTTCCCTACATCTTTCTTCCTGAACCTAATAAGTTTCAAATTTGAAAATATTTCTTCTTGGCTCTACTTCTGGGCTTGGGATCATATCCACCAGAAGGGAAAGATGATCAGATGAGGTTGTAAATCCATGCTTGACAGAAAAATTCAAATGATTATTTCTCCACGCATCATTTGCCACAACTTTATCTAGTCTTTCACAAATTCTGTGCATATCTTCTTTGCCACTATTCCAAGTTAAAATGGGACCAGAGAATCCTAAGTCATGGAGATTTACATTCTCTAATGCATTTCTGAAGGTAGCCATTTGGTTTTCACATCTCAAGGAACCACCATCTTTTTCCCAGTTAAACATGATTTCATTGAAATCTCCTAAGAAAAGCCATGGTTGATTTCGATGAGATCCAATACGTGAAAGAGTTTCCATGATTGATTTCGCAAACACGAAGCAGGATTACCGTAAAAACAAGATAGGAAAGCTTTTCTTTATTATGCCTTAGAACAACATCTACATGAGCAGAAGGAAAAGATACAACATCTATACGTATATAATTTTTCCAATATAACAAGAGCTCTCCACTTCTACCTACTGGATGCACTGCACAAACATTGTTAAAATTACAAAGCTGTTCAATATTACTAATACTACTACTTCTAGTTAACTTAGATTCACATATGTAAATAATACTAGGATAAAAATCAAAACATAATTTTCTTAGTTCTTTCCCAGCCACAACACTGCCTATGCCGCAGCTGCTCCAGCTGATGACCCTCATGGTTCCTGACGTGGCACTCCCACTATCGCCAAGGAGGGGAGGGGACACTGTCGACATCACCCAAATTGGGATCATCATCATAAACCCTGCAATTACATCCAGAAAGCTAAAGACATAGGGTGAGTTGTTGCCTCCATAGCTTCAAGTTTCTTCCTTTATTTTTTTTTGTCTTTTTCCTCTAACTTTCCAAGAAGATGCACCACTTCTGAGAAAGGAATGAACTCTTCAAATATCTCAACTACGTTACTACTATCCCCATTTGGAGCCTCTGATTCTTTGTTCATGTATTTCCTCATTTCCTTGTTGAGCATATCTACTGGGTCCAGCCTCCCGAGCCAATTTCTTCCATTTTCTCCTTTGTTGTGCCTGAAAACTTAGGTGGCTTGGTTCTACAGGTTCAAGAAGTAGCTTAAGAGATGTAGGAGGGATTTTGGTCGAAATGTGTTATTGATTGTGTCTTGTGAGGAAAGTTGGGTTGGGGCTTGGTTTCAGGTTGGGTTTATATTTGTGACTTCCGGAGAATTAGATTTGACGAGATTTTGATTGGTGATATACTAATAATTATCGTCGTTTGTACATGTTAATTATTTTGGTTTTCGAAGTTTATTAGTATATAAAATGTGTGATTTACCTCCTATTTCCTTCTCTTGTTAACTTAGGTACTAGAAACGAAAACAGAACAAAAAAAGAGAAGGAAGAAGATCGGTACCAGCGGGACAAAAGCCAGCTGTGGCCAGTAGGGTCAACCCCATTCGTGATCCGGAGTTCTTTAATACAACAGCGCTCCTCAGACAGAAGCCTCCTACTGTTGGTAGGTCCGATCAATCCACTTTCACTTCTTTTTTTAGGTTTTAAATGTAATTTGTCTTGGACTATTCAAGCAATTCTTGTTCTAGGGCTACAAGGGACCTCTTTCATGCAACAACTTTGTTCCAATCATCCCAAAACCTCTCTTAGTTGGTAGACTTTAGAGATTAGAGTTGAAATTCGTTGTTTAAAGAAGGGATTAAAGGCATTAATCAGAAGTAACTTTGGATTCTTCGGGTGAAGCGATAGACGAGCTCGGCGGCATCTGGAACTGTTTAGTCATCAATTATGGTCCTAAGTTCTCTAAACCTTTATCTTTTAATGAATTTCTTATGAATTTTGCTTGAGAATAATGTTTAGTGGCTAAGTTTTCAATTATTTGAATGGTAATTAGCCCTAGGATATGAATGATATTTTTTTCTAATTTGGTTCTATGAAATCAAATGTTTGATTGTCTTTTGGTTGTTGATCGGGATTTTCTATAACAAAGTTTTAACCCAATATTTGTAAGTGCACCAGATCAAAGTAATATGGAAGTATGAGGTTATCGAACTACAGAAAAATGCTTAATTACTTAAATTACTATCTTCCCACATTAATTTTATAAAAAGAGAAATCAATTTATATGATTTAAAAATATTATACCTAGATTTAATTAAAACTAATGAATAAATTAATTGAATTAAAACTAACAAGAGATTAACTAAAGAGATGATTTAGAACCTTGAATCCATCACTAACCTATATAACAATGAATTAATTTTATTTTAGGAGAAAAGATTAGACCTTTATGTGGTAATCTAGGCTACAAGCTTCGACTCACTAAAGAAATACATTGTGTTTAAATGTATGATATAATCCATCTAACCATTAGTATGACTTATTCATTCCTATGACATAAATCATCTAAAATTAGCATGAACTATTCAATTCTAAAACTCACAGTATACTTGCAAAAATCACATATCTCTTATACTCAAGACTACAAGAATTAAGCATGGATAAAAATATCGATTAACCAAAACAATTATTCTACAAGAACAATCACCAAGAATTAATTGTATCAAATTAAGAAACATCCCAAGATATATAATCACATAAATAAAATACTAAATCTTCCAAAATAAAATAAATCAAAGTCAAATAGCTAGGTTTCATTAAGGTTTTAAAAATAAATTTAGTTAGAAAAGAAGGAACCAATTTATTTAAGAAAATCATAATTTTTTCCTTCAACGGAAGCCGAAATTCTATAGCTAAAATTCTGCACAGCTGATGCATTTTTTCTGCTTCAATTTCTGTTGGTTTCTGCCTAATATCTGCTTCAGCTTCTTCTGGAATTTTCTGTTGTGGACAGCAGCTGCTTCTGTACAGCTATCTGCTTCAGCTACTGCCGTTCCAGCTCCTTTAATTTCTGCTGCAGCTGCTGCGGTTCTTCTTCTGCTGTTGCTGTTTTTGTGTGGCTCCCGACCCCAGCAGCTTTCCCTGAGCTCTCTTTCTCCTCTATTTTCTGTTCTCTCCCCTCCACTTTATATTTTTGCAGCCACCTTTTTCTCCCAATTTCTTTGGGCCGCCCTTCCTTTATTTTCCTTTCTCTTGGCCCGTCTTGCCGTGTTCTTTTCTTCTTTCCTTGGGCCGCTTCTTCTGCTCTTGAATTTGTGGCTATTCTCTTTTAATGGACTTCTTTTCTTTTATCACCAAAATAAAATAATTTAAATATAATAATTATGTTTAAAATTTGTTTAAAAACTAGTAATTAAAACTTAAGGTATTTATTTATATTAAAAAACAACTCTATCAATTTCCCCACACCTAAGTTTTGCTAGTCCTTAAACAAAAATAAAATAATAAAAAGAAAAACTAACTAGTCACTTTTATAGGACTCACGATTGCATTTAGCATGTGCAACAAGCCCTTTAAACCTCTAAGTTACCCTTAGTAGACGAGTATGGTCTCGTGAGGGTTTGCAGACGACGTACCGACAAAGTCAAATAAAAAACAAACTTTAGAAAAGATAGAGAATCACCCAAATTAAGTACCCTTCATCAAGATCTCAAATTTATCAAGACAAGCACTCTTCTTATTTTCAATCTCAAGTTAAGAAACAAATATTCAATTATCTCTCATAACTAATGCAAGACTTTTGTAAGGTGTAATCATGGTCATAAAAGAGTATAAAATAAATACTAAACAAAATTTCCAAATTACACGTAGAAGACAAATCTCAATGAGAGTTCATTCCATAAGCTCACCTTTTGTACCATCTATCCACTAATTAAAGATTCTCAAACTCAACTCATATAATGTAGGACTTTCAAGCTTGTAATATAAAATTAGGGCATTGGTTATCAAGCGAAGGTATGGAATTCAAAAAATCAAAGAAAAAAGAGCTTGCAAAGAATATGAATTCTTTAAAATTTCGACAAGCTTTCTAATTTTGTTTTTGCTTCCTTTTTGTGTTCAATTAATATATTCACCAACTATCATCTTCTTACCAAAACTTTTCTCCTTTAAGGCCATTCTTTTTCTTACATTCACAAATTTTGACCTCTTGAATTTTTTTCTTCTTTACATGTTATGACTCGTAACTCTCGGTGAGGGATGCTTTGGCGAGTGAAGACAATCATGTATCAACTTTTCTTTCTTTTTCTTTTTTTTTTTCAACTCAATACATTTTTTTTTCAGCACAACAAGTCATATAATAATATTTTTTTCTCCCTTTTGTCAAACTAACATATTCTCTTTCCATAACACAAAAACAACAACCCATCATTGAAGCACAAGTTAGAAGTTTGTATTAAGCTCTCTACATGATTAAGGGTTAATATTTAAGCGGTTTAAAGAAGGAAAATAACATTTAAGGCTCAAAAGGGTACTAAGGTTAAAATTATGAAATTTGGTAAGCTTGAAAGGCATGAACGATTCAAAGAAGGCCTATGACCATCGTCTCTGAGTCAAATAAGGAAAACCTTTTTATTTCTCCTCAAGAGGTACTCAAGTAAGTTCTAAAATGTACGGAAGAGATTCATCAACTTTATATAGCTCAAAAGTAATGTAAATGATTTATTAAATACTAACAATAACCCATGTGCTCAAGTGTAAGTCATGCAAGAGTTATAACAGATATAGAACATCAGTCTCAACTTATCCAAGACATTTTTAAAGGAACTCAAAAAGAATTATTCTTTACGTGAAATCATGTTTTTGGTTTTTTTTCCTCAAAATAATGTAAAAATAATTTTAAAAAATAAGCAAAATAAAAAAATTGAGAAAAATGAAAAAAAACTAAATAAATAAATAAAAATAATTGACACCAGAATAAAAGCATCTTCTCCCCCACACCTAGACCACACATTTTCCATAATATGATAATAACATGTCACTTTAGCATAAAGATAAATACCTGTCCATGCCATATCCGACTTGCCACATGCCCATCGTATGTTGGGATGAGCTCCGGGTCAACAGGACCTCCCTCTGCTACCTCTGTCTGCTCCCAATCGGAAGCCTTCTCTTTCTTCCTCTTCTTTGTCGGTGTCGGAACATCACGAGCCACCTCAAGTCTTTTGTTACGAGATCCTGCAAACTTACTTATCATCGACATAAAGCTGCCGGTCAAACCCTTCCCTTTCCCATGACGAGGACGCCCGTCCGATCCACTAGCTGGTGCCACAGGTGCAACATATACGCTCTGCTCCTCATCTCCATTATCATCACCGTCATCCTGATCATCATCACCACCATCACCATCATTATCATCTCTCTCATCATCCTCTCCCTAAATATGTAGGGATCAGACTCTTTCTTGCTCCTCGTCAACAGCTCTATCACCCTCAAAAACCCTATCTGCAGGCCTCGGTACATAAGGATCAGAAGATGAAACACCATACTCAGTATGAGAACACCCGTGTGTGCTGCATGAAGAATCCTGAGAGGCGGCTCCAAGCATCGGATAAAAAAACTCAACCCTTATCTGCCTCGGCTGACCCCTAAACTCCAATATAGGCTCCTGGATGGCAGATCTATACGGTATGCGAGGTCGGACAAAAGTAGAAGCATGTAAGTATGGATCATATATTGTGTGTGCGAGGTGTGAAGGTAGATGTGCAGATCCATATGGCTCATAAGGCACAGGTGTGTGATAGATATTTTTCAACACATATATTAGTATTTTGCTATCTTTTTCAAATCTGAGCATTTTCTACTATTGCTATGGATTGTTCTCCGTATTTATAAGGTTTTGGAACGAAACTCAATTCAAATTTCTCACTTTGAGTCTAACATTTTCCTCTCATATAAAATATAGAGTTTACTAAAACAGATAGTTAGGATTTATTGTTGTTGTAAATATTATAGTTATACTTTATGATTAAGTAATTCTGGTTGTATATAATAATTTGTTCTATAGTTAGGATTTTATTTCCTAATGCAATATAAATATGTGCAGTCTTTAATGCTATAGACACATATAAATTATTCTTTTATTTCCTCTATGTAATCCTTATACTATCTCTCTCTGCAAGGTATCAGAGCTTACTCATTCTAATATGGCTACATGCTTTTCCTTGCTCTGTCTCTTTCATTGCCAACCTCCTTTAATATCTCTCACCTATTTACTACTCTAATGGAGAGAAACACTTGTTTGTGTTGGAGACCTCAATTTGAAGATATATATTCTTGAGATCCATGCTCTCAAGGATTATATTTCTTATTCTGAAAAACGACCATCACCTACTCCATCTGACAGAACTACAAATCCAGAATCTGATATCGGGAAAAGGACAGATAAATTGGTGTTGAGTTGGATGAAAGCTACTATATCCTCTTCCGTCCAAACTCACATTCTTCATAGTCCCTCTAGTTCGGATGCATGGAATTTGCTTGAAAGGCATCTCTATCCCATTTATAAGACGCATGTACATTTGGTCACACTTCGAGATCAGTTGCACTCTCTTAAGAAGGATCTCGGAAAAGTCAGTAGCTAATAATTTTCTTCTTCATGCTCAACATTTGTTTGATTCTCTTGCAGCTGCAGGCTCTCCTCTCTTTGAGGCTAATCTTATTGATGTTATAGTTGAGATTTTAATCCACGATTTTAAAGAGTTTGTTAAATCTTCTCCTATTACTACTCTTTTGGTTTCAAATATTATCTGTCTATCATAAATGACCACAATCTTTACGTATGGATTTATCCTCTTATTTGGAAGTCTTATACCTATACTGCATTTTTTCAATTTAAGAAAATGGTTGAAAATTTATTGTTTACATATATTAAATGTGTTCAAACTGATGGAGGAGGAGAGTTTAATGGTCGAATATTTACTGCTTTTCTTTTTTAACATGGCATTCTCAGAAGAATTTCTTATCCTCATACACCTCAACAGAATATCGTGGTTGAATGCAAGCACCATCACATTATTGAGATGGGTCTGTGTGATCTCTTGCAACAATCTAGTTTATATAGTGAATTTTAGGTTGAAACTTTTTTTATTGTTGTTTTTCTGATTAATAGACGTCCCATGAAGCTGTTTGAGTATACATCTCCATGTGAAAGGTTCACTGGTCAACATCCTAATTATTATATTCTTAAAACATTTGGTTGCCTTTGTTTTCCATATATAGTTTCTTATAATGCTCACAAACATGATAATAAGAATAAAGGCAATTGGTTTATGGACTTCCTTTCTGGTCGTATTATAATTTACAAGCATGTTATTTTTTGTGAGCTCAATTATCCTATCAGACTTCGCCTCTATCTTATTATGGTACACCTAATCAGCATTCACGATTTTCTCATTGTCTTGGGCATCTTGAATTTGGCTCTATTTTTTCAAGTGTTCCTTTGTTGGTTCCGTCTGCTCTTGCATCCAGTGTACCATCCGGGAATGTGTCCAAGCTAACTGCTGCGTCCACAAACAATCATCATTCATCTGAGGACGACATAAACCCCTTATTAAAAATTGAAAAATCAACTTGAATTATAAATTTCTGTCCAAAAGGGCGGTTAAGCTCTTGCCAACTCGAGACCTACAGGCGACGGTAAGGTAAAATCTATCGTGCGCAGTAGGTTGCCAACCTCCAAAAAGTTCCAAACAGAAACCTTTTGGCGATGGTAGGGTTAACCCTATTACTAGTGGTAGGGTGCCAACTTCAAATACTTAGCCAAATTTCATTCCAAGTTGTTCACTTGATTGATCATTGATAATTGAAAAAATTGTAAATAACTTGAAAGTCTTTTCTTGTCCCTCAAATGCTTCATTCTCGCTCTTCAAAGCTTCCTCCATCTAACTAATCATGCCATTATCCTCTTGAAGCTTGAGTTTCTTCCTTTGAGCTCTAGGGATCGGTCCAAGCTTTTCTTCCATTGATGATAGACTTCTCCAATTCATATCAACTATACTCTATATGCTTGACTTTTTTCAACACCCATTTACTGCAAGTTCAAGCTAAAATCATCCCGAATTATTTAGGACTTTGATATGGATCAAGAAAGCCATGAAGCTAAAGATTTATTGCATAGACCATTCACAAGTGCAAGGCCAAAAAAGATCAATAGAAGTTTAGCTAATGACATGATTATTTTCATTTGAAGAACAATTTTGAAGGCTTTGACGATGAAGGACAAGCACCCAAGTTGCTCATAATCTCTACAATAAGCAAGGATTATTCAAGGGAACAATTTGGATGTGAAAAGGAGCAAGTTTTGTGAAGTCTTGGACCTACCACCGATGGTAGGCCCTGCCTGCCCCTACCATTATCAATAGGTTTCTGGCCGAGTTGGATTGTGAGGACAACACCCTACCGTGTCTGGTAGGTTGCACCCTACCGTCGCCAGTAGAGTTCAGGAAGGAAATGACCTTTGTAATCTTTAAGCAGGATGTTATTGTTTGAACTTTTTTTTCAACTTTTAATCAAGGGCTTACTGGGTATTTTGAAGTCACTAATCACTTGATTGGTTAGGTTTAGATCTTACCCTATAAATACCCAATTATAAGCTCATTTGTAACTAACATTGATATTTTGCTGAAAATTGTGAAAGGAAATCTCTTTCTCTCTAGGGTTATTCACCCTTCTTAGTTAGCTTGCTAAAGGTTAATGTCCTTAGTTTTGTAAACAATTGGCCTTAGATTATGGAATCTATGGAATTAATTGATCATCAAATTCCTTTCTTTGATTGAGTCCTAGAGTTCTTGTTGATAGATTCAGTTAAGCCTAGGTCTTCTAGTTTGTGTAGTTGGGGTTTTGAGACCTTAGTTTCCTCAAGGTTCTTTCTATTAAATTGGGAATGAGTTTTGCCTCTCAAAATTAGGTTTATGAGGCTTAGATCTTCATATATTTTCTATTGGACTGTTGAAACTACAAAATTCTCAACAGAGATTCTTCATCAAAGGAGGTGGTCTTGGGAATGTATGGAATCTAATCTACAATCAAACGAGGATCCATATCAGACTTTCAAGCTTGTAATAGGCTAGGGACATAAGTGGCCATCAAACAAAGGTAAAGGAAAAACAAAAAGAATAAGAATACGAACTAATGCAACTGAAAGGAAAACAACTCGAGTTAATTATGACATTTAAGCCATTTTCACTCAATTCTCAAGAAACTCTACCTTTCTTTCTACTCACTTACAAACCCTACACTTTATAAATCCTCAATCACTTAAAAATTAAGGAAGTATATATGTTAGAAGAAGGAAATAAAGGATATCAACAGATAAAAGGCCAATAAAATCCTCTTTTCAACTCATACTTTTTCTCTCTTTTTCTTTTCTTTCTTTCTTTTCATTCTCTTTTCTCTTTTCACTATTTTTTTCATCCTTCTCATTTTTTTCTCTTTTTTTTTTTAAATAAATGATTAATAGAATACAAGCTTTCTCGAAAAAGGTTTCTCGCATTTTTTTTTATTTAAACATCTTAGTCCCTTGGACTTTTTCTTCTCGTTTTATTTCTTTCTCACATAAATTTTCCAAAATACCCTTTCTCTCGTAATGTTCTTTTCTCACTCTTTTTCCCCCACACTTATTTGTGATGCTTACTCAAATTGACTCAAAGGTATAGAATCATTAGCTTGTTGATTGAGGGTTTTATATTTGAATGTGAGTTTAAAGACAAAGAAAATAAAGGAGCGAATCCCTTGGCATGAAAATTCAAGAAGGGTGCTAAGGATTTAGTATTAAAAGGTTAGGTAAGAAAATGCTCAAATGGATCAAAAAAGGCCTACGACCATCATCTCTGGGGTTAACAAAAACTAGACACAAAAGTTTTCAAGGTGTGGAAAAATATGTTCTAGAAAGATACTTTGAAAAATAAATCACATAAAACAATTTCTCAAGATTCTTAAAGCATATTTCTCTGCCTAAAACAAAGCCTTGTGCATAAAAACTATCAATTCACAAGACATAAACAAAAGAAGGATGTGAAGTTAACTACTTACTATGCCTATTCCAAGTTTTAACAAGTTAAATGCACCTCTTTTAATGTTTTTCTAGTGACAAAAACAAAAGGGAAAATCATTTTGGATTTTTTCAAGAATGATAAAAACGATCATTTAGTAAAAAAAAAAATTTGAGAAATTTTCAACATTTTTCCACGTTTTTGGAGTTTTTGGAATTTTTTAATTTTTTGATGTTTTCAAAAATAAATAATAAAAACAATTAAGAAAGTAAACAACTAAACACTTCCCCACACTTAAAAAATCACATTGTCCTCAATGTGGGGGTAAACAAAAACTAAGATAATGGAATAAAAACGAAAAGCATAAAGAACACAAGTAGGAACCAAAAGAGCAACAAAAAATAGATCCAAGAATTACTCCAAGGACTATTAGTGCAACTCAAAAAAAAAAAAAATAGAGACAAACTAACAATGCCGGGTAGAAAAAAAAAGTGCAACATAAAAATAGCTAACACAACTAAACATAGCCGATTGTGAGTTATTGTGACAAACGAAAAATAATGATCAAAATTACAAACTCAACAACCAAAGACAAAATTACACAATTATCAATAAAAAACTAAATTACTACGTAGCCCATGCGTGAAATTATATGATGCAACAGTATAAACCCAGCAATCAACAAGTAATTTAGATAATTCCCCAAATAATGATGATTAATTCCAAGTAAAAACCGAAACCAAGCAAAAAATTTGAATGAGAAACTTAGCCTTGGTTCGTTATTGGAAAGAACTGTCGTTACTTTGGGATGCCGAAAATCAACGCTACTGTGGTTACTATGAGCTTGCTACTATTGTTGTTACCGCGTGAAATTTTGACTTTCTGGTTCCGGAAAGTTCTATTTGTTGTAGGAATTTGCCAATTTTGTCCCTTTTTGTTTGTTTTCCAAGCTTTTGCCCTACAAACAACATATATGGCTTATTAAAAGTGTTTTATGACTATAAAAAATGCACCTAATTTCTAACTCCCATACTGACTTTAAAAATTCAAACAAAGAAATACAAGATGAGAACGTAAAAAAATATATATATATATATATAAACAAAAAAGAAAATACAAGACGAGAGGCATGTACATAGATTGCAAGGCCATAAATAATATCATCATCAAATATCATCACCCTATCCCTAGATTAGATGATTTGTTGGATTAGTACCATAATGATGTGTGGTTTCTAATCCTAAAAAAATTCCACTTGTAGGCAAGTATACCTATCGGTGTAATAAGGCAAGGAAAGTCCCCATATTGTCGAACTCTCGAGACGACCAAACATTAATACTTACTACGTCCCTACTGTTTAATTAAATAAAAATATTTGAATTAAGAAATAATTAAAAATTAATTAAACTAAACAAGAAAGCTAAATAAGTTTCTAAAAACAAATTTGGAAAGTAGTATTTAAATATTTGAATCACCCTAGAAACGTAAGTTGGTTTTAATTAGAAAATCATTGTAATTAAATATTAAAACTCTTTGATTAGATCCACTCATATATCGGAGAATTCCTATTCCTTAGTGAAGATCCTCCGATTCACTTGATCGTTAGAGAATAATTCCTTCTCACCCTAACCCGATTATGAGCGAATATAGATTATAGTGATTTTAGTGATTTAGAAACCGTTAGCAATATTCCTACTCAATTACCAATTCCTAATATTTAATTAATTCCCTAGATTAATTTTCCTTGGTCAGAGTTCAACAAATGTTGCGAAACTACCAATCTCGCGAACACTAATAAACAATCACAACAATTGAATAACAACCAAACAAGAATATCGGACTTATCAATAACCGCAGGTGGGATTGATGCCACTTCTAGCTCTCACTCCTCTTCGAGAAAACTCTCAAGTACGCGTATAGACGAAGAATAGGATTAAAAACGACTTTTTGGCTTAGCTGTTGGGCTTAGACCTACTCCTCGATCAGCATTAATCTTATATTATTTTCGAGGTCTATATTCGGATTCATAGGCCCGTCTTAAGGCTTCTCATGAATGACAGAGAAGCGAAGCGGATATTGACTAAACCGAGTGGAATAGGCGCCTTATCTTAGCTGCCCCCAACTGCCTTGTGTGCGGCATAGTCTGAAGTGAGATTCAGTTGGTGTTCATAGAATCCCCCGGATAGAATTGAAAGCGGGAAGGCTTGCTAAGACCAGATTCCTCCAAAACAAAACCATCGAAAAGAACATAGTTATATAAATTAGAACAAGAAATTCATATAAAATATTAACTAAGAATTCTTTGGTTTATTGCCATTTAAACACAAAAAGAATGAGCCACTAAACATTATTCTAAAACATAAACCCATAGAAAAATTTATGAAATCGAGAAAGTTTAGGGGAAGTCTTGAAGATTTCGCGGTTCTGGTGAATGTCCGAGCTTGTCTCTTGAGTCACCCAAAGAACTCCCAAAATTCGGGTCTTCAAAGTTTTTATACAAAATATAGAATTGAATCTAAAACCCTAGCTATTGAATTAATGTGTTTAATGAGGTTTACATAAGAGAAAATTCTCTAAATCCTGTTCTAAAATTATTCTAATCCCTTTCTCAAAAGGTTTGAACTTAAATTACAAAAAGGAAAGAAATCAAAGTACAAAAAGGAAAAGTTACAAAAATTTGGAAATCAACCCATGCACGACTATTCGAATCTGAATAGCTTTTGCCCAAAAATTTCATTATTTGTTCTATTTCTCGGATTAGGTACGTATGTTGCGCTTCTTGAGCATGTTTGAGTCCTTACAATTCAGGCCATGGAGTCTTCATATTACATTTTTAGATAATTCTCTTAGCTTTCCAAACATCTTGAATAATGACGAATGAGTTGTATATCTCTGGTTATGATCGTGTAACCGAAAGGTATCAAACTTAAACGTCATGTAAGAAAGTGAATCTTTGAACTTGAATAATACTTTGGATGATACAATGAACTTCAATTGAGACAAAATTTAGTTTACTTGAAACTTCATGAAGTCCTCTAAAATCTCTAAGAAGGATATATCTCCAATTAAGGTCAATAAGGAGGTCAAAAATCCACCAGACTCTAAATTGCGTGGCCACGGACCATGTCTTAAGCTTGTTATTTCTTCTTTGCTTCATTTTCTCTCCAAAACGCCTTTATTTTGACTCTTTTTCAAAATTTCTTCATTCCAAAGGTATGTTTAGAAATAAGAGAAGAAATGGATTAATAAAATCTATTTTATAAACATTTAAGCATAAAAAAATGATAAAAACATCAACGCTTAAGAAGGTAAAAATAGACTTATCACGTGGTTCTCAAATCTTTCCTAAAATTGATTTGAAATCAAGGTACCACCAAATTAGAATGAGGAAAGGGGATGAATGCAGTACGAATTTCAAAATAAATTTTGTTCCTTATGAATAGTTAGTCATGTCTTTTGTATAAATTAATGCACCTAGTACATTCATGAGATTCATGCATTGTGTTTTGAGATAGTTTATGGGTAAATTTGTGGTGGTTTACTTTGATGACAATTTGAGTTATAGCAAACCCATAAATGGAATTTGCATCATCTTAGAAAAGTTTTGGTTGTTTTGAGAAGTGAAAAACTCTATGCTAACCTTGGAAAATCAAATATGAAATTTACATGTCCATAAGAAACTATATATATAGTAGCTATGCCCTAACAAGCTTAAGGAAACTAATTAGAAAGTCTAGGTGATATGAACTCCTCTAAGCTTCTTTGGAGTCGATCCTTTGCAAGAATCTTCTCTCTTCAAGAGGTTCTTGAAGGTTTTGATACGGCACCTACTGAAGATAAACAAACAAAAATTACAGTAAACAAAGAAAATAAAATTTTTCTATCTAGAAGAGGAATCAACAAGGACTATATGGAACCTTCACCTATTCCTCATTCACAAAGAAATACTTAATCCCTAACAAGACTAACTAGAAAGTTAACACCTGCATAGAATATGAGATTTGGGGAGAATAAGAACTCTTGAATTCAATTCAAGAATTAACTTGCGTAAATTACAAGTTCGAACACCTAATTTACAAAGAGGAAGAAGAAACACTAGGAACCTTAGTTTCTCTCTCTAAAATATCCCAATTCAATAATTTTCATTCATTTTCTTCCAAAACGGCTGAAAAGAAGTATATATAGGTCCCTTGGTGATTAGCACCAAGCCCTAGCTACTAATTGAACTTAAAGGAAAATAAAATGGCTCTTTAGGCTACTTAATTACAAGTCTAGGATTTAAGAAATTCAGTTTAGGAGTGAAAATAAGCTTAAAATCATCAACTAGTCATTATAGCCAAGACCTACATCGACGCTAGGCCCCGACCTACCTTTAGAGATATGATTTTTTCTCTTGGCCATCTTAGAATCGAGACCTGCCATTAGCGGTAGGGTGTCTTCTTGAGGCCAATTGCAATTTGAGCCCTTTAAGTCTTCCACACTTGCTTCTTTTGGTTCCTTCTTGGGCACCATGAACATTAGCTACCTCTTCAGTCTACATCTTCTCTTTCCAATGCATGCGATGTATGATCTTGAACGTTCTTCTCGAGCAAAGCCACCATTTCTTTGTTCTCTTCTTCTATCTTCCTTGCCATCGGCCTTGTAATAGACCCTTGGAAGATCTCCACTTCTGATGCTCATCCCCGGTCATATCACTAGGGTTCTTAAGCCTTTCATTTACAGCTTAAAATAGAGCTCAGAGATTTAAGTGGGACAAAACCGACAAAAATGGTCTGAGAACCAAAATATAATTCTTCTCTGGGCGATTGGTCAGATCCCCAAGAAAGAGCCAACCGAATCTAGCAAGCTTCTGAACAAGAAGACTTCTAAATCGCTCTTTCAATCTACATTAGCATTGTATCTATTTCTCATATTTTTTCATAGAAACTTGAATCATCTCATTTGGACTTGGAAAACTCAAGTTATGGCCTTTTTACCAAGATGTGTCAAAACTAGAATGCAATCCAAGTGTGCTGAGTTTCTCTAAGGATTTGATGTACCAAACGGGCTCAGGTTCAAACAAACTTTAGCATTCTAGAATCCTCAAAGGGTTTTCTATAAAGTAGATAAAGGCTAAATCTTTGTTCTTGGACCATAAGGTTGTCAAAAATATGTTCGAAATGAATGTGTTCAAGCTATCTTGGTTGACTTCCGTACTCCCTCATGAGCATTTTCCTCCTTTGAACGTCCGAACCAGTCTCGATGATTCTCCTCTTGCACTACCTTGGTTGGAGAGGCCCTTCATCGCCTTTTCTGTAGATTTTCCAAGAATTATCTACTTCTTAGCTTCATTCCAAGCCCTCAACCTTTGAGGCATCTTATGATCCTTCAAGTTGATTTGAGAAGCCATTTTTGCGCTATTTTTTGCTCCTTATCACCCTCCCCCCCTCCAGGTTCTTTCAGCTACTTTGTTCTTCCCCAATCAACTTACTAATACAATTCTTCAACCTGTTGGCAATAATTTTTGTAACACATTTCACCACAACATTACACAGAGAAATCGGTCATAGGTCACTCATTCTTTAGGGAGGATTCTACGTAGGAATAAGAGAAAATTAGTGTTTATTCATTTCCCGCAATCCCTTTCACAAACGTATTCACCACCAAATTTACAACAATTTCACCAACAATACCCAATTCGTTGAAGAAGAATGGAGGTAAACCATCAGGTCCTGGGGCATTATTCGGCCCCATTTGAAAAATAGCAATGTGAACCTCCTAAACTATAATAGTCCTACATATATGTTTATATATGCCAAATCACTAACAACAGAGGGGACAAAGACGCATACTGATATGTGCTTTATTGTTTATATTTCTATATGTTATTTTCATCATTTTACAATATTTTTAATATATAGAAGTCATATTTAAGACCAATACCCTTTATTCTTGTCTTAGATGCCTCCAAAGGAGAAAACAATGAAAAGAAATGATAACAATAAAAAACAGAGTGAAAACAACAAAAACGAAGTCAACAGCATAATTGAAGCTGATCTACCGCCTGAGGTAGGCCAACCTACCGTCAACGGTAGGTCCTGGAGCCACAAGCCAAAGTTGGACAGAAGCCTACAGGCGATGATAAGGTACTCCTACCGTCGACGGTTAGTCTCAACGACAACGAAGAGAATTTGGACAAAATCCTACCGCAGATGGTAGGACTCGATCTACCGTGTGCAGTAGGTCCCAATATAGCAGTTTTAATCCAATTTTGACTCTAATTAATATATTTTTTCTTCTGTTAGTAAGGAATTCTTCTATTAAGGCCGGTAGAGGTAATTAGGGTGGACTTAGGTTAGATTTTCCCCTAAATTTATCTTTAATTAGGTAAGAAATTAGTAGAAATTTTGTAATTGAATACTTGGAGATCAAGAATTAGAGATTCAACACCATAATTTCGGACTTCAATTGAGCGAATCAAGAGACGAGCTCGGGCGACATTCGGGATCGTGATTGTGGCTCCAACCTTCCTCCTAAGCTTTTTTTTTCCTTGCTTTTTACTGAATTCAATGTTTGATTTCAATTTTGATACAATAATTAGTGAGTAGATTTTTATGTTTGGATGAGAGTTGAACCCTAGTTCTTGTTTACGATGTTCTTGATTTAATTTTTTGAATTCAATGTTTGTTTTTAACTGAGTTGTCTTCAATTGTATTTTGTTGCAATTTAATTTCACGAGATTAGATTTATCTTAAGGATGTTCAGAATTGAAAAAGGAAGAACATTCTAGGGCAATCAATTAGGGGTTAATTGTGGAAAATGACTAGATATATGATATTGCACTTTTAGGTCCTTTAAATCGCCTATAATTACTTCACTCATAATTGGTTAGGGAGAGAAGAGATTCTCCTCTAAGGCTTAGTGAGTAGGGTGGCTTTCGCCTAGATATAGGGATTGCCCCATTAGTTGTGATGACCCAACTTGATTAATTCAACATCGTTTTCATAAGGTTTTCCAATTGAATTAGTAACAAGGATTAGGGGGATTCCACCATCCAAACTCTTGCTTTAATAGTTTTTAAAATTTTAATTTTCTAATTGTTCTTTCTTTAGTTGATTAAATCGTTTTTGTATTTTTAGTTTACTCTTTTTCAAACCATTTTATAGGCTAAACATTAAAAAAAGTGATTATTACTTGAGCCTTTATCATTCCTCGAGATTCGACACTTTGGTTTAGCTCGATTACTATAGTGATAGATCCACTTGCCTGGTACTTTAGTTTAGTATTTTATTCCCTTTTGATTTTAAAACTTCCATATACACACAACATACCTGTGGGCTGCATGGAACACACGTTTCATATGCATATAATTCAAGGAAATACATACAAGCCATCTCGTTTTGCAACTCTGGATCATCTCTCCATACTGCTAGCTCATCTTTAAGGCAGACATTATTCACCCTCCTCCGATGAACCGGTGCCGGTGCATGAAAATTCTTTGTATTACTTTCTCCTTCCATCCACTAATTAGCCGTTGCTTTTTGCCACAATAACTCTTCTTCTTCAAGGATTTCATCATACTTAACAAGCAGCTCTTGTTCCAAATTATTCGAAAAAACATAGTCATGCTCTGCCTATTTGGTCTGAACTCCTTGGATCCTAGCAAAAACCAAGTTTTTCCTTCTTCCCAAATGGCCAAAAACTTCGCTGCTCTACCACCAAGGCTTGTCTTGGACCTAAGAAATAGTTTCATAAAATTTACATCCACGCACAATCTATGCACCTTGTAAAAAAAAAATCCTCAAAAGCATGTCTTAACCATGCTACTTGAAAGGAAATCTCCTCTGCCCCACTACTTCATGTCTTGGATTATCCTATTTAATCAAAATAGGATGATGGTTAGAATGGCTGCAAGGGTAGTGGTGCACCTCCGCATTTTCAAACAAAGTTTTCCAGGACAGACTACAAAAAACTTGATCAAGTCTCTCCCAAATTTTGCTCTTCCCTTGTGTGAATTAGTCCAAGTAAATCAAGGGCCATGAAATCCCATGTCCACCAATTCACACCAATCAATTAACACCCCTAGTCGATTCGCTTTATCTTTGTATCTCTGTGAACCACCTTTCTTTTCCTCTGGCAACACCAATTGATTAAAATCTCCCTTTACAACCCACGGACATCTAACAACCTGCAAAAGTTGTTCCAAATACAACCAAAACTCGTCCCTAATTGATGTCGTCAAAGATACATAAACAGAAATTAAGACCAAAGAAACTTTCTTATTTTGAAGAATAGCTAAATTGACAGCTTGCGCATTATAAGTCAACACGTTAATCTCAATACATCTCAAATCCCAGAAGCACCAAATTCCCAGAAAAACCCCCAAGCTTTGAGAACAAACATTTGATCAAAATAAAACTTACACAAACTACATCTAGCCTTAACACTAAGTACCCTAGGCTCTAATAAAAATAACACAGCCAGTCCATATACTTGTAAACAATTTCTGACAAATGGCAAAAGAATTTTTATGAACCTGTACCTCTATAATTCCAACTTATGATCTTCATAAATATAATAAGGAATTAGTATTGCATAGAATCATCAACACTTGGATAAAAAGCATCTACAACTCCATCTACCTGGATAGATAAAGATGTCCCATTAGATTATGCTATTGTGGTTTCTAACATAACAAATGGTCCTCTAGAAAAGTGTGTACCTATAGGTATAGTATAGCTAGAGAAAGTCCCCGGATGTCGATCTCTCAGGAGAGACAAGGAATATTACTTACTATTCTCTCACTGTATAATCAATCAAAATGTTTGGAAAAGGTTTTTAAAACAAAGAATAAACTATAAAACGAAACAGATAAACTATGAACACGGAAAAATGGATTTAATTCAAGTTTAGAAATAAGTGTTTAAATAGTGGAATCCCCCCAGAGTCCCTTAGCTGATTCATTAGAAAACTTTGGAAAAGTAGTTGAATTTTTTATTGGGTTCTCACCCGTTTGTTAAGATTAACTCTATCTCTAGGCGAAAACCCACTATTCTCCTAAATGATTAGAGAAAAATCTTTTCTGTCCCTGAGTCAATTATGAATGAATTAAACACCAGAGAGAATTATATTTCTCTATTAGACCTAGAAATCGTAGTTATTATCTCTAATCAACTACAAATTCCTATCGTTTAATTAAGCCCTGGATTGTTCTTCCTTTTTCAATTCCCAACAATCTAATGTGAAGATATCAATCACAAGCGAAAATGATAACATGAACACAACAATTAAACAAATCAACCATCAATTCAACATATTATTCCATGAAATCCATGGAAAAAAAAGTTAAGATCATCTAAGGTTCAACCCATTTAAACACAATAGAAAACCTAGCAACTAAACATCCTCAAAATCATAAAATTCAACAATGAATTCATTATAGAGATTGTGATACCCCCAACCCTGCCACTAGGTCAACTGCGATTGAGTAGGGTATCTACGTGCCTCTCGGCACTAAACTATAAGTTCCAAAACGAGAGCCTAACCCTGGGGCAACACTTAGAAGTATATACACAAAGTACGCAGCGGAAAACTTAAGTAAACTAGTTATTACTGGTGTGCCCAAAACACAAGATTTAAGAAAACTTCTTAATAACCGTTTCAATACATAAATAAAAGTAACTTCACCAACAAAACCTTATGACAACATAACAAGAAGAACTTTACAACTGACCCATGTCTAAGAAACAAAAAACATAATACATGTCAAACAAAACATAAAACATGTTCTTCTAGGGAAGCTTGATCCAAAACTCCATGCCCAACACTTCAGCGGCTTATCGTATCTCTGTCTATCCTAAGTTAATCTGAGGAGAAAACAAGATACGGAAAACGTGAGCGTGAACGCTCAATGAGTCCACGTGTGTGTGTGCGTCTCAGTGATTTCTTTGAAACAATGATAATGCAGTTTCACAAAAACAGTTCACGCAATGTTATAAGAAAACATTTTCCTTTATTATTTTAACAATACTGCTACTTGCATCGACACAAGGATTTCGAGCGCAGTTGGGAAGTTTGAGCGAATCAAGCCACATCAGCGCAGCTTCTACACCCGAATGCAAAGAAACATGCAATGCCACAGTGGGGCTCGACAGACAAGGTCTAAATCCCACAACGAGGTCATCAGAATACAATTCTGGTATCTTGTAGTCAATACTAGCCAAACACTATACGAGCGCTCGATTACCAAACAACCGCTCTCCCAAAACTGGTCAAAACAGGCTACAGGTTCGTGGGGCACCTACCAGGTCTGCCCTGGGACCAACCTTAATTTCAAGCCCCTCCTGGCTCTCTACAAGGCGGCCGTCCCACCGCAGAGCATGATGCGGTGTCCACGTAGACCGATTGGGCCACACCTTCCGCGGTCTACGCCCTTTCTCAAGTGGATCCACTCTCCCGAGTCTGAATCGTCCATGCCATCGGAAGAGGACCTCGTACGAGGGACTAGCTATGTACAGTGCAATCCTCTAGCTCTTCCGAACACAAGATCATAACTAAAACTGTAACCCTGGTCTTAATGGGGTTTTCATATGTGTTTACAACAGAAACACCATTTGTCCGGCCGACAGGTTAGAATCAAGTCATGAATATTTTCAGCAAAAATCCCCATCTGCCATTTCACCACATGCTTTTGCAACCAAACACATGTATGCCTGATTTATACTTATGCATGTCAAAACAGTGTAACTTTTCAAAACTAGAACATTTTCCAACAAATAAATCTTCTCAAAAAAACCTGTGTACGGCCAAAACCTGTTTCACAGCAATTATAAACCATTTTGAAAAGGCCACACCTATATGGAGCACGGCTCATATGTATTGGCTAAGAAAATAGGTAACACATTGTGGAGAACATCTCCGAAAAACATACTAAACTGTAACATACAAGACATAATAAATATTTTATAACAGATTTAGGAAACATGCCTTATAAGGCCTGCAATATTTGCAAACATTAGAAAATACACATGTATGCGGCTCTAGTGCTATAATCCTACAAACATGATACCGATAAACACTTAAGTATAAATCCAAAAGTTCCTATTCGCCTCCAAAAATAAAGGTAATAACTCCTTATGAACCCAAGATATAACTACAGATATACTAATCCAAAGAAACTAAGCTTCTTAACGTATCTATGCTAAATTAACACAATCCCACAAGTAATATTAAAATCATATGTTCTATCGAGATATATAATAACCATGTGTATATATATCAAGATATGTCAAGAAAGTTAATTATACCTAAAATATATAAAGAAAGCCTTAAATGTTAAAATTATTTTCAAGAATAGTTTGTACTCAAAATACGTATAAAATTTATGAATGCCAAAATTAATTACAAAGGTTACGTATATAGAAATATATAAAAACATATACAAAGTTATGTATTAAAATATATACATATATACAAGACTTTTTTCACTAAAATTATTTATATAAAAAGAAAATCTCATATATACTAAAATATATATAAATATATTTACCAACTATATATACTAAAATGGTTCACAACAATTATATACCACAATCATGTATATATATGTAGAGTTATATATACTAGAATTTATTTACATAGTAAAAAAATATTCAAGACTTCATATGCTACAATTCTTTATAAAATCCCCATGCATGTAAAAAGATATACATATATATAAACATTTGAAATTTAAACTTGTAAATATGTATACTATAAATATACATGTAAATATATATACTAAAAATATAAATATATATTAAACTGTATATTTAAGATATATAGATACTAGAACTGTAAATGCAAATATATATATTAAATATATATATATATATATATGTGAGAATATAAACAATTCTGTATACCAAAGTATATATATAGAAGAAAATACATAAAAATCATTTCCCAAAAATTAGGTCTACTAAAATTATTTTGAATAAAAGAATTATAACAAGAAAAATTAAATAAATAAATTTATATAAAATTAAATAAGAGAAACCAAAACAAAAATTAACTAAATTTAAATCACATTATACCCTAAATACCCCATCTCAAGACTCTAAAATTAAACTCTACAACCCATCATCAAAGAGGAAAAAAAGAAAAAAAATTGAAACCTAGCTAACCCAAATAAGTAAATAAATAAATAAAAACTAATTCTAACTCCTTGCTTCAAAATAAAACTTGTAAGTATATATATAAATATATATATATATATACACTAGCTAATGTATATAATTGTTAAAATATCAATGACATCACAACACTACCCATACCAACTCCTCAAATCCTAAAAAAAATTATCAAAAGAAAGACAAAAAAAAGGAAACGAAAAAAAAGAAAAAAAAAACATACCTGAATTCTGTGAATAGCCGGGAGGAAGAGAGGAGGAAAAAAAAGCCATCCTTTTCCTCTCACCTTATATATATATATATATATAGTCTTGATAGCCATGCAAAGTGCCAAGTGTCACCCTTCTTATGACAAGTGGCAAATTTTGTGTTTTTTTTTCAACAAACCATAATAATCTAGGAAATAACAATAATAATAATTTTAATATAAAAGATAAAATCCTTGCATAAAAAAAATCACTTTAGCCCTTATATGAGACTATTGAATATTTTAAATTGCTAAAAAGTGCGTACCATAAATTCTTAGGTTTTACTATGCTAGACTCCGACTACTACTTTAACATCAATCGCCCTCTCAAGATCACCCGAGGTGCTTACCGAGTGGGGTATTACATTCTTCCCTCCTAAGAAAAATTTCGTCCTCGAAATTTAATAGTCATACACCTTGAAGTTTTGAATACTTCCTCTTCAGATATTCCTGAGTCTCCCAGGTCGCCCCCATATCACTTTACACATTAGAATCTGTCTCCCACGTACTCTTTTATGCTTCATTCTATAATTGTTACTGGTTTTTCTTCGTACGACAAATTGGCACGTAATCTCCATTTGGTTATCATTGAGCACATGATCCTTTGCAGGATGATATTTCTTCAATTGTGATACATGAAACACGTCATGCATGCCCATCAGTTCACTCGGTAAGGCTAACCAATATGCCACTTTACCAATCCTGTTAACAATTTCAAACGGTTTGACATATCAGGACTTAACTTTCCTCCCCTTGGACATCTAGGCTTTCCGCGATGTGGCGTAAATTCTAAGAAAACTCGATCTTCCACACTAAACTCCAAGTCCTTCTTCATTTATCAGCGTAGCTTTTGTCTATTTCTAGCTGCCCGAAGTTGATCTTGAATTTTCCTAACTTGTTTCAGCATTTCTTCCAACACTGGCACCAGGTTCCCTTGTTTTCACTGAGATCGAACTCCAATCTCATCCCAGTAAAGGTGTGTTCTACATACAATGCTTCAAATGGGGCCATTCCTATCGAAGAGTGGTAGCTGTTATTATAAGCAAACTTAGCACTAGCAAGATTGTCAACCCACTCTTTCCAAAAATTTAAGGCGCAAGCTCTTTACATATCCTCTAGGGTTTGAATTGTTCTCTCGGACTGTACATTAGTTTGGGGGTGTGCAGTGGTACTATAACTTAGGTTGGCTCCTTAGCTGCCTGGAAACTGGGCCAGAACCTCGAGATAAACCTTAGGTCTCTATCGGATACAATATTAACGGGAATCCCATGGGGTCGGACAATCTTGTTCACATAGATTTGCTCTAACTTGCGTCGTAGTTAGTTGATGCTTTACTTCCTGGAAACTTCTCTCGCACTTCTCCACCCATGTAAACTCGATGGCTTTCCTCGCAAGTTATGATAAAGGTCTAACGAAAAGGAAAGAAAAATCTATTATGAATCTCCAATAATACCCTTCCATTCCTAAGAAGATATGTACCTCTACTGGTATCTTGGGTTGCATCCAATCAGTCACTACTATACCTTTACTGGCTCTACTATTACTCCTTCTTGAGTTATCACATGCCCTAAAGAAGTTACCTATCGCCATTCAAAACTTACATTCACTAAACCTGATGATCCTACAGGGTTTACAACACTCTTCAAAGATGTCGTTCATGTGCTTCGAGGTTAGGTTAATATATAAGAATATCATCAATGGAAAGCACCACAAACTCATCCAAGTTGTTGGAATCCGTAGGCAAAAACAAAGTAAAATAAAACTACGGAAATCCACCAACAGGATCTGCAAATACTAGAAAAACCGATGGGATAGAAATTACCTCAATGTTTTGATTGTTCGTTGTGGAGGCGCTGCTTTGTACGCTTCGCCCTCTACTGGTATCCACGCGACGAACTCATCTGCAAGCGATCGGGATGCTAACCCCTTCTGTGTTCTGAAAATTGTTCAGAACTCATCCTGACTATCTGGTAATCGGTCGTATTTCGGAGAGAGGAGGCTAGATACTATATCGCCATTCTAGGGTTTAGGGTTTTGTTTTTCTTTAACCAGATAAAGTACGGCTACCAAGAAAAGATTAACATAACCTTTTATAGCTGTCAATATCAAAACCCTAACTGTCATCTAATGACAGTTTAATCTCGTCCGTCTATTCCTATAATTATCAACGGTTGGATGAGTAATTTTAAGTAATTAATTTCATTTATTCGATTAAATAAAATTAATTACTTATTAACCTACCAGAAAATACAATATGGAATCTGATTCCCCTTTTGTATACGTTCAATGAATCTGGACACAATCTAGATTCATTGAACGTGGACATTATGCTCACAAGATCGTCTATGCGTGTGACCCTGTAGGTTCACTTAACGTTGGCAGTGAATGGAAAAATGTCCTACACAGTTATTCAGAAAACATAAGCGGCCTCTAGCAAGACATTATGCTTACCCAAGTTAAGTAAATGTAATAATAACCTAGCATCAGATTTAATATTTAGTCCTTTTGTCACACGATATCCTAATTAAGTATAAGGCATGGATCAAATCATCCTTATAAAACTTAATTAACCATTTACTTGATCACCAGGCAGACTGTTCCAACAAATAATATTAAAAACACCTTATTAATACTTATTTGAGCATGGCCATGCATATTTTCCAGTCTTCCTTATCAAGGGGCCCATGGATATCTCTCTCTAAAAGAGAGGGACAAATCCCTTTTCACTATCTCCAATATTCAAGCCATGACGAGAAAATAAGCCAACCAATAATCATAATGATCACCTAATTAAAAGTGATGTTTGACTATGTCAAAACATATTTTTCTCCCCATGCAAGAAACATTAGAAACATTAGGTCGAAGGACACCAAATATAAAACTGAGAAGAAATACTTATAACTTAAACCCATGCAATATTTCTTCTTCACTTTGGGTCATGTCCAATACAATATTCTCAATATGTATTTATGAATTGATTTTATATCTCATATTCATGATCAGTAAAACTTAACCATCAATCAACTTCACACTAGTTTACAAGATGTAATAAGCTAGGGACAAATAAGAATAGTATTTTATTAGCTATAAGGGTTTTACTATCAAGTCACATACTTGATGACCAAGAGCATAAAATAGAACTCAAAAATACATGCTTCATAAATCATAAATGTGAGTCAATTGGTCTTAGGGCATATACTAACAATCTCTCACTTGCCCTACCACCAATTTGACATGACTCTCAAACCCATTGACCTAGTATGACTCTCATGCTTAAGTTGTGGTAGTGGCTTTGTTAATGGATCTGCGACATTGTCATTGGTCTCTACTTTGCAAATTTTTACATCTCCACGCTCAATAATTTCTCGAATGAGATGGAAACGCCTGAGAATATGTTTGGATCGTTGATGAGATCTAGGTTCCTTAGCTTGTGCAATGGCTCCTGTATTATCACAATATAGGTCCACTGGGTTCACAATGCTAGGAATTACACCTAGTTCTGTAATGAACTTTCTGATCCAAACTGCCTCCTTGGCTGCATCAGAAGAGGCCACATACTCAGCCTCTGTAGTAGAATCAGCCACGGTATCTTGCTTTGAACTCTTCCAGCTCACAGTACCTCCATTAAAACAAAACACAAATCCAGATTGCGATCTAAAATCATCTACATCAGTCTGAAAGCTAGCATCCGTGTAACCATTTACAACAAGCTCTTCTTCCTGACCTCCGTAGATCAAAAACATCTCTTTAGTCCTTCTTAAGTACTTGAGAATGTTTTTTACTGCAGTCCAATGTGGTTCACCAGGATTTGACTGGAATCTGCTAGTCATGCTTAATGCATACGAGACATCTGGGCGAGTGCATAACATGGCGTACATGATAGATCCAATTGCGGAAGCGTAAGGAATCTTACTCATGTGTTCTGTATCCTCCCTTGTGGTAGGACTTTGAGACTTACTGAGTTTAACGCCATGTGACATTGGCAAGAATCCTCTCTTACAATCTTGCATACTGAACCTTTTCAGTACCTTGTCAATATATCCACTCTGACTTAGGCCAATAAGCTTTTTATATCTATCTCGATAGATCCTAATGCCTAGAATATAGGCTGTTTCGCCTAAATCTTTCATTGAAAAACACTTCCCCAACCAAGTTTTTACACTTTGCAAAGTGGGGATGTCATTCCCAATTAACAAGATGTCATCGACATAGAGTACTAAGAAGACTACTGCATTTTCTGTAACCCTTTTGTAGACACAAGGTTCATCATCATTCTTGATGAAATTGAATTATTTAATTGCTTCATCAAAACGAAGATTCCAACTTCGAGATGCTTGCTTCAAGCCATAAATGGATCTTTGAAGTTTACACACTTTACTAGAATTCGAAGGATAAATAAAACCTTCAGGTTGTGTCATATACACATCCTCAAGTAGATTTCCATTAAGAAAAGCAGTTTTAACATCCATTTGCCATATTTCATAATCATAATATGCTGCAATGGCAAGTAGAATTCTAATTGACTTAAGCATTACAACTGGAGAAAAGGTTTCATCATAGTCTATGCCATGAGTTTGTCTATACCCTTTTGCTACCAATCGTGCTTTGTAAGCGTACACATTGCCATCCATGTCAGTTTTCTTTTTGAAAACCCATTTACACCCTATGGTCTTGCAACCTTCAGGTGGATCAATCAAAGTCTAAACTTGATTGTCATTCACAGATTGCATTTCTGATTTCATAGCCTCTAGCCATTTGCTAGATTCAGGACTATGAATAGCATTTTGGTAGGAATTAGGTTCACCTTGATAAATAAGATCAATATTATGATCCTCAGTCACAAGAAATCCATATCTCTTTGGTATCTGAGAAATCCTACCAGACCTTCTTGGCCCTTGTGTCAAAGGTTCAGGCTCAGTATGAATACGTGAGTCCAACTGAGTATCCATACTCGGTTCAGAAATGGTCTGCTATCCTTGAGCTTCTTCAAGATGGATTCTACTCCCACTAACTCTTTTGGAAACGAATTCACTTTCAAGGAAAATTCCGTTCCGAGCAACAAACACTTTGTTTTCAGATGGAAGATAAAAGTAGTATCCTTTAGTTTCCTTAGGATATCCCACAAACAGACTCTTATCAGATTTGGGTGCTAGTTTTTCAGATAATGATCGCTTCACATAAGCATCACATCCCCAAATTTTGAGAAATGCTAAACTAGGTTGTTTCCCGGTCCATATCTCATGTGATGTCTTCTGAACAGCTTTAGATGGAACTCTATTTAATATAAATGCAGCAGTTTCTAGAGCATAACCCTAAAAAGAAATTGGAAGATCTGTTTGACTCATCATAGATCGAACCATATCCAATAGAGTTCGATTTCTGCGTTCAGACACACCATTCCATTGTGGTGTTCCTGGTGGAGTTAATTGTGATAATATCCCACAATTTTTTAGATGTTCGTCAAACTCTTGGCCTAAGTATTCACCACCTCGATCTGATCGAAGTAATTTGATACTCCTTCCAAGTTGATTATGTACTTCATTTTGAAATTCCCTAAACTTTTGAAAGGAATCAGATTTATGTTTCATTAGATAGACATAACCATATCTACTGAAATCATCTGTGAATGTAATGAAATACTAAAAACCTCCTCTGGCTTGTGTGTTCATTGGCCCACATACATCAGTATATATAAGTTCCAATAAATCGGTAGCCCTTTCACTTTGCCCTGTAAATGGACTTTTAGTCATTTTTCCCAATAAACAAGAATCACATTTTTCATAAGACTCAAGGTCGAATGAAGATAAAAGTCCATCTTGATGGAGTTTTGATATGCGTTTCTCATTTATATGGCCCAAACGACAATGCCAGAAGTAAGTTTGATTTAATCATTAGATTTAAATTTCTTTGTATTTATGTTATAGATGGGCTTACTAATGGAATCATGTAGGTTAAGAATGTAAAGTCCATTACATAAAGAGGCATCCCCATAGAAAATACCATTTTTATAAATAGAACTTTTACCATTCTTAGTATTAAACTCAAAACCATCAATATCCAAACAAGAAACTAAAATGATGTTCCTACTCATAGCAGGAACATAATAACAATCTTTAAGTTCAATTATAAGCCCATTAGGCAAAAGTAAATCAAATGTCCCTATAACTACAGCAACAACTTTTGCTCCATTTGCAACTCGTAGGTCCACCTTTCCCTTTGCCAAAGATCTACTCCTTTTGAGTCCCTACACATTTACACAAATGTGAGCTCCACATCCGGTATCTAATACCCATGGAGTAGGAGTAGACATATTAATTTCTATAACGAAAATACCTGAAGCGGTAGTCTCACTGGCCTTTTGCTTTTTCTTTTCTTCCAAGTAAAGCTTGCAATTCCTCTTCCAATGACCAGGTTCATTGCAATGGAAGCAAGTCCCTTCCTTTGGTGGTTTAACCTTGGGCTTGGGCTTCTGCTTGCCTTTACCCTTTTTGGCCATATCCTTTCCCTTTCCCTTTCCCTTTCCCTTTCCCTTTCCCTTTCCCTTGTTCTTCTTGAACTGCCCCTTCTGAACCATCAGAACATTAGGAGTAGACTTCCTAATGTTTTGTTCAGCCTGCTTGAGCATCCCGTGCTATTTATTTATGGACTTTTTCATATTATGCATATTGAAGTTCATGACAAACTGATCATAGTCAGAGGTCAAAGAGGCCAAGATCATATCAGTAGCCAAGTCATGACTTACAGGTGGTCCAAGTTTTTCAAGCTGATCAAAATACCCTTTCATCTTAAGGACATGAGCACTAACTGAAGTGCCAGGAGTCATTTTGCAACTATTCAACGCCTTAGTGGTAAGATATCTCTCTTGACGTGCCTGCTCTTGGAACATTTCCTTGAGCTGTTTTATCATCTCATAAGCCTCAACTTCCTCGAATTGCTTTTGCAATTCAGATTCCATCGTAGCCAACATGAGATATGTCACATCATTAGAATCATCCTTGTGCTTACTATAAGCATCCTTTTCAACTCTAGGGGCATTATTAGCTGGTTGATTAGGGATAGGGTTCTCAAGTACATATAGCTTTTTTTCTTGTTTAAGGACAATCCTTAAATTTCGTGCCCAATCAAGAAAGTTAGTCCCACTAAGCTTATTCTTTTCAAGCACGGATCGCAACGATGTGTTTGAATTATTTGAGGCCATTATCTACATAGAATTTGTAAAGTAAAATTAAATAAATGAAGCATTAAATTTTCCCTCAAATATTCAACACTTGATATAAATCATGGGTATAAAAATTCATCTTATTCTAATCATAAGTAAGCTTTGGCTTAACACCCATAATCAGAGAAAAAAGTATTAATGGGATTTACATCTATATGTACCGGCAAAATCCCATATGATGTCCTAGGCTCAAAACCGTTTTGATAGCCTAGTTAAGCCAAACCATTCCAAGCATATGGAAATCACCATTTTCCATCTTCCCTTACTTAGGTAACCATTTATCTCTTGCTTTGGCAATGAGAAAAAAAGATGATCCAAGCATAGAGAAGTGCTTATGATCATGGAAGGCATTTTACGACTTAATTTTTACATGGTTTCAAAAACCTTCTTCCTTTTATTTGTATATTATTTCACAAAACATATATCCAAAAATAAAAGAAAGTAAACTAAACATCACGTGCATAATATATACATCAAATAAAACGTGGTATAGCATGGCCCCAATCCTATATTGACTTCCACGAGCCTCATGGAAGTCAAAGGTCAATCTAGGCAAGTCTTCATCTCCATGAGCTTACCTCCAATGTTTTGGCCTTCTAATCTTATTACATAGGACAGAAAACATACATAGGAATAGGAAATAAAATTAACCTATTCTAGTAAAGCTTGATAATATTACATCAACGAAAACAACGACACGCAGGCCGTATTTAAAAACATACAACCCATTAACAAAATAAGGCAATCAATCACAAGAGGTAAAGGGCCATGCTATGCACCATGCATCTAAAGATAGGAAGAAACATACAAAGAAACAATAAGGGGGTTCCGGGGGCGAAGCCCTCGGAAGAAAAAGGCGGTCCCGCTGGCTGGTCAACGGGCGGGGTCAAGGGGCAACGCCCTTGCGGGGGTCTCAGGGGGCAGCGCCCCCGGAAAGAAAAACGATTTTTCTTTCCAACTCATCGAATGAGTTATTGCCGTCATAAACCCTAAAATCATGCCGCTAGAAATTTTGTTTAACAGTTAAACATTAAATCATGTGATTCTGCATATTAGTTTAACAATTAAATTGCACAGATTACAAACTGTACGCTAAACAATTTGGCAGTAACAACATTCTGTTTAATTAATTGCATTAATAAGTAAAACAGAATATGATATATGCGAATCCTATAATCCAATTTACTCTGATTATTACACTAATCAGAAACCTTACTATAAGGCCGATTGAAAACAACATATGGAATCAAAGCGGTAACAGATAAAATCAGTAAAACTAGTATGTACGAGGCTCTGATACCACTGTTGGAGTCCATAGGCAAAAACAAAGTAAAATAAAACTACGGAAATCCACCAACAGGATTTGCACATACTAGAAAAACCGATTGGATAGAAATTACCTCAATGTTTTGATTGTTCGTTGTGGAGGCGATGCTTTGTATGGTTCGTCCTCTACTGGTATCCACGCGACGAACTCCTCTGCAAGCGATCGGGATGCTAGCCCCTTCTGTGTTCGAAAAGCTGCTCGGGACCGATCCCTGACTATCTGGTAATCGGTCGTATTTCGGAGAGAGGAGGCTAGATACTATATCGCGGTTCTAGGGTTTAGGGTTTTGTTTTTCTTTAATCAGATAAAGGACGGCTACCAAGAAAAGGTTAACATACCCTTTTATAGCTGTCAATATCAAAACCCTAACTGTCATATAATGACAGTTTAATCTCGTCCGTCTATTCCTATAATCATCCAACGGTTGGATGAGTAATATTAAGTAATTAATTTCATTTATTCGATTAAATAAAATTAATTACTTATTAACCTACCAGAAAATACAATATGGAATCTGATTCCCCTTTTGTATACGTTCAACGAATCTGGACACAATCTAGATTCATTGAACGTGGACATTATGCTCACAAGATCGTCTATGCGTGTGACCCTGTAGGTTCGCTTAACGTTGGCAGTGAATGGAAATATGTCCTAGACATTTATTCACAAAACATAAGCGGCCTCTAGCAAGACATTATGCTTACCCAAGTTAAGTAAATGTAATAATAACCTAGCATCAGATTTAATTTTTAGTCCTTTTGTCACACGATATCCTAATTAAGTATAAGGCATGGATCAAGTCATCCTTATAAAACTTAATTAACCATTTACTTGATCACCAGGCAGACTGTTCCAACAAATAATATTAATAACACCTTATTAATACTTATTTGAGCCTGGCCATGCATATTTTCCAGTCTTACTTATCATGGGGCCCATGGATATCTCTCTCTGAAAGAGAGGGACAAATCCCTTTTCACTATCTCCAATATTCAAGCCATGACGAGAAAATAAGCCAACCAATAATCATAATGATCACCTAATTAAAAGTGATGTTTGACTATGTGAAAACATATTTTTCTCCCCATGCAAGAAACATTAGAAACATTAGGTCGAAGAACACCAAATATAAAACTGAGAAGAAATACTTATAACTTAAACCCATGCAATATTTCTTCTTCACTTTGGGTCATGTCTAATACAATATTCTCAATATTTATTTATGAATTGATTTTATATCTCATATTCATGATCAGTAAAACTTGACCATCAATCAACTTCACACTAGTTTACAAGATGTAATAAGCTAGGGACAAATAAGAATAGTATTTTATTAGCTATAAGGGTTTTACTATCAAGTCACATACTTGATGACCAAGAGCATAAAATACAACTAAAAAATACATGCTTCATAAATCATAAATGTGAGTCAATTGGTCTTAGGGCATATACTAACACAAGTAAGGACAGAAAATCCTATGTATCAATTCTATGAACCAAATGGCATAAAACAAACTCATAATCCCCAAATCAGGTGTTGAAAGATGTTTTCTTTTGTTCGTACTCGATAGTATCCTTGTCCTAAATCTAATTTGGAATAGTATCCTACTCCTCGAAGTTATCAAATAGTCCATCCCTAAGTATCACGTCATATCTCCCAAATGGTAAGGTAATTAAATATCTAGATAAAATCACACTCTTGACACAGATGTCACAATCTAGGTACTTTACCACAGTTATCTCACTCACGCCCATAGGAGTGCCAACTATTAACTGATAATGCATGTCAATGGAGGGTATAAGAACATGAGACACATATTCAAGCTTTCTCTCCCCCTCTTTTTTTGGTTGAAAAGACACATTTTCAAGCTTTAAATGAGTCTCCCTTGGCCCTTTTTTCTCCCCATTAATTGAACAGCTTGCAAATTGTAACACATTAATGCTGGCTCTAATTATAATATCTTGTGCCTGAGTTGGCAATTCTCATGATATGTAGAACTTTAATTTAAATGGATACTTCAATTTTAACATTTATTATGAGGAAATTCACAGAGTCACACAGGGGGATTCATTTACAAATTGCAAGTGTTATGAAATGAAAGCTCACAAAGAATGCGTAGCTCCAGAACCAATGAGTACTCTTGCCAGTTGAGAAAAGATTTGAATCATACCTTCGACTACTTCCACTTTGGTGTCTACGGGCAGTCCATCCAACGTATAAGCTTTTGCTTTCACTTGTGGCTTATCACTCCTTTCTTCTATGGCTGTTCTCATAGTAGAGAGTCAGCGAGTTGAGGGTCAGCCAGTTCTTCTGGACGTCTCCGGTGGTTCTTGTTGCATCTTCGGGCAATGATCCCTAACATGTCCTGGTTTCCCACACCGTTAACACAATCTTGAATTCTAGTAATACATTTCTGCCACATGTCCACTTCGTCCACAGTATGTACATGCTCTATGGACTCCTCCAGGGGTTAGGGTTCGCCGGCCTTCATTTCTGATCCTTTGCTCACCATGGGGTCTCTTAGAATCTCTGGATTTCCACGTCCTTGTCCAAGACGTTTATAGGGGGTTACAGCTGAGCCAATAGTTATCTTCCTCTGTGTAACTGCTTGATCCGCCATTTCTGTCCTTGTGGCAGTTTCAACTGCTACTGCGAATCTCATTGGTGGTAAGGGTGCCAATGCCCGTTGTAGTTTCAACCTTAATCCTTTTAAAAACTGCCGCATCTTATTCTCATTGGTATCTATCAATCTTAAGCAATATTTAGCCAGCCTATTGAACTTTGCGGTATACTGGGTAACTGTTAGGTTACCCTGTCTCAATTCTTGAAACTTATCCTCTCGTTGCTCACGAACGCACCAAGGTATATACTCTTTCCTAAATTCTTCTTGAAAATTGTTCCAGGTCCATGGTTGGTTCTTCAGTGCCGGAGCTTGGGAAGCTCTAAGCCACCAATCCTTTGCCATACAACGGAGCCTAAAAGTTGCGAACGTTACCCTCAAGGCATCCTCGTACTTAAGGGTATCATAAATATCACTCAGCTGCTCGAGGAATAGATCAGCTTTGGTTTCTTGCTCAGCTTCTCCATAGAACTCCGCTGGTCGAAACTTCAAAAATCGTTCAGTACTTCATCTGCCCCCGTGGCCCGTACTCGCTCGTCCTCCTTGTAGTCATTGAAGTTTCTAACAACTCCGTCATTCTAATCATGAAATTTTCCCTAATGTGTTCATGCTGTCAGCTTTGAGAATTTTCGGACACAACCTCATCCGCATGATTGAGAGGTCGTGAATCTGACATGTTTCTAAACAACCAAGAGGTTTTATCACTAATAAACTTATGAGTTTGCAACTACTCCATAACAAGTAAGTATAAACTCATCACAGGCACCAACATCATCACGTCCATATAAACATAAACATATATATAGCTCTCAAAATCAGGATCTTTAGTACAAGTGGTATTACAGACAAATCATCCTAGTCCTATCACTTTAAAAATATGCGATCGGGTTATTATACATATCCCAAAAAAAAAAAAACCCCCGAGGACCTCTTATCCACTATCCTAAGGCTACTATGTCAAGCCTCAATCAAACATCACTTATACCTATCCAAATAACTATATACACAAAAATCTCCTGCATCGTATCCCAGGTCTACTCCACCTGAGGGTGTCGGCTACTAGAACTTTCTGGCCGGGACTCCAGCTCGGGGCGGGCTTTATCCGTTGAATCCCTAGTGATACTAAAAAACTGGGCGATAAGCCGCCTAAGCCAATCTCGCTTGTCAATAAGCTCCTGAATTTCCCTCTCTCTGGCCGTGTGCACCTCCCGCACCTGAACTAGCCTCGTCTCCAGCATAACAGCCCTCGATATCGCCTGTCGATGTGCCTGGCGGGCCATATAAAATAGGGCATCCACTCTAGAAATCTCCTCTCTCAGCTCCGCGATCTGTTGTCCGGCAGCCTCCACCTGCTGCTACCTGCTCCATAAACAATAGCCGCAAATAGGTGATAACGGTATCGGGAATTCACTGGCTACGAGGGTGTCCATACCGGTGCCACTTCTTTCGGCTCAGGTAGTAGTCCTACATCGGACTCAGCCTCGGTGGGGTCTTCTCTGATTGACACCCCAGGCTCCACTCTCTGCACTACCGGTCCCTCTACAGTCTCAGTGTCTGAGAAGTCAATAATGTGGATCGGATCTCTCTTCAGAAAAATCTCCCTAAGGGAATATGATGATAAGGGGGTAGTCCCGCTAGACTCACTCACAGGTGCACCTTCCTGATATATCCCTCTACGAGTGTGGTATGCCATCTAGTACCTATAAAACAGAGCATTAGGATAAGTATTACCCGAGAAATCGAATGACTGACATCAAAGTTTAAACAGTTGACTCCTATAGCTTGTCTAAAATCCAACAGTTCAAACCTAGGAATGAACCTAGATGTTCTGATACCACCTGTGATACCCCCCAACCCTGCCACTATGTCAACTGTAACTGAGTGGGGTATTTGTATGCCTCTCAGCACTAAACTATAAGTTCCAAAATGAGAGCCCAACCCTGGGGCAACACTTAGAAGTATATACACAAAGTACGCAGCAGAAAACTTTACTAAACTGGTTACTACTGGTGTGCCCAAAACACAAGATTTAAGAAAACTTCCTAATAACCGTTTCAATACATAAATAAAAGAAACTTCACCAACAAAACCTTATGGCAACATAACAAGAAGAACGTTACAACTAATCCAAGTCTAAGAAACACAAAACATAATACATGTCAAACAAAACAGAAAACATGTTCTTCTTGGGAAACTTGATCCAAAACTCCATGCCCAACACTTCAGCGGCTTACTGTGCCTCTGTCTATCCTGAGTTAATCTGAGGAGAAAACATGATATGGAAAATGTGAGTGCGAACGCTCAGTGAGTCCACATGTGTGTGTGCGTCTCAGTGATTTCTTTGAAACAATGATTATGTAGTTTCACGAAAACAGTTCACGCAATGTTGTAAGAAAACATTTTGCTTTATTATTTTAACAATACTACTACTTGAACCAACACGAGGGTTTCGAGCGCAGCTGGGAACTTTGAGCGATTCAAGACACATCACCGCAGCTTTTACACCCGAATGCAAAGAAACATGCAATGCCACAGTCAGACTGGACAGACAAGGTCCGGATCCCACAACGAGGTCATGAGAATCAAATTTCGGCATCTCGTAGTCAATACCAGCCAAACACCATACGAGTGCTCGATTACCAAACAACCACTCTCCCAAAGCTGGTCAAAACAGGCTACAGATTCTTGGGGCACCTACCAGGTCTGCCCTGGGACCAACCTTGGTTTCAAGCCCCTCCTGGCTCTCCACAAGGCGGCCATCCCACCGTAGAGCATGATGCGGTGTCCATGTAGACCGATTGGGCCATACCCTCTGCAGTCTATGCCCCTCCTCAAGTAGATCCACTCTCTGTGTTTGAATCGTCCATGCCATCGGAAGAGGCCGTTGTACGGAAGACTAGCCATGTACAGTGCAATCCTCTAGTACTTTCGAACACAAGATCATAACCAGAATTGTAACCCTGGTCGGAATGGGGTTTTCATGTGTTCACAATAGAAAGGCCGTTTGTCCGGCCGACAGGTCAGAATCAAGTCATAAATATTTTCAGCAAAATCCCCATCTGCCAGTTCACCACATGCTTATGCAACCACACATATGTATGCCCGATTTATACTCATGCATGTCAAAGCAGTTTAGCTTTTCAAATCTAGAACATTTTCCAACAGATAAATCTTCTCAGAAAAGCCTACGTACGGCCAAAACCTGTTTCACAGCAATTATAAACCGTTTTGAAAAGGCCACACCTAAATGGAGCATGGCTCCTTTTCATTGGCTAAGAAAATAGGTAACACATCATGGAGAACATCTCCGAAAAACATATTAAACTGTAACATGCGGAACATAGTAAATATTTTATAACAGATTCAGGAAACATGCCTTATAAGGCCTGTAATATTTGTAAACATTAGAAAACAAGGTTTTGTGCACTTACCTGTATGCGGCTTTGGTACTATAATCTTACAAATATGATACCAATAAACATTTAAGTATAAAGCCAAACCTTTCTATTCGCCTTCAAAAATAAAGGTAATAACTCCTTATGAACCCTGGATATAACTACACTTATATTAATCCAAAGAAACTAAGTTTCTTAACTTATCTAAACTAAAATAACACAAACCCACAAGTGATAGTAGAATCATATGTGCTATCGCCATATACAATAACCATGTGTGTATATATCAAGATTTGTCACGAAAGTTAATTATACCTAAATTATATATATAAAGCCATAAATGTTAAAAATTATTTTCAAGAATAGTTTGTACTCAAAATACGTATAAAATTTATGAATGCCAAAATTAAGTACAAAGTTTACGTATATAGAAATATATAAAAACATATACAAAGTTATGTATTAAAATATATACATATGTACAAGACTTTTCGTACTAAAATTATTTATATAAAACGAAAATCCCATATATACTAAAATATATATTTATCAACTATTTATACTAAAATGGTTCACAACAATTATATACCACAATCATGTGTATATATAGAGTTATTTATACTAGAATTTATTTATATAGTAAAAAATATATTCAAGACTTCATATGCTACAATTCTTTATAAAATCCCCATGCATGCAAAAAGATATACATATATATAAACAATTGAAATTTAAATTTGTAAATATGTATACTATAAATATACATGTAAATATATATACTAAAAATATAAATGTATATATATTAAACTATGCATGCAAATATATATTTAAGATATTTAGATACTAGAACTGTACATGCAAATATATATACTAAACATATATATGTGAGAATATAAACAATTATGTATACTATAAAAATATATATGTATATAGAAGAAAGTACACAAAAATCATTTCCTAAAAATTAGGTGTACTAAAATTATTTTAAATAAAAGAATTATACCACGAAAAATTAAATAAATAAATTTATATAAAACTAAATAAGAGAAACCAAAACAAAAATTAACTAAATTTAAATCACATTATACCCTAAATACCTCATCTCAAGACTCTAAAATTAAACTCTACAACCCATCATCAAAAGAGGAAAAAAAAAGAAAAAAAATTAAAACCTAGCTAACCCAAATAAGTAAATAAATAAACAAAAACTAATTCTAACTCCTTGCTTCAAAATAAAACTTGTAAGTATATATATATATAAATATATATACACAAGCTAATGAATATAATTGTTAAAATATTAAGTACATCACAACACTACCCATACTAGCTCCTCAAATCCTCAAAAAAAAAAAAAAAAATTGACCAAAAGAAAGAGGAAAAGAAAGACAAAAAAAGAAACGAAAAAAAAAGAAAAAAAAACACACACCTGAATGCTGTGAATAGCCGGGAGGAGGATGGGAGGAAAAAAAACGGCTATTCTCTTCCTCTCACCTTATATATATATATATATATATATATAGTCTTGATAGCCATGCAAAGTGCCAAGTGTCACCCTTGTTATGACAAGTGGCAAATTTTGTGTTTTTTTTTTTTATAACAAACCATAATAATCTAGGAAAAAAATAATAATAATTTTAATATAAAAGATAAAATCCTTGCATAAAAAAAAAACATCACTTTAGCCCATATATGAGACTACTGAATATTTTAAATTATTAAAAAATATGTACCATAAATCCTTAGGTTTTACTATGCTAGACCCCGACTACTACATTAACGTCAATCGCCCTCTCAAGATCACCTGAGGTCCTTATCGAGTGGGGTGTTACAGAAAAGTTTAGAAAGCTTATGATTTTGCATTGAAGAATCCATAATCTCGGAATGTCGTCTGAGCTCCTCTCTCGATTTGCTCAAAGAACCCCGAAATTGCTCCAAAGAACACCTTCAATCTATCTACCAAATCTTGAATCCAAGAACTAATTAATGATCTAAAGAAGTTCAAGAAGGTTTTTTGAAGGGATTTTCTCCCAAATATTTCCCTCTTTTACCCCTCAAAAAGCCCTAACCAAATATAGTATAATATTACATTAAATATCTATTAAAAGAGAATAGAAAATTGCAATTTGAGTTCCTCTGCATGACCAGCCGGGTCTGGCCATAGAAGTAGATGGGTCTGGCCGGATCTCTATTTCTTGAATGCGTCTTTCCTTGCTGGCCGGGTCCTACCATGGCTCTGACCGTGTTCGGCTGGTGCTGGAAAATTGGCATCTCCTCTTTTTTCGTTCATTCTTACTCCGTATGGTCTTGTTTTACTTTATTCTTCCTTCTAAATCATCTGAGAAATTAACCGAATGAGCCCTTCATCAATGGAAGTAAAGCTTGGATTGATGGTTAGAGCTCAAAGGAAAAAATTCAAGCTTCAAAAAGACAATGGCATGATTGTTTACATAATGGAAGCTTTGAAGAGAAAAGATGGAGAGTTTGAAGCTCAAGGAAAACATCCTAAGTTGTTTACAATGTGTTCAATTGTCAAAGAGTAACCAAGGGCACAACTTGGGATTGAATTTGGCTAAGTGTTGGCAAGATTGCACTCGACCGCGAACGGCAGGGCCACCCCTATCGTCTTTTGTAGGATTATGTTGGGCACCTCTCGGATAATGGCAACCTACCACCGATGGTAGGTTCTACCCTACTATCGTCGGTAGGTCTCGGGATGGGAATTTCTTAACCGCCCTTTTAGGCAAGAATTTGTAATGCAAGTTGATTTTCTAGCTTCGAATCAAAGTGTTTATGAGTAATTCAAGCCATTAAACACTTGTTTAGCTAGGGTTAAGGCTTGATATATATATACACATACCCCATTATATCAATTTGTAAGTAACTTTAGAAGTTGAATGAATTTTGTTGAAATTCTTGAGAGAGAAACTATCTTAGTCTCTAGGGTTCTTCCCTTGCTTGGCTAGTTCACTAAGGATTAATGTCCTTAGTAGTGAGCAATTGAATTGCCTTCGGTTGATGACCTATGGAATCCAATTGATCATCTTAAAATTCCTTCTATTAGTTGAGTCTAGAGTTCTTGTTGTTGATTCAATTGATTCTAAAGTCTTCTATATTGTTTGGTAGGAGTTTTGTGGTCATAGTTCCCTCAAAGTTTTTGCCATCAATTTAGGAAAGAGTTGAACATCTCAATATTTGGTTTATGAGGTTTGCTCCTCATAGGTTTTCCATTAGAATGTGGAGCTACAAAATCCTCAATAGAGGTGCTTCATGAGGAGGTGACCCTGGGAAGGATTTGGATCCAATTCAACAAGCAAAAGATGATTCATATCAATTAAGAGTAGGGCTGTAAACGGGGCAGGTCTTACTCGTACCCGCGGGTCTGTACCCGTTTTTATCAGGTAAGGTTTAAATTTTATACCTACGGACTCGTACCCGTACCCGTGCCCGTATTTATACTGCTATATGGGTCTGGACAGGGTATGGTGATGCCCAGACCCGTATACCCGTATTAATAAAATAATAATATATATTATATATTATATTAGATGGAAGATATTAAATATATATAGAGAGATTTGGCTGAGTGGTTAGGGAAGGGAAGTTAAATTCATATTAGCTGGCAGCGCACGTTCGAATCCTATTGCCAGCCTTCTTTTTCTTTTCTCCTTTTCTCTTCTTCTTCTTTTCTCCTTTTCTCTTCTTTTTCTTTTCAGTCCTTTTTTTTTTTTTCTCATTTTCAGTCATTTTCTCTTTTTTTTCTCCTTTTCAGTCTTTTTCTCTTTTTTTTCTCCTTTTCAGTCTTAAATAGAATCTCTTTATTTGATAGATTTGGCCTAACTAACCTCTTTCAAATTATTTATTTATTTTTTTTCAACTTTATTTCAAATATCATTTCACAAATAATTTATTTTTACTAAATATAAAAATATATTCTTTCATCTCGTGTAAAAGCAATTTATGATAGTAATATTTTTGTCTTATTTTTTATTTCATAAAACTACTGAAAATATGGATCATGACAAAAAGGACAATATTTTTCTTTATTTTTCTTTTTCGTTCTCTATCTTATATGCTACTATTTGAATTATTACATATACTCTTTGCTCAGAGGTTGTCCAGGAATTTGGATTACAGACTGAAATTAATATAGTTAAAGGGGTCTATATCCCTATTTATTTATGTATATGTTAAATGATTGTATTTATTGAAAGAAATGTTGAGGAGATTATGTTAATCATGTTAAAATTTTTAATTTAGGATTATACATTGTTTTATATATTTTTGTTTAACAGGAAAAAAATAAAAAAATGTCATACGGGTATGGGTATACCCATACCCTACCCTGGACCCTGGAGGGTCAGGTCTGGGTCCAAACTTTTATACCCTGGAGGGTATGGGTCCGGGTCTGGGTCCAAGTTTAACTATAAGGGTACGGGTCTGGGTCTGGGGGTACCCTGAGGGTTTGGGCCCGTTTACAGTCCTAATTAAGAGGCACACTTCGATTGACAAGCTCCTCACTTCCTTCTAGGTTGCAATTAGCTCTTGGAAAAATGTTCCAATTCCACCAAAATAGTTTGCTCATATCCATCCCAGCCTGACAGTCCATCTGTCCACTTGAGCTATCCCTATCAGGCAGTTAACTTTGTCGCACCTATTAAGTTTCTTCAGCCCATTTTTCACTTTTACACCATTTCTCTCCCTCTTCTCACGTGTAAACACAGCCACCTTGACACCAGGGATGGGGTCCAAAACACTTGCTATTTTTTTATAATCTCTATCGAACTTTCCTTGATATCTTCTTTCGAGATTTGCTAGAGAATCCAAAAACATTATCCCGTGGCAGCTGGTGTCTCCATCATCGTCTCCCACTTTTTCGTGGGTTTCTTCCTAGATTTATTTCCTCAAAATTAGAATATTTCTGCTTGTTTATTACATCTCTCACACAATGATCGTCACTTTCCTTTCCTGTACCAACCCTTGCTCCACCAGGCCACTCCTTTCTAGCCTCCGATTGTCACTAGGCCACGCCATCTCCGGTCCATGCCATCGCGCGTTATGAACTACCATCCAAGGACTATATATAGGTCTCCTTCCTTGCTGCCTCCTTGTCTATACTCGCTTGCTCCCGAGTATTCATCAGGGAAACACTTGAAATATGTGAATCCTGTGTAGCCATTTGGACATTCAAAAACTCTGTGGCCATATTGGCCACACTTGAAGAAAACATGATGAATACCCTCCTATTCCACATTCTGTAAATTTTGTAACAATTGTATCCTTGGAACAAGTGACTGGCTCAAATTAACTTCTTGCATATCTGAGCAAATTTTCCTCGCGCCATTTGTAAAGTAGTTTGATTAATTTTCACAGCATGCCTAACCAAGTTTTCCCAACACAAGCAGTATACGCTCATGAAAGAATTCAAAAGGCAGTCGTGGTAGCCGAATCAACACCAAAGTTGATGAAATAGTACCTTGGTCAGCCAAAAGTTTTGCTTCCACTTCGAGACAATGAGATAATGTCCTAATATGATTCGTGGTCCATTCTCCAAGACTTTGAGATAATTTGGACGTGATAAAATCGCACAAAGAAGAAGTCATTGTCCATGTCAATGATCTCGTACCCCAAGCTCCAATTTCCATAATGATCAGACCTTGGGCTCTAAGAATTTCAGGCTAATATTCTTCCCAATCATCTTAATCACAAATGCACACCGCCAAGGAGTCCAAAGTTGATGATAATCCTTCAATGTGATGACACCTACGCCACAATTCACATCCCCCTCCTTATGTAGATAATCCTCTTCCAATAATTTCATCCACTTAGTGTCGTTCGCTGTAGCCTCCTGTTCACCCTCGCTGGTGTATACCAACCCTTTTATGTGTTCCCAACTTTTAATTATTTAATCCCCATTTCTATTTTTTCTCTACTATTGTAAAAGTGCTATAAAGTTTCATTTTTTATTTACACAATTTGATTTCTTACTTTTTTTTTGTAGTAAAATTGAATAATCAAAGTCGGGAGAGTAAAAATGTAAATTATTATCTTTTAATAATGATTCTCCTACATAATATTAATAAAAGTAGTAATACCATGATTTAATAAGAAAAGAACAAAAAGGTTTGTAACCAAGTACTAAAAGTATTTTTTTCTAAAAGGAAGTACTAAAAGTAAGTATATTAATTATAATTTAGTATTAAATTCAAACCATATTAATGTGAAGGTAGTTAGTAATTTATGATGATACAAAAAAAATAAGAGCACAAAAAATAAATAGAAATAAAAGAAATGACAAATGAGAATAGGATTGATTTGTAGAATATAAAATAGACAAGAATTTTACTTTTCTTATGAAATTTGTTGGCGTAGCGTTGTCGGCACAATAAATTAATCAATACAAAATATAAAGTATAAAGAAATAGAGAATAGAAATATAAAGATTAACTAGAAGAATATATAGAGAAGAAAAGAAGACAGAGAAGAGTAGAGAGAGAAAAGTATAGAACATTTATTGATTCTCTCTGAGGTGTGTTTACAACTGAAGGCCAATGGCTCTATTTATAGTGCTTCGGCGATACAAGAGATAGAGATGGAATAGGGGGATAGATATCAGAATATCTATCTCCTCCGGAGATGGACTTTATTTCATATATTTTTATCTCTTATGGACATCCACAAACATTATTTAATTCATAACACTCCCTCTTAGATGTCCATTACATAAAGAATATGCTTTGTTAAAACTTTACTAGATAAAAATTCAATGGAGAAAAGGAAAAAGAGTACACTATTCTCTTTGTTAATCGTTACTCCCCCTGATGAGATAATCACTTGAGATTTCAAACATACGTATTAAGGGATGATCTCAAGTATTGTTATCGGTAGTGTCTAAGTGGATAAATCTTCCAGGATTTCGTGATCGAACTTATTTGTATATTATTGTTTTATCTCTTCTGGAGCTCAAGGATAGATGTATTTATCTTATGTTGTTTTATATATCCTCAAACTTTATAATCATCTCCAATAATATAATTGAAATTTCATTTAAGAGGATATATATATCTCGAATATGATAATTTATTCATCTTGATCATACATATCTAAGCCAGTCACCTTAATTAATTATTCCTTCAACATAAGTGAAAAAAATAGCTACTATATATATATATATATATATATATATCTATATACACAATCATTGTGTAATTCAATGCATGACATAATTTGTGCTGATCATGTAAATAATCACTATCTTATATGTCCATCTCCGTTGGAGTTGGGTTGTTTCTCAAATTTCGAGATAATCAATTGAAGGAGCTACCAAACGATAAGTTCAATAAGTATTCCAAATTCATTAGTTAGAGAAGAACCATAATAGCCATATACTTGCATGAAACAAGTAAAATCATGTACTAATTTGCATAATCATGGTGCTTCAGGACCAATTGGCTCTTCAATATCCTTTTACAAAAGATCTTTATCGATATCAAATGACTCAAGGACTTGAAATAGTAATGATGTGCCATGTCCATGTAGAACATTTTTAGAATGTTCAATTTATGAATCAAGACAAAAGTTTGATTTCAGTACTCTTGATCATCGTACTTGCCTTTGTTTATTCCTCTGGAATAACATTTGCTCATACAATCCTCTTTTTAACAGGACATATATCTTTATAATCAAGAAGTATATCATGCTTCAAGCATTATTCAAACATAGGAGATTTTTTGTCCTTCTAGGATATCTACCCAAATAAGAGTATATTAAAAACTCTCATAAATTTAATAAAAGTATATAAAATACTTGATTCCAATTATTTGCAAATGGCCAAATCTTGTGACCTTCTATTCTAGTTTACTTATTCTTGTGAGCAGATGATATTCTCATATGGTATCATTCTTCCACTGCTGATTTTCTCACCCTAATATGGGGCACACTAATTCATCAAAGTGTTAATCAGTAAATTTCACAATAAAAATATCTTCTAACAAAATAATACATATGACAAGAAATTAACCAAGACGAGCAAATGTTTCCTCATACATGGACATACTAGATCTTCTCATCATCATTTTTCAATGATGATTCACTAAGACATAGTTATATTATATTCTTCTAGAATAATTTACTTATATGCTTTAGGCATATTGAGTCCATCAGGGACTTCATATAATATGTTATCAATTGTTTGGGAACTATTATGAAAACTAATCATATTCTCCCCTCAAAATATTTCTTCATAAGTAATGCCAGGTTTTTACGAAGAATTTTTGAAAAATCATAATCAATACTTATTTCATAGTTCGTATTATACTTCTTGGAGTAGACTTCAGGTGTATAATTCCTTCTAGGATTATTTACACTTCATATATACTTGTTAATTGTCCGGACTAACTTTCATACTTTTTATACGAACTCTATACTATCTTGAGTCTAAAGACTTTGAAAAATCAGTATAATTTCTAATATTACGCATATAAATATGCTTGTACTTTTGTAATTTCATTCATTCTATGTCATGAACTATAATGATGAGATCTCATAGTATCACAATTTTTAGATACCAGATTCTGGAAATAATTCATTAGTCATGTTTGAAAAATCCTTCTGAAATCTTATTTCTTCAACTTTATAGTATGACTATCTAAACATTTTCTCTTTTCGTATGCAAGAAGTTCATATTCATGGTATCAAATTATCTACCACGTTTTGGTTGTGTCTTAAGTACTTTGATGGTGGTAAGTTGTTCCTTCAAAGACATCAAATATCTTAGGAGTATTATTGGTCGGATGTTAATCAGAAAGCATGTCTGGCTATATGTGTTTGAACTTTTGGTTCAAAACTTATATAGATATTAAGATGAGATACAAGTAATTAATATTTTCATCTGACAACATGTTTTCTCCTCTTAATGTTGGTATATCAACAAATTATGAATATCTTCTTTAATATTTTTTGCCCAACATATATAAGTCCATCTACTTTTTGGTAGAGTAATAAAAATGAATAGCACACATTTAATTCGTAGATGACAATACTTGATTTCTAACCATAAACAATTAACAAAGAGGAGTATATATAATAATTTATTGGCAAAAATACAAAGTGAGTGCTACTATATTTATAATAACTCATATTGATGCATTTATGGTACACAGGACCATTTAGTGTATGAACATATTCTGCAGGATATTCAATACTAATATCAATAGATACATATCACAACAAGTATAATTAGGATAAATTGTGCTTCGGGAGAATTACAGTATGATCATTGTTAAGACATCGTAAACTACGGCTACGAGTCAATAATATATATATATAACTATATCATCGATACATCAAACAATAATTTTTGTATTCGTCTTAAAGTAACATAATTAACCCTAAAGTAATACTGGTAATATTTATAAAATAATTTGCATTTAAAATAAGTAACACATAGAATTCATCAGACTAGGAAACTTCTGGTTCCATATTATTTCATAGATATTATTTGTATTTTAATGATCTGAGATGGTCAAACCGGTCATGTCAATAATCAATTGTTTAACTCAATAAACTTCTGGTTATTAGACAATTGTTTCTCAAATTTATTTATTCGGTGCAACACGAATAAATGGCAATATTTGTTTTATAGAACAACAAAAGTAATGTATATTTCTTATCCATGTCTCAAAATGATGGAAAATATCATCGAGACTAAAAAAATTATTCTACGATACTTTGTCGAGAAGAATGCATTACAAATTTGACATATTGTTAAAGGATACACTAGTTTTTCTGGAGTCTTTTAATTAGCTAACTCTTCTGGAGTTTTAAACAATCTGATCTTATGGAACTTTGTACTACCATGTGTACATTTCGACATTCATTCAATGCATATCCTCATGTACCATTTTTAATTAGAGATATTTCATCTCACAATTATACAATATAATAATAATAAACTTTAAATATATGGAATACAAATAAACTAATCTACTGCTTTAGAAAAAATCTAACAACCATAATATATGTCAAGGAAATATCATCTGAATATATTTTTAATAATTTGGCATCATTTGCATGTAGCATTTTGATGTCATTACAAATAACATCACTAATATGAGTAGCGTAACTTTGGGTAAACAACACTTTCATATTCCTCCTCAGACGATGCTTAACAACAATTTAAAAGACGTAAAATTCAGGTACGAAAGTATTCGCATCATTAACTATTTGATAAAGTGTTGCAATGTATCATCTTTCTCTTTCTCACTAAGTCATTGTGATAACTAAAAGTAATATTTATACTATAGTTGTAGTCACGACCAAAATCTATTTTACAAATAAATTATAATTTTAATTCATTTACTTCGAGAATGACATATAATTAATTGGTGCGCCAGTATCACTTTCATGAATGAGTCAATTTTCGTTTAGTCTCAAGAAGATGTGAAACTAATTTAATAAAATGTCCAAAAACATTCTTCTTATTGCTACAGCAGGAGCAATCTTGAGATATGATGAGGGTAGAAATACTCTATCAATCACCAATAATATTTTCTCCGTGAATATTGATTTAGGAGATATTCTAAATGTAATAGAAGTATGTATTACACAGTTGATCTAAAATTGTACAATAACTAACTTCTGAACTTTTGGTGGTTCATAATGTAGGTATTAATAAAAGAAGTACCTCTCTCCACTTTTCTCTGACAGGACAACATTACTATAGAATTCCTTGGTCTCGAAGAAGGAACAATTCATGGTTGAGTCTTGTGTTGATAATGTGTTATGAAATTTGTTGGCACAGTGTTATCGGTACAATAGAATAATTGATACATAATATAAAGTATAAAAAAATAGAGAATAGAAATATAAAGACAAACTAGAATAATATATAGAGAAGAAAAGAAGATAGAGAAGAGTAGAGAGAAAAGTATAGAACTTTTATCGATTTATCTTTGAGGTGTGTTTACAATTAAAGACCAAGGGCAATATTTATAGTGTTTAGGGGATATGAGAGATAGAGATAGAATATGGGGATAGATATTATATCTAAGATAGGATTAAAACTCTATCATTATCTCTTAATTAAATTCTAATTCTTCAAGATACCTATCTTAAGAATATGTATCTCTTCAAGATATCTATATCTTCAGAATATCTATCTCTTCAAGAGATAGATTTTATTTCAAATATTCTTATCTCTTATGTAAATCCACAAATAATATTTAATTGATAACAACTTCTACAAAAGATTTATTACTTTTGAAATGCACATGCACAATACTATTTCTTTTAAAAGTCTTTTTCGATCCTCCCAAAATATCATATACAAATTACTGAACAAGCTAGTTGTTGTTCTACTCTATTCTACTTCTACCCTTGAGTGGAATAGTTTTACTTTGATTAAAATAAATTTTCTATTTTTCGGTCATAAGTATATTCAATATATTTCTTAATTTTATAAAATTTCATAATTTATTAAAGGAGTTTTATGACTTAAAAGAAAGTATTACACAAAATGTTACTAAGGATCCAAAGTACTTCTAAAATTCAATCATGCGTGTTGATATCGTGTTTGTACTCGCAAAGCAAATATCTAAAGAGAAAATAATTAGATTACTAGACCTTGGCGAAATATAATTTTCTTAAGAAAAAAAATTCCAAAGTGAATTCTTTTTACTTTATTTCTTATTTAAAAAAATTATCAAGTCATCTGTGAATAACAATGTAAGCCATTCCCCTCTTAAATGGTCACCACTGATGTCTGACATTGACATCAATCCACACCGTTGTTACCTTAAAATTCAGACCCAATCCTTGAGTTTTGGTTCTGTCACTTCATACATAAATACTTTAACTAGGGTGATTATTTGCCTACCTTGGCTGCATCATTTATTATTCTCCCTCAAGACTCTAAAGATGAAAATTTATACATAACAAATTTTGCAAGAATATTGAAGGACCAATTGAAAAAAAAAAAAAGCTGGACAACCTAAAAAGTAATACATACTCCCTTTTGTGTATATAAGAAGTGTGTTTTAGAAGTTATATTTTCTGATGAGGTCATAAAATATACTAATCCCATTCAAAGTGAATAGAATCACAAGAGCGGTAGTATAACTTTCACAAAACGTACATTTGAATTCTTAAGGTTCAAATTCAAAATTTTTATTTAAGCTATGAGAGACTCGAACCATCTCACCAACGTGTCTTACTGTAGCTTTAAAAGTATTTACGAGTAAATATTATGTATGAAGGATCGGACTTGCATAACCAAAATGAAGGGGGGAAAAAAGCTATAACCAGGAAACGTCTATTGATTAATGCCAATAATTTTCTTTTGGTTTATATATATTTTTATTTAAACATTCATTTCAATTTAGCTACACATATTTATACCTTCTGCTGACATTCAACTTTCTAATTGGAATCGTACCAAATAACTTATCAAAAAAAAAGGAATCATCCCCGATGGCCTCCCTCTCCTTCTTGCTTTCCGTATAAACAGTAATGTATTGTATCCGCGCATTCTATGTAATGCATTCCATCGATCAAGAGAAGAATCTATCGCGCAAAACTCAGCTCATCTGATGTGATAGAAGGTTCTGCTTCGGCAGCTTCTAGCTTTTTCCGTAGTGTCACCAACTCTTCTCCTACATTGCATATGTAAGCCGAAGCTTGCCTGCCAGAGAGTGTTGCGCCTTCCATGCTGTCTATGTAGTCCTGAAATATTGAGAGAACTTTTTCAGCAAAAAAAAGGAGTCCTGAAAGGAAAACATTGGTATCGTGGTATCAATTACATCCGCTTTTTCTACATGCGAATGAAGATTGTGGCTTCCAAACAAGAATGCAATACAGAAAAAATGTTAACCGGTGAAGCAAGGATGAAGTTCCATAAATGATGGTAGGACTCAGTTCATCGAGGGAACATGCTCATTTTTTCTGCATCACTTTCATTTCTCGTCAAGCTTTCCCATTTACTAATTCTGATGCTAATCTATTTTCTGTTACAGTCTATATTTAGAAAAGGGTTAACAGCTAAGCGCTAACATGCAAATTTGCCAAAAGCCTAGGATGAGGGGAAAAAGGGTATAGTGCTGTTTAAGGACATCAAAACGCTAGGATTCACTTAAGTAAAAATTCTCCCAGAATCATGTATGAGTCAATCAAAATCTCTGAAATTAGCAGAGAAAAGAATAAAGATCATTTCACCTGCTTCGTGTATGAACCAGCAAGGAAGAAATTCTTCACTGGAGTTTTCTGATCAGGTCTAAATGGATCTTTACCAGGTCCTTCCCGGTATAAGGACTGCCCAATTTTCACAACAGATGACCAAGTAACCTCTAGACCTTGAGAAGACGGGAACAGAGCCAAAACCTGTCACCAAGAAATTAATGAGAAGCACAATACTTGTCAGAAAATTTTAAATATGCAGATGAAGATTACAGATAGAAAGAAGCACAGAAATTTTTTGCTCCCCTTGCTTCTGTGGGAGGGCATATGTAAGAATAATTTGACTTACTAATGAGAATGTAATTTTTACAACAGTTCTCGTATCAAAATTGTTCGGAAATTTTGTTAAACAATACCCCAGAACTTAGCTTGTGTGAGCTTCTCTTTGCTTTTCCTCTAATTTTCCTCATTAAAACTTCAAAAATGGTTTACTGGGTAGAAGCACAAACGCAAGTGTAACAGTAACATTTAGTCTGTAGATGATATTTTCGCATCACAAGGGCGCATTTAAATAATAGTTTAAAATGAAAAAAATTTTGCTTTTTTATTTTGGATCCCACATTTTCTTTCACAAACAATTTACCTTTTACGAAAACCAAGAAAAAAAATCAAAACTCTTTTCAAAATTAACTCCAATCCAAATGCACCCTTAGAATAGATATTTTAGAATTGATCATCAGATATTAACAGCCTGACTACATCAAAAATCCTAACCATAGATAGTTCACTTGTTGTCAACCACACGTGGATTTAGCTAATATTTACCAGTACTTTTTACTTTCTTTTACTTCTATGCATACAGCAAAGGAATTCTAGCCCAGAATGTGAAATGGACACAGGTTATACATAATATATGATGCTTATGAGTATCTTTCAACCCCTGAACATTTGGACCACATTTTGCTCTTTCTTCCCCCATCCATCCATATAGGAAGGTTTTCTTTATTCCACAAGATGTTGAAAATAATTTCATTCTTTAGAATATACGCGCTAACATGCAGGACTAATGGTTATCGTTTCTGTAGGCCACACCAATGATTTTAGAAGATAGCGGTACAATAAACTTTTTGAATACCTTGATTGAAACTCATCCAGAAAATTTTTTCTACTTTTTCCCACCCTTTCCATTTTGGTCGCCACTTTTCTCTCAAAAAAGTTACACTTAGAACCCACTAAAACAGAAGTAGAAAAAATTATGACTTTGAGTTTCAATTGATGATCATACTAAATTTCTTGATGACAGTTTCTAACTGAAAAGACATACTAACCTGCTTTGAGACTCTCTTTATAATTTCATCATTTGGCAGGGGCATGTAAGGGTCCCCAGGAGTGAGTACACATCTGTAAGACAATAAAAGAAAAGACAGGTTAAACAATGTAAGGGAAAGAGGATAATAAGCCCAACAACATGGAATGTAAAATGCAGCAAGACCACAAAGAAAACTGAATAAATAATAAGTAAATAAATGAAGGTTCTTACTGGAGCAATGAGCCTTCACCCTCCCGGTAATAATCTTCTGGAGAAGCAAGCGCAAGGTCTGCAAAGCAAGAGAAATCTGCATCGGGTGTATAAAGAAGATTGTCCAACCCTGCAGCTCTTCTCAATTGCCTAAATCGTGAAATAGAATAGAGAGTAATAAAAAAAGGGAACTTTCTAGCATCAGTTATGCTGCTGAAATTGTAAAACCAGACCTTGAAAGGGAATATGTTGATAAATAGACTTAAACTATTTACAGTTCTTTAAAAATAGACTCTTAACTTTGTTTTTATATTTTTATATACCTACACTATTTATGTGCATCTATTACTAGACTGCCACCATTTAGCAAGGCGTTTTTTGGCAGAAATAGATACGTGGTTTTAGCTTGTGACTATTTTTTTATGGGGAAAATCCTCCGAACAGTCCGTGATATGAACTGAAATTGGGGGACAAACTGAATATGTAGTTCATATTTATTTCATTTTAGTTCATATAAATGAGTGTTTGGACAATTTTATCCTTCAAAAAAGGTCACAAGCAAAGTGCATGTCCTTTTCCGCCGAAAAATGCCTTAATAAGTGGTGGTGGTCTAATAATAGATGCACGTAAATAGCGTAGGTATATAAAAACATAAAACTAAAGATAAGAGTATTTTTAAAGAACCGTAAATAGTTTAGTCTATTTATCGACATTTTCCCCCTTGAGAAACTAGTAGATTTTTTTTTGGGGGGGGTGGGGGGGGGGTGTTGTGTGGGATGGGTGTAGATAAAAATAGACTAAACTATTTACGGTTCTTTAAAAATAGACTCTTATCTTTAGCATTATGTGGAAATGCAGGATGGTTATGGCGTAGATTCTTAAGTAGTAGAACCCACCTAGCACGTTCCAAGTCCTGTAACTCTGTGACCCAGCCATTATATCTTAGTTGAACTGTAACAACTGGAACTCCAACTAGTTCATAAATATTATCAAAGAATTCCCACTCCCTCCACTTCTCTGGAACCAATCTTTTAATGCCAGGGACATCACATGCTGCAATGAAAGAATAGTTATGGAAGATTTAGTCTCTACCAGAGATAATGGGAAGAAGAAATTATACTGAGAGTACCACAAACCTGCAACATAAGCATCTGCTTGTACACTTTTCTTTTGAGTAGCCTAAGGCAAAGAGGTAAGATGTTAGTCATGACTCCAAGTTATTTCCTATAAACCAATTATCTTTGTTTCATGTGTGAAGTTAAATTTTCTGATATACAGGAAGACAACATCACTCGATGCACATTCACAGATGATCCCATGAATTTCCATAACCTTATCGAGGATTCCAGCCCACAATAAACTTTGAGCATTTCATATTTAAAGTTATAACTTTCAGGATTTCATATTTATAGTATCAATTGGAATGAAAAAGTAATCAAATGAAGTCTCAGAAAAACTGTAATTCTGTAATATCAAAATTTTGTAAGTTTTCTACAGGCAAAAAGTGCAGATTTCATGGCACTGCCTTTTCAAGCTTTACTCTTACATAAAGACAAGATTAACTAGAGGCTGAACTGATAGTCCATCAATGATAGTTAAACTAGTTGGAAGAGTAAATGTTTTACCTTGGACATTGCAAGCCCTTTCACATATATGTCTCCATCAGGAGATCTGTCATAAAGTATCTCTCTACAGCCCCACCTGAGATGGAACCTATTCAAGCGGATAATAGTCAGGTCTAAGAAAACTTCATTTTTGTTTTTAAATATTTGAAGGAAAAAATTAGGCTGAAATTATGTTATCTTGCTTGGAGGCATGTTCTCCATTACCTGCCCCCCTTCTCCATGATATAACTTTTAATAGGGCCACTTAAATAAACGTCAGGAGAACCTTTGAGCATGCGCAATAGGGAAGCCTCAGTTTTAGTCGCAAATAATGCAAATATTGTAAGCATGCAACGAGCACTGATATTGTCGCAATCAATGAACCCAAGGGCATATGCAACAGGATCCCACATTCTCTGAATACTTGCACGTGTACCTCCTTTCGATAAGAACCAATCAGAGAAGCTTATCTGTTCAAAACATTACTAAATTCAGAATACAATATGAGAAACAAAAACTTGATCCAGCTCTTCGCATTGAAAAGATAATTCCGAATCTTGCATCAAAAGCTATCAATATGCAGTAAACTACAAGGAGACGCCTACACTGTCCAAATCCCGAATTTGCTGCAATGCTCCATCTGGATCAACAAGAGCCCGCACGACTGGACTGAGGGCAAGAGCCAGAGCATTTCTTGCTTTATCATAAATCTGCACATGACAATAAAAAGTAATTCATAAAACTAAAAAGATACTGTCAAAGATAAAGAGAACAAGAACAACTGGCAGCTGTTTCTTCAACCAAAATCGTGAGGTAATGCAAAAGTCTTTAGAGCACTTTAAAATAAAAGATTAAACAGCATATCTTGTCTAAGTTGGGAACTGAACATGAAAAAAAGTGGCAAACAATAGAAAGCAACAACATAAGCTAAAGGTTGTCCTATTTTTGTCATCAAGTCACAAGCAGCTGCAAATTTAATTCACTTGAATGCAGCGGTGCCACAAAGGAATAATAGATCAAAATGTTAATATGATTGAATTTTAACTCAAGTAATCACCAGTCCAAGATACAAACTGATGCACATCTGTTTTGTGAGTATGAAAACAGATTGAGCTTAAGACTGAAAAGATATTTAAGTCACTAATTCCATATATCAATAAGATATATCAACGGTAAACTGCTGCAGAGATCAAAGATCATGAAGATGAAAAGTATAATAGGGATAAAGTATCTAATTAATGTCTCCACCTTTAGCTGATTTGTCATAAAAAATGCTTGAATCCCATGTATCGGTGCCCCAACTGGAAAACGAAAATCAAGTTCTGCAATCAAATAGAGAGTGATATTAGATTGCAAATATAGTTACGTGATAACTATGGTGGCCAAAACACATGTTCATCGAATTGATAACTGAAGGCAAAAAGTAAAAGACAAGGAAGTCTGAAAGGAGAATCCATCTGATCCAGTATGAATATATTATAAAAGAATATAGGAAAATGGGTCATTGCCGTACCACCAATTTCACCCCCTTTGTTCACAAATGTGTGAGTGTGGTCCTTTACGAGTAGATTTGTATCAGCGCCTACCTGGGTTATGGAACCACAAAAGAAACACAAGTATCAAACACGTCAGCCGAATGTCTAGAATTTTTTGGGATAAAAAATGGAACTGTAAAAGCCAGCATTACAACAACCCCCAACCCGTAACCTCCTAATGCCCATATGAGGCGTAAAATTAAAGCATACAACCCCGCAACAAAGTAATCTCTTTTTCACCTTTTTCATTAGACGGAACAGATTGTTATAGCAACCAAAGAAGACATGTAGTCCCATTTCAATGTGGTTTCCACCTTTATCAACAAATGAACCCACTTTACCACCAATGAAAGGCCTTGATTCATATATATCCACCTGTGAAGTCAAGTCACCAAGATATGTTACGTATAATTTCAATGGCATCTCAATAAACAGGGCAGCCAATTTGACTGGGGTTAGCTATATTACTGGGCTGCCACCCTGTTCTTGAATACCATGAGTGCATAATCAAGAAAGGATTTCTAAAATGAAAGGATATGCTTAAACAAATTATTTGACGCCTATCATAGAGGAGGCAAGAGGGGTATGAATGGGGTCAAAAAGTATTAAGTCTAAACCTCGTGCCCTTGATCCAAAAGCTCTATTGCAGTTGACATGCCAGCAAGACCAGCTCCAATAATTGCCACTTTAAGCTTAGGTCCTCTGTAATGTTCTGGTTCTGGTGGAAATAAGCCTTTCGGAGCTGCAAGGTGAAGCATTTCTTTTAGACCAAAGAAAAGAGCGTCAATTCGTTCAGTCCTATTTCACCATTATCAACCAATAATCAACTTTCGTCTGTAAAAGTTTCAGGATAGCTTGTCTCAGCTAATTTATGAACTCAAATGAACAGCATACACCATCTTCTATTCCTCATTTGTTTAATCTTCTTAATCTACAGAAATTTCAGCCAGAACAGTAGAAAGGGAAAAGAAAGGAAACACGCCAAATTCTCATTCTTCATTAAAAGTTCCCAGATAATGTACAAAGAACAGAAACATCAGACACTTAGTTCCGAATTTAAAATCAGTAAAGAAAGATAAATTTACCGTTTGTTCTCATGTCAGAAACATTCGAATCCAAATCAGAACGGACAATCAACCTCCTAGACCTCAAGTGGGCCGGCAACCGCCGGCAAGCAGACTGCAGAACTCCGGTAGACCCAGCTCGGAAATCAGTGAAAGTCCCACCTGTAGCTGGCCTCCCAGAATAACATATAGAAGCAGAAGAACAAGCCATCTTCTGCCCCTACAGCTCTACAAACAATTAACTCAAACTAATCTACAAGACCCACAAGAAATTGAGCAAAATTGAAGTGCTTCTGATTATCTGAGAAGCATGTAAACAAAACAGAAGGCAAAATGGGACTATAAGACAGATGGGTTCGGCAGAATGGGTGGGGTATCTGAGGAGGAGAAGATGCTGAGAGTTAGGAATTTGTCATTACATAACCCAAAAAAAACATTTTGAAATTGAGATCAACAAAGAGGGAGAGCTACTCATTAGTCAAGAATTCAAGATTCCTGAAGAGGAAACAGTGAAGAAAATTTGGATGCAAGTGCTTCAGTTTCCGACTCTAGTGGGTGTCATTTTGGAGGTTAATGCGGTTGTAGGATAATGGAAAATATTATTGAGAGCAAATTGTTGTTGCAGCCTCCACCACTAAAGATGTTTCTCAAACTGCAGAAAATACAATATTAATAAAATAAACAATACTTTTCCGGGGAAAAAAAAACAATACCTAACATATTAGCCTAATTAAATTGTGGGATATATATATGGTTTGAAATGATTTTAAATGGTAAAGATTTTCAATGTTCCAAACCTAAAGTGTTTTCTCAATAATTCTAAGAATAAATTTAAAATACAAGTATTAAAAAAGAACTTCGTGTCAATTTATCAAAGAGGAGTTCCACAACAAAATCCTTGAAAGGTAAATGATAGAACTTGGTTGCTTTAAATTCATGATTCAAATTGTAGGCACAAGAATTCTTTTAAAAACAAAACAATGACGTTGCCATCTTCCAACACCAATCTTTGAAAGGTATGTGATAGTAAAGATAATCATCAATATATATATATATATATACACTATACAATAACTTTTCATTTTATATATGCTCTTTACTTTTCTTATATGCACAAAAAATTTTGTGCCTCTATAAATATCCTGTAACTATAAACTACCGTAGAATCTAGCCACCCAACGCACGTGACTCTCATGTGAGCCCGTTTTTAAGGGTAAAATTAGAAAACCACTCCATTCCATTCATCCCCAATGGATCATTCACTCATATAATTACTCTAGACTACCAAATTGACTCCATTTCATCCAATTCCTCTTTGAAATTCACCCCATTATTGTTGTGTCCAGTACAAACTTTCTCTTTAAAGATGGACTTCATCTTCAACAATGAGCTTCAAGAAATTTATGACTTCATCATTTTCTTAAGAGCTTCAAGGAATTCATAAGTTTTATAAGTTTGTGTTTCAGGCCTATTGTGTTAACTATGTAGTTTACCAGTGTGTTGTCATTTGGTTTGCATGTTACGATACATAAGTAAACATAAAAAAATCAACACACACACACAAGTGGTAACACAGTTTAGCTTAACAAGCCTACATTTGACGGGCCAGGCCTAGAACAAAAACCCACTATAATTGTAACAAAGTACAGGAAAACACTTAGCTCATTAACACATCTAATGTTTCCCTAGTGGATGTTGCAAATGCCCTTTGCACTAACACGGTTAAACTCCATTCAACCTCTTCAAGAATCCCCCTTGGTAAAAGAAGACTTTGTTGAATTCCCTTCAACCCATAGCCAAGTTATACGCAGCAACACTCCTTTCCCAAGAAGCAGAAGGTCTCGATCAAGGTCCAATGTTGATGACTTATAACACAACAACCTGCACTGGAAAAAAACGTTTATACAAGTACGATAAAATCCATGACTTGGTAATATATAAACAGGCTTAGGAACAATGGATGAAATAATTCAAACCGTTGAATGTGTGAATCCAAAGATCACTTCCTTGTTGAAGAATTTCTATTGAAGATTTTGTAATTCGAACACTCCACTAAAGAACTTATGAGGAACTAAGCAACATAAACCTAGTAGTGAGAGGAGGAATTCTTTCCTAACTTGATAGCAAGAACCTTAGGGAAACTATGGCCCTAAAACTCAAACTACACAAATTAGAATATCTAGATTAATCAACTCTAGAAACAGGAACTCCTAAAATCAATCAAAGAAGGAATTGGAAATGATCAATTGACTTCCATAGATTCATCAATCTAAGTAATCAATTGATCACAAACTAAGGAAGAAAACACTTAGAAACTAACTAAGATGGGCTGAAGAACCCTAGAAACCATTAGAGAAAACTCTCAACTCATATCATCAAAGTTCATCAAAGTTAATTCCAAGAGAAGATATAAGTAGGTATTTATAGAGAAAACCTACTCCACTTCCTAAAAGCTAATGAGTATTAAAAATAACTAATTAACCTTCTAATAAAAGTTAATTACAAAGCTTGGACATAAAGAAACCAAAATGAACCAAAATTAATAGCTAAATTGTCCATTTTAAAATAATAGTCCGATACCTACTGTGGATTGGAGGGTGAACCTACCGTCGCCGGTAGGTAGCCTTCAAGCTTCCCTTTTTTCCCAGAGAGCTACCGCAGATGGTAGGGTGGAGCCTATCATCGACGATAAGCTTTGATTCTTTTCCTCCTTGCTTCTTTCATCATCCACGATGACTGGGAGCTTCTAGTTTGATTTTATTGAATTTCTTTAGGACTTTAATGTATCTTGAAGTCTTTAACTCTTCCAATCCTTCAATTTGAATAAAAAATTCTTCTTGTTGAAGCTTTCAACCATGATGTCTTCACTTCTCAAATACAACTAGTTGCTCCTCCAGAATTTGTTGAATGATCCTTCACCGTTTTCACATCAGCTGAGCAGAATTCATGTATTCGACTAGCCCTAATTCTTCAATCTCTCATCTCTAAAATACTTCGGGTTGAAATAAAATAGGAATCCTAGTCATTTGCAACTTCATATTCTTCTTTGACATCCCAAGATTTAGATTCCTAATCTAACTAGTTCCTACAACATGATATGCTCTAGGATTTCAACAAATATTTTCCAGCACGGTATCTCTAACAATGTAGACAAATAAGAAAACTTAAATCTTGCACAATATTCAAAGATTTAATGTGCATATTCTTGATGCAAAAATAATGTCAACCTACTTCAAATAGTGTTCAATGAAAGTAGTGTTTAGGCATTGTTGGAAAAGAAATAAGGTTAATGGTGTTAAAGTGATGTGAATGAGGAAAAATGGTTTCGAGGGAAAAGATTAGCACTTAAGAGGATTTGAATCCCACGTGCAAAAACTAGAGAAAGGAGTTATTCCTTATATAAGAAAGAGCTCTTGAAGTGGTAAATTGTTAAGGCAAACCCTTTTCTCGTGTGCGCATGCCCAGGGGGGTGCAAATTCCAGGCCCGGAAAGCTTAACTTGTGTGTGTAAGCGCGACCTGCGTACACAAATGTCGGACCAAAAATGGGGCCTTATCAGACCTACATTTTGCCAATTTTTCTCTTGTAACCACTTATTTTATTATGCTGAATTGAAAACTTGTAACCACTGAATTTAATAGCTACTTAATGACTTTTGTAATAGTACGAATTCAAGGCTACACATAATTAATTCTATAACAGTCCAGTTTAATGGTGAAGATTAGTACAGTCAACTTCTTCAGCCTATAAATAATGCTAGTTTTCCGGTAGAAAAAGGACAAAGTTTTCCTCCTGAATTCATTCCAACTCTCTTATTGCATTGTTCTTTCTGCATACAAGTTTTCTTTCAGTTCATCAACACTGTTTTGTTTGAGTTTGTTGGGAAAAACAACTTAAGGTGGTAAGTAGTTTTTAATCCCATTTTATCTTGGGAAACAAACGTTCTATCACAACTCTAGCACTATTATTAGAGGGAGCGAATTGGTTTTAAGGAAATTGAAGCTATTTGAAGACTTGGGTTAATTCTTTACCTTACTATTTTCTTTTTGTTTGTTTGTTGTTTCATTATTATTTTAGTTTACTGTAACAAACCATTTAACAGTATTGTTTAACAATGTTAAAACAATATCTTCTACTCCTACTCTTTCTTTCGTAATGGCAACTAGAGCAGAAACTGTTAATGTGGACAATACTGCTCGGTTCAGGAATCGTCCCAACTATTGCTGCTCTACCAACTGTTCTGACCAGTCAGATGGATAAAACCGGAGAAATTTATAGGTGCCAATTTCAAGAGCTGGCAACAGAAGATGTTCTTTTATTTGACTACTTTGAATTTGGAAAAATTCTTGACAGAAGTAGCTCCAGAAGTGCCTGAAGGTGATGTTGATGCACAAACCTTCATTGTAGTTGAAGCTTGGAATCATTTTGATTTCTTATGTCGTAAATATATTTTGAATGCTTTAAATAATTCATTAGTATAGTGTGTATTTTGTGCTTATAAAACTGCTAAAGGATTGTGGGAATTTTGGACCGAAAATATAAAACTGAGGATGCTGGCACAAAGAAATTTTTTGTCGGATGGTTCCTTGATTATGTAATGGTTGATTCTAAAATTGCCATAAGCCAGGTGCAAAATTGCAGGTTATTTTGCACGAAGTACTTGCTGAGGGAACGATTTTAAGCGAATTCTTTCAAGTGGTTGCTGTAATTGAAAAGCTACTCCCTAGTTGGAAAGACTTCAAAAATTATCTCAAGTACAAGCATGAGGAGATGTCCTTGGAAGATCTTATTGTTAGATTCCGCATTGGAAAAGACAACAGAAGTTCCGATACAAGGTATTGAATTCTTCAAATTCAAAAATAAATATTGTTTTTGAGCATGATAGAAGTTTTAAAAATAAACCAAGTACAGTAACATCAAAAGAAAAAGAAACCTCGGGACATTCGGTGGTGTTTCAAAACAGAAGCAAAAATTTAAAAGGAAAAATTTTCAATTGTGGCAAATTGGGCCACGAGTCTTCTAATTGTCGCTTTCCTAAGAAGGATCATGAAGCAAATATGATGGACAACATCTCTGAAGAAGTGGATGATGCGAACTTAGTTGCAATGATATTTGAAGTGAACATGATTGACTCCAATCCGAGAGAAGGGTAGTTTGACACTGGTGCCACTATACATGTTTGCACTAACAGAGACCTTTTCTCCATATTTAAGCCAAGTCAAGGAGAGAAAATTTACATGGGTAATTCTGCCTCTGCTACTGTTGAAGACAGGGTAAGGTGTTGTTGAAGATGAATTCTGGCAAAATATTAACACTTAAATATGTATTGTATGTGCCAGAAATTCGCAAAAATCTCGTGTGTGGTTCTTTGTTGAATAAGCATGGATTTTGTATTGTAATTGAGTCTGATAAGGTCCTTTTGACTAAGTCTGGAATGTACTTAGAGAAGGGATATGCAACCGATGGGTTGTTTAAACTAAATGTAATTACTATGATGAATAAGAGTACTTCTTTTTCTGTTTATTTGCTTGAATCTTCTTATTTATGGCATGGCAGATTAGGTCGTGTTAGTTATAATTCATTACGTCGGTTAATTATGGACCATATTCCAACATTTCAAATCGATTCAAAACATAAATGTGAAATTCGCATTGAAGCGAAATTGACAAGAACATCCTTTCATAAAATTGAAAGAAGCACTGAACCACTAGAATTAAATCATAGTGATGTTTGTGATTTGAAATATGTTAAAAACAAGGAGGTAATGAATATCTTAAAACCTTTTTTGATGATCTTACAAAATTTTGTTATGTGTATTTACTAAAGAGTAAAGATGAGGCTTTAGCAAAGTTTATCAATTATAAAACTGAAGTTGAAAATCAATTGGGAAAAAGGATTAAAAGATTGAGAAGAGATTGAGGTGGAGAGTATGAGGCACTAGTTGGTGACTTCTGTGTACAACATGGAATTGTCCATAAGTAACTGCGTCATATTCTCCTCAATCTAATAGAGTAGTTGAGCGTAAAAATCGCACTTTAAAAGAGATGATGAATGCGATGTTGATAAGTTCAAGGTTACCATCAAGCATGTGGGGTGAATCTATCTTATCTAGTAATTATATTTTGAATAGGATACCTCACAAGAAACAAGATAAAACTCCATATGAATTATGGAGTGGAAAGAAACCATCCTATAAACACTTGCAAGTGTGGGGGTGTCTTGCAAAGGTATCTGTACCAGCACTAATGGTAATAAAGATAGGTCCTAAAATAGTGGATTGTATCTTTATAAGTTAGGTGCATAGTAGTATTGTATATTGATTTCTTGTGCATAATTCAAAGATTACGGATATACACAAGAACACAGTTATGCAATTGAGAAATGCATCTTTTTTCGAAAATATATTTCCTTGTAAGTTTATAAGTGGATCTAGTTCGTCAAAAACAAATTAATGAAGAAGTTCAAGATCCAACTAAAGTTCAAGAAGTTAAACTAAGACGCAACAAAAGGGCATAAATAGGAAAAACATTTGTAGATGATTTGGAGACTTACTTGCTAGAAAAGAGCCATTAACATATACTGAAGTGGTTAGTTCTTCAAAAGGACTTCTATGGAAAGAAGCCATTGAGTGAAGTTGATTTTATTTTGCAGAATCATACTTGAAAATTAGTGGATCTTCCACCTGGATGTAAGACATTAGGATACAAGTGGATTTTCAAAAGGAAAATGAAACCTGATGGTTCCATTGATAAGTACAAGCCAGGCTTGTAATTAAAGAATATAGGCAGAAAGAAGGCTTAGATTACTTTGATACTTAAACTCCCGTGAGGAGAATAAATTCAATAAGGATGATACTTGCTATTGCATCCTTAAGGAATCTAAATATACATTAAATGGATATTAAAACAGCTTTCTTATATGGGGATTTAGATGAAGAAATCTATATGGAGCAACCTAAGAGTTTTAGAGCTCTAATTACTGAAAAGAAAGTTTGTAAGCTGGTTAAATCATTGTATGGTTTGAAACAAGCACAGAAAAAGTGGCATGAGAAGTTTGACCAGAGCAATGATTTCTAGTAGATTTAAGATTAATGAGTGTGATAAATGTGTTTATATCAAAGAGACGGGAAATGAATACGTCATTTTATGTCTCTATATGGACGACATACTCATTGTTGGTACTGATGACAAAATTGTCAAATCCACTAAAAACATATTGAACTCTAAATTTGACATGAAGAATATGGGACTTGCTTATGTGATTTTAGATATTAAAATCATAAGAACAACAGATGGGCTAGTTTTAAGCCAATCTCATTATGTAGATAATTGTTGAAAAATTTAACTAGAATGATTCTGGAATTGCGAAAACACCATTAGATAATAGTCTTCATTATCCAAAAATCGTGTGGAGGGCATTTCTCAAGTAGAATATTCAAGGATAATTGGAAGTTTAATACATCTAATGAGTTGTACTAGACTAGATATTACTTATGTAGTGAGCAAATTGAGTAATCGTAGTACAGAGCGTTTGACTGCAATAATAATTGTTAAGATACCTTCGGTATACATATAATTATGGGCTGCACTATACCAGATATCCAATTGTGTTAGAAGGTTACACAGATGCTAACTGGATATCTGATATAAAGGATTCCAAATCCACAAATGGGTATGTAGTTCACACTAGTTAGAGCCGCTATGTTGTGGAAATCCTAAAAACAAACTGTTATTGCCAGACCATGATGGAATCTGAATTCCTTGCTTAGATAAATGTGGAAAGAGGCTGAATGGTTATGCCATTTCTTGGAGGATATTCTGAAGTGGGAAAAACCTGTGCCGCCTATCTGTATTCATTGTGATAGCCAATCAGTGATATGTAGAGCACAGAATGCTATTTACAATGGTAAATCTACATATAGATACAATACCATTAGACAACTACTCTCGTCAAGAATTATTTCGATTGATTATGTAAAGTAAAAAGAAAATATCGTGGATCCACTAACCAAAGGGTTAAATAGAGAGGCAGTTGAAAGATTGACAAAACAAATGGGATTAAAGCCTGTGAAGGATAAAAGTTTTATGAAGGAAAAGCCAACCTAGTTGACTGGAGATCTGAAAATCTAAGTTCAAAGGGACAACCTATTTATAAGACTTAGTGTGGTCTTTGTGGGGGTAACCTCAACTCATTCCTATCATGATATAGTGATGGAACAGTTAAGGTCATCATTTTGTTGCTTTAATGATTCTTATTATTTTGATTTTAAGAAATCACCTATGTGAGAGAGAAGTGGGGCCACTTTGAAGAAGAATTGTTTAGGCTCAATTATTTAGAAACTCTTGCAAAACCGAGATGTGTTTCATGGTCAAAATGGACAAAGTAATGAGAACTGAAAAAATGAAATGGTTTATGTGTAAGATATGTGAGTTCTTCTCACAAGAAAGCATGACAGTTTAAAGACATCTTGTCTACTAGATAGATAGTAAAGTATACATATGTTACAAGAGGGAAGTTCAAAGGCTAATACCTACTTTTCCTATGCAAGACTCAGTTGATAAACATAAACATTGAGTCAAAAACAATTTTTTCATTCATGTGGGGAATTGTTGGAAAAGAAATAAGGCTAATGGTGTTAAAGTGATGTGAATGAGGAAAATAGTTTCAAGGGAAAAGGTTGACGTTTAAGGGGATTTGAATCCCACATGGAAAAACTAAGATGAAGGAGTTACTCGTTATATGAGAGAGAGCTCTTTAAGGGTTAAATTGCTTAGGCAAGCCCTTGCCTCATGTGCACGAGCCAAGGAAGGTGCAAATCCCAAGCCCAGAAAGCTTGACTCGTGTGTGTGGGCGTGACTTGCGCACACAATCTCGGACCAAAAATAGTCTTATCAGACCCATGTTTTGCCAATTTTTCTCTTATAACCACCGACTTTATTATGCTGAATTGAAGGCTTGTAACCAATGAATTCAATGGCTGTTTAATGACTTTTGTAACAATCCGAATTCAAGGTTGCACAGAATTAATTATGTAGTAGTCCGGTTTAATGGTGAACATTAGTACAACCAACTTCTTTAGCCTATAAATAGAGCTGGTCTCCTAATAGAAAAAGGAAAGAAGTTTTCCTTCAGAATTCCTTCCAACTCTCTTATTGCATTGTTCTTTCTGCATACAGTTTTCCTTTCAGTTCATCAACACTATTTTGTTCGAGTTCGCTGGGAAAAATAGCTTAAGGTGCTAAGAAGTTTTTTCTATCCCATTTTATCCTAGGAAATAGACATTCTATCACAACTCTAGCACTATTAGTACAGGGAACAAATCCGTTTTTAGGAAATTGAAGCTATTTCAAGACTCGGGTTAATTTTTACCTTACTATTTTTTGTTTGTTGTTTCATTGTTATTTTAGTTTACTGTGACAAATTGTTTTAACTGTATTGTTTGACAGTCATCATACGTGACATGACTTATAAGTGATAGGTAAATAATTGTCTATATTTTCTATATGTTAATTTCATCGTTTTCGGTGTTTTTATTGTAAAAGTATATATTTGAGCTAAATATCTCTTATTTTGTCTTAGGTACCCTCGGGAAGTAGAAACGATGAAAAGCAAACAAAAGCGGACAAAAACGGAACAAAAACAATGAAAACGGAAGCCGTCGGCAAAGCAGCCGCACCTATCTCGGATGGCAAGGCAACCTACCATCGAAGGTAGGCACTGAGAATGGCCAAGGAAGCTTTAACTCGAGACCTACCGTGGACGGTAGGCCTCAACCTATCGTCAATGGTAGGTAGGCTGGCAAGGTCAAAATCCAATCCTTTTCAATTTTGATTTTCTTGATTCCTACTTCAACTTTGGCTTGGATTTCTTGTATTTTACCCTCTATATATAGGGCTTTTACACAGCCATTGTAAAACAGAATTTTAGAAAATTAAGTAAACAATTACTTTAGATTAGATTTAGGTTAGATTAGATTTTACATTTATGAGTAGATTAATTAGGTTAGATTAGTTAAACACTTTTTAAACTTTACAGCTTTTATATTTTCTTTAGGGATAGAATTTCAAGTTTTGTGCAAGATATACTTTCTTAGATTCAAGAATTGAAGACTTTGATTCAAGATTTTCATTCTTCAACTTGGTGACTCGAGAGATGATCTTAGAAGACGTTCAGGATTCAACTGCGGCTTCGAGACTTCATCCTAAGCTTTCTTTTACCTTCTTATTATCGAATTCTTTAATTTATTTTCAATTTTTATTACTCTGAATAGTGAGTAGCTTTTCTTGTTTGGATTTGGGGTTGAACTCTAATTCCTGATTATGAAGTTCTTGGTTTGGTTTCTTGAATCGATGCTTGTTTTAATCTAAGTTGTCTTCCAATTGCATTTTTTTTTTAATTTAATTTTCACAAGATTAGATTATTCGCAAAGTTGTTTGGCATTGAAAAAGGAAGAACAATCTAGGGCAATCGACTGTCGATTACTTGGGGCAATTGACTAGAGATACGATTTTGCACTTTTTTAGGTCTTTTCAATCTCCTAATTTATTGCATTCATAAGTTAGGGAGAAAAGAGATTTTCCTCTAAGGATTAGTGAGTAAGGTGGCTTTTGTCCTAGAGATAGGGATTGCTCGATTTTTGAGTGATGACCCAATTTAATTAATTCAAACATCGTTTTCATTAAAATCTTTTCCAATTGAGCTAGTAACAAGGATTGGAGGGATTCCGCCAAACCAACCTCTTGTTTTTATTAATCTTTTAGAATCATTTTATTATTGCCCTCTTCTAATTGCTTTCATTGTTTTTAAGTTTTTCTCTACGACAGTTATTTTTTTGACTAACCATTAGAGATACGAGTAGTACTTGAACCTTCATCCTTCCCTGAGAGATTCGACACTCGGGTCGAACTCACATTTACTTTGGTATGTCCACTTGTCTAGCATTGTAGTGGTTAGAATTCCCCTTTTTATTCTTTTACACACATCAAATTTTTTGTGCCGTTGCCGAGGAAGCGCAAGTTTAAGGAATATCATTTATTTAGTGCTTTGGTCATCGTACTTTTATTTTTCTTGTTCGTTTCGTTCTTATCTTGTTCGAATTACTTTCTATTTTTGCACAGTTCTATTATTTTCAGTTTATATTCTTGAATTGTGTTTTAGGTGAATTAATCACGTTTCTTCTGTTATTGCAGATTGAAGGGTGGTTGTTTATGCCCCAAAACAAAAGGAGTGAGTTAGTACGGTTCAAAACCGAGCCCAAACATATACTTGCGGAGCGCTCGTCGCGCTCTTTAGTTCGGAACAATAGGCACAAGTGCAATAACATTCGAAGTTAAAGAGAAAGAAAAACTGAAGCACCTCCATTTAACAACCCTTTCTTCAAGTCAACACCTCCAATGGCAGTACTGTTAGAATCCGTAGGCAAAAACAAATATAATAAAACCACGGAAATCCACCAACAGGATTTGCACACACTAGAAAAACTGATTGGATAGAAATTACCTCAATGTTTTTTACTGCTCGGTGTGGAGGCACTGCTATTTATGCTTCGCACTCTACTGGTATCCATGCGACAAACTCCTCAGCATGCGATCGGGATGCTAGCCCCTTCTGCATTTTGAGAGCTGTTCAGAACTAAACCTAACTATCTGGTAATACGTGAAATTTCGGAGAGAGGGAAGCTAGATACTATTATCGTTGTTCCAGGGTTTAGGGTTTTGTTTTTAATCAGATGAAGGCGGTAATCGAGAAAAAGTTCAACATAACCTTTTATAGCTGTCAATATCAGAACCCTAATTGTCATCTAATGACAGTTGAATCTCGTCCGTCTATTCCTATAATCATCCAACGGTTGGATGAGTAATATTAAGTAATTAATTTCATTTATCCGATAAATAAAATTAGTTACTTATTAACTTACCAGAAAATACAATATGGAATTTGATTCCCTTTTTGTATACGTTCATTGAACGTGGACATTGCGCTCAGGAGATCGTCTATGCGTGTGACCCTGTTGGTTCACTTAACGTTGGCAGTGAATAAAAAATGTCCTAGACATTTATTCACAAAACATAAGCGGCCTCTAGCAAGACATTATGCTTATCCAAGTTAAGTAAAAGCAATAATAACCTAGCATCAGATTTAATATTTAGTCCTTTTGTCACACGATATCCTAATTAAGTATAAGGCATGGACCGATTAATCCTTATAAAACTTAATTAACCATTTACTTGATCACCAGGCAGACTGTTCTGACAAATAATATTAATAACACCTTATTAATACTTATTTGAGCATGGCCATGTATATGTTCCAATCTTCCTTATCAAGGGCTCATGGATATCTCTCTCTAAAAGAGAAAGACAAATCCCTTTCGCTATCTCTAATATTCAAGCCATGACAAGAAAATAAGCCAACCAATAGCCATAATAATCACCTAATTAAAAGTGAAGTTTGACTATGTCAAAACATATTTTCTCCCCATGCAAGAAGCATTAGAAACATTAGGTCAAAGGACACCAAATATAGAACTGAGAAGAAATACTTATGACTTAAACCCATGCAATATTTCTTCTTCAATTTGGGTCATGTCCAGTACAATATTCTCAATATGTATTTTGTGAATTGATTTTATATCTCATATTCATGATCAATAAAATTTGATCATCAATCAACTTCACACTAGTTTAATCATACAAGATGTGATAAAACTAGGGACAAACAAGAATAGTATTTTATTAGCTATAAGGGTTTTACTATCAAGTCACATACTTGATGACTAAGAGCATAAAATATAATTCAAAATACATGCTTCATAAATCATGAATGTGTTGGAATCCGTAGGCAAAAACAAAATAAAATAAAACTACGGAAATCCACCAACAGGATCTGCACATACTAGAAAAAACGATTGGATAGAAATTACCTCAATGTTTTGATTGTTCGTTGTGGAGGCGCTGCTTCGTACGCTTCGCCCTCTACTGGTATCCACGCGACGAACTCCTCTGCAAGCAATCGGGATGCTAGCCCCTTCTGTGTTCTGAAAATTGTTCAGAACTGATCCTGACTATCTGGTAATCGGTCGTATTTCGGAGAGAGGAGGCTAGATACTATATCGCCGTTCTAGGGTTTAGGGTTTTATTTTTCTTTAATCAGATAACGGACGGCAACCAAGAAGAGGTGAACATAACCTTTTATAGCTGTCAATCTCAAAACCCTAACTGTCAACTAATGACAGTTTAATCTCATCCGTCTATTCCTATAATCATCCAACGGTAGGATGAGTAATATTAAGTAATTAATTTTATTTATTCGATTAACTAAAATTAATTACTTATTAACTTACCAGAAAATAAAATGTGGAATCTGAGTCCCCTTTTGTATACGTTCAATGAATCTGGACACAATCTAGATTCATTGAACGTGGACATTATGCTCACAAGATCGTCTGTGCGTGTGACCCTATAGGTTCACTTAACTTTGGCAGTGAATGAAAAATGTCCTAGACATTTATTCACAAAACATAAGCGGTCTCTAGCAAGACATTATGCTTACCCAAGTTAAGTAACTGCAATAATAACCTAGCATCAGATTTAATATTTAGTCTTTTTGTCACACGATATCCTAATTAAGTATAAGGCATGAACCGATTAATCCTTATAAAACTTAATTAACCATTTCTTGATCACCAGGCAGACTGTTCTGACAAATAATATTAATAACACCTTATTAATACTTATTTGAGCATGGCCATGTATATGTTCCAATCTTCCTTATCAAGGGCTCATGGATATCTCTCTCTAAAAAGGGAGGGACAAATCTCTTTCACTATCTCCAATATTCAAGCCATGACAAGAAAATAAGCCAACCAATAGTCATAATGATCACCTAATTAAAAGTGATGTTTGACTATGTCAAAACACATTTTCTCCCCATGCAAGAAACATTAGAAACATTAGGTCAAAGGACACCAAATATAAAACTGAGAAGAAATAGTTACAACTTAAACCCATGCAATATTTCTTCTTCACTTTGGGTCATGTCCAATACAATATTCTCAATATGTATTTATGAATTGATTTTATATCTCATATTCATGATCAGTTAAACTTGACCATCAATCAACTTCACACTAGTTTACAAGATGTAATAAACTAGGGACAAATAAGAATAGTATTTTATTAGCTATAAGGTTTTACTATCAAGTCACATAATTGATGACAAAGAGCATAAAATACAATTAAAAAAATATATGCTTCATAAATCATAAATGTGAGTCAATTGGTCTTAGGGCATATACTAACAATCTCCCACTTGCCCTACCACCAATTTGACATAACTCTCAAACCCATTGACCTAGTATGACTCTCATGCTTAAGTTGTGGGAGTGGCTTTGTCAATGGATCTGCGACATTGTCATTGGTGTCTATGCAAATTTTAACATCTCCACGCTCAATAATTTCTCGAATGAGATGGAAACGCCTGAGAATATGTTTGGATCGTTAATGAGATCTAGGTTCCTTAGCTTGTGCAATGCCTCCTGTATTATCACAATATAGGTCCACTGGGTTCACAATGCTAGGAATTACCCCAAGTTCTGTGATGAACTTTCTGATCCAAACTGCCTCCTTGTCTGCATCAGAAGCAGCCACATACTCAGTTCTGTAGTAAAATCGGCCACGGTGTCTTACTTTGAACTCTTCCAGCTCACAGCACCTCCATTAAAAAAAAACACAAATCCAGATTGCGATCTAAAATCATCTACATAAGTCTAAAAGCTAGCATCCATGTAACTATTTACAACAAGCTCTCCTTCCTGACCTCCGTAGATAAAAAACATCTCTTTAGTCCTTCTTAAGTACTTGAGAATATTTTTTACTGCGGTCCAATGCGGTTCACCAGGATTTGACTGGAATATGCTAGTCATGCTTAATGCATACGAGACATCTGGGCGAGTGCATAACATGGCGTACATGATAGATCCAATTGCAGAAGCATAAGGAATCTTACTCATGCGTTCTGTATCCTCCCTTGTGGTAGGACTTTGAGACTTACTGAGTTTAACGCCATGTGACATTGGCAAGAATCCTCTCTTAGAATCTTGCATACTGAACCTTTTCAGTACCATGTCAATACATCCACTCTGACTTAGGACAATAAGGTGTTTAGATCTATCTCGATAGATCCTAATGCCTAGAATATAGGCTGCTTCGCCTAAATCTTTCATTGAAAAACACTTCCCCAACCAAGTTTTTACACTTTGCAAAGTGGGGATGTCATTCCCAATTAACAAGATGTCATCGACATAAAGTACTAAGAAGACTACTGTATTTTCTGTAACCCTTTTGTAGACACAAGGTTCATCATCATTCTTGATGAAATTGAATTCTTTAATTGCTTCATCAAAACGAAGATTCCAACTTCGAGATGCTTGCTTCAGGCCATAAATAGATCTTTGAAGTTTACACACTTTACTAGAATTCGAAGGATGAATAAAACCTTCAAGTTGTGTCATATACACATCCTCCAGTAGATTTCCATTAAGAAAAGCAATTTTAACATCCATTTGCCATATTTCATAATCATAATATGCTGCAATGGCAAGTAGAATTCTAATTGACTTAAGCATTACAACTGGAGAAAATGTTTCATCATAGTCTATACCATGAGTTTGTCTATACCCTTTTGCTACCAATCGTGCTTTGTAAGCGTACACATTGCCATCCATGTCAGTTTTCTTTTTGAAAACCCATTTACACGCTATGGTCTTGCAACCTTCAGGTGGATCAATCAAAGTCCAAACTTGATTATCATGCATGGATTGCATTTCTGATTTCATAGCCTCTAGCCATTTGCTAGATTCAGGACTATGAATAGCATCTTGGTAGGAATTAGGTTCACCTTGATCAATAAGATCAATATTATGATACTCAGTCGCAAGAAATCCATATCTGTGGTATCTGAGAAATCCTACCAGACCTTCTTGGTCCTTTTGTCAAAGGTTCAGGCTTAGTATGAATACGTGAGTCCAACTGAGTATCTATACTCGGTTCAGAAATGGTCTACTGTCCTTGAGCTTCTTCAAGATGGATTCTACTCCCACTAACTCTTTTGGAAACGAATTCCCTTTCAAGGAAAATTCCGTTCCGAGCAACAAACACTTTGTTTTCAGATGGTAGATAAAAGTAGTATCCTTTAGTTTCCTTAGGATATCCCACAAATAGACATTTATCAGATTTGGGTGCTAGTTTTTCAGATAATGATCGCTTCACATAAGCATCACATCCCCAAATTTTGAGAAATGCTAAACTAGGTTGTTTCCCGGTCCATATCTCATATGGTGTCTTCTGAACAGCTTTAGATGGAAATCTATTTAATATGAATGCAGTAGTTTCTAGAGCATAACCCCAAAAAGAAATTGGAAGATCTGTTTAACTCATCATAGATCGAACCATATCCAATAGAGTTTGATTTCTGCGTTCAGACACACCATTCCATTGTGGTGTTCCTGGTGCAGTTAATTGTGATAATATCCCACAATTTTTTATATGTTCGTCAAACTCTTGGCCTAAGTATTCACCACCTTGATCTGATTGAAGTAATTTGATACTCCTTCCAAGTTGATTATGTACTTCATTTTGAAATTCCTTAAACTTTTGAAAGGAATCAGATTTATGTTTCATTAGATAGACATAACCGTATCTACTGAAATCATCAGTGAATGTAATGAAATACTAAAAACCTCCTCTGGCTTGTGTGTTCATTGGCCCACATAGATCAGTATGTATAAGTTCCAATAAATCGGTAGCCCTTTCACTTTGCCCTGTAAATGGACTTTTAGTAATTTTGCCTAATAAACAAGAATAACATTTTTCATAAGACTCAAGGTCGAATCAGTAAAACTAGTATGTACGAGGCTATGATACCACTGTTGGAATCCGTAGGCAAAAACAAAATAAAATAAAACTACGGAAATCTACCATAAGGATCTGCACATACTAGAAAAACCGATTGGATAGAAATTACCTCAATGTTTTGATTGTTCGTTGTGGAGGCGCTGCTTTGTACGCTTCGCCCTCTACTGGTATCCACGCAACGAACTCCTCTGCAAGCGATCAGGATGCTAGCCCCCTTCGTGTTCTCAAAACTGCTCGGGACCGATCTCGACTATCTGGTAATCGGTCGTATTTCGGAAAGAGGAGGCTAGATACTATATCGCCGTTCTAGGGTTTAGAGTTTTGTTTTTCTTTAATCAGATAAAGGACGGCAACCAAGAAAAGGTTAACATAACCTTTATAGCTGTCAATTTCAAAACCCTAACTGTCATCTAATGACAGTTTAATCTCGTCCGTCCATTCATATAATCATCCACCGGTTGGATGAGTAATATTAAGTAATTAATTTCATTTATTCGATTAAATTAAATTAATTACTTATTAACTTAACAGAAAATACAATATGGAACCTGATTCCTCTTTTGTATACGTTCAACGAATCTGGACACAATCTAGATTCATTGAACGTGGACATTATGCTCACAAGATTGTCTATGCGTGTGACCCTGTAGGTTCACTTAACATTGGCAGTGAATGAAAAATGTCCTATACATTTATTCACAAAACATAAGCGGCCTCTAGCAAGACATTATGCTTACCCAAGTTAAATAAATGCAATAATAACCTAGCATCAGATTTAATATTTAGTCCTTTTGTCACACGATTTCCTAATTAAGTATAAGGTATGGACCGATTAATCCTTATAAAACTTAATTAACAATTTCTTGATCACCAGGCAGACTGTTCGGACAAATAATATTAATAACACCTTATTAATACTTATTTGAGCATGGCCATATATATGTTCCAATCTTCCTTATCAAGGGCTCATGGATATCTCTCTCTAAAAGAGAAGGACAAATCCCTTTCCCTATCTCTAATATTCAAGCCATGACAAGAAAATAAGCCAACCAATAGCCTTAATAATCACCTAATTAAAAGTGATGTTTGACTATGTCAAAACATATTTTCTCCCCATGCAAGAAGCATTAGAAACATTAGGTCACAGGACACCAAAGATCTGAGAAGAAATACTTATGACTTAAACCCATGCAATATTTCTTCTTCAATTTGGGTCAGGTCCAGTACAATATTCTCAATATGTATTTTGTGAATTGATTTTATATCTCATATTCATGATCAATAAAACTTGATCATCAATCAACTTCATACTAGTTTAATCATACAAGATGTGATAAAACTAGGGACAAACAAGAATAGTATTTTATTAGCTATAAGGGTTTTACTATCAAGTCACATGCTTGATGACCAAGAGCATAAAATATAATTCAAAATACATGCTTCATAAATCATGAATGTGTTGGAATCCGTAGGCAAAAACAAAATAAAATAAAACTACGGAAATCCACCAACAGGATCTGCACATACTAGAAAAACCGATTGGATAGAAATTACCTCAATGTTTTGATTGTTCGTTGTTGAGGCGCTGCTTCGTACGCTTCGCCCTCTACTGGTATCCACGCGACGAACTCCTCTGCAAACGATTGGGATGCTAGCCCCTTCTGTGTTCTGAAAATTGTTCAGAACTGATCCTGACTATCTGGTAATCGGTCGTATTTCGGAGAGAGGAGGCTAGATACTATATCGCCGTTCTAGGGTTTAGGGTTTTATTTTTCTTTAATCCGATAACGGACGACAACCAAGAAAAGGTGAACATAACCTTTTATAGCTGTCAATATCAAAACCCTAACTATCAACTAACGACAGTTTAATCTCATCCGTCTATTCCTATAATCATCCAACGGTAGGATGAGTAATATTAAGTAATTAATTTTATTTATTCGATTAACTAAAATTAATTACTTATTAACTTACCTGAAAATAAAATGTGGAATCTGATTCCCCTTTTGTATACGTTCAATGAATCTGGACACAATCTAGATTCATTGAACGTGGACATTATGCTCACAAGATCGTCTGTGCGTGTGACCCTGTAGGTTCACTTGACTTTCGCAGTTAATGAAAAATGTCCTAGACATTTATTCACAAAACATAAGCGGCCTCTAGCAAGACATTATGCTTACCCAATTTAAGTAAATGCAATAATAACCTAGCATCAGATTTAATATTTAGTCCTTTTGTCACACGATATCCTAATTAAGTATAAGGCATGGACCGATTAATCCTTATAAAACTTAATTAACCATTTCTTGATCACCAGGCAGACTGTTCTGACAAATAATATCAATAACACCTTATTAATACTTATTTGAGCATGGCCATATATATGTTCCAATCTTCCTTATCAAGGGCTCATGGATATCTCTCTCTAAAAAGAGAGGGACAAATCTCTTTCACTATCTCCAATATTCAAGCCATGACAAGAAAATAAGCCAACCAATAGTTATAATGATCACCTAATTAAAAGTGATGTTTGACTATGTCAAAACATATTTTCTCCCCATGCAAGAAACATTAGAAACATTAGGTCAAATGACACCAAATATAAAACTGAGAAGAAATACTTATAACTTAAACCCATGCAATATTTCTTCTTCATTTTGGGTCATGTCCAATACAATATTCTCAATATGTATTTATGAATTGATTTTATATCTCATATTCATGATCAATAAAACTTGACCATCAATCAACTTCACATTAGTTTACAAGATGTAATAAACTAGGGACAAATAAGAATATTATTTTATTAGCTATAAGGGTTTTACTATCAAGTCACATACTTGATGACCAAGAGCATAAAATACAATTCAAAAAATACATGCTTCATAAATCATAAATGTGAGTCAATTGGTCTTAGGGCATATACTAACAGAATGTGAGTCAATTGGTCTAGGGCATATACTAACAATCTCGTACTTGCCCTACTACCAATCTGACATAACTGTCAAACTAATTAACCTAGTATTACTCTCATGCTTAAGTTGTGGGAGTGGCATTGCCAATGGATCTGCGACATTGTCATTGGTGTCTACTTTGCAAATTTTCACATCTCCACGCTCAATAATTTCTCAAATGAAATGGAAACGCCTGAGTATATGTTTGGATCGTTGATGAGATCTAGGTTCCTTAGCTTGTGCAATGGCTTCTGTATGATCTCAATATAGGTCCACTGGGTTCACAATGCTAGGAATCACACCTAGTTTCGTGATGAACTTTTTGATCCAAACTGCCTCCTTGGCTACATCAGAAGCAGCCACATACTCAGCCTCTGTAGTAGAACCGGCCACGGTATCTTACTTTGAACTCTTCTAGCTCACAACACCTCCATTCAAATAAAACACAAATCTAGATTGCGATCTAAAGTCATCTACATCAGTCTGAAAGCTAGCATCCGTGTAACCATTAACAACAAGCTCTCCTTCCTGGCCTCCGTAGATCGAAACCTGTTACGATGTCTATAAATGTAGCAGACATAAGTGTTATATATCCTAAACAGGTAATAGAGGATGTGTTAATCAAACTCAAAGATTTAGTCTTCCCCGTTGACTTTAAGTGTTAGATATGAAGGAAGACATTGATTTCCCTGTCATTTTAGGTCGCCCTTTCTTACGTACGTCTAGGGCGTTAATAGATATGGAAAAAGGGAAGTTAATTCTAAGGGTCGGAGGAAACGAGATAGTGCTTTAATTTCCTTTCTCCCGACCTCGCCATGCAAAACTAAGAATACTTCGTACATAATACCTCCTAAAACTAACAAAGCATTCTCAACTGTGCAAGAACCCACTAAAAAAGAAAGCAAAGAAAAGCCAAGAAGAAAACGTAAGAAACATAGGCAACCCGCTTCTAATAAAAAAAATTGCAAGATAGAATTGGTACTGGTACGGAAGGACATAAAGAAAAACCCAGATTACCGTGATACGGGAGATGAATAGCTCCTAAGAAAGGGGAGTACTCTTTGTAATTGTAAACTGTAAAATTGTGCTCTTTACATTTTTTGTATTTCGTCTTTCCATTTTGTGTTTCTGCTTTAATCATTTGTTAATTTTGTAAGGACATTTTGGAAGGAAAAGTGATATCCTAAAGACCTATAAGAAGTTAATTTGAGTTCACAAGGTAGGTGGCTTGAATAGGGTTCGAAAATTACAGAAAATGAAGCAAAATGGAGGCTTGGCAGCAACCGACCGCAGATGGTAGGTCGCCCTACCATTGGCGGTACGTACAGGCGAAGATGGGCTTTCTTTGGCAGCAACCTACTGTGGATGGTAGGTCTCGCCCTACCGTCAGTGGTAAGCTATAAGGATTTCTCAGCACCACCATCCCAAGACCTACCGTGGGCAGTAGCTCTCACCCTACCATCGAAGGTAGGGTCCAAGTAAGTTCTGGTTTGGGTTGTTCCAAGGTAAAAACGGGTCGTGTCAACCCAATTTTTGCCTCCAAATTGCAGTTTGGGGATATTTTTTCTACACTTTTCTTGCCTCTCAACGTCCAAAACCAATGCAAATTTTATTTTCCCTCAACTCCTCTTCCTCTTCTCTCAAAGTCTTCATAATCTCCTCTCACCTCACAACTCCCTCAACCATTCTCCATCTTCCTCCACAACTCCGATGACATTTCACCAATTCCGACGAGAAGAAAAGGGTGGCAGCACTCTCTCTCTCTCTCTCTCTCTCTCTCTCTCTCTCTCTCTCTCTCTCTCTCTCTCTCCTTCTCTTGTTTGGTATTTTTCCATCTTTCTCTTTCTTTCTCTTCTATTGTTCCTCTATTTCTCTTCTTTTCTCCTAAAAACCCTCAATATCCTCCACTCTTCTTCTCAATATTCTAAAAAAATTAAACCACATAACCATCTTCTTCTTCCATATCTCACCCAAAAGAACCAACCTTTCCCTTCCATTTCCCCTTCCATTACCTTTCTCCCTAATTTTCAAACTTTTCTTGAATTCTTAATTTTGGTCCTTGTGTTCTTTTTGTGATAAAGGAACTTAGTTTTGAGTCGCATTGTACTTTCTAACAAAATTTTGCAGAAAAAGTCCAAGAAAATTTTTCGGCACAAATTCCAGTGAACTCCGGCAACATTCCGAGAAAGATATAGAAAAGAGCAAAATTTTGTGGAAAATAGTTGTTTTCGCAAACAACAAGTCTATTCTAAACTTTATCTCCTTTTGCCCATGATTTAATTTTAATTTTTGGACTTGATTATATGCTTTTAATTTGTTAGAAAAATTGTTGTTATTTCTATAATTTTTCTCTCACTTATTGCACACTATTACACCCACGGACTACATAGGACACTATTGCACACACAAGATACAATAGTATTTTGATTATTGTGCATTTTTGTGTTCTTATAATTGTTTGTGTTGGTCCCTTTTGGTGTTGCATTTTTCCCTCTTATCTTTCCTATATTCCTTTTTGTTTATATTCTCCCTATGGCTCCCAATAAACCCGTAGCTTCTTCCTCAAAATCTAAATAAAAAATGGCCCCACTCCTAATGTTCTTCCTTTCCCCGAGTGTCTTATAGATTCCACCCAGAAATGGCTCACCGATAAGGTATCTCTTAATATGACCGTTGAAAAATCTTTTGGTGAAGAGGTCATAAAACATTTTAGGCTTGAAAATCTTTTTAGAGGGTTAGGTTGGGTTCCTCTCCTTCGTCTCTCTGGCAATTACTATCCAGACCTTGTCCGAGAATTCTACACGAACAAGCTTCATAAAATGGACAAGGATCTTCCTACCATCATCTCTCATGTCAAAAAGATTAGGATCATTCTAGAAAGGGACCATCTGGCATCCATTCTTGGGATTCCAGACAATGGGAACACAGTCGCTATGGATTCCAATAGGAGGGCTATAGATGAGAACCCAAACTGGAATTTTGGTGCCGCTTATAGCGGTTTTAATATCCAGCACCGGCCACTCGATCGTCATAAAGTAATCTACGGGAGCAATTTTCCATCCCTCTTTCCACGGGCCCCCGCTTACTTCTTTGGTCATACTCTTGTTCAAAAAGGTGGCAGATTTAGTGAAGTCTGTATTGTAAATATGTACTTATTAGATGAACTCCATAGGAAATCCCCCCTTTTTCTCTTGTCTTTGATAATGCATATGATATGCAACACGGGCTGTGAAACTACTAAAAAGGGTGTTTTCGTTATTCTGTAATACTATCTCGAATATTTTCTATTTTCAATGTTAATTTTGCAGGAGAACGACGATTATCAACCAGGCCGCAACAAGTGATTCAATTCACAACATTCAATAATTGTGGTTACCGATGGGACGAGAGTAGGAAGGAGTGGATTCCCCCTCCGAAAAAGATAGGTTCTGGGACTGCTCTGCCTGTGGTTTTTGACCAATAAAGAAAATCACTCGATCTGGCGTAGCGTCGTCCTCGCAGCCAGGTGAGGATGATTATGAGGTTGAATCCTCAGATGATGAGGAGGACAAGGTCGATGCCAAAAACACGATCCCGATGGATTTTCCAAACAGAGATGTTGAATGCCTTTGAGCAACTCTAGATCAATCAAGAAATCCAAGGGATGCAATTGACAATATTCGTGTAGTGAATTCACGGCTAGAGATAGTCACTGGCTAGAGGGCGACCGACTCGGAAACCTTTAATAGATTGAGTGAATGGAATGCTCGTGTTCTTTCTTCGATGGTTGTGGGGTGAGATGGAAGGTAGCCTCTTAGGAATGCGTCCCCATCGCTGGAATCAACTGGAATCTTTCAAAAGAGAGGATGTAGAAATACATATCTCGAATTTTACAACACAACATTAGGGCCGTCCCCTTCCTTCTTTATTTCTCCTTGAAAAAGGGTTCTAAAATCGATTTTCGACGAAATGAAAGAAATAGTAGAGTCCACTCGCCACTTTGCGGACGAGTTAGCACATCAAAGAGAAGCAATTGATCATCAAGGAGTCATGCTAGCCCGCCTGTGCAACAAGTTCATGCCTGATTAAGGCAGTAGTAGAGGGGGCGGGACGAACTGAGCTCCAAAATAGGGAGTTTTCTTTTCTTTCCTTTATTTTATATTTTTGTGTCTTTTTAATTTCTTTTTATTTTTCTTGTTTCATTTATTTGTTATTTGTTTGTCTTTCTTTTATTTTATTTTTGTGTGGGGATGGCTTCCCGATATCCTTTTATCGCTTTATATCTACAGGATTACTTCCCATCTACGTGTTTATTTTCTTGTTTCTTTTAGTATAACCCCCACATTAAGGACAATGTGATTTTAAGGGGGAAGGAGGGGGGGGGTATTTCCATTTTTTTAAGTTTTATTCTGTTAGTCTCTTTCTTCTTTTTTTGATCTTTTAAGTATTTTTCTGTTAGTCTCTTTTTCGTTTTTGTTTTTGTAAAAGTTTTTTTCCGTTAATCTCTTATTCTATAAATTCCAAAAATATTTTGTCTTTTTCTTCTTACTTTCTTATTTAAAAATCCAAAAATATTTTATTTTCATCACTTTTGATAGAGTTTAAAATTGAAATATTCCTTAGGTTTTTGAAAAAGGCAAATTACTTAATTACTTTGAAAACCATATTTACTAAATATCTTACTTGATCAATGATTTTTTTGCACTTGTGAATGTTGTTGAGTAATAGGAATTAAGAATCTTGAATTATTAGCATTATGATAATAATTTTTTAACTTTGTCTGCAATTTCATAATTTGGTTATCTTTAAAAACAAAGAAGTCCAGTCTAGGATGGTCCCGGAGATGATGGTCTTAGGCCTTCTTTGATCCGATTGAGCCTTTCTTATCATATGATCCATTATGAAATTAATCCCTAGTTCCCATTTTTGTGCCTTCATGCCAAGGGTTTTACTCCCTTCTTTTTCTTTGATTTTTTAACCTCACTATACATAAAACCTCAATTCGTGGAGCAAAATGTTTATTATCTTTCTAAGTTGTTTTGATTGTGTTAAATGAATAAGTGTGGGGGGAAAAAAAGATAAAGAAAGAAAGAAAGAAAGAAAAGCCCCGTTGTATAAAAAAAAAGGGTATTTTTGGATATTTTCATGTATTCGGTGATTTTGGCTATTAAAGAGAGAAAAAGAAAATATATTGATGCTTGAAAAGAAAAAAATGGAAGAAGAGAAAAAGCCAAAAAGATGAAAAAAATTGGCAGAAAACCGAAGAAATATATATGTGCTTTATTTTAGAAAAATCTTGAAAAACTCAAGCATCATCTCTCTCGAAAATTACTTTTGTTATTATTGAAAATTTTGAGAAAAATATATGTTAGATGGGGTTGTTATCAAAGAAGAATGAAGTAAGTCGTACAAAGATGAGTTAGCTCTATCTCGTTTCTTTTTTTCTCCTTTTACCTTTATTTGTAACCTACTTATGTCCCTAGCTTAACATTACAAGCGAAAAAGTGAATGACCTAAAATAGATTTTAGTGTGGCTAAATGATAGAAAAAGTATGAATTGTGTGCATTGTCTTTGAAAGTATTTCCTATTGCTAATCACTTAACATTCTTCTTTTTCTATGAAAACGTCATGAGCAAAATCACACGTACACACTGTTGATTTGTAATGATTTTAGCAATTTGTGGCAATCTTGGTGATTTTGTAGTTGTCAATTTTTTATGTATCTTTCGAATTGGATGTTGATGTACTCTATTGAAGTGGTATTATTCTTTTATTTTGTCTAAGTTTTTCTTTTGTTTTGTTTTTGTTTGAAAAGCTTGTATTGGAGCATAAATGCTTGAATTCGTTTTTGAGTCATATTTTATTTGGCTTATATCGTTTTCATTTTTGGCATAAAAAGTCTTTATATCCTTCGTTTACCTGTTTAGTCTATGTTGCTTGAGGGCAATCAATAGATAAGTGTGGAGGTGTTTGATAAATGCCTAATTGTCTATATTTTTATATGTTAATTTCATCATTTTCGGTATTTTTAATATGTAAAAGTATATATTTGAGCTAAATATCTCATATTTTATCTTGGGTACCTCTGGAAGTAGAAACGATAAAAAAGAAACGAAAACGAGCGAAAACAATGAAAACAGAAGCTGTCGTCAAAGCAGTCGCACCTACTGCGGATGGGCAGGGCAACCGACAATCGACGGTAGGTGCCGAGAATGGCCAAGGAAGCTGTAACTCAGGACCTACTGTGGAAGGTAGGCCTCACCCTACCGTCGGCGGTAGGTAGGTTGGCAAAGGCAAAATCTAATCCTTTTCAAATTCGATTTTCTTGATTCGTACTTCAATTTTGGCTTGAATTTCTTGTGCTTTTACCTCTATATATAGGGCTTTTATGCAACCACTGTAAAACACAATTTTAGAGAATTAAGTAAACAATTACTTTAGACCAGATTTAGGTTAGATTAGATTTTAGATTTAGGAGTAGATTAATTAGGTTAGATTAGTTAAACACTTTAAAAATTCCAGCTTTTATATTTTCTTTAGCTATAGAATTTCAAGTTTTGTACAAGATTTACTTTCTTGGATTCAAGAGTTCAAGACTTTGATTCAAAATTTCATTCTTCGACTTGGTGACTCGAGAGACGATCTTAGAAGACGTTGGGATTCAATTGCAGCTTCAAGACTTAATCCTAAGCTTTCTTTTACCTTCTTGTTATTGAATTCTTTAAATTATTTTAAGTTTTTATTAATTTGAATACTGAGTAGTTTTTCTTTTTTGGATTTGGGGTTGAACCCTAATTCTTGATTACGAAGTTCTTGGTTTGATTTTTTGATTCAATACTTGTTTTAATTTATGTTGTCTTTCAATTGTGTTTCTTGGTAATTTAATTTTCGTGAGATTAAATTATTCACAAGGTTTTTTGGAATTGAAAAGGAAGAACAATCTAGGACAACCGATTGGGGATTAATTGGGGCAATTTACTAGAGATACGATTTTGTACTTTTAAGTATTTCCAATCACCTAATTTTATTGCACTCATAATTTGTTAGGGAGAAAAGAGATTTTTCTCTAAGGGTTAGTGAGTAGGGCGGCTTTCGTCCTAGAGATAAGGATTGCCTAATTTTTGAGTGATGACACAACTTAATTAATCCAAACATCGTTTTCATTAAAATCTTTTTCAATTGAGCTAGTAACAAGGATTAGGAGGATTTCACCAAACGAAACTCTTGTTTTATTGATCTTTTAAAATCGTTTTATTATTGCTTTCTTTTAAATGCTTTCATTTTTTTTAAGTTTTTCTCAACAACAATCTTTTTTTGACTAACCATTAGAGATACGAGTAGTACTTGAACCTTTGTCCTTCCCTGAGAAATTCGACACTCGGTTTGAACTCACCTCTACTTTGTTAGGTCCACTTATCTAGTATTATAGTGATTAGAATTCCCCATTTCATTTTTTTACACACATCAATAACGTTCGGCACTAATATCCAACAAACTCCTCCTTTGACATTGTTTTGAGAACACACCAATCACAACTATACACAACATATATATGTTAAGAATTAAAACAATGATGTATGTCACGAATTATGCATTTTCCAGAAGGTCTTCAACTTTATTCGTTACTAGAAAAATTCACCGTGTAGTCTCACAAATAATACTAGAAGACCAGCACTCCAAATACCATCATAAGAAATATCCATAAAAAAAGAAAACTCCTCTAGGCCCAGAGAGAGAGAGAGAGAGAGATAACAGTGGCAGAAATACTAGTGTATTTAACCTATTGTTCTCCATTAATTAAAAAAACTATTTTTAACTTTAAACAATAATACATAAGATCTTTTAGCTTTAAATATTTTATTCTTTTAGAAAGTACATATATTTTCTATATAATAGATTAATATCACTTAAAGATCTTTAACTTTTATTTGTATATTACATAATGATAATATTAGTGGACACTTTTTGAAAACATTTAGGAGGGGGGAGGGGGTGAATAAGGTTTTTGGCTAATTTTTAAAAATCTTTTCTGTAATTAAAAAGATAAATCTCCAATTTGGTTTGAGAAGGAATACTAAAACTCTTTTTAATAAAAATCCAAATCAAACAAAATCTTACAGTTAAGACAATCAAGTAAAAGCATAGAATCAAGATGCACAATAATTTATAGTGGTTCACACTCCCAAAGAGCTACATCCACTATCTTGAGTCAACACCCAAGGATTTCCCAATCCACTATAATCTAAGTCTACAACAATCACAAGTTTGAGGATCACCCACCAAGGGTTTTGCAAGCAACCTCAATCCACAATACACATACAATCAACACAAGTTTGAGGATCACCCAACAAGGGTTTTGCACACAACCTCAATACTTAACATAATATAAATCAAAGGATGACCCAAGGGATTTTTCAACACAAACCTTTGATATTAATAAAAGAGAGATGAGTAAAGCACAATGTTACCAAATGGGCTTGAGAAGGAAAGATACAACTCAATTGAATACTTCTACAAGCTCCTCTTTACCTCTTCTTTGATGGATGATCACAAATGAAGCTCCAAGAAGATTTTTCTATTTGTTTTTATGAGATGAAGATATTTGAAAGAATATACTTTTAAAACCCTTTATATGTTCTAAAATAATCTCAATAAATTTTCAATCCAACTTCTCGTACATTTACTGCAAATGAAAAACTCATTTTATAGAAAGGAGAAGAAATGACCGTTATTTTTAGCTACGACAATATTTCAACGCTAAAAACCAAAAACCATACGACCGGTTTCAGAAATCGGACGTCCGATTTCTTTGCAAAAGAGAAATTAGATGATCCATTTTTGAAATAGGAAGACCGATTTTGAAACAGAAAAATTCGGACGCATCCTACAAAAATCAGATGATCCCTCTTAAATATCAGATGATCGATTTGGGAAAAATCGGATGACCGGTTTTGAAAATCAGATGACCCTTTTTTTAGAAGGATTTAAAAGCCGGTTTTCCTTAAACAAAAAGAACTTTCCTTCACATTTCAAAACACTTTAAAACATGTATTCTTGACGCACTTTTAGAGATAAGAAACTTTCAAAAGCATCAAAAACTCTATCAAGAATACTTGGATTTTTCAAGAATAGTTTATAAAAAAAAATTCATCCAAGGAGCTTCACACATGATCAACAATAAAAAATGAGAGTTAGGGAGTTTTACAAGATACCTTAGCATATCCCTAACTTAGATACAAGTCCTCAAGGTCTTCAATGGCTTGATCTTTTCTCCTTCATTTTGCCTTGATCACCAAGATCTTTTGCTTCTAAGAGTTTAGCCTTGAGACTTCAAATATGCTTCTTTTTTTCTATTGAAACTAAGCTTAATATTTCATCACACAAACATATGTTAATCATAGTCAAAATTATATGTAATAATGCCCTTAGGGCTAACACTTTTAAAGAAATAACTATACCTAAACTTTGCGAGGGTTAGTATTTCAAAGTTTATGTATACATATATTGATCACGTATCGTAACTAAGTTCCTCTAGAAAATCAATGTTAAAAACTTTTAGTGTCTTCTAGTCAAGGAGAACCAATGGAAAATTTTAAACATATTAGATTTACAATTGAATCAAATGTTGACAAGAATTTTGCTACATTCATAGTGCTTCTTCTAGAATCTCATAACTCATAACAACTCTCCAAGCTTGCTGACTCTTTAGATTATTTACCTCACTTTGGAGCTTGATTACAGTGCTCAACACAGTAGTAAGTTGATCTTGAGATGTGTCTAGCTTAGCGAAAAACTTGGTAGTCATTTGTGCTGTTGTTTCTTCAACTTGCTCCAGTCTACTTATATGGTAGTTATACTAATGTGGCTAGTACTTACCTTGTGAAAGAGTCGAATTTGCCTCTTGTTGAACATCCTAAGCCTTACATATACCAAGGATAGTGATGAGCTCAAAGTTACTAAGCTAGTGTGGGTGCCTATCTCTATGGCGTTGTACAAAGACAAGGTATTATGTGATGTAGCACCTATGCAAGTGGGTCATTTGTTGTTTAGATGGTCTTAGCTATATGATAGGAAAGCTATGTAAAATAGGTCAAGAATACCTATAATATTATCAAGGATAGAAAGAGATTCAATTAAAGTTCTTTGACACCTCATCAAGTGTATGAAGAGCAAAAGAAGATGCGAGAAAGAGAAAGAATATTCAAGAATGAGAAAATGAAAAAGAGCATCATGGATGCTAAAACATGTAAGGAAAAGCCACTTTCCCCTCCTTCTCTAGAGGTTGCAAAGGTAGAACCTTTGAAACCATCAATGGTTGAGGAATCTTCAAAAGTCAATGAGCTTCCACAAGCTAAAGTTGAAGTCATTGTTAAAACACATGTCGAGGAGGAGATTTCTAATGAGGATCTTCGTGATTTCAAGACTGAGAGAACATTGAAGAAGAAGACATTGAGATTAAAGAAAAAGAAAGAGTGGAAGAAAAAGAGAGATTAGTTGAAGAATTATGTGTCTTTAATTCCATCTCTACTTTGTCAAAAGAGAGTGAAATTTTGAGTGCTCAAAAGTGATAGAGAATGATCTCGAGGAAAGTGAAAGAGTCAAAGAAAATGAGTGTTTAATTGAAAAACAAGAGAGTGCAAAAGAAGAGCAAAAAGAACAAGAGCAAGTTGAGCTCGAAAAGAGTGAAAAATACCAAAGAGAGACTTAGCAAGAGTGAACTTGTTAATGGTTCATCAATGAACTCACTTTATTTCTACTGAGGACTTAAAACTCTTTTGCTGACCAAGCTAACTCTTTCCTTTTAAGTAATTGCTCATGTGTGTAGAATTTTGGAGCTTCAAGCAAGGATAAAGAGGGAAGACTTGTCTACAATCCTATAAGACTATAAGCTTCTTCTCTTTCTAATTCGTACTTGTGTTTTGAGATTTACTTTAAGGAAATTAAATTGTTTTCACTTTTTTTTCATGAAAAATAGAGATCATTTTACTTTCCTTTATTTGGAACTTTGTTAAAAAGAAAATATTTCATTGCAAATTACCAATAAGCCCTTCTCTTAACCCTTCTCTTTTTTTTCACGAAGTTTCTTTTATGGAATTAAAGTTGTTTCTAGAATCTTATACATCTCATAATGAGCATAATTGAAGATGTATGTGCTATCTTTTTTGGTGGTGGTCTCTTTCTTGTTGTTCCTTGTGCCTCTAAGTGTCTTTCTTCTCATGCTTCTTTAGAAAATCAACTTATGATTAGTGATGCTAGTCGTGAACCATCTTGTTTTGATTGTGAGTTGGTCTATGAAGATCCCTTCGTTGACTCTGAAGTTGTTGGTTTTGGGTTAATTTGTGCTTTTTTTGATGTTCTTCATCCTAAGTTCAAAGGAAAGTTTGTGCATTCTAGTTATTTTTTTTTATCTTTCTTTGATACCTTTATGAAGAACTTTGATGGAGTTATCCCTTTTAACCAACCTTTGCCCCTTTTGAGTGACCAAATTGAATTTTCTTGCAACGAACATGAGCTTTCATTTGTTGTTGGAGCTTTCAAATCATTTTTTGAAAATAGCAACAGTTTTCAATTCTATCAATTTCATTTCAAGAATTCCTTGTTATTGGGTTGTGAAAACATAGATAAAAGGGATTTTGAAATTATTAAAGCTAATCCTTGTGAGTTCTTGAAAGTTATTTTGGAAAACAATTCTTTTGAACGAACTTGGAAGAATTTTGTTGACAAGTATCTTTACTACCCTTTACCTTTCAAGGATTGGTGTTAAAATTGATCACTTATTTGTTTGTTTTCGAAAGAACTCTTGTATTTTATCTTTGAATAAAAAAATTGATGTCTCCTTGTTTTATTATCTACCTTTCAAGGAATTTGCAAGATTATCAATTCACTTACTTTGTTTTAGAAGAACTCTTGTGCCTTCATTTTGAAACATGAATTTGGATCTACTTTGTCTTATCATTATCCTTTTAAAGAGTTCTAAGAGAAAATGGTACTTGAGGAAAAATATTGAAAATCTTGGATTCTTGAAAATTTTGTCTATTTTTCCTCCTCTTAATTTTGAAGTGGTGAAGTTCGTGAAATATAACGATTATTCTTCTCTTTCTTTGAATTTCTTTTGGAAAGTGTGTCTCGATCATCCTTATCCTTTCAAGGATGAGCATTTTCAAACACCAAGAATTTAAAAGTTTCTTATTTTATCATCTTCTTTTTAAAGAGTGTTTGACGAATTGGACTTAGGGAAGAGCTTTGACATATCTTCAGGTTGCCAAAACTTTGTCACTATGTTTCATTATCTTCATTGTGAAGTTGTGGAGTGTAAAGCTTAATCTTCACTTTCAAACCCTTCTGTTTTCATTTGGAAGGTGCATTTTGACTATCATTATTCTTTTAAAGATAAGAGATTCCAATGGTTTGATTGTCATGACTATATTAAAAAGAACGATAGTTTTCAATATCATTTACCTTTCAAGGATTTTGATCTTGAAATCCTCTTTGAAAAATTGACGAGAAAGTTGTTTCTTAGCACTCGTGTTTTAAATTCCTTTCTTCAAATTCTTGAGAAAACACTTCATGTTTGGAACCTTGAAAATCTTCACAACTTGTTGTTCTTGCATTGGAAATCATTTCAAACTTTGAGTTTTAAATTTCATCATCATTTTAAAAAAGAGACATTTGAAACTCATGACTTTCTTGATTTACCTTTTGAGTTTGGGAAGGATAAAAGTTTCTATTATCATTTTCCTTTTAAGGATGTTGTATTAATCCTTTCTTTGAAGAATTTTCACGGAAGTTGTTTCTAAGAAGATCCATTTCAAACTTCTTTCTTCAAACTTTGAAGGAACACTTCTTCATTGGAATCTCAAGTGTCTTTAGAACTTCTTTTTCTTAACTTTGGAATCTATTCAAAATTTCAGTTTTAACTTTCATCAAACTTTTATAGAATTTTTAGTAGTTGATGTGGTTGTGTTTGATTTAAAATATTTCTATATCTTTACTTATGTTGTTTTTAAAAGAAGTCTTGTAAAGCTTAGTTGGTATTTGCCTACTTCTTCCTTGGAGTATCATGTCTTTAACTTCTTTGTTTGTACATATTTTGCATATCATAGGCCTTTTAAGGAAGTTTTAGAAAGCATATTTTCCTTGTTGATTAATTGTTCATTGGACTTTACTTGTTTAATTCTTAGCATTGCTCATTTTGGTGATTTATTTCTAATGATTCTCTCCTTTTGTGGCTATTTTAAGGAATGGATTCGAGGACGAATCCTTTCAAAGGAGGGGCAGATGATAAGCCGTAGATCTAGCATGAAACAGTGGGGTTATCCAAAGGGCGGATAACTAGAGCGCAAGCTAAGGAAATCAAGAACCAAGCTGGTGGAATTAATGCGTTAGTGGAGGATTTGATGAGAGAATGGTTTCGAACCAAGGAAGCTACAAGGAGGAAGAATTCAAGGCTTCTAATATGTTTCTTGTTCATACAGTCACTCAAAGAAATCAAGGTTTTCAAGAAGCTTACTCAATTTTCACTAAGGATGGGATAAAGCCAAAATCGGCGCCAAACATGTAAAGCAAAATACGGATTCAAGTCTTGGGAAACGACAGGCGCTAGACTTTCATTCAAAACCAGCACCGAACATTTGTTGTCCACAAATTAGGTGTACAATAGTGAAAAACCGGCGCCGGACTTTAGGCAGTTTTCAATACTATTTATTTTGTTTCGCTTTATTTCATGGCCGAATTTTCCCTAAACCTAGCTTGTAATTAAAAGGTATTATGCCCCTTTTACCCCCTAAGACTTAATTTCTGGGTTAATCTAAAGTTGATGTAGCCTATAAATACATCATATTCTCATTGTATAGAACTAATGAATGAATTAATGATGAATTATAAATTTTGAGAGTTTCTCCCAACTAGGGTTCTTAGTCTTTTAGCATGGTTCTTACTTTCTACTCATGTTTGATTTTCTTAGATAGATTTTAATTGATAAACCTGGATTGAGATGATCCAAGAGAGTCTAAATTGATCATCAATTCCTAATTGTTCTAGTAATGATCACACCATTTTGAATTGTTGCTAAACTAGGCCTCTTCTATGTGTCAGGTAGGTAATAGATTTAGCATATCCATTGTTGATCTAGCTTAATAAGGGAAAGGTTAATTCTATTCTACAAGAGGTTCCAGCATCAATATGGTTAGGTTTGCTTGTTAGAGAATTAGTTAAACCCTCCTTGGAGGCAAGATCTAGGGTTGTTTGTGAAGCTACATCAAATTGAATCGAAATTCATATCATATTCTAACACTGCCATCCGTTCCATTTGCACTGGCTCAAAGAATTTATATTTCTTTTCAAATGAAGAGTGTTAAGAAAACATTGCTCAAGAAAAATCTCCTTAATAATCCTTTCTAGGTTAATTGTTATCTTTCCTGATGATATATGGGTGCAACTCCTTTCCACCAATCCTAAGCCCCATCAATGAGAAAAGGAACAATAACCTTTGGCTTCTCCTCCTCAAAAAATGTGTAAGATTTCAAAGTTTTGCTCTAACTGCTCAGTCCAATGCTCTGCTCGCTCAGGTTCCCCAGTTCCATCAAAAGTAAGCATACCTAACTTTTTCATCCTTTCATATTTAGCCTTGTGACCCAAGGTATTCCTTTGAATCCTTTGCTCCTGCTCTTGTTGCAAGCTCTATTGTCCCTGCTAAACATTTAATTGTTCTTGTGGAACTCTCATATGTTCTTGCTGTATGAACTGTTGATTTTGCATAACTTGAGCCACCATGATCAAAGCAACTATTATGTCTGTGGTGGTACTAGGTCCGACCACGGCCAATGGAGCGATAGAAGGTGCCCCTATAGATGGTCCTGAAGTAGCAACTAGAGGTTGTAGAGGTAAATTTGGTGCCGCCTGTAAAACTCCTATACTCACTGGTTGAGGTGGTGGTATGGTAGTTCAAGAATTTGACCCCTACTAGTTCTATTACCATACTGTTTTTGTCCCCTATAGAAGCTAGAATTTCGTTCATATCGTCATCCCCAGAAGCTTGTGGTATATTTCCCTTATTCCTTAGCTCCATGCCCTATGTTTCAAACATAAGAAAGGTGGGGTGAAAAGATAAATTGCATATAGGAATATAAATAATTAGAAAGAAAGTAAATAGATTGATTGATTAAAAAAAGATAGGATAAAATCATAATAGCAGATAAAAGAAAGTTAATCTAGTAACTTACTCCACCCAACTAAATTTAAGCCTAATACTACAACTTACACTCAAAATTCATACACCTACTGTTCTACCCCCTTTTTTTTTATTTCTTTTATTTCTTACAAGATATAGGCCTATTAGATCATAACTTATTCTAATATCACTAGATATCACACCCCATAATTGGAGTATAACATGGCAACACCCTAGAGAGTGTCGAACCTCTGAATACATCAACCATTTCCAACAAATAATCATATAACCATATCCCATCTAAAGAAAAGAAAGGAGAAAATCACGAAATGCTATATGTTCTTAAACTCCAATAAAACTATTATCTACTGGTTCTCCAACTTATTACAAAATCTCCAAAAGTTTCAAAACTAACAAATACATGAAATTCTTTAGCAACAAAAGAAATAGACTGAAATCCCAAAGCCTGAGACAATCATGATCTTATAACTCTGGTCTTTATGCTTCACTCATCGTCCTCTTCAAACCATTCATTGAGTTCTTCCTTACTTAACTTATATTATACAAAAGCAGATAAGAGGTGAAATCACTAGCTCAGTAAGAAAACATAGCTCACCTAGGAATGAGCATGGTTATATATAATAACTTCACTTACAAACCTTTCAACTTTTCCAAATACCTTTAGCAAACGACACTAAAACAATAGAAATGTTGTTTTCTCTTAAAAATAGCTTCCTGCATTCAAAATTTCAGCTTAGAAATAGAAATTTTAAAGAAAAAGGAAAACCAAAATTTTGTTGTGATAAAACATAGTTTTCTGCAAAAATTTTCTACAAGGTTTCAACATTTTAATTAGCATCCAAAATAGAGAATTCTTGTCTTAAAATACTTGAAAATAACTCTTAAAACATAAGTTTAACTATGGGCGACAATTTATGCTCAAATTAAACCAACCTTGGACAAAAACTCTCCAAAAACTTCCCCAAAAAAAAAAAAAAAACATAGTTGGAGTATTGCTAAAAATTCTAGAAAATTCCAGAAAATTTTTCAAAAAAAAGTTTATTTTTAACTAAGAGTTTCACACTACTTTTAATCGTAAACCACCTTGATTAACACTTCAAAAAGGACTCTAGTATGAAACTCTTCAAGCTTGTATTAAAGTTCAATTACTCCCAAGATTCAATTCTCTTCAAGAGGACACTTTTGAAGCTTTGTGTTGAGAGAAATGATAAACCAATAACAAATAGAAGAAAAATTAAACTAAGAAAAGAAACAATAAAACCCTCCTATCTTTGAGGGAGAATCAATAAGGTTAAGAAAACCTCAGCTACTCTCCACACATAAGAAAGACCTAGTTTCCAAACAACACTAACTATAGAAAGTTGGTACCTCAAGGAAGAATAGGATTTGGGAATTAGAACAAGAACTCTTGAGTTGAAGATTCAAGAATTCCTTGCCTAGAATTATACAATGAAAAATCCCTAATTTATAAGGAAGTGGTAGAAACCATAGAACCCTAGGTTCTGCTCTCAGATTTTATCAATTTTCATTCTATCCTTCAAAAATGGCTACAAGAGAAGTATTTGTAGTGCATTACATGATTAACTTCCAAACCTAGCTATTAAACTAACTTAAAAGGAGTTGATGGGCACTTAGACCACTTAATTACAAGTCAAAGGAATTTTAACAACCAAAATGAAGGGTCAAGGAAGTTAAAAACTCCCAAACTCTCAACCATTCGAGACCTACCGTCGATGGTAGGCCTTGCCCTACCGTGCACAGTAGGTCAAGTATCCAACGAGTTTTCTTGTTCAGAACCCTATCGGTGATTTTGTAAGGTGAACCTACCGTCGGTGGTAGGTCTTTTTCCATTTTCTCTTCCATGAGCCGAACCCTACCATGGAAAGTATGGTGGACCTTACCGCCTGCGGTAGGGTTAAAGTCTTCTAAACTTGTTTCTTTGGATTCCTCCACTTGTATCTTGGATAATTGGAGTGATTTGGCTCCTCTAAGGTCTTCTCTTCGTTCTTCTAGCACATGCCAAGCCAAGTATTGGAACATATTCTCATATGCATCTTTCCTTTGTGCTCTTCCTCTATCCTCCTAGCCATTGCCATTGTGACCGGCCCTTACAATAACTCCACTATCTCTTGTGCATCCCGGCTCATACCAGACTCCAACATATTTTACATGTTGCAGAAATAATGTAAAACTTGATGATAAAAATGTTGGAATTCGTAGGCAAATCAAACAAAAAAAAAGCTACGAAAAACCCACCAACAGAATCCGCATATACTAGAAAAACCGATTGGATAGAAACTACATCAATGTTTTCTGCCGTTAGGTGTGGAGGCACTGCTGTTTACGCTTCGCCCTCTACTGGTATCCATGCGACAAACTCCTCTGCAAACGATCGGGATGCTAGCCCCTTCTGCGTTCTGAAAACTGTTCAGAACTAATCCTGATTATCTGGTAATTCGAAATTTCGGAGAGAGAGAGGCTAGATACTATTATCGTGGTTCTAGGGTTAAAGCCTTTTTGTTTAAATCAGATGATGACGGCTACCGAGAAAAGGTTTAACATAACCTTTTATAGCTGCCAATTATCAGAACTTTAATTGTTATCTAATGACAGTTTAATCTCGTCAGTCTATTCCTATAATCATCCAATGGTTGGAAGAATAATATTAAGTAATTAATTTCATTTATCTAATAAATAAAATTAGTCACTTATTAACTTACTAGAAAATACAATATGGAATCTGATTCCTTTCCTTTTGCATACATTCAACGAATCTGGAGACAATCTAGATTCATTGAACGTGGACGTTGTGCTCACAAGATCGTATATGCGTGTGACCCTATAGGTTCACTTAACGTTGGCAGTGAATGAAAAATGTCCTAGACATTTATTCATAAAACATAAGCGGCCTCTAGCAAGACATTATGCTTACCAAAGTTAAGTAAAAGCAATAATTACCTAGCATTAGTTTTAATATTTAGCCCTTTTGTCACACGACATCCTAATTAAGTATAAGGAGTGGACCGAGTCATCCTCATAAAACTTAATTAACCATTTACTTGATCACCAGGCAGACTGTTCCAAACAATAACATTAATAACATCTTATTAATGCTTATTTGAGCATGGCCATGCGTATTTTCTAGTCTTCCTTATCAAGGGGCCTATAGATGTCTCTCTCTAAAAAGAAAGGGACAAATCCCTTTCACTATCTCCAATATTCAAGCCATCACGAGAAAATAGCCCAACTAATAGTCATAATAATCACCTAATTAAAAATGATGTTTGACTATGTCAAAACATATTTTCTCCCCATGCAAGAAACATTCGAAACTTTAGGTCAAAGGACACCAAATATAAAACTGAGAAGAAATACTTATGACTTAAGCCTATGCAATATTTCTTCTTCACTTTGGGTCATGTCCAATACAATATTCTCAATATGTATTTATGAATTGATTTTATATCTCATATTCATGATCAATAAAACTTGATCATCAATCAACTTCACACTAGTTTAATAATACAAGATGTAATAATATTAGGGACAAACAAGAATAGTATTTTATTAGCAATAAGGATTTTACTATCAAGTCACATACTTGATGACCAAGAGCATAAAATACAATTCAAAATACATGCTTCATAAATCATAAATGTAAGTCAATTGGTCTAGGGCATATACTAACAAAAAAAACTGTACCAAAGTTGCCACAAACGAACGCATCTTACACTTAATGACCAAACTTATCATGCATCCAAATTATTCATGTTAGATAGATTACTTCGGTCACTAATATCATTCTCCTAACTATTATATCCCATTAAGAGAGGGCTGAACAAATGGAATTCTAGGTATTATATCCCCCTAGTTAAGGTCCAGAAACTTTTAATTTTGGGACATCCCCAACGAAACAAGTATCAAAGCATGAGTGAAGCATTCAAAACCATTTGGTTACTAGAGATAAAATTCTGATACGTAACACAATATATCAAAATATTCCATGTCTCAAAAGAGCTACTCATAGTAGTTTTTGGGACAGGTTGATTAAACTCGACCCAGAAACAAAACAAATTTATGGACAAAACATACTGGATGAAATTCATGAGAGAAATAATACATATCATACAATGAAGGAGAAAGGTGAAACAAAGGAAATAAGTCCTTTCCATCAAATTGCTACAAAGTTAAAGCTACAAAAAGAAGTCATATCTAAGGAAGATTTGATCCGATCATATATGGAAGAGTTGAAGAAAGATCTGGTTAAAAACCTGATTGAAGATAATAAATCAGATATGTCAATGACAGGCTCTTCAAATTAAGATTATTTAGCCGGAGAATCTCAAGACCCTCATATAGAGGATATCTCAGAAGAAGACATTGACCAAATGGTCAAGGAGATGGAAGCACAGGCAAGAAAGGAAATGACAAGATGAATAGTTCTCATAGAAAATAATTGTAATAGAAATTATTGTGATAGCAATTATTGTACTCTAATAGGGACCACTTAAATAATGTAATAGAATAGTACTATTCGGATTTAAAATCCGTAAATAAACTAGGATAGATAGGATAGCTGAAGTCTGCCCTTCCTTTGTCTATAAAAAGGATGGAAACTCATCCTAAAGAGGCAGGACCTCATTAGCATTAGTTAAGAAAACTCTCTCTCTCCCTTTGTAAAAATATTATTTCTTAAATAAAAGAAGTTTGAAGTCTTCTTTTCAATTATCCTTGGTAAGTTTTAAAGCTTTCCTATTTTAGTTTCTTATTATAAGTTTTTATAATATATTATCATCAGATGTAGCCTAATGGCAGGCTAAATCTCTTCATGTTAAACTATGTAATCACATATATCCTTGTCATTATGTTGTGAAGATCCTATTTTGTCTGGTTGGATAGTAGTCTAATGTAAGGATTCAATATTTGGGTTATGACATCTGGAACTAGCCATAATTATAAAAGATAAGGGCTAGCCTGTTTTAAGCCGTTGTGAAGGCGTGTTAAGGCGTTGATCTCGGTTTTATCTTTTATAATTGTGTTGACGGATCTGGATCTCATGTAAAATTTATACCTTCTAACCTAGGTTCTTACATGGATGACTATCACTGGACCTAATTTGGTATCATTTTTTTATGTTTTATTAATTTTTAATTTTTTTTACTTTTTATTTTGTTTTTTAGTTTTTATATATATTTTTTAATTTTTATTTCATTTGTTTATGCTTATGTTATTTTTTTAAAGTTATGATTTCGTTTGTCTATTTGTTTAATTTAGAGTTTATATTATGTTATCTAATTTATTTATTTATTTTATTTTTTTATTACATTTGTTTATGCTTACGTTGTTATAATTAATGATGATGTTAATTTTTTTAAAAAATTATGATTACATTTATGTTTATTTGTTGAATTTGTAGTGTATGTTATGTTATTTGATTTGTTTAATTATTTTTTTAGAATTTCTTTATAATTATGTTAAATTAATGATTATGTGATTTTTTAAAAATTATTATTACGTTTATATTTATTTGTCTAATTTAGAGGTTATATTATGTTCGACATAATTTGTTTATGTTTATTAGGGTGCTTATGGACTTGACTGATTGTATAATTTTATTTATTTATAGTTTATGATGTAGGGTTTATATGAATAATATGGCTTTATAAACAAACGTCCTAAACAAATTGCATAAATAAGCGTTTATGCAATTTGGATTTAGGTTTGTTACATTGAAAGATTTTGTGTTTAGGGTTAACACGATGTAATAAAAAAGTGTGAAGTCTTCAAATGGGGTAATAAATATAACTATAATGAATTTAGCTTAATGCACGGTTTTAACTTGATGATATAAAGATGAAGAAAAATGCATTACTTGTATCGTATAAAAATATGATGAATTAGACAGATATTATGTAATGTCATTGAGGAAAATGTTTGATAATTTGTTTAGATGGTTCGGCCGGGAGCACGTAGGGGTGATGACGATTTAGGTGCTGTGACAAACAAGACCGGTCGGGTTGAAGGTCGTGCAGTGACTGCATCATCCCGTGGTGTGAGGGGACGCCACAGTACATCAGACATACCGTCCATTTCTGCTCCTATTGCACCGGGCAAGTATTATGACCCTGGTGCACCGGGGTCTTCCACCTAGCCCCCTATACCGTTTAGGACCCATCCTCCTACCACATCATACCATCCGTACACCCCCATACCCTATGACCCTTATGGATATTCTCAGCCACCACAAACATCATATGATCCATATACACATGCTCCTTCTCTACCTATTCGTATGCCTAGGCTGGATATGACACAACATTTCTCTAGAACTCAGATTCCATTAAATGATGTTAGTGGTCCAGGGTTGCAGTTAGGTGCACAGTTCTTCGAGCAGCTTGCTGGGTCCGTCCCGGTGGACTCATCTTACAGCGGTGCTGAGTATGGAGCCACTGCTCGTGGCAATCCCTCATCTGATCTTGGGTTGGGTAGGGATTCTGGGTACATCTGGATCTGAGGAGGCTGTCAGGGTTGGTTCCTTCCACATTCATAGCAGTGAGGGCAATGAGGATGAGCCTGAGGATGATGGTGGACATGATGATGATGACGACGGTGGTGATGATCACGAACCTGTTCTTGTGGTTGAGCCCTCGTCTTCCGGCTATAGGCTTGCTCCGGGTAAGGGAAAAGGGTTGACTGGCAGTTTCATGTCAGTGATGAGTAAGATTGCTGGGTCGCGACAAAAAAGACCCGAGAAGCCGCGTCCTCCTACCAACCCTACACAGAAGAAGAAATCAAAGAATGACGGTTGGGAGCAGATAGGTCCAGCTGATGGCAGTCCATAGGATCCAGTCCTTGTCTCTTCGTATAGCGGTCATGTCGCTGGTAGCATATGGTGTGGACAGGTAATTTGAATATTCTGTATATTGTTTATTTCTTATTTTAGATTTGAATATGTTGTTTATTTTTTATTATGGTGTCTATATTATTTTTGCAAGATAGAGGCATTCTGAAGTTGAGGTCCCGCTATGTGTCCCTGACCGGTTGGACCCCTAGTGATCCTGCAGCTGTACAGTTCGCAGGAGAGACAGGACTATCACATTTGAGATCCTGCATGTTCCAGCATCCGAACTCCTCCTTGCTATCTGCTTTTGTGGAGAGGTGGCAGCAAGAAAATAACAATTTTCACATGCCCTTGGGGGAGATAACAGTTACATTGCATGATATTGAGTTGATTCTGGGTGTACTTTTTTACATTAACGTTATCGACCAGTATTATTCACGGGAGCAGTTAATACACCGCCTCCTTCTTTCTTCTTTCTTCTTTCTTTCTTCCCCGAAAATTTTCTTTTCTTCTTTCTTTGTACCGCTGCCGCTCTCGCTGCTCTGTCGCCGCTGTTGCTTGGTAAGTCCTTTTCCTCTTCCTTTTATTTTCTTCCTTCTTTTTATACTTGTATCTTCTCTTCTTCTTATACTTTTGTATTTCATTTCAAAATTTACAGTAAAAATTTTGAAAAATTTTAGTTTTCAATTTTTGAAATTCAAGTTTGAATCGGTGAGACTTTTCTTGGAGTACGAAGGTTGTTAGAGTTTTGGAGTAGAAAATGGTGGATAGAGCTTATCGGTACGAAGGTGCATTTTTTATTTTCGGTAAGTTTTTATGTATTTAAATTATTTGGTTTATTATGTATTAATTTTAATTATTTTTATTTGGGCTTGTTAATTGTTGTTTGTGAATTATTTTTATGAATTTTATTTGGATTATTTGTCAATTTGAATTATTTATTTTTGTGAAAGTGGGTTTTGAGTTTATGTTTAAACTTGTTGTTATTGATAAATTTGTGCAAATTTAATCATTTTATGTATATAATTATATTTTGTATTGCAAAAGTGATTTTAGGGTGATGAATTATTTTGATGAATTTATTTGGAATTAGGTAACTTTTTTTACTTTACTTTATGATTATTTGAATTTTTATTTATTTGGATAACTATTTTGCATTATTCTTATAAGCTTTTTAGTAGAAAAGATGGGGACTTGGAAATTGAGTTTTTTTTTGTCTTCACTTTTTTTTTTTCTAATTAGTAGAACCGAAACTTGGAAATTTAGTGTTTAGTATGTTATTATTAATTGTATGCCATTATCAATATGAAGACTTTTATTTTAAAAAAAAAAAAAGAAAAATATGGACTAAACCCTAAAACCTAATATTGAATTTACCAAATAGTAAAATACTTAGCTATAAAATATAGCAACAATAACCCTAAAAAACTTAAAAATCCTAAACTTTAAATAATAAAAAACTTAAAAATTTATTATTAAAATCCTAAATTTTACATCAAACATTAAACCATAAAACTCTAAACTTTTTAACAGTAAACTCTGAAACCCCAAAATCTTAATATTAAAATCCTATACCGTAAATTATAAAAACAAAAAAAAAAAATCCTAAAAACCCTAAAATTGTTATATTAAACATTAAACCGTAAAACTCTAAAATTTTTAACAATAAACCCTAAAACCCCAAAATCATAATATTAAAATCCTATATCGTATATTATAAAAACCTTAAAACCCCTAAAATTGATATTTTAAACATTAAAATGTAAAACTCTAAACTTTGTAATAGTAAACCCTAAAAACCCAAAATCTTAATGTTAAAATCCTATACCGTAAATTATAAAAACTTTAAAAACCCTAAAAACTCTAAACTTGATATGTTAAAAATCCTACAAACTCTAAAAACCCTAAAATAATTGTACCATAAACAACACACCTTAGAAAGTTTGGAATTATAATTTATTTAAAATTTTTTACTTTAAATTATAGAAATTGACCGTAACTCAAACTGTAAATAATGTAGATTGAAAAAGTCCCAGCACACGTGAATCCGGGTCCCATAGTCCCTGATGTTTTGACGAGACAGCACGAGCATAGGTCTGGGCTGATATGGAGTGGGGACCATGAGACGTGTTTCACTGATCTTCAGTGTAGGCGTTTCATACGCAATCTATTCCAGTGTTACAGTACGACTCCCCGTACATTGGTAGATCTTATTGATAGGACTAGTTTAGGGTGAGTGTTCAGATGTGGTTACATTGGGCTCAACCAAGCTCTTATTACCGCGTTAGTTGAGCGTTAGAGACCAGAGACTCATAAATTTCACATGACTGGTGGTGAAGTCACAATAACCCTTCAGGATGTGCATGCATTATGGGGTTTATGGATAGAGGGTTTGCCCGTTACCGGTCCTAGTTGGAGTGCACACCAGAAACAGTATTGGATTGAGATGATCGAGAGACTTATTAGTGTACGGTTGTCTCTTAGTCACTTTTCTGGTTATAAGGTGAAGAAGGAACCTCTGGAAGTCTGGATCTTGAGAGCGTTTACCGGTTCAGAGACCAATGATGACCTCATCTTGCCACTCGTGGATTTATTTTTTTATTTCTTGGTGCTCATATGCTTCCCGATTTCTCAGGCAATTTGGTTCGTGTGCGCTACCTCATTTTGTTAGAGGATATTGATGCCACCAGCACATATAGCTGGGGTAGTTGCGTACTTGGTTTTTTATATAGGCAGTTGTGCACGGCAGCTTTAGGGGGTGCACGACAGATAGGGGGAGCCTTATTCATACTACAAATTTGGGCATGGTCGCGTATCCCTGTATTGCGACCTCAGCTGATGACGGATGTTCAGGAAAACCTCTTGCTCCACTTGGTGCTATATGGTGCACATCTTTTGACTGCAGTCAACTGCCCACTCACACCCTAGTTACATACAGAGACAAGTTAGATTTTATGCCATCTGATCAGGTTCGCTTTAAAATACTTTGTATTACGTGTAAACCCTAATTTTTTAAGAATTTAACTTTATATTGATTTTGAATTTTGACTTCATAGTTTGTATGGTTCCCTTATCATGACCATAGTCTGGTTCCATCTGACTTGTAGCGGGCAGAGGTCCCATTCATTTGTTATGAGATAGTGGAGTATCACTATCCCGGGCGTGTGATTCGCCAATTTGCACGGGCTCAGCATATACCTGTGTCAAACATTATCGAAGAAGTGCAAGTATTATTTCAAATTGGTTGTACATACAAGTGGGCATGGTATGCTTGAAAATTTGCCATTGAGCGGGTTTTTGGCAGTTAAGAGACAACATTTAATATTTTACCTAAATATTTACAAGCTGTATAAGATACGAACCTGGTGACTGTCTACGAGTTCTTGCATCACAGAACGAGCAGTTCCCCAGACTGTATTTTCAAATTTGTTTTCTAGTGTTTCTCCCCTAGTATAGACGGATTTCAGTATTGTCGGCCGGTAATTTCTGTGGATGGAACACACTTATAAGGACCCATACAAGGGCATACTTTTAATTGCAAGTACGTGGGATGCCAATAATCGTTTGTTCCCACTTGCTTTTGCAATTGTTGACAAGGAATCATCCGAAAACTGGAATTGGTTCCTCAAGCATCTACGAGAGTATGTTGCCAAAGATCGACACGTATGTCTTATTTCCGATCGCCACAAGGGAATTTTACATGCTATTCAAAATCAACCTTTGTGGCAACCTCCATATGCAGTTCACTGGTTTTGTTTATGCCACATTCTAGCAAATTTCAACAAGACCTTCAAGTCTACAGAATTAAAAAGCTTGATGTGGCAGGCCGTAATAGAATCGAAGCTATGGAAATTTGACCGTGTAATGAAAGAGATTCAAGACAAAAATGTATATGCTTATATTTACTTGATGAAGATCGACGCAGAGAAATGGACACTGTTGCATAATGGCGGGCACAGACACGGAATCATGTCGACCAATATTTCTGAAGCGCTTAACAGTGTATTGAAGAAAGCTAGGGTCCTACCTTTAAAAGCCCTGTTGAACTAATATTTAACAAACTAGTTAGGTACTTTCACCAACACCGCGAGGAGGCCTAAAATTGTGTGCATCCGTTTCCAACATGAATATTTGATAAGTTTCTATGGATTGAATCAAAATCAAGAGAACACAAAGTTACAATATACAATCCGCGGGGAAGCAATGTACATGGTCAGATCTCCAATCCGGATTACTGGTACCGACAATATCGTCTATATATTGCGGATGAATAATAAATCATGCACTCGCGGAAAATGGCAAACATATACATTGCCTTGTTCTCATGCTCTTGCAGTTTGCAGAAAAAGTGGTACGAGAGTTGATACTTATATGCTGGATATATACTTGCGAGAAACGTACAGAAGAACATACGAAGCGAATTTTCATCCGGTCTTGAATGAGAACTATTGGAGGGATGTTCCTTATAATTTAACATTTTATCCTCCAAATATGAACAAGGAACAGGGTAGGAAACAGGGCACGCGATTTTAAGGGGAAATGGATTATAGAAATCCAGATTCTCCCCCAAGATGTGGCAGATGTCGCATACCGGGACATAATTAAAAAAACTGTAATAACCCCGGTCCAAGCAATGTATAAGTTTATTTTCTTTAAAGTGCTGTAATATTTAATGATTTCTATTAATGAAATTTTTCTTTGAATTTCTTCTCACTACTTCTTCATTGCTCTAAAATTTGATAGTAAAATTTACAATACTTTAAATTACTTCTTCATATATTTTTTTAAATAGAATTGTGATAAGTTAAACATATTTTTTTTTAAAGAGTTATAAATATTATCATGAAAAATACATAAAAAATGTTAAATAAAATAACTCAATCTTTTCAAGAAAATTATAAAACTATAAGTCTAAAAAAATTTTAAAAAAAACCAAAAAAAAAAAGGAAATCTGATGTGGCAGATAATAGATGCCTTATCCGCCACATCGGCAAATTAGTGAGAAAATTCTGGATTAACTGATAACGCACAATGGTTGTGCGTTATCCTTAATTATAACGCATAGTCATTGTGAGTATGGCCAATTCACGTACTAAAAAAAAAAGTTGGCTACTTTAAGGGTGTTTTCCTAAAAAAGGGTTATGAATAAAAAAAAAAACCCAATGAGTGATGGGTAATCATTCCTCGTGAGTGATGGGTGATCACTCCTCATTGATAATGGACGATTACCTATTTTTTTGCTATTTATTTGTAAATTTAGAATCGTAATGTTTATCCCGTGAGTAATAGGTAATCATTCATCGTGAGTGATGGGTGATCACTGCGATTACCTATTTTTTTGCTATTTTATTTGTAAATTTGAAATTGTTTGAATAGTTTTGTACTTGTAATACATCTATAAAGTAGATGAAATTCTAGCAAAATTTTTATTGTTCTTCCACCCCAACCTTTTCGTCCTGATTCCGTCCCAATATAACATATCCAGCTGGTTCAAAACTTTTTCTTTTATGTGTTTTATTTTTATTTATATAATGATTCTGATTGCGAAAATTCAGCCAGTGAATTAGTTATTCATATACAGATATCGAATAGTGAGTTTGATTATTGTCTGAAAAGTTCTCTTTTTTTTTTTTTCATTATTAATTCGTTCGTTCTATATCAGTTAATAATTTTTTATAGAGGCATTCTTCCATTAGTTTAAATTTTTTTTTGGTTTTAATTTTAATTTGATCGTAATGAAAAATAAACTGGATTTTCGGTGCACATGTTTTTTGAAGATATTAACGATGATATTCATGGTCAGAGCCAATCATATATAAAATTCTAAGACTAAGTTTAATTGGATGATATTATTTTAAATTTTAAATTATTTAAAAATTAAAATTAGGTATGTTTTTCAAAATTTACAGGATATTTACAGGATTGATCTTTCAAATGTTTAAAAAATATTTCAAAGTTATAATAGGAAAGATATAAACAACTTTTTAAAGATAACAATAGATTATTACTTTATCCTTCAAATTTTTCTCTCAATATTTAAATTTATGTTTATATTTTTCGAATAAGTTTAATGATTTTTTGGCTAAATTTATGCCTTTTTTTCTCCCTGGATCTATTTTTGAACTGTTAAATTTTTTTTTTTTAAAATTTATCCAAAAACTCCTTTGAAAAAGTTATTTTAAGAATTTAATATAATATTTTTATTTTTTCTAGAAAACACTGTTATTTTTAACCGTGTTAAGTAGATGCAATTTGAAAATTTGGGATAATTTTTCAAAAATAAATTTTTAATTTTAAGTCATAAAAAATATAATAAGAAATTGAAAAAACTAAAATACATCCTATAGCTAAAATAGTTATTTAATCAATTGAGAACATGACCATAACATAAAAAATATATAATATTAAAGATAATAAAATAATGATAAAAAAGATGCTATAATAGCTAAAATAATATTGTAATAATTACTTAAAATTTATGAAATTTTAATGTAAAATTAAAAATAATTTAATATCTACAATAAAATATAAAAAAGAGAAAATAATATCTACAGTATAATTTTATATTGTCTTCCCGTTTGCAATATTTTAACCTTCAAAATAGATATAATAACAAACTTTAGATTTTTATTATTTTATAATTTGAATAAGAATAATGATCAAATTAATTATTTTATTATTAATTTATTAAAATTAGATCTTTATCTTGGTATTGATGTAAATCTTGATATACTGAAATCAAATAAGACTTTCCAATGTCATGTAACTAATCAAAGTAAAAGACAAGAAATATTAATTTTCAAATAAAATTATATAGAAATATATATCCATTATTTTTATAGGGAACATAAAAACATAAAGATAAGAGATTTTAAAAATTTTAGCATGAATATTTGATAATTATTCTTTAAAATATTTAATTTTTTTAAAATTATATCCGAAACTCTTATGATTTTCTAGAAGTTTTGTTATTTTATATATATAAATGGGTTAGTAGTTATTACATGTTCAGTTAATTAATCTATTTGATTACAACTAAGGAGAACTTTGCTTTTTAAGTTAATTTTTCATCAATACAAAGTGTTTTACAACTTCTATAGGCTTGACAATGTCATTACCATACAATTCACTTGGATGCCATTGCTATGCAATCTACTTGAACCTTGGTTTCGTAATTTTATTTTTTAAAACGGGTTTATCTAACACATGTTCTAAGCTTTATATTAATATGAATTAATTCTTCAATTTAAAAAAATATGTGTATTTATGGTTCAACAATTTTCATAAATTTTTAGATTTTATAATATTTTAATATCATATATAACTATATTTCATTTATATATAGAATGTTTTCTTCATATTAACACGCTTAAGAACACACGTCCGAGAGGGTCCTTTTTAAAATATATATCAAGAAACTTGAACATAATACAAAAGTAGTTTTCTTTTATTTTAAAAATTAAATAATGAAAAGTAAATATAAATAAAAAATAAAAAAGATCTATTAAAAAAGAAAAGATATTATCCTAAAAAAGAGTAAAAGAATGAATAATATGAGGGGGATTGATAGTTAATCATGATTATAAAAAATGTAATCACTTCAATGAATGTATACAATCCCCTCCAAACAAAACGAAAATATATCATTAGACTTATAATTTGGTAATTAATAATTTTGATCAATCAAGTTACCATTGCTAATACTTAATTATGCTAATTCAATTTATAAAATACAAAAAATTAAACATAAAATATTAATTATGATTAGTTTACACATGGATTTTAAATAATCAGTAATTACTATAAAGATATTTAGACGTGTTATTTGCTAGAAAATAGTCTTAAATCTTATACATTTAGTTTATGTGAGAAATTTGATTTGATTAATTAAATTTAGGAAAAATAAAAAAGTATTAGCTATTTATAGCTATAAATTATTTTTTCTTTTCTCTTTATGTCATAAATTTTGATTTTATATTTTTTGACCATAAACTAACTTTTTTTTTTCTTTTTATAGTAAAAAATTTTGATTTTATCTTTTTTTCTAACCATGAACTATTTAATTTTTTCTTTATAGCCATAAACTATTTTTGAGCTTTCAAATATAATTGTTATATCTGAGAGGTAAAAAATAGTTCATGGTTAGAAAAAGATTAGATCAAAGTTTGTGATTATAAAGAGAAAAATAAAATATTTCAAGGTTAGAAAAAAATAAAAACAAAGTTTATGCTTATAAAGAGAAAACAAAAGGAGTTTCTGGCTATAAATAACTAATATCTCGAAAATAAAAATAAAAAACACTAGGTGAAACATTAGTTCTAAGAAAATTTGTGTCAGAAGATATAACTTTTGAATTTTAAATATTATTTATAAATATTTCATTATATAAACATATAATTATTCACACCTATATATATATATATATATGTTTTCTTTAACAGAGAGGACCATATTTGTTATGAAAAGAACAAATGTTGGAGCAATGGGGAATGATCGGATGAATAGTTATACATATATATATGCATGATGATATCTTTGCTTGTTAAATATTTCTTATATTTGAATCACAGATGTTATAACAATTATAATTTTTTAATAAGTTAGTGATATATTGCTTTATATATTTTTCTAAACATCCACCCATGCTTCAAGCACGGAAAAGATAGCTAATTTCTAATTAAATTAGTCCTTTCCCATCTCATCATCCATATAAATTGTCATCTATATAAATTGTGAATATGATGATATTATAAAAATTAATATAAAACGACATAATATCGAAGATAATATAATAATAATATAAAAAAAATAATTTAATATTTAAAAATGATGTTACAGTAATTATTTAAAATAAAAATTTTTAATACTATAACGAGAATTTAATTAATTTTTTAAAAAAAATTTCTTAACATTAAAAATAATTTTAGTATTTACGACAAAATATCAAAAAGATAATATACTATCAAAAGTATAATATTATAATAATTTCATGTATTTATGATTGAATTTTGTATCTACAATGAGATTTAAATGAATTTTGAAATATCATCTTGAATTGAAGAATAATTTTAATATATATTACAGAATCTAAGATTTTTTAAACCAAATTTGGTTATCAAAGTAAAAATCATTTTGCTCTCTTTTATGGCTTACTTTTACCATGATGAGAATTAAAGATTCGTTTTTACACTTTTATATCCTGTATAAGAATTATTTTTAAAAATTTTTATCGATTATTTTGTTATGATAAGGAATGAAGAATTAATAACATTTTTTATTCCAAAAAATCTCTTCTGCACTAAGAAGAACCTTTTTACTAAATTTATAGTCCTAAAGCAAACTCAAAAATGGGAGCCTTTTGAAAATTAAGCAAACTCTATTTGGATTTTTTATTTCTTTTTTTTTTTTGGATATTTTACCAGAGCCCCCCTTCTCTCACAAAAAAAATTTAACTTTTACAAACTTGAGGAAGAAAACATAAACTTTATCAAAAGAAAAACGGAAAAAAACACTATCCAATTATAGCATAAAACACTATGAAATATATATATATATAACTTTTTTATTTGAATTTTTTTTAATCTTTCTTTGACAAGGAGAACATTTATAAAAGAAAAATCTCCAGAAAAATGACAAAGGAGAATATGACTTCTTTAGGAAATTTTAGAATAGTATGTAATTTTTGAGAAGAGAAGTTTAGGAGATAATTAAATATTAATATAAAGGATTTGTCTAATATGTTATATGTATTTTGAGGTACACGTTAATACATATAAAATACACTATATATAGTTGTGCAAGTATATTGAATTTATAAAATCCAGCAATCTAACTGAAATTGTCATCAATTCTAAAAAAACTTATATTTTAAATTAAAAAGTTAATCCACATTAATGTGTACTTTAGAATATGCATTAGAAAATCCTCACAATAATAACAGAAGTTAGGAAATAGAGATATTGAGGGGTTGAGGAGAGGATTGTCGAAAAATGGGAGAATTAGGGTAAATGATCAATTATGAGGAGGTTAAAATATTTTTGTAAAAGATATAATGAGGAATCAATTAGAAGGTACTTTTGAAAAAAATAGAATAGTAGGTACCAATTAAAAATTTATTTATAGGATTATATATATATTTTTTAAATTAAAATTTAAAGAAATAACATAGAATTATAAAAAAAATGAGCGTCTTACCTTAAGTGGAGACCTCAAGCAAAGGCTTTAGATGTTTTATGCTTGAACCGATCTATGGGAGAGAGGGGGGAGATATAGGGTTTCATTCAAATGCTTTAGGTAAAAGCTCTTTTGTGTGGCTTTTATTATTATGTGTATAATTAAAGGTATATATATAAAATTTTGAATATTATTTATAAATATTTTATAAAATAAACATTTATTAATCTTATAACTTTTTCTTAATAGGGAAGATCCTTCATTTATTTTTTGCAAAAAACAAATGTTGAAGTGAAGGAGAATTTGAAACAAATTAAAAGAATATATTTATATATTTTTATGTATAATGCTATGATATGTATATTTATTAAAAGTTTCTCACATTTGAATCACAAATATGATAATTTTTGGCAAATATTATATCTATTTTCCTGTATTACAATTATTTTTATATAATATTTCAATTTAAATATTAATATAACATTGATAATTTGTAAATATTCACCCGTGCTTGGATCATAGCTAATTCTTTAATTAAATTCTCATACTCAATTTCTTATAATAAGTCTTTTTCAAAGAATAAAACAGTTAAGGCTTTATTTGAATGGATAACTATGGGGGATGATAAATATAGATCGAAAATATTCATTTTTTCCCACTACCATTCTCTCTAACCCAATTCTCTCTAACTTCTCTCTAATCTCAAACTCAAATCTTTCACATTCAACACAAATTGAAGGTAGATATTGATCATTTTGAAGATTTTTTGCAAGAAAATATCGATTTTGAGGTATAAAAAACTCCCAAAATTATATTTTTCGCGACTGCACTAAGTTTCACCCAGATGGTTTTTTTTAAATTTTTTTAAATGTTAAATGTTATTTTTGTGCTTTTTATAATTTTTTTAATTAGATAAGATGTATTATTAATTTTTTTTTTCGTATTATATTTTAAAACGTAACAGATTAACGTAGATTCTAATACATTTGAAAAATTTTTGAAACCAGAAGAATACGTGGATCATGGGTATTTATTTGCAACTAATTGAATTTTCAATTCGAAAATAGAATTGGTGGATTGGGCAAAAGAAACAGCGATTAAAGTGAATACATATTTGATTGTCACTCGATATTTGAGATCAAGAACATCTGACTGTCGACCGTACCTTACATTGGCTTGCGAGCATGGAGGTGCAAATAAATCAAGAACGAAGCCAGGAGTTGATGATGAAGAGAAGAAGTTCCCATAAAAGGCAAGGTCCTTATGGAACTAAAAAGTGTGGTTGCCCCTTTAAATTAAAAGGCGAGCAAATGACCACGAATGAAAACTGACAATTATTTGTATACAATAGAGGCACAACCATGCAATAGGTGTCTATACTCACGGTCACACTCAGGCTGCAAGACTAACAGAGGAGCAACTAATACAGCCCGAGCAATTTAGGAAGAGGTGCCACCACGTAATATGTTACGATTTTTCCAAGAACAAAATATGGATTGTGTTGTGAGGTGTGTCTCATTACATTTAATAGTTTTATTATAATATTTTAAATTTGTGTTTAGGGTTTAATATATGATTTATGTAGTGTACAGAAATTATACAACATCCTTGCTAAGATGAAGAAGAAAAGGATGCAGGGCGAAACACGGTAGAAGTTCTTTGTTTAAGTGTTCAACGGGGTTATACGGTTTTCTATAGAAACTGTGACGAGAAGCAACGTACTTAGTGATATTGTTGTTGCACACCCGACATCGATTCAAATGATGAGAAGGCCATATGTATTGATAGTGGATACGACGTATAAAATAAACAAGTAAGTTGTTTATATATAATATATATTCTATTAAGTGTAGATTTGGATATTAAATATATATTGATTGTTTAAGTTATAATATTAATAGGATTATCTTAAAGGAATCGTGATTGTGTAATTAATATTTATAATAAACAATAATGATGAATTAGTTAATTTTTTATTAATTTATATTGGGGTAATTTTAAAATCTTAGTATAAAGTATTTGAATTTATACTTTAATTTATGTTTAATTTAGTTTTTGTAGGGTTTTGGGTTTTTTCATATATAAAAGTATTTTTAAATTATTATTATATAATTAATATTTAGATGAATTAGTCCATATTTATTATTTTTCTTTAAGTTTAATAATTCATGGTTTAAGGTTTAAATTTAAATTTATAATGTCCATTTTGTAAATATCCTATTTGTATTTTATTACTTAGGTACAATGTGTCATTGTTTGAGGCAGTCGGGATGACTCCGACTGGTAGATATTTTACATTAGTAACTGCATTCATGCGAAATGAGCAAGCTACAACGTGTAGATGGGTGCTTGAACATATTAAGCACTTATATTTTACATCAGCTATGTCATTTGAGAATGAGGAAGATATTAGTGCACATGAACCGGTGGTTATTATCACGGATAGGAAAAGTGGTTTAATGCATGTGATCGAGGTGTTCAATAGATCCTACCACATGCTATGTAAAAGACACATTGATCAAAATGTGCTACAAAATTAACTGAGATGATTAGAGATAAAGAGGTGGCATCACGGTTCATAAATGGCACATGGCACAAATTGCTCAATGAAATCGATGAGGCGGAGTACTATAAAAAATTGGATAATTCAAAGATGAAGTGGCATAAAAGGCCGAATTTCTTGCATTATTTGTTTAATACTTGGTTGAATCCTCTTGCTCATAAATTTATCAAAGTTTGGAAAAGTAAAGTATTTCATTTCGGGGTAGAGACCACCAACCGAGTTAAGAGTAAACATTCAGTTTTGAAGCTATGGTTTTCAACAAGCCATGGTAATTTGGACACAGTGTTCCATAATATTGACTCCGTTATTGAAGGTTAAATTGCTGAGATTAAGAGCTCATTGGATTATTCAAGGCTTAAAAAAAAGTATAATGCAAAGAGTAATCCGATATTGAAAAATATAAGTAATAACATTATTCATCTGGCATTGAAGGAGATTTGGGTTGAGTTAAAGAGAGATCTAGAGATCATTGATAATCCAAAGGATAAGTGCGGACACTATTTGAGGACATCACATGGACTCCCATGTTCATACGAGTTGATTACACGGTACGAACACTTTCTCCCTATTAATTTGTCCGATATTCCTTTTGAACAACACTAGAAATTGGGGGTTTAAGTCTTGTATCTCAAGAGAAGGACATGGATTCTGAGATGCATAATCTTGCCTTTTTCTTAGATCAGATAAGTACAGGACCCATATCAAAGTTAGGGAGATGCGTCGTCTTGCAAAAGGGGTTTTAAGTTAGGTTTTGCCTTCAGATCCTGGTATGACATTGACATCTGCCCCTGAGGTTACAGTTACGAAAGGACGACGGAAGACTGACTCAACAAAAAGGGACAAGTTGTATTGGGAGCACATATCCATTGGTCATAGAAAGATAAAGAAGTCAAGTGGATCTGGTTTGGGTCCAGATCAAGATCTGTTTCAGGATCTGGTTTGGGTTCCGTGGGAAAGGCAGACCGCCACGAGCCCCTAAGGGTAAAAGTAGAGGGCGTAGTAGTGGACGAAGTAGTTTATCATCACCAGGCTCTATTATAGATCCATCTACTGGTTCCACATTCCCTTTCTCTCATGTTTTCCCATGTTTCGCTTATCCTTTCATTGAGGATTTGAAGAATGTGAAAAGGATGGAAATTGTGGATATAGGATGGTAGCGTACTTTGTGTACGAAGATGAACATCAATTGCTTAAGGTCCGTAGGAGAATGTGTTTTGAGTTGGAACATATGAAGAACATGTATGTTTCACTATTTGGATCAGTGGAACGGTATTATGAACTTATACATAGGACACAGTGGCGGGAAGGACATGCGCATCCAATACATTGGTTGGATACACCTGATTCTCTTTATGTCATTGCAAATGCATTTAATTTGTGTATGGTCTTAATTGCACGGATAGGATCCACGATTGTCTTGCCTTTATACTCGCAGATGGATCAGACTGGAGGTACGATAGTTATCGGTTACCTGGTAGAACTCCAACATTTTACTACGGTGAGTGTAACTTTATTTTCTCATGACCTTTTTTATTGTTTCAAATATACACCTGAATGGAGATTAATATTATATTTTTATTGTGTTATACAGCTACACATGCGAGATAGATGTCCATTACCCTTTTACACGTGCAATGGCAATATCATTGTAATGATTGAGTCAGTGATTGGTCAGAGCCTTATTTTGACTGGATTGCAGATTGGAACAAGAGATATGCTAGAGCATACCATCGGGAGATCCCATTCACATCAACCTTTGGTTGTTATTGTAATTAAGTTTATTACTACCGTCCATTATTTGTATTTTTTCCACTTTATTACTACCGTCTTTTATTTGTATCTTTTCCACTTTAACATATATACTTTATTTTTTTCCACTTCATCATATTTATTTATTTTATTTAGGCAAGCTTTTATAATTATATTAAATTCAAAAAAGTATAAAATACAGATAATCGCTTGAAAACTCATAGGAAAGTAAACAATAGCTCATAATAATGCGAATAGAAAAAAATTTTCCGATACACGAAGCTCACATACTAAAAGAAAGGTACAAATATCAAAATGAAAATACAGAATATAAATTCCTCGCATGTGATATCTAATTGCTACGCAGATAAAAGTCTTTCATGATTCGACATTTCTGTCCATAGGGAGACTCATCAGTATTATCGGGATCTATGAACGAAGCAATCATGTCAAGACAACTGAGGGTGATGGCCTAACTCAAGTCGGGTATTGTACACCATATGGAAGTCTGTCAGGATTCTGTATCCTGGGATAAGTGCGACGGATACACCACGGCATGTAATCATGTGTGCATCGATTTGGGGGTATGGCAGGTACACTGGTCCATGTCTCCGTAAGCAGATGTGATGGTGCCTCTAGCCATAAAGCCTCTATAAATATGTTCTTGATGATGTATATCCTGTTATTTGCTGGCCCGTGAGCCTCCAAAGGTCGAATAGGATGTCTTGGAATACATTACTACCACCCAAACTGTCTGACAACTCTATTGGGTATGTGTGGCTCAATATACTCGCAGTACGCAAGCATCTCATGCCAAGTAGAAACCCATATGTCCTGTATTTCAGAAGGCTTGCACGGAGTCCAACGCACCTCATACTCAGTCATCACATTTAACCGTAGGCGGATGTCTAATAACTTACGCTCAAATTTCGTACGTAACATTTCATAACGCTAGATATACGGCTTACAAGACTTCGCTCCAGGTCTCATCGCTAGGGCAAACATAGGAAGATACATGTATATCCATGCTTAATAAACACATATAGAGCATATGAATTATTTTAAAGTATAAATAAACGTTGGCCTAATAGATCCATAAAAATAGCACCAAAGAAATTCTGACTAGTTATAGTAAATTTGAACATAATGAAATTAAATAAACACATCAAGATATTAAATAATACCTCAAGCAATGACCAATACCCAGCCAACTCTTTCGCATCCACACGCGAGGCCTGACCTATATTGCTGTACAAGAACACAAGCATCGCAGCACCCCATGCAAACCCCCCTCTGCCTTGAACATTTTTCACGAGTGGCCATAACTTGGCATGGACAATGTTCCCACTTTTATCAATGAAGAGAGAACTCCCAAGTAAACAAACAATGTAGCATGTGGCCCTAAACTTCAAGGAAAGTCCACTATTAGGATCCTCTGGAATGTATGCGAACTCCTGAGCATTTATACCACCTCCAGAGTAGGTGATACCCAAATCGTTCTGAACAATCCCAACCAGCTGGTCCCGAGAATAGTGTACATCCACAATTACCATAAGCAGGTATGCCCAGTATCAACTCAACATCATGTAAAGTAATTGTCATCTCTCGCCAAGGCATGTGGAAGGTGTTGGTGTCTGGCTACCACCTCTCACCAAAAGTAGATAATAGCGCTGCATTGGGATGCTGGAACATGCAAGGCCTCAAATGGACGAGTCCTATCCCCTTCGCCAACTCAGCCACCTCAAGTAAACTAGGGGTCCAGCCTGTTAGTGACACAAAGCGCGACCGCGACTTCAATATACCTCGCTCCTGCATATTAACAAAATAAATTAATATAAATATCAAATCATATGATACTAAAAATAAATGCAGAATTGAGCAATACTTAATTCATAAATTACCCGTCCACGCCATATAGAACCAGCAACACGTCCGTTGTATGAAAGGATAAGCTTTGGATCCTATGGACCTCCCTCAGCTGGTCCCGTCTGCTCTCAACCTGAATGCTTCACTTTCTTCCTCTGCAAAGGCGCCATAAGAGGAATAGATTTCTCAGGTCTTTTTTGTCGAGACCCAGTGAACTTACTCATCATAGACCTAAAATAACCGATTAACCCTTTACCTTTTCCCGGTTCTGGCCTGACACCGGATGATGAAGCAGGGGCCACAGATACAGGCTCGTCCTCATCACCATCAATGTCGCCATCAGTCCGATCAACATCATCATTCTCTCCCCCACCTTGAACATCCTCTCCGCCAATGTGGAGGGATCCAACCATGTCATGATCCTCAGATCGGCCCCTATCACTCTCTAACCCTATATCACCAGTATCCTTCCCTAAAAAATATCAAAATGAAGGAATACCGTAATCAGTGGCTATATAATCAGCCATGCTAAAAGATGAATCGGCCAAGACTCCTGACACAAGTTGTGCAAAAAAAAGAAACACCCAACTGTGCCCCTAGACAACTAACATCATTTAATGGTGCCTTATATTTAGTTCTAAACAATACAGGACCCTGACCAGGCATATGGCGAGGTACAGAAGAACCAGGTGCATACGGGTCATATGATATAGGTGGTAGCTGAGAAGATCCATATATCTCCTAAGGTATCGGAGTGTATGGATGGTGTGATGGGAGAGGAGGATGAGTACTACTCGGTATATGAGGTGGTTGGGTAGAAGACTCCGATGCACCAGGGTCATAATATATCCTAAGTTCAAGTGGGGCAGAAGTACTACGGATGTCAGATGTATTATGATGACCTTTCACACCACGGGATGAAACAGTGATTGTACGCCCGTGAACTCGACCGATCCTGTCTGCCACAGGACCTAGATCATCATCTTACTTACGCGCATCGGGCCGAACCATCTAAATAAATTTCCAAATATAATCATAAATAATTAACATATATTTGCCTAATTCATGTTTTATATTATTTAAATATTTTTACGCGGTACGTGTAACAATTTGTCTATATTGTATTATTTAACTTCGTTCTTTATAATTTTTAATTATATAAATTATATTTTTTAATTACGTACTTTATATTATTTTATTATTTATTTCTTAAATAATTGTATTATTTCTTTTGTATTATTATATTATTTTATTATTTTTAATAAGTTTATTATTTCATTTATATTACTTTATTATTTATTATTATTAATAAGGGATAAACCACTCTGTGTTTTTTATATTTTGAATCAATATTAACTTCGTTCTTTATAATTTTTTATTGTTTAAATTATATTTTTAATTACGTAATTTATATTATTTTATTATTTATTTTTTAAATAATTGTATTATTTTTTTGTATTATTATATTATTTTATTATTTTTTTTAATAAGTTTACTATTTCATTTATATTACTTTATTATTTATTATTAATAAGGGATAAACTGCTCTGTAATTTTTATATTTTGAATCATTATTAACTTTGTTCGTTAGTTATGGGGAATAATAAATATAATTCAGGAATCTATAATGATAGTGCGAAAAATTCAAAAATTCCATTTCTCACAATCAACTTCTCTCTCTACCAAGAAATTCTATCACTTCTCTCTAAAACTCAAGGATTCAATCTCAGATCTAGGAAGATCCGACCGTTGAAAAAAAAAAAGGTTAATACCTCGATCTATACTCATTTATTCACAATGCTCAGTTGGTTCTAGGGCTGCAGAGTTGGTACCAATGACCAAGGTTCAAATCATGGTAGTGGCAGTACAGGAATTTCAACCTCTCCAAGGTGGGGGGAGGGGAGGGGGGGAGGGAGGGTTGCTTCCAATGTGCACCGGGTGCACGGCCTCCCGGTCTGCAGAGCCGCTAAGTCACCATGATTTACATCCTCCACTTGAGCGTTGGGCAATCTAGTGGGGGGCCTTGTGAGCGAGGGATTTCGTCTTTTGGTACCAAAAAACAAATATGGTACTTGGACTCTCGAGTCACTTTCCCTTAACTTTATTTAACCCATTTCTTGCTCGTGTTGCTGTACTTGACCTATTTTGAATTACAACATCGATTGTACTTTGAAGTCTGACAAATGTCTTTCACACCTCTCTTTTCTCATCACTCTTTCAATAACTCTAACAGGGAGTATCCATTGGAATCAATAATAGAAGGTGGCAATGATCGAGCTACCACACTCCTCCTGCCTATTTTTGCATAAATATAGGTCGACATGTAGAGCATCCAAGGATCCCCAACCAACTTGCACCCTCAACACCGACAGTGTTAAAGAAACTCCCTCCAATCTACATTCAGCAAGATCCTTCCTTAGAGGTAAGTCTTTATTAACAAGATTTAGCTATGCTTCCTTCGATTAAAGTGTTTCTGCTTGTGCTTATGTTAAATTTTTCTAAATCTAATATACTGCCAACATCACTGTAGTTCTTTGTTGAACCTAACAGTGTTAATGCTCAAACGAAGAGAATATAATTAAGTATAAAAATTACTTTAGCTCACCGCTACACTTTCTGCTAAATTTCCCTTTTGTGTTTTCCTTTTCTTTTCCCTATTTCTTATTTTCTTCATTTTGTTGTATATTCTTTTGATGAATATCTTGTTGTCTTTTTTGTCAATTTGGATTTATTTTTATCGTTGTTTCAAAACGAGACTACTCTAAAATCAACACCTAATAGGCAAGGTGAACCTATCGATGTAGTAATAAAGAACCTCTCGGGTGTCGAACTCAGGGAATAGAATATCTAAATTACTAATCGTCTCTCTAAGGTCTAATAAAAAAGATAAGATTTTTAAGAATGATTTAAAAACTAAAGTAATGAACAAAGATACTAACTATTAAAGATAAAGACTTGGTTTAAGAGATAAAAATATGAGAAGAAAATTTGAATGGTGGAATTCCCCAAGACTTCGCCAACTACTTCAATCGGAAAAAGAATAAAACGAATGTTTGAAACAATAAAGTTGAGTCATCACACTTACTCAGACAATCCCTATCTCTAGGAAAAAATCACTCACTAATCTTTAGAGAAGAATCTTTCTCTCTCTAACCGATTATGAATGCTTTAAAAATTAGTGTAAAAGACCTAAAAGTGTAATTAATATCTCTAATCAATTGCCAACTTCTAATGTTCAATTAATTGCCCTAAATTGATTTTCTTTTTTCAATTCCAACCAATTTTGTGAATTTGATGATTCTTCAAAGATCAAATAACACAACTACACAATTCAACAACAACCCAAAAAGAATCAAACATCAATTTCATAAAAAACCCAACCAAATATCCATATCATCCAAAATCTAGGGTTCAATCCTCATTCAAACAAAACGAAGTTAGCTACTAAACACCTTCGCTAAACTCAATGTAATAGTAAAATTCATAAAGAGACAAGAGAAAGAAAGGTTTAGGAGTCGATTCCACGGTTTCGAGTTGCAACTGAGCTCGTGTCTCAATCCGCTTGAAGAACTTCGAAATTGCTCCTGGGATGATCTTCAATCTCTTCTCTACGCACTAAATTTCCTCTCTAATCAATGAATCCTAACTAAGCAAAAGTGTTTTTAGATGCTTTTTAGAACTAAAGCATCTCGAAATAGAAAATCACGCAACCACTAGACTCAACAAAGAATGACACAACTAATGGAAAAACGCAACGACTGAGGACTCTAACTTAACAAAACAACCTAACAAAAAAAAAAAAAAACAAAAGGTTACTTCCAACAGGGATATTATCACTTACCACTTAAAAAACTATCGAATAACGAATTACAACAATCAAACACCCTACCAATATCTCACTTATAAACTTACGAATCAATAGTGTGTGTGTGTGTGTGTGTGTGTGTGATTTGCTTGTGTCACCTTTCAAACAAAACAAGGAATTTCAAGTGACTAACAAAATGATCCACTTTAATTGCTAATGCCCATTACAACTTATCCTAACCAATACTTATCTGCTCTAAATTCTATCTTAAATCGCTCCTAGATTAGGTAGGACTTTCAAACTTGTAATATTAGGCTCGAGACATGAAGGTTATCAAAAGAAGGGAAAGGAAAAACAAAGGAAATAGAAGTAGAGCTAATGCAACCGAAAGGGAAATAAATCAAAGATTATCAAAAGCCTTTTAGCCACTTTCGTTCACTTCCCATTTACCCTCGAACACTTTACCTTGTTTGTACTATGCACAACCCACCTAACATGTTCTAAAACCCATAAATCATGTATACTCAAGGAAGTTCGTATGTAAGAGAAGGAAGCTCAAGTCTTAAAGAGACAAAAGGTTTATAAGCTCTCAAGTGATCACTCACTTTTCTCTCTTTTCTTTTATTTCTCTTTTTTTCCACAAAATTTTTTTTCTTCCTCATTTTTTTCTTTTCTTTTCACAATAATTGAGGATATACACTTTTTTCTTCTCATAGAGAGCATCTTTTCATAGAATTTTTCACAACACTTTTGCTTCCTATCTTTTCATTTCCAAATGAGACATTTCTTACACAAATACCTACAATACCCCTTTTCTTCAATTTCCTCTTCTTCACTCAAACTCTCCCACACTTATCAATTGTACTCACTCAAAAACAGCTAAAAAATTAAAGACATTAGCTCAAGTGAAACAAGGATTTTATATAGTGTTCAGTTTGAATGGAAAAGAACGGAAAGGACCAAATCCCTTGGCATGAAAGCACAAAAAGGGTACTAATGATTGATGTTAGAAAGATAGGCAAGAAAAGGCACAAACGGCTCAATGAACGTCTAAGCCCATCATCTCCGGTACCAACCTAGACTAGACCTATTCACTTCAAAGCAAGGACAGGAGAAGTGTAAAGGCAAAAACTTGAAAAGCAATCAGTCTGCTAATCTACTAAGATTCCAAAGTGTTCTAATAATAACTGATACTTACAAGTACATAAAAATCATTGATTTCATAAGAATAGTAAGCAAGTGTACCAAATTGCACACCTTTTTAAGTTCCCTAAAGATCTTGCAATTAAAATCCCCATCGGTTTTGTGAAAAGGAAAATTCTTTTTGGGTTTTTCGTGTTTAAAAACATGTAAAGACTAAAACGGGACGTAAAAACAAGAAAATATTTTTTGTATTTTTGAATAAGGCAAAGTAAAGGACTAATGAAAAAGAAAAAAATGTTTTTGAAAATTTCCAAAATTTACGAACAACTAACTACAAAGGAGACACTAAGATAGAAATACGGAAAAACTCACAAAAAAACAACTCTTTTTGTATTTTCTATATAATGAAAAGTAAGATGATTTTTAGGATTTCAAGGATATCCATTTTTTTGAATTTTGGGTTTTTGAAACTAGAAGAGAATTAAAAGAACTAATAAATAGAAAATATTGAACATACAAAAATGCCCCCACATTTTAAACTACATTGTCCTCAATATGGGGGCTAGGACCAAAGACAAACATCCAACAAATATAAAGACGTAAAACAAGTAAAAACATGCATGGGAAGCCATCCCAAAGATACAAAACATGCAAGCAAAAAGGGGAAGCAATACCCATAATAAAACAAAACAAAGAAAATAAAGAACAGAAAAGATAACCATATAGAGAAAAAAAAAAGGAAGCAATCCCTCAAAACAATAAAAGACAAAGAAAAACATAAAGAATACAAGGGAAAGAAAAAAGAAAAATCCCTCACTATGGACCCATGTCTGCGTCACCACCACCGCTGGAGCCCTGATCATGCAAGAAATAATTACAAAGTCAAGCCATCATAACCTTTTGGTGATTGATCGATGCTCGCTGGTGCCCTAGCTTATTTGCGTATTGGCAGGAAGACTCAACTAGCTCCGCCAACTGAGCCCATGAGCATCTTGTGTCAAGCAGAACTATTCGAAGGCGTCCCGCATCTGCATCTAGTAGGTGTCCATGGAAGCAGCTACAGGAGCATCCTTGTCGTAGGGGTTATAGGACTCATCGTCCTCGGAAGATGTGTCCTTCGCTAGTTATTGTGAGGAGGATCCCCCAAGTCCCATCTGAAATGTTTCCTTGATGCTCCAAAAGCCAAAGGCATTTTGATCCCTTTGTCGACCCTCTAGATGTGGGGGTATCCACACTTTATTCCTCTCATCCCAAGCATATCCACAGTTATTAAATGTGTCAAAAGTGATAATACACGAGTGCCTGATAGATTCTCTTTGCTCACCTGTAAAATCTACGTTAAAAGCTTGAAAATCACAGTGAGTAGCACAGGATAATGAAACGCACATTTTTTGTAATATCATAATCAGTATACACATTGTGTGAATCATTAAAGAAACTAAAGAGAAAGGAGATTTGTTATGTATTTTATCTATCATGTACAGATCAAAAATTCGAACTTCACTATGCCCACCCCCTTCTGCACTAAAGTGTGGCCAACGAAATATTCTAAGGCTCGAGGTAAAAGGTCGAGGAAGTCACCCTGTGAAGGATGGCTCTCCGGTCTCTAGGGCGAGGACAGATCTAAAGGCGATTAGAAGTCGCCTCATAGCTCCAGTTTGGGTCCTCTTGGATGGTCTTTCTATTAAAATCTACGATGATCGTATTCCCCTCGTCCCTAATACCTAGAATTATCACTAGACGAGCCCTATCAAAAACCATGCGAACTCCCTTAACCGTGGAAATGATGGTTTGTATATTTTTATCTGTTTTGTGGAGCATAGTGGCATAGAACTCAGGGACTAGGTCAGGGTAATGATCACCCGAAAGGTAAAGGAGAGGCATCCAACCTATATCTTCGAAAAGAGTGATCAAACCTAGGTGCTCGGTCACGTACTCATCAAAAGACTTTTCTACCATCAAAATCAAGAATTTTCTATCCCTAATCCATTGTTAGTTAGCAGGAGAGAGCCTACTAGGAAAGGGAAGGGTAGCAGAAGCAGCCGGTGTTTATGCAGGCTCAAGCTCGGGATCATTGACCTTAGCTCGTTTGGAGGTGGCAGGGCATTTTAAAAACTATGGCGGTGGGCTTTTTGGAAGGCATAGTGAATGCAAGGAAGGGGTGACTAAAAGATACCTACAACAACACTCACAAGGGCAACAACCAACAACCAAAAAGAAACACAAACAAGACCACGAAAGCAACGGATAAACACAAAAGCAAAAATACAGGGCGAAGAGAGTGACAAAAGTGGTACTAAGAATCACTCAAAATGCCCAAAACAAGGAAATATAACAAACTAGAATATGAAACACTAAAGACACAATAAACACTACAAATTAACAAAAAGAAAGCACTAAAACATAGCCTCTGTGTGAGGTAATGTGGCAATGATAACACCAATACTTAACAGGTTCAACGGCAAAAATAGGTGACAAAGAACAATAGACAAAGCAACAGTCCTAGCAAAAATAAAGAAGCGAACAGAAATCAATATAGAGGAAAGGAGATAAGGAGCTTATCAATCTGGGTTAGCTTGTGTAGTTGATGAGCTCCAACCTACTCTAGCAAAACTAGATGATGATCTTCAACAAAAAAAAGTGCTAAAATAGAAACAAATCGCCGATGCTAAGTCGATGAGCTCGTCCCACTGTCTTAAATTGCATGTTGCAGAAAAGCTGTCAGAGTACTACCGAAATTCTCACCAGAATCCTCGCCAAGAGGAGAGAAAAATAGAAGGAAATACAATGAAAAAAAAGAAGGGAGAAAAAATTGAAAGGGAAAAGAAGAAAAATGAAGAGAAGAGAAAAAAGGGGAGAAAAGGGAAATGGAAATTCTCCAGGTGTAGTATGTGTGTGGCATGAGGTGTTGGTTGGGGACTAAGACAAGTGGGAAAGGAGAAGAAGAGTAAGAAAGACAAGAGGAGGAGAAAAATGGGGGTGCTAGAGAAGAAGGAAGGAAAAGTGGAGGAGAAACAGAGAGGGATTGATGTGAACCAGTTAGACATGCAAGAACGTCAAAGAGTTGTGACAAGAGCCAAGGCAAAACAACTAAAGAGTCACAAGGATCAAATTGAGCAAGAGAAGTTTCAGGGCTTAAATTTTGATGTCCAAGACCTTATGAGGCTTAAATTTTGATGTCAGAGACTTTATGGGGCTTAAATTTTGATGTCCAAGACTTTATGGGGAAATATCCTAAAGTTTTGAATAAGTTAGAAATTAAAAATTCACCTTGGTAGATGGTTGGAAGCCGTTTTGCCCAAGCTTGAAAATTGCCTCATATTTTTGGCAATATGTTGACTAGTGCTTTAGAATAGTCCAAATGCAATTAAAACACCTATATTGTCTTATCAAGTGTATGTGTAGGTTATATCTATCCTTTGGGATAAAAATATGAGAGGGAAAATTTCCTATTTTCTCCCTCAAGTCTCTATAAATATGTAGTCTTCCATTTTGAAGAAGCTAACCAAGAAATTTTTCAAGACAAAGGTTCTTCTCTTATTATTCTTAATTCCTAGCTTAGTTTTTCTATGTTCTTCAAGAGTGAACTTCCTTGAAAGAAAAATCACTTTGAAGACTTGTCGAAAGTTCCAAGAGCTTCAAGGTTGATCATCAAAATTCCTTCATACTAGTTACTACACTCTTGTAGAAAACTAGTCTTGAGGTCTTCTTGTTTCATTGAGGTCTAAGGTTCAAAATACCTTAGGTTGCTTGAACATTGAAGAAAAGATTTTGTTTAAACCTTCTTGAGGTCTTGGATTTAATATATCCAAGGTTTTTAGAAGTTTAACATTTCAAGTCTTTTCAAAGGCACTTTCTCTTCTACTTGTTACACTTGTTTTGTTTGTTCTCTCCCTCACTTCTTGGACAAAATTGTATGCTCTTGAAGATCATTCCACATCATTTGGTATCAGAGCCACCTTCAAGTAAGTGGTTTTGAGCTATCTTACATACAAAAAAAAAAAGACCAAAAAAATAAAAGAAAAAAGAAAAGAGACAAGATTGCTGGAAAATGGCAACACAAAAATAGAGTGCCTGAACAACCTGGAATATGACTAGAAATTTGCAATCTTTTTACATGGAGTTATACTACATTGACCTGGGAAACAAATGAAACAACTCTCATCTAATTTGGACTTCATTTGATATCTCAAAATAGTCAAAAATTGAAGGTGCACCTGTCTTTTCCTCAGACAAAAAGTACTAAAATAATCTGAGCATATCTTCTGTTTTACTAATCCTTTTTCTTTGATTCTTGATCCTAAACTCAAGAAGTTTGAGTGAGGATTCTTTTTGAACAAACCTCATTCAATTTATACTTTTGGTTCAATACCAGATTTCAAAACAAGCAGAGTATGTCATCTACTTCGCCTGCTGGAAACTTTTGTTGTGTATTCTTTTGTGTTCTTGAAGTATCCTAGCTTTGTGTTTGTATTTGTGGTCGAATTTCTTTCCTTTTTCAGTGCTTATTTCTTCATTTGGTCAATCTACCATTATTGACTCAAATGCTCTTAGAAATGTTGTTGAACTTCCTTAAAATGAATGGATGACTCAATATCATTTTCCTTGCTTCTCATATTTCTCAACTAGTTTTTGTTTGTGATTTTTTTTAATTTTGGTTGTTTTAAACTTGAGTAGAGGTGTTAAATCTTTGTTAAGAACTCATAGAACTCTTTGAGACTTAAACCTTTAGAAAAAGGCAAGAGTTGTGAGAATATCCTCAAAAAAAGCTAAAGAGAGTTTTTTGCGGTAAACACTATCAAGATGTCAACCCAAGCTCAAGCACCAACTCCTTTTGGGGAAGAGTCTAGAAACTCCTAACATGATGACCCTTTGAGGCTTATAATGCAAGAGTTACAATCTCTAAGAGATGAGATGAGGGATATTAGAAGGGATGTCACTAATCTCTCTAATCAACAAAGGGAGGTTAGTCCTCATGGTAGTCTCCATGCTACTACCCCAAGGAGCAATGGACCATTCAATTGCTCTAGGACAACCGAGTTCCACCAACCTCCAAATTTTGATGAAGAACTTCATCCACCTCCTTACGGTGGTAGAAGAGGCGGTTTTGAAGGAAGAGGCATGCCTAGACACTTTGAAGAAGTTCCAAGACCACAAGCTAGGCATGGAGAGCCATTATATGATGATCATGTACATGTTCCATTTGTTGCCAACCGTGGAAGAGACCAAAGTGACCAAACCTTGGACTGAATGAAGTGAAAGCTCTCTAGTTTTAAGGGTAAGAATGACCCTAACATTTTCTTAGATTGGGAGAGGCAAGTAGAAAAAACGTTTATGTTGAAAAATTGTAATAAGTTCTTAAAAGCTAGACTTGTAATAGCTGAATTTTTCGGCTATGCTTTACATTGGTAGGAAAGGGTAGTAAACCAAAGAGTTAGAAGTGGTAGACCACCGGTTGATACTTGGAGAGAGTTAAAAGCTTTGATGAGGGAAAGATTTGTGCTTGAGCACTACTATAGAGAGCTTCATTATAAGCTCATGACTTTAAAACAAGGTGCAAAAAGTGTAGAAGAGTATAGACAAGAGCTTGAGCTCTACATCTTGAGGTTGAACTTGGAAGAAGACAAGGATGCTTCAATGGCTAGGTTCCTTAGTGGTCTCACTAGGGATATAGCCAACCAATTTGAATTGTATCCACATACAACTTATGAAGACATGTGCCACCTTGCCAACAAGATCGAATCCCAAAAGAAAAGAAGTGGGATGATGCGATCCTCATTTCCCAACCAAAGACAAGTTGCAACCACAAAACCACCTACTTCCAACTTCAATCCATGGCCAAAAATGGAGGAGGCTCCTTGAGGTACTTTCCAACCTCCAACTAAACCAAAGATGGAAGAGAGAGGTAAAATCATTTCTAATCCTCCAAAGTGCTTTAAATGTAATGGTGTAGGACACTATGCAGGTAGTTGTCCGACAAAGAGAGCTTTGATCTTTAGGGAGGATTTGAATGGTTGGATTGAGAAGGAAGAGGATGAAAGTAGCGAGCGTGTTGAGGGTGAAGAAAATGGTGAGGATGATGAACATGTTGATTTGAACCCTGTAGAAAGTGATGATGATGTCTTGAGCTTAGTTTCCATAAAAGCACTAAGTGCTCAAGCTTTTGATGATAACATGATTGAACAAAGAGAAAACATCTTCCATTTTAAATGTAAAGTTGAGAGAAGGATTGCCAACCTTATCATTGATAGTGGTAGTTGTGTAAATATGGCTAGTGCTTATCTTATTGAGAAGTTAAAACTACCTACTATAAAACATGATAAACCCTACAAACTCCATTGGATAAATGATAGTGGAGAAATTAAAGCGTTGAAACAAGTAGTGGTACCAATAGAAATGAGAGCTTACAAAGATGAGATACTATGTGATGTGGTGCCCATGCAAACATGCCATCTCCTCTTGGCAAGACCTTGGCAATTTGATAGAAAGTCCCTCCATAATGGGGAGAAAAATGCTTACTCTTTTGTGAAGGATGGAAGAACATTCACTATGAATCCTCTTACACCTCAACAAGTGAGAGATGAACAAAAAAATATGAGGGAAAAAGAGAGGGCCAAAAGTGAGCTCAAAAGAAAAAAAATCGAGGAGGGAAAGAGAGTTGACGAAAAAGAAAAGAGTGAAGAAAAAGTGATGAAAAACAAGAGTGAAAAGAAAAAGAGTGACAAAAAAAGAGAATGAGATGAAAGAAAAGAATTGTTTCTTTGCAAAACCTAGTGAGGTGATTGGAGCAATTGAAAGAAAAGAAGTGGTGTTGCTCTTGCATTGTAGGGAATCTTTTACTTCATCTAAAGAACACTCACCCTCTTTTTCAAGTGAAATTTTGCAGGTTATTGAAGATTACAAAGACGTATTTCCCGATAAGATGCCCGGAGGTCTTCCACCAATTAGAGGAATCGAACACCAAATCGATTTTGTCCCCGGGCCGGTCTTGCCAAATTGACCGGCCTATAAGAGTCCACCGAAAGAGACTAAGGAGCTAAAAAGGTAAGTTGAGAATCTAATTTCAAAAGGGCATGTGCGTGAGTTCATGAGTCCTTGTACGGTTCTGGTTTTACTTGTTCCAAACAAAGATGGTACATGGAGAACGTGTATAGATTGTAGAGCCATAAACAACATTACTATTAAGTATAGGCATCCCATACCTAGACTTGATGAGTTGCATGGTTCTAATCTTTTCTCTAAAATTGACTTGAAATTCGGATACCATCAAATTAGGATGAGAGAATGGGATGAGTGGAAAACCGCTTTTAAGACTAACTTTGGTTTGTATGAATGGATGGTTATGCCCTTTGTATTAACTAATGCTCCTAGTACATTTATGAGATTGAAAATCATGTGTTGAGGAATTTTATTGGGAAATTTGTTGTTGTATACTTTGATGACATTTTGGTCTATAGCAAGACATATGAAATGCATGTTCAACATCTTAGGGAAGTGCTAAATGTCTTGAGAATTGAAAAACTTTTTGCTAACCTTGACAAATATTAGTTTTGTTTGGAGAAAGCAACATTTCTAGGTTATGTGGTGAGCTCACAAGGACTTCAAGTAGATGAAGGTAAGGTCCAAGCAATTAAGGAATGGCCAACACCAAGAAACGCATCAGAAGTGAGGAGTTTCCATGGCCTAGCAAGTTTCTCTAGGCAGTTCATCAAAAATTTCAGCACACTTGCTAGCCCTTTTGACCGATGTGATCAAGAAAACTGAAGGATTTAAATGGTAAACAAAGTAAGAACAAGCATTTCAATTGTTGAAGGAAAAGTTGTGTAGTGCACCCCTTTTGTCACTACCAAACTTTGAGAAAACTTTTGAAGTGGAGTGTGATGAATCCGGCATTGGTATAGGTGGTGTACTTATGCAAGATGGAAAGCCCTTGGCCTATTTTAGTGAAAAACTTAATGGGGCAGCCATGAAGTACTCAACTTATGACAAGGAACTTTGTGCTTTAATAAGAACATTAAAGCATTGGCAACACTACCTATAGCCAAAGGAGTTTTTTGTGCACACCAATTATGAGGCTTTGAAGTTTCTCAAGGGCCAACATAACCTCAATAAAAGACATGCAAGGAGATGGAATTCATTGAAACATTTCCATATGTCATCCATTACAAGAAAGGTAAGGAAAATGTGGTGGCCGATGCTATATCTAGAACATATACTCTCTTATCCACCCTTCAAACAAAAATTTTGGTTTTTGAAATGCTTAAAGAAATGTATTCTAGTGATCATGACTTTAAGGAAATTTTTTAGAAATGTTTGTTAGCACCTTTTGGAAAATATTTTTTGCGTGAAGGATTTCTTTATTGTGAAGGTAGATTGTGCATACCATCTTGTTCTACTAGGATTCTGCTTGTCAAAGAAGCACATTGTGGGGGGGTTATTGGGACATTTTAGTGTCACTAAAACCTATGAAATTCTTCATGAACATTTTTTTTGCCCACATTTAAAAAGAGATGTAGAAAGATTTGTAGGAAGTTGCATTAAATGCAAGAAAGTTAAATCTAGAACTCTTCCACATGGACTTTACACACCACTAGAAGTTCCTAAAGAACCTTGGGTTGATATTTCTATTGATTTTATTCTTGGTTTACCTAGGACCTCTAGAGGTATGGATTCTATTTTTGTTGTTGTGGATAGGTTCTCTAAAATGGCACACTTTATTCCTTGTAGGAAATCCGATGATGCTAGTCATGTAGCTAGCTTGTTCTTTACTTGGATAGTTAGATTCCATGGAATTCCAAGGTCTATTGTGTTGGATAGGGATACCAAATTCTTGAGCCATTTTTGGAGGGTTCTTTGGAAGAAACTTGGTACTAACTTGATTTATTCTACAGCTTGCCATCCACAAATGGATGGACAAACCAAAGTGGTAAATAGAACAATTGGCCAACTTCTAAGGGCTATTTTGAAGAAGAACTTGTGGCAATGGGAGGAGTGTTTGCCACACATTAAATTTGCCTATAATAGGGCACCTCATTCTACTACATCTCATTCTCCATTTCAAGCTGTTTATGGTTTTAACCTTCTAACTCCCTTTGATTTGGTTCCTTTGCCTATAGATCAAGCATTAAGCAAGGATGCCAGCAAGAAGGCTGATTTTGTGAAAGCAATTCATGCAAAGTCCATGAAGCCATTGTCAACTCCAACAAAAAGCTTGTAGAGAAAAGAAATGTGGGAAAAAGAAAACTGGTATTCAAACCTGATGATTGGGTTTGGGTGCATTTTAGAAAGGAAAGATTTCCCCACAAAGAAATTCTAAGCTTGATGATAGGGGAGATGGGCCATTTCAAATCCTTGAGAAAATTAATGACAATGCCTATAAAGTTGATCTTCTGGGACATTATAATGTTAGTACAACTTTTAATGTATCCGATCTCTCTTTATTTGATATAGGTGATGGAGATTCAAGGACGAATCCTTTTCAAGAGGGGGAAGATGATGTGAACCAGTTAGACATGCAAGAACATCAAGGAGTTGTGACAAGAGCCAAGGCAAAACAACTAAAGAGTCACAAGGATCAAATTGAGCAAGAAAAGTTTCAAGGCTTAAATTTTGATGTCCAAGACCTTATGGGACTTAAATTTTGATGTCCAAGACTTTATGGAGCTTAATTTTGTTTTCCAAAACTTTATGGGGGCAATATCCTAAAGTTTTGAATAAGTTAGAAATTGAACATTCACCTTGGTAGATGGTTGGAAACCCTTTTGCCCATGCTGGAAAATTGCCTCATATTTTTGGCAATGTGTTGACTAGTGCTCTAGAATAGTCCAAATGCAATTAAAACAACTCAATTGTCTTATCAAGTGTATGTGTAGGTTATATCTATCCTTTGGACTGAAAATATGAGAGGGAAAATTTCCTATTTTCTCCCTCGAGTCTCTATAAATATGTAGTCTTCCATTTTGAAGAAGCTAATCAAGAAATTTTTCAAGACAAATGTTCTTCTCTTAGTATTCTTAATTCTTAGCTTAGTTTTTCTATCTTCTTCAAGAGTGAACTTCCTTGAAAGAAAAATCACTTTGAAGACTTGTCGAAAGTTCCAAGAGATTCAAGGTTGATCATCAAAGTTCCTTCATACTAGTTACTACTCTCTTGTAGAAAACTAGTCTTGAGGTCTTCTTGTTTCATTGAGGTCTAAGGTTCAAAATGTTGGAATTCATAGGCAAAAACAAAATAAAATAAAACTACAGAAATCCACCAACAGGATCTGCACATACTATAAAAACCGATTGGATAGAAATTACCTCAATGTTTTGATTGTTCGGTGTGGAGGTGCTGCTTTTTACGCTTCGCCCTCTACTGGTATCCACGCGACGAACTCCTCTGCAAGTGATCGGGATGCTAGACCCTTCTATGTTCTAAAAACTGTTCAGAACTGATCCTGACTATCTGGTAATCGGTCGTATTTCGGAGAAAGGAGGCTAGATACTATATCGCCGTTCTAAGGTTTAGGGTTTTCTTTTTCTTTAATCAGATAAAGGACCGCAACCAAAAAAAGGTTAACATAACCTTTTATAGCTGTCAATATCAAAACCCTAACTGTCATCTAATGACAGTTTAATCTCGTCCATCTATTCCTATAATCATCCAACGGTTGGATGAGTAATATTAAGTAATTAATTTCATCTATTCGATTAAATAAAATTAATTACTTATTAACTTACCAGAAAATACAATATGGAATCTGATTCCCCTTTTGTATACGTTCAACAAATCTGGACACAATCTATATCAATTGAATGTGGACATTATGCTCACAAGATCTTTTATGCGTGTGACCCTGTAGGTTCACTTAACGTTGGCAGTGAATGAAAAATGTCCTAGACATTTTATTCACAAAACATAAGCGGCCTCTAGCAAGACATTATGCTTACCCAAGTTAAGTAAATGCAATAATAACCTAGCATTAGATTTATTATTTAGTCCTTTTGTCACATGATATCCTAATTAAGTATAAGGCATGGACTAAGTCATCCTTATAAAACTTAATTAACCATTTACTTGATCACCAGGCAGACTGTTCCAACAAATAATATTAATAACACCTTATTAATACTTATTTGAGCATGACCATGCATATTTTCCAGTCTTCCTTATCAAGGGGCCCATGGATATCTCTCTCTAAAAGGAGAGGGACAAATCCCTTTCACTATCTCCAATATTCAAGCCATGACAAGAAAATAAGCCAACCAATAGTCATAATAATCACCTAATTAAAAGTGATGTTTGACTATGTCACAATATATTTTCTCCCCATGCAAGAAACATTAGAAACATTAGGTCAAAGGATACCAAATACAAAACTGAGAAGAAATACTTATAACTTAAACCCATGCAATATTTCTTCTTCACTTTGGGTCATGTCCAATACAATATTCTCAATATGTATTTATGAATTGATTTTATATCTCATATTCACGATGAGTAAAACTTGACCATCAATCAACTTCACACTGGTTTACAAGATGTAATAAACTAGGGACAAATAAGAATAGTATTTTATTAGCCATAAAGTTTTTTCTATCAAGTCACATACTTGATGACCGCATAAAATACAATTCAAAAATATATGCTTCATAAATCATAAATGTGAGTCAATTGGTCTTAGGGCATATACTAACACAAAATACCTTAGGTTTTTTGAACTTTGAAGAAAAGATTTTGTTTAAACCTTCTTGAGGTCTTGAATTTAATTTGTCCAAGGTTGCTAGAAGTTTAACATTTCAAGTCCTTCCAAAGGCACTTTCTCTTCTACTTGTTACACTTGTTTTGTTTGTTCTCTCCCTCACTTCTTGGACAAAATTTTATGCTCTTGAAGATCATTCCACATCAGGGATCGCAGGTGTTGCAGGAAGACAGGGAGAGAGAAAGAAAAGAGAAGAAGAAGATGAAGAAGAAGAAAAAGAAGAAGAAGAAGGAAAGTGAAAAATCTTAGAGGGGGTGAATAAGGTTTTTGGCTAATTTTTATAAAATATTTTCTGTGATTAAAAGATAAACCTCCAATTTTGTTTGAGAAAGAATTCTAAAACTCTTTTTAATAAAATTCCAAACCGAGCAAAATTTTATAGTTTTGGCAATCAAGCAATATGCATAGAATAAAACTTTAAAGAATAAAGAGGCACAACAATTTATAGTGGTTCACTCTCTCAAAGAGCTACATCCACTACCGTGAGTCAACACCCAAGGATTTTCCAAATCCACTATAATCAAAGTCTACAACAAAAACAAATTTGAGGATCACCCACCAAGGCTTTTGCAAGCAACCTCAATCCACAACACAAATCCAATCAAAGGATAACCCAAGAGGTTTTTCAACACAAATTTTGATATCAACATAAACACAATTACAATCAAAAGATAACCTAAAGGTTTTTCAACATAAACCTTTGATATCAATAGAAAAAGAGATGAGTGAGGAACAATGTTACCAAGTGAGCTTGAGAAGAAAAGATACAACTCAATGGAATACTTCTACAAACTTCTCTTTTCTTCTTCTTTGATAGATGATCAACAATCCAGCTCCAAGAAGATTTTTCCTTTTTGTTTTTATGAGATAAAGATGTTTGAAAGCATGTACTTTTAAAACTCTTTTAAATGTTCTTAAATGATCTCAATAATATTTTCAATCAACCTTATTTTTAACTGCTGATCAAGAGCTTTATATATATAGGAAAGAAAAAAGTAACCGTTACTCTGTGTGTAATGGTAATATTTTTAACAATAAAAAGGAAAACAGGACGAGCGGTTTCTAAAAATGGACGTCTAATTTTCTTGTAAAAAGAAAATCGGATGAGCTCTTTCAAAAATAGGAAGACTAGTTTTTGATACAGTAAGACTCGAACGACCCCCATAAAAATCGAACGTCCGATTTTTCTCCCTTGGAAAAACCGGATGACTGGTTTTAAAATCGAATGACCCTTTTTGAGAAGGATTTAAAAGTCAGTTTTCCTAAACAAAAAGAACTTTCCTTCATATTTCAAAACACTTCAAAACATGTATTCTTGATACTCTTAGAATAAGAAAACATTCAAAGGCATCAACAACTCTTTCAAGAATACTTCAGTTTTTCAAGAATAGTTTATAAAAAGAAATTCATCCAAGGTGCTTCACACTTGATCAACATCAAAGATGAGAGTTAGGGAGTTTTACAAAATACCTTAGCATATCCCTAACTAAGACATAAGTCTTCAAGGTCTTCAATAGCTTGATCTTTTCTCCTTTATTTTGCTTTGATCACCATGATCTTTTGCTTCTAAAAGTGTAGCCTTGAGACTTCAAATATTCTTCTTCTATTCTATATAAACTAAGCTTAATAATCATTACATAAACATATGCTAATCATAATCAAAATCATATGCAATAATGCCCTTAGGGCTAATAGAAAGGAAGAATGAGAAGAAGAATGGGAGGTTTGAAAAGAAAGCTGAGGGAGCGAGGACGTTGAAGTGGTGTGCCAGGGTTAGAGAAAAGAGCCGAAGAAGGGAGCTGAGGGAAAGAGACAGGAGAGCGAGGAAGGGGATTATGGATTAAGGAAATGGGGGGAAATTGAAGAAAAAAATTGAAGAAGCCTAATTTGTCACCCATTTGCAACCGGCCCAACCAACATCCTTGGGCTCAACCCGTTCACCTGACCCGCAGTTGGGTGAAGCCCTACCATGCACGGTAAGTGGAGGCCTACCTGTTCATGGTAGGCTTTTGCCTCTGCTAGAAATATGAAAACTTTTCCCTATTTTTCTATTGGTTTTTTTTGTGTTCCGCTCTTATTACTGTGTTGTGTTGTTGTTGTGTGTTCCCTTTGTCATTCTCTTTTTCCTTTGTTTCCTTAACCTCTATATATGGCTCCAAAGAAATTCGTTGTCTTCTTCTCTAAATCCAAACAGGTTCATATTGAGGGGACCTCACCCCACCACCGTCCCTAATATTTTTCCTTTTCTAAAACGTCTCTCTCCAATAGCCCGGAAATAGGTCACCGACAGGGAGTCGCTCAAGATTGTTATTGAGAAGTTGCTTGATGAGTCGATCATCGAACATTTTAACCTTGATCGTCTCTTTGGGGGGTTAGGTTAGGTAACCCTTCTTCGTCTTTCTGGGGAGTTCTACCCTGACCTTATCTATGAATTGTATGCCAATATGCTCCACAAAATGGATAAAGACCTTGAGACCATCATCTCTACTGTCAAAGGGGTTAGAATAATCTTGACTAGAAAACGTCTAACATCCATCCTTGGATCCAAGAAGAAGGTAATTAAGTCACCCTGGACTCAAACAAAAAGACTATAGACGAGGACCGGAGCTAGAATTACGATATAGCATGTACTCACTTTGATATCTGGCCGCGTCCGATGGATTATCGCCTTATCCTCCACGATGGTGATTTCCCCTCTTCTTCCTCATGCCATAGCTTATTTCTTCGGGCACACTCTTGTCAAAAGGGGGCAGGTTGAGTGGTGTTTGTATTATTGACCTCTATATACTTGATAAGCTTCACAACCGCCCTCCCTTCTCTCTCGCTTTCCTGATCATACACATGATGCGTAATACTAGGTGTGACAACACCAAAACCTGTGTGTATCATTACCTTTTGATTTTATCTAGAGTTTTTGATTCATTTAATGTCAATTTGTAGGGGAACGACGATTCTCAACGGGAACAATGATATGCGGACGAGTTGGCACATCAGAGGGCATCTATTGATCACCGAGAGGTGATGCTAGCCCGCCTACGCAGCAGATTCATGCCCGGCCAGGACAGCAGCAAAGGTGGCGGTGCTGACTTTGATCCGCAATAGGGAGTCTTTTCTTTTCTTTTCTTTTCTTTTCTTTTCCTTCTTGTATTTTCTTCTTTTTATGTTCTCTTATTTTTTTTCATATGTTCATGTTTTATATTCTTCTATTGTTTGGCTTTTTTTTTATTTGTTTCTTTTTATTGTTTTGTTTATTTATTTTTTTTTGTAGGGATGGCTTCCCAATATGCTTACTGTTTTATATCCGTGGGATTGTTTCCCAGTATGTGTTTATTTTGAGTTTTCAATTAGTCTAACCCCCACATTAAGGACAATGGGATTTTAAGTGAAAGGGGGATATTGATGTCTTTTACTCATTTGTCTTTCTTTCTCTTTTATTTTAACTTTTAGTCACTTATTTGAAAATTCCCAAAAAAATCAAAAATTTTGAAAGATTCAAAACTTTTATTTCCTTTTCTTTTCTTACTATTAGAAAAATCCAAAAATAATTTTGTTTTGCCATTTTTACTAGAGTACATAATTACAAAATCTCTTTCAGTTTTTTGAAAAGGCGAATTACTTAATCACTTAGAAAACCATATTTACTAATTTTCTTACATGATCAATGGTTTCAGGCACTTGTAAATATTGATTAGTAATAGAAGCCTAGGAATCTTAGGAAATTAGCATAATGATAATCATTTTTCGGATCTTTGCATGCTTGTTTATGTTTTTCTATCCTTAGAAGCACAGAGTTCTAGTATAGGGTGGTCCCTATAATTATGTCTTAGGCCTTCTTTGTACTGTTTGTGCCTTTCTTGCTATATCCTATAGGAAATCAACACCCAGCTCCCTTTTTGTGCCTTGATTCTAAGGGTTTTAATCCCTTCTTCTCTTTGTTCTTTTAACCTCACAATACAAATAACCCTCAATTTGTGGAGTTGATGGTTCATATATCTTTTTAGCCGTTTTGAGTGAGGAAAATAGATAAGTGTGGGGGTAAAGGAGTGAAGAAAGAAATCTTGTTATGAAAAAGGGTATTTTGGGTATTTCAGTTGTTCGGTGCTTGTGACTGTTGAAAAGAGAGAAAAAGAAAGTGATGCTTGGAAGAAAAAAATGTGAAAAAGTGAAAAAACTTGAAATTGCAGAAAACGAAGAAAAAAATATGAATGTTTATTTCATCATTAATAGTAAAGTCTCGAAAAATTTTCAAGCATCTCTCTCTCTCTCTCTCATACTTGGTTTTTCATGTGAATCTTAAGAAGAATGTTGTTAGGTGGGGTGTGCACCAAAAGAACAAAGTAGGATGTTCAAGAGTGAGTGAGAAGAGTGAAAAAGATGGCTAGAAAATTGTTCACTAAATTTGTTATCTATTCTTTCGATTGCATTAGCTCTATCTCACTTTTTTTGTTCTTTTTTTATCTTCGTCTGTTACCCCATACATGTCCCAAGCCTAACATTACAAGTTAAACAGTCCTACCTAATCTAGGAATAACCTAGAATAAGGCTTAGAGTGGATAAGCGATAGAAAAATATAATTTTGTTGTGCATTGTCATTTAAAGTATTTCATTGTATTAATTACTTGACATTCCTTCTCTTCTATGAAAACCGGCATGAGCAAAATACATACACGTACCTTGATCTGTAATGATTGTTAGTGACTTGTGGTAGACTTGGCGATTCAAGTTTTAAAAACTTAAAACGGAGTGGAATCCTAATCACTACAATGCAAGGCAAGTGCACCTAATAATATAGAGGTGAGTTCAACCCGAGTGTCGAATCTCTTGAGGACGGACAAAGGTTCAACTACTAATCATGTTTCTTATGTTTAGTCTAATAAAAAGATGATGTTGCTGAAAAAATAAATACTTAAAATTGAAATAATTAAAGAAAGCAAAAAACAAAAACAATTTTTAAAAGCTTAATAAAAACAAGAGTTTGGATAGTGGAATCCTCCTAATCCTTGTCACTAATTCAATTGGAAAAACTTTAATAGAACCGATATTGAATTAATTAAGTTGGGCTATCACTCAAATCGGGCAATCCCTATCTCTAGGCAAAAGCCACCCTACTCATTAATTTTTGAGGAAAATCTATTTTCTCCCTAACAAATTATGAGTGCATTATAATTAGGTGATTTAAAAGACCTAAAAGTGCAATATCGTATCTCTAGTCAACTGCCTCAATTAACCCCCAATTGGTTGCCCTAGATCGTTCTTCCTTTTCCAATTCTGAACAACCTTACGAATAATCTAATCTCGTGACAATTAAATCACAAACAAACTCAATTGGAGAACAACTCAAATTAAAACAAACATCGAAATCAAGAAATCAAACCAAGAACTTCATAATGAAACCCTTAGCCAAACCAAAAAAAAAAACTATCACTATTCATTATAAATAAAACTAAAAATCAATATAAAATTCAATAACAAGAAAAGGAAAAGAAAGCTTAGGATTGAAAATTGAAGCCGTAATTGAAATCCCGAACATCTTCCAAGCTCTTCTTTCGAGTTGCCAAGTTGAAGATCAAAATCTTGAAATTAAGTCTTCAACTCTTGAATCCAAGAAAATAAATTGTAGAGATCTTGAAACTTTACCAACTAATTAAATATATAAAAGATGAAATTTAAAGAGTGTTTAATCTAATCTAACCTAATTAATCTAATCCTAACCTAACTAATCTATCTAAGAATTTTTAAGTATCTAATTCTATCTAAGCATCTAAAAACATGCCTAGCTACAAAAAGACCTCTTTTGTAGAGGTGAAAAATACAAGAAAACCAGGTTGAAAAATCGAGTTTGTTTTGGACTCAACCACCTCTTGCTAGCATACCCTACTGCCGATAGTAGGGCGAGGCCTACCGTCTACAGTATGTCTCTATCGCCAACTCCCTTTTGATCCACGACACCTAACGCAACGATAGGTCAGCCTACCTCGCACGTAGGTTTCTGAATTTTTGCCGACGACTCCGTTTTCGTCGTTTTTGCTCCATTTTTTGCCCATTTTTGTTTCCTTTTATCATTTTCACTTTTGGATGGCACCTAAGACAAGAATAAGAGATACTTCAATAAAATATATACTTTCACATAGTAAACACGCCAAAAACGAAGAAATTAATATATGGAAAATATAGACAAATATGTACTTATCAAATACCGCCACATTTATCCGTTGCTTGCCCTCAAGGAACACAAACTAAATACGCATATGGAGGAATTAAAAAATTTTACTATAGACAGAAAAAACACGAAAACAACATAAGCCGAATAAACAGTTAAAATCTCACAAACGATTACAGGCATTTGAAACGAAAAATCAAAACAAACTCATCAAAAACAAAAACTTTTAAACTTAGGAAAAAATAAAAACAAAATCATTTCAATAAATTGTTTCACTGTCCAACTCCAAAGATAATCCAAAAATAGACGAACGACAAAATCACTAAGTCCACCATAAGTTACTAAAAAAGATCATTACCGATCAAGGTGTGTAAGTGTGATTTTGCTCATGTTGTTCTTCACAGAAAAAGAGGATGTTAAGTGATTACCATAAAGAAATATTTTCCAATACAATGCTCACAACTCACACTTTTCTATCATTAATCCACTCTAAAGTCTATTTTAGGTCATTCTCGGACTAAGTAGGACTTTTTGGCTTGTAATGTTAGGCCTAGAGACATAAGTAGGTTACAAACGAAGGTAAAAGGAGACAAAAATAAATGATATAGAGCTAACATAACCGAAAGGAGAAGAAAACAAAATAAAAGAAACACGTTCCAGTCGCTGTTCTCACTCTTCTCACTTACTCTTATACCACTTACTTCATTCTTCTTTGATAAAAATCCCATTGATTATATTTGTCTATACTTTCTATATGTTAATTTCATCATTTTTGGTGTTTTAATATATAAAAGTTTTTTTATTTTTTTTTGCTAAATATCTCTTTTTCTTGTCTTGGGTGCCCTCCGAAAGTTGAAACGATGGAAAGGAAATGAAAATGGAGCGAAAATGAGGAAAACGGAAGTCGTCAGCAAAAAAGCAGCACCTACCGCACGAGGTAGGCTGACCTACCATCGCCAATAGGTGCCAGGATTCAAGGGCATCGGCAAGCGAGAGACTTATCGCAGACGGTGGCCTTGCCCTACCATCGGCAGTAGGGGATGTGCTGGCAAGGGCGGTTAGAGTCCAATTCAAACTTGATTTTTTTTATTTCTTCGCCAATTTCGACTTGGTTTTCTTGTATCCTTCAACTCTATACAAGGGGGTTTAATTGCAGCTATTGTAAGAAGCTTAGAATAGATTAGAACTTAGTTTTAGGTACTTTAGAATAGATTAGTATAAATTTAGATTAGGATTAGATTAATTAAGTTAGATTAGATTAAATACTCATTAAATTCCAGCTCTTATACATTCTTTAATTAATAGAATTTTAAGATTTCTGCAAGATTTAGTTTTTTGGATTCAAGAATTGAAGACTTTTAGTAAAGATTTCGATCTTCAACTTGGTGAATTGAGAAACAATCTTAGAAGACATTCAGGATTTGAATTGCGGCCTCGATTTACAATCCTAAGTTTTCTTTTCCTTTTCTTGTTACTGAATTTTATTTTAATTTACAGCTATATTAATATGAATAGTGAGTAGTTTTTATTGTTTGGTTTAGGGTTGAACCCTAATTCTAATTATGAAGTTCTTGGTTTTGATTTCTTGATTTCGATGTTTGTTTTTTAATTTAAGTTGTCTTTCAATTGCATTTGTTTGTAATTTAATTGTCACGAGATTAGATTATTCACAAGGTTGTTTGGAATCGAAAAAGGAAAAAAATCTAGGGTAACTAATTGGGGGTTAATTTGGACAACTGACTAGAGATACGATTTTTCACTTTAGGTCTTTTAAATCACCTAAGTTTACTGCACTCATAATTTGCTAGGGAGAAAAGAGATTTTTCCTCTAAGGGTTAGTGGGTAGAGTGGCTTTCATCCTAGAGATAGGAATTTTCCGATTTGAGTGATGACCCAACTTAATTAATTCAACATCATTTTTGTTAAAGTTTTTCCAATTTAATCAGTAACAAGAATTAGGGGGATTTCACCAACCTAAACTCTTGTCTTTATAATTCTTTTAAAATTGTTTTTATTTGCTTTCTTTTAATTAAGTTACTTGTTTTTATTTCTTTTTCATCAACATCATCTTTTTCCAACTAGACATTAGAAACATGATTAGTACTTGAATCTTTGTCCGTTCCTTGAGAGATTCGACACTCGTGTTGAACTCACCTATACTTTGTTAGGTCCACTTGCCTTGCATTGTAGTAATTAGGATTTCATATCCCGTTTTATTTTTAACAGACAAGTTTTTTGCGTCGTTGCGGAAGACGATAAGTTTAAGGAATATCATATATTTTAGTGCTTTAGTCATCGTTTTTTTTTTTTTTTTACTTTGTCCCATCCCATTGTTGCACTTGGGTGTTAGTGGTATGGATATTTTTTATTCGGTTTATTACTTCTAGAACCTATTTTAAATTGCTCATCCAATTGTTTGTTTTAGGTAAGATATAGACACCGATGATACCATGGAAGCCTAGTAGGCATCAATGTTAGAACAAAAAGTGGAGAATATGGCCTTTCAGTTTCAATATACGTATTATCAATTGGCCACATTCCAAGAAAACTAGCAAGGATATGATACATATTGTGACCAGTATAGTTCAGAATGTAGGACTCAGTCAAACAATCCTTAGGGAGATGATGCTCGATATTCAACATACAATTATACTCCATCGGTACACTTATCATCTTCACGACCTAATCTAGAAGAGCTTGTTTTGAAGTATATCGATTCGGCAAACACCGGGGTGAAAAGAACGGAAACAGTCCAGAGAAGCCAAATAGCTTCCTTGCACAACATGGAAAATCAAATCGAACTATCAGCAAGGATGATCGTTGAGAAATTGCCTAGTAATGCACCTAGTAATACGATCACTTTGTGGGATGTAGAAGAACAAGTGATGACGTTTCCCATGTTTATGGATGACGAGGATGAAACTGCTCAAGAACAGGAGGAGTCCACTTTTCCCAATAAAGGGGAGGCTCAACAAGAAATAATGGAAATGAGGCATGACGATCTCCCTCTTATTACAACTGTAATGGAAAAAAGTAAGAAAGTTGAGTGCTTGCCCGAGAATAAGAATGAGTATGAGGAAGACGAGCTAGAAAAGGAAAATGAGAGTCGCGTGGAAAGTTATGGGTGTCATAAAGAAGGGTGACAAGAAACGGAGATATACGTCATCGAAAAGAGTAAGGGAGTGAACCCCCTTACTCACGAAACTAACTTTGTTCTTATTGTTGATTCTCTATGTATGCAAGAATCATGGAAGCAACCTAAGGAGAATGATGAGAAGAGGAGACATCTCATGAAGTTCAAGGGAAATTTTGAGAAAGCTAAAAGACACCAATCCTTATGCTATGAAAAAGTGCGAATGAGTTTTTCTTCGACCTTAACCCTCATTAATCTTCTATTTTCCTTTAAAGAGTTGAAATTGTTTGAATTTTATAACATCCTTCTCAAATTCAATTTTAAATTTTTGATTTCTCATCTTACATGGGGTTTCAAATTCTTTCATTTCCGTTACAAGGCGTCTCTTTTTCTTTTCCTTCTTTGATTTTCTATTCTTCTTATTATATTTCTTTTCTTTTTATGTTTTCTTACTTTATTTCATGTTTTATTTTCTGCTCTTTATTTGTTTCTCTTTTCTTTTATTTGCTTTAGTTTTATTTTCCTTGTGTGGGGATGGCTTTCTGATATGTTTTATCGCTTTATATCTATAGGATTACTTTTTATATATGTGTTTGTTTTTGTTTTTCTTTTGGTCTAACCCCCGCATTGAGGTCAGTATGATTTTAAGTGGGGAAGGGGAGGGAGGGTATTTTTGTTCTTTTAAATTTTTTTTCTGTTAGTCTCTTTTTTTTTTTCATTTTTTTATGTTATTTTTTTTTTTCTGTTAGTCACTTTCTTTCTTTTTATTTCTTTAAAGTCTTTTTCTGTTAGTCTCTTATTCAAAAAAATTCCAAAAAAAATCAGAAAATTTAAAACGTTCGAAAATATTTTACTTTCTTATAAAAATCCAAAAATATATTTTTATCACTCTTGGTAGGTATTAAATTGTAAGCCTCCTTAGTTTTTTCGAAAAAGGCAAAGTATTTAATTACTTTGAAAACCATACTTACTAAGTTTCTTACATGATTAATGATGTTTGGGTAATAGAAGTTTAGGAATCTTGGTAATTAGCATTATGATTATAATTTTTTAACTTTACCTCCAAATTTATAATTTTTGTCTTTAGAAAAACAAAGTCTAGTCTAGGATGGTTCCGGAGATAATGGTCTCAGTCCTTCTTTGAACCGTTTGTGCCTTTCTCATCATATATCCTTTATGAAATCAATCCTTAGTTTCCCTTTTCTGCCTTCATGACAAGGATCATACTCCATTCTTTTCTTTGTTCTTTTAACCTCACTATATAGAACCTCAATTCGTGGAGCTAATGGTTAGTAACTTTTGGCCATTTTGAGTGAACCTCAATTCGAGGAGCTAATAGTTAGTATAAACTTTTGGCTGTTTTGCGTGAACCTCAATTCGTAGCTATTGGTTAGTATAGACTTTTAGCCGTTTTGAGTGAAAGAAATGAATAAGTATGGGGATAAAAAGAGGTGAAGAAAGAAAGAAAGAGAAGTCCTATTTTATAAAGAGAAAGGGTAATTTGGGTATTTTCATGTGTTTGGTATTTTGGCTATTAAAAAGAGAGAAAGAAAGAAAAAAGATATTAATGCTTGAAAAGAGAAAAAAAATTGAAAAAAGAGAAAAAGCCGAAAGAAAAAAATGAAAAAAATGGCAGAAAAACGAAGAAAAACTATGTGCCTTTATTTTATAGAAAAATTCAAATCTCTCTCTCTCTCTCTCTCTCTCTCTCTCTCTCTCTCTCTCTCTCTCTCTCTCTCTTATTTTTTGTTATTCTTGAAAAAACTTGAGAAAAATATGTTGTAAGATGGGGTGTATATCAAAGAAGAATGAAGAAAAGTGTACAAAGATGAGTGAGAAAAGTAAAAACCGCGTCTGGAAAGTGTCCCTTTTATTCAGTTCTCTTATTCTTTCTGTTTTGTTAGCTCTATCTCGTTTATTTTTGTCTCCTTTTACCTTTTCTTGCAACCTACTTAAGTTCCTAGCCAACATTACAAGCCAAATAGTCCTACCTAATTCGGCAATAACCTAAAATAGACTTTAATGTGGCTAAGTGATAGAAAAAGTATGAAACGTGCGCATTGTCTTTGAGAATGTTTCTAGGTGCAAATCACTTAACATTCCTCTTCTTCTGGTGAAAGATGGCATGAGCAAAATCACACACACACCCTTTGATCGGTAATGATTTTTAGTAACTTATGGTGGTCTTAGTGATTTTCTAGTTGTCTATTTTTTATTTATCTTTGGAGTTGGTCGGTGAAATGCTCTATTGAAGTGGTTTTATCTTTTATTTTTCTAAGTTTTGTTTTTGGGATGAGTTTGTTTTGGCTTTTTTTGAGCTACCAATGCCTATAATCGTTTTTAAGGTTTTAACTGTTTATATTCAGGCTTCTTTCATTTTCATGTGTTGTCTTTCTATAATTAAAAATTTTTTTATCCTACCTTTTGTCTATTTTGTTTGTGTTGCTTGAGGGCAAGCAACAGATAAGTGTGGAGGTATTTGATAAGTGCACATTTCTTTATATTTTTATATGTTAATTTCATTGTTTTTGGTGTTTTGATATGCAAAAGTATATATTTTTGCTCAATATCCCTTATTCTTGTCTTAGGTGTCCTCCAAAAGTGGAAAAGATGAAAAGGAAATGAAAACAGAGCGAAAACGACGAAAACGGAAGCCGCCGGCAAAAATAGAGCACCTACCAGGCGAGGTTGGCTAACCTAACATCCTCAGTAGGTGCCGAGGATTCAAGGGCGTTAACAAGATAGAGACCTACCGCACAAGGTATTCCTCGCCCTACCATTGGCGGGAGGATGTGCTAGCAAGGGCAGTTGGACTCTAATTCAAAATTGATTTTCTTGATTTCTTCTCCAATTTTGACTTGGTTTTCTTGTATTCTTCACCTCTGTATAAGGGGTTTTTGTTGCAGCTATTGTAAGAAGCTTACAATAGATTAGAACTTAGTTTTAGATAGTTTAGAATAGATTAGTAGTGTAGATTAGGAGTAGATTATTTATGTTAGATTAGATTAAGTACTCTTTAAATTCTAGCTTTTATACATTCTTTAGTTAATAGAATTTCAAGATTTCTTGGATTCAAAATTGAAGATTTTGATTAAAAATTTCGATCTTCAACTTGGTGAATCGAGAGACAATCTTAGAAGACGTTCGGGATATCAATTGCGGCTTCAATTTTTAATCCTAAGTTTTCTTTTCTTTTTCTTTTTATTGAATTTTATGTTAATTTACAACTTTATTAATATGAATAGTGAGTAGTTTTTATTGTTTGATTTGGAGTTGAACCCTAATTCTAGATTATAAAGTTCTTGGTTTGATTTCTTGATTTCGATGTTCGTTTTAATATAAGTTGTCTTCCAATTGCATTTGTTTGTAAGTTAATTGTCACGAGATTAGATTATTCCCAAGGTTGTTAAGGATTGAAAAAGGAAAAACAATCTAGGGCAACCAAATGGGGGTAAATTGGGTCAATTGACTAGAGATACGATTTTACACTTTTAGATCTTTTAAATCACCTAAGTTTATTGCACTCATAATTTGTTAGGGAGAAAATAGATTTTTCTCTAATGGTTAGTGAGTATGGTAGCTTTCATACTAGAGATAGGGATTGCCCGATCTGAGTGATGACCCAACTTAATTAATTCAACATCGTTTTCATTAAAGTTTTTCCAATTGAATTAGTAACAAGGATTAGGGGAATTCCACCAACCCACACTCTTGTCTTTGTAATACTTTTAAAATCATTTTTATTTTCTTTCTTTTAATTGAGTTACTTGTTTTTATTTCTTTTTCATCAACGACATCATATTTTTCCGACTAGACATTAGAAACACGATTAGTACTTGAACCTTTGTCCATTCCCTGAGGATTCGACACTCGAATTGAACTCACCTCTACTTTGTTAGGTCCACTTACCTTGCATTGTAGTAATTAGGATTTCACATCCCGTTTTATTTTAAACAGACAACATCCATCTAACAACATACTTTCTCAAGAATATTTTTCAAGAATAACCAAAAATAAGAGAGAGATGCTTGAATTTTTCTCAAGAAATCACTATAAAATAAAGACTCATCTTTTTTTTTTTCGTTTTCTGCCAATTTTTTCATTTTCTTTTTTTTGCTTTTTCTCTTTTTTTCTATTTTTTTTTTTTCTTTTCAAGCATCAATATTTTTCTTTCTTTCTCTCTTTTTCAATAGCCAAAAACACCTAACACATGAAATTACCTAAACCCTTTCCTTTTAAAAAGGGTTTTTCTTTCTTTCTTGTTTATCTCTTTTTCCCCACACTTATTCCTTTCCCACACTCAAAATGGCTTGAAAAGATAATAAAAACATTTAGATTCACAAATTGAGCTTTTATATAGTGAGGTTAAAAGAACAAAGAAAAGAAGAGAGTATAACCCTTGGCATGAAGGCATAAAAAGGAAACCAGGAATTGAGTTCATAAAGGACATGATAAAAAAAGGAACAATCGGTTCAAAGAAGGCCTAAGACCATCATCTCCGAGACCATCCTAAACTAGACTTCTTCACTTTTGAAAATTTTAAATTTTCTAATTTTTTTTTGAATTTTTTTCGATTAAGAAACTAACAGAAAAAACTTAAAAGAAAGAAAGAGAATAAAAGAGACTAACAAAAAAAAAACTTTGAAGAAAAAAATACCTCCCCATACTTAAAACATTGTCCTCAATGTGGGGGTTAGGCTAAAGGAAACCCTAAAAACAAACATATACATGGGAAGCAATCCCATAGATATAATGCGATCAAGCATATTGGGAAACCATCCCTACACAAAAAATAAAACAAGAAAAGAAAAAGAAATAACACAAAAACAAAAACAAGAAATCTAAAAGGACAAGAATCAAAACAAAAGAATAGAAAATAAAAGAAAAGAAAGAAAAACTCCCTATTGTGGATCAAAGTCTGTGCCGCCTCCTCCACTGCTACCTTGATCAGGCATGAATCTTTGGTGTAGTCAAGCTAGCATCACTTCTTGGCAATTATTGATGCCCTTTGATGTGCCAACTCATCTGTAAAGTGGCGAGTGGACTCTACTATTTTTGTCAACTACATCCGGTGGATCTCTTGAATGATCCGGAATTACTCAAAGGAAGTCCGTATCTTTGCCTGGAATATATCTATCAAGACTGTATTGTGGGCACCGGCCTCGTCCTCATTGTCATCTAAGGGGTTGTAGGACTCATCAGCCTCAGCATCATTCTCAACTAGTTGCGAGGAAGATACCCCCAGGCCAGTTTGGGTAGTTTTCTTAATTGAACAAAAATCGGTCAGGTTGCGATCCCACAATCTATCTTCTTCGGATGGTGGGATCCACACTTGGTTCTCCTCATCCCATGAGTAGCCGCAGATATTAAAAGTTATGAATTTAATAACCTGCTACGATCCTATCAATAATCTTCGTTCTCCTGGAAAATTGACATAACAAGCAGCAAAATTCTGGATAAAATCATAGGATAATGAAAAACACGTCTTTTGGAGGTATCACATCCAGTATTGCGCATTGTTTGGATTATCAAGAAAGAAAGGGATAGGGGTGAGTGGTTGTGAAGTTTGTCTAAAAAATAAATATCAATAATACGGACTTCACTAAGCCCACTCCTCTTTTGAACGAGTTTGTGCCCAAAGAAATAAGCAAGAGCACGATGAAGAAGATTCGGGAAATTGCCCTTGTGGATGATTAGGTGACGGTCCATCGCCCGCGGTCGGATCTCAAAACGGCTACATGTTGCACCGAAATTCCAGTCCAAGTCCTCGTTGATAGATTTTCTATTGGAATCCACAATGACTGTATTCCCATTGTCTGGAATCCCAAGAATAGAAGCCAAACGTTCCCTATTGAGAATGATTCTAACCCCTTTGTCAGTTGAAATGATTGTTTGGAGATCCTTGTCCTTTCTTCTGTCATATTGGCATAGAATTCTCGAACAAGGTCGGGATAGTAATCGCCAGAAATGAAAAGGAGAGGAACCCAACCCAAATCTCTAAAAATATTTTCAAGATTAAAATGTCCAATGACCGACTCATCGAATAATTTTTCAACAATGATTTTTAGCTATTAACCATTGACGGGCTACCTAAGAGAGATGCTCTAGATAGGGAAGGATATCAGGGTCGGCGAGGTCCCCACAACACGAGCCCATTTGAATTTTGAGGATGAAGTGACAGATTTCTTGGGAGCCATCGGGAGGGATAAAAATCAAAAAGGAAGAGGAAGAGAAAGGGAAATAACAATGCAGCATAATGGCACCAACACAGTAAAAACAAAAGAACACCAAAAACGCAAAAAAATAATAGAAACTATCTTAGCCTGTGAGTGTTATAGTGATCTACTGTTGCCCGTGAGTGCGGAAGTGTTACAAAAACGACAAAAGAAACTAAAAAATTACAAAAATTAAATCTCTCAACAAAATCAAAAACATAAAATAAGTCCTAACACAAGATTAAGCATAAGCAAACTAAAAATAAAAAGGAGGCACAAAGTTTTTAAGAAATAGCTTGTGTTTGTTTGAGTAAATAAACTATGACCACGAAAATTTGCTCATTTTTATGCCCCTTTTGGATTGCCGTCGAAGTTCCGCCAAGAAGTTCGCCGAAAAATTTTCTTGTACCATTCTCTATAAAATTTTGTTAGGAAACACAACAAAACACAAAATAAAGTTAGTCGATAACAAATCTCATACAAAAACCCGAAATTACAAGAAACTATAAGAAAGAGAAATTAGAAGAAAAGGTTAATGGAGATGAGAATTTGAATGAAATGTTGCGTCTTTTGGAGGGAAGAAGAAGAAGATTTTAGGATGGAATTAATGTAGAGGAGAAGAATGGAAGTGGTAGGAGGGTTAGAAGAAAAGAATAAGTAATAGAAGAGAAAAGAAGAGAAATAAATAAACAAAATAAGAGATGGAGAGGTGGAGGAGCTGTCGTTGTTTTGCTCGTTGGAGGGGAGGAGAGGTTGCCGGAAAAAATTGAGAAAGACGGGGAGAGTGCTTGGAGAGGTTAAGAGAGAAAAGGAGGGGTTATGGGTTTTTGAGAGAATAGTAAGGGGGAAATAAAATTTCAAGGGTTTTGGAGGAGAATGGGGGAAATGAGTGCAGAAAATCCAATTAAAAGCTGCAATTTGGAGTCCATCGGGTCGACCCGACCCGTTTCGTGGTCATAGTTTATTTACTCAAACAAACTATAGGGCGAGACCTACCATCCGCAGTAGGTCTCTGTCCGCTGAGAGCCGAGAAACGCATGAAACCTACCTCTTGCGGTAGGTTGAGCTATCGTCCGCGGTAGGCTTCTGCCGAAGTGCCGTTTTGCTTTGTTTTTTGCAATTTTGTGCCCTCCACCTACATTATAAACTCAAATAATCTTCATGTAGCCCTTTAGGCCATCACTTTTTCTCTCCAAACGACCTTGTAAGACAACATCAACAAGCAACCAAAGTAGGAAACAAAAACGTAAAACTTAAAAGTACAATTTTATAATTACAATTACAAATAGTTTACAGAATACTCCTCTTTTCTAGGTGCTAATTGCACTTCCCTGATCACGAAAATTCAGGTTTTTGTTCAATTCTTTCTTCTATACCAATACCAATTCCATCTTGCCAATCTTTAAATTGGAGGCAGTTTGACTCCGCTTCTTTTGTTTCTTTCTAGGCTTTTCTTTGCTTTCCTCTCTAGTGGGTTCCTACCCGATTGAAGATACTTTATTAGTTTTATGAGCTATAATGTATAAAGTATCTTTAGTTTTGGATGAGGAGGTTGGGAGCAAAGGGAACTCGAACATTATCTCGTTTCCTTTGACCCTTTAAAATTAACTTCCCTTTCTCCATGTCTATTAACGCCCTAGAAGTATGCAAAAAAGGGCGACCTAAAATAATAGGGAAATCAACTTCTTCCTTCATGTCTAAAACTACAAAGTCAACGGGGAAGACTAAATCCTTGACTTTAACTAACATGTCCTCAATTACCCCTTTAGGATGTCTAATACTTACATCTGCTAGATTAATTAACATTCTGACAGGTTTCAGGGTACCTAGATCTAGACGCTCACACATAGATGAAGAAATAACATTAATGCTTGTGCAAAAGTCCGATAGTGCAAGGAAAAGAAAAACTCCCTGTGTCTTTTAACTTTTGTGGTAGTGTTTCCTTCTTGATTTAAGAGGGCTGAACATTCTTCTTCCACGATCATCCCTTCTTTCTTTGGGATCTCCTCGTTGATGGTCATCGAGACAGCATGTATGTGCTCTCTCAGGCTTACTTCGATATTACTTGGAAGAGCTCCCCAAGTTCTTTTAGATACAATTTTAAGTAATTGCCCAATTTACTTCTATAAGTTCCTAATGGAGGCTTTCTAATTCCTTTGGGCTACCTCGATGGTATTCATTCTATTTTTTGTTGCATTCATAAATTTTACTATGAAATCTTCCAAATTTGTCTTATTTGGTGAAGGATGGTTTTGTAGACCTGCTTCGTAAGGCAAAGGCAGTGAAGGACCTCTACTCTGAAAACTCAAAGGTTGATTTGGTCTTTGTTGTCCTTGGCCTCCCCAAGAAAAATTAGGATGTTTCTCCATCCCAGATTGTGTGTGTTTGAATGGGGACTATTTTGTCGATTCCTTTGCACAAACTCTACTTGCTCTACTTGTCCTCCCATACTTGCGCACTCTTGGTTAGAATGCACCCGATTACAAAAATCATAAAACATTACCGTTTGGTTATTCTTACTTATTGATATACCATCCAATTTTTGCTCAATAATCAATGTCAATCTTGCTTCCATACCTGATATAGCGTCTACATTATGGACCCCAGCTGTCTTTGTTCTTTGCCCTCCCTAAGTATAACTATTCATCACAATATGCTCTTTTAAATCGTATACTTGTTGAGGAGTTCTGTGATCTATAGACCCTCCAGCCGAGGCGTCTATCAATTGCCTAGCCCTAAACGAAACCCCATTATAAAAACTTTATATTTGAATCCCCAAATCCAACCTATGATAGGGGCACTATCTTAACAACTCCTTCTATCGTTCCCATGCCTCGTAGAGGCTTTCTTCGTCTATTTGTCGAAACGATAGAATCTCGTTTCTTAGTTGTGCTATCTGCCCCAGATGAAAGTATCTCCCTAAAAATTTCTTTTTTAATTAGTCCCATGAAGCAATGTACCCCGATGGTAAGGACTTTAGCTAGCACTTCACCTTTCCCCTTAGAGAGAACGGAAAAAGACGAAGTCGAACTGCATCTTCTGATACTCTGTTAATTTTAAAGGTGTCACACACGTCTAAGAAATTTCCAATATGCATGTTAGGATCTTCAGTAAGAAGTCCGCCGAATTGAACATGATTCTGCAACATTTGAATTATATTCAGTTTAATCTCAAAGTTATTTACCTCTACCCTTGGCCTTGCTATTCTCAACTACGTCCCCAAGATAGACGGTCGAGCATAATCCCCCATTGTTCTCTTTGGTACCAGTTGTGCCGCCATCGAAGGTGTTTATTCGAAAAAAGGGTTGTTGAAGGAAAGTGCTTTTGGTTCTTCTTCCACCTTAACAACGGGTGTTATTGCATTAGTGCCTGTAATTCCAAACTGAAGAGGGCAACCACCACTCCATAGTGTGCATTCAGGCTCGGGAGGAACGGTACTAATTCACCCCTTTTCTTTCGAGGCATATACTTAATACTACACAATCTGCAATACCAAAAAATGTAATTAACTCTACGAACACAAAGCACAACTTAAGTTATAAACTTAAAATAACGAAATGGTGCAAAAACAAAAATCAATTTGATCAAGAAAAAGAGAAAAACAAAAAGAAATAAAAGACTATGACTAAAGCTTTAAAACAAAATGATATTCCTTAAACCTGCCGTCCCCGGCAATGACGCGAAAAACTTGATGTTTAAAAATCTTAGAACGGGGTAGAATCCTAATCACTACAATGGAAGGTAAGTAGGCCTAACAATGTAGAGGTGAGTTCAACCGAGTGTCGAATCTTTCTAGGACGAACGAAGGTTCAAGTATTAATTGTGTTTCTAATGTTTAGTCTAATAAAAAGATGATGTTGTTGTGAGAAAATAAAAACTTAAAATTGAAATAATTAAAGAAAGAAAATAACAAAAACGGTTTTTAAAAGCTTAATAAAAACAAGAGTTTGGATGGTGTAATCCCCCTAATCCTTGTTACTAATTCAATTGGAAAACTTTTAATGAAAATGATGTTGAATTAATTAAGTTGAGTCATCACTCAAATCGAGCATTCCCTATCTCTAGGTGAAAGCCACCCTAACCTTTAGAGGAAATCTCTTTTCTCCCTAACAAATTATGAGTTCATTATAATTAGGTGATTTAAAAGACCTAAAAGTGCAATATCGTATCTCTAGTTAATTGCCCCAATTAACTTTCAATTAGTTACCCTAGATCGTTCTTCCTTTTTCAATTCTGAACAACCTTGTAAATAATCTAATCTCACAACAATTAAATTACAAACAAACTCAATTGGAGAACAACTGAAATTAAAACAAACATCGAAATCAAGAAATCAAACCAAGAACTTCATAATCAAGAACTAGGGTTCAATCCCTATCCCAAAAAAATAAAAAAAATACTCACTATTCATTATAAATAAAATTGAAAATTAATAAAAATTCAATAACAAGAAAAGGAAAAGAAAGTTTAGGATTGAAAATTGAAGATGCAATTGAAATCCCAAACGTCTTCCAAGCTCGTCTTTCGAGTCGCCAAGTTGAAGATCGAAATCTTAAAAAAAGTCTTCAATTCTTGAATCCAAGAAACTAAATTTGTAGAATGTATAATAGCTGGAATTCAAATAGTGTTTAATCTAATCTAACCTAATTAATCTAATCCTAACCTAACTAATCCAAGGCAGCTTATCATAAGCACCCCACCCCCATATAGTTGGGGGGCTGTTCGCCTTTTGAATCAAACAAAGTAAGTAGTAGGGGCTTTATAGCAACTTTCATTCTAAAGGAAAGCGAAGAACCAACCTTTAGTCAATAGGAGCCTTAATTCTCTCTTTGCAACCTCATCACTTCAATTCAAGGGCAAACCTCTTAGTCGCAGGGCTGAACGCACCTTTGATACTTCAATAGGGCGAGCTGTTTGATAATTACTTCTTTCATTTGGTAGGGCGACGAAAGGCTACTTCAATCAAGGCTGCTAAAGAAGGAAACTCGAGAGGGTCGCCTTTGGAAGCGTTCGCCGGTAACCAAAGCCTCACTCCTTTCCTTGTCGTGACGTTAACTGCCATAAACTCGGAAACGAAAAAAGTTCGTTCCCTTTCTCGTCAAGTAGGTAAAGTAGGCATACGAACCCCTTTGCCTTAGACTCTATTGGAACAAAGCAAAGAAAGGGGCGGAATGGAGAAAGGAAAGGGACAAGGGCAGTCTTGCTTGGCGCGAAGGCTGCTGGTTCGGGGGTAGAGTACAGTACTAAAGGTCCTCGGACTTTCAGGCAGTTTTTCTTTTGGGCAGTTGTTCACCGTTGGATCTCGCCAATACAACCCCTATAGTGTTTGTTACCGAGATGTCTTTTTTTTTTTCATTGTTCCCAGGGATTTTTTGGGTAATCTGCTCCCATGCTGCAAACAGTCCAATCTGAACTGAACCTTGTCGCTCTTCTTTCTTTCCTCGCGAGCAGGAAGCACACCAGCCGCGTGCGTTGCGTAATTCTACTGTATTTTTTTCACTTGACTGGGTGGACAGTTGACCGGAAGAGAACTTCGATTCGCCCGGCCAGCAGGCGGGCGGCATGCTTATCTTGTGTGACAATACTACAGAACGAGTGGCTCTTCTAGGCGGGCAGCTGTGTGACAACACTACAGAGAAAGCGGCACTTTCATGTAACATGCTATGGTCTGAACACCCTTACGAGATAGTGATGAGTTTCACGCGCTCTAAGCCCGGCCCACGCGCGGTTAGAAAGACTGCCGCAATCTGAGAGGTACCACCCACCCTACCCTACCACCTATAGGCGGCTGTCCGTCCTACAGCCGCCCGAAAAGGAACTGCAGTGATCTTGAATAGGGATCCTACAGCAATAAATAGAATCCCCAAAAAAATACCACTAGATCGAGCACCAGTGATTTCATATCCAGTCAAAATCTTGGCTAATTGATCGAAGTGGGTAGCTCCAGTAGACCCATAGATCATGGAAAAATGGGGTGGGTAGGCCCAAGCACCACACTACACGTATAGACGCAAACCCCCTCGTTACCGTACGTGCGACTCTCACCGCATACGGCTCGCACAAAGACTCCTAAATCCATCCCAAGCCTTTTCTTCCACCTCTATTCTCTAATCCTCGATCAAACTTGCGTTCCCCATGCGCTATGAAATGGGGGGTCTTTCCTTCGCCTATCGTATGTTGTCGGCTTGGCTTCGTCCCGAACCAAGGAGGCATTCTGGCGAACACATGCGTGTAGGAAGGCCGACGACTACATAAGCTAAAAGACTACGACTAAAAGACAAGCCGGAAGCTACTCATTTCTATTCTTGTTGGGATTGGATATAGATGGGGAATCTATAGATCGTAGTGGTTCACCAACCTCTCTAACTAACATACGATACAATTTCACTTCACGGCACGGCCAAAAAAAAGAAAGAGCTTCGCTCGGTTGGTCTTCCTACCTGATGAATGGCTATTTTCTCTTCTCTAAAGTCTAAAACAAACAAGTGAGAGAGGCAGGATTCAAACCTACGTAGAAAAACTTCAATAGATTTACAGTCTGTCGCTTTTGACCACTCGGCCACTCTTCCCTTCCCGGGCTGAGGCCCCCCTCAATGGGTTCTAATTTGTTGAAGGGGGCGGTGCCCTAAATCAATCAAAAAGCTTATGGATTTAATTGAAGGGAACTAAGATTATTAGCTTAGCTAGCGTTCCGGGAGAATCTAGTCATTTAGTCAGTTCATAACAATCTCTGTAAAGCAAGGGGTAAAGCTTCTACGATAGCTTCCCCCTCACGTAGTCGTCGACCGTCCCCAGCCCCCCCTTTGTCGCTTCTGGCGAAGCTGCGAACCTACTTAAATAGCTTACGCTTACCAAGCCTAATCTACTAAAAAATAGGGTTACAGCAAGCAAAGCAAGCTGTCTCCCCTCATTTGTTGTGGGTCGCGCCTCACCACAGGCACTGAATGAATGAAATGAGTGGAGATCTTCCTTCCCCCTTGCTAATTACCAAGAACTTCATTGCCACTAGTGGCGAAAAAAAATTAGACCATCCCACCCAAAAATAACTCGGAGCCTAAAGAGAAGAGAGTTCAGTCTACAAGAAGCTGGCAGAGCTTTTTAGCCATTGGGCCACATCCATCTATCCTACCTAAAGAGTAACCCTTTTCTTTCTTGTTCGTTCTTCGAATGACGATAGTGGAGACTAATTTCGTCCGACTAATGAAGATACTAGTCCAGTCTTCCCAGTGGATCCTTCTTAGGAATAAGAATTGAACGAACCAAGTTCACCTATACGAGAGTGAGGAATAAAAACCAACAATCAACTTCCCACTTTGGATGTCCCACGATTCTGCTAGTTTAGAAAGACAGTCGAAGGACAGGGGTCAGAAAAGCGATAAACTCAAAATTCTACCCAAGTACGATTTGAACCTACGACCAGTCAGTTAACAGCCGACCGCTCTACCACTGAGCTACTGAGGAAGAAGGAAGCCAACTCTCGTTCTTTGGACTAACCTATGACCGAAAAAAAATGAGTTCGTCACTCTTTTTCACATACACCGGGGAGAAAAGGTTACGATAGCAAGTCCTTCCCCGGGCAGAGAGCCTCCAGGACAAGTAGGCGGCGATCAACCGATCCACTCTCGAGATTCATATTGATCAATTGATCACCGCGTCCTTCCAGTTCACTAAGTAGACTCACTCTACCGAGGGGCAACAAAGGCTGGAACTCTTCCTACCAAAACAAGGGACCCACTTCTCATCCTAGGTGTTTGCAGGTATGAAAGAGTCCCCTCTCTATCTGTCTCTCCGATTTTCTACTACTAAGTAGCACTTCTGCTATTCAATCATAGAATCGATTCCGATCCAGTTTAAAAAGGTAAGCCCTATATATGTATATGTTATTAGAAAAGCGCTAATGCCCTATCTATAGTAAGGGGCCCTTTTCTTTCTCAAAGTCAACTTTCTCGCTTGTTAGTCAAGTTTTGAAGCCCCTACTGAATTGGGATATTTGAAGAAGCGCCGCAGGTGCTTAACGCCCTATACTATACAAGAGGCTGGTCTCGATCTCGCTTAGTGGTACCCTCTCGATGATTGTTGACTCAACATTGATTTCGTGCTTGAGTTGGAGGGCTCTTCCTCCATCCATCGAGTCAAGTAATTCGCTATCGGAAATTATTCCGCAGCCTATCCATGCCATGCTTCTTCTTTCTCCGAATTGGTTCCTAGTGTCAGTCAATCAAGATTCGCCATCAAGAGAGGGAAGAGCATTTACTTTAGGTTAAGCCGGTCTCTCATCATTCACACAATTCCCCCGTCCATCGATTGATCGCGCGAGTACGCATCCAGCCAGCGCATAGCGAATGAAAAAAGTGTTTCTCCTGGATTCTCTTCCTCAATCAAAATGTCTATCAATTGATCCCTATTCATTTGGTCAAAGTATCCGCAACCTTTTCACGCCCCTCTACTAAGAGATGCACCATGTTGATAAGAATCGACAAAGACCTTCTTGTACACATCCTCGAGGGCAATTCATGGCAATCATCACTAGTTTCTCCCGAGGGCATGGTATGGCTTTGTTCTTGGTCTTGTTTAATAAATGTCGAGTGCCGCTTTTCCCTATCCCAGAATCTCCATCTGCTCTAAGTGGGCGCGAGCCCTTAACGGCCTTATGTCAGGTTGGTTGTTTAAAAGACTGTCTCTTTACCCCTTGCATCTTCATCTTTTCGAAAGCCCAGACCCATTCTTCTGGATTTGCATTAGTCCTATTTCAGGTGCAAAGCCTCTTCAATAAAGATCTCCTTCTTTTCTTTCTCTCCCATTTCTCATTTTGTTAATTGAAAGAGAACAAACGCTATCCATTAAGTAAAGTGAGGGTTTGCTATAGTGATTCGGGCGGTTGGTGGCCCCTTCGAGAGTTGCGGGTCCTTGCCGCTGCATGAGTGACAGCTCACGCTCAAAACTCCTCCGACACAAGTCTTAGTCGTTACGCTTCGGTCCGTTTCCTGGCTGCGCTTGCGCAATTTGCACTTCTAATTGGTTTCATCCATCATCCCCAACCCTAATGAATGGACTATGAAGGGGTCAGTCAAGCGGTTCGGGTTTTCGGTCGGTTCTCGTTCCCCTGCCCCCCCTTTAGTGGGTAGGGTGGTCAACTTAGAAGGCGACCGCCTCCTCTTCAGACGTGTCCTCGACAACCTGGCAGTTCTTCGGTCTCCACTTTTAGGGGCGGGAGTGCTTGGTTGCTGGGGTTTCCTTTTCCTCAACCAATTCGGTTGTGTCAGCCCGGTCTAACATTTTGTTATGAGCTGGCTGGACAAAGATGGATTGAAGGTCAGATAGATTTGAGTTCAAGGGGCACAGGACCTTCGATCGACCATAGGGCGTATTCTACCCTTACCAAATTCATTCTATTGAAGCGTAATGTAAAAAGCTACTTCCCATCTTGCATTTCTTTGGTTTTAAAGTTCCAGAAGGTTGTCTGTGGATTTCTAACAAAGGAAAGCCCCCTACCCTTATGCCATTTGATTGATTAAAGTTCCGTGCTACTCACCACTCCTCGAAGCCAAGGACGGGGTTGTAGTTCAATCGGTCAGAGCACCGCCCTGTCAAGGCGGAAGCTGCGGGTTCGAGCCCCGTCAGTCCCGACGGATTCAATAAATACATCAATTCATCTCTCCATTTTCTGTGAAAAGGGGGGAAAGAAAGCAGAATTTCACTCCCAACGGGGGATCCTTTTTTTTTTCTATCCCTTTTTCGTTTCGCATTTCTCATCATCAAACAAATAGGGGAATTTTCATTACTTCAACTAGTACTATTGATGGGAGAGAGACATATGTGGATTAGTACAATTATTACCATATTCAGGATTCCAAGGGTCTGGTTTTTCGACCCAATCCATTACATGGAATAGAGTACCATATGTTTCTTGGGAGCACATACACAAATGGAATTCATTTCTTGTACGATAAAAAATGAATTTAACTAAATTACCCTGATATAATACTTTTCCTGATTAAATTATTTCTTTTTCTGGCTCTGATGTAACCTCATTTTTATTTGAAATAAATATATATATATCTCATTCAAATTGCACACCAAGCTTTTGATATATGCGTCCCAGTACTAATCCAATTAAAAAAAGAAAGATCAAACAAGGATCCCACCATTTCACTCTTTGCAAGGGAATGCAAAATTTTCTTTATAGTTAGAATTTTTTGGTTCTACCTATTCAATAATATAATATGAATGACTCGCTATTTACTCGGTTTTTGGGTCATAATCATTATGTAGGAGAGATGGCCGAGTGGTTTAAGGCGTAGCATTGGAATTGCTATGTAGGCTTTTATTTACTGAGGGTTCGAATCCCTCTCTTTCCGTACCTTCACCTAATTAATTAATGTTACTGATCGAAATGTATCAAATAGCAATGGAAATCATTATTCCAATAGTTAGACCTTTCTTTGATATAGATTCTCTATTCCTAATTGCTGTTTTTCGTAAAATACTGGAAAGAGTGGACAAGGAATTCAAATCTCCCTACCGATCTATGATACATGAATGGGAGAAAAATCGAAATCGAACCCCCTTTGACTTTTAGGTCAATTTACTTCAGCAAAAGGGGGCTAAATTTGCCAAACCTTTGTTATTTTAGTTAGGTTAAAGTCTGACCGGGAATATTATTCCACGACTGGCAATTCATTTTTTTTAAACCGACCAAATTACTATCTATTATTTGATTGACTCGTTCTTTATATTGGAATGGGTGAAGAGTAAATTGTTTTGGAAATTTTTTAATGGGGGGATGAATCGAGATAATTTTGAAGCAGAGCTCTTTATTTTTGTTTCATCCCTCACCGTAACGTAATAATATCTCGGGGTTTGCAGCGAGAATTATATATATACTTAACTAAAATATATCTATAGTTGACTAATTGACCGGCTCTAGGAATAGTCTAAGCCATACCCAATGGAAAAAGGATGTTATCCAAAAGCATTTCAAGTAATTGTAGTAAAACCTTACCTGTTGACCCTTTGGTTTTTCCGGCAATACGAATGTATTAAAGTCATTTTCGTTTTGTAAGACCATAATGAAAATGAAATTTGTGTTTTTCTTCTAGACGAATACGATATTGAGATCTTTATAGTATAGATCGGCGGCTTTTGGACAAAGTCTCTTTTTCTTGAGAGGTAAAGGCTGTGGTATCTATCTATTTCTGTTGCTGGGGAGGATAGCTCTTTCAGTGACGAAAGGTGCTTCAGTGACCAATGTTAGTGCCATTTCTTCTCTCGGAGGAATGGTAGCTCCTTTTGAATCAAAGGCTAAATTTACTTAATTGGGCTTAAGCTGTCTGATAAGCAGTTCTTTCAGATGGAATCCTCCTCCTAACATGTCCCACCCTACATCGAACGAAAGAAAGACATTAGCGAACATTGAACCAAATAGCGTTGAGCTAGATGCTAGAAAAAGTGATAATGATGAGGAGCGAAAAGCCACTCTTCGAATTCCTCTTGGCTTATTTCCGATCGGATCTTGCGTGCTTAGTATTCGGCAAGCTTCTGGGGCTTGTCGCCTCTTATTTCTGTATATAGTCTCGTTGGGTGGGTGATCGCTAGTCCTCATTGACACGATTACTTAACCCAAAAACCCTCGCTACAAGCCTTTGACCACTTACACCAATCGTAGGAATTAGAAAGAATGCTTCATAAAGGCATACAGTCGCGAAAGCAAAGACCTCCCTTTTCTTTTGCTTTAGCGTAAAGGTTTAAGCCCAAAACAGGCCAAGGGGAAAAAAAGATGCGCCATTCGTAGTTAGAGAGAGGGTATGTTCACATTGAGTATCCTCGTATGCTCAGTCGAGTGACAAACGTACCTATCCCCGACGCAGGGAACGCATCTAAAAAACCATGGTGTTAACAAGGCCCTTCCTTCTCCTTTACAGTCGAGCATACTTTCGTTCCTTCTCCTAAAGTTAAGAAAAAAGAAGAATGCTGCTTCTTGATTGAATGAACATTGTAAGAACCTTTCTAACTGACACCCTAGTCATAATGCCACCCACGTCTTTTTTTCTTTTGAACAAGCCCAAAATTTGCCTTTCTTTACATAATAACTGGCAAGTTTCATTAATGAAAAGAAAAGCGGAGGCCCACCATCTGCTAACATTGTGGTTTGGAATCGATTCTTTATCAATGGCCAACCCTTTCTTTGAATCTTGTTAATGATCGAACTTAAAGATATGAACTGAGTGCCATTTGATGAGTAACTGAGAACAAGGGAGAGGGATGTGGAAAGAATGAAGTAATGAAAAAGGAAGTCATTGCTAGTAGTAAGGACTTGTCACGATCCATTGGTTCTTATAGAATCCATGTCCTAGGTGTATCAAAAAACATTCTTTTCGCTAAGCGTATATAATAAAATAGAGTGAAAGGGTCCACCCTGAAACCAAGCCAAGGGGGTACTAACTAACAGCTGAGTCCTCTCCGAACCGCAGGAGATAGTTGCCCATCATACGGCTCACCAACTTTACTTGCCTCTATGGGAGGCTTGCTCCAGGCAGGTTCGGATCACTTACAATACACGGCTCTACGAAGGAAGGGGTTGGGTTATAAGCGCTTTCAATATGATTCTTTTCCTGTATTTGTTCGATGAGAAATGCGAGTCTGTTTTGTCCACTTTCTCCATCCCCCTCTATCAAAATGATAAAAAAGGAAGGCGAGCTTGCTTCTTATTCCCATGTTTGATCTCTTCCATCTCTGCCTCGCTCGTTGTCACCTATGTTGAAGAAAGGTTTGGAACCCTGTAGAGAATGAAGAGGGGCCAAGGATCTTCCTCTCAACAGTGCTTTTCGAGGCTCGACTCTCCCCCCTGAATAAGTAAAGCCTCATTAGCCTGGGCGAAGATGGGGATAAAGAGTAAGGATTGAAGGCCCCTTAGCTCTGCCAGGCACTGGACAGGGGTTACTCTGTAAATGTGTAGAGCCAAGTGTAGTGTGGTGTAGTAGTAGGCACTTCCAGGCCCCTTCCCGCCTACTAGATTACTCCAGTGCTTCGGGTACTACGGACCCTCTGCCATCCATTGCAGCAAAGCCGTTTCATAAGCGGGGGGACTAAACGCAGTTCTTTGAATCAAAGGTTGAGTGAAATCCATTATTTTTTAGATATCAAAATCGAAATCGGATAGGATAGATGAATCTATCTTTCTATTCATATATATTACTAAAAAAATAGATTTATAAAGTAGCATAGCAAGGCCCCAAATCCTTGATTTGGCCAGGAAAGACTGCACTGCTTTGGGCCCAAGAAGCGAATGGAATGAGCTCGGCTGCTTCTCCTCCACACTTCTTTTTCTTCGTGCCCATTCCGCATGCGCTTCGCGCGCTATTGGCGCTTTGCTCTCCTCTTATTCTTTCATTGGACGGTTCAGATGGACTTCGCCGTTCTTTCCCAACTAAAATAGAAAGGGCTGTATCACATCGAGATGTCGATTCGTTTTCTGCCCCCAATGAGATGGGGAATTTGGAGCCCCCTATTTATACTTTCTTTTGGGCCCTTCATCTTTATGAATCGAAACCCGGCCCGAAGGTTGCTATCCCAATAGGCCAGCGAGCGGAAGGAGGAGAGGGCCCGGCAATCTCATACCACGGCGGTCAAAAAAGCGTGTTCCCTTCAGATAAGACGCACCGTAGGCCATCCTCGGCCTTCTCGATGAAAAAGAAATCCAATCCCGATCTCCGAAAGCCTTTTCCTTCCCCCGCCGCATCTCCCTCCCTTCGTCGAGCCTTTCCTTTAATGGTTGGGGGAAGCATTCCCTTATCTGAACTTGGTGGGCATTCTTTCCAGCCTTAGTCATAAATAGGGGGTGGGTTTGAACATAGGCTCAAACATGATTTGAAGTGAAGGCCTAGCTACGCCATGCGTTCAATAGAAAATCTGGAAAGTAGCAGGATGACAAAAAGAATGCGCTTTCCTGTGTTGCACTGTCTTCTCTTAAGTTTCTTCCTCCCGTGCCCGTCGTCGCCCGGCCCGCGTTAGAGGGGAAGAAGATTAGCAAAATGGGAAAAGACAGAGGGAGGGGGGCATCTTATTCTCTTCACGAGAACTTTCAGATCGGAAAACATTTTCTAAGTATCTAATTCTATCTAAGAATCTAAAAACATGTCTATAATAGCTGCAAAAAGACCCCTTATATAGAGGTGAAAAATACGAAAAAATCAAGTTGAAATTGGAACAAAATTAAAGAAAATCGAGTTTGTTTTGGACTCAACCGCCTCTTGCCAGCATACCCTACTGCAGATGATAGGGCGAGGCCTACCATCTGCGATATGTCTCTATTGCCAATGCCCTTTGTTCCACAGCACCTACTGGTGACTGTAGGTCAGCCTATCTCGCGAGGTAGGTTGTTGAATTTTTGCCGATGGCTCCGTTTTCGTCGTTTTCGCTCCGTGTTTTGCCCGTTTTTATTTCCTTTCATTATTTTCACCCCCACAGGGCACCTAAGATATATTTAGCTAAAATATATACTTTCACATATTAAAAGCACCGAAAACTATGAAATTAACATATAGAAAATATAGACAAAAATGTGCACTTATTAGTGATTTTTGTCGTTCATTTATTTTCTATTAGCTTTTGGAGTTGGGCAGTGAAGTATTTTGTTTAAGTGGCCTTATTCTTAGTTTTGTTCGTTGTTTTTTCTTTGATTTTGTTTTGTTTTTGTGATTATCTCTACTACCGTCGGCTGTGGCCGTTCTATGATCTTAATTGTTTTAAGTGAGCTTTTTCCGTTTTCATTGTATTATCTTCCCTTATTGAACGTTTTAAACTCCTCTGTTTTGTCTCTTTAGTTTGTGTTACTTGAGAGCAAGCAACGGATAAGTGGGGGGGTATTTGATATGTGTGCTTAATTGTCTGTGTTTGTATATGTTAATTTCATCATTTTACGGTGTTTTTAATATGTAAAAATGCATATTTTGGACTAATACCCTTTAGTCTTGTCTTAGGTGCTTTTAAGAAGAGAAAATGATGAAAGCACACGAAAACGGGCAAAAACGACGAAAACAGAACTGACGGTGCCAATGAAGCTGACCTACTGTCTGAATTTTGACTCTGTAGGTTCCAACTGGAGCAGTTTTAGTCCAATTTTGACTCATTTTTTATGTAATTTCTCCCCTATAAATAGTTAATTCTGCCATTAGGGTAAAAAGAGGTAGTAAGGAGTTAGTAGACAATTAGGAGTAGCTTTATATTAGTCAATTAGTTAGTTAAACATTAGACTTTCAATAAATTTAGTCTTAGAGATCAAGATTTGAAGATTCAATTTCAAGATTTCGAACTTCAATTGGATGAATTAAGAGACGAGTTCGAGAGATGTTCGGGACTTCGATCGCAGCTTTAATTTTACTCCTAAGCTTTCTTTTCTTTACTTTTTTGCTGAATTTAATGTTTAATTCAATTATATGAATATGAATAGTGAGTAGTTATTTATGTTTGGATAAGGGTTGAACCTTAGTTTTTTTTTTTTTTTGCAATGATTTTGGTTTGATTTATTGATTTTGATGTTTGTTTTTAATTAAGTTGCTCTCCAATTGTGTTTGTTTGTAATCTAACTGTTGCGAGATTAGATTATTCGCAAGAATGCTTGGAATTGAAAAAGGAAAAGTGTTCTAGGGCAACCAATTGGGGATTAATTGAGGCAATTGACTAAAGATACGATATTGCACTTTTAGGTCCTTTAAATCACCTAAATTTTCTACACTCATAATTGGTTAGAGAGAAAAGAGATTTTCCTCTAAGGGTTAGTGAGTAGGATGGCTTTCGCCTAGAGAAAGGGATTTCCCGATTAGTAGTGATGACCCAACTTAATTAATTCAACATCGTTTTCTTTAAAGTTTTCCAATTGAATTAATAACAAGGGTTAGGGGGATTCCACCATCCAAACTTTTCTTTTATAAGTTTTTAAACCTTAATTTTGGTGCTTGTTTTCTTTAGTTGTTAAATCATTTTCAGTTTTTAGTTTAATTCTTTTTCAAACCAACTTTTCTTAGACTAAACATTAGAGACGCGACTATTACTTAAGCCTTTACCATTCCTCAAGATATTCGACACTCGGGTATAACTTGTTTACTATAGTGATAGGTCCACTTGTCTGTCGCTTAGTTTAGTAGTCATTCCCTTGTTGTTTTTAAAACCCACATATATGTACCCTCTCTATTGCATTGTAAAGAAATACCTTACTAATGGTAAACGGTCCCGACCATCAAGACTTAAGCTTCCCGAGAAAGAGAAGAAGACGGGAGTTGTAAAGGAGGACGAAGTCACCTTCCTTAAGTTCTTTCCTCACCACATGCTTATCGTGCCACTTCTTCATCTTTTCCATATAAATGCTCAAGTTCTCATACATTTGGAGACTCCATTCATCAATCTCATTTAGTTGTAGCAATTGTTGTTTACCTGCACGAAGATAATCAAAGTTAACAAGTTGTATAGCCCAATGTGCCTTATGCTCAACGTCTACAGATAGATGACAAGATTTCCCATACAAAAATCTAACTGGTGTAGAACCTATAGGAGTCTTGTAGGCCGTTCTATACCCTTACTGAGCATCATCAAGCTTTAGACTCCAATCCTTTCGGATTTGATCAACCACTTTTTTCTAAAAATCCTTTTTATCTCTCTATTAACTACCTCCACTTGGCCACTAGTCTAAGGATGGTAGGGTGTATCCATTTTGTGAGTAAACCCTAAACATTTAAACACTTTTTCAAGTTGTTGTTTACAAAATGGGTGCCCATATCACTTATTATAGCCCTAGGGATGCCAAAACAAGAAAACTTTTTCAAGAACTTAACTACAACTCTGGCATCATTTATAGATAAAGCTTGAGCCTCTACCCACCTAGACACATACTCAACAGCTACCAAGATATATTAATTACCATAGGATTTAGAAAAAGGGCCTATAAAATCTATACCCCAACAGTTAAACACCTCACAAGCTTGGAAAGTGGCTAAAGGCATTTCATTGCATTTAAAGATTTACATGTTCGCTGGCAATTGTCACAACCCACTATATACCTCTTTGCATCCTTGAATAGAGTTGGCCAGTAGAAGCTTGACTCAAGTACTTTTTAGTCGGTCCCATTCGTTTGGAAGTGCCTGTCGGCCGAACCTTTATGGCAATGGCTCAAAATATCCTCCATTTCAGGGTAAGCCACACATCTCTGAATGATTTGATCAACACATTGGCAGAAACGGTAAGGGTTTTCCCAAAAATAGTACTTCATTTTTGCAAAGAACTTCTTTTGTTGTGAGGTACCTGAATAAGCAACATTAGAAACAAGGTAGTTAGCAATATCCACAAGCCAAGGTGAGTTATCAATAATAGCATCACAAAAAAGAAGTGCTTGTCCGGAAAGGTGTCGTTTATGCTTGTTTCTTCCAATGGTTCCAAGCCTGGATTCTTCATCCGTGAAAGATGATCGACTGCCAGATTTTTTGCTCCCTTCTTGTCCTTTATTTCTAATTTAAATTTCTGCAATAAAAGTATCCATCTAATCAGTTTATGCTTAACTTCATTCTTAGATAATAAGTACTTAAGAGCATAATGGTCAGTGTAAACTATGAATTTGGATAATATCATATGAGGGCAGAATTTATCAAATGAAAATATTGCAAGAAACTCCTTCTCAGTGGTTATGTACTTCTCTTGAGCGTCCATAAGCGTCTTGCTTGAATAGTATATGGATAGAAAACCCTTCCTCTGGCCTTAAACAGTACCTATAGAAAAGTTACTAGCACCACACATCAGTTTAAAATGGAGTGATTGATCTGGAGCAAATAAGATAGGAGAATTCATTAGCTTTTCTTTAAGCAATGAAAAACATGTAGACAAGCATCACCAAAATTAAGAGGAGCATCTTTCTCAAGCAATGCAGTAAGGGGTTTTGTGATTTTTGAAAAATCCTAAATAAAATGTCTATATAACCTAGCATGCCCTAGAAAACTCCTCACCGCCTTCAACAGAAGAAAGGGGAGGTAACCTTTCAATAGTCTCTATCTTAGCCTATCTACTTCAATGCCATGTTCAGAAATTTTATGGCCCAACACTATCCCTTCCTAGACCATAAAATGGCCTTTTCGCAATTTAAAACTAAGTGAGTTTCCTCACATCTTTTCAAAACTTTTTCCAGATTAGACAAACACATATCAAAAGAATCCTCAAACAAAGAAAATTTATCCATAATGACCTTTATAATTTCCCCCACCAAACCCTCAAATATAGCGATTATACAACGCTGAAAAGTAGCAGGATCATTGCATAAACCAAAAGGCATACGCATGTAAGCAAATGTATCGTATGGGCATATGAAGGTGGTTTTCTCTTAGTCCTCTGATAGATAGGGATCTAGAAATAACCTAAACACCTGTTCAGGAAGCAATAGTAGGAGTGTCCTGCTAACCTCTCCAGCATCTGATCAATCAACGACAACGAGAAGTGGTCCTTGCAAGTGGCTTCATTTCGTCTTCTATAATCAATGCACACCCTCCATCCAGTGATCACCCTTGTTAGGATTAGCTCATTCTTTTCATTTGGAACCACAGTTATACCTCCTTTCATGGGTACAACTTGGACCAGACTCACCCAGATGCTGTCTGAGATGGGATATATTATGCCAGCATCTAGGAGCTTGATGACTTCCTTCTTGACAACCTCTTGCATATTCGGATTTAACGTCCTTTGGGGTTGAACCACTGGCTTGAAATTCTCTTCCAAGAGGATCTTGTGAGTACAAAATGATGGGCTAATACCTTGGGTATCAGCTATCTTTCACGTAATAACTCTTTTATGTTTCTCTAATGTCCTTAATAGAGTTTTTTTCTGCTGCCGACTTAACTTGGAGGAAATGATTACTGGGAGTTTTCTCCCCCCAAGAAGGTGTACTCCAAGTGATCGAATAATGGCTTCAATTGTAACTCTGGAGTTTCTTCAAGTGAGGATTTCAGTGAGGGATAAGGAATTCCCTGTATGTCCTCTTTCTTTGAATTATTTTTCATAATCTCCGCCTCATCCAACTTGGCAACCATAGCTTGAATATCTTCGAAATCAACCTTTTCATGGTCATTTTGTTGGAGAGCAATTAGAAGGGTATATTCCTGCACAAACTCCTACACATGACAAGAAATATAAGGGGTCACTAGAATCAATCAAAAAAGGTGCCATAATGGTCTATAGTGACGCATAACATCGGGAAGCCTAAGAACTACCTCTTATCTCCTAATCATAAGGTCAACTTTCCCTCCCCAACATCAATTATAGCCTTAGCATTGGCAAGGAAAGAACGACCAAGGATAAAAGGGACCTCAACATCCTCACTCATGTCCATGATAACAAAGTCCACATGGAATGTAAAATTTTCAACCTTTACATGCACATCCTCTATAATACCTCTAGGATACATTACAGATCTATTAGCTAATTGTATACTCATTCTAGTAGGCTTGGGTTCCCCGCCACGCAACTTCTTAAACAAGTCACAAGGCATAAGATTGACACTAGCTCCAAAATCAGCTAAAGCCCTAGATACAGATAACTCTCCTAGAGTACAAGGTATGGTGAAACTCCTTGGATCCTTAGCTTCTATGGGAGCTTTTCTCTGGTATTCAAGATGGTTGAGCATTCTTCATTCATTAACACTGATGATTTGTTTTCTGATTTCTTCTTCCTAGAGGCGGCTTCCTTCAAGAGCTTTGTATATTTTGGCATTTGCATCAAAACATCAACCAACGGTAAGTTAATATGTAATTGTTTGAAATTTTCTAGAAATTTATTGTACTGCTCATTTTTCTTGGCCTTTACGATTCTCTTAAGATACGGAATGGGCAGTATGTACGGTGAAGGGGTTGGCTTCTTCACCTCTTTATCATCTTTCTTTGATTCCACTTCCTTCGAAGAAGTTGCCTCCTCATGAACTTCATCAAGTTCCTTATCTTTCTACACAATCGTAGGAATTGGGACAGTCAACTCCTTCCCACTCCTTAGGTAACTACCTTGGCATGCTCCCTTGGGTTCTTCTCTATGCTACTAGGCAACATTCCAAGGAGCCTTTCTGAAATCATCTTCTCAAGCTAACTGTTTTGATTCTCCAAATTATGTATAGAAGCTTCTTTATTTCTTTGGGACGCTTCCATACTCTGCATTCTTGCATCAGCAGACATGATAGATTAAAGTCGTTCTTAAATTACCGTTTCCTGGCAACAATGCCAAAAATTTGTTTCAAAATAGGACTACTATAAATTAACACCTAATAGCAAGTGAACCTATCGATGTAGTACTAGAGAATCTTCTGGGTTGTCGAACTCAAGAAACAAAAAATCTAAATTATTAAATGTCTCTCTAAGATCTTTTAAAAAAATAAGAATTTTAAGAATGACTAGAAAACTAAAGCAATGAACAAAGGTACTAACTATAAAGACAAAGACTTGGTTTAAGAGATGAAAATATGAGAAGAAAGTTTGAATGGTGGAATTCCATATACTTCATTAACCACTTCAGTTCGAAAAAGAATAAAACAAATGTTTGAAAAAATAAGATTTAGTCATCACACTTAACTCAGGTAATCTCTATCTCTAAGAGAAAATCACTCTATTCAATAACCTTTACAGAAGAATCTCTTCTCTCTCTAACTAGTTATTAATGCTTTAAGAATTAGTGATTAAAATACCTAAAAGTGCAATTAATATCTCTATTCAATTACCAACTCTTAATGTTTAATTAATTGCTCTAAATTGACTTTCCTTTTTTAATTCCAACTAATTTTGTGAATTAGATGATTCTATGCAAATTAAATAACACAATTACATAATTCAACAACAACCCAAAAAGTATTAAACATCAATTTCATAAAAACCCAATCAAATATCCATATCATCCAAAATCTAGGGTTCAATCCTCATTCAAACGAAACGAAATTAGCTACTAAACATCTTCACTAAACTCAATGTGATAGTAAAGTTCATAAAGAGACAAGAGAAAGAAAGGCTTAGGTCTAACAAAGTCGATTCAATGGTTCTGAGTCACCGCCAAACTCGTCTCTCGATCCACCTGAGGAACTTCAAAATTGCTCCTTGGATGATCTTCAAGCTCTTCTCTAAGCACTCAATTTCCTCTCTAATCAATGAATCCTAACTAATTAAGTGGAATTGAGAAGAGTTTTGTGCGTTATTTCACCCCCAACTCTAAACTAAATATCCCTCATAAAGGGGTGAAAAATTACATCAAAAGAACTCAAAAACGTAATAAGTTGTTGTTGTAATTCGTACCTACCGTGCGCGGTAGGTCGAGGCTTGCTATCCACAGTAGGCCTCTATCCTTTATTCCTTCAAAACTGCCTTACCTACCATCTGCTGTAGGGGTAGCCTACCGTCGACGGTAGGCTTAGTTGGCTCTCCCTTTTGTTCCCTTCACCTATCGTCCATGGTAGGGGGTACTTACTGCCGACGGTAAGGTACTATCTCCAATGTTGCCAGTTTTCTGTCTTCTCCGTTTTTGTTCCATTTTCAACCGTTTTCTCCCGTTTAACTTTTATTCATTAAGACCTTCTTCGGGAAGCACCTAAATCAAAAGGAGAAGGAAATTGGGTAAGTTATATTTTTATATACTAAAACATCAAAACACAACATAATTAACATATAAAATTAAGGACACTTAAGCACATTTCATTTATACATCTCTTTAAGAGTGTAGATAACACCCGAGGAAAAAAAAGAAAAAAAAAAAAGAGAAAAAAACCTTAGCACTCAAGGATTACCCACCACCTCACCCTTCCTTTAGGGTTAGCTTGGAAGTTGAAAAAGGGAGAGAAAATAAGGGAATTGGGAAGAAATGATTTAAAATTTGGTGGGAGTTTTAGGAGGAGAGAAAGGAAGATATGAGGGGTGATGTTCTATCAACTTAAATGCCAATTTTGTTTCTCTCCACTTGTAGAGAAAAACAGATGGATGAGGGGAGACATTTAAAAAAAAAAAAAAGTTAAATACCCATTTTGCCCTTAAAATAATAAGAAATTACATCACCATTAAATATTAGGCTATTTATATTCAAGGTTCTTCAGGTCAAAAGACATATTTCCCTCCCTTTCTCTCCAAACCGCAAACAAGAAAAACACATCTCTTTTTTTTTTTTTCACCTAAAACTCTAAAATAACATTTGGAATAAATCATGCAACTTCTTTTCTCCTCTCTTCTAACTCAATACTTCTCTTTTCTTTTGTCTCCTATACTCTCAAACTAGCCCTTAAGGCCACTAATCCCTTTCCCCTCTTCCTACGTCAGCACACAATTCTCCTCCCTTTTTGCTAAACCCCCAATCTCCCCTATATATATGGCCATCTCTAATTTAGTTTTCTTCTTCTTCTTTTTTTAGCTTCCAGCAACATTAGGTAAGCTTTTTTTTTTTTTCCTTCTTCCTTTAGTTAGTATATTATTTAGTTAGAAATTGTTTAGATTTTTTATTAGGTTCTTAAATATAACTCTTTAGGATCTCATTGATTTAGGATTTTTATTTGGTTAATGTTAGGGAGTATTGAGGAAGGTTCTGAAACTCATAAATTGAGCTAATCTAAAGTTCTTTGTTTTGAGGTAAGTGAAGAATAAACATTAACTCTGTAACTATTTATTAATTATGAAAAATTGATTATGTTTTAATTGAATATAATAATTGGATTGAACAAGTGATGTACTTTGTTAAATTGGTATTGGGAGGAGCTTTGGTATGAAATTGATGAAGAATTTGCTAAATGTATATTTATTTTGGAAAATGAATATTCCATACTTTTTGAGATATGATATTTATTTTGGACATTGAGATTCTGATTGTCTTTGGATTAATCGTTGGAGGAATTTGTCCACCTTATGTTTGAACTTCTTGGGAAGGAAAAAAAGCCCCAGCATATCTGTTTGGCCAACCAGGCGGGAGAGACAGCTTGGCGAGATATCATGTAATTGACTCATTATTGTTCTTTGTACTGTCTTAAACTCGGTTAAAGTATGATTCGAGAAGATCGAATGTATGAGAATTTTTCTGAGGAATGTATGGTGCTCGGTTAAGATAAGTTTTGGAAAATATTGTTTTGGAGAAATGTTTTAAAGGATATTTGAAGATTTGAGAAATTACTTATTAAAAAGCATATTTCTAGATTTTACAATTTGGTCCGAACACTTTTTAAGTATTATTTTTAAGGCCAAGATGACACTTACATTTCCTAACATTGTGGTTTCACCCTATAAAATATTTTAGACGTGAAGGGAACTTTATATTGGACTAAGTAAGAAGGTTTAATAAATGTTCAATCCCAAAAGTTATGATTTGTTCTCTGCTTATTGAGTCATCGTACTCATCCTATTCCTTCTTTTAGTACATATTGATTCTAAGTGCGATCGAGTTGGAGGAGATTGAGAATGAGCATGGGGGATTTGTAAATAGAAAGTTGTTTTATATTTTGTTATATTCTTAATAGAACTCAACCCACTCAATGTTTTGTTCATCTTTCGGACTTCCTTTGAATTTGAGTAATGAAATTCTTATTTCTACACTCTTTGTACTCTTCTAAGTTTTGAAACTTGTATCCTTATAGGAACGGCATTTCTATCTCAAGTTCGGGCAAGTCCGAATCCAGAGCATGACAATAAAGGAGTCCCTTGATCTTTATCTATTTTTCTTTTTCATTTCGATCGGGTTCTTCTCTTTATCTATTTTTGCTAAGTCTTTTTCATTTCGATCGGGTTCTTCTCCTTTTTCAATAAAGGAGTCCCGTTTTCGTTGTCTAATTTTTTTCATTTAGTTATCTTTGTATTCCAAATGCTATCAGAATCGAAAAATGTCTTAATCCAAACATTGAGCAGCAATACATCGCTCATTTGCGTTCTGCAACACAAGATCATCCATCCACTCCAGTAGAACATAGCAATGTTTCATTCTATTATTTTGTTCTAAAAATTTTTATATATTTATTTTCCAACATCATTCTTACATTCTTTCTCCCATCTCTTAAACAGGCAGTTGACAGATAAAGCACATCATTCCCTAGTGAATTCCGCTGCTTCAAACACAAAAAGGCCTCACCATATCAAATAGAGAAAAAGAAAAAGAATCCCATTAATGTACATTTTGCTCTTTTAATAATGTTTGCCTTGTATAACCCATTCCATTTAGAGTACCATTATTTCTATATAAAGAGAAGAAATGGTATTTATTTTTATGTGCCCAATATAACATCACAAGTTTGTTTTTAGCTCATACTTCTTAATGCACTTCTATTTAATGTTGCTTATTTTCTGGTTTAATTTCTCCATTTCATATTATTTTAGTGTCACCTACATCTACTGTGATTAAAAATGAGTGATTATTTTATATAATAGAAGACAATCAATATGATAGTCAATATTATAGTCAATACGATGTGAAAACCAAAAGAGCAACAATAAAACAATATTGGCCTTTTGAATTAGAATGTCAATTTGCGACTCTTATGTGCCAATAGAAGACAAATCAAGTAAATGAATCAATGGCAAGCTCTACACTCACACTTGCGATAAATTTTTGAAAGAGTTCAATTCAACGACTAGAAAAAACTTAAGGAAGCCCCATATCCGTGAAAAATTGAATCGTATGAATGATGGATTGGGGATCTTACATGTATAAGATTAGAAAACATAACAACTTCAGTGGTTATACTTGGTCCTCCATTGATGGCAACATCGAGTGTACAAAGAAAAGTGAGACAACAAAAGAACAGGGAAATACCAAACTAGAGGAATCTTAAAATGAATGGCACCTCATGTGATAAGAGACACCATACACCTAATAGATTGTAGCTTCACATCATCATACTCGATGAGTATGTAACCACTACAGATCCTCTTCTACAACCCCAACACCTAAAAAAAATAAATAATAAAAACTTCAGTAGGCATCAAAATGATTCAGCAGGAAAAAAAAATAGGCATCAAATTTTAAAAACGTACCCTTTTCCCAATGTATAAAAAAATTTAAAAGCATACCGACAATTGATATTACACAAATTACCACGTCTATCGAATTATATTATATAGAAATTATAAAACTTAGATAGAAATTATATTTATTTGAAGAAATGCCATTCCTTGCGGTATATCCAATACTTCTTCACGTTTGTTGTTTAGATAATAATATAAAAAATTCTGTGTATGCAAAGCAAACAAGAGCATACATATTCTTTGTTCCAAAAAAAAAAAGGAACATAAATATCCTTCCTTTTCCCATTAACTGCTCTTATTTTTCAATAAAGCATGTCTTCATCAAAAAAAAAAAGCAAAAGCAAAAACAAAAAAAGTATTGACAATCTGATAAACAAAATTGACATTGATCCCAGATGTTTGGGAAACAACAGTTACTAAATAATAATAGCATAATGAAATAAGAATTCAACCTAAGAATTTTAACAACAACTACACCAAAAAGAGTAGCAAATGTCTGAGAATTCAACCTCCTAAGAAAACCAATGATAAATTAAAAAATAAAGCACAATATGGTACATAATAAAAGAGAAATCTGCCTCTCCCCTCTTTGGATGCTTGGAACATGATCATTAGCATCGTTACCATCATTTAAGTATTTCCAGAGAACGATATGGATTCTCAAACTAATTCATCACCAGGCACCTACGAACGCCAACCAGGGACTGAAAAAGACAAAAAAAATCCCAGATTTTTGAATTCTTGTAAATGCATCAAAAGGAAGAAATTTACACGTACTCATGCAGTCTAGAATAGGTTAGAAGAAAATATTGATACTTGCCAAATGAAAGAGAATATCCAAGAGATCGTCTTTCAGAAATCAAGGGCTTTTTTTTTCTTTGTAACTTAGGTTTGCGTTAATTTTCAAAATCCTTAAATATTGCTCACAGAAATCCGAACTTGGGTGGGTTTAGTTAATTTAAGTGTCTTTGTCAACACAGGTTCAAGGAATTATATTCTTTCTCTAGTCTAGTTCCAGTAACGTCAGGATTGGGTTTAGTATGTGATCCTATTACTTCTCTATTTCATAGAGAAGTTCTCTTTAAACTAAGGGAGTGCATCAGTTTGGCATTCGAAATCATTCGACTACTGCTATCATGGAAAGGATCCCAAGCAAGCGCCAATGTCCTGTATGGCATCCTGCTGGGTAGAATTACAGGACCATCAGTGGTCACTTGGGATGGGTGTGATCATCCAAGTAACACTCGGGTTTTGGATAGGATCAACAGATAGCACTATCAAGATATGGGATTTATCAAGCTGAAGGTAATGGTCACACTAACAGGTCACATGCAACAAAAAGGGGGTTCACCAACCATTAGCAGAAAACACATATATATGTTCTCTATAGGGGATGACAAAAAGGTTAATGCTGGGAACTGGAAATAAACAAGGTTATCCGGTCTTATCATGGTCATCACAGTGTGTATTGCTTACTCTACATCCAACTATTGACACCTCTCACTGGAGGATTATGATTCTACTTGCAGGATTTAGAATGCGTTTAGTAAGTTCGTATTCCAATAGGGTATCAGTATCCGCAAAAGCATATTACCTGACACTTAAGAGTAAGAATCTAGGGTCTCTGATGATACAGTCATGCTCAGTTATAACTCAACCAACAGAAGATCCACAGGTGGTGTAGATCTCCCAATGGAACAAAAAAGTTCTGGTACATTTGGTAAACTTATGGCAACTCTTATGCATCATAAGAAATAAATGAGCAATGGCTCTTCATCCTTCATTCTTCCTAGAGCATCCCGGTGTTTTCAATTTTTTTTTTTTTTTAAAATATCCATAGGGATCAATTCGTATTATAAACAAATGAATGAACATGTATCGAAGGGTTACTGTGCAGGCTGCCCATAAAACATCCAGTGTTCATTTTAGAAGGTATTTCTTCAGAAGTTTTGTGGATTTTCTTACGGGCAATAGTGGTATTGAACTTCCACAATATAGAGTTTAGCATCTGTATTAGACCCTGCTAAATATTGATTATGAGAGACAAAAGCTTATTCTTCTTGGTGTGGAAAAAGAGAACGTCATTTTCCCCCTCTTAATAACAGAAGAAAGACCATATGACTTCCAAGCCAAAAGGATTATCATAGCTTGTTGACAACGTCTTTCATAATTTAATATTCTTACTTGGATTGGATTTTAGTTTGAAAGATTTTGTGAAGGTAAATTGTTGAAAATTCTGTTACGAGGGATGTGAGACCTAGAGTAAAAAGGTGAAACTTTTTAATAGTTTTAAACTCAATCCAAGTAGACCCTAAATATGAGGGTTCAGAAAATCACCCCAGAAAAAGAGAAAAAAGGAAAAACCAACCTCAGCCGATTAGGTCATAATCTAATTTGATGACTCTTTCTCCCTCCATGTAGCTAGCACTTCATCGGTTCTGAAACGCTGTGTGAACGTTGATTCTTCCATGGGAGTAGTCATGCCATGAGCATAAGCAAGGAGACCAGTATAAGCAATCATTGCTCCGTTGTCAATGCAATACCTGTCATCAGTTGCAAATAACTTCCCACCTCTCTCAGAACACATAACTCGCATCATCTCCTGTAAACGCTCGTTACAGCCTACACCACCAACAATCAATACATCTTTCTTGTCACAGTGTGCCATTGCCCTTTCTGTTATCTCTACAAGCATTGCGAACACTGTTTCCTAAACATATTTTAGAAATCGAACGCCACTTCTGTTTAGAAATTTAACTAAGAAAAACACATAACAATCGCAAAAGTTCAATTTACAAGAATATGAAATTCAAATATGTATCGAATATTTCTCTAGAGTCACCTGAAGGGAGTAACACAGGTCAGCAGGAGTGCACTCATTACTTTTAAGCTTCTCTTCAGCTGTGCTTTCAATATAACTCAATATTCCACTAAATGAAACATCCATTCCTTTAACGACATACGGAAGTTCTAAGAACTTTTCTCCTTTCTTAGCAAGCTGGTGATAAGAAAGGATATAGCAATTGAAAGAAGTAAATGTATAAGTTTGTTTGTTATACAAGATGTTCAGAAAAGCTGGAAAGCATGAGTCAAAGTGCTTAAATGAAGCAAATCAAATAGCTGCAAGTCCAGGGGACAAAGTTCAGGATCCTTACTATAGGCATGAGAGCAAAACAATATGGATAAGTAGTCTAAGCGATAGTTGAGAATTCGTGAAAATTTATTGGCTTGTCTTTATTCATAACAAATACATTTTTCTTTTAACAAGCCAGCAGAGATTCCATTTTCTGTATCAATCAAACTAAAAGGACAAATATCCAACAGCAAATTGAACCCCCTGAGATTAAAAGAAAAGTCATATGAAGTATTAGTTTCTCTTCTGCACAAGTTACTAGTACCAGAATACCAAAAGGTCAGCATTCAAGATGATAGAGCCTGTACAACCTAACCAATTGTGACACTGGCAGCAATGCGCAAATTTACTGATCAACAAGTGAACATCTTTAACCAAGTGGAAGAATCTAGTCAACTAAAAGTCATCAATCAAGGGAAATCAATAATGCAAAATGATTCCCACGTTGCCAGATCACGACCCAAATATTAAATCACATGGCAGGACAATTACTACCAAACACATCCTGCTTCTAAACATTGTACCAAGTTTAATTAACATTTCTCAAGAGCCAATTCATCTCAAATCAACTAAAACAAAATAGGAACCTGCTCAATGTTGTATCCAGGGCTTGGATCATTGGATAATGTGAGGACTCTTGCAAATCTATCCAAACAGTTCCCAACTGCAATATCAATTGTCTCCCCAAAGATCCGATATCTTCCTTCACTATATGCAATCACCTGCAAGAATTGAAAAAAAAAAAAAACAATAAAATCCAGAAGTTATGTACTAGCAAAGCAGTTTCAATCCCTGAAAGCTATCCCTTGTCACTTACGTTATCTAAACAAGTCTGAATTGAATAGAAAAGAACAGTTACGAACAATGGGCCATGTGACTAGCTCAGGCAACAATCATATCCCCTTAACTCATCATATCCCCTCAACTCAATAACAGTCACAAGTAGATCTTGTATATTGTATATAGAATAAATAAGTTTTCTTCAATGTGCATATAAACTGTTTACTATTATCATAAATTTCCAACAAACTACATTAAGAAAGTAAAAGATAAATGGTTTATCAGCAATACTCAAATTCAAGTTGTCATCCGAGTTCAATGTGCATAGTATCTCTATGACTTAAACTAATACAACAGAAGTATTTGAAGAACAATATTCACCCCAAATTTAATACTTATAATGGTACTTAATGTTGTTCTACAGGACAGAGAGATGATACATGTGAAGAAAATAAGTACCTGAGTATTACCACCGCTAACATAGAGTACAACAGGATCATCAGCACCAGTGACAACTCGACCCATTTCAATATGTGCAACACAATGGTTAACAGCAACAATAGGTTTATTCCAAAGCTGGGACAATACACGAACAACAACTGCAGAGACCTGAAGGGGAGCACCCATACCAGGGCCTTTAGTATAGCAAAGGCAATCAATGTCGTTGGGCGTAATTTTTGCACCTTCTAAGGCAGATTTTACAAGTGGTAGAACATGCTGGAGGTGGTGCTGAGCCGTTTCTCTTGGTAAAAAGCCTTGACCTGGTGGTGTGATGTAAGTGTGACGTGGATTAGATAAAATTGTTCCATCAAGAGCCACAACACCGATGCCAATTTTGTTTGCTGAACCTTCAAAACCCAGGGCCAATAGTGTCTTCTTTCCTTCCATCTCCTTGGGGATTAAGGTTGGCAGAAAAGTTTTAGGAGAAGGACTAGATGAACAATTAGCTTTCTTCACCTGTTTAACTACAGATATTTTCATAAGAAGGTTAAACAAATGAATTATTATCTGTTTCCTCTTGATGATTAAGAAATAAAAGAACTATTATATAATAGCTCTTCTTGCAAAGAAGTTTTACACAATATTTTGCTTTCTTTATCCAATGTTTTCACCAAATTATTGATTGTCATCTATAAGTCCCCATGTGTTATTCTCACAGAGTTGATAACCCATATGGTGAACAGTTTCGGAATGATCTGTTAAAAATTATTCATAATGACGACATAGTCCTCATTCCTTAACAACTCATTCACCAAATTATAACACCTATGAGCAGGCCAAACATAAAAACAAATTTGTCCACCAGAAAAATCTAGTTCTAATGCGCCCTCAACTCTATGGCTCTCTATTTTTATTTCTTTGTTCTTTCCTCTATACTCGTCTTTTCTTCTTATTCTTCCCTTGGGACTGCAAATGACCTTCTTCCTCCTTATCCTCCTCTTCTTCTTCATCTCTGCCGCCTCCATTACCACAAGCACACAACTCCTCCCCAGTGCAAAGAAGACCCCATTAAAGAGAGAGTTATCAGCTCCCACAAAAGTATCTCCGAGCAGCCAAAAACTGCAAGCTAAGGAGATTGCGCTTTGCTTCAGCAATGAAGAAAACAATGTTTGCCCCCAGGCTTACGGGGAAATGGTAAAAAATTTGTCGTATTTTTATGTATTAGAAAGGAACTTGACTATGATAGTCATCGTGGATGACAATCTAAAATTATTACAGATTTGAAGCCTAGAACTCCATACTCACACAGCATAAAATTCAGAAGCATTTACAGGATTTGTTCTATGTTTTGGGGTTTATGGGACCGAGGATGATCTTCAGTCAAAGGAAAAAGTTCTGAAATTGATTTCTTTAAGAAGGAAAGTTCTGTGACTGGCATGCAAATAAACTGTTCAGTTTCCAATCATCTTGTACCGTCTCTTTTTCATTTGCTTTTTCTTTCTCATCTTGATCATTTCAAGGAATGAAAGGAAAGAAATATATATACAATTAGACTTTGTACCAAATCAGTGGGGTGGTTTCAAAACCAGTTCATGAAGTTGAATAACAAACAAAATGGGTTTTCAGATACAAATTAACATTGTAGGGCAAAGTGAAATTCGCCCCAAATGTAAGGTAGTTTGCCATATTGCTCCTTCAAACAATTAGGTAGGATGTTAATATACTATTTTTGGGACTTAGTCTTTCTTTAGATCAACCAAAACAATTTTAAAATAAGAAACATAAGAAAGCAGCTTAGGAAATTACAGCAAGACAACACTCTAATCTCTTTATAATCTGTCACTGCCGTCTCCCAAAGATCACTAGATTCTACCAGCCAAAGAGGTTAAAGAAAATAACTTCAAGGGACCATGGAACAGAAAAAGGAAACTATGGATTATCATTGTCAGTATTCTAGACCGGCATTCTTGCACATATATCTCATAATTCATAACTGATAGAATACACAAACACATGCATTTTGACAGATACATAAAGGTAAATGTGATGATCTTTCAAATTCCTTATTAAATAAGGTCAGAAATTTTAGGGTTCCTTCGTTTTCCCTTGAGGTTGCATTCTATTTAATTTCTCTCCCTGGCACTACACTACTCTCCAAAAGCATGACTACACTACTCTCCAAAAGCATGACAATGAAATAAAGTAATAAACCTAAGATTCATCTACAAGCAAAATGTAAAAATAATCTTTTATAAATTAAAAGGACTTCAGAGGCCTAACTTTAGCTCAAACTTACTACAGCATACAGTTGATGCTTTTTCTTTCCCTCTACAAGACTTAAGCACCCCTTATTCAGCCAAGAATGATTATCCTTAATTTTGAAATTGCCATTAGACATAACAGCTTGTACAAAATGCAGTTATTGGCTGACATTTTGGAAAACAAAGTGAAAGCTAGATAGCTAATTTCGGGTTTCCAGTTAAATAAAGAAATTTAAATAGAGAAAGTAAAAAAAGTAGAGGAACTAGAGCTGTGAGAATTGTGGACTTTATCTCATTATTATGCTATCTACTGTGGCAAGGGTGATAACCATCAATAACAAGAAAGCATTCACTACAAAAGCTTTTCAAACTATTCCACACAACTCCAACATGTAGCAAAAAATAATATAAAAAATTTGCTTCCAGAAAATGATTCTGCAAGCCAAAAGCTTGAGTACTAGAAGAAACAAAACCTATGGAGTTTCAGGTTTGGCTTTTTCCTCATGAACACAAAGAAGTTTGGAAAAAGTTTTATCCTTTCCTCATGCTACTGTTTAAAGGGCGTATTGTCATCTATTCCTATTATTTTCTTTGGAAGTTTCAACCTTTGATCTGATGAGTACAGTAGAGGAAGAGATTTTGGAAGTCCATGTTAAGATTGCCTGTTTTATGTCTTCTCAATTCTACTCAGGTATGAGGTATACCCATAAGGAAACTGGATATACAGACTTTATTGATTCATATCTTTAAGATTTATCCATATCATTGAGCAAATTTCAGACGATGGAAGTTAATCTTTAACCTTGAAAAGAATGTAACTACACCACAAATTTGTTATACAAATAGAAAAGAATAAGGAAAAGGCAGAATAAGTCTCCGAAGATGATGAAGTAAAGAACACAAATTTGATTATTTTCGAAAAAATCACGAGAATTAACACGGAAATTGATACAGGCAATCTTCAAATGGGAGGAGAAATATCAATTTCCAAAACTATTCGCTGAGTTACTCCATCAAAATCAGACAATTACATAATCTCAACATACATGCCTCCTTACCGTTTGATTGCCAGTCTTCTTCGGCTCGTGGATGAGGTGGTGATATTTGACAAGAGAACCTTGAGGCTGTGGCGGCGGTGAACGAGTGAAGTAGCCAGTGAGGTTCTTCTTTCTGGCCGGGCCACTCAGCATCGTCAGTGCTGAAATTTTGTTTGGGTAATCCAAACTTTTCTTTTCCTTTTTGTTTTTTGTTAATTCCAAAAACACCTTGTAACTCTAATCAATTATCAATTAAATATTCACACTTTTAATTTTTACAATTAAATATCTAAATTAGGATTACGTAAAACATGCATGCTATTATGTTTTTTTACATAATCTATTCTAGATACTTAATTGTCAAAATTAAAAGTTCAAATATTTCATTAACAATTAATTAAAATAATTAATTAAAAGTGCAAATTATTTTAGAAATTAACTCTAATTTTATTCAATGAACTTCTCTTAAAATATTTATATATTATTTACTTAAATTTACTTAAATCTCATTATACTTGAAAATCTAAAGTCTCCCTAAAAGACCTTTGGAATGCGTGGGATGATTTGGAAGAAGCAAAATTATTCATTCATAATTAATTTTTCAAAATATCCTTGTACTATTTATTTATATCGCATTATATTCCGAAGTTATTTTTCTTATCTTTAAATCATTGTATATAGTCTATATGTGATTTCTTTCGGCGGACCTTGCTGGATTTAGTGATGGTGAATCATTTTTTTATATACAATTTTAATTTAAGAACAATATAAAAGGAAAATCACTTCGAAAAATAATAAGGCTTAAGTAATTATGAGTGTTTTAAAAAAATTAACCTTTTATTTCAATTCCTAGAAATAATATCACATGTTTTCAAGTCAAGACTTCATAATATTAAGGATTACTTCCATAAATATCCTTGCACTTTTAGTTAATTGTCAATTGAACATTTGAACTTTTAATTTTGACAATTAAGTCCTAAATTAATATTTCGTCAACAAAAATAACATTTAAGCCCAAATTATTTATTTTCTTGGTGGAATACTAATTTGAGTATTTGATTGTCAAAATTAAAAGTTTAGATACTCAATTTACAATTGACTAACATGGGGTGTTTTTGAAATTAACCCTAATATTAATGTGTCGTAGGAGTCCTTATAATCCCCCATAAGTTATAATCAACAAAATCTACTCAAATCCTAACAAAAACCAACTAAGGGGGAGAGAATGGCGGGAGTTTGTTACTGTGCATCAGCATCACCATATCAAATCCTTGCATCAAAACCAATGGTATGGAAGCTTAATCATGTCTAAGATGTATACCCTGTAATGAATGAATTTTGATACCTCTTAACTTTCTTTCTTCAGCTTTTAATTTTCTGTAATCATAGAAGTTAGCTTGAATTACTTCCGTTTATTTTGCCCATTTCGTCTTTAGAGGGTTCCTGGCATTGGCATCCAGTGCTGCTCCGGTACTCCCAATAGCGAGAAGAGAGGAACGCAGACACCAAAGTTCCTCAGAGTTGCTGTCAATGGAGTTACTGAACTTCTCAGGCTTTTTTCTCCACCTGATAAAGACAGGTAATCAAATGCCCAAATTGTTCCCTTTTTTTTTGTTTCCTGGATTGCTCTGACAATATACTTTGTATCAGGTATTCTGTTCCTTTTCATAGAATTAGTAAATAATTGAGATCATCTTGAGAATCCCTTTATTTTCTTGGTTTAGATGTTTGGATATGGTAAGCATTACCCGGATTGTCATTCGGCTTAGTTCAGAAATTTTTGTGGTTAACCCACAAAGCCAGAGCCCCTTTCCAACTTGGTTGTTATTTTTTCAAGAGAAGATTTTAAAACTAACTTCACTGAATCAAGGTAAAATGAAAAAGCAAATATAATTGTTATTAGGGTAAAGTAATGTTGTCATTTTCATTTTCTGCATTGAGTACAACTCCTGAGCAATTGAACTATCTATCCTATTGAAAGCAATGGTGGCCCCTTCCCTTTTACTTGTACATAACTTGCATGACGTGATAGAGAAGCTTAGTTCTCAATCATATCCATTGTCTCAGATCTTTTATGAAGTCCTGCATATTGCCTATGAGTCTCCACAAATTTGAATTTTGTTAATCTTTTTGTGGATGAATAAGAAAACATTGTCTTGTTTGAAGTATTTTTATTATGAAACCTTAGAAAATTTCTTCTTGGCATGGCATTGTTTCATCTTATAATATTTTGTTTCCAGTTTTCTATTTCTTTGAAGTAGTTCCTTCATTGTAAAACAGCAATGTCACTGATACAGTGAAAAAGAAAACTGTATCACCAGAATCGGAGAAGTATCATGAAACTTTCTTTCATAATGAGATATCATAAAGTTCGTTTTCATATTATGTGATACCGCAGAGGTTGATTGAAGAAAATGAGCTAATGTTCTTGCGATATTCTTTCCTTATTGAATATTGTTTTGGTACTGATTCTTCATCAGTTAACTAGTATTCATATTTATCCCAAAAAAACAAAAAAAATAGTATTTATAAATTCTGAACTTTTACTTATAATCTTCTTAAATGGATTGGTTTCAGTTAAATTTCAATGATATATTAAACTTGCTTCCAGGATAATGTTTACCGGACTTTGGTTGTCTAGTTTTCTATCCTTTTCTTACTGAGCATTAATGATGTTTTTAGATTGGACACATTAAATGGAAAAACAAAAGATGAAATCTTGGTCTCCAGTGTAGATGATATTCTTATGATTATCAAATCTGACTATGAGAAAGCCTACTTTATAACAGGTATTTTGTTTCTCATTCATTTCCTTCTGAAATAATTTGAAGTTTTTGTGCAAATTATTTTGTTTTGCTTAAGAGTTTGTAACCACCTGCATGATGCTATATCTAAATAAAAGGAAAATTCTTGCTTGTATAACTCCTAGCAATATCGAAATGTAGAGTTCTACTTTGAACCTCTATTAGATACAACTGCCCAAGCTCAACAAAACATTACTTCTGATGGCTACTTTTGAAAAGAAATTCAAGAAAAGAAAGGAGATAAATATGAAAGATGAAGCAGCAATGTGGAATTTGTAAGTGTACAAATATAAAGCAAGTAACATAGTAGTGAGTACGACTCGTCTAATGAAGATTGCTACCTAAGTGCAGAGTTCTCCTACTTATAACCTAACTTAAACCAAAATTTAGGTTCATTGCTCGAAGCTTAATTAATTAAAACTAAGACTAACTAAAGGTTACCAGTTGAAAACAATTAAAAGTAGAAAGTACTTATGAAAAATCGATGACTAAGAATTGAGGCACCTCCAATCCAGTCCCCGCGTGTGCGATGATTGATTCTTTCTTAACTAATTCTTGATTTGGTTAACTACAGAATTCTTAATTATAAGTTAGACCCAATCTCTTTGTGAAAAGCTTCTAACTTGATTAATGCATCACTTGTATCTCTACATTTAATTACTGAAATCGCTAACACCTCTATGGAACTCCCTAGCTTTTGTTTTCTACTAACCATAAACCGCATAAAGAAACCGAATTATCTCTAATCAATTTTATGGTTTGTTACTTTTACCTTGATCAAATTAAACCTAATACTTCTTAGTATCTAGATAAAATTCAATAACAAGTACTAATGACCAGAAAACTGCAAGCTCTAAGCACAATAATAAAACTAACCAGAATCAAGATAAAAGAAACAATCTTTAAATTAAAACAACCAACGGATAAAAGTTTCGACCTTCATTGAAGTCCATAGTCACAAAAGTTTAGCTACTCATGTTCATCATATTCAAAGCCATAATAATCATAAACAACTTCACACAAACTAGGAAGAGAAAAAAAGGTTTAGAAGGAGCCTTAATGAAGAGCCACGTTCAAGTCTCCTCTAAAGTTCCGAAAGCTAAACCTAGTAATGTTCTAAAAGGACCTATTCATGAGTCTTACAAATCCTTAACTGAAAAGGAAAAGAAAATAATACAAAAATTAAAGAAAAACCCTAGTGTATGCTAGCAATCTGATGTCGGTTTTCATGGCGAAATGCTTTCGATGCCGGGCGAAAAGGATCTGGCACTAGTTTGGTCTGGGTGGAGTAGATCAGCGGCTCGCATCTAGTCTGCAAAAACTCTTTGGAATTATTTTTGCTCAGAAATTGCCTTCATTTGGCGCCAATTCCAGATTAGCATGACGTGTCTGGCCAGATGCTAGCCGCAGATCAAGATCCAGGAAACCGGTTCTAACTTCTTTTCAAAATTGCATTCTGGTCCTCAAAGTTTCATGCTATCTTCAATGTAGCCTTGCAAACCCAAATAATTGTAAAGAGAATTATTTGCTCCAAATTAAATTCAAACTACACTAGAATTGCTATAAAGTAATCACAAAATTTTGCCGAAATTATTTGTAAAGACCATGCATATAACTCCCCCACACTTAAGGATTCACTCCTCCTCAAGCAAAAGTTTAAGCAAAGTTAGAGAATAATTAAAATCAAGCATTCTTCCTCAAAATCTCAAATTTGTCGAGATAAAACATTCATCCACCTACAGACAATTGAAAATGCTGTTTAAATTGAAAAAAAAAAAATGGCTCAAATCTTCCTTAAGGCGGATCAAGTGATGTAAGCTTTTGGATAGATCTTCCAATTGATGAAAAATCAAAAGAAGAAATTAAGAAAGGGGATTTACAAAGCTTTGAAGTTTATCTTCAAATCAAACCAATTCTTGGTGAAACTTTTATTGATATACTCATGTAAATTTTTTACTCATTTAATGGCCCTTCAACGGTACAAATTGGTTTGATTGATATCCCATTAGGCCAAATTAAAGAACACGGAGATTGGGAACATTTGAAACTAAGAATCAGCAATTTTAACAGGACTTTACGAAAAGTATACTTCTCAAAACATAGTAAAGGGACATGGGTTGATTCTTCTCTACTTGGATTTCATAATGGCTGCAATAAACCAGTGGCATATTCTGCTCAAAATGGCCATTTGTTTTATTCCAATGCTTGCCTTTTTCTTCAAGGAGGTCAAAATCATGTTGGGTTAAAGAATGATACTGAAAAGAGTTTCATAGTTATGGATAGTAGAGAAGCTTTCTGTGGTTTTCTAAGGCAAGGTAGAAGGTAGAGGAGAGGATGCGGACCGTTCCTGCATCATCGCTGTTGTTGTTGCCTTGGCGGGTGTCATTATTGGCGGTCGGCAATGGTGGATCTCTATTGGCGTCGGTGATCGGGAGGGAATGGGTGTGCCAACAGCTCAAAGGGAGAGAGTAGAGAAGACAGGTTTTTTTTTCCTTTTTTTTAAGGAAGAAGGCCTACTAAGTTTGTTCCCTTTCTCAAACTTATTTTATTGCATTTAGGTCCCAAAAAACAAGCCTTCCGTTTGTATCCTAACGGAAGGACTAACTTGAGACAAGTTACCTATTTCTAAGGATTCTTTAGAGATTTTTGAAAAAAAAATAGGCCCTTACTTGAGACTATTGCTTAATTTCTGGGACCAAGTTGAAATTTATCCAGGTTTGAACAATGAATCTGAAAACTGAAGTCTTATCAATGAATTTGAAAACTGAAGTCTGAATCTAAATACTAAATTAGTTAATAAGTGGTAATTATATATAAAAAGTGTAATAATTTGACAAACAATATATATATAACTAAAAAAATTTCAGACTTCAAGAGTTAAGTAAAAAATTTTCAATTAAAATTTATTACTACAATTAATCACATCTTAAACAATTAAGTGATTTGCAAAAAAAAAAAAAAAAGTTATCAAACACACTTAATATTTAAGCACTTAATAGTATTTGTTATTAAACACACTTAATTCGATAAACTCTTAACTAATTAATTTTAAGAGGTAAATTATTTTATCAAATAAGGCCTTACTCTAATTGAGGCTCCCCAAACTCATTTTATATCAGGTAGGACTTTGAAGCTTGTAATGTAAGGTTAGAGTATTGGTTAACAGACGAAAGGTAAAGGAATTCAAAGAAAAGAAAGCTTGCAATGAAAATAAATATATCAAAACCCGACAAACTTCCTAGTTCTTTTTTGCTCCGTTTTTTTCCCTCAACTAAAGACTTCATAACCAAACGCTTTCGTAACATAACTTCATCCATTGCAACTTTTCTTTTCCTCACTTTCACATATGCCATATTTTGGCCTTTATTTTACCTTTCCACCATGACTTGTAATGATGGCGGTAGAAGCATAGGAAGGGTAGGGCCTCCGATTCATATCGAGACTGTTGTATTTTATAAGGAAAACCCAATGGAAACCTCGATTAGGGGTTAATTTATCTAACCCTAGGTTCTTGAATAAGAACACAAAGCCAAAGGTTATTTAATATCAACATAAAAGATATAAAGTTGCTCATATAATGCTGAATAAGAGAGTTATATAGAGAATGATCATAGTATCCTAACCTATTAAGGATTCTTGTCCTTTAAGAAATTAACTAATAGGGAAACTAAATCGGACTAGGACTCTAAATTATAAGAACAGAATACTAAACAAGGATTTTGTCATGAATCATGTAAACTATTGCATCACAATTGTTTTCTTTATCTTTTTTTCCTTTTCAGAAAGCAAGTCATGTTGTTCCTTTTTTTCTTCCTCCTTTAACAACATTAATCATACTTTTTCCAAATCAGAAAGTTATCACCTAAAGAGCAATAAATGTTAGAATTAATCAAGATCTGTACAAAGTCAAGGGTTAATATTTAAGTAACTTCAAAAATAGGAAAGCATATAAGGCTAAAAAAGGGGTCGAAGGTAAAATTATGAAAATTTAGTAGGCTTGAAAGGTACAAACAAATCAAAGAAGACCTGCGAATATTGTTTCTAAGTCAAGTAAAGGAAAACCTTTATATTTCTCCTCAAGAGATACTCAAGTAAGTTCTAGAATGTCATTAAGAAGCCCATCAATTTCATACGACAAAAAACGATGTGAAGGATTTATTAAACACTAACATGGCCATTGTGCTCAAAAGGAAGTCGTGCGAGAGTCATAGAAGATATAAAAGACAAGTTTATCAATCAAGTTAAGAAATAAGTAGTCAACACTCTTTTCAACTTATTCAAGAATTTTTTTTAAAATACTTAATGAAAAATCATCCTCCAAGTGAAATCATCCTTCACGGAATTTCCATGTGCCTGTAGCAGATTGGGTGTAACCTAAACCAGCTAGAGTGCTGTCATCTAGGACGTCAAAGCTAGTGGTATTTTGTTACATTACCATGATTACTGATTAGAAGGCCTTCAGCCTACTGTGTTTTCGAACTTCAGAATTCAGAGAATAAATGGTTGGATCAAAATGTTCATCAGAAGAATTGGCTAAAGTAATAGTAAAGGCACATGCAATGTACAAGATTAAAGTTTCAATCACATGCTGTAAGGCATAAGCTTGATCTCTGACCTTGAACTGCCAGATGAGGATAGTATGATATAGACCTTAAATGCTACATGTCATTTATTCCTGAGACACATTCCTCTGCTGATGATAGTTTTGCTGTGTAGTAGACAAATTTTTTGCTTGTGTTCAGTTTAAGTATCGTCCTACCTTATAGTTGATCTGAACTAAGTTTGAACTTCTTTGATTAGGCACTTTCACTTCACAAATTTATGCTGATGACTGCACCTTTGAAGACCCAACTATCAAATTTCAAGGTAAGATATTTAATCATAGCCCATGGATCTTCCGGTACATCCTCTAGTACTTTTTATTTTTTTGTTTTTTTCAGTACATCCTCTAGTACATTGTCTAATACACCATTTGAATTGTTTCACATGTAGCAACATTATTGGACTAAGGAAAGTTAATTGGCGTGAATTATTGTTCAATGTGGAGAAATTTAATTAGTATACTAGATATATAGAGAATGTCCAAGAAGGTCTAAGCTTGATCTTGCTTCTTAACTACCTTCTGAGTGCTTCATTTCCTCGTGATGCCTTAGTCTGCTAATGGTACTGAAAATATCTCTCAGACGCTTCGGATTCCTGTTTTACTTTTTCAGGAGTTCCTTTCACATCTAACTTCTTCAAATTCCATAACCCTCTTTATCATTTTCCTGTGCTAACTGTATGCTTTATGCTTCCAATTTCCAGAAAGTGATGGAACTTTCTTGAGAAGTAATTGGGAAAATCTGTAAATCCCGCAAATGGAAACTAATTCAATATCTAGCCTGTGGTCGTACATAAGTTTATTTTTTCCTGGAGTTCCTATAAGCTCCTTTTGAGGTTTCATAGTGATCTTCGCTTCCTGATTCTTTTGAGTGCTTAAACCAACGTTCCTTTTCATAATTTCTTAGCAATTCTATAGTGTTTGGTTGAAGGACACTATTTCTCATGCTCTGTTTTATTTTTTATTTTTTATTTTTTATTTTTTTTCTACTTCCAATTAAATATGCATACTAACTTTGTACATGGAAATTTAATCTTTAGAGTGGTTAAGTAATATTTGCTCTCTGTTATTACTCAAGGTTTTATATGATTTGATCATTCAATTTGGAAACAGTAAACAGAGAGTTACAGCTTCAGCTCACCCATTAACGAAATTTACATGCAAGGTGTAGCTACAGTGTCAAAATAGATGCATGACACCCTAATTTTGATAAAGCAATGGAGTTTGATTTCAATATAAGATTGGAAAGGTAAAGAAACTCATCATCGTATTTGTTGCTGAGCATTCTCAGCAGAAGTACATTTTACACTCTGTTACTGTTTTTGAGAAGTCAATGATGTTTGAATATAAAGTTTTTAATCTGTGAGGGAAGGGTTTTTTTTTAATTTTTTATTTTTAATTTTACTATTGAGGTAGAAAAATATGACAGAACTGGTTCATGTATAATCTTATTAGTAAGTTTATTAATGTATTTGCGAGGACTGAGACTTGGATTGACCAAAATGCCATTTTGGTGAAACTAAAAAAAAAAAAATAATTGATGAATCATTTGTCAAGGTAATCGACATCTACCATACTGTCTCTGTTGTTTGCTTGTTGCTAGACTTGTGCCTTTGAATTCTGTACCTATTGAAACTGTCACCTGCTATTCGGGCAGCAGTATCACATTTCGTCGTTAAATCTTTTCCATATTCTTTTAATGTCGCTGACACTACCTTGAGATATACTTTGCAACCTTACTATGGACTTTTGAGGAGCTGTCTTGATGAAGCTCTTGCAAATTTTGTTTCTGAAATGTTTTCTCTACCAATATTTTACAGCATGGAGAACTTTGCACCGAAGGCTCAAATCAGGGATTTCTTTTCTAAATGAGTAGTGTCCTTCAGTATGACTGTATGAGTAGTATTTTGAACTGTGTATGTGGTTTTCTCACATATGAGAGGTTAACCATGGGCATCTTTAGGTTTCATGTTTTTCTTGGTGAATCAATACTTCAGAAAGCTTGCTGGTTCAATCAGTTATCACTCTGCTATCAGTTGATCTGACTAAAGAGTATATCTGTGGCCTGGCATGGTGAAAGCAAGCTTGATGCCCATTTTGTTTTTATATTATTTAAGAACTTTCAAAGCATAATACACAGAAGCTAAGTTTATTTTTCTTTTTTACTATCCAGGAAAGGATTTGTACTATCGCAACTTGAAACTGCTTGTACCATTCTTTGATAATCCATCTATCAAGTTAAAAAATATTAAAAAGGTATTTACATTCCAAACGTTACCATGCATGTTGAAATCTATGGTAGCTTGATTATTCATATAAACACACTACTGATGCATGATTAACTCTCATGGTTTATGCATTAAGCTTCTGGGCTTTCCTTTACTTAAAAGTTATTGGGTTTTGGTTGAGGTCTATTATTAGTAATCCTAACATCGTAAACTAGGGTAAAATGAAGAACCAACCTTCTGATTTTCCCTTTATGTTGTTAGGATTAGAAATACTAGGATTTGAATTTGTAGCGAAAGGAAATCCTATATGCACATACACCACATGACTGAAAAATGTGATGTCAAATATTTAGAGTCAAACTCTTTTTATATGCTTTGAGATTTTATATATTTTGTAGATAAAAAGAGATTGTTGTCCACATTGTAGGAACATAGACGACTATGTTTGTCGCCGTAAATTCTATAGAAATTGCTAACTCTTTAGCCGCATGGAGGTGTATTCATATTTGCAGATGGAGGGTTCTTTTTTTCTTTTTTTTTTTTTGGTAATGATATTCTGGGAAACTTTTTCCTTCAAGACTTGCTTCCCTATCAGTGTGTTTGAGATGAAGTTCATGTTTGACAGCCAGATCCATACAACTTCTCTTGGATGATCTTTTTTCTCTTTTTAAATTTGTACCACACAAATTCTGTTCTCCATTATTCTTAAATGAAGGAGATAAGTGTATTATGACTTTTTGGAGGTTGTATGTCATCTGATCAAGAAGAATTGTAACATAATGTCTCACAATTTTGATTATGTACCATCTAAATGAGTATTTTACCGGGAGAAGGCTTATTTGTGTCTATATTCTGTTCTGGAATGTGGACTTCTGTGGCAATCAGCATGGTCATATTGTTTTTAAAATAATCGGCCCAGCCAATTGATTTTCATTTCATTTTCCTTAAGTCGTGTTCCTGTAAAAACTTGTAATTATGATAATATATCAGATATAACTGCTTGCCTATTTTCTGAAACTCAGTTGCAGTTGTGTTTTGCATCATATATGTTGCAAATGATTCCCGTCCTTTGTCTTTACTCTTTGTACATCTCTGTATGCACTATTTTGTGTTCTTCACCCAGGATAGCCTGATACAAGTTTTTATGGTTTTCACTTTACTTTCTTTGTAGGGTGTCAATTCCACTAGTAACAGAGTTGTTGCATCATGGAAATTAAGGTATGGAATCCTTATCATAAATTCCAAGTTATTTCCCAATATACGCAGAGGACTGCCAGTGGAAAAGTAATATCTGCTTTAGAGGATTGGCATTGGACTTTAATGAAATTGCAAAGTTCAAAAATATTATTTACTGAAGAAAAATCTAGACAACCAACTTTGTCTATTTATTTACATAATCTGGCTGATGTTGTCGCAAAATGTAGCCAACAAAAACGAACTTCCTTTATAACCTAGGATAGAGGCAAGGACCTACTGTGGATGACAGTATTGCTAGTCCCTTAAGGTTTTCTAATGACCATTTGACAAACTGAAGTTAGCTTGACTTGTTAAGTGTGCTTTGAAGTCTGGTTTATGATTACTTGAAGAAGGAAGAGGAAAACAAAAGGGAGAGGGGCATTTGTGTGGTACAAATTTAAAAAGGATGAATAGGAGAAATAGTAAGATAAAATCCAGAACTGCTGCTTTTCTAGAATATGGCATTCACTATCACTCGAGCCTGGTTGCTGGTTACTTGTAAAGTTTCTGACACCTTTCTGGGAAAGACTCGACTTCTTCCAACAGGTTGGAAGTGAGAATACAGCCGGAAAGAAAGGAAAACGATTTTAAAAAAAAAAACTCGCTATAGAGTTTTAAAAAGTATCATTCTTTCTCATTCGTCTTTCATAACTAACACAGTGGCTGTTACACACCTCTGATTGAAGTTGTTTGTTTTAAGGATGTGTCAATGAGAAAAAACTGATCCCTGCACATGCTTTCTATAACTGCTTTTGTTAATTGAGAACTGGCGGAAAAAATTAAGTAGCAGAATATCTCAATTATCATACTATTTTTAGATGATGATTTTCTTTGGGTAGTGATTTTTTGCACTCTCTTTTTATCTCCTTGCACTCTCCTCCGGCTTAGTTTGTAAATGAAGAAACTTTCATACCATATCTGGTTTTTTGGCGAAGAAATTTTGGATTCCTTTTTGGATATTATAGTCTCTTCAATTGTAAAAATAAAAAATAAATAAAACAAGGAAGAGGCAGTGCAAGAAGTTAAACGGAGGGGTGCAAGAATCACTTTCCTTCTCCTCTCTGCTTTTGCTTCATTTCAAAAACAAGATACTCTCTCCATTTCAAAATACTTGTTACTTTTGGACAAGGTGCGAGAATTAAGGCTTTGATAAAATTCTTGCAAAAGTAGGTAAAAGACATTGAAATAGCATATTAAAAGAGTAAATACTGAAAATGTGTAATTAATGCATGTCTTTGACGTAAAAACTAGAGGATAATGAAGGGTAAAAAAGAAAGAAAAGTAATAAACATATTATGGATTAATGAGATTGTCAAGTATTTGAAACGACAAAAATAGAAAGAAAAATGAAAAGTATTTTGAAATGGAGGTAGTATCTTAGGGGGAAGATAGTTGGAAATAAAGTATTTGTAATGAGAACTTTTGAAGGCTGTCATATTGGTTCTCTTTTCCTTGAAAATTGGTATTCAAAGGGGTGGTTGTTCGACCAAAAAAAAAGGGGTGGTTGGAGTCTAATAAACGACACAGGCCCCTGCTGCTGTCCATTTCTTCTTTCACACAAGATTTAGGATATTTGAATCGGAAATGCTGTAATGTAAACTCCAACTAATGATAAATAAAACTTACATTCTGTTGTATCTTTAAACTATTGAATGGAAGTCATGGTCAAGAGTTGGGGGAAACTATGCTTCTGAAAGAGAACATTAATGTCTCACTTTCTGGCTTTCATGTCGAATACAGAACCTATCTGAAGCTTCCATGGAGGCCCCTCATTTCTGTTGATGGAACTACAGTTTACGATCTAGACAAGCAATTGAGGGTAAGTTAATACTAATAGCTAGTTTCCCTATTGTGTTAAAATAAATACAAACTGAAGGTGTGTTGAGAGTACTAAGTGATTGTTTCTGCTTCTGAAATTTTGAAGGTTGTTAGGCATGTTGAGAGTTGGAGCATTTCTGCACTTGAAGCCGTTGCTCAGATATTTGCTCCAAGCTTTGGAAGGTATGATGATGAACGATGATAGCCTTAACATTCGTATTAAATGATAAGACATCAGATGCAGCGCATGTCAGGTTCATAAGGCTTGACTTGTTAATGCGCGATGCTTATTATCGAAGAGTGAACCGTATGCAGAAGAAGGGAAAGGGTACTTCATTTTATGTGAGGAATCGGAATTATTTATACTCTTACAGAAGTATTTATCTCTCTGGTATAAATAGAAATGAGATGCTGTTGATTAAGTTTTGGACTCCCCAAGGAAGGCTGGTAGTTGATGCTGCTGCTGCTAAATTCAACCTGTATTGTATATGCATTCTGGGATGATAGTTTCCAGTTTAAAATACACATCTATTTATTTGTTTGTAGAGGATTTTTTTTTTTTAATTATTTTTTTAAAACTTATATTTGATGTAGAGACATCGTTACTTCTTCGGGGCATGCGAACCCTAAGGTCATCAACACATCTACATGTTAAATATACTCCTTTAATTGATTTGATTATAAAAAGGCCAAGGGCACTTCACACGTATATCTCTATTATATTATATTATATTATATACTAGCTTTTATAGTTATGAACTATTTTTGCCTTTCTTTTTATAGTTATAAACTTTTATTCTAACTTCTTCTAGTTATAAACAATTTTGTTTTATTCTTCATAATTATAAACTTTTATTTTATCTTTTTCTAGCCATTAACTATTTTTGTTTTTCTCTTTATAGCCATCAACTATTTTTAACTTCTTAAATATAACAATTTATTAATAATAGTTCAAGGATATAAAGAAAAAAAATAGTTCATGGCTATAAATTCATAGTTAGAAAAAGATAAAATCAAAGTTTGTAGTTATAAAGAGGAGAGAAATAATTCACGACCAGAAAAAATAAAAATAAAAGTTTATGATTATAAAAAGAAAAGTAAAAGTATTTCATGACTATAAACAACTAATATCTCATATATATACACACAACTTTATGTATATACATATATACACAAGCTTATATATACATATATATACATATATATATGTATATGTATATATACATATATACACACATATACACACACACACACACATATATATATATATATATATATATATAGAGAGAGAGAGAGAGAGAGAGAGAGAGAGAGAGAGAGAGAGAGAGAGAGAGAGAGAGAGAGAGAGAGAGGGAGAGTGTCACACATGAAAAAAACAAATAAAACTTATTTATGAATAGTCTTTAAGACTCAAACAGTTCTAGTGTTTTGTTCCTTTTTCAAAAAAAATTACACAATTCTTGAGGGAAACTAAATGAGTCATTATCTAAAATCTTCTAACAATCAACCAAACTATGCAATCTCATATATCATCATCATTGAAGGATCATTCCTCAAAAGAAAAAATATTTTTGTTGTTTTTTTAAAAACTAAATGAATGACATGAAATGCAACTAATAAAAAAACAAATAAAGAAATGGAAAATGACATTTTTTGAAAAAAAAAATAAATGAATCACATGATATGCAAATAAAAGACAAATAAAGAAATGGAAAATGACATGATATGTATATGCAAAAATGAAAATATGCAACCACTCATCCAAACTTACACAAGACATTCTCTTTAACGTAGGCAATAAATAATATGATAAAGAAAGAAGGAGGGTAAAGAATCAACTCAGTGGCCCGCTCCATCTTAGGATCGGGGTGGTAATAAAGATAGAGAGCTATTATATGGCCTTGACCTTCAAACGACAAGTCTAGCTCAAATATCTCATGACTCCCTGCAAAACCAAAGATAAAAGTTGGTTCCATTTGGATTAGAAATAAGAATAAAAATAGTTGTATTTTTTCTCGAATTTCGTAAATATAAATTTTATATGAGAGAATATGTGGGATAGATGTAGGATCCAATGCAAAAAAACAAAAGGATTTGGATTGTTAAGTCTAATCCAAATTGAAAAGAAAAATAATACGTTTCCTTTAATTAATTTAAGAAGAAAGTTGAATAAAATTCTAAGAAACAATAAAAATGCAAAAGTTAACCTTTGGTTGCCTCCCAAGATGCTCGTTTAAAGTCATGAGCTCAACTCCTTTTTTATTACTTGGATAAAGGATCAAAAAGGTTAAAAACTTGTCATTTCCCGATTGGTGCGCCTTTGAGGTAGGGCTTCAACTCTTTTGGTGTTCAATGGAGTATTTATTGCCATCTTCCAATAAGATACCATGCATGTGAATGAAAGGTTTAATACCCTTGATATAATTGGTGTATCCTATATCTTTGCATTGCAATCTAAGGATATTAAGTTACTTTTCAGTTTCAACATCCTCCAGGCTTGCACTAACAATAGTAAGATAAGTATGATTAGGGCCAAGAAACTCATACCTGAGATTGAGAGGAAGAGGTTTGAGTTCTACTTTCTGATTTTTCTCTTCTTTGAAAGATGCCCATGTAGACTTAACCTCTCCTTTAATCTTATCTTATAAGGTGGAATAGTGGGAATTTCTTCAAGTAATTGTGCACATGAGACCACCTCAACGTTCTAATAGTCCTGAGAGCTCTCATTCACCAAACTCTTTTCAATGCAATCGTTCCTTTTATGACTAAGGGACTTCTCTAGCATTATTTCATTCATCACATCAATCCTGCAACAAGTAGCCTCAAGAGAAGGTTTTATAATAGCATCATTCAAATTGAATTCAATTGTCTCATCCCCAACACTCAAGGAAATCTTTCTATTTTTAACATTAATATTAGTGCCAACAGTAGCTAGGAAAGGCCTTCCAAGAATGATGGAGACTTGACTATCCTCATCCATCTTTAAAACAACAAAATCAGCAAGAATAAAAAACTTACCCACCTTGATTGGTGCATCCTCAACAACACCGATCGGATATTTTACAGAATGATCCCCTAATTGAAGACATTATGGTAGGGTTCAATTCACCTAAACCAAGCTTCTCATAAATAGATTGAGGCATAACGCTAACACTAGTCCTAGCGCCTAAATCACACAAAGCATAGTCAAAAGATTACCAATTAAACATGGTATTGAAAACTACTGGATTCCTTAAGTTTTAGAGGTAATTTATTTAATATCACAACACCACACTCCATATTCAAAGCCACAGTATCATTATCTTCATTGTTCCTCTTTTTTTTTTACAAAATTTCTTTTAAAAATTAGCATAAGAAGACATTTCAGAAAGAGTTCAGTAAATGATACAGTTATATAAAACTTCTTAAGAATCTTTAAGAACTTACCAAAATTAGCCTTTGCCAATCTTTTGGGAAAGGAAAAGGTTGCTTATAAGGTGGAGGAGCAACATACTTGGATTCTTCTCACTATTTTCTTCTCCGGGTTCAATACCCTCACTTTCATTCTCATATTCCCTAGGATTTCCAACCTCAACTTCCCTCATCTTAGGGTCCTCTAATTGTTTACTACTCCTTGAAGAACAGCTTAACAATATTCCTTAGGATTCTCGGTGTAACCAGGTAATTTACCTTGGGGTCTACTAGATGAAGAGGCTTGTTGGGTAATTTGAGTTTCCAACATCTTATTGTGTGTGGCTAAGAAATCAATTTTTGAGTTAATTTAGTGGATAACCTTATTAATACTCTCATTTTTCTTAGACTGAGTCACAATGAAATTCTCCAACAATGACTCCAAATTAGACTTTTGAGGAAGTGGAGGATTAAAGGGTCCTGGTTGAAAATCAGGAGGTGTCTAGAAACACCTTGGGGAATGGAATTGGAATTGCTACTATAAGAAAATTTTGGGTGATTCCTCCAGTCAAGGTTATAGGTTTGAGGGAAAGGACCATTCTGATTGAAATGCTTCACCGTAGAAGCCTGCCCAACCAATAAACTTTGGGAAGAAAAATTCTCTACTTGACACTCAATAGCTACATGACCAGGAGACCCACAAATTTCACAAGAAACATAATATGCAACATCATTAACATTCATATGATAAAGCTTTTGTGATAAAGCATCAAATTTAGCATTAAAAAGACTCATAATATCAACATCACACGTAACTCCAGTCTTCTTAGGACTTGTTCTATCACCACCAGGTCATTGGTAATGATTTTGGGCCATGTCCTTCAAAAGAATCATAAGCTTCATCTATGATCTTATTCATGAAAATAATGCCTGCAACAATATCTACCACATTCCATGTAGTGTAGGTCATCCCATTGTAGAAGGTCTGAAAGAGGAGCCACATAGGGGTTTTCCACAAGTACACAGCCTATCGTATAATAAATAAAAGTATCGATCTCATAGAGACAATTTGTTAAGTACCAACTACTGCAATTTTAATTATCTAAATCGAACCAATAATATGATTAAGATAATTTTACTAAATAACAAAAACAATTAAGCCAAAGTCAAAAACTTTCAAAAATCAATTACAAAGAAAACATTTAGAACAAGGGTTCACCACAAAGAACTCTATTAGTATGAAATTAACTCTCCTAAACTATTAATTATATGATGAAAAAGACAAAATATCATAAGGTAAGTATTGTCTCCTCTCGAAATGCAACAATGTACCTAAACCAACCTAACCCCTATTCTCATTGTGATTAAATTGAATTATACCCATTAAGAATTGTGATATTCATTTGCTCCTTAGGAAAATTAGAACTATGCTAGTATTCTAAAATTTCCTGCTTAATTCCTAATGGATTTCACCTTTTAGTCCTTTACCCAATTATCTAAAATCAAGCAATTATAGCGCGCAATATAATCGTAGGTAGTTAGAACATAGAAATTAAATATTGACCAACAATAAACCAGCTGAGCAATAGAATCGAAATTTTCCACTAGAAGTGGCCTACCATTCCTGCAAGACCACTAGGACCAGAATACTGACCGTAGTGGGTACCTTGTAGGGCCTCGACCTGCTTACTGGGTCTTGTATGGATATAGAGGAAAGGATGCTCCTAAAATAGTAAAATTGAATCAATCCATCAACTAATATAAATTCATTAGGCTAATCCCTTAAAAAATTACTCACACATATCTGAATAATCAACTACAATCATGAGCAAATTCATCTTGCAAAGAATCAAATTAATAAAAGAAAATAAAAAGACAAGAGAGAGGAGAAAAGAACTCTGCTTGATGAAGCTTTCAAAGTCTGAAGTTCATCATCCAAAACTTGCTGAGAAAAAATTTGATCTTGTTCTTCAATTGAAATTCTAAAAAGCTAGGATTTGAGAAGATTTGAAAAAGAAGAAGCGAGAGAGAAAGAGAAAAGAACGATTTTTTTAGGAATGATCTCTACCTCCTTAGTTATTCTTCCCCCAAAACCAATTATTTTAATCTCCTTTTAAGTCTTTTAATCAGCTCTAAAAAAAGAGAATAAAATAAAGATTAATAATAATACAAAGTCTGACTTTTAAGTTTTTAATAAAATTCACGACTTGTTTCACTCAGCCACACAGAATTTCACGTGCCCGCATAAAGTGTCCAGAAACTTCCAAATCTCTAAAGGCTTGTGTGGCCGTGCATATATATATATATATATATGTACACACACACACACATATATATATATATATATAAGAAGTCAACCTTTGATGGAAATAGAAACCACTTTGAATATTCATGCTAGGAACTGGAACCAAGTATCCCAACCTCGAACCTGATTGATTCTCCTCGAAGGGCACTCACAGGACATACTAGGACCCATAGGGATGGAAGGAAGTCAGAAAAGGTCCTTCACTAGCACCTTCATCTGCTAATAGCAATAAAGTCACCCCAAGCCTTGTGCTGAGTCGGATGCTGCTTTTTCAAAAAATGAGTTAAAAGCGATAGCATATATATATAGATATATTATAGGGTTAGTTACTTAATACCCCCTCAAGTCGAGGGTTTAAAGTACTTCACCCCCTAGAGTTGAAAAATAAGCAATTTACCCCTAAAATATGTAAAATATCCAAAATATCCTTTCTTGTAAGTTATAGTTTGTTGCAAAATAACCCTCAAGTTCGACATAAAATCATTTTAGTTCATAACCTAATTTATAGTTATAGTTTATTACAAAATACTTCCATAAAATTTCTGACTATATCTTTTTAGTCTATATGCTTTAAAGATTGATTATTTAACTTAAAAAAGATGATTGTTTAAGAAAAATTAGTAGGATGATTTTAAATTTAATTTAGTGAAAAAATAAAACATTAGAAAGTAAAGTACTAAAATTGTTGGGAATTCATAGACAAAGCATAATAAAAATAATAATAAAAAACTACGTACGCCGCCAATAGGATCCGTACATACTAGAAAAACCGATTGAAAAGAAAACTACCTTAATGTTTTTATTCGGCTATGTGTGGAGACGATGCTGTCTACGCTTCACCCTCTACCGGTATCCACGCGACGACCTCCTCTACAAGCGACCGGGATGCTAGCCCCTCGGCATTCTGAAAAACTATTTAGAACGAACCTTAACTATCTTGTAATATTTGGAATTTTAGAGAGAGAGGCAAGACAATATTCTCTTCATTCTAGGGTTAAAGTTTTTTTAATCAGAGGAAGACTACTGAGGGAAAAGGTTAATATAACATTTTATAGTTGTTAACATTAGAACCCTAATTGTCATCTAATGACAATTTTAATCTCGTCCTATTCCTATAATCATCCAACGGTTGGATGAATAACATTAAGTAATTAATTTCATTTATTTGATAAATAAATTAGTTACTTATTAACTTACAAAAAAAATATAACACGGGAATTGATCCCCTTTTTATATCTGTTCAAAGAATTTAGACACGATCTAGATTCATTAAACATGGACGTTGTGCTCACAAGATCGTCTATGTGTGTAACCCTGTAGGTTCACTTAACGTTGGCAGTGAATAAAAAAATTTCATAGACATTTATCCACAAAACATAAGTGGTCTCTAGCAAGACATTATGCTTACCCAAGTTAAGTAAAAGATATGATAATCTAACATTAGTTTTATTATTTAGTCCATTTGTTGTACTATATCCTAATTAAGTATAAGGTGTAGACTGAGTCATCCTTATAAAACTTAATTAACCATTTACTTGATCACCAGATAAACTGATCCAATAAATAATATTAATAACACCTTATTAATCTTCCTTATCAAGGTGCTCATGGATATCTCTCTCTAATAAGAGAGGGACAAATCTCTTTTATTATCTCTAATATTCAAGCCATGAAAAAAAAATAGTCCAACCAATAGTCATAATAATTTTCTAATTAAAACTGATGTTTGATTATGTCAAAACATATTTTCTCCCCATGCAAGAAGCATTGAAACATTAGGTCAAAGGACATGAAACATAAAATTGAGAAGAAATACTTATGACTTAAAACTCATGCAATATTTCTTCTTCACCTTGGGTCATGTCCAATACAATATTCTTAATATGTATTTATGAATTGATTTTATATCACATATTCATGATCAGTAAAACTTGATCATCAATCAACTTCATATTAGTTTAATAATACAAGATGTAATGCTATAAATTTATCACAATAAATTAGTTACAAATTTTAACAATTTATTTATTTTATAAAAATAAAATATTTTTGTTTTGAATTAAATAATAATTATAAAGAATATAAACTAAAAAAATATTATTACAAAATACTTACATAAAACTTGTATTAGCATCTTTTTAGTTTAAATTCTTTCAAAATTGATTATTAAATATTAAAAAACTTGACTATTTAAGGAAGAAAACAAGGCAACTTTAAATTAATAATATTTACTTTAAAGAAACAAATTAGAATTTTTCATCTATTATTCTAGTATTTTACTTCTGAATATTTTATTTTTTCATTGAATTAAATTTAAAATAACCATACTAAATTTTCGTAAATAATCAACTTTTTAAAGTTAAATAATCAATCTTTAAAAAGTATAGATACAAAGGTATTATTAGAAATTTATGAAAGTATTTTGTAATAAATTATAATTATAAATTAAGGTATGGATTAAAATAATTTTATATACCGAACTTAGAAGGTTCATTTGCAAAAAAAATATAACTTACATAAAATAGTATTTTGGACATTTTACATATTTTGAAGAGTAAACTCTCTATTTTTCAACTTAGGAAGGTAAGTGCTTTAAACTCTTCACTTGAGAGAGTATTTTAAATCAACCCTATATTATATATATTATAAAAGTGTGGTAGGATCATGGATAATTTATACTTTTTTGCTTGAGTAATTATCATATTTAGTTCTCAATAAATTTTTGTTTGTTGAGTAAGATCCTGATATTTAGTCCTACGCAAATTTTCAAGTACAATTTGTGATCTTTTTGTCAAAATTCCGTTAAATTTAACGATTAAAGTCATTTTATTATAGGTATAAAGAAGAAGAAATACGAAGAGAGGAAGTTTAAAAATTAACACGACTACTCCTCCCGCAACACCAACACCACCTTCGTCAACACCACTGTCACTGCACCACTACGACCGTACCGTACATACTAATTCACCTTCTGAATTTTGACACTTAGCAATACCATTATGCCATTTCTACCTCTTTCTAACGCTCTAAAACTTCACCTTACTTGTTGGTGAACTGCTTCCACCACCCGCAGCCATGCATTGGTCTACTGCCCACCACTTACCACCATTAATGACCTTCTCCAGACTCACCACCACTTTCGCTGTCACTTTTTCTTTTTCGATAGCGGAAAGAAAATGTTATGTAATTGCCACTGACATCAAAAGGTCTAATTAAGGAGGAGATCAAGTGATTATGTGAGGCAGTCATTTTTAGTTTTCTACATTTATTTCTCATAAAAGCCTACACAGCCTCCATTAAAAGGTGTTTGTTGATAAGAAATTAAAAGGTGAAGTTTTGGATTGTTAAAACGAGGTAGAAATGGCACATAATGATACTGTTATTTGTCAAAATTCAGGATGAATTAGTAGGGCGGTAGTGCAATGGTGGTGAAGGGGCGGTAGTGTGATGGAGGTGGTGGTCGCTGGAGTGTTCAGTATCCAATCAAATCGAATTAAATTTGGTATTCAGATTTGGTTTTTCAATTTTTGAATTTTGAAATTGTATAATTATTTGATTCGGTTTTAATTTTCATGTTTACGAATCGAAAAACCGAATTAATTAATTTTAAAAGTTATATATTATTTGAATTTAACTTTAACATTTTATATTTAACATTTTATAATGTTATTTTATAATGTTATATAATGTTATGTTTTAAATTTTATGAGATTCTTAAAATCTCATTATTTTTAAACAAAAATTTGTATAACACTATGTCTAAGATTGGCTGTGTTGTACCAATTCCGTTTGTTTATTTGGTTATAATTAAATATGATGTAGTTTTATTTTTAAAAAAGAAATCATAAAATTGAATAAAATCGAATTTCTAAACGGAAACTAAAACCGAATCCACAACCTAGGTGATAGTGTTGGGGGAGGAGTGGTGGTGTTAATTTTTAAGCTTCCTCTCTCAGTATTTCTTCTTTTTTTTTTGTAATTTTCTTTTTTTGCCCGTATATATTTATAATAAGATGACTTGGACCATTTTTTTACTCTTAAATTTAACGGAATCTTCACAAAAGGACCACAAATTGCTCTTGAAATTTTGATGATGACTTCCAGTTATTAAAAAAAATTAGGGATCTTATCTAACAGGAAGAAAATTTGTTGATGTTTAAATATAATATTTACTCGTTTCGATTTCTTACTTTTTTTTGAACTACCTAAATGCTATTTAGTTATATGATTTTCTATGTTCCTTGGATTATTTACAAGTTTATTAATTTTGAATCTAATGAAATATTTTCTTTTTAAAGTTTTTGGTATAACTAAATTAATAATAGTAGTTATAAAGTTAAATAGGGAGTAGTAAACAATAAGTGAATAGATTATAACAATAAGAGTTTAATTACACAGAGAAGTTGAAAAATTTTGTTAATTAGAAAGTTATATAAAATATAATAAAAATTACACACGGTAAATAAATTCATATTACCAAGATAATAAAACTTCCATGATGTTTCTAAGTAAAAGAAATAATGAATTCTCGAGAGTTAAAATATTTTGTTTGCAAAACATAAATTTAAAAATTGTTAAACAAGTTAAAATTCAAGGAAAAATAATTAATAGAGATATAAGAATAAATGATTAATCAAAATTAATAATATTAGAAGAGGATAAGAATATGTGGAGAAATATTAACTTAGAAAAATTATTTGTAAAAGTATTTAAATAGAGAAGTAAACAATTATTTATTTAGAAGTTAAAAATTGCATAAAGAATAATAAAATATTACATAAAAAATAATAAATTGTGAAAAAGATTATTTATAAAATACATTTAATACACTGAAGAAACAGTTTTTTTAAACGCTTTTAACATGTAGAAAACAATTTCGTTTTACAAATTTTATTACATGCAAATGCACATAGATCTGACTAGTATCACATACACATGGTACTTATTTTGTGTAGGTTTTCAACTAGATATGGAAAAAATCACGAGGGTTACTAATTTACTTAGGATTGTCAGTATACTCTCTATTACACTTTTTTTAATAGTGACTTTCCTTTAAAGTTTTACCTTTTAAAGTTTAAGGTTTATTTATTATTCTATAATGTTAATAAAACTATTATAAAAGGTGTGTACTAGAAAGTATATTAGACGATCTTGGCCGTTACTAATTAGACGTGAAAATAATTGATAAATTATTTATTAAAATAATAATAATAGATAAATCGTCCACATCTTGGTACACCAAAAGGCAGACCATTGTTTCGAATCCTCTGTAACTATTTTTTAGAAGGAAAAAAATTTATATCGACAACAATAACCTACACTGATGATAGAAGTAATAAAATCCAAATCATTTCCAAATCAGAAAACAGATGGACAAAATGAATAAGCAAATTTATTAGCTACCATGTTCTTTCTGAGACCTATTACTTGTGGCATGCCAGATATAAACTAATGTGGTAAATGTGCAAAGATATCTAAAGCTGATCGGTCAATATCATCAATATTAATCCTGGCAACCGAGTTTTGCACAATCTCCACCACTAGGGACTTTACCCCACAACTAATAGCTGATTGGGCACCTAGATTGCAACACGAATTTCTGCCTCCTCCGCACAAGAAATTCGCCCCAATTGAGCTGCCACTGCTACAACCACCACCCCATCTCTAATCTTTCAATATCGGCCCAGCTCCACTCCTCACACCCACAAAAGATCCATCAACATTTAATTTGATGACTCCCGGCATCGACGCCACCCACCTCCTCACCCCTCTACCTCGACTACTATCTCTCCTTATGCCCCAACCACCGTCCCCAGAAGCCGCCTCAAATTTCCAATGACCTTCGCCACTCTCGTTCCCCTCAAACACCAGAAGACATCTAGACTTCCATAAACCCCAACACACCATGGAAAACCTTTCAACCTATCCATCCCCTAACCTCTCCACAAACTGGAAAGCCTCCATCCACGAATTGCAAAGCTGACGAAAAGAACCAAGGTCAAAGCCAAGGACGGAATTAGGATTGAATAGTTGGGGATTGAAAATTTTATCAAAATTTCGTTTGTATATTGATATTTTTCAAGGATAAAGGTCCCTCAAATAATTTTAAATTTAACAAAGGTATAACATATCAATTATTCTCTAACATTCTCTAACTAATAAAAAATATTTACAAAAAAATAACACAAAAGAAATTGGTGAATTCACAGGACAAATATAGAGCTGAAGATTCAAATGTAAAGATGTTGCAATAACTAATTGAGCAAGACCGAAAGGGAATAAATTTATCCATAGTGAAATGCATAAATAATAATTAAAACAAAATTTTCAACTATATAATTAAAGGGAGAAATTATTTAACAAATTGTACCACTCTATAAGTAAAAAATCCAATAGAAAAAATTATAATTAAATGATAAATCCACTCATATGTAAAAAATTATAACCAAAAAAAAAAAAAAAAGCAACGGTCCATTATAGAGAAGATCGAAAATGTCCGTTATTATGTTTTAGAAAAATTCACAAATTTATCCATACCATTTGATTCACAAATTTTTCTTTTTCGATGGAAATAGTCTAGAGAAAGCCAGCTCATAGAATCAATTGATTTTATCCATTCAAATTACAACGTGAATTCTATGCTTCAGTTTCTCTTTTTTCCTATAAAATGTATGAAAATTTTCACAACAGTAATATACAAATTACAAGTAGAATGTATGAGCCAAAATTACAAAAACAGGACAAAAAGGAAAAAAATAAATGAAATAAAGGCCGGCGGAGGCCGGTGGCGAGCGACAGGCATGGAGTGGTGGAGTGTGATTGGACTAGTTGGTGGAGTCGAGGAGGGGCTGATTTTTTTACGAGGGTTATGGGCCAATTGTGTGGGAGAAATTGATTTAGAGTTTTTTTTTTGCCGAACCCATTTTAAAAAAGCCCAGATTGAAATGGGTCACTTTTTGTTTCGGTTAAGGTCATAACACACAATGATTGTGCATTATCAGAGATGATAACATACAATTGTTGTGCGTTATCCTTAATCACCACGTTAATCGCGTAAAAATCTGACGTGGATCCCAGCTGGCATTGAGCTGTAGATAACGCACAATGACTGTGCGTTATTAAGCTTAATAACACACAACCATTATGCGTTATTAAGCTGATAACGCACAGTGACTGCGCGTTATCATGTTATGAAGCAACAAACCCTGGCGTCGTCGCCCCTTCCCCTTCCTTCCCCTTTTTTTTTTTCTACCCCAGTTTAGGTGGCCCCCCTCCCCCTCCTTCCTCCCCCTTTTTATTTTCCCCCAGCCTATTTCAGCCCCATTTCCCCACCCCCTTTTTTACTCTCTTTCCTCCTTTCCTCCTTTCTTCTCCTTATTTCCCTATTTCCTCTCCCTCCCCCTTACTGTTTTTCCAGCCCCCTTCTCCTTCATTCTTTCTTCTTTTTTTCAGCCACCTTCATCTCATTCTTCTTCCTTTTTTCATCCTTCTTTCTTCAGAAAATTTTTTGTTCCTGCTTCCACCAACTGCTAGGTATTTTACTCTATTTTTTTTTCTTATTATTATGTGTTGATTTCTTTTTATCTAATGAATGTGTATTTTATTTTGAAAATTACAGTTAAATTAGTAAATCTCGGAGATTTTCTTTGGAGTACGAAGGCTATTAAGGATTTGGAGTACGAAGACTACTAAAGCTGCATTTTAAATTTTCTGTAAGTTTTTAGTTATTTAGAATTTTTTTTGTTTATTACATATTAAGTGTGATTATTTCGGTATTTGTTGTTTGTTAATGTTTTTTATGAATTCTATTTATTAACTTGAATTAATTTATTTTTTGTGGAAATGGGTTTTACATTTATATTTAAAATGTTTGTTATTAATGAATTTGTACAAATGTGATAATTTTATGTATATAATTGTTTTTGAATTTAAAAAGTGATATTAGGGTGATGTATTATTTTCTTTAATTTATATGGATAATTATTTTACTTTATTACCTTACTTTATGATTATTAGAAATTATTTAGATTATTATTTTGTATATTTCGTATAAATTATTGACTAGAAAATATGAGAATATGTAATTCGATATTTTTAACATTTTTTTTAAATGTAAAAAAAATGAAAACAAATCTTTTTGTTGTAACTTAAAAATTGTAAAATTTAAATAATACAAAACTTAAAAATGTATTATTAAAATCCAAAATTTTACATGTTTTTAATTTTTGGATTAATGTTTAAAATTTTAGTTATTAATAAATTTGTACAAATTTGATAATTTTATGTATGTAATTGTTTTTTTGTATTTGAAAAGTGATATTAGGGATAATGTTTTTTCATGAATTTACAAGCGGATAATTATAGAAAAATTTTGTTTAGCAACTTAAAAATTGTAAAATTTAAATAATACAAAACTTAAAAATCTATTATTAAAATCCAAAATTTTACATTATATTTTTTTTTAGTTTTTTTGTGAAAGTGTGATTTGGATTTATGTTTAAAATTGTAGTTAGTAATAAATGTGTACGAATTTTTGTTTTCATTAAAAAAGTGATATTAGGGTTTAGGATTTTTTTTCATGAATTTATTTGGATAATTAGGTTTAATTTCTTACTTTATGATTAATAGAATTTTTTTTTAATTATCTAGGTAATTAATTTGAATGTTAGAAAATATGGGAATCTGTAATTCGGTATTTCTAATTTTTATTTTTTTAAACAGTAGAAATTATTGAAACTTTATTTTTTGCAACCTAAAAATTGTAAAATCCAAAATTTTACATTATGTTTTTTTTTTTTTTTGGTGAAAGTGTGGTTTGGATTTATGTTTAAAATTGTAGTTATTAATAAAAGTGTACGAATTTTTTATTGGTATGAATATAATTTTTTTCATTTAAAAATTGATATTAGGTTTTAGGATTTCATTTAAAAATATGGGAACCGGTATTTTTTAACAGTGAACCTTAAAAACTAACAGTAAAAGTGAAATTTATTACTTAACAGTAAACCTTAAAAACTTTAAAATCTTATTTATTTAAAAATCCCTAAATCGTTGATTAATTGTGTTAACAATATACCTGATATTTGGAAATATGAGAACGTAAAACTATAAACTTTACAACCGTTAAACGTAATAACAATTAAATCTTAATATTCTTGGAATTAGAATATGTTTAAAACTTTTTAATTTTAACATATAGATGTTCACAATATCTGGAAAATATAATTAATGTAGATGGAAGAAGTGCCAGCACATGTGCATCCGGGACCCATTGTCACTGACGTCTTATCCAGACAGCACGAGCACAGATCGGGTTTGATCTGGAGTGGGGATCAGGAGACGTGTTATACTGACCTCTAGTGTAGGCATTTTGACCGCAACCTGTTCCAGTGCTATAGTGCGGCTCCCCATAGATTGGTTGAGATTATTGATGGAACCGGTTTGGGGGGAGTCTTTCGGTGTGGTTATATTGGATTGGACCACGCACTTATCACCGCATTGGTCTAGCGGTGGAGACCAGGGACCCACACATTTCATCTAACGTGCGGTGAAGTCTCGATTACACTCCAAGATATACAGGTGCTGTGGGGTTTAGGGATAGACGGCACGTATGTTAGCGAGCCTAGTTGGAGTTTACACCCTAAACAATACTGGATTGACGTTATCGAGAGACTTCTTAGTGTGCGGTTGTCTCTCAGCCACTTTTCCGGTTACAAAGTGAAGAAGGAACCATTGGAAGCATGGATTCTGAGAGCGTTCATCGGTTCAGAGACCGATGACGATCTAATCCTGCGCACTCGTAGATTTATTTTCTTACTTATTGGCGGACACATGCTTCCCGACTTCTCCGAAAATTTGGTTCACGTGCGCTACCTCCGCTTGTTGTAGGATTTTGATGCTATTAGGACATATAGCTGGGGTAGTTGCGTTCTTGGGTTTCTGTATAGGCAGCTGTGCACGGCAGCTTTGGGGGGTGCACGACAGATTGGAGGGGCTTTGGTGTTAGTTCAGATATGGGCATGGTCACGTATACCTACATTGCGGGCTCAGCTGATGACAGAGATTATGGCCGACCCTCTTGCTCCTCTTGGCGCAATATGGTGCACAGCATTTTACTGTAGCCAGCTGCCTACACACACTCTGGTTACATACAGAGACCAGTTGGACTTTATGCCATCTGACCAAGTATGCTTTACAATAGCTTGTATTATTTATAATTAATTGTGTTTTCTTTTTCTTGTTACATTTTTATTGACTTTGAGTTTTGACATGACAGTTTATGTGGCTCCCGTATTATGACCGCCCTCTGTTTCCATCTGACTTGTGGCTGGTAGAGGTGCCGCTCATATGTTACGAGATAGTAGAGTACCACTATCCCGGACGTGTGATGGGACAGTTCGCACGGGCTCAGATGGTTCCAGATGCAGTCGATACTTGTCTGGACCTGCACCGGATCCAGTTAAGAGGGAATGACAACACATCCTGGGTTACACAGCATGCTATCCATGTCGATGTCTAGAACCAGTGGCGAGTTCGTGTTAGGGATGGTCCTGCTGTAGTTGTTGAGACATTGTCGTACCCCAGTGATGAGTACATCAGATAGTACAGGGGTATCACACGGGTTTACATCGGCAATCCAGCTAACCATGATACCCATGCGCATGGTTATCAGCCTGCCGGCATGGACAGATAAATGATGGTAAGTTCTTATGCATTTCAGTTATTTATGTTGAATTCTAATTTATTTATTTATTTTCCTTTGTTAAATTCTAATTTATTTACTTATTTCATTTGTTAAATTCTAATTTATTTAGTGATTTTCATTTGTTAAATTCTAATTTATTTACTTATTTCATTTGTTAAATTCTAATTTATTTACTTATTTTCATTTGTTATGTTGTAATTTATTTATTTATTTTCTTTTTTTAGACTTCCATGTTGCAGGAGGTGGATGATATGACTTCAGTGGCGATTCAGGAGCCACCTTCATCTCCTTCACAGATTGCCGCGGTCATGAAAAAAGTGCAGACGATCATCCGGCGGCGCATGGTCTCCATCGGGGGTACTTTGGGATGCACTCCTTCACAGCATGATATACAGGCAACGTTCCCTGTTCAGCCGTCGCGTCGCCGTCCCCGAGAGCACGTTCCAGACCGAGGGGCTCGTGGAGTTAAAAGGGGTGCTCGGAGACATCCTGGCGAGGGAGCAGGTGCTGGACGGCCTCCTGTATCTCCTGCTCCACAAAGGCAGGAACATGTCAACCCCGGCCCAGTAGTGGTTGAGAGGGGTGAGGGATCTGGTGGCGGTCAACATTATGTTGACCCATTCGACAGCCCCCACCTAGATATGCCGTCCTATAGTTTGGGGTTGACGCCAGATCCCCAATTTCTCCCTAGTGGATCCGGGACGTTGCAGATGCCTCCGGCGCCTAGTTCAGGATTTACAGCATTCCAATCTCTGCTTCCTTCAGCCTACGGGTTTGGGAGGTGTAGGGCACCACCTCTTCCGGGCACAGCCGGTGCATCAATGCCACATCAGCCTATATCGTAGGCATTTTCGTCTGACGAAGAGGAGGGGCAGGATGCTCTCGGCCGTGGGCATCGTGTTGGGAAGAAAACCGTTCAATTCACGCCATCCGACTGGCCTTAGCTGTATAGATATAATTTTCTATTTTTCATTGACAGTTATATGTAATTTAAAATGAACTTTACTGTATTCATTGTACATTTTTTATTATTTCTTACTTATTACGTTTATGTATCTTTATTTTATTATATTACGGCCGTAACATAGACGGTTTCTGATGAACCGTCTCTGTTGTACAGTGTCGTAAACAATGATGACGATAAGGTTGACAGGTCAGACGGAGATGATGTCGTTTCTAGTCAATCTGAATCGGATGATGACAATGAACCGGAAGAAGGAGAGTTCCAAACTCCAATCAATCCTATAAACCCTGTCAACCCGGTCACCGAAAACACAGTACAACAATGGGAGAGCAGCCAATGGTTCAGCAACGCTAGGTATGACTATACACAATCTGGAGCATTCCTAGATATTGGCTCGGGTTCTCTTGTAGATGACACTATAGAATCTAGTACCGTCCGATTACACGACTGGAACGATTCCATGACTGACATACAGTTAGGCATGAGATTCGTTGACAAAGTGCAGACAGTAAGTGCGGTTCATAAGTACTCTGTCAGTGTGGGGTGTGATGCCCCCAACGCCGCCACTAGGTCAACTGCGGCTGAGTAGGGCATCTGCGTGCCTCTCCGCACTAAATTATAAGCTCCATAATAAAACAAAACCCTAGTACAACACTAACAAGTATATACACAAAGTACACGGAATACTTAAGTAAATTAGATACTACTGGTACGCTCAAAACACAGGATTCTAAAAAAAAAACTTCTCATTTTCGTTTTATTATAAACACAAAAGTATCTTACATCAACAACATAAAAAGAAACTCTACAGATGATTCGAGTCTAAAAAGATAAAATATAAATATATGCCCTTCTGGGGAGATTTGATCCAAAAACTCCGGGCCTAAAACTTTAGTGGCTTGCTGTGCCCCTGACTGTTCTGAGCTAATCTGAGAAGAAAACATGATATGGAAAAAAAATGTGAGCGCGAACGCGCAGTGAGTCCACGTGTGTGTGCGCGGTAGTGATTTCTTTAAAACCATGACGATGCCATTTCACAAAACAGTTCATGCGATGTTATAAGAAAAGTATTTCTTTTACTATTTTAACAAAACTGATGCTTGAACCTACATGAGGGTTTCGAGCGCAGCTGGGAAGTCTGAGCGAATCACGACACATCAGCGCAGCTTCTACGCCCCAAATTTAAAAGAACATATAATTCAACAGTGGGGCTCCACAGACAAAGTCCGGATCCCCAAAACGAGGCTATCGGAACCAAGTTCCGGCATCTCGTAATCAATACCTGCCAAACAACATACGAGCGCTCGATTACTAACAACCGCACTCCCATATCACTGGTCAAAACAGGCTACAGACTCCTGGGGCACCTACCAGGTCTGCCCTGGGACCAACCTCGGTGTCGAGCCCCTCCTAACTCTCCACTAGGCGGTCGAACCCCACCCCAGAGCATGATGCGGTGTCCATGTAGACCGATTGAGCCACACCCTCCGCGGTCTACGCCCTCTCTTAAAGTGGATCCACCCTCAGAGTTAAAAACTCGTCCACGTCATCGGAAGAGGCCCTAATACGGGGGACTAGCCACGTACAGTGCAATCCGCTAACACGTCCGTTCACTTGATTTTTCAACAAACTTTAACCCTGGTCGGAATGAGGTTTTCATATGTATTTACAAATCAAAGAGCCATTTGCCCAGCCATAATAACATATTCAAGTCATAAACATTTCAGATCACAAAAAAAATCCTCATCCGCCAGTCATCACATGCTTATGCAATTTCACAATTATGCCAATGCCAGATCTATATTCATACATATCAAAATATGTAACTTTTCAAGCTAGAACATTTTCCAATATATAAATATTTCCGAAAAACCTGCGTACAACAAACTTCTTATGCACCACCGTAATAGTCTATTTTAAAAGAAACACCTATATGGAGCACCGCTCCTATGCATTTTTCTAGGAAACACGTAACATATTAGGGGGAACATCTCCAAAAACAAGCTGAGAAATATTGTTCCAAAAATAGCAATATTTTGTAAAGGTTAAAAAAAAAACATATTTATATGTCTTATAATATTTGAAATAAAATGGAGTTTGTGGACTCACCTGGATATAGATCTGGTGCTAAGATCCTACAAAATAACAATATGAAAATACTTAATACCTGGGTATCGATCAAATAATCCTATTTCCTAAATAATGTCGAAATCCTACGAAATGAGCTTAGGAGATATATCTATACTTATATTTTTACTCATAATATTTCTTTAAAAAGATCGAAAACCCTATACTCAAATATATATTATATACTCTTCCTAGAAACCGTAATTAATTACATACTATGTACTAAAAATCCTTTTAAAAATATTTAATCCTAAAATAAATAACTAACTTAAAATATATATATATATAATCTAACTAGAAATAAATCCCACTATATATACTAAAGAAAACAAACAAACAACACACCTAAACTATATATATATATCTATATATTATAATGAAAATACAAAAGAAAGAAAAAGAAATAAAAGACATAAAAAAAAAATAAGAGAAGAAAAAAAAATACAAACTAACCTTAATATGAAATTGTCCTCAGATTGTGTCTTTTTTTTTTCTTTTTTTTTTTGTTGTTGCCAAACAAATGGCATATAAGCCATGCATATATATATATATATATATATATATACAATGATTTGCATAAAAGAGAAGAAAGAAAAAGAGCTGAGGGTGTGAGGCGGTTAAGGAGGAAAAGTAAAAAAAAAACGGTGAGGGGGTGACGGGTGGCTAGTATAGGTGGTGACGGTTTTCTTAATTGTTAAGGATTTTTTTTTTTTTTAAAAATCCCTATATGAAAAAAAAGGTCAAGTATTTAAATTTCTAAAATAAATACACTAGGTATTAAAAATAAAAATCCACTTAAAGGCAGTTATAAATCTTAATAATAAAACCTCAATAATATAATAAAATTTTATTCCTATTCCTAAATATCCCCAAAATACTACTAAGTGCCAAAAACACTATATCCCACCAATATAGATCAAAACTCTATTTTTATGACATCTGTAATTTTAAAGTCATGCTAGGTGCTTACGGAATAGGGCGTTACATTCTATTCTCCTTAAAAAGAATTTCATCCTTGAAATTGAATAGTTACATACCTATAAGTTCTGGATATTTTTTCTTCAAGTACTCCTCAGTTTCTCGGGTTGCCTCTTCGATCCCATGATGTCTCCATACCACTTTACACATTGGAATATGTCTCCCGCGTAACTCTTTTACGCTTCGTTCTATAATCTCTGTTGGTTTTTCTTCATATGACAGATCAGCATGTAATTCCAATTGGTCATCATTGAGAACATGATCAGGTTCAGGATGATACTTCTTTAATTTTGATACATGTACACATCAGTTCATTTGGTAAGGCGAGTCGGTATGCTACTTTACCAATCCTGTCAATAATTTCAAACGGTCCAATATATCGGGAGCTTAACTTTCCTCTCCTCAGATATCGCAGCTTTCCGCGATGTGGTGTAAGTTTTAAGAAAACTCGATCTCCCACACTAAACTCCAGATCCCTTCTTCGATTGTCGGCATAGCTCTTCTGTCTACTTTTAGCTGTCCGAAGCCGGTCTTGAATTATCTTAACTTGTTTCTGCATCTCCTCCAATTCTGGCATCAAGTTTCTTTGCCTCCAATGGGATCGAACTCCGACTTCATCCCAGTATAAAGGTGTTCTGCATCTCCTACCATACAATGCTTCAAATTGTGCCATTCCTATCGAGGAGTGGTAGCTATTATTATAAGCAAACTCAACACAAGCAAGATTGTCAACCCATTTATTTCCAAAGTCTAAGGCGCAAGCTCTTAACATATCCTCTAGGGTTTGAACTGTTCTTTCAGACTGTCCATCGATTTGGGGATGTGCTGTGGTGCTATAACTTAGATTGGTCCCCATAGCTGCCTGGAACTTAGGCCAAAACCTTGAGGTAAACCTTGGGTCTCTATCGGATACAATATCAACGGGTACTCCATGAAGTCGGACAATCTCATCTACATAAATCTGTGCCAACTTGTCCAAAGGGTATGACATATTAATGGAAATAAAATGAGCCACTTTTGTTAAACGATCAACGATTACCCAGATAGCATCCTTATAACCCTTGGTCCGGGGCAATCCTGTGACAAAGTCCATTGTCACATGATCCCATTTCCATTCGGGAGCAGGTAGCGGTTGTAGTAGTCCCGCTGACTTTTGATGTTCCACTTTGACCCTTTGATATGTAAGACAGGCCGCTACATACTCCGCAATTTCTCTCTTCATTCCGTTCCACCAAAACTTTTGCTTTAAGTCTTTATACATCCTATTCTCTCCAAGATGCATTGAATACTTACTTCTGTGGGCTTCCTCCAGAATCTTGCGCTTAAGTTCAATGTCATTGGGTACACAAAATCGATTCCGAAAGTACAGGCTCCCATCAGCTTCTAATGTTCAAAAATCTTCCAATCCCTTAGCTTCCACACGGTTTTTGAACTCTTGGAACTCCTTATTACTCTTTTGGGCACTTCTAATATCCTGTTATAGGGTGGATGTTAAGCTAAGACTTGATATCTTTGCTTTTCTACTCAATGCATCTACCACCACATTCGTCTTTCTTGGATGATAGTTAATCAGGCATCGATATTCTTCCAGCAGTTCCATCCATCGACGTTGTCTCATGTTCAAGTCCTTCTGAGAAAACAGATACTTTAAACTCTTATGATCAGTAAATATCTCATACTTAGCCCTATACAAGTAGTGTCGCCACTTCTTAAGTGCAAACACGATGGCTGCTAATTCCAAATCGTGTGTCGGATAATTCCGTTCATGATCCTTCAAATTTCTTGAAATATATGCGACCACCTTCCTGTCTTGCATCAACACAGCTCCTAGACCTTCTCCTGAAGCATCTATATACAATGAAAACTCCTTGTTTGGATCGGGTAATGTTAACACTGGTGCCGACGTCAGTCGGTTCTTTAATTCTTGCAAACTCCTCTCACACTTTTCCGTCCACTCAAACTTGGTTGCTTTTCTGGTTAATTGGGTTAGAGGTCCAGCAATCCTTGAAAAGTCCTTTATGAATCTCCGATAGCATCCCGCCATACCCAAAAAACTACGTACTTCAGTTGATGTTTTGGGTTGTGTCCAATAGGTCACTGCTTCTACTTTCGCCGGATCCACCGAGATTCCTTCCTGGGTGATAACATGTCCTAAGAAAGTAACGTGACTCATCCAGAACTCACATTTGCTAAACTTAGCATATAACTTATGCTCCCGTAGGGTTTGCAACACTTTTCGAAGATGTTGTTCATGAGTTTCAGGGTTAGGTGAATAAACAAGAATGTCGTCAATAAAAATCACCACAAACTTATCCAAGTAAGGATTAAAGACTCTATGCATCAAGTCCATAAATGTCGCAGGTGCATTAGTTAATCCAAACGGCATAACCACAAACTCGTAATGCCCGTATCGTGTGTTGAATGCCGTCATCGGAATATCCTTTTCTCTTATCCTGACTTGATAATACCCCTGCCTCAAGTCCGATTTGGAAAAACATCCCGCTCCTCGGAGTTGGTCAAATAACTCATCAATGAGAGGTAGTGGGTATTTGTTCTTGACTGTCACATTATTCAATCCTCTGTAATCTATACACATCGTCAGGGTTTCATCCTTTTTCTTTACAAACAAAACTGGCGCACTCCAAGGAGATGTACTTGGACGAATATATCCTTGCTGCAACAGTTCTTGTAGTTGTTTTTTCAACTCTTTTAGTTCCTCCTGTGCCATCCGGTATGGATTTCGAGATATTGGTTTAGCATCAGGTACCAATTCTATGTCGAACTCCACTTCTCGATCTGGGGGTAGCGTCGTCAACTCCTCAGGAAAAACATCCACAAACTCCCTCACTATAGGTACTGTATCTAATTTTACCTCCTCCTTAGGTTTGTTGAGTAAATATGTTAGTACCCTTGACATCCTTTCCATAGCAGCTTTCTGGCTTTCATGCCGACAAAAAGAGATTCTCCTGTTTCGTTCGCTACCCTTGGAACACCAGGATTGGCATACTAGGTCGACTAAACTTAACTAACTTCCGTCGACAATCTACTTGGGCATAATGTTTAGACAACCAGTCCATCCCAAGTATCACATCATATCCCTCCAATGGTAAGGCAATTAAATATCCAGATAAAACCACATTCTCGACACATATGTCACAATCAGGGTACTTTACCTCAGTTACCTTATTCACGCCCATAGGAGTGCCAACTATCAACTGGTAATGCATGTTAACAGGAGGTATAGGAATATGTTTTATGAAATGCAAACTCACAAAAGAATGCGTAGCTCTAGGGTCAATGAGTACTCTTGCTAGTTGAGAAAAGATTTTTATCATACCTTCAACTACTTCTGCTTCAATATCTACGGGCAATCCATCCAGTGCATAAACTTTAGCTTTTACTTGTGGCTTATTATTCCTTCCTTTTGCTGTTCCTCTCATGACCGGGGGTCAGCCTGCTTTTCTGGACGTCTCTGGAAGTACTTGTTGCATCTCAGGGCACTGGTCCTTAGTATGTCCTGATTTTCCACACTTGAAACATAATCTTAACTTCCGATAACACATTTCAGCCACATGCCCACTTCATCCACAGTATGTACATATTCTGTGGGATCCTCCAGGGGTTAGGGTTGGTCGGCCTTTATTTCCAGTCCTTTGTTCACCACGGGATCTCTTGAAATCTCTAGGTTTCCATGGTCCTTGTCCAGGACGTTTATATGGAGACGCCGCTGAACCAATAGCTGTTTTCCTCTGTATAACCGCTTGATCAGCCATCTCCGTTTGCGTGGCGGCTTCAATGGCGGCCGCGAATCCCATCGGTGCCAAGGGAGCCAATGCCCATTGCAGTTCAACCCTCAATCCTTTCACAAATTGTCGCGTCTTATTTTCATCAGTATCTATCAACCTTAAGCAATACTTAGCTAACCTATTGAACTTTGCCGTATACTGGGCAACTGTCAGGTCACCCTGTCTCAATTGCTGAAACTCATCCTCTCGTTTCTCACGAACCCAACGAGGTATGTACTCCTTTTTTAATTCTTCTTGATCATAAAATTCTTGATTACTTTGTGTGTGGCTTGTTCTGGACCAGGTGTGGCTTCCCTTAGAGGTTCAGACTGTCTATTTTGAGAACTTTCTGACATAGCCTCGTCCGCACGGTTGGGAGATTGTGAACTTGACATGTTTCTAAAAACCAAAAAGTTCCAATACTAATAAACATCTACGATTATAAATACTCTACGACAAGTAAAAATGAATTCATCCCAGACACAAATATCAATGCATACATACAAACATATATAACTCAAAATAAGGATTTTTGGTACAAGTAGTGTCAAGATACAATCAGATCATCCTGGTCCTACCAACCAAAAAATATATGGCCGAGTTTCTATGCATATCGAAAACCCGAGGACCTCATACCTACGATCCTAAGCCTACTGCATCAAGTACCAACAAAAATACTACTCGTACCTATCTAAGTGACCAAATATGCACATCTACCTGTACTCTATCCAACACCTACTCCACCTAAGGACACTGGCTACTAGAACATCCTGGACGGGACTCCAGCTCATCACGTGCTCTATCCACTAAATCTCTAGTAGTTCCAAGGAACTGGGCGATAAACTGCCTAAGCCAGTCCCGCTCGTTAATCAGCTCCAAAATCTCTCTCTCTCTCTCTCTCTCTCTCTCTCTCTCTCTCTCTCTCTCTCTCTCTCTCTCTCTCTCTCTCTCGGGCTGCGTGAGCCTCCCGCGTCTGGGCTAACTCCCTCTCTAACATGGCGGCCCTCGCTCTGTCGCCGTGCCTGGCGTGCTACGTAAAATAAGGCGTCCATTCGGGAGATCTCCTCTCTCAATGCTACAACCTGCTGACTAGCGGCTTCAGCCCGTTGCTCACGCCACAGGCAATAATGACAAATAGGTGACACTAACAATGGGGAACCACCCGCTGTAAAGGTGCCCGTACCCTCAGCATCTGCTGGTGGCACTCCCTCTGGCGCAGGCATCATCTCTGAGTCTGACTTGGGCTCACTAGGGTCCTCTTCTATCGATGTTCCAAGTCCTATTCCCGATGCCACTGGTGCCATCTCTGGTCCTTCTACTGACTCATCATCAGAAGATCAATCACTGGAATTGGTTCCCTTTCTGGGACGATCTCCCTAAGGGAATATGAGGATGATGATGATGATGATGTAGTCCTACTAGGCTTATCTACGAGGGTGCCCTCCCTGTATATCCATCTATGAGAAGGATGTGCAATCTAGTACCTACAAAACAAAATCTTAGGCTCAGTACTAACCAATAAATCATATGGTTAACCTTAAAGTTTAAACGGTTGACTCTTATAGCTTATCTAAAATCCAACGTTTCAAACCTAGTATCGAACCTAGATGCTCTGATACCACCTGTGATGCCCCCAACCTTGCCACTAGGTCAACTGCGACTGAGTAGGGCATCTGCGTGCCTCTCCGCACCAAATTATAAGCTCCACAATAAAACAAAACCCTAGTACAACACTAATAGGTATATACACAAAGTACGCGAAATACTTAAGTAAATTGGATACTACTGGTGCGCTCAAAACACAGGATCCTAAAAAAAAAATTCTCATTTTCGTTTTATTATAAACACAAAAGTATCTTACATCAACAACTTATAACAACATAAAAAGAAACTCTACAGACGATTCGAGTCTAAAAAGATAAAACATAAATATATGCCCTTCTGGGGATATTTGATCCAAAAACTCCTGACCTAAAACTTTAGTGGCTTGCTGGGCCCCTGACCGTTCCGAGCTAATCTGAGAAGAAAACATGATATGGAAAAAAAAACGTGAGCGCAAACGCTCAGTGAGTCCACGTGTGTGTGTGCGGTAGTGATTTCTTTAAAACCATGACGATGCCATTTCACAAAACAGCTCATGCGATGTTATAAGAAAAGTATTTCTTTTACTATTTTAACAAAACTGATGTTTGAACCTACATGAGGGTTTCGAGCGCAGCTGGGAAGTCTGAGCGAATCACGACACAACAGCGCAGCTTCTACGCCCCAAATTTAAGAGAACATGTAATGCAACAGTGGGGCTCCACAGACAAAGTCCGGATCCCAAAAACGAGGTCATAGGAACCAAGTTCTGGCATCTCGTAGTCAATACCCACCAAACAACATACAAGCGCTCGATTACAAACAACCGCACTCCCATATCACTGGTCAAAACAGGCAACAGACTCCTGGGGCACCTACCAGGTCTGCCCTGGGACCAACCTTGGTGTCGAGCCCCTCCTGACTCTCCACTAGGCGATCGAACCCCACCCCAGAGCATGATGCAGTGTCCACGTAGACCGATTGGGCCACACCCTCCGCGGTCTACGCTCCTCTTAAAGTGGATCCACCATCAGAGTCAAAAACCCGTCCCATCATCGGAAGAGGCCTAATACGGGGGACTAGCCACGTACAGTGCAATCCGCTAATGCGTCCATTCACTTGATTTTTCAACAAACTTTAACCCTGGTCGGAATGAGGTTTTCATATGTATTTACAAATCAAAGGGCCATTTGCCCAGCCATAATAACAGATTCAAGTCATAAACATTTCATAACACAAAAAAAAAAATCCTCATCCACCAGTCATCACATGCTTATGCAATTTCACAATTATGCCAATGCCAGATCTATATTCATACATATCAAAATACGTAACTTTTCAAGCTAGAACATTTTCCAATATATAAATATTTCTGAAAAACCTGCGTACAACAAACTTCTTATGCACCACCGTAATAGTCTGTTTTAAAAGAAACACCTATATGGAGCACCGCTCCTATGCATTTTTCTAGGAAACACGTAACACATTAGGGAGAACATCTCCAAAAATACGCTGAGAAATATGGTTCCAAAAATAGCAATATTTTGTAAAGGTTAAAAAAAAACATATTTATATGTCTTGTAATATTTGAAATAAAATAGAGTTTGTGGACTCACCTGGATGTAGATCTGGTGCTAAGATCCTACAAAATAACAATACGAAAATACTTAATACTTGGGTATCGATCAAATAATCATATTTCCTAAATAATGTCGAAATCCTACGAAATGAGCTTAAGAGATATATCTATACTTATATTTTTACTCATAATAATTCTTTAAAAAGATCGAAAATCCTATACTCAAATATACATATATATACTCTTTCAAGAAATCGTAATTAATTATATACTATATACTAAAAATCCTTTTAAAAATATTTAATCCTAAAATAAATAACTAACTTAAAATATATATAATCTAACTAGAAATAAATCCCACTATATACTAAAGAAAACAAACAAACAGTACACCTAAACTATATATATATCCATATATTATAATGAAAATACAAAGGAAAGAAAAAGAAATAAAAGACATAAAAAAAAATAAGAGAAGAAAAAAAATTACCAACTAACCTTAATATGAAATTGTCCTCAGATTGTGTCTTTTTTTTTTTCTTTTTTGTTGCCAAACAAATGGCATATAAGCCATGGATATATATATATATATTTATATAATGATTTGCATAAAAGAGAAGAAAGAAAAAGAGCTGAGGGTGTGAGGCGGTTAAGGAGGAAAAGTAAAAAAAACGGTGAGGGGGTGACGGGTGGTTAGTATAGGTGGTGACGGTTTTCTTAATTGTTAAGGAATTTTTTTTTTTTTAAATCCCTATATGAAAAAAAGATCAAGTATTTAAATTTCTAAAATAAATTCACTAGGTATTAAAAATAAAAATCCACTTAAAGGCAGTTATAAATCTTAATAATAAAACCTCAATAATATAATAAAATTTTATTCCTATTCCTAAATATCCCCAAATTACTACTAAGTGCCAAAAACACTATATCCCACCAATATAGATCAAAACTCTATTTTTATTGCATCCGTAATTTTAAAGTCATGCTAGGTGCTTATGGAATAGGGCGTTACATGGGGCATGAGTATCGGGTTATGAAAAATAAGATAGATACATGGACCGCAAGCTGTTACCATCACAATGACGATAATTACTGTGCATGGTACATCTGTATAAAAAAGAAAGTTATGCACAATCGGTGGGAAATAACCAAATTCGTTAAAGAACACACATGCCTTGTACAGATAGAACAAAATAAACATAGAAACCTGTCTTCAAAATTTATATAAATGTCCATATCACACCTAGTTGCCAACGATCCTGAGATACCTGTTTCGAACATCATTCAAGAGGTGCAGGTATTTTATCAAACTGGCTGTACTTACAAGCGGGCATGGTATGCTCAAAAATTTGCCATCGAGAGGGTTTTTGGTAGCTGGGATACAACCTTCAATATTCTACCCAAATACTTACAAGCTGTACAGGATATAAACCCGGGGACTGTCTACGAATTTTTGCATCACAGAACAAGCAGTCCCCCTAATTATGTTTTCAAATTTGTTTTCTGGTATTTCTCGCCGTGTATAAACGGATTTCCATATTGCCGGCCGGTGATTTCTGTGGATGGAACACACTTAAGAGGACCATACAAGGGCGTGCTGTTAATTGCAAGTACGTGGGATGCAAATAATCACTTGTTCTCACTTGCTTTTTCAATTGTTGATAAAGAATCTTCCGAGAGTTGGAATTGGTTCCTTAAAAACTTGCGAGAATACGTAGTCAAAAATCGCCACGTATGCCTCATTTTTTATCGCCACAAAGGTATTTTCTCAGCTATTCAAAGTCAACCTTTGTAGCAACCTGATGTGGCAGGCCGGAACAGAAATGAAACAATAGAAATTTGACCGTGTAATGAAAGAGATTCAAGAAAGAAATGTGGATGCATACATTTACTTGATGAAGTTGGACGCAGAGAAATGGACACTGTTGCATGATGGCGGTCACAGACACGGTATCATGACAACCAACATTTCCGAGGCACTTAACAGTGTGTTGAAGAAAGCTAGGGTTCTACCTTTAAAAGCCCTGGTTGAACTAATATTCAACAAACTAGTTAAGTACTTTCACCAACACCGTGAAGAGGCAGAAAATTGTGTGCGTCTATTTCCAACTCGAATTTTTGACGAGTTCTTGCAGATTGAACTGAAATCAAGAGAACACAAAGTTACAACTTACAATCCACGAGAGGGAATATACATGGCCAAATCTCCAATCCGATTTTCTGGTACGGGCAACAACGTCTATACATTGCAGCTAAATAATAAATTTTGTAGTTGCGGAAAATGGCAAAAATATACATTGCCTTGTTCTCATGTTCTTGCAGTGTGTAGAGAAAATGGGTCAAGAACAGATGCTTATGTACCGGAGATATATTCAAGACAAACGTACATAAAAACTTACCAAGCGAATTTTCATCCGGTCTTGAGTGAGAACTTTTGGAGGGATGTCCCTTTTAATTTGACATTCTATCCTCCAAACATGAAAAAGGAACGGGGTAGGAAACAAGGCAAGCGATTTCAGGGCGAAATGGATTATAGAAATACGGATTCTCCCCCAAGATGTGGTAGATGTCGCATGTCGGGACATAATAGGAAAAATTGTAATAACCCCGGACCGAGCAATGTATAAGTTTGATATTTTCTTGAAATAGTTGTAATAAAACATGTTTATAGTAATGAAATTTTTCTTTCAATTTCTTCTAATTACTACATCATTGCTCTAAATTTTTACGGTTTCTTTAGTATTACTTCTTCGAATAGCTTGCAATGAAATGGTCAAAATGTAAATATATTTTTCAAGCAAATGATATAAATAGCACAAAATAAGTTAAATATAATAAATACAATCTTTTAAAAAAAGTATACAATTATAAGTTTTTCCAAAATAAATTTTCATTAAAAAAACAATTCATTAAACAAATTACTAAAAAAAAATTTATACAATTATAAGTTTTCCCAAAAGAAATTTTTATTAAAAACAAAAAAAATCTTCATTCAAAAAAATAAATTAAATTAAATAACACAATTGTAAACAAAAAAAATATTTAAAAAAACATTTAAAAAAATTTGAAAAAAAAAATTTTTAAAAATTAAAAAAATAATTACGTGCCTGATAACGCACAACAAGTATGCGTTATGCCGAGTCATAATGCACACTAATTGTGCTTATCAGCCACGTTGGCTGATTAGTTTAATTAATTGATAAAGCACGCACAACCATTGTGCGTTATGGCCTGAATCGAAAAAAAAAAAAAAAAAAAGCAGCCCACTTCAGTCTGGGCTTTTTTAAAATGGGCCCGACCTAGAAAAAAATCCTGATTTAGACATGGTGCGAAAAAATTCGCATTTTCAATTTTTTTTTTAAATCAGAAGTTTTTTTAATTAAAAGATTGTTAGTATAACCATGTCCTTTTACTAAGGACTTTTTAATTAAAAAAAAATTATAATCTTCTTCGCGAAATTAACTAAACTCCACCGTCACTATTACCCCTGTTCTACTTCAAATTTTCAAACTACACATACTTAGACTATTTTCCGGCCAATGGGAGGTTCGCTGACCCCCTTGCCTTTCCTATGGAAAGGAAACTCACACTCGAAAAATAAATGGAAGTCTGATTCCACTAAACACCCACACCGAGAATTTCTTACCTTCAGCAGATGCTACACATTCTCCATAGGTGCGGCCGAGGAGCTTGGATTCTACTCCAATAGGAGCTGCTTCCTCTCCTTAAGTAAGTGATAAGAATATCTTCAGGCAAAGAGTGAGCAAGAGGAACATTTAGGACAGCTTCACAATCTCTACCCACAAATGGACCGTTGATCACATCTTCCTTCCACTTTCCCCTCCCTCTCTCTAACATCATCATCAATTAAGTCAGATACATAAAAGGAAGAGCTAAGAAAAAATTCTGGGAAAGTAAATTTAAACAAGAGGTTAATAAAATCAACTCAAAAATCTAAAAGTTAAGTGTGAAAGAATTTCGCAAACTTTCTCTCTCTAATATTTATTTTCTCTACCTTCTCTCTAACTTCAACTCATTCAACCTCAAATTTATGCAAATCGACAGTTGAAAATTTAAAAAAAGATTAGTACATCGATCTATACTCATTTGTTTACAATTTTATAGGTTTAAAATTTAATAAAACGCTCCAGATTGAAAAAAAAAATGTTGGTCGAAATTTTATTGAATTTCGTCCAACTTGGTGAAATTATTCAAGAATTTCACTAGCCGCATCTCGGATCTTTTTTTTTTTTAATTTTTGTAAGTTATGTTTAAATTTATGTATATTTTTTTATTTTATTTAGTTTGTGTTTATAAACGTTTAAAATTATGTTTATTTGTTTATTTTATTTAATTTTTTTATAAATGTTTAAATATATGTTCATTTGTTTATGTTATTTTAGTTTTTGTTTATAATACATGCAACGCTCCCTAAGTTAGTTGTTTAACTTGTTTAGTTAATAATTATTTTTTTAATTTAATTATGAATTACAAATTAATATGAATTACAGTACTATAATTACAATCATATGAAGAAAGAAGAAAAAAACATACAGTAATAAGTAAGTAGTCTTCTTATGAGTTAGCCAAAACTAATAGTCTTGTTAGATTTGAAAATTTGATTTCATGAAAAGTAACATATTAGAGTTACCAAAAGATCAAATATGAAACTTTACAATAATAAGTGCAAGATATTTTATTTAATAATAAAGTGTTTACATATTCCAATATTTACCAACTTCAATCATTTAAATTTTTAGTTAGAGAAAAAATAGTTCCTCTATCTAATTTTGACATTGGTGGCCTATTTTTTCGTTAATAAATGAAAAAGTATTAGAAAATTCTACAAATCTAAATTAAAATGAAAATAAGGCATTTTTATCGAAACGATTAATAGAAATCATCGTAGGCTGTTTCTGTCGCGTAGATTTCGAAAAAAATACGCGAAATGCTCACAAGAATCGCCTCGAACGAACGTCCAAGGGCAAAGTTATGCCTCGTCAAAGTTTTCGACTTTACGGCAAAAACTTTTTGCCCCAACGCGCATCTAGATCACTTTTTCGGCAATGTCGTTGCGTTTATCTTTACGAGAACCACCAAAATGAGTAGTCATACGCATTAAACGGACATCCGCTCACAGAGTTATGAATTAAAATACTATAAACAAAAAACTAAATAACTTAAAAAAAATAAACATAATTTTAAACATTTATAAATACAAAACTAAATAACATAAACAAATATATAAAAATTTAAATATAATTAACAGAAATTAAAAAAAAAATCGAAACGCCTAGGCTGATAAAATTCACTATTGAATTTCGCTCAACCTGGCAAAGAAATTCAAAAGAATTTCGGCCAAAAATTTTTTCAATCCAGTGCTTTTTTTTTAAATTTTAAACCGATAAAATTCTAAATAATGAGTATAAATAGATATACTAATCTTCTTTTTAATTCTCAACGATCGGATTTGTGTAGATCTGAGATTGAATGAGTTGAAGTTAGAGAGAAGATAGAGAGAAATTTTGTGGTGAAAATGAAATTTTTTAAATTTTTTTGCTCTGAACTTTTAGATTCTCGAATTAGTTTTATTAACCCCTTAAACAAAAGGAATAGGAGTCCATTATCCCCTCCACACTTAAATTATTGGCCATTTGCCACACGCTATCTCAACCCCTCGGCCAGTAAATTTCTACCCTCCAAAATTGACCTCCACATAAAAGAAGGGGACTGATAAAATACTACAGAAATATAAAAGATACGCGCAAAAAATTCATAAAATAAAATTTTCCCTCCCTCACTTTCTCTCTCTACCCAACTCTCTCTCTCTCTCTTCTCTCTACAATCTTGTTGAAAAAGAATCAAAGTTTTCTTCAAATTTTTTAAAAATTCAAGTAAAACGTGGGTGATTTTAAAGATTTTATTGAAGAAAACATTGATTTAGAGGTAAAAATCGATCAAATTGTTAGAAAAAATTGAAAATTCCTAGTTTCGGCCTGGAGAGCCAAAATTATTACATAATTTTGACCCAACCAGCCGAAATTATGCAATAATTTCGCCCCAGCTGGCCGAAATTAGGGGTTTCAATTTATTTTTTATTTTTTATGAATTTTGTAGTTTTTATTAGATATTGAGCTCATAAGTAAACTAATTATATTATAGTATGTTATTTAATTACGATGAGAACCAATATATGATTTGATTGATTACATACAAATATTGCCAAAATCAACATAAGAAAACTAACTATACTATACTATACCAGTTAATTACAATGAAAATCAATTTAAGATTTGATTGATACATGCAAAATATATTTTCAAAATCAATGGCACTAAATATGTCAAAAAATGATACCAATCTCTTAAAAAAAAGCAAAAAATTTGGAGCAGTCGAAATTTTCTCAAGGATTTCGCCCATCTGGGCCGAAATTCCTTAAAAATTTTGTAGTCTCCCCCAATTCAATCTGTTATGTTTTTTTTATTTTTAAACCGATGAAATTGTAAATAAACGAATATAGACCATGTACTAATTTTTTTTCAAGTTTCAGCAGTCGGATTTGAGCAGATTTGAGTTTGAAGTTCTTGAATTTTGTAGAGATAAAAGAGAGAGTTGGGTAGAGAGAGAAAAATTTGGAAGAAAATTTTTTTAAAAATTTTTTCACGTATATTTTATATTTCTGCGGGTACTTAATCTGTATCCTAAAAGAAATCCTAAACCTTACTCGACATTCTAAGAAATCACATTTAGGGAACCGAGCTACAAAAGAGTATGAATTTTGTACTATTTGCCACCCTTGCTTCACCAATAGACTCTAATTGAAATCCTCAACATTCCTAAACACCCTCTTCCTTCTGGTTCCCAAACATGGGGGTCGATAAAGATAACTCGGCAATCTATAAGGATCACGAAAAAGTTCATTTTTTGGCGCCAAAACTTTCTCTCTAACCTGAATTCTCTCTAACTCAAAACTTAAATCTTTCACATTCAACACAAATTAAAGATAGATGCCGATGATTTTGAAAACTTTTTGCAGAAAAATATCAATTTTGTGATTAAAAAACCCCAAAATTTATATTTTTCTGAATTGTCCGAGTTTCTCCCAGATGGGCGAAATTATCTAAGATTTTCGCCCAGAACTGGGCAAAACTCAACCAAAAAAAAAAAAAGAATTAATGTCATATAAGAGATTTTATCCCATGATCTCACCAAAAGTAGCACAAGAGACTTACCAAAACACCGACATGAAACTTCATGCAAAATGGTGCATGGAATTTTATTTATTAACAATAACTTATTTACGTATTCTAATATTTACCGACTTCAATGATTTAAATTTTTAACTAGAGCAAAAAAA